>CM060941.1:510152793-520152793 GCA_030765085.1 Allium cepa
GTCGTTAGTACCAAATCTGTACCACAACTTGCAAGCAAAAGCCGAACAAATGTTCTTTAGATTTCGCAAGCCAAGCCCACCCTCAATCTTTAAACGACATACAACATCCCAAGATACTCAGTGATGGCGGTGATTGTCAACCTTTGATCCCCAGAAGAAGGAGGATGCCAAAGATTGGAACGACCGAAAAAAAGAAGACGTAGGGGTCATAGCGGCGAAGACATGAGTGCCCAAAGAACCTAAAACAGATTTGATGAGAACCAATCTACCAGCTAGAGACAGAAGAGACGCATTCCAACGGATAATCTTACCCCTAACTTTGTCCGTCAGAGGGTCGAAAAGAGCGTTAAGTTTCTTACCTCTGTAGAGAGCAATTCCCAAATAAGGAAGAGGAAGGGAAGCCTCCCTGAAGCCGGTAAACGATTCGACCCAAGAGACCCTCGAAGTGTCCATGTCCTTCGCATGGACGAAACAACTCTTGGAACAGTTGACTAGTTGGTCCGAACACCTCTCGTAAAGGTGGATGAAACGAATGAGCCGCCGAACAGTAGTTCGATTTCCATTGGAGAAAATGACAATGTCGTCCGCAAAGGATAGGGAAGAGACGAGCGGACACCCACTGGGAAGTCCAAAATGGTGAATTTGGCCAAACATCGTTAAGATGTGGATCCCTCGGATGAAAGCCTCAGCCGCTATCACGAAAAGAGATGGAGATAGAGGATCACCTTGACGAAGACCTCTACCCGCCTTGAAAAAACCATTAGCCGATCCGTTAATGAAAACAGAGAACCAGCAGTTGTAAATGAGCCTCCACACCAAATCGATCAGTGTTTCAGGAAACCCGAAGGCACGAAGAACATTGATTACGAAAAACCACGACATACGATCGTAGGCCTTTTCCATATCAAGTTTGAAAACAATATTTGAACCTCTGATACACACACACACACACACACACACACATATAGGGATTGGACTTTTACATAAAAAGAATTAAGAAAAAAATGCTATATTTTAACACAAATAAACAATGAATTGCTTAAACTTAAAAAAAATAAAACCTGGTTGAAGTCGAGAAAATAAGAGCAAAATCGAATTCGATCACCTTTATCAATACCAACATCAACAGGAACATCATGAATGATAGAATTGCTGGGTAGCAATATATTTAATATTTTACAACATTTTTCAAGTGCGAGCGGCTCCGGGTAGCATAGAAGAGGAGAGTAGGGGAGCAAGATGGGTAGACTGGAGGAAGCAGGAGAGTGGGATCCGGAAGGAGGGAGTTAGCGACGGGAACAACGTGGAGGTAGAGTTTGGGATTTGGGGAATCGTCATTAAGTTAAAAAGAGAGAGGGAGGGTAAATTTTTTGGTGGGTGCATGGTGTATTCTTTTGGTGCATGATTTTGAACGTAAAAGAACTAAAATTTGCAACGGTCTTAAGATCATTGGAATATTGCAACGGCCGGAAGCCGTTGTTAGAAGCTGTTGTAGAATTTTAACGGCCTAAAGCCGTTGCAAAATCGCCTCAAAGATGCATTGCAATACTGCTTTAATGGTGTAGTGCTAGCCCAATATTTAAGTCTGGAATAATTGGTTTGGTTTAGAATGAGTTCGGATGCAAGATTAGTAGTGTTACACAATGGTAGTCTGCCCATCACCTAGAGGTCATCAGTAGTTATGTATACGTACAACTGATGTGGGACGTCTCAACAATAGGTCCCATGGTGACGGGCAATGTCATGATGTTTTTCGCTTCCTGCTAGTGTAGAATCCGTGTGAGATACGCAAAGACCCCAAAGTTGTGTTAATGGTCTATTTGTCAGTAGTAGGCTAGTTAACCCTTAAATAAGTCTTTGAGATGCATTAGTAATACGGCAGTTAAATTATTATGCCGTATCTATGAGTCATAAGTCTCTATAGCTGGGGCAGATTATCTAGCAATTACATTACAAAGGGACCGCTTCAGGGTTGAGGATTAACTGGTTGATGGGCCTGCCTCCTCCCTACTTAAGACGTATTATATAGCCCTGGTTTCATTTTGGGTAGTGCAACATATACATATATATATATATATATATATATATATATATATATATATATATATATATATATCTGTGCGTGTGCGCGCGCGCGCGTGCACGTATGTGTGCGTGTGTGTGCGCGTGCGTGCATGCGTGTGTGTGCGCCTGCGTGTGTATGTGTATAGTTATACCTTAGAGAAGGTTAGATACATCATGCATGTATATGGAAGTAAACAGATAAGCCGTGAATATCTGACATTACACTTAAATGGAAATAAATCGGTATAAATTAGTGTTATAGGTAAAGTGTGTAACTTTCCACTCAGCAGAATGTTTTTTGATCCACATCCTCATTAAAGCCTACATGTTAGATTTAGAGCGAAAGACTACTGGAGCAAGATAGGAATGATAGATGGAGAAGACTACTCATTCATGCTCACACCGAGATGGCAACCAGATATCTGCGGAATAATGTTGATGCCTAGGTGCTAGCCTTAGCTGGTTATATGTTCTATTATATTTTACTACTCCGCTGTGAGTTTTGTTCTTTGACATGTTTATGTTTATTACAGGTTACCAAAACCAAAGTTCCCGATCCTAATGGACATGGGTTCCAATTTAACTGGAATTTGGGCCGATTAAGGTACAGGTTGTTATATTTTGTACCAGAGCTTATGTTAGCCAATCATAGGAATCATGATACGCTGAGTGAATGCATTTGTATTTTTACCTATAATCACACGCGCACACACTTATATATTGTATGCCCAACTTTATGAATTCCGGTTATAGAAGTAGTTGTGACCATATTCTGAAAGGATGGATAAGGCAATTGTTTACTGGGTTTTTAACCCAGCAGAATTCATTAGAAGTTAGAACATCTAGGCCAAGCCAAAACAACTCAAGAATCAACCAAAATAGAAGAATAGGCAAAAAAGGACTCAAGAAGAATTACCCAAAAATCCACTAAATGGATGGATCGCTAGCGATCCATAAGAGAACTTCATGGGTTGTTTAATCCTCTTGCATCATGAATCAATATCTTTTCTAGGGATGTTTACCAAGTATCATAATATTCCAAGCAACCTAGTTCGAGAAGTGAACATTCATCCGATTCAAGTTGTAGAACGGTATAATCCGTGTGTGAACCATCACAAAAATAAGGCAAAAAGCTACAAAATTACATGGAGAGCACCTACATATGGCAAGGAGTGAAACCCAAAGGAAGAAGTCCAAAATCCCTAAGTACATGGATCGCTAGCGATCCATGCCCTATGGATCCCTAGCGATCCATCAGATTAAGTTGGATTGTTATGAAATTTTTGAAGCACTTTGTATCATCTAGTGTTGGCTTCTAGCAAAGCGACCTAGCCCAATAGCTCTCCAATCCCTGTAAATACAATTCTACTTGCAACATAAAAAGGATCTTTTGGACTGGCTGTTGGAACTCTGTAGAGATTATTCTTCACTCTTCTCCTCCCACACAATAGTCATCCAGGGGTTCACTATGATTCTCCAGTTAGCTCTTGCACTTGTGACTTGATCTAATTTAGAATATTCAACCATATTGTAACTCGATTCAACTTGTAATAGCAGTCAGTTCATAGAAAGTTATAAAGTGGACGTAGGCTTTATTAACAGCCGAACCACTATAAAAATCTTCTTGTCCTTTTACTACTTTTGCTCTTCTTACATTATTTTCTATATTATTGCTCTGTGAGAACAAAGCTAGTCCTTTCACACTCAATCTAGAGTGTTGATTCATTACTTTGGTTAACATTTTGGTGCTTTCACTGAGAACCCAACTTAGGCTTAGATTTAGCTATCTACTTTGGACCGGATAGGTTTAGAAATTAGATTCTTAATCTCTACATAGAAGATTTGCTGTTTAGAAGATTTTCTCTTGAGAATCAATGACATCAGGAAAAAAAGAGAACTATCTTGCAAGATCCATATTAGTTACTATTACAGGAGAGGAAACAAACCCTCAGCAAATTGAAGTAAACAACCCAACAACCTGCTTTTAGGAGCTAACTCTAGAGATTAGGTTCCAGGATCCTCCATATAACATGGAGTTATGACTAAGGGAGAACTGAACAAAATGGTTGATGAAATGAACTAGAAAATGGCAGATAGCCAAAAGACTCTTATGGAAAAGATGGATGATGTCTTAGCCTCCAATCATTAACTGCTCCTAGAACGGCAGCAGAAGCCATGGCTGCTATGGAGTAAGAGCTTTCTTTAGTTTTCAGCTCAAGTAGAAGAAACAGATACCAAAAGCAAAAGGTAGTAGTGAGTGGAGATCCAGGTGTCACGATAGTGCAAAATGATAATACTCCGCCCACTATAAAAGTGCCTACTACAAACCTGAACTTAGGGTACTCATATTATGTATGAGTAGTCAAGTGATTCAGGATTGCTTTGACGAGTTTTGGAGGAGATATGGAGCAGGAGGCTTCGACGTGTAGATATATATAGTGGTTCCGCTGTGTTTGATTTGTATCTGTTTTCTCTAATGTACTTGAATTGTAATTGCTAGAAAGGTGTTTATAACTGTCTAGTTTGTGTTATATTGGCTGTAAAACTCTGATGTATATGATACTATGTAATATTTTATGTGATATAATATAATTTATTCATTCCGCTGTGAGATTCTGATGTTGTCTGTTTCTTTCTTTTCTCTTTTCTATCTCTTTCTTTCTTCTTAATGATGCGTCCTTCTATGGAATGAAAGGCGGGTCGTTACATCACCCTTTTGGTGATAGCTATACAATCGTTAATAATGATATATTATAAAAACAGCTCCCTCTGAATGTTATCTCCCTTCTTATGTATATACACATTTATCTCAGCTTTTGTCATTATCAGAAAATAATAATGCAATTGTATAATGTTTTGAGATAACATAAGTAAAACATAGCCATAAGAAACATGCTGGAATAGTTAATAGGATATGAAAACAAGAAGTATCATGAGTAGTCATGGAAAAGTAAACAATTGTTAGCATAGAAAGTGAAATTAAACAATCATGATAGTACCTATATGAATCTGATGAAAACAAACAACAAAAGCAAACATGAGTCCTAGAAACATAAATAAACACCTGAAAATGCAAAGGATTACTTATAGTTTTGATAGTTGTAAGTGAAGAAATCGCAATAATTTTCATTATACTCATAGTAGGCGGAAGAATTAGATTGGTAGTTTCCCGGTCATTGAGTATATTCTTCATCTTCATGAATAAATTGCCCTTGAAATGTAGTATGATGCATTGATGAATTGATAAAGAATCGGGCTATGATATATTGTTGCTATCTTCTTGTTCTTCTTCTGATTAGTTCGACATTGATGACTTCTCCAATGCCAATTACTAATCCTTTTGAATTATCTCTGAATGTCACAGTGCCGCCATCGATATATGTTATGTTGGATAGCATGTGTGCATTTCCTGTTATGTGCTTGGAGCATCCGTTATTGAGTATCCATTTCTCCTTGCTTTTAATTTTGATTTTGGATACCTGAAAAATAATAAAGATTTATTTGGTATCCACGTTCTTCACTAGAGTCCTATGTGTTAGTGGGAGAATGTTACCATATCCAAGAGGATGTAGGACCTTTAGAAATATAATTATCATTGTAGACAACATTTTTAAATATGCATTTATGTGTTTCTGTCTAATTATCTTGTTATTTGTTTTAGGAATCCATATCTTGACCCTTTCTAAGTTTGAAGCCTTAATCCTAGTCTTAGATTTTAGCTTTTTGATCTTATTATATAGTGTAATATATTTTTTAGGTTTTTGCTTACTATCAAAGTCTAATCGATTTCGATTTCCAGATGGTATTGATACGTTAATCAAATTTTCTAAATTTTGTTTTCCTTTATTGAATTCGACACATTATTGATTATTTTATCTAACTTGTTCTTAAGATCAAAAATTTCAATATTGCTAAAATCTAAACTTGTATTTAGTTCTAATTTATATTTTCCAAGTTTGGCATTTTCTAATTTACTACTTTCTAAATCATGTATTAGAGTAGTATTTTGAGAAGATAATTTTTTACATTCTTTTTGAGCTATTTCTAATTCTTCTTATATGATTGTTTCATCTTCTAATAAAACAATTTCTAACTCCGCTCTATTTAACTTTTCTATATATTCCTTATTTAGTTTCTTAGATTCTCTATGTTTATCGTACAATTCTATGCCAATATCCAAAATTTCATCATATGTTAATTCATGGCATACCACATCTGCGTTGGCTATATAATAGACATTTGCTTGTTCCGAATCACTCTCAATATCTGATGAGGAGAACGAGTCAGAATCATCCAAAGTTACTTAAAAGGCTCTTCCTTTTTTCTTGAACTTCTTAAAGTTGTTTTTCTTTTTGTTATTATTCAACTGTGAACATTCTTTCTTCATATAGCCAAATTTGTCACATCACAAGCATTTGATTAATGTTTGATTTGAATAGATCGAATTCCAACCGTTTTGAAATTTCGTCATCTTCTTGAATTTTTTTAATTTGTTACAGTTCTTAGCAATAAGCACAATTTCATTTTCTTCTAAGTCAGAATTGTCGTCATTAACTTGAAAAGTAATATTATTCTTTTCTTGGTTTTGCTCCTTTCTTGTTTGCAATTCAGCTTCGTACGACGTTAGATTTCCTATTAACTCATTGACTTTGAGCTGAGAGAGATTGTTGGCCTCTTAGATGGCTAAAATTTTTTCTTATTCATTCATTAGTCAAAGAGTTTAAAATTCATGTGACTAAATCAAAATCAGTGAAGTTGACTTTAAATGCCAAGGATCGTGCTAAATAATTTGAAATCTAGCATACATGTCAATAATTGATTCATTTGCTTTCGTTTTAAAAGATAAAAATTTGTTTTGTAGAATAAATAATTTTTTTTTCTTGCCTTTAGTCGTGCCTTCATTTTGTAATTCGTAAGGTGAGCCATAAATCATATGCAGTGGTGCAAAGCATAACTCATGAAAATTCATTTTATCAAACAAGCAAAATAATAAATTCATAGCTTTGGCATTATTAGATATCGTGACCTTTTGTGCATCGATCCAAGTGCTAATGTCAGTGATAGGTGCTTTATATTTAGTTTGTGTAGCTATCTAAATTTCTAAACCATTTTCTTCCATAAAAATTCTCATATGTGTTGACCAATAAGTATAATTAGAACAAGTAAATAATGAGGGACAAGTAATTGATTGACCTTCTTGAAATGTACTTGTCATATTAAAAAAAATTCAACCATGTATTAAGGTAAATTGAAATGACCGAGTTCCGATACCAAATGAAAGTGTAGTAGATTGTATAATATAGCTTGTGTGAATGCATGCTAATATATGTGATAATCAAAACAATAATTCATAGTATAAAAACTAAAAGTAAAATGATCACACCAAAGTTTTTATATTGGTTCGGACCTCCCTTCCTACATCCAGTCCTGAAGCTTCTTTTCTATATTCCACTAACTAATAACCATCCCTTCATCCGGAGGAACATGCTAGTATGAAAGTACTCCTTTGACAATCTAGGTTTCTATAAAATACAGATATTTGTTGCTAGTACAATTCTTCCGATAATCTCCTTTGAGTGATAGTGAGTGTGAGTGCTTATATTTATAGAAAATAATTTAACCAAAATATAAATTTTGGTTGTAAGTGATTGAGATTATTACTGATAGCACCAGAGAATATGAATAGAAGAGTCAGAGAGTAGTAAGTTGAGTTAAGTTTAATCTTAATCGATTTGAAATATTTATAGCACCAAAGAGCTGTATTTGAAAAGTTGTGACTCCTTGGATGATTTTTCTTTGATTAATGGTTGCAACCGTTGAAGGAGGAGGGTGTTTGTTCAAAGCAATGAGCAGTGTCCGTTCAAAAACTGACAATTGTAGTTTAAAATATGCAGGTCGAAACTTCCCTAAGACGACTGTCATTATATGTCAGACATTTGTGGCATTTCAGAAATAGAACCCGAAGCATACCACAGACGTCTATGGCATATTGACAGACGTCTGTCGCTGCTGAATTTGTAAAATTTGGACAGTTTATTATATAGATTTGTCGATATGAAATCACTGATGTTATGTTCACTCAAGAAGATTATACAACATTTATCTATCACTATAATACAATAATATGACCTTACTTTTAAATAGCATGTTCCATCTTTCTTCACTTGTCTTTGAGCTATGATTTTGTTGAGCATAGTTATCTTCTTCTTGTATATATCTATAGCATGATAAGATATATCTTTTATATACGATTGTATAGCGGTTGTTATTAAAATCCTAGAATGAAGGTTCTAACTAGTTAGGCACGAACAGACAGAAATCAACAAAATAAAACATGCGTAATTAAATAAATTAATTGACTACAACCGGTCGACCCTTGTGTTGGTCAACCGCTATCGATCGACCGATAAGTGTGTGACGGTAGGGGTGAGACGTGAACCGTTGGATTATGACATGGCCGAACGACCCAGATTTAAAATAATTTAATCGGGCAGGTGACATTGATTCGAACTCCTATAGATATGTACCTAACTCCTCACTTTCTTCTCAAATTGTCTGAAGCGATGATGGAGCTCTGTCATTTTCTCTTCTGCAAAAGAAATCTTAATTTCTAAAATTGTTATAGTTTATATACGTATATATAAGTGGTGAATAGTAGAGAATAATTAAGAAGAAAAATATAGTCGAATCAAATCATCAAAGCCATGGTGAATTATAAATCCGGATCTCAAATCTAAATTAAATCTAATTAAATCTCTTCTCTGATCTAGATATCTGATAGATATATGTATACTTACGGTATATCTATCTATTCAAATAGGGAGAAAAAGAAAGTCATACCGAATAACAGGAATCAGATCTAGAGATTTGAAAAACTAAAAAGGTGAGTTGGAAATTATATATTTTTATATCATATTGGATTTATATCGTCGTGAATCTATTTCTGTATGTCTAAATGTAAATTTGAAGTTGTAGACTAAAATTGTATACGTGAAAATAATTTATAAATTTTGACTACATATTTTGTGATTGATAACTTTTTTTAATATTGCATGTATGAGTATCTGCAAAGTATCGGGTAGTTGTAGTCCATGAAATTGATAAATTATGTGGTCGTCCCAGATTTGTAGATTTATATTGCTTATGCAAGTAAAATGTGAATTTAAGTTGCCACAGTAAATTAAGGGATTTAAGTGGTATTTTTATTCATTGAGATGTACATCATTGCAATGTAAATTTAAATAGATTATCAAGTTCGGATTCATAAATAGTGTATTGTTTGGAATAACAGAGAATTCGTTCAAAATAAAGCGATGTGTAAAATATAGATATTTACCGTATTTTGTACTGTCTATTTCAATAACTACGAAAAGATAATTTTTTATAATTTCAAACGTAACATAAATTCCTCTTTTGATAAAATACAGAAATTTATACATAAATTTATACAGTAAATAAGACAAGAGTAATGGTTTAAGTGAATCATTAAAATATATGCTGTAGAATCAAGATAAAAATAGAATAATAACAATGAAAATGTAGGCTGTGACCTCAGCACACATAGGAATTTTCATTTCAATCAAACAGAATCCACAAGCATGGAGCAAATTCATTTCAACCAAACGGAAACGAAAAAACATCTTAGCAGTAGATGCATATACATTTTTAACGGTTTGCATGAATTTGCTACAAGGATATTGCACTCATAAGGGGATGCACAAACAAAAAAACTTTAGTAGTACAACCAGCACACACGCAATTGCTCTGTTTTGTCAATTCAGCAACTAATTAGTAGAGCAAATCATTGAAAACAGACTTAATATAGTACTTGAGCAACTAATTAGTAGAGCAAATCATTGAAAACAGACTTAATATAGTACTTGAGCAACTAATTAGTAGAGCAAATCATTGAAAACAGACTTAATATAGTACTTGAGCAACTAATTAGTAGAGCAAATCATTGATATAGTACTGAAGAAAGATATAAAAACTTTTAATATGCACCATCAACATCTTCTTTTTGTACGTTGTAAATATCCTTGCGTTATCATTATGAATTCTCCGTAATCGACTTTAGCTTCTGAAAAATATCTGTCATTGTCACCGTGAATCCATCTTCAACCTTCAAGTACGGTGTGCAATAATATGTTAACCAAGTAATATGCATTTTATAGGAATAACATTTTTTTTAATTTTCCACAATTGGAAGTGAATTATTTATCAACTAGATGCATGTTTTGTTGTTTTCTAGTCGTGTTCCATTTACTAATATCACAAGGTAAATGATCCAAATAGAACTCTCAAAGAATACAATGCTGTTTGTTCAATTCTGGTACCGATTGCTTTGAAGAAATTCAACCACGTTTTGAATAATGAAGAAAGATTCTAAATTTAATCTAAAAGACACCGAATACTATATTAACACAGCGTTATGTTTTATTCGTCGGTATGTTAATATAGCATTTAAATACTTTCTTTTTCTTTTTTCCTTTAAACTGATTCTCAATTTTAGTTTTAGGTAAAGCCCAAGTTAGCGTTGTTTGATTTAGCAAAATTGATGGCCTAATCTACAAATAATAACAGTTAGAATTTTGAACATAAAAATTAGGAACCAGTATCTTGATAGCTTTTACTTTCTGACTCAAATCATCGTTATTGATTAACAAGACGTGAAACTTTACATTTTTTATATGCTATAGTGATCCCCTCTATCGCTATTCCTTTCTTTCATCATATTCATATTTTACTCTTCACAGTGAATTATAATTACTTGTGGTCTGGACAGCTAACAAATTTAGAGTGGACATAATATGAAAATGGCTGAACATATTTATAATTACTAATACTTAGGGAGAGAAAAATTACCTGAGAAGTAATTGTTAAATCAAGAATCTGCTCTGAAAATAGTACTGAATTTGAAGTGACGACTCTTAAATGAAGGCTTTCAACAAGATTAAGAACTTTAACCAGTGTTCCTTTGCTCGCTTGAAAGCAATGGATCTTGATTAAGAACGTGTTTTCAAAAACTTTTATCTCAATCTTCGGATTGTCCTCATCAGGGCTTGAAATTGAGACAAGTTTAGCAATTTTATTTGCTGATCGAGCTTCGGTTTCATTTCTGTCCTTAGCAACTTCGTCTTCGAGGGTCTTCATTTTTTCTTGCATTTGTTTCATATATTCGATTGTTTTTTTGAGCACCGATGCCTTGTCTCTCTACAACATGAAAACATTCAGTGAAATCCAGAATGTCAATGCATTAATGGTGGTGTAATGGCATGCGTTGTACATTCAGGAAGTACTAAAAAAGAAATGACAGGTATTGCACTTTTTTAAATGCAAGGGTATTTGACATATAAAAGCTAACATTTTCCGGTATGCTTGCAGGTTTTATTTTTAAATTTGTCCCTCGTGCAAATAAAAAAGCAGGAGTCTTAAATAAAAGAATGTGCGGACATTAAACTGAAAATATTGTGTCTGCATTTATAATATATATATATATATTGCATACCTTCTTCAAATCTGGAAGAATAGTTGATAAAGCATACAAATTTTCGGTGATTTTCTCCCTCCGTTTCCTCTCAGCAAGAACATGTTCACGATTTGCCAAATCAGGCCGACTCCGACCAGTTTTCAACTTTTTGGGTACTCTTTCAACTGCTTGTATTTCTACTGGAGAGACAGGACCTCCAAATGAAATGAGGCTTGGAATATTTTTTGGTGAAGAACTCCATTTCATTCCGCTATTTTCATTAGCAGGTTCTTCAGCGTTGCTTTGATCAACAAAATATTGTTCGATATTGTTATTATCTGGTAGAATCTCTGTCGACTCCAAGAATGAATGCTCTGAACGAGGAAGCTCTTGGATGAACTGATCCCAAGCACCATCTCTGGTTAAATCCAAGTCAAAATTTTCTAAACCCCATTGATTTCTGCAATCAGTTTCCATCTCCTGTAATTATTAAACATTTAAAAGTTTCGCATGTGTTTGCATTGACCGATGATAGTAAAATGAAGAAACTATTATCAACATACCGAATTGTTCAAAATTGAATCAAGGCTAAACATCTCCATATTGACGATCCTGAAAATATATATGAACAGTTTGAATATGTTTAATTAGTTAGCACATATCTTCATATAATATGGATGAAAATTACATAAAATAAGTTCTTAAAATTACCAAGGACACTGAAACAAGTAAGCTAATTTTCTTTTTCACAAGCTTCCAACAACTCAAACTGAGTGAAAAAATTGATAACAACAGAAATAAAAATGTAAATATTACAAAGTTGCTGCAAAGAACTTGACAATGCAATCTAAAAATGACCAAGGCCGTCTGCGTGCACAATGAACATTAGAAATACTTTAGGAAATAAAAAACGAAACTGGAAACCTCATCAATTGTTCTACTATCTTTTTTACTGTTCCATAGCTTTACATTAACTATATTTGGCCCGACAGCAGTGGTGTATTATTTATATGCACACATAAAGGATATGTTAACAGGTGTCGTCTTTTCTAGCCGGTCATTGTTTCCGAATAATATATACTAGCCTTCATAGCAGCAGATTCATGTTTCCAATGCATGTGGACTTTAAATAAGGTCATGTTCCAACATAGATAGTTATGACCGTACACCGGATACTGACTTGTTACATAACTGGTTAATAAATTTTGTATTTATGCCAAATTTGTAAACAAATTACAAGAATATGTCACATTCCAAACTATTTACAAAACTAGATCTATTTTCGCCACGTGTACATGCGACATTTCAAATGCCGTCAGTACACGTCTATTGTGAAAAAAATATAACGGCGGCATTTGAGATGCCGTCAGTTTGCGCCATCTCAAATGTCGCCATTCTTTGCTATTTTATTAGGCAACCACCTTTTTATGTTTGTCTTTTTCCAAGATCTACAACAATCATAAACTTTAAACTTTTAAAATATTTGCATAGTGTAGTTTAATCTTGATTGGATTCAGCTACAAACAAGGAGCAACATTTAATTCTTTCTCTTGAATAAGGAATTAGTTATACCAGGTATGTTTTTTTGGAAACCCAAGTTCAATTTTTTTTTTCTCATTTGATGTTTGATAACAAATGATAATAGGTAACTAGTTGACTGAATAAATTGTAGCATAGCTTCCAACTGTGTACCAACGATCTGTTATTTCGATGCCGAATTGGTTGTTGATGAACGTAATTGTGGAAAATATGTCGGTGGCTCGTGTAAGCCAGCTAAAGTGATGAAAGGTTGTAATTTGGTGCAGCTTAAAGAATCGATTTATTCAGCTATCAAGATAAAATCTGAAGAATTTAACATACAGTTAGTGTATAACTGGTCGACGGACTCGGGATCGTAAGCCATTAAAATAGCCGATGATGACGATGTGGGGCTAATGTTTTCAGCGACATCGAAATCAATTGAACTATTTGTTGGGAAAATTAGACGCTTGCAAATAGAAGAACCCGTACGAGAACAAGAAGTTAGCAGTGTTATTGAGTAGCACCGAAGAACGGTTGAGGCAGTAAGTATCAGTCGTGGAAACGTATCCCCGAGTTCCATTAATCCGATTATGATAACGATATACTGTCAGCAACAAGGCATTTATGGATATCCTCCGTGTATGACCTATCCACAGGGCGTTCAGTATACATACCCCTATCCAAGCCAAGGCAATTTTACGCACTTGCTTGAAAGGTGAAACATTTATGAAATTTAGGTCGTATTAATTAGATAGTTATGCGCTACTTAACTGTTTTCTTCGCTGTATATGCAGTTATATTCCTTGTCGACCAACACTGCCTAGTCCTGCTGGACCATCACACAACCATATGTCATAATTTATGTATTCAACTCCGTCCGAGTTATATGATTTTAGTCAGAGGTATGTATCATGAAGAATCAAAATTTGGTAGGTAGTAATTACGGTATTGGTTTTAAAGTAATACGTATGTTTGAACAACAGATTTCCCGCGCACGATATTTCTACACAATCTAATGCAGATTTTAAGAATGTAAACGTAAATACAAACAACGAAGATGTTGATACTGAGATGGACGGGGATGAAGGTGAAGATGTCAATGACGAACTCCCTGCAAATAATATGGATTTAGTGAACATGATAGAGAAACGACAGGTCGTGGATAGGTAGTATGCAAGTGAACAATGATCCCTTGAACTATGATTTTCCGGTTGAAGACAATATTTGCGAAGACAATGATGAGGTGGAAATGGAAGTTCCTTTGGATGATGATTTGTGCAACGCACAAATTATGGCATGGTCATTCGTTGCAAAACCGTAAGTGTTCATAATGGATTTAAAGTTGGTTTGATTTTGAGAAGAAAGCCAAGTTGTTACAATAGTTGAGCGAATGGTCGAATTTGTATGTCGTTTCTTTTAAAGCAATAAAATCAAATAAAACCAAAGACACCGTCGTTTGTAATATAGATGCAAACTGTCCATGGAGAATTCATGCTATTGTGTCAAAAATATTATAGCAAAACTGGTGGATTGTAAGGAAATATCCTAGTAAACACAATTGTGTTAACCCAACGGTGAACTCCACTCACAAGCAAGCGACGTCCAACTTTGTAGTGGCAAAAATATTACCTATTGGAAAAGCCGATCAGAACATTACAGCCAGGATGGTACATGTTTTGATGGAAGAACAGGTGTTCGTGAAAATGAGTTATATGAAGGCTTGGAGAGCTTTAAGTAAGGAAACAGAAAGAATTTATGGCGATTGGGCAGAGTCAAGTAGCAGTCTAAGGCAATATTTTGCTGAAACAACTAGATCAAACCCGGGAAGTGTTGGACATGTTAGGACCGATGATAATGGAGTCTTCGATCGAGCTTTTTGGGCCTTTGGACCTTGTATTGAAGGATTTATTCATTGTCGTCCGTTGGTATGTATTGATGGGACACATTTGTACGGGAAATATAAAGGGATACTACTTGTGGCCACTTTTGTTGATGCGGATGATCACATATACCCTTTAGCGTATGCAATTGTAGAGTCTGAATCAGGGAATAGTTTGGGGTGGTTTTTTGCCTGCATGTCGCGGTTCATTCACAGTGTTAACAATTGATGAATTACATTCATTCTGGATCGAATGAAAGGAATACCATCAGCCTTGGAATCGAAATGACATTTGCCACATAAACTCATATTTTGTGCTAAACGTCTTAAAGCTAATTTTCAAGCTGTAGGGTTTAGAGAAAAATGATTAATCGGACTTTTTTATGCTGCAGCTTATGCTGCGGAAGAAGCAGAGTACATCGGAATACGTAGAAATCAAAGCTATAAGAATTAGGGCTCACAATTGGATAAAAATGAGTTTGGGAGCGCATGAGGAGAATTGGGCATTGTGTAAAGATGATGGCAGTCGATTTCATGTCATGACCACTGATTGCGTAGAAAGTGTCAACGGTTTTCTTAAAGGAGCTAGGTCTTTACCTGTCAAACATTAGTTACATGCACCTTTTTCAGGTCGGTTGATTATTTTTGTCAAATAAGAGAAGCAGAACCAAAACTGACTTCCCGTCTAACTCCGAAGTGGGAATGCAAGATCGCCTAAAGAGCTAACGAAGCTAGGCATACAAGAATAATTCGATTTAGTCAATCTGAGTGGCAAGTTATGCACTATTTCGGTGACGAGTACCAATCAACGGTAACAATTGCTCTTGTACATGCAACATCCCTCTTTTAGAGCACCTACCGTGTATGCATGTTGTGGCTGCTTGCTCAACGGTTTCCAATGGAGCAAATAACGCCCATCACGACTTCGTCTCAACATGGTATTTCACAACGAAATACCTGGCAGCCTACACCCTCGAGTTTCACTTGGTACGAGATAAACGCTGTTGGAGTTCTAGTGACAGTCAATTAGTCCTACATCCGGCAGCTAAAACACTACTAGGACGCCCATGTTTAACTAGAATTAAAGGTACAATGGACGAGATGCAGACCCCTAAAGGAAATAGGTGCATCAAATGTGGTATTCTTGATCATAAAAAAAATAGTTGCAATACAACAACTTAATATTTTTGTTTTATTTTGTTTGTAATCCTAATTCAAATGCATTCTAGTTTGTTCGAGAACAATTGTTTATGTAATCTGATGTTGTACGCAAAGTTTAATCGACACTTATTTATTTTGTTGTTAACGTTGCAACACAGAGTGTATTCAAATTTAAATACGGTGAGTACATAACAGAGCAACATTTCAAATGCCCCTTATGTGCGGCATTTCATATGACGCTGTGGGCGCCATTTGAGATGCCGCACCTTGGCGACATTTGAAAAGTCCCTCTGTTGCTGATATCTTTGCAAATATTTTGTTACTACCTCATCCACACCCTAACTTTACCAAATTTATTTCATCAAAAGCTCTAGGTTTTATACTGCCATACTACTCTTGTTCAATTTCAACAATTTGCAACTACCCCTCTCCATATTTCAATTCAACAATGTCGCATCAAAGGTAAGTATTATACTTTTCTCGTTTAATTTCAACAATTGTTTTCTCAACGTATTATTTGACTGTATTCACAGGTGTATAATGGACAATTGGAAAATTGATGACATAACAATGATGAAGATGTATGACGAATTTGAACAAAATAAAGGAAAGAGGATTTCAAGTGGCGCCGACCTTGAAGTTGATTTTGTACGAGAGACATAATTTGAAGAAGAACCCCCGATTGTGGATAGTGGAACATCACGTGAAGAAGTCACGGTTGATAGAGCAGTCCAACAATCGCTCCATGCACGTCTTTAAGGCGTCCTTGTTAGTCAAAATCGTGCAAACTCAAGCTCCCATGCGACATGTGCAGTTTGTGGCTGTGGAGAGGAATGCGAAATAGTCGTTTGTAGAAATGATAGGAACGCTGGACGTCTTTTCTACCGCTGCGCTGCATACACCGATCACAAGATTCGACCGCATTAGGTTGAATGCTGCAATTTTTTAAGTGGCTCGATCCACCACTGTGTCCTAGAGGAGTGAAATATGCTTTAGAGATGCAAGCGAAGGTTAGTCGTTTGGAAAAGTTGAACCTTGAATACCGAAATGAATTGTTGGTTCACGGGTACAAGTATTCGACGTTGTGGCAACGTAGATTGTTGAAGGATAATTGAAATGTAATGTATTGACATTAGAAACTTGTTTTGTGATGAGTAAATATCTGAAACAATTGCGCAAACTTATTGAAGAATTATTTGAAATAATATTTA
This sequence comes from Allium cepa, assembly GCA_030765085.1. NCBI lineage: Eukaryota > Viridiplantae > Streptophyta > Magnoliopsida > Asparagales > Amaryllidaceae > Allium > Allium cepa. Next base: position 510,170,099 of record CM060941.1, read on the forward strand.
TATGTTCGAAGTATATTATGCCTAGTTGAACTCTGTTGTTTTGAAAAGTCAGTCTACATGCTTGCCAAACCTACAGCAGATGCACACCACACTGCAGTATCTGAAATGACTCCTGAGAAAACCAGACTGCGGCATCAGAAATGTCGTAGTTATCGACATCCTTATGTGGCATTTCAAATGTCATGGCATGCTGCATTTCAAATGCCGCTCCTAGCGGCAGGAGGCATTTGAAATACCGCTCTGTTACTTACTTAGAGAAACTACAAATCGAAAATATGGCGTCAATGTTTCGACACCAATGTAAACAATTTTCCGAACATTGTCTACTACAAATTTCTGAGCTCCTGACTACATTTAGCATTAACAAATACATGTTTACAATCAATAACATTCGTACTGACATCGAAATACTAGAGTCACTTCTACAATAACGCCGACAAACAATAGTCTACATTAATTAACAACCAAACATCCGAAACGAACAAATAGAAACCATAATCAATAAACACTACGGTCAACATCCCAAACAAATGATCAATCAACACTACAGTCAACAAATAAAAACCTCAGTTCACTACGATTAGTCTAAAATTTCATCTATGAATTTTCAGTTCTCGAGGAGTTTTCTTCTTAGGTCTTCTCGGCTTGAACATGAATTCCTCCTCTTCCAATGACAGCTCTTCACTGTCCTCCTCTTGCGTCCCTTCCATTGGGGGCTGCGAAGGCCTGGCGGGTTGTGTATGCTGAGAAAATATCGCTCCGGAACTCTCACCCAAAATTTTCTTTCTTCTTCCATACTTCCTCTTCGGTGAGGGGGCCGATGGGACTGCAGCTATGTCCTCATACGATGCGGGTAGGGCAAAATCCTCGATAAGTAGTGGCACGACAGGACGAGGAGGAGGCGGAGGTGGGATGGGCCATGACATCTTTTTTTTAACAAACGAGATAGTAGAATTTATTTGATAGAGAAGCATTTCGCCTTGCTCTTTTCAGGAACCTCCTCCGCAAGCTCGTCGACAATGTCCGACACATGACATACCATCTGCCTTCATATAACATAAACCATTATGAGTTTCATATGTACTATACAAGTTGTTAATAGTAATATGTACCACATTACTTTCTAGCGGAGCTTGTGGAGTGTAAGGTGCCACCTCTTCTTGGGTTCTTCCGCTCGTCTTTGTAGCGGCGAGTGATATTCCAATACCAACTAAGATACTCCTCATTGGTCAGAGTGACTTCATGTTCGTCTTTCCCAGCTATGAAACGGTTGTTCCATAACTCAATCATCATTTCAAACTCATTTTCATCATATGGAAGCGTGTAATATGGATCAGGATATGGTAGGTGCTATCGAAGGCCAAACTGTCTCATGACTCTGTTTGACAGATGGTATGCTAAATCTTCGAAACAAAAAATCATAAGTCTTGATCGCCATAACGACCTGTCCACTGTACAAAGAGCCGGAAGAGCCTGAAGGTCTGCCTTGGGATACAGATTCCATGTTATTGCATTATAATCTAAGACATCAAACTTGTTTCGGTAGAAGGCTAAATTGCATCTGGGGGTCATGTTTGTATTCTTCGGGCCAATGCACCTGTAATAGCAACATGTTATAGAAAGTAATCAAATTTACTGTGTCGATATAACAACACTAACTACACTATTTTACCTTACTCCAAATGGCTTTGAATTACCAATTATTTGTATCTTCATAGAAATACGGCCAACCTGAAGGTAGGTCCATGACCAAAGCTGCAAGTGTGAAACTTAATTTTTGTTACGATTTTACGAAAAACTCAAATATGCAACAACGAAAGACTATGTTCGTACCTAAAGTAGAGTCATACAACCTCCAACGGACCGTTGTTTGACCAAAGCAACTCTTGTAAGCTCCGTATAGGTGAAAGCTAGCACCGCACTACCCCATGAGTATTGTCGACATGAATCAAAGTCTTTTAACAATGAAGGTCATTGAAGGGCCACTCTTGTCTTCGATCGATCGTAAAAAAGACGTTGCATGATGATGTGCAACATAATAGCGCAGGCACACTGGCAATCTGCAAAGGAGAGGCATGGCGGAGAATATCATCGGCCAAATGCTCCCTAAACCATGTGGCTACTATCGACTTATTTCCCCACCTCACGTCTTCTAGAGGAGCCAATCCAAGCAATGGCTCACACAATTCCATATAATTTCTTGGAAAATCTGGTTTCAGGATGGGATCCCCGTTAATCGGCAATCCGAGCAATACAGCTACTTCTTTCAAAGTGATTGTCATCTCACCTACTCTAAAATGAAATGTAGACGTCTCCTGTCGCCATCTATCGATCAAAACCGTCAAAAGATTCTGGCCGAGCTGTGTATATCCCAACTTATTGACAACACCAAATCGAGCTCCGCCTAACAGTTCCAACACGCTGGATGTGCTGACGTGATGTGCTTTAAAGTGGTTGAATGGTCAATGAAGTCGTCCGGCTTTACCCCCTATTGATAATAAAAAATGAAAGCAATTATGGTAATTACCAACGCTTTACAGAAGTAATGACAAATTATATGACCTTACACCTCCATCATATCGATGTTGCTTGTGCGGTGTTGAGGTTGGAGGTAGAGCACACTAGGATCGATCGGTCCGGGCGCCATTTCGTCATATTCTACCACAATATTATTACATAATCATAGTCAACTTCATTGGGAATACAACCATAGATTTGCAATTATACAACTTCATTGTACACAATAAGAAAACAATTAAACATGTACTCTAGGTGACTACTCAACTTCATTGTACTATACAACCATAGACTTGCAATTATAGAACAATTTTAGCCCTAAACCCTAAATTGAAAAAAAAATGTCAATTAGAGACAAAATCGATAGGTTTCATGCCTACAGGATGTGCTTGAGACGATAAGATGAAGCCATAGTTCAAATTCAAGCTAGATTTAAGTAGTTTTTTATTTGAAAATTTGATTTTTGCTGAATTGGGGGGTGGGTTCGTATTTTTTGTGAAGAGTGGTTGAGAGAAGGGAGAGTGGGAAAGTAAGGATAAAGTGGGATGCAAATTTACAGAGGGCAAAAAAATAGGCGACATTTGAGATGCCGCGTATGGGAAGAATCTCAAATGCAGCTAGTGTATTTTTGGTAAATACACGTGTACTGGTGGCATTTGAGATGCCGCCAACACATGTGGAATCCTACGTAGCGAAAAATGGTCTAGTTTGGTAAATAGTTTGAAATGTGGCATATTCTTGTAATTTTTTTGCAGATTTGGCCTAAATACAAAATTTATCCATGTCAGCTCATGGGCTGTTTTTGTTTTGTTTTTTCCTTTTTCTTTTCCAATTTATTTGTTTATTTATTTATTCATTTATTTATTTATTTATTTTCATCTATCCAACAAGGCAAAGCGCTTGTTGATATTTGAAATTGAAATAGAAAGGCAAGCAATTTACCATTTTCTTTATCCGATGATTTATTGTAAAATCAATCTTAAGGTTAGTTTGTATACCGATTGTACGAGCATACTTGTTTTGTTAAAAGTGGCGAACAATTGTTGGGAATAGCCTATGAGGGCCCTTTAAACATTTATTCACATGTTAATGCACTCATATACACTAGTTTTTTTTTACCATTTTGCAATTTGCAATGACTGTTGTAATAGGTTAACGACAGCGGTCAGCCGAAAGTCGAAATATAATGCAACAATTGATAACTATTTACGACCGTCGAAATATACCATTTATGATCGGTGAATCCACAACAGTTTATAACTGTCGAAATGGGTCGTTTTAATAAAGATATATTACATCGATCTATAGCCTTTGTGACAGATTTTTGACAACTGTAAATAGCTATTGTAAATTTGTAACATTCTTCCAAAAGCTTGATATTACAACTTTTATAAACAACTACATGAAATATTTGTTACCATTTAGAGCAATCGTAGTAAACTATAGTAATATAGGCAAACACTATTGTAATATGACCTCTACTCCTACGGTTCTAAACGCTTATAATAAACTCTTGTACAACTATTAAAAACAACTTTAACATGACTACCACTACTACAATAGATCAGAATAGATGTGATGTGATCTTTTATAACAGTTATTCACCCTTGAGGAAGAAATGAAAAAAAATAAAAAATTAAAATTAAAAATTATGCACGGCTGCAGCACATGCACCTCTAACACCATTTTCTAACTGAAACAAACATTATAATGACAGCAACCACAATCATACAATCCAAACGACGAAAAAGATTTACATTCGCACCATTGGCAAGGTTTAAATATAGTATAATGTGATAGAGTTAAGACTATGCCCTAGGAAAATTAAGTAATTTATTGCATATATTTAACTCGATAACCAATCTTAGTAGAAATAAAAGGTTTTGTTCTTTCTATTATACACTTGATATAAGGTATTATATTGATAAATTAATTCAGTTGATGGTATTTTTATTATAGAAAATCACTAAATGATATGTTTTCTGATAGTAGTTAAAAAGTGTTGTAAGCATTAGTAATTTATCATAATGAAATTAAACATATTATTTTAAATATTCCTAGTTCAGATGTACCGAGGCTGGATATTGACACATCCTTTGGGACTAGAGAACGTAATGCTCTTTAAATGTTGGACATCGTATTAATCATGATTGTAATACTCGTGACTGTTGTGGTCATCAAAGTTTCACATACTGATAGTTTTTGGGTAACTATGGATTGATACACTCAATAGACTTCTTTTGGCTGATACAACTAAGGTTAAACAGAAAATATGAAAATGACTAAATTATACAGTTCTCCTGACTTGAGAATATTGTTGATCTTAATTGTGGAAGCTCCACTTTGATTATAGTTAAATCGTGGTATGACGCTCATCGAACAACTATAGTTAGGTCAAGTAGAAGCTGCTGAAGTGAAATTCAAAAGAGGATTCATTTTCTTAGTTATATGAGGTTAATATCAGGATTAGCTGAATTATAAGAAAAGTCAAAGTCTTTGGCCAGAGTAGTTCGATTAGTAATAATTGTTATTATTGAACCAAAGACTTTGTGTTTAAAGTATAGAGTTGAATATGGATGATTTTGAAATTTTGATGATTACCAAATTTCATAAGTTCAAAGTGATATAGTTTTGGCGAAGAGAATTGGTATAATTAATTATCATAATGTTGTAATGCTTAACGGAGTAAATTTGGATTTTACTAAAACCAAGTAAGCGATAAATTTAGCCATAATATCACACCGTCTAGTAAGTGAAGTGTGAATGTTAATATTTGAGTTATTTGATATTAATCGCTAACAGAATTTACAACTAAGAGTTACACAACTGAAATGTTGAATACTCATATTTATTACCCGATTTATTTAATTTGTAATTGTTATAAATTAATTAATATTTATGAAATTTTAGTGTTACCACCCATTATCACTTCAACCTTGTCGAAACCAAGATGAGTATAAGAGAAAGATGTACAAGGAATAATAGCATCAACAGTGCCTTCCGAAGGAGTTGAAGGGATGCTACAGCCAAGGGTCAGATGTATTACGAGCTTTCAAAGGAGTCAAAAGGGTCGAAAGCATCCTTGCGCTTCAGTTGCTTCCTTTTGAAACAGATGCTTTCAACTACATAAAGACGTTTCAAATAGGTTGATGAATACCTTTCGAAGTCAGCAAGTAATAGCTACTCATATGCCTGTCAAACCTTTCGAAATCAAAGGTTTCACCTTCATTCAAATTACTCAGAAAGATGCTTTGTTGGAATAACCCCCTTCAAAAGCATAGCTTAGCCTTTCGAATCGGTCGAAACCTTTCATAACTAAGAGTGCTTCTACATCAAGCCGCCAGTATGTATTCGAAAATTACCTTCCACATTGAAACCTATTGTATTTCAATAACTTCAAAACCCCAAAGATATACCTGTCGATAGAGTCAAAAGCTCGATTCCTTCTTATTTGCAATGGTAAAGCAACACAAGGCGGAAAGGTGCATCTGCCCCTTTTGATGAAGATGGAAGCATTCGAATCCATTCAAATGCAATGTAGAGGGAATGGCTAGTGTTAAAGGTGATGAAAGGTCTACAGGGCCACCATTCGACCGAGTCCAAAGCATTGAGTCGAAAGGTACCAACCCTCATCTATAAATAAGATCCTAGGAGTTTGGTTTTGGGGATCCGAATTCATACACTCTATCCTAATACTTTCTTAAATTTGCAAGTCTATAAACCCTAAATTTGAAATCAGATTGGGAATTTGATCATGTTGTATATCATTTTCTTAATGAAGGCAAGATTATAATGTTTTTTGTCATGAAACTATTTTGAAAAAATTATCGGATTCGAATGTGATCACCTTGCGTCGACCTTGTTGAATGGGCACCTTTCGAGTGAGTCAAAACCCCAAGTTTTACCTGTACTTTTAGATTCTTTGCTCTAAACCATAACTCAACAAAAGCTCACCCTTTGATGGAGTCGAAACCTTAATTCAACCAAAATCCTAAGATTCAAAGATACAATCCCAAGCAATTAAAGAAGCCAGCTTTTGATGAAGTCGAAACTATCCATTCAACCCATATCCTTGAACATTAGAGTTAACTTTTAAGTTACCATCGCCATTTTGAAAGAGAGGTTCTGATAGGATCCTAATGTATGTGTTTTAATAATGAATTAAATTGTTAAAAATGTAAATTTACATAAAAGGATGAAATAAAAAAATTTCACAAATAAATGATTTGGGAATTTTGACTTTTCCATTGTATTAAGTAGATTTTTCTAGCCCAAACTCATATATATAAATTGCTAGAAATGGATACCATATAAAGAAGATACAGAGCATCCACAATAGCTCGCATTTTGTCATTTGCGTTTATTTTGAAAATAAGGGATTAATGCTAGAATAAAGAAAACTTATTTGTTAAGAAATAAGTTACATGTGTATGAATTACACTAATAAAGGAAAAATAAGAAAAGGAGATGCGATGTGGTATGTGCATTTAAAAGAGAAGGATGGAAAGATATTCATGTGCACAAATGCAAGAGTTATCTTGAAAAGGGAGCATTTCATAAAATCTACACAATTGTAAGTTTGAAAAATAAATGTATAAGAAAGTAGCAATTATCTCAAAAGAAGTATGTAAACATGGATACTAAATAATAGAGACATTTATTGCCAAACATAGAAAGTTCGGGTTTGAATGGATTTATGCCAATATTTTTAAGTAAGGGTGCATGCCACGTTATAAGAAGGAACGCAATAAATTAAGGTAGTGAAATGTTAATCAAAGAAAAGGAAGATAATAGTGCATGTTTGAAAAGAATAACAGTTTATGCAAGAGGCAAAAGTTTAATTCTAAAAGCCAACATTTAATAAAAGTTAAATTTTTTGAAAGATATGTTAAAAATTTATATGTTTGGATAATAAATTGTTTTAAAGGAAATATAGAGAAAAAACATTAGTTAAAAAAATATGGATTGGAAATTAAGAATATTAATTAAGATTAGAACCTTAATTGACTGACCTAAGTGGTAAATTTGTTACACTGATTAGGGCAATGTAATTGTTGGAAAAGGAAAAGGGTTTATTTGTACAAATAAAAGGACATAAATAAAGAAATGATTTTTGTTATAATAAATCTTCATTGGAGTTATTCAATAAGTATAGAGGAAACCAACATGTGTGTGTATATGTATGCGTGTGTGTGTGTGAATATACTTCTGAATTAAATACATGGTACTTTTGCCATATTTAATTTTAGTTGTAAGTTTAAAATGTGAATAAGCACTATGGACTAAATTGGTGTAAATGAATTACTTAGCGTAACATAAATGATGGTAATTGTTACTCAGAAAATCCACCTTTCGATTAAGTCAGAATGTCTTTGAGCAAAGACTAAAGAAAATGAGTTTCGATCAAACCTTTCGAAAGAGTCGAAAGGATGCAGTCAATTTGTATAGCAGTCCCAAACCTTTCAAAAGAGTCGAAAGGTTTCATCTCTCAAGATTCAAGGAGTTCTTACCTTTCGAAGAAGATGGAGAAATCAAAGCAAGTGCAAGCGACCCTGTAATGACATTTTCGGAAGCATAGCAAGCCTTTCGAACTGGTTGAAAAACATCCAAGATACCTTTCGACCTGTGTAGTTAATGCCCCGCTATTACCCCGCTATAACCCCACTATATCTCATAGCGGATTCCTACCGCTACGATTTTTCCATATAGCCCCAAAATATAGCCTTTCCGCTTTAATCCCCGCTATTTCCGTTATATCCCGTTATTCCCGCTAAATTTTGCTATTTCTGCTATATCTTCTTTAATAAAATAAATTAAAAAATTGCATTTTTACATTATAAAAATTATGAAACTAATTTATTTGATTTAATTTTTAATATATTTTTAGAAATGAAAATAGTCTAATATTCTACTAAATTCAATTATGTTATATAACAGTTTCACGTTTATTTAAAGTATATTCGCACATGTTTTTTGTTTAAAATTATTTATGTATTAATTATAATTCAATTAAATGATAATTTTTTATTTAATTACCATTTATATATTTGTAAAAACATTAAGTATGAGTTTTATATGCTATTTTAGAGCCATCCGCTATATCCCGCTATATCCTCGCTGTATCCCCGCTATGACTTTTTGCACCTCCACCGCTTTGAATCTGCCGAGTGCTTTAACTGCACAGCTTTCGACAATGTCGAAAGGCTTATGAAGAAAGCAGCGCTTATATGTCAGCAAAGAACGAAAGAAAATCTTTCGACAACGTCAAAGGGAAGCCTAACTCTCGACGACAATCAAATGAAGAGAAACCTCCGTCAAGGTCGAAGGGTTCAAAACAACCAAGACAAGAGCAACCTTTCGACAAGGCTAAAAGGTTAATGAAGACATAAAGAAAAGAGAACCTTTCGAAAAGGTCAAAAGGTTCGTAATAGTAGATGAAAGGCAAACCTTCCGACCCAGTCGAGAGCATGGAGTCGAAAAGAAGGCTGCCGACATCTATAAATAAGACACAAGGGTCCTATTTTAGCGATTCGAATTCTCTCACTCTAATCATGTATTCTCTTAATAAAGTCATTGTAACCCTAATTGGGTGCCGATTTGGGGATTTTATAAAATAGAGTTTATCATAAATACGAAGGGAAGCCTTGTGTTCTATCAATTACTTTACCATTTTGATTAAACGTTGTTGGATTAACTGTTAATTTCAGGTTCAATACCACCGAAAGGTTCTTGCCGACAAGGTCGACAACATTCCGATTCATTTAGTTACTGCAACCTTTCAAAGCCTTCATCCTTTCATCTTAAACCCTTCGACAAGGTTAGTCATATAGGCTAAACAACATTGATAACCTTCCGGAGTGATTGACTTTGAAGCCCAAAACCTTTCGATTAGATCAAAAGCATCAATGCTCTAAAATATCGTTAACCTTTCAAAGATATAATCCAAGTAGTCCTACCCTTCGATTAGACCAAGGACTGTCCTTTAAGTATAAATACATGGGTTCACAAGGCTTATTCCGTAAGAAACCGTTCCATACCTTTTGACAAGGATCAGGATTCACCTTATAAGTAATCTAACCTTTAGACAATGTCTATAGCTCCTGCATATCTACAAAGAAGTTTGATATCCTACTTAAACCCAAAGAAGGCAATCATCCTGACCTTTTGATAGGATAGAATTTGACACCCTAAGGACAAATTCAAGGGAATTCAATTTAAACCAAGAAGGAAGCTCTTGAAGAGAATCTCACACTAACTCAATAAAGCCAGAAGATTTCATAACCAAGCATCTAAACCTTTGAACGACGTCAAATGTTCTGATTCGAAAGATATTTGTAAGTGAAAATGTAAAAGCAATCTTTAAGGATATCAAGCCCATCATTCAAATCAGTCTAACCATACTAGCTGGAATAATTTAAGGGTGTTGATAAGAAATCTTGTTAACATTTTTAGTGCTAGAAGGGGGGCTCGAACCTCCAACCTTATTGAATTCTTCACCTACTCTTCTATTTGGTTAAATTTCTTAAGGCTTATCGACTCCTCTTTTTGCAAGAAAGGATCTATTTTCGATAAAAGACTCGTAATTCTTATAACTAGATTTAAAGTAAGGAATGGATTCAATATTCGAAACAAGAGAAAGTTTTTGCAAGGAAAAATCGGTTCAAGTGTCCACGAAACCAAAAGAAGTAAAGTCTAATCATCAAGTGGATTATAACCTATACTTACATGAAGAGCAAACGTTTTGGCTTCAAGCTTACAGTTCATTAGAAGGAAAAGATGAATTATACCCTATGATCCTTTAAAATGGAGTATCAACCCGTTCCATTTAGGATCAACCCCAATCTTTGCTCTTGAAAAGGAGAATTTAAGGAAAGAGAACCTATTTCTATAAATGAGAAGGACGTGTCATGGCCCGTTTTTCCGCACCTTTGAAACGAAAATAAACCACACATGTCCAACTCAAGTTGTATGAAAATACGGAACATGAAGGGTAATAAAGAAAAATAGATAGAACAGAATCTCACACGAATGGAATAACATGTAATATTGAACAAATATTTTTACAGTGGAAAACTTTTAAAATACATATATCAGATTCTAACCTAAATTCAGCCTGGACAGTTATAAACATTTGTCCTTACAATTGCTGACATACATCAAACTAAAACAAACTATGTACAGTGGATAATAGAATATGTCCATATGTAGATGAATATCTCCAGCTCTCCTATGGAAATTCCAACCATCTTCGACTAATATGAAACTACTCGGATCTGGCCCGAGTATTGAAAATACCCGGATCAAGCTTAATAAACCATTGTGAGAAAAATTCAATAATAAATGATAATGTCATATATCAGCCTTTGAAAAAAATCCTTTGAAAAAGAAAGAGTAACTCATAAGACCACGTCCACACATAAACACAGACGAGTTTTTTGTAACGACCCGTAATTTCGTTACTTCGAAAATGAGAGATTTCATTTGTTTTAATTTAAAAAGGTTTAAAAATTAAATAAACAAGTTATATATAATATAATAATAACAGAGAAATTATTTATTCTTATAGTTTATAATTTAAAAAGTATAAATTTATTCAACAAAATTAAGTTTTGTTAAAAATAAATAAATGCTTAAATAAATAAGTTTAAATATTTATTTAAATAGATAAATCTTATTGAAAACATCTAATGAAGATAATAAAAGTATATTAAAATATTTAAAAGTATGTTAATAATCGTTTTACAAAATAATAACCAAATTTTGTCGTATTTTGTCAGTTTTACATACACCGTAAAATTAGAGATTTTGATATTATTTAAATATGATTTTAAAATATAAAGAGACATGTTTTAATTTATTTAAAGAAGTAAAAAGTTCATTTTTAAATTTGGTTTACATAAATAAATAGTTTAACTAAAACGTCAAAATATGACCGTAAAACATTTTATTGAAAAACGACTTTTTATCGATTAAAAGTTGTCGCAAGGTCGTCGCACCTTTATTTTCTTATATAGGAACATATATTCAAATAGTATAAGTATTAATTAATTCACTAATCAAGTTTACTTTTACTAAACAAGGTTAAAAACTTCTAGAAAACAATTAAGAAAAAGTAAGCATAAAAAGACAAAAATGTCATTTCAAATTAAAAAGTAAAACATCAAATCAAAGAAACATAATTATTACTTACTTTACTTAATATCTAAGTGAAAATGACATAAAGTAAAGATTTGAAATGTGATGTTAAGTGTTGAAAAAAATAAGATTACTTTATAAGTAAGTAAGGGTATTTTGGTCTTTTTACAAAATATTATTTTAATCCAAAACTTTTCTATAAATATGACCACCATTCTTTCACTTTCTTTTACACCATTTTCTATCTTCTTCTTCTTCTTTGAAACTCTCTTTAATGGCTTCTTCTTCTCATCCAAATGCTTACTAACTTTTTCAAAACCATATCAAATCAACTCCAAACACCACCAAACTTTGCCAAAAACCTTATAATACCATTTAAACTTGGTTTAGCATGTAGGAAGTGAAGAAATGATGGAGGAAGGAGTGGAATAGGGCATGGCCGAACTTATGGAAGAAGGAAAGCAAGTCCGCGAAGCTCCGAAGCAATAAAAAGAGAAGGAGGTGTCGTCGATTTAATTCCAAGGAGCAAGGAGCTAGGAGCAAAGTCAAGGTACTGCGGAAGCTCTGTCGGATTTTCGAAAGTTTGAAAGAAGAAGTCGATGGCATAAAGCAAAAGAAATGGAGTAGAAGTTGATTAGTTGAAGTTTAAGTGAAGTGTTGTTGCATATGAATGTTGGTAGGAAGAATTGGTTAAGTTAAAGGTGAGTACTCTTATTTACTAATTAATCCATAAGTTATTTCAAGTATAATGATTTGAAAGTTTAAATATGTTGAATGAATGTTTGATAAAATTGGTTGATTATGTGATTGTTTATGTGGTTGATAACTTGGTTTGATAAATGATAAGAGAAATGATTAGTAATAAACCATAGTAAATTAAATGAGAATTAAATTCATACAAATATGTGAATAGAAGTTATTTAGCCTCATAATGATTTTAAGCAAGTTAAAATAGTTTAAATATGGTTTAAAACAAATTTGAAGTGTTTCGGACAAGTTCCGAAGCAATTCACAAAATTGGTCAAAATCGAGCTCGTCGCGCAGCGGTAGTTCATAAATTTCGACCCGTAACTTCAAATTGATGTAGCGAATGATTTCTAAGTCGGATTTCTTCGAAATAAAAATTCTTTGGTTCACAATGGTAATAGTTTTAAAAGGAAGAAAGAAAATCATGATTTCATTAAGTAGAATTTGAAATATGTTCAAAACAATTTTCTTAAAATATCGCGGTTTTGCAGTTCGGAATCCAAAATGGGTTTTCTTTGTAAATGATATTTTTTAAATGATTAAAAATATAAATAAATTTGATAAATCTATTAAAATGGTTTAAAAGAGATTTGGAATGGAAAATATGAATTTTCAAATATTAAAAAGTTGTTTAAATCAAATAAGCTTATATAGCATTTTTTGCAGCACTTTTATGCTGCGAATTCTATAGCATTTTGAATATGAGTTTAAACGTAACGATATTTTCTAGAATCAGTTATGAATGTATTTAAAAGAATAATTAAGTGTTTTTAATGATGATTTGAAAGTTTAATAAATCATTTCTAAAATGAAGATTAATAACTGAGTATGCGGAAACGACTAGTACATTTGTCCCGTCTGTGAGATCTGGGAAGATAAAACTAGGTGTTTAATTAAGGTTAGGGATGGAGCAACAAGTGCCCTGAACTTACCTGACCTATGTTTTCTCTTTTTAGGCGAGGGGTGGAATAGATCGAAAGGAAAGGCCGGATGCTCTAAAAGATCATATTTAAGTTTTTCCAAGATAAAAGAAACTTTCGAAATAAAATATATTGAAGACAATAATCGTTAAAGACAAAGATATTCATAATGTAGGATTATTCGCCATTAGTCCCTGGAGGACTTGCCATTAGTCCCTGGAGGTGAAACTTGTCATTAGTCCTTAGAGGTGAAACTTGCCATGTCCATGGAGGTGAAATTTACCATATTTAAAGTGGCAGTGGTGCTATGTTATGAAAATCTTCGATTTGCAAGAATATGATTTGAAGTTAAGAAAGAAATCTTTGATTAAGATTTAATGAATAATTTGGAAATATTTTCCCTAAGTTAAAAGTATAACTTTAATATAAGAAATCTTTGATTAAGATTTAATGAATGATTTGGAAAAGTTTTCCTAAGTAAAAGAGAAAATGATTTGGAATTTTCCAGCATTTAAGAAAGGTTTTAATAAACCAAATGATTTGATAAATGAGGCTTAATGATTCCATATACATTTGAGAAGAAAATGGAATAACTTGAAAGGAACATATCTAAGAAAGATATTTGTTTTAAATAAAAGATGAAGTAATTGATTGATGATTGATATGCACATATGAAATTAACATCTTTTTTTAAGCAATGATTGGCTTCGAAGGAACCGGAGTCGGATTTGGTTGATTCCTATCCGAAAACCACTTCGAACCAAAGTATACGTTCGAAAGTGAATACATGTTGAAGATGATGATTATTGAAGACCGTGGATCTTCATAGAGTGAGGACTGCTTGTTGAACATGCTCTGGGTAGCTCCCATTATGGAGTTATTTATAGCAGTGGTCTCCTCGTGATGGGGATTTTTCGGATTGCAAGGGCTTCTCGCCTAGTAATGGCCGAGGAAAGTGCCTTCAGTTTCGTTCAGTCCTAGAACGAACTTGTACGGATGTTTGTCTGACATTGTGTTCTAAATCACAATTGAGTGGTTTCTATAGACGTATATCAGTTGGTGGCGGAGAAGGCAATTTCTCTTAGCTTAGCACCCTTTCCGGAGACATATGAGCTCAGTAAGTTATACTTTTCTAGAAATCATTCATGTGACGTGGAATGATAATGTGACATTCAAAGTGGAACCTGTTATGATCAAAGGGTGGTTTTGTATGAAAAAGTGGCTTTGAAGAAATTGAGCGTAGCCTCGCGAGCCTCACACCCCGGTTATGATGGGATTCTATGTGGTTAGATGTACACTCTCATTTTAGATAGTAGTGATTCGGATTATCAGATGTTCTGAGCCCCAGGTACCAGATACGTCTGTGCCTCATGGCAGGGATGCACGAAGTCCGAGTCCTTGGATGTTATTCGCAGATTGCATCCACTTTTATCATCCTTCGGTCATTACCGACCTATACCGAGGGCCCTCTAGCATACAAACCACAATAATCAGATACACGACGTCATAGCGTGCAAAGATATATCTAGAAGAAGATGATCATATCCTACTTGGGAATGACCCACTTAGCCTTGCTGCATCTAACCCTGTTTTGGTCATTTACGGTTGATGAGGCCTGACTAGGTAACGATTACCTTTCACATCACATATCACATCACTTTGAATGCCACACGGCCATTTCCGTTGACTACTAATTGCCTTCCACAAAAATACAATCCCTAAGCTCATACGTCTCAAGGAGGGTGTTAAGCTAAGAGAAGTTTCCTTCTTCGCCACCACTGATGTACGTTTGTAAAAACCAATGTACGTAATCTGTAGAAATGCAATGTCAGACAAACATCCATACAAGTTGTCCAAGAACAGGACAAACAGAATGTACTTTCCTACAACATCCTGTCGGGAAATCCCTAGGATTAGTGGCAAATAGTCCTTGCATTGGATATTTCATAATGAAGAGACCACTGCTACTGGATGTATATTGGGATTTTAACCCCAAACGATCAACAAGTAGTCCCCCACTATGAAAATCCGGAATATCAATATCATCACAAAGCAACCTACATAATCGTCGCATATACTTTGGTCCGAAGTGGTTTTCAGATAAATCTGATCCCAGTATCTTCGCACCAACAACGCAAAAGCGTTTCTTAACCTCACACAGAAACTACATCTCATAGACTTATCATGTCTCCAACTTACAACTTGCTATCCTTCGGGCCAAGAAAGAAGCTTGATAGATTAGAGTAATACTCCGCACTATACAAATCAACATCCTCAACACAAACGATAATCAAGCCTACATAGAAGGCTACGTACTAAGTGTACGACTAAATAGTTCCCACAACAAGTCGAGGTACTAAAATTTTGGCCAAGTCTGATAGTCGGTTATTTA
The DNA here is from genome assembly GCA_030765085.1 of Allium cepa. NCBI lineage: Eukaryota > Viridiplantae > Streptophyta > Magnoliopsida > Asparagales > Amaryllidaceae > Allium > Allium cepa. The sequence continues at coordinate 510,185,810 of CM060941.1, forward strand.
ACTATCAAAACAAACAAACAAATATTCAGCACCATAACAATCATTGGGCCCTTTTAATTAATCTTTCATTAAATAAATTTCTTGCCAAATATTCACTTCAAATTATCTTTAAAAAGATATATATTCATAACCATTTCAACATTGGAAAACATTTCCAAATACTTATTTAGTAATAAGTAATTAACAATTCAATTTATTTTCAACACTTAGAAAATATTCAATATACTTAAATTAGGATTAAGTATATATTTATTCTTTTAAGGAAAATATGCTCTTAAACACATTTGTTTGGGTCAAAACGAATGCTGCGTAAAACATCGTTACGACAACCAAAAATTAACAGTATAGGGATTCGAAATTTAAATAGACATATAAATCCCATATACTATACAAAAACATTTTCTTATACTTTTTGAAAACGTCTATTTCAATAATGAATGTTGAAATCTATGGTTTTGATACTTAACACATTTTAAAACATCTTTAATCAATTTATTCCATTTAAAATATCACTTCCCAAAACATTTCTTTAATATATTATTCACTGTCCAAAATCGTGAATATAAATCTCTAACCAAATTCAACACTTCTACATATTTAATTAAAGGATTATCCACTATCCAAAATCATGAATATATCTCCTTTAATAAGCTTTCATATTTACTTATCAAATTCAATTGATTTTGGATTTATAAACCAATGTTTATAAATTCCATTTATATTTTTATAAAAACTTCATTTTACAAAATTCATTTACTAACCAATTCCATTTATAACACAATTTTATACCAAAAAGCTAAATTATAAGTTAATAACTTATAATTCATTTATTTACAAAATCATTCATTTTATGACATCCTCAGTTGTAAATCTGTAAATCTTATTTACTAATAAAACCCATTTATAACTTCATTTTAACACTTGTAAAAACTCCTTTATAATTCCATTATTTTGATTTATAAAATATCAATTTTATAAATTTTATATATACCGTTTACAATAATTCATAAATATCAATTTAAATAATCCTTTTAATAATTTGCAAATCGTTATTAAAACTTGTATAACTCCAAAAATCATACTTAAGTGTATTTCACCAAAAATCATAATTTTTATAACATAAAAATTATAATATTTATTTATTCAAAATAAATTCAATTCATTTACAATTCAAAAATCAATAAAACATTCATTTCCAAAATCACTTTTAAATTCTTTTAAATTCGAAATCGTTACTTTAACATTTTTAAAATTCCAAAATTGGCCCAATGCTGCACCAGCATCAAAAACATCAATCACGGCATCCAAAACATCATATATAACATAATAACAACATATATCACAATATCTGTAAATAAATCAATACGGGTGAGGAATCCAGTTGGATCCCTTCAACCTGTCGCCTGCAACAAATATACATATTAGAATATGTGTACAATGTCCGCTTCAAGGTAGACGTGCGTACAAAGGGTCATCCGCTCATACACGGGAACGTATAGGGTCATCTGCTCCACTAGACAGGTATATATATCAAAATACCAATCAGCATATCATATATCATCCAAACAATCACCAATCATCATATAATAAATTATTTATTCTCACTTATATAAACATATCAATGAGTCGGAAAGAGTGAGTTGTACTCACATTGCTTGCAATCGTTGCGATAGAGATTTATTCCCATTTAAATTAAACGAGCTTTAGTTTCAACCAAAATTTTTACTAGCTCAAATAAATCCCAATCCAGCTCCATAATGTAGTGCTCGTCAATACGATTTCAACGCAATTCGTTTCATATGAAATGGGCCTCGTATGAAAAAGTTATGGCATTACAAAGTTTATACGATTTAACATAAATCAATTTCAATTTTATTTTTAATTTCTAACCCTAGAAACAAATCTGGCCGTGCATTTCAGAGGATTAGATCATGGTCGACCGGTATCCTTCTTCCCTAGGATATTCAAACGCAGACAAAAACCCATGGCCGCCGTTCTTTGATTAATTTTCGCGCCTTCCTCGTTCATTTCTACAACGATCAGGCACCACCATTCCAAAGCCCCTCCTCGCCTCTACCATCGCCGAGAATGCCTTGAAGCTCGGCCACCATTTCGAGTTGAAAACCATGCACGACTTTTTGATGATTGTGGCTAATTTGTCGACAATCTATGGCTCCATTCTCGATAACAGCCGTTGAGAATGTAGATCACGCGATGCTCCACAACTTCCGCGTTGAAAGTTTCTCGAATAGATTTATGGATTGGATTATATTGGAGGAGAAAGAATCGAAGTTTTTGGCCATTGATCGTATATGTGGTGGCTGTGAAACCCTAGGGTTGATTAGGTTTGCAAATAGAAAGAATAACGTCCTTTTATAGAAAATTTGATGACACTATTCACCCGAATTTTTTTTCAACTCGAAAGGAAACATGCCGCATGGCAGTTATAATGTTTTACCCCCATTCCGAACGCAATGGAATATATATCGGGAGCCAATTCGATCGTATTTGAAAGATAGGTTTTCGAATTGACTTATTTAAATTTAAAAATTCACTTAAACCGCTTTCTACGCGTTTTAGCATGCCTCGGACAAACCGTAAATCCGATTGACATGAAATTTGAAATATTACAATAGTTTAACATTATGGATCCAATGAAACTAGTTTCATCGAAATCCGAGACTACATGAAAAATGACCGTTTCCACTTGTCAATTAAATATTAAAATATTCAATTTTTACAAATTAACTTTTAATTCAATTTTAAAAGTTTTGTAACATCATTCTAATTCAAATATGATTTAATTCAACTTTATAAATTATTTTCATTCACATTAAATCCAATTTACAATTATTATTTTCAAATATTAAATTAACAATTTGATTATCCAATTAAATCGCTATATTCGAAATATTATTTATATAACTTATAAACTTTACTTTTAAATATTTAAAATCAATTAAATATACGAATTTCGAATGACAGAAATTCTGGGTCGTTACATTCTCCCCTACTTAAAAGAATTTCATCCTCGAAATTACCAAGTAAGAAAAATTCACAAAATCCATTAAATTTTCAAAGCAAATCGTTCAAACTAGATTTACCAAAATCGCTTAAATGTTTTACTTTCCCAAAATCATTTAGTTAAACTTACAAAAACTTTTCTAAGTTTTCAAACCCATTCATAGTTATCTTTTTAAAAGTACTAATATCGTTTATCTTATAACTCAATATCAAAATTCTAGTTATCAAAAGTTTTCCAGTTTTCCCAAAAAAATTCTAACACTTAAAATTTCAAAAATATTCGCCAGCGTCTCCTTTGCGCGGTTCGATCTAGAAAAAAAAGAATATATATATCACAAATATACATCTCATCTTCGAGGATGAGGCAACCCGAAGGGAAAAAAGTGTAAAAGTATGATATGTAATCCGAGATATGTACCTTATATATCATTAGCGAGCATATACGGCTAATATAGCGCGAAATCGAGCTCTAAATGCGAAGAAAGCGCCATCCGCACCTACTAAACACTCAACAAACCATGAGAAACATGTATATGTGAAATTAATATCAATATACAACATATACCAATACAACAAGTATATATGCCAATATAGCAAATGCAGCCAAAAGCAACAAATTCAACCATCAAACAATTATCATCCAACAAACCAAAATCTACATCCAATCAATCCATTACCAAATCAATACGCTTTCACTTCACATTAATATTTACTGAATTGGTTTTCAATTAATCACATTTGATTCATTTACATTGGATTTTTTTTATCCTTCATTTATTTAAATTACATTCACTAATTTACATTCAAGTTGGTTCACTTTAACATTAAATCAAATTCAATTCTATTTAGATTTACTTCACTTCCAATTTGAATTCAACTATTTATAGCTTCCAATTTTATTAATTCAATTTCATTAACATTTAGTGAATTTCCATACCATGAACTAACAACAATCTAACAACCAATGTATATCCAACACAACCAAATTTATTTACTTTACTCATATTCAATTTGGTTTAACACATTCAATTCCAATTGGTTTAATATTCAATTTAGATTGAATTCCAGTATTCACTATAATCACATTTCCATACAATATTTCTATTATTATTATTAATTCACAGCTTCTTAACAACAACAATTTTAATGCTAATTCATTTTACAACTAAAGTTGAGTTTCATTTATATAACCTAAGTTCATATTCCTTTAATTAATTCATTTCATTGATTCATTTTATTAATTTACTTCGATACCAAAATCAACTTCATTCAATATTACTTAAGTTAAATTCCTTTTTAAACATCATTTTGTTTCCCTTAACTTAAATTTCATCTCTAAGTCATTTTATTTAACTTTTACCTAAGTCCAATTCATATCACTATTCAAATTCAGATTTTGTTTTGCTTAACAAAATTGTTTAACCATTTTAACAATTGGTTTTAATTAGCTTATCTCATTTTATAAATTATACAACTTATTATTTGAAATTCTAAATTTATATTATATAATCACTTATCTTTTAAGTTTAATTTCCATTTCAATAACTTATCAAATCCAGTTAAAATCCAATTCAATTTATTTAACTTTACCAAATTTAAATTTATACTTCATAATATAAATCCAAAACTCATTTCTACTTATATTTATCAATTACAACTTGGATTTTAAATCAAATTCGTTTAACACAACAAAACTTCAATTTTCAATTTACTATTGGTAGCAAATCCATCACATAGAAACTCGAAAATGATACTGATGATGCTGCAGTCATCACCCTTATTATTTCCCAGCAACGGTAGTGAATTTAGTGCTTTTTATTCTTTAAAGAAATTCCTTTTATTTATAAATCACATTCATAAATCTACACTTATCTAATTCCACTATTATACTTCACACATATAAGATACATTCCAAGTTTATTTATCTTATTTAGAGTTATAACAATATAATCTCTTTAACTTTTGAAAAACAACTTTCAAAACAAACGGGATTCAAATTTCACAAATTCTTAGTTAAATCCATTTTTATTTATAACTCATATTTATAAATACATTCATATAGTTTCACTCCTTATATACTAGTATGGGCCCGTGCTTCACACACGGGCTGTTATATTATTGTAAACGGAAGCAAAGGCATTTTTGGAATTTCAAAATGACACCTAGTAAATTGGTTCAATGAATTTTCTTTATTAATAGTAAAGATAAGTTTATTTCACAATTGTAAATCATATTAATTATAATTCCATACTTATAATTCATTTTCTTATACAATTTCATTCTTTTACAATTATTGTTTTTATTTAGATTATTCAAACAGCTTTTATTAACTTATATATACTTACATTTATAAACAATCAAACAATCAATTTATATACACTTTAATAATTCCTGACAAATTATTTATTTTATACATAAAATATAATAGAGGTAAAATTATTTCATTTACCCAATTTAAAACAATACTATGTCGACTTGCCTCGTATAAGTGTTTAGAAATCCCTATCGATAACATGGCGTCTCACATACCGACCAGAATTCACAAACAGCTCAACGGATAAGCAAACACAATATAAATATTCTAATATCACTAACAAATACACGCTCATATATAAAATACACTCAAACCAAATCTAGGGTGCTAGTGTCCCTATCTATACTGAGTACACATCAAAGCTTAGGAATATACAAAATCTAAGCTCTGATACCAAATGTGACGACTCGCAAATCCGTACCCTTTGAATCGACAGTAATCCATACATGTCCGATCCAAAAAGCACAGACTGACGAAAAGTCAAGAGAAAGAAAAGAAGAAAGAAGAAGATAAGAGAAGAAAGAGAGAAGATAGAACCAAACAGAACAATACAGAATATCACATCGCAGCGGAAAATATATAATATCATATCAATGATCTTTACAAAACAGAAACTGTATATATATACACATCAATCAAAGATCAACAATCAATCAGAGTTATCAGCCTGATCAGTAGTAATAATCTGTCCTCACAAATGCTGATAATAACAACAACTAAGCACAGTGGATAATAAACAACCAAAACAGATACGCGTATACGAAACGAAGATCTCTAGCTCGCCCGCTAAAGCTCCAAAAGCACCAAATCTGAACCTGTAAATATACTCGGTCTGACCCGAGCATTGAAAGGGAAGAATACCCAGATCAGTCTAGTAAACCAGCATGAGAAACACACACAGCTGAATTTATTAAATTACCAAACTTTTCCTTAGTTTTCAAAATAAAAGTATCTCATAAGACAAGTCCACACATAAACACGGACATGTTTTTACCTTATGATAACTAAAACATATCATATCAAATCTCATGTTATATTATAGTAGTGTCTAATATATACAAACGATATTAATCGTAGCCGAAATTATTACATTGATTAAATTCCAACACATAGCCCAATTGGGTAATATAATCAAAATGGCACATACGTAGTGGAGTTTGGATTTCCATACAAATGACCAGGTGAAGGGACTACCTTCCGGTGGTACATCTCTAGAAGAATGTACCGAGGACCATCAGAAAGGATCCTCTACCAACACAAGACCGTCCACCTCCATAACTAGATGGTACCGAATATATCATCCTCCGGTCGTTACCGACCTTTACCAAGGGCCCTCTAGCATACAAACCACACTAATCAGAAACACGGCTTCATAGCGTGCAAAGATATATCTAGAAGAGGATGATCGTATCCTACTTGGGAATGACCCACTTAGCCTTGCTGCATCTAACCCTGTTTTGGTCTTTTCCGGTTGATGAGGCCTGACGAGGTAACGATTACCTTTCACAATCACATATCACATCACTTTGAATGCCACACGGCCATTTCCGTTGACTACTAATTGCCTTCCACAAAAATACAATCCTTAAGCTCATACGTCTTAAGGAGGGTGTTAAGCTAATGTACGTTTGTAAAAACCAATGTACGTAATCTGTAGAAATGCAATGTCAGACAAACATCCATACAAGTCATCCAGGAATAGGACAAACCGAAGGTACTTTCCTACCACATCCTGTCGGTAAATCCTTAGGATTAGTAGCGAATAGACCTTGCATTGGATATTTCATAATGAAGAGACCACTGCTACTGGATATATATTTGGATTTTAACCCCAAATGATCAACAAGCAGTCCCCCACTATGAAAATCCAGAATATCAATATCATCACAAAGCAACCTGCACAATCGTCGCATATACGTATGTCCGAAGTGGTTTTCAAATAAATCTGATCCAGGTCTATTCGCACCAACAACGCAAAAGCGTTTCTCAACCTCACACAGAAACTAAGTCTCATGGACTAATCACGTCTTCAAGTTGCTATCCTTCGAGCCAATAGATTGGAGCAATACTCCGCACTATACGAATCAACATCCTCAACACAAACAATAATGAAGCCTACACAGAAGGCTACGTACTAAGTGTACGACTAAATAGTTCCCACATCAAGTCGAGGAACTAAAATTTTGCCCAAGTCTGATAGTCGGTTATTTAACTATCAAAACAAGCAAATAAATATTCAGCACCATAACAATCAGTAGGCCCTTTTAATTAATCTTTCATTAATTAAATTGCTTGCCCAATATTCACTTCAAATTATCTTTAAAAAGATATATCTTCAAAACCATTTCAATATTGGAAAACATTTCCAAATACTTATCTAGTAATAAGTAATTCACAATTCAATTTATTTTCAACACTTAGAAAATATTCAATATACTTAAATTAGGATTAAGTATATATTTAATCTTTTAAGGAAAATATGCTCTTAAACACATTTATTTGGGTCAAAACGAATGTTGTGTAAAACATCGTTACGACAACCCAAAATTAACAGTATTAGGATCCGAAATTTAGATAGATATACAAATCCCATATACTATACAAAAACTTTTTCTTATACTTTTCAAAAACGTCTATTTCAACAATGAATGTTGAAATCTATGGTTTCGATACTTAACACATTTTAAAACATCTTTAATCAATTTATTCCATTTAAAATATCACTTTCCAAAACATTTCTTTAATATATTATTCACCGTCCAAAATCATGAATATAAATCTCTAACCAAATTCAACACTTCTACATATTTAATTAAAGAATTATCCACTGTACAAAATCGTGAATATATCTCCTTTAATAAGCTTTCATATTTACTTATCAAATTAAATTGATTTCAGATTTATAAACTAATATTTATAAATTCCATTTATATTTTTATAAAAACTTCAATTTACAAAATTCCTTTACTAACCAATTCCATTTATAACTCAATTTTATACCAAAAAGCCAAATTAGAAGTTAATAACTTATAATTCATTTATTTACAAAATCATCCATTTTATGACATCCTCAATTATAAATCTGTAAATCTTATTTACTAATAAGACCCATTTATAACTTCATTTTAACACTTGTAAAAACTCCTTTATAATTCCATTATTTTGATTTATAAAATATCAATTTTATAAATTTTATATATACCGTTTATAATAATTCAAAAATCTCAATTTAAATAAACCAATCGTTTTGATAATTTACAAATCGTTATTAAAACTTGTATAACTTCAAAAATCATAATTAAGTGTATTTACCAAAAATCATAATTTTTATAACATAAAAATTATAATATTTATTTATTCAAAATAAATTCAATTCCTTTACAATTCAAAAATCAATAAAACGTTTATTTCCAAAATCACTTTTAAAATTCTTTTGAATTCGAAATCGTTACTTTAACATTTTTAAAATTCCAAAATAGGCCCAATGCTGCAACAGCACCAAATACATCAATCACGGCATCCAAAACATCATATATAACATGATAACAGCATATATCACAATATCTGTAAATATATCAATACGGGTGAGGAATCCAGTTGGATCCCTCCAACCTGTCACCTGCAACAAATATACATATTAGAATATGTGTACAATGTCCGCTTCAAGGCAGACGTGCGTACAAAGAGTCACCCGCTCATACATAGGAACGTATAGGGTCATCTACTCCACTAAGCAGGTATATATATCCAAATACCAATCAATATATCATCTAAACAATCACCAATTATCATATAATAAATTATTATTCTCACTTATATAAACATATCAGTGAGTCAGAAAGAGTGAGTTGTACTCAAATTGCTTTCAGTCGTCGCGATAGCGATTTATTCCGATTAAAATTAAACGAGCTTTAATTTCAACTAAAATTTTCACTAGCTCACATAAATCCCAATCCATCTCCATAATGTAGTGCTCGTCAATACGGTTCCAACGCCATTCGTTTCGTACAAAACAGACCTTGTGTGAAAAAGTTATGGCATTACAAAATTTATACGGTTTACTATAAATCAATTTCTATTTTATTTTTCATTTCTATCCCTATGGCCGTGCATTTCAGAGGATTAGATCGTGGCTGACCGGTATCCTTCTTCCCTAGGATATTCGAACGTAGAAAAAAACCCATGGTCGCCGTTCTTTGATTGATTTTCACGCCTTCCTCGTTCATTTCTACAACGATTAGGCCCCACCATTCCAAAGCCCCTCCTCACCTCTACCATCGCCGAGAATGCCTTGAATTTTGGCCACCATTTCTAGTTGAAAACCGTGCACGACTTTCTGATGATTTGGCTAATTTGTCGACAACCTATGGCTCCATTCTCGATCACAGCCATTGAGAATGTAGATCACGCGATGCTCTACAACTTCCGTGTTGAAAGTTTCTCGAATAGATTTACGGGTTGGATGATATTGGAGGAGAAAGAATCGAAGTTTTCAGCCACTGATTGTATATGTGGTGGATGTGAAACCCTACGGTTGATTAGGTTTGCAAATAGAAAGAATAACGTCCTTTTATAGAAATTTTGACGACACTATTCATCCGATTTTTTTTTCGAACTCGAAACGAAACATGCCACCTAGCATTTATAATGTTTTACCCTCATTCCAAACGCAATGGAATATATATTGGGAGCCAATCGATTGTATTTGAAAGATAGGTTTTCGAATCGACTTATTTAAATTTAAAAATTCACTTAAACCGATTTCTACGCATTTTAGCTTGTCCCGGACAAAGCATAAATCTGATTGACACGAAATTTGAAATCTTACAAAAATTTAACATTACGGATCCAATGAAACTGGTTTCGTCGAAATACGAGACTGTATAAAAAATGACCATTTCCACTCGTCAATTAAATATTAAAATATTCATTTTTTACGAATTAACTTTTAGTTCAATTTTAAAAGTTCTGTAACATCATTCTAATTCAAATATGATTTAATTCAACTTTATAAATCATTTTCATTCATGTTAAATCCAATTTGCAATTATTTACACAATTTCAAATATTAAATTAACAATTAGTTTATCCAATTAAATCACTATATTCGAAATATTATTTATTCAGCTCATAAACTTTACTTTTAAATATTTAAAATCAATTAAATATACGAATTTCGAAAGATAGAAATTCTGGGTCGTTACAATCGTGGGTTTTAAAATCCCCACTAAGGTGTGTCACAGGAAATGAAGTGAAAGATATTCTCAATAACAAACACGAAGGAAGTTGTGGCAACCACACTGGCGGTCAAACTCTAGCTAGAAAGATCCTGCTCCATGGGCACTTTGGCCCACAGTAAACAAGGAGGCAGCCGAGTTTGCTAGGAAATGTGACAAATGCTAGAGATTTGTTAAAATCCCAAGACTACCACCTACTCGTCCAGATGGTCAGTTCTTGGCCCTTCGCCATTTAGGGGATTGACCTAAGTGGGGAACTTCCCATCGGTCGAGAAGAAGTGAAATACGCCATTGTGGTAGTGAATTACTTCACTAAATGTGAGGAAGCGAAACCTTTAAACAAGATTTCATCTACCAAAGTGATAAATTTTCTAATACGTAACATCTTGTGTAGGTATGGGGTGCCACTGAAAATCTTATCGGACAACGGACTCCAATTCGACGGCGAGGAATTCGCCAATTGTTGCCACGATCATGGGATTACCCGAAGCTTTTCAACCGTGGCATATCCATAGGAAAACAGACAAGTCGAAGCAGTGAACACGGTGTTGAAAACACTGATAAAAAAGAAACTTGAAAATCCAAGGGGGAATGAGTCGATGAATTTCCTATGGTTTTATGGGCCTACCGAACTTCTTAAAACGCGACACGGCACACTCCATTCGCACTGGCATACGGAACCGAAGCCATGTTCCCCGTCGAAACAATTGTCCCCTCACACGAAGAATACATTATAATCTAAAAGAAAATGAAGAGCTACTAAACATGTCACTTGACCTGATAGAGGAGAAGAGAAATGATGCCACCCTCAAAGTAGCCGCTCATAGGCAGAAGCTGGCAAGGCAATACAATTCCAAAGTGAAGACTCGAACACTGCAAGAAGGAGACTTGGTTCTCAACGAATATTCCTACAACTTGGGGTGTTGGATCCAATTTGGGAAGGATCGTTTGTTTTTCAAAAAGATCTTCACAGTGGATCTTACATCCTATCAACCTTATATGGAAAGGTGTTCGAAAAGGCGTGGAATCTCCAACACCTCCGCTAATATTTCTCTTGAGTTGTAAAGAAATATCCATTGAATAAAGTAATAAAAGAAAGGCAGTGTATGTAGGCATATTTCGATCGAACCACTATAAAATTCTTGATGCCTTGAGTTAATTATATTAATCACGTACTTTTTCATTCAATGACAATCCCTACTACAAGCGATTGCAGACACTCGCCGGCAGCAATGAAAATGAGATAGCCATGATCAAGGGCACGAATTAAGCCGAGGCAATTCATTGCTGACGATCGACAACCCTGAGCTGGCAACAAATAACTGATTATAAGCTACAGATCAAGTATGATTCATATCCTAGGTAGTTCGTCATTGGCATTCGGCTTGTCGACAACTGCAAACCGACTATAAACCCCTCAATTAAGGCGTGGCTGTAGCCAGGGGTCGTTTGAACTTTAAGTTCGGCATTACGCCAACGACAAATCGAATAATACTCACGATACGAGCACTAGCCCGAGTGTTTATCATTAGCGATCGACCATGTAGAAAAGCACAAAATTACGATTTTCAACATGATAATGAATAAACAAGTCGTAAACAATTCATACACAATTTATAAAAGTCATGCATCACAGAAACATTTACAAGCATGTGAAAAGCATAAATTGAAACATTAAACATTAGAAACCTTTTTACATACACAAGTTTTTATCCGAATTTACAGGTACAAAATAGCAGTACATTTCTCACAGACCAAAAACAAAAAGGTAAGAACAAAGCCTCTTCAAGACGAGGGGACATCCTTGCCACTTGGCCCACTTCCTCCGATAGCCTCCGCTGAAGGCTTGACTCGTCCCAAAGGTGTCCCTGCACAATACGAATGATGAAGATCATGAACTTCTCAATAAGGAATGAGTAATGATAAAATAGGAGGATGCAATACCTACGGTAGCATGAAGCAGATCACCAATCCCCTGAAGAACAGAACCATCATCATCACCTTCCTCCTCCTCCTCTAATAACTCATACCCTCTTGCCATGGCTTTGGTTTCATCCAAGGAAAATTGGCTATTCACCGTTATAAGATCATAAGCGACCCCTCCCTCCTACGTAGCTGCATCTTTGGCCTCCATAATAAGCCGAGCATGAATTCCAACCATCACCTAAGGGTAGTCGTCCATCCCCTGAAGGCACTTTTGCTTCCAGAACATGTAATACGTATCCTTCAACATCTGGTTAATAGTGTCGCAAAATTCACTACGCTTGTCAGCTTCAATCTAGAGAGATACCACCTTGTTCATATATAGCTCCTTATCATTCTTCAAGTGTACCAGCTCTGTCATCAGCCTATCAATTTCAGCTCGGTCGGAGTCTTTCTCCTTTAGCCATACACCTATGGACTCTTTCAGCTTACCCAGGGCTTTTCCTGACTTCTTTACTCTAACTTTAAAGGAGCGAATTCGCTCCATAACTTTTTCCCTGGCCACATCCACGAAGCTGATGGCCAAATCAATCCAGTCTTGACATATAGCGGTAGCCTCCTTCGTTGCTTCATCCTTAGCCTCTTTTATGTCTTCTTCCTTGGCTTTTCTCATTTCAGACTCGTGAGACGCTTCAACCACTGCCAATTCAGCCTCTTGTTCTCTAAGCGCCTTGCGGAGATCCTCCATCTCTAAATGTAGCCACGTGTTGGCACTCCCAACCTCTACACTAGCTCTAGCGAAGCGAGTTTGATAATCAATAATATTGCGAGTCTCATCAGTGAGCGGAACCATCTTAGTTGTTAGATTAGCAAAATCCAAAGATTTAGCCTCATCTAATATCCAGACGAAGGGGTAGCGAGGAAGAAGAAACTCAGTACTGAGATATGTGGTACGACGACCTGCATAATCAGGGTTGATATCAGGATGAATTCCAAAAGGATTTCACATGTGCTGTTGATGTTTTGATGAAGCTGGGTCCACGATATCTTCTCCCAACTCATCTGGCACTTCATGCACTTCCGTACCTACAGGGAAATGACGTCGACGATGTGAGGAGGTTTGAGAGCCTTGGGAGGTGGCCTCCTTCTCTAGGGACCTCGCATTTTTCTGGGAAGATCGATGGCTCTCTCCCTTATCTAGACCCAACTAGGCCCTACTGACTTCCTCTACCATGGTTCCTTCCTCTTGAGATGTCAGTGAGGGGTGAACGGGAGTCGTCTTCATTCATTTAAATTGCCTCAGACACCTATACACTTCGTTCCTCCTTGGATTCCTCCTTTTCCCTGAAATATTCTTAGTCGCATTAGAACTAAGAAGTAGAAAGAATTCAAGAAACAAAAACACTTAAGACACTAGGGACACTACAAGCTGCTACAAAACCTTAGAATAAAGTGGATCGTGTAGACGATGCAGGATCTCACTCAAGTCGGAAATACTTTGGAATGGAACACCGCTCGACGGAGGGGGAATTCTCGACAATAGGACATCATTGGATTAAGAATTAGGTGAGGGCTGAGAACCGTCAAAAAATAAAAAGTTCTCAAAAAGAATCTCAAAATACATACAGTAATCGAAAGTACCTGGGGAAAGCATGAATTCCTAGCCAATGCCAGCCCCACTAGATATAGGAGGAGGCGACACATCACTCGTCACTGGAAGCCATATTTTATCGAGGAGGGTCTACAATATGAAGCGGTTCGAGGACTGAGTCAGGGCGTTCCAACTGTTCAGACCACTATCGTACAGCCTCAGCATCTCTTAAAGGATCCACACTGGGCCTTTATTACACATTATGTCCATGTCTGGAGATGCGTGAGCTTCCCCTATGATCGCCTCAGAATCACTCTCTGACCCTTCCTCCTCTTCACTTTCCCTTTCTAAATGTAAGCCTTCCTCATCACCAGGAAAGCAGACATCTTGAATGCGCAAGGATTTCCCAGAGCGAGGAGGGCGAACAACACCCTTCTTATGTGTCAGCTTTTTTGAGGCCTTAGCTGCATCACCCTCCTCATCTAGACCTTAGCCCTTATCCCCTTTTTCTCCTTCAGCACTCTTCTCTCTCAATAAAACTCGGCCTAATCTTTTACATGGATTACCTTGGCCCAATCAGATTGTAATCCCGAAGGGTTGCATCACGAAGTAGGAACGAGGACTCTCGGTCGACCTTTGGAATAGCTAATATCTCCATGTCCATCTTCCTTAAACCGTCATCCTTCTTCACTTTCGCTTGACCTAGAAGTTATGAAGCGGTAAGTAACCAAGGCAAGAGAAAACTGAGAAATGGAAAGGTAGCTACTTACATCAAGAGGTGAAAAAATGTTGAGGCACAATGTCATCACGAACAAAGAAATACTCCTTCTTGAACATGCTAAATTTGGAATACAAATCCAGGATAGGCTTGAACTTGTATGCAGACTCCAGGCTGATAAAGGGGCAACCCTTATGGTAACTCCTCATATTGCACAAATACATAATCTCCTTATGAGTTGGAAGCCTCTGATCTTGCTTCATAAATATCAAATAGAGAGATGTTAGAATAGCATAAAAATTCGGCTGAAGCTGCATTGTAGCAACCTTCAAATAAATGACAAAGCTGTAATCGAAGCATTAAGCAGCGGGAATGCTCCGCGCATGCAATGATATTTGTTGTACACCATATAACCGCCTAGAGGAAAGGCAACTCTATCAATCGGGCTAGGAAATAACATATCTCTACGATTTATCCCGAATGTGGTAGCTATGGAGTTTAACTTCTCAATCGTTAGTACATTGGGATAGCATTCAGAAGGCCTAGCCAACATCTGGTTAGAGCATAACCTTCGACTAGTGAGTAAGAAGAGATGGGTTGCTTAGGGAGGTTAGCTAGAACATTCGCAGAAGAAGAACCTGCTCCGCAGGCTGTGAAGCTGCAAACTATGAACATGTTTCACGACAAGAAGACATGTTACTATAAAAAAAGAGAAAAGGGAGGCGAACATTAGCAAAAAGGTCCAACATATGAATATAGGTTAAAAATATGTTTGGAATATCCTATCATCAAACCTTACTAGATTCCACGTCCCCAGCCTCACCAAATTCTGCTTGGCAAACCCCTGGATGAAACGCACGGCGAACTTGGTCCGGCATTGTCAAGGGCTGATGCCGAATCAGACAGGGCCACATACTGATTGTCAGTCCAAAGTGTACCTTTCCATGACATCATCAAGACAAATCTTAGCCTCCACCTAACAATTAGAAAAAAAAGTGCTATCCTACGACCTCTGCTAGTGACGAACCATTCACGCAATGGATTGAATACTTTGTGAGCGAATAATTACATGCGCTCATAAAACCAATGTGAATCTCCCAACACCTCGAACACACTTAGGAGAACGAGGACCTGACTACCCCAGTCTCTCAACGATTTAAATCAAGTCACCTAGCATCAAAACCCAAGAATTTCGAAACCTAGTACCAAATAGAGAAAGCACTTACCTCAGGATTGCAAAAAAACACATAAGCACTGAAGGTCGGTGGTGATGAAAGAACCTAGAAGTTGTTTACAACTAAACAAGATAGGTTAGGAAATTACGATTGAGAAAACAGGAAGAAGAATGGAGAAGGAAGTCAGTAGTAAGGAAGAAGATGGGAAGACAAATAGTCATCGGATGTGGCATTGGTGATAGGAGCTACTGACCGGACCAGAACAAAGCATGTCGAGCAAATGCCCAACATGCTTAGGGGGTCAAGTGTTGGGCCAGTTTTCTAGCAAGAAAAGTAAGAAGAAGCCCAAGGCAAGCAAATGGAGCAAGAGCCAGAGCTACCCAGACCAAACGTTTGGCTAAGCAAAAATGTCGAACAAATCTTTTGGACTGGAATGCCGGATCAAATATTTTGTCCGATACTCTATAGTACCGGACCAGGTACTTGGACCGGCATGCTCAGAAGTAGCAGACCAAATGTTTTGTCTTGCATTCTATGGTATGCCTGACCAAATATTTGGTCTTGCATGACCCACCATTTACCGAACCAAACATTTGGTTAGGTACAACAAACACGTCGAACCGGATGTTTCGACTGACAAAGAGGATCCTCCGAAGATGAAGATTACTGAATCAAAGGAAGGTGGAGATTGCCGAACCAAAGGAAGATGAAGGTTGCTGAACCAAAGAAAGGTGAAAATTGCCAAACCAAAGGAAGATGAAGGTTGCCGAACTAAAGGAAGATGAAGATTGCCAAAAAAAGGAAGATGATGATTACCGATCCAAGCTTTCCGAGCCACTAGTACAAAACACTAATACCGAACCATAGCCAAGCAACTATAACCTCTCCTCACCACCTCACAATCTCACTCTATAAATATCAGAGCTTCTCAACAACAATAGGGATGGATGTTCAGGAAGAAAGGGAGAAACTCTGCTGAGATCTATCATCCTAGTTATTCTAATTTCTTTAATCATTCCGAGCAATCTTGTGCTTGTAACCAAATCTAAGAAGGGATAATAAGATGGAAAGTGGATGGAGGCACATTCTGGCTGAACCACTATAAAAACCCTTTGTTACTTATTCTTTCCTTATCTGGTTTTCTAAATCTCGATTTTGCTAATTACTTCGGTATCTGCTAAGGATCATTTTGTTATAACTTGAAACATCTATAGAGTCGAAAGATAATCATAATCCAGCAAGGATAAACTAAAAATCAAACTAACAAGTGTTTGCCCAATTTTTGAGCAAACAAAAAGGTTTCGATGTCATTCATATACGGAAAAACTCAAGTCTTAGGTTTCGACGGTGACGAAGGGTCTTATTATCTTGTTTCTGGAATAATAGTTGTGTATACTTTACTTAAGCTTTTAAGTTAGCATTAACTATTTGCTTTTAATAATCTGTATCTTTATTGAGCTTTCGACACTGTCGATGAGTGTCAGTAGGATACATACTCCAACCCTTCCTTTCGTACTTTTTGTAAGCTCCATTAATATTCATATGTAAGCTTTTAACATTATCGAAAGGTGTCTGTTAAAGGTTAACCTTTCTTCCTCTATCGACTTAGTTGAACGCTTTATATCTTTTACATTTAACTTTAACATTTTTCCAAGAATTTCAAGTTTTAGGTTTGATTTTGTGTTAAAGTTAGTTCAATGAGTTTTTTTCCATTTCTTGAAAGAATGTTAAGTTCATAATAGACTGCGAATTTTAACCGAAACTTTTTCACCTGGTAGAACCATGATCTCCCCAAAGAAAGTTGACTCTGTTTCGAAGCATTCCCTTATATCTTCATAAGATGAGGTAGATGCCATCCTCAAAGACTTTGGAATTTTTGGTGTGGAAGCTATCCGACCTCAAGAATCTGATACCATCAACAACCCTTCCGAAGGGTTCTTTACCTATACCACCATCCATATATGGCATGTGAGGTTCCTACCTTTTACGACGTTCCTACCCAGATTTCTTTCTTACCTAGGGATTGCTCCAATCCAGCTGTCCCTAAATGTCTACACCTAACTCTTATCTCCAGAGCTAATGGCATTGGAGTCCGGCCTTCCCTCTCTAAACACTGAAGCTTTGAATAACTTTATCAGATTAGCCAAATTTAGCAACCTCATTCATCAAATCTTTAAAGAAAACCCCCCGAAGACGTTGATTTTAGACAGGGGAAATAAGTTTAAAGGCTGGGAAAACCTGTTTTTCTTCGTTCGATGCTTCCTAAATATCAGTGAGACCTTTTCTACTCCTCATAATTTCATATTTTCATTGTCTTCCTTTTATCCTATTACTTCTCTTATCTGAACTTTATCTTATGTCAGGTTCTCTTGCCAAAGAACTCAGTGAGATAGACAGAAGATTGGTGGACTCTCTGATTGCAGCCTCTAATAAGATTGGAAATCGACTATAACGTCTCGTATCTGGAGGCCAAAAGCCAAGCGCTATGGAAGCTACATCCATCCACAGTATTAACTTCTGGTGAGAAATATGGTAATGCTAATGGTATCCATAATATCAAAAGCACTTCAATGTGAACAAAACCACAGATAAAAAAATAATAATTTCAGTGATTAAATTTCAAATAAAATCATATCCAAGTTACAAAAATCCCCAGACGTATTCCTAGGCAACGATCAATTATAATTTACAATAATACGCTAAGAGAAACGTATAAAGATGCCATCTTAGATGATAAAAGCAATATAGACATAACCGTCTTAATACACAGCCAAAACAATTTAAAACATAATTCCTAATTTACCTATCCATCAGACAGCTGCTCATCTTCGAATGCTTTGCTCACTATAATCAGCTAATACCTAAAAACCTAAACCCTCGGCCTACTAAAATCAATTTTGAGCAACCGTGAGTTTAAGTGGAAACAAAAACTTCGAGTGAGACATAAAGCCTAGTATGAATAATTTCTGTTACATCTCTATTTACTAATATTTAGTGAGACCATACCGTTTAGCGGAACGGGTTTCCTCTCACTAATATTTCTTTTCAAAACATATATTTTGCAAATCCTTTCGTGCAACCAAACAAGTAAATCAACTCATTATAAGAATGCTGTAGAAAGATCCCCAATGCTAAAAATAGGAAAAAAAAGACTATATGTCCGATTTTCTGGGCTAATTGCCCTTTGTTGGACAACTGTCCTAAAAATGATCATATCATAATAGCAATATCCTTTATACTAAATAATGGACTATCTGTCCATAAAACAGGTAAAAAGGGTGGACTAACTGTCCTTAAGAAGTTGCAAGGTCCGTTATGCTGACAAATGAACTAACTGTTCATATCTGGCTAACTGCCCTTATCTGGACTAACTGTCTGCTGGGCTAACTGCCCTCAAAATGGTCTGACTATCCGAATTTAATTGAGCTGACTGCTCGAATTCTCTTGGGTTACTACCCTTCAAATTTTCCTTAGAAATCTTTCCAAAATGGTTTAGTCCGTCAAATCATAAATATATACACACACAACTAAAATATATCTTTAGCTTTAAACTAAGCTATTTTTGCCATATTATACATACTTTACTCAAAACAATGTTAATGATGTTCGATAAGGATTATCTATCTCTTTAAAAATAAGTTAAAGTTCTTTATAACTTAAAACATTAAAGCTATCTGCTTAGTCCTTATATTCAAAACCTTTGTTTAAAACCTGTAAATAACCTTTCAAAATTCTTGAAGGTAACCCCTTCAAAAACATTAATAAAACCCTTCGAAAGCATTGAAGGTAACCCCTTCAAAACCTTTAATAAAACCTTTCAAAATCATTCAAGGTAACTCCTTCAAAACCAACAAAAAGCCTTTCTTTTACAAGCTTTAAAACTTATGACATCCGCCTTTAAAATCCTTTAAACCTAAGCCTTCTGAAAACATTGCAAAACCATACCTTTTGACCATATCAAAAGGTTTAACCTTTCAACCTTGTTGGAAGGTAACTTTTCAAAAACATTGTAAAATCTTACCTTTCGACCTTGTCGGAAGGTCTCATCTTTCGACCTTGTCAGAAGGTTGGAAAACCATCCCTCTTAAAACCATTGTTAGAACCATTTGAAAGCATCAAACTAAACTGTTTCGAAAGCACATTGGGTTCAATTTAAAACAAGTGGAAAAACTTTTGAAACCATTTGAAGTTGACTTATTCAAAACTTAAATAGTTTTGATTTAAAACATTTAGATTATGACTTCAAGTAGAACAAAAGGATCAGAAAAACATTGCAGTCGAAAGCAACTGCTTCGAAACCTTTAACAACGCCTTTTGAAACTATTCAAAAGCAATGAAGTGTTGGTGTTGGAACTAACCCTTCGAAAGCAAAGGGGAGGTGGCATATATTAGAAAACAAAAGATTCCCTTCCAAAGCAACTAATTCGAAAGGTAAGAAGTGGCGACTATACTTTCGACCTTGTTGGAAGGTTTACCTTTCGACCTTGTCGAAAGGTTTCAATTAAAACAAAAAAGCAACGCAATAAAACCTTTTCTTTTAAACCATTTGACATTGACGAAAGCTCTTTGTCGAAAGCTGCAAGCATATTTTCCTTAAAATCAAAACAAAGCTTCACCTTTTTCGAAAGCTCTTACCTTTCATCCCTAAACCTTTCGACTTTGTCAGAAGCTAACCTTTCGACTTTGACTAATTCACAACGTACTAGTTGCCTGATACAATATGCATTGGTTATTGACTTAGTTGAAAGGTTTAATACCTTTCGTTCTTGTCGGAAGGTTTAGGTTAGAGGTGGAACCTTGTTGTCGAAAGAGTTGAAATAGTTAAAAGACTATTTATTTGTACTTCAAAATAGTTCTTTTGTACCTAACCTGCCTTATTTTTCTAAATTTGATTGGTCGCCAGATTTTTATATTCAAAAGTGCTGCCAACTTTCTATATTTAGCATTTTAAACATATTTATAAAAAGCCCATTCTCCTTTGTAATTATTTAACACATTTAAGCCTTATACATTAAATAATTTATATATTACATTACCTCGGAACAATCTGGAAAAATTCCAGAAAATCATTTAGTATTGTTTTATAACATATAAAATTTTCGGACCCAAATAATAATTATTTTTCCCGTAAATAATTTTTTAATCCATGTTATCATTTTCTTCCTTAGAAGATTCATAATAGTTTTATTAAAAATAAGAAAAATCTGAAAATTGAAACCCTTGCCTAAAATATCTTTTTAGATCATTATAAAAATTCGTAAGGCTGACGGATGTCATTTAATAGGGTTTTTATCTTAAAACATGTCATAAAATCTACACGAACATTAATAAATCATCACCATGTATATATAACCGTTTTCTCTTTGAAAAACATGGCAAATCTTTGCAAAATTATTCGGATTTGATCTTAAAACCGAAACATAAAAATTTAGAGATGTAAACATTATTCACCTTTGCTTTAGAGATTAAGGGGCTTGAGATTTGAATGGGTTCGATTTGAATTTGCTTTTCCCTTAGCTTTTTTTTAGTTTCCTGTTCTCCTTTCCTTGTTAGTAGTGGCCGTCCTTGATTTTGAAAATTTAGAAATCAAATGAATGTGAAAACGGCTATGGAATGTAAATATAGAAATGACATCTTTTCCATATTACGCCTCCTCTAATATATTTAAACATTACTTTAATTTGTTTTCTTTGAAAAGGCATGGCTTAAAATCTCAATTCATCAACACATTATTTAGTTTAGTTTATCTTACTAATCTCCTAAATAATGTTTTTTAAAATCTGGGGTGTTACAGACTCCCCTCCTTAAAGAATTTCATCCTCGAAATTACAGTAAGGCCCACAAAACAAACAATAAGGTAAAACATACCATTAAACAAGTTAGGGTAAGTATCTCTAATCCAAATCTCAACATCCCAAGTACAGTCTCTGTCATCGTCACTCCACTGGACATTGACTAATTTTACTATCTTTGTTCTAAGCCTCTTCTTATCTCTCACAACAATGCGAACTGGCTTTCTCACTATGGTCAAGTCCGGTTCTACCAATAAGTCATCTAGCACTGTCGATGCAATAGCAGTCTTTGGGTCTTTAACATACTTTCTCAGATGAGAATTATGTAATACATCATGAACACCTGCCGAGCTGCTCGGTAACTCAAATCTATATGTGAGTTTTTTGATCCTTTCAATAATATGAAAAGGGCTAACAAACCTAGGAGATAACTTCCCTGACTTCCCAAATCTAAGCACACCCTTCATCAGTTATACTTTGACAAAAACGTAGTCCCCAACTGAGAACTCTAAATTTTTCCATCTCTTATTTATGTAACTTTTTCGCCTAGACCGAGCCTCCTTCATCCTAGTCCGAATGACCTCAATCTTTTTTGCACCTCTCTAACCAAATCTAGACCAAGAATCAATCTATCCCCGTTCTCCAACCAACATACATCATATTTGCATGGCCGTCCACATAAAGCTTCAAACGGTGCCATCCCAATACTTGTCTGATAACCATTGTTATACGAGAACTCGACTAGATGCAGATAGTCTTCCCATGATCCCCCGAAATCAAGAACATAAGCTCTTAACAAATCTTCCCAAATCTTGTTTACTCTTTCCATTTGCATATCTGCGTGCGGATGGTAAGTGGTGATCATCTTAAGCTTGATTTTCAAAATTTCCTGCAGACTCTTCGAAAACTCTCTTGCGAACAAGGAATCTTTGTCTCTTGCTATACTCCTTGGAATTCCATGCAGTATAACCACATTCTTCATGAACAATCTCGCTAAAATAGTTGCCGTCTTGGTTGATTTAATAGGAATGAAATGGGCACTCTTAGTCAATCTGTCTATTATGACCCATATACTTTCATTACCTCTGTTCGACCTTGGCAACCCTCAATGAAGTCCATGGAAATTGAATCCCACTTCCACAATGGAATGTCTAACTACTGAAGCAAAACCACTTGGATTCTTGTGTTTGGCCTTTGCCTATTGGCAATTCAAGCACTGCCTTACACACAAACCAATATCTCGCTTCATACATTCCTAGAAGAAACTCCTCTTCATATCTTGATACATCTTGGTGCCTCTGGGATGTATAGTGAACTTTGAATGATGACATTCTACTAAGACTTTCTTCCTTATGTTTCGCACACTCGAAACACATAATCTTCCTTTCTTTCTCAACGACCCATTATATTCACGATTGACATGTTTCAATTCATCGCTCTTCGTTCCTTCCTTCAGTTTCCTAATCCATTCAACTAACATTGGATCCTCCGTATGCTTAAAACCATCCCGCTCGATCAACACGGTCGAACTTCTAAACAAACCAAACAACTATATTTCTACTAGACTTTGCCTTGGATCTCCACTGCATTCTACAATCTGCTAATGCTTCTAAGTCTTTCCACTCAACCATCATTGTTAACACTACATTCTGATGCTTCCTGCTAAGTGCATCTACAACCTTTTTACCCATCCGTGGTGTGTACTACACTCCAAAATCATAAGCATCTATAAACTCCAACCATATCTGCTGCCTCATATTCAGCTCTTTCTGCGAAAACAAATACTTCAGCGACTTATGATCTATATATGGCTTAAACCTTTCTCCCAAAAGGTACTGCCTCCAACCTTCAAAGCAAAAATGACTGTAGCTAATTCCAAATCATGCATTGGATATCTGACCTCATGTGGTCTAAGCTGTCTAGAAGCATATGATATCACTTTACCTCTCTGCATCAGCATAGCTCCTAATCCTTTTCCATAAGCATCGGTATAAACAACCAAGTCCTGATTCCCCTCTAGAACGACCAAAACAGGTGCATGGGTCTTTAAGTGTTTCAATTACCGGAATGCTTCCTCACACTTATCAGTCCACATAAACTTTACATCCATCTTCGTCAACTTGGTCATCGGTAATATTGTGCGTGAAAAACCTTTGATGAATCTCCGATAATAACCAACTAAGCCATGAAAAATATTTGTCTCGGTTACTGTCGGGTCTCGTTTAACTATTCACTGTCTTGATCTTAGTCAGATCCACTGATAACCCTTCCTCTGAGACAACTTGACCAAGAAACTCCACCTCCTTCTTCCAAAAGTGACACTTTTCAGACTTCGCTTTCAGTTGATGCTACCTCAACATCTCAAGCACCACTATAAGATGAAATTCATGCTCTCTTTAATCCTTAGAGTAAATCAAGACAACATATGTGAAAACTAGCACAAACCTGCCCAAGTGCTCTCGAAAAGTTCGGTTCATCAAATCTATAAAGAAAGTTGGCGCATTCATCAGTCCAAACGGCATAACTAACCTTTCGTACAACCCATATCTGTCTTGAACGCTGTCAAAGTTATTCTATCCTCTGCTTTTAGGTGATGGAAACCCATTGCTAAATCCAACTAGGAAAATACCATTGCTCCACTCTACTAGTCAAATAAATCTTCAATCCTAGACAATGGATATCGATTCTTTATCATCCTCTCATTCAACTTACGATAATATATACATAGCCTCAACAATCCATCTGGCTTCTTAGCAATCACTACCGCTATATCCCATGACGAACTGCTTGGCCTGATAAAACTCTCGCCCTTTAAATCCAATAACTATACCTTCCACTCCCTCATCTCTTGTAACGACCCGTAAATTTTCGATAATTAAAATAGCTAATTTAATAAGATTTCAGGATTTAATGTTAGAAAAAAAAATTATAATTCGTTTGGAATAATAATAACTGGAATGAATTGCAACAATAATTATCCAAGTAATTATTTATAGATTGAATGGAGTTCCAATCTAATTGAATTAACCCAAATGTTATAACTTGGTTATAAGGGAATATATGGAAAAACAAATGTAAATAAGTGAATAAGAATTGTGAATTATTTAGGTAAAAATACAAATTTTAATAGATTGGTTTCGAAGATTTGGATAGTGATAAGTATTGAAAAATAAATGCTACTTAGTGAATACCTTTGCAATCAATAGTTGGATAGGATAATAAATGTTGAATTCATTGGGTGTAATAGAGTAATTGATTGATAAGTAAAATCTATTTAAAATCAAATAATTGAATATTGAACAGGTAAATTGTTTAAAGTAAATATTTAAAACTTAATGAATAATTGAATAACTGTAAAATGGAAATAGTGTCCTAAGATGTGAGTTGGATTTAAAAGTTGAATCTTATAAGTTCAATTTCAAATATTTCAAAGGATAATGAATTATTGGATTATCAAAAATTGTTTAAATTTAATATTTGGAATTTATTGAATAATTGAATAACGGGTTTAATATGATTAAAAATGATTTGTAAAATTTTATTTTATCATATTAAAGTTAGAATAACATTATAGAACTTTTAAAATTGAATTAAAAGTTAATTTGTGAAAATAGAATATTTTAATATTTAATAGACGAGTTAAAATAGCCATTTTTCAAACAGTCTCGGATTTCGACGAAACTAGTTTCATCGGATCCGTAATGTTATATTATTGTGAGATCTCAATTTTCGTGTCAATCGGATTTACCGTTTGTCCGGGGCAAGCCAAAACGCATAGAAATTTGTTTAATCGGTTTAATTTAAATTTGATCGTTTATTTCCGTAACTCGCACATATGATCGAATTAGCCTCCGAAACACGTTCCATTGTGTTCGAAACACGGGGTAAACCTTAGAAATGCCTGCCGGCACGCTTCGTTTGGAGTTCGGAAAATTTTCGGTGAATAGTGTTTTTGCAATTTTCTATAAAAGGCCCTTCATTTCACAATTTGCAAACAAAGGCTAGGGTTTCTAGTGCAGCCGCCGTTCACCATTTCTATGGCTAGAAATCATTCACCTTTCTCCTCCAATATCTCACAATCCATCGATAATTAGCAAAAACCTCCAACTACAAAGTTGTAGATCTCGACGAGATCTACAAATCCAACGGTCATGATCTGAAATGATGCTTCAGATCGACGGGAAATCGCGTTCAAAGTTGCTGCGTTTTTCACGTTTTTCGAGGCCAAAGGGGCAACCGAGTTTCATGCTATTCACATTGTAGGTAGAGTTCGCCGAGGCTTCGCGATGGAGGTGGCCGATCGTCTTCAAGTCGTGTATTTTGGTCGTGAAAATTCGTTGAAGCTTGACGGCTAATGGGTTTTGTTTTGTTCGTGAATTACTGGAGGAAGAAGAAGCTGCAGCACATGGCCTGGATTCTAGGGCAACGAAATCAATGGCTCAGATGCAGTAGGTTTAAAAATAAAAGAAAATGTTTGATTTATTTATATTGTAATTTGTATAAACTTCTAAATGCGATAACTTTTTCGTACGAGGTCGAAAACGCACGAAACGAATTGCGTTGGCTTCGTATTAACGAGCACTACGCAATGAAGCTGGATTGGAATCGTTTGGAGCTACTGAAAATTTTGGGTAAAATTAAACGCTCGTTTAATTTTATTCGAAATAAAACGCTGGAACTGCATTGAGATCAAGGTGAGTGTTTTCTAACGCTCACAACGTACTGAATATCTTTATGATAGTTAAATTTGATACTATGAAGTGATATGAATTTTATTTGTCGTTGTTTGATAAAATTTAATTGTCATATAGATTGTCATTTGAATTAACCGTTGAAAATTAAATTGACAATTAAATTGAAATTAAAATTGAACTGCGATTAAAATTACCTGACATTGATAACTATGAAATTGCCATGAATTGTATTGTCTATTGGATGATGTATTTCGTTGGATGCTATTGGTTGATATTTAAATGTTTGGATGTTTATTTGCTTATATATCCTGTTATGCGTACATATGACACTGTGATTTGGTTTAAGTGATATATATTCATCTCTGACATTTAATTGAAATAAATAATCACTTGGCCATAGGATAGAAAATTATACACGGACATCGGATTGGCTAAATTAATAATTTTTAAAATCGTCGATTTGAAATTTATTTAAATGTTTTGATTTAAAAGTTATAAATAGAAATTAATTTATAGAAATCGAATTTATCGAAAAAAATTGAGTTTGGAAGGTTGAAATAAATTTTGGTTAAAAGAAATTATTAAATAAAAAAAGTTGAGACTTTGAAATTTAAAATTTAGATATGATTGAATTTCGAAAATTTATTTGTTTTAAAGATTGAACATTATTTCGAGCTTTGAGTATTACTAAGTAAAGGCGATATAAAAATGATATTTTGAAATGGAGCTTGGAATTGAATCATATTTGAATTTGGATTTAAATTTGAATATTGAAGGATAATCTTGTTAAGTGTTATAAATTGATATTTTGGAAAATCAAGCTCCAAATCGATATAAATTGAAATTGAATTAATTGAAGGTGAATGTAGAATTGAATTGATTTGAAGTCAAAGTTGACATTTATTTGAATTGAAATCGAAATTGAATCGATAGAATGGAAATTGAAATTGTTTTGAATTGGGAAGTTATAAATTGAAATGGTTTGGTTTGAAGCTGTTTCATTTTGTTTTCCAAACTACTCTGTTATATAAACCATCTTCAAATACTTAAACTATTTTAACCTATATTAACTATATTAAATTATGTTTAACCCAGCTTAAACCATGTTAACTTGTTTTAATTATATTTCATCTATCTTAAATCCATTTAACTATATTAAATTAATTTATCTATTTGAAATCCATTTAAAGATTTTAAGTATTTTAACTATTTTAATTATTCAAACTACTTTAAACTACTTAAAACTATTTTCAAAATTTCAAGCTGGTCAATAAGGTGAAATGTTTATGTTTAAATCTTGAATTTAAATACGAATTGGGTTAAATGAAGTTGTAACCTAAATTGAAATTCGAAATGATCTTGAAATCGAAATGAGATATTGAGGCGAAAAATGATTTCTGAAACGGAATCTTACATTTTGAATAGCTATGATGATATTTGAAATGGATTTGATTTTTGAAGCGAATATGATATTTTGATATAAATTATGAATCGGTTTGAAATGTAAAAGAGCCACCGGTGTAATAATACGTAGTTATTAAAGAGACCGGGATAGGATATGGACATACTCTCTGTCTTGCCGAAAACCACTTTAATAACTATTATACGCGGAGTGTTGATCCAGAATGAAGTGGATGGTTTGGTGAACGTGTTGACCGAAGAAAGAGAACGATATTGGATGACCCCTGACATGATTAAAACAGAAGCCGCGCCGGGCCATTGAGGTTCGCCATCTCTAGCGGACACACTTCTTCGATACCATATCTATTACATTTGTGATTCGATTTAGGTGCACCCCTTGATTTGGGAGTGTTGTTTCGCGGTGTTGAGGTAGCTGCTGGCTATGCTCAACATCAGTCCGGATCACGCAACTACTAGTATCCTAGTTGGTACGCCTCATGTACCTTGTCATACTGATTATCCTATTTGCGACCACTACGTTTTGTTTTGTGTTATACCTATGGGGTGCCCTCTGATAACCACTAGTTTACGGTGGGGTTTACGGTGCTGTATAGACTATGGCATTATAAAATGTGTTAAGGGGAATTATGGTAACGCCTTAACGTTATTTTAATACTTTTACTTTACTGTAGACATATTATAATAGCGTATTGTACTACATAGTAGATAGTTTAACGGATCCTTGAGAGATGGAAAATCCCATAACATCTCTTAAGTTATTACACGCACGTTGACAATGGATATGAGATGTCAAACCCCGTAAACATCTCTGACGCCGTTACACTCATATTTATTTACGATTGATTTAACTTACATGAGGATATTTTAGTCCTGACTCGAGTGTTTTGTCTTTTCATTACGCTCGGGTCAGACCTGAGTTTTTCGGCTTATTGAAGACCTATTCTGGAGGACGAAGACGAAGATTTGGTATACTATTACTCTTATTATCTTTGCATCATGTTGTCTGCTGCATTATGTTATTTGTTCTGTTGTATATGTATAACTCTGATAAATGTTGTATAAATAATGATCAAAGTATTGTAAACAGCTTCATGAACTGTTTATTTGGCTATTATATTTTATCGTTCCACTGCGAGATTCTGTGTTGTTTCATTTTCTTTATTTCTCTTTCTTTTCTTTTCTTATTTACCCCAATAACCATCTGCCCTTTTGAACGGTTTGGAACCGGCATGTGTATATTGATCGTCGATTTAAACTGTCCAAAAAGGTGGGTCGTTGCATCTCGAAAGGGGTCAACCTGCTTGGCGGCCTGCTCACTGGTTCAGCTCCTGGAACTAAATCTATCCAAAACTCAATAGTTCGCCTCAGTGGCAATCCAACTATAGGCTCAAACACATCTGTGAATTCTCTAACCATGAAAACTCAGGTCAACCCATCATCTAAATCTAAAGCAACCAACAAAGCAAACACTGCACCGCTAGAACCTTCTAAGCTAAAGAAAATCTAATCGATACAATCAGAGTGTCTAAGAGATATCTTTCTATACTAGCTAAATATCTTAACATCGTACTCACTTAACCAATCCATGCTAAGGATAATCCCGAACCCTAGAAAATCAAGCACATGCAAACTGCACACAAAATTATGACTTAACAGGTCAAACTCAAATTGGTCATACCACAATCCTAGAGTTGCATATCCTCCTATAGGATTCGTATGCAACGCGCAAGGAAGTAACTAAATCCGTGGGTTCAAGGTTTAGCTTAACTATCAAACCTCTTGAAAAAAGAATGCGATGCACTAGTATCAAATAGAACACTAACAAACATACCATGAATCTGAAGCATTACTCCAAGAACTGCCTATCCCTTCTCATGTGTTGTTGGCTTAGAAGCAGGAGGATCCAATGCATATACCTTGCCTTTACCATCTCTAATGGGCTCCTTGCACTGATTTTTATAATGGCCTATCTAGTAACAGTTGAAGCACCTGAAATTCTTCCACTTGGCCACATCCTTTGCTTTCCCTGAGCGACATTCATTAGCAAAGTGGCCTTTCATAATTTAAGTCTACCTGTGACAAAGTCCTACACACCTGAATTTCGGAAAAAATTAGCTTGGGCTAATCGCTAATATATAAGGCGCGACCATATACCATTCCCATTTGGTATTCTAATATCTGAATCATTTTACTTAGGAATCCCTTCCCAAATTTACCTGGAAAACCTTTTCATTTAAAATCTTTAAATCAAACTCAACAAGGAATATGTGTGTGTGTGTGTGTGTGTGTGTTCAATGCTTTACTCAAAATCACCTTGCCTTGTTATATATACTTTACCCAATCCAGTTGATGAAAACATCTATATCTTTGAAAGTCCAAATTTTGAATCAATTTAAAGTACCCATTCTGAAACCTTTGAAAGTACCCATTTCGACCCATTCTTTTATCTAGGCTGATTGACCAAAACCTTCCTTTCGAAACCATTCTCCAAACCCTTTTGAAATCTTTAGAAATTCTTCCTTTTAAAACCTTTAAAAACATTAGACATCGTTCGTATAAAACCTTTAAACATTGCCTTTCGAAACCCTTGGAAAAACCTTTTCCTTCAATCCTTTCGAAACAACCAGAAAAAACCAAACCTTTCGACTCCTTCGAAACCATTGGGGAATCACCCTTCAAAACCTTCCTTTAAAACCTTTTGAAAGCATCAAGCCTCGATAAACATAAACCTTTCGAAAGCACTTGGGTTCAATTTGAAACAAGTGGACAAATTCCTTTCAAAACCATACAAAACCGACTCTTTCAAAATCATTTTGGGTTATACTTCAATTGAGCAGAAGGGTCATTAAAACCATTTAAGTCGAAAGCCTGTCTTTTGAAAGCACTCCTAAGTAAAGAAGTGATGGTGTCGAAACCATCCCTTCAAAAGCACTAGAGATATGGGCAGATTTTTAGAAAACAAGTAACCCCTTCGAAACCCTTGGGTCGAAAGGTAAATAAGCGGCAATAAAAGGTTTCGGCTTAGTAGAAAGCAATCATTTAAAATAAAGGCGCAACCCAATCGAAACCATTTTTAAATCCATTTGACTTAGTCGAAAGCAAACCAAATCGAAAGCTACTTAATTGAAAGCAAGCGGGTGCATTTTTTTAAGAGCAAAGTAATGCCTCAACCCCTTCCGAACCCCTGGTTTCATTTCTATACCTTCCGCCTATATCCAAGTCCCTACGTACCACTTCCCTGATACCGTGTGCATTGGTTTCGACAGTGTTGGAGGCAAAGGCAGAAAGGCGGAACCTAGTGCCAAAAGTGTCAAAATCGTGAAACATCTATTTATTTGTCCTTTTAAACTATTTCTTTTGTACCTAACCTTCCTTGTTTGTTTAAATCAGATTGGTTGCCGTTGTACTTTTTCAAAAGTGTTGTCTATTTTTAAAAATAACAAATTCAAATTATTTGCTAAGAACCCCTTCACCTTTTATAAATATATAAAACATTTAAGTCGCATACCTTAAATAATTTTATATATCCATTAAAACACTTAAAAATTCTAAAAAATTTCTTTTAATATTTTTTCTAAGATATAAAAATTTCATACCTGAACCATTTATTATTTAACCGTAAATAATTTAAAACCCAAAATAACATTTTCTTTTCTAGAAAATTCATTTAAAAACCACATAAATTTAGAAAATTATGAAAATTGAAGCCCGTCTCCAAAATAACATTATTGGTCTATATAAAATTTCGCAAGGCATTTAGATATCACTTAATAGGATTTTACATTAAAGCATATTAAAAAATCAATATGAACATGTATAAAATCATCAACAAGTATATATAATCATTCATCATTGAAAAACATGGCAAAAATTGCAAAATATTTTGTATTTCTCGTTAAAACCGAAAACAAATCAAATGAGAGATGTAAAAATTATTCACATATTTATTGATTGATTTATTGATTAAGGCAAGCACCAAGGGTTTGGTTTGACATGCTAAATTTAACTCTGGTTAAAATGGGCTACACTTCAACCAAATCATACAACTCTCTATTCACTAAATTTAATGATAACGAAGCTACATATATACTAATATATGTTGATGATTTTCTAATTATAGGAAGTGCTAAACTAGAAATCATAAAGCAGACGAACAAAAGATTCTCTATTAAAGATCTTGGAAATCCGAATTATTTTTGGGGATTGAAGTAAACAGAGTTTCAACCACAAGAATTCAACAAAGTCAGAAGAAGTATATTACTGATATCCTTATAAAGGCCAAAATGGAAAATGCAAATCCACTGCCAGCTCCCATGATAAATGTTTGCGCAAAAATTGGCCACAAACCCCAAATACCGTGAAAGCACCAGTGTATGAATACAACTCAGCAATATTCAAACACAAATCACAGATCTCAGCAAATAACACAAAAATGTTTGCATAAGAAATGAGCAAACACCTCCAAGTCGTATGAGTTAGCTGATTTTACGTTGTTTTTAGTGATTTGGGTGATTTATGCAAATATATAAAAAGCAGGGACTAAACTGTAAAATACACACAGATTTATAGTGGTTCGGTCAGAACGTGCCTACGTCCACTTTATATGTTATTCTCCTTTTCTCCTCAGATTACAAGTACAAAGCTTTGATTACAAGTAACTGAAAGTTGTT
The DNA here is from genome assembly GCA_030765085.1 of Allium cepa. Lineage (NCBI taxonomy): Eukaryota > Viridiplantae > Streptophyta > Magnoliopsida > Asparagales > Amaryllidaceae > Allium > Allium cepa. Next base: position 510,218,370 of record CM060941.1, read on the forward strand.
TGAAAGTTCAATCCGTATTTGAGCTCTCAAACTTGTCTGCCATTGTTGTACCCCTTCCCCTCTATTTATAGAGTGAGGTTGGGGGTAGGGGTTGTGGATGTATATAGCAGCTGGTGGGCCTGGGCTGATGCAATCTGGCCTGGCAACATTGGTTCGGCAACACCTTGGTTCGGCGGTGGGTGGAGTGTTGATTGGACCGGTAGTGTGTGGAGTGTGGGTTGGTTCGGTAGTCGAGGGTTGGAATATGCTCTAGTTCGGTTGCACTCTGGTTCGGTAGTACATGGAAGTGGAGTTGGTTCGGCTAGGAAGGGAAGTGGAGATGGTTCGGTGGTACTCCGGTCCGGCTATGCTTGGTTCGGCAGGAGGATGGAAGTTGAGATGGTTCGGTGGTACTCCGGTCCGACTATGCTTGGTTCGGCAGGGAGCTGGTAGAGGAGTAGCTTGGTTATATCTCCTTCATACGAACTCCGATTAACCTGAAATTTGAAACATAGCCTTTCCTAGTTCTTATCATCATTTCCAATCAATTTCGTCCCGATCGGAGCTCAACCAAATTTTGACGATATCGATCGTAGCCTTGATTCCAACTGATCTTCATCATTCCTTGCCAATTTGTTGATATTCCAGTTTTGACCCAAAAATGGGATAACACTTTACCCCCCAAAACATGCCTTGTGATAGGAAGGCGTGTTTTGTAATGCCATGAGCTGGATGTTCATATCCTGTTAATGTCCTACAAAGGAATTTACAGTTTTATGTGACCTCAAATGACGACCGTTCGGGATCGAGTTATTTGAGATGAAGTGCGACCGTTCATGGTCAAGCGCCTAACTTCAAATGACGATCGTTCGGGATCGAGCCATTTGAGGTGAAGTGCGACCGTGCGCGGTCAAGTGGCGGACCTCAAATGACGACCGTTCGTGATCGAGCCCTTTGAGGTGAGGTGAGTTGTGCCGTTCGAGGCGAGTTGTGACCGTTCGAGGTCGGGTGCCGTTCGAGGCGAATTGTGACCGTTTGAGGTCGGGTGCCGTTCGAGGCGAGTTGTGACCGTTCGAGGTCGGGTGCCGTTCGAGGCGAACTGTGTGTGCCCGGGGGGACTTAATATTATCAGTGCCGGAGTTATTGTTTGGGGGAGTTTCCGAATCAAAGACTTCGGCAGTTCGCTGCCATGCAAGAGGTGCTCGTGGACCGTTCACGATCCAACGGCATACAAGTAAATTTTTCCATAGAATTGTAAATGTTAAAGCAATAATCATATGAACCTTATGGCAGAAATGTCCAAACAGGAAGAATTTAAATGTTCAAATCAAAATCAAAGCAAAAAGCAGAATGAAGATGTCAAAGCGTAAACTCTTACTATAACGCGGTTGGTAGTCATTCAGAGCATGCCTATGGATCTTGCGCGATCGCTCACATGTGTAAATGATTTAACCGTGTTAGCGAGAGTTTTACAACTTGTTCATCGTTATTTTAATCAAGCAATCAATGGATAATCAAACGGTGCCCCGATCCCGGGTCACCTCTTGTCGATGTAGACGGTGCTCGCTCTGGCTCCACTGCTGGAGTTCGCCTCCTCACATACTGAAGGAGCATACCGTTCCTAATATGCCCTTACACCTCGTCCTTCAAATGCCTACAATCATTAGTGTTATGACCGTTTAATTCATGGAATACACAAAACTTATCTGATTTTCTTTCGTCAGAGGTTGGATCCCTTCGCATTGGTCTACGATACGGAACCTGCTCCTTGGTATCCTGATAAATTCGTTTCAGACTCTCATTCAGCTCAGTGTGAGTGATGAATCGCGGCTCCCTCCGTTGCTGCTTTGACCTGTCCCCGTCATTCTCAGCCCTTCTTTTACCTCTGCTAGTTTCAGCGCCTTTCTCAGGGGGATTTCCTCCTTTGATCGCATAAATATCAATTCCTTCTCCTTCTTCTCTTTCGGCGTTTGCATCCTCCAATCGTAGAAACTTTTCCGCCTCATGATAGAATTCTCCTAGATCCACGGGTGGATCCTTAGTTATTGAATTTTTGAACTCTGTTCCGTCAGCTATCCCGGACACAGCCGCTATCATAACCATGGATGGATCTGGTCGATCCACCGAAGCTGCTGCCGCATTGAATCGCGTTAGGTAACTCCTCAAAGTCTCTCCGGTTTTCTGCTTTAGGGTTGCCAAAGTCATCACATTCTTGGGTCTTGTAATGTGGACCCTGAATTGCCTCATAAATCTCTCAATTAAATCATTCCACGTTCCGATGGATCCATTCTCCAATTGTCTAAACCACAATGCTGCAATATCCGCCAAGTACAATGGAAAGCACCGAGCCATAACCTCCTCTGATGCCCCCAGCACTTCCATATGCCTCATATACTTCGTTAAATGAACCGTGGGGTCCGTTCTCCCGTCATACATGTCCAGCGATGGTAACTTGAAATCTGGTGGGTTCCTAGCTTGTCTGATTGCTGGAGTAAAAGGACTCCTATTAACATCCTCCGAATATTTGTTTATCAAACCGCCTCTCATAGCTTTTCTAACCATCTCCGCCAACCTGTCATTGTCTCCGAGATGCAATCTTTGTTCATTACTTTCGATCCGCCCCCCGAGTCCACGAGGGAATTCTGGGATCTGCCCCCTTGACTGAGCGTTCACTCCTCTGTTGCTCCCAAGTTGTGTAGATGCTCCTCTTTCTTTCTCCGAAATTGGATCTATGTTCTCCATGGATGTGCCTCCTAATCCAGGTGCTACGCCGGATGGTCCTGCTCCGTTTCGGACTCCATCCGCTTCCCTATTTTGTGCTCCAAGTTGCCCAATCTGCTGAAACAAACTCTGAATCAACTCCCCTTGTCTTTTCATCATTGTCTCCATCTCAGCCCTGGTGATGAAGACTGAAGTTTGGTTCTCTCCTGAGGAAGCCCCTTGACTCCCTTCGTGCTGACTTCTTTCTGGTCTCTGTCTTCTACTTGTTTTCCTTCCAAGAGCCATAATCTCGGATAGACTTCTGGTTCTTAAAGAGAGTCTCTCAACAAATCTTTGCGAGGCAATGATTAAAGCGCTCCTGAGTTCAGTTCTCAGTGAAAGCACCAAAGTGTTTGGGCCAAAATTGGCCACAAACCCCAAATACCGTGAAAGCACCAGTGTATGAATACAACTCAGCAATATTCAAACACGAATCACAGATCTCAGCAAATAACCCAAAAATGTTTGCATAAGAAATGAGCAAACACCTCCAAGTCGTATGAGTTAGCTGATTTTACGTTGTTTTTAGTGATTTGGGTGATTTATGCAAATATATAAAAAGCAGGGTCTAAACTGTAAAATACACACAGATTTATAGTGGTTCGGCCAGAACGTGCCTACGTCCACTTTATATGTTATTCTCCTTTTCTCCTCAGATTACAAGTACAAAACTTTGATTACAAGTAACTGAAAGTTGTTTGAAAGTTCAATCCGTATTTGAGCTCTCAAACTTGTCTGCCATTGTTGTACCCCTGCCCCTCTATTTATAGAGTGAGGCTGGGGGTAAGGGTTCTGGATGTATATAGCTGCTGGTGGGCCTGGGCTGATGCAATCTGGCCTGGCAACGTTGGTTCGGCAACACCTTGGTTCGGCGGTGGGTGGAGTGTTGATTGGACCGGTAGTGTGTGGAGTGTGGGTTGGTTCTGTAGTTGAGGGTTGGAATATGCTCTGGTTCGGTTGCACTCTGGTTCGGTAGTACATGGAAGTGGAGTTGGTTCGGCTAGGAAGGGAAGTGGAGATGGTTCGGTGGCACTCCGGTCCGGCTATGCTTGGTTCGGCAGGAGGATGGAAGTTGAGATGGTTCGGTGGTACTCCGGTCCGGCTATGCTTGGTTCGGCAGGGAGCTGGTAGAGGAGTAGCTTGGTTATATCTCCTTCATACGAACTCCGATTAACCTGAAATTTGAAACATAGCCTTTCCTATTTCTTATCATCATTTCCAATCAATTTCGTCCCGATCGGAGCTCAATCAAATTTTGACGATATCGATCGTAGCCTTGATTCCAACTGATCTTCATCATTCCTTGCCAATTTGTTGATATTCCAGTTTTGACCCAAAAATGGGATAACAATGAGTAATCTACACTTATCCAAAAATAAGGGGGAACTAACCTCAAATGTCAAGCAATATAGGAGTATAGTGGGAGCTCTACAATATGCAACCATCACAAGACCAAATATTCCATTCAGTGTAAATAAGGCAACTCAATTCATGAAAAATCCATTAGATGAATACTGGAAAGTTGTTAAAATAATTTTTAGACATAGAAATGGAACATTGAACCACGGTCAAACTTTGTAATCAACCAAATCCATTAACATCACAGATTATGCAGATGCAGATTGGGCAACAGACATGGATGACAAACGATCCACAAGAGATGATTGTATATTTTTAGGTCAAAATCTAGTTTCATGGTGTTCAAAGAAACAATCAACAATTTTTAAATCTAATGCTAAAGCAGAATACAGAAGTGTTGCTAGTGCTACTACAGAAATTATATGGATTAAATCACAGTTGAGTGAGCTAAAAATCAAAACACAAAATAAAGCTACAATTTGGTGTGATAACATGAGTACAATCGCACTCACCGCCAACCCAATTTTACACTCAAGAATAGAACACATGGAGTTGGACTTATACTGTCAGACAGCAAGTCATAATAGGAAATCTCATCGTAAATCATGTATTAGCAACTTACCAAAGAGCTGACATACTCACAAAGCCTCTATCAAAGAAGAATTTTCTTCAATTGAAGCAAGATCTAAAAGTTGAATAAGTAAAGAGAAATTTACTAGTCAGCCAAAAGTCATTGATTCAATCACCAGATCATCATCCGAGGGCTGTCACGACTAAAAAACCGGATTAAAAATCCAATTTTGCAGCGTCAACGCTTATACTTAACAGTGTCAATGCCATTGTTATCATAAATCAAGTAGAATCACTCAACTAATGCTCGAGATTATCAGCAAAACCATGCTTAAAGCAGGATTTTAAAGATTATGGTAGAGATTTGAAGAATTGAAGCATCGGCTGCATATTTGGATAATAATCTCGAACCCTAACTCTAGTTTGGTTTGAGGGAAGGTACGAGAGACAACGAATGAATATCAAAATGAATGTTAGGAAATTACACATGGCTATGTACTGTATTATGTTATTAGATAGTGGACAACAATTTCATGCCATATACAAATACATAAAATAGAAGCCAACTTATGTAATGTTCAATTACAAAACTAATACATAAAACAGCTTACCTCTTTGTTGTATTGTTTTGAATAGTTTGATCCACATAAAAGTAAAACTGGTTAATTTATTTGATATAATTGGTTTGAATATTTAGTATCACCTAAAGAAGTGATTGGAGGAATACTAGTGTCCAGTGATGACTTGCTGTAATTGATTTCCACCATGAACGATAAGCGAAGCGTTGAAGCTTAAACAAGGCATAGATATGATTAATTTTCTGGCCTTATTTTGTTCTAGATGCGTGTATCAGTTTATTTTACACAAATCTAGATACATTTTTGAAAGCATCTTCCTTTGATTTTTATGCTTCATCAAGGTGGGCTATTAGTTACGAGTATATATGCACGTCCAGGTGGACATGCATACAATTAAACAAACTAAATTAATTCAATAATGTGTTTTTGAAGTATTACCACATATTATATAAAGTACGATACATTAGAATATCAATAAATAAAATAATAATTAGCAAAGACAAATTAAAATTCTGAAATAGTCAAAAAAGGAAAAACAAAAACAAAGAGAAGAGGTTTGCTAATTTTACTAATAACAATATGAAGGAAAAAAACTAAATTGGCTATTCCATGAAGTATCATCATTAGCTCCTATTCTGTAGAAGCATTGACTTTGACAATGAGTTTATTAAAGAAGTAAAAACATAAATTTACCATTGTTATATTATTGTTTTTAGCTTCACCATTGTTCTAATAAATCGTAAACTAACTATGGAAAATAAATTAGATAATATTAGAGAAAATCAGATTGTTACTAGGACACCCAAACTGCAAATTGCTTTATTTTACCGATAAATAAAGTTGACAAATTGACTCACTGTACAGAAATTATTGTGATATTCCGGAATTTCATGAAATTTAAAATGTGATAATCTTCTTTATAAATTATTTAAAATTGGTAAAATTGTTGTTTCCAAACAATTTAATAATGAGTTGTTTTTAAAATATAGATTTTAAATAGATTTTTAATAGACTTATTATCTTCTAATTTAATAAGTGTTATTTAAATGTGTGTATATATGTGTATTTAAATTGATTTTAAATAGGATAATTATTTATAATTAATAATGTGTTTATTTAAGATTGATATCTATATTTATTTGAATTTATTTTAAATTGGATTTTAAATTGAATTTGAATTTGGATTTAAAATTTGAATTAAAGGATATATATCTTAAAAATATTTTTGATTTTAAATTATATGAATGAGTTTTTATTTAAAATAAGATCGTTTTATATTATTTTCTTAAAGGAAATTTATTTATATAAATTTGGAAAATTATTTATTTAATAGTAAATAAGTACAAAAGCTTTTAAATTAACACTCAAAATTGGATCAAATAATTTTATATGATTTTATTTAAATTATAATTGGTTTATATTATATTTTATTTTAAAGTTTTATTTATATAAAATTAAGAAAGGCATTTATAGATTAATAAAAGTACTTATTTAATTAGGAAAATTATTTCATTTGCTTTTAAAATCATTTATAAGTAATATAAAAATAAGTTATTACAAGTTTAATTAAATCAAGAGAGAGATGTAACATGTGTTAAGTAATTAATAAGGTAAGAGACAAGTGTCATTTCTTTTTTTTTATTTTCTTTTTATTTTAATAAATTAAAAAATTTACTTTATTTAAACTCCTAATCTTTCTCTTCATTTTCTTTTTTTTCTATTTTCTTTTCCAAAACCAAAAGAACCAAACCTGTAAACTCTTCTCAAATCAAAAACAAATGCAAACCAGAAATCAAAACCTGTAGTTCATTTGCAAATCACTTTCAAGATCAAAAAGTAAAGCCTGTAACATCATCTTCAACCTGAGTATATATAAAGCAAACCCGTAATTAAAGTTTTAATATCAAAGCAAGTAAAACCTGGAAATCAAAAGAAAAGAAAAATCGGAAGCTTTCAGTTTTCAACCTGTAATAACTCAAGAATCATCTCAACAATCAAGCAGTAGTTTCAGATCAAAGACCAAGTAGATCTGATTCAATTTCCAGTTTTCAAGATTTGCAAGAGGAAAAAAATTTCCAGTCCCTCTCTGTTCATCCAAAAGAGGTGAGTAAACTAAGCATAAACATTTTTAAAATTTGATAGATGATAAATGTATGAAGTGAGATTGTGATGCTTGTTTAAAATTGTGTATGCATGTTTGTTTTAGTTTTGAATCATGTTTATATAAACGAATGCTATGTGAATGTATGGGTATACATAAGTTCATCTCTGCTTTAGGTTCAAAGATTAAATATATATTAAAAATCCCAATTCTTCTCACTCTAATCTCTATTAGGCTTGGAAATTTAAACAAAGTATGATTGTTTAAAACTGAACTAAGGTTTAAAAATATTTTTAAGTTTAATAAATAGAAATGTTATCTGGAAAAATAAAAGAGCAGAGGAACTTAAGTTTGTGTTAAAAATCAAATACATTGATTTGTTAATTCATATATATAATCTGAATCCTCTTTTCAAAATATGATTTTTAAAACAAAAATCATGAATTCTAGTTTGGAATTGGTGAAGCACTTCTGAGTTGACCAAAGAAGTGTTTTTTGGCAAGAACTGGTGACTGGGGTGCTTTCTGGTGGTCGAGGCCATTACTGGAGAAGGTCGGGGTGTAGGAGTGTTCGGTAAAAATGGCTGGAAGGTTGTTATTCCACCGTGACGTTGGGAATTGCTCGATTAAGTTGTGAACCCTAATTCGGGTTGTGGCCAGAATTTAGAGGACGGCGTCATCTTGGGAGCATCGAGTGGCACATAACTCGGGGAATGGAAGCGTGGATGGTCGGAGAATGTGTGGTAGGAGTTGTAGCGTCGCTGGTGGTCGGCGTGAGTGGTGCGAGGCGGTTTGCCTGGTGACGTCGAGTTCTAGTTTCGAGCTGGATACTTGTTTTCGTTTTGGAATTGATGGCGTCGAATGGATTATTGGAATCGTGTGTCGAGTTGATTTGTGACTTGACGAAGGCGGTGAAGATCGCCAGAGCACTGGCGAACAGTTGTGCACGTGCGCGGCAACGTTGATCGTGTTTGGATGTTGGGTTGAGATTGTCTCGAAGTGGTACTCGAGATAGTGAGGGCCAGGCTCGAGTTTTTGCTCGTGTTCTTTGAGTTGTGTAACAACAGTTTTTTTTTAATTTAACAAGAGTAAAAAAAAGTTAAAAGAGTAAGGGGGAAACTCGAAGCCATTCTCGAGTAAGGTTCATGTTTTACCCGAAGTAGATGATATGCAAGTTTTAATAATGTTTTTAGAAGTTTTTTTTAAAAGTAAGTTTTGAATTGAAAATTGTTTTAAACTTATCTTAAATAAATTCTTTTCCTTTATAAATGTTTCCTAAACCTTTATTTAAGAAATTATATGTTTGTTAACTTAAGTTTGTTAAGTTTAAATTTAAAATATTTTAAACTTAATTGTTATAAAATAATTAAGTGATAATTAAAGGTTAAATGTTTTTAAATAACATGATTAAGTAATTAATAAAGATGATGATTTATCTTAAAGGTAATTCGGATTTTGATAATTAAAGAGAAGTAATTAAAGAACAATTGCTTAGTAGAAGTAATTAAAGATTAATTACTTTATGTAATTAATCAAAGGATTTTGGTAATTGATGATTACCTAATGAGATTGATAATTGTAATTACTTAGTGAAGTAATTGATGGATAAATTACTGGATGTAATTAATATAAGGGAAATTACTTAATGGGAAGTAATTAAAGGTTAATCACTTAGGAGAAGTAATTAAGGGTTAATTACTTAATGTAATTAATTAAGGATTGATTGATTAAGAAAACTAACCAAGGGTTAGATAATCAATGAGTGTGATTAATTATAGGATAATTAATCAATATAAGTGATTTTAGGATGATTAATTTATGTAATTTATGAAGAGTTAATTACTTGATGTAATTGAAGATAATTAATCAAGGATTATTAATTAAGATGGATAATTAAAAGATGATTAATTAATTGATTTGTAATTAATTAATGATTAAGTAAAGGTAATCTAAGTGATTAAAAGATCAGTAATTAATTTAACTAGGGATAAATTAAATTAATTTTTGAAAGTGATCAATCTTGCTTAATGAATGATTGAATGATGTTAAATGTCTTGAATTTGTTGATATCTCTGATATGAAATGTTTTATGATATGATATGTTTGGGTGAACAGTGATAAGGTGGTAATCTATCAATGATGAATTACTGTGTAAAAAGTGACATCCTGTATTTAAAATTTAATTGTATTTAATTTAATAACTTGGGTAAGATGACATTAGAATTCGAATAGATCGGAGTCGGGTATTAGTAAATGCCCGAAACCACTTTGATTCTTTATAAATTGATATGTGAAATCTATAAGCTGGTATGGAATAATTTAAGTGAATTGTATCATTTAATATAAGATTTGGTACTTAGAAATTGGTAAGTGAAATAAGTGATGTCAACAACAAATTGTGTATTTGTAATTGATACAAGTTACCCGGGTTACATGTAAGTTGTATGCTTTTGTAATTCATGTTTAGATGGGCTTACTCACGCTGGTTTAGAGCCTGACCCGGGTGTTACTTTGATGTAATGCTCGGGTCAGACCGAGTATTACAGATTTTCAGGTAAGGACGTTCTAGAGCTCAAGAGGCAAGCTGGATGGCAGGAACGTAAGGAGTATATTCCTCTGTGACATATTGTAGTTTATCTAGGACATATTGCTTTTAACTGTCCAGTGATTGTGAAATGTTGTAGCTCTGATATATTAAAATGTAATTGCTGATACAGCGTTCTTTGTGCAAAGAATATTATTTAATATTATATTTTATCCGCTGCGAATGTGAGATTCTGAGTTTGGTTTTCTGTTTCTTCTTCTATCTCTTTTCTTCTTTCCTAACTATTTGGAATTTTCGGGATCAAAAATTCCGGGTCGTTACATTTGGTATCAGAGTTGAAGGTTAAACGAGAACCTTGGCTCTAGTGGGTTTACTCATTAAGGATAGGTCAATGATACCCTAGAATGAGTTGAGTGTATATATATAAGAGAGCGTACTTGTTATTTTCTTATATAAAGGTTTTAAAATGGTTTCAAAAGTAAATGAATCTTATATAAGTTTATTAAGCAATAGTTTTTAAATATATTAAGGTAATTGGTTGTTTTATTAATTGAATTAAAAATAAGAATTAAGTGATAAAAGAAATACAACCAAACTAAAATTAAACGAAGACAAGTTTGAGATGGATCCAAACTGAAAATTTTGAATTTTGAATTTTGTAGAAGTGTTTCTAGAATAAGATAATTTAAATTATGAAGTTTTAGATCTAAGTCTAGAAATTTGGAATTTGTTCCAAGTGTTTGAAAGAATAATAAGTAGTACTATTTGAATTCAAACAAGAGTTGTTTAAAAATTTATAGGAATTTGTTTTGAATTAAAACCAAAGGTGATTTAAATTTTAAGATTTGGTTTGGTGGGCCAAGATGTAAATATGTATATGTGTGGATATACATAATATCAAAGATGATTTGAAAATAAACTCTAAAGTGATGAGTTTTGATTTTTCCAAAAATGTGAAGTTAAATAAGTTTGAATGAACAACCTGATTTAGAAATTCAAGATGAAAATTGAGATTTAACTTGGGAAGTTAAATGGTTGATTTGAATGGGGAGTTTGTGTGATCTAAAAATGGGTTTGAGATCCGGAAATTGGAAGTGGATGGATGTTTAAAAATAATTTGGATGATATCATCCTATTGTTATTAATAATCTTTAAAATGTGAATTGGATTTGTTTAAATAAATAAAGAAATGGATTATGGTAATATATCCATTACTGAGATAAAAGAGAAATTAAACTTTAATTTGGAATTAAGGATGTGGAATTACTTTGAACTTAAGATTTTAATGTTTAAGATAAAATTTCAAAGGATTGGTTTCAAAATTAAAATTTGGTGATAAATTGAATTTCAAAGATTTAGTTGTTTAAGGGTTTGAATTATTATTTGAACTTTGAAATAGGTTAAAATAAAATTTGGATTCAAAATTAAATGGTTTAAGGAGATAAGTTGATTTGATTTAAAGGATTAAATCAACATTTAAAAATTTAACTCGAATTTATATAATTCGAGACGGTTTAAATTTGAAATTTGAATTAAATTAGTTCAAATTGAATTTGACTTGAATTAATTGGAATTGTGATTGAAGATTGATAAGTTTAAAAATTCAAATGGAAAATTTGAATTGGATTAATTTGAAATGAAATTAAAGTTGAATAAGTAAATTCAAATGGAATTTGATTTAAATTTAGGAAAGAAATTGAGGATTAATCCAACTTGAATTGGGGTTAAATCAATTTCAATGGAAATTGAAGTTATTTAAATTGGAATTGTGTCAATTTAAATGGAAGTGGAAATTTAAATTGAATTGATTGGACATGAAGGTTGGGAATTGAACAGTTTGACTCTGAACTATTTTCAAAATAAATTGTTTTAGTACAAATCTATTTTTCCAAGCTATTTATGATATATACAACCTTTCTTATTAAACCCAAAACTATCTTATACTTATTTTATAACTACTTTTGGAATTATTTAACTATTTTGCAACTATTTTATAAACTAATTACTGTTTTTTTAACTACTTTATAACTAATTACTATTTTACAACTATTTTGCAATTGTTTAAAATTTCTATAACTATTTGACTATTTTCCAACTATTTTACAATTACTTAACTATTTTACAATTACTTAACTATTTTACAGCTATTTTACAAATTAATAATTATTTTTCAACTACTTGTCTACTCTTAATTTTTCAAGCTATTTTCTAATTTCAAGATGGTCAGAGTGCAAACTTTTTATAATTAAATACCCATTGAGATAAAAATTGAGGTGATAATCCAAATGGGATTGAAACAAATGCGAATAAGTAAACAGGAATTTAAGGAAATGTGAATAGAAAGGAGAATTGATATGGCTAATAATCAATAAAGATAGATACATAGGATGTACGTGTATTATTTTATTCGCGTAGTGATTTAATCCAGATTCGAGCATAGAATTTCGAGATAGTTATATCGATCCGCGTTGGGATTTTTCACTCGATTTTCGACGGCGAACCTGGGAATGGGTTGTTGATCGGTTCTGGATATTCTCTATCGTGGTTATGGCTATGCAAGGAGAATGACGGTTTCTGATCAAGAAACCAGATCTGAGTCCGCATTAGGGAGTCGGGTGGACGACACCAGTTGGGAAGTGAAATTGTGTGATCGAGTGAGCGATCAGATTGGTATAGCGTACGGATGATATGTGTACATCGTACGGGTTTGAATGAAATTGATACTGGGAATTTGTGGATAAGAAATGTGAAATTGTTTTTGAAATGAAAGTTATATTTTGTGAAATATATGATGAAGTAAAGTGGAAATTGGATGTTTCTATGGTAAAAAATTACTTTATGGAAGTAAGTAATTTGGTAAGTGACTTTATAGAGTAATCAAATTTGAATATTTGATTTAGAATAAACAAAGTTATATATCTTTGTTATATAAGATAAATCTCCCCTTGTTGAATCTATTGCCGAAAGGAAAAGATTTTTGAAAGTGTTTGAAGTATAAAAGGGAATTTATACAAGTTTGAAGTGATCCAAAGATTTTTAAAGATTATATATACACACACACACACATATATATATATATATATATATATATATATATATATATATATATATATGTAAAGGATCTTATGAGAATGACTTTAAGAAAAGGTTTTTGGAACCTTTGGATTTGGAAAGGCTTTTTGATTTTTGGGCAAAATCAATGTTGGAATTTGGAAAGCCTAGTTTGAGAATTATCGATTTTGGGATAATCGATTCTGAGAAAGGAGATTTATATAAGATTCATACTGGGTGTATGATTTGGAAGATACTATATGTGTATAGTATAAAGTATTTTGAAAATGGCTCTGGGGAAAAAGGCGCTCCCTTGAAATGAAATTCTCTGGAGTGCCACAGGGTGGTACTGCCTTGAACCTGAAAGGGGGTTCTAAAGTTGATCCTGTGAGGAGTCCGGACAAAACTAGTTCCTGAGGATTTTGTGTAGTGTGTAGCAAAAATCGAGGGAGTTGATGCCTACAGAGGCATTTGGGTTATGCTGTGATAATAGTGTAACTCGATGTCACTTTGATCTACTGCAGACCATAGCGAAAGTCGTGTGTGCTGCTAAGAGCCAACAGTCTACGTTTGATTTATAATCGATAGGCTGCGACCTATGGTGACATAGCGAAAGTCGTGTGTGCTGCTGAGAGCCAACAGTCTATGTTTGATTTTACATTGGTAGACTACGACCTATGTGGGAGTGGAGAAGTTTCATTTTTGACAGCGAAAATCGAGGGCGCTGATGCCTACAGTTACATGGACTTTTGCTGTGATGGCAACGTAATCCAGGATGTAACTGCGTTCTGTGGCGGGTTCCATAGCGTAATAGAGAGGCGTAGAGTGCCTACAATTACATGGACTTTTGCTGTGATGGCAACGTAACCCAGGATGTAACTGCGACCATGGATAGGGGTGATGATTTCCAAATCATTTTCACCAAAGATATTTCCACTATTTTCAAAAATATTTTCTATATTTTCAATAAAATTATTTTCCAAGTACTTTCACTGTATGTTGAAAACGGGTTTACCAAGTACTTATAGATTTTCTGTCCTACGCCTGATCAATGTATGACCGAATTTCTGTGAGAATGAGGACGGACTTGTTGAAACATCGAGTTATAAAAGTATCTTTATAAAAACTATTTTACAATATTTTAAAATGTTTTAAATTTTATCATAGAGTAATTCTTTCTAATAATAATCATTTTAATAAATTTTGGCTTCGTTGCTTTTCGAGGACGAAAAGATTCTAAGGGGGGAGGAATGTGATATTCCAGAATTTCATGCAATTTAAAATATGATAATCTCCTTTATAAATTATTTGAAATTGGTAAAATTGTTGTTTCCAAATAATTTAATAATGAGTTGTTTTAAAAATATAGATTCTAAATAGATTTTTAATAGACTTATTATTTTCTAATTTAATAAGTGTTATTTAAAAGTGTATATATATGTGTATTTAAGTTGATTTTGAATAGGATAATTATTTACAATTAATAATGTGTTTGTTTAAGATTGATATCTATATTTATTTGAATTGATTTTAAATTAGATTTTAAATTGAATTTCAATTTCGATTTAAAATTTGAATTTAAAGGATATATATCTTAAAAATATTTTTGATTTTAAATTATATGAATGGGTTTTATTTAAAATAAGATTGTTTTATATTATTTTCTTTAAAGGAAATTTATTTATATAAATTTGGAAAAGTATTTATTTAATAGTAAATAAGTACAAAAGCTTTTAAATTAGCATTCAAAATTGGATTAAATAATTTTATATAATTTTATTTAAATTATAATTGGTTTATATTATATTTTCTTTTAAAGTTTTATTTATATAAAATTAAGAAAGGCATTTATAGATTAATAAAAGTAATTATTTGATTAGGAAATTTATTTCATTTGCTTTTAAAATCATTTATATATAATATAAAAATAAGTTATTACAAGTGTAATTAAATCAAGAGAGAGATGTAACATGTATTAAGTAATTAATAAGGTAAGAGACAAGTGTCATTTCTTTTTTTGTTTTCTTTTTATTTTAACAAATCAAAAAAGTTACTTTATCTAAACTTCTAGTCTTTCTGTTCATTTTCTTTTTTTTCTATTTTCTTTTGAAAAACCAAAAGAACCAAACCTGAAAACTCTTCTCAAATTTAAAACAAATGCAAACCAGAAATCAAAACCTGTAGTTCATTTGCAAATCATTTTCAAGATCAAAAAGTAAAGCCTACAACATCATCTTCAACCTGAGTATATATAAAGCAAACCCGTAACTCAAGTTTTAATATCAAAGCAAGTAAAACCTGGAAATCAAAAGAAAAGAAAAATTGGAAGCTTTCTATTTTCAACTTGTAATAACTCAAGAATCATCTCAACAATCAAGCAGTAGTTTCAGATCACGGACCAAGTAGATCTGATTCAATTTCCAGTTTTCAAGATTTGTAAGAGAAAAAAAATTTCCAGTCCCTCTCTATTCATCCAAAAGAGGTGTGTAAACTAAGCATAAACATTTTTAAAATTTGAAAACGATAAATGTTCGAAGTGAGATTGTGATGCCTGTTTAAAATTGTGTAATGCATGTTTGTTTTAGTTCTGAATCATGTTTATATAAATGAATGCTGTGTGAATGTCTGGGTATGCATAAGTTCATCTTTGTTTTAGGTTCAGAGATTAAACATAGATTAAAAATCCCAAATCTTCTCACTCTAATCTCTATTAGGCTTGGAAATTTAAACAAAGTATGATTGTTTAAAAATGAACTAAAGTTTAAAAATATTTTTAAGTTTAATAAATAGAAATGTTATTTGGAAAAATAAAAGAGCAGAGGAACTTAAGTTTGTGTTAAAAATCAAAGACACTGATTTGTTAATTCATATATATAATCTGAATCCTCTTTTCAAAATATGATTTTTTTTTAAAAATCACGAATTCCAGTTTGGAATTGGTGAAGCACTTCTGAGTTGACCAGAGAAGTGTTTTTTGGAAAGAACTGGCGACTGGGTGCTTTCTGGTGGTCGAGGCCATTACTGGAGAAGGTCGGGGTGTAGGAGTGCTCGATAAAAATGGCTGGAAGGTGGTTAATCCACCGTGGTGTTGGGAATTGCTCGATTAAGTTTTAAACCCTAATTTGGGTTATAGCCAGAATTTGGAGGACGGCATCATCTTGGGAGCATCGAGTGGCACGTAACACGGGGAATGGAAGCGTGGATGGTCGGAGAATATGTGGCAGGAGTTGTAGCGTCACCGGTGGTCGGCGTGAGTGGTCCGAGGCAGTTTTGCCTGGTGAGGTCGAGTTCCAGTTTCGAGCTGGATACTCGTTTTCGTTTTGGAATAGATGGCGTCGAATCGATTATTGGAATCGTGTGTCGAGTTGATTTGCGACTTGACGGAGGCGGTGAAGATCGACGGAGCGCTGGCGAACAGCTGTGCACGTGCACAACAACGTTGATCGTGTCTGGGTGTTGGGTTGAGATTGTCTCGAAGTGGTACTCGAGATAGTGAGGGACAGGCTCGAGTTTTTTCTCGTATTCGTTGAGTTGTGTAACAACAGTTATTTTTAATTTAACAAGAGTAAAAAAACAAATAAAAGATAAAAGAAAAAAGGGGGAAACTCGGAGCAAGTCTCGAGTAAGGTTCGGGTTTTACCCGAAGTAGATGATATGCAAGTTTTAATAATGTTTTTAAAAGTTTTCTTAAAAGTAAGTTTTGAAATGAAAATTGTTTTAAACTTATCTTATATAAATTCTTTTCCTTTATAAATGTTTCCTAAACCTTGAATTAAGAAACTATATGTTTGTTAACTTAAATTTGTTAAGTTTAAATTTAAAATATTTTAAACTTAATTGTTATAAAATAATTAAGTGAAATTAAATGTTAAATGTTTTTAAATAATATGATTAAGTAATTAATAAAGATGATGATTTATCTTAAAGGTAATTAAGATGTTGATAATTAAAGAGAAGTAATTAAAGAATAATTACTTAGTAGAAGTAATTAAAGATTAATTCATTGATGTAATTAATCAAAGAATTTTGGTAATTGATGATTACCTAATGAGATTGATAAGTGTAATTACTTAGTGAAGTAATTGATGGATAAATTACTGGATGTAATTAATATAAGGGAAATTACTTAATGGGAAGTAATTAAAGGTTAATAACTTAGAAAGAAGTAATTAAGGGTTAATTACTTAGTGTAATTAATTAAGGATTGATTGATTAAGAAAACTAACGGAGGGTTAGATAATCAATGAGTGTGATTAATTATAGGATAATTAATCAATGTAAGTGATTTTAGAATGATTAATTTGTGTAATTAATTAAGAGTTAATTACTTTATGTAATTGAAGATAATTAATCAAGGACGATTAATTAAGATGGATAATTAAAAGATGATTAATTAATTGATTTGTAATTAATTAATGATTAAGTAAAGAGAATCTAAGTGATTAAAAGATCAGTAATTAATTTAATTAGAGATAAATTAAATTAATTTCTGAAAGTGATCAATCTTGCTTGATGAATGATTGAATGATGTTAAATGTCTTGAATTGGTTGATATCTCTGATATGAAATGTTTTGTGATATGATATGTTTGTGTGAACAGTGATAAGGTGGTTATCTATCAATGATGAATTGTTGTGTAAAAAGTGTCATCCCGTATTTAAAATTGAATTGAATATAATTTAATAACTTGGGTTAAGATGACATTAGAATTCGAAGAGACCGGAGTCGGGTATTAGTAAATGCCCGAAACCACTTCGATTCTTTATAAATTGATATGTGAAATCAATAAGCTGGTATGGAATGATTTAAGTGAATTGGACCATTTATCTAAGATTTGGTACTTAGAAATTGGTGATGTCAATAACAATTTGTGTATTTGTAATTGATACAAGTTACTCGGGTTATAAATAAGTTGTATGCTTTTGAAATTCATGTTTAGATGGGTTTACTCATGCTGGTTTCCAGCCTGACCCGGGTGTTACTTTGATGTAATGCTCAGGTCAGACCGAGTATCACAGATTTTTAGGTAAGGATGTTCTGGAGCTCAAGAGGCGAGCTGGATGGCAGGAACGTATGGAGTGTATTCCGCTGTGATATATTGTAGTTTATCTAGGACATGTTGTTTTTAACTGTCCAGTGATTCTGAAATGTTGTAACTCTGATGTATCAGAATGTAATTGACTGATACAGCTTTCTTTGTGTAAAGAATATTATTTGATATTATATTTTATCCGCTGCGAATGTGAGATTCTGAGTTTGGTTTTCTGTTTCTTCTTCTATCTCTTTTCTTCTTTTCCTAACTATCTGGAATTTTCGGGATCGAAAATTCCGTGTCGTTACAATTATTGTATATACTACCATGTGGAGTTTACAAATGCAATCTTGATTATTGGTTATTAAAAAGAAAATGGTAATTTGTCAATGGCCATTACCAAGATTTTTGAAATCGAAAATCATTGATGCATTTAACAATAGTGTGGTACTAATAGCATGGCACTTTATGTTTTCGATCACCGCAGTTGATGATCAACCAGCCTACATGCTTTGCTGGTCCCAACGGTTGTTTGCCTACCGAAGCGTAAAAAGTGAAAAAAAAGTAGCAGTCTAAAGCATAAAGCTGGGACCCTGTAGTATTTGCACAAAGTGCCGTATATTGGCTACATGAAAAAACGCTGGAAAAACTCCATGATTACTGGTACTTGCAGAAAATCAATAAAAGTAACAGCAAAGGATGATGTTAAAATGCAAGGACTGAATTTTAAACCAACTATATATAATGTTTTCACTAACTTCCCTAAAAACCAACTTGCTATCAATGGAAGAAGTCATCGAATAATTATTTAAAGAACATAAACAATAAACAAATAACAAACTGTAGTCCTAATGGAAATCCCTATTACTTCCCTTTATTTACAGGCATCATCATCATCATATGATAACCGATCAAGGTTTTTACAAATGTTATCTCACTTGTGTATTGAATTTGTTGATTAAAACATAAATATATCTGTAATATCATATGAGGCAAGTTGAAATACGTACTAAATGTACATTTTAATCGGCAACATTTCATTTCAACCTGCATGAGAAACATGCTTTTAATTACAAAGTCATGGCTCTAACCATTAGAATCATCATTATTGGAAGCAGATGGTTCAGCAGCAGTCTCACCATCACAAAATCCACATAAAACATCGCCTTCTTCAGTGGTACATCCGATATAACTAAGCATTGAAGGCCAGCAATAATGAGTAACGGTTTTAATAGCGTGACAGCAGTCAAGTCCAAGGTATGATTCACCATTCATGAAAAAGAAAACGATCTCATTGCTGCAGGATCTTAGTTGGGTCTTGGCATTCCAGCAGTTAGCAAGTCCTCCTTCATCCTTCAGGCCGATTACTAATCTTTGTTACAGTGAATTCTTGTTACAATTTGTCATAATTGGAAGATCATGGGATGATGAAAAGTTTAAGAACGTGGCAAGCGTAAGACGCAGTGATATGGTGCCCATCAGATGGATTCCTATTTATCAACCACTTGCCAAGAATCAACAGGTATTACAGACCAAAATAATACAATGACCATTGAAATTTTCAAAGTCTCCTACTTCATAAGAAAAAACTTCTTTAAAAAGATATGGAAAATACCTTTTTCCGTTAGTAGGACTGTGCAGTCTTCAGATTCTTAATTGTATAAGCCAGAGTGAAGAATATCAAAGCGTAACTTTAATATCTTCAGACACAAAAGTATCCACATCTTTGAACTTGGATATAGCTCCATACCTTAAATAGTACAAATCAAACAGTTATATATGATAAACATAAACACAAAACCTAACATATAGCTGAAGCATGTAGCAAATTTAGTATTGAAGTCTCTGTATCCTTAATATCACCAAATCGTTCTTTATTGGCCAATCCAAATTACATATAACTGCAATTGATTGTTGATAAACCTATAAAATGTGCACATCATGATTTGCAAAGGTACCAAGTGACCCATACACATCAAATATATATTAACAAAGGTTAACCTCTTCTGCATTGAACATAGGTATCTGAACAATCCTTTGCAATAAGTTTCATCTTCTGAAACTTAACTCAAAATAGCCTAAACATAATATTAGTCTATATGCACTTTGTACCAAGAAAAAACAACATAAAAATCTCCTAAAAATTGAAGGACATGAACAATATAATATTCTCTAAATCTGATCGAGGAGCGTACAGTGAATGAAACAATATTTAAACCTTGCAAAATTAATTAGAATGTTTTGTAGCCTGCTGAAGCAAAAGACAAAAACAAATTAATCTAAATTATTAAAAGATCACATGGTTGTATATTGAAATTAAAACAAATTAGGAAAATAGAAAACCAACCCCGATTTGATTTCATTGTTTGGATCCCAGACAATTGGGTCATGAATATGAGCATCTCAATTCCTGTCATTGAAAAAAATATGATTTATGGATAAGATCAATGACCATGAAAAGTAGAGAACAAACCTGTACAGTCACTTCTTTTCCCATCACTTTTTTCTAGTTTAATCACTTAATACCAACAGGTATGAAGAAGCATTTTGATACTAGTATTGGTATAATGTTATAAAATAAATAATAATTAATAATCATGGATAACATCTTAAGTTGTACATAAGGCAGTGCAAAAATGTGTAACCGCTGGCAATCTGTAAAAGCATAGTGAATACGGTGAAGAGCTTATGTGCATAGTTATGTTTCCTATGTTTCCAATTTGATTTGAATGGTTTCTTAAATCTCTCTCTGCAAATGCAGCAATGTGACCCAAGCAATGTGACCCATGTTTGAAGTTTTGTGGCATGTATAATAAGTAGCTTAAGAAAGTACATTCCTCATCCCTAAAGTGCATTAGCAACTATATATATTCTGGAGCAGTAATTATAAGTACAACATGAACATCTCATGTCGAATCAAATACATTATAATATACTATAACTCAACTATACAAAAATTCATTGCAGTTCGGCTATATTGGTTTGTTTTTCTGATTATAAGAATTTCAAAGATTGCATAGCTTCCTATGCTTGGATAATTTCAAATGGACATGGACATGAACCATTACTACTCACAATTTATACTTCAATTGTCCCATCTGGTATATTTTCAAAATACTTCTGCCCACTTGCATAAAATCTAGGTTTTTTTTCTAAGCATCTGGTGGATACTGCTGCCTATACTATTATGTGGATACCGTTGCCTATACTGTTATGTAGTGGGAAAGGCCATTACTATGGATAACCTATAAATTTTGGAGTTAAATTAACATATAATTGATCGAAAAATATTAACATATAAAAGAATTGACTACATATTTAGTTGGATCAATCAAAAGCATGGTGACTAACTATGTCTTGAAAGTTGAAGTCCAACTCTTATGCTGCATCATAGCATTATCTCCTCCAAATCCAAACTCAAATAATAAATTCACTATTTATCTTTGTTATAGAAAATAAATCAATGTATATAAACTAAATAATGGATACTTGAGCTGTCATTTTCCACAAAATAATGTTTGTATCAGACTACAGATCCACCCTTATTTCATCGTCCTGGTGCTACATTTTCATGGTTTGTTAGTTGTTTGATGCATTTCATAAGCATTGCCATACATAAGAAATTTGTTTCCGTTCCACCTGACTTTTCCTAACGTACTGTGTTATGTGTAGCCAAAGAAAAAAGTCCATGCAGGCTGCATTCTATTTTACCATATTATAGTCGGCAAACTAAATTAGTTGATCAAAATCATCAAATGAAAGCTTCCTCTTTGCAAAAGAAAATGTAGCATGATATTTCAAACTGCGAGGGTCAATTAGTAAAATTATGCCCTAACAATTATGATTAAAATCTCTGTCCCATACACAATAAATAATCACCACCTATAAAGTTAATGTAATGTAATAATATTCCAATAATTCATCGATTTAACCAACAGTTGTATAAAAATAATTCATTATATTGCAAGTTTACCCTGAAGTACCTATTCCATTTAGAGGGAAGTGAACTCTGATGATTATGATATAGCATCTTTGGTAGATTAAACATCCACATGGTTCTATGGCCACATTATTTTTTGTGTAAGGGATAAATAATCAATAAAAGATGTATATTACAACCATTCAAAATTTGAAAGTGATTTGAATATGGATACCGTAAAATCAACAAAATAGCATGCAAAACATGTTCATCGACGACATTAGAAAAAGGTACAATTTCTATGTAACAGTGGAAAACTATTATTTATTTGCCTATTTTAGATCTGGCAATTACATATAGATTTTTAAAACGGTCTGTTTAAGTAAATATGAATAGTTTCATGAAATACCAACTTATATATGACCAATATAAATATATTGTTTTAAAAGTTTGGACTGAGCGTTTGATAATTAAACTCACTACAAAAGATGCCTATTATATTTTACAAATAACTATGATTATTTTCATCATAGTCTTATGCAGATTCTAACATAATGGATAAGGGATGTTCACCTGCAAAGTCATGAATAACTAAAAAGGCTAATTCAATTGGTAGCATCACATAACCTATAATTCAGCAGTTAATTGGTAGCTTCACTGAACGTATAATTCAGCAGTTAATTGATAGCTTCACAGAACCTAAAATTCAACGGTTACATGGGATAAAATATTGAAAATATATGAATAATATACTAATATAAATGTTCACATAAAATATGTCATGAAAATGTAAAGTTGTTGACCACAAACATAAAATAATAACCAAACTGACAAAAGATGCAAAAACGTTTTGATGAGTGGTGGAAAACCATAATTAATGACATCGATTATTATTTTTTACCTTACTATGTTAATGTAGAATATTACTATATGAATGCTTTCTACAATAATATTACCATTTTCATCTTTTTAATAGATTATAATTAATAAATGTTATGATACGTGCTTTTACATTATCTAATTAGCATAGTATTTCATGTTTTTTATGGAATACCAAATATTTTGTTTTGATTCCGAGTCATAATTCAAAAATGTTGCTCCAATTCGAATTTACATACTAAAATCTATGCAAATAATGAAAATATTTACAGTAAACAATTATAAATTTGACCAAATTAATGCTAATAAACTATTAATTTGTATTTCCATGTCTTAATGATCTAACTATACTTCACTTCATATAAAACTAAATCATGGAAATGGGAACAGCCAAGTAGCATCGTTATTACAAAATTAATAGGGAAAATGTATAGTAGATGAAGAAAAGATTATATCTTTAAGCTTGTGATAAAGAAGGTTGTGAGAAGAAATCAATCTAGAAATTTAACAAAGAAGATGTCTTTAAAACATTAATTTAGAACAGATGAGGAAATTAAATTTAGCTTACTATTAATCCAATATCATTTTACATCTGAAGTTGGGTGAATACTGCAATACAAAGGAATTCGTTTTGAATTAATATACAAATTTGAATTGATTTTGGGTTCTTTATTATGAAATTATTATGAAATGAAATATGAAAATAATGTGAGAAATGCGGAATACGGATCTTAAGGCTAGGATTAACACTAGAGCGGGAGGTGAATAGTGTTCAAAGGAATTACTAAACCTTTTTGAGTTTTTGTTAATTTGAACACAAATGTATGCAATATACAGACACAGATATGATCACAGAACCAAACACAGATGTAGAAATAAAGTAAAACCAATAAAGGAAAGAACACACCGGATTTTATACTGGTTGGGAGTTACCCTACATCCAGTCCCGCACACAAGTACGGATTTTCTTTCAAAAGCAATTGTACAATTACACCCTCGATTTCAAGGCCACGAGGTACACCACTCTAGATGCACAATCCTCTGGGTAGAGATACTTGATTTTAGGGGCAACAAGTTCATCCAATTGATTTCCAAGACTACAATCACACCTTTTCTCTCTTGATTGATTTCCAAGGCTACAATCACACCTTTTCCCACTTAATTGATTATAAAAAAGTCTATAACTCTGAATAGCACTGAGATCTTGTTGAGATTGTGATAGAGAATCAAACTAAAAATGATCTAGTTAGATTCAATGTTGATTTCGGCAGAGTAATGGTAAGAATGTGTATAAAGAAATGTGGAAGAAGAAGAGGGGTGAAAACCAGACAAATATGAATAGAAATTCGTTCAAAACAGCCCCTATTTATAGAAGAACAACAGTCATGTTCATTCGTGAAGGGATATGACGAATAGACACTTCTTTTGAAATTCAAATTTTGAAATCAACTGCTACCATGTCGACATGAGGTACTTGAGGATGTCGACATGCCAAAGGAAATTCTGGTGATTTGTTTTTCTTCGAAAATAACTTCTATCTTATATTAAAACTATTTTAAACTTATAAATATACTTAACTATAGTTAAAATACATAAGTAAATATAGAGAATAATATTTTGGTATATATAAAATTTTACTATAATTTTATATTTAAATCTAAGTATAAATATTAAAAAATTAAATATATTACTATTAACGGATAGTTAAAACCAAGGATAATTTTATTTTGAAAATAAAGATTATTTTGAGGCTAAAAAGTATTAAAACCAGGATAGATGTTTTTGATTCTTTTATAAAGAAGATTTTGAAACCATTTTGAAAACAAGCTATAATTTTGCAAAAACATTTGAATAAAAGGTTAGCGGATACAAGACAATGTTCCGCTAGATTTTTCGTAGGTTCCATCCTACTTAGGGTTTCATCCCTTTAACGGGCTCGAAGTGGATTCCATTCCACGAATAAATTGGATTTTTAAGATGCTAGTGCTTTTCTAGGATTTTTAACAAAATTCCTAATTAAATTACTTATTATTGAAATCTTGAACCCTTGATAATCTTGATACTCATGAGTCTTCAATCTTGATATCTTGAATTCTATATTGTACAGTCTTCATTCTTGGTACATGCATTAAATCCTACATTTACATATATATCTAAACTATAATGTTAGTATTTATATTTTATAATCTTATTCTAAGGTCGTTGTCATCAAAACTATCATCTCAAGGACTAACAATCTCTCCCTTTTTGATGATGACAAACTTTGTTTATAAAATATTATTTCTATCCTAATAACTCTAACTCCTCCTTAATCTATGCCTCACTATCCTATTTTATACTTGTCCCCCTTTGTCATCAACAAAAACTAACTCGAAACTATATAACTCCAATCTATATAACTCCAAACTATATAACTCCCCCTCATTCTTGTACTAAAGTACCTGCATTAATAAACTATACAATGTAGTATATAATAGATAGATTAAGAGATAATGATACTGATAGACATGATAATTAATCAAATATCATATAAATATCAATGCATATTTATACATGTTTTGCACACCAAATATCAATCCAAACCAAACCAAATCAAGTCAAATCAAATCAATCTAAGCAAACAATTCAAATCAAACAAAGCAATCAAATAAAATCAAACATTACAAGGAACTTCCACCCATCCTTCTTCTCCAAATATAGGGTCTGTTTTAATGGCATCCCAATTTTCATTGTCACTGACTCCGCCAAACAACTCACTACAGTCATCCAAACCACTCCTTTCACAGTGCTTCAAGCATATCTATTTTAAAAGGTCCAAGAGAACTTCATCTCCTTCTAGACCAATATGTACTAATTGATTCATTTAATATGGGAAAGCAGCTGTAAAAATATGTAAAAGCAGCTGATGTGGATAATTTTGGTTTTGTAGATTTAAATTCACTTATTTTCTTGCTTGATTTCGTATTGATATATCGTTATGAGTTTTAAAAATAATCATGCTTACTAACATGTTTATGCATGAATATCAAATTTATGCATATGAACTCACTTAACCAAAGGCCACAAACTTTCCTATATGTTTATGAATATCTGAAATGTGTGAAGTACTTAAAACATCCAAATAAGAAAATTTAAGTGATAAGCAATCTTATAGCTATTTTTTATTGTTGATACGAGATTACTTCAAACAAAACAGAAGGTTCAAAATCTAAATTAGGTATACTTATCTACCATTTACTCATTTTCAGCAGCAACTTCATCGTAATCAGTAATTTATAATTCATGTATCAAATTGTGCCCAATGATAACACAGTTATTTTTACAGGATCCATGTGCATCAAAATTAACTACAATTGATTAATGTAGTACAATGAATTAACATGAAAGAAGGAACAAAAGTCTAAATTCCAAATGCTCCGGAATCAAACTAAGCATGAGAAATATATCATAATAAAACTATATTTGTTCAGTCAATAATCTTTAATCAAAGTTTGAACTGTGGTTTAGTGGACTGACCTTAGTCGATTGGTCGATCCATAATCGGTAATTGATGATTTATGGCTGACAGTTGATGATTATGTTTCATAAGTTAAAGGTGGAGAAAAATACATGATCATATACGTATCCAGAATTCTTAAAATACATGATCATAAGTTGAAGGTGGAGAAAAATACATGATCATAAGTTGAAGGTCGATCCATAATCGAAACTCGAAAATGCTTGTGTGCGTCTAATTAAGCCTCTATCACCAACATGATGAGTATCTTCCAATCTTGGTTATCTGTGACTACAATCTACATACAAATGGAATATGATCATACACGCATCCAGAATTTTTAAAATACATGCATTATTCATAATTAAATACACATCGGTATAATTAAAAATTCAAAGGAATAAGTGCAGACAGAGTCTTATGCAAGACCTTGTTCCAATAAAATCAGAAAGAATGAGCTAAACTTAGGCTTGGATGTAATTGTAATTGTATTCAGGTTATGTCGAACATATGATAATTATTAGTAAACATTGTATTTTAAATTTCAAAACATCATTAAAGTTAAAATTTTGATTTATTGTAATTTTATAGATTATATGCATGCACACATGTAACTTCAACAAATAAGATGAATACTGGCACGGTTGGTGTATCAATATTCAAACTGTATGCAAACAAATATTTATAGCTTTCAAGCAACAAAATCTTTTATGCTAAAATTGTTCTGAGAACCACATACATGACTTTATAGTTTATCCCTTTTTTGAACAATGTTCTGATTTCTTTGTTAATGAAACTATAATTTAAATATATACAGTCCAAAAAATAAAAAATAAAAGCATATTTACATATATACAAATGGCCCAAATCCCATCAATCCATAGCCAACGTCAATTAAGAAAATATCAGCTATCCATTGAATCACCTATCTCTGAAATGGAAAAGCTTGTATATCTTATCAATCAATTTCCTGACTTGTTATTGAGTTTTTATACATATATGTAATTACTTATAGTCCATAAATTCTTTTAAAACACATGCATGCGTCAAAGGCCCAAATGTAACATTGTATTCCCTTTAATGCAAAGCAAATGAAGATTGTTGTGATTCTTTACTGTAACTTGCATCTCAAATGTTTCTCTATATTTCTAAATCTTTACCTGTATTAATATCATTCGACCTTTGTTTTGATTGGATATACTAATTTATCTATATGTCCCAATTCAACCAAAGAAAAAAGAAAAAAAAAGCTAATAATTTGCCTGACCTATCTCTGGCAGTCCATCAAATCACTATCATCGACACTATCTCTGGTGATGCCGCCAATATTGATTCGCATGTTAGAGAAGTTGATCAGTGGGGAGGGGTTTCAGCTTTTATGAAACAGGATTTTTAGGAATTTGATTGAGGAATGGGGACAATGACGTCGTCTATGGTGATGCTGCCAATATAGATTGTTGAAATATTTGACTTACTTTGTTTATAGCATAATTGTTCTTTGTTATACGTTTTTTAATTTTTTTGGTAATAATGCAAATATTTTTGTCCAATGTTAGTATCATCATGCATTCAATTGTAATCGTTGAAAAGCACAATAAATATTCAAATTTTAACTGTTAGATTTTTCATTGATATGCGGTTGTACCAGTAGAATAGATATATAATGGTGTGAACATTTTTCTGCGATATTTTTGTTATTTCAAATAAAATAAACGGACCATCAATACAGAATTTGTCTTTGTCGACAAGGAAGGTGATTTGAATAAAAAATCGGAAGGCAACAGGGAAATGAAATAAAATAGATCAGGAGCGAACAAACGATTTTAATGACCGTCCCTTTCTATTGGCAATAACGTTTCATCCTACTGTGGTGTTTCCAGTTTTTTCGCAACGCAAAAGGTAACAACGTGACGAGGGACTGTCATACTTTTGTCATTAATTGAACGTTTTTCACGTGTGTGTGCAAGTCCAGATACTACAAATTAGATATTTTGATTAAGCTGTTAGGTTATGGTCCTAGCTAACAACGATTCATCTTGTATTCTAGTATATAATCGACCTAGTAAATTTAGTCCACGTTCTATTGTTATTGCTTCTGCTTTATAATCCACATCTTTTTCGTGAATAAAAAACAAGAATCTTACTGGTTAACTGGCAATGATGTTTTATATATCATTACTGGGTTTTCGTGGATTATAAAATAAAATTTAAATTGCTATTATATTTTCCCTTTTTCGGTTTTTTTTTTTTTTTTTTTGGAAAAAAGCCACGTTAAGATCGCATTTGACAACTTGCAAAACCATTTATACACTTGGCTGATTTAGGGCAGTACGTGATATGCCAATTACCGTGTGTTTAAAACGCTGAATGTTCCCCATCTGTCCCGCTTGTTACTCAACTTCCTTGCCTTTGTGATCTTCTGATTAGATATTTAGTGGTGCAGTGGGCTCCACAGTATGGGATTTTTTGTGGTTTACATGATTGTGGATGTGGTACATGCTTCGTCGGCCGTTGTTGCTGTCACATAAGCATTGAGGTACTATTTAAATGGTACGAGTAGGTTATCTTATTTAAATATCAGAGTTCTGTATGGCATCTGATACTTGAAAAATGTGTCTCAAATTGCAAAATATTAATGAATTAAAAATAAATTTTACCTAATGGATGAGTAGGTTATCCTATTTATAACGTTGTGAAGACCTTTCCGATTTATATTCTCATGCGTTTTGAGTTACGTTTCACAAATCAAAGGCGTTATAGTTTTTAACTAGTGTATATAGTAATTTCAAGCCAAACCGAATAAACTACACATAACTCAACCTAACGACTATATAAGTAAAGTTATGGTACCCCAGCCCTCGTCTTTATTTTCAATTTTCTTCCATAATCCTGAATTACCTTAGTTGCTCTCTAGTGGCTATTAGTAAATTAATTAAAAAGTGATTAGAAAATCAAAATGTCGAAAACCTATTGAATTATATATGGATTCAAAGCTCTCGATGGGACGAAAAGACATTTTAGATTCGTTTCCCTTTCGAGGCATAGGTTTATCAGAAACTAGCAATTTGTAACACCAGACAAATTTAACAATAAACAACGACTAAAAATAAGATTCTCACATCCGTCCAACTTTGGCTCCGAAACTTGCACCACTATGTTCGTGGAGATTTTCTAAACGATTTTCATACACAACACTTTGAAACACAGAGTTAACACGGAAAAGTTACAGGTGTTGGAAGGATTGAAAATTGAAGAATTTAAAAATAAAAACATCACCAAGAATTCGCTTTGACTAGTGTTGACAAGAAAACCGGTCAACATAACAAAGCTAAATTGTTAACAATACATATTGTAAACATCTCAAAATAAAGATTTTAGACGTGACTAATCTCTTCGAAACCCCTATCGAATGAGTTGATTAGGACGGATTTGCCTTCAGAGGGCTGCACTATGAATATGTCAATTGTAATTAAATGACCCAGTCAATCATGTGAATTGAAAGTTAAGGAGAGAACATCTCCTTAATGACCCCTTTCGATAGAGTCGAAAGGATCATTTGCATCTCCTTTTGAGTGGGAAGAAAGACATTGATCATTCACCCCTTTCGATTGTGACGAAAGGCCCAATTTTTCCTTTAAATGAAGAATTTACTTTCGACGGCTTTATTTATGCTACAATGGAAAGAAATTCTTCGAAAGGATTATATGTTATGAAATATAAGAACTCCTTTCGAAGATATTCAACCAACCAGTATGACTTAGTATTCATGCATCTAGTCCTTCTCGATCAAGTCAAAAGAACGCTTGCTCTTTCAAAGTGGACTCAATGTACAATATACTAATTCTATATTTAATATGCAATGGGATAACATCCTAAGCAATATAAGTTCCATGAACTTATTGACATCGAAACATCATCATTATCTCAACATCTGATATCATGAATCAGGATGATAATATGATTTGAGTATACATTGTCTAAGTTGATCCCATTGCATCGCATAAGTCACATAGGAGTTAAGAATATATATTAGCATCATGTGCAATTGGTCATTAGTCAAGCTATTGGTTAAAATGATCTTTTTCATATTCCGAATCTATTTTGAATCCATGCGCCTTCTCTCTTTGCGTTTATTCAAATTGAGTTACAATTATAAGAGTTTTTTTCCCAAACTGATTTAGCTTTACAAAGATTTGATTTGTGTTTGCGCAAAAAATGGGCAAACACCTCCAAGTCGTGTGATTTAGTTGATTTTATGTGATTCTTAATGATTTAGATGAGTTATGTAAATATGAAAAAAACAGGGGCTGAAATGTAAAAGACACACAGATTTATAGTGGTTCGGCCAGAACGTGCTTACGTCCACTTTATATGTTATTATCTTCTTTCTTTCAGATTACAAGTACAATGCTTTGTGTACAAGTATATGAAAGTAGTTTGAAAGTTCCTTCCGTGCTTGAGCTCTCAAACTTATCTGCCATTGTTGTACCCCTGCCCCTCTATTTATAGAGTGAGGTAGGGGGCAGGGGTCTTGGATGTATATAGCTGCTGGTGGGCCTGGGCTGAAGCAATCTGGCCTGGCAGCGTTCTGGTTCGGCGAAGCCTTGGTTCGCCCGTGCTTGGAGTGTAGTGGACCGGTGGAGCTTTGATTCGGTGGTAGAGGCCGGTCCGGAGATGGGTGATGTCTTGGTCTGGTTGCGGGCTTGGTCCGGTAGAAAAGGATGGTCCGGTATTAGTAGGGAGAGATGTTGGTTCGGCATATGGTGGTTCGGTTGTGGCTTGGTAGTTGGTTCGGCTAGGAGTGGGGAAAAGGTTGGTTCGGTGGTGAAGTGCTGACCGGATGAAGCTCGACCGGATGAACTTGTGCCTGTATTGCCGACCGAACATCTACTTGGAATGCCGAATGGACTCATGCTTGTATTGAGCCTTGTGTTCGCCAAATGAAGAGGAGGTTGCGAACCCGGTTGAAATGACACTCCTGGGTCTCGAGATCTCCTGGGTGAGAATTCGCCCAACATTTGCCCCCCAAAGTGGGGCACGTGCTTGCATGTGTCGCGCTTTGTTTCCCCGCGATAAGAAAGCTTGTTTTGTAATGCCATGAGCTGGATGTTCGTATCCTGCTGATGTCCTACAAAGGAATTTACGGTTTTAATGTGATTTCAAATGACGACCGTTTAGGATCGAAATATTTGAGATGAAGTGCGACTGTTCGAGGTCGGGTGCCGTTTGAGGCGAGTAAGTGTGCCCCGAGGGGGCTTAGCATTATTGATGCCAGGTTTACGTTCGAGTGGGTCCCTGGATCGTTTGCGAAGATGGTTTATCGCCAGCTCAAAGCATGCCTAAGGATCGTTTGCAACCCCGTACATGTGTAAGTATCTTAGCCATTTCAGAATTATCAGAACCAAATATCCATTCAACCGATGAGTTTCAAAAGGATGTCAAAGTGTAAATTCTCACGACGGTAGGGTCAATAGCCATTCAGAGCATGTCTGTGGACCGTTCGTGGTCGCGTACATGTGTAAACGATTAACCCATGTTAGTGGGAGATTTACTACTTATTCATCGTTATCATAATCTCTATTTTATCAGTAGATCCTAGAGTCCGGTACTTATCTGAGTGAGGCGCTCTGCATGCCCCCTGCTACTGGTCTTCACTGATTCGGATAGCTTCATTCGGTTTTCGTTTGGTCCGGTATGCCGAACCGGTTGGTCCGGTGCTTTCTCGCTCGTCTATATATAGGGGCCATCCCCCCCTTAGTTATTCCTTACCGAACCAACGACGCCGAACCAATCTCCAGCCGAATCAACCTTTTGCCGAATCAAGCTTTTACCGAATCAGGTATATGTCCTTTTGCCGAATGATCTTTTTTACCGAATGAAAATGTGTGTTTGCATAGCCGAATGAATTCGTATACCAGATGAACCTCCAGTGCCGAATGAACCTTCAATACCGGATGAACTTCCAATGCCGAATGGAACTTCAATACCGGATGAACTTCCAATGCCGAATGGAACTACCGAATGAAGCATATACCTAATGTGCCTCGGAAACATGAATCTTGAGCGAAATCTTAGGCTTTTATACGCTTGCTTTAGATACTTGCTTGTTTATGTTTCTGTACTTCTTGTTCTAATATCATGTTTTTCTTGTGCTGCAGATAAATGTCTCGCAAAGCGGAAACCCGATCGGATAAAAAGAAATCTAAAGGTAGAGGAGAGTCATCCTCCTCCGTGCCCCCAGCCCAACCAAGACCGGTGCCACATGGGCCTGCCCCGAGGTCGTTAGTGGATGGGTACGGTCCCCAGGAACTTCTGGTCTCCCCTCCCGATTGCTTTCCTAGCTCCCTAAAGGAGGGGCAACTTGATGTTATATCCCGTTCCTTCGGGATAGACAGGGCTCGCATGCTGTTGCCGGGAGATGGAGTGATGCCGTATAATCCCCCCGAAGGCTACTTTGCTTACAACAGATATCATTGCATGTGTGGTGCTATCCCTCCTATCAATGCCTGGATAGTTAGCTTTACCACATATTTGAAGGTGGCTCCATTCCAGCTCCAGCCGAACTCTTATGCCATTCTGGTGAACCTTTTCGTTATCTTCCAGAGGAGGTACGGGCGCCCTCCTTCTAACCGGGAAATTCGATACTTGTATAACCTGAGAGGCTACAAGAAGGGGTCTCCGTATATCAGTCTAGAAGCGGCCGTGCCCTTCAAACCGGCCTTGGACTTATATTCAAAGTTTACCATGTTCAAGAAAGAATGGTTTTTTATTAAGGACAATTCTGTTTCTTTCCGCCTATTCACTTCCGGCTGTAAGATGAATTTCATTTATATTTTCCATGTTCTGACTGTAGTGCTTCTCCTGACACGCTTCCATTTCTTGCTAGCGACAGGTGGTATTGCAGTCGTGGAAGATGATTCTTTGGCGCGGATGGCTGCTGAAATAAAGGCCATTCCCGCACGGGACAGGTCGGCTTTGTTCCTGATAAGGAACGCTACACTCCTGGAGTACAACTTGATCCAGCCGCACCAGTCCGTGGTTAAGCAGAGGGACACGGCTGAGGAGAAGGCCGCTAAAGTTAAGGAGGGGGCCATGGTGAAGAGTGGCAAGAGGAAGCCCTTTGCACAACATCCCGTCGTGGGAGGCAAGAAGCTTAAGGAGTCTGAGGGCCCCTCTTCTAGTACTTGCCCGATCATCCCGGAGGAGGAAGGTGTGGAAGAGGGCGAAGGAGGTGATATGGAAGGAGAGTCGGAGGGCGGAGGAGATGGAAACGGTCAGGGTGGTAGTGGTGCTGGTGCCTTAACCTCTGGGCAAGACTCTGAACTGGATGAGGCTCTCCGCCAGGCCTTCGGGGAATCGGAGGGAGAATCGGAAGCGGAGAAGGCGAAGGAGACTGGCAAGGTCGGGGCTGGTGCCGATCTATCCCCTAAGGGCTCCTCAGCCAGGGTGACTCCGGCGGTGCAAGGTGAACTTTTGTCCTCTGTCGATTCCATTTACGATAGGGACTTAGAAATATTTTATGGTTCACTTCCGTCCTGGAATGAGATTCAGGACTTATTGCAGTATTCCACTCCTCCGCAGGGTTTGTATAGTAGATGTGCATTCTCACTTTTTCTTTCTTTTTAACTTAACATGTTTCTTGAATTATGGATCGTCGTATGTTCATAACACTTGTTTTTTACTCCAGGGGCAGGCCAGGCGGCTAAAACGTCAGACGTTCGACACCGCCTTGAACAATTCAAGTTGATGAGAGCTTCTGATAAGCCGAAGCCTCTTACTGGTTGTCCTGGGGACGTGGTCAGATATCGTCCTCTTCTTGGGGTCATTGAAGAGAGCATTCAGAAAAAGAAGAGGAGTCGTTCCTTATTTGAGCATTCCCCTGGTCCGCAGCTTCCTGTTCAGCCTCCTCGTGATACCACGGAGGAGAGCACGGAGTTTATCCCCCTTCCACCTCCTTCTAAGAATCCCACTGTTATCCGTATAAGGCGTCCTGACGTGCCTCGCGACCCCTTTGCTGGTCATCCTGATTTAGATCCAAGCTCTCGGGATATTTCATTTGATGAGGCCACGGGTGAGCACCTTCTTCCCCGCAACCCCATGGTACGAGTGCTAGACGAGGCTAAGTCCCTAGATCTTGATCTGCTTACCACTCGGGTAGTTACCATGAAAGACGAAGCCAAAGCTAATATCGATAGGGTGGCCGAAGAGACCAAGAAGTTAATGAAGTATCATGCTCAATTGGTCAAGGCCGGGGAGGAGATTGGGAGTGCTAATATTCGATTGCGGCTGAAGGTTGCCGATCAGGCCGAACAGCTTGCCGGTCAAGCCGTTCAGATTTCTCAGCACGAGGAAGCCTCCAGGCGGCTGAAAGAGTCCATGGAAAAGGCTAGTAGGGCAGAACTACGGAAGATGGAGGCCGCCTGTAAGGAGCGGATCGACATGGCCATTGCGACAGTGGATGAGGTTCGGAATGCGGACCTCGAGCAGGTAGAGGAGTTGTCTGGGAGGCTTGAGGAACGGAGATGGCTCAAGTCAAGTTAAAGGAGGAGATGGAGGAGATGAGGAGGTCTCTCCAGGCTGACTGCTTGAGATACCGATCAGAGAGGGATGTCGCTGTCGCCAAGTTGCAGGCTTCCGAGGCCCGGGTGAGGGAGTTTGAGGAGAATGAGGGGATGACGGACGAGATGCTGCAAGACATGTACTTCCGCACTTGGAAGGAGGGTAGCTTGTTTTGGATGGATGACTATCCCCGGGTCATGTCCAAGATATATCTTCGGGCTTTAGAGGAGGCCAGGGTCAATGCGGGTAAGGAAGGTGGAGTGGCTTTTAGTCTAGATGTGGTCACTGCTCAGTTCTCGAAAGAGGAGCAAGCGGCGGTGAAGGAGGGGATGCGGTTGCTTGCTGCGGAGGAAGCGGGTGTGCAACTGGAGGATGAGAATCAAGCGGCGGACGCTGGTGAGTTATTCTTCTCTTTTCCTTTTCTTTCTGGGTTTCCATAACTTGATCATTTATCGTTTGTTTAATGAATTCCTCTTCTGAATTGGACAGGTGGAACTTTCGATCAACACGCTGGGAGCTCCGACCCCGCGGCCAAGTAGGTTTGGGGGAGTTGGTAGGATGAAAGCGAAGTGTGGACGCAGCAGGTTACTTGTCCGGATTTGGCCACCTTTTTATTTCCTTTTATCGCTGTTTATGTTAGTCCAAAGCATTGATGTGACTGTAATAATATTATTTGCAAAGAATATCCTTATGTGATTTTATGACATAAGCTGATTTTGTTATGTTTAAATGTTGTTGTCATTTTGATGTGGTGCGTGAGAAGTATGCATATGCCTGTGATTTTAGTTGTGTTTGATGTTAAGCTGTTGCTTGAAATATAATTTCATGTTTTGCAATGTTAGTGTGACGTATGAATAAACTATAGTTACATATTCATGTACAAGAGAAGAGAGTACCGCCCTTCATGTTTTAGTTGCAGGTGGTAGCTTTGAGCGTCTTGTGTAACTGATCATGGACACAGCTGAGTACCTTGCCACCCAGTACGCAGGCTTAGTTTCTCATGAGTGAATGCTCCCTATTTGGTTTCCTATACTTTAGAGTTTGTTATACAGGATAGGAGAAAAGTATTTAAATGAAATGGAAATATGGGAAAAGTAAAACTTCCCGTCACGGAAGGCCGTCGATGTGCTAAGTTCGTGGCAAACGGGTTTTGTAGTCACTTTCCCTAGCTGTGGGTCTTGGAGACATTTGTCACCCATCTTACGCCTCCGCGGGGAGTTTTCTTTTTTACCACAGCCGCACTTAAGACACATCGGAGCCGAGATCGCGCGCGGTAACTACCCGAACCATTATGGTCCGTAATCGTGGGTATTATTCGATTTACCATGGCCGGCTAGCGTAGGTGCCGTTGGCCATGAACTACCCCTGGCTGGCCACACCTTATGTTGGGGCTTAAAGTAGGTTCACAGTTGCCGCGAGCCGAACGCCGTAATGAGCTGCCATCGGCTATAGTCGGCTTTTATGATGACTTATAATCGGCTCATTACAGTTGGCTTTGAGGGCAGTCGCGAGCAATGAGTTAACCCGCAGCAGAGGGATGCTGGAGCAAAAGAGTCTCATTGGCGAGTGCATAGAATCGTAGCGTACCTGTTAGGCCTTGTCCAGATGAGGCCGTGGTGCGTCTTGAGTGGAGATGCCATATGATTTTGTTCAACAGAAAAGGATAAAGCTTAACAAGTAGCCAAGATATAAAGGAACAAGTTAAAAAGAGACAAGATTTTTTAAAGTGGTTCGGCATGAAAATGCTTACATCCACTGATTCTCTTTGTTAATTCACTTCATATGGGAAGTACAAGTTAAGAAAAGTATCGATGGAGGTGTCGGATGTTCCATGCCCTCTGGAACACCTCTCCGTCCACTGTTGACAAAATATAAGCTCCGTTGTGGAGATCTTTATGAATTACATATGGTCCGTCCCAGATGGGGTCCAGTGCCCCGGGGCGCGGAAAGATTCACCTGAGGACAAGATCTCCTTCTTGTAAGATGCGATGCTTGATTTTGGAGTTGTATAGCGCTGCCACTTTTTGTTTGTGAGCTGCTGCTTTGAGTGCTGCATCGTTTCTCCTTTCCTCAATCAGATCCAAAGACATGAGGAGGAGTTCTTCGTTTTCTTCTGGATTGTAGTGGATCCTACGGTGGGAAGGAACAATAGTCTCAACAGGGAGCATTGCCTCCGATCCGTATGCCAAAGAGAAAGGAGTATGTCCCGTTGATGTTCTGAAAGATGTGCGGTAGGCCCAAAGTGCCGTAGGAAGTTCGTCCACCCAAGCGCCTTTTGACTTTTCAAGTTTCTTCTTGATTAGGGTTTTGATAATTTTGTTGACAGCTTCGACTTGTCCGTTTGCCTGAGGATAAGCTACTGATGAGAAGCTTTTATGAATTCTGTGCTCTTGGCACCAGTCGGCGAATTCTTCGCTGTCAAATTGGAGTCCGTTGTCCGATATGATCTTGAGTGGTACTCCGTACCTACACAGAATATTTTTGATCAAGAAGTTGATAACTTTTGCTGAAGATATTTTATTTAGGGGTTCCGCTTTCACCCATTTGGTGAAATAATCGACTGCCACTATAGCATATTTGGCTCCGCCTCTGCCTGTTGGCAGTTCGCCAATTAAATCAATTCCCCATACAGCAAAGGGCCAAGGGCTGGTCATTTGAGTAATCTCATTTGTGGGTAGTCGAGGAATCTTGGCAAATTTCTGACATCTGTCGCATCTCTTGACGAAGTCTAAGGCGTCTTTGTTTAGTGTGGGCCATTAATATCCATATCGGAATATCTTTTTTGCCAGAGTCTGCCCTCCAGTG
This sequence comes from Allium cepa, assembly GCA_030765085.1. Classification (NCBI taxonomy): domain Eukaryota; kingdom Viridiplantae; phylum Streptophyta; class Magnoliopsida; order Asparagales; family Amaryllidaceae; genus Allium; species Allium cepa. The sequence continues at coordinate 510,256,002 of CM060941.1, forward strand.
TGATCTCCGCAACTTCCTTGATGGATGTTGAATAAGATTTCCTTGGCTTCCCTTCCAGCGACGCATCTGAATAATGGGCTAGAGAAGCCACGCCGATAGAGAATGCCTTCTTGTATTGTGTAGTGGGGAGCTTTCCTCAAAATTCTCCTGACTTCATCACGTTTGTCTGGTAGTGTGCCGTTCTGCAAATATTTCCGGATAGGAGTCATCCAAGTTCCTTCTTCGATTGCAGTTATCAGATTCACCTGTTCGAAACTTGGGGCTAGCTGCCTTGAGATGGCTAGTGCTCCAGAAATGGTGCTATTCTTCATACAAGCTTGCTTTGCTAGTTCATCGGCCTCTTGGTTATCTTCTCGAGGAATGTGTTTGATTAGATAATGGTCCAATTGATCGAGCAGCAGTTTGGTTTTCTTTAGATATGCTGTGAGTCGTTCTCCTCGTGTCTGGAACTCTCCTAGTACTTGGATTACGATAAGTTGAGAATCACTATGAAGACATAAAGAATTGACTCCAATTTCTAAGGCAAGCTCCAATCCCGCTATTACTGCCTCATACTCCGCATCGTTGTTAGTGGCCGCGAATTCCAACCTTAATGCATAGTACAGCTTTCTTCCCCTGGGGGTGATTATCACAATACCTGCCCCCGAGCCTTGTTCGTTCGATGCTCCATCTACAAAGAGGTTCCACTTGATGTTTTTTGCTATTTCAAATTGATCCTTGCCTTCGTTGGTAGTGAATTCGGCAATGAAATCGGCCATGGCTTGCCCTTTGATAGCGGTGCGAGGATGGTAGGTGACATCATACTGACTTAGTTCAATGCACCATTTGAGGAGTCGTCCAGAAGTGTCGGGACGATGGAACACCTGTCTTAGTGGTTGATCGGTTAGAACTCTGATGGAGTGAGATTGGAAGTAGTGTCGCAGTTTTCGTGACGCGATCAATAAAAAATATGCCAATTTCTCAAGTTTAGGATATCTGGCCTCTGCCCCTGTAAATCTCTTACTTATAAAGTATACCGGGCGTTGTGTGCGGTCCTCTTCTCTTACCAAGGCAGCGCTTAGAGCATGAGATGATATAGCGAGGTATAGGTATAGCTCTTCGCCTTCGTTTGGAGTTGAGAGTACTGGTGGTCTCTGAAGGTGTTCGATCAGGTTAAGGAAGGCTTTTAAGCATTCATCGGTCCACTCGAACTTTCCTTTGTCTTTCTTGAGAGCTTCGAAGAAAGGGACGCACTTGTCAGTTGCTTTGGAAATGAATCTGCTTAGGGCGGCCACCTTTCCGTTTAGGCTCTGCATTTCTTTTCGAGTGGAAGGTATCCTTATTTCTTTTAGAGCCCGGATTTGTTCAGGGTTTGCTTCAATTCCTCTGGCATGGACGATGAATCCTAAGAATTTTCCCAATGACACTCCGAAGGAGCACTTTAGAGGATTCAGCTTCATTCCATATCGGCGAAGTACCTGAAACATCTCGCCCAGGTGGCTTACATGATCGTCGGCTCTCCTGGACTTTACCAACATGTCATCCACATATACTTCCATAGTTCGTCCTATTAATTCCGCGAACATCTTGTTGATGAGGCGCTGATAGGTAGCTCCGGCATTTTTGAGTCCAAAAGGCATGACTTTGTAACAATATAATCCCCGGTCAGTGACGAAGCTAGTGTGGTCTTGATCGGGAGCGTGCATGGGAATCTGGTTGTATCCGGAGTATGCATCCATAAAAGATAAAAGTTCGTGCCCGACAGTGCTGTCCACAAGTTGATCGATTCGGGGGAGCGGGAAACAGTCTTTCGGGCAAGCGTCATTTAAGTTGGAGAAATAAATGCATGTTCGCCACTTCCCATTAGCTTTCTTTACTAGTACCGGGTTAGCGATCCATTCTGGGTAGATGGCTTCTCGTATGAAGTCATTGGCAAGTAGGTTCTTTACTTCCTCATCGAGGGCTGCTGATCGTTCTGCTCCCATGCTTCTCTTTTTCTGCTTTATCGGTACCTTGGTGGGATCGATGTTCAGCATGTGGCATGCTATGTCTGGGGAGATTCCTGTCATATCGGCATGTGTCCACGCAAATACATCTAAGTTGTGGTGGAGAAAGTCAATGAGTTGATCCTTCAATTCTGTTTTTAGCTGAGATCCTATTTTTAATAGTCTACTTGAATCATGTTTGTCTACAGATACGAATTCCATGGCCTCTGCAGGCTCAGCGGTAGCCTCCTCCTCCTTATCCCTGGGGTCTAGTTCATTGAAAGGATCGCTGGTGTATCGAAGAGGAGGGGCTTTCTTTAGTTGCTATGCTTCCAAGCTTTTCATGCAGAGAGTAGTCTCTGCATCTTTCCCTTTATTCTTTCTACGGTTATTGCGAAGTTCAGTTACATAGCAATCTCGAGCGGCGTCTTGATCTCCTTCAACTTCTCCTATTCCGTTATCTGTTGGGAATTTCATCTTTAGGCACCACGGGGCTAGGAAAATTTGGAAGTCAGATAAGGCTGGTCTTCCCAAGAAGGCATTGTAGGCCGAGTGGTTTTCTATTAGTATGAACGTTTGTTTTCACACAACGGAGCGGGGATGACTTCCTATTTCGACGAAGAGGTCAAGTTGCCCGAGGGGCATTTTCGCATCTCCAGTGAAACCGTGCAGGGGTTTGTTGCGGGGAGACACATCCTTCATTGACAGCTTCATTTTGTCGAAAGCATGCTTGAATAGGATATTTACGGAGCTTCCTGTGTCTATTAGAATTCGGAAAACTTTAGCTGGACCGAACCAGGCAGAGATGACCATGGGATCCATATGTGGATACTGTCTTCCTTCTAAATCACGCCTACTGAATACGATGTCGTCACTCTCTTTCCGTTTCGGGTGGCGTTCTTCCATAATGGAGTTAACATAGCCTTCAGCATTTCTAAGTGACTTGCCGTATCTTTCCATCTCTGCCCAGCTTCTGTCGGCGATGTGTGGTCCTCCCGAGATGGTATGGACCACTATCTTCTCTTGACTAGAGCCACTGGTGTTGCGATTCCCTCCGCCTACTTCTGGGAGGGGTCGCTTTGAGTTCTCATTGGCAGGAGTTGGAGTCCTGTTCTGACCTTTCACATAGCGTTCCAGCCTTCTTCTCCTGATGTGTTCTTCGATCAAGTCTCGGAGATGGTGGCATTCATTGGTGTCATGTCCGTGGGATTCGTGGAAGCGGAAGAACTTTCCAGACTTGAGTGCGTTATCAGATTCTTTCTTGTGCGGGGGGCGCTTGTATCTGAGTTCGCCCTGAGTGGCTAGAAAGATGTTTTCGATTGTTTCATTCAAAGGAGTGTAGGAGTCAAATCTTGGTCCTGGTCGATATTGGCGTTTTTCAACCTTCCTGCCCCCAGCATTGTCTCTAGATTCATTTCTTCGAGTGTCCTTAGCTGCAGCGGGAACCTTGTCCGAAGTTGTCTTACCTTGTTGCCCTGACTGCCTCTCAGTGGCGGCGTCTTCAAGTCTCATATACTTTCCAGCTTCATGGAAGAAATCAGGTAAAGTAGCTGGTTTTTCCTTAGTTAGTCTTCTAGCGAACTTGGTATCTGGGTGTACACCACTACAGAGGGCCATTAGGGTGAGCTTCTCATCGGCATCTTGGACTGCGGCCGCTGCGGCGTTGAACCGGGTTAGATATTGTTGCAGTGTCTCTCCAGATTTCTGTTTGACATTGGATAGAGAATAAGCATCCTTGGGTTGTTCTACATGGATGCGGAACTGGCTAATGAACCTTTCTTTCAACATCTCCCATGAGCTGATAGATCCTTGGGGTAGATGGCAGAACCAGGAGGTAGCTAGATCTGCTAGGAATAGCGGAAAGCATTTACACAACACCCCTTCTGTTGCTCCGCTCATGAGCATATGCTGGGTGTATCTCTGTAAGTGTACGATGGGGTCGGAAGTTCCCTTGTAAGGTTCCATGGTTGGCATTTTCCATTCCCGGGGGGTGATGGCAGTTTCGATATTGCGGGTGAAGGGGCTGGTGACCCTAGCGCCTATTCCTCGGTCCCTTTGTTCCCGTTGGACGCATTCTCTGAATAATTGTGCCATTCTTTCATCAGAATTTGGAGCGGATAGAAATGAACTTGGTTCTTCCCTGCGGGATCGATCTCGTCCAGATGACCTGTAGGGATGGTATAGTCTATCACTTCTGACGTTATCCAGTGGTTGCCTCTGGTTGCTCGGATGCATGCTAGGACCAGCTACAGTTGCCCCCTGCCTTGATCTTCCCCTGTGGGGTTCTGTTTCGAGCATTTCCATGGGGTCAACTTCGGGCTGGGTTCTAGCTCGGCTCCGTTCAGCGGGGTTTCTATGATTAGGTGGCATGACTGGCTCAGCTACATCCGACCCTCGCCTGGCGCCTCCCCCACTGGGTTCGGTTCCAAGCGCTTCCTCGAGTCGGAGTTCGGGCTGAGTCCGGGCGCGGCCCCTATCATTGTTGTTCCTGTTGATGGCTTCCTCGAAGAGGGAAGACCTTTGCTGTCTCCGAGATCCTCCAGATTGAGATTCATCCCATGATTCGGTGTTGCGGTTGGATTCTTCGACATCCCTCAAGCGTGACATGAGTTGGTTCACCAAAGCTTCTTGTTGGGATGCGAAGCGGTTAGTCACTTCCACCACAACTCTGTCTAGGTCTGCTCTAGTGATTACTGCCGGTTGTTCCGCGGCAGGGGCTGTTGGAATTGCCTGATCTACATGCGGCACTGCTGCTGTAGTGGGATGGTTCTCTTGATCTGGATCCACTGGATTTGGAGCACTGCTGGTTGCAACGTTCTTTCCCTTGTTGGCGTCTTTTCTTGGCCTGAAAGTCATGTTTCCTAGGCAATGAAGGGTGCTATTGGGGAAGGAGGTTGAATGAGGGAAGCTAAAGCTTCGAGTTCGAATTTCTCAGTGAAAAGCACCAAAAATGTTTGCGCAAAAAATGGGCAAACACCTCCAAGTCGTGTGATTTAGTTGATTTTATGTGATTCTTAATGATTTAGATGAGTTATGTAAATATGAAAAAAGCAGGGGCTGAAATGTAAAAGACACACAGATTTATAGTGGTTCGGCCAGAACGTGCCTACGTCCACTTTATATGTTATTATCTTCTTTCTTTCAGATTACAATTACAATGCTTTGTGTACAAGTATATGAAAGTAGTTTGAAAGTTCCTTCCGTGCTTGAGCTCTCAAACTTGTCTGCCATTGTTGTACCCCTGCCCCTCTATTTATAGAGTAAGGCAGGGGGCAGGGGTTTTGGATGTATATAGCTGCTGGTGGGCCTGGGCTGAAGCAATCTGGCCTGGCAGCGTTCTAGTTCGGCGAAGCCTTGGTTCGCCCGTGCTTGGAGTGTAGTGGACCGGTGGAGCTTTGATTCGGTGGTAGAGGCCGGTCCGGAGATGGGTGATGTCTTGGTCTGGTTGCGGGCTTGGTCCGGTGGAAAAGGATGGTCCGGTATTAGTAGGGAGAGATGTTGGTTCGGCATATGGTGGTTCGGTTGTGGCTTGGTAGTTGGTTCGGCTAGGAGTGGGGAAAAGGTTGGTTCGGTGGTGAAGTGCTGACCGGATGAAGCTCGACCGGATGAACTTGTGCCTGTATTGCCGACCGAACATCTACTTGGAATGCCGAATGGACTCATGCTTGTATTGAGCCTTGTGTTCGCCAAATGAAGAGGAGGTTGCGAACCCGGTTGAAATGACACTCCTGGGTCTCGAGATCTCCTGGGTGAGAATTCGCCCAACAATTTGCTATGAAATGAGAAAGAGAATTTAGAATTCCCAAATTCGGTCTCAAAATCAGATCCCTAGTGTCGTATTTATAGATGCAGTTGACCTCCTTCCGCCTTCATCCTTTTGATGTGGTCGAAAGGTTCTACTTCCAACCTTTCATATTCTTCCTTTTGTCTTTATCCTTTTGCTTCTAGCTTTGAAGGCGGTCGCTTGGGTCGTCCCTTTCGCCTTCATCAAAGGTGTATTAAAACTGCTTCTGTGCTTATGGAACCTTTTGACACCGTCAAAAGGGAAGTCTCAGCAAAAGGGTTAAGGTTACTTGTTGCGTTATTTGGATATAAGAGGAAGCACCCCCCCAACTTCTTCTCCTGCTTCGAAACCTTCTTCGGTTGCTTTGTCCTGGTGCTAACCATGGTGAATGATCATTGGAGTGAGTGAGAGGATGCTTTCGAAATTAGTAGGTGACGAGAGTACCATTGTGGAAGGTAGCTTTATCTCATCCGAAACTCCTTTTATGCTTTCAAAAGGTCTCAACCGTTTAGAAAGACTTGTTGTTGCTTTCGAAAGGTGTGCATTGGTCATATGTCTTTAAGTGGAAGATTGACAACAGCTGCACAACCTATTTCGAAGGGTTTGGTTCTTGTGTGAGAGCTTGTTGTCCAATACCTTCGAAAGGTGTTTCGAATCCATACTAGGATTTCTCATATATGTAAATTCATCTATGTCGAAAGGTCTAACTGAGGCGGAACGGTTGCGTTACATTTTTTCCTACTTCTATAATAACTCTTATTTCACTTGACATTTGTAGGTGCATCAAGTCTTTGCGACTCCATCTTATCCTCTTCGAAAGCTCTCTCATCCCCATCGAAACACTATTTTTGAATCCTGGTGAAACCCTCATCTTCAATTCTTACGAAGCTTAGATCTTTCGTGAGCCTTCTTTCATTCTTTTATTCTTGGATGAATTTATGGTTAACATTTTGCTGCCACCCTCCCCCGCGTATAAAAGAATCTTTTATTCTTTAGGGTAAAAAATTAACAACAACTCCATTCTTAAAGACTACATTTCCCTACAAAGTTCAAAATAAATAGCATTCTCTATTTTTAGAGTAAAACTTATATAAAAATACGTTCAGTGATTTGAAGATGATGTTAGAATATCAGAGCTCTTGAACCCTAAGTTTGGAAGTAATAAAAATTAATCGGCCTTCATCTGGAGTTAGTAAGTGATTAGAAATCTATTGTTGTAAATGAGAAGAAACAAAGAACTCTTGTCTGGCAATGATAGGAGTCCCTTCATCCAACTCTTATTGCTACAAAAGAAGTTTATAAATCGAACTCCCGTTATATTAATGGAAAACCATGCATATAATAATTGAAATCTAGGAGTTTTCCTTTGCTAACAACAAATGTTTGGTAATAAAAACCCATAAGCTATCACTGGAAATAATTCATTGAAATCCAAGAACCCTTATTTGAGGATAGGTTATAGGCATTTAGAAACTCTTATTGGAAATAATAATGATCCGGGGACAGTGATTCAGATGTTGATAAACATTGCTTGAAAGTTAGCTGTAGTAAACTAGTGACCCTGATTCGAATATTAACAATATAAACTAAGAATTTCAATTATAGACCAAAAGTCCATTGAGATCTTAGTATTATCTGCCATGAAGCCCAGATTTGAGCATTAGCAAATGAAGTCCAGAAATTGGTAGTAAAAGATCTGAAACCCAAATTCGGATGTTATGAAGACCCGAGGTTTGAAATCCAGATTCGTGTATCAATAAGTAAAGTTCAAAAGTGAATAGTAGGAGGACTGAAACAGAGATTCGAGTTTTTGTAAGTGACGTTCTAATGTCGATAGGAAGAGTCCCAAGGTCCAAATTTGGGTATTTGCATATAATAACTAGAAACCAATAGTAATAGTCTAGATAATAAAAGTTAAGAGCCCAAATTCAGGCATCAATGAGTGAAGTCCAGAAATTAATAAGAATAGCTCTGTGACCCAGAATCGGGTATTATGAAAACCATAAATTTATATTAAGTGACACGACACCCAGATTTCGGTTTTAACAAGTGATGTTCTAAAATCCTTTTTTGGTACCATTTGGAGGCTGTTGATTCTTATTTAAGATTTCATTCTACACTGATCTTTAGGGTTTATTCCTTTGACATATGCCACCCTTTTTGCCTTGTATTTTGTTGTTGTTTGACATGCATCTTCTTTGGCATGGACGTCTTAGTTCATTATTTGATGTGGCAATTCTCGGGCTCGGACATCTTAATCTATTGTTTGATATGCCGCTTCTCAGGATTGGACGTCTTAGTCCATTGTTGTATGGCATGCTTGTTTTGCTTATCCACAAGCAGGACCCAATGACTTACCCAACCTCCCTCCAGGAAGCATCCAACCACGTCTTATAGGCAGGACTGAAGGCTTATGTGGTGCCTTGGCTAAGCCATAGCATGGCGAGACCAAGGGCTTACTCCATTCTCCCTCCAAGAGGAGCCTTGGGCTGGCTATAGTGTGTCATGATCAAGGGCTTTTCCAGTGCCTTGGCCAGGCCATAGCGTGGAGGGTCCAAGCACTTACTACGTCCTCCCTCTAGGAGGTGCCTTGACCTGACAATAACATGGCGTGGTCAAGGGTTTGTCGATGCCTTAACCTGACCATAGCGTGGTATGGATATAACCACCCTCTATGAGGCTCTTTGACCTGGCCAACTCGGCTCGGACAAAGGCTTTGACCATTTAAGGTAGTGTCCAAGTGCAAGGAGAATTCTTCTCCCGACCATGTAAATTTTTCTTAGTACGAAAGAGGTGCTTTATTCATTCTTTGTGAGAAAATATGGTCGCAAGTGTTCCATATTCCACATTCTAGGAACCATATTATCGTTTGGTCGACACAACTTATAAGGAATTACTTTACGTACAATTAGGGGACCTTCCCAATTTGGTCATAGTGGTCCATCCACATGATTTTTGTGTTTGCCATTTCCCTTTGGAGTACTATGTGTCCTTGAAATTATCTTGCCTTCACTTTTGAGTTTTGAGGCTAAAATATTTAAAACCAAGAAAGATGCCTTTTTGAAAAGAAAGTTTTGAAAACATTTTTAAAACCAAGAGATATATATTTTTGAATTTTTTTTTGTAAAATTAGTGAATATCAAAATAGGACCACTATATGTTCCACTAGATATTGTCGTGGGTTCCATCCACTACGCCATAGATGGCCTATTGCAACGAAAATACAAGATGTTGCAAGCTATAATGTAACGATAGTTATGCTGATTTTTGTCTATTACAACATTAGCTTTAGGATGTTAGCATAGATATCAATACTATGTTGCAGTAGCTATAGACTTATAAAAATATTATAAAAAATGAGTGTGGGCTGAAAAAAAAGCGGGCTGAAATAATTTTTAACACGGAAAGCAAAAACAAAGCGGCCAAAGTTAGGGTTTCACTCAAACACTTTAACAAAATACGTACTCCGCCACCCAACCTCTCAAACTTCTTTAATTCACGTTATTATAAAACGAAACTTCTCAATCTCGTGAATATCCAAATACGATTCAAAATCAAATTTCTGAAATCAAAATTCAATTCTTGCCTATCATGAATTCATTGCTTTCAGCGATTCAAATTCAGATGATGGTGTATTGGGTTTCGAGTTGTGGAATTTGTGCTGAAGGTCGCAAGTTGTGGTGATGGAAGAGTTTGTTTTTCTGTGGCGGTTGGTTGAAACAATTGGTTTTCGATTTGTTCTTGGGTTTGGTTGCGGTTATTGGTGGTTTTGGTGATGGTTCACAGTTGTAATTGGTGGTGGTAGGACAAAGATGAACTAATGAAGCAGGAAGGTTGTTGCACCATTTTGATGTTGGTGTCTGATGTTGTGAATGTTGTAGTAGTGGTTCAGTGCAAACAGAGAATGTGCACTATTGTCAGGGAAGAGAATGTAGAGGTGGTAAAGGAAATTTTGGAGCAGGCAGATGATGTTAGGACAGGGCAGTAGGCAGTTTGTTTGTGATAAAGCAGTGGATTGATGATTGGAGGCGGGTAGCAGCAAGGTAGGAGGTTATCTGGTAAGTTTGATTTGTATTGTATTAGTTTGGAGTTGGTAATGGTGTGTCTGGGTAATGTTGGGTATGTGATTGATGATGGAGGAGTGATAATGTTGCAGCAGTGATATGGGGATGTGTGGTTTGTACTGTAAGGTGGGGAATGTTTATGATGGGTGGTTGTAGTTGGCAGAGGGGTATGTAGTGGTGGTTGAGATGACAACAGAAGGCAGTAGATGGAGTATGTGCAAGTCGAAAATCGTATACAGACACACACACTGCTGGTCCAAAATTTTTTCCCCAAATTGGGCATAAGATGGTATGTATTTTGCTTATTTTTATGGTTGGCTGGAGGTATGCATTTTATTTTATCTGAAATTCCTCTCCTTATTTAGTAAAGCGATATATGTTCCAAAATAAAAATTAAAATAACTACATATATGTTCCAAATAAAATATCACCTCACTCAAACAAATAAGAAAATAAATATTAGTGATATATGTTCTGTTTATGATATAGAAGTTTGTAACTAAAAGAATAACAAGTAGGCTATATAATCTGATCTGTCACATTAATCATCCAGCAAATGTTTTTATTTCAATTTTAATGTATTAATTTTTATTGTATCTGTTTATTATTTTTGCATTTTCAAATTAATTTACGACTGAATAGCTATTAAATATTTACTAGCTATGTGCAATTATTGTTTACTGGCTTAACATGCCATGGATGATTTATATAAATCACTGTCCACCTGCTTGATATTTCTGGTATGTTGATATATTAATGTAGATTAAGTTAGAATAATGTTGAACTTCGTTCTCATAAAATAAACATATGAGCCATTTCATAAGTGTAAAGTCATAGGCTGAATTATGCTATGTTAATTTAATTAATTTTTGGTCCATGAACTTGATTTAGCTGGCATTGTGTTATCTTATTGTTATCCTAATAGATTAGGAACAATTGGTTAGAGATTTGCAAATATTATACAAAAACGTCACTCTTTTGCATCAAAACAAAGTAGAGTAGCATCTTTCATTATAGTGTTTGCGTCAGGAAACACAAGGATAACTTGTCTTCGTTTAGATTAACTGTATAGAAGTATCACATTTTTCTTCTTCTTGTTTTAGTAATTCAATAATGGATCCAAGGGAAGGTTATTGTCATGGTTTAGCCGAATTATGTTTTCTACTGGTCATTTTTCAAATTCCAAACGTGCTCTCTTGGAATATATTCATTTCGAGGTACTTTAATTTCCAGTAACTATACATTTTAATGATGATTCACTAGTTTTACAATACTTTAAAAATATGTATTATTGCATGAAGCAAGAAGCAAAATAAAAAGTAATTAATGGTCTTATGTTACAGTTCTTTTTATAATTGTAAAGATATTTTGATATGAAATTAAATACAATTGATCAGAGCTTCCTTTTTCAAACATTTTATAGATCAAGGCCAATGGCACTTTAATGGAGCTGGTTGTTGCAGACTAGTTTAAATTTGATAATCATGAAGATGATCTTGGTGGTCGGCCTGGGCTTATAGTTCAGTTAATTACCAGGTATCTGTCCTTGAGTTAAATTCCACATTCAACCCATGTTCATTTACTTTTTGTCCATAGGCATTTTTTGGATACGTGCCTGTAAATTTCCACTTCTAGGTTCTAGCTTTTTATCAGGTACCTGGTTGTTTTGGAAATCCAATACTTTTTTATTGTTACTAAAACCTAAAATTGAAGGTTCAAACCTAACAGGACTTAAACTTGGAGTTTTATGTTATCTTTAGTGGGTTTAGTCAATGTGATATTGACTTTGGTTTTTTGTTAAATGGCAAAACCATACTCTTTACCATATAACTAAAACATTAGACTTCTGAGAATGTCGAGTATTAATTTAAAGTATGCCTGAAGTTTTTATTGGAAGGTGGAAAAGATAACACTGATATAAAACAATTTCTGCTCAGAAGATTATAACTGCATAGGGATAAAATGTTCTGTTTTTCTTAAGGTGGGGAAAAAATAAATAATAATTGACCACAATTAGATTAAGATTTTAGGTAATTAAGTTTATAATTAGACAAGGAAAACGGGACAAATTAATAGACTAAAGTCGCTAATAATTATAATACGCCAATGGATGTGAGCTATTGTGCCTTGAGAAGTCCAGCTGCATGAAGTGGACTGAAAGTGTACAAAGGAGTGTGACAGAGCGTACTATGATCTGAATTTTAAAGGCATGACAGAAAGTTGTACTACATGAGATGCATGGTTGAAATGAGGTATTGCATGTGTGAGGAAGAGTGCTGCTATGGGTTGAAATGAGCGGGAAAAATTACTGCTACATGAAGGATAGCACCCAGATGAAACACTGCATGAGTTCAGGCGGCAGAGCAACATGAAGGAATGTTTCTGTGCGGGCATTGAAGCTGGGTTAAATGGACAGGCTCGAGCTAAATAAACGCTGCAGACTGAGAGAGAAATGTGGACTGATGATGCTGCGTGGGCTTTGTAGATTGCTTTATCTGCTTTGTGATGCTACAAAGCTTATGCCATGACCACTCACAAATGGAACAAATTGATAACGACAACAAAGCTAGATGAACAAGGATAATCGATCTGGAGGATCTCCACATCATTATGTGCAATATTTTCTACAAACAAGGCTATAAAAGAATATGTTAAGAAAATTGGATGCATATGAATCCAAGTTGCAGAAAGAGAATTAGATCATCGTCATCTTTGTATGACATAGATGTGGGTGTAGCATGATGAGATGAAGCTAGCACGGAGGGGTAAGCTTGATTGAATAAGCAGAGTTGTTTATTCATGTTCAATATATGCCAGCATGTCGGAAAGCTTCATCACGCAACAAGGATGAATTCATTCTGCAGTTGGGTGTGAGATTTATTTGATTCATTTTTAGTGCATAATAGCTTCGAGAACTGCAGTAGTACTACATGAGTGATGAGTACATAAATGAATGAACAACTGAAGACAAAAGAGCAATAAGCTTCAAGGCAGGCATGTTAGTGTCGTCAAAGATGAAACAGTGAGATAGGCTTGCATGCTGTGAAGACCACAACATGATAAATGAATCTAAACCGAGGACACTAGATTCGGCGTGAAGCCAAGGAATAAACATGTAAACTAATTTAAACTAGTGCGTACCTATAATAATTTTTTCATTTTAATTGATAATTTTAAATATTTTGGATGAAACTTATGATATTGTTTGGACAAACTAATTTATATATGTTTTTTTAATCTTTTTCTTACATGCTCGCTACAAAAAGTACATAATACATGGGATCACACAAATAAATAAATCATTGAATTTTAATATACGAGAACATTGCAGATAAATCATTTCCCTTAGGCCATAATTGAAGATACACTAAGATATCAATTGGATAGAAAATAAAATCAATTTTTTGCATTTGTACGCATTTGGTCAATATACGTCTGCAAGTTAGATGCATATTAAACATTAAATATGAGTCCAATCCATCTCTGTGGAAATTAAGTAATTTGTAAACTCTTGGATACACTCTTAACTCTTAAGCATATGGATGTCAAGTTGATGCCTGTCTTTTGTCTGTTGTATGTTGATGGCTTTACTGCCTTGCTAAGCTTAAATCGTTTTAGTATTATATATATGTTCATGGCTTATGGGTTAATCATGGGGCAATCTTAGTTTTGCATCAGAATCTAAGACGAATCATGGGATATTTGTTATCTCTGTGCATACAGTTAATAATCTGAAAGCATAGACATATGGGATATTTACTATGCAAATTTTCCTTAGCTCGGCCTTGAATTTTGCAAAACTGATACATCACTTGATACTATGCTTGAAAAAGCTCTGATATTGTTGCTACATATATTGTGATTTTATACTTATTGTTTCTTTATTTTTGCACTTGTAAGCTGCTTGAGAACTTATTGTTGCTCCATTTTTGCAACTGTGAGTTGCTCGAGACTTTTAGCTTGTGTGCACTTGTGGTTTCTGTTCTTCATTTGAACCGAGATTTGTTTTTATGTAAAGGCGATCATATTTACCTTTGTGCGACCGTCTGCAGTGATGGCACTGGAGGCACTAGAGGCACTGATGGCACTGGAGGCTCGCAAATATCAATGTACTGTTAATAAGTAGAATTTAGTATGTACTGGCTGTAACTATGAATACAATGGCTATGTTTTTAAGTATGTTTGTTATTTTGTACTTGACTAAGTAAAACTTGTGTTGCTGGTTATTCTGAAATGAAAAGTTCTTTGTTGCAGTGTAATGTTGTCATTAGATATGATATAATGTTGCAGTATAATGTTTCCATAGATATGATATAATGCTGCAGTAGTATAATGTTGCAGTACATTTCCAATTTAAATTGCAAAAGGTGTTGCCATAGATATGATATAATGTTGCAGTATGTCATGTTAAATGTGGTAATAAACTGGCAAAGTGTTGCCATTGGATGGTAAAAGTGTTACCATAGATTAATGAATATGGGCCCCACAACAGGGTTCCGTGAAGGTGGGCCACAGAATTAGCGGGCCCCATAATATGGGCCCACATGTTGGGGCCCATATTATGGGGCCCACTTTTTAGTAAATTTGGTACCTATGGCAATAACAGAATCGATGTTGCCCTAGGACCGCAAAGATGTTGCCTTTGACTCTGGGGAAACGCGACAAAATGCATCACCGAGAAAGTGTTGCCTTTGCCATTTTTTAGCCTACATCAACATTTTTTGGCACTTCTTGCATCATTCTTGGATGTTGCAGTATGCAATCTATGACGTAGTGATCCCTTTAACAGGCTTGAAGTGGATTCCAATCCACGAATAAATTTCGAATAAAGATGTAAGTGCTTTCAAGAAGTTTTAACATAATTCTAGACTAACTACATTATCTTGTACTATTTGAAATCTTGAACTCTTGATAACTTGATTTCTTGATACTCATGAGTCTTTAGTCTTGATATCTTCGATCTTTAAATTCATCAGTCTTGTATCGCTATACTGTACATTCTTCATTCTTGGTACCTACATGTTTATATTTAGCATATACATATATATCTAAACCATAACGTTAGTATTTACATTTTATAACAAGTCCTAAGGTTCTTATCATCAAATCCATCATCTCAAGGACTAACAACAATAAGTTAACTATTTTGTTTTTACTCAAACGAATGATCAAATTTCCTAAGAAATGATGAAATTTATGCTCATTTACAAACGCTAAAACTCTAAGAATATTTGTCAAATGCTTGTGAAAATATTTAGGTTATTAGCTAACGAACCCCAAGAATGAATATTCTGTGATTGTTTTGTTAAAACTAAGTGAATGAAATATCCTATTAGTCCCACATTGCCAAAAATCAAAAGAGAAATGAAGTATATCAATAGCTTTCTCATGAGGAGGTTGGGGGCCTGAGGCTCCCAAATGTATGCTTCGTTGTGAGGAGGGAGATCATGCATCTCCACCACACGCGCGCGCAGCCGCCGTCCGTCCGACCGACCGAACCGAACCGGGCCGGGTCGGGTTTGGGTTTGAGTCTAATATGATACTCGTATTTTTACTACAAACTGGACTGTGCTTTTTAGCAGTTGCAGGCTGGACGAACGGACATGACTGTTCATAAGCGGACGCGGGTTGAATAGGCGCGAACAGTAGCGGGTGCGACCCGTTAGAAGCAAACAGGCGCGAGCCGATTGAAGCGGACGTGTGCGAACAGATGCGACCAGTAGCAGGCGGGTGCGACCCGATAACAAACAGCATCGATCAAAAGGCAAACGGGTGCGATCCGTCAAGCGGACGCGACTGTTTGAAGGGATGCGGACGAAATTATAAATAGGAGAGAATACTGATCACATTCTCATCCCATTCCAATCTAATTTCTTCTGCTTCTTTGCTCTACTGCTCTATATTCCATACATATCACAAAGTTGACATACTCATTACAATCTCGTGCAGATTACGTCTGTTGTATCTTGGGAGAGTTTTGAAATAAAATTCTTAAGGAAATTGTTACGACAAGCCTCAAACGGAATTTCCTTTATATATTGCTTAGATTCACTGTAATCTTTCTCGTTTATAAGTTGTACTATTTCTTACAATAGTATAACGTTGTTGTTGTAATTTATTTACAACGTAACTTATTGTTACACTTATCTAATAAAGAATTCCAGCGTAGTGGAATTCTAATTAATAAACTTGTGCGACGAGTTTATTGTAGCGTGCTATCTATTTTAGTACACTAGCCAACTAACATCTTAAGAATTTTACTGTTTTATACTAAAACAGAGATGGCAACAGTTGACAACATGAAAATGGATAAGTCCACCTTTTCAGCGGTTATTTCTGAATGCAATTTGGTTCAAAATCCTAACCAATGGTGGGTTGACACAGGAGCTACTCGTCATGTTTTCTCTGAAAAATCCATATTTTCAACATACCAGAAATTCGATCAGAAAGAAAGACTCTACATGGGTAATTCTGCAGTTTCCATGATCGAAGGCAGTGGCACAGTTATCCTCAAGTTCACTTCTGGAAAAACTGTCAAATTGAATGACGTGCTTCACGTTCTAGACATATGCAAGAATCTGATCTCCGGCTCAGTGCTATCAAAGAAATGATTCAAAATTGTGTTCGAATCAGACAAGATGGTTCTGTTCAAAGATGGAATGTATATCAGAAGGGGTTATTTATGTGATGGCCTATTTAAGGCAAACATAGCCGTTATCGGTAATAAATCTATGTATTTTGATTGTGCTCTTAATAAAATTGAAGTCACTTGCTTGCTTGAACACGAAATTTTACTATGGCACGATAGATTAGGACACATAAACTTCCGAAAAATGAAGAAATTATGAAACTTGGGATTGATTCCAAATTTCCAAGTAGATAAGAACTACAAATATGAGACATGTGTAGAAGCAAAAATGGTCCAACAATCATTTAAATCTGTTGACAGAAGCACCGAACCATTAGGTTTGGTACATACAGATTTGTGTGATTTTAAATCACTACCTACAAGAGGTGGGAAAAAGTATTTTATTGCTTTTATTGACGATTATACACGATATTGCTATGTATATCTTTTAAATAGTAAGGATGAAGCAATAACCGCGTTTATAAAATACAAGGCTGAGGTAGAATATCGGTTAAATAAAAAGATAAAAATATTGACATCTGATCGAGGTGGAGAATATGAGTCACCGTTTGAACAGTTCTGTGCAGAGAATGGAATAATTCATCAAACAACAGCACCATATTCACCACAACAAAATGGTATAGCCGAGAGAAAGAACAGAACATTAAAAGATATGATTAATGCAATGCTCTTAACCTCTGGTCTACCGACGAGCTTGTGGGGGGAAGCCTTAAATATGTCTAATCACATATTAAACAAAGTTCCTCACAATAAAACGGGAACAATTCCATATGAGATATGGAAAGGACACAAACCAAGCTTTAAATACCTCAAAGTGTGGGGGTGCTTGGCAAAAGTTCCAGTTCCACCTCCCAAGAGAGTCAAACTTGGACCAAAAACAGTAGATTGTTATTACCTTGGGCCAGCCCAAAATAGTAGTGCCTACAGATTTTTGGTATTCAAGTCTGATATAACTAATATTCATGTAAATACAATCATGGAATCAAGAGATGCCTCATTCTTTGAAGATGTGTTTCCGCACAAAAGGAATGAAGAAAATAATGTCCCAAAAATGACAAGGGAAGAATCAAACGATTCACACGAAGAAGAAACTTATCATGAAATTGAGGAGGTTGAACCAAGAAGAAGCGTAAGGGCAAGAACTTCCAAAACATTTGGTTCGGACTTTTTTACATATATATTAGAGCACGAACCACAAACGTACAAGGAAGCAATGTCATCTTCTGAATCTTCATGTTGGAAAGAAGCAATCCAAAGTGAGATTGATTCAATTCTAAGTAATAAAACTTGGGAAATTGTTGATATTCCACCAGGAATAAAACCAGTTGGCTGCAAATGGATTTTCAAGAAGAAAATGAAAGCTGATGGCTCTATCGACAAGTATAAAGCCAGATTAGTAGCCAAAGGATATCGTCAAAAAGAAGGAGAAGACTTTTTTGATACATATTCGTCGGTAACACGAATAACCTCTATAAGAATGCTAATAGCAATTGCATCCATCTATAATCTAGAGATTCATCAGATGGATGTAAAAACAGAATTCTTAAATGGGAATCTCGATGAGGAGATTTACATGGAGCAACTTGAGGGATTTATTTCCAAAGGAAATGAAAACAAAGTCTGTAGATTAGTCAAATCATTATACGGACTCAAACAAGCTCCAAAGCAATGGCACGCAAAATTTGATAGTGTCATGATGAGAAATGGTTTTCGTATAAATGAATGTGACAAATGTGTTTATTATAAACAACTTGGACAATCATATGTGACGATCTGTCTATATGTGGACGATATGCTAATATTCGGTCCAAATACTCAGGTAATTGAGACCATAAAGAAAATGTTGATCAACAATTTCGACATGAAAGACTTGGGTGTTGCAGATGTTATTCTGGGAATAAAAATAATAAGAACACCTAATGGAATTGAGTTATCTCAATCACATTATGTAGAAAAAGTAATTGAAAGGTTTCAAAATTTTGGAATTAAAGGAGTAAATACACCTTTTAATCCAACAGAAGTACTGCATAAAAACACTAATGAGAGTGTAATGCAACTGGAATATTCTCGTGTAATAGGATGTCTCATGTATCTCTTGAATTGCACAAGACCAGATATAGCTTATGCAGTAAGTCGTTTGAGTAGGTATACAAGCAATCCGGGGAAGGAACACTGGAAAGCACTAATGAGAGTGCTTGGATATTTAAAAAATACCACTAACTATTCCTTACATTATGGAAAATATCCTGCCGTTTTAGAAGGATATAGTGATGCAAACTGGATTTCAGATTCAGAGGAATCAAAATCAACGAGTGGTTATGTCTTTACCCTAGCAGGGCAGCAGTGTCATGGAAATCTACTAAACAAACATGCATAGCTCGATCCACTATGGAATCAGAGTTCATTGCATTAGACAAAGCAGGCGAAGAAACAGAATGGCTTCGTCATTTTTTAGAAGATATTCCATTCTGGCCTAAACTTGTACCGGCCATATGTATACACTGTAATAACCAAGCTGCGCTAAGTAGAGCGCACAACTTTGTGTATAATGGAAAGTCACGACATATTCGTCGACGCCATAACACATTTAGGCAGTTACTCTCAAATGGAACAATTTCCATAGACTTTGTGAGAACAAATGATAACCTAGCGGATCCATTTACTAAAGGTTTATCAAGAGAGAAAATTGACAGCGCATCGAGGGGAATGGGTTTAAAAGCCTAAACCACAAAGAGTTATCTTATACGGAAACCTATCCTAGCGACTGGAGATCCCACGGACTAGGATCAATAGGCAAACCAGTTCTGAATAACTCAAGACGTAATGCATTTTGCATGGACATAGTCCAACTCCATTCCTATGGTGCACAACACAAATGCATGCCTACAGAAGTATTTAAAGGTTAAAACTATGTTTTTTAATGATGGCCATTTCTTGGAAATAACAAGTGGGGTACATGTAGGATACTCTTAATGGTTGCGATCACCTATGTTAGTGTGAGCTGGGTCGGCTCTATGAGAATATTAAAAGGCTTTTATTCTCTAAAACACTCGCAGAACCAAAAATTGTTCAGGACCAAAATGAACACAACCAAGAGATTTGATGAGAAGGGAATCAATACTTCGTAAAGCTTATTGTCTGGATATACAATGAAGGCCGACGGTTCAAGATGAAATAATTCACCGATTAGCCAAGTAGATCCGATAAGTTTTAACTAGGGAAAGTTCAAAGTGAAATATCTACTTATCCACGATAAAACATTATTCCATATGTACTCTGTGATATTCCACTTTGTGTGGGGGAAAGAATATTATCATTCATGTGGGGGATTGTTAAAACTAAGTGAATGAAACATCCTATTAGTCCCACATTGCCAAAAATCAAAAGAGAAATGAAGTATATCAATAGCTTTCTCATGAGGAGGTTGGGGGCCTGAGGCTCCCAAATGTATGCTTCGTTGTGAGGAGGGAGATCATGCATTTCCACCACACACGCGCGCGCCGCCGCCGTCCGACCGAACCGAACCGGGCCGGGTCGGGTCGGGTTTGGGTCTAATATGATACTCGTATTTTTCTTACAAACTGGACCGGACTTTTTAGCAGTTGCAGGCTGGACGAACGGACATGACTGTTCATAAGCGGACGCGGGTTGAATAGGCGCGAACATTAGCGGGTGCGACCCATTAGAAGCAAACAGGCGCGAGCCGATTGAAGCGGACGCGGACGAACAGATGCGACCAGTAGCAGGCGGGTGCGACCCGATAACAAACAGCAGCGACCAAAAGTCAAACGGGTGCGACCCGTCAAGCGGACGCGACTGTTCGAAGGGATGCGGACGAAATTATAAATAGGAGAGAATACTGATCACATTCTCATCCCATTCCAATCTAATTTCTTCTGCTTCTTTGCTCTACTGCTCTATATTCCATACATATCACAGAGTTGACATACTCATTACAATCTCGTGCAGATTACGTCTGTTGTATCTTGGGAGAGTTTTGAAATAAAATTCTTAAGGAAATTGTTACGACAAGCCTCAGACGGAATTTCCTTTATATATTGCTTAGATTCACTGTAATCTTTCCCGTTTATAAGTTGTACTATTTCTTACAATAGTATAACGTTGTTGTTGTAATTTATTTACAACGTAACTTATTGTTACACTTATCTAATACAGAATTCCAGCGTAGTAGAATTCTAATTAATAAACTTGTGCGACGAGTTTATTGTAGCGTGCTATCTATTTTAGTACACTAGCCAACTAACATGTTTAAGTTAAACGAATTCGTAAATATATGTTGTAAAATAATAGTTAACTTTAAATGTACCGTGGAAAAAAGATACTTATAGCTAAGTTGGTCTGTGTGCTGACGTGCACTCCTACAATGGAAGTACACGAAAATTGGTAAAACCTTTTCTGCGCTCAAGTCAGATCCTAAAAATCACCGAGTTTAGCAAATGTAGTAGAAACCTACCACACTCCCCTATGACTCATATCCGTTCAACTGCCTCTTCGACCTCCACAAACCAGCTGACTTTTACATCCACGTTCGTCTCAACCTTGCTCGTCGGCATTTTCCACGCCTTCAAGTAGCTCTTTTATTCCTTATTAGTGTACATTTGATACAATCACATTATCTTCTCTATGGAGACATCCCGTCGTCGCTGCTACTTTTTCCATCTATAAAATTTTTCGCAATGTTTTTTAACAATCTAGACATTTCAACACGTGTGGATTTCAAAAACAAGCCTTATTATGTATATTATTGCTTAGCTATGAAGGTTAGGTGTATAGAAACGGTGAAAATAGGGTTGAAATCTATCTTAGCCGACTAGAAAAATATAAGTGGGAAGGAGGAAAGGAAATAAACCAGCATCTAGTATTAAAACTGCAAAGATTTCGCCTTTCAATTAAAGCGGCAAAGTCCGCCGTTTTGAAATGAGTTGATTTTTTAGAATTGATCTGTGGCTAGCATACGGACTATTTCGTTGCGGGTTCGTTCTTTCAAAAAAAATATTAAGAATTGTTATGATCATTGCTGGTAGTGGTATTATTGTCATGATCATTGCAGTGGATTTTTTATTTTTTTATCTTTTAACTTACAATTTATTGGTTTTGTTCCTGTGTAGGTGTGGACCACAATAAATCTTCAAATGGGATCTGTATATGTTTTTTGCAATTAAAGAAGAAGTTTCCAACAACTTATTTTTTATTATACAGTTGATGTTACTAAGATTTTACACAGTACAAAATTCGTTCGCCCTTTGAGGGAGATGCATGTGTCGGTGTAGTTGCATACAATGACTTATACGATTTTAATGTACTTATCCGATTTTAATGTAATGTAATTGTTCGATGTTAAAGTACTTAGTCGATTTTAAAGAACCGATTAGAGCATCACTGTCTGAGGGGATATATTTAACGTGAGGAATAAGCTAAAAAAAATAGGAAGAATTTCGACTCAACCAGTCGTGAATATGAGAATGCTCAAATTTAAACTGCTCCAGCACTAGGAAGAAAATAAATATGAGAATTCCACTGCATTTCTTCCTCTTTGGACGTTGGAGATACTCTTATTGATACAACTTTAAAGTTTCGGTTCCTATGAGAATGCTCAGAGTTCAATGATTTGGGCTTTCCATGTTTTGGCAAGTGAAAAGTGACAACGATGTCAGTGGCAGTTCATAACAAACATGTTACTTTCACCAAAAGCTTGAGGCATAACAATGAAAAACTCGTTTATTCGCATTTACATTTAGAAAATTATTATACTTCCAGCATCCCAAGTACCATGCATCCTATGTGAATAATAGCTTTGCTATTTTCTTCCTTTCCCAGTAAATGTGTAACTTAACAAGTTTAGCGCTAAATAATAACTTCAGTTTACAGGAAGTGACAATAACTAACTTTGAAGTGAATAAACTTATTAAAAAGAATGAAAAAAAATATTTTTTGCATGAATCGAAAAGAAAGCGACAGTCAATGGAAATATCAAAATCTTAAAGAACCCTTATTTACAATGGAGAAACCAATTATACTACTTTTTTTGCCTTTCAATTTTTGTTGTATAAGTTTACGCATAGTTACTTGTTTTTTTTTATCCGTATATATTTAATATATTATTCGTGTCCGTTATTACAACAGACAACTGTTGTATTATGAATTTGCAGTAAAACTTGCCCACTAAAAGCCTGCTCAATTTACCCTAACCCATTTACATTTTGCACGAAATCCTTTTCAAATTTACAAAATCAATACGCGATTTATGATTCCCAAAAAAAATTGAATACACACAGTCAATCGAACAAAAAAAAGCATAATTTGCAAATCATCAGTCACTTAAATTGTCAATCGAGCAAAATAAGGAAAACTCAACCGCTTATACTATGGATCGAGCAACTTTACGAAACGAAGAACAAATCAAAGTAAATTTCCTAAAAAATGGAAGCTGTCTACAAATCTGTGTAAAACGACTTTCAAAGTTCATGGATGACCACTAAAGATAACTATAGTGAAGAACATGTATCCTTCAAAAGGAAAATTCTGAAAATAAGAACAACGGGTAATATGAATTGAAATTTTGTTGTAATATTAGTTACTGCATATATAAGTGAAACTTACGGCAAATATTTGACATGCATGATTTTGGTTCATGATATATTGAAAATAAATTTTGCAAGAAGTGTATAATGAAATGAATAATGAAGAATGACAAGTATTTACCTGACAAATATTTGTCATAAGTTATTACTATCAGTAATTGCTTGAAATATAACAATTTTTTTACTCTAAGTGCTAAAATGCCACATAATCCACATATGTAGTTATGAATGATGGTAGGTTCTAATTGCAGTGTATAATTAATGATGAAGTGGGGATAGCAAGTATTTGCATTAAAAATTTATTTTAGAAATAGCAATATATATTACAAGAACCTTTAGCACAAACATTAAGAGTGTCAAATACATACAATATGTAGCTTTGGTTCATTGAAGATTGAAATGAGCGAAAATTTCCCTTGAAATTATAGTATACAATTAGATAATGAAACGAAGATGACAAATATTTGCCAAATAATTTATGATAGTAATTTTGTGGATCAGAGTCTAAATATAGACACTAAACAACTTTTCCATTACATCCAGTTACACAGCATAATCAAATAAAAAGAACACCTAATAGCTTGCTTACCTCCAGTACGTCTTCGAAAGCTTATTCACCTAAAGGAGAACTTGAAATCCTTAACCCTTGACAAACACCTTTGTCCAAGTGGTTGATTGATTCGGCTTTGGTGCAGGATGTCACAAGTTCGAAACTTGCTTTCGAACGTTTATTTAACATGGGATATGTTGTCCCAATGATTTGTTGTATATAAAGTACCAGTTCAAAAAAAAAAAAATCCTTAACCCTTAAACTACTCAAAATAAGTTGAACACCTGATAGTTTAAGGGGAAAACATGAACTTTGAGTCAGACAAAGAGTCTGGTGTGAATAATAACCTATCATCTCGAACCATATAGATATCTAGTGAGATGATACCGCTTAGTGGAACAAGATTTCCTTTCACTAGTATCTTAACCCAATTTTATAATAACCATATACTATGCACCAACATCCACAATGGTTAAGGCATAACCTTGTGAAATGTATTATGATAACATGCAAACATGCAATATGCTCTAGATTTCCTATCCCCATTCGCCTCACCATCTGTCCGATGTTATAGTTTCTAGTGTCAATATTAACCTATTATTTTTCATGGGTTGATTAATAACCAATTCCAAGTTGACATACTGTTTTTTCAGTGTCTATTTTTTATGTGATCACTAAGAACCTATTGGTGTCTACCAACAACATCATCCAATCATAGTTTTTATGGTGTCACTACAAACCTATTGGATTCTCGAATAACATATCTCATATCATAGTTTTCATGGGCTGATTATGAAGCTATTGATCTCTATCAACAATCTTTTCTGGGCATAGTTCTCGTACGATCACTACTAACCTATTGGCCCTTTCCAATAACGATTTCCATAACATAGTTTTTATGGGCTTACTAAAAACTTATATAAATAAATAATCTTTTAATCAGCCTTAAGCATCCTATATTCTGGTCTGTTTGACCTCCTGGATGCAATTCTACTCATAAAGAGTTAAATTCAATGTGCATTTACTACTGGATCAACCTAGCCAGTTGTTTTGCCCTTAACACCCTAAAATGCAGTTATGGGTTAATAATGAAGTGAATACAAGCATACTTGATAACTGATCAAATAATGCAAAAACATAAACATCCATGGTTGAAATCCCTTTCGACATCATAGAGCAGCTAAGCCCTCCAACCCCTTTCATTCAATTAATAGGTAAGAAGTAAGCGACTATGCCCATTTCGCCTCTCTACTCTAGCGGCATGACATTTCGAATTCATTGCATAAATTTTTAGATATCCTCTTTCGAAACAATGAAATATATCTTTAAAACACATGGAAACATTCCTTTCGAAACATATGAATATATGCCTTTTGAAAAACTCAAAAAAACATACCTTTCGAAAGCATAGGGGTTCAAGTAAGAATTTATATAAGCATAGCTTGGAAACAAACTCAAAGTATCACTTTCAAAACCATTGATTGAAAACAAAAAAACTTCAAAATGTAATAGGGAATACATTTGAAAGCTACCCTTCCCAAAACCACTGTCTCCAAAACTATTTGCAGTGTGGCTAAATCAATCATTTCGAAAACAATAGGAGAGGCGACTTCAATGGTAGCGGATGGGTATTGGTTCGAAACCTACCTTCCGTGCTCAATGGCCTAAGGCTTATAAAAGTGTCTTATAACTAAGGTAGAAGTATTAGTGTGGCAGCATAGGTATTGAAGGGAATCAAAAGTGGCAATCCTTTTGAAAGCTTAACTTTAGAACAGGGGCGGGTCAATGGGTTCGAAAGCAAATAAAAGCGGCTTCAACCCTTTCGCAAGCATGCCTTTGACACCATCCTTTCCTTCCATCTTTCTCCAATGCACTATGTACCAAATGATTGATACCATATGCATTGGTCGAATGGATGTGAACGGTTATAAACGGTAGTATGGTAGCGAAAGCAAGCACGGTGAGTGGAGAAGTTGTAATTCGCTATAAAACTGATTTTATGTTTTTTAAAGTAATTTTATTTTACCTAACCCCTTATTTTTTCAGTTTTCGATTTGATAACAAAACCTTTGTAAAATTCTTTTTAGAATTTACTGTTGCATGTAATTCCTAATGCTCCAAAGCTTTTGAATTGTGGTTAAAGAGATATATCTTTTGTTAAAGAGATGGTAGAAAAATCCCTTGATTTGAATTTTGAAAAACTGACCAATGGACATATGTCGACATATTAAATACCCATATGTCGACGTATAGGCATTTTTCAAAGAGAATAGCAACACCAATAAGCGTTGGAAATTTTTAGATTTCAAAGTTCCTTATATTTGTGGATTTTTTTATTCATTTGAGGTCAACGGTTGTCGATCATCAAGTATAATTTGTTGAGTCACAGCTTCTATGAAGATTTTGATTGCTGACAACAATATTAAAGCGATCGACAAATCAAGACGTACATATGGTACTCTAGATTATAGGTTGATTATTTGATGTTATAATAGTAATAAAATTGTCAAAATCTATCCTCAAATAATCATGCACAAAATATAATATATATATATACACATTTATATAGGTTGTGCACTTTATTGTGCAACTTAACAGAGACCGGTCGACCGGTCCAAAAATGAACGGTCGACCGTTCCTGTTGAATGTGCACAATAAACGTGCACACATGCACATAACGACTATATTTTTAAAAACCTGTCTACCGGTTAGTTTTTGACCTGTCGACCGTTTTTAAACAGAGAGCAACTTCTTCCAAAAGACACATCTTTCTTCAATAGTTGCGTCTCTTCTTCTTCATCAATGATCATAACTTTTGACTGCAACTTTTCACCAAGGGTTATAACTATTTTCTCTCTATAAATACACATCAATATCATTGATTAAAACAAGAAGTTTTATTAAGATTATATATGCTCTCTATCTATTCTTTGAATTCACTTGCATTCAAAAAGCTCTAAACTACTTTCATTCCTTATTGAATCATTGACACTATCTCATATATTTTGATTCAATAAGCAATATAAATTCCATAATCTTCACAAACATCATTCACAATTTGAGGATAAGATTATAGGAAGAGTGTACTACAAGTGACAAATCCGTGTTTACAAGAGCACAAGTTGTCAACAACAATTGTAATTGTTTTTTGTTGAAGTCCTCAGTATTGTAAGAGGCAAGTGTTGAAGTCCTCAGTATTGTAAGAGGCAAGTGTTGAAGCCCTCAGTGTTATAGAGGCGTGAAATCCCGTTCGGCTGTTCGGGTAATTGTAAACCTGCTCCTCCGGGTGAAGCGAGGTTGTAATTAGTGAAAATCCAGATAGTAGTCTGGGACTGGACGTAGGACGGTGCTCCGAACCAGTATAAAAATCTCTGGTGTGATTTTTCTATTTTTTTATTTACAATGCTATTATCATCTATTTCTGCATTTGTATTGTAATCCATATTACACGATCCGTGTATACTATATTAGCACATATAATTGTATACACACCTCACTTTCAATTGGTATCAGAGCACGGTCATCATATAACCGTAACACAGTTATTTGATATATTCTTGTAATATGGCAAATAACGCAAGTACTAGCACTCAAAACACCACTTACACAGAAGGGCAATCGACACAAAGACCTCCATTTTTCAATGGTCTTAACTATAGTTATTGGGCAACACGTATGTCATTCTTTATGCAATCAAGTAGCTATGATGCTTGGAATGCTACTCAAAGAGAAATAGTGAATCCAACAACTGATTATTCAGAATGGACTGTGGCTGAGAAAACGGCAGCAGCCGTAAATGCAAGAGCAATAAATATGTTGTTCTGTGCATTAGACCAAAATGAATATAATCGTGTTAGTATCTGCACTACTGCATATCAAATTTGGCAAACGCTAAAAATCACTCATGAAGGTACTAATAAGGTTAAACAAGCCAAAATAGCCATGCTGAAAAGTCAATTTCAAAATTTCAAAATGAAACCAAATGAAACAATCAATGACATGTATTCACGGTTTCAAACTATTCACCATGCACTTATTGGGTTAGGACAAAAGTATTCCGATTTTGATGTTGTTTCAACAGTCCTACATTCTCTGACTAATGAATGGGAAGGAAAAGTATTAGCAATTGAAGAAGCTAATGATCTTTCCGTCATGAAGCCAGATGAATTGATAGGAAATTTAATGTCCTATGAAGCAAATTTGCAGGCTAGAAAAGAACAGAAAGAAGAAAAGAAAAATGTAGCATTTCATGTTGAGAAAGATGAAAATGAATCAGATTCTGAAGATGAAGATTTGGCGTTCATTGCTAAAGGTTTCAAAAAATTCCTAAAATATCGAAAAACCAGTCGCTACAATAAAAGGAAACCTGGATCAAATAAACCATCTTCATCTGCTATAGAATGTTTCAACTGCCATAAAAAGGGACACATGCAGAAGGATTGTCCAGAACAAAAGAAAAAGTCAGAAAATGACAAATTCAAATATAAGAAGGACAAATCAAAGAAACGAGCCTTCTCAGTAACATGGGATGATTCAGAGTCATCTTCATCAGAAAGTGAAAGTGATTCGGAGAATGAACAAGCTAATGTTTGTTTTATGGCAACAGAAGATGAGGTACAAATTCCTACATTTGATGAATTACTTGATATTAATGCTGAATTGATAGTCAAATATAAAGACTTAAAACGTCAATTAAAAGTAGTCAAAGCAGATTTAAGTAAAGCAGAGTTTGAACGAGATTTGTTAAAAGATGAGAAGAAAATATTAGAAGAAGAACTTGAAAATATTCAAGAATCATCATCTAATGTTGACTCTCAAATATCTCTTTTGAGTCAAGAAATAGAAGCTCAAAAAGAGAAAAATAACGCTCTCACTACTGAAAATCATGAACTTAAAGCAAAAGTCAAAATTCTAGACCTAGAAAAAGCTAGTTTACAAACAAAATTTGATGACATT
This sequence comes from Allium cepa, assembly GCA_030765085.1. Lineage (NCBI taxonomy): Eukaryota > Viridiplantae > Streptophyta > Magnoliopsida > Asparagales > Amaryllidaceae > Allium > Allium cepa. The sequence continues at coordinate 510,284,571 of CM060941.1, forward strand.
ACTCAAAATGTTTCTAACTTTAACAAAGGTCGAGAAAATTTGATTAAAATCATTAAAAGTTCACAATCTATTTCAGATAAACAAGGTTTGGGATATAACAAACATGAAACTAAAAAACATCTTAGAAATAAAAGGAAGAAGAAAGTACAAAAAACTGAAGCTAAGAAAAATCTTAGTTTATTATATTTCAAACCAAAACCAGTTGTGAAATTTCAAAAGAGAAATGTCAAGACTATCAAAATATGGGTTCCTAAAACAAATAATAACTTGATTAGGAACAAATACATTCAGCAATTCATGAATAATGTACATTTTAATAACAATTATATATATAAAGGGGATACCGGACCCAAATGGGTTTGGACTCCTAAGACCTAACTCTTAGGACCCTATAAAAAGTGGGTACCATGAACTTAATTCTATGTTTGCAGGTCCCACTGAAGAAAAGAGGAAAGTGGATATTGGACAGTGGTTGCTCAAAGCATATGACGGGAGACAAGAGCTTACTAACAAATATTAAATACTCAGATGGTGGCTCAGTCACTTTTGGAGACAATTCAAAAGGTTATATCATCGGCAAAGGCGATGTGAGCAATTGTGGTACATCTAACTTACCTCTTATTACTAATGTCATGCTAGTTAGAAATTTAAAACACAATTTACTTAGTATTAGTCAGTTATGTGACAAGGGTTTTATAATTTCCTTTTCAAATAATAAGTGTAGTATTTTAGATAAAGACCATAATTTGGTTTTTGAAGGTTATAGAGACAGAAATATATATATTCTAAATATGAATATTAATCATAATTCAGATATGTGTCTTATGGCTAATGACAATGATCCATGGCTATGGCACAAACGTTTCTGTCATATAAACTTCAGAACTATTGACAAGCTAGCCAAAAACAATCTAGTTAGAGGACTACCCAAAATGAGTTTTAAAGTTAACAACATTTGTGATGCATGTCAATTAGGAAAATTGACCAAATCATCATTTAAATCCAAGAAAGTCATATCAACATTACAACCGCTTGAGTTACTGCACATGGATTTATTTGGACCTACTAGAGTTCAATCAATAAATCACAGTCAATATGTGCTTGTAATTGTTGATGATTTCTCTCGTTATACATGGACAATTTTCTTAAAAAATAAAAGTGATACTTTCGATCATTTCAAATCTTTCGTCAAAAGAATTCAAAAATCAAAAGGGATTAAAGTTAAAAATATAAGAAGTGATCATGGCGGAGAGTTTGAAAATAATGAATTTGAACATTTTTGTACAAAGAAAGGTATATATCATAATTTTTCGTTTCCCAGAACTCCACAACAGAACGGAGTAGTAGAACGAAAGAACCGAACTTTACAAGAATGTGCAAGAACATTATTAAATGGAACCACCTTACCAAAACACTTCTGGGCAGAAGCTGTTGCAACTGCCTGTTATGTTTTAAATCGTGTGTCCATAAGACCTCTTACCAAGAATACTCCTTATGAATTGTTTAACAAAAGAAAGCCCAAAATCTCATACTTCAAAGTTTTTGGTTCTAAGTGCTTTATTTTAAATACGAAAGACCAGCTTGGAAAATTCGATCCAAAAGCCGATGAAGGAATATTTGTCGGTTATTCGGAACGAAGTAAGGCCTATCGAATATTTAATAAACGAACCAAAACTATTGAAGAATCACTTCATGTATCTTTTGATGAAATCTATCAGCATCCTCACACAATATCAGATGATGACGAATCAATAGTCATTAATAATCCAATCATCTCAAATACTGATTCTGACTCAGAAGTAATTATTGAGAATACTCCTCAAATATGTGAATTACAATCACCACCAAGAATATTAAGAGACCATCCGGCCCAAAATATAATAGGTGAAATAACATCACATGTCAGAACAAGGAGTCAACTCAATCAAATGGGTCATGTCGCTTTTCTCTCAAATATCGAACCCAAGAATTCAAAAGAAGCTGCTACAGATGATTACTGGATCATTGCCATGCAGGAAGAACTAAATCAGTTTGAGCGCAATGACGTTTGGGAACTTGTTCCGAGACCAACTGATCAGTCAGTAATTGGTACTAAATGGGTCTATAAAAATAAGGCTGATGAACAAGGAAATATCACCAAAAATAAAGCAAGATTAGTAGCACAAGGATACAATCAGGAAGAAGGTATCGATTATGAAGAAACTTTTGCACCAGTTGCTCGACTAGAAGCTATTAGAATTCTATTATCTTTTGCTTGTTATCATAATTTCAAACTTTATCAGATGGATGTCAAAAGTGCTTTTCTCAATGGATTTATCAAAGAGAATGTCTATGTCGAACAACCACCTTTATTCGTACATGAAAAATATCCTGACCATGTGTTCAAACTTAAGAAAGCTCTGTATGGTTTAAAACAAGCACCTCGTGCTTGGTATGAACGTTTACGTAGCTATCTTATTAATTCAGGATTTGAAATAGGCAAAGTCGATCAAACTTTGTTTATTAAACATTCTCGAAATGATATTCTGGTTATCCAAATATATGTAGACGATATCATCTTTGGTTCAACAAACGATAAACTCTGCAAGGAATTTGCAAGTATTATGACCAAAGAATTCGAAATGTCTCATATGGAAGAACTATCTTATTTTCTTGGACTTCAAATCAAACAACTTTCAAACGGTATTTTTATCAATCAAGAAAAATACTGTGAAAATCTTATCAAACGCTTCGGATTACAAAATACATCTGGTAAACCAACTCCTATGAGTACAACTACACATCTTGAAAAAGATGAAAGTGGTAAGAATGTTGACCAGAAATTATATCGAAGCATGATTGGTTCTCTTCTTTATCTTACAGCTAGTCGTCCAGATATATTAATGAGTGTTTGTTTATGTGCTCGTTTTCAAGCCGATCCAAAGGAATCACATTTACGAGCAGTGAAACGTATAATTCGTTATCTTAATAATACCAAAGATTTTGGTCTTTTCTATCCAAAAGAATGTCCATTTGAATTAGTATCATATAGTGATGCTGATTTTGGTGGCTCACGGACGGATAGAAAAAGTACAAGTGGTACGTGCCATTTTATTGGAAAATCACTTGTCTCTTGGTTTAGTAAGAAACAGAATTGTGTTTCACTATCAACATGTGAAGCTGAATATATATCAGCGGCTCTCGCTTGTACTCAAGTACTATATATGCAACAAACACTTCAAGATTTCGATATACATTTATCGAATTCTATTATATACTGTGATAACACGAGTGCAATAAATCTCTCTAAAAATCCAGTAAATCATTCTAGAACCAAACATATTGATATCCGTCATCATTTCCTTAGAGATAATATTGAAAAAGGTAATATACATCTTGAATATGTTCGCACTGACAATCAAATAGCCGATATTTTCACTAAACCATTACTTGAATCTAGTTTTATTAAACTACGAAGAGAGCTTGGCTTAGTATCTCGGAAAGATCTAGAATAGAATAAGTAACCTTCAAACTTAGGCTATATATTTTTCAAATAATTCTTAAATTTCAGCCTATAACAAACTATACCTATTTTTATAACTTTTTTATCTATCATTGTTTTTGTTTACGGCTAATTATCTCTAACAAATCCTATCCTCAAGTTCATTGGCAAACTTTTTTCTATATAAACGTTTGAAAAATACACTTTCATTCATTCACCTTCTTGCTGAAAATTATAAATCACCTTAAACAAGCTACCATGGCACACATTTGCGACAAATGCGCAGAGGAATCTCATATTTCTATCACAAGCTCGGAGTCGGAGGAACAATATTCTCCGATTACACCGAAACAAAGGCCGGAATGCCCTCACCATTGTTTTCGCACACCTGGCCATACTCCAACATCCAAGCGTGCAAAGAAAGCACTATTCTGCTCTTCGCGCACGAAGGCGCAAATCGATGAAATTCATCACTACCAAAAGCATCAAATCGATCTTCAACGACAACTACATTATGGTCAAAACCTACTATACCATGAACAACAACGTACTTCAACTCGTTTATCCGCTTTAGAACGAATGGCTTCATTCTTCTGCGGTTCAAACAAACACGATGTTCATGAACCAATGCCGTCAAGACCATCGACTTCAACAACTCCAAACTCTTGGGATAAAAACTATAACGAGAATGAAGGAGCTCGATATAAGTGGAGTCCGTGGGCTAAACGCATTGAAAACGACAAGAATTCTAATAACAACTCACCTTCTCATTAGAATTCCATAATGCATATTATTTTGCTTTCATATATAATTCTTGTAATATAGTATATTTTTGCAATAATAACATAATATATAATATATTCATTCGACTCGTTTTCAAAATTTTTGCCAAATTCTGCATTTTTGCACACAGAGCCAAACCGGTCGACAGCCTGAAATATGACCGGTCGACCGTTTTGCTCTCTGGTTGAAAACGGTCGACCGGCAATACGCAGGCGGTCGACCGGTCGGCAGTTATTTCTTTTTTTTTTATACTTCACGTATATATTTTGCCACCAACCCTCTTTACTTTCTACTCTCTACTGAAAATTTTCCCATTTCCAAACCCTAGTTCATATTCTCAAGCTTCACAAACTCTCAAATTCTCTTCAATGGCTCCTCCTCAGAAGAAATCAAAGAAAAGAGCAACATCAGAAAAGAGCAACTTCACGTATAAATTTCTTCTCTTACTCTCTCTGCTAGAAAATGGCTAGAATCTCCGGTTGCAGTAACTAGATGGAATCAAATGACAAATTACAAATTCCATCCGGGCTCATTCATCAAATTCGACGATTTCACTGCATACGGTATTCAAAGATTAGCAAATAGATCTCGTATCTCTCCTCTTATTGATTTTTCTGTAAATAGCGTACAAATTAATCATTTGATGATTAAGCTATTTTATGCGAATATGAATTTAGAGGAATATACTCCGGAAAATCCAAATGGAGTTATTTGGTCAGTAGTATGTGGCAAACGAATCTATCTCACTTATGATAGAATTGCTTCTATTTTGGGAATACCGAATAGGGGTGAAGAGTTTTCATCGACATTTTGTGAAGATTTCACCCGGAATAGTACGAGTCATAAATTTATAGAAGATGATAGTAACGGCACCAAATCGATTGGGCTACGACCGACTGCAAGGTTGTTACACCATGTCCTAATGCACTCTCTATTTCCTCGATTAGGAAACTATGATGCCGTTTACAAAGAGAATTTCAAGGCTCTTTATGCTATCTACGATGATATCGAAATAAATTGGGTTCACATGATTTTCGATGAAATTCTTAAGGTAAATAACTCTACTCGTCCACATTTCTTCTATAATGAGTATATTATGCGTATGTTGCTTGCATGTGGAGTCACACCCCCGGATTCGGCATATTCTACACCAAAGTGTATTGACTCCACTACTATCAAACGGATGAAGCTTCCTCCTCCATATGTTCATATTATGCCATTCGAACAATGGCAACAACGCGATACTCAAGAACAACAAGCTCCACCATCTCGTCGTCGTTCTGAAGATGTTAGATTATTGAAATCTAAATCATCTACAAGAGAATCTCTTGAAACCATCGCTCGGAATCAATTTTTACTTGAATCAAGACTAAAACGAATGGATTCGAAAATTGATAGACGATTCAATAAGGTAAAGTCATTCTTCGGCGCTATATGGGATGCTATATCATGTAGCACATCCGTCTCGACCCAACATCAAGACCCCGGAAAACGTCCGGCTCCTCCAACTTTTACTTGGTCGACATCCGAGGAATCCGGTGGTACAAGCGGACAAGGTCGTGGGGACAATGACGATGATGATGACGATGACGATGACGACGACGATGATGATGATGATGATGAGGAAGAGATTCAGTCGGAATGAAGTTAGTTTGTTTTTCTTTTCATTTCTTTAAAAACATATATGGCACTTGTACTAAATAGTGTCCATCTTTTTATTCGTAGTAGACTATGACTTGCATTGTACTTCATCAAAACATCCTGTGTTTGAATGTATGCATTGTTCTCTTTGGTTTATATTTTCTATTGTTTACTCCTTTTTGTCGATGACAAAGGGGGAGAAAGGTGCTAATAATTGTTTGCAGGATGAAAGAAGCTAATAATTGTCTGCAGGAAATCACATATTCAGGGGGAGATCCTATACTTGAGTTTTTATATTGTCATCAATCAAAAAGGGGGAGAATGTTGAGTCACAGCTTCTATGAAGATTTTGATTGCTGACAACAATATTAAAGCGATCGACAAATCAAGACGTACATATGGTACTCTAGATTATAGGTTGATTATTTGATGTTATAATAGTAATAAAATTGTCAAAATCTATCCTCAAATAATCATGCACAAAATATAATATATATATATACACATTTATATAGGTTGTGCAACTTAACAGAGACCGGTCGACCGGTCCAAAAATGAACGGTCGACCGTTCCTGTTGAATGTGCACAATAAACGTGCACACATGCACATAACGACTATATTTTTAAAAACCTGTCTACCGGTTAGTTTTTGACCTGTCGACCGTTTTTAAACAGAGAGCAACTTCTTCCAAAAGACACATCTTTCTTCAATAGTTGCGTCTCTTCTTCTTCATCAATGATCATAACTTTTGACTGCAACTTTTCACCAAGGGTTATAACTATTTTCTCTCTATAAATACACATCAATATCATTGATTAAAACAAGAAGTTTTATTAAGATTATATATGCTCTCTATCTATTCTTTGAATTCACTTGCATTCAAAAAGCTCTAAACTACTTTCATTCCTTATTGAATCATTGACACTATCTCATATATTTTGATTCAATAAGCAATATAAATTCCATAATCTTCACAAACATCATTCACAATTTGAGGATAAGATTATAGGAAGAGTGTACTACAAGTGACAAATCCGTGTTTACAAGAGCACAAGTTGTCAACAACAATTGTAATTGTTTTTTGTTGAAGTCCTCAGTATTGTAAGAGGCAAGTGTTGAAGTCCTCAGTATTGTAAGAGGCAAGTGTTGAAGCCCTCAGTGTTGTAGAGGCGTGAAATCCCGTTCGGCTGTTCGGGTAATTGTAAACCTGTTCCTTCGGGTGAAGCGAGGTTGTAATTAGTGAAAATCCAGATAGTAGTCTGGGACTGGACGTAGGACGGTGCTCCGAACCAGTATAAAAATCTCTGGTGTGATTTTTCTATTTTTTTATTTACAATGCTATTATCATCTATTTCTGCATTTGTATTGTAATCCATATTACACGATCCGTGTATACTATATTAGCACATATAATTGTATACACACCTCACTTTCATAATTCTCATGGGGCCTTTCACAAGGAATTCTAAGACTCAACCAACTACACATCACTTCAAATGCCTCCGTCCTTTTAGCATTCTTCCTATTTGTTTTAGTCTTCTAATGAGTTCTTGTTTATCTCTGTAAATATCTCAATAATATATCTGAAATAGTTGTACAACTCAGAGATACATTAGTAGTAATATTTATATAGCTTTTATCATCAAATGCAATACATAGGTTAGTAACAACCAACACACCCACTTATATTAAAATGGAACACCAAGCACACCCATTTGATTCAGACAGGATGCAACACACCCACTTGGATTTCAGGGACACCAAGCGCACCCAAGAGTATTTAAATATAATTTTAAAGAGTTTACAAAATAATTTCTTGATTTGAGTACAAATAATCCTATAACCTCTTAAATAGTACTTTGATCTTGATTTGGGTGAGACAGATGAGAGAGATCAGAGAGTACATAATGGAGAATCAAATCAGTAAAGTTTGAATTTGATTCTAATTGGATTTGAGGAGATTTTGAGTAGGATTTCTTTAATGAACCCAAAGAGTGAAAGATGAGAGGAAATATGAGAAAGTAGTTAACCAAAATTTGTTAAAAGAACCCCTATATAGGAAAACAATAGCAATGTCCATTCAAGAAGAGATACGATAAAAAGGCACTTCCATTCAAAGTCTCAATTGAAAATATCGGACTATATGTTAGCATATCCTTTGCAAATTTGAAATTACTTAGTAAAAATTATTTTCAAAATATTATGTAAAATATTTTGATACTTTGTAAAATCATTTAAGCATAGTTTATGCACATTTTAATCATAATAATACTTAAGAAAACTTCGTAAAATTATTTTGAAATATTTTAATATAAAGGATTTAAATATAAATGATATATACAACAATAATGTATATAAAGTATAAGTGAATATATGTTAAAATAAAAGTATTAATGAATGTCAAAAATATACTTTTGAATATCATACTATTTAGATAATATAAAACCAAAAACTATATCTAAATATATAAATTAAAAGTATATAAAATGCTTAAAAAATTAATTACTCAAAATTTAATAAATTTTTTAATAAAAAGAAGTTTAAAAATCATTTGAAAACTATTCTAAAAAGATGTTTGGAAAATCATTGTTAAAATAGGGATTCATTAAAAATCTTTTTTGAAAACTAGGTTATTTGAAAGTCATTTAAAATTAGCGAATAGATTTAAAAAAACCCCTTTTGGAAAATGAATAGAGGTCAAAGAAGTGCTACAAGGGCATTAACAAAATAATCTATGACTCTATAACATATCTTGATATCTTGAATCTCAAACTCAAGAGTCTTCAATCTCTAACTCTTGAATTTCTATATCTGCTTTAGAATCTGCTCTTGAAACTGTACAATCTTCTTACTGAACACCTGTTTAATGTCCTGCACCATATACTATATATAATTTGACAAATTTAGTATCTATATTTTATATGATCTCATTTGGTTATTTTCATCAAAACCAATACCTAAGGTACTAATAATGCCATGCCCATATTAGGTACTCATATATATGTGACACTATTTTGATATGATGGTTTCCCCTTCAGTAGAGTGGTCGTACTATTGATTTGGACATGTTGACCAAGGGATATGGTTGTTTAAAGATTGACAGTTTTTGAAATAGTTTAGCGAGTAATTAGTGAGTTTAGGCGCAAGCCTACTAACCATTTTAGGTTTTGAGGTAATATTTGATTAAACCATCATCCCCAAATCACTTTTACCACTTCTCAAGTAGATCTAAGTTCCCATCAACTCATTCTTCAACCAAAACCTTTTCTTTTCTCCTCCAAATTAAGTCTAAATCCTAGACTAAAGGTAGATTAGCAAGGCTATTCATAAGGGACCTTCAAATCTATATTTTTAAGGAAGGAAAATTACGTCTTGGCTGTTTATATTTGGATTTGTCTCAGTTTACATGCAAAACTTAGATTTTGGAGGTTTTGATGGGTAACTTAACCAAATCCTATTTTGTTACCTTTTGAAAGCGAAATATTAAGTAAAAATGAATTTTAAATGTTTTAAAGTATTATAAACATGTTAATTTTATGTATAGTTACGTTAATGTGTGTTAGGCTATGTTAGAGATATCATAGGATGATTTGTTATGAATTGTTGTATGTCTTTATGTTTGAATGTTGTTTGACGCATTGTGGTGTTTACTTATATCCTTATATTGCTGAAAATGTTCCTTGGAGTGACTTAAAGTTAGGAACTATGAAACCAGACTTTGCTGTATAGGCTCAGAGAGGCTAAGAGTTGTCAATGAAGCATAGTAATGGAATCGATGCAAAATTAGGATTTGGAAACATGATAGTATTTTGGTTCGGTTAGATTTTGGTTGGTCCTAGGCGTGGATCGGGGTGAGGCATGAGCTGGCTCAGAGACGAATAAAAAATGATGTTCGAGGGATGTTGGCTCAAGCTTGACTTTGGTCTGGCAGTGGTGTTGGCTTGGACGATATATAAATTGGTTCAGTGGGTGGCTTCAGGTGGCTCATTGAAAAAACTAGGTGGGGCTTCAGCCCGATTTTGGTTAGCGAAATTGGTTTGGTGCTTCCAGGTTGCTTTAGGCTTTTGCTTTAGCATCTTCGAGCTTAGCTTAACATAACCAAACAAACTAAGGGAGATAAGAAATTCTCGTCTATCTTAGCAGTACTTTCAAAACATCTTTGTGGCATGCTCTAGGGTTTTTGGGGGTGATATAGAGTGTAGTGGGTGACTCCAAACAACCCGAGACGACCTTGGATCTTGTGTGGCAATAGCAAGGTGGTAATAGGATGCTTCGACATGATGATACCGACGATGACGATGACGATGACGTATTTGAAACTTTGGTACGAGGGTTCTACGACTTACGATGGGTGTTTAGAGGCATTTCAAAGGAAGCGAGTTAACGATGGGAGTCATAACAGTGATTTACAAGGGAAATTTCAATGATGGGGCTAGTATGTGGGATTTGCGATTGTGTTCCACCATGGAAATAGCCACGATATAATAACCATTGAGTTCCATTATGGCAATGCGTGCATAGGGATTGTTGATAACTCGAAGGCTTCTAGTGTTATAGTAAAGAAGGGGTATGTGGGGATGCCCTCTGGATTTGTGATTGTGTCTAGATCTTGCAATAGTAGGCTACCCTATGCTTTGCGACTATGGGCATGGTTCCTAGCCTTTTGGAATGGCGTAGATTCGAGTGCCAATGAAGCTAGAAATTTAATTCGGTCCTTAGTATACATTCATGCCAAAAGATTTATCATATATCTAATGAACGTGAGTGATGGTGAGGATTGCTTGATGGATGTTATCTCTGCCATGGTTGTTTGCCACTCTAGGGTATCACACCATGTAGGTATTTTCGACTATATACCTAGACACTAGGTCTTATACTTCAATTATAGTACATTTATATGGTTTGATAACAGATTGGCATATATTGACTATTATGTGCTAACTTTTTGGATGTCGGGACATGTCAGGTGTGGTTCTTCATAAGCTATGCCCTTACTATAAATGATTTTAATAGCATTTTTGACATGTTGCTTCACTCACATCCGACTATTGTTGACCTAATGTTTTATGCTTTGCATCTTATTAATTTGGCTACTTTAAAATGAGTAGATTAAGGGATAACACGTCTGTATAGTGCATCGAGCTGCATGGAGTACGAGCACGAGGCTACGCTTCATATATCTACACTTTAGAGCTTATTATCACTTATATTCTGCTGTGCGATACCGTGGAGAAATATCAATACTTGTATATTAAGAGATAGTTAACGAGTTTATTTTGGTGACTTGGGTTGTATAAACTCTTTATTTCAGTTTGAGCATAGCCCGTGGACCTGATGCACTTCGACGTTCTTATTTATGGTTCATTTGATTACACCATTATTACACATGTTTTGCATCTATGTTATTATAATATATTTTGTCCACGCACTATGGGATGATTGAAACATCCTCTATCTAGAGGGCCAAAGCTAAGAGCTACAGATGCTGTAATATCCATAGTATTAAGTTTCGACGAGTAAATATGGCTATGTTAACGATATCCACAATATTAGAAGCACTTGAGCATGAAACAAAATCACAGATTTCGAAAAACAACATTTTACTGATTACATTACACATGTTTCACATTCAAATTACATAATCTCATAATAGTCGCCCAAGTTCAGATAAAATATATTTATTACATAAATACATCAAGAGTGACATATGATGGTGCCCCCTTGGTTAACCAGAGTACCGTATAGACATAACTATCTTAAATACAACACATCGGAAAAAAACATACAACAACTCCTAAATAGCTATCCATCAACCACCTGCTCATCTCCGAAAGCTTTATTGTCAACCTACTAAAACCTGTAAAACCTCAACTTTCAGCCTACTCAAATCAACTTTAAGCATCCAAGAGTTTTAAGGGAAAAACATAAATTTGAGTCAGACCTAAAGCCTGGTGTAATATTATGATACATCTCGGTTATTTGATATTAAGTGAGAGCACGCCACTTAGCCGAACGGGATTCCCCTCACTAATATCCTTTTAAAACATTTAAAATATCTCTTGCAATCCTTTATCCTACAACCAAAACTGGTTAAAATGGTATATCATTATTAAGTAAGCATACATATCTGGTAACCAACAAAATATCTGTCCGAACACTATAGTTTTGTTTGGCTAACCACTACTCCTCGGCTAACCGTCGGCCTACCAGACAATATAATCAAAATAATCTAACACTTGTTAGACACTCCTCTTCTGGATGGTCTGTCTTAAACTATCCGTTAAATACTCCTCTTCTGGATAGTATGTCCTTAACTTAACATCTCCCAAGGTCGCCTGATCCTAATGGTTTTGAGGGCTCACCAATAACCTATTTTATATACATATATTTTCCCTTCCGCTGCAATCATAATTTTAGTCCGACCCGTGACAAAGCCTTACACATTGGAAATTTGGACTAAATTAGCTAGGGCTAATAGCTAATTTATGGGCGCAACCCTATACCAGTCCATCTGGTATTCTAATATCTAATTCATTTTACATTAGGTAATCTTCCCTTAAATTTTCCTTATAAACCTCTTCATCTCAATTTGATTAAAAACCTTTAAACCAAACTTAAAAAGGAAAATATATACTCTATGATTTACTCAAAATCACCTTGCCATGTTATATATACTTTATGCAAATCTTTTTTGATGAAAACATTTAAACCTTTGAAAGTAAACCTTTCGAATCCATTGGAAAGTACCCCTTTCAAAACCAAGTAAAACCCTTCTTTCACTTAGACCAAAAGGCCTAAAGATTCCTTTAGAAACCATTCATAATCTTTCTTTCATAAACATTGAAAAACCATTCCTTCGAATGCATTAAAACCTAAGACATCCTTCTTCGAAACCTTTAAACATCACCTTTCGGACACACTAAAAAAACCTTTCCTTTCATGCCTTTCGAAACCATTGGGGAACCACCTATTCGAAACCATCCTTTAAAACCATTCAAAAGCAATAAAACGTCAAACCTTTCGAAATCCTTTCGGTTCAAGTAAAACATGTGGAAATACCTTTCGAAACCATCAAAAATTAACTCCTTTGAAACCAGTTAGGTTCTACCTTCAACCGAGCAAAAGGGTCATAAAACATTTAAGTCGAAAGAACTCTTTCGAAAGCATTTTCTAAGTAAAGAAGAGATGGTGTGAAAACAAACCTTCCAAAAGCGTTGGAGAAGTGGCTAAATTTTAAAAACAAAGTATACCTTCGCAAACCATTAGCGTCGAAAGGTAGAAAGGTGGCAGCTAGGGGTTTCGACCCCGATGAAAGCATTTACTTAAAAAAGGCACAACCCATTTGAAACCTTTTCTTTAAAATAATTGACTAAGCTGAAATCCAACTAAGTTGAAAACATACCCTTGGATAGATAAGTAGGTGCGTTTTCATTTAAAAGCAAAGACACGCTTCGACCCCTTCGAAACCTTTGGTGTTGACCTAGTGCGGTCTGCCTTTTCCCAATTCAATCTATGCCAAGTTATTGATAATGTGTGCAATGGTTTTGATGGTATGGAGGTGCCAGTACTTGGTCGAACCCCTATGCCGAAAGTGGCGAAACATGCTAAAAGCATGTAAAACTAATTTTTTCTAAAAGAATTTCTTTTCAGTTAACCTACTTTGTTTGTTAAAATATTATTAGCTGCTAATTTTTTTTCCAAAAGTGCTGCCAATATTTTAGAAATAAACAATTTAAAATACCCTTTCTCCTTTTATAAATATATAAAACATTTAAGTCTCATACCTTAATTTTATATACCTGTCAAAACATCTAGGAAATTTCTATAAAAATTTCAATAAATCATTTTTAATATTTTTGCTTACATATATTAATTCTATACCAAAATATTAATTATTTAGCCGTAAATAATTTAAAACCTAAATAATTCTTTGATATACTAGAAAATTAATATAAAATCCACATTAATTCATAATATTGTGAAAATTGAATCCCATCTCTAAAATATCGTTTTTAATCTATATCTAAAATTGCAAGGCGTTGGGATGTTATTAAATTGGGTTTTCAAATTAAAATATATCATAAAACCTATATGATTAAGCATAAATCATCAATAAGCATATATAAACAATCAATCATTCAAAACATGGCATAATCATGCAAAATGCTTCGGATTCATCTTAAGACAAAAAACAGTTAAAAAAATGAGATGTGGTCATTATTCACCTTAGCTTTCCTTGAGATGAAGGATTTAAGATTTGATCTTAACTAAGTTGCTTAAGCTTTTCGTCTTGAAGTCTTCTCTTTTCTTTTTCTATTGGTGGCTAGCCTTAGTTTATATTTTAGTTTGTGCATTATGAATGGACATGAGAATGAGGGCTTAAGTGGTTTAAGGTATAACAATGTATCTATTCCTATATTGCCCCTTATCTATTATACATAGCCATTTTATTTTGGTTCATTTGCTATAAAGGCATGGCTACTCCTTGTTAATTACAAATCTCAATCCCCTATACATCACATTATTTAATTTAATTTATCTAATCAAATAACCTAAATAATATTACTAAAAATATGGGGTGTTATAATCTCCCCTCCTTAAATAATTTTGTCCTCAAAATTACGATAAGTTGCACAACAAATCAAACTTAAAGGTAAGACATACCATCACATAAATCAGGAGTAGCATCTCTAATCCTGCTCTCAGTCTCCCAAGTATAGTCTCTCTTATCGTCGCTCCATTAGATTTTCACTAATTTGACTGTCTTGTTCCTTAGCCTCTTCTCATCTCTCATGAAGTACGAATCGACCTTCTAACTATAGTCATGTCTGGTTCTACTACTAAATTATCTAACATGGTCGGCATTATATTAGACTCTGGATCTCTAACAAACTTCCTTAGATGAGAAACATGAAAACATCATGGACTCCTAACAAACTGCATGGTAACTGTACTCCATATGCGAGTTTCCTGATCTCTCTACAATAGGAAATGGTCCTACAAATCTTGGTTCCAACTACCTGAAAGTGGCTATGCTCTGATACCAATTGAAAGTGCGGTGTGTATACTAATGCACGTACTAATATAGTACACACGGATCGTGTAATATGGACTACAATATAAATGCGGAAATAGATGATAATAGCATAGTAAATAAAAAATAGAAAAATCACACCAGAGATTTTTATACTGGTTCGGAGCACCGTCCTACGTCCAGTCCCAGACTCCTATCTGGATTTTCACTATTAACTACCTCGCTTCACCCGGAGGAACAGGTTTACAATACCCGAACAGCCGAACGGGATTTCACGCCTCTAATACACTGAGGACTTCAACACTTGCCTCTTACAACACCGAGGACTTCAACACTTGCCTCTTACAACACGAGGACTTCAACAAAAACAAATACAATTGTTGTTGACAACTTGTGTTCTTGAAAACACGGATTTGTCACTAGTAGTACACCCTTCCTATAATCTTATCCTCAAAGAATATGAATGATGTTTTGTAAAGATTAAAGAAGGTATTTACTTATTGAATCAAAAGATATGAAATAATTTCAATGATTCAATAAGCTAAATTAATTTTTAGAATGCAGGAGTGTTAGAGATTAGATTAGAGAGCATATATGATCGTGTAAAAAGTTGTGTTTGAATCAATGATTTAGATGAGTATATATAGAGAAAAATAGTTGTAACTCTTTGTGAACAGTTGCCATTAAGAGCTATGATCATTGATGAAAGATAGGAGATGCAACCTTTGGAGAAGAGGAGTGTCTTTTGGAAAAGTTGCTTTCTGTTTAAAAACGGTCGACAGGTCAAAAATGGACCGGTAGACAGGAATTCAAATATATATACGTTATGTGCATGTGTGCATGTTATCTGTGCATTCTGGGCAAAAACGGTCGACCACCTTATTTTCAACCGGTCGACCGGTTTAGTCCAATTTGCACAGTTAATGTGCATATGTATATATATTGAAAGATTGAAGTTATATGATTATTTGAGGATAGATTTTAACATAAATTACTAACATACCAAATAATCAACCTCTAATATATGGAGCTCTTTGTGTTTCTTAAATAAATAACTTCTTTTTGTCGATCACGGCTTATTCCTTTGTCAGAAATCAAAACTCTATAAAAATCTTGACTCAACATTCTCCCCCTTTTTGATTGATGACAACATATTTATGAATCTCCCCCTGTATAAGATATCCCCCTGAGATTGTGTCCTGCATATATACTGTTAGCACAATTTTCTCCCCCTTTGTCATCGACAAAAAGGAGTTGTTTAAATGGAGGATGTAAAAAAGATTATAAGCAACATAAAACTACTACCATAGATCAAGAGTAACATTCACACAAGATGATAATACACACAAGTCTAGTACGAATTAAAACACGATAATATTTAGTACAAGTGCCAGATAATGTCTTTAAAGCTCCACCTAAGTATAACATCTCCCCCTAAGTATAATATCCCCCTCTATTTATATGCATATGAATTTCTCCCCCTTTGTCATTATCAAAAAGAATGGGGAAATATATAAAATTATATAAAATATCTTGTATATAACGAGATAAACTCATTATTAATTATTAGGGAAAAGTAAAATAAATTTTACCATATTTACCGAAGTCCATATTTTATTGTAAGCACGTAATTCTATTAAACATATGGAACATTCTTTGAAATTCCAAAATCTATTATTTTCCTTTTGTTTCTCTGAGTACCTGCAAAAAATAATAATAATTTTCGGTACCCACTTACTATGTTAGGGTCCGGGGGGTTAGGTCTTTGGAAACCATACCCATTTGGGTGTGGTTGAACCTTTATAAATATAATTTTCATTACAAATTACATTCTTATAATAGTTGCTAATATAAAGTTGTTTATCATGATCAATCATATTAGCTGGAATCCATATCTTAATACTATTAGTCATTAGCTTAGTACTTGAAGAATAATTTCTATCATTTCTAAACAAAGTACTATTATGACTATAACTGGTTTTAAAACTATCTTGATTACTAGTACTAGCACTAAAGTTAGTATACATGAATGCAAATCTAGTACTATTTTTACTTTTAGCTTGTTTATAGCCTACACCACTTATATCATTGTGAGCTTTTGAATTCTTAACATAACCTATTCCCTTCTTATTTGAAGCAGGTTGAGAATTTTCAATAATCCTGGATAAATTTTCTCTCCCTTTATTAAAATTGGAAATATTTTTAGTAATGTCATCAAGCTTAGTTTTGAGACTAGTGTTATCTAACTCAACAATTTTAATTTTTGTTTTTAACTCATGATTTTCAGAAGCTAGAGCATTATTCTTTTCTTTTTGAGCTTCTATTTCTTGACTTAATAGAGCGAGTTGAGAATTGTCTGGATCTTGAATTTTCTCAAGTTCTTCTTCTAATATTCTCTTCTCGTCTTTAAGCATATCTCTTTCGAATTCTGCTTTCTTCTGATTTTCCAGAGCTTCCTTATATTTTCTTTTGAGACTTTTTAAAGTGTCTAGAAGTTCTGAATTTATTTCTATCATATCATCAAAAGTTAGATCACTAACCTCGTTATCTTTTGCCATGAAGCATTTGTTTGTTTGCTCCTTTGATTGTTCTTTATTGCTCTTCCTCTTCTTATTGCCTTGACTAGATCTCTTTGTAGCCATTTATTCTAGGATGTTGTTACGATCTCTAGAAAACCAGGCTCCGATACCAATTGAAAGTGGCTATGCTCTGATACCAATTGAAAGTGCGGTGTGTATACTAATGCACGTACTAATATAGTACACACGGATCGTGTAATATGGACTACAATATAAATGCGGAAATAGATGATAATAGCATAGTAAATAAAAAATAGAAAAATCACACCAGAGATTTTTATACTGGTTCGGAGCACCGTCCTACATCCAGCCCCAGACTCCTATCTGGATTTTCACTATTAACTACCTCGCTTCACCCGGAGGAACAGGTTTACAATACCCGAACAGCCGAACGGGATTTCACGCCTCTAATACACTGAGGACTTCAACACTTGCCTCTTACAACACCGAGGACTTCAACACTTGCCTCTTACAACACGAGGACTTCAACAAAAACAAATACAATTGTTGTTGACAACTTGTGTTCTTGAAAACACGGATTTGTCACTAGTAGTACACCCTTCCTATAATCTTATCCTCAAAGAATATGAATGATGTTTTGTAAAGATTAAAGAAGGTATTTACTTATTGAATCAAAAGATATGAAATAATTTCAATGATTCAATAAGCTAAATTAATTTTTAGAATGCAGGAGTGTTAGAGATTAGATTAGAGAGCATATATGATCGTGTTAAAAGTTGTGTTTGAATCAATGATTTAGATGAGTATATATAGAGAAAAATAGTTGTAACTCTTTGTGAACAGTTGCCATTAATAGTTATGATCATTGATGAAAGATAGGAGATGCAACCTTTGGAGAAGAGGAGTGTCTTTTGGAAAAGTTGCTTTCTGTTTAAAAACGGTCGACAGGTCAAAAATGGACCGGTAGACAGGAATTCAAATATATATATACGTTATGTGCATGTGTGCATGTTATCTGTGCATTCTGGGAAAAAACGGTCGACCACCTTATTTTCAACCGGTCGACCGGTTTAGTCCAATTTGCACAGTTAATGTGCATATGTATATATATTGAAAGATTGAAGTTATATGATTATTTGAGGATAGATTTTAACATAAATTACTAACATACCAAATAATCAACCTCTAATATATGGAGCTCTTTGTGTTTCTTAAATAAATAACTTCTTTTTGTCGATCACGGCTTATTCCTTTATCAGAAATCAAAACTCTATAAAAATCTTGACTCAACACTACCTTGATTTCCACAGTCTAATCAAACCCTTCATGGGTGATACCTTAATAAAAATGTAATCACCATTAGAGAAATCCAAATCTTTTCTTCTTCTATTTGCATAACTCTTTTACCTAGACCATGCTTCCTTTATCCTAGCTTGAATCAACTCAATCTTCTCTACAGCTTCTCTAACTAAATCCGAATCGAGAAATAACATATCCCTAGTCTCTAACCAATAAACTGGGGATTTGCACGGCCTTCCATACAAAGCTTCAAATGGTGCCATCCCTATACAAGTCTGATAACTATCGTTAAATAAAAACTCGACTAAGTGTAGATGGTTCTCCCATGATCCTCCAAAATCTAATACAAAGCTCTTAACAAATCCTCCAAGACTTTGTTAACTATTTTCGTTTGCTCATCGATCCGTGGATGGTAAGCGGGACTCATCATGAGCTTGATTTCGAAATTCCAAGACTTTGTTAACTACTTGGAATTCCAAGAAGTCTAATTATATTCTTCATAAATAACTTCGCTAAAACAAGTGTCGTCCTAGTTGACTTAACTAGAATGAAATTTGGCATTCTTTGTCAGTCTATCATTTATGATGCATATACTTTCATTTTCTTTACTAGATCTTGGCAACCCATCAATAACATCCATAGAATAGAATCTCACTTTCATACCGGAATATCTAATGGCTGTGACAACCCACTTGGCTTCTGATGTTCGACTTTTACCTATTGTTAGTTAAAACACTAGTTCACCCATAAGCCTACATCCCTCTTCATACCTTCCTAGAAGAAACACCCCTTCATATCCTGATACATCTTAGTTCCTCCTGGATGAATAGTGAACTTTGAACAATGACATTCCTATAAAGCTTCCTTCCTAACGTCTCCCACGTTCGAATTCTCAACCACACATTCTGGTCAAGAGTAAAATCCTTCAAGTCATCGTTCTCTATTCCTTCCTTCAACTTCTGAATTCATTCATCCAACACATGATCCTCCTTTTGTTTAGAAGCAATCCTTTAAATCATTGCTGATTGAACTTCTAACATGATAACACAATAGATCCTTCATTAGATCTTACCTCAGATCTTCGCTGAACACTACAAGTCTACAACGCTTCCAAATCGCTCCACTCTGCTACCATTGCTAACACTACATTTTGATGCTTTCTGCTAAGCGTGTCTACAACTTTGTTGCCCTTTCCAGGTGTTTACTCAATACCGAAATCATAAGCAGCTAAGAACTCTAACCACCTCTATTGTTACTTGTTCAGCTTCTTCTGAGAGAACAAATATGTTAATGACTTATGATCCATATAAAGGTCAAACCTCTCTTCCAAAAGTTAACGTTTCCACACATTAAAACTGGAAAGCACTGCAGCAAACTCCAAATCATTCGTTGGATATCTAACCTGATGCGACCTAAGCTGTCGAGAAGCATAGGCAATCACTTTGCCTCACTGCATCAACATAGCTCGAAATTCAGTTCCATGTGCATCTGTATAAATGACCAAATCTCATTCCCCTTTGGAACAACTAATACAGGTGCATGGTTAATAAGTGTTTCTAGCTCTGGAATGCTTCCTCACACTTATCGGTCCATACAAACTTCACATCCTTTCGCATTAGATTGGTCATCGGCGCTGCTATCTGTGAAAAATCCTTAATAAACCTCTAATAATATCTGGCCAATATAATAAAACTTCAAATCTCGATCACCGCCTCTGGTCTCTTTTAATTAGTAATAGCTTTGATCTTATCTGGATCGACTGACAACACCTTCTCTAAAAACACGTGACCAAAGTACTTCACTTCCTTCTTCCTAAAATGAAACTTCAATAACTTCACCTTCAGTAGATTTTGCCTTAGCGTCTCAACCACAACTCTAAGATGAACTTCATGCTCCCTTTCATCCTTATAGTATATCAAAATATCATCTAAAAAACCAACAAAAACTATCCAAGTACTCTATGACAATTCGGTTCATCAAATCCATGAAGAATGCCGGCACATTAGTTAGTCCGAATGACATCACTAACCATTTGTACGATCCATATTTAGTTCTGAACGGCGTCAAAAGAATACTATCCTCCACTACTCTAAGCTGATGAAAACCGGTTGCCAAATCCAACTGGAAAAATACCTTGGCTCCACTCAATTGATCAAACAAATTGTCAATTCTAGTAAATATATATTGATTCTTTATCGTCTTCTCTTTTAATTTATGATAATCGATACATTATTTCAATGATTTCTTTGGCTTCTTTGCAAAAACTACGGCTGCTCCTCAAGGATAACTATTTAGCCTAATAGAACTCTTGCTTTCAAAATTTACCAATTGCACCTTTAGCTCCCTCATTCCAGTAGGTATCATCCTACTTGGCGGTATACTAGTCGGTTCTGCTCCAAGCACCAAATCTATTTGAAACTCAGAGGCTTGTTTTTGTGGAGATCCCACTACAGGCTCGAAGACATCCGTGAATCCTCTAACCACGAAAATGCGATTCAACTCATCTTCCAACTCCACTACAACCAACAAAGCATTCACCTCATAATTAGGGCTTTCTATGGTATATACAATCTGATCACTATAGTCAAGGTGTCTAAGCGATATCTTCCCATTATGGCAAAATATCCTAGCATCGTACTTACCTAACCAGTCCATACCGAACATAATTTTGAATCCTACGAAGTCAAACACATGCAAACTGCAAACAAAAGTATGACCTAGCAAATAAAACTCCAAGTAGTCACATTTCATCCCAAGTGTCGCATAACCTCCTACCAGATTTGCAACCCTTAAGGAAGTTACTAAATATGTGGGTTCTAGGTTATGCTTATCTACCGAACAACGAGATATAAAAGAATGCGATGCACCAGCTGTTTGTCCTAAAATTGGGCACAACACTCCTCGAATGTGTTTGAAGTGATAAAATGAAGAGTGTAAATTAAAAATGAGGAAGATCTAACATGTTGATACGCTATATTTTGATCAATGACAATGTGCTTCAACAAAAAGGAAGAGATATGTGCAAAGCTAAAGGAAGAACGATAAAGACCAAGGATAAACATAAGTATGATTTCTATATAGGTCTTAGTTTAGATTTTTTTTAAAATCTATCCTCAAGAGTCTTGCACAAACACTAGTACATGTTTCATAAATTTCATTTTAGAATAAAAATTCATTGTGCAGAAATCAAAAGTTCAGTCGACTGAACAGGTATGCCCAGTCGACTGAACCTGTTACACATGTATAAACATGCACAGTTCCAGTCGACTGAAACACCCTGCTCAGTCGACTGAATTTGTTCCTGAAAATTTTACTTTACATTTTTCAATCGACTAAAAACCCTGCTCAGTCGACTGAATTTAAACCTGTGAATTTTTTTCTGAAAGGACACCTCTTCCTCCCAAGAGTTGCAACCATTCTCCAATGGAAATGGAAGCATCTCTTGTTTGCATCTCTAGCCAACAAATACATCTCTTCTACACATATAAATACATGGTTCTAACATCTTAAATTCACCAATTCTCTTATGCTTTAATCTCACTACTTTCTTGAACATATTTTATATTCTCTAAAATGTTTCAAAGCAATCACCAATCTATTGCTTGAATCTCTATTTTGTTTATAACACTCTTTTGATTCATAGCAATTCAAATTTCCTAAATCTTCACAAACACATTGCATACTCTTGAGGATAAGATCATGGGAACATTGTACTACATTAGACTCATTAGTGTTGACAAGAACACAACAAGTCGAATATTGTTTTTAATTAAGTTGAAGTCCTCTTCGGTAGTTGAGGCAAGAAATCCCGTTCGGTTGTTCGGGTAAGTTGTAAACCTATTCCTTCGTGTTAAGAGAGGGTTTTAGTTAGTAGAATTCCTATGTGAAGCTTAGGGACTAGAGTTAGGACTAGAGGTCCGAACCAGTATAAAATCCTGGTGTCTACCTTGCTTTTACTTACTTTATCTACCTAGACTATTCCGCTATTCCATATTACACGATTCTACCGCATAGCATCTTTCAATTGGTATCAGAGCTTGGCCGTCCTATAACCATAACACCGTTATTAGACATATTAATAATATGGAAAGTAATGCAAGTACAAGCACAACATCTACCTACTCTACATTTGCGGAAGGCAATCTACTCAAAGACCCCCCTATTCAATGGACTAAACTAAAACTATTGGGCTACAAGGTGAGGATTTATATGCAAGCAACAAGTTTCGAAGCCTGGAATGCCACTCAAGTAGAGTTTGTTGTACCCAAGACCGATTATCCTACATGGGCACAAACTCAGAAGAGTGAAGCTTGTGCAAATGCCAAAGCTACGAGTATGCTATTTTGTGCCCTGGATAGAAATGAATTCAACCGTGTTAGCATATGTTCTACTGCATATCAGATATGGGAAACACTTAGAGTCATACATGAAGGCACAAACAAGGTCAAACAAACAAAGATATCCATGTTGAAGAACCAATTCCAAAACTTTAGAATGCGACAAAATGAATCCATCAACGACATGTACTCAAGATTTCAAGACATTCATCATGCCTTAATAGGATTAGGAGAAAAATACACGAACTTTGACATTGTGTCTAAAGTTCTAAATTCACTCACTAATGAATGGGAGAGAAAAGTACTAGCAACCGAGGAAGCAAATGATCTATCTACAATGAAACCAGAGGAATTAATTGGAAATCTTATGTCATATGAAGTAAATATGCAAGCTAAGAAAGATCAAGCTCAAGAAAGAAAGAATGTAGCTTTTCATGCGGAAAAGGAAGAATCAGAATCCGAAGATGAGGATTTAGCATTTATAGCCAAAAATTTCAAGAAATTCTTAAGATATAGAAAAAGAAATAAAAACGGATTCAATAAGAATTTCGTGAACAAACCTACATCCTCGAATATAGAATGTTTCAACTGTCACAAGAAAGGTCACATGCACAAGGATTGTCCAGAGCAAAAGAAGGAAAATCAGAAAGCTCTCAATAATAAAAACAAGAGAGAGAAATTCAAAAAGAAGGCATTCTCTGTAACATGGGACGATTCAGATTCTTCTTCATCTGAAAGTGAATATGATAGCGACAATGAACAAGCAAATTATGCTTTATGGCTCAAGAATTTGAGGTTCGTAATTTAACTTTCGAAGATTTAATTAAAGTAAATACTGAACTTTTGAACACAATAAAAAATCTTAAGAAGAAACTCAAGGAAACTCTTGAAAATCAAAACAAAGATGAATTTGAAAGAGATATGTTAAAAGATGAAAAGAAAACTCTAGAAGAAGAACTTAAAAAAGTTCAAGAATCTCATTCAAATTCGAAAACTCAATTATCCCTTTTAAGTCAAGAAATTGAAACTCAAAAGACAAATAATGATATAATTGTTTCTGAAAATCATGAGTTAAAAACTAAGATTAGACAAGTTGAGTTAGAAAATAATAGTCTTCAAGCTAGATTAGATAACATCACTAAAAATGTTTCTAACTTTAACAAAGGAAGAGAAAATTTATCTAAGATTTTAGAAAATTCTCAATCCTCTTACGAATTCAAGCTAAATTGGGTTTGGTTTCCTAAACTCTAACTTTTAGGACCCTATTAAAAAGGTGGGTACCATTAATCTCATATTTATTTTCAAGTCCCACTCGAAAAGAAGAAATGGATACTAGACAGTGGTTGCTCAAAACACATGACCTAAGACAAAGATATGCTTACAAACATCACATACTTTGATGGTGGCTCGGTTACCTTCGGAGACAATTCAAAAGGCTATATCATTGGCAAAGGAGATGTGAGCAATTATGGTACATCAAATTTACCTTTTATTACAAATGTTTCATTAGTTGAAAATCTAAAACATAATTTACTTAGCATAAGTCAACTTTGTGACAAAGTTTTTAGAATAACTTTTTCGAAAAATAAATGTAGTATTTTTGATCAACACCAAAATCTTGTTTTTGAGGGAAATAGAGATAGGAATATTTATGTTCTAAATATGAAAATTAATCATAATACAAATATGTGTTTACTAGCCAAAGATAATGATCCATGGTTATGGCACAAAATATTTTGTCATATCAATTTTAAAACTATTAGAAAACTTTCTAAAAATGAATTCGTAAGAGGTTTACCTAAAATAAACTTTAAAATAAAAAATCTTTGTGATGATTATCAAAAGGGAAAATTAACAAAGTCATCTTTCAAATCTAAGAAAAATATTTCGAACTTACAACCACTAGAATTACTATATATGGATTTATTTGGACCAACACAAGTTCAATCCATTAATCATAACGATATGTGTTTGTAATAGTTGATGATTTCTCAAGATATACATAGACTATTTTTATGAAAAATAAAAGTGATACTTTTGAGCACTTTAAAACATTTGTCAAAAGAATTCAAAACATGAAAGATTTGAAGATTAAAAATATACGAAGCGATCATGGGTGCGAATTCGAAAATGAAGCTTTTGAATCTTTTTGTAAAAAGAAAGGAATAAATCATAAATTTTCATTTCCTAGAACTACTCAACAAAATGGAGTTGTAGAAAGAAAGAATAAAACACTACAAGAATGTGCAAGAACATTATTAAATGGAAGTTTTCTACCAAAACGTTTTTGGGCAGAAGCCGTAGCTACTGCATGTTATGTATTAAATCGTATATTAATTAGACCATTAACTAAAATACTTCATATGAACTACTTAATAACAAAAAGCCAAATATATCTTATTTTAAAGTATTTGGATCCAAATGTTTTATTTTAAATGCAAAAGATCAACTAGGAAAATTCGATCCAAAAGCCGACGAAGGAATTTTCGTAGGATACTCAGAACGAAGTAAAGCATATCGAGTATTTAATAAACGAACAAACATAATTGAAGAAACTTTACATATATCTTTTGATGAAAATTTTAATAAAAATTTGAGTATAAAAGATGATGAAGAATTTATAAATATAGAAAATACAAACCTTGAAAATTGTGATAATGAACTAAGATCTCCACCATGAATATTACGAGATCACCCAGTGCAAAATACAATAGGTGAAATGAATTCTCAAGTTAGGACAAGAAGTCAACTAAATCAAATGGGACATGTTGCTTTTATTTCAACAATAGAACCTAAAAATCCTAAAGAAGCATCAATAGACGTTTCTGGATTGTTGCTATGCAAGAAGAATTAAATCAATTTAAACATAACGATGTTTGGGAGTTAGTTGCCCATCCTAATAATCAATCAGTTATAGGAACAAAATGGGTTTACAAAAATAAAGTTGACGAACAAGGTAATATAACTAGGAATAAAGCTAGACTAGTAGCACAAGGGTATAATCAAGAAGAAGGTATTGATTTTGAAGAAACTTTTGCTCCAGTTGCAAGATTTGAAGCAATACATATTCTATTAGCCTTCGCATGTTTTCACAATTTTAAACTTTATCAAATGGATGTTAAAAGTGCATTTTTAAATGGTTTTATAAAAGAAAATGTGTACGTTGAACAACCTCCTTTATTTATACATGAAAAATATCCGGATCATGTATATATATTAAAGAAAGAACTATACGGTCTTAAACAAGCACCTCTTGCTTGGTATGAAAGACTTAAAAGTTATTTACTGAATTCGGGATTTCAAATTGGAAAAGTAGATCAAACTGTTTTCATTCAAAATACTACTAAAGATATTCTAATAATTCAAATATAATGACTAAAGAGTTTGAAATGTCTCATATGGGAGAATTATCCTATTTTCTCGGACTTCAAATTAAACAATTAACAAATGGAATTTTCATAAACCAAAAAATATTGTGTTAATCTAATTAAACTTTTCGGAATGGAAAGCACTTCTCCTAAACCTACTCCTATGAGTACCACTACTCATCTCGATCGAGATGAAAATGGCAAAAGTGTAGACCAAAAATTGTTTAGAAGTATGGTAGGCTCCTTACTTTACTTAACAGCTAGTAGACCAGACATAATGATGAGTGTATGTCTATGTGCACGTTTTCAATCTAACCGTAATAATCACATTTACGAGCTGTAAAATGAATTATGCGATATCTTAACTATACCAAAGATTTTGGTCTTTTCTATCCAAAAGAGTGTCCATTCGAATTAGTATCATTTAGGATGCTGATTTTGGTGGATCTCGAACAGATAGAAAAAGTACAAGTGGTACGTGCCATTTCATTGGAAAATCACTTGTATCTTGGTTTAGTAAGAAACAAAATTGTGTTTCGCTTTCCACATGTGAAGTGGAATATATATCAGCCACCTTAACATGTACTCAAGTCATCTATATGCAACAAACACTTAAAGATTTTAATATAAATTTAACAAATTCAACAATATTTTGTGATAATACAAGTACAATAAATTTATCTAAAAACCCGGTAAATCATTCTCGTACAAAACATATTGATATTCGTCACCATTTTCTACGTGACAATATCGAAAAAGGAATCATAAATTTAGAACATATTTCTACCGAAAACCAGATTGCCGATATATTTACTAAACCTTTATTAGAAAACTCTTTTATAAAATTACGACGAGAGTTTGGAATAATTTCTTTTAAAGATGTTTTATAGCAAATATTATAAAAATTATAAAACTCAGTCGACTAAACAACTCTGCCCAGTCGACTGAATCACAAAAACAAAATTTTTCAATGTATATGTTTCAATTCAGCTACATAATACATAATATATTAAAGGATGTCTCTAATCCATCCATTACTAACCAATTTTTTTTTTTAAACCAATGAAACAATGATTGGTTCTAAAACCTTATTAATTTACCACCACATTTTTCTTAGCAATTTTATACTATATATATACGTTTATACATATGTTATTTTCAAAAATTAAAAAGTTTGAAAATTCTATACAAAAATGTCTTCCAACAACTCATACTCTCCAATCAACATCACCTCCTCAGTCGATATCTCACCTACATCACCAAAACTTCCTACGCCAACACAAAGCATGAACCGGTTTATAAGTGGGAAAACTATCGAACTGGCTACACACCGGAATCGAAGAAGGCTAAACGTGGTCATTTTATCTCACCTGATACGAAAAGAAAGATTGATGAGATTCATCACTTTCAACAACAACAAATTGATCTTCAACGAGAATTATATTTTGAACAAAAAGTAATGGCTAGACGATTAAGCTCCCTTGAGCAAATCGGTTTACGTTTTTGTAGTTCAAAGAAAAACGATGTGACTGAGCCCCTACCTCGACCAGTTAGTTCGTATGATCCATCTACGTCATACCGTACACCAGTCGATCCTGTGAATCCTTGGATGTCGCCAAAAACTCCTCAATATAGTCCAAATTCATGGGACAAAAACTATATGGCGAATGAAGGAAATAAAACGCAAAAAGAAAAATAGTCCATCTCCAAAGAAATGATTATTTCGGTGGCCAAATCATATTGTTATATTGTAATATGTCTATACAATTGTAATCGTTTATTGAAATTTTTGCTTTAAAAATTTAGAACACCAAAAACTCAAGGTTCAGTTGACTGAACCTTACTACTTAGTCGACTGAACACATGGCAGAAAACAATTACATAATAGTTCAGTCGACTGAATTTAACACAGAAAATTTTCGGCCAAAAATTCAGTCGACTTAACAGACAATTCAGTCGACTGAACGTCGTTTCCCAGGCTACTTTTTCCTTTTTACCACTAATTTCTACCTTTACTTTTCACTTCATTCCAAAAAGCAACTTCTTCCCCATTACTCTTCAAAACCCTAGTCCCCAATTTTCATAATTTTCAAAATCCCTCTCAAAACACTCACAAAAATGGCTCCAAAAAGATCAAGGGCTTCAACTTCAACCTCCTTCGAGCCAATTGACGCTCAAATTGCTCAATGGCTTTATGATGGAGTGGCGGTCACACGGTGGAATAAAATGAAGAATTCTCGGATCTTTGAACACTCCTTCGTTGATTTTCAAAGTCTCCAAACATATAATATACAAGCCTTGACGGATCGAGCAGGTTTAACTTCTCTCTTGGACATAAAACGAAATGACCATGCAATCAATCACATTGTGGTCAAATTGTTCTATGCAAATCTTAATCTTAGACACCAAACTCGAAGAAATCCAAACGATAGTGTTTGGAGTATGGTGTGCGGAAAAAAGGTATGGTTCTCCCTAGACCGAATTGCATACATATTAGGATCTCCTAACACGGGAAGGAAGCTTGAAGAAATAGAATTTAATCGACATATCCGAGAACACATAAATCATTAATTTTTGGATGATAACATCAACATCCGAGATATGAAGTCAACTTCCTTACGACCAAGAGCAAGACTTCTCCACAAAGCTCTTATGTAAACAATCACTCCTTGAACGGGCTCATATGAAATTGTATACCCAAACAATTATAGAGCACTATATGCTATTTGGGGTAATATTCAATTCAATTGGGTCTAATTAATTCATAATGAATTTCTTACTTTCAATAATGGAAAAATGCGAACGATATATTTTGGAGAGTATATCATGTGACTTCTCTTCAACGTTGATACGCCATTACCGGAGTCCGAAAATACCATGGTTCATCAAATTAATCATCGAACTATAAGCCTTATGCAACTCCCGGATAGACCTCCTCGCATTATATCTCTTGCCGAATGGGATGCTAGACATCAAGAACCACAACAACCCCCTCAAGCTCAACATGAAGAACCTTTCGACCAAGATGATGAAATTCGTATCATTGAACCAAGTTTTACTACCAATCAATCGTTAGGAATTTCTTCAAGAAATCAACAAATTCTTGATAATCGCCTCAAGAAGGTAGACCACAAATTTGATAGAATTAAAGGGTTCTTCAATAAATTATGAGATGCCATCTCATGCACGAGCTCCATTACTACTTCAACCTCCCATGGCAAGCGTTCGACATCGACTTTCACATGGACGTCATCCGAAGAAAATCCAAGCAGCAGCACAAGTGGGAATAGCGGTGGTCAAGGTGGAAGAGCTTATAGACCACCCACAGGTGGACCCGTTATTCGCGAACCAAGGGGAGGGAGAGAAGCCTCACACGATTGGGATAAAGATGAATAACTCTCTTATGGTTTTTTATTTCAAAAACACTAATCAAAAGGCTTGTATAAATAGCCTTTTATGTTTCATACATGCTACATTCTATGTTTTATTTATTTATGCTACATTCCATGTTTTATTTATTTATGCTACATTCTTTGCTTCGTTCTATAGTCATGCATATCAGTGCTTGTTTTGACAATATACTTCCGCGATTATTACTTCCTTTTTATCGATGACAAAGGGGGAGAAATCTATGTTACTAACCTTGTTTTATAGAAAAGACAGTGCATATATTCAGGGGAGGAAATAATTACATCTCTACACGTTTTAGTATTGTCATCAATCAAAAAGGGGGAGAATGTTGATACGCTATATTTTGATCAATGACAATGGGCTTCAGCAAAAAGGAAGAGGTATGTGCAAAGCTAAAGGAAGAACGATAAAGACCAAGGATAAACATAAGTATGATTTCTATATAGGTCTTAGTTTAGATTTTTTGTTAAAATCTATCCTCAAGAGCCTTGCACAAACACTAGTACACGTTTCATAAATTTCATTTTAGAATAAAAATGCACTGTGCAGAAATCAAAAGTTCAGTCGACTGAACAGGTATGCCCAGTCGACTGAACCTGTTACACATATATAAACATGCACAGTTCCAGTCGACCGAAACACCCTGCTCAGTCGACTGAATTTGTTCTTGAAAATTTTACTACATTTTTCAGTCGACTGAAAACCCTGCTCAGTCGACTGAATTTAAACCTGCGAATTTTTTTTGAAATGACACCTTCTTCCTCTCAAGAGTTGCAACCATTCTCCAATGTAAATGGAAGCATCTCTTATATGCATCTCTAGCCAACAAATATATCTCTTCTACACATATAAATACATGGTTCTAACATCTTAAATTCACCAATTCTCTTATGCTTTAATCTCACTACTTTCTTGAACATATTTTATATTCTCTAAAATTTTTCAAAGCAATCACTAATCTATTGCATGAATCTCTGTTTTGTTTATAACATTCTTTTGATTCATAGCAATTCACATTTCCTAAATCTTCACAAACACATTGCATACTCTCGAGGATAAGATCATAGGAACATTGTATTACATTAGACTCATTAGTGTTGACAAGAACACAACAAGTCGAATATTGTTTTTAATTAAGTTGAAGTCCTCTTCGGTAGTTGAGACAAGAAATCCTGTTCGGTTGTTCGGGTAAGTTGTAAACCTATTCCTCCGGGTTAAGAGAGGGCCTTAGTTAGTAGAATTCCTAAGTGAAGCTCAAGGACTGGACGTAGGACTAGAGGTCCGAACCAGTATAAAATCCTGGTGTCTACCTTGCTTTTACTTACTTTATCTACCTAGACTATTCCATTATTCCATATTACACGATCCTACCGCATAGCATCTTTCATAACAAACACACCAATTAACAAATAAGTAAATGCACAGAAACACACGAACTTAGAGTAGTTCGACATATGGCCTACGTCCACTGTGAAATGGTTGACTTTTATTAACTTTTACTTGCTGGTTACAATGAATTACAAGAGTAAAAAAATGATTTCGTCAGAGTCTGGACGTAGAAGATCCAAAAGTCTATTTTCAGTATGTCTTGGGTTGCTATTTATAGGCGTAGGCTGCATATATCCCCCTCAGATCTCGAAAGACCACTTCTCTCACGTGGGTGGGCCCACGTGATCGATCCCTGACCATTTTGAGTCGATCCCTGATCGATACGGATGCAATTCGTGTCGATTCCGTATCGATCGAGATTTAGTCCAATCATGTCAGGTCTGATCATGAACATTCCTGAAGATGCACACAAGCTTCTGTGAAAATTTGGTTGCATTTGGACTTGTAGATTTTGAGTTATGATCGATGCTAGTATGGATTTTTTGAAGGCTGTTGAATTCGTATTGATGCTGTTTGTTTCGATGGATTCGTATTGATGGTTCTGCACGTGATGTCTGATCGCGTGGCGCTTGCTTTTAGGATCGATCCACTTTTTATGCCGAGTGACGTAGTCTTCCACTTGAATGTGTTTTCCTCATATCGATCTGGTGCATTCCACTTCGTATCGCTTCTGTTGCACTCCACCTCATATCGATGTCCTATGCTCCACTTCTTATCGATGCCATGTGCTCCACTTCATATCGATCATCGAGTATTCGGTTTCATAACGATGGAAGGTGTTGATTTCATATCGACCTATGGCCGATTGATATGAAGCATGTTTGAAACTGGATCGATACGAGACGGACTCCCGCGCTACAACCGATGGAAACGAAATGAGTGGTTATGAATGTATATGAAGGAAGCCGCTGTTGATGGATTCGAACGAGATTGATGCGAAGAAGGTTGACCGATGGATGCAAACAAGTTTATTCTCTTGGCTTGCTATCTTGAGCATATGAACTCGGATTTACTTGAAATTTGGAACGTTGGCTTCCATATATTTATTTGCCGTGTTGTGTTGATTTTAGCTCGATCCGGACTCGGCCAAAATTTACAGGCATCCATAGCTAACCTGCATACATCCATTTTTCGAGAAGATAAGTCTTTGATTTCCAGCGAATTTATTGGCATCAAGGCCTTGCCTAAAGGCGGAATAACATTTTCCCCCTAAGTATGTCTTGTGAGAACACGACGTACTTCGAAAAACTGCAATTTTCATCCAGAACAGCTTTTTCTAGCTTGTTTGGATGGTTGTTTTCTTCTCGTCGAAAGATGTAATCTTTGATTGATTTTAGTAATACAGATAATGAATTGTTGATGGCTAATTCTTGCACTGTGTATTTTTGTAACCGAGTAATGAATGATAGCTAACTGTTATCCATTGTTGTAATTGTCACCAGGTGAGCATTCAACTTCTGTGAATTTTGAAAATTGAATATTAGTTCGACATACATGCATGTATGTTAATTTGATTCTCGTAATGTTCATACACTCACGAGCCATTGTCAGTTT
The DNA here is from genome assembly GCA_030765085.1 of Allium cepa. Lineage (NCBI taxonomy): Eukaryota > Viridiplantae > Streptophyta > Magnoliopsida > Asparagales > Amaryllidaceae > Allium > Allium cepa. Next base: position 510,317,409 of record CM060941.1, read on the forward strand.
AGTTTTTTAATCAAATTCCATATTGATACTATCCTAAATCGATGTGAAATCCAAGTTGTAACGACGCTTGACGATTGTTTTGGAGTTTCTCTTCGCATCGATCCTCTCATGGATAGAGTTTAAATGTTTTAATGCATGATTCGTATCGTTGGCCATCGGTACGAACATGATGGTCTCTTTAGGATGCGTCATGTCAATGGCTACAAAGCTTCCATGTTCCTTGAACAGTTGGATATAAAATTGACACTTCGTACTAAGGGAGCAGAGTAATGTAATTGAGACTTTTTTATATATTTCACGTCGATAAAATCCTCACTGATGAATACGAAATGAATGTTTCGTATCGATGGAGTTACATGGTTCCAGTGCAACCTGGTTGCTCCTTTCGTATCGATCGAGAATGGATACGATGGTAGCTACCGAGCCGATGGCCAATGGACACGAATAGGTCATTTTTTATCGGTTAAGGAGTATACCTCTTCGTCCAATCCGTTCATATTGGGAGATGAATCGACATCTACCTTTCACATATATATGTATACGTGATTCTATACTTAGAAATATTTTACTTGCTCATTTTTCCTATAGCCTTCATATCGATTGAAAATCCTGAAATCCGAATCATTCTTTCGAATCGAACTGAACACCAATCCCTTGAACGAATTGTTGAAATTAGGTAAACAATCAATCAAACTCACTCTTAATATGATGAGACTTGAACTCTTGTTCCATCCCACTTACATTCATGGGCAATTCTGATGAAGAGGAGGTCGAAGATGGTCGGAGCAAGGTCGAGGAAGGTCTGATTAGTCTCTGTGCTGATTGGGGAAGATGAAGCATGGAAGGATACGAAGTACTCATGTAAGAGACGCTCTACCGTGACCTCACATCAATAGGAGAAGGAAGGAAGAATACCCTTATATCGATCTGGGATGAGGGATTCGTATCGATCTAAAACTGATGGATGGCGGGGGAAGTATCGATATACAATGTAACCTCATATCGATGGGAAAGTCTTGTTTCATATAGATGGCTGGTGGACCTTCATATCGATTGACCGATATGAAATCTGGGTCATGATGATCGATACAAAAGCGCCGCTAATGATCGATACGAAGTAAGGGATTTTGTATCGTTATGAAATGGCCTTGGGCGATCGATACGAAATGATGCTCTATGACCGATATGAAATGATGGCTCTTGGACAGATACAAAGCGAATTCTGGTGATCAATTCGAATTAAATTTTCGGTTGATATGAAATCCCTTGCATACTTGAACACTCACTCCGACGAGCTTCTGCCATGCATAACTGGACATAACCGTTAAACTGCATATTTGACTGCCCTTCAAGGCTCATCGACGGAACTTTAACTTGATAAAATTTAACAAAATTTAACTCGGATCCGTCTCTAAAGTCTGGATGGCACAGTTGTGGTGCTCAGCGATGACTGTCACTCCAGTTGAATTTTGAAGTCTTGTCGTTTGAACATCCTTTAAATTCTGTAGAATCTTTTAAGTACTACGTAGCACTACACCGTATAACACATTCATTCATTTCACATTGGGGAACACACGAGATTATTATCATCTAATGATGGCTTTTGATGAGTTGATTAATTTTGGAATCTACAAGTTCACAACAGCAGGAGCCTCAAAGTTCTTCTTCTCTGATAATAGAGATCAGGCCATTGCGGCTGAAGTTATAAGTCCAGCTCCGAATGAGTTACTAGGAGCAACATTTATCATGAACCCATAAGATTCCATGCTATCCAATGTCTCTGAAGATATGTTGGGGAGAATATGCTTAAGTCATGGTCAACCATTAGACAACGTTTTGCTACCCGGACCAAATGACAGGCAACACACTCCGCTAGAAGGATTAACGACCTTTAATCTACATTCGTGCATAGTTGGAACACTTCCTCCAATCAACCAGTATATTCGAGAAGTGTTAGCTTTCTTCAGAATCACTCCGTTGTAATTACATCCAAATGGATATGCACTGTTGAATAGTCTATTTATCGTCTTCATGGAACATCTCTTTCGACCCCCGACTTAAGAGCTGTGTAGTTAATGCCCCGCTATTACCCCGCTATAACCCCACTATATCTAGTAGCGGATTTCTACCGCGACGATTTTTCCATGTAGCCCCAAACTATAGCCTTTCCGCTTTAAGCCCCGCTATTTCCGCCATATCCCGTTATTCCCGCTATATTCCGCTATTTCCGCTATATCTTCTTTAATAAAGTGAATTGAAAAAGTAAAAATTATGAAACTAATTTATTTGATTTAGTTTTTAATATATTTTTAGAAATGAAAATACTCTAATATTCTACTAAATTCAATTATGTTATATAACAGTTTTACGTTTATTTAAAGTATATACACACATGTTTTTATTTAAAATTATTTATGTATTAATTATAATTCAATTGAATGATAATTTTTCATTTAATTACCATTTATATATTTTCGTCAAAACATTAAGTACTAGTTTTATATGCTATTTTAGAGCCATCCTCTATATCCCGCTATATCCTTGCTGCATCCCCGCTATGACTTTTTGCACCTCCACTGCTTTGAATCTGCCGAGCGCATTAATTGCACAGGTTAAGAGTCGGGGAGATAATCCCTCATTCATGTTTCTAGAGGAATTTAGGAATTGCCTAGTGGTGATGGGATCTTGGGCCAGGTTGGGTTACTTTAAGACGGAGTTGTTTTACGTTCGATGCCCTCCAGGGTTCGCCAGCCGATGGTTAGTCAGATGTAAGTGCCGTAATTTTTCCAGTAGCTAACAAATAGTCATACCTGACACTGAAACTAATTTTTAGTTTTTTTCCTCTTCTTTACCGCCGCAATTCCTTGGCCCGAAGGTGCTCAGTTTAAAGAAATAGGGCGGATTCTCCAAGGAGTGCCCGGTGTGATGAGGGAAATTGAGTCGGTGCTGGGAAATGAAAACTTGAGAGCCTTTGGGCTTATTGATCAGGATGAGAGCATTAGATTTGAAGGGTCGATCAGGACAGTTCCTACAAAATAAACTAAGCATAGGGTGCCCAAGATCGTAATAGTTGAGGAGAGCGATGAAGAAAATACACTCACTGACGACGAACCCGTAGCCGAGCCTCTTGATAGTTTTCATGATTCAGAGGGAAGGAGGAAAGGCAAGGAAACACCATATAAGAGTCATAAGTCTTTGTGATGGAAATCCACGGTTTTGTCTTTGCCAATCTTCGGTGTTGGAATTTTGGACGCTCCTCCCTCGCAAATAGAGAATCCTTTTGAAGGGCTTGCCGACATTCCAATTCCGGACTATGCTCGCTTCCACACGACACCAGGTTGGAAGGGCTTCAAAGTGCAATAGATTTAAGCGAGTCACTTCCTACAAGTCTAGCTGACATATCCGGTTGGTCGGGGGGTTTAACACATGCATACATACACGCCGCGACACTACACGGTTTCCCATCATAAGTTTTTTTTTGGATATTACTGATTCTGCTTTTTTCTACTTTGCAAATACGATGACTAGGCGAGAATCTATATTAGGAAGCCTCTGCTCTGCATGCTTGTCATCTAGTTTATACTAGGAGTCCCATGGGAGGGAAGCTGACAAAGGCCGCGATCATTGTTATTGTAGTCAAGAATGCTACGAGAGGGAGAGGGATAGAGATAGAGAATACAGACATCGATCCTAATTGCGCTTTCCACCTCTTTGAGCTCCAACACAACCCTCCGGTCACAGAAAACAACCATCAGAGCCTCTATGTCAAAAACCATCTTCTCAAGCTCCTACGCCCAATTCGCAAAGCCGTAAAACCGAGGTCGAAACTCCTAATGTCATTGAACAAGCCATTACCGAGCCCACTGGGGAAGGAGCAATCAAAATTATCCAGTTGAAAAAAGATTTCCCGAACATTTGCTTTGACGGTTTCATCTTCCCTGCAGACTTAAAGAAAATTCCAGTTGAAGCTGAACAAACTATGCATGACTACATATACAATGTTTACAGCCAATGTAGGGAGTGGGTGAAAACCGCGGATAAAGCATCGACGATGGCTTTTGAGCGAGCAAAAACAATTGAGAATTAGAAACCGTCCTTGCTCAAAAGGACCGTATAATACAAGTTCTCAATAATGAAATCTTCCTAGAAGTCGAAAATAGAGGCCACCAAGAAAGCCGATGGGGCAAATCAATCCATGGAAATGATGCGGCAGATGCATTTCGCGTTGTTGAGGAGATGGGCCATTGAAACAGCACTGTTACATTAGAAAGGGATTCTGCTCTAAAGGAACTCAATGAGCTAAGGTTGAGGATGAAGTTAAAATGCTGGAAGCCATGTGAGAGGCCGATACTGAAGATCTTTTGATCACGTATAATTCTAATGTCTTGAAACATAGAAACCTGACCTAGCTTGATAATTATCCAACACACCCGCACAACGCATAGGACCAATTGGTTGAAGATGAAAAGGCCGAACACCAAGTAGAATCGATTGATGAATTTGAGCTCGAAAATCGGGTGTTGAGCGAAGATGAAAGAAAGTTCTCCATGATATCATGATTGCATATGAAAAGGAGAAACTTAACACACAACACTCAAAGGCTGGAAAAGGTTCTGATGTTGAGCACCAAGATGTAAGTTCTGAAATTCTTGCACCAACCTAACCTGAAACTACACTGCGATTGATCCCCAATCTATTCCTGCATACAATACTGATCAATCGCAGTTGTCTCCAGTCCGCAAGCAAGTATCTGAAGCTGCTCTACCTGTCATGAGTGATACTGAGGAAGGTACTCTGAACATTTCCTACATTTGCTCATTATCAGAAGCGTTACTTGAAGTAATTACTAACAGTTTTGTCTTTGTCTCTATAAAGTGATTGGAGTCACATCTACCATGCCTCCTACAACTCAGGAGCAAAACCATGAGTAGGAGGCCATCATAACCGAAGCAACCACGACGACGACTATTGCACCTACAGATTGGGTAAAGGGAGCACACTTACTTTAAATGAACAGATGATGGAGGAGCTTCTCGGTCATCACAGTGACCCCTTTGCTGATCTACCGTTTGTCATGAGTGGAGGTGCACTTGTGACTAGCTCCTCAGGCCCAACTGCTAATGTTCCCGGCGAGGCTTAGACTATTCACGAAGAGGAGATAATAGTCGAAAATAACGTCGAGATGGAAGCAGTTGCCCACGTCAGTAGATATGGAGGTGGACTGGCGGACCCTATTCCAGCCCCATTACGAATGATTTCTCCTGGTGGTACGGCAGTGTGCCTCTCCCGCCTTCTACTGTTGATCCTATCCCTCCGACTCTACATTCAAGAAGCATTCCAATACATGTGAGTCCGGATGAGGAAGTTAATATAATGCCTCCGATTGGAGATCGGCTGCCAAAAGGTAAGGGCTCAAAGTGGAAGCCAAGTGGCAGCTCCAGTGGGTTAATGCCGAAGAAGAAGCCAAGAAAAATGAAAGAATAGACATGTCTTTTCGGATCGTTTGTGGTAGATAGATCGAAATCTACTTTTTCTTTCTTTTTATAGGTCGTGTATAGATGCGGGTTCAACCACTGCTTGTAGGACTTTTGATATAGTTTTGTACTTATCCTTTTTTCTTCCAAAGAATAATTGAAATAGAATTTCATTTTGTCTCTGGCTCAGTTTGTGTTTATTAGTTTAAGTGCTTCTACAATCGAACTTCCATTCAATATACTTGAAGAGTTTTAGTCTTTAAATCGGACCCGGTTTAATTGCTAAGTTCCGGAGTCACAGTTTCGGGTCGCGACTGAACGCTAAGTCAAATTCTGATATTGTACTATCTCAATCAATGGTTGGTACCTAAACTCTGCCCCAAGTTTCGAGGACAAGTTGAAAAGATTGGTTAACAATTGTCGATTGCCTTTAATACATCGAGCTTAAATTTATTGAAGCAGAATTTAAACAAGACAAGTTTAGATGGTCACATCACAGTGGCTCGTCTATTAGCGATTGTATCCACACTCTAGGGATTGCACTTGTTGATTGGTGGTCTATCACACCCGCTTAAGTTTTTGACATATGTCCGCGCTACGGGGACTTAAGTTGTAACGACCCGCCTTTCATTCCATAGAAAGACGCATCACTAAGAAGAAAGAAAGGGATAGAAAAGAGAAAAGATAAGAAAGAAAGAAACAAACAACATTAGAATCTCACAGCGGAATGAATAAATTATATTTTATCACATAAAATATTACATAGTATCATATACATCAGAGTTATACAGCTAATACAACACATACTAGACAGTTATAAATAGCTGTCTAGTTATTACAATTCAAGTACATCAGAGAAAAACAGATACAATTCGAACACAATGGAACCACAATACATGTCTACACGCTGAAGCCTCCTGCTCCATTTCTCCTCCAGAATTAGTCAAAGCAATCCTGAATCACTTGACTACTCATACATAATATGAGTACCCAAGAGTTTAATAAAACAGAAAATAAACACACGGGTCAGACATGGGTCTGGAGTGAGTAAACGGGTTTAAAGTTTCTTAACTTTGAAAATCCTTCAAAAAGAAAAGGTATCACGTAGGACTTCCCACACAGAAACATGGAAAAGATTTTACCTTAGGCTAACCAAAATATTTGATAGGAAATCCAGTGATATTTTAATAGTGTCTAGGGTTTTCAAGTGAATAAGAAATAGCCGAAATAGTTACATCTATTAAATTCCAGCTACTAGCCACAAAAGTGGGTAATACAAACAAAACCGTAGGGGCACGTAGGAAGAATGGGTATCCATCAATGGCAAGGCTACTGGGGTACCGTCCGTCACCGTACGTGGCCTAGATCACCGTACCTAGGATCACTCCCAATCCCCTGCAACACAAAGCTGGAACCATCCCTTACTGGATAGTCCCGAACAAGACAACCTCGCAAATGGCCATCGCCAACTGCCACACAACCGAAATAAAAAGGGACCTCTAGAGAGGAGTAAATCTCGTTTTACATGGGCATGACCCACTTAGCCTTGTTGCACCTCCCCTGTTTTAGCCATTCCCGGTTGATGAGGCTTGAGGCTACGATCACCTTTATAGGACAAATCAATCTTAGAATGCTCATCGTCCATCTGACGATGTTCTGAAAGCATTCAATCCATACAAGTTCGTTTCGGGTTCGAACGAAATCGAAGGCACTATTTCGCTACACTCGTTTTGGAATCACCCTTAGAGTTAACGACAACAGCCCTTGCACTCCGAATCTTCATCTCGAACCTGAAAGTACTATTTCCGTCAAACTCATCACGGAATCACCCTCAGAGTTATACTGACAAATAGTTCTTACACTTCGAGTCTTCACTAAGCTCCACTTGGATTCACGACCTAACGTTTAATTTGGATCAATGTGGTTTTCGAAATTCCAAATTTGGAAACCCGATCCCGGTCTCATCGAAAACCAAACGCCATCTTAATGTCCAAGTGATTTTATTTGAACAATTAATTCAATTCATCATTATCTATTTACACACAGATAGATAATTCACATATCACAATAGATAATCACATTTTATCATAAACAGATAATCCGTACTATCATCATCACAAACAGATAATCATCACAAACAGATAATCCATATTATTGTACTTTAACTAAGCATCCATATCATATAGATATTACTCATCTCATTACTGAGACCACAACCATCCAATGAAAAATCAATATCATCCATAAGCAATGATTTATTACCATCATCTATAACTAATTTAAAATGAATTAAATTAATTACTTCTATCTCTAATTAATTTAAAATAAATTAAATTAATTACCACATTTATAAATCCTGGTTATATATCCATTAATTAATTAACCTAGTTAATTAATCATTCTCTAAGTATTCAACTTGATTAAACACCTTTGATTAATCATTCTAATTACAATCAGTAATTAGTCTTTAATTAATTTCACAAATTAATTAACCTTAATCATAAGTAATTAACATTTAATTACTTCATTTATTAATTAACTGCAATTAATTACATTTATCCTTAATTAATTACATTAATTAAAGCGATTAATTATTAATTATTCCATAATTTAACAATTCTTAATTACATCATTAATTATATTAATTAATGATGTCTAATTTATATTTAAATTAATTACTTTATTTAAAATTAATTACATTTAGTAATTAATCTAAAACTTAAAATACAATTATTAATCACCTTTGATTATTATCAATCCAGTAATTAACCACCCTGAATTACTCGTTAACAAATTAATTATCCCATAATTAATCATCTTCATTAATTAATCCCTTGATTAATTACAAAAGTAATCAACCAAATTACTTTATAAATCATCTTTCACTAATTACATTCCAGTAATTATCATTTATTACTTCTCTAAGTAATCATGCTCCATTAATTACATTAAGTAATTACTCTTTATAAATCATCAAATGATTTTCTTAAATTAATTAAACTAAATTAATTATCTTAAACAAATCACATTATCATAATTAATTACAATAAGTAATTAATCCCTTAATTACTTTTATCAAGTAATTATTCTTAACAATTTACAATTGATTATCTTCAATTAATTAATCTAATTAATTATCAAAATTAATCACATTAATTAATTACTTAATAATCCTTAGATAATTATCTTTATTAATTAACAGCATTTTCTTTAATTACTTCCTTAAGAAAAATTATCTTAGATTAATCATTATTAATCATCACTAATTATAAATTAATCTAAAACATTAATTAATTAAATAAATTATTCCTTAATTCTTTTATAAATTAAATCCTTTTTATTATCTTAATTATTTCTAAAATAATTCATTTACTTATTAATGACTTCATTAACATTCATGTATATTTAAAACAATACATTTCTAAATTAAATTCAAATTCCATTTTAAAATTTAAGATTCAAAATGTTTAACTATTTAAACATATTTATCCAATTTTAAATAAATTTATCTCTTAAAATAAAAGTGAAGAACAATCATTACTTATATAAGATACTTATATAAGAAAAGTTTAAAACTAAATTACTTAATTTTATTAAAGAAATCAAGCTTTAAAAATAAATTGGTTATTTTACTTTCCAAATTCAAGTTAAACACACTTCATAATTTTTATTCAAATACTAAAGAAAAGAATTTTATCAAGTTTAGAACTTATTTGAAAACAAACTCATTTTTAAATCTACTTTAAAACATTTAAACTTGTTCAACATTTTAAAATTTACAACTATTTTAAATTCAAATCTGGATTCATAGTAAACTTGAAACTATATTTAGACTTGATTTTAAAACTTAATTTAAATATTGCTTAAATTTAAAATTTTCATTTTAAAAACTTTGGATTCAAAAGTTCATTTGAATTCAAATTTAAGCTTTGCATTAAAAAACCCTGTTTAAATCCTGCTTTAAAATTTAAATTTCATTCAAATTTTTAAAAGCAGAACGCTGTCAGGTTTATAAACCTGAAACAAACACTTACCCGAGACCTCTCACAATTACTTCGAGTTAAACCCCTAAGTGCTTCGAGTAAACTGCTTGATCTACTCGAGTAAAATTCGAGTTCCATCCTCTTGCACATACCCAAAAGTTCATCAGAATTTAATATGCATGGTGTATATGCATCGAACTCTGGCAATCTCCAGCCACCATAACCCCGTTCTCCATGTCGCTGACCATCTCCATACCTAATCACGACCACCAGAGATCCCACAACAGCTCGAAATTAAAATCGAGTAATCCAATGCAACTTGGAACACCACTACATCAAAATCCAAACCTGCCATCACCTCGACAACCCATTTCCGACCATCTGATCACCTACGACTCTGGCCATCCCTCCATCTACATCCCCTCTGCCAATTCCCAAAGCCTTGCATCAATCGATGCAACAGAGAACACGAGGAGCATCATAATTCCTACCACTAGAAAACTAGGGTTAGAAACCTGAAAAGAGCTATCACCGTCGCCACCAACCTCTGACCACCCACCTGACAATTTTCCCCCACTCATCTATCATTCCTCCATCTGTAGGAAGAACCACAACATCCCAAAATCAATTAGCAATCAGATAAACCCAAAAATTCCCATTCTGTTCAACCCAGTAATGCTCACACAATAGTTAACTAAAAAATGTGATTTTTGTTTTAAAAATCATAATTTCATACATGCATTCAAGTTATAAAATTGTTTTAATAATCTAAGAAGTTTGACATTTCTTGTTTGAAACAATAGCTGATCTTATTGTTTACAGAGACAATAGTTTTTAATTTAACTTAATTATTATTTATAAACTTAATCCATACTAAACAAACATCTTTCATTTACATAACAAATCCTAACAGAGAATCAAATCAAGAGGTAATGGTTTTCTATTTAAAATTTTAGTTTTTTAAAAACAGAAACAGGCATATGGATACCTGTAAACACACACATATATGTTTATATATATTCACATAGAATATCCATCACAAGAAAAATCATACAAGCATACTTAGTCCTATCTATCCTCGTGCAACAATTAAATTTAGGCTTTTCAATTGTGAGGTTACTAACTTAAAAAAGAGAAGACAGAGCAGTTTTTATCTATAACAGTTTTGATTTTTGAAAAAAAAAACAGTTTGAGTCAGAAACTTGAGTATTGGAAATTTCTTTAGCATTGATTTTAAAGAAAGAACTGTTTTTAAAAATAGAAGTTTACTCACATTATTATAGAAGAAGCAGAGAACAAACCCAGATGCAAATTCATTTCCCTGGAGCAGATTTGAATTTCCTGTTGAACTATTGAATCTGGTGTTCTACGTTTGCTTGCTGATTTGTAGTTGATTCTGGTGAGTTTGCTGTTGTAGTTGAACTTAAAACTGCAGCTGACCTAAATCTTTTGCTAGAGTTTGAATTGATCTTTAAACAGATTTCAAATTTGCAATTGAACAGATTGTTTGCAGATTTTAAACAGATTTGGTTTTGCAGATTTTATATTGTATTTGGTTTTGAATTTCTTTTCTAAAATCTGATTTCAGTTTCATTTGAAGATAATATTTGAACAATAATGAATTGTTAAGCTTCTACTAAATATATTTTCAATAAAAAATGTTTTTAAAAATAAATAAAATCAATGCCACTTGTTACTTTAGTTTGTAAAGTGATTTACAGGTGTCTCTCCTATGAGTTAAATGTCTAACACATGTTCAATTTAATATAAAATAAATTTCTTAATTTTATAAATGTATTTAAATCCATTTATAATTTATGATATTTTAAATGCTTATTTACATTTTACCTTTAGATGTTTACTTTTAAATTTTCTTTATAAAATTACACTTTTTAATGTTTATTTGAATATTTTTAAAGCTAAATTTTCAAGAGAGAGAATTTTAAAAAGAAAAGAATGTTGAGTTACATTTTATTCCAAAGTTTCAAACCAAAATATTATACTCTAATGTAAATGAGCTAAGTCTATTTCAAAAGAAAACAATTTTAATTTTTTTTTATTATAAAATACAATTTAAACTATTATATTTTTAAACAAAATAAATATTTTACTCTAATTACTTTGAAGATATAAGATAGATTTTTAAACAAACTTATGAAAAGTTTTCAATACAAATTTAAATCCAATTAACCAGTTCATAATTTATTCACGTACATATATATATATATATATATATATATATATATATATATATAAATTTGAAAATATCTTTATTAAATTTAAATTTAAATTAAAAATCAAAACCCCTATTTACAATGTATACACATATATACATTATAAATAAAATATCCTTTAAATTAGCTTAGAAAGATAATTTTATCATTTAAATATTTTTAACTTTTGAAAAGAATGAAATTCCCATATATAAAGTTATCATTATTATAAATTTTGAAAAGAATAACATTTGTCAAACTAAATAATTATTAGTTTTCAAAAGATAATTTCTGTTTGAATTAGAGATTAAATCAATATTTCACATTTTAAAATAATTATTAATGAAAATTATTAAATAAATATTGCCTAAATTTCGGGGACATCACATAAGTCATTTTATGGGTAGTCATTCATGCCCGTTTGATATTCAGAAATTTGTCTTCACTCCGAGGACTTACATTGATTCGTGGGTGGTCAATAACACTCGATTAACATTTATGCTCTAATCACACTCCAAGGACTAAGATTTGTCTTACGGATGGTCGATTCGTATCCGAATTGTGTTTGAACTCCAATCCGTGCTTTTGGGATTTAGAGTTAGCAGGTGTTTGTACCTAGTCCATGCTCTGAGGACTTAGAGTTAGTAGATATTTATACTCCAATTCGCACTCTGGGAATCCGGAGTTAGTTGCTGGGTGGTCGAATCATACCCACTCGGTTTTTATATTTATACTCCATTTCAAACTCTGGGAATCAAGAGTTGGCCTACAGATGGTCAGTCACATCTGTTTAGGCGTTAGGATTTCGTTTTCACTCTGGGAATGATGGATCCACTACTATAAAACAGGTCATTTGCATCGGTTGTTTACCCCCCATTTTGCATCAGTTCAACAACCGATGCATATGCAACCGATGCAACAGGCTTAACACTTTTGCATCAGTTCTGAAACCGATGCAAAAAGGTCCATTTTGCATCGGTTGTTACTAACAACTGATGCAAAATATCATGGTTGGTTGCTTGGACACAGCCCCATGTTGCATCGGTTGTAATGAAAACCGATGCAACTAATCTCTCTATTGCATCGGTTTTTTATAACAACTGATGCAAACTAATCCCTCTATTGCATCAGCTATTTATACCTGATGCAAAAAAACCATTCTCAGATACCATTACTACAGTACTCAAATAGACTATATATATATATATATATTATTGATTATAACAAACTATTATTGCATGCAATATTACTATCATTCAAAATTAAATTTGATGGCAAATACATAATCAGATTTAATAATTCTACAAAAGAATGAAAAACATAAATAAATTCCACCGTACGTAAATTCACTGATATGAACCACTTCACCAACATCTTCTACACCACATCACATCTCTGCCTATCCAAATGCACATCACATCTCCTTGCCCACTTCTCAACTTCATCTCCACTGCCTAAACATCACAGTGCTGCTACCATTTCCTTCCACTGCCTTTACATCCACATTGTTGTTACATACATCCAGTAAACAACCACCCACTGCCTGAACATTTACAACCATAGTGCCCTGCCACCAAACTGGGACCACTTCCTCAACAAAAAGCTTCTGCCTACCTAATCACCCCATATCGCCTGAACCCATACATTCATTACCCACCTTCCACACTCCTGCTACAACAGTACCATACATTCATTTCCATTCATATCAAAATCTCCTCTGCACTGTTTTTGCACTGTCAACAACCTTCCAAACTCCTGCTGCAACAATACCACCACCACCAGAATTCCACCACCCTGCACATCCACATCACCTAACTGACATATACATAACCCTGCATACTTCAACTTACCAACCATATTCAAAACTTTACTGCCTTAAATCACTTCTGCATTATTCATACATTATTCCTAACAAAACTGTTACATCGCTCTGCCTTCCACTGTGACTGCAATTCAAAATAACCATACCCTCACTATCAACAGAACCACACCCACCACCTCAACTTGCTACCATCACATTCATCCCCTCCGTACTTTCAAACTGGACACTTCAGTGCAAATTCCTTCATCACCCCTTATGCAATACTTCAGTGCAAACAACACTCATTACCCCTCACTCCTTGCTGCCAATTCAATTACCCCTCACTGCCAATTCAATTCACTCATTACCCCCCACTCATAATCAATACAAACTTATACTTGACCGCCATCCAAGCTCAAACTTTCTTACTTCAGTTCAACAATCCTTCATCAATATCAACCTGTCAACAACATCAGTACTTCACCTACAACAACTTGCTCACTGCCTAATACAACAACACAGAAACTTACCACCTACCACCTCTGCAAACTCCCTCATATCACAAATACATCAACTGCTCCATATAACCAATACAGTCACTGTCCATTTCCCTTCCTTCATCTGTGCACATATCACAGTGCACATCCTTGCATGTGCATCTACTTCATACTGCACAACAACGAAAAATTGCTGCCGCTCATTCACCTTCCCACTGACTTCCTTCTCCTCTATAAAAAACATTCACCTCACATATCACCATCACACTGCAAAATACACACTACCTCACATATGCGCCACTGTCCTCATCTGAAAAACTAAGCACATCTGCCTGCAACTCATTAACCATACCAAAAAAAACACCACACTGTTCTGCCCACCATCACTTTACACTGTTACAATCTTCAATTAGTAACTCCTCCCAATATCCACCCACTGCTGAACATCACCTTTCAGCAAACACCACACCTTATCGCACTATAATCTGCCAACTTGTGTAAGCATGAAATGCATGCATGATATACAATTTGGAAAAAGCATAAAATTCAAGCATCTGAATACATTATTTTTCTCTTCTTACATAAAAACAATCTGTGAGATAATGGAAATTTATGTAAGTCAACGTAACAAATCAAATCCATATTACCATCTTGTAAAATAGGACAGATGCAGCTAGTGACATGGTTTGTGGTAGAAGTCTGATGCAGACATTTACTTTTCCGCGTTCATATGTTCTCTAGAACATATGACTTGTATTTATATTACACAAGAAAGGTATATAATTACATATTATAAGTTTAACCATCTTAATAGCTTTGAACTTGAAGAAAGAGAGGGTTGACTTAGTCAAACACTATTAGCAACCGAACTTGAGCTACTTGTTTATTTGGGCATTTCAATGTTATTTTGTTGCATGACTTCAGAAGTTTCAACTCTGCACGTTGTTCTTTTTATTCAAAGTCTAATGCTACAATCATCAATTGATTATTAAAAGTCCTACCTTAAGAACCAAGACTTGTTCAGTTCAGAATTCAGTTTATGTATTAAGTCTGTAATATCTTAGGTCATCTTTATTTACTTGCTGATTTAATACATGATGACAAAAGTAGAACTTTTAAATTCTGTTAGAAAAAAGCCTTCCTTAAACTTGGCAAAAAATTTGCAGTATTTGAACATAAAACAAACTTGGCAAAAAATTTGTAAAAATATTACCTTGACACGTCACACTTGAGTAAATACATCATGGATGGAGAGAAGAATTTAAGTGGATGACATAATTCCATAACTCACATTTGTAATACTCCATCATTCTTTATTCAACTACCTAAAATAAAGAAAGTAATGCATATTATCTCTTTAAATATGAACAGACCGTAATCGCAGGCAATGAAAATTCACATCTCAGATAAAGAACAAGCCATTAAAATATTTGGACATGATATATAAGCATCAACTTGTTATTCTTCTCAATAATTTGTTTTATCTTCACTTTCCTTTCATACTCACTTCACACTGAATTATGTTGAAAACTTCACGGTTTAATTGTGTGAAAAAATTAATTGAATTATGGATACCACAATAAAATAACTTGGTTACCTACTTTGCTTGTAGATCAGCGACCCATCGACAATCAGATACCACAAAGAGTGAAGAAAGAAGATGAAATAAAAAATAAAAAAGTTTTGTTGATGGGATTAGAAATATATAGCCATTTAACCTGACCAAAAAAGGAAACTTAGCACATAGTGGCTAAGCCCCATAAGTAAGAGCTAGTGATATCACAATTAAGATACCACAATCTGAGTATTCAAATATACCACACAATCATGGCATATAAATATATCAAAAGAAAGTTGAACAGTAGTTGATAATAAGCTGTGTATTGTCTTGAAAAAAATATCTAGATGAGATTTATATTTATATTTTAAACATAGCAAACATTATGGGTATGAGTACAGTATTGCAAATGCTATCCTCCTTCTCTGCCACCAGCCACAATCGTCAGATTCTTTGACTTTTACTTTTAATTTGACCTCAGCGCTGTTAAAATTATTTATAACGTGAACCAAATTAAAATCTCAGAAGAAGTATTTGACTTTTAATTTTAGTTTATTTTTTTCAATCCATAATATTGTGTAGTCAGACAACATCAATTCAAGATCATCCAACCGAATAACTAAAAAGTTGGTTTTATTTTCAACACCATTCAGCCTATAACCTCAAATTATCACACACACACACACAATACATTTAGAAAATTAAAGATGATGTTTTCTTGCAAACATGTAACCAACGAAGCATCAATCAAAACAAACCTCGATATTAATCCAGAATCCCTCCTAAAGCATGCACAATCCACGTCAAACCTTACGTTTGAAAATTGAGACACATGAACCAATAACCTGAAATTTTCAGATTAATATTCATATGATTAGCTGGAATGAAACAAAATGGCAGGTGATCACAAAAAGTAGTGTAACATTCTTGAGATAATTGAATAGATAGTGCATAGTTTATACCACTGATATAAGCCAAGTATTCACAGTAATAAGTTTATAAAGGCCTCCAACAATGACAGGACCTTCATAAAACCTACTTGAAATAATGAATGTATATGTTATACCTGGGCCATGAAGAGCACTCTAGAGGTATGACCAGTGAGTTCAACAATCTTAGATATGGATGGATACTTCCAAAGAGTCAACTGATTCTGAGTAAATCCATGAGAACTGAGCAGTTCATGCTCCTTGGTATTCCAGAGCAAAGAACAGACTTGAGAACTGAGAGAATAACAATATTTTGGTTTGATTTTAGACATTCTTGGTCCCTGAAAACTGATGCTGTATACACTTCATATCAGTGTCTACGTTCTAGAGCAACATCACTATGTATAACTTTGTTATGCTACACAAATTTGTATCAGCTATCATGTACTTATATAAAATAATATAAAAAAAAAACTGAAATTGAAACACAATTTACGAAATTTTCAAAACAGAATCAAACTTTTAAAGTTTTTAATTTTTTAAAATGGCCGAAATGGATCCAAAAACCAAAATTTTAAACCTTAGACCACTTAATAACTGACAACAAAACTGTGTTAGTTTCTATGATGTTTTATTACATGTGTGTTTCTCTGTAACTAAATACATGGACAAAGGCTTACCCTGTCTTGTAAGTGAGAGGATGGTGTTTTCCACCACAACAAACCTCCTAATGTTGTGACACTGTGGACCTGGAATATTCTTAGCTTATTGAATGCCTCATGCCTCCTCTCTTTCACTCCTCTTCTTAAGAGTACACTGAACTGCACCCACCAGCTATTGCTCCAATTCTCCTTCTTCATTGTTACTGCATTAACATTGAAGTTCAGCATATTAGTGTACAACTAATGAATCATGTATTATAGTACAATGGCGAATAACGTTGTTGTAGCTGTAATTGTTATTGCTATGATCCATAGCGAGTCCACAAAGCTCTGATTTTAAATTTGTCGCTATGTTTTTGTCATATGCAGATACAACCTCCTGTCTCACAGCCTTCTGCTCATCTGCCATGCTTTTCCATTATTATTATGGGTGCTAAGTAGATTTTTCGTTTATTTTTCTTGTTGGCGTCTACAGCTAATTACTAGTCGATGATAGCTACCATTTTGTTATATTTCTTTGATACTTATGTTTTGTAGTTGTTCTATAACATTTTTCTTATAACCGAGACATTTGGATTTGGAAGAATTGGTAGCCTGTAAGGCCTTACCTAGTGTATCTCTTTTGTTTTGCTGTGAATAATATTACATGAACATCATGATTTTCTAAATATTTTTTATTAGAGCATTTGCATTTTGCTACCATTACCTTGATATTTAATGTCAAGAATTAATGCTGGATATCAAATTTCGTGGTTGGATTTCAGTTATATCCGGTCTTCCATTTTAAAGGATTAAGTTGAAAAGTATATGACGTTTTCAAACAATGTCAAATTGCAGCGGGGATGTCAAACAATGTCAGGTTGCGATCCAACATTTTTGCAAGTAAGAAAGAACCGTAGAAAAAAGTTAAATATTGTACTAGCTGGAAACAAGTTTAATCCTGTGAACATCTTCTTAATTTACTATTTGATTGCCTTACAGAGGCAGATGAACTGGCAAACGATTTGGCAGCTATGATGGCAACATGTGGATAAATAAGAATTTTCTTTTAATTTAATTCAACTATTTGATGGCAAGATTAAACAGAAAATTATCAATGGTTTAATACAATGGGGACAAAAATTAAAAAAAACTGAACAAAAAAGAATCTCAACTATCATTAGACTTATAGTTTAAGGATGACTTTTGTAGGTTCTTTAAAAGAAATAGTTTCTATGTTTTTCTACCCATTGCAAACAAGCTAATTACTTAATTATTATACGGAAAGAAATAAATATGAAAGTTTTTCTGAAATATATAACATATTCGAAAATAATAGGAAAATCGTCAATATATTAAAATATATACTGTTGTGTTGATGAACGAGGTTGTTCACATGAATTTGGCAAAATCACGATTTAAAAGAAACAAATACTTTTATTATGCACAGGAAGCGTTTACAACTAATTTCCCTTGTCTGTTCTGCAACCTTGGATGATATGACCGTTAGTTTCCCAACATTCCAACTTCTACTATATTTTCGTCTAGTTAAATTAATTTGTGGGCGATGATAACTTAGGAATGCATCGTACAATATATATAGCCTATGTAAATAGTGTGTGAATATATAATTTAACTTGTATAGATAAAAAATAAATAAAAACAGTATAATCACTAGCCAAAAAACAATGTAGTGGAATAATGTCAAATACATACGAGCCTACTGAAAAGGTCTAACCACTGACTGCTTTTAATTTACTCATAAGCCATAACATGTCAACAAAACAGCAATGCAATACACTTATATTTCAACATTTCAAAGTAAGCTGAGCTAGGAATTTTAGTACAACAATAATGCATTAATTAGTTTGCAAGATGCAGAACTTGTTACCTTAAAGGTAGGTATGATAACTCTGTCACATTTTTGATAGTGTTGGAGAATTCAGAGATCAGCACACAATTTTGATTCCAAATTGAAAATCAGATAGCAATATATATCTTCTCAATCACACAAGTAGACAGTAAGATAAACGATAATGCACGATGTCATTTTCCTATCCCTGCATCAAAGATCAGTTCACTGTGCACTGATTGTGTATTAGGTTTGGTAGCTAGAAAAACAAGCTAGCACATCGATCCAACGGTGTGAAATGATTGACGAAATAGGTTGGTGTTGGTGAGGTATTATTCACCGTCCATGTGTAGCAGTGACCTGTCCATTATGTCATTGGCACGCCTCTGTATAATAAATAATATTTAATTATAGCGTCTTAGTAAAGTGACTTTGAAAAGTACATCATACAAAATTTGTCTACATACTTAACCAATAACAAACATTTTTTTTAATTAAATGGACATAGAAATATTGTTTGAAGGTTTATCACGTAAACGATTGAAAATCAAAATTTAAAATCAAAAGACACATGACCCTTTAAACCGTTTGGGATAGAACCAAAAGAAAATGAATTTGATATTAGAGTAACATTAAAAAAACTGATGTATAAAAATTTTCAAGGCAATCTGAAGCATAATTTCGAATGCAAGTAGGAGCACACTGATTCACGTTTATTAATCAATTTTCAGTTTTTGTTTGTTGAAGCGATAACACATCAGTTGTAGTACTAGGATTACTTGTAACAGTGACAAAAGTAAGAGGGACATAATACAAAGAAGCAAATACTGGATTTTACCTGATTTTGGGACAAAAGCTAAAGAAGAACGCGATTTGCTCCTGAGATAATTTCATATTTCGTGGCCAGGAAAGACTTCCTCTCCTCTGTACTCCTACCTCACTACCGCAGACAAGTACGAGCATGACACCACTTTCTTCAATAATCGACAATCGCCTTCTCTAATTCTTCAGCAACCCTCAATAATCACCATTAATCACCGCGCTTTACTCAAATCCCCATCCTTCAATTACCATCAGCAACTTGCGACTTCACCCAAAATCCGAAAGAAAGAAAAAAAAGGAAGAGAAAAGAACGAGCCACAACTTTCATCACTTGAAATTTTAGGGTTTTTTTTGTTTTGAAGCAGTCGAAATATTTGGGGAAAGAATGAGAGGCGGGAGCAGCAAAAAAAAAATTGGAAAGGCGGGATGTAATAGCTGACTAGGTGAGCAACGAAAAACCTGAATAATTTGAAATTGCATCGTCTCCACTAGGGAACCGATGCGGAAAATTATTATTTTGGACGTTGTTGCATCGGTTGACTTTAAAACCGATGCGACTAAACGATTTGCATCGACGTATTTGCATCGGTTGTTGGTGACAACTGATGCAAATTTGATTTTTTTATTACCTATTGCTTTCCACATACCAATTGCATCAGTTATTAATACAAAACTAATGCAAATAGTTCTATTTGCATCAGTTTTTACTTCAACCGATTCAAATGAGACGATGCAAATGGTCTGTTTTGTAGTAGTGATCTATCAGGACCTTGGATGGTAGACTCAAATCCACCCTGAGTTAACAAGAGAATTCGTTAGATGGATGGGCCCGCCCACCTCGAGCTTGGTTCGAATACGGGCAACGTCGTTAGGCGGACGGATCTACCCTCTTCGAAATCGTATTTATAAGTTTATACTCCAGTTTGCACTCTAGGAATGAAGAGTTAGTTATAGGATTGTATGTATCAATCCTTTTTTGGCTTTAATGTGATGATTTTCCCCCGAGCTTGGGTTTCACCTAGCGAGAGATCGGTCGTATCATAATTACTCTCTATTTGAATAAATCCCATCATATGATGGAACTTAGCTCTCCGTGCATAGTGATGATCGTATGACGCATTTCAAAATCACCGCTCTGGCACGAAGTGATTGCATTTTATTGCAAAAATAAGAAAATATGGCAAAATCAGTTGCCTTATTAAAAGTTCAAATTTTGAACTGCATAAACAAATTATAAATGAAATGTACACTGAATAAATAAAGTCTGTCATCTATAGTAGCCATGAAGGCTTTTGCTGTTTTAGGATCTTGGCAGAGTAAGACCGTTAACGGTTGATAATTTAAATGTGCCATCTTCGAGTTTTTGTTCGATTACATATGACCCTTCCTACGTTGGTTTCATTTGCAAATGAACCGGGTAGGTTCTTTTGAGGATGAGATCTTCGAGTACAAAGGTTTGAGGTCAGACCTTGGCATTGGACAATCGGGCGAATCGATTTTGTTGTGCGGCTGCCCTCAAGTCAGCCTCTTTTCGCTTCTCATCTAATAAATCCAGAGATTCGGCAAGTAATATAGCATTCATTTTCGAATCATAATAAGTCACATGAGGAGAAGGTACTTCCATCTCGACTGGAATAATGGCTTCTGAACCGTGGGAAAGAGAGAATGGATTATGGCCGGTTGTAGATTTATGCACCGTCCGATAAGGCCGTAAAGCCATAGGAAGTTCATCAACCCATTTTCACCCGGCCTTTTCCAGTCATTTCTCTAGAATAGACTTTATAACTTTATTAGCAGCTTCAACTTATCCATTTTCTTGAGGGTGTGAAACTGCAGAGAATTACTTCTGGATGTGGAATTGTTGATAGAAATTCGTAAATTCAACATTGTCGAATTGAGCTTCGTTGTCTGTGACGATGGTATGTGGAAACCAATTTGGCAGATAATGTTGCGTACTACGGAGTTGATCTCCTTCTTCGTCATGATTGTAGCGAGAGGTACAGCTTCCGCCCACTTGGTAAAGTAATAAACTTCAACGATGGCATACTTCGCACCCCCTTTGGCTAAAGGTAGAGAACCAATAATGTAAATGCCCCATATGGAAAATGGCCATGGACTGACCATTAGAGTTATTTCCGTAGGTGGGCTCTTGGAATTCAAGCATGCTTCTGACATCTGTCACATTTTGTAATGACCCTGAATTTTAGCCATATTATTTTAATAAATATTTAATCCAATTAAATAAAATGTCAACTTATCATTTTAAAATGAATAAGCATGCATACAACATAAGTTTAAATTTGTAAGAACAAAGTATAAAGTAATACCAAACACAAACATATGTATATGAATTGGGAAAACTAGAAGTTAACAAAACAAATATTTTTATAAAAAAATATCTTCATATACAAGCCAAATGTCTACCTGCAAGTGCATATACACATAAAATAAAAATAATAAATAAATAAATAATAATAAGTATGTAAACATATGAGGAAACCATGCATTTAATGCTACCTTCTCAAGCCAAAATTTTGTCATTTCAAAACATTACAAATCTTTACATTTAAGTAATAAAATCTGATCAAGATAAAACAAAGCAAAGAGAAAACATCTAACTAGATAATACCTCTCCTTACACAGCCTATTTTTCTTTTATATATGTGTATATTGGAAGTTCCAGTTCGTTCAAAACTTAGCTAACTAGAAAATAAGAAAATCAGCATCTTTATTTTCTTTCAAAACTAAAAGCATAATTTAATTCAAAACAAAAACAGGAAAGCACTCAAGACAGTTTCAAGCTACAGGTTTTCAAAAGAAAATAGGAATTGCTCATTGTTCAGCAACCTTGCAAGTGAGTAAACATCAATTTTAAAGCTTTAAGTTGATTAAAAATAGTTCTGGATTTATTGAAAATATGGTTTGCATATGTTATAGTTTGAATATAATACCATGATGCTATACACTTCTATGCTGTTTGTTACAGGTTACATATTTCTTTTCAAACTCAAATTTATGCCCACAAATCATTGTATAACTTTCAGTTTCAATGAAACAAGATTTTTAAAACTTAAACAAGGTTTTTCAAAGCAGGTTAAAACATGTTAGTGGAATATTTCTACTGGAAACCTTGTTTACAGGTAATCAAGCAATAAATTGATAAATTCGTTTGTTATAAAAAGTTAATTCAAGGTTATATCTTGAATCCTTACTGAAATCTATGATTTTTTTTAAAAACGAAGATTTTTAGTTTGGGATTCTAAGAGCGGTTTGTATGTGAACCAAATTTGCATTTTTCCTATTTTCAAACAATCGAATCAATTTTAAATGTTGAAATTTGGATCGAAGCAAGTATAAACATCTGTGACTTCGTGAAAATTATCTTGAAAATTTTCCATTGCATAAATTAAAGGAACGAATTTCTTTTAGGGTTTAAGGTCTGTTTTTGTTAAGGTTAAGAAATGAGTAGTGTTCGTTTCCAATTCGTGATCGAGTTTCACGCGATTCAAGGGAGCAGAAGAGGAACGTGTTGACGTCGTGTGGCCGAAGCTTGGGCGTTGCCGGTGGTCTGTGCGGCAGCAGCGAGGCGTTTGAGTCAGTGGTGGTGTTTGCAGTTTTTTTTATCGAACCGCTAATTTTCGATTTCGAAATTTTGAAGGCAAGTTGAGTTTGATTTTCGAATTTATGGATGATTTGTGACTTGCCGATGGTCGTAGGGTTCGCCGTAGTTGAGCGCGCCGTCGTGCACGTGTACGACGTGAGGATGGTGTCAGCGGCGTTGATTGTCAAGCACCTCGAGTCGTTCTGGGGAAATAGGATCGTTTACTTCGGGGTTGTATTCGAGTTCGAGTGAGTTACCTGATGCTTAAATCAATACGTAGGTTTAAAACTTAACTATAGAAAAAAAAAGAGAAGAAGAGTACGAATGGGAGAGAGGTGACTTGGGGAAAAGATGGTGTAACTTGAAGCGTTACTCGAGTAAACTCAGGAGATTCTCGGGTGTTTTCTTTCCAAACTGCAATGTTATAAATATAAGTTAAGCAACTGGCTTTCTACAATTTTAAGCACTGTAGATTTAAATGAATGTTTAACAATTTAAGTTGAGTACAAGTTTAATCATTTTAGTTAATGCTTAACAATGTTTTTTAAACTCCTAATTTTTATTTTAGTTAAGTAATTACTTTAAGTTAAGTATAAAATTTATTAACATTTAAGTTTGTAGTTAGTAGTAATTTGATTTTCAAAGTTTAAAGAAGAGCTTTAAAATGTTAATTAAAATGAATAGTAATTAATTAATTATCTTAGAAAGTAAATAAGAATAATTACATTATAATTATAATTAGAGTTTGGATAAATTAATGATTAAGTGATAAATAAAATGGTAATTAACTACTTAAAGTTAATTAATATATGGTTAGTAGTTAACTAATTAAGTAATTTAATTAAGAACTAATAATCGATTAATTAAGTAATTAGTGGTTAATAAATGGGTAATTAAGTTTTATTAATTAATAGTTAGGTTTTATTAATTAATGATTTAGGATAATCAATTAAGTAGTTAAGGTTAAATAAATTGATTAAGCAGTAATTAATTAAATTGTGTGAAATGAAATAAATAATTAATTAATTAAGTTATTAACTCTCAAGAAATTGATTTAAATCAAATTAATTACAATAAGAATTAAAGATGTTTACTTATGAATGTTGTATAAGTAGGATATCTGATTTGTGATATTTATTTGGTGTAATTCTGCTATGTTTCTGTGATATGCCTTGCTATATCTATGATGATTGTGTATGATTTATCTGTGATAAATGTTATGTGAATTCAAAATGTTGAATTAAACTGTTTAAATCTGTTAAATAACTTGACCTTTAAAATGGCGTTTGGATTTCGATGAGACCGGGATCGGGTGTCATTTATGATTATCCGAAAACCACATCGATCCAAATTAAACATTAGGTCGTGAAAATATCAAGTGAAGATCGAGATGGTGTTTTCAAAATGCAAGGGTTATTGTCGTTGACTCTGAGGGTGATTCCAAAATGAGTGTAATGAGATAATGCCTTCAGTTTCGTTCGAACCCGGAACGAACTTGTATGGATTGAATGCTTCAGAACATCGTCAGGTGGACGATGAGCATTCTAAGAGACATTTTCTGTAAAGGTAATCGTAACCTCAAGCCTCATTAACCGGGAATGGCTAAAACGGGGGATGTGCAGCAAGATTAAGTGGGTCATGCCCAAGCAGGACGAGATACACCCCTGTCTAGATGTCCCTTTTTATTTCGGCTTTGTGGGCGGTTGCTAGCTACAACCGTGGGATTATCTTGTTTGATACTGTTCAGTAAAGAATGGTTCCGGCTTTGTGTTGCAGGGGATTTAGGGTGGATCCTCAGTACGGTGATCTAGGCCCCGTAATGTGATGGGCGGTACCCCAGTAACCATGCCATTGTATGACATCCAATTTCCAATAAGAGCCGTATGTTTTGATTGTGCCCAACTACGTTGGAATGTGAGATGTAAGCATTTCAGCTATTTCTGTATTTTACTTGAAAACCCTAGACACTATTATAATATCATTGGATTTCCTATAAAATGTTTTAGTTAGCGTAAAGTAAAAAATTATCCGTATTTATGTGTGGGGAGTCTTACGTGATACCTTTATTTTCAAATGTTTTCAAAGTTAAACAACTTAACCGTTTACTTATACCAGACCTATGTCTGACCCGGAGTTTATATTTTGTTTTACATAAACTCTTGGGTACTCAAATTTTTATGAGTAGCCAAGTGATAGGTTTTGGATTGTTGAGTTCTGGAGGAGCTGCAGCTGGAGTCCAGACGTATGTATCTATCTATCTAGTTCCGCCGTGTCAGTTAGTGTATGATGTATTTTGGGATGTGTGTATTGACAGATATGTATATGACTGTCCTGTTGTATGATATTGTATAACTCTGATACATGTAAAACTATGTAATAGTTATGTGATGTATTATATTTTGTTCCATTCCGCTGTGAGATTCTGATGTTGTTATTTCTTTCTTTCTATTCTTTTCTATTTCTATCCCTTTCTTTTCTTATTGATGATACGTCTTTCTGTGAGTAGAAGGCAGGTCGTCACACATTTTCTGGCACAATCCTATGCATCGCAATTTACATTCAGCCATTGGTATCCATATCAGAGCATTTTCTTGGCGACAGCTTGCCCCCCGGTGCGATCGCTACATTCTCCCTCATGTACATCATGCAATACTCATTTAAATTCATAGTGAGTGGTACACCGGAGTAAAGGAATAAAGTACCCTCTTCTATATTTGACTCCATTTTGAATAGTTAACCGCTATGCGAAGAACTTATCTCTTTTCACTCTTGCCCTCCGATAGGGTCCCATGCTCGAGATAATTTCTGAACGGATTCATTCACGAAGCCTTATCGGGAATGACCTCAAATGCCCAATCTGTTGCCACCTGATCGATGCTCGGGGAAGATAATGATTCCACAGGAATAATTCCCATTTTCCATGCCTCACCTTTACCGGTCAACTTTGCAAACGAATCGGCTTTTTAATTGCATTCTCGAGGGATGCAATAGATGTCATAAAATCGAACCGATTCAATATCTCTTGGACCCGAGCTAGGTAAGCAGCAAGCCTTCCATCTTTGGCCTGGTACTCTCCCCAAACTTAACACACGACCAACTGCGAATCACAATAAATCTCCACAGCGATGATTTTTAAATCTCTGGCAAGTCTCAATCCAACAAGCAGGGCTTCATGTTCGGCTTCGTTGTTTGTCACCTGAGCAATGGTCATTTGATGCACCATCAGTATGCAACTTCCAGATGTACTTGGGAGATTCGGTGGTTTTAGAAAGTCCTTTTGGATAGTAAATTCAGCAACAAAATCAGCTAAGACTTGTCCTTGAATGGCTCGTCTTGGAGTGCAAGTAATGTCAAACTGACTTAGCTCGATATTCCACTTGAATAATCTGTCAGACGTCTCACGCCACGTGAGGACCTATCGTAGCAGCTAGTCGGTGTAAACGGTGATAGGATGAGCCTAGAAACACGAATGAAGCTTCCTTGAGGCGATAATAAAACAATAAGCTAACTTTTCCAGCTTCGAACAATTTCTCTCTGCTTCGGCCAATCGTTTTGCTAATGTAATATACTGGCCTTTATATCCGGTCTTCCTCCCGAGTTAGGGAAGCACTGATTGCGTTTTATAACACCGCCAAGTAGACGTGCAATCTCTCATGATCAATAGGCTTTGATAGAATGGGTGGTGTTAGAGACGTTGAAACAATGCTTGGAATACACCCTCACATTTCATAGTCCATTCAAGTTCCGTTTCCCTTTCCTGATCAGATTGAAGAAGGGAATGCATTTGTCAGTGGATTTTGAAATGAACCTGCTTAGTGCTGCTACTTTACCGTTAAGGCTCTGGACTTGCTTTATTGATCTTGGAGTCTTAGGATTTCTAATTGCCAAGATCTTTTCAGGATTGGCTTCGATTCCTTGAGCGTTGATGATAAACCCAAGGAATTTTCTTGATGTGACCCCAAAGTGACATTTCAACAGGTCGAGCTTCATTCTATATTGTTAGAGGATATTAAACATTGATTCCAGGGCTTTGATATGATCAATGGAGAATCGCGACTTCACTAGCATATCATCCACATATTCCTCTAAGGTTTTTTTGGTCTGGTTGGCGAACATTCGATTAACCAACCTTTGGTAAGTTGCCCAGGCGCTCCTGAGTCCAAAAGGCATAACTTTATAGCAGCAAAGTCCCATATCAGTTACGAAGCTGGTATGCTCCTGGTCAGGTAAGTGCATGGGTATCTGGTTGTAACTAGAATATGCATCCATAAAGGATAAGAGTTCATGTCCAGCCATTGAGTCTACGAGCTGATCGATTCAGGGAAGTGGAAAACTATCTTTAGGGAAAGCTTTATTCAAATCTGAGTTGTCAACACATGTTCTCTATTTCCCATCTGGCTTTCGGACGAGTATAAGATTTGACACCCATCCCGGGTATAATGCTTCTCAAATAAACCCATTCGATTTAAGCTTATCTACCTCTTCCTTAAGGGCGGCAA
Source organism: Allium cepa (assembly GCA_030765085.1). NCBI lineage: Eukaryota > Viridiplantae > Streptophyta > Magnoliopsida > Asparagales > Amaryllidaceae > Allium > Allium cepa. Next base: position 510,345,279 of record CM060941.1, read on the forward strand.
ATATCTACGGATCCATACCATTCCTTTTTTGCTCGACTGGGACATGCCGCGGGTCAATATTCAATGTGTGGCTCGCGATGTCTAGGGAGATTCCACATATGTCAGAATGTGTCCAGGCAAACAAGTCGAGGTTTTTCTGGAGAAATTTAACAAATTCCTCTTGTATTTATTTGATTAACTGAGAGCCAATCTTTACTATTTCAGAATCATCATTATCGTCGATCAGAACATCGACCGTTAGTTCAGCCGATGAAGCTTGACTGTCTTTATTTTCATCTTCACTTTCGGTATCTCTTGGGTCAAGATCCCTTGGGAATTGGTTGGGGTGCCCAGGCCTAGGTCCAGGAGTCAATTTTCAATTCTCAACAAAGTGGACGTAGAGAGATTCCTCTATGCCCTTTCCTTTTTCCTTTCGCTATGCCTTGTGTAGCTCAGCAACATAACAGACCCGTCTTGCAGCCTGGTCTCCCTGGACAACCCCAACTCCATTATTAGTAGGGAATTTTAAAGTCAAACACCAAGGTGCAATTGCAGCCCTAAACTGAGCTAGGGCCGGTAGGCCTAAGAAAGCATTGTACGGTGAGTCTATATACAACACAACAAACTGTAACATCCAGATTCTCCAACGTTCTTCGATTCCCAACTCCACCCGTAGTTCCACCACTCTAGCGGGTATAGTTGCACTCCCATTGAAGCCATGAATACGCAACTAACAGGGCTTCAAATCCTTTGCTTCTATTTTCATCTGATTATAGGCTCGCTTAAATAAGATGTTCACGGTACTTTCGCTGTCTACCAAAATTCTCTTCATCTAAGCAGGACCTACTTGAGCTGATATGACAACTGAATCAATGGTTGGGGCTTCGAACCTATTGGCATCTATGTCTCAAAATACAATGTCGTCGGTCATCATTTTCTGTTGCTTGTCCGGAGCCCCGTCTTCCAAACTACTACAACATTCGAAGCTCGCATGCCTAATAGAACTGGCATACGACTCCATTTCCTTCCAGCTTCGGTCTATTGGGCGAGGACAACCGCTAATAGTATTTATCACCAATCTCCTGCCAGTATGAGTTGGTTCCTACGGTCTTGCCTTATTTGGTATATGGTTCTGATTCGATGGGCTCGCACCTCCTGACTACGATGCCTACACAAACTGCTCCAACTTTCTCTCACGTATCAACTTCTAAATGATATTCTGCAAATGACAACACTCGTTCGTGTTATGGCCATAGCTTTCATGGAATGTACAAAACTTCCCTGTCTGAATCTAATTCTCCAATTATTCTTCCCGAGCAGGTTTCTTATATTGAATAGTATTACAGGTCTATAAACACACATTTTCCAATGATGTATTCAGAGGAGTATAATTATCAAACATAGGAGCCCTACGTCGTGGCCCAAAATTCTGATCTCGTTTCCTATTTTGATTTCCCTTATCTTTCTGTTGATTCTTTTTATTCTGTATTTTCAATTGCACTTTTCCGAAACACTCCCCAATTTGTTTAACAACAACATTACTCTAAATTCCTTTCACACTAGGCCCTACATCATCCTTTTTCCTAAACTATTTCAGATCCTCCCTTCTCAAGAATTTGGATGCCTTGGAATAGAAATGGTCCAATGACGTAGGAGGATTTTCGGCCAACTAGTTGTCGAACTCAAAGTCTAGATCGATCCCTTTAGTTAATGCCATCAAAATTGAGTTATCATTGGGATTACTAATCTCAGTGCATGCAGCATGAAATCTCTCCAGATAACATCTCAATGTCTCTCCAGGAGCTTAAGTGACACTAGTCTTAACTTCCTATGGCTGTTTTACATGCATGCGAAACTGCTCAACAAACTTTGTTGCCAACTGATCAAAACATGATATAGATCTTGGTGGTAAACGAGTAAACCACATAGTTGCTACGCTCCCTAGAGAAATCAGGAAGCTTCGACACTTGACCGCATCATCGGCTCGTGTGGCATTCATCAACCGTTTGTACTTTAAGATGTGCTGATTAGGATAAGAGCTCCCTTCATAAATGGGTAAGGTTGGCATTTTGAATCGCCTAGGTGGTTCAACGTAGAGTATATAATCAGTAAAAGGAGTATGACTCCGAGAGATTCCCCAGTCGTCATTAGTGAGCCTTGGCTCTCTCGGATCATCTAACGGATCATCGTTGGGATGTCTGGCATCTGGACATTTTGAGCATGTTGGGCCAAGGTGTGGTCGGGTTCCACAATGCGAGGATGGGCCGGTAGCGATCGACGGTCCATGTCTCGCATCCTTGGTTCTAAGTTATCTAGAACATAAGATTCTGGAGTGCATTCATGTTGACGATGGATCAGATCTGTCTGGTTTCTAGCCTCAACTCCCAATTTAGTAGTGGTGGTGGCAGTGCAGTTGTACGTAACATGATAAGGAACAGTACCTCCTTGGGAGGAGGGTCCAGTCTGATGGCCGGTTGATGGGCCAACTCTCGGTTGCCCAAGATTCAGTGCATGCTGATGTATAGTAGCCTATGCAGAACTTCCGTCCAGCCGTGGACGCATGGATCTATGATGGTAGTCAGAAGAGGCTAACTCCCAATGGATGAATAGGAAGCTTAATCCCATCTAGATCTCCTTCGTCTCTAACAATTCAGTTGATTGGTCAATTCCACGTTCGTACGCAAATGTTGAGTAAGTTGCCACCGACACTGTGTCAGTTCTTGCATTAGCAGTTGGAACTCTTTCCTGGTGATAGGGCCTTGAGGATCTAATGGTTCGGTAGCATTCTGATCGGAAGGAGGTAGTTGTGCGAGATTCTGTCTATCCCGTCCTTCTAGATCTATAGCGGTTGAAGTAGTCCTAGTGTTAACCATGATGGATAGTAAAGCTCTTTCCTAGACTTGATGCAAATCTGAAAAGGATGGAAGAATTTTAAACTTGAAATATGGATCTTCTTCTTAGATTTATGCAATCCGACATCGATAGTAGATCCAATGAGCAGGAGAAAAACTGGAATTTCTCAGTGAAAGCACCAAACGGTTTGTACCAAAATTGGCCACAATACTCCTTGGATGTGTTTGAAGAGATAAAATGAAGAATGTGAATAGAAATAAGGAAGATCAAACAAACACACCAATTAAAAAACAAGTAAAGGCATAGAAACACACAGATTTAGAGTGGTTCGACATGTGGCCTATGTCCACTATGAAATGGTTGACTTTTATTAACTTTTGCTTGCTGGTTACAACGAATTACAATAGTACAACTCAAGTACAACAATGATTTCGGTAGAGTCTGGACGTAGAAGAGCCAAAGTCCCTTTTCAGTTGGTCTTGGGCTGCTATTTATAGGCGTAGGCTGCAAATATCCTACTCAGATCTCGAAAGACTCTTCTCTCACGTGGGTTGGCCCACGCGATCGATCCTTGACCATTTGGAGTTGATCCATGATCGATACGACGAAATTCGTATCGATCAGGATTTAGTCCAATCAAGTTGGGATCGATCATGTAGATTCCTGAAGATGCACGCAAGCTCTTGTGAAAATTTGGTGGCATTTGGACTTGTAGATTTTGAGTTATGATCGATGCAAGTTTGGATTTTTCAAAGGCTATTGAATTCGTATCGATAGCTTTGTATCGATGGTACTGCACGTGATGTCTGATGAGTGGCGCTTGCTTTTAGGATCGATCCACTTTTTATGCCGAGTCTTCCACTTGAACGTGCTTTCATCATATCGATCTGGTGCATTCCACTTCGTATCACTTCTGTTGCACTCCACTTCATATTGATGTCCTATACCCCACTTCGTATCGATGCCATGTGCTCCACTTCGTATCAATCGTCGTGTATTTGGTTTTGTATTGATGGGAGGTGTTGATTTCGTATCGATCTATGGCCGATCGATACGAAGCATGCTTGGAATTGGATTGATACAAGATGGAATCCCGCGCTATAGCCGATGGGTACGAAATGGGTGGTTATGAATGGATATAAAGTGGGTCAATTCCGATGGATATGAAGGAAGCTGCTGCTGATAGATTCGAACGAGATCGATGCGAGGAATGTTGACCGATGGATACGAACAAGTTTATTCTCTTGGCTTGCATCAATTATGTCTTGAGCATATAAACTCGGATTGACTTGGAATTTGGAATGCTGGCTTCCATAGATTTGTTTGTCGTTTTATGTTGATTTTAGCTCGATCTGAACTCCAGCAAAATTTACCGGCATCCATAGTGAACCTACGTACATCCATTCTTTGGGATGATCGGTCTTTGATTTCCAGCCAATTTCTTGGTGTCACGGGCTTGCGAAAAGGCAGGATAACACAAGTATAAAACAGAACACTAATAGACATACCATAAATTTGAAGCGTACCTCCTAACACCGTCTTTCCTTTCTATTACGCCATTGGCTTCGAAGTGGTAGGCTCCAATGCATACACCTTGTCCCTTCACCTTTAGTGTGTGACAAACCACATTTCAACCCCCAGAAAGACGCATCAACATTAAGAAAGAAAGGGATAGAAAAGAGAAAAGATAGGAAAGAAAGAACTACAATACCAGATTCTCACAGCGGAATGAGTAACATATACTAATCATATAGTTATTACATAATATACAACATCTATCAGAGTTATACAGCTTATACATCACATATTAGACAGTCCTGAAGACCTTTCCATCAAACAACTCAGAATCCATTACAATTCATCAACACGACGGAAACACTATATCTACATACGTTGAAGCCTCCTGCTCCAAGTCTCCTTCAAAATTCGTCAAAGCTAACCTGAATCCCTTGGCTACTCATAAAAATTTGAGTACCCAAGAGTTTAAAAAAACAGAAAAAAAACTCTGGGTCAGACATGGGTCTGGTGTGAGTAAACGGGTAATGGTTGTTTAACTTCGAAAATCATTTGAAACAAAGGGTATCTCGTAAGACCACGCCACAAATAAACATGCCGGGTTTTTGCCTTACGATAACCAAAATATTTGATAGGAAATCCAGTGATATTATAATAGTTCCTAGGGTTTTCAAGTAAAATAAAAAATAGCTGGAATGCTTACATCTCACGTTCCAACATAGTTGGGCACAATCAAAATGTATGGCAATTATTGAAGATTGGATTCCATACAATCATAGGGCTTCTGGGATACCGTCCGTCACAGTGAGTGGTCTAGATCAGAGTACCAAGGATCCACTGATATTCCAGATTTTCGGGCATTAGATAATTGGATAATTATCTGATTTAACTTTTGAAAATACCGATTTATGAATTAAACAAATTCAAATGTGATAATCTCCATTCTAAATTATTTAAAATTTGGCAAGATTGTTAATTTCAAATCAATAATAATAATATGTTGTGTATATATATAGAATTATTATATACAAATTGAATTTGTGTTTGTTTAAATATATATGATATATCATATATATGTATATATCAAGTTGATTTTTACATTGGATTTGGAGTTTAATTTGAATTTGAATATTTAAATTTAAAATTCAAAAGATAGATGTTTAAAAATATTTGGATTTAAATATTATGTATATATAGTTTATTTTATTTTATTTTATTTTTTTTAAATTTTTTTTACACATTTAGATGAGGATTTATAAATTAGGAATAAAAGCCTATATTTACATTTAAAATAAATAAAAATAAATTACTTAAGGGACATGTTTTAATACATGAAGGCACCTTAATAACAAGTGTTAATAAATAAGTAAATGTAAATGACACATGGCGAGTTTTTTTACAAGTGTCATTTATTATTTTGATTTTTTTTTTATTTTAATTAAATCACATTTTAGCCTATTTAAAATCCATACATTCCTTCCCCTCATTTCCTTTTTCTTCTCAAAACCCAGAAAAAAATAATACCCTGTAAAGCTCTTTCTATAATCTGAAGCTTAAACTAAAAGAAAACCAACTTGAACAATTAGATCCAAGAAACAAAGCAGTTGAAAAAAAAAAAATCAATCAAAATAGAGTCAAGCATCTACCACTCAGAATTTTACATAAGGTCGGTTTTCAAATTGTAAACAACTCTATACAAGTCATCAAGCAAGATTCCAACTCCAAAACTAAAAACAAGATTATCTCATATTTTAAGCAGGAGAAACTCAACTAAGATTCCCAGTTCAATGATCAAGCAGTTCAAAAATCAAATTAGCAGCAGTTCTATTTTGAGGCAAGTGATGCTCTGTTCAAGAAGAAAAGGCGAGTACATCTTTAAAAAAAAATCTGATACATCTTGAACTAGCATGTAATGATCTATGTTATGCATGTTGTTAAAAATGATTATATATATATATATATGTGTGTGTGTGTGTGTGTGTGTGTGTGTGTGTGTGTCTTATTGGCTGTGTTCATAACTGGAACAGGAAGGCATACCTCTGTTTAAATCATTTCAGGTTTAGACCTGTTTTAAAAATTCAAATCTTCCACTTAAATGTTTTCTTTTGGGTCTTGATCTCTGAGTAAAAAGTTTTGTATGTGAGCAACCTCAATTGTAAGATTTGATTCAAGTAAAATGTTTAGTGAGTATCACAGGAAACAAAATATTACAGTAAAGAACAAGCCTTGTAAAAAATTTAATTTTCGAATTTACAAGCTTGATTGTATAATCGAATTCTTCTATGAAATTGATGAATTTTAATAGTGATATGGTGATTTTTAAGTTAGTGGATGTCGAGAAATTTCGAGTTGAACACCTCTGGTGTTTCAACCAAATTCCGGCGATAGGGGTAATGGGGGTGGTTGTGCTCGTGGCTGAAGTAGGGTTGATTGGCAGGGATCATAGGAAAAATAGTCAGGCATTTCTTTTTTCGACGGAGTGATTGGTCGGCGACAATTTAGGCTTCAGTGGGCCAGCGTGGTGGTCGAAGTTTTAATAAGGATTTTGCCGTCGATATAGGATCGGAATTGACCGGTCTAAGTGGATTCGATGCATGATTCATGGGGTAGCTATGGCAGGGGTTGCGGGGTCTCCGGCGTCTTGTGGGCGGCGATTCGTGGTGGTTTCCGTTGAGCAATATGGCTCTGAAGATACTCGAATGACTCGATTTCAGGTGCGATGTTGTTTCAAGGTTCTGGATGGCCTGAGGGTTTATGGTTGTCATCGTTGACCTGACGAAGGTCTCGGCGATGGTTGGAGAGCACTGGTCCATCGGTGCATGTGCATGATGTTTTGGGTGTCAGTAGTTTTGGTTTGGATTGCTGTTTTTGTGAAGAAGCAGTGCCTCGTGTTTCGTCTCGAGAAATTGATGATTTGGTTCGGATTCAACTTCGTATTTGTATGCGAGGAGTTAGCATGTAAAGGGGTAAGTTTTTACAGATTTAAAAATTTAAACCAAGCAAAAAAAAGAAGAGGAGAAAAAGCTCGGGAGAAATTTTGAGAAACTTGGGTATCTGATCGAGTAACCTAGAATTTTCTTGGTATAATGATTTATACCCATAAATTTTAAGTTTAACTAAGTCAAACTCAAAAATAATTATCTTTAAACTATTTTAAATAATGATTGGTTAATTAATGTTGTTAATTTAAGCTGAGGAATTTATTAATTAAATTAATCTGCATTTGTCTTTAAACTCAATTAATCATATAATCAAATAGTTAGTTAATTAAGATAAGTGTTATGTTTATCAATTTTTAATTTAAGTTAATAGGTAATGATATATTTGATTTCTAAGGTTATTAAGTGAGATTTTACATAAAAATTAAGAAGATAATTAAGATAAACGATTTATTATTTAATTAATAATTAAGGAACAATTAATTGATAATTAAGGGACATAAATAATTAATTTGAGGTTAATTAATTTAAGATTACTAATTAAATAAATCAAAGGTTGTTAAAGAATGATTAGAGATTAATTACTAAAATTATGATTTCTTAATGTAGGTAATTAAAGGATTAAATTTGTTAATTAATTAATTAATAATCAAAGGTTAATTAATTAAGGATAATCAACCAAGGGGATAATTACTTGATGAAGTAATAAAAAAGGGTATTACTTAATGGAATTAATTAAGGATTAATTACTTTGTGTAATTAATTAAAGGATTGATTAATTAAGAAAATTAATTAATAGTAAATTAATGAATGTGATTAATTAAAGGAAAATTAATCAATGTAAGTGGCTATAAGATAATTAATTTGAGTAATTAATTAGGTATAATTACTGTAAATGGTTAGGGATAATTAATTTATGGCTAATTACTTAATGTAATTAAGGTATAATTAATAAAGGGTGACTAATATAGATGGATAATTATTGGTGATTAAATAATTGGTTTGTAATTAGTGGATCATTAATTAATTGGTTTGTCATTAATTAATTAAGCAGGATTTAGAAGTAATTGAAGTAGCTAATTTAGTTCATTAGTGGTTAGTTAAATTAATTACAGATGGTGTAATTGATAAATCTTGCTCGTGAATGATTGAATGATATATTATGCTTAGATTCGTTGATATTTTTGTTATGTGATGTGTGATGGTATGTGATATAGGGGTGGGCATGGTCGGTTAACCGACAAAACCGGTTAATATTTTTGGTTAACCAAAATTATTACACGGTTCGGTTAACCGATGATCGGTTAAGACAGTCAGTGACCACCGACCGAATCGATCAATCCTAACCGCGGTTAATCGATAAAAGTAACCGATTAACTGGTAAATTTAAACGGTTAACCATTGACCGGTTAACCGTTTAAATTTATCGGTTAACAATTTAAATTTATCGGTTTACCAGTTGAATTATGAAGTGCTGCAGCCTACAAGACATTACATACAAGCCATCACATATGTTATGAAGTATGAAATGCTACAGGCATATTCATTACTGGCATTTAGCACAATAGCAACAGCACAATACAATACATCACATTAATCACAATTCAAATTTTCAAACCCTAAAGTCCAATACAAATTACAATGCATCACAATTCAAATTTTTAATTCCCAAAGTCCAAACATAAAAGAAATACATTGATATAATTACAACAAAGTGTCCAAATCAAATAACATAAAATTACTAGAATAGATTGCCAATGATATTGCAACTTCGATCTCCAACCTTTGATTCTCCAAGTCTCTATCCAAAGGTAATCAGATACAAGTTAGTTGAACTTAGATGAAAGATATATGGTGTATTACACTATTACTGCAGCTCGAAATATTGACACAAAAGTTGAACCGACTTGTTTAACGTTTATAATAAATGACTTTATGATATATATATATATATATATATATATATATATATATATATATATAGACAGTAAAGCTAACCATGACACAGAAAAATTCGATGCAATTCTCAACTTTTTGTCTTCTGCTAATGGTCGCTCTGCAATATTATCCTCACAATGCAGGTATTACTTGATTGTTATGTACATGCACGCACTAACTAACTAAAGCTGATATTAAAATTAAAACACCAAACAATCAGATAATACCAACACAAATAAGATATTTTACTTAATTACATCTTTACCATGTTCTTGGTTTGTTTCAATTTAATGAATTACAAATCAAAACAAATGGTATAAAATTAAGAATTGAAACTGAGAACGCAATCTAATTATTATGACACTAATTTTTTGACGTTTGGATTAGATAAATCTTTCAAGCCGAAATCTTCTACGAGATACCGATGTTTCGTAGTTAGAATCACCATTAGTGTTCATATTTGGAAACCTAATAGAAGAACATTTCAAAATAGATACGAACATTTGATACAGTTCATCTATGATCCTACCCATTTGATACATTTAGTAAATAGATCAAACAGATCATATCCACTTAATATATGAGGCATTCATTTACCTAATTACCTATTTAAAATAGATTTGTCTGAAAAAAATAATAACAAAAATTGGAAAATAAGTAAATCAATATAGTAACTTGTTTACTATATTAATATGAGAACCAAGCACTGTTATTATGGAGGTTCAATATGGAAAATAACTTCAAATTTTCATATTGTCAGGTTCAATTTTAGTCAATATAGTCACGTTAATCTGCATCACTTGTTTACTATACTAATATGAGAACCAAGCACTTTTAATCTTTTACTTATACAATTATACTGCATTAATTGTACCTTATATTTAATATACTATTATACAATTTATTATGCAGGTTATATACAGTATATTACAGTATATAAAAGTTAGTTTACAAATGCAATAACAACATAGTATATTACAGTATATACAAGTTAGTTTACAAATGCAATAGTAACACAAAAATGCAATTGCAGCAATACTGTAAATGCAATATTGTAGCATGCTTTTTTTTACTTTTCTATATGCCAATAATTTTTAACCAATGTACATCTTAACTCTTAATCAACAAGCATCTTAACTCTTCAAAACAACTAAACCGCAAAAATAGATTGATTAATCTACACTATTAGGTCTTTGATTGTGATTCTGTCAAACAGATGAATCTAAGCTTTGGTACCTAGCTTCAGCTTTTACTTTTATCAGATGATTATTTGTATTAGGGGTGGGCATTTAATATGTTAATTCTTTGCCACATGGTGATATAACAGAAATAATAATGTACCTGTTGTTGATAAATGATCAGAAAACTATGAAACATTGAAGAAGTAAAATACCCATTAAGTTTCCAGTCTCCTCTGATAGTCCCAGCAAGTAAAGTAGGATCAGCGCATGTTGATTTTCCAGTAACTTTGTTATAAGAACACATCACACCTACAACATTTCCTTTGATCACACAGTTTTTGAATGGCGGTTGAAATGTATCATCCATGTCTTGCTTTGTTACCTATTCAATAATTCAGTAAAACAACATGGACTTTAAAAGTGCATTTTGTACATATAACAAAACTATTATTAATTTCAAAATTTTCCTCTATTTCTCAACTGCCATTTCATCCTTTGGCAGCTTTTTAGATGGAAATGTGCCAGGTTAGATTGTAATAATACTAATCACCCAATAATACATTCAACTAGTTAACATGAGTTATCTCATAAGCATGAAACTTCCTTTATTTGCATATGACCTATAATGTCAGTTTGTCATGTATAACCTAAAGGAATAATTATTTGCTACCTGCTATGTTTAACACTTTAATTATACAAAATAACAAGTCAGAAGGAACCCTGGAATGTATGAAAATATAGCCTTGAACTGATTATAAACAGATAAATTACTTGTACTTAACCCCAAATTATACACCAATCCACGCGCAAAATATTTAAAATCGACAACTAACCTAAAGGTTAATAGACATTCATTGTTATAATCATATATAAAAAACTAAAAACAAAAGAAATGGAAAAACTACCCATCAGGATGTAATTGTATAAATGGACGTAAAATACAAACCTTACCCAATAATCACTACTTAGGTCAATTTGTCTAAAGCTTAACCTGGCAAAAACATAACGTACATCTTTGTGTCGAGGATCACTGTGGATCACATGCATACACTTTGTGGCTAACCAATCAGTCTTCTCTCCCATGCATTTGGAAGCGCCGAGGCGATAGCTTGAACCGACGAAGATAAATATTTTAAAGTGGATTTAAATTTGAACAGAGATTTAAAAGGAAGGCAATTGAGGATTTCATCTATGAGGAAGAAGATTCGATTATCTGGATTGAGAAGAAGAAAAATGAAATGGATAAAATAACTTATTTTGGGAATGAATTGGGTATTGGGTGAATAGCGGCTGGCATTGGGCAAGCACGAATTGATTAGGGTTAGGAAAAAAGCATTAGGTCGGGTTGCAAATAGAATTGGATTTGGGTATCCCAATAATTAAAAAATAGTTTCGGTTAACGGTTAACCGATATATAACCGCGGTTAACCGTTAACCGAACCGATATTGTTCGGTTAACGTCGATCGGTTAACCTAAAGTTCGGTTAACCGAATTTTTCGGTTAAAGTGGTTCGATTAAGATCAGTTTGGTCGGTTAAGTCGGTTCGGTCGGTTAAATGCCCACCCCTAATGTGATATAATATGTTTGGGCTAAATAGTGATATCCTGCGTTTAAAATTAAATTGTATTTCACTTGAATAACTTGGGTTAAGATGGTATTGAATTCGAAGAAACCGGGGTCGGGTTCTAGTAAATACCAGAAACCACTTCGATTCTTTATAGATTGACATGTGTAATCAATAAGCTGGTATGAAATGATTTAAATGAATTGAACTATTTAATCTAAGTTTTGGTACTTAGAATTTTGTGAGTGAAATAAGTAATATCTGTAACAATTTGTGAATTTTGTATTTGATACAAGTTACCCGGATTATATATATATATATAAAAGTTGTATGCTTTGGTCATTCATGTTAGATGGGTTTACTCATGCTGGTTTCCAGCCTGATCCGGGTGTTACTTTGATGTAATACTCGGGTCAGACCAAGTATTACAGATTTTCAGTTAAGGACGTTCTGGAGCTCAGGAGGCGAGCTAGAGGGCAGGAACGTATGGAGTGTTTTCCGCTATGATATGTTATTGTATAACTAGGACATGTTTTTTTAAACTGTCTAGTGATTGGTAATGGTTGTAACTCTGATGTATAAAATATAAGTGTACTGATACAGTTATTCTTTGTAAAATTGTTATTTATGTGATATTATATTTTGGTCCGCTGCAAGTGTGGCGTTTCTGTGTTTTGGTGTTTCTGTTCTTCTTCTTCTATTTCTTTCTTCTTTTCATAACTATCTGGAATTTTCGGGATCGAAATTCCCGGGTCGTTACATTTTGGTATCAGAGCAGAAGGTTAAGCGAGAATCTTGGCTCTGGTGGGATTACCCATTAAGGATAGGGTCAATGGTACCCTAGAATGAGTTGAGTGTGAGTATGTCTATACATACATATATGAGTGCGTACTTGTTATTTTATTATATAAAGATTTTAAATGATTTTATAAGAAAATATTTTGATATATATTGCAATATTTCTTTCTAATAAACATTAAGGTAATTGGTTGTTAAATTATTGGAATTAAATTAAGTGGTAATAGAAATACAACCAAATTAAAATTAAATCAAAGATAAGTTTGAAATGGATTCAAACTGAAATTAAATCTTGAAGTTGGGGAAGAATTTCAAAATAAGATTAATTAGAATTGGTTTCAAACCGGGGAAATAGAATGGTTATTGTGTTTAATAATAAGATGATTGTTTTCCATTAAACAATAAAATGTTTCAAGGAAGTAACCATTTAAAAAGAGTAACCTGTAAATTTGAAAGGATGTAAATTAAAGTGGGTTTCAAATTGTGAAGTTCTGAATTCTAAATTTAAACATTTGAATTGGTTTCAAAATGTTAAATGAAATAATATTATTCAAAACTATTTTGAATATGATCTTATTTGAAAATAAGAAATGTTATTTAATATATTTGAATGAAAGGGTCCTATTTCAAATAAGGGTTGTTTGAATTTTAAAGGAATTTGTTTGAATTTAAAACCAAAGGTGGTTTAAAATTTAAAGGTAACCAGGTGTGTAAAGGAAATAAACTCTAAGGTTGAGTGTTGAATTTTCTTTGGAATGTGATGTGAAACCCAATGTGAAGTAGGTTTTAAATTTAAGTGGGAAGATTATTTATGAGAAGTTTGAAATTTGAAATGGAAATTCAAATTGGGTAAAGTTGACTGGATTAAGTAAATTGAATTTAACTTGGAAGAAGTTAAATAAGTCTGAATGATCAACCTGATTTGGAAATTTCAAGATGAAATTAAGATTTAACTTGGGAAGTTAAATGGTTGGTTGGAATTGAGAGTCTGAGTGATCTAAAATTAGGTTTGAGATCCGAAAATTGGAAATGAATGGATGTTTTAAAATAATTTGAATGATACCATCCTGTTGTTATTAGTAATCTTTAAACTGTAAAATAGATTTGTTTAAAGAAATGGGGTGTGGTAATATATCCATTATTAGGGTAAATTGGATTCTTTTTGGACTTAAGATTTGAATGTTTAAGATAAAACTTCAAAGGTTTGGTTTCAAAATTGAAATTTGATGATAAATTGAATTTCAAAGATTTAGTTGTTTAAAAAGGGGTTTGAATTATTATTTGAACTATGAAATAGGTTAAAAATGGAATTTGGGTTCAAAATTAAATGGTTAAAAAAATATAAGTTAATTCGATTTAAAGGATTAAATCAATATTTAAAAAAACTAATTCGAACTTATATAATTCGGGATGGTTTAAATTTGAAATTTGAATTGAATTTGTTCAAATTAAATTTGATTTGAATTAATTAGAATTCCGATTGAAGATGAATAAGTTTAAAAATTCAAATGGAAAATTTGAATTGGATTGATTTGAAATAAAATTGAAGTTGAATAAGTACAAATTCAAATAGGAATTGGGATTTATTCAAACAGGAATTGAGATAATTTGAAATTGAAGTGGGTTCAATTTGAAGTTAGTCCAAATTGATTTGAATAATTTGGAATTGTAAATAAAGTTGAATAGGTTTAAAATCATATGGAATTTGATTTGAATTTGGAAAGAAAATAAGATTAATTCAATTTGAATTGGGGATAATTCAAGTTCAAGGGAAATTGAAATTATTTAATTTGGAATTGAGTCAATTTAAATAGAAGTGGAAATTTAAATTGAATTGATTGGAGAAGGAGGTTTGGAATTGAACAGTTCGACTCTAGACTATTTTCAAAATAAATTGTTTTAATACAAATATGTTTTTCCAACCTATTTACTGTACAATCTCTCTTTTTAAAAGCTAAACTATTTTATACTTATTTTACAATTATTTTTGAAACTATTTAACTATTTTTCAATTATTTTACAAATTAATTATTATTTTACAACTATTTAGCAATTATTTAAAATTTCTATGACTATTTGACTATTTTCCAACTATTTTACAATTACTTAACTAATTTATAGCTATTTTACAACCAAATAATTATTTTTCAACGAATTATCTATTTTTAAACTTTTCAAATTATTTTCTAAATTTAAGCTGGTTAGAATGCAAACTGTTTATGATTGAATATCCATTTGAGATAAGGATTAAAGTGGTAATCCAATGGAATTGAAAGATTGTGATTATGTGAATAGAAATTAAAAGAAAATGTGAATAGAGAGAGGAATTGATTTAGTTGATAATCAATGAAGATAAATACATCTTATGTATGTTATTCTATTCGCATAGTGATTTGATCCGGATTCGAACACAGAATTTCGAGATAGTTTATCGATCCAAGTTGGGATTTTTCACTCGATTTTCGAAGGCGAACCTGGATAAGGATTGTTTATTGGTTCTGGATATTCTCTACCATAGTTATGGCTATGCAAGGAGAATGACGGTTTCTGATCAAGAAGCCAGATCTGACTCCGCACTAGGAAGTCGGGTGGACGATACTAGTTCGGAAGTGAAATTATGTGATCGAGTGAGCGATCAGATTGGTATAGCATACGGATGACATGTATACATCATACGGGTTTGAATGAAATTAATACTGGGAATTTATAGATAAGAAATGTGAAATGTTTTTAAAATGAAAGGTATATTTTGTGAAATATATGACGAAATAAAATGGAAATTGGATATTTCCATGATATAAATTTATTTTATGGAAGTAAGTAGTATGGTTAATGGCTCTATAGAGTAATCAAATTTTAATATTTGATTTGGGATTAACAAAGTTATATATCTTTGTTATATAAGATAAAACTTCCCTTATTGAATCTTTTGTAAGAAGAGAAGGGTTTTGAAAGTTTCTGAAGTATCAAACGGAAATTTATACAAGTTTGAAGTGATTCAAAGATTTTTAAAAAAGTTATATATATATATATATATATATATGTATCTATTATATATATAAAGGATCTTATGAGAATGATTTTGAGAAAAGGTTTTTGGAACCTATGGATTTGGAAAGGCTTTTGATTTTTGGAGAAAAATCAATTTTGGGATTTGGAAAGCCTTATTGAGAATTATCGATTTCGGGATAATCGATTTTGAGAAAAGAGATTTATATGGATTCATTTTAGGTGTATGTTTTGGAAGATACTATATGTATATAGTATAAAGTGTTTTGAAAATGGCTCTGGAGAAAAAGGCGCTCCCTTGGGAATGAACTTCTCAGGAGTACCATAGGTTGGTACTGCCTTAAGCCTCTAAGGGGGAGGTTCTAAAGTTGATCCTGTGAGGAGTCCGGACAAACTAGTTCCTGAGGATTATTGGGTAGCGAAAGTCGAGGGAGATGATGCCTACAGAGGTATTTGGGTTATGCTGTGACGATAGTGTGACTCGATGTCGCTGCGATCTACTGTGTGGACCATAGCGAAAATCGCGTGGAGGTGAGTGTCAACGGTCTATGCTTGATTTTGCCGGTAAGGCAACGCAACATCGGTAGACTGCAATCTATGGTCAAGTGGAGTAGAGAAGTTTCATTCTTTTGGCAGCGAAGTCCGAGGGCGCTGATGCCTACAGTTGTAGCTGCGATCTGTAGTGGGTTCCATGGTGTAATGGAGGGGCGCGGAGGACTACAGTTATCTACGGATTTTGTCGGGATGTCAACATAACGATCGGGTTAACTGCGACCATGGATGGGGGTGATGATTTCCAAAGCATTCTCACCATAGATTATCCTCTATTTTCAAAAAAGTTTTCTATATTTTCAGTAAAATTATTTTCTAAGAATTTTCACTAGGTGTTGAAAACAGGTTGACTAAGTACTTATAGATCTGCAGTCAACGTATGACCGAATTTCTGTGAGAACAAAGATGGACTTGTGGAAACATCGAGTTATAAAAAGTATTTTTATGATATTTTAAGATGTTTTAATAAAGATCGAAGATTAATTTCTTTTATGTTATTAAGCATTTAATAAATTCTGGCTTCGTTCCATTTCAAAGACGAATTGATTCTAAGGAGGGGGAATGTGATATTCTGGATTTTCGGGCATAAGATAATTGGATAATTACCTGATTTAACTTTTGAAAATACTGATTTATGAATTAAACAAATTCAGATGTGATAATCTCCATTTTAAATTATCTAAAATTTGGCAAGATTGTTAATTTCAAATCAATAATAATAATATGTTGTGTATATATATAGAATTATTATATACAAATTGAATTTGTGTATGTTTAAATATATATGATATATCATATATATGTATATATCAAGTTGATTTTTAAATTAGATTTGGAGTTTAATTTGAATTTGAATATTTAAATTTAAAATTCAAAAGATAGATGTTTAAAAATATTTGGATTTAAATATTATGTATATATAGTTTGTTTTATTTTATTTTATTTTAAAAAAAAATTTATTTATACATTTAGATAAGGAATTATAAATTAGGAATAAAATCCTATATTTACATTTAAAATAAATAAAAATAAATTACTTAAGAGACATGTGTTAATACATGAAGACACCTTAATAACAAGTGTTAATAAATAAGTAAATGTAAATGACACATGGTGAGTTTTTTTACAAGTGTCATTTATTATTTTGATTTTTCTTTTATTTTAATTAAATCACATTTTAGCTTATTTAAAACCCATACCTTCCTTCACCTCATTTCATTTTTCTTCTCAAAACCTAGAAGAAAACAATACCCTGTAAAGCTCTTTCTCTAATCTGAAGCTTAAACCAAAAGAAAACCAACTTGAGCAATTAGATCCAAGAAACAAACAGTTGAAAAAAATATCAATCAAAATAGAATCAAGAATCTACAACTCAGAATTTTACACAAGGTTAGTTTTCAAATTGTAAACAACTCTATACAAATCATCAAGCAAGATTCCAACTCCAAAACTAAAAACAAGATTATCTCAGATATTAAGCAGGAGAAACTCAACTAAGATTCCCAGTTCAATGATCAAGCAGATCAAAAATCAAATTAGCAGCAGTTCTATTGTGAGGCAAGTGATGCTCTGTTCAAGAAGAAAAGGCGAGAACATCTTTAAAAAAAAATCTGATACATCTTGAACTAGCATGTAATGATCTATGTTATGCATGTTGTTAAAAATGATTATATATATATGTGTGTGTGTGTGTGTGTGTGTGTGTCTTATTGGCTGTGTTCATAACTGGAACAGGAAGGCATACCTCTGTTTAAATCATTTCAGGTTTAGACCTGTTTTAAAAGTTCAAATCTTCCATTTAAATGTTTTCTTTTGGGTCTTGATCTCTGAGTAAAAGGTTTTGTATGTGAGCTACCTCAATTATAAGATTTGATTCAAGTAAATTGTTTAGTGAGTATCACAGGAAACAAAATATTATAGTAAATAACAAGTCATTGTCAAAAATTTAATTTTCGAATTTACAAGTTTGATTGTATAATCGAATTCTTATATAAAATTGATGTATTTTAATAGTGATATGGTGATTTTTAAGTTAGTGGATGTCAAGAAATTTCAAGTTGAACGCCTCTGGTGTTTCAACCAAATTCCGGTGATAGGGGTAATAGGGGTGGTTGTGCTCGTGGCAGAAGTAGGGTTGAGTGGCAGGGATCATGGGAAAAATAGTCAGGTATTTTTTTTGTTCGACGGAGCGATTGGTTGGCGATATTTTAGGGTTCAGTCGGCCAGCGTGGTGGTCGAAGTTTTAATAAGGATTTTGCCGTCGATATAGGATCGGACTTAACCGGTCCAAGATGATTCGATGCATTATTCGTGGGGTAGCTATGGCAGGAGTTGCGGGGTCTCCGACGTCTTGTGTGCGGCGATTCGTGGTGGTTTACGATGAGCGATATGGCTCTGAAGATACTAGAATGACTCGATTTCAGGTGCGATGTTGTTTCAAGGTTCTGGATGGCCTGAGGGTTTGTGGTGGTCATCGTTGACCTGACGAAGTTCTCGGCGATGGTCGGAGAGCGCTGGTCCATCGGTGCATGTGCATGATGATTTGGGCGTCAGTTGTTTTTGTTTGGATTGCTGTGTTTTGTGAAGAAGCAGTGCCTCAGGTTTCGTCTCGAGAAATTGATGATTTGGTTCGGGATCAACTTCGTGTTTGTATGCGAGGAGTTAGCATGTAAAGGGGTTAGTTTATAACAGATTTAAAAATTTAAACCAAGTGAAAAAAAAGGAGAAGAAGCTCGGGAGAAATTTTGAGAAACTTGGGTATCTGATTGAGTAACCCAGAATTTTCTCGGTATAATGTTTTATACCCATAGTTTTTAAGTTTAACTAAGTCAAACTCAAAAATAATTGTCTTTAAACTATTTTAAATAATGATTGATTAATTATTGTTGTTAATTTAAGTTGAGGAATTTATTAATTAAATTAATCCGCATTTGTCTTTAAACTCAATTAATCATATAATCAAATAGTTAGTTAATTAAGATAAGGGTTATGTTTATCAATTTTTAATTTAAGTTTTAGTAAATCAATAGGTAATGATATATTTGATTTCCAAGGTTATTAAGTGATATTTTACATAAACATCAAGAAGATAATTAAGATAAATGATTTATTATTTAATTAATAATTAAGGAACAATTAATTGATAATTAAGGGACATAATTAATTAATTTGAGGTTAATTAATTTAAGATTATTAATTAAATAAATCAGAGGTTGTTAATGAATGGAGATTAATTACTTAAGTTATGATTTCTTAATGTAGGTAATTAAAGGATTAAATTTGTTTATTAATTAATTAATAATCAAAGGTTAATTAATTGAGGATAATCAACCAAGGGGATGATTACTTGACGAAGTAATAAAAAAGGGTGTTACTTAATGGAATTAATTAAGGATTAATTACTTTGTGTAATTAATTAAAGGATTGATTAATTAAGGAAATTAATTAAGGGTTAGTAAATTAATGAATGTGATTAATTAAAGGAAAATTAATCAATGTAAGTGGTTATAAGATAATTAATTTGAGCAATTAATTAGGGATAATTACTGTAAATGGTTAAGGATAATTAATTTATGGCTAATTACTTAATGTAATTAAGGTATAATTAATCAAGGGTGATTAATATAGATGGATAATTATTGGGTGATTAAATAATTGGTTTGTAATTAGTGGATCATTAATTAATTGGTTTGTCATTAATTAATGATTAATAAGCAGGATTTAGAAGTAATTGAAGTAGTTAATTTAGTTCATTAGTGGTTAATTAAATTAATTACAGATGGTTTAATTGATAAATCTTGCTCGCGAATGATTGAATTATATATTATGCTTAGATTAGTTGATATTTCTGTTATGTGATGTGTGATTCTATGCGATATAATATGTTTGGGCTAAACAGTGACATCCTGTGTTTAAAATTAAATTGTATTTCACTTGAATAACTTGAGATAAGATGGTATTGAATTCAAAGAGACCAGGGTCGGGTACTAGTAAATACCCGAAACCACTTCGATTCTTTATAAATTGATATGTGTAATCAATAAGCTGGAATGAAATGATTTAAATGAATTAAACTATTTAATCTAAGTTTTGGTACTTAGAATTTTGTGAGTGAAATAAGTAATGTCTGTAACAATTTGTGAATTTTGTATTTGATACAAGTTACCCGGGTTATATATATGTATAAGTTGTATGCTTTGGTCATTCTTGTCAGATGGGTTTACTCACGCTGGTTTCAAGCCTGATCCGGGTGTTACTTTGATGTAATACTTGGGTCAGACCGAGTATTATAAATTTTCATGTAAGGGCGTTCTGGGGCTCAGGAGGCGAGCCGGAGGGCAGGAACGCATGGAGTGTTTCCCGCTGTGATATGTTATTGTATAACTAGGACATGTTTTTTTTTAAACTGTCCGGTGATTGGTAATGGTTGTAACTCTGATATATAAAATATAAGTGTACTGATATAGTTCTTCTTTGTAAAATTGTTACTTATGTGATATTATATTTTGGTCCGTTGCAAATGTGAGGTTTCTGTGTTTTGGTATTTCTGTTCTTCTTCTTCTATTTCTTTCTTCTTTTCATAACTTTCTGGAATTTTCGGGATCAAAATTTCTGGGTCATTACATCCACCCTGATCCCCTGCAATACAAATCCGGAACTATCCCTTACTGGATAATCTCGAACAAGACATCCCCGCAGTTGGCGCGACCAACCGCCCACACAGCCAAATAAAAATGGACATCTAAACAGGGGAAAATCTTATCCTACTTGGGTGCTACCCACTTAGCCTTGCTGCAACTCCCCTGTTTTAGCCATTCCCAGTTGATGATGCTTGAGGCTACGATTACCTTTTTAGAACACATACCTTGGAATGCTTATCGTCCTCCAGTGACGATGTTTTGAAAGCATTCAATCCATACAAGTCCGTTCCGGGTTCGAACGAAACTGAAGGCACTATCTCGCTACACTCACTTTGGAATCACCCTTAGAGTTAACGATAATATTGCACTCTGAATCTTCATCTCGAAACTGAAAGCGCTATCTCCGTTACATTCATTTTGGATTCACCCTTTGAGTTAACGACAATAGCACTTACACTTCGAGTCTTCATCTTGAGCTTCACTTGAGATTTGACGACCCATCGTTTAATTTGGATCGATGTGGTTTTCGGATATCCATTTTGGAAATCCGATCCTAGTCTCATCGAAATCCAAAACGCCATTTTAAGGTCCAAGTTGTTTAAGTTAAAACAATTTAATTTATATTTAGGGCAACACATGCATATAGATAGAATAATTTCACATTATCAAAGATAGATAACCCATTTTTTCACAATTCAACCAAAGCATCTCATATTACAGAGCATCACATATCACATGTCTAATAATCCAAGGCTTTCAATATCAATCAATCATTCATAAGTAAGATTAATTAGTTACACCATTTCTAATTAATTTGAATAAAATAAATTAATTACTTCAGTCACATTTAAATCTTGCTTACTTAACATTAATTAATTACAAACCAATTAATTAATCATCTTAATTAATCATCCTTAATTAATTATTCTTTAATTACATTATGTAATTAGCCTTTAATTAATTACACAAATTAATTATCCCTTAACCATTCTCATTAATTAACCTTTAGTTACTCTCATTAATTAATTAACTGTAATTAATTACATTGATCCTCAATTAATTACATTAATTGATTATTCTATAATCACTTACATTGATTAATTGTCTTTTATTAATCACGTTCATTAATTAACTAACCCTTTAATTAATTACCTTAATTAATCCTTTAATTAATTATACTAAGTAATTAATCCTTAATTACCTCCATTAAGTAATTATCCTTTAATTACTTTCACTATGTAATTTCCCTTTTTATTAATTACATTCAGTGATTATCCATTAATTACTTACACTAAGGAATTACACTTTATTAATTACATTAAGTAATTAAACTTAACCAATTTCATAAGTGATTGTCCTTAATTAATTAAATGAATTAGTTATCTTAAATTAATCACATTAATTAATTAATTACATTGATTAATTAATCCCTTTAATTACTCGCATTAATTAATTACCCTTTAATTAATTGACCTTTAATTACTTAGATTAATCAACCCTTAATTATTTAAGTAATTAACTATCCATAATTAATTAAAACAATTAATTATCTTAATTTAATTACATTAATTAATCATCTTAGTTAATTAAGTAATTATACTCTAATTAATTTTATCAATAAGACCATAATTTATTAAGATAAACCACTTACCTTAATTAAACTCTCACTTATCATTTAAATTAAATTAAATTAAGGGGATTTTCACTTCAAGGGCTTATTTGTACAGGTAATAAGTTTTAAGGACATTATTTTTGAAAAATTAGTTTTAAGGACATTTTACAGGAAAAAGATAAAAAAATTTATCATTTTCAGTTATACAGAAATAATGATAAAAGGATTTATCATTTTCCTGTATAACTAAAAAAGATAAATGAATTTATCATTATGTTGTAAAATTGTCCTTAAAACTAATTATTCAGAAATGTTGTCCTTAAAACTAATTACCCTGCAAATAGAAGCCCTTCAACCTAATTTCCACTTAAATTAAATGCTTGAAACAATTTATACAAAACATTTGAGAACTCTTTGATTTATTAAGGCTAAATACCCTTACTTTAATCACATTTTAATTCAAACATCATCTTATTGCATTTGAAAATACTTATGAATTTAATTACATAATTAATCTAATATATATTACCTTTAAACAGACCAAATTTTAAAAATTTTAATTTAAACGTTTTAAATTTTGAAACTTGTTTGAAACTTGTTTTAAATAAATTTACTTTAGAAACTAAATTCACATTTATACTACTTTTAAAATCTTGGTTATTTTATACTTGAAAACTTCCTTTCGAAAACTTGATTGATTAAACTTGCTTTTGCTTTTAAATCCTGTACTTGCTTTCCTTTTAAAATTTGAAACCTGGAAACAAAAATCGACCCGAGCCCAAGCTTCAGATTCTCGAGCCATTCTCAGGCACATGCGAACTACACTCTGCTACGAGACAAACTCGCAACCGTCTCGAGATCGACCCGAGCTACAACCATCTTCCCCAATCTCCAACATCACCAGACACAAACATGCTCGCATGCACGTGCACACCCACCTGATCGCCTCTGACCCTCTTCGAGGCCACCCACAAGTCGACGATCATCTCGCCGTCACACCCGACCCCCTAATTCGATGAATTCGCAAACAACTCATAAACGAGTTGTTCGATCTAAAACTGGAAACCACTCGAACGACTAAAATCCCTTACCAACGACGATCTCTTCCACCAGAGCTCACGTCCCTCCGACCAGAGAAGTGTTGCAGATCTACGCGAAGTTTCCCCCACATGCGATCATCTCCAGTGATTCAACGAAGACATACAAGCCTCGAATACATTGACCACCCAAAATGACGACAAAACCCTATGTCGCCGTCCCCTGGCCGCTTCGAACATCTAAAAATCCCCTCAATATTTTTCCTATGATCATCAAACCTCAAGCTAACTTCGACCACGATCACGACGACAACCACCATGCCGATCGTTGGAATTCAACGAAAAACCATAAAATGATCATCTCGAGAAATCTCGACATGCACACACTTAAAAATCATGAAATTACTCTAAAATCATCATTTGTTAGCACGAATCTGATTGTGCGATCAAAACATGAAATTAAGTTCAGTGATTTTCGACTTAAATATAACTTTTTTACTGCATTATCCTATTTTTTGAAGAATACTAAATTTAAATTCTTGAAACTAATTTTAAAAATAAATTTACGTTATTATAATCATATTTCAATTATAAATCATAGCCTAAGATAGTTTGTATGGGAAGATATGAATTTTTGAATGTAGTTCTTGAGCCTGTGGAAACAACAGAGGCCAATACAAAAATACATACACAGATATTCTCAGACATATCACTATATATACATGCAACTTCGTTCACTACATTTCTACAAGATTCTATCACATGAATCAAAGATAAAAACAGATTAAGTTTAAAAAGTTTACTCACTGTATATTAAAACAGAAAGACAGGCTTCCTTTACTGATCTGGAACCTGATGCTTGATTTGATCTTTGAATTGAATTTATGTTGAGTTGATCCTTGCTATTTTGTTAGGCTTTGCTCCGGTTGAAAATGAAATAGATGAAGTTGTAGGATTGCTGAAGTTTTTAAAACTTTGTATTGCTTTGCTCAGGTTTGAAATTTTGAAAACTTATGTTGTATGTTTTGATTTTCTTTTGAATTTGGTTTTTAGTTTTTAGTTTGGAAGAAGAGAAGAAAGATTGAGAAAGAAAATGTTTGAACTGAAATAAAATATCCAAGTTCTCTTAATACGCCTATTTATAAATATTTCAATCAATAAAGAATATCATTGCCACTTGTTATTTCAAATTATACTAAGCTACACATGTAAATTGCATGTTATTATTATACAAACGTTAAATGTAGGTATTATTATCTTACAAGTGTTAAAACCCATTATTTAATTAATTACTTATTTTTTATTTTAATATGTTTATGTCTTTATTAATTTATGTTTATTTATATATATATTCAAATTACATTTATTCATGTTATCTTAGCTACAATTGTCAAATGCATGTTTTATTTATCTTACAAATGTCTTAAACAAGTATTATATAATTTCTTTTGCATTTGTAATATGTGTTTATGTTTACATTTTAAATCTTTATATATTTACAGATTATTCTTATTCATGTATAATTTTAAAAAGAAAAAATATGAAAACAAAAGAAATGAACCCTTTTATTAAATTTTATTTTAAATTTTAAACTTAAGTTATTATTCTTAAATTGATAACTATGCATATAAATTAAATTTATTTCAAGTATAAATTAAAAAAAACATATTAAACTCTTATTATTAAATACTATTTGAAGCTATCATACTTTTTAAATTCATAAATAATTATCTCAAGTGTTTTGAAAAATGCTCGATTTAGTTTAAATAACCTTTGAAAATCATTATATTAGATTTAAACCAAAACTCCTATTCACGATATATATACATATATATATGCATTATAATTAGGAAACATTTTTATTAGCTTTGAAAATGATAAATCTTGCCAAATTTAAATAATTATTAAAAGATATTGTTAAACCAATATTGCATATTTTGAAAGATTATAAAAGAAGTTTACCAAATTATTACTGCCAAATTCAAATTATTATAAATGAAGATTATCAAATTGTTATTGCCAAAATCCCGGATCATTGCATTCCTTCCCCGTTAAAAGAATTTCGTCCTCGAAATTTAAATGCAAAGATAATTTAATAATGCAACAAAACTTTTATTTAAACAACAAAGCATACATCAACCATACACTAACAACCATAACAACCAATTTATTCAAACAAACAAATCTAATTATCCTTACTCAATTCAGGATAGGACTCCCTTATACTATCTATTGTTTCCCTGGTACAAACTCTGGGATCCTCGCCCTATTGCACCTTAACTAGCTACACTACTCTGATCCTGAGCTTCTTCTCAACATGATCTATAAACCGAACATGATGTTCTGACCACAGATATGTCTAGCTCAACTTCCAAATCTTCCTGAACTACTGGTTCTACAACCAGAGATGCATGCACTTCCTTAGATGAGATACTTGAAATACTTACCTTTTTGAGAACCAGTAATGTCCAATATATCTTGGAGCCAGCTGTCCAGACTTACCAAATCTTATTGCTCCTTTGATCGGAGAACCCTTAACAAAAACCAAATCTCCAACTTCGAATTCCAAATTCCTTCGTCTCTTATCCGCATAACTCTTCTGATGATCCTGAGCTGCCTTCATCCTTCCTTGGTCAGCTCTACCTACGCAGATGCCTCTCAAATCAAATATAGATCAAGAACAAGACGATCTCCAGATTCTACTTAACAAGATGGTCCTCTCAAGATCTATCGAAAATCCAGAACACAAGCCTACTCCATAAGCATCATTAGACTTTGAACTACTTTTCCCATCCGAAATAGCTAGAACAGGTGCATTAGAGAACCTAGCCTTTAGATCTCGAATAAACTTCCTGTAGAAACCCTCTAATCCAAGAAAACTACGAACTTCAAAGGAGTCCGAGGTTGCTTCCACTCTTGCACAGCTGCTACCTCGCTTCTGCTGTGCAACTCTGATCTAGAGTAAATGAGAATGCCGTTGACGAACACGAGCACATACTTGATCAACACATCCCAGAAAACATGGTTCAACCGATCCATAAATTAAGCTGGAGCGTTGGTTAACCCAAAATATATAACCACCCACTCAAAGAAACAAATGAGTTCTCTGAATATAGTCAAGGGTACTGCCTTCAGCTGCCCTTAGCTGGTGAAAACCCAAAACTAGATCTAACTGAGAAAACACAGAAGCGCCAAGAAGAAGATCAAAAAGATCCTCATTACGAGGCAAGGGGTACTTATTCCTGATGGTCACCTTATCCAATTCCCAAAGCGAGCAAACCTATGACTTCCTCGAAGACATCCGGAAAATCTCTGACCACCGATAGCTCCTACCTCCTCTTGAGATGCCTCAATCCCAAGAAAAAGATTACCCATAAAAACTCCTGAACAATCGCAAGTCACTCTTGAAATCCTACAAAGATCAATTTCAAAGATACCATTCTCTCTTCACAAACCAGAATAGATTAGGCTTAACCAATCCATTTCCAAAATATGGTCAAATCCTTCAAGAACACCCTCGCCTATCAGAAGAAGCTGACGGCCCACTCTGCTGCTTCTGAATTCCACCTCAACGACACTGCTTAGCCAGGAGACCTTCCTGCTGGCACACAAAACACCTCCGAGCTGCACTGCTGCCATAGATGCGATAGGCTTCTTATCCATAAGCTCCTCGAACCTCAAAGCCATATCAACCAATTCCACAAACGAGGCTTTGAGATGGGCAGACATCTTCTTTAGAAACTCGGACCTCAAACCAAGCACAAACATTCTGCTAAACTTAGTCTCATCTCAGGTATAGACAAATCACTTGCTTGAGATCCATATAAGTCCAATACAGCCGAGTCTTCTCTGCAGTAGGCACAAACTGCTCTTCAAAAACTCCCTTAAACTTGCTCCAAGAGAAGACATCTTCGAGAACATCTATGGTTACTACGTCTCTCCACGCAGCTGCTCCTTCCTGAAATTTCCAAGATACCCTCACTCGCTACTGCATATACGACAGATCAAACTCTTGAAAATCCGCTCACACGAGCGCAGCACAGCTTACACTTCAATGATGGACTCCGAACCATATAAAGTCTTTCCTCCGAGAGTGGTGAAATCCTTACACCATGCTGCAAAGCTTACTTGAGGCGGTATTGGGTCTATAGCTTGGCAGATACCCTTCCAACCTCAACACTAAGGCCTCTTCCATTTGTGGTAGTCGTGCTACACACACCACTACCCCTCCTACCTCTAGAACTCATGTTGGCAAACCCCAACGGGTAACCCAACAAATTAGGTAGAAATATTGATATATAACAAAAATACAAGTATGCTCTCCCAAGAAAGATATCACTCCAAATCCTAGGTATCATGTCAACCTAGTGCTCTGATACCAACTGTGACGACCTGCCCGTCATCCCACAGAAAGACGCATCATCGTTAAGAAAGTAAGGGATAGAAAGGAGAAAAGATAGAAAAAAAGAACTAAACAATATTAGATTCTCAAAACGGAATGAATAAAATATATTAATCACATAGTTATTATATAATATACAATACCTATCAGAGTTACACAGCGTATACTTCACATATTAGACTATCCTAAAGACCCATCAATCAAACAACTCAGATTCCATTACAATTCATCAACACTGCGGAAACACTATATCTACATATGCTGAAGCCTCCTGCTCCAAGTCTCCTCCAAAATTCATTAAAGCTAACCTAAATCCCTTGGCTACTCATTAAAATTTGAGTACCTAAGATTTTAAGAAAACAAAAAATAAACTCTGGGTCAGACATAGGTCTGGTGTGAGTAAACGTGTTATAGTTGTTCAACTTTGAAAATCACTTGAAACAAAGGATATCTCGCAAGACCATGCTACAAATAAACATGTTGGGTTTTTGCCTTACATAACCAAAACATTTGATAGGAAATCCAGTGATATTATATTAGTGCCTAAGGTTTTCAATTAAAATAGAAAATAGCTGGAATGCTTACATCTCACATTCTAACATAGTCGGGCACAATGAAAACGTACGACACTTATTGGAGATTGGATTCCATACAATGGCAAGGCTACTGGGGTACCGCCCTCACCTACCTGGTCTAAATCAGAGTATCGAGGGTCCACCCTAATCCCCTATAACGCAAGGCTAGAACTATCCCTTATAGGATAATCCCAAACAAGAAAACCCCGTAGTTGGCGTGACCAACCACCCATACAGCCGAATAAAAAGGGACCTCTAGATAGAGGAAAATCTTATCCTACTTGGATTCTACCCACATAGCCTTGCTGCACCTCGCCTATTTTAGCCATTCCTGGTTGATGAGGCTTGAGGCTACGATTAACTTTTTAGAACACATACCTTGGAATGCTCATCGTCCTCCAACGATGATGTTCTAAAAGCATGCAATCCATACAAGACCGTTTCGAATAAGAAAGAAACCGAATGCACTATCTCGCTACACTGATTTTGGAATCACCCTCAGAGTTTACAACATTATCCCTTGCACTCTGAATCTGAATTTCAAAACGGAAAGCACTATCTCCATTACAATTGTTTTGGAATTACCCTCAGAGTTAACGACAATAGCCCTTATACTTTGAGTCTTCATCTTGAGCTTCACTTGAGATTTCACGACCTATCATTTAATTTGGATCGATGTGATTTTCGGATATCCAATTTGAAAATCCGATCCCGATCTCATCGAAATCCAAAACGCCATTTTAAAGTCCAAGTTGTTTAAGTTAAGACAATTTAATTTATATTTAGGGTAACACATGCACATAGATAGAATAATTTCACATTATCACAGATAGATTACCCATTTTATCACAACTCAACCAAAGCATCTCATACCACAGAGTAGCACATATCACATATCAAATAATCCAAGGCATTCAATATCACCCAATCATCCATAAGCAAGATTAATTAGTTACACCATTTCTAATTAATTTAAATAAATTAAATTAATTACTTCAATCACTTTTAAATGCGGCTTACTTTACATTAATTAAATACAAACCAATTAATTAATCATCTAAATTAATCATCTTAATTAATTATTCTTTAATTACATTAAGTAATTAGCCTTTAATAGATTACACAAATTTATTATCCTTTAACCATTCTCATTAATTAACTTTAATTACTCTCTTTAATTAATTAACTATAATTAACTACATTGATCCTTAATTAATTACATTAATTAGTTATTTTATAATCACTTACATTGATTAATTGTCATTTAATTAATCACATTCATTAATTAACTAACCTTTTAATTAATTACCTTAATTAATCTTTTAATTAATTACACTAAGTAATTAATCCTTAATTACCTCCATTAAGTAATTATCCTTTAATTACTTTCACTGAGTAATTTCCTTTTTTATTAGTTACATTCAGTAATTATCCATTAATTACTTACACTAAGTAATTACACTTTACTAATTACACTAAGCAGTTATACTTAATCAATTTCATAAGTGATTGTCCTTAATTAATTAAATTAATTAATTATCTTAAATTAATCACATTAATTAAATTAATTACATTTAGTAATTAATCCCTTTAACTACTTCCATTAATTATTTACCCTTTAATTAATTGACCTTTAATTACTTAGATCAATTAACCCTTAATTAAACTCATACTTATCATTTAAATTAAATTAAATGCTTGAAACAGTTTATACAAAATATTTGAGAACTCTTTGATTTATTAAGGTTAAATACCCTTGCTTTAATCACATCTTAAATCAAACATCATCTTATTACATTTGAAAACACTTATGAATTTAATTACACAATTAATCTAATATATAATTACCTTTAAACAAATCAAAATTTAAAACTTTTAACTTAAACGTTTTAAATTTTGCAACTTGTTTCAAACTTGTTTTAAATAAATTTACTTTGGAAACTAAATTCACAATTACACTACTTTTAAAATCTTGGTTATTTTATATTTGAAAACTTCCTTTTGAAACTTGATTGATTAAACTTGCTTTTGCTTCTAAAACCCGTACTTGATTTCCTTTTAAATTTTGGAACCTGGAAAGAAAATCGACCCGAGCCCAAGCTTCAAATTCTCGAGCGATTCTCGTGAACGTGCTCACGTGCACATGCGTACGCCACCTGGTCGCCTCCGACCCTCGCCGAGGCCATCCACAAGTCGATGATCATCTCGCCGTCACTCCTGACCCTCTAATTCGACGAATTCGCCAGCAACTCAAAAACGAGTTGTTCGATCTAAAACTGGAACCCACCCGAACGACTAAAATCCCTCGTCGACGACGATCTCTTCCTCTGGAGCTCACGTTCCTCCGATCAGTGCAGCGTCATAGATTCATGCAACGTTTTCCCCAGATGCGATCATCTTTGGTGATCCAACGACGACGTACGAGCCTCGAATACATTGACCACCCAATCCAACGACAAAACCCTACATCGCCATCCCCGAGCCGCTCCGACCATCTGAAAATCCCCTCACTATTTTTCCTGTGATCGTTAACCCTCAAGCTAACTTCAACCACGATCACGATGATAACCACCATGCCGATCGTCGGAATTCGATGAAAAACCATAAAACTATCATCTCGAGAAATCTCGGCATCCACACACTTAAAAATCATGAAATTACTATCTAAAACCATAATTTGTTAGCACGAATCTAATTATGGTATCAAAACATGAAATTAAGTTCATTGATTTTCGACTTAAATATAATTTTTGTTGTATTATCCTATTTTTGAAAGAATACTAAATTTAAATTCTTGAAACTATTTTTAAAAATAAATTTACATTGCTAAAATCATATTTCATTTATAAATCATAGCTAAAGTAGTTTGTATGGGAAGATGTGAATTTTTGAATGTAGTTCTTGAGCTTGTGGAAACAACAGAGGCCAATACAAAAATATATACATAGATATTCCCAGACATATCACTATATGTACATGCATCGACTTTCATTTCATACATGCAACTTCATTCACTACATTTCTACAAGATTCTATCGCATGAATCAAATATAAAAACAGATAAAGTTTAAAACGTTTACTCACTGTATATTAAAACAGAGAGACAGGCTTCCTTTACTGATCTGGAACCTGATGCTTGACTTAATCTTTGAATTGAATTTATGTTAAGTTGATCCTTACTGTTTTTTTAAGCTTTGCTTGGGTTGAAGATGAAATAGATGAAGTTGTTGCATTGCTAAAGTTTTTAAAACTTTGTATTGCTTTGCTCAAGTTTGAAATTTGGAAAACTGATGTGGTATTTTTTTGATTTTCTTTAAAATTTTGTTTTCACTTTTTAGTTTAGAAGAAGATAAGAAAGATTGAGAAAGAAAATGTTTGAACTAAAATAAAATAGCCAAGTTCTCTCAATACAACTATTTATAAATATTTCAATCAATGAAGAAAATCATTGCCACTTGTTATTTCAAATTATGCTAAGCTACACATGTAAATTACATGTTATTATTATTATACGAATGTTAAATGTAGGCATTATTATCTTACAAGTGTTAAAACCCATTATTTAATTAATTACTTATTTTAATTTTAATATGTTTATATCTTTATTAGTTTATGTTTATTTATATGTATATATTCAAATTACATTTATTCATGTTATCTTAGAAACAATGTCAAATGCATGTTTTATTTATCTTACAAATGTCTTAAACAAGTGTTATATAATTTCTTATGTATTTGTAATATGTTTTTATGTTTATATTTTAAATCTTTATATATTTACAAATTATTCTTATTGATGTATAATTTAAAAAAGAAAGAATATGAAAACAATGGAAATGAACCCTTTTATTAAATCTTATTTTAAATTTTAAACTTAAGTTATTATACTTAAATTGATAACTATATATATAAACTAAATTTATTTTAAGTATAAATTTTAAAAGAAAACATATTAAACTCTTATTATTAAATACTATTTTAAGCTATCATACTTTTTAAATTAATAAATAATTATATCAAGTGCTTTGAAAAACGCTCAGTTTAATTTTAAATAACTTTTGAAACATTATATTAGATTTAAACCAAAACTCCTATTCACAATGTATATACACATATATACATTATAATTAAGAAACATTTTTATTAGCATTGAAAATGATAAATATTGCCAAATTTAAATAATTATTAAAAGATATTATTAAACCAATATTACACATTTTGAAAGATTATAAAAGAAGTTTACCAAATTATTATTGCCAAATTCAAATTATTATAAATGAAGATCAAATTGTTATTGCCAAAATCCTGGGTCATCACATAATAGGCTCTTTGCATTGATTCTTATAGTACCAATCTGATCGCAGTTAAAGCATCTGATGCTCTTCTTCTCGATCACTTCCTTTACTTTTCCAGTATGACACTCATTAGCAAAATACCCCTGCTTATCGCACTCGTAGCACACAACTTCATACTTATCTTCTTTGCTGCTCTACCTTTCTAAGCAACCTTCGTATGAAAGAACTTCCTCTTTTGGCCTTGCCCAACCTGGACCACCATCACCTTACTCTTCATTAGACAATCAAGCATCTCCTCATGTCTCAAATCCATCTCTACAACCACATCACAAGGGTCTCTGATATGAGGTAAGATAGTTCTTGCCAACTCAGAATCAACCTACTTATGAAATTCTCATTTTTCTTCAACATGGTATCCACTGTTGCATAACCATATCTAGCCAAATCTTCAAATCCTTTAGCATACTCCAAAATAGACTTATCACCTTTCTCCAACTCAACAAACTTTCTAAGCAAAGCAGACTGAGCCATCAAAGACATGAACCCCTCCTAAAACATTTTTCTAAACTCAACCCATGTCATCTCCTCTTCATTTACTCCAGCGGTCACATTATTCCACCAAAATAAAGCTGCTCCATGAAGCTGTCTCGAAGCAAGCCTTTTCTTCTGCTCACCATTGAGCCCTATGTCTGTAAAGGACCTCTCATAATGTAGCAACCAATTCTCCACTTCTATAAGCATCCTCAATTGCAAAAAAGGGCTTCCTCTAAGCCTAGCATAATCTTTGCTCAAGTTAGCATAATGGTTGACTATCAGAGCTTCCTGAACTCCTACTCCCGCATTTCCTCCAATCATTCCTGCAGCAACACCTGCCTGCATCATATTCATGAAAAACTAATACTTAGCTCCCATATCCACTTGTGGGACTCCAACATCAACATTCCCTGCTTGTGTCTGACCTTGGTTTCTCCTGATATTTGGTCTGTCATTTCCATTTATGGTGGTGCTTCCTCCAAGATTCACTCTTCCAATTCTATCATGCGCATCTATATTCAAGCCTCGTGAGATACAAAAGAATAACCTAACTGTTTGTACCAAAATTGGGCATAACACCCTTTGGACATATTTGAAGAGATTAAAGTGAAGAATATAAATGAAAAAGGAGGTTAATCTAACAAACATGCCAAAAAAGAAAAACTGGAAAGTAAGAACATAAGAATTTAGAGTGGTTTGGCATTGAAGCCTACGTCCACTATGGAAAGTTTATTTTTTTTGACTTTTCTAACTAGTTAAAGCTGATTACAACAGTACATTCTTGAGCACAAAAGATATAATGGTAGTTCCGAAAGAGTATTGGCGTAGAAGAGTCAAAATTCTATTTTTTTAGAGGCATTGGGATGCTATTTATAGGCGTAGACTGGAAAAATCTGATCGAGATCTCAGAATACTCCTTCTTACACATGGGTGGACCCACCTGATCGATCCGTGGCGGTTTGGGATCAATCCCTGATCGGTACATGTAAATTTCATAGCGTTCAAAAACACCTCTATTTTTTCTGATATCGATCGAGGAAATTCTTGAGGTGGTACATAAGCTTCTATGAAAATTTGGTGGCATTTGGACTTGTAGATTTTGTTTTATGATCAATCCAAGTTTGTATTTGTAAAACACTACTGAGTTCGTATCAATACAATTCGTATCGATGGCTTCGTGTCGGTGCGAACTCGTATTAATCAGGTAGCGTGGCGGTATATCCTAGGATCGATGCACTTTTCATGCCGACTGACTGATTCTTCCACTTGAATGTTTTTCCTTCGTAACGATCTAGCGCAACCCCATTCGTATCGCTTTTTGGCCCTTCACTTCATATCGATGTTTTAGGTTAGTTCCGTATTGATCAAATATATGACGTTTGTATCGATCCTTTATGTGTATTTCATATCGATCAAATATGACGATGTTCATATGATCCTTTATGTGTATTTCGTATAGACAAATTGCCAAATGATACGAAACATATTAGTGGATGGATCGCTACGAAATAGCAAGCTTCCATGGGTACGAAGCATTTCAACTTCGATGGGTATGAAGGAGGTTGGCACATAATGGATACGAAGCGATGCTCACTTGATGGATACGAAGCGATGTATACTTGATGGGTACGAACCAATGCTCACTTGATGGATATAAAGCGATGTATACTTGATGGATATGAGCCAGATGTGTTTCTCGTGAGACTTGATCGACCCATACCTTGAGCTTACGAACTTCACTTGACTTGAAATTTGGAATGTTGGCTTCCGTAGCTTGGCTTGTCATATCACATCGATTGTAGCTCGATCTAGACTCAGAAATTTTTTGCCAGTATCCATAGTGAACCTATGTATAACCGATCTTCGGGATGGACTGTCCTTGGTCTCAAGTCAATTCCTTGGTGTCACAGCCTTGCCAAAAGGTCAGACAACATTTGTCCCCAAAAGTACATCTTGAACAAAATGTGCTTTGGAAAGACACAATCTAGATTCTGAAAAGTTCCGCTTAATTCATTGAATTGTTGTTGTCTTTTAGTCAAAAGATGTAACCTTTGATTGATTCCTGGTAATATAAATATTGATTTATCGACTATAAATGATTGTACAGTACATTGTTGTAACTGAGTGTCTAGTGCTAACAATCTTTTGTTTATTATTGTAATTGTCACCAGATGAGCATCCAATTCCTTTCAATTTTAAAAATTGAATATTAGTTCGTCATACATGATTGTATGTTAACCTGACTCCCGTTAATGCTTGCACGTTCATGAGTCATTGTCAAGTTTTTTTTAAAATCAAGTTTCGTATCGATCCTCACTTGGATCGATGTGAAATACGAGTTGTAATGACATTTGATGGCCGTTTTAGAGTGTCTCTTCATATCAATCCCCTCCTGGATCCATTTGAGAAGTTGGAAAATTATCATCGTATTGATGGTGATCGATATGAATTAGTTGGACTTTTAAAATATCTCGTATCGATGGATACGAATTTCTGTAGGCTTCAAAGCAATGGGTACAAAGTAACCATTTCATATCGGTGAAGCTCTGATGAGTTCGAATGGTTCAAACAAGCCTTTGCTTCGTGTTTCATATCGAGAGCTTGATGGCCATGAGTTGTTCATCTTGAATAGGCCATGGATGGATACGAAGGAAGCTTCATATCGATGATGTTAAAACTGTTTCGACTGGCCAATGGATATGAATTGGCTATTTCATATTGATTTGGTGGAAGGGTACGAAGAGGGCCCTTCATATCGGTTACATTACAGACCGCTTCAACTGGTCACCTTGCACTGGGAGATGAATCGTCATTTGCCTAGGGTCGATTCATATAGACGTTCTTGTAGTTAACAAAAAAATTCACTTGCTCATTTTCTACTGCCTTACTTTCATTTTTCTTCGAGTTAAAGAATATAAAAACTACCATTGCCTTCGAGTTATTCAATTCATCCAATTGATTAAATTAGGTAAAGCATCGAACAAAATCAATGTAAGATGGTGAGACTTGAATTATCATGTCCTTTCACTTGTATCGTGGCCGATTCAGGTGAAGAGGAGGCTATAGATGGTCGGAGCAAGGTCGAGGAAGGTCGGAGTGGTTTCTATGTTGATTGGGAAAGATTAAGCAAGGATGGATATGATGTATTCATGGAAGGGATGCTCAGCCTTGACTTTGTATCGATGGGGGAAGGAAGGGAAAAAACTCTCGTGTCGATCTATGATGAGAAGTTCATGTCGATCTGGAACTAATGGGTAGAATGAGGAAGTTCGTATCGATATTGAATATAGCGTAATTTCATATTGAAGGAAAGACTTGCTTCGTATCGATGGCTGGTGGACCTTCGAATCGATTGATCGATCGAAATCTTGGGCACGGCGATCAATACGAAGGCGTTGCTGTTGATCGATACGAAGTAAGGGAGTCTGTATCAATACGAAATGGCATTTGTTGATCGATACAAAATGATGCTCTATGACCGATATGAAGCGGTGGTTCCTAGACCGATTTAAGGTGTATTTTTGGCAATCAATCCAAGTCTAGATGGACACAAAACATAGCATAATCAAATATCTGACTACGACGAGCTTCTACCATGCACAATTGGACTTAACCATCTCATTGCATTTTTGACTGCCCTTCGAAGCTCGTCGATATAATTTTAACTTGACCAATTTGACAAACTTTAACTTGGATTGGTCTCTGAAATATGGATGGAACGGTTGTGACGGTCAGCGACAACGGTCACACGGCTGAATCTTAAATTATCATTATTTGAATGTCAGACAAATCCCATTGAATTTCAAAGTATTATATAGCACTGCACTGCACAACACATTCACGCACTTCACACTAGGGGAAACTGGGTTTATTGTCATCTAACAATGATTTTTACTGAGTTCAATAGCTGTGGAACCCAAAATTTCACAATGACATGATTCCCAATGTCCAACCCTTTCCGCAATTGAAATCCCGGTTATTGCAACCGATGCTATTGGCCCTGCTCCGGATGAATTGCCAGGAGCAGTCTTTATTGCACACCCATAAGATTCCGTTCCTTCCAATATTTCTGAAGATATGCTGATCAGGATTTTTCTAAGCCATAGGCTATCGACAAATGATGTCTTATTACCAGGGCCAGAGGATAGAGCTTACACTCCCCCAGAAGGGTATGCAGACTGTAATGGATTTATGTGTGTTTCTGGGACACTCCCTCCGTTCAATCAATTAATCTGAGAATTACTACTTTTTTGAGGATCACTCCATCCCAATTGCAAATGAATGGGTATGCCCTACTGAATAGTTTATTCATCATCTTCATGGAGCATCTTTTCGACTTCAAATCCAGAGGAAGTCAGATATTTGTCTAACATAAAGAGCCGAGTAGACAATCCTTCCTTCACTTCCTTAGAGGTAGTTAGGAACTGTCAGATCATGGTTGGGGATTGAAACAAGCTGTGCTATTTCAAGACCGAATGGTTCTACATTCGGTGCCTACTGGGTTTTTCCAGACGGTGGCTAGCAAGACGTAAGTGCCCTAACCCTGTGATGATCAACTTGATAAACTTAGTCGATTTTGGATCTAACACTTTCTTTTATTCATAGCTTTGATTCCATGACCTGAAGGCGCTTAGTTTAGGGAATTGCGAAGGCAGGTGCGCACCGAATACAGAGAGATCGATGAAGTACGGATGAAAATATGGTTGCCATTGGGCTAATTGATAGAGATCAAAAGCATCAGACTCGTTGGAGTTCTTAGGACGACCCCGGTGAGGTAAGCTCGAAGGAGAACTTCTGAAATAGTAATTATCGAACAAGGCAGTGAGGAGAACATGCCTGCTAGAGAAGAGCCCGTTGCTGGGCCTATGCAAATTCCTTGATCTTTAGAGCTTAGTGAAGAGGAAAGTATGCTACTTGAAAATCTATAAGGCACAAAACCATCATAGTTTCTTTTCCTACTACAAGTCGAGAGTTTCCTCCTTCGTAGATGGAAAGCCCTTTTGCGGGACTGGCAAACAACCCCATTTCGCATGACTTGCCATTGCACCGAGATACTAGATTAGAGGGGGTTCAAAGCACCTTAGACATAGGAGAACCAACTCCCCTAATTATGGCTATTACAACCTGTTGGTTGTGGGGTTTGCACATGAACACACACTTCACGGCACCATACAATTTCTAATCACAGGCTATTCATCTTTGGATATTACCAACTCTGTTTCTCTTTTCATTTTACAAATGCGATGTCAAGGCGGGGATCTATACTTGGTAGCCTTTGGTATGTACGCCATTCATCCGGCTTATATTTTGAGTCTCGCAGACACGAGGTCAAAAGAGAATGCGATCGCACTACTCCAGTCAAGAAAGGGAGCGTTACGAGAGGGAAAGAGATATGGAGAGGGAGAGGGAAAAGGAGAGGGAGTATAGGCACTGCTCCTGGTTATGCTCTCCACCACCTGGAAGTCCAACGCAACCCACCGGATTTGGAAAACAAACTACCGAAACTTCAAGCAAACCAGCCTCCATAAACATCGAGATCTAGCGAGCAGCGCCGTAGAACTAGGATAGATGCTCCTGTCATCGCTACATCAGTGGCTATGGAGACCACTGGAGAGGGAGCCATCCGAATAGATCAGTTGAAAATGGACTTCCCTAATATCTGGTTCGATGGCTTTCACTACCCCCTAATCTTAAAGCGGATCCCCACTGGGGCAGAGCAGACTATCCATGACTATATGTATGACGTCCATAATAAGTATCGGGAATGGGTGAAAATGGCGGAGAAAGCTTCTATAGTGGCCTTCGAGTAGGCGAAGACAATTGAAAATATGGAGAAAGATCTTACCTAAAAAGATCGCACAGTTCAAGTGCTCACTGTTGAGAACGACACTTTGAGGAACTCGGAAACAAGGGCTTTGAAGAAAGTAAATGAGGCGAATAAAAGGATGGAGAAAATGACGCAGGTGCACCAAACTTTAGTCGATGATATGTGCCATGGAAATGCCACCATCATAGCCGAGAGAGATAATGCGCTTGGGGAGCATAATGAGCTTAAGGCGATGTATGCTGAGGTCGTCAAAGAAAAGAATGGTGTGAATAAATTTTCTCAGGAAGCATGCGAACAAACTGTGGTGCTCTGCGATGAGAGGGATGCGGCAATGCTAAATGTCCAGGAAGCCGAGACCAGGGATGAGGGTAAGGTGAGAGGGATGGAGGCCAGGTTGGAGGGCAACAGTGATGATCTTCTGATTACCTGTAGTGTCATTGCTCTGAAGCACCATAACCTGAGCTGGCTCGAAGATTACCCATCACTTCTATATAATGCTTGATGCCACTTGGTTGAAGATGAAAAGGCGGATCATTACACAATGTTTATTGATGAGTTTGAGCTGGAGAATCGAATATTGACCAAGGATGAAGGAAAGGTTCTCCATGATGCCATTGTCACATTTGGAAAGGAATATCTCGCCACTCAGCATCTTGAAGTTGGAGAAGGGTCTAAAGTTGAACATTATGAAACAAGTTTGGAACTACCTGCAGGTACCCAACCCGTACCAACTTCTGTAGTAGATCCTCCAATTGTGCCTACTGATGATCTCGATCAACTAGTTTGTCTTCGATTCACGAGCATGTTTCTAAAGGGGCTCTAGCTGCACCCGCAAGCCAATCTTAGAAAGGTATTTTGAACACTTCTCATACTTATTAAAAGTTGGGAGTGTTATCAGGAGATTTCATTAATGTCTTTCCTTATCTCTATTCAGTTATAGGATCTGCACCGGTCGACGTCCAGCAACCCAAGTGCTGCACCACGAGCAGGATGCTATTA
The DNA here is from genome assembly GCA_030765085.1 of Allium cepa. NCBI lineage: Eukaryota > Viridiplantae > Streptophyta > Magnoliopsida > Asparagales > Amaryllidaceae > Allium > Allium cepa. Next base: position 510,385,529 of record CM060941.1, read on the forward strand.
TGGCGGAGGCGATGACCGCTGCAGCTGCTACATCGATCGGGGAAGTTCATGAGAGCGCTTTTATTCTCGATGAAAAAATGATGGAAGAACTCCTTGGTCATCAAAGCGATCCACATACCTACTCGCCTTTTGTTATGGGCGACGACACATTCACAACTAGCTCTTCGGGCATAAATAGCAGCATTCCCATGGAAGCTCACGTGATTCACGTGGAAGAGATAATGGTGGAGATAAATGTTGAACTGGAAGTAGCCGTCCTGGCCAGTAGCATTAATGTTGGTAAGGTGGGTCCTGGCCTGGCTCCTCTGCAAATGATTTCTCTCGACGGTACAATCAATGTCACTGTCGTACCTCCTGTGTCCTCCCATAATGAAAGCGCCCCTGTTCCTCCGACCACATATTCAGAAAGTATTCCAATCCCCCTGAGCTTGGAGGAAGAGGCTACCATAATTCCCCCAGCCGGGGGTCAATCAGGGAAATGCAAAAGCTCGAAAAGACACTAAAGTGGAAGTTCGAGCAGATCAACTCCAAAGAAGAAGAAAAAGAAGTCGAAGGAGTACGAGTGTCCTTTTGTCTCTTCCTTTTCGGTAGATAGATAGGAATTTCTTTTTCTTTCTGTGGCAGTGTATAGATGTGGGTTCGACCCCTACTTATAGGAATTCTTGGAATAATTTTTGTATATATCATTTTCTTTCTAAGAGGAATTGAAATGAAATTCCATTTTGTTTTCAGCATAACTCTATGATTATTTGCTTAAGTGTTTTAGCGCTAGACTTTCCATCAAATTTACTTGTGAGGCTTTAGTCACTGAATCAGACTTGAGTTCGGTTATTAAGACCCGAAGTCAGGGCTTCGGGTAATAACCAAACATTAAGTCGAGTGCAATATTGCACTATCTCGATCAGTAGTTGGCACTCGAGCTTTGCTCCCAGTCTTGTGGATGAAATGAAGTGGTTGTTCGATAGTTTCACATCGATAAGTACCTATATCTGCACTTTGGGGATCAAGCTTTGTTGCCGGCAGTTTGTCACACCTGCTCATCATTTAAAATCACGTCCACACTCCGATGACAGAATAATTCATGGCTGGTCAGTTACACCCGTTTAATACATGGAATCATATCTGCGCTCGTGGGATAAGATTCGTTTTATAAGCGGTTAATTACACCCTTTAATGCTTTATACTTCAGATCACGCTGCGAGAATCTAGAGTTGGTTGATGGGAAATCGGTCACACCCATTTAGTGTTTAGAGTTAGGTCCATGCTAGGGGACTTAAGTTGTTCTATGGGCAGTCAATTACTACCGCTTAATATTTAGAATTACGTCCACACTCTAGGGACTTAGGTTGGTTTGTAGGTGGTCAGTTACACCCATTTTGATGTTTATACACTAGTTCGCACTCTGGGAATCTAGAGTCGATCAAAAGACAGTCAGTCACATCTGCTTAAGTGTTGAAATCTCGTTTGCGCTCTAGGAACGATAAGTTGATCAAGGATGTGGACAGTAGAATTACATCCACCAATAGTAGGCAAGCGAAGTCGTACATGAACCGGTCCATCCTCCTCGAGCTTGCAAAAATAGGGAGGAGGTCGTGGATGGATGGATCCATCTCCTCGAGTTTAGATTGTACATGGGAGAAGTCGTGGGTGGATGGGTCCACCCTTCTCGAGCCCACGTTTTGGATTTGCAATTTATACTCCAGCTCACACTCTAGGAACTTGAGTATGTTGGAGGATTGTCGTGTATCAATCCTTTTTGGCTTCAGTGTAGTTGTTTGCCTCCGTGCCAGGGGTTTCACTTAGTGAGTAACCGATCGTATCATAGTCACTCCCTATTTGAATAAGGTCCGTCGTGGGATGGAACTTTGCTCTCCGTGAAATGTGATGGCCGCAAGATACATTTCAAGAATCGCCACTCTGGCTCGACGAGCTAGCATTTTATTGTTGAAATAAGATAGTACGCCAAAGTTAGTTGCCTTATTACAAGTTCAAATTTTGAAATGCATAAATAAATTTCCAATGAAAAGTAGGCTAAATGAATAAACAAAGCCTTTCACGTATAGTTGCGATGAAGACTCTCGCTGTTCCAAGCTCTAGGCAAAGTGAGACCATCAACAGTTGATAATTTGAATGTGCCATCTCCAAGTCTCTGTTCGATGACATAAATTCCTTCCCACGTTGGTTTCATATGTGAAGGGACTGGATAGATTCTCTTGAGTACATGATCGCCAAGTTCAAAGGTTCGGCGTCGGACCTTAGGATTGTATAATCGGGCGATTTGACATCGCTGCGCGACTTCCCTTAAATCAGCTTCTTCATGCTTCTCATCCAATAAATCCAGAGATTCGACGAGTGATATGGCGTTTGTCTTTGGGTGATAATATGTCACACAATGAGAAGGTACTTCCAATTCAAATGGAATAACAACTTCAAAGTAGTATGAAAGTGACAATGGAGTGTGGCCGTTCACGGACTTATGGTGGTACGATATGCCCATTGGGCAGTGGGAAGTTCATCGACCCATCTGCCTCCGGCCTTTTCCAGTCACTTCATCAAAATGGACTTGATAACTTTATTAATAGCTTCTACCTGTCCATTTACTTGAGGGTGAGCAACCGCTGAGAACTTCTTCTGAATATGGAAACGTTGACAAAAGTTCTTAAACTCGACATGGTCGAACTGGGTCCCATTGTTAGTGATAATCGTATATGGGAGGCCAAAACGACAAATGTTTTTGCAAACAATAAAGTTGATTACTTGATTCGTCGTGATATTAGCAAGGGGCTCAGCTTCCATCCATTTAGTAAAGTAGTCAACTGCAATGATGGCGCACTTCGCGCCACCTTTAGCCAGAGTTAAAGATCCAATTATGTCGATGCCCCATGCGGCGAATGGCCATGGACTAACCATCTGAGCAATTTCGATAGGAGGGACTCTTTGAATTCGAGCATATTTCTGGCATTTTTCACATCTCGTGGCATGGTCCGATGCATCTCGATTCACAGTCGGCCTATAATACCCGTACCAAAGTATCCTCTTAGCAAGGGCTTGCCCCATTGTGTGATCGCTGCATTCCCCTTCGTGTTCATCATGTAAATCTTGATTGATTTCCTCATGGATGATACACCGGAGTAAAGGAACAGAGTATCTTCTCTTGTACGTGACACCATTCTGGATAATGAATCGCGAAGGTTTCCAAAGAACTCGTCTTTTCTCACTTCTGCGCTCTGGCAAAGCTCTGTGTTCGAAATAGTTTTTGAATGTGGTCATCCATGACTCCTTTTCGGGCATCGCCTCATGCACCCAGTCCATCTCAATCCGATCGACACTTGAAGAGGTAAGTGTGTCAGTTGGGAAAATCCCATTTGATGTGCTTCACCAATGCTGGCCAGTTTTTCCAAAGAATGGGCCTTTTGATTGTGCTCTCGGGGTATGCAGTAGATGTCATAATAATCGAATACTGGACCCGAACGTGATAAGCAGTTAGCCTCCGGTCTCTAGCTTGGTATTCTCCCCTAACTTGGCACATGACCAGTTGTGAATCACAGTAAACCTCCACAACAACAATTCTCAAATCATTGGCAAGTCTGAGTCCCACAAGTCTTGCTTCGTACTTGGTCTTATTGTTAGTTGCGCGGAAGTAAAACTTCAAAGCATAACATATGGATCGACCTTCTAGGGTTTTGAGTACAACTCCAGCGCCCGCGCCGCGGTCATTTGATGCATTGTTAGAGTGTAGGTTCCATATGTACTTGGGAGGTTCATTGGTTTCGGACAAGTCCTTAAGTATAGTAAATTCTACGATGAAGTCCACCATAACTTGTCCTTGGATGGATCGTCTTGTTGTATAAGCAATGTCAAACTGACTCAACTCGATGTTCCACTTGAGCAACCTACCAAACATCTCAAGCCGCATTAGGACCTGTCGTAATGGCTGGTTGGTGTAGATTGTGATCGGATGGGCCTGGAAATATGTACGGAGCTTTCTAGAGGAAATGATGAGGCAGTAAGCAAGCTTTTCTAACTTTGGATAGTTCTTTTCAGCATCGGTCAAATGTTTGCTAACATAATAGATTGGTCGTTGGACTCGATCCCCCTCACGAACCAATGCAGGCTTTGATGGAATTTGCCGAAACTGCAAGATAGATGAACAGTCCTTCATGATCAACCATCTTTGACAGAATTGGTGGCATCACCAAGTGTTGAATCAATGCTCGGAATGTGACTTCCCACTCCTCAGTCCATTCAAAGTTACATTTTCCTATTCTGGTTAGGTCGAAGAAGGGAATGCATTATCGGGTGATTTGGAAATGAATCTACCGAAAGCTGCCACCTTCCTGTTGAGGCTTCATACTTGCTTTATAGTTATGGGAGTCTCGAGATTTAGAATCGCCCAGATCTTTTCAAGATTGGCTTCAATGCCTCAAGCGTTGACAATGAATCCAAGGAACTTTCTGGATGCAACTCCAAAATGACATTTCAGCGGGTTGAGCTTCATTCATTATTCTAAGAGGATGTTGAACATTGTTTCCAAGTCTTTGACATGATTGATGGCGAGCCGCAACTTTACAAGCATATCATCCACGTATACCTGCATATTTTTCTCGATCTGGTTAGCAAACATTCAGTTGACAACCCTTTGATAGGTCGCCCCAACGTTCTTAAGTCTGAACGACATCACTTTTTAGCAATAAAATCCCAGATCGGTGACAAAGTTGGTATGCTTCTGATTAGCCAGGCGCATCGGGAACTGATTGTAGCCCAAATACACATCCATAAAAGACAAAAGCTCATACCCACCATTGACTCTACAAGCTGATCAATTCTAGGAAGTAGAATCTTTTCTTTAGGGCATGCTTTATCTAGTTCTGAGTAGTCCATATAAGTTCTCCTTTTCCCATTTAGTTTCCTGACAAGCACTGTGTTGGATACCTATTCTAGATATAACGCATCTCGAATAAACCCATTCATCTTGAGTTTATCCACCTCTTCTTTCAGGAATGAAGATCGCTTTGGATCCATACCGTGCCATTTCTACTTGGCCGGGACATGCCATGGGTAAATATTCAATGCTTGGCTCGCGATGTCTGGTGAGATCCCACACATGTCTGGGTGTATTCAAGCAAACACGTGGAGGTTTGCCTGAAGAAATTCAACCAATTCCTCTCTCATCTGTTGGCTTAGTTGAGTTACGAGCTTTATCATTCTGGAGTCGTCATCATTATCGATCGGAACATTGATCTTCAACTTTAATGGGAAAGCATGATTGTCTTTCACTTCCTGTTCATTATCATCATCCCTTGGATCAAGATATTTTAGGAATTGGTTGTTGCGCCGGGGCCTAGGCCTAGGTATTAGCTGTCAATTATCAGTAAAATGCATGCAGAGAGATTCCTCTATGTCCTTGCCCTTCTCCTTCCACAGCGCGTCGCGTAGCTCAGCAACATTACAAGCGCATCCAAATACCTGATCTCCTTAAACAACTCAAACCCTATTGTCTGTGATGAAGGGGTTAAGCACCATGTAGCAATGGTTGCCCTGAATTCAACTAGGGTCGGTAGGTCCAAGAAAGCATTATACGGAGAATAATACCAGCATAAAGAATTATAACATCCTAACTCTTCGGTGATCTCCCATTGCAAACTCCACTAGTAATTCCACCATTAAAATAGGTATCATGTACTTCCACTAAAGCCATGTATGCGAGTTTGGCATGGCTTTAAGTCCTTCGCTTCCATTTCATCTTGTCATAAGTTCGTTTGAAAAGATTATTTACGGAGCATACACTATCTACCAAGATCGTCTTCATCCAAGCAAGATATATTTGAGCTGATTTGAATAATGGATCGATAGTGGTGGCCTCGACCTTGTCAGCGTCTCTTTCTTGAAAAACGATGTCGTCTGTATTGTTTTCAACTGTTTCGCCGAAGCCCCGTCATCACTATTACTGCAATACTCGAAGTCCGCATGCCTAATCGAACTGGAATACGACTCCATTTCCCTCCAACTCCGATCTACTGGATGAGGACCACCACTAACTATTAATAATCAACCTCCGCTAGTACGTGTGGGTTACTCCGGTCTGTCCTGATTCTGAACATGATTCTGGTTTAATGGGCCCACACCTGCAGCCTGTTGCGCTCGAACAAATTGTTCCAACTTCCTCTCTTGGATTAACTTATCCATAATGTCCTATAAATGGAAACACTCATTGTTGTAGTGATCATAGCAATCATGGAATCTATAGAATTTCCCAAACTGAATTTTATTTTTGGATGACTACTTCGAAGCAGGCTTCTTATATTGGCCAGTATTACGGTTCTGCAAATAAACTTTCTCCTTGGATATATTCAATGGGGTATATTAGTCAAAAATGGGAGCTCTGCATTACGGTTTGCGATTTTTATCTCGCTTCTTACCCTAACCTCCATCGCCTTTTTGCTGATTCTGCTTATTTTGTATATTCAACTACACTTTACTGAAACTCTCACTGGTTTGTTTCACAAGAACATTATTTTAAATGCCTTCGACACTGGGACCCGCATCGTCCTGCTTCCTAGATTGTATAGCATCTTCACTTCTCAAGAACTAGGCTTCCTTCGCATAGAAATGATCCAATGATGCGGATGGCTTCCAAGCCAATCAATTGCCAAATTCAAAATCGAGGTTGATTCCTTTAGTCAATGCCATCAAGATTGAATAGTCATTTGGATCACTGAGCTTAGCATAAGCATCGTAAAACCTTTCTAGATAACTTGTGAGTTTCTCTTCTGGAGCTTGAGGGACACTGGATAAGGTGTTAACATCCTTCAGCCTCGTGACGTGTATGTGAAACTGTTCAACGAACTTGGTTGCCATCTTATCAAAGCATGAAATGGATCAGGGTGGAAGATGAGTAAACCAGATGGTTGCGATGCCTCCTAGGGAAATAGGAAAGCTTCTACATTTAACCGCATCGCCAGCTCGTGCGTCGTTCATAAGCCATTCATATTTTAGGATGTGCTGATTAGGATCTGAGCTCCTTCATAAACATGCAAAGTTGGCACCTTGAATCGGCGAGGTTGTTCAGCATAGGGGATACGATCAATGAATGGAGTATGACTTCGGGAGATTCCCTAATTGTCATTAGCGAGGCCTTGACTTTCATGGATCATCTGACGGATCATGGTAGGAATGTCTAGCTTTTGGGTATTCTAAGAAAAGGTGTGGTTGGGTTCCACAATGTAAGGATAGTCCGGGCGTGGTCAGTGGTCCATGCCTCACCTCCTTGGTTCCAGATCTTCGGGCATATATTGTTCAAGAGTATGATTGCATAGACGAAGGATCAGCTCTACTTGGTTTCGAAGGTCATCTTCCAATTCTATAATGGCAGCGACTACATGGCTATCAATGGTGTGATAGGGAAGTGCCCCTTTGGGAGGTGGGTCCAGCCCGGTCTCGTGTAGAAAGTCCGGCTATAGCTTGTCGAAGGTTTAGAGTGCGCTGATGCCCGGGGGCTTGCACATAATTTCCATCCAGCCATGGACGTGTAGATATGTGATTGTAATTAGGGGAAGCTGATTTTTGGTGGACGATTAGAAAGCACGATCACTTCTGGATCTCCTACGTCTCTCCTTGTTTAGTCGGTTGGTTAGCTCCATGTTGGCACAAATCTGCTGGGTAAGCTTCTAGTGACTTTGGGTTGGCCCCTGCGGATTTGAAGGTCCAGTCGAGTTCTGACCTGTAGCAGGTTGCAGCGTGGGGTTCTATCTATCATATCCTTCATGATCTGCAGCAGTTTAGGTAGTTATAATAGTAACCATAGTGAATGACATAGCTCCTTCCTGGATTTGATGCAATTTGAATAGGGTGACTAGATGTAAGATCTCGATCCTCTCCATAGATTCTTGCAATCCAACTACGTCAGTAGATCCAATGAGAATTTAAAGTGAAGAACACCCATCGGACGTATTTGAAAAGATTAAAGTGAAGAACATATTCTAACAACCATGCAAAAATATAAAAAACAGAAAAGTAAGAACACAAGAATTTAGAGTGGTTCTGCGTTGTAGCCTACGTCCACTACGGAAAGTTTGATTTTTATTTGAATTTTCTAACTGGTTACAGCTGATTAAAACATCACACTCTTAAGTACTCAAGATACAACGGAGGTTCCGATAGAGTATCCGCATAAAAGAGTCAAATATCCATTTTCTAGAGGCATTGGGTTGCTACTTGTAGGCATAGGTTGAAAAATCTGGCTGAGATCTCGGAATACTCCTTCTCACACGTGGGTGGGCCCACGTGATCGATCCGTATCGATTTGGGATCGATCCCTAATCGATACTTGTACATTTTGTATCTATCAAAAATACTTCCATTTGTCCTGAGATTGTTCAAGGACATTTTTAGGGTGTTACGCAAGCTCCTGTGAAAATTTGATGGCCTTTGGACTTATAGATTTGAGTTATGATCGATCCAAGTTTGTATTTGTAAAACACTACCGAGTTTGTATGGATACAATTCGTATTGATGGCTTCGTGTCGATGCTAGTTCGTATCGATCAGGTGATGTGGCCATATATCATAGGATCAATCCACTTTTCATGCCGAGTGACTGAGTCTTCTACTTGAATGCTTTTCCTTCGTAACAATCTAGTACAACCCCATTCGTATCGCTTTTATGCCCTTCACTTTGTATCGATGTTCTACGTTAGTTTCGTGCGGATCAAATATGATGACTTTCATATTGATCCTTCATGTGTATTTCGTATCGATCAAATATAATGACGTTCGTATCGATCCTTCATGTGTATTTCGTATTGACTAATGGCCAATCGATACGAAACATATTAATGGATCGATCGTTAAAAAATAGCAGGCTTCTATGGGTACAAAGCATTTTGACTTTTAATGGATATGAAGGAAGCTGGAACACAATGGATATGAAGCAATGCTCACTTGATGGATACGAAGCGATGTACACTTGATGGATACGAACCGACGCTCACTTGATGGATATGAAGCGATGTATAGTTTATGGATACAAACCAACACTCACTTGATGGATATGAAGCGATGTATACTTGATGGATACGAACCAGATGTGTTTCACATGAGACTTGATGGATACAAACCAGATGTGTTTCACATGAGACTTGATCGATACAAATCTTCAGCATACAAAATCCGATTAACTTGAAATTTGAAACGTTGGCTTCTGTAGCTTTGCTTGTCGTAGGACATCAATTGTAGCTCGATCTGAACTCGGACCAATTTCTCCAGTATCCATAGTGAACCTGTGTATAACCAATCTTCGGGAAGGACTGTCTTTGGTCTCCATCAATTCCTTGGTGTCACGGCCTTGCCAAAAGGCAGAATAACATTAAGAGAGATAGAAAACTAAAGATATAGCGTGTACTTATATATAGTAAATACAAGTACGTTACTATAGCAATATCCCATACCCTAATTTTACTCTAATTTATTAGGATTATGTTATCAAAATCATTTTCTATTAAATTTTTTCATAAACCTATGCTCCTATACCAAGTTGTAATATCCTCTACCTAGAGGCCCAAAGTTAAGCGATACAGATGCTACGATCATCCATATTATTAACTTCCAACGACTAAATAAGCTATGTTAATGTATCCACAATATGAGAAGCACCCGAATATGATGTAAAATAACAGATTCTAGAAAATAACATTTTACTAATTACATTTCAAAACATATGTTTCACATTCAAATTGCATAATCCCATAATCGTTTTCTAGGTTCAGATAAAATATAATTATTACAAAAATATGCAAAGAGCGACATTTGATAATGCCCATTGGTTGACCAGAGTACTATATAGACATAATTGTCTTAAATAAAGCATAGCGGAATGAAACAAAACAAAAAAGAAACTCCTAAATAACTATCCATCGTCCACCTTCTCGTCTTCGGAAGCTTTATTTGTCATCCAACTAAAACCTGTAACACCTTAACACCCTGCCTACTCAAATCAATTTTGAGCACAAAAGAGTTTAAGAAGAAAAACATAAGCTTCGAGTTAGACATAAAGCCTAGCGTAAAAAATACTATATATCTTGGTTATTTGATATTGAGTGAGACCACGCCGCTTAGCGCAATAGCTTTCCTCTCACTATTACCCTTTTAAATATATTTTTCGTAAACCTTTATCCTACAACCAAAACTGGTTAAAGCTGTAAAGCATTATTATTTACGCATACATATCAAGTAACAAATGAACTATCGGTCCGAATATAATTTTGTTTGGCTAACTACTAACGTTTTGCCGACTTAAGCCTGTCAGACAATATAATCAAAATAATCTAATAATTATTGGACACTTTTCTTTTGGACGGGCTGTCCTTAACTATCTTTTAAATACTGATCTTTCGGATGGTCTGTCCCTGACTTAACATCTCACAGGGTCACCTAATCCTAAAGGTTTTGTAGGCTCACTAATAACCTGTCTGCATACAAATATGTATTCCATTTTTTTGTGTAATCATAATTTTAATCTTACCTATGACAAAACCTAAACACTGGAATTTTGGACTAAATTAGTCGAAAATAATAGATAATGTATAGAGTGTGACCGTATACCAGTCCTATCTGGTATTCTAATAACTGAGTCATTTTATTTAGTGTAATCTTCCCTTAAATTTTACTTGTAAACCTTTTCATCTCAAATTGGTTTAAAATCTTTAAACTAAACTTAAACAAGGAAAATATATACTCTATGTTTTACTCAAAATCACCTTGCCATGTTATATATACATTACTCAAATCTTTATTGATGAAAACATTTAATCTTTGAAGGTTCTCCTTCCGAATCCATTAGAAGTGCCCCAAGTAAAACCCTTCTTTCACTAAGGCCAAATGCGAAAATATTCATTTAGAAACCACTCATAATCTTCCTGTTAAAAAAATTGAAAAACCACTCCTTTGAAAGCGTTAAAACCTTAAACATCCTTCTTCAAAACCTTTAAACATTACCTTTCGAATACATCAGAAAACTTTTCCTTTCAAACCTTTTGAAAACCATTGGGGAAATACCAATTTAAAACCATCCGTTTAAGCCTTTTGAAAGAAATAAAACATCAAACCTTTTGATAGCTTTGGGTTCAAGTAAAACATATGCAAACACCTTTCGAAACCATTAAAAATTAGCTCCTTCGATGCCATTTGGGTTCCACCTTCAGCAGAGAAAAAGGGTCATAAAACATTAAAGTAAAAAGAACTCTTTCGAAAGAATTTCCAAAGTAAAGAAGAGATGGTGTGGAAAAAATCTTCCAAAAGTGTTAAAGGAGTGGCTAAGTTTGAAAAACAAAGTATACCCTCGAAAGCCATTGGCGTTGAAAGGTAGAGAGGCGGTAGCTAGGGTTTTCTACCCGAACGAAAGCATTTACTTAAAACAAAAGGCGCAACCCATTTAAAACATTTTGTTTAAAACAATTGACTCGTCCAAAAGCCAACTATGTTGAAACCGCCATTCGAAAGCAAAGAAGGCACATTTTCATTTAAAATCAAAGATACACTTTGACCCCTTTGGAACCTTTGGTCCAGACCTAGTACCTTCCACCTTAGTCCAACTCACTTTGTACCAGTTATTAATACTATGTGCATTGGTTTCAATGGCATGGGGGCGACGGTATTTAGTCAGAACCCCTGTGCCAAAAGTGGAAAAACATGTAAAAACTGATTTTTATTTTAAAAAGAATTTCTTTTCAACTAACCTGCCTTGTTTGTCAGAATATTATTGGTTGCTAATTTTCTTTTCTAAAAGTGCTACCAAAATTCCAGAAATAAACAATTTAATTTATTTATAAAATACTCCTTCTCCTTTTCTAAATATTTATAACATTTAAGTCCTATCCCTTAAATAATTTTATATACCTATCAAAACACTTAGGGAAATTTTACCAAAATTCCAGTAAATAATTTTAGTACGTTTTCTAACATATACTAATTCCAGACCTAATTAATTATTTAGCCGTAAATGATTTGAAATCCAAATAATTATTTTCTACACTAAAAATTAATATAAAATCTACGTTAATTCATAAAATTATGAAAATTAAAACCGTCTCTAAAATGTCATTTTTGATCTATCTAAAATCACAAGGCATTTAGACGTCATTAAATAGTGTTTTCACATTAAAACATGTCATAAAACCTATAGATTAAGCACAAATCATCACAAGCATATTTAAACAATCAATCATTCATGAACATGGCATAATCATGCGAAGTACTTTGGATTCATCTGAAGACCAAAGATAATTAGAAAAATGAACTATAGTCATTATTCACCTTAGCTTTTGAGATTAAGGATTTTAGATTTGATCTTGACTAAGTTTTTTAAGCTTTTCGTCTGAAGTCTTCTCTTTGATTTTCCTAATGGTGTCTGGCCTTGGTTTATAATTTAGTTTGTTAATTATGAATGAACGTAAGAATGAGGGCTTAATGGGTTTAGGATATAAGAATGTATATATTCCTATATTGCCCTTTATCTATAATACTTAACCATTTTATTTTAGTTCATTTGTTATCAAGGCACGACTGCCCCTTTTTAATTACAATTTTCAATCCCCTAATCATCACATTATTTTATTTATTTTTTCTAATTAAATATCCTAAATAATGTTACTAAAAATATGGGGTGTTACAATGAACTACAAGGTTTTTTGCTTTGATTTCTGTTCTTTTCACCCTAGACTATCACCTTAAATTGGTCGGATACCTCTATGGTGCACTTTACATGTATATTGGGTACTGAATGCATATAGTGGTCGTCACCTTTGGTACCATAGCATAGATTGTGTAGAAAATCTAAGTTAGTACTCCAATCCAGTAGGGAAAAGAAAGGAGCTATCACCTTAGAATGGATTCAGCGATACATGAGGGCACACTTGTTATGTTTTGGTTCTGGAAACTATAAATAGTTTGTAAGTCTCATTACATTCATGTACACCACTTATTCCTTTTATAGAGCCTGATCATTCTTATTATAGCTTGTAAGAATGAGTCGACTAATGAGGAATGCTTCTAGGAACTCCATTTCTAGTGTTTATGAGGGGGAAGATCAGGGCTGCAAAACCCAACTTATAGAACATATTCATTAAGATGGTGCAAAACATGATTTTAAATGCCCAAGTAGCTCCTGCTGCGACTATTGGCCGTGGTGCTCCAATGCAAGCTCCGAGGCTAAGTTTTCCAAACATTGAAATGATTATTCTATTCTAGAAGGAAAATCGTTTCATAGAACGTAATCAGCCATCATGTGTTGGATTGGTTAAACACCTACAAACACATCTTTGAGGATTATGGAGTTAGAGGATGCAATAGGAGAAAGCTGTCCTCTAAATAGCCTTAATGGAGAGCTATAGATGGTGAAACGCTATTAGGATTACTACACTTGAGGATAAGATTAATTGGGAATAGGAGATTTGAAGAGAACTATATACTGACAGCTCAAAAGTCGGTGTTGTTTTGAAAGTTTGCTACCGTAAGATGGGGGATTTGTCCATGTTAGAGTATGTGGCCGACTTCGACACGCTGTCGGAGCACAGAATATCATTTATTGATATTCCTCTCAATATGAACGAGAGGTTCATTATGGGCTTGGATGATTATCTTATAGAGAAGCTTGTAGGATATGTCGATGAGACCTTCAAAGGGCTGGTGGAAAAGGCTCTTCGACATAAGAGTTTATAAGCCTAATTAGGTTGTCGCTTCTAATGATGAGTCAAAGCTATAAGCCGACAGGGGTGGCAAGAGGAAGTTGGAGAACAATAACAAGAAGAAGCAATTTTAAAAGAATGGTCAGAAGAAGAGAAAGTGGGAGCCAACTTGCTACAATTGGGGGGAGAAAGGCCATCTTATATGAGACAGTAAGGTAGAGGCCAAGAAGTGCTAACTATAACAAGCCGACGCATATCAAGAAGGATTGTCTGGAATTAGCGAGGAATAAATAGGTTGTCTCTACTAATGCTTTGAATGCTATTCCAGCTTCGCCAAGTGCTCTATCAGCGAATGAGATGGGGAAGAGCATCGTTATATGGGGTATACTTTTTATTTCTGATACATTTATTCGTATTTTATTCGACATTGGGACTTCATATCCCTATATATTAGGTGATTCAGTGTATTAACTAGGATTAAACCCAAAATATTTGACCGGCCTTTGATTGTTATAAATCTCGCTGAAGGATTGACTAGCATTTGCCAGTTTGTCAAGATTTAGCCTTATCATGTCATGGATGTTTGTTTGCATGCGTTTGATTTTTTTGGGTTTTGTGGGGTTCGGTATTATTTTGTGGACGGATTGGCTGTAGAAGTAAGGAGTAGTGTTGCATTATGAGAGGCCATTGCTAGTGATAGGGATGGATGATGGGCATAAATTAGAGATAGACTACCTACCTGATCATGTGATGATGGTTAGCATTATTTACTCTCTCCAAACCCCATATAACGAGTTGTCATCTATGCCTATAGCGAGGGAGTATCCAGATATTGTTACTACCATTGTGGTCGTCAAAAGATTTTGACTTGCTACCTAACCTCAACCCTGCTTTAATAAGCAGTGTTAAAGTAGTTGTGTCGACACTAATGTTGTTGTGATGGACAAAACCATAGAACCATGGGATGACATGAATATCATTAGCGCTAATGAAGCTCCACCTTTAAAGGGCTGACATCATCTATCAAGATATAGAACCACTCTATATTCACATCGTTTGCTACCATTATTATCGAAGACATGCAATCGACTATACACTAATTCTGCCAATGATCAACATTAAGGACATAAGGATAGATCAGTGTCAAAGGAATAGGATGCCACTCTTTATCGACAAAAGTAGGGGTGGGCATTTAACCGACTTAACCGACTAAACCGACTTAACCGACATCAACCGAACCGACTTAACCGATAAATTCGATTAACCGACGTAATGGTTAACCGACCGACCATAACCGAACATTTTCGGTTCGGTTAACGGTTAATAAAATTTGCTCAATCGGTTAACCATGGTTAACCGACCGACCGTATATTGGACTGAATTACTAATGTAATGAATTACTAAATTATCTATTTGTTGAAATTGGACTGAATTACTAATGTAATGTAGTAATTATGAATATTTAATGATGCATGTAAGTTGTAACGTATAAACTAAGGACTAAAGTATGAACTAAGGACTGAAGTATGAAGTATGAATTGTAATCTTGTAATGTACGAACTAATGATGCTTGTAATGTATTGCATCAGTATTAATGCATGCATAGAAGTATTAAGTATTACTAACGTATGAATTGAATTATTGAAGTTTGAAACTACATTTATTAGTGTGTGTATATGTTGTAGTTTTATAACCATTTAACATAAACGGTTAACCGTTCATGTTAATCGGTTAACCGATTAAATAAATCGGTTAACCGTGGTTAATTTTGATCGGTTCGGTCGGTTAACCATTTCCATAATTAACCGAAGACCGGTTAACCGAACCGCCATAATTTTTTGGTTAACCGAAAAAATTAACCGATTGAATCGGTTAACCGACCGTGCCCACCCCTAGACAAAAGAGTGCAATATATCAAATACAATCAAACATCGTAAGCCATTAATGAGTGTCAACGTAGGCTATAGTGCATTTCATTGGTACTGAATTCTATAGGTGCCATATTAATATACAGCTTATTAACAATGTAACTCCTTCATATCAACTACCAAGTAATGCTATGTATGTTTCCCACTTCATCAGCCACTAAATATTGATGTCAAGATCATTAGTGTTCATATTATACTAAAACAAGTTCTTTTTTCTCAATATTCACACTGCTTATCATTAGTGCTTAATGCCACTCCCAAATAATGCCATTAAGCAATGATAGCACCATCCTTTATCGATGTTTCTAATGGTTGACATTGCACTTCATGTTTCATACAACATATTTCATCAACATTTGGGTAATGTCATGCATCTATGCAAGTGATGTTCATGGTGGACACCATCAAAAACCCAAAAACTACCCGTCCTACCTTTTTTGGAGTTGCTTCTTACTTGCATCAACTCAAATTAGTATCAACACCTACTCATAAAGGATGTCGACTTTCATGACAGAAGCCGTCAATGCTATAGTCATTATATTGTGAATCTCCAATAAGGAATATAGATGAAGCCTAGCGTTATTCAACATTGATGACTACTGAAGCAAAGCATGCCAGCACCAAGCATGCTGATGTCAGGTTTGCTTAAGCCCATGCTACTTGTCTACCTCTATAAATACGGGCCTATGGGCTTCATGGAAGAGGGATCATTTTCATCGCACTTCTTACAATTTTTACTTTGTAACTCTGAATAAATTTGGGGATTTTTTTTCGATTGTAACTTTTGAACTTTACACACATAAGGGATTGAACATTGAACAACTTCATGACATATCTAACATGATAAATACGATTTGTGACTAGTAAATCAATTTGACTTCGATTCATAACATGTATGTCGACTCGTCTATGATTGGGACTTGTTTATATTTGGAAAGTTGACTCTTGATTTGAGAGTTGTATATTGACTCGATATTGACTTACATATTAATAGAATATTATTCATGACATGACCTAAACTTTGTCTTTGAATGTGCATGACATCGACATGGACTTGGTCTCAAGGCATATTACCGACTAAAACTTGTCTTTCTATAACCACTCCTTAATAAAAGTCTGCTTTTTATATATTTTGGGGTTAACCAATGAATTTTTTAACAGGCGTATTCGAGGAGGTGACCAGATTACTACCACACATGGAGATAAATTTCCATATAGAGTTGGTGAAGCATGCTAGATCGATAGTTATGCAATTATGGTCTGTGGAACCTTGAGAGCAGAATGAGTTGGAGGTCCAAGTGAATGACCTATTGAGGTAAGGATTCATTCACAGGAGCATCACTGAAGGCGGTGCCCCCGTAGTATTTTCTATTGAGGTGGATGGCTCTCCGAGGTTGTGTGTAGATTATCGTGAGCAAAATAAATTGATAAAGAAGAATATACATCCACTTCCACTTATCGATGACTTGTTCGATCAGCTCCATGGTGCGAAGGCAAACTCTTAGTTGGTTCTTGCGATTGTGTTTTATCAACCGAGAGTGATGAAGGAGAGTGTACCGATTACAACATTTAGTATGTTGTGTCGATTCTATGAGTGGATAGTTTTCTCATTTAGGATAACTAACGTATCGACATTCTTTGTTGATCTCACGAATCGTGTTTTCAAGCTAAATATGTTTGTATTTATGTTCATGGATGATATTATTATTTATTCAAGGATAGAGGGAGAACAAAAGGAGCATTTGTGGATTGAGCTTGGTGTGTTAAGGAAGCACCGATTGTGGGCAAAGTTTTTGAAGTGTCATTTTTGGAAGTGGAAATTGCAATTTTTAGGTCACGTTGGAGATTATCGATCCTATGAAGGTAGCTTTAGTATAGGACTGGGATCGACCCAAGATTGCTACAGATGTGGAAAGTTGCCTTAGATTGGCGTTTATTATAAACGTTTTACCAAGGACTTCTTAAAGGTAACAGCTCTTTGTACCAAAATTGGATACAACACTCTTTGGATGCATTTGAAGAGAATAAAGTGAAGAATATAATTGAAAAAGGAAGTTAATCCATCAAACATGCCAAAATAGAAAAAAAGAAATGCAAGAACACAGGAGTTTAGAGTGGTTCAGTGTTGTTGCCTACATCCATTATGGAAAGTTTGCTGTTTTATTGAAGATTACAATCTGATTGCAATAGTAAACACTCAAGCACTCGAGTTACAAAAGGTCCTTGGTAGAGTATCGATGTAGTAAAATCAAAAGTCCCTTTTTTGAAGGTATTGGATTGCTATTTGTAGGTGTACGATGAAAATATCTGGCTCAGATATCAGAATACATCTTCTCACACACGGATGGGCCTACATGATCGATACAAGGTCATTGGGATCGATCCTTATCCTATTCGCAATGATCAATACTTGCCTCATTTGGGTTGAGATCGATCATGGACATTGTTAAGGTGGTAAACAAACTATTATGAAAATTTGGTGGCATTTGGTCTTGTATATTTTGAGTTATGATCGATCCAAGTTTAACATTACAGAAGGCCGATCTGTTCGTATCGATCTCATTCATATCGATCAACTTCGAATAGACAGTAGTTTGTATCGATCAGCTGCACATCGATGACATGGAGCTATAAACTAGGAGTGATCCACTTTTCATGCCGAATGATCATTTCGTTCATTTGAATGTGCTTGGTTTGTATCGACCTAGAATGCTTCATTTCGTATCGATGAATTGCATTTCACTTCATATCGATTCTTGAAACCGCTTCGTATCGATGATCAAAGGATTCCTTTGTACCGATGCATATTGGATCCTTTTGTATTGATAGTTTATTCGCTTCATATCGATAAGAACTTATGTTTTTGTGTCGATGATCTAAAGTGTTATTTCGTATCGATCATTGTATGCATTCTTCGTATTGATCATTTTATTGGTGTATTTCATATCGATTGTTGGCCAATCGATACGAATTGTGTAGTGGGGAGATTGATACGAAGCACGTATGAATGGAATCCATATGAAACGATAACCGTTGATTGATACAAATGGGATTGAGAATGATGGATACGCAGAAGAACTGCCTTTGATGGATAAGGCCGAGGCTTTCTTCATGATTTCTGATCGATCCATATTTTTAGCATGCGAACTCCGATCGACTTGAAATTTGGAACGTTGGCTTTCATAGCTTAACATGTTGTGCCATATCAATTGTAGCTCAATATGGTCTTAAACCAAATTTGCCAATATCCATTGTAAACCCGTGTATAACCGGTCTTCGGGATAGACTGTCTTTGGTTTCAAATCAAGTCCTTGGTGTCGCGGCCGTGCCAAAAGGTGGGATAACATTTCCCCTAAAGCATGTCTTGTGAGACATGACATGCTTTGAAAAGCTACAACCATCATTCTGAAAAGTCCTATCCAATTGCTGAATAGTTGTCATATTTTCATCAAAAGATATAATGTTCGATTGATTTCCAAGTACATAAATACTGAGTTGTTACTACCAATATTCATGTAGCATTTTGCTGTAACTGAGTGTCGAGTGCTAGTTACTTGTCGTCCATTGTTGTGATTGTTATTCGGTGAGTATTTGTAACGATCCAGAATTTTAGACATTTGAAATTCATATATTTATTTGATTTAAATATTCAAAAGTAAATTTATAAGTTGAATACCTTATTTTTGAAATATAGTGATTTAATTGGATAATTAAATCATTAATTTAATATATGAAATTGTGTAAATAATTGGAATTTGAATTTAATATGAATAAAAAATGATTTAAAAAGTTGAATTAAATCCTATTTGAATTGGAATGATGTTAGAGAACTTTTGAAATTGAATATTTCAATATATAATTAACGCGTAAAAATAGTCACTTTTCTTACAATCTCGAATTTCGACGAAACCAGTTTCATTGGATCTGTAATGTTATATTATTGTAGGATTTAAAATTTCATATCAATGGGGCTTACGGTTTAGTTATGGCATGCTAAAACGCATAGAAATTTGTTTAAGTGAATTATAAATTTAAATAAGTAGATTCGAAAACCTATCTTCCAAATACGATCAAATTGGCTGCTGATATGTATTCCATTGTGTTCAAAATAGGGGTAAAACAACATAAACGCCAAGTGGCATGCTTCATATGGAGCTTGGGAAAATTTTGGATGAATAGTGTCGTAAAATTTTCTATAAAAGACCGCAAATTATTTATATTTACACTCAAACCCTAATACATCTAGGGACAGCCGTCACATACAATTTCAATGGCCGAAACTGTTTAGAACTTTCCCCTTCGATCTCTTCCAATCCATCAACTTTCACGTCTCGCTTTCTACTAAGAAATCATAGAGCTTGGCAAGATCTTCGAATCTATATGGTCGAGATTGGATTTGGTGATGTAGATGAGTGGCAATTGGATCGTGAAGGCGGGCCATTTAAGCTCAAATCTTGAAGCATATAGGCGACCGAGTTCATCGACGTCACGGCGGAAAGTGGAGCATGTGGTGGGCTTCCGAATGGAGATAGCCAATCGTCGTCCCGATCGATGAAGAGGTTGCGAAAAATTGATGGCAAGAGGCGGCCATGGGTTTAAACACATGAAACTTTGAATTAACAGGGAGAAGATATTGTGGGCGGCCCAGATTTGCAGAGGAAGAAATCATTGGCATGGATATAAATGTTTAAAGAAAATAAAAATAAAATCGTAAATTTATATATATTAATTCATACGATCTTTAAAATGTCATAACTTCTTCATACGATGTTCGTTTTTGACGAAACAAGTGGCATTAGGTCCTTATTACGAGATTTACATTTTAGAGCTGGTTTAAAGTTGATTGGAGCTAGTGAGAATTTTAGGTAAAATTAAACGTCTGTTTAATTTTATTCGGAATAAAATATTACAATTGCCATTGGAACCGCTACAATTGCCATTGGAACCACTGTGAGTGCAATTAACTCTTTCTGACTCACTTATATTTTATATAAATGAGGATAAATTTATTTATGCTGTTTGATGATTCTTGGATGATATATGATATATTACCTATATATTGATAGGTACTTGGATATCTTCCTGCCTATTTGTGCAAATGAGACCCTATACGTTCCCATGTATGAGCGCGTGACCCTTTGTACTTTCATCTTCCTCAAAGCGGACATTGTAAATATTTTCTAATATGTACATTTGTTGCAGGTGATAGGTTAGAGGGACCCAACTGGATTCCTTACCAGTATTGGTTTTATTTAGAGATATTGACATATATGCTGTTATCATGTGATATATGATGTTTTGGTTGTCATGATTGATGCATTTAGTGCTGTTGCAGCATTGGCCTATTTTTGATAATTTTAAAATATTAAAGTGATGATTTCAAGTTGAAAAGGATTTTTTAAGTGATTTTGATAATAGATGATTTATTGTTATAAAGGAATGCATTTTTAAATTAATACATATTATAATTTTTATGTTATAAAAATTATGATTTTGATGAAATAAAATTAGAATGTGATTTTTGAAATATGAAGTTAACTATATGGTAAAATAGTTAAATTGGGATTTTGAATTTATTATAAATGGAATGCATATAAGATTTACAAAATTGATATTTTATAAATAAAAATATTAGGATTATTAAGGAGTTTTGTAAATGTTAAAATGAAGTATAAATTGAATCTTATAAGTAAATAAGATTTATAAATTGTGAAGTTATAAAAAGATTGAATTTGTAAATAAGAGATTTATAAGTAATTAACTTATAATTAAATTTTGGCATGTAAATGGGATATATATGGAATCGATAAATAAAAGAATTTTGTATATGGGAGTTTTTATAATTAATACTTGGAATTTTTGAACATTGTTTTATAAATATGAAATCAATTTATTTTGACAAGTAAAATATAAAAGTTTATTAAAGGAGATATATCCACGATTTTGGACAATGGATAATCCTTTAACAAATGTGTAGAAGTTTTGAATTTGGTAACATAGTTTCATCCACAATTTTAACAGTGGATAATCCTTTAACAAATGTATATGAGCATGAATTTGGCAAAGAAGATATATTTACAATTTTGAACAGTAAATAATCTTTTAATTTAAAAGACATGTTTTGATAAGCGATCTTTTAAATGAAGTTAAATGATTTAAAGATGTTTTAAAATGCTTTAAGTATCGAAACCATAGATTTCAACCTTCACTATTGAAATAGACAGTTTTGAGAAATAAGCAAATGATGGACTATATCACTATTGTTATAGTAAATGATTTTCGAAAGGAAATGTTCTACATAGTATATGGGATTTATATATCAGTCTAATTTTCGAATCCATATACTTGTGATTTTGGGTTGTCGTAACGATGTTTTACTCAACATTCGTTTTGACCTAAACAAATATGTTTGAAGAGAATGTTTTCCATAAAGAATAAATATATACTTAATCATGATTTAAGTATATGTAATATTTTCTAACTATTGAAATAGAGAGATTTTTGAATTACTTATTATTATATAAGTATATGGAAATGTTTTCCAATATTGAAGTTGAAAGTGTTTAGAGATTTTATCTTTTAAAGATAATTTGAAGTGATATTTGGCAAGTAATTTAATTAATAAAAGAGTAATTAAAAGGGCCCAAAGATTGCTTATGGTGGTAAATATTTGTTTGTTTGCATTGATAGTTAAACAACCGACTATCAAATTTGGCCATTTTAGTTCCTCGACTTGATGTGGTAGCTATTTAGTCGTGCACTTAGTACATAGCCACTGTGTAGGCTTGATTATCATTTGTGTTGAGGATGTTGATCCATGTAGCATGGAGTATTACTCCAATCTGTTGAGCTTCCTTCTTTGCCGATGAATAGCAAGTTGAAAGTTGGAGATGTTATAAGTCCATGAGACTTAGTTTCTATGTGAGGTAAAAAAACAATTTTGCGTTGTTGGCGCTAAGAGACCGGGATCGGTTCTTCGAAAACCGTCTCGAACCAACAGTTATGCGACGATTATGCAGGTTAGTTGTGATGATATAGATATTCTAGATTTTCATAGTGGAGGACTGCTTGTTGATCGTTTCTGCTTGTTGATCATTTGGGGTTAGAAGCCCAATATAAATCCAGTATCAGTAGTCTCTTCGTTATGAAATATTCAATGCAAGAACTATTCGCCACTAATCTTAGGGATTTCCCGACAGGATGTGGTAGGAAAAGTTTGTCCTGTTCCTAGACAACTCGTATGGTGTCCGACATTACGTTTCTAAAGATTACGTACATCGGTTTTTATAAACGTACATCAATGGTGGCGGAGAAGGCAACTTCTCCTAGCTTAACACCCTCCTTGAGACGTATGAACTTAAAGGTTGTATTTTATGAAGGTCAATTAATAGTCAATGAAAATGGTCATGCGGCATTCTAAGTGATGTGATATGTGATGTGAAAATGAAACGTTACCTAAGGCCTCATGCACCGGAAATGAACGAAACAGGGTTAGATACAACAAGGATAAGTGGGTCTCTCCCACTATGACATGATCATCCTCTTCTAGATATATCTTTACACGCTATGACATCGTGTATCTGATTATTGTGGTTTTTATGCTTGAGGACCCTCGTTAAAGGTTGGTAACGACCGCAGGATGATATATTCGGTACCATCTAGTTAAAGAGGTGGGCCAGTCTTGTGTTGGTAGATGATCCTTTGTGATGGTCCTCGGTACATTCCTCTAGAGAAGTACTGCCAAAAGGTGGTCCCTTCACTTGGTCATTTGTATGGAAATCCAAAGTCCACTATGTGCCTGCTATTTTGATTGTATTACCCATTTTAGGCTATATGCCGGAATTTAATCAATATAACATGCTAGATACTACTATAATATAAGATGATTTGATATGATTATTTAGTTATCGTAAGGTAAAAATTTGTCCGCGTTTATTTGTGGGCGTGTCTTACGAGATACTTTTGTTTTGATGAAAGAAAAAATTGGTAATTTAATAAATTAAATTGAGTGTGTTTCTCAAGCTGGTTTACCATGTTGATCCGAGCGTTCTTCCCTTTCAATGCTCGGGTCAGACCGAGTATATTTACAGGTTCAATTTTGGTTCTTTTGGAGCTTCAGCAAGAGAGCTAGCATCTTCATTTTCATATACACGTATCTATTTTGATTATCCGTTGCTTATTTGTTGTATGTTATCAACAATTATGAGCACAAGTTATTATAACTGTTCAGGTTGATAACTAATGATTGATTGTTGAACTCTGATTGACGTATGTATATACAGTTTCTATTTTGTAACGATCGTTGATATGATATTATATGTTTCCGCTGCGATGTGAGATTCTGTATTGTTTTGTTTTGTCTTCTCTTCTCTCTTTCTTCTCTTCTCTCTTTCTTCCCTTCTCTCTTTCTTCCCTTATCTTCTTCTTTCTTCTTTTCTTTTCTCATGACTTTCCGTTAGTCTATGCTTTTTGGGTTGGACATGTGTGGATTATTGTCGATTCAAAGGACACGGATTTGCAGGTCATTACGTGTGGTATCAGAGCTTAGATTTTGTATATTCCTAAGTTTGATGTGTATTTGGTATAGACATGGACGGTAGTACCCTAGATTGAGCTTGAGTGTAATATATATATATATGAGTGCTATTTGTTAGTGATTATAAAATGTTTTGTTTTGTGTTTACTTATCCGTTGAGTTGTTTGTGAATTCCAGTCGATATGTGGGTAGTCATGTTATCGATAGGGATTTCTAAACACTTAAACGAGGCAAGCCGACATAGTATCATTTTTAAATTGGGTAAATTTAATAATTTTACTTCTATAATATTTTATATATAAAGGAAACATTTTTTCAAGAATTATTAAAGTATATATAAATGAATTGTTTAGTTGTTGGAAATTGTAATATATAAGTTAATAAAAGCTGTTTGAATAATTTAAATAAAAGCAACAATTGTAAAAGAATAAATTATATAAGCAAATGAAATATAAAATATAGAATTATAATTCGTATGGTTTACAATTGTGAAATAATCTTATATATAAGAAGTGAAATAACATAAGTATATTTATAAAAATGAGTGATATATAAAATGAATTTAAGCTAAGACTTTGAAACTTTGACCCGTTTATTTTGAAAGTTATTTTTCCGAAGTTAAAGGATGTTGTATTATTATAAACCTGAATAAGATAAATAAATTTGGAATGATCCTATATAAGTAAAGTAAAATAGCGAAATTATATAAGTAAAGATTTATAAATGTGATTTATAAATATAAAAAGGATTTTTTAAAAGAATAAAAAGCACTGAATTCACTACAGTTGCTGGAAAATAATAAGGGTGATGACTGCAGCATTATCAGTATCATTTTCGATTTTCTATGTGATTGATTTGCTACCAATAGTAAATGGAAATTGATGTTTTGTTGTGATAGACAAATTTGAATTTAAATCCAAGTTGAAACTATGAATATAATTAAAATGAGATTTGGACTTGTAATATGAAATAAAAATTTAAACTTTGATAAAATTGAAATAAATTTGAGTTAGTATAATAAATATATGATTTAACATTTAATTTTAGGAAAGTTAAATAAATTGAATTAGATTTGGACTAGATTAGATAAGCTATCAAAATGAAAATTAAACTCAAGTGATGAATGATTATATAATATGAATTTGAAGTTTAAATAAATAAGTTGTATAACTTATAGCATGAGAAAAGGTTAGTAAAGCCAATTCTTAAAATGGTTAAATAATTTTGTTAAGCAAAATAAAATTTAAATTTGAATAGTGATTTGAATTTGACTTAAGTAAAAGTTAAATAAAATGACTTTAGAATTGGAATCTGAACTGGATTTATAAGTGGTAATTTAAGTTAAGTTAAACAAATGATGTTTGAAAAGGAATTTAACTTAAGTAATGTTGAATCAAGTTGATTTTGATAAATAAAATAAATTAGCATTAGAAATGTTGTTGTTAAGAGATGGATAAAACTTAAGTTAAGAAGCTGTGAATTAATAATAATATTGGAAGTGTTGTACAAAAATGTGAATATAGTGAATACTAGAATTCAATCTAAATTGAATATTAAACCAGTTGAAAGTAAAAATGTTAAACCAAATTGAATGTAAATGAATTAAAAATGAAAGTTAAAGTAAATTAAAAAAATTTGGTTATGTTAGATATACATTGACTGTTAGATGGTTATTAGTTGATTGTATAGAAATTCATATAAAATTGAATTAATGAGATTGAAAGCTAAGTAATTGAATTCAAATTGGAGTGAAGTAAATATAAATAGAATTAAATTTAATTTTATTTGGAAGTGAACAAACTTGAATATAACTTAGTAAATGTAAACTAATTGAATTTTATTAAACGAATGTTAGTAAAAAAAACCAATGTTAACGAATCAAATGTTATTAAATCGAAAATTAATTCAATGAATATTAATGAGAATTCAATTTATATAGATTTGATTTTTGGATAGATATTGGTTTTTTGGATGTTAGTTGGAAGATAGTTGTTGGATAGTTGGATTTGTTGCTTATTGATTGCATTTGCTATATTGTCATATATAGTTATTATATTGGTATATGTTGTATATTGATATTACTTTCATATATGCACGTTTCACATTTATTTGTTGAGTGTTTAGTAGGTGCGAATGGCGCTTGCTTTGCATTTGGTGGTCGCTTTCATGCTATATTAGCCGTGTAGTCTCATTAATAATATATAATGTACATATCACGGATTACATATCGTACTTTTACACTTTTTTCCCTACAGGATGCCTTATCCTTGAAGATAAGATGTATATTTGTGATATATATATATATATATATATATATATATATATATGTTGTGACCCTACTACAATCGAACCCGCAAGGGAGGCTACAGCGAAATTTTTTGAAAATTTAAAGAGTTAGAATTTTTTTAGAATTTTGGAAAAAGCTTGATAATTAAAATTTTGATGTTGAGTTAAAATTTAAATGATATTAGTGGTTTTGAAAAGATAACTAAGCAAGGATTTGAAAACATAGAAATTTTTTATAAGAAGTTTAACTAATGGAGTTTTGGAAAAGTTAAAATGTTTAAATTAGCTTGAAATTTAATTTGAACGTATTGTTTTGAAAAGTTAATGAATTTGTGAATTTTTCTTACTTGGTAATTTCAAGGACGAAATTATTTTAAGTAGAGGAGAATGTATCGATCTAAAATTTTAG
Source organism: Allium cepa (assembly GCA_030765085.1). NCBI lineage: Eukaryota > Viridiplantae > Streptophyta > Magnoliopsida > Asparagales > Amaryllidaceae > Allium > Allium cepa. The sequence goes on from CM060941.1 coordinate 510,412,366, forward strand.
TCATTTGAAATTCGTATATTTAATTGATTTTAAACATTCACAAGTAAAATTTATGAGCCGAGTAACTTATATTTGAAATAAGTGATTTAATTAAATAATTAAATCGTTAATTTAATATTTGAAATTGTATAAATAATTGGAATTTGAATTTAATGTGAATAAAAAATAACTTCTAAAGTTGAATTAAATCCTACTTGAATTAGAATGATGTTAGAGAACTTATGAAATTGAATTAAAGGCAAATTTGTAGAAATTGAATATTTTAATATTTGATTAACGTGTAAAAATAGTCATTTTTCATGCAATTTCGGATTTCGACGAAACTAGTTTCATTGGATCCGTAATGTTATATTATTGTAGGATTTCAAATTTTGTGTCAATCGGACTTACATTTTAGTCGTGGCAAGCTAAAACGCGTTGAAATTCATTTAAGTGAATTTTAAATTTGAATAAGTCGATTTGAAAACCTATCTTCAAATACGGTCGAATTGGCTTCCATTATATACTCCATTGTGTTCGGAATATGGGTAAAATATTAAAAATGCCAAGCGAGACGTTTCGTTTGGAGTTCGGGAAAATTTCAAATAAATAGTGTTGCAAAATTTTCTATGAAAGGCCTCAAGATTTTTATATTTTCACTCAAACCCTAATACATCTAGGGCTAGCCGCCATATATAATTTCAATGGCCGAAAATGTTCAAAACATTCCCCCTTCGATCTCTTCCAATCCATCAACGACAATTAGATCATGATGTCCCACCATTCGAGCTCAAATCCTGAAGCATATAGGCGACCGATTTTATTGGCGTCACAGCCGAAGGTGGAGCATGTGGCGGGCTTTCGAATGGAGGTGGCCGATCGTCGTCTCGATCAATGAATTGGTCGTGAAAACTTAATGGCAAGAGGCGGCCATGGGTTTAAATGCATGAAGCTTTGAACGAGCGGGAAGAAGATATTGCATGCGGCTCAGATCTGCAAAGGAAGAAATCAATGGCTTAGATTTAAAGGTTTATAGAAAATAAAAATAAAATTATAAATATATATATATATTAATTCATATAATCTTTAAAATGTCATAACTTCTTCATACGAGGTCCGTTTTTTACGAAACAAATTGCATTAAGTCTGTACTTACGAGCACTACATTTTAGAGTTGGTTTATAGTTGATTGGAGCTGGTGATAATTTTGGGTAAAATTAAGCGCATGTTTAATTTTATTCAAAATAAAACACTACATGCTATTGGAACCAATGTCAGTACAATTCATTCTTTCTGACTCACTGATATTTTTATATAAATGAGAATAAGCTTATTTATGTTGTTTGATGATTTTTTGAATGATATATGATATATTATCTATATATTGATTGGTATTTGGATATATTCCTACTTATTGGAGCAGATGAGACCCTATACGTTCCCGTGTATGAGCGGATGACCCTTTATATGCACGTCTACCTCGAAGAGGGCATTGAACATATTTTATAATATGTATATTTGTTGTAGGTGACATGTTGAAAGGATCTAACTGGATTCCTCACACGTATTTTTTTATTTACAAATATTGACATATGCTGTTATCATGTGATATATGATGTTTTGGTTGTCGTTATTGATTCATTTAGTGATGTTACAGTATTGGGCCAATTTTTTGTTAATTTTAAAATATTAAATTTATGATTTCAAATTTAAAAGGATTTTTCAAGTGATTTTGATAATAGATGTTTTATTAAATTTTGAATTGTTATAAAGGAATGGATCTATTTTAAATAAATAAATGTTATAATTTTTATGTTATAAAAATTATTATTTTTGTGAAATAAAATTAGAATGTGATTTTTGAAATATGAAGTTCACTATTTGGTAAAATAGTTAAATTAAGATTTTTAATTTATTATAAATGGTATGTATATAAGATTTATAAAATTGGTATTTTATAAATAAAATAGTAGGATTATTAAGGAGTTTTGTAAATGTTAAAATGAAGTATAAATAGAATCTTATAAGTAAATAAGATTTATAAATTATGAAGTTATAAAAAGAATGAATTTGTAAATAAGAGATTTATAAGTAATTAACTTATAATTGGATTTTGGCATTAAATCAGATAAATATGGAATAGGTAAATTAAGGAATTTTGTACATGGAAGTTTTTATTGTTAATATATGGAATTTATAAACATTGTTTTGCAAATGTGAAATCAACTTATTTTGATAAGTAAAATATAGAAGTTTATTAAAGGAGATATTTCCGCGATTTTAGAGAGTGGATAATCCTTTAATAAATGTGTATAATTTTTGAATCTGGTAAGAGAATTTCATCCACGATTTTGGATAGTGGATAATCCTTTAACAAATGTATAGGAGTATGAATTTTGCAAAGGAGATATATTCACGATTTTGGACAGTGAATAATCTTTTAAGTTAAAAGACAAGTTTTGAATAGTGATCTTTTAAATGAAGTTAAAAGATTTAAAGATGTTTTAAAATGTGATAAGTATCGAAACCATTGATTTCAACATTCATTATTGAAATTGACAGTTTCGAGAAATAAGGAATGATGGACTACAACACTGTTGTTATAGTAAATGATTTTCGAAAGGAAATAGTTTATACAGTATAAGGGATTTATATATCTATCTAATTTTCGAATCCCTATACTAGTGATTTTGGGTTGTCGCAACAATGTTTTACGCAACATTCATTTTTACCCAAATAAATATGTTTAAAGAGAATGTATTCCTTAAAGAATAAATATATACTTAATCGTGATTTAAGTATATGTAGTATTTTCTAAGTGTTGAAAATAAAGATATTTTTGAATTACTTACTGTTAAATAAGTATATGGAAATGTTTTCCAATTTTGAACTTGAAATGGTTTTGAGATTTTATCTTTTAAAGATAATTTGAAGTGAATATTTGGTATGTAATTTAATTAATAAAAGATTAATTAAAAGGGCCTAGTGATTGCTTATGGTGCTAAATATTTATTTGTTTGCTTTGATAGTTAAACAATCGACTATCAAATTTGGCCATTTTAGTTCCTCGACTTAATATAGGAACTATTTAGTCGTACACTTAGTATGTAGCCACTGTGTAGGCTTGATTATTGTTTGTGTTGAAGATGTTGATTCGTATAGTGCGGAGTATTACTCCACTCTATTGAGCTTCCTTCTTGGTCGAAGGATAGAAAGTTTAAAGTTGGAGATGTGATAAGTCTATGAGATTTAGTTTCTATGTAAGGTTAAGAAACGCTTTTGCGTTGTTGGTGCCAATAGACCAGGATCGGTTTATCGAAAACCACTTCGAATTGCGACGATTGTGCATGTTGGTTGTGATGATATTGATAATCCTGATTTTCATAGTGGAGGACTGCTTGTTGATCGTTTGGGCTTAAAATCCCAATATACATCCAGTAGCAGTAGTCTCTTCATTATGAAATATCCAATGCAAGAACCATTTGTTACTAATCCTAGGGATTTCCCGAAAGGATGTGGTAGGAAAGTACCTTCGGTTTGTCCTTTTCCCGGACAACTTGAATGGATGTTTGTCTGACATTGCATTTCTAAAGATTACGTAAATTTGTTTTTACAAACGTACATCTGTGGTGGCCAAGAAGGCAACTTCTCTTAGATTAACACCCTCCTTGAGACGTATGAGCTTAAGGGTTGTATTTTATGGAAGGCAATTAGTAGTCAACGGAAATGGCCATGCGGCATTCTAAGTGATGTGATATGTGAAAGGTGATCGTTACCTCGGGCCTCATTAACCAAAAATGACCAAAATAGGGTTAGATGCAGCAGGGCTAAGTGGGTCGCTCCCATTAAGATATGATTATCCTCTTCTAGATATATCTTTACAAGATATGACTTTGTGCATCTGTTCATTGTGATTTGTATGCTATGAGGGCCCTTGGTAAAGGTCGGTAACGATCAAAGGATGATATATTTGGTACTATCTAGTTATAGGGGTGGGCCGGTCTTGTGTTGGTAGAGTATCCTTTGTGATGGTCCTCGGTACATTACTCTAGAGATGTACTACCAGACGGTAGTCCCTTCACCTGGTCATCTTTATGGAAATCCAAACTCCATTACGTGCCTGCCATTTTGATTGTATTACCCATTTTGGGCTATATGCTGAAATTTAATCAATGTAATAATTTTGGCTATGATTAATATTATTTGTATACTAGACATTAGTATAATATAGGATGATTTGACAAGAAATGATTTAGTTATCATGATGTAAAAACATGTCTGTGCTTATGTGTGGACGTGTCTTACAAGATACTTTTTTTTTGATAAAGGAAAAGTTTGGTTATTTACTAAATTCAGTTTGGTGTGTTTCTCATGCTGGTTTACCAGACTGATCTGGGCGTTCTTCCCTTTCAATGCTCGTGTCAGACCGAGTATATCTATAGGTTCTGATTTGGTGCTTTTGGAGCTTCAACAGGAGAGTTGGAGATATTCATTTTCGTATACATGTATCTGTTTTGATTATCCGCTGCTTTATTGTTGTATATTATCAGCAATTGTGAGGACAGGTTATTATAACTGTTCGGGCTAATAACTAATGATTGATTTTTGAACTCTGATTGATGTATATATATACAGTTTTTGTTTTGTAAAGATCATTGATATGGTATTGTATGTTTTCCGCTGCGATGTGAGATTCTATATTGTTCTGTATTTTCTTCTCTTCTCTCTTTATTCTCTTCTCTTCTCTTCTTCTCTCTCTTTTCTTTCTCATGACTTTCCGTCAGTCTGTGCTTTTTTGGTCGGACATGTGTGGATTATTATTGATTTAAAGGGTATGCATTTACGGGTCATCACACGTGGTATCATAGCTTAGATTTTGTATATTCCTAAGCTTTGATGTTTACTTGGTATAGATAGAGACAGTAGCACCCTAGATTGACTTTGAGTGTATTATATATAAGAGTGCGTATTTGTTAGTGATTATAAAATGTTTAATTTTGCGTTTACTTATCCGTTAAGTTGATATGAATTCTGGTTGGTATGTGGGATGCCATGTTATCGATAGGGATTTCTAAACACTTAAACGAGGCACGTCGACATAGTATCATTTTTAAATAGGGTAAATGAAATAATTTTACCTTTATTATATTTATATATAAATGAAACAATTTTTCAGGAATTACTAAAGTATATATAAACGAATTGTTTGGTTGTTTGAAATTGTAATATATAAGTTAATAAAAGCTATTTGAATGATTTAAATAAAAACAACAATTGTAAAAGAATAAATTATATAAGCAAATGGATTATAAAATATGGAACTATAATTAATATGATTTACAATTGTGAAATAATCTTATATACAAAAAGTGAAACAACATAAGTATATCTATAAAAATGAGTTATAAATAAAAATAAATTTACACTAAGAATTTGAAATTTTGAATCCCGTTTATTCTGAAAGTTATTTTTCAAAGCTAAAAAGATGTTATATTATTATAAATCTAAATAAGATAAATAAATTTGTAATGATCTAATATAAGTAAAGTAAAATAGTGAAATTGTATAGGTAAAGATTTATAAAATGTGATTTATAAATATAAGAAGGTTTTTTTTAAATGAATAAAAAGCAATGGATTTACTACTGTTGCTGGAAAATAATAAGGGTGACGACTGCAGTATCATCAGTATCATTTTCGAGTTTCGATGTGATTGATTTGCTACCACTAGTAAATTAAAATTGAAGTTTTGTGGTGATAAACAAATTTGAATTTAAAATACCAGTTGAAATTGATGAATATAAGTAAAATGAGTTTTGAACTTATAATATGAAATAAATTTTCTAACTTGATAAAACTGAAATAAATTTGATATAACATAGTAAATATATGATTTAAAATTTAATTTTAGTAAAATGAAATAAATTGAATCAGATTTGGACTATATTAGATAAGCTATTGAAATGAAAATTAAACTTAAGTGGTAAGTGATTATATAATATGAATTTGAAGTTTAAGTAAATAAGTTGTATAATTTATAGAACGAGAAAAGGTAAGTAAAGCATAATGTTAAAATGGTTAAACAATTTTCTTAAGCAAAACAAAATCTGAATTTGAAAAGTGATATGAAATTGACTTAAGTAAAAGTTAAATTAAATGTCTTTGGAATTGGAACCTGAATTCGATTTATAAGTGGAAATTTAAGTTAAGTTAAACAAATGAAGTTTGAAAAGGAATTTAACTGAAGTAATGTTGAATCAAGTTGATTTTGATAAATAAAATGAATTAACATTAGAAATGTTGTTGTTAAGAGCTGAATAAAAATTAAGTTAAGAAGTCGTGAATTAATAATAATATTGGAAGTGTTCTATAGAAATGTGAATATAGTGAATACTAGAATTCAATCTAAATTGAAAATTAAACCAGTTGAAAGTAAAAATGTTAAGCAGAATTGAATGTAAACGAATTAAAAATGAAAGTTAAAGTATAAATAAATTTGGTTATGTTGGATATACATTGATTCTTAGATGGTTGTTAGTTGATTGTATAGAAATTCGTATGAAATTGAATTAATGAGATTGAAAGCTAAGTAATTGAAATCAAATTGGAAGTGAAGTAAATCTTAATAGAATTGAATTTAATTTGATTTGGAAGTGAACAAAATTGAATATAAATCAATGAATGTAAACTAATTGAATATGAATAAATGAATGTTAGTAAAAAAACCAACGTTAACGAATCAAATGTGATTAAATCGAAAACCAATTCAATGAATATTAATGAAAAGTGAATTTAATTTGATTTGAATTTGGATTGATTGGATAGATATTGGTTTGTTGGATATTAGTTGGACAACAGTTGTTGGATGGTTGGATTTGTTGCTCATTGATTGCATTTGCTATATTGGCATATATAGTTGTCGTATTGGTATATGTTGTATACTGATATTACTTTCTTATATACATGTTTCTCATTTATTTGTTGAGTGTTTAGTAGGTGCGGATGGCGTTTGCTTCGTATTTGGAGCTCACTTTCGCGCTATATTAACTGTATATGCTCGCTAATAATATGTAATTTACGTATCTCGGATTACATATCGTACTTTTACACTTTTTTCCCTACGGGATGCCACATCCTTGAAGATGAGATGTATATATTGATATATATATATATATATGTTGAGATTCTACTACGATCGAACCACGCAAAGGAGGCTATGGCGAATTTTTTTGAAAATTTAAGGATTTAGGAATTTTTTGAGAATTTTGGAACAATTTTGATAATTAAAATTTTGATTTTGAGTTAAAAGTTATGCGATATAAGTGGTTTTGGAAAGATAACTAAGTATGGATTTGAAAACTTAGAAAATTTTTTATAAGAAGTTTGACTAATGGAGGTTTGGAAAAGTTAAAATGTTTAAATGAATTTGAATTTGAATTTGAACGGATTGTTTTGAAAAGTTAATGAATTTTGTGATTTTTCTTACTTGGTAATTTGAAGGACAAAATTCTTTTAAGTAGGGGAGAATGTAACGACCCAGAATTTTAGTCATTTGAAATTCGTATTTTAGTTGTTTACACAAGTAAAATTTATAAGCTGAATAACTTATATTTGAAGTGTAGTGATTTAATTGGATAACTAAATCGTTAATTTAATATTTGAAATTTAGTAAAAAATTGAAATTTGAATTTAATGTGAATAAAAAATGATTTCTAAAGTTGAATTAAATCCTACTTGAATTAGAATGATGTTAGAGAACTTTTGAAATTGAATTAAAAGCAAATTTGTAGAAATTGAATAATTTAATGTTTAATTAGCGTGTAAAAATAGTCATTTTTCTTACAGTCTTGGATTTCGACGAAACAAGTTTCGTTGGATACGAAGTATTATATTATTATAGGATTTCAAATTTCATGTCAATCGAAATTACAACTTAGTCATGGCAAGCTAAAACACGTTGAAATTCGTTTAAGTGAATTTTAAATTTAAATAAGTCGATTTTGAAAACCCATCTTCCAAATAGGATCTATTTGGCGTTCAATATATATTCCATTGTGTTCAGAATCGGGGGAAAACATTATAAATGCCAAGTGGCATGCTTCGTTTGGAGTTCGGAAATTTTTTGGATGAATAGTGTCGTAAAATTTTCTATAAAAGGCCTCAAATTTTTTATATTTTCACTCAAACCCAAGGGCCAGCCGCCACATACAATTTCCATGGCCGAAAATGTTCAAAACTTTCCCCTTTGATCTCTTCTAATTCTTCAACTTTCACATCTCGCTTTCAACTAAGAAATCGTAGAGCTAGGCAAGATCTTCGAATCCATAGGGTCGAGATTGGATTTGGCAATGTCAATCAATGGCAATTGGATCGTGAAGGCCGGTTGTTCATGCCCAAATCCCCAAGCATATAGGCGATAGAGTTCATTGGCTTCACGGCCGAAGTTGGACCATGTGGTGGGCTTTCGAATGGAGGTGGCCCATCGTCGTCTCAATTAATGATGTGGCCACGAAAACTTGATGGCAAGAGGCGGCCATGTGTTTAAACGCGTGAAGCTTTAAACAAATCGGGAGAAGATACTACGTCCAGCTCAGATCTGCAAAGGAAGAAATCAACGGCCTGGATTTAAAGGTTTAAAGAAAATAAAAATAAAATTGTAAATATATATATATATATATTAATTTGTAAAATCTTTAAAATGTCATAGCTTCTTCGTACGAGATTCGTATTTGATGAAAAAAGTTGCTTTGTGTCTGTATTGATGAGCACTATATTTTAGAGATGGTTTGGAGTTGATTGGAGCTAGTGAGAATTTTGGATAAAATTAAATGGCTATTTAATTTTATTCGAAATAAAATACTACAACTGCTATTGGAACCAATGTGAGTACAATTCACTCTTTCTAATTCACTGATATTTTTATACAAATGAGAATAAATTTATTTATGCTATTTGATGATGTTTTGGATGATATGTGTTATATTATCTATTTACTGATCGATATGTGGATATATTCCTGCCTATTAAAGCAGATGAGACCCTATACGTTCCCGTGTATGAGCGGATGACATTTTGTACGCACGACTGCCTCGAAGCGGGCATTGTATATATTTTCTAATATGTATATTTGTTGCAGGTGACAGGTTGAAGAGATTCAATTGGATTCCTCACCAGTATTGGATTTATTTACATATATTGACATATATGTTGTTATCATGTGATATATGATGTTTTGGTTGCCGTGATCGATGCATTTAGTGCTATTGCAGCATTGGGCCAATTTTTGATAATTTTAAAATATTTAAGTTATGATTTCAAATTGAAAAGAATTTTTCAAGTAATTTTGATAATAGATGTTTTATTAAATTTAGAATTGTTTTGAAGGAATGGATTTATTTTAAATAATTCAATGTTATAATTTTTATGTTATAAAAATTATGAATTTTGTGAAATAAAATTAGAATGTGATTTTTGAAACATAAAGTTAACTATTTAGCAAAATAGTTAAATTGGGTTTTTTTATTTATCATAAATGGTATGTATGCAAGATTTATAAAATTGATATTTTACGAATAAAAATATAGGATTATCAAGGAGTTATATAAATGTTAAAATGAAGTATAAATTGAATCTTATAAAAAAAGATTTATAAATTATGAAGTTATAAAAAGATTGAATTTGTAAATAAGAGATTTATAAGTAATTAACTTATAATTGGATTTTGGCATATAAATGAGATATGTATGAAATTGATAAATAAAGGAATTTCGTATATGGAATTTTTTATAATTAACATATGGAATTTATAAACATTATTTTATAAATGTGAAATCAACTTATTTTGATAACTAAAATTTAGAAGATTATTAAAGGAGATATATCCACATTTTCGATAGTGGATAATCCTTTAATAAATGCGTAGAAGTTTTAAATCTCGTGAGAGAATTTCATCCATGATTTTGGATAGTGGATAATCCTTTAACAAATGTATAGGAGAATGAATTTGCCAAAGGAGATACATTCATGATGTTGGACAGTGAATAATGTTTTAAATTAAAAGACAGGTTTTGAATAGTGATCTTTTAAATGAAGTTAAATGATTTAACAATGTTTTAAAGTATGTTAAGTATCAAAGACATTGATTTCAATATTCATTGTTGAAATAAATAGTTTCGAGAAATAAGGAAATGATATACTATAGCACTGTTGTTATAGTAAATGATTTTCAAAAGGAAATTTTTTATGTAGTATATGTGATTTATATATCTATCTAATTTTGAATCCTTATACTAGTAATTTTGGGTTGTCGTAATGATGTTTTACACAACATTCGTTTCGACCCAAATAAATATGTTTAAAGAGAATGTTTTCCTTAAAGAATAAATATATACTTAATCGAGATTTAAGTATATGTAATATTTTCTAAGTGTTGAAAATAAATAAATTTGTGAATTACTTATTGTTACATAAGTATGTGGACAGTTTTCCAATATTGAAGTTGAAATGGTTTTGAGATTTTGTCATTTGAAGATAGTTTGAAGTGAACGTTTGGAAAGTAATTTAATTAATAAAGATTAATTAAAAGGGCCTAGTGATTGCTTATGGTGCTAAATATTTGTTTGTTTTCTTTGATAGTTATATGACCGACTATCAAATTGGGCCATTTTAGTTCCTCGACTAGATGTGCGAATTATTTAGTCATACACTTAGCATGTGGCCACTGTGTAGGCTTGATTATCGTTTGTGTTAAGGATACTGATTCATTTAGTGCGGAGCATTACTCCAATCTATCGAGGTTCCGTCTTGGCCGATGGATAGCAAGTTGAAAGTTGGAGACGTGATATGTCTATGGGAATTAGTTTTTGTGTGAGCTTGAGAAACACTTTTGTGTTTTTGGTGCGAAGAGACCGGGATCGGTTTATCCGAAAACCACATCAGACAAATATTTATGCGACGATTGTGCAGGTTGGTTGTGAAAATATTGATATTTTGAATTTTCATAGTGGAGGACCACTTGTTGATCGTTTGGGCTTAAAATCTCAATATACATCCAGTAACAGTAATCTCTTCGTTATTAAATAACCAATGCAAGAACTATTCGCTACTAATCCTAGGGATTTTTCAACAAGATGTGGTAGGAAAGTATCTTCGGTTTGTCCTATTTTTGGACAACTTGTGTGGATGTTTGTCTGACATTGCATTTCTAAAGATTACATACATTGGTTTTTACGAACATACATTAGTGGTGGCAGAGACGACAACTTCACTTAGCTTAACACCCTCATTGATACGTATGAGCTTAAGGGTTGTATTTTATAGAAGGCAATTAAACAGAAATTGATTGGTGGCATTCTAAGTGATGTGATATGTGAAAGGTAATCGTTACCTCTGGCCTCATCAACCGGAAGTGACCGAAACAGTGTTAGATGCAGCATGGCTAAGTGGATCATCCTCTTCTAGATACATCTTTACATGCTATGACATCGTGTATCTGATTATTGTGGTTTGTATGCTATGAGGGCCCTAGGTAAAGGTCGGTAAAGATCGAAGGATGATATGCTCGGTACCATCTAGTTATAAAGGTGGGCTGGTCTTGTGTTGGTAGAGGATCCTTCGTGATGGTCCTCGGTATGTTCCTCTAGAGATGTACTGTCGAAAAGTAGTCCCTTCACCTAGCCATTTGTATGGAAATCCAAACTCCACTAAGTGCCTGCCATTTTTATTGCATTACCCATTTTGGGCAATACGTTGGAATTTAATCAAAGTAACAATTTCGGCTATGATTAATATTATTTTTATACTAGACACTAGTATAATATAAGATGGTTTGATATGAAATGATTTAGTTATCGTAAGGTAAAAACATGTCCTTGTTTATTTGTGGGCGTGTCTTATGAGATACTTTTGTTTTGATGAAGGAAAAGTTTGGTGATTTAATAAATTCAGCTGAGTTTCTTTCTCATGCTGGTTTACCAAATTGATCGGGGGGTTCTTCCCTTTCAATGCTCGGGTCAGACCGAGTATATTTACAAGTTCAAACTCGGTGCTTTTGGAGCTTCAGCAGGAGAGCTGGAGATCTTCATTTTTGGTTATGCATATCTGTATTGATTATTTCGCTGCTTATTATTGTATATTATAAGCAAATGTGAGTACAGTTTATTATAACTATTCATGCCGATGACTAGTGATTGATTGTTGAACTCTAGTTGATGTATGTGTATTTAGTTTCTGTTTCGTAAAGATCATTGATATGGTATTATATGTTTTCCGCTGCGATGTGAGGTTCTTTATTCTTCTGTTTTGTCTTCTCTTCTCTCTTTCTTCTCTCTTCTTTTCTTTCTCATTAATTTCCTTCGGTCTGTTCTTTTTGGGTCGGACATGTGTGGATTATTGTCGATTCAGATGGTGCGGATTTGCAGGCTATCATAGTATTCAGTTCCTGTAAATTTTGAAAATTGAATATTAGTCTGTCATACATGCATGTACGTTAACTTGACTCTTGTTCATGTTTGCACATTCACGGGTTGTTAACAAGTTTTTTGGATCAAGCTTCATATCGATCCTCTCCTTGATCGTTGCGAAACTCAAGTTGTGACGATGTTCAATGGTTGCTTTATAGTGTCCCTTTTTATCGATTCTCTCCTGAATCGATATGAGAAGTTGGGATAGGCATTTCGCATCGATGGCTATCGATACAAAATAGTTGGTTCTTTGAAAATTCTTCATATTGATGGATACGAACTCTTATGGTCTTCCAAGTGATGGGTATGAAGTTGTCACTTCATATCAATGAATCATTGATGGGCACGAACATCTGTGCTGTGGATCTAACAGTTCAAGCAAGCCTTTGTTGCATTGCTCATATTGGTTGGTTGCCAATGGGTACAAACAGTCATGCTTTGGATTGTATCAAGTCGATGGTTACGAATAGCTTTTTCTCCCGATCGATGGTGGATGGATATGAAGAGAGCTACTTTGTGTCGATAATATGGAAACCGCTTCCACCGGTTATTAGCACTGATAAATGAATCTTTTTCTTTCTTTGGTTTCCTACCCATATAAATACACTGTGGACTTAGAAAAATTTGTACTTGTTTTCATTCCCATATACTAGCTTCGTATCGATCAGAGCAAAAGAGAAATTGAACTTGCCTTTATTTTCGGGCCATTTAATTTGTTAATCCCTTAAAATAGCTACTCTAATTAATTAATTAATTAATTAATATATTGAAACCAATCTGAATCGATGAGGCTCGAATACAAGTGCCAATTCGTTCCTAATTGCAACCGATTCTGGTGATGTTCTGGCCAAAGTAAGGTTGGAGAAAGAGGAAATGATATTTAAGCCAATTGGAGAAGAAGGAATGTAGTGGGATACGAAGGCGGCGTTTGTTTCAATCTATGATGAGTGATACATATCGATCTAAGAGTAAATGGAGTTTGTACTGATTGAAAATAGGAGAGATTCATATCGAAGGAGGGAACAACTTCGTATCAATAGAAGACGGTGGGAGTTTGTATCAATCTGGGGTGATCAATACGAAAAGCTAACTGTGTGATCGATAAGAAGAAGCGGTTGATACAAACTGTACTCCTGAGTGATTGATACAAAATCCTTTTCTTCACGACCGATACGAATGGATCCTTCGGTGATCGTTCCAAGTCATGACCTTAATGAATACAAAACCTTCCCCACATTCGAAATTTGACTCCATGGAGGTTCTACCTTGCATAATTTGACTTAACTGCTCCACTGCATATTTGACTGCCTTTCAAAGCTCATCGATGGAACTATAACTTGTCAAATTTGTTAAATTTTAACTTGGTTCATTCTCCAAGTCTGAACATCATGGTTATGATGGTTAGTGATGAGGGTCATTCCAATTGAATCTCGAAATCTTGTCATTTGAACATCTCTCAAATTCTGTAGAAATTCTTAAGTATTATGTAGCACCACACCGCACAACACATTCATGCACTTCACCCTGGGGGAACATGGGTTTTATTATCATCTAACAATGATTTTTATTGAGTTCAATAGCTACGGAACCCTGAAGTTCAAAATCGAAAATGTTTAGAGTCTTCTTCTCCCAGTAACCGAAATGCCGGCAATCGCAGCCGAAGTTATTAGCCCCACTCTGGATGAGCTACCAGGAGCAGTCTTCATCGCACACCCACAAGATTCTGTCCGCTCTAATATTTCTTAAGACATGTTAGGTAGGATTAGCCTAAGGCATGGGTTGATGGTGAACGATGTCTTCTTCCCAAGGCCAGAAGATAGAGCCCACAACCCCTGGAGGGGTACATAGTTTGAAACAGATTCATGCTTGTGGCCGGGACACATCCTCTCCTCAATATATTTTCCGAGAAGTGTTACTTTTCTTCTGGATTGCCTCGTCCCAGTTGCACCCAAATAGATATACCTTTGTCAATGGCCCGTTCGTTATCTTTATGGAACACATCTTCCATCCTCCTACCGTGGAAGAAATAAGATACTCATTCAACATAAAATGTCATAGGGACAACCCATCCTTCACTTTCCTAGAAGCAGATAGGAAATGCCAAGTTATGGCCGTAACTTGGAGCATGCTAACTTCCTTCAAAAATGAATGATTTTTCATCCGGTGTCCACCGCGATTTGCTTGGAGGCGGCTAATCAGACGTAACTTCTTTCCTAGTTAACAGGACGATGTTAATTGATGTAGAGTCTAACAATTTGCTTCTTATATAGCTTCAATTCCACGACCTAAAGGAGCTCAGTTACAAGAAATAATAAGGGTTCTTTAACAGGTTCCTGCAGCGCAATGAGAAATCATGTAGTCCTCAAAGAAGAAAATTCAATTGCCGTGGAGGTAATTGATAGAGACCAGAGCATCGGACTTAGGAGTTCTCAGGATGGCTCCAGTGAGGTAAGGCAGAAGGAGAGCTCCCAGTATCGTAGTGATTGAACGGGATGATGATGAGAGCATGCCAACTAGGGATGAGCCCGCAGCTGTGCCTTCGTACAGTCTTCGATCTTCAAAATTGAAAAGAAAAGGCAAGGCCGTCGCTTTCAAATCCATGAGATGAAAAACTATTGTGCATTCTCTACCCATTACAACTGGTGTAAGCGCGAAGACTTCTCCTCTATGAGTGGAGGGTTCTTTTAAAGGATTGGCATACATTCCCATCTCAGATGACTTGCCTTTACACCAAGATACTGGCCTAGAGTGGCTTCGAAGTGCCTTAGATATAGGGGAGCCAACTCCTTCGAGTATGGCTGCTATAACCGGGTGGTTAGGGGCTTTGCACATACATGCACAATTTTTATGGCACTATACCATTTCAAATCACATGCCTCACAGTCTCTGGAGATAATTAACTCTGTTCCTCTTTTCATTTTATAGATACGATGTCGAAGCAAAGATCTATGCTCGGTAGTCTTCATTCTACGTGCCATTTGTTCAACTCATATTCTGAGTCTCGTAGGCGTGAGGCCAAAAGAGAATGTGATGCGGCTACTCTAGTCAAGAAAGGGAGCATTATGAGAGGGAAAGAGATAAGGAGATGGAGAGGCAGTGTAGGCGCCGTTCTCGGTCGCACTCTCTGCCACCTAGAGGTCCAACGCAACCCTTCAGCTCCGAAAAACAAACTACTGAAACTTCATACCAACAAATGCCTCCAAAAAAAACTTCGAGATCTGGCGAGCAGAGCCGTAGAATAGGGACAAATGTTCCTGTCATCAGTACATCAACGACTATGGAGCACATGGGAGAAGGAGCCGTCCGAATAGCTCAGTGTAAAATGGATTTCTCTAATATTTGCTTTGATGGCTTTCACTTTCCCCCAAAATTGAAGCCAGTTCCCAATGGGGCTGAACAAACTATGCATGATTAGGTATATGATGTCTACAACCAGTATTGAGAGTGTAAGAATGACATAAAGAAACCTTCGGCAGTGGCTTTTGATTGGGCAAAGACAGTTGAAAATCTAGAGAAAGATCTCGCCCAAAAAGATCTCATAGTGCAAGTGCTTACCACAGAGAATGACACTTTAAGGAACTCAAAAATGGAGTCCCTTAAGAAAGTCGATGAGACAAGCAAGAAGAAAGAACGGCAGTAGAAGCACCTGACCTTAGTCGAGGATATGGGCCATAGAACCGCCACCATTATGGCGAAAAGAGAAGCCGCACTCAAAGAGCTTGAGGATCTTCAAGCCAAATTTACCTAAGTTGTCAAAGAGAAGTACAGTGTTAACAAAACTGCCCAAGAGGCGTGTGAGCAGGCCGTGGCACTCAGGGTTTGAGTGAGATGCGGCCAAATTAAAGGTCCAAGAAACCAAGACCAAAATTTAAATTGATGTTAGAGCAGCAAAGGCCGGGTTGGAAGATGATATGGAAGACCTCCTAGTCACTTTTAATGTCAATGTCCTAAAACATCACAACCTAAGTTGGCTCGACGACTACTCGCTTCATCTATGCAATTCCTGGTGCTGCTTGATAGAGGATGAAAAGGTGGATCATCAAACTACCTCTATCGAAGACTTTGAGTTGGAGAACCGAATATTAACCGAAGATGAGAGTAAAGTTCTTCATGATTCCATTGTCACTTTTGAGAAGGAAAACTTACCGGCAAATATCAAGACATTGGAGAGGGGTCAGGAGTTGAAAGCACGAAGCAAGCTCTGAAATGCCTATAGCAACTCAACCCAAGCTTATTTCCACAATTAACCCTCCAACTGTTCCTACATATGATCCTGATTAGCCATGTCTGTCTCCAGTGCATGAGCATGGCTCTAAAGGAACATCGACTCAGCATGTGAGCCAATTTGACGAAGGTACACCGAACACTTCTTGCATCCATTCAAAGTTGGGAGCGCTATCAGAAGATGTCACCAATGTTTTCTCTTGTCTTTATTCAATTATAGAATATATACCGGTCCAGCCTCCTGCAATCCAAGAGCTGCATCATGAGCTGGAGGCTATTATGATGGAGACAACCATGACAACGACCGTACATCAACTGAGGATGTGCAGGAGAATGCTTTTATTCTTGAGAATAGATGATGGAAGAACTCCTTGGTCATCAAAGTGATCCACTTACCGACTTTCCATTCGTAATAGGTGAAGGTGTGTCTATGGCTAGCACTTCGAGCCTAACTAGCAGCATTCCCATGGAAGCCTAAGCAGTTTGAGAGGAAGAGACAATGGAAGAGATCAATGCTGAAATGGAAAGAGCCGTGTAGGCTAGTAATATCTGAGTTGGCATGGCAGGTCCTGGTCCAGTCCCCACGCATATGATTTCTCTTGGCAGTACAATCATTGACACTAACATTTCTCCCTTGTCCTCTGGGGTAGAAAATACTATAATTCCTCTGACTCCGTATTCAGAGAGTATCCCGATCCTTATAAGGTTGGGGGAAGAGATCACTGTAATTCCCCCGGCCAAGGACCAACCAGCAAAAGGAGGCCGAGGAGGCAAAGGCTCGTAAGGACAGCCGAGCCGTAGTTCTAGTGGATCCACACCGAGTATGAAGAAGAATAAGTTGAAGGAGTAGACAAGCCTTTTTGATCCTTTTTTTGGTAGATAGATAGGAATTTCTTTTTCTTCCCGTTGATTGTGTATAGATGCGGGTTCGGCACATGCCTATAGGAATTCTTGGAATAATTCTTGTGCTTATCCTTTTCTTTCGAAGAATACTTAAAATGAAATTCCATTTTGTTTTCAGCATAACTATATGTTTATATGCTTAAGTGTTTTGGTGCTTGAATTTCCATTTGATGTACTTATGAGCATTTAGTCTCTGAATCGGACTTGAGTTTGGTTGTTAAGCCTGAAGTCATGGCTTCGGGTCATAAAAAACATTAATTCGAGTCCCAATGTTGTAACATCTCGATCAACAGCTGGTTCTTGAGTTTTCCCCCAGTCCTAGGGATGAATTGAAGTGGTCGGTCCATAGTCGCTTTTTGCCTTCAATAAATTGAGCTTAACTTAGTCGGAACAAAGTTGAAGCGAGATGAGTTCGAGTGGTCGAATCACACTTTCTCCTCAATTGGTAATCGCATCTACACTTTAGGGATTGCACTTGTATATTGGCGGCCAATCATGCCTGCTTAATATTTAAAGATACGTCGGCGCTCCGACTTATGTTATTTTATGGGTCGTTAGTCACACCTATTTGATATTTAGAATTATGTTCGGACTCTTAGGTCTTAGGTTGATTTGTGGGTGGTCAGTCACACCTAATTTATTTTTTGTACTCCAGTCGATGCTTTGGGGACTTGGTGTTATTTTGTGGGAGGTCGGTTCACGCTCGGTTTGCGTTTATAATCCAGCCCGCGTTCTAGGGACTTACAGTTAGTCGATGGGTAGTCTGTCATACCCATCTTGATGTTTATACTCTAGTTTGCACTTCGGGAATCTAGAGTTGATTGAAAAATGGTCAGTTACATCGAACTAAGAATTAGGATCTTGCTCACACTTTGAGAATGCGAAGTTGATCAGGAACGTGGATGGTCAGATCACATCCACCCTGAGTAGGCAAGTGAAGTTGTAGATGGACGGGTCCATCCTCCTCGAGCTTGTAAACCTGGAGATGAGGTCGTGGATGGATGCATCCATCCTCCTCGAGTATAGATTGTACATGGGCAAAGTCGTGGGTGGATGGATCCACCCTCCTAGAGCCAACGTTTTGGATTTGAAGTTTATACTCTAGTTCGTACTCTGGGAACTAGAGTTCGTTGGAGGATTGTCGTGTATCAATCCTTTTTGGCTTCTGTGTAATTGCTTGCCTCGAGCTCGGGATTTCGCTTAGCGAGTGACTGGTCATGTCACAGTCACTCCCTATTTAAATATGCCCCACCGTAGGGTAGAACTTAGCTCTCCATGCATTATGATGGTCACATGACTCATTTCATGAATCGCCACTCTAGCTTAAAGAGTATGCATTTTATTGTTGAAATTAGAAAGTACGATAAAGCCAGTTGCCTTATTATAAGTTAAAATTTCAAAATGCATAAACAAATTTCAAATGAAAAGTAGACTAAATGAATAAACAAAGCTTGTCATGTGTAGTAGCGACAGAGACTCTTGCTATTCGAAGCTCTCAACAAAGTGATACCATCAACAGTTGATAATTTTAGTGTGCCGTCTCCACGTCTCCGTTCGATGACATATGGCCCTTCCCATGATGATTTCATATGCGAATGGACCAGATAGATTCTCTTGATTATGAGATCGCCTAGTTCAAAGGTTCTGGATTAGACCTTAGCATTATGTAATCGGAAGACTCGACTTCGGTGTGCTACTGCCCTTTAATCAGCCTCTTCACGCTTCTCATCTAATAAATCCAAGGATTCAGCAAGTAAGATTGAGTTTGTCTTCGGATCATAATAAGTCACAGGATGAGAATGCACATCCAATTCAATTGGAATAATTCCTTCAAAGCTGTAGTAAAGTGAAATGGAATGTGGACGGTGGTGGACTTGTGGGTAGTTCGATATGCCTATAGAGCCATGGAAAGTTCATCGACCCATCTGCCTCTAGCCTTCGCCGGTCGTTTCTTCAGAATAAACTTAATAACCTTATTAACAACTTTGACCTGCTCATTCCCTTGAGGGTTAGCAACTGCCAAGAACTTCTTCCTAATGTGAAAACATTGACAGAAATTCTTAAACTCGATACTATCGAATTTGGCTCTGTTGTTAATGATAATTGTATGCGAGAGGCCAAAATTACAGATAATGTTGCATACAACAAGGTTAATTACTTTCTTCATCATAATAGTAGCAAGGGGCTCGGCTTCTGCCCACTTGGTAAAGTAGTCAACTGCAACGATGGCGAACTTCGCACCACCTTTAGCCAGAGGTAAGGATCTAATTATATTGATGCGCCACGTGGCAAACGGCCATGGACTGATCATTTGAGTGATTTCGGTCGGTGGGGCTCTTGGAATCCGGGCCTATTTTGGCACCTATCACATTTCTTAGCGTAATCTGATGCATCTCGATTCACCATGGCCAATAGTACCCATATCAGATTATTTTTTTAGCAAGGGCTTGTCCCTATTGTGATCGCTGCATTCTCCTTCATGCACATTAGGCAACACTCGTTTGATCTCGCCAAGGGCGATACACCAGAGCAAAGGACATGAGTATCCTTTCCTATACATAACTCCATTCTGGAAAATGAACCGCAAAGCTTTCCGAAGAACTTGTCTTTTCTCACTTCTGCGCCCAGGCAAAGCTCCATGTTCGATATAGTTTCTAAACAAGGTCATCTATGACTCCTTGGGATTTACCTCATGCACCCAGTCCTTCTCCGTCTGATCGATACTCAGAGAGGTAAGTATCTCAATGGGGATGAGTCTCATTTGCTGTGCTTCATTGATGCTAGCAAGTTTTGCCAAAGAATCGGCTTCCCAATTTTTGTCCCGTGGTATATAGAGGATGGCATAATAGTCGAACTGATTCAACACTTCCTAGACCTGGGAAGATAAGCGACCAACCTCTGGTCTCTTGCTTAGTATTCTCCCCGAACTTGGCATACGACCAATTGCGAGTGGTAGTCGATTTCCATAAAGTCTGCTAGAACTTGTCCTTGGATGATTCTTCTCGGTGTATAAGTTATACCAAATTGACTCAAGTCGATGTTCTACTTGAGTAACCTACCTGACGTCTCAGGCTGCATAAGGACCTATCGTAACGGTTGGTCGACGTAGACTGTGACCGGATGAGCCTGGAAATATGGACAGACCTTTCTCGAGGCAATGACTTAGCAACAAGTTAGCTTCTCCAAATTCAGGTAATTTCTCTCCGCTCCTGCCAATCACTTTTTAGATATATATATAATCTTTCATGATCAACCGGCTTTGACAAAATAGGTGCCATTGCCAGATGTTGAACCAATGATTGGAATGTTTCTTGGCACTCCGTCGTCCATTCGAAATTGCGCTTTTCTTTCCTGATCAGGTCGAAGAAGGGAATGCACTTGTCTGTGGATTTGAAGATGAATCTAGTCAAGGATGCCACCTTTCTGTTGAGGCTCTGTACTTGGTTTATAATTCTAGGAGTCTTGAGATTTCAAATCACCTATATTTTCTCAGGATTGGCTTCAATTCCTCGTGCATCGACAGTGAATCCATGGAATTTTCCGGATGTGATTCCGAAGTGACATTTCAATGGATTGAGCTTCAGTCGATACCGTTGAAGGATGTTGAACATTGTTTTTTAGTCTTTGACATGATTGATGGAGAGCCATGACTTTACAAGCATATCATGCACGTACATCTATATGGTTTTCCCGATCTGGTTATCGAACATTTGGTTCACAATCCTTTGGTAAGTTTCCCAGCGTTCGTGAGTCCGAATGGCATCACTTTATAGAAATAGAGTCCTAGATTGGTGGCAAAGCTGATATGCTTCTGGTCCAGTAGTTGCATTGTTATTCCATTGTAGCTGGAATATGTATCCATGAAAGATAAGAGTTCCGGCCAATGAATCTACAAGTTGATCAATTCTGGGAAGTGGAATACTATCCTTGGGGCATGCTTTATTCAAACATGATAAGTACACATAGGCTCTCCAATTCTCATTGGATTTTCTTACAAGCACCGGTTTGGACACCCACTTTGGATACAATGCGTCTCGAATAAACCCGCTTGACTTGTGTTTATATACCTCTTCCTTCAGGGCGACAGATCTCTCTAGATCCATACCGCGCCTTATCTTTTTGACTGAGACATGCCATAGGTCAATATTCAATGAATGGCTCATGATGTCAGACGAGATCTCACATATATCTGAGTGCATCCAAGGAAACATGTCGAGGATAGCTAGGAGAAATTCAACCAATTCCTCTCTCATCTATGGCTTAGCTAAGATCCGACCTTTATCATTTTGGAGTCATCATCATCAATCAGAACATTGATTTTCAACTCTACTAGGGAAGCCTGACCATCTTTGACTTCCTCTTCATTATCATTATCTTGTGGATCAAGAACGTTTAGGAATTGGTTGTGGCACTCGGGCTTAAGCCCAGGCGTTAGCTATCGATTTTCAGTGAAATGGATGCAGAGAGATTCCTTTACGTCCTTACCCTTCTCTTTCTGCTACACCTCTCGCAACTTTGTAACATAACAGGTTTGTCCAGATGACTAAACTCCTTGAACAACTCTAACCTTGTTATCAGTGGGGAACTTCAAAGTTGAGCATCATGGTGGAATGGTTGCCCTGAATTCAGCAAGGACCAATCAGCCTAAAAAAGTGTTATACGGAGAATTAATGTCTAACACAATGAAATGTAACATCCACACTCTTCGGCAATCTCCGATTCCTAACTCAACTGGCAACTCCACCATTCCAGAGGGTATTGCGCACTCCCGTTAAAGCAATGTATGGGAGACAGACACGGCTTCAAGTCCTTCGCTTTCATTTTCATCTAGTCATATGCTCGTTTGAATAGAATATTTATGGAGCTTCCACCATCTACCAAGATCCTCTTCATCTAAGTAGGATCTATTTAAGCTGATATGACTAATGGATCGATAGTGGGGGCTTCAACTTTACCAATGTCTCTTTTCCAGAAAACGATGTTATCTGTCATTGCCTTTTGTTATTTTACCGAAGCCCCATCATCAACATTACTGCAACATTCGAAGTCCACATGCCTAATCAAACTGGCATACGACTCCATTTCCTACCATCTCCAATCAACTGGATGAGGACCACCATTAGCTGCATTAATAACCAATTTCCCACAAATAAGCGATGGTTCTTTTGGTCTAGCCTGATTTTGACCTTGATTCGTGTATGATAGTCCCGCACCTCCGGCCTACGGAGCTCGAACAAATTATTCCAACTTCCTGCATCTGATTAACTTTTCAATGATGTCCTGTAAATGACGACACTCATTAGTATTGTGGCCATAGCAATCGTGGAGCCTACAGAATGTCCAGTTTGTATCTACCCCTCAGATGACAACTTCGGGGGCAGGCTTCTTATTCTGGCAAGTATCACAAGTCTGTAGATAGAAATTCTCCAAGGATGTATTCAGGGGAGTATACTAGTCAAACATGGGAGCTCTGCATCTCGATCCATGATTTTGATATCGCTTCTTACCTTGACCTCCGTTGCCTTTCTATTGGCTCTACTTGCTCTATATATTCAATTGCACATTGTTGGAGTTCTCACCGGTCTATTTCATAGCAACATTACATTGAACACCTTCGACATTGGGACCCACATTGTCCTATTTCCTAGATAGTCTAGCATTTCTGTTCCCAAGAACTTGGTTGCCTTAGCATAGAAATGATCCAACAGTGTAGGTGGTTTCCCAACTAACCAATAGCCAAATTTGTAATCGGGATCGATTTCCATAGTCAATGCCATCAAGATTGAATTGTTATTTGTCTTGCTGACCTCAGCACAGGCAGCATAAAGCCTTTCTAGATAACATCTGAGATTCTCTCCTGGAGCTTGAGTGGCAATGGATAAGGCATTAATGTCCTTCGACATCGTGACTTGCATGCGAAACTATTTAACAAACTTGGTAGCGAACTGATCAAAGCATAAAGTGGATCGGGGTGGTAGATGAGTAAACCACATGGTTGTGATGCCCCCAAGGGAAATAGGAAAGCTTCTACATTTAACGACATCATCAGCTTGAGCTTAGTTCATAAGCCATTCATACTTTAGGATAAGCTAATTATAAATTGAGATACTAATAAACAGGTAAAGTTGGCATCCAGAATCAGCGAGGTGGTTCAGCATAGAGGATGTCATCGGTGAGTGGAGTATGACTTCGAAAGAGTCCCCAATCGTCATTGTTGAGGCCTTGACTTTCATAGATCATCTCATGAATCATGGTTGGGATGTCGGGCATTTGGATGATTGGAGCTAAGGCGTGGTAGGGTTCCATGTAGCGAGGAAAGCGTAGTCGACCGTCTGCGGCTCGCCTCCTGAGCTTCAGATCTCCTGGAACTTAAGGATCAGGAGCATGATTGTGACGACCCGAAATTTTAAGCAATATCAATTTAATAATATTTGATAATAATTAAATTGATTTGATCATTTTACATTATAAATTGACTAGTTAATTTTTTTAGAGATTAATAATAATAATTTGTTAATATCTATCAACAATTTTCTTAACAATATAAGATTTGACAAGTTTAATTCTTTTAAAAAATTATAATATTTTAATTTGGAAATATTTATTTTGGCAATTTAAATTGATAAGATTTATTTTTCCAAAAGTTAATCAGAATATTTTCTATTTATGATATATGTATTGATATATCTTGTAAATAGGAAGTTTTTAATGTAATAAAACTTTATACTCAAATTATAATATATATGAATATATATATATATATATATATATATTGTGATTTGAATATTTTTTTAAGATCTAATACAGTAATCATCAAAAAAAATAATTTAAAGATGTTTTCTATTTATAATATAAATAAATAAATATATATATATATATATATATATATATATATATTTGTATAGATTAGAAATATAAAGGAAAAATTGATTTTAATAAATATTTGCAAACTTTAATAAATATAAAGTTTTGTAATTTGAAAGGTTAATTTGATCTAATGCTTTTGAAATGATATTTGAAATTTAAATTTTAAAAACAAAGTTAATTTATTATTTTATAAACATATATTTTAGCTTTTGTTTTAAATAAGAATAAAATTTGGAGTTCATTTTCAATTATTTTTAATAGTCTTCCATTTTAATTTTATTATAAGATAAGATTGTTTTAAAAAAAAATTATATAATGAGTTAAAATCAATTTCTCAAGTTTAAAATACATGATACCATTAAAATTTAATTCAAATGCATAAATAATTTATAATTGTTAACATGAGTTCACTTTTGTATATCTATTAAATTTAAAAGCTTATTTATTAAAAGGTAAGTATACACATTTTATAATTATATGAACATTACATAAATATATGTATATAACTTAAATAAATTTATAAATAGGAAAAGTAACATTTATAAAACGCTAATTAGACATTAAAACAAGACTTGTAAACATTATAATACATATTAAAAATGCTTGTTAATCTTTGAGCTTAGGTGTTAGCAAATTAGAGTAATAATGGGACAAGTGTCACTTATTTTAAAAATCTAAAAAAATAAAATAAACATATGGTTAAGAAAGAGTTTTAATTTTCAGCTAGTTCTTTTATTCATTCTCAAATAAAATGAATGTAAATGCAAATCAAAAAAAAAGTTCAAATAACCAAAAGAAGTAAAAACTGAAAATATAAAAACAAGAAGCAAGAAGTTAATTCTGGAATTCAATCTGAAAACATGAAGATAGAAGCATGTTCAAATCAGAGCATATGCAGGAAAATTTCAATAGCAAGAAGCAAGATATAAATTTCAATTGCAAGATCTTCAAATCAATCAAGGAAATTAGAAATCAACATGCAATCTGAAGTCAGCAAGCAATTAAACTAACATGTAGAAATTTCAAACCTGGAAAATGCAGTCATACTTCTGCTCTGTCTTCTGCTTAATCAGGTGAGTAAATGATTCTTTTAAAAACAGTTTTTTTAAACTGGATTCATCTTGTTATGTGATAATGTCCTAATGTTATAAGAAATATTGGATTTAGAATTGATGCATGTCTGGGATGTGTTTATGATTTGCCTGTACAAAATTAAAAAAATAGTCACCGTGTTTAAAAAAAACAGTTCAATCTCATGATAAATTCAAAAACTTGATTTTGATTTCGAGTTGGACCGGGATTTGAAAAGAAAAGATGATTGAAATCAAATCATCTAGCATCTAAAAATAGTTACAGGTTGTTAAATTAAGTAATTAGCTCAAAATTTTAAGATTTACAGTAAAATTATAAATTGGGTCAAAAGTTTTTGAATGCAAACTTAAGTTTTGATTTTATAATCATATTGCAAATAAGATATCATGATTTTAGAAGACTGAATTACTAATTTTAGTTGGGTAACTTGTGTGAATTTGGGATTTTACAGTTTTGGGCGAATTGATCGATCTACGACTAACCACGGTGAGATGGCCTACGACATTGATGATGGAGGTTGAGTGAGGGTTGAAGATCATCAGTAAAATACTGGTGTATTTTATAAAGTGTGGGGTGATCGTAGATTGAGATAGTAGGGTTTTGTATGTTGTTTATGTCGTGAGTGTTCCAATGGAATTCGCGACATCGTAATGCAACCGGAGTTGACCACTTGTGGTTTTGGAGGCACTGGGAAGTAAGGCGGAGCTATGGGGAGGATGGCGCGGCGTCTCGTGAGGGGGATGGTCGTCGGTGAGTTTTTTTGGGTAGCATTGGCTGTAGCATTTTGGGT
This sequence comes from Allium cepa, assembly GCA_030765085.1. NCBI lineage: Eukaryota > Viridiplantae > Streptophyta > Magnoliopsida > Asparagales > Amaryllidaceae > Allium > Allium cepa. The sequence goes on from CM060941.1 coordinate 510,438,681, forward strand.
TGAGGGGTCAAATTTCGATCCTCGATCGAAATTAAGTTTCTGGGTGGTGCAATTGGTGGTGAGGGTTGAGTGCGACTTGTAGATGGCCGGCGTGGAGTTCACCAATGTCCATCGGTGACATGCACGTATACGTGCACGATTTCGTCTTTTCTGTTATGGGTTTGGGCGAGTTGAGGAAAACTCGAAGATGGTCTCGGGTTCGTGTTGGTTGAGCTCGAAGCAGACATAGGGTAGGGGAAGACTCGGGGTTGTCGCGTGTATTTCTGAGATTTGCTCGAGGTTTGATGAGCGTGTTTTAGTTTGGGCTTTTGTTTGGGTTTTGTCCGAAGCTTGGAGATTTACGGTTATGTTAAAATGTTTGAAAATAAAGATATTGGTTTTGGAATAAAAGTTTAAAACAAGAGTTGAAAAAGTTTTACTTATAAAACTAATTGGTTTCAAAATCAAATTTTAAAAAAGCTTTATATATAGTAAATATGATCGTTTTTAAAATAAAAAGAAATAATTATTTTTGAAATAAAGCTTGTATTTAATTTTATTAAATATTCTTGGGAAATTTTAAAGATTTAAAGGTATATTTAAAATGTGTTTTAATTATAATTGATTTCTAATATATTTTATTTTAAATAAGGATTAATGATATCAATTTAGTAATTAATTATAATTAAGAATTATATTGGGGTAATTAAGAGTTTGGTTAAACAAATATATGTAGATAATTAAGGTAATTAAAATGATTAACCCTTGAAAGGTTATTGGCTAATATAAATATTTTAGTTAATATAATGGTTTTCTTAATTAAGAATCTTTTAATAATATAAAAGTTAAGAATCATTTAACTAAATTTAAATGATTAAGTTAAGTAATTAATTAAGTAATTAATTTCTGATTAATTAAAAATAATCACTTGGAGTTAATTAAGTATAATTACTGGATGAAGTAATTAAATGATTAATTACAGGGAGTAATTAAGTAAGAAATAATTACTTATGAAAGTAATTAAGTGGATGTGATATAGGATTAATCACTTGAATTATTAATTAAAGTATTAATTAATAAAATTAATTAAAGTTTTAAAATATTTAATTAATGGTTAATTAATAAAAAGATTTAGAGTAATTAATTATATGGTTAATTACTTGTTAAGTAACTAATTAAGATTTTAATTAATGAAGTAATCATTAATTAATGGAAATAATTAATTAATGGTTAATTAATAATTTAAGGATAATTAAGTTTTAATTATGAAATATAATTAAAAGTGATTAATTAAAAGTGATTAATTAAAAGTAATTAATTAAAAATGATTAATTAAAAATGATTAATCAAACATGATTAGTTAAAGGTAAATTAATCAAGAGTAATTAATTATGTATGATTAATTAAAGATGATTAATCGGGTGTGATTAATTAAAAGATAATTAAGGAATAATTATCAAGGTAATTAAATAATAATTAATCAAGTGTGATTAATTTTAAAAGAGTAATTGAGAGATAATTACTTGGTATAATTAAGTAATTAATCAAGATGATTAATTAATATTGTAATTAAGGAATAATTACTTAAAGTAATTAAGTAATAATTAATCAAGGATGATTAATTAAAGAGAATGATTGAGTGATATTTATTAATTAATTTGGAATTAATTAATGAATAGTAAAGATGGATTGATGATAATCCAAGTGATTAAATAAGAATTAATTTAATTAAGGATGAATTAAATTAATTAAAGTTGGATCAACCTTATGGATGATGAATGATTGATTGATAAGTATCATTGGACGAGTTAATGATATTGGATGATATTATATGTCTTAGTTGATATGTGATGATATGAATGTGATACATCTGAGGTGTGATATATATGTTGCTTTGTGATATATATGGATGAATGTGATAATAGTGAATTGTCTATCTGTGTAATGTGAATCATCCATTTATGTTAAGTGATATTTCTGAATATCTATTGTTAAATCCCTTAAGTACGACTTGGACATTAAAATGGCGTTTGGATCCGGTGAGACCGGGATCGGGTTTCCATATTTGGATACCCGAAAACCACACCGATCCAAAATAAATGTTAGGTCGTGAATCCAAGTGGAGCAAGTGAAGACTCGAGGTGTAAGAACTATACGTTAGTACAACTCTGGGGGTGATTCCGTGATGATTTTGACGGAAAAGTACTTATAGGCTCGAGATGGTGATTCAGAGTGCAAGGGCTATGGTCGTTGACTCTGAGGGTGATTCCAAAATGAGTGCAACGAGATAGTGCCTTCGGTTTCGTTCGAACCCAGAACGGACTTGTATGGATTGAATGCTTTCATAACATCGTCAGGCGGACGATGAGCATTCTAAGATAGATGTGTTCAATAAAGGTAATCGCAGCCTTAAGCCTCATCAACCGGGAATGGGCTAAAATAGGGGAGGTGTAGCAAGGCTTCGTGGGTAGCTCCTACTGGAGAGCGAGGTACATCCTTGTCTAGATGTCCCTTTTTATTTCGGCTCTGTGGGCAGTTGGTCTGCAGCCAACTGCGGGGTGGTCTTGTTCGAGACTATTCAGTAAGGAATGGTCCCGGCCTTGTGTTGCAGGGGAGCGGGCGTACTCCTTGGTACGGTGATCTAGGCCACGTACTGTGACGGGTTGGTACCCCAGTAGCCTTGCCATTATTGGAAACCCATTTTTCCTACGAGACCCTACGATTTTTGTTTGTATTACCCACTTTTGTGGCTAGTAGCTGGAATTTAATAGATGTAACAATTTCGGCTGTTTCATATTTATTTGAAAACCCTAGACACTATTATAATACCACTGGATTTCCTATCAAATATTTTGGTTAGCGTAAGGTAAAAACTTTTCCATTTTTATGTGTGGGAAGTCTTACGTGATACCTTTTCTTTCCAAAAGGATTTTCTAAAGTTAAGCAATTCTAAACCGTTTACTCACACCAGACCCCTGTCTGACCCGAGTCTTTATTTTCTGTTTTATTAAACTCTTGTGTACTCATATTATATATGAGTAGTCAAGTGATTCAGGTTATCCTTGACGAATTATAGAGGAGCTTTGGAGCAGGAAACTTCGGTGTGTAGATATATAGATAGAGTTTCCGTTGTGTGTTATTTTGTATTGATGTTCTAGTAATGTATATTAGACAGAAATATTATAACTGTCTACAGTGAGATGTTTAAGTGCGTACTCTGATGTATATGATACTATGTATATGTTCTATATTATATTTCAATCGTTCCGCTGAGAGATTCTGATGTGTTGTTGTTCTTTCTTCTCTTTCTTTTCTTCTTCTATCCCTTTCTTTCTTAATTAGTGATGCAATTTTCTGGTGATAGAAAGTCTGGTCGCTACAGTTGGTATTAGAGCGAGGTTGAGTGAATACCTAGGCTCTGGAGTGGTTTCTATCCTGAGAGAGCGTACTTGTAATTATATATATATATATATATATATATATATATATATATATATATACACACACCTAATCTGTTGGGTTATCTGTTCGGATTTTCCAACACAAGTTATTGAGGTAAATAAGCTAGAAGTGTGGGGAACACGACTACCACTAATGGAGGAGGCTCTTATGTTGTGGTTGGAGGTTCTTGTCGAGATTGTAGATCTAATACCGTCTCGAATAAGCTTTGTAGGTTGGTGAAAGGATTTTATTGATCCTAGAGGAAGTATTTTCAAGAATTGGAGTATATTCTTGAAGTGTGAGGTTGATTTGCTCTCGAGTAAGCGAGATTTCCAAGAAGTTGAGTTTATCAGCTAAGCAGAAGCAGGTGATGGTATCTTGGCAACTTCAGGAGGGAATAGCTGTGTGATGAGATGTAGTATACATAGATGTTTCTGAAGATGTTCCTTTGGAGCCAGATTTAGATGGTGTTGAAGGAACTATGATGCCTAATGCAGGAAGATTCGGATGTTTAGGGATTTTCTGGATCTTTAGTAAGGGTGGTTGTCTTATTTGTATTAAAGTATGAGACTAAGGTCGATGAGTTACTTCATTTCAGACATGGTCTCAATTTTTTTCCTTAAGAGGAACAAGTGGTTGGTGTTTGATTTGGAGCCAAGTTTCTTGAGGAGATGTCTATTCGTATAAGGATTTTTGATGGAATTGGGTGATAATTTTGTGTTTCAGGAAGCTTGTGGTTAAGGAAGATCTTTTGTCTTAGCTGTATCATTGAAGTGAAGTTTGGAAGCAGTAGCATGGATCTGTTTCTTCGATGATTCAGTAATCTTTGGGATTCTACTATCAGCAGACCAGGTAGGTAGTGAAGGCTTACCCATTTCTTCGAGAGGCCCAGTAGAGCATGATATCTGTTGGAAATGATCTATCAGTTTTCTGGTAGATAAGCCATTCTTGAAGATTGATCTTGACTAGGGAAGCTGTTCTAGTTAGTGAAGATAGTTCTTTGAATTCAGAACTAAGTATGATCGCAAAAGTGACTTGCGATTAGTTTGGGAATCTTTGAGTATTCTTTGGATTGAGGCATCTTATACGGAGGTATAGGCTACTTAAGTAGTCAGAGATTTTCCAGATGTTTATGGATGAATCCAGAAGTTTACCTGAATCGGAGATTGAGTTTTCTTATCGACTTGGATTCTAAGAGCAATATTGATGATTCAACCATATAGTGGGATGACTCTTAGAGCAAGAAGAGTTTGGTGAGGCAGCTCAGGATTCTTTGGAGAGGGATTGATCATCTAATTCTAGTTGAGACTCTGCTGAGATGTTTTGATCAAGTGGAAGGGTCACTAAGATTTTACAAGTCGGATGACTGTGTATGGAGAAAGATTGTGCTCGAGTTCTTCGATAGCATTCTTATCTACTCCATATCAGAGTTGTGCAGCGGAAGCGAGATAGCAGTTATTTTAGTATGGGAGCAACAGGAGTTGTAATTTACTTGGATTAAAGGATTTTTATAGGGAATTCAAGTATGAAGAATTTTTTTGGATTTGGAAGGTAAGGTTGTCAAATGCAATTATTTGGTTATTCCAGATAAAAAATGAAGGTTTGAAGTCCACTTATGTTTGTGGAATAAAGTTGTGTTTTGGATTTCAGCAAATTTTTGGAGAGCCATTTTGTTGAGTAGGATCAGGTGATTGGTTTGATTTTGGTCCAGTCTGTTTCATGAAGCAATCAGCAAGGGTTAAGCTGATTAGAAAAGTTGAAGGTGACTCAGAGCATCAGAAGAGCTATACAGTTAAGAATTGAGGAGATTTGGGATTTGAAGTGAAATTGGAATTTGGATATTGCTTTAGATTTATCCAATCAAAGGAGATATAAGATTTGGTAAAACTGGAGAGGTAGCTCCGGAGGTATTTTGAGATTTTCCTGTGTTCTTTAGAGATTAGATTTTGATCTACAGGATTGAATTGTCAGTTTTGATAAATGGAATTCATTGTATTTCACATATCTTTAAGGAATATGTGTATGATTCATTAGGTGATAGAATCAGAAGTTCAGAAGGATCTGGTAGTTGAGCTGGTTTGAGTTTAGTCTGATGTCTTGTTTGGATTTATAGGATCAGATGAGGAGTTCTTGGTTATAGTAATATAATTACTTATGATTCTGTAAAGCGAGTTTTCCAGAATAGGTACCTGGGAAACTTTAGATGATATAAGGAAGTCATATTCAGAATTTTGTCTGGATAGATAAAATTGTTTGTTTAAATTGATTGCTATGATTGATTGTGTGATTCCTGTTTGAAATTTAAATTCCTTTCCTGGGTAATTAAATTATCTTTGCTTTTAAATTTCGGGGACGAAGTTCTTTTAAGGGGGGAGGAATTTGACGGCCCGGAATTTTGAGCAATATCAATTTAATAATCTTTGATAATAATTAAATTGATTTGATCATTTTACATTATAAATTGACAAGCTAATTTTTTTTAAAGATTAATAATAATAATTTGTTAATATCTATCAACAATTTTCTTAACAATATAAGATTTGACAAGTTTAATTCTTTTAAAAATTTATAATATTTTAATTTGGAAATATTTATTTTGGCAATTTAAATTGATAAGATTATTTTTCCAAAAGTTAATCAGAATATTTTTTATTTATGATATATGTATTGATATATCTTGTAAATAGGAAGTTTTTAATGTAATAAAACTTTATACTCAAATTATAATATATATGAATATATATATATATATATATACACATATATTGTGATTTGAAAATTTGTTTTAAGATCTAATACAGTAATTATCAAAACAAAAAATTTAAAGATGTTTTCTTTTTATAATATAAATGAATATATATATTTGTGTATATTAGAAATAGGAAGGAAATATTGATTTTAATAAATATTTGCAAACATTAATAAATATATAGTTTTGTAATTTGAAAGGTTAATTTGACTTAATGCTTTTGAAATGATATTTGAAATTTAAATTTTAATAACAAAGTTAATTTCTTATTTTATAAACATATTCTTTAGACTTTGTTTTAAATAAGAATAAAATTTGAACTTCATTTTCAATTATTTTTAATAGTCTTCCATTTTAATTTTATTATAAGATAATATTGTTTTAAAAAAAAGTTATATAAAGAGTTAAAATCAATTTCTCAAGTTTAAAATACATAATACGATTAAAATTTAATTCAAATGCATAAATAATTTATAATTGTTAACAAGAATTCACTTTTGTATATCTATTAAATTTAAAAGCTTATTTATTAAAAGATAAGTATACACATTTTATAATTATATGAACATTACATAAATATATGTATATAACTTAAATAAATTTATAAATAGGAAAAGTGACATTTATAAAACGTTGATTAGACATTAAAACAAGACTTGTAAACATTATAATACATATTAAAAACACTTGTTAATCTTTGAGCTTAGGTGTTAGCAAATTAGAGTAATAATGGGACAAGTGTCACTTATTTTAAAAATCTAAAAAAATAAAATAAAAATGTGGTTAAGAGAGATTTTTAATTTTCAGCTAGTTCTTTTATTCATTCTCAACTAAAATGAATGTAAATGCAAATCAAAAACAAAGTTCAAATAACCAAAAGAAGTAAAATCTGAAAATATGAAAACAAGAAGCAAGAAGTTAATTCTGGAATTCAATCTGAAAACATGAAGATGGAAGCATGTTCAAATCAGAGCATATGCAGGAAAATTTCAATAGCAAAAAGCAAGATATAAATTTCAATTGCAAGATCTTCAAGTCAATCAAGGAAATTAGAAATCAACATGCAATCTGAAGTCAGCAAGCAATTAAACTAACTTGCAGAAATTTCAAACCTGGAAAATGCAGTCATACTTCTGCTCTGTCTTCTTCTTAATCAGGTGAGTAAATGATTCTTTTAAAAACATTTTTTTTATCTGGATTCATTTTGTCATGTGATAATGTCCTGATGTTATAAGAAATATTGGATTTAGATTTGATGCATGTTTGGGATGTGTTTATGATTTGCCTGTACAAAATTAAAAAAATAGTCATTGTGTTTAAAAAAAACCTGTTCAATCTTATGATAAACTCAAAAACTTGATTTTGATTTCGAGTTGGACTGGGATTTGTAAAGAAAAGATGATTGAAATCAAATCATCTAGCATCTAAAAATAGCTACAGGTTGTTAAATTAAGTAATTAGCTCAAAATTTTAAGATTTATCGTAAAATTATAAATTGGGTCAAAAGTTTTTGAATGCAAACTTAAGTTTTGATTTTATAATCATACTGCAAATAAGATATCAAGATTTTAGAAGATTGACTTACAAATTTTAGTTGGGTAACTTGTGTGAATTTGGGATTTTACTGTTTTGGGCGAATTGATCGATCTACGGCAAACCACAGTGAGATGATCGACGACATTGATCATGGAGGTCGAGTGAGGGTTGAAGATCATCAGTAAAATACTGGCGTGTTTTATTGAAGTGTGGGGTGATCGTACATCGAGGTAGTAGGGTTTGTATGCTGTTTATGTCGTGAGTGTTCAATGGAATTCGCGACGTCGTAATACAACCGGAGTAGACCGCTTGTGGTTTTGGAGGCACTGGGAAGTGAGGTGGAGCTATGGGGAGGATGGCGCGGCGTCTCGTGAGGGGGTTGGTCGTCGGTGAGTGTTTTTCGATAGCATTGGCTGTTGCATTTTGGGTTGAGGGGTCAAATTTCGATCCTCGATCGAAATTAAGTTTCTGGGTGGTGCAATTGGTGGTGAGGGTTGAGTGTGACTTGTAGATGGCCGGCGTGGAGTTCGCCAACGTCCATCGGTGACGTGCACGTATACGTGCACGATTTCGTCTTTTCAGTTATGGGTTTGGGCGAGTTGAGGAAAACTCGAAGATGGTCTCGGGTTCGTGTTGGTTTAGCTCGAAGCAGACATAGGGTAGGGGAAGACTCGGGGTTGTCGCGTGTATTTCTGAGGTTTGATGAGTGTGTTTTAGTTTGGGCTTTTGTTTGGGTTTCGTCTGAAGCTTGGAGATTTACAGTTATGTTAAAAGGTTTGAAAACAAAGAAATTGGTTTCGGAATAAAAGTTTAAAACAAAAGTTGAATAAGTTTTACTTATAAAACTAATTGGTTTCAAAATCAAATTTTAAACAAGCTTTATATATATTAAATATGATCGTTTTTAAAATAAAAAGAAATTGATATTTTTGAAATAAAGCTTGTATTTAATTTTATTAAATATTCTTGGGAAATTTTAAAGACTTAAAGGTATAGTTAAAATGTGGTTTAATTATAATTGATTTTTAATATATTTTATTTTAAACAAGGATTAATGATATCAATTTAGTAATCAATTATAATTAAGAATTATATTGGGGTAATTAAGAGTTTGGTTAAACAAATATATGTAGATAATTAAGGTAATCAAATTGATTAACCCTTGAAAGGTTATTGGCTAATATATATATTTTAGTTAAGATAATGGTTTTCTTAATTAAGAATCTTTTTATAATACAAAAGTTAAGAATCACTTAATTAAATTTAAATGATTGAGTTAAGTAATTAATTAAGTAATTAATTTGTGATTAATTAAAAATAATGACTTGGAGTTAATTAAGTATAATTACTGGGTGAAGTAATCGAATGATTAATTACATGGAGTAATTAAGTAAGAAATAATTACTTATGAAAGTAATTAAGTGTATGTGATATAGGATTAATCACTTGAATTGTTAATTAAAATATTAATTAATAAAATTAATTAAAGGTTTAAAATATTTAATTAATGGTTAATTAATAAAAAGATTTAGAGTAATTAATTATGTGGTTAATTACTTGTTAAGTAATTAATTAAGATTTTAATTAATGAAGTAATCATTAATTAATGGAAATAATTAATTAATGGTTGATTAATGATTTAAAAATAATTAATTTTTAATTATGAAATATAATTAAAAGTAATTAATTAAAAGTGATTAATTAAAAGTAATTAATTAAAAATGATTAATTATAAATGATTAATCAAACATGATTAATTAAAGGTAAATTAATCAAGAGTAATTAATCAAGTATGATTAATTAAAGATGATTAATAGCGTGTGATTAATTAAAAGATAATTAAGGAATAATTATCAAGGTAATTAAATAATAATTAGTCAAGTGTGATTAATTTTAAAAGAGTAATTGAGAGATAATTACTTGGTATAATTAAGTAATTAATCAAGATGATTAATTAATATTGTAATTAAGGAATAATTACTTAAAGTAATTAAGTAATAATTAATCAAGGATGATTAATTAAAGAGAATGAATGAGTGATATTTATTAATTAATTTGGAATTAATTAATGAATAGTAAAGATGGATTGATGATAATCCAAGTGATTTTAATTAAAGTTGGATCAACCTTATAGATGATGAATGATTGATTGATAAGTATCATTAGATGAGTTAATGATATTGGATGATATTATATGTCATTAGTTGATATGTGATGATATGAATGTGATACATCTGAGGTGTGATATATATGTTGCTTTGTGATATATATGGATGAATGTGATAATAGTGAATTATCTATCTATGTAATGTGAATCATCCATTTATGTTAAGTGATATTTCTAAATATCTATTGTTAAATCTCTTAAGTACGACTTGGACATTAAAATGGCGTTTGGATTCGGTGAGACTGGGATCGGGTTTCCATATTTGGATATCCGAAAACCACACCGATCCAAAATAAATGTTAGGTCGTGAATCCAAGTGGAGCAAGTGAAGACTCGAGGTGTAAGAACTATATGTTAGTACAACTCTGGGGGTGATTCCGTGATGAGTTTGACGGAAAAGTACTTATAGGCTCGAGATGGTGATTAAGAGTGCAAGGGCTATGGTCGTTGACTCTGAGGGTGATTCCAAAATGAGTGCAACGAGATAGTGCTTTCGGTTTCGTTCGAACACGGAACGGACTTGTATGGATTGAATGCTTTCATAACATCGTTAGGTGGACGATGAGCATTCTAAGATAGATGTGTTCAATAAAGGTAATCGCAGCCTCAAGCCTCATCAACCGGGAATGGGCTAAAATAGGGGAGGTGCAGCAAGGCTTCGTGGGTAGCTCCCACTGGAGAGCGAGGTACATCCCTGTCTAGATGTCCCTTTTTATTTCGGCTCTGTGGGCAGTTGGTCTGCAGCCAACTGCGGGGTGGTCTTGTTCGAGACTGTTCAGTAAGGAATGGTCCCGGCCTTGTGTTGCAGGGGAGCGGGCGTACTCCTCGGTACGGTGATCTAGGCCACGTACTGTGACGGGCGGTACCCCAGTAGCCCTGCCATTGTTGGAAACCCATTTTCCCTACGAGACCCTGCGGTTTTTGTTTGTATTACCCACTTTTGTGGCTAGTAGCTGGAATTTAATAGATGTAACAATTTCGGCTATATCATATTTATTTGAAAACCCTAGACACTATTATAATACCACTGGATTTCCTACCAAATATTTTGGTTAGCGTAAGGTAAAAACTTTTCCATGTTTATGTGTGGGAAGTCTTACGTGATACCTTTTCTTTTCAAAAGGATTTTCTAAAGTTAAGCAATCCTAAACCGTTTTCTCACACCAGACCCCTGTCTGACCCGAGTGTTTATTTTCTATTTTATTAAACTCTTGGGTACTCATATTATGTATGTGTAGTCAAGTGATTCAGGTTATCCTTGACGAATTCTGGAGGAGCTTTGGAGCAGGAGGCTTCTGCGTGTAGATATATAGATAGAGTTTTCATTGTGTGTTATTCTATATTGATGTTCTGGTAATGTATATTAGACAGAAATATTATAACTGTCTACAGTGAGATGTTTAAGTGTGTACTCTGATTATATGATACTATGTATATGTTCTATATTATATTTCAATCGTTCCGCTGAGAGATTCTGATATGTTGTTATTCTTTCTTCTCTTTCTTTTCTTCTTATTCCCTTTCTTTCTTAATTAGTGATGTAATTTTCTGGTGATAGAAAGTCTGGTCGCTACAATGATTGTGCTGATTAAAGATTTGATCTAGTTGATTCTAAAATTGAGCTTCCATATTGGACACGGCAGTAGCCGCATAGTCATGAATGGTGTGGTAGGGAAGCATATCACCTTGAGAGGAAGGTCTGGCTTATTGATCGAAAGTAAGGCCAGCTACAGCTTGTCCGAGGTTCAAAGTGTGCTGATGCCCAGAGGATTCTGCATAGTTTCCATCCAATCGACGCCGAGTGGATCTGCCGTTAAAGTCTGATGAAGCTGAGCTTTCGGTAGAGGAATGTGAGATGTGATCCTTCCTAGATCTCCTTCTGTATTCCTCATTTAGAATACTGGCAAGCTTATGTTGGCATGGATCTGCTGCATAAGTTCCTGACGGCTCTGGTTATGCCTTGCACAACAATCTGGAACTCCTCCCTGGTGAAAGGGCCTTGTGGATGCAAAGCCCAGCAGAAGTCAGACCTATGGCAAGTAACTACATGGGATTCTGCCTATCTCGTCCTTCTGAATTAGCAGCAGTAGAAGTAGTCCTTTTGCTAACCATGGATGATCCAGTTCCATCCTAGATCTGATGCAATCTGAATAGTATGGAACGAACTTTTGGATGGAGATTTGGATCTTTTCCTTGGATTTATGCAATCTAACAACAGTAGTAGATCCAATGGAGCGGAGAAAATCCGGGTTCTCTGAGTAAAAGCACCAAAGTGTTTGTATCAAAATTAGGCACCACACTCTTCGGACATATTTAAACACTTTGGTTTTATATCGATCATTGCACGTGTTCTTCATATCGATCATTTTAATGGTGTACTTCGCATTGATCATTTTAGTGGTGTATGTTTGATGTTTTAAATTTTTCCATATTCATGTGTTTCTATGTATCAATGAAGCTAACACCATCGTATTTGGTAGTCGAATAATGACTATGGATGACTGCAACATCCATGGCCATTAATTTTAGGCCTCCAAATAGGGGGATGTTACAAGTTGGTATCAAAGCATAGGCTCATGAAACTTTAAAAGAAAGTAAAACCTAAAAGATTTTCAGACATAATCCAATGAATTTCAAAATGTGATTGAGATTTGGGTTAATGCTATAGTAACGTACTTGTTTTGATATAAAGATATACATACACACACACACACACAGATATATATATATATATAAGTGTGCTCTCCCTTCTCTCTTCGACCGTTCTTTTGTATGTTACTAAGGCTCGTATGCAGATTAACGAGAAAGAAGATATGGAAGAAGGAAATGGAAGAGGAAATCTTGGTGGAGGAACCACCACAACCAATGGAAATGCTTGACCTAATACTAGGAGGAACCAAGATCGACTTGCTAATGTTATCCCAATTGCCTAAGCCAATGTAGGTGTTGGAAGTCAACAAGTAGATGCGAGGATAGTGTATCAACTGTTAGCCAATCTTTTGCAAGATGGAGTTGCTGGTAACATCAAAGGAGCTAATCTTATGGCTCTAGTTGGGAATAACTATGCTAAGTTGGGCAAGGATTATACCTTTCTGAGTGGAAAGACTTTCTAGAATGGTGGATGCTATTAAAGTTGAGAATTGGCTATTGCACTATGAGAGGATATTTATATATCTAGGGTTGGATAATGGGAGAAAGAGTAGACTGGCCTCTAGGAAGTTGCAAGTGGCAGCACTTCATTGGTAGAATAGTGTGACCGCCAGAGTCCTAGAGGAAGAATTGACATGGGCTGATTTTAGAATGAGGTTTGAGCAGAAGTTTTTATTTGAGGCTGCTAAGTCGGCATTGATGAGGAAGTTTATGGATTGTAGTCTAGGATAATATGTCTGTAATCGAGTACGTTACTAAGTTTGATTAGTTGTCTTGATATTGATATGACACCTTAGACATTGACATTAGAAGGAATAAAAGGTTCATTCGAGGACTGAGACAAGTGCTTGCTAGAACGACATGACCCATATCCATGATCCATGTAATGTAGTGGTGGAAATGGCCATTTGCCATGAAGTGATGCTGGCTGGTTGTGCTAGTGAGAAGTCAGTTGATTCCCAGGGTCCATAGGGAAAGAAGAGGAAGTTTTTTAAGAAGGAAGGAGCCCAAACTAGGGATGCCGTCAAAAAGGCAAAGGCTGATTTGGTGCGCTTCAAATGCGACAAGAAGTGTAATTATGCTTGTGATTGCCGCATAGTTAAGGGGAAGAAGGCTGCAGACAAGAAGAATGTGAAGTGTTTCAATTGTGATCAAGTTGGGCATTAAAAGAACCAATGCCCAAAACCAATCAGGATGGATAAGGGGAAGGTCTTTGCTATTGGGTCATCAACTAAGCGTACTGCGGCTAATAAAGGAAAGACTATGATGGAAGGTACCTTTTTATTTTAGAGTGTACTAGTTAAGATACTTTTTGATACCGGTGCATCACATTCATTTATATCCCATTGTTTAGTTGTTAGGTTATGCTTAGAACCCACATACCTTATTACTTCCTTATGGGTTGCGAATCCAATGGAAGGGTATGCAACTCCGGGGATTAGATCTAACAGGTTAGAACTTGATTTGTTAGGTCATAAGTTTGCATGCAGTTTGTATGTTTTCGATTTCGTAGATTTTAAAATATTTTTGGGTATGGATTGGTTGAGGAGGTATGAAGCTGGGATATTTTTTCAGGATGGCGAGATATCTTTTAGACACCCTGATAGTCATAACCGAATTATATTCGCAGTAGAGAATTCTAACCAGAGTAGTCGTGCCTTGTTAAGTGCAATGGAAATGGGAGAAGAGCTAAGACAGTATCGAGTAGCAAAAGAGTTTGCAGATATCTTTTAGTAGCCATAGGACTACCATCGAAACGAGCTACTGAGTTTCAGATAGATCTTGTGCCAGGAGATGAACCTATGAGTAAATAACCTAACAGGATGAAACCGATAAAGATGAAGGAATTGAAGGTGCAGCTAGTGGATCTAGAAGGAAGGAATTTTATTAGACCAAGTAGTTCACCTTGGGGATCGACCGTAGTATTCATGAAGAAACGAGATGGATCATTGAGGACGTGAGTCGACTATCGCATGTTGAATGAAAGGACAATAAAAATAAGTATCTTTTGCCAAGAATTGATGATCTATTTGATCATGGAGCCAGAATAGTTTCTCCAGTTGGATTTGGCAACAGGGTTCCATCAATTGAGAGTGGTGGAGGACAGCATTCCTTTGACAGCATTTCGAACTAGAAATGGTTCATATGAGTGGTTAGTGACGCCATTCGGAATGATGAATGTGCCTACTTTCTTTGTGGATTTGATGAATCGAGTCTTCCAAGATAATTTGGATAGATTTTTGTTGGTGTTTATAGATGACATTTTTTTATGCTCTAAGGACGAGAGAGAGAGAGAGAGCATAAAGATCATTTTAGAGTGGTGCTTGAGACATGAGGCAGAATTAGCTAAAAGAAAAGTTTTTCAACCGTCATTTTTGGAAGAAAGAGGTTAAGTTTCTTGGTAATGTCTTTTTAGAGAGAGGATTGGCAGTCGATCCATATAAGATTAAAGCTGTTAACAATTGGAAGAGACCAGAGTTGGTGACCGAGATTATAAGTTTTCTTGGATTTGTTGGACATTACCGAAGATTATGTTGAATCACTAGTTTTGATTCACGACAAAGCAGGTTAAAAGAAAAAGAGAATACACGATTAATCTAGACAAAAAGAGACAATCAAAGGACTATGGCTATATCAAGACTTTTAATCTATATTTTCGTTGTCTATTACTTATGATTGAGTCTTAGAAATTTGTTAAAATCTATCCTTAAGTAGTCTGCACTTCATATTTCTCATTTTTAATCAAAATAGAGCATATTGTGTTAAAACACCACAGCCAATCGACTGACTATAATCAACCAGTCTGCATGATATGCACTGCTTATTTTTTAAACTAGTTGCATAGTCAGTCGACTGACCAAGAACGACCAGTCGACTGACCTGAGCCCAACTGTCTTGTTTTAAATAGACATGTTCTTCTGCGAAAGGAAGCGGTCCTTCTTTGAACGGTAATGGATGCCCCTTTTGGTCAGAACCCTTCATCAATGGCACTAACTCTCTGACTACTATATACACATGTTCCCAAACACTTCACATTCACTGAAATTCATTCTAACTCTCTAATATTCTTCTTGTGCTTTAATATTTGCATTCAAACAACGAACAAACATTTTTGCTGCTTTGGATCTTTAAATAAACTTTCATAACCATCGATTCTTAGCATTACCTTCTCTTCATGTCTTCACTTACACTTCATATACTTGAGGATTTTATTATAGGAGGTGTACTATAAGAGACAAATTAGTGTTATCAAGAACACACAGTGTCAAATATTCCTTTGTATTAGTGAAGTCCTCTTCTGCTGCTGAGGCGAAAATCCTGTTCTGCTGCTTAGGTGTATGTTCTGCTGCTCAGACCGTGTGCACTTGTTCCTCCGGGTTAAGCGAGGATTATTATTTTAGTGCAATTCCAAAAGGAGTCTGGGACTGGACTCAGGATGGTGCTCCGAACTAGTATAAAAATCTTTAGTGTTATTTTTTATTATTATACTGCTTTTTATTCCACACTATTTACTACATTGCTATCATTACTATACTCTAGATTATTATATCCATATAGCACGATCCTATACACTTTCATTTGGTATCAAAGTAAGGCATCTTATAAACGTTACACAGTTATCTGATATCTTACTAATATGGAAAACAGCACCAACACTACCACTAACACTATCACTAACACTAGTTTTATTGAAGGTCAATCCACTGCACGACCTCCATTTTTCAATGGTTTGAACTATAATTATTGGGCTACTCATATGAGAATCTGTATGCAATCAAATAATTTTGAATCATGGAATATCACACAGAATGATTTCACTCTTCCTACTGGAGAATACTCCACATGATCAAACGCACAAAAATTAGATGCTACTGCCAATGCTAAAGCTAATGAACATGTTATTTTGTGCACTAGATAGAAATGAATTTAATCGTGTTAGCTTGTGTCAAACTGCTTACGAAAATATGGAGAACACTTAAAATCACTCATGAAGGAACTAACAAAGTCAAACAAAGCAAAATCAGTTTCAAAACTTTAGAATGAAACAAGATGAATCCATCAATGATATGTACTCTAGATTTCAAGATATCTATCATTCACTATTAGGATTAGGAGAAAAGTACACTGATTTTGATATTTTATCAAAAATCCTAAAATCTTTAATGGATGAATGAGAAAGAAAAGTCTTGGCTATTGAAGAAGCTAATGACCTCTCAACTATAAAACCCGAAGAGTTAATAGGAAATCTAATGCCCTATGAAGTGAACTTGTAGGAAAAATGAGTACAAGCACAAGACAAAAAGAATGTAGCTTTCCATGCTGAAGAAGAAAAAGATGAAGATTCAGATGAAGAAGATTTTGCGTTTATTGCTAAAAACTTCAAAAAGTTCTTGAAATTTCGGAAAAAACAACAGAAATAATGGAAAAAGAAACTTTCCAAACAAACCATCATCTTCAGTTCTAGAATGTTTTAATTTCCATAAGAATGGTCATATTCAGAAAGAATGTCCAGAACTAAAGAAAAAATAACTTCAACAAGGGCAGAAAAGATAAGAAAAAGAAAGCATTCTCTGTAACATGGGATAATTCATATACTTCTTCATCAGATAACAGTAGTGACAGTGAAAACGAGCAAGCAAATGTCTGTTTCATGGCTACTGAAAACAAGGTTAGTGATTTTACTTTTGATGATATGATAGAGATAAATTCAGATCTAGTTGATAATGGAAAAATCTCAAAAGAAAATATAAGGAGACCCGTGAACATCAGAACAAAGCAGAATTCGAAAGAGATATACTTAAAGATGAGAAGAAAATTCTGGAGGAAGAACTTGAAAAATTACAAGAATCATTCTCTAATATCAATTCACAACTCACTCTTTTGAGTCAAGAAATTGAAACTCAAAAAGAGAAGAATGACGCTCTTGTTTCTGAAAATCATGAACTAAAAACTAAGGTAAAATTGATAGAATTGGATAATACTTGTCTCAAAATTAAGTTAGAAAGCATCACCAATAATGTTTCAAACTTTAATAAAGGAAGAGAAACTTTATCTAAAATTATTGATAGCTCTTAATCTGTTTTAACCAGAAAAAGATTAGGATATGTTAAGAAAACAACAGCTTCGCCTAAAAAGAAAATTAGGAGAAATATTAATCCTACTACAGTACAGACAAAAAGGAATTCTTACCCAAAAAGCATAAAAGTTTGGGTTCCTAAAACAAACAACAGTTTGATTAGGAAAAAATATATAAACATCTTTTTAGAAACTGTTCATAAAAATGAAGAATACATTTTTAAATGTGATACTGAACCCTCTTGGGTTTGGTTTCCTAATATTTAACTCTTAAGGACCCTATTAAAAAGGTGGGTACCAATGTTATCTCATACTTTTTGTAGGTCCCACTCAAGAAAAGAGGAAAATGGATACTCGATAGTGGTTGCTCCAAACATATGGCAGGAGACAAAGATATGCTATCAAATATTTCTTACTCAGATGGAGGCTCCGTCACATTTGGAGACAACTCCAAAGGCTATATCATCGGCAAAGGCGATGTGAGAAATAACGGTATTTCAAATTTATCTATTATTTCAAATGTTTTACTAGTCAAAAATTTAAGACATAATTTACTTAGTATCAGCCAATTGTGTGACAATGGATTCAAAATCACCTTTTCTGAAAAAAAATGTAATATTTTTGATCAAAATCAAAATCTTATCTTTGAAGGAAATAGAGACAGAAATATCTATGTTCTGAATATGAAAATAAATCATAATTCAGATATGTGTTTAATAGCCAAAGAAAATGATCCTTGGTTATGGCACAAACGATTCTGTCATATTAACTTCAAATCTATAAACAAGCTTTCTAAAAATGATTTAGTAAGAGGTCTACCAAAAATTGAATTTTAAAATTGATCATATTTGTGATGCATGTCGGTTAGGAAAATTAACTAAGTCATTTTTTAAATTTAAAAAGGTTATTTCAACTTTACAACCACTTTAATTACTACATATGGATTTGTTTGGACCAACACAAGTACAATCCATTGATCATAGTAGATATGTGTTTGCAATTGTTGATGACTTTTCTAGATATACTTGGACTATTTTTATGAAAAATAAATGTGATACCTTTGACAATTTCAAAACTTTTGTCAAAAGAATTCAAAATTTGAAAGGTTTGAAATAAAAAATGTAAGAAGTGATCATGGAGGTGAATTCGAAAATGAAGCTTTTGAACATTTTTGTAAGAAAAAGGGAATATTCCATAATTTTTCATTTCCTAGAACTCCACAACAAAATGGAGTTGTAGAACGTAAAAATATAACCTTACAAGAATGTGCAAGGACTTTGTTAAATGGAAGTACGTTACCAAAAAATTTCTGGGCTGAAGCAGTTGCAATAACCTGTTATTTTTTGAATCGTGTTTCTATTCGACCACTAACTAAGAATACTCCTTATGAACTTCTTAATGGACGAAAGCCAAATATTTCTTACTTTAAAGTTTTTGGTTATCTCCTCTGTAAATAGGCATTCTTTTCATATTGGCTATCATCCTTACAACTACTTATTTTTAAACATTAACTTCAAGCTCCTCAATATAATTCAACGGCCACTCATGATTCCTATGACTCCTCTACCTCTAAGTTATCTTTTGCTACACCAACATCTTCTAGTAGCTATCATTCTTCAAGTAGCTCCACTCCGCCTTTGGCAACTCCTACTCCTAGATATGAAACAGCTCAATATCACACAGGATATACTCCAAAAAGCAAGAAGTCATGGAGATCACTATTTGTTTCTCCAAAAACTAAGGAAAAAATAGATGACATCCACCACTATCAAAAGGAGAAAATCAATTTGCAGAGAGAGAGAGAGAGACGTACTATGGACAATGGATGAATTCCAGATGTCATAGCCTTATAGAATCGATTGCCCTCAAATTCTGTTGCAAATCACCTAAGAATGACGTTATTGAACCCTTCACATCTCGTCAACCACATTCATCTGGCTAGAATCAATGGGAGCAAACTCCACAACAACCTCCGGCATCTCCAAATTCTTGGGAACGCCAAAACTATTGGTCTCCTCTACGACCGCATGTTGAGATCACCAAGGTTGAACCAGATGAATGCTGTCATAAGACACCTAAATAATCAATCTTCTTGTGTTTTATTTTTCTATATTCACTTTTATTTCTTTTTAGTATATGTTTTTTTAATAACCTTTGAATAAAAATTTGTTTTATGCTTAACTACATTTCTTGACTTCAGCCAGTCGACTGAGTCATATAAGTCAGTCGACTATTTACAGAGGAAAAAACTCTCGGGTTATCATCCAGTCGACTGACATACCTCGATTAGTCGACTGGCTGTACAAAATAACTGCTGTCGTCCCTTTTTTAACCCCCTTTTACCCATCTTTTCACTTTACCTTCTTCATAATCTTTACTTCCTCCAGAACCCTAGTCACCATTTTTCTTTCAAATAATTCTCAAAACCATCAAATTAATTGCTCCTCCAAGATCAAAACATTCAAAAGAAGCTTCTTCATCTTTTGTTGATACTCATGTTACTCATTGGCTATACGAAGCCGAAAGATGGGAGAAGATGAAAGATTCTAGAATCTTTGAAGGCTCGTTCATGGTATATTCTGATTTTGGAGCTTATTCTCTTCAAGAATTAATGCAGAGATGTGGATTAGAGTCACTCCTCGACTACAATTCAAATCGCCACAACATTGACCATCTCATGGTAAAACTTTTGTTTGCAAATATTAATCTCGGCCACTAACAACCATCTAATCCAAATAATTGTGTATGGAGTTTGGTCTATGGACAACAAGTTTTCTTTTCATTGGATAGAATGGCACATATCCTTCAATCTCTAAATGAAAGTATAGATTTAAATGATGTCGAATGCAATCTAAGAAAAAGAGATAGAATTAGTCACCTGTTCATGGGCGGCGACATGACTACATTGCGTTCTAAGCTTCTACGGCCTAAAGCAAGAATCTTTCACAAGACGCTTATGCGATCTATTCTCCCACGAACCGGCTCATATGAATCAATATATCCGGAAAATTTCAAAGCTCTCTATACCATATGGGGAAATATATGTGTAAATT
The DNA here is from genome assembly GCA_030765085.1 of Allium cepa. Classification (NCBI taxonomy): domain Eukaryota; kingdom Viridiplantae; phylum Streptophyta; class Magnoliopsida; order Asparagales; family Amaryllidaceae; genus Allium; species Allium cepa. Next base: position 510,459,331 of record CM060941.1, read on the forward strand.
GGTTATGTCGTATTATGGATGAATTTCTCACCTTTCCAAATGGGAATATGCATGTTATCTACTTTGGAGAATATATTATGAGACTTCTTCTAGATGCTGGCGTTCGTCAACCAGATTTCGAATTCTCTACTATCGGAATGATAAATATAAGGACCATCAGTCTTATAAAGCTACCAACAAGATCTCCACTTATTACTGCATATGAAGATCGGAAGCATCAATGAGGTCAACAACAATCTGGAGGTCCTACAATTCGAGAACCGGAACCACAACAAGAAGAAGGCGATATTCGCTTAGCTACTTCCTCCAGAACCCGTGAATCCATTGAAATTCTTTTCTGAAATCAACTTATTTTGGATTCAAGGCTCAAGAAAATGGATAAGAAGCTTGATAGGATCAAAGGCTTCTTTTCTACTTTATGGGACTCGTTATCATGTTCTTCTTCCACTACTGCCACATCTGTTGCCCAAGGAAAGCGTTCAACACCTCGATTTACATGGTTTACATCAGAGGAGCATACTAGTAGCGACAGTAGTGGAGCAGGCAGTGGTGCTCAAGGCACATCTAGACCAGGATAGGAGACTGCACCAGAAGGAGAGTATAATTGGGATCTTGATGAATAAATTTTTGGTTGGTAAGTATGGTATGAACTATTTGCTTATTCAAAACTCTATTTTCAGTTTGAAAATTTGGATGTTTGTTTGCTTATTGTTTATCTTTGAGACTTGTACTAATTAGTCTCACTTTGAATTTTATTTTCGCACTTTGTATTGAAACTAATTTGCTATATCTCCTTTTTGTCGATGACAAAGGGGGAGATGAATTGTACTAATCATTTTTATGCAGGTACAAGAAGTGTTATATATTCAGGGGGGGTTTTTATATTTGTTCTCTAAGATTTTTACATAAAGGGTTATCATCAATCAAAAAGGAGAAGAATATTGAATCACTAGTTTTGGTTCATAACAAAGCAAGTTAAAAGAAAAAGTGCATACATAATTAATCTAGACAAAAAGAGACAATCAAAGGATTATGGCTATATCAAGACTTTTAATCTATGTTTTCACTGTCTATTACTTATGATTGAGTCTTATAAATTTATTAAAATGTATCCTCAAGTAGTCCGCACTTCATATTTCTCATTTTTAGTCAAAACAGAGCATATTGTACAAAAACACCACAGCCAGTCGACTGGCTATAATCAACCAGTCGACCAACTGGTGTACATACACGATTTGCACTGCTTATTTTTTAAACTTGTTGCGTAGTCAGTCGACTGACCAACAACGACCAGTCGACTTACCTGAGCTCAACTGTCATATTCTAAATAGACATCTTCTTCTACGAACGGAAGCGATCCTTCTCTGAACGGAAATGGATGCTCCTTTTGGTCAGAACCCTTCACCAATGGCAGTAACTCTTCGAGTACAATATATACATGTTCCCAAACACTTCACATTCACTGAAATTCATTCTAACTCTCTAATATTCTTTTTGTGCTTTAATATTTGCGTTCAAAATAGTGAACAAACATTTTTACTGCTTTGAATCTTTAAATAAACTTTCATAATCATCGATTCTTAGCATTAACTTCTCTTCATATCTTCACATACACTTCATATACTTGAGGATTTGATTATAGGAGGTTTGTACTATCTGAGACAAATTAGTGTTATCAAGAACACACAGTGTCAGATATTCCTTTGTATTAGTGAAGTCCTCTTCTGCTGTTGGGGCGAAAATCCTGTTCTGCTGCTCATGTGTCTGTTCTTCTGCTCAAACTGTGTATACCTGTTCCTCCGGGCTAAGTGAGGATTATTATTTTAGTGAAATTCCAGAAGGATTCTGGGACCGGATGTAGGACGGCGCACCAAACCAATATAAAAATCTCTGATGTTATTTTTTATTATTATACTACTTTTTATTCCGCCCTATTTACTACATTGCTATCTTTACTATACTCTATATTATTATATCCATATTGTACGATCCTATACACTTTCAGATTCATTAAGGATTTTTCGTAGATAGCAGCGCCTTTGACTAAGCTAACTAAGCAGGAAGTGAAGTTTATTTGTTCAGTCAACTTCGAGGAAGCATTCCTTAAGTTATAGAATTTGTTGACCAATGCACCAGTGTTGGTTGCTCCTGATGGAAACCAAGGGTTGGAATTATACATTTATGCATGTGGAACTGGATTGGGAACAATGTTGATGCAGAGGGACAAAGTTATTGCCTATCCGTCTAGGCAGCTTAGACCGCATGAAGTAAGATATCATACTCATGACTTAGAGTTGGCTCCGTTGATTTTTACCTTGAAGATTTGGGGAATTATCTCATGGGGAAGAGATTTGAGTTGTATACCAATCATAAGTCTTGAAGATATTTACTCTCTCACAAGGAGATGAATATGAGGCAGCAAAGGTGGTTGAGTGTTTGGCTGCTTATGATTTTGGTATAGAGTATATACCGGAGAAAGGCAATAATGTGGAGGATGCTCTTAGCAGATGACATCAGAAAGAGGTGTAAGCTATGTTCGTAGAATGGAACGATCTAGAAGCTTTGGCCAGTTGCGGTGTGCGATGAAGATCAACCGCTAGTTCCAGTCATAGTACTGCCATGTTGTCCTTCTTAGAAGTTCGACTAGTGTTGATCGAGATAATTACTTCTAAGCAGAAGGCGGATCCACTATTAGCCGAGAAGATCAAAGGCTTAAGGTTGGAACTAAAGTCGATGATTTGAAAGATTTCTATCTTGACCAGAGAGGACAGTTGTGAAAGAAGGGACGATAATGTGTTTCAGATGTTGAGAACATGAGGAAAGAAGTTCTAGGGGATTGTCATCAATCCAATTTTACGATTCATCCTAGAGAGACCAAGATGTATCAAGATATGAAAAGAATCTTCTATTGAGAAGGCATGAAGAGGGATGTTGGCTTGCAGGTTACGCAGTGTTTATATTGTCAATAAGTGAAAGCTTAACATTAGAAGCCGAGTCGGTTGCTTTGGCCTTTGGAGGTTCCAGTTTGGAAATGGGACTCGATATCCATGGATTTTATAGATGGGTTGCCAAGGTTAAGAAGAGGAAATGAGAGTATATGGGTTATTATGGACAGGCTGACCGAGAGTGCCATTTCATTCCAGTAAAATCAACCAGGATGACACCTGTTTTGGCAAGTTATCCATGAAGAATATAGTTAGACTTCATGGAGTTCCTAGTAGCCTTGTCAGTGGCAGAGTTGCTTTATTCACTAGAAAATTCTGGAACAATCTCCTGCTAGGAACTAAGCTCAAGATGACCACCACTATCACCCACAGATGGATGGGAAAACGGAGAGAGTCAATAAGATACTCGAGGATTTGTTGAGAGCTTGTGTGTTGGATTTTGGTGGATCTTGGGAGGATCGCCTACATTTGATAGAGTTTTCCTATAATAGTTATCAGGCTAGTACAGGAATGGCACCTTTTGAAGCTTTCTATGGAAGGGAATGAAAATCCGCTATATGTTGGTTAGAGACTAGAGATAGATTGGTTTTATGTTCAGATTTGGTTAGCGAGGTGTCAGAGAAGATTGAGTTGATTTGAGGAAGGATAAAGGAAGCTCAGTTAAGATAGAAAAGTCATGAAGATAAGAGACGTAAAGACCTAGAGTTCTCGGTGGAAAATAGTTTTTTCATTAAGGTATCACCGATAAAGGGTGTGTTACGGTTTGGGAAGTCAGGGAAACTAACACCGAGATATGTTGGTCCATTTCATATTATAGAGAGGATTGGAAAGCTTGCATACAGCCGAGCAGAATGGTAGTTGTCCATAATATATTTCATGTATCTCATCTTCGCAAGTATGCGCATGATCCAAACAGTACTGTTCCTTGGACAGGGTTGGAAGATCGAATAGTGGAACCTAATTTGACTTTTGTTAGACAACCAGTTTGAGTAGTTTTAAGAGATGAGAAAGGGTTGAGGAACAAGACAGTCAAGTTAGTGAGAGTTTAGTGGAGCAACAACGAGGAGGACTGTACTTGGGTGACAGAGGACAGGATTCATGATACTTATCCTGATCACCATTGTGGGTATGTTTAGATATATGTATATACACGCACACACACACACACACACACACACACACACACACACATATATATATATATATAATTCCTTGTCAAGTAGACTAGTATGGTTGTTAGGAGCCTATAACACCCTTATTTTTTGATAACATTATTTGGAAGATTTAATTAGTGAAATTAAATAGAATAATGTAAATTTTAAGTGATATAGGGTTGAGATTTTAATTAATTTAATCAAGGTCATGTTTAGTAAAAGAATTAATTTTCTTAAGAAGGGTTTTTGGGCAAATCATATTATATAAGGGTATAATAGGAATTGGCTGCCCATAACTCTTACCCTTATATATTTTCATTCCTACTATTTCACTCCCATTTATGTTATTTTAAAATGCAAATAAAAAGCTTAAGGAGAGGTAAGCCATTAACAAGAGGAATACAAATTAAAAGCTTGAGAACCAAGCTTAGGGGAAATCAATCTCAATCCAACATCCTTATCTTAATCAAGGTGAATAATAAATCCATCTCTATTTTGTTTTGAATCATATGTTTCAGATTAAAGGGATAAATTTGTTTTTAAGATGAATTGAATGGTGATATGTTTGAAATTTAATTTGTTTAATTTAAACAAGTTTGTTTGAATGGATTGATATGGTTTTAAGGAAAAATAGAGATATGTCGATGTTTAAATGCCATAGGAAAGTTTTATGTTATGTATAACTTGATTTTTGAGTTCGGTTTCTATTTTTAATATTTTCCAAGCCATGGAAAGATTGTTATGAATTTTCAAAGAAAAATATAGTTATTTGGGTTTATAAATTTATTTTGGAAAATATATTATGAATTTAGGTCTCGAAACTTTATATGTTAGATAACATGATTAAAATGAATTTCTGGAATTTTTGAGGATTTTTCAAAGTGAATTGCTATGCAAATTAAATTATTTTAGAAGAGGGACTTCTTTGTAAAATTGGTTTTGCTTAATGGAAGGGCTCAATTGACTAAGTTAACCATAATTTAGATCTGAAATTAGTGGCTGTTATTTTGGAAATGAATTTGACAAAACTCAGGCAACCAATCTGGTATTGACTTGTGGCAGGTAAGTTAGAAAGGATATGCTTTAAATAGTAAACCAAGTTTGCTCAGAAAAGAGGGTTTCACCAACTTTGGAAGTACATTTAGACACAGGCGCTTTCGCCTTCAACCTAGCCGAAACCTATTGAGCCGAGGTATCACAAAAGTGGTACGCAAATAGATTAGGGAAAGACAAAAGGTTAGGTGTTGAAAGCATGGCTTCCGAAGAAGTTCCTACCTTGGTTTGTTTTTAGAAGAGAAGCACCTCCCTTCATTTTTTTAACCTTTGAAAGTGTCGAAGCATATTGTTTCGAAAGAGATTTTAAAAGGTTTTAAAAGGGTTGTCAGTAACGTAAGTTTTCTTTTGAATGGGTTCCTTTACTTATGAAAGAATGTTCTGAAAGAAGGGTTTCCAACCTAGTCGAAATCATGCGCCCGTTCTATTGCCTTTCCATGGTATTGAAGATATCAACGCTTTCGAAAGGTACTTTTTTTGCAAGTTTAAGCTACTTCCTATAGCTTTCGTAAGGGGTTATGGGTTTCGAAGGCATTGGTTTCAAATGGGGTTTCGATGCCAACCGTCTAATATTTTACCCAGATATTTTATGCTTTCGAAAGGATGATGCCGACACCACTTTGTTTCCCCAATATTTTTAAGTATAAGAATGGATGGTTTCGAAAGATATGCATTTGCCTATGTTCACTTTGACCCAAATATATTTTATATATAAACCCAATGGTTGTGAAAGGGGGACTTTCAATGATTTTGGAAGGGTTACTTCCAATGGTGTCAAAAGGGATACTTTCTACTGGTTTCAAACTATGCTTCTAATGTTAAATGTTAATACTTTAGTACAATCGAAAGGTTTTAAAAGAAAGGTTTTAAAGTATTAAATAGGAAGGAGCCTGTGTTTCAAAGGTAGATTTTAATGCTTACAAAGGAGGTCATCCTATGAAGTTGAGAGCAAGGTTCTGAAGGTGTCAAAATGTTTTGTAGCCCAACTCAAATTTTTAAAGGAAAAACCCATAGCTAAATTAAAGGATTTTTTGTAATGCTTTGAGAAGAAGCTTTCCTTGATAAAAATAATCGGTTAAAGGGATTAACCATGTTTTATATTAAACCTATAGTAGTGGTATCTTATGTAATTATGTTTGCTTCTTCAAAATAAATATATTCACATTACAATGGACCCATAACTATATTTTGGGATGAAGGGTAGAAGAACCGGTTAGGTTAACCCAGTAGTGAATATAAATTGACTAAACTCCTGGATGAGAATATCTGCACCCAAATGGTCAAGGAGACCAAAACATAGGATGCCTAAATTTGGAAGTTGTTAGGGAGATAGATTCATAGTGATCCTATGAAATTATGACTAGGAAGTTATTGGGGTTACCAATATGTTCATAGTTCTCCCATGAAAACTATGTTATAAAGAGTGGTTGCAGGGGCCAATTGGTTTGTAGTGCACCCATGGAAACTATGTCCAGATTAAGTTATTGGCAGTTGTTACTAGGTTCCTAGTCAACCCATGAAAACTAGGATAAGTGAGAAGTTATTGAAGTCACCAATAGGTTTAGGGGAACCAATGAATTAATTAAGTTAATTGTCAACGGGCCAATAGGTTCATAGTGCACCTATGAAAACTATGAAATAGGACAAAGAGTCCATGCATTATAAAAAAATTATTTGTAAGCCTATGAAAGTTAATAGGTTAATAGTTACCCTAGAAACTATAAAATATGATAGTTAGTCAATTTAAAAAGCGGATGGGAAATCCAGTATGTTTTAAAAATTTACATATCATCTTCATATTTTGAAATGACTATGTTCTTGAACATTGTTGATGCAGGAGCATAGTATATGGTTTTATAAAGGTTTTGAGATACTAGTGAGGGGAAAACCCATCATGCTAAGAGGCGTGGTCTCGTTAGATATCGAAATAATTTAAAACGGTAGATTATTATTCATACTACGCTTTGTGTCTGACTTGAAGTTTACGTTTTCATCTTAAACTCTCGGGTGCTCAATTGATTTTCAATGGTTTGAGAGTTGAGCTTTTCATGTACTTCATTAGAGACGTGCAAGAGAAATGTATCTATACAGAGTTTTCTTTTATTTGATTCCGCTATGTTGTTTGTAACGGAAAAGTTGTTATATTTCCTATATATACTCTGATTCATCCAAGGGGAATCTTCATATGTCACTCTTGGCATACGTTGTAATAAATATATTTTCTCTAAACATGGTTAACAATTATGAGATTATGTAATGAATTGGAATTTTTTTGAAATGGAATGTAAATCTGTTTGATGTTTTAAATCTTTTCCATATTCATTTGTTTCTCTGTATCAATGAACCTAACACCGCCATATTTGGTCACTTAGGATTAATAATTATGGATAACTGTAGCATCCATAGTCGATAATTTTAGGCTTCCAAGTAGGGGATGTTAAGTCAGCGGTCATTTGATCAAAAATCCCTTCGCAAACTTGAAGGCCCTTCACGAACTAAAGCGTCGTGACGGAGAACCGGTAAATCTGCGGTCATTTGACTCAAAATCCCTTCGCAAATGTGAAGGTCCTTCATGAACTAAAGCATCGTGAAGGCAAACCGATAGATCGTCGGTCATCTGATCCAAAATCCCTTTATGAACATGAAGGTCCTTTATAAATTAAACGTCGTGAAGGCGAACTGGAAGATCATCGTTCATCTGATTCAAAAAATCTTCACGAAATTGAAGATTCTCTATGAAATAAAGCACCGTGAATGCGTACCGGTAGATCAGCAGTCATGTGATCCAAAAAACCTTCACGAACATGAAGGTCTTTCATGAACCAAAGCATCATGAGGGTGAACCGGGGGATTAGTGGTCATCTGATCCAAAAACCTTTCACGAACATGAAGGTCCTTTATGAACTAAAAAGTTGTGATGGCGAACCAGTAGATCAACGGATATTTGAACCAAAAAATCCATCACAAACTAAAGCACCGTAAAGGCAAACTGATAGATTAACGGTCATCTATTCCAGAGCTACTCGAAATCAACAAAGTTACGCTCTGAGGCCATAAATCGACAATCACATCAATCACTTTATAGAATTAATATAGCCACTTCCAATCACTAGGGAAAAAACAGTGATGAATTCCAAAGTTTTGAAGTTGCTCAAAGAAATTAAGCCAAAATGAGCCAACCGTATGGCTGATTAGAGGTCGACTTGAATCAGTCCAAGGTTTACAACTTGGAAGAAACAAGTATCTCAAATCCTTGATATATAAGTTTCCAAAGATAGAGGCTTTCCCATGCTTTAATCATCTAGAAGACATAGCCGCATCCACTGGACTAGGCAACCAGACAAGCATTAGGAAACCCTGGATATAGCTCAAGCATGTGAACAACCCTATAGTATGGGAGGCACCACTCATAAACTTGAATAGCTACAAGAAATGTCGAGACTAATCATATCACTGTTCTGTTACATCGTTAAAAAATTCTTGCAATTTGACAACTATGGACTTAATGACCTAGCTAGTGCAACAAATGAAAAGAGGCATAATACTTGCTTACTCCTTCCTAACTCTTCGTTTACCAACCATAGTGAACTGTTCATCTTCCTCATAGACCGTGTGCTAGTTGAAGACCCAATCTTTGAAGGCAGTTTGAACCAAAAGAGTCTTGCCTTGAGTTCCCATAGGCTCTTCTTCATATTTTTTCATAGGATCAGCTATAGATCTCTCCACCAAGGCAAGTTAATCTGTTTGGTTATGCACATTGTCCCAAAACATAGAAGGATCATCACAACCATGGTTACCTGATTCAAAACTTCTTATCACTTGGAACCGTTGAAGCCATGTTCTAGTGAAGACAAATTGCCGGATCGATGGGAAAAATCGACCTTTGCCTCCCAGAAACCGATGCCGCCCTAGTGGCATTGGGGAAGCTCAAATTCCAAAAGCTGCACATCTCATAAGACAGGGACTTCCAAAGCCGCATATCTCATAAGCCACACATCTCATAAGTCGTGCATCTCATAAGCCACGCACTTTCTAGGCCATGCATCTCATAAGCCGCGCACTTCTTAAGCTCCGCGTTGCTTCTTGAATTGGTGAATCCACTTCCAAAAAAGCAACTAGAAGCCGAGCATCTCTTCTTAGGCTAGTGGTATCAATTTCAAGAAAGCGTCAAAACTCTTCTGCGTTTGCCCGCAAGTTGCGCACCGGTTCTTGGGATATGGAACCACATTCTCGAAGTGTGAGCTCCTCACCTTTCCCAGTGGTTGGTGACATCATAAAGATCTCACATGTTCTGGATTGATGGGTTATATCAATCTCATGCCCTTTTAAGAAACGGGGTGTCTTTGGTAGCATTGGGAAGGCATGAAGCTTTTGCATTTATCTTATAAGCATTGCACCTTGGATTAATGGAACCAAATTTAAATAAACATAATCCCACTATGCGCACCTCGTAGGCGGCACAGCTGTTACTTATCACCCTAAGTAGTCGATGTCGCTCCAATATCATCGAAGACTTGTTATAGTTCTTTAAGTATCTACATTATCCCGACAACATCGGGAAACTTATTTATTACAGGATTAATAGAAATCAATCCCTACTACCCAAAAGGATCGACATTGCTTTGGTAGTGCTGCAAAGCTACCAAACCAAAAGATTGGTAAAGAAATCCGAACTTTGACCAAATGTAATATGTAGAATCTAAAGTCAAGGCATTCAAGTGACCAGAACCATCGAAGATCGGAGCTACGACGCAACTTCGACTGGAGGCATCAAAATAGCCACCTAGAATATCAAGTGTTTGGAATAACCTATCCCATGGAAGGGGGCACACATAATTCACTAATTCTTGGTCAAGATAAAAAAATTGCTCCATTGTACTGTTACGCTGAACAGAGAATATCGGCTATCGCAACAAAGAAGTGTAGTTTGCTGAAGGACTCTAGAATTGAAAAGGAAACTACTTCAACTTGCTAGACATTGATATTGTCTCAATAACATTGACAAATCCAGACCTTCATATCAACAAGAAAATCGAACTCCTTAAAATTCATTATCGTTGAGAAATAGGCGATAAAAGATGGAACTTACCATCGACTTGATTTAGATGACGGTGGAAGGCATTTTCAAAATCAAATCATCGATGTACCAGTTTCCAAAAATAGAAGTAGGCGCATGACTGAGTTCTCAAACTTTAACTTGAAGGAATCTAGCATTGCTCCAAGGCTGGCAATGTCTGTAGGAAACAAATAGTCCTTCAAAAACCTAACACTACTTAGAGAACTAGTAATGCCAGGTGGATAATCCTCAATCGTCATAGATTTATCACAACTTGGACTAAAGGCACACTAGGAACAATCAAGCATGCAAAGACCGATCGACCACCTTGACTTCTATCTATGGAAAATGAGTTGTTGTCCAAAGATAGATAATGGTAAGAAGAGAACACTCGTAATCAAGTAGCCAAACCATCAGTTCTCGAAGATTGGAATCTATAAGAAGGCAGATATCGGCAAAATTTTCAATGCTTTAATAGAGTACGTATGGTGTAAAACAAGACAGGTTAATTGTCATACATTCAAGATATGCACTATTGAACTCTTCTGATCCATGACCACGATGGGAAGAGGGCAATCATAGTGGAGACAATGTAATAACTCACCCCATAGTGTCCAATCTTCTATAAATTCCTGAAGTTAAGAAACATTGAGAAAGTGGGCATATTGGGTTAAAAGGAATCTATTTAACTTTAAAGGATTGAATGAATGATTCAATCCTAATCTATAAGACTTTAACACTATCCAAGGAAAAGCACTAAAAAAAGACTTCTACATTTCAATCAATGAAGTGCTATTTTTCGAAGATCAAAACTAGTATCCAACTGGATTGAAGGCACCACCAAGTTGATGGTAAAACCAATCCCAACCTCCCAATTCTTCTGAAGATAAAAGTTGGTCCCCAACTTCTATTGTCTTCCAAAAAAACTACTATTGCTCGAAGATAGGCAACAACAGGAGACATAATCTTCCAAAGGTCAATCGAATGGTTCGACCTTACATCGCAAGGATCAACCACTGCTCGAAGATAAGGTGTGCCGAAGGGAAATACCAAGGATCGATCCGCTTACATGATAGTTTTCAGAGATAGACGCTGGTATACAAGCAAACTTCCAGTATTCAACAAAGGAGGAAATTTGATGTCGTCCAGAGATAGGCAACTTCAAGATAAGTTTTCTTAGAACCAAACAGCTAAGTTTCCAGCTCTCGAAGATAGAAGCTAACACATAAACATGACTTCCATGAAGATGTTGGCAGTTAAGCAAGGTACGCAAGGCTAAGGACAAGAAGGTAAATTTCCTAGACAATTAGAAATTATCGGACGTCCTTTATCCCAGAATAAGATTGTGAGCGAGATTCAGGGTAATTGAATCATTTATCCCAAAAATTTATCTCTCAAAAACACCCAAATACAGATGTTCGAAATAGTTGGTCCCTTGAATAAAGATGAGTACACAAATACTTGGTCGAAAGAAGTGTCGCCATGTTCGAACATGAATAAGCATGAGACTGGTTAGATAACTGTCTTGTCTCACAAAATAGGCCATGCTGGCAAAAAATTACTAACCTAGGAAACAAAGGATTTAACAATTTGAAATTTTCCCTCACTCAAAGATTGGAAATGATAAGAAGGATTGATACCCTACTTAAGGTCCGACAAAATCAGGTCCCAACTCCTAAAGGGAATTCCATTGCCCAAAGATTGGAGATGCTAAGAAGAGACCCCTAAAATGAAACCACTAATATATTGGCTTTTGAAAATAGAAGCAAGAGCTTGATCGAGACTTCATCTCTATCTTTTGGAATCTTGTGTTATCTGATGATCCACAACATTAAGGAAAAATTCATCTAGTTGAGTCATCCATACACTAGTTTCCAAAGATAGAAACCAACACATGATTAGGATGTCAACCTCGAACTCAGAAGAATTTAGTTTAGCAAAAGATGCCGAAAACGCATCTTTCCAATACATACTGACATCACCGTAAAATTCAGATCTTGGAATCAAGTGGCAAAGTCCCTAGTTCTCGAAGATAGGATCTGTTATGCCAATCAAATTAGGGCAATAAAACGTATTTCACTGGAGACCTAGTCTTCATAAAACATATAGTAATAGCCCGATATTTTCAACCATTCCCATCCGCTCATGTCGGACTTGAATTGCTCAAAATATCAGACTATTAATTTGTATTTGGAAAAACTCAGCATATACAGTAAATAAATAAATCATAGAATAATAGACACAGAGTAAGATAACAATAAGCAGCAGAAACAAAAGAATAGTAGTTCATGAAATTACTATATATATATATATATATATATATATATATAACATAGTTAAATAAGATACAATAGAAGTCTCAAATACAATAGTCAAATACAAGATCAGAATGCATCACTGCAATCAACGGAAAAACTACAACTGAATATATAGATGGACCTCCAAGCGAAGCTCCAACTCCAATGGTAAGTCTCAAAAGCTGTATCACCCAGTCTGACCCGAGCGTAAAACAAAACACAAACACTCGAGTCGGGATTAACATTCTTATATCAATAAATCTAACTCAAGTGAAACAACAACTGAAATACAAGTAACTCAAAGGATGTTTAAGATACCCATCCTCTAAGGGTACGTTAAACTATCTACTATGTAGTAATATACGCTATTATAATAATGTCAACAGTAAAGTAAACTATTAAAAATAGTGTTAAGGCCTTACCCATATCCCCCTTAGCACATTTTATAATGCCAATAGTCTATACAGTACCATAAAGCCTCTTGATTGGGAGGCTACCAGAGGATACTCCATAGGTACGACACAAAACAAACTCGTAGAAGGCAAGTTAGGGTAGGTGACATGGCACAACTGGGTAATGCCAGGGTAGGTATACCAATTACAATTCCGGGCTGGTGGTAACGCATAGCACTCACTACCGCCCTCCTCGAGCCACACTCCCAAAATTCGAAGGTGCGCACCAAATCAATCACAAATTACTAGAATGGAAAACAAATAAGTGTGTCTCATCGAAGGAGCTACCTCACTTGTCTCATCACTAGCTCATGTTTTAGCCACCTTATGCCAACTTACGGGAGTCGGGTCCACGTGTATACCTCAATAGAACGTCGCCACCATCCTACTTCATTCTGGAATCTTCACCACATACACGGTTGTTAAAGTGATTTTCGGAGTTAGAAGAGAGTATGACAACTTTCGATCCCAGTCTCTTTAACAATCAAACGTTATTATAATACCGTGGTCCTTTAAACATAGTTTATACTTCAAAACCAAAACATCATTGCCATTTTAAAACCATATTTATACGATATCATTTCCATTTCAAAACCAAATACGATATCATTTCCATTTCAAGTATATCCATTTCCAAAATCAAAGCACTTCAAAGTAATAACACTCTCGAAATTACAAAGCCTCTAAACCCACAACACTTTAGAAATCATGACGTAGAAATCATAATACTTGGGAAATCATAATACCACCCACTTAACCGGTTTAGATATTAAAATAGTGTTTAAAATAAAATAGTTTATGAATAAAATAGTTTAAAGTAGTTATAGGTTAAAATAGTTTATAATAAAATTGTTAGTATATTAAAATGCTTATATTAAAATATTTTATATTAAAATATATAAATAATTTATATTAAAAATAGTTTATATTAACATAATTTGTATTAAAATTGTTTATTTGAAAATAATTTATACGGTAAAATATATAAATAGTTTTAAATATAATTTAAAAATACTTTATATAGTATAATAGCTTCCTCAAATTTCACAAATCGATTCCAAATCAACTCAAATTCCAAAATTCAAATTTAATCCATTCTTCAATCAACAATTTCAATTCAATTCAGTTTCTCAGTAAACCATTTAAAATTATATCGATTTCAAAAACATATTTGAACCACAAAATAAAGCATTTCAATTTCAATATATTTCAAAGCTTTAAATATTCAACATTTCAAAACTAAATTTGATAATTTCATATATATATATATATATATATATATATGTATATGTATCAAATTCAATTTACTATTATTTAGTTTGAAATATTTACTTAATAAATCCAATATCATTTAAATAAAGCTTTAAATTTCAAATAACTAAATAATCACCATAAACCAAAATCAAGTTATAAAATCATATCGTTAAAAATATCAAATTCCATAAGTTTCAAATCGATTTAAGTAAATAAATTTTAAATTCCATTTCAAATCATTTTCAAAACTATCTTCCCCAACTTAATTTATAAAAATCATTATAAAATCAATTTTAAAATATAAATTTAAATAATACTTAAACATATTACTTATTCAATAAATCAAACTTTATTAAATTAAATCTTATTATTAAACTTATTTTATATATATTTCAAAATAGTAAAATTATAAGTAAATCTTAAAATTTATAACTTTAAAACTTACTTATAACCCTTAAAATTTTCAAACATAAAATTTTAAAAAATCAAAATTTTAACTATATATAAAATAACATTTATATATAATATTTAAAAATCTATATTTATATAAAACCATATATATATATATATTTATAAACCTTGGAAAATCATTTCAAAAATATATATATACAGACCAATGGTGTCTGTATATAGTTTTCTATCATATGGTCAAGTGATATAGATATTTATCATTTCAATCTGCAATTTAAATATATACTGGTATATATCATTTCAACCTGCAATCCCAAACGCAATACAATGAAAATCGCTTGGGTTTATCATTTCAACCCATAACGATTTTCTCCTATTCTACAGATCACTCGGATATGTATCATTTCAACGCATAGAAAATTCGAAACTAGCAGGGAACTTGCAGAGTGATAACAGATATAATAATAATATTACAGGCATATATCATCAATATAAATAGCAGATAATGGTTTCAAATGTCACAGGTGAACAGATACATATAATATCATATATAGCATTGTAAATAACTAACAGCAGCATATTTGAATTGTCATTTCAATTGAAATCAAATTTAATAAATATAAAAACATTAATCGTGAGTGATTACTCACCTTTCTAGGTTAGAGAGAATAGACAATGAATTGGGTTACAGATCCAAGCACGAATTCCAAATCAAAGCTAGATTGGCATGAATTCAACAAACAAAGTTGAGATATATAGAAATTGACGAGAACAAATCAGAATCAGCTTGATATATATTGAATTTTTTTTTTCAAAATCTATTTCAATACATATATAAATAAAATTTCTATATACATATATTCAAAACGTATTAACAAAATCATAATATAATATTTAATAAAACACGTACAAATTCTAAAAAATATATTATTACAAACCTATATACATATATACTTTGAAATCAACCATATGCTTATACTATTATATTATGAACTTATTTCAAAAATATATATATATATATATATATAAACCAATATGCAGAGGGCCTAGACATATATATACACACAATATAGTAAAAGTTTATACTTTTAAGCAAGCAAGCATATACATAAAACATACATCATTTCAAAATCTAATATATATACTTAGCGAACATTATATATAGCTGTATAAACAACACTTTTATCTAACTTGTCCAAATTTTATATATAACAACAGACTTTTTTTCTTCTTCAAACCAACAAACTGTATATATAATAGCTAATAGAACACAGCCTACGTTTTGAAGTATGATATATATAGGTATAATACTTTATTATACAACATGCGGTACTTGTATGTATATATATATGAGTTTGCTAATACCTATAAAATTCGCATTTTAAAATATACATACATACATACATACATACATATACATATACATATACATATACATATACATATACATATACATATACATACATATATATATATATATTACTTTTGGATGAAAGCATGCAGGCTGACAACTTTAAGTATCTTATATAACAAATATACAAACATACGGTACTATTACATATATATTACTATATATATATATACACTATATGTTTATAACAACAAATTTATATAATATATAACAAATATATATTCTAACAGATATATATAATGCAGCAACATATAATACTAATATATAACACACGATTAGGATCTCAACCTCGAACTCAGAAGAACTTAGTCTAGCAAAAGATGCCAGAAACGCATCTTTCCAATACATACTGACATCACCGTAAAATTAAAAGCTTGGAATCAAGTAGCAAAGTCCCTAGCTTCCGAAGATAAGATCTATTATGTCAATCATTTCTCTAGAGACCTAGTGTTGATATAACATATTATAACAGCCCGATATTTCCAACCATTCGCATCCGCACATGTCGGACTTGAATTGCTTAAAATATCAGTTTTTTAAATTATATTTGGCAAAACTCAGCATATGCAGTAAATAAATAAATTATAGAATCACAGACATAGAGTAAGATAACAATAAGCAGCGAAACAAAAGAATAGTTGTTCATGAAGTTACTATATATACAACGAAGATAAATAAGATACAACAGAAGTCTCAAATACAATACTCAAATACAAAATCAGAATGCATCATTGGAATCAACTGAATAACTGCAAGCTGAATAGATAGATGGACCTCCAAGCGAAGCTCTAACTCCAATGGTGAATCTCAAAAGCTATATCATTTAGTCTGACCCGAGCATAAAGCAAAACACAAACACTCGAGTCAGGATTAACATTCTAATATCAATAAATCCAACTCAAGTGAAATAACAACTGAAATACAAGTAACTCAAAGGATGTTTGGGATACCCATCCTCTAAGGGTCCGTTAAACTATCTACTATTAGTAATATATGTTATTATAATAATGTCAATAGAATAGTAAACTATTAAAAATAGCATTAAGGCGTTACTCATATCCCCATTAACACATTTTATAGTGCCAATAGTCTATACAGTACCGTAATACCTCATGATCGGGAGGCTAACAGACGATACTCCATAGATACGACACAAAACAAACTCATAGAAGGCACGTTAGGCTAGGTGACACGGCACAAGTAGGCAATGCCAGAGTAGACATTCCAATTACACTTCCGGGCCGGTGGTAACATAAAGCAACCACTACAGCCCACCTCGAGCCACACTCCCAAAATCCAAAAATGCACACCAAATCAATCACAAAGTGGTAGAATGGAAAACGAAGAAGTGTGTCCGATCGGAGGAGCTACCTTACCTGGCCCGTCAATTGATCCTGTTTTAGCCACCTTATGCCAACTTACGGAGTCGGGTCCACGTGTATACTTCAATAGAACGTCGCCACCATCCTAATTCATTCTAGAATCTCCACCGCGTACATGTTTGTTAAAGTGGTTTTCGGAGTTGGCATAGAGTATGACAACTTCCGATCCCAGTCTCTTTAACAACCAAACGTTATTATAACACCACGTTCCTTCCAAAATAGTTTATACTTCAAAATCAAAATATCATAGCCATTTCAAATCCATATTAATACGATATCATTTCCATTTCAAAACCAAATACGATATTATTTCCATTTCAAATATATCCATTTCCAAAATCATAGCACTTCAAAGTTAGAACACTTTCGAAATTATAAAGCTTCTAAAACCATATCACTATAGAAATCATAACTTAGAAATCGTAATACTTTGGAAATCATAACACCTCCTACTTAACGGGTTTACATATTAAATCTACGTATAAAATTAAATAGTTTGTAAATAAAATAGTTTATATAAAGTAGTTATAGGTTAAAATAGTTTGTAATAAAATAGTTAGTATATTAAAATAGTTAATAGTAAAATAATTTATATTAAAATACATAAATAATTTATATTAAAAATGGTTTATAACAAAATGATTTGTATTAAAATAGTTTATATGAAAGTAATTTATGAAGTAAAATATATAAATAGTTTTAAATATAATTTAAAAATATTTTATATATTACAACAGCTTCTACAAATTTCACAAATCGATTCCAAATCAACTCAAATTCCAAAATTCAAATTTAATGCATTCTCAAATCATCAATTTCAATTCAATTCAGTTTCTCAATAAACCATTTCAAATTATATTGATTTCAAAAATAGATTTGAACCACAAAATAAACCATTTCAATTTCAAAATATCTCAAAGCTTTAAATATTCAACATTTCAAAAATAAATCTGATAATTTCATATATATATATATATATATATATATATATATATATATCAAATTCAATTTACTATTATTTAGTTTTGACATATTTGCTCAATAAATCCAATATCATTTAAATAAAACTTTAAATTTCATATAACTTAATAATCACCTTAAACCGAAATCATGTTACAAAATCATATCCTTTAAAAATCTCAAATTCCATCAGTTTCAAATCGATTTAATTAAATAAATTCTTAGTTAAATACCATTTCAAATCAATTCCAAAACTATCTTCCTAACCTTAATTTATAATAATCATTATAAAATCTATTTTGAAATATAAATTTAAATAAATTCTTAAACATATTACTTATTAAATAAATCAAACTTTATTAAATTAAATCTTATTATTCTGCATATTTTATATATATTTCAAAATAGTAATATTATAAGTAAATCTTAAAATTATAATTTCAAAACTTACCTATAACCTTTAAAATTTACAAACATAAATTTTCCAAATCTAAAATTTAACTATATATAAAATAACGTTTAATAATATTTAAAAACCAATATTTGTATAAAACCATATATACTCTTTAAACCTTGGAAAATCATTTCAAATATATATATAGACCAATGATGTCTGTATATAATTTTCTATCATATGGTCAAGTGATATAGATATTTATCATTTTAATCCAAAACTTAATTATATACGGGTATATACGATATCAACCCGCAATCCCAAATTCAATTCAATGAAAATCGCTTGGGTTTATCATTTCAACCCATAACGATTTTCTCCAATTCTACAGATCGTTCGGGTATGTATCGTTTCTACCCATAGGGTATTCTAAACTAACAACGAACTTGCAATGTGATAACAGATATAATAATAATATAATAGTCATATATCATCAATATAAATAACAGATAATGGTGTCAGATGTCATAGGTGAACATATATAGATAATAGCATATATAGCAATGTAAATAACTAACAGCAGCATATTTCAATTGAAATCAAATTTAATAAATATAAGAACGCTAATCGTGTATGATTGCTCGCCTTTCGAGCTAAAGAGAATAGACAATGAATTGGATTACGGATTCAAGCAGGAATTCCAAATCAAAGCTAGATTGGCGCAAATTCGACGAACAAAGCTGAGATATATAGAAATTGACGAGAACAAATCAGAATCAACTTGATATGTACAGAATATATGTATATATTTGTTTCAAAATCAATTTCAATGCATATATAAATAAAATTTTGATATACATATATTCAAAACAAACGTATTAACAAAATCATTATATGATGTATAATAAAACACATTCAAATTCTAAAATAAATATTATTACAAACCTATATACATATATACTTTGAAATCAACTACATGCTTATACTATTATATTATAAACTTATTTCAAAAAAAATAATATAAACTATTGTGCAAAGGTTTAAACAAATATACATATATACAGTATAGTAAAAGTTTATACATTTAAGCACGCAAACATATATATATATATAGCTTACATCATTTCAAAATCTAATATATGTACTTAACAATCATTACATATAGTTGTATAAACAACACTTTTATATAACTTGTCCCAACTTTATATACAACAACAGACTTTTTTTTCAAAACAGCAAACTGTATATATATAATAGCTCTTAGAACACAGCCTACGTTTAAAGTATGATACATATATATATAGGTATAATACTTTATAATACAACATATAGTACTCGTATATTATAATGCATATATATGAGTTAGCTAATACCTATAAAATTCACATATTAAAACACACACACACACACAAACACACACACACATATATATACACTACCTTTGGATGAAAGCATGCAAGCTGACAACTTTAAGTATCTTATATAACAAATATACAAACATACAGTACTGGTACCTATATATTACTATATATATTTTTCATATGTTTATAACAACAGATTTATATGATATATAACTAATATATACTAACAGATATATATATATATATATATATATAGTGCAGCAATATATAATACTAACTGAAATATACATATAAACTAATAAATTATATATAAATTTATATAAACAAAGCATTATATTATTTAGCTACAACCCAGATATATATATATATATGTGTGTGTGTGTGTGTGTATGTATGTATGTATGTATGTATATATAACTCTAAATACCAAATATATACTTTATATATATCAGAGGCATTTCGGCCCGATAGGAAGTGCAACAAGGTGTAGGGCAGTTACTTCTGTGGTGACGTGGAAGGATGAGGGTGGGTAGATGATCGACGGAGGGTTACGGAAGCAATGGGAATTGGTTGAGGAGCGGTTGCGATCTGGTGGTGAAGTTGTTGCCATGCCAGGGAGGGCAGAGAGTTAGCGGTCGGTGTCGGAGAGTAACAGAGTTGTGGCTGACACGGTGGCTGGAAGAAGGATGTGGCTGCTGTGTGGTGAAGGGATCATGGGTTAGTTGCTCTCGGCCTAGGTTGATGGTGGAAGGGCTGGAGAAGGTGAAGATGAGGAGGGTTGCAAAACATAGAGGAGGGAAAACAAGATCGACCGAGTGGCTCGCGGCAAACAACGGAGAAGAAGAGGAGGGAGCTCGATGATTGTGCCGAGAGGAATAAGAAGTAGAAATTTATACCTATATAATCTTTTATCTCCACAAATAAAAGGAAAAAAATATAATTACAAGTAAGCAGAAAATATGAAATCAAAAGGAAAGAGAAAGGGATGCATTAATTTCTAGACTGGGGGTCGCCATATCTGGGGAATAGTAAAAGTTTATATGGCTATTCGTTGGAGCTGAGGGCAAACGAAGGATAAGGAGGCTAAAAGAGATTGAATACCGAACCGATACAAAATCATTTCCGTAGATTTCACCATTCAACGGACGTCAAAACATCCAAATGAATATACTGCATAGATCAGCGTGATAAGACGATCAAAATGGTATACACATATCAGTGGCGCGATTATCCTATCAAAAGTCCATAATCGGTACCAAAGATGCTGCTAATTTGTCAAGATAAATAGGGCGATAAAAGTACAAATTTGGAAAAATGAAACATGACGTCACACTTAGAAGATGGTTTACAAATTTATTATATAAAAATATTCTGGTTCGGAAAATATTTTATTATCATCAAATATTAACCGATTTAAATTGAAACAAAATTTATAGAAGAAAATAAACTTCCATATTATCGGATAAAAATTTACCATTTTCTATGTTTAAATAGATGTATTCCAAATATTAAATTTTTATTTCCAAATTTTATTAATTAGAATTTCACAAAATTTAATTAATTAAATAAATAAAACCACTAAAATTTATGGGTCGTTACACATATCAACTTAGTATTCAGAGTAATCAGCCAAACGGACCAGGGCATATACCCTAACAATTTTTCGAATGAACTCAGCTGAGCATGAATTCTACTAAGGATACACAAGAATAATCACGACAATGACTAGAATAAGTTGCCTCATAGTTCTAGAAAAAGAAAGCCATGACACCGAGCAATTAAGCTAATAGTCCCCAAAGACAAAAGATGGTATGTAAGTTGAATATCGAAAATAAAAAAGGATGGATATTCGCAACCGAATAAATCACACATTATTTCGATTATCGAACTTCAACTACAATTCTATAAGAGTAACTGTACCTTATAATTCAACCATATTCAGTCGTCCCGATGCAATAGAAATAAAAGACGAAATGTAACACCCATAATTTCAAATAGCACTATTCAGGAGATTTAATTAGTTAAATTAAATAGAATAATGTGGAGAGTAGAGTGATAAGGGGATTGAGATTTTAAAACTAATTAGTGTCGTGCCTTAACTGAATGGATTTATAAAATGGTTTAAGAAAATAAGGCAAGGGTAATATGGGAATAGCCGTACATAATAACCCCATAACCCCATAACCCCTAAACCCTTACCTCATTCTCATTAACATTTTTCAAAAAACAAAACATAAACAAAAAAGAAGCAAGGTCGATCATTACATTAGGGGAAGAAGAGCTTAATCAACTAGAAGCTAAGATTCACGGTAGGAAGATTAAAGCAAGAACAAATGCCAAGTTCCCTATCCTAAAAATGCGAATAATAATCTAAACCATCTCATATATGTCTTTTTGACCATATTAGTTTTGAGTTTAAGGTTTAAAACCATTTATATGGAGGAATGATGATATGCTTTAATTATATGCCATGTTTTTGATTTAAACAAGGATTTTTGTGTAATGGTATATGTCGATTTTTAGGTTAAAATCATGTAAATTGATTTCAGATGGTATGATTATTGAATATGTTATGTAAAACATTATCTATGTTATAGATTTAAATTTTCATAATATTCTAAGCTATGGGTAATTTGTTATGAATTTTGGATGGAAGAAATAGATAATTTTGGATTTAAATTATGTAAAGCAATTGTATAATGATTCCGGATTTGAAATTTACTTACGTTATAAAATATATTAAATATGAATTATCGTGATTTTTGAGGATATTTCCTAAGTGCTTCAATGTGGTTATTAAATTATATAAGTTGAAGGACTTAAATGTTTAAATGTTTTATTGAAGGGAATGGATTACTTATAAAATAATTTCAATTATAAATTATTAAAATCGATAGCCTTTTTAAAAAAGGATTTTGATAAAGAATTTGGCAACCAATCATATTTTGAAAAATTAGGTAAGTTAGGTAAAAAAGAATTTCTTTGAAAGGCAAAAAATAGCTTATTTTAATTTACAACTTCGCCACTTCCCTATGCTAGCTTTCATCACCATTATTCTGCTAATGAACCCATTCAAAACCAATATACATAGTATCAAGCCATTGATACATAGTGGGTTAGAGAAAGACGGAAGGGACTTTTTCGAAAGCATATTTTCGAAGGGTTGAAGTCATTCTTATAAGTTTTTGAATACATTACTTGCCTTTGTTTTTAAGAGATGCTTTCGAAGGGGTTGTAGCTTTCGAATCAATCAACTTATCTTTGTTCAAAGAGTCGCTTACTTTGTTTTTAAAACAAGCTTTCGAATGAGTTGTTAGATTTGAACCTATGTGATACCTAGCTATTTCCTTCATACCTTTCGAATTGGTTAAACGCCACTTTTGTAGCCTTATAACAATGAGTTCGAGAGGAAGGCTTCCATTTTATTAATATTGAAGCCGCCTTCCCAATGCTTTCAAATGGGTTCGTGTAGCCGCGTTTATTAATGGTTTCAAAAGGGTATTTCAAAGCTATACTTCTCCTAAAATATTTTATTTAAAGGTTAATGTTTTCGAAAGGGTTACTGTCACTTTTGTTCTCTTTGACCCAAAGGTTATATTTAAGGTTAAACCCAATAATTTCAAAAGAGATACTTTTAAATGGTTTCGAAGCTATGTCTCCATTAATTTTACTTCAACTAAGTGCCTTCGAAAGATAAGCTTTTATGTTTTTGAAAGGTAAATCTTTGATGGTTTCAAAAGGAAAGTTTTGATTGTTTCAAACGGTATATCCTTAAATACTTGGAAAGGAAGGTTTGAATAATTTTGAAAGGTATGTTTTAATGGTTTAGAAAGAGAATGCCTAAGGTTTCGAAAGCCTTAGTTTTCAAAGATGTTACCCAATCTCATTTTTAAAAGTAAAACAATGGCAGTATGAAAGAGTGTTGAAATGACATTTAACTTTGAGGTTTTTGAAGAATATTTCCTTGCAAAAGATAGTGGGTTAAGGGTATTAACCATGTTTCATTTGAAAAATGATTACAAGGAATTTAAACCATAGTTGTTTATATTAATATGTTATGATCAGTTATCATGTATGATTCTTCTGTAAACATGTTCGCTTTATATTTAAACCATAACTGCATTTTAGGGTGCTAAGGGAAAAATAACAAGCTAGGTTGATCTAGTAGTGAATTTACATGAGTTAACTCCTGTATGAGTAGAACTGCATCTGGGAGGTCATATAGATCAGAATATAGGACGCCCAAAGACCGATTAAAGGATAATTCGTTTAGACAAGTTCTTAGTAAGCCCAGAAAAACTATCTATAAATATAGTTATTGGAAGGGGCCAATAGATTCTTAGTGATCCCATGAGACCAATGTCCACAATCAGTTATTGAAAGAGATTAATAGGTTCATAGTGATCCTACGAAAACTATGTGTTAATCAAATTTTTGGTCAACACCCCAAATAGTGCTTCAATAGGAAAGGGAAAGTTGGTTTGAATAGAAGGGTAAATTATCCTTAATTATAGTGTCTTCACTTTGTTTCAGTAATTTTTGAATTTTGATTAAAATTGCTCAACGTAGGTGAACGGTTTAATCTTTCAAGTGGAGGACTTACTACCAAGGGTAAGCTTGTTAGGAGTTTTTGTGAAGCTTTTCTTTATAACATAAATGGAAATTAACCAAATATATCCCTTTAAAGTTGAGATCCAGTAATTCTGAAAGGTTTGAGTGATAGGTCTCTTTAGCAATAGGACAGATAATGAAATTCTAGGTGGTGCACGAGAACCGTTGATCTTGCCGTAAAGTTTGGTTACTCTTAGGAAGTTGGATTTAAATTTGTCGGGAGGTATTAGGATTTTAACCTTTGGATTAAGCTTTATACTCCTGTACTTAGACTGTTCCGTAGGGTTTGACTGTTCGGTTAGTGACTATAGAAGGTTTGGTTGTTGCTAAAGTATAAGTATCTATTAATTTTAGTTGAAGGACACCAGTCGTAATGCTGGTAATTCCAAAGGGTTACCACTCATGTTAATCCAGTCTAGTTGCCAGCCTTACCGAAAGGTGAGGATAGAAAAATTAATGACTTTCGTAGCTTGAGGTGGTAGCTTAACTAATTGAACTTTTGACTTTATCGGTAAGAACCTTTCGAAGGAGTTAGCCTTGAAAATTGATGTTATGAGAAAAAAGAGCTAATAAAATGATTCTCAAAGCTAAAGACTTCCCTTGCAATCCATAAAAGGACTTCACTGTATTAGATTTCCCCAATTTTGATCCCCAGTTAGGGCTGTAGAATTATGATTAAGAATTTGTAAGTTTTTGAATGAAAGAAAATCCACCCTGAAACAGGACCACTTTGGTCTTATTGATAGATGCTGACAGCCATGTTTCCCCCCACGCCTTTGGCGGGGTCGAAGGGTTTGCTTCTTATATATAATTGCAAACCTTTTGACCTGATCGAAAGGTTTTATGGACTTCTGGATATCATTGAAGGGCCAATTTTCCTTCATGCCTTCATAAACCTCTCGCTATTGTTGAAGGATTTTCCTTTCATATGCTATAGTGAACCATCTATTTTTGTCGAAAGGATGCTTCTTTCCTTTTTACTGTCTTATGTTTCATATCTTCGTTATAAGCCTTTCGATATTATTGAAAGATGTTTTGTATGTTTCTTTACTTATTTGGAAGGCTCATCATGCTTTTGTAAAGGTCATTAGGTAGTTGTTCTCACTTGCTTTGACTCCTATTCCTCCTTTAAATTCCTTAGACATTGGAGACGAACCTTTCGACCATTCAAAGGGTTTCTGGTTAGTGAACTTCAATGCTTGCATCCTTTCGAAAGCTTTGAAACGTTTAAGTTTTGCCTCTCCGTTCTTTGCATGTTTAGGGATCTTCCATCTTAACCGGAGGGTTCGTCTTTAGTACGACATCTGATTCCATTGAACACGATCGAGGGGTTGCCCATACTATCAGCCGATTTATGAGTGTTGCCTCCAACATAGTCCCTTCAACACCATCAAAAGGTATCCTGTAGGTGTTTTAACCGGCCCGAAAGGCTTACTATGTTTTCGGGAAGGTTGTTATAAGGTCTTGTACTCTGGTTTCGAATTCTCTACTTCCTTAGGAGAGTAAGGGCTTCTTGGATATTGTAGAATAGCATACTTCATCTTCTGGGAAAGATCTCGAACCGCTTCATATTATTGACCGCATCCCTTCTGGCTTAAGCGGAATGTAAATTTATTGAGTAACATCTGCCTCCACATGTGAAGGGATGCTCTTGACTTTCCAAGTCATCCTCTCTAAGAATTATAGAGTTTTTAGCTTCATTTTCCTGCAAATGTCGGTTCCAAGTACAAGTAAAAGAGTTCTTTTAAAAAAAATTGACCTTCCTCTAAACAAGAATGTCATTTTATAATCCTGATTTAAATCTTTTAGGCTATCTTTCCTACTCATTCATTATTTTTTTGCTAGTAAGGTTTAAAACTGCACTTAGTATCAAATAAACAGTTTGCTCTGAGATCCATTTAAATATCATTTTGGTAAGCTTGAGTGTCCTTTTTGTCCCTCCGAAGGGAATTAAAGTTGCTGCACTAAACCTTCCGATAGTACTGGAAGGTATTCCAACCTCGATTTTCCTTTATTGTCAGAAGGTCTAAATAGCTTAATGGTTAGTCCTTTCGAAAAAAATCTTTCATTATAGTTTAAAAGTCCTAAACGTTCCGATTGCTTTGTGTTCGTCAAGACATCGTATAACCAAGCAACGAATACATAAGCACATTTTCATCTGTATAATATAACTTAAGAAATTTAACTAAAAAGAACTAAATATCCACACATACACATATATTACTTCATATTACACTTTCAGAAATGATCTGTCAATATACACATATTCAAAATTACACTAACATCCTAGAATTAGACATTGAAGGTGACCAAAAGTAGCAAGATGATTTATTCCCTTTTTCCTACAGCCTATCTGAAAAGGCTGAAGGTTCGGAACTCAATCGATGGATTGATGACGATGGGTTCAACCCATATCAGTTGATACAGAGATTAGGTTATCAACGTAGGGTTTTCTCTTAAAATATCCCAAATGGCTAAATCCATCCAAAGTGTGGTTATGGCCTAGTCCAAAAGCATAGAGTACTTTGCTTTTATATGTGGATTAAGGAAATAAGGTTGCTGGTGAACCAAAATACTAGACTGTGCACTATCGACCTCTTCCGCCTCTTGCAAAAGGTTTAACATGCTTAATGCAAAGCAACAACAACATTGGGGTGCTTTCGCTTTGATAAAATCAGTATGAATCTGATGGAGGTTGCAAGTGGCCATTAATTGTTTTTTCTCTTGTTTTGTTGCTTTTTCTAAATGTTTATGCAATAAAAATCAAAAGAGAAAGTGAAAGAAGACAAATGGATTTCTAGTAGAGATTTTGGAACGAAGTCTTAGACGACTCTCTCATATTTCTAGAGATTTATCATTAATTGTTTTTGTCTTTTTGTATGATTACCATTTCATTTTTGATTTGAAAGCAATTGTTGGTCAAGCACTTTCTATTGAAATTCTACAAATGACGACCCTGGTTCGATGCTCATTTTCTTTTTTGAATAAGAGCGGCAAATTCTTAACCTGCTGTTGGATGGCAAGTAGAGAGAGATACTTTGGGTGTTTCTATGTAAAGTGCACTTTTTACACCCAGCCCTGAATATTTGGGTAAACTTCAGTGGGGTTTATTTAAGTGTTTTTGTTTTTATCAGACCGTTTGTCAAAATTTCCCTTAAATGTTTATGGTGTTATAAATATGAGTTTATTTTCGAATTTCTCTCTAAGTCGATTTCGTATAAATTGGGAAAGTTATTACAAATAGGTGATAAGCAATTATTGTTGTGAATAAACATTTCTGGGTACATATTTTGTGTTTCCTTGTCTATACTATGTTATTCCAAACTACCTATTCCTTGGATCATGTCTCCCTGATAAGCCAACCTAGTCAAAAACTATATAGATGAAGGCTTCCTTCAAAAATGACCTAATATTGATTACCCTAAGGCGGATGGTTTTTTATGTGGAACACCCTAACTTCTCACCCGGCTTCCTTTGAAGGCAAAAGGAAAATTCCTTTTAATGAAAATTGGAATAATTTATTCTATATTTATCGATAGCTACACTAAAATTCACTTCTAACTGAGAGATGGAATTAGCAAACACATGCTAGTTACCATTTTAGATGGGACTATTGTATCTTATTATTACTTAAGAAGTTTAAACAATAAGCATACTCTAATATGTGTTCTTATTGCCGAAATATTGGGACTTCCTTTCAGTTTTGCTTATTGATATGGGAGACTTGAACAAGACTACTTTTCACTCCAAAGCTCCTTTTTTAGAGTTCGCAATGATTTTGGTCAAGTTAAGAATGGAGCTCAAACAAAGTTAGTTTTACAAAGGCTTCTTTCATTTCTAAGCTCAAATGTCGCATTATTCAGAAATTCTTTATGGAAATTGAGATTTTGACATTAAATCTTCAGGACAGAGGGTGGCTGGAATATTGTGGTTTTAAAGCATTTCATTGGTGGAAATACTTGCATAAATCTTAAACTGAAATGACTAGGCATCATGAGAAGGTAGATAGCATGGAAATAAAATCTCAAGACAGTCAAATTCTATGTAAATCTTCAGAATCCATATTTGATAACTCAGTTTCAAGTGTTAATACAATAATATTCATGAGTTTTTCTTGTATGATTGATATGGTCACAAGTATCTCTATTTATACATATGATGTGTTTTCCGTACCTTGGTAATGTTTTGTAGCATAGTGCAATACTTAGAATATTGTATATGCTACCTATTTTGTTATATTTGTTTACATCTTATTTATCTTTGATTCAGATATGCCTCTTAGAGATTGATGTGTCTCCAAGCTTTTCGTTCCAATCCATGACCCCTCTTTCGATTAAACGAATCTAGATTCTTTGGCATCAAGGCCTTTCCTATAAACATGTAGCATATGATATTCTTCAATTATTAGCTTAAAATTGACAATCTTATCTGGAAGACATCAGTTGCCTAGATTAGAAAATCATTATGGCAATTGTATGAAAAGTAATTCATCAAAAATGTTAAGATCTCATCTTTATCCATAATAAGGGATGAACATTGATTTAGCTTCCTTTACTTGTCCAACATTCCTAAAAATAATTAATGTTAGGCTATATAATTATCAAATTTTAACATTAACCCAATGAAGACCTTGATGGGGCATTTATGACTGAGATCTTGATACGGTAGTTTTTGAATTCATTTTTCATTATTTAGGGAATCAGAGAATAAAGAAAGTCAAAATTTTCCATTAGGAAACTCTTTTGTAGTAATATTGTGTACCCAGATTGGGGCTTTCAGTAATTAGTAGTCTCAACATCATTAATGATGAAGTTTTACTAGATATCACCAAACCCGGATTCGGGATTAGAAAATATTAAGATAACTTGGCTATCGTTTTTTGGTGTACTCTAATAATAGGCGATGGAGAGTTAGAAGGTCAAAATGCCTTTTCTTGATAATAAGCAATAGAACCTCACTGTATTGTTGACAATGATGGTCGTCATAAGGAATGAAATTCATATTCGCTGATATGATACCAAGATCTCTAATCTGGAATTAATAGCGAAAGTTAGGACAACTGCATGTGATAATTAGATAACAAAGATCCAAAATACCCAATGCCGCACTTGATAGTTAGTAGAAAACCAAAAATTCACCCTGGTATTAGTACCAGAAACCAAAAAAATCATCTCGAAATTTGGGTAATGGAAGTTTAGAATACCATATTTAACAGTCAACAAAGAAAGGTTAGGGACTTAGCCTGGTGATGAGCAATGAAAGATCGAACTACCGTTCTCGATAATAATTGATATAAGACTAGAATGCCACTTCCAGAATTTCATTTCTGGTAATAGATGTCCAAGCTACTTGTTAATAATGGAAGGCCAGAATATCATGTTCAATAACAAGTAATAAAGACCAGAATGTCATTTCTAGTAATAATTATTAGAAGAATGGGAGTTCTCATCTTAATAATGAGAAATAGAAAGCCTTTAATCCAATTCATTATCGATGATAGGAATCCCAAAAACCACTTCGGGTAGTAAATTATAGAAGATTAGAATATCCTTTATTGATATTTTATAGTAGAAGTTCAGAGGACCTGAATTCCATTTCTATCAATTAGTAATAGAAGACCAAAAGACCATTTCTAGTAATTCGTAATAGAAGACTAGGAGACCATTTCTGGTAATTAATAATAGAAGACCATAATACCTGTCTGGTAGAAGTTCGATAATTATTTCTGATTTTATTTAATAAATGCGCCATCTTCAGGCTCTGAGGATGTCTTGTATGCTTTTGCTCCATCGGGTTCAAGTTTTCTTTGTCCATTTGACATTTTCTTTTAGCCTATTTTAGGCAGGGACACTTTTGTCCGATTTTGTGCTTGTTTAAGTAGAGCCTATTACATGCTGTTTGTCAAATTTAACATCACCAACCTTTTTGGTGGTTGCTACTTTAAGAGATACCAATTCCGGTAGTGTCTATTTCAGGCATGGACTCTTCTTAGTCCCCCAGAAATTTCATCCAAGTTTCTAGTGCGCTCAGTTAGCTTATTCTGAAGTAGGGACTGAGGACTTACTTGACCTCACTCCAGGAGGCACGTTAACCTGGCCATAGCGTGATGCGTTTAAGGGCTTGTTCGGTACCTTGGGCAGGCCAAAACATGGCGGGACCAAGGTATTACCCATCCTCCTTCCAGGAGGTACCTTATCCTAGCCGTAGCATGATGTGCCTAAAGGCTTGTGCTGCTTTATCCTGGCCATTTCTGGTTTGTCGTGGATAAAGGCTTACGCTCTCCCTCTAGGAGGTGCCTTGACCTGGCCATTTGGTAGCCTACCTCTTTAGGCAGTCCAAGTTTAAGGAGAATTCCTCTTTGGATCATCTAGAATTTTCTTATTTTGAGAATAGAGCTTTTATTTCATGGCCGGATTATTACTTTACAAATTGTTTCATCTTTCCTTGTTCTAGAAAGTGTAGGACCATTTTTTCAAGTACTTTGCAATGGTTAGTATCATGCCCGTTCAAGAGATGGAAATTACAATATACTCCTTTAGGCCTTCTCTCAAACCCCGACTTTTTCTTTTAAGAAGGCCAATAGTTCGGTTCCTCTTTGATTTTAGTATATGTCTTCGATTGACGATGTAAGATTGTACTCTCCAAGAAGTATTGATTTTTGAGCCGTCTTTGACCGGCATCTAACTCTTTTGTAGCCTAATTCAAATACTTCTTCTTAAGGGATATAAACTATTTTCATGCCCCATTGGTTTTCTTCCAAAGGATTTCCTTTTAATCTCAAGGTTTCGGTTTGGAACTCCTTAGTAATTCTTATATTTCCGCCAGGCAGTTCTATTATCCATCTCATTTCTTTAGTCGCGGATTTTCCAAGATGCTCGTAGCTTCCTCTTGGGCGGCATGCCTCACTTTATGACATTACTTCATTTGTTTGTGAAATTATCATAATCCTTTATCGTTTCTTTTCCAAAGGCAGTTCCCTGTAAATATAACTGGATAGTTATCTCATTCGATTAAAAATGTTGTCACCTCCATTTACACTTTTTCCAAGAGCAAAAATGGAGGTCGGTCCCACGTGAAATGTGTTTAAGCTCCATTTTTTAGGGTCACAAGATTCCGCCTACTTTTAGTTTACAATCGTCAAGGCTTCAATCCTTAATCTTTGTTCCTCATCTGGATTAGAGTCTTTGATGTTTACATAAGAAAGCCTTGTAAGATGCAGTTCAAAAGACCCTTGCTTGGACCTCTTAAATCTCTCTAATCAACAATAAATGACTTTAATGTGAAACTAGTACGATGAGAATCAAAGAATTGTAGTGTCGGGAAATCAATCAATTCGAAGGTTCAGGCCCTCCTTCTAGTGCTAAAAATGTAAACTAAATATTTTGTCAACACCCAAAATAATGCTTCAATAGGAAATGGAAAATTGGTTTGAATAGAAGGGTAAGTTATCCTTAATTATAGTCTCTACACTTTGTTTCAATAATTGCTGAATTTTGATATAAATATCTCAACGTAGGCAAAAGGTTTAATCTCTCAAGTATAGGGCTTACTACAAAGGTTAAGCTTATTATGAGTTTTCGTGATGCTTTTCTTTATAACACAAATGGAAATTAACCAAATATATCCCTTCAAAGTTGAGCTTCAGTACTTCTAAAAGTTTTGAATGATCGGTCTGTTTAGCAATAGGTCAGATAATGAGATTATAGGTGGTGCATGAGAATATTTGATCCTGCCGTAAGGTTTGGTCACTCTTAGGAAGTTGGATTTAACTTTTCCAGGAGATATAAGGATTTTAACCTTTGGATTAAGCTTTATACTCCTGTACTTTGACTATCCTGTAGGGTTTGATTGTTCAATTAATGAATATGGAAGGCTTGGTTGTTGCTAAAGTATAAGTATCTACTAATTTTAGTTGAAGAATTTCATTCGTAATGCCAATAATTCCAAAAGGTTACCACTCATGTTAATCCAGTCCAGTTGTCAGCCATACCAAAAGGTGTGGATAGAAAAATTAGTGACTTTCGTATCTTGAGGTGGTAGCTTAACTAATTGAACTTCTGACTTTATCGGTAAGAACCTTACAGAGGAGTTAGTCCTGAAAATTGATGTTATGACAAGAAAGAGCTAAGTAATTAATAAAATGATTCTCAAAGCTAAAGACATCCCTTGCAATCCATAAAAGGACTTCACTATATTAGAATTCCCCAATTTTGATCTCCAATTCGGGTTAAAGAATCATGATTAAGAATTTACAATTTTTTGAATGAAAGAAAGTCCATCTCAAAACAGGACCACTTGGGTCTTATTTATAGATGTCGGCGGCCATGTTTCCACCCTATGCCAACGGTGGGGTCGAAGGGTTCCCTTCTTATATATAGTTGCGAGCTTTTGACCTGATCGAAAGGCTTTGTGCACTTGTGGGTATCATTGAAGGGTCGGTTTTCCTTCATGCATTCATAAATCTCTCGCTGTTGTTGATGTATTTTCCTTTCATATGCTATAGTGAACTTTCTGTTCTTATCGAAAGGATGCTTCTTTACTTTTTGCTGCCTTACGCTTCATATCTTCTTTATGGACCTTTCGATATTGTTAAAAGATGTCTTGTACATTTCTTTACCTTTTCGAAAGGCTCATTATGCTTTCGAAAAGGTTATTGGGTAGTTATTCTCACTTGCTTTAACTCCTTTTAATCCTATAAATTCCTTGGACAATGGAGACGAAACCTTTCGATTTTTTGAAGGGTTTCTGGTTAGTGAACTTGAATGCATGCATCCCTTTAGAAGCTTCGAAAGGTTTAAGCTGTGCTTCTCCTTTCTTTGCATGTTTAGGGATCTTTTTCTTAGTCGAAGGTTCATTTTTAGTATAACACTCGATTCCATTGAACGTGATCGGGAGGTTGCCTCACTTTATCAGCTGACTTATGAGTGTTGCCTCATAGTCCCTTCGATAACATCGAAAGGCATCCTGTAGGTGATTTAACCGGCCCAAAAGGCTTACTGGGATTTTGGGAAGGTTGTTATATGGTCATATACTCTGGTCTCGGCTTATCTGCTTCCTTTGAAGAGTAAGGGCTTCTTGGATATTGTAGAATAACATTCTCCACCTTATGAATAAGGTCTTGGACCACTTTATATTATTGAATGCATCCCTTTGATCTCTTCGAAAGGTCTGATCCAAATTCTTTTCCTTTTATCCTATGTTTGAGATCTTTAGTCTTAAGCGAAAGATGAATTTATTGAGTAACGCTATGATATGAGAGAAGTTATTAGAGAATCCAATATCTTCGTAATATGCCAATGAAATTATGATTCAAGAAAGTTGATGGTCGATATGAATAGTTTGATAAAGATCCCATGAAAACTATGATTGGATGGTAGTATTGGTGGGGATCAATAAGTTCGTAGTGACCCATAAAAACTATGAAGGTGGATAGGAATTCCTTAAGAATAACAGGTTATTAGTCGGCCCATATAAACTAAAAAGTTAATAGTTACAATAGAAACTATAATTTGAGACAGATAGTCTGGTTAATGTGGATGGGTAATCCATAGCATAGTGCATGTTTGCATATCATATTACCCTTTTTATGTTATGTCTTAACCATTATAGATGCAGGTGCATAGTATATGGTAATTATAAGTTTGGTTATGATACCACTGAGGGGAAAACCTTTCCGCTAAGTGGCACGGTCTCACTAGATATCTATATGGTTGAGACAGAATGTTATTATTCACACCAAACTTTTTTTTTGACTCGAAGTTTATTTTTTCCTTTAAAAGTCTCAGGTGCTCAATTTATTTTGAGTAGTATGATGGTTAAGGTTCTTAAGTTCTCCTTTTGGCGAATAAGCTTTCATAGACGTGTAGGAAGGAAGCTAGCTAGTAGGAGTTCTTTCTATTTGATTCTGCTGTGTTTTGTAAGTAATGGCAAAGTTGTTTAATTGCTTATGTTTTGAATTCGATCAACCAAGGGGGCATTTTCATATTTTTCTCTTGACGTATTTTGTAATAATTATATTTCCTTGAATGTGGTTTACGTGCTAGGATTATATTATGAATTTGAAATATGATCTGAAGTGGAATGAGAAAATTATTTTATGATTTTAATTATTTTGATATCCATGTGTTTCTATTATATCAATGTATCTAACATTATTGCATTTGGTTACCGAGAATTTATGACTGTTGGTGAGTGCAGCATCCATAGTAGTTAATTTTGTGCCTCCAAATGAAGGATGTTACTAATTGGTATTAGAGCATAAGTGTATAAATTTAAATGCAATTTGAACCTAAAAGGATTTTCAAAACATAATCCAATGAATCAGAAAATGAGATCAGGGTTTGGGTTAACGCTATAGTAGAACACTTGAAATGGATATATATATATATATATATATAAGTACGTATTTCACTCTCTTTTATACCATTCTTTTGTATCATACTAAGGATCATATGTAGATTTATGAGAAAGGAAGATATGGAGGCAGGTGGAGGAAGCACCACAACTAATGGAAATGCTCGACCCAATACTAGAATAAACCCATCTTGACATGCAAACGCTAATCCAAATGCAAATGCCAATGTAGGTGCAGGAACCGTTCCAGTAGATATGGGGATGATGTATCAGTTCTTTGTAAATCTGAAGCAAGTTGGAGCAGCTACAGGAGAAACTGGGGCTAATGCAGTTGCAGTAATCAAGTGACCCCAGTTGGCAATAATTATGCCAAGCTGAGCAGAGATTACACCGCTTTTGGTGGAAAGCCATTTTTGGTAAAAGAGCATGCTACTGAAGTGGAAAACTGGAAATTTCACTGTGAAAGAATTTTTGCTGACTCGGGATTAGATGATGAGCAGAAGGGGTGACTTACCTCTAGACAGGTTCAGGAAGCAGGAGCAGCACTTTATTGGTAGAATAGTGTCACTATGGGAGTTCCTAAGGAAGAGTTGACTTGGGTAGAATTTCAAAGGAGATTCAAAGAGAAGTTTTTGTCTGAAGTTTCCAAGTCAGTATTGCTGAGAAAGTTCACGAACTTAGTGCATGTCGAAATTTCGGTGATTGAATATGCTACGACGTATGATGAATTGTCTAGATACAAATATTTCTACCACCGACATCATCATTAAAAGGAACGAGAAGATTATTCGAGGGTTAGGACTTGAATTGCCATAAAGGCTATGCCACATCTCCGTGATCCAAGTACGGTTGTACTAGAGATGGCAATCGAGAATAAAGAGATGCTTTCTATTTAAGGGAAAGAGAAATAGGTTGGAACCCTAGATTCTCCGGGTAAGACGAGGAAATTCTTTAAGAAGAAAGGAGCTCAGAAAGGAGGAGTGTCGAGAAGGAAAAAACTGATCCGATCTATTTCAAATGCGACAAGAAGGGACATTTTGCTCATGAATGTGGAAATAGAAAAGGGAAAAAGTTTAAGGAGTAAAATGCTTCAATTGTGACCACATTGGGCACTGCAAGAATCCGTATCCAGAACTAGTCAGAGCGGATAGGTGGAAGTTTTTGCTTTGGAACCATCTTGTTCTAGACTAACTGTTGCTAAGAAGGGAAAGAATTTGATGTAAGGTATGCTTTTTATTCATAGTATATCAGTTATGGTATTATTTGATACTGGTGCATTGCATTGTTATATTTATCAAAGTTTGCTAGATAAATTTTGTTTAGAACCCTCATACTTTGTTACCTCCTTAAGACTTTCGAATCCGATAGGAGGATATGCCACTCTGGGTATGAGATGTGATCAGTTAGAACTTGAGTTGTAACATCATAAGTTTGCATGCAGTTTATATGTTTTTTGATTGTGTAGGCTTCAGTATCAATTTGGTATGTATTGATTAAATATATATGATGCTAGGATATTTTGCTGAGATATGGAAATATCACTGAGGAGACCCTAATAGTCATAACAGAATATATCTAGTAAAAAATTCAGATCCGAATGCTTTTGCTTTGTTGGGTGCTATGGAAGTAGAAAAAGAATTGAATCAGGTTTTGATAGTAAGTGGGATCGTAGATGTTTTTGAGCTAGTCACAGGACTACCACCGAAGCAAGCGGTTAAGTTTCGAATAGATCTTGACTAGAAGCAGAACCTGTAAATAGACCACCTAGCAGGATGACACCTACCCAGATGAAGGAATTGAAGGTGCAACTAGTGGATTTAGAAGAAAAGAACTTTATTAGACTAAGCACTTCGCTTTAGGGAGCAGCCACCGTGTTCACAAGGAAACTAGATGGATTGTTAAGGATATGTATCTACTATCATAAGTGAATGAGAGGATGACCAAGAATAGGTACCCTTTGCCAAGAATCAATGACTTATTTGATCATTTGAGTGGAGATGGAGTATTTTCCTAATTGAATTCAACGATAGGTTTCCATCAGCGAAGAGTGGTGAGACAGTATTCCGGTGACAATATTTCAGACTAGATATGGTTCGTACGAATAATTACTAATGCCATTCGGGTTAGCAAATGCACCAGCTTTCTCTGTAGATTTGACGAATCAAGTTTTCTGAGAGCACTTGGATAGGTTTATATTGGTATTCATGGATGACATTTTAATAACCTCTAAGGATGAAGGAAAGCATAAAGTTTATCTTAGATTAGTGCTTAAGACGTTGAGGTAGCATCAGCTGAAAGCGAAGTTTTCAAAGTGTCAATTTTTGAAGAAAGAAGTTAAGTTTCTTGGTCATATGGTTATAAAGAAGGGTTTGTCAGTTGAGTCACATAAGGTTGAGGCTGTTAACAACTGGAAGAGACCATAGTCTTGGGCTCCATGGTTATTACTGGAGATTCATTATAGATTGCTCGCAGATAGCAGTGCATTTGAATAAGCTAACCAGGAAGGACACGAAGTTTATTTGATCAGACGAATATGAGGAACCATTCCTTAAGTTAAATCATTTGTTGACCAAAGTGCCTGTTTTAGTAGTCCAGACGGAAACCAAGGATTAGTCGTGTAACAACCCGTAAATTTACAATAATTTAATTGTTAATTTTTATTAAAATTTTGTTATCTAATATTGGAAAAAAAGAAATTTGTGATTCATAAATGAAATAATAACTTAAATAAGATGTAATAATGCTAATCTAAGTTAGTTATTAACTATTTGAATGAAGTTAAAATTAATGGAATTAATGTAAATGTTATACTAGGCTATAAATCGAATATAAGAAAACAAAAGTAGATATTAAATTAATTAATGAATTATTATATATTGAATGGTAATTGAATAAAATCAATATTTAGCAAGAAATTATAACATTGGTTTGGAAATGATAAACTTATAAAAATGTGATTGAGAGTTAATGATAACAATTATTATAAGTTAATCAGTTTTTTATCCACTAAATCAAAATTTGTAATCAATTGCAATGAATCTCAATTCAATGTTATGTTAGTGTAAATTAAGGAAATAATTGGAAATAATGCTAATTCTATTCATAATATGACAATTGGTTGAACAAAAATAATGGGTGTCAAATTTTATTGATTTATTGGAATTTAAACTTAATAATTGGATTAATTGCAATTAAATGAAATTTAATATTTAATTATTATGTTAATAGAAATTAAGATGAAATCTGAGAATATTAGTGTAATAGATCATGAACCAATGTTAATTTTATCCATTTGATAATAATTTATTGAATACAGGATTGAAAATCAAATAAATGGATTTATTGGAATTTCAATTGAAATTTATGAATTTATTAAGACTGAAGTTAATACGGTAATGGGCTAATTAATTAACTTAAAATTGATATCTGAACTTGTCTAAATTATAGTGAAGGTTTAAGAACTCAAAAATGATAAAGATTGCTAATTATAGAATTGGAATTAAAAATTTGATTTAATTAATTTAATATTAATTTATTTAATTAACTTGGAAAATAACCATTATGGCCACTGACTTGAATTTCGACGAAACCAGTTTCATCGGATTCGTAACAGTGAATTATTGTAGAATTTCTAGGTTCATAGCGATCGGACTTGTCGTTTGATCGTACGCCCCTGAAACGCTTAGAAATCAATTTAATTGAAATCAATTGAAATCAATTTGAAATAACTTGATTTTAGCATAACTTCTTCATACGATGGAATTTGGACCTAAAACTATTTTATTGATTTTAAAATGTTTTAGAGCATATATTTTGACATATGGGTTGATCTATTTTCATTCCGGAATCAAAACGGGCCTTACGAGCCATTATTGTTCAAATTTCCAAGCCAATCGTGCCCATTCAATCCTACTTTGTCTCGCCTATATATATACAAATTTATATATATATATATATATAAACCCTATTAGTCTTTCTATTTCTCATTTTTATACGTATAGAAATTTCTATTGCTCCTCTTTCCAATGGCTGAAAACCCTAAAGCTCCTCAGTTCAATTCCAATTCAAAATTCAACTTCAAAAATCTAATCTCCTAAAAAAAATTCAAAAAAATTATAGAAACGAAGTTCTCGATGATACGAATCAACATCTGGTATTTTTTTCGTAATTGTGCTTCAATCATCGGCAAATCGCTATCAAACTATGTAATCACGGAACCCTACGGCCAAATTAGGGATTTTTGATTTCGAGACCAACCGGCGAAACCGGTTTATGGGTTTGGTGGAGATTGTTATGGGGAGTCATTTGATGGTGACTGGAGGTTGTATGGTGCAACGTGGCGCTTGGAATCAGCCGATTAGGGTTCAACAAAACCTATAATGGCGGCGGCGGTGATGC
Source organism: Allium cepa (assembly GCA_030765085.1). NCBI lineage: Eukaryota > Viridiplantae > Streptophyta > Magnoliopsida > Asparagales > Amaryllidaceae > Allium > Allium cepa. The sequence goes on from CM060941.1 coordinate 510,498,823, forward strand.
CTTGGGGGGGACGCGTGGTGCTGGGTTGTAGGGGATCGAAGGGCGATCTGGAAGGAGGTGGTGCGAGGCTTCCCTATGGCCGGTGGCAGACGTGCGACATGGTCAAAGGTGGAAGGGCTCATGGTATATCTGCTATCGAAGGAGAGAGAGTAGGTAAGGGGGCTGACGTGTATCATTTTATTTTATATTTTTTATTTATCTTTAAACTCAAATTGTATAATCTTCTAACTTGAAAAACTTTCTCATAAAAGGTCTGATTTGTGCACGGTTTGTTCCTATGGGATCGTATCGAAATTACGAATATTTTAACGCTGTTTGGACGAATTTTGAGACTGTTTGAATTTTGGGTTCAAATTGGATTTAAATTCAATTTAAATTCAAACGGTGAGTGTATTAACCCACTCACAACTTCTAAAATTTCTTATGCTTGTTAGATTGATTTATGATGTGATTAGAAATTTACTTATGACTATTTGGCATATTTTTAATCATCATCTCCGTTAAATTGAATTTATTTGAATTAAATTGTTATTTAATTTATTATTGCATATAAACTGGCAGTTAAATAGTTATTTAATTTATTATTGAATATAAACTGTCAGTAAATGCCTGTTATTTATTATCTGTTCCATATTGATGTTATTGATTGAATTGGATGATGATTGTGATAAATGTTTGGTGATTGATATTGGATGAATGGATGTTGCATTTTATACTGTTATAAACTGCAAGTTGTTATGGATTTTATTTCATTCGGGATTGCGGTTTGAAATGATATATAACCGTATTTATATTTTAAATTACGGATTGAAATGATAAATATCCGTATCACTTGACCATAGGATAGAAAATTATATATAGACACCGTGGTCTATGTATAAAATTATTTTGAAATGATTTCTATGGTTTGTAAAGAAATATATGGTTTTAGATAAATATTGATTTCAGATATTATATAAATGTTATTCTATCCTTTATTTTAAGCTATGTATAATTAGTTTTAATATAGAGTAAGCTTAATAATAAGTTTGATTTTTATTGAAGATAATATGGTCAAGTATTTAAATTATATTTTAATATAGAGTTTAAAAGGGATTTATTTTGTAAAGTATTTCAAAACTAAATAATAGAAAATTTAATTGTTGAATCGGAATTACCAGACTTAGTTTTGAAATTGTTGAATACTTAAAGTTTGAAATATATTGAATTTGAAATGGTTTATTCGGTGGTTCAAATCTATTTTGAAATCGATAGATTGGAATAGTCAATTTGGAAACTAAATCGTATTGAAATTTATGTTTTGGGATTTGGTTAAATCTAAAATTTATAAATTCGAGTTGTTTTGGAATTGACTTGTGAAATTGAAGAAACTAGTTTAGTTTATAAAGTATTTTTATATTTTAATATTTAAGTGGTGAAAGTGTTATATTTCAAGTGTTTTGATTTCGAAACGTAATAAGTTTGAAAGTTTTATTATTTTTAGAAAGGATATATTTGAAATGAAAATAATACCGTATTGATTTGTTTCTGAAAAGGCAATGATATCGGGTTTTAAAGCAAAACTATGAAAATGGCCGTGGTGTTATAATAACGATTGGTTGTTAAAGAGACCGAGATCGGAAGTTGTCATACTCTCTGCCAACTTTGAAAACCACTTTAACAACCGTGTGCGTGGTGGAGATTCAAGAATGAAGTAGGATGGCGATGGCGTTCCTTTGAGGTATATACATGGACCCGACTTCCGTGAGTTAGCATAAGATTGCTAAAACAGGAGCGTTTCCGAGCCAGTGAGGTAGCTCCTCTTATTGGACACACTCCTTTGATACTGTTCCATTATATTCTGACTATAAGATTGATTGGGTGGCCACTTTTGATTTTTGATTTTGGAGGTGTGGCTCGACGTGGGCGGTGGCTGCGCGCTATGCGTCACCACTAGTACGGATAGTAATTGGTCTATCTACCCTGGCATTGCCTTGTGTGTCGTGTCACCTACCCTAGCGCGCCTTATACGAGTTTGGTTTTCTCCCGTAGCCCGTGGAGTATTTAGGGTAGCCTTCCAATCTGGAGGTACGCTGATACTGGATGGCTACTGGGACTATTACGTTGTAAAGGCTATATGGATAACCCCTTAACGCTATTAAAAAGTAAGTTTATTTTACTATAGACATTATTATAATAGCGAAATATTACTACATAGTAAATAGTTTAACGGATCCTTAGGAGATGTGAATCTCGAGCATCTCTTAAGTTACTGCACTGACATTTGACACTGGATAGGAGCTGTCAAATCCTGTAAACATCTCTGACGTCGTTCCACTTATATTTTACCAATGGTTTAACTTACATAAGATCTTTCAGTTCTGACTTAAGTGTTTTGTCCTTTCAATTCGCTTCGGTTAGTCCGAGCATTTTAGGGTTTGAAGATCTTATTTCTGGAAGACGAAGACGAAGATTTTATTACTATTATTTATTATATTATTCCACTGCATTCATACTATTCCGTTGCATTATTTATTATTCTTCGGTATGTGTAACTCTGATATGTGTTGTAAAAGCAAATGTTTTGTAAAACAACTTCATCAACTGTTACTTGATTATTATGTTTTTCATTCCACTATGAGATTCTATTTTGTTTTATTTCTTTTTCCTTTTTCTTATTCACCCCAATAACAATTCGCCCTTTTGTACGGTTTGAGTCTGAAGTGTGTGGTTTATCATCCATTTAAAGCGTACAAAAAGGCGGGCTGTTACATCTGGTATCAAAGCTTTGGTTTAGTAATAAAGCTTAGCTTTGTGGGGTCTGACTCCTTATCAATAGGGTAGTAATACCCTAGGATGAGTCGCTGAGTGGGTACATATATATGAAAGAGCATATTTGTTAGTGCTATGAAAAGGTTTTAATATTGTGTTAATTTGTTCCGTTTTGTATTTATAAGTTCTGATTGGTGCATAGCACGTTATGACATCAATGGGGATTTCTAAACAATTAATAGGACTGACCGACACAATATTTATTTTGAAATATAGGTAAATGAAATAATTTTGCCAATTATATTTTCTATATATAATATAATAAATTTTTATAAGGTTATATTTGTTGTAATGTATTGGTTGTTAAGCAGTGAAATTTATAAATATTGATTGGGAACAAGATTTGAAGAAAATAAAATAAATAAAATTTGGAAATTTTAGATCTTAAGTTCCGGGATTTTGAAAATTTCTTTCAAAAGATTTGGAATATAATAATAACATTTATAAGTATTTTCTGATATTAATATTTCAATATAGATTGAAAGAATGGTTTAAAGAAATTTCGAAAGGAAATAAGTTCTGTACTCTCCTCTCTGTCGCTGGAAAATAATTTCGGTGATGAGTGCATGCATCATCGACATTCATTTTCGATTTCTAAGTAGGAAGGCCACTGTAGTAGTTTTACTACAGATTTATTTTGATAAAAACATATAAATTTAAATTGTCTTAAATTTAAGTGGATATATTTATAAGTATATACAATTGTCTATTATTTTAAAATTATTTTGAATGAAACCTAGTATCTAATTCTTAAGTTTTCGTTAATTAATAGTTTTAATTAGTGTAGTGAAATGGAATTTAACTAATAATTGAAACCTCTAAATGAAATCACAACCATTGAACATTTATGAAATAAGTTAAACTTGTGGAACATTTAATTGCATACTTAAAAACATATGTATAACTTACCAATCACAGAAGTTGAAATGTTAGCAAGAAAATGTAATGGAACCTTATACAGGTAAAACTTAAAATAGTGAAAGTGTTTAATGAAACTCAGTTATAAATAAGTATTGATGTTATAGAGTTATAAACTTAGGTTACAATTGAAATGTTACTACAATAAAATAAGATAGAAGGTAAATGTTGTAAGTAAAAGATTTTAAACTTAAGTTAATGAAATTAATATGCCAAGTAACTGAATTGAACATGAATATTATTAATAAATGATTGTAATGCAATAAAAAGAAAATTATTCGATATGAATAAATAAAAATGAAAATTGTGTAAGTAAAAGTGCAAATAAGTGAGGTAAACACTGAATCAATGAATGGAAATGAAATTTGCAAGAAATAAATGTAAATTGAAAAGATAAATCATTATATGAATGAATGGAAATCAAACAACAAATGTTATGAAATTAAATTGATAAGAATGAACTTAATCTATTGTTTGGAATTATTGTTTGTTTGGTTCATGGTTGTTTGGACAAGGATACTTTAAAAATGTTTGGATGCATGAATAATCTATTTAGTTCACCTAAGACTGTCGAGTAAATGGTGCGCTTAATAGTTTATTTTTCGTTCCGTACAATTTAAAGTTTTGAGCCCGAACAAACTATTTGTTTTGTTTGATACGAATAAATAATTGATTAGTATTGACTTCATATGATGATTGTATGTTGTGATTTCAAGTGATTGTTGTTTTATATTGATTTTGTTTGGTAGTGGTTGAAACAACTTTAAATATTTTATTTATACAAGTATTAACCTCCTTTGGATTATATAAGTGAAATACAGGTTATGGAAGTAATTGCTACTACTTTTGGTTTCATAAATAAGCGTTTTTGCCCGACAAATAGGTACGTTTTTGGATTACGGTTTATAGCGTTTTTATATTATTTTTCCCATGTTGGGATATATATTGTTTTGGAAAATATATGTTGTATATTATTATATTTGATATTATAAATTCTCCCGAACTTCTCCGTATAAATGAGACTCTGCCGAAATTTTCTGTAAATTTTGGACTTACAAAAATTTGAAAAATGTTTTCCAAACTTTATTAATTTGAGTACAAAAAGATTTAATGGTTATAAATTGGTATATTTTATTTAAATTGATTATAAAGTTAATATTTTTGAACAAGATGTATTGTATACTCAATTCTTTCTTTTCCCTTCTTTTTCCTTTTTGGGGATGAAAAGTTTTGAGTGGGAGAGAGTGTAACAACCCGTAAATTTTCGATAATTTAATTGTTAAGTTTTATTAAGATTTTGTTATCTAATATTGGAAAAACAGAAATTCGTGATTCATAAATGAAATAATAACTTAAATGAGATGTAATAATGCTAATCTAGGTTAATTATTAACTATTTGAATGAAGTTATAATTAATGGAATTAACGTAAATGTTATACTAGTCTATAAATCGAATATAAGAAAACAAACGTAGATATTGAATTAATTAACGAATTAGTATATATTGAATGGTAATTGAATAAAATCAATGTTTAGTAAGAAATTATAACATTGGTTTGGAAATGATAAACTTATAAAACGTGATTGAGAGTTAATGATAACAATTATTATAAGTTAATCATTTATTTAGTCCATTAAATCAAAATTTGTAATCAATTTCAATGAATCTCAATTAAATGTTATGTTAGTGTAAATTAAGGAAATAATTGAAAATAATATTAATTTTGTTCATAATATGACAATTGGTTGAACAAAAATAATGGATATCAAGATTTATTGATTTGTTGGAATTTAAACTTAATAATTGGATTAATTGCAATTAAATGAAATTTAATATTTAATTATTACGTTAATAGAAATTAAGATGAAATCTGAGAATACTAATGCAATAGATCATGAACCAATGTTAATTTCATCAATTTGGTAATAATTTCTTGAATGCTGGATTGAAAATCAAATAAATGGATTTATTGGAATTTCAATTGAAATTTATGAAGAAATTAATACGGTAATGGGCTAATTAATTAACTTAAAATTGATATCTGAACTATCTAAATTATAGCGAAGGCTTAAGAACTCAAAAATGATAAAGATTGCTAATTATAGAATTGGAATCAAAATTTTGATTTAATTAATTTAATATTAATTTATTTAATTAACTTGGAAAATAGCCATTTTGGCCACTGATTCGGATTTCGACGAAACTAGTTTCATCGGATTCGTAACAGTGAATTATTGTAGGATTTCAAGTATCGTAGCGATTGGACTTGTTGTTTTATCGTACGAGCCCGAAACACTTAGAAATCAATTTAATTGAAATCGATTGAAATCAATTTGAAATAATTTGATTTTAGCATAACTTCTTCATACGATGGAATTTGGACCTAAAATCTATTCCATTGATTTTAGAATATTTAAAACATATATTTTGACATATGGGTTGATCTATTTTCGTTTCGGAGTCGAAACGGGCTTTTCGGGCCATTATCGTTCAAAGTTCCCAGCCAATCGTGCCCATTCAATCCTATTTTGTTCTTCCTATATATATATATCGTTATAAACCCTAACAGCCTTTTTATTTCTCATTTCTATATGTATTGAAATTTATGTTGCTCCTCTTTCCAACGGCTGAAAATCCTAAAACTCCTCATTTCAATTCCAATTCAAATCTAACTTCAAAAATCAAATCTCCTTAAAAAAATTCAAAAAAATTATAGAATCAAAGTTCTCGACAATACAAATCAGCTTCTGGTGTTCGTTTTTTGTAATTGTGCTTCAATCATCGGCAAATTGCGGTCAAACTATGAAATCTTGGAACTCTTAGGCCAAATTCAGGGTTTTTGATTCCGAGACCAATCGACGAAATTGGTTTATTGGTTTGGCGGAGATTGTCGTGGGGAGTCGTTTGATGGTGACCGGAGGTTGTACGGTGCGACGTGGCACATGGGATCAGCCAACTAGGGCTCGGTAAAACCCTATAATGGCGGCGGCGGCGGTGCTTTGGGGGGGACGCGTGGTGCTGGGTTGTAGGGGATCAAAGGGCGATCTGGAGGGAGGTGGTGCGAGGCTTCCCTGTGGCCGGCGGCAGACATGCAATGTGGTCAAAGTTAGATGGGCGCGTGGTGTATCTGCTATCGAACGAGAGAGAGATGGTAAAGGGGCTGACGTGTATCGTTTTATTTATTTTTTATTTTTTTATTTATCTTCAAACTCAAATTGTATAATCTTCTAACTTGAAAAACTTTCTCATACGAGGTCTGATTTGCACGCAATTTGTTCCTATTGGATCGTATCGAAATTCTGGATATTTTAACGCTGGTTTGGATGAATTCTGAGTCTTTTTGAATTTGGGGTTTAAATTGGATTTAAATTCTATTTATTCAAAAGGTGAGTGTTTTAACCCACTCACAACTTCTAAAATTTCTTATGTTTGTTAAATTGATGTATGATGTGATTAGAAATTTACTGATGACTGTTTGGCATATTTATAATCATCATCTCGGTTAAATTGAATTTATTTGAATTAATTGTTATTTAATTTATTATTGCATATAAACTGCCAGTTAAATAGTTATTTAATTTATTATTGAATATAAACTGCCAGTAAATGCCGGTTATTTATTATCTGTTCTACATTGATGTTATTGATTGAGTTGGATAATGATTGTGCTAAATGTTTGATGATTGATATTGGATAAATGGATGCTATATTTTATACTGTTATAAACTGCAAGTTGTTATGGATTTTATTTCATTCGGGATTGCAGTTTGAAATGATATATAACCGTATTTATAGTTTAAATTACGGATTGAAATGTTAAATATCCGTATCACTTGACCATAGGATAGAAAATTATATACAGACACCGTGGTCTATATATAAAAGTATTTTGAAATGATTTCTATGGTTTGTAATATATAGTTTTCGATAAATATTGATTCTAGATATTATTTAAATGTTATTCTATTCTCGATTTTAAGCTATGTATAATTTGTTTTAATATAGAGTAAGCTTAATAATAAGTTTGATTTTTATTGAAGATAGTATGGTTAAGTATTTAAATTATATTTTAATATAGAGTTTAAAAGGGATTTATTTTGTAAAGTATTTCAAAACTAAATAATAAAAAATTTAATTGTTGAATCAGAATTACCAAAATTAGTTTTGAAATATTTGAATATTTAAAGTTTGAAATATATTGAATTTGAAATGGTTTATTTGGTGGATCAAATCTATTTTGAGATCGACAAATTGAATTAGTTTATTTGGAAACTGAATCGTATTGAGATTTATGTTTTGGGATTTGGTTAAATTTAAAATTTATAAATTCGAGTTGTTTTGGAATTTATTTGTGAAATTGAAGAAGCTAGTTTACTTTATAAAGTATTTTAATATTTTAACCATTTAAGTGGTGAAAGTGATATATTTCAAGTGTTTTGATTTCGAAACGTTATAACTTTGAAAGTGTTATGCTTTTTAGGAAGGATATATTTGAAATGAAAATAATATCGTATTATTTTGGTTCTGAAAAGGCAATGATATTGGGTTTTAAAGCATAAACTATTTTGAAAATGACTGCGGTGTTATAATAGTGATTGGTTATTAAGGAGACCGGGATCGGAAGTTGTCATACTCTCTGCCAACTCCGAAAACCACATTAACAACCGTGTACGCGGTGGAGATTCCAAAATGAAGTAGGATGGCGGCGGCGTTCATTTGAGGTATATACATGGACCCGACTCCCGTGTGTTGGCATAAGGTGGCTAAAACAGGAGCAATTTCGGGCCAGTGAGGTAGCTCCTCTTATCGGACACACTCCTTCGATACCATTCCATTATATTCTGACTTTGAGATTGATTCGATGGCCACTTTTGATTTTTGATATTGGGGATGTAGCTCGAGGTGGGCGGTAGCTGCGTGCTATGCGTCACCACCAGTCCGGATAGTAATTGGTATATCTACTCTGGCATTGCCTTGGGTGTTGTGTCACCTAATCTTGCTCACCTTGTATGAGTTTGGTTTTCTCCCGTAGCCCATGGAGTATTTAGGGTAGCCTCTAGATCTGGAGGTACGCTGATACTTGATGGACTATTGGGACTATTACGTGGTAAGGGCTATATGGGTAACCCCTTAACGCTATTAAAAAGTAAGTTTATTTTGCTATAGACATTATTATAATAGCGAAATATTACAACATAGTAAATAGTTTAATGGATCCTTAAGAGATGTGAATCCCGAGCATCTCTTAAGTTACTGCACTAACGTTTGACGCTGGGTAAGAGATGTCAAATCCCATAAACATCTCTGACGCCATTCCACTCATATTTTACCATAGATTTAACTTACATAAGATCTTTTAGTTCTGACTCGAGTGTTTTATCCTTTCAATTCGCTTGGGTCAGTCTGAGCATTTCAGGGTTTGAAAATCTTATTTCTGGAAGATGAAGACGAAGATTGTTTTACTATTATTCATTATATTATTCCACTGCTTTCATATTGTTCTGCTGCATTATTTATTATTCTCCGGTATGTGTAACTCTAATATGTGTTGTAAAAGTATAATCAAATGTTTTGTAAAACAGCTTCATGAACTATTATTTGATTATTATATTTTGTCATTCCGTTGTAATATTCAGTTTTGTTTTATTTCTTTCTTCCTTTTTGTATTAACCCCAATAATAATTTGCCCTTTTGTATGGTTTGAGTCTAACGTGTGTGGTTTATCGTCGATTTAAAGCATATAAAATGGCGGGCTGTTACAAGTTATGTATACATATGCGTGTGGAACCGGATTAGATGCTGTGTTAATCCAGAAAGGTAAAGTTATTTCTTATGCTTCGCAACATCTTAGACCACATGAAGTGAGATATCCTACTCATGATATAGAGTTGGCAGTGGTGATCTTCGCAGTATGGAGACATTATCTCTTAGGGAAGGGATTTTAGTTATACGCATATCATAAGCCCTAAAGATATTTGTTTTCTCATAAGGAGTTAAATATGAGACAATAGAGGTGGCTAGAATTTTTAGCAGTTTATGGCTTTGGTATAGAGTACACGCCGGGGAAAGATAACAAGGTTGTGGATGCACTTAGTAGGAAAAATCAAAATATGGTGTTAGTCATGTTGGCTGAATGGAAGGATCTTGTGGCGTTGACTACATGCAGTGTGCAGTTAAAATCTATTGCTAGTTCTAGTTATTGTACAGCCATATTGTGCTGCTTTGAAGTTTGACCAAAATTGATCGAAAGGATTGCATCTAAGTAGAAAGATGATCCAGTGTTAGCTGAGAAGATTAGAAGGCTAGAGGCTAGAATCATGATTGATGATCTGGGGGATTTTATTCTTGACCAAAAAGGGTGGTTGAGAAAGAAGGGATGATTGTGTGTCTTGAATGTAGAAAACCTAAGGAAGGTGGTCCTTAGAGAATGTCATCGATCAAAATTTATGATTCGTCTTGTGGGTACAAGATGTATCAGGATATGAAGAGGAGTTTCTATGTAACATCCCCCTTCTTGGAGGTGCAAAATTAATGGCTATGGATACACCAATCATCCATAGTTATTAATCCATGATGACCAAATACGACGGTGTTAGATAGATCGATGCACATATCTCAAGAATACAGGAAAAAAATTAACAAATTAAAAACACATTTCCACATTCCATTCAAAATATTTCATGTACATTACATAATCCCACAAACGTTAACCACTTTCAGAAAAGTACAATTATTACACATACGCCAAAAGCGACATATGAAGATGCCTCCTTAGTTGATTAAAGTATATAATAAGACTAATAAGCCTGCCTTTACATCCAAAGTACACAGTAGAAAAAGATAACTCTAAATAACTAACTACCACCTAGACGCCTCCTGAAGTTTTATTTATCTAAGAAGAGAACCTTGAAACCCTAAACCTTAAATTACTAAAAATCAATTGAGTACCTAAGAGGTTAAGGGGAAAACAAAAACTTCAAGTCACGAATAAAGCTTGGTATGAATAATAATCCAACATCTCAACCAATTGGATGCTCAGTGAGATCACGCCGCTTAGCAGAACGGATTTTTCCCTAAATAGTATCCTAAAGCCTTTTATAAAACCATATATTATGCTCCTGCAACCAAAATGATTAAAAACAGAGTATTTTAAAATATGATGATGATTTACATATATAAACATTTTGGATTTCCCGTTCCCAGTTTAACCGACTTCCTATCATATTTATAGTATAACTTATTAGTTTTCATTGGTTTGCCAATAACCTTTTTATAATTCATGAACACCATGTCCTATTTCTGAGTTTTTTGGGATTAGTAAGAACCTATAGGTCCCTAACAACTAATTTAATTAATTCATGGGTTCCCCTAAACCTACTGGTCATTCTGATAACTCCTCATTTATCCTGTTTTTCATAGGTTTACTAAGAACCTATGGATTCTCCAGTAACTCCCTTCTTAGCTTTGTCTTCATGGGTTGACTAGGAACCTATCGATGCCTCCAATACCTTCTTTCTTATCCAAATTTTCATGGGTTGACTAGGAACCTTTTGACTGACGTCAATACTTGGTCCGGATATAGTTTTTATAGGTTCACTACAAATCAATTGGCCCATGCCAACCATACTTAATACATAGTTTTCATGGGTTTACTATGAACCTGTTGGTTACCTCCAATAACTTCCTAATCATAGTTTTCATGGGTTAACCATGAGCCTATCTCCCGAACAAATTCAAGGTTTACGCATTCTATATTTTGGTCTCTATGACTCCCTAGATGCAATTTTACTCATTTAGGAGTTTAATCAATTTATGTTCACTACTAGTTTAATGTGACGACCCGTAAATCCGTACCCTTTGAATCGACAATAAACCACACATGTCCATCTCAAAAAGCATAGACCGACGGAAAGTTGGGAGAAAGAAAAGAAGAGAGAAGAAGAGAAGAGAATAAAGAGAGAAGATAGTACCAAACAGAACAATACATAATCTCACATCGCAGCAGAAAACATATAATATCATGTTAATAATCATTACAAAACAGAAACTATATATATACATATATCAATCAGCGTTCAACAATCAAATAATAGTTATCGGCCTGGACAGTTATAATAACCCGTCCTCGCAATTGCTGATAATAAGTAAAAACTAAGCACATCGGATAATTAATAAACAAAACAGATACGTGTATACGAAGATGAAGATCTCCAAATTGCCTGCTGAAGCTCCAAAAGCATCCATCTAAACCTATAAATATACTCGGTCTGACTCGATCATTGAAAGGGAAGAATGCCTGGGTCAGTCTGGTAAACCCCGTGAGAAACACATTCAATTGAATTTATTAAATTACCAAACTTTTCTTTTATAAGAAAAAGTATCTCGTAAGACAAGTCCACATATAAACACAGATATGTTTTAACCTTACGATAACTTAAACATCTCATGTCAAATCATCTGATAATATACTAGCGTCTAGTATGCAACTAATATTAATCATAGCCGAAATTGTTACATTGATTAAATTCCATCATATAGCCCAATTGGGTAATATAATCAAAATGGCAAGCACGTAGTGGATTTTGGATTTCCATACAAATAACTAGGTGAAGGGACTACCTACCAATGGTACATCTCTAGAAGAACATACCGAGAAACCATCGCACAGTTTCTCTACCAACACAAGACCGGCCCTCCTCTATAATTAGATGGTACCAAATATGTCATCCTACGGTCATTAACGACCTTTAACGAGGGTCATCTAGCATACAAACCACAATAATAAGATACACGACATCATAGCATGTAAAGATATATATATATAGAAGAGGATGATCATACCCTAATGGGAGCAACCCACTTAGACTTGCCGCATCTAAACATGTTTTGGTCATTTCCGGTTGATGAGGCCTGAGGTAACGATTACCTTTCACAATCACATATCACATCACTTTGAATGCCACATGGCCATTTTCGTTGACTACTAATTGACTTCCACAAAAATACAACCCTTAAGCTCATACATCTCAAGGAGGGTGTTAAGCTAAGAGAAATTTCCTACTCTGCCACCACTGATGTACGTTTGTAAAACCAATGTACGTAATCTTTAGAAATGCAATGTCAGACAAACATCCATACAAGTTGTCCACGAACACAAGACAAACCGAAAGTACTTTCCTACGACATCCTGTCGGGAAAATCTCTAGGATTAGTAGCGAATAGTCCTCACATTGGATATTTCATAATGAAGAAACCATTGCTACTATATGTATATTGGGATTTTAACCCCAAACGATCAATAAGCAGTCTTCCACTATGAAAATCCAGAATATCAATATTATCGACAACCAACCTGCACAATCATCGCATATACATTGGTCCGAAGTGGTTTTTAGAAAAATCCGATCCCGGTCTCTTCGCACCAACAACGCAAAAGCGTTTTTCAACCTCACACAAGAACTAAGTCTCATAGACTTATCACATCCCTAAATTGCGACTTGCTATCCTTTGACCAAGAAGGAAGCTCGATAGATTGGAGTAATACTCCACACTACACGAATCAACATCCTCAACACAAATGATAATCAAGCCAACACGGAAGGCTACGTACTAAGTGTATGATTAAATAGTTCCTAGATCAAGTCGAGGAACTAAAATTTAGCCAAATTTATAGTCGTTATTTAACTATCAAAGCAAACAAACATATATTCAGCACCATAACAATCACTAGGCCGTATTAATTAATCTTTTATTGATTAAATCACTTGCCAAATATTCACTTCGAATTTTCTTTAAAAAGATGTAATCTCAAAACCATTTCAATGTAGGAAAACTTTCCATATTCTTATTTAATAATAAGTAATTCACAAATTTCTTTATTTTCATCACATAGAAAATATTATGTATATACTTAAATCACGATTAAGTATATATTCTATTCCGTAAGGAAAACATACTCTTTAAACACATTTATCTAGGGTCAAAACGGATGTTGCGCAAAATATCTTTATGACAACCCAAAGTCCTTAGTATAGGGAATCGAAAATAAGATAGACATATAAATCCCATATACTGTACAAAGTATTCTTTCAGAAATCATCTACTATAACAACGGTCTTATCGTCCATCATTTCCTTATTTTTTGAAAACGTCTACTTTAACAATGAATGTTGAAATCTATGTTTTCGATACTTAACACATTTTAAAAACATCTTCAAAACATTTTACTCCATTTAAAACATCTCTTCCCAAAAATACCCCTTTTATTTACTATATTATTCACTGTCCTAAATCGTATACTTTGTTTACCAAATCCAACATTTCTATATGTTTATTAAAGATAATCCACTGTCCAAAATCGTGAATATAATCCTTTTACAAAATTCATTACAATTACATATGTAAATTAAAGGATTATCCACTGTCCAAAATCGTGGATGAATTCCTTTAATATACTTCTATATTTAGCTTATCAAATTCAATTGATTTCGGATTTATAAAACAATGTTTATAAATCACATTTATATTTTATCAAACTTCAACTTATAAAATCCCTTTATTAACCAATTCCATTTATAACTCAATTACCTGCCAAAAATCCAAACTATAAGTTAATTAATTATAATTTATTTATTTACAAATTCATTCATTTTATAACTTCACAAATTCACAAATCTATAAATCTTATTCACTTATAAAATCCATTTATAACTCCATTTTAAACATTTACAAAAACTTCATTAAAATTCCGTTATTTCAATTTATAAAAATATCCATTTTATAAATCTTACATACAAACCATTTTTAATAAATTCAAAAATCTCAATTTAAATAAACTTTTTCTTTTAATAATTTACAAATCGTTCGTCAAACTTATATAACTCCAAAAAAATCATACTTAAGCACATTTCATAAAATCATAATTTTTATAACATAAAAATTATATCTTTTATTTATTTAAAATAAATCCATTCACTTTAATAATTAAAAATTAACAAAACATCTATTTTCAATAATCACTTTAAAATCCATTTAAATTTGGAAATCGTCACTTAAACATTTTAAAATTTCAAAAATAAGCTCAACGCTACAACAGCACTAAATACATCAACCACGACATCTAAAACATCATATATCATATGATAACAGCATATATCAAAATATTTGTAAATAAATCAATACATAAATTCACATTTTTGTTTTATAAAAACTTCAATATATAAAATACCCTTTATTCACCAAATCCCATTTATACCTAATTTATATTCCAAAATCCAATTTATTAGTTAATTACCTATAAATCTCTTTATTTCCAAAATCATTCTTTTAATAACTTCACAACTTCATAAATCTATAAATCTTATTTACTTATAAAATTCATCTTTCACTTCCCTTTAACATTTACAAAACTCCTTTATAATTTCAATGCTTTGATTTATAAAATATCAATTTTATAAATCTTACATATAAACTATTTATAATTATTCAATATTCTCCATTTATACTAATTCACAAAATAGTTAACTCCATATCTCAAAAATCACATTTTGATTATAATTTACAAAAATCATAAATTTTATAACATAAAAATTATAGCATTTATTTATTTAAAATATTTTCCTTCCTTTATAACAAATCAAATCATACATTTTCAAATCACTTAAAAATCTTTTTAACTTAAAATCATCACTTTAACATTTTTAAAATTCCAAAAATAGGTCTAATGCTGCAACAGCACTAAATACATCAATCATGACATCCAAAGCATTATATATCATACGATAACAGAATATATCACAATATCCATAAATAAAACAAATACCGATGAGGAATCCAGTTAGATTCCTCCAACCTGTCACCTGCAACAAATATACATATTAGAAATATATATACAATGTTCGTTGTAACGACCCGTAAATTTCGATAATTTAATTGATTAATTTAATAAGATTTTTGCAATTTAATTTAGAAAGAAATAAAAATTTTAAAATTTATAATGAAGTGAAGGTTAAAAATGAAATGTAGCAATGGTGATTAAAAATTAATTATTAACAACTGGAATGAAATCCTAATAGTGAAATAGCGTAAATTGTTGCACTTGGTTATAAAATTGAAAATAAGTAAACAAGGAAAAGTGTTGAAAAAATGGATGAATTCAATATTATGTAAGTAATTATGATAACTAGTTGAATATAAAATAAACTTAAGTGCAAATTAAATGTTATGATAACAATTATTATAAAATACCTATTTAATTTGTCAATGAAATTAATTGAGAATCAATTTCATTAAATGTAAGTAAATGTTCATTAATATGAATTTAGTCGATGACTGTAAAACACTATGGTAATTGGATATATTGTAATGTTAAAGTTATCCATAAGACAATAGTTGATATAATAAAAAGAATGGGAATCAAGATTTATTAATTCAAATTTAATAAAGTGGATTAATTAAAATTAAATGAAATTTAATATTTTAATATTACGTAAATGGGAATTAAGATGAAATTGGGCAATATTAATATGCCAAGATATAAACCAATGTGAATTATATTCTTATTGTAATAGAAGACTTGAATAACAAGATTTAAGATTTAATAAATGGGTTTCTGAAATTTTAAATTCATAAATTTCTAAATTGAAATTTAACGCTGAAATTGACCAATGAATCAACGTTAAAATGATTAAGAAATCATAAATGATGAAATTAATGAATTATTAATTTTGAAACGAAAAGCAATTTAATTAATTAAATATTAATTTAATTTAATAATGTGAAATACAGCCATTTTAGCCACTGACTCGGATTTTGACGAAACCAGTTTCATCGGATCCGTAACGATGAACTATGATATGATCTCAAGTTTTGTAATGATCGGACTTGTCATTTGATCATACGGGCTCGAAATGCCTAGAAATCAATTTAATTAGAATCAATTTGAAATAACTTGATTTTAGCATAACTTCTTCATACGATGGAATTTGGACTTGAAATCTGTTCCATTGCGTTTAAAATATTTAAAAAACCTATTTTGATATATGGGTTGCGCAGTTTCGTTACGAAGTCAGAACAGGCTTTTCGGGCCATTTATCGTTCAATTTTCCAAACCAATCAAGCCCATTTGTTTCTATTGCATTATGCCTATACATATATCGTTATAAAATCTAGAAGCCTTTCTATTTCTTATTTCTGTACATATAGAAATTTTTGTTGCTCCTCCTCCTTAATGGAAGACAAACCCTAAAATTCACAACCCAGTTTCAATGCAAAATTCAACCTTAAAATTTCAAACTCCACAAACTATATCAAATTATATATCGATCTAAACCTCTCGACGAGCGCATCTCAGATCTGAAATTCTTTTTTCAATTCGATGCATCGTTTGTCCTAAAATTCAGGTTGAACCTTGGCCGTTCATAGGCCACATGATTGATCAACGGTGGATCTTCCTTGATTGGGTGATCGGGAAGTTTGTGCGTGCAGAGAAGGACCAGAGCAGTTGATCGGCGGTCCTCGTCTATGTCAGAATGTCATATTTTGGCCGTGGACTCAAACCTTAGGTGGCGGTGGCACTAGCTGTTTCAGGTGGTGATGGGCGATCGCGCGGCATGAGGAGGCTCGGCCGAGGCTGGAGAGGATGGCGATACGCTCTGATCGAGCTGTAGGTGGTCGGTTTTCGATGGCGACGTGGCATTTCAGGTGGCGGCTACACGAATTCGGTCTTGGTTGTGTTCGATTTTGACTGGGTAGGTTTTCGCGTGCATTACAGTATGCTGGCGTGGCTTTACCTGAAAGGGTATCTCCTTTTTATTTTATTTTATTTCAATTTGAATTTATACAACTTCTAACGCGTACAACTTTTACATACAAGGTCCAATTCACGCGCGGTTCATTCCACTGAGGTTGTATTTGAATTCTTGACATTTTGACTTTAGTTTGGACAAATTCTGAGACTATTCAAATTTTGGGTTTAAACTGGATTTAAATTCAAAAGGTGAGTGTTTTAATCCACTCACAACTCATAAAATTTCTTATATTTGTTAAATTGATTTATGATGTGATTAGAAATTTATTTATGACTGTTTGGCATATTTGAATCATCATCTCAGTTTATTTGAATTTATTTGGATAAAATGGTTATTTAGTTTATTATTGAATATAAACTGCCAGTAAATACCTGTTATTTATTATACGTTCTATATTGATGTTACAGATTGATTTGGATGATGATTGTGATAAATGTTTGACAATTGATATTGGATGAATGGATGTTGTATTATATATTGTTATAAGCTGCAAGTTGTTATGAATTTTTATTTCATTCGAGATTGCTGTTTGAAATGATATATAACCGTATTTATATTTTAAATTATGGATTAAAATGATAAATATCCATCTCACTTGACCATACGATAGAACATTTTATACAGACATCGGGGTCTATATATAAAATATTTTGAAATGATTTCTATGGGTTTGTAAAGAAATATATAGTTTTAGATAAATATTTATTTTAGATATTATATAAATTTTATTTTATCCTTGATTTTAAGTTATGCATAATTTGTTTTAATATAGAATAAGCTTAATAATAAGTTTGATTTTTATTGAAGATAATATGATTAAGTATTTAAATTATATGATTTAAATAAAATTAAGGTTGGAAGATAAATTTGAGATTTATTTGAAATCAAATCTATTTAAGAATTAAACTCAAATAAGCTTGATGTGAAATTTATTAAATTTGAAATTTTAGAAGGTATGATTTTTATAACTTGATTTTGGTTTAAGGTGAATTAAATAAAGATTTCAAGTATAAATAGATTGAAGGAAATATTTAGTTAGTTGTAATCTATGTTTTATTTAAATGACAATGGATTTATTATGTAAAATATTTCAAAACTAAATAATAGAAAATGAATTGTTGAATCGTAATTATCAAACTTAGTTTTGAAATTGTTAAACACTTAAAATTTGAACTATATTACATTTGAAATGGTTTATTTTGTAGATCAAATCTGTTTGAAATCGATAAAATTTGGAATAGTTTATTTGAAAAATGAATCGTATTGGAATTTAAGATTTGGGATCTGGTTAAATTTAAAATTTAGAAATTCGAGTCATTTTGGAATTGATTTATGAGATTGAAGAAGCTAGTTTATTATATAAAGTATTTTAATATGTAAACCATTTAAGTGGTGGAAGTTATGTTTCAAAGTTATGAGTTTCAAAATATTATGATTTGCAAGTGTTATATTTCAAGTGTTATAACGTTGAAATTGCTATGATTTTTGGAAAGGATATATTTGAAATAAAAATGATATTATATTTATTGGGTTTTAATAAAAATGATATCATATTGATTTGGTTTTTGAAATGGAAATGATATCGCATTTCTATGGTTTTGGAATGGATACTATATTCTGGTTTTGAAGTATAAATTATTTTAAAATAACCGTGGTGTTATAATAACGTTTGGTGGTTAAAGAGATCGAGATCGAAAGTTGTCATCCTCCCTACCAACTTCGAAAACCACTTTAACAACCGTGTACGCGGTGAGGATTCCAGAATGAAGTAGGATGGTGGCGGCGTTCCTTTGAGGTATATACGTGGATCCGACTCCCATGAGTTGGCATAAGATGGCTAAAACAGGAGCAATCTCGAGCCAAGAAGGTAGCCCCTCTTATCGGACACACTCCTTTGATATTATATTCTGATTTTGAGGTTTATTTGGTGGCCACTTTTGATTTTTGATTGGCTCGAGGTGGGCGGTAGCTATGCGCTACGCACTACCACCAACCCATGTGCGTAATAAGTATATCTACCCTGGCATTGCCTTGTTGTGCCGTGTCACCTATCCTATCGCGCCTTGTACGAGTTTGGTTTTCTTCCGTAGCCCGTGGAGTATCCTCTGGTGGCTTCTCGATCAGGAGGGACCACGATACTGGATGGACTACTGGGACTATTACGTGTTAAGGTGGAAAATGTAAATCCTTAACGCTATTTAAAAGTAAGTTTATTTTACTATAGACATTATTATAATAGCGTATATTACTACATAGTAAATAGTTTAACGGATCCTTAGGATGTGTGAATCCCGAACATCTCTTAAGTTACTGCACACACGTTAGACATTGGATAGGAGATGTCAAAACCCGTAAACATCTCTGACGCCGTTCCACTCATATTTATTTCTGTTGATTTAACTCACATAAGATCTTTTCGTACTGACTAGAGTGTTTTGTCTTTTCAATTTTCTTGGGTTAGCCTGAGTATTTCAAGGTTTGAAGACTTACTTTTGGAGGACGAAGATGAAGATTGTATTACTATTATTTACTATATTGTTCCACTGCATCAGATTTTTCCGCTGCATTGTTATTTATTATTCTTTGGTATTTGTAACCCTGATTCTGTATTGTATAAGTAAAAACAAAGGTTTTGTAAAACTGCTTCATGAACTATTTATTTGATTATTATATTTTGTCATTCCACTACAAGATTCTATTTTGTTTTTCTTTCTGTTTGCGCTGAAATCGGTCACAAACACCCAATACCGCGAAAGCGCCCGTTTACGTACTTAAATCGATAATAATCAACACAGAACTCAGCGACAATCAATATAGAATTCAGATCTAAGCAACAAATCATAATAATTCGCAGATAACAATCACAAACACAGGATTTATAGTGGTTCGGCGTTCGTGCCTACGTCCACTTTGAAGGTGTTTTCTTTATTGCTTTGCTTGATAGATCGATTACAATGAATTACAGTTGATAATAGCTTTGAAATCTGAATACAACGGTGATTATGATGAATAGAATTCAATCCGGCAGAATCCTGGTGTTCAATGGCAGAAATTTATGGAAGATCCCCCCTTCTGAAGGCTTCAGGGTGCTATTTATAGGCGTTGGAGGCCCAGATCTCGCTCAAACTTCGGGAGACTTCTTCTGGCACGTGAGTGGGCCCACGCGACCGACCCCACCAAGTTTCGTCTCGATCTGACATCGATTCGAAGTGATTTCGAACCCATCAAGAAATGGTCCAATCGAGCTAAAACTTGGCAGGTACAATCTTTACCTTGTATGGAAGCTACTGTGGAAATTTCGTTGCATTTGGATCAGTGGTTTAGGAGATATGATTGGTTCGAAATGATGATTCTCGGTTGGCTGTTGAGTTCGAACCGATCACTTCGAAACCACGTACTTCGAATCGATCGGCTCACGTGGCTTCGTGATGAGGTGGCGCGTGTTTCTCGAATCGATCCGGTCTTCTCTCCGGGTTGAACGCTTCGTCTCCATGAATTGTGCCGACTTCGTATCGATGGAGTGACTAGTTGACTCGATCGTTCCTGATTTCAAGCGCGATCGATTCGAATAGAGGAGTTCCTATGGGTTCGAACCCGATCGATTCGAACTGGATCGGTTCAAAGTGACTTGGGTTCGAAGCTAGAGGGTTTTTAATGGATTCGAACACTCTTGTGAGGATGGATTCGAAGGAAGGATATTGGATGGGTTTGAACTCCATGGTAGATGGGTCCGAAGATGATGGTTTCGAAGTACTTCAACGTGATGGGTTCGAACCAGACAATGACTACCTTTCTCAAATTGAATCCATCATATCTTGAGCATACGAACTCGGATTGACTTGAAATTTGAAATGCAGACTTCTACGATCTTTCTTGTCGTGTCCTATCAATCGTGGCCCGTTCCGGACTCGGACAAAATTCATCGACATCCATAGCGAAGTGAAGTACAACCAATCTCCGAGACGAATTGTCTTTTGTTTTTGATCAATCCTTTGATATCACGGCTTTGCTAAAAAGCGGGATAACATTTGCCCCCCAAAACATGCCTTGCGGTAGGAAGGTGTGTTTTGTAATGCCTTGAATTGAATGTTCGTATCCTATTATCACCCTACAAAGAACTTGATAATTTCATATGGCCTGAAATCACGAACGTTCGGGATCGAGTTATTTGAGATGAAGCGCGGCCGTTCGTGGTCAAGCGCTTAACTTCAAATGACGATCGTTCGTGATCGAGTCATTCAAGGTGAAGTGCGACCGTGCGCGGTCGAGCGTGTAAATCCATGCGTCGATCGTTCGGGATCGCATGCTGCTTGAGGTGAATCGGGACCGTTCGCGGTCTGCGCCATTCGTGGCATAGGATGGAATAGGACCGTTCGCGTTCGATGCCGTTCGCGGCAAATGATGAGATGGGACCGTTCGCGGTCGATTGCCGTTCATGGCAAATGGTGATCGTTCGCGACCAAGTGCCGTTCAAGGCGAATGGTGACCGTTCGATGTCGGATTTCATAATTAGTGAGTCATGACCGTTCGCGGTCGGTGCCGTTCAAGGCAGAGAGTGATCGTTCGCGATCGTGTGCCGTTCGAGGTGAATTTGTGACCGTTCATGGTCGGGTGTTGGACCTCAAGTGACGACCGTTCGCGATCGAGCCATTTGAGGTGAGGTGAGTTGTGACCGTTCGAGGTCGGATTGTGACCGTTCGAGGTCGGATGCCGTTCGAGGCGATAAAGTGTGCCCGGGAGGGCTTGATGTTATCGATGCCAGGGTCACGTTCGGGTGAGTTCCTGGATCGTTTGTCAGGGCGGTTCATCGCCATCTCAGAGCGTGCCTAAGGATCGTTCGCTACCCCATACATGTGTAAGTAGCTTAGCCATTTCAGAGTTATCAGAATCAAATATCTATTAAACAGATGAGTTTTAAAACAAAAATGTCCAAGCAAGCAAAGTCTAAATGTTCAAATCAAAATGAAACGAAAGCAAAGCATGGATGTCAAAGTGTAAGTTCCCACTACGAAACGGTTAATGATCACTCAGAGCATGCGTGGAGATCGTTCGCGATCTCGCACATGTGTAAATGATTTAATTGCGTTAGTGGAAGCTTACAACTTGTTCGTCGTTATTTCACTCAATTGATAACCAAACGGTGCCTTGATTCAGGGTCGCCTCTAGCTGAAGTGGATGGTAGTCGCTCTGGTTCCGCCGCAGGAGCTCGCCTCCTTACATATTGAAGGAGCATACCGTTCTTGATATGCCCTTCCACCTCATCCTTCAGGTGCCTACAATCATTAGTGTTATGACCGTTTAATTCATGGAATACACAAAACTTATCTGATTTCCTTTCGTCAGAGGTTGGATCCCTTCGCATTGGCCTACGATACGGGATCTGATCTTTGGTATCTTGATAAATTCGTTCCAGGTTCTCATTCAGCTCAGTGTAGGTGGTGAATCGCGGCTCCCTCCATTGCCGCTTTGATCTGTCTCCGTCATTCTCAGTCTTTCTTTTACCTTTATCCTTGTCCGAGTCCCTTTTAGGAGGCTTTTCGTCTTTAAGTGCATAAAATTTTATCCCATCTCCTTCTTCTCTTTCTGCATTCGCATCCTCCAATCGTAAAAACTTTTCTGCCTCATGATAGAATTCTCCCAGATCCACAGGTGGATCCTTAGTTAATGAATTTTTGAACTCCGTTCCATCAGCTATTCCAGACACAGCCGCCATCATAACCATGGATGGATCCGGTCGATCTACCGAAGCTGCTGCCGCATTGAACCGTGTCAGGAAACTTCTCAATGTTTCTCCAGCCTTCTGTTTTAAAGTTGCCAGCGTCATCACATTCTTGGGTCTTGTAATGTGAACCCTGAATTGCCTCATAAATCTCTCAGTTAAATCATTCCATGTTCCGATGGATCCACTCTCCAGTTGCCTGAACCATAATGCCGCAATATCCGCCAAGTACAATGGGAAGCACTGGGCCGTAACCTCCTCTGATGCCCCCAGCACTTCCATATGCCTCATATATTTCGTCAGATGGACCATGGGGTCCGTTCTCCCGTCATACATATCCAACGATGGTAATTCGAAATCTGGTGGGTTCCTAGCTTGCCTGATTGCTGAAGTAAAAGGACTCCTATTAACATCCGCCAAATCTTTGTTCACCAAACTGCCTCTCAAAGCTCGCCTAACCATCTCTGCCAACCTGTCGTTGTCTCCAAGATGTAATCTTCGTTCACTACTTTCAACCTGCCCCCCGAGTTCATGAGGGAACTCTGGGATCTGCCCCCTTGACTGAGCGTTCACCCCTTTACTACTACCGGGTTGCGCAGATGCTCCTCTTTCTCTCTCTGAAACTGGATCAACGTTCTCCATGGGTGTGCCCCCTAATCCGGGTGCGACGCTGGATGGTCCTGCTTCGTTCTGGACTCCATTGGCTCCTCTATGCTGTGCTCCAAGCTGTCCTATCTGTTGAAATAAACTCTGAATCAACTCCTCTTGCTTCTTCATCATAGTCTCCATCTCGTCCCTAGTGATGAAGATCGATGGTTGATTCGCTCCTGAGGAAGCCTCTTGACTTCCTTGTTGTTCGCTTCTCTCTGGCCTTGGCCTTCTACTCGATTGTCTCGTCATAATTTCTCAAATCTAAACTTTCAAATTTTCTCTGAATCAACTATCAATTGGTAGAACTCCTGAGTTCAGTTCTCAGTGAAAGCACCAAAATGTTTGCGCCGAAATCGGTCACAAACACCCAATACCGCGAAAGCGCCCGTTTATGTACTTAAATCGATAATAATCAACACAGAACTCAGCGACAATCAATATAGAATTCAGATCTAAGCAACAAATCACAATAATTCGCAGATAACAATCACAAACACAGGATTTATAGTGGTTCGGCGTTCGTGCCTACGTCCACTTTGAAGGTTTTCTCTTTATTGCTTTGCTTGATAGATCGATTACAATGAATTACAGTTGATAATAGCTTTGAAATCTGAATACAACGGTGATTATGATGAATAGAATTGAATCCGGCAGAATCCTGGTGTTCAACGGCAGAAATTTCTGGAAGATCCCCCCTTCTGAAGGCTTCAGGGTGCTATTTATAGGCGTTGGAGGCCCAGATCTCGCTCAAACTTCGGGAGACTTCTTCTGGCACGTGAGTGGGCCCACGCGACCGACCCCACCAAGTTTCGTCTCGATATGACATTGATTCGAAGTGATTTCGAACCCATCAAGAAATGGTCTAATCGAGCTGAAACTTGGCAGGTACAATCTTTACCTTGTATGGAAGCTACTGTGGAAATTTCGTTGCATTTGGATCAGTGGTTTAGGAGATATGATTGGTTCGAAATGATGATTCTCGGTTGGCTGTTGAGTTCGAACCGATCACTTCGAAACCACATACTTCGAATCGATCGGCTCACGTGGCTTTGTGATAAGGTGGCGCGTGTTTCTCGAATCGATCCGGTCTTCTCTCCGGGTTGAACGCTTCGTCTCCGTGAATTGTGCCGACTTCGTATCGATGGAGTGACTAGTTGACTCGATCGTTCCTGATTTCAAGCGCGATCGATTCGAATAGAGGAGTTCCTATGGGTTCGAACCCGATCGATTCGAACTGGATCGGTTTGAAGTGACTTGGGTTCGAAGCTAAAGGGTTTTTAATGGATTCGAACACTCTTGTGAGGATGGATTCGAAGGAAGTATATTGGATGGGTTTGAACTCCATGGTAGATGGGTCCGAAGATGATGGTTTCGAAGTACTTCAACGTGATGGGTTCGAACCAGACAATGACTACCTTTCTCAAATTGAATCCATCATATCTTGAGCATACGAACTTGGATTGACTTGAAATTTGAAATGCAGACTTCTATGATCTTTCTTGTCGTGTCCTATCAATCGTGGCCCGTTTCGGACTCGGACAAAATTCATCGATATCCATAGCGAAGTGAAGTACAACCAATCTCTGAGACGAATTGTCTTTTGTTTTTGATCAATCCTTTGATATCACGGCTTTGCTAAAAAGCGGGATAACACTTTCTCTGCTTTTTCTTATTCACCCCAATAACAATCCGCCCTTCTGTATGGTTTGAGTCTGACGTGTGTGGTTTATGGTCGATTTACAGTGTACAAAAAGGCGGTCTGTTACATTCGCTTCGAGGCAAATGCGCATAAAAAGGGTCATCCGCTCATACATGGGAACGTATATGGTCATCTGCTACAATAGGCAGGTATATATCCAAATACCAATTAATATATCATATATCATCCAACAATTATCAATCGTCATAAAATAGCTTCTTTCTCATTTATATAAAAATATCAGTAAGTCAGAAAGAGTGAGTTGTACTTACGTTGCTTCCAATAGCAGTTGCAGTGTTTTATTCCGAATAAAATTAAACAGGCGCTTAATTTTACCTAAAATTTACCCTAGCTCAAATCAATGCCAAACAATCTATGACATTTAGTGCTCGTCGGTACGGATCCAAAGCAATTCGTTTCGTCAAAAACAGACCTTGTGTGAAAAAGTTATGCAATTTAGAAGTTTGTACAATTTAAATATATATAAATTTCACAATTTTTTATTAGTTTTCAAATCCTAGCTTATATCGGCCGTTGATTTTGCCTTGAGAGAATCGTGGCCACCCGTATGTTCTTCTCCCTTCCATCGTTCAACTCGCGAACTAGAAAACCTAAGCTGTTGTTTCCTCTCGAATTTTCGCGGCCACATAAGACGACGAGACGTTGATCGACCACCGCCGTTCGAATGCTCATGCTCGCCCCCACCAATGGCTGAAGACCGACCACACTTGGTCGTCCCCTCGTGTGGGAAAATGTGATTGAATGTCGGCCCTTTACGCACAAGTTGCTGTCAATCGGCTTCATTTTAAACGATTTCCACCGTTGATTTCGTAGTACTCGTCGAGCTCTATAATTTGAAAGTTGGAAGTAATTGATAAAAGTTGACGGATTAGAAGATATCGAGGGAAGAAAATTGGATATTTTCGGCCATTGTATATTTGCTGGCGGATGTAACCCTAGGGGATTTAGGGTTTTGCAAAAATGAAGAAAACATGTCTTTTTATAGAAAGTTTTGCGACACTAATCACCCGAGCTTTTTCCATACTCCAAACTTAGCGTGCTGCCTGGCGTTTATAATGTTTTACCCCTATTCCGAACACAATGGAATATATATCGGGAGCCAATTAGATTGTATTTGGAAGATAGGTTTTCAAATCGACTATTTAAATTGAACATTCACTTAAACAAATTTCTATGTGTTTTAGCTCGCCCTAGACAAAACGTAAATCTGATTGACACGAAATTTGAAATCTTATAATGATATAACATTACGGATCCAGTGAAACTAGTTTTATCGAAATCCGATACCGTTTCAAAAATGACTATTTTTATACATCAATTAAATATTAAAATATTCAATTTCTATAATTGAACTTTTATTTCAATTTTAAAAGTTCTCTAACGTTATTCTAATTCAAATACGATTTAATTCAACGTTATAAACTGTTTTTATTCACAATAAATTCAAATTTCAATTATTTCAGCAATTTCAAATATTAAATTAATGATTTAATTATCCAATTAAATTCTATATTCGAAATTTAAGTTATTGAGCTTATAAAATTTACTCGTGAATATTAAAAATCAATTAAATATATGAATAACGAACGATAGAAATTCTGGGTCATTACATTCTCCCATACTTAAAAGAATTTCGTCCTTGAAATTACCAAGTAAGAAAAAGTCACAAAATCCATAAGCTTTTCAAAATAATGTGTTCAAATTAGATTACCAAAATCAGTTAAACATTTTAACTTTTCCAAAATCCTTTAGTTAAACTTGTTACAGAAACTTCTCTAAGTTTTCAAATCCATTCTTAGTTATCTTTTCAAAACCAACTTATCTCATTTAACTTTTAACTCAAAATCAAAATTTTAGTTATCAACATTTTTTCCAGTTTCTCAAAAAAATCCAAACGCCTTAAATTTTCAAAAAAATTCGCTAGCGTCTCCTTTGTGCGGTTCAATCATAGTAGGATCACAACATATATGTATCACAAATATAGATCTCATCTTTGAGGATGAGGCATCCCGTAGGGAAAAAGGTATAAAAGTACGATATGTAATCCGAGATATGTACCTTATAAATTATAAGGGAGCATATACGACTGATATAGCACGAAAGCGAGCTCCAAATGCAAAGTAAGCGCGATCCGCACCTACTAATTACTCAACAAACAATAAGAAACACATATTTAGAAAGTAATATCAATGTACAACATATACCAATACAACAACTATATATGTCACTGTAGCAATGCCATCAAAACAACAAATCCAATCGTCAAATTAATATCATCCAGCTAACATCCAACAACTCCATAACCGAATCAATATACATTCACTTCTTATTAATATTCATTGAATTGATTTTTCAATTTAAATCACATTTGATTTATTAGCATTAGATTTTACTAACATTCATTTATTCATATTTAATTAGTTTACATTCAGTAATTTACATTCAAATTTGTTTACTTCCAAATCAAATCAAGTTCAATTCTATTTATTACTTCACTTTCAATTTGAATTCAATTATTTTACTTTCAATTTCATTAATTCAATTTCACATGAATTTCTACACAATCAATTAACATTCATCTAACAACAATGTAAAACCAACATAATCAAATTTATTTACTTTACTTTCAATATTCATTTTGGTTTAAACCATTTAATTTCAATTGGTTTAATATTCAATTATTCAATTTAGATTGAATTCTAGTACTCACTATATTCAAATTTCTGTACAACATTTCTAATATTGCTACTAATTCACAACTTCTTAACAACAACATTTTTAATGCTAATTCATTTTACAACTAAAGTTGAATTTCATTATATAACTCAAGTTCATATTTATTAACTATTTCAGTTCATTAAATTCTTATTATTCAACTTTACTTTGCATATTCATCACTTTAATTTATTAATTTACTTCGATACCAAATTCAACTTCATTTACATTTATTTTCACTTATACAACTTAAGTTCACTACTAATTTTAATTCAAATTATACTTTATTTAACTTTTACATAAGTCAAATTCATATCACTTATTCAAATTCATATTTTGTTTTGCTCAACAAAATTGTTTAACCATTTTAACAATTGGTTTTACTTACATTTTCCCATTTTATAAGTTATACAACTTATTAATTCAACTTCCAGAAACATTTACCTAAGTATACTTCCATTTCGATAACTTATGTAATCTTGTTCAAATCCAATTCAATTTATTTGACCTTCCTTTAGTTAAATTTCAAATCGTATATTTTATTATGGTACTCAAATTCCTTTACTTTACCAAGTTAAAATTTTATTATTTCACATTATAAGTCCAAAACTCATTTTACTTATATTTATCAATTTCAACTTGGATTTTAAATTCAAATTTGTTTATCACATCAAAATTTAACTTTTCCATTTACTATTGGTAGCAAATCCACCATATAGAAACTCGAAAATGATACCGATGACGCTGCAGTCATCACCCTTATCATGTCCCAGCAACAATAGTGAATTCAATGCTTTATATTCTTTTAAAAAAAATTCTTTTATTTATAAATCTTTCACTTATATAATTTTCCTATTTCACTTTACTTATATAAGATCATTCCAAATTCTTTTATATTAATTAGATTTATAATAATATAATGTCTTTAACTTTGAAAAAAAAAATTCAAAATAAACGGGATTCAAATTTCTCAAATCTTAGTTTAATTCATTTTCACTTATAACCCATATTCATAAATATTTTCATGTAGTTCCACTTCTTATATAAGATTATTTCACAATTGTAAATCATATTAATTATAACTTAATACTTTATAATTCATTTGTTTATATAATTTCATTCTTTTCAAATTGTTATTTTTATTTAGATTATTCAAACAGCTTTTATTAACTTATATATATTTACATTTTCAAACAACCAAACTATCAATTTATATACACTTTAATATTTTCTAAAAAATTGTTTCCTTACATATAAAACATAATCGAGGTAAAATTATTTCGTTAACCCAATTTAATATGATACTATGTCGGCTTGCCTCGTTTAAGTGTTTAGAAATCCTTATCAATAACATGGCATCCCACATACCGACCAGAATTCACAAACAACTCAGCGGATAAGCAAACACAATATAAAACATTTTATAATCACTAACAAATACGCGCTCATATATATAATACATTCAAACTCAATCTAGGGTGCTACTATCCCTATCTATACTGAGTACACATCAAAGCTTAGGAATATATAAAATCTAAACTCTGATACCACGTGTGAGGACCCGCAGATCTGTTCCCTTTGAATCGACAATAAACCAAGCATCCGACCCAAAAAGCACAGACCGACGAAAAGGCAGGAGAAAGAAAAGAAGAGAGAAGAAGAGAAGAGATAAAGAGAGAAGATAGAACCAAACAGAACAATACAGAATCTCACATCGCAGCGAAAAACATATAGTATCATATTAGTGATCTTTACAAAACAGAAACTGTATATATACATACATCAATCAGAGTTCAACAATCAAACAATAGTAATCGGCCTAGACAGTTATAATAACTTGTCCTTAGAATTTCCGATAATAAACAACAACTAAGCAAAGTGGATAATCAATAAACAAAACAGATACGCGTATACGAAAATGAAGGTCTCTAGATCGCCTGCCAAAGCTCCAAAAGCACCAATCTAAACTTATAAATATACTCGATGTGACCTGAGCATTGAAAGGAAAGAATGCCTATATCAATCTGGTAAACCAACATGGGAAACACACTCAACTGAATTTATTAAATTACCAAACTTTTCTTTTATCAAAACAAAAGTATATCGTAAGACAAGTCCACACATAAACACGGATATGTTTTTACCTTACGATAAATAAAACATCTCATATCAAATCATCTAATATTATACTAGTTTCTAGTATACAAATAATATTAATCATAGTCGTAATTGTTACAATGATTAAATTCCAGCATATAGCCTGATTGGGTAATACAATCAAAATGGCAAGCATGTAGTGGAGTTTGGATTTCCATACAAATGACCAGGTGAAGGGACTACTTTCTGGTAGTACATCTCTAGAAGCCTAGAAACCATTACAAAGTTTTTCTACCACAACAAGATAGACCCACCGCTATGACTAGATGGCATCGAATATGCCATCCACCGGTCGTTACCGACCTCTACCAAGGGCCCTCTAGCATACAAACCACAATAATCAAATATACGACGTCATTGCGTGTAAAGATATATCTACAAGAGGATGATCATACCCTAATGGAAGCGACCCACTTAGCCTTACCGCGTCTAACCCTGTTTTGGTCATTTTTGGTTGATGAGGCCTAAGGTAATGATTACCTTTCACAATCACATATCACATCACTTTGAATGCCAAACGGCCATTTCTGTTGACTACTAATTGCCTTACACAAAAATACAACCCTTAAGCTCATACGTCTCAAGGAGGGTGTTACGCTAAGAGAAGTTGCCTTCTCCGCCACCACTAATGTACGTTTGTAAAAACCAATGTACATAATCTTTAGAAATGTAATGTCAGACAAACATACATACAAGTTGTCGAAGAACAGGACAAACCGAAGGTACTTTCCTACCACATCATGTTGAGAAAAATCCCTAGGATTAGTAGCGAATAGTCCTTGCATTGGATATTTCACAATGA
Organism: Allium cepa; assembly: GCA_030765085.1. Lineage (NCBI taxonomy): Eukaryota > Viridiplantae > Streptophyta > Magnoliopsida > Asparagales > Amaryllidaceae > Allium > Allium cepa. Next base: position 510,530,126 of record CM060941.1, read on the forward strand.
AAAGACACTACTACTATATGTATATTGGGATTTTAACCACAAACGATCAACAAGCGATCTTACACTATGAAAATTCATAATATCAATATCGTCGATAACCAACTTCAACAATCGTCGTATGTACATTGGTCCGAAGTGGTTTTCAGATAAAACTGATCCTGGTTTCTTCGCACCAATAAGAAAAAGCGTTTTTCAACCTCACAAAGATACTAAGTCTCATAGACTTATCACGTCTCCAACTTTCAACTTCCTATCCTTCGACCAAAAAAGAAGCCCGATAGATTGGAGTAATACTCCGCACTACACGAATAAACATCCTCAACACAAACGATAATCAAGCCTACACAGAAGGCTACGTACTAAGTAACGACTAAATAGTTTCCACATCAAGTCGAGGAACTAAGATTTGGCAAAATTTGATAGTCGATTATTTAACTATCAAAGCAAACAAACAAATATTCGGCATCATAACAATCACTAGGCCCTTTTAATTAATCTTTTATTAATCAAATCACTTGCTAAATATTCACTTCAAATTATCTTTAAAAAGACATAATCTCAAAACCATTTCAATATTGGAAAACATTTCCATATTCTTATTTAATAATAAGTAATTCACGAATCTCTTTATTTTCATCACTTAGAAAATATTATACATATACTTAAATCACAATTAATATATAATTTATTTTGTAAGGAAAACATTATCTTTAAACACATTTATTTGGGTCAAAATGAATGTTGCGTAAAACATCGTTACGGCAACCCAAAGTACTAGTATAGTGATTCGAAAATAAGATAGATATATAAATCCCATATACTATACAGAAAATTTTCCTTTCGAAAATCATCTACTATAACAACAGTGTTATAATCCATCATTTCCTTATTTCTCGAAAAGATATATTTCAACAATGAATGTTAAAATCTATGGTTTTGATACTTATCACATTTTAAAAACATCTTCAAAACATTTTACTCCATTTAAAATATCACTTCCCAAAAATACCCATTTTATTTACTATGTTTTTCACTATCGAAAATCGTGAACATACTTCGTTTACCAAATCCAACATTTCCACACATTTATTAAAGATAATCCACTATCCAAAATGGTGAATATAATCCTTTTACGAAATTCTTTACTATTGCACATTTAAATTAAAGGATTATCCACTGTCCAAAATCATGGATGAAATTCCTTTAATAAACTTCTATATTTAACTTATCAAATTCAATTGATTTTGGATTTATAAAAAAATGTTTATAACTCAGATTTATATTTCATCAAACTTCAACTTATAAAATCCCTTTATTAACCAATTCCATTTATAAATCAAGTACTTGCCAAAAATCCAAGTTATAAGTTAATTACTTATAATTCATTTATTTACAAATTCGTTCATTTTATAACTTCACAAATTCACAAATATATAAATCTTATTCACTTATAAAAACCATTTATAGCTCCATTTTAAACATTTACAAAAACTCCATTAAAATTCCATTTTTTCGATTTATAAAAATATCCATTTTGTAAATCTTATATACAAACCATTTATAATAAATTCAAAAATCTCAATTTAAATAAACTTATTCTTTTAATAATTTACAAATCGTTATTAAAACTTATATAACTCCAAAAAAATCATACATTAATATATTTCAAAAAAATCATAATTTTTATAACACAAAAATTATATCTTTTATTTATTTAAAATAAATCCATTCACTTTAATAATTCAAAATTAACAAAACATCTATTTTCAATAATCACTTTAAAATCCATTTAACTTTGGAAATCATCACTTAAACATTTTAAAATTCCAAAAATAGGCCCAATGCTGCAACAACACTAAATACATCAATCACGGCATCTAAAACATCATATACCATATGATAACAGCATATATCACAATATTTGTAAATATATCAATACTGGTGAGGAATCCAGTTGGATCCCTCCGACCTGTCACCTGCAATAAATATACATATTAGAATATGTGTACAATGTCGGCTTCGTGACAGACGTGCGTACAAAGGGTCATCCGCTCATACATGGAAACGTATTGGGTCATCTACTCCAATAGGAAGGTATACATCCAAAAACTAATCAATACATCATATATCATCCAAACAATCATCAATCATCATAAAATAAATTATTTCTCACTTATAAAAAAAATCAGTCAGTCATAAAGAGTGAGTTGTACTCACATTGGTTGCAATAGCAGTTGTAGTGTTTTATTCCAAATAAAATTAAACAGTCGTTTAATTTTATCCAAAATTTATACTAGCTCCAATCAAATCCAAACTAGCTCTAAAATGCAGTGCTCGTCAATACGGACCGAATGCAATTCTTGTCAAAAACGGACCTCGTATGAAAAAGTTATGCAATTTTGAAGTTTGTACAATTTAAATATATTTAAATTTCATAAAGTTTTTTAATAATTTTTAAACCTTAGCTTATATTGGCCATTGATTTTTCCTTGAGAGAATCATGGCCACCTATATGTTCTTCTCCCTTCCATCGTTCAGGTCGCGAGCGAGAAAACCCAAGCAATTATTTCCTCTCGAATTTTCGTGGCCACATACGATGATGAGACGTCGATCGACCACCGCCTTCGAATGCTCGTGCTCGCTTCCTCCATTGGTCGAAGACCAGCCATACACGGTCGTCCCCTTGTGGGGAAAAACGCGATTGAATTCCGCCCCTTCACGCATTAATTGTCGTCGATCGGCTTCATTTTAAATGATCTCCATCGTTGATTTCGTAGTAATCGTCGAGCTCTATAATTTGTTAGTTGGAAGTATTTGATAAAAGTTGATTTGTTAGAAGAGATCGAGGGAAGAAAATTGGATATTTTTGGCCATTGAATATTCGCTGGCTGTTGTTACCCTAGGGGAATTAGGGTTTTGCAAAAATGAAGAAAACATGTCCTTTTATAGAAAATTTCGCGACACTATTCACCCGAGATATTTCTGAACTACGAACGAAGCGTGTCGCTTGGTGTTTATAATGTTTTACCCCTACTCCTAATATAATGGACTATATATCGAGAGCCAATTCGATCATATTTGAAAGATCGGTTTTCAAATCGACTATTTAAATTTGAAATTCACCTAAACAAATTTCTACGCGTTTTAGCTTGCCCCAAACAAACCATAAATCTGATTGACACGAAATTTGAAATCTTACAATAATATGACATTACGAATCCAATGAAACTGGTTTCTCGAGATTCGAGACTGTTTCAAAAATGACTATTTTACACGTCAATTAAATATTAAAATATTCAATTTCTACAATTTAACTTTTAATTCAATTTTAAAAGTTTTCTAACATTATTCTAATTCAAATATGATTTAATTCAACATTATAAATCATTTTCATTCATATTAAATTCAAATTTCAATTATTTCAACAATTTCATATATTAAAATAATGATTTAATTATCTAATTAAATCCTATATTCGAAATTTAAGTTATTCAGCTTACAAAATTTCCTTGTGAATTTTTAAAATCAATTAAATATATGAATATCGAACGATCGAAATTCTGGATCGTTACAATTAATCTACTTATTCTTCAACCCCTTTTACCCCAAAACACTATTATTGGTCCTTTATCATTTGAATATATTTATATTTGAAGAATAAACATAGCAACTTAATAATAACACTCCTGTCGGTTAATAGCCCTTGAAATACTTTTCATGCAAGACACAGTTAATCCCTTTAACCTATACTTTTATCAAGGTAATACTTCTTCAAATTTACATATTTATAGTCACTTCAAAACTTCTTATTTGGTCATGGGTTTTTCCATTAAATATTAGTTTTGGATTAAAAAGACTTTCGATAGATTTGAAACCTTGCTTTCGATTTCATTGGATAACCTCCTTCAAAAGCATTAAATTTTATCTTTAAAACATTAGGCTCCTGTCTTTTGAATACTTTAATACATCTCTTTCGAAACTTTTCGACATTGTTAAAGTATTATCATATAAGTATAGAAGCATAGCTTCGAGACCATTCAAAAATACCCATTTCAAAACCATTAAAGGTTACCCTTCGAAACCAATACCTTTCGAAGCCACTTGTTTTATATTTAAAATAACATTTCTAGGTCAAAGTGAACATAAGCGAAAGCATCTCTTTCAAAACCATTCTTTATTTCTAAAAGTACTGGGGAAACTTGATAGTGTCGAAACCATCCTTTCGAAAGCATTAAAACATCTGGGTAAACCCATTGAAGGTTAGCTTCGAAACCCCTTCCGAAACCATTTCCTTCGAAACCACTAACTCCATTCGAAAGCAGTAGGAAGCGGCTTATATTCATTAAAAAAGTACCTTTTGACAAAATTGATGTCTTTAACACCATCGAAAGCCATTAAATCACAGATGAATTTCGACTCAGTTGAAAATACCCTTTTTGAAAGCTTTAAATAAAAACTTAGTAGCTTCTTCGAAAGCTACTACTTAAAAACAAAGGAGGCTACTCTCCTTCGGAAGCTTCTTTAGAAACCCCCTTTTCGAAACCATTGGTTTCAAGGACTTCGAAACCATTTTGTAAATCGGCAAGCACTTTTCTTTTAAAACATAAAACAAAGGACCATACCTTTTGGAAGCTACGTTTTGATACCCTAGCTTCTGACTTTCTCCAATCCACTACGTACCATCTAAATGGAACCATGTGTATTGGTTTACTGGTTTCGACTAGGTTGAAGTGGAAGCTTTGGATCGGAAGCTCCTGCCAAAGGAGGCCGAACCTGCTTGTAAATACCTAATTGGTTATAATGAACTTTCAAATTATTTTGCTAATATTTGCCTCATTTTCTCTGGTCTAAAAAATAAACAACATTTAACAAATAAATCCTTTCTACTAACAAAATAAATAAATTATTTAGGTTCTCCTTTCAAAATTATTAAATTTTCATACTAAATCGCTTATTAAAAGTCCCCAAAAATTCCAGAAATTCACTTTAATCATGCTGCCTAACATATCAAAATTTCAGACCCAAATCCTTAATATACTTTCCGAAATAAATTTATAACCCCAAAAAATCATATGTTCCTTTGAAAATTCACAATTAATTCTCCATGGCTTGGAAAATTATAAAAGGTTAAACCCAACTTCAAAATCATGTTTCTCATAACAAATAATTTTTCCATGGCATTTAAAAATCATTTAGTCTTTGTTTTACCCTAAAACCGTTCATATTCCTCGTTTAAACAATCTTGTTTGTACTAATAAATCATAAATCAAGCATATCATCATCCAATATATCATAAAAATGAATTTACCTTTGAATCTGAAAATATTTTACTACATATATAACAAAATAGAGATGTAGTAATTATTGTTCACACTAGGTTGGATAAGGAAATCAAAGATTTATCTAGACTGATTTCTTCTAGCTTGAATCCTAATCTTTACTTGAATTTCTCTTCTTATCTTTCTCCTAATGGCCGACTCCTTTTCTTCTTACATTTTAAAATTTTGCTTAAGAATAAAATGAACATGTATGGCTAAGAGGATAATAGTATAAGGGTGGAGAATGTAGGTGGAAAATGACCCTAATGCCCCTATGATTAATTAGCTAACACTTAACCATTTATAAGTTAATTCATTTTAAATAAACAAGACCATTATATTTATTTACCAATCTCAATCCTCTTATCACTCCACATTATTCTATTTAATTTATTCCAATTAAATCTTTTGAATAATGTTAACAAAAATTAAAGATGTTACAGGCTCCCATCCTTAAAGAATTTCGTCCTAGAAATTCAGTAAGGACTGAATATCAAATATAACAATCATATATAACAACTCCTAACATCCATACTAGCCTACCTGACTAGCAACTAATCTATATAGATCTAATATAGACATACAATCAAAGCAGATTAAGGTATGTATCTTGAATCCTATCATCTATCTCCCAAGTATAGTCCTTCTCGTTGTTGCTCGACTGAACTTTCACCAACTTGACTATCCTAGTCCTTAATCCTTTATCATCTCTAGTTACAACCCAAACTGTATGTCTAACAAAAGTCAAATTAGGCTCTATTACTAGATCATCCAACCTTATTGGAGGAATACTAGTCTTTGGATCATGCACATACTTGCGAAGATGAGACACAAGAAGTACATTATGGACACCGGCCATACTGCTCGGCAACACTACTTTGTATGCAAGCTTTCCAATCCTTTCTATAATTCGGAATGGACCTACATATCTTGGTGCCAACTTTCCCTATTTTTCAAACCATACCACACCCTTCGTTGGTGATACTTTAATGAAAACCCCGTCTCCCACTGAGAACTCTAGGTCATTACAACTCTTATTTAAGTAACTCTTTTATCTAGATTGAGCTTCCTTCATCCGCCTTCGGATTAACTCAATCATCTGTAATGCCTCTTTAACCAAATTTAAACCTAAGACCAATCTGTCTCCAGTATCTAACCAACATGCGGGTGATTTACATGGCCTTCCATACAAAGCTTCAAAAGGTGTCATCCCTATGCTAGTCTGATAACTATTATTCGAGGAAATTCAATCAAATGTAGGTAGTCCTCCCAAGATATACCAAAGTCCAACACACAAGCACTCAATAAGTCCTCGAGTACTTTGTTGACTCTCTCTGTCTGCCCATCTGTCTTTGGGCAATAAGCTGTACTCATCTTGAGATTGGTACCCAATACCTCTTATAGACCCTTCCAAAATTTGCTAGTGAATAACGCATCTCTATCGCTAACTAAGCTACTAGGAATCCCATGAAGTCTAGCTATGTTCCTCACAAACAACTTCACCAAAACAGGTTCCGTCCTGGTTGACTTGACTGGAATGAAATGGGCACTCTTGGTTAGCCTGTCCACTATAACCCATATGCTTTTATTTTCCTTATTCGACTTTGGCAACCCGTCTATAAAGTCCATGGATATCGAATTTCATTTCCATACTGGAATCTCTAATGGCTGAAGAAACCCACTCAGCTTCTGATGTTCGGCCTTCACTTGTTGACAGTTCACACGCTGCCTAACCCACAAGCCGATATCCCTCTTCTTGCCTTTCCAATAGAAGCTCCTCTTTATATCCTGGTACATCTCGATGCCTCCAGGATGAATCGTAAACATGGATCGACGACATTCTTCCAAAACTTCTATCCTCAAGTTCTCTACATTCGAAATACATAACCTTCCCTTCATTATCAACCATCCCTTTGGCCAAAACTATAATCCTTTAGATCATCGATCTCTGACCCTAACTTAAGCCTTCTAATCCTCTCGGCTCAAACTGGAACTTCTCTCCTCTTAGAAGCTATCCTCTCGATCGGCACCGGTCGAACTTCTAAACAAGACAACATGGTGGTACTTTAACTAAAACTAGCGGTCAAACTTAACTGCACACCGCCACTGGCTAAAGCTTCTAGATCCTTCCATTCTGCCAATATAGCAAATACCATATTCTGATGTCTTCTGCAGAGAGCATCTGCCATCTTATTTCCTTTCCTAGAAGCGTACTCTACAACAAAATCATAAGCAGCCAAAAACTCTAGTCATCTTTGCTGCCTCATATTCAACTCCTCCTAAGAGAATAAATTTCTTAAAGACTTATGATCGGTATACAACTCTAATCTCTCCTCTAAGAGATAATGTCTCCAGATCTTTAAGGCAGAAATCACCACAACCAACTCTAAGTCATGAGTAGTTTATCTTACTTCGTGCAGTCTAGCTGCCTAGATGCATAGGCAATAACTTTATCCTTCTGCATCAGCATTTCTCCCAATCCAGTTTCATATGCATCAGTGTATACTACTAACCCTTGACTTCCATCTAGAACTACTAACAATGGAGCATTGGTGAACAAATGCTTTAACTCAAGGAACCCTTCCTCACATTTGTCAGACCAATCAAACTTCATATCTTTTCGGATCAACTTAGTCAGAGGTGCTACTATCCACGAGAAATTCTTAATGAATCTCCGATAATAGCCAGCAAGCCCAAGAAAACTCTTGTTCTCAGTTACCATATGTGGTCTCTTCCAATTATTGATAGCTTCGATCTTAACTAGATCGACTGACAAGCCCTCCTTTGAAACCATATGACAAAGAAACTTAACCTCTTTCTTCCAAAGATAACATTTGAAAATTTTCGCCTTTAGCTGATTCTTCCTCTGTGTTTCAAGCCCCCTCTAAGATGATTCTTATGGTCTCTTTCATCTTTCGAGTATACTAAAATGTCATCAATGGATACCAACACGAAACTACCCGAGTGCTCTCGGAAAACTGGGTTCATGAAATCCATGAAGAAAGCAAGTGCAGTTGTCAATCTAAAAGGCATATCTAACCACTAATTTGAACCATACCTAGTTCGAAATGCTATCAAAGGAGTGCTATCCTCCGCCACACTCAACTGATGGAACCATGTTGCCAAATCCAATTGGAAAAACACTCTGGCTCCACTTAACTGATCAAACAGATCATCTATCCTTGACAGAGGGTACCTATTCTTTATCATTCTTTCATTCGGCTTACGATAGTAGATGCATATCCTTAACGGCCCATCTTGTTTCTTCATGAATACCGCTCCGGCTCCCCAAGGCGAACTGCTTGGTCTAGTAATATTTCTTCCCTTAAGATCCACTACCCACACCTTCAATTTCTTCATCTCTATTGGTGTCATCCTGCAAGGTGGTCAACCCACAGGTTCAACTCCTGGTATAAGATCTATCTGAAATTCAACAGCTCTTTTTGGTGGTAATCCTTTAACCAGCTCAAAGACATATGCAATTTCTCTTTCCACCCAAATCTGACTTAACTCTTCTCCAACCTCCATGGCACTTAACAATGCCTAAATATTCCTACTGGAACTTTCCACTGAGAGAATAATTTAGTTATGGCTATCAAGGTGTCTTAACGATATTTCCCTATCCTAGAAAAATATCCAACTCTCTCACTTACCGAACCAATCAATATCCAAAATGATTATGAAATCTATGAAATCAAAAACATATAGACTGCATGCAAACTTATGACCTAACAAATCAAGTTCTAACCGATCACATCTCACCCCTAGAGTTGCATATCCACCTATTGGATTCGCAACCCTTAAGAAATTGACATGGTATGTTGGTTTTATGCATAACCTATCAACCAAATACTATTATATAAATGAATATGATGCACCGGTATAAAAAGTACCATAATTGGTATACTTTAAATTAAAAGTGTAACTTCCATCACAGTTTCCCTTTCTCTACTGCAGTTGGCCTAGAAGAAGATGGTGGTCCAATAGCAAAAACCTTCCCTCTGTCCACCCTGACATGCACTGGGCACCGGTTCTTTTAATGCCCAAATTGATCGCAGTTTAAGCATTTCACATTATTCTTCTCTGCAGGCTTCTCCCTTTGCCTGTTTGGCACTCGTGAGCATAATGACCCTTCTTATCACAAATGAAGCACACCAAATCAGACTTTACTTTCTTGGTAACATTCCTTTTCTAGGCTCCCTTCTTCTCAAAGAATTTCCTCTTCTTTCCCTAACGACCCTGGGATTCAACTAGCTAATCCCTGGCAGAAACAGCAAACATCTCTTCATGGCAAGTAGCCATTTCCTCTACCACATTAGAAGGCTCTCTGATATGAGTCATGGTCACTCTAGCAAGCTCCGGTCTCAATCCTCGAATGAACCTTTCATTCCTTCAGATGTTAGTATCTATAGTAACATATCCATATCGAGATAGCTCATCAAACTTAGCAGCATACTCGATTACTAAAATATCTCCTTGACTAATTTCCATAAACTTTCTCAATAATACTGACTTGGCAACATCAGATAAGAACCTCTGCTCGAATCTCCTTCTGAAATCAGCCCAAATAAGCTCTTCCGCCGAAACTCTGGCAATCACACAATTCAACCAATGAAATGTTACCCCTCACAACTGTCTAATGGCTAGCCTTCTCTTTTCCTCATCATCCATGCCTAGAACAGTAAAGGTCCTTGTAAATCCCCTACTTGGAGGCCCAAAACTAACGGCTATGGATGATGCAGTCATCCACAGTTATTAATCTTCGATGAGGCGGTGCTAGATACATTGATACACTAATCACAAAAATGTGGAAAAAATTTTACAATTCAAAGAAAAAATATTTCCACATTCAAATCAAAACATTTCAAGTTCATTACATAATCCCAAAATTACGTTAACCATGTTCAGCAAAATATAATTATTACAACTACTCCAAGAGCGACATATTAAGATGCTCGCTGGGTCGATCATAGTATATAGTAAGGCCAATAAATCTGCATTCATAAACAAAAGACAGAGTGGAAAGAAAACTTAAAATATCTGTCTGCTTCATGCATGCCTCCGAAAGCTTTATTCGTCTTAGAAGAGAACTCGAAAACCCTAAACCTCAAACTACTCAAAATCAGTTGAGTACCCAAGAGTTTAAGGGGAAACAAAAATTTTGGGTCAGACATAAAGCCTGGTATAAATAATAATCTAACATCTCAATCTTTAAATATCTAGTGAGACCATGCCGCATAGCGGAACAAATTTTCCCCTCACTAGTATCCTAAAACGTTTATAAGGTCATATACTGTGCTCCTGCGTCCACAATGATTAAAACATACATTTTTGAAGTATTATGATATTATGCATACTTAAAAATAATTAGCATTTTCCATTCCTAGTTTAGTCTAACACCCTGTCATAATTATAGTTTCTAGGGTCACTATTAGCCTTTTAGTTTTCATAGGTTTACTAATAACCTTATTATACCTAATAGACACACTGTCCTCTTCAAAGTTTTCATGGGATCATTAAGAACCTATAGGTTGCTGCTAGTTAACTTAATCAATTCATGGGTTCTTCTGAACCTATTAGTCTGTCCAATAACTAATCATCTTATCCTAGATTTCATGGGTTTGCTAGGAACATATGAATTTATCCAGTAACTCACTTCACATCCTAGTTTTAATGGGTTGACTAGGAGCCTACTGATACTTCCATTAGCTACTTGCTTATCCTAGTTTTCATGGGTTTACTAAGAACCTATTGACTAATGTCAATTCTAAGTCCGTATATAGTTTTCATGGGTTCACTACAAACCACTTAGCTCATACTAGTCCTTAATACATAGTTTTCATGGTTAACTATGAAACTATTGGTTTCCTCTAATAACTAGTTAACCATAGTTTTCATGGGTTTAATATGAACCTATTGGTTTATGCCAATAACTACTTTATCATATTTTTCATGGGTTTACTGTGAACCTTTTGTATACACCAATAACTACAAAGTTTAGGCATCCTGAATTTTTGATCACCCTGACTCTATGGATGCAATTCTACTCTTTCAGGAGTTTAAGTAATTTTATATTCACTATTGTAATTTTATATTCATTATTGAGTTAACCTAGATTGTTCTTCTACCTCTTTTTCCCCAAAATACAATTATGGGTTGTCATGTGAATACATCCATAATTGAAGAAGTAAAACATCAATTTAACAATACCACTCCTGTGGGTTTAAGCTCCTTTAAATTTATTTCATAAAACATAGTTAACACTTTTTAACTTATATTTTTAACAAGGCAATATTTCTTCAAAGTCTTATACTTAAAGTTATCACAAACTCCTTTATATAAACCATGGGTTTTCCTTAAAATGTAGAGTATAGGTTTTTAAGACCTTTCGAAACCATTGGAAAGAAACCTTTCAAAAGCTCAAACAACACTAAAAACCTTTCAAAACTAACCCTTCAACCCATTGGAGGGTCTCTTAAATCCTTCAGAAATCAAACTTCTCGACCTTGTCGAAAGCTCTTCAAAACAACCTTTAGAATTCAAACTTTTTGAAAGCATTCAACTATTAAAATACAAACCTTTCAAAGACTTATTGGGTTCAGTTTAAAATGTAGAAAATTCTCTCTTAAAACCTTTTGACTACATTGGAATCAACCTTTCGACTTTGTCGGAAGGTCTGCTTCGCAAGCTTTAAAATATTTCATTAAAACAACAGGCCTCCGCCTTTAAAACAACTCCTTCGAAAGCTTGTGTTATACTTCAATTATAAAACAAGGGTAAATCATTTATACCTTTCTAAAGCGATGGGAGAAGTGGATGGTTTTTAAAGTAGGCAAACCTTTCATCTCTGTCGAGAGCAACGACTTCGAAAGGTTGGAAAATGTGCCTATTACCTTTCAAGTATGTCAGAAGGTTCAAAACAAAACAATGATAAACACCAGTAACCTTTCGATTTTGTCGGAATGTTTAAAACCTTTATTTAAATAATTGACCTGGTCGAAAGCAACCAAGTCGAAAGCTCTTATTCGAAAGCAAGGCAGGCAATCTTTAGTTTATAAAACAAACATACCCCAAGCTCTTCGGCAACCAACCTTTCGACTAAGTGCCCTAAGACATTGTTCAATTCATTACGTACCAAGTAACCTGATACCATATGCATTGAACTTTAACTATGTCGAGAGCTAACCTTTCGACTGTGTCTCGAAAGGTTTGGGTCGGAAGGTCTGATGCGAAATTTCGCTGAAACATGCTAAAAGTACGATTTCTTTGATTTTAACTTAAAAGATAACTTTTCAACTAGCATGCCTTTATGTTTCAAATTTCAATTGGTGAACTAATACTTTTCAAAAAAGTGTTGCCACTAGTTTTAGAATTTAAATAATAATTTTATTTTTATAAAATGCCCCTTCTTCTTAATTAAATATATAAAATATTTAATTCCCACATCTTAAATAATTTTATATATTCATCATTATGAAAAATCTGGAAAAATTCCAAAAAATCTAATTCAATATGTTTTCCAACTTAGACAAATTTCAAACTTATATAATCATTATTTTGGCCGTAAATAATCTCTTCTTCCTAATGGTTGGCCTTGCTTCTCATGGTTATGGAATTTAATTTTAAGTAAAATGGACGTGTATGACCTAATAACAAAAGTATGAGGGCAGGAAGTATGGTTATTCACCCTAATGCCCTTTTCAATTTCCTAACCATTTATACAAGTTCATTAGATATTAAATAAGCATGGCCAGCTAATTTATTAATCAACCTCAATCTCCTTATCTACATTATTCTATTTAATTTATTTTAATTAACTCTCCTTAATAATGTCAATAAAATTAGGGGTGTTATAGGCTCCCCTCCTTAAAGAATTTGGTCCTCGAAATTCAGCAAGGACTAACTAGCCAATATAGCAATCATCTGCAGCATCTCCTAACAACCATACTAGTCTACCTGACTATCATAATATATATAAAAATTTGATATAGACATACCATTAAAGTAGATCAGGATAAGCCTCTTGAATCATGTCTTCTGTCTCCTAAGTAAAGCATTTCTCGTTGTCGCTCCATTGAACCTTCATTAACTTGACTGTCTTGGTGCTCAATTTCTTCTCATCTCTTGCTACAACCCGAATTGATTGTCTAATAAAAATTAAATTAGGCTCTAGTACCAAGTCCTCCAATTATGTCTGGGGAATAGTAACCTCTGGATCATACACATAATTACAAAGAAGTGACAAATGAAATCCATTACGGACACCTACCAAACTACTCGGCAACTCTACTCGGTATGCGGGCTTTTCAGTCCTTTCTACAATCTGGAATAGTTGATGTGCACATAAATGTGCATATTTTTACATCTATATTTAATCTAATTTAATTAAATAAATGAACATATTGGGTATTTTAGCATGTTTAAACCAAAATTCAAATTAATTTCAAATCATCATTTATTCATCTTCATATAGGGGTAAAATATTTATTTTTGTACATATAAAATATTTACTTAGAAATTTTTATATTATTTTGTTGGCATTTGGCTTGAATTAGAAGAGGTATTCATGGAAAATATGCATGCACAAGAGAATACAAGCAAACGAAGACAGAAATAATTCTTTCCTTGAAACATGGAGGACCCACCTACCCACATGCCACGATGTACACTTAAGAGCTAATGCACACGCTAATTGAAATTAAAGCTACATGTACATTTAAGTGGAGGATTAACACATGCTAATGATTACTTGGTGGCCAAAAAAACTCAAGGGTAATTCCAAAAATGGATTAGGGTTTCAAAACATGTATAAATACCACATATGTTCATGTAATTATGCTCTCTTTCTCTTAGCATCTATAGTGTTAGAATCAAAAATAAAATAAAAGCTCTCTTTTTTTCCATGGCTATTTAGCCATTTTCTTATTTCATGTAATTTTCCCTTTTAAGCAATTTTAATATATGATCTTTTTTTATTTATTTCCTTTTATACTAATAGTCTAGATCTTTTATTCATGCAAGTAGATTAGCTTTTATTTTAGTTTAATTAGTTCCCTTTTTTTACTGTGCTCCCATTTTCTTCTTATTTTTGTTTTATGTTGAATGCTACAATTGTTGATATGATAACTAATATGAAAGGCTAATTCCCTTCAATTTAGTGGCAATGAAACTCACTTAATCATGTAGCTCCAACATTTTCTAATTATTGGTCTCATTTTGTGCTTCATGGCAATATTTGATGTGGTTTAACTTGTTGTTTTAGCTTCGAATCCGATAGCCTATGTTGTTAACACCAAATAGGCTATGCTTAAACAAACACAAACACAAATTACCATTTCATCTGCATACAATTACAGTAATGAAGTGAATATTGAAATCAATTTGGATGGTCTATATTTCTAATCAATGGTTAATAGGTCATGCTTAAAATAGATTCTATTTTCAATTTCATTGTCATTTTTTATGGGAGTTAGCAAGTGGTTTAAGGGGTATGTTATAGTTTGATGGCTAATGTTGAGCTAATTAATAACATAAATAGGCCATACTTATGATAAACACATCAATTAAACTCATTAATGACCAAAAAAGAGAGATTATAATTTAATTTTTTTGAACTATGTGAATTTGAGAAGGACATTGCCTCTAAATTGCCTTCTACTCTCATATTTTTATCCATTCCAGCTTTTATTAGTTTTTACTTTTTTTTGTTAACTTCAAACATTCTCAAATCTTGGTTTAATTTGATTGAATAGAAATTTAAAAATCTCAGCAATTTCTTGTGGATCGACCCATACTTGTAACGTACTAAAATTGTATGACGTGCGCTGGCGGTTATTTTTAATTAGATTTATCGACGATTTTCTAACTCATAGAAAAACCATTGTTGAACAAGTTTTTGACGCCGTTGTCGAGAAGTTGATTTGATTTCATTTTCTATTCTTTGAATTATTTTCATTTGATTTTTATTTTGTGTTTGTTTTGTGTGTTAGTTTGCATTAAAAAAGTTTGTTGTGTGTTCGTGTGATTTTTGTTTGCATTTCGTTTGCGTGCTTGTTGTTATTCAATTTACATTTCTATTTATAAGATAAAAAAATTACAATTTCAAAACAAAGACAAAATGTTTTATTTTCCTTTCAATTTGCATTTATTTTTTACAGTTTACATTGCATTTACAATTTACAATAAAAAAACGCTGTTACATCACTGTTTCTTCTCATTCACATTTCTTCATATCAGTGCCATCTTCCTTCCCCTGTTCACTGCTTCAATTCCCCCCTGCAGAGCTATAACTGCCACTTCCATCAACCACAGTACATCTCCTCACCATCTCAACATTCATAACCAAAGCATCTCCTCACAACTGCATACACACCCCTCCTCTGCCTTCATACAGCGGCATCGCCACATCCCCACTTCCAAACCACACTGGTTCATTCACTTCACCGCTACATACATCCCAGTTCACGTATCATCGTCATACTGCTGCTACATCAATAAACATCCCCATGTCTTCCAACAGGCTTCACCAACTCCTCCAACCACCTGTTGTTGGTCACTACAAACAACACGCACCACTTCGGCCATCAACTTCCACTCCCCTGCCAGCCTGCATATCGACCCTGCTTCGAACAATCATTCAACGCCTCTTACTGCCAAATCCCCTGTCTACCTTCCCGATCATCTGCAAAGTCCACCACTAACAGTCAGCACATCAAAAATAAAAAATTTGTGTTGTATGTTTGATTGATTTTTGTTTCTATTTTGTCTGTGTGTTTGTGTTTTCTTGTTTGATTTGCATTTGAATATTAAAAAAAAAGCATACACAATTTCAAACAAGAATATTTTATTGCATTTACATTGTCTTTTGTTTACATTAAAAAAAAATTACACTATGCAAAAAATGTGCACACTGGTGTGAACGGTGCTACTGCCTTTCATCCCCCAGTCTTCATATCATCAAACTATTGCTCTTCTCTGACATTCATCCCTCTCCCCTACTGCCTTGCTCCTCAATGCTTCTTCACACTGCAACAACCATCAAGTTCTCTCTGTCATCAGTGCTACATCAACCTTTCACCTCATACAAAAAAACCATCATCCAAAATACATTGACAACCACTTGCAGCTTCTACAAGCAAATCCCTCAACATCACCAATCACACTTGTTTGACCACTACCTCTGTTCATATCACATCCTCCCTCAACATCACTAGTTCAACTTGACGCTTCACCCCTGCTTTGCTTGCCTCACTAAGCCACAACTATCCATCACTGCAAACTAACAAACATACCACCATTTTCATCAATTTCAAAGTCCACTCATTCAGCCATACATTCATTCGACAACTTCTATTCATTCACCATCCATTCATTCAACTTTAGTTATGTGTATCAGATACACCACATTCAACCCAAACTTAGACCATTTTCCACTGCCATCATCTAACATTCATTCAACATACCCACTGTCCTACAGCTACTAACCCACTGCCACTCCACAAACATACCCACTGCCATCATTACTGACATCCCTTCGACTCCACGTCTTCACCTTCCTCACATTCACAATCTCATTACTGCACGACTGTGCACATCGCTACAGACATTCACACCATCCTGCTTGTCATATCACTTCATTCTAATTATTGCAACGACATAGTCCGCCTTCCAGACCAATTCACAGTGCCTGAACTCACCATCATCCACACAACCACTGCCCTCCTCCTCCCCATACCAACCAAAATAGAACAACATCACACTGCTTCAACTAAACATTAACTCCAATGTTACAGTATCAATTTCACTTTCATATTGCCGTATTCTCCCCATTTCAGCAACTTCTGCCAATCACTACCCCACTTCAACAATCTCCTGACAATATATAAACATACTTTATAAACCATCTGACAGTTCAACTCCTCACTGCTATGATACCCCATCACCATTGCAATTGCTCCGCCAACACTTCAGCAAGCTTCAAACCATTCAACTTCACACACACATTCAACTCTTCTCAAACAACTTTGGATACAACATTCTCCATATTATTGTCAACTACCTTTAACATTATTATAAACATTGCTGACCATTGCCTCACCAAACCATCGTATCAATGTAACACATTGCCACTGACTGCCTCCCATCTCCAAACAACAAAAAAGAGAAAAAAAAACTTACTACCTTGCTTTACAAACCCACTCATCCATCATCCAAAACCACTGAAACCAGCCTATGCCACTTGCACAATCCTTCTTTCACATTGTCAACCATTTTGACCTACTGTCCTTCGCTCCGTCATCTCCAATTCCCAACCTAGCAGCATCGCAACCCAATTAAGCATCTCCTTCAACCCAAAAATCAAAACCACTTCCACAATTACCTCACAATCAACCGCAACCTCATCGCCACCAGTTGCAATCACCAGAGTTCCCAAACTCCAAACATCGAATTACCTCCTCCACCCAAATCACCAATCCAAATCAATGAACTCAATCCACAACTTCAAGCTTCGAATTCATCTTTAATTTCGAATATTAATTTGTAATTTCAATTTGGTTTCTAGAATTTGAAAAAAGAGGAAGTGGAAATAAGTTTCGGTTTTGATAATAGTTAAAGCATCTCCAACAGTTCGGAGTGCGGAAATTCGATTTTCCACACTCCGAAATGTTGGAGCCGTTGTAGAAATGAGGGCAGACGCCTGTTGAACAGGCGTCCGTGTTTTTAAAACATCAGACGCCTGTTGAATTAGCGCCTGAAGCCCAGGCGCCTGTTCAACAGGCGCCTGGTGATCGTACCTATATCAGGCGCTTTCCCCCCTCTCCCCCTCATTTCTACCTCTTCCATCCTCTTTTTAGTTATTTTTTTATTTTACTTTGCGTCCAAATGCCGCTTCGTCTAGTCAAAACTGGTAGATGCACTGTTCGATATACGACCGATGCCAGTATCGGACCTGTCCATGTCCCTCCTGATGCTATCGTGGCTCCAGACGATCTTCAATCCTTGCACGACTTACCTCCTACTGTTTCGCATCAAATTACTGCAGATATAGCGACGCCACAGGCATACGTTTATTACTTGACGAACAACCGTGTAACTAGTTATGTATGATAATTCTTTGTATATTTTAACATTAAATTATCATATATTTAAGTTCGTCACTTAGCTATGCGTGATAGTTGGTATAGGTGTATGTCTGAGTATTGGTCAGTCACCTCAGCCGATTTTGGACAGGCTACATGCGTCACCTTTTGGTGAATTTCTAGATTTTCCTAGATTTGCACATGTCGATCGTTTCCTAGTAGAGGCCCTCACCGATAGATAGTGGCCTACCACTCACATATTTCATTTCCCTGATTTTGAGCTAGGACTGACTCCTGTAGATTTTTATATGCTCACGGGCATAGAGGTCGGTCGATCGGACCGTGTCCCTGTTCCATTTGATAGTTCATTTAAGGAGTTCGAGTCATATTCAGCTTATTTACCAACTTTGGCCGATGAGGAGGTTAGAGGAGGAGATATTACTCTGTCTTGTTTGCAGCGGTATTTAGTAGAGTACATGATCATTGAGGATATGCATACTCCGGTTATCCATGCCTACATATTATACATTTTTGGGTCTACTTTTTAGTAACAATAAGGGTACTATTAGGCTTGGTTTTTTGGTTGGATTAGTAGATGTGAATGGACTACATATATATGATTACGGTACAGCTATTATTGGTTATTTGTACGTAGCATTAGATACTTATGCGCTTCAGTAGTCTAGACAGATATATGGATTTTGATGCATTCTTCCATTTTGGTACTATGAATATACTACCAATATGCACCCCCGACTTATTGTAAAGGCGAAGGCCACACCTTATATTTACTGTCCTAGATTGCATCATTGAGGTCCTCCTATGCATTTGCCCCGTGTTGCACAAGGGTGCACAATGAGCTGATGGAGGCTAGACAGCAGATGGATATGAGGCGGCATGGTAATATTATCGTTTGTCCATGGGATCGGTACTTACAGTTCCTAGCGCGCGGTCATGATCGTCCACTCACTTTTCAGTTTTCCATGTCACGACGTAGGATTTTCTTTCACGTTCCTACATGTCCATTCATATGGTATTTAGGGGAGCTATGTTTGCTACAGTTGTATGATATAGTTCGCATTTCATCAGATCTGCTACCATGGGATGATATGTATGGTGATATTAGGGTTAGACCAGCTTATATTCTTGCGATGAGGGTGCAAGATGGGTAGATGGTGAGCCTTTTACCATTTTTGGAGACATTGATTCATATTAGGTTCGAGTAGCCTCACATGCTTACGCGTTGCCTAATTATATTCGGGGTTTAAACTCCGATCATATTGTTCCGCGTACCTCTTCCCGAAGAATTCCACTACCGCCTGCCACCTTTGAGCCTACATCATCTTAGTACATGCAGCCTCCTACTTTCGACCCCCCTCCTCATTCGTTTAGAGCGTATGATGTACATGGTCAGGTGGTGGAGTATCCCTTGTAGTATAATACAGATGATGGTATTACGGGTGTCCCATCCGTCGGATTGTATGAGCCTCATCAGGTTTGTACGAGTTTTAACCATTCTTCAAATTACTTGTCATTATATTCTCCACCTATGTATAATTTTTCATGTGCGCATATTAGTATTCTTGGTACATGGATTATGATAGATGGATGATTGCTGCATTTGAGCATATGACGCTCGATTATACACAGATGATGTATCAGAGTTACCAGACTGCGGTCTAGCAGCAGCAGACTCGGTATAATGCGCATATTTAGGGATTATAGACCCATATTCAGCAGCTTCAGGAGCAGCTCCATGCCGGACTTGAGCCTCGCGACTTTGATGATGTCAACGATGACGGTGACGACGATAGTGGGACAATGAGGAGATTGATAGCGGTTTCAATCACATAGACTAATGTGCTGCATTTTGATGTTTTAGACTGTGTTATATATGATTGTCTATATGTTATGGCATTGTGTCAGTTTTATTTTATGTTGAGTATTGTATTGTGTTGATTATAATTTACGCTTGTTTATTTTAAGCGTATATGAAGTCAAAATGTTGAAGTAACAAACACAGTTGTGTTTGTTTGTCAAAAATTTAACGATTGTTTGACGCATGGACGTTAATCTCATGCTTCATTTTTTTGATGCGGATCACGACCTTTTTATTTAAGATAAAGTGTTATATTCTAATGTCACAACATTTAAAAGTTCGGTAAATTCAATCAATGTGTAACATAATATTTTTGGCTACAGAACTGAAACTGTTAATAATTTTTTATACAAACTGATCAGATGTGCGATGATGAAGAGATAATGGCAACTCAGTTTTGGAACACTATTGCTGAACTTTACAATAGCAATGTTGAGTGTAGAATTAGACGTACGAAGGTAGAGTTGATGATGGGTTACGGGAACTTCTGCAACGTCTGTACACGGTACAGTACGGTTATCAATGAGGTTATATTTGAAAATTTATTTGAACCAACTCGTTCCATATTTGAAGGCCGTTACTTTCTCAAATATCACAGTACATTCATTGGACATGAGGCATATATCATACGTCAAAATTGGCTAGAACGATTTGGATATTCATAATTTGAGTGTATTATTGTTGAGTGTATTATTGTTTCTATGCATGCGTATTTATTATTGTCTTGTTTATGAGTAATTTAACTTTCTACCGTATTGTCAAATCAAAGTATAGTGCTCATATTTAAACATAAATAAATTTTAACATTTACATGCTTCAATATATATGTAAGTGCTTTTCTTCTCAAACATCACAGTTCAGTTCTCCTCTCCTTCAATCTTCTAATCCTCATATTAATGCCTTCCTGGTCATCATCTATTAACTCTGATAACGGGTATGTTCCAACGGAAAGCAAACACACCGATGAAGATTGGAATATCAATTACCAAGACCAGCATTACGAGGACATTGCTCGTGAATTCCCAATTCTTGACCAACTCACACTTCAAGAAGATGTTCAACATGGACACGAATAATTAGTTCATCGACAACCACAGGAGGTTGAACAAGTACCAAATTTGCAACCTTCGGTTGAACAAGAGGTTAACTCTTACATATTATTTTGCCACTTTGGTTATAAGGTTGAAGTTGTGGTTAGAGCTGATGGCGAAGATATAGGTCGTCGAATCCAGTTGTATCCTTTCTGGCCTGAAGGGTGCAATTATGCAGAATGGGTTGATGAACGGCTGTGCCTAAGGGCCATAACATATGCCAACGAGATGGAACGAGAAATAAGACGTCTTCAAAAGGTCGTGCACAACTTATAATAACCGGTAGTTTCTTAGTGGAGTGTATTATTATAGTGGAGTGTACTATTGTGAAGTGTATTATTATGGAGTGTATTATCATTATGGTTGTATTATTATGGAGTGTATTATTATGGAGTGTATTATTGTTTGTATATGTATTGTCGTTGACTGTATTAATGTTTGAATATTTCAGTAACATTGTCTTGTTTCTTTCTGTATTATTGCGTTAAGAACATGGCTACAGTAGTATGATGGGATGAGACACTACATCAACAATCAACAGTGTATGGAGGGGACAAGACAGTGCAGACGTGACACTACAAACAAGACACTGCATCAACAGTTAGTAGTGTATGTTAAGAACATGGATACAGTTGTATAATGGGATGAGACACTGCATCAACAGTCAATAGTGTTTAGATGGAAGGAAACACTGCAGCCGTGACATAAATGGAATCTACTTTATAGATGGTGGTTAAATTTAATTAATGCTACCCGCATGTGATTGTTTGTTTTTTTATGAAAATCAGCATGTGATTTAAGCTATAAAAAGCTTGTTAGATGCTGAGAAGTATTATTGCTCAGTCTAATTTCATACAATTTCAAGTATAACAAATGACGGTAGAAGAGTACATATTTTTTTATGATAGCTACGACGAATTTGATGAAATGATGAAAGATCATTTTCATCACGAAAAGGAACTAATAAGTATGGCTGCACTATAGTTTGGTCAATTGAGCACGCGACATGGTGGATCAGTTGTTGGTCGTCGGTATAAAAATCGTAGACATTCATGGCACAACGACAAACTAATGGAAGACTACTTTGTTCCAAATCCTACTTACACAGATGCTGATTTTAGAAGAAGATTCCGCATGCGGCGTCCTCTATTTCTTAGAATCCTACAATGTATCAAGCAGTATGACAAATATTTTATCTTCAAACCCAATGCATCTCGTACAATGGGATCGACTGAAATTCAAAAAATGACAGCTGCACAAAGAATGCTTGCATATGCAGGACCGGCGGACGCGCTTGATGAAAATTTGAAAGGTGCGGAAAGCACGGTATTAGAATGTTTGGAGCATTTCTGTCAAGCTATCGTGGACATTTACGGTGATCAATACTTACGCAGACCGAACGAGGCGGATATAGTAATGTTATTAAATATGCGTGGTAGTAAAGGTTGGCCTGGAATGTTAGATAGTATGGACTGCATGCATTGGGAGTGGAAGAATTGTCCAAAAGCGTATGCTGGAGCTTATCAGGGTAAGTCTCATAGGTCCTCTATTATTCTTGAAGCTGTAGCGTCGTACGACATATGGATATGGCATGCATTTTTTGAAATGCCGTGTTCGAACAATGATCTTAACATAGTCGAACGATCTACGTTATTCAATGATTTAGCAAACGGTAGATCAACTCCTTATACCTTTACTTTAGGAGGTAACACGTACGGTCATGGGTATTATCTTGGCGATGGTATATATCCTAAATGGAGTACCACTGTCAAGACAATTTCTAACCCATAAAATAATAAACAATCAAAGTTTGCAGCGATGCAAGAAGGCCAGAGGAAGGACGTTGAAAGAGCATTTGGGGTTCTTCAGTCTAGATTTGCCATAGTCAGTAATCCATGTAGACTTTGGTCACCAGTTAAAATGACCAAAATAATATAGACTTGTATTATTTTACATATTATGATTATAGAGGATGAAAGAGACATGGAAGAAGATTATTTTACGAGGGTGCTCCAACACCACCGCCTGTTTGGCGCAACGATATAATTGGAAGCGCACTAGAACTTGAGTTTCATGTAGAAAGCCAAATGTCCTACCATAGTGTTCAACTGCGTCAAAGACTGCAAAATGATCTCATAGATCATATTTGGAGGTTTTCTACAAGTCGGTGAAACTATATTTCTGTTGTTACTTTTCCTACTGTTGTTTATGTTCTTGCTATTTATTATTGTTATTGTAATCTGTTTATGTTTAATTAACGTAATATTGCTATAATCTTTTTTCAATGTAATGCAATTTTAATGAAAATACTTATATTAATAATTGCTTGCATTCAGAACACAATACAAATAACGGTAATTAAAAGATACAAAGGTTATAGAAACGGTAATTCATTTAATGACCCTCTTCAAGTCTACGCCTCATAATTTCTCTCCTTCTTTGTTCCGTATACTCCAATTGTTCTGTAGACAAGTGTGACATATCCATGAACATTATTGCCTCTTCATCTCTTGGCGGTTTTAAGAAAGAAGTTGATCCATTCTTGATAGCTTTTCTTGGTGTTGAATTTCTCGAGTTTCCATTGCCCGGTTAAATCTATCTTCAGATTCAAGTATGATTTTTTAATTTCTACTTGATCTGCTCTAGCAGTCTGCTCTTTTTGGCCTCTTTTGCTCCATGTGGCCTAACAAAATGATCTTCGGTTAGGGTTGGGTCTTCTTCTTATCCTAAACTGTAGCTTTCTAGCGATTCCCTAGGACTAGAGCTTTCCCCAACTCGAGGCATTTTACCCCGACCACTATTTGATTGAACTT
This sequence comes from Allium cepa, assembly GCA_030765085.1. Taxonomy (NCBI): domain Eukaryota; kingdom Viridiplantae; phylum Streptophyta; class Magnoliopsida; order Asparagales; family Amaryllidaceae; genus Allium; species Allium cepa. Next base: position 510,554,306 of record CM060941.1, read on the forward strand.
GTTGAACGATTTTCTGAAGTGATGATTCCTTTTAACATGCTCGACCAACGTGTCATAAACATGCATGAAATGATAAAATGTGGTGCTTGTTTACTATCAGGTTTATAGATTTATTTGAACAACTTGTTTGCGACCATTCTATGTTAAAAAAATAACTAGTATAATTAGAGAACTATGATTAAAAGTAGAACAATGAAATTATATTAAAGCTTATCAAATGCGTTTCATTTCCAAATCCACTAGGATTCGTTTGCTTTAGCTTGAAAATTTGAGAATCAAACGTTTGCGTTTGACAATTTATTTTTCCATAATGACCTTTGACTGAAGATAGCGTTCTTTTCTGATCAATATCTTCCTATTGTAGCAATTAGTAATTTTTTCCCAAAATGTCTCACCACTTTGATCGGTCCCTCGAACAGGATCGACCGAGAGTGCACAGTAAATGTAGCAAAAATCATAGTCTTCCGCAGTGCTCCAACTTGCATTAGTTACTTCTCCCCCAATTGGAACCGCAATGTCTTGTAAGTCGTAGTCTTCAAAACTGGACCTTGCAGCATCGACGTCGAAATCAGAGTACATTTTCAGTTGAGATTAGTGGTAGTAAAAAATTGTGATGGGGGAAGGAAATAGGTTGTGAATGGAAGAAGAATGAGGGAGTTGTATTTGAAGGGAAAATATGGCCGTTGGGGGCGACCATTTGGGGGGGAATAAATGGGCTCCTGTTAAACAGGCGCCTGAATATTAGGCGCCTATTGAACAAGCGCCCCATTTTGAGTCGCCTGTTCAACAGACGCCTGTTTAACAGGCGCCTCGCCGAATCACTGTTTCCTACACCGAAGCCCCCCCCCCCTCTACACTATCACGTATTCTCGTTCTCTGTTGGACTGCTTCGAGAGTGTGGACTCGAGAATTTGCAATAAGTTGGAAATGCTTTTCGATTAAGTAACGCGATCTGTTTTTAGGTGTAATAAAAGTATTTCTGGTCTGATAAAACCTTGCGGGCCTTTGCTTCTTTTTGGGGCCGTGTTAATTTTTTTTGTAAAGCTTAATTTATTTTTTGTAAAGTTTAGTTTGTTTATTTTTTTATTATTCTTTTTCTATTTTGTTTATTTAAGACTGTCATAAAAAAATTCCAATTTGGGTTAATGTTACGACCCGGAATTTTAGGCAATACGAATTTAATAATCTGTATTAATAATTAAATGGATTTGATAATTTTCCTTTATAATTTTAATTTAAATTGGTAAATTTTGTTAGAACCTCAATTGTTGGATTTTAATGACAACAACTATACAATTATGTCAAAGAATCTCTAAGCTAATTTACAGGTACATGGGCATCAAAAAGAGATAATCAAATACATTCAAAATGAAGATACAGAGTTCAAAAGAATAAAAGAATGTATATGGAGATACAAGAAGAGATATATATGACAGAGACAGGACAAAGGTGACAAACAAAGTGTTATTAGTCATAGAGTGTCGTGTCTAGAGTTTACAAATGTTAAAATCTTCTTCAAATGGTATACACACATATACATTCATATTTTAAATGAAAAATCAAGTTCTCAAAAATTGCGTAGAGCAGGATTCAAACCCGGGTCACTAGTTCAGAAGGCAAGTGCTCTAACCATTTGAGCTATGGTAATTATTAGTTACAAGTCAAATTCAGATGTCTGAATTGACCATTTCAGACGTCTGAATCTGGGCAAAAATTGCTTATTTGCTTTCTGTTTCAAATTTCGTTGCATTTCAAAAGTCTGAATTTTTAATTTCAGATGTCTGAATATTTACAACGGCTATTTTTTTGAAAAGGCATTTCCATTCATGAAGAGTTGTGACCTTTAATTCAACAGCTTTTGATGATAACTCTTCATGAACAATTACAACCATTTATTACCTATATAAACACATTAGAATCAAGTTTTAAATTCACCAATTCTATTGATTATTATTCGATTATTGAAATTTTTGATTCTAACTCATTTGTGCTAAAAATATCATTCAAATTCAAATTCTACTTTCTTAATCTTCACGCATTCATACATATATCATAAAGGAGAAAGATTATAGGAAGATTGTACTATCAAGAGACAAATTCGTGTTATTGAGAACACACTGTGTCATGTACTTTCTGTATAAGTTGAAGTCCTGTTCTGCTGTTCAGGCAAGTGATGTCCTCTTCGGTTGTTGAGGCAAAATCCTGTTCTGCTTCTCAGGTCCCTTGTTCGGCTGTTAAAGGGTTGTTGTAAACCTGTTCCTCCGGGTTAAGTGAGGATTGTTGTTAGTGAAATTCCATAAGGAGTCTGGGACTGGACGTAGAACGGGAAGTTCGAGCCAGTATAAAAATTCCTGGTGTGCTTGTTTGATTTTTACTTATTTACATTGCTCTAGTATTTTAGTTTATTTCCGCACTAGTATAGTATAATTTCATATAGCGTGATCCGCACAGTAACTTTCATTTGGTATCAGAGCCTAGTATTCTAGCGATCGTAACAACATCCTAGAATAAATGGCTACAAAGAGATCTAGTCAAGGCAATAAGAAAAGGAAGAGCAATAAAGAAAAATCAAAGGAGCAAACTAACAAATGCTTCATGGCAAAAGATAATGAGGTTAGTGATCTAACTTTTGATGATATGATAGAAATAAATTCAGAACTTCTAGACACTTTAAAGAGTCTCAAAAGAAAATATAAGGAAGCTCTAGAAAATCAGAAGAAAGCAGAATTCGAAAGAGATATGCTTAAAGACGAGAATAGAATATTAGAAGAAGAATTTGAGAAAATTCAAGATTCAGACAATTCTCAACTCGCTCTATTAAGTCAAGAAATAGAAGCTCAAAAAGAAAAGAATAATGCTCTAGCTTCTGAAAATCATGAGTTAAAAACAAAAATTAAAATTGTTGAGTTAGATAACACTAGTCTCAAAACTAAGCTTGATGACATTACTAAAAATACTTCCAATTTTAATAAAGGGAGAGAAAATTTATTCAGGATTATTGAAAATTCTCAACCTGCTTCAAATAAGAAGGGATTAGGTTATGTTAAGAATTCAAAAGCTCACAATGATAAAAGCGGTTTAGGCTATAAACAAGCTAAAAGTAAAAATAGTACTAGATATGCGCTCATGTATACTAACTTTAGTGCTAGTACTAGTAATCAAGATAGTTTTAAAACCAGTTATAATCATAATAGTACTTTGTTTAAAAATGATAGAAATTATTCTTCAAGTACTAAGCTAATGACTAATAGTATTAAGATATGGATTTCAGCTAATATGATTGATCATGATAAACAACTTTATATTAGCAACTATTATAAGAATGTAATTTGTAATGAAAATTATATTTATAAAGGTTCAACCACACCCAAGTGGGTATGGTTTCCAAAGACCTAACCCCCCGGACCCTAACATAATAAGTGGGTACCGAAAATTATTATTATTTTTTGCAGGTACTCAGAGAAATAAAAGGAAAAGGATAGATTGTGGAATTTTAAAGAATGTTCCATACGTTTAATAGAATTACGTGCTTACAATAAAATATGGACTTCAGTAAATATGGTAAAATTTATTTTATTTTTCCTTCATAATTAATAATGAGTTTATCTCGTTATATACAAGATATATTATATAATTTTATATATTCCCTCATTCTTTTTGATAATGACAAAGGGAGAGAAATTCATATGCATATTAATAGAGGGAGATATTATACTTAGGAGGAGATGTTATACTTAGGGGGAGCTTTAAACATATTAATATTATTCTTTATACAGAATGAATATTTTTTAAAAATTGTATAGTTGTCATCATCAAAAAGGGGGAGAATGTTAGAACCTCAATTATTGGATTTTAATGACAACAACTATACAATTATGTCAAAGAATCTCTAAGCTAATTTGCAGATACATGGGCATCAAAAAGAAGATACAGAGTTCAAAAGAATAAAAGAATGTATATGGAGATATAAGAAGAGATATATACGATAGAGACAGGACAAAGGTGACAAACAAAGTGTTATTAGTCATAGAGTGTCGTGTCTAGAGTTTACAAATGTTAAAATCTTCTCCAAATGGTATACACACATATACATTCATATTTTAAATGAAAAATCAAGTTCTCAAAAATTGCATGGAGCGGGACTCGAACCCGAGTCACTAGTTCAGAAGGCAAGTGCTCTAACCATTTGAGCTACGGTAATTTTTAGTTATAGGTCAAATTCAGACGTCTGAATTGACCATTTCAGACGTCTGAATCTAGGCAAAAATTGCCTATTTGCTTTCTGTTTCAAATTTCGTTGCATTTCAGAAGTCTGAATTTTTAATTTCAGACGTCTGAATATTTACAACGGCTATTTTTTTGAAAAGGCATTTCCATTCATGAAGAGTTGCGACCTTTAATTCAACAGCTTTTGATGATAACTCTTCATGAACAATTACAACCATTTATTACCTATATAAACACATTAGAATCAAGTTTTAAATTCACCAATTCTATTGATTATTATTCGATTATTGAAATTCTTGATTCTAACTCATTTGTGCTAAAAATATCATTCAAATTCAAATTCTACTTTCTTAATCTTCACGCATTCATACATATATCATAAAGGAGAAAGATTATAGGAAGATTGTACTATCAAGAGACAAATTCGTGTTATTGAGAACACACTGTGTCATATACTTTCTGTATAAGTTGAAGTCCTGTTCTGCTGTTCAGGCAAGTGAAGTCCTCTACGGCTGTTGAGGCAAAATCCTGTTTTGCTGCTCAGGTCCCTTGTTCGGCTGTTCAAGGGTTGTTGTAAACCTGTTCCTCCGGGTTAAGTGAGGATTGTTGTTAGTGAAATTCCAGAAGGAGTCTGGGACTGGACGTAGAACGGGAAGTTCGAACCAGTATAAAAATTCTTGGTGTGCTTGTTTGATTTTTACTTATTTTCATTGCTCTAGTATTTTAGTTTATTTCCGCACTAGTATAGTATAATTCCATATAGCACGATCCGCACAGTGACTTTCAAATTTAATCTTTTAAAGGTAAATAAATATTTAATCTGACAATATTGATCAATATCTTTCTAAAAATTTAAAATTGATAAGATTTATCTTTCAAGGCTAATAAAAAATTATATTATATTTATAATATATATATATTTGGTATATATATTGTGAATATGAAGATCTTTTGTTTTAAATAAATGATGTATTTTCAAATTGTAATATATATGTATGTATATTCCATAGTTTGAAGTTGTTTTGAAATTTAATATAATCTATTGGTAATATATATGTTTGTATATACGTTATAATAGGAAGCTTTGGTTAAAATTTAATAAGAGAAATATGTTTTAAAATTATAATATATATTGTGATTTGAAGCTTTGTTTTAAAATTAATATTTTTCAAAAGCTTATTTAAGGTTAAATCTATATTTTCAAAGTATAAGATAATTATTTATTTTTAAAAGTGTGATAGCTTAAATAAGATTTAATCAAAGTTTCAGTTTGTTTTCTTTTAAAAATGCTTAAATTAAAATGGTTATAAATATATATATATAAAGTTATAAATAAACTTTATTTTTAAAACATCTCTTAAACTAGAAAAGTTTGTAGACATAAGTAATAAATAAATAAATTACTAGATTCACATTTACATAAATATAAATACAAATTCATATTTCACAATTTATAGGGAAACATATAATACATTTATTTGATTTAAAACATAAGCTATTTATAAAACAAATGTTTATAAAATATCACACTTATATATTTATAAGAAATTCAAAAGCTTATAAGAAGACAAACATTTCTTATACACATAAATATATTTTATAAATACATGTATGACTTAAATGAATTAATAAAAAAAAGTTAACGCTTGTGAATAATTTAAGCTAGCTTTTGACATTTGTAAAATAATAAAAATAGATTTAAACATGTGTAAGCTAAGGGTGATTTGAATTTACAAGTGGCAGAGAAATTTTCATTAGAAACTCAATTTGTACTAATTAGTGTTTTGGGAGAAATCTGATTTCGGAAAAAATCTTTTCTACCTCAAATCGTTTTCTTCTCATTTTTTTCAAAATTAAAAACAAAATAAGAATAGGAGAAAGAAGTTGGGAGAAACCTGGAAATCAAAGTAAACATGGAATCAAATTCCAGTACTTCAGTTTCAAAGCATCAACTCAGCTAGTTCCAACATCAATTATTTTCAAAGCTTCAGCAAATACAAGATCAAGCAAAGATCAAAACAGAATTCCATATTTAAGATTTGATCTGTTCTCTGCTTATAAAAAATGGTGAGTAAACTCTTTTAAAAACAGTTTTTAATAATATCTGTAGTCGAATTCTTTATGCATGTGATGAATTTTGCTATGATAATGAATATATGTTACATGAATGTTGTTATGTATGTATGTTGGAAGTGTGAAATTGTCACGGAATACAAGTGTCTGTATAAAATCATCTTCTCTGTTTGATTTACTGAATTTGTTTTCTTAAGAAAAATTCAAAAATCTTCCAATCTAAACCACATTTGATCTTGATATTTGAATGAAAGTTATGATGATAATTTTACAAATAGTTCTGAAATTTTTGAATTAACAAATAATTTTAAAAATTAGGAATAACAGTTAAATACTGATGCATGTTAAAAATCAACAAAATTAATTTCTTTTTGGATCTAATGAATGAATTAGTGGTTAAAAATTATGATTTTTAATATACATATCATGATTTTTAGTTTGGTGATTCATGGGAATTTAGGGGTTGTTCGAATTTGAAGTTTTGGGTGATTGTCGATGAACGACATGGCGGTGTTGATCAATATTTGGTCTGAAGGTGGCGCGATTGATGGCGAGTGTAGGAAAAATGATGGTGATTATTCTTATGGGCCGAGGTGGTTGGATTTTGATGGAGTAGGGTTTCGTCATTAATTTTGTAGGCCTTTTCTTTTGCGACCGTCGCATCATCCCAGGATCATCGAGGACGATTGCGTTAGGGTGTATAGATGCTCAGGGTCGAGGTGATTCAATGGTGAGGTCGGCGGGGTCTAACGGTGTCGGGTTCGTCAGCGTTTGGGAGGTTTTCATTCGAGTCTTGTTTCCAGTTTTGGGCTTTGGTGCTCTTTTTCGATTAGGCGATGATTTTATGGATTAGGATGGTCGCGAAGCTCGTCATGGTCGTTGGCGATTTGGTGGAGGCTGGAGGAAGGGACAGCGTCGCTAGGTTCGCCGTGCATCGTGCACGCGTGTATGATGTATCTGGTAGAAGAGAGGGAGTTTGGGAAGAAGGTGTTTTCTCGGGTTTTTGTTCGTGCAAGGGAAAGGTTGGTCTCGAAGCAGTTGGGTTGGAGTGCGACACGAGGCTTGCTCGAGTTTTTGTAGTGTTCGACTCGGGTTTGACCCGAGACAATTTCCTGTGCTAATCAAAAATTAAGTTTTTATAAAAGAAAATAAATTTACGAATTAAAAACATGTTCTTTTGAAGTAAATGTTAATCAAACTTTCAAAAGTGTTAATTGAATATAATTTCAAATTTAAAATGTTTAAGATGATTGCTTTTGAAAGTAATGAACTTAATTAAATTTTGAATTTTAATTTAAAAGGAGTGTTTCCAATTTTAAAATGTTAAAACAAAGTTTTAAGAAAATTTTAATTAATGTTTTATAAACTAAGTTTCAAATTATATTGAAATGGATAAGTTTTAAGATACGATAATTAAGCTTTCAAAGATAAATGTTTGTACAATCTAAATTAAACGGTTTGAAAAGTTTCAAAGATTTTAAAGTTTAAATTTGATGATAAAATTGCTTTAAATTTCAAATTGATTTCTAAATGCTTTATTTTCAAATAAGGTTAATGTTATAATTTTGTAAACCAATAAAATAATTTGTCTTTAAGTTATTAAGATTTGATTAATTCAAATAATTAATTTATGAGGATAATTAAGGGTAAATTCATTATTGTTATGAACTTAAGAATACTCAATAAATATGATTTGTTAATAAGTAAAAGTTTAATTTAGATAAATGATTTTCCTAATTAATTAAGGATTTTTAAATATAAGAAGTTAACTAATTATTTAATTAATTTTAAATGATTAGTTAATTGTTTGTTTAGTTTTAAACAATCACTTAATTATGAATCAATTAAGTGTAATTATTTAATAAAGGATAATTACTTAATGTAATTAAGCAGAGAAATTACTTATGGAAGTAATTAGTGGAAAATTACTTATGGAAGTAATTAGTGGAAAATTGCTTATGGAAGTAATTGAGTGAAGTGATTAAGGGTTAATCACTTGATGTTATTAATTAAAGGATTAATTAATATAATTGATTTGAAGTTAATTAATTAAAGAGTGATTAATTAATTAAAGAATTAAAGATTACTTAATGAAGGGATTAATTACTTGTTAAGGTAATTAATTAAGAGAGTAATTAACTAACGAAAGTAATTAGAAGATAACTACTTAATGAAAGTAATTAAGGGTTAATTACTTATTTAATTTAGTTAATTAATTAATGTGATTAATTAATTAATGGATGTGATTAATTTTAAGATTAATTACTAAATGTAATTAATTAAAAATGTAAGTAATAAATAAAGTAATTATGTAATTGATTAATAATTAATTAATGTAGTAATTAAAGATTAATTAATTAGTATAATTAATTAAAGGATCAATATAATTAATTAAGAAGTTAATTAATTAAGATAAGTAATTACAAGTTTGTTAATTACTGTTTAAGATAAATTAAGACTAATTAATGAGATGGTTAATTACAAATTAATTATTTAATTAATTAAAGGGATTATTAATTAATAAGGATCATTAGTTAATATAATTAATGAAATTAATCAAGGCTGATGAATGAGTGATTAATTAAAGTATGATTAATTGTAATTAATAAGGGATTAATGTAATTGATCATACTTGATTAATTAATGGAAGCAAATGAAGCATTATTAATTAATGTAATTAATGATAGTAATTAAAGGTTAATTACTATATATGGTTAAGGATAATTAATTCGTGGAATTAATTAAAAAATTAAAGGCTAATTACTTGAATGTAATTAAAGAATAATTAATCAAGGAGATTAATTAAGTAAGATCATTAAGAGATGATTAATAAACTAATTGGTAATAAATTAATGAAGCAGGATTATGATAATCCAAGTGATTAAAGGAAAGTAATTAATTTAATTAAAGGTTAATTAAATTGATTAAGAGTTAATCAAACCTACTTATGGATGATTGATTAATATTGGATGATTGATATTGGATTTTTGAATGATGTTGGATGATTTGGGCGTGATATCTCTGACATGTGATATGCTGCTTTGTGAGATGGTTGGTTGATATGAATTATCTATCTGTAATATTGTGAATCATCTATCTGATTATGTTATTCTGAATATAAGTTTAATTGTTTAAACCCTTAAACAACTTGGACATTAAAATGGAGTTTGGATTTCGGTGAGTCCGGGATCGGGTTTCCATATTTGGATATCCAAAAACCACATCGATCCAAATTAAACGTTAGGTCGTGAATCCAAGAGAAGAGCTTAGTGAAGACTCGAAGTGTAAGAATTATTCGTCAGTATAACTCTGAGGGTGATTCCAAGATGAGTTAACGAGGACAGTACTTTTGGTTCGAGATGGTGATTCAGAGTGCAAGGGCTATGGTCGTTAACTCTGAGGGTGATTCCAAAATGAGTGTAACGAGATAGTGCCTTCGGTTTCGTTCGAACCTGCAACGAACTAGTATGGATTGAATGCTTTCAGAACATCGTCAGGTGGACGATGAGCATTCTAAGATAGATGTGTTCTATAAAGGTAATCGCAGCCTCAAGCCTCATCAACCGGGAATGGCTAAAACAGGGGAGGTGCAGTAAGGTTAAGTGGGTCATGCCCAAGTAGGATGAGATTTACCCCTGTCTAGAGGTCCCTTTCTATTTGGGCTTAGTGTGTGGTTGGTCGCGCCAACCATGGGGTGGTCTTGTTCGGGACTGTCCAGTAAGGGATGGTTCCGATTTTGTGTTGCAGGGGATTGGGAGTAATCCTCGGTACGGTGATCTAGGCCCCGTACTGTGATGGGCGGTACCCTAATAGCCCTGCCATTAATGGAAACCCATTCTTCCTACGAGACCCTACGGTTTTGACTGTATTACCACCTTTGTGGCTAGTAGCTGGAATTTAATCATGTGACAATTTCGGCTATTTCTTATTTACTTAAAAACCCTAGACACTATTATAATATCACTGGATTTCCTATCAAATGTTTTGGTTAGCGTAAGGTAAAAACTTTTCCATGTTTATGTATGGGAAGTCTTACGTGATATCCTTTCTTTTCAAAGGATTTTCTAAAGTAAAACAATTTAAAACCGTTTACTCACGCCAGACCCCTGTCTGACCCAAATGTTTAATTTCTGTTTTATTAAACTCTTGGGTACTCATATTATGTATGAGTAGTCGAGGGATTCGGGTTAGCTTTGACGAATTCTGGAGGAGATTTAGAGCAGGAGGCTTCAACATGTAGATATATAATGGTTCCGCTGTGTTTGTGTTGTGTCAGTATCTTGTGATATCTTGAGTTGTATAGTTAGACAGATATTTACAACTGTCTAATATGTGTTGTGTAGGTTGTGTAACTCTGATGTAATATGATACTATGTAATATTTTATGTGATATATTATATTTCATTCATTCCACTGTGAGTATCTGATGTTGTTGAGTTTCTTCTTACTTATCTTTTCTTCTTCTATCCCTTTCTTTCTTAAATCATGATACGTCTTTCTGGAAGATGGAAGACGAGTCGTGACAGTTGGTATTAGAGCGTTAGGTTGAGTGAATACCTAAACTCTGGAGTAGTGTCTTTCTTGAGAGAGCGTACTTGTAATTTTTATATATAACTATATATATATATATATATATATATATATATATATATATATATCTACCAGATTTGTTGGGTTACCTGTTTGGGTTTTCCAACATAAGTTTTAGAGGTAGATGGAGTAGTGGTGTGTGTGTAGCACGACTACCACTAATGGAAGAGGTCCATATGTTGAGGCTGGAAGTATATTTGTCGAGACTGTAGACCTAGTACCGTCTCGAGTGACCTTTGCAGCTTGGAGTAAGGATTTCTCTGATCTCCGAAGGAAATATTTTAAAGATTCGGAGTCCATCTTTGAAGTATAAGTTTGGATTGCGCTCGGGTGAGTGAATTTTATAAAGTTTGGATCTGTCGGAAGTGAAGAAGCTAGTGATGGTATCTTGATAGCTGCGTGGTGAGATGCAATATCCATAGATATTTCAGAAGATGTTTTCTCTTGAAGCAGTTTTAGAAGTAGCTGAGGAACAGTCTTTACCTGCCACAGGGAAGACTCGTCTGTGTAGAAGTTATCTGGATCTCTAGCAAGGAGGTTGGCTATTTTGGAATATGAGACTAAGGTCTATAAATTGCTTCGCTTCGGCATGGTCTCATTTGTCATCCCATAAGGAGAGCGAGATGTTGATGATTGGTTTAGAGCCTGAATTTCTTCAGAGGATGTCTGCCATCTCAAAGGTCTGTTGTGTAGTTTGTTGATGATTTTGGGGATTGAGGAGCTTTTGGATTAGAAGTCTTTGGTTAGTCGGGGTAGCAGTTTCAGCTCGGAGGTGTTTGTGTGCCGACAAGAAGGTCTTTTGGCTTTGCAGTATCATCGAGGTAGAGTTTGGAAGCAGCAGTGTGGGTCATTTCTCCAATAGTTTAGAAATCTTTGTGGTTCTTCTATCAACAGTCTGGGCAGATGGTGAAGGTTTCCTTGAAGGGTTAACCTTCTTTAGAAAAGCTTAAGCTGTTCTAGTTGGTAAAGAGAGGACAGTTTCTTTGGAATCCAAACTAGGTAGGATCGCAAAAGTGACTTGCAATTAATTTGGAAATTTATCTTGGGCAATCTTTTGTTTGAGACTGAGGGTTCTTATGTGGAAGTAGGAGCTATTGAAGTAATCAGAAGTTTGTCTGCGTCTGGAGTTGAGTTCCATATTGAATTGGTTCCAGAAGCGATACTGGTGGTTAGCCTGGTAGTAGAATGGTTTTTGTAGAAGGAAGAGTTGGTGTAGCAGCTCAATTTTTAGGATTTGCATTGGTCAGATCTAGTTTTGAGTTAGATTCTGCTATAAGGTTGTGTGGCCGAGTTAGACGAGTCACTAAGATTTTATGGATTTGATGAAAAAAATTGCCCGGATATATTGGATAAGTTTGTACTCGTGTTCATCAAAGGTATTCTCATCTATTTAAGAATCAGTGTTGTGCAGCAAAAGTGAGGTAGCAACTGTGCAAGGAAGGAAGCAAGTTCAGTTTGCTATTGCTTGGGAAGTAGAGCTTGTGTTCTGGATTTCGACGGATCTTGGAAGACCTTTTTGTTGGATAGGATCCAGAAACTAATTTGATTTGGTCTAGTTATTTCTGAAAGCATCATCATAGGTTGAGCTGATCAGGAAGAAAATGGGCAGCCCAGGATTGTCTGTTGAGTTATGCAGATATGAAATAAGGAATCTGGAGTTCGAAGTTGGAAACTTCGTTGTAGCGACCAATAAAATTTTATTAATTTTTTTTTTTTTGGTTTTATAACGTATTTAATTTGGATTTTGAGAAATTATTAATAATAATAATTTTGAAATAAAAATTTGATATTTGGATTACGTATAATTTTATAGTTTAAACCAATAAGTTGTAGTTGTATATGGCTTGCATCTTATTCTATAATAACCAGTGTATATTTTGCTGTCTACTAGTATAATACTATATGTTAGTTTATTTATGTGTATCGATCTAAACAATGATTTTAAAATAATAATAAAAATATACATACATACATATATATAATTGGATTTGCGTTTGAATTTAGAAAATGATTTTGATTCATATATATAGTTATATACATAGTTATGCACATATATAGCCATAAGTTCAACTCATACCATATTAAATTTCTTTTAAAGGTTTTAGCTAAATCTATGGGTGAGCGTTGACACACCTTTCCACCTTATATTTAATTCTCTAACGTTTCAATTTGCATTCTATCCGTTCATAATTTCTTTTTTTTGTGTCAGCTGAATCAATGAGAGACTGTTACAATTTCATTTATTTGTGTACGTTTTCATTTTTATTATTGTACACATCACGGTACCTTTAAAATTGTGACTTCATTTCTTTTCTTCGGTCTCAATTATAGAAGCGTGCTGCGCACGTTATTATTAATTGCTTTGAATCTCACTACTCTATATTTATTCCTGTACGTTTTATCTTCGCTTAAATTTCTCTCTCCATTCTTTTTTCCATTTTAATACCCTTGCCTTTCCATACTCACGTGCTTTCCAATCAAGCAATAAATTATTTAAATATCCACCTTATCAACTTGACCGTTGTTATTGCATCACACTAGTATATAATTCAAATCTATCATTATTCTACCATTCTTCTTTAACAAATTATATGTAACAGTATATCATAAATGGACAGCTCATTCTCCACCCATTCATTTCTCCTATTCAATTAATAATGGAATATAAAGTTATATATTTGGTATACAATTCAAACAACCGTTACCATTCATACCTCCTAAATTCTAGCGATTGACCCCTCTATTTCCATCGGTTCAAATTTATATAAACTTTATATTCGTTACACGTTACATTCATTTATTTGACCGGTCCTTTCCTTTGTTATTTCCCGAATTTCGTGCGTTACTAACCAATGCTCCATATTTATTTGCCTTAATGATTCAGCTAAATTTAAGGATCACCGTTGCTTTTACCTTTTTGTTTATATTACCATTCCCCTATTTTAGCCGGTTGCATTTGATATTTCCTTGATTTAAGCTTTCTAACTTTTAAATTTCCACTACTCTATATTTTTCTGTACATTTATCTTTGCTTGAATTTCTTTGTCCATTCTCCTCTTTTGCATGTGAAGCTTCTTCTGTAGGTAAATGGCTGCACCATTTTTTTTTCTTCTTCTTATTTCTTTTCTTTTTCTTCTTCTTTTTCATCCTTTTCTTTTGTTTTCTTATTGTTTATATTGCTTTTCCTTTATTTTAAGCACAACATGTTTTTGTCTATTTATTTTTTTACATGTTTTGATTTTCAATGTAACATAAAAGTTTATAATTTAAGCGTATATATATATATTTAAAAAGGATCGCTTTATATTAAGGTCACATGGTATTTGGAGAAGTATTTTTTTTAAACTATTTTGTCACTTTTATTTATATTTTACAATCCCGGTCCTAGGAGCATTTGATTGTTGGCTATACAGTTTGGGTCTATGTATTTACATTTAAAAGATAATGTTTAAATTTATGTAAAGGAAGGCAAAATTATGATGTATAAACTGGGATAGTTTAACATATATAGGCGAGGACATCATTAATTCCTACTTTCTATTTTCATCAGTTTTGGTTTATGCATTTAGTAATGCTAACTAAGCTATATATATATATATAATTGGTTTTGCAAGGTCTATAGTTATATAAAATAATATGTCGATTTTATGGATTTTTGTTTACAGTAGTGCTTCACTTTTGGTTTTAAAACATAAATAGTTATATGTTTGGCAAGTTCACATATTGCTGTTTTGTAAGATCACGTTTAATATGTATATACTTTTTTTATAGATGAGAACTTGGTTTTCAAATATATTTTTTTTAGTATGTTTTGGGATTAATTATTTAATTTAAACAAATATATTTATTTTAAGTTTATGTTTAATTTTTAATAAATGTAAGCTTGATTTGTTTATTTACTTATATGTTTGAAACGCTTGTAAATTTAATTTGCGGTGTTCAAACTTAGAATATAAATTCATATGTATATATAGTATAGGTCAGTTTTATGAATTTTTTTATATACATATTTTTAAGTTTTATTTTATATAGTATGGTTTATATGTTAGAAAAAAAAAGGAGAGAGGTTTTATATCCATAGTTATATGTTACTGCATTGGGTAATATAGCTGTTAAGTGCTGTTTGCATTTGTACATTGATTTTTACTTGGACTGTATATATATATTGAATAACAAGTGTTTGTAGCTTTCTTTGTCGCAGTTAATATAAGCTATGTTGAAAATGGGTCTCAACATTGTTTTTTCTTTAAACTTGCATGTGTTTATGTACATTTCAATATGAAAGTTACAATATTTATTTCAAATTTTATTACATTTGATTTTTAATACAAAACAGTGATTTTTCGTACATACGTATTTTGTTTTGATATTGGTCTTAAAAAGAAATATTAATTTAATAAGAAAATAATATATTTATTTTGATTTATATATGTATATGTGCTTTAAATGGATATTGTTTTCAAATTCTCTTATACCAATTCTCTTCATCAAACCCGGTTCTAATTTGATTCCGTCGATTCCTGTTATCAGCTTTGTCCGTCGTGCCCGTTTTCTCCATTGAATCGTATCCATCTAGCGTCGCTTGGAATTCGTAGCTCGTTTCCTTGTCAAATCTGTTTAGCCTCGAAAGGTGAGCAATCACTCACGATTAACACTTTTATATTTATTGAATTTGATTTCAATTGAAACGACAATTGAAATATGCTGTTGTATTTATTTTTAATTGTTATATATGCTATTATTTGTATCTGTTCACCTATGACACCCAACACCATTATCGGTTAATTATGTATGTGATAATAATACAGATTGGTTGATAATTGATTGTTTGATTGATTGTTGTTTAAATTGGATGTTAATTATTTTTGTTAAGTGATAACTAGTTTGCTAGTTTAATTTGAGTAGTATAGTTTACAAATTAAACGGATTATATATGATGGACCTTACTTTATTAAAACCTGACCCCGCCATATGTAAATTTGATTAGTTGAATTTGACCCATTGATTGTCGTAGAAATTGATAAATTATTCTTGAAATCTTTGAACGTAGTTTGGATTAATTGTTGTATTATTAAACTGAAAATGAAATGGAACGACAAGGGAAAACTGAAATGTAATAACCTTTAAATCTACATGAAATGATAGTGTAGATTTTAGAAATAATTATAAAAATAACAATGCGAATTAATACGATTATTTCGGGGTTATTTGATTTAATCTATTGAATTGTTATTGATTGTTGTTATTGCTTGTTTACTTACTTTGACACTATCCCTGTCATCACACTGCAAGTTCCCTTTGTTATGTTTGATTTTTGAATTAAAATGGGTTGAAAAGATAGGCCCAAGCGGGTTTCGTTTAATTAAATTTGGGATTACGGGTTGAAATGCTATCCACCCGTATACATTTAGTGTACGTATTGAAATGATAATAGCCATAACACTTTGACCATATGATAAAAAAATCTATGGTCTTATTAAATGTAAATTCTTAAATACATCTATAAAGGGTAATGATAAATATAGAGTTAATTATATCTAGTTAATCAAGATTTGATTAAATACATAAATTATGATAAATAATTTATGTAAATTTTATTCGGATAAATTTTGCAATAATATTGAAAAATTAAGGTTGGGAGATAAATTTGGGTTATTGTAAAATGATGTTTAGATAAGGATTTATTTATTTAAATCAATTTGAAATTTATCGAATGAGATATTTCACGTTTAATAAAATTTGAGAAATCTTGAGAAAGATGTAATTTAAAGTCACTAAAATGGTATTGAATAAGGGAAGGTTCAAACTAAATAATAATGATGTAAAAACCAAGAATCTATATGAAACTGTTAAATTTAACATCTAAGTATTTAAGCCATGAACTGTATTGTAATTAAATGGTTTAGAAATTTGATATGTATTTGGGACCAAGATAGTTGAATTTGTTATGTAGATAACTAATTGAATTTAAGGGAAATTGAGGTTGAACGAAATCTGGAAATTTGTATTTAGAAAACTAGATTGGGAAATTTAGGGGAAATATTAAATACTTAAAGTATGGAAACATATTGAAATGGAAAGGGTAATTAGGATATCAAATCCAGATTTGAGATTTATAATTGAGATTGAATTTAATTTAAATGGAAAGGTCAGGTTGATGTGAACGATTTGTTAAGTTAAGGAAATTGCAAGTGCTTTACCATATACAACATTTAATATATATAAATACTATTTGGGAAATATAATTATTCGAAGTGAATTTGACATTTGGGTTTGAAGTATAAATTAAGTGAATGACCACGATGTAATAGTGTATATTTCTACCCTGTAGATAGTTCTATGGACCCTTAGAGGATGGTCATCCCAAACATCCTTTAAGTTATTTGTATTTCAGTTGATATTTCACTTGAGTTGGATTTATTGATATAAGAATGTTAATCCTGACTCGAGTGTTTTGTGTTTTGCTTTACGCTCGGGTCAGACCGAGTAATACAGCATTAGAGACTCACCTTTGGAGATTGGAGCTTCATTTGGAGATCCAACTATCGTTTCAGCTTTCAGTTTTCTAGATTGACTGGTTCAGAGAAGTCATCGGCTCGTACTGAAGACTTTTCTGTATTCAAGAGATTCTGATGTATTTTATTTTAAACTCTGATGTATATAGTAGCTTCATGAACTACTATTTTTCTATTCCGCTGCATTATATTACTCTGTGTCTGTGATCTGTGTTTGATTTATTTACTGTATATTTTAAGTTTTGCCAAATTAAATTAACAATTCGGTATTTTGAATTATTCAAGTCGTACATGTACGGTTTTAGTGTCGATTTGAATGGTCCAAAATAGCGGGTCGTTACAGTTGGTATCAGAGCTTTGGCTCTAGGCAAAACTTAGCATATATAGTAAATTTATTTACAGAATCACTTTCGCTCGAGTTGAATCTCTTCCTTTCGACTTGATTTCCTTTGAATTTTGGAATATCCCTCGGTTCCGAAATTCATCCGTGTCTCTTCCTATTTATCTTAGTTTAATTGCGGAGTATCCCATAACTCCATTGAATAATTTGTAAAAGGGTGAAAACTCCTTTACAATTGGCATTAATTCACCTAGATTTCTGAAGTCACGGTTGACCGGTAGATGTCGCCCGCGACTTATAGAAGGATATCCACCTTCTACTTTGTAATAAAGATTTCCTCATTTTGCTCAAGCCTTCACACTTTGTTTCGAAACTTCCTTTGATCAAGTTTTCTCTTAGAAATTGAACCTCTATCTGGTTTGATATTGGACTCCCTGAATGATAGGAAACTATTTTGTAGATGGCAAAATCGGAAGAGCAGAAAGCAGCTCGTCGAGCCCGGAGAGCACTAGCCCGTAAGGAACAGGAGGAAGCAATGGAGAAGTGGGAAAAGATTTGGAGGGAAAGGGCAGGACCTGGACCTTATGACAATGTCATCTGTTATCGGTGTCAAGAGAAGGGACATTGTGCAGCCATGTGCGGGAAGAGAGATGAAGGAAAGAAGAGTGAGGGCCAGCGTTATCGATCCAAGATCTTCTGTTTTAAGTGCCGTAGTACGGGACACTTTCCCAATCGCTGCCAAAAGGTGAAGAAAGTAAATGCTGCACCCACGGCATCAGTCGACCAATCAACCATTTGCTATCACTGTAGTCTGACTGGACATATAGCTAGGAATTGTCCTGTGAGGAAGTACGGAAGGAAGGCTGCGTTCCCGCAATTCGTTAAGGAGGATGGGTGTGTAGTGCATTTATGTAAGAAATGCAGAAGTTGGAGCCATATTGAGGGGGAGTGTTCTGGACCGATTGAAGTCCCACCCGGTAGAATTAATACCGATGCTTTGTTTATGTAAGGTGGTTCTCGGTAGATCTGTTTGTTTCAGCAGTTGTTTGTAGCTTTCGATAAACTCTATTGTATCTTTTGCTTAACTGAAGTTCTCTAATAAAGTATTCATGTTCCTGTTTCGTTGATATGAAATTCAAATCTCTATCTTTATTTTGAAATCCATTCTTAGATTATCCTTTGAAAATCGGGTACGTTTGTATTTTGAAATTGCTTTATATATCAAATTTATATTTTAATAACTATGATTTTTCCTATATATAAAAAGAAATGTTTCGATAAGGATTATATACCTATATATAAATCAAATAAGAAATGTTATTCTATATAAAAAGTTTTGAAAGGATTTGAAATTTTGGAAAATTATAAGAAATTGATTTATATAAAAATGATTTATAACTGAAGTGTTAAATTTGAAATTCGAGAATTGAATTCCGGTATTTTGAAATTGGTTTTAAGATTTTGGAAATTATAGGAAAAATAGTACGATTTAAAAGTATTTTTCCGAATAAGAAATGTTTTAAATGAGTTCAAATGAATTCCATTAATTTTGAAGAAATTTCAAACGAGTTTTCAAGAAAATAGAAGTCCAGAACTCACTTATGTCGCTAGGGAATAATTTCGGTGATGAGTGCACGCATCATCGACATTGATTTTCGAGTTTCAGAGTGGGGGAGAGGCTCCTTTAATAGCTTCGCTATGCGAGTGATCTTGTAAAACCGTTTTTGATTTCAAATTCCGTAGTAATTTGATAGTTTCGAAAGAAATATGTATATATTTGAAATGATTTAAAGTATACCGGTGTTCGATCCTCCAGTTTTGAGTTGACCTAGAATAACCCTATTTATAAAAAATTGATTTCCAACTAGTGATTTGAAATCTATTGATTTGAAAGGTACTCAATTTTGGAAAGAGAATTTTATATAATCGAAGTCTATATAAGGATATTTTGATATACTATTGATTTGGAAAGTATTCGTTTGAAAATGGAATCCTATATATATGGACTTTATATAAGTACAATATTTGAAAGTGATTTGAAAAAGGTACTATATGATATATATTTTCCAAATAAAGATATGGAAAGTGCCTTCTGCTTGATATCCGCTTTGTGGCCACAGCGTGGATTCATTCTATCGTTATTATTCTCTCTGATTTTGGTTTTCCGGATGTAATACTCGAGTGTTCCCACCGTGACGTGTCCCACGGTTTCTTTTTCTCTCGTGAATGCACAGCGAAATTGCCTGGCTGAGTCTTGCCTAGGGGTACGGATTGTTTCCTGGGGGAACCAGGCGGAACCATTGTGTATCCTGCAATCTGTGTAGGTCGCGAATAGTAGCGCAAGTGCCTGGCTGAGTCTTGCCTGGGGGTACGGATTGTTTCCTGGGGGAACCAAGCGTAACCATTGTGTATCCTGCACCCTACTAGTCATCATGGCGTAACTCGCAGGGCTGTGAAAGCTTACGGATATGGATTGTTTCCTGGGGGAACCAGGCGTAACCATTGTGTATCTGCGAACCATGATCGGACAAAGGTTTTGGTTTGATTGTTTTGTTTGGATCGTACTTTCCATATCTGTTTTAAAGGGTTTTTCAAGTATTTTCACTGGTTGTTGAAACAAGTCTACTAAGTACTTGAAGAATTCTAGCTTTGCGCCTGATCAACGCATGGCCAGAGTCTGCAAGAACAAGGATAAACTTGTTGAAACATCGAGTTATAAAAGTATTTTCGAAAGAAAATTTACTTTGATATAGTAGTATCTTATTATAAAAGTGTTATTATAAAGGTATTTATTATAAAATATTTTTCCCAACAAAGAAATTTGCATTAATCTTTGGAATTAAATTCCTTTGGTAAATTGAAAATTCTTGCCCGATACTATTCCAGAATCTACCTTCCTTTCCTTTTTGAATAAAATCTTTTAAAGATTGCTTATCTATATGCTACATTGGTTAATAGAAAATTTTAGTGGTATAAATATTTTTGAAGTGAATGATTTATTAATAATGTTTGAAAGGTATCTAAAGACAAATTTATAAATTTATGAATTATGGATTTAATGTTTTCAACAGCTTCTTTGTAAATATAACTAATGATGCAAATAATTGTTTTCAAATAGCTTTCATATATGTATATAGGTGTTAGTTAAACATATTAAATTTCAATGAGTTTTGGAAATTTTAAAGTATTAAAGATAGCTGAATCGCAAATAAAGTTTTCAAATGAATAATTCAAGTAAAATTATATAGTTTTAAATTAATTATTTACCCTTAACTTTCGATCTACCTTTATTTCTGGTTGTTCTATTCTCCTACCTCCTTCCTTTTCGGGGACGAAAAGTTTTGAGTGGGGGAGAATGTAGCGACCAATAAAATTTTATTAATTTTTTTTTTTGGTTTTATAACGTATTTAATTTGGATTTTGAGAAATTATTAATAATAATAATTTTGAAATAAAAATTTGATATTTGGATTACGTATAATTTTATAGTTTAAACCAATAAGTTGTAGTTGTATATGGCTTGCATCTTATTCTATAATAACCAGTGTATATTTTGCTGTCTACTAGTATAATACTATATGTTAGTTTATTTATGTGTATCGATCTAAACAATGATTTTAAAATAATAATAAAAATATACATACATACATATATATAATTGGATTTGCGTTTGAATTTAGAAAATGATTTTGATTCATATATATAGTTATATACATAGTTATGCACATATATAGCCATAAGTTCAACTCATACCATATTAAATTTCTTTTAAAGGTTTTAGCTAAATCTATGGGTGAGCGTTGACACACCTTTCCACCTTATATTTAATTCTCTAACGTTTCAATTTGCATTCTATCCGTTCATAATTTCTTTTTTTTGTGTCAGCTGAATCAATGAGAGACTGTTACAATTTCATTTATTTGTGTACGTTTTCATTTTTATTATTGTACACATCACGGTACCTTTAAAATTGTGACTTCATTTCTTTTCTTCGGTCTCAATTATAGAAGCGTGCTGCGCACGTTATTATTAATTGCTTTGAATCTCACTACTCTATATTTATTCCTGTACGTTTTATCTTCGCTTAAATTTCTCTCTCCATTCTTTTTTCCATTTTAATACCCTTGCCTTTCCATACTCACGTGCTTTCCAATCAAGCAATAAATTATTTAAATATCCACCTTATCAACTTGACCGTTGTTATTGCATCACACTAGTATATAATTCAAATCTATCATTATTCTACCATTCTTCTTTAACAAATTATATGTAACAGTATATCATAAATGGACAGCTCATTCTCCACCCATTCATTTCTCCTATTCAATTAATAATGGAATATAAAGTTATATATTTGGTATACAATTCAAACAACCGTTACCATTCATACCTCCTAAATTCTAGCGATTGACCCCTCTATTTCCATCGGTTCAAATTTATATAAACTTTATATTCGTTACACGTTACATTCATTTATTTGACCGGTCCTTTCCTTTGTTATTTCCCGAATTTCGTGCGTTACTAACCAATGCTCCATATTTATTTGCCTTAATGATTCAGCTAAATTTAAGGATCACCGTTGCTTTTACCTTTTTGTTTATATTACCATTCCCCTATTTTAGCCGGTTGCATTTGATATTTCCTTGATTTAAGCTTTCTAACTTTTAAATTTCCACTACTCTATATTTTTCTGTACATTTATCTTTGCTTGAATTTCTTTGTCCATTCTCCTCTTTTGCATGTGAAGCTTCTTCTGTAGGTAAATGGCTGCACCATTTTTTTTTCTTCTTCTTATTTCTTTTCTTTTTCTTCTTCTTTTTCATCCTTTTCTTTTGTTTTCTTATTGTTTATATTGCTTTTCCTTTATTTTAAGCACAACATGTTTTTGTCTATTTATTTTTTTACATGTTTTGATTTTCAATGTAACATAAAAGTTTATAATTTAAGCGTATATATATATATTTAAAAAGGATCGCTTTATATTAAGGTCACATGGTATTTGGAGAAGTATTTTTTTAAAACTATTTTGTCACTTTTATTTATATTTTACAATCCCGGTCCTAGGAGCATTTGATTGTTGGCTATACAGTTTGGGTCTATGTATTTACATTTAAAAGATAATGTTTAAATTTATGTAAAGGAAGGCAAAATTATGATGTATAAACTGGGATAGTTTAACATATATAGGCGAGGACATCATTAATTCCTACTTTCTATTTTCATCAGTTTTGGTTTATGCATTTAGTAATGCTAACTAAGCTATATATATATATAATTGGTTTTGCAAGGTCTATAGTTATATAAAATAATATGTCGATTTTATGGATTTTTGTTTACAGTAGTGCTTCACTTTTGGTTTTAAAACATAAATAGTTATATGTTTGGCAAGTTCACATATTGCTGTTTTGTAAGATCACGTTTAATATGTATATACTTTTTTTATAGATGAGAACTTGGTTTTCAAATATATTTTTTTTAGTATGTTTTGGGATTAATTATTTAATTTAAACAAATATATTTATTTTAAGTTTATGTTTAATTTTTAATAAATGTAAGCTTGATTTGTTTATTTACTTATATGTTTGAAACGCTTGTAAATTTAATTTGCGGTGTTCAAACTTAGAATATAAATTCATATGTATATATAGTATAGGTCAGTTTTATGAATTTTTTTATATACATATTTTTAAGTTTTATTTTATATAGTATGGTTTATATGTTAGAAAAAAAAAGGAGAGAGGTTTTATATCCATAGTTATATGTTACTGCATTGGGTAATATAGCTGTTAAGTGCTGTTTGCATTTGTACATTGATTTTTACTTGGACTGTATATATATATTGAATAACAAGTGTTTGTAGCTTTCTTTGTCGCAGTTAATATAAGCTATGTTGAAAATGGGTCTCAACATTGTTTTTTTCTTTAAACTTGCATGTGTTTATGTACATTTCAATATGAAAGTTACAATATTTATTTCAAATTTTATTACATTTGATTTTTAATACAAAACAGTGATTTTTCGTACATACGTATTTTGTTTTGATATTGGTCTTAAAAAGAAATATTAATTTAATAAGAAAATAATATATTTATTTTGATTTATATATGTATATGTGCTTTAAATGGATATTGTTTTCAAATTCTCTTATACCAATTCTCTTCATCAAACCCGGTTCTAATTTGATTCCGTCGATTCCTGTTATCAGCTTTGTCCGTCGTGCCCGTTTTCTCCATTGAATCGTATCCATCTAGCGTCGCTTGGAATTCGTAGCTCGTTTCCTTGTCAAATCTGTTTAGCCTCGAAAGGTGAGCAATCACTCACGATTAACACTTTTATATTTATTGAATTTGATTTCAATTGAAACGACAATTGAAATATGCTGTTGTATTTATTTTTAATTGTTATATATGCTATTATTTGTATCTGTTCACCTATGACACCCAACACCATTATCGGTTAATTATGTATGTGATAATAATACAGATTGGTTGATAATTGATTGTTTGATTGATTGTTGTTTAAATTGGATGTTAATTATTTTTGTTAAGTGATAACTAGTTTGCTAGTTTAATTTGAGTAGTATAGTTTACAAATTAAACGGATTATATATGATGGACCTTACTTTATTAAAACCTGACCCCGCCATATGTAAATTTGATTAGTTGAATTTGACCCATTGATTGTCGTAGAAATTGATAAATTATTCTTGAAATCTTTGAACGTAGTTTGGATTAATTGTTGTATTATTAAACTGAAAATGAAATGGAACGACAAGGGAAAACTGAAATGTAATAACCTTTAAATCTACATGAAATGATAGTGTAGATTTTAGAAATAATTATAAAAATAACAATGCGAATTAATACGATTATTTCGGGGTTATTTGATTTAATCTATTGAATTGTTATTGATTGTTGTTATTGCTTGTTTACTTACTTTGACACTATCCCTGTCATCACACTGCAAGTTCCCTTTGTTATGTTTGATTTTTGAATTAAAATGGGTTGAAAAGATAGGCCCAAGCGGGTTTCGTTTAATTAAATTTGGGATTACGGGTTGAAATGCTATCCACCCGTATACATTTAGTGTACGTATTGAAATGATAATAGCCATAACACTTTGACCATATGATAAAAAAATCTATGGTCTTATTAAATGTAAATTCTTAAATACATCTATAAAGGGTAATGATAAATATAGAGTTAATTATATCTAGTTAATCAAGATTTGATTAAATACATAAATTATGATAAATAATTTATGTAAATTTTATTCGGATAAATTTTGCAATAATATTGAAAAATTAAGGTTGGGAGATAAATTTGGGTTATTGTAAAATGATGTTTAGATAAGGATTTATTTATTTAAATCAATTTGAAATTTATCGAATGAGATATTTCACGTTTAATAAAATTTGAGAAATCTTGAGAAAGATGTAATTTAAAGTCACTAAAATGGTATTGAATAAGGGAAGGTTCAAACTAAATAATAATGATGTAAAAACCAAGAATCTATATGAAACTGTTAAATTTAACATCTAAGTATTTAAGCCATGAACTGTATTGTAATTAAATGGTTTAGAAATTTGATATGTATTTGGGACCAAGATAGTTGAATTTGTTATGTAGATAACTAATTGAATTTAAGGGAAATTGAGGTTGAACGAAATCTGGAAATTTGTATTTAGAAAACTAGATTGGGAAATTTAGGGGAAATATTAAATACTTAAAGTATGGAAACATATTGAAATGGAAAGGGTAATTAGGATATCAAATCCAGATTTGAGATTTATAATTGAGATTGAATTTAATTTAAATGGAAAGGTCAGGTTGATGTGAACGATTTGTTAAGTTAAGGAAATTGCAAGTGCTTTACCATATACAACATTTAATATATATAAATACTATTTGGGAAATATAATTATTCGAAGTGAATTTGACATTTGGGTTTGAAGTATAAATTAAGTGAATGACCACGATGTAATAGTGTATATTTCTACCCTGTAGATAGTTCTATGGACCCTTAGAGGATGGTCATCCCAAACATCCTTTAAGTTATTTGTATTTCAGTTGATATTTCACTTGAGTTGGATTTATTGATATAAGAATGTTAATCCTGACTCGAGTGTTTTGTGTTTTGCTTTACGCTCGGGTCAGACCGAGTAATACAGCATTAGAGACTCACCTTTGGAGATTGGAGCTTCATTTGGAGATCCAACTATCGTTTCAGCTTTCAGTTTTCTAGATTGACTGGTTCAGAGAAGTCATCGGCTCGTACTGAAGACTTTTCTGTATTCAAGAGATTCTGATGTATTTTATTTTAAACTCTGATGTATATAGTAGCTTCATGAACTACTATTTTTCTATTCCGCTGCATTATATTACTCTGTGTCTGTGATCTGTGTTTGATTTATTTACTGTATATTTTAAGTTTTGCCAAATTAAATTAACAATTCGGTATTTTGAATTATTCAAGTCGTACATGTACGGTTTTAGTGTCGATTTGAATGGTCCAAAATAGCGGGTCGTTACATTCGTTGTTATTAAGGTTTCTAGAGTTAAGAGAACGGTATGATTAGGTAAGATTGGAAAGCTAGCTCCGAGGCATTTGGGATTTTTTATCTGTGTTTTTGATAGAATAAGTTCTTTTGTCTATAAGATTGAATTGCCAGTTTGGATTGCTGTAATTCATTGTATTTCACATATCTCTGAGGGAGTATGTGTATGATTCATCGTTGGTTGTGGAATGTAGTTCTGATGGATTTGAAAGTTGAGCTGGATTTAAGTATAGTCTGATGTTCTGTTCAGATTGATGGATCTAGAAAGAGAGGAGCTCTGGATTATAGTGGTGTAGTTAGTTTAGCTTCCATAAAGCGAGTCTCCCAGTGATTTATAGTGGGGAAACTCTAGATAGTATTAGAAGGATCTATCCTGATTTGTGTCAGGATAATTAGTTAGGTTTGTTTGTTTGATTGGTTGCTGTGGTTGTTAGTAACTGGATCATAGGTATGCTTTGTTGTTTAAAATTAAAATCTTTGCTGGGTTATTAAATTATCTTTGCTTTTAAATTTCGGGGACGAAATTCTTTTAAGGGGGGAAGAATGTGACGACCCGGAATTTTAGGCAATATCAATTTAGTAATCTGTATTAATAATTAAATGGATTTGATAATTTTCCTTTATAATTTTAATTTAAATTGGTAAATTTTATCTTGTAAAGGTAAATAAATATTTAATCTGACAATATTGATCAATATCTTTCTATCAATTTAAAATTGATAAGATTTATCTTTCAAGGCTGATAAAAAATTATATTTTATTTATAATATATATATTTGGTATATATATTTTGAATAGGAAGATCTTTTGTTTTAAATAAAAGATGTATTTTCAAATTGTAATATATATGTATGTATATGTTATAATTTGAAGGTGTTTTGAAATTTAATATAATCTATTGATAATATATATGTATGTAAATACATTATAATAGGAAGCTTTGGTTAAAATTTAATAAGAAAAATATGTTTTCAAATTATAATATATATTGTGATTTGAAGCTTTGTTTTAAAGTTAATATTTTTCAAAAGCTAATTTAAGGTTAAATCTATATTTTCAAAGTATAAGACAATTATTTATTTTTAAAAGTGTGATAGCTTAAATAAGATTTAATCAAAGTTTCATTTTGTTTTCTTTTAAAAGTGCTTAAATTAAAATAGTTATATATATATATATATAAATTATCAATAAACTTTCTTTTTAAAACATCTCTTAAACTAGAAAAGTTTGTAAACATAAGTAATAAATAAATAAATTACTAGATTCACATTTACATAAATATAAATACAAATTCATATTTCACAATTTATAGGGAAACATATAATACATTTATTTGATTCAAAACATAAGCTATTTATAAAACAAATGTTTATAAAATATCACACTTATATATTTATTAGAAATTCAAAAGCTTATAAGAAGACAAACATTTCTTATACACATAAATATACTTTATAAATACATGTATGACTCAAATGAATTAATATAAAAAAAAGTTAGTACTTATGAATAATTTAAGCTAGCTTTTGACATTTGTAAAATAATAACAATAGATTTAAACATGTGTAAGCTAAGGGTGATTTGAATTTACAAGTGGCAAAGAAATTTTCATTAGAAACTAAATTTGTACTAATTAGTGTTTTGGGAGAAATCTGATTTCAGAAAAATTCTTTTCTACCTCAAATCATTTTCTTCTCATTGTTTTCAAAATTAAAAACAAAATAAGAATAGGAGAAAGAAATTGGGAAAAACATGGAAATCAAAGTAAACAGGGAATTAAATTCCAGTACTTCAGTTTCAAAGCATCAACTCAGCTAGTTTCAACATCAATTATTTTCAAAGCTTCAGCAAATACAAGATCAAGCAAAGATCAAAACAGAATTCCAGATTTAAGATTTAATCTGTTCTCTGCTTATAAAAAATGGTGAGTAAACTCTCTTAAAAACAGTTTTTAATAATATTTGTAGTTGAATTCTTTATGCATGTGATGAATTTTGCTATGATAATGAATATGTGTTACATGAATATTGTTATATATATGTTGGAAGTGTGAAATTGTCAGGGAATACAAGTGTCTGTATAAAATCATCTTCCCTGTTTGATTTACTGAATTTGTTTTCTTAAGAAAAATTCAAAAATCTTCCAATCTAAACCACATTTGATCTTGATATTTGAATGAAAGGTATGATGATGATTTTAAAAATAGTTCTGGGATTTTTGAATTAACAAATAATTTTAAAAATTAGGAATAACAGTTAAATACTGATGCATGTTAAAAATCGACAAAATTAATTTCTGTTTTGGATCTCATGAATGAAATAGTGGTTAAAAATTATGATTTTTAATATACATATCCTGACTTTTAATTTGGTGATTCATGGGAATTTAGGGGTTGTTCGAATTTGGAGTTTTGGGCGATTGCCGATGAACGGCATGGCGGTGTTGATCAATTTTTGGTCTGAAGGTGGTGCGATTGATGGCAAGTGTAGGAAAAATGATTGTGATTTTTCTTATGGGCCGAGGTGGTTGGATTTTGGTGGAGTAGGGTTTCATCGTTAATTTTGTAGGCCTTTGCTTTTGCGACCGTCACATCATCCCAGGATTATCGGGGACAATCGCGTTAGGGTGTATAGATGCTCGGGGTCGAGGTGATTCGATGGTAAGGTCGGCGGGATCTAACGATGTCGGGTTCATCAGCGTTTCGGAGGTTTTCGTTCGAGTCTTGTTTCCAGTTTTGGGCTTTGGTGCTCGTTTTCGATTAGGTGACTATTTTATGGATTTGGTTGGTCGTGAAGCTCGTCGTGGTCGTTGGTGATTTGGTGGAGGCCGGAGGAAGGGACGGTGTCGCTTGGTTAGCCGTGCATCGTGCACGCGTGTATGATGTATCTGGTAGAAGAGAGGAAGTTTGGGAAGAAGGTGTTTGCTCGGGTTTTGGTTCGTGCAAGGGAAAGGTTGGTCTCGAAGCAATTGGGTTGGAGCGCGACACGAGGCTAGCTCGAGTTTTTGTAGTGTTCGACTCGGGTTTGACCCGAGACAATTTCCTATGCTAATCAAAACTTAAGTTTTTATAAAAGAAAATAAATTTACGACTTAAGAACTTGTTCTTTTGAAGTAAATGTTAATCAAAGTTTCAAAAGTGTTAATTGAATATAATTTCAAATTTAAAATGTTTAAGATGATTGCTTTTGAAAGTAATTAACTTAATTAAATTTTGAATTTTAATTTAAAAGGAGTGTTTTCAATTTTAAAATATTAAATCAAAGTTTTAAATAAATTTTAAGTAATGTTTTAAAAACTAAGTTTCAAATTATATTGAAATGGATAAGTTTTAAGATACGATAATTAAGCATTCAGAGATAAATGTTTGTACAATCTAAATTAAATGGCTCTAAAAGTTTCAATGATTTTAAAGTTTGAATTTGATGATTAAAATGTTTCAAATTTCAAATTGATTTCTAATGCTTTATTTTCAAATAAGGTTAATGTTATAATTTTGTAAACTAATAAAATAATTTGTCTTTAAGTTATTAAGATTTGATTATTCAAATAATTAATTTATGAGGATAATTAGGGTTAAATTTATTATTTTTATGAACTTAAGAGTACTTAATTAGTATGATTTGTTAATAAGTAAAAGTTTAATTTAGATAAATGATTTTCTTAACTAATTAGGGATTCTTAAATATAAGAAGTTAACCAATTATTTAATTAATTTTAAATGATTAGTTAATTGTTTGTTTGATTTTAAATAATCACTTAATTATGAATCAATTAAGTGTAATTATTTAATGAAGGATAATTACTTAATGTAATTAAGAAGAGAAATTACTTATGGAAGTAATTAGTGGAAAATTACTTATGGAAGTAATTAGTGGAAAATTGCTTATGGAAGTAATTGAGTGAAGTGATTAAGGGTTAATCACTTGATTTTATTAATTAAAGGATTAATTAATATAATTGATTTGAAGTTAATTAATTAAAGAGTGATTAATTAATTTAAGAATTAAGGATTATTTAATGATGGGATTAATTAATTGTTAAGGTAAATAATGAAGAGAGTAATCAACTAATGAAAGTAATTAGAAGATAATTACTTAATGAACGTAATTAAGGGTTAATTACTTAATTAATTTAGTTAATTAATTAATGTGGTTAATTAATTAATGGATGTGATTAATTTTAAGATTAATTACTAAATGTAATTAATTAAAAATGTAACTAATAAATAAAGTAATTAATTAAGGATTATTAATTGATGTAATTGGTTAATAATTACTTAATGAAGTAACTAAAAATTAATTAATTAGTATAATTGATTAATGGATTAATATAATTAATTAAGAAGTTAATTAATTAAGATAAGTAATTACAAGTTTGTTAATTACTGTTTAAGATAAATTAAGACTAATTAATGAGATGGTTAATTACAAATTAATTACTTAATTAATTAAAGGGATTATTAATTAATAAGGATCATTAGTTAATATAATTAATGAATTAATCAAGGCAGATGAATAAGTGATTAATTAAAGTATGATTAATTGTAATTAATAAGGGATTAATGTAATTGATCATAGTTGATTAATTAATGGAAGCAAATGAAGGATTATTAATTAATGATAGTAATTAAAGGTTAATTACTGTATATGGTTAAGGATAATTAATTCGTGGAATTAATTAAAAAATTAAAGGCTAATTACTTGAATGTAATTAAAGAATAATTAATCAAGGAGAATAATTAAGGAAGATCATTAAGAGATGACTAATAAATTAATTGATAATAAATTAATAAACCAGGATTAAGATGATCCAAGTGATTAAAGATAGTATTAATTAAATTAAAGGTTAATTAAATTGATTAAGAGTTAATTAAACTGATTAAGAGTTAATCAAACCTTCTTATGGATGATTGATTAATATTGGATGATTGATATTGGATGTTTGGATGATGTTGGATGATTTGGGTGTGATATCTCTGATATGTGATATGCTACTTTGTGAGATGATTGGTTGATATGAATTATCTATCTGTAATATTGTAAATCGTCTATCTGATTATGTTATTTTGAATATAAGTTTAATTGTTTAAACCCTTAAACAACTTGGACATTAAAATGGCGTTTGGATTTCGGTGAGTCCGGGATCGGGTTTCCATATTTGGATATCTGAAAACCACATCGATCCAAATTAAACGTTGGGTCGTGAATCCAAGAGAAGAGATTAGTGAAGACTCGAAGTGTAAGAACTATTCGTCAGCATAACTCTGAGGGTGACTCCAAGATGAGTTAACGAGGATAGTACTTTCAGGTTCGAGATGGTGGTTCAAATTGCAAGGGATATGGTCGTTAACTCTGAGGGTGATTCCAAAATGAGTGTAACGAGATAGTGCCTTCGGTTTCGTACGAACCCGGAATGAAGTTGTATAGATTGAATGCTTTCAGAACATCGTCAGGTGGACGATGAGCATTCTAAGATAGATGTGTTCTATAAAGGTAATCGCTGCCTCAAGCCTCCTCAACCGGGAATGGCTAAAACAGGGGAGGTGCAGCAAGGTTAAGTGGGTCATGCCCAAGTAGGACGAGATTTACCCCTGTCTAGAGGTCCCTTTCTATTTCGGCTTAGTGTGTGGTTGGACGTGCCAACCATGGGGTGGTGTTGTTTGGGATTGTCCAGTAAGGGATGGTTCCGGCCTTGTGTTGCAGGGGATTGAGAGTAATCCTCGGTACGGTGATCTAGGCCCCATACTGTGACGGACGGTACCCCAGTAGCCCTGCCATTAATGGAAACCATTCTTCCTACGAGACCCTACGGTTTTGATTGTATTACCCACCTTTGTGGCTAGTAGCTGGAATTTAATCATGTGACAATTTCGGCTATTTCTTATTTACTTGAAAACCCTATACACTATTATAATATCACTGGATTTCCTATCAAATATTTTAGTTAGCGTAAGGTAAAAACTTTTCCATGTTTGTGTGTAGGAAGTCTTACGTGATGCCCTTTCTTTTCAAAGGATTTTCTAAAGTTAAACAATTTTAAACCGTTTACTCACACCAGACCCCTGTCTGACCCAAGTGTTTATTTTCTATTTTATTAAACTCTTGGGTACTCATATTATGTATGAGTAGTCGAGGGATTCAGGTTAGCTTTGACGAATTCTGGAGGAGATTTGGAGGAGGAGGCTTCAGCATGTAGATATATAATGGTTCCACTGTAGATATACAGTTTTAAACCGTTTACTCACACCAGACCCCTGTCTGACCGAAGTGTTTATTTTCTGTTTTATTAAACTCTTGGGTACTCATATTATGTATGAGTAATCGAGGGATTCATGTTAGCTTTGACGAATTCTAGAGGAGATTTGGAGGAGGAGGCTTGAGCATGTAGATATATAATGGTTTCGTTGTGTTTGTGTTGTGTCAGTATCTTGCGATATCTTGAGTCGTATAGTTAGACAGATGTTTATAACTATCTAATATGTGTTGTATAGGTTGTGTAACTGTGATGTAATATGATACTATGTAATATTTTATATGATATATTATATTTCATTCGTTCCGCTGTGAGTATTTGATGTTGTTGAGTTTTTTCTTCCTTATCTTTTCCTCTTCTATCCCTTTCTTTCTTAAATCATGACACGTCTTTCTGGGGGATGGAAACCGGGTCATGACAGTTGAGTTGAATAATTTTTAATTTTTCTTTTAGTTTAAAAAAATCATTTTCCCAAAGTACATTTTTTATGTGAATTTATTTTGTTTTATTTAATTTGTTTTGATTCAAAGTCCCATCCTTACATAGTTAAAAAAAACTTGTATATATATATATATATATATTAAATTTCTGGTTGCCAAAGTAAAAGTTCACAAGGAAAAGAAGTGCTTGCTAAAATAATCGTTGCTTGCTTGCTTCAAAAAATTGTCGCTAAAAAAATATATTAAATTGCTATTAATTCTACATGCTCTCGTATCGTGCTTTCATCAGTAGTTTTATTTTTACTGCGTTGTTGTTTGCTTGCATTTGCATTTATATAAAAATAAATTCAAAAATCCCAAAATTTAAAAGAAAAAACAAATTTCATCCGTAGTTGGTGTAACGACCAATATTTTTAGTCATTCAAATTTGAAATACTTAATTTATTTTAAATATTCAAAACTAAAGTTTATAAGTTGAAGAATTATATTTTGAATATAGTGATTTATTTGGATAATTAAATTGTTAATTTAATATTTGAATTGTGTAAATAATTGCAATTTGAATTTAATGTGCATGAAAATAATTTATAAAGCTATTTTAAATTCTTTTTGGATTAGAATAGTGATAGTAAACTTTTAAAATTGATTTAAAAGTTAATTTGTATAAATTGAATATTTTAGTATTTAATTAATGTGCAAAAATAGTCTTTTTTCAAACAGTCTCGGATTTCGACGAAACAAAATTCATTGGATCCATAATGTTATCCTATTGTAGGATTTCAAATTTCGTGTCAATCGGATTTAAGGTTTGCCCGTGGCACGCTAAAACACGTAGAAATTTGTTTACGTAAATTTTTAATTTTAAATAGTCGATTCGAAAACCTATCTTCCAAATACGATCAAATTAGCTCCCGATATATATTCCATTGCATTCGGAATAGGGGTAAAACATTATATACTCCAGGTGACATGCTTCATTTGGAGTTCGAAAATATTTGGGGAAATAGTGTCATGAAATTTCACAATATTTCATAATTTTCACTCAAAATCCTAATTTTCTAACCCTAGCCGCCACTATGAAATGCACGGCCAGAAATGCATCTTTTTCCTCCTCATTATTCATCGAATCCATGCATTATTTTGAGAAATCTCCGACTACAAAGATGAAGATCATATCGAGATCTAGCTGTTCAACGGTGATGGTTGAAAATTACGCAAGGGATCATCGGGAAATCTCATTTATATGTCGCACATTAATGTATGATTCTGCATGCAAAGGTGCAGCTGAGTTCATCAAGCTTCTGGCCACAGGTAGCTCACATGGTAGGAAGTCGAGTGGTAGTCCCTGATCGTTGAATATACAATCGATGGAGGAGTATAATTCAAAGAATCGTTGGCGGCTATGGGTTCTTTGATCGGCTCAAAAACGAAGAAGGATGAGATGAAATTCGCAACCATATTCTACTAGGGATGGAACGTATGGCTTGGATTAAAGCTTGGTTAAAAAGAATAAAACAAAAATTGAAATTGATTTTTTAATTTTAATTTATATAAACTTTAAAATGTCATAACTTCTTCATACGAGGTCCATTTTTTGAAGAAACAAGTTGCATTGGGTCCGTATTGACGAGCACTATATATAGAGATAGTTTGGAGTTGATTGGAGCTAGTGATAATTTTGGGTAAAATAATTTTATTCGTAAAAAAACACTACAACTGCTACTGGACGCAATGTGAGTACCACTCGCTCTTTCTGTCTCATTTATATTTTTCAGTTTATTTTACGATGATTGATGATTGTTTGGATGATATATGATATATTATCTATATATTGATTGGTATTTGGATATATTCATGCATGTTGGAGCAGATGAGACCCTATATGTTCCCGTCTATGAGCGGATGACCCTTTGTACGTGCGCTGCCTCGAAGCGGACATTGTACACATTCTAAAATGTATATTTGTTGCCGGTGACAGGTTGAAGGGATCCAATTGGATTCCTCACCAGTATTGGTTTATTTACAGATAATGATACATACGCTGTTATCATATGATATATGATGATTTTGTTGCCGTGATTGATGTATTTAGTGTTGTTGCAGCACTGGGACTATTTTGGGTAATTTTAAAATGTTAAAGTGATGATTTCAACTTTAAAAGGATTTTTAAAGTGATTATGAAAATAGATGTTATATATATTTTTGAATTGTTAAAGGAATGGATTTATTTTAAATAAATAAAAGTTATAATTTTTATGTTATAAAAACTATGATTTTTGTGAAATTGAAACTAAATGTGATTTTTGAAGTATGGAGTTAACTATTTTGTAAATAGTTAAATTGAGATTTTTGAAATCATTACAAATGGTTTATATATAAGATTTATAAAATTGATGATTTATATATAAAAATAATAGGATTATAAAGGAATATTGTAAATGTTTGAAAGGAAGTTATAATTGAATCTTATAAGTAAATAAGATTTGTAAATTTATATAATTGATGAAGTTATAAAATGAATAAATTTGTAAAATAAATAACTTATGAGTAATTAAATTATAATTTGGATTTTGGCATGTAAATGGGATATAAAGGGAATTGGTTAATCAAGCGATATTATAAATGGAAGTTTTTATAATATGTATGGAATTTATTAACATTATTTTATAAAACCGAAATCAATTGAATTTTATAAGTTAAATTTAGAAGTTTATTAAAATAATTTCATCCATGATTTTCGATAGTGGTTAATCCTTTGGTAAAATGTGTATAAGTGATGAATTTGGTAAAGGAAATATATCCACGATTTTGGATAGTGGATAATCCTTAAAATAAATGCGTAGAAATATTGGAATTGGTAAATGAAGTATACTCCATATTTTGGACAGTGAATTATACTTTAATAAATAGGTAAAAGTACTTAATTTGGTAAACGAAGTATATTCACGATTTTGGACAATGGGTAATCTTTTAAATTAAATAAATGTTTTGGAAAGTGATATTCTAAAATGGAGTTAAATAGTTTGAAGATGTTTCAAAATTGGTTAAGTATCGAAACCATAGGTTTCAACATTCATTGCGGAAATAGATGTTTTCGAGAAGTAAGAAAATGATGGACTATAACACTGTTGTTATAGTAAATGATTTTCGAAAGAAGATGTTTTGTATAGTTTATGGGATTTATACATCTATCTAATTTTTGAATCCCTATACTAATGATTTTGGTTGTCATAACGATGTTTTACGCAACATTCGTTTTGACCCAAGTAAATATGTCTAAGAGAATGTTTTCCTTACAGAATAAAATATATACTTAATCGTGATTTAAGTATATATAATATTTTCTAAGTGTTGAAAATAAAGAGAATTGTGAATTACTTGTTTTTAAATAAGTATATGGAAATGTTTTCCAATATAGAAATGTTGAAATGGTTTTGAGAATATATCTTTGTTAAAAGATAATTTGAAGTGAATGTTTGGCAAGTGATTTAATTAATATAAGATTATATAAAAGGGCCTAGTGATTGCTTAGGGCGCTAGATATTTTTTTGTTTGCTTTGATAGTTATATAACCAACTATCAAATTTGGTCATTTTAGTTCCTCGACTTGATATGGGAACTATTTAGTCATACATGTAGTATGTAGCCATCTATGTAGGCTTGATTATCTTTTGTGTTAAGGATGTTGATATGTGTAGTGTGGAATATTACGACCATCTATCGAGCTTCCTTCTTGGCCCGAAGTATAGCAAGTTGTAAGTTAGAGACATGATAAGTCTATGAGACCTAGTTTTTGTGGGAAGTTGAGAAACATTTTTTTCATTGTTGGTGCGAAGAGACCAAGATCAGATATATCTGAAAACCACTTTGGACCAAAATTTATATGACGATTGTGCAGGTTGATCGATGATATTGATGTTTCAGATTTTCCCAGTGAAGGATTACTTGTTGATCGTTTGGGGTTAAAATCTCAATATACATCCAGCAACAGTAATCTCTTTGTTATGAAATATCCTATGCAAGGACTCTTCACTACTAATCCTAGAGATTTCCCGACAAGATGTGGTAGGAAATACCTTCGGTTTGTCCTGTTCCTGGACAACTTGTATGGATGTGTGTCTGACATTGCATTTCTATGATTACGTATGTTGGTTTTTATAAACGTACATTAATGGTGGCGGAGAAGGCAACTTCTCTTAGCTTAACGCCCTCTTTGAGACGTAAGAGCTCAAGGGTTGTATTTTTGTGGAAGGCAATTAGTAGTCTACGGAATGGCAATGTGGCATTCAAAATGATGTGATTTGTGATATATGATATATGAAAGGTTATCGATACCTCTTTGGCCTCACTCCCTGGGAAAATGACTGAAACAGGGATGGAAGCAGCAAGGCTAAGTGGGTCGCTCCTAATTAGAAGATGTCATCACTCTTCTAGATATATCTTTACATGCTATGACGCCGTGTATCTAATTTTTGTCATGTATGCTCATGGCCATGAATTAAAGGTTGGCAACGAACGGAGTGATGACATATTCGGTAATATCTTGGAAGGGGTAGGCTAGTATTGTGTTGGTTTAGGAGTTCGGTATCTCGACCCTACATGCATCCCTTTAGAGGTGTACTGTGTTGGTTCAGTAAGGTAGTCCCATCATCTAGTCATTTGTACGGAAATCCAAAATCCAATACGTGTCTGCCATTTTCTTTTGTAGAAAGCCTTGTATTACAAAGTGTATGCTGGAATTTAATAATGTAATAATTTTAGCTATTTTAATATAATTTATGTGCAATAGACACTATTATAATATAAGAGGATTTGATATGAGATGTTTTGGTTACTGTAAGGTAAAAACCTTGTCGGTATTTATTTACGACTCGGCCTTACGAAATACTTTTTCTTTGATAAAGAAAAAGTTTTGGTAACTTTAAAATTCAGTTGAGATGTGTTTTCTCACGCTGGTTTACCAGACTGATTCGGGCATTCTTCCCTTTCGACGCTCAGGTCTGACCAAGTATATTTATAGGTTCAGATATGGTGCTTTTGGAGCTTCAACAGGCGAGCTAGAGATCTTCATGTCGTATATCTGTATTTGTTTATTATTTCGCTGCATTTCTTTGTATTATTGTTGTTGTCGATTATCAGCATTTGTGAGGATAAGTCATTATAACTGTCCAAGCTAATGATTGTATATTTACTCTTATTTTGACTTATGTATATTACAGTTTCTCTTTGTAAAGATTATTGATCTATATTATATGTTTTCCGCTGCGACATGAGATTCTATATTGCTTTGGTTTTGCTTCTCTCTTCTTGTTCTCTTCTTTTCTTCTTTCTTCTCTCTTTCTTCTCACCCTCTCTTTTCTTTCTCATGATTATCTACAATCTCTGCACTCTCGGTCGGACACATGGTTTATTGTCGGATTCAGAGGGTGTCAATTTCGGGTCATCACAGTTGCATTGTTAATATACGTTTAATTTCTGCTTTGTATTTCATCATATAATTTTAGTTAATAATAACAATTAGACATTGATAACGCTTAATTGTATATTGAAAAGTTGTCTTCTTTGAATAAGTTAGTTTCTTGGTGTCTAGGCTACGGTAGAGCAATAACCATTTATAAATATTAAGGCGATTTGAATGGTTGTTTCTTTAAAAGTACTTAAACCTTCGGCTGAACTGTTATGGTGATTCATGGTGCATGGATAAATCCTGTCCTTTACCTGGTTGGGAACTATCTTTTTGAAGTAGGACAACATGTGATTATATAATTTTGTTTAGGAGCTACTTAGGATAGATAATTTGTAACTAAACCCTTGCATTTTTTAGTTGTATTAGTTCACACATATTTAGAAAAAAACTCAAAATCCAAAACTAAAATATTGTAAATATTTCTCAACTTAGTTTTTTTTTTAAATCCTTTGAAATTTTTAACTCAAAAGCAAAATTCCAAAAAAAAAATTTGAGTTAATTTTTTTAAAAAATCAAAATTCAAAAAAACAATAAAGCCTTCTCAAAAACAAAATAAAAAACAAATTTTTCCTTTTGAAAAAGAAATTCATTTTGGTAAATATTTTTCCTTTATAAAAAACCCAAAAACATTCTTAAAAATGTCCAAGTTTCCTTGCTCACGTGAATCTTACGATAATTGTGAAAATTAATATAATCCATATAATTTCACCCCAAATTCTTACGGATATTTCAACAACAACTATTGTTTAAATGATTCGAATTTTGAACCACAAAATTTTCAAAATGATGACCAACCCTCACATCTTGAAAATAGTAGTGAAATGATATCATCATTACTTGAACTCTCTACATAACAAAATCAAAGGATAAATGAATTGTGTAATTCATACTAGTGCAATAATTCAAGTCAAAGTTTACAAAATTACCAAAATTTGAATTCTCTTCAAAATTCAAATGATTTTGAGTATAACCCATGCCAATTCAATTACGAAATTCGAAATGAATTTCAAAATCAAAACGAAAATGTCACTCACTTTTCAAATAATTTTGGCAACGAGAATAATCTCAACTATGGTTAATAGGAAATTTTCATTCTCAGCAATTTCAAATCAAAGATTTTCAAATTAATAACTACAAATTTTATTTTTTTGAGCAAATGGATGAAATTCACAAAGATCACACAAATTTGTTGTTTGAAACATACTTGAAAAATCGTGAGAAACAAAGTCAAATCCCAATATGTGACGAGTCAAATAATAATCTACCTTTTGCCCAATTTAACGATTTTCAAATAACAACTTTTGAAATTGAAAATGGCAATCCTAATGGAGTTGTTGAAAATACGTAATTGAGTTGGTATCAACTCTTTTGAGGGTGAGAAACTCGATTTAAATTTCGATATTCCTTTTTTCGATCTCGAAAATTTGAAAACAACAACTTTGGATTCTATACAAGATACATGTAATGAAGTTGTTAATAATCCAACAAAGAGAGACGAATTTAATGAACATAATTTCTTTGGACTTTTCAAAGACAAGTTTTTGATTTATGAAGGGGAAGATTTAAATCACCATTTCGATTTTGAAATCAATAATTTTCGATAAGCTTGAAATTAAATTTGGTGAAAATAAACAAGAATTTAAACCAGTCACTTTATCAACCCTGAAAATCACTGAAAATAAAAAATCATTCGATTTTTAATAAAATGACATTTTTTAATAAAACGACATTAATTATTTAATAAAATGACATTCGTATTTAATAAAACGACATTCAACTTCAAAATCTTTTATGGTTTGGCTTTCCGTACTTAAGCCGTGTCTCTCATAATCGACGAGACAAATAAATTGGCAATTGGAAGACCGTTTCATTTATTCCTTAATAATATATTTGCTGATGTCCTATAAATAGTAATCTTCTCTTGTAAATATAGGTCGTATTTTATTTTTTTCATTTTTCTCCTTTCGCTTGGGTTGACTATGGGGACAATTAAAATCAAGAGTAGGGGGAGTATCACTTTTTTTAAATTTTTCATGGTAATTTTTAATTTTCATGGTTTATTTTTACATTTTCTTTCCAATTATTTTTAGAAAAAAATATCAAAAAAAGCATTTTGATTTATTTTTAAAGAAACATTACGGGATAAATATATGGTTTTGGTTATTAAATTAAAAATTTTGAAAATTTATTTTCCTTAACGAAAATAAAAATAAATTTTGATTATAAGTAACGATGGTTTAACTGGTATATCGGTAGTTTCATACATGTTAATTATGAAGTATATCCTAATTTAAAATCTTTGTTTTAAAAAGTGCTGAATTTAAAGTAGTGAATATAACAATTTTATCTTCTAAGTTAAATGGTGCTAAGAGGATTTTGCAAAACTCTCTTTTCAAAAAAACAATATATATATATATAATAATAATAAAAAAAAAAACAAAAAAAAAAAATAATACCCGTATATATTTTTTGTTAACACCTTGAGTCATGTGTTCACACTTGTGTGTTCACTCGTCATCCTTTGTATCCTTCTCACGTAAGCACAAAAGGCAGTGCACGATCGGTATATCTGGCTTCAGTTTATCTGAATTAGGTGTATGTATATAAAAAATATTTTATTAATAATGCCTACAGTTGATAGGTGTACACACTTGTGTGCTCACTCGCCATGCTCTATATTCCCCTCACTTAAGTCCCTAAGGTAGTGCATGGGTAATATATTTGTCCTCAGTTTTCAAGGTTAGGCATATGTAAATATTGTTAATATCAGTAAAAGTTTCAAATAAGAGAGAGTAAGCAATTGAAATCCAAGCACTATTTTAACTTATTTGATTTGACTTGTTGTTGAAAAGAAACAAAAATATCAGTTTGAAAATTTTGATAATCAATTAAGGACCCATTTGATAGCTACACTATGCTATCGACCAAAATAACACTACAAGAAAATGCACTTTTCACTGCAGTAACGGACAGCGTTTTCATTGTGAATGCTGATAAAAGTATTTAGTGAATAAATTTTGGAATCTGAAACGCTGTTTAAAGTGACCCGCTTTATTTTTAGATTTGTTTCATTACGCGATTACCTGGCCGCCATAATTTATTCTCTCCCACATAAAGCAAGAAAACAATCGACCACCAATCTTCCCCAAAATTATTTTAAACCTAATTAAAACCCCAAATATATGTGAAATCTCCTATGAAATTTCGTTCGTACTCTAGTTTCGCCTTCAACATCTAGTTTGCTCTAACCCTAACACCTTGAATCCATTCTTGGATATGAAAATCGTCATCCTCCTCTGAATACCCTTGGTCTGCCAATACGTCAGGTTCGATAGTTTGTTATGTTCAGTTCTTTAAGTTTAAAATCAAATCAAAAGGTGAAAGAAAATCAAATTATGTATTTTAGTCCACGTTGAAGTCTAGAAACTATGTATCTGGTATGAGATAATCAATGGAGACTATTTTTCTGCTCATTATTTTTGAAGTTTAAAGTGGTATAATATTACTGTTTACCAGTTCCTTAAATTTTATCAAATCAAAAGGTGAAAGATTGTGCTGCGTGAACCTCGGCTAAGACAGTTAAGATATTAAGTTGTACACATTCTGACACCCATTATATGTTTAAATATATTGTCGTCTTTATCCATGTTAAAATGCCGGTGGATTTTAGCTCAGTAGGCAAGTTAATGCATTAGGTGCAAATTCATGTACCTTGTGCACTAGAAAACTACTACAACCCAAGTAAATATAAACTAATAAGTGGTATGCAAAAAGATGAGTTATTTAAACATCAAAACATTGAAATGATCTGTATGCATCACATTTTTAGTTTTCGTATTAAGTATTGATATTTTTGGTTAAACTTTCTGTTTTATCAGTTGCTCTGGAATAAAAAACAAAAAAATTGACCTGATGTTTGATCGTCCAAATAATAGAATGATAAGAAAACTATAACAAATAAATCATGGCTTTTTTCCTTCGCTTAGAACAACATTCTGATATACGAATATGTAAATATAATGATACAAAGTTTATTTTTCTTTTCTTCTCCGAGTATTTAATGATATTTCAGTTCACAAACACATTGTTTGTGTGGTATGAATAGGATCAAATAGTGAACACTGATTATTTGTCTGGCAGTAGATAATAAAAAATTGTATAAATAAATACCATTATTTGTCTTTTTGATTTATATTTGCTTACCATATTTGCAGCTAATCCAAGTAGTCAACTCAATCTTGAACATATTGTTGGACAGTGTGTTGTTTTATTTCCAACTTTTGCATGTAATTTACACATGCTTGGTTACATTGCATCCACTTATCAGTGTATATTTTTATACATTGATTTTCATCAACTTGATAAGATTCCAACATCTTAGCACTTGATTTTGTTTGTCTATTTTCGTTGAATTCTATCAAAAAATTGAAAATAAGTATGAAGAAGATGCTCTTTGTCTGCATTTTCAACATCAATTTCTCCGAACTCCAAGGTAAAATTTTCATTTTGCTGGAGGATCAGCTCTTCATAATGAATGGGAAGAATGTGCATGTTGGAGTTCGGGACTTGTAGCATTAAGTACTAGATCTTAAGATATCTTTGGAACCAAGCAAATTATATTGAAAAAAATATTCAAGTATTGGAAGAAAATAATATATTATTAGTTCTGTCAGTTTAGTGCTTGTGGGTGTCTCTGTTATTCTTGAATTATTTACTACTCCAAGTAGAAAGTTTGTTTCTTTGTCTCCTTTACCCTTTAACCAATTTTTCTTCTTATAAGCTAAATGAATCTGGGATATAACTATTGAAGAATTTAGCCCTTAAATGAATTTGCATTCAGAACCCTGGGTAAGGGTAAAATTGTTATTAAATATGTTTTATATCAGTTTGTTATAGTTCAAAGTTGAATTTAATATTTCTACAAATTATTTCCTTTACCAACTTGATCTGCTCAAATGTTTGGTCTGCTCATCTAATGTTGCGTATCTTTTTACGAATATTTTAGTAAACAACTTGATAGTTTGTAGCTTTCTTAATAACTTATTCTTTTTTCTCAAGGTGCTATATAATTAAGGTACTGTGTTTATAGGTTTGAGCTTGGAGTTAAATATTAAGTAGATTCTAGGAGAACTAGTTTTGCTACAATGAAGTTCATGAAGCTTGGGTCGAAGCCTGATTTATTTCAGACAAATGGAAAGGATGTGAAGTAGGGATTCATTGTTAATTTGCTATGGTTAAATTTAGATTTACATCAGCTTGTTTTGCTAAATTCTGAATTTAACCTATGAATATCTGCTTGCTTGTACTTGCATGAGAGTTGTTAACCTATAATTCTTAGCCCTAAGTAATTCCTTGCATTGAAATTCATATTTTTTGTTTGCATTCTATTTAGCATAGAGACTGTTTATATTTCAAATTTCTAACTTTAGAAGTTTTATATAATTTATCTGTAAATTTCTATCTGTTAAAGATTTACATTAGCTTGCAGCAAACTAAAAATATATTTTTTTAGCCCATTTCACCTGTCCTAGCTAATCATATAATTCTATTTATAATGAATTTTTTGCTTTTCATCTTACGCCAAACTAATTATGGATCGCTAATGATCAATATCTTCAAAGTTTATGTGATCTAAGTTGGTTTATCTTGTAGGTTTATTGGAACTGAACTGGAAACTGACCTCATTGTGAATGTCGGAGATTTGAGCTTTTACCTACACAAGGTAACAATTTCTCATCACCTAGAAAACCCATTAAATCATACTCTACCAATAGGAAATAGTAGATGATTATCCCATTTTATGTTTTAGCCATTTTTCATGACTTTGTATTAGTAAATTATAGTTATGGTTTTCATTGAGAGCATTCCTTCACCTTAACCTATCAGGAGATGGTGAATAGATACGATTCAGAGATACGTTAAGTAATTCACTGGGACTTTTTTTTGAGTTAACAGATCCAATGTAATATAGTTATATAACCACTCAAAATGCTTTGCAGTACAGAAGATTTTACATAGACTTCCAGTATTGGCGAATTCATGAGGCATCTTCAGCTTCTCCATGCTTTTCATGGTCAACTCAATCATGGTATTTATTGACATGCTTATTTAAGGTAAGTTAAGTCACACCTGTATCCTCTTTTTCCTTCTTTCATTTCGAAATGCCTGTACACCATGCTTTACTCACGGTTATGTATGCACTACCAATGCTGAGCTTTCTCTGTCCCTTGCATACAACTACCCCTTGTCTTTCTCCCCCTTGCAAGCTACTTTAACATTAGATAGAAAGCTCTT
The DNA here is from genome assembly GCA_030765085.1 of Allium cepa. Lineage (NCBI taxonomy): Eukaryota > Viridiplantae > Streptophyta > Magnoliopsida > Asparagales > Amaryllidaceae > Allium > Allium cepa. Next base: position 510,599,061 of record CM060941.1, read on the forward strand.
CACCTGGTTTTGCTATCAAGCAATCTAATGTCACTACGAGGAAAACAATTTTGACCATAGAAGCTGCTGCTCTGAAAACTTGTAGTACCTCTAATGTTCATATTTTCGTTTTAAATTGAATTCGTACGGTTATCCATAAGCTTCTCCCAATTTTCTATTATCGTTTTAAATTGAATTGCATATCAGTTATAATTTCTACAATGTTTTTGAACTATTCATTTTCTACTACTGTCCATCATTGCTGTCCATCACTGCTCCTCCAACACATAACTTCACTCTATAGTGCAAACCACACCCAGAAACAACTACCCACTTCTTTCCACTATCCACTAACAGTGCCCAATACTGTTTGTCACCACTCCAAAAAAACAGTGAACACCTCCTTCCACTGCCTGCATATTCCACAATAGCTCCTCACTTCTCAATACACTTGCACTACAGTTATCCCCTAAATCACCACTGTCTAACCACCCACAACTATCATCTCGCGACTTCACACATGCAGCAGCTTCTCCATCTAAGTTAGCAACATACAACCACTTCTAATCCTTCTCAAACTTCCACTTGCATTCAAATTCCACCCGACAGTGCCACAACACATTCATTTCAGAGCTGCTTTACTTCTCACCAAAGAAAAAAAGAAGAAAAAAAAGAAACTGCTGCACAGAGACACACCACAACTTGCTGCAACCAACATACTCCTCACTGCCTATTATAACTCATACCATACAATACTTGCTGCCACCAAAACATCATAATCTTACCATACTTCCAACCTTATGTTTCCCCACTATCATCATCTCACTCATACTAATACAATACCCACTGTCCTCTAATTGAAAAGAGAGAGTGCACAAATGAAAAGTACAGTAGACAATGAACAAATAGAAAAGAAAATAACAGAACGATGAATTGTTTTTTAGAACAAAGATGTTTTGAAATGCAACAAAGATAGGACATGGAAATGAGAATGCAACAATGAACTGAAAAAGTATGTAAACAATGTAACGTGATTTCTTCCTTTGGAGTAGTACTACTTAGTCAAGACTTCGATAAAATTATAGCTATACAGATTTGCATATTGAAGTGGTTTCTTCCTTTGGAGTTGCCGATGCATGTGTGTAGTTTGGTTTGTAAATATAGTGCAGTTCCTCCGTTTTGACTTGTCTTTGTGCATTTGGTTTGATCTTGGTCATGCGTAGATTTTATATTAAGAAGGACTGCTTCTTCACATAGTATTTAAGTGATCAAGTAGATCGTGAAATATAACTATGTTACTGTAGAGCAGTTTAGCTTCGTTAACTGAGCTAACCTACTAATGCGTATATTGGCTAGGTTTCGGCTTAACATACCATATAGTGATTTTTTGGCGCAGTTAAGCATTTTAGCATATGAAACTTCAAATTTCTTCATTGCAGGTAAATAAAGATGGTGATGACACATTCTTCTTCCGTAGCAAGTAACAAGCATATGAAACTTTTTAGATGCATGTTTTGTTGTTGGCATTTGGTGCGGACTTACTGTATTGATATTATATTTTTGTTTAACATATAATGTGTCTTTGTTTAACAGAATTTGTGGCAACTTGGTTTACTTTGTTATTTTTGTTTATGGATATTATTGAAACTTGGTTTATGGATGTCTTTTGTTTATTAATATTGTCTTAACTAGTTTATGTAACTAATTAATAGTTATTAGAACATGTTATATATACTAGTTGCTTCAATATACTCAAAATATAGTTCTGGAATATTCAAAAATAGAGTGGAATATTAAAGCTGTTATATAAATAGAAGACAGCGTCTGATTAATGCTGTCAATGAAGAAACAACAGCGTTCAATTCATGCTGTAATTATCTTTAATTAGTCAATAACAGCGTTTAGTACATGCTGTCGAAATAGTTGATGATTCAATAACAGCATTTATAAAAAGCTGTTGTAAACAGCTAAAGCAGAATTAAAACATCTTCGACAACTAAATTATTAACGCTGTAGAAACATAATACAGCATGTTTGAAAACGCTGTAAAAACATTATTGACAGCTTGTACGAAACGCTGTCAAAGTGATGTTCCAACAGCGTTTATCAAAAAGATGTTGTAAGTTCTGTATATACGACAGCATGTCGTTATACAGCGTTTGAACTAACGCTGTTGTATCGATTACAGCGTTTATCAAACGCTGTTAAAAGCCTTTTGTGGTGTAGTGTAACGAGTTAAACTATACGAGTTAAACTATAGTCTATTTGTTATGATAACCAAATTTTTATTGGAAATTTTGACAGTAAAAGGACTAAAATTTCTTGATAATGACCAACATATATTTAACTTATTTAGGTCAGTTCAAAAGTAAATCCTTCATTTGCAAATATTTTCGAAAATTTGCATTTATCTCCTTATAAGTAAATCTTGCATTTTGTAAATATTTTCATATTGCTTATGGATTTTGTGGGTAGTATCCATTGAAAACCCTTACGAGACAACATTATCCTACTAGCGACATCTAGTGGTTTAATGACTTTGTTGCATACGCTCAATGCAACCGTGTTTCCGATGAAAACGGATTTATTTTTGTTTTAGTTTATTCGAGGATGAATAAAAGGATAAGTGTGGAGGTATGTGATGTGCAAGCAAATATGCATATTGTTACATCCATATTGAATCTAATTGAATTAAATAAATGATCATATTGGATATTTTAACATGTTTAAACCAATATTCAAATTAAATTCAAATCATCATTTATTCATCTTCATATTGGGGTGAAATGGTCATTTTTGTGCATATATTAATTTGAGAAAATTTACTTGGAAATTTCTATATTATTTTGTAGGAATTTGGCTTAAAATGGAAGAGGTTTTCATGGAAAATATGCATGCATAAGAGAATACCAGCAAATGGAGATGGAAATAATTCATTTCATGAAACATGGAGGACCCAACTGACCCACTTACCATGATGTACAATTAGGAGCTAATGCATATGCTAATGGAAATTAAAGCTACGAGTACATTTAAGTGGAGGATTAATGCATGTTAATGATTACTTAGTGGCCAAATGTAGTTTGGTTAGTTCACAAAAAAAGGATTAGGGTTTCAAAATATGTATAAATACCCCATATTTTTATGTAATTATGCTTTCTTTCTCTTAGCATCTTTAGCGTTAGAATCAAAAATGAAAAAAGTTCTCTTTCTTTTTCCATGGCTACGTAACCATTTTCGTATTTCATTTAATTTTCCCATTTATGTAATTTTAATATATTCTTTTTTCTTATTTATTTCCTCTCATGCTAGTAGTGTAGATCTTTTATTATTGTAAGTAGATTAACTTTTATTTTAGTTTAACTAGTTCTCCTTTTACTTTTCTCTCATTTTCTTCTTGTTTTTTGTTTTATGCTGAATGCTACAATTGTTTATATGATAACAAATGTAAGAGGCTAAACCCTTTCAATTTAGGGGTAATGAAGCTCTCTTAATCATGTAGCTTTAATATTTTGCTAATTATTGATCTCTTTTTGTGCTTCATGACAATATTTGATATGGTTTAACTTATTTTTTAAGCTTTGACTTAGATAGCCTATGTTGTTGACACCAAATAGGTGATGCTTAAACAAATACAAACACAAATTACCACTTCATCTATATATTATTATGGTAATAAAGTGAATTTTGAAATCAAAATTTGACGGTCTATATTTCTAATCAATAGTTAATAGGCCATGTCAAAAATAGATTTTATTTTAAAATTCATTGTAATTTTTCATGAGAGATAGAAAGTGGTTTAAGGGGTGTATTATAGCTTGATGGATTATGTTGAGTTAATTAATAGTACAAATAGGCCATACTTATGATAAACACATCAATTAAACTCACTAATGACCAAAAAAGGAGATCATAATTTCATTTTGTTGAACTTTTTGATTTTATTAAGGCATTGCCTCTACATTGCCTTATACTCTCACATTTTTATCCGTTCTAGCTTTTGTTAGTTTTACATTTTTTTGTTAGCTTCAAACACTCTCAAATCTTGGTTTAATTTGATTGAATAGAATTTTAAAAATCTCCTCAATTCCTTACGGATTGACCCGTACTCGCCACATACTAAAATTGTACGTCATGCGCTTGCGGTTATTTTTATTTAAAATTTATCGACGATTTTTAACTCATAGGAAAAACGTCATTGAAAAATAGTCCAATATATCTTGGGGCTAACTTTCTTGATTTTCCAAACCATGATATACCCTTCATCGGTGATACGTTAATGAAAACCATGTCTCCTACTAAGAACTCTTAATCTTTACGCCTCTTATCTCCATAACTCTTCTACCTAGATTGGGTCCTTCATCTATCCTCGGATTAATTCAGTCTTCTCTGACATCTCCCTAACCAATTCCGAACCAAAGATCAATCTGTCTCCAATCTCTAACCAACATGCCAGCGATCTGTATGGTCTTCCATACAAAGCTTCAAAAGGCGCGGTACCTATACTAGTCTGATAACTATTATTATAGGAAAACTCAATCAGAAGTAGGTGATCCTCCCAAGATCCACCAAATCCCAACACACAAGCTCTTAACAAGTCCTCAAGTACCTTGTTGACTCTATCTGTTTGCCCTTAATTTGTAGGTGATATGCTGTACTCATCTTGAGCTTGGTACCCAATACATATTGTAGAATCCTCCAAAATTCACTAGTGGATAATGCATCTCTGTCGCTGATTATGCTACTAGGAATCCCATGATGTCTAACTATATTTTTCATGAAAAACATAGCCAAATAGGTGTTGTCCTGGTTGACTTTACCAAAATGAAATAGCACTCTTGGTAAGACTGTCCACAATAACCCATATGCTTTCATTTCCTCTTCTTGACCTTAGAAACCCATTGATAAAATCCATCGATATCGAATCCCATTTCCAGATGTGAATATCTAAAGGCTAAAGTAACCCACTTGGCTTTTGATGTTCGGCTTTCTCTTGTTGATAGTTTACACACTGCCTAACCCACAAGCTAACATCCCTCTTCATGCCTTTCCAATTAAAGATCCTCTTCATATCTTGATGCATCTTGGTTCCTCCATGATGAATCATAAACTTCAATCGATGACATTCCTCTAGAATTTCTCTCCTTAAGTTCTCCATATTCAAAACGCAGAGCCGTCCCTTCTTCCTCAACCATCCACTTTGGTCAAGAGTAAAATCCTTTAGGTCATCAATCTTTGATCCTTCCTCAAGCCTTCCAATCCTCTCGGCTAAAACTATATCTTCACTTTACCAAGAAGCTATCATCTCAATCATCACTGGTCACACTTCTAAATAAGACAACATGGTAGTAACCTAACTAGAACAAGCTGTAGATCTCAACTGTACAACGCAACTGGCTAAATCTTCTAGATCCCTCCATTCTGCCAACATTGCTAACACCACATTCAGATGTTTTCTACCGAGAGCATCTGCTATCTTATTTCCTTTCCTAGAAGTATACTCCATACCGAAATCATAAGCAGCCAAAAACTTCAACCGACTTGCTGCCTCATATATAACTCCTTTTGAGAGAATAGATACTTTAATGACCTATGATCGGCATACAACTCAAATATTTCTCCCAAAAGATAATGCATCCAAATCTTCAAGGAAAATATCACACAGGTAACTCTATGTCATGAGTAGGATATCTTATTCCGTGTGGTCTATGCTGCTTAGATGCATAAGCAATAACATTGCCCCTTTATATCAATACTGCTCCCAATCCAGTGCCACATGCATCAGTGTATACTACTAACCTTTAGTTATCATCAGGAACTACTAACACTAGTGTATTGGTTAACAAATGCTTTAACTTATGGAATGCTTCCTCATATTTATCGGACCAAACAAACTTCACTTTCTTCTTGGTCAACTTAGTCAAAGGCGCTGCTATCCACGAGAAATTCTTGATGAATCTCCGGTAATAGCCAATAAGTCCAAGAAAACTCCTAATCTCGGTACCATCTCCAGTCCCTTCCAATTATAGACTGCCTCGACCTTAGCTAGATCAACTGACAATCCTTCCTCTGAAACCACATAACCAAGAAACTTATCTTCTCTCTTCCAGAAGCGACACTTGGAAAAGTTCGCCTACAGCAGATTCTGCCTCCGCGTATCCAACATCGCTCTAAGATGAATCTCATGCTTCTTTTTATCTTTAGAGTATAATAAAATGTCATCTATGAATACCAACATGAATCTATCCAAGTGCTCTCGGAAAACCTGGTTCATCAACATTTTTCAATCCGATTGGCATTACTAACCACTCATACAAACCATACCTAGTCCGAAATGCCGTCAAAGGGATGTATCCTCCACCACTCGCAACTGATGGAGCTAGGTCGCCAAATCCAACAGGGAAAATACTCTGGTTGCACTCAACTGATCAAACAGATCATCTGTCCTCAGCAGAGGGTACCTATTCTTGATCGCTCTTTCGTTTAGCTTATGATAGTCGGTCACATCCTTAACGACTCGTCTGGTTTCCTCATAAACACCGCAGCTGCTCCCAAAGGCAAACTGCTTGGTTTAATAAAATTCCTTTCCTCAAGATCCACTAGCTTCACCATCAATTCCTTCATATCTATTGGTGTCATCCTACTTGATGGTCTACTGATAGGTTCAGCTCCCGATACATGTCAATCTGAAACTCAACAACTCGTTTTGAGTGTAATCCAACGACTAGCTCAAATACGTCTGCAAACTCTCTAGCCATATGAACCTGACTAAGCTTTTCTCCATCCTCCATGGTACTCAACAAAGCACAAATATTCCTACTGGAATCCTCTGCTGAGAAAGTGATTCAGTTATGATTATCTAGGTGTCTCCGTGAAATTTCCCGATCTTGACAAAATATCCTAGCTTCATACCAACCCAACCAATCAATACCCAAGATGATCTGAAATCATAAACATACAAACTGCATGCGAACTTATGTCCTAACAAATCAAGTTCTAACTACTCATATATCATCCCAAGAGTTGCATACCCACCTATTGGATTCGCAACCCTTAAGGAAGTAACAAGGTATATGGGTTTTATACATAGCCTATCAAACAAATACTGAGATATAAATGAATGTGATGCACCGGTGTCAAAAAGTACCCTAACTGGTATACTCTGAATCAAAAGCGTACCTTCCATCATGGTTTTCCCTTTCTCCACTATAGTGGGATTAGCAGAAGATGGTGGTCCAATAGCAAACACCTTCCCTCTGTCCATCTTGACTAGCTTTGGACGTTGGTTCTTATAGTGCCCAACTTGGTCACAGTTGAAGCATTTCACATTCTTCTTCTCTGCAGGCTTCTCTCCTTTACCCATCCGGCACTCGTGATTACAATGGCCCTTCTTATCACACTTTATGATACACTAAATCAGCATTTGCCTTCTTTGTGGCCTCCCATTTTTGGGCTCCTTTCTTCTTAAAGAATTTTTTCTTCCTTGAAAACTCTGGGACTCAACTAGCTTCTCACTAGCTGAAACAACAAGCATCTCCTCATGATGGATGGTCATTTCTACCATCACGTGATAAGGTTCTCTAATATGAGTCATAGCAATCCTACCTAGTTCTGGCCTCAAACCTCTAAACTTCTAACATCAGTGTCAACCAAAGCTTAACCATATTGAGATAGCTCGTCAAACTTAGCAGCACATTTGATCGCCGACATTTGTCCTTGGACAAGATCCATAAACTTCCTCATCAGCGCCGATTTGGCAACCTCAGACAAGAACCTCTGCTCAAACCTCCCCATGATGTCAGTCTAAGTCAACTCTTCCTCTGGCACTTCTACCGTCACATTGTTCCACCATTGAAGCGCTAACCCCTACAACTGTCCAGAGGCTAACCTTCTCTTCTCTCGATCATTCAAGCCTAAGTTCGTAAAGATCCTTTCACGATTCAACAGGTAGTTCATAACTTTAGCAGCGTCTTTTGTTCTAGCAAATGGCATTCCTCCCAGACTGACAAAGTCTCTACTCAGATTAGCATAATTATAACAAGCTGGAACTATAGGACTAGCTCCTCCCACATTACCAGCAGCTCCCACTTGCAAAAGATTACCCAACAACTGAAACACTGTCCCCGCATCTATTGGCAGATTTCCAACACCTTTATTGGTCTAGCATTTTGGTTAGCACTAGCCTTTCGACCTTGGTTCATTCAAGTATTAGGTTGAACATTTCCATTAGTAGTGGTACTTCCTCCATCTAGATTTTCTCTTTCGTTTCCTGCCTCCATATCCTCTTTCTCATATATTTGCATACGAGTCTTAGTAAGATACAGAAGAATGGTCTAAGAAAGAGGTAAACACGTACTTATATATATATCAAATACAAGTGCGTTAATATAGCATTAACCGGACCCCGATTATATTTTTTAAATTTATTGGATTATTTTTGAAAAAGCTTTTTAGGTTTAACTATTCTTTTTAAAGTTTCATAAACCTATGCTTTGATACCAACTTGTAACATCCCCTTACTTGAAGGTCCAAAACTAACGGCTATCCGTAGTTATTAATCATCGACAGCCAAATACGGCAGTGCTAGATACATTGATACAAAGATTACAAAGATTACAAAAATATGGAAAAGTTTTGCAATTCAAAAAAAACATATTTCCACATTCAAACAAATACATTCCATGTTCATTACATAATCCTAAAATTATGTTAACCATGTTCAACAAAATATAATCATTTTAATTACGCCAAGAGCGATATATGAAGATGCCCCATTGATTGATTAGAGTATATAGTAAGCTAATAAATTTGGCTTTACAGACAAAACATACATCAGAACGGAAACACTGAAAACCTATCTGCCTTTTGCATGCCTCCGAAAGCTTTATTATTCTAAGAAGTGAACTTGAAAACCCTAAACCTCAAACTACTCAAAATCAATCGAGCCTCGAGAGTTTGAGGGGAAAATAAAAACTTTGAGTCAGACATAAAGCATGGTATTAATAATAATATAACATTTCAATCCTTTAAATATGTAGTAAGACCACGCCGCATAGCGGAACGGGTTTTTCCCTCATTGGTATCCTAAAACCTTTATAAAGCCATATACTATGCTCTTACATCCACAATGGTTATAATGTATATTTTTAAAATATTATGATGATATGCATACTTCAAAATAATTAGGATTTCCCATTCCCAGTTTAGTCTGAAACCCTGTCATAGCTATAGTTTCAAGGGTCACTTTTAACCTTTTTGTTTTTCATGGGTTTACTAATAACCTTTGTTATACCTAATGACACCCTATCCTCTTTAAAGTTTTCATAGGATCACTAAGAACCTAGAAGCTCCTGCTAGTTAACTTTATCAATTCATGGGGTCCTCCTGAAACTATTGATCTTTCCAATAAATAAATACCTTCCTAGTTTCCATAGGTTTACTAGGAACCTATGGATTTATCCAGTAACCATTTCACATCCTAGTTTTCATGGGTTGACTAGGAACCTACTGATACTTCCATTAGCCGCTTACTTATCCTAGTTTTCATGGGTTTACTAAGAACCTATTGACCGATGTCAATTCTTAATCCGGATATAGTTTCCATAGGTCCTCTACAAACCACTTGGCTCATACTAGTCCTTAATACATAGTTTTCATGGGTTAACTATTAACCTGTTAGTTTCCTCCAATAACTACTTAACCATAATTTTCATGGGTTTACTATGAACCTGTTGGTTTATGCTAATAACTACTTTATCATAGTTTTCATAGGCTTACTGTGAACCTTTTGGAATATACTAATAACTACAAAGTTTAGGCATCCTATATTTTTGGTCACGCTGAATCCATGGATGCAATTCTACTCATTCAAGAGTTCAAGTAATTTTATATTCATTATTGACTCAATGGTTCTTCTACCCCTTCTTCCTCAAAATATAGTTATGGGTTATCATATGAATATATCCATAATTGAAGAAATAAAGCAACAATTTAGCAGTATCACTCCTGTAGGTTTAAGATCCTTGAAATACATTTCATAAAACATATCTAACACCTTATAACTTATATTTTTATCAAAGTAATACTACTTTAAGGTCTTATACTTAAAGTTATCACAAATCTCCTTTATATTAGCCATGGGTTTTCCTTAATAAAGTAGAGTATGGGTTTTTAAGACCTTTCAAAACAACTGGAAAGAAAACCTGTCAAAAGCTTATAAAATGCTAAAAACCTTTTAAAACCCAACCCTCCGACCTTGTTGGAGTGTCTCCTAAATCCTTTCAAAACCAACCTTTCAATTTTATCGAATGGTCTTCAAAATAACCTTTTGAATCCAAAACTTTTGAAAGCCTTCAACCCGTAAAATATAAATCTTTCAAAGACTTTTTGGGTTTAATTTAGAACATGCTGAAAATTCTCTCTTAAAACCTTTCGACTACTTTGGAAGCAACCTTTAGACTTTGTTGAAAGGTCTGCTTCGCAAGCTATGAAACATTTCACTAAAGTAATAGGCCTCCGCCTTTAAATAAACTCCTTGGAAAACTTGAGTTATATTTCAATTATAAAACAAGGGTAAATCATCTAAGTCGAAAGCTCTATACCTTTCGAAAGCGATAGGATAAGTGGCTGGTTTTTAAAATCGGTAAACCTTTCATCTTTGTCGAAAGCAACGACTTTGAAAGGTTGGAAAAAGCGGCAATTACCTTTTAACTATGTTGGAAGGTTCAAAACAAAACAATGATAAGCGGTAGTAACCTTTCGACTTTGTTGGAAGGTGTAACGATTGCGGATTTTCGTTGCCGAAAAACCGAATAGTTATGGGTTTTTAAAAAGAATTTAAGAAAAGAAAGAAGAGAGAAAAAGGTAGAAGATAGAGAAAACAGAGAAAAAGAGAATTTGAAAATAGAACGGACAGAAAGGAAACAAAAAGAACAACATCAGAATCTCGCAATTCGCAGCGGAACAACATATAATAATAATTGAATAATCTTTAAACAAAGAACTACAGTTATTACATTTCATCATATTTCATTACATCATATCATCAGAGTGTACAACAACAACATATAACATCAAACAGTGCAGCGGAAAAAGAAATACTATATAAACTAGTAATACGCCATGCCATCCAGCTTGCCTCCAGCAACTCCAGAATATCCAGAATATCCTGATAAACCTAACTCTTGACTGCCCGTGTGGAAATTGGTGGGCACCCAGAGTTTAGGAAGGAAAACAATAAACTCCGAGTCAGTCATGTGACTGGTGTGAGAACTCAAAACAGTTTGTTTATCTTTAAAATCAAAATAGAGGAATATTTTTAAATTCAATTCGCAATGCTTTTAAAAATGAGACTACCATAAGGCCTCCCGCACACACACACATGCAAACGCAGAATCGGAGGAGATTTCTCCTTATGATAGTCAAAGATGCTTGATACGCATTTAAAATAACATTTGTTATTATTATTAGTGCATAGTGTAGAGAAATATTTCAAAAGTAGAATATAAATCTTAGCCAACATAGACATTTCGAACTATGCCTACTATAGCTACCATCCAAACAGTGGTGACCACCATAAGTGAATGGCAGGTTCTACAACTAATACCGTACAAATCTCGTATTGGGAATTGGATTTCCAACAAATGGTCAGGCCAAGGAACTTCCCATTGCCACATGAGAATGCCTCTGGATGGACATCCCCGAGAACCAAACCGGATCTCTACCAACACAAGGCCGGGTTACTCCTAACTGAGTAACAACTGACCGAATATGCCATCCCCCGGTCCTTTGGGACCTTTATCAACCGAGCGCTCGTAATCAATTCACACAATCATAAAGTGTTTTCAACATGAGTAAGTATCTGGGCTCCATACCATGATACCACCCTTTTCCAGAAGGAAATGGACATATCCTAAAGGGCGCTACCCCTCATAACCTTGCCGCATCTTTCCTGTTTTGACCATTTCCGGGATGTGAGGCTCGACGAATTCACGTCCACAAAAACATACTTTATACAAAAGCCATGCTTTGGGTCAACAAATGATCAACACAATGATCACTAGGATAGACGATCAAATAAATGATCCTATCACAAATAATCAACACAATGATCATTTCAGCATCACTCAGCATGTCACATTACCAAACTGGGAATATATCGCTGATAACTTCAACTATATAACCTTTGAGCTCGTACGTCTCAAAGAAGGGTGTTAAGCAAAGAATAAATTCTTCGCCACCAACAGAAATATATTTGAAAGAAATCGGCTTTATATCTCAAATTGTAATGTCAGACATACAATCCATACAAGTTTGTTCCGGGCTCGAACAAAACCGAAGGCACTTACAAAGAAGTCCTTGCAATCCGGATATTCACAATCCTGATCGGATTTCCCATCACTTAGGGAGTTTCTATACCGGCGCGACTCGGTGCAGAAACAATCGATAGGTCATCCTATCGCTCTTGCAAATATCCGGTCTTCAACACCGATCTTCAAATGCAATTCACAACGACGTATCACATATTCGGAATGGGTTATACGACCCCATGGTCCTTTCCCGGTTAACCCGGATAGTGAGCGCTTATTCAAAAATAAGTGTGCATTCAAATTCAAACAAATCACATCAAATACCCATTCAAAGGGAAATACTGATAGTCAGTTATTGAACTATCAATTGATATGCATACATCACCAGATTCCAAATAATCTTCCAAATTATTTATTTTCCAAAATATCTTTACAAGATATATATTTTCACACTTTAAAATAAATCAATATTTATTTTTATACAAATTCCACTTTTCATTCATAAATTCCATAATGAATTTATATTTCAAAATATCCATGCATATACGATTTCACTTATCCATTTCAATTTATCTTCAAAAAGATAATTTCTAAATATTCACTTCATATTGGAAAACAATTCCATACTTATTAAATAAGTAATTCACAATCTTTTATTTTCAACACTTAGAAAATATTCAATATACTTAAACCGAATTAAGTATATATTTCTTTCTTTAAGGAAATCATTCACTTAACATATTTATTTGGGCCAAAACGAATGTTGCGTAAAACATCGTTACGACAACCCAAAATCACTAGTATAGGGATTCGAAATTAAAATAGATATATAAATCCCAATACTAAACCAAAACATTTCCATTCGGAAATCATTTACTATAACAACAGTGTGTTATAGTCCACTATTTCCTTTTATTTCTCGAAACATCTATTTCAACAATACATGTTGAAATCTATGGTTTCGAATCTCAATACCTTTTAAAACATCGTTGGATCGTTTTAATTCTATTTAAAACATTCACATTCTAAACAATTTCTTTAACGTGTTATTCACTATTCAAAAACGTGAATAAACTACGTTAACCAATTTCATTCTTTTATTCATTTTAATTCAAAGGATTATTCACTATTAAAAAAATGTGAATATAACTCCATTTCTAAGTTATAACAATTAACTTGTCAAAATAAGTCATTTGCGAATTTATAAAACAATGTTTATAAATTCCTTTTCTATTTATTTATAAAAACTTCCTTTTTTATAAATCCTTTTATTTACCTATTCAGTTTATAATTCAATTATAGACTAAAAGTTCATATTATAAGTTAACTACTTATAAAACGATTATTTTACAAAATCGTTCATTTAACTTCCCAATTTACTAATCTTAACTTATAAGATTGTTTATTTATCCAAAATTCATTCTTTCGATAACTTTATAAATTTTATAAACCTATTGCTTATAAAATTTCATTTATAACTTCACAGTTTATAATTTCATAAATTTCATTCATTTAGGAAATTCATTTTCACTACATTCAAACACTTATAAAAACTTGTTTTATAATGTCAATTATTCAATTTATAAATATCCATTTATAAATCTCTTAATATAAATCAGTTTATACTAATATTTTAAAACGTCTTTAAATTCCTTTATAATTTCACCATTCTCTTGATTTATAAAATAATTAAATTTTATAAATCCTATATTTAAACTTTTCACAATAAATTCAAATTTCCCAATTTACTATTTTATAAGATCATTGGTTCATATTTCTCAAAAATCAGTTTTTAACCATATTTCTAAAAATCAGCTTTTTAACTAAATTTCACAAAACCCATAATTTTATAACTTTAAAAATTATAGCGTTTAATTATTTAAAATGGATCAATTTCAAAAATAAAGTATATTTTCAAAAATCACTTTAAAAATCATTTTAAAATCCCAAAATCTGGGTCCAATGATGCTACACACCAAATAGTCAATCACGACTAATAACGATATCATATATCGATATGATAATCCATCAAATATCAAAATATCTGAAATAAAATAAATACTGTTGAGGAATCCAGTTGGATCCCTCCAACCTGCTTCCTGCATCCAAAAACATTAGCACAATACCAATTTCACTCCAGTACGAAATTATCGCGGTACATGTTTTTAATAAATATTATCCGCTTACTAACGGCGTAATAGGGTCTCATCCGCTAAACAAAAAATGCGGGAAATCAACAACTGCAATATATACATATGCCAATATATATATATTGATATTATATATATAATACCAATTCCACTGTTTATGAAATATTCGCGGTATATGTTTATATTAAATAACATCCGCTTACTAACGACGCATAATGTCTATTTTAAAAATCAATATATACAATCATCATTCAAACTTGCATTCAAATATTTTAAATCTAACTATTTAAAATAAAAATCGAAATCTATTCGATTGAGTGAGAAGTTCTCACCTTGGTTTTAATTCCGTTTTAGCTTTTATTTCGAATAAAATTAAACGCGCGTTTAATTTTACCCGAAATTCTCACTAACTCCAAACGACTCCAAACCAACTCCATCGCGTAGTGCTTGTCCATACGATTCCAACGCAACTGAGTTTGCATTTTTTCGACCTCGTATGAAAAAGATATTGATTTTACAAGTTTGTACACGATTTAACTTATATAAATACAACATAACTTCAACTTATCTCAACACACCCTCATCCACACCCTTGGATCTAGCATTCCATCATCTGGACCGTCCCCCCTATCTTCCTCTTTCACGTTGCAAGCTACAGGTCAAGGCCGCATACACATAACCCATCATCATAGATTAGGGTTTCAATTTCCGACCACCACACTCGACGAAATTCGATCACACCACCACCATCGCGAAGCTCTCGACAAGAGCTATGTTCGGCCCCCACCATGTCAAGCTCGGCCATGCCTTCCACCTGGGAATGCGTGCGCAGGTCGGCCCCTTTAAACCCCCCTATCTCCCACTACGATGCTCCATTTTAGATCATAGCCGTTCAACTTGTAGCTCTCACTCCCCTCTACAACATTCTAGTTGAAACTTTCTTGAAACAATGCATGGATTAGAAGATAATTTGAGGAGAAAGAGGACATTTTCTGGCCATTCATGTATAAGTGGCGGCTACAACAATTAGGGTTTAGGTTTTGTTATTTTTTTTAATTTTTATGAAGAGGTAGGGGCTATTTATAAGGAACGAGCGACACTATTCATCCCGGAAATTCCGAACTCCGATTTAGACGCCGTAACCAGCGTACCTAGGGTTTATCCCGCGTTCCGGACACAATGGAACAGGTTTTGGAAGCTAATTCGGAAGTATGTGCGAGTTATGGCTGAAAACGCTCAATTTGAATTAAACCGATTTAAATCGATTTCTAGGCGTTTTAATTTGTACCGGACAAACGGTAAATCCAATTGACTTGAAATTTGAAACCTTACAAAAATATCACATTACGGATCCGATGAAACTGGTTTCGTCGAAATCCGAGACTTTTTGAAAAATGGCTATTTTGACTCGCCAAATTTAAATTAAAAATAATTCGATGCGTTTCGAGCTGCCACGATCAAACGATAGCTCCGATTGACACGAAAATTGAAATCCGGTAATAACTAACTATTACGGATCCAATGGAACTGGTTTCGTTCAATTCTGAGACTGTTCAAAAATTGGCTATTTTACAGTCGATTATTAAATATTAAATACTCAATTTTCACAATTTAACTTTTAATTCGATTTTAAAAGTTCTAAAATATTTCTATAACTCCAGTATGATTAAATAAAATTTTCCAAATTATTTTCAATCATATTTAACTCAATTTTTAATTATTTCCATAATTTAACATATTAAATTATTGATTTAATTATCTAATTAAATCTAATAAATCAAAATAAAATTTATTTGACTTATAAATTCACTTATTAATATCTAAAATTAATTAAATATTCAAATTTAAATTATTAAAAATTCTGGGTCGTTACAATCTTTCCCCCTTAAAAGAATTTCGTCCTCGAAATTACAAGTAAGAAAGGTTACAGAATCTATTAACTTTCCAAAATTTATAATTAAACTTCTTTCAAATCTTTACTAAGTTTTCAAATCATACTTAGTTATCATTTCAAAAACAACTACTATTATTTAACTTTCAATTCCAAAATCAAAGTTAAAGTTTTTCAAAAATTTCCCAATTTTCTCAAATTTTTTCTAACGCCTTAAATTTCCGGAAAAATTTGCCATAGTCTCCTTTGCGCGGCTCGATCCGAAAAAAAAAATGACAGTATATATATCACAAATATACATCTCATCAAGTAATGAGGCATCCCGAAGGGAAAAAAGTATAAAAGTACGATATTTAATCCGAGATATGTACCTTATATTTTATTAGCGAGCATATACGGCTAATATAGCGCTAAAGCGAACTCCAAATGCGAAGCAAACGCTATCCGCACCTACTAAACTCAACAAACAACATGAGAATCATGTATATATGCAAATAATCTCAATATACAACATATATCTCATAATAACTATATATGTCACATAGCAAATGCAACAATAGAAATATATATTCAACCATCAACCAACTAACATCCATATCCAATAAACATTCATTCATATTCTCATTAATATTCAATGAAATGGTTTTCAATTTAAATCACATTTGATTCATTTACATTGGATTTACTAACATTCATTCTCAATTCAATTAGTTTACATTACTAATTAAATCCAATTCACTTTCAATTCTATTCAAATTTATTTACTCCAAATTTGAATTCAGTTACATAGCTTCCAATTTCATTAACACTTAATGAATTATATACGATCAATCAACAATCATATAACAATCAATGTATATTAATTTCAACCAAATTCCTTTGCTTATATTCATTCATTTTTTATTCAACTTCTAATAACATTAGATTTTAAATGAATTAACATTCATTATTTCATATCAACTTTATTCACATTCAATTGATTAACATTCAATCGATTCATTAATTCAATTCAATTCTAAAGTTGAATTCTATTACATAACTTAAGTTATATTCATTTAATCCACTTGATTATTTACTTCGATACCAAAATCAATTCCATCCAACAACACTTAAGTTATACTTCCATTTAACTTTAAAATTCACTTTTATTTACAACTCATATTAATATAGTTTCACTTCTTATATAGATAAGTTTATTTCACAATTGTAAATCATTTTAATTATAATTCAATCCTTATAATTCTTTTGCTTATACAATTATTCTTTCATTTAGATTATTCAAACAACCAAACAATCAACTTATATATACTTTAATAATTTTGAAAAATAATTCCTTTATATATAAAATATAATCAAGGCAAAAATTATTTCATTTACCCAATTTAAAACAATATTATGTCGAATTGTTCTATTCAAGTGTTTAGAAACCCCTTCGGCTCAGTTTCGAGGCTGTGCTGACGAAGGTTCATATGCCACTCAATAAACCAATCATCACAGTATAAAACAATTTTATATTCACTAACAAATACGCTCTCATAGCTATTATTACACTCAAACTCATTCTAGAGTACTACTGACTCCATCTCTAATGAGTAATACCCAACAGAACCATGGTTGTCGCTTAACCATCGGCTCTGATACCAAATGTAACGATTGCGGATTTTCGTTGCCGAAAAACCGAATAGTTATGGGTTTTTAAAAAAGAATTTAAGAAAAGAAAGAAGAGAGAAAAAGGTAGAAGATAGAGAAAACAGAGAAAAAGAGAATTTGAAAATAGAACGGACAGAAAGGAAACAAAAAGAACAACATCAGAATCTCGCAATTCGCAGCGGAACAACATATAATAATAAATGAATAATCTTTAAACAAAGAACTACAGTTATTACATTTCATCATATTTCATTACATCATATCATCAGAGTGTACAACAACAACATACAACATCAAACAGTGCAGCGGAAAAAGAAATACTATATAAACTAGTAATACGCCATGCCATCCAGCTTGCCTCCAGCAACTCCAGAATATCCAGAATATCCTGATAAACCTAACTCTTGACTGCCCGTGTGGAAATTGGTGGGCACCCAGAGTTTAGGAAGGAAAACAATAAACTCCGAGTCAGTCATGTGACTGGTGTGAGAACTCAAAACAGTTTATTTATCTTTAAAATCAAAATAGAGGAATATTTTTAAATTCAATTCGCAATGCTTTTAAAAATGAGACTACCATAAGGCCTCCCGCACACACACACATGCAAACGCAGAATCGGAGGAGATTTCTCCTTATGATAGTCAAAGATGCTTGATACGCATTTAAAATAACATTTGTTATTATTATTAGTGCATAGTGTAGAGAAATATTTCAAAAGTAGAATATAAATCTTAGCCAACATAGACATTTCGAACTATGCCTACTATAGCTACTATCCAAACAGTGGTGACCACCATAAGTGAATGGCAGGTTCTACAACTAATACCGTACAAATCTCGTATTGGGAATTGGATTTCCAACAAATGGTCAGGCCAAGGAACTTCCCATTGCCACATGAGAATGCCTCTGGATGGACATCCCCGAGAACCAAACCGGATCTCTACCAACACAAGGTCGGGTTACTCCTAACTGAGTAACAACTGACCGAATATGCCATCCCCCGGTCCTTTGGGACCTTTATCAACCGAGCGCTCGTAATCAATTCACACAATCATAAAGTGTTTTCAACATGAGTAAGTATCTGGGCTTCATACCATGATACCACCCTTTTCCAGAAGGAAATGGACATATCCTAAAGGGCGCTACCCCTCATAACCTTGCCGCATCTTTCCTGTTTTGACCATTTCCGGGATGTGAGGCTCGACGAATTCACGTCCACAAAAACATACTTTATACAAAAGCCATGCTTTGGGTCAACAAATGATCAACACAATGATCACTAGGATAGACGATCAAATAAATGATCCTATCACAAATAATCAACACAATGATCATTTCAGCATCACTCAGCATGTCACATTACCAAACTGGGAATATATCACTGATAACTTCAACTATATAACCTTTGAGCTCGTACGTCTCAAAGAAGGGTGTTAAGCAAAGAATAAATTCTTCGCCACCAACAGAAATATATTTGAAAGAAATCGGCTTTATATCTCAAATTGTAATGTCAGACATACAATCCATACAAGTTTGTTCCGGGCTCGAACAAAACCGAAGGCACTTACAAAGAAGTCCTTGCAATCCGGATATTCACAATCCTGATCGGATTTCCCATCACTTAGGGAGTTTCTATACCGGCGCGACTCGGTGCAGAAACAATCGATAGGTCATCCTATCGCTCTTGCAAATATCCGGTCTTCAACACCGATCTTCAAATGCAATTCACAACGACGTATCACATATTCGGAATGGGTTATACGACCCCATGGTCCTTTCCCGGTTAACCCGAATAGTGAGCGCTTATTCAAAAATAAGTGTGCATTCAAATTCAAACAAATCACATCAAATACCCATTCAAAGGGAAATACTGATAGTCGGTTATTGAACTATCAATTGATATGCATACATCACCAGATTCCAAATAATCTTCCAAATTATTTATTTTCCAAAATATCTTTACAAGATATATATTTTCACACTTTAAAATAAATCAATATTTATTTTTATACAAATTCCACTTTTCATTCATAAATTCCATAATGAATTTATATTTCAAAATATCTATGCATATACGATTTCACTTATCCATTTCAATTTATCTTCAAAAAGATAATTTCTAAATATTCACTTCATATTGGAAAACAATTCCATACTTATTAAATAAGTAATTCACAATCTTTTATTTTCAACACTTAGAAAATATTCAATATACTTAAACCGAATTAAGTATATATTTCTTTCTTTAAGGAAATCATTCACTTAACATATTTATTTGGGCCAAAACGAATGTTGCGTAAAACATCGTTACGACAACCCAAAATCACTAGTATAGGGATTCGAAATTAAAATAGATATATAAATCCCAATACTAAACCAAAACATTTCCATTCGGAAATCATTTACTATAACAACAGTGTGTTATAGTCCACTATTTCCTTTTATTTCTCGAAACATCTATTTCAACAATACATGTTGAAATCTATGGTTTCGAATCTCAATACCTTTTAAAACATCGTTGGATCGTTTTAATTCTATTTAAAACATTCACATTCTAAACAATTTCTTTAACGTGTTATTCACTATTCAAAAACGTGAATAAACTACGTTAACCAATTTCATTCTTTTATTCATTTTAATTCAAAGGATTATTCACTATTAAAAAAATGTGAATATAACTCCATTTCTAAGTTATAACAATTAACTTGTCAAAATAAGTCATTTGCGAATTTATAAAACAACGTTTATAAATTCCTTTTCTATTTATTTATAAAAACTTCCTTTTTTATAAATCCTTTTATTTACCTATTCAGTTTATAATTCAATTATAGACTAAAAGTTCATATTATAAGTTAACTACTTATAAAACGATTATTTTACAAAATCGTTCATTTAACTTCCCAATTTACTAATCTTAACTTATAAGATTGTTTATTTATCCAAAATTCATTCTTTCGATAACTTTATAAATTTTATAAACCTATTGCTTATAAAATTTCATTTATAACTTCACAGTTTATAATTTCATAAATTTCATTCATTTAGGAAATTCATTTTCACTACATTCAAACACTTATAAAAACTTGTTTTATAATGTCAATTATTCAATTTATAAATATCCATTTATAAATCTCTTAATATAAATCAGTTTATACTAATATTTTAAAACGTCTTTAAATTCCTTTATAATTTCACCATTCTCTTGATTTATAAAATAATTAAATTTTATAAATCCTATATTTAAACTTTTCACAATAAATTCAAATTTCCCAATTTACTATTTTATAAGATCATCGGTTCATATTTCTCAAAAATCAGTTTTTAACCATATTTCTAAAAATCAGCTTTTTAACTAAATTTCACAAAACCCATAATTTTATAACTTTAAAAATTATAGCGTTTAATTATTTAAAATGGATCAATTTCAAAAATAAAGTATATTTTCAAAAATCACTTTAAAAATCATTTTAAAATCCCAAAATCTGGGTCCAATGATGCTACACACCAAATAGTCAATCACGACTAATAACGATATCATATATCGATATGATAATCCATCAAATATCAAAATATCTGAAATAAAATAAATACTGTTGAGGAATCCAGGTGGATCCCTCCAACCTGTTTCCTGCATCCAAAAACATTAGCACAATACCAATTTCGCTCCAGTACGAAATTATCGCGGTACATGTTTTTAATAAATATTATCCGCTTACTAACGGCGTAATAGGGTCTCATCCGCTAAACAAAAAATGCGGGAAATCAACAACTGCAATATATACATATGCCAATATATATATATTGATATTATATATATAATACCAATTCCACTGTTTATGAAATATTCGCGGTATATGTTTATATTAAATAACATCCGCTTACTAACGGCGCATAATGTCTATTTTAAAAATCAATATATACAATCATCATTCAAACTTGCATTCAAATATTTTAAATCTAACTATTTAAAATAAAAATCGAAATCTATTCGATTGAGTGAGAAGTTCTCACCTTGGTTTTAATTCCGTTTTAGCTTTTATTTCGAATAAAATTAAACGCGCGTTTAATTTTACCCGAAATTCTCACTAACTCCAAACGACTCCAAACCAACTCCATCGCGTAGTGCTCGTCCATACGATTCCAACGCAACTGAGTTTGCATTTTTTCGACCTGGTATGAAAAAGATATTGATTTTACAAGTTTGTACACGATTTAACTTATATAAATACAACATAACTTCAACTTATCTCAACACACCCTCATCCACACCCTTGGATCTAGCATTCCATCATCTGGACCGTCCCCCCTATCTTCCTCTTTCACGTTGCAAGCTACAGGTCAAGGCCGCATACACATAACCCATCATCATAGATTAGGGTTTCAATTTCCGACCACCACACTCGACGAAATTCGATCACACCACCACCATCGCGAAGCTCTCGACAAGAGCTATGTTCGGCCCCCACCATGTCAAGCTCGGCCATGCCTTCCACCTGGGAATGCGTGCGCAGGTCGGCCCCTTTAAACCCCCCTATCTCCCACTACGATGCTCCATTTTAGATCATAGCCGTTCAACTTGTAGCTCTCACTCCCCTCTACAACATTCTAGTTGAAACTTTCTTGAAACAATGCATGGATTAGAAGATAATTTGAGGAGAAAGAGGACATTTTCTGGCCATTCATGTATAAGTGGCGGCTACAACAATTAGGGTTTAGGTTTTGTTATTTTTTTTAATTTTTATGAAGAGGTAGGGGCTATTTATAAGGAACGAGCGACACTATTCATCCCGGAAATTCCGAACTCCGATTTAGACGCCGTAACCAGCGTACCTAGGGTTTATCCCGCGTTCCGGACACAATGGAACAGGTTTTGGAAGCTAATTCGGAAGTATGTGCGAGTTATGGCTGAAAACGCTCAATTTGAATTAAACCGATTTAAATCGATTTCTAGGCGTTTTAATTTGTACCGGACAAACGGTAAATCCAATTGACTTGAAATTTGAAACCTTACAAAAATATCAGATTACGGATCCGATGAAACTGGTTTCGTCGAAATCCGAGACTTTTTGAAAAATGGCTATTTTGACTCGCCAAATTTAAATTAAAAATAATTCGATGCGTTTCGAGCTGCCACGATCAAACGATAGCTCCGATTGACACGAAAATTGAAATCCGGTAATAACTAACTATTACGGATCCAATGGAACTGGTTTCGTTCAATTCTGAGACTGTTCAAAAATTGGCTATTTTACAGTCGATTATTAAATATTAAAATACTCAATTTTCACAAATTAACTTTTAATTCGATTTTAAAAGTTCTAAAATATTTCTATAACTCCAGTATGATTAAATAAAATTTTCCAAATTATTTTCAATCATATTTAACTCAATTTTTAATTATTTCCATAATTTAACATATTAAATTATTGATTTAATTATCTAATTAAATCTAATAAATCAAAATAAAATTTATTTGACTTATAAATTCATTTATTAATATCTAAAATTAATTAAATATTCAAATTTAAATTATTAAAAATTCTGGGTCGTTACAGAAGGTCTAAAACCTTTAAGTAATTAACCTGGTCAAAAGCAACCAAGTCGAAGGCTCTTATTCGGAACCAAAGCAGGCAATCTTTTGTTTATAAAACAAACACACCCCAACCACTTTGGCAACCAACCTTTCGACTAAGTACCCCTCGACATTGTTCAATTCATTACGTAACAAGTAACCTGATACCATAAGCATTGAACTTTGACCTTGTCGAGATATAACCTTTTGAATTTGTCGAAAGGTCTGGGTTGGAAGGTCAGATGCTAAAATTGGTGAAACATGCTAAAGGTATGATTTCTTTGATTTCAACTTAAAATGATAACTTTTCAACTAACCTGCCTTTGTTTGTCAAATTCCTATTGGTTAATAAATATTTTTTTAGAAAAGTGTTGTCATTAATTTTAGATTTTAAATAATAATTTAATTTTTATAAAATGTCCCTTCCCTTTAATTAAATATATAAAACATTTAAGTTCCATACCTTAAATAATTTTATATATTCGTATTTGAAGAAGCAAACATAATAACTTAGCAATACCACTCCTATGGGTTTAAGACCATTGAAATAGTTTTCATGTAAAACATAGTTAATCTATTTAACCTATATTTTTATCAAGACAATATTTCTTTAAATATATGTACTTATAATCATTTTAAAACTCCTTTATTTAGCCATGGGTTTTTCCAATTGAGTTTGGATTTAAAAAGCCTTTCGACACCTTTGAAACCTTGCTTTCGATTTCAATGGATAAGCTCCTTCGAAACCATTAAATTTTATCTTTAAAACATTAGGCTTCTGCCTTTCGAATACTTTAAAAGATCTCTTTCGAATCCCTTTGACCTTGTTAAAGTATATCATATAAGTATAGAAGCATAGCTTAAAAACCATTCAAAAACATCCCTTTTGAAATCATTGAAAGTTACCCTTCGAAACTGATACCTTTCCAAGCCATTGGGTTTATATTTAAAATAACATTTTTGGATCAATATGAACATAAGAGAAAGCATCTCTTTTGAAATAATTCTTTATTTCATAAGCTATTAGGGAAGCTTGATGGTGTCGAAACCATCCTTTCGTGAGCATTAAAACATCTGGGTAAAACCATTGAAGGTATGCTTCGAAACTCCTTTTGAAACCATTTCCTTCGAAACCCCGAACCCCTTTCGAAAGCAATAGGAAGTAGGTTGTATTTATTAAACAACAGTAACTTCCGATAGAATTTATATCTTTAATAATATTGAAAGGAATTAAATCACAGAAGTGTTTCGACTTGGTCAAAACTACCTCTTTCGAAAGCTTTAAATAAAAACTAAGTAACTTCTTCGGAAGCTACTACTTGAAAAACAAAGGTGGTAGCTCTCCATCGAAAGCTTCTTTAAAAATACCCTTTTCAAAACCATTGGTTTGGACTACTTCAAACCCATTTTGTAAACAAGCATATGCTTTCCTTTTAAAACAAAACAAAATAAAGGAACCAAACCTTTCGAAAACTATAATTCGACAACCTACCATCTGCCTTTCTCCAATCCACTACGTACCATCTAAATGATACCATATGCATTGGTTTACTGTTTTCGATCTAGAAGGATTCGACTAGATTGGAGGCAGAAGCCTTAGGTCGAAAGTGCCTTCCAAAGGAGGCGGAACCTGCTTTTCTGAGAAAAAGGCTGTTTTTACTAAATAAAGTAAACTTTTTCCAACTAACTTGCCCACTTGTAAACACCTGATTGGTTACAATAAACTTTCTAATTATTTTGCTAGTATTAGTCGCATTTTCTAAGATCTAAAAACTAAACAACATTTAATAAATAACCCTTCCAATTAACAAAACAATTAAATCATTTAGGCCTTCCATTCAAAATAATTTAATTTCCATACTAAATCGCTTAGAAAAAATCCACAAAGATTCCAGAAATTCACTTTAATCATGTTGCCTAACATCTCAAAATTTCAGACCCAAATCTTAAAATAATTTTTGAAATAAATTTGTAAACCCAAATAACTTTATTTTTCTTTGAAAAATCGTAACTAATTCCCCATGGCTTGGAAAATTATAAAAATTGAAACCCAACCCTAGAATCCTGTTTTCAAAACATATAATTTTTCCATGGCATTTAAAAATCATTTAATCTCGGTTTTACCCAAAAACAATGCATATTCCTTGTTTAACTTGTTTAAACTAATAAATTATAACTCAAGCATATCATCGTCCAATATATCATAATAATGAATTTACCCTTAATTCCAAAAACATATGATTATAGAAGTCAAAATAGAGATGTAGTGATTATTATTCACCTTAGGTTGAATAAGGAAATTGGAGATTGATTTAGATTGATTTTTCTAGCTAAATACTAAGCCTTACTTGAATTTCTCTTCTTATCTTCCTCCTAGTGGCCGGTTCCTTTTCTTCTTACATTTAAAATTTTTCTTAAGATAAAATGAACATGTATGGCTAAGGGGATTGTAGTATAAGAGTGGAAAATGTGGGCATCAAATGACCCTAATGCCCCTATGATCAATTAATTAACACTTAACCATTTATAAGTTCATTCATTGTAAATAAACACGGCCGCCATATTTTTTTTACCAATCTCAATTCCCTTATCACTCTACATTATTCTATTTAATTTATTTTAATTAAATCTCCTGAACAATGTTATCATAAATTAGGAGTGTTACATTCCACTAGGAAGGTATGAAAAAGGATGTTGGCTTGTGGCTAAAGAAGTCTGTAAACTGTCAACAAATGTAGGCCGAACATCAGAAGTCGATTGGGTTGCTTCAACCTTTGGAGATCCCAGTTTAGAAATGGTATTCAATATACATGAATTTTATAGATGTGTTTCAAAGGTCGAACCGAAGAAATGAAATTATATAGGTCATAGTGGACACGTTGACCAAGATTGCCCATTTCATTTCAGTAAAATCAATTAGGGCGGCACCTGTCCTGGCTAAATTATTTATAAAGAATATACTTAGACTACATGGGATTCGTAGTAGCATAGTTGAGGATAGAGATCCCTTGTTCACTAGAGAGTTCTGGAAGTCTCTATAAGGAATGTTGGAACGAGCATAAGATGAGTACCACTTATCACCCACAGATGGATGGGCAGACAGAGAGAGTCAATAAAGTACACGAGCATCTATTAAGAGCTTTTGCATTAGATTTTAGTTGGTAATGGGAAGATCATTTGCACTTGTTTGATTTTTCCTATAATAATAGCTATTGGGCTAGTATAGGGATGGCATCTTTCATAGCATTATATGAAAGGCGGTGCAAATCTTCAGTGTGTTGGTTAAAGCCCGAAGAAAGATTAGTCCTTGGTCTAGATATGGAGAGAGAAGAAACAGAGAAGGTGGAGTTGAAGCGAGGTAGGATGAAGGAAGCTCGGTCAAGACAAAAGAGTTATGCAGATAAGAGGAGTAAGGATCTTGAGTTCTTAGTTGGAGATAGGGTTTTCATTAAAGGCTGCATTTATAGCCTTATAACAATGAGATCGAAAGGAAGGCTTTCATTTTATTAATATTGAAAGGGTTCTTATGGCTGCTTTTATCAATGGTTTCAAAATGATAGTTTCGAAGCTATCCTTTTCCTCAGTTCTCTTATTTTAAAATTAATGTTACCAAAACGGTTACTTTCACTTTTGTTCTCTTTGACCTTGAAGTCATATTTAATGTTAAATCCAAAGGTTTCGAAAAAGATACTTTTAATTGGTTTCAAACCTATGCTTACAATAGTTTTACTTGAATCAAGTGCCTTTGAAAGATAAGCTTTAATGCTTTCGAAAGGTATATCTTTATTAATTTCAAAAGGAAAGTTTTGAGCATTTTGTAAGGTATATCCTTAAATGTTTTGAAAGGACGGTTTGAATACTTTCTAAGGGCATTTTTTAATGGTTTCAAAAGTGAAGGGCTAAGGTTTCAAAAACCTTAGTTTACAAACAAAAAAACCAACTCATTTTTAAAAGTAAACCCATGGCAATATGAAAGAGTTTTGAAATGGCATTTAACTTTGGAGTTTCTGAAGAAGCTTTCCTTGCTAAAGATAGTTTGTTAAGGTTATTAACCATGTTTCATTTGAATGATTACAAGGACATTAAACCTTAGATGTTTATATTATTATGTTATGATCGGTTATCATATATGCTTCTTCCGTAAACATGTTCACTTTGTAATTAACCTGTAAATGCATTTGGGAAGTTAAAGGTAGAATAACAAGCTAGTCTGACCCAGTAGTGAATATACATTGAGCTAACTCTTGTGTGAGTAGAAGTGCATCCAAGAGGTCAGGTAGACCAGAATATTGGATGCCCAATGAGTTACGCAGATAACAGGCATATGGATCTAGAGTTCTCAGTTGGAGATAAAAATTTCATTAAAGTATCACCGATGAAGGGTAAGGTATGATTTGGAAAGTCAAGGAAACTACAATTCCCAGTGATAGAGAGGATCGAAAATCTCGCATATAGAGTAGAGTTACCGAGCAGTTTGGCATGTGTCCATAATTTGTTTCATATATCCTATCTTCATAAGTGTGTGAATGATCAAGAGACTAGGTTTCCTCCGCCGACATGGGAAGACTTAATAGTAGAACCAGATCTGACTTTTTTAGGCAACCAGTTTGGGTTGTCGTGAGAGATGAGAAGAGGTTGTGGAACAAGATAGTCAAGTTGGTAATGGCTCTATGGAGCGACAAAGAGAAGGACTATACTTAGGAGACAAAAGATAGGATTAGAGATACTTATCCCGATCTACTTTAAGGATATGTTCTATATTTGCTTTTATAAATTGATTCCTAGTCTGGTAGGCTCGTACGGTAGTTAGGAGAAGTTAAAGATGATTGCTATGATTAGTATTTAGTCCTTGCTGAATTTCAAGGACAAAATTCTTTAATGATAGGAGCTTGTAACACCACTAATTTTAAATAGCATTATTCAAGAGATTTAATTAGATAAACTAAATAAAATAATATCGAAACTAAGTGATAAAGGGATTGAGATTTGAAAACTAATTTGGATCGTGCCTTAACTGAATGGATTTATAAAATGGTTTATAAGCAAATACCTAAGCGAATAAGGCAAGCGTAATATGGGAATAGCCGTATATAATAACCCCATAAGCCCTAAACCTTTAACTCATTCTTATTCATGTTTTTCATAAAAACAAAAACATTAAAGAAGGAGGAGCAAGGCTGGCCATTACCCTAGGGGAAAAAGAGCTTAAAATCAATTAGAAGCTAGGATTCAAGCTAGGAAGATTAAAGCAAGAACAAATCTCAAGTTTCTTATCCAAAGAAGGTGAATAATAATCTAAACCTTCTCATATATGTCTTTTTGAACATTTTAATTTTGGTTTTAAGGTTAAAAACCATTTAGATTGATGAATGATGATGTGCTTTAATTATATGCCATGTTTAGATTTAAAAAGGATTTTTGTATAATGTTATCTCGATTTTAAGGTTGAAATAGCATAAACTGATTTCGAATGCGATGATGGTTGAATATGTCTTGGAAAACATTATTTTGAAGATTGATTTAAGTTTTTATAATATTCCAAGCTATGGATAATTTATTATGAACTTTAGATGGAAGAAATAGACAATTTTAGGTTTAAATTATATAAGACAATTATATAAAGATTTTCTGAGATTTACACATGTTAGGAAAAATATTTAAAGTGAACTATGTTAATTTTAGCGATTTTTTCCTAAGTTTTTTAATTTGGTTATTAAATTATTTAAGTTGAAGTAGTAATACATTTAAATATTTTGTTAAAGGGAATGGCTTATTTGTTAAAATAATTTCAATTGTAAATTATTGAACTTGGTAGCCTTTTTAGAAAAGGATGTTGATAAATAATTTGGCAGCCAATTATATTTTGACAAATTGGGTAAGTTAGATCAAAAGGAATTTCTTTGAAAGGCAATAAAACCAATTTTATTTCAATTACAACTTCTCCACTTCCCTATGGTAGCTTTCATCACCGTATTTCTGCTAATGAACTTATTCAAAATAAATACATATGGTATCAAACCATTGATATGTAGTGGATTAGGGAAAGGCGGGAGGGACAGCGTCGAAGGCATACTTTCGAAGGGGTTGAGCTCATTCTTATAAGCTTTTGAATACGTTACCAACCTTTTTTTAAAAGTTTCTTTCAAGGGGATTGAAGCTTTCAAATCAATCAATTTACCTTTGTTTAAAGCCCCACTTACTTTGTTTATAAAAGAAGATTTTGAATGAGTTGTTGCATTTTGAACCCATGTGGTACCTTGCTGCCACCTTCGTACTTTCGAATTTGTTAAAGGCTGCATTTATAGCCTTATAACAATGAGATCGAAAGGAAGGCTTTCATTTTATTAATATTAAAAGCGTTCTTGTGGTTGCTTTTATCAATGGTTTCGAAATGATAGTTTCGAAGCTATCCTTTTCCCCAGTTCTCTTATTTGAAAATTAATGTTTCCAAAACGTTTACTTTCACTTTTGTTCTCTTTGACCTAGAGCTCATATTTAATGTTAAACCGAATGATTTTGAAAGAGATACTTTTAATTGTTTTCGAACCTATGTTGCATTAGTTTTACTTGAATCCAGTGCCTTTGAAAGATAAGCTTTAATGCTTTCGAAAGGAATATCTTTATTAATTTCAAAAGAAAAGTTTTGATTGTTTTGCAAGGTATATCCTTAAATGTTTTGAAAGGAAGGTTTGAATACTTTCTAAGGGCATTTTTTAATGGTTTCAAAAGTGAAGGACTAAAGTTTCAAAACCCTTAGTTTACAAACAAAAAAACCAATCTCATTTTTAAAAGTAAAACCCATGGCAATATGAAAGAGTTTTGAAATGGCATTTAACTTTGGAGTTTCTAAAGAAACTTTCCTTGCTAAAGATAGTTTGTTAAGGTTATTAACCATGTTTCATTTGAAAAATGATTACAAGGAAATCAAACCATATATTTTTATATTAATATGTTACGATCGGTTATCACGTATGCTTCTTCTATAAACATATTCACTTTGTAATTAACCTACAAATGCATTTGGGGTGTTAAGGGTAGAATAACAAGCTAGTTTAACCCAGTAGTGACTATACATTGAGCTAACTTCTGTGTGAGTAGAATTGCATCCAAAATGTCAGGTAGACCATAATATAGGATGCCCAATGACTGATCAAAGGGTTATTGGTTTAGACGGTTTCTTAGTAAGCCCATGAAAACTATGTGCGGAAATAGTTATTGGCATGGGCCAATAGGTTCTTAGCAATCCATGAAAATTATGTCCGGAATAAGTTATTAAAAGATATTAATAGGTTCATAGTGATCCCATAAAAACTATCATATGATAGAAGTTATTGGAGAATCTAATAGGTTTACAGTAAGCCCATGAAATATAGGATTGGAGAAAGTTGTAGGTAGATACAAATAAGTTCATAGAGATCCCGTGCAAACTATGATTGGTTGATAGTATTGGTAGGAACCAATAGGTTCATAGTGATCCCATGAAAACTATGAAGGTGGATATGAAGTCTTTAAGAATTAATAGGTTATTAGTCAGCCCATAAAAACAAATAGGTTAATAATGACCTCAGAAACTAAAATATGAGACAAATAATCAAGTAAATGTTTAAGGACTAATTGTACATCAAATCAGAAAATAGCTGATAAATTTAAATTAGAAATTAATCGCAAGTGCATGGCCTACAATTTTAGTATGTAGCAAGTACAGGTCAATCCATAGGGAATTGTTTAGATTTAAAATTTCTATTCAATCAAATTAAACCAAGATTTGAAGTCGTGATTAGCTAATGATGAAAAACAAAAATGATTGAAAACACCAGATTAGGAAACAATTTAGAGACAAATCCACTCTCATATTTTTACATAAATCAACACAAAAATAATCTACGATCTCTATTTTTAATCCTAAATCGAATTAGTGATGTGTTTATCATAAGTATGGTTTATTTATGTTATTAATTAACATAACTTAAACCATCAAACTATAAAACAACAACCAAAGCTAGTTATCAATTCTCATCAAAATGAAGTTAAAGCAAAAGCTATTTTAAATATGATCTATTTAATATTGTATTTACATAGATCATCAAATTTTATTTCTACCATAATTTCATAATCAAAAATCAATTAGTAAAAGATAATGTAAATTGTGTTTTGTTCAAAGAATAGCATATTTGTAAATACAACATAGGCTATCAAATTCATTGTTATAAACCCACATCAACACTCAACTTTCATGAAGCATAAAAGAGACCATAAATCACAGAATATGTTGAATTTACATAATTTTAGAGAGCTTTATTACCCCTAAATTGAAGAGAATTTGCTACTCATTTGTGTTATCATTTCAACACATGTAAATTTCAACATAGAAAAGCAAGAAAAATGAAAGCTAATTAGAATAAAAGGAACTAAACTATTTCCATAAAAATAAAATTAAGCTACTAACATGAAATGAAAGAGCATGTAAGTAAAAATAAAGAAGAAAATAAAATAAGAACAAGGATGAAGTAAAAGTACAAGAGGCTTAGGAAGCCATTTTTATTTCATACAATTTTGAGGCTACATCTTGCATGCTAATATCCTAAGTAATTAAAAAATCCATTACATGAACATAAGAGAGCTATTTATACATGCACAAAATCCTAATCCATATTTTAGAGGGCTTTCCATAATATTCTTTGCTTAGTGTGGCCACCAAGTCATCATTTGTCTTTAATAATTCCATCATCAAGTATGCATGAAACTTTGACCTCCACTAACTAGTGAATTAGCTTCTAATTGTAGGTTAAGATAAGTAGGTAGGTGAGGTTCTCCATGAGTATGAGTTGAATTATTTCCATCTTCATTCCTTTGTTTCCATTCTTGTGCATGCATATTTCCATGAGACCACCTTCATATTTCTATCCAAAATTCCTATAATTAAAAAAAAGTGCAATTAAATATTCTCAAAATTAATATATGCACTAAATTACCATTTTACCCCCAAATTGATGTATGAATGATGACTTGAAAGCATTTTAAAAAACTGGTTTTAAACTTGTAAAATTACCCAATTGTGTCATTTATTTAAAATAAAAATAGATTAAATATGGATGTCAAAATATGCACATTTACGTGCACATCCA
This sequence comes from Allium cepa, assembly GCA_030765085.1. Lineage (NCBI taxonomy): Eukaryota > Viridiplantae > Streptophyta > Magnoliopsida > Asparagales > Amaryllidaceae > Allium > Allium cepa. The sequence continues at coordinate 510,631,736 of CM060941.1, forward strand.
TTACCCCCACACTTATCTTTTTATTCAATTAAATAAAAACTAAGATAAATCCGCTTTCGTAGGAAATATGATCGCATTGAGCGCATGCAACATGCTGTTAAACCTCTTGGTGCACTTAGTAGGACGAGTGTTGTCTCGTGAGAGTTTTTAGTAGATACTACCCACAAAATCCAAATGCAAAATTCCTAAATGTAAGATTTATTTGCAAAAAGGTGAATGCAAGTTTTTTAAAATATACAAATGAAGAATTAACATTTAAATAAAAATGAATAAGTTAATATATGTTTTGGTCATTATGAAATTTTAGCCATTTTACATGTCAAAATTTTCAACAAAAATTAAGTTATCATAACAAATAGACTATTGTTTGGCTAGTTGTTTCGATTGCTAACAAAATGTAACTATGAAATGAATCCGTGGTTGATTATCAAAGTGGTATTTTTATTTCTTTTGAATAACGAGTCAAATTAAATAAGTTAAAAAATAATGCTTGGACTTCAACTGCTTACTCTCTCGTTATTTGAAAATGTGACTGACATTAGCAACATTTACATATGCCTAAATCTGATAAACCAAGGCCAGATATATCATCCATGCACTGCCTTGTGGGCCTACGTGAAGGGGGATATAGAGCATGACGAGTAAACACATAAGTGCGTTCACCTATCGATTGTAGGCATTATTAATAAAAGAATTTTTATATACATACACCTAACTCAGATAAACTGAGGCCAGATATACTGATCGTGCACTGCCTTACGGGCTTATGTGAGAAGGGTATAGAGCATGGCGAGTGCACACACTTGTGTGAACGTATGACTTTAGGTGTTTCTTATTTTTATAAAAACCATTTTTTATGTTTTATAAATACACACACACACACAGATATATACATTATTTTTGTTTTTTTCTTTCTTTTTTTTCATTTTTAAAGAGAGAGTTTTGCAAAATCATCGTAGCACCATTTAACTTAGAAGATAAAAAATGTTATATCCTTTACTTTAAATTCACCACTTTTTTCAACAATGATTTTCCATTAGGATATACTTCATAATTATAATCCATTAATCTTCATATAAACCAGTTAAACCATCGTTACTTGTAATCAAACTTTATTTTTATTTTATTTACGACAAATAAATTTTCAAATATTTTAATTCAATAACCAAAATCCTATACTTATCCTATAGTGCTTCTTTGAAAGTAAATCGCTATGCTAATTTTTTTTGTCTTTCTTTGTTTTTGTTGTGTTTTTTTAGTTTTAATTTTTGAAAAATAAAATAAATAAATAAACCATGAAAAAATGTAAATGAAGATGAGACTCCCTCTACTTATTTTGACTGTGTCTCAATAGTCAACTCAAGTAAAAGAAAAATAAAACAAAAATAAAAGTATGACCTTTATTTACATGAAAATGAAACGATTTTTATTTACACGACATCAGAAAGTATATCGTCAAAGAGTAAGTTAACCATCTTCCAAAGACCAATTCATTTGTCTCGTCAAGTATGAGAGACATGGCTGAAGCACAAAAAATCAAACAATAAAATATTTCAAAATCGAATGTTGATTTGGAAAAATGAATGTTGTTTTATTAAATATCGTAAAGTTGTTTTATTTTCATTGATTTTTGGGGCAGATAGAACAATCGGTTGAAATTCAATCTCATCTTTGAATTTTTTTAACAAGTATCAATTCTAAAAAAGTGATTTTAATCTACCCCTTCAGAATTCAACAACCCATCTTTGAGAAGTCCAAAAAATTTGTGTTCATTAAATTCGTCTTCCTTTGTTGGATTATTCACAACTTCTTTGCATATACAAAGTTCAAAGTCCAAAGTTGTTGTGCTCAATTTTTTAAAATCAGAAAAGGAAAATCGAATTCTAAATTTAGTTCCACACTTTCAAAAGAATTTGAACCCAACTCAATTCCCCAATTTTCAACAACTTCATTAAGATTGACATTTTTAATTTCAAAAGCTGTTATTTGAAAATCGTGAATTTGGATAAATAGTGGATTATTATTTGATTTGTCACATGTTGAGATTTGATTTTGTTTTCCACATTGTTTCATATATGTTTCGAACAACAAATCCATGTGATCTTTGCGAATTTCGTCCATTTGCTCCATGAAATCAAATTTATAATTATAAATTCGAATTTTTTTAATTTGAAATCGTTAAGAATGAAAATTATCAATTGCATCGTAATCGAGATTATTCTCATTGCCAAAATCATTTAAATAATTGTTCCCATTTTGATTTTGAATATCATTTTGGAGTTCAAAATTGAATTGGCATGGGTTATAATTGAAATCATTTGAATTCTAAAGTGAATTCAAATTTTGATTATTTTAAAATCCTTGACTTGAGTTATTGCACAAATATGAGTTACACAAATCATTTATTATTATTTTTTTTGCGTAGAGACTTCAGGTAAAGACAAAATCGTTTCAATACTCTTTTCAAGAGGTGAGGGTTGGTCATCATTTTGAAAATATTGTGATTCAAAAATCAAGAAGTTTGTATAATAGTTGTTATTAAATATCCGTAAGAATTTGAGCGAAATTATATGGGTTATATTGATTTTCACAACTATTGTAAAATTCATATGAGTAGGGAAATTCGGACATTTTGAAAAAAAAATTATTCTTTTTTGTATATGTATTTTTTGGATCTTTTTATAGAGGAAAACTATTTACCAAAATGAATTTATTTTTCAAAAATGGAAAACTGATTTTTTTTCCCTTTTTTCGTATGTTTTTGCAAATTTTTATACTTCTTTGGATTTTTTGTTTTTTCGATAAAAACTAACTTAATTTTTTTGAAAATTTGATTTTGATTAAAAAAATTCAAAGGTCTTAAAACTAAGTGAAGAAATGTTTACAAATTTTTTAATTTTAGCTTTTGATTTTTTTTAAAAAAATATGCATAAACTAATGCAACTAAATGAATGCAAGGACTTAATTACAAATTTTCTATTCTAAGTAGCTCCTAACCCAAAATTGTATAATCACACTTTGTCTTAAATCAACAAAAGAGTTCTTAGCCACGCAATGGACAAGATTTATCGGTGCACTAAGAATCACCTTAGCAATGCAGCCGAAGGTTTAAGTACTTTTAGAAAATCAATTAATATAGTATTTACGAATCACTATAATATTTATAACTGATTATTGCTCTGCCGTAGCCAGGATACCAAGAAGATAAATTGTTCAAATAAGACAACTTGTCTATATGCAAGTAAGCACTAGGTGAGCTTATAAAACCCTTAAGTTTGATGTCTAACCGTTATTGTCAGTCAAAATTCTAAACTAGAATGCAATTTGCGGCAAAAAAAGGGTTGATGAAATCCTCCACCTTATGTGGATTGAGGTATTTCCTTTAGAAAACAAAAATAGGATGAGATGAATGCAAACAGAAATTAAACGTGAATTAAACTATGAAACTACAAAGGATATTTGTTTTTGAATTTTTTTTCTAAATGCAAGCAACCAATAAAGAAAACAAAATAAAAACAAGGGATAATGACACGATACCGGAGCATGCATAATTATTAGTAATTTATTTTTTAAAGTGGCAATTTTTTTTATATAGCAAGCAAGCAAAGTTGAGCAATTATTTGAAAAGCAATTCCTTACAAATTTCCGCTTTCGCCACCTAAAAAAAGAGTCGAAGAAGATACATACAATTTTTTTAAAGATGGAACGAAAGCAAAAGCAAGGTAATTTTTATCATTAACCTAAATGAAATTGAAAGCAATTTTTTGTAAACTATTTGCTAAGTGGTTTTTTTTAAATAAAAGGAAGAATAAAAGCAACACATAACAAAAGTGTTAAACAATACAAATGAAAATAAACAAAGTTAAACTTTTTTCTTTTTAAATACATGTGGTTAAAATGAAAACAAGAGCAAATTTTATATTTAAGTGAGAATGGAAGCCCTCTGCCCTTTTTTGTGCAAACAATTTGCAAAGGTTTTTTTAGAAGGAGACTCAAAACAAAACATTCAAAACAAAGCTCACAAAACAAAACCCAAGAAGTTAAAACAAATTTGTAAAACCCAAAAACTCAAACCTAAAACAAAATTATATCAACCGCAACCCGTTCCAACCCAAAACCCAATAGTTTCATGAATAACAATTTCGTGAATAAAAAAATCTCGAACAAAATTAGCAAATAAATTCAGTAAAAAAATCTCAACCCAGAAATCAAATTCATGATTTGGAAATTCAGCTTGGGATTGCAATCGGGTAATGAAATATCGTCTTGGGTTCGAGAATCGTGGTTAGTTGCGTTGACAGTTGCGGGTGTTCGGCGATTAGTCAGTGGTTTGTTTGACTGGTGATTGGGGTGTTCTACTTAGAGTCGCGAAGTTGAAGGGATGTTGATGTCGGACTATTGGTTGTGGTGGATGATTGTGCCTTTGTAATGGCAGGGACAGGTAGCTTGATCGGATTTTAGGTGGAGGAGATGGTCTGGAGTTGATGGTAGAAGAGCAGTATGTAGAAGTCGAGATGATTTGCAAGTTGGACGAGGTTAGAGGTGGTGGACGAGGTGATCAGAGGTCAGCAGTGGTGAGTGCTTGTGTACAGTCAGTTAATGGGGGTATTTGCAGAAAGTTCGAGGTAGGAGATGTAGTAGTGATGGTATAGGTTGACAAATGATAAATTATGGGGGTAGTGTAGAAGTATGTCAGTGTAGTCAGCGAGTTGTTGTATAGATAGTGCGATGTGCAATAGCAGTTGATATGTGCAAAAGGCAGAGCTGTGTTTGAGGTAGATGTTGGCAGTGGATGGGGTTTTATGATGGTCAGTGAGTGAAGTGGCAGAAATATGGTAGGTGTTTGATGTGCACAGGGGAAGTGTTGATATATGGATATATGCACATGCAAGTTTAAAAAGTGGATATGTTGTGAATTGATGTAGTGGTGATTTGTAGTTGTATATGTAGTGGTAAATTAATGTAGAAGATTGATATGCAAGGTTGATATGTAGTGAAGGAATGGAGCAAGTGGTGATTGGCAGTTTTTCTAATGAAGGAAGTGAGTGTAGGAAGGAGTGTAGGCAAGTGGGTAGAGCAATGCAGTGTTTTAGGGGGTTAATGCTTTAAAGGCAGTGATGACTTTGTGGTACTGCACCATTTTTATAGGAAAGGGGTTGTAATTTGTAAATTACGAGGCAGGGGGTTGTGTAGTTGTCGTATATTAGTGGACATAGTTGACAGTAATGGGTAGAAATGATGTGCTGGTGGTGATGCAGATTGCGAAGTTGATGTATGGAGTTGAGGTGGTTTTGTAGTGATAGTGATATGTATGTAATGAATGTAGGGGGAGAGCAAGTGTAAGGCAAGTGTAATGTCAGTAATAAATAGTGTTTGATGTTGCACTAAGTTGTAAGGAGTTGTATGATAGAGTAGCAGTTTTGAATTTGTTGGATAATTGAGTGAATATGGTTATGAAGTGTTTTGGTAAAGTGTTGTTTTGATGGTGGTACATGATGATGGAAGAGTGAAGGTCTTGTTGTATGGAGGAGGTGATGGATATGGTTCTGTGATGAAGATGCTTGACAGCAGTCTTGGTTGAAGTGGGAAGGTTGTAATGTGTTAAAGAAGTAATTTATTTTTCGATGAAGGGGGAGGTGTTTGGTGTAGTTGACAGTGTGATGTGGATTGTAGCAGTAAGAACGAGGTAGGAGTTGTTCTTGGTGCTGCTATTATGGTTATGTAGGACTGGTAGTTATGGAGGATGTTGGCAGAAGGAAGTGATATGGTGTGGCAGTTCGTTGATATTGCCAGTAATGAAGAAAAAAATGGTGGGAGACAGAGAAGCATGTAGTGTAAGGCATAGTGACAGGGTTGCTAGAAATGCAATGTAAATTATAAATCGAAAATGAAATTGTAATATGCAAATGATTTATTTTTTTTAAAAAAAAATAGAATTGCAAATGCCAAATCGAAAAGCAATAAGCGCACAAACACAATGAAATCACAAATCACACAAACACTCAATTTTTTTTGAAATAGAATTGACACACAAAACAAAAACTCACAAAAATCAATCAACAAATAATTCGTAGAATACAAATTAAAAATCAAGTTAATTCTGCGGCAATGACACCAAAAAACTTGTTTAACGACTAATTTTCCATCGAATCAAAAATAGCTGATAAATTTAAATTAAAAATTAACCGCAAGCGCACGACGCACAATTTTAGTATGTAGCGAATACGGGTCGGTCCGCAGGGAATTTTTTAGATTTAAAACTTCTATTCATTCAAATTAACCAAGGTTTGAAGTTATGATTTGTTAAAAATGTCAAAAAAAGGCTAAAACAAAAGTAATTGAAAATATGACATTATAAAACAATTTGAAGGCAAATCCACTCATATTTTTACATAAATCACACAAATGATGTATGATCTCTATTTTTGATCTTAAGTGGAATTAGTGATGTATTTATCATAAGTATGGTTTATTTATATTATTAATTAATACAACTTAAGCCATCAAACTATAATACAACAACCAAAGCCACTTATCAATTCTTATGACAATGAAGTTAAAGAAAAAGCTATTTTAAGTATGATCTATTTACTATTGTATTTAGTAACATAAATCATCAAATTTTGTTTCTACAAAATTTCATAATCAAAAATAAATTAGTAAAATGATGTTGTAAATTGTATTTATGTTTGAATCAGAATCGTCTATTTGTAAATACAATATACGCTATCAAATTCATTTTTATAAACTTACATTAACATTCACATTTCATGAAGCATAAAAGAGATACTAAGTCACAAAATATATTGAATTTACATAATTTTAGAAAGCTTCATTACCTATAAATTGAAGGGTTTAACTACTCATTTGTGTTATCATTTCAAGACTTGTAAATTTCAACATAGAAAAGCAAGCAAAACGAAAGCTAATTAGAATAAAAAGAACTAAACTATTTGCATAAAAATAAAACTAAGCTACTAACATGAAATGAAAGAGCATGTAAATAAAAATAAGGAAGAAAATAAAATAAAAACAAGGAAGAAGTAAAAGAACAAAAGGCTTAAGGAGCCATTTTTATTTCTTATAACTTTGAGGCTACAACATGCATGTTAATATCCTAAGTAATTAAAAATTCTATTACAAGAATATAGGAGGGCTATTTATACATGCACAAAACCATAATCCATATTTTTAGGGGTTCCTAAAATAACCTTTTGGAATTGTGGTCACCAAGTCATCGTTAGTATCTAACTAATCCGTCATCAGGTATGCATGAAGTTTTAACCTCCACTAATTTGTGCATTAGCTTCTAATTGTAGATTAAGCTAAGTGGGTCGGTAGGGTCCTCCATGATGCATGAATTGAATTATTTTCATCTTCATATTTCCATCCAAAATTCCTATAATTAGAAAGAGAATGTGCAAATAATCATTTTCAAAATTAATATATGCACATAATTAACAATTCACCCCCAAATTGATGTATGAATGACGACTTAAAAGCATTTTTGAATTTGGTTTTAAACATATCAAAATACACAATTATGACATTTATTTCAAATAAAATAGATTAAATTTGGATGTAAAAATATGCACACTTACATGCACATCAGTTAATGGGGATAGCTAATCCAATGCATATTGCATGTTTCATATCATCATACTGCTTTTTTATGTTATGTCTTGACCATTATGGATACAGGTGCATAGCATATGGTAATTGTAAGTGGGGTTATGCTATTGATAGGAAAACCCATTCCGCTAAGCAGGATAGTCTCACTAGATATCTATATGGTTTTAGATGGTAGGTTATTATTCATACCAGCCTTTTTGTTTGACTCGAATTTTATGTTTTTGCATTAAAATCTCAGGTGCACAATTGATTTTGAGTAGTTTGAGAGTTAAGGTTCCCAATTTCTCCTTTAGACGATTAAGCTTACAGAGACATGTAGGAGGCAAGCTAGCTAGTAAGACTTCTTTCTGTTTGATTAGGCTATGTTTGGATGTATTGACAAAGTTGTTTAATTGCTTATATTTACACTTCGATCAACTAAGGGGGCATCTTCGTATGTCTCTCTTAGCATATTTTGTAATAATCATCTTTCTCTAAATGTGGTTTATGAATTGAGATTATGTAATGAATGTGAAATGTGATTTGAAGTGGCATGAGAAATTTATTTTATGATTTTAATTTTTTTTCCATATCCATGTGTTTGTGTTATATCAATGTATCTAACATACCATATTTGGTCACCGAGAATTAATAACTATGGATGACTGCAGCATTTATAGTAGTTAGTTTTGGGCATCAAAATGGGGGATGTTACATAAACCTAAGCTGTAGAGGATCTACCTCCCGGAGGAATGGAAATTCACCGCTAGACTAAAAATGGAATGATCAGAAAATCAAGTTCAACAATAAAACTTGGCATTCAACACTTTTAGGCATGTCTTACTTTGAGAAAAAAATCCCTATATGACCAACACCTGGAATCTAAGGGAAGTCGACATAACGAAGGGCATCGACCGTGGCAAGAGCATATATTATCTATACAAAGTGGGTCTAGTGACTCGAGCACCACGAATGGACCATCCTTTGTACATAGCTTACCTATATTGTAGTTTAATATTATCTTTCTTAGAATTTACCCGTTATCGGTGAGAAATCGATAATGGAATCACTATCAAAAGCGATGCAAAAAGCTTCTCTTTTCAAGATCACTGAAAGTGTAGAAACAACAAAAGCAATATGATGCAATCATCCACTATATCCTATTTTGGAACAAATTGTCATGCTAGCACTCAAAACGATGATTAAAAATTAGCCAATTCCTCAAAAAGAGACAGTTGAAGATGGAAATCAAGATTTTGCTCCAGAATGGTGTATATTCGTTCGAGGCAAAACTCAGCTTCACCACCGATCGAGTGCAGTCCAAGATTCTACCATCTCTCTTCCAGATTACAGCCATCTCGAAATCAATGCAAGGAGTTCCTGCGCCAAACTAAAGCACTACATATCTCCGAGGTGTAGATAGCTTTGTTCGTATAGACGAGCTGAATTCTAATTAAAACTAAAAATAAATGTTTAATGAACAACCAACTAAGTATCTGATCAAAAGCAGTATAAGTGAAGGAAAATTCATCCAATTTTTTTTCAACCTTAGTCAACTCCAACTCATCACGTTGGAACTACTTACCAACCAGAGGCCTTGTGCAGGTTTTGAGGCAAAGATTGCATCTTCAGTATTGAGAATTGATGTCAAAAATGCACAGCTAGTAAAAAATGAAATGACTTGGTCAAAAGTAATGTTTAAGTATGCAAAAATTCATTAAAAAATTCAAAGTGTTCGAATCGGTGCCGATACCATCCAATTGGATCGTTACCGCCGAAATTGATGCTTCCAATTGATCCCAAATTCCTCTGACATATTCTACATGATATTCATATGCATTCTAAAAATTATCAAGTCAAGATCATTTCGTAATCACAGACAATGGGGATTCACACCAAGGAATAAATAAATAAATAGTACTTTATAGATAGCTTTTCAAGATAGCTCAACACGAATGTTAAAACTCCTCAAAACAAAAAACTAATGATAATCAGTACCAGAGCACACCTTGTCTTCAACAAGGAGTATACTGGAGGAGTAAACGTTAACCGGGTTTTAACCCAGCAGAGTTCAAAAGGAGTTTGGTTGTTTAGATTATGCTAGAATTACTCGAAACATGACTAAAAGATCTAAAAGAGCATTACAAATGTCTCCAAGAAGTATGGGCTAAAAATAGCCTAACTTTTCAGACCGTCACCGATCCGATCCATTGGATCGTTACTGATCCAAGTTGGTTGATCATTGTGTTCCAAATCTCTTACATCACAATCCTATGACTCCACTAATCTCACCCAAAAAGTTTGGTAACATTCCAAGCAAGCTAGCTCAAGAAATGAAGACTCATATGCTCCATTCAAATGTTTACCTGCTTTTGGACTAATGGACCTACAAAATCACACGAAATAGGATTGATTTGAAATATGGAGGGAACATACAGAACCAAAATAGAAGCCTCGAAACAAAAATTAGCTCAATTGGCAAAGAAAATTGGACCGGTACCAATCTAAAGTTTGGATTGGATCCGACCTAACTAAACTAGGCCCACTGCCTGATATTCATTATGTAGGCCCAACGCACCCTCTTGAAGGTACTTGCAAGGTTTTGTCTTATTCTAATAAGTATTGAGCAAGTTATGGATGGATATCCTCCAAATTGAGCAAGTTTAATAAATCTGTTCCGACCCATCTAGGCTGGTCCCCTCCACCTGGGATCCAATTGCAAGGCTCTACTACTCACCTACAGTACATGTATGAAGTTGCATGTCATTTGGCCAAGTATTTCGCGGGTTACAGATGGATCTTCTACAAATGGATGGATTGGAGGATCCATGATGACAGATGGCCAAACTAACTCCAAGCGACTTGATATTTGGACAAGGCACTTAAATAGAAGATTGGAAGAAAACCAAACTAAGGACACTTAAAATTTTCTAAATATTAGATAGGTACCGATCCGACTCAATCGGATAGGTATCGATCCGACTCCTTCGGATCGGCACCGATCCAACTTATAACACCCCTAATTTTAAATAGCATTACGCGGGAGATCTAATTTGATAAATTAAATAGAATAATATAGAAATAAGAATGATAAGGGAATTGAAATTTGAAATCCAATTAAGTTCGTGCCTTAACCAAATTAATTAATGGGAAAGAGTTATGACTTGAAAACCTAAGAGAATAAGGCAAGAGCAATATGGGAATAGCCATATACCATAACCCCTAAACCCCTTAACTCGTTCTCATTCACATTTTTATGAACCAAAAACATAGAATATGGGAGTTGAAGGCCGAACGTTACCATATGAAGAAGAGGAGCATGAAATCCATGAGGCTAAGATTCAAGCTAGGAAGACTGAAGCAAGAACAAGTCTCAAGTTCCAAATCCGAACAAGGTGGATAATGATCTAAACCATCTCATATAGTAATCTAGAATGTTTTAATTGGGTTTGAGGTTTAAAACCATATGACGAGATGAATGATGATATGTTTTGATTTAAATGCCAAGTCATAATTTAAACTAGGATTTCGTGGAATAATGTAGCCTGGTTTTAAGGCTAAAATTATGCAAAATGATTTCCAAATGCCATGATATTTGAATATGTTATGTAAAACATTATTTTCGAGATGGCTTTAAATTTTCATAAATTTCTAAGTAGTGGATAATCTATTGTGAATTTTCAAGTGAAAGAAATGGATGTTTTGGGTTTTAATCAATTTAAGGAATTAACTAAAAAAATTCGATCTGAAAATTTTATATGATAAAGATATTATCATTTTGGAATTTATGTGAATTTAAGAGATTTTTCTCAAGAGATTTATGTGAGTTTGGATTTAATTAGAAAGATTTGTACTTATGATTAATTAAATATAAGGGGTTAGTTAATAATTTTAATTAAATAGTGGAGCATTGGGAATTACACGCGGTAGTAAATTCTGAAAAGAAATTTATAATTGTTTTGTTATCCAATAGAAAATTGACAAAATAACGGGTTAGGTAAAACGAAATTTACTTTAAAAAGCATAAAGTCAATTTTTCGGCGAAATACAACTTCGCCACTAACCATACTTATTTTCGCCCCCTACTCCCATTTATAACCTTTTCGCATCCATTTGAAACCAACGCACTTGGTATCAAGCATTTGATACATAGTGTATTAGAGAAAGGCGAAAGGAATGGATGGTATCGAATGCATGATGCAAAAGGGTTGAAGCCACTTTTATTTGCTTTTGAACCTATTGACTCACCCTTGTTCTAAAATTAAGATTTCGAAAGGGTTGCCACTTTTGAACCCCTTCGGTACCATGCGGCCACACCGAAACTTCTACTTTAGTTAGAAGCCACTTTTATAACCCTTAGATCAATGAGGGTGGAAGGTAGGATTCGAACCAATACCCCTCTATCACTATTGAAGCCGCCTTCCTAATTGTTTTCGTAAGGATTGATTTAGCCATTTTGCAAACAGATTTAGGGGAAGTGGTTTTCAAAATGGCAGCTGACGAATGAATTCCATTTTTATACGTTGAAGTTTGTTTTGTTTTCAATCAATGGTTTCGAAAGAGATACTTTTAGTTAGTTTCTAAGCTATGCTTTAATAAATTCTTACTTGAACCCTAATGCTTTTGAAAGGTGTGTTTTTGAATGTTTGGAAAGGTATGTTTTTATGTGTTTCTAAAGGAAAGTTTCCAAGTGTTTGAAAGATATATTTCATGGTTTTGAAAGAGGATGTCTAAAATTTTAAGTAATGAATTTGAGAGGTCCTACCACTAGAGTAGAGAGGCGAAAGGGTTATAACTGCTTTTTTCGAACCCATTAGTTAAATGGAAGGGGACGGAGGGCTTGTTTGCTCTATGATGTCAAAAGGGAGAGCGGCGGAGGATAACTCATGATGTCACAATGATCCAAAGGTTATAGTAAAAGGTCTTAGTTTTCAACATAGATAACCTAATCTCATTTTTTAAAGTATACATATGGCAATGTAAAAGAGTTTTGAAATGTCATTTAACTTTGAAATTTTAAAGAAATATTTCCTTGCTAATTATAGTGGACTAAGTGTATTAACCATATCTCATTAGAAAATGATTACAAGGAATTAAACCAAGGATGTTTCTGTTGTTGTGTTATTTGATCAGTTATCATGTATGCTAGTGTAATCACATTCACTTCATTATTAACCCATCAATGCATTTCAGAATGTTAAAGGCAGAATAACAGGCTAGGTCAACCCAGTAGTGAATACACATAAAGACCATAATATATGATGCCGAAGGCTGATTAAAAGATTATTCATTTGGACTGGTTCTTAGTATGCCCACAAAGACAAGGTTGTGGAAATTATTATTGGTAAGGGCCAATAGGTTCTTAGTGATTCCATGAAAACTACGTCCGTAACAAGTTATTGATAGAGATCAATAGGTTCATATTCAGCCTGTGAAAACTATGACATGAGAGATGTTATTAGAGAATCCAATAGGTTCATAATTATCCCATGAAAACTATGATTAGATGATGTTGTTGGTAGACACCAATATGTTTTTAGTGATCCCATGAAAACAATGAAGCCGGACAAATAGTCCTTAAGCTTGGAATAGGTTATTAGTCAACCCATGAAAACTAATAGGTTAACAGTTATCCTAGAAACTATAAATTAAGACAGATAGTCAGGTTAATGGTGATGGGAAATCTAGAGCATATTGCATGTTTGCATATCATCATGATACATTTTACTATGTTATGTATTAACCATTGTGTATGCATGTGCATAGTATATGGTTATTATAAAATTGGTTTAAGATACTAATAAGGGGAAAATCTGTTCCGCTAAGTGGCGTGGTCTCACTATATTTTTGCATGGTTCGTGGTGATAGGTTAATATTCACACCAGAATTTTTATCCGACTCGAAGTTTATGTTTTCCTCTTAAACTCTCGGATGCTCAATCGATATTGATTAGTTTGAGGGTTAAGGATTTGAGGTTCTCCTTTAGACGAATAAGCTTCCGTAGTCGTGCAAGAGGCAAACTAGCACTTAGGAGTTCTTTCTCTTTGATTCTATTATGTAGTTATTTTTAATGGCAAAGTTGTTTGGTGCTTATATTTAGACTCTGATCACCAAGGAGGCATCTTCATATGTCGCTCTTGGCGTATTTTGTAATAATTATATTTCTCTGAATGTGATTTACGAATTGGAATTATATAATGAATTTGACATGTTGTTTGAAATAGAATGAGAAATCTATTTTAAAATTGAGTGTAATTTTTTTTATATCCATGTGTTTCTTGTATATCAATGTGACTAACATTTTCATTTGATCACCGAAAAATAATTTCTGTAGATGATTTCAGCATCTATAGCGGTTAATTTTGGACCTCCAAATAGGGTATGTTACAAGTTGGTATCAGAGCATAGGTTTATGTAAATTTAAAAGAAAATTCGATCCTAAAATATTTTCAAAATATAACCCAATGAACTAGAGGATGAGATTGGGGTTGAGTTAGCACTATGGTAACGATCTTGCATTTATTATGCATGCATACCTGTATATTCCTCTTTTTTCTTAGACATTCTACTATATCATATTAATGCTCGTATGCAGATATACGGGAATGGAAGATATAGAGGCAGGAAGAAAAAGAGGAAATCTAGGTGGAGGAAGAACCACAACTAATAGAAATGATCGACCTAATATGAGGAGGAATTTGGGTCGACAAGCATATAATAACCCAAACACAAATGTCAATGTAGGTGCTAGAATCCCGCTAGTAGATATAGAGATGATGTATCAGTTCTTCGTCAATCTAATGCAAGATGGAGGAGTTGTAGGAATAGCTGGTGGATACACCATGAATGTTGAGAAGCTAATCCTATGACTTCAGTTGGCAATAACTATGCCAAGCTGAGCAGGATTGCACAAGTATTGGTAGGAAGTTATTTTTGGGAACAGGGAATGCTATTGAAGTAGAAAACTAGTTATTGCACTGTGGAAGAATTTTCGCTGACTTATGTTTAGATGATGACCAAAAGAGAGAATTGCTTCTAGACTGTTCCACTAAGCAACACTTTACTAGTGGAATGGTATTACCGTAGGAGTTCCCGAGGAAGAGTTGACTTGGGTAGAGTTTCGCAGGAGATTCAGAGAGAAGTTCTTGTTTGAAGTTTCTAAGTTAGTATTCCTATGAAAGTTCATGGACTTAGTGTAAGGTGAGATATCAGTGATTGAGTATGCTATGAAGTTTGATGTGTTGTCCAGATACGAGTATGCTACCATTGACATCGTCATTTAAAGTGCAAGAATTATATTCATGGGTTAGGACACGAGATTGGTAGGGCGGCTATGCCACATCTCTGTGATCCAAGTACAGTTGTAGTGTAGATGGCAATCCAAAATGACGTGATGCTTTCTACTTTTGGGAAAGAAAAGTATGTTGAAACCTAAGATTCTCAAGGCAGGAAGAGGAAATTTTTTAAAAAGAAAGGATGTCAGAAGGAAGGAGCTACGAAGAAATAAAAAGTTGATCTAGTTTTATTTAAGTGTGAAAAGAAGGGACATTTTTCTCACGAGTGTCAGACGGTCAAAGCGAAGAAAGCTATTGATAAGAAAGGAATGAAATGCTTCAACTATGATTAGATGAGGTACTGTAAGGATCAGGGTCCAGAACCAGTCAGAGTGGACAAGGGAAAGGTCTTTACTTTAGAACCATCATCTTCTAGACCAACCGCTACTAAGAAGGGAAAGTCTATGATGGAAGGTACCTTTTAATTCATTGTATACCAGTTAGGGTACTATTTGATACTGGTGCATCGCATTCCTTTTTATCTCAGTGTTTGGCAGATAAATTATGTTTGTAACCCTCATAACTTGTTACTTCCTTTGGGGCTGCAAATCTGATAGAAGGGAATGCATCTTTGGGGATGAGATACGACCAGTTGAAACTTGATCTTTTAGGTCATAAGTTTGCATGCGGTTTTATGTATTTGATTTCATGGGCTTAGTGAACATTTTAGGTACGGATTGGTTTGATAGATACACTGCTAGGATTTTTTTTTCAAGATAAGGAAATATCAGAAAGACACCCTAATATTCATAACCAAATTATATATCGGTGGAGAATTCTGACTCAAGTGCGTATGCTTTGCTAAATGAAGTGGAAGTGGAAGAAGTATTAGATCAGGTATTGGTAGAAAGATAGCTTCTAGATGTTTTTGAGCTAATCATAGGACTACCACCAAAGCGAGCCATTGAGTTTCAGACAGATCTTGTGCCAGGAGCAGAACCTGTAAGACGACTACCTAACAGAATGACACCTACCAAGTTAAAGGAATTGAAGGTGCGGCTAGCTGAGTTAGAAGGAATCATTAGACCAAGCAGCTTGTCATGGGCAGCGGTCACGGTGTTCGTAAAGAAAATGGACGGGTCGTTAAGGATGTGTATCGACTACCGTAAGTTAAACAAGAAGATGATTATGAATAAGCATCCTTTTCCGAGAATCAATGATTTATTTAATCAATCGAATAGAGCCAGAGTATTTTCCCAATTAGATCTGGCAGCAAGTCTCCATCAGCTAAGAGTGGCAGAGGACAGTATTCCGCTATCGGCCTTTCGGACTATGTATGGTTCATACAAGTGTTTAGTGGTGCCATTTGGGTTAATGAATGCACCATCTTTCTTCGTGGATTTAATGAACCGAGTTTTGCGAGAGCACTTAGATAGATATGTAATGGTATTCATAGATGACATCTTAATATACTTTAAGGATGAAAGAGAGCATGAAGACCATCTTAGAGTGGTGCTTGAGATGCTGAGACAACATCAACTGAAAGCTAAGTTTTCAAAATGTCATTTCTGCAAGAAAAAAGTTAAGTTTCATAGTTAAGTGGTTTTAGAGAAGGGTTTGTTAGTTGATTCGGATAGGAGCGAAGCTGTTAACAACTGGAAGTGACTAGTGACAGTGACTGAAATTAGAAGTTTCCTAGGGCTTGCTAGTTACTACTGGAGGTTTATTAAGGATTTCTCGCTTATAGTAATGCCTTTGACTAAGCTAATTAGGAAGGACGTGAAGTTTATCTAGTTTGACAAATGTGAGGAAGCATTCCTTAAGTTAAATCACTTGTTGACCAAAGTGCCTGTGTTGATAGATCAAAATGGGAATCGAGGATTAATGATGTATACAAATGCACACGGGACTGGATTAGGAGCTGTATTGATGCAGAAAGGTAAAGTTATTGTCTATGCTCAACGATAGCTCATAACGTATGAAGTGAGATATCCTACTCATGATCTAGAGTTAAATGTGGCGATATTTGCATTGAAAGCATAGAGACATTATCTTTTAGGGGAGAGATTTGAGTTATACGTGGATCATAGGTCCTTAAGGTACTTATTCTCCCAAAAGGAGTTGAGTATAAGACACCAGAGGTACTTTGAGTTTTTAGCAGCTTATGAATTTAGTATAGAGTATACACCTAGAAAAGGAAATAAAGTATCCGATGCTTTTAGTAGAAAACATAAGAATGTGGTGTTCGCTATGTTAGCAAAGTGGAAGGACCTAGAGGCTTTGACTTCTTGTAGTGTGTTGTTAAGATCGACTGCCAGTTCAAGTCAGAGCATTGCTTTGTTATCCTGCTTGGAAATTCGACTAAGACTGATCGAAAGAATTGCATTCTAAGCAGAAGGATGGCTAGGTGTTAGCTGAGAAGATTATAAGGCAAAAGGCCAAAACCGAGATGACTTGAAGGATTTTAGTCTTGACTAGTGGAGATGGTTGAGAAAGAAGAGATTGTTGTCCCGAATGTAGAAAACCTAAGGAAGGAGGTCCTTAGGTAATGTCATCGATCAAAATTTACGATTCATCCTGGGGGACCAAGATATATCAAGATACGACGAGGTGTTTGTATTAGGAAGGTATGAAGAGAGATGTTGGCTTATGGATAAAGCAGTGTGTGAATTGTCAACAAGCAAAAGGCCAAAATTAGAAGCCGAGTAGGTTGCTTCAACCTTTGGAGATACCAGTTTGGAAATGAGATTCAATATCCAAGGATTTTTAGATGGATGCCAAGGTCGAATCGAGGAAATGAACAGGTTGACTAAGAGTGCCCCTTTCATTTCAATCAGGTCAATTAGGATGCCATTTTTTTTGGCTAAATTGTTTATGAAAAATATAGTTAGACTACATGGGATTCCTAGAAGTATAGTCAGTGACCAAGATACTTCGTTTACTAAAAAGTTCTGGAAAAGTCTACAGAATATGTTTGGTACCAAGCTCAAAATGAGTACTGTATGTCACCCTCGGACAGGTGGGAAGACATAGAGAGTCAACAAGATACTCGAGCATTTGTTGAGAGCTTGTGTGCTAGATTTTGGTGGATCATTGGAAGATCACCTACACTTTTTTGAATTTTCCTATGACAACCATTATCATACTAATAGGAATGACGTCTTTTGAAGATTTTTATGGAAGGCTATATAAGTCGCCAGTATGTTGGTCGAAAATTGAAGGCAGATTTGTCTTAGATCAGATCTTGTAAAAGAGGCCACAAAGAAGATTGAGTTGATCCAAGGTGGGATGCAGGAAGCTCAGTCCAGACAAATGAATTATGTAGATTAGAGGCGTAAGGATCTTGAGTTCTCAGCTGGAGATAGGGTTAAAGTATCATCGATAAAGGGTGCGGTTCGATTTGGAAAGTCTGGGAAATTGAAACCAAGATATGTTGGACCATTCCTAGTTATAGAGAGGATGGAAAAGCTCGCGCATATAGTAGAGCTGCTTAGTAGTTTGGCAGGTGTTCATAATGTGTTTCATGTGTCTCATCTTTGTAAGTATGTGCATGATCTAGAGACTACTATCCCTCCGACTACGTTGGAAGACTTAATGGTAGAACAAGATTTTATCTTTGTTAGGCAAACATTTCGGGTCGTAGTTAGATATGAGAAGCGGTTAATAAACAACACAGTCAAGTTGGTGAAAGTTCAGTGGATCGACAACGAAAAGGAGTGTACTTGGGAGACAGAAGACATGATTAGAGATACATAGACTGTTTTCCAATCAAGTAGGCTATATTATAGTTAGGATATGTTATGGATGATTGCTATGCTTTATGCATAGTCTTTGCTAAATTTGAAGAAAAAAATTCTTTAAGTAGGGGAAGCCTATAACACCCCTAATTTTAAATAACATTATTCATGAGATTTAATTAGATAAATTTAATAGAACAATGTGGAAATTACAATGATAAGGGAATTGAGATTTTAAAACCATTTAAGGTCGTGCCTTAACTAAATTAATTAATGAGAATGAGTTATGACTTAAAAGCCTAAGAGAATAAAACAAGGGCAATACGGGAATAGCCTTATACCATGACCCCAAAATCCTTTATCTCGTCCTCATTCATATTTTTATCAACCAAAAACATAAACAAAGGGAGTTGAAGGCCGGCCATAACCCTAAGAAAAAAAGGAGCACAAAAATCATTTAGAGGTTAAGTTTCAAGCAAGGAAGACTATAGCAAAAACAAATCTCAAGTTTCTTATCCAAACAAGGTGAATAATGATCTAAGTCATCTCATATAAGTCACCTTGAATGTTTTAATTGGGGTTTGATGTTCAAAATCTATGATGGGATAATGAAGATATTTTTTGATTTAAATGCCATTTCATAATTTAAACAAGGATTTTTTTGGAATAATCTAGTTTGGTTTTATGGCTAAAATCGTGCAAAATGATTTCCAAATGCCATGATTTTTTAATATATTATGTAAAACATCATTTTGGAGATGAGTCTAAATTTTTACAACATTCCAAGCCATGTATAATTTATTGTGATTTTCCGAGTGAAAGAAATGAATGTTTTAGGTTTTAATTAATTTAAAGAATTAATTAATTAATTTAAAGAATTAATTAATTAATTTAAGGCTAAAATTTTTATATGATAAGATATTGTCATTTTGGAATTTATGTGAATTTATAAGATTTTTCTCAAGAGATTTGGATGAGTTTGAATTTAATTATAAATATTAGTATTTAATGATTAATTAAATATAAGGGGTTAGTTAATAATTTTTAACTAAATAATGGAGCATTGGAAATTTTATGCGGTAGTAAATTCTGAAAATAATTTTATGAATTTTTCTAATAGAAAATTGACAAAATAAGGTGTTAGGTAAAAAGAAATAACTTTAAAAATATTAAAATTGACTTTATAGTGAATTACAACTTCGCCACTTACCATGCTTGTTTTCACTACCGTACCCCAGTTTATAACCTTTCGCATCCATTCAAAACCAATGCTCAGGGTATTAAGGATTTGGTATGTAGTGTGCTGGATAAAGGCGGAATGAAGGAATGGTGTCGAATGCGTGCTTGCGAAGGCTTGAAGCAGCTTTTATTTGTTTCGAACCCATTAAGCCGCGCTTGTTCTAAAAATAAGCTTTTGATAGGGTTTCCGCTTTTGAAGCCGAGTGATTAAGATAGGTTTCGTACCAATAATCCCTCTGCTATCATTGAAGCTGTCTCCCCTAATATTTTTGAAAGGATTGATTTAGCCACTTTGGAAATAGTTTCAGAGGCATTGGTTTTCGAAAGGCTAGCTTTCGAATGAATCCCTTTTTATACTTTGAAGTTTGTTTTGTTTTCAGTTGACTGTTTCAAAAGTGATATTTGAAGCTGGTTTCTAAGCCATGCCTCCTTAAATTCTTACTTGAAACCTAATTCTTTCGAAAGGAATGTTTTTGAGTGTTTCGAAAGATATGTTTTTAAGTGTTTCGAAAGGAATGTTTCCAAGCGTTCAAAAGATATATTTCATAGTTTCGAAAGAGAATGTCTTAAATTTTAAGCAACGATTCCGAGAAGTCTTGCCGCTGGGGTAGAGTGGCGAAAAGGGTATAGCCGCTTTTTTTGAACCCATTAGCTAAATGGAAGGGAACGGAGGACTTGTTTGCTCTATGAATTCAAAAGTGAGTGTGACTGAGGGTAAATCAAGATGTCACAATGATCTAAAAGATATAGTCGAAAGCTTTAGTTTTCGAGTTAGAGAACCCAATCACATTTTTAAAGTAAATACATGACAATATAAAAGTATTTTTTAATGGAATTTAACTTTGAAATTTTAAAGGTAGCTTTCCTTGCTAAAGAAAGTGGATTAAGGGCATTAACCATATT
Organism: Allium cepa; assembly: GCA_030765085.1. NCBI lineage: Eukaryota > Viridiplantae > Streptophyta > Magnoliopsida > Asparagales > Amaryllidaceae > Allium > Allium cepa. The sequence continues at coordinate 510,652,500 of CM060941.1, forward strand.
CGATTAGAAAATGATTATAAGGAATTAAACCATGGTTGTTTATGTGGTTGTGCTATTTAATTAGTTATCTTGTATGCTGGAGTAATCATATTCACTTCATTATTAACCCATAATTGCCTTTTTGGATGTTAAGGGTGGAATAACAGGCTAGCTTGACCCTGTAGTGAAAATACAATGAATTATCTTCTGTATGTGTAGAATTCCATCTAGGAGGTTAGATAGACTAGAGTATAGGATGGCCAAGACTGATAAAAAAATGGTTTGTACAGGTTCTTAGTAAGCCCATAAAGACTATGTTATGGAAATTGTTATTGGCATGGGCCAATTGGTTCTTAGTGATTCCATGAAAACTATATCTGAAACAGGTTGTCGACATAAATCAATAGGTTCACAGTCAGCGCATGAAAACTATGAGATGAGAGATGTTATTGGAGAATCCAATAGGTTCATAGTGACCCGATGAAAACTATGATTGGATGATGTTGTTGGTGAACACCAAGAGGTTCTTAGTGATCCCATGAAAACTTTGAAGCCGGATAGAAAGTTGTAAGTTTGGAACAGGTTAGTAGTCTGCCCATGAAAACTAATAGGTTAATAATGACTATAGAAACTATAACTTGAGACTGATATTCAGGTGAATAGGGATATGAAATACAGAGCATATTGCATGTTTGCTTATCATCATGATAAATTTTACTATGTTATGTCTTAACCATTATGGATGCATGTACACAGTATATGGTTGTTATAAAATAGTGTTAAGACACCAGTGAGAGGAAAACTAATTCAGCTAAGCGACGTGGTCTCACTTGATATCTATATGGTTCGAGGTGGTATGTTATTATTCACACCTGGCTTTTTGTCTAAATTGAAGTTTATGTTTACCCCCTGAACTCTCAGGTGCTCAATTGATTTTGAGTAGTTTGAAGGTTAATGTTTTCAAGTTCTCCTTTAGATGAATAAGCATTCGTAGACGTGCAGAAGACAAGCTAGCTATTAGGAATTCATTCATTTTGATTTTGCTGTGTAATTAGATGCAAAAACAAAGTTGTTTATTGCCTACATTTAGACTCTGATCAACCAAGGTGGAACCTTCATATGTCGCTCTTGACATAATTTGTAATAGTTATATTTCTCTAAACGTGGTTACGAATTGGGATTATGTAATGAATCCGACATGCAATTTGAAATGGAACAGGAGATCTGTTTTAAAATTGAGTTCAAAATTTTTCACATCCATGTATTTCTGGTATGTCAATGTATCTAATATTATCGTACTTGGTCACTGAAAATAATAACTATAGATGACTATAGCATTTGTAGCGGTTAGTTTTGGGCCTCCAAATGAGGAATGTTACATGACTCCATCGGTAGGTACCGATTCAAATCCTTTCTTGGATTGGCTCCAAACTTTCTAGGCTCATTCCACAGGCTGACTATATGCTTCCAACAAAGCGGTTCTAGCTCAAGTGCTCTCTAGCCCCTATTAATACAATCCTAACTGAATATAAACTGGATCCTCTGGATTGGCTGCTGGAGCTATACCATTGCTATTCTTCACTCTTCTTCTCCCGCACAACGATCACAAAGGAGCATCTGAGATCGTCCTGTTGCCTCCAAGTACTTGTGAATATATGTAATCTTGATGATTCGATTATCTTGTAACCAGAATCAATCTTGTAATAGCAGTCAGTTAATAAAAGCTATAAAATGAACGTAGGCTTCGTTAATAGTCGAACCACTATAAAAATCTTCTTGTTTGCTTAGTATCTCTGTTATTTTTACATTTATTCTCTATATAGTTTGCTCTAAGATACAGGGCTGGTGCTTTCACATTCAAAATAGGGCGTTGATCTATTTTTTTTGGTTAATAGGTGTTAATCCCAAAACCCTAATTTGGCCAAGGTAATTAATTTTTTATACTATGTTTTGCTGTATAATACAATACATATGTCCATAATGTGGCATTGGATAGTGGAAGCATCGATCATAAACGCATTGAAGTCCATACAGTTAAACAACTTAACTGTAGGCAATGAATTGCAGGATTTGATAAGCTGAATGCTTGAAAAGTGAAGTACTGGAGTAGGTAATGACCTAAAATGGTGATGTAGATTAAAGTTTGGACAATAGCAGTTTCATGGAAGATGATGAGGCACATAAAAATATTTGGATGGCAATTCGGTGCTTTTGGTGTTAAGGTCCAACCGTCTACAACTACTTATGGCCTTCTCCAAATTTATTATAATATAATACGTAATAAATTTGATAAAGGTTAATTTGCCACAATTATTGTTCAAAAAAGATCGTACTTGTCAATAGTCAAATGATTTCAATGCCTAAATTCTAAAGTGATGTTTCGTTTATTGTTTTGATTAAGTTTTTCTTCTTTGTAGTTAGTCTGTGACCATTTATATTTGAAATCTTTTAACACACATATGTTGGTGTATACTAGTATGAACTTATCAAAATTGCATCATATTCATTTTTTTTTTTCAGATTAAAAAAATTGGCAAAGGAAAAAGGAGAGAACATCAAACTAGATCCGCGGATTCTAGTCATTGAGCCTTGTGTCCGGTGCTATAGCTGCACCAAAATATATGTTAAATGGTGGATATACTCAATCTGCATCACATTGTAAGTTATAGTGTCATATTTTTCTGATATCACATGCTTAATGATAATAGCAAGGGGCATTGATTTAGAGAGATGGAAAAAGTACATTGCTAAGTGTATAATGCGTACACATACAAATTTATTTAATAATAAATTTAAGCTCTGGGAGCGAACTCACATTAAAAAATTGAAATTTCAAGTAAATAAAGGATGAAATGTTGTTCAAAACTCACCAAAATGCTAGGGTCTGGTGGAAGGACATCATCAAAAAATGGTTTTATCAACAATAAATAATATTTGAAAGGAATCAAATCCTTGATTGGAGAAATACGTAGTTATCACATTTTATATTTTTGTTCGATAACTTTAAATTTAAGTGTTGGATTTGGCCAAAAATGTAAATAAATTTTTTTTTTTAAAAAAAAAGGTATCAAGTGTACTTTTAACAAATATGTGTATGTGATTGAAGAAATTTGATTGAATTATGTATCATGTATGTGCATGCGTGCTCATACACACTTACATCTGAATTCACCCGAACGATCAGCAAAATACTTATAATTATGTACTATAATATATCACCATATAGAAATATATAAAGTATAAAATTACAATTGCAGTTTGGTTCTCAACAGTGCAATCGCTCTCCCAATAAGTGTATTATCAGAATCATTGTTTTCCATAGGACGACGCTGGAGGGCCAAAAAAAAGTAGTGTCAAGGAAGTGCGGATCAGAAAATGGAGGAAGGAAAATATGAGGCATTATATATTTGTACGTACAAATGTTTTGTAGTCAATTTCCTAGCCTTCAAGAATTATCGTTTTTTCAAAATTATCTTACCGGCTCTACCGATATATATACACAAAGTTAGTACACTTTCCATAATTGCAAACATCTGTTAAACTGGTTTGTATGAAGGTAAAAATTTACATTAGTCATTTCATCCTCGATAATTTGTATAAAATCCTTTTCCTATTTATGGCCTTTCTGTTATTCAACAAGAATTCTGTGCAATTGGAAGAGAAATATTTAGGAGTGATTGAGAGATTTAGGGGTGATTGGAGTTGCAACAATACCGAAGAAGAAATGAAGAGGATATTTTATGTTGCTCTGAAGCTTAGTATTACTCATGATCGGTAAAGAACTAAGAAAAGATGGCTAGGCTATTGATAATGCTATAACAAGATGCAGCAACCCCAACAAGGTGAACTGAAATAACCGTCTATGAAATAAATGAGTCTGAATAAAATGTTTCAATATCATTGCCATTATTGTCATTAGATGTGTCCATGGTTAATATTCGTGGAGGAGCTCAGGCATATGATTCCTATAACGATATGAGGAAAAGACAGATTCAACTGACATACTCCAAATGATTAAGCGCTGAATTACAACCAGAGAACAAACATGTGTCGATTCGGGATTTTCGACCCTCGAAAATCGACATCAATAGGTTCACTTATAACAAGCCGAATATTCAAGTGTCGAAAATACTGATTGCTAGGGGTAAAGAAGAAAAAGGTAGAAGAAAATAGAACAACAACACAGAAACTCACAATTGCAGCGGGACAACATAATATATATATATATATATATACACACACCACACACACTCACACACACACACACACACACACACACACACATATACGGATTTTAATACAAAGAACCTAGTTGTTTGTGTGTGTATATATATATACACACACATATAAAATCATCAGAGTACGAAAACGAACACATCAACATAGACAGTTATTTTAACTTGTCTTTATATACATAAGACACACACCGTGGAATAACCGAGTATGTGTAATACGCTTGAAATTCTCCAGCCCATCTCCTGAGCTCCAAAGCATCTTAACCTAAATATGTAATACACGGTCTGACCCAATCATTATAATGAAATAACACCTGAGTCAGTCTGAAAAAGCAGCGTGAGAAAACACACTCAATTTGAATTATTACTATTTCAAAAATCCTTTGAATAGCAAAGACATCTCGTAAGACCACATCACACACAAACACGACGGTTTTTGTCTTACGATAACCAAAACATTTTATATTAAAATCATCTTATATTATGATAGTGTCTATAGCAAGTAAATTTGAAAATAAATGAAATGCTTGCATTTCACATTTCAATGTAGTTGGGCATAATCAAAACCTTACGACGCTTATTGGAGAATGGATTCCATATAATGACTGGAATACTGGGGCTCCGTTCGTCACAATACATCTCTAGAAAAATGTAACAAGATCGTAACTAACGATCCCTGCCAACACAGGACCGACCTATCCCTTACTGGATAGTACCGAATATGTTGTCACCCCGGGTGTTCCCACACTTATCGAGTGCTCTCTTTTCCATGCATAACCATATCCATAAATTTTAAATATAATATTGCCTAGGGTATCTAGAAAGATGATAACATACCCTACTTGGAGGCGACACACATAGCTCTGCTGCATCTCCTCTGTTTTAGTCATTCCTGATTGATGAGACTTGATGCTACTTTTTACCTTTAGAATAGCATTCATACTTGGAATGCTAACACTGCCTTTCAGGCAAACAATGCATTAATAGCATTTATTCATACAAGTTGTTCTGGGTGTGGACAAACCAAATCTCCTTCAATATTACCATCTCCATTATCCTCAAGTTATCACAATTCATAACGCACAAACCAGATCGAAGTGGTTTTAGGACAATTAAATTCAGTACCGGTCTCTTCGTAACGATCAACGAATTTGGCCGGATTTAATAGTTGTTTATTTAACTATCAAATAACATCCATGAATAATAACTAGGCTTCATATTATCAGATTTCCAAAATATTCATCTCAAAATATCTTTACAAAGCTATATATATATATATATATATATATATCTGTTAACGCTAAAATTTGAACGCTAACACCCCGGTGTATGAAGTGAGATTGTGAAAGCACCACCCGATAGCTCGGGAACAGATTATAAGCAGATAATAGTGAAAAAGCAGTAAACAACAGCAATCTTATAGTGGTTCGGCTTAAGAGAGAGCCTACGTCCACTTTGAATATCTTTATTGACGATTTGATTACAAATCAATGCAGTTACACTTTGATTACAACACACTTTGAGTTTCAAGTGACTTAGAACAAGTAGTCTAAACTTCAATGTCGATCCAAATCTTTGAACACATGTTAGACATGTTTGATTTCTTCGTGAAGTTCCTTGAAGGTGTTGAAGTAGTTCAGAATGCAGCAGAGTAACGGCGCTTGAAATGAATGAGCCAAAAGTCCCTTGAATGTTGGGGGTGGCCATGTATTTATAGGCAAATCTGGATAGAAATTTTTCGCCCAAGTCCTGAGTCGTGACCGACTCAGGCTAAGCCGTGGCCGAGTCAAGTTGAGTCGTGGCCGGCTTATCTGATTAAGCATTTGGTCTTCTCACTAGCTCATTCTCTTGCTGGATTCTAAGCCAAGTCCTGAGTCGTTGGCGAGTCAATTCTCACTGGGACATGCTTTGTGGCAACGGAATACGACTCAGTGGCTTTAAGTCGCGGACGAGTCATCCTGAGTTATGAGTCGTTAAGTCATCTCTTAGGTCGTCAATCCTCTTGAGTCGTTTCTTATGATGAGTCGCGGACTTGTTGAGTCGCTGGGGCAATACCTTTGATGAGTCGGTAATGCATTGAGTCGGTCTGCCTAGTGAACCGTTAACTAGTTAAGCCACTCTGCTCCTTCAAGTCGTTAACTCATTGAGTCGTTGATCCACTGAGTCGTTGTCAACTCTGAGTCGCTGCTTACCATGAGTCGTTGAGATGATAGTCTTGATGAGTCGGTAACTTATTGAGCCGTCCTGCCTTGTGAACCGTTAACCCCTTGAGTCGTAACCTTTTAAGTCGCTTTGAGCTTTAGGTCGTTAACTTATTGAGTCGGTGACTCGATGAGTCGTGAGGCTTCCTGAGTCGTAGATCCTTCCTGAGCCGTCACCTTAAGTCGTGGCCCATCCCAGGCCTTAACTCGTTGACTCCTTTAACTCGTGGGCCCCTTAACTTGTAGGCTGGAACGGGGTTAACATTTGCCCCTCGAAGCACACGCTTAAGTCGTAAGTCATGTGCTTCGACTTATCATAACTCGGGCGTGCCGATTCGAGTTCCAGCTCTTCCAGATATAAAACGCTTGACTCGTTCCTCCTATCTCCCACTTCTTATCAGCGATCCTCTAAACCGCATCCGCCATTAACGCATCTCCAAGTTCTCACAGGCGATTCCAACTTGATTCTCCTCTGATCATCTCTGACACCACATTACGTAAGCAATCTTGCTTCCCTTCCGATTGTCGATCATCATTAACCTATGCGCTCCGTCCTTACCTCCAATTTACTCCCTTGAGTCTTGCAAGTTTGGTCACTCTAGCCATCAATGGATGTAAGGTTGTCTGATCTGATGATTTGCGTCTTGAGGTGATTTAGTGGCGTGATAAGACTAGGGTTGTTGATTGAGAGTTTTATTGGGTTAATGGGTTAAAAGTTGGAAGATTAACGGGTTAGGAGTTAGGTGATGGGTTGGCCAGATAAGGTCGAATACTGCCTCAGGTATGACTCGGCCATTTTTGTATGATCCAGCAACCTTTGCGATTTAACCATGATCCGACCCAACATGCTCCACGACTTAAGCCTTGAGTCGTGGCCGAGATAAGACTTGGAGATTTTCTTATTACTTTGAACCAGAGCTTTTCCCTTTTTCTACGACTTACGACTTAGGGCACTGCGACTCAAAACACCAACAACTCAAAATCGAAGTGACCTGACTTAACTCGCTTCCCAATCCTTAGGTCGTGGACGAGCTAGCCATAGAATCAGCGATCTATCTTAACCCGTAGGAAATTTTTTTGAGCCGTTGACGAGTTAGGACTTGCGTGAATTCTGCTCGAACTTTGAACCATTGCATAAACTTTGAACTGTCGAATTTTATTGCATTCATTCACAGGTTATTTTGACTTGCAGGCTAACAATCTGTTCAATACAACATTCACAGAAAATTGGGACGAATATACTGTCATCGACCGCCCATATCAAATGACAGATTAGTTAATAACAGATAATTAACTTAAACAAATCGTGTGAACGAAGTGCTATCGATTTCAAGTAGAATATTAAAGCAACACTGAAATAGTCAATTGAAACTGACCAGCCTGCACTAATATTATGCTTGAACTTTAAATTAACAAGTTCTGAAATTACCGTAGTCGATCAATCGTCGACCAGTTTAATTCCAGTTATATTTACTTGTTATTTTCATTAGTTCTGCACAACACTTCACACTTTTAGCAAACATGCACCTTCGCATTTGAACATCCAGTTGCTTGTGTAGAATGACATCTCAACAAGAAGAACCGATGGGCCAGGCTGAAGATGTCTTCCCAGTAGCCAACCTATTGGATAACCCTCCGGAGAGAACTTCCACAACTCTGAATCAGCGGGTGTTTAACCAATCGCTCACCCAGTTTGGCATTGCCGAAGCTGATGCCTTACTGCCGGGGCCAAATGATACTGCAGATAGGCCCCCTTCTGGCTTTATTGCTGTCAATCGCCAAATGTGCTTGAGCGGTGCCATACCACCTTTTAATGACTTCCTTCAGCAGTTCCTGCTTCGATTATCTATCTCTCCATTCCAATTGCACCCCAATGGCCATGCCATTCTGATGGGGTTATGTGTGCTATTTAGTAGAGTTCTGGACCGATTACCGAGCTTTGAGGAAATCTGTTACTTCTGCTCATTCACAAAAATTAAAGATCATCCCTCTATCGTAGTTATAAGGAGTGCTCGAAACCGCAAACTCATCACCGATCTTCCTGAAAGCGTTCATGGATTTCTAAATCAGTATTTCTTTGTTCGCTGCCCTCCAGGGTTTTATGCCATCTGGAGAGTAGGAAGTAAGATTTTCCTGTTTTTATTTCTCCATTCTTGGGCTTTTCGAAATCTGAGTTGCTAAATGCTAACTTTGCTTCTTTTTTCCTGTTTTAGCACTTCCTCCTCCCTCTAGAGATCCATGCTATAAGCAAATTTTTGAGAGATTGAACGCCGTGGCGGCAGAAGAGAGGAGTATAAAGTTTTTGTTAAATGATGGATTTTTACATCAATATGGGCTTCTTCATTCCTCTCGCTTCACTCAGCCTCGTAAAGTCCCAACTGAAATTCCCGATTCTCCGACGGAAACTCCTGATGCCCCGGTCTCTACTAAAGAGCACATGCAGGGAGGAACCTCTATAGAAACTCCACTAGTGAAGTGTTCAATTCCGAAGGATGTTGCGGGGCCGTCTGACAAGTCTGTACTTGCCCCAGTTATCGAAGAGGAAGAACCTCCACGATCTTCCGGAAGATCTGCTAACGAAGGAGTTGAGAAAGCAAGTCCCAAAAAACATGATGGTGATGATGTTTTCGAGGGGTTGAGCGATTTAATTGTGACTTCTCAAGAACTTTTCAAAGATGATGTTTCCAAAACTATCTCTTCTGTAATCGAGGCGACATCTTCTCTACAACAAATGTCAACTCCTCCTACTCAAGTTATCACTACCTCTATTCCACAGAGTGGTCTGTAACCTGATGCGTGTAGTTTACACGTTACACAACACTTAGGATTTTTCAGCACTTCTACGCATTTATCTTCTTATACTTTAAAGATTTCTAAAGCTTATTATTTTTATTCCAGATTCTCCAATGGGGCGCAGCAGCTCATACTACGATGATTTCCAGCGCTACGGGAGGCGTAGCCAGTATGATTATAGGCGTTACCTCCCTTCTTACAGAGAATCTGATGAAGAGAGGGCCATCAGGAAAGCAGACGAGAGACGAGCATATGAAGAACGTCACCGAAGGGAACAAGAAAGACATGACCCTCCCCACAGAGATGATGATATTCAAAAAAGAAAGACTCACGATGAGAGAGGTAAAGGTCACATGGACGATTCTTCTAGCAAGCGGGCTAGACTTACTAAAGAAACAATGCCGACAGTTTCTGAACATGTTCCTGCTCAATCTCCTGCCCCCGTTCGTTCCGACATTCAAACAATCATCAACCGGCCCGCATACCAAGTTGGGCAAGGTCCTCCCACTCTTCAAAGTCGATTCCCTCAGTGGTGCCTGAGAGGGGTTCGATTTGATCTCGACTTGGTTCCTCTCGACAAATCGGCTATGCTGCGAAATCTTGATACTGTCAGGACCGATATTGAAAGAATGTCGAACTGGCAAAAACTTGTCGACGAGCTTCAGAGGGTTAACCGAGCCAATCTCGAGGCCATGCTCACAATGGAGAACGATAAGGCTGAGTGGCAGAAGACTCTCGAACAGCATGACGCCGAAATGAGAAGTATTGCTTCCTATAATGAAAAGCTGGAAGCGGAAGTAGAAAAGCTTAAGGAAGAATTAGCTACTTCATCTACTTCCTATTCTCAAAAGGAGAGCATGCTTCAGCAACAAGTACGAGATGCGCATGCCAGTCAAAGTGCAGTCGAAGATAAGCTTACACATAAGGAAAAGGTCATAGAAGAATATCGCGCTGAAACTTTACAGCTGCGAGAACAGACCGGCTCTCAAAGCTTGAAGATAGAGTTGTTAAAAACTCGACTTTCTATGGCCGAAAAGGAGCGTGACGAGGCTGTTGCTGGTAAACTCGCGGCCGAAGAGGCCCATCAAGCAACCAAAGCTGACATTGGCTCCACATTATTTGATTTTTATCTACACAGCATTTTGGGGCGTGGCAGCCTTGCCTTTCTAGGCCTTAAGTACGAAATCACACTAGCTGAAGTTTGGGAGGCAGCACTCGATATGCTCGGTGGTAAAGGTGCTGGATACGCTGAGTCAGCCCTTGAAGAGCATTATCTTGACGATGATGCCCGCGCCGCTCTTGCCAAGGGAAAAGAGCAACTCGCCAGAGTGCGGACTGGGATGGCGGAAGAGGAGCGTTCTGAAAAAGAATTACCACCTACTACCTCTGAACGTCCTTTAGTTTCTTCTGAAGTTGACGTCACAGGTTCCAGTGCTCATTCGCTGCCTCCTACAAGAACCGGGGTAATTACCCCTACTGATGATGAGGCTTTGGAGGATATTGGGGCTCAAAATTATGAGATTGAATTAACGAAGCAAACATCTTCAGGTAATTTTGACACTGGTCTGATTCAAGTGGATTGCCTGCTTATTCCTCAAAAGTTTGATGAGCTTCTCGATTACTTCTTGAATCTCGACGAACCCATATCTCCCTTCTTTTGGGGAGATACTAATATTTTTAATTTCTCTTCTTCTGCAGTTGAAACACCAAGTGCTGTGCAGACTTCGCCTCCTCCGGTCATCCCTCCTCCGTCTCTTCAGGTGACTCCTCCTTCTGCTTCACAACCCGGGTCACAAGAGGAGCAAATTGAGGCTCTTCATGGCTTGGATGACCCTATCGCTTCGCAAGAGCAGAAAGACGAGGGACTTGAAGGAGGCGAGATCTCTCCGGAGCGGACTCCTTCTGATGACGTAGTTTTGTCCGCTCTTGTTACTCCAGGGAGTGAGTCTTCTTTGAAGAGAAGAAAGAAGCACGGAACATCGAAGAGGAGGGGGAAGAAAATCATTGCTACCGAAGAGGAACCGGAAATTGCACCAGTTGTACCTCCCTCTCCTTCTTCCCTTATGCCTTCAGACCGACCTGAAAAGCTAACCATTCGGCCGGGTAAAGGGTCTAAAGGTGGCAAGAAGAAATGAAGACTCCAGCTTTTAGCTTCTTGTCTTTTGCATGTACTGGTCGAGAATTGTGCGGGTATCGGCCCCCCGCTTTTCTTTTGTTGGAACTTGTACCTGTATATAAAATAATGTTGAATACAATGATTCTTCTTTCTTTGTATAAACTCCTGTTTGAATTTGAGAATGCATTTATTATTCATTTTTGCACAAGTTTATTTATATGATATTGCAGTGAGCTTATGGTATGTTGTTTGAGCGTACTTTACCGATGTAGCTATATCATATTGTATGCAACTATACCATGCTGCCCCCATACCATAAGCTTGCTGCAATTTTCTATACTTCAAGGGGACTTGCACTCTTATTTTCTGTAGAATGACTATTTCATTCGTGAAGAAATTTTTCATAGAGTACAACTCCCTTCATATAAGTTTTTACGCTTTGTCCTTCGAAGAAATCACTTTTTTCTTTTGCGTATGTACACATTTTGCCAAGTGAATTCTTCTATGTGGTAAAGCGGACCTCTGAAGGTACTTTAACTTTCTTCCCTTTTTTTTTTTGAGGAAGATTATTTTCTAGAATAGGTAAATCACTCTTCCTTTGAAAGTTAAAGTATGCTCTTGATGAGGATTTTTTTTTTAAAAAAAAAAGAAATTTGTACCTCTGAGGAGGGATTTTTTCACGTTTCAACACTTGAAAGTTTTATTTCAATCTTGGTGAAACGTGTACCTCCAAAGAGTTGTGCCTTTGAAGAAGGCCTTTTCACGTTTCAACACTTGGAAGTTTTATTTCAATCTCGGTGAAACGTGGGCTTCCGAAGAGGTCTTTCTTCTTGATTGTGCCTCCGGGGGGGGGGGGGGGGGTTGTACCTCTGAGGAGGGATTTTTCACGTTTCAACACTTGGAAGTTTTATTTCAATCTTGGTGAAACGTGTACCTCCAAAGAGTTGTGCCTTCGAAGAAAGCCTTTTCACGTTTCAACACTTGGAAGTTTTATTTCGATCTCGGTGAAACGTGGACTTCCAGAAAGGTCTTTATTTTGTTTTGCATTTCAACTTTGGTGAAGTGAAATTCCGAAAAGCAGCTGTTACACTTCAACTCCTGGTGAAATGTGCCTCCGAAGAGGTCTTTATTTTGTTTGCATTTCAACTCTGGTGAAGTGAAATTCCGAAGAGCGGTCGTAACACTTCAACTCCTGGTGAAATGGGCCTCCGAAGAGGGCTTTTATTTTGTTTGCATTTCAACTCTGGTGAAGTGAAATTCCGAAGAGCGGTTGTTACACTTCAACTCCTGGTGAAATGTGCCTCAGAGAGGGTTTTCATCGCTTGGAAGTTACTCTCTCATGGTTGGAGGGTCATGACTCCTCCAATCTTTTTTTGTTGAGTAGAGAACTTTCTTTTTTGTGGCGTATGACCCATTAGAGGTCTTTATCCTCCGAAGAGTTGTGCCTCCGAAGAGGACTTGTGCTGCCGATGATGGCTTTGGTTGTGCCCTTGTCCACTTGCTTATGCCTTTTCAGTGATCCTCTTTTTTTTTTTCTTTTTTCTTTTCAAGCTTTCATTCCCTTTTCTTACAAGTAATTTTTTTAATCCAAGGAAGTGTGCTTCATTGTCAGGCAAGTTCGTGCGAACGAGCATTAGCTTCTTAATTGGATGTTTGTTTGTTCAAACGATCTCAATTTATTAGCAAAGGCCCGTTTCTGTCGAAATCATAGGCCGTTCAATTGAAGTACTTCCTATCTAGGATTTGAATTCGGTGCTTTTGTGACTTGAAATTTGGCGAGAATCACTTGGTCTTATTATGTGCATGTTTCACTTCCATTGTCTGCAAAAATTTAAATCGACATTTCAGCAATACATTCTATGTACTTTTTATATCGAAAATAAAGCAAACATGTAATAATAATAAGGAACACAAGATTTATAGTGGTTCGGCCAGGAAATTGGGCCTACATCCACTTTATATTCTTTCATTATTTACTTGCATCAGTTTTACAATTGCCTTCAATTACAAGAATCATACATTCATAATTCTTTTTACAATATTTCAACAAAATTTTCAAGTAAAGTATGGACGTAAATGATTGCTGTTCCATGCCCTTGGAATTTGATCTCCTTCAACAGTGGTGAGTTTGAATGTGCCGTCAAGAAGCTTCTGACCTATGACATATGGTCCTTCCCAATTTGGCCCAAACACACCTGTCGCTGTCATAATTCTCTTCAGGACTAGGTCTCCAATCTCAAAGCTGCGTTGGCGAACTTTGGAATTGAAATGTCTGGCTATCCTTTGCTGATGAGCTGCAATTCTGAGATTAGCCTCATCTCTTTTTTCATCAAGGAGATCTAGCGCTTCAAGCTGTAGCTTCTCGTTTTCTGCTTGATTGAAATGGATTCTTCTGTGTGAAGGGACCTCTATTTCTACCGGAATCATTGCCTTTGACCCGTATGCCAATGAAAACGGGGTGTGCCCAGTCGCAGTTTTGTGAGTGGTTCTGTATGTCCATAGTGCCAGTAGTAGCTTATCGACCCAACCACCTTTTGCTCTTTCAAGTTGCTTCTTGATGGTTGACTTAATAATTTTGTTCACGGCTTCCACTTGCCCATTTGCCTGCGGATGAGCCACTGCTGAGAAGCTTTTCCGGATTTTGAATTGCTTGCAAAAATCTTGGAATTCTTCACTTTCAAACTGAGTACCATTGTCTGTAATTATTTTTTGAGGCACACCGTATCTGCAAATGATGTTTTTAGTCACAAAACTTATCATCTTCTTTGAGGTGATAGTAGCCAGTGGTTCAGCTTCTGCCCACTTAGTAAAATAATCTACAGCAACAATGGCATATTTAATTCCAGATTTGGCAGTTGGTAACGGTCCTACAAGGTCTATCCCCCATATTGCAAACGGCCATGGACTGACCATCTGTGTGAGTTCAGTGGAAGGAGCTCTAGGAATTTTGGCGAATCTTTGGCATCTGTCACATTTTCGGGAATACTCTGCTGCATCTCGATTAATTTCTGGCCAAAAATATCCGTATCGGAGAATTTTCTTTGCTAATGTTTGGCCACCTGAATGATCACCACATTCTCCTCCATGTACCTCCGCTAGGATTGCTTTGGACTCTTCCCTGGATACACATCGAAGTAATGGCATTGAGAATCCCCGTCTGTATAATCGGCCATCCTGGATTATATATCGAGAGGCTTTTCTCAGTAGCTTTTGTCGTTCTTTTGAGTTCCCTGGTAAAGATCCATTGAGCAGATATTCTGTTATCGGAGTCATCCATGATTCTTGCTCTTGAGACATTCTCATGATCCAATCAATGTCCATCTCATCAATGCTAGGAGTCGACAGGACCTCCACTGGAGTTAATCCCAGAAATTGAGCTTCGCCTGTGCTAGAATACTTTGCGAGAGAATCTGCTTTCATGTTTTCTTCTCGAGGAATGTGACTTATCATGTAATGATCGAAATCACCCAGGAGTTCCCAAGCCATTGACAAGTAGGCGGGCAGATTCCCTCCTTTTGCTTGGAATTCCTTTTTGACTTGGCATACAATAAGTTGAGAATCACTGAATATCTGTAACGCTCGGATGTTTAATTCTTTAGCAATCCTTAAGCCAGCGATAAGGGCTTCGTATTCTGCTTCATTGTTTGTTGAAGGAAATTCCAATCTTAGTGCATAGCATAATGATTGGCCTTCAGGGGTCTCAAGTACAACTCCGGCTCCAGAACAGTAGTCGTTTCTCGCACCATCGACATATAACTTCCATTGGATTGGGGAATCGTCGACCGTTTCCTCCTCACTGTTACCCTTATCTGTGAATTCTGCGATGAAATCCGCTAAAGCTTGTCCATTGATTGCTTTTCGGGGATGATAAGTGATGTCATACTGACTGAGTTCAATATTCCACTTTAGAAGATGACCCGAAGTCTCAGGGCGAAACAGGACTTGCTTTAAAGGTTGATCAGTGAGGACTCTGATAGGATGAGCTTGAAAATATTGCCTCAACTTCCTAGATGCAATTAGTAGGCAATAGGCGAGTTTTTCCAACTTAGAGTAATTCATCTCTGCCCCAGTGAGTCTTTTGCTGATATAGTAAACTGGATGTTGAATCCTTTTGTCTTCTCGTATCAGCGCTGCACTTAAAGCATGAGATGATACTGCCAAGTATATAAGAAGATCCTCGCCATCGCCAGGCCTAGAAAGTATTGGAGGCGTTTCCATATGGCGAATCAATTCATCAAAGGCTTTTTGGCATTCGGGAGTCCAATCGAAGTTTTTCTTTCCTTTCTTTAGGGCGTCAAAGAATTGGATGCATTTATTTGTGGCTTTGGAAATGAACCGACTCAAGGCGGCGACTTTTCCATTGAGACTTTGCAATTCCTTCTTTGTTCTAGGAGCTTTGACTTCTTTCAATGCAGTAATTTGAGCTGGACTGGCCTCAATGCCCCTAGCGCTCACGATGAAACCTAAAAACTTGCCGGATTCCACTTCAAATGAACATTTTAAAGGATTGAGCTTCATTCTGTATTTTCGGAGGACTGTGAACATGTCTGCTAAGTGTTCTATGTGATCCACTGCTTTCTTAGACTTTACTAACATGTCATCGACGTAGACTTCCATAGTCTTGCCCAGTTGCGGTTTGAACATAGCATTAACAAGTCTTTGGTATGTTGCCCCTGCATTCTTCAACCCGAAGGGCATAACTCTGTAGCAGTAAAGACCAGTGTCGGTGATAAAGCTCGTGTCCTCCTGATCTGGCTCATGCATCATGATCTGGTTATATCCGGAGTAAGCATCCATAAAAGATAACAATTCGTGTCCCGCTGTTCCGTCTACCAGTTGGTCGATTCTGGGTAATGGGAAGCAGTCTTTGGGGCAGGCCTTGTTTAGATCTGAAAAATCGATGCATACTCTCCATTTTCCGTTGGCTTTCTTAACCAGCACTGGATTTGAAACCCAATTCGGATAGGTAGATTCTTTGATAAAATTATTCTCCATGAGCCGATCAACTTCTTCTTTTAATGCCGCCGACCTTTCTGGACCTTGAGTTCTCCTTTTCTGTTTCACAGGTGTAAATTTTGGATCAATATTTAGAGCGTGTACTACAACTTCTTGGGATATTCCGTGCATATCGGCATGAGTCCAAGCAAAAACATCCAAATTTGCCTTTAAAAAAGATATTAAGATATTCTGAATTGACGCATTAAGTTGTGAACCCACGTTCAACACCTTGTTTGGGTCCTTTGGGTCAACAGGTATTGGTATTGTCGTTTCCACTGGTACCACTCTATTTTCCCCTGCACTGACTTTTCTAGGGTCCATCTCTTTCCTTGCTCCGCTGTGCTCGCCAGTGCAGGGTCCGCCCTGTAATTGCTACAAGGCTGGTTCTTTGATGCGGACTGGGGCTGCCGCATTCTTTCCCATTTCTCTTTTTCTGGTTTCTCGTAGCTCTGTCAGATAACACTCTCGCCCAGCATTTTGATCCCCTTTTATAACTCCTACTCCATTGTCTGTAGGGAATTTAATAGTGAGGCACCATGGGGCAAGAACAGCTTTGAACGCTGCCAGAGTTGGACGACCAAGGAAAGCATTGTAAGCAGAAAATTCGTCGACAATCACAAAAGTTTGCTTGCGGACCACTTTCCTCTCTCCTTCTCCAAGTTCCACAAACAAATCAATGGTTCCTACCGGCTGCTTTGGCTCCCCAGTGAAGCCGGCAATTTTCTGCGATGAGGCTTGCACGTCAGCCATAGGGATCTTCATTTGGTCGAATGTTTTCTTGAAGAGGATATTGCAGGATGCGCCACAATCAATGAGAACTCTTCTGACAATAGCTGGCCCGATACCAGCCGAGATGACTAAGGGATCCAAGGTAGGAGCTTCAATACCTGCGGAATCCCTAGCTTTGAACACAATATCATCATCGAAAGTTCTTTGTTGCTTCAAGGGCGTAGCACCCTCCAAAACGAATACATCTTCCTCGGTCGGTACATACTTTAAAGCTTGGGTATACCTTTCCATCTCACCCCAGCTTCTGCCTGCTGGGTGAGGTCCTCCTGTAATGACATTGATAATGGGCCTTCCAGATTCATGCCCTGCAGCCTTCTCAATCGTCCTAGGCTGATGAGTAGGAACCTGTTGCCCCTGACTAGATGAAGCAGGATTGTTGCCATTCTTTTTCACAAATTGCTGCAGTTTGTTTTCCCTTAGCAACTCTTCAATCAGATTTTTCAACTGGCGGCATTCGTCGGTCTCATGACCGGGTTGATTATGGAAGCGGCAGAACTTCCCACTCTGTATAGCCTTTTTCCCGGTCCTTAGAGGAGGAGGTTTAGGAAAATCAACAGAATCTTTAGTGGCAAGGTAGATACGCTCCGGCGTATCTGATAAAGGAGTATACTCTGATGGCTTGAAGGATCGGGGCTTCTTCAGATTACTCTGTTTCTTCCCATTGTTATTTTCCCTTTTTTGCCCTACAGATTCATTCTTGCGTGGAGCAACAGTGTTATCTTCAGCTTTTTCCAACACTGTCTTTACCGGTACGGGACGGCTTTCCAAGCGTATGAATTCATCTGCTTTTTTATAGAATTTTTCAAGGGAATTTGGTTCCTTCATGTTTAGCCATTTCCCAAATTCGCTCGACTTGTCAATAGCCCTCATCAGATAAGTCAATATCATTCGCGGTTCTGCATTGTCCACCTCAGCTAGCGCTATATTAAAGCGGTTTAAGAAAGATCTGATAGATTCACCTGGATTCTGTTTCAAACTCGACAGTGACATGATATCCTTGGCTTTAGAAGCATATAGTCTGAACTGCTCCTTGAATTTTCGGGTTAAGTCAGAAAACTGATCTATAGATCGGACTGGAAGCTTGGTGAACCAAAGCAGAGCTACACCTTCGAGATACACAGGAAAATAGCGGCACTTTATTTCATCAGAGGCTCTGGCACCTGTCATGTGCCAATCATACTTGTATAAGAATTCGTTCGGATCACTTGTCCCCTTGTAAGCTGGAATGGTTGGAGGGACAAACTTCCTTGGGAATTCAGCCTTTAAGATTTTCTCAGTAAATGGAGTTTTACTTGGGGCGAAACCCCATTCTTTCTCGTCTTCAATCCTCTGCATACTCTCTTTCATGATTTGTCGGATCATTCCGGAAAGATACTCCTCATCATGTCGAGCTCTAGATCCACCAACCTCAGGAAGTGTTTGTTCAAAGGGGCTAGCAGCCCTTTCAGGAGCATTTCTTTCTTCAGCATCATGAATGTTGCCACCAAAATTCCTTTCATTACCTGCCGGTTGATGGTTTGCCCCAAGCAAATCGTTCAACCTATTCAGAATTAGGGCATTCTGGGCATTCTGAGCCTCGAACTGTGCATTTTGGGCATTTATCTGTTGGTTCAGCCCTAAGATTGCAGCATCCAGCTCTGCCTTTGTAACTCCGACAGCTGGTGTGGCTTGATTCGATATAGGGGAAGCGGAGGTTCCCTCTTGAATATTCCCAGATCTGACATATCTACTTTTCCTTCCAGGAGCCATAATCTCGGATAGATTTCTAGTTTTCAAGGAAATTCTCTCTACAAACCTCTGTGAAGCAATGATGATAATTCACCTGAGTTCAATTCTCAGTGAAAGCACCAAAAATGTTAACGCTAAAATTTGAACGCTAACACCCCGGTGTATGAAGTGAGATTGTGAAAGCACCACCCGATAGCTCGGGAACAGATTATAAGCAGATAATAGTGAAAAAGCAGTAAACAACAGCAATCTTATAGTGGTTCGGCTTAAGAGAGAGCCTACGTCCACTTTGAATATCTTTATTGACGATTTGATTACAAATCAATGCAGTTACACTTTGATTACAACACACTTTGAGTTTCAAGTGACTTAGAACAAGTAGTCTAAACTTCAATGTCGATCCAAATCTTTGAACACATGTTAGACATGTTTGATTTCTTCGTGAAGTTCCTTGAAGGTGTTGAAGTAGTTCAGAATGCAGCAGAGTAACGGCGCTTGAAATGAATGAGCCAAAAGTCCCTTGAATGTTGGGGGTGGCCATGTATTTATAGGCAAATCTGGATAGAAATTTTTCGCCCAAGTCCTGAGTCGTGACCGACTCAGGCTAAGCCGTGGCCGAGTCAAGTTGAGTCGTGGCCGGCTTATCTGATTAAGCATTTGGTCTTCTCACTAGCTCATTCTCTTGCTGGATTCTAAGCCAAGTCCTGAGTCGTTGGCGAGTCAATTCTCACTGGGACATGCATTGTGGCAACGGAATACGACTCAGTGGCTTTAAGTCGCGGACGAGTCATCCTGAGTTATGAGTCGTTAAGTCATTTTTTAGGTCGTCAATCCTCTTGAGTCGTTTCTTATGATGAGTCGCGGACTTGTTGAGTCGCTGGGGCAATACCTTTGATGAGTCGGTAATGCATTGAGTTGGTCTGCCTTGTGAGCCGTTAACTAGTTAAGCCACTCTGCTCCTTCAAGTCGTTAACTCGTTGAGTCGTTGATCAACTGAGTCGTTGTCAACTCTGAGTCGCTGCTTACCATGAGTCGTTGAGACGATAGTCTTGATGAGTCGGTAACTTATTGAGCCATCCTGCCTTGTGAACCGTTAACCCCTTGAGTCGTAACCTTTTAAGTCGCTTTGAGCTTTAGGTCGTTAACTTATTGAGTCGGTGACTCGATGAGTCGTGAGGCTTCCTGAGTCGTAGATCCTTCCTGAGCCGTTAAACACCTTAAGTCGTGGCCCATCCCAGGCCTTAACTCGTTGACTCCTTTAACTCGTGGGCCCCTTAACTTGTAGGCTGGAACGGGGTTAACAATATCCAAATCTTTCCACTATTTCAATATTCGCAAACAAATTTGAAATACTTATCTCCTTATACAGGATATTTTCAATCCATCTCGATACTTTAAAATATTACTTCCAATTTCATTTACAATTCTACATTTTGGAAATCTTTCTGAAATAATAATCTAACAGTTAAAATATTTCCAACCTTTCTAGTCCAATACTTAGGATATATTATAGGTACATTCTCTTAAATATCTATTTATTTCCATTACTTAGGAAATATTCCATTTCTATCATACTTCTCAAAATACTTACGACCTATTTATCATTCCTTTAACTCATTATTAACTAGTTCCAACATTTCTTGAAATTCATTAACCAATTCCCTTTAAAATTTCTAGATTGATCACACTTGTTTATAATTCCAAATATGCACTTCTAACTTATTTTATGAATTCTAATTAATTTTTTAAGTTTCAATATTTAAATACATTTGAAATTTTTCATAAGTTTCCAGAAATCATATATAAGTTTCTCTCATGTAAATCATATTTGTTAGATAAATCCATTTGCCAATATCGAGAGGATTTATAATAAATTTCAATCATTTCAATTCTATATATAATAATTATTTTTAATAGTAAAATTATTTTTAAAACATGTTAAGAAAATTATTTAAATATCTTAACGTTTTAAATAAACATCGATATCTTCTTTCCAATTCATTTTAAACCAAACCAATCTATTTTCAAAGCTTATTATAAAATGGAAATTCATTTCAATAAATATTAAATATTTTAATAATTCATTTTTCTAAAAACATTTCCACACTAAAAAGCTTTAACTATATAATTTATTAATTTGGAATTCCATTTAAAACAAATTTTAAATTCTAAACAATAATAAGTTTTAAAAATCAAAATTTCCAACATCAATTTATAAATCCCTCTCGATTCATATCATTTCATAACCATCCTCACGTTCAAAAATAGATTCCATTTTTTTCTCAAAATCAATTTCAATAATTCGATATAAATTCACATAACAAAATTATATTTACACTTTATCGACCAATATCATTCCCTTATTTATGAACATCGTTTATAAATTTTATAAACCCATTCAAGTTTTTTTCTTGTTTCTAAAACTAATTCCATTTAATAGAATCACATTTTTAAATCCAATTCTCAATAAATTCCATTTATTTCACAAATTTATTTTTAATATCGATTCACTTCTTTTTCTATAAATCCAGAAATATCACTTAAAAATTTACTGTAAAAAAGTTCCTTTATAAAATTTATTTTAAAATCTCTACCTAAAGTATTTTTGCGAATAATTAAGTACATGTCGCCTGGCATCCTCCCGCCATGTCCCCTTCCCTCGCAGCTATCCCAAGTCCCCTTACGCCTTCGTGCGAGCCTCCTCCTATATGCATGCATGCGAGCGCACTCAAATATGCTGACATATTTTTTCCTATGGGATTTTGTTCGATTTCATGGAAGAAAAGAAACGGGAACGAGCAAGGTATTTCAAAGAGAAAGGCGGCTGATGATAGGGTTAGGTCGGCTACGAATGTGTATAGGGTGGCTCGGTTTGACTTTGTGATTTAACACACACACACACACACACACACACACACACAGATATATATATGTTTAAAATATCTCGTTTAGCAATAACTCGAAATCCTTAAACCTTAATGAGACACGCCGCCTGCCGTTCCTAAGGTTTACCACTATTTTGACCCAATGTAACATGTTTCGAGTCCTAATTTAATCGTATAGAGAACATAGCTTTTTAAATCGACTATTTAAATTAAATCCAATTAAATTATTTATAGGCATTTCAGATCGTACGACAAAACGGTGAATCCAAATGCTATGAAATTTGAAATTCGGTACTAATACACTATTATGGATCCAATAGATCTGGTTTCGTCGAATTCCTAGACTATGCCTCGGATCGTTATTTAAATGTGTTGATTTAAGTGATGATTTTCAATTTTTACGAAATCGCTAAAGTTTCAGTTTTAAAATCTTACTAACTAAATTATAATCCCAAATCCAATATTTAAAACCATTTAAATATTCAAAATTAAATGCCAAAAAATCCTTATGTTCCTCCTCCTTTAAAAGAATTTCATCCTCGAAATTTCTAAGGCAGGAAAAATGCTGGAAACCCATTAACTTATCAAAAACCCACTTAGTTAAAACTTGACATTAACTTTTTCTAAACCCTTTAGTTTCATCCAAAAACATTATATTTCATTTCGAATTCAAACCCTTTATTTCCATTATAATTCAAAATCAGCTTTTAGTTAACAAAAATTTTCCAAATTTTTCTAACACCCTAAATTTCGAAATATTTTCAGAGCCTCCCTTGTACGGTGAGCCTTTTACAATATCACAATAATGATAAATATATAGACATCGACCCACTTGGTCAGAAAAACACGATACATAGATATCAATATTTATTATTTCTCGCTTAATTGCGTAGGCGTACCTAATTTGAGCATTATTAAGCGAGTTCGCTTAATTTATATGTAATTGTGCAACCGATATATAGCCAAAAGGACTTCTTATACCTGCAATTACTAAACAAATTGATTTCATAGCCAAACAAGTTATAACACGAATTTATCAATAATCACAAGGTTCCAACATTCGATTATTTATTTCAATCAGTTTATATATCATTTCATTCAATTCAAATGATTCACAACCAGTATTACTTGCATTCCTTTTATATTGCATACGCTATATATTCATATCCATTTCAAATTGATTCTAAATTAATTTATTCACTTTCCATTGATTCATAGGTTTTTTTTTGTTTACTTCCGTTTACGTCGATGATAAATTTTCCAAGCGATTTGGTGTTATTTGTTAGTAAAACAACCATTTGAGCTTATAAACCATTCAAAAATTGATTCTAAATTAATTTACAATTTCTATTAATTCGCATTCAATTTTACTCACCAAAATCTTATTCGTTCAATTTTTATATCAAAAGACATTTCATTTTCATGCCAATTCACTTAATAAACTATAACAACCCTGGTTTGGAGATTACTTATCAATATTAATTTTAACAAATTAGGGTTGTTACATAAACCATTTCATATGGTTTAATACAATATTCCATACCATTTCTTAAGTAAAGTTCCATTGCAATCAAATTCCATTTCATTTAAATTGATTCCTATTCAATTTTATTTACCTTCTACCAATCGCATTTCCAATTTCTTGGTATATCTTGATTTACACTATATTAGCTCGAGAATCGTTTAACAAAATTAATATTAAGTTTATTATAACCTTTTATACATCACTTGTTTACATCTCCACTTTAAATTTTAATTCCGCACTCAAATTCATTTAAATGATATCCAAGGCCATATTCAATTTATTTACACTTACTTGAATTTATTTATAACTTAAGTCGTCACTATTTCAACCATTACCATTATATTTGACAACATTTCAACATATATATTTAATTCGTTTATAATTAAGGCAAATTTCATTTACAAATCAAGTTCCTTTTCAACTTAAGTTCACATTCCATTCCCACTAACAACATCCTGACCATATTTAATTATATACAATTTGGTTTAATTTCATTTCCCAAAAATCAAATTTATAGTTATTAAATTTTCCACTTAACAAATATATCTTCCTTAATCAATATTTAAATTATCCTTATTCATCCATTTATATTTGCAAATTAAATTTCATTAACCAAGTTCAAAATTTTCAAGTTGCAATTTCGGCCTTAATCCAAATCCATTTTGCTTGAGACAAATTCCATTCCATTTAATCCTACTTAAGCCCATTATAATATTATCATATCTTTACTTACGACTTAAGTTTATATTTCAAATTTTTATGGATCAATATTTCAAAACATATTTTAATTCAAATTCGGATTTCCACTCCAAAATTCGCTTAATTTGACTCAACATTAGTTAATTCTATTTTTAATAATCCAACCTAGATTTCCATTTCTATTAATCTAGTTGTTTCATTTTGGTTTTCTATTCTACTGTTTAAATTTTACAAGTTACACAGCTAATTTTTCATATATCCATAATTTCTATAATTAAGTTTAAACTTTATTTTTAATCAAATTCGATTGATTCAACATTCATTTGATTTCCATAACTCAAGTCTCTATATTCATCTCGTAATTGAAATTTTATTTTTAATCCAATTCAATATGGCTTCCAGTCCAATCCAATTTTATTTAACTTGACTTAAGTTAAATTTCAATTCATACCATCCATTTTAACTTACTTAAGTTAAAATTCAATTTCAAATTCAAATTTCACACTTTTCTTCCTTATTTATACCATTCTCAATTGTATAAGTTCTAAAATTTATTTTCTGATCTAAAAATTTAATGAAGGATTCCAGAGTTCAACAACCCAGTATCTGTTTCAAATTATTCTAAAATAATATATATAGCCCTTTGGTATAACAAACCATTCCTTTGGAATTTTCAAATTCAACTTGGTTTTATCCATAACAAATTCCCTCCAGAATTTTCAAAACAACATTTGTTTCCAAACAATAGTATTCATATCAAATTATTACGATAGCAATCTGTCATTTAGAAACTCTAAAATGAGTACTGATGATGGTGCGGTCATCAGCAGGACTATTTTCCAACGACTGAAGTGAGTTCAGTGCTATATTACTTTCTAATATATTTTTAACCCAATTTAAAACAATTTTCCCAAAAATAATAATATTTTATTTTCACAATGCTTTGGAAAATATTTTCTAAACTTTCAAGATTTTCAAAATTTCCAAATACTTAATTTAAATCCATTTAAAACATTTCTCAAGCTTCTGGGTATTTAAATTTCCAAATTCTGGTTTGAATCCATTTTGTTTAACTTATTTGCATAATTCACTTTTATGCAATTCCAATTTGGTTATATAAACCATTTTAATTTTATAATCTTGTTTGATTATAGTAATTACATCCAAACACCCCAAATATACTATAATAATTTCTGAAAATTAATTTTTTTATATCAAAATATAATTTGGGTAAAATTGTTTTATTTACCGCTTCAAAATCATACTACGTCGGTTTGCCATGTTTAAGTGTTTAAAAACTCCTATCGAATTAGCGGCGTCCCACTACTCGACTAGAAATTTATAAGCCACCCAATAGATAAGTCAACACAATATAAAATATTTTATATTCAGCAACCAATACGTGCTCATATATATTAATACACTCAAACTCATTCTAGAGTACTACCGACTCTATCTCTAATGAGTAATTCCAACCAAAGCTAAGTTTCTCACTTAACCTTCAGCTCTGATACCAACTGTGGCAACTTGGGATTTTCGACCCTTGAAAAACGATATCAATACGTTCATTGTATAACATGCCGAATATTCAAGTGTCAGAAATGCCGATTGCTAGGGGTAAAGAAGAAGCGGTAGAAGAAAATAGAACCACAACACAAAATCTCACAATTACATCGGATTACATATAATATGTAACGATCCTGAATTTTGAACAATTTGAATTGGAAATATTTAATTAATTTTAAATATTTGAATGATGGTTTAAATTGAATTCCCAATATAACAATGAATTTGGCGATTAAAATTAAAAAAAAAATTAATCTATTTAAAAGTTGAATAAAATTTGAATTTGACTTCGGAGTTGAAATTGAATATTTAATTGGTAGTTGAAATTCGAACCAATGACTTAGAAAAATAATTTGGATTTAAGAATTATTACTTATGTAAATTAATAAATTGATAGTTAGTTCTAATAACAATTTTCTTTAACTTAATTACAATGAAATAAAATCTGAAATAAATGGTTTAAATTAGAATTATAAATAAATCTACATGAGATATATTTTATAGTTACAAGTAAAAGGAAACAAATTATTAATAAATTTCGTAAAATAGTAAGTTGAATAAATAAGTAAAATGAACTATGTAAAATAAACAAGTATTGCTAAATTTAAACGACATATCAACTAAAACTTAACTGCATCTAATCAACAAGTATATGAAGTATTATAAAAGATAAGGATGAACACTTGTGAAAGCAAATAATAAAGGCAATAAAAAAATAATAATAAATAAAATAAAATAAGAAAAAAATGGATTGCAAAATCTTCGGTACACATTTCCTATCTTCTCAGCCGAGATATTGTCATTAAAAAAAAAAAAAGTACGATCTCCTCTTCAAAAGCAAAACTGACCCCTCCCTCCATCATTTCAGAGCATACGAAGAAAAAAAAAAGAGAAAAAGAGAAAAAAAATGGCGGCCTAAAAATCGTTCGTTCCTCTTTGCAAAATTGGGGCTTTTCAAAAATCAAAGTGCCACGATTTCGATTTCGCTCGTCTTTGTGATGCTCGGCCGCTTCTATTAGGTCGAGTTCGTCGTCGCTTCGAATCTAAGGTGAGTAATTTATTTACTCACATCTAATTTAAAGTCATATGACATTTTGTTGTTGATTTATCTCGGCTATTTGATTTTCGCCTCTGCTGGGACTATGTGATAATGTTTTGTTAATTGGTGAATCCTCTGGTTCTTCGACTTCGGTCGCTTTGACTTTGCGAAACATTTTTTGGGGCTTCGGCCATTCTATTTTGCTCTGTTAATTGAATTTAAACTGATGAGAACAGATGCTATCATTAGTTCACAAGGAAGAAAATGGTTGTTGGGTGTTATTTTCAAATCAAAATCTGGGAAAAACATTATAAAAAAAAAAAAACTTTTCTCTGTTCTTCTCTACGAAATCTGGTGAGTAAACATCCTAATTCAAATGCTAAGTAATTTTAAGTTGCTTTCAGATGATTTCTGAGATGAATTATCTTTGCACGTGAAAAATCTGGGTATGATCACTTTTTTATATGATAGTTGTGAACTGTACAAGTCAATATCTCCCTGTTTTACAGGTTTTAATATTTACAAATATATAAAAATTCATATCTTTTTATTATTCATTGTTAACACTTGGATAAAAAAAAAATTAACTAAGTATTAGCATAATCTAGGTACTGAAAGTATAAACAAGTATTCATGAACTAAAGATATGCTTGTATTTGGAAAAAACAGTAGGAATCTTTAAAACTGGTAAAGCTCAAGTGTTA
Source organism: Allium cepa (assembly GCA_030765085.1). Taxonomy (NCBI): domain Eukaryota; kingdom Viridiplantae; phylum Streptophyta; class Magnoliopsida; order Asparagales; family Amaryllidaceae; genus Allium; species Allium cepa. The sequence continues at coordinate 510,679,757 of CM060941.1, forward strand.
TAAATTACTGATTCAAGTTTAATTCTTGAATCACCTATGGAAAATGAGATTTTTAAAATAAAAAAAAATCAAAATGTGTGTGGCTATGCATTTTCATGTTAGACTATTATGTTGCACTTTACCTGCATGGATATTGAACAGATAGTTGCATTGTAATTTCCTGTCTTTGATCACTTGGACTAAATTTGTAGTTTCTTGTTTGCTTAGACTCTTTTCTGACGGTGTCAATTTGTTGTTGTGGTGATTTTCTATTTTAACTCGTACTTATCTTTGCTACTGATTATCTCTGGTCTGCATGAACCTGTTGATGATTTTCTGGCTAGACTTTTTTTCATGTCCTCACCCGACTTCTACAATTTTATGTTTTGGCTTCGGCCACTGTCTGCAGTCCTGTAGTATTACCTCGAATTGTAGTTGTCGATTCCTTCTAGCTTCATTGTGAAATTCACATTTGTACACTTGCTTGAGTTTTACAGGGCTTTGACAGTTCATTTGTTCATTGTCTTGCATACATTTATATAAGTGTGCATGTTTTACTGCACTGTTTAATTTTACCTATTACACTTGAAGTATATTGATATTCATGTCTGCACTTGTAGATGCATTGCGCAAGTTGCTTTATGTTGTTACTGTTACACATGGTTGGACTTGTAGTTGTTGTACTCGTCTGCACTCACTACTGTTTTAGTGTAGTTGATAATTATTTGCTCACTGTTTCATAATTTCCAGATGTTGCATTCATTGTGCATTCTGGTTTCCTTGTAAACTTGGGCTCTGGACATCTATTCTTCAGTGCTTGCTTTGATCATTTTTGTAGTCCGCACATGTTGTTTCACTGTTATTGTTGAGGCAGAACACATTGTATTTATGATCTTTGTGGTTGTATATGTTGAGACATTCACTTGTAGTCTGCACCATTTGGTCTGATTGTTTGATACACATTTCACCACTTTAGTATTGTAGTTTGCATGTTCATGTAGCTTGTGTAGTCTTAACCACTGTGACCCTCTGGTTATATCTAAGTTAGTTGTATCTTTGTTGCATTGCCTCCATTCAGAATTATTGTCGCAGTGATTTGTCTGTTCATTGGCCTTGAGTTGAACCTTGTTTTGATTTGTTAGTTGTGTTTTTGGTTGGTGCACACGAGTTGGCGAGGCAGTGCACATGTGTATAAATATACGTGTGTACTGCAGCCACACAGTATTGATTTTAATTGATATTTCCTTTATTTTTGATTCATTGATTTCTTTGCGTATTTCATATACAGTATTGGCGAGGCCGTACACGCGTGCGTGTACGGCAGCCAATCGGTTTTTGATGTTTTTTTTTCTAAATTTTTAAAACAAAAAAAAATTCTTTCATCTATCTTCATTGATGATTCCAATCTGCTGATTTATTATTTAACACTTTTAAGTGTTATCATTTACCGTTATCCGATTTCTTGTAAAGGGTCGGATAGGTTTGTAAAGGGTCGGATAGGTGAATTATCTTTGACTGTCGTCTAATTTCTATTTTAATTATTATTGCTTCTATACACTAATAACTGAGTTTGAATTAGAATGACCCGTGTATTATTTTCTTTTGAATGTAATACTCGGGTCAGACCGAGTATTTTTACAGCTTGAAGATTTTCAGGCAGCGAAGTTAGAGAGAGGGGGATTAAAGCTTTACTCCAGTTTTCAGGATTTCTTTTGTACTTTAAAAAGATAGATATATATATATATATAGATAATTGTTCTGCTGTATTAAAATCTGATTCATTGTATAAAACTATGATGTATAAAAGAAAAGTTCATTTATGTGAAATATGATTATTATTCTGTGATTCTGTGGCTGATTCTGTTTAAATGTTATAAACTAAATAACAATCCGTCATTTTGAACGTTTCTAGTTGGTTCAATTACCGACTAGGGGCGGTCAGGGCGGCGGGTCGTTACAAAAAGTGGTATCAGAGCTTTGGTTTACACAAAGCTTAGTTTATGGCGTTTAATATGAATAGTTACTAGAATCACTTTAAAGAAAGTGTTTTCAAATTTAAAGAAGTATAAAATTTGTTTTCTTTGAAAGATAAAATGTATTTTGAAAATTAGAATTATTTTCGGAAATTCCCCTCTCTTTTGTAGCTATCTAAATTTAGGGTTGCGATAGTTCTCTTCGGTGAGGTCTCTTTAGATTTGAGTCTCGATCATTTGGAAACTCATTATCGAATTGTTGAGATTTATGAAAAATGAAATATAAGTTAAGTGAATTAACGAGTTTGTTTAAATTGGTTTAAATTGGTTTAAAACAAATATTTTGAATATCTCCGAAATAATTGGAAAATAAAATGACATGTCAATTTGGTTATAACCAAGCGGATTATTGAATTATAACTTGAGAATTTGATTTTGAATTCTTTTGAAAATTGATTTCTAATGTTGTGAAGAACGATTTAGTAAATAAATGGATTATAAGTACTTAACTTATAATTTGAACTTTTGGTATATAACTGAGTTATATAAATTGAATTGAATTAATAAAGGAGGTTATGAAACATAGAAGTTATTAAAGGAGATATATTCGTGATTTTGGACAGCGAATTATCCTTTAAGTTAAATATTGTGATAATAAAAGTTAGTTGGGAATTTTATTCACAATTTTGGACAGTGAATATATTATTAAATAAATCGGATATGTCTTAGGAAAATGATTGAATAATCCGACCTTTGCTAATATGGATTGCAAAATTTTGATAGGAAATTTATTTGTCAACTTAACTGTATGAATCAAACTAGTTTTGATGTAAAAGCTTATATTCCAAGTTTAGACTAATGCCTAAAATAGTTAATGTGGAGATATAAATCTAATGGAACCAAGTCGATATGAATAATTTACTAAAGAATTAGTTGATTATTTTTGGAATAGAAAGCAAATGCGAAGTTCAAATGGGATTTAGATTTCAAATTTGATATTTGTTAATATGAAAATCCATAATAGATTTAATAGATTCAGTGATGAATTTGAATTTGAACGGGCAGAGAATTAAGTTAAGTGGAAAACCTAATATGGGAAATTTGAAGTCGGTTTAAAACCAATATTGTGAAATGTATGCGGAATTCAAACTATGAATTAAGTCGAAGTTGAAAAAAATTAAATGGCAATGTTTTGGGGAAGCAATATTATGAAATGAAGTTAATCCATTTGAAGTTGTTTTAAAATGTGTTAAGAATCGAAAGCATAGATTTCAACATCCATTGTTGAAATAGACGTTTTCGAGAGAATAAAAGGAAATGGTGGACTATAACACTGTTGTTATAGTAAATGATTTCCGAAAGGAAATGCTTTATATAGTATTGGGATTTATATATCTATCTTAAATTCGAATCCCTATACTAGTGATTTTGGGTCATCGTAACGATGTTTTACGCAACATTCGTTTTGACTCTAACAAATGTGTTTAAAAGAATGGTTTCCTTTAAGAATGAAATATATACTTGATTATGATTTAAGTATATTGAATATTTTCCAAGTGTTGGAAATAAATGGATTTGTGAATTACTTATTATTAAATAAGTATGGGAATGTTTTCCAATATGAAATGAAAGGTTTGAAATTTTATCTTTTAAAGATAAAGTGAAAAAGTGAATATTTGAGTTTGTTTCAAATGGCTAAGTGTGGAAAATTATATATATCTTGTAAAGATATTTTTGGGAAATTTGAACAATTAGTTCAACTTTTAATTTTGAATAGTCGATTTGGATTGTATGTCTAACATTGTGAATTGATGACATATCAATTGATCTCTATTAAATATATATCTGTTGGTGGCGAAGAATTTATTCTTTTAGCTTAACACCCTTCTCTGAGACATACGAGCTTAGAGGTTATATATCGGTAGAAATCAATTATGTGTTGAGGATTGACGATGTAACGTGAAATCCAAATCGAATGTGAAGTCGATAATAAATTGAATTATGAATGTGAATTGGGTTTGAAATAACCTTAAATTTTCAAATCGGCTTAGAGGAAAATTTGAAATGGATAATGAAATGGAAAATTTTGGAATCCTCTATTTGTTATGGATATGAAATATTGTGGTTTTCAGAACGTATATATGAGAATACGATAAATTCGAAAACCATTAGTTTGGAAAGAAATTGTTATGGAAAACTTATGTAAGTTCACATAGGTATGATATGTACGAACTATGAAATGAAGTACTATGTATGTATGATATTATGTTTTCCAAACTGAGGATATGGAAAAGTACCTTCCATTTAAAATTGGTGAAGGTATTGGAACTCGATATGACTGTCCATTTGAAATTCGCAGCTACGTTGAATTTCCATATGTGGAATGTCCATTCGGACTAAAATCCCCCACGATGGATCATCGTGTTTGGGATCGGGAACTAGCGGAATTCGAGGGGCGAGATGCCTATGGGTACAAGCGATTCTACTGGGATAGTAGCGTAACCGCCGGGTATACCGCGATCTAGATGATATGAAATAGCGTAATTCGAGAGGCGAGATGCCTAGGTTTACAAGCGACTCTACTGGGATAGTAGCGTAACCGCCGTGTAAACCGCGATCTGATGGTATAGCGTAATTCGTGGGGCGAGATGCCTACAGCTACAAGCGATTCCACTGGGATAGTGGCGCAACCGCCGAGTAAACTGCGATCTATGCAACAACCATGGCGAAATTCAAGAGATGAGAAATCTATAGTTTACAAGCGACTCTACTGGGATAGTAGCGGAACCGCCGGGTAAACTGTGATCCATGGGGGAACGTGCTTTCCATATCCATTTTTAAAAAGATTTTTAAAGTATTTTCACTGGGAATTGAAGCAAGTATATTTAGTACTTAGAGATTTTTAGTCCTGCGCCTGGCCAGTGTATGCCTAATGTTTGTAAGAACGACAATAGACTTGTGAAATTTCGAGTTAGCAAGTATTTTCGAACTTTAGATGGCAAATCAATAATCTGGAATAAAAAATTGCATAATTCCAACCTAATAAATTAAGGAAGAGGATCTTTGAGATATTTTGAAAGTCCACAGCTTTGGAAAAGTTATACTATGTAGATTTTTAACAAGAATTTAAAATTTAAAATTTGGGTTTTGTAAGTTGAAAACTTTAGTAAAAGACTTTTGCGTCTTGATTGCAGAAATCAATAAAAATATATATATTAAATTATTAAACAAAGCTATTGAGATAAAACAAATGGAACTCATTTATTTTTTAATAAGTTTCAAGCTTGGTAAAATTGTGTAGGGTATAAACATCAGTGGAATTTTAACAATCATTTTTTCCTTACTTGTAATTTCGGGACGAAATTCTTTTAAGGAGGGGAGATTGTAACGATCCTGAATTTTGAACAATTTGAATTGGAAATATTTAATTAATTTTAAATATTTGAATGATGGTTTAAATTGAATTCCCAATATAACAATGAATTTGGCGATTAAAATTAATTTTTTTTTAATCTATTTAAAAGTTGAATAAAATTTGAATTTGACTTCGGAGTTGAAATTGAATATTTAATTGGTAGTTGAAATTCGAACCAATGACTTAGAAAAATAATTTGGATTTAAGAATTATTACCTATGTAAATTAATAAATTGATAGTTAGTTTTAATAACAATTTTCTTTAACTTAATTACAATGAAATAAAATCTGAAATAAATGGTTTAAATTAAAATTATAAATAAATCTACATGAGATAGATTTTATAGTTACAAATAAAAGGAAACAAATTATTAATAAATTTCGTAAAATAGTAAGTTGAATAAATAAGTAAAATGAACTATGTAAAACAAAAAAGTATTGCTAAATTTAAACGACATATCAACTAAAACTTAACTGCATCTAATCAACAAGTATATGAAGTATTATAAAAGATAAGGATGAACACTTGTGAAAGCAAATAATAAAGGCAATAAAAAAATAATAATAAATAAAATAAAATAATAAAAAAATGGATTGCAAAATCTTTGGTACACATTTCCTATCTTCTCAACCGAGATATTGTCATTAAAAAAAAAAAATAAGTACGATCTCCTCTTCAAAAGCAAAACCGACCCCTCCCTCCATCATTTCAGAGCATACGAAGAAAAAAAAAAGAGTAAAAGAGAAAAAAAATGGCGGCCTAAAAATCGTTCGTTCCTCTTTGCAAAATTGGGGCTTTTCAAAAATCAAAGTGCCACGATTTCGATTTCGCTCGTCTTTGTGATGCTCGGCCGCTTCTATTTGGTCGAGTTCGTCGTCGCTTCGAATCTAAGGTGAGTAATTTATTTACTCACATCTAATTTAAAGTCATATGACATTTTGTTGTTGATTTATCTCGGCTATTTGATTTTCGCCTCTGCTGGGACTATGTGATAATGTTTTGTTAATTGGTGAATCCTCTGGTTCTTCGACTTCGGTCGCTTTGACTTTGCGAAACATTTTTTGGGGCTTCGGCCATTCTATTTTGCTCTGTTAATTGAATTTAAACTGATGAGAACAGATGCTATCATTAGTTCACAAGGAAGAAAATGGTTGTTGGGTGTTATTTTCAAATCAAAATCTAGGAAAAACATTATAAAAAAAAATAATTTTTCTCTGTTCTTCTCTACGAAATCTGGTGAGTAAACATCCTAATTCAAATGCTAAGTAATTTTAAGTTGCTTTCAGATGATTTCTGAGATGAATTATCTTTGCATGTGAAAAATCTAGGTATGATCACTTTTTTATATGATAGTTGTGAACTGTACAAGTCAATATCTCCCTGTTTTACAGGTTTAATGTTTACAAATGTATAAAAATTCATATCTTTTTATTATTCATTGTTAACACTTGGATAAAAAAAATTAACTAAGTATTAGCATAATCTAGGTACTGAAAGTATAAACAAGTATTCATGAACTAAAGATATGCTTGTATTTGGAAAAAACAGTAGGAATCTTTAAAACTGGTAAAGCTCAAGTGTTATAAATTACTGATTCAAGTTTAATTCTTGAATCACCTATGGAAAATGAGATTTTTAAAATAAAAAAAAATCAAAATGTGTGTGGCTATGCATTTTCATGTTAGACTATTATGTTGCACTTTACCTGCATGGATATTGAACGGACAGTTGCATTGTAATTTCCTGTCTTTGATCACTTAGACTAAATTTGTAGTTTCTTGTTTGCTTTGACTCTTTTCTGATGGTGTCGATTTGTTGTTGTGGTGATTTTCTGTTTTAACTCGTACTTATCTTTGCTATTGATTATCTCTGGTCTGCATGAACCTGTTGATGATTTTCTGGCTAGACTTTTTTTCATGTCTTCACCAGACTTCTACAATTTTATGTATTGGCTTCGGCCACTGTCTGCAGTCCTGTAGTATTACCTCGAATTGTAGTTGTCGATTCCTTCTAGCTTCACTGTGAAATTCACATTTGTACACTTGCTTGAGTTTTACAGGGCTTTGACAGTTCATTTGTTCATTGTCTTGCATACATTTATATAAGTGTGCATGTTTTACTGCACTGTTTAATTTTACCTGTTACACTTGAAGTATATTGATATTCATGTCTGCACTTGTAGATGCATTGCGCAAGTTGCTTTATGACTGTTACACATGGTTGGACTTGTAGTTGTTGTACTCGTCTGCACTCACTACTGTTTTAGTGTAGTTGATAATTATTTGCTCACTGTTTCATAATTTCCAGATGTTGCATTCATTGTGCATTCTGGTTTCCTTGTAAACTTGGGCTCTGGACATCTATTCTTCAGTGCTTGCTTTGATCATTTTTGTAGTCTGCACATGTTGTTTCACTGTTATTGTTGAGGCAGAACACATTGTATTTATGATCTTTGTGGTTGTATATGTTGAGACATTCACTTGTAGTCTGCACCATTTGGTCTGATTGTTTGATACACATTTCACCACTTTAATATTGTAGTTTGCATGTTCATGTAGCTTGTGTAGTCTTAACCACTGTGACCCTCTGGTTATATCTGAGTTAGTTGTATCTTTGTTGCATTGCCTCCATTCAGAATTATTGTCGCAGTGATTTGTCTGTTCATTGGCCTTGAGTTGAACCTTGTTTTGATTTGTTAGTTGTGTTTATGGTTGGTGCACACGAGTTGGCGAGGCAGTGCACATGTGTATAAATATACGTGTGTACTGCAGCCACACAGTATTGATTTTTATTGATATTTCCTTTGTTTTTGATTCATTGATTTCTTTGCGTATTTCATATACGGTATTGGCGAGGCCGTACACGCGTGCGTGTACGGCAGCCAATCGGTTTTTGATGTTTTTTTCTCTAAATTTTTAAAAGAAAAAAAATTCTTTCATCTATCTTCATTGATGATTCCAATCTGCTGATTTATTGTTTAACACTTTTAAGTGTTATCATTTACCGTTATCCGATTTCTTGTAAAGGGTCGGATAGGTGAATTATCTTTGACTGTCGTCTAATTTCTATTTTAATTATTATTGCTTCTATGCACTAATAACTGAGTTTGAATTAGACTGACCCGTGTATTATTTTCTTTTGAATGTAATACTCGGGTCAGACCGAGTATTTTTACAGCTTGAAGATTTTCAGGCAGCGAAGTTAGAGAGAGGGGGATTAAAGCTTTACTCCAGTTTTCAGGATTTCTTTTGTACTTTAAAAAGATAGATATATATATATAGATAATTGTTCCGCTGTATTAAAATCTGATTCATTGTATAAAACTCTGATGTATAAAAGAAAAGTTCATTTATGTGAAATATGATTATTATTCTGTGATTCTGTGGCTGATTCTGTTTAAATGTTATAAACTAAATAACAATCCGTCATTTTGAACGTTTCTAGTTGGTTTATTACCGACTAGGGGCGGTCAGGGCGGCGGGTCGTTACATAATATACATACATACATACATACATATATATGTGTGTGTGTGTAATAACAAATTTTTATGCAAAAGAATCTGTGGCTATTTATAAATATAACCATCAAAGTACAACAATCAACACATCAATATGGACAGTTTTTTTACTTGTCCTCATATACATAACACACACAACGGAATATCCAAGTATGTGTAATACGCCTGAAATTCTTTTGCTCATCTCTCGAGCTCCAAAGCATCTTAACCTGAATATGTAATACTCGGTCTGACCCGAGCATTATAATGAAATAACATCAGAGTCGATCTAGAAAATCAACATGAGAAAACACATTCAATTTGATTATTTCAAAATTACTTTGAAAAGCAAAGTTATCTCGTAAGACCATGTCAAACTTAAACACGACGGATTTTTACCTTACGATATCCAAAAATTTTATATTAAAATCATCTGATATTATAATAGTGTCAATAGCAAGTAATTTTGAAAATAGCTGAAATGCTTACATTTCACATTTCAACATAGTTGGACATAATCAAAACCGTACAGGGCTTATTGGAAAATGGACTCCATACAACGACTGGACTACTGAGGTACCGCCCGTCATAGTATACCTCTAGAAAAATCTACGGAGATCGTACCTAACGATCCCTACCAACCCAGGACCGACCTCCCTCTTACTGGATAGTACCAAATATGTTATCACCCTGGGTGTTCTCACCCTTATCGAGCGCTCTCTTTTCCATGCACAACCATATCCATAAATTTCAAAAATATAATTTTGCCGTGGGTATGTAGAAAGTAATAGCATACCTTACTTGGGTGTGACCCACTCAGCCCTACTACATCTCCCCTGTTTTAGTCATTCCCGGTTGATGGGGCTTGAGGCTATGTTTTTCCTTTAGAATAGCATTCATACTTGGAATGCTAACACATCCTTCTAGGCAAACAATGCAATGATAGCATTCATCCATACAAGTTGTCCTGGGTTTGGACAAACGAAATCTCCTTCAATGTTACCATTTCCATTATCTTCAACATATCACAATTCATAATGCACAAAGCAGATTAAAGTGGTTTTCAGATAATTATCCGATCCCGGTCTCTATGAAACGATCGATGAATCTGACCAGATTTGATAGTCAGTTATTTAACTATAAATAACAGCATTTATAGTCACTAGGCCTCATATTATAAGTTTTCCAAAATATTCATCTCAAAATATCTTTATATATATATATATATATATCCAAATCTTTCCACTATTTCAATATTGGTAAACAAATTTGAAATACTTATATCCATTTATTGGATATTTTCGATCTATCTCGATGCTTTAAAATATTTCTTCCAATTTCATTTAGAATTCTGTACCTTGGAAATCTTTCTAAAATAATAATCCAATAGTTAAAATATTTCCAACCTTTCTACTCTAAAACTAGGATATATTTTAAGCACATTCTCTCAAAAATCTATTTATTTCCATTACATAGGAAATATAACATTTACTATCATACTTCTCAAAATACTTGTGACCTACTTATCATTCCCTTAACTCATGATTAACGGGTTCTAATATTTCCTTGTAACTCATTAACCAATTACTTTAAAATTTTCTGATTGATCACACTTGTTTATAATTCAAAATATCCATTTCTAACTTCTTTTATGAATTATAATTTTTTTTGAAGTTTTCACATTTAAATACCATGGAAATTTTCCTTAAGTTTCGAGAAATCCATTACAAGTCTCTTTCACAAAAATTATTTTTGTTAGATAACTCCGCTTACCAATCTCGAGACTATTTATAATAAATTTCAATCATTTCGAATCTTTATATATAATAAGTATTTTAAATATTAAAATTAGTTTAAAACATGTTAAGAAAATTATTTACATATCAAAACATTTTAAATAAACATCGATTACTTCTTTCTAATTCATTTTAAACCAAACCAATCGATTTTCAAAGCTTATTATAAAATGAAAATTCATTCCAATAAATATTAAAAAATTTAATAATTTATTTTTTGAAAACATTTCCATACTAAAAAGCTTTAACTATATAGTTTATTAATTAGGGATTCCATTTAAAAAAATTTAAATTCAAAACAATAATAATTTTTAAAAATCAAATATTCCAATTTCAATTTATAAATCTTCTCGATTCATATCCTTTCATAACCATCCTCGCATTCAAAAATAGATTTCACTTTATTAAAAAACAATTTCCATAATTCGATATAAATTCACACTGTGAAATGATATTTCCAATTTATAAAACAATATCATTCCCTTATTTATAAACATCATTTGTAAATTTTATAAGCCCATTTGAGTTTTCTCTTTTTTCTTAAACTAATTCCATTTTATAAAAGCAAATTTTTAAATCCAATTCTCAGTGAATTCCATTTATTTCCCAAATCTATATTTAATATCGATTCAACTTCTTTTTCCTTTAAATCTAGAAATATCACTTAAAAATTTATTGTAAAAAAATCCTTTATGAAATTTATTTTAAAATCTCTACTAAAAATATTTGTGTGAACAATAAAGTACAAATCAAAATAAATTTTTGTTTTATCCCAATAAATTTCCTTTAAAATAATCTAAATTCCTATATAAATGTTTTTATATCCAAATTCTTCTTTTAATTCCTTAAGATTTAGAAATAGTATTCATGGCATTTTAAATACCCTAATTAAGGCCAGTACTACTACATCATCTGATAACTCAAACCATAACATAATCTATCATAGATATCCACACACATTATATGTTACTATATACGAAAAATGTGATGACCCACCTTTCATTCGACAGAAAGACATATCATCAATAAGAAAGAAATAGGTAGAAAGAAAGAGAATAGATAGAAAGAAAGAAACAACAACACCAGAATCTCTCACCAGAAACAGAAAAAATATAATATATCACATAACTATTGCATAGTCATTATACATCAGAGTCAATATAGTTACAACATCACAGTAACCAGTCGTGAAGACCTGTCTATCCATTACATTCCAAAATACAACAGATAGAAGACACCAACACAGCGGAAATAGATAGATATAGATACACCAAGACTCCTGCTCCAAGCTTCCTGAAATTCGTCAAGCCAAACCTGATCACTTGGCTACTCATAAAAATTTGAGTACCCAAGAGTTCAAGAAATATAGAAATAAACTCCGGGTCAGAGATGAGTCTGGTGTGAGTAAATGGTTAATTTGTTTAACTTGAAAAACCTTTGAAATAAAAGGTAACTCGTAAGACTCTCCGCAAATAAACACGAATAAGTTTTTCCTTTACGATAACCAAAACATTTGATAGGAAATCTAGTTGTATTATAACAGTGTCTAGGGTTTCCAGTATAAAATACACAAATAGCTGGAATGCTTACATCTCACGTTCCAACATAGTTGGGTATAATCAAAATCGTATAGGCACTTATTGGAGATTGGATTCATACAATGGCAGGGCTACTGGGGAACTGCCCATCATAGTACGTGGTCCAGATTACTGTACCGAGGATCCACGCTGATCCCCTGCAACACAAGATTGGAGCTATCCCTTACTGGATAGTCCGAAAAAGGCAACCCCGCGGTTGTGTCCAACAACTGCCCACATAGCCGAATAAAGGGACATGTAGACATGGGAAAATCTTATCCTACTTGGGTGCTACCCACTTAGCCTTGTGTGCACCTCCCCTTTGTTAGCCATTCCCAGTTGATGAGGCTTGAGGTTATGATTACCTTTTTAGAACACAAATCTTGGAATGCTCAACGTCCTCCATTGACGATGGTCTGATAGCATTCATCCATACAACGAAACCGAAGGCACTATCTCACTACATTCATTTTTGGAATCACCCTTAGAGTTAACGACAATAGCCCTTGCACTCTGAAACTTCATCTCGATCTTCACTTTAAATTTCACGACCTATCGTTTAATTTGGATCGATGTGGTTTTCTAATAACAAATTTGATATCTGATCCCGGTCTCATCGAAATCCAAACGCCGTCTTAAAGGTCAAGTTGTTTAAGGTTTAAACAGTTTAATTACATTCAGAAAATTGTACACACACAGCATTTTAGCACAGATAAATAACACACATTTATCACAACTATATCCAAAGTATATCACATAACAGAATATCACAGATTATCATATTATACATATCAATCAATCTAGACATTCTACACAATCAATCATCCATAAGCAAGACTTATTAATCCCGTAATTATAATTAATTTAATTAACGCAAATTAAATTAATTACTTAAGAATTAATCACCTAACCCTGCTTAATTAGTAATTAATTAATTACAAACCATTTGAATTAATTAATCATTCTTAATTACTTTACAAATTAATTAATTAATTAATCCTTAATTACTGATTAATTATCTAATAATTATTAATTAAGTAATCCCTAATCAAATATTAATTAACCCTAATTATAAATTAATAAATCCTTAATTATTAATCAATAAATCCTTAATTACAAATTAATTAATCTCTAAATAATAAATTATTTAATCTCTAGTTATTTAATTTATTTCCTAATTACAAATTAATCAATCTCTAATTAATTGATTTATATCCCTTAATTATTAATTAATTAATCCTTAATAATTAATTAATTAATTTCTCTTTGATTACTTTAATAATTTAATTAATCTTTAATCATTAAAAGCTTAATTAACTTTAAGATAAACTATTTATCTTTATTGATTACTTAATTATCATTAACATATAAATTTAAAATATTTTATCTTTTAATTAACACTTAATTAAACCATTTAATTTAAGTTTAAAAATAACTTAAGAATCCAACTAAATTAATTTAAGAAAATAAATTATATAACTTTCTTGAACCAATTATTTAAAACATTCTATTATAAAAGAAAAATTATTTTAAGAAAGAGGTTTAAACTTGATTTATTTTGAATTTTAAAAAAACATGTTATTATTAAAATTTTAAACTGTTATAAATCATTTTCTTCGAGTTCAACTCGGTTTCCAACCCAAGTCACACCCGAGATTTTTTTTTTAAACTTGTTAAAACTTAAACTGTTAACATGTGATAACACTCACGAATCCTACCCGAGGCCATGCTTGAGACACACGGCAGCTACTATGAGTCTTTCCCCAAGTCGACATCTTCTCCTTCCACGCATAACAACACTAACAAAAACAGGTACATGTGCACATGCACAGATCATAGGCGACGATCCAGTCACCCATGCCACCGCCTACGAGTCATCGATGACCTTCCCCTTCGATCCCGACTACCCGTACTTCACCACAAACCCAAAATCAAAATCGAGCTACCTTGAACAAATCTAGAACTGAACCCAACGCCTAAAAACCACTCGACCCGACGCTTCCGACCACCAGCAACCATGAAATTCTGTCTATAGCTCCGCCGAGGACCCTCGCTTCCATCCCCAACCTCCAAATGAGTCCGGTGCTCCATAGACGATGCAGTAAGCAGTTTTTCGAGCTCGACCAAATCTGATCCCAAAACCCTACTCCGACGCCTAGCCGCCGCCACGGTGATCATTGGAACCAACTTCCATTTTTCCTAAGCTTGCCAATTTCCTAGCTACCTCCAGTGGCGATCCCGACATTCCCGAGTCCCCCGATCACTAGAAAAACCGCAAAACCCATAATACTATCAACCCCGAATTCTCATAATTTACTTACTTTAAAATCGTGAGTTTTATTTTAAAAATCGTAATTTCCAAAGACGATTCATAAAATATACATGAAACACTAAAATGTTGAAATAGAATTTTCATAAACTTTGGGTTTTTTGCTGTATATTTAAATTTCCAAAAATCTTTAAACTATTTATAATTAAAATTTAGATCTTACAAATTTAAATAACTTTTGTTTGAACAACAAAGTCTAAAAGATATTAGAGGATGGGATCATGTTTTTTGAAAAAAAAATATTGAAGCCTGTGAAAACAAGAACAGAGGACATTTTCTTGTTCTTAGACATGCACACTTGTATCACTTAAATATGTGCAGAATCACATGCATACATGCACGCAAAGCATAACTCATAACATACATTCCACGAAATTCACTACTACAAAACATGCCATTTGCATCGGTTGTTTACCCCCCTTTTGCATCAGTTCAACAACCAATGCAACAGGCTTAACACTTTTGCATCAGTTCTGAAACCGATGCAAAAAGGTCCTTTTTGCATCGGTTGTTACTAACAACTGATGCAAAATATCATGGTTGGTTGCTTGAACACAGCCCCCATGTTGCATCGGTTGTAATGAAAACAGATGCAACAAAGTAACTTGTTGCATAGGTTGTTGTTGAAAACCGATGCAAACTAATCCCTCTATTGCATCGGTTTTTTATAACAACCGATGCAAACTAATCCCTCAGAAACCATTATTACAGTACTCAAATAGACTATATATATATATATATATATATATTATTGATAATCTTATATATATGAAAAGAAAAAGAAAAAAACATGCACAAAAAAGAGAACATTGCATTCATCTTCAATTTTGTTACAGATTTTCAATTACATTTCAATTCATTGGCACTTTCATCACTGTACATTCTCGATTTCTATAAAAAAAAACCAACACTAACCATCGATTCAACCACTCATAACATCTCTGCCATCAACCACAAACCCAAAGCAATCACCAAACCCTGCATATTCAAAAGAGTTTTCATTTTTAGTCTGACTGCTAATGCAATAACTTGGATGTTGGTCAGATCTTGTCAGGTAAGGAGGCAAAGCAGGTTCCGAACCTTCTTCAGGCATAACTAACTGGTATGAGTTTTCTTTGCATTTATTTTCTTTTACAAGACACTGATGCCTTTTAACAATATCAGCATTAGACATTTCAGATCTCCCATGGGAATCGCAGACAATGTCATTAGGGACATTATCGTATTTGGCATTTTCATTAACAGTGAATTCTTTTGGAACTTGAATAGCTGACGTATATGACTGTGGTGGCATCAAAGGATCCTCGGATCCCACTAAACAACCCATGTTTTTTGATGTATGTTCAGCAGATTTAAGCTCACACTTAGTTTGATATTCAGAATCGGTCTCTGTCTCGGATTCAAGTATGGTTGAAGCATCCAGATAGTTTTCAGTTTCACTAGTGATCTCATTGTCTGGAATTTCCATTTCAGAAATATCTGATTCAATCTCTGAATCATCGGAGCGTATTTGAGTAGGTTTAAATTGAGTACCATCCATAAGTTTGTCATCACATGGTACGGGACTAATAGGCTTCAATATTTCTGATTTTTCATCCTATCTGATAGGAGGAGGACTAGGGCACGTTCTAATGGCATTGGCCTTATCATGCATATCTGAAGCAAAGGTGCTGCCTTGAATTATATGTGACTTTGAAATACATGGACTATTGATCTCCGATTCATCTGGCAATCCTGATGAATTTGAATCTATGATTATTGGTTCAACAAATCTCAACCTTCTCGAATCAAAGGATGATGGTCTGCTTTCAAGATCAGGTTTACGTCGTGAGGTGGATAAAGGTGAAGTATCAGTTGAATAATGATGTTCATCAGCATTTGAATATGTAAATCGAGCACTGTAAAAATAGTTGCAGATAAGTTGATTGCCTTTATAAGTTTAGATAATATATTTGACTCACACATTCTACATGGCTTAATAAATGATGGCTTAATAAATGATACATAGTTTGGAAGGAAACCTGCTAAAGTGCTGGGATAATGATGAACCTAGTCGACTTTCTTGATTTAGTTCTGATCCCTTCCTCTGTCAAAGATGATGTAACATAAAGATTTTAGAATCATGTATAATTAACAGTTTATGAGTTCAGAATTATGATATTTTAGTACATATTTACTACAATTAGGTAGGTTATGGTCAACCAACTATTTTTATTCAATATACAAATGACCTTCCTCAAATTTGTATCACTTTCAAAGTATGCAGCAAAAGATAGACTCATAACTATAAATTAAAATAATCTATATATTGAAAGAACAAAAAATATAGACTGTAAGAACAAAAAATCCAATATTTGTACATACGTGTAACTATTAAGCATGAAGTGTGAAGTAACATTCCAGAACCTATATGGAGAACAACTGTTCAAGAAGTATTAAAATTTATATTTGATTTTATAATTCACACCTCTTTCGCTTTCTTTCCTTTCGGCGAGCGTCCTTCTCTTCTTCTATTTCCTTAATATATTTCCTTTCGACATGAGTAACATGGTTTTCCGAATTGATATGTTTGACTGAATAATAATAACGATATTGTTAGTATCAATTGTTACCTAGAATTTTATTATTCTAATAATCATCATATATTAATAGCAAGAAAACTTACTCTGGATCAGCCCTCCACTGCATTCATCTTTTTCTGAAGCTTCTAGCATAGCTTTTTCAATTTTTCTTTTTGCCTTCTCAAAGCTCAAATTATAGAAACGTTGCGAGTTAATTACCTTTACAGCATGTTCAGCCCCGGTTCCATCACATACATATTTGACGTCCTTAATACCAATTAATGATGCTTGTTTTATACAAGCATCCTAAACAAAGAAAAGACTATATTAAGCACAAATAAACACTTGTTCGTTATAGTACAAATTAGACATAAGTAAATCTTGAACTGTTTGTGAAATGATAACTTATATTATGAAATACTCACAACTTTCATGGAGTAGCAATGGTCAATGATAATATAGATATTCTACGGTTGCTAAAGCATTATAAGTTATCCTAAGTTACCCTATACATTATGAGTATTGTCCTTGATCACTTGCCAGACCTTTTTGAGTACTTTTACATGATATATGGACGTAACTTTAGCAGAAAAGTTGGCAAGTGCAAGGCTAGTCTGTACTTGTGATCATATAATAATACTTTAAGTAGAACTAATCCCCTTGTGGAGGGACAAACCTAAGAGATAAGTAGCCTAAAATTTTATTGAATAAATCCCTTAGTGGTAGGATATACCATGACTACATATAGTTGAAGAAATTCAAATTACTCCCAAAGCATTAACATACTGCAGTGCAGACTTGTGGGAAAGAGGCACATAATGCACCCCAAGAACTATCGTTACAAGCATAGTGTAGGCATACAAAAAAGAGTGATAAAGTGCTCTCCCAAGTGCTATCAATATATTGGCTTGGTAGAAAGAGTGATATATGACTTTATGGCACCCTTGGTTATGTACAGAGTGTAGATTAGTGACAAAGAGCGATGTAACGTGCTCCTTAGTAAAAGTACATCGACTCGGTGGAAAAAACACTATAGAAATAAAACAAAAACCATCCATCTTGAACATATTCTTCCTTTATTAGAAAACCAAAATCTCCACATTTGGGAAAACATAAACTTGACTTTCCTCTATATACATTCCAACATGGAATCAAAATTTCACCCGTTAAACTTTTATCCAATGGAAGAGAAAACATGTACACATTCAACAATTTAATTTAAATTGTCATTTTTGGGAAGGTAATAAAAATCAAATATGGAAAAACACAATGAAGAAGAAGTGAGTGATCAAGTTAAAAGACAACCAAGTAAGAAGTAAATTATAGCTAATAAGTATGCAAGAGATCAATCAGAGGCTGTGGAAGAGAGGAAGAAAAGACTACGTGAAAAGCAAAAATAAAATATAATGAATATAGGTTGGTTACATGAATTCCGAATGTAAGATGAATGAAATGGAATTCAGAATTTAATCTCGAAAAATGTTTAAAAAAAAACATTGCATATGTTCCAGTCTTTAATATATAATAGATACAATAGATCGGAACCTCGCAGGCCTGACTTGATGGTAAAGTATTATACATAATGTTTGCACTTTCTTTTATAATATCTTATGAGCGTGCGTGACAAACCAATTAATGGTTTGATGTTGTGATTTGTGAACAATGTGTTGAAAAAACATAATTAAATATAAGTGGTAATGCAAACATATTACGTACTTTGCATTGCCGACACCTATGCAATAAGATACTTGTACCAATCTTAAATTTCATATATATTTATTTTCCTTTTCATTTTATTATTAGCTTTTATATGTACAAATGAAAACATCATTGGCTAGAGGTGAGAACATGAACTATTGACTTCTAAACACAGGGATTTCAAAATTTCAGTTGCTGGCTGTCTTATGCACAATTTCACACTTGTATTATTGTGTACAATGATATTTCTTCATTTCCCATGAAGAGAGTGCTGACAGGAGTAGTAAGAAAGACTTCAAATTTGTTGCTAACATATATGCAAGAGCCGTTATATCGAGTGTAAAGATGCAAGTTGAGTAAATAATATCACAGCGTGTTTTGGAAATAGGGCAATAAAAAATTTCTTCAATTCAATCATAAAGGAATCAAAGTACGGAACATTGTCATATTAAAAGTTCTGCAGCTATATTTGACAGATACCTAAATCCAAAGATGTGTATACATATGGAGGCAGCACAACTTCACTATAAGCCATTGCATGTCAAATTGCGACTGCAATATATATCATAATATTTCTATTCATTAACCATATTTGTTATCAAATTATAGAGTGATTGGTAATAAATATTTACTAGTCAGGATAGATGCAATAATGCACCAAAATGCATGACTCAAACTGAAGCTTAACCTTGATTTTGTGTCCCTTCCTTTCTCTTTGAACCTTTACGGCCTTCTTTAGCTCGGATGCAGACCATACTGTTCTAAAATCGAATTTTATTTACAAACAAATATATCAATAAGATATGACCAAAACGCACTTCATAATCACACCTTAGCAACAGCTTTTGGTGGATAGTCATCTTTGAGTTTTGGATCAACACATTGCTTAACATTGTCTTCGCTCAACCTTGGTGTTGCCTGAACACAATGTAAAATAACATGAATGTATAAGTTAATTTGGTGATTATTTTTATAGGCAACTATTGAAACACTAGCTTCAGGTGTGAGCTGTATTCAAAAAACCTACCCAGGTAACCAAACTTTGTTGTCCTTTCGGCATAGTGTGGTCTACGGGTTTCCTTCCTGTTAAAAGCTCCAAAAGAATGACACCAAAACTATACACATCGCTCTTGTGCGTTAGTTGTCCAGTCATAGCATACCTGATTTTTTTATAAACAAATACTTTTGAGGAAATAATTTGCTACTGCACTTTGAGCAATAAAAATACTACAAGTATATTGCCATGTCATGTTTAGTTAAATCCCGACAAAATTTCAAGAAAGAAACAGAGGAAATGGAGTCAATTAACTAGACCAAGAAAGTTAATGTACGGAAAATTGATGGATTATATTTTTACTACAAATACACATAGAAAGACAACTTCAGCGCAATCTGTGCTAGGGTGTGAATGCAGCTAATGGTAATAGTTCCATTGTGGCTAGGCATAAGGCTGAAATATGATGAAAAATAAATAAACAAGAGTTTAGCATGCTGTTATGGTAAAAGCAAGACACATTTTATTCTATAAAATAAATATACCTGTCAAATTGCATTTACCCAGCCTCATCATTCATTGTTCCAGAACCGTTTGAACACTCATGCCAACAACACAATAACATCTCTGACCCTCCTCAACATCCACATAACAACATAACTGCATTTTCACCTGCATTTTTACCTGACTGCATTTTCACCTGACCTACACACATCACCTACCCAATTGTATCCATCAACAAACATATAAGATTTTCTGTTACCATTACCACTGCTGCAACATCATACAACTTCCCCTGCAGCGATTATCTTTCCAATAGTCACTCCTCACAACATCACCACTGCTCAACAAAAACTCCTTACCATCAACACTTTACCTCACCGCCTTACCATTCCAGCCACTTCCATATCACTGCCTTACCATTCCAGCCACTTCCATATCATTACAACGACCCAAAACCCTTAAATTCCAAAAGATGAATCACCCTCGGCACACAATCGAGCACCGAATCGCCTAAATTCGAATGACAAACTCGAAAAAAGAACACCAGAACACCAGAACATCAAGCTTGTTTGCGTATTTTGTTTTGTTTGTGAATGATGTTGTGAATAGTTTTGTTTTATTCTGTATATTTTGGTAGTTTTGAAACCAAAGTTTGGAACCAAAGATGGAACTCGAATTCATGAAGTTTGGAACTTTATCCGACCATCATACTCAAATTCACGAATTCTGAAAGCAACAAATTTCCAATTTCATTGTAAGTGGATTAGGGTTCGGGCTTGGATTCAGAGCTGAGGGAGAGGAGAATGGAGAGGAAGAAAGAGAGGTGGAGAGAGCTCGTGATAGAGGAAATTATTTATGGGGATGGAGCTTGGATTTAGATCAGGTTTTTCTGATATTGGGAAAGATGAAAAGGGAGAGAGGGATTTAGGGTTTTCTACTGAATGACGAAAAGGAGAGGTACGCGGTGAAAATGAGAGGGAAAAAATAACTTACGGCTAACTTTTCATCACGGTTTTCAACGGGGGAATAGTATTTTTGCATCGGTTGTAAATAAAACTGATGCAACTAACACTATTTGCATCGGTATATTTTCTTCGGTTGTCGATGATAACCGATGCAAATTGTATTTTTTTACTATCTACTGCTTTCCACATACCAAATGCATCGGTTGTTAAAGCGTAATCAATGCAAATACTTCTATTTGCATTGGTTGTTGTAACAATCGATGCAAATGAGGTGAAGTAACATGTGTATTTTGTAGTAGTGATTCACATGCAACATATTAAAACAGGAATAGTTTGTTTACTCATCAGAAAAAATGTTGAACAGAGATTTTAAACTGGAAATGTTTAGACAGAGAGCTTTTGAAACTGAATGCTTAGATTTTTGAAAACTTGTTAACTGGAAAACTTTGTTGTTGAGATGATCTTGTTTTTGATTTAGTTTTGAAGTTGGAATCTTGCTTTAAAAACTGAGATGATCTACTATAGTTGTTGAAAGAGTTTGAATTTTCTGGTTTTAAGTATGTTTACAGGCATTGTTTTCTTTATTTTAAAAATTAGAATAGGAAAGAAATGAAAGAGAGGAGTGTAGATATATTTATAGCTTTAATTTATAATTTAAAATAAAAGAAAATAAAGGAAAATTGTGACACTTGTTAAAAATAGCTTACATTTGTCATTTACATGTTAATTAACTTACATTTTTTTATGCATGCGTTAATATGTTTTTGAATGTTTTTATAAAACTTTATATTTAATTTCTATTTTGTTATTACATTTTCTTAATTTATATAAAAGTCCTTTAAAGAAAATAATATAAAACTAATAAAAATCATATATATATATACATATAATTTTTAAATCCAATTTATTTTAAGATATTTATCTTTTTGAATTCCAAATTCAAATTTAATTTAAAATCAACTCACATATATACATACACACACACACAAATATATATATATATACAACACATAATTTATTTGTTTGAAAAATAATATTTCTATTTAAATCTACTTATATATATACATATAAATAACTTATTTTTTTTAAAGAATAATTTTACCGATTTTAAATAATTTTTAAAAGAAGATTATCACATTTTATTTGCTTGAAATTCTGGGATATCACATTCCTCCCCTTTAAAGCATTTCGTCCCCGGAATTTAAAAGCAAAAAATAATCCAAAAACTTGTATTTCAAAAAATTCAAGCATACATATCAGTCACACACTAAAAACCAAACAAACAATTCATTCAAACAAACATTACTAGCTATTCGGACACAAATCCAGATAGACTTTCCTAAAACTATCCCGAGTTTCCCTGGTACGGTCTCTGGGATCCTCACTCCATTGAACCTTGACCAGCTTCACCACTTTGTTTCTGAACTGCTTCTCATCTTGATCAACTACCTGGACTGGATGCCTGACTACAGATATGTCCGGTTCGATCTCTAAATCTTCTTGCACTACAGGTTCCACAACTAAAGATGGGTCGTACACGTACTTCCACAGATGAGATACGTGAAAAACATTGTGAATTCCATCCATCCACACTGGCAATTCAATCCTGTAGGCCAAAGCACCAATTCTCTCAAGCACTCAGAAGGGTCCAATATACCTTGGGGCAAGCTTTCCCATCTTTCCAAATCTGATCGCTCCTTTTATCAAGGAAACCTTAACAAAAACCATATCTGCGACTTCGAATTCCAATTGCCTACGTCTCTTATCCGCATAACTCTTCTGAGGATCCTGGGCTGCTTTCATTCTCTTCTTGATAAGTACCACCTTTACAGATGCCTCTCGGATCAAATCTGGACCAAGAACAAGAAAATCTCTTGATTCTACCCAACAGGATGGTGATCTACAAGGTCTTCCGTACAAAGCTTCATAGGGTGCCATCTTGATGCTCGCTTGATAACTATTATCGTACGAGAATTCCACTAAATGCAGATGGTCCTCCCAAGATTCACCAAAATCCAAAAAACAATCCCTCAACATATCCTCTAGTATACGATTCAGCCTTTTCGTTATTCCGTTGGTCTGGGATGATAGGCTGTACTCAAACTCAATCTTGTACCTAAAGCTATCCGCAGAGCCTTCCAAATTTTACTGGTAAAGATTGGATCACGGTCACTAACTATGCTGACTGGAACTCTGTGCAACCTGACGATCTCCTTCAAGAAAATATCCACTAAAGATGCTGTAGTTCTGGTTGCCTTAACCGGAATAAAATGGGCGCTCTTGGTCAGCCGGTCTACAATTACCCATATACCTTCATTTCCACTTCTGATTCTTGGAAAACCGTCGACGAAATCCATACATATCATTTCCCACTTCCACTTAGGGACTTCCGAGGCTGCAACAATCCTGCGGTCTTCTGTTGATCACCTTTCACCCGCTGACAAATCGCACATCCATTGACGAAAGCAACAACATCCTTCTTCATGCCTGGCCACCGGAAAACTCTTTTCATATCATTATACATCTTTAAAATTCCTAGATGGATACTCAACCTTGGTTTGTGGCCTACCCGTAAAACTTCCTGCCTCAACCCATCCACATTTGGAACACACTAACGTCCGTTGATACTCAAAGCTCCTTGATCGTCTATCTTGAAATCCGAATATCGACCATCCTTTGCTTCAAGAATCAATTCCTCGAAAGTTCTATCCTTCATCTGACTGCTTATGATCTTTTCCAGCAGAGACGGAAAAACTTCCAAAATAGATAGAACTGCATTCCTACTCAGAGCAACTGCCACTACCTTCTCTTTCCCTGGAGTATAAAGGATATCCAAATCATACGATGCCAAAAATTCTACCCACCTCTGCTGCCTCAAATTCACATCCTTCTGGAAGAAAAAGTACTTCAAAGGTTTATGATCTGTGAAAAGCTCGAACTTCTCTCCCTACAGATAGTGCCTTTAGATCTTCAAAGCAAAGACAATGGCTAACAATTCTAGATCATGCATAGCATAATTCTTTTCATGTGGCTTCAACTGCTTACTCACATACGCAATCACTTTTCCATTCTACATCAGCACTGCACCCAACCCAACTCCACAAGCATCTATGTAAACTTCAAACTTACTCTTACCATTACGAATAGCAAGAACTGGTGCACTGGTCAGCCTTGCCTTCAAATCCAAGAAAGCTTCTTCACACTTGGGGGTCCACTTAAACTTTACTCCTTTCCTAGTCAACTTGGTTAAGTGCGAAGAAATCTTAGAGTAGTCCCTGATAAATTTCCTGTAGTACCCTGCCAAACCCAAAAAACTACGGGCTTCCATAGGAGTCTACGGTTGCTTCCACTCTTGAATAGTTGCTACCTTGGCTAGATCTATAGAAATAACCTCACCAGAACCAATATGCCCCAAAAATCTCACTTTCGACTTCCAATAATGGCACTTTGAAAACTTAGCCTTCAGGACATGCCTCCTCAAAGTCTCCAATACTTTATCCAAATGTCGCTTATGCTCCTCTTTAGACTTGGGGTAGACAAGAATGTCATCGATCTAGATGAGCACGAACTTATTCAGCACATCTTGAAAAACTCGGTTCATCAAATCCACAAAATAGGTAGGACCTTTGGTTAGCCCAAAAGGCACAACCAACCACTCATAAAAACAATTGGGTCCCCTAAACGTAGTCAAGGGTATACTGTCCTCGGTTACCCTTAACCGGTGGAAACCCGAAGCTAAATTCAACTAAGAGAAAACAGAAGCTCCATGAAGTTGATCAAAAAGATCGTCTATATGGGGAAAGGGATACTTATTCCTAATAGTATCCTTATTCAACTCTCGAGAATCCACATAGAATTTCAATGACCATTCCGACTTGGTCACAAAGACTACAACAGAACCCCAACTAGAAAAACTGGGCATTATCAAACCTTTCTCTAAGAAATCTTGGGTCTGCTTCACCAGCTCTTCTCTCTCTCTCGATGCCATCCATCTACTGGGTTGAACAACAGGCATTGCTTCCGAAAGTCGATCTGCAACTCTATCTCCCGATGCAGGGGCAAACCTTTCACTTCCTCGAAGACATCTGGAAAATCTTTGACCACTATAATGGATTCTACGCCTCTTAGAGATGCCTCGATTCCGTGCAATAGATTACTCAAGTGAACTCCAGAATTATCGCATGTCACTTTTGCTATCCTTCCCAACTCAATTTCCAAAGACACAATTCTCTCTTCGCAAATCAAAACAGCCTTACGCTTATCCAACCAATCCATTCTCAGAATAAGATCAAATCCATTGAAATCCAATACAAATGGGTCGCAAGAGAAACTACAGGACATAAGAAATACTTATACCTTTACCAATCTTATCTAACTTTGTCACCCTGCTTATAGGATTAGATACAAAAATAGGACGGTCTACCAAACTAGAGGAAATATGAAACTTCTCTACGGATTCCAAAGAAATAAAACTAAGAGATGAACCAGAATCAAACAGAACTCTAATAAAAATGCCATCTAAAAGCAAAGTACCTTCAAGAACTCCTTTGCCTTTAGAAGAAGAAGTTGATGGTCCACCTTCAAGAGCAAATACCTTGTTCTGCTGGGCTTTCTGAAGAAGCGGACAAGCCTTCACCATATGTCCCGCTTGATGACAGTTGAAACACTAGGACTTCTAAACCAATGCGGAACCGGGTCCACTCTGACCCTACTACTGCTGCTGAGATCTACCTCTGGGACACTTATTAGCCAAATGACCCTCTTATTGACACACATAGCACTTACGAGGTCCATTGTTTCCTCCATGTTTCCCTTTGCCTTGCTTCTTTCAATTTGGGTTGAATTTCCTTTTGTTCGGATTGGAGGAAGTTCCACTTGGTGCTGCTGCAGATGCCAACGGTTTCTTATTCATAATCTCCTCATACCTCAATGCCATATCGATCATTTCAACGAAAGATCCCTTGAGATGAGCCGTCATCTTCTCGTGGAACTCAAGCCTCATTCCCAACGCAAAAATCTCACTCTTCTTGAGGGGCGTGTTGATCAAACCAGGTCCATAGCGAGATAATTCATTAAACTTAGTCTCACATTCTAAAACCGACATACTCCTTTCCTTCAGAACTAGAAGATCTCTATATAGACGAGTTTTCCCAGCTGTAGGCATGAACTGTTCCTCAAACAGCTCCTTAAACTTACTCTAAGAAATATCGTCCTCTGAAATATTCACTGTAACTGCATCCCACCATGCTGTAGCTCCTACTTGAAGTTTCCATGATGCCATCACTCTCTTTTGCTCATTTGACGGATACAAACTCTTAAAAATTCATTCAAATGAGCACAACTAAGCCTGAACATCAATGGCGGACTCTGATCCTTTAGAAGGTCTTCCTTCCAGATTGATGAAATCCTTGCAAAAGCAGCAAAACTTACTTGAGGCAGCGTTGGATTTACAGCCTCGCTAGCAGTCGGGCCTCTTCCATTAGTGGTTGTTGTGCTACCCATAACTCTGCCTCTCCTTCCTCTAGAACTCATGCTGGCAAACTGGACAGGTAACCCAACAATTTAGACAGGTATATAGATGTATAAAAAATTACAAATACATGCTTTCAAGATAGATACTATTCCAAAGCCTAGGTATTATCTCAATCTAGCGCTCTGATACCAACTGTGACGACCCGCCTTTCATTCTACAGAAAGACGTAACATCAATAAGAAAGAAATAGGTAGAAAGAGAATTAGATAGAGAGAAAGAAACAACAATATCAGAATCTGACAGCGGAAACGGAAAAAAATATAATATATCACATAACTATTACATAGTCATTGTACATCAGAGTCAATATAATTACAATGTCACAGTAGACAGTTGTGAAGACCCGTCTATCCATTACATTCCAAAATATAATAGACATACGACACCAACACTGCAAAAATAGATAGATATAGATACCCCAAGGCTCCTACTCTAAGATTTCCAAAATTTGTCAAGCCAAAACTGATCACTTGGCTACTCATAAAAATTTGAGTACCCAAGAGTTTAAGAAAAACAGAAATAAATTCCAGGTCAGACATGGGTCTGGTGTGAGTAAACGGTTAAGTTGTTTAACTTGAAAAACCTTTGAAATAAAATGTATCTCGTAAGACTCTTTACAAATAAACACAGACAAGTTTTTCCCTTACGATAACCAAAACATTTGATAGGAAATCCAGTTATATTATAATAGTGTCTAGGGTTTTCAATATGAAATACAGAAATAGTCGGAATGCTTACATCTCACGTTCCAACATAGTTGGGCACAATCAAAACCTATAGGCACTTATTGGAGATTGGATTCCATACAAAGGCAGGGCTATTAGGGTTCCGCACTTCACAGTACTTGGTATAGATCACCGTACCGAGGATCCACCCTAATCCCCTACAACAAAAGACCGAACTACCCATTACTGGATAGTCTGAATAACATAACCCTGTGGTTGTGGCCAACATCTGCCCGCACAGCCGAATAAAGGGACGTCTAGACGGGGGAAAATCTTATCCTATTTGGGTGCTACCCACTTAGCCTTGCGTGCACCTCCCCTGTTTTAGTCATTCCCGGTTGATGAGGCTTGAGGCTACGATTACCTTTTTAGAACACATATCTTAGAATGCTCACTATCCTCCATTGACAATGGTCTGATAGCATTCATCCCGGCACATTCATTTTGGAATCACCCTCAAAGTTAACGACAATAGCCCTGGCACTCTGAAACTTCATCATGATCTTCACTTGAGATTTCACGACCTATCGCTTAACTTGGATCGAAGTGGTTTTCGGATAACAAATTTGGTATCCAATCATGGCCTCATCGAAATCCAAACGCCGTCTTTAAGGTCAAGTTATTTAAGGTTTAAACAATTTAATGACATTCCGAACTTTGTATATACATAGCATTTTAGCACAGATAAATAACACACATTTATCACAACTATATCCAAAGTATATCACATCATAGAATATCACAGATTATCATACTATAAATATCAATCAATCTAGACATTCTACACAATCAATCATCCATAAGCAAAACTTATTAATCCCATAATTATAATTAATTTAATTAACTCAAATTAAATTAATAACTTAAGAGTTAATCACCTAACCCTGCTTGATTAATCATTAATTAATTACAAACCATTTGAATTAATTAATCATTCTTTAATTACTTTGGAAATTAATTAATCCTTAATTACTGATTAATTATCCATTGATTATTAATTAATTAATCCCTAATCAATGATTAATTAACCCGAGGCCATACTCGAAACACAAGGCAACTACTCCAAGTCATCCCCTAAGTCGACATCTTCTCCTTTCAGGCACAACAACACTAACAAAAACAGGTACATGTGTACATGCGCAGATTACGGCGACGATCCAGTCACCCTTGCTACCGTCGACGAATCGTCGATAACCTTCCCCTTCGATACCGACCACCCAAACTTCACCACAAACCCAAAATCAAAATCGAGCAACCTAGAACGAATCTAGAGCCGAACCCATCGCCTAAAAACCTATCGACCCGCCGCTTCCGACCACCAACAACAATGAAATTCCATCCTTAGCTCCGTCGAAGACCCTCGCTTCCATCCCCCAACCTCCAAATGAGTCCGGTGCTCCGGAGATGATGCAGTAAGCAGTTTCCTGACCTTGACCAAATCTGATCCTAAAATCCTACTCCGATGCCTAGCCGCCGCCACGGTGATCGTTAGAACCAACTGCCATTTTTCCCAAACTCGCCAACTTCCTAGCCACCCCCAGTGGAGATCCCGACCTTCCCGAGTCCCCCGATCATCAGAAAAGCCCCAAAACGCATAAACTTATCAATCCCAAATTCTCACCACTTACTTATTTAAAAATCGTGAATTTTCTTTTAAAAATCCTAATTTCCATAGATCATTCGTAAAATATACATGAAACACTAAAATGTTGAAATCGAATTTCCATAAACTTTTGGTTTTTTTACTGTATATTTAAATTTCCAAAAATCTTTAAACTATTTATACTTAAATTTATTTTTAAAATTTATATCTTACAAATTTAAATAACATTTGTTTGAAACAAAGTCTCAATGATATTAGGGGACGCGATCATGATTTTTGAAAAAAAATTGACGCCTGTAAAAACAAGAATAGAGAACATTTTCTTATTCTCACACATGCACACTTATATCACTTACATATATACAGAATTCACATGCATACATACATTCAAAGCATAATTCGTACCATAGTTTCTAGGAAATTCAATGCAACATATTAAAACAGGAATAGTTTGTTTACTCACCAGAAAAAAATGTTGAACAGGGACCACCACCCAAACTGTTATGTTTGGACAGAGAGGTTTTGAAACTGAATGCTTAGATTTTTGTATGCTTGTTAACTGGAAAACTTTGTTGTTGAGATGATATTGTTTTTGATTTAGTTTGAAGTTGGAATCTTGCTTTAAAAACTAGGATGATCTGCTATTGTTGTCGAAAGAGTTTTAATTTTCTGTTATTATTAAAATTTTAAACTGTTATAAATCATTTTCTTCGGGTTCAACCCGGTTTCCAACTCGTGTCACACCCAAGACTTTCTTTTTTTAAAAACTTGTTAAAACTAAAACTGTTAACTTGTAAAAATACTCACGAATCCTACCCAAGGCTATACTCGAGACACAAGACAGCGACTCCAAGTCATCCCCTGAGTCGACATCTTCTCCTTCCACACACAACAACACTTACACAAATAGGTACATGTGCACATGCATAGATCAATAGCGACAATCCAATCACCCATGCCACCGTCGACGAGTCATCGATGACCTTCCCCTTCGATCCAGACCATCCAAACTTCACCACAAACCCAAAATCAAAATCGAGCTACCTTGAACATATCTGGAACCGAACCCATCACCTAAAAACCCCTCGACCCGATGCTTTCGACCACTAGAAACCATGAAATTCCGTCATTGCTCCGTCGAAGACCCTCGCTTCCATCTCCCAACCTCCGAACGAGTCCGATGTTCCAGAGATGACGTAGTAAGTAGTTTATCGGCCTTGACAAAATCTGATCCCAAAATCCTACTCCGACGCCTAGCTGCTGCCATGGCTACCGTTAGAACCAACTTCCATTTTTCCTAAACTCGCCAACTTCCTAGCTACCTTCGATGGAGATCTCGACCTTCTCGAGTCCCCCGATCACCAAAAAAGCCCCAAAACCCATAATCTGATCAGCCCTGAAATCTCACAATTTACTTACTTAAAAATCATGAATTTTCTTTTAAAAATCCTAATTTCCAAAGACGATACAGAAAACATACATGAAACACTAAAATGTTGAAATCAAATTTTCATAAACTTTGGGTTTTTTACAGTATATTTAAATTTCCAGAAATCTTTAAACTATATATGCTTAAAATTATCTTTAAAATTTAGATATTACAAATTTAAATAACTTTTGTTTGAACAACAAAGTCTAAAGGATATTAGAGGATGAGATCATGATTTTTGAAAAAAAAATTGAAGCCTGTAAAAACAAGAACAGAGCACATTTTCTTGTTCTCAGACATGCACACTTATATATCACTTATATATATATCATGCATACATACATGCAAAGCATAATTCGTACCATACATACCAGGAAATTTACAAGCAACAGATTAAAACAAGAATAGTTTTTTTACTCACCAGAAAAATGTTGAACAGAGACTTTGAACTGGAAATGTTTGGACAGAGAGCTTTTGAAAACGAATGCTTAGATTTTTGAAAACTTGTTAACTGTAAAACTTTGTTGTTGAGATGATCTTGTTTTTGATTTAGTTTTGAAGTTGGAATCTTGCTTTAAAAATTGAGATGATATGCTATAGTTGTTGAAAAAGTTAATTTTCTGGTTTTAAGTATGTTTACAGGCTTTTTTTTCTTTGTTTTGAAAATGAGAATAGGAAAGAAATGAAAGAGAGGAGTGTAGATATATTTATAGCTTTAATTTATAATTTAAAAATAAAAGAAAATTGTGACACTAGTTAAAAATAGCGCACATTTGTCATTTGCATGTTAATTAACTTACACTTGTTTTATGCATGTGTTAATATATTTTTAAATATTTT
Source organism: Allium cepa (assembly GCA_030765085.1). Taxonomy (NCBI): domain Eukaryota; kingdom Viridiplantae; phylum Streptophyta; class Magnoliopsida; order Asparagales; family Amaryllidaceae; genus Allium; species Allium cepa. The sequence continues at coordinate 510,711,176 of CM060941.1, forward strand.
TATGAAACTTTATATTTAATTTCTGTTTAGTTATTACATTTTCCTAATATATATTTATAAAAGTCCTTTAAAGAAGATAACATAAAACTAATTATATACTAATAAAAATCATATATATATATAATTTTTAAATCCAATTTATTTAAGATATTTATCATTTTGAGTTCCAAATTCAAATTGAAATTCAATTTAAAATCAACTCACATATATACATACATACATACATATATATATATATATATATATATATATAACACATAATTTATTTGTTTGAAAAATAATAATTCTATTTAGAATCTACTTATATATATATACATATAAAAAACTTATTATTATTCGTTTTTAAAGAATAATTTTACCAATTTTAAATAATTTATAAAAGAAGATTATCACATTTTATTTGCTTGAAATTCCGGGATGTCAAAAAAAATAATCAATATATTTGAGGAATACAGTTGGATCGCTCCAACCTTTTCTCCCAACATCCACAAAGTTAGATAACATAAAATACCAATCGCACTTCGAGGGGAATATCATGGTAATATAGGTTCATCCGCTATTATGCGGGGAGCATAGGGTTTCATCCACACTGAAGGTGGGAAATATACCGAAATACTAATATGTATATATACTGCTATACATAATATAACATTCAACTAAGAATAATTATAAATTTAACCAATCAACTAATAATAAATTTTAAATGGCTATAAATTAAATCTAGTAATCCAAATGAGTGAGATTTAATCGCCTTGATTTTATTTGCAATGCATTCCAATTTTAGTTCCATCGCGTAAATTTTGCAACTATGAATCCATCATGACTCTGTGATTGTTTTGTGCGTCATATAAATAAATTTGGAATTTTATAGATACGTGAACCATTAATTTATTTAAATCAACAAACTTTAAAATGTTAATTACCTTCAAACTAAACCCTAAGCTACAATCCCAGCCGTTCACCCATCAATTTGCTCAAGCTCAGCCTTCATGAGCACCCAGCCGAACGACAACACCATGTCCTCCCCGCTTCCCACCCTCACGCCTGTAGCCTACCACAAACGACCAAAACCTCACCGCGAATGATATCACCTACTGCCTTCATCATGACCTACCTCTATCCCCATTCATAAGTAATAACCCGACCAAAACCCACCTAGATGAAGTCGTGCTCAAAACCCTGCACGTGCTCGCGAGCGGCCCCCAACAGCCTAAACCCTAATTCGATTGATAAGAAACAACGCCCTCACCTAGCATCCTCCTGCCATGTCGCCTTCCCTCGTGGTTATCCTATGTCGCAAGCGACTTCATGCAAGCTTCCTCTTATCGCGCGCGTGCGAGCGCACTCGAATATAGAGACGCGCGCGCGCGCACACACACACAGATATATATATATATATATATTCACGAGGAATTTCATTCGATTTCCTGGAAGAAAAGAAATGGGAACGAGTGCGGTATTTCAAATAGAAAAGCGGCTGATGATAGAGTTAGGTCGGCTACGAATGTGAATATTGTGGCTCAGTTTGACTTTTCGATTTAATATTTATATATTTATATTCCAAATATCTCGTTTAGCAATAACTCGAAATCCCAAACCCCTATTGATGTCGTGCCTCATGGCATTCCTAATGTTATATCGCTATCCCGAACCCAATGGAAAAAGTTTTGAGTCCTAATTTGATCGTCTGGAGAAGATAGCCTTTTAAATCGACTGTTTAAATTAAATTCAATTAAATTATTTTTAGGCATTTTCAGATTGTATGACCAAATGGTGAATCCAAACACTACGTAATTTGAAATTCGATAATAATACAATATTACAGATCTAATAGAACTAGTTTCGTTGAATTTTGAGACTGTGCCTCAGATCGCTGTTTAAACGTGCGATTAAATTGACGGTTTCCAATTTTTACAAAATTGCATAAAATTCCAATTATAAAATCTTACTATCTAAATTATAATCCTAAATATAATATTTAAAACTATTAAATATTTAAAATTAAATGTCAAAAAATCCGGTTTGTTTCAAAATAGCTTGATGAACAGTCGTATTTTAATTTGTAAGATCATATATTCATTGAGGGTTAAATCTACCGAGTTGGTAGTTCTTATTGCAATGGTTAACGATGCATACAATGATTAATCCCACTTACTAATAAGAATGCCAAAGTAAATGTTACCCTTCATCAACTTAAATTCGTACAAAGTCCTATTACTACAAAGTATTACGTACAAATTACATGATGTTTTGTTCAACTCTATTTGATAAAGTGTAACAACACATATCGTTGAAAGATGCTTTTGTACCATGAAGTACCAACAAGTATTTTTATAATAGATTAATGACAACTTTTTGTATATGGTTGACGTTAAGTTACATAATCGTAGTGCTAAGTTCTACATAGCTACTGCATTTTTATCAAATAACAATGATATATTTGGTATAACTATACATTTACTACTGTATGAGCTATATATTTGGTACGATAGTGGAATGGGTTCAAAACTACCTATACTTCTTAATTACAAGTGATATGGTGATATATTTTCCACTAGAAATGTGAATTTGTAAGTTGCAACGCAATCTCAGCAATCACACATCGATGAATTCTAGCTTTAAGGAAAAACATGTTTGTAGGAACACACTAGATAGTTACCATATTGTAATTCTCTTGAATTTTTTCTCTTCAACTAAATTTTGGCACGATAAAATTACAATAATATTAGCCCACAATAATTTATATGTTACCTCCATTTGTATGATGTAAATTAGTTGTATTAGTAATCGACAAATATCAATCTATTGCACTTATAGCCTATTGAAGTAGATAATGAGCTCTAGAAGGAATAGAACAAAATATCTAAAGATGTCCAAATATGATGTACAACAATATTTCAATATTTGTTATATTTTCTTTTAGAAGTCTTTTATAATTCATCCCATTCATCGAAAAGTAAGTGTTGCATAAAGTACTTCACTATTTCTAATTGGGTATTTCTACCTCTTATGCTTTTACTTAATTTTAATAACATAAGAATCGGTAGTTGCTATTGCTGAAACAGAAAGGGAACAAAAAGAGTGAAAGAAATAGAAATAATAATGTCTAAATGACAAAAAATAACAAAAAATCATGGTCGAATCCTTGTATTATTTTCAACTACGTGCATGATTATTTAGTTATTTTACCATACTTATATAACTACTTAGTTGTACACTATTTATTTGCAAACTATAGCAAATCCTTTTAACTAATGAATGTCATATTTAAAATACCCCACACCCCTTTGTATACCCAAAAAGGACGCATTAAAGGATATATTGCATTATAGTTATAGCTAAAGCATCAGAGAAACTTAGATTCACAAGATAAATAAATAATAACATCGGAAACATTTAGAATACTTATCATTACTTCATAAAATAAGTTTGAAAAATATCACATGTCTTTGATACCAAATACGCAGGTCTTATGAAAAATAGATCCAAGTCTCATAAAATCAATAAAAATAATCATTCCTCTCATAAGTACTAGTAAATCAAAAACTAAATGGAAAGAAAACTAAAAAGAAGAAGAATACATGAAGAAATACTCTACAGTGAAATCTCCAAGAAATCTGTATCTACTATCCTTGCCTCAGCTGGCCAATAGGGGGAAAGGAGAAATAGAGGAGTGGATCAGACTATAAGTCTGATGAGTGAAAGCAACTACTAGTATTTTTAAGAAAGATAAAGATAGTGGACTTAGTAATAGTTCTAGTATAAAAATGAAATAGAAAAAGGACTAAACTGGGATAAATATTGTTTAACTGTTTACTTTGATTGTTTTGATTGTTTGCACTTGTCTTAGATTGCTGTGATTAGGTTGAACTCTAATCCTATTTTAATTGGGCTGAATCCTAATTCTACCTGTTAATCTACCTTCTATCTATGTTGTGCCACTATGAGCTAGTCCAATCATGTTGGGCTCCCAACAAAAGACACCTGTTTAGTACTTAGAATGCAATACGACTTATCTACCCTAATCAATGCCGCATGCTCGGTCATCGTGGGTACTCGCTAACTATTGCCACCCTCTTGTGACCTCTTATTTGCCATAATCATCATAAGCACGCCCAACCGCGCCTAATCTGTTGTGAGACCAGCATTCCTAGTTTGAAAGGGTCCTGCCCAGCCTCACCTAAGTGCTTTGTTAGACCATCAGTCCTAGTCTAAAAAGGGAATACTGCCAGTACCGGTCCTAACAAACAAAATCAAGTTGCGCCCCTTGCCTAAATCCCCTGATTTAAGCTTTTATCTATTGGCGCCTTTTTTACACTATTTAGCATAAGCGTGTCCCAACCTCACCTAACTATTGTGAGACCATCAGTCCAAGTCCAAGAGTGTCCTGCGCAGCCTCACCTAATCTGTTATGAGACCAGCAGTCCCAGTCCGAAAGGGAATGGTGTTGGTACGAGCCCTTTTTCTATTCTTGCATATTAACTTAGTGTTAGTTCTTAAAATTAGCCTCTTCTGTTATTTCTTCTCTATTTTCTTATTAACTTAATTTAAGTCTTTAAAATAATCCTTTTCTATTAGCTCTGTTATATTTTCTTAGTAACTAAAGTATAAGTCTTAAAATAATCCTTTCTGTTCTTTCTGGTTAATTATAACCTACGTTATATTTGTTATTCTTCTGTTTTATCTTTTTAGTTATCACTAGTTATAAACATGCTTGCAAACGTCTCAAATTTGCCTATTTTAGTCTATCTTTTTTATTACAGTTCTTCTTATTTTACATCCAATTTCTGTAAATTTAATGTTTAACGATATTTAATCCATATTTGCAATTTATTTTATTTTTATTACTTTATTCTCATAAAAAGGAATAAAAAGAAACCAACATTTACAAGCTGAATTCTAACGTAAAATAGATGTAAGTACATGTAAATAACCATAAATAACTGAATAAATAGCTAAATAAAAATAGCTGAATAAAATAAAATGAAAAGAACTTAAAAAATTAATTGTAAATAACTTATATAAACATTGCCTCAAAATTGCACAAAAAATAGAACTGTTGAGAACCCTATTATTTTAAATTGCTTAAAATCTAAAATATTTACTAAACACTCACCTATGGTCTGTAGCTCTATTCCTTGGTCTTCCTTAATCCACTTCTAGAGCGTAGAATATTTTTAATGAAAAGTTATTCTCCTTAGAAAAATATTCTATTTAGGGTCCAGCCTCAGGCAATGAATCCAAATAGGAGAAAATTTGAATAAGAAAAATAGCTAGGCTTAGGTTCTTATTTATAGTGTGGTTTAGGAATCTCAGACTGTTGGATTTGAAGATTAAATCAGGTGCAACCACGTTATAGGCTTGTTTGGAACCATCGAATGGAAGCACGAATGCACAGGATTGGAGAGAAATTGCAAAACACGTCATCGGTTGAAACTGGACGAAACATCGTCTAATTACAATGGTAGGTCGACATGCAGGTCCGCCTACATACGCTGGGGATCGGCCTATAGGTCGACCTAGCTATGGTGAGGTTGATCGTAGGGTTGATCTGACCTTGTATGTTTTTTTTCTTCTTATTTCTTGTTTAATTCATACCTTCATCGTTTCGGCTCGGATTTTGACAAACTACATATGGAAATTAACCAGAAAATTACCACAAAAACAATAGTGCAACTCCCATGGCTCAATTCTAATAATTTCACAACCTTATTTTGTTATTTAATTAATTCATCAAATAATTATTTTAGCTTAAATTTTGGGTTGTTACAATATTATATTTTGAAAATGCAGTTACATTTTCCAGTACTACTTTACATTTGGGATCTTTGGTTTGGTTGTCATTATTCTTTACTTTGTTTAAAATAACATTACTAAATGCTAGTCGTACCAAAAAAAATTAACTCAGTCAAATTCATTCTACAGTTGAAACTTCATACACTATGGTGTGAAATATTATCATAGTACTAATTTATAATATACAAGTACTTAATTCTATCATTGCTTTTGAGAAGATTTTGTTCCATATTTTTCTCAAATATTAAATGCTTTATATAATACATGTTTTATTCTTTATTTGAAATCAAATGCTAAAAAATAAAATAAAAAAATAAAACATTAAAGATAAAAGATAAAAGATTCACTAATTTACCAATATTACGTTATTATACCACACTCATAGACCTAAAAAAAAGTATGAAATGTAAGTGGTAGGCCATTATTATTTGTTCTAGTAGAAAATTTTTAACTAAGTTTTATAACAATTAACAAAGTCTATAAAATTTAAACATATTTATACTAACAATAATAATAAACAATAATTGAATAAATTATCTAAGTTTTATAAAAATTAAACATGTTTATAAAAATTAACTAAGTACTATAAAAATTAACAAGTTTGCAATAATAATAGTAGTAGTAGTAGTAGTAATAAATTAAGTTGATAAAAAATTAACTAAAGTCATAATAATAATAAACTGTAGTTTGATAAAAATTAACTACATTTATATTAACGATAATTAATTAATTAAGTTAGCTAAGTTTTATGATTAATAATAACAATAACAACAAAACAACAACAACTAAGATTATAAAAATTAACTAAGTTAACTAAGTAATAATACATGAATTTATTATAAAAATTAACCAAGTTTTATAAAAAAATAACAAAGTTTTATAAAAAGTTATTTACATTTAATAAAAGTTTAACTAAGGATGTTTGACATACCTTAAATATATAAAGCACTTTCACAATCATTAGTTGTTTGTTAAACTTATCTATAGGTAATTAGCTTTTACAAAGTAAATACCAGCTGCAGCAAAGAATTGCGGGTAACCAAATCATGAACACAACTCTAATTATTATATATTATAAGATTTTCTCAGTATTAGTTGTGTAAACTTGTTTATGAATGGTTATTTATTTATGTGAATTCGCTCATTTTTTGAAAGACTATTATCGAAATTGTTATGGATATCATATTTAATTATGTGATTAATTCCTTTTTTCAATTGTTTGAATATAATGATTATGTAAAATAGTCAATAACTATTAGTGCATGTTAAAAAGGCTAATAAAGATAAACTGCTTCAAAATATATCATGGCAAGATACAAATGCTAGGAAAAATGTATAGTAACAAAAATACCACTCAGAAAACAAAAGAATGATGCAAGAAAAAAGTTCTAAAATGCTAACTTCGGTAGCAATTTGCAAGCGCTACAGAAATAAACTTCGATCGCATTTCAAAAACACTTCAATATATCAGGTTTTGGCAGCATTTCTACAACGCTTCAAAAAGTCTCATGCTTTTAGTAGAATATTGTATCGCATCATTTACTGAAACTGTACTAAAATTTATTGTAGAATTTTTTAAACGCTATGAAAGGGCTTTTCTGGTGTTATGTGGAATGCTTCGACATGGTGACATCGACAACGATGACGACTTTAGAACCTTGTTACGACGGCCCTACGGTTTAAGCTGGGTGTCTACAGGCGTTTCGAAGATGACGACTTAATGATAGGAATCTTGATGGTGATCCCCAAAGACAATTTCATTCACGGTGTTTTGTGTGTGGGATTTGCGATTACATCCTATCATGGAAATAGCCCTGATGGAATAACGATTGAGTTTCATTATAGAGAAGTTTGCATAGAGATCATTGCTAATTTAGAGGCTTCTAGTGTGTTCCTAAACAAGTGTTATGTGGGGATGTCAACTGGCTTTATGGTTGTGCCTGGATCTTGCGACAAAAGATTACACTGGCCATCTCGACTGTGAGCTTGGTTCCTAGCCTTTTGGAGTAGCATGGATTCGAGCACTAATGAAGCTGGATTTCGATTGGGTCCCTATTTTGTGATTTTTTTCATATGAATTATCATATATCCAATGCGCATAAATAATGATAAGGATTGTTTGTTGGATGCTATGTTTGCAATGGCTGTTTGTCACTATAAGGTGTCACATGATATAGGTATTTTCGACCGCGTACCCTAACATCGAACCTTGTACTTTGATTATAGTACACTTATATGGTTGCTATAGTAGATTAGCATATTTTTACTATTATATGCTAACTCTTTGGATGTAGGGACATGTCAGGATTAGTTCTTCATATCCTATGCCCCTACTTACTATATATTATTTTTATAGTATATTTGAGATGGTGTATTACTCATAACAGATTGTTTTTTGACCCATGGTTTTATGCTTCACTTCTTATTATCGTGAGTTCATTTAAACTAGTAGATTAGGTTTAACAGGTATGGATAGCATATGAAGCTATATGGAGTACGAGCAGGAAGCTGCGTTTTCTTATATCTATACTTTGGTGCTTAATACCGCTTATATTTTTCTATGTAATACTATAGAGCTATGTCAATACTTGTATTTCGGGAGGCAGTTATAGAGTTTATTTTGGAGACTTGGGATGCACGAACTCTTTATTTCATTTTTTGTATAGCTTGTTGATCTGATGCACTCTGATATTCTAATCTTTGGTTCATTTGATTATATTATTATCTCTGTTGTTTTGCATCTATGTTATTATAGTAGATTGTGTCTATGAGCTGTGAGACGGTCTACATGTTCTTTGCTTGGATTTTCTTTGCTTTTCACACTTGACAATATATTGGTCGAGTACCTATACGGCGCACTGTGCAAGTGTATTAGGTACAATAAGTGATAGGTGGTCGTCACATTTCCTTTGGTGCTACTACCATACGTTTATAAATTAAAGCAAATAATAAATGTTTCATGTCCCCCAACAATAGGAAAACATTTGATGGAATAAATAAGATAAATAAAAAATGCTAAGAAAAGTATGTTCATGCATAACCCTACTATTACTAAACTCTAATAACTCTTTTACCTTTTATAATTTCTATTATAAACTAAACTAACACCTAATATCTCTTTGTGCGATATTGTTTCTGTGATATTACAAAAGTTTTGCTCCAAACATAAATTATCAAAAAACGAACCAACTTATGTAAAATAGACACTACAGGAAGTTGCTCCAAGAAAAATTAAGTATTTTCTTGCTAAAAAGGTGAAACCCTTAATAATCCTATTGAAATTAAGTTACAAAAAATGCGCTTGGCTAATACTTAGCAGGCCAGGGAAATACAAATATTTGACAATTTAATAATCGAATTTCAAAATAATTTCAAGGCAAACATCTTAGCCAGTTTTTAAATTATGAAAAAAGAATTTTTTTTCTAATTTGTAGAGAAAAAGGAAAAAAAAGAAAATATAAGGAGCTAAAATCTACCAAATCTACATCAGCTAAAGAAAAATCTTCAGTTGTTGGAAAAAATATGAGAAAATCAGCAAACATCGGAAGGATCTAAAATTAGAATAAAGAAGTTCAAAAAAGAGAATGTATCCCTTAAAAATGAAAATAAACTTCTAGAAAAAGAAAATGAAGATTTTAAAAAAAATGAAGGAAAAAGAAAATGACGATGAAGATGATAATGATGATGAAGATGATATTAGTGACGAAGATGATAATGACCAACTTAATGATGATGAAATAGAGATGCTGATGTTGATAAAGATGATGAAGGGAATGACATTACCGGTGATGGTGCTGATGAAGATGAAGTTAAGGATGATGATGATCATGATGAAGTTGGTAAACATGAAGGCAAAAATCGTGACGGTAGGAATGAAGGTAAAGGCGATGGTGATGAAAATAAAGATAGTGATGCTGTAATGAAGGAAAATGTGATGGTGATGCATGTAAAGATGATGATGCGATCGATAAAGCTAAAGGTCAGAATGAAGATAACGCTAAACAAGGTGATGATGCTGTTGATGGTAAAGATGCTGAAGGTGATGTTGTTGATGAAGGAAGAGGAGATGGTGATGATGATAAAGATGGCTATGATGATAATGACGCTAAAGATGGTGAAGGTGATGGTGTTGATGAAGGCAAAAGTAATGGTGATGATGAAAAAGATAGTAATGGCGCTAATGTAGTTAAAGACGGCGATGGTGCTAATGAAAGAAAAGGTAATGGTGATGAAGGCAAAAAAAAGTTGATGCCAAAATTGGATCAACGCCCAAGATCCAGTTGAAATATTAAGATCTAGCTAAATATAACATAAAGATAAAGAGAATACTAGAAATTTATAGTAGTCTGGCAATCTCTAACCTATGCCCACTATAATTTATTGGTTATTTGGTTAGAGTCACCATTACAAAGGATTGACAAGTTCTTAAAACCTGGGAAAACCAATAATGTCTGCTTTATTGAAAATGGAGAGGAATGGTAGGAGATAAAGAAGACGAAAGTGCAAAGGTCCCATTTCAGTAGTCATAGGGTTCGTAGTTTTAGGAAAATCATATAATAGAAACGGAAGCCCATTAAGCATTAGGTCTAGATCTAAGTTCACAGATGCAAAAGGGTGGAACATGGTCCAAACTCCTACAAAACCCACACAGCACTGAGTGAAACCACTCGCTACCAGCTGTTTTTAGTGGGGAAAATCTCATGTACTTCTTCCTCTTTGTCTTCCATCTTTTATCCTTTTTGTTTCGAGCAATTTCCACATGAGATAGTTATTTCTGATAGGTCCTGATACTACTTATTCATCATGCTTTCTTTGCTTTCTTCCAAACGATCCTTATAATTATTTGTCTATTTCTTATGAAAAGCACCTCATTATTCACTTGAGTCCCAAAAGGATTAAAAAATTGGGTTAATTCCTAACTTAACAAGCCATGGTCTAGGAGGATTATGCATTGGGTAGAGCCCCAATAATTGTTAGCAATGGCCGATCGTGCCATGCAAAGAGTGAGTTACGGGAAGTCGACCGTGTGGAACATACCAAGAGAGCCACAACCAAAGTGTTGTGCAAAAGAGTGAGCCATGGTCGAATCATGTCATGCAAAGAGTGAGTCATAGTCAAAAGTACCATGCACGATGTTGTATAGTGAGTCATGTCAGCTACGTGCAAAAAATAGGCATTATACTGCCACTAGTAGTTTCCTAAAACCCGAAAGCCATATGATACCAAGCCTTGATGGCTAGAGCATACTATTGGAATATTGTTTCCTCTAGGAACTCTTTTAAAATTGGTTTTTGAAACCCTATAGATGAGGTCAAATTTAAATTATTTTTCGAAACCCTTTAGATGAGGTCAAATTTAAATTTTTTTGAAACCCTCTAGATGTGGTCAGACTTTAAATTATCTTTGAAATTCTCCAGATGAGGTTAGATTTCAAATTATTTTTCATAACCCTCTAAACGAGGTAAGATTTCAAATTATTTTCGAAACATTCTAGATGAGGTTAGATTTCAAATTATTTTCGAAAACCTGTAGATGAGGCTGGATTTTAAATTGTTGTCGAAACAAGGTCAGATCATCGAAAAGTCATCTTGATAAAGCAACACTTCGGTGAGTTCACAAAACGCTATTCTGCCTAAAAACTCAGAATCGACTTTATAATGGGAAGGAGACAAACAAACCAAGCACTAAACCTAACATAATTTATTCTTTCCAAAGTCCACCTCATATCTGCCATATAAGGTGAACTTTGGAGGACGTGTGTTGCACCATAATTTCCTTGAGTTACAAATTACAAAAAGTATGTCCCTTGGCTTGTATTTCAGGGACCCATTGTTTAGCTTCTATCAAGAGCTTAGGCACCAGATTCAGTACCCGTGAGCATATATGTTTGATGTGCACGTAGAAGTGCATATTTTTACTTCCATGTTTAATCTATTTTTATTCAAATAAATGTCATAATTGGGTATTTTTACATTTTTTTTACCAAAATCCAAATATCAACAAGTCATCATTCATTCATCTTCATGTAGGGGTAAAAATGGTAATTTTGTGCATGTATTTAATTTGAGAAAAATTTACTTGCACTTTTTGATGTTATTTTGTATAAATTTGGATGGAAAATAGCAGAAGTCTTCATGGAGATATGCATGCATAAGAGAGGAGGGAAAATGAAGATGGAAATAAATGGATTCATGAAATCATGGAGGACTCCACCTACCCACTCACCATAACCTACAGTTAGGAGCTATGCATAAGTTAGTGGGGATTAAAAGCATATGCACACTTAATGGGGGTATTAGCTCATGCCAATGATAACTTTATGGCCACACTTTCTAAGTGCTATTTTGGGCAGTCCCCTAATATATGGATTATGGTTTTAGGCATGTATAAATAGCCCTCTTATGTTTATGTAATGAAGCGTTTACCTACTTACCATATTATGCAAGTTATAGCCTCAAATCAAATGAGAAATAAAATGGCTTCCTTAGCCTCTTCTTCTTCTATTTCTTCTTTGCTTTTTTTTTTATAATTTTGTGCTTATTTTCTATTTACATACTCTTGTTCAATTCATGTTAGTAGCTTTGCTTTATTTTTATGGAGGTTGTTAGTTCATTTTTATTTTAATTAGTTTGTACACCTTTTATTTTCTAGTTGAAATTTACAAGTGTTGAAATGATAACACAATTGAGTAGCTAAACTCTTTTAATGAAGCTATGTAAAATTATGTGAATTCAATATATTGTGTGATTTATGTTTTCTCTATTTTTCTTCATGAAAGGTTGGTCGATAATGTAAGTTTGTTAGGGAATTCGATAGCCTATGTTGTAATCATAAATGGGTATGCTTAATCCAACATAAACACAATTTAATCACCATCTAACCAGTTGATTTTGGTCATGGAATTAAAGGAGAAACGAAATTTAATGATTTATGTTGCTAAACAAAATAGTAAATAGATCGTACTTAAAATAGTTTTTGCTTTGATTTCACGTTCATTTTTTATCACAATGGATAAGTGGTTTAAGTTGTTGTATTATAGTTTGATGGTTCAAGTTATGTTAATTAATAACATAAATATACCGTACTTATGATAAATACATAAATAATTCCACTTAAGATTAAAATGAGAGATCATATATTGATTTATGTAAAAATATGAGTGTGGATTTAACTGTAAATTGTCTTCCAGTCTCATATTTTCAATCACTTTTATTCTAGCTAGTTTTACATTTTTCATAGCTTGAAACAATCTCATGTTTGGTTTAATTTGATTGAGTAGAAATTTTAAATAATTTCAATTCCCCACGATCGACCCGTTCTCGCCACGTACTAGAATTGTATACCGTGCGCTTGTAGTTAGTTTATCATAATATTTTTCAGCGATTTTCTAAACTGATAGAAAACCCATCATTAAACAAGTTTTTGGCGCCGTTGCCGAGGAACAGATTTGATTTTAATTTTTTCTCTTTGAATTATTTTCATTTGATTTTATTATTTTCATTTGTGTGTTAATTTGTATTTAAAAAATATATTGTTTTGTGTTTGTGCGTAATTTTGATTCTCATGTTGTTTGTATGCTTCTCTTGTTTTCTAGTTTCCTTTGCATTTGCACTCTTTATATATATATATATATATATATATATATATATATATATATATATATATATATAAAACATCCACAATTTCATTTCAAAAATAAAAAAGAAATTTCATTACAATTTTGTTTACATTTTATTCACCATTTTACTCAACATTTTGATTCAAATACATTTTCTATGCATCCATTTTCACTACTTTGCATACATTTTCACTTTGTACATCCTTCAAAACTACTATTTCGTTGCTGCATACAAAATCACTACACTTGCCACTATCAGTGCAACTGCATATTGCCTTACTACCCCCACCATCAAACTGTTCTCCATCCTACCAACCACCATGCATTGCAACTACCCAAATTCCTCTGTACATAGGCACTTACCCCCTTACTCACTTATCATCCACCAGCACCAAACCACCATTATCCTCACCATACTCATTCATCTCATCCATAGTCACAAACCATATCACCTTCCTAACCCAAACACTTCAACATTCGTCTATACCATTCCCAGCAAACAACAACTATACCATTTTCTGCAAACAACAGCCATACCATTCCCTACAAACTACCTCTCTTACATTGCTCTATCAAACATACTTCTCTATGCACCATGACACGCCGTCAACTTCTGCTACCATCATTACCATAAAACCACTTCTCAAATTGCCTGCACATCAATTTCTCCCATCCTATACATACATGATCATATCACCACCCTCAAGACATCTCAACACAACACACTTCCACTAACATTAACCATATCCACTACAATATCCCCTCTTTTCAAACATTACATACCACACATCTCTGTGCACATCACTTCCCATGCCATCAAACTAACTCCTCATGTTTCATCAACTAGCTACATCACCACTTCCTCCATTCACCTTCTCATCCAAGCATGTACACTTCTACAAGCAACATACTCATCACTTCAGCCTTATTGCCTTTAACTCATTTCACCACTCACATACAAAATACCCCCTTAACTTCTCCAAATTACCATACAAACTGCCACTGTCCCCACTCAAAAATGCTACCACTAAATAACTACATACGACCAACACTATTCAAGCTTAAACTTTCCCATGTGCTTCCTTCACCTTTGCTTCACCATACTACTTCCAAAATTCCCTGCTATCGTCACATCATTCTTAAGCCACACTCTCAGCTTCAACAAAAACAATTTACATACCCATCCATAACAAACTGCCATCAACAGTTCCACCACCACTTCTCGTCAAGTTCAACCCTAAGACCCTATAACCACAAAGCTACAACCACACTCCAATACATAAACATCAACAATTTGACTACCCGAAACCATCTGCATTCACCACATATGCCTTTCCCCAAACTACTTCTCATCTTCACGTCCAACATACCCTTTTCCATATAAACTACACACATTCAGATCAACCACAACTCTAAGAACATTGTTTACACAAAAATTGGGCAAAAAACTCCGAGTTTGAGTTTAGTTAAGTTGCCTTTAGGTTGTTTGATATGCTATTTTATATGTCTCAATGTGTCATCAAGTAATCATTATAGTCACAAAACAATTCACAGGCTCAGAATAGGAAAGTAATTTAAAAGCAATAAATCATACAAAGTTTTATAGTGATTCACCAGAACATGCCTGCGTCCACTTTCCATCTTATTACTCCTATTTGATTTGGTTACAAATAAAAGTTTGATTGGAAAAAGAAAAAACATAGTGTAACTGGAGTGATTGAATCTCAGTAGAGTTTTTTCCTTTCTTTTCCCAAGTGTCCCCATTATTGTTGAGAAGCTCCGATATTTATAGAGTGAAGTCGTGAAGGGTGGAGGTGGAGCTATAACCTCCTAAGTCTGGTCTGGAATGGAGCAAGTATGTCTAGTTCAGCAGTGAAAATCTGGAATGGCATAGAGTCCAATTAGTATTGGTTCGGTAATGAGAGGGGGAGGGGGTTCCTAGAATCGCTTTTGCACTGAGGTAGAGATGTTGATTGGCCAGACCAAACATTTGGTCCAGCAAGCCTATTCACTAGACCAAATGTTTGGTCCGGTGTTTAGGTGTAGTGCCGATTCATCTACAGATGTTTAAAGCTATATATTGTGTGCCTAAAGTCTATACTTTTCTTAGAAATTTGTTAAAATCTCTCCTTAAACGATATATATATACACACACACACACACACATGCACACACATGCTCGTACATGCACAAAAGAGCAAACTCAAACGTATGAAACCATTCATTCTGACTCTAAGTGCTATAACATGAATACTGTTTTCACAATATTCAAACGTGTGAACAAAAATATTCAGACATCTGAATAAGGCTAGAAATGAGCTATTTCTTTGCTGTTTGCATTTCAATCTAATTCAGAAGTCTGAATTTTTTTATTCAGAAACGTCTGAATATCTTCAACTGCTATTTTCTTGAAAAGACATTTCTCTTCACCTAGAGAAACATTTTTGAAATCAACAGTTGCATCCATTCTTTTCAATATAACTTTTCATTTATAGATGCAACTCTTTATATACTATAAATAGATTACAGAATTCAACAAACAACTCACCGAATTTACATTTAGCATTCTTGAATTCTTATCTATTCTCAAGCTTCCAAATTGTACTCAAATCGTTTACATACTTTGATCATTAATCACTTTATCTTCCACAATTCTCAAAGCACATCACACTATATATCATAAAGGAGAAGATTATAGGAAGATTATACTTAATTGACTTATCAGTGTTATTTAAGGATACACTACAGTCAGATACATTTGTTATTTGTAAAGAAGTCATGTTCAGTTGCTCAGGCAGTTGAAGTCCTATTCGGTTGCTTTGGTGGATGATGTCCTGTTCGGTTGCTCAGGCAATGTAAACCTGTTCCTCCGGGTAAAGTGAGGGTTGTTGTAGTTGAAATTCCAGAAGGAGTCTGGGACTGGACGTAGAACGGGAAGTTCGAACCAGTATAAAAATTCCTGACGTGCTTGTTTTATTTTATTTTTATTTTACTTTGCTATTATCACTTGTTTCCGCATTTAGATTTAATTATATTCCATATTACATGATCCTAAGTAATAGCTAGCCTTATTAGTTAGTTTCATTTGGTATCAGAGCAAGGCATCTTATAACTGTTACACAGTTATATGATATCTTGCTAATATGGAAAACAACACCAGTACTTCCACTAGCACTGTCATTGACACTAGTTTTATTGAAGGTCAATCCACTACACGACCTCCTTTTTTCAATGGTTTGAACTATAATTTTTGGGCTACTCGTATGAGAATCTATATGCAATCGAATAGCTTTGAATCATGGAATATTACACAAAATGAATATACTCTTCCTACCAGAGAATACTCCACATGGACAAACACACAAAAATTAGATGCTACTGCCAATGATAAAGCTATGAACATGTTATTTTGTGCACTAGATAGAAATGAATTTAATCGCGTTAACATATGTCAAACTGCTTATGAAATATGGAGAACGCTTAAAATCACTCGTGAAGGAACTAACAAAGAAAAATCTCCATGCTCAAAAATCAGTTTCAAAATTTAGAATGGACCAAGATGAATCCATCAATGATATGTACTCCAGATTTCAAGATATCTATCATTCACTATTAGGATTAGGAGAAAAATACACTGATTTTGATATTGTATCAAAAATCCTAAACTTTTTAACGGATGAATGGGAAGAAAAGTCTTGGCTATTGAAGAAGCTAATTACCTCTCTACCATAAAACCTGAAGAGTTAATAGGAAATCTAATGTCCTATGAAGTGAATTTGCAGGCAAAACGAGTACAAGCACAAGACAAAAAGAACATAGCTTTCCATGTTGAAGAAGAAAAAGATGACGATTCAGATGAAGAAGATCTAGAATTTATTGCCAAAAATTTCAAGAAGTTCTTGAAATTCCGGAAAAACACAGAAACAATGGAAAACGGAACTTCCAAAGCAAACCACCATCTTTAGTTCTAGAATGTTTTAATTGTCATAAGAAAGGTCATATGCAGAAAGAATGTCTAGAACTAAAGAAAAAATACTTCAACAAGGGCAGAAAAGATAAGAAAAAGAAAGCGTTCTCTGTTACATGGGATGATTCAGATACCTCTTCATCAGATAGCAGCAGTGATAGTGAAAACGAGCAAGCTAATGTTTACTTTATGGCTAATGAAAACGAAGTTAGTGATTTTACATATGATGATATGATAGGGATAAACTCAGAGCTTGTTGACACTTTAAAAAACTCAAAAGAAAACATAAGGAGAATCGTGAACATCGGAATAAAGCAGAATTTGAAAGAAATATGCTCAAAGATGAGAAGAAAGTACTAGAGGAAGAATTTGAAAAATTACAAGAATCATTCTCTAATATTAATTCTCAACTCACGCTTTTGAGTCAAGAAATTGAAACTCAAAAAGAAAAGAATGACGCCCTTGTTTCTGAAAATCACGTATTAAAGACAAAAGTAAAATTGATAGAATCAAATAATACTAGTCTCAAAATAAAGTTAGATAGCATCACCAAAAATGTTTCAAATTTTAATAAAGGAAGAGAAACCCTATCTTTAATTATTGATAGTTCTCAATCTTTTTCAAGTAAGGAAGGGTTAGGGTATGTTAACAAAACAAAAGCTCTACCTAAAAATAAAATTAGGAGAAATATTAATCCTACTGTAAAATAGTCAAAAATGATTACTTACCCAAAAAACATAAAAATTTGGGTTCCTAAAAAAAATAATGTTTTGATTAGGAAGAAATATATAAACACCTTCTTAGAAACTGTTCATAAAAATAAAGATTACATTTTCGAACGGGATACTGAACCCTCTTGGGTTTGGTTTCCTAAGATTTAACTCTTAGGACCATATTAAAAAAGGTAGGTACCAATGTTATCCAATATTTTTTGTAGGTCCTACTAAAGAAAAGAGGAAAATGGATACTCGACAGTAGTTGCTCAAAACATATGACAAGAGACAAGGATATGCTATTAAACATTACTTACTCAGGTGGAGGCTCCATCACATTTGGAGACAACTCCAAAGGCTATATCATCGGCAAAGGAGATGTGAGCAATAACGGTATTTCAAATTTACCTCTTATTTCAAATGTTTTACTTGTCAAAAATTTAAAACATAATTTACTTAGTATCAGCCAATTGTGTGACAAAGGATTCAAAATCACTTTTTCTTAAAACAAATGTAGTATTTTTGATTAAAATAAAAATCTTATTTTCGAAGGAAATAGAGATAGAAATATCTATGTTCTGAATATGAAAATAAATCATAATTCAGATATTTGTTTAATAGCCAAAGAAAATGATCCTTGGTTATGTCACAAATGATTCTGTCACATTAACTTTAAAGCTATAAACAAGCTTTCTAAAAATTATTTAGTAAAAGGTTTACCAAAAATAAATTTTAAAATAGATCATATTTGTGATGCATGTCAGTTAGGAAAATTAACTAAGTCATCTTTTAAATCCACAAAGGTTATTTCAACTTTACAACCACTTGAATTACTACATATGGATTTATTTGGACCAAGACAAGTACAATCCATTAATCACAATAGATATGTGTTTGTAATTATTGATGATTTTTCTAGATATACTTGGACTATTTTTAAGAAAAATAAAAGTGGTACCTTTGATAATTTCAAAACTTTTGTCAAAAAAATTAAAAAATTTAATGGTTTGAAAATTAAAAACATAAGAAGTGATCATGGAGGTGAATTCGAAAACGAAGCCTTTGAACATTTTGTAAGAAAAAGGGAATATTCCATAATTTTTCGTTTCCTAGGACTCTACAACAAAATGGAGTTGTAGAACATAAAAATAGAACCTTACAAGAATGTGCAAGGACTTTGTTAAATGGAAGTACATTACCAAAACATTTCTGGGCTGATGCAATTGCAACAGCTTGTTATGTTTTAAATCATGTTTCTATTCGACCACTAACTAAGAATACTTCTTATGAACTTCTTAATGCACGAAAACCAAATATTTCTTATTTTAAAGTTTACGGTTCAAAATGTTTTATTTTAAACACTAAAGACCAGCTTGGCAAATTCGATCCAAAATCCGATGAAGGAATCTTTTTAGGATATTCAGATCGAAGCAAAGCTTATAGAATTTATAATAAAAGAACAAATACCATCGAAGAAACACTTCATGTATCCCTCGATGAAAATTTTAAACAAATCCCAAGTATAAGAGATGATGAAGATTTCCCTGATAATATCACAAACACAGAAACTTCAAATTTTGAAAATAGTGAAAACATGGCTAACAATAACAATGAAACAGGATCTTTACCTAGATTATTAAGGGATCATCCTTCTGATAATGTCATTCGAGAACTTATTTCACTGTTAGAACAAGAAGTCAATTAAATCAAATGGGTCATGTTGCTTTCCTCTCTAATACTGAACCTAAAAATATTAAAGAAGCATCTACCGATGAAAATTGGTTAATCGCTATGCAAGAAGAGCTAAACCAATTCGAAAGAAATAATGTTTGGGATTTAGTTCCACGGCCTAGTGATCAATCAGTTATTGGTACAAAATGGGTCTTCAAAAATAAAGTAGATGAACAAGTCAATATTACTAGAAATAAAGCTAGATTAGTTGCTCAAGGATATAACAAGAAGAAGGAATTGACTATGAAGAAACGTTTGCTCCAGTCTAGCGACTAGAAGAAATACGAATTTTGCTAGCATATGCATGTTTTCATAACTTTAAATTATATCGAATGGATGTTAAAAGTGCTTTTTTAAATGGTTTTATAAAAGAAAAAGTTTATGTTGAACAACCTCCCTTATTCATACACGAACAATTTCCTGACCATGTCTATAAACTTAAAAAGGCCTTATACGGTTTAAAACAAGCACCCCGTGCTTGGTACGATTGTCTTAAAAGATATTTAATAGATTCTAGTTTCAAAATTGGTAAGGTTGATCAAATTCTTTTTATTATAACAAACAAGCAAGATATTTTAATTATTCATATTTGTGTTCATGACGTTATTTTTGGATCTACAAATGGAAAACTATGTCAAGCTTTTTCTAATTTAATGACCAGAGAATTTGAAATGTCATATATGGGTGAGTAAATTTAATTTCTTGGCTTATAAATAAAACAATCAGAAAATGGTATTTTAATAAATCAAGAAAAATATTGAAATAATCTAATTAAACGCTTTGGTATAGAAAATATTTCTACCAAACCAACTCCTATGAGTACAACCATACACCTTGATAAAGATGAAAGTCGTAAAAGTGTTGACCAAAAATTATCGAAGTATGATTAGATCGTTACTATATTTAACAGCTAGTAGACCTGACATAGTGATGAGAGTTTGCTTATGTACACGATTTCAAGCAGATCACAAAGAATCACATTTATGAACAGTAAAACGCATACTACGGTATCTTAATAAAACCAAATACTTTGGACTATTCTATCCAAAGGAATGTTCTTTTGAATTAGTGTCATATAGTGACGCTAATTTTGGAGGAAGCCGGACAGATAGAAAAAGTACAAGTGGGACCTGTCACTTCATTGGACGATCTCTTGTATTTTGGTTTAGTAAGAAACAAAATTGTGTTTCATTATCGACATGTGAAGCATAGTATATTTCTGCAGCTTTGGCACATGCTCAAGTTATCTATATGCAACAAACATTACAAGATTTTGGTTTTAATTTAAGTAAATCAACTATTTATTGTGATAATTCTAGTGCTATAAATTTATCTAAAAATCCTGTAAATCATTCACGAATAAAACATATTGACATTCGTCATCATTTTCTTCGTGATAATATTGAAAAAGATTTAATAAATCAAGAATTTGTGTCCTTTAATAAAAAATTGGCAGATATCTTTACAAAACCATTAAATGAAAATACTTTCATCAATTTAAGACGAGAACTTGGAATCGTCTCTTTTAAAAATTTATAAGTACAATTTTTTAATATATATATATATATTATTTTAAATTCATAGCTTCATTCAAAAGAAAATAAAAAAAGTGACGTCTAGCACTCAAACCCAAGACCTCATACTCGGTAGTCCTCTACACTACCACTTCACTCTCTATTGTTTTCTGAAATATGAGGTTGTTATTGAATTCTTATGTACCTTTCATTCTCTCCTCTTTTTCCTATGCCCATTATTCTTTTAACCATACATCATCCTCTCTAATTTTAACTAGCTTCTACCTATATATTATCTGCATTTCTTAATTCCTTTCACCAAAAATTTATTCAACTTTCTTTTAAACTTTTCAAAAATTACTGTTCAATCATGTCATCTCAATATAACTCTGAGCCATCTGAGCTATCTTACTCCTCTCCTTCCTCGAAATCGAAAAATCTACCAACTCCTACTCCAATATATGAACCGGTTCCGATTGTTCCACCCTCAACTCATACTGGATATACTCCTCCAACTAAAAATACAAGACAGTCTCTCTTTTTTGGATCACCATCCACAAAAGAGAAAATTAATGATATTCATCACCATCAGAAAGAAACATTAGACTTACAACGTGAATTATACTATGAGCAAAAAGTTAATGCCAAACGGCTTAGCTTTTTGGAACAAGTAGCGTTAAAGTTCTATGGTTCTTCATGAAAAGATACTGTACATCAACTGTCTTCAGCTCATTCTCCAAGTCGTCGCAATCCTTGGAAACCTTCACCACAACGTCCACCGACAACTCCAAATTCTTGGGAACGTGGTAACAAATGGTCTCCACTTCACCATTTGTCAAGAACACCAAAAATGAAGAAGAATCATATCATACTCCATCCTCTTCTTCAAAATCTATTTAATTATCTCTTGTTGTTTATATAATATGTTAATTTGATTCTGTGTATTCTAAAATCTGTAATATCTACAAATTATTCAATAATATGTATTATTTTTATTCTAAAAAAAGTCTAGATGTGCCTCTGTACAAAATTCATACGTCTGATAACAGTCGTCTGAATCTTCATTACAGAAAATTTTTATCCCAGATTCAGATGTCTGAATCAAAAATAATAGATGTCTGAATTAGACCATTTTTGAACTAATTCCTTGCAGGTTGCAATTCAAGTCAAGTCAAACGTTTGAATCGAATGACTAAGACGGCTGAATTCCTTCTGAGCGTTTTTTAACTATTCTTCTTTATTTTTATTACCTTTTTACACCTTCCTTTTCACTCTCTATATAATAACCTTTTCACTTCATTCCTTCTTACTTCATAACCCTAGCCCCCATATTTTATCTTCCTCAAAACTTTTAACCTTCCTTTAAGTCTCCAATGGCACTAAGATCAAAGAGAACTAGAGAATCAACTTCTAGACCATCCGAAGACCAAATCCGCCAATGGCTATGGAACGATGTTGTTGTTTCTCGATTTAATTCTATGAAGAATTCCAACATCTTCGAAGGAGCATTCATGAAATTCCCAGATTTCACAGCATATCATATTAGAGAGTTAGTGGAGCAATTTCACCTCGATAGCTTGATTGGTATACTCCAAACAACGTTAAGATTAATCATCATACGATTAAACTTTTTCTTGCGAACTTAAATTTGGATTATCAAAATCCTCAAAACCGTCAAGATTGTGTTTGGTCATTAGTTTGTGGCGTAAGAATCTTTTTACTCTGCAAAGACTATGTCATATTTTAAATTTCCCTTATCAAGGAATTGATATTAATGAAATTAAAGTTGATATGGAACATCGGGATGAAGTTTCACATCAATTTTGTCCGATCAACTTATAAATTTGGGCAATTTAAAATCTACCTTCTTAAGACCACAAGCTAGGCTAATTCACCGTGCACTTATTCGTTCTCTCCAGCCAAGGACGGGTAGTTATGAAAATGTGTATAAAGAAAACTTCCAAGCACTTTATTCTATCTACTCTAATCAACAAGTGAATTGGGGGAAAATTATTTTAGATGAATTCCAAGACATCACAATCCGAAGGAAGTATAGAACCATTCATTATGGTGCCTATATTATGCGCATTCTCCTAAATATCGGTGTACCAATGCTTGACTCCGATTTTACAAGTATTAGTCAGTTAGGCGCTAAAACTTTAGGATTGGTTGGTCTTCCTATAAGGCCACCTTCTCAAAATATTTTTTCCTTCCACCAATGGTCGCAAAATGTTCAACAAGGTGTTGCTCAACTCGAGACACTAGTATGTCTTCTTCTTCTCATACTGAACATGAAGAAGAAGAGAAGGACGATGCCACCATCCAAGAAATTGGCCCGGATACTTCTTCAAGACAAGCCATCATCACTCTCTCCCGAAATTAATCAAAGATTCATCGGGACATAATTAAAGGCACTTGAGAAGAAGACGGAAAGAAAATTCAACTCTATCAAAGGTTTTCTCAATAAAATATGGGATCGAATTTCTTGTTCCGTTTCTTCATCCACTCAAGCTTACAATCTGTCTCCATTTGAATGGTCTTCCTCAAGATCAAGTTCTAATCACAATGATCCATCTCTTTTGAGCTAATTTTAATTATCTTGGTCTATTTTTTTGTTATTTTCTTATGTTTTGCTTGTCGCTTTTATTGTCTAGTTGTATGAGAAATTTATAAGATATTATCTCTTTATGCATTATTATCTACTATTGTGTTGCTTAAATGAAATGAATTATCTATTATCATTCATGTTCTTTCTTTTTGTCGATGACAAAGGGGGAGAAATTTAAATTATGCATATTGACGGGAGGAGTAACAATACTTTACTGGTTTATTAATTTTATATGGTTGTCATCATCAAAAAGCGGTAGAATGTTAGAATCTAGATTTTGATTATAACAGCCTATATAAAAAGTTATGTGTATACTAACCATCTTTGCATGAGATTTATTGCAGATTCATCTACAGATGTTTGAAGTTGTATATTGCGTGTCTAGAGTCTGTACTTTTTTAGAAATTTGTTAAAATCTCTCCTTAAACGATATATATATATATATATATATATATATATATATAATATACACACATGCATACACATGCTCATACATGCACAAAAGAGCAAACTCAGACAATTGAAACCATTCATTCAGACGTCTGAGTGTTGTAATATGAATATTGCTTTCACAATATTCAGACGTTTGAACGAAAATATTCAGACGTCTGAATAAGGTTAGAAATGAATTATTTCTTTGCTGTTTGCGTTTCAATCTAATTCAAAAGTCCGAATTTTTTTATTCAGACGTCTGAATATCTCCAAATGCTATTTTCTTGAAAAGACACTTCTTTTCACCAAGAGAAACAATTTTGAAATCAACAGTTGCATCCGTTCTTTTCAATATAACTTTTCATTTATAGATGCAACTCTTTATATACTATAAATAGATTACAGAATTCAACAAACAACTCACCGAATTTACTTTTAGCATTCTTGAATTCTTATCTATTCTCAAGCTTTTAAATTGCACTCAAATCGTTTACATACTTTGATCATTAATCACTTTATCTTCCACAATTTTCAAAGCACATCACACTATATATCATAAAGGAGAAGATTAAAGGAAGATTGTACTTAATTGACTTATCAGTGTTATTGAATAACACACTACAGTCAGATACATTTGTTATTTGTAAAGAAGTCCTGATCGGTTGCTCAGGCATTTGAAGTCCTATTCGGTTGCTTAGGCGGGTGAAGTCCTGTTCGGTTGCTCTGGCAGTGTAAACCTGTTCCTCCGGGTTAAGTGAGGGTTGTTGTTGTAGAAATTCCAAAAGGAGTCTGGTACTGGACGTATAATGGGAAGTTCGAACCAGTATAAAAATTCGTAGTGTGCTTGTTTTATTTTTTTATTTTACTTTGCTATTATCATCTATTTCTGCATTTAGATTTAATTATATTCCATATTACACGATCCTAAGTAATAGCTAGCCTTATTAGTTACTTTCACCAAATATCAGGTCCGACATTCCAATGGTTTGCTGGACCAGATATCGGTCCAACATTCCTATGTTGTGCCGAACCAGATTTTTGATCAAGCATTCATGTTATGTCGGACCAGATATCTGGTTCGGCATTTCCGGGGTTGCCGAACCAAATGTTTGGCTCGATTTTCTAGCTTGCATACTTCATCCAGTGCTTTTCCTTTCCCCTTTCTTCTACCGATGTCTTTCTCGTGTGCCAATATACCATGGCAACACTTGCCCTCCCAAAGTACATTATGTTACTACACAATGTGCTTTGTTTGGTTCGACATAATACTTCATCAACTGGTTTGAAGTCTTGAAAGACTCCTTGACTGTTTGGATACCCTTCGTTTTCTTTTAAATACCGCAACTTTCTTTCTCATTTCCCTTCTTCTACTTTTTGAATCCAAAATTCTTAATCTCTTTTAAGTCTTTAAATGCTCGATTTTTGAATGCTTGATTTTTCCATTTTTCTCTACTACCTGAGGTAAGGTTTTAAATCCAATCTTTGTTCCAAGGCTTTTAGGGTATATGTTCTAGGGGAGTTTCATGGTTTTAGTGAGTAGAGAGGGTGCTATGAGCGCTGTAGCTATGGAATAGGTCTGTGAGGGCAAGTGAAGTCGCAATTGTGAGATGCCACACCTCTTCTTTTTTGAGTTGATGGGTGTCTGATCCCCAGGAGTAGGTGGCAACTGTGTTGGCATTTCGGGGCATCGTCCACACTTCATTTGTTGCCTCAATGTGTTAGGCCAGGGCATGAGATGGATCTCCAGATGATGTGGTGAGGGATGTTGCTAGGCCGCTGGAGTTTGAGTAGAAGAAGGGATGTCGATCCTATGCTTGGATAGTGGAGTTTGAATCAAAGTAGCGCAACAGTGAATTGTTTCGACACTTCGGGTGGTCTTTGATTTGGTTCAGTGGCTAGGTAATGCTGGACCAGATTTAGATTTAGTTCGATGGTTATGGATGTGCCGAGCCAAGCGAGAAAACATCGTAGTGGTAACCATAAGTGTTGCATGATTTGGTTCGGTGAATGGGCGATGGGCCAAATAATAGGAAGCTCATCATAAGCATTTGTTTTTCTTGTTACGATTGCATAGCTATTGGGCTACGAAACTTATGCCTGCTTTTTATCTCCTTGTGTAGGAAAGGAAATGTTGTCTAATCGTAAACTTTGACCTAAACATGCATCTTCATAGCCTGTCAGAGCTGGCGTTTCTTCCTCTAAGGCTCCGTCTAATACTTCCAGACAATCTTGCTCCGCGTATACTTTGGTGTTGGGTTACCCCCAACCAGACACTGGTGAAGCTTATTGAGTGCTACCCCAGTGTATTGACCATTGAGAAAATTAGTTCCACAGCTAAGACATTCGAAATCGCTCATTGGGACAAGCTGCTACCCGAACCAAACGATAGAGCATTCTCACCCCCTGAGGGATATATGGCATATAGAAAATACCATTGTATATGTGGTGCAATTCCCTATTTGCCCCCTGGATTTCCAATTTTATAGTCTATCTGAAGATTGCTCCTCTCCAACTTCAACCTAACTCTTATGTAATCCCGACCTGCCTATATCTTATATTCATGAAGCATTCTCAAAGACCTCCTACTCATAGGGAGATCATGTACTTATACAATGTGAGAAGTTACCAAAAGGGAGCCCCTTTATTAGCCCGGAGTCAACCAATAAGTTCAAGCCTGTCCTTGACTTATATTCTAGATTCAACATGTTTAAGAAGGAGTATTTCTTTGTACTCGACGACACCGTTCTTCGGCATGCTTTCACTTCTGGGTGTAAGTTCCATTTATATCTTTCTCTTTATTTTTTGTCGACTTGACTTCTTAGTGCTTCGTATCTCAAGTTGCATAAAGGCGGCGAAGGACGATGCCTGAAGAAGATGGCCAAAGAAACCCTGGCTATCCCTAAAGCAGAGATGGAAGCTTCGTTCTTGCTCTGCCCTGCGCTTCTATAATCTAATTGTCCCGAGTCAAACCGTGTTTAATATTAGGATAATTCTGCCAAGCCGGCTAAAGGAGCTGAAGAAGAGGGAGGAGGCACCAGAAAAGGCAAGGAAATAATGGAAGAGGGCAAGGAACCGATGCTCCAAAGAAACTAAGGCGCATGAAGAGCGTTGTTCGTCCTCCCCTTCAGGGAAGTAATTGCGCATATGGAACGCTGCTTCTTTAGATGGCGAGCAGGGTTCTCCTTTGGAAGTTGAAAGCGAGGATAAGGAGGGCTCTGAGAGAGATTTCAAGGAGATGGATTTGGAGGTTCAAGCTTCTCAGAAGTTAGGATTTATGGGCTGCGAAGATCTTGGCACAACCTTTTTAAAGAACATCTAAGCCATGCAAGAGTGGCCCGAGCAGCTAGATCAGTCCGAGCTGACACCCAGACCAACTTTTTTTGCTGGCCCATCTCAAGAGAATGTGGCTACAGATGACTTGAGTGGAGTGCCTATTCTGGCGGTTCAAAGCAGAGAAAGGATCAGCGAGATGTTTGGGCTTTCTCCACATACTTTCGGTTTCTATATAGACTTTGGGGTACTACTTGAGAATTTTTTCTTTTTAGACGAGTCCCGGCCTCCATGTGCTCCTCAATTAAATGAGTTCTAGTCATAGTTGTCTTTCATCTGAGTGGAGTCTAGTTCTAGTGTATTCCCTAATTTAGTGAGAACCAGTCCTGACCACTTGATCCAGTCTCCCCTAAGAGTTTATAATAGCTTACAATGTCCTAGTGTTTTTCATGCCCTCTATTTATGCACTCTACACTTCTTTACTCTAAAGTTATTATCCGTTTCGCTAAAAAAGAGGATAAATCCAAAAAGAAACGAGATGTCTAGGAGACTTAATCAATTCAAATGGATGAAAGAGACCTCCGTTCCTCCTATGACCGCCTCTCAAAAAGAAAGGTTTGCACAAGAAAATGCTGGGGAGACTCAGCATGGCTTGGATAGAGGGGAAAGCCATGGGACGACTCAAAAAGATGCAAGGTCTCTTGATAAAAATGCTACCTCCCCCGGCTCCCATACCTCCTCCCGACCCATCGTTTAAATCCATCTGACCCCAAAGTACGTGAGATGCCTAGTGACATAGGGAAAGAAAAATTCGATGCTTTCTTTTGAGACTTTCAACCGCTGGTGTGGAATCCTTTCGAGTATCATCCTGATATCAATCTTAGTTAGATGGATCGCCATCCTATGTATCTAGATACCAAGTTCCTCCCACCTCGTGATCCCCTGGTTCGAATTTTAGAAGAGGCCAAAACTTTTGAGTTTGCTAATTTGATAGCAAGAATGGTCTAGACCACTGATGAGACCAGAAAACTATTGATTATCAATCTCATTTGGCCATGGCCGGTGAGGAAGTCAGGAGTGTTAATGTGAGGTTGTGCCTGGAGGTGGAGGATCTTCACAGCGCGCTTAGGGAAAGGATGCAAAATCGAGGGCGATTGATGCATCTCATAAGGCTGAGATAAAGAAAGCTAAAGAGGAAGCAAAGAGGGAGGCCATTGAATCGTGCAAAGTATTGGTCGATGAAGCTGTGAGCTAGTGGATGAGCCTAGGCAAAAGGGCCAGAGTGGATCCGAAGGATAAGATGAAGAAGTCCAAGGAAGTTTTGGCTGAGATGAAGGAGGCCCAGGATGAGTGGCGCAAGGAAAAAGATGCCTAAAAGGCGGAGATTGATGCAATAAAGGAAGAGCAAGTCTGGTTGAGGAAAGACAATGAACAATACATGAACAAGGTGATGTCCCTTCAAGCCGAAGTTGACAAGTCTAGCGATTTTTGCGAGACTGGAAATCAGATGTTGAAGGACAATTGCTACATGTTCTAGAAGGATGGGAATCTTCAGTGGATGGTCAATTACCCTCAAGTGATGGTTGGGATCTATAGTTGGCTCATCGAGGAGACCAAAGCTGCAGTTGCCAAGGAAGAAGCAGCCCTGTTTGATGTTGGGTTGGTAAATCAGTAGTTCACAATGGAAGAGATCAAGGCCATTGCTACAGGACACTAGTTGCTAGCTATGGATGAGGATGATGAAGAGGGTTCGGGTCACGAAGGGCTCGGTGATCCACAAAACATTACCACAGGTACCTTATCTTTTCATTTTAGCTTCGTTATCTCTTATCACAGACTATAAGACTTATGAATTTTCTCGCTTGCATCATGTAGGGATGACTTCAAGACAAGCTGCACTACATCTACCTTCAAATGGTACTAATGGGGCATCCCAAAAGAGGCGGAGTCTCTTGAGTGATGCGGGCCTTCGAGAGACATGGTCGGAGGAACCAGGCAGATGATAAGGATATCCCTCCTGCTTAGCCGAGAAAGTTTTCCTATTTTTTGTTACACTTATTTTATAGGATGTGAAGTTGTCCTGTATATAGTTTTTATGCTGTATATGCATACCTAGTGTTGTAATGTTCGACTTTTGTTCTTTATATGTTTATCTAAAATGATTTTTGTGGCCTATGATTTTATAGCTTGCCTTGTCTGCTTGTCAGCTTCTTATGAATTAGTCAATTGCTATTATGTTCTAAGATGCGGGAAACCATAAAATTGTTACCATATTCAGGTCCGATCGTGAACAATAATTACCCGGGCTATTGCTTGTGTCATGAGTATTATGATTTATTATTTCCGGCATGCTTGGGTGCCGATCGTCAACTGCGAATTACCCCTGGCTACAACCATGCCTTAGTCGTGGTAGTTATAATTGGTTCGCGGTTGTTGGCAAGCCGAATGCCAATGATAAACTGCCTAGGCTATAAATTGTGCCTAATCCGTGGCTTATAATCGGTTTATCATTGTCGGCTTGAGGGGCCGATTGTCAGTTGTGAGCTGCCGAGGCTTGTCTTCTGCCTTTTTTCATGGCTATCTTATTTTCACTACTATCGACGAGTGCTTGCGATTGATCGCATAGGAATAACATTAGATAAATAATTAAGTAAAAACAAAAGTTGAAATAGGACAAACAACCCAAGACACTAATTTTTATAGTGGTTTGGCCAGTATATGCCTACGTCCACTATTTTTCTTTCATTGCTTCAGCTGATACGTGCTTCCTTGAAATTCAGGAGAAATAACGGTAGAGATGTTCGAGATTCCATGCTTTCCCAAACACATCCCTATCTATTGTTGATCAGATGTAAGCTCCATTATGAATGTCCTTATGAGCAATAAACGGTCCTTCCTAGATTGGGTCTATCGTTCCTGGATGTGGAAAGACCCGCTTAAGTACCGGGTCCCACTCTTACAGTGCTCGAGGTTTCACCTTGGAGTTATACTGCCTTGCCACTTTCTATCTATATGTGACGGCTTTGACGGCAGCGTCTTTCCTTTTCTCTTCGATTAGATCTAGTGACATATTCAAGAATTCTTCGTTTTCTTCTGGATTATAATGTATCCTTCGATGTGTTTTAAGTGGGAGCATGGCTTTAGCCTGTATGCTAAGGCGAATGGCGTATGCCATGTCGTTGTTTTGTAGGATGTTCGATAGGCCAACAGTGTAGTAGGTAGTTCGTTGACCCATGCCTACTTGGACATTACCAGTTTCTTAATTATCGGCATTTTTAATACTTTGTTTACCGCTTCGACCTGTCCATTTTCCTGGGGATAACCTACAACCAAGAAGCTTCAATCAATCCCATGTTCTTTGTATTAAATAGAGAATTCTTGGCCATCGAATTATAGTCCATTGTCTGATATGATCTTCTGTGAATCCCTATACCTACACAGGATGTTTTGTATTTGGAAGTTCATCACTTTGGCAGATGAAGTCATGTTTAAGGGTTCTTCTCCCATCCATTTGGTGAAATAATCCACTGCCACAATGGCATATCTTGCCCCACTTGACCCATAGTGAGCTCTCCGATCAAATCAATCCCCCAAATTGCAAAGGGCGGAGGGTTGACCATTTTGGTCAAACTTGTAGGTGGTAGTCTCAGAATTTTAGCGAATCTTATGAATTTGTCACATTTTTTTAGCAAACTCTATCACACCTTTATTTAATATGGGCCAAAAGTATCCATATTGATGAATTTTCTTGGCTTGAGCTTGCCCTTCGGTGTGATCGCCACAACTTCCTTGATGGATGTTATTAAGGATATCTTTAACTTTGTTCCCTGCAACACACCTTAGTAATGGATTAGATAACTGCGACGGTACAATATACTGTTTTTAATGATGTAGCAGGATGCTTTCCTTAGGATCGTCCTGACTTCATTACGTTCTATGGGTAAGGTTCCATCTTGTAGGCATCTGACGATGGGGGTCATCCATGTCACTTCTTTACTGGCGGTTGCTGTGATTTGAAGGCACTCGAAACTTAGTGTGGTTTGACTTATGATGGGGGTTGCCCCTAGCATTTGTTCGTTCCTTACGCTTGCCTCTTTGACGAGGATGTTTGCTTCTTGATTTTCTCCTCATGAGATGCCTTTGATTAAAGAGTAGTCTAGCTCATTGAGGAGAGTTTTGACCTTTTCGAGTAAGATGTGAGCTTCTGTCCATGAGTTTGGAATTCTCCGAGGATTTGGTTCAGCTGAGAGCCACTGTGAATACATACCGATTTAAATTTATCTCTTTAATGATCTATAGGCCGGTTATCACTACTTCGTATTTAGCTTCATTATTGGTCGCAGTGAATTCTAGTCTTAGTGCACAACATAACTTCCTTCCTCGGGTGTGACTATTACAACTCCTACACCCGACTAAGCTCATTTGATACTCCATCAATGAACAAATTCCATTTGACTGCTTCCTTAATTTTTTACTTCCGTCTCGACATCTTATGTTGTAAATTCAACTATGAAATCGGCCAAGGCTTGTCCTTTAATTGCAGTGCATGGATGGTAGGTGTATTGAATTAGCTCAATGCACCACTTTAGTAGGACTAACGTATCCAGTATATGCAGAACTTGCCTCAAAGGTTGATCTACCGGAACCTTAATTAAGTGAGATCGAAATTAGGGCAGCAATTTCCTAGATGCTATGAGCAAACAGTAAGCCAATTTTTTGATCTTAGGGTATCTAGCTTCTATACCCATAAATCTCTTGCTAAAGAAGTACACCAGTCTCTGGATATGTCATCTTCTCATACTAGTGCTGCACTTAGGGCATGGGAGGATACGACAAGGTATAATTAAAGGCTCTCTCCATCCATCATAGTGGAGAGTACTGAAGGCTTCTGTAGATGTTTGAGTAGATTATGGAAGGCAGAGTAGCACTCCTTAGTCCATTCAAATTTCCATTTATCTCTTTTGAGAGTTTCGAAGGACAGGACACACTTGCCCGTTACTTTGGATATAAATCTACTCAAAGCGGATACTCACCCATTTCGGCTCTGCATTTCTCTTTGTGTTGCTAGGATTTTAATATCCATCAAAGCTTGTACCTTTTTAGGATTCGCCTCTATCCCTCTAGCATGTATGAAAAAACGTAAGAACTTACTCGATTACGCCAAAAGAGTATTTTAGTGGGTTTAGCTTCATTTGGTATTTGTGCAATACTTTGAACATCTCGTCTGGGTGGCTCAGATAATCCACTGCTCTTCTTGACTTCACAGGAATTTCGTCAACATAGACATCCATGGACTGACCAATTTGCCGTTCGAACATCTTAATAACCAAATGTTGATAGGTAGTATTGATGTTTTAAGCCCGAAGCGCATGATCAAGTAACAATACAGGCCTAGGTCTGTAATGAAGCTAGTGTGTTCTTAATCTGGCATATGCATGGGTATTTGGTTGTATCCAGAATACACATCCATGAATGACAACAATTCATGCACCGCGGTACCGTCCAACAGTCGGTCAATTCGGAGGAAAGGATAATAGTCCTTGGGGCAAGCATCATTAAGGTTGGAGAAGTCAATGCATGTTCGCCACTTTCCATTAGGTTTCTTCACCATCACTGAGTTTGAGATCCACTCCGGGTAAATGGCTTCATGGATGAAACCATTGGCAAGCAGTTCTTCACTTCCTCGTTGAGAGTGGTTGATCGTTCTATCCCCGTGCTTCTTTCCTTTGGCTTGATAGGGACCCTGATTAGGTCAATAATGAGAGCATGGTAAGCAATCTCCGGGGATATCCCCACCATATCCTTGTGTGTCCATACGAATACATCCAAGTTCCTTCATAGGAATTCTATTAGCTGAACTTTGAGGTCCGGATTTAGTTGAGAACCTATCTTTGAAAGCTTTGTTTTGTCATGTTCGTCTACTGTCACATGCTCCATAGCCTCAATAGGCTTAACATTGGCCTCCTACACTTTATCTCTGGGTCCAATTTTTTGAATGGGTCGCTGGTACATTCAAGAGGAGGGGCATTCTTTAATTGCTATGCTTCCTAATTTTTGGCATGGAGGATGACCACCACGCCTTTTCTCTTTTCCTTCTTCTTATTTTAGCGAAGTTTAGTCATATTATAATTGCGAGCGGCGTCTTGGTCTCCTTCCGTCTCTGCTATTCTGTTATCAGTCGAAAATTTCATCTTCAAGCACCACGGTGCTAATACAATTTGGAAGTCTGACAATGCGGGTCTTACCAAGAAGGCATTATAGGCGGAGTGCCCATCCACCAGTATGAATGTTTGCTTCTACAAAGAAAATCGAGGGTGACTTCCAAGCTCAACAAATAAGTCCAGCTCTCCGAGAGGCATTGTGGCCTCTCCGGTGAATCCATGTAAATACTCATGGCACGGAGATGCATCTTTTATTGACAACTTATTTTTATTTAATGCATGTACGACCAAGATGCGAATACCTCGGCCAGGCCTATCCGGGTGGAGATAACCAGAGGGTTAGTGTGAGGGTGGCATTTTCTAACCGAATCTTCATCATTGAAGTTTATGTCATTCTTTCTCTCCGCTTTGCGGTGCGACCTTCAGTTATGGAGTGAACGTACCCTTCCATATCCCTTAAGGACTCTCCATATCTCTCCATCTCAGCCCAACTTCTGTCAGCTATATACGGGCCCCCAAATATGGTGTGGACAGTTATCTTTTCTTGGTTAGAGCGACTAACACCTATTCCTTTCCTATTATTTCCTTACAGACTTTGTCCAGATCCTTCATAGGCTAGAGCAGGAGAGTTGTGGTCTTTCTGCATGTATCGCTCCACCAACTTTTTTTTAGATATATTCTTTAGTAAGATCCCGCAAATATTGGCATTCTATGGTGTTACGTCCATAAGACTCATGGAAGTGACAATATCTCCATGCTCTAATTGCGACCTCTGATTCTTTTTTGTAGCGGGCATTTGTATTTCAAATCGCATTAAGTAGCCATGTCGATATTCGCAACCGTGTCATTTAAAGGTGTGTATGAGTCGAATATTAGTACGGGTCGGTATCACCTCTTATTGCCCTTTTCCGTCCTAGTATTGCCTTGGTTGCCACTTTTAACTTCACTATTCTGCATGTTACCTTCCCCTTGGGGCAGAGCATCCACGTCTCCTTGGACGTTGGAAGCGTTTGTCGATTGCTCGTTATGTCGGTGGGCTGTCGCATCCTCCAATCTCATGTCCTTCCCAGCCTCATAAAAGAAATCCTGAAGAGTTGGGGGTTTCTCCTTTGTTAACCTTCTTGCGAATTTGGAATCTGGGTGGATGCTTCCGCATAGCGCCAATAGTGTAAGCCTCTCATGGGCATCCTCCATCGCTGTTACAGCAATGTGAAAGAGGGTAAGATATTGTTGTAGCAATTCTCTTGCTTTTTGTTTCACGTCTGATAAGGAATAGGTGTGACGACCCTGACTCGACCTTCGAAAATCGGCACCGAATACGACACTCGTATTCAAATGCCGCAGATCCAAACGTCGAACCTGGTTCGCCGGAGCTTATAACACATTAAGTAAATAACACAGCGGAAGAAAAGAATAACATATATCAATATACAACATGAATGATACAACAGAATGATACAATAGATATCAACATACATCAGAGATATGATACAAGATAATAGCAGCGGAAAGAAAAGATAACACTAGCAGCGGAACAAAGCTCCAATATGGTCTTCAAGAAATAACTCCAGTATCAGTAATCTCCATCTCCAAAGCACCAATCCAGAAATAGCTCGAACCCAAATCGAGATGAAGAGAAGCGACTCAATCCAAATGCGATTGCCAAATCCTAAGGCTGAAAGCTGTCGAATCTACACCTACCATTGATTTCTGAAAACCCCAACTCTAGACTGCCCGTGTGGGAAATAGTGGGCACCCAGAGTTTAGGAAAGGAACAATAAACTCCAGGTCAGTCATGGGACTGGTATGAGCAAACAAAAACATTTGGTCTTTTTAAACAACAAAAGAATTTAAATTTGAAATCCGCAATGCTTTTTGGAAAATGAAACTACCATAAGGCCTCCCGCCACACACACAATGCAAACGCAGAATTGGAGGAGATTTCTCCTTATGATAGTCAAATATGCTTAATACGAGAAAATTCTTTGATATTATTACTATAAGTGCAAAGTGTGGAAAACCATTTCGAAAGTATAATATAAATCCTAGCCAACATACGACCAGTATCGTATGCCTACTATAGCTACCATCTAAACAGTGGGGCGCCACCATAAGTAGATGGCAGGTAATACAACTAAAACCGTACACGGCACGTATTGGATGAATGGATTTCCAACAAATGGTCAGGCTAAGGAACTTCCTACTGCCACATGGGATCGCCTCTGGCGGGACGTCCTGAGAACTAACGTTACGGTTAGATCTCTGCCAACACAAGGCCGGGTTACCTCTGTAACTAGGTAACTACTACACGAATGTGCCATCCCCCGGTCCTTTGGGACCTTTATCCGAGCGCTCGCAACAACAACCACAAAGTATCACAAAGTAATAGATCTGCAGTATCCACATAGGTAAGTATCTGGGCTCCATACCATGATACCACCCTTTACCAGAAGGGAATGACACACCCTAAAGGGAGCGACCCTCATAACCTTGCCGCATCTTTCCTGTTTCGACCATTTCCGGGGTGTGAGGTCCTGATGCAGCCTCGTCCACAAAGCTACGCTTTGTGCAACAAAGCCATGCTTTGGGTCAACAGATGACCAAAGCAATGATCACAAAGATAATTGATCAAACAAATGATCATATCACAAATGATCAACCAATGATCATCACACAGCAGCACTCAGCATGCCACATTACCAAATTGGGAATATCACTGATAAATATCAATTACATAACCTCTGAGCTCGTATGTCTCAGAGAAGGGTGTTAAGCTAAGAGAATAAATTCTCCGCCACCAAGCAGAAATGTATTTGATAGAAATCAGATAACATCTCAAAGTGTAATGTCGGACATACAACCATACAAGTCTGTTCCGGGTTCGAACAGAACCGAAGGCACTTCCGAAGAAGCCCTTGCCAACCCGGGTATCCACAATCCCGATCGGACTTCCCATCACTAAGGGAATCTCTATACCGTAGCTACTCGGTGCAGAGACAATCGATAGGTTATCCTAACGTTCTCGAAGACACCCGGTCTTCAACACCGGTCTTCAAATGCTATCCATAACGTCGTATCACTATTCGGAATGGGTTATATGACACAAGGTCCTCTCCCGGCTAAACCGAATAGTAAGCGCCATATTTTAAAACATATGGATATGGGATTTTAGTTAAGTCACAACTTATAAAAATCCAAAACTTTTCTTTCAAATGGTTAAACAAATTACCATTTTTAAATCTTTAAACAAAAAGATTTATTTCACAAAGTTTCACCCGGTTTCACAAAGATCTACTCATAGATTTCAAAACAATTCCCATTCAATTGGATTAACCCAATTAAATCTTTAAAATTAAGATTTATAGCTTTCCAAACACGTTTCCAAAGATTTATCTAAAACTTGGAATACTATTTTCATTTTTAGACTTGAAATCCTTTTAGCACACATTAGGAGTTCATTTCTTATGTGAAAGCTTTATTATTTGAAAACAAATAGTTTCCGTTTTAGAAAAATCCAATTTATACAAGTTGAAATCTTGGCTTGAATTTAAATTCCAAAACATCACCTTTAAAATGGTTTAAGGACCCATATAAACCCATTTATAAGTTGAATACCCTTTTTAACCCTAGTTCCCAAATTATAGAATTCAATTTCAAATAGTGAATTCAAATTTAAATTAAATTATTTAAATTTCAAAACTCAATTAAGTTATTAAAAATGACTTTTATTTTTGAAACTCTTTTTCAAAAGCTTTAATTCTAATCCCAAAACTATTTGGATTTAAAAATACAATTTTTAAAAATATTTCAAAAATCTGTGACTTAACCCATTTCCACGTGAAATCCATATTTGTGTGTGTACGTGTGGTCCAGGGTTCAACACAAAAGTGCACAACATCATAATCATATTGATAAGCGGTATAACCCATAACGCTTATCTATATTCACAGATTCATAGGTAAATTAAACTATCAATCACAAAGATTCACTAATACGATTCGATGTGGGTTTCGGATAACAAACTGAAATCCGACTCCCTGTCGCATCGAAATTCAAATGTCGTTTTACAGGTCAAAGGGTTTCATATTCATACGACAGTATATTCATCACAAATATAGCAGATCAGCACAAAGTATCACATAGCATCACATCACATATCAAATATATCAATCCATCATACAACATTCAATAACAATCAGCATCTACAATTAAGATGAATAAACTGGGTGGTTTTAAATTTATTACCTACATGATTACTTTCATTTATTAGTCCCAAATAAATTAACTATCCATAATTATCCAATTAATAAATCTTCAATTATTAATTTAAAATCTAATATCATTCAATTAATGATTTCTTAATTACAAATTTATTTTTTCTAAGAAAAAAAATTAATCTTAAACTTTAATTAATCAAATTAAAACCCTTAATTACTTTAATTAATTATCCATTTCATTAATTAATTAATTATATGAATTATCCATTTGTACTACCTTAAAAATTAAATGAATTACAAATCATTAAATTTTTTCTTTATCTTTAGATAAACATTCCTTATTTAAATTATGCATTTAAAAACAAAAATGTTTTTAAATTTTACATTAAATTCCATTTAACATTTCTTTAAAACTCTAAGACTTAAATTTATTTAAAATAAGATTCTTAAAATAATACAAATCTAAATTTTATATGTTTACAAGAAACATATACTTAATTAATAAGTTAAAAAGGATTTAAATCTCAATTCAAATTCAAATCAAACTTAAAAATTCTTTAAATTTCAAAACTTAAATATAACTTCCATTCTCATTCTAGTTTAAATTCTTTAAAATGCTTCTTACAATTACCCCTTCCATTCAATGCAAATCACTTAATCATTTAAAAGAAATTTAAACTTAAATCTTTATTTTAAAACTGAAGTTTAAAATTTTAAATTCAGATTTAAAAACTCAGATTGAATTCATTTGAATTTCCTAATTTAAACATTTAACCTTTCAATTCAAATGCCAAAACACAATGCATTTATACTTGAGAGTTTAAAATCAAATTTGAATTTAAAAACATAAATGGTTTCAAATTTCAGACAAACAAAATTTGAATTCATATTCAAATTTTCAGACTTAAACCCAGTTTAAATCTCCACTTTCAAATTTAAACTTACCTTTACATAAAAAAAAAACAGAAACAGCTTTATTTTATTTAGAAACTTAAACTTTGAAATTTTTCTAAATTTAAATTATTTCAAAAGAACAGAATTCAAACTCTTTGAATTCATAGCTAAATTCAGTTCTAAAAATCCTAAGTTAACAATTGTAGTTTGCAGTAATTTCAAATTTTATAAACTAGAAACAGGTTTCCTGTTCTTCTATTTTTTTTTTTTAAAATTTAAAAACATAAACGGTTTCAAATATCTGACAAATTAAATTTGAATTCATATTCAAATTTCAACTAAAACTCCATTTCAATCTCCACTTGAAATTTAATTTTTCTTCACATATAAAAACAGAAACAGTTTTCTGTTTTATAAAAAATCAAACTTTGAAATTATCTGAAATTATTTCAACAGAATTCACACTTATTTGAATTCATATTCAAATTTAGGTTCTTAAAGCCTAAGTCCAAATTAAGTTTACATTTTAAACTTTCACTTCAAATTTAAAAACTGCAAACAGTTTTCCTGTTCCTTTATTTTTTTATTTTTAACCAAACTTGAATTTCTGTATTTAAATTATTTAAATTTAGAATTCAAACTTTTTGAATTCATTTTTAGATTCAGTTTTACTCCTAAGTTCAGTTTCCATATTTAAATTTAAAACCTTACTTTCAAAATTCTAAAAACAGAATAGTTTCTGTTTTTTTTTAAAACCTGAAACAAAGATACACTGAACCTTACTATTTGACTTCGAGTAAATCCTCTACTAGCTTCGAGTCATTTCCTATTTCCCCCGAGACCAACCCGAGTCGAAATCCTTGCAACCCAAACAATCTCCTCAACCCTGCACAACATCAACCCCACTGCAGTGACAACCTGTTAACACCAGATTCTCTCAACTCCGACCAACATCATCGACCAAACTCCGGTGATAACTCCATCACTACACCATCCATCAATCCCCAAAATAGCATGGAACTCGATTCATTCTAGAAGCAACAGTACCCAATTTTCCCTAACCCAGTAAACTATGGTTCTATACCATAAATCCCAAATTTCAACACCAAAACCAAATTTCAACTCAATTAAGTAATTTTCCCATGATCATTGATAGCTACATTCATTCCAAAATCAATTTCAAACAGTTCAAATGCAAGATTCAATGAACTTGTCAAAGGTGAAAAATACAGTGTTCTTGACTGCATTTTTTTTTTAACACTGTAAATTTTACTTTTAGTTTTAAAATTCTTGAATTTACTAAATGATTCTGTTAGTAAACTTGAAACACCAATTCATGACATCTACATTTCAAATTTATACAGAAATTTGTTTGTGTTTATGTTTCCAAATATCACAGAACTAAACAACCTATACAACAGCAACATTTACATTCATGCAACCAATTTTCACTACTTTGCAGAAATAGGCATAACACATCACATAAATTTAAAGATTGGGTCAAAGAAGTTTGCTCACCAGTTTTGTTGCTCAGAGAAGAACAGAGACATAGGAGTGTTGACAGTTTTAAATGCTTGAACCCTCTCTTTTTTTCTCTTTAAATCTTGAAGTTACAACTGCAAAGCTTGTTAAACAAAACTTTGCTTAGTTTCTGTTGTACTTACTTACTTCAACAATAACAACAATTTTAATTTTTTTTTTTACTTACAACTTTGAATTTTGTTTAAAACTTCAAACTTGTTCTATTTTCCCAGCTGCAGGCTTCATGTCTTTTTCTTTTTCACTTGCTTTGAATTCCCCTCTGTAACTGATTTACAAAGTTGTATAAATCTTTGTTTTCCTACTAGTTAACCATTTTTAAATTCAAATTTGTAAAGAAAGTCACTTGCCTTTATTTTATTTTCCAAAGACTTGCATTGGCAAAACTGAAGCCCCTCTCTCTTTATATTTTCTTTTTATAAACCTGCAGTTTAAATTGATAAAATTGTTTAAATATTTTTGCTCAAATACTGATTAACAATATTTGATTCACATTTTTACAGAAAGAATTTACTTGCCTTTTAATATTTTCAGAAATTACTGCATTGCTTCCTTTGGCTAACACTGCAGCACTTTCTTCATCTGTAATCTGCAGTTTTTTTTCTTTTTCCTTTTTGATTTGTTTGTGTTAGAATTTGATTTTAAAACTACAAATCTATAAATTGTAAAGTATAATATTCACCTGAGAGATGAACCACAAACCCACTGCTTGATGTTGAAAGAATTTGCAGATTTCTGGTTTACTAATCCTTTGCTTTCAGATTTAAAAATTTGCAAGCTCTTGTTTCAAACAGAAGACTCGAATTATTTTGAGCTGGAATGTTTTTGTTTTGCATCAGGTTTGAGAGCTTTGATCTGATTTTTTTATTTGTTTCCAGTTTTGAAACTTACCCTTGCTGTTTGATTGATTGCCAGGTTTTGGTTCCTTTAACTTGAAAGTTTTGAACTGAGGCTTTTGAGTTTGATTTTCAGATTTGGAATCTCAATCTAATGTTACTGTATTCTTTAGATTTACTGAAAAGTTATATGATTGCATATGGGAAGATGTGAAGTTTCTTGTATTTTTTTATTAAATTTCACTATTTTAATTAAAAGTAGTGATGCTATTTATATGTATATAGATATGTAAAATCTAAAGGAATGTTTACATTTGTTTTGTTTTCATGTACTTTAAACTTTACACTTTCAAATTATGCATTCATCTCAAAGCTTTGTATAGACAAGATTTTGATATGTATATTAGTTTACTTTTAGTAACATATATTATCTATATTCTCTATTTATATTTGTATCACTTAAAGAAAAAGAATATTAAACTTATTTTCAAACTATTATATTTTAAATAAGTAACTATCCATATATCTATATGTTACACAATTTACATTCTTTTTTTTTTTTTTTATTTTGTTTGTTCAACTTGTTAAAGTTTTTATCTCTAATTTATTTTTAATACATTTTATTTTGAAATTCTATACTTGTTTTATAACTCACTTATTCTTAAATTTCTAATATAAATTACTATTTCAAATAAAATTATCTATTTATTCTAGAAACTTTTCTAATTAAATCACAATTTATTTCCAAAAATTAATTTAATTGCCAATTTAAACTTGATAAATTTTCAGGAATGTTACAGATTTCCCCCCTTAAAAGAATTTCGTCCTCGAAATTGCAAGGAAGACGAGAAAGAAAAGATAATAGATAAAGAAATGATTGATCAGATCAGAATCGAGATATTTATTCTGCATTTGGTCTACCCAAATCAGAATATCAATAATATGAGAACGAACTCATACAATTATTACACAAGATATTTGGGTCCACCCGTCTACGAATATGCAAGGGCATTGATTAGTTTGAAGGGATAACTAATCGTTCGTAGAATATATCGGATCCCAGAGAATAGATGGATAGATAGATTCAATCTTCATATTAGTTAACCAGTTTACTTAATTTAAAATTTCCAATTTATTTAATTTTTCAATTTCAAATTCATTAGAGTTTAGATCGAAAAGCTGATAAGAAATCGATGAAGATACAAAGTAAGAATTTTCTACAACGATACGTATGGCCATCATCGCACCGAAACTTCTTTCTGGAGCTGCTATGAAGCAATCAAAAGAATACGAAATCGAATCAAAGGAGATTGATAGAGAAAAGTTGTTTCCGCTATTGCAGGGTATTGACCATTTGTAGTGGTACTCCCTGTCCCCTATCTCGTCCTCTTCTCGCACTCATACTCACTATCAGTGGATAGTAAGAGAATTTACTGAGGCGTTCGAACAGATATCTTAAGGATATACTCATTCTAGGGTAAACTTCACCCTATCTCTAATGAGTTACTTAATGTGTTATACTCCTGAGCTAAGGTTTTAACCATTAGCTCTGATACCACTTGTGACGACCCTGACTCGACCTTCGAAAATCGGCACCAAATACGACACTCGTATTCAAATGCCGCAGATCCAAACGTCGAACCTGGTTCGCCGGAGCTTATAACACATTAAGTAAATAACACAGCGGAAGAAAAGAATAACATATATCAATATACAACATGAATGATACAACAGAATGATACAATAGATATCAACATACATCAGAGATATGATACAAGATAATAGCAGCGGAAAGAAAAGATAACACTAGCAGCGGAACAAAGCTCCAATATGGTCTTCAAGAAAGAACTCCAGTATCAGTAATCTCCATCTCCAAAGCACCAATCCAGAAATAGCTCGAACCCAAATCAAGATGAAGAGAAGCAACTCAATCCAAATGCGATTGCCAAATCCTAAGGCTGAAAGCTGTCGAATCTACACCTACCATTGATTTCTGAAAACCCCAACTCTAGACTGCCCGTGTGGGAAATAGTGGGCACCCAGAGTTTAGGAAAGGAACAATAAACTCCAGGTCAGTCATGGGACTGGTATGAGCAAACAAAAACATTTGGTCTTTTTAAACAACAAAAGAATTTAAATTTGAAATCCGCAATGCTTTTTGGAAAATGAAACTACCATAAGGCCTCCCGCCACACACACAATGCAAACGCAGAATTGGAGGAGATTTCTCCTTATGATAGTCAAATATGCTTAATACGAGAAAATTCTTTGATATTATTACTATAAGTGCAAAGTGTGGAAAACCATTTCGAAAGTATAATATAAATCCTAGCCAACATACGACCAGTATCGTATGCCTACTATAGCTACCATCTAAACAGTGGGGCGCCACCATAAGTAGATGGCAGGTAATACAACTAAAACCGTACACGGCACGTATTGGATGAATGGATTTCCAACAAATGGTCAGGCTAAGGAACTTCCTACTGCCACATGGGATCGCCTCTGGCGGGACGTCCTGAGAACTAACGTTACGGTTAGATCTCTGCCAACACAAGGCCGGGTTACCTCTGTAACTAGGTAACTACTACACGAATGTGCCATCCCCCGGTCCTTTGGGACCTTTATCCGAGCGCTCGCAACAACAACCACAAAGTATCACAAAGTAATAGATCTGCAGTATCCACATAGGTAAGTATCTGGGCTCCATACCATGATACCACCCTTTACCAGAAGGGAATGACACACCCTAAAGGGAGCGACCCTCATAACCTTGCCGCATCTTTCCTGTTTCGACCATTTCCGGGGTGTGAGGTCCTGATGCAGTCTCGTCCACAAAGCTACGCTTTGTGCAACAAAGCCATGCTTTGGGTCAACAGATGACCAAAGCAATGATCACAAAGATAATTGATCAAACAAATGATCATATCACAAATGATCAACCAATGATCATCACACAGCAGCACTCAGCATGCCACATTACCAAATTGGGAATATCACTGATAAATATCAATTACATAACCTCTGAGCTCGTATGTCTCAGAGAAGGGTGTTAAGCTAAGAGAATAAATTCTCCGCCACCAAGCAGAAATGTATTTGATAGAAATCAGATAACATCTCAAAGTGTAATGTCGGACATACAACCATACAAGTCTGTTCCGGGTTCGAACAGAACCGAAGGCACTTCCGAAGAAGCCCTTGCCAACCCGGGTATCCACAATCCCGATCGGACTTCCCATCACTAAGGGAATCTCTATACCGTAGCTACTCGGTGCAGAGACAATCGATAGGTTATCCTAACGTTCTCGAAGACACCCGGTCTTCAA
This sequence comes from Allium cepa, assembly GCA_030765085.1. Lineage (NCBI taxonomy): Eukaryota > Viridiplantae > Streptophyta > Magnoliopsida > Asparagales > Amaryllidaceae > Allium > Allium cepa. The sequence goes on from CM060941.1 coordinate 510,755,798, forward strand.
CACCGGTCTTCAAATGCTATCCATAACGTCGTATCACTATTCAGAATGGGTTATATGACACAAGGTCCTCTCCCGGCTAAACCGAATAGTAAGCGCCATATTTTAAAACATATGGATATGGGATTTTAGTTAAGTCACAACTTATAAAAATCCAAAACTTTTCTTTCAAATGGTTAAACAAATTACCATTTTTAAATCTTTAAACAAAAAGATTTATTTCACAAAGTTTCACCCGGTTTCACAAAGATCTACTCATAGATTTCAAAACAATTCCCATTCAATTGGATTAACCCAATTAAATCTTTAAAATTAAGATTTATAGCTTTCCAAACACGTTTCCAAAGATTTATCTAAAACTTGGAATACTATTTTCATTTTTAGACTTGAAATCCTTTTAGCACACATTAGGAGTTCATTTCTTATGTGAAAGCTTTATTATTTGAAAACAAATAGTTTCCGTTTTAGAAAAATCCAATTTATACAAGTTGAAATCTTGGCTTGAATTTAAATTCCAAAACATCACCTTTAAAATGGTTTAAGGACCCATATAAACCCATTTATAAGCTGAATACCCTTTTTAACCCTAGTTCCCAAATTATAGAATTCAATTTCAAATAGTGAATTCAAATTTAAATTAAATTATTTAAATTTCAAAACTCAATTAAGTTATTAAAAATCACTTTTATTTTTGAAACTCTTTTTCAAAAGCTTTAATTCTAATCCCAAAACTATTTGGATTTAAAAATACAATTTTTAAAAATATTTCAAAAATCTGTGACTTAACCCATTTCCACGTGAAATCCATATTTGTGTGTGTACGTGTGGTCCAGGGTTCAACACAAAAGTGCACAACATCATAATCATATTGATAAGCGGTATAACCCATAACGCTTATCTATATTCACAGATTCATAGGTAAATTAAACTATCAATCACAAAGATTCACTAATACGATTCGATGTGGGTTTCGGATAACAAACTGAAATCCGACTCCCTGTCGCATCGAAATTCAAATGTCGTTTTACGGGTCAAAGGGTTTCATATTCATACGACAGTATATTCATCACAAATATAGCAGATCAGCACAAAGTATCACATAGCATCACATCACATATCAAATATATCAATCCATCATACAACATTCAATAACAATCAGCATCTACAATTAAGATGAATAAACTGGGTGGTTTTAAATTTATTACCTACATGATTACTTTCATTTATTAGTCCCAAATAAATTAACTATCCATAATTATCCAATTAATAAATCTTCAATTATTAATTTAAAATCTAATATCATTCAATTAATGATTTCTTAATTACAAATTTATTTTTTCTAAGAAAAAAAATTAATCTTAAACTTTAATTAATCAAATTAAAACCCTTAATTACTTTAATTAATTATCCATTTCATTAATTAATTAATTATATTAATTATCCATTTGTACTACCTTAAAAATTAAATGAATTACAAATCATTAAATTTTTTCTTTATCTTTAGATAAACATTCCTTATTTAAATTATGCATTTAAAACCAAAAATGTTTTTAAATTTTACATTAAATTCCATTTAACATTTCTTTAAAACTCTAAGACTTAAATTTATTTAAAATAAGATTCTTAAAATAATACAAATCTAAATCTTATATGTTTACAAGAAACATATACTTAATTAATAAGTTAAAAAGGATTTAAATATCAATTCAAATTCAAATCAAATTTAAAAATTCTTTAAATTTCAAAACTTAAATATAACTTCCATTCTCATTCTAGTTTAAATTCTTTAAAATGCTTCTTACAATTACCCCTTCCATTCAATGCAAATCACTTAATCATTTAAAAGAAATTTAAACTTAAATCTTTATTTTAAAACTGAAGTTTAAAATTTTAAATTCAGATTTAAAAACTCAGATTGAATTCATTTGAATTTCCTAATTTAAACATTTAACCTTTCAATTCAAATGCCAAAACACAATGCATTTATACTTGAGAGTTTAAAATCAAATTTGAATTTAAAAACATAAATGGTTTCAAATTTCAGACAAACAAAATTTGAATTCATATTCAAATTTTCAGACTTAAACCCAGTTTAAATCTCCACTTTCAAATTTAAACTTACCTTTACATAAAAAAAAAACAGAAACAGCTTTCTATTTATTTAGAAACTTAAACTTTGAAATTTTTCTAAATTTAAATTATTTCAAAAGAACAGAATTCAAACTCTTTGAATTCATAGCTAAATTCAGTTCTAAAAATCCTAAGTTAACAATTGTAGTTTGCAGTAATTTCAAATTTTATAAACTAGAAACAGGTTTCCTGTTCTTCTATTTTTTTTTTTTTTTAAATTTAAAAACATAAACGGTTTCAAATATCTGACAAATTAAATTTGAATTCATATTCAAATTTCAACTAAAACTCCATTTCAATCTCCACTTGAAATTTAATTTTTCTTCACATATAAAAACAGAAACAGTTTTCTGTTTTATAAAAAATCAAACTTTGAAATTATCTGAAATTATTTCAACAGAATTCACACTTATTTGAATTCATATTCAAATTTAGGTTCTTAAAGCCTAAGTCCAAATTAAGTTTACATTTTAAACTTTCACTTCAAATTTAAAAACTGCAAACAGTTTTCCTGTTCCTTTATTTTTTTCTTTTTAACCAAACTTGAATTTCTGCATTTAAATTATTTAAATTTAGAATTCAAACTTTTTGAATTCATTTTTAGATTCAGTTTTACTCCTAAGTTCAGTTTCCATATTTAAATTTAAAACCTTACTTTCAAAATTCAAAAACAGAATAGTTTCTGTTTTTTTTTAAAACCTGAAACAAAGATACACTGAACCTTACTATTTGACTTCGAGTAAATCCTCTACTAGCTTCGAGTCATTTCCTATTTCCCCCGAGACCAACCCGAGTCGAAATCCCTGCAACCCAAACAATCTCCTCAACCCTGCACAACATCAACCCCACTGCAGTGACAACCTGTCAACACCGGATTCTCTCAACTCCGACCAACATCATCGACCAAACTCCGGTGATAACTCCATCACTACACCATCCATCAATCCCCAAAATAGCATGGAACTCGATTCATTCTAGAAGCAACAGTACCCAATTTTTCCTAACCCAGTAAACTATGGTTCTATACCATAAATCCCAAATTTCAACACCAAAACCAAATTTCAACTCAATTAAGTAATTTTCCCATGATCATTGATAGCTACATTCATTCCAGAATCAATTTCAAACAGTTCAAATGCAAGATTCAATGAACTTGTCAAAGGTGAAAAATACAGTGTTCTTGACTGCATTTTTTTTTAACACTGTAAATTTTACTTTTAGTTTTAAAATTCTTGAATTTACTAAATGATTCTGTTAGTAAACTTGAAACACCAATTCATGACATCTACATTTCAAATTTATACAGAAATTTGTTTGTGTTTATGTTTCCAAATATCACAGAACTAAACAACCTATACAACAGCAACATTTACATTCATGCAACCAATTTTCACTACTTTGCAGAAATAGGCATAACACATCACATAAATTTAAAGATTGGGTCAAAGAAGTTTGCTCACCAGTTTTGTTGCTCAGAGAAGAACAGAGACATAGGAGTGTTGACAGTTTTAAATGCTTGAACCCTCTCTTTTTTTCTCTTTAAATCTTGAAGTTACAACTGCAAAGCTTGTTAAACAAAACTTTGCTTAGTTTCTGTTGTACTTACTTACTTCAACAATAACAACAATTTTAATTTTTTTTTTTACTTACAACTTTGAATTTTGTTTAAAACTTCAAACTTGTTCTATTTTCCCAGCTGCAGGCTTCATGTCTTTTTCTTTTTCACTTGCTTTGAATTCCCCTCTGTAACTGATTTACAAAGTTGTATAAATCTTTGTTTTCCTACTAGTTAACCATTTTTAAATTCAAATTTGTAAAGAAAGTCACTTGCCTTTATTTTATTTTCCAAAGACTTGCATTGGCAAAACTGAAGCCCCTCTCTCTTTATATTTTCTTTTTATAAACCTGCAGTTTAAATTGATAAAATTGTTTAAATATTTTTGCTCAAATACTGATTAACAATATTTGATTCACATTTTTACAGAAAGAATTTACTTGCCTTTTAATATTTTCAGAAATTACTGCATTGCTTCCTTTGGCTAACACTGCAGCACTTTCTTCATCTGTAATCTGCAGTTTTTTTTTCTTTTTCCTTTTTGATTTGTTTGTGTTAGAATTTGATTTTAAAACTACAAATCTATAAATTGTAAAGTATAATATTCACCTGAGAGATGAATCACAAACCCACTGCTTGATGTTGAAAGAATTTGCAGATTTCTGGTTTACTAATCCTTTGCTTTCAGATTTAAAAATTTGCAAGCTCTTGTTTCAAACAGAAGACTCGAATTATTTTGAGCTGGAATGTTTTTGTTTTGCATCAGGTTTGAGAGCTTTGATCTGATTTTTTTATTTGTTTCCAGTTTTGAAACTTACCCATGCTGTTTGATTGATTGCCAGGTTTTGGTTCCTTTAACTTGAAAGTTTTGAACTGAGGCTTTTGAGTTTGATTTTCAGATTTGGAATCTCAATCTAATGTTACTGTATTCTTTAGATTTACTGAAAAGTTATATGATTGCATATGGGAAGATGTGAAGTTTCTTGTATTTTTTTATTAAATTTCACTATTTTAATTAAAAGTGGTGATGCTATTTATATGTATATAGATATGTAAAATCTAAAGGAATGTTTACATTTGTTTTGTTTTCATGTACTTTAAACTTTACACTTTCAAATTATGCATTCATCTCAAAGCTTTGTATAGACAAGATTTTGATATGTACATTAGTTTACTTTTAGTAACATATATTATCTATATTCTCTATTTATATTTGTATCACTTAAAGAAAAAGAATATTAAACTTATTTTCAAACTATTATATTTTAAATAAGTAACTATCCATATATCTATATGTTACACAATTTACATTCTTTTTTTTTTTTATTATTTTGTTTGTTCAACTTGTTAAAGTTTTTATCTCTAATTTATTTTTAATACATTTTATTTTGAAATTCTATACTTGTTTTATAACTCACTTATTCTTAAATTTCTAATATAAATTACTATTTAAAATAAAAATTATCTATTTATTCTAGAAACTTTTCTAATTAAATCACAATTTATTTCCAAAAATTAATTTAATTGCCAATTTAAACTTGATAAATTTTCAGGAATGTTACAATAGGCATCCTTGGGCTATTCCACGTGGATTCAGAATTGACTTATGAATCTTTCCTTCAATATTTCCCAAGAGCTAATAAAGCCATGAGGCAGGTGACAAAACCATATGGTTGCCAGGTCTGATAAGAACAATGGGAAATATTTACACAGCATACCCTCTGTTGCTCCATTTATGCGCATGTGTTGAGTGTAACGCTATAAGTGGAAGATTGGGTCAGATGTGCCTTTGTAATGATCCATGGTTGGCATCTTCCATTCTCGAGGAGAAGTTGTTGCTTCTATATCCCTTGTGAATAGGCTGGACACCCTTGCTCCTATACCTCTTTTGTGTTGTCTACACCAGAGGTACTCCTTAAAGAGGTGAGTCATTCTTTCCTAGGATTCTGGGGCAGTCCTAGGAGAAGTGGGTGCATACCTTTGATACTGATGATGCCTCGAATTTTGGTTGAGATTGGATTGGCGATGATTGGCTCGAAGCATGACGGGGTCAGTTATAGCCGGTCCTTGCCCGGTGCCTCATTGGCTAGCCAAGCCCCAGGCGCTCTCTCGAGACCAGCTTCAGACTAAGTCTAGGTTCGGTTTCAAGCACTTATATCTTCTTGATTAATTGCTCATTCAATGGGGATCTGTTCCACCTATGAGACTCTCCAAATTGAGATTCATTTTGAGATTTCATTTTATGAGTTGACTCCTTCATGCCCCTTAAGCGTGTCATGAGCTGGTCCACTAACGCTTTTTGCTGGGCGGCAAAGAGGTTGGTCATCTCATTCACAACACCATCTAATTCTTCTCGGGTGACAGCTAAACCTGGTAGCTAAGCGTTGGTAGCCTAATTTCCTTGATCCTCTTGGATGAGATTGGGCGTACTAGTAATGGCTGTGTTCTTACCCTTGTTAGCATTCCTTATGGAGGAAACCATGCTCTAACGACGTGTTAAGGTTAGAAGGAGAGTGGATAAGAGAGTTCGGTTCTCAGTGAAAGCACAAAAAATGTTCACAAAGAAATTGAGCAAACACCTCTGAGTCTGAATTTAGTTAAGTTACCTTTAGGTTGTTTGATATGCTATTTTATATGTCTTAATGTGTCATCAAGTAATCATTACAATCACAGAACAATTCATAGCCTCAGAATAGGAAAGTAACCTAAAAGCAGCAAATGACATAAAGTTTTATAGTGGATCGGCCAGAACACGCCTACGTCCACTGACCATCTTATTATTCCTCTTTGATGTGGTTACAAATACAAGTATGATTGGAAAGAGAAAAAACTTAGAATAGCTAGAATGATTGAATCTCAGTAGAGTTTTCCCATCCTTTTCCTAAGTGTCTCATTGTTGTTGAGAAGCTCCAGTATTTATAGAGTGAAGTTTTGAAGGGTGGAGCTAGAGTTATAACCTTCGAAGCTTGGTTCGGCATGGAGAAAGTATGTACGGTTTGACGGTGAGAATCTGGATCGGCATAAAGTCCAACTATTTTTGGTTCGGTAACAATAGAGGGGTTCTTGGAGTCGCTTATGCCCAAAGGTAGAGATAATGAATCTCTAGACTAAACATTTGGTCGGGCAAGCCTATGCGTCGGACTAAATGTTTGGTCCGTTGTTTAGGTGGAGTGCCGGACCAAATATCTAGTCCGGCATTCCAATGCTATGCCAAATCGTGCAATGTTGTGCCGGACCGATATCCAGTCCGTCATTTCCGGGGTTGCTGAAACAAATTTTTGGTTCGGCATTCTAGCTTGCATAATTTATCCGGTAAATTTCCTTTCCCCTTTCTTCTGTCGCCGTCTTTCTCGGTGCCAATATACCGAGCCAATACATATAATCTAACCATCAAATTGTACCTACCATACAATATTCCTAAATGTTAGTATTGTCATCATCCCTGAACCAACATCTCACTACTCTATGCCATCAAACCCTTCCACCATATCACATGACTACAATTACAACATACCGCCTTCTTGTAACAACCCGAATTCCAATAGGCCCGATTTTTTTGAAAAGATGCTAAAATTGAAGCCCACTGATGCCCGAGTTAGGCTTCTAGAATCCTGCAAATAGGAGAAGACAAGTATAACAAAGATCAAATAAATATCTAATAGCTGGACTGACTAAAATTAAATACTAATGAATACCCACCAATATAGTAACACTTTTTAAATAATTGTCTCAAAGCTGGAAAGTCTCTGCCGTTTACCTAACCTATAGGACATTATGAGGAGGGAGTTAGAACTACAGTTCTGGTGAATTGATAAATTATGCACTTCTAAGCTTATTTCTACATATACAATTTTATTTCCAATTTCTGTTATATTAGGTTTATTGGGTTTATAATACTCTTGCCTCTATGCGTGAATCGTTCCCATCTACTCCCCGGTAGATTAAAACCTAATAACTGATGTGTATATAGATAGCTATATCCCCATTGACCTCATCGGTCCTTGATACAACCCATGGTACCTTCTGTATCCTCCTCGCAAATTACTTCATAAGTCTTAAGTTTATTAAAATAAGCACGTTCTATTATTTCTTCTATATTTGCTTATTAACTTAGTTAAGTGTTAAATAAGTTTTTCTGCTCTTTTTTACTTAATTATAACTTATGTTACAATTTTACTTGTAATTGTCACTTTTACTTTCTTTTAAAATCTGCACACTATAAATATAATTACAAGCATCCCTTTTCTATTCCAGTCTGTCTTCTTTCATTATGATATTGAATTCTCTTTAACACTTTTATACTATATGAAAAGCTTGGCTTGGGACTATGTCTGATTGTCACAAATTTACTTATCATAACAACTGCTTTACTTTTATTCTATTATCTGCACAGCAAATGCAGATCAGAGCACATTTCTATTTATAGCTTCTAGTCTTATCTAATAATTAACTTGATTCCTTCGATTCTTTACTTTATCTTCTTATATTCTAAGAAGTAGTTCTATTCCATTTGGTTGGTTATGAAAACTATACTAAAAATCCATTTCCATATCTTAATACTAAATAGTGCAATAAACAATAGTCCCTAACTGCCAGATATTTCTTTTATTATTTCTTTACTTTTTGGATAGTGCAAAATATAGTAGTTTCTTTATTTTACACTAATTCCCTTTTTCTTTCTTTCATTCTTACAATTACGTTTATCGTTATTTTAAATATTAAACTATAGGAATGTGTTCTATTTTCTAAACCAACCAATTAACCTATCACTTATTTCCAAATCAAGTAATTAGATTTTAATTTATTACTCTCGTTTTAGCATAATTACTGTAAATGTCTTCCTTCTAGGCTTAAGCCCTTTTCTTTAATTAAGCCTAGTTTTATTCCTATTTAAATAGATCTCTATCTTTATTTTCCATCCAAATAGTTAAATATAGATTTATAGTCTCAGCGTAATAAATTAATAGAATTAACTACTGAAATAAATGCTTAATTAAATAATTAACGGGATTCTAGTGATAATATATCATAAACGAAAAAGGTATATAATTTAAAACCACTCACTTGTCGTCCATAACTTTGCTTGTGCTTAGCCTGGCTCCATGGTCCTTCTAGATCTCCTTCTAAGGGGTATAATATTTTTATTGAGAAGATCTCCTCCCTAGAAATATTTTCTTTTTAGGGTTCAGCCTCAGGCAATGAATCTGTTAGGAGAAAATCTGATTGGAAGAAAATAGCTAGGCGTAGGGTTCTATTTATAGTGTAGTTTAGGGATATTAGACTATTGGATCCTTGGATTGAATCTGGAGCCACCACATCACAGGGTCATTTGGAGCAATTAGATTAATCAACATAGGGCTTAGATCGCGTAAAAATCAAATTATAGTTGGTTCAGCACGTACCTGGACGAAACTACTTCCAAGTAACAACGTGGGTCGACCCAAGGGTTGAATTGTGTTCTCCTTCGGTTGGCTTGGCGATCGACCTTGGAGTGCTATGGGTCTACCCTTATATATATATTTCGCTTCTCTTCTTTTCGTTTCTTTTCATAATTTCGCTGTATTAACTTGGATTTTGACAAGTTATATATGAAAATTGATAAGAAAATCGCCATAGACACAATGGTATAAGTTTTCAAGGCCATATTCTGATAATTTCAAAAATGTTTATTTTCACTATTCATTGTTATTTGAATATTTAATTATATAAAAATGCGAGGTGTTACGTTGCACCTCCATAAAATTTCTCCCTCCATCATCACTGCTGCATTCATGCAAAAATTAATCTCCCAACTCTCTGCTAACCCCTTCCATATTGCCATCATCCTTACCGCCGCCTCAACTATGCATCCTAATAACATCTCCTCACCCAAACTTCCCTACTGTACGCCACCGCAACCTAAACCACCCTCGAACTTGCACCTGAAGTCAATACACTTGTTTTCACGATCAGAACAAATCCCGAATTCACCTCTCCTTAACCAAAACTGCACATTGCTATACAAACATCCTCAAGCTCATCAATCCACCTCACCGCAACCCGAAACCCAATATGAAATTGCAACCTAAATTATCGAGACCACCTTTAAATTTTAATTTTGAAATTGAGATTTTGACTGGGGAGATTTTGAAGTTACGAGTTTGAAATTTTGATTGTGAAATTTTGACAGAGGAGACTTGGTTTACAGTAGTGTAGTAGCAATTTAAAAAAAGAGTTGGGCTCTAAAAATCTTTAAATGGGCTGAGTAGGTTTTATTTTTTAATTTTTTTGGTTTAGTTTATAATTTTTTTATCCATTTCCCTTTTGGTTTTTCTATCGTCTTTTAAGAAAATAATAAACAAATGAAAAAGATTTTTATTGGTTTTCAAATTTTATTTGTTTTATGTTGTCTTATTTTGATTTGTAAATATTATCTTTCAAATTCCTATTATCAAGGGGGTTGCTTTTGTTTTAGCCTTATAAATATTCATTTAAACAATTTTGCAGGTTGTAATTTGTAAGAAATAGAAAAGACTTGCTGCTTTTGACCGCTCTGCTTGGCTTGCTTAAAAACAATCCCCGTTAAAAATATCGCTAATAATTCTACACGCTCTAGTATCGTGCCCTTATCACTTGTTTTATTTTACTTTGCATTGTTGGTTGCTTGCATTTTAAAAATATATTTCCGAAACAAAAAAAAAATCAAAGATTCATTCATAGTTGCATTGTTAAATTCACATTTAATTTCAGTTTTGTATTCACTTCATTTTGTTTTTCTTTTCTAAGAGCAATACCCAAATCCACGTAAGGTGGGGGATTTCGTCACCCCTTTCTTGGTCCACAAATTGCATTTCATCTTAGAATTTTGAATAATAACGATTAGAAAGCTGACCTAAGGGAGTCGCGAGCTCACCCAGGGCCTAATTAAATCTTGATAGTTGTCTTCTTTGAACAATTTTATTTTTTGGTGTTTCGGCTACGGCAGAGCAATAATCAGTTATAAATATACGGTGAATTGTAAATATTATATTTATTCTTCTCTGAAGGTACTTAATCTTCGACAGCACTCCTATGGTGATTCATGGTGCACCGATAAATCCTATCCGTTACACGCTGAGAAATATTTTATTGAACTAAAACAAAGTATGATTATACAATTTTGGCTTAGGAGCTACTAAGGATAGAAAATTTATAATTAAGTCCTTAAATTCATTTAGTTGCATTAGTTCATGCATTTTAAAAAAAATTCAAAATCCAAAACTAAAAAATTTGCACATTTTCTTAACTTAGCTCTTATTTAATTCAAAATTCAAAAAAAATAATCCTTTTATTTCCTTTGAAAATTTTCAATCAAAATCAAAAATCCAAAAAAAAAAAATTCAGTTCGTTTTTTTAGAGAAACAAAAATCCAAAAATTATAATCTTTTCAGAAACTAAAAAAACAAAACATATATAAAAAAATTGTAAATCCAAAACAATTTAAAATGTATCCATTTTGGTAAAGATTTATCCTTTTAGAAAATATATAAAAAAAATAAACAATTTTCATTTCATTTCACCTTCTAAACCTTGCTTCTTTCTCTTAAATTCGATTCTAACTTCTTTCTCTTCTCGACTTTTTCTAGTGCATGAGTGCTTGGACTCATGACATAATAACAAGTCGTTGGACTCGTGACACAACAGCTAATCGTTTAACTTGAACAAATGATCACCTTGAAATGGCAAATAAGAATGCCCCTCAAACTCTTATGGATATAATCTTTCTCGATAGAGTTTCTATCCCTTCTGGGGCCATGTTACCTGTTCCTACGGGCAATCATTTCGAAATTCATTCGTACTATATTGCCATGCTTCCAAAATTTGGCAATTTCGAACCTGATGATCCCTACATTTTCTTAACAAATTCGAGCAAGTTTGCACAACCATTAAACTCCAACAACTTTCTTATGATAGAAATAAACTTCCATTTTTCCATTCTCGTAATGATTGTGCTAAAAAATGGTTGTATAGCTTACCCTCAAACTCTATTAAAACTTGGAAAGAATTTGTTAAGATTTTCACAAAAATGTGATGCCCCATGAAAGAAACAACTAAAATCCGAAATGAAATCATAAATTTTCATCAGTTCAAGTGTGAACCATTTGGAAAATATTTTGAAAGATTTATAGAGCTTTTGGTACAATGCCCACACCGTAACTTCAAAAAATGGACCCTGTGCCAAATCTTATATGATGGACTTGAAAACAGCTCGCGAACCGTGTTTAATTCGATATGCCATGGCAACATTTTTGCCCAACATCATCTTGATGCTTAGAAATTTCTTAAAAAATTTGCGAAAAGTCATCCCAGTGGGAACTTTTTAATGAAAATCAATTTACTCACGATCAAGCGCACACTCAATAGGTTCATCTTTGGCTTTGGAAGCGAAAATTGATGCAATGATTGATAAATTCGACAACGTTTTCTCATCCAACCAACTGAACCAAGCTTCCCAACCCATGTGTTATAAACGTAATATTCCGAATCACATAGCTGATTATGGCCCTAACTCTGTCGAACAACCCAACGCTTTCAATAAGGTTAAGAATGACCCTTTTTCTCCAACGTACAATCTTGGTTTGGGAGTTCATCCGAACTTTGTGTGGAACCAAAATAATCACAACACAAATTTTAGTTCGTCCAAACTTTCAAGCATTTTTGAACAATGCTTCGAATCCTACCTTTAACCCAATCAGTTTCAACTAAATTTTACGCATCTGTCCCAAAATCAACCGCACGATAAACGATTAAGTTCACCTGAAAAAAGTGTCAAAACTTTGGCTAAAGAAACAACTCAAAATCTCAAATCAAATTGTAATTTGCAAAATTTTTCAACCTCGTACACGTAGAATATGAGTCAATCGATTGCGAAACTTGAAATACAAATTAGTCAATTAGCCACATCTGCGAGTGAACGTGAACGAGGCATATTTCCAATTCAGTCCATTGTGAGTCCTAGATATCAAAACACGAATTCGAATCAAGCCATGTTGTTCAAGATAGCAACATAACACAAATAAATGTTACCATGACTTCGGGTTTCGGTAAACAAATCGATAATCAAGTCATTAATCCAAATGATTTACCGAAAACACCTCTTGACATATGTTCGATGGCTAATTCTCTACCGGATTAGAAAATAGCCGATCAAAATTAAATTTAAATTGACCACAAGCGCATGGCATACAATGTTAGTACATGGAGAGTATGGATCCATTTCTAGGGAATTGTTTAGATTTTAAAATTTCTATTCAATCAAATGAAACCAAGAATCGAAAGTGTTTTAAGCTAAAATGTAGAAAACTAGCAAAAGAAAATGGAAAAAAATGAGAGTCTGATGCCATTTTAGAGATAACTCCACTCTCATCATCATATAACTCAACACAACATGAAATTATGATCTGTCTTTTTGGTCATTAGTAAATTTAATTTATGTGTTTATCATAAGTATGGAATATTTGTGCTATTGATTAGCCTAGCATAAACCATCAAACTATAACACACCCATTAAACCGGTACATAACTCTCACAAAAATAATAATAAAATTAAAAAATAATACTATTCTAAGCATGGCCTATTAACTACTGATTAGAAATATAGACTATGAAATTTTGATTTTAAACTAACTTCATTACCATAATCATATGTAGATGAAGAGGTAATTAGTGTTTTGTTTGTTTAAGCATAGCCTATTTGGTGCCAACAACATAGGCAATCAAATTCAAAGCTAAACAACAAAATTTTACCATATCGACTATTTTCATTATGCATAAAAAGATCACTAATTAGCACAATGTTGAATCTACATGATTAAGATAGCTTTATTGCCTCTAAATTGAAGGGGTTTAGCCTCTCATATTTGTTATCATTTCAACAAATGTAGCATTCAACATGAGACAAAGACAAAAGGAAATAGAGAGCGAATTAAAATAAAATGAGTGCTAATTAAAATGAAATAAATACTAATCTACTTGTATAAGAAATAAAACTAAGCTACTAACATAATAGAAAATAAACAAGAAAATTACATGAAAGAAAATCGCATGTGAATTGATTACGTAAATGAAATTACATAAGAGAAATGGTTAAGAAGCTTTAAAAGAGAGTTTTTGTTTATTACTGAGCCTAAAAAACTAAACTGACTAAAATGGGGGCTAAGAGAGAAGAGAGACTAATTACATGAACATACAAGGTATTTATACATATTTGGAAACCTTAATCCTATTTTTGGGAACTATCCAAACTACGCCGCTAGGAAGTATGGCCACCAGGTTATCATTAGCATGAGATAATCCTCCATTTAAATATGCATGAAACATTAAGCTTCATTAGCATATGCATTAGCTCTTAATAGGTAATCATGGCAAGTGGGTAGGTGGTGTCCACCTTGTTGCGTGGTTTGAATTATTTCCATCTTCATTCATTTGTTTTCCATTGTGCATGCAATTTTCCTTGAAGCCACTTGTAATTTGAATTCAAATTACTACAAAATAGCATAGAAATTTACAAGTAAATTTTCTTAAATTAGCAGATGCACAAATGACCATTTTGTCCCTATATGAAGACAAATAATTGACGATTTGAAAACAATTTTAATTTTGGTTTAAGCATGTTAAAACACTCAACATGACATTTATGTAAATAAAAATAGTTTAAATATGGATGTGAAAATATGCATATTTACGTGCACATCAAATACCCTCACACTTATTTTTTTATTCGTCCTCGAATAAACTAAAACTAAGATAAATCCATTTACGTAGGGAGCACAATTGCATTGAGCATATGCAACAAGCCGTTAAGCCTCTAGGTGTCTTTAGTAGGATGAATGCTGTCTTGTAAGGGATTTCAACGGATACTAGACGAAAAATCCAAATGTAAAGTGAAAATATTTACAAAATGAAAACTTCCTAAATGCAAAATTTATTTACCATTATATGAATGCAAGTTTTTGAAAATATTTACAAATGAAGGGTTTACTTTCAAGTTGACACAAATAAGTTAAATATAAGTTTCGGCCATTATCAAGAAATTTAAGCCCTTTTACTCATCAAAATTTCCAATAAAAATTAAGTTATCATCACAATTAAACTCATGTTTGGCTACTTGTTTTGGTTGATAACATAGTGTAACTATGTATTGATCCTTAGTTGATTTGTCAAAGTTTTTCAAAGTGGTAATTTTCATTTCTTTTGAATAACAAGTCAAATCAAATAAGCCAAAGTAATACTTGGATTTTAATTGCTTACTCCCTCTCTACTTTTGGAAATTTTATTGATTTAACAATATTTACATATGCCTACGCAGAAAACTGTGACCATATATATTACCCATACACTACCTTTCGGGATTACTTGCGGGGAATACAAAGCGTAGCAAGTGAACATACAAGTATGTACCCCTATCTACTATAGGCATTGTTAATAAAAGAATTTTTTATATACATATACCTAACTCATAAAAACAGAGGCCACACATACTGATCCTCCACTGCCATTCGGGCTTACGTGGGAAGGGTATAGAGCATGGCGATTGAACACACTTGCATGCGAACACATGACTCTCGATGTCAATAAAATATATGTATACATACAATATTTTATTTTTTTATTTTTAAAGAGAGAGTTTTACAAAAATTTCTTAACACCATTTTACTTAGAAGACAAAAAATGTTATATCTTTTTCTTTAAATCCTCCACTTTTTAAAACAAAGATTTTCAGTTAGGTTGTACTTCATAATTATCACCTATAAACCTTCCTATAAACCAGTTAAACCAGATGAAATACCCCACATCCCTTTATATTTCCATAAAGGGCACACCAAAGGATGTGGTGCGTTATAGGTATAACTAAAGCATCACAGAGACTAAGATTCACAAGGAAAATAAGTAAAAGCATTGAAAAACATTTAAATAATAACTTATCATTTAGAATTAATCTTCATCCCAAAAAAGTTTTAAAAACATAAAATGTCTCCAAAACTCAATATCTCCCATGTCTTATGAAAATACATCTCAGTCTCACATAATTAGAGTAAAAGTAACAATAATAATCCCTCTCACAAGTGCCAATCCATTATAAGCCAAACGAAAAAGATGAAAAGCATAAGAATACATCTAAAATGCGGAAAATCCAGAAATGAGTCTCCAAGCAACATGAATCAGATATCCTCAACTCTGCTGGCCTACTGGGGAAAAAGGAAAGATAGAGGAGTGGGTCAGACAATAAGTCTGGTGAGTGAAAGTAATCACTAGCATTTCAAAGCAAGATAATGATAATAGACTTAGCAATAGTTCTAGCATGAAACGAAGGTACCAAAATGATAAAACTCGTATATAATAATGTTTTTGATTCTTTTTGACTGTATCATTTGATTGTTTGCACTTGTATTGAATTGTTGTGA
This sequence comes from Allium cepa, assembly GCA_030765085.1. NCBI lineage: Eukaryota > Viridiplantae > Streptophyta > Magnoliopsida > Asparagales > Amaryllidaceae > Allium > Allium cepa. Next base: position 510,771,902 of record CM060941.1, read on the forward strand.
TTAGGCTGGAACCCTAATCTTGTCCCAACTGCTAACTTGATTAGGCTAAAATCATAATCATACCCATTGATCGGCCTTTCATATCTCTATTCTGCCACTGTTAGCAAAACATGTTGATCCCACAGAAAAAGATGCCTCTTAGCGCTTAGGACACAGCAGCAAATTATTTATCCTAATCGATGTCGCACGCTCGTTCATCTTCGGTACACACTAACTGTCACCCCCTATTTGGCCCTTTATTTCCTAATCAGCATAAGCGTTCCTAGCCTTACCCACATGTGAGACCATCAATCCTCGACCTGAAAGAGAATGCTGCCGGTACTGGTCCTAATAAACATATCTTCTAACTTTGCACCGTTTGGCCAAATCCCCAAATTTGAGCCACTATCTATTGGACACTTACTTACCCTAATCAGCATAAGCGTGCCCAAACTCACCCACATGTAATACCATCAGTCCTAGAGCTGAAAGGGAATGCTGCCGGTCTGGGACACTACTGCTATATTTGCTTATTAATTTAATCCAAGATCTAAGTTTTAAAATAAGCTCTTTCTGTTTTTCTTTCTTTCTAATCATAACCTACTTGTTGTAATTGTTCTTGCAAAGATTACTCTTTTATTTTCTCTATTTAGTTATGACCACTTGCTATAATCATGTTTGCAAATATTTTAAATTTGCCTATTTTAGTCCATCTCTATTTTATTTCAGTTTTTTCATTTTACCTCTGATTTGATTGTCGATGTGACGAGATCATCAGAGGTGAGTGAATATGAACGGCGCCATCGTGCATATGCACGGTGCACTTTCATTGTTTCCTGATGAAGTCTTGTTTGAGGGGCTTTGTGAACTCGAGTTTTTGTCGAGAATTTAGGTGCTTTGCTCGAAGCATTTTAGGTTTTGACTCGAAGAAATTTGAGCGCATCTCAAGTCATACATTTTGTTACAGGTTTTTAAACCTGTTCCGTTTTAAAATTTTAAAAATGATTTTAAATTATAAAGTAAAGATTTAAGAAAAGTTTAAATCTAAGTTTAACCTGGATTTAGATCCAAATCTGTATTCCAGCTTTGAAATAAAAGAAGTTTTTAAATTTAAATTATTTAGAACAACTTTGAATGGTAAAGTATAATTTAATGATTTAAATGTAAAAAAGAAGTTTACAATGGAAGTAAAGTTTTAAATCAAAGTTAAACCTGGAATCAAATTTAGTTTGTATCATAGTTTTGAAATAAAAGAAGTTTTTTTAAGATTTAGAATGTTTTAAAACGACTTCGAAAGTCTAAAGTGAATTTTAAATTTATTTGAATTTGAAATGAATTTGGTTTAAAATTTCTTTTAAGCTTTTTTTATAAGGTAAGTATTTCTTTAACATGCAATATATAGGGTTTTAAATAGTTTTAAAACTTAGTTAAAGTTAATTTGTATTCATGTTAAATCTTAAATTTCAAATGAAATTTAAAATAAATTTGAAAGCAAGTTGTTTTAAAATGCTTTGTTAATGATAGTTTAATCATTAATAAGAATAAAGTTTTATCTTAAAGTTAACTAGGGTTTAATGATTTGGATTCATTAAATTGTTAATATAATTAAAATGGATAATTAATTAATGATTTGGATTAATTAAATAAGTAATTAAAGGTTTAAATTAATTAATTAACGATTATTGATTAGAATATTAATTAATGACTAAGAATTAATTAATGAAGTAATTAAGTTAAAGTTAACACATAATTAATTAAATAATTAGAGGTTAATAAATGGATTACTAAGATTAATTAATTTGAAATTAATAATGATTAATGTATGTTCAATTACTTAAGAAAGTAATTAAAGAATTGCTAATAGTTAATGAAGGCCAGAAGATTATTTAATAATTAGTTAACGTGGTTAATTTTAATAATTAATTAGATTAATTAATTTATGATAATCATTTGTGAGATTGGTTAAGTATAATTACTTAATGAAAGTAATTAAGGAATTAATTACTTTGTAATTAATTAAGTTAATGTGATTTATTTAAGTTAATTAATTAAGTTTAATTAATTTAAGATAATCGCTGGGTGATTTGGTAAGTGTAATTACTTAATGTAATTAATGAATTGTAATTACTTAGTGAAGTAATTAACGGTAATTACTAGATGTAGTTAATGGAAGTAATTTGAGTATAATTACTTAGTGTAATTAATCAAGGGATTAATTAAGGATAATTAATTAGGAATAATTAATTTATTTGATAAAGTAATTAAGGGTAGTTAATTACTGAATGTGATTAATCACGAGTGATTAATAATTGCGGTTTAGTTAAGGTTAATTACTTAATGTAATTAATTAAAATAGGATAATTAATTAAAGTGTAATTAGGGATCATTAATTAATATAATTTATGATGTAATTAAGGGTTGATTAATTAAGATTAATTAATCAATGATAAGTGATTAAGAGTAATTAATTAATGTAATTAATTGAGGATTAATGTAATTAATTATAGTTAATTAATTTGTGAAGTAATTAAAGGTTAATTACTGTTTGGGTTAAGTATAATTAATTTGTGAAATTAATTAAGGATAATTACTTGAATGTAATTAAAGGATAGTTAATGAAGGGTGATTAATTAAGGTGGATAATTAGAGAATAATTAATTAATTGATTTGTAATTAATTAACGGTTAAGTAAGCAAGATATATATTGATGAAGTAATTAATTTAATTCACTTTAAATTTATTAGAGATGGAAGTAATTAATTTAATTCATTTTAAATTAATTATATTGTGATTATTAATCCTTGCTTATGTATGGCGGATGATACTGTTTATCTTGAATGTTTTGAGATCTCAGTTATGAGATAACTAATGTTGTGTGATATGGATGCATTAGTTCAAGTGTGATGATAATGTGAATTATCTATTTGTGATGATAATTTGAATTATCTGTTTATGATGAGAAGGTAGATTATCTGTTGTGATATGTGAATTATCTATCTGTGTGTATGTAGATAATAGAATTGAATTGTTTTACACTTTAAAACAACTTGGCCTTAAAAGATACGTTTTGGATTTCGATGAGACTGGGATTGGGTTTCCAGATTTGGATATCCCAAAACCACATCGATCCAAATTAACGATAGGTCGTGAATCTCAAGTGAAGAGTGAAGACTTAAGGTGTAAGGACTATATGTCGTTAAAACTCTAAGGGTGATTCCAATACGAGTTTAACGGGGTAGTACTTTCAGATTCGAGATGAAGATTCAGAGTGCAAAGGTTAGCATCGTTAACTCTGAGGGTGATTCCAAAATGAGTGTAACGAGATGATGCCTTAAGTTTCGTTCGAACCCGGAATGAATTTGTATAGATTGAATGCTTTCAGAACATCGTCAGGTGGACGATGAGCATTCTAAGATAGACGTGTCCTATAAAGGTAATTGTAACATCAAGCCTCATCAACCGGGAATGGCTAAAACAGGGGAGGTACAGCAAGGCTAAGTGGGTCATGCCCCAGTAGGACGAGATTTCCCCCTGTCTAGAGGTCCTTTTTATTCGGCTTAGTGGGCAGTTGGATATGCGCACCAACTATGGGGTTGTCTTGCTCGGGACTATCCATTAAGGGATGGTTCCAGCCTTGTGTTGTAGGGGATTAGGAGTAATCATCGGTACGGTGATCTAGGCCACGTACTGTGACGGGCGGTACCCCAGTAGCCCTGCCATTGATGGAATCTCATTCTTCCTACGTGCCTTTACGGTTTTGATTGTATTACCCACTTTTGTGGCTAGTATGCTGAAATTTAATCATGTAACAATTTCAGCTATTTCTTGTTTACTTGAAAACCCTAGACCTATTATAATATCACCGGATTTCCTATCAAATGTTTTGGTTAGCGTAAGGTAAATTTTTTTCCATATTTATGTGTGGGAAGTCCTACCTGATACCTTTTGTTTTCAAAGGTTTTTCAAAGTTAAGAAACCTTAACCTGTTACTCACACCAGACCCATGTCTGACACGGAGGTTATTCTATTTTTTTCTTAAACTCCTGGGTACTCAAATTTTTACGAGTAGCCATGGGATTCAGGTTAGCTTTGACGAACTGTGGAGGAGCAATGAAGCAGGAGTCTTCATCGTTGTAGATATTTATAGTGTTCCACTGTGTTTGTATCTCTGTACTGTATTGAGTTGTAATAACTAGACAGGTGTTTATAAATGTCTAGTATGTGATCTGTTATCTGTGTAACTCTGATAATGGTTGTATATTATATAGTACTTATGTTATTAATATAATTTATTCGTTCCGCTGTTGAGATTCTGATGTGTTTCCCTTCTTTCTTCTCTATCTTTCTCTTTTCTATCCCTTTCTTTCTTATTAATGATGCGTCATTCTGTGGAGAGAACGGCGGGTCGTTACCGCTTGTATATGTGGCGGCTGTGAAACCCTAGGGTTGATTAGGTTTGGAAATAGAAAGAATAACGTCATTTTATAGAAAATTCCAAAACACTATTCATTCGAAAAAATTTCGAACTCGAAACGAAGCGTACCGCCTGACATTTATAATGTTTTAACCCTATTCCAAAAGCAATGGAATAAATATCGAGAGGCAATTCAATCGTATTTAGAAGATAGGTTTTCAAATCGAATATTTAAATTTAAAATTCACTTAAACAGATTTCTACGCGTTTTAGCTTGCCTCGGACAAACCATAAATCCGATTGACATGAAATTTGAAATCATGCAATAATATGACATTACAAATCCAATGAAACAAGATTCGTCAAATTCGAGACTGTTTGAAAAATGGCTATTTTTACTCGTCAATTAAATATTAAAATATTCAGTTTCTTCAAATTAACTTTTAATTCAATTTTAAAAGTTCTCTAAGATCATTCTAATTCAAATAGAATTTAATTCAACTTAGTAAATCATTTTTCATTCACATTAAATCCAAATTCCAATTATTTCTACAATTTCAAATATTCAATTAACAATTTAATAATCCAATTAAATCACTATATTCGAAATATTATTTATTCAGCTTATAAACTTAACTTTTGAATATTTAAAATCAATTAAATATACGAATTTCAAATGACTGAAATTATGGGTCGTTACACGTGTAGTATGATGTTTTGTGTTTGTCTACTTAGTAGTTGGATAGTTATCTCAAATAGTAGGCACTAAGATATAGTGGTTGGACAGGTGTTTTGGTATGTATATATATAGACCTCACCTATAGTACATGCTCAGGACAGAGGATGAGTTATGCGGATGTATTCATTTATGTTGATATAGTATCAATATGGCTGTTTTTGGATGTATAGTCTTGTTTGGTTGTTGTATATATTATTTTAAGTGTGCAGTATGCACAAGGATGGGTAGGATAGAAGTTTGACCTGATGTATGTACAAATAACCGTAAGTACGTAATAGATACTCAGGTTAATGTGAGGAATCTTTATATGTATGTTTGGTATCATTTGTTTTAGTGTTGTTATGATATCGACCTTCTTCTTTTCTATCATCAGTAGAAGTAAGTCAAATTATTTGAGGATATGAGTATGAGATAGATTCCTTTATATAACTTTCATTTCGAGGAAGAAATGCTTTTAAGTAAGGGAGAATGTAACGACCCGTAATTTCGCTACTTCGAAAATAAGAAATTTCATCCATTTTAAATTTAAAGGAATTTAAAGCTTAGATAAAATTGTTATATATAATTTACAATGACGAAGAATCATCTATTCTTATAGTTAATAAATTAAAAAGCATAAATTTGGACTTTTAGAACAAATCGACAAAAGTTAAGTTTTGTTAATAATAAATAAAGGCTTAAATAAATAAGTTTAAATATTTATTTAAAACATCTAATAAATATAATAAAAGTATATTTATTATTTAAAAATATTTTAATAATCATTGTATAAAAATAACCAAAATTTGATGCATTTTTGTCAGTTTTACATACATTGTAAAAATAGAGATTTTGATATTAATTAAATATGATTTTAAAATATAAAAGACATGTTTAAATTTATTTAAATAAGAAAAAAGTTCAATTTAAAGATTGGTTTACTTCAATATATTGCTTAACAAAAATGTCAAATTTTGACTATATAATTTATCGACAAAAACACCGTTACCAACTGAAACAAGTCGTCGATAAGTTGTTGCAACTTAATACATTTTCTAACATATAAATATAACTTAACAAACTACGTTACATGTCACATTTAACAAATGCACTTTGAAAAGTCAAAGTTTACAAATAATTCAAAAAGTACATGACTTAAAAAAAGAGTGCAAAAGTAAACACAAATGGACAAAACATGGCAAATCAAACCAAACATATTTATTACTTTACTTTTCTTACTCCTTAAGTGAAAGTGACATAAAGCACGATTTGAAATGTGATGTTAAGTGTTAAAAAAGAAAGGTTTCTTAAAAAGTAAGTAAAGGGCACTTTGGTCATTTTACATAATGATATTTTATTCCAAACTTTTTCCTATAAATAGCCATGCATACCTCTTCCATTTTCACACAAATCATTTTCTTATTCTTCTTTTAAGCTAATTTAATGGCTTCTCTCTTTTAGAGAGGTATGAGGGTTAAAAATAGTGGAGTGCTTAAGCACTAATCCGCTTGTTCCTCTCTAACCTCTTCTTAATTCACTTCTTCTTCTTCTTCTCTTCTCAAAAAATGGCACTAGGCCGTGAGAAATATGGAGGTGGAGAGGCATGGTCGAGATCAAAGCTAAAAGTAGAAGCAATGGTCGAGCACTTGAAAAAGGTGGAAGAATGTTTAGGTGGTGGTTTAGTGAAGCGTTGAATTAAATGGATGTTGGTAGGAAGTTAAACGTTTTGGGTAAAGGTGAGAAATTCTCATCGCTTTCGAATTTTATTTTCGTTATGTTAAAACAATCATGTTTATACCCTTATGACATATGAATGTTTATTTGATGGTTAATATGGATGATTTGATTGTTGGTTAGATAATTGAATTGTGATAATGTATTTCGTTATGGTATAAATAGTGAATGTTTTGTTTGAAATCATATGTTATGTGGTTGATTGAATGGATGTTATGATAGCAATAAAGATGGATATTAGGTATGTTCATTTTGATTAGAGTAATCACCTTTATTAATAAGACCACATTTTAGTGATATGAGATATTTTGGTAAAATAAGTCACTTTTTAGTTAGAAGTGAAATTAAAGTTAAAATAAAAGAGAATTCGAAATTTGAAGTAAAAAGTATTTGAAAAGGATAGTTAATTTGAAATTGAAATTAAGATGAATAGTGAAATTGATTTAAAATCGATTTTGAAATATTGAAGTTGAGATTAAGGTTAAATTGAAGTTTAAATTTAAATTGGATTTGGAATTTAAGTGTTAAATGTGTTTAATTTGAAGCTAGAATTGAAACTGAATTGAAATTGGTATTTAAAATTTAATATTAAAATAATATGAATATAATAATATGGTAATAGTGAAAATTTATTTTTAAATACTTTAAAAGGAGAAATATTGATTTAAATTGATTTGTTATGATTTTATAATTGTTCAAATTCAATTTGAATTGATTATTTTAAGTATTGAAAATAAGTTAAAACTAGGTACGTCGCGCAACATTAGTTCATCATTTCGCACCAAAAAGTTCAAATGAATGTGTAGAGTGAAATATGGCTCGGAATTATTCAAGATAAGAAAGTTACGGACTATTATATCCATATCTTTGAAACGAAGAAATAAAATCAAAATTTCGATGAGTAGATTTTGAAATAAGTCCAAAACAATTTTCTAGAAAAATCATGCTAGTGCAATCAAGTGACCGTAACAAGAAATTTGTTTAAATGAACGTTTTTAATATTGGAAAAACATGGGATAAATTTGATAAATCTATTTAAATGATTTAAAAAAGATTTGGATTGGAAAATATGAATTATCGAATGTTTAAAAGTCGATTTAATCAATTAAGCTTTTATAGCACTTTCTGCGGCACTTTTATGTTGCAAATTGTATAACTTTTTGAATAAAAGTTTAGACATAACAGTTTCTCCTGGAATCAATAATGAATGTTTTTAAAATGAATGTTAAGTCATCTAAAGATGAATTTGAAGTTTTCATAAGAATTTTGAATAAAGGGTTAAGATGAATTGTTTATAACACTTAAACAATAATTGAAGAATATTGAATATAAAAACAAACTGAGTATGCGGAAACGACTAGTACATTTGTCCTGTTTATGCGATCTGGGTAGATAAAACAAGGTGTTTAACTAAGGTTAGGGATGGAGCAACCAATGCCTTGAACTTACCTGGCCAATGTTTTCTTTTCTTAGGTGAGTGGTGGAATAGATCGAAAGGAAAGCCCGGATGCTCTAAGATAAAAATATTTTGTTAAGTTTTCAAAAATAAAAGAAGATTGGTATTATCCAAAAGTTAAGCAATCTCCAAAATGAATATTTCTATGATCCTATTTACTTCAAAATGTTTTCTCAAATTGATTTAGGGTTTATTGTAAACGATGTCTTAATAACATTGTTTTTGACCCGCCTAAAAGTTAAGGAATTTAGATCGAGAGTTAAGTGAGGAAATTTGAGATATTATCCAAAACAAAAGAATGAATTACTTAGAATTATCCTAAGTCAGAAGAAAGAGTTTTCAAAATCATCCGAAAAGAATTAAAGTGAAAAGAGACTTAATAAATCCTGTATACTCATATTCACCTTTTATCGATAATTGGATTTCGAAGTAACCAGGGTCGGATTTGGGTAATTCCTATTCGAAAACCACTTCAAACCAATCTATACGTTTGAACGTAAAGATATGCTGAAGATGATGATTATTAAAGACCGTGGATTTTCATAGCGTGAAGACTGCTTGTTGAACAGCTCTGGTTGGCACCCTTTATAGAGTTATTTATAGCAGTGGTCTCCTCGTGATTGAGATTTTTCGGATTGCAAGGTCTACTCGCTATTAGTGGTAGTAGGAAAGTGCCTTTGGTTTGTCCTATTCCTGGACAACTTGTATGGACTTTTGTCAGACATTGCATTTCTAAACATTACGTACATTGGTTTTTACAAACGTACATCAGTGGTGGCGGAAAAGGCAACTTCTCTTAGTTTAACACCCTTCTTGAGACGTATGAGCTCAAGGGTTGTATTTTTGTGGAAGGCAATTAGTAGTTAACGAAAATGGCAATGTGGCATTCCAAGATGTGATATGTGCTTTGTGAAAAGGTAAAAGTAGCCTCAAGCCTCTTGAAACCGGAAATGACCAAAACATGATTAGATGCAGCAAGGCTAAGCGGGTCATTCCCAATTAAGGTATGGCCATCCCCTTCTAGATATATTTTTTCCCGCTATGACGTTCAGGATGTAAATTAATGTGGTGTATGGAAATTGAGCGCTGGGATAAAGGTCGGTAAGGACCGAGGGATGACATATTCAGTACTATCTAGTTACAAAGGTAGGCCGGGCTTGTGTTGGTAGCCGTTCCTTTATGCTATTCCTCGAGGCATCCATCTAGAGGTGTACCCATTTCGGAAGGTAAATCCCTCACTTGGTCATTTGTATGGAAATCCATTCTCCAATAAGAACCTATGGTTTTGTTTGTGTTGGCGTAATGAATAGCCTCAAAATGATATATGGGTAACTATTTCGGATAAGATTAGTAAGTTTATTTGCAAATGTTTTCAAATAGATGTCATTAGAAATAACATCAAAAAGTTTTGATATAAAAGTGTTTTAGTTATCATAAGGTAAAAACCCGTCTGTGTTTATGTGTGGGCGTGGTCTTATGAGATACTCTTTCTTTTTAAAGGATTTTATTCAAAGGATGATATATGACCCTGTCATTTATTATTGAGTTTTTCTTACGCTGGTTTATTGAGCCTGATCCTGGTATTTTCAATACTCGGGTCAGATTCGAGTAGTTTCAGGTTAATCGAAGATGGTTGGATTTTCCAGAGGAGAGCTGGAGACATTCATCGACGTATGGACACGTTCTATTATCTGCTGTGCTTAGTATATTTTGTTTGATGTCTGTCAGCAATTGTAAAGGCAGATGCTTATAACTGTTTAGGCTGAATTTAGATTAGACTCTGATATATGTATTTAAAAGTTTTCCACTGTAAAGATATTTGTTCAATATTATATGTTATTCCATTCGAGTGAGATTCTGTTCTATCTATTTTTCTTTATTACCCTTCATGTTCCGTATTTTCGTGCAATTTGAGTTAGACATGTGTGGTTTATTGTCGATTCAAAGGGTATGGGAAAATGGGTCGTGACAGTGAAAATTTGAGTTTGAATGCCTAAATGTTGCAAATTTGCTCTGTCATTGTTAACAGAGTTGCGAAAAATCATGTATGCTCTGATTTCAAAAATCATTGTCTCTTAATCCTTTTCGGGTTTATTAACGATATAAACTAACGAAATGATGGTATTTTAGCATAGACTGTACTAAAAATATATTGGTTACATTTTGTGAAGTGAATAGTGAGATATGTTGGAATTATAGTAAACAACCCAGCATTTCGAAAAAAATTGATATGCTTAAATTATCAAATTGAGATCATAATCATGTTCTTCATATCAAGATAGGATTTTTAGTATATAAATCATGTTTTCAAAGTTGTTAGGTTGTGAGAAAATTTGGTTTGATTTGATTTAATTAAAAAAAAATCCGGCAAGGTGGTCGTCGAGGGGAGATGCGGCGAGACCTTGGAAGAGCGTGGGGGTGATGGGGAGAGTTTCACCATGGCGAATCATGAAATTTGCCTTGTTTTGAGTAGGCATGGCATTTTAGGGATTAAGGTGAGACGGGTTAGCTCGGCTTCATGGTAATGGTGACGCTAGGAGGAAAATGTGGGCCTGCGTTCCAAGGGAAAAAGGAAGAGGGGGACACGGCGAAGTTCGGGACGAAGTTTGTGAAGCAATGGTGGAAGGGAATGGCATGGCGAGGCAATATGGTGACCTCTATTTTTGTTCTTGGGTTTGGCAGCACTTTGAAATTTCAAACCCATGGTCAAGCTTGTTTTCTAGTGGACGTCTGGTGGGAAGAGAGTTGTGGGTGACCGGAGGGGTGGGTCGGCGACAAGCAGTGGTAGCCAGATTCTCTTTTCACATATACATGCATGGCGTGTGTCATATGAGAGGGAATGAGGATGTACTAGGAAAGAAAAGAAAGTGAGAAGAAGGGAGGATCGGGACTTTTTTTTTCTTTATATGCAACTATGGGCTTCAGCCCAGGTTTTTTTATAAAATAAAAAAGAAAGAAAGGTGAATTTTGGGGTTCAACCTATATATATATATATATTTCAAAAAAATGAAGAGAAATCAGAAAAGAGGGAAGGAGTAGTGGGTTTGGATAGGTGATTTTGTTTGGGCTTCGGCCCAAGGAAAAATGTAGGGGAGTTTTAAAATATAAAATGTTTTTGAATTTATACTTGCATTGTAAATTATTTTATAAAAATATCATAACTAGTACAAACCAAATCCGAGTGTCGTAGAATTGATTACGTTGGGTTTGCAACGACAAACGCTACGTCGCTATACACTCGTTGCAGAATTTAAACAAGTGGGATTTTCACGGTATTGTAAAATGGTCGAGTTTTTAAATAAAAATGTTAAATTATATATATATATATATATATATATTGTAAAATTGAAAATGACATAACTAATGCATACGAATTCCGACTGAAGCAAAATTCATTGTGATGAGTTCATATCGACGAACACTACGTTGTCATATGAATTAATGTCAGTATTGAACAAGTGAAAAATTATGGTATATTTAAATGGATAGAAATTTAATCACCCGATTATAAACAAACTACGTCGTTTAAATTTATATGGCCTGTCATTTAATTTAATTTCCCAACTAAAAATAACAATAAGTTATTTTAAGTTAATTACAATGTTTGACATTTACTTAGTAGAATATAACATCGTTTCGCTAATTATATTTAATAGACCCCCATTGGCCGAATAAATCACTTTTTGCCGTTTTTATAGAATATATCTTTTTTGGATGTTTACTAGCAAAAATAAAACCTTTTTCTGTTGTTTTATCTGTACGAACATCAATTTATTTCCTGATTAATTATATTGGGCAATATGATGTTAAATTTATTTTTAAAAATAGATTGATGTGAATATCTGTATCTGCTATTCTAGACAATTATGTAATGGAAGGAAATTTGATTTAGTATCATTGAAATAATAAGTCATTTTCGATTTGGAGGTTGACTTTTGAACTAAAATTGTTTAAGGATGATTTTTATTTATAATTGTTATTTTAAAGATAATTGATAAATATTTTGATAATGATTAAAGTAATTATTTTACTATTCTTAAGAATTATTTAAAAAGTACTTAATTATTGTTTCAAAGCTACTAATTATTTAAATTGGTTAAATTATATCTAATTATTAAATAAAAATATTTTATAGTGATTTGTTCAAAGTAAGTTATTATTTAAGGATTGATTAGCATTAAAGTATTTTATTTCAAGGTAAATTGTTCAAATATTTATAATGTTTTTAAAAATAATATATTCCATAGTAAACTTTCATACTTACTAAATTAAAACTTGGGAAATTTATTTTGAAAATTTATAAGTCTTATTTTAAGCTAATTATTAGATAAAGTTTTCGAAAAGTATTGGTATACTTTCATGGCGTATTCGGGAGGCAGAGACTATCTTTAGTTAGGTTTGGATTTCTCTAGGATAGAGACGTAATCTTTGAGCTGTAAATCCATGGTTGATGCCACAGAGTACTTTCCATATTTATTTAAAAAGTTTTTCAAATATTATTAAAGAAAATGGTTTGTGAATTTACTTATTCCAATGAAATAAGTATATACCCTTTTGATAGAAAGAGATTTAATTTGTTAAAATTAAATTAAATGAGACTTAGTGTTTTCAGTGGAAAATGAAATGATTGGTTTTATGATTGTTTATTGGATAGTTAAATGACCGAAAATCAAATCTTGACCCAGAAACATAACTTTGGGAATATCTAGAAGAATCATGGGACTTATATGGTATGATTACCGTTCCAGGTGCTATACTGTACGTATAAACCGTTTTATTCTTCTAGGACAATGATAAGGAAATCTTTCCATTAACGCATAAGTGGTAATCTCCGTTCTTATTTTCATCTGTTTATTTCTTAAAAAACCGGGGTTGAGTTTAAAGAAAATATCGAACATTGTTTCGAAGAGACTGGGATTAGATAAGTTATCCGAAAACCACTTTGATTCAACGAGTATGTTTTTGAAGCGAAAACAAGACCATAGAGTGGATGGTGGAGCAGTGAAGTGCAAGGACAAATCACTACTAATCCTGAGGATGATTCCAAATGGATGTAGTATTCAGTTTCGTTCAGACCCAGAACGGACTTGTATGGACGAATTCTATTAGTACATTGTCATTAGAGGACAATGAGCATTCTAAGTGTAAATTCTTTTGAAAGGCAATCATAGCCTCAAGCCTCATTAAACTAAAATGATTGAAAATCAAGGGAGATGTAGTAAGGCTAAATGGGTCTCACCCAATTAGGGTATGTTTATCACCTTTCTAGATACCCTAGGATATTATTACTACGGTGCGTGACATAGCTCGGATGGGAACACCCGGGATGATAGCATATTTGGTCTACCGAGGTTAGGGGTAGTCCAGGCTTGTGTTCCAAGGGATCCCGACGTGGTCCTCGGTACATTTTTCTTGACGTGTACTGTGGTAGGTGGTACCCTAGTGCCTAGTCGTTCGTATGGAATCCATTCCCCAATACGTGCCTTTACGGTTTTGGTTGTAGAGCCTAATATACTAGAATTTAATTAATGCAACAATTTTAGTTATTTGAATAAGTATTTGTACTTAGACACTATATAATATCATTGTATTTTCTATAAAAGGTTTTGGTTATCGTAAGGGAAAAATCCATCGTGTTTATGTGTGGTGTGGTCTTACGAGATACCTTTGATTTTAAAAGGATTTGAAAGTTATAACGAATAAAATTCCTTGTGATTTAAATTCTTATGTTGGTTTTACCAGACTGAACCGGGCATGTTTTCCCTATATGCTTGGGTCAGATCTAACATATTTCCAAGTTTAGGTGGAAGGAGTGGAACTTCAGGAGAGGAGTTGGAGGCCCAAATTCGTATGCACATAGATGATTATATTCCGTTGCATTTAGTTGTGTTTATCGGCAATTGTAAGGATGGAGTGTTATAACTGTCCGTGCTGAATAGGTTAGTATGCTTTGATTGATGTCGGTATATATATTAATTATAGTTTTTGTTTATGTAAAGATTTTTTCTATATTATAGATTATTCATTTCCGTAGTGAGATTCTGTGTTGTTATATTTTCTTTTTATTTTCTTTCTACCTTCTTTCTACTTTATTTTTCTTACAATCTACCTTTCTGTTCAATTTGGATTGGATAAGTGTGGTAAAGTGTCAGTTCAAATCGTACGAAAAATTGGGTCGTGACATTATGCTGTCAGAGGTTAGGATGAGCGAATACCTAGGCTTTGGTGCGGTTACTCATAAGAGATAGGGTCAGTAGTACCCTTGAATGAGTCTGAGTGTATGTGTGTATGTGTGTATTTATATATATACAAGAGCGCATATTTGATAGTGGTATAATTTTTTTTATATTGTGTTAATTTATCAGTTGAGTGGCATATCAATTCTGGTTAATGTGAGTAGCTAACCTTATTGATGGGGATATCTAAACACTTGAACAAGGCCAATGGATGCAATATTGTTTTAAAGGCTAAATGAAATTATTTTACGCAGAATATATTTTATATATTAAAGGCATGATTTTCAAAATTTATAGTATTTTGAGGTGTTGTTGATAAGTGATGATAATATTTTATCATCTGGGATTTGAGTGGTCATAGACATCTAGTTTTGAGTGCTCTTTATTGCCTAATCTTATAAATTAAGTATCTCTTTAGAATCTGGATCTTGTAGATAGAAGCCTTGGGAAATTGAAAAAAAAAATAGTAAGTAAATTTTTCTTACTAAAGAAATTAGAAAGATTTTAAGATAAATATATAGGAAGATTCTTAATAGATAAAAGACTAATTTTAAAATAATTGATTTATAAAAGAGATATTTTAGATTTTAAAAATCCAATGATTTTGGAAAAAATTGTTTTAAACAAATTTTTGAGGAGAATGATTTTGGTATTGCTTAAAGTTAAGTTTTTGAATGGTAGGAATTTAAAAAGGAGGAGTTATTTGAAGTGTGTACCTATATATATTATATATACTCTCTTTAGCACACATGAATTTCTGAAACCTTAGGATCGCATTCTTGCTTTTGTTAATTGATTATAGAGAACTCGTAGTGCCATCCGAGAGGGAGCATTTTCAAAAGATAGGAGGGCTAGCGATCAAGACTTAGTTAAAATGATTCTAAAGGATCTTAATGAGCCTTCGGTATATGAGGAGGAGTTAGAGGAGGAAATAGAGCCTGTCGAGCAGCCCTTGCATCAAGAAGAGGAACCCGGGAATGAAGATTAAGAGGAAGAATTCGAGGATGAAGAGGAAGAATTCAAGAATGAAGAGGAAGAATTCGAGGATGAAAAGGAATTTAAAGTAGAAGTACAGCCCGAATCGGAAAATGATGACACTATCATCTGGTAAATGGGTAAGGTTGTTAATGAGCCACCTATAGATAGGGATTACCTTCAGAGGGAACCAAGCCAGGTGTTCACATGGATTTCCGACAATGATGTTGAATCTATGGAGTTGGAAGGACTGGAAGTAGAGGACACTGATGGAGAGAGTCCACTGTGAGTGTTGGTATGGGTCGAGTGTTCTCTTGGTAGTGTATACTCTATTAGTATATATTAGTAGCCTGTAGACGTCATGTTTGTTGGACTGTAGTCTAGTAAAGTATCTCAGTAGATATTTTGGTATGACTATATATATATGTGTGTGTGTGTGTTTGTGTATTAGTATATGATGACAGTAATTGTGAAAGTATTCTAATGATACTCGGTATAACTAATATTTTAGAATATATATATATATATATCTGTGTGTGTGTTTGTGTGTGTGTGTGTGGGGGGGCTTGTGTGATATGAGTGTTTATTAATTCGTTAATAAATTAAAATCCGGTTAGTTATGTTTACACCCCGGTTATAAAAATTTCGAGGATGAAATTCTTTTAAGGAGGAGGAATGTAACGACCCGGAATTTTTGTCATCTTGAGATTTGAGTATTTACTTTAAAATATTCAGTAATATGGTACTTTATCAAAATAAAATCCCCATTAAGTGGTGATTGGTGATAATATATAACTTTAAACCAAGATAGTATTTTTAATTTCTAGATTTTATATATAAAATCAGAAATTTATTTAATTGGAATTTCTTATATATATATATATATATATATATATATATATTCAGAACAATAGAATTTTATATATATGATTTGGAAGAAAATTCAATTCAAATAAATATAAATGAAATAGGAAAAGAATATACTATAAATAGGAATGATATGACTCATGGGAAAAAATAATGTACTATAAATAAAGAAAGTTTAAATTTGGATTCTTATTATATATATAATATATATGTAACGACCCGGAATTTTGACGATATATTTTAATAAATATTTAATCTAATTTAAATTAAATATAAGCTTGTCAATGTTTAAATTGATGAGATCTTGGATATTTAACAGTTATATATGTTCGTAAAAGAAAATTTTGATTTGAAAATTTTAAATAGAATACTTCAAAACTATTAAAACAAATCTGACATGTTCAATAAAATCAAATCAAAGACTTTATATTTTTGTTATTTGATAAAATACATATAAATGCAGTTTTAGTTTTTAAAATGATAAAGTTAAAACATAAACATAAATATACACCATAATTCTAAAATATAAACTGTACTAAGAACATAAGTATAAAATATAAGTAGAAACTAGAAATATAAGTATACAAATAGAATGTTATAAATAAATGTAAACCAGTTATAATCATATTTGTGCTTTTGTACAATTTATAGGTATAAGAAAAACATATAGATATCTTTGTACAATCAATGCTATGAAATAAACATAAAGTTTATGTGCTGTGTATATGCATCAGGGAACAAAAGAGTTCACTTCAAAATAATAATAAACAAAAATCTGTAGCTTGTACAAAACAAATAGGAAAACCGAAACATTTATTACTTGTTAGCATAAATGAAGCATAAACATTTGTTAGACATAAGCAAACAAGAAAACAAAGTTTGACTTCAATATCATAAAACAAAATCTATGTCTTGCTAGATATGTTGGCCGAAATAAATTAAATATCTTTGTACAACACAATATAATTATCAGTATACATTAAATACATGCTATCATAATTAAAAGCATGAACATTTAATAGCCTAACTTCTTGCTTAACTAGTATATGTAGCCGAAATTCTTGTCATAATCTTTTTCTGCAGAATTTTTCTTAACCAATTACAAGAAAGAATGACAAACAAATATGAACTGCCTAGATACAACCTAATTAGTAGCTTCTATATCAATCTATCTATATATCATCAGTTTATATATACAAACCTGAAAGCATTGTCTTGCTTTGCAATATACCTTAATTTAAAAATAGAGAAACAAGTAAAAAAAGAAGGAAACAGAAGACAGAAAACTTAAGAAGGTTTCAGAGTATTTCTGCAGTGTCTTCTTCAACATTTCCTTGCTGTTCATATTGTTTGGTGAGTAAACTAATGTTTTTGTGAAATTTGGTTTTAAATATTTGACTCATGAATGAATTACTGTGTTGATATAATAATGCTCTGTTATGTTTGTAAATTCTGGATGAACTGTAGTTGAGTTCTTCAAGTTCTTTCTAAAATCTAAGGCAAAGGAAACAGAGAATATATCATATATATTTCTTTATAAAATCTTTTCCTGTAATCAATACCTGAACTAAATAAATATTGTTTATGCTAAAGGTATAGGTACTGTAAACTTACATTTACAGTAAACATCAAATAAAGGTAAAATTCGAATATCTCGAATCGTAAACTTGAACTTATAACTTGAAACAACATATAAAACTATGATTTTTAAGACAAACTTTATAATTTTGAGTCAACTATGCACAGAGAAATTAGTCAGTGAACCAAAAATGTATTTTCATGAAATTCTGATTATTTAAACAATTTTAGCTGTTGTAATTTAACATGAAGCTAAAACGGTGATGTGAGATCACTAGAAAAATGCTAAAATAATTTTCTAATGCAAAGGTTTTGGGTTTGAATTGAAGATAGGGTTTACTGCTTACATTTTCAAGGCTCTGTAAAATTTTTGATCTCGGCATCATAGTGAGACCGAGTTGATCGCGATTTTGAGTGAGGGTAGAAGGGTATGTGGTTGAGCTATGGCCGGAGACCCATCGCTTCCAGTGGTCGCCGTCGTTTGGTCGAAGCGATTTTGTTTTCCTGAAGTTCGTATGTGTTCGTGTTTAAGGTGAGATTTTGCCTTTCGGCTTGATCGTGGAAATGGGGGTTGGCTGTCGGGTATGTGGGTGATTTAGGGTTTGTGGACGCCGTCGCGAGTCACCGGAGGCGTCGTGGACCACCGTGCACGTGCACGGTGGTGGAGCAGTGTCGGTTGAGTGGCTGTGAGTCGTCGCGTGCTCGTGCTCGAGATTTGTGGAGGTTGCTTCGATCGTGGCTTCGAGTCGTTCTCATGCGTGACTCCAGTAGTTATTTATAACTTAAAAAGTGAAAAATATATAAAATGAGAAGAAGGGGAGAAACAGGGAAGGAGAGAGGATGAATGGGTTCAAGGGGGGAGACTCGGGGAGATTGAGTGGGAAACCCGGGGTTTTACTCGTGCACACCAAGATTTGTCTCGGGTGTAGTTGAAGAGCTTAAGCGTAACAGGACTTGGTTACTAAACTGTATGAGTTCAAGGTAAAAAATTAAGTATTGTTAAAAATGTTTTCAAACTTAAATGAATATTTTATTTAGTAGTCAATTAAAGATACATGATTAGATTTAATTAACGTTTAAACATTTTTAGTAAATAAGTGTTTAGTTTTAAAGTTAATAAGAAAAGATTTTTGACTCTTATTCAATTAATTTGTAATTAAGAAGTTTAAATTAGTTAATTAAGTTAATATATGAATTGGGGTAACAAATTAAGAAATTAATCACATTAAATATAAGGTTATCTAATAATTAGGTTTGGAGTTAATATTATAATTGGTTTCAAAATTTAAGAGAAGACTTTTAAATGTTTCATTAAGTTGAACATTTAATTAGTTTAGAAAGAAATTAAAGAACAATAACTCTTAAATTATAATTAGGCATAAATTATAAATAATTGATAAATTTGTAATTGACTATTTATAAATTTGTAATTGACTACTTAGGATAATTTATAAATGATTAATGATTAATTAATCGAGTAGTTTAATTAAGAATAAATAAAGGATTAAGGAAGTAATCAGCAGTTATTACATGGGTAATTAAATCGATTAATGGCTAAGATTATTAAATTAAATGGTTAATTAAGGTAAATAACTGAGTTAAGAGATAATTAGGTAATTGATAGTTTGAAATAAAATAAGCATGTAGTTATGACTAAATGATTAATTAAGAAATCATTAATTAAACAATCCGGAGTGAAATAAGTAATTGATCGTTAACTAATGACTAATTAAATAGAGTTAAAAGATTAACTCTCAGGTAATTAATTCTAAATTGAATTAATTATAAATAAGACCTAAGATGACTGCTTATGGGTTGTTATGTTGAGTATCTGATTGTGATATTTATGTGATGATATTCTGTGATGTTCTGTGATATGTTATGTTATATCTATGATGCTTCTATATGTTTTATCTGTGATAAATGCTATGTTAGTTCTGATGTTAAATTGAACTGTTAAGTTAAATAGACAACTTGGCCCTTAAAATGGCGTTTGGATTCGATGAGACCGGGATCGGAAGAATCAAATTTGATTCTCCGAAAACCATATCGATCCAATTTAAACGTTAGGTCGTGAATTCTGAAATGAAGATCGAATTGAAGTTTTCAGAATGCAAGGGTTATCGTCGTTGACTCTGAGGGTGATTCCAAAATGAGTGTGACGAGATAATACCTCGGTTTCGTTCGAAACCGGAACGAACTTGTATGGATTGAATGCTTTCAGCACATCGTCAGGCGGACGATGAGCATTCTAAGTGATATGTTCTTTAAAGGTAATCGCAGCCTCAAGCCTCATCAACCGGGAATGGCTAAAACAGGGGAGATGCAGCAAGGTTAGGTGGGTCATGCCCAAGCAGGACAAGATATTCCCCTGTCTAGATGTCCCTTATATATTTCGGCTTAGTGGGTGGTTGGTCGCGCCAACCACGGGGTTTATCTTGTTCGGGACTGTTCAGTAAGGAATGGTTCCGGCCTTGTGTTGCAGGAGATGAAGGGAGTAATCCTCGGTACGGTGATTTAGGCCCCGTACTGTGACGGGCGGTACCCCAGTAGCCCTGCCATTGTTGGAAATCCATTTTCCCTACGAGACCCTACGGTTTTGATTTGTATTACCCACTTTTGTGGCTAGTAGTTGGAATTTAATAGATGTAACAATTTCGGCTATTTTCTATTTACTTGAAAACCCTAGACACTATTATAATATCACTGGATTTCCTATAAAATGTTTTGGTTAGCGTAAGGTAAAAACTTACCCGTATTTATTTGTGGGGAGTCTTACGTGATACCTTTATTTTCAAATGTTTTCGAAGTTAAACAACTTTAACCCGTTTACTCATACCAGACCCATGTCTGACCCGGAGTTTATTTTTGTTTTTCATAAACTCTCGGTTACCCAAATTTTTACGGGTAGTCAAGAGATTCAGGTTAGCTTTGACGAATTCTGGAGGAGCAATGGAGCAGTAGGCTTCAACGTTGTAGATATATATATATAGTTCCGCTGTGTTGGTATCTCTGAGTCATATTGTTTGAGTTGTATTGTATTGAGTCGTATTAACTAGACAGGTGTTATAACTGTCTAGTATTGATGTATTATCTGTATAACTCTGATATATGTAAAACTTTGAAATATTTATGTGATATTATATTTTGTTCCGTTCCGCTGTGAGATTCTAATGTAGTTGTTCTTTCTTTCTCTTTCTTTTCTATTTTCTCATCCCTTTCTTTCTTAATGATGATACGTCTTTCTGGTAGCAGAATGGCGGGTCGTCACAGTTGGTATCAGAGCATAGGTTGGTGGTAACCTTGGCTCTGGTAAGAATTACTCGTAGAATAGAGTTTATAGAACTCTAAAATGAGTTTGAGAGTGTATTAATAGATATGAGCGCGTATTTGTTAGTGAATATAAAGTTGTTTTATATTGCTTTGATTGATTTATTGAGTGGTATATGAACCTTCGTCGGTACAGCCTCGAAAACTGTATCGAAGGGGTTTCTAAACACTTAAATAGAGCAATTCGACACAATATTGTTTTTAAAAGTAGGGCAAATGAAATAATTTTACCCAAAGGCTATATTTTGATATAAAAGAAGTATTTTTCTGAAATGATTATATATTTAGATAAAAATTTAAGTTTGAGTGGTTTATAACCAAATAAAATTATTTAAGAATGATTTTAAATAAAAGGGAATATAACTAAAATTTGATTAAACCAGAATTTAAGTCCCGGAAATTTGAAAGGTGTTTAAAAGAATTTAAACAAAAGAATTTGGGAATTTAAAAATCTTGGCAATGTTTGAAATGTTTTTTCCAAAAATTTAGAGGCAATGATGGAGTATTGTTTTGGAAAATATGGTTGACTGAAAATTTGTTTGGAAAGAATTTGAGGAAATAGGGAAGCACTGAACTCACTTCAGTCGCTGGAAAATAATCCTGATGGTGCTGGCCACATCATCAGTATTCATTTTCGAGTTTCTAAAGTGATGGATTGTTACCAGGATAATTGGACATGATATTTGGAGTTGTTGGGTATACAAGTTGTTTTAAAAATTTCAAGAGAAAATTTGTTTTGGTGAAAACAAGTGTTTGGAAGTTGAAAATTTGATTTGGTATACCAAGTGAGTATGTGTAGCATCATTTCAAAATGGTTTTGGAAATGAAAACCGGGCAATTGAATTCTGAGAAATTCTATTTAATAATGTGAAAGGTTTAAATAAATTAACTGTTGAGTTTATAAAGTTAAGTTGATATTAATCAGATGAAATTGGGAATCTCAATCCAGAAGATCAAAAGTTTAATTTAAGGAAATAAAAATGAAGAAAATGTACTTGAGTTTAACCTGAGGTAAGCTAAATGGAATTGAAGTTCAAAATGAACTTAATTAGATATAAAAATTTGAAGGTAAAATGATTGTAAATGGGAAAATGAAAATTTATACCTTAAGACAGTAAGAGTTATATATATATAGTCTGAAATTGTGAAATGACCCAAATGAGTGATATAAACTTTTCAGAAAATAAATAAGCTTTGAATTCATATAGTGAGAAATAAATTTAAAAGAATGGTAGGTAAATAAATTTAACTGAAGTTGAGTTAGAATAAAATAGAATTTAAATGAATTTCGTCAAGTTAGAGATAATATTGAATGAAATAAAATTCTTATGTAAATAAGAAAATGTAAACCAAAGTAAGTATTGAATTGGATTTAAATAGAAATAGTGTGAGTTGTAAACAAATCTACTTTAAGTATAAATTGAATAACCTTATTATGACTAAATTCAATAATGAATTGTTAATGTAAATTAAAGAGTGGATAAAAAGATAAACTAATCAGTAAATAGTTGGGCTTTGATTAAAGAAAAATCAAATCAAAGATTTGGTTGGGAATTGGTGAAATAGAATGAACTTAAGTTATTGGATAAGATAGTTAATGACTGAAATAAATTGTGAGATGATTAATATGGGTTGTCAAGTTTAATAATATGGTTTGGAGTCAAACCTGATTGAAATGGAAGAAAATGCAATTTAAGGATTGTGAATAAATTAAATAAGATGGACTCAAGTGTAAATTTAGTTAAAATCAATTTAAGATTTCTTATAAAGCTTAAGTGATTATCTATTCACAATGATATTGTTAAATTGCATAAGAAAATGTGATGTTTGAAGTAAATGAGAATTAGATAAATTCTATGAATTATTGGAAGCAAAATAGGATGATTTTGAATATGGGTTTGTATTGCTTAAATGGATTATATAAGCAAGTAAGTTGTAAATTCCTTTTAATTAAAAAGGAATGGTTTGAGAATTGATTGAAGTTAATTGTGTTGAGGGTTGGAACCTTACATATGTGCTTATGGAAATATGTAATGGATAATATGTCAAAGCTTTTCAGAATTTGAAAACTATATAAAAAAAAAATTACAACAAAACAATTTCAAGTTGGAAATTTAAAATAAATTAGTGAATGAAATTTATTTAAGAGAATGATAAAAATCAGCTATAAATGGAAGATAGTAAATGAAAATTTAAATATTCAGAGTAGAAGAAATTTGAGTTCACATGGAATTAGCAATTCAAATTGGAAATAAGTAGAATAAGAAGATATAAAGCTTAAGTGGCAGAGTAATAATATAAGAGTATATATAATGTTATATTAAGCTTAAGAAATGAATGGTGAAATTCTTAAGTAAAATTTGATATTGAGAAAAATTATTCCAAGTGGATAGAATCAGAATAATGTGAATAAAAGAAAATTGATATGGTTGATAATCAATTGATATAAATACGTAGGATGAACGTATATTATTTTATTCGCATAACAAACTGATCCAGATTCGAGAACAGAATTTCAAGATAATTATATATCGATCCGAATTAGGATTTCTTTTCACTCGATTTTCGACGACGAACCGTGGATATGGATTTTGATTGGTTCTGGAAATTCTCTATCATAGTTGTGACTATGCAAGGAGAATGGCAGTTTTGATCAAGAAACTAGTTCTGAGTCCGTACTAGGAAGTCGGGTGGACGATACTAGTTCGAAAGTGAAATTGTGTGATCGAGTGAGTGATCGGATTTGGTATTGCGTACGAATGGTATATGTACATCGTACGGGCTTGATTGAATAGATATTGAAAATCTGTAAAAGAGTCAATTAAATTTGGAAAGAGTTAATACTGTAACTTTTAAAATTGAATTGCTAGAATGGATGTCTGGAATTTATTGTATATTCCATATATCTCAGGAAATTTGTTCATGATTCATCAATGATTGTTAAACCAGTAATTCAGTAAATTTGAAGTTGATTCGAATTGAATTGTGGTCAGGAATCCAGTTTGGATTATTGATCATCGAGAGATAAACTCTCAATAGTTTTAGGGAAACCTATCCGAACTTGTGTTCGGATAGCTAGTGTTGTTTGTTAGAATAGACTGTTTGTTTATTGTTAATATATAAATGATATGTATGTTTGAATGATTAATATAAAAACTTTTGAATTAACTGTTGTTTAAATTTCGGGGACGAAATTCTTTTAAGGGGGGAGGAATGTAACGACCCGGAATTTTGACGATATATTTTAATAAATATTTAATCTAATTTAAATTAAATATAAGCTTGTCAATGTTTAAATTGATGAGATCTTGGATATTTAACAGTTATATATGTTTGTAAAAGAAAATTTTGATTTGAAAATTTTAAATAGAATACTTCAAAACTATTAAAACAAATCTGACATGTTCAATAAAATCAAATCAAAGACTTTATATTTTTGTTATTTGATAAAATACATATGAATGCAGTTTTAGTTTTTAAAATGATAAAGTTAAAACATAAACATAAATATACACCATAATTATAAAATATAAACTGTACTAAGAACATAAGTATAAAATATAAGTAGAAACTAGAAATATAAGTATATAAATAGAATGTTATAAATAAATGTAAACCAGTTATAATCATATTTGTGCTTTTGTACAATTTATAGGTATAAGAAAAACATATAGATATCTTTGTACAATCAATGCTATGAAATAAACATAAAGTTTATGTGCTGTGTATATGCATCAGGGAACAAAAGAGTTCACTTCAAAATAATAATAAACAAAAATCTGTAGCTTGTACAAAACAAATAGGAAAACTGAAACATTTATTACTTGTTAGCATAAATGAAGCATAAACATTTGTTAGACATAAGCAAACAAGAAAACAAAGTTTGACTTCAATATCATAAAACAAAATCTATGTCTTGCTAGATATGTTGGCCGAAATAAATTAAATATCTTTGTACAACACAATATAATTATCAGTATACATTAAATACATGCTATCATAATTAAAAGCATGAACATTTAATAACCTAACTTCTTGCTTAACTAGTACATGTAGCCGAAATTCTTGTCATAATCTTTTTCTACAGAATTTTTCTTAACCAATTACAAGAAAGAATGACAAACAAATATGAACTGCCTAGATACAACCTAATTAGTAGCTTCTATATCAATCTATCTATATATCATCAGTTTATATATACAAACCTGAAAGCATTGTCTTGCTTTGCAATATACCTTAATTTAAAAACAGAGAAACAAGTAAAAAAAAAGGAAACAGAAGACAGAAAACTTAAGAAGGTTTCAGAGTATTTCTGCAGTGTCTTCTTCAACATTTCCTTGCTGTTCATATTGTTTGGTGAGTAAACTAATGTTTTTGTGAAATTTGGTTTTAAATATTTGACTCATGAATGAATTACTGTGTTGATATAATAATGCTCTATTATGTTTGTAAATTCTGGATGAACTGTAGTTGAGTTCTTCAAGTTCTTTCTAAAATCTGAGGCAAAGGAAACAGAGAATATATCATATATATTTCTTTATAAAATCTTTTCCTGTAATTAATACCTGAACTAAATAAATATTGTTTATGCTAAAGGTATAGGTACTGTAAACTTACATTTACAGTAAACATCAAATAAAGGCAAAATTCGAATATCTCGAATCGTAAACTTGAACTTATAATTTGAAACAACATATAAAACTATGATTTTTAAGACTAAACTTTATAATTTTGAGTCAACTATGCACAGAGAAATTAGTCAGTGAACCAAAAATGTATTTTCATGAAATTCTGATTATTTAAACAATTTTAGCTGTTGTAATTTAACATGAAGCTAAAACGGTGATGTGAGATCACTAGAAAAATGCTAAAATAATTTTCTAATGCAAAGGTTTTGGGTTTGAATTGAAGATTGGGTTTACTGCTTTCATTTTCAAGGCTCTGTAAAACTTTTGATCTCGGCATCATAGTGAGAACGAGTTGATCGCGATTTTGAGTGAGGGTAGAAGGGTATGTGGTTGAGCTATGGCCGGAGACCCATCGCTTCCAGTGGTTGCCGTCGTTTGGTCGAAGCGATTTTGTTTTCCTGAAGTTCGTATGTGTTCGTGTTTAAGGTGAGATTTTGCCTTTCGTCTTGATCGTGGAAATGGGGGTTGGCTGTTGGGTATGCGGGTGATTTAGGGTTTGTGGACGCCGTCGCGAGTCACCGGAGGCGTCGTGGACCACCGTGCACGTGCACGGTGGTGGAGCAGTGTCGGTTGAGTGGCTGTGAGTCGTCGCATGCTCGTGCTCGTGCTCGAGATTTGTGGAGGTTGCTTCGATCGTGGCTTCAAGTCATTTTCATGTGTGACTCCAGTAGTTATTTATAACTTAAAAAGTGAAAAATATATAAAATGAGAAGAAGGGGAGAAACAGGGAAGGAGAGAGGATGAATGGGTTCAAGGGGGGGAGACTCGGGGAGATTGAGTGGGAAACCCGGGGTTTTACTCGTGCACACCAAGATTTGTCTCGGGTGTAGTTGAAGAGCTTAAGCGTAACAGGACTTGGTTACTAAACTGTATGAGTTCAAGGTAAAAAATTAAGTATTGTTAAAAATGTTTTCAAACTTAAATGAATATTTTAATTAGTAGTCAATTAAAGATACATGATTAGATTTAATTAACGTTTAAACATTTTTAGTTAATAAGTGTTTAGTTTTAAAGTTAATAAGAAAAGATTTTTGACTCTTATTCAATTAATTTGTAATTAAGAAGTTTAAATTAGTTAATTAAGTTAATATATGAATTGGGGTAACAAATTAAGAAATTAATCACATTAAATATAAGGTTATCTAATAATTAGGTTTGGAGTTAATATTATAACTGGTTTCAAAATTTAAGAGAAGACTTTTAAATGTTTCATTAAGTTGAACATTTAATTAGTTTAGAAAGAAATTAAAGAACAATAACTCTTAAATTATAATTAGGCATAAATTATAAATAATTGATAAATTTGTAATTGACTATTTATAAATTTGTAATTGACTACTTGGGATAATTTATGAATGATTAATGATTAATTAATCGAGTAGTTTAATTATGAATAAATAAAGGATTAAGGAAGTAATCAGCAGTTATTACATGGGTAATTAAATCGATTAATAGCTAAGATTATTAAATTAAATGGTTAATTAAGTTAAATAACTGAGTTAAGAGATAATTAGGTAATTGATAGTTTGAAATAAAATAAGCATGTAGTTATGACTAAATGATTAATTAAGAAATCATTAATTAAACAATCCGGAGTGAAATAAGTAATTGATTGTTAACTAATGACTAATTAAATAGAGTTAAAAGATTAACTCTCAGGTAATTAATTCTAAATTGAATTAATTACAAATAAGACCTAAGATGACTGCTTATGGGTTGTTATGTTGAGTATCTGATTGTGATATTTATGTGATGATATTCTGTGATGTTCTGTGTTATGTTATGTTATATCTATGATGCTTCTATATGTTTTATCTGTGATAAATGCTATGTTAGTTATGATATTAAATTGAACTGTTAAGTTAAATAGACAACTTGGCCCTTAAAATGGCGTTCGGATTCGATGAGACCGGGATCGGAAGAATCAAATTTGATTCTCCGAAAACCACATCGATCCAATTTAAACGTTAGGTCGTGAATTCTGAAATGAAGATCGAATTGAAGTTTTCAGAATGCAAGGGTTATCGTCGTTGACTCTGAGGGTGATTCCAAAATGAGTGTGACGAGATAATGCCTTCGGTTTCGTTCGAACCCGGAACGAACTTGTATGGATTGAATGCTTTCAGCACATCGTCAGGCGGACGATGAGCATTCTAAGTGATATGTTCTTTAAAGGTAATCGCAGCCTCAAGCCTCATCAACCAGGAATGGCTAAAACAGGGGAGATGCAGCAAGGTTAGGTGGGTCATGCCCAAGCAGGACAAGATATTTCCCTTGTCTAGATGTCCCTTATATATTTCTGCTTAGTGGGTGGTTGGTCGCGCCAACCACGGGGTTTATCTTGTTTGGGACTGTTCAGTAAGGAATGGTTCCGGCCTTATGTTGCAGGGGATGAAGGGAGTAATCCTCGGTACGGTGATCTAGGCCCCGTACTGTGACGGGCGGTACCCCAGTAGCCCTGCCATTGTTGGAAATCCATTTTCCCTACGAGACCCTACGGTTTTGATTTGTATTACCCACTTTTGTGGCTAGTAGCTGGAATTTAGTAGATGTAACAATTTCGGCTATTTTCTATTTACTTGAAAACCCTAGACACTATTATAATATCACTGGATTTCCTATGAAATGTTTTGGTTAGCGTAAGGTAAAAACTTACCCGTATTTATTTGTGGGGAGTCTTACGTGATACCTTTATTTTCAAATGTTTTCGAAGTTAAACAACTTTAACCCGTTTACTCATACCAGACCCATGTCTGACCCGGAGTTTATTTTTGTTTTTCATAAACTCTCGGGTACCCAAATTTTTATGGGTAGTCAAGAGATTCAGGTTAGCTTTGACGAATTCTGGAGGAGCAATGGAGCAGGAGGCTTCAACGTTGTAAATATATATATATATATATAGTTCCGCTGTGTTGGTATCTCTGAGTCATATTGTTTGAGTTGTATTGTATTGAGTTGTATTAACTAGACAGGTGTTATAACTGTCTAGTATTGATGTATTATCTGTATAACTCTGATATATGTAAAACTTTGAAATATTTATGTGATATTATATTTTGTTCCGTTCCGCTGTGAGATTCTAATGTAGTTGTTCTTTCTTTCTCTTTCTTTTCTATTTTCTCATCCCTTTCTTAATGATGATACTTCTTTCTGGTAGTAGAAGGGCGGGTCGTCACAATATATATAAGTTCAAAAAGGAAATTATAGTGCTTGTATACTAAAGAAGCTAGTGGTTAAAAACAACGTACGTAATGATAAGTGAGATATACATATTTATGAACTAATAAATATCGTTAATAAGAATTTTATATAATTTTATATATACGTATATATTGAAAATGAAAGGAGTAAATATGAAATAAAATATATATATGAACCTTATATGGAAAAAATTATCCTTATGTGTTGAATATGGGAAATTTATAAAGTCACTTAAAATCAATTTAAAAAGGGAATTTTACAAAATGGTGTTTTGAGAAAAAAAGTTATTGTATACATTTAAAATGAGCACAAATTTTCATTTTCTTTGAGTTGTTCATTTTTAAAATATAATAAGAAGGAATGTTGAACAAAAATGTGGT
Source organism: Allium cepa (assembly GCA_030765085.1). Taxonomy (NCBI): domain Eukaryota; kingdom Viridiplantae; phylum Streptophyta; class Magnoliopsida; order Asparagales; family Amaryllidaceae; genus Allium; species Allium cepa. The sequence continues at coordinate 510,801,458 of CM060941.1, forward strand.
TTTATTTCAAAATAAAATAGCAAAATTTTTAGTTTTAAAGTATTATATTTTTAAATGACAGACTTCTTTTAGTGTTTTAGTGTTTTAAGTAAAAATGTCATTTTGTTTTATATTATAAAGATAGTTCGATATGAATAAGAAGACTAAAGTTTAAAATAAACCACTTTATATTTCTTGTTTTCAAATTATATATGTATGAAGCTTGCTTTACGAAACAAAAGAAATTTCTGGTAAGTAAAATACAAAGTAAGTAACATAGGTAAAAAGATAAAAATAATAGAATGGGTATAAAAAAACATATATGTAACAACCCATAAATTTTTAATAATTTAAAATTGTTAAATTGATAAAATTTTGGTAATTTAATATGAAGAAAAATAAAATTTGTAATAAAATAAGGAAGGAATGTTAAAGTGGAAATGCATATTTTATTCATAAGGTAATATAAAAGAATGAAACTTATCTGAATGAATTTATTTGAGGATTCAATCATAATAAATGTACACATTTAACAAATTCAATATAATTAAGAACAACTGTTGATACAAAGGAAAGAAATTAATTAAATCCATCGGGTCATTGCTTTATTTCTTGCCTTTTTCTACATGGCCTCTTTATTTCTTTCTTTATCCATACAAACTCTTTTCCTGGCCATGTATTTCTCATTTTCAAATCATATACAAGAAGATTTATTTCTCATTTCAAAACTCCTCATTTCCATTTGCATTTAAGAATAAAACATATATACGTTTCTTTCTCCTTAACTTATGCCTTTTCTGTTTCTCAACATTTACTCTCACTTTGCTTGCCATCCAAACCATCTATGTATCAACCCAAAAATTTTAATAAATGTTTTATTTATTTAATTTAGATAATTTTGTTATTTAAAATATAAATTTTGGTGTGGATTAGAATTCCACACATGAATTAATAGAATATTTTTCGGAAATGTCAATTTTGTCAATATGGTCAAACTTTGACTTTTAAATTTAAAGATTTAAAAGTTTGAAAATTTGAATTTTATCTTTTATTTTGAAAGAGAATAAAATTTTAAGAATACTGCTTTTCGTTTCGTTGAAATTTGATTTATAATGTGAAAATTATGCCTTTTTAACTATTGTGTGTAATTTGCTGTATTTAACAAAAAATGTTTACTATTATACAAATAATATTTAATTCGGTCATGTAATGTTCTAATTTATGTTTTCAGGGGTAAAATAACTTGTTTTTTCATATATTTTGGATTTAAAACATTTTAAAAGTGTAATTGACATTTTCCAATGTTAGTTGTATTTTGTTTACAATTTCTAATGTCCAACTTCAATTAATTTAAGAAATTCTTTATTTATTTTTATATTTTTCTTAAGAACTTATTTTATTCTCATTCTCACTTTATTTTGTTTCTCAAAGATTTATTTTAAACAATTTTTAAGAAGAGTTGTAATTTCCCAAAGTTAAGTGGATTGTGTTTGCAATTTTCTTAAGCTAGTTTCAATAAATTAAGCAAATTCTATAATTCCTATTTTAGTTAAAGTTTAACATATACTGGAATTTTTAAATCTTTTAAACTTTAACTTCAAAATCTTTTAATTTAACTGAATATATTTGTAACAACATTTTTCTTCACTTTTGATTCTTTTAAAAATTGGTTATATACCTTTTAATTTAAGTAATTAATATTCTGTAAAAGAAATAAATTTTACGTATATACATCAGTTCTTAGTAAATGATAAATGAATAAAAAGGATGTAAACAAATCTTATTTTTAAATGAGAAATAAATTTTAAATTAATAGTGTAAATAAGCAAATTATTACACGTCTAATTTGTACGCTTATTTCCGTTTTGATTAATTTAGTTGGCATAAATGGTACGTATTTAATGAAATATTCTTTAAACGTATATTTATTAAATATAGGCAGCGAATAAATAAGAAAACGTATAAATTTAGATACATACTTGTTTATAAATTGGGCGTATGTTTGATTAAATTATTGAGTCTTTAGTATGCATTCCTAAATTTCTTACCTTAGCTATAAAAAAGTCAATCAATCAATTAATAGCTGGGCATTTCAAAGGAGGAAAGAAATTATCTATAGCCATTTAAATTTATTACTTGCACAGTCATTCGCGTATAAACTTCCACACTTTCCTTTTGCTTAAATTCTTTTAATTGGCATAAAATATCTATTTTCCTACCGTTCGAATTCATTTATTGCATTGTCATTCACGTGCAACTTTCTACACTTGACTCGCTTATCTAATAGGAATTAATTTTCTCCAAATTCGCGTAGCCGTTTTCAAGCAAATTAATATCTTGCCATTTTTGTTTCCAAACCAATGCAAGTTTTCTTTGAATACTCGGTCACATATGCTAATACCACTATAATAATATTTGGTTTGAATATTTCTTGACACTTTCTCCTCCTGGAATTACGCAACTCAGCTTATAAATAAAAAAACCCACGTTCCAATTCCATTTACCTCTCATATATAATTGGAACAAGATGTTCCAGTGCCTGTAGACGTTTCAAATCAATTAAATTTTTCCATTTTCCTCTCCTTGTTTACGCAACTCATTTTTTTAATTAAAACTCACGTATTTCATTTCCATTTACCTCTTATATAATAGGAATAAAATCTTCCAATTGCTTCAGACGTTTCAAAAAAAATTTAATTTATTCCTTGCTATTTTCCATTCACCTAAAATCACGCAACCCATATGTTAAATACACAAGCACGTTCAAATTCTTTTAAAGCGTGATTTGAAATTCACGTGTATAGTGACTTTTTTTTTCCTTTTACTCCTTTGCAATTAATAGGAACAAATTCTTTGATTTTTCCTTACCGTTCAAATGAAGTTCTTTTATTTCCTTAACGTTCAAATACCATTATTTCTTGCGTTCTTTATCAACGCAATTACCTCCTATAAAATCAAACATCACGCAAAATTTCCCGACCGTTCATAACTTTATTTCTCACCCGACAAACATACTTATAGATCTGTAAATTAATAACAAGTGTAATTGTAGAATGGATATATTATATTTTACTTGCCAATGATATAAATTTATGATGTTAAAAACCCTGTTATTAAATTGACACATCATTAGTTATATTATATGCTGTTATATTTATGCTGTTATACTATTTATTTACTTATTTACTGTTTATCACTGCAAGTTCCCTGTAGAATAGTATCGTTACAGGCTGAAATGATAGGCCTGAACAATATTTATTTAATTATTTATTTAACTTGGGATTACGGGTTTGAAATGATAGAATGTGGATTTTTGTGTTTAAATTACGGATTGAAATGATATATTATCCGTACCACTTAACCTAGGGTAGAAAATATTATACAGACCCGTGGTTATATATATATATTTCTGGAAAATTTAAGTATTTTAGATTTTTATAATTTATTATTTGATTTGAATTTGATTAAAAAAGGTTTAGTGATTTTATACAAGTTAAATATATATAAATAAATAAATGGTTAAGTTGGAATTTGGAATATAAAATTATTTTGGAATTTGAATTTTGATTCAAGTTAAGTAAACAAAATATAATAAATTTGACAAATTGAATTTAAATGGAAATAAGGTATTATTAAGTTTCTACGAATTAAAAGGTGAAAGAATAAATGCTAAAAATGAAATTGAATTATATTAACATTTAGAAATGGAAGTTTGGGTTAAGAATAAAAAGGTAAGTTAAGAAATAAATTTAAAATTTAGTTATATTTTGAAGTAATTAAACTTGATTGATAAGTTAATTTTGAATACAAAGAATAAACTTGTGCATTGACTTTAATAAGAAAATTTATTTGAAAATTTTACCTTATATAAATCATAAATTTTGAGTAATTTATATGACTATTTTAAAAGTGGAAATATGATTTTATAAGTTAAATTGGTTAAATTAAAGTTTAATTATTTATAAATTTATATTAAAGTATGGAATTTAATTTACTTAAAATCTGTTGTAAGAGATACTACCGCACTTTGTAAGTGCCGTAGTTGATGCAAATAAACTAAAGGCTAGAATTAATTAAGGGCTACTGCAGTACTTGGTAAGTGTTGTGATTGCAAAAATTTAAAACTAAACCCGAGTAAATAAAGAGCTACAGTAGCACTTGTTAAGTGTTGCGGTGGGTGAAATGAGATTTTTGAATATTTAAATTTGGAAATAAAATAGCTTCACTTTTAAAAGTCAAATGAAGTAATTTGGTTTAATATAAACGATATTTTGAAATTTTATAACCACGGGTAATAATAACGATTGGTTGGCAAAGAGACTGGGATCAGATATGGGCATACTCTCTGTCAATATCGAAAACCACTTTGACAACCGCGTACGCGATGGAGATTCCAGAATGAAGTAGGATGGTGGCGGCGTTTCCTTTGAGGTAAATACATGGACCCGACTCTCGTGAGTTGGCATAAGGTGGCTAAAACAGGAGCGATTCTCGGGCCAATGAGGTAGCACCTTTGATCGGACACATCCCTTCGATATTATACTTTGCCTTTTGGATTGATTCGTGGCCACTTTTGATTTTTTTTATTTGGGAGTGTGGCTCGAGGTGGGCGGTAGCTACGACTAAGCATTATCACTTGCCCGAATAAAAAATGGTATACTACCCTGGCATTGCCTAGTTGTGTCGTGTCATGTACCCTAGCATCCATATACGATTTTGGTTTTGTACCATACGTATGGAGTGCCCTCTGACAACGCCCAGTACGGGGGAGCTTACGGTACTATATAGACTATGGGAATATATAAATGTGTTAAGGTGGAAAATGTAAATCCTTAATGCTATTTAAAAGTAAGTTTATTTTACTAATAGACACTATTATAATAGCGAAGTATTAGTACATAGTAAATAGTTTAACGGACACTATTATAATAGCGAAGTATTAGTACATAGTAAATAGTTTAACGGATCCTTAGAGGATGGACGGTCCCAAGCATCCATTAAGTTACTTGCACTTCATTACATTTCACTTGAATTAGCTTACACTGTAAAAGTATGTATGTCCTGACTCGAGTGTTTATGTTTTATTTTACGCTCGAGTCAGTCTCGGTATCAGTTCGGACTTCATTTCCCGGAGCTAGGACTGTTGAGGATCATCTCTTTCAAGTTGCCGTCTACTTTCTATTTAGTCTTTTATCTTATCATATGTAATTCGACACAATTGAATATTGAGATTTTCTGTGGCTGTTCCAAACTATATTTGGTTTTAAAACTATGTAAATTATACTTATTTTGAGACTTTGCGATAGTGGCTTCATGAACCACTATAGTATTTTAATTCCGCTTCGAGTATTATGATTTCTATGTCTGTGATTCTGTGATAATTTATTCACTGCATATTCTGAGATTTGCCAAATTTTATTTACAACGCGGTATTTAGAACAATTCAAGTCCGACATGTGCGGATGCGAATGGTTGAAAATACCGGGTCGTTACAATTTGGTATTTGTGCTTTGGCTCTAGGCAAAACTTAGAATATATGGCAAATTTGATTTACGGAATCACTTTCATTCGAGCTTGAATCTCTTCCTTTTGATTCAATTTCGTTTGAATTTTGGAACGTTCCCTGCGGTTCCAAAGTTCATTCGTGACCCTCACTATTCATCTTTTTTCGATTTTGGAGTATGCCATAACTCCACTTCGGTTGATCTTTATAGTGAATTGGCGGTCTCACCAATATTCTAATAAAGGGGTGAAACTCCTTTACAATTAGCATTGATTCACCAGAGATTTATATTTATCCTCGGTTTAGATGCTAGTATCTTTGGTTATTCCGAGCTCTATATCTTTAGATCGAATGTAGATTTACCCAAGAAAATCCACATCGATCTTATTCTTTAAGTCACGTTTTACCCGGTTAAGGTTGCCCGTGATTTATGTAAACTTATCCAGTTCCTTATTTTGTTATTTAATCATCGGATCTTCTAATTCCAACTTATCTTTAAATTAAAATCCTTTTTGATTTGAGTCCATCAAATTTGAATCTCTATCCTTGTTTTGAAAAATTTATTCCTATATTTGGAAAAAAATAAAATATTATATATATAAGTATAATTTTCAGAATTTTATAATTAATTTAACTAGTTGTCAAGAGATAATAGTCTTTGATTTTTCGTTATGGTTTTGTAAACCATGGGTTTTGTCTCATATAAATAATTGAACTATAAACAATGGTTATAAATTAATTTGGAAATAGAAATGAATTTAAAACAAGAACTTGATAATTTAATTTCCGATGGTTTCAAACCTTGTGTTTAAAAAGGATATATTATTTAAATTATTTTCAAATAGAAATTTGTTCCAAAGAATTTTAAAGGTTTAAAAATCAATGCTCTTCTCTTTGTCGTTGAGAAATAATTTCGATGATGACCGCAACATCATCGACATTCATTTCGATTTTCGTAGTGAAGAGACCATTCTGTAGTCTGGCTACAGTGTTACCTTGAGAATTTAATTGATTTGAATCTCTAAAATATGATTTGATTTATAATATATAGATATATGATTTAAATTTGATTTGACATATTATGTACATATATTTATTTATCTCTAAATGGTTTGAAGGGAATCAGAAATTTAATTTTTGAATTTTATCTTGAAGAATAATTTCAATTATAAAAAGAAAATCAAAATTTGGAATAAATGATTCAAACTTGATATAATTAAATTTGAAAGTTCTATTTGTATAATACTCAATTGCATTTCAATATAACTTACCTTGATTTTCAGAAGTTGACAATGTAATTGGATAATATACAATATAAAAGATTTTATAAATAAAATTTGAGTGGTTATAATAAATGTTATGCACTTAAGTTCTAGTTATAAAAAGATTAACAGAGGTAAATAGAATAAAAGGGTAATGGAATAATTTAGAATATAAAATGATGTTAAAGGAACTTAGAATAAATTTAAGCAGTTGTAATAAGTGTAAACATATCTAACATAGATGATAAAAAAATATTGAGTGAAATAAATTTAATTATAATTAGGAATAAAGAAGAAATTAATTTATTGAACACATTTATGAGTATAACAAATGATTTTCAAACGTAAGATCTTAAAAATTTTTATTTTAAGATAATTGGAAGATGAAGTAATGAAATTTGAAATAGTTAAATTTAACTTAATTAAAATTAAATAGATGAAATCAATTATTAATTTAAAAATTGAATTTGTAGGGTGTAACAGCCCGCAAATCCGTACCCCTTGAATCAACACTATTCTACCTAAATCAACTCAAGTTGTACAGAAATACGAACCATTTGGGTTAAAGAAGAAGAGGTAGAAGAAGAGAATAGAAAACAACAACAGAATCTAACCATCGCAGCGGAGTAAAATATAATAGGTAATAAATAATCTTTACTCAAAATCAAATATATATGTTTACATATATTACATCATCAGAGTACATCAATCACAGCTCACATCAGTAACATACAACTGGATACACTGCTACACAACACAGCGGAATATATATATATATATATATATATATATATATATATATATATATATATATATATATATATAAAACAAGTACGAATGTTCGTATCGTCATCCTGCTCGTCTCCTGAGCTCCACAGCATCATGTCCTGTATGCTTTAATACTCGGTCTGACCCGAGCATTACAGTTAAATAACACCCGAGTCAGTCTGGGATACCAGCGTGAGAAAATCACACCCAATTGATTATTAAAGTTTCAAAAATCCTTTGAAACCAAAAGCATCTCGTAAGACCACGCCACAAATAAACATGTCGGGTTTTTACCTTACGATAGCTAAACATTTTTATTAAAGTCCTCTGATATTATAATAGTGTCTATAGAAAGTAAAATAGAATCTAGCTGAAATTCTTGCATCTCACGTTTCAGCAATACTTGGGCACAATCAAAACCGTACGGGCACGTAGGGAAAATGGATTCCAACTAATGGCTAGGCACTGGGGTACCACCTGTCATAGTACCTGGTCTAGATCAGCGTACCGAGGAGCCACCCCAACTCCCCTGCAACACAAGACCGGAACCATCCCTTACTGGACAGTCCCGAGCAAGATCACACCGCGGTTGGGATCAGCAATCGCCCACTAAGCCGAAATAAAAGGGACATCTAGACAGGGATGACCTCACCCTCCAGTGGGGGCTACCCACGAAGCCTTGCTGCATATCCCCTGATTTTCAACCATTCCCATTTGGTGAGGTTTGAGGCTAAGCGTTACCTTTTTAGAATATATCCCTTAGAATGCCCATCGTCCAACGGACGATGTTTCGCAAGCATTCATCCATACAAGTCCGTCCCGGGTTCGAACGGAACCGAAGGCACTATTCCTACTACATCCTTTTTGGAAATATCCTCAGGATTAGTAGCGACTAGCCCTTACACTTCACTGCTCCATCTTCGAATCCAAAATCGTTCTCACGAAACGTACAAACCGGATCGAAGTGGTTTTCGAGAAATAAATCTCGATCCCGGTCTCTTCGAAACGATCAATGCATTTGTCCAATATTGATAGTCGGTGATTTAACTATCAATTAATATTCACAAACATCCATCCGACAATAAATAATTTCCCAAATTATTTATTAACCTCAAAATATCTTCACAAGATATGTTTCTATTTTCAATCCCTTTGAAAAAAGTTTCAAAACCATCTTTCTTTTTAGAATAAACTTTCCCAAATATTTTCTATCTTCTCTGAAATCACCAAGCACAAAACTAGAATTTTTTAAAATAATTTAAAACACTTTACTTTGAATATACTTTAAAACATTTACCTTAAAACTACTTCCATGATTTGTTAAAAATACATACTATATGAAATTTTTTTGAAGATAATGTTACTAAATAAAATATAAAACTAGATTTCACTTTTAAAAATAAAATACTAAGCCACTCTTTAAATAATTATTGCTATATTAGATTAAAATAAATATTGCTATAATAGATTAATAGGAAATACTTACTTAGAATTTAAATATTTAGAAATAGTAAAAAAAAAATTCAAAACATACCTCTTACGACAACTTTAAACTTTTAATTTATATTTAAAAATTTACTTTGAAAACGTACTTGGTTATTCAGAGAGAAATTCCCAATCTCAATCACTTAATCAATTTTTAAATTTGATTCCCAATTTAAACTACTTGAAGTAAATCTCTTTACCTACTCACTTCCTTCAAAATTCATTAATTATGTGTTTTATTATTAATGTTATTTATTTCCGTTTGATTTTAATCTTTTATCTGAAATATACAGATTTCAGATCTTATCCCCATTCTTCCTTATTCTTTTCAATATTTTAAATCTTAAATTTAAATAAAGCCTTGTTATATTAATTAATAACCCTGAAGTTTAAAATTCATTAACTTTCTGTTTATTCAAAATTTCATTTCCATACTCAAGATTTGTTTATTAGAAATTTTAAGTTACTTTATTTCTTTTCCAATTCATTCTTATATTTATTCAAATTTTCTATGATTATTTTACTTACAAATTCACTTATTTATTGTCTTTCCAAAACCCAATTTATATATTTTGGTAATTCATTACACCCACTTATATCAATTAAGCCGTAGCATTCAATATCCCAATATCATTCATCATAGAATATCAAATAGTCACAACAGAGGGTAATAAATAACTGAAATAAATATTGAGGGGTCCAGTTGGATCCCTCCAACCCGTTTTCCCTGCATCCACGGATATTAGCACAATATAATATGCTAATTTCAAAGTATACCATACTATAGCACAATATAAATCAAACATCCCAAGATGTAGTGTATACTATAATAAAATCAATCAATTCATCCATTCAACAAATTGTTTAAATTTAATCATTTAAATTTAAATTTAAATCTAACCGAGTGAGATTAACTCACCTTTGCTTTTCGTTTTGCAAACCATTCCATCTCAACTTGTTTTCCTTGATTTTCAGACCTTGTAAAATCATTAGATGTTTTATTAATATTTGAACAATCAAACTAATTAATTTCCATTTGATAGTTTAAAATTTTAATTTATTTAAAAAAAATAAATTTTAGATTAACTTATATAACTACTTCAATGTCTAAACTCCTATACACCTTTTTATATAAGTTTAACCCAACCACTTTATTTTATATAAATTCATTTTCTATAAATTTTAAAAATATAATTACAAAGTAAATAAACCAAGTATAGCAAGACTTGTAAAATCAACCCATAATTTATTTACTTTTGAATTAACTATTATTTAACACCTTTAACTTATTAATAACTTAATCTAAATTAAGATTAGCTTAATATTTGAAAAACCGTTTAACAAGATAAATATTCCCATTTACTGTCTTGCATGTACACATTTAAAAATTAAGATATGTATGTACCAATACATATGTAAAAATATCTATACATACCTCACTGAAATTTAAAATACCATATATATATTTGAATTAAATTAAATTAAATTAAATTAGATTAAATTAAATTGCAAAAGCAAAATACCTATCGGAACAACTCAGACAACCACCACGACTTGTACCCAGCTCGAGCTCGATGTCTCTACCAACCCACGATCGACTCTCGGCCAAACCCACGCGCGTACGCGTGTAGACAGTCGCGACCTTCCTCTACGCTGACCCAAACAGCCCCGCGCGTCCACCTTCCCCTTCGTGATGCCCTTGTCTCAGCGTCGCCGCCATTTCCCTGCCACAAACTCCACCCCCCAACATCAGCACGTGACGTACCGAAATGGAAGCGAGCCCTAGCTCAACGCGATCTACTCGACTCCTTCCCTACCGACGTCGTGCTCGACGATGCCTCGAGTCGAACTCGCTGTTGCGATTCGATTAGGGTTTTATAATTTGATTTCGGTTAACTCGAGAAGGAATGAGGAGAGGATAGGGTTGCTTTCCCCTTTCTATCAAATTTTCGGCCATTATCTATTTATTTAATTTTCTGAGATCGAAAGAAAATGAAGGGGGATGCCATCAATATCAAGAGCAAGATATTTTTTTTTGTCTTACGGCGAAAGAAAATGAAGATGTACAAATAAAAGGGGAACGAGGCAGCAATTAATTTGATGTAAGCTTCGAATGGAAGACAAAGGTACGAGATTAATCAGAGTTGGTCAGCTTGCGTATTCAGGGAACGAGATAATATTTTAAGCGTTGATGGAAGATGAATTTTGACTAGTCGAATTATTGTAGTTAAATTCTAAATCAATTATTATCAACTAACGTTTATCTATCGTATGCTCACACAACAACTCCAATCGCTACGAAAATTGAAACCCGATAATAATTCAATATAACGGACCCAATGGAACTAGTTTCGTCGAATTCCGAGATTGTGCCTCGGAAGGCTATTTTTAAATTCAATTTAAATGATTTAAATTTCGAAACCGAACAAAACACTTCCAAAATCAATTTTAACACTTTTACAATTTTCCATATCATCGATATAAATTTTATAAGCCATTAAATTATTATTTTTAATAGGCTAAAAATTCCCGATTCGATATATATTTTTTTCTCAACTTCAAATTTTTTAATTCAATAATTAAATTATCAAATAAATAGTGATGCTTGAATTCAAGTTAAAATTACTCTATTAAATATCTAAAATCAATGAAATATTCCGATTTTAAATGCTTGAAAATTCTGGGTCGTCACATTCCTCCCCCCTTAAAGGAATTTCGTCCCCGAAATTACTAATTAGGAAGAATGGTCCAAAAACCGTTTACTTTTCCCAAAACCAAACAGTTTCTAACAATTCAACATCGCACCAACTATCTTCTTATAAAAGACTCATTATCATGCTTATTAACCTTCCAAACTTCTCCATAGTTTCAAACTATACTATTGGTTTAACCATTCAAGTTTCAATTTAAAACCAAATTTTGAATTATCAAAAGTTTTCTCAAAAATTTTCTAACTCCCTAAATTTCCAAAATTTTTTGCCAGCGTCTCCTTTGCGCTGCTAGCTCGGTACAACTACAAAATGGCTCTACGGCCTCCCAAATCCAAAAAGAAAACAAAAGGCCAAGTGGCTTTATCCAAATCCCAATCAAATTTCACACCAAATTTAAATACATACCTTTTTGTCGGGCAATTCAAATTTATCTGCTTGAATCAAAAACCAATCCTCTTTTCCCTTTTATAATACCTGCATATCCTGCTTTGCACTAATATCCAATCACTATATTCTCAAATCATCATATCAACTTCCTTACAAACTGTCGATATTTATTCGCTCAAATATTATCTTAGGTTATATTTGTAGCATTAATTCCCAATCAAGAATTCACCATTCCTTACTTAAGTTAATATAAGCATTATATATGTTTCTTATATTTATTTTCACCTTACCACTTTAGTTTATATCTATTTCTATTCACATTGATTCTTTCATTTCCATACGAATTCAATTTATCTTTAACTCTGAATATTTAAATTTTATTTTTCATTTATAATCAATTCATGACATTGTTTAAGTTAGTTTCTATTACTAATTATATTTCAATTTCCAACTTGAAATTGTTTTGCTGTTAACTGAAATTTTTTTGCAGAGTCCCCTTTGTACGGAGGAGCTTTTGCAATTTGACAAAAGAGATAAATATATATACATTGACCCACGCGGTCGGAAAAAACCAAAAACAGTTCATATTTCCTGATTTTATTGCGTAGGCGTACCTTATTTAGCATTTTTAAGCAAGCGACTTAAAATTTTAGCAATTAGCATAACCCAATCCAGCCACACAGCTCCTAGGTACCTGTACTTACTCAATTTAAACATGTAAGTGCCAAATATATGCAATTTAATAACAATACACTTACTTGCAATAGTTAAAACACATGAATTCTAAAAGAAATGCCCATTAAACACTTTTTATAAGCAAATTAAATATCCCAACATTAATTTTAATTACGTCCAACCAATCTCACATCATCTTACTTAATCCGAAAGGTTAACAACTCACAAACTTACATTAATTTATTTTTAAGCAAAACAATCTCATATTCAATTCAATTGATCTCAAAATCAATTTATTTTACCCTTATCAACACATAGAATTTTAATTACTTCCATTTACATCCAACGACAATTTATTCCATGCAATTCGACGAGATCTATGTGAATAAATAAGTATTTTGCTTTATAACCAATTTAAATTGATTCCTTTTTAATTGATTCCGTTCAATTTATTTTGCATGCTATATTCTCATTCATTTTATTTGAATCCATTTATTTATCTTGGAACATTTCATATTGGTTACATCCAATACTCATTTCATAATTAATTTGCAAACTAACATTTGCCACATTAAATTGGTTTTCGACTTCATTTAACCAATTCAAGTTCCATCTCCAAATTTCATTACCAATTAATTCCCTTTTTATTTCAATTCATTCATGACCATTTATTTAGCTCGACCCATTCCAAGCTTGCATAATACTACCCATTCCCGAATTAATTCAAATCAAGCTTTAATTTAATGGTCTTCCAATTTTACTCGTAGTCGAGTTTCTAATCATTCTCCACTTAAGTTAATTTACTCAATTTATTTCACTTCAAACTTAAGTTCACTTCCATTTGATTCTTATTTATTCCATCCATTTATTTATTCAATATAATTCGTTTATCCACTCAATCTATTATGAATTTTAATTACCTTAAATATTATTTTCAACCCACCAAGTTCTATTTCGATCCAAATTTATTTTTACTTGATTCAAATTCAATCCAATATCATTAAACTTGGTTTAAGTTGAATTAAATTCAACTCTATTGATTTATCCAGCTTAAGTCAATTTACTTCAATTTATTCAAATTTATACTTAAGCTCATTTTCATTTTACAAGTAAATTTTTCTCTTTTATTACTCAACTTAACTCGATTGATTACAAGGCCATATCCAATTTATTTCCACATATTTGGATTTTATTCACAATACAAACCATTATTATTTTAATCCAGTTTCATTTTTATTCGATACCTTTCCAATTATATTTAATTTGTTAACATATCACATTAAATTTTAATTAATAACTCAAGTTCTGAATCCACTATCCATTTTCAATTTACCACCGAATTTTATGAACTCGTAGTTCAATTTCATTTACTATACTGACAATTCAATTTATAACCTGAGTTTATTTCCAAACTTCATCATAAACTCATAATTCAATTTCATTAACTAATTTATTATTTAATTAGCCTTTTCTTCCAACTTATAATCCAGAACTTGAATTTAATCTCAAAATCTCTTCATTTAAATTTTCTTAAGTTCAAATTTATTTTATAATTCAAGTTTGGATTTTCCCTTCATTTTCTAATTCATCAAAATATTAATTTTGGGCTTTGAATTCCATTCTCAATTTTATAAGTCACGACTTATTATTGTATGCAATCACATTCATTCTAGGCTTGAAGGTATTCATCTTTTATTTTTAACTCAAGCCTTATGCTTATTTATATCTCAAGCATATTTTAATTCCTTTACACGTTATTCTGGTTTATTTATTTCAATCTAATTCTTATCCAATTTATTTCTTATCCAACTTATTTTCTAGTTATCCACATAAGAATCAATTTCAATTCAATTTATTCAATTGAATTTTTATTCCAGTTCAATTCTATTTAAACTCAGATTTATTTGACTCAATTCGATTTTAACTTAATTCAAATACAACTGGATATTATTTCCAGCCTATCCAGTTAATGTCAATCCAGTTAAATTTTTATTTCCCAATCCAGCTAATTTCATTTTTATTTAAATTTAAATTCTATGAAACAAAGCTTACATTTCTTTCATGATTTAAAAATCATCTCAATTTATAAGTTTACAATTTATAAGCTTACAGCTATCTCATCAGGATTTTTAAACACCCGGCTTTGGTTTAGAATCATCTTGAAATCTCCAACAATTCAAATCCCATTTCTCAAAAATTAAACCAATCCAGGTTTTTATCTCCAACAAATTTCATTTGGGATTTTCAAAGATAACTAGCTTTCTGAACAAATCAAATTTTGGCAGCAATCCGTCACTTAGAAATTCGAAAATGAATACTGATGATGCGGCCGTCATCATCAGAATTATTTTCTAATAAACCAAGTGATTTCAATGCTATTTCACTTTCAAAATCCATGTAAACAATTTCCTTTCAGAATTTCCTCCAAAACAATAATGTTATCATTTATTTTCAAAATACTTCAACAAAAACTTCCAAAATCTCTAGAATTTTAAATTTCCAAAACCTGCTTAAATCAAATTTAACTATAATTCATTTGCATAGTATCCCATTTGATTATAATTCAATTCATAATTTACATTTATAATTCAAATTTATAAATTTCATTTTATAATTGAATATATCTTTTCAATCTTTGATTATATTTACAATTTCTAGTTAAATTTTTCACTTAACAATGATAATACTTTAATATTATCATTTCTAACATCCAAGCAACCATATATTAGCTAACTAGTTTCCAAAAGCTATTCTTTATATCAAAATATGTTTTTGGGTAAAATTATTTCATTTACCCACACTTAAAACAATATCGTGTCGATTGTTCTATTCAAGTGTTTAGAAACCACTTTGATACAGTTGCGCAGACTGTGTCGACGAAGGTTCATATGCCACTCAATAAATCAATTAACACAATATTAAAACAATTTATATTCACTAACAAATTAAAATCCTCTTTGATTTGAGTCCATCAAATTTGAATCTCTATCCTTGTTTTGAAAAATTTATTCCTATATTTGAAAAAAAATCAAATATTATATATATAAGTATAATTTTCAGAATTTTATAATTAATTTAACTAGTTGTCAAGAGATAATAGTCTTTGATTTTTCTTTATGGTTTTGTAAACCATGGGTTTTGTCTCATATAAATAATTGAACTATAAACAATGGTTATAAATTAATTTGGAAACAGAAATGAATTTAAAACAACAACTTGAGAATTTAATTTCCGATGGTTTCAAACCTTGTGTTTAAAAAGGATATATTATTTAAATTATTTTCAAATAGAAATTTGTTCCAAGGAATTTTAAAGGTTTAAAAATCAGTACTCTTCTCTTTGTCGTTGAGAAATAATTTCGATGATGACCACAACATCATCGACATTCATTTTCGATTTTCGCAGTGAATGACCATTCTGTAGTCTGGCAACAGTGTTACCTTGAGAATTTAATTGATTTGAATCTCTAAAATATGACTTGATTTATAATATATAGATATATGATTTAAATTTGATTTGACATATTATGTACATATATTTATTTATCTCTAAATGGTTTGAAAGGAATCAGAAATTTAATTTTTGAATTTTATCTTGAAGAATAATTTCAATTATAAAAAGAAAATCAAAATTTGGAATAAATGATTTAAACTTGATATAATTAAATTTGAAAGTTCTATTTGTATAATACTCAATTGCATTTCAATATAACTTACCTTGATTTTTCAGAAGTTGACAATGTAATTGGATAATATACAATATAAAAGATTTTATAAATAAAATTTGAGTGGTTATAATAAATGTTATACACTTAAATTCTAGTTATAAAAAGATTAACAGAGGTAAATAGAATAAAAGGGTAATGGAATAATTTAGAATATAAAATGATGTTAAAGGAACTTAGAATAAATTTAAGCATTTGTAATAAGTGTAAACATATCTAACATAGATGATAAAAATATATTGAGTGAAATAAATTTAATTATAATTAGGAAGAAAGAAGAAATTAATTTATTGAACACATTTATGAGTATGACAAATGATTTTCAAACTTACGATCTTAAAAAATTTTATTTTAAGATAATTGGAAGATGAAGTAATGAAATTTGAAATAGTTAAATTTGACTTAATTAAAATTAAATAGATGAAATCAATTATTAATTTAAAATTGAATTTGTATGGTGTAACAGCCCGCAAATCCGTAACCCTTGAATCAACACTATTCTACCTAAATCAACTCAAGTTGTACAGAAATACGAATCATTTGGGTTAAAGAAGAAGAGGTAGAAGAAGAGAATAGAATACAACAACAGAATCTAACCATCGCAGCGGAGTAAAATATAATAGATAATAAATAATCTTTACTCAAAATCAAATATATCTGTTTACATATATTACATCATCAGAGTACATCAGTCACAGCTCACATCAGTAACATACAACTGGATACACAGCTACACAACACAGCGGAATATATATATATATATATATATATATATATATATATATAAAACAAGTACGAATGTTCGTATCGTCATCCTGCTCGTCTCCTGAGCTCCACAGCATCATGTCCTGTATCCTATAATACTCGGTCTGACCCGAGCATTACAGTTAAATAACACCCGAGTCAGTCTGGAATACCAGCGTGAGAAAATCACACCCAATTGATTATTAAAGTTTCAAAAATCCTTTGAAGAAAAATGCATCTCGTAAGACCACGCCACAAATAAACATGTCGGGTTTTTACCTTACGATAGCTAAACATTTTTATTAAAGTCCTCTGATATTATAATAGTGTCTATAGAAAGTAAAATAGAATCTAGCTGAAATGCTTGCATCTCACGTTTCAGCAATAGTTGGGAACAATCAAAACCGTACGGGCACGTAGGGAAAATGGATTCCAACTAATGGCTAGGCACTGGGGTACCACCTGTCATAGTACCTGGTCTAGATCAGCGTACTGAGGAGCCACCCTAACTCCCCTGCAACACAAGACCGGAACCATCCCTTACTGGACAGTCCCGAGCAAGATCACCCCGCGGTTGGGATCAGCAACCGCCCACAAAGCCGAAATAAAACGGACATCTAGACAGGGATGACCTCACCCTCCAGTGGGGGCTACCCACGAAGCCTTGCTGGATATCCCCTGATTTTCAGCCATTCCCATTTGGTGAGGTTTGAGGCTAAGCGTTACCTTTTTAGAATATATCCCTTAGAATGCCCATCGTCCACCTGACGATGTTTCGCAAGCATTCATCCATACAAGTCCGTCCCGGGTTCGAACGGAACCGAAGGCACTATTCCTACTACATCCTTTTTGGAAATATCCTCAGTATTAGTAGCGACTAGCCCTTGCACTTCACTGCTCCATCTTCGAATCCAAAATCGTTCTCACGAAACGTACAAACCAGATCGAAGTGGTTTTCGAGAAATAAATCTCGATCCTGGTCTTGTAACGAACCGTAAAATTCGAGGATATTAAATGAGTTAATTTAATATGATTTCTAATCTAATTTAGAATGAAATAAAAGTCTTAAGATTTTATTTGAGTAAATGTAGGAATTAGATATTGTAACTGTAATTAAAGGTTAACAATTTAAATGTTTATATGGCAATAGATTGAAATATCGTAAATTGGCTGTTGTGGTTATAAGTTATAATTTGTTGATTTATACTGGAAGATATAAAGCGAAAATAGTATTAATGAAATAATAACTGAATTGAATTGCAACTATATAAATGAAAGTAAATTTTATTTAGTGGATGTCAACATTGAATAAACTTATTTAAAATAAAAAATTTAAATGCATGTTGGATAAAATATATAATTGTTGGATCAAGTGGTAAGTAATTAGAATTTAATTCTATAAAATTTGGAACTGAATGTATGTAAATAATTTTGTAGGAATAAGTTAATTAACAATCTATTGTGCATACCCGATTTAATTGAAATAACAGAAAGGACAAGAACTTGATTTGCCTAGGTATGTATATATTGATAAACTATAATTAAGTAGGAAGTTTGGTAGTAAATAGGAAATAAGATGACAAAGGCAACTAGTAAATTAATAAATGAATTAATAATAATAAGTGGTAATTAATGCATAAATATATTTGGCATTTGGGATAATTACAAAGTTCTACCCATTCATCTAATTTATTTAATTGAATCTAAATCTATGGCAACATATTTGTTATTAATGGTTGTAAGTGATATTGAATGTAAAAGGGTAACAATTATTTAGGTTAACCATTCATTAAGTATATTAAGTTAAGAATGGAAATAGATTGAAATAAATCTAAATTTATTTATTTTGTTTTGTTAATATGTTCTAGTTAATAAAAGTGAATTTATAAGAAATGAAGCCTGCACTAATGAAGTGTATTATAATTCAAATGTTACTTATACCCATAAAATGTCTATTTACTGAATAGAAAAGATTTTAAATCAATAAACAAATTTATGGAGGTTCCAATTTATAATTTATAACATTTAATGTAGACTCAATTACAATTAATTGATTTAAATGGCGCAGTTAGCGTAGATTTTTGTTTGTATTTATAGAGGGTTAATTTTATAAGACAAAATTTATGCTAATTCTATTTATAATAGGACCATGGATTGTTTTAATGTATAGGAAGCAGGATTTATAAACTTAATTAGAGTATCAAATTCAACCATTGCATTTATTGCATAATAAAAAGGAATTTAAAGGTTAAATTTTTCGTTATTGAAATTTAAATGGACTTTGAGGACAATGATGTGAAATCATGAACCAATGTTAGTGGTATCCTTATTTTGGATAAAAGGTGAGAATATAAAAGTTGAAAATCTAATAAATGGGTTTTGAGAATTTAATTAATAATTCCTAAATATAAGAAAGTGGAGAAATTAACACTGCAATTGATAAACTTATCAACTTATAATTCACACCTAAACTTGTTAAACCATTTAAATTGATTAAGAAATATAAAAGCAATAAAATTTGGTCAAATTTTAGAATTTAAATATAAAAATTGGGTTTTATGATTTATTTTAATTTATTTAATGAATATAAAAATAGCCATTTTGGCCACGGACTCGGATTTCAACGAAACCAGTTTCATCGGATCCGTATCGGTGAATTATTGTAGGGTTTCAAGTTTCGTATCAACCGGACTTGTCGTTTGATCGTACGAACGCGAAACGCCTTGAAATCGATTTAATTAAAATCAATTTGAAATCAATTTGGAAATTTTGTTTTCATCATAACTTCTTCATACGATCAAATTTGGACATGAAACTTTTTCCATCGCGTTCAGAATATTTTAAAATACCTATTTGGATGTATGGGTTTAATAAATTTCGTTCCAGGATTAGAACGGGCTTTTTGGGCCAACTACCGTTTAGCACGTTCGTAACTCGTGCCCACCTAGCCTTCTACAATTTGTCTATATATATGCTGTGATAAACCCTAGCCTCCATCCTCTATCATTTGTCTGTACGTTCATTTTCTTCATCTCTTTCTCTTCCTCAATGGTTGCAAAACCTAGATCTATTTACAGTTCAAAAATCAAAAGTGAAAATTCAAACTCTCCACAAAAATTCCAAAAAAATATATGTCAATGCTCTCGATGAGCGTAATTCAATGGTGCTGTTCGTTTTTTGATCCGGGTTGTGGTTTGCTCAGAAAAATTTAGAACAGTTCGTGGCCATTGATCAACGCCGCGACAAACTTCGTCAGATCGTCAAACGATTTCTGGGTATTGGAGAGGGGACTGAGGGGGTTTGATCTATGTGGTTATTGCATCAAATCAACGGCTAGATCTTCATGGGATTGTGGTTTAGGGTTTCGACCTGGTTGTTTTTTTGTGGCGGCTGGGCTGTTTGGTGGCCGATCGATGACGTCACGTTGAAGGTGGGCCGAGTGGCTTGGAGGAGGCGCAGGCGACGTTGACTCGGCATGGGCGATGGTCAGAAGGGTGCGGCGGCGTGTGGCTTCAGTGCGTCTTCGATGGTTCCTGTTTGTTTGACAGCGTGCATTCCAGGCTGTAGAAGATGAATTAGCATAGCTGACGTGGCTTTTGGTTGTAGGTGATTTTGGTCCATCTTTGTTTATTTTTAATTTGAAATTCAAGTGCAATTTTTGACATAACTTCCACATACGAACTCTGTTTCACACGAATTTTTTTTCGTTAGGATCGTAATTAAATTTCAGTTCTGTTGACGCTAGTTTGGACTAATTTGGAGGCCGTCGAATTTTTAAGTTTAAATCGGATTTAAATTCTATTTAAATTCAAAAGGTGAGTGTTTTAACCCACTCACAACTTCTAAAAGTTTTTATGTTTGTTAAATTTATTTTAGATATGAGTAGAAATTTATTTATAACTGTTTGGCATGTTTTGTCCATCATATTTGCTAAATCGCGTTGGTTAATTTAACTGTTAATTTATTTTATTTATTGCATATTAATTGACAGTTAGAATTTATTTATTTGCATAGGAACTGCTAGTAAACAGTTATAAAATTTATTTCTAAATATAAACTGTTAGTTTAATAGTTGATTAAATTTATTTTTGAATATAACCGCCAGTTATTACCTAATATATATTATCAGATATATATTGATATTGAATTATTATTGGATGATGATTGTGATTTGGATGATGGATGATGTTGATGAATGGATGTTTTATTTTATATCATTAAACTGCAAGTTATCATGCATTTTTCGTTTCATTTGGGATTGTGGGTTGAAAAGATATACAACCGCAAAATTTTATTTTTAAATTGCGGATTGAAATGATAAATATCCGTATCACTTGACCATAGGATAGAAAATTTTATACAGGCACCGTGGTCTATATATAAATTATTTTAAAGTGATCTCTATGGTTTGGATGGGATACGGTTTATAAAAATTTGATTTTGATATTTTATAAAATATTATTCTTCGATATATATACATATGAAGTTAAAAATTTGAAAATTAAGTTGTGTATAAACCTGTTGAATAAAAATGAAAAATTGAGAAAATGGAATTTAGAAATTTACCTTATATGTTTAAGTTTGGAAATTTTAAGGTATGATATTTACAACTGGATTTTCCAAGATGAATTAAAAATGAAAATTCTAGTATAAAGTAAATTTGAGAAAATATTTAATTGCTAGAAATTGGAGTTTTATTTATGGAATTTATATGAATATTCAAGACTAAATAATAGAATATTAATTGTTGAAAGAAGAAAATCCAACTTTAGTTTTGAAATATTTATACTCCAAATGGATATATATATAGAAATTGAAGGGGTTTTTGGAACTTGAAGTGATATTTAAATTATGGTTTCAACTTTAAATAAAGAAATATATTTGAAAAACCATGGAAATTATTTTTCTTTACAAAGTAACTTTAAAGTTAAACCATTTATTTTACATTCGTTGAATATCCAAACCATTCAAGTTTCAGAAGTTATGGTTTTAAAATTTTGAATTTCGAAATATTATGCTTTGAAAGTATATTTCAAATATTTGGTTTCCAGATATTTTAAATTTTAAACCAGCATGATTTTGGAAAAGAATTATATTTGAGATAAAATGATATCATATTGTTTTGGGTTTAAATTGATATCGTATTCATAGTTTTGAAATGGAAAATTTTATTCTGGTTTTAAAGTATAAACTATTTTTAAATGACCGCGGTGTTATAATAACGATGGGTTGGCAAAGAGACCGGGATCGGATATGGACATACTCTCTATCGATACCGAAAACCACTTTGACTAACCGTGTACGCGGTGGAGATTCCAGAATGAAGTAGGTGGTGGCGACGCTTCCTGTAAGGTAAATACGTGGACCCGACTTCCATGTGTTGGCATAAGGTGGCTAAAACAGGAGTGATTCTCGGGCCAATGAGGTCATACCTCTGATCGGACGCTCCTCTTCGATATTATACTTTGACTTTGGATTGATTCAGTGGCCACTTCTATTTTTGATTTTGGGGGAGTTTGTTCGAGGTGGGCGGTAACTGCGGCTACGCGTTTCCACCATCCCGGATAGCAATTGGTATATCTACCCTGGCATTGCCTAGTTGTACCGTGTCACCTACCATACCGAGCCTTTACTACGAGTTTTGTTTTGTACCATACCTATGGAGTGCCCTCTGACGACGCCCAGTACGGGGGAGATTACGGTACTGTATAGACTATGGGAATATATTCTGTGTTAAGGGCTATATGGGCAACCCCTTAACGCTATTAAAAAGTAAGTTTATTTTACAATTAGACACTATTATAATAGCGCAATATACTACATAGTAAATAGTTTAACGGATCCTTAGGAGATGTAAATCCCGAGCATCTCTTGAGTTACTGCACTCATATTTATCTCAGTTAATTTAACTTACATAAGATCTTTTAGTTCTGACTCGAGTGTTTTGTCTTTTCAATTCGCTCGGGTCAGTCCGAGCGTTTCAGGATTTGAAGTTTTAGCTTCGGAGGACGAAGACGAAGATTTGTAGTATTACTAGTATCTACTATATTACTCCACTACACCATTTAATTCCGCTGCATTGATATTATTGGTATGTTAACTCTGATATTTAATTGTATAAAGAAGAAGCAAATGTTTTGTAAACAGTTATATAAACTGTATATTTTATTATTATATTTTATCCTTCCGCTGTGAGATTCTATTTTGTTTTATTTCTTCTCTGTTTTCTTATTTACCCCATAACAATCCGCCCTTCCGTATGGTTTGAACTGGCACGTGTGTCGGTTTAAATCGTGCGAAAAGGCGGGATGTTACAGTTGGTATCAGAGCTTTGGTTTAGCGATAAACCTTAGCTTTGTGGGGTTTGACTCTTTGTTAATAGGGTAGTAATACCCTATGGGAGTCGCTGAGTGTATATATATGAGAGAGCGTATTTGTTAGTGTTATAAAAAGATTTTGATATTGTGTTAATCTGTTCCGTTTTGTATTTATAAATTCTGGTTGGTGCATGGGACGCTATGTCATCAATAGGGATTTCTAAACACTTAATAGGACAGACCGACATAATATTTGTTTTTAATATAGTGAATGAAATAATTTTGCCTATTATATTTTCTATATATAAAATAAAATTTTCAAATGATATATATATTTGGTTGCAATAGATTGGTTGTTAGGAATAAAATTTATAAATAATAGGTAAAATAAGATTGAAATTAGAATCAATGAAATTTGTAAATTTTAGAACTTAAGTCCGGGATTTTTGAAAATTTGCTTTCAAAGGATTTATGAAATATAATAATTTTGTTTATAAGTATTTCTAATATAGATATTTAGTATAATTCGGAAGAATGGTTTTAAAGAAGATTTTGGAGAAAATAAGTTTCGTACTTTCCTCTCTGTCGCTGGAAAATAATTTCGGTGATGGCGGCCGCATCATCGACTTTCATTTTCGAGTTTCGAAAGGAAAAGGCCACTGTAGTAAATTCTACTGTAGATTTATTTTGAAAATATCTAAATTTTAATTGTTTTAAATATAATTAGAGGTATATAAGTTATAAGAGTATACTTATCTATTGAAATTTTACCCGGTATTTAATTCTTAATTTCCATTGATTAATTGTTTCAATTATGGTAATGAAACAGAATTTAATTAATAATTGAAACCCTAAATAAAATAAGAGACTAAAATGCTAAGCTATAAAGGAAGTTAAATTTTTAACTTATAAGGGAAAATTAAAGATTTATTGAACATTAAATTAATTAAAAGATGAGATAAAACTTGTATAAGTTCTTTTGCATTTTCTTTAACATAAATAACTTACCAAATATGAAAAGTTGAAATGTTAAATAAGAAATTGGAATAGAATATTATACAAGTAGAAATTTTGAAAATAATGAAGTATTAAATGAATTGCTATTATAAATGAGAATTTAATGTTATAAACTTAGGTTATAAATTTAAATTTTACCAAAATTAGAGGTAAGTATTATAAATAGGTGATTTTAAAACTTAAGTAAATAAAATGAAATTCTTTAATAAATAAGGATTGATGTGTAGGGTTATAAACTTAGGTATGATTTAAATGCTACTAGTTTAATATAATAAAAAGGGTAGGTAATATAAATAAATGACTGTAAACCCTAGGTAATAAATTAATAAAATCCTTTATTTATAAGAATGGAGGTTAAAAGGATAATAATTTAAGTGTAATTAAAAAGGGTTTCTGTAATTAAATATAGTGAAATGTAAGCATTAAATAAAGGGTTGAAAGTGAGAAGTGCATTAAATGAAATACAATAGAAGAAACTTAATGACCTAAATAAATGGAAATGGATAATTGCAAGTAATAAGTAGAAATAAGGAAACAACCATTGAATGGGAAATAAAATTTGTAGTAGTTAGAAATAAATGTAAATTATAAAAAGAAAGGTTATGTGGTTTGGATAAAAGAAAGGAAAGCAAACAACTTAAGTATGTAATGAAATTTTATAAGTTAATTTGATTTGCTGGATTGAATTGTTATTGTGTGATTTATGGTTGGTCGGGTAAGGAAATCTGAAGTTGTTGGATGAATAAATAATCTATTTTTGTCCATCTAAGACTGTTGAGTAAATGATGCACTTGATAGTTATTTTTCATTCCGTACAATTTCAAGTTTGAACCCGAACAATTATTTGCTTGTTTGATTGAATGGTTGTTTTGCATTTTGTGTATGCTGGTTGTTGAAATTGATGATTGTGTATTGATTGTTGTTAGTAGTTGAAACCATGAAAATATTTCACTTTAATATAAATAGTTAACCTTTTAGATTTTATAAGTGAAAAGCAGGTTATGGAAGCAACTGCTACTACTTTTGGTTCCATAATAATAAGCGTAAATTTCCCGACAAATAGGTACGTTTTGGATTACGTTTTGTAGCGCTATTTTATATAATTTTCCCATGTTGGGATATAATATTTTGGATAATATTTGTAATATATTTGTTATATTTTGATATTATATTTTTCTCCCAAACCTCTCCGTACAAAGGAGACTCTGCCAAAATTTTCCGTAAATTTTGGACTTAGAATTGTGTTGAAAATGTTTTCCAAACTTTAATTATATAAGTAAAAGGATAAAATGATTATAAAACGGGTATATTTAATTTAAGGAAATTAATTTAGCAAATTATTGTTTATAAGTTAATATTTGAAATAAGATGTACTGTTTTATTCTTCCTTCTCCCTTCTTTTTCCTTTTCGGGGACGAAAAGTTTTGAGTGGGGGAGAGTGTAATGACCCGTAAAATTCGAGGATATTAAATGAGTTAATTTAATACGATTTCTAATCTAATTTAGAATGAAATAAAAGTCTTAAGATTTTATTTGAGTAAATGTAGGAATTAGATATAGTAACTGTAATTAAAGGTTAACAATTTAAATGTTTATATGACAATAGATTGAAATAACGTAAATTGGCGGTTGTGGTTATAAGTTATAATTTGTTGATTTATACTGGAAGATATAAAGCGGAAATAGTATTAATGAAATAATAACTGAATTGAATTGCAACTATATAAATGAAAGTAAATTTTATTTAGTGAATGTCAACATTGAATAAATTTATTTAAAATAAAAAGATTTAAATGCATGTTGGATAGAATATATAATTGTTGGATCAAGTGGTAAGTAATTAGAATTTAATTCTATAAAATTTGGAACTGAATGTATGTAAATAATTTTGTAGGAATAAGTTAATTAACAATCTATTGTGCATACCCGATTTAATTGAAATAACAGAAAGGACAAGAACTTGATTTGCCTAGGTATGTATATATTGATAAACTATAACTAAGTAGGAAGTTTGGTAGTAAATAGGAAATAAGATGACAAAGGCTTCTACCCATTCATCTAATTTATTTAATTGAATCTAAATCTATGGAAACATTTTTGTTATTAATGGTTGTAAGTGATTTTGAATGTAAAAGGGTAACAATTATTTAGGTTAACCATTCATTAAGTATATTAAGTTAAGAATGGAAATAGATTGAAATAAATCTAAATTTATTTATTTTGTTTTGTTAATATGTTCTAGTTAATAAAAGGGAATTTATAAGAAATGAAGCCTGCACTAATGAAGTGTATTATAATTCAAATGTTACTTATACCCATAAAATGTCTATTTACTGAATAGAAAAGATTTTAAATCAATAAACAAATTTATGGAGGTTCCAATTTATAATTTAAAACATTTAATGTAGACTCAATTACAATTAGTTGATTTAAATGGTGCAGTTAGCGTAGATTTTTGTTTGTATTTGTAGAGGGTTAATTTTATATGACAAAATTTATGCTAATTCTATTTATAATAGGACCATGGGTTGTTTTAAAGTATAGGAAGCAGGATTTATAAACTTAATTAGAGTATCAAATTCAACCATTGCATTTATTGCATAATAAAAAGGAATTTGACGGTGAAATTTTTCGTTATTGAAATTTAAATGGACTTTGAGGATAATGATGTGAAATCATGAACCAATGTTAGTGGTATCCTTATTTTTGATAAAAGGTGAGAATATAAAAGTTCAAAATCTAATAAATGGGTTTTGAGAATTTAATTTATAATTCCTAAATATAAGGAAGTGGAGAAATTAACACTGCAATTGATAAACTTGTCAACTTATAATTCACACCTAAACTTGTTAAACCATTTAAATTGATTAAGAAATATAAAAGCAATAAAATTTGGTCAAATTTTAGAATTTAAATATAAAAATTGGATTTTATGATTTATTTTAATTTATTTAATGAATATAAAAATAGCCATTTTGGCCATGGACTTGGATTTCGACGAAACCAGTTTCATCGGATCCGTATCAGTGAATTATTGTAGGGTTTCAAGTTTCGTATCAATCGGACTTGTCGTTTGATCGTACGAACGCGAAATGCCTTGAAATCGATTTAATTAAAATCAATTTGAAATCAATTTGGAATTTTGTTTTCATCATAACTTCTTCATACGATCAAATTTGGACGTGAAACTTTTTCCATCGTGTTCAGAATATTTTAAAATACCTATTTGGATATATGGGTTTAATAAATTTCGTTCCAGGATTAGAACGGGCTTTTTGGGCCAACTACCGTTTAGCACGTTCGTAACTCGTGCCCACCTAGCCTTCTACAATTTGTCTATATATATGCTGTGATAAACCCTAGCCTCCATCCTCTATCATTTGTCTGTACGTTCATTTTCTTCATCTCTTTCTCTTCCTCAATGGTTGCAAAACCTAGATCTATCTACAGTTCAAAAATCAAAAGTGAAAATTCAAACTCTCCACAAAAATTCCAAAAAAATATATGTCAATGCTCTCAATGAGCGTAATTCAATGGTGCTGTTTGTTTTTCGATCCGGGTTGTGGTTTGCTCAGAAAAATTTAGAATAGTTCGTGGCCATTGATCAACGCCGCGACAAACTTCTTCAGATCGTCAAACGATTTCTGGGTATTGGAGAGGGGACTGAGGGGGTTAGATCTATGTGGTTATTGCATCGAATCAACGGCTAGACCTTCGTGGGATTGTGATTTAGGGTTTCGGCCTGGGTGTTTTTTTGTGGCGGCTGGGCTGTTTGGTGGCCGATCGATGACGTCACGTTGAAGGTGGGCCGAGTGGCTTGGAGGAGGCGCAGGCGACGTTGACTCGGCATGGGCGATGATCAGAAGGGTGCGGCGGCGTGTGGCTTCAGTGCGTGTTCGATGGTTCCTGTTTGTTTGACAGCGTGCGTTCCAGGCTGTAGAAGATGAATTAGCATAGCTGACGTGGCTTTTGGTTGTAGGTGATTTTGGTCAATCTTTGTTTATTTTTAATTTGAAATTCAAGTGCAATTTTCGACATAACTTCCATATACGAACTCTGTTTCACACGAATTTTTTTTCTTTAGGATCGTAATTAAATTTCGAATTTGTTGACACTGGTTTTGACTGATTTGGAGGCCGTCGAATTTTTGAGTTTAAATCGGATTTAAATTCGATTTAAATTCAAAAGGTGAGTGTTTTAACCCACTCACAACTTCTAAAAGTTTTTATGTTTGTTAAATTTATTTTAGATATGAGTAGAATTTTATTTATAACTGTTTGGCATGTTTTGTCCATCATATTTGCTAAATCGCGTTATTTAATTTAACTGTTAATTTATTTTATTTATTGCATATTAATTGATAGTTAGAATTTATTTATTTGCATAGGAACTGCTAGTAAACAGTTATAAAATTTATTACTAAATATAAACTGTTAGTTTAATAGTTGATTAAATTTATTTTTGAATATAACCGCCAGTTATTACCTGATATATATTATCAGATATATATTGATATTGAATTATTATTGGATGATGATTTTTATTTGGATGATGGATGATGTTGATGAATGGATGTTTTATTTTATATCATTAAACTGCAAGTTATCATGCATTTTTCGTTTCATTCGGGATTGTGGTTTGAAATGGTATACAACCGCAAAATTTTATTTTTAAATTGCGGATTGAAATGATAAATATCCGCATCACTTGATCATAGGATAGAAAATTTTATACAGGCACCGTGGTCTATATATAAATTATTTTAAAGTGATCTCTATGGTTTGGATGGGATACGGTTTATAAAAATTTGATTTTGATATTTTATAAAATATTATTCTTCGATATATATACATATGAAGTTAAAAATTTGAAAATTAAGTTGTGTATAAACCTATTGAATAAAAGTGAAAAATTGAGAAAATGGAATTTGGAAATTTATCTTATATGTTTAAGTTTGGAAATTTTAAGGTATGATATTTATAACTGGATTTTCCAAGATGAATTAAAAATGAAAATTCTAGTATAAAGTAAATTTGAGAAAATATTTAATTTCTAGAAATTGGAGTTTTATTTATGGAATTTATATGAATATTCAAGACTAAATAATAGAATATTAATTGTTGAAAGAAGAAAATCCAACTTTAGTTTTGAAATATTTATACTCCAAATGGATATATATATATATAGAAATTGAAGGGGTTTTTGGAACTTGAAGTGATATTTAAATTATGGTTTGAACTTTAAATAAAGAAATATATTTGAAAAACCATGGAAATTATTTTTCTTTACAAAGTAACTTTAAAGTTAAACCATTTATTTTACATTCGTTGAATATCCAAACCATTCAAGTTTTATAAGTTATGGTTTTAAAATTTTGAATTTCGAAATATTATGCTTTGAAAGTATATTTCAAATATTTGGTTTCCAGATATTTTAAATTTTAAACCAGCATGATTTTGGAAAAGAATTATATTTGAGATAAACTGATATCATATTGTTTTGGGTTTAAATTGATATCGTATTCATAGTTTTGAAATGGAAAATTTTATTCTGGTTTTAAAGTATAAACTATTTTTAAATGACCGCGGTGTTATAATAACGATGGGTTGGCAAAGAGACCGGGATCGGATATGGACATACTCTCTGTCGATACCGAAAACCACTTTGACTAACCGTGTATGCGGTGGAGATTCCAGAATGAAGTAGGTGGTGGCGACGCTTCCTGTAAGGTAAATACGTGGACCCGACTCCCGTGAGTTGGCATAAGGTGGCTAAAACAGGAGTGATTCTCGGGCCAATGAGGTCATACCTCTGATCGTACACTCCTCTTCGATATTATACTTTGACTTTGGATTGATTCAGTGGCCACTTCTATTTTTGATTTTGGGGGAGTTTGTTCGAGGTGGGCGGTAACTGCGGCTACGCGTTTCCACCAGCCCGGATAGCAATTGGTATATCTACCCTGGCATTGCCTAGTTGTACCGTGTCACCTACCATACCGAGCCTTTACTACGAGTTTTGTTTTGTACCATACCTACGGAGTGCCCTCTGACGACGCCCAGTACGGGGGAGATTACGGTACTGTATAGACTATGGGAATATATTCTGTGTTAAGGGCTATATGGGTAACCCCTTAACGATATTAAAAAGTAAGTTTATTTTACAATTAGACACTATTATAATAGCGCAATATACTACATAGTAAATAGTTTAACGGATCCTTAGGAGATGTAAATCCCGAGCATCTCTTGAGTTACTGCAATCATATTTATCTCAGTTAATTTAACTTACATAAGATCTTTTAGTTCTAACTCGAGTGTTTTGTCTTTTCAATTCGCTCGGGTCAGTCCGAGCGTTTCAGGATTTGAAGTTTTAGCTCCGGAGGACGAAGACGAAGATTTGTAGTATTACTAGTATCTACTATATTACTCCACTACACCATTTAATTCCGCTGCATTGATATTATTGGTATGTTAACTCTGATATTTAATTGTATAAAGAAGAAGCAAATGTTTTGTAAACAGTTATATAAACTGTATATTTTATTATTATATTTTATCCTTCCGCTGTGAGATTCTATTTTGTTTTATTTC
Organism: Allium cepa; assembly: GCA_030765085.1. Classification (NCBI taxonomy): domain Eukaryota; kingdom Viridiplantae; phylum Streptophyta; class Magnoliopsida; order Asparagales; family Amaryllidaceae; genus Allium; species Allium cepa. The sequence continues at coordinate 510,832,623 of CM060941.1, forward strand.
TTCTCTATTTTCTTATTTACCCCATAACAATCCGCCCTTCCGTATGGTTTGAACTGGCACGTGTATCGGTTTAAATCGTGCGAAACGGCGGGATGTTACAGGTCTCTTCGAAACGATCAACGCATTTGTCCAATATTGATAGCCGGTGATTTAACTATCAATTAATATTCACAAACATCCATCCAACAATAAATAATTTCCCAAATTTTATTAACCTCAAATATCTTCACAAGATATGTTTCTATTTTCAATCCCTTTGAAAACAGTTTCAAAACCATCTTTCTTTTCAGAATAAACTTTCCCAAATATTTTCTATCTTCTCTGAAATCACCAAGCACAAAACTAGATTTTTTTAAAATAATTTAAAACACTTTACTTTGAATATACTTTAAAACATTTACTTTAAAACTACTTCCATGATTTGTTAAAAATACATACTATATGAAATTTATTTGAAGATAATGTTACTAAATAAAATATAAAACTAGATTTCACTTTTAAAAATAAAATACTAAGCCACTCTTTAAATAATTATTGCTATATTAGATTAAAATAAATATTGCTATAATAGATTAATAGGAAATACTTACTTAGTATTTAAATATTTAGAAATAGTAAAAAAAAATTCAAAACATACCTGTAACAACAACTTTAAACTTTTAATTTATATTTAAAAATTTACTTTGAAAACGTACTTGGTTATTCAGAGAGAAATTCCCAATCTCAATCACTTAATCAATTTTTAAATTTGATTCCCAATTTAAACTACTTGAAGTAAATCTCTTTACTTACTCGCTTCCTTCAAAATTCATTAATTATGTTTTTATTATTAATGTTATTTATTTCCGTTTGATTTTAATCTTTTATTTGAAATATACAAATTTCAGATCTTATCCCCATTTCTTCCTTATTCTTTTCAATATTTTAAATCTTAAATTTAAATAAAGCCTTGTTATATTAATTAATAACCCTGAAGTTTAAAATTCATTAACTTTCTTTTTATTCAAAATTTCATTTCCATACTCAAGATTTGTTTATTAGAAATTTTAAGTTACTTTATTTCTTTTCCAATTCATTCTTATATTTATTCAAATTTTCTATGATTATTTTACTTACAAATTCACTTATTTATTGTCTTTCCAAAACCCAATTTATATATTTTGGTAATTCATTACACCCATTTATATCAATTAAGCCGTAGCATTCAATATCCCAATATCATTCATCATAGAATATCAAATAGTCACAACAGAGGGTAATAAATAACTGAAATAAATATTGAGGGGTCCAGTTGGATCCATCCAACCCGTTTTCCCTGCATCCATGGATATTAGCACAATATAATATGCTAATTTCAAAGTATACCATACTATAGCACAATATAAATCAAACATCCCAAGATGTAGTGTATACTATAATAAAATCAATCAATTCATCCATTCAACCAATTGTTTAAATTTAATCATTTAAATTTAAATTTAAATCTAACTGAGTGAGATTAACTCACCTTTGCCTTTTGCTTTGCAAACCATTCCATCTCAACTTGTTTTCCTCGATTTTCAGACCTTGTAAAATCATTAGATGTTTTATTAATATTTGAACAATCAAACTAATTAATTTCCATTTGATAATTTAAAATTTTAATTTATTTAAAAAAAATTAAATTTTAGATTAACTTATATAACTACTTCAATGTCTAAACTCCTATACACCTTTTTATATAAGTTTAACCCAACCACTTTATTTTATATAAATTCATTTTCTATAAATTTTAAAAATATAATTACAAAGTAAATAAACCAAGTATACAGGACTTGTAAAATCAACCCATAATTTATTTACTTTTGAATTAACTATTATTTAACACCTTTAACTTACTAATAACTTAATCTAAATTAAGATTAGCTTAATATTTGAAAAACCGTTTAACAAGATAAATATTCCCATTTACTGTCTTGCATGTACACATTTAAAAATTAAGATATGTGTGTACCAATACATATGTAAAAATATCTATACATACCTCACTGAAATTTAAAATACCATATATATATTTGAATTAAATTAAATTAAATTAAATTAGATTAAATTAAATTGCAAAAGCAAAATACCTATCGGAACAACTCAGACAACCACCACGACTTGTACCCAGCTCGAGCTCTCGGCCAAACCCACGCGCGTATGCGTGTAGACAGTCGCGACCTTCCTTTACGCTGACCCAAACAGCCCCGCGCGTCCACCTTCCCCTTCGCGATGCCTTCGTCTCAGCGTCGTCGCCATTTCCCTGCCACAAACTCCACCCCCGAACATCAGCACGCGACGTACCGATATGGAAGCGAGCCCTAGCTCAACTCGATCTACTCGACTCCTTCCCTACCGATGTCGTGCTTGACGATGCCTCGAGTCGAACTCGCTGTTGCGATTCGATTAGGGTTTTATAATTTGATTTCGGTTAACTCGAGAAGGAATGAGGAGAGGATAGGGTTGCATTCCCCTTTCTATCAAATTTTCAGCCATTATCTATTTATTTAATTTTCTGAGATCGAAAGAAAATGATGGGGGACGCCATCAATATCAAGAGCAAGATATTTTTTTTGGTCTTACGGCGAAAGAAAACGAAGATGTACAAATAAAAGGGGAACGAGGCAGCAATTGATTTGATGTAAGCTTCGAATGGAAGACAAAGGTACGAGATTAATCAGAGTTGGTCAGCTTGCGTATTCAGGGAACGAGATAATATTTTAAGCTTTGATGGAAGATGAATTTTGACTAGTTAATTATTTAGTTAAATTCTAAATCAATTATTATCAACTAACGTTTATCTATCGTATGCTCACACAACAACTCCAATTGCTACGAAAATTGAAACCCGATAATAATTCAATATTACGGACCCAATGGAACTAGTTTCGTCGAATTCCGAGATTGTGCCTCGGAAGGCTATTTTTAAATTCAATTTAAATGATTTAAATTTAGAAACCGAACAAAACACTTCCAAAATCAATTTTAACACTTTTACTATTTTCCATATTATCGATATAAATTTTATAAGCCATTAAATTATTATTTTTAATAGGCTTAAAATTCCCGATTCGATATTTTTTTTTTCTATACTTCAAATTGTTTAATTCAATAATTAAATTATCAAATAAATAGTGATACTTGAATTCAAGTTAAAATTACTATATTGAACATCTAAAATCAATGAAATATTCCGATTTTAAATGCTTGAAAATTCTGGGTCGTCACATATGGTTTAGATTAATGATTCTATTTTGAGTTTCAATTTAGTTTTCTTTCAGGTTGTTTCTATTCCCATGCCTTCTTCCTTTTCGAGGACGAAAAGTTTTGAGTGGGGGAGAGTGTAACGACCCATAAATTTTTAATAATTTAAAATTATTAAATTGATAAAATTTTGGTAATTTAATATGAAGAAAAATAAACTTTGTAATAAAATAATGAAGGAATGTTAAAGTGGAAATGCATATTTTATTCATAAGGTAATATAAAAGAATGAAACTTATCTGAATGAAATTATTTGAGGATTCAATCATAATAAATGTACACATTTAACAAATTCAATATAATTAAGAAAAACTGTTAATACAAAGGAAAGAAATTATTTAAATCCATCGGGTCATTGCTTATTTCTTGCCTTTTTCTACATGGCCTCTTTATTTCTTGCTTTATCTGTAACGACCCGGGATTTTGGACATCCCGAGTTATGAATATTATTTATAATATTCAATGATATTGTATTTTAATATACAATATTTCCATTAATCAATGATTAATCATTATATAATTTTTTTCTAAGTCAATATAACTTGGGTTTTCAAAACTATATTTAATTATTAAGTTGATGTAAACATAATTGCTTACATATATATTTTGTTTTAAAGTAAAATATGTATATATTGTTTTGGATTTAATATATGAATTTTTTTTAAAGATAAAAACATATACTTATTCTAAGGTTAAATATATAATAGAAAATCTAAAATTTATTGAAAATCAAATATTCCTACATATTGGATGATAAATTTATATATATGTAATAAAAGTAGATGGAAATTCCTAATGAAGAAAAAGTGTTATACTTTGATTTGGTATATACATACAATGTTGTTTATATTGAATATAAAATAATTTTAAGTTTCTTAAATATATATACACTTTGGATAAGGAAATTTTTATATATTTGTTACGAAAAATTAAAAGGGAAATTTATAATATTTAATTTGAAAAAAATGTTGTAAATTATGTGTATTAAAATCACTTAAATAAATAAGAGAAACTATTTATACATAAATATTAATGAAACTTAGTTTGTTTGTAGTCGTATATTTTTATATTATAAAATAGGGAAGTGACTTGATTTATTTTGAAATTTAATCTATGGTATAGGTTTTATTTTTATCAAAGTTTCATTTGGTATAAATTATATGAAAATATAAATGTTATTTTATTTCATTTTGTTTAAAGTAACAATATATTTATTAAAGTGTATTAATCAAAAAGGATGTTATTTTAATTGATTAATTCCTCACCTTTATTTTAAAACATATGAGAATACATACCTTAAGTCTTATTTAATTAAGTTCTTATTTTTGTTTAAAATGTAAAAGTGATAATTACATTTCTACTTGATCAACATTAAGTATGGGCTATTGAAATCTTAAATATATTTGCATGTGTATTAAAATTATATGGTACATATAAACAATACAATAAATAGTGGACCTCAAAAATTTTCTACTGTTAAATGCAAATGCAGGTTAACAAAAGGAACAAGTAAACTAAATTATTCTAATTAAAACCATGGGTAGCTGGTCTGTAAAAATAACTATGGACGTCTAACTTCATAGTTATATTTACTTTGGATATTATATAGTTTATATAATGTGTATAGTAATAGAAAGATTGCAAAACATTTACTGGAAGTAAACAAGAAACAGGTTAACTAAAACATGAATCAAATAAGTAACAAAAACAGTTTTCTATTTAGTAAAACAATGGGTAAATTGAGATAAACTTTTAGCAGCAAACATGTCTTACATTTGGCATAAGTAAATCTGAATAAAATCTAACATAATTATTCCTGTTTCTTTTCTATTTTCTCAGCACAATAAATATCCTTCAGCCTCAAAGAAAATCATTTCCTGTCCAACATTTATGTTTGTAAAGTTTATAACTATATAGGTTCTAAAAATCAGTAGCTAAAGAAAATATCTCTGTTAACATTTTTAAGCATCAGTAAATAAAAAAAAGCAGCACTCTGGTACTCTACATATAAAGAGACAGAAGCATCCTCTGTTAGATTCAAGCTTAGGGAATTCAAAACAAGATTTCAACTTTATGAATCAAGGACTTCAACATCAAGTTTTAAAAAGTATCTGGAACCAAGATGTTCAAGGTGAGAAAACAGTTAGTTTCAAATTTAAAATAATATGCATGCTCTGTTGACAGTGTTTATCATATCTATCTTCACTTCAAAAACCAATATCTTTTAATCTAGTTTGAATTTGAAAATTTTGTGAACTAGAAATATGCTTATTTACTAGAATAGTTTAAGTTAAAATTGGTTAATGAATTGTTTATGCTGTGTAGTTAAGAAATGTTGAGGTTCACAGTAAAATTCCATTTTTGTGAAAATTTAATACTTTTAAAATTAAGATTTCAAGCATGCAATTGTGTTGCATGTATAAAATTTTGAATTTTAGTAGGAATACTGGAACTTATAGCGATCTGTAGCTTGAGAATTTGAAGTGTGATCTGTTTTCACAAAAATATCCTTTTCCAGCGACTTCGTCGTCGAGAAGCGATGCGGCGCTGGAAGATGCACTCGGTTGGGGTAACAAGCTCGACCATGGCCATTTGTTGGATTTAGTTTCGGTTTTGTTTTGGCGAGGAGTTTAGGGTTTAAGAATGGCTTTTGAAGGGTGGGAGAACGCGATGTTTTTGGAAGACGAAGGCGCGATCGGAGTTCGTGAATTTTAGCAGGGAGGTAGTTGTTGGAGTAGGTTTTCGATCGGGGTTAGTGACGTAAGACATAGTAGTCGGACGTGGGTGCAGTAGGCAGTTTTTGGTGGTGATGTTGATTTCCAATTTTGGGAATTTGGCGTGACCGAGGGACATATTTCGATCAATGGGGTTTTTGAGGTTGATGTTGCGGCATTTGAGATCTGGGGGTAGATCAGGATTTGGTTGTCGTGCCAAAGCAGAGAGGTGGCCACTAGCGATGGCATGCATGTGCACCGTGCCGTGTGCATGAGCTATTCTGCATGGCAGTATTGGGTTTGGCAAGGAGAAGGAATTGATGCAGGACGTGTCGCGACCGTGTTTTGTTCTTATTCGATAAGAGGTTGATTGGCGTGTTGATCGGAGATTGTCCCTTCTCCGGTGGGTAATGTCGTTGCCGCTATGTTTTCGTTCCTGATTTGGAGATGGTCTTTGGTCTGTAGGTAGGCAGTTTTGAAAAGGAGAAGAAAGGAGTTTGGGGTGTTGGGCTTCGGTCCAACTAGTTTGCATTATTGATTTGTTTTTTTTAGGTATCGGGCTTGAGTTTATATCGGGCTTGGATTTTTGTATAGGTTTAAAAATGTTGGGTCGAGCCTGTTAGTTTAGGCTGTGCTTACGGGCTTGGTTTGATTAAAAGCAAGTTTATTATTTTAAAGTATATGATATATAAAGTTTGAAGTTCATATTGTTTTCCAACATTTTAACAAGTATGATGATATAAGTGAATCCTTTAAACAACATCTTTGATCTTAAATATTATTTAAGATTTAATTAAAAACAATGGGTTTTAATAATAATAAATTGTTTATATTAATACTTAATTATGGTTATTTAAGTGAATTGTTATCAGTATTTGATTTAACTTAAGGGGTAAAATTCTTTTACTTAAGTTTATTTGAATAATTTGAGTAAGTAAAGATGATTAAGAAGATTGTTATAATTAAGCTTTTGTATTAATTAAGTACTTAAGATTTTTTTTTTAAATTTATAACAATTAATAAGATGATTAAGGGATTGATTGATTAAGGAATAATTAATCAATATAATGATTATCAAATAATTGATTAAGATTATTTGAGGGTTAATGTAATTAATTATAGTCGATTATTTAATAAAGCAATTAAAGGTTAATTGCTATAAATGGCTAAGAATAATTAAATTGTGTAATTAATTAAAAGTTAATTACGTAATGTAATTAGGAAATAATTAATCAAGGATGATTAATTTAAAATGTGAAAAATAATTGAAATAATAAGGGGAAATAGATGCTTATACTTTGAAGTGAAATCGAGTCCTTAAGTGATATTATATTATAATCATTTCATAAAATAAAGTGTTATGAAATGAATGGTTCGCATCACGAATGTTACGTCGTCGTATGATCCATTGTGAAGTTAAATATGTGAAATTGTATAAGCTTGTTTAGAGAGGATCTAATTATCAATTGGAAATGAATGCCATTGAATAATTTTACGGCCGAACTGTTGAAATGTTCCCTATTGATTAGTTGTATTTATTTAGATTGTTTAAACTGGATGACATCTGGACAGCGGAAACTGACACCATTCCGCTGTATAGTTAATCTAAATTTCTATGGACAGAGTAAACCATTGATCTGATTATATATGTATAATTGTTCTTGCAATGAAAATCTCAGGTTTGTTGTTTTTGCATATATCTGTTATGTGCCGGTTAATTATATTGAAGATATAATGTGAATCAATCTAGGGAAGTTGATTGATGTGAATATCGGTGACTGTGACTTATGAAATGCGAATTGATAAGTACCGTTGGGACTTATAAGCCTTGTTCTATTTGGATTGATTTGTGAAATTAGTTTTGTTTAAAAAAAATATAAAATAATAAATATTATTTTTAGAAATGTTTTTAAGATTAATCAATATTTTGGAATATTGAAAGAAGTTATTTATTTCTACCTTCGAAAATCTTTTTAAGTTATAATTTTTATAAATAAAATATATAAAATTTTAAATTGTTTCAAGTATTAACTCATTTTGTAATGACACTTTAAAGGATAATTTTTATTAATATTTAAGCATATTTTCTTCAAATTAAAATCTGTTTAATAAAAGTAGTTTAAATAATAATTTATAACAACTTTTATGAAGAATAATTTATTTATTAAACTTGAAATAATATTTGGAAATTTATAAGTATGATTTGAAAGGAAACAGTTTTATATATTTTTTTCAAATAAAATAAGCTTTCTTATATAAATGGTAATTCACTTGTATTTTTAAAGGTGAACAAGGTTTAGCAGTTGCAGGTGGACAAAACCTGACTTTGGAAATATCTAGAGGAGACTCGAGAATTATATGGTACGGTTACCGATCGAGGTGCTATACCGTACATATATACTCGTTTGTTCTCTAGGACGAATTATAAGGAGACCCGTCCACTAACGGTTAGGAGGTGAACTCCGATCTTGTATTTCATCGGAGTATTTCCTAAAGAACCAGGGTTGAGTTTACTGCGAAATAGAGAACGTTGTTTCAAAGAGACCGGGATCGGATTTGCAATCCGAAACCACTTCGATCAACGATACGTTTTCGTGATGAAGACAAGAACTTGGAGTCGAAGATGGAGCAGTGAAGTGCAAGGGCTACTCGCTACTAATCCTAAGGGTGATTCCAAAATGGATGTAGTAGGAATAGTGCCTTTAGTTCCGTTCAAACTCGGGACGGACTTGTATGGACGAATGCTTTCAGAACATCGTCGGGTGGACGATGAACATTCTAAGGGATATGTTATAAAAAGGTAATGCTTAGCCTCAAGCCTTATCAACCGGGAATGACTGAAAATCAGGGATTATGCCTCAAGGCTAGGTGGGTAGCACCCATTTCAGTGTGAGGTCATCCCTGTCTAGATGTCCCTTTTATTTGGGCTTAGTGGTGCGGTTACTGATCCCAACCATGGGGTGATCTTACTCGGGATTACCCAGTTAGGGATAGTCCCCGTCATGTGTTGTAGGGGGTCGGGAGTGATCCTCGGTACTGTGATCTAGGCCACGTACCGTGACAGGTGGTACCCCAGTGCCTAGTCATTAGTCGGAAATCCATTCTCCCTACGTGCCTTGTACGAGTTCTGTTTGTATCACCCACTGTGTGGTTAGAAGCTGGAATTTAATAATGTAACAATTTCGGCTATTTTAATAAGTATTTATAGATAGACCCTATTATAATATCAGAGGATTTCATAAGAAATATTTTAGCTATCGTAACGTAAAAACCCGACATGTTGATTTGTGGCATGGTCTTACGAGATGCTTTTGTTTTCAAAAGGAATTTTCAAAATTTAATAATCAAGTTGATTATATTTCTCACGCTGGTATACCAGACTGACCCGGGCTTGGTGTTTTTCCTATATGCTCGGGTCAGACCGAGCATATTTCCAGGTTAGCTGGAAGAGTGGAAGCATCAGGAGAAGGAGCTGGATCAGGAGACGTACTCTCGTAGATGTTTATATTCAGTCTGTTTTTGGTCGTGTGGTTATTGATGTAAGGACATGATTGATATAAATGTCTGAGTTTGTTTGGTTGTAAACTCTGAAATAAAGTTTGTATATGTTATCAAAGTAACATTTTGGTTTTGTGTAAAGCTTTGTTTATATTATAGTTTATTCGTTCCGCTGTGAGATTCTGATTTGTTCTCTTTTCTTCTATCTTCTTTCTATTCCTACCTTCTTTCTTTCAATTATCCGTCTTTCCATATGGATCAGCTGACAAGAATGTTTAATGTCGGTTTAAATCGGTGCGGAAAAATTGGGTTGTGTCATTGTGGTATCAGAGCCTAAGTTGAGTCAATACCTAGGTTTGAGTGAGTTTCTCATTAGAAACAGAGTCTATAGCAACCTGTTGAGTCTGAGTGTGTGTGTGTGTATACGAGAGTGCGTATTTGTTAGTTATATAAAAATGGTTTTATATTGTGTTAATTGATCGGTTAAGTGGCATATGGATTCTGGTCAATACGAGTAGCTAAAGTTATTGATAGGGATCTCTAAACACTTGGACCAGGCCAACGGACATAATATCGTTTTAAAAAGGGGTAGATGAAATAATCTTACCCAAACATATTTTCTATATAAGAAGTATGATTTTTAAATAAATATGATATTTAAAAAGATTGGTTTGATGATAGTAATTTATCATCTAGATATTGAGTGGTTTAGCCATCAACCTTAAGTATATTCATTTGTTGCCCTTTTGACTAGAATATACCCTTAGAAATTGAATCCATTAGAATTTGAATCTTTGAAGAAAAAAAATGTATTCTTACTAAGTTTATTTACTAGAGAGATTTGGAACTCTTAAATTGATATTTGCAAAGTTTTTAAACTAGTAAATTTTTGGGAAGTTTTCTACTCTTTAAAGATAAAATTAATTAACCAACTAATTAAAGATTAAGATTAATTAAGTTACAGTTAACTCTTAATTAATTCATTGATTGGAGACAAATTAATTGGTAATAAAGTAAAAATAAAATAAAATAATTAATTTATTTGAAATTAAAAATGGTTAATTAAAGCATAATTACTTAGAAAAGTAATCAAAAGAATTGTTAATAGTTAATGTAAAGGTCATTAACTAGGGATTATGTGATGATTGATTAATGTGATTAATTTTAATTATTAATAGGTTAATTAATAGGGAATTTTTGGAATTTTAAAACCTTATAACAATTTATTTGTTATATATATATATACATGGATCTACAGATTGAAGAAATAAGTTGTTTATAAAAACTTACTATATATATGTGTGTGTATATTTTTCTACGTATAATTACTTTTCAAATATACATATACTTGGATTATTTTGAAAAGATGGTTTTATAAAATCTTGGATAATGAGAATTCAAAGTGGTAGAATGAATCTAAAGTATACACTTTGATGAACTCCTTAACTTGTAGAATTCTAAACGTTAGGATCTCATTTTTGGGACTTGCTTTTGATTATAGAGAACCCGTATTATTCATCGTGGTGGAGCTTTGGTCCGAGCTAGAAGAGAAGGTGACTTGGATGAAGTCAGAAGGATCAGGGCGGAGCTTAATGAGCCATCCTTGTATGAAGAAGAGCTGGATGCACCTCAAGAGCCGGTTGAGCTGCCCCAGCCTCAACCCCAGCATCAACCCCAGCATCAACCTCAGCCTCAACCCCAGCATCAACCCCAGCCTCAGCCCCAGCCTCAGCCCCAGCCTCAACCCCAGCCTCAGCCCCAACCTCAACCTCATCAGGAAGATTCAGAAGAGGACTTCGACGACGAAGAAGAACTTGAGGTCGAAGAAGAAGAGGATTTCGACGGCGAAGACGAATTTGAGGTCGAAGAAGAAGAGGAGTTCGAAGACGAGGAGGAATTCGAGGTGGAAGAAGATCCCGAATCTGAAAAGGATGATGCTATTAATTGGGATATAGGTGAAGTTGTTGAGGGGCCAGATGCTGGTGAAGGCTTCTTTCCTAGAGTACCTAATCCAGAGGAGGTTCGGGTTCCTGATAAAGATAGAGAGGTCAGGGAGTTATCAAGACCAGAGAGGGAGGACTCCGATAGTGGGAGTCCATTGTAGGAGTTGGGATGTTTTCTCTTCGATGTATATATAGTTTTTGTATGTGTTTTGACCCATGGGCGTCATGGATGTTAAATGTTTAGTAGGGTAGTTACATGTTTGTGTATATATGTACGGTTGTTGGATGATGATAACAACTGTAGGAATATTTTGGATAGTGCTTAACGTAATGTATTTTTTGATATACTATGTGACTCTTTATGTTTACCCGTATAGTTTGAGTTGTTATTGATCTATTTTATTATGAGTGGATAATTTTTACTATCTTAACTATGGAATTTCGGGGACGAAATTCTTTTTAAGGGGGAAGGAATGTAACGACCCGAGATTTTGGACATCCCAAGTTGTGAATATTATTTATAATATTCAATGGTATTGTATTTTAATATACAATATTTGCATTAATCAGTGATTAATCATTATATAATTTTTTTTTTCTAAATTAATATAACTTGGGTTTTCAAAACTATATTAAATTATTAAGTTGTTTTAAAGAAAATTTCTTAAATATATATTTTGTTTTAAAGTAAAATATGTATATATTGTTTTGGATTTAATATATGAATATTTTTTTAAAGATAAATATATATATATTTATTCTAAGGTTAAATATATAATAGAAAATCTAAAATTTATTGAAAATAAAATATTTTTACATATAAGATGATAAATTTATATGTAATAATAGTAGATGGAAATTCTTAATGAAGAAAAAGTGTTATATATTGATTTGGTACATACAAACAATGTTGTTTATATTGAATATAAAATAATCTTAAGTTTCTTAAAAATATATATATACTTTGGATAAGGAAATTTTTATATATTTGTTATGATAAATTAAAAGGGAAATTTATAATATTTAATTTGGAAGAAAAATGTTGTAAATTAATGTGTATTAAAAGCACTTAAATAAATAAGAGAAACTATTTATACATAAATATTAATGAAACATAGTTTGTTTGAAGTCATATATTTTAATATTATAAAAGAAGGAAGTGGCTTGATTTATTTTGAAATTTAATCTATGGTATAGGTTTTATTTTTATCAAAATTCCATTTGGTATAAATTATACGAAAATATAATTTTTTTATTTCATTTTGTTTAAAGTAACAATATATTTATTAAAGTGTATTAATCAAAAAGTGTGTTATTTTAATTGATTACTCACCTTTATTTTAAAACATAAGAGAATACATACCTAAAGTCTTATTTAATTAAGTTCTTATTCTTGTTTAAAGTGTAAAAGTGACAATTACATTTCTACTTGATCAACATTAAGTATGGGCTTTTGATATCTTAAATATATTTGCATGTGTATTAATATTGTATGGTATATATAAACAATACAATAAATAGTGGACCTCAAAATTTTTCTACTGTTAAATGCAAATGCAGGTTAACAAAAGGAGCAAGTAAACTAAATTAATCTAATTAAAACCATGGGTAGCTGGTCTGTAAAAATAATTATGGATGTCTAACTTCATAGTTATATTTACTTTGAACATTATATAGTTTATATAATGTGTATAGTAATATAAAGATTGCAAAACATTTACTGGAAGTAAACAAGAAACAGGTTAACCAAAACATGAATCAAATAAGTAACAAAAACAGTTTTGTATTTAGTAAAACAATGTGTAAATTGAGATAAACTTTTAGCAGCAAACATGTCTTACATTTGGCATAAGTAAATCTGAATAAAATCTAACACAATTATTCCTGTTTCTTTTCAATTTTCTCAGCACAATAAATATCCTTCAGCCTCCAAGAAAATCATTTCCTGTCCAACATTGATGTTTGTAAAGTTTATAACTATATAGGTTCTAAAAATCAGTAGCTAAATAAAATATCTCTGTTAACATTTTTAAGCATCAGTAAATTAAAAAAAAACACTTTGGTACTCTACAGTTAAAGAGATAGAGGCATCCTCTGTTAGATTCAAGCTCAGGGAATTCAAAACAAGATTTCAACTTTTCGAATCAAGGACTTCAACATCAAGTTTTAAAAAGTATCTGGAACCAAGATGTTCAAGGTGAGAAAACAGTTAGTTTCAAATTTAAAATAATATGCATGCTCTGTTGACAGTGTTTATCATATCTATTTTCACTTCAAAAACATATATCTTTTGATCTAGTTTGAATTTGAAATTTTTTGTGAACTATAAATATGCTTATTTACTAGAATAGTTTAGGTTAAAATTGATTAATGAATTGTTTATGCTATGTAGTTAAGAAATGTTGAGATTCATAGTAAAAATCCATTTTTGTGAAAATTTAATACTTTTAAAACTAAGATTTCAAGCATGCAATTGTGTTGCATGTATAAAATTATGAATTTTAGTAGGAATACTGGAACTTATAGCGATCTGTAGCTTGATAATTTGAAGTGTGATCTGTTTTCACAAAAAAATCCTTTTTCGGCGACTTCGTCGTCGAGAAGCGATGCGGTGGCGCTGGAAGATGCACTCGGGTGGGGTAATAAGCTCGACCATGGCCATTTGTCGGATTTAATTTCGGTTTTGTTTTGGCGAGGAGTTTAGGGTTTAAGAATGGCTTTGGAAGGGCGGCGAACGCGATGTTTTTGGAAGACGAAGGCGCGATCGGAGTTCGTGAATTTTAGCAGGGAGGTAGTTATTGGAGTAGTTTTTCGATTGGGGTTAGTGACATAAGGAGTAGTAGTCGGACGTCGGTGCAGTAGGCAATTTTTGATAGTGACGTTGACTTCCGGTTTTGGGAATTTGGCGTGACTGAAGGACATATTTCGATCGATGGGGTTTTTGAGGTTGATGTTGCGGCATTTGGGATCTAGGGGTAGATCAGGATTTGGTTGCGGTGCCAAAGCAGAGAGGTGGCAACTAGCGATGGCGTGCATGTGCACCGTACCGTGTGCACGAGCTATTCGGCATGGCAGTATTTGGTTAGGTAAGGAGAAGGAATTGATGCAGGACGTGTCGCGAGCGTGTTTTGTTCTTATTCGATAAGGGGTTGATTAGCGTGTTGATCGGAGATTGTCTCTTCTCCGGTGGGTAATGTCGCTGCCGCTGTGTTTTCGTTCCTGACTTGGAGATGGTCTTTGGTCTGTAGGTAGGCTGTTTTGAAAGGGAGAAGAAAGGAGTTTGGGGTGTTGGGCTTCGGCCCAACTGGTTTGCATTATTGATTTGTTTTTTTTAGATATCAAGCTTGAGTTTATATCGGGCTTGGATTTTTGTATAGTTTTAAAAATGTTGGGTCGAGCTTGTTAGTTTGGGCTATGCTTACGGGCTTGGTTTGATTAAAAGCAAGTTTATTATTTTAAAGAATATGATATATAAAGTTTTAAGTTCATATTGTTTTCCAACATTTTAACAATTATGATGATATAAGTGAATCCTTTAAACAACATCTTTGATCTTAAATATTATTTAAGATTTAATTAAAGGCAACGAGTTTTAATAATAATAAATTGTTTATATTAATACTTAATTATGGTTATTTAAGTGAATTGTTATCAGTATTTGATTTAACTTAATAGGTAAAATTCTTCTACTTAAGTTTATTTGAATAATTTGAGTAAGTAAAGATGATTAAGAAGATTGTTATAATTAAGCTTTTGTATTAACCAAGTGCTTAAGATTTTTTTTTTAAATTTATAGCAATTAATAAGATGATTAAGGGATTGATTGATTAAGGAATAATTAATCAATATAATGATTATCAAATAATTGATTAAGATTATTTGAGGATTAATGTAATTAATTATAGTCGATTAATTAATAAAGCAATTAAAGGTTAATTGCTGTAAATGGTTAAGAATAATAAATCTGTGTAATTAATTAAGAGTTAATTATTTAATGTAATTAGGAAATAATTAATCAAGGATGATTAATTTAAAAAGTGAAAAATAATTGAAATAATAAAGGGAAAAAGATGCTTATAATTTGAAGTGAATTCAAGTCCTTAAGTGATATTATATTATAATCATTTCATAAAATAAAGTGTTATGAAATGAATGGTTCGTATCGATGAATGTTACGTCGTCGTATGATCCATTGTGAAGTTAAATATGTGAAATTGTATAAGCTTGTTTAGATAGGATCTAATTATCAATTGGAAATGAATGCCATTGAATAATTTTACGGCCAAACTGTTGAAATGTTCCCAATTGATTAGTTGTATTTATTTAGATTGTTTAAACTGGATGACATTTGGACAGCGGAAACTGACACCATTCCGCTGTATAGTTAATCTAAATTTCTATGGATAGAGTAAACCATTGATCTAATTATATATGTATAAATGTTCTTGCAATGAAAATCTCGGGTTTGTTCTTTTTGCATATATCTGTTATGTGCCTATTAATTATATTCAAGAAATAATGTGAATCAATCTACGGAAGTTGATTGATGTGAATATCCGTGACTGTGACTTATGAAATGTGAATTGATAAGTACCGTTGGGAGTGATAAGCCTTGTTCTGTTTGGATTGATTTATGAAATTAGTATTGTTTAAAAAAATATAATATAATAAATATTATTTTTAGAAATGTTTTTAAGATTGATAAATATTTTGGAATATTGAAAGTAGTTATTTATTTCTACCTTTGAAAATCTTTTTAAGTTATAATTTTTATAAATAAATAAATAAAATTTTAAATTGTTTCAAGTATTAACTCATTTTGTAATGACACTTTAAAGGATAATTTTTATTAATATTTAAGCATATTTTCTTCACATTAAAATCTATTTAATAAAAGTGGTTTAAATAATAATTTATAATAACTTTTATGAAGAATAACTTATTTATTAAACTTGAAATAATATTTGGAAATTTATAAGTATGATTTGAAAGGAAACAGTTTTTTATATTTTTTTCAAATGAAATAAGCTTTCTTAAATAAATGGTAATTCACTTGGATTTTTAAAGGTGAACAAGGTTTAACGGTTGCAATGGGAAATAACCTTGTTGTATTGATTGATTGCTTTGATATTTAAATAACCGACTATCAAAATTGGACAAAACCTGACTTTGGAAATATCTAGAGGAGATTCGAGAATTATATGGTACGGTTACCGATCGAGGTGCTATACCATGCGTATATACTCGTTTGTTCTCTAGGTCGAATTATAAGGAGACCCGTCTACTAACAGTTAGGAGGTGAACTCCAATCTTGTATTTCGTCGGAGTATTTCCTGAAGAACCGGGGTTGAGTTTGCCAGAAAATAGCGAACGTTGTTTCGAAGAGACGGGGATCGGATTTTCAATCCGAAAACCACTTCGATCCAGCGATACGTTTTCGTGATGAAGACAAGAGCTTGGAGTCGAAGATGGAGCAGTGAAGTGCAAGGGCTGCTCGCTACTAATCTAAGGGTGATTCCAAAATGGATGTAGTAGGAATAGTGCCTTCGGATCCGTTCGAACCCGGAACGGACTTGTATGGACGAATGCTTTCAGAACATCGTCTGGTGGACGATGAGCATTCTAAGGGATATGTTCTAAAAAGGTAACGCTAAGCCTCAAGCCTCATCAACCGGGAATGACTGAAAATCTGGGGTTATGTAGCAAGGCTAGGTTGGTAGCACCCATTGCAGGGTGAGGTCATCCTTGTCTAGATGTCCCTTTTATTTCGGCTTAGTGGTACGGTTGTTGATCCCAACCGTGGGGTGATCTTTCTCGGGATTATCCAGTAAGGGATAGTTTCGGTCTTGTGTTGTAGGGGGTCGGGAGTGATCCTCGGTACTGTGATCTAGGCCACGTACCGTGACAGGTGGTACCCCAGTGCCTAGTCATTAGTCGGAAATCCATTCTCCCTACGTGCCTTGTACGAGTTCTGTTTGTATTACCCACTCTGTGGCTAGTAGTTGGAATTTAATAATGTAACAATTTCATCTATTTTAATAAGTATTTGTATATAGACCCTATTATAATATCAGAGGATTTCATAAGAAATGTTTTAGCTATCGTAAGATGAAAACCTGACATGTTTATTTGTGGCATGGTCTTACGAGATGCTTTTGTTTTCAAAAGGAATTTTCAAAATTTAATAATCAAGTTGATTGCGTTTGTCAGGCGGTATACCAGACTGATCCGGGCTTGGTGTTTTTCCTATATTTTCGGGTCAGACCGAGCATATTTCCAGGTTAGCTGGAAGAGTGGAAGCTTCAGGAGAAGGAGCTGGATCAGGAGACGTACTGTCGTAGATGTTTATATTCAGTCTGTTTTTGGTCGTGTGGTTATTGATGTAAGGACAGGATTGATATAACTGTCCGAGTTTATGTGGTTGTAAACTCTGATATAAAGTTTGTATATGTTATCAAAGTAACAGTTTGGTTTTGTGTAAAGATTTGTTTGTATTATAATTTATTCGTTCCGCTGTGATATTCTGATTTGTTCTCTTTTCTTCTATCTTCTTTCTATTTCTACCTTCTTTCTTTCTTCCATTATCCGTCTTTCCGTACGGATCAGCTGACAAGAATGTTTAATGTCGGTTTAAATCGGTACGGAAAAATTGGGTTGTGTCATTATCCATACAAACTCTTTTCCTGGTCATGTATTTCTCATTTGCAAATCATATACAAGAAGATTAATTTCTCATTTCAAAACTCCTCATTTTCATTTGCATTTAAGAATAAAACATATATACATTTCTTTCTCCTTAACTTATGCATTTTCTGTTTCTTAGCATTTACTCTCACTTTGCTTGCCATCCAAACCATCTATTTATCAACCCAAAAATTTTAATAAATGTTTTATTTATTTAATTTAGATAATTTTGTTATTTAAAATATAAATTTTGGTGTGGATTAGAATTCCACATATGAATTAATAGAATATTTTTCGAAAATGTGAATTTTGTCAATATGGTCAAACTTTGACTTTTAAATTTAAAAATTTAAAAGTTTTAAAATTTGAATTTTATCTTTTATTTTGAAAGAGAATTTTTTTTAAGAATACCGCTTTTCGTTTCGTTGAAATCTGATTTATAATGTGGAAATTATGTCTTTTTAACTATTGTGTGTAATTTGCTGTATTTAATAAAAATTGTTTACTATTATATAAATAATATTTTATTTGGTCACGTAATGTTCTAATTTATGTTTTCAGGAGTAAAATAACTTGTTTTGTATATATTTTGGTTTTAAAAAGTTTTAAAAGTGTAATCGACATTTTCCGGTGTTAGTTGTATTTTATTTACAATTTCTAATTTCCAACTTCAAATAATTTAAGAAATTCTTAATTTATTTTTACATTTTTCTTAAGAACTTATTTTATTCTCATTCTCACTTTATTTAGTTTCTCAAAGATTTATTTTAAACCATTTTTAAGAAGAGTTGTAATTTCCCAAAGTTAAGTGGATTGCGTTTGCAATTTTCTTAAGCTAGTTTCAATAAATTAAGCAAATTCTATAATTCTTATTTTAGTTAAAGTTTAACATTTGTTGGAATTTTTAAATCTTTTAAATTCTAACTTCAAAAATCTTTTAATTTAACCGAATATATTCGTAATAACATTTTCCTTCACTTTTGGTTCTTTAAAAATTGGTTACATACCTTTTAATTTAAGTAATTAATATTCTATAAAAGAAATAAATTTTACGTATATACATCAGTTCTTAGTAAATGATAAATGAATAAAAAGGATGTAAACAAATCTTATTTTTAAATGAGAAATAAATTTTAAATTAATAGTGTAAACAAGCAAATTATTACACTTCTAATTTGTACGCTTATTTCCATTTTGATTAATTTAGTTGGCATAAATGGTACGCATTTAATGAAATATTCTTTAAACGTATATTTACTAAATATAGGTAGCGAGTAAATAAGAAAGCGTATAAATTTAGATACGTGCTTGTTTATAAATTGGGCGTATGTTTGATTAAATTATTGAGTCTTTAGTACGGATTCCTAAATTTCTTACCTTAGCTATAAAAAATCAATCAATCAATTAATAGCTTGGCATTTCAAAGAGGGGAAGAAATTATCTATAACCGTTCAAATTTATTACTTGCATAGTCATTCGCGCATAAACTTCCACACTTTCCTTTTGCTTAAATTGTTTTAATTGGCATAAAATATCTATTTCCCTACCGTTCGAATTCATTTGTTGCATTGTCATTCATGTGCAACTTTCTACCCTTGACTCTCTTATATAATAGGAATTAATTTTCTCCAAATTCGTGTTGCCATTTTCAAGGAAATTAATATCTTGCCATTGTTGTTTCCAAATCAACGCAAGTTTTCTTTGAATACTCGACCACGTATGCTAATACCACTGCAATAATATTTGGTTTGAATATTTCTTAACATTTTCTCCTCCTGGAATTACGCAACTCAGCTTATCAATAAAAAAACCCACGTTTCAATTCCATTTACCTCATATATATAATTGGAACAAAATTTTCCAATGCCTGTAGACGTTTCAAATAAATTAATTTTTGCCACTTTCCCCTCCTTGTTTACGCAACTCATTTTTTTAAATTAAAACTCAGGTATTTCATTTCCATTTACCTCTTGTATAATAGGAGTAAAATCTTACAATTGCTTCAAACGTTTCAAAAAAAAAATTTAATTTATTCCTCGCTATTTTCCTTTCACCTAAAATCACGCAACCCATATGTTAAATACACATGCACGTTCAAATTCCTTTAAAACGTGATTTGAAATTCACGTGTATAAGTGTCTCTCCTTTTCCAATTACTCCTTTGCAATTAATAGGAACAAATTCTTTGATTTTTCCTTACCGGTCAAACGAAATTCTTTTATTTCCTTAATGTTCCAATACCATTATTTCTTGCGTTCTTTATCAACGCAATTACCTCCTATAAAATCAAACATCACGCAAAATTTTCCCGACCGTTTATAACTTTATTTCTTGCAGTTTCCTTTCCTCAATCAACGCGTGGTCCCACTTTATCATTTTTTCTTGCGTTTTAATGCAATTACTTCTGTGTAAATTATAAAACTTTCTTCCCCTGTTGAATACTAAAACACGTTCAAAAACAAAAAAATTCATTTTGTTTCATTTTATAATAAGAAATTAAACCCCTGCTCAATTCGCGTGCCATTCAAAAATCAAACTTTAGTTTTCTTGCCATTTTTTTTGTACCCAATCAATGCACCCTCTTTGATATATATAAGCACCGCATACAAAAAAAACATTCACCGCGTTTTGGTTTCAGCCTTCTCTCTCGTGTGTAACATCAGGTAATGGCTGCCAAACTATTTCTTCTCTTTTATTTTATTTTTTGTTTTTCTTCTTGTTCGTGTGGTGGAGTGGTCTAGCAAATTGAATCAATTATCCTTTTGTTTTAAATCTCGTTCCAATTTTGATTTATTTAAAAAATTGCTTTGACCGTAATTGAATGCGCGAACTTAGTTTATTTATTTATCTTGTTCAAGATTTGAATCGAGTCATTGCTTCCGCTAAAAATTGATCGTGTCTTCTGTATGCTGTCTGGTGTAGATATTCATTATTTTGTATCTAATCTTCAGCAGCATAGAGGTGAGTATTCTCACCCGACAAACATACTTATAGATCTGCAAATTAATAACAAGTGTAATTGTAGAATGGATATATTATATTTTACTTGCTTGTGACATAAATTTATGATGTTAAAATCCCTGTTATTAAATTGACACATCATCAACTATATTATATACTGTTATATTTATGCTGTTATACTATTTATTTATTTACTATTTATCACCGCAAGTTCCTTGTAGAATAGAATCATTACGGGCTGAAATGATAGGCCTGAACAATATTTATTTATTTATTTAATTATTTATTTAACTTGGGATTACGGGTTTGAAATTATAGAACCCGGATTTTTTGTGTAAATTACGGATTGAAATGATATATTATCCGTACCACTTGACCTAGGGTAGAAAATATTATACATACACGTGGTTATATATATATATATATATTTCTGGAAAATTTAAGTATTTTAGATTTGTATAATTTATTATTTGATTTGAATTTGATTTAAAAAGATTTAGTGATTTTATACAAGTTAGATATATATATATAAATAAATAAATGGTTAAGTTGGAATTTGGAATATAAAATTATTTCGGAATTTGATTTTTGATTCAAGTTAAGTAAACAAAATATAATAAATTTGACAAGTTGAATTTAAATGGAAATAAGGTATTATTAAGTTTCTATGAATTAAATGGTGAAAGAAATAAATACTAAAAATGAAATTGAATTATATCAACATTTAGAAATGGAAGTTTGGCTTAAGAATAAAAAGGTAAGTTAAGAAATAAGTTTAAAATTTAGTTATATTTTGAAGTAATTAAACTTTATAGTTAAGTTAATTTTGAATACAAAGAATAAACTTGTGTATTGACTTTAATAAGTAAAACCTTAAGAAGTTGATATTTATTTGAAAATTTTACCTTATATAAATCATAAATTTTGAGTAATTTATGTGACTATTTTAAACGTGGAAATATGATTTTATAAGTTAAATTGGTTAAATTTAAGTTTAGTTATTTATAAATTTATATTAAAGTCTGGAATTTAATTTACTTAAAATCTGTTGTAAGAGATACTATCGCACTTTGTAAGTGCCGTAGTTGATGCAAATAAACTAAAGGCTAGAATTAATTAAGGGCTACTGTAAGTGCTGTGATTGCAATAATTTAAAACTAAACCTAAGTAAATAAAGAGCTACAGTAGCACTTGTTAAGTGTTGCGATAGGAGAAATCAGATTTCTGAATATTTAAATTTGGAAATAAAATAGCTTCACTTTTGAAAGTCAAATGAACTAATTTGGTTTAAATATAAACGATATTTTGAAATTTTATAACCACGGGTAATAATAACGATTGGTTGGCAAAGAGACCGGGATCAGATATGGGCATACTTTCTGTCGATACTGAAAACCACTTTGACAACCGTGTACGCGGTGGAGATTTCAAAATGAAGTAGGATAGTGGCGGTGTTTCCTTTGAGGTAAATACGTGGACCCAATTCCCGTGAGTTGGCATAAGGTGGCTAAAACAGGAGCGATTCTCGGGCCAATGTGGTAGCACCTTTGATCGGACACATCCCTTCAATATTATACTTTGACTTTTGGATTGATTTGGGGGCCAATTTTGATTTTTTTTTATTTGGGGTGTGGCTCTAAGGTGGGTGGTAGCTGCGGCTATGTGTTACCATCGGCCCGGATAGCAATTGGTATATCTACCCTGACATTGCCTAGTTGTGCCGTGTCACCTACCCTAGCGAGCCTTACACGATTTTGGTTTTGTACCATACCTATGGAGTTCCCTCTGACGACGCCTAGTACGGGGGAGATTACGGTACTATATAGACTATGGGAATATATAAATGTTTTAAGGTGGAAAATATAAAGCCTTAACGCTATTTAAAAGTAAGTTTATTTTACTAATAGACACTATTATAATAGCGAAATATTATAGTAAATAGTTTAATGGATCCTTAGAGGATGGACGGTCCCAAGCATCCTTTAAGTTACTTGCACTCTATTACAGTTCACTTGAATTAGGTTACACTGTATAAGTATGTATGTCCTGACTCGAGTGTTTATGTTTTGTTTTATGCTCGGGTCAGCCTGGGTATCAGTTCGGACTTCATTTCCCGGAGCTAGGACTGTTGAAGATCATCTCTTTCAAGCTGGTGTCTACTTCTATTCAGTCTTTTATCTTAGCATATATAATTCGACACAATTGAATATTGAGATTTTCTGTGGTTGTTCCAAACTATATTTGGTTTTAAAATTATGTAAACTATACTTATTTTGAGGCTTTGTGATAATGGCTTCATGAACCACTATAGTATTTTAATTCCGCTGCGAGTATTCTGATTTCTATGTCTGTGATTATGTGATTATTTATTTACTGCATATTCTGAGATTTGCCAAATTTTATTTACAACGCGGTATTTTGAACAATTCAAGTCCGATATATGCGGATGTGAATGGTTGAAAATACCGGCCAGTTACAATATATATGTACATATAGGAATGTTGGTTCAAAAGGGAAAAGGTTAAAAACATTTTTCTTCATTTTATTTCACATCAAAACCTCTTATTCAATCCATCGCAAAAATAATGTACAAATCTTTCTACAGACCTGCAAATCTTTTGAGCCCAAAACCATGTTCAAATGCACACCATTTCATGTGAAAATGTGTTTATATGATGGAGTGTGTAGCCTCAAGGTATAAAAACACTGTAAAACAATACTCTGTAAACAAAAAAGACTATGTAAAAGAAAACAAAAGAAGAAGCAACCTCTTTAATATTCAAAGCAAAAGCAAGGATCCAAGTTCAGATATAAAACTAAAGATCAATGGGAAGTTTTCAAAGATTCAAGCATGTAGAAGGTGAGAATTTGAATTTGAAATGCCTAAATGTTGCAAATTTTCTCTGTCATTGTCAACAGAATTAAGGAAAATCAAGTATGCTCTAATTTCAAAAACCATTTTCTCTCAATCCTTTTCGAGTTTGTTGATAGTGTAAACTAACGAAATGATCATTTTTGAGTATAAACTCTACTAAAAATATTTTGGTTACATTTCTTGAAGTGCGTACTAAAAATAACATTTGATTATACTTTTATGGTACAAGATCAGAGTACATACAGAGATAATAAATAATTACAGTGGAACAACATGATGTAGCGGAATAAATAAATAATTAATACTAGTATACAAATTTCTGTCTTCATCCTTCAATGTAGTCATTGAAACACCAAAAAGGTCAAACTGGCCCGAGCGAATTGAAAAGACAAAACACTCGAGTCAGAACTAAAAGATCTTACGTAAGCTAAATCAAAAGTAAATAAATATGTATGTAATGGTGTCAGAGATGTTTACGGGATTTGACATCTACTGTCCAGTGGCCAACGTTAGTGCAATAACTTAAGAGATGTGTGGGATTTCATCACCTAAGGATCCATTAAACTATCTACATATATGGTACAATACGTTATTATAATAGTGTCTATAGTAAAGTAAAGTATTAAAATAGTGTTAGGGCGTCACCCATATCCCCCTTAACGAATTTTATATATTCCCATAGTCTACACAGTACCATACGCTCCTCCGTAAACTGGAGGTTTACCTAGAGGACACTCCATAGGTATGGTATAAAACAAACTCGTAGAAGGCACGATATGGGATGTGAACATGGAACGCAAGGCAATGCCCGGATAGGATTCTACCGTTTTGTGGACCGGACTGGTGGTAGTCCATAGCAGTTACTACCGCCCACCCTGCAACACACTCATTAATTAAAATCAAGGGACGATCACCAAATCATCATAAAGTCATAATATGGTATCTAAAAAATGTGTCTGATCATAGGAATGACCTCACTTGTCCCGGCATGGCTCCTGTTTTAGTCACATCTAAACTAACTCATGGGGGTCAGGGTCATGTAAGTACCTCATACAAAATCGTTCTCCAAACCATCCTACTTCATTTCTCGAATCTCCACCATGTACACAGTTGTTAAAGTAGTTTTCTGTATTGGCAGAGAGTATGATGATATCCGATCCCGGTTTCTTTAACAACCAAACAGTTATTACATACCGGATGGTTCTTTTACATTTCCAAAACCATTTCATATTGATATCAAAATATCATATTCAATTCAAACTATATCACTTTCAAAATCATAATTTCAAAATAGGCTAAAACCCTCAATTCGAAATTATCATGTTTACTCAAAATATATTATTTAAATCCTAACTTAGGTTATTACATTAATTGGTCGTACTCTACTTAAAAATCAAGGATTTAAATATAACCTCCGCTTTACAAAACCTGAAACTCAAAAAATATTTTAGGTAGCTTAAATTTGTTTTAAAATTGTTTAAGATAGTTTAAAATAGTTTAACAAATTAATATAGTTTAAAATAGGTTAAAATGGATTAATATAGTTTAAAATAGGTTAAAATGGATTAATATATTTTAAAATAGATTAAAGTGGATTAATATGGTTTCAAACAGATTAAAATGGATTAATAGAATTAAAATAGATTAAATAGTTTTAGAATAGATTAAATAGATTTGAAATAATTTAAAATGGGTTAATTAGGTTAAAATAGATTAAAATAGATAAAATTGTATTAAATAGATTGAAATAAGTTAAATTAGTTTAAATTGATTAAAATAGTTCATATAGTTCAAAATAGCATAAAGTAATCTAGTAGTCTGAAAATCTTAATAATTAGGATTTGAAACTAATACGTTTTGAAACAGTTTATATTAATTATAATAAATTTGAAATTAATATCAAATTGAACTATTTCTTTCATTTCAACACATCAGGACCACGTCCTGCTTTCAAATTTCAATTTGAGTCCTATAGACAAATCATTTAAACCAATTTCAATTTCACATTTAAAACTTGGATTTTCAACCATATTTTAATTTATATAAATTAAATTTTATTTCAAAATATCATTAAACTGGTTCAAAAGTTAAGGATTTAAAATCTTTTAATTTAACCAATTCGATGTCTGTATATACTTTTCTACCCTATGGTCAGGTAATACAGATATTTATCATTTCAATCCACAAATATTTTATATTTACGGATATATATCATTTTAACCTACAATCCCCAATTCTAGTTCAATGAAAATCGCTTCGGTTTATCATTTCAACCCGTAACGATTTTCCCCTATTCTGTATAATCATTCGGGTATGTTTCATTTCAGCTAATAGGGGACATGTAGTGTTATAACAATATAACATCCAGACATTCAATATCAATAATCAAACATACATCACAATCACCATACAATCAACCAATAAACATCAATAGATAACTAATTATCATTAACGGGTATTAAATTGACAATTAAATTCAATTTTAAATTAAATGACGATTAAATGTAAATAAAGTCATATTTAACTAGAATGAAAATTTAAATATACCAAACATCAATCAATCAATTTCTAATCACACCATAAATTTAATTTAAATAACATAAGATAATTTTGTAGTTGTGAGTGAGTTAAAACATTCATGTTTGATTTCAAATTAATTTGGAATCCAAAATAAGGCCCAAAATTCAACAGTCTCCGAATTCATCCAAACCTAAATCAAAATGTTCAAAATTTCGGTACGATTGTAGTGGAGAAAACCATGCACGAATCCGACTTCGTATGCCAAAGTTATATGAGTTCGAACATTATATGATTTATAACATAAAAATCAATAAAATAAAGAAATCAATCAACCACATCACCTCAGCTCAACACGAACCCTACCCCTAAAGCAACACGAGCCGCCACCACATTCCTCCAGTTTTTTGCCTCTACAAGCAACATCGCCATGATCTAGACATGCCACTGCATGAGTCGCCTCAGGCCGACCCCCCTCCGAGCGTGCGGCCACCTCCGGCCTCTCAGAAGTCAAAGCCGCCGCCGTACATTTCTCCACAAAATGCGTCAATTTCGACAACCATTAGTGTGAACTAACAACATAGATGGACTTCCTATATCCTCCTCACGTTGCCTCCATCCGATTGTCGAATGGTCGACGATCCACCATTAAAACGACGGACCCTACTATGGACGGGCGAGGTTCAACCTTGATTTTTAGGCAAATGCCGATTCGATGGAACAAACGAATTGTAGGTCTAGGTTACGCTCGTCAAGAGCTTCGAAAAATTATGTAATTTGTTATGTTTTGGAGGAGTTTGATTTTTGATTTGAATTTGAAATAGAGTTTTGAGATTGAATTTGTCTCTGCCATTGAAATGAAAAGGCTAGAAGTTGATATACGTACAAAATAAGAAAAATATATGCTAGGGTTTGAGAAAAAAGCTATTATATAACCGAGGCCCGATAACAAAAGAATGAACATCCGAATAGATTTGGATTAATAATAACGACTCAAAAAGCCCTTTTTTCTCCGTAACGAAAGTGTATCATCCCATATATCAAAATAGATGTTTCCGATATTTTTGAATGCAATGGAAAAGGTTTCAAGTTCTAGTTTCATTGTACGAAGAAGTTAGCTTTTAAAATCAGTTTATTTCAGTTGAATTCAATTAACTTGATTTCTACGCCTGTCAAGCCGTACGATCAAATGACAGTCCGATTGCTACGAACTTGAAACCGTACAATAATTGACTGTTATGGATCCGATGAAACTAGTTTCATTGAAATATGGGATAGTGACCAAAATGGCTATTTTCACGTTAATTAAATAAATAAATATTAAATTAATTAAATCACATTTTAATTCAATATTTATAAACTAACAAATTTCATCATTTTTCATTACTTAAACATTTACAATAATTTAAAACAAATTTACACATCAAATCAGGATTAAATATTACACTATGTACAGGGTTCAGTTTCAACTATAATAAAAATCTAATTAATTATATATTTAATTGCTATAAAATAATTTAATTCGATTTTAATGTTTTTATTCAATCAATTGTGATATTATGAATAAAATTAACATTGGGTTACATCTTATTACACTTATTGTGCAATTATCATCTTAATTTACATTAACGTAATATTTAACTACATCTAGTTACAATCGATTTCCAATTTAATTTAACAGACTAGATAAATAGGTACTATAAAATTTTGTCGCCATTAACTTTTAATCGGATTTATAAGTTTACTATTTAAAAAAAATGTTGTAACAACTTACACAATACTAATTCTATCTAATTACAATTTATTATACATTATTTCATTAATTAATACAATATTTAAATTATCAATTACTCTTTTAATCCAATTATCAATTAATACACACATTATTACAATAAATTTACAATCTATAACCAATTATAACTTTTTATTCATTTCAATTTATTGGAATTACATCTTAAAGCAGTTATTAATTACCTTAAACTAATACTATTACCTTTCGTTCCAATTATATTCTTATTATTGAATCACAAATTTTTATTTCTTCCTACATTAAATCACAAACCTTATTAAATTATCTATTTTTAGTTATCGAAAATTACGGATATTTACACTCTCCTCCATTTAAAATATTTCGCCCTCGAAAAGTGAAAAAAAGGGAAAAGAAATTAATATATCTTATTCAAAATATTGAATTTATAAACAATCAATTCACATAATTAATTAATTTAAATAAAATATCAGTTTATAAACAATTAATCTTCTATATTCAAATTAATTAAAGTTGGAAAGCATTTTATTTTTTGCAAAAAAATTCTATGTCCAAAATTCATGGAAAATTTCGGTAGAGCATCCTTTGTACGGAGAAGTCTGGGAGAAATAATAATATTGATAATAACAAAATATATATGACATATTTAAAATAATATATCCCAAATCAAAGGAAAAGCAATATAAAATCTCTAGAAAACTGAAATTCGAAAACGTACTTATTTGTCAGCCAAACAACGCTTATTAATGAAACCAAAAGCAGTATCTATTGCTTCCATAATCTTGTATTTCGCTTATACAATCCAATGTGTTTAATAATTATGTAAAAGAGAAATATTTAAGTTGTTTCAATCAATAACAAACAAATCAACATAACAATAATCATTCGCAAACAAATAGTACAAACAACATATTAGAAGACCGAAAAATTGGATATTATTTGCAAACAAACAATTTTAAGATATAAAATAATCAGAGGGTTAAAGCATGAGCTAGCCAGGGCTACATTACAGCATATTAGAGATACTTCTAATTTTGTAGTAAAGATGGCCTTAAGGCATGAGGAGATGCTTGATTCTTTAGAGAAGAGTAAGGCTAAAAAAGTCCAAGTTGGGCAGAGTCAGTAAAGGAAGTTCTTTCCTAAGAAAGGTGCTTAGAAGGATGGAGCGGTTAAAAAGAGAAGATTCGAGAATGTCTCTTTTAAGTGCGACAAGAAGGAGCATTTTGCTAATAATTGTCATGCTAGAAAGGAAAATGAGGTGGCTGGGAAGAAGAATGTCAGATGCTTCAATTATGACTAGATTGGCCACTATAGGAACCAATGCAAGGAGGGCGCTAAGGATGGAAAAGGTAAGTTGTATGCATTAGAGCCTACTGCTCCTATGCCAATTCCTTAGGAAAAAGGAAAAGTAGTTTTGGGAGGTAAGCTTCAGATTTATGGTATGTCTATTGGTGTTTTATTGGTACTGGTGCACCACATTCTTTTATATTTAGATGTTTGATAGATAAGCTTAACCTAGAACCCACATATTTAGATATTTCCTTGCGTGTTGTGAATCCAATAGGAGGTATTGAACTCTAGGGTTGAGATGTAACCAGTTAGAGATTGACCTGTTAGGTTATACTTCTATTGCAGTTTTCATGTGTTTGTTTTTTTAGGGATTAGGATTATTCTTGATGTGGATTAGTTAATTGAGTACAATGCTTGGATATTTTGCCAGGATAGCAAAATATCGCTTAGACACCTTAATTGTAGCGATCAGATTGTTTATACCGTAGAAGATTCTAGCGATAAGGTGAATGTTCTGTTAGGTGTTATGGAATTAGAAGATGAGTTGAATCAAGTTTTCGTTGTTAGAGAATTCGCGGATGTTTTTGAGCCTATAGTTGGATTGCTGTCGAAACGAGCTATTGAGTTTCAAATGGATTTAGTTCTGGGAGTAGAATTAGTAGGTAGGCCACCGTGTAGGATGACCCCTACAGAGATGAGGGAGTTGACGATACAGCTGGTGGATTTGGAAGGCAAATTTTTTATCGGGTCGAGTAGTTCACCTTGTGGAGTAGCCGCGGTGTTTGCTAAGAAGCCGGACGGATCGTTAAGGCTATATATTGATTATTGTAAGTTGAATGAGAGGATAATAAAGAATCTTTACCCATTGTCGAGGATTGATGATCTGTTCGGCCAGTTGAGTGGAGGCAAGATGTTCTAGCAGTAGGATTTGGTGACCTGTTTCCATCAGCTCGGAGTAGAAGAGAATAGTGTACCTTTGACAGCGTTTAGGACCAAATATTGGTCGTACGAATGGTTAGTTATGCCGTTCGTACATACTAACGTGCCCGCTTTCTTTGTGGATTTGATGAATTGAGTTTTCTGAAAGCACCTGGATAGAATTCATATTGATTTTCATAGATGATATCTTGATATACTCTAAGGATGAAAGAGAGCATGAAGTTCATCTTAGACTAGTGATTGAGATGCTGAGGCTGCATTAGCTAAATGAAAAGTTTTTTGAAGTGTCAATTCTGGAAATAAGTAGTGAAGTTTCTTAGTCATGTTGTCTTGGTGGAAGGGTTGTTAATAGATCCGACTAAGATTGAAGCGATGAATAGTTGGAAAATAACCGAGACAATAATGGAGATAAAGCATTTCCTTGGGTTGACTGGTAATTATCGGAGTTTCATTAAGGATTTTTCACGGATATCGGCATCGTTGACCATGCTAACAAGAATGGATGTGAAGTTTTTATGGACCAATTAATGTGAGGAAGCATTCTAGAGTTTGAAACACTTATTAACCTATGAATCTGTGTTCATTGTTCCAGAGGGAAATCAGGATTTGGAGGTTTATACAGTGTGTGGAATGGGATTAGGAGCTGTGCTAATGCAGAGAGGTAAATTGATTGCCTTTGCTTCTATACAGCTTAGACCGCATGAGGTCAGATATCCGACGCATGATTTAGAATTGGCTGCATTTATTTTTGCTTTGAAGGCGTGGAGACATCACCTTTTAGGAGAGACGTTTGAGTTATATACAAATCATAAGTCGTTGAAGTATTTTTTTCTGTCAGAAGGAGTTAAACACGAGGCAGTAGAGGTGGTTAGAGTTTATTACCGTTTATGATTTTGGGATTGAGTATACACCGACGAAAGGCACAAAGTTATAGATTCACTCAGCAGGAAACATCAGAATGCATTATTGGCGATGATAGCTCAGTGGAAAGATGTGGAAGCATTAGTAGATTGCAAAGAGCAGTAGAAATCCAAAGCAGGGTCTAGTGGAGATACAATTGTATCATCTAGTTTGGAAGTTCGACCAACAATGATTGAATGGATTTCTTCTAAATAGATAGAGGATCTAGTGTTAGGTGAACGGATTTGGAAGTTAAAGGATTCAACCCGAGAGCAATGAATTGAAAGATTTCAGTGTTGACTAGAATGGGTGGTTGCGAAAGAAAGAAAGATTATGTGTTCTGAGTGTAGGAAACATAAGGAGAGAAGTCTTGGAGGAATTCCATCATTCGAAGTTCTCTATTCATCTAGGAGGTACTAAGATGTATCCAGATATGA
The DNA here is from genome assembly GCA_030765085.1 of Allium cepa. Lineage (NCBI taxonomy): Eukaryota > Viridiplantae > Streptophyta > Magnoliopsida > Asparagales > Amaryllidaceae > Allium > Allium cepa. Next base: position 510,864,434 of record CM060941.1, read on the forward strand.
AGAGGGGTTTCTTTTGGGAAGGTATGAAGCAGGATATTGGTTTATGGGTAAAGTAGTGCTTGATTTTCCATCAGGCAAAGGCCAAACACCAGAAGCAAAGTGGGTTGCTTCAGCCATTAGATATTTCTATATGGAAGTGGGATCCTATTTCCATGGATCTTTTTTGAAGGGCTGCCAAGGTCGAACAGAGGAAATGAATGAATATAGGTTATAACAGACAGATTGACCAAGAGTCCCATTTCATTCTAGTTAAGTCAACCAGAACGACACCTGTATTAGCGAAGATGTTTATGAAGAATGTGGTCAGACTGCATGGAATTCCTTGTAGCATAGTTAGTGATAGACATTCCTTATTCACTGGCGAGTTCTTAAAGAGTTTACAGGAAGTTTTAGGAACCAAGTTCAAGATGAGTAGCACTTACCGTCCGTAGACAGATGGCAGACTGAAGGAGTTAACAAAATCTTAGAAGATTTGTTATGAGCTTGTGTGTTAGATTCCAGGGAATCATGGGAAGACCATCTGCATTTAGTCAAGTTTTCGTATAACAACAATTATTAGACTAGTATTGGGATGGCACCGTTTGAGGTTTTGTAAGGAAGGCCATGAAAATCTGTTATATGTTGGTTAGAGACTGGGGACAGATTGGTTCTTGGTCTAGATTTGGCAAAGAAGTTAAAGCAAAAATTGAGGTCATTCAGGCTAGAATAAAGGAGGCTCAGTCTATGAAAATAGACGATGGAAAGATTTAGAGTTCATAGTTGGAGATCAGGCTTTTGTCAAGTGTCACCGATGAAGGATGTGATTATATTTAGGAAGTCAAGAAAGTTAGCACCGAGATTCATTGGACCTTTTCCGATTATTGAGAGGATCAGGAAGCTCGCATATAGATTTGAGTTACCAAGAAATTTGGCAAGAGTCCATGATGTTTTCCATGTTTATTATTTTAAAAAGTGTGTTAGACATCCAGAGACTACTATTGCACCGACTGTGCTAGAGGACTTATTAGTAGAACTGAATTTGACTATAGTGAGAAAGCTTAATCGTATTGTTGCAAGAGATGAGAAGAGGCTTAGAACTGAGACGGTCAGATTAGTCAAAGTCTAGTGGAGCGACGATGACAGGGACTATACTTGGGAGATTGAGAGCAGGATTAGAGATACATATCTTGACTTATTTGATGGTATGTTTACTTCTTTGTTTGATGTGTTGTGTAAATTATCGTAATTTTGAGTGCGAAATTCTTTAAGGAGGGCAATTTGTAACACCCAATATATTCGATAACATTATTTAGGACATTTAATTAGTTAAATTAAATAAAATAACGTGCTAATTAGGGGATTAAAATTTGATTTAATTAAAGGGTAGTCATACCATAAACCTACGAATTAAAATAAGAGTTAACATGAAATAAAAGAGGGGTAAAATAGGAAAGAGGCCATTCCTATATCTTCAAAATTTTGGCCATGTATTACATTATACGTTCATTTCATTTTCTCAAATTTTAAAACCAAAGGTCGGCCACCATTAACAAGAGAAAGAGGAAGAAGATAAAGAAAAGCTAGAAGAAGCTTAAGCAAATCAAATACATTCACATCTCAATCTCTTTAATATCTAAAGCTAAGGTGAATAATGTTTACAAGTCATATTTATTTTTTTCCATTTTAAGAAGAAATTCAAGATATTTTACATTGATTTGTGATGTGTTCGAATGATGGAATGACTATACATACAAGTTGATGATTTGTGTATGTTCATATTGATTTTATGATATGTTTTAAGGTGAAAACCCTATAAAATGACATCCAAATACCCTGTGAATTTTTATGAAGATCGAAAATGATATTTCAGAGATGGGTTTCAATTTTTAAAAATTTCTGATTTTTTGTGGAATTTATAGGAATTTTCCAGTAAAGAAAATTTAAATTTGGGTTGTAAAGTATTTACGGTTAAATAATAAAAGGTTTGGATCTGAAATTTGTATATTTAGGGAAGCAAAATAAAAGAGAATTTATGGAATTTTTATAGAATTTTCCTAAGTGTTTTAATGGGTATATAAAATTATTAAAGTATGGGACTTAAATGTTTTATATATTTATAAAATAAGAAGGGGCTTTTTGTATATAATTCAAAAAGTTACTGCTGAAAATTGGAGCACATTTTAATGATAAAGAAAAGAGGCACCCAATCGAAACTTGACACGTAAACTAGCTTAGGGGAAAAGAACTATTTGCTACATGCTAATTACAGTTTTGTTGCTTTCGGCACCTGCTTCCGCCTTGCTTGGCTTTCGACCAAGTCCCTCCGCCTTCAACACTGTCGAAATCAATGTGCATGGTATCAATGTATTGGTACGTAGTGAATTGGATAGAAGGAGAAATGTATGTAGTCGAAACTAGGGTTTCTGAAGGGGTCAAGGTATCACTTTGCTTTTAAATTAAAAATGCGCCTGCTTGCTATCAACTAAACAGCTTTCGACTAAATAGGTTTCGTCGTAGCTAGAATTCAATTAGATCAAATGGTTTGAAGGGAAATGGTTTTGATTGAGTTATACCTATGTTTTTAAATAAATGCTTTAAGTCCAAACCTTTTGCTACCACCTTTTTACCTTTCAACCCAAGTGGCTTCGAAAGGGTTTCTTTGTTTTTAAAATATGGCCACTTCTCCAATGCTTTCGAAAGGATGGTTTCGACGCCGTCACTTATTTACTTAGGAAATGGTTTCGAAACAGATGCATTCGACTTGGATGATGTAAAGACACTATTTCTACTCAAATGGTTTTGGCAGGGGTAGTTGTAAATGGTTTCTAAACAAATGCTTTCGACTTTGATAGGTTTCTGATCCTTTTGTTCTACTTGAAGGCATAATCCAAATGGTCTCGACCGAGATGATTTTCAAAGGTTTCAAATGGGTAAATTTTTTAAATGGTTTCGAAAGGTTTCTGCATATTTTAAATTGAACCCAAAGGCTTTCGAAAGGTTTAGTATTTTAATGCTTTCGAAAGGGTTTTAGTGAATGATTTCTAAGGGTTGGTTCCCAGGGCTTCGAAAGGGTTGAAAGGAAAGGTTTTTCCTATGTTTTCGAAAAGCGATATTTAAAGATCTAAAAGAAGGATGTCTAATGTTTTGAAGCTTTCGAAAGAAAGGCTTTCAGCGGTTTCGAAAGGGTTGCTTTCAACGGTTTTGAAAGGGTTGCTTTCAACAATTTTGAAGGGGTACCTTCAAGGGTTTCGAAGGGGTTGTTTAAAAGTTTTAAAAAAAGGTTTGTAACATATTAAATAAGAAGAATATCCTAAGTGTTTCAAGTTCAAAAGGACTTTAACTTGTTTTTAGATGATAATTAATCCTCATTAAATTTCATCAAGGTTATTTTGAGTACAGTATATATAACATGGCAAAATAGTATAGAGTAAAGCTCAGAATATTTTCCTTGTATAAGTAATATTTAAAAGTTTAAATCATTTTGAAAGGGTTTTTAAGGAAATAGATGAAGGGTAGTTAACCCTAAGAAAATGATTCGGACAGATAGTCCATTTTGATTCCGATAATTAGTCCAGTTTACGGACAGTTAGTCCAATTTATGGGCAGTCAGCCTAGTTTTCGAACAGATAGTCCATTTATTACTCATGGATAGACAGTCCATTAGTTATTTGTTTATAGCATAACGAATACTACTATATTTATTATTATAATCAGTTTAAACAACTAGTTTGGTTGCAAGAAAGGATTGCAAAATATGTGTTTTGAAAAGGATATTAGTGAGGGGAAATCCGTTCTACTAAGTGGCGTGATCTCACTTAATATCAGTAAATCAAGATGTAACAGAATTATTCATATCAGGCTTTATGTTTGACTCAAAGTTTTTTTTCCCCTTAAAGTCTCAGGTACTCAAAATTAATTTGAGTAGGCTAACAATTAAGATTTTTGGGTTTTCAAAATTTAGCGAATAAAGTTTCCAAAGACGAGCAAGTGCCTGACACATAGCTAACTAGGGTTTACAGACTTTTCTATTTATTTTACGCTATTTATATTGGGTCAGATATGACTATATTTCTCTGATCAACCAATGGGACATCATCATATATCGCTCTTGGTGTGTTATTGTAGTTATATTTTATCTTTACCTGGTACAAAATTATGGGATTATGTAATTTGGATATGAATTAGTTTGAAATGTAATTAGTAAAATGTTATTTTTGAAAATCTATGATTTTGTTTATATTCAAGTGCTTCTGATATTATGAATACAATTAACACTGCCCTATTTTATCACCAGAAGTTAATATTATGAATGACTGCAACATGTGTAGCGCTTAGCTTTTAGCCTATAAATATGAGATGTTACAGAAATTATGAGTGAAGGGCCCAAGCCCATTTTGAAATAATCCCATTTCATTATCTTCTAGATCAGGCCTAAAGTCTTTACTCACTGTACTTGTTGTTTGCACCGAAAATGGCCACAAAAACCCAGCTGTATGTGAAAGCACCAATTTTCAAAAACAATATCCAAATAGAAAGATAAGCATGTAGATCACATAATAAATAGTAGAAAAATTAATGGAACATAGGAGTTTTATAATGGTTCATCAAACTCTAGCCTACGTCCACTGCAATAATCTTTTATTTATACTGTATGATTACAAGTATAGTTGGTTTTTCCTTAGAAAATTAATGGAGGATGAGATAAGAAGTGGTGAAGGAGAGTCAACTGAAAAGTACTTTGCAATAAGCCAAATCCGCTACATTTATTGGTGAACACATGCATTAATCGGGCTAAAATTTCAAAAAAAAACCCTCCAGGCCCATACGATTTGACCCACAAAATTTGGGCTCAATCGGACATGAAAAATAATTTAGGTCAACCATTCCAAGCTAACTCCAATGGGTCAGCAATCGTTTTTGCGGGGTCCCCCCATGCCTCTAGTCCATGCCTCCAAAGTTTCGCGCTATTCCGACTTACCGTTTGTTAGATATTGATCAATCTTCGTTATTTTGACTATGAATTGGATCAAAGAGAATCCTTATATGTTTCATCCTTTTAAGCTAGGATCCTTTAGTGTGTTCCCTCGATATTAGCTACTTGCTCTCCAAATTTCATGTAATTCCGACATACTTTTTGTGAGATATCGCGTTTTCTGTAAACTATGGATCGTTATGCTGACTTTGTACAATCGTTATTGGAACGATCGGTTTGATTTTTGATACTTGTGAAATTTTATACGCGATTAATTTTGGGGATTCCTTTTCTCAATATATTGATGTTCCTAAAGTTTCATGGGTAATGGTGTTGTAGATCTTGAGTTATTCATTGATCTTCGTCGATTTATGTTGTTTTATGGATCGTTCTATATAGATCATGACCAATCGATCCAACTTCAACGTGGAGCCCGTGATTGGTGGTGTGGGTCCCTCATGGTATAGTGCAGTTGTCCTCCAAAATTTTATGTCAATTTCCTTTGTAAAATTTGAGTTATAGATCGATCCTCATCGAAAATCGCCAAACCGATCATGGAAAAAACCACTTCAGGGTTGACATGAAGTAATCACCTTTCTAACTCAAAGTAGGTGTTGAAAATTCTAGCCTAGAATTAGACTCAATTAAAATTATAATTTTCCCCAAGAAAACGTGATACTGATCCCAAGCACGAAAGACGATCAGGGCAGACCATTTTTCCTCAAGCATCGTTGGTTCTAACTCGATGCACGACAAATGATCGAGGCTGATTATTTTTCTGCTACATCAATCGTTCTGACTCCAAGCGTTAAAAACAATCGAGGCAAATCATTTTTCTCTAAGCATCAGTCGTTCTGGCTCCAAACTGACTCCAAGCAATTAGGTGTTCGACACCAAGCACGATGTAACACTTCAAATTCCCATGACTCCAAGCAAACCATGCGTCGACTCTAAGCAAGTAGCAAAATTTCCCAAGTCCGATTCAAAGCAAATTACATTGATCCTTCGATACAATCTATCTTCTGTTGTCCATAGCTTGAGTATATAAACTCTGATCGACTTGACATTTGAAATGTAGCGTTATAAGTCCTTCCTTGTCACCCCATATCGATTGCACATTGATTGGGACCTACTCCGAATCTACCCACCTATTTTCCATAGTTTCAAAAATCATCGGTTTCCAAGCCTGATAACCGTCTCTCCGGCCTCTTGCCTTGATAATCACAGAAGCTATTGAGCTAACTTTTAAGACATGTTTCCTGGTGGAAAGGCGTTATAATTTTTCGCACCCAAAACATGCCTTATAGTAGGAAGGCCAGTTTTGAATTGCCATATGTCCATTGTTCGAAACCCGCTGATGACTTATGAACTAATATATGATCTTGCCTGATTGTTAGTAATGACTGTTTAGGACCGTTAATCAAATTCGTAGCCATCCCATTGCATGGGGATCTAGTATCTGCTCGAGGAGAAATGCGGTCGTTTGAGATCTAATGCCTTTTTGAGGAATAATGCGATTGTTCGAGATCGAGTGTCTGTTCAAGGCATAATTTAATCGTTCAAAATCGAGTGTCATTCGAGGCAAAATATAACCGTTCGAGATCGAGTGTTTTTCAGGGCGAAATGTGATCATTGGAGATCGAGTGCCTTTCAAGGTTAAATGTGATCGTTCGAGATCGAGTGTCGTTGGAGGCAAAATGTTATAGTTCGAGACCGAGTGTCGTTTCGGGAGAAATGTGGTAGTTCGAGATTGTGCTGTTCGAGGCGTAATGCTAATTTTTCACATTCAAGTTAATTCTAGAATTATTTGTTATGGTGGCTTATTGGCATCTCAAAGCATGACTAGGGACCAATCTCAATCTCATACATGTCTAAGCGACTTAGCTATTTTAATGTGGAGTTTCTTTTACTTTATGCCATCCCAATCAAGGGATGACAACCTGTTTCCTTAAGCCGGGCTCGCTTTAATTTGTGAGATGATGGCTTCTCTTATTCCATCACTACTATCCATTTCTTTACAAAGACATCCAAATCCGTGCCTTGAATTCCATGGGGAGTAGTGTCGATCCATGTGAATAGATGCATGTTGTTCCATCTTCCTCAATCGTTGCCCCAAGTTTGTTCCACCATATCAAGCCATCTAGTTTTCGTTCCAAGTCTTGATTCTAGTATTCCTCAGTTCGTACTGCTCCAACTCCATGATCCATGTTTCTAGCATTTCCTTCTACTCTATTTCCTTGGCTTTGCGCTCTAGCTTGTCTGATCTATCGGAGAAGATCCTACATCATCTCCTCCTATCTCTTTAGCATCCTCTCCTGTATAGCATCTACCATTGTTTCCATTTCATCTCCGGTGATGTAGATAAATGTCTGATTTGCTCCAGCTCTAAAAGAAGCCTCCTAACTCCCTTTATTATGTCTCTTATCTGCTAACGGTTTCCTTGTTGATTTCCTAGCCATTGCTTCCTAGATCCAGTTATCCATGCTTCCAAATCCAAGATCCTAGCTTTCAAATCCGCGGGTGTAAGTCCTTCGCAACGAAAGCACCAAAATGTTTACGCCAAAAATGGTCACAAACCCCTAATTGTATGTGAAATCATCAATTTCCAATAAAGTATCCAAATAGAAGATAAGCACGCAGATCACAAAGTAAATAGCAGAAAAAAGAAGGGAACAGATGAGTTTTAATTACACAAAAAGTTTGTATTATTAGCATTATCCTAAAACGTTTTTAATTGCTTGCCATTAGAAATAAAATTTAAGCGGTAAATTACAAAGCCGCACGCTGTGAGAGATGAGGCGCTAAATTTCTTTTCCTTCCTTCCATTTTAACTTCCTTCGCATACTCGCAATAAAAAAACTTCCCCAAATTTTAAATCCTTGATCCAAATTATATTAAAAATCTTCCTCCTCCAAATAAATTTCCGTTGTCCGGTAGACTTCGTCGCCATTTGTAGTCGTCCCCATCATAATCGTCCCCTTTGCCATCGTCCCCATTGCAGTCGAGTTAGTGGAAGAATCGACAGCCTTCAGATCCATGTTAATGGCTCGGTTACAAGTGACAGATAAGATTTCATGTAACTCACACAATTCTAGTCTTATATTTAACCTTGACTGTTGCTTCATTAAGCTATTCATTTAGGGAAATCCATAATGATATCTGAGGGGGAACTTAGACCAAAGTTTGCTATAGAAAAATTCAATCATTTACAGTTTGGTCCGTTTCTTTACCTATCACATTAATTTTGGAAGTGAATTACAAGGAAAATAATCATTAACAAATCAGAAAATTGAAAGAGCATATGAGTACTAAAAAAGTAGGGTTGAAGAAAAATGTAGGGCATATGAAAATTGAGCCAAAGAACTAAAAAAGGAAAGGAAGAGTATTTAATTCTCTTTGTAAAAATATTAAAAATAACTTAAAATTTATTTACCTAGAGAGCAGATAATTATTTCAAAATTCAATTATGAATGCATATTTTAAATAATCTTGAAGTTAAGTTATCGTTTTGAATTTGCTTGACAAAGGGAATGTAATAATGAAAGATGAACGAGAGATGAAATGAGAGTGGAGGAATGCGTATTTAAAGCATCATATAAGAATTCATATTTAAAATTAAAAATATTTAATGTACATGCCAAATCGTCATTGTCCATACCTACACCAGTATACGTTAAACAGATTTTAGAAATATAAAACTCCAATCTCTTTTAAAGATATTTTACTTTGTATTGGTTAAATAAGATCAACTATTCAATGTTCATCTCCATAACTTGGTATTTTCTGCATCTAAATGTGATTATAATTTTTCCATGCCTGTGACTGATTATAACATAGTGCATTACCATTTCATTTAGGGCATTCATGTACATATGGCGAACACCGGTGGAATGGTACATTAGATATAAATTTAGGGAAATTTTAATGCAATATAAATAACTCTTATACCATTGCCAGGCTATTTTTTTTCTTTTTACAAATGTGTAAATATATAGGAAAAAGAACAAAATTTGATATGTCACTTATATGTAGGATGGAAGCCGGATTGAACAGCACAAAAGCTCAAGCAATTTACTTGCTGCTTTGAATATAGTAAAAACAGAGCAACCTCCTATTCCTAATCCAGTATATTAGTCTGAAACATTAATATTTATCATCGGGATTTTCTAATATCTCTTTATATTTTGATATTTATAAAAATATCTAACTTAAATTTTATAAAGATGTAACTTGCACTCTTATGCTTATGCTATCAAATAGTATTTTGATATTTTCTTGTTTGAAATACTTATGCCAAATTGTTAAAGATGTAAAATTGACATCTGTATTGTATATAAAAGAAGATCATCTAAGTAGTATGCAGAGTTATATAAAGTAGTTTAAATATTTTATCATGTGTATTTATATTTTGATTTAAAAACGAATAAACCTAATTTAAATAATATATATTTTCTACGTATACATAATTTTGTGTTGGTTTACTAGTGCTTATCGAAACATTTCATTGGTGTTTGAAACCATCCTTTTTGTAAATTTTGAAAAATCTGTACAAACCCAATAATGCTTATTACTAATATCTGTAACCTTATGCTGTTCTTCTATAGTTTTACCTCTACAAGTAATGGTGGTTCTGCAGCTAATATCTACAAACTAGTCTTGGATGTCTTCCAGAAACCTACAAGCCTGTAAGTATATAAAAAATGTATATACAAGCCTAAATTGCCTTATATTTGATTTGAGTAAAATTTATATCATCTAACTCATAAGCCTACTATGGCTACCTCCTCTTCATTTAACTTTGAGAATAAGCTTTCTACATAACTGAATATCAGTTAATATTAAGGAGATTGTATGTCGTTTTTTAAGCAAAATATCATGCCTAGCTGCAGGAGCATTTCTTTCAGTTGGAAATTGATTAGTTAACGATTGTGGTATTTGATAATTGCATTTTAAGTATGAACTTACATTTTGATCATTTTTATGATTTGTGCTTAGTGCATCATGAAGTACATGTTAATGAAGTTGTCAAATGCTTAGGATTACCATAGAAAAAAAATCAAATTTTCTTTCTATAATATATATGAATATCAAATGTTAGTATACAATCTTTGTATCAATTTTAAAATTCTATTCTCTATAAACAGGGAAGCTATTGATTACCATGTTGATATTGTTCATACATATATTCTACCATCGATGATTATCACTACAAGGCAACCTGATCAGTTATTAGAGCATTATGCTAATAACAACTTTGTGAAGGGAAGATAATTTGTCAGTTGTGGATTTAACTGTCTTGATACATTAATTGCTTTCAGTATTTGATTATCAACTAAATTCTTAACGCTATTTGCTTGATCTTGCTCAGGTACAAGTATAATGTTATCAGTTTAACATCTTTGGCATCAAGACTTTACCATACCTGACATGACAAACTGTAATTGACATAAAAGGGTAATTAACATAAAAGGGACAGCTCCAGAAATCAAACTAGAGGCGTGCATATTTGTAGTACCTCCATTACCTTTGCCATATACTTAAATAAGAGTTATAAATATTTAAATATTTTATTAACTGAAACTCTAGTTTTAACTATTTATCTTTAAGGTCGCCTTTTTTGCTAAGCCTTGAAAATTCTTAGTATTTTTATCCAAGAATAGTATAGCATTGTACACACCATTTTGATTTTGTTAGACCATGAGAAGAAAATAATATCGATTGCTATTTCAAAAATGCACAGTTTGAATATTTTTTCTCTATTATCCGCTATAGCCTGAGTTAGGTACTATTATGTTCCTTTCAATTTCCAGCAGATGGAGATAGTACTCTTCGATTTCGTTTAAAGAAATTCAATGATCAAAAGTTCGGATTCTGAACAAAACATAGAGATTCCATTTTTTTCTTTTCAAAATGCAAAAATTATGATTTGGAGAACAAAGAAAATTCACACATAGTGCAAATAAATTAGGTATTATCCACCTGAATGAAGCGAACTTTAGGAGAATTTTTTTTGAGTTTTAACGGTAGGACAATGCTCCTCCATCTCTTGGCATACACATTAAGATCATGTTTTTTGGAACAAGTAGTGCCTGCCAGTAACAAGCAAAGAAGATATGGAAATACACTACATGTAGAAACTAGATATATAAATATTTAGAAACTAGAAATATAAATAGATATAAATTATGAATTGGAAATTCAAAGCCTTGAAAATACGTATGAAACCAGAAACATAATTAGATCGAATATGAAGAAGTGTCAGGAAATAAATGAGGTTTTAGTGCACTCAAACTCATTTTTCTATTAACTTGAACACATTTCTAGGGTCAAGAATTGAACTTCTAGCCCTACAATATGTATGATTATTATGTGATTCATTTAAGATGAACCGATGTCTAGTATTCTAATCCCTTGCAGGTTCCACCCTATGTTTTGCCTCAATATACAACTTATCAGAATTAACAAATCATGTGCTGACAAAGATAAGCTTGCCATTTGTCTGATGAATAATAATCTTCGAATCCTATACTCATTAAATTGACGTCCTTTTATAATAAAACAACTTTATATCTCTAAGTTATATAATCAATAAGTTGTAAATACAATATTAGTGAATAGGCATGTAGAATAAACTGCTTGCTACTATAAAGAAGATGTAACAGTACACCGCTAGCTATATTTCTGATCGAACACTATCACATTCTTTTATGCATGATTCTTTTTATGTACCAATGCTTTTGTCGTGTCTTCGAAACATAACCCATAGAGTTTAATTAGAGTGCAATGATATGTTCTGCCAATGGTGCCAAGTTTTGCTATGAATTGTTCTTGTGCGCTTTTATTTAATGTTTTATGAAGTACTTAATTGCTTTATGTGTCCTATTCGAAAATCTTCCTTTGTACACTTCATTGAATCTGCCTGAACCTTATTTGGTCATGTAGTTGTTTGTGAATTCATTCAGATTTTGTGGGCTAAACCTGATCAATTTTTCTTTTATGAGTTCATTTAGAAAGTTCTCCGTTGATGCAGGTTCAACTTTTGATTCTATATGGGTGGTTTCAGTACCAGTAGTATTGTTCAAGCAACGCTTCTCTTTTAGACAATACTTTATTATTAACAAAACAACAACCATTAGTAAGATTGTGCGCGTAACTATCAAAACTTTATTTATCAATATAGAAGTGGGTCGTAATTTATATAACATTGTTGAAGAAAAAATAATATGATTTTATATTTTGACTTATAAGTGGTGATCACAGTTATGCATGCTGAAGAGATGTTATTTATACCAAAAGTTTTGCAATTATTAATGGATGAACTTGACGCGTTGGTTGATCTGAATGAAGGTATAATTGTGTTGTTCAAATGCCACTAAACTCGATATTCCACTATATCATATAATCAATATACAGGTTTTTTTTATTTAAACCTTCTGTTTTCTTGGCTAGCACAATATATTTATTTATATATTTTGATTTTGAAGGCTTGATCGTTCAATGAAATCATATTCGGATAAGAAATGATTATTAAGGCACCATTTTATTTTTTAAAAAATGAGATACATACAATTACCGTTTTCTAGAAGTGCTCTGATTTTTCTAACCATGCAATAATTTCTCTCCTAATTAGATTTTTGTCTCCCATTTGTAATTTCAGTTGAGCGTAGCACAGCTAAATTTGTCACGCTACATATTTTTGCTTGAGTTGTTTGAATACAAGATTTATTTTTCAAGTTTTCTTTATTTCTAGAGTTGACAAAATGATAATGCTACATAGATGCTAGGTTCAATCTGTCAAAGTCCAGGAATCATAGATATAATATAGTTTCCTGCTAATCATGGTAAATTTGGCAAAGCTTCTATCCTTGTTTTCTCACCTGTAGGTCATTGTGTCTTCGTTTTCACTTGACATAAACCATATTTGATGAATCTGGACAATGATGTTCAGCATTATGAAATATCCTTAAGAATATTATATAATACTAATATTATTGGTTATTTTTTGATTGGACTATGATGACAATGGTTTTGGTTCGCAGGTTATTACAAAGGTTGTTGAAGAGTAAATTGTACAGATGTTTTCTATTCCTTTTTTTTCATTTAGATACTTCAAAGAAAACAATACCAGAACAAATAACATAGAAATCTGGAGGAATGAAATAGTGCATATGCAACACAAATTGTTTTTCTTTTCATGAAGTGGCGGTTGTGAAGGAAAACTGGCATAAATGAGGTATTCTTTAAAATCGACCTTTGACTTTCTATTTTTCACTGAAATATATATGGTTCGTAGTATCTTCTGGAAGTAACATATAGCACTATATAGTATCAATTGTATAAACCTCGTATTGAGTGCCAATTATTTGCATATATGTGTATTAACTATGAACTGGAGATTTACATAGCTTATCTTTCTGGGCATAGATATTTTTGTTGAGGAAGAGAATAAGATAAAAGTAATTGGAAGAAAAATGCCAATACCTCTTGCACCTTTCCCAACTCCTGCTCCCATTTTACCTCCTAATGGTAATTCCTTATTTTTCCTTGCTTATGAACATTACAATAGTGTATAGTTCATAGATATGAAATTTAAAACTAGGCATTCTTTCACTAGTCTGCAAACAACATCGATGTATTTTACAAAAGAACTTAACCATGTAGGTTGTAAATACCATAATGTGCATAGTGATTTTCACCAAACAGATTTATAAAGCTCTGGGTTTTTCATATCATTTAATTGATATACATTTTTCAAAAATAATGTAGGTGCACAAATTCTACATGTGCGTTCAGGTTATACAAATTTTGCTAGTGTATCCTCAAGATGCATCATCGGTTTGTTGCGTTATTTGCAATGCATTCACATCAGTTCCTCCACCTGGTAATTTCTATGTTTGTAATAATTGCCACGAAGCATTCGTTGAGACTGAAAGCTATATTATTTGTGTTATCATAGAAAATTTAGATTTACAACATAGATAATTCAACATTTCATTATCTATTTTTGCAAATAAAGACAAGACAAGATATGATTTGATAAAGATTTTTCTTAAGTCCCTACATATTATTATTTGCAGATTTTGGAACGAGAAAACACCAAATTACTCCAACCAGTTGTCATGTATCAGAACAAATATCATAAATCAAAAGATTCTCTTTATAACAAGTTGTGGCATGCCTGAGCTGGGCCTTCAATGTCTATTCCAAGGGTTGGGGAAAAGTTTTACACTTTTCTCAAGGCAACATAAACCATGTAAAATTAGTTGAATTATGCTTTCATTCTTTTATGAGTAATGCATGTTTTTTTTGTGATTAGCACTTGTTGAATGTGTTTAATTTGCTGAAAATTTGCATATTAGAAGTATTAGATGCGATTGATTACAAAAGTATTAAGTAGTGATTTTTAGACAAATGAATGTCTTATTTTGATTGAATTCATTGCTTAGGATGATCATGTTGCTAAAGAGTTCCTTATATAGTGCATCGCTAGTGAAAGTACGTAGTAAATTTTACTTGTCTTTGTTCTTACTATTAAAAGTGAAATCAAGCAAGAAAATTTTGGATAATAGATCTGTAACTTACTCTCGAGAATCAGACCTTTATATGTAATTGCACATTATTATACCATAATATCATATTTTGGAAAGAATGTACGAATTAGTTCAATAGCGACTCATTTGTGTTAATTTGGTTTGTTTGCTGCAAAAGCTATTAATTAATTGCTTTCCACTTGATTTTTTTTCCAATCTAACTTAGCTGTGCATAAAGATGGCTGCTATGTTTATGTTTTTTGGGAGTAACAAATACTCATGGTAATTTTTTTAGTTAAATATGAATTTTGAGTTTGTAGAATGTAGTTTTTTGTCAATCCGTCTTATGATTTTGTATTTCGTCTCTCCTACTTTCCTTTTCAAGGTTTCTTTGTTTTTTGTCAACCGATCATATCTATGCATCATGTGAACCAAGCGTTATGTCATTTGGTTTAGCTCATCCTTCTCAAGGTACCTCCATTTGTCAATTTTTTCCTTCATTCGTTCCTCGTTATGATGATCTTTTCATATATTTGAAATGCTTTAAATTTTGTAGGCTGATAGGTATCTGGTGCTCAAATATAAGCACTAATAACACTGTATTATAACAATCATTTACCATAAATTCAATATTATTAAATATATTAAGAAGATGGAAACCGTGCCATTGAATCCCAACAGGTATATGTTATTTTTGCTAGCGTGTTTAGTGCAAGTTTTTGTTATTCGACTTTCTCCTAGTAATCGGCCTCAATAATTTTTTTACCAATCCTGTTTCAGATTCTTTCCTTCATTCTTCTTTGTCTTCATTTTTGCATATCAAATCCATGACAGCAGTCACAAAACCTACTAACTTAAAGGATTCATAATATTCCTAGAATGACTTAACATTTGGACGTAAGTGTATAATTCCTTATTGTTTTTAATGGATGAATGCATATTTTTACATATATTAGACGTACTTGGTTTGTTCTCCATATACCACTCAATCACCAAATGGCCTACACATCTAAATTGTCTTCTTATGAGTTAATTTTGGGATTTACCGAATTTCCCCTTCTTGTTTGAATGTATTCATGTATCTCAATCATAAGTATGAAGTGTAATGAGTTACTATTTTCCGCTTGGACCTTTTTCTATATAGCTTAAGAGTTAATTGAAATTCTATTATGAAATGTTCATCAGTGTTACTTTTTAATCTTGCTGTAATTTTTTATAAAAAGTCAAAATTAACAAATAGCCTAGGTTAACCTATGCCTGTTGTAATTCTTGACATTGCCACATAGTTATATTGATTCGTTAATAAATTTACATAAATCAAGTAAGAATTTTAATATTTAAATCAAGTTAACTAAATTTGTAAAAATTGGCCAAGTTAAAAAAATTATAAAACTAACTAAATTTTGTAAAAGAAACTAAGTTTATGAGAATTAACTTTTAAAAGTTAACTAACTTTTTTTTTAAAATAACTAGGTTTATAAAAATTAATTGATTTAGTTAATTTTTATAAAAGTTCACTAAGTTTTATAAAAGTTAACTATGTTAACTAAGTTTCACAAAATTAACTAAGTTTTACAAAATTAGCTATATTAACTAAATATTATAATAATTTAACTAAGTTTAAGAAAATTGACTAAATTTATGAAAAATAGTTAAGTTTATGTTGAAAATATATACTAATTACAAGTTACGTTATATAGACTATATCTTTGTAAATTACACACATATATATTATATCAATTATACATATATAATGCTATGTATGAATTATACTATGTTATTAAATTATGTATGAATTAATTATGCTATGTATGAATTATACTATGTGAAGTACTAATGAATAATAATCATAATATTTTGATAAACATATCAAAACAATAGCATTTTAACTTATTATAGAAATGAATTATATATGAATTAATATATAATAGTTATAATATATATATATATATATATATATATATATAATAAATGAGCTTACAAGTAAATACATACCATATATTTATATGTAAATCAAATAAACTATATATTTAAATTGTACACCCACACATGTATACTATAAATAGCAACGTTATATAGTAATAATAGTAGTAGTACGATTAATGATAATATCTTGATAAACTTAACCAAAGCTTGAAAAGTTATTATAGTACGATTAATAGTAGTAGTAACGATCGTTGAAAAACCCACTTCAGGGTTGACCCAAAGTAATCACCTTTCTGACTCGAAGCAGGACCCAAAAATTTTGGCCTAAGGTTAGACTCGGGTATAATCAAAAATTTTCTAAAGCAAATGTGATTCTAACACCAAACACAAAAGACGGTCATGGTTGATCGTTCTCAAGCCCGATTGTTCCGACTACATGGACGAAAAGCAATCGAGCCGATTGTTTTTCTCCAAGCACCGATCATTTTGACTCCAAGCCGACTCCAAGTAATCATGTGTTCGACACTTAGCATGATCAAATACTTCAAATTCTTGTTTCTCTAAGCGAGCCATGCATCGAGTCCAAGCTAGTATCAAATTTTCCTTTTGCAACTCCATGAAAATTACCATTGATCTGTCGATATCGATCCATCTTCTGTTTCCATAACTCGAGCATACGAACTCCAATCGACTTGAAATTTTAAATGCAAACTTGTAAGGCTTTCCTAGTCACTCCATACCAATTGCACCATGATTAGGACCTAGTCCCAAGCTATCCTACTTTTGTCCATAGATTCATATATTTTCTGTTTCCAAGCCTGATAACTTTCTCTTCAGGCTTCATGCCTTGATAATCATAGAAGCCATTTTGCCATCTTATATGACATAATACATGGTGAAAAGGCAGTATAACTTGTCTCCTATAGCCTTGATATTTTCAAACCTATACATCCCTCCTTGATCGAAAACCATATATTAATAAAAAAATATGTATCACGATCGATTTGGGAAAGTTGGGAAACTTCAAGGAAGTGGAGGATCGTGACTTAGGGTGCCACACGATGGTGGTAGGGGTTGCTGCAGCTTGCGTGTCGGGCTTTAGGAACAATATTGTATTGTCAGGTGATCACCATAAGCAAGTGGAGATGGAGCATGGCGTCAGTTGAGAGGGTAGGCAGTGTTTGTGGTGTTTAGGGCAATGGTCAGCCACAGTGAATGAATGAACGTTCTTCAATTTTACAATTCAGCGAGTATTTTCCTTAAAAACTCACTACTATGTTTACGTAGCAATGCGACATATGAATTCATCACATTTATGATTGGGTTTGGCTTTATATGAATGAATAAGTCGTATCGAATCAAAAATTAGTTGTTGGGTGAAGATAATTAGTTGAGTATATAAATTTTTATATATAAACTTAAATTGAAATGTATATGTATATTTATATATCAAAATAAAATATTCATGTAATATACAGTAAAATTCAAGTGTGTGTGTATGTATAAATATACGTACGACTTTGATTTTTTATATGAAGTCAATTATAGTTAGTTTATTAAATTAATATAGTGAAGTTAAAAGGTATTATTTAATCAAAAAAATTCAATGTTTCTTAATTGATGTACTATGGTTATCAAAGGGTGTTTTACTAAAATTTAATACGTACAAACATAGATACATACACACACAGATATACATATATATATTATTCCGGTTATGAAAATCAGTCTATTTTATTATGAATAAACTAAATTGACTTGAATGTTTTATAATATTATTCAATCATAGTAAATTATGAAATAATTCCTATATGTAACTATTAACCCAGAAATAAGTTTAAAACCTGAGACGTCGTACGATATTATATTATTTGGTATAGTCCTATGATACCCAAGTGTAATGATCTGTAATTTTCCACTTTAAAAAAGGAATAATTAATTAATTTTGAATATTCAAATATAAAATTTTAGAACATAATAATCATTTTTAATGTGATAAAAAAAGTATGGTAAATTATTATGTTTTAGAATTAAATAGTGATTATGAAGTTTTGTCGCAAAACTGAAAAAAGCCGGTTTTAGATATTTAATATACATTCAAATAATTGTTGTTAATAGTAATAATTATTTTTTAAATAGTTATATAATAATAGTAATTTAATTTATAATGGTTTTATAAATTATAAATTTGTTTTACGAAGATTGAAAAAATTTGTCGCATTTCGACAGATCGACATCGTATTTTTTATTTAGGTTTTAGTATTATTTAATACGTTTTATATCTAAAATAATCATGTTTTAATTATTTAAAAATTAGAAGAAACTTATTTTAAAGTTTTTTTTACAAATATATGACATAATCTTATGCAAAGAAAATAATGCAACCAATCCATCATACATCCATAGCAAACAAAACAAATGGTTTGTTCAGGTTCAGGAACTTTTAATCGTGCAAGGTGATAAATAACTATCAAGTGTATCATATGCTCAATAGCCATAGATAATTACTTAATATATTATTTATACGTCCGTATACAGTTAGAAATATCCTTCCCCAAACATCCCATATACCAAAACAACCAAGAATTTCAAATATTATTTAAGTTTATTCTTACCAATTTCCTTTCACTTTATTTACTGTTCATCTATTTTCACTCATTCATATGGTGATTGTTTTTCTTTAATTTGTATTCATTTACTTACCTATGTTATTTCTATTAAATGATCATCCATAATCAATTCTTTAAATAATATGTAAGTTTCTTTGTGAATTTAATTCACCATTATTATTTACTTATATAGCTTGATTTCCATTCAATATTACTATTCATCGGCGAAATAAATTCATACTTATGTTTTCAACCTCTCAATTCATAATCATTTTCACCGTAGTTTTTCTTTTAATATCATATCTATTTATGAATCATTTTAACAACTCTCCTAAGTATGTAATCATCTATATAAATAGTATTCACATTTATTTATTCAATTTATTTTTTTAAGCATTTAAAACATTAACTCTATGTTTATAACAATTCTCGAAACATCAAAATCTTATTTATAGTAATAATTCCATTTGAACACTTTTATTACTTAAAGTTTTACTTGTATAATATCCTATTACATATTCATATTTAACATTACAACTTTTTAAACATTTCTGGTGAGAATAAGTGTGTTTTGAGAATGTAATTGAATGTCACACAAGTTTATCCTATTCATTTTAGTTAACAAAATGTTCAATAATTATATCTTCTAACTTTTCATATCTTTTGATTTACAAGTTATAAATTTCCAATTTCTTTTATAATTCATTAATCACTTAGCATCTGTTTTGTTATTTTCATTTTAGAAATTTCCAATTATTAAAATAGTTAAGATTTCATTCTGTTACAATAACGGAAAACTACAAATTATCATAAAGTTTTAAGAACTAAATTCCGGATTCATTTAAATCAATTTGAAATAATACCCATACTCATATCCTCTACATATATCAAATCATGTTTAGAAATTTAAAATTAAGGCTTTTTATCAAAACAAATGTGCAATAAAACTACTACAGCGATCTTTCGATTTGAAACTCAAAATCGAATGTTGACGATGCATGCACTCATCACTGAAATTATTTTCCAACGACAGAAGGGGAGAAAAAAATTTATTTACTTTTAAAATTCCCTAGAAACATTCCATTCAAATTGGTTTGAAAATATTTATATTAGAAAATACTTCCAAATAATACTACTATAATATTCCAAATTTTTCTGAAAAGAAATTTCAAATCCCCAAACTTAAGTTTTCAAATTTTTAGTTAAATTCATTATATTTGTAAGTCATATTTTGCAACCGGTATTTATAAGATTTCACTTCCTAACAAACAAACGTAGCACATAAGCTATATCCATTTATAAAAATCATTCTTTTATATGAAAATATGATACTAGGTAAAATTATTTCATTTACCTACATTTCAAAACAATATTATCTCTTGCCCTATTAATTGTTTAGAGATCCATATAAATGCCGTAGCATCCTATGTATCGACCAGAATTTATAATACTAAATAGAACAAATTAACACAATAAAAAACATTTTATAACACTAACAAATACGCTATCTCATACATATACACTCAACGACTCATTCTGCGGTATTACTACCCTATTTCTAATTTGTCAAACCCTACAAAGCTAAGGTTATCGCTAAACCAAATCTCTGATACCAAATGTAACGACCTACCTTTATGGACAGTTTAAATTGAAAATAAACCATGCATGTCAAACTCAAACCATTCCAAAGGGAGGATTATTATAGGTTAAACAAAGAAAATAAGAGAAAAGAAAGAAACAAAATACAGAACCTCACAACGGAATGACAAAATATAATATCAAATAAACAGTTTATGGAGATATTTTACAAATAACATTTGATTACACTTTTACAATATACATCAGAATTATACATACAACAGAAATACACAAATAATGCAGCGGAATAACACGATGCAGTGGGATAAATATAATAAAAATAATAATACTAAATCTTCATCTTCATCCTCCAAAAATAAGGTCTTTAATACACTGAAAAGCTCAGACTGACCCGAGCGCAATGAAAGGACCAAACACTCAAGTCAGAACTAAAAGATCATACGTAAGTTAAATCAACAGTAAATAAATAAGAGTGTAATGGGTTCAAAGATGTTTGTGAGATTTTACATCTCCTATCCGGTGTATAATGTGCGTGCAATAACTTAAGAGATATTCGGAATTCCATTTCCTAAGCACCCATTAAACTATCTACATACATAGTACAACACGTTGCTATAATATATCAATAGTAAAGTATTAAAATAGCGTTAAGGTGTTACCTATATCCCCCTTAACACATTTTTATAGTATTCCTATAGTCCTATCGTTTGCACTCCCTGACTAGTGATAACGCATAGCAACTACTACCGCCCACCTCGAAACACACTCCCATAATCAAATCGTGGGGTCGCCACCAAATCAATCACAAAGTAATAAATATGGTATCGAAAAAGAATGTCAGATAGGAGGAGCGACCTTACTTAGCGCGGTATAGCACCTGTTTTAGTCACATCAATCTGACTTGAGAGAGTCAGGGCTATGCTAACCCCTTATACTGAATTGTTCACCAAACCATCCTACTTCATTCTGGATTCTCCACCATGTGCGTAGTTGTTAAAGTGGTTTTCGATATTGAAAGAGAGGCTGACAATATCCAATCTCTGCCTCTTTAACAACCAAACGCTTATTTCACACCAGATGGTTATTTTACATTTTCAAAAACACGATTCATAATTGATATCCAAATATCATATTCAATTCAAACCATATGGCTTTCGAAATCATATTCACTTCCGAAATCATATCACTTTCGAAATCATATGCACAAATAGGTTAAGCGCTCATTTCAAAATCATCATATTTACCCAAGATATGTCATTTCATTAGAAAATACCATTTCAAATTCCATCGTAAGTTATAGCATCATTAACCATACTTTCTTTTAAATCAAGGATTTGAGTATAGAATTCAGCCTTGCACAGTTTGAATTTTTGAATATAATCTAGATAGTCATAAATAGTTTAAGTAGTTTCAAAATAGTTTAAAATAATTTAATGCACTTTAAAATAGTTTAAATGATTTAAAATAGCTTAAAATAGATCAAAATAGTTTAATATAGATTAAATAGATTATAGATTAAAATAGTTTAAAATAGTTTAATATAAAATGCTTTGATTATTTGAAATGGTTTATATAGAAAATAGTTTGGAAATCTAAATAAATCCAAATTTAAAATAATATATCTTTAAACAATTTATATTAAAATAATTAATTTTGAATTAATATCAAATTTAACTATTTCTCCCATTTCATCAAATCTGGACCATATCCAATTTTCAAATCAACAAAACTCGATTTTAAATCTTTCAATTCAGATTATCAAAAAAAACTATCTAAAACTATATTAATTGCAAATCTATATTTGAACTATAAATTTAAATTACTTCAAATTCAATACACTTCAAAATTTTAATATTCAAATGTTTACAATAACTCAATTTCAAAAAATTTAATTTATACTTCAAAACTCAATTTTAAAGTTTGAATTTCAATTTTTAAACTATTCATTTAAAACAATTTCAATTTCAAAATTCAAACTTAACTTTGAAAATAATTCAATTCATATAAATCAAGTTTTACTCATAATATCATTTTACCGGATTCAAAAATTAAGGATTTAATTTTTTTAATTTGACTAATCCAGTTCGCATATAATTTTCTACCCTATGGTCAAGTGATACTGGTATATATCATTTCAACACGTCATAATTTAAAATTTACAAGTATATATCATCCAACCCGCAATCCCGAATTAAAATTCAAAATCCATAAATCGCTCGAGTCTATCATTACAACCCATAATGATTTTTTCCTATCTATAAGATTGTTTGTGTATGTGTCATTTCAACCTATAGTGATTTACTAACAATATACTAAGAGGACTTGTAGGGTGATAGCACATATGAATAACCATACATCTAACCATCCAAATATCAACAATTTAACATCCATCACAATTATCATTCATATCAACCAATAAATGACAACGATTAACTAGTCATCGATAACAGGTATTTAATTGGTAATTTAAAATTTCAATATTAAATTAAATGACAAATAGATTCAATAAAATCATATTTAAACTAGAATGACAATTTAAATATACCAAATAGCAATCAATCAATTTCTAATCACATCATAAATTTAGTTTAACTAAAATAGGATGATTTAGCAGTTGTGAGTGGGTTAAGTCACTCATCTTTGATTCATTGATGACTTAAAACACAAATAAAGGCCTATATTTGAACAATCTCAGAACCTAACCAATCTAGTTCCATAATGTCCGAAATTCAGATACGATCGCAGCGGAGAAAACTGCCCTGAGAATCTAAGTTCGTATAAAAAAGATTTTAATTTGAACAACCGAAATATAAATTTAATAAATTGAAATATATACAAATAAAATTATACCACGTCACCTTTGTTCTCACGCATGCGTAACCTTAAATCACGATCGTGCCTGAACCTAGTTTATCGCTGTTCCTCTGTCAATTTTCGCTGCCTTTAGACCATCTTGCACCATAATCCAATCATGCCATCTTCTTCCCCTAGCCACGCCGACCACATCCATGGTGGTGCGACCCTTCACGGCCTCCCCACGTGACAGTGCCACCGCCACCTTAATCCCGCCGTTCGAGGAAATTCTAGCGATCTACGAACCAAAGAAAACCCATGGATCTACTCTACAGGTTGCCCTTTGCAAGCCCATACTTCCTAATCGTCGTGAAATCGAAAAACCACCGTTGAAATCGCTAAAACCCTATTATGGACGGCCGAGGTTCATCCTTGAATTTTGATCAAAAGATGCCCCAAATCTAAAACGAATTGCTGCAGTAGATTGCGCTCATCAAGGGCTTTCGAAATATATATTATATGACATAGTTTGAGGAGTCGGAATTTTGATTTGTATTCGAAATTGGATTTAGAGTTTTGGATTTACAGCCATTGGAAAGAATGAAGAAGCATATAGATCGAATAGATTGATACATATAGAAATAAGAAAATAGAGGCTTCTATGGTTAGGAAAAACTACTTATAAAGAAAATTCCAGATAAGAATGAATGAACATATCGAATTGGTTCGAAACGACAATAACGACCCGAAAAGCCCGTTCCATTTCCAAAAGAAAGTAGGGCATATCATATATCAAAATAGATGTTTTCAATATTTTTAAACTCAATGGAACTGGTTTCAGACCCTAATTCCATTGTATGTAGAAGTAAACTTTTAAAATCAGATTATTTAAATTAAACTCATTAAATTGATTTCTATGTGTTTCGAGCATGCACGATTAAATGATAAGTTCGATCACTACGAAACTTGTAATCCTACAACAATTCACTACTGCAGATCCGATGAAATATGTTTCGTCAAAATCCGAGACACTGGTCAAAATGTCTTTTTTCATGTTCATTGAATAAAATATTACGAAATTAATTTAATCACTTTTCAAATTAAAATTTAATAGACAACAATTTTCATCATTTTTGATTTCCTGAAAATTTGTAATCTTCTAAAACAAATTCCATGTCAAATTCAATATTAAATACTACACTAATTACAACGTTCAATTTCAATTGTAATAAATTCACAAATTATAATTTAAATTCCAATAAATCCATTTATTTTGATTTATATCTTATTATTCAGTCAACTATCATCTTATGGATATAATTGACATTGGTTTATGTTTTATTACATCAATAGTTAATAGTTGCCATCTTTTACCTTATTAATTGCAATATTTCAATTATATTAATTTTATTCTCGAATTCCGAATCAATTTACCAGATTATATAACAAAATGATAATTGAAGTAATTATTGTACATTAATAATTCAAATACATTTCTAAGTTTGTTGTTTACAAACGAAAGCTACTAAATATAAATATTAGTTAACTTATTTTCATATTCAGATTAATAACATATAATTACAACATTTAAATCCAACATTCAGCTTATCGCTTGGTTATAGTTTCTAACCAAATTAACTTTATATTTATCCCAATTGATTGAGATTGCATTAAAATAGTTATTATTAACATTCAAACAACATTATTACATCATGGTTTAATTATTTTCCTGTTAATAAATCATAATTTTAAATTTCTTCCAATATCAAATTCCCCAAATCTTATTTAATTTAATATTTTAATTATCGAAAAATACGAGTCGTTATAAAATTCCCTAGCAACAACGCTAAAACTTGTTTGAAGGCTATTTCTCTATATGATTTTAAAATGGCCGATCAAACAAATAACAGCAAGTGCATGGCATAAAATTCTAGTACATGGCGAGTGCTGGTCGATCTGAAGGGAATTATATAGATTTTAAAATTTCTATTCAATCAAATTAAACCAAAAATTTAAGACGTGTGAAGCTAAAAATGTTTAGAAACTAAAAACATAAAAGTGGATAAAAATATGAGAGTAGAAGGCAATTTAGAGATAAATCAACTCTCTTGATCACATAAATCAACACAACATGAAATTATGATCTCTTTCTTGGTCATTATTGATTTTAATTAATGTGTTTATCATAAGTATGTCCTATTTGTGCTATTAATTAGCTCAACAAAAGCCATCAAACTATAACACACCCACCAATCACTTTTTAACTCTCATGAAAATTGCAATGAAATTGAAAAAAAATATATTCTTAGCATGGACCATTAATTGTTGATTAGAAATATAAACCATCAAATTTTGATTTAAAATCACTTCATTAACACAATCATTTGTAGATGAAGAGGTAATTTGTTTTTTGTTTGTTTAAGCATAGCTTATGTAGTATCAACAACATATGCTATCAAATTCAGAGCTAAAAAAAAACTTAATCATATCCGTGAATTCCACTAACCACAAAAAGAGATCACCAATTAGCAAAATGTTGAATCTACATGATTAAGAGAACTTCATTACCCTAAATTGAAGGGGTTTGCCTCTTGTACTTTTTATCAGTTCAACAATTGTAGATTGCAACATGAAACAAAAACAAAAGGAAAATGCAAGTTAAGTAAAAAGAGAGCTAAGTAACATAATATTAAAACTAATATACCTGAATAAATTAAAAAATCTACACTACTAACATGAAAGGAAAAAGCATGCAAAAAAAAGATTGGGTAAAAAATTACATTAAAATAAAACTACGTAAAAGAAAGTGGCTAAGTAGCCATAAAAGAGAAAAAACAGCTTTATTAATTTTTGAGCCTCCAACTAAACTAACTAAAATGGGGGTAAGGAGGCTAACAGCTTAATTACATGAGCATATAGGGTATTTATACAAGCTTAAAACCCTAATCTATATTTTAGGGGACTACCCAAAATACCCTTGAGGAAGCGTGGCCACCAAGTTAACATTAGCATGAGATAATCCTCTATTTAAATATGCATGAAACTTTTACCTCCACTAACTTGTGCATTAGATTCTAATTGTAGATTAGGGTAAGTGTATAGATGGGGTCTTTTATGATACATGGTTTGAATTATTTCCATCTTCATTCCTTCGTATCCTCTTATCATGCATATTTTCCATATAGCCACTTGTAATTTTAATTCAAATTCCTACATAATAACATAAAATTTCCAAATAAATTTTCTCAAATTAAAATATGCACAAAAATAACCATTTTCCCCTAAATGAAGATCAATAAATGGAGATTTGAAAATAACTTGAATTTTGGTTTACACATGTTAAAATACCCTATATGCTCATTTATTTAATTAAATTTTATTAAATATGGAAGTAAAAATATGCATATTTATGTGCACATCAGTCATGTCGTGTTTTGGAATCTTTGTAATGCAAGGACTACATGGGACTGATCCTATGGGTGATTTCCAAAAAAGGATCTGGTAGGAGGAGTGCCTTCGGTTTCGCTCAGTCCCAGAACGAACTTGTATGGACGAATGTCTGACACTGCATTTCTAAGGTCATAGCATTGACTTTTGCAAATGTACATCTACTTGGTGGCAGAGAAGACAACTTCTCTTAACTCAACACCCTACTTTGAGACGTGCCAACTTAGAGGTCTTACATTTATGGAAGTCAATAGTGATCGAAGGAATGGCAATGTAGCATTCTAAGTGGAATGTGCTTTGTGGAAGGATAAAGTGTGGCTTTTTGTGAAATAGAGCGTGGTTTTGGAGAAGTTGCGCGTAGCCTCTTGAGCCTCACATCTCGAAGATGATAGAGGTAATTATGTGGTCTGTAGGACATGTATTTCAGGCTATTGGTTATATGAGCATGGAGGAGTCCAGTGGAATCTTGATCTGCAAGGCATTTATTTTAATTTAGTGGCTTGCTTATGAGAAGCGATAAGAGTACCAGATATTTGTAGCGTAGCAATTGCAGTTCCAAGTGGCTTGCTTGGGAAAAGCGATAAAGGCACCGCATAATTATGTTTACTATGTGTGGATTGGAGGGAAAAGCCACTACTTCCCTATCATTTTGGAAATCCAATTCCAATACGAGCTTTAAGGTTCTGATTGTATTCCCATAATAGTTATAATCATTGCAAACATTTTAGCTACCCATTTGGTATCATATATTCCATCCAGGTATATTCCATTTGACTTAGTCTGGATATATTACCATAGACTTTTTCCGGGTATTGATACTTGTTTTATATATGTTTACTTCAAAAATGTTTTTGAAACCTATGTCAATAATGATAATATCGATGTGTTTTCAGTATCATATATTTTGCTTATCATAAGATAAGAACCCATCAGTATTTACGTGTGGACATGGTCCTATAAGACAACCTTCTTTTAAAAGGTGTTAGTTTACCTCAACATGATCTATACATTTAAAATTACGAGAATCCCACGCTGTTTATCAAGCCTGATACAGGTAATTTTAATACCCGGTTTAGATCCAAGTAGCTTCAGGTTTAGTTGAAGAGGTTTAAAGTTTCTAGAGGAGAGCAGAAGATATTCATGTATGTATAAACGTATTCTATTATCCATTACATATATTGCATTTGTATTTTTTTTTTGTCAGTATTTATAAGGACAGGGCTTTACAACTTTCGAGGCTGAATCTAAGTTAGACTCTAATATTGTGTTCCAAAGTTTCCGCTATAAATTTATATATTGAAATAATATATGCTATTTCATTTACATGAGATTATGTTCTATCTTTATTGTATTTTTCCCCTAACAATCGGGCTTACTGGCACTTGGATTCATGGAAAGAGGATGTATTCGCGTAGATTTTCAAGGATTGAAAATCTTGGTTGTTACATTTGGTATTAGAGCTTAGGTTGAACGAACATCTAGGCTTTAGTGGGGCAAAAAATCATTATTGATAAGGTTAGTAATACCGTAGAATGATTTGAAAATATTATATATATGAGCGCATATTTGTTATTTGATATAAATATTGTTTTGTGTTGATTTACCTGTTGAGTGGTTAAAGATTTTGTTCGATGCACCTGATAACCATTATTGATAGGGATTTCTAAACACTTAACAAGGAAAATCGACACATCGATTTTAAAGAATTATATTTTATATATACAAAAGTATATATATTCGTGCGATATGGAAAATTTATAAGATGTTATCCCTTTGGGAAGTTCCAAGAATAAGGTCTTGATCTGTTAAGTGATGGTAGGAATAATCTTCTAAGTATTGATCATATATTGGCTTAGGCAAATGGTATCAAACACAACAATTATTCTTCTTAACATTTTGCAATCAAGCCAAGTTAAAAGCGGAACAAGTTAAATCAAGTTATTTGGACAAAAGGATTATATGTCAAGAAATTAATAGTATGAAACTTCTGATAATAAATTAGTATATCATTTAAGTCGGATGTCTTATTTTATGTCGGTGATGACTTATGGGCTAATCCAAAGTGAGCATGTACAGTACGCACATAGAAAGAAGCTGAAGAAAAAGCAAACAAAGATCTTATACCGACATCTTCTATTACCATTGCAGTAAAGAATGGCATTATGCAGTTCTATGTGGGGATGAAAAATAAATGAAACGAAGAAAAGAAAAATCTTGTAGGGTTAATATATTCTATTTCAAAGATACATGATTAATAAAAAAGAGAATTTTAAGAACTCCTATCCTAATATTTTGAAAATTTAGAAGGATTATATTTTAAGTATAATGGAATATCTTTTGAATGATATAGATATTTATGTGTGTAATATTCAGTTATTATCATTTGTTGATTGAAATGAATATCTTGTAAATTAAGTTTCGCGATTTAACTATAAGATGTTTGATAATAATATTGGGTCAAGATTAATGAATTTATATAAGATAATGAACAAGCACAGTATAAAAATGTATTCTACACAAATAAAATGATTTTGATAAACTAAATTTTAGGAATATTGAAAAAGATTATCAAATTTTAAAAATAAGTTAGTATAAATGATTTTATTAAAGGGATTTATAAAATGTGGTTTTATAAAAAAATAATCTCTAATGGAATTTTGAAAAGAAATTTCAAATAAGAAATTTGAATAAATGTCTCAAATGCTAACTAGTTTGAGTGGCTCGAAAATAACTAAAAATGGGCAAGAGATATGTTCGGATGGTAAACACATCTTTAAGTATTACCCTTCTTGTTAAGAGGATATAGAATACTATTAGTAGCACCCAGTTTCTTGGTATTATTTTTAAGGTACTAGGTCTATATGATTGTCCTTAAGTTATAAGGGATAGTTTTAAATTATTATTTAATATTATCAAGGTTGGATAAAAAGAATATATTATAGTGGGAGAAATTGATTTTAATTATGGAAAATAAATGGTAAATTATCTTTGAAAATTGAAACGATTCCATTAGGATGAAATGTTATCCTTTAAGAAAAATATTTTAAAATAAATATTTAGAGTGATTATATATAAAGAATCATTTTTGAAAAATAAAAGTTTTATGAAAAGTTTTCATAAAGATTTTTTAATGTCAGTAATTACATACGAGGTGCGTAGATCATTTAATCACACAATTTTGATCGAAGATTTGATTATAGAACTTTAAGGTGTTCTCACCAGTCTGAAAAAGGATTTATCACTCGGTTCCTGATGACAAATATTGATGAGAGTTTATGGTTGGATACTTAAGTTTTCTATCATAGTTGAGAGAAATTCAAGGAAAATGAATGTTTTTCATCAAAAAAGCCTGATTAAAGTTGCACTAGAGGATCAGGGGATTAATACTAGTTTGGAAATAAAGTTGTGGATTCAAATAGTAGACCGGGTCAGATGTTGCATGCCTATGATCTGTGTATATCATACAAAAACGAGTTAAAGATTGTTTTGAGTAAGTATTACTGGCTTTGGGTTTTGGTTTAATTTTAGAGACGAAATTCTTTTAAGGGGGAAGTATGCAACAATTTGTAATTTTACCACTTTGAAATTGGAATATTTAATTAATTTTATATATTCAAATATAGAGTTTTAAAAATTAATAATCATGTGTTGTGTGATATATAAGAATGATAAACTTATTTTTCAAAATTAAATAGTGATTTTGAAGTTTTGTCGTAAAATTGACCAAAGTCGGTTTTCGATAAAATTTAACATACGTTCGAATAATTTTTATTAATGGTAAATAATTCTTTTTTAAATGGATATACAATGATAGTAATTTAATTTATAATCGTTTTATGCATTATATACTTATTTTATTAAAATTGACAAAACTTGTCGCATTTCGATAGATCGTTCTCATATTTTTTTATTTGGATTTTAATATTATTAAATATGGTTTATATCTAAACTAAACTTGGTTTTAATTATTTAAAAATGTTAAGAAACATATTTTAATTTTTTTTTACAAATATATGAAGTTTAACAAAAAAACAAAATTTGACTATAAAACATTTTGTCTAAAATCTACGTTTTGTTTAATATAAGTTAGCGCAAAGTTATCCCACCTTTGTTAACATGTTTTAACATTTATATTACACAATTTATTGATAAAACAAGTTTATTTTTCTAAGTATCATTAGAAAATCTAGAATATCATTAGCCAAAGTATGTAAGGTAATTAATAAAAGTAAAAAAGCAAACATTAAATCGATCATATCCAAATTCAACAAAATCATCGCTTTATTTTTTAATGCTTAAGCGATTAAGACATAAAGTTATAATGTGAAAGATGATGTTAAGTGTTGAAAAATGGATTTTACTTTGTGGTTAATGAAAGGTTATTTTTGTTCTTTTACCAAAAGATATTTTGTAAACTTTTTCATCTTATAAATACATATGCATACCCTCTTCGTTTTCATTCATTCAAAACTTACCTTTGTCTTCATTTTCTTCTTCTTCTTCAATATTGTCTAATGGAATCTTCCTCTCTTATTCCTCCTCTCCAACTTTTTAGAAAACAATGTATATCAGGTCCAAACTCAACCAAACTCTACTAAAGTTTGTACATCACTTAGAGAACATGGTTTAGCACCTAAAAAGAGAAAAAATGATGAAGGAAGGAGGAGATAACGCTTGGGCCATGAGCACCATGATAGAATAGATGGAGGATGGTCATGAGCTAAAGGAGAATGATAAGGGATGGTTGTGTGGTTTAGAGGGGAGAGGTATGATTCTAATAGATGTTTAAGTGAAGAAGAAATTGATTTAGTATAGTAGAAGTCGATTAGTAAAAGTTAATAATGATCAAGTAAACTGTTGCGATGATACGAATGTTGGTAGGAAGTTGTTTTGATTTAGGGCGAGTACTCCATTTAGAAAATAATTATATGAATGCTTAAATTATAAATTTAAATGCTTGATGATAATTTGGTTAATTTCATGGTTTATTATATGGATGTTGATATAGTTGATAACTTGGTTGTGAAAAATTATGAGTATAAAAAAATGGTTAAATAATTAACAAGATTGATTAATGAAAAATAAATCCATATAGATGGGTATACGAAATTATTTAGCCTTTTAAAGGTATTGAAAATATTAAAAGGTTGATATGGAATATTATAATAATATAATATTATGAGATGACTTAAAGGTGAAAAAGAGACTTAATATAGAAAATATTGGCTCAAATGTTTGAAAATGGTTTGTATATTTTTTATAAACATTAAAATTCAAATTGCAAAAGTTTTGAAAAATAATGAATTTTGACTCAAAAATAACCACATCGCATAAACGTAGTTCATTATTTCACGCCATAAATGTTAAATCATTCTATAGGATTGAATCTGAGTCAGTTTTCTCGGCAATGAGAATTTTCCAACCTCTTATGACCACTGTTTTTAAATAAAAAAAGGATCAAGATTTAGTTTAGTAAATTTTAAAATATAGGCAAATCTAGTTTTTGATATAATCGCGCATTGCCAGTTCAGGGGCCTAATTAGCAAGTGTTCTAAATATATATTTTAAAAATGTTCAGAAATATGGAATAAATCTTATAAATCAATTAAAGTTTTCATAAAGTTGTTTGAGTTGGAAAAACGAACATATGTGAAGTAAAAATGTTGTTTTGATTTGATGACAAGTTGACGCCTCGATTTGGGGCTATTTTTGTTTGATGCAGATGGTGATCACTCCTATTCCACCACCACTTCTTACTTTTTTACTTATTGTCATAGCTCACCGTTTCAAATTTATCCCTTGAGCTCATCCTTCAAGTTCCTGCAGTCGTTGGTACTATAGCTGCCTAGCTCATGAAACAGATAGTATTTGTTTGATTTCCTTTTATTATTGGTGAGCACCTTTCTGATTGGCCTTCGATATGGATTCTTCCCCTATTGTCGAGATATATCTGTTCAAAGATTTCAGTCCATTCCATGTAAGAGGTGAATCTCATTTCTTTTCGTGGCCGCTTTGGTCCATTAAAGCTATCCTCTACTCTTCGTTTTTCTTTATCCTTGTTTGAATCTTTTTCGGGCAGATCTCCGCCTTTGACCGCATAAACCTCAACTTCCTGTCCTTGCTCTCTATCAACTTTTACTTCTTCTTGTTGTAGAAAACTTTCTTCTTCATGGTAAAACTCTTCTAAATCCAAAGGTGGATCTCACTTTAGTGCATCCGTGATTTCCGTACCATCGGCAATGCCTGTTACAACTGCTATCAAAACCATGGATGGATTTGGACGATCCACCGATGCTGCCACGGTATTAAACCGCGTTAGATAACTCCTTAGAGACTCTTCGTTCCTCTGCTTCAGTTTCTCCCAACTCATCACATTCTTAGGTCTTAAGATGTAAACTCTAAACTACCTCATAAATCTTTCAATCAATTCTATCCACTTTCTAATAGAGTCGCTTTCCAATTATTTGAACAATAATGCTGCTATATCCATCAAATACAAAGGGAAGCACCGTATTGTGACCTCCTCTAATGCCCCCATTAATTCCATGTGCCAAAATACCTTGTAAGATGAACAACGGGATCTGTCCTTCCATCATATGTCCCTAACATTGGTAGCTTGAATTTCGGTGGATTTCTAACTTGCCTAATTGTAGGAGAGAAGGGGCTCCTATTCACATCCTCCAAATCTTTATTCACTAATCCTCCTCTCATGGCTCATCTGACCATTTTTTCCAACCTACCGTTACCTCTAAGTGAGTCTTTGTCCGTCGTATCCAACC
Source organism: Allium cepa (assembly GCA_030765085.1). Taxonomy (NCBI): domain Eukaryota; kingdom Viridiplantae; phylum Streptophyta; class Magnoliopsida; order Asparagales; family Amaryllidaceae; genus Allium; species Allium cepa. The sequence continues at coordinate 510,898,068 of CM060941.1, forward strand.
TGATTGCCCGAATTCGTGAGGGAATCCTGAAATCCGTTTTTCTAGATGAACATTCAGTTCTCTACTAACGCCAAACTACATAGCACAGCCTGATATCCTGCTTGGAATTGAGCCAATATGATCCGGGGGGCGTGCCCATCAGTTTAAGGGCTGTTCCCAATAGCCCCACTCTATCCTACCTCCTGGTTGCTCCATTTCCTTGGTTCTTATTCTGGACTTCCTCTGCGCATGTTGCTCCGACTTAACGATCCACATTCCCAATATTTCCTGCTAGTCCATTGCCTTGGTTTTACAGTCCAATCTTGTCCAATCTGTCGGAGTAGGTTTCGCATCATATTCTCTTGCCATTTTAGCATCTTTTCCATCTCCTCTCTAGTAATATAGATTGAGGTCTGATTAGTTATGGAGGAATCCTCCTGACTTCCTTCATGATGGCTCCTTTTCGCTCTCTATCTCCTTATTGATTGTCTAGCCATAGATTCCCATATCCAAGATCCAAGCTTCCAAATCCCTGAGTGCAAGCTTTCTCAGTGAAAGCACCAAAATATTGGCATCAAAATTGACAACCAACACCCAATTGCAAGCGAAAGCATCGACATCCAGACACAGATCACCGATAGAGTACATGTAGGGAATATATATGAAGGAAATCAAAATCAAAATGAAAGCAAGTAAAAAATACAAGATCTATAGTGGTTCAGCTAAATCTAGCAAACGTCCACTCTAGAAAACTTCCTTTTTATTATATTGAAATTTGATTACAGTTGCAAACCGAACTATCTGGATAAAAATGACAGAGTACTAGGTGAAAGATGAAGAGAAACCAAATGGAGATCCCCTTTTCTAAAGCCACGCCTGCTGTATTTATAGACGAAATCCCGGCTACAGGGCCTCCTTACCTACATGGGCCCTCCATTATGACCATCGAGCCCAACTGTTTCAATCTGTGTCCACTTGAGATAGCTCGTGTGCTGACCTGAAGTAAGTAGTGTTTTGACCTGAAATAAACTCACTAATGACCCGACGTAAAATTGTGGCCAACTCCAAGTAGCTCATCCTTTAGCCTATGCCGACCTGACCCATGCTCTCCTCAATGTAGACCTGAAGACAATGCCGATCCGACCCAAAGCTTTCCCATATGCCGACCCCTCAAAGTGAAGCATCTTCAACCAAATGCTGACCCGAAGCCAGGGCTATGCCAACCCAGAGTTATGCCTATAGCCGACCATAAGCATCTACCATTGTCGATCCCTTGAAGTGATGCATTATGCCGACCCTCGATGTTTGCTGACCCAAAGCGCTTCCTGATGCTGCCTGGAGTTAAGTGATTGCCGACCTAAAGTCGATGCCGACCGCTCTCAATATGCTAACCCGAAGCACCCAGTATGTCAACCCGAAGCCAAAGCTTTGCTGACCCGAAGTATTTCCATTACTGACCCCAAGCAATGCCGACCACAAGCAAATATGCCGACCCGAGGTTTTTTCTACCTATGACCCGAAGAAAACACCTTCATGTCCTTATGCAAACCACACAATGACTCGAAGCAACCCCTACCTTTTCCAAAATACATATTCCAAGTACCCTGCATTATTTATCCATCGACTGTGCTAAATCCTTGCTTCATATTCATATTTATTATCCATAATCGATTGTCGATTCATTCATCCAAACCAAGTTCATGACATTCCAGCTTTGATAATCGTGAAGTCTATTGGTTTAAATCCACCTATATAGTGTCTTGCCAAAAGGCGGGTTAACACTTGTATTTTGGTGTTTTGATCTTGATAACTATATAAGTAGATATTATATAAACTAGCCATATTTGCAGGAGAAGATACTATTCTATGCGACAGTAGATTGAAGACCAAGCTTTCAAAGAGAAGTATCAAAATTTATTAATGGTTTGTCTGTAGTCTAGCTTAGCAGTTAGTCTAGCTTAGTAGTTAGTCATTGTTAAAATCTCTCCTAGGTGGTATATGCATGCACATAAGCATTTAAAATTATTTTCAAACCATATACACACAAAGTATTTCGTTATTTTCAAATTCCATTGTCAAGTTTTTTCAAAAGTACTTTAATATGGCAGAAACTCCGATTCAGTGGATTGAAAGAAGAGGTCTAGTCGACTGAATACATGTGCACGTGCTCAGTGCACTTGAAGATTCAGTCGAATAAACCACCCTATTCAGTCGATTGAACTATATGTCTTTTTCATATTAAACTTTAGAATTTGAAATTTTTGAATATTTAGTAGACTGAAATCTTTTCCTAAGTCGATTGAAAATTCATAACGACTATTTTCTTAACGATCACTTCCATTCAACGAACAGAAACAACCCTTGATTCAAGAGTTGTTTTCGTATCTTTTGACCGTGACTTTTTACAAAGAATTGCATTACTTAAACTCTATATATAACCTTCAATTCAGATGTTTCAATCACTTAATTTTTGATTCTATACTCATATACTTATTATCTAAAATATTATGCTATTTTCTTTCAAATCTCGTTCTAATCACCTGCATATTCAAGCACAAATAGATTTATAATATACCACAAAGGAGATGATTATAGGATGGGTTACTCTAATGACTTATTTATGCTATCAAAAGAGCCCAGTCAGTCAAGAAAATTCTTCGTGTTGCAGAAGTCCCATTCGGTTGCTCAGGTGGTAGAAGTCCTATTCAATTATCTAGGCGATAGAAGTCCTATTCGATTGCTCAGGTGGTGTAATAGCTATTCCTTCGAGTTAAGAGAGGGTTGATAATTAAAATCTAGGAGGAGTATGGGACTGACATAGAAAGGAAGTTCAAATTAGTATAAAAATAACTGTTTTCATTTACTTTACTATTTACTTTTTACATTTTAGTCTACACTAGTAGATAACTTTAGTTACTATTCCATATTACAATCCTTTGTAGTACTTTCGTTTTGTATCAGAACAAGACCATCATATAACCATAATACAGTTATTTGATATTCATTTAATATGAAAAATAACACTAACACAAGTTTTGTTGAAGGTCAATCCACTACCGACCACCACTATTTAGTGGTTTGAATTACAAGTATTGGTCAACTAAAATAAGAATTTTTATGCAAGCAAATTGAAATGATATTTAGAATATCACTCAAAATGAATACATTATTCCCACTTCAATATTTGTAGAATGGTCAAATACACAAAGTTAGATGCTACATCGAATACAAAAGCCATAAATATGTTATTTTATGTCTTGTATAAAAATGAATTGAGTAAAGTTAGCATATGTACAACTGCTTATAAAATTTGTAAAACTCTTAAAGTCACACATGAAGGTGCTAACAATGTTAAAAAAAGCAATATTTCTATGCTCAACGAAATATTGCTCAACAATTAGTTCCAAAATTTTAGAATGAGACCAGATAAAAATATAAATTACATGTATTCTAGATTCCAAGAAATAGATCATTCACTATTGGCATAAGGAGAAAAGTTTAAGATTTTGATATTTTCTCAAAGATTCTAAACTCTTTAACAGATGAATGGAAACGAATAGTCTTAGCTGCTGAAGAAGCTAATGACATTTCTACCATTCAACTTGAAGAGTTAATTGGAAATCTCATGTCACACGAAGATATTTTGTAGGCAAAATGAGATCAAGCCCAAGATTAAAAAATATTGCCTTCAAAGCAGAACAATAAGATTCAAACTCAAATGAAGATGACATTGCATTAATTGCAAAGAATTTCTAAAGGTTTTTAAAATTTAGAAAGAATAAGAAGTTTGGAAACAATACGAGAGACAATTCCAGTAAACTACCAGTTTTTAACCTTGAACTTTATGAATGTCATAAGAAGAGTCACATGAATAAAGACTATCCTAATAGAAAGTAAGTAAGATTCAAGAATACGAAGGACAAATACAAAGAGAAGCAAGAATTCACTGTTACATGAATGATTTGGAATTATCTTCATCATTGGAAGGTGACATAGACGGTGATTCTGAACAAGCCAATATTGTTTTATGGCATAAACTAATGATGTAAGAGATTCACATTTTCATGATTTAGTTTATATAAATTCAAAACTATTAGATAAACTCAGAAAGTTAAAAAATTTATAAAGATGTACTAGAAAAATTAAACAGAACTGAAATAGTAGTTGATATGCTAAGAGATGAAAAGAAAATTCTAGAAGAAGAACTTGTTAATACATAAGAATCTTTGTCTAACGTTTCTTCTCAACTCAATATGCTATCAAATGAAGTAGAAGTGCAAAAGAAAGCGATATGACATTAGCTTTAGAAAATCATGATTTAGAATCAAATGTCAAAATTATTGAATTAAAAAATAACAATCTCAAAACCGAGTTAAAGAATATCATTAAAAATATAAATAGTTCTAGTAAAGGAAGAAAAATTCTTTCTAAAATTATTAGTAATTCTCAAACTACTACTACTAAGAATGGATTAGGATATAAAAATTCTTCAAGGACTAGTTCAAAGAAGAATAGTGTATCATATAATTTTTTTAATTTACATAACAACTTAGTAAAAGCATAACCAAAACCAAAGGTTTTTACTCAAAAGAATGAAATTGGTAGTATAAACAATATAAAAATTTGGGTATCAAAAACTAATAACATATTAATCAGAAATAAGTATATTAAATCTTTTATAACTTCAGTTCATAAAACTAAAAATTTCACTTATAAAGTGAATTCTAAACCCTTTTGGATTTGGCGTCCTAAGCCTAACACTTAAGACCATAAGAAAAAGTGGATACCAACATCATTTTTATATTTTTTGCAGGTACCAACATAGGAACAGGAAATCAACTAAACTAAATGGGTCATGTAGCTTTTCTTTCGAATATTGAACCCAAAAATGCTAAGGAAGCTGCAACTGATGACTATTGAATTATAGCTATGCAAGAATACTAAATCAATTTGAACGTAATGATGTTTGGGACTTAGTTCCTGGACCAAGTAATCAAAAGGTTATCGGTACAAAATGGGTTTAAAAAAATAAATCCGATGAGCATGGAAATATTATTCGAAATAAAGCTAGGCTAGTTGCTCAAGGTTATAATCAAGAAGAAGGAATAGACTATGATGATACATTTGCACATGTAGCTCGTCTAGAAGCTATAAGTATTTTATTAGCTTATGCATGTTTTAATAATTTTAAACTATGTCAAATGGATGTAAAAAGTGCTTTCTTAATTGATTTTACAAAAGAAAATGTATATGTAGAACAACCTCCTTTATTCGCACATAAATTTTTTTCGGATCATGTTTATATATTAAAAAGGCATTATACGGTGTTAAACAAGCACCTTGAGCTTAGTATTAGCATCCTAAAAATTATTTAATTAGCTCTAGTTCTAAAATTGGAAAAGTAGATCAAACTTTTTTTATAAAACAAGATAAAAATGATATTTTAATAATTCAAATCTATTTAGATGACATTATTTCTTGTTCCATAAATGAAAAATTATGTCAAGAATTTTCAGAAATTATGACAAGAGAATTTGAAATGTCTCATATGGGAGAAATTTCCTTTTTTCTTGGCTTAAAAATCAAGCAATTAAATAATGTTATTTTTATTAATTAAGAAAAATATTGTAATATCCTCATTAAACGATTTGGTGCGAAAAGCATTTCTGCTAAACCAACTCTTATGAGTACTATATTAAATCTCAATAGAGATGAAAATGGCAAAAGTGTTGACCAAAAACTATATCGTAGTACGAATGGCTCACCACTATATTTAACTGCTAATCGACTAAATATAATGATTAGTGCATGCATGTGTGCACGATTTCGATAAAATCGCAAAGGATCACATTCGCATGTAGTAAAGCGAATTTTGGATACTCAACCAAGACTAAAGCCTATGGTCTCTTTTATCCAAAATAATGTCCTTTTGAATTAGTACCATATAGTGATGCTGATTTTGGAGGATATTGTATGGATCGAAAAAGTACTAGTGGTAATTGTCACTCTGTTAGACAATCTTTAGTATCTTTGTTCAATAAGAAACAACATTGCACTTCACTTTCGATGTGCGAAGAAAAATATTTCCTTGCTGCTTTGGCATGTGCTCAAGTAGTCAACATGCAGAAAACACTACAAGATTCTGGAATGCACCTTTTAAATTAAAAAAATTTCTATGATAATAAAAGTCCAATAAATTTATCGAAAAATCCAATAAATCATTCTAGAACTAATCAGATTGATATTAGAAATCACTTTCTTCGAGATAATATAGAAAAAGGAAATATTACATTAGATTTTGTTCCTTTAGAAAACCAGATAGCTGATATATTTACTAAACCATTAAATGAAAATAATTTTATTAAATTACATCAAGAATTATATATTATATCTTTGCATGATTTATAAATTTATTTTAAAAATTTTTGAGAATAAATTTAATTTTTTTTCAAAAATAGTTTTTTTTACAAAAATGCCGGAAGTCGATCTCTGATCATTATAAGGAAGTTGTATGCATTTCCGTTATACTATGTTGTTTCTTGGTTTAACTACATTTACCTACCTCAAATTACCTATACGGTTAGTATGTCTTCTGTTAATCCATCTTTAGTTTTTCCTTTAGTTATAAACGTTCAAATAATCTGCTTCTTAGGTTACTTCAACCTGAAAATAGTATCTCTTCCTGTACATAAAGGCTTCCCACCTTACCATTTTCTTCAATATTCTCTTTCATTCAATCTTTTTTGCTCAATATTTTTTCAAACTTTTTTGCAAACCCCATAATGTCTTCACAATAAGGATCAAATCCGTCTTCCATTGTTTTCAGCACTTCCACTTCCGAATCATCAAAAAATTCAAACAACTCCACTCCTGTATTTATTCTAGTTAAAGTTAAAATCACCAATATATCACACTGGATATACGCCACAGAGGAAGTGAGCTAAATGTAACTTAAATTTTGGCACTCCATCCACTGAAGATAAAATTGATGATATTCACCAGTACCGAAGAAAGACTATAGAACATCAACGAGAAATGTACTATGAGCAGAAAGTTAATGCTAAACGCTTAAGCTTTCTAGAACAAGTCGCTTTGAAGCTTTTCTGGTCATCATAAAAATAATGCATCCATCAACCACCACATAATGTCCTCAAGTGCCACCGAACTCTTGGGAACAAAGCCCCCAATGCCCTCAAGTGCCACCAAACTCCTGGGAGAGTTGTAACATATGGTCACTTATCCATCCATTACAAGGATTACGAAGGTTTAATTGCGTTCTGATGTTTCAAACTCTTTTGAAATCTAAGACTTCTTTTATATTTTTGTATATTTAATTTTGTATTTCTTATATGTTTTCACTATTAAATAATAATACATTTTTGTTATCCAATAGATTATATATATATATATATATAATTTAATTATGTTACAAAAAATATTTAATAAATAGGCTAAGTTCACAAAAAGGCATAGTTTTAGTAGACTAAATAGGACAAAACAGTCGACTAAAACTTCATATGATTTTTTTACAACAACTCATGAATCCAGTAGACTGAAAAACTAGATTTTTTATTTATAATGTTGCGGCCTTAAATTTTCCAACCTACCTTTTTAACAACCATATATAATCATCTTCTTTTTCATCCAACCTTTACCTCTTTCAGCAACTGAAATCCTAGCCTCCGTTTTTTTCAAAACAAACTTTTACCTCCAAATCCAATTAATCCAATGGCCCCAAGAACTAAAAGATCAAGAGAATCCTTCGTCAGACCATTGGAAAGTCAAATAAGATCATTGTTTCATAACGACATTGCAGTTACTCGGTTCAATGCTATGAAGAGCTCAAGGATTTTTGACGGCTTCTACATCAAATTTTCGGATTTCAATGCCAATGCCATTCGTGAGATTGCTGAAGCTAGCGGGATTCATACCTTGATTTGGTTCGATTCTAATAACATTAAGATCTATTCCCTTCTCATCAAATTATTCTTCCCAAACATGAACTTGGATCGCCAAAATCCAAGAAATAAAGATGACTGCATTTGGACGTTTTTTGCGGCATCCAAATCCGTCTCCCACTTCAACGACTCAGACATATTCTTTATTGTCATTCTGACAGAGCTGAAAACATCAACATCGATGTTGACATTGATAATAGATATGAAGTATCCCAAATATTTTTGTCCAATGATCTGACGATATTCAAATCCATAGCCTTACGACCAAAGGCGCGTTTTCTTCACCGTGCTCTAATCTAATGTCTTCAACCCCCTACCCGGAGTTACGAGAAGGTTTACAAAATAGACTTTCAAGCAATCTATGCCATTTACTCCTAACGAGTAAATTAGGATAAAGTCATTATCGACCAATTCCTAACCGTCAATCATAAGTGGAGTTATAAGGCCATCTTCAACGAAGCCTATATCATGCGCATTCTTATGAATTTCAGAGTCGCCATACCCGATACCGACTTCATCACTGTAGGCGATCCAAATTTTAGGACTTTAATTCGTATGAATTTGCCCAAATGTCCTACACCTCAAGAAATCATTAGTTTCAAACAATGGGCAGTGAATTGAGAGCAAGGGATTCCACAACCCTAGGAAATGCATATTGCTTTCTCCTCCACACAACCTTCCCACCAAATAGAGGAATAAGAAGAAGATGATGAAATTCAAGAGCTTTAAAGTGAATTCAATTTGAAACACGCTCTTTCCACACTCTTTCAAAATCAAAGCAAGCTCAACTGGCGATTGATCACCATCGAAAAGAATGTCGTCAAGACCAACAAGAAGCTCGATTCCATCAAAGGCTTCTTAAAAAAGATATGAGAGAAGATTTCTTGTACTAACTCTACTGCTATAAGTATTGCCGAGAATCTCGCTTCTTTCGCTTAGTCTACATCCGAGGAAGAAGAAGAAGAAGAGGAAGAATCAGGGAGTGAGGAAGTTTAGTTTTCTTTATCTTAGTTTATACCTATCTATTTCCATGTTGTTTCTTATTATGTAACATTGATATTTGATGTTGTTTTGTTGTTTATTTTGTATTGTTTGGTGCCTTAAAACATACTTGTCTCTAATACTCATTTCATTCATCATGTTTATCGATTTATGATTCATCTGCAGTACTATTCTTTACCATTATATCCATGTATTCCTTTTTGTCGATGTTGAAGGGGGAGAAATATATGTACAGAAGGTAAAACAAGAAAGTAGATCATTTATTCAGAAGGAGTTACAATCTTTTTTATGAATATTTGTAAATTTGAGACTTACATAGTTGTCATCATCAAAAGGAGAAGAATGTTAGAATCTTATATTTTGATGTTTTGATCTTAACAAGCATATAATTAAATATTATATAAACTAACCATATTTGCGGGAGAAGATACTATTCTACTTGACAATATATTAAAGGCTAAGAATTCAGAGTGAAATTTCAAAATTTATTAATGGTTTGTTTATATCTACTTTAGTAGTTAATCATTGTTAAAATCTCTCCTAAGTGGTATATGCATGCAGACAAGTATTAAAATTATTTTCAAACCATATACGTACAATGTATTTCGTTATTTTCAAATTCCTTTGTCAAAAAGTTTTCAAAAGTACTTCAACATGGCAGAAACTATGAATTTAGTCGACTGAATGAGGAGGTTTAGTCGATTAAATATCTGTGCATGTACACAGTGCACTTGAAGTTTAGTTGACTAAGCCACCGTATTCAATCGATTGAACTATATGTCATTTTTATATTAAACTTTAGAATTCTATTTTTTGAATATTCAGTAGAGTGAAATATTTTCCTTAGTCGACTGAAAATTCATAATAGCTATTTCCTGAACGGTCGCTCTATTCAACGAATATAAACAACCCTTGATTCAAGAGTTGTTTCTGTATCTTTTGACCATAAATTTTCACGAAATATACCTACGGAATTTCGATAATTGCAAACAATTCACAATTTTCCCTCAATCAATTTAGGGTTACAATTTATTGAATTTAGGAAGGGATAAAAGAGTTGATCCTCCCGTCCTATGTAGCCATAGGATCCGTAACTATGGGGATGGTAGTAGGCGTCATAACAACCACGTGTCCTTTGATATGTGTGTGAATTGCTAAAATTTTATATCCCTTTGCTTTGTTAACTCTCGACATGTGGCATCTTGATGATATGAGGCATCCTAATGATATATGGCATATTGATGATTTACAGCAACTCCTCCGTGTCGCTATTATTCAACATCTACTCAACTTTGTTGATATTCGATATCTCATACCATATTACCTACTTGATACCTCTCTTGATGGTAGAGCTTTACACTCGACATATTAAATTTCGGTATGTTTCCCCTTAATATTTGACACTCTCAGTTTTAGTAACACATGCTCTACAACATCCTGGGTTGTAAAGGTTCAGCACCCGCTATCAAATCAAAACCTTAATATCTTCTTTTATGCTTAGATATTTTTCTTCTTTAAGTGGTACCATGTTCTACCTCTACTTCATGCTTTTCACCATTATGTTAGTAGTCATCATTATGTTTGTAGAAATTAAATATCCCTTGGGCTGTAGAGACTCCTCATTGCTAAGCATTTGTCATCCCTATTATTATTTAGAAGTTAGACGCTTTCCTAAAGTTATTTATTTGACATGTTCCTCCATTGTTATAGTTCGAATCACTTCGTACTTTTGGTTGCTTGATATCACTTCTTTCCATTTCAGTTTCACTTCTTATTAGCGGGTCGATCCCTTGCATGCTTTTGTTTATACCTTCGATATCCCCTTTTATTATAAATTTTGACATCATTCCTTGTTGAAGATTCTCAATTTCCCATAAGTTCAACATACACTTTTTAGATGCTCGAACCCTTTGAAGCTCGATATCATTCCTTAGCGTTATAGAGTTTCGATATCCTTGTTTATTTTGAATTCAACATCTCTTGTGGCTCAATATCTGTATGCTAGATGCTTGGTGCGTTATTGATTGTAGTAACATCATCTTCCATTGCATCCATATCCACTTGTTGATCCTTATAACATGATAATCAGAAAATATATGGATAACATTTACTGCCCCATTGTATATAAGAGGCTTATTTCACTTTAGTATAAAATCAAGTATTTTCTCATCCTTCCAAATTTTGGTGTGATTTAATTTTCAATCATGTTTTCCTAAAACATAAAGTAAATGATGATAACTTTTACTGTTAACTTTAAATTGAACTTTAAACAACCCCTTTAGATTTTGTAAAGGTACGGATTAATTTGTGCACTTATTTATTTAAAGAAGCTTTCGTATTTCAATGTAAAATCAATTTTAATTGAGAAGATCGGAAATTTGCTCGATAGGAGGACCATGAATTCTTTGATCAGAAATCTGTCATAATTCATTTGAATAGAAGACCAGAAATCCATCTAGCAATAATACCATAATTTTCTAAACAGAAGACCAAAAATTCATCCGGTAACAATATAATAATTTTTTTGAGTAAAGGGCTAAAAATCCATCTAGTTATAATATTATAATTTTCTAAATAGAAGGCAAGAAATTCATCTACTCTTAACTAATTGGAGGCTGTGTAATAATGGAGATTCCCATCACTTAATAAAAAATTTGAATTCCAACCTCGAATGGAAAACTATTTCATTTTTTAATTTCATGAGCATGATGTCTAAGGCCCAAATAATGAATTATTCTTTAGTAATAAGATTTGGAACTTTTCGAACGCTCGTGAAATCTTTGATTTATGTAATAAATTATTTTTGACCTTCCTTTGAATGCTACTTTAACTTTGCTTTGATGCAAGACTGAATGCGCTTGATTGTTCTTTCTCTAAAGATTGCTTTGATTCTTCCTTAGGATACAGTTTAATTTGCTTTTGCATTTGATTGATCTTCTTTTAGAGGACCACCTCTTACTACGCTTCTTGGTATTAATTTAGGCTTGAGCCCTTTATTCCTTATAGGTAATGATTTAAGCTCTAATTCTCTTTGCCTCGGTCATGCTTTGGGTGATGAATTAGGCTTTAATTCCATTTGTCCCTTACTACCCTTCGTGTAGTGAATTAGGCTTAAGGCCTTTATTACCATATAGGTAAGGATTTAGGCTGGTTCGTGCATATGGTTAGCCATCTTGAGCAGAACTAAAGGCTAGTACGGTGCTTTGGCTAAGCCATCTTTGGCGGGACAAAAGGCTTATCCAACCTCCTACTTGGTGGCGCTCTGGCCAAGAAGCGTGGATGGGACTGAAGGATTGCAATGCTTTCGCCAAGCAATCTTAGATGGGACCAAAGCCTTGCTCTAACCTCCCTCTAGGAGGTACTTTGACTATGCCCTTGTGACGGGATCAAAGGTCGTCTTTTTCCCCTTACTAACATCTTAGGTATTGCTTTATACTTTTCCTTCTAGTTCTTTTCTTTCATTTGATTATTCATAATGTAGATGTGCTTGTCTCAGTTTCCTTTATTCATCTACTGTAGGAAAGCAAGGCCTTAAATGTTCAGCATTCCAAGCTCTCGCTATTACGTTGCCATTGGGTTGACATAATCGGTAAGTCCTTAGTGGAATCACTTCATGAATGACAAAAGGACCTTCCAAATTTGGTCCAAGCAGTCTGTTTAATGAGTTTTTGGTAACTGCCATGATTTTCCAAAGTAATAAACCTCCTTTTTTAAATGATCTTTCCATAACTTTAGAGTTACAATATCTTGATATCCTTTGTTGTACTCGTATAGCCGCTTCATCCCTTAGCTCATTCATTAAATCGAAGGATTTTTTTGCTCAATTCTTGGATGGCATCAAATTATATGCCATTCTTTAATTAGATGGAACTTCAACTTCAATTTGAAGCTTGGTTTCACATCCACATGTTAAATAAAATGGAGTACGTCCTGTTGTAATCTTAGTAGAAGTTCTATATTCCCAGAGTACTAATGGTTGTTCTTCTACTCAATTTTCTTTCGCTTTGTCCAGTTGCTTCTTAAGAATAGTTTTGGTTGTTTTATTATTAGCTTCAATGGCTTTATTAGCTTTAGGATGAGATAGGAATGAATTTTTTTTTGACTATTCCATTTTTATAAGATAATTCGGTGAATTCTTCACTTTCATACTAAGTTCCATTATCTAGTATTATCTTATATTGTATTCCAAATCATGTGGTTATTCTTCAAATCACAAGTTTAACGGTTTTCCTGATGTTACGTACAGTAATTATTCTTATTTAACCCATTTAATGAAATAATCTATGGCTACTACTAAAAATTTAGCTCGATTATTAGATATAGGCATTGATCCAATTAAATGATTCCCCATACATCTAAGGGAAACATACTTTAAATTGTGGTTAATTCACTTAGTGGAATGTGTAGAACTATTGATAATTTCTGACACTTCTCACATCTCTTTACATGATTCCCTGCATCATTAATCATTTGGAACTAATAAAAATGATCTCTCATGACCTTTTCGGCTAATTTTACTCCATTAAAATGATCCCTAAAGAATCCCTTTTGTGCTTCTTGTAACAGTTTTAAGCCATTTTCCAAATTAGCACTCAGGCAAGGGATTGAATATCCCTTATAAAGTATTCTGTTTTTCATGGTAAAAGTATGGGCTTGGCAACTTTCTAGAGTCTCTTTTGTCTTTTGGTAGTTTCCCTTTCACCAAATATTCAACAATGGGTGTCATCTAGTTGTTTTTGTAATGACTATAAATTTTATACAAATGGTTCCTTCTTGGTTTTCTCTATTGCCATTTCTTGATTCGTTTTCCTTGTCTGCTTGTTCAAGTGCTTGGGAACTAGTTAATACCAAAGATTCATATTTTTGCTTAGATTCCTTTCCCCTTATAATAGAACTTAGTTGGAAGTCAACTAGCACAATTCGAGTTACTGGTGCTCCTAGTGAGCTGGCCAACTTGGCCAAAGAATCGATTTAGGAATTCTTTAAACTTGGTACTTGATGTATCGAGAAATCTTCAAACTAGATCAATATCTTTAGCACTATTTTTACGTTAAGGACCAATTTGGCATCTTTCATTTGATATGTTTCGTTTAACTGATTTACCATTAGCTGGGAATCGTTGAAGATCCTAATCCTTGAAATTTTGGCTAAAAGGCTAAAGTGTGTCGTACTACCATCTATTCATACTCTGCTACGTTGTTAGTAGTGGAAGGTCCTAATTTCATTGCATAATATATCCAGTGTCTACTAGGTGTAATGATCGTGTGTCATGCATCGGCTCCTTGTTCATTTGAAGCTCTATCAATAAGTAACAGCCATTTGGATCTCAAATCCTTTTCATTTTCCGATCATTCTTTAATGAATCCTATGCATTCATTTATTTAGTTGGCTAGAGCCTGTTCTTTATTAGCTTCTTAGGGATGGAACCCAATATCATATTGGCTACGCCCTATTCCCCATTTCACTATTTTTTTAATGCCTTGGGTTTACTGAAGATTTGTTTGGGTGGAAAATCAATTAAGAATTTAATTAGGTGAGCTTGGAAATAGGCCCTTAACTTCTGATCAGTGTGCATCAAATAACATTCCAACTTTTCTATGATCAGATATCTAATTTCTACGTCCTTGGGCCTTTTGTTAACATAGTGTTGCGCATGTAAAAGTGTAATTTTTTGCTCCCATATTTTATCTTCTTTTACTAAAATAAATGAGAATATTATGTATTTTACATGTTTAAACCAAAATCTAATTTTTTTTTCAAATCATCTTTCATTCATCTTCATTTGGAGGTAAAATGTTAATTTTTTGAATGAATTGATTTTGAGAAAATTTATTTGCACCTTTTTATTTGTAGGAAATGGAGTGCAAATCTAAAGAGGTTTCATGGATCTATGCATGCACATATGTTGAAAGCTAATGAATAAAGGAAATAAAAGAACTCATTCAACATGAAAGAGCACACATGCCCGCTAATAGCGGTCCATAATTAAAAGCACATGCACATGTTAATAGTGACATAAAGGCATGTTAGTGGAGGTTAATTAATTTCCTAATGATTACATGGAGGTTAGACTTTCTCATTGGCATTTTTGGTAGTCCACTAATACATGAATTATGGTTTTAAGCATGTATAAATACCCATTATGTTTCATGTAATCGCCTGCTTCTCTTTTATGCAAGTTGTAGCACAAAATTTATCATAAATAAAATATCTCTGTAATGTCTTCTTCGCCTTGTTCTTTACTTTCCTACAGTTTTTATTTGATGCTTTATTTTATTTTTACTTTATTTTATGCTCTCCTATTTACTTTATGCTCTTTTATTTCATGCTAACAACATAGCTTGCAATTAATTTAATTTTTATTTCATGCAAGTAGTTGGCTCTCTTTTCTTTTAAGCAGCTCTCGCCGTCCTTCTTTTTTATGTTGAAATTACTCTATGTTAAATGTATTCAAATATTAGTAGCTATAACCCTTCAATTTAGGGGTAATGAAGCTCTCATGAAGAATATTAAATTAATATAATAATTTCCTTTGTAATCTCTCTTTTGTGCTTAATGGAAATTATGAATGACGGTGGATTATGCTTTTCTTTTTGTGAATTTAACAGTCTATGTTGACATCTCAAATACGGTATGCTTAATCCAACATATTATAAATTATTTAGTCATTTACCTAAGTAATTTTGATGAAAAAAGTCAAATTGTAATCAAAATTTGATGGTCTATTTTACTAATTCATAGTAAATAGATCATGCTTAAAATTGATTTTCTTTTTAATTTCATGTCATTTTCATGACAATGGACTAGTGGATCTGAATGGTGTTGTTAGAATTTGATGGTTTAATTTATGCTAATTTATAGCACAAATAAACCGTATATATAATAAACACATCAATCATTTTTAATTAATATTTTAATGAAAGATTATAAATGAATTTTGTGTTGATTTATATAAATGATTAGAAGTGGATTTGCCTCTAAATTGCTCCTTAATCTCGTAGCTTTATTCATTTTTGCGCTAGTTTATATTCTACAATTTCCTAGTCACTTTTGCTTAAGTTTATTTTCTACAATTTACCAGGTTAGAGCAATTTTAAAATTGTGGACAAATTTGATTGAGTAATATTAGAATTTAATTCTTTCCCAATGAATCGACGCGTAGTCACATATATACTACGACTGTATGATGTGTGCTTGAGGTTTTTATAACAATTATATTTTTTGGCGGTTTTCTAGTCGATAGAAAATTCGCCGTTTCAATAAGTTTTTGGCACCATTGCTGAAAAATTGTAACGTGATTTTAGTTCTACTCTTCGAATTATTTTTATTTGAATTTATTATGTGCTAGTTTTGTATTTTGATTTGTATATATAAAAGAATTGTTGTGCATTTGTTTGACACATTTTATTTTCAATTTTATTGTGCATCTCTTGTTTTCTTCGCTTTTATTTTTTCTCATTTGATTTGTGTTATCATTCTCTTAAAAAAAATATAAAAATTCTTTCCTGCATTTTCTTCCTAGTGTCAAACTATAAAGTTTTTAAAAATACATTTTGTTTGTTTGCATTTTATTCTTATTTTCATTCGGTTTGTTCATTTGGTTTGCTCTAGTTTATTTCCAGTTTCATTCTACAGCTTGCATTTTATTTCTCTACGTTTTCTTATTTGTACAAATAAATTGCAATTCAAATACATTCTTTGTTTACATAAACGGTTGTTTAGAAACCCCTCATTTTTACATATGTTAACCCAAAAAATGGATCAACACCTTGGTTTGAGTTCAAAAGCACCAGCCTTGCTCTGACAGATCAATATCACAAACAACAAATATAGAAAATAGCCGTTTAAGAAAGAAAACAAGGAAATTTTATAGTGGTTCTACTGCTAATGAAACCTATGTCCCCTTTATAATTTTATTATAGATTGATTATTGTTACAAGTCAAATTATAAGGCTTTCGATTATACTTTGCTAGATCGAATCCCTAGGGCTGGAACCACTAGAGAATCATAGTGAATTCTTTGGAAGATTGTTTTAAGGAAGATAGAGAGTAAAGAATGTTTCCAGCAAAGCTTCAGCCACTAGTCCGGAGAAGATCCCATTTATGGTGCCGGTAGGTATTTAGAGGGATCAGAGAGCTTCTAGGCCAGACCACTTCATCAACTGCTCTTAGGTAGGTACTGAACGACCTAGGAGGGTTTCAGTCACGATCCGAGCCAAACCATGGGTTGGCAGCGACCCATTGTCCATGGGTTGGCAGCGACCCATAGACTTGCCTCATAATTGAGATAATCACCTGGCTCTTTTTTTCCATTGCCTCCTTAGTGTTAGCTCGTTAAAGACTCATGGGCAAGCATGGATCACTAGCGATCCATGATGTATGGATCACTAGCGATCGATACATCTTGAATTTTTCAACATCCTTCTTCCTTCCTTCTTTTATTCCCTACATCATAGCGACGCTCTATTTTGCATGGATCGCTAGCGATCCATAGGGTACTGGTCACTTTATGTCCAACCACTTAGGATATTTTTGGAGTTTGGGGTTTGAGATGTCTCCATGGTCTTGCATCATCATTTTTATGTAGTCTCGCTGCATGTTGTTCCATTTTGATGACAATTTAATAACTGTTTGCACTCAGCTGCTGATTGGGCTCCCAGAAAGCTGGTCTCTTAGTTTAGTCGATCTCAATTTTTGCTTTACTAATATAGCATAGTTCTCGTTAACTCATTGCCTTAGCCTTTCTGGTTAAGTTCTATGCCATTAGATGTCATGAGATTGTTATGCTTTCTGGTGGGTCCTGTTAGGTTAAAAACCCAGATAATATTTTCTCCCTAGAGTATGTCTTGGTCGTAAACAAGGCGTGCTTTGGAAGTAATCATTCTCCACATCTCTAGTCTGGACTGCTACTACTTGTCATAGTGGATCAAATTTCTTCTTAAAGCTTCCTGATATGCTTTGAAATTATGAATTGGTGTTGGAGCTTGAGTTTGATAAAAAGTTGCATCCAACCTTATGGGTCGCTAGTGATCCATCGTGTATGGATTGCTAGCAATCCATACATTTGTAAAATTTTGCTTCGAATGTTAGGTCGCTAGCTATCTATGATGGATCATAGGTGACCAAATGCCTTAACAAAATTTTTTCTCCACATTTTCACTTACCTACATATATTCATACGGGCCGACCTATCCACTCATTCGAAATGACCTAACTACCTACTTGAGTCGATCCTCTTCAACCTCGTCGTGCGATTCAAGCCCCTATGCAATCCAATTCCTATTACTACCAGCGATCCAATTCTCTTGCTCACCACAACCCTAGCGGATCTATACCTTGGGTTGAAATCCTAACTTACCTTTAAATCCCCTCCAACCCACTATTAGCTCATTACTGACCTATCATTAGTCTACCACCGACCTGAGTACTTGTCATTAGCTTGTCTTTGGGACATTGATCCACATCTTCGTCCAATTTCATGTATAAAGCTTAATCCAAGGTGGGTTCGCTAATTAATTTGAAAATTATAGTGCTCATGAGTCGATAGTGAGGATGCATTTAAAATGTTGGTTGCAACAAGTTTTAGTCCGCTGCGATTTTCGAGAAAAAGATAGTAAACCGAGTCATGAGTTCTGTACGGAAGGGCATTTGGATTTTGTCCAGGTTCTCGACATGCTTTACTGTCTTCTACCCGAAAATCAAAGTTGACTTGTGTAGAGCTACATAGTTGAGGCAGCATGACATATCATAGTTGCAGAGGTATAAATTTTTCGTTTGTATGCTTGGTGACCTTGTAATGAAAAGGATCTTCCACGTCGCTCTGGAGTTACAACGAGCAAGTGTAAGAGAGTAAAAACAAAAATCAAGCGATGCGGGAGGTCTTTTTTTTCGCTACGAGCGAACTATCTACACAGGATAGACTGTTTGTTGTGTTTCGAGCACCAAGTTTATCCTATATAGATAGAACACTGCACTTGCCCTAGTTCACATTTGAAATCCGACGTGTCGAATACAAATTAATGTTCCTTTGGAATTCAAGTATGATAGGGGAAACTATTAGTTTAAGATAGAAGTATTTGACCATTTCTGATGTGAGTTCTGTTGTTTAGAATGAGTTAGCCATACACATGTCATAAGTCCAGCGGAGGAAGCGGACACTCTCAGAAGCTAAGTCGCCATACATCATCCTTCCTCCTTCCCCCTCGCAAGCTCAATATGGCCAGATGGTCTCGATTGGTCCGGTTTTGGACCGAACGCCTCCTTACTTCAGAGTTCAACTCAACCCACCGGGGAGAGCTTCTTCGGTGGTTTCCATTAAAGTTATTCACAACATGTGGGCGCAACATGGTATAGTGCAACAGGATGTATGCCTACTGGAGAAGGACGAATTCGCTCACTCGCCTCCACCAAGGTATACCACCTACCATCGATACATGTGTCTGAATGGAGCTATGCCTCCCTTTAGTGACTTTCTACGGGATACTCTTTTGAACTTAGGCATTTCCCCATGTCAGTTCTACCCTAATGATTATGCCATATTGACTTGCCTACGTGTTCTTTTCCATGGACATTCAATCACGCTCCGAAATTTGACGAGTTATGGTACTTCCTGTCGTTCAAATGGAGAGATGACTGCCCTTTCTTAAGCGTAAATGAAGCCAAAAGGAACTGAAAAATCATCTTACGCTTGCAAAACAACTTATCACAATTTAAGATGCAATATTTCTTCGTTAGATGCACCAAGGGGTTCAATCATCTGTGGACAATAGAGGGCAAGTTCCTTTTTTCATCCATAGAGTTGCAATGAAGTTTCTTACTGAACTTGTGCCTTTTACAGTTATTCTATGGCAAAATAGGGATGGGGCTATTGACGAAGTTTTTCAGACTCTGATGGCCATTCATGCTAAAGAAAGATGTGTTAAAGTTCTGCTAACCGAAGGAAATTTACATTGATATGGGTTATTGCATCCGGGTAGATCGTCCTTTCAATTTGAAGTCCCTTCTCCTGCTCGGTTCAGGGTTTGCTCATGATCCACTTCTTCTTGCGCCTTTGAAGAAGGTACTTCTTAAGAGAGAGAAGGATTTTTTGGAGAATCGGTCAAAGAAAACTACGAAGGAGAGATGTCATTGCGATTGGACTCAATGGCCCAGTTAGAATGCCTCTGTTCCTGGAGGAAGGGGAAGAGGAATTGAAGAAGAGAGAAGGCAAGGCTGCAACGGACATAGAAAAGTCGAGATTAGTAGTGATGAGTCCACTTCTAGTGACTACTTCCAGCAAGAATTCGATGGTGGGGAATAAGAGTCTTGCAATGAGACTCCCGGAATAAGTCCCGTTCTTTTGATTTTACCTCTTCCTAATATGAGTGACAAAGACAAATATCTTGAGTCCGACGGACATCAAGATTCTCCATGTAAAGATGTCGGAGCGGAGCTCGGGGATTTTGGCGATGTATTTGTTGACTTTGATGTGTTCATGAAAGAATATTTTAAATTTGATACGATGCCTTTGCACTCGAGTGATATCGCGCTAGAAGCTAGCGTGGTTCTACCTACGATAGCCGAAGTTAGTCCAATTCCACATACGATGGCCGTTTATTCTGGTTCATGATGACGTTTTGGGCCTACCTTAGAAACACACTACACCTCTCACTAGGAATACACTCACTTTCATCCATTCCTTCTTTTTTGTTGTGTTTATGTTCATGCTTCTAAAACCTTTTGTGTATGCATTATGCCAGGTATGACGAGAGGAAGAGGCCTTTATAATAACTTTGAAAAATTCACCGACTCGCAGTAGTATTCCTAGCGCACCTTCGGCCATCATCAATTTTAAGAAATGGTGGAAGAATATAGGAGGATGAAAGAGCTTAAAGCCGAAACCTACCACCAAGAAGAGAGAGATCGAGGTCGATCCTATAAAGCGGGTATGAGAAGAGGAGATCTTACGAGAAAAGTGATGAACCATCGAAAAGGTCGAAGTTTGAATAATGTCCTCATTCTTCAAAGCTTGCTCCAACACATTCTTCTATGGGCCAAGAAATTCCCATTACTTCTACCCCAATTCCGCCTTCAACTCATATTTCTCCGTCTTCTAGTATCACTATTGTTATCCCGCCTTTTGGAAAGGTCGCGATACCGAGGAATTGACTGGAAATCAGAGGTAGTTTATCCTAAAGAATGCTTATACACAGGTTCGCTATAGATGTTGGTCAATTTTCCTCGAGTCTGGATTGAGCTACAATTGATATGACATGACAAGCAAAGCTATGAAGGTCAGCATTTTGAATTTCAAGTAAATCTGAGTTCGTATCCTTAAGATATGATTGATGCAAATTAAGTGATCACCTTATTCCTATCCATGAAGCAATCAGAGAGAGACCGCCTTCGCATTGATCCTGTTCGAATCCATCAACTGCACATGGCTGTGTATCGATCAGCAACATGTGAGTCCACATCGTATCCATCCTGGTAGGTCTCTTCGTACCCAACAAAAACCACCTTTCTTCACATCCATCATGCTCGTTCCCTTTTATGTCCATCAATGGTCATCGTTTCGTATCGATTCCATTTCTACACACTTCGTATCGATCCTCCCATCCACACATTTCGTATCGACCAATAATCGATACGAAGAGCGCATGATAGATCGATACGAATGACGTCCATAGATATGAAGCAGCCTATAAATGTCGATAGGAAGCCAACGACGAATATCAATACGAAGCAGCCTCTGAAGCATCGATATAAAAAGAGCTGTCGAGATCAATACGAAGAACAATTCCAGGTAGAAACGAACAAAGCACGATTCAAATGGCAGAAACAGTCATTCGGCATGAAAGGTGTATCGATCCTAGATATAGCTCCACGTCACCCTGATCGATACAAAGGATATCGATACGAAAAACCAACAATGCGAAGTGGATCGATACGAACTTAGCAGCCTTCAATAAATCTAAAATTGCATCGATCATAACTCAAAATCTACAAGTTCAAATGCCACCAAATTTTCATAGGAGCTTGCATATGTCTTCTGGAATGGTCATGATCGATCCCGACTCGATTGGGCTAAATCATGATCGATACGAATTGCATTCGTATCGATCACGGATCGACTCCAAACGGTTAGGGATCGATCGTGTGGGCCTACCCCCGTGAGAGAAGAGGTCATCTGAGATCCGAGCGGGATATTTGCAGCCTACACCTATTAATAACAGCCTAAAACCTACTGAAAAGGGACTTTTTGGCTTTTCTGCTTCCAGACTCTGCCGAAATCATCATTGTGCTTGACTTTAGCTGTTGTAACTTGTTGTATCTAGCAAGAAAAAGTTAATAAAGTCAACCATTTTATAGTGGACATAGGCCATATGCCGAACCACTCTAAATCTTCGTGTTTTCTATGCCTTCACTTGTTTGTTAATTGGTATGTTTGTTAGATCTTCCTTCTTCTCCATTTATTTTCTTCATTTTATCTCTTCAAACACATCCGAGTAGTGATGTGCCCAATTTTGGTACAAACACTTTGGTGCTTTCACTGAAAAAATCCAGTTTTTCTCTTGCTCATTGGATCTACTACCGATATTGGATTGCAAGAATCCAAGGGAAAAATTCAGATTTCAAATCTAAAATTCTTCCATCCTATTCATATTTGCATAAAGTCTAGGAAAGAGGTTCACTACCCATCATGGTCAACACTAGGACTACTTCAACTGCCATAGATCTAGAAGGACGGGACAGACAGAACCCTACGAAACTACCTCAGCCCGATCAGAATGCTACAGGACCATCAAATCCACAAGGCCCTGCCACAAGGAAAGAGTTTCAACTACTAATGCAAGAGCTGACGGAGAGTCGACAGCAGCTTACTCAGCAACTCCGTGCAAACGTGGAATTGACCAATCAACTGAATCGTCAGAGATGAAGGAGATCTAGGAGGGATCAGGCTTCCTATTCATCCGTGGAGTGTTTAGCCTCTTCTAACTACCATTATAGATCCACGTATCCATGATTGGACGGAAGTTCTGCACAAGGTACTGGACATCATCATGCACTGAATCTTGAGTAACCAAGGTTGACCCATCAACCAGCCATCAGAATGGACCCTCCTCTCGAGGAGGTACTGTTCCTTATCATATTATAGAAGAATGCACTGCCACCACTGCTACTGAATTGGGAGTCGATGCCCGAAATCGGATAGATCCGATCCACCATCAGCATGAATATGCTCTAGGACCTTATGTTCCAGAGAACTTAGAACCAAGGCGGCGAGATATGGACCATCGACCACGACTGGCCCGTCCTCGCATTGTGGAACCTGACCATACCTTTGCCCAACATGCTTAAACTATTTAGATGTCGGACATCCCAATGATGATCCATCAGATGATCCGAGAGAGCCAAGGCCTCACCAATGACGACTAGGGAATCTACCAGAGTCATACACCTTTTATTGATGATATATTCTATGCCGAACCACCTCGGCGATTCAAAATGCCAACCCTACCCGTTTATGAAGGGAGCTCTGATCCTAATTAGCATATCTTAAAGTACGAATGGTCGATGAAGGCTGCACGAGCCGTTGATGCGGTCAAGTGTGGAAGCTTCTCGATTTCTAGAGGGGGCATAACAACTATGTGGTTTACCCATTTACCACCTCGATCTATCTCATGTTTTGACCAGTTGGAAATGAAGTTTGTTGAACAGTTCTACATGCATGTCGCAGGCCGAAAGATGTTAATACCTTGTCTAGTGTCACTCAAGCTCCTGGAGAGACACTCAGACGTTATCTATAGAGATTTCATGCTGCATGCGCTAAGATTAGTATCCCAATGACAACTCAATTCTGATGGCACTAACTAAGGAGATCGATCTCGAATCTGAATTCAGCAACTAGTTGGCCAGAAAACCTCCTGTGACATTGGACCATTTCTATTCCAAAGCGGCCCAATTCTTTAGAAGGGAGGATGCGAAACATTCTAGGATAGATGTAGGGCCCAGTGTGGGAGGAATCCAAAGAAATGTAGCTGTTAAACAAACCAAGGAATGTTCAGAAAGGTGCAATTGAACATACAGAATAAACAAAATAAACAGAAAGGTAATGAGAGTCAAACTAGGAAACGGATCAGAATAGTGGAGCATGACCTAGAACTCCTATGTCTGGCAATTATACTCCTTTTAATACGTCGTTGGAGAATGTGTATTTACAAATTGCTGTCACGATCCAAATTTCAGCGTTCGAAAATCGACACCCATACTTCACTTGTACTCAAATGCCCCAGATTCAACCGTTGAAATTTGATTCGTGCCCGAGCTTATAACACATTAAGTATAACAACACAGCGGAAGAAAAGAATGAATATCATATACAACTCCAATGATACAATATCCAAATATACAACAATGATATCAATAATGCTCAACAATATCAGAGCGACATATATAATAGCGGAAACAAATAGCAGCGGAAAGAATATATTCAATAGAAAGAATAGTCTTCAGAAGAGAACTCCAATGCTTGCACTCTCCATCTCCAAAGCACCAATCCATAAGTAGCTCGAACCACCATCAAGTTGTACCAAGCTAAGCAAGGTCAGTTGTCCTAACCAAAGACTTCAATATCCAAAGTCTCCAAATAATTCCAAAGAGAAAGCTGAAAGCTACTGAATCGATATGTACTATCTGAAAAACCCAACTCTAGACTGCCTGTGCGGAAAATTGTGGGCATCCAGAGTTTAGGAAGGGAACAATAAACTCCGGGTCAGTCATGGGACTGGTATGAGCAAACAAAAACATTTTATCTTTTAAGAAACAAAAAAGAATTTAAATTGAAATCCATAATGCTTTTTGGAAAATGAAACTACCATAAGGCCTCTCGGCACACACACAATGCAATCGCACACTTGGGGGAGATTTCTCCTTATGATAGTCAAACATGCTTAATACGCGAAAATATTTGATATTATTATTATTAGTGCATAGTGGAAAACATTTCGAAAGTATAATATTAATCTTAGCCAGCATACGTACCATTATAGTATGCCTACTATAGCTACATGATGGATGACAGGTTCTACAACTAAAACCATACAAGGCGCGTATTGGATGATTGGATTTCCAACAATTGGTCAGGCTAAGGAACTTCCTATTGCCACATGGGAACGCCTCTGGAGGGACGCCCCGAGAACCTACCCGGCTCTCTGCTAACATAAGGCCGGTTACCCCCTTCCCAGGAACTAAAACCTAAGATATGCCACCCCCAGTCGTTTGCGACCTTTATCCGAGGATCCTCTACACCAACAACATCACACAATAATAAATATACAGTGTCCACATGAGTAAGTATCTGGGTTCCATACCATAATACCACCCTTTTCTAGAAGGAATGGACATACCCTAAGGGTGCTACCCTTGAAATCTTGCCGCATCTTTCCTGTTTCGACCATTACCGGGTTGTGAGGCTCGACAAAGTCTCGTCCACAAAGCTACGCTTTTCACAAAAGCCATGTTTTGCTCAACAAATGATCAGCAGCACTTCGTATGCCACATTACCAAATTGGGAATGTATCACTAGTAACCATCAACTACATAACCTCTGAGCTTGTACATCTCAGAGAAGGGTGTTAAGCTAAGAGAATAAATCCCTGCCACCAAATAGAAATGTATTTGATAGATTCCAGTTTTACATCTCAAAGTGTAATGTCAAACACACATCCATACAAGTCTGTTCCAGATTCGAACAGAACCGAAGGCACTTCCGAAGAAGCCCTTGCAAATCCGGATAATCCATAATCACGACCAGACTCCCCATCACAAAGGGTGCTCAAATCTCTATATCGGGGGCCATTCGGTGCAGAGACATTCGACGGGTTATCCTTTGGCTTTCGAAAATATTCGGTATTCACCACCGGTCTTCAGTTGCTATCCATAACATCGTATAATTATTCGGAATGGGTTATATGACACAAGGTCTTCTCCCGGCTAAACCGAATAGTTAATGCAATATTTAAAGGCATATGGATATTGGGATTTCAGTTAAGTCACAACTTTAAACCCAAACTTTTCTTTCAAATGGTTTAAACAAATTACCATTTCAAATCTTTAACAAGAAAGATTCACTTCACCAAGTTCACCCAGTTTCACAAAGATTCATTCACAGATTTTCAAAATAATTTCCATTTCAGTTTGGACTAACTCGTTCAATTTTTAAATCGAAGCTTTAATAGCTTTCAAACTTGTTTCCAATTCAAATCTTTTATATAAAAGATACACCATTTAAAATCTTCTTTGATTTCCAAACAAGGTTTAATAATCTTTCATAAAGGTTCGTTCATAGCTTTCAAAATAATTTCACTTCAAATTTTTCGACCCAAATTGAAAACCCTTCCTTATATGAAAGCTATTATTAATTGAAACAAATAGTTTCGTTTTGAGAAAAACTGATTACATTTACCTAAGTTAAAGCCATTCAAGTATAAACTTGGGTTTAAATTTAAATTCCCAAAACAATACTTTTTTTAAATGGTTAAAAATCCATATAAAAACATTTATAACTTGTGTAATCTTTTTAAACCAAAATTTTCAAATCATTGAATTCAATTTCAAATATCGAATTCAAACTCAAACCAAAATATTTCAAATTTCAAACTAAATCAAGTTATTTAACATAACTTTTATCTTCAAAACTCCTTTTCAAATACTTTTCAATTCAACCCAATTTAATTTCCAAAATCATTTGGATTAAAATTCAAACTTTAAAACCATTTCAAAATATTAAATTCAAATATGTGTGACTTAACCGATTTCCTCGTGAAATCCATATTTGTATGTGTATAGTGTGGTCTAAGGGTTTCACACACAATAGTGCAACAACATCAACCATTACAGATTCAAACACAGAAATATTGATAAGCGGTATAATCTATAACGCTTATCTTCATTTATAGATCATGGGTGAATAATATAAGTTCATCGTAGATAATAAATTACATCATAGATAAATAAATTACATCACAGATCACAACACAAATCAGGATAATTCATAACGCAAAGCATCATATATTAGGGATATCAACAATTAAATCATTCAATCCAAACATCCATAAGTAATATCAATTAATTATCTGATTAATTTAAATCAGATTAGTCGCTAATCTTGGTTAATTAATGTTTATTAATTACAAACCATTTAATTAATTATTCTTAATTAATTACAATAATTAATTAACCCTTAATTAATAATTATCCCTTAATAACCTCTATTAATTAATTAACCTTTAATTACTTTATCACATTAATTAATTAATCCTAATTAATTTAAAATAAGTAATTATCCCTAATTACTTAATTAACCTTTACCATAAATTAACTACTTTTATTAATTAACTAACCTTTAATTAATTAATTAATTACCTTAATTACATTAATTAATTAAGCTTAATCAATTAACCTTTAAACACATGATTAAATCAATTTTTAATCATTAATTATCAATCCTTAATTACTTTCATTAAGTAATTATTATTAGTTTTAATTAACTATTCATTAATTACTTGATTTATTAAACTTAAATTATTAATTAATTTATCTTAATTACCTTAATTAAGTAATTAACTATAAGTAATTAATTTCCTTTAATAACTAAATTTAACTTAACCTTTAAAAGTTAATTAACAATTTCAAAACATCCTCTATATTAATAATCACAAATTAGTTTTAATCATTTGATTAATCAACTTTGATCAATAATTACCTTTAAATAAGTAATTGTCCTTAAGTAATTAAGTGCCCTTAATTACTTGTCATTAATTTAACTTTACTTCATCATTACATAAAGTAATGATCTTTAATAACCTTTTATAAATTAAATCAAGTAATAAAATAAACATTTAACTTAACAAAATTAGGTTAAGCAAGTTATAACTTCTTTTAATCAAATAAATTGAAAAAACACCATCATAAAATTATTTAAACTAGATTTAATCTAAATTTTAAACCTGCTTTTCTTTTAAACTTAAAACCGTTTAATCTTTCAATTGCTTCGGGTATCAACTCGAGCCCAAAGTAATCTTTCTCGAGTAAAACTTGGGGTCCTTCTTTCTCCTTCTTCTTCTTCTTCTTCTTCTTTTTTTCTTTTTTTTATTTAAAAAAACGCTGATCTAAAACAGCACTGCTAAAAAAAACCCAAGTAAACTTCGAAAACAACTCGAGCTACACACTCATATTTCCCGAGTTCCCACACGAGAGCTTCATCTTCTTTCTCGAAACAAACCGATGCACAGCCGACGTTGTGCACATGCACATGACGTCCCCTTCACTCCGATCATCGCTCAGGCCACCCTCAAGTCGGCAATGCAACCCTAAATCAATTCGACCCCCCAAAGCTATCGATCAAGCTGTAAACCAAAATCGAGTAATGCCGATCATCGCTGTAACTAAGACCACCTCTTCTTCCCCTCGTTCGATCACCACAAGCTACTGGAAGCCATGGTTCATTGCCACAAGCTTCGTCTGAGCACCTTTTTCCTTTTCCCACATGACCGATCACCGCCGATTCAACGATGATGGCCCAATAACTTCGAGAACCATCGCTACTCAAACCCGGCCTAAACCCTAGTTCGCCTCAGTTTCGCCACCACAGTGCTCGAGAAATCCACCAAATATTTTCCATTGATCATCGATCGACTAACAACCGTTTACCCAAAACCCGATGCTTCAAAATCACGAGATTGCCGAAATTTGACTAATTTACATATTCTAATCATATCACGATTTCCCACGATTTATACAACTAAAAATCTTGATTTAAATCTTAAAATTCATGACTTATAAAGATGAACACGATCTTCCAATCAAATCTTAAATGTTAATAAATCAAATTTTGAAAAAGAAATTTAAGTTACTGTCTTTTTTACTTCCAGTTGTCTCTTTTATTTTTAATACTTGAAAATATTTTTAAAACTTAAATATTGATTAAGCAATCATATTTCGTTTAGATCGTAAGACTTAACAAAGATCAGAGGAAGATAATTTAATTTTTTTCTTCCTTTTAAGTTTTAATTTTAAAACCTGTACAAAGAACAGGGGTTTACTTCCCTGTTTCAAACATGCACAGCATAATTTATATACATAGAGGCATATTCATACTCATGCAAACCTATTCCATAAAAAAACATCAACACAGATTATATGCAGATCAAAATGTGTGTGGGTTTAATAGTTTCTCACCTGATATTTGCAAACAAAGAAGAACAGAGAATCCAAGCCTGGGTTTGTTCCTTGATTTGATCTGGAACTATTGATTTTATTTTTGAATTGAACCTGCACTTAATCCTGATTTGTACTTTGTTGAGTTGATCTGTGTAACTTGATTTAGTTGAATGCTTTTGTTTTCAGAATGAAGATACTTTTGTTTGTATCTACACTTTGATTACTTTTTCCTGTGTTCCTAGGTTTTTAAACTTCCAGGTTTGAGGAGATTTGAAGTTTGCATAATGCTTTCAGATTCCTGAATTTTTCCTTGAGTTTGATCTTGCTTTCTGGCTTTGATTTTTGTTTGTTTTCTTTTTGATCTGAGTTTTGTTTTCAGGTTGAAATGCATGTATATCTTAGGTTTGATAAAATTGAATTTTGTTTGAGATTTTTGTTTTGATCTTCATTATACTATTTTTGAATTTTCAGACTTGTGATGCTTAAACTGAGAATGGTCATTGAGAAACCTGGTTTCCTTTTCTTCTTATGCATGTTTTATATATTTAAATTAGAAGAAAATTTTCTTCTTATGCATGTTTTATATATTTAAATTAGAAGAAAATTTTCTTCTTATGCACGTTTTACAAATGTCATTTGAGACAAAATTTATGTTTATATCCTTGTCTTGAATTTTTTTTATAGGTTTATGTTTAGCCCTTTGCTTTATTTTAATTTTTGAAATAAGTTTCATGCTTTTACTTATTAATTATGAATTATATCTTTATATGTTTATATTTTAGTTTTAAATCCTTACTTTATTATAATTATGTGATATGTTTATCTATTTTGTTTCCTCACATTCTATTTTGTACTTATACAATTAAAACAAATGATTTGAAATAAAATTATTCATTACAAATAAATAATTATATATATATATATATATATATATATATATATCCACATATATTAGTCCTTTGGAAATATAAAATTAATAAATCCAATTTTATTTCTTGAATTCCAAGTCAAATTTATTTCCAATACATTTATATTCAGACTTCGAATCAAATTTTAAATGATAACCCATTTATATAAATAAATAAACATACATCTAATTAAATTTGGAAATTCAAAAACAATTTAGATTTTTATTCCCAAATCTTCAAATTAATTCTCAATTAAATTTAAAATTAATATCTATAAACAACTAATATTTTATTTTATTTTGAAAAACTCTATTTAATTCACAAATTAATTTCAAAAATTAATTCAATTGTCAAATTAGAATGGGCTAAAATTCGGGGATGTTACAGATTCCCCCCTTAAGAAAATTTCGCCCTCGAAATTTGTAAGGGAGACAAAAAAAGAGAGATAAAGAGATGAATGACCAAATCAAACTGAATAGCTATTCTGCATTTGTCTTACCAAATCAGAATATCAATAATGGATACAAGAACGAATCATGATACTCGGGTCACCAGAACTATGGAATATACAGGGGTATTGGTTAGTTCAAAAGATAGCTAACCACTTGTTGAATATACCTGGACCCAATAGAATGAATAGATATACGGATGCAATCCAAATCTTTTAGTTTAAACAACCAAAATATATCTATCAACCATAGCAACCAAAGCAAACAATTCATCCAAACAAACAATTCTGACCCATCTGGAGTTTATGTCCCATGCAAAATCAAAGCTTCTTCCTGGAATTGCGTGGAATGATTAAAGAATTGGAAAAGAGACGATGATCAAAGAAATTGATAGAAAATTGCTTCCTCTATTTCAGGGTATCGACCATTTATAGTCGTATTCTTCTATCCCTTATCTCGTCCTCTTCTTGCACTCATACTCACTATCAGTGGATAGTAAGAGAATTTACTGAGGCAACGGACGGATATCTTAGGGATATACTCATTCTAGGGTATACTTCACCCTATCTCTAATGAGTACCTAATGAGTTATACTCCTGAGCTAAAGTTTCAACCTTCAGCTCTGATACCAAAATGTCACGATCCAAATTTCAGCATTTGAAAATCGACACCCGTACTTCACTTGTACTCGAATGCCGCAGATTCAACCGTTGAAATTTGATTCGTGCCGGAGCTTATAACACATTTAGTATAAAAATACAGCGGAAGAAAAGAATGAATATCATATACAACTCCAATGATACAATATCCAAATATACAACAATGTTATCAATAATGCTCAACAATATCAGAGAGACATATATAATAGCGGAAACAAATAGCAGTGGAAAGAATATCTTCAATAGAAAGAATAGTCTTCAGAAGAGAACTCCAATGCTTGCACTATCCATCTCCAAAGCACCAATCCATAAGTAGCTCGAACCACCATCAAGTTGTACCAAGCTAAGCAAGGTCAGTCGTCCTAACCAAAGACTTAAATATCCAAAGTCTCCAAATAATTCCAAAGAGAAAGCTAAAAGCTACTGAATCGATATCTACTATCTGAAAAATCCAACTCTAGACAGCCCATATGAAAAATTATGGGATCCCAGAGTTTAGGAAGGGAACAATAAACTCCGTGTAAGTCATGGGACTAATATGAGGAAAAAAAACATTTTATCTTTTAAGAAACAACAAAAGAATTTAAATTGAAATCCGCAATGCTTTTTGGAAAATGAAACTACCATGAGGCCTCCCGGCACACATACAATGCAATCGCACACTTGGGGGAGATTTCACCTTATGATAGTCAAACATGCTTAATACGCAAAAATATCTGATATTATTATTAGTGCATAGTGGAAAACATTTCAAAGGTATAATATTAATCTTAGCCAGCATACGTACCATTATAGTATGCCTACTATAGCTACCATGTTAGATGGCAGGTTCTACAACTAAAACCGTACAAGACGCGCATTGGATGATGGGATTTCCAACAAATGGTCAGGCTAAGGAAATTCCTATTGCCACATGGGAACCCCTTTGGAGGGATGCCCCGAGAACCTACCCGGGTCTCTACCAACACAAGGCCGGTTACCCCTTTGCTGGGAAGTAAAACCTAAGATATGCCACCCTCGGTCATTTGCGACCTTTATCCGAGGATCCTCTACACCAACAACATCACACAGTAATAAATATACAGTGTCCATATGAGTAAGTATTTGGGCTCCATACCATAATACCACCCTTTTCCAAAAGGAATGGACATACCCTAGGTGTGCTACCCCTGAAACCTTGCCGCGTCTTTCTTGTTTCGACCATTACCAGGTTGTGAGGCTCGATGAAGTCTCGTCCACAAAGCTACGCTTTTCACAAAATTCATGCTTTGATCAACAAATGATCAGTAGCACTTCGTATGCCATATTACCAAATTGGGAATGTATCACCAGTAACCATCAACTACATAACCTCCGAGCTCGTACGTCTAAGAGAAGGGTGTTATGCTAAGATAATAAATTTTCGCCACTAAACAGAAATATATTTGATAGATTCTAGTTTTACATGTCAAAGTGTAATGTCAGACACATATCCATACAAGTTTGTTCTGGGATCGAACATAACCGAAGGCACTTTCTAAGAAGCCCTTGCAAATCTAGATAATCCCTAATCACGTCTAGACTCTCCATCACAAAGGGTGCTCAAATCTCTATACCGGGGGCCATTCGATGCAGGGACATTCGATGGGTTATCCTTTCGCTTTCGAAAATATTCGGTCTGACCGGTCTTCAGTTGCTATCCATAACATCATATCATCATTCGGAATGGGTTATATGACACAAGGTCCTCTCCCGGCTAAACCGAATAGTGAACGCAATATTTAAAAGCATATGGATTTTGGGATTTCAGTTAAGTCACAACTTTAAACCCAAAATTTTCTTTCAAATGGTTTAAACAAATTACCATTTTAAATCTTTAACAAGAAAGATTCACTTCACCAAGTTCACCCAGTTTCACAAAGATTCATTCACAGATTTTAAAAACAATTTCCATTTCAGTTTGGACTAACACATTCAATTTTTAAATCGAAGATTTAATAGGTTTCAAACTTGTTTCCAATTCAAATATTTTATGTAAAAGATACACCATTTAAAATCTTCTTTGATTTTCAAACAAGGTTTAATAATCTTTCACAAAGGTTCGTTCATAGCTTTCAAAACAATTTAATTTCAAATTTTTCGACCCAAATTGAAAATCCTTTCCTTATATGAAAGCTATTATTAATAGAAACAAATAGTTTCGTATTGGGAAAAAATGATTACATTTACCTAAGTTAAAGCCATTCAAGTATAAACTTGGGTTTAAATTTAAATTCTCAAAACAATACTTTTTTTTAAATGGTTAAAAATCCATATAAACACCTCTATAACTTGTATAATCTTTTTAAACCAAAATTTCCAAATCATTGAATTCAATTTCAAATATCGAATTCAAACTCAAATCAAAATATTTCAAATTTCAAACTAAATCAAGTTATTTAAAATAACTTTTATCTTCAAAACTCCTTTTCAAATACTTTTGAAATTCAACCCAATTTTATTTCCAAAATCATTTGGATTCAAAATTCAAACTTTAAAACCGTTTCAAAATATTAAATTCAAATATCTGTGACTTAACCGATTTCCTCGTGAAATCCATATTTGTGTGTGTATAGTGTGGTCCAGGGGTTTCACACACAATAGTGCGACAACATCAACCATTACAGATTCAAACATAGAAATATCGATAAGCGGTATAATCTATAACGCTTGTCTTCATTTACAGATCATGGATGAATAATATAAGTTCATCGTAGATAATAAATTACATCACAGATAAATAAACTACATCACAGATCACAGCACAAATCAGGATAATTCATAATGCAAAGCATCATATATCAGGGATATCAATAATTAAATCATCCAATCCAAACATCCATAAGTAATATCAATTAATTATCTGATTAATTTAAATCAAATTAGTCACTAATCTCTGTTAATTAATGTTAATTAATTACAAACCATTTAATTAATTATTCTTAATTAATTACAATAATTAATTAACCCTTAATTAGTAATTACCCCTTAATCACCTTCGTTAATTAATTAACCTTTAATTACTTCATCACATTAATTAATTAATCCTAATTAATTTAAAATAAGTAATTATCCCTAATTACTTAATTAACTTTTACCATAAATTAATTACTTTTATTAATTAATTAACCTTTAATTAATTAATTACCTTAATTACATTAATTAATTACCCTTAATTAATTAACCTTTAAACACATGATTAAATCAATCTTTAATCATCAATTATCAATCCTTAATTACTTTCATTAAGTAATTATTATTATTTTTTAATTAATTATCCATTAATTACTTGATTTATTAAACTTAAATTATTAATTAATTTATCTTCATTGTTTTTATTAAGTAATTAAATATAAGTAATTAATTTCCTTTAACAACCAAATTTAACTTAACCTTTAAAAGTTAATTAACAATTTCAAAACATCCTCTATATTAATAATCACAAATTAGTTTTAATCACTTGATTAATCAATTTTGATCGTTAATTACCTTTAAATAAGTAATTACCCTTAAGTAATTAACTGCCTTTAATTACCTGTCATTAATTTAACTTTACTTAATCATTACATAAAGTAATGATCTTTAATAACCCTTTAAAAATTAAATCAAGTAATAAAATAAATATTTAACTTAACAAAATTAGGTTAAGCAAGTTATAACTTCTTTCAATCAAATAAACTGAAAAAACACCATCATAAAATTATTTAGACTAGATTTAATCTAAATTTTAAACCTGCTTTTCTTTGAAACTTAAAACTATTTAATCTTTCAATTGCTTTTGGTATCAACTCGAGCCTAAAATAATCTTTCTCGAGTAAAACTTGGGGTCCTTCTTCCTCCTCCTTCTTCTTCTTTTTTTCTTTCTTTTTTTTCTTTAAAAACGCGCTGATCTAAAATCAGCGCTGCTTTAAAAAAAAACCCCATTAAACTTCGAAAACAGCTTGAGCTACACACTCATATTTCCCGAGTTCCCACCCGAGAGCTTCATCTTCCCTCTTAAAACAAACCGATGCACAGCCAACGCCGTGGACGTGCACACGGCGTCCCCTTCACTCCGATCATCGCTAAGGCCACCCTCAATTCGGCAACACAACCCTAAGTCAATTCGACCCCCCAAAGCTATCGATCAAGCTGTAAAACAAAATCGAGTAATGTCGATCATCGCTGGAACTAAGACCACCTCGTCTTCCCCTCGTTCGATCACCACAAGCTACTGGAAGCCTTGGTCCATTGCCACAAGCTTGGTCTGACCACCCTTTGCCATTTCCTACATGACCAATCACGACTGATTCAACGACGATGCCCCAATAACTTCGAGAGCCATCGCTACTTAAGCCCGGCCGAAACCCTAGTTCACCTCCGTTTTGCCATCACAGTGCTCGAGAAATGCAGCAAATATTTTTCCATTGATCATCGATCGACTAACAACCATTTACCCAAAAACCGATGCTTCAAAATCACGAGATTGCCAGAATTTGACTAATTTACATATTCTGATCATATCGCAATTTCCCACGATTTATACAACTTCAAATCTTGATTTAAATCTTAAAATTCATGACTTATAAAGATGAACACGATCTTGCAATCAAATCTCAAATTTTAATAAATCAAATGTTGAAAAAGAAATTTAAGTTACTGTCTTTTTTACTTCCAGTTGTCTCGTTTATTTTTAATACTTGAAAATATTTTGAAAACTTAAATATTAATTAAGAAATCATATTTCGTTTAGATCGTAAGGCTTAACAAAGATCAGATGAAGATAATTCAATTTGTTTCTTCCCTTTAAGTTTTAATTTTAAAACCTGTACAAAGAACAGGGGTTTACTTCCCCGTTTCAAACATGCACAGCATAATTTATATACATAGAGGCATACTCACACTCATGAAAACCTATTCCACAAACAAACATCAATACTGATTATATGCAGATCAAAATGTGTGTGGGTTTAATAGTTGCTCACCTGATATTTGCAAACAAAGAAGAACAGAGAAGCCAAGCCTGGGTTTGTTCCTTGATTTGATCGAGAACTGTTGATTTTATTTTTGAATTGAATATGCACTTGATCCTGATTTGTACTTTGTTGAGTTGATCTGTGTAACTTGATTTAGTTGCATGTTTTGTTTCCAGAATGAAGATACTGTAGTCTTGATCTACACTTTGATTACTTTTCCCAGTGTTTGAAACTTCCAGGTTTGAGGAGATTTGAAGTTTGCATAATGCTTTCAGATTCCTGATTTTTTCCTTGAGTTTGATCTTTCTTTCAGCCTTTGATTTTTTTTTTTTGCTTTTTGATCATAGTTTTGATTTCAGGTTGAAATGCATTTATATCTCCGGTTTGATAAAATTGAATTTTGTTTAAGATTTTTTTTTTGATCTTCATTATACTATTTTTGAGTTTTCAGACTTGTGATGTTCAAAATGAGAATGGTCATTGAGAAACCTTGTTTCCTTTTCTTCTTTTGCATGTTTTATAAATATAAATTAAAACAAAATTTATCTTTTGCCACTTGTTTAAATAGGTGAACACTTGTTAATAGTTTGAGTAAATATTTTACAAATGTCATTTGAGACAAAATTTATGCTTATATCCTTGTCTTGAATTTTTTTTATAGATTTATGTTTAGCCCTTTGCGTTATTTTAATTTTTGAAATAAGTTTCATGTTTTTACTTATTAATTATGAATTATATCTTCGTATGTTTATATTTTAGTTTTAATTCCTTACTTTATCATAATTATGTGATATGTTTATCTATTTTGTTTCCTTGCATTCTATTTTGTACTTATACAATTTAAAACAAATGATTTGAAATAAAAATATTCATTACAAATAAATAATTATATATATATATATATATATTAGTCCTCTGGAAATATAAAATTAATAAATCCAATTTTATTTCTTGAATTCCAAGTCTTTCCAATACATTTATATTCAGACTTCGAATCAAATTTCAAATGATAAACCATTTATATAAATAAACAAACATACATCTAATTAAATTTAAAAATTCAAACACAATTTAAATTTTTATTCCCAAATCTTCAAATTAATTCTTAATTAAATTTAAAATTAATATATATAAACAACTAATATTTTATTTTATTTTGGAAAACTCTATTTAATTCATAAATTAATTTCGAAAATTAATTCAATTATCAAATTAGACTGGGCTAAAATCCGGGGATGTTATAATTGCAATACAATTCAATATAAAAAACCTGCTCCGAAACAATCATTAGAAAAACTGATTCAAATGGGGAAGTATTGTAGATTCCATGATGGCTATGGCCATAATACGAATGAGCGCCTTCACTTGCAGGACATCATTGAGAAGATGATACGTGAGAGAAAGCTGGAGCAGTTTGTGTCGGCGCCACAATCGGGAGATGTGGGCCCATCAAATCAAAATCATATACCAAATCAGGTGAGACCGGAGGAACCAGCTCGTACCAACAGGAGGTTGGAGACTAATACTGTTAGAGGTTATCCTCATCCAGCGGACCGAAGAAGGAAGGAAATGGAGTCATATGCCAGTTCTATTAGGCATGCGAGCTTCGAACGTCATAGTAGTTTGTAGGACGGGGCTCTGGCCAAGCAACGGAGAACGATGACCGACGACATCGTATTTTCGGACAGAGATGCCGACAGGGTCAAATCCCCAACCATCGATCCACTTATCATATCAGCTCAAGTAGATCCTGCTTGGATGAAGATAATCTTGGTAGACAATGGATGTTCCGTGACCATATTGTTTAAGTGGGCCTATGATCAGATGAAAATGGAAGCAAAGGATTCGAAGCCTTGTCAGTCTCATATTCATGGCTTCAATGGGAGTGCTACTATACCCACTGGAGTGGTGGAGCTGCCAGTTGAGTTCAGGGTTGCCATTTCTCCTTGGTGTTTGACTTTAAAATTCTTTAATGAAAATGGAGTTGGAGTCGTTCAGGGAGATCAGGCTGTTGGACGAGCCTGTTATGTTGTTGAGCTGCGTGAGGCACAGCGAAAGGAAAAAGGAAAGGGCGTAGAGGAATCTCCCTGCGTCCGCTTTGTTGAGAATTGACAATTCACTCCTCGGCCTAAGTCCGGGCATCCTAGCCAATTTATAAAGGATCTTGACCCGAGGTATATCGAAAGTGAAGATGAAAGTAAAGACAGTCAAGCTTCCCTGGTTGAACTGACGATCGATGTTCTGATCGATGATAACGTCGACTCTAAACTGATAAAGATTGGATCTTAGCTAAGCCAACGGCTGCAAGAGGAATTGGTTGAATTTCTTTAGGGAAACCTCAACGTATTTGCCTGGACACATTCTGACATGTGTGGAACCTCCTCGGCCATTGCAAGACACATTGAATATCGCCTGCGGCATGTCCGGTCAAGCAAAAAAGGCATGGCATGGATCCAGAGAGATCTACCATCCTTAAGAGGTAGATAAGCTAAAACGAATGGGTTTATTCAAGATGCTTTATACCCGAAATGGGTGTCCAATCCTGTACTCATCCGAAAGCCAAATGGGAAATGGATAACATGTGTTGACTACTCAGACTTGTATAAAGCTTGCTCTAAAGACACTTTCCCACTTTCCCAAATAGATCATCTCGTAGACTCAACGGTTGGACATGAATTCTTATCCTTTATGGATTCGTACTCTGGCAACAATCAGATACTGACTAGAAGCGTACCAGCTTTGTAACCAATCAAGGACTTTACTGCTACAAAGTTATGCCTTTCGGACTCAAGAACGCCGAGGCTACTTATCAACTGTTAGTTAATCGAATGTTCGCTAACTAGCTCGAAAAAACCATGGAGGTATATGTGGATGACATGCTAGTGAAGTCGCGATTATTCA
Source organism: Allium cepa (assembly GCA_030765085.1). Taxonomy (NCBI): domain Eukaryota; kingdom Viridiplantae; phylum Streptophyta; class Magnoliopsida; order Asparagales; family Amaryllidaceae; genus Allium; species Allium cepa. The sequence continues at coordinate 510,937,099 of CM060941.1, forward strand.
CTGATCATATCAAAGACGTGGAATCAACATTTAACATTCTTCGAGAATATAGAACGAAGCTCAACTCATTGAAATGCTACTTTGGGGTCGCATCCAGAAAATTCCTTGGATTTATCGTCAACGTTTGAGGAATCAAAGCCAATCCTGAAAATACTTGGGCAATCGGAAATTCTTGAGACTCCAAGAACTATAAAGCAAGTTCAAACCCTCACTGGAAAAGTAGCACCATTGAGCAAGTTCATCTCAAAATCCACTGACAAATGCATTCCCTTCTTCGATCTGATCAGAAAAGGGAAATAGAACTTTAAATGGACTACGAAATGTGAGGGAACATTCCGAGCGCTGGTTCAACATCTCTCCACAACACCCATTATGTCAAAGCCTCTTGATCACGAGAGATTGCACATCTACTTGGCTGTGTCAGAAAATGCAATCATTGCTACCCTAATTCGGAGGGAAGAACGGATACAACTGCTAGTATACTATATTAGCAAACGACTGACCAGAGCCGAGAGAAACTATCCAAAGCTGGAAAAGTAGGCTTATTGACTTATCGTTGTCTCAACAAAGCTACGTCCATATTTCCGTGCTCATCCTATCACCGTTTACACCGACCAGCCATTACGACAGGTCCTTACGTGGCCTGAGACGTCTGGTAGGTTGCTCAAGTGGAATATCGAACTAAGTCAATTTGACATTACTTACACTCCAAGGTCGAGCCATTCAAGGACAAGTCCTAGCAGATTTCATAGCTGAATTCACTATCCCAGAAGACTTGCCCAAAACCAGTGAATCTCCCAAGTATATCTAGAATCTACAAAGTGATGGTGCATCAAATGATTATTGCTCAGGTGCCGGGGTTGTACTTGAAACTCCTAAAGGTCGACCTATATGCTATGCTTTAAAGTTTGATTTTCGTGCGACCAACACGAATCCAAATATGAAGCCCTACTTGCCGGATTGAGAATTATCGAAGATTTAAGAATAATTACCGTGGAGATTTATTATGATTCACAGTTGGTCATGTGTCAAGTTTGAGGGGAGTACTAGGAAAAAGTCCGAAGGCTGGCTGCTTTGTGCGGTTCGATCATAGTAGGATCTCAACATATATATGTATCACAAATATACATCTCATAATCAAGGACGAGGCATCCCATAGGGGAAAAAGTATAAAAGCATGATATGTAATCCGAGATATGATCTTATATATTATCAGCAAGCATATATGGCTAATATAGCGCGAAAGCGAGCTCCAAATGCGAAGCGAGCTTCAAATGCGAAGCAAGCGCCATACGCACCTATTAAATACTCAACAAACCATGAGAAACATGTATATATGAAAGTAATGTCAATATAAAACATATATCAATACAAAAACTATATATACCAATATAGCAAATGCAATCACCAAAACAAATTCAACCATCAACCAACTATCAACCAACTAACATCCATTACCAAATCAATACACTTTCACTTCTCATTAATATTTACTGAATTGATTTTCAATTTAATCACATTTGATTCATTAACATTGGATTTATTAGCATTCATTCATCCATTTTTAATTAGTTTACGTTTACTATTTCATTTAAATTTGTTCACTTTCAATTCAAATCAAATCAATTCTATTTAAATTCACTTAACTTCCCATTTGAATTCACTTATTTAGCAATTTTATTAATTCAATTACATATGAATTTTTATTCAATCAACTAGCATCCATATAACAATCAATGCATATCCAAAATTACCAAATTAATTTACTTAACATTCATTCAATTTGGTTCAACACTTTTAATTTCAAATTGGTTTAATATTCAATTGGCTTTCATTTAATTATTCAATTTCATTAGCTTTTAATGAATTAAAACCTACATCCACTATTCCATATCAATTCATTTACATTTAATGATTAACATTCAATTCATATTTCATTATTTCAATTGCTGATTCAATCTACAAATAAAGTTGAATTTCTTTATATGACTCAAATTCACATTCATCGCTTCATTTTATTAATTTACTTCGATACCAAAAATCAACTTCATTCCACATTTACATTCACCTATACTATACAAATTAAGTTCATCTCTAATTCATTTCAAATTCTATTTTATTTAACTTTTAGTTAAGTCAAATTTCATATCACTATTCAAATTCAGATTTTGTTTTAATTAATAAAATTGTTTAGCCATTTTAACATTTGTTTTACTTACCTTTTCTCATTTTATAAGTTATACGACTTATTTATTCAAACTTCCAGAAACATTTACCTAAGTATACTTCCATTCACATTTTTACAATTTCAAATCATGGTTATATAATCACTTTACACTTAGGTTAAATTACCATTTTGATAATTTATCTAATCCAATTCTAATTATTTAACCTTCCTTTAGTTAAACTTCAAATTGTATATTTATTATGCTAACTCGCATTTATCTCAACTTTACCAAAGCTAAAATTTTATTATCTCATAAATTATATGTCCAAAACTTATTGTACTTATATTTATCAATTTCAACTTGGATTTTGAATCAAATTTGTTTATCACAACAAAACTTCAATTTCAATTTACTATTGGTAGCAAATCAATCACATAGAAACTCGAAAATGATAATGATGATGCTGCAGTCATCACCCTTATTATTTTCCAACAACAGTAGTGAATTCAGTGCTTTATATTCTTTTGAAAAAATTCTTTTTATCTATAAATCACATTTATAAATCTTTTTACTTATATAGTTTCACTATTCGCTTTACTTATATAAGATTCATTCCAAATTTATTTATCTTGTTTAGACCTATAACAAAATAACTCTTTAATTTAAAATCAGCAGAATTCAAATTTCCTAAATAATTGGTTTAAATTCATTTTTATTTATAACTCATTTTTATAAATATATTCATATAGAATTACTTCTTATATATAAGATTATTTCACAATTGTAAATCATATTACTTATAGTTCCATACTTTATAATTCATTTGCTTATATAATTTATTCTTTTACAATTTTTGTTTTTATTTATATTATTCAAACATCTTTTACTAACTTATATATTTATATTTTCAAACAACGAAACAATTCAATTTATATACACTTTAATAATTCTGAAAAATTGTTCCTTTATATAGAAAATATAATCGAGGTAAAATTATTTCATTTACCCAATTTGAAATAATACTATGTCCACTTGTCTCGTTTAAGTGTTTGGAAATCCCTATCGATAATATGGTGTCCCACATACTGACCAGAATTCACAAACAGCTCAACGGATAAGCAAACACAATATAAAATACTTTATATTCACTAACAGATACGCGCTCATATATATAATACACTCAAACTCAATCTAAGGTGCTACTATCCCTGTCTATACCGAGTACACATCAAAGCTTAGGAATTTACAAAATCTAAGCTTTGATATCACGTGTGATGACCCAAAAATCCAAACCTTTTGAATCGACAATAATCCACACATGTTCGATCCAAAAAGCACAGACTGACGGAAAGTCAAGAGAAAGAAAAGAAGAGAGAAGAAGCGAAGAGAAGAAAGAGAAGAGAGGAAAGAGAGAAGGTAGAACCAAACAGAACAATACAGAATCTCACATCGCAGCGGGAAAATATTAATATCATACCAATCATCTTTACAAAAAAAAATTGTATATATATACACATCAAAAAGTTCAACATCAGTCTGAACAGTTATAATAATATATCCTTACAAATGTCGATAATTTAAAACAACTAAGCAATGCAGTGGATAATCAATAATCAAAACAGAGACACATATAAGAAATGAAGATCTCCAGCTCGCCTGTTGAAGCTCCAAAAGCACCAAATCTAAACCTGTAAATATACTCGGTCTAACCCGAGCATTGAAAGGGATGAACGCCTGGATCAGTCTGGTAATCCAGCTTGAGAAACACTCTCAACAGAATTTATTAAATTAAGAAATTTTTCCTTTATCAAAACAAAAGTATATCATAAGACAAGTCCACACATAAACACGGACATGTTTTTACCTTACGATAACTAAAACATATCATATCAAATACTCTTATATTATAGTAATCTCTACTATATACAAATAATACTAATCATAGCCGAAATTGTTACATTGATTAAATTCCAGCATATAACCCAATTGGGTAATACAATCAAAATAGTAAACACGTAATGGGGTTTGGATTTCCATACAAATGACTAGGTGGAACCTTCCGGCAGTACATCTCTAGAAGAATGTACCATGAAACCATCACAAAATTTCTCTACCAACACAAGACCGACCCACCTCTATAACAAGATGGTAACGAATATGTTATCCTCCGGTCGTTACCGACCTTTACCGAGGGCCCTTATAGCATACAAATCATAATAATAAGATACATGACTTCATAGCATGAAAAGATATTTCTAGAAGAGGATGATCATATCCTACTTGGGAATGACCCACTTAGCCTTTCCGCATCTAACCCGGTTTTGGTCATTTTCGGTTGATAAGGCCTGAGGTAACGATTACCTTTCACAAAGCACAATCACATCAATTAGAATGCTACACGGCCATTTCCTTTGACTACTAGTTGCCTTCCACAAAAATAAAACCCTTAAGCTTATACGTCTCAAGGAGGGTGTTAAGCTAAGAGAAGTTGCCTTCTCTACCACCACTGATGTACATTTGTAAAAACCAATGTACGTAATCTTTAGAAATGCAATGTCAGACAAACATCCATACAAGTTATCCAGGAACATGATAAATCGATTTCCTACCACATCCTGTCGGGAAATCCATAGGATTAGTAGCGAATAGTCCTCGCATTGGATATTTCATAATAAAGAGACCACTGCCACTGGATGTATTTGGGAATTTTAACCCCGAACGATCAACAAGCAATTCCCCACTATGAAAATCCAGAATATCAATGTCATCACAAAGCAACTGCACAAACATCGCATATACGTTGGTCCGAAGTGGTTTTCAGATAAATCTGATCCCGGTCTCTTCGCACCAACAATGCAAAAGCATTTCTCAACCTCACACAGAAACTAAGTCTCATTTACTTATCACGTCTTCAACTTTCAACTTGCTATCCTTCGAGACAAGAAGGAAGCTTGGTAGATTGGAGTAATACTCCGCACTATACGAATCAACATCCTCAACACAAAGGATAATCAAGCCTACATAGAAGGCTATGTACTAAGTGTACGACTAAATAGTTCCCACATCAATTCGAGGAGCTAAAATTTGACCAAGTTCGCTAGTTGGTTATTTAACTATCAAAACAAACAAACAAATATTCAGCACCATAACATTCACTAGGCCCTTTTAGTTAATCTTTTATTAATTAATTCATCTGCCAAATATTCACTTCAAATTATCTTCAAACATATATATTCTCAAAATCATTTCAACATTGGAAAATATTTCCAAATACTCATTTAATAATAATTAATTCACAATTCATTTTATATTTTCAACACATAGAAAATATTGCATATACTTAAATCACGATTTAGCGTATATTTTATTCTTTAAGGAAAAGATTCTTTTAAACATCTTTATTTTGGGTCAAAATGAATGTTGCATAAAACATCATTACGACAACCCAAAATCAATAGTATAGGGATTTGAAAATAAGATAGATATCTAAATGTCATATAGTATAAAAAAACATTTTCATTCGAAAATCATTTACTATAACAGTAGTGTTATAGTCCATCATTTCCTTTACTTCTTGAAAACGTCTATTTCAACAATGAATGTTGAAATCTATGGTTTCGATATTCAAAACAATTTAAAACAACTTCAAATTGTTTAACTCCACTTAAAAGATCACTTTCAAAACATTTACTTAATTTCAAAAGATTATTCACTGTCCAAAATCGTGAATATAGTTCATTCACTAAATTCAATACTTTTACACATTTTATTTTAAGTAAAATCCGATATCCAAAATCGTGAATTTAATACCTAATCAATTTATTACTATTGCACTTTTATTAAAGGATTATCCACTGTCCCAAATCATGGATATAATTCCTTTAATAACTATAATAATTAACATATCAAATTCAATTGATTTCGGATTTATAAAACAATGTTCATAAATTCCATTTCTATTTATAAAAACTTCAATTTTTAAAACCCTTTATTTACCATTCTGTATATATCTTACTTATATTCCAAAGTCCAATTTATAAGTTAATTACTTATAATCCAATTATTTACAAAATCCATTCATTTTGTAACTTCACAATTATAGATCTTATTTACTTATAGAAATCCATTTATAACTTCATTTTAAACATTTCAAAACTCCTTTATAATTTCATCGCTTTGATGTATAAAAATTCAATTTTATAAATCTTATATATAAACCATTTATAATAAATCAAAAATCATCATTTATACTATTTTACGAAATCATTAACTCCATTTATCAAAAATCACATTTCAACTATATTTCTCAAAAATCATAATTTTTTATGACAATAAATATTTATGACATTTATTTATTTAAAATAAATCAATTTCCTTAACAGTTCAAAATTCAATAAAATGTAAATCACTTTAAAATCCTTTTTAAATCCGAAACCATCGCTAAAATATTTTTAAAATTCCAAAAATTGGCCCAATGCAGCAACAACGCTAAATACATCAATCACGGCATCAAAAACATCATATATTAACATAATATATCACAATATCTTTAAATAAATCAATACTGGTGAGGAATCCCGTTGGATCCCACCAACCTGTCACCTGTAAAAAATATACAGATTAAAATATGTGTACAATGTCCGCTTCGAGGCAGACGCATGTATAAAGGGTCATCCGCTCATACACGAGAACGTATAGGGCTGTGCAGTTAATACGCTTGGTAGATTCGAAGCGGTGGAGGTGCAAAAAGTCATAGCGAGGATACAGCGAGTATATAGCGGGATATAGCGGATGGCTCTAAAATAGCATATAAAACCTATACTTAATGTTTTTACAAATATATAAATGGAAATTAAATGAAAAATTATAATTCGATTGAAATATAAATAATACATAAATAATTTTAAATAAAAACATGTGTGAATATACTTTAAATAAACGAAAAACAGTTATATAACATAATTGAATTTGGTATAATATTAGAGTATTTTCATTTCTGAAAATATATTAAAAATTAAATCAAATAAATTAGTTTCATAATTCTATAGTGTATAAATGCAATTTTTCAATTCATTTTATTAAAAGAGATATAGCGAGAATAGCGGAATATAGCGGAAATAACGGGATATAGCGGAAATAGCGGGGATTAAAGCGAAAGGCTATATTCTGGGGCTATATGGAAAAATCGTAGCGGTAGAAATTTGCTACGAGATATAGCGGGGTTGTAGCGGGGTAATAGCGGGGCATTAACTACACAGGTATAGGGTCATCTGCTCCACTTGGCAGATATATATATCCAAATACCAATCAATGTATCATATATCATCCAAACAATCATCAATCATCATAAATAATATTTATCCTAACTTCTATAAAAATATCAGTGAGCCAGAAAGAGTGAGTTGTACTCACATTACTTGTAGTCATCGCGATAACGATTTATTCCGCTTAAAATTGAATAAGCGTTTAATTTCAACCATAATTTTCACTAGCTTAAATAAATCCCAATCCAACTCATAATGTATTGCTCGTCAATACGAACCCAATGCAATTAGTTTCGTGCAAAATGGACCTCGTATGAAAAAGTTATAGCGTTTTAAACATTGTACAATTTAATATATAATTCGATTTAAAAAAAAAATTTAAAACCTACGAACATCTCACCTATCGATCTGAAAAACAAAATCTGGACCGTCGTTTGTTTCTTCTCCTTCCCAACGTGAAAAACTTCCCTGATCATACGAACCCATCGGCCACCGTTACCTATCAAATTTTCGCACCACCTCCCACCACTTCTAGGTCGATCGAAGACCACCATTTCGAAGCTCGTGCTCCATCTCACCTTCGGCTATGACCACGTCACACTCGGTTGCGCAGTAGCCTCGAAAATCGAGCATGAAGTTCAATCGTTCAAATGAAGATTGCCGACGATCGACGACGTGTTTTTAGATCATAACCGTTGATCGTGTAGATCTCTCGAGGCTTAATATTTTTCTAGTTGGAAATTTTCGATGTAGGTGGATGGATAAGGAGATTGGAGGGGATGAAGTTTAGAACGTTTTCGGCCATAGAATTCTTAGTGGCGGCTGTAACCTAGAAGACTAGGGTTTAGTGTAAAATGAAGATACTCAAGTACTTACATAGAAAATTAACATGACGCTATTCACCCGAAATTTTCCGAACCCCAAACGAAGCGTGCTGCCTGGCATTTATAATGTTTTACCCCTATTTCGAACGCAATGGAATATATATCGGAAGCCAATTCGATCGTATTTGAAAGATAGGTTTTCAAATCATATTATTTAAATTGAAAATTCACTTAAACGAATTTCTATGCGTTTTAGCTTGCCCCGGACAAGCCGTAAATTCGATTGACATGAAATTTGAAATCTTATAATAATATAACATTACAGTTCCGATGAAACTAGTTTCCTCGAAATCTGAGACTATTTGAAAAATGACCATTTTTACTCGTCAATTAAATATTAAAATATTCAATTTCTAGAATTTAACTTTTAATTCGATTTCAAAAGTTCTTTAACACCATCTAATTCAAATATAATTAAATTCAACATTATAAATCATTTTTATTTACATTAAATCCAATTTTCAATTATTTCAGCAATTTCGAATATTAAATTAACAATTTAATTATCCAATTACATCTAGATATTCGAAATATAAGTAATCCAACTTATAAAATTTACTTGTGAATATTTAAAATCAATTAAATATACGAATTTCAAATGACTGAAATTTTGTGTTGTAACACAGAGGGTACTTTGTTCCTTTACTCAGGTGTATCACTCATGATGAAATCAAATGAGTATTGCATGATATACACGAAGGAGAATGTAGCGATAACACCAGGGGGCAAGCTCTTGTGGAGAAAGTGCTCCGATAAGGGTACTATTGACCAAATGTAAATTGCGATGCATCGGACTATGCTAGACAATATGATATATTTCAAAAGCATGCCCGAATTCCAAGAGCCTCGCCTACTGAAGTAACAAAAATGGCTAGTCCATGGCCATTTGCTGTATGGGCATTGATATTATTGGTTCTCTACCTCTAGCCAAAGGTGGTGCGAAGTACGCCATTCGATTACTTTACCAAGTGGGAGGAAGCTAAACCCCTTGCTACAATCACAACGTAGAAGGTGATCAACTTTGCAGTTCGTAACATTAACTGCCGATTTGGTCTCCCACATACCATCGTCACAGGTAATAGAGCCCAATTCGACAGTGTTAAATTTAAGAATTTCTACAGTGGTCCACATCCAGAAGAAGTTCTCCACGGTTGCTTACCCTCAAGCGAATGGGCAGGTTAAATCTTTAATAAAGTTATAGAGTCTATTCTGTAGAAACGAATGGAAAAGGCCAGGGGTAAATAGGTTGATGAACTTCCTATGGCTTTATGGGCTTATCGGACAACCCATAAATCTGCAATCGGTCACACTCCATTCTCACTTTCCTACGGTTCAGAAGCTGTTATTCCAATCGAGATGGAAGTACCTTGTCATCGTGTGACAAACTATGATCCGAAGATAAATTCTATATTAGTTGCTGAATCCTTGGATTTACTGTATGAGAAGCGAGAAGAGGATGACATGATGGCAGCCACATACCGAAGTCGAGTCGCCCGATTTTGTAAGGCCAAGGTTCGACCCCGAACCTTTGAACTCGGTGATCTCTCCTCAAAAGATTCTACCCTATTCCTTCGCACACGAAACTAATATGGGAAACACCATATGTAATCGAACAAAAGCTCGGAGATGGCACATTTAAATTATCGACCGTTGACGGTCTTACTCTGCCGAGAGCCTGAAACAGTGAGAGTCTTCGTCGCTACTACACATAATAGGCTCTGTTTATTTATTCATTCAGTTTACTTTTCATTTTCAATCTGTTTCTGCATTTCGATATTTGAATTTGTAATATTACTTTGCCTATTTTCTTATTTCAGCAATAAAATGCAATCTCTTTGAGCTAAAGCTCTGATTTCTTGAAATACGTCATATGACCATAACTGTGCACGGAGAGCTAAGTTCCATCATATGGTGTGATTCATACAAAAAGGAAGTGACTACGATATGACCAATCACTCGCTAAGTGAAACCCGTGCTTGGGGGCAAGTCATCAATTTAAAGCCAACAAAGGATTGATACATAACAATCCTCTTACTAACTCCAGATTCTCAGAGTGTGAACTGGAGTACAAACTTACAAATGCGGTTTCGAAGAGGGTGGATCCGTCCCCCAAGTGACTTCGCCCATTTTTGAGCCAAGCTCGAGGAGGGTGGAACCCTTCCATCCAATGATCTCGCTTCCTAACTCAGGGTGGATTTAAGTCAACCATTCACGATCGTGATAGACACGTTGTTCCCGGAGGGCGAACGAAATCCCAACGCCTAAACAGATTTGACTGACCATCTGTCGGCCAACACCGGATTCCCAGAGTGCAAACTGGAGTATTAACAACAACTAAATCTAGATTCCTAGATTGTGAACTGGAGTACAAAACATCGGGTAACCCTAAGTCCCTAGAGTGTGGATTAAATTATAAACATCGACTAGCACTAAATCCCCAGAGTGTGGATTAGAGTTTAAATACAAAGTAGTTGTGAAACGGCCATCTGTAAGACAACTATGAGTCCCTAGAGTGCGGTCAGAGTATAAATGTAAATCGGGTGTGACTGACCACCCACTTATCAATCTATGTCCCCAGAGTGTGAACTCAATTCTAAATACCGAACGGGTGTGACTGACCGCCCATCAAAATAACTCAAGTCCTCAAAGTGGGGATGTAGTTATAAATATTAAGCGGGTGTGACTGACCGCCCATGAAAATAATTGAAGTACCCAAAGTGCGGACATATCTTCAAATTTTAAGCGGGTGCGACCGGCCGTCGATGGACGAGCACCATCCTTAGAGTGTGATTCGACCACTCGAACTTGTCTATTTTAATCTCGATTCAACAATGTTGAGCTCGATATATTAAACGCCAATAATGAGGCCTATTGGTCTTCTCAGTCTATCCCCAGAACTGGGGGCAGAACTTAAGTACCAGCCACTGGTTGAGACAACACAATATCAGAATTTGACTTAATGCTCGATCGCGACCCAAAGCTGTAGCTCCGGAGCTTAGCAGTTAAACCCAGGTCCGCTTTAAAGACTAAAACTCCACAAGTGTATTGAATGGAAGTTCGAGTGTTGAAGCACTTTAACAAGTGAACACAAACTGAGCTGGAGAAAAAAATTATATTTTATTTCAACTATTCTCTTGAAGAAAAAAGATAAGTACAAAATTATACCAGAACATCCACTAGCGGGGGCCGAACATGCATCTATACATGGCCTATAAAAAAGCAAAAGTATATTCCTATTTATCTACCAAAAAAGAGCCGAGGAGACATGACTATTCTCATTTTCTTTTTCTTCCCCTTCCTCGAGATCAACCCGCTGGATTCGTCGCTTGGCTTCCTCTTTGAGACCTTGCCTTTTGGTGGCTGATATCCAATCGGGGGCATTACATTAACATCCTCTTCCAAACTCACAGTATTGGAATTCTTCCTGAAGGCAGAGTTAGAGGGATAGGAACAACATTAGGAGGCGGGAGGGGCGTGCTGGTCTCAATGACTGTACGACTAGGGGAAATCATTCGTAATGGAGCTGGATTAGGGCCTGCCATCTCACCTCCATCTCGACGTTAATTCCAGCTATTATATCCTCTTTATTAATTTTTTCACATCACCGGGAATGCCAGCAGTTAGGCCGGAGGAACTGACTACATGTGCACCTCCACCCTTAACAAATGGTAGATCAGCAAAGGGGTCACTGTGATCACTAATTAGTTCCTCCATCATCTGTTCATCAAAAGTAAGCGTGCTTCCCTGTGCTCCGTCAATTGGTGCAATGGCCGTTGTAGTGGTCGCTTTTGTTATAATGGCCTCCTACGGGTGATGTGATTCTTGAGTTGCAGAGGGCACGACCGATGTGGTACCAATCACTGGATAGAGATAAAGAAAATAATGTGAGTGGTTACTTTAAGTAGCATTTTTGATTTTGAGCAAGTGTAGGAAATGTCTAGAGTACCTTCCTCATAGTGATGTATAGGCAAAGTCGAAGCAACTTCAGTAATGTGCTCATAGGTTAGAGACAACTACGGTTGATCTGGATTATATGCAGGAACAGACTGTGGATCAACCACAGATGTGGATTCAGGCTGAGTTGGCATAAGAAATTCAGAACTTACACCATGGTGCTCAACAGCAGAACCTTCTCCAGCCTCCAAGCATTGAGTTTCAAATTTCTTCTTTTCATATGTGATCATGATATCATGGAGAACTTTCCTTTCATCTTCGCTCAACACTTGGTTCTCGAGCTCAAATTCATCAATCGATTCAGCTTGGTTTTCGATCTTTTCATCTTCTACTAATTGGCCCCAAGCATTAAACAGGTATATTGGATAATTAACGAGCCAAGTCAGGTTTCTGTGCTTCAAGAAATTAGCGTTATATGTGATCAGAAGGTCATCAATATTGACCTGTAACCTAGACTCGGCCATCTTAACTTCATCCTTAACCTTGGCCTCAGCCTCCCGAATCTTAAGTGATGTTGCATCTCTTTCACCCCGAGGCACAACAGCTTGTTCGCACGCCTCCTAGGCTTTTTTATCTACATCATCCTTTTCTTTGATGATTTCAAAGAGTTTGGCTTTAAGCTCGTTAGTTCCTTCAGAGCATCATCCCTATCGGCTGTGATAGTGGTGCTTCGGTGGCCCATCTCCTCAACCAAAGCATAATGCGTTTGTCGCATCCTTTGCATGGATTCATTTGCCTCGTCGCCTTTATTGGTGGCCTCTATTTTTGATTATTATGAAGATTCGGCTTCATTATTTAGCACTAGAATTATAAGGTCCTTTTGGCCAAGGTCGATTTCTAACTTATCAATTATTTTTGCTCGCTCAAAAACCACCGCCGATGCTTTATCCGCAGCTTTCATCCACTCCTTGTATTGGGCGTAAATATCATGGATGTAATCGTGCACCGTTTGTTCCACCTCAGGTAGAATTTTCTCTAAGTGTGGAGGGAAGATAAAGCCGTCGGAAAAAATGTTTGGAAAATCTTTTCCAACTGGCCGATTCTGATCGCTTTTTCCTAATGGCTCGATGACCGCTTCTTCAGTGATATTGGGAGCTTCAGACTCAGCCCTACGATGCTGCGAATCGGACCTCGAAACTTGAGAAGACGGTTTTTGGCGTGGAGGCTACAAGGGTTGTCTGTCATGACCGGAGCGTTATGTCGGAGCTTGCGGAGGTGGAGAGCATGATCGAGAATGATATCTATATTCTCTATATCTGTCTCTCCCCCTTTCATAACGTTCCTGGCTGGAATAACCTCTATCGCGGTCTCTATCAGCCTCCTTCTGGCAGAATTCATAGTACAAACTGTATGACTGACTTTCTGATCGAAGGCTTCCTAACATAAATTCTCGCCAAGTCATCGTATTTGTAAAGTAGAAAGAAAAGTAAAGTCAGTAACCTCCAAATTGAAAAACTTATGATTGGAAACCATGTAGTGCCATAAAGTGTATCTACGTGTTAAACCCCTCGACCAACCGGATATGTCAGCCACACTTGTAGGAAGTGACTCACTTAAATCTAAGGCACTTTAAAGCCCTTCAAATCCGGTGTCATGTTGGAGCGACATATAGTCTGGAATTTGGATGTCGGCAAGCGCTTCAAAAGGATTCTCCATTTGCGAGGGAGGAGCCTTTGAAATTCTAACACCGGAGGCTGGCAGGGACACAACCACAGATTTCCATCTAGACGACTTGTAATGCTTATGTGTTACTGCCTTTCCTTTCCTCCTTCCCTCGACATCCTAAAAACTGTCTTAAGGCTCGGCTATGGGTTCATCGTCAGTGGGCGTATTTTCTTCATCACTCTCCACAGCAATTACGACCCCAAGTGCTCTATGCTTAGCCCGTCTTGCCGAGGCCGCCCTATGCGGTCCCTCAAGTCTTATGCTCTGGTTTTGATCGATTAGCCCAACAATCCTCAAGTTTATATCTGTAAGCACCGAGTCAATTTCCCTCATCTCGCCCGGCACTTCGCGAAGAAGCCTTACTATTTCTATTAAGTGAGCACCTTTGGGTTGCAAAATTACGGCGGTAAAGCGAAGATGATATTGGTTTCAATGTCGGTAATGATTATCTCGCTAGCTACTGGAAAAATTGCAGCACTTACGTCTGATTAACCACCAACCGACAATCCCTAGATGGCATAAGACATAGAACCACTCCATCTTAAAGTAACTAAGTCTGGTCTAGGATCCCACCACCACTTGACAATTCCTACCTGCCTCTAGAAACTTGAATGAAGGATTGTCACCCCGACTCTTGACACTATACAAGTATCCGACTTCTTTCAGAGTTGGAGGTCAAAAAAGATGTTCCATAAAAACAATGAATAAACCGTTTAGCATATCTATTTGGATGTAATTGCGATGAAGCGATGCTAAAGAAAGCTAATGCTTCTCGAATATATTGGTTAAATGGAGGAAGCATTCCAGCTCTACATGAGTGTCTTTAAAAGCAATGAATCCTTCTGGGGGAGCATGTGGCCAATCATTCGGTCTGGATAGAAGAACATCGTCTAACAGTAAACCATATCTTAACCATATTCGTTCTGACATATCTTCGAAGATATTGGATGGCCTAGAATCTTGGAGATTCGGGATAAAAGTTGCTCCTGGCAGCTCGTCTGGAGGTGGGCCGGTAACTTCGGCGACAACGGCTGGCATCTCTATTGTTGGGGAAAGTGGACTCTGATCCCCCTTCAATTGTGAACTTCCAGTTTCCAAAACCAATCAACTCAGTAAAAGTCATCATTAGACGATAATAAGTTGTTTTCCCCGGTGTGAAGTGCGTGAATGTGTTGTGGTGCAGTGCTATATAATACTTAAGAAGTTTTATAGAAATAAAGAAAACGTTCAGATGACAAGACTTCAGAATTCATTTTGAGTGACCGTCATCGCTGACTATCACAAATATGCCATCCAGACTCTATAGACCGATCTGAGTTAAAGTTTTAAAATTTTTGTCAAGTTACAGTTCCATCAACGAGCTTCGAAGGTTAGTCAAATATACAGTTTAACAGTTATGTCCAGGTATACGAGGCTGGAGTTTGTCGGAGTCAGATTCGAGTATGCATAATATTTCATATCCATCAAGGTTTAAAATTAGATCATTCTACAAAAGTTCAATTTCGTATCGATCAGGTAAGACTGGGCTTCATATCGATCTAGAACCTTCGGCTTCACATCGATCATTGGTCTAGACTTCATATCGATCACCGAAGGCCGGACTTTGCATCGATTATCGGTCAAGACTTCGTATTGATCACCAGGGGTAGGACTTCGTATCGATCACATAGCCTAAGACTTCGTATCGATCGATACGAATTTCACCTTTCGATTCAGCACTTCCATATCGACACGAACTTCTAGTATTCCCATATCGATACAAACTACTTCCCAATGTTGCAACATTCCACTTCATATCAAGTAGTCGACCTTCTTCTCCTTGTTGTTTGAACACCATCGCCTCTTCCTCAACCTTGGTCCGACCCAACTCCGCTAAATTGGCCACGACCTTGAACGAATTGGCACGGAAACTCAAGTCTCATCATTTTAGAATGGAATGGATTGGTTAATTACCTAAGTTGAGCAATCGGTTTGAAAGAATAAAGAGTTAGACAATTTGGGAAGAAAACAATTTTCGTTTCCCGAGTGCTCTATCGCCACGAACGCAAAAATAAAGCGATGGAAAGTGAAAATTTTCTAAGTCTAGAAAGTACTTATATGGGTTTGATCCAAAGGAAGTGATGATTCGTATCCCAGTATAACCGATGCGAAGCAATATCTTCATATCCATCCACCATCGGTCCAAGACGAAACTGTTCGAACCCATTGAGAACATACCGGTACAGAGTTCCAATTTTGTACCCATCTGTTCAAAGACCTTGAACGTCGTATGAATCGATACAAACGAAATAGCAAAGATTTACTTGGAAAATTCTGATCCATCGGCAATCCAACGATGCGAAATGACAACTTCATCTCAATTACTCTGAGGTCCACTAGTACTCGTATCCATCGATACAAGGAACAAAAAACCAACCAATCCGCGTCGATCATCATCAATACGAAAATAATTTTTCAACTTTTCACATCGATCCAAGAGAGGATCAAAATGAAGATACACCAAAACAACCACCAAGTGTTGGTACAACTCGAATGTCACATCGATTCAGGAGAGGATCGGTAAGGAATTCGATAAGAGAAAACTGATAATGACTCGTGAGCGTGCGAACTTAACGAGAGTTAGGTGACATACATACATGTATGGTAGACCAACATCCAAATTTCAAGGTATTCATAGGAATCAAATGCTTACCTGATGACAATTGTGAAAACAGACAACAGTTTTCCACCATTCAACTCTTAGTTAAAACAGTGCGCAGTATAATAGTTGGCAGGCTTTTGACGAAAAGACAACAACTGGTGATTAAGCTAGATGGAACTATTCAGAATAAAGATTGCAGCTTTTCAAAGCATGTCATGTCCTCATAAGATGTAGTTTGGGGGGAAAATGTTACCTTGCCTTTTGGCAAGGTCGCGATTCTAAGGAATTGACTGGAAATCAAAGGCAGTTCATCTTGAAAAACAGTTATACACTGGTTCGCTATGGATGCTGGTAAATTTTGCTCGAGTTCGAATTGAGCTACAATTATTATGATATGACAAGCAAAGCTATGAAGGCCAGCATTCTGAATTTCAAGTCAATCGGAGTTCGTATCCTCAAGATATGATCGATGCGAATCATGTGATCACCTTGTTTGTATCTATGAAGCAATCAAAGAGAGACTACCTTCGCATCGATCCAGTACGAAACCATCAATTGCGCATGGCTTCGTATCGATTAGTAACATGTGAGTCTACTTCATATTTATCCAGGCAGCTCACTTCATACCCATCAAAAGCCACCTCTCTTTGTATCCATCAAGCTCATTCCCCTTTGTATCAATCAGTGGTCATCGTTTTGTATCGATTCCATTTCTACACACTTCGTATCGATCCTCCCATCCACACATTTTGTATCGATCAGCTAATAATCAATACAAAGAGCATATGACAGATCGATATGAATGACGTCACCTTCCATCGATACGAAGTGGCCTACAATTGCCGATACTAAGCCAACGACGAATATCGATACGAAGCAGCCTCTAAAGCATCGATGCGAAAAGAGCTGTCCTGATCGATACGAAGAATAATTCTAGGTCGATACGAATAAAGCACGATTCAAATGGCAGAAACTCGGCATGAAAGGTGGATCAATCTTGAAATATAGCTCCATGTCACCCTGATCGATACGAAGGGTATCGATACGAACAACCATCGATGCGAAGTGGATCATTTTGAACTCGACAGCGTTTAATAAATCCAAACTTGCATCGGTCATAGCTCAAAATCTACAAGTCCAAATGCTACCAAATTTTTTGCAGAAGCTTGTGTACATCTTTAGGAATGTTCATGATCGATCCCGACTCGATTGCACTCAATCATGATCGATACGAATTGTGTTCGTATCGATCACAGATCGACTCCAAATGGTCAGGGATCAATCGCGTGGGTCCACCCACATCAGAGAAAAGGTCTTTCAAGATCCAAGCGGGGTATTTGCAGCCTATGCCAATAATTACCAGTATGAAATCTACTAAAAAGGGACTTTTGGCACTTCTGCATCTAGACTCTGCCGAAATCACCATTGTACTTGACTTTAACTATTGTAACTCGTTGTAACCAGTAAGAAAAAGTTAATAAAAGTCAACCATTTCATAGCCGACGTAGGCCATACGCCGAACTGGTCTAAATTTGCGTGTTTATATGCGTTTAATTGTTTTTTATTTGGCATGTTTGTTAGATCTTCCTCCCTTTCCATTTACATTCTTCATTTTATCTCCTCAAACACATCCAAGGAGTGTTGTACCCAATTTTCATATAAACAGCTACTATCCCCGGTGCTTCTCGCCCCTACCGGAGATCTGCTTATGTCCTCCTTTTGGGCCCCTTAAACTTGAGGCAGTGCTTCCTGGTTGGTGCTTTAAGGGGTTTAAGTTAGCTTGCGGTGTGCACCCAGTTTGTAAAGATTCATGTATGTCGTACCTCCAGGCTATTCAGAGTGAGTTAGAACAGGGCGAAGGATAGGAGAAACTCTATAAACCATCGGTGGATATGAATCGCAATAATTATCAGGCGATCCTATATTTCGATTTATAGAAGGACAACTTTAAGAGGGCGTTGAACGATCACGATGCCAAGATTAAGCAGCTGTAGTAGGAGAAGGAAGCGACCCTTCGTGAGAGTAAGAAAAATGCCAACCTGATGAAGGAAATGAAGGAGGAGCACGTAAGAGTTGAGATCGTCTATAGGGACAAGATTAAGAAAACTCATGCTATAGATGCTATGTTGAAAGGGGAAGTGGCTGCTTTCAACGCCACTATTGAGGCCCAGTGGAAAACCATCGCTAACCATGATCTGATTCTGGGGGCGCACAACAAAACTATCTCGTACCAGGCTGAGACAATTGCCAGGTTACAACTCCAGGTCACGCAGCTCAACATTGATAAGTTTGCTGTTGAAGTCGAGAAGGCTAAAGTGGGAGTGGATTTCCTAGAGCTTTAGAATGCCATTGAAAGAAAGATGGAGAAACTAGATGCGACCATTCTGAATTTTTATGTTAACTCTTTGTTGCATCAAGGAAGTCTCAATTATCAGGGTCTGAAGTTCCCTCACACTCTGGCTTTAGTTTGGGAGGAAATCTTGTCCCGTTTCACTGACAGCGATGATGTATATTCCTAACGAGATTTGCAGGACGCCTACCTCAGCGACAAATCAATGAAGGCGTTGCTCAACGGTGGGAAAATTCTTCGAGTTAAAAGAGAGGACGAGGCCACCGATGTTGCCTTGACAACCGCCATCATAGCGCTCACCAAGCCTTCTATTTCCAGCGCGGGAGAATTATCAAAGCAGCCCCACGACCTACCTTCAAGTATAGGATTTGAAACACTTCCTCGGGTAGTGGATCCATTGAAAGAGGGCGAAAGTAGTGAGTACGAAGTTGACATTCTCAACCATTCTCCTGGTTCAGGTAATGTTCTTGCTTCCTCCGAGTTTGGGAGCTTCCAACTTACATCGTACACGCAGGAAGAATTTAATACTTTCATTTTTGATCTTATATGTCTATCCACCATTCTTGTTGATGTGCCAACTTCCTTAGCTTTTGGTCCCGTTGGTATCTCTACAGCCTCCATTGTTGTCTCTGTTCCTGTTCCCATTCCTACATCCGTGTCTGGCTCGTAGCCATGGCCGGAGTCCAAACAAATAGCCACGCTTCATGTCTTGGATAACCTTTCTATGTCTTTGAAGGTGACGTGACAGTGGTAGAAACTAAGGAGCACGAAGTTCCAATAGAGCAGCCCCGAAAGACTCTACATCAACTAGTCACTATCAAGAAGGAAAAGGTTGATGCGATCAAACCCACAAAAAGATCTCGCAAATCGTGGAAACTAAAGGCGATGGGAGAAACTTATAAGAAGGCTTCGGAGGAAGATGAGGACATTGCCACTAAGGTGTTCGTTGACATTACCGGTAGCGACACCACTCCTGAGAAGAAGCAGAAGCTACCAATGAATTGTGGAAAAGGGAGCGGCGGAAGGAAGCGTTGAGCGGCTTGTATGAAGGCTGACTTGGTTTTGGGTTCTTTTGAGTCATTTTGTTCAAGCACAATGTCTGCATTTAGTGCTTCTACTATGGAGTCTGTATTTTCCTTTTGTTGACTGATGTTGCATGGGTACGGCCCTCACGTTTTGAACCTATGTAAAGAATCTTTCAAGCAATATATTGATAACTTGACTATAGTCTTATCTGTATGTTTATACATGTTTTCATACGAACCTGACCTGATCTTCGAAAATTGGCACCGAATACGACACTCGTATTCAAATGCCGCAGATCCAAACGTCGAATCTGGTTCGCCAGAGCTTATAACACATTAAGTATAACAACACAGCGGAAGAAAGAAATGAATATCATATACAACTCCAATGAATACAATATCCAAATATGATACAATAATGATATTAATATGATACAAGAAAATCAGAGACCATAAACATAGCGAAAACGAATAACAAAAGAGATAACTCCAATCCATTGCTCCAAAGCTAAAACTCCAAACCACTAGCTCGAACCACCATCACATTACACCAAGCTAAGAAAGGTCAGTCGTCCTAACCAAAGACTTCAATATCCAAAGTCTCCAAAGAATACCAAAGAGAAAGCTGAAAGCTACCAAATTGATATCTATATCTACTATCTGAAAAACCCAACTCTAGACTGCCCATGTGGTAAATTGTGGGCACCCAGAGTTTAGTAAGGGAACAATAAACTCCAGGTCAGTCATGGGACTGGTATGAGCAAACGAAAACATTTTATTTTAAAAATAAACAAAAGAATTTAAATTTTAAATCCGCAATGCTCTTTAGAAAATGAAACTACCATAAGGCCTCCCGCCACACACACAATGCAAACGCAGAATTGGAGGAGATTTCTCCTTATGATAGTCAAATACACTTGATACGAGAAAATTTCTTTGATATTATTACTATAAGTGCAAATTGTAGAAAAACCATTTTGAAAGTATAATATTAATCCTAGCCAGCATAGACATTCTGAACTAAGCCTACTATAGCTACCATCCCAACAGTGGGGCGCCACCATAAGTAGATGGCAGGTAATACAACTAAAACCGTACAAGGCGCGTATTGGATGAATGGATTTCCAACAAATGGTCAGGCTAAGGAACTTCCTATTGCCACATGGAACGCCGCTGGCGGGACGACCCGATAATCTACCCGGCTCTCTGCTAACGCAAGGCCGGCTACCCCCTTTCCGGGAAGTAAAACCTAAGATATACCAACCCCGGTCCTTTGGGACCTTTATCTGAGGGCCCTCCAACAACATCACATAGTAATAAATATACTATAGTGTCCACATGAGTAAGTATCTGGGCTCCATACCATGATACTACCCTTTTCCAGAAGGAACGGTCATTTCCTAGGGGAGCTACCCCTGAAACCTTGCCGCATCTTTCCTGTTTCGACCATTACCGGTTTGTGAGGCTCGATGAGATCTCGTCCACAAAGCTATGCTTGTTCACAAAGACATGCTTTGGTCAACAAATGATCAGCATCACTTCATATGCCACATTACCAAATTGGGAATGTATCACTTGTAACCATCAACTACATAACCTCTGAGCTCGTACGTCTCAGAGAAGGGTGTTAAGCTAAGAGAATAAATCTCCGCCACCAAACAGAAATGTATTTGATGGAAACCAGCTTTACATCTCAAAGTGTAACGTCAGACACACATCCATACAAGTCTGTTTCGGGTTCGAATAGAACCGAAGGCACTTTCGAAGAAGCCCTTGCAATCCGGGTATTCACAATCCCGATCGGACACCCTATCACATATAGAGATCTCTATACCGTAGCTACTCAGTGCATAGTCATTCGATAGGTTATCCTATCGTTCTCGTAAATACCCGGTCTTCACCACCGGTCTTTAAATGCTATCCATAACGTCGTATCATTGTTCGGAATGGGTTATATGACACAAAGGTCCTCTTTCGGCTAAACCGAATATTAAGCGCAATATTTAAAAACATATGGATAATGGGATTTCAATTAAGTCACAACTTAAAACCCAAAACAAATGGTGTAAACAATTTACCATTTCAAATCTTTTTAAACAAAAAGATTTACTACACAAAGTTCACCCATTTTTCATGAAGATTCAGTTACGGCTTTCAGAACAATTTCCTTTTCAAAATGGATTAACTAATCCAATCATTAAATCAAAGATTCAAACCATAGTTTTCAAAACCATTTCCAAAGATTCACTCATATCCTTCAAACCAATTCCCATTTCAAATCTTTTATACAAAAGATACACCATTCAAAATTCACTTCAATTTCAAACAATGTTTAACCATTTTTCACAAAGATTTATTCATAGCTTTCAAAACAATTTTCATTTCAAAATCTTGAAATCCCTTTAACACAAATTGGAAATTCTTTCCTTTTATGAAAGCTTTTATTATTTGTAAACCAATAGTTTTCGTTTCGGAAAAATCCGATTCGTTTATACAAGTTAAAATGCTTGGGTTAAATTCAAATTTCCAAAACAATACTATTAAAATGGTTTAAAACCCATATAACACATCTATAACTTGTATACCCTTTTTCAATCATACTTTCCAAACATAGAATACAATTTCAAATTTTGAATTCAAACTTAAATCAAATCATTTAAATTTCAAAACTTTATCAAGCTATTAAAAATAACTTTTATCTTCAAACTCCTTTTCGAAAGCTTTTCAACCCATTTCCACATTCCAAAACTATTTGGATTCAAAACAATTCAATTTTTAAAATCATTTCAAAAATCTGTGACTTAACAAATTTCCTCGTGCAATCCATATTTGTGTGTGTATGGTGTAGTCTAGGGGTTCCACACAATAATAGTGCAACGAAATCAATCATCATAGTCCAAACACAACAATAATGTTAAGTGGTATAGTCCTATGACGCTTACCTTCATTCACATATTCACGGATAAAATAAATAAATAAATTCCACACAGCTCAATTCACAGAACAAAATATTACGGCCCAGAGATAACAATCAATTCAAGGCATTTCATACAATACAAACGCCTATAAGCACAATAATCATTTATGAGCTGGATTAATTAATTGTTTAATCCTAAATTAATTCAATTAAGTTTTCAATTAAATTGATTACTCATGAATTAATTACTCAATCCTGATTAATTAGTTTCAAACCATTTTAAATAAGCTTAATTAATTACATTAATTAATCCTTAACTATTTACCATTTAATTAGTTATATTTAATTAATTACAATAAGTGATTATCCCTAATCAATTTAACTTTTAATTAATTAATTATCCTCAAATTAATTACTTTAATTAATTAATCACATTTATTGATTATCCTTTAATGATTTTTTTTTAAATCATTAGACTAATCAAACTTTCATCATAATCTAATCCCTTAATCACTTTCATTAACTAAAATTTTTAATTAATTAATTATCCTCAAATTTATTACCTTAATAAATTTATCCCAAAAATTAATTAGCCTTTAAATTAATTAATTATTCCTCAAATAATTATTCTTTAAATCACTTGATTAATTTTCCTTTAATCATAAATTAATTAAGTAATTATTTTTAAGTAATTAATTCCCTTAATTACTTTCCCTTTATTTATCAAACTTTAATTATTTGATATCCTTGAAGTAATTAACCTTTAATTACTTAATTATTAATTAACTTTTAATTACAAATTAATTAATCAACTTTTAATTACATTAAATTAATTAACCTTTAATTTTATTAAGTAATCATCCCTTTCAATTAATTAAATCATTAATTAACTATCCTTAAATTACTCACATTAATTACTTATCCTTTAAGTAATTATTATTATTATTATATATCTATTTTTTAAATTAACACTTTAATAACTAATTTATTATTTGAAAACTTTAATTATTTATAAATTGCATAAAGTGTAGTCAACAAGAACCCAAATGATATCCCACTTAAAATAGCTTTGAACTTTTATTATAGAAATTCACAGCATCAACTATAGGTTAAAATATTAGTGCGTTCAACTTTTCATCAGCACACAGATGCCTGGCCCAACATGATCGGCCCGAAGGAAATGAATTATAAAACTCGTCCACATTTTCTTCTTTTCCCATCCTACTTCACCCTTTGTTCTTCATCCATCTCTCTCCCAAGTCACCGTGCATGAACATGAGCACGTGCACACCCGCCCCAGCATCACCACACGCCGCCGACCTTTCCTCCAAATCGCCATCGACACCCCCAATATGCCTGCTTCTCCGAAACCACGGTGGTGCCTCAATTAAAAATTCGAACTTTACATTCACCTGGAAACAACGAACCCCAGGCAAATGTTTTGCCTCGCCGCCATACACATTGATCCACCATCAAACTGTGCCGGCCGGTGCGCCATAACCATCGCCATCTCTTTTTCCAGGAGCGCATGCCTCCTCTCATCGGACGGCGTAGACATCAGATCTAAACCGAACCCAATGAAAAACGTTTCAAAACCCTAGTTCATCGATCTTTGGTCACCACGACTGTCAGAAAAATTCTCCACTATTTTTCTTGAGATCCCCATACCACCCACTTCCTCCAGCCCAAAGCACGACGACTATTTCTCCTTACATTCGTTGGAATCGACGGAAAAACGAATTTCGTTCATCTCGAGAAAACGCGACAATTCCAAGCCTAAAAATCTTGAGATGGTCATCAAAAATCATAATTTTCCATCACGAATTGCTTTATGAAATCCAAACATTAAATCGCAATCCTTGATTTTCGACTTATACACAAATTTTTTTGCTGTTATTTATAAATTTTGAACCAATTACTTAACATATACACTTATACCCATTTCTAAAATTAAATTTACATTCTCACAATCAAGTTTACTTTAATGATGATAGCCTAATATTGATTATCCAAGGAGAATGGAATTTATTTAAATGATTTAATGCCTGGTAACTTAACAGAGGCCAACATATTTACATATACAGGCATGTTCATACTACACAGAGATGTTCATCTATTTTTTTCAGAAAAACAAACATTCATGCCAAATGTATTTCAAGTCATAATCACAAGCATACAAAATCAAGCAGATCAGGTTTTAAAAATAAGGTTTGCTCACCTTATATGGATGAACAAAGAGCAGCTTTTAAATCTGATGGAGAAGCAGACTTGAAGATTTTAAAACTTGATTTGATTTAAATCTGCCACCTGATTTGGTTGAATTGCAACATGAATTTTTGCTGCATGCCTTTGATTTTCCTTTTCTCTGGTTTTAATTCATACTGATCTCAGGTTTGAACTTGCATTTTGATTTTCAGGCTTTTGATGCTTTGATCTGAGATGCTCTGATCTGAGATGCTCTGATCTCCTCAACATTGCTTCAAGTTTGTTCTTGAATTGCTGTTTGATTTTATTTTGTCTCAGGTTTTGAATCTTGCTTTTGCTGTTTTGAACTGGAATCTAATTTTCAAGTTGCACTTGAAAATAGCAACATGTTTATTTTTTAAACTGGAATTGAATCTTCTATTTGTTATTAGTTGATCTGAACTTGAATATGTTCCTTATTTTAGTTTCGAATTTTCAGACTTGCTTTTGATTTGCTTGAAATTGAAACATATTTTTTTACTGGTTTGCTTTCTTATTTCTCAGGTTTTGAAGAATGAAGAAAATGAAAGATCCGGTTAACAAATTTTCTTTCCTTCATATTGTTTGTGTAATCAAATTTTCAAAAGAAAATTTGATTCCTTTGCCACTTGTAAAATTTCAAGTTGCACTTGTCAATTTTTAAGCTATATGGATTTAACACTTGTAAATTTTTATGTCATATAGTTACATTTGTTAAAAATAAGGAAATTTATGTTTGAGACCTTTATTCAAATTAATTTAATTTTTTTTATGGTTTAAGCCATTTTCTTTTTAAAATTTGTAAATTAACTTATCTCTTATGTTTTAAAGGTTTACATATATACAGTCTTTATATTTTTAAATGCTTTTAAACCCTTAATTATTTATATTTTATAACTTTTATAACTTTAAATAGCAATTCAAAATTATTGTATTTAATTTCAAAATATAGCTTCTCAATCAAAATGTCTATTTAATGCAATTTGGAAAACAAATCTTTTAATATATATTTATTCAAATCTTCAATTTAATTCACAATTAAATTTACAATTAAAATATTATTCAAAGATATTTATTTTTTTTAATTTCCAAATTAGAAATTCTATCCAAAATCACATTTATATATTTAAACAAACAAATATCTATTTAAATTTGGAAAATATCGAAATAATTCACAATTTAATTCCAAAAATTAAATTAATTTCCAATTTGAATTTGATTTAAAAACGGAAATGTTACATGTTTTGTGTACTTGTGCTTGTTTTATTTATACTTTTCTAGTTCTATGATTATAACCAAAATCCTTCATTTGAAGTAACAAAACTTAGAGATTAATAGAACTTAGAAATTAACAAATCTTTAGAAATTAACAAAACTTAAGAATTTTTTATTTATTAATTCTTTGTTAACTTCTTTTTAAAAAATTCTTTGTTTCGAATGTCAGAACATGTGAACTTGTTGGTTCCATGCATTTTTATTCAAGTACGTGTATGCCCTCCAATTCATAGGGATGTTTACTTCAAAACAACTTTCAAATGACCGGTAACTTAGTGATTTAGATAAACCTCATACTACCTTAGGGCTTAAATGATTCTCATACTATTCTTGAGATTTGGCTAAGTCACAGCTTAATTTTCCATTTTTCGGATGTTTTGCAACTTGAGCATGTAATCCAAGTTTCATGTGATATTTTAGTAAGTATGCAATATGTTAGCGTTTGAGAGTGCACATCGCATGGGTGAACTAAGTGTAGTTTTAATTATTAAGCATCCTTAGTTAACACTTTTCAATTGGTTTGCAGCATTCCAATTTCATTGAAATTACGCTCATTATTCTTGATTATAGGAGTAGTCGATGCTAGTTATGATATGCATGGTTTTCGGGACCAATATTAATTGCTAGTCTGGAAAAGTTTTAGGAATTAGTGTGCTATTTTTCATGCCCTTCACTGTTTCATGTCTACGGACAACGCGGGGAATTTATATTTTAGAATTTAATACACGGCTCTTGAAATGCGTAGCTTTTGGTTCTCCTCGGTGATGCCCATCTTCAGGCAACGTGACGAGTTATTGCTTTTAGTGCACGGCTTTTGGTTTTCCACGGTGTTTCCTATCTTCGAGCAATGTGAGGAATTATTAATTTAGTGCGTGTCTTAGTAGGTGTGTGACTTTTATTTTTCCTCGGTGTTGCCTATCTTCGGCCAAAAGGAAGAGTTATTATTGTAGTGCGTGGCTTATGAGGTGCTTGGCTTTTGGATCTCCTCGGTGTTGTCTATCTTCGGGCAACATGATGAGTGTAATTATTATCACTCTTGATGTTGCCAAAGCAATGTCGGTTTTTAGAAGGCAAAGTTCGTGTCTTGTCGATTTAACGGTTTGAGTTAATTTGCTTCCATCGATCTAGGTAGTAATTATCATGAACACAATTTTTTTGGGTCAAGAAGCAAACTTTATTAAGGAAAGCAGGGCAATTTTTTCTAATGTACCATGCTCCCGGCATCTTGGTATGGCCTATTTTCTTGAAAATAAAAGTGCATAAGGTAGCTTTCAGACAAAGTAGCGGCGAAGTGACTCGCTATTACTTGCTCACGGAACTTAAATTCCATCGAAAGTTGTTAGAATGAAAGTCCCGTCTCTTAGCTTTTGATTAACGACATATGGTCCTCCCAATTTGGTCAGAAAGCCCTTAAAATGGGGTAAACTCGCTTGAGCACAAGATCTCCAACTTCAAAGGTTTGATTGTGAACTTTGGAGTTGAAGTACCGTATGACCATTTTTGACGCGCGGTAGTTCTCAACTCTGCTTCTTCACTCTTTTCATTAACCATATCAAGCGATTTGAATAGGAGTTGCTCATTTTGCTTTTGATTGAAAATTTTCCTTCGTTGAGAGGGGACTTCCCGTTCAACGAAAATCATTGCTTCTGAACTATACGCCAAGGTGAACGGAGCGTCGCTGGTTGCCACTTTTTGGGTAGTTCTGTAAGCCCATAGTGCGAGTGGAAATTCATCAACCAGTTTCATTTTGTTTTTTTAGTCACCTTTTGGTTGTGGACATGATAATCTTGTTATCGCTTTCTCTTGTTCATTTGCTTGCAGACAAGCCACCGAGGAAAAGCCCTTTTCAATTCGAATGCGCTTGGAGAAGTCTTTGAACTTAGCATTTTCGAATTGGATCCCATTATCAGTGATGATTTTTTGCGACACACTAAACCTGCAAATGATGTTTTCAGTAACAAATTGATAACTTTCTTTATGGTTGTGGCGGCCAGTGGTTCCGCTTTGGCCCATTTGATGAAATAATCCATGGCAACTATAGCATATTTATCCGTCCCTTTTTCTATTGGCAGGACGCCAATCAATTTAATTCCCCATATTGCTAAGGACAACGGACTTACTATCGTGTTAGCTCAACTGAAGGAGTTCTCATGATTTCGCTGAATCTTTGGCAGCGATCGCTTCTTCTAGCATTATAGACGGCGTCGCTATTTATTATTGGCTAGAAGTACCTGTATCGAAGGACTTTCTTCGCAAAGGTCTACCCTAGTGTGATCTTCGTAATCACCTTCATGTACCTCCTTTAAGATTCGTCGTGCTTCGTCATCAGTCGCACACCAAAGAAGGGGGTTGAGAATCCCCTTCAATAGAGTATTCCATCCGGTATGATGAGCCAAGGCACCTTCCGAACAAGCTTCTTCTACATATTTCGATCAGTTAGAAGGGTTCCTACAAGTAGATAGTCCTTTATTGGCACCATCCTCGTATTTGGTTCGACGATGGCTTCAAAAATCCAATCTACGTCCATTTCATCTATGCTTGGGTTGGCCAAAATTTCGACTGGGACTAGGCCAAATGATTGAGCTTCACCGGAGCTTTCCAACTTGGTCATTTAATCTTCCTTAGTGTTTTGCTCCCCTGGGATGCGAGTTTTGGTCTAGTGTTGGATGTCGCATAGCAGTTGCTATAAACTAAATAGGTATAGGGCAATATTCTCACCATGCGCCTAATACTCCCCTTTTACTTGACAGATGACCAGCTGTGATTCACTATATATGTTAATAGATTTTATCTTGAGCTCCTTCAAAACTTTAATTCCAATGACCAGTGCTTCATTTTCTGCTTCTTGTTTATGGTGGGGAATTCCGTGCGCAAAGCATAGCTAATGGATTGCCGCTCGGGGGTTTCAAGCACAATCCTGCTCTGGAACATAAGTTATTGGATGTACCGTCTATAAAGAGCTTCCATTGCATTTCTGTTTCTAACTGAGCTTTCTCCTCATCATCTCATATAGTGAATTCAGCAATGAAGTCGTCCAATGCTTGCCCATTGATGGCTTTCCTTAGGTGGTATGTGATATCGTATTGACTCAACTCTATTTTCCACTTGAGTAGTCATTCGGAAGTTTCTGGTCAGTGTAACAGTTGCTTCAGGGCTGATCAGTCAACACAACAATTGGATGATCCTGAAAACACAGGCATAACTTTCGAGACACGATCAAGTGGCAATACGCTAGCTTTTCTAGTTTTGGGTAATTCTTCTCGGCTCCGATGAATTGTTTGCTAATGTGGTACACAGGTCATTAGATTCTTTCTTCTTCCCGTACAATAGCGCCACTCAGTGCATGCGGTGAGACTGCTAAGAAAATGGATAAGTCTTCTTCATCCATCGACTTAGACAAGATTGGCGGAGCTTCCTTGTGACATAGCAGTTCTTCGAAAGCCGTTTGACAAGCTTCACTCCATTCAAATTTTTTCTTTCCCTTCTTTAGTGCATCGAAGAATGGTATGCACTTGATTATAGCTTTTGAGAAAATTGGCTCAGTGTTGCGACTATTCCATTCAAGCTTTGAAGTTCCTTCTTGTTTTCAAGAATTGGACCTCTCAAAGTGCCGTTATTTGCTCTTGATTCTCTTTAATGCCTCGGGCACATACTATGAATCCTAAGAATTTCCAGAGGCTACTTTGAAGTGGCATTTAAGTGGGTTGAGCTTCATTTCATACTTCCGGAGTGTTAAAAAAAATTCAACGAGATTTTTTCGATGATTAGCAACCACTCATTATTTGACGAACATGTTATCCACATAAACTTCCATAGTCTTTCTGATCTGGCGTTTGAACAAAGGATTCATTAGCCTTTGGTATGTTGCCTCAACATTCTTTAAACCGAATGGCATTACCCTTTACCGTATAGTCCCAAATCGGTGATGAAGCTTGTATTCTCTTGATCGGGCTCATGCATCAAGATCAGGTTGTAGCCCAAGTATGCATCCATGCACAACAATTCAGGTCCTACTGTTCCATCTATAAGTTGAAGCGGGAAGCCATCCTTCAGACAAGCTTTGTTCAAGTCCCAGAAATCAATTCAAGTTCGCAACTTTCCATTAGACCTCTTGTCTAAGACTGGGTTTGATACCCATTCTGGGTAAGTTGCATCTCGGATGAAGCCGTAATCCATCGGTTTATCTATCTCCACTCTCAGTGCTTTGGACCCTTCAGCACCCAAGATGTTGTTTTGTTTTATTTACTAGGGTAAATTTGGGGTTAAAGTTGAGCGCATGGCTGGCAATTTTGGGTGATACACCACGCCTTACTGAGTGTGTCCAAGCAAATACGTCCAAATTGGCGTGGAGGAATTTAGTTAGTTTTGACTGCGTCCTGTTTCCAAGCCGATCAGATTTTCAAGACCCGAGTTGGGTCATTCTTGCAGACTGGGACAGGCACCATCAATTCTTCTGGTCCTGGCCGATCCTCCCAAAAACTTTTTTCTAGGATCCAAAGCCTTGTCGAATTGACTATGTTCCTCGAGCCAAGGGCGGCTCTATAATTTCTATTCGGTGGGATCATGAATGAGGAGGGTGTTCCCTACATCCTTTCCTTTTTCCTTTCTTCTTAATGCTCATAGTTCCGCCTTATAGCATTACCGAGTGGCGCACTGGTCTCCCTTCTCCATTCCGACTCCGAGCTCTATAGGGAAATTCTTTGTAAGGAAACACTATGCCAATGCTATTGTGAAGTTGGCTAGTGCAGGCCATCCCAAGAAGGCGTTGTATGCTGACATTTCATCCACAATGACAAAAGTCTCAATGAGTGTGACCCTCCGCTTATCCTCTCCTAGATCCACAAGTAGGTCAATTGTTCCCACAGGTTTTTTGGGTTCATTGGCAAACCCTTGAACCTTTGTTCGGCATGCGGATACACTTTTCATGCCAATCTTCATCTCATCAAAAGTACATTTAAATAGTATATTAATCGAACTACCACTATCAACCAACACCCATCGAACCACAACAGGTCTTATTCCAACCGTCACCACAATAGGATCAATAGTTGGAGCTTCGATCCTTTCAGTATCCCAATTTTGAAACACTATGTCATTATTCAAAACCCTTTGCAGCTTGACTGGAATCTCATCTTCTATAGCTAAACATAAGTCCTTTAGAACATGCTTAAATGAACTTGCATATCACTCCATCACTCCCCAACTTCTCTGTGCGGGATGAAGTCCCCTAGATATTATTCTATTAATAATCCTTTGGTCAGTTCATTTTGAACCTTCTTCGCTAGCACCGGCTTGATTCCTTCACTCTCCTAGAGGAGGAGGATCTGCAGATTGGTCGAGGCTCTGTAGCTGGCTTACGTTCTGCTAGAGTCTATTGATCTGGATCAGCTCCTCAATGATGTTTTTCAAGTTGTAGCATTCGTTTGTATTGTGGCCATGTGTTTCGTGGAAGCGGCAAAACTTCCCTCAACGCTTTTGCTGCTCAGTTGCCTCCTTTCTAGGTAGCATTTTGTACTTCTCTATCCCTTGAATTATGAGAAAAATGTTTTTCGATGTGTCATTCAGGGGGGTATAGCCGTCGGGCTTATACCCTTTGGATTTTTTATTATTTCCATTATTATTCTTCTTATTGGAGTTTTGACTTTTCCTCTTTGAGTTTCTGTCTTTCCCAGCAATTCCTTCAACAGCTCGAGAAGTGTTCACATTTTGATTGATTGCTGCAAAAAATTTCTCGACGTTTGTCGATTAGACACTAGTAGACTTCCTTTCCAAATCCTACGCTTCTTCCAACCGTAGGAATGGACTTACTTTGCGGTTGAAATCCTTCTTGATGGTAGGTTGCTACATCTTAATCCGCTTTTCAAAATCGGTTTCTAGGTGAATGGCACGGACTAATGCCATAAAAACGATGTCTTCGTTGGGGTTGGTAACTTCTGTCACTCGGTGTTAAACATGTTCGATTTCAATGACTCGTTGCACCATTGGAACAATTAGGATATGGAAATGACGTCTTTTGGTTTCCCAGTATGGAGTCCGAACTGTTCTAGGAACCTTATCGCCAGTTGGTCAGAAGTGGAGATTGATCTCGGTGAAAGCCTAGCGAACTATAGTGATGCAATTCCTCTGAGAAAGATAGGAAAGCATCTGAGTCGTACAGCTTTAGAGGCATTAGCTCCATCCACATACCAACTATATTTGTACAAGTGAGGCTTTGGAGCTTTTGTCCTATCATAGGACGAAATAGTTGGCATTATGAATTTTTTTGGATATTTCTCATTCAAGATTTCGTCAGTGAAGGGAGTCCGACTTTGTGCAGATCCCTATTCGTCATCTCTCCTATTTTTAGTTTCATCCATCAATCATCTATCCATATCCACTATATATGCCTCTGATGTTCGGTAATCCTGAGGACGATAATCAGTCACTACACCAGGTGTTTGGCTTTACAAATGGTCTTGGTGAGTGGGCTGAAACCTAGGCTCTCCTATCTTTTGGACAGCCGCTCCTAAAAGGTCATATTGGCTTGCAGATAGCCTAACTTGACTAGTTTGAGTATTCCTAGCACTATCCAATGCATTGACATTTTCTTCCACTTTGTCGTCTTGCTCTCCGTCCTCTGGTCGGAGAGATCCATAGATATGTCTTCCAACGGGGCCTTTACCCCTTGATTCAAGTTCAAAATAGGTTGCCACGTGGCTAACGGAGTACTTGCACCCCACTCCATGTTAAGTCCTACTGTAACCTTTCTTTATGGTTGTTATCCGTTTTACCTTTGCAAACCAGAAATGGAGGAATTCTCTTGTTCTATAGCAGCCGCGAGTTCAGGAACAATCCTTGGAGCAGGAATTGACTATAAGGTTAAAATAGAATTAAACTTGTCCATCAGAGCATTTTGGCTACTTTCCACTCTTTGGTTAATCTCATCAACCATCTTATTCAGTTCATCCATGGTGACAACTTCATGCTGACTAGAGGATGCTGGTGCTTGATTTCCTAAGTTAGCACCATTCACTTTAGTTTTTTGAGGATTAACATCTTCTCCAGCTATTACTGCCCCAGTGGATCTTCCAGAGGCAATTAATTCTAGGAGCCATTGATTCCAAATGGTAGATTTTTAGGCAGAGGTTAAGGATAAAACTTCTGGACATATGGGATCTAACCGGAATTGCTAGATCTAGATCCTAAGTCAGAGTTCTCAATGAAAGGACTAAAATGTTAACCCAAAAAATGGATCAAAAACTAGGTTTGAGTTCGAAAGCACCAGCCTTGTTATTATTAAGCAATATCATAGATAATAGATATAGAAAAGAGTAGTAAAAAAAGAAGAAAAGGAATTTTTATCGTGGTGTGGCTGCTAATGAAGCCTACGTCCACTT
Source organism: Allium cepa (assembly GCA_030765085.1). NCBI lineage: Eukaryota > Viridiplantae > Streptophyta > Magnoliopsida > Asparagales > Amaryllidaceae > Allium > Allium cepa. The sequence continues at coordinate 510,970,841 of CM060941.1, forward strand.
TATAGTTTTATTATAGACTGATTGTTGTTACAAGTAGTGTCTGATTATAAGGCCTTTGATTACCCTTAGCAGGATCGAATCCCAGGGCTGGAATCCATTGGAGAATCACAGTGAATTCCTTTTGAGATTGTTGTAAGGAAGATAGAAAGTGAAGAATGTTTCCAACAAAGCTTCAGCCAGCAGTCCGAAGAAGATCCCGTTTATTTTATAGGTAGGATGATATTTATGAGGATCCGAGAGCTTTTGGGCCAGGCCACTACATTAACTACTTGTAGGTACGTATAGAATGACCTAGTGTGGGTTTAGCTCGCTATCCTTTTACTGCGAGAATTTGACCTTGTGATCAAAGACAAAAAAAGGATTCGATAATGTCATCACGGATCATCTATCACGTCTTCCAAACACATCACCTTGTTTACCTATGAACGAGAACTTTCCTGATGAATAACTCCTTTTTGTTTCTATTGATCCGTAGTATGCCAATATAGCGAACCATTAAGTCACTAAGGAAAATCCTTCATTTTGGTTGGAACATGAAAAATACAAATTTCTTTACCGAGTCATGTACTTCTTTTGGGATGATCCATACTTGTTTACGTATTGTTCCAACCAAATCATTTGATGTTGCATTCCAGATCGTGAAATTAAGAGTGTTTCTTCGTTTTGTCATGACCAAGCTTGTTGTGGTCACTTCGGTCCTAAGAAACACCTAGAGCCATGTGTTCACACGTAAGTGTGTACACTCACCACGCTATGTACCCTTCTCACTAAGCCTGAAAGGAAGTGAATGATTAGTTTATCCAGTCTCAGTTTATCTGAGTTAGGTGTATGTAAATAATATTAAAATAATAATAATAAACACCTAGAATCTCGTGTTCATACGCAAGTATGATCACTTGCCGTACTCTGCATCCTTCTCACTTAACCCCGAAAGGCAGTGCATGATCGGTATATATGACTTTATTTTATCTGAGTTATATGTGTAAATAATAATAATGTTAATATTTTTCAAAATAGAGAGGGTAAGCAATTGAAACCTAAGCATTATCTTCACTAGTTTGATTTGGCTTGTTATTAAAAGGAAATAAAAATGCCACTTTCCAAAACTTTGATAACCAACTAAGGATTAATTTCAAAGTTTCACATTGTAACCAAAACAAATAGCTAAACTAGAGTCTGATTGTGACGATAACTTAATTTTTGTTGGATGTTTTGATGAGTAAAAAGGACTAAAATTTCTTGAAAATAACCAAAATTTATATTTAATTACTGTATCAATCTAAAAATAAATTCTTCATCTGTAAATTAATTTGAAAACTTCTATCATGTAGACGCATTAGAATTTGTATATCGTATTTGAATTTTGTGGTTAGTATCCGTTGAAAACCCTCACGAGATAACACTCATCCTACTAGGGATACCTAGAGGATTAATGGCTTCTTGCATACACTTAATGCAATGGTGTTTCCTATGAAAACAGGTTTATCATATTTTATTTTATTCGTGGATGAATAAAAAGATAAGTGCGAGGGTATTTGACGTGTGTATAAAAATGCATATATTTAGTCCTATATTTAATCTTCTTTTATTAAAATAAATGAGCATATTAGGGTATTTTACATATTTGAACCAAAATCTAAATTGCTTTCAAATCATCATTCGTTCATCTTCATTGGGAGCAAAATGGTAATTTTGTGTATGAATTAACTTTGAGAAAATTTATTTACACATTTTTATTTCTATTTGTAGGAAATTGAGTGCATATATGAATAGGTTTCATAGATGTATGCGTGCACATATGTAGAAAGCTAATGATGAAAGGAAACAAAAGAATTCATGCAACATGGAGGAGCCGACACGCCCACTAACAACGGTCCATAAAAAAAAGCACATGCACATGTTAATGGAGACCTAAAGGCACGTTAGTGGGGATGAATTAATTCCATAATGATTACTTGAAGGTTACACTTTCTCAAAGGCATTTTTGGTAGTCCCCTAAAATATGAATTAAGGTTTTAAGCATGTATAACTATCCACTATGTTTCATATCATCATCTTCTTCTCTTTTATGCAAATTGTAGCACTAAATTTATGATAAATAAAATATCTCTTTAATGGATTCTTAGCTTTGTTCTTTACTTTCATACAATTTTTATTTGATGCTTTCTTTTATTGTTATTTTATTTTATGCTCCCTTATTTACTTTATGCTCCCTTATTTCAAGTTAGCAAAATAGCTTGATGTTAATTTAGTTTTTATTTCATGCAAGTAGTTAACTCTCTTTTCTTTTAAGTAGTTCCCATTGTCCTTACTTTTTGCGTTGAAATCATTTTATGTTAAGATTTTTTTAAATATTAGTAGCTAAACCCCTTCAATGTAGCTGTAATGAAGCTCTTATGAAACATATTAAATTAACATAATGTTTTAATTTGTGATCTCTTTTTTGTGCTTCAAGGACATTATGAATGATGGTGGTTTATGTTTTTTAGTGTGTTTGATAGCATATGTTGGCATCTCTAATAGGTTACGCTTAAGCCAATGTAACATAAACTATTTGATCAATTTATATAAGCGATTTTGATGGCGAAAGTCAAAATAGAATCAAATTTGATGGCCCATTTTACTAATTCATAGTAAATAGATCATACTTAAAATAGATTATTTTTTAATTTCATATCATTTTCATGAGAATTGACTTGTGGGCCTGAATGGTTTGTTAGAGATTCATGGTTTAAGTTGTGTTAATTAATAGCACAAGCAAACCATATTTATAATAAACACATCAATCATTTCTACTTAATATTTTAATGACGGATTATAAATGAATTTTGTATCGATGAATGACTGAAAGTGGATTTGCCTCTAATTGCTCCATAATCTCATAGTTTTATTCACTTTTGCTCTAATTTATTTTTTACAATTTTCATGTCACTTTTACTCAAGTTTATTTTCTACAGTTTTCCCGTTTAAAACAATTTCAAAAATTTTGAGCTGTTTGGATTGAGTAATATTAGAATTTAATTCTTTCCCTATGGATCGACCCATACTTGCATATATACTACGATTGTACGTTGTGCGCTTGCGATGATTATAATGATTATATTTTTTGGCAGTTTTCTAATCGATAGAAAATCCATCGTTTCAACAAGTTTTTGGCGCCGTTGCTGAGGAATTGTAATTTGATTTTAGTGTGTGTTAATTTTGTATGTTGATTTGTATACATAAAAAATTGTTTCTTGTGTTATTTTTTATTTTCAATTTATTTTTTTGCATCTCTTATTTTTTTCATTTTTATTTTATTCACTTGTTTTGTGTTTTCATTCTCTTAAGAACAATATAATAATATAAAAAAACTCCTTGCATTTTCTTTTTACTGTCGAACTATGAAATTTTTACAAATACATTTTGTTTTGTTGCATTTTATTCTTATTTTCATTTTCTTTGTTCATTTGGTTTACTTTAGTTTATTTCCAGTTTTATTCTATAACTTGCATTTTGTTTGTCAACATTTTCTTAATTTGTATAGATACATTGTAGTTCAAATACATTATCTGCTTACATAAACTTTTTGTTTACAAACTGCTCGTTTTTACATTGCATTTGCATTACATTTTACAGTGCAATTTACAAACCACCTTCATACCCATTAACAGCACAATCCTCGACAAATATGCATGCTAAGCAAATCAATGACCTTTAAACTTTAATTACATTTTCCAACAAAATCGCTCCTTCAATCTTCCTCCTCCTCCTCTTACATTGCGCACCCCACAACTATCAACCACCATCATCCAAGCTCCCACATACAACTTTCCTATCACACAAACCCACTGACAGTTAAATTTGCACTTCGAACCATACAACATATTTTCCATCCACCTTCCAACAACAAAAATCCGCAACCATACTTCACCTCCCACTGCAAAACTCTTTCCCCACCACCTTAACACCATGAACTTCACCAAAAAATCCATCTCCAACCTGATTTCACTTCTGACTGCCACCATTAAACCTTCTCAACATCAACCACAAATTGTTAATACCTAATCCAATACAAAATCCTACACCTCATTCAACATCTAAAACTTTTGAAACGACCTAGAATTTTGGCCATTTGAAATTGGTATATTTAATTGATTTTAAATATTCAGAAGTAAAATTTACAAGCTGGATAACTTATATTTGGAATATAGTGATTTATTGGATAATTAAATTGTTAATTTAATATTTGAAATTGTAGAAATAATTGGGAGTTTGAATTTAATGTGAATAGAATTGATTTATAAAGTTAAATTGAATTTTATTTGAATTAGAATGATGGTAGATAACTTTTGAAATTGAATTAAAAGTTAATTTACAGAAATTGAACATTTTACTATTTAATTGACGAGTAAAAATAGCCATTTTTCAAAAGTCGATGAAACCGGTTTCCTTGGATCCATAATGTTATATTATATTAAGATTCTAAATTTCGTGTTAATCGAATTTATGGTTTGTCCGGTGCAAGCTAAAACGCGTAGAAATCTGTTTAGGTGAATTTTAAATTTAAATAGTCAATTCCAAAACCTATCTTCCAAATACGATCGAATTAGCTTTCGATATATATTCCATTGTGTCCGGAATAGGGGTAAAACATTATAAACGTTATGCAGCATGCTTTATTTGGAGTTTGAAAAAAAAATCGGGTGAATAGCGTCGCGAAATTTTCTATAAAAGGCCATGTTTTTATCCATTTTTGTAAAACCGTAATAGTAACTTGGGCTAGCTTCCATTATACTTTACACGGCAAGAAACTTCCAATCTTTCCCTTTCGATTTTTCAAATCCGTCAAATGATTCAAAAAGTTTTCAACTGCAAAGATAAAGGGGGCATCAAGATCTATGTTTTCAACGGCTATGATCGTCTAATTCACGATGTAAAAGGAGAAATCAAACCACGTTTGTTTGACTTTTTTTCACATTTTTCGAGATGCACCTGCGACTGAGCTTGCCGTCCTCATGATCGGAGGTAGAGGTGAGGGGGAGCTTCGCTATAGCACTCGCTGATCGTCGTCAAAGGGCAAGATTAGGCCACGAAAATTAAAGGAAAAGTGGCGGCATGGGTTCGATTTTTTGGTACGAGAATTTCAAATGGGGAAGAAGTAAGCTTAGGTGGCCTGGATCGTGTTTTGCAAAACGAACGGCTCTGATCTGTTTGAGGCCGTGCAGTTAAAGCGCCCTGCCGCTCCATAGCTTTTGAGGTACGAAAAGTTGTAGCGGAGATATATCGGGATATAGCAGGATAAAGCAGACGACTTTAAAAAGAGGAATAATGAACATTCTACATTAAAATAAGGAACAAGTATTGCTTATAATTTACCACCAAGCAAAACAAGTTATAATAATGTAAAGATAAACAAAGTTGGCATTTAAAAGGTTAGAACTAGTTATAATAACCAACCGCTTGTATCATTGTTACATCAACTTTGAAGTTACCATAAAACTTAAAAGCAAGACATCAAGCAAAATGCTTATTTATAAGAAAGGGGGATATAGCGGGGCAACAAAATCGGGGATATAGCGGATTATTGCCGCAATATCGGGGATAATAGCGGATCCGCTATATTGGACTGCTATATTGGAATATCGTTGCCCCAAAAGTCTGCTACAAGATATATCAGGGATATATCGGGGCAATTTTGGGGAATTGACTGCACAATTTTGAGGTTTAAAAAGAAAATAAAAATTGTAAATTATTTTATTTAAAATTGTACAAACTTTAAAATGCTGTAACCTTTTCATACGAGGTCCATTTTTGATGAAACGAATTGCGTTGGGTCCATATTGACGAGCACTACATTTTAGAGCTAGTTTGGAGTTGATTGAAGCTAGTGAAAATTTTGGGTAAAATTAAATGGCTATTTAATTTTATTAGGAATTAAACACTACAACTGCTATTGGAAGCATAGTGAGTACAACTCACTCTTTCTGCCCCACTGATATTTTTGTATAAGTGAGAAATAATTTATTTTATGATGGTTGTTGATTGTTTGGATGATATATGATATATTAATTGGTATTTGGATATATACCTGCTTATTGGAGCAGATGACCCTATACGTCCCCGTGTATGAGCTGATGACCCTTTGTACGTGCGTCTACCTCAAAGCGGACATTATACATATATTTATAATATGTAAATTTGTTGCAGGTGATAGGTTGGAGGGATCCAACCAGATTCTCACCGGTATTGTTTTTATTTACAAATATTGTGATATATTCCATTATCATATGATATATGATGTTTTGGATGCCGTGATTGATGTATTTAGTGTTGTTGCAGCATTGGGCCTATTTTCGAATTTTAAAAGTGTTAAAGTGATCATTTCAAATTAAAAAGGATTTTTAAGCGATTTGAAAATAAATGATTTGATTTGTTATAAAGGAAGGAAACTATTTAAAATAAATAAATGTTATATTTTTCATGTTATAAAAATTATGATTTTTGTGAATCATAATTAGAATGTGATTTTTGAAATGTGAAGTTAACTATTTTATGAAATAGTATAAATGGAGATTTTTGAATGATTATAAATAGTTTATATAGAAGATTTATAAAATTGATATTCTGTGAATCAAAGCAATGAAATTGTAAAGGAGTTTTGTAAATGTTAAAAGGAAGTTAAAGATGAATTTTATAAGTAAATAAGATTTATAGATTTATGAAGTTGTGAAGTTATAAAAAAAAAATTGAAATTAAAGTGATTTATAGGTAATTAACTTATAAATTGGATTTTGGAATATAAATGAGGTATAAATGGGATTTGGTAAATAAAGGGTATATTATATATTGAAGTTTTTATAAAATAAAAATGTGAATTTATAAACATTGTTTTATAAATCCGAAATCGATTGAATTTGATAAGTTAATTATAGGAGTATATTAAAGGAATTATATCTATGATTTTGGACAATGGATAATCCTTTAATTAAATTTGCAGTAATGATGAATTTGGTAAAAGAAATATATCCATGATTTTTGACAGTGGATTATCCTCAATAAATGTGTAGAAGTAATGAATGTGGAAAATGAAGTATATTCACGATTTTGAATGGTGAATAATCTTTTAAGCTAAATGAATGTTTTGGGGAGTGATAATTTTAAATGGAGTTAAATGGTTTAAAGATATTTTAAAATGTGTTAAGTATAGAATATATAGATTTCAACATTCATTGTTGAAATAGACATTTTGGAGAAATAAGGAAATGATGGACTATAACACTGTTGTTATAGTAAATGATTTTTGCAAGGAAATGTTTTTATATTATTGGGGTTCATATATCTATCTTATTTTGAATTCCTATACTAGTGATTTTGGGTTGTCGTAACGATGTTTTACGCAACATTCGTTTTGACCCAAAAAATGTGTTTAAAGAGATTCTTTTTGTTAAAGAATGAAATATGTACTTAATTGTGATTTAAGTATATGTAATATTTTGAATATGTTGAAAATAAATAGAGTTGTGAATTACTTATTATTAAATAAGTATATGGAAATGTTTTCCAATATTGAAAAGTTGAAATGGTTTTGAAATATATCTTTTTAAAGATAATTTGATGTGAATATTTGGCAAATGATTTAATTAATAAAAGATTATTTAAAAGGGCCTAGTGATTGCTTGTGGTTCTCAATATTTGTTTGTATGCTTTGATAGTTAAATAACCAACTATCAAATTTGGCCATTTTAGTTTCTCGACTTGATGTGGGAACTACTTAGTCGTACACTTAGTACGTAGCCTTCTGTGTAGGCTTGATTATCGTTTGTGTTTAGGATGTTGATTCGTGTTGTGCGGAGTATTATTCCAATCTACCGAGCTTCCTTCTTGGCCTGAAGTAAAGCAAGTTGAAATTTGAAGATGTGATAAGTCTATGAGACTTAGTTTCTGTGTAAGGTTGAAGAACGCTTTTTTGTTGTCGGTGCGAAGAGACAGGGATCAAATTTAACTAAAAACCACTTCGGACCAACATATATGTGATGATTGTGCAGGTTGCTTGTGATGATATTGATATTACAGATTTTCATAATGGGGGACTGCTTGTTGATTGTTTGGCATTAAAATCCCAATATATATCCTGTAGTAGTAGTCTCTTCGTTATGAAATTTCCAATGCGAGGACTATTCGCTACTAATCCTAGGGATTTCTCGATAGGATGTGGTAGGAAAGTACATTCGGTTTTTCATGCTCCTGGACAACTTGTATGGATGTTTTCTGGCATTGTGTTTCTAAAGATTGCGTACATTGGTTTTTACAAACTTCATCAATGGTGGCGGAGAAGGCAACTTCTCTTAGCTTAACACCCTCGTTGAGACGTATGAGCTTAAGAGTTGTATTTTTGTGGATTGCTATTAGCAGTCAATGGAAATAGCAGTGTGGCATTCAAAGTGATGTGATTGTAATTTGTAAAAGGTAACATTACCTCAGGCCTCATCAACCGGAAATGATCAACGCAGGATTAGATGCGGCAAGGCTAAATGGGTTGCTCCTATCAGGGTATGATCATCCTCTTCAAGATATATATTTAAATGCTATGATGTCGTATAACTAATTATTGTGGCTTGTATGCTTCGATAGCCCTCGGTAAAGGTCGATAACCACCGAAGGATGACATATTCAGTACCACCTAATTATAGTGGTGGGCCGGTCTTGTGTTGGTAGAGAAGCTTTGTGATGGTTTCTCGGTACATTCCTCTAGAGACGTACGGTCGGAAGGTAGTCCCTTCACCTGGTCATTTTATGGAAATCCAAACTCCACTACATACCTGCCATTTTATTTGTAGAGCCTAGTATGCTGGAATTTAATAATGGTAACAATTTCGGCTATTTTGAATATTATTTATGCAGTAGACACTATTATAATGTAAGAGGATTTGATATAAAATGTTTTAGTTATCGTAAGGTAAAAACATGTCTGTGTTTATGTGTGGACGTGTCTTACGAGATACTCATGTTTTGATAAAGGAAACGTTTGGTAATTTAATAAATTCAGTTGAGTGTGTTTCTCACGCTGGTTTATCAGACTGAACCGAGCATTCTTCCCTTTCAATGCTCGGGGCACACCGAATATATTTATAGGTCCAGATTTGGTGCTCTTGGAGTTTCAGCAAGAGAGCTGGAGATCTTCATTTTCTTATACACATATCAGTTTTGATTATTGATTATCCATTGCATTACTTTGTTGTTGTACATTATCGGCAAATTGTGACGACAGGTTATTATAACTGTCCAGGCTTATAATTATTGTTTGATTTGTTATACTCTGATTGATGTATGTATATACAGTTTCTGTTTGTAAAGATCATTAATATGATATTACATGTTTTCCACTGCGATGTGAGATTCTGCATTATTCTGTTTGCTTCTATCTTCTCTCTTTCTTCTCTTCTCTTCTTCTCTCTTCTTTTCTTTCTCTTGACTTTTCATCAATCTATGCTTTTTGGGTCGGACATGTGTGGTTTATTGTCGACTCAGAGGGCACGGATTTGCAGGTCGTCACAGTGTGGTATCAAAGCTTAGATTTTGTATATTCCTAAGCTTTGATGTGTACTCAGTATAGATAGGGACAGTAGCACCCTAGATTGAGTTTGAGTGTATTATATATATGAGCTCGTATTTGTTAGTGACACAAAATGTTTTATATTGTGTTTGCTTATCCGTTGAGCTGTTTGTGAATTCTGGCCTGTATGTGGAACGCCATATTATCGATAGGGATTTCAAAATACTTAAAGGAGACAAGTCGACATAGTATTATTTTAAATTGGATAAATGAAATAATTTTACTTCGATTATATTTTATATATAAAGAAATATTTTTTTAAAAATTATTATAATGTATATAAACTAATTGTTTGGTTATTTGAAAATGTAAATATATATAAGTTAATAAAAGTTGGTTGAATAATCTAAATAAAAACAACAATTGTAAAAGAATGAAATTATATAAGAAAATGAATTATAAAGTATGGAATTATAATTAATATTATTTACAAAGGTGAAATAATCTTATATATAAGAAATGAAACTATATGAATATATTTATAAATATGAGTTATAAATAAAAATGGATTTAAGTAAGAATTTGAAATGTTGAATTCCGTTTATTTGAAAGTAGTTTCTCAAATATAAAGAGATTATATTATTATAAATCTAGATAAGATGAATAAATTTGGAATGATCTTATATAAATGAAATAAAAATAGTGAAATTATACGAGTAAGATTTATTAATCTGATTTATAAATAAAAGTAGATTTTAAAAGAATATAAAGCACTGAATTCACTACTGTTACTGGAAAATAATAAGGGTAATGACTGCAGCATCATCAGTATCATTTTTGAGTTTCTATGTGATGGATTTGCTACCAATAGTAAATTGAAAATTGAAGTTTTATTGTGGTAAACAAATTTGATTTAAAATCCAATTTGAAATTGATAAATATAAGTGAAACGAGTTTGGGACTTATATATGAAATAAAAGGAGTTGAACTTTGGTAAAGTCAAAATGAATTTAAGATAGCATAATAAAATGTACTATTTGAAATTTAACTAATGGAAAGTTAAATAAACTGAATTGGATTTGAGCCGGATTTAATAAGTTATTGAAACTAAAATTAAACTTAAATGGTAAGTGATTATATAATATGAATTTGGAAGTTTAAATAAATAAGTTGTATAACTTATAAAATGACAAAATGTAAGTAAAACCAATTGTTAAAATGGTTAAACAATTTTTGTTAAGCAAAACAAAATTTGATTTTAAATAAGTAATGAATTTGACTTAAGTGAAAGTTAAATAAAATAGAATTTGAATTGAATTAAAGTGAACTTAAGTTGTATAATGAAAATAAATGCAAGTGTGAATGAAATGAAACATAACTTAAGATATGTTGAATGAAGGTGGATTTGATATCAAAACGAAATATGGATTGAATGTTAATCAATCAAATATAAAGTAAATTGAATGAAAGTCAATTAGATATTAAACTAATTGAAAGTAAAGTAAATTAATTTGGTTATGTTGAATACACATTGATTGTTAGATGTATGTTAGTTGATTGTATAGAAATTCATATGGAATTGAATTAATGTAATTGAAAGATAAATAATTGAATTCGAACTGGAAGTAAGTTAATCTAAGTAGAATTGAATTTGATTTGATTTGGAAGGTAACGAACGTAAATGTAAATTAGTGAATGTAAACTAATTGAAAACGAACAAATGAATGTTAGTAAAATCCAATGTTAATGAATCAAATGTGATTAAATTGGAAACCAATTCAATGAATATTAATGAGAAGTAAATTTATATTAATTTGGTTATCGATTGATTGGATAGATATTGTTTTGTTGGATGATAGTTATTTGATTGTTAGAATTGTTGCTTTTGATTGCATTTACTATATTGGCATATATAGTTGTTGTAGTAGTATATGTGGTATATTGATATTACTTTCATGTATACATGTTTCTCATTTGTTTGTTGAGTGTTTAGTAGGTGCGTACGGCGCTTGCTTCGCATTTGGAGCTTGCTTTTGCGCTATATTAGCCGTATATGCTCGCTAATAATGTATAAGGTACATATCTTAGATTATATATCATCCTTTTGCACTTGTATTCCTACGGGATGCTTCATCCTCGAAGATGAGATGTATATTTGTGATATATATATGTTGTGATCCTATTACGATCGAACCGCGCAAAGAAGATGCTGGCGAATTTTTTTGAAAATTTAAGGCATTAGAAATTTTTTGGGAATTTTGGAAAATTTTTGTTAACCAAAATTTTGATTTCGAGTTAAAAGTTAAACGATATTAGTTGTTTTGAAAAGATAACTAAGTAGGATTTGAAAACTTCGAAATGTTTTATAAGAAGTTTGACTAATGATTTTGGAAAAAGTTAAAAGGTTAAATGATTTTGGCAATCTAGTTTGAACGATTTGTTTTGAAAAGTTAATGGATTTTGTGACTTTTTCTTTCTTGGTAATTTCGAGGACGAAATTCTTTTAAGTAGGGGAGAATGTAACGACCCAGAATTTTGGCCATTTGAATTTTTTATATTTAATTGTTTTTAAATACTCAAAAGCAAAATTTACAAGCTGGATAACTTATATTTGGAATATAGTGATTTAATTTGATAATTAAATTGTTAAATTAATATTTGAAATTATGGAAATAATTGGGAATTTGAATTTAATGTGTACTATTTGAATTAGAATGATGTTCGACAATTTTAAAATTGAATTAAAAGTTAGTTTACAGAAATTGAATATTTTAATATTTAATTGACGAGTAAAAATAGCCATTTTTCAAACAATCTCGGATTTTTATGAAAAAAGTTTCATTGGATCCGTAACGTTATATTACTATAAGATTCTAAATTTTGTGTCAATCAGATTTACGGTTTGTCCAGGGCAAGCTAAAACGCATAGAAATCTGTTAAAGTGAATTTTAAACTGAAATAGTCGATTCGAAAACCTATCTTCCACATACGGTCGAATTGGCTCCCCATATTTATTCCATTGTGTTTGGAATAGGGGTAAAATATTATAAATTCCAGGCAGCATGCTTCGTTTGGAGATCGAAAAAAATTCGGGTGAATAGTGCCACGAAATTTTCTATAAAAGGCCATGTTTTTATTCATTTTGGCAAAACCCTAACAGCAACTAGGGCTAGCCGCCATTATACTTTACACGGCTAGAAACTTCCAATCTTTCCTCTTCGATTTCTTCAAATCCATCAAACGATTCGAAAAATTTGCAACTACAAAGACGAAGGGGCATCGAGATCCATGTTTTCGACGGCTATGATAGTCTAATTTGCGATGTAGAAGGAGAAATCAAGCCGAATTTGTTCGACTTTTTCTCACGTTTTTTGAGATGGACCTACGCCCGAGCTTGTCGTGCTCATGACCGAAGGTAGAGGTGAGGGTGAGCTTCGTCATGGCACTCGCTGATCATCATCAAGTGGCGAGATTGGGCCGCGAAAATTGAAGGCAAAGTCGTGGCATGGGATTGATTTTTGGTAGGAAGGTTTCGAAGGGGGAAGAAGTAAGCTTGGACGGCCTGGATCGTGCTTTGAAAAATGAACGGCTCTGATCTGTTTGAGGTTTAAAAAGAAAAATAAAAATTGTAAATTATTTTATTTAAAATTGTACAAACTTTAAAATGATGTAACTTTTTCATACGATGTCTGTTTTTGATGAAACAAATTGTGTTGGGTCCATATTGATGAACACTACATTTTAGAGCTGGTTTGGAGTTTACTAGAGCTAGTGAAAATTTTAAGTAAAATTAAACGGCTGTTTAATTTTATTCAGAATAAAACAGTACAACTGCTATTGGAAGCAATGTGAGTACTACTCACTCTTTCTGTCTAACTGATATTTTTATATAAGTGAGAAATAATTAATTATATCATGATTGATGATTTTTTGGATGATATATGATATATTGATTAGAAATTAGATATATACCTGCCTATTGGAGCAAATGACCCTATACGTTCCCGTGTCTGAGCGGATGACCATTTGTATGCGCGCCAGCCTCAAAGTGGACATTGTACATATATTTATAGCATGTATATTTGTTGTAGGTGACAGGTTGGAGGGATACAACTGGATTCCTCATCGGTATTGGTTTTATTTACGGATATTGTGATATATTCTGTTATCATATGATATACGATGTTTTAGATGCTGTGATTGATGTATTTAGTGCTGTTGCAGCATTGGGCCTATTTTTCGAATTTTAAAAATGTTAAAGCGATGATTTCAAATTAAAATGGATTTTTAAGCGATTTGAAAATATATGATTTGATTTGTTATAAAGGAAGGAAATTGTTTCACTAATACGTTCACTGTAGAAGTGTCGAGTATCCGAACGCCGAAAATTCCAGATTGTTAGAATAAAGAAGAAAAGAGGTAGAAGAAGAAAATAGGAAACAAGTCGCATATTCTCACATTTGCAGCGGATTAAATATAATACAAATAATAGTATTTATACAAAGAAAAATGTATCTGTCAAATTACATTCAATACATCAGAGTTATAGCCAACCACATTTAATTTGGACAATTAAAATTAACAGGTCAAATAAATGTTATAATTTTTATGTTATAGATATTATGATTTTTGTGAATTATAATCAGAATATGGTTTTTGAAATATGAAGTTTACTATTTTGTGAAATAGTATAAATGGAGATTTTTGAATAATTACAAATAGTTTATATATTAGATTTACAAATTGATATTTTATCAATCAAAGCGATGAAATTGTAAAGGTGTTTTGTAAATGTTAAAAGCAAGTTAAAGATGAATTTTATAAGTAAATTAGATTTATAGGTTTATGAAGTTGTGAAGTTATAAAAAGAATGATTCTGGAAATAAAGAGATTCATAAGTAATTAACTTATAAATTGGATTTTGGAATATAAATGAGGTATAAATGGGATTTGATAAATAAAGGGTATTTTATATATTGAAGGTTTTATAGAATAAAAATATGAATTTACAAACATTGTTTTATAAATCCAAAATAAATTGAATTTGATAAGTTAAATATAAAAGTATATTAAAGGAATTATATCCACGATTTTGGACTGTGGATAATCCTTTAATTAAATTAGCAATATTGATGAATTTAGTAAAAGAAATATATCCACGATTTTTGAAAGTGGATTACCTTTAATAAATGTGTAGAAGTAATGAATGTGGTAAACGAAGTATATTCACGATTTTGGATAGTGAATAATCTTTTAAGTTAAATGAATGTTTTGGCAAATGATAATTTTAAATGGAGTTAAATGGTTTAAAGATATTTTAAAATTTGTTTAGTATCAAATACATAGATTTCAACATTCATTGTTGAAATAGACGTTTTCGAGAAATAAGAAAATGATGGACTATAACATTGTTGTTATAGTAAATGATTTTCTAAAGGAAATGGTTTTGTACATTATTGGGGTTTATACATCTATCTTATTTCAAATCCTTGTACTAGTGATTTTGGGTTGTCGTAACGATGTTTTACACAACATTCGTTTTGACCCAAATAAATGTGTTTAAGGAGAATCTTTTCCTTAAAGAATGAAATATATACTTAATAATGATTTAAGTATATGTAATATTTTTTAAATGTTGAAAATAAATAGAAGTGTGAATTACATATTATTAAATAAGCACATAGAAATGTTTTTCAATATTGAAAAGTTGAAATGGTTTTGAAATGTATCTTTTTAAACATAATTTGAAGTGAATATTTGACAAATGATTTAATTAATAAAAGATTAATTAAAAGAGCCTAGTGATTGCTTATGGTGCTAAATAATTTTTTGTATGCTTTGATAGTTAAGTAACCGACTATCAAATTTGGCCATTTTAGTTCCTCGACTTGATGTGGGAACTATTTAGTCATACATTTAGTACATAGCCTTCTATGTAGGCTTGATTATCATTTGTGTTGAGGATGTTGATTCGTTTTGTGCGGAGTATTACTCTAATATATCGAGCTTCCTTCTTGGCCGGAAGGATAGTTGGAGACGTGATAAGTCTATGAGATTTAGTTTTCATGTGAGGTTGAGAAATGCTTTTGCGTTGTTGGTGCGAAGAGACCGGGATCAGATTTACCTGAAAACCACTTCATGCCAACGTATATGCGACGATTTTGCAAGTTGCTTGTGATGATATTGATATTCCGGGTTTTCATAATAGGGGACTGCTTGTTGATGGTTTGGGTTAAAATCCCAATATACATCCAGTACCAGTAGTCTCTTCATTACGAAATATCCAATGCGAGGAGTATTCGCTACTAATCCTAGGAATTTCCCAACAGGATGTGGTAGGAAAGTAGCTTCAGTTTGTCCAGTTCCTGGACAACTTGTATGGATGCTTTTCTGTCATTGCATTTCTAAAGATTACGTACATTGGTTTTTTTACAAACGTACATCAATGGTGGCGGAGAAGGAAACTTCTCTTAGGTCAACACCCTCCTTGAGACATATGAGCTAAAGGGTTGTATTTTTATGGAAGACAATTAGTAGTCAACGGAAATGGTAGTGTGCATTCAAAGTGATGTGATCGTAATTCATGAAAGGCAATCAATACCTTAGGCCTCATCAACCGGAAATGACCAAAACAGGGTTAGATGCGGCAAGCCTATGTGGGTCGCTCCCATTAGGGTATGATCATCCTCTTCTAGATAAATCTTTACAAGCTATGATGTCGTGTGTATGATTATTGTGGTTTGTATGCTTCGAGGGCCTCAGTAAAGGTTGGTAAAGACCGAAGGAAGATATGTTTAGTACCATCTAGTTATAGAGGTGGGCAAGTCTTATGTTGGTAGAGAAGCTTTGTGATGGTTTCTCGGTACATTCTTCTAGAGATGTACTGCCGGAAGATAGTCCCTTTACGTGGTCAATTGTATGGAAATCCAAACTCCACTACATACCTGCCATTTTATTTGTAGAGCCTAGTATGCTGGAATTTAATAATGTTAATAATTTCGGCTATTTTGAATATTATTTGTGCAATAGACACTATTATAGCATAAGAGGATTTGATATAAAATGTTTTAGTTATCGTAAGGTAAAAACATGTCTGTGTTTATGTGTGGACGTGTCTTACGAGATACTCTTATTTTGATAAGGGAAAGGTTTGGTAAGTTAATAAATTCACTGGAGTGTGTTTCTCATGCTGGTTTACCAGACTAATTTGAGCGTTCTTCCCTTTCATTGCTTGGATCAGACCGAGTATATTTACAGGTCCAGATTTGGTGCTCTTGGAGTTTCAGCAGAAGAGATGGAGATCTTCATTTTCGTATAGACGTATCTGTTTTGATTATTGATTATCCATTGCATTGCTTTGTTGTCGCATATTATCAGCAATTATGAGGACAGATTATTATAACTGTCCAGGATGATAATTATTGTTTGATTGTTATACTCTGATTGATGTATGTATATACAGTTTCTGTTTGTAAAGATCGTTGATATGATATTATATGTTTTCCACTGCGACGTGGGATCCTGTATTCTTTTGTTTAGTTCTATCTTCTCTCTTTCTTCTCTTCTCTTCTTCTCTCTTCTTTCCTTTCTCTTGATTTTCCATCGGTCTATGCTTTTTGGATCGGACATGTGTGGTTTATTTTCGATTTAGAGGGTACGGATTTGCGGGTCGTAACATCTTTACCATCCACATGCATCGTTGCGGCAGCATCTCTCCATCGCTCAATCACCAACAACTCTATCTCCTATTTCTCCTTTCTACATTGCTACTCTCATCAACAAATCAACTTCCTTGTCACCATCTGCAAACAGCAGCCCACCCCATCAACTCATCACCGCAATTCCTCCACCTCAATGGTAGACTGTCATACCATAACCATCCAAACCTAATCTTTATTGCAACCTACAACCTGCCTTCCTCGCCAGCACCACTTCGGCTTCATCACCAATTATAGCAAGCAACAATTCACCTACAACCACTTGTCACTCACCTCCTCTGGCAGAAAACTTCTTTCTCCATATAACTTACCTTTGACAACTCAAACTTCCTTTAGCTCCTATGCTCAAAGCATCAGCATCCGCCATCATTGTCATCCCTACCAAAACTCCAAACTACAAGCTTCGACATAAACTACACAGTAGCTACCCAAAATCGCAACCTACTTCCCTCATCAAAACTTCCCACTTCTGCCTCCATACAAACAATAATTTCATACCAACAATCTTCAACCACAAAATAATAAAAAATTTCACAACAACCTGCACAAACTAACATCATGTCCACCAACACCATTTTCATCTCCTTCCTTTAAAACATAATCATCGACCAATACATCCACCATCATAAATACATCCTTCCAATCCCTTAACTTCATCGCAAATCTATAGAATCGCCAACCACCACCATGACACAACAACAAACCAACATATTCATCTCCTATACAAGTGCCAACCACGACCATCAGCAACTCTGAACCCAATCTAAAATCATGACAATCCCTAGTGATTCAAACACAAATCCACCCACTTCCTCCAAGCTACATCAAGTTAACTTGCTACCGAACCCAATTCATAACCTAAAGTCCTCATTCGGATGCCTGAGCCTATCACGATTACAGGAGAACTCTTATTTATCCTGCTATTTATTTTTCTATTTTGTTTTTGAAGTCGCCTTTTAGTGTAAATAAAGAAGAAGGGAATTGTATTTGTTAGTTTGGAAATGAATTGGGCTTTGGCCTATTGGGTAGAGTTTAAATTTTTTGGTGTAAATTCAAATTTATTTTTGAAAAAAAAGATAAAAAGAGAAAAAGAAGAAAAGAAAAATAATTCTTGTTCAATACCTTTTTAGGTTGCAAAAGCAGAAAAACAGAAAGAGAAGAAGCGCTTGCTAAAAAACAATTGCTCTTCTTGCCACAAAAAAATTTGCTGCTTAAATAAATTTGCTAATAATTTTGCACGCACTTTTATCGTTCTCTTAACTCTTGTTTTTTTATTTCTCTTGGAATATTGGATGCATTGATTTAAAAGAAAAACAAAACAAATCATATCTCATTGATTGCTGCATTCTTAATAAAAGTTTAATTTCTATTTTGCATTCATTTGTCTTGTTTGTATTCTTTAATGGTAATACCCAACTTCACATAAGGTAGCATATTTCATCTTCTCTTCCTTGGCCCACAAATTGCATTTCATCATAAATTTGAATAATAATAACAATTAGATGTTGGACTTAAGGGAGCCACGAGCTCATCTAGGGCTTAATTGTATCTTGACAACTTATCAGCAATCATAAATCTAATTTTTTATGTCTAAGCAACCGTAGAGCAATAATCATTTATAAATATTACGGTGATTCATGGTGCATTGATAACTCTTGTCCGTCACCTTCCTAAGAACTATTTTGTTTGGTTACTTCAAAGTGTTATTACACAATTTAAGTTTAGGAGCCCCTAAGAACAGAATTGTAATTAAGTCCTCGCATTCATTTAATTGCATTAATTCATGCATATACTAAAAAAATAAACCACGAAAAATCTAAATTAACATGAGACTCCCTCCCACTCATATGCCAAATTCTTCTTCTACTTAAGAAGACCGACCTACTGAGTATCTAATTCCATTTCCACATTGCATTCAACCCAAAAAACATTTCGATCAAATGGAAAAGATGTTGAAAATTTTCAAACAAGTGAAAGTGAACATTCCTCTTCTAAATATCGTATAACAAGCCCTGATTTATTCCAAGTTTCTAAAGGACTCGTGTACTCATAAACAGCACACTCATGTACCAAAGAAACTTTTCTTACCTGTCAGTCTTAGTGAAGTGTTGTTTCAATCAATCCTCGTAAAATACAAAGATCATGAATGTTCGACGATCTTGTGCACTATAGGAGACAAGATGATTAATAGAGCTTACTAGACTTGAGTGCCAGTTTCAATTTTATACCTAATTCAGTTTACTAGTAAATTGGCTTGGGTGAACTAAAACCAAAGAAAGTAACATTTCAATTTGTTGATCGTTCGATAAAGAAACCTGTAGGAAAAATCAAGGACGTACTCATCAAAATTGGTCAAATCATATTCCCTTTCGATTGCATCTATCCTTGAAACACTACCAGTTACTATTTCAAGATAAGCCAAAATATATCAAAAATGCGCTTTACTTTGAACCCCTTACTATTGAGTTAGAACTTCAACCAAATTCTTTGATTAAGCAACCCCTAGGTTGGAACTCAAACCTCTTTCTGATCTCCTTAACTATGCATACTTTGGTCATAACGAAATGTTTCTTTTCATAATCTTTTCAACTCTATATCTTGATCTAGAAGCTTCCCTTGCTTCAATTCTTTTGAAAACCAAAGAGGCCATTGGATTGACGATCACCGATATAAAAGGATTTACTCCCACTCTTGTTCAACATTGTGTCCACTTAGTTGATGAACCCAAGCATATTCATAACGCACAATGAAGGCTTAATTCAAACATGAGAGATGAAGTTCGAGACAAAATTCTTAAACGTGGCAATAACGGAATCATATGCCCCACTTCTGATAGTTCATGGGTTATCCTAATTCATGTCATGCCTAAAAAGTCTTGACTTAGCACTATTAAGGACAATGCTAACGAAATCATTCCAACTCGTACAAAATGTTATGTGTATTTGCATTGATTATTGAAAATTAAATGCTGCAACTCTTAAACATTACTTTCATTTTTCTTTCATTCACCAAATGCTTGATTGATTAGCCGTTTACCAATTGTACTGCTTTCTTGATAATTATTCTGGGAATAACCAAATTCCGATCGCTCCCGAAGATCAAGAGAAAATGGCATTCACGTGTCCCTTCAGCAATATTGCATATCGACGTATGCCACTTAGCCTTTGCAATGTTCCTGCTACTCGACAAAGATGCATAGTTAGCATCTTTTCCATCATGATTGAATGCTTTTTGGAAATTTTTTCATAGTTCTTACACCATCTCAAGATGGTTCTGTATTAAAGGAAGGACAAATGCTTAATGTTAAATTGGGAAAAAGGTCATTGCATGGTCAAACATGACATTGTCCTTGGACATGTCAGTTCAAACAAAGGCATTGAGGTATATAAAGCGAGTGTTGATGTAATTGCAAATATACCATCTCCAAATCTGTCAAGGACTTTCGTTCATTTCTAGGACACGCTATTTTTTATTGATGCCTCGTGAAGGACTTCTATAATATTGCTCGACCTTTGATGACTCTTCTTGGAAAGGCATACCATTTGACTTTAATTCTGACCGTGTTCTTGCTTTCAAGCGTCTCAAAAAATAACTCATTTTTGCTCCCATCGTTTGGTCACTCATTTGGGATCTTCCTTCCAAACTAACATGTAACACTTCTAATTTTACGGCTACTGCTGCCTTAGGCTAATGCATCAATAAAATTCTTTATGTCATTTACTACGCTAGTATGACTTTGAACAAGCTCAACTCAATTACAAAACCATTGTAAAGAAGAGCTTCTAGCAGTAATTTTGCGCTCGAAAAGTTCTAACTTTATTTGATTGGTTCACACATTAACACTCCTCTCTTGTGTACATTTTTACTAAAAAGTATGATATGTCTCGTTTGATTAATTCGATCCTTTTACTTAAAGAATTTAACCTTGCGATCAATGACAAAAAAGGATCCGATAACGTTATTAATGATAATCCGTCACATCGTCCAAATGCACCACCTTCTTTACCGATTAGCGTGAAGTTTCCTGATAGACTACACCTTTCTATTTCTGTTGATACATGGAATTCTAATATAGAGAACTATTTATTCACCAAGGAAACTACTTCATTTTTGTCGGAACAAGAAAATACAAAAAAAGTCCAAGTCCAGTGCTTCTTTTGGGATGATCCATACTTGTTTAAGTATTGTTCCGACCAAATTATTCAGTGCTGTATTCCAGATTGCAAAATAAGAGTGTTCTTTCATTTTGTCATGATCAAGCTTGTGGTGGTCACTTTGGTGCTAAGAAATTAGCTAAAAAGGTGCTTCATTGTGGTGTTTTCTGTCCTATGCTTTTCAAAGATGCATTCGAGTTCCGTAAAAATTGTAAATGTTGCCAAATGTTAGGAAAAATCTCTTGACAAAATATGATGCCTTTGAACCCCATTCTTATGATCGAGATCTTTAACTTTTGGGATATTGACTTTATGGGACCATTTCCTTCGGAAATATTTCCATTCTTCTTGCTATTGGTTATGTCTTCAAATTGGTTGAAGCGATTCTTTGTAAAACAAATGACTACAAAGTTGTTGTGAAATTCATAAAAGAAAACATATTTCCATGGTTTGGAACACCTGCATAATAATAAGCGATAATTGAACCCATTTCTTCATTCGATCATTTGAAACTACAATGAAAAAATAATTGATAACCTACAAGTTATCCACTCTTTATGATCCTGAAACCTATGGTCAAGTTGAAGTTCCAAATCGCCAAATCATGCATATTTTTGAAGAAAACTATAAATAAAAACCAAAAAAGATTATTTATAAAAATAGACGGTTGTTCTTTGGGCTTATAGAATGGCATATAAAAACCAATCTTGGGATGTCTCCTTTTAGGCTAGTATGTGGCAAAGCACGCCATTTATCCATCGAACTTGAACGTAAAGCATTGTGGGAACATAAGCTTTGATCTTGAAAAAGCTAGCAAAAATTGGAAATTGCAACTCAATGAATTAGAAGAGATTAGGAACGACGTGTATGAAAATGAGAAAATTTACAAAAAAGGAACAAAAATTTTTCATGACAAGCCAATCTTAAGGAAAATATTTTTTCCAAATCAAAAAGTTCTTTTGTATGACTCTCGACTTCAGTTGCTCCTTGGGAAATTAAAACAAAGTGGACAGGTGTAACAACCCAGATTTTTCTATGTTGAATCTAGAATATTTAAATGGTTTTAAATATAGAAATTGAATTACAAATTGGTTTTGAATATGGAAAACTTGGATTTATCCATTCAAAATGTAGACACAGCAATTTGTTGAATAAAATAATTATTCAATTCAATAATTAAAGATTGAGTAAAATATTTAATCTAGAGTTTCAAGCTTGTTAAAAATAATTTAAAGGCTTGTAAAATTTATACTGATAGTACTGAAAATAGTAAAAGTGTTAAAATTGAATTTAACATTGATTTGTTAAGTTTTGAAATTATATCGTTTAAATTGATATTTAAAAATAGCCTTTCGAGGCAGAGTCTCGGAGTTCGACGAAACCAGTCTCATTGGATCCGTAATAGTTAGTTTCCATCGGATTTTAATTTTCGTAGCGTTTGGAGTTACCGTTTGTCCGTACGGGGTGAGAAACGTGTTGAAATTAAAATCGATAATTTAATATTTAAACTGGATTCAAAAATCTATCTTTCACATATGACTAAATTAAGCTCTGAAACATATTCCATTATGTTCGGAATATAGGTAAAACCTTATGAATGCCTAGTGGCATGCCTCGATTGGAGGTCAAAATTTTAAATTGTTCAACATAGGATATCTGAAGTTAAATAAGGGGTTTGTTCGATTAAAGAAAGAAAATACTAATAGTAATATCAGTGGTTTATTAAATTTATTAAATGGAAATTGTTTGTTCGATTTACTCGAATATTAATAAAACATATAATGGTTGTGCAAGGTCTGAATCATGAAGAAAACAAGCCGGTTGGTTTGGACTGCAAATTAAAATCAAAGGTGAGTTAATCTCACTCATCTGGGTTAATTTAAATTTAAATGGTTAAATTTAAATAATTGGTTGAATGATTGAATTGATTTGATGTGCTATATTATATATAGAAGTATATAGTATATATTGGAGTGATTGATTTCCCGCATTATATAGCGGATGAGACCCTATGCACTGCATAATAGCGGATGATATTATATAAATCCTGTATACCTCGATATTCCACCTTGAAGTGGAATTTGTATTTCACATTGTGCTAATGTCTGTGGATGCAGGGAAACAGGTTGAAGGGATCCAACGGAATTCCTCAAAGTTATTTAGAATGTTTTAATAATCTATGATTTGGTCATTGCTAATCTGTGACAAATTATCTTGGTAACAGAAATATTGGATGCAATGGTTTGATTGGATAATTGGATATTATGATTACCAAAAATATATAGATTGGATTTTTGAAAAGAAAATTAAAAGAGAGAATTTGTATGTAAAATGGTTATTGAAATTTGGGATAAATTGAGGAATGAATTGGAAAAGAATGAAGGTGATTTTAAAATTCTAATAAATAAATTCCGAGTATGGAAAAAAGGAATTTTGAATAAACAGAGAAATAATGAATTTTAAAACTTAAGTGGTATTATTTAAAGGATAAAGAAGGAATTTGGGAAATCTGAAATTGGTATTTTTCAGTTTAAAAGATTTTAAATCATAATTAAGTAATAAAATCTGAAGTTAATGGATTTGAAATAAATGAGTAAGTAAAGGAATTTATTTCAAAATGGAGTCATTTGGAAATCAATTTGGAAATTGATTTAAGTGACTGAAATTGGAAATTTAAAGGAGAATGTGACTATGAAATTTATAAACCGGGTCTATAAAAGTGAAGTAAAATATCAGTGTATATTTGGAAGAATAAACTCACGGTGGAAATTTATTAAAGGACAGGGTAAATTTGTTTAAAAGTAAATAGTGATTTATTTTTAAAGGGTGTGGAAGAGAAGTGCATTTCCTTGGATAGCCAAGTACGTTTTCGAAGCAAATTTTAAGTATAAGTAAAAGTTTTAAATTTGATTTAAAGGTATGTTTTAGAAAATTATTGTTTTTAAATGTTCAAAATTTTGAAGTAAGTATTTTTCTAATTTATTATAGTAGTGATTATTTAGAGATGACTTGGAATTTGCTTTAAAGAAAGCGAAAAGTTAGTTTTATATTTTATAAAGCGGCTTTATTTTAAATATTCTTAAAATATATACTTTTGAATAAGTATTAAAATAGTTTTAACTGAAATGACTTAAAGTATATTTTAAATGAATTGTTTTAAATTATTTTAAAAATCTAAATTTTTGTGCTTGGTGTTTTCTGTGGAAATAAATATTTGGAAATTTATTTCATGAGAAAAGTGTGGCTTGAAAACTATTTTCAAAGGGTTGAAAATGGAAATATATATTGCGAAGATATTTTGGGGTTAATAAATAATTTAGGAGAAATTAGTTGTGTTTGATGGTTGTTGTGAATGTTAATTGATAGTTAAATAACCGACTATCAAATTGGCCAATGCGCTGATCGTTTCGAAGAGATCGGGATCGAGTTTACTATGTTACAGCATGATATAATCAATTTGAGCATAGTTTTTCTCACGCTGGTATTCCAGACTGACTCGGGTGTTATTTCACTGTAATGCTCGGGTCGGACCGAATATTATAGGATACAGGAAAGGATGTTGTGGAGCTCAGGAGACGAGCTGGATGGCGATACGTATTTCCATATTTGTGTTAAATATTCCGTTGTGTATTCCGATTGTGAGGACAGGGTATGATTACTGTCCAGTTGTGTGTTATGTATACTCTGATGATGTAATGTATAAACAAATGAATTTGTTTTTGGTATAAAGATCATTTATTATCTATTATACTTTATTTCGCTGCGACGGTTAGATTCTGATGTTTTTTTCTATTTTCTTCTTTTACCTCTTCTGCTTTAACCCAAATGGTTCGTATTTCCGTTCATCTTGAGTTGATTGATGGAGAATAGTGTCGACTCAAGGGGTAAGGATTTGCTGGTCAGCACAACAGGATCCTATGTAATACGTACTGTTTTTCCACACGGTGCCATAGAAAAGGAATACCCTAGGGATGGGTCGATTTTTAAAGTCAATGGTCATCATTTAAAACCTTACTTGGAGTTTGCGAGTGATTAAGAGGAGGAGCTCATGATTCTTCATGAGCCACACTAAGTCTAGTATAATATTTTAACCTTCTTTTGTAAATATGTATATATTTTTCTTTATATCATGCTTTGACTATAGGGACACGGTAAAATCAAGTGTGCGGGGAGTAGCATGTTATTTTGATTTTTCATGGTTTTTTTTGCTTTTTCTTTTAAAAAAATCCCCAAAAAAAATTGTTTTTAGCATATTGATTCACTTTAAAAATAAATATGATGTGATAAATACACGGTTTTGGTTATTAAATTGAAATTTTTGAAAATTTACCTGTCTTACTAAAAGAAAAGAAAAGTTTGATTACAATTAGCTATAGTGTAACTAGTATATAGAAAGGTTCATGGGTGATAATTATGAAGTATATCCTAGGTGTAATCCTTTTTTTAAAGGAGTGGTTGGTTTAAAGTAAAAGGCGATAACATTTTGATCTTCTAAGTTAAATGGTGCTAAGATGATTCTTCATAACTCTCTGTTTGAAAAAAACTAAAATAAAATATTTTCAGAAAAATAAGAAACACTTAGAGCCATGTGTACACTCGCCACGCTCTATACCCTTCTCATATAAGCTCACTAAGAAGTGCACGATCGGTATATCCAGCCTCAACTTATCCGAGTTAGGTGTATTTAAATAATATTAAAATACCTATAGTCATGTGTTCATACAAAAATGTGTACAATCGCCACACCCTGCGTCCTTCTCACGTAAGCCCGAAAGGTAGTGCATGAACGTTATATCTATCCTTAGTTTATCTAAGTTAGGTGTGTAAATTATAATAATGTTAATATTTTTCCAAATAAAGAGGACAAGAAGTTGAAACTGAAGCACTATCTTCACTTATTTTATTTGACTTGTTATTCAAAGGAAATTAAAATGTCACTTTGCAAAACTTTGGTAATCAACTAAGGATTCATTTCATAGTTGCACTAGGTATTCAACTAAAACGACTAGCCAAACTAGAGTCTAATTGTGATAACTAAATTTTTGTTGAAAGTTTTGATGAGTAAAAAGGACTAAAATTTATTGTAATAACCAAAAATTATATTTAATTTACTCATGTCAATTTAAAAGTGAATTCTTCATCTGCAAATATTTTTAAAAACTTCTATCACACGGTCGCATTAGAATTTACATATCGCATTTGGATTTTGGGGGTGGTAACCGTTAAAAACCCTCACGAGACAACACTCGCCATACTAGCGACACGTAGAGGTTTAACGGCTTCTTGCATGCGCTCAATGCAATGGCGTTTCCTATGAAAATAGATTTATCATATTTTAGTTTATTCGAGGATGAATAAAAAGAAATGTTTGGAGGTATTTGATGTGCAAGTAAAAGTGTATATATTTAATCCCATATTTAATCTTCTTTTATTAAAACAAATGAGCATATAAAGGTATTTGCATTTTTAAACCAATATCTATATCGATTTCAAATCTTTATTCGTTCATATTCATTTGGGGCCAA
The DNA here is from genome assembly GCA_030765085.1 of Allium cepa. Taxonomy (NCBI): domain Eukaryota; kingdom Viridiplantae; phylum Streptophyta; class Magnoliopsida; order Asparagales; family Amaryllidaceae; genus Allium; species Allium cepa. The sequence continues at coordinate 510,997,773 of CM060941.1, forward strand.
AATTGTAATTTTTTGAATGAATTAATTTTGAGAAAATTTATTTGCACATTTTTATTTTTATTTGTAGGAAACGGAGTGCAAATATGAAGAGGTTTCAAGGATGTTTGCAAGCATATATGTTTTTCAAGGATGTATGCAAGCACATATGTTGAAGGTAATGAAGAAAGGAAATAAAAGAATTCATGCAACATGGAGGAGCCCACATGCCCACTAACAATGGTCCATGACTAAAAGCACATGCACATATTAATGGAGACTTAAAGACACGGTAATGGGCATTAATTAATTCCCTAATAATAACTTGGAGGTTACACTTTCTCATGAGCATTTTTGCTAGTCCAATGAAATATGAATTTGGGTTTTAAGCTTGTATAAATACCCAATATGCCTCATATAATCATCTTCTTCCCTTTTACGCAAGTTGCAACACTAAATTTAGATAAATAAAATATCTCCTTAATGGCTTCTATGCCTTGTTCTTTACTTTCATACAGTTTTTAATTTGATGTTTTGTTTTGTTGTTATTTTATTTTATGCTCTCTTATTTACTTTATGCTCTCTTATTTCATGTTAGTAGCATTGCTTGCAATTTGTTTAGTTCTAACTTCATGCAAGTAGTTAGCTCACTTTTCTTCTAAGTAGCTCTCATTGTCCTTGTTTTTATATTGAAATCACTTTATGTTATGATATACTCAAATATGAGTAGCTAAACCCCTTCAATTTAGGGGTAATGAAGCTCTTATGAAACATATTAAATTAGCATAATGGTTTCATTTGTGATCACTCTCTTGTGCTTAATGTAAATTATGAATGATGGTGGTTTATGTTTTTCTTTTAGTGAATTTGATAGTCTATGTTGACATCTCAAATAGGGTATGCTTAATCAATATAACATAAACTATTATATCATTTGCCGAAGTAATTTTGATGATGAAAGTCAAAGTAGAATCAAAATTTGATGGTCTATAATAATTCATAGTAAATAAATCATGGTGAAACTAGATTATATTTTTAATTTCATGTCATTTTCATGAGAATTGACAGGTTCGTTTGAATGGCGTGTTAGAGTTTAATGGTTTAAGTTGTGCGATTTAATAGCATAAATAAACAATACCTATTATACATACATCAACCATTTCTTCTTAATATTTTAATGATAGATTATATATGAATTTTCTGTTGATTTATATGAATGATTTGAAGTGAATTTGCTTCTAAATTACTCCTTAATCTCATAGTCTTATTTACTATTGCTCTAGTTTACTTTCTACAATTTTCTAGTCTAAAATAATTTCAAAAGTTTTGCACTAATTTGATTTAGTAATATTAGAATTTAATTTTTTTCCTGTGGATCGACCCGTACTCGCATGTGTACTGTAATTGCATGTCATGCACTTGCGGTTTTTGTAACTATTATAATTTTCGATCATTTTCTAATCAATTGAAAATCCATCATTTCGACAAGTATATCGAAAGTTTAATTCCATTCTCTTCCCTTAATAAAATGAAACTTATTGCATGCTAGAAAATTTCCACGTAAAGATAAATATTCTCACCTTCTACTGGGCTAGATAGGATTCAAGGCTTTTTTGGATGATCTATCAGCTATTTAAAGGCCTTCTAGCAATCTTCCCTCATCTAAAGTTTTTCTTTTTTCTTGATAACTTTACAGAACGGTATGCATTTGTCAGTGGCATTAGAAATAAATATGTTCAATGCCACCCCTCTTCCTTTTAAGCTCGTTATATTCATACTTGTTTTTGGCTCTGCCATATCCATGATAGCTTGAATTCGGTCATGATTAGCCTCAATTTCCAAGTTTTTCTTTTTCTTGATTACGTTAAAGAATGGTATGCATTTTTGGTGGCATTAGAAATAAGTATGTTCAATGCCACCCCTCTTCCATTTAAGCTTATTATATCCATACTTGTTTTTGGCTCTGCCATATCCATGTTAGCTTGAATTTGGTCATGATTAGCCTCAATTCCCTAAGTGATAGCAGTGAACCCTAAGAATTTCCCACACTAGATTCTGAAAGACATTTCTATGGGTTGCGGTTCATTTGATATTTCCTTTGGGCCTTGAACATCTCTTCGAGAGGGCTTAGATGACTTCCCACTTCTTGAGACTTAACTAACATATCGTTAATGCATACTTTCATGTTTCACCCAATCTGCTCTATGAACATTCTATTCATCCGCCTTTAATATGTTACTTTGGCATTCTTCAGCATAAAAGGCATTACTTTGTAGTAATATGTTCCCTGGTCTGTTAAAAAATATGTATTTTCCACATCCAGCTTGAACATACGGATTTGGTTGTATTCCGAATATGCGTCCATAATGTACAAGAGTAGATGTCTACTTGTTATGTCAACTAATCGATTTATTCTTGGGAGTTTAAAAATCTGTGGGACACACCTCATTTTGATCAATGTAATCAATGCATGTTCTTCATTTTCCATTCGATTTCGTGACTGACACTAGATTAGCTAACCATTTCGGATAAAGCGCCTCTCTAGTGAATCCATTTCCAGGAAATCTACATACTTCTTCTTTTAAAGCATTAGCTTGGACCTTGTCAAATTGCCTTTTCTTCAGTTGAAGGGGTATAATATCCAGGTCTATATTTTGGACAATATTCATGATCATTGGATCTATTCTAACCATATTTGAACGAGTCCTGGCAAATACATCTTTGTTGGATTAAAGAAACTGGGCAAGTTCTTTTCTAAGTTTGCCATCCAGCACTTTCCCAATCTTTACTACCTTTGTGGGATTAATTAGATCCAAACATATCTCCTTTAGGTCTTTAGTTGGCTTCATTCTTTATTGATTGCTTCTACAAACTAATTCACTGACAATCTCTTTGCCATCTACTTCTTCATCTATCAGGTTTGCCTCTTTCCATTCTCTTTTCCTTTTGAAAAAGTAAAACTTTTTTAGCACGTTCTTAGCCTTTCATTTGTCCTCGTTTTCTCATTTGGCTTGGATGGTTAGCTTAGCGGATCATCATCCAAGGGCATTTTTATTTTAGTTTTGATAGATTCGTCTTTACCTGAGTCATAAAATTAAAGATTATCCCATTTGCGTTGATCGAGGATAGCAAAATAAAATTCTCGAGAGCTAAATTGCTCTCCTCTTAACGTTCCCCATTCACTCTTAGTTAGAAATTTCTCCATTAGATACTTTGGTGACGCGAAAGCATCCATCTCATCTAGGGATAGTCTCCTAAGTAAAGCAATGTAGTAGGAAGTTTAGACCATTATGACATACAACGTTTCCAAAGTTCTTGAATAAGGTGGAAACCCCATCAGCACTAGAAACATAACCTACTCCACTGGAGAGGATCCTTTGCTAATAAACCCAAATATGGGCTCAAAGCTTGGCTCTAATTTTTCTTTTGGAATTCAAATATGATCAAAGGTGTGCTCGAAGATAATATTCAGTGCTTTCACTATCAACTAGAATTTTGGTCACTACAAAAAGCCCAATCTATGTCGTTATCATTAGCGGGTCATTATGCAGATGGAAAACCCCTTCTATTTCCTATAGAGTTATCGTCCGACTCTGCATTTGGAGTTGAAATTTGATGTTTCTAGTGGTGGCTCTTCTTGGATGGAGAAGTTTCCATTCGTTGCCTCTGTAATATATATATATATATATATATATATATATATATATATATATATATCTACTACTAGCTTATTTGCTTCTTCTAACAAAATATAGGCTCAGGTGGATGATGTCTACTTGGCTAATTGGTGAAATAAATTCTTTTTGAGAGTCGTTTTCGACAAATTTGCAGTATTGTTTGGAGGCTTCTGATTACTCTCCTCAAGATAGGCTAGTTATTTATTTTCTGTGAAAAATTATTTTAAGAGCCTTGATCTGATTTTTTTTTGGATTATTTTATCCAAAACACAACATTCGTTGGTTTTGTGTCCGTTGTGGTAAGCGCAATAGTCATCCACTTTTCACGATTCTGGGTTATTCCTTGCCTTTTAAGAAGTTTGGATAATTCCCCCATTTTTAGCTATAGGAAAAATATTAGAGATCCATTTGTTCAAACTTATATAGTTAGATTTCTGGATCTCCTCCCATCTTCCACTCCTACTCTTATCCCATCTTGTATTTTTAATAGGATGGTCAAAGCTAGATTTTCTTACTTCCTTCAGTGGCTATCCATTTTCTTGGTTTTATAAATTTCATCAATACAGATGAATTTTTCAACTTGGAAATGAAACTCCTAAAGGTCCTTGCACCCATGGGTGTAATGTTCCTTCCGGAAGGGGTATGCAAAATCAATCATAAATGCATTGCCATTAACTTTTCTTCATCAATCACGTTCTCCACTTTCAGTGCCTCCATATTAAATCTTTTTAAGTGCTCATAGAGCATCTCTCTCTGTCTCTACTTAACATTAGACACCACAATACAATCTATAGTAGGGTCGTTGTGCAAACAAAAGTGTGCCGATAATTCATAAGAGAACTGCATCCAAAAATAAATCGTTTTCTCTTTTCAATGTCTATACCACTAAGCAGCGGCTCCTTGAAAAGCGGTTGGAAAGAGTCTATAGCAACGGCTCTAGAAGCTTTCTGAGGGTCTATTTGTCTCTCGAAAGCTACAAGATGATCATCGGGATCTATGGTCCGATTGTACCTTAGCAATGGAATTTTTATATGTGATTGAATACCGATGACGTTATTCTTTCTAGATGTAGGCTTTACGACAATTGATATTAAACTAGGATCAATGATTTTCTTTCCTTTAGTACTAAGCATGTCCTTTGTCATTTTATCAGCTATATCTCGCAAGTAAGCTTTATCATCATAGTAAACAACACTATAGGGTATGCACTTCTTACACGAGATTGGGCTTCCAAACTATTTATTTGACATTTATGTTAATTCTTCGTAGAGGTCTGCATTAAGCTTGTTCTCTGCTAGTGATGGGAGAATACTATAGCTCCATAATTTTAGATTCCTCTTTTTTTATGGAGTCATAATAATTTTTCATTGACCCTTTATTTAGGAATGAAAGTATCTAGATTTCTCTTTGGAGATTGATTCTCTTCTCCTTTAGCAAGCGTTGTTATTTTGGAAGACTTGTGTGAAAGGAGCTTCTCATTTGTTTTTGCATTGCCGCCATTTGCTGCATTAGGTCATTTGTTTTGGCTTTACTATTTGTTGGCTTCACTGGTTCTGAAGGTTGACTAGCATCCACATTTTCTAAATTAAAGCGCAAAGTGACATTATCTTCCAATGTTCTTTGTCGTACTATTTCTTAATCTAGAACGTTAATTATTTTATCTCTCACTATTTTCCTAATAAACTTAAAATAATTTATTCCAAGACAAAGTAATAATAACCCAGTGGTTCGAGCCCTCCTTCGAGCGCTAAAAAGCTAACCTAGAAATTAGCTTAAAACTCGAGATGTTATAAACATAATATTATTCGGTGCAGTCCTATGATGTCCAAGGACCTGTAATGAAATTATAAAGTAGAGAAGCTTAAGTTATATGCTCATGAGTAAAATGAGCAAGATTAACAATGTGCAATTGTCCATCAATGTGTAATGGTCCCTTAATTACATATTAATCGGTCAAATGGACAATTTACATTAGTCTCAATTCCTTGTTCACATGCCGATGGACATAATAGTCGATATGCAATGGATTAATCAATTTAGACAAAGGATTAAATGGCCTTGTTTTATATGTAAGTCCATATCCAAGTCAGAGTCCAAAAATAGTCATATGCACGTCTATAATTCGAACATAATTAAATATGCACAAATCAAGGCAAATAGGCTATATAGAGTCATTTGCTCAAGCCTTCATTAGTATAAATTTCGATGTTTACAAACAATTCACAACTTTCACTAAAATAATCTAGGGTTACAATTATTTGATTTTGAGAAGGGGAGAAAGAAATGACCCACCCATCCCATGTAGCCATAGTGTCCTTACTTATAGGATGGTAGCAAGCGACATGGCTGCCACGTATCCTTCGATAAATATGTGAATTGCTGAAATTTGATATTCCTTGGCATTGATAACTCTTGACATTAAACATCATAGTGATATGCAACATCCTAATGATATGAGGCATATTGATGTTATGCAGCATCCCGATGATATGCGGCATCTCTTCCAAGTTGTTATTATTCGATATCTACTCAACTTTTATTGATATTCGATATCTTATACCATAACAACTACTTGATTCCTCTTTAGATGGTAAACGTTTGGCACATGACATCTTAAGTTTTGGTATGTTTCCCCTAGTGTTTGACACTCTCATTTGTAGTAACACAAGCTCTACAACTTCCTTTATTGTAGAGGCTCGGCACCAGCTATGGTTGTCAAAGACTATTTTATGAAATTTTAATATATATATAATTCAGTTTCTAAATATATACTTATCTGATTATGAATAAACTAAATTAATTTGAATTTTTTATAATAGTATTTAATCATAATAAATTAGGAAATAATTCTTATATGCAAAATTCTGCTTTACAAATTCATTTGGAATTTAAGATGAGCTTTCCAATATTATTATCAAATTTTTAATAATTTTCTAATTTTACAAAAGATTAAGAAATTTATTACTATCGAAATTGAGTATACTATATTTTAGTTTAGTAAACTATTTGTTTAATTCTCAAATATATAATTATTATCTATTTCCCAGTAATTATTTTTGTTAAACAAGATTATTCATTGTAAAGAATTCATTATTAATTATCGATCTGTATGATATGTGTGTGTCTATATATATGTATATAGATATATATTAGAATAATCTCTTATATTGGCACCTTTGTTCATTAATATTTATTATACAATGTGTATTATTCTATCCTAGAAGCACTTGTATTTATTGCTTTGTACCGACATTGTGTACTTAAAAATGAGCTTTTCATCCGATGTTTTAATATGTACCAGTGTTAGTCTAAAGGTATATTCACGTGTGTATCCCATGTCGTCTCATTCTCTGTATTACTCAACAGTATTATTTTGTAATACTCTTGGATTGTATATGTATAGAGGTGGAGGTTTTCATGTATGATTAGGAATAATCTTTGATTCTTAAATCTCGCGTGTGTATACATATATACTATATTAACATATTGATTAATAAAATTAATAACGTAATGATTACAACAAATTGAACGTATTTACAAGAATTAATAGGGTGGCAAATATCATTAATTTCATAGGAAGGTAGTCAGTGTTAATTATGGAGATTAATCCATCAATTAAGTTGTGATAATGGGTTAACTCATATGGCCTTAATTATTAATTGTGTAGGATTGTGTATATATACAATCGGTATACATATGAAGTACAATTAAGTCATTGGGATGCGAGGTCATTATAAAGTACAAAGAAGCCTACAGCTAAATCTTGCTACCAGCAGTGTAACTTTGAGGACTGGCATGGGACATAACCTATAATAAATAACTTTAGCGGACCCGAGGACAATCCCAATTTTGTAGGTAAGTCTGTCCAATCAATCTAGCTACCAATGCCTATAAGTTATAAGACTAATATGAGATGTCATGGTTTGTGTTATAGGTCATAACCGTGTAATTAATACAGTAAGTGGAACCAATATAAGGGTCCGTTTCAAGTTTAGAGGTTATAGGGTCCGCATCAGTATTAAGTGCATGTTAGGATTTATTACGATGCTAGTTAGGGTGAACCATAGAGGAACCCGCCATGGTGTTAGGTATTAATGACAAGTACTTGCCTATTTTATAGGTACTAAATCTTCAGAGTCTGCCTAATCCAAATAAAATGGTGTTAAGATATTTGGGTGCCTTCCCTTGCATCATACACGATAGTTGCATTAGAGTTTTTGTATTGGGCTGGAAGTGCCTTTGGGCATACAGTTGAAGTTATTCGTATGTTAAAGTTTGGAATATGTGTGACATATTACTTATTTAGATGATGCAGCCCAAATACTATCATGGTCAAATTACGGATTTTATTTCATCATGCAGCCCAAATATTTTATCCATTTCACGGTAAGATTTTGAAAGTATATATAGATCGCCTTATGTATTTTGTATTGTATATATTTTATTAAAAAACAACTACTTTTGGAATGGGTCTTAATTTTGATGGGCCTTTTCTGGGTCGGTATTTAGGCCTATTTCGAGGCAAGTTGTTACATTTGGTATCGAAGCTTAGGTGTAAGGACACAGAATTTTGGTTAGTTTACTTTGAGTATTTAATTATTTGCACAAAAATTGGACAAACATCTCTAAGTTCGAATTTGACTAAGTCTCGTTTCATTTGTCTGATATGAAGTTTTTTATGTTCCAATATGTTAACAGATAGTTTTTGTAGTCATAGAACACTTCATAGGTTCAAAATTGCAAAGTATCTAAAGGAAGTAAATCACATAGAATTTTATGGTGGTTCGGCCAGAACGGGCCCACATCCACTATCCATCTTATTACACTTCTTTGATTTGATTACAAGTACGAGTTTGATTAGAAAGAGCAAAAACATAGAGCAGCTGGAGTGGTTAAGTCTCAGTAGAGTTTTTCCTTTTTTCTTAAAATTATCGGTCAAAACCATTGTTTTTGAGGAACTCTGGTATTTATAAAGTGGAGTTATGGAGTGTGGAGGTTGAGATTATAATTCACTAAATCTAGTTCAGTATTTTAGGCAAGAAGGCTCGGTTTGTGGTTTGGTTGCTCTTCCATGTTTGGTTTGGTGTTTTACCTTTGTGCTTCTTATTTGCCGGACCAGACATTTGGTCCGGCTTGTCTATGTACCGGACCAAATGTTTGGTCCAGTGTTTGATATGTCAAGCCGGACCAAACATTTGGTCCAGCATTTCAGAGAGTGCCGGACCAAATGTTTGGTACGGCATTTTAGTGACCGCTGGACCAAAAATTTGGTCCGGCAGTACAAAATACTACATCATAATCCAACTCTGCTTCCTTACCTCCCTCTCTCTCTGCCAGCTGAATACCCGAGCCAACATTTGACCCACAATGTAGGTTATGTAGTCACACAATGCGCTTTGTTTGGATCGATGCTAAGTTTTAATAATCGGCTCAAAAATTTATGATTATTCAACTTCCCTTCCTTTTTCCCTTTTAATTACCATCCCTTCTTCTTATTCTCTTTCTTTTATTTCCCTAACGAAATTCTTCAATCTATTCCAAGTTGATCGAAGCTATTATTGCTCGAATTCTTGATATTTCTTCTTCTTCATTACTCGAGGTAAGACTTTCTAGGTTTGATTTCTATCCTAAGGCTTTAAGGTTTAGGTTTTAAGGGAGTTTGGTACATGTTATGAGCGTGGATGGCCCTTGCTTCGAATTGAGGGAAGGAAGTGAGCGATGTGACTCTATAGCAATTCGGTGATGGAGATTCATGTTTGTTGATGGTGGGGTGGTTGTGACTATGGATGGCAAAATGGTTTTCAGTTGGTTTAGCAATTCCATCCATTTCACGTGTGGTCGCTCGGTTAGGCTAAGGCATGAGACGTTTCTCTATGTGGTGCGGTTATGAGCATGGCTTGGCTGCAGGAGGTTGAGCTTTGGGCCAAAATAGTTATCACTCAATGGGTTTGGTTCGGCATCACGGTGATGTTCGGTTTTTGGGATAGTATGACGCCGGAGCTGTTTAGTTCGAGCACAACGATCATATGTATGCCGAGCCAAAGTGGGAGATCCTTGGAATGGTAGTCTGAATTTCATAGGGTTAGGTTTGGAGTATAGTTTAACCAGACTAGGCGGTAGGAGGCTTTAATCGATCATTTAAATTTCTATTTACGATTTCATATCCATTGGGGTGTTGGACTTTTTTCTGTTTTTTCTTTTCTTATGTAGTAAAATGTCGTCTGGTCGTGAGCTACCGATCCAAGCATGCATCATCATAGCTTACCAGTGCTGGGGCTTCTTCTTCTGATGCTCTTGCTAATCCTCCAAAATAGCCTAGCTCCACTTATTCTCTGGTGGAGGGCTACGCTCCTAATCAGACGTTGGTGAAGCCTTCCGAGTCTTATCCAAGCATGCTAACGACAAAGAAGCTTAATTATATAGCCATTAAATTCGGGATTGTTCATCGAGACATGCTACTACTCAGACTAAATGATAAGGCATGCTCTCCCTTAGAGGGAAAGATGGCATACAGTAAATATCACTGTATATGTGGTGCAATTCCTCCGCTCACCCACTGGATTGCCAACATTATGGTCAATTTAAAAGTTTCTCCACTGCAGCTTTAATCAAACTCCTATGCTATCTTGATGTGCTTGTATCTGATATTTGTGTAGCATTATCAAAGAACCCCTACCCATAGAGAGGTTAGGTATTTGTACAATGTGAGAAGTTACCAAAAGGGGAGCCTCTTCATCAGCCTATAGTCGGCTTGCAAGTTCAAGCCATTCTTGACTTATACTCGAAGTTTAGTATGTTAAAGAAGGAGTACTTCTTTGTGCATGATGACGTCATCCTTCAACATGTTTTCACTTCTAGGTGTAAGTTTCCTCTATATCTTCTTCTAAGTTTTCTATCGACTTTGTTCCCTGATGCTCCGCATTTCAAATTGTGCAAAGGCGATAGAGGATGAGGGTTTGAAGAGGATGGCAAAGGAAATCTTATCTATCCCTGAGGCTACGAGGGAAGCCTCGCTCCTACTTTGTGAAATAGCCCTTTGCTTTAAACCATAATCGGCCCCGGTCAGTCCGTGTTCAAGATCAAGCCAAGCTCAATTGAGAGAGCAATAGGGGATGAAGGAGAACGGGGAGATGCTGGCAAAGGCAAGGAACCGATGGAATCGGATGAATGAGCTGGAGCCCCGATGAAGTTGAGGCATAAGAAGAGTGAGTTTGTCCTACCCTTTTGGGGATATCTTTGCGCAAACGGGACGTACCTTCTCCTGATGATGAGGAGGGTTTGTCGTTTAGAGGGTGATAGTGAGGATGAGGAAGGGTCAAAGGTAGATTCTAGGGCGATAGAATCGAAGGTTCATGCTTCTTAAGATTAGAGATTATTGGTAGTGAAGGTTTGGGCGTGACTCCCTTGAAGAATGTTGTAGCTATGTGGTAGTGGTTCGAGCAGTTAGATCAACCCAAACCGGAACCTGGGCCAACTTTTGTCTCTGATCCCTCTAAAGAGAATGTAGCCACATTTGGCTTGAGTCGAATGCCGGTTCTTCCAATGCAAAGCGGAGTAGGAATCGGTGAGGCATTCTGGCTATCTCTAGGTACTTTAGATTTCTACATGGATTTTGGGGTGCTTCTCGAGAAATTTTTATTTTTAAACAAGTCTCTGTCTCACTTGCTCCTCGGTCCAATAAAGTTCAGTCGCAGTGTGTCCTTTATTTGAGTGGAGTCCTATCCCATAGTATTCCCTACTTGATTAAGACCCTATCCCAGCCAATTGATCCAGTCTCCCTTAAGGGTCTATGGTAGCTTACAGTGTCCAAGTGTCTTGCATGTTTTGTCTTTATACTTTCTACGTTTTTCTGCTCTAAATTTGTTATACGCTTTGAAGGGAAAATAAGAAATCCAAAGGTGGAATGAAATGTCTTGGCGACTTGAATAGTTCAAAAGGGTGAAAGGGGCCTTCGTTCCTTCTAACACAGCCTCTCAAAGGGAAAAGACTGCACAAGAGAATGTCAAGGAGACTCCGCCAGGCTTTGGTACAGGAGAGAGCCACGAGACGTCCTAGAAATGTGCAAGTTCTCTAGATAAAGATGCTACCTCCCCTAGTTCTCAAACTTCTTCCTGTAGCTACCACCAAAATCCATCTGGTCCTAAAGTGCATGAGGGCCTGGAAGCTTAGGGGAAGAAAATGTCGGTGCTTATTTTTCAAATTTTCAATAGCCGATGAGGATTCCCTATTATCACCTTGATATTAACCCTAGCTATGCGGGTTGCCATCTAGCGGATTTTGATAACGAGTTCCTTCTGCCTCGAAATCCTCTGGTCCGAATCTTGGATGAGGCAAAAAATCTTGATTTCGCCAACTTGACAATAGAATGGTCCAAATTAGTGATGTGATAAGAAAAATTGTCGATTATCAATCTCGCTTAGCCAAGGCTGGTAAGGTATTTGGGGGTGCTAATGTATGGTCATGTTGGAGATAGAGGATCATCATAAAGCGCTCAGGGAGAACGATGCGAAGTCGGTGGCAGTTGAAGCGTCTCATGCAGTTGAGGTAAAGAAAGCCAAGGAAGAAGCAGTGAGAGAGGCTACTGACTTATGCAAGGCACAAATCGATCAGGCTATATATTCAGTGGACGAAGCTAGGAAAAAGGATCTGGAGTGGATCCGCTCTCTCAAGGGTAAAATGAAGAATATGGAAGAAGTCTTGGCTGAGCTGAAGAAGTTTCATGCTGAGTGGCGGAAGGAAAAGGATTCGTATAAGGCTGAGATCGATATGTTGAAGGCGGAGCAGATCTGGCTGAGGAAGGATAAGGAATAGTATATGAATAAGGTGGTGTCCCTCCAAACCAAAATCGACAAGTCCAGCAACTTTTGTGAGACGATTAACCAACTGCTAAAGGACACTCACGACATGTTCTGGAAACAGGATAACCTTCAATGGATGGATGACTATACCTAAGTGATGGCTGGAATCCATGCTCGGCTTATTGAAGAGACTAAGGCTATAGTTCCATAGGAGGAAGGACCCATGCAAGATGTTGGAAAGGTGAACCGTCAATTCACGGTGAAAGAGACCAAGGCCACCACTATGGGATATGAGATGTTGGTAGAGGATGAGGAAGATGAAGAGGGTTCGGACCTCTAGGGACTTGGTGACCCACACAATATCACCGTAAGTATCTCGTCATTTTACTTCTACTTCCTTATTACCTATCTCAGACTACAAAACTTATGATCTTTCTTACTTGCATCGCATTGGGATGATTTAGAACCGGTTATGCCACTAAATGTTGTTGATAGGGCATCGCAAAAAGAAGCTGAGTCCTCTAAGCGACCCGAGCTTCCGAAGGACATGGTCAGAAGGAGTGAGTTGAGTTATAAGGGCATCCCTCCAGCTTAGCTGAAGAAATTTCCCCTTCTCTTTTTGCATGTATTTTTGGAGGATGCACGGTTGTTCTGCATATGTATATATAAATGAAAATCTTTGTACATACTGATTTTAATGTTGTAATATTTGACTTTGTCTTTTGCATGTTTTTCTAGAATGACTTTTGTGACGCATGATTTTTATAGTCTGCTTTGCCTACTTGTGAAATTATTATGACTTAGTTAATCATTATTTTATGTTCTTCCTTGTCTACTTGAGAAATTCTTACTACTTAGTTAATCGTTATTGTGTTTTGAGACGTAGAAGCCATAAATGAGTTGTTATGAATAGGGCCGATCGCTAACGATAATTACTTGGTCTATTGTACGTGTCGTCAGTATTGTTCAATTTATCATTGCCGGCGTATGTAATGCTGATTGTCAACTAGAAACTATCTCTGGCTACAGCCAGCCTTAATCATTGGATTTATAATCGGTTCATAGTTGCGAGCGAGCCGAACACCAATGATGAACTTCCTAGGCTATAAATCGTGCCCAATCCATGGCTTATAGTCAGTTCATCATTGCCAGCTTGAGGGTGTTGATCGTCTGTAGTGAATTGCCAAGGCTTGATTCCAGCGTCTTGTTATAGCTATTTTATTTTCACCACTACCGGTGAGCACCTGCGATTGCTCGCAATAGGAATAGTCATCAGATAAACAATTAAATGAAGGAAAGTTTAAATAAAACAAGTAACGTGAGACACTGAATTTTTATAGAGGTTCGGCTGAAATATGCTTACGTCCATTATCTTTCTACTATTTCTTCAGTTCAAACATACTTTTTATAATTCAAGAGAAATAATGACGGACGTATTGGAGATTCCACACTTTACCAAACATCTCCCTGTCTACTGTTCATTAGATGTAAGCTCCATTATGAAGATCCTTATGAATAACAAATGGTCCCTTTCAAATTGGATCTAGTGCTCCTTGCCGTGGAAGACCCGCTTGAGTACCAAGTCTCCTTTTTGAAGCGATCGAGGCTTTAAATTAGAGTTGTATTGCCTTGCCACCTTCTGTTTATGAGCGGCGACATCGTTTCTCTTCTCCTCGATCAGGTCGAGTGACATGCCTAAGAGCTCCTGGTTTTCGTCTGGAATGTAATGCATCCTTCGGTGCGAAGGGATGACCATTTCGACCGGGAGCATGTCTTACGCCCCGTAGCCAATGCAAATGGCATGTGCCCTATCGTGATCATGTAGGATGTTCGGTAGGCCCATGGTGTAGTAGGTAGTTCGTTGACCCAGCCCCCTTTGACTTCTTTAGTTTCTTTTTGATCAATGTTTCCAAAACCTAGTTTACCGTTTTGAACTGTCCATTTGCTTAGGAATAAGCTACAGCTGAGAAGCTTCGAGCAATCCCATGTTCTTGGAACTAGCTGGAGAATTTTTCGCTATCGAATTGGCGTCTGTTATTCGATATTATCTTCTACGGAACCCATATCTACACTAGATGTTACGTATTTGGAAGTTTATTACCTTGGTAGATGAATTTTTTTTCAAAGGTTCCACTTCCAACCATTTAGTGAAATAATCCACTGCCATAATGGCGTATTTTGCTCCGCCTCGACCTATGGGGAGTTCTCGATTAGATCAATCCCCCAAATTGCAAAGAGCCAGGGGTTGACCATCTTGATAAAAATGTTAAGTAGTAGTCTTTGGATTTTGGCAAATCTTTAACATTTGTAGCATTTCTAAGCAAACTCGGTTGCATCTTTGTTGAGTGTGGGCTAAAGGCATCCATTGCGTATAATCATTCTGGCTAGAATTTGCCCTTCGATGTGATCATCGCAACTCCTTTATTGGATGTTGTTAAGGATATCTTTTGCTTCATTCCCAACAACACAGCTTAGCAATGGGTTGGAAAAACTATGCCGGTACAATATGCTATTCTGGATGCTTGGCAGGATGCCCTCCATAGGATTCTCCTGAATTCGCTCCATTCTGTAAGGTTCCATCCTGTAAGTATCTAATGATGGGGTTCATCCATGTCTCCTCCCTGTTTGTGGTCGTTGTGATTGATGACACACGAAACTTTTTGTTAGGTGACTCATGACTGGGGTTATCCATAGCATCGGCTCTTACGCTTGCCTATTTGGCGAGGTTGTTAGCCTCTTGATTTTCCCCACATGGGATGTGGTTTGTATGATAGTAGTCCAGGTCATTAAGGAGGGTTTGGCCTTTTAATGTAAGATGCAAAGTTTTGTCTATGAGTCTAGAATTTGCCAAGAATCTAGTTTACAACTAGTTGTGAGTCACTGTGAATACATAATGATTTAACCCTTATTTCCTTAATGATTTCTAGGCCAGCTATCACTACTTTATATTCAGCTTCGTTATTGGTTGCAGCAAATTCTAGTCTTAGTGCATAGCGTAACTTTCTTCCTCGAGGTGTGACTATTATGACTCCTACCCCCGAGCCAAGCTCGTTCGACACTCCATCAACGAACATATTCCATTTGATAGTTTCGTCAATTTTTACTACTGCCGCTTCATCTACATCGTAAACTCAGCGATGAAATTAGCCAAGGCTTGTCCTTTAATTGCGGCGCGCGGATGGTAAGTAATATTGTACTAGCTCAACTCAATGCACTACTTTTAAAGCCGCCCTGACGTGTCTGTTTTATGTAGGACTTGTCTCAATGGTTGATCCGTTAGAACCTGACTGGACCATGATTGAAAGTAATGTCATAATTTCCTGGATGCTATGAGCAGACAATAAGCCAATTTTTCGATCTTAAGGTATCTAGCTTCTATGCCCAGGAACTTCTGCTAATGAAGTATACCGGTCTTTGGACGCGGTCATCTTCTCATACTAGTACCGAACTTATGGCATGGGAGGATACAGCTAGGTATAAGTAAAGGCTCTCTTTATCCATCGGAGTGGAGAGTACTGGCGGCCTCTACAGATGTTTGAGCAAACTCTGGAAAGCTTAGTAGCACTTGTTGGTCCGTTCAAACTTCTCTTTGTTTTTTTAAGGGATTCGAAGAATGGGACACACTTATCCGTTACATTGGATATGAACCTTCTTAGAGCGGCTACCTTTCCATTTAGGCATTCTATTTCCCTTCTGTTGCTGGGATTTTGACGTCTTTTAAATCTTGTACCTTTTTAGGATTCACCTTTATCATTCTGGCATGTAAGATAAACCTAAGAATTTACCCGAAGACACCCCAAAATAATATTTCAGTGGGTTTAGCTTCATTTAGTATTTGCATAACACTTGGAATATCTCGTCTAAGGGGCTTAGATTATCCGTTGCTCCTCTTGATTTTACAAGCATGTCGTCAACATAGACTTCAATAGAGTTACCAATTTGTTGCTCAAACATCTTATTTACCAGGCATTGATAGGTCGCGCCATCGTCCTTAAGCCCGAAGGCATGACCTTGTAATGGCACATGCCTAAATCCGTGATTAAGCTAGTGTGTTCTTGATCTCGCACATGCATGGGAATCTAGTTGTATCCTGAATATGCATCCATGAATGACAACAACTCATGCACTACGGATCCATCCACCAATCGGTCGATT
Source organism: Allium cepa (assembly GCA_030765085.1). Classification (NCBI taxonomy): domain Eukaryota; kingdom Viridiplantae; phylum Streptophyta; class Magnoliopsida; order Asparagales; family Amaryllidaceae; genus Allium; species Allium cepa. Next base: position 511,014,379 of record CM060941.1, read on the forward strand.
CGGGTTAAAGGGAAACTATCATTGGGGCAAGGATCATTGAGGTGGGAGAAGTTAATTCAGGTTTGCCACTTTCCATTAGGCTTTTTTACCATGACTGGGTTTTAGATCCATTCTGGGTAAATGGCTTCGCGGATAAAAACATCGGCTAATAGGTTCTTCACATCCTTGTTAAGAGTGGTTGATTGTTCTATCCTTATGCTTCTTTTTTTGTTTGATCGGGATCTCGGTTGGGTCAGTATTGAGGGAATGGCAGACTATCAATAGAGATATCCCAACCATGCCTTGTGGGTCCATGCGAATACATCCAAGTTCTTTTGGTGTTATGCCTACGAGACTCGTAGGAAAGAAAATATTTCCCTGTTCTAATTGCGACCTCCGACTCATTTTTGTATGGAGGGCGCTTGTATTTCAAATCATCTTAAGTGGCCATGTAAATTTTTTCCACAGTGTCGTTTAGCGGCATGTATGAATCTAATCTTGGTCCGGGCCAGTATCGTTGCTTATTGCCTTTTTCATTTCCAGAGTTGCCATGGTGGCCACCTTTTACTTCAATGTTCTGCTTATTCGCCTCCACTCAGGGTGGGGCGCACATGTTTCCTTGGACGCTAGAAGCCTTTGTGGGTTGCTCCCTATGCCGGTGGGCTTCCACATCTTCAAATCTCATGTATTTTTTGTTCGAAACTAGAGATAGTGGTTTTGGTGACAACAACCTTTGTAACTTATTTTGTTACAACTTATATACTAACACTATTGTCTAGATATTATGAATGTTATTATGTAGGATATATATAAGGTAGGTACTGATTATTGAAGACTGTATAGTATAAAGATCAAGAATGAAGAAATCAAGTTTGAAGGCTCAAGAGTATTAAGATCAAGATTTCAAAATAAGTGTATAGTTTTTGTTAAAACTTGATAATAGCATGGAAATCTTCATTTCTAATTTTATTTGGAATGGAACCAATTTCTACCTTCTTAATGGCTTACAATCCCATGACAAGTAGCTTGCAAACCTATGACAAGTGGCTTACAAACCTACGAACATCCTGGTTTTGTATAAGTCCTCAAGTCCTAATGTTATGAAATATTCTGCAGGAAGAAGCTTGCAAAACTACTTCAAAATGGTTTTTCAAAATAATTTTCAAAACTGCTTTTCAAAATGTTTTAGCCTTAAAAATTATCTTTTCAAATGATATTCAAAAAGATGTTTTATCACTTAAATATTCTTTGTTTTTGTTTTTAAACGAACTCTTGCTTTAAACTTCATTTTTTTTAAACTATCTTTTGACTTTTAAATATTCTTTATATTATATATATACTAGAGATTTAAAATCAAATTTATATATATATACACATTCTAAAAATATATTTTTCTGCTTTTCTTTACTTTAAAACATAGGAAAATTAGTTTATTTTACTCCTGAATCATTTCACCTTGTTTTTCTTTCAATATCATTTTCAAAACAAATTTTACATTGTTGTTAACTATGGGATATCGACATCATGGGATACCCCAAGTCGACATAGTGGCCGTTAAATTAAAATTTTCAATTTTCAAAAGTATTGTTTATTCGTTTAAATATCTTCATGAATGTTTATGACCCTTACTGGTCTATAAATAGCCTTCGTTAATGGAATTTTTAATTAACTATTTTCTTATTTTCTTCACTTCTTTTTCTCCACTAATCCATATTCTAAAAATTTCATATTTTTAAGATCGTGCCGAAATTCTGTCAAATTCTTGAGTGAATCAATTTAGAATCTCATTCTTATTTGATTCTCTGCCTTTTCTCGAAGATTAAAGTTCTATTCAGAGTTATAGGATCAATTTGTAATCAAAAGTTTTATCGAGTCTCTTTATAAGGTATGGTTGTGCCTGGAAGTCAATTGGGTCATCTTGTGTCTTGTAAATCAAGAGAGTTTGCCTTGGACTTGAAGACAGGAGGGTGTCTCAAGGCCTTTAGAAATTGAGGATTGTAATCTCGACATTGGTATAGTAAAAATCCATATGAGGTGTTTGCCTTCATACAGGACTAGATGTAGGGTAACTCCGAACCAGTTTAAAATCCGATGTGTTCTTTCCTTTTACTACTTCTTATTTACTTTCTGCATCTGTATTTGATTCTATGTTTATTCTATGATTAAGTTTTGCATTTGTTTGTTTCATAATTTTAATTTAGTCCATAAGTCTTAGACACGGTATTCAACCCCCTCTAGTGTTAAATTGGTCTTAAGATCCTTAATTCGAACTCCCTTTTAATTTGTATTAGAGCATAGGTTTTTATAGTTTTCATAATTTGAAACTTGAAAGGTTAGAAATGGCATTTTTAGGAAATTTTGATAATACTAGTTTGAATTTATGCATTTCATCAAAGTATCATAAGTCTGCATATAGTTTTTAAGAAAAATCAAGTTATCGATCGAATTGTTTTGTTATGGAGGAACAGATATGTTACATTGCTTTCGAAGAATCAACAGCCAATAAACAAACTGTGCAAGTTGAGAAAGATAAATGGATACTTGATAGTGGCTGTTCAAGGCATATGAATGGAAATCCCAAGATACTCAATGGCATTATATATCAAGATGGTGGATTGGTCAACTTTGGAGATAACTCAAAAGGATATGTGATTGGCATCGGCAATATGGTAATTCAAAAACTCCTCTTATTTCTGATATATTGCTTGTTAGGAATTTAAAACATAATTTGCTTAGTATAAGTCAATTATGTGATAAAGGATTCAAAATTAAATTTGGAAAAGATAAGTGTCATATCGAAGATAATAAGTCAAATATTATCTTTGAAGGAATTAGGAAGAAAAACATTTACATCCTTATTATGAAAGTTTCAAATGATAACTTATGTCTTTTGGCTAATACAAGTGAGCCATGGATTTGGCATAAAAGATTTGGTCATTGAAATTTCAAACTATTATCTAGGTTATCAAAACTTAACTTAGTTAGAGGCCTTTCCATGTTTAACTTTAAAGTAGATAGTATATGTGCTTCTTGCCAATTAGGAAAACTTAAGAAAATTCCATTTAAATTAAAAGATTTGATTTCTACTTCTAAACCTTTAGAATTACTTCATTTAGATTTATTTGGTCCATCTCAAGTTCAATCAATTAACCACAATAAATATGTTTCTGTAATTGTAGATGATTGTTCTAGATATACTTGGAAAAAATTTCTTAAACTTAAAAGTGATGCTTTTGAATTATTTAAGAATCTTGCTAAAAGAATTCAAAATCAACTTTCTTTAAAAATAAAAACTATTCGTAGTGATCACGGTGGAAAATTTGAAAGTGAAAATTTTGAGAATTTTTATAATCAAAAAGGAATTACACATCATTTCTCTTTTTTAAGTACCCCACAACAAAATGGAGTGGTAGAACGTAAGAATAGTACGATTCAAGAGTGTGCTAGAACAATGCTTTCTGATAGTAACTTGCCTAAAAACTTTTGGATTGAAGCAGCCGCTATAGCATGTTATATATTATATAGGATTTTAATAACCATTAACTAATAAAACACCATATGAATTACTTTACAATAAGAAACTCATAGTAGCTTATTTTAAAGTTTTCAGTAGTAAGTGTTTTGTTCTTAATTGAAAAAATAATTTAGATAAATTTGAACCTAAATCCGACAATGGTATCTTTATCGGTTATTCTAATAGAAGTAAAGCATTTAGAGTTTATAATTTAAGAACTAACACTATTGAAGAAACAATACATGTATCTTTTGATGAAAATTTTAAAGATACTGTATAAATAGAAAATGAAGAAGATTTTGTAACTTTAAATAATGAACCTAACAAAACTAATTATGAAATCATTAAAACTAATAAAAGAATTATGCTATTAAAAGACCATCCTATAGAAAATAAACTAGGAAATATTGAATCTATAGATAAAACAAAAAATAAACTAAATAGTATGAGTAATGTAGCTTTTATATCAACTATTGAACCTAAAAATAGGAAGCATCTCTAACGATTCATGGATTCTTGCTATGCAAGAAGAATTGAATTAGTTCACTAGAAATGATGTTTGGGAACTTGTTCTTAGACCCGAGGATAAAAGTATAATTGGAACAAAATGTGTTCATAAAAATAAAATGAATGAACTTGGTGAGGTCGTGAGAAATAAGGCTCGTTTAGTCGTGCAAGGTTATTGTCAAGAAGGGATTGATTATAACGAAACCTTTGCACCCGTAGCAAGACTAGAATCTATCAGAATTATACTTGCTTTGGCAAACTACAATAATTTCAGGTTATATCAAATGGATGTTAAAAGTGCTTTTTTAAATGGTTTTGTAAAACAAGATGTTTTTGTTGAACAACCTCCACTTTTTTAAGATAATAACTTTCCAAATCATGTATGAATTAAAGAAAACTTTATGGTATGAAACAAGCTGCTAGAGTTTGATATGAAAGACTAAGATCTTATTTCCTATAATCTGGTTTTGAAATTGGTGAAATAGATACAACTCTTTTTATTAAAAGAAACAAAATGATATTCAATTAGTACAAATATATGTAGATGTTATAATATTTGGGTTAACTAATAACATAATGAATTAAGAATTTTCAAATATAATGACTAAAGAATTTGAAATGAGTCATATGGGAGAACTAAGTTTCTTCTTAGGTCTTCAAATCAAATAATTTGATAAAGGGATTTTCATTAGTCAAGAAAAATATGCTAAGGATTTAATTAAAAAATCTGGACCGACCACTTCTAGTGGGAAACCAACTCCAATGACAACTAATATAGCTCTAAGTAAAGAAGATAAATCAAAAGATGTTGATCAAAAATTGTATAGAGGAATGATTGGTTCGTCGATTTATATAATAGCAAGTCATCCACACATCATGCATAATGTCTCTGTGCAAGATACTTATCTCTACCTAAAGAAACTCACTTGAAAGCTATTATAAGAATTTTAAGATATGTAAAACATACTTTAGATTATGGTTTATTTTATCCAAAAAATGATGTGTTTGATTTAATTTCATATTGTGATGCTGATTACGCTGGTTGTAAATCAGACCAAAAAAGTACAAGTGGAACTTGTAATTTTCTGGGACAATCTCTGTTTCTTTCTTTATAAGAAGCAAAACACTGTATCCTTATCAACAAGTGAAGCAGAATATATATCTGCTGCTTCGGCTTGTTCTCACGTTATACGTATGCAACAAACTTTAAAGACTTTGGATTAACTATAACTAAATCACCAATTTATTATGATAATACTAGTGCAATAAACCTATCTAAAAATTGAACTCATTATGCTAGAACAAAACATATTGATATTAGACATCATTTTCTTAGAGATAATATAAGTAAAGAAGCCATAACTCTTGACTATATTAATACTGAAAAAAATAGCTGATATATTAGCCAAACCATTAAATGAAAAAGTCATTACCAAATTTAGAAGAGAATTAGGTATATGTTCATTAACTGAAATATAAATTATAAATGATACAAGTATAGTTAATAATTAATATAAATAATAATTTCTCAAAAATTGAACTGGGTGTGTCGTCACGACCTATCCTCCTATGTCAATATACATGCCGAGATTTTCAAATTTAAATTTCCCTCTAAAATTAGTTATTAAGTTATATATTTATATATTATGATTTTTACTCCTTTTCTCTGCTATATTCTCTGTAATAAACTTTTAAAATAGTAAATTAATAGCTTCCTCTTCTAATAATGGACCTTCTTCACCCACTTCCCCTCATTCTTATAACGACACCTAATTTCCCTACTTAAAAATGATTTCGTTCGTTTTAAATTTGAAAGGAATTTGAAACTAATATAAATATGTTATATATAATAAATAGTTATCTATTCTTGTAGTTAATAAATTAAAAGGTACAAATTTGGATTTTAGAACGAATAAACATAAGTTAAGTTTTGTTAAAAATAAATAAAGGCTTAAATAAATAGATTTAAATATTTATTTATTAAGTTTAATCCTATCTTAAACATATAATAAAGATAATAAAACTATATTAAAAGATTTAAAAGTATGTTAGTAATCGTTTTACAAAAATAATCAAAATTTGTTACATTTTGTTAGTTTTACATACACTATAAAAATAGAGATTTTGGTATTAAGCAAATATAATTTTAAATATAAAGAGACACGTTTTGACTTATTTGAAGTAAAAATTTCATTATAAAGTTTGGTTTACATCAATATATAGCTTAACAAAAAGGTCAAATTTTGACTGCAAATTTGTCAACAAAAACATTGTTTTCAACCAAAACAAATTGTCATCAACTTGTTGCAATTTGATACATTTTCTAACATATAAATACAAATTAACAAACTATGTTACATTTTACATTTAACAAATGCACTTTGAAAAGTCAAAGTTTACAAATAATTTAAAAAGTAAAATGATTTGACATAAGCCTATAAACTACCTATACTAAACAACATCATTACTTTACGTCTTGTCTCATTAACGAGATGTTACGAATTTACATGGAAAAGGAGCAAATGTTATTAAAATTTTAAAATTTAAGAAAATAAGGCAAACATCATTTCTTAAAAACAACTTCAAATTAAACCATTTCTTCTCCATTATGCAAAGGTCAAATCAAGGGTAAAAAAGTAAATGAAAGGTCAAAAAGTAGTGGAGGGTATTTTAGTCATTTTCCATTCCAACCTTTATTATAAATAAACATGCACACCTTCCACTTATTCACATTTCATTCCTCCCTTCTTCTTCACTTTCTCCATCTTCTTCTCCATCCTCTCCACTTCCATTTCCATGACTTCCCACCTCTTCACTGTCTTCCACCCAAGCTTCACCTCGGCCCAATACCCCTTCCCTAAGCTGTACACACCTCCTACACACCAATGCCGAGCCAAGCTTCCACCTACCCACCTCCTACACTCACCTACCCTCGGCCATACCACCAAAACCGAGCTTACCCAAGGTCGTGCCCCTCTTACATACCAAGTCCGAGCCCAAAACCCCCTTGTCGAAGCACCTATAAGCCGTACCCTCCTCCACAATCATATGCCCAAGCTAATACTCCACATACCCAAGGACGTACACCCCATTTCCCTTCAAAAGTTCACGGCCAAACAAATAGAAAAAAGAGAGGAGAACCAAAGTAGTTCGGAAGGAAAATAAATGAAGGCAAGAATTCAAAACGGTCGGGAAAAGCGCATTAGTTCCAAAAGCACGTTAACCTACAAAAAGAATGACGGAGTGGATATAAGGGTGAGAAATTCTCATTACTTTTGAATTTATATTTTGATTATGTTAAAACAATCATATTTATACCCTTATGACATATGAATGTTTATTTGATTGTTAATATGGGTGTTTGATTATTGCATAGGTAATTGAATTGTGATAATATATCTCGTTATGGTATTAGTAGTGAATGTTGGATTTGAAATCATATGTTATATATTTGGTTGAATGGATGTTATGTTAGTGATAAACATGGATATTGGTTATGTTCATTTTTGATTTAACGATCTCATTTTTAATAAGACCCCGTTTTAGTGATATGAGATATTTTGGGAAAAATAAGCCACTTTTCAATTAGAAGTGAAATTAAACTAAAAATAAAAGAGAATTTTAAATTTGAAGTGAAACGAATTTAAAAAGAATATTAAAATTGAAATTGAAATTGAAATTGAGATAAATAATAAAATTGAAATTGAATTTGAGATTAAGGTTGAATTGAAGTTCAAATTGAAATTAGATTTGAAATCTAAGTTTTAATTGAGTTTAATTTGATGTTAGAAATGAAATTGAATTGAAATTGGAATTTAAAATTAAGTATTAAAATAATGTGAATAAAATAATATTATAATATGGTAATATTGAAAATACATTTTGAAAAGCTTTAAAAATTAAAATATTGATTTAAAATGATTTTTAATGATTTTATAAGTAATAGAACTCAATTAGAATAAATTATTTCAAATATTGAAAAATAAGTTAAATTTAGGTGCGTAGCGCAATGGTAATTCGCGATTTAGTGCCAAAAAGTTCAAACAAATGTGTAGAATGGAATATAGCTCGTAATTCTTGGAGATAAGAAAATTCTAGACTACTATATCCATATCTTATAAACAAAGAAAGGAAATCAAAGTTTCTTTGAGTAGATTTTGAATTAATTCCATATCAGTTTTCTAGAAAAATCGCTCTAGTCAATTAGTGACCGCAACAGGAAATCTGTTTAAGTGAACGTTTTTAATTATGGAAAAATATGGAATAAATTCGATAAATATGTTTAAATGATTTAAAAGAGATTTGGATTGGATAATATGAATTTTTAAATAATAAAAAGTAGTTTAAATCAAATAAGCTAACATAGCACTTTCCGCAGCACTTTTATGCTGCGAATTGTATAACTTTTTTAAAATGAGATCCAACGTAACAATTTTTCCCAAAATCAATTGTGAATGCTTTTAAAAGGAAATATTAGTGTTTAAAAGATACTTTGGAATCTTTGTGATCAATTCCAAAATAAAGTTGATAACTGAGCATGCGGAAACGATTAGTACATTTGTCTCGCTTGTGAGATCTGGAAAGATAAAATAAGGTGTTTAACCAAGGTTAGGAATGGAGCAACCAGTGCCTTGAACTTACCTGACATTTTTTTTTCTTAGGCGAGGGGTGGAACAGATCGAAAGAAAAGCCCGAATGCTCGAAAAAGATTGTATTAAGTTTCTGAAATTAAAGATGATTGGTATTATCCAAAATTAAGCAATCTGCAAAAGGAATGATTTCTATGATCCTATTTGCTCAAAAAAGTTTGCAAAGATTGATTTAGGGTTTATCGTAAACGATGTTTTAAATAACATTGTTTTTAACCCGCCTAAAAGGTAAGAAATTTGGATCGAGAGTTAAGTGAGGAAATTTGAAATATTATCCGAAGAGAAAGAATGAATTGCTTAGAATTATTCTAAGTCAAAAGAAAAGGACTTATAAATCATCAAAAAAGAATTAAAGTGAAAAGAGACTTAATAAATCCTACATACTAATATTCACTTTTTATGGATAATTGGATTTCGAAGGAACCGGGGTCGGATTTGGGTGATTCCTATCTGAAAACCACTTCGAACCAATGTATACGTTCGAACGTGAAGACATGTTGAAGATGATTGAAGACCATCGATCTTTATAGCGTAAGGACTGCTTATTGAACATGCTCTGGGTAGCTCCCGAGTTATTTATAGTGGTGGTCTCCTCGTTATGGAGATTTTTCGGATTGCAAGAACTACTCGCTACCAGTGGTAGTAGGAGAGTGCCTTCGGTTTGTCCTGTTCCTGGACAACTTGTATGGACGTTTATCTGACATTGCATTTCTAAAAGATTACGTACATTGGTTTTTACAAACATACATCAATGGTGGTAGAGAAGGTAACTTCTCTTAGCTTAACACCTTCCTTGAGACGTACGAATTGTATTTTTGTGGAAGGCAATTAGTAGTCAATAGAAATGGCAATGTGGCATTCAGAAATGTGATATGTGCTATGTTAAAAGGTAATCGTTGCCTCAAGCCTCATCAAACTGAAAATGACCGAAATAGGATTAGATGCCGCAAGGCTAAGTGGGTCATTCCCAAGTAGGGTATGATCATCCCCTTCTAGATATATTTCTTTCCGCTATGACGTTTAGGATGTTAGTTAACGTTGTTTATGGAAACGAGCTCTCGGATAAAGGTCGGTAACGACCGAGGGATGACATATTTGGTACTATCTAGTTATTGAGATAGGTCGGCCTTGTGTTGGTAGAGGAGCCTTGTGACGGTTTCTCGGGACATCCATATAGAGGTGTACCCATTTCGGAAGGTAGATCCTTCACCAGGTCATTTGTATGGAAATCTATTCTCCCATAAGAACCTACGGACTTTATTATAAACTTATTATGCTGGAATTTAATCAATGTAACAATTTCGGCTAAGATTAATAAATTTATTTGCAGTTGTTTTTAAACGAATGTCATTAGAAATAATATCAAATGTTTTGACATAAAGTGTTTTAGTTATCATAAGGAAAAAACTCGTCCGTATTTATGTGTGGTCGTGGTCTTATGAGATACTTTTTCTTTTCAAAGGATTTTAATTTAAAACTGATATATGACACTATCATTTGTTATTGAGTTTTTTTCACGCTGGTTCATTAAGTTTGATTCCGATATTTTCAATACTCGAGTCAGATCCGAGTAGTTTTGGGTTTAGTGGAAGATGGTTGGAGTTTCCAGAGGAGAGCTGAAGATATTCATCTACGTATGGACATATTCTATTGTCCGCTGTACTTAGTTTGTTTTAGTTTGGTGTTTATCAGTAATTGTAAGGACATATATTTATAACCGTCCAGGCTGAAATTTAGGTTAGACTCTGATATACATATTTAAAAGTTTTTCCATGTAATGATATTTGTTCAATATTTTATGTTATTACATTCGTATGAGATTCTGTTCTGTTTATTTTTCTTTATTACCGTTCATGTTCTATACTTTCGTGCAATTCGAGTTGGACATGTATGGTTTATTGTCGATCCAAAGGGTACGGAAAACGGGCCATGACATTTGGTATCAAAGCTGAAGGTTAAGCAAGAACCTTGGTTTTGTTACGGGTAAAGTCTCATCGGAGATAGGATTAGTAATATCCTAGGATGAGTAACTCATTATAGATAGGGTTAGTAACACCCTAGAATGAGTTGTGAGAGTATTATATATGAGCGTGTACTTGTTAATTTTATAAAAATGGTTTTGTTTTAAAGAAATTGGTAAAAATAATAATTTTACCTTGGGTTTATATGTTAAATATTAAAGGGGATATTATTATTTTTTTTGTTAGAAATTAAAGGTTTATTGTAATTTAGCTTAGTAAAACTAAAATATGAATATCTTGTGATTAGATTTGCACAATTTGATAATGAGATATTCCATATAGAATAAATTAGTTAAAAGCTAGAATTTTGAACTTTAACCATATACCTCTAGATATTTGATTGTTAATAATGGTTTAATGATCATCAAAATGGATGGATTTAAAAGCTATGTTCAAATATCTTGTGAAGTAAAATTCATAGTTTGACTATAAGATATTTGATGATAATATTGAAGCTAGAAGTTGTAACTAGATAAAGTAAAAAGAAAATGCACACTTAGGAAAAAAATTCATATCAACAAGATAGAAAAAGAAAAGCATAAATTGAGATTTTGGGTAAATATAATATGAAAAGGTTAAGTTCTATAACTTATAAAGATATAAGGCAATCTAAAATTTAGACACTTTGATTAGGTTAAAAATAAAAATGAAATTAGGAATAAGAGATATTAGAAATATCATCCTAATAAAAAACTTTGAATTAGTGATACATTAGGATAACATTTGTAATTCAAAATGAAGTAAGATTAGATATGGATAGATTTGAATGGGTAGTAGGTTAATTATTGGATGAAAATGTTTAAATAACAAATACCATGCGACTTAAGTTTCATAATTGAATATAAGGTATTTGATGGATTTAAGGTTAAGAAATTCGATTTAGAAAGTGGACTGGTAAATTAGTTAAGTAGATAATCATAAGATTAGTAAGAAAATTATGTACACTTAGTAAAGTTTTCTTATTAATGTATAAATTAGATAAATAATATTAGCTAAATTAAGATCTTAGATAAATAGAACTAAGGATTAAGGTTTATAACTTATTAATTTGGGATAATAGTAGAATTCCAAATTACTTCAACACCATAATTGAAGTGATAATAGTTTGATGTTTGGGTACTAATTTAAGTCATATTTGTAAGCTTAAGTAATAATGTATTTAGGAGAAAGTAAATGGTTGTGAAATAACCTTGGACTAATAGAAATTCTGAAAAAAATGTATTAGGTAAAAAAATGAATGTGAATAAGTACATAAGTTAAACATAGATCATTTCGACACAAAGGGCATGGAATTGTAGGTCGCCACATTTGAGTACAGAACTTTAAGGTGTTTACACCAATCCGAAAAAGGATTTATCACTCAATTATTGATGGCGAACATTGATAAGAGTTTTCGATTATGTACTAAATTTTTCTGTCATAGTTGAGAGCTATGCAAGAAAAGCAAGGGTTTGTGATTAGGAGGTCTGATCAAAGTCTACACTAGAAAATCGGGGGATCGATACTAGTTTGGAAGTACAATTGTGGATTCAAATAATAGATTGAATCAAATATCTCATATAGTATGATGTTTTAGGTCTATCAACATAGTAGATGGGTAGTTATCTTAAATAGTAGACACTAAGAGATAAGCGTTGGACTGGTATTTTGGCATGTATGTATATATACCTCAGGTATAGTACATGCTCAGGTCAGGGGTTGAGTTATGTGGATGTATTCAATTATGTTGGTTTCATACCAGTTTAGCTGTTTTTGGATGTATAGTCTTGGTTGGTTGTTGTACATATTATCCTAAGTGTGCAGCACGCACTAGGATGGGTATGATAGAAGTCTGACTTGATGCATGTACATATAACCTTAAGTACGTGATAAGTACTCAGATTAATATGGAGGAATCTCAGTATGTATGATCATTATCATTTGTATTAGTTTTGTTATGATATCAACCTTCTTCTTTTCTATCATTAGTATAAATAAGTCAAAATTTTGATGACAAAAGTATGAGATAGATTCCTTTATCTAATTTTCATTTCGAGGACGAAATGCTTTTAAGTAGGGGAGAATGTAACGATCCATAATTTTGCTACTTCAAAAATAAGAGATTTCGTTCGTTTTACATTTAAAAGGAATTTAAAACTTAAATAAATATGTCATATATAACAAATAATTATATATTCTTATAGTTAATAAATTAAAAGGTATACATTTGGATTTTAGAACAAATCAACAAAAGTTAAGTTTTGTAAAAAATAAATAAAGGTTTAAATAAATAGGTTTAATTATTTATATGATAAGTTAAATATTATTTAAAACATCTAATAAAGATAATAAAAGTATATTAAAAGATTTAAAAGTATGTTAATAATTGCTTTACAAAAATAACCAAAATTTGTCGCATTTTGTCAGTTTTACATACACTGTAAAATTAGAGATTTTGATATTAATTAAATATGATTTTAAATATAAAGAGACATGTTTTAATTTATTTAAAGAAGTAAAAAATTTCATTTTAAAGTATGGTTTACATCAATATATAGCTTAACAAAAATGTCAAATTTTGACTGTAAAATTTATCGACAAAAACACCATTTTTAATCAAAACAAGTTGTCGTCAAGCTGTTGCAAATTGGTACATTTTCTAACATATAAATACAACTTAACAAACTATGTTACATGTTACATTTAACAAATGCACTTTGAAAAATCAAAGTTTACAATAATTTAAAAAGTAACATGATTTGACATAAACATATAAACAAATCTATACTAAACAACATTATTACTTTACATTTTGTCCCATTAATGAGATGTTACTAATTTATATGGAAAAGGAGCAAATGTTATTTTAACAATTTAAAATTTAAAAAAATAATGCAAACATCATTTCTTGAGTACAACTTCAAATCAAACCATTTCTTCTCCATTAAGGAAAGGTCAAATCAAGAGTAGAAAAATAAATGAAAAGTCGAAAAGTAGAGAAGGGTATTTTAGTCATTTTCCATTCCAAACTCTATTATAAATAAGCATGCACACCTTCCACTTTTTTACATTTCATTCCTTCCTTCTTCTTCACTTTCTCCATCTTCTTCTTCATCCTCTCCACTTCCATTTCCATGGCTTCCTACCTCTACACTCTTCCACCAAAGCTTCACCCCGGCCCAACACCCCTTCCCTAAGTCGTACCCACCTCCTACACAACAAGGCCGAGCCAAACTTCCACCTAACCACCTCTTACACCCACCTACCCTCGGCCATACCACCAAACTCGAGCTTACACAAGGGCATTCCCCTCCTACACACCAAGGCCGAGCCCAAAACCCCCTTACCCAAGCACCTACAAGCCGTACCCTCCTCCACTATCACATATCTAAGCCAATACTCCACATGTCGAAGGCCGTACACCACATTTCCCTCCCAAAGCTCACGGCCAAACAAATAAAAAAAAGAGGAGAAATAAAGCGGTTCGAAAGGAAAATAAATAAAGGCATGAATTCAAAATGTTTGGGAAAAGCATATTTGTTCGAAAAGCACGTTAACCTACAAAAAGATTGACAGAGTGGATATGAAGGTGATAAATTCTCATCACTTTAGAATTTATATTTTGATTACTTTAAAACAATCATATTTATACCATTATGACATATGAATGTCTATTTAACAATATGGATGTTTGATTGTTGGTTAGATAATTGAATTGTGGTAATATATCCCGTTATGATATTAATAGTGAATGCTGGATATGAAATCATATGTTATATAATTGGTTGAAAGGATGTAATGTTAGTGATAAATATGGATATTGGCTATGTTCGTTTTTGATTTAATGATCTCTCTGTTAATAAGACGCTACTTTAGCGATATGAGGTATTTTAGGAAAAATAAGTCTCTTTTCAATTAGAAGTGAAATTAAACTAAAAATAAAAGAGGATTTGAAATTTGAAGTGAAATGGATTTAAGAATGATAGTTAAATTGAAATTGAAATTGAAATTGAAATTGAGATGAATATTAAAATTGAAATTGAAATCGATTTTGAAAATTGAATTTGAGAGTAAGGTTAAATTGAAGTTCAAATTGAAATTAGATTTGAAATCTAAGTTTTAGTTGAGTTTAATTTGATGTTACAATTGAAATTGAATTGAAATTAGAATTCAAAATTTAATACTAAATAATGTGAATAAAATAACATTTTAATATAGTAATAGTGAAAATACATTTTAAAAAGCTTTAAAAAGTAATAATATTGATTTAAAATGATTTGTAATGATTTTATAAGTAATAGAGTTCAATTTGATTAAATTATTTCAAATATCGAAAAATAAGTTAAATCAAGGTGCGTTGCGCAACGGTAGTTCGCGATTTCGTGCCAAAAAGTTCAAATGAATGTGTAGAGTGGAATATAGCTCAGAATTCTTTGAGATAAGAAAATTCCTGACTATTATATCCATATATTCTAAATAAAGAAAGGAAGTCAAAGTTTCGTTGAGTAGATTTTGAATTAAGTCCAAATCAATATTTTGGAAAAATCGCTCTAACGTAGTTAAGTGGCCGTAATAAGAAATCTGTTTAAATGAACTTTTTTAATTATGAAAAAATATGAAATAAATTTGATAAATCTATATAAATTATTAAAAAGAGATTTTGATTGAAAAATATGAATTTTCAAATAATAAAAAGTTGCTTAAATAAAATAAGCTTATATAGCATTTTCCGTAGCACTTTTATGCTGTGAATTGTATGACTTTCTAAAAACGAGTTTAAACGCAACAATTTTTCCTAGAATCAGCTGTGTGTGTTTTTAAAAGGAAATCTAACTGTTTAAAAGATAATTTGGAATATTTATGATCAATTCCAAAATAAAGTTGAGAAATAAATATGCGAAAACGACTAGTATATTTGTCCCGCCTGTGAAATCTGGAAAGATAAAACAAGGTGTTTAACTAAGGTTAGGGATGGAGCAACCAGTGTCTTGAATTGACCTGGCCTACGTTTTCTTTTCTTAGGCGAGGTATGGAATAGATCGAAAGGAAAGCATGGATACTCGAAAAAGATTTTATTATGTTTCTGAAATAAATGAATATCGGTATTATCCAAAATTTAAGCAATCTTCAAAATGAATGATTTCTATGATCCTATTTACTCAAAAATGTTTGCTATGATTGATTTAGGGTTTATCGTAAGTGATGTCTTAATAACCTTGTTTCTGACCTGCCTAAAAGTTAAGTTATTTGGATCAAGAGTTAAGTGAGGAAATTTGAAATATTATCCGAAGCGAAAGAATGAATTGCTTAGAATTATTCTAAGTCAAAAGAAAAAGATTTCGAAATCATCCAAGAAGAATTAAGGTGAAATGAGGCTTAATAAATCCTTTATACGCATACTCGCTTTTTATCGATAATTGGATTTCAAAGGAACCGGGGTCGGATTTGGGTGATTTCTATCCGAAAACCACTTTGAACCAATGTATATGTTCGAACGTGAAGACATGATGAAGATGATTGAAGACCGTGGATCTTTATAGTGTGAGGACTGCCTATTGAACATGCTCTGGGTAGCTCTCGAGTTATTTATAGCGGTGGTCTCACCATTGTGGAGATTTTTCTAATTATAAGGACTACTCGCTACCAGTAGTAGTAGGAGAGTGCCATTCGGTTTGTCCTGTTCCTGGACAACTTGTATGGGCGTTTGTCTGACATTGTATTTCTGAAGATTACTTAAATTGGTTTTTACAAACGTACATTAGTGGTGGCAGAGAAGGCAATTTCTCTTAGCTTAACACCCTCCTTAAGACGTACGAGCTCAAGGGTTGTTTTTTTGGGGAAGGCAATTAGCAGTCAACGGAAATGGCAATGTGACATTCAGAGATGTGATATGTTCTATGTGAAAAGGTAATCGTTGCCTCAAGCCTCATCAAACCAGAAATGACCGAAATAGGATTAGACGCAGCAAGGCTAAGTGGGTCATTCCCTAGTAGGATATGATCATCCCCTTCTCGATATATTTCTTTCCTATATGACATTCGAGGTGTAAATTAATGTAGTGTATGGAAACGAGCTCTCGGATAAAGGTCGTTAATGACTGGAGGATGACATATTTGGTACTATCTAGTTATAGAAATAGGCCGGTCTTGTGTTGGCAGAGGAGCTTTGTAATGGTTCCTTAGGACATCCATCTAGAGGTGTACCCATTTCGGAAGCTAGATCCTTCACCTGGTCATTTGTATGGAAATCCATTCTCCTATAAGAACCTATGGACCTGATTGTGAACCTATTATTTAAAGGCTGATATATGATAGTGTCATTTATTATTGAGTTTTCTCACACTAGTTTATCACGCCTGATCTTGTTATTTTCAATACTCGGGTCAGATCCGAGTAGTTTCAGGTTTAGTCGAAGACAGTTGGAGTTTTCAGAGGAGAGCTGGAGATACCCATCCACGTATGGACATATTCTATTATCCACTGTACTTAGTTTGTTTTAGTTTGATGTTTGTCAGCAATTGCAAGGACATATGTTTATAATTGTCTAGACTGAATTTAGGTTAGACCCTGATATTATTTAAAAGTTTTCCGCTGTAAAGATATTTGTTCAATATTATATGTTATTCCATTCGTGTGAGATTTTGTTCTATTTATTTTTATTTATTACCCTTCATGTTCCGTATTTTTATGCAATTTGAGTTGGACATGTGTGATATATTATCGATTCAAACGGTAAGGAAAAATGGGCCATGATAATTCTGGTCCTTTTCAACTTCCACACACGTGCGAGTCATCAAATTACAAGAGAAGATGAAAGATTTGCTTCAAATGATGACGGAAATTCAAGTAAGTCAACTGCAAATGGCTAGAGAACAATATAGGGAAGGAAAAATCCTTAGAAATTTACAAAACTCCCTTGTGGATAAATATGCCAATCCCTCTGTCATCGACGAATCATCACAAGCCATGGATTCTAAAGAAGAAGAGCCTCTAGAAGAACCATAAGAGGACCAAGAAGAAGAATATCCTCTGCCAAATCTGGATGTATATATGGACGAAGACGATGGTGTGATTCTCCACTATCCAAATTGTTCGGTCCATAAATCACAAATAGTTAAAGGTCCTCATTAAGCGTTTTTCGTTTTTCTCTTTCTTGATTATATATTGGTTTGTTAATTTGTATATAAGTGTTATCTTAATTAATTTTCTTCTAAAAACAATCTTTAGTGTATATAGTCTTGAATTTCATTTAACTTAGGTTGCTATATTTCACTCATACATAGTTATTGTTCTTATGTCATATGTTTGTTTGTCTCATTATCTATTAATTTCAAGGTTTATAGGTTATTTTTTTGTTTATGACAAAGGGGAAGAAGTTATATAAAATAGTAGGCTTAGAGTAAGGGGGAGTTGTTGGTGTAAGGGGGAGTTATGATGTGATCGAAGTGGTAAGTATATTTTATAAGGTTGTCATCATTAAAAAGAGGGAGATTCTTAGGAACTAGAGAAAGTGGTTTTGATGACAGCAACCTTTGTAACTTATTTTATTATAACTTATATACTAACACTATTGTCAAGATATATATGAATGTTACCATGTAGGATATATATAGGGGAGGAACTGATTATTGAAGACTATACAGTATAAAAAACAAGAATGAAGAAATCAAGTTTGAAGACTCACGAGTATCAAGATCAAGATTTCAAGATATGTGTCTAGTTTTTGTTAAAACTTCATAATAGCACGGAAATCTTCATTCCGAATTTCATTTGGGATGGAACCCATTTCTACCTTCTTAGTGGCTTACAAACCAACTAAAAGTAGCTTACAAACCTATGGAAAGTGGCTTACAAACCTACGAACATCCTAGTTTTTTACAAGTTCTTGAGTCCTGATGTGATGAAATATTCTGTAGGAAGAAGCTTGTAAAACTACTTAAAAATGGTTTTTCAAAATAATTTTCAAAACTAATCAAAATGTTTTAGCCTTAAAATTTATCTTTTCAAATGATTTTCAAAAGGATATTTTAGCCTTCAAAATATTATTTGTTTTTGTTTTTAAATATACTCTTGTTTTAAACTTTGTTTGTTTTTAAAGTTATCTTCTATTTTTTAAATATTATTTATAATATATATACTTGATATTCAAAACCAAATATATATATAAATAAATTCTAGAAATATATTTTTCTACTCTTCTTTGTTTTAAAACATAGGAAAATTAGTTTATTTTACTCCAGAATCATTTCCTCTTGTTTTCCTTTGAATAAGATTTTCAAAAAAAAAATTACATTGTTTCTAACTAAGGGTTATTGACATCATGGGATACCCCATGTCAACATGTGGTCGTTAAATTCAAAATTTCAATTTTCAAAAGAAGTGTCTATTCGTTTAAATCTCTTCATGAATGGTTATGACTGTTGCTGGTCTACAAATAGCCTTCACAAACGAACTTTTTAACTAACTATTTTCTTATTTTTCTTCACTCCTTCTCCACAAATCCATATTCTAAAATTTTCATATTTTAAAGATCCTGTCGAAATTCTGCCAGATTCTCAAGTGAATCAAATTAGAATCTCATTCTTGTTTGATTCTCTGCCCTCTCTCGAAGATCAAGGTGCTATTCAGAGTTATAGGATCAATTTGTAATCAAAAGTTTATTGAGTCCCTCTATAAGGTGTGGTTATGCCTGGAAATCAATTAGGTAATCTTGTGTTTCATAAATCAAGAGAGTTTGCCCCGGACACGAAGACGTGAGGGTGCCTCAAGGACTTTAGAAATTGAGGATTGTAATCTTGACATTGGCATAGTAAAATTCTGTATGAGGTGTTTGCCTTAGTACAGGACTGGATGTAGGGTAACTCCAAACAATTATAAATTCTAGTGTGTTATTTCCTTTTACTGCTTTTTATTTACATTTTTGCATCTATGTTTGATTTTGTGATTGTTCTGCGATTAAGCTCTGCATTTGTTTGTGTCATAATTTTAATTTAGTCCATATAATTCTTAGAATCCATCAAACATTATTCAACCCCTCCCCCCTCTAGTGTTAAATTAGCCTTAAGATCCTTAATTCGCACTCCCTTTTGTTTTCCAGTTTCATGAAAGAAATCCAGAAGAGTTAGAGGCTTTTTCCTTCATCAATCTTCTTGCGAGCTTTGAATCCGGGTGGGCGCCTCTGTACAGCATTATCAGTGTAAGCCTCTCATCGGTGTCTTGCACTACTACTGTGGCAGCATTAAAGCGGGTAAGATATTGCTGCAGCGGTTCTCCTACCTTTTGTTTTATGTTTGATATGCAATAGGCATCCTTGGGCTGCTGATGTGGATTTGGAATTGACTTATGAATCTTTCTTCCCAAGAGCTAATAGAGCCATGAGGTGGGTTACAAAACCATGTGGCCGCTAAGTCTGACAGGAATAGCAGGAAACATTTACACAACACACCCTCTGTTGCCCCATTCTTAAGCATGTGTTGGGTGTAGCACTATAAGTGGATGATTGGGTCGGATGTGCCTTTTTACGGATCCATATGGGCATCTTCCATTCTCGAGGAGTGGTGGTTGCCTCTATGTCCCTAGTGAATGGGCTAGACACCCTTGTTCCCACACCTCTTTCAAGTTGTTTGCGCCTGAGACACTCCCTAAAGAGGTGTGTCATCCATTCCTTGGATTCTGGGTTAGCCCTAGGATGTGACGTTTCGAATTTTTGCCCGCTCAAAAATCGACATCCATACTTCAAATCGTATTCGAATGCCATAGATTCGACCGTTCAAATCCGATTCGCCGGAGCTTATAACAACATTAAGTAAATAACACAGCGGAATAAAAGAATAATACATTGATATACAGCTTTGATACAATATCTGATACAACAGATAATCCAATAGATATCAATATACATCAGAGATATGATACAATAAAATAGCAGCGGAAAAGAAAATAGATGACATCTAGCAGCGGAACAATATAACTCTTAGATAGTCTTCAAAAGAGAACTCCGAGAACTGCAACTCCATTTCCAAGAATCAATCCAGCAATAGCTCGAACCCCCAATAACGATGCACCTAGCATAAGCAGGTCTAATCCGATCCAAAGACTGAACTAACTCCAGATAACCTACTAATCTGACTATCTGAAAAACCCAACTCTAGACTGCTCGTGTAGAAAATAATGAGCATCCAGAGTTTAGGAAAGAAACAATAAACTCCGGATCAGTCGTGGGACTGGTGTGAGCAGCAAAAACAGTTTATCTTTTAAAACATTCAACAAAAGATTTTTAAAGTCAATTCGCAATGCTTTTTAAAAATGAGACTACCATAAGGCCTCCCGCACACACACACAATGCAAATGCAGAATCGGAGGAGATTTCTCCTTATGATAGTCAAAGATGCTTGATACGCATTTAAAAGAACATTTGATATTATTACTAGTGCATAGTGTAGGAAAAATTCATTTCGAAAATAAAGATATAAATCTTAGCCAGCATAGACATTCCGCACTTATGCCTACTATAGCTACCATGTTCAATAGCAGGTTACCGCCACATTCCATGGCAGGTTATAGAACTAAAACCGTACAAGTCTCGTATTGTTTCTTTGGATTTCCAACGAATGATCAGGCCAAGGAACTTCCCATTGCCACATGAGAACGCCTCTGGATGGACGTCCCCGAGAACCAAACCGGATCTCTACCAACACAAGGCCGGGTTACTCCTAACTGAGTAACAACTGACCGAATATGCCATCCCCCGGTCGTTTGGGACC
Organism: Allium cepa; assembly: GCA_030765085.1. Lineage (NCBI taxonomy): Eukaryota > Viridiplantae > Streptophyta > Magnoliopsida > Asparagales > Amaryllidaceae > Allium > Allium cepa. Next base: position 511,035,790 of record CM060941.1, read on the forward strand.
TTTTACCGAGCGCTCGTAATCAATTCACACAATCATAAAGTGTTTTCAACATGAGTAAGTATCTGGGCTCCATACCATGATACCACCCTTTTCCAAAAGGAAATGCACATACCCTAAAGGGCGCAACCCCTCATAACCTTGCCGCATCTTTCCTGTTTTGACCATTCCCGAGGTGTGAGTCTCGACGAAGTCTCGTCCACAAAAACATACTTTATTCAAAAGCCATGCTTTGGGTCAAAAAATGATCATAGAAATGATCACCAAGATAGACGATCAAATAAATGATCCTATCACAAATGATCAACACAATGATCATTTCACAGTAACACTCAGCATGTCACATTACCAAATTGGGAATATATCGCTGATAACCTTCAACTACATAACCTCTGAGCTCGTACGTCTCAGAGAAGGGTGTTAAGCTAAGAGAATAAATTCTCCGCCACCAACAGAAATATATTTGAAAGAAATCGGCTTTACATCTCAATTTGTAATGTCAGACATACAATCCATACAAGTCTGTTCCGGGCTCGAACAGAACCGAAGGCACTTACAAAGAAGTCCTTGCATTCCGGATATTCACAATCCCGATCGGATTTCCCATCACTTAGGGAGTCTCTATACCGTTGCAACTCAGTGCAGAGACAATCGATGGGTCATACTATCATTCTTGCAAATACCCGGTCTTCACCGCCGGTCTTCAAATGCTATCCATAACGTCGAATCACATATTCGGAATGGGTTATACGACCCAAAGGTCCTTTCCCGGCTAACCCGAATAGTAAGCGCAACATTTAAAACATATGGATAAGGAATTTCAATTAAGTCACAACTTAATAATCCAAAACTTTTCTTTCAAATGGTTTAAACAAATTACCATTTCAAATCTTTTTAACAAAAGATTAATTTCACAAAATTCCATTTACGGATTTCAAAACAATTTCCATTTCAATTGGATTAACTCGTTAAATCTTTAAATCAAAGATTTAACTCATAGCTTTCAAAATTCGATTAACTTGTTGAATCTTTAAATCAAAGATTCAACTTATAGCTTTCAAAATCATTTCTAAAGATTCATTCATAGCCTTTCAAAAACAATTTCAATTCAAGTTGGATTAACTCATTCGGCCTTTGAATCAAAGATTCATTTCATAGCTTTCAAAACATTTCAATTCTATTTCAGCTTGAAACCTTTTCAACATAATTGGGAGATCCTTTCTTTAAAATGAAAGCTATTATTATTTGAAAACAAGTAGTTTTCATTTCGAAGAAATTCAATCTTATTTATACAAGTTAAATCTTTTGGGTTAATTCAAATTCCCAAAATAACACCTCAAAAATGGTTTAAAAACCCATATAACTTATTATAAGTTGAATAACTTTTCTTTATATCCTAGTTTCCAAATCATAGAATTCAATTTCAAATATTGAATTCAAATTTAAATCAAAATATTTAAATTTCAAAACTCAATCAAGTTATCCAAACTATATTTCATCTTTGAAATTCCATTTCAAAAGCTTTTCACTTTAATCTCAATTCATTTTCAAAACATTTGAATTCAAATATTCAATTTTTTTAAATCATTTCAAATCTGTGACTTAATCGATTTCCTCGTGAAATCCATCTTTGTGTGTGTATAAGTGTGGTCCAGTGTTTAACACAATAGTGCAACATCATCATCATCACAAATTCACAGATAATATACAAATATAAACCAATGAATGAATCATACACAGCTCAATCCACAGTACAAAATATCACAAATCAGTTAGGACAATCAATTCAAAGTATCTTATACAATACAATCATTCATAAGTAAGGTCAAGCATTTAATAATCATTTATAAACAGGATTAATTTATTATTTAAACCCTAAATTAATTCAATTTAATTTCCAATTATATCAATTACTTATGAATTAATTATCCAATCCTGATTAATAAATCACAAATCGTTTGATATAAATCAATTTGTCAAACACATAAATAAATTAATTATTCTTAGTTCATCATATTAATTAAATCAACATTTTAAACCAATTTCCTAATTAATTAGCTTTAATTAATTATTTAAAGAAATTAAATCTTTTTAATTTCTTACCATTAAGCATTCATCTCATACAAATAAATCATTAATTACCAGTTAACCTTTATCAATAAATTGATCAAAAAATCCAATTTGAAATTACACTTCGTAATTAACCTCTTAATTACTTTCATTAAGTAATTAACAATTTGCATTTGATTATCTTAATTTATAAATCCAATTAATTATCAAAATTAACCACATTAATTTAATTACTTAATAATCTCTAGTTAATTATCTTCATTAACTAATAACATTTCCTTAATTACTTTCTTAAGAAATTACCTTAATTAATCATTATTAATCATCTTTAATTATACATTTATCTAAATCATTATTTTAAAATCAAATAATTAAGTCATTCCTTAATTCTTTTATAAATTAAATTCTTTTATTATCTTAATTATTTTCTTTAATTTACATTACATTTTTATTTTACTTACAACCTTAATTTATAAAGGAAGTTTATCAAAAGTCAAGTTTTAAATATTTGTTTGAAAACAAATTTACTTTTAAAAGCTATTTTAATTTAAACTTGTTTTTAAAACATTCTGATTCAAAAACTGATTTGAATTTCTAGATTTGGATTCAAAATAAACTTGAATCCATTATTTTAAACATTTGATTTTAAACTTTGTTTTCAAACCCTTAATTTTAAATCTTGATTTAGAATCCAAATTTTCATTTTAAAATTTTAAGATTTAAAAGTTTATTTGAATCTAAGCTTCAAACTGGATTTAAACTTTATCTAACTCTAACTCATAAATTTAAATAAAATTTAAATTTGTTTGAATTCAAGTTACAGTCAGGTTTACAAAAACCTGTAACCAGACTAAACTAACCCGTGGGAAACAATATATATAGCTTCGAGCTCCACACCCTAAAACTCCAAGTAAATCACGAGATAACTCGAGTAATACCCGAGAGAAAAAAAAACTCACGTACACCCTTGCAACCACCCAGGCAAAACAACTCCAGGTTCCAAAGCAACGTGCTCGTGCACGTGCACGTCGCCGACGTCAACTCCGGTCGTTTGCAGATCATCGAGTCAAGTCGCCGATCCTCCACGAGTCACTTTCCCGACCACTCAATCTCCTCATCATCTCAAAAACGAAATCGAGATAAAAGTCGAAACCTGGAACACGAAAGCCACTTCCATCTCATACCTGTCAACGAATCGTCCACGCGACTCCGGCTACCAGAAAATCCCATACTCCGGCCATCACTTCGTCGCCTCAGCCTCTACCACCACCCAACAGCCCATAGCACTCGATCATCTACAAATGCCAAAATGGCCGATTCTATCTAACCAGTAAAACTAGGGTTCCAGAAGGAAACCCACTACCGCAACCTCCATAGTGAATTGCATCACCATCTACCATTTTTCTCAAATGCTACGACCACTCCTCCATCATCAAGCAGAACCCCGACCCCCTTCAGTCACGAAGATCATCAGAGAAACCCAATTTTTATATTTCGTTCAAACCAAAAATGCTCATTCAATACTTAACTAAAAAAATGTGATTCTAGTTTTAAAAATTTAATTTTGGTATTAGCATTTGATACATATAATTGAATCAAAGAATCTTGACATTTTATTTTTGACTTAATTTAAGTCTGCTGTGTTGTTTTGTTATATCCAGAGACAAATGCAATTTGTTTGCAACTTAAACAAATTTTAAATTAAAACTGATGACATAACAAATATATTTGGTTCGACACTTAAATCATAACATAGATTGGATTATTAGCAAATGTTTTTTTTAATCTTTTGAACTTGGAACTAAAGCCAAAGACCAGAAATTCAAACACACATCATTTCACACACCAACATATCTATATATACACAGAATTTTAAAATATATTCACAAGCATATTATACTTCAAAGATAATCAGGCAACCTAATTATATACTTAACAATTTAAAATGGTGATGTTACTCACAGATAAGTATTCAACAGTTTTACTTTTAAGTTTAAAACAAAAGTTACTCACCTTGAAATATGGGAAAACAGAGACTCTGGTTTTGAGAATAATTGCAGTTTTGATCTTCTTTTCCTTTTCCTTTTTTCTCAGCAAATTGTTTTCAAGCTTGTGTATAAAGTGATGTTTGTTTTTCTCTTTTTTTCTGATCTTTGCTAAGTTGTTTCTAAATTGAAGCTTTTTGTTTTAAGTTTGTGATGAGATTTTCTTCAAATTTTTACTCAGTTTTGATGAACGAATTGGAATAAATAGATTGATATATATGAGAATGGAGCTTACATATTGGTATAGTTAGTACAGTGTGAACATTGTTTTGTTCTGTACAAAAGGTATGGTTGAGTTGCTTGTGTTATGGGCTGACATGATTTTAGAGGTATGGCAGATCTTTGTTTATTCTTATATCTTGCCTCCTTTAACTCGGCTGATAGCATTTTGCTTTTGAATGATTTTCTTCTTTTGGTTATTACTTACTTCTTTTATTTGTCTGTATTGACTCTTTGTACTTAGATATATTTTTTTCTTTCTTTTGCAAGCTACATACTTGTATGTATTTTATTTATTTTTGTTTATGCTTATATTTGTATTTGTTTGTATGCATACATTTGTTTCTATTTCTTATTTGACTTTATTTGGTATATGTTTTATTACTTCTTTTATCTTCTATTTCTTTTGTGTTTCTATTGTTAGTTTAAATATTTATCATTAATTTTACTTTAAAAATTATTGTTTTACATTTCTCTATGTACACATATATTTTATATTACTCAAATTATCATCATTTATAAATTTTTAAATCAATTTATTTATTTATTTTTATACTTGTGTCCAAAGTATATTATTTATTTTTCAAAATCATTTATTTAAGAATTTATTTAAAATCCAATATATACATATATATTCACATATATACAAATTTTCAAATCCATATGACTTTATACATTTTCTAGTTGAATCGGGGAAACTCGCATCATTTAAAAAAATCAATTTTACAATTTTTAATTCAAAAATTAATTTAAATTATCAATTTAAATTCACAAAATCCTGGGTCGTTACAAACTTCCCCCCTTAAAAGAATTTCTTCCTCGAAATTCGCAGGCACGAAAACAACACAGAGATAGACTCAATCTTTACAATTTCTCAAATACAGGATATGGATTCCAAATTCAAGTCGAAATATCTCAAAATATATACCAATTTGTCCCTCTTCGAACCTTGGGATTCACAAGAAATTACAATAGAATTTCAAAATTGGGTTTCAAACGAAATCGTTTTATTGATTTAATTCAATTTTATCCTCATATTCCATTAATCAATTAAACTCAATTTAAAATTTCTAATTCATTTAAAATTTCCAATTTATATTCATTAAGGTTTAAATCGAAAAGCTAATAAGAAACCGATAAAGATACGAAGTAAAAATTTCTTACAACGATTCGTAGAGTATCACCGCACCGAAACTTCTTTTTCTGGAGCTGTCACGAAGCAATTCAAAAGAAATTTGGAAACGAATCAAAGAAATTGATAAAGAAAGATTGTTTCCACTGTTGCAGGGTATTGACTATTTATAGTCGTACTTTCCTGACCCCTATCTCGTTCTCTTCTTGCACTCATACTTGCTATCACTGGATAGCAAGAGAATTTACTAAGGCGTTCGAACAGATATCTTAGGGATTACTCATTCTAGGGATACTTCAGCCTATCTCTAATGAGTTACTTAATGTGTTACACTCCTGAGCTAAAGTTTTAACCCTTAGCTCTGATACCAAATGTGACATTTCGAATTTTTGCCCGCTCAAAAAACGACATCCATACTTCAAATCGTATCCGAATGCCATAGATTCGACCGTTCAAATCCAATTCGCCGGAGCTTATAACAACATTAAGTAAATAACACAGCGGAATATAAGAATAATACATTGATATACAGCTTTGATACAATATCTGATACAACAGATGATCCAATAGATATCAATATACATCAGAGATATGATACAATAAAATAGCAGCAGAAAAGAAAATAGATGACATCTAGCAGCGGAACAATATAACTCTTAGATAGTCTTCAAAAGAGAACTCCGAGAACTGCAACTCCATTTCCAAGAATCAATCCAGCAATAGCTCGAACCCCCAATAACGATGCACCTAGAATAAGCAAGTCTGGTCCGATCCAAAGACTGAACTAACTCCAGATAACCTACTAATCTGACTATCTGAAAAACCCAACTCTAGACTGCTCGTGTAGAAAATAATGAGCATCCAGAGTTTAGGAAAGAAACAATAAACTCCGGATCAGTCGTGGGACTGGTGTGAGCAATAAAAACAGTTTATTTTTTAAAACATTCAACAAAAGATTTTTAAAGTCAATTCGCAATGCTTTTTAAAAATGAGACTACCATAAGGCCTCCCGCACACACACACACACAATGCAAACGCAGAATCGGAGGAGATTTCTCCTTATGATAGTCAAAGATGCTTGATACGCATTTAAAAGAACATTTGATATTATTACTAGTGCATAGTGTAGGAAAAATTCATTTCGAAAATAAAGATATAAATCTTAGCCAGCATAGACATTCCGCACTTATGCCTACTATAGCTACCATGTTCAATAGCAGGTTACCGCCACATTCCATGGCGGTTATACAACTAAAACCGTACAAGTCTCGTATTGTTTCTTTGGATTTCCAACGAATGATCAGGCCAAGGAACTTCCCATTGCCACATGAGAACGCCTCTGGATGGACGTCCCCGAGAACCAAACCGGATCTCTACCAACACAAGGCCGGGTTACTCCTAACTGAGTAACAACTGACCGAATATGCCATCCCCCGGTCGTTTGGGACCTTTTACCGAGCGCTCGTAATCAATTCACACAATCATAAAGTGTTTTCAACATGAGTAAGTATCTGGGCTCCATACCATGATACCACCCTTTTCCAGAAGGAAATGCACATACCCTAAAGGGCGCTACCCCTCATAACCTTGCCGCATCTTTCCTGTTTTGACCATTCCCGAGGTGTGAGGCTCGACGAAGTCTCGTCCACAAAAACATACTTTATTCAAAAGCCATGCTTTGGGTCAACAAATGATCATAGAAATGATCACCAAGATAGATGATCAAATAAATGATCCTATCACAAATGATCAACACAATGATCATTTTACAGCAACACTCAGCATGTCACATTACCAAATTGGGAATATATCGCTGATAACCTTCAACTACATAACCTCTGAGCTCGTACGTCTCAGAGAAGGGTGTTAAGCTAAGAGAATAAATTCTCCGCCACCAACAGAAATATATTTGAAAGAAATCGGCTTTACATCTCAATTTGTAATGTCAGACATACAATCCATACAAGTCTGTTCCGGGCTCGAACAGAACCGAAGGCACTTACAAAGAAGTCCTTGCAATCCGGATATTCACAATACCGATTGGATTTCCCATCACTTAGGGAGTCTCTATACCGTTGCAACTCAGTGCAGAGACAATCGATAGGTCATACTATCGTTCTTGCAAATACCCGGTCTTCACCGCCGGTCTTCAAATGCTATCCATAACGTCGAATCACATATTCGGAATGGGTTATACGACCCAAAGGTCCTTTCCCGGCTAACCCGAATAGTAAGCGCAACATTTAAAACATATGGATAAGGAATTTCAATTAAGTCACAACTTAATAATCCAAAACTTTTCTTTCAAATGGTTTAAACAAATTACCATTTCAAATCTGTTTAACAAAAGATTAATTTCACAAAATTCCATTTACGGATTTCAAAACAATTTCCATTTCAATTGGATTAACTCGTTAAATCTTTAAATCAAAGATTTAACTCATAGCTTTCAAAATTCGATTAACTTGTTGAATCTTTAAATCAAAGATTCAACTTATAGCTTTCAAAATCATTTCTAAAGATTCATTCATAGCCTTTCAAAAACAATTTCAATTCAAGTTGGATTAACTCATTCGGCCTTTGAATCAAAGATTCATTTCATAGCTTTCAAAACATTTCAATTCTATTTCAGCTTGAAACCTTTTCAACATAATTGGGAGATCCTTTCTTTAAAATGAAAGCTATTATTATTTGAAAACAAGTAGTTTTCATTTCGAAGAAATTCGATCTTATTTATACAAGTTAAATCTTTTGGGTTAATTCAAATTCCCAAAATAACACCTCAAAAATGGTTTAAAAACCCATATAACTTATTATAAGTTGAATAACTTTTCCTTATATCCTAGTTTCCAAATCATAGAATTCAATTTCAAATATTGAATTCAAATTTAAATCAAAATATTTAAATTTCAAAAATCAATCAAGTTATCCAAACTATATTTCATCTTTGAAATTCCATTTCAAAAGCTTTTCACTTTAATCTCAATTCATTTTCAAAACATTTGAATTTAAATATTCAATTTTTTTAAATCATTTCAAATCTGTGACTTAATCGATTTCCTCGTGAAATCCATCTTTGTGTGTGTATAAGTGTGGTCCAGGGTTTAACACAACAGTGCAACATCATCATCATCACAAATTCACAGATAATATACAAATATAAACCAATGAATGAATCATACACAGCTCAATCCACAGTACAAAATATCACAAATCAGTTAGGACAATCAATTCAAAGTATCTTATACAATACAATCATTCATAAGTAAGGTCAAGCATTTAATAATCATTTATAAACAGGATTAATTTATTATTTAAACCCTAAATTAATTCAATTTAATTTCCAATTATATCAATTACTTATGAATTAATTATCCAATCCTGATTAATAAATCACAAATCGTTTAATATAAATCAATTTGTCAAACACATAAATAAATTAATTATTCTTAGTTCATCATATTAATTAAATCAACATTTTAAACCAATTTCCTAATTAATTAACTTTAATTAATTATTTAAAGAAATTAAATCTTTTTAATTTCTTACCATTAAGCAATCATCTCATACAAATAAATCATTAATTACCAGTTAACCTTTATCAATAAATTGATCAAAAAAATCCAATTTGAAATTACACTTCGTAATTAACCTCTTAATTACTTTCATTAAGTAATTAACAATTTGCATTTGATTATCTTAATTTATAAATCCAATTAATTATCAAAATTAACCACATTAATTTAATTACTTAATAATCCTAGTTAATTATCTTCATTAACTAATAACATTTCCTTAATTACTTTCTTAAGAAATTACCTTAATTAATCATTATTAATCATCTTTAATTATACATTTATCCAAATCATTATTTTAAAATCAAATAATTAAGTCATTCCGTAATTCTTTTATAAATTAAATTCTTTTATTATCTTAATTATTTTCTTTAATTTACATTACATTTTTATTTTACTTACAACCTTAATTTATAAAGGAAGTTTATCAAAAGTCAAGTTTTAAATATTTGTTTGAAAACAAATTTACTTTTAAAAGCTATTTTAATTTAAACTTGTTTTTAAAACATTCTGATTCAAAAACTGATTTGAATTTCTAGATTTGGATTCAAAATAAACTTGAATCCATTATTTTAAACATTTGATTTTAAACTTTATTTTCAAACCCTTAATTTTAAATCTTGATTTAGAATCCAAATTTTCATTTTAAAATTTTAAGATTTAAAAGTTTATTTGAATCTAAGCTTCAAACTGGATTTAAACTTTATCTAACTCTTACTCATAAATTTAAATAAAATTTAAATTTGTTTAAATTCAAGTTACAGTCAGGTTTATAAAAACCTTTAACCAGACTAAACTAACCCGTGGGAAACAATATATAGCTTCGAGCTCCACACCCTAAAACTCCAAGTAAATCACGAGATAACTCGAGTAATGCCCGAGAGAAAAAAAACTCACGTACACCCTTGCAACCACCCAGGCAAAACAACTCCAGGTTCCAAAGCAACGTGCTCGTGCACGTGCACGTCGCCGACGTCAACTCCGGTCGTTTGCAGATCATCGAGTCAAGTCGCCGATCCTCCACGAGTCACTTTCCCGACCACTCAATCTCCTCATCATCTCAAAAACGAAATCGAGATAAAAGTCGAAACCTGGAACACGAAAGCCACTTCCATCTCATACCTGTCAATGACTCGTCCACGCGACTCCAGCTACCAGAAAATCCCATACTCCGGCCATCACTTCGTCGCCTCAGCCTCTACCACCACCCAACAGCCCATAGCACTCGATCATCTACAAATGCCAAAATGGCCGATTCTATCTAACCAGTAAAACTAGGGTTCCAGAAGGAAACCCACTACCGCAACCTCCATAGTGAATTGCATCACCATCTACCATTTTTCTCAAATGCTACGACCACTCCTCCATCATCAAGCAGAACCCCGACCCCCTTCAGTCACGAAGATCATCAGAGAAACCCAATTTTTATATTTCGTTCAAACCAAAAATGCTCATTCAATACTTAACTAAAAAAATGTGATTTTAGTTTTAAAAAATTAATTTTGGTATTAGCATTTGATACATATAACTGAATCAAAGAATCTTGACATTTTATTTTTGACTTAATTTAAGTCTGCTGTGTTGTTTTGTTATATCCAGAGACAAATGCAATTTGTTTGCAACTTAAACAAATTTTAAATTAAAACTGATGACATAACAAATATATTTGGTTCGACACTTAAATCATAACATAGATTGGATTATTAACAAATGTTTTTTTTTATCTTTTGAACCTGGAACTAAAGCCAAAGACCAAAAATTCAAACACACAGCATTTCACACACCAACATATCTATATATACACAGAATTTTAAAATATATTCACAAGCATATTATACTTCAAAGATAATCAGGCAACCTAATTATATACTTAACAATTTAAAATGGTGATGTTACTCACAGATAAGTATTCAACAGTTTTACTTTTAAGTTTAAAACAAAAGTTACTCACCTTGAAATATGGGAAAACAGAGACTCTGGTTTTGAGAATAATTGCAGTTTTGATCTTCTTTTCCTTTTCTTTTTTCTCAGCAAATTGTTTTCAAGCTTGTGTATAAAGTGATGTTTGTTTTTCTCTTTTTTTCTGATCTTTGCTAAGTTGTTTTTAAATTGAAGCTTTTTGTTTTAAGTTTGTGATGAGATTTTCTTCAGATTTTTACTCAGTTTTGATGAACGAATTGGAATAAATAGATTGATATATATGAGAATGGAGCTTACATATTGGTATGGTTAGTACAGTGTGAACATTGTTTTGTTCTGTACAAAAGGTATGGTTGAGTTGCTTGTGTTATGGGCTGACATGATTTTAGAGGTATGGCAGATCTTTGTTTATTCTTATATCTTGCCTCCTTTAACTCGGCTGATAGCATTTTGCTTTTGAACGATTTTCTTCTTTTGGCTATTACTTACTTCTTTTATTTGTCTGTATTGACTCTTTGTACTTAGATATATTTTTTTCTTTCTTTTGCAAGCTACATACTTGTATGTATTTTTTTTTGTTTATGCTTATATTTGTATTTGTTTGTATGCATACATTTGTTTCTATTTCTTATTTGACTTTATTTGGTATATGTTTTATTACTTCTTTTGTCTTCTATTTCTTTTGTGTTTCTATTATTAGTTTAAATATTTATCATAAATTTTACTTTAAAAATTATTGTTTTACATTTCTCTATGTACACATATATTTTATATAATTCAAATTATCATCATTTATAAATTTTTAAATCAATTTATTTATTTATTTTTATACTTGTGTCCAAAGTATATTATTTATTTTTCAAAATCATTTATTTAAGAATTTATTTAAAATCCAATATATACATATATATTCACATATATACAAATTTTCAAATCCATATGACTTTATACATTTTCAAGTTGAATCGGGGAAACTCGCATTATTTAAAAAAATCAATTTTACAATTTTTAATTCAAAAATTCATTTAAATTCATAAAAATCCTGGGTCGTTACATAGGAGAAGTGGGGCTTCCCATTGATGCTGATGACGTTTGGAACCTTGGTTAAGGTTGGATTAGCGATGGTTGGCTCGAAGCATGACAGGGTCAGTCACAACCGGTCCTTGCCTTGTGCTCCCTTGATTGGGCCCAGCTCCCGGTGATCTTTCAAGACCGCTTTTGGGCCGAGTCCTGGTTCGATTTAGAGTTCTTATACTTTCTTGATTGAATTCCTCGTTCACAGGGGATCTGTTCTGTTTTCGAGACTCTCCAGATTGAGATTCTCCTTAGGATTCTATGTTGTGAGTGGATTTCTCCGTGCCTCTCAAGCATGCCATGAGTTTTTCCACAAAATCTTTTTGTTGGGTAGCATATAGGTCAGTCATCTCATTCACAACTCTATTTAGGCCTTCTCGGTTGATAGTTGAACCTTGATGTTGAGAATATGTGGCCTAGTTTTCTTGATCCTCTTGGATGGGATTAAGTGTACTAGCAGTAGCCATGTTCTTAACCTTGTCAGCGTTCAACCTAGAGGGAACCATGTTCTAACGATGTGTTAAAGCTGGAAGGAGAGTGGACAGAAGAGTTCGACTCCCTATGTCGCCATTCTCGGTGAAAGCATAAAAAATGTTTGCACAAAAATTGGATAAACACCCCTAAGTTCGAATTTGACTAAGTCATGTTTAAGTTGTCTGATATGAAGATTTTAATGTTCCACTACGTTAATAGATAGTTTTTGCAGTCACAGAACATTTTACAGGTTTAGAGTTGGAAAGCAGCTAATGGAAGTAAATCACAAAGAATTTTATAGTGGTTAGACCACAACGTGCCTACATCCACTATCTGTCCTATTACACTTCTTTGATTTGATTACAAGTACAAGTTTGATTAAAAAGACCAGAGACGTAGAGCAGCCGGAGTGGTTAAGTCTCAGTAGAGTTTACCATTTTTCTCAAAAGTTCCGGTCCCCATTGTTGTTGAGGAGCTCTGGTATTTATAGAGTGGAGATATGGAGTGTGGAGGTTGAGATTGCAACTCCCTGAATCTGGTTTGGCATTTTGGGTAGGAAGGTCCATTTCTATATTTGGTCAAGGAGCATGCTTTGCTTGGTTGCTCTTCCATGTCTAGTCGGTGTTTTGCCTTGCAGCTTTTTATTTGTCGGACCAAACATTTGGTTCAGCATGTCTGTGTACCAGACCAAATGTTTGGTCTAGTGTTTGATATGTCAAGCCGGGCCAAACATTTGGTCCGCAATTTCAGAGAGTACCAGACCAAATATCTGGTCTGGCATTTTAGTGAATACCGGACCAAATGATCAAATATTTGGTCTGATAGTCCTGCCATCTACGTTATAACCGAACTCTAGTTCCTTACCTCCGTCTCTCTCGACCTGCTGAAAAACCGAGCCAACACTAATTAATTCAAATGTTGCAATATTGGTTTAAAAGCTTTAAAATTTAAATTAAATTATAGAGAATATTAACATATTTGAATTGTGAATTAAATTTGTGGACAGCAAATTGAATATCGAGATTAAAAATTGAATATTAATTTGATGAATTAGTTGTCTTATTCAACTCCATTTTATTAATACATAATAACTATTAGTTCGTATTGTAAATTTATTATCATTTCTACTACTCACTTATCGATGTATTCTTAATCTAATTTATTTGATTTCCCATAATTTTTAATTGGAAAATATTCAAACTATCTTTTGATGATTTTTCAACAATCGATAGTGTTTTTGTGATTTTTGAGAAATCAATAACTAGTGTATATTATTTCTGGTTTTGAGGTTGTGTGGAGGTTCTAAGCGAGACCATAATTTTGGTTTGTCATTTGCAACCAATACGTGAAAAAAAAAATTATGCAGCATGGTGCCAGAAAATTTAAAATAAAGATAACTACCACTTCATCAACCAACATAATTATGTAATTCCTCCATTCTTTGTCTCAGCCTGTACCCTTTCATTTATTAACATTTTGATCAAAGAAAAAGCGAGGTACTAAAATTTCATAAGTAAAAATATTCGTTCTACTCATTGGAAATCTTTAAAACATGCTTCTTCAGAATCGTATTGATGTGATCAACAAATCTATATTCATAGGGTGCGGTGGTTTTTTCTATTAATCGACATTTTGGTCGCAGGTAGTAGTCACCTTCGGGTTTTGTAACACCCCTAATTTTAGATAACATTATTGAGGAGATTTAATTAGATAAATTAAATATAATAATGTAAATGTTAAGTGATAATGGGATTAAACATGAATTAATTAATGAATTAAGGTCATGCCTAATAAACTAATTAATAGGCTTAAGGATGGTTTTAGGTTAAATAAATTACATAAGGGTATAATTGGAATTGTCGTTGAATGATCCTTACACACACACACACATATATATGTGTGTGTGTGTGTGTGTGTGTGTGTATGTTCATTCCTATCTTATTCTTCCCATTCACGTCATTTTCAAAAACGCAAACTAAAAGATAGATGAATGGCCGGCCATTAAGAAAAAGAAAAAATCAAATTAAAAGCTAGAGAATCAAGCTTAGGGGAAATCAATCTCAATCCAATCCCTTTATCTAGATCAAGGTGAATTATAATTCCATCTCTATTTTGTTTTGAACCATATATTTTTGGATTTAAGGGTAAAATCGTTTTATAATAAATTTGATGATGATATGCTTGATTTAAAATTCATATGACTTAAACAAGATTGATTAAATGAGGAAAAGCATGGTTTTAGGTCAAAACCGAGATTTAATGTTGATTAAATGCCATGGGAAAATTATATGTTACGAGAAACATGATTTTTCATCTGGGTTTCGATTTTGATAATTTTTCGACCTATGGAAAGATTATTATGAATTTTCAAAGGAAAAAAGGGTTATTTGGGTTTATAATATATTTAGGAAAATATATTGAGAATTTGAGTCTGGACTTTGATATGTTAGGTAACACGATTAAAGTGAATTTCTGGAATTTCTGGGGATTTTCCCGATGTGATTTGCTATGAAAAATAAATTGCTTTAGAAGAGGGACTTCTTTGCAAAAATTGGAAGGGCTTAATCGATTATCTGAACCATGGTTTAGATCTGGATTAGCTGTAGTTACTTTTGAAAACGTTAAGACAACCAATCTTCTGTTGACACGTGACAAGTTTGCTAGAGAAAAGTTTACTTTATAAAGAACTAAATCAGGTTTACTTAGAAAATTGGTTCCGCTTGCTTTAGAAAGCACCTTTCGACATAGATGCCTCTTCCTTTATCTTAATGAAAACCAAATATGCCGAAACCAATACATAGGGTATCACCAAGATGGTACGTAGTGGATTGGAGGAAGCCGGAAGGTAAGTTACCGAAAGCATGGCTTTCAAAGGAGTCGAGACATTGGTTTGTTTTTAAAAGGAAAAGCACCTGCCTTTGTTTTGTTTTAAGCCTTTGACAGAGTCAAAGCATTTGGTTTCGAAAGAAGATTTAAATAGTCTTCGAAAGGGTTTTCATTAACTTATGAATGCTTTCGACTGGGTTCCTTACTAATGAAAGAATGTTTTGAAAGAAGGGGTTCCGACCTAGTCGAAACCCTTTTGCAATTCTTTAACCTTTGGATGGTGATAAAGACATTAATGTTGTTGAAAGGATACCTTATTTTGTAAGTTAGAGCCACTTCCTAAGGCTTTTGGAAGGGGTTAGCAGTTTCAAATTCAATGGTTTGGAAAGGGGTTTCGAAGTTAACCTTCGCTATTTTACCCAGATGTTTTATGCTTTTGAAAGAGATGGTGCCAATGGCATCAGATTTCCCCAATGTTTTATAAATGATAAAGGATGGTTCTGAAAGAGATGCTTTCGCCTATATTGAGTTCGACTCAAAAAATGTTATGAGTATAAACCCAATGCTTTCGAAAGGGCACTTTCAATGATTTCAAAAGGGTTACTTCCAACGGTGTCGAAAAGGGTATTTTGAACTGGTATCGAAGCTAAGCTTCCAAAGGCTAAATATTAATACATTAATGTATCCGAAAGGTTTCGAAAGGTCGATCTTAAAGTATTAAGGTAGGAGCCTAATGTTTTGATGATACATTTTGAAGGATTTCGAAGGAGGCTAACCTATGAAGTCGAAAGCTAAGTTTCGAAGGCAAAGGTTTTATAACCCAAACTCTATTTTTTTAAAGGAAAATCCATAGCCAAATTAAAGTAGTTTTTATAATAATTTTAAGAAGAAGCAACCTTTGATAAAGTAATAGGTGAAAGGGATTAGCCATGTTTTATATTAAACCCACAAGTGTGGTATTTCTGTGTTGTTATATTGCTTCTTCTAATATGAATATATTCACTTTATAATGGACCCATAACTACATCTTAGGGATAAACCAGAGAAGAACCAGTTAGATTAACCCAGTAGTGTAAACTCCTGGATGAATATAATTGCATCAAGAAGGTTAGGAAGACCAGAATATAGGATGCTAAAATATAAAGAAAAGATATTGGCCAGGGCCAATAGGTTCTTACTAAGCCCATGAAAACATGTATATGAAAAGATATTGGCAGAGGCCAGTAGGTTCATAGTAAGCCCATGAATATTATGTATAAATGAATAGTCGAAAAGACAAGTACATTGTTAGCCAGTGAAAACTATGTGCAAAGGAAGATGTCAGATAGCCCATGAAAACTATATCCGGATGAAATATTTATAGATGTCAACAGATTCCTAGTCAACCGAAGAAAACTAGATAAGAGAAAGGATATTGAAGTCACCAATATATTCCTAGACAACCCATAAAAACTAGGATAAGATTAATAAAATATAGTTACTAATAGGTTCACAGTGATCCCATGAAAATTATGTAATTGGATAGGGAGTCCTTAAATGCTTAACTTGTTAATAATCAACCCATGAAAACTAATAGGTTAATAGTAATCCTAGAAACTATAATTGAGACAGATAGTCTAAAATGAATAGGGATGGTTAGTCCAAAATCGATCTAGTTGTTTGGCATGTCATTATATTATACTGTTTTGAATTGTTTTAGCCATTGTGGATGCAGGAGCATAGTATATGGTTTGTGAATGTTTTGAGATACTGGTGAGGGGAAACCCATTCCGCTAAAAGGCGTAGTCTCACTCGATATCTAAATGATTGAAGATAGTAGATTATTATTCATACCAGGTTTTGTCTTACTCGAAGTTTATGTTTTCCCATTAAACTCTCGGGTACTCAATTGTTTTTGAGTAGTTTGAGAATTGAGATTTTAAGGTACCTTTTAAGACGAATAAGCTTCCAAAGACGTGCGGGAATGCATGATAGCTATTTAGAATTCTCTTTTCTTTTGATTTTGCTATGTTGTTTGTAATGGCGAAGTTGTTATATTGCCTTTATATACTCTAATCGTCCAAGGAGGAATCTTCATATATCTCTCTTCTCTTATGCTGTAATAAATATATTTTCCCTGAACGTTATTGCGAACTTGGGATTATGTAATGAATTGAAAATATTTAGGAATGATAAGTGATTTTGTTTGAAGTTTAAATTTTTTCTATATTCATGTTTTTCTGTGCATCAATGATTCTAACACCGCCATATTTGGTCATCGAGGATTAATTACTATGGATGACTGCAACATCTGTAGCCGTTAGTTTTGGGCCTCCAAATAGGGGGATGTTACAAGTTGGTATCATAGCATATGTTTATGAAATTTTAAAAGAAATTTAAACCTAAAATATTTGCGTAGATAATCCAATGAATTTGTAAATATAATCAGGGTTTTGGTTAACGCTATAGTAATGTACATGTATTTGATGTATAGATATATATAAGTATGTGTTCCCCTCTCTCATAGACCATTCTTCTGTATCTTACTAAGTATCGTTTATAGATTTACAAGAAATAAGATATGGAGGTAGGAAATGGAAGAGGAAATCTAGGTGGAGGAAGCACCGCAACAAAAAGAAATGCTACATCTAATACAAGAAGGAATCAAGGTCGATAGGCTAATGCTAATCCAAATGCTGAAGCTAATGTAGGTGCTGGAAATCCGCCAATAGACGTGGGGATAATCTATCAGTTATTGGCCAATCTTTTTCTAGTTGAAGTTGCTGGTAATGTTGGCGGAGCTAATCCTGTGGCTCCAATTGAGCATACTATGCTAAGATAAGTAGAGATGGCACCATTTTGGGTGGAAAGCCATTTATTGGAACGGAGGATGTCGTCGAGGTTGAGAATTAGCTAATGAGTTGTGAAAGGATCCGTACTGATCTTGGCTTGGATGATGGGCATAAGAGAAGGCTGGTCTCTAGGCGTTGTAAGGGCCATGCTTCATTGGTGGAATAGTGTTACCGCCAGGATACCAAAGAAAGAATTGACATGGGCTGATTTCATAAGAAGGTTTAAGCAATGGCTTTTGTCAGAGGTTGCTAAGTCGGCATTGATGAGAAAGTTCATGGATCTGATTCAGGGAGACATGTAATTGGTCGAGTATGCTGCTAAGTTTGATGAGCTATCTTGATATGGTTATGCTTTGTTTGACATTGATGTTAGAAGGAATGAAAGGTTCAATCGGGGATTAAGACCTGAGATTGCTAGGATAAACATAACCCATATCTGAGATCCTAGCAATGTGGTGGTGAAGATGGCCATTCGCCACGAAGAGATGCTTGCTGTTTCACCAAGAGTGATGCCAGATGAATCCTAGGGTCTTCAGGGAAAGAAGAGGGAATTCTTTAAGAAGAAGGAAGCTCAGAAAGGGGATACTTCCAAGAAGGCAAAGGCTGATTTGGTATGCTACAAATGTGACAAGAATGGTCATTTTGCCAATTAGTGCCAGTCGTGCAAGGGAAAGGAGGTTGTATACAAGAAGAATGTGAAATGCTTTAATTATGATCAAGTTGGATATTACAAGAACAAGCATCTAGAACCAGCCAGAGCAGACAAGGAGAAAGTTTTTGTTGTTGGTTCATCAGCTAGGCCAACTACAGTTGATAAAGGAAAAACAGTGATGGAAGGTATGTTTTTAATTCAGAGTATGCCGATACGGATAATTTTTGATACCGGTGGATTACTTTCATTTATATCCCAGTGTTTTGGTTGATATGTTATTCATAGAACCCACATACCTTGTTACTTCCTTAAGGGTTTCGAATCCAATTGGAGGATATGCAACTCAAGGGTAGAAGAACCTGTTAGGTTAACCCAATGGTGAATATTAATTGATTAAACTCCTGAACGAATAGAATTGCATCTAGAAGATCAGGAAGACCAGGATATAGGATACTAAAATATAAAGGATAGATATTGATAGGGGAAATAGGTTCTCACTAAGTCCGTGAAAACAATGTATAGGAAAAGATATTTGCAGGGGCTAATAGGTTCATAGTTAGCCCATGAAAACTATGCATAAATAAATATAGCCCATGCAGACTATGTACAATGGAAGATGTCGGATATAAAGGTTCGTAGTAAGCCCATGAAAACTATGGTTATATTCTGGTAGGGGCCAATAGGTTTGTAGTTAGCTCATGAAAACTATATCCAGATGAAATATTGATAGATGTCAACAAATTCCTAGTCAGCCCATGTAAACTAGGATAAGAGAAAGGATATTGTAGTCACATTAGGTTCCTTGTTAACCCATGAAAAATAGGATAAGAGTAAGATATTGGAGATAGCAATTGGTTCATTGTGATCCCATGAAAACTATGTAATTAGACATGGAGTCCTTAAACGTTTAGCTGGTTATTAGTTAGCCCATGAAAACTAATAGGTTAATACTAATCCTAGGAACTATAATTGAAACAAATTTTCTAAAATGAATGGGGATGGGTAATCCAGAATTTATTCATTTGTTTTCCATATCATCATATTATACAATTTTGAATTGTTTTAACCATTGTGGATGAAGGAGCGCGGTACATGGTTTTATAAAGGTTTTAAGATACTAGTGAGTGGAAACGCATTCCTCTAAGCGGTATGGTCTCACTAGATATATAATTGATTTGAAACGGTTGATTATTATTCATACCAGACTTTATGTCAGACTCGAAGTTTATGTTTTCTCCTTAAGCTCTTGGGTATTTGATTGATTTTGAGTAGTTTGAGAGTTGAGGTTTTCATGTACCTCTTAAGATGAATAAGCTTCCGTAGACGTTCATGAGTCATGATAGATATTTAGAGCTCTCTTTTCTTTTGATTCCATGTGTTGTTTGTAATGGAAAAGTTGTTATATTGCCTGTATATACTATGATCATCCAAGGGGCATCTTCATACGTCGCTCATGGTGTATGTTGTGATAAATATATTTTCTTTGAAACTGATTTGCAAATTTGGGATTATGTAATGAATTAGAAATATTTTAGAATAATATGTGATTTTGTTTGAAATTTAAATTTTTTTCCATATCCATGTGTTTCATTGTATCAATGAATCTGACACTGCCCTATTTAGTCGTCAA
Organism: Allium cepa; assembly: GCA_030765085.1. Classification (NCBI taxonomy): domain Eukaryota; kingdom Viridiplantae; phylum Streptophyta; class Magnoliopsida; order Asparagales; family Amaryllidaceae; genus Allium; species Allium cepa. Next base: position 511,056,235 of record CM060941.1, read on the forward strand.
GGATTAATAACTGTGGATGACTACAGGATTTGTTAGCCGTTAGTTTTGGGCCTCCAAATAGGGGGATGTTACATGTTTGACGTAGACTTTGATTAAGGGGGATTTGGCAACATGAATAGGTGAATCACATTCATCTTGTGGAAGACCGGCCATAACTGTAGTATTAAAACGCTAAGGTGGAAGGAGCGACGTTGAGCTACAATGCTCGAATAGGCCAGGTCACATTTTTTTATTAAGGAGCTAAGTGGGTTTTGTGGGTATATGCAATCGTGGTGGTCGTAGACAGAAGATCAGCTGGGAAGATGGATTCCGGTTTTATGGTGACTTGAGAGCAAGAGGGATAAGAGAATAATCGGGCATGGCAAAGTTGAGTAACAAATGATGTCGAGAGAAGTTTTGGGAAGATTGTATAGTTTTGAAATAGGGTAATTAATTTTAAATAATGTAATTAGTAAATAAATCATATTTATTTAGCTCATACCTTATAAATTGTGTTACTTGTTCATACAAGGCCAAATTGATCGTGGTCAGTCACATTGTGCTCGTAGGAACGTTAACTACATCTTGGAATTAGATTTGTTTGTGATTGGTGCTGTAGAATTTCAAGTTAAAATCAAAAGCTATTTGATTTTAGATAGAATTAGAATGCTTCAGCGATAACTGGAACTTTGGTGAGTTAAACTCACCTTTTTGGTTAATCGGTATGTTACGTAATTGATATAAATTATTGATTGATTGATTGGATGTTTTATCTGTTAGTTGTTTGGGTTGGGTAAATTATCTTTTTTGAAAATAGGAATAAATATAAAGTGATAAAATAATTCTAATTTAACATAATTACATTGCTTAAATAATAATGAATTTAATTTATGCATACTGCTTTGGTGCTATCTATTTGGACAAATAAACACCGCCTAATAATAAATGAAAGAGTTTATTTTGAATGACATTCATTTAAGAGAATAAATCCTCGTTCTGCTATTATATTTAATTTGGACAATCATTCAAGTGCCAGTTGATTAAATACTGAATAAATATTATGTTTACAATTGATTGTTAATTATGGATTTGGTTTATATATATGCCTATATGTGCAATTATGTAACATCCCCTATCTAGAGGCCCAAAATAAACCGCTATAGATGCTGCAATCATCTACAGTATTAGCTTCCGGCGACTAGATACGGCTATGTTAATGGTATCGGTAATATCAGAAGTACTTGAATATGAAACAAAATGCAAATTCGAAAACAACTTTTGCTTCAATACATTTCAAAATCAATTGTTCGCATTCACACCACATAATCCCAAATCATTCCCAGACACCGATCAAATAAAATTATTACAAAATACACCAAGAGCGGTATATGAAGATACCCCCATGCTTGATCAGAGTCACATGGTCATAATAGACCTAATACAATACAACACAACGAAAAATCCATCAAAACATAACAACAACTGCAACTCCTAAATAACTATCCATTTGCCTCCTGCATGCCTCCGGTAGCTTATTCGTCATCCTACTAAAACCTAAAAGAGACCTTAATCCCTCAGCCTACTCGAATTAATTTTGATCACCCGAGACTTTAAAGGGAAAACATAAACTTCGAGTCAGACATAAAGCTTGATGTGAATAATATTATTCATCTCGAAATAATTAACTTAAGTAAGACCACGCTGCTTAGCGGAGCAGGTTTCCCCTCACTAGCATCCTTTTAAAACATAACTTTGCAAAACCTTTCACAATACCATATACTATGCTCTTGCATCCACAATGGTTAAATACTTTAAAGCAATCATTACGTAAACATGCATAAATATCATGTAATAATGAACTATATGTTCAAATACACAAGTTTTTTTAAGATAACTTTTAACCTTTAGCTCACTCGAGCCAACTAGACATACAATCAATGTTAACCTAACACCTGGTAGATATTCTTCTTTTAGATTATCTATCATTAGCTATCTATTAAATATTTCCCATCCGGACGATCTGTCCTTAACTATGTGTTAAATACTTCACTTCTGGATGGTTTGTCCCTAACTTAATCATCTCCCAGGTCTTCCCGATCCAAACGGCTTTTTGGGCTCACCGATAACCTAACTATATACAACATATATTCCTTTTGGTGCGTAATCCTAATTTTAGTCTACTTGTGACAACGCCCTGCACACTGGAATTTTGGACAAACAATTAGCTGTGGCTATTACCTAATGTATAGGGCATGACCACATACTAGTACCATATAGTATTCTAATAATAGAGTCATTTTCACTTAAGGATCCTCTCCCATAATTTTCCTTGAAATTTTTTTCAAAATGATTTAAAACCTTTAAATCGAACTTAAATAAGGAAAAGTATATAATCTTTATACTTTACTCAAAATCATATCACCATGTTATATATATATATGTGTGTGTGTGTGTGTGTCTATATTCTTTACTCAAACTTTTGTTGATGAAAATATTTAACCATTTGAAAGAACCTCTTTTTATACTTCGAAATCCTCTCTTTCAAAACTAATATCAAACCTTTCAAAATCATTCCTCAAACCTTTCGAAATAATACATCAAACCTTTCGAAACCATTCTCCAAAACTTTTAAACCCATTAAAAGGAAACCTTTCGAAAGCTATAAAAATTTGGACATCCTTCTTTAAAACCACTTTAAAACATTGCCTTAGAAAAAGCTTTGGAAAACTATCCTTCAAAAACCTTTCGAAACCATTCAATCAACCTTTCAAAACCATTCTAAAACTTACTAGGTTTAATTTAAAACAAGTCGAAAGGTTGCTTCCAATAAATTCGAAAGGTTAGTTATACTTCAAATAAAACGAGGGTAAGTCACCTAAGTCGGAAGCTTCCGTTTGAAAGCATGGAGAAGCAGCTAGTTTTTAAAACAAGTAAACCTTTCGCTTTGTCGAAAGGTTCAAAACAAAACATTTATAAAGCGGTAATATCGTTTCGACTATGTCAAGGAGTTTCAAAAGAAAGTATTAATAAAGCAGTAGTAACCTTTCGACTGTGTTAAAGGATTTAAAACCTTTCATTTGAATATTTGACCTTGTCGAAAACCACCAAGTCAAAAGCTCTTATTCAAAAGTAAAGCAGGTGGAAGCTTTTGGTTTATAGAAAAAACATAACCCAACCTCTTTGGCCATCAACCTTTCCACTTAGAACTCTTTGACTCTGTCCTATTCATTACGTACCAAGTAGGTTGATGCCATATGGATTGGTTTGACATTGTCGAAAGCTTAGAACCTCTCGACCGTGACGGAATGTCTGGTCGGAAGTTTTGTTGACGCAAAGGCTGAAACATGCTAAAAGTATACTTTCTTTGTTTTTAACTTAAAAAGATATCTTTTCAGCGAACCTGCCCTTATCTGTCAAATTTCCATTGGTTAAAAAGTTCTTTTCAAAAATATGCTGCCAATATTTTCGGAATTAAATAATAATTTCCCTTTTATAAAATGCCCCTTCGCCTTAATCGAATATATAAAACATTTAAGTCCCATACATTAAATAATTTTATATATTTATCAAATAACTTAGGAAAAATATGGAAAATGCTAGAAAATCTATTTTAATATGTTTCCTAACATATAAAACTTTTAACCCCAAATAATAATTATTTTAGTCGAAAATAATTTATAACCCAATAAACAATTTTCTTCCCTAGAAAATTAATATAAAATCCATATTAATTCAAAAAATTATAAAACCAAAATCCATATCCAGAATATCATTTATGACCTATATTTAAATTTTCTACGAATTTAGATGTCATTTGGTAATGTTTTCATGTTAAACATATCATAAAAAATAACATGAACATGTATCATCCATCAACAACATACATACATACATACATACATACATACATACATACATACGTATGTATGTATGTATGTATATATATCACTTTTATCATCAAAACATGGCATATACTTGTAAAATCATTTTGGGTCTAATCTTAAAACCAAAAACTAAAGGAAATTGGGATATAGTAATTATTCACCTTAGCTTTGAGATTATAGATGTGAGATTTGATGTTAATTTAGTTGACTTTCTTCCTTCTTTTGAATCCTAGCTTTAATCTTCTTATTGAGAATGATAATGGTGGCCCGCCTTAAGTAATTTTAGTTTGAATTAAATTAAAATGAATGTGAGTTCCATCCCTAAAGGTTTAGGGTGTAAATCTTACCTATTTCCCATGTCGCCCTTCTCATATCCTAACACATTAGCTTAGGTTATTTTATTTTAATTAGCACACTAACATGGCACGACTACCCTTTGTGAATCAAATCTCAACCTTTTAATCTTCGCATTATTTATTTAATTTACCCAACTAATTGTTCTAAATAATTATATAAAAATATGTGGTGTTACAGAATCCCTACATTAAAGAATTTCATCCTCGAAATTGCGAAAGGCACATAATCAAAACAACCAAACGTAAAACATACCATCAAATAAATGAGGGTAAGAATCTCAAATCTTGCTCTCTGTTTCCCAAGTACATTTTGTAGCATCATTACTCTATTGAACCTTTACTTACTTGGCTATCTTGTTCCTCAACTCCAAGTACAGTCAAATCCGGTTCTACTACTATATCCTCTAGCACTTTAGGTGCTATGGTAGTCTTCAGTTCTCTAACTAATTTCCTATGATGAGAAACATGGAAAACATCATGGACTCTAGCCAACTACTCGGTAACTCTCCATCATAAGCGAGTTTTTCGATCCTCTCACCAATACGAAAAGGTTCAATGAATCTAGGTGCTAACTTTCCTGACTTTCCAAATATAATCACAACCTTCATCGGTGAAACATTAATGAACACAGTCTCCAATAGAAAGTTCCAAATCTTTCCTTCTTCTATCAGCATAACTTTTCTACCTAGTTTGAGCATCCTTCATCCTAACTCTAATCAACTTAATCTTCTTCGCAGCTTCCTTCACCAAATCCGGGCCAAGAACCAATCTATCCTCGAACTCTAACCAACGTACAAGAGACTTACATGGTCTTCCATACAATGCTTCAAACGAGCCATCCCAATACCGGTCTGATAACTATTGTTATACGAGAATTTGATTAGATGAAGATGGTCCTCCCATGATCCCTCGAAATCCAATACATAAGCTCTTAACAAATCCTTCAAGATTTTGTTAACTCTTTCCATTTGCCCATCAGTTTGTGGATGGTAAGCGGTACTCATGTTGAGCTTGGTTCCTAATGCTTCTTGTAGACTTTTCCAGAATTCACTAGTAAAGAAAGAATCTCTATCACTGACAATACTACTGGGAGTCCCGTGCAGTTTAACTACATTCTTAATAAATAACCTTGCAAAATAGGTGCCGTTCTATTTGACTTTATCGGAATGAAATGGGTACAATCTATCTACTATGACCCATATGCTTTCATTTCCTCTTCTAGACCTTAGCAACCCATCAATAAAATCTATAGGGATGGAATCGCATTTCCACAACGGAACGTCAAACGCTTGAAGAGGCTTCTAGTGTTCAGCCTTTGCATGTTGGCAATCCAAGCACTTCTTAACACACAAACCAATGTCCCATTTTATACCTTCCTAGAAGAAACATATCTTCATACCCTGATACATCTTCATTCCACCTAGATGGATGGTGAACTTTGGACAATGGCACTCATACAAAACTTCCTCATATTTCCCACATTTGCAACACACAACCTTCCTTTCTTCCTCAACCATCCATTCTGGTTAAAAATGAAATCCTTTAGGTTATCATTATAACGACCCAAAATTTTAGTCTTTCGAAATTGGAATATTTAATTGGTTTTAAATATTCAACAGTTGATTTTATAAGTTGAATAACTTATATTTGAAATATCTTTATTTAATTGGATAATTATATTGTTAATTTAATACTTGAAACCGTGGAAATAATTGAAATTTGGATTTAATGTGAATAAATATAACTTATAAAGTTGAGTTAAATTCTATTGGAATTAGAATGTTGTTAGTGAACTTTTAAAATCGAATTAAAAGTTAATATTTTGAAATTGAATATTTTAGTATTTATTTAACGTGTAAAAATAGTCATTTTTGATGTAGTCTTGGATTTCGACAAAACTAGTTTCATTAGATCCGTAATGTTATATTATTATAGGATTTCAAATTTCATATCAATCAGACATACAGTCCGGTCGTTCGAAGCTGAAATGCGAAGAAATTTATTTAAGTAAATTTTAATTTAAATAAGTTGATTCGAAAACCTATCTTCCAAATAATGTTGAATTGGCTCCCGATATATATTCCATTGTGTCCAAAATAGGGGTGAAACATTATAAATGCCAGGCGGCATGCTTAGTTTGGAGTTCGAAAATTTTTCTATAAAAGGCCACATTTTTTTCATTTGCAAACAAAAAACAAACTAGCGTTACATCCGCCGCCACTATTATTTCAATGGCTAAAATTGCTCAATTCTTTCTCCCTCAAAATCTCTCAATCAGTAATAGTTAGAAGAAACTCTACTACAATGGTTTAGAGATCGTTGAGATCTATGAATCCATACGGCGATGATGGGTTAACTCGCGATGTCGAGGCAAAAATAGGCCGGTGTTGGGGGACCACTAATGCACGTTTTACGTGGTCGATAGGGGGCGTGGTTTAACGTGATTCAAGGCATTGGTGAGGGGTAGTGAGGTGCACATAATGGTGGTGGTCGATCTTGTTCGAGTCGTCGATGGTGGTCGCGATAATTGTTAGAACGTTGATTGCTAATTGATTTATTCACGTATGAAGATGGGGGGAAAGAAAGAAGCAGTGGCCAGATCAGATGACGTAAAACTGAATGGCCGAGAATAAATTAAAAGATTTAACAAAATAAAAGAATTGTAAATTATATTTTTTATAATTCGTGTAAACTTTGAAATATCATAGCTTCTTCTTACTAGTTCCATTTTTGACGAAACATGTTGCGTTGAGTCCGTATTGATGAGCAATACATTTTAGAGATGGTTTGGAGTTGATTGAAGCTAGCGAAAATTTTGGATAAAATTAAATGGTCGTTTAATTTTATTCAGAATAAAAAGCTGCAACGTCTATTGGAACCAAAGTTAGTACAACTCACTCTTTCTATCTAACTGATATTTTTATATAAGTGAGAATAAATTTATTTGTATTGATTGATGATTGTTTGGATGATATATTATATATGATATTATATATATATATATATATATATATATTGATTGGTATTTAGATTTATTCCTGCCTATTGGAGCAGATGAGATCTTAGAGGTTCCCATGTATGAGCGGATGACCCTTTTGTACTTGCATCTGACTCAAAGCGGATATTTTATATATTTTCTAATATGTATATTTGTTGCAAGTGATAGGCTAGAGGGGTCCAACTGGATTCCTCGCCACTGTTGATTTATTTATTGATATTGATATATATGTTGTTATCATGTGATATTTGATGTTCAGTTGTCGTGATTAATGAATTTAGTGTTGTTGCAGCATTAGGGCATATTTTTGGAATTTAAAAATATTAAAGTGATAATTTCAAATTAAAAAAGATTTTCAAGTGATTTTGGAGATATGTAATTTTTGAATTGTTAAGGAAATGATTTTACTTCAAATAAATGAAAGTTATAACTTCTATGTTATAAAAATTATGATTTTTGTGGAATATACTCAAGAATGATTTTTGGAGTTAAATAAATTTTACTAACAATTTGTAAATTACTAAAATAATAAGTTTATTTTAATAGGAAAAAATATGGTTTTTTAAAATATGGAGTTAACTATTTTGTAAAATAAGTTAAATTTGAGATTTTGGACTTAACAATATAAATGGTTTTTATATAAGATTTATAAAACTGATATTTTACAAATAAAAATAATTGGAATATAAAATAGTTTTAAAAGTGCTAAAATGGAGTCATAAATGGATTTTATAAGTAAATAAGATTTATAGATTTATAAATTTATGAAGTTAAAAAGGAATGAATTTGTAAATATGAGATTTATAAGTAATTAACTTATAATTTGATTATGACATGTAAATGAGATATATATGGAATTGGAAAATAAAGGAATTTTATATATGGAAGTTTTTATGAAATATAAATGGAATTGAAAAACATTGTTTCATAAATCCAAAATTAATTGAATTCGATAAGTTAAATATGGAAGTTTATTAAAGGAAATATAGTCACGATTTTGGATAATGGATGATCCTCTATAATTATGCAATAGTAATAAATTCGGTGATGGAATTATATTCACGATTTTGGATAATGAATAATTATTTAAATTAAGCGGACATTTTTGAAAATTGATCTTTTAAATATAGTTAATGGTTTGAAGATGTTTTAAAAGATAGGATGCATAGATTTCAACATTCATGGTTGAAATAGACGCTTTCGAGAAGTAAGGAAAGCATGAAAAATAACACTGTTGTTTTAGCAAATGGTTTTCAAAAAGAGATGTTTTGTATAGTATTTGGGATTTATATATCTATCTAATTATCGAATCATCTACTAATGATTGTGGGTTGTAGTGATGATTTTTTACGCAACATTCGTTTTGACCCAAATAAGCATGTCTAAGAAAACATTTTCCTTAAAGAATAAAACATATGCTTAATCATGATTTAAGTGTATGTAATATTTTCTAAATGTGGAAAATAAAGAGAACTGTGAATTACTTTTTATTAAATAAGTATATGGAAATGTTTTCCAATATAGAAATATTGAAATGGTTTTGAGAATATATCTTTTTTAAGATAATTTGAATTGAATATTTGGCAAGTTATTTAATTAATAAAATATTAATTATAGTGATTGTTTATGGTGCTGGATATTTATTTGTTTGCTTTGATAGTTTAATAATCGACTATCAAATTTGGCCATTTTAGTTCCTCGACTTGATGTGCGAACTATTTAGTCGTACACTTAGTACGTAGTAATCTGTGTAGGCTTGATTATCGTTTATGTTAAGGATGTTGATTCGTGTAGTGTGGAGTATTACTCCAATCTATCGTGCATCCTTCTTAGACGAAGGATAGAAAGTTGAAAGTTGGAGACGTGATAAGTCTATGAGACTTAGTTTCTATGTGTGGTTGATAAATGCTTTTACGTTGTTGGTACAAAGAGACTAGATCAGATTTATCTGAAAACCACTTCGAACCAACGTTTATGCAACGATTGTACAGATTGTGATGTTATAAGATTTAGGATTTTCATAGTAGAGTACTGGTTGTTGATCATTTGAGATTAAAATCCCTATATACATATAGCAGTAGTAGTCTCTTTATTATGAAATATCGAATGCAAGGTCTATTCGCTGCTAATCCGAGGGATTTCCTGATAGGATGTGGGAGGAAAGTACTTTCGGTTTGTCCTATTCCTGGACAACTTGTATGGAAGTTGGTCTGACATTGCATTTATAAAGATTAGTTATTTGGTTTTTACAAATATACATCAGTGGTGGCGGAGAATGCTAATTCTCTTAGCTTAACACCCTCCTTGAGACATATGAGTTCAAGGGTTGTATTTTTATGGAAGGCAATTAGCAGTCAACGGAAATGGCCGTGTGGCATTCAAAGTGATGTGATATGTGATATGTTAAAGGTAGTAGTTACCTCGGGCCTAATCAACTGAAAATGATCGAAATAGGGTTAGATGCTGCAAGGCTAAGTGGGTCATTCCTAATTAGGATATGATCATCCTCTTCTAGATAAATTTCTTTCCGCTATGACATTCGGCATGTAAATTATTTTGGTTTGTATGTTATGAGGGACCTCGAAAATGTCAGTAATGACCGAGGGATGATATATTTGATACATTTTATTTATAGAGATACGCCATTCTTATGTTCGTAGAGGTTCTTTTGTGATGTTCCTCGGTATATTCCTCTAAAGATGTACTGCCGGAAGGTAGTCCCTTCACTGGCCATTTGTATGGAAATCCAAACTCCACTACAGCTTGCGGTTTGGTTTATATTGGCGTAATGAGTAGCCCCGCAATGCTATTGGGTAACCATTTCGGCTATGATTATTATTTGTGCAAGAGACACTATTATAACATAATAGAATTTGATATTTATAGTTTTGGTTATCATGAGGTAAAAACATGTTCATGTTTATGTGTGGGTGTGTCATACCAGATAGTTTTGTTTTAAAAAGGGTAGTTTAATAAATTCGGTTGAATATGTTTCTCACGTTGGTTTACTAGACAAATCCGGGCATTCTTCCCTTCCAATGTTCGGGTCAGACCTAGTATACATACACATTCAGATTTGATGCTTTTGGAGCTTCAACAGGAGAGCTGGAGATCTTCATTTTCATATACACGTACTTGTTAATTACCCGCCGCTTAGTTGTTTATATTAACGGTGATTGTACGGACAGGTTATTATAACTGTCCAGGCTGATGATTAGTGAATGATTGTTGAACTGCGATTGATGTATGTATATACAGTTGCTGTTTTGTAAAGATCATTGATATGATATTATATGTTTTCCGCTGTGATGTGGAATTATGTACTGTTTTATTTGGTTCTCTCTTCTCTCTTTCTTATCTTCTCTCTTCTTTTCTTTCTTATGACTTTTCATTAATCTGTGCTTTTTGGGTTGGACATGTATGGTTATTGTCGAGTCAAGGGGCATGGATTTGCGGGCCGTCACAATCGGTTTTAGAGCATAGATTTTTTATATTGCTAAGCTTTGATGTGTAATCAGTATAGATAGGGACAGTAGCACCCTAGATTGAGTTTGAGTGTGTTATATATATGTGCGCGTATTTGTTAGTGATATAAAATGTTTTATATTGTGTTTACTTATCCGTTGAGTTGTTTGTGAACTTTGGTCGGTATGTGGGATGTCATGTTATCAATAGGGATTTCTAAACACTTAAAACGAGGCACGTCGACATAGTATTATTTTTAAATTGTGTAAATGAAATAATTTTACCTCGATTATATTTTGTATATAAAGGAACAATTTTTAGTAATTATTATAGTGTATATAAATGAATTATTTGGTTGTTTGGAAATGTACAAATATATAAGTTAATAAAAAACTATTTGAATAATCTAAATATGAAAACAACAATTGTAAAAGAATGAAATACACAAGCAAATGAATTATAAAGTATGAATTTATAATTAATATGATTTACAATTATGAAATAATCTTATATATAAGAAATGAGATTACATGAGTTATTATAAATATGGGTTGTAAATAAAAATGAATTTAAATTAAGAATTTGAAATTTTGAATTCCATTGACTTTTCAAAATTTAAGGAGGTTATATTGTTATAAATTTAAGTAAGATAAATAAATTTGGAACAGATCTTATATAAGTAAAGTGAAATAGTGAAATAGTATAAGAAAGATTTATAAATGTTATTTATAAATATAAAATGATTTTTAAAAGAATATAAAGCACTGAATTCACTATCATTGCTAGGAAATAATAAAGTTAATGATGTAGCATCATCAATATCATTTTTTGAATTTTTGTGTGATGGGTTTGCTACCGATGGTAAATTGAAATTTAATATTTTTTTTATGATAAACAAATTTGAATTTAAAATCCAAGTTGTAATTGATAAATATAAATAAAAAGAATTTAGACTTATAATATGAGATAACAAATTTTAACTTTAGTAAAGTTAAATAAGTTGGAGTTAGCATAACAAATATATGTTTTGAAATTTAACTAAAGGAAGGTTAAATAAAGTGAACTGAATTGAGAAGTTTAAATAAAAAAATTGTGTAACTTATAAAACGGGAAAATATAAGTAAAACCAAAGGTTAAAATGGTTAAATAATTTTGTTAAGCAAAAAAAAAATGAATTTAAAAAGTGATATGAAATTGACTTAAGTAAAAGTTAAATAAAGTAGAATTTGAATTAAATTAGTAGTGAACTCAAGTTATATAGTGAAAGTAAATGCAAGTGGGAATGAAATGAAACATAACTTAAGTAATGTAGTATAAAAATGTGAATAATAGTAAATACTAGAATTCAATCTAAATTGAATAATTGAATGAAATTCAATCAGATATTAAACTAACTGGAATTAAATATGTTAAACTAAGTTGGAGGTAAACAAGGTAAATAAGAATGTTGAGTATAAATTATATAAATTTGGTAATGTTGGATATGCATTGGTTGTTGGATGGATGTTCGTTAATTGTATAGAAATTCATATGGAATTGAATTAATAAAATTAAAAGCTAAATAATTGAATTCAAATTGGAAGTAAGAGAATATAAGTAGAATTGAATTTGATTTGATTTGGATGTAAATGAACTTGAACATAAATTAGTGAATGTAAGCTAATTGAATTTGAATAAATGAATGTTAGTAAAATCCAGTGCTAAATAATCAAATGTGGATATATTGAAAACCAATTCGTTGAATATTAATGAGAAATGAATTTATATCGATTTGCTTATGGATTGATTGGATAGATATTTCTTTGTTGGATGTTAGTTGGATTGTAGTTATTTGATGGTTGGATTTGTTATTTTTGATTGCATTAGCTATAACGGCATATATAGTTGTTATATTGGTATATATCGTATATTGTTATTACTTTCATATATACATGTTTCTCATTTATTTGTTGAGTTTTTAGTAGGCGTGGATGAAGTATGCTTCGCATTTAGAGCTCGCTTTCACCTATATTAGCCGTATTTGCTCGCAAATAATATACAAGGTACATAACTAGAATTACATATCGCACTTTTATATTTTTTTTCCCTACAGGATGCCTCATCCTCTAGGATGCGATGTATATTTTTGATATATATATATATATATATTGTGATTTTTTTTGAATTGAACATCACATAGGAGGCCATGACAAATTTTTTTGAAAATTTAAGGCGTTAATTTTTTTCGAGAATTTTGGAATAATATTTTGATAGCTAAAAATTTTGATATTGAGTTAAAAAGTTGTACGATATTAGTTGGTTTTGAAAAGATAACTGAGTATGGGTTTGAAATCTTAGAAAAGTTTTTATAATTAGTTTAACAAATGGATTTTGGAAAAGTTAAAAGGTTTAAATGAATTCGACATCTAGTTTGAACAAATTGTTTTAAAAAGTTAATGGATTTTATGACTATTTCTTACTTGACAATTTTAGGGCAAAATTCTTTCAAGTAGGGGAGAATGTAACGACCCAGAATTTTAGTCATTCGAAATTGGGATATTTAGTTGATTTAAAATAGTCAATAATTAATTTTATAAGTTGAATAACTTATATTTCGAATATCTTGATTAAATTGGATAATTAAATTGTTAATTTAGTATTTGAAATTGTGAAAATAATTGAAATTTGGATTTAATGTGAACAAAAATGATTTATAAAGTTGAATTAAATTCTATTTGAATTAAAATGATGTTAGTGAACTTTTAAAAGTGAATTAAAAGTTAGTATTTTGAAATTGAATATTTAAATATTTAATTAGTGGAAATTAGGAAGGCATCCCTATCATACTTTCATATTGTAAAGCGGGTCCCGGTCAAAGTTTCATTATAAATCGGGTCCCTGTTTCCTGGAAACGAAGAAAATTATTGCTGAAATGTCAGCAACTTTTATAAGTAAGTGCTGATATTTCAGCAACTTTCCCTGTTAAAGTTTCACTGTAAATCAGGTGCCCGTTTTCTTAAAACGAAGAAAATTATTGCTGAAATGTCAGCAACTTTTATAAATAAGTGCTGATATTTCAACAACTTTCATAAACTGTGTTCACAGTGTACATAAATGTTGCTGAAATGTCAGCAACTTTTATAAATAGGTGCTGATATTTCAGCAATTTTCATACACTATGTTCAAAGTGTACAAAAAAGTAGTGGAAATGTCACCAACTTTTATGAAAAGTTGCATCATGCTCTGCAATAATCGTGAATAAAAAAACAGGGACCTAATTTACACTAAAATTTAGTGAAGGACTTTTCGTGAATTTGGAAACTTAATAAGGACCTATGCCAAAAGTACCCATTTAATTAATCTGTAAAAATAGTCATTTTTAATACAGTTTCTGATTTCGATGAAACCAGTTTCATTGGATCTGTAATGTTATATTATTGTAGGATTTCAAATTTTGTGTCAATCAGATTTATAGTTTGGTCTGAAGTTGAAACGCGTAGAAATTTATTTAAGTAAATTTTAATTTAAATAAGTCGATTCGAAACTTATCTTCCAAATACGATCGAATTAGCTCCTATTATATATTCTATTGTGTTCAGAACAGGGGTAAAACATTATAAATGTCAGGCGGCACGCTTTATTTGGAGTTCAAAAAATTTACGGATGAATATTGTCGTGAAATTTTCTATAAAAGGCCACATTTTTTTTCATTTGCAAACAAAAACCTAAATTGGGTTACAGCCGCCGCCACTATTATTTCAATGGCCGAAATTATTTGATTCTTTCTCCTTCAAAATCTCCCAATCCACTAACAATTAAAAAAACTCTCAACTACAATGTTTTATAGCTCGATGAGGGCTACGAATCCATACGACGATGATGGGTTAACTCACGATGTCGAGGCAAAAATCGACCAATGTTGGTGGACCGTTCATCCATGTTTTACATGGTACATTTTCAACGAGATTCAGGGCGTTAGTAAGGGGGAATGAGGCGCACGTAATTGTGACGACCGCCCATGACTCCCGCACCAAATCAAGGAAATAATGCGCTAAAAGGTGTGCCAGGCAACCATGGACGATAGTCAGGGTAAAACAAAACAGAAGAATCTCTATCGCATAACTCACAGCGCATGGATAAAATACAATAGAGAAAAATAATATAGTGAAGCTCCATAGAACAGAACATCATCATATAAGCATCACAGTAGTTTCATACAATCATCTACTCAAATCCATACATGAAAGCCTCACTACAAATCACTCAACCAAATACAGCAGCGGATACCCAGTACATATAGTAAGAAAACTAATATGCAAAGCCTCCTGCTCGTCTTCGTCATCTTCATCGTAGAACTCCTAGCACAGCACCTGTCACCTGCTACCTAGTCTGCCCATCCCAACATGGATGAACAGCCCAAGGTAATAAGAGGAGACATAAAACCTTGAGTCAGACAAAGTCTTAGTGAGCAGTAAATCAACTATCAAGCATACCAAAAGAGCATAAAGGATAAAAGGAATAGGAACCAAACCATCCCACTCCACCTCTTTCTACAGTGATAGCCCCAGACATACACTAAGGAGAAGCAGGCATAACAACATAGACAATTAAGGTAAAGCGAATACCACTCGAGTCAAGGACGATGTTTTCCAAATACAAACCCCCAAGGCCTAAACCAAGATCAGATAAGCACCCAGAAAACACCGCTCTTGAAGCCGAATGATAATACAACCAAACATCCATGACTCTGGCTATCACTGTTATCCTTGCCTCGATTTCACCGTTAGTTGAATGACCATCTGTCAAGGGCTAATGGTAACCCCGGTTCTAACCATAACTCCGCACACTGCCTTGTGCCTAGGACTTATCTACTTTGCCCAGAGTACTCAACTACCTACCTGTAGTCTTTTGGGTGTCCCGACTACCTACCTGTAGTCGTTATGGGCGCCCCATGTACTCTTGCTTTTGAGCATGCTAGAACCTTCAACAACGACGAGATCCAAGCCTCCTAGCCATCCTTCTTGACGACTATCCTCATACAAGCTCAAGCTACCTCTTGAACAATCCATTATCAACCAACTTGAACTACTCTTCAAGTTATCAACATGCTTGGAATGATCCCTGCTTGGATTAAGCCAAGACTCACATCATACTTCGCTTCATCGCATCAAAGCAAAGTCTCAACTCAACAACATGGTTTGCCTCATCAAATCATGGCAAAGCCCCATCTCAACATCATCCAATCTATACATATGAGCTTCAACATCCGCTACATATGCCTTAAGCAGCTTTCACCATTCAAGAGCCTTCTTCCATAGCTTTTGAATCCTCTTTCATCATCTTGTTCCAAATCAACTACTAGCTAACTTGGAAACAATCAAATCAATCATACATTCAAATAATCAATCATTCAAACAAGATCTATTAAGCAATTTAAGCAATATCAACTATAATGGCAATTTCGTAAATAAACGAGCAAAAGTCCAACATATGTGAAATCATGGTTTTTAGCATAGATCTATCAATTATAAAACATGGGATTTGTCTCTAATGCTTATTAAACAAACTTGCATAAGTAAACATCTTCAAAAACCATGGATCTAGACTTAGATCTAAGAAAAATGCATGAAATCTCTAACTTTAACACCCAAACATGCCACCAATCCAATATACTCCCTTGGATCCGCGTGAGAGATAACTACCACTCACCAAATCACCCAAACACTACAAAAACTACACACTTCAGATCTGGACAGCGAAGATCAAGGTTTGATCCGGCAATATCTCGCTCCAATCGATGAATTCTAGCTCGAACGGATGAGGATCTTCAACTTTGGCACTTGGATCTTCGATCTCGATCTTCGATCTTGGATGGATGTTAGAATTAGATTGGAATGGAGAAAAGAAGATGAAGAAATGTTGTAGTCGAGTCTTCAAAATGGCAGCACTTCGTCGCTTCAAAAACCGGTGCCAAAAAGTGAGCCAAACCCCTCTATTTATAGGCTGAATCAACCATGAGTCGTCGCTCTTAGGTCGTCGCCGACCCAACTCCTGAGTCGTCCCCGACTCATCCACATGCTGACTTACCATAAGCCACTCACACGACTCAACAACCCTGCCGACCTACGACTTAATACCAGAGCCGACCTAACTAATCAACGACTCAACACCAAGCTGCCTAACGACTTACGACTCATCGTTAAGTCGTGCCTACCGACTCAGTTGCAAACGACTCAATACACCAAGGCACAAGGTCATACGACTCAAACCCAAACCGACTCAACACCTACCGACTCACGACTCAAGACCAGTGCCGACTCAACATAAGTCGGTCACGACCTAAAAGCCTCCGACCTAAGACACTGCCGCGTTTTCCCCAAGTCCTAAGTCGTACGACGACTCAACAATACACACTCACTACTCAACTATGATGCCGACTCACGACTCATCAGGCCCTACGACTCAAAACCCTGCCGACTCATTACCCACGACCTAAGCCTAAACCCCTTAAGTCGCTACACCCTTAACCCGTTAACTCCTTAACTCGGCAAACCCTATGAGTCGTAACTCGTTGACTCGGCCACACTTCTTATCTCGGCCCTCTATGAGTCGGTCATCCTATGAGTCGCCTAACTTCTTGAGTCGGTCCATCCTTATCTCGGCCAACACTTTAAACCGCTACCCCTCCTTGAGTCGGTCCCCTATGAGTCGGTCACGACTCATCACCTAACTTAGCTATGCCTATGAGTCGGTCACGACTCATTACTTGCACTCGGGTCAACTCCTAAACGACTCAAGCTAGAAGCAACACAAACAACACTAACAACCTGTAAATTCTACGATTTATCGACACGTAAAAATACGGGTCGTTACATTCTCTCCCCCTTAGGAATTTCGCCCTCGAAATTCCAAGCAAACAACAGCAATCACAATTATTCCGCATGCCTACCATCCATAGCAATCAACAAACCATGCATCCAATTCTAACCTAGCATGCAGAATTCTATGACTTAGAACAAGCTACAAATTCATGAGATGTCACGACACTTTAGGGCCATACCTCGAAGAGTCCGGGATGAGCTGCCTTCATCCTCTCTTCCTCCTCCCATGTACAGTCGTTAACATCATCACTCCATTGTACCTTGAGCAACGTAATCGTCTTCCTCCTAAGCTGTTTCGTATCGGTTTCAACAATACGAAGCGGCTTACGAGGTCTCGAAACAACTGGATCAACCTCCAAGTCTTCACAGCTATCAGCAGAAACCACCGTAGTTGGGTCGTGCATATACTTCCGTAGATAAGATACATGAAAAACACTGTGCACACCCGCCATCTTTTCCGGTAACTCCAATCTATAAGCGAGCTTTCCAATACGCTCGATAATCGGGAATGGTCCAACAAATCTCGGAGTTAACTTTCCTTTCTTCCCGAATCTAATGACACTCTTCAGAGGAGAAATCTTCACAAAAACCATATCACCTACGTCGAATTCCAAATCCTTACGACGATTATCGGCATAACTTTTCTGACGATCTTGGGCTGCCTTCATTCGTTGCCGAATGATCTCTATACAATCTGAAGTCTGTCGAATCATCTCTGGCCCAAGTATCAGCTTTTCTCCAGTTTCCAACCAACATGTCGGGGAGTTACACGGTCTTCCATACAATGCCTCATATGGTGCCATACCAATACTCGACTGATAACTGTTGTTATAAGCAAACTCCACCAAATGAAGGTGATCTTCCCATGATCCTCCGAAGTCCAAAACACATGCTCTAAGAAGATCTTCCAAAACTCGGTTGACTCTCTCAGTCTGACCATCTGTTTGAGGGTGATAAGCTGTACTCAAACACAACTCAGTTCCCAAAACTTCCTGGAAGCTCTTCCAAAATCTGCTAGTGAACAATGGATCTCGATCGCTCACTATACTCTTCGGAACACCATGGAAACGAACTATCCACTTCACATACAGTTCAGCCAACTTTGATGCAGTCCTAGTCGATCGAACAGGAATGAACCTTGCACTCTTGGTCAAACGATCTACAATGACCCAAATCCCTTCATTCCCTGCTCTTGTCCTAGGTAGACCATCAATAAAATCCATCGACACTTGCTCCCACTTCCATGTAGGAACCTCCAATGGCTGAAGCAATCCACTGGGCTTCTTCTGCTCAGCCTTCACCAACTGGCAATTCATACACTTGGAAATAAAATCTCCAACATCCTTCTTCATACCTTCCCAGTAGTAGGATCTTTTCATATCCCGATACATCTTATTTCCGCCTGGATGAATTGTCAACTTCGAGTGATGACTTTCCCTCAGAACTTCATCTCTCAATCCATCAATATCGGGAACAACTAGTCGTCCTTGCTTTCGAAGCCAACCCTCTCGATCGACTTCAAATCCTTTATCCTTTTCTGGATCCAATCCGGATTCCAAATCACGGATAATCTTGATAAGCTTATCATCTCTCCTTTGCCTCTCGCCAATTCTTTCCACAAGAGTAGGCCTTATCGATAAGTTTGCCAACATCTCAGGTTCCAATTCACACCTTGGCCTGAAGTCAAACTCAGCCAAATACTCGAGACTCTTCCACTCTGAAAACATGGCTCCCAATCCTGCATGTCTTCGACTTAACGCATCAGCCACTGCGTTACCTTTCCCTAGAGTATAGGCTATACCAAAATCATACGATGCTAAGAACTCTAGCCACCTTTGCTGTCGAAGATTCAAATCCTTTTGGGAGAACAGATACTTCAACGACTTATGATCTGTAAACAACTCGAATCTAACTCCCAATAGATAGTGTCTCCACATCTTCAAAGCAAACACAATTGCCGCTAACTCCAAATCATGAGTCGGATAGTTCCTCTCATGCGGCTTCAGTTGTCGACTTGCATATGCAACAACTTTATCCTTCTGCATTAGCACTGCTCCAAGTCCAGTACCACATGCATCGGTGTAAACCACCATCTCATCATTCCCACTTGGAATAGTCAAAACAGGAGCGCTCGTCAGTCGCTCTTTCAGGATTATGAAAGCTTGTTCACACTTATCATTCCATCTGAACACTTGATTCTTCTTCGTCAATCCTGTCAACGGTGCAGCTATCTTGGAAAAGTCTTTGATAAACCGACGATAGTATCCTGCTAATCCAAGAAAACTTCTCACATCAGATGCATTCTTAGGTCTAACCCAATCCTGGATCGCTGCCACCTTAGCGGGGTCAACCGCTATTCCATTTCCAGAAATAACATGGCCTAAGAACCTCACTTCACTCTTCCAGAAGTGACACTTCGAAAACTTAGCCTTCAGCTGATGTTTCCGCAAAATTTCCAAAACAATCCTCAAGTGCGTCTTGTGCTCTCCCTCAGTTCTGGAATAAATCAGAATATCATCCACGAACACAAGCACGAACTTATTCAACTGATCTCTGAACACTCTATTCATAAGATCCACAAAATATGCTGGCGCGTTAGTCAATCCAAACGGCATTACCAGCCACTCATAAAACCCGGATGGTGTCCTAAAAGCAGTCTTCGGCACACTATCCTTTGCCACTCTCAACTGGTGAAATCCCGTTGCCAAATCCATCTGAGAAAACACCTTAGCCTCGTGAAGCTGATCAAACAAGTCATCTATTCTCGGCAATGGATACTTGTTCTTCCTAGTCACCTTATTCAGCTCACGATAATCAACACACAACCTCAACGATCCATCCGTTTTGGTTGCGAACACAACGGGCGCACCCCATTCGGACACACTTCTCCGAATGAATCCTTTCCGCAAAAGGTCATCAACTTGCACCTTCAGCTCTTGCTGCTCCCTCGGTGCCATCCGCCTAAGAGGCATCACAACAGGTCTGGCTCCCTCAACTAGATCGATACGAAACTCGATCTCCCTATGCGGCGGCAACCCTTTGACTTCCTCAAAGACATTCTCAAACTCATTCACAATAGGCACCGATGACAGTCCATCCCGTGGAACAACTAGCGAATACATGAAGCTCATGAAGACGCCTTCTTCATGCTTACATCGTATCACAACCTTTCGCCCTTCCACATTTCCGACTGTCACCTCAAGCCTCTCACAATCAATCCTAGCCGCATACTTCCTAAGCCAGTCCATGCCCAAAATAATTCCGAACCCCGCAAAGTTCAGAACAAAGCAATCACAAACAAACGAGCAATCATGACTCGACACAACTAGACCACGACATAACATACACAAACATGACGAACCCCCTACCGGATTAGTCACAACCAATGGCCTATCAACAATATCCGGTTTCATACCTAACCGGCTTACCAAATCATCACAAACAAAAGAATGCGACGCTCCAGTATCAAACAACACTCTAACTGGAACACCACAAATAGAAAGAGTACCTTGAACCACCACACTCTTCCCCTTCTCTTCAGCAGTAGGAGCTTTCGAAGACGATGGAACAGCCCCCAAAGCATAGGCTTGCACAACCTGCCTATCTTTCCTCGGTTCTGGACAATCCTTCTTGATATGTCCCAGCTTATCACAGTTGTAACACTTTCCCGGCACTTTGGGATTCTTACAATCCCGGGAGAGATGACCCTTCTGTCGGCAGTTGTAGCAGGTCACTTCACCTCTCGGCTTCTTCTGGCCATCCTTACCTTTCTGTTGCTGCTGCTTCCTCTTCCTATTTCCACTCTGCTGTGGTTTAGATCCTTCCCTGGTTACAGCAACAACAGAACTTTCCTTAGGAAACAAACTCTCATGCCTAAGAGCTTTTTCCACAAGCTTCTCAAATGGATCGTCCAGATGATCCACTAACTGCCTCCCAAGATAAGCATCCAGACCAGTCACAAACTTTTCATTCTTCTGGTAGGGAGAATCAATATACGATCTGGCATACTTAGACAAAGCTTCAAACTCAGAAATGTACTCAAGAACAGGCCTTCCCCCTTGCTTGAGCTCCACAAACCTCTTAAACAAGACAGATTTCTGGGAAGTAGAGATGAACTTAGCTTCAAATCTAACTTGGAATTGCTCCCAAGTAATCTCTTCTTCTGGAGTATCTATAGTGATAGAATTCCACCAATCAACAGCTCTTCCCTGAAGCTGTCTCGATGCAAGCTTCCTCTTAGTTGCATCCTCAATCCCTAAGTCACCAAAGATCCTTCGACAAGCATCAATCCATCTCTGCACTTCAATAGTCGACTCCGTCCCCAAGAAAACTTTCCCTCCAAGAGCAGTATAATCCTTGCAAAGCTTGGCAAAATCCACCGGTCTCGGAGCTTGGACTTGAACTCCCACATCCACAGATGATCCTGAAGCTGGTATTCTCCTCATGATTGAAGTCATCATGGCCTCAAACATAGGAGCATAATCAACAGCTTCCCTAGCATCACGGCTACCCCTCGCAGCTTGTCTCTCACTTCGACTCATCCTTAATATCTGTAAATAAGAATGATTAGAACACCTTAAGAAACAACTGCATAAGGAGTTCAAACCCTTCTAAACTACTATATTATATATAGTAATCATCCATCAAATTACAATTACGTCTCTCTTACGTAGTTACATCAGCGAGCGTTGGCTAAAATCGATTAACCAAAGCTTTGATACCAAATGTGACGACCGCCCATGACTCCCGCACCAAATCAAGGAAATAATGCGCTAAAAGGTGTGCCAGGCAGCCATGGACGATAGTCAGGGTAAAACAAAACAGAAGAATCTCTATCGCATAACTCACAGCGCATGGATAAAATACAATAGAGAAAAATAATATAGTGAAGCTCCATAGAACAGAACATCATCATATAAGCATCACAGTAGTTTCATACAATCATCTACTCAAATCCATACATGAAAGCCTCACTACAAATCACTCAACCAAATACAGCAGCGGATACCCAGTACATATAGTAAGAAAACTAATATGCAAAGCCTCCTGCTCGTCTTCGTCATCTTCATCGTAGAACTCCTAGCACAACACCTGTCACCTGCTACCTAGTCTGCCCATCCCAACATGGATGAACAGCCCAAGGTAATAAGAGGAGACATAAAACCTTGAGTCAGACAAAGTCTTAGTGAGCAGTAAATCAACTATCAAGCATACCAAAAGAGCATAAAGGATAAAAGGAATAGGAACCAAACCATCCCACTCCACCTCTTTCTACAGTGATAGCCCCAGACATACACTAAGGAGAAGCAGGCATAACAACATAGACAATTAAGGTAAAGCGAATACCACTCGAGTCAAGGACGATGTTTTCCAAATACAAACCCCCAAGGCCTAAACCAAGATCAGATAAGCACCCAGAAAACACCGCTCTTGAAGCCGAATGATAATACAACCAAACATCCATGACTCTGGCTATCACTGTTATCCTTGCCTCGATTTCACCGTTAGTTGAATGACCATCTGTCAAGGGCTAATGGTAACCCCGGTTCTAACCATAACTCCGCACACTGCCTTGTGCCTAGGACTTATCTACTTTGCCCAGAGTACTCAACTACCTACCTGTAGTCTTTTGGGTGTCCCGACTACCTACCTGTAGTCGTTATGGGCGCCCCATGTACTCTTGCTTTTGAGCATGCTAGAACCTTCAACAACGACGAGATCCAAGCCTCCTAGCCATCCTTCTTGACGACTATCCTCATACAAGCTCAAGCTACCTCTTGAACAATCCATTATCAACCAACTTGAACTACTCTTCAAGTTATCAACATGCTTGGAATGATCCCTGCTTGGATTAAGCCAAGACTCACATCATACTTCGCTTCATCGCATCAAAGCAAAGTCTCAACTCAACAACATGGTTTGCCTCATCAAATCATGGCAAAGCCCCATCTCAACATCATCCAATCTATACATATGAGCTTCAACATCCGCTACATATGCCTTAAGCAGCTTTCACCATTCAAGAGCCTTCTTCCATAGCTTTTGAATCCTCTTTCATCATCTTGTTCCAAATCAACTACTAGCTAACTTGGAAACAATCAAATCAATCATACATTCAAATAATCAATCATTCAAACAAGATCTATTAAGCAATTTAAGCAATATCAACTATAATGGCAATTTCGTAAATAAACGAGCAAAAGTCCAACATATGTGAAATCATGGTTTTTAGCATAGATCTATCAATTATAAAACATGGGATTTGTCTCTAATGCTTATTAAACAAACTTGCATAAGTAAACATCTTCAAAAACCATGGATCTAGACTTAGATCTAAGAAAAATGCATGAAATCTCTAACTTTAACACCCAAACATGCCACCAATCCAATATACTCCCTTGGATCCGCGTGAGAGATAACTACCACTCACCAAATCACCCAAACACTACAAAAACTACACACTTCAGATCTGGACAGCGAAGATCAAGGTTTGATCCGGCAATATCTCGCTCCAATCGATGAATTCTAGCTCGAACGGATGAGGATCTTCAACTTTGGCACTTGGATCTTCGATCTCGATCTTCGATCTTGGATGGATGTTAGAATTAGATTGGAATGGAGAAAAGAAGATGAAGAAATGTTGTAGTCGAGTCTTCAAAATGGCAGCACTTCGTCGCTTCAAAAACCGGTGCCAAAAAGTGAGCCAAACCCCTCTATTTATAGGCTGAATCAACCATGAGTCGTCGCTCTTAGGTCGTCGCCGACCCAACTCCTGAGTCGTCCCCGACTCATCCACATGCTGACTTACCATAAGCCACTCACACGACTCAACAACCCTGCCGACCTACGACTTAATACCAGAGCCGACCTAACTAATCAACGACTCAACACCAAGCTGCCTAACGACTTACGACTCATCGTTAAGTCGTGCCTACCGACTCAGTTGCAAACGACTCAATACACCAAGGCACAAGGTCATACGACTCAAACCCAAACCGACTCAACACCTACCGACTCACGACTCAAGACCAGTGCCGACTCAACATAAGTCGGTCACGACCTAAAAGCCTCCGACCTAAGACACTGCCGCGTTTTCCCCAAGTCCTAAGTCGTACGACGACTCAACAATACACACTCACTACTCAACTATGATGCCGACTCACGACTCATCAGGCCCTACGACTCAAAACCCTGCCGACTCATTACCCACGACCTAAGCCTAAACCCCTTAAGTCGCTACACCCTTAACCCGTTAACTCCTTAACTCGGCAAACCCTATGAGTCGTAACTCGTTGACTCGGCCACACTTCTTATCTCGGCCCTCTATGAGTCGGTCATCCTATGAGTCGCCTAACTTCTTGAGTCGGTCCATCCTTATCTCGGCCAACACTTTAAACCGCTACCCCTCCTTGAGTCGGTCCCCTATGAGTCGGTCACGACTCATCACCTAACTTAGCTATGCCTATGAGTCGGTCACGACTCATTACTTGCACTCGGGTCAACTCCTAAACGACTCAAGCTAGAAGCAACACAAACAACACTAACAACCTGTAAATTCTACGATTTATCGACACGTAAAAATACGGGTCGTTACAGTAATGGTGGTGGTCGATCATGTTTCGATCGTCGACGGTGGTCGTGATAATTGTTTGAAAGTTGGCTGCTAATTGGTTTATTCAGGTACGAAGATGAGGGGGGAAGAAGAAAGAAATAGCGGCCAAATCTGATGATGCAAAATCGAACGGCCAAGATAAAATTAAAAGGTTTGATAAAAAAGGAATTGAAAATTATATTGTTTATAATTCGTGTAAACTTTAACATATCATAACTTCTTCATACGAGGTCCATTTTTGACGAAACAAGTTGCAGTGGGTTCGTATTGATGAGCATTACATTTTAGAGCCATTTGGATTTGATTGTAGCTAGTGAAAATTTTGGTTAAATTAAAGGCTCGTTTAATTTTGTTCGGAATAAAGAGCTGCAATGTCTATTGGAACCAAACTGAGTACCACTCACTCTTTCTGTCTTACTGTATTTTTATATAAGTGAGAATAAATTTATTTTATTGATTGATGATTGTTTGAATGATATATGATATTATATATATATATATATATTGATTGGTATTTGGATATATTCCAACCTATTGGAGCAGATGAGACCCTTCAGGTTCTCGTGTATGAGTGGATGACCCTTTTGTATGTGCGTCTGCCTCAAAGTGGGCATTGTACATATTTTCTAATTTATATTTGTTGCAAGTGATAGGTTGGAGGGATCCAACTGGATTCCTCACCACTGTTGATTTATTTATAGATATTGATATATATGGTGTGATCATGTGATATTTGATGTTTGGTTGCCATGATTGATGTATTTAGTGCCATCGCAGCATTAGGCCATATTTTTAGAACTTAAAAATATTAAAGTGATGATTTCAAATTAAAAATTATTTTCAAATGATTTTGAAAATATATAATTATTGAATTGTTAAGGAAATGAATTTATTTTAAATAAATCAAAGTTATAATTTTTATTAAATAAAAATTATGATTTTTGTGAAATATACTTATATGTGATTTTTTTGGAGTTATATAAGTTTTAATAACGATTTGTAAATCATTGAAAGAATATCTTTATTTAAATGGAAACAAAATATGATTTTTTTTCGAAATATTGAGTTAACTATTTTGTAAAATATGTTAAATTATAGAGTTTGGATTTATTATAAATGGTTTATATATAAGATTTATAAAATTGATAGTTTATAAATAAAAATAATGGTAATATAAACGAGTTTATAAGTGTTAAAAAGGAGTTATAAATGGATTTTATAAGTAAATAAGATTTAAAAATTTATGAAGTTATAAAGGAATGAATTTGTAAATAAGAGATTTATAAGTAATTAACTTATAATCGAATTATGGCATGTAAATGAGATGTATATGGAATTGGTAAATAAAGGAATTTTATATATGGAAGTTTTCATAAAATATAAATGGAATTTATAAACATTGTTTTATAAATCCAAAATTAATTGAATTTGATAAGTTAAATATGGAAGTTTATTAAAGGAAATATATTCTTGATTTTGGAAACTGGACAATCATTTAATAAATATGCAATAGTAGTGAATTCGGTTAGGGAATTACAATCACATTTTTGGACAGCGAATAATCCTTTAAACTTGGTGGATATTTTTGAAATGTGATATTTTAAATTGAGTTAAATGGTTTGAAGATGTTTTAAAAGGGGTGAGCATCGGATGCATTGATTTCAACATTCATTGTTGAAATAGACATTTCCGAGAATTAAGGAAAGCATGGACTACAACACTGTTGTTATAGTAAATGATTTTAGAAAGGAGATTTTTTGTATTGTATATATGATTATATATCTATCTAATTATCGAATCCCTATACTAATGGTTGTGGGTTGTCGTAACAATGTTTTACGCAACATTCGTTTTAATCCAAATAAGTATATTTAAGAGAATGTTTTCCTTAAATAATAAAATATATACTTAATCATGATTTAAGTGTTTGTAATGTTTTCTAAGTATTGAAAATAAAGAGAATTATGTATTACTTATAATTAAATAAGTATATGGAAATGCTTTCCAATATAGAAATATTTTAATGGTTTTGAGAATATGACTTTTTTAAGATAATTTGAATTGAATATTTGGCAAGTGATCTAATTAATAAAAGATTAATTAAAGGGCCTAATGATTGCTTATGGTGCTAGATATTTATTTGTTTGCTTTGATAGTTAAATAACCAACCATCAAATTTGGCCATTTTAGTTCCTCGACTTGATGTGGGAACTATTTAGTCGTACACTTAGTACGTAGCCATCTATGTAGGCTTGATTATCGTTTGTGTTGAGGATGTTGATTCGTGTAGTGCGGAGTATTACTCAAATCTATCAAGCTTCCTTCTTGGCCGAAGGATAGCAAGTTGAAAGTTGGAGACATGACAAGTCTATGAGACTTAGTTTCTGTGTGAGGTTGAGAAATGTTTTTGCTTTTTTGGTGCGAAGGGACCAGGATTAGATTTATCTGAAAACCACTACGGACCAACATTTATGCGATGATTGTGCAGATTGTGATGCTATTGAGATTTAGGACTTTCATAGTGGAGGACTGCTTGTTAATTGTTTGGATTTAAATTCCCAATATACATATAGTAGCAGTAGTCTCTTCATTATGAAATATCCATGCAATGACTATTCGCTACTAATCCTAGGGATTTCTCGATAGGATGTGGTAGGAAAGTACATTCGGTTTGTCCTGTTCTTAGACAACTTGTATGGACATTTGTCTGACATTGCATTTCTAAGGATTAAGTACACTGGTTTTTACAAACATACATCAGTGGTTGCGGAGAAGGCAACTTTTCTTATCTTGACACTCTCCTTGAGACATATGAGCTCAATGATTGTATTTTTGTGGAAGGCAATTAGTAGTCAATGGAAATGGCATGTGGCATTCAAAGTGAGGTGATATGATATGCGAAAGGTAATCGTTACCTCAGGTCTCATCAATCGAAAATGACCGAAACTGGATTAGATGCAGCAAGGCTAAGTAGGTCATTCTCAATTAGGATATGATCATCCCCTTCTAGATATATTTCTTCCCTCTATGACGTTCGGGATGTAAATTATTGTGGTTTATATGCTCTGAGGGCCCTCGGATAGTTTGTTAATGATTGGAGATGATATATTCAGTACTATCTAGTCACAGAGATAGACCGGTCTTGTGTTGATAGAGGTTCCTTTGTGATGTTCCTCGGTACGTTCCTCTAGAGATATACTGTCGGAAGGTAGTCCCTTCACCTAGTCAATTGTATGGAAATCCAAACTCTACTACGAGCTTGCAGTTTTGTTTGTATTGGCATAATGAATAGCCCCAAAATGCTATAGGGTAACCATTTCGACTATGTTTAATATTATTTGTGCAAAAGACACTATTATATAATATAAGAGGATTTGGTATGAAAGGTTTTGATTATCATAAGGTAAAAACATGTCTGTGTTTGTATGTGGGCATGTCTTACGAGATGCTTTTTTGGTATAGGAAAAGTGTGGTAATTTAATAATTTCAATCGAGTATGTTTCTCAAGCTGGTTTACCAGATTGATCCAGACATTCTTTCCTTTCAATGCTCGGGTCAGATCAAGTATATTTATAGGTTCAGATTTGGTGCTTTTGGAGCTTTAGCAGGAGAGCTAGAGATCTTCATTTTCGCATACATGTATCTGTTTATTATCTGCCACTTAGTTGTTTATATTGTCGGTGATTATAAGGACATGTTATTATAACTATCCAAGCTGATGATTGGTGTGACTGTTGAATTCTGATTGATGTATATATATAGTTTCTGTTTTATAAAGATCATTGATATGATATTATATGTTTTCCATTGTGATGTGAGATTCTGTATTGTTCTATTTGGTTCTCTCTTCTGTCTTCTCTTCTCTTCTTCTCTCTTCTTTTCTTTCTCATGACTTTCCTTTTGTTTGTGATTTTTGGGTCGGACATGTGTGGTTAATTATTGATTCAAAACGTATGAATTTGCAGTTCGTCACAATCGCTCTCTGTCCCTTCAACCTATCACTTGACCCTACCTTGGATATACATGCTGATAATGCTTCCAAATCTTTCCACTTAGTAGTCATAGCCAATACTATATTCTGATGTTTCCAACCGAGTGCATCTGCCACCTTCTTTCCTTTTTTGGGTGTGTACTCAATTCAGAAATCGTAAGTAGCGATCAACTCCAACCATCTCTGTTGTCTCATGTTCTGCTCCCTTTGAGAGAACAAGTACTTCAACAACTTATGATCAGTATAAAGCTCAAATCGCTTTTTTAAAAGATAATGACCCTACACCTTCAAAGCAAATATAACGGCAGCTATCTCCAAATCATGCATAGGATACCTAACTTCATGTGGTCTGAGCCGTCTAGAAGCATAAATAATCATTTTACTTCTTTGCATCGACACATCCCTAATCCAATTCCATAATATCAATATAAACAAGTGAATTTTGATTCCCCTTTGGAACCACTAACTTTAGTGCATGGGATAGTATGTGTTTCGAGTTCTGAAATGCTTCCTCACACTTATCAACCCAATGAACTTTACATACTTTCGCATAAGCTTAGCCATCGGTGTAGCTATCTGCGAAAAATCCTTTATAAACCTTCGATAATATCCAGACAATCCAAGAAAGCTCTTAATCTCAGTCACCGCTTAGGTCTCTTCCCATTATTCACTGCATCAATCTTAGACGGATCTACAAACAACCGATTCTCCAAGAAGACATGACCAAGGAACTTCACTTCCTTCTTCCAAAAATGGCACTTCAAAAACATGGCCTTCAAGTGATGCTCCCTCAATGTTTCGAGCACAACTCTAAGATAATCTTCATGCTCCTTTGCATCCTTAGAGTATATCAAATTGTCATCTATGAAGACCAATAAAAATCTATTCAAGTGCTCTAGGAAAATTCTATTCATCAGATCCACAAAGAATGCCAGCGCATTAGTTAGTCCGAACAGCATAACTAAGCATTCGTATGATCCATATCTTGTCCTAAACGCCGTCAAAGGAATGTTATCCTCTATCATTCTAAGCTTATGAAATCCCATCGCCAAATCCAGCTGAGGGAATAATTTGGCTCCACTTAATTGATCGAATAAATCATCAATTCTTGACAATGGATATCGGTTCTTTATCGTCTTTTTTTTCAACTTACGATAACCGTTACACAGCTTAACGATCCGTTCGACTTCTTAGCAAACACTACGACAACCCCCAATGGTGTGCTACTTGGTTGGATATATCTCTTGCCTTTCAAATACACAAATTGTTCCTTTAGCTCTTTCAACTTAGCAGGTGTCATCCTGCTAGGTGCCATACTCACAGTCTCTACTCTATGCACCAAATCAATCCGAAACTCTATAGCTCGTTTTAGTGGCAGTCTAACTACTAACTTAAATACATCAGCAAACTCTCCAACTATAAAGACTCGATGCAACTCATCCTCTAACTCCATAATACCGAATAAATCATTCACTTCACAATTGGGGTTCTCTACTGTATAAACTATCTGATCACTAAAATCTAGGTGACTAAGTGATATTTTCCTATCATGGCAAAATATCCTAGCATCAGATTTACTTAACCAATCCATCCCAAGGATAATCCCTAATCCCATAAAATTCAAACACATGCAAACGACAACTAAAGTTGTAGTCTAGAAAATCAAATTCAAAAAGGTCATACCTCATCCCAAGCATTGCATACCCTCTTATCGGATTGGCAACCCTTAAGGAAGTAACTAAGTATGAGGATTCTAGGTTAAGCCTATCTACCAAAAATCAAGAAATAAAAGAATGAGATGCTCCAACATCAAGTAAAATGCTAATAGACATGCATGTGAATGTACAACAAGCCTCTTAGAATGACCTTCCCTTTTTCCTGCATGACTGGCTTTAGAACTGCAGGCTCCAGTGAATACATTTGTCCCTTTCCATCTCTAGCAAGCTCAGGGCAATTTTTCTAATAACGGTCGATCTGATCACAATTAAAACATCTGACATTCTTCTTTCCAATAGCTTCTTTCCCTTTTCCTGTTCCATTTCCGCCATGGCATTCTTTAGTATAGTGCCCCTTCTTATCGCATTTGTGGCAAACCACTTCAGTCTTTCCTTTCTTCTGTGCTCTTCCCTTATGAGCAATCTTTTTTTGGAAAAACTTCCTTTTCTGGCCTTATCCCATCTGAGCCTCCTTCGTCTTCTTCCTCATGCAAGCCAACGCCTCTTCTTGTCATTATGCCATTTCAACCACTATATTAATGGGATCTCTCAAATGTGGTAAAGTGGCATTTATCAACCCTGGCCTCAAGCCCTTTATAAACTTTTCATTCCTCCTGATCACGATATCTACTAAAGCATACCCGTATCGGGCCAATTCCTCAAATTTCCTCGCATACTCTAAGATGGACATATCTTCTTATTCTAACTCTGCGAACATCCACATCAATCCCGATTGCGCCATTATAGACAGAAATCTTTCTGAAAACCTTCTCCTAAACTCCTCCATGTGATGGTTTCCTTATCAACTCCAACAGTAACAATACTCAACCAGAACAAAGCAGCTTCTTGCAGCTGCCTCAAAACTAATCTCCTCTTCTGTGCGTCATTCAATCCTAAGTCAGCAAAATTCTCTCGCAATGTACTGGCCAATTTTCCACATCGATCGTATCGTCAGTTTATTAAATGGTTTCCCCCCAAGCCTGATGTAATCCTAACTCAAGTTAGCATATTGAATGGCCATCGAAACTTCCTGAGCTTCACCTCCAATGGAATTACCTTCGACAACTCCGGCTGTTATTCCAGCTTGCATCATGTTTACAAAGGACTAATACATTACTCCCATGTCCATCTAGGGAAACAGTTTCGGCTTGAGCCTGACGGGTCCTCTCCAAGTGTTTGGTCAGGCATTTCCATTAGTGGTGGTGCTATCTCCTTCTAGATTTACTTTGCCTCTTCTTCCTTCCATATCAGTATTCAAACCTTGTGAGATACAAATGAATATCCTAACCAACAAAGGAGTCTAAAGAGATATCTCATAATTATATATATATATATATGTAATACAAGTATGTTACTATACCGTTGTCCCATACCCCGATCATAACTCTAATTTCAAAGGATTATGTTTTCAAAAATCATTTTTAATTAAAGTATTTCATAAACCATGCTCTCATACTAAGCTATAATATCCCTTATCTAGAGGCTCAAAACTAAGTGCTACAAATGCTACAGTAATCTGTGGTATTAACTTCCGACGACTAAATACAACTATGTTAATGGTATCAATAATATCAGAAGCACTTGAATTTGAAACCAAAAAAGATTTCAAAAAAAACTTTTACTTCATTACATTTCAAAACCAATTTTTTACGTGCGCACCATATAATCCCAAATAGTTCCAAAGCACAGATCAAATATAATTATTACAAAATACGCTAAGAACGGTATGTGAAGATACCCCTTTGGTTGATTAGAGTCATATGGTCATAAAAGACCTAATATAACACAATATTAAACCTTCCGAAATCAATCCTCAAAACAATATCAAACCTTTCGAAATCAATCCTCAAAACTTTCAAAATGATACATCAAACCTTTCAAAACCATTCTCCAAATCTTTCGAAGCCATTGAAAAGCAAACCTTTCAAAAGCTGCAAAACTTTGGACATCCTTCATTAAAAACCACTTTAAAACAATTACCTTAGTAAAACCTGTAGAAAACCTTCCTTCATAAACATTTCAAAACCATTTAATAAATCATTGGAAACTTTTGACTTACTACCGTTTGACTCTGTCCAATTCTTTACATACCATTAGCTTGATACCATGTGCATTGGTATGACCTTGTCGAAAGCTTAGAACCTCTCGACCTTGTCGGAAGGGCCGGGTCGGAAGGTTTGATATCGCAAAGCCTGAAACATGCTAAAAGTATGTTTTTTTAACTTAGAAAAGATAAATTTTCAACTAACCTGCCTTTGTTCATCAAACTCCCATTGGTTAACAAATTCTTTTTAGAAATATGCTTCCACTATTTTCAGAATTAAATAATAATTCTCTTTTATAAAATGCCCCTTTACCATAATCAAGTATATAAAACATGTAAGTCACATGCCTTAAATATTTTATATATTCTTCAAATAACTTACAAAAAATCTAGAAAATCCCCAAAAATATACTTTAATATGTTTCCTAAGATATATAAATTTCAACCCTAAATAATTATTAGTTTAGCCGAAAATAATTTATAACCCAACAAATAATTTCTTTCAGTAGAAAATTTATGTAAAATCCATATAAAATTAGAAAATTATGAAAATTGAAACCCATCTCTAAAATATCATTTCTGATCTATATTTAAATTTTCAAGTCATTTAGATGTCATTTAATAAGGTTTTCATGTCAAACATATCAAAAAAACTTACATGAACATGTATTATCCATTAACAACATACTTATATGTATATGTATATAACTTTAATCATCAAAACATGGCATATGCTTGCAAATCATTTCGGGTCTAATCTTAAAACCGAAAACTAAAAGAAATTAGGATGTAGTAATTATTCACCTTAGCTATGAGATTATAGATGTGAGTTTGGATGTTGATTTAGTTGATTTTTGTCCTTCTTTTGAATCCGAGCTTTGATCTATTCCTAAGAATGATAATGGTGGCCGACCTTAGAAAATTTTAGTTTGAATGAAATGAAAATGAATGTGAGTTCGATTCCTAAGGGTTTAGGGTATAAACCATACTTATTTCCCATATTTCCCTTCTCATATCCTAACATATTAATCTAGATTATTTCATTTTAATGAACACACTAACATGGCATGGCTACCCTTTGTTAACCAAATCCCAAACTTTTAATCTTTATATTATTTATTTAATTTGTCTAAATAATTGTTCTAAAGAATGTTATAAAAATATGGGTTGTTACAAATTAACTATAATTTAACTTGAGAAGTTAATTTGAATTCAATGGCAGCTTGTTTAAGTACCATTGTGGTCGTAAACCTTCTTTCTCGATTTGAAAAGTTATAGATTTAAATTAACTTCGAATAATGTTTAATTTAATTATGTTTTAACAAAGCGTTTGTTAACTCCTATTGTTTAAATGTTGTGCAAAAAAAATTTCATTAAAGTTAATTCTCATATTTAAAATGTTTAAAATCAATTATTTTATTAATGTTGTTTAAAGGTAATTAATTGCTTATTAATGTTGTTTAAAGATAATCTAACTATATTACTTATTAATTAAAGCTAGTTAATATTTTATTAGTAATATTGTTTGAAAGTTTATTAATTTTACTCTGAAAGTTGTTTAAAGAAATTCTATTATATTTTATTATTTAGATGTTTTAAAGGCTTTTATTGTATTATTTAAAAAGTTTTAAAAGTTTTATTATTGTATTTTCAATTTTTTTAAAGGTTAATTATTATATTATTAGAAATGTTTAAAGTTTATTTGTATGTTGTTGAAGTTTTTATTCGTTATAATTAAATAATAAATTGTTTAAAAAAGGATTTATTTATAAAAAGGACTTATTTAAGGAGTTTATGAATTCGATAGTGGTTTAGAATTTCAAATGAAGTTGGATTTTGAATGATTTTAGCAATGAGGTTTATAGATGGTTTAGCGATTCAAAATGGAAGATTTATAAAAGAGTGTTTTTTAAATAGATTGGAAATTTACAAAGAAGCTTTACAAATAGATTTTTAAGATTTATAAAGGATATATATATATATATAATAAAGAGATTTATGGAAAGGAATGTTGTTTTGGGTTATCTTTTTCTCTATTTAAAGTTATATGGGGTTTCGATCATTTTAATATGATTTTGAAAACAAAAAATCATTCTAAATGTTTTTTGATCATACGTATATCATTTTATAAGTATATGGGATGTTTTTTAAAGTTTTGAAAGGAATTGTTTGTGAATATACTTATAAGAGTGAGATAAGTATACAAATATTTTGAAAAATATGTTTGGAAAGAGATTTAATTAATGAAAGATTAATTTTGAGAGGATTGGTGGTTTCGACAGGAAATGTAGTCTTTGTTTTTTGAATGCTTGTTCATTAGGTAGTTAAATAACCGACTATCAATGTTTTTCTAAATAGGTAATCCTTCTACGTTTTGGAGGTACGAAAATATTCCCTACTTAACACCGAAGGATTTTAACTCTGAAAATATATAGGAGGACCACAGGGATGATATGGTATAGTTTTCGTCAGTGGTGTTGTACTGCACTTATAAACTCGTTTTGTTTTGTAGGACAAACGATAAGGACATCCATCCACTCAAATGGTTAGTGGGTGATCCATGCCCTTATTTATTATACACTAATTTCGAAAAGAAACAGTATTGAGAATTCTAATAATCGATTGGTTGGAACATTCGCTAAGCGGGGAAATGTAGTTTGAAGAGATGACTCAAAACTGTAACCAATCCAAAACCACATACGATGTCTAATCTTGGATGAGATTCAAGATCTATTTTGGATGTTGGAATCCATGTGTGTTTCCAAAACCCGTCGAGGTGTGCGAATCCATGTGTGATTCTGATTTCTTGATTGAGATGTGTGGATCAATGTGTGGTTTCGAGACCCGTAGAGGTATGGGAATCAATGTGTGATTCTGAGATCTTTGTTGATATGTGGAAATCTATGCGTGGTTTTGAGAGCTGTTGAAGTGTAGGAATCCTTATGAGGTTACGAGATCAATTTTGAGATGTGGGAACCCATGTGTAGTTCCGGGACCTGTTAAGGTATGGGAATCCATGTGTTTATCTAACCCATAAGGGTGCAGACGTCTCCTTCATAGAGTCACCTATTGTTGTTATGCATGCATGGAGCGATGCACTCAGCTTGAAATTTTTTTGAGCTGGCATGTATTTCCTATTTGACATCACCGGGGATGTATTTTGCCTTTGGAAGGATGACTCTAATCTTTGTGTAGGAGGACCATGCTCTAAGTACTATTGGCAACTCCATGAAATCTTACACAATTAATGAATGCACCGTAATCGTTGTTGATTATATACCTATTATTGCTGTAATGTACACTCATGGGCATCACAACTATTTGATTATTGATATTTTTGGTCATAGACGTTATTATAATATTACTGGATTTTATAATATAAATGGTTTGGTTATCATAAGGTATAAACCCGTCTGTGTTTATGTGCAGCGTGGTTTTATAAAATACTTTTATTTTGGACGGTTTTATAAAATTAAAATCCATATGGGACGTGTTTCTCATGTTGGTTTACGAGACCGATTTGGTTGTTATTTTCTAAAAATTCTTGGTTAGACCGAACATATTCATAGGTTCGGCTTGGATACTTAGAGCTTCAGGAGACAAGTTGGTTGACTTTATGTCATATCTACGTATATTTTATTTCTATTGCATTATTTGTTTTCTACAACAGAATTTTTTACGACAGTTTTTTACAGTTGTCCAGGCTGATGATTTGTTTAGTGCTAAATGATTAATGTATGTATATTATAGTTTTTCTTTGTGCAAAGTTATGTTGTATACAGTATATAACTTGTCATGATGTGAGACTTTGTCCTGTCTTTTCATTCTTTTAATGAAACACCCCACACCCCTTACGATTCCTAAGAAGGGCACACCAAAGGATGTAGTGCATTATATGTATAGCTAAAGCATCACAGAGACTAAGATTCACAAGGCAAATAGGTAAAAGTAGTGGAAAACGACTAAATAATAAATTATCATTCAAAATTAAACTTCATCTTAAAATAAGTAATAAAAACACTACATGACTCAAAAACTCAAAATATCTCATGTCTTATGAACATACAACTCAGTTTTACATAATCAGAGTAAAGAAAACAATAATAATCGCTCTCACACGTGCCAATCCATCATAAGCCAAATGATGAAAAGACAAATAGTACATATGAAATGAGAAAACTTCGAAAATGAATCTCTAAGCAACCTGAACCAACTATCCTCAACTTTGTTGGCCTATTGGGAAAGAAGGAATGAAAGAGGAGCGGGTCAAACAATAAGTCTAGTGAGTGAAAGTAATTACTAGCATTTCTGAGAAAGATAAAGATAATAGACTAAGAAATAGTTCTAGTTTGAAAGGAAGATACAAAACAGATTAAACTCGCATAAAATACTGTTTCTGACTCTATTTAACTGTTTGCTTTGATTGTTTGCGCTTGTCTTAAACTACTGCGATTAGGCTGAAACCCTAATCCTATCTCAATTGCTAATCTTGATTAGGCTGAAATCCCAATTCTACCCATTGATCGGACTTTCCTATCTCAATTGTGCCACTGTGAGCCAATCATGTTGGTCCCATAGCAAAATACACCTCTTAACGCTTAGGACGTAGTAGCAAATTATTCACCCTAACCGATGTCGCTCGCTCATCGCCGGTACACACTAACCGTCGCCCCCCATTCGACCCTTAATTTCCCTTAATCAGCATAAGCATGCCTAGCATCACCCATATATGAGACCATCAGTCCTCAACCTAAAAAAAAATGCTGCCGGTATTGGTCCTAACAAACAAATTTTTTAACTTTGTGCCCCTTGGCCAAATGCCCAAATTTGAGCCTCTATCTATTGGCCACTTATTTAGCCTAATTAGCATAAGCGTGCCCAGCCTCACCCACGTGTGAGACCATTTGTCCTAGACCTATGGGTCGACCCGACCCTAGCAAGGTCGACCTATTCCTTTTTTCATTTCTATTTATACAATTCTGATTTCCTGCTTCACTCCTAACTTCTTTATAATAGCTCGGATTTCAACAAGTTATAAATGGACGTCGATCAGAAACTTGTCAGGGACCCAATGGTACAACTCCTGTATCTCAATTCTGATAATTTCCCCACCCTTTTTTACTATTTAATTGATTTGTTAATCAATTATTATTACTCTAATTCCATGTTGTTATATTCTCACCTCCTTAAAGGATTTCGCCCTCGAAATCTCAAGGACGGAAGAACGAAATAAATATTTTCATCCAAATTCCACAACCACATATTCCACCATCATCTATTACATCCATTGTCCTTAAGCTTTTTAATGCAATTTATGATATATGCAATAGTGCAATGTCAAATCCCTAACTATGCAAAAGATTGGGCGGTCTACTGATTCAATTGACCAACTTTTTATGTGCTCATGTCCGTGCCATGTATCCAAATGATTGCAAATTCCCTAATGATAACTGATAGTTCTATATGCGTGCTAACATCATCATCCAAATGCAATAATCATATGATAATCACCCATTCATAACAACCGTGAAATAAAAATGCAAGTGCATACAAATCCATATGCATATGCTTTAGTGACCTAGTTAGGCCAATCTCTAAGAGATAGTTTGCCAAATGTGTGCATATGCGTCCATTAGCATCCACTAGCAAGCACTTGCAACCACTTGCGTCCAACATACATAACATATTTTAGTAACATGTCTACATTCAGTCCTACCATCCATAGGATAAATCCTAAGATTTACCCTCCCAAAGGATACTAAAGGAAAGAACCTATTCAAAACTAAAGATGGATATAGGAAATTCAAGACGCGCCATCGAAGAGATGCGGATAAGAGATACGTATTTTCTCCTTAGCCTCCCACGTACTGTCCTCAATACTATCTCCCCACTACACCTTAACCAAAGGGACTTCCTTATTCCTAAGCTTCTTGATATCATGTCCGGTGATCTTAGTAGGAATGCGACGAACCGATGCTTCTCTCTCCACTTCAACTTCCTTAAGTTGGCTAGGTTCCACAACCTCTGTTGAATCATGTAAGTGCTTTCTCACGTGAAAAACATGAAAAATGTCGTGAACTCCCACGAGCCTCTATGGTAGCTTTATCCGATACGCCATCTTCCCTACTCTTTCCATAATGGGGAATGGTCCTGCGAATCTGGGAGCATGTTTTCCACTTGATGCAAACCTCACTACCTACTTAGCAAAGACACCTTAATGAAAACCAAATCTTTTACCTCTAGCTCAATATCCGTTATCCGCTTATCTGCATAGAATTTCTAAATATCTTGGGCCATTTTCATTCTTCTTCTAATCAAATCAATCTTTTTCAAAGTCTCTCTAACCATATTGGGACCAAGTGGTAACCTTTATGTAGACTCTAAACAGCACGAAGGCGACTTGTAAGTTCTTCCGCTGAGGGGTTCAAAAGGAGCCATCCAATGCTAGCTTGAAAACTATTATAATAAGCGAATTTCACTAAAGGAAGTTGCTCCTTCCAAGTCCCTCCAAAATCAAGAATGCACATCCTCAACAAATCCTCAAGAACTCTATTAACTCTCTCTGCTTGGCCATCCATTTGAGGGTGATAGGCCATACTCAATCTAAGTTGTGTCCTTAAAGCCTCTTGCAAGCTCCTCTAAAACATGCTAGTAAAGATAGGGTCTCTATCTCTCATTATTCAAGAGGGAACTCCATAACGTCGGTTATCTCACAAATGAATATGAATGCCAAATAAGGTGTTGTCCTCTTACTGTTGATCGAAATAAAGTAGGCACACTTAGTCAAACGAACTACAGTTACCCAAATACTGTATTACCCTTCCTAGATTGGGGTAAAACATCTGTGATGTCCATCGAAACACTTTGCTACTTCCATTCGGGTACATCCAATGGTCGAAGCAATCCGCCAGGCTACTGCTGCCTTAACCCTTTCGCACACAAGACAATTCGCCATAAACTCTGCTACATCCTTCTTCGTGCCACTCTAATAAACACTCTCTTCATGTCCCTATACATCTTATTACCGCCCTGTTGAATAGTCAGGTGAGAATGGTGTGCTTCTGCTAGAACTGTACTCATCAAATCACTGTTGCGGGGGACACAAATTCTTCCATCTGTCCTTAGTCACACTTTACTATCGATGGAATAGTTTCGGAGATGTCTAGACTCCTCTCCTCTACTAATACTATCAAGAATATCCACAAACTTAAGTTTGTGCCTTGAGCCAAACTTAGGAAGCTTCTAACTTCAGTAGCATTCTTGGGGGCCTTCCAATCCTTTACTGCTACTACCTTAGCAGGATCCACAGCTAGACCCTCTTTGAGACTCATGCCCCAAGAACTCACCTCCTTGTGCTAAAAGTGAGACTTTGAGAATTTTTCTTTCAGCTGATGAACACGATGTGTACAAAGAACCTCCTCATGATGAATAACATGCTCTCCTATACTCTTGGAAAACACTTGAATGTCATTCACAAACACTACAAGGAACTTGTTTAGGACGTCTCAAAAAACACGGCTCATTAGATCTACAAAATAGGCTGGGGCATTAGTCAACCAACAACATAACCAACCACTTAAAGAATCCATTGGGTGTCCTAAACGTTGTCTTATCGATGATATCGTCAGTGATCCTAAGTTAATGAAATCCACTGGCTAAGTCATGTTGAGATTATACTTAAGAGCCAACCAACTGATCGAAAAGATCAACTATCCTAGGAAGTGGGTAATAGTTCTTCTTTCGTGAGCTTATTCAACTCTCTATATTCTACATAAAGTCGAATGGAACATCCGCCTTTATAGCAAAGAGGACTGGCGCCCCCCACTCAAATATGCTCTTTGTTGAAGCCTTTCCTTAATTTACCACCAATCTGCTTACTTAACTCCTTCCTCTCCTTAGGAGCCATATGTCTCATAGGTAATGCCATTGGCTTAGCATTTTCATTCAGATAGATTCTAAAGTCGATCTCTCTCATGGGAGTTGCCCCCTAACCTCCTCAAAAACGTCTAAAAAATCTCTAACAATTGGAACTGAATCTAACTCTCCTGGTGATGAATCAAGGTAATAAAGGAAACTCAACATGAATGATCCTTATAGGGTGCAAGAAACCTTGAGAATCCGTCCGCTACATGTCCTAATTCTGATGACTCTCCTTTCACAGTCCAATATCACACCATAAGTGGATAACCAGTCCACCCCCAAAATCCTCCCATATCCTGAAAATCCCAGTACATAGGCGTCACAATCAAAATCTATACCTAGTATGAAAAATTTCAAACCCCTACAAATCGTGGATAAATGTGCTGATCCTCCTATGGGCTTTGAAATAACTATAGGGTCTATAAGTAGAGAAATATCTTAGTGTAAGCATTCAACCAAGGAACTAGAAATGAAAGAATGCGATGCTCCGGAGCAAAAAAGAGTCCGAATAGGAAAACCTGAAATAGATATCAAACCTTCTACAGAGACTTTCCTA
This sequence comes from Allium cepa, assembly GCA_030765085.1. Taxonomy (NCBI): domain Eukaryota; kingdom Viridiplantae; phylum Streptophyta; class Magnoliopsida; order Asparagales; family Amaryllidaceae; genus Allium; species Allium cepa. Next base: position 511,097,615 of record CM060941.1, read on the forward strand.
CCTCGGTCTGGTCCACTACAAGAAGGTGTTGCATCCCAAGCCAGTACTTGTGCTGTAGGTGCACCTGCTCTCTGCCTCGTCCTTTGAGGACAAGCTCTACTAAGGTGTTTAGGCTGCCACAGTTGTAACACCTCCCCTTCATTGTGTCCTTCTTACAGTCCTTTGATTATTGCCCAACCAATCAACAATTATGATATTTCTCGCCCTTCTTGATTTGTCCCTTTTGAGGTCCTCCTCCTTTATTCTTGTCCTTATCCTTCTTATTCTTCAACCACTGCTTCTTAGAGTTTCTTGATTTAGGAACCCTCTTAACCTCTCCTTCCTTAGGATATGAGAGCCATTTCCACAAGTGACTCGTACATCGCTCCCATAGGTACATGTGTCAATGCCAACCATTGGAGGGGATGGTTCAAAACCTTAGCAAACTTAGTGGCCTTCTTATGCGGTGTACTAACAAGCCCCATCTCAAACCTCGATAACTCATTAAACTTATTTATATAATCTTTCACCCAAAGACTACCTGCTTCAGACTAATGAACTTCTCCAACTGCATACTTTCCTCGGCTTGCGACAAGAAATTTCTCTCAAACCTCTCTCGAAATCCAACCCAACAAATGTCTCTACCCTCCATCTCTTTTTTCTCCCACTAGTAATTAGCCTCTCCCTTAAGCTACCAAAATGCAAGCGAACTCTCTGTTGGTCCTTCAACCCTAACAGTCAAAATATCCGCTCTATATTCCTTAACCAAGTTCATGCCTCTATGAAATCCTCTATGCCAGAAAATGTCTTGCCACTTAAATTAGCGAAATTCCTGCATAGCTTAGAAAAAGTGACTGCTGCAGGAGGATTAACGGGACCTCCACCCACCGGTACTGCATTGGGCACTTTTCCTTGCACCTCTAGTGCCGTTGCTAGGAAGCATCTACGGAACCAGCAAAGGACTTGGACACCCTCTGGAAGATTTGGGGTGTCCGTCATTCTATGCAAAGAAAAGAAAATTTAGGCTCGAAAGAAGGTTGAACTGGACTCCAAGGAGATTTTTATAAAAACTCTCTTATACTTGAAAACTATTTCTATAATAAAAGTTTCTTTCTAAAAAATACTTTTAGTTTGAAGATATGTTACCTTTAAAAAATACTTACTTTATAATAGGTTTTAAGGAATCCTACAAACTTAGGCTCTAATACCAAATGAATCACCCCATACACCTTAGTATTCTCCAAAAGGGCACACCAAAGGATATGTTGCATTATAGGTATAACTAAAGCATAATAGAAACTAAGTTTCATAAGACAAATAAGTAAAAGTAGCAGAAAACATTTAAATAATAACTTATCATTTAGAATTAAACTTCCTCTCAAAATAATTCATAAAAACATAACATGTCTCAAAAACTCAAAATCTCTCATGTCTTATGAAAATACATCTCAGTCTCTCATAAATAGATTAAAAACAGCAATAATAATCTCTCTCACAAGTGCCAATCTACCATAAGACAAATGATAAGGATGAAAAGCAGAAGAATACATTTGAAATGAGAAAATTCTGGAAATGAATCTCCAAGCAACCTGAATAACCTATCCTCAACTCTACTGGCCTATTGGGAAAGAAGAAAAGATAGAGGATTGGGTCAGACAATAAGTCAAGTGATTGAAAGTAATTACTAGAATTTCTAAGAAAGATAAAGATAATAGACTAATAAATAGTTCTAGCTTGAAAGGAAGATAAAAGATAAAACTTGCAAAAAATACTGTTTCTGATCTTGTTTGACTGTTTGCTTTGATTGTTTGCACTTGTCTTAAACTATTGTGATTAGGCCGAAACCCTAACTCTATCACAGCTGCTAATCTTGATTAGGCTGAAATCTTAATCCTACCTATTGATTGGCCTTTCCTCTCTCTGTTGTGCCATTGTGAGGCAATCCTGTTGGTCCCACAGCAAAAGACACCTCTAGTGCTTAGGATGCAATCGCGAATTATTTACCCTAATCGATATCGCAAGCTCAGTCACCATAGGTATACACTAACTGTCACCCCCTATTTGACCCTTTATTTACCCTAATCAGCATAAGCATTCCTAGTCTCACCATGTGTGATACCATCAGTCCTCGACCTAAAAGGGAATGCTTCCGGTATTAGTCCTAAGAAAAAAATCTTCTAACTTTGCACCCCTTTCCCAAATCCTTAAATTTGAGCCTCTATCTATTGGCCAATTGTTTACCCTAATTAGCATAAGCGTGCCTAGCCTCACCCACGTGTGAGACATCATTCCTAGATTTTAAAGGGAATATTGCCGATATATGCCACTACTCCAATATTTGCTTAATAACTTAATCCAAGACCTAAGTTTTAAAATAAGCCTCTTTTATTATTTCTTTCTTTCTAATTATAACCTACGAGTTAATATGGTTCTTGCAGCCATTACTCTTTTATTTAGTTATAACCATTGGTTATAATCATGCTTGCAAATATCTAAAATTTGCTTATTTCAGTCCATCTCCATTTTATTTCATTTTTTCTCATTTTACATCTGATTTCTGTAAATTTAGTATTTTTTATTTTAATCCATATTTTCGAATTCTTCTCTTTTTAATATTTTATTCACATAAAAAGGATTAAATTCCAAAAAACCTAACATTTACAGGCGAAATTCCAACTTAAAACATATGTAAATAACTATAAATGACTATAAATAAATGCAAATAACTGAATATAATAGCTGTGTAAAAAATAGACCTAAAAAACTGTTGAAATTTACTTAAGAACTGATTGTAAATAAACATACATAAAGACTATTTCAAAATTGTAGAAAAACTACAACTTTTGAGAACCCTGCTATTCTAAATTGCTTATAGGTCTAAAATAATTACAAAACACTCACTTGTGGTCCTTAGCTCTAATCCTAGGCCTTCCTAGATCCACTTCTAGGGTGTAAAATATTTTTATCGAAAAGATTTCCTTTTCAAAAAAATTTCTATTTAGGGTTCAGCCTCAGGCAATGAACCCAATTGGAAGAAAATCTGAATGAGAAAAATAGCTAGGCCTAAGGTTCTATTTATGGTATTGCTTAAGGATCTTAAGCTATCGGATTTGTAGATTTAATCTAGTGCAACCACATTATGGGCTCACTTGGAACCATCGGTTGCAGCTACGAATACATAGAATTTCACAAAAAAATCAATTTTATAGTTTTTGGCTCGTACCTGGATGAAAAATCATCTAAGCACTATTGCGGGTCGACCTGGGCTAAAGGCGAGTTAACCTATGGGTCGACCTAACCCTAGCAAGGGTCGACCCATCCCTTTTTTCATTTTTATATAATTCTAATTTCTTGGTTCTCTTGTAACTTCTTCGTACTAGCTTGGATTTCGACAAGTTATTTATAGAAGTTGATTAGAAAATTATCACGGACCCAATGCTGCAATTCTCATAGTTCAATTTTGACAATTTTCTAACCATATTTTATTATTAAATCAATTTGTTAATTAATTATTATTACTCTAATTTTTCTTGTTGTTACATTTTTCCTAAAAATCAACCTTTCGGTATTTGGATGTTTGGCATGTGAATAACGTAGGTGTATTAGTGTCGACTTTTGAAAGTCAAAAAGGCAGGTCATTAAATGTAGTATTGGAGCATAGTTTAGTGAACACCTAGGCTTTGTGGGTTAACTCATTTAAGATATGGAAAGTGCGAAGCTAGGATGATTTTGAGTGTAGAATATATGAGAACATACTTGTTACTGCTACAAAAATGTTCATATTATGCCGATTTATCGGTTGATGGGTTTATGAATTCTGGTCGGTATGTAGGATGCCACGTTATTGAAAGTAGTTTCTAAACACTTGAACAAAGGAAATCGATAGAGTATTATTTTAAAATTGGGCGAGTGAAATAATTTTACTTAGAATATAGTTTGCATATTTAAAAGAATAATCTTCAGAAATTAATATAGTTACTCATGATGAGTTTGTTTATTAGGAAATGATAAAACAAACGGTAATATTTAATCATTATCATTTATTGTTTTATTGATCGTGCTCGCTAAGTTTGGAGCATTGGTTGTTTGTTGATTTATAAGTTTTAGGCGATCGGTTAATGGGCATTGACAATTCTGGTTGATTTGGATCAATTTTATCCCTTTCACAACGTAGGTCGATAAATAGTAATTGTGCGAACATTGAAACGAACACCTTATGAATTCTATTTCATAATTTGACTATAAGGAAATCTGTGATAATGTTGGGTAAAAATTTAACTTAATAAAAGTTTCTTGTTATAATCTAAATGTAGGTGTACATTTGTGAAATGATTTAATATAAGGAAGTGAAATTTATATAAATAAGACTTATAAATGTTATTTATATAAAAGGGGATTTTAGCTAAATATTTGAGAACTAAAATGCCAGTGTTTTTGGAAATTGTTTTTCAAAAGGTTTTGGAGAAAATAATAATAGTATTATTAGAAAGTATATTTGGAATAGGAATATTTTTAAAAGCATTTAAAAAAGGTGTAGGAAGCAATAAACACACTTTAGTTGCTGAAATATAATTCTGTTGATGACTTTTCAAGTTTCTAAGTGAGGGATTGATACCATAGTGATTTGCTATAGAAGTTTTGTTTTGGGTAAAACAAACTTATTTTAGACTCCAAAATGTACTTTTGATATGCAAAAGGTATATACATATTATTTCAAAAGGATTTGAAATAATAACTAGATGGTTAATTCTTAAATTTTCAGTAAAGTAATATTAATGGACCAATGTATCCTATGCATTAGAATAATTTGGTTTGTGCATCTTGTTTTGAGGTTTTGTTTGGAAATTTTCATTTATGAAAATAAAACGGGATTTCAATGATTTTGGACAATCGAAAATCCATGAATGAATATTTAAATTTAAGCTAAGTGTTTTTGTTGAAATAATAAGAAGATAAGTTTTGTAACTTATAAATTCAAGAAATAGCAAGTTAAAAAAAAATTAAATTTGGAGGACATTCTGGTTAAGTATAACTAATCTGAATTTGTATATAGACTCCTAGGATGTAGAAAAGTGTGATACAAATATGAAATTAAGTTTTAAAAGTGAATGAATTAACATGTGTATTTTATAAATAAAACAATGAGATTAAATTCAACTGAAGCATTGTGTTATGAAATGGTTCATAAATGAATTTACTATGAAATAGAGTCGTATTTAATGGAACTGAAAGTGATTTAAAATGTAAAGTAATTGGTATAATTAAGAAACCAATTGAAAAAAGTGTGTAAGTTGTATATAGACCATTTTATTCACCTAAACATTTGATCTAATTTTGAGAATACAATTTCGTGGTGATTTACACTGGCCCAATTTAGTATTTTTCATCAGATTCCTGATAGCAAACATTGGAAATTAATTTTTAATTTAATTCCAAAGTTTTCTATCATAGTTGATGGTTGTGTAAGGAGAATAGTAATCTCTAATCAAGGAATGGAATCGATGTGTGACGACGCAACTTTCTCATCACAGAAAATCGCATCATCTTTAAGAAAGAAAGGGATAGAAAAGAGAAAAGAAAGAAGAGAAAGAAGAAACAACATCAGAATTTAAATAGCATAATGAATAAATTATATTAATAACATAAGTAATACATAGAATGCAACAATTATCAGAGTTACACAGACAATACATCACATACTAGAGAGTTATAAAAACCTGTCTAGTTATACAACTCAATACACAATACAGATAAACCACTCAGAGATACCAACACAGCGGAACACTATATATCTACACGTAGAAGCCTTCTGCTCCATTGCTCCTCCATAATTCGTCAAAGCTAACCAGAATTCCTTAGCTACTCGTAAAAATTTGAGTACCCAAGAGTTTAAGAAAAACAGAAATAAACTCCGGGTCAGACATGGGTCTGGTGTGAGTAACAGGTTAAAGTTGCTTAACTTTCGAAAACCTTTGAAAACAAAAGGTATCATGTAAGACTTCACGCACGTAAACATGGAAAAGTTTTTACCTTACGCTAACCAAAACATTTTACAGGAAATCCGGTGATATTATAATAGGTCTAGGGTTTTCAAGTAAATAAGAAATAGCCGAAATTGTTACATTCATTAAATTCCAGCCACTAGCCACAAAAGTGGGTAATACAATCAAATCTGAGGGCACTTATTGGATTTTGGATTCCATACAATGGCAGGGCTACCGGGGCACCGCCTGTCACAGTACGTGGCCTAGATCAACGTACCAAGGATCACTCCCAATCCTCTACAACACAAAGCCGGAACCATTCCTTACTGAACAGTTCCAAGCAAGACCACCCCGCAGTTGTGATCAACAACCGCACCACACAGCTGAAATTAAAGGGACATCTAGATAGGAGTAAATCTCATCCTACTTGGGCATGACCCACTTAGCCTTGCTGCACCTCCCATGTTTTAGCCATTCCCGGTTGATGAGGCTTGAGGCTATGATTAGCTTTAGAGTACACATCTCTTAGAATGCTCATGGTCCACCTGACGATGTTCCGAAAGCATTCAATCTATACAAGTTCGTTCCGAGTTCGAACGAAACCGAAGGCATTATCTCGTTACACTCATTTTGGAATCACCCTCAGAGTTAACGACGATAACCCTTGCACTCTGAATCTTTATCTTCACTTTAGATTCACGACCTATCGTTAATTTGGATCGATGTGGTCTTCGGATATCCAAATATGGAAACCCGATCCCGGTCTCACCGAATCCAAAACATATATTTTAAAGCCAAGTTGTTTTAAATTTTTAAAATAATTCAATTCATTACCTATATACACACAGATAGATAATTCACAACATAACAATAGATAATCAACATTATGATCATTATAAACAGATACTCCATATTATCATTCAATGCAACCAAAGCATCCATAACACACAGCATTACTCATCTCATAGCTGAGATTACAAACCATACAAGGCAACCAATATCATCCATTCATACATAATCAATAATTTAATGATCACGCCATCTATAATTAATTTAAAGTGAATTAAGTTAATTACTTCATCTCTAATTAATTTAAAATGAATTAAATTAACTACATCATCTTTAGTTAATTTAAAATAAATTAAATTAATTACTTCATCATTAAAATCCTGCTTAACTTAACCACTAATTGATTACAAATCAATAAATTTCTCACCATCTCATTACTCGTTTCAGTTAATCATTCCTGATTAACAATTTCCTAACTACAATAAGTAATTAGCCTTTAAATTAATTACACAAGTTAATTATACTTAACACTTTGCAATAATTAACTTTTAGTTACTTAACCAATTAATTAACTAAAATTAATTACATTAATCCTTTATTAATTAATTACTTCATTTATTAATTATTCCTTAATTGATCTATTCTAAATTACATCATTAATTTTATTAATTAATGATTTCTAAATTACATTTTTAATTAATCTCTCTATATAAATTAATTACATTAAGTAATCAATCTTCAATTAAACCACACATATTAATCACCCTTGATTCGTAACATCCAGTAATTAACTACATTTAATTACTTCATCAAATAAATTACTCCTTAATTTATTCTCTAATTAATCCCCTGATTAATACCATTCAATAATTATCTACCCTTAATTACTTCATTCAGTAAATTAATTACACTTAATTAATTATCTTAATTAAACCCTTGATTAATAACACAGTAATTTATTCCAAATTATTTCCATTATTAAAACATCTTTAATTACATTCAGTAATTACCAGTTAATTACTTCCCTAAGTAATTACAATTCCATTAATTACATTAAGTAATTATTTTTAAATCATCAAGTGTTTAAATTAATTAAACTTAATTAATTAATCTAAACTAATCACATTAACCCCATTAATTACGTTAAGTAACTAATTCATTAATTACTTCATTAAGTAATTAAACTTTAACAATTACAAAATTAATTAATTAATCCAATTAAATATTAAAATTAATCACATTAATTAATTGTTAAATAATCTTAGTTAATGACCTTCATTAACAAACTTTTAATTTCTTTCTTAAGAAATTATCTCAGATTAACCATTATTAATTACAAATTAATTAATATTTAATTACAAATTAATTAATCTCTAATTATTTAATTAATTAAATTTTAACGGTAACCTAATTAATCCTTAATTACTTGATTAATAAATCTTTAATCATTAACTAAAATCTAATTAACAATCTCTAATTACAGATTAATTAACATTAATTAATTAATCTTAAGTCTTAATTAATCAATTTTAAAAAACACTTAATTACTTATTTAATCATCCATATTATTAATTAATTAAATAATTAATTTTTCATCTTAATTATCTTAATAATTTAATGAATCCAAATCATTAAAATTCTAATTTAATTTAAGAAAAATATTTCTTACTAAATCAAGCATTTAAAAACAATTGGTTTTTAAATTTACTTTATATTCCATTTAAACTTCATTTTAGATTTAAGATTTTAAAATGAATACAAATTTAACTTAAACAAGGTTTTAAAAAAAAATTCAAAACCTTCTTATCTCATATGTTAAAGAAATATCCATTTACAAAGAAGTTTAAAAGAAATTTACAACCCAATTCATCTTTGAATTCAAATTTGTTCAAAATACACTTTAAACATTCCAAGTTATTTAAAAACAAGTTCAATTTAAAAATTTCCTTTAATTTTCAAAACTGAAATACAGATTTAAATCTTCATTGCAGATTTAAACTTAAATCTTTAAAGCTTTACTTACATTTTCCATCTTCATTTTAAAATTCAAATCATTTAACCATTTCTAAAATAGTTAAAACAAATTAAATTTAAAAAAATTATTTTATTTTAAAAATGAAATTCAAACAAAATTCCATATTTTAAATCTCAGATTCAAACTTATTTTAAAGCTTGTATTTTACAATTTGAACTTCCAGTTTAAATTCAAAACCAATATTCTTTTACACTTAAAAGTTGTTTAAAACTAAATTTAAATTTCAAAATTTAAATTATTTCAAATCTCAAATTCAAACAACTTTGAAATCAGATTCAAACTCATTTTAAACTTATTTTAAATTTCCAGTTTACATTTTAAACTTTACTTTAAAATTTTAAAAAACAACAGAACAGGTTTCTGTTTATTTTTGTTTTAAAACCTGAAACAAACAATAACTCGAGCCTACCCTAAATCAACTTCGGGTCAAAACCATTACTGCTTCGAGCTAATCCTCAACTTACTCGAGACAAACCCGAGTAAACAAAACCCCACAAACCAAACATTTCACCAACATATTCCAATAACATTGTGCACATGTACAGTACCTTCGGCCACTCCTGGTCATCTTCGCGACCTTCCCACAGTCGCTGATCATCACCTCAGACCAACCATACACCAACCCATTTGACTAATGCTCGAAAACAAAATTGAGATAAAATTTCAAACCTGGAATAGACAGAGTAGCTCAACATCCCAACTTGTCAACACCTCGCTCACGTGCCTCCGGCCACCGCTGCCCCCGAAACTTCGGCAAAGTCTTCAACAACTCACCATCTTCCAATACCCAAGACCCCAAGCAACTCGATCCATTACAGATGCCCTAGTGTTCAATTCTATCAAACCCAGTAGAACTAGGGTTCTAAACTTTAATTCACAACTTTCGTCACCAAAATGCAATGCAACCCAATCTGATAATTTTCTTGGCCTCTACGATCATTCATCTACCTCCAGAAGAATATTCTACCTTCCAGAATCCAGAGATCAACAGATTTTCTCATATTTACCCAAACAATGCAATTTTAAACTACACCTTCAATTCCATTTTAAAAATTTCGATTTTGATCTTAAAAATCATGATATGGTATAGGGTTTTGATTTACGTTACTGGTTTGTTAAATTTACGTAATTGAATTTTCCATAAATTCAATCTATCCTATTCTTGTTTTCTTTTCTGTTTTCCAGAGACCATCAAGCTTATATTTCAACTTACTTAAAATCTTTAAATATTAACCTAAGGTAAATCAACAACTTTGATTTATAAATTGCATTTTAGCAGAAACTATTTAAAGAAAATAAGGATTTTTAAAATAAACTTGTGCCAGGAAAACAAAACAGAACAATTCAATTTAAACAGCATGCATACAAATACATTTTCACATTAGACATTTAATTATAAACATATGCAATACTTATTCATTTCAGTATACTAGAGTGCAACAAATTTTTAACTTTTAATTTTTTTTTAAAAAGTTACTCGCCGTTTTAAAAATGCAGAGCATAACTTCAGGTTTGAAAAGCTCTTGGAAACTTTAAAATTGAATTTGCTTTGCCTTCAAAAAACCTTAGTGCTTTGAATCCTTTAAACTTGAATGCTTGCTGATGTTTTACATTTGGTTTAATTCCCAAGTATTACATGCAGGTAGCTTATCTTCCAGATTTTTTTGAAGAATGCAGGTTTTCTTGCTTGATTGAATAAATTGTAGACTTCAGATTTACAGGTTTTGAAGATGATTTGCTTGTTGAAAATGAGTTACAGGAGTTTGATTATGAAGAGGGATTTGCTTTGAGAACAGGGAATGATTTTGAAGTTTTTTGTTTACATTTTTATTTGAAAATGAAGTATGGGTTTTGATTCTTCAGATTTGGGTTTTGAGAATTGTTTAAAGTGGAAGGGTTTCTCAGCTAAAAATTTCTTAGTTTAGGAATGAAGATGAGAAAAAGGAAAGGAATGGAAAAATGCATGTTTTATATATCTTATTTTATGATTTATTTAAATCAAAGAAAAAAATAAAAATAAAACTTGACACTTGTCTAAAATATTCACACTTGTCATTATCCTTACTTAATTAACTAACACATGTACTTAGCATGCATAAGAATTTAACAAATGTTCTTTTAATTAATCAGTATTTTTAATTAAAGTGTTAATGAAAATTTTTAAACTTAATTAATTTACAAATACATAGTTATATATATATATATACCTATTTTAAAGAAATAAAGTATTTATAATTATAAATAAAACAATACACATATCAATTTTTTTTAAATAACATTTTTAATCATTTTAAATAAATTTATAAAAGAGATTGTAAATTACTTATTATTTATATGAATAAATGTTTCATATTTTAATTGAATTTTAAACTTCAAATCTAATTTACAAATCATATTTATTAAACAATAAATTTTAAAAAGGAAATAAAACAAATCTGATAATAATCTTATTTAATCTTAAGCTAAAACCCTTTTTAAATAATTAAACAATTATTTTATAAATTTTAAAATCATAGAGTTCTTTATTAAATAGCTTTGAAAAGCTTAAATCAAAAATAAATCGTAATTTCCCAATTACCAAAATATTGGAATTAGAAAATATGTTATATTAATTTAATTTAAAACCAAACTCATCTATTTAATATATATATATATACACACACACATTATAAATATAAAACAATTTACTAGCTTATTAAAAGATAAATTCGCTAATTAAATATTTAATAAAAGAAGATTATTAAAACAATTCAAATTTATTTACAAAAATTATCAAATCAATTTCATTTTAAACACATATTATTAAATTGATATTGTCAAAAACTCCAGGATATCACAATCCTCCCCCTTAAAAGAATTCCGTCCCCGAAATTTATAACAAAGGTAATTTAATAATCTCATTAAAGATTTAATTTTAAAACACAACATATATTAATCATATGCTAACAACCAAAGTAACCAATTCATACAATCAAAACAAATCTAACTATCAGAAAAATTCTGGATAGAATTTCCGTGAGTTTCCCTGGTATAAATATCAGGATGCTCGCTCTATAGAATCCAAACAATCAATACTACTAAGCTACAGAGCTCTTATCTCATCTAAATCTAAAACTCTAAACAAGATTTCGGACTACAGACGAGTCTGACTTAACAACCAAATCCTCCTGAACTGCTGGTTCTACAACCAGAATTAGATCAAACACGTACTCCTTCCGAGATATGTGAAACATACCGAATCCCAGTTATCCAAACTGGCAATTCAACTCTGAAAAAAAAACACTTATCGTACCAAAACACAGAAGAAGCCCAAAACACCTCGGAGCTAGCTTCCCAGACATACCAAAACTTATAGCTCCTTTGATCGGAGAAAAACTTATCACAAACCAAATCTCCGGCTCCAGAATCAAAATCCCTCTGTCTCTTATCCATAAAAATTCTTCAAACGATCCTGGGCTACCAACATTCTTCCCGATCAGCTCAACCCTTGCTGATGCCTCTAGAAACAACTGGACCAAAACAACCCAACATAATGATCTCCTCCAGATCAATCCAAAACAAAGAACAAACTCTACTCCACAAACAACAGAAGACTGAACTTACTTCTCCTTATTCGAGAAAAGACAAAACAGATGCACTTCTAAACTTCTTCCGCTGCACAGCTCTGATTCGAAGCAGAATAAAATGTAGATGAAGAACACGAGCACAGACTGTACAACACATCCCAGAAATATGGTTCAACGGATCCACAAAGAAAACTCAAAAATTCCTCCGAAACCTGAGTTGCTTCACCAAATTCTATCTCTAGAAACCATACTTCAACTGACTGAATCATCGGTACCAATTCTGGAATACTAGCCGATCAGAAATCTTCCTGCCAACACAGAACACTCTGAGCTGCACTGCTAACACCAATGCCAAAGAATTCCTAATCCAAAGTTCTCCGAGAAACTCGGACCCCAAAGCAAATAGAAACACCCTGTTGAACTCAGCCATAACACCGAAATAGACACATTTCCTTACTCTTGTTCCAAAGAAACATCTTCGGAAATATCCATAGTCACTACATCTCATCACGCAGCTACTACTTCCTGAGGTATCAAGATACCATAACTCACTTCTGCCAAACCGACAGATCCAAACACAACTCATCCAACTCTGCACTTCAAAGATAGACTCCGAACCTTAACAGGTTTCCTTCAGAGATCAATGAAATCCTTACTCCAACTGCAAAGCTCACTTGAGACCGTATTAGATCTGCAATCTCTATAGATCCACTTCCAACCTCAAACATTCAAACTCCAACCAATGGTAGTCGTGTTACACACAACACTACCCCATCTACATTTATAACTTATGTTGGAAAAAATTGTATGGGTAACCCAACAAATAGGTAGAAATAATTATATATATATTAAAAATACAAATACGCTCTCTCTAGATAGACACCACTCCAGAGTCCAGGTATTCGCTCAACCAAGTGCTCTGATACCAAATGTGATGACCCGACTTTCTCACCACAAAAAATGGCATCATCTTTAAGAAAGAAAGGGATATAAAAGAGAAAAGAAAGAAGAGAAAGAAGAGAAAGAAGAAACAACATCAGAATCTAAACAGCGGAACGAATAAATTATATTAATAACATAAGTAATACATAGTATACAACAATTATCAGAGTTACACAGACAATACATCACATATTACACAGTTATAAACACCTGTCTATTTATACAACTCAATACACAATACAGATAAACCATTCAAAGATACCAACACAACGGAACACTATATATCTACACGCAGAAGCCTCCTGCTCCATTGCTCCTCCATAATTCGTCAAAGCTAACCTGAAATCCTTGGCTACTCGTAAAAATTTGAGTACCCAAGAGTTTAAGAAAATAGAAATAAACTCCGAGTCAGACATGGGTCTGGCGTGAGTAATAGGTTAAAGTTGCTTAACTTTAAAAAACCTTTGAAAACAAAAGGTATCACGTAAGACTTCCCACACATAAACATGGAAAAGTTTTTACCTTACGCTAACCAAAACATTTGATAGGAAATCCGGTGATATTATAATAGGTCTAGAGTTTCCAAGTAAACAAGAAATAGCCGAAATTGTTACATTCATTAAATTCCAGCTTTTAGCCACAAAAGTGGGTAATACAATCAAATCAAAGGGCACTTATTGGATTTTGGATTCCATACAATGGCAGGGCTACCGGGGTACCGCCCATCACAGTACGTGGCCTAGATCAACGTACCAAGGATCACTCCCAATCCCTTACAACACAAAGCCGGAACCATTCCTTACTGAACAGTTCCGAACAAGACCACCCCGCAGTTGTGACCAGCAACCGCACAACACAACCGAAATAAAAGGGACATCTAGACAGGGGTAAATCTTGTCCTACTTGGGCATGACCCACTTAGCCTTGCTGCACCTCCCTTGTTTTAGCCATTCTCGGGTTGACGAGGCTTGAGACTACGATTTCCTTTAGAGAACACATCTCTTTAAATGCTCATCGTCCACCTGATGATGTTCTGAAAGCATTCAATCCATACAAGTTCATTCCGGGTTCGAATGAAACCAAAGGCATTATCTCGTTACACTCATTTTGGAATCACCCTCAGAGTTAACGACAATAACCCTTGCACTTTGAATCTTCATCTTCACTTCAGATTCACGACCTATCGTTAATTTGGATCGATGTGGTTTTCGGATATCCAAATATGGAAACCCGATCCCGGTCTCACCGAATCAAAAATGTATCTTTTAAGGCCAAGTTGTTTTAAAGTTTTAAAACAATTCAATTCATTATCTATATACACACAGATAGATGATTCACAACATAGCAATAGATAATCCACATTATCATCATTATAAACAGATAATCCATATTATCATTCCAATGCAACCAAAGCATAAAAAACACACACCATTACTCATCTCATAACTGAGATAACAAACCGTACAAGGCAACCAATATCATCCATTCATACATAAGCAATGATTTAATGATCACACCATCTATAATTAATTTAAAGTGAATTAAATTAATTGCTTCATCTCTAATTAATTTAAAATGAATTAAATTAACTACATCATCTTTAGTTAATTTAAAATAAATTAAATTAATTACTTCATCATTAAAATCCTGCTTAACTTAACCACTAACTGATTACAAATCAATTAATTTATCACCATCTCATTACTCATTTCAGTTAATCATTCCTGATTAACAATTTCCTAATTACAGTAAGTAATTAGCCTTTAAATTAATTACACAAGTTAATTATACTTAACACTTTACAATAATTAACTTTTAACTACTTAACCAATTAATTAACTAAAATTAATTGCATTATCCTTTATTAATTAATTACTTCATTTATTAATTATTCCTTAATTGATCAATTCTCAATTACATCATTAATTTTATTAATTAATGATTTCTAAGTTACATTTTTAATTAATCTCTCTATTTAAATTAATTACATTAAGTAATAAATCTTCAATTAAACCACACATATTAATCACCCATGATTAATAACATCTGGTAATTAACTACCCTTAGTTACTTCATTCCATAAATTAATTACACTTAATTAATTATCTTAATTAACCCCTTGATTAATAACACATTAATTTATTCCAAATTACTTCCATTAAAACATCTTTAATTACATTCAGTAATTACGAGTTAATTACTTCCCTAAGTAATTACAATTCCATTAATTACATTAAGTAATTATTTTTAAATCATCAAGTGTTTAAATTAATTAAACATAATTAATTAATCTAAACTAATCACATTAACCCCATTAATTACCTTAAGTAATTAATTCATTAATTACTTCCATTAAGTAATTAAACTTCAACAATTACAAAATTAATTAATTAATCTAATTAAATATTAAAATTAATCATATTATTTAATTGTTAAATAATCTTAGTTAATTTCCTTCATTAACAAATCTTTAACTTCTTTCTTAAGAAATTATCTCAGATTAACCATTATTAATTACAAATTAATTAATATTTAATTACAAATTAATTAATCTCTAATTATTTAATTAATTAAATTTTAACTGTAACTTAATTAATCCTTAATTACTTGATTAATAAATCTTTAATCATTAATTAAAATCTAATTAATAATCCCTAATTACAGATTAATTAACATTAATTAATTAATCTTAAGTCTTAATTAATCCATTTTAAAAAACTTTTAATTACTTAATTAATCATCCATATTATTAATTAATTAAATATTCATCTTAATTATCTTAATAATTTAATGAATCCAAATAATTAAAATTCTAATTTAATTTAAGAAAAACATTTCTTACTAAATCAAGCATCTATAAACAATTGATTTTCAAATTTATTTTAAATTCCATTTAAACTCCATTTTAAATTTAACATTTTAAAATGAATACAAATTTAACGTAAACAAGGTTTTAAAAACAATTCAAAACCTTCTTATCTCATATGTTAAAGAAATATCCATTTACAAAGAAGTTTAAAAGAAATTTAAAACCCAATTCATCTTTAAATTCAAATTTGTTCAAAATACGCTTTAAACATTCCAGGTTATTTAAAAACAAGTTCAATTTAAAAATTTCCTTTAATTTTCAAAACTGAAATACAGATTAAATCTTCATTCCAGATTTAAACGTAAATCTTTAAAGCTTTACTTACATTTTCCATCTTCATTTTAAAATTCAAATCATTTAATCATTTCTAAAATAGTTAAAACAAATTAAATTGAAAATACTTATTTTATTTTAAAAACTGAAATTCAAACCAAATTCCAGATTTTAAATCTCACATTCAAACTTAGTTTAAAGCTTATATTTTACAATTTGAACTTCCAGTTTAAATTCAAAACCAATATTCTTTTACACTTAAAGTTGTTTAAAACAAATTTAAATTTCAAAATTTAAATTATTTCAAATCTCTCATTCAAACAACTTTGAAGTCAGATTCAAACTCATTTCAAACTCATTTTAAATTTCCAGTTTGCATTTTAAACTTTACTTTAAAATTTAAAAAAACAATAGAACATGTTTCCATTTATTTTTGTTTTAAAATCTGAAACAAACAATAACTCGAGCCTACCCTAAATTAACTTCGAGTCAAAACCATTACTGCTTCGAGCTAATCCTCAACTTACTGGAGACATGATGTGCACGCAAATGTGCATATTTTTACCACCATATTTATTCTATTTAAATTAAATAAATAATCATATTGGGTATTTTAACTTGTTTTAACCAAAATTCATATTAATTCCAAATTTTCACATATTCATCTTCATATAGGGGCAAAACGGTCATTTAAGTGCATATATTTCTTTGAGAAAAATTAATTGAAAATTTGTATATATTTTTGTAGGAAATTGATCTCAAATTGAAGTGGTTTCATGAAGATATGCATGCACAAAATTAATACAAAGGAATGAAGATGGAAATAATTCAAAGTGAAGAACATGGAGGACCCCACCTACCCACCTACCTTAATGTACAAAGTAAAGGCTAATGCACATGCTTTTGGACTTAATGGTTTCATGTACACTTAATGGGGGATTAAGACATGTTAATGGTTACTTGGCCTCCACACTTCCTAAGGGGCATTTTGGGTATTCCCCAAAAATATGAATTAGGGTTTCATACATGTATAAATACCCATATGTTTCATGTAACATGATCTCTTCTCTTAGTCTCTCTTAGGCCTCTTTCTCTTTAGTTTAGTTTAGATCAAAAATAAAATGAAAGCTCCTCTTTCTCTTTTCATGGCTACTTAGCCATTTTTATTTTATGTAATCTTTTTTATTTTATGCAATTTAATACATGCTCTTTCCTTTTCATGTTTATTTACTTTCATGTTGTAGTGTAGATCTCTTTTATTTTATGCAAGTAGAATAATTTTTCCTTTCATTTTGCTCTCTTTTTCTCTTCTTGTTTGATGTTGTTTTCTACATTTGTTCATATAATAACAAATATGAGAGCTTAATCCCTTCAATTTAGGGGTAATGAAGCTCTCAAGTATGTAGATCCAACATTTTGTTGTTTATGCTCTCTTTTTGTGCTTAATGAGAATGATTGAAGTGGTTTAATGATGTTGTTTAGCTTTGAATTTGATAGTCTATGTTGTTTATAACAAATAGGCTATGCTTAAACAAACATAACACAAATTGCCTCTTCATCTAAATATGATTATGGCAAAGAAATGAATGTTGAAATTGAAATTTGATAGCCTATATTTCTAAACAATAGTTAATAGGCTATGCTTAAAATAGATTCTTATTTCAACTTTGTTGTCATATTTCATGAGAGTTAAATGTGTATTAGCGGTTGTGTTATAGTTTGATGGTTTATATTGAGCTAATTAATAGCACAAATATACCATACTTATGATAAGCACATCAACTAATTCACTAATGACAAGAAAAGAGAGATCATAACTTCATTTTGTTGATTTATATGCTAGAGAGTGGATTTATCTCTAAATTGTTCTCTTAAATCTCATATTTTTATCATTTTCTTTTGCTAGTTTTTGTTAGTTTCTTACATTTCTAGCTATTCACTCTCGATTTCGGTATAATTTGATTGAATAGAATTTTAAAATCATCAATTCCCTGCGGATCGACCCATATTCGCCACGTGCTACATTCGTACACCGTGCGCTTGCGGTATAAATTTTATTATAAATTCGTTCGACGGTTTTCTAAACCGATAGAATTTCCGTCGACGAACTAGACAAACCCGAGTAAACAAAACCCCACAAACCAAACATTTCACCAACATATTCCAGTAACACTGTGCACATGTATAGTACCTCCGCCACTCCTGGTCATCTTCGCGACCTTCCCACAGTCGTCGATCATCAGCTCAGACCAATCATACACCAACCCCATCGACTAATGCTCGAAATCAAAATCGAGATAAAAATTTCAAACCTGGAACAAACAGAGTAGCTCAACATCCCAACCTGTCAACACCTCGTTCACGCGCCTCCGGCCACCGTTGCCCCTGAAACTCGGGTGAACTCTACGACAACTCACCATCTTCCAGTACCCAAGACCCCAAGCAATTCGATCCATTACAGATGCCGTGGTGTTCAATTCTATCAAACCCAGTAGAACTAGGGTTCTAAACTTTAATTCACAACTATCATCACCAAAATGCAATGCAACCCAATCTGTTAATTTTCTTGGCCTCTCCGATCACTCATCTACCTCCAGTAGAAAATTCTACCTTCCAGAATCCAGAGATCAACATATTTTCTCAAATTTACCCAAAAAATGCAAATCTAAACTGCACCTTTAATTCCCTTTTAAAAATTATGATTTTGATCTTAAAAATCATGATTCGGTATAGGGTTTTAATTTACATTACTGTTTTGTTAAATTTACATAATTGTATTTTCCATAAATTCAATCTATCATGTTCTTGTTTTCTTTTCTGTTTTCCAGAGACCATCAAGCTTATATTTCAACTTACTTAAAATCTTTAAATATTAACCTAAGGTAAATCAACAACTTTGATATATAAATTGCATTCTAGCAGAAACTAATTAAGGAAAATAAGGATTTTTAATAAAAATTTATGCCAGGAAAATGAAAAAGAACAAGGCAATATAAACAACATGCATACAAATACATTTTCACATCAGACGTTTAATTATAAACATATGCAATACTTATTCATTTCAGTATACTAGCATGAAACAAATTTTTAACTTTTAAATTTTTTTAAAAAGGTTACTCGCCTTTATAAAAATGCAGAGCAGAGCTTCAGGTTTGAAAAGCTCTTGGAAACTTTAAAACTGAATTTGCTTTGCCTTCAAAAAACCTTAGTGCTTTGAATCCTTTAAACTTGAATGCTTGCTGATGTTTTACATTTGCTTTAATTCCCAAGTTTTACATGCAGGTAGCTTATCTTCTAGATTTTTTTGAAGAATGCAGGTTTTCTTGCTTGATTGAATAAAATGCAGACTTCAGATTTGCAGGTTTTGAAAATGATTTGCATGTTGAAAATGAGTTACAGGAGTTTGATTATGAAGAGGGATTTGCTTTGAGAACAGGGAATGATTTTGCAGTTTTTTTTTTACATTTTTATTTGAAAATGAACTATGGGTTTTGATTCTTCAGATTTGGGTTTTGAGAATTGTTTAAAGTGGAAGTGTTTCTTAGCTGAAAATTTCTTAGTTTAGGAATGAAGATGAGAAAAAGGAAAGGAATGGAAAAATGCATGTTTTATATATATATCTTATTTTATGATTTATTTAAAATCGAAGAAATAAATAAAAATAAAACTTGACACTTGTCTAAAATATTCACACTTGTCATTATCCTTAATTAACTAACACACTTATTTAGCATGCATAAGAATTTAACACATGTTCTTTTAATTAATTAGTATTTCTAATTAAAGTGTTAATGAAAGCTTTTAAACTTAATTAATTTACAAAAACATAGATATATATATAGCTATTTTAAAGAAATAAAACCATTTATAACTATAAATAAAACAATACACATATCAATTTTTTGAAAATAACATTTTAAATCATTTTAAATAAATTTATAAAAGAGATTTTAAATTACATATTATTTATATGAATAAATGTTTCATATTTTAATTGTATTTTAAATTTCAAATCATATTTACAAATCATATTTATTAAACAATAAATTTTAAAAAGGAAATAAAACAAACCTTATAATAATCTTATTTAATCTTAAGCTAAAACCCTTTTTAAATAATTAAACAATTATTTTATAAATTTTAAAATCATAGAGTTCTTTATTAAATAGCTTTGAAAAGCTTAAATCAAAAATAAATTATAATTTCCCAATTACCAAAATATTGGAATTTGAAAATATGTTATATTAATTTAATTTAAAACCAAACTCATCTATTTAAAATACATATAAATATATATATATATATATATATACATTATAAATAGAAAACAATTTACTAGCTTATTAAAAGATAAATTCACTAATTAAATATTGAATAAAAGAAGATTATTAAATTAATTCAAATTTACTTACAAAAATTATCAAATCAATTTAATTTTAAACACAGATTATTAAATTGATATTGTCAAAAATTCCGGGATATCACCCGATGTCCACACTAAAAAGATATATTGAGCGACGCTAGTTCAAAAGTGAAATTTACGGTTAAGCGAGTGATTGGATTTTATATTATGTATGAATGGCACATGTACATTATAGGGGCCTTAACAAATTTTACGTTGTTGCCATATGAAAATGCAGGTTATATCTTTGGATATGGTTTGTAAATAAGATGTAGGTTGGTGGAAGCAAAGGCTAGGTTGATGTTTTTAGTTTCATGAGTTATTGCCTAGCAAATAGGTACATGTTTATATTGTTATTTGGTTGATGGTTTTATGCCTCAGATATGGAAGGCCACTTGGCTTTTATTTTTCTTTATTGGTTTGGGCCCGTGGTGGTGACAGTATTTTCTCCCATCGAGTCGCGCAAAGGGGATGATGCCGAAATTTTCCGTAATATTAAAGGCATAAAAAATTTTATAATAAGTTTTATCTTATTGATTTTGAAAGGCTTAAGGGTTTGGAGGCTTTCTTCCAACCTTTGGAATCTCGGGGACGAAATTCTTTAAAGAGGTGAATGTAACGACCCGGAATTTGAATCAGCTAATTTTGAATATTTAGTTAATTTTAATTAATGAAATATTGGTTTAAAAGCTTTAAAACTTAAACTAAATTATGAAGATTATGTAAAATATGCGGATAGAAAATTGAATATGTGGATAGCAAATTAAATATGTGGATAGCAAATAAAATATCAGTATTAGAAATGGGATATTAATTTGATGGATTAGTAGTCTTATCTAACTCCTTTAAATTAATAAAAAATAATAATTAATTCATTTTGTAAATTTATTATCATTTTTACGACTCGATTTTATCGACGTACTTTTAATCTAGTTAACTTGCTTTTTCTATAATTTTTAAATTGCAAAATATTCAAATTTTCATTTTATGATTTTATGATAAACGACGATGTTGTTGTGATTTTGAGAAATCAATAACAACTGTATAATTTTATTTTTTTGAGGTCGTGTTGATGTTTTGAGCGTGACCGTAATTTTGGTTTTTCGTTTACTGCCCATACACGAATTAAAATCTATGAAGTGTGATGATAGAAAATTTAAAATAAATATAACTACCACTTCATCAACCAATATAATTATGTGGTCTCCATTCTTTGCATCTGCCTTTACCCTTCAATTTATTTACATTCCGATCAAAGAAATTGTGAGCTGCTAAAATTTCAAAAAAAAAATCTCTATATCTACTCAATGGAAATCTTTAAAACAAGCTTCTTTATAATCATATGGATGAGATCTATAAATCTATACACATTTTATAGGGTGCAGTGGTTGTTTGTGTTGATCGGCATTTTTGTTGAACATGGTAGTCGACTTAGGGTTTGACTTGGACTTCGATTAAGGGTGAGTTAGGCAACAGGAATGGGTTCACCGCATTCATCCTATCGAAGAGCAGCCATAATAGGAATATTGTGGATGGCAATGCTTAGATGGGAGCAATGATGTTGGGCTACAGTGCTTGAATAGGGCGGGTCTTTTTTAATTAAGGGGCCTCGAGCCTGAGAAGCATCTCTAGAAGTAGTAGCCACACTAAGATGACCCTGACGAGAACCCTTATCCTTTTTGGGACAAGCTGAAACCAAATGTCCCTCCATCTTCCAATAAAGACAACGCTTAGGCTTGGGACACTCTCTCACCGGATGATCAGGTGCACCACAATTAAATAATGAAAAAGGCTTAGGTGAAGGAGTAGATTGAGACTGAGAAGAAGATCCTCCTTGTTTCTTCTTCTTTCTAAGGTGGAACGGCTTCGACTTGCAAAAAAATTTCTTCTTATTCGGGTTTCCCCGAACATTACCCTTATCATCACTATCTTTCTCCTTTTCGACCGCTTCAAGCTAAAGGGCCGCATCCATAAGCTTTTCAAAGGTGAGATCAAGGCGAAGCATGAGGGACTTCTTCATATATTTCTTAAGCCCGGAGACAAAATTAAGATTCTTCTTATAAGGAGTAGAGATGTGCTCAAGACCATATTTATACAAGGCTTTAAAGGATGCAACATATTCAAAAACGGTCGATTTTCCTTATTTGAAATCAAGGAAGCATCGAGCAAGAATAGCCCTCTTGGATTATTGAATAAACTTAAGTTCGAATCTCTCACGGAACTGATCCTACTCTAGAGTAGACTCATCAACCTTGACAACCAGTAGATCATGCCAATGTAAAGCTCGTTCTTGCAACATACTAGATGCTACAAGGACTCGGTGATGACTAGAGATCTCCATAGGACTAAAGATACGCTCAGAAGAACTAAGCCATGCCTCAACATCTAAAACGGTCTTTATGCCTTTAATGATCTTGCCACAAAGATGTGTGAAGCCGCTACACATGCTCCCAAATACGGATTTGCGCGTAGGAGAAGAGTGAGCTAGGGCGGGAGGCTAAGTGCTTTGAATAAGCTCAAGGATCTGATCGGTTGACATATATACGCCTTCAGGACAAGAACCACTGGAAGGTCCCTCCGTCGAAGAGCGTCCTTTACCTCTACTCGACATATCGAAAGATAAGATAGGATTATTCACCAGGTAAATAGATATATTAGCAATTCAAGTGCAGAAGTTAAGGAATACTACAGAATATAATTAACATTCATGGACATATTCCTTTCTATCTACTCCAAGGAATTAAAAAGGGAAATGAATCAAAAAAGGGATAGGGACAAGGCCAGGTCAAGGTGAAACCAATCACGATTAAGGGACGATGTATATAGATGTATTATATCTGATGTATGGTATCTCATATACTGTTCTGTATGTATTAAATTATATCCTCAAATAATGCTCTGATATCTGTAACAACCCAGGATTTAGGAGATTGCTGAAATATTAAATTACAATGTAAATTATAATTTAATACGGAACTATAAATTTATTGATGGAATAAATTGATGATAATATTGTTTATTTAAAACAAAAAAATGTTTGTTGATTAATGTTAGCGCCAAAATTGGTCCTAACACCCAAATCCAGATGAAAGCACCAAATATCAGTTACAGCTCACAGACAAAGTGTATGTCGATAGTATAAATATGAAAAACAGACTAAATAAAAATGAAAGAAGTAAATATCAACAGATGTTATAGTGTTTCGGCTAACTCCGGCCTACGTCCACTCTAGAAGTTTTCTTTTTATTGATGTTAGAATCAATTACAGTTACAAACTCATAGAGTAACCCTAGCCTTGGGAAATAAAGCAAGAGAATGGAAAGAAGATCCCTTTTCTGAAACCCCACAGGCTGTATTTATAGGCAAATCCTGAGTTGTTGGGTTTTCTTAGTGACCCAGGCCGATCAAGGCCTTGGCCGCACCAGAGTTATCATTGTAACCGACCCTAAGTTCTGTACATGCCGACCCGTAAATGCTGACGGCAACCAAGGCCAAACCACAACATCGAGTGACTCTGACCTAACCACAACATCGAGCGATGTCCAATGTCAAACCACGCCCTATGCCGAGCGACGTCCAATGCCGAACCACACCCTATGCCGAGCGACGTCCAATGCCGAACCACACCCTATGCGGAGCGACGTCCAATGCCGAACCACACCCTATGCCGAGCGACGTCCAATGCCGAACCACACCCTATGCCGAGCGACGTCCAATGCCGAACCACACCCTATGCCGAGCGATGCCCAATGCCGAACCACACCCTATGCCGAGTGACGTCTAATGCCGAACCACACCCTATGCCGAGCGACGTCCAATGTCGAACCACGCTGTGTGCCGAATGACGTCCAATGTTGAACCACAACTTATGCCGAGCGACGTCCAATACCTAACCACACCCTATGCCGAATGACGTCCAATGTTGAACCACAACTTATGCCGAGCGACCCATAACTTCCAGACCTAGCCATGTATCTTCTCCACTTCTCGACCGAACGACATATCCAAGTGAACTTCATCCATCATATTCTAGCCTCGATAATCGTGAAGTTAGTTAGGTTGAATCCGCCTATTTATGGCCTTGACAAAAGGCGGGTTAACATTTGCCGCTAAAACATGCCTTGCTATCGAAAGGTTTGTTTTGAATTGCCCCAAGTCCATATGTTATCTACATCCATACTTTCTGATTCATAATCCAATGCATTTTATCCAAGTGTCATCGCCGTATCTTTATCCGTATCTACGACTGCTCTGAGTAGATTTCCAATCCCGAACCCAGTAACTAAATTATTTATCAAATTCATATCCATCTGAACTCGACAACCGAGTTCTAATCCATCCATATCAATAACCAATAACCATGTCCAAGACCTCTCCGGGTCGATGTCCAAATCCAGAACCGTTTCGGGTGCATCCCCAAATCCTTATCTGTTCATAGCCAATATCCAAATCCATATCCTCTCCGGGTTTTTGCCAAGCACAATCCACACTTGACGACCTATTTTAAGAAATTCCATGGTGTTCTTGGTTCAGTGTCCCTGAACACTGGATAATGCCATGGCTTAAGTCCTAAACCGAGTCCTAGTCGCTTCGGACCCTTGCCGAGCGTAGTCCACACTCGACGACCTGAAATAGTAACTAATAGATAATATGGGGCCTACGTCCTAGGCCGAATCCTAGTCTCTTCGGACCCTTGTCAAGCATAATTCATGCCCGATGACCTTTAAGCCAAAATCTAGAGAAAATCCAATCAACATCCAATCCGAAATCCAAATCCACCCAAGTACCAAAAGTCCAAATAAAATCCAAATCAAAAATCAGACATCCAAACCGAAATCCAAGCCAAAAAACCAACAAAAACGAGAGTTCAATCCAAATTCCAAAACCAAAGCAGAAAAGGCAAATGTTTAAGTCAAAAGGAAAAAACAAATTTCACAAACTAGGGCGTCTCGGTGACCATCATCTCAGAGCATGTCTAAGGGTTATCTCCGACCCCATACATGAGTAAGTGATTTAGCTGTTTGTCCAGAGTTTGTTACTTATTCCAAACCATCATGATTAGTGATGACCAATCAACCACTATTCCTGGGACTCATGCCTTCATCATTCAAGGTAGGCGGTGGTTGCTCCAGTTCCACCACCGCATTCTGAGTTCCGACATATTGCTGCAACTGACCATTCCTTACATATTCCTCGATTATATCCTTTAGATACCTGAAGCTATTAGTATCATGCCCATCCAAGTCATGAAAGAGACAGTGCCTTCCTGATGCCTTTTCGCATTCTGAGGGCTCCCTCCTTGCCGACCTTCGATAAGGAAGGCGATTCCGAGTATCCAGGAATATCCATTCTGGTGTTGCATTCAGTCCTGTGTAAGTGGAGAATTTTGGTTCTCCCCAGCACTTCCTTTTCCCTTTATCCTTGTTTTTACCCAAGGTTTCACCGGGCAATCCTCCATCCTTAACCATGTTTACTTCCTTTGATTTCATATTCAGACATGCATCCTCTTGTCGAAGAAATCTTTCAGCTTCATGAAAGAATTTCCCGAGATCCAGTGGTGGATCCCTTATCAATTACACTTTGAAACCCGAATTATCCTTAACTCCTGATACTGTAGCCATCAAAACCATTGATGGATCTGGCTGATCCATCGAAGCGATTGTTGCATTAAACCAGGTTAAGAAAGTCCTGTGCGATTCATCCGCCCTCTGCTTGACTGAAGTTAGTGTCATCACATTTTTTGGCCTTTTTATTGAACTCGAAACTGTTTTAATAACTTATCCACTGGTTCTATCCACGTCCCAATAGATCCATCCTCTAGCTGCATGAACCACATAGCAGCTGTATCAGTCAAGTACAGGGGGAAACACCGAGCCATGACCTCTTCTATTGCCCCCAGCACTTCCATATGCCTCGTGTATCTCATCAAGTGGTCAGTTGGATCCGTCTTTCCATTGTATACCCCCAGAGTGGGTAGCTTGAAATTGGATGGATTCCTAGCTACCCTGATGTTCTGGGTAAATGGAATTTTATTGACTCCCTCCAAATCCCTACTTGTCAGACCTCCATGAATGGTTTGCAAGATGATATCAGCCCATCCAGTGTTACCCACCAAGGGTTACCCCCTATCTATGTTTCCTAACTGCCCTCCAAGTCCATAAAGAAATTCTAGCACATATTCTTCTTCATGTAATCCTATATTCCTGTAGGTGTTGGACTACGGAGCGTTATCTAGTATCCCTCCATGGATTGGTCTAGCATTTCCTGGTGGTTTACCCCCGAGCCTAGGTCTATCCAGATTGGTAGACGTTTGCTGATTGGGGGCTGCCCCTGCCGAGTCACTCCATCTGCTTGCCTGTTAAGTCTTTTTGATCCAGCTCCAAGACCTTGAGCATTTGCAGTTCTCGATTATCAAAATTGCCTAAGAATAACCTACGTCATCTCCTCTTACCGTTTCATCATATACTCTTGCATAGAATTCATCATAACCTGCATCACACCTCGAGTTATGCAGATTGATGCGTGATCCTCTCCAGCTCCAGATCAGACGACCCGGGTTTCTGACCCCAGAAATCCGGTTCATCTTGAAGAAAGAAAGGGATGAGAAAATAGAAAAGATAGAGAAGAAAGAACAACAACATCAGAATCTCACAGCGGAATGGAACAAAATATAATAGATCACATAACTATTACATAATTTTACATATATCAGAGTTATACCGATCATACAACACATACTAGACAGTTATAAACACCTGTCTAGCTATACAACTCAGTACACAATACAACATAGAGATACCAACACAGCGGAACACTACATATAATCTACAACGCCGAAGCCTCCAGCTCCATTGCTCCTCCAGAATTCGTCAAATCTAATCTGAATCTCTTGGCTACTCGTAAAAATTTGAGTACCCGAGACTTTATGAAAAACAAAAATAAACTCCGGGTCAGACATGGGTCTGGTATGAGTAACATGTTAAAGTTGCTTAACTTTGAAAATATTTGAAAACAAAAGGTATCACGTCAGACTTCCCACAAATAAACATGGTAAGTTTTTACCTTACGCTAACCAAATCATTTAATAGGAAATTCTATGATATTATAATAGGTCTAGGGTTTTCAAGTAAATAGAAAATAGCCGAAATTGTTACATCTATTAAATTCCAGCTACTAGCCACAAAAGTGGGTAATACAATCAAAACTGTTGGCACTTATTGGATTGTGGATTCCATACAATGGCAGGGCTACTGGGGTACCGCCCGTCACAGTACGTGGCCTAGATCTACGTACCGAGGAGTATGCCTGCTCCCCTGCAACACAAGGCCGGAACCATTCCTTACTGAACAGTCCCGAACAAGACAACCCCGACAATTGGTGCTCACAACTGTCCACAAAGCCGAATAAAAAGGGACATCTAGACAGGGGAAAATCTTGTCCTGCTTGGGCATGACCCACCTAACCTTGCTGCACCTCCCCTGTTTTAGCCATTCCCGGTTGATGAGGCAAGAGGCTACGATTACCTTTAGAGAACACATCTCTT
The DNA here is from genome assembly GCA_030765085.1 of Allium cepa. NCBI lineage: Eukaryota > Viridiplantae > Streptophyta > Magnoliopsida > Asparagales > Amaryllidaceae > Allium > Allium cepa. The sequence goes on from CM060941.1 coordinate 511,126,000, forward strand.
AGATTGCTCATCGCCCGCCTGACGATGTTCTGAAAGCATTCAATCCATACAAGTTCGTTCCGGGTTCGAACGAAACCGAAGGTATTGTCTCGTTACACTCATCTTGGAATCACCTTCAGAGTTAACGACGACAACCCTTGCATTTAGAATCTTCATCTTCACTTCAGGTTCACGACCTATCGTTAATTTGGATCGATGTTGTTTTCGGACTTCCAAATATGGAAAACCCAATCCCGGTCTCATCGAAATCCAAAACGTGTCTTTTAAAGCCAAGTTGTTTAAAGTTTAAAACAATTCAGTTCAATTATCCATATATACACAGATAGATAATTCACAATATCACAATAGATAGTCAACATCAACATAAACAGATGATCCATATTATCACTACAGATAATCCATATTATCATCATACTTAAATCAAAGCATCCATATCACATAGCATCAATTTCTCATATCTGAGATCTTAAACCATTTAAGGTAAACAAAATCATCCATCCATACATAAGCAATCATTCCAGCTATAATTAATTTAAAATGAATTAAATTAATTACTTACATCTCTAATTAATTTAAAGTAAATTAAATTAATTACTTCACCATTTTAAATCTTGCTCATATAACTATTAATCAATTAATAAATTCATTTCACTTAATCACTCTTGATTAATTAACATTTAATTATATTCAAGTAATCATCCTTTAATTATTTTCACAAATTAATTATCTTATCTAAATATAGAAATCAACCTTAAATTACAAACATTACATTACTTCTTAATTACACTAATTAATTACTCTTTAATTACTTATTATTGATTATTAATCTAAATTTATCATCCCATCATTAATTATATCAATTAATGATTTCTAATTTCATTTTAATTAATTCCCTGTTTTAAATCAATTACCTTAAGTAATTAATCTTCAATTAAACCACATATATTAATCACCTCTGACTAATATCATTCAGTAATTAACTATCTTTAATTACTCCATCAAATAAATTAATTACTCCTTAATTAATTTAAATTAATCCCTTGATTAATTACATAAAGTAATTATATTCCAATTACTTTCATTATTAAATCACCCTCAATTAATTACATCCAGTAATTATCATTAATTACTTCCCTAAGTAATTATACTTATCACATCATCAAATGGTTGTTTAAATTAATTAAACTTAATTAATTAACTTAACAATTCATATGAAACTTAATTAATTACAGTGAGTAATTAATTCATTAATTACTTCTATTAAGTAATTATACTTAAACAATTAACAATTGATTGTCTTTAAACTAATTAATCTAGTTAATTATTAAACATTAATCACATTAATTAATTAGTAAATAATTCTAGTTAATGACCTTCATTAACTATTTATAATTCTTTAATTACTTTCTAAAGTAATTTACTAAGTTTTATTCATTATTAATTACAATTTAATTTATCTTTAATAACTCATTAATAAGTCCTTAACTTTCTAATTAATTAAGTGTTAACTGTAACTCAATTAATTCTTAATTAATTTATTAATTAATTACTAATCATTAATTTAAATTCGTTAATGATCCTTGATTATTAACTAATTTATCTTAAATTAATTATCTTAAACCTTAATTATCAAATTTAATCCTTTAATTACTAAATTAATCCAAATCATTAATTATCCCTTTTAACTAACTTAATAATTACAAATTATTAAATCTTTAATTTTTTCAAAGATAAAAACAATTTTCTTATTAATGACCATATTTCTATTAACAAGGTATTTAAGAACAATTTGCTTTCAAATTTTACTTTTCAAAATTTCATTTTAAATTTAAGGTTTAAAATGAAAACCATTTAACTTTAACAAAGTTCAAACAATTTCACAACTCTTTTAATTCCATAAGTTAAAGAATTATTAATATGGAAGCTGAAAAGCATTTAAAACCCAATTTCATTTTAAATTAAAATCAAGTTACAAATCCACTTTATTATTTAAAACTGTTCAAGACAATTTAAAAAATTTCTTTTATTGCAAAACTAAGATTCGAATTTAGGTTTGAGCCCAGATTTAAACTTAAGTTTAAACCTCTAGTTTATACATAGCTTTACCTTTTTTTTAAAATTCAAACTATTTAACTCCCTTTTTAAAGTGGTTATATAATTTAAATTTTTAAAACTTTATGATATTTTAAAATTTAGATTCAAACTTCATTTGATCCTAATTAAATTTTGTTTTGAACTTGGTTTACTATCTGCTTCTCATTTACAACCTAGCTAAACAAAATTTGAAGCTTACAGGTTTTAAAACCTGAAAATTTAAACTACCCGAGACACCAACAGCCGCTTCGAGTCCAAGATCCCACCTACTCGAGAGAATAGCCTGTCTACTTCGAGTCAAATCTAATCCACTCGAAACAATCAAAAACAACCATCACTAGACAAACATCACGCCGTGCATATGCACGGCGGCTCTGGCCACTCGTGATCATCGACGATGATCAGAACAAGTCGAGGAACGACTCAGAAACCCTCCACGCTCACCCAATCGAACATCCATGCTTGCAATCAAAATTGAGCTTTCGATCCAAAACTTGGGAAAAACATCAAAGCACCACCCTAACATCCAAACCTGGCAACACGCTGCTCCAATATCCGACCACCTGAAGGTTGACAGCTCCGGCCTCAACTTTGCCACCCTTCATACTACTCTTCCCCAGAATTACAGGCAACTCGGTCCCCCAGAGTTGGTGAAATCGCCTCGATTTCAGACCTCAGCAAAACCAAGTATTAAACCCTAAATCTTACTAGTTTCCAACATTTCTTGCAATAGAAAATTTATTTAACAATTTTCCCATTGACATCGATCTCTAAACTTGCTTTGTACAAAATTTCAACATTTAAAATATGTGCGATCACTGGAAATTGATATGGAAGCATTATCAGTTCAGCAAGGAACTGTTCTTAACACACTTGATGAAAAATCAATATTTTTGTTTAAAAATCATATTTTTAACTGATGATTCCACTTGTATGCCTGATTCAACAATATATTATATTCGATTTTATCATGAGTATGCATGCTTATCTGATCTAAGAATTTCCAGATTCATTCCACATTTATTTTGCTGGAATTAAGTTTAAAACTTCCAATTATAATCAAATGAACATATTGTATTCACATCTTTTAGCTTAACAAGGATCAAGATTTGATTTTTTTTTCTTCTGGGGTTTTGATCTGAACCAAGAACAAAAGTAATTTCAACATACAAGCTTCATTTGTGGCTTACTTAAACTTTTAAACATTTATTCATGTTAAATCAAACATCATTGATTTGTAAGTTGAACCCTAACAAAAACTAGATTAAGTGATAATGTGTTTAATTGGAAATTTGAGCCTGGAAAGGTTAACAGAACAGAGCAGAGTAAATATATACAGCATACACAAAATAATAATCACATCAAGTTTCATTTATGCAATACATATCACCTTCACGCACTAGCAAGCAACCAACCTTTACTTTAAGTTTTTTTTAAAAGTGATGTTACTCACAGTATTTAAAAGATGGCAGAGCCTTCTTGTTTGAAACCAGTTTTGAAGAATGAAGACAGGGATTTGAAAACTGAAATCCTCTTGCTTTTGATTGTTGAAGTTGTTCAAGTTTGTTAAAAAGAAAGCTTACTTTTTCCCTTACTTTTCTGGTTTGCTAAGTTTTGAGAACAAACCGAAAAAAGAACATGTATATATATAGAAAGATAAGTTTGTAAAGGGTGTAGGCTTTTACTGGTACAAGATTTTCTTTATTTTGTTTTATCAGGCAAGATTATATTTGGGGCTACAATGAGTTTATATATTTCGGCTGAAATGATCCTTATATATTTTGAATTGACTCAATAGTTAGCTGAGATGATACAACATTTAATGCAAATGTACTTCATGATTCTATGCTTATCTTCCTTTGTATGCTGATGCTTCCCTTTTCTTGCCTGGTTTGTGTTTTACTTCATGTACTTAACATTTTTATTATTACTTTGTCTGGTTATACCTTATTTTATCTTGTATATAGATATTAGTTTCACTTGTTTCTTTATCTTGCATATATTACTTATATATAATTTTCTTGCCTACTTTTACCATGTTGCCTAATTTTCTTTTGTCTTATTCCTTAGCTTGTTCTTGCCTTGTATGTTATTTTGCATGAAACAAATATTACAATGTCAGGTTTATATCTTTTACTTGTACCTGCATATATACTAGATGTTTATTTGATGTTGGTAGATTTTTCTTTTGCTTATTTATTTTACAGGTTATATACATATTTTGTTTTTCTGGTTGTGCTTTATTTTCACATGAAGTTGTTTAAGTCATTTTTATTTATTACTTTGTTCTTGTCTGGCATCTATTCTACAGGCATATTTCACTTACCTGGCATCATTTATTTTATGTACATATTATAAAGTTGTTTTAATCATTGTTATAAATTTTAACTTAAGTATTTAGTTCTATTGCTTATTTTTATTTTCTCTTTTATTTTTAAACTTTAACTATCAAATACTTAATTTGCTGATTATTAATTTATTTTCATACTTATGTTAATATCATACATTTGATTTATACTTAAGTTTTATATATTTAAGACTTGTTTTATTTTAAACATATTTGAAAGATGCTATTTCAAATTTACAAATCATAGCTTTCCTATCAAATACACATACATAAATTTAAGATAACAATTTTCATTTATATTAAAAATCCATTTGTAAAACATTACATCATTAATATTGTTTAAATATAACTCATGATTAAATTAAAATAATTCATAAAAGATTTTGTCTCTTATTTAATTAATTACTTATTTTATCAGCTACATAAAAAACAAAACAAACCTTTTTATTTAAATTTAAACTTAAACTAAAATCAATTTTAAAAAATTAAGTTTTTATCTTGAGTATTAAAATCATATGGTTATTTAATAGCTTAATATCAAATTAAATCCAATTTTTAATTTATCAAAAAATATTGGAATAAGAAAACATGCCTATGTATATTAAATTTAAAACAAAGATTATCTATTTATAATATATACAGATATGTATACATTACAAATATAAAACAATTTATTAGCCTTTAAAGATAGATTATCAGTTTAAATATTTATTTTAAAGAAGATTTTTAAATTTAATTCAACTTTATTTTTAACAATATGGTCAAATCAATTAAATTTTGACATAAATTATTAATTTGTTATTGTCAAAATTTCCGGGATATCACATTCCTTCCCCCTTAAAAGAATTTCATCCCCGAAATTTAAAACAAAGGTAATTTAATGATTTAATTAAAGATTTAATTTTTAAACACTGGCAGATATCAATCATATGCTAGCAACCATAGCAATCAATTCATCCAATCTACAAATCTAGTTGTCCAGATAGAATTCAATATAGAATTTTCTTGAGTTTCCCCATGTTTAAATATTAGGATACTCTCTTTACAGAATCCAAACAATCAATATTACTAAGCTACTAAGTTCCTACTCATCTGGATCTATAAAACAAATCAAAATATCAGACCAAACTCAAGTCCGACTCCACAACCGAAATTCTCTGAACTGCTATTTCTATGATCAGAGATAATTCATACACGTACTCTCTCAGAGATACGTGAAACACAATGAATCTCAGTTGTCCAAACTGGCAATTCTCTCCTGAAGACCAATTACTAATTCTGAGAAGAACAACAGAAAAAGATCCAAATATCTCGGAGCTAGCTTCCCAATCTTATAGTTCCCATTGATCGAAGAAAATCCCAACAACAAAGTCTCTAACTACGAATATCCAATTCTCCATCTCTTATCCACAATACTCTTTTGACGATCCTGGACTGCCTACATCCTTACTGATCAGCTCAACCCTTGCTGATACCCCCAGAAACAAATTGATCCAAAAATAATCCAACAAAATGATTTTTCCAAGATTAACTTCGAAAATCAGAACACAACTCAATTCCAAATCAAGAGATTGATCTTACTTCTCTCATATGGAAAGATAATACAGATGCATTCCAATCTGGTCTTAAGATCCTGAAATTTTTTCCTGTAGAAACTCTCTAATCCAAAATACTGCAATTCTAGTTGTTTCCACACCAAAAAGCTGCCACCATGCTTCCACTGCGCTACTCTGACTGAGCAGATGAAAATGCTGATGATGATCTCAAGGACAAACTGGAGAACACGTCTTAGAACTATGGTTCAACAGATCCTTAAAAGAAACTCAGAAGTTCCTCCAAAACCCAAGCTGCTTCACCAAACTCATTTTCCAAAAAACATCCTACTACTAAGCTGTACCATCGGTACCACTCCTGGAATCCAGTCGATACCAAACTCAATCTCCAGACACGGACAAAGTTCTAACTTCCTGAAGACATCCATAAAAATCAGATAACCCAAGGGAACACTCAAATAATCGCAAGTCACTTTTGCGATCAATCTAGCCCACTACCAAAGAAAAACCATTCTCTCTTTACCAAACAGAACAGCCTACACTTAACTAGCCAACCCATCGAAGAAATGGATCCACTCTGCTGCTTCTGAAATTTCTTCAAGAAAAACTGCCAAGATAGAAGATCTCCTTGATAGCACAAAGAACACTACGAGCTGCACTGCTAACTCAGATGCTAAGACTTCCTATCTAAAGCTCTTCGAGAAACTCGGACCACAATCCAGATACAAACACCCCGCTTAACACTATCACAACACCGAAACAAACGCACTTCCTAACTTGTTCCAAAGAAACATCTTTGGAGACATCCATAATCACTGTGTCTCATCACACAGCTACTACATCCTGAGGTAAGATATCCGGACTTGCTCATGCCAAACCGATAGGTCCAAACTCTAGCTCATCCAAACTTACGCTTCAAAAGTGAACTCCGAACCTTAACAGGTTTCTTTCAGAGATCGATGAAATCCTCACACCATCCAAAGCTCACTCGAGACGGTAATAGGTCTACAGTGTCGACAGATACACTTCCAACCTCAAATATTCATATTCCAACCATTGGTAGTCGTTTTACACACACTACTACCCTATCTACCTTTATAACTTATATTGGAAAACCCGAACAGGTAACCCAACAGATAGGTAGAAATAAATATATATATATATATATATATATATATATATATATATATATATATTTATTTATTTATTTATATATCAAAATTACAAATACGCTCTCTCAAGATAGAAATCACTCAAGAGCCTAGGTATTCACTTAACCTAGCGCTCTGATACCAACTGAGACGACCCGGGTTTCTGACCCCAGAAATCCGGTTCATCTTGAAGAAAGAAAGGGATGAGAAAATAGAAAAGATAGAGAAGAAAGAACAACAACATCAGAGTCTCACAGCGGAATGGAACAAAATATAATAGATCACATAACTATTACATAATTTTACATATATCAGAGTTATACCGATCATACAACACATACTAGACAGTTATAAACACCTGTCTAGTTATACAACTCAGTACACAATACAACACAGAGATACCAACACAGCGGAACACTATATATAATCTACAACACCGAAGCCTCCTGCTCCATTGCTCCTCCAGAATTCATCAAAGCTAACCTGAATCTCTTGGCTTCTCATAAAAATTTGAGTACCCGAGAGTTTATGAATAACAAAAATAAACTCCGGGTCAGACATGGGTCTGGTATGAGTAACAGGTTAAAGTTGCTTAACTTTGAAAATATTTGAAAACAAAAGGTATCACGTAAGACTTCCCACAAATAAACATGGTAAGTTTTTACCTTACGCTAACCAAATCATTTAATAGGAAATTCTGTGATACTATAATAGGTTTAGGGTTTTCAAGTAAATAGAAAATAGCAGAAATTGCTACATCTATTAAATTCCAGCTACTAGCCACAATAGTGGGTAATACAATCAAAACCGTTGGCACTTATTGGATTGTGGATTCCATACAATGGCAGGGCTACTGGGGTACCGCCCGTCACAGTACGTGGCCTAGATCAACGTACCAAGGAGTACGCCCGCTCCCCTGCAACACAAGGCCGGAACCATTCCTTACTGAACAGTCCCGAACAAGACAACCCCGACAGTTGGAGCTCACAACTGTCCACACAGTCGAATAAAAAGGGACATCTAGACAGGGGAAAATCTTGTCCTACTTGGGCATGACCCACCTAACCTTTCTGCACCTCCCCTGTTTTAGCCATTCCCGGTTGATGAGGCTTGAGGCTACGATTACCTTTAGAGAACACATCTCTTAGAATGCTCATCGCCCACCTGACGATGTTCTGAAAGCATTCAATCCATACAAGTTTGTTCCGGGTTCGAACGAAACTGAAGGCATTATCTCGTTATCCTCATCTTGGAATCACCCTCAGAGTTAACGACGATAACCCTTGCATTTAGAATCTTCATCTTCACTTCAGATTCACGACCTATCGTTAATTTGGATCGATGTGGCCAAATATGAAAAACCCAATCCCGGTCTCATCGAAATCCAAAACGTGTCTTTTAAGGCCAAGTTGTTTAAAGTTTAAAACAATTCAGTTCAATTATCCATATATACACAGATAGATAATTCACAATATCACAATAGATAGTCAACATCAACATAAACAGATGATCCATATTATCACTACAGATAATCCATATTATCATCATACTTAAATCAAAGCATCCATATCACATAGCATCAATTTCTCATATCTGAGATCTTAAATCATTTGAGGTAAACAAAATCATCCATCCATACATAAGGAATCATTCCAGCTATAATTAATTTAAAATGAATTAAATTAATTACTTACATCTCTAATTAATTTAAAGTAAATTAAATTAATTACTTCACCATTTTAAATCTTGCTTATATAATCATTAATCAATTATCAATCAATTAATAAATTCATTTCACTTAATCACTCTTGATTAATTAACATTTAATTATATTCAAGTAATCATCTTTTAATTATTTTCACAAATTAATTATCTTATCTAAATATAGAAATTAACCTTAAATTACAAACATTACATTACTTCTTAATTACACTAATTAATTACTCTTTAATTACTTATTATTGATTATTAATCTAAATTTATCATCCCGTCATTAATTATATCAATTAATGATTTCTAATTGCGTTTTAATTAATTCCCTGTTTTAAATTAATTACCTTAAGTAATTAATCTTTAATTAAACCACATTTATTAATCACCTCTGACTAATATCATTCAGTAATTAACTATCTTTAATTACTACATCAAATAAATTAATTACTCCTTAATTAATTTAAATTAATCCCTTGATTAATTATATAAAGTAATTATATTCCAATTACTTTCATTATTAAATCACCCTTAGTTAATTACATCCAGTAATTATCATTAATTACTTCCCTACGTAATTATACTTATCACATCATCAAATGGTTGTTTAAATTAATTAAACTTAATAATTCATATGAAACTGAATTAATTACAATGAGTAATTAATTCCTTAATTACTTCTATTAAGTAATTATACTTAAACAATTTACAATTGATTGTCTTTAAATTAATTAATCTAGTTAATTATTAAACATTAATCACATTGATTAGTTAGTAAATAATTCTAGTTAGTGACCTTCATTAACTATTTATAATTCTTTAATTACTTTCTAGAGTAATTTACTAAGTTTTATTCATTATTAATTACAATTTAATTTATCTTTAATAACTCATTAATAAATCCTTAACTTTCTAATTAATTAAGTGTTAACTATAACTCAATTAATTCTTAATTAATTTATTAATTAATTACTGATCATTAATTTAAATTCATTAATGATCCTTAATTATTAACTAATTTATCCTAAATTAATTATCTTAAACCTTAATTATCAAATTCAATCCTTTAATTACTAAATTAATCCAAATCATTAATTATCCCTTTTAACTAACTTAATAATTACAAATTATTAAATCTTCAATTTTTTTAAAGATAAAAACAATTTTCTTATTAATGACCATATTTCTATTAACAAGGTATTTAAGAACAATTTGCTTTCAAATTTTACTTTTCAAAATTTCATTTTAAATTTAAGGTTTAAAATGAAAACCATTTAACTTTAACAAAGTTCAAACAATTTCACAACTCTTTTAATTCCATAAGTTAAAGAATTATTAATATGGAAGCTGAAAAGAATTTAAAACCCAATTTCATTTTAAATTCAAATCAAGTTACAAATCCACTTTATTATTTAAAACTGTTCAAGACAATTTAAAAATTTCTTTTATTGCAAAACTAAGATTCGAATTTAGGTTTGAGCCCAGATTTAAACTCAAGTTTAAACCTCTAGTTTATACATAGCTTTACCTTTTTTTTAAAATTCAAACTATTTAACTCCCTTTTTAAAGTGGTTATATAATTTAAAATTTTAAAACTTTATGATATTTAAAATTTAGATTCAAACTTCATTTGATCCTAATTAAATTTTGTTTTGAACTTGGTTTACTATCTTCTTCTCATTTACAACCCCGCTAAACAAAATTTGAAGCTTATAGGTTTTAAAACCTGAAAATTTAAACTACCCGAGACACCAACAGCCGCTTCGAGTCCAAGATCCCACCTACCCGAGAAAATAGCCTGTCTACTGCGAGTCAAATCTAATCCACTCGAAACAATCAAAAACCACCATCACCAGACAAACATCACGCCGTGCATATGCACGGCGACTCTGGCCACTCGTGATCATCGACGATGATCAGAACATGTCGAGGAACGACTCAGAAACCCTCTACGCTCACCCAATCGAACATCCATGATTGCAATCAAAATTGAGCTTTCGATCCAAAACTTGGGAAAAACATCAGAGCCCCCCCTAACATCCAAACCTGGCAACACGCTACTCCAATATCCGACCACCTGAAGGTTGACAGCTCCGGCCTCAACTTCGCCACCCTCCATACTACTCTTCCCCAGAATTACCGGCAACTCGGTCCCCCAGAGGAGGTGAAATCGCCTCGATTTCAGACCTCAGCAAAACCAAGTATTAAACCCTAAATCTTACTAGTTTCTAACCTTTCTTGCAATAGAAAATTTATTTAACAATTTTCCCATTGACATCGATCTCTAAACTTGCTTTGTACAAAATTTCAACATTTAAAATATGTGCGATCACTGGAAATTGATATGGAAGCATCAACAAGGAACCGTTCTTAACATACTTGATGAAAAATCAATATTTTTGTTTTAAAAATCATATTTTTAACTGATGATTCCACTTGTATGCCTGATTCAACAATATATTATATTCGATTTTATCATGAGTATGGATGCTCATCTGTTCTAAGAATTTCCAGATTCATTCCACATTTATTTTGCTGGAATTAAGTTTAAAACTTCCAATTATAATCAAATGAACATATTGTATTCACATCTTTCAGCTTAACAAGGATCAAGATTTGATTTTTTTTTCTTCTGCGGTTTTGATCTGAACCAAGAACAAAAGTAATTTCAGCATAACCAGGCAACAAGCTTCATTTGTGGCTTACTTAAACTTTTAAACATTTATTCATGTTAAATCAAACATCTTTGATTTGTAAGTTGAATCCTATCAAAAACTAGATTAAGTGATAATGTGTTTAATTGGAAATTTGAGCCTGGAAAGGTTAACAGAACAGAGTAAATATATAAAGCATACACAAAATAATAATCACATCAGGTTTCATTTATGCGATACATATCACCTTCACGCACTAGCAACCAACCAACCTTTACTTTAAGTTTTTTTAAAAGTGATGTTACTCACAGTATTTAAAAGATGGCAGAGCCTTCTTGTTTGAAACCAGTTTTGAAGAATGAAGACAGGGATTTGAAAACTGAAATCCTCTTGCTTTTGATTGTTGAAGTTGTTCAAGTTTGTTAAAAAGAAAGCTTACTTTTTCCCTTACTTTTCTCGTTTGCTAAGTTTTGAGAACAAACCGAAATAAGAACATGTGTATATATAGAAAGATAAGTTTGTAAAGGGTGTAGTCTTTTACTGGTGCAAGCTTTTCTTTATTTTGTTTTATCAGGCAAGATTATATTTGGGGCTGCAATGAGTTTATATATTTCGGCTGAAATGATCCTTATATATTTTGAATTGGCCCAATAGTTAGCTGAGATGAAACAACATTTAATGCAAATGTACTTCATGATTCTATGCTTATCTTCCTTTGTATGCTGATGCTTCCCTTTTCTTGCCTGGTTTGTGTTTTACTTCATGTACTTAACATTTTTATTATTACTTTGTCAGGTTATACCTTATTTTATCTTGTATATAGATATTAGTTTCACTTGTTTATTTGTCTTGCATATATTACTTATATATAATTTTCTTGCCTACTTTTACCAGGTTGCCTAATTTCCTTTTGTCTTATTCCTTAGCTTGTTCTTGCCTTGTATGTTATTTTGCAGGCAACAAATATTACAATGTCAGGTTTGTATCTTTTACTTGTACCTGCATATATACTAGATGTTTATTTTGATGTTGGTAGATTTTTCTTTTGCTTATTTATTTTACAGGTTATATTCATATTTTATTTTATTTTGGTTGTGCTTTATTTTAACATGAAGTTGTTTAAGTCATTTTTATTTATTACTTTGTTCTTGTCTAGCATCTATTCTACAGGCATATTTCACTTACCTGGCATCATTTATTTTATGCACATATTATAAAGTTGTTTTAATCATTGTTATAAATTTTAACTTAAGTATTTAGTTCTATTGCTTATTTTTATTTTCTCTTTTATTTTTAAACTTTAACTATCAAATACTTAATTTGCTGATTATTAATTTATTTTCATACTTATGTTAATATCATACATTTGATTTATACTTAAGTTTAATATATTTAAGACTTATTTTACTTTAAACATATTTGAAAGATGCTATTTCAAATTTACAAATCATAGCTTTTCTATCAAATACACATACATAAATTTAAGATAACAATTTTTATTTATATTAAAAATCCATTTGTAAAACATTACATCATTAATATTGTTTAAATATAACTCATGATTAAATTAAAATAATTCATAAAAGAATTTGTCTCTTATTTAATTAATTACTTATTTTATCAGCTACATAAAAAACAAAACAAACCTTTTTATTTAAATTTAAACTTAAACTAAAATCAATTTTAAAAAATTAAGTTTTATCTTTAGTATTAAAATCATATGGTTATTTATTTAATAGCTTAATATCAAATTAAATCCAATTTTTAATTTATCAAAAAATATTGGAATAAGAAAACATGCCTATGTATATTAAATTTAAAACAAAGATTATCTATTTATAATATATACAGATATGTATACATTACAAATATAAAACAATTTATTAGCCTTTAAAGATAGATTATCAGTTTAAATATTTATTTTAAAGAAGATTATTAAATTTAATTCAACTTTATTATTAACATGTAATGACCCGTATTTTTAGCTATTTTAATTTGAAAATTTAAGGTGATTATTGAAGGAAAATGATTATTAATGTAATTTGTTGAATAATTTAATATTTGAAATTATTTGAATAATAGGATAACGGGTTTAATATGATTAAAAATGATTTGTAAAATTCTATTTTATCATATTAAAGTTAGAATGATGTTGTAGAACTTTTAAAATCGAATTAAAAGTAAATTTGTGAAAATTGAATATTTTAATATTTAATTGACGAGTTAAAATAGCCATTTTTCAAACAGTCTCGGATTTCGACGAAACTTGTTTCATCGGATCCGTAATAGTAAATTATGGTAGGATTTCAATTTTCGTAGCAATTGGACTTGTCGTTTGGCCGTGCGAGCTTGAAACGCGTAGAAATTTAATTTCGAATTTAATTAAAATAATCGACTTCGAAAAGCTATCTTCCAGATATGATCGAATTAGGCCTTGAAACTAGTTCCATTGCGTCCGGAATGAGGGTAAAACCTTATAAACGCCTGGCGGCACGTCTCGATTGGAGTTCGGATGATTTTGGACCTACCTATATAAATACGCACGCAAACCGAGACAGTTTTATTATTATTTTAATCCAGAAACCCTAATTCTAAATCATGGCCGCCACCTATTCCATGGCCAGAAATTGCCGATCTTCTTTCCTTAATATCTCTCAATCCGTTCGACGAAATCGAAAAATTCCAAAAGCAAAAGTGTAAATCTCGACGAGCTCTTCAAATCCATACGGTTGATGTATGCTAATTTTTCATGGATTCGTCCAGATCTGACTTGGAAGTGTGTACGTATTTCCTTGGATTGCGTGCAAACGACGGCGAATGACGGGATGAAACTTGGCGCGTAGGTGGCTCTGGTGAAGGGCTTCGTGGTGGCGCTAGCTGATCGTTCTGGAAGTCGACGAGGTGGTCATGAAAATTGCTTGAAGATCGGCGGCTAATGGGTTTGCATACATGAATTTCACGTTGGGGAAGAAGCGCCGGAATCACGGAGATGAGAGCTGCGCTGCAGTGCAGATCCGAAAGTGTTTGGAGCTCATTAAAATTTTATGTTAAATCGAACGTCGTTCGATTTGATTTAAAATCGTAAAATCAAGGTGAGTGTTTTATAACGCTCACAACGTACTGAATATCTTTATGCTAGTTAAATTTGATATTATGCATAGTTATGATTTTTATTTGTTGTTGTTTGATAAAATTTAATTATCATATTGATTGTCATTTGAATTCACCGTTAAAATAATTAAATTGACAGTTAAATTTAAATTAAAATTGAATTGCGATTAAATTACCTGACATTGATAAATATGAAATTGCCGTGAATTGTATTGCCTATTGGATGATGTATTTCGATGGATGTTATTGGTTGATATTTAAATGTTTGGATGTTTATTTGTTTATATATATCCTGCTATGCATACATATGACACTGTGATTGATTTAAATGATATATTCATCCCTGACATTTAATTGTAATAACTAATCACTTGGCCATAGGTTAGAAAATTATATACGGACACCGAGTTGGATAAATTAAATGATTTTAAAAGTTGTTTTGAAATTATTTAAATGAATTGATTTTAAGAATAAAATCCAATTTATGGAAATTGAATTATTTTGAATTGGAGCTCGAAATGTTAGAATTTAAACTTGGTAAACGAAATTATTAAATAAAATCGAAGTTTAGATTTAAATTGAAAATTGAAATACGGTGTAAATTTTTGAAAGTTGATTTGTTTTAAAAGATTGGACTTTTAATCGAACTCTGAATATTTCTAAGAAAATTGATATGAAATGATATTTCAAGTTTGAGTTTGGAATTGAAAATTTATTTGAAATTTAGATTTAAATTAATTTGGAATTGAATTGAAATTTAAAGACATATGTGAATTGAAATCGAAATTTACGTGGAATAGAAATTTATTCAAGTTGAAATTGGAATAAATCGATTAAATCGAAATGGAATTTGGATTTGATTTGGATAGGAAATTTGGGAAGTTGACCGGTTTGACTTTGGAATTATTTATCAAATAATTTTTGATTTTTTTCCAAACTATTTTATACATAAACCATTTTATATTCAAATTATTTTCGATTAAACTATTTAAATATTTTCTATTAAACTATTTTGAATTATTTAACTATTTTAAACTATTTAAACTATTTTCTTAAATTCAAACTGGTTAAAGAGACGGAAATGTTTATATTTAAACCTTTGGTTTAAATACGAACTAGGTTAAAGTAGAGATTATAACCTAAATTGAATTCGAATCAAATTTTGAAGTGAAATTGATTTA
This sequence comes from Allium cepa, assembly GCA_030765085.1. Lineage (NCBI taxonomy): Eukaryota > Viridiplantae > Streptophyta > Magnoliopsida > Asparagales > Amaryllidaceae > Allium > Allium cepa. Next base: position 511,141,801 of record CM060941.1, read on the forward strand.
TCGGACAAAATTGATAATTTTGAATATATGATGATTTTGAAATGGATTTGATTTTAAAGCGAATATGATATTTTGTTATCAATCATGAATCAATTTGAAATATAAAAGAGTCATCAGTGTAATAATACGTAGTTATTAAAGAGACCGGGATCGGATATGGACATACTCTCTGTCGATACCGAAAACCACTTTAATAACTATTATACGCGGAGTGTTGATCCAGAATGAAGTGGATGGTTTGGTGAACGTGTTGACTGAAGAAAGAGAACGATATTGGATGACCCCTGACATGACTAAAACAGGAGCCGCGCCGGGCCATTGAGGTTCGCCACCTCTAGCGGACACACTTCTTCGATACCATATCTATTACATTTGTGATTTGATTTGGGTGCACCCCTTGATTTGGGAGTGTTGTTTCGCGGTGTTAAGGTACTAGCTGCTATGCTCAACATCAGTCCGGATCATGCAACGACTAGTATCCTAGTTGGTATCGCCTCATGTACCTTGTCATACTGATTATCCTATTCGCGACCACTACGTTTTGGTTTGTACCTTGAGTATATGGATTGCCCTCTGGTGACTTCCGGTTTTGGGGAAACTACGGTCTTGTATATGCTTTTGGGAATATAAAATGTGTTAAGGGGGATTATGGTAACGCCTTAACGCTATTTTGATACTTTATATTACTGATAGACATTATCTACTTAGCGTATATTACTACATAGTAGATAGTTTCACGGATCCTTGAGAGATGGAAAATCCCGTAACATCTCTTGAGTTATTGCACGCACGTTGACACTGGATATGAGATGTCAAACCCCATAAACATCTCTGACGCCGTTACACTCATATTTATTTACGATTGATTTAACTTTCATAAGGATATTTTAGTCCCGACTCGAGTGTTTTGTCTTTTCATTACGCTCGGGTCAGTCCTGAGTTTTTTAGATTTTTGAAGATCTATTCTGGAGGATGGAGACGAAGATTTGGTATACTATCACTATTATTACCCTTGCATCATGCTATCTGCTGCATTATTTAATTGCTCTGCTGTATATGTATAACTCTGATAAATGTTGTATAAATAATTGTCAAAGTATAGTAGACAGCTTCATGAACTGTTTATTTGACTATTATATTTTATCGTTCCGCTGCGAGATTCTGTGTTGTTTCATTTCCTTTATTTCTTTTCTTTTCTTTTCTTATTTACCCCAATAACTATCTGCACTTTTGAATGGTTTTGGAATCGACATGTGTATTTGATCGTCGGTTTAAACTATCCAAAAAGGCGGGTCGTTACAGTTGGTATCAGAGCTTTGGTTTAGCAATAAACCTTGGCTCTAGTGGGGAATAACTCATTGAAATAGAGGTAAACTATATGAATGAGTTGAGTGTATATGAGAGAGCGTACTTGTTATTTGATATAAAATGGTTTTATATTGTGTTAATTTGTTCCGTTGAGTATTTATGAATTCTGGTCGATACTTGGGACGCCAAGGCGTCGATAGGAATTTCTAAACACTCGAATAGGACAAACCAACACAGTATCATTTTGGAATATATTTTATATAAAAGAATTATTTGAATATTTATTCATTTTGATTGAATTGATTGTTAGGAGATGATAATATTAGATTATTATCGTTATTGTTTGATCAGTCAATATTTACAACAATTGATTAAATAACAATGGATTTAGGAAAATGAAATCTTGTAAACACAATTGATAATGAATATAAATGAATTTTAACTTGGATTTGGGAATTTAAATTCCGGTGTTTGAGATTGACTTACAAGAATTTGAAAAATATAATATGAGCATTATATGATAGTATAATTGAGTTGAAATTGTTTTAGAAGGATATTTTTATGATAAGTATTATATTCCCTTCTCTTGACGCTAGAAAATGATTTCGATGATGTGTGCACGCATCATTGGCGTTTATTTTCGAGAGTCCGAGTGGGGGAGACCACTTAATAGCTTGTCTAAACCTTGTTTTGACTCAAATTTTATTTTGTTTTGCATTCTCTATAGTATGATTTGATATATAAATTATATAAGTATATATTATTTCAAACCTTGATTTGAAATGAAACCGGGATTGGAATTCTTAAGTTCTTTAATAATTAATGATTTTTTTTTATGATTGAAATGAATTTAGACTTGAATCATTAAGGAACTTCTGAATTGTGAAATGAGAAATGAACCTAAGAGCTAAGTGAAAATATCAATTGAAGTAGAAATCCTTAGAATTAGGAAATTATGAACTTAAAATAAAATTGAAACTGTAAAACTCGCATAGTATTAAATTTCATTCTATAGCTTAGATATAACTTACCAAAATACTTAAGAAGTTCAAAAAATGTTATTTGAATTGTTAATTGGATAATATACAAGTATAGGTTTGAATAATGAAATATGCATTTAATTAATGGTTTGCAAATATAAATAAAATTGTTAGTAAATAATTGGAATTTAAATTAACATTTAAAGGTGATTCACAATTATGTTAATATAAAATGAAAATACTATATGTGAATGTAAATGTGAAATTAAATTATAGTGAAATTTAAGTAATGACTTAAGAATTGATAAATTGAAAATTCAACTTTAAATGAAAAGAAGTTGTATGTTGTTTAACTACATTCTATTTGCATAACTATAACTTACCAAACACTTAAAGGGTTTAAAATGCTAATAAGGATAAGTAGAGAAATAATATACCAGTGTGAGAGTGAAAAATAAAATGTAAAGATCTATTGATAGTTGTAAGTATAAAAGAAATTTAAGCTGTAAAATGAATGATACATGTATAAGTGAATGAATAAAATTTAAACTTAATGAAATATAAAATTGGTAAATGGAAACTAATTAAATTTGAATATAACTAAATGTCAATAAACTTGGAAGTGTATGAAATTAAAATTGACTTGGAAATGTATAATTGATTTAGTGTAGATTTTGGATGGATGTTAATGTTTGATATGCATTGGTTGTTAGATGGATGATAATTGATTAAGTAGAATTCATTAGTGTTAATGGAATTGAATAAACGGAATAAAAATTTTAAATAATTAAATTCAAATTGGAAGCAATTTGACTTGAATTAAAAATGTGAATGAAACAAACTTGAATAAATCGGAAACAAATTGAATGTAAACCTATTGCATGGATGAATAAGAAAATAGATGACTTTGTGTTTATGATTGTTCTTTAGAAAATTTGAAGTTTTGATGTTTTGTACTTTGAAATAATAAAAGCAAATTTTTGGAAAAAAAAAATCCAACATTGTCCAATATATGCTGAAACGAAAACAACCATAACTTTTAAGTGGCTGAACGGAATTCGACGATTTTGGACTTTTAGGAAAGCCTAGAAACTATAGCACAACTTTTGTTTAGATAACTTGAGAAAATTCCTTCGTCTGCTTGGTTAAAAACTTGAATGTTACTCGCTGTCCTGTGTAAAAATAAGTAAAATCAGTAGTATACACCCTTAGTATTTTCGCCATATCTTTTGACTGGTTTATCGGATTTTGATGATCTTGCACTTTATGGAAAGCTAAGAACTTAAGATAAAACTTTTGTTTTTAGTGTTTTGTGTTTTGATATCGTTTAGAAGGTCGAAAACGTGGGTGAGCGTCGCTGACCTGCGCAATTCATTGCCCAGGCTGAGGCGTATCCTCTAAGTAAAACGGCCGTAACTTTTGAATGTTTGGTCCGAATTTGATGATTTTGGACATTCCGGAAAGCTCGAAATGAATACAACAACTTTTGTTTAGATTCTTTTGCCAAATTTTATAGTTTAGGTGACCTAAAACTGAGATTTGTTTTCTGTCCTGAAATTGGAATCTCAGTTTTGAAGCTAAATAGGTTATATATATGTTGTGTGGGCTAAATATATCGATTTATCTTTATATGCATGGTTCAACTTAGTTATTGAGCATTTTAGTAGGTAGCAAAGGGGTTGCGCTTCGTTGTAGAGCTCGCTTCTGTGCTAAATACAAAATATAAGTAAACTGCTAATAAATGCTAAATAAAAGGTACGCTTATGGTTTTATATGGTATTGGTGATATATATATGTTGTTTCCCCAGATATGGGATGCCTCATCATTGAGATGAGATGTATATTTGATATATATTGGTTATATTTGTGTTATATATTGAATTGTAAAAATTTTCGATCGAGCCGCGCAAAGGAGATCCTGTCGAAATTTTTCATGAATCCGGGTGTTAGAAAATTTTTCAAGTTTTTAAATTTTATAACTTGTTTTGATAACTAACTTTTAAATTTAGAGAGCCGTTCGGAGTAACATTGTGGAAGCGTAGTTATGACTTTATAAATGGAATTTCATTGTTTTATAAGTTGGTAACTTTGAATAAAATATATCTAATGTTGAATTCTATACTTAGTTCCTTTTCCCTTCTTTTCCTTTTCGGGGACGAAAAGTTTTGAGTGGGGGAGAGTGTAACGACCCGTATTTTTAGCTATTTTAATTTGAAAATTTAAGGTGATTATTGAAGGAAAATGATTATTAATGTAATTTGTTGAATAATTTAATATTTGAAATTATTTGAATAATAGGATAACGGGTTTAATATGATTAAAAATGATTTGTAAAATTATATTTTATCATATTAAAGTTAGAATGATGTTGTAGAACTTTTAAAATCGAATTAAAAGTAAATTTGTGAAAATTGAATATTTTAATATTTAATTGACGAGTTAAAATAGCCATTTTTCAAACAGTCTCGGATTTCGACGAAACTTGTTTCATCGGATCCGTAATAGTAAATTATGATAGGATTTCAATTTTCGTAGCAATTGGACTTGTCGTTTGGCCGTGCGAGCTTGAAACGCGTAGAAATTTAATTTCGAATTTAATTAAAATAATCGACTTCGAAAAGCTATCTTCCAGATATGATCGAATTAGGCCTTGAAACTAGTTCCATTGCGTCCGGAATGGGGGTAAAACCTTATAAACGCATGGCGGCACGTCTCGATTGGAGTTCGGATGATTTTGGACCTATCTATATAAATACGCACGCAAACCGAGACAGTTTTATTATTATTTTAATCCAGAAACCCTAATTCTAAATCATGGCCGCCACCTATTCCATGGCCAGAAATTGCCGATCTTCTTTCCTTAATATCTCTCAATCCGTTCGACGAAATCGAAAAATTCCAAAAGCAAAAGTGTAAATCTCGACGAGCTCTTCAAATTCATACGGTTGATGTATGCTAATTTTTCATTGATTCGTCCAGATCTGACTTGGAAGTGTGTACGTATTTCCTTGGATTGCGTGCAAACGACGGCGAATGACGGGATGAAACTTGGCGCGTAGGTGGCTCTGGTGAAGGGCTTTGTGGTGGCGCTAGCTGATCGTTCTGGAAGTCGACGAGGTGGTCATGAAAATTGCTTGAAGATCGGCGGCTAATGGGTTTGCATACGTGAATTTCACGTTGGGGAAGAAGCGCCGGAATCACGGAGATGAGAGCTGCGCTGCAGTGCAAATCCGAAAGTGTTTGGAGCTCATTAAAATTTTATGTTAAATCGAACGTCGTTCGATTTGATTTAAAATCGTAAAATCAAGGTGAGTGTTTTATAACGCTCACAACGTACTGAATATCTTTATGCTAGTTAAATTTGATATTATGCATAGTTATGATTTTTATTTGTTGTTGTTTGATAAAATTTAATTATCATATTGATTGTCATTTGAATTCACCGTTAAAATAATTAAATTGACAGTTAAATTTAAATTAAAATTGAATTGCGATTAAATTACCTGACATTGATAAATATGAAATTGCCGTGAATTGTATTGCCTATTGGATGATGTATTTCGATGGATGTTATTGGTTGATATTTAAATGTTTGGATGTTTATTTGTTTATATATATCCTGCTATGCATACATATGACACTGTGATTGATTTAAATGATATATTCATCTCTGACATTTAATTGTAATAACTAATCACTTGGCCATAGGTTAGAAAATTATATACGGACACCGAGTTGGATAAATTAAATGATTTTAAAAGTTGTTTTGAAATTATTTAAATGAATTGATTTTAAGAATAAAATCCAATTTATGGAAATTGAATTATTTTGAATTGGAGCTCGAAATGTTAGAATTTAAACTTGGTAAACGAAATTATTAAATAAAATCGAAGTTTAGATTTAAATTGAAAATTGAAAAACGGTGTAAATTTTTGAAAGTTGATTTGTTTTAAAAGATTGGACTTTTAAATCGAACTCTGAATATTTCTAAGAAAATTGATATGAAATGATATTTCAAGTTTGAGTTTGGAATTGAAAATTTATTTGAAATTTAGATTTAAATTGATTTGGAATTGAATTGAAGTTTAAAGAAATTTGTGAATTGAAATCGAAATTTACGTGGAATAGAAATTTATTCAACTTGAAATTGGAATAAATCGATTAAATCGAAATGGAATTTAGATTTGATTTGGATAGGAAATTTGGGAAGTTGACCGGTTTGACTTTGGAATTATTTATCAAATAATTTTTGATTTTTCCAAACTATTTTATATATAAACCATTTTATATTCAAATTATTTTCGATTAAACTATTTAAATATTTTCTATTAAACTATTTTGAATTATTTAACTATTTTAAACTATTTAAACTATTTTCTTAAATTCAAACTGGTTAAAGAGACGGAAATGTTTATATTTAAACCTTTGGTTTAAATACGAACTAGGTTAAAGTAGAGATTATAACCTAAATTGAATTCGAATCAAATTTTGAAGTGAAATTGATTTATCGGACAAAATTGATAATTTTGAATATATGATGATTTTGAAATGGATTTGATTTTAAAGCGAATATGATATTTTGTTATCAATCATGAATCAATTTGAAATATAAAAGAGCCATCAGTGTAATAATACGTAGTTATTAAAGAGACCGGGATCGGATATGGACATACTCTCTGACGATGCCGAAAACCACTTTAATAACTATTATACGCGGAGTGTTGATCCAGAATGAAGTGGATGGTTTGGTGAACGCGTTGACTGAAGAAAGAGAACGATATTGGATGACCCCTGACATGACTAAAACAGGAGCAGCGCCGGGCCATTGAGGTTCGCCACCTCTAGCGGACACACTTCTTCGATACCATATCTATTACATTTGTGATTTGATTTGTGTGCACCCCTTGATTTGGGAGTGTTGTTTCGTGGTGTTGAGGTAGTAGCTGCTATGCTCAACATCAGTCCGGATCACGCAACTACTAATATCCTAGTTGGTATCGCCTCATGTACCTTGTCATACTGATTATCCTATTCGCGACCACTACGTTTTGGTTTGTACCTTGAGTATATGGATTGCCCTCTGGTGACTTCCGGTTTTGGGGAAACTACGGTCTTGTATATGCTTTTGGGAATATAAAATGTGTTAAGGGGGATTATGGTAATGCCTTAACGCTATTTTGATACTTTATATTACTGATAGACATTATCTACTTAGCGTATATTACTACATAGTAGATAGTTTCACGGATCCTTGAGAGATGGAAAATCCCGTAACATCTCTTGAGTTATTGCACGCACGTTGACACTGGATATGAGATGTCAAACCCCGTAAACATCTCTGACGCCGTTACACTCATATTTATTTACGATTGATTTAACTTTCATAAGGATATTTTAGTCCTGACTCGAGTGTTTTGTCTTTTCATTACGCTCGGGTCAGTCCTGAGTTTTTTAGATTTTTGAAGATCTATTCTGGAGGATGGAGACAAAGATTTGGTATACTATCACTATTATTACCCTTGCATCATGCTATCTGCTGCATTATTTAATTGCTCTGCTGTATATGTATAACTCTGATAAATGTTGTATAAATAATTGTCAAAGTATAGTAGACAGCTTCATGAACTGTTTATTTGACTATTATATTTTATCGTTCCGCTGCGAGATTCTGTGTTGTTTCATTTCCTTTATTTCTTTTCTTTTCTTTTCTTATTTACCCCAATAACTATCTGCACTTTTGAATGGTTTTGGAATCGACATGTGTATTTGATCGTCGGTTTAAACTATCCAAAAAGGCGGGTCGTTACATAACAATATGGTCAAATCAATTAAATTTTGACATAAATTATTAAATTGTTATTGTCAAAATTTCCGGGATATCATACCAGAAGAGGCCGCTTGACTTCCTTCTTGATTGCCCCTTTCTGTTGCTTGCTTCCTTGTTGGTGGTTGATCCATTGCTTTCTAAAATCCAAGTTCCCAAGCTTCTGAATCCAAAATCCAAGCTCCAAAATCCCCGAGTGCTAGCTTTCTCAATGAAAGCACCAAAATGCTAGTGCCAAAATTGGTCACTAACACCCAAATCTCGACGAAAGCACCAAATATCAGTCGTAGCTCATAGACAGAGTGTATGTAGAGAGTATAAATATGAAAAACAGACAAAATTAAAATAAAAGTAGTAAAGAACAACAGATTTTATAGTGGTTCGGCTAACTTCGGTCTACGTCCACTCTAGAAGTTTCCTTTTTATTGACGTTAGAATCAATTACAGTTACAAACTAGTAGAGTAACTTTAGCCTTGGGAAATAAATGCAAGAGAACAAAAAGAAGATCCCTTTTCTGAACCCCCACTGGTTTTATTTATAGGAAAATCCTGAGTTGTTGGGCTTTCTGAGTGACTCGAGCCCATCAAGGCCATGGCCGAACCAGCGTTATCATTGTAACCGACCCCAAGTTCTCTATATCCCGACCAACACATGCCGAACGGCAACCAAGGCCGAACCACAACGTCGAGTGACTTTGACCTAACCACAACGCCGAGGGACGCCCAATGTCGAACCACACCTTATGCCGAGCGACGTCCAATGCCGAATCGCACCCTATGCCCAGCGACGTCCAATACCGAACCACACCCTATGCCGAGCAAGGTCTAATGCCGAACCACACCCTATGTCGAGCGATGTCCAATGCCAGACCACACCCTATGCCGAGTGTTCGGACGACGGAAATTCTATCGGTTTAGAAAACCGTCGAACGAATTTTGAGATAAAAATAACCGCAAGTGCACGGTGTACGAATGTAGCACGCGACGAATACGGGTCGATCCGCAGGGAATTGATGATTTTAAAATTCTATTCAATCAAATTATACCAAAGTCGAGAGAGTGATTAACTAAAAAAAGAAAAATTACAAAAGAAAATAGATAAAAAATATGAGAGTGTTAAGACAATTTAGAGGCAATTTCCACTCTCTAGATCACATAAATCAACACAATAAAGTTATGATCTCTCTTTTCTTGTCATTAGTGAATTAGTTGATGTGCTTATCATAAGTATGGTATATTTGTGCTATTAATTAGCTCAATATAAACCATCAAACTATAACACAACCACTAATACACTTTTAAATCTCATAAAATATGACAACAAAGTTGAAAGCAAAATTTATTTTAAGCATGGCCTATTAACCATTAATTAGAAATATAAGCCATCAAATTTCAATTTCAACAATCACTTCTTTGCCATAATCATATGTAGATGAAGAGGCAATTTGTGTTTTGTTTGTTTAAGCATAGCCTATTTGTTATAAACAACATAGACTATCAAATTCAAAGCTATACAACATCATTAAACCACTTCAATCATTCTCATTAAGCATAAAAAGAGAGCATAAACATCAAATTAAGTTGAAGCTACATGATTAGAGAGCTTCATTACCCCTAAATTGAAGGGATTTAGCCTCTCATATTTGTCATCATATGAACAAATGTAGCAAACAACATTGAATAAAAAGAAGAGCAAAAAGAGAGCAAAATGAAAGGAAAAATTATTCTACTTGCATAAAAGAGAAGAGATCTACACTACAACATGAAAGTAAATAAGCATGAAAAGAAAAAGAACATATATTGAAGTTGCATGAAAAAAGAATTACATAAGAGAAGACATGGCTAAGTAGCCATGGAAAGAAAGAGAGATTTGATTTATTTTCTAAACTAAAACTAACTAACTAAGAGGAAGATGGCTACATGAAACACAAGGGGTATTTATACAAGTTAGAAACCCTAATGCATATTTTTGGGGAGTACCCAAAATGCCCTTGGAGGAAATGTGGTGGCCAAGTTATCATTAGCTTTAATAATCCCCCACTTAAATGTACATGAAGCTATTAAGTCCAAAAGCATGTGCATTAGCCTTTAATTTGTACATTAAGGTAGGTGGGTAGGTGGGGTCCTCCATGTTCTTCACTTGAATTATTTCCATCTTCATTCCTTTGTATTAATTTTGTGCATGCATATCTTCATGAAACCACTTCTATCTAAGATCAAATTCCTACAAAAATATATACAAATTTTCAATTAATTTTTCTCAAAGAAATATATGCACACAAATGACCGTTTTGCCCATATATGAAGATGAATATGTGACAATTTGGAATAATTTGAATTTTTGGTTTAAACAAGTTAAAATACCCGATATGATCATTTATTTAATTCAAATAGAATAAATATGGTGGTAAAAATATGCATATTTACGTGCACATCACTGAGCGAAATCCAAAGCTAAACCACACCTTATGCCGGGCGACATACAATGCTGAACCACACCCTATGCCGAGCAACGTCCAATGCCGAACCACACTCTATGCCGAGCGACGTCCAATGCAAAACCACACCTTATGCCGAGCGACGTCCAATGCCGAACCACACTTTATGCCGAGCGACCCACAACTTCCAGACTGAGCCATGTATCTTCTCCACTTTTTGACCAAATGACATATCGAAGTAAACTTCATCCTTTTAAACCAATTCGATTATATTCTAGCCTCGATAATCGTGAAGTTAGTTCGGTTGAATCCGCCTGTTTATGGCCTTGACAAAAGACGGGTTAATAATTAAGAGTTGGTTTTTAGTGTATACAAATGGGAAATAAAGTTTAAAACACTTTATTTGTGGTATGGAATGAGAATAAATGATGAAAATAAATTATTGGGTTAAAATTTATAATATTGTAGTTTTATTCCAATATTAGTCTTTTATCCCAAAACAAAAGGATAAACACGAAGGAAATCAACTTTTGTAGCACAATTAAATTTCAAATAATCTTTTAAAGCTATAAAAATGTTAAAAGCATTTTTATAAACATTAATGAACTTAGTAAAAAAAATTATTCATGGAAAATGATAAAAATAGTGATTTTTCACTAAAATGTGAATATTAGTAAAAAAATTGGTAATAAATTGTGAAAATAATATTTTTATTTGGAAAATTAAGTTTATAACATTTTCAACATGTTCTTTTATCCAAAACATGAACATTGAAATTTGTTTCATGTGATTTGGAGTTTTTATCAAAATGTTATGAAGGAATTAGTGTTAATAACATATATAAATACAACAAAATTATTCTAAATATTCTTATTGGGTTTGGGTCCAAAGATTAGCCTACCATTATCCAGAAGATGGTTTTAGTAACCATCATTCTATTCTTTCTTCTTTCTCATTCAACAAGAAATAAAAAAGACAGTAAACAAAAAAGGGAAAATCGGTGATGGCCTCTTTTAAAAACCCAAAATCCACCTAAGATTGTTAGAATCTAGAGTTAAATTGGATTCTAAGCTATCCTACAGGCTCTTGAAGGCCATTTCCTTGCTAAATCCATCATCTTGTTGCTGAACCATTGCTAAATCAAGTGGTAAGCAAGGTAAGAGTTTTCTTATAGCTAGCTAGAGCAAAGTACCAAACTTTGCTATCAATTTGTTACTTGCAATGCTCAGTTTATTGAATAGGTTTTTTCTTTTGCTGGCTGAAAAAGTGTCAATTTCAAAAAATCATATCTTCTACAGTTTTCAGCGAATTTCTCTTAGTTCTTGATATGTTGTAGTAGTCGGGCTGTACTATATTTTTGGAAATTTTCACTGAATTTTGAATGGTTTTGATATAGAAAATCATTGGTCGAAATCGGCCAAAAATCTACCTCTGTTGGCTGGCAGAAAAAGGGTCATTTTCGAAAAATCATATCTTCTCCAAATTTCAGCGTATTGCTCACACTTTTAGATATGTTGTAGTAGTCTTGTTGTGCTATATTTCTGCAAATTTTCATTGACTTTTGAGTCGTTTTGATTTAACAAATCATTAGTTGAAATCAGCCAAAAATCTTGCTCTATTTTGCTTACGGAAAAGTGCTATGATCGAGAAATCGTAACTCTTTCAGTTTGCAGCGAATTGCTCCAAATTTTGGATATGTATCCATGTGTCATTGTATATTGCTGCAAAATTTCTTGAAATCTGGGTTGTTTTGTTACCACGAATTACTGTCCAAAGTCAACCAAAAATCAATTGCTTGGTAGATTGTTTTTTTGCTCCTATTTGCGCTTTCGCTAACTGTTCACTGCATATTTCAATGATTTTGAATATTGTATGAATATGTTTGATGATGAATGTTTAATTCTTTTTATCGAACAACGGATTGGCTTGATTTTGGAAATTATTAGAATTTGAATTATTTCGCCAAATTGTTTAATTCTTATTCTTATACACCGAAAATCATTTAAATAGGCTAAAAAAATTATAGAGAAAACATGATTTTTAAACAATTTTTAAGATTTTTAAAATAAGTTATATAAGGAAAAATCCATTTGTAAATAGATAATCTATTCGATAAATGGATTTTTCCTTATATAACTTATTTTTAAAAATCTTTAATTTTTTAAAAAAAATCCTGTTTTCTCTATAAAATTATTCTAAATATATTTTAGCCTATTTAGATGATTTTCAGCATATAAGAATAAGAATTAAACGATTTGGTTCGTGGGTATAGGATTGGGGTGGTCATGGATAGAAGATCAATGGAGAAGTTGGATTCTATTTTTGTGGTGATTTGAGTGCTAGAGGTACAAAAGAATGATCGGGCAAGACAAAGTAGAGTAACAAGTGACGACGGAAGAAGTTTTGGGAAGATAGTTTAGTTTAAAAGGGGTAATTAGTTTTAAATGAATGTAATTAGTAAATAAATCGTATTACTTTTCTCATACCTTATAAATTGTATAACTTGTCTGTACATGGTCCAAATCGAACGTTGTCAGTCGCATGTGCTTGTAGGAATGTCAACTACGTCTTGGAAGTGGATTTGGTTGAGAATGGAGCTAATAGAATTTCAAGATAAAATCAAACACTCTTTGATTTTATATGGAATTAGAATGCTTCAGTGATAATTGAAATTTTATGAGTTAAACTCAAATTTGTGGTTAATTAGTATGTTACGTTGTAGATATAAATTCTTGATTGATTGCTTAGATGTTTTATCTACTAGTTTTTTGGTTTATATAAATTATCTTTTTTGAAAATGCAAATAAATATAAAGTGATAAAATAGTCCTGATTTAATATAATTACACTGCTTAAATAATAACGTAGTTAATTTAAGCATACTATTTTGTTATTATCAATTTGGCAAAATAAATAATGTCTAACATTAAATGGAAGATTTTATTTTGAGTAACATTCATTTAGCAGAATAAATCATCGTTCTGCTATTTTAATTAATTTGGATCATTTAAGTGCCAATTGATTAATACTGGTTAAGTGTTATGCTAACAATTGATTGTCAATTATAGATTTGGTTTACATATACGCCTGCTTAGGTAAATACCTGTAATTTAACTTGAGAAGTTAAATTAAATTTGATGGTAGCTTGTTTAAGTTCCATTGTGGTCATTAAGACTCCTTTTAGATTCGGAAAGTTATGAGTTAAAATGAATTTTGACTTTTATAATTTGAAGTAAAATGTTTTATTTATTTATTGTTTTAGCAAAGCGTTTGTCTAATAATCATTTTTCAAAATGTTTTATAAAGTTTTTTTGTTGTAAAGTAAATTATTATATTTAAAAAATTTAAAATCTATTATTTTATTAATGTTGTTTAAAGATAATTATTTACTTATTAAGGTTGTTTGAAGATAATAATTATTATATTATTTATTAATTAAATCTAGTTAATTATTTTGTTAGTAATATTGTTTGAAAGTTAATTAATTTTATTTTGAAAGTTTTCAAATGTTATTTATTGTACTTTACTATTTAAATGTTTTAAAGGTTAGTTATTGTATTGTTTTAAAAGTTTTAAAATTTTTATTATTGTATTTTTGATAATTCTTTTAATGTTTAATTATTATATTATTATAAATGTTTAAAGTTTATTTTTGTAATGTTAATGTTCTTATCTGTTATAATTAAATAATAAATTATTTATAAAAGGATTTATTTTATAAACAAGATTTATTAAAGGATTTTATAATTTGAAAGAGGTTGGAAATTTGAAAAGAAGTTGGGTTTTGAATGATTTAGAAATGAGGTTTATAAGTGGTTTAGTAGTTCAAAAGCCAAGATTTATTAAACAGTATTTTTTAAATTAGATTGGAGATTTATAAAGAAGCTTTATAAGTAAATTTGGAGACTTATAAAAGAAGTATATATAAAATAAAGTGATTTGCGGAAAGGATTGGTGTTTTTGGTTATTTATATCTCCATTTTGAAGACATGGGGTTTTGATAATTTTAATTTGATTTTGAAATAGAAAATCTTTGCGAATGTTTTATGATTATACTTATACCATTTTATAAGTATACGGGAAGTTTTTTCGAGTTTTGAAAGGAAAAGTTTGTGACTATACTTATACCAGTAAGATAAGTATACAAATATTTTGATAAATATTTTTGAAAAGAGATTTAGTTAATGAAAGATTAATTCTGAGTAGCTTGATGGTTTAAATAGGAAATGTAATCTCTATTTTGAATTTTTTTTATTTGATGTAAGTAACAGATTGTCAGATTTTGGTCTAAATATGTAATCGCTCTTAATTTTCATGCTACGAAAATATTCCCGATTTATCATCGAAGGATATTAACTTTGGAAGTATCTAGGAGAAACATTGGAAGTATCTAGGAGAAACGCAGGGATTATATGATACAGTTACCGTTAGTTGTTCTATAATGTACGTGTAAACTATTTTTTTTTCAAGGATAAATGGTGAGTTGATCAGTCCACATAAATGGTTAGATGGTGATCCCTGTACTTATGTATTGTTAGATTATTTCCAAAAGAATTGGTATTTGGCATTCTGAAAATCAACTGAATTGTGTTGGAACATTCGGTAAGTGGAGGAGTATACTTGTAAGAAATGGCTCAAAACTGTAACTACTCCAAAATCATATATGAGTTTTATGCTTGAAGGAGATTCGAGATCTGCTTTGGATGTGGGAATCCGTGTGTGATTCCATGACCTATTGGGGTCTAGGAATCCATGTGTGAATCCAAGATGTTTGTTGAGATTTGGGAATCCGAAAGTGACCCCAAGACCCGTTGGGGTATGAGAAGCCATGTGTGGTTCCGAGATCACTTTTGAGATATAGGAACCCATGTGTTATTTCAAGAACAGTTGGGGGTATAGGAATCAATGTGTTGTACTGAGTTCTATTTTGGGATGTAGGAACCTATGTGTGGTTCCAAGACCTTTTGAGGTATAGGAATTTGTGTATGGTTCTGTGATCTATTCTCTCGATGGTGCATGAGCTAGAACATCAGACGTAGCCTCATCAGTAGCAATGACTAAAACCAGAAATAGGATGTGTTTGCAACCATATTAGTCAGAAGCAACCAATAATGGATTTATGTAGGGAAGTAAATGAAGAAAATAAAATTGAAATCGAGGAATATAATAAACTAACAGACTAATCAATGCAAAAATAAAGAACACGGGAATTTATAGTGGTTTGACATTGTATGCTTACGTCCGCTTTGAAGATTATCTTTATTGGTTCACTAACAGTTCGATTACAGCTGCAAGAAGTAAGAAAAATCTTGATTACAATAAAGACTTATGTGACTAGTAGCGTAAAGATCCTCGGAATGACCCTCTAAGCCAGTATTTAAAGGAGAAGGTAACCAACAATCTCTCTCAAACTTTAGCTATATGACCTTCTAATTCATCTTCGGTTATAGAACCTTGTAATTCATATGGGCCCACCAAATGGGTCGCTAGGCGCAAATCCCAATGAAAAGGGATCCATACCGATCCATTCATTGGTCGATTCTTCGGCAACGATCCCTATTGTGGCTTCTTCATGCTTGTTTATGTTGGCCCTTCAAATATCATGTTAGTTGGACCTGTGGAGCTCATGCTATTAATTGATCTTTGGTTCTACTCCATTTTTGAGCTGCTTGCTACCGAACCCTTCAAATAGTCATATGTCAATCCCTCATTCTTTAGCCATTTGACATGCAATCCCTATAGGGTTCCTTAGGGTCCATATACCATACTAAGGAAATTTCATTTTCTTTGGACATCCAGATCCCAATATATTGATCCTTAGAATCAAGAGTTAACTTCATTTCCAACACATTTCAATCTCTCCTTTGTGAACTCATGTATGCTGAATCATTACTAATTATCAAGCCATGCCGATTCCTTTTATATGCTATACCGATCCCTAGTTAATTATCAAGCCTTGACGATCCCTTTTATATTCTATGCTAATCCCTTTCTCATGAGTTGAAGAATAACTTTTAAAACCAATAAACCATGCTGATCCATCTACCTTCATCTATGATGAACCCTCCATTGCTTCACCCATGTCGACCCCTCGTCTAACCAACCATACCGATCCATATGGTACCACCATCTCCTGACAATCCCTTTCTTATCTATGCTAAAGTCCATATTTCAAGCATCATGCACTGTTTTCTACCAATTCCTTTAAATTCTAGCTTCATATGACCATCTACACCTTACTCCCGGGTCCTACAACTATTCCTCCATGGTCATCGTTTTCGAAAACTGTCGAATCTATCTTTTGCAATTAGTTTAAGATAGCCGGTCATGATACTAAGTAACACTTGACCCCTAAAGTACTTAGTAGCATGACATGCTTTGAATCAAAACAAGTTTGAATTGTCAAGAAAGAGGCGTATCAAGCTTCCTAAATGATTATTATTCCTTTGTCAAATCATTTTTCCATGGCATTGAATTCTTTATTAATTGCCATGATGCTTGGTCGATTTCCAACAATATAAATCTAGTGCCTTATTCCGTCAACATATATAAATCTGGTTATGCAAGACTTATAAATTTTTTTATATGGTCTAGTCTTGAACTAGAATGTTTCAAGTTTGATTTAAGTTTCTACCGATTTCAAAAAGCATAACTTTTAAACCAATTTCATACACATTCATATACACATTTCTGTTGTTGCCTCCCAGATGTGTTCGAACACTCATGGTTTGTTGCCAATTACGTAAATATTTTACATGTTCACTTTCACAACCAAACCTTCAAGACCATTTTTTTCCTTATTTTTTTCATCTATAGGGATCGACGTTCATTATGCCGATCCATCTTCATAGCCATGCAAATATGAATCCATACGTTTCTATGCATACCGTCCCCCTTATTACTCATTCAATATCCTTGCTACCGAACCATATCCCATATATACATACATACACACACACAAGCCTTCCCCTCTCTTCACTTTTCCCATTTACTTACTTTCGCATAGAACCCTCTGATGAACCCAAGCTCTCCAACCTTCACCTTAAACCCATCCACGATTCCAACCATTTTGCAAACTCACCTTTCCTTCTTTTTTGACTCAATAATCCAAGAACGCTTATCCCTAACTTACTTCGAATCTCTAATTTTTCATATAGGTATGAATTTTTAATACTCCTTTCAATTACACGATTCGGTTATCAGCCTTGAGTTGCTGATGTGTGTATGAGTTGGAGTATGATCTTGGAGTGACTAATAATTTCTGGAATAAAGGTTTTGTAGGTTAAAGGTGTAGGAAATAGGAGGAGGAGATAAAATGAGTTTTTGGTAAGGGATTCTGGGAGAAGAAGAGTCAAGGGTAGAGAAAAAAAGGGATCGGTAGATTTACAATATGACAGCGGTAGGGACCGACTAGGAAAGGTTGCTTAGTTGAGGAGAGGGATCAATATTGGTTGTTGGTATAGGGATCGGTGTTAGTGGCTCTGGGCGAGCGATCTGTAGGGAACGTTTTAACAGAGGGATCAGTGATCGTGGTGAAGTAGAGGGATCGACATAGGAGCTTTTAGGAAAGGGTTTGGTAGGGCACCCTAGGGATCGACATATACCTTGTAGACTAATCCAACTTAATTAGTTCAAACAATCACCACTAGTTTTCCTGGCTGACCTTAAACATATGATGACAATGGACAATCTAACATGCATACTTAATCTAGTGAACTTGAATTGAACAATCAAATTTTTGAAACTTTTAGTATGGACTAAGTGACAAACTTGCAAATGAGCTTAGGTAACAAACTACTTAATTCGATATGCCAATAGTCGATGCCAAATCTTTCGTAGCCGATCAATTTTCTTGCCAGTTGAGACGGTCGGCGATGACGGTTTATTTGGTCAAAAACCCAATCTCGTTGTTTTATTTCTTTTTTTATTTTAAATTGTTTATATCTGTTATATACTGCACTACACTAGTTCGCACTTTGCACAAGTGGAACTTGTTATCTTTTCTAATCTTGGTTATCTACTGAGGATAGCTGATAAAGATTCTAGACGCTTAAAGGGTTCAGCTTACATGTCTTCTTATTCGGTAACGCTACACACTAGTTTTGAAGAAAAGTCAAGTTTTGCAACTATATCGGGCACAAGGAATGGCTGCCTACTCCCTAAAACTAAAAGATGATGCAAGAAAAGTCTCTTCCAAAAAATTTATGAAAATTAGGTCCTTATTTTTAGTTTTTAGCTAATTTATGCTACTTTTGCCCCTGATTGCGATGTTGGGCCGATTTTCTTGGAGGGGACATTTTGGTTAAAAATAACAAAATAGGTACCTATTTACATTGGTTTATGAGTAGGGACTTTTTGTGCATGAGCTTTGAGAATAGGGACCTTTGGTCCAAAAACCCATATCGGGCGGGCTTTCTCCTAGCCATCATATGGAACAAAGAGAAATTTCTAACCCACGAGCCAATCTTTTCTCAGATATTCCAATCCTTCTAGTAGAAAATATAAGCCTTGCTTCTGATGCTGTGGATGGCGTTATTCTTTTAGGTAATCCAGTGGACTCATAGGCTTCTCGAATAGGAAAGGTTCCTTTCCTCCGGCTATTTTCTATCCGCGGAATTCCATTCGGGGGCATTTTGGTTCCTTTAAGAAAGGATAAGCCTCACTTGCCCCAGGGTACACGACATGTAATAAGTTTGTTTTGGGATGGATGAGTACCGCCCTCAAATTCGTTTGTCTAAGAAATGCTAAGTTATCCTGGGATCGCCCTACTCAACTTCATCCTAAAAGTTAAGCTTTTATACATGGAACCTTCTTGTTGATAATGATTTTATTGTTTCATCTACCTATTTTCGAAGATATAAGATTTATCTAAAACTTTAATCTACGATCGGGGAAGCCTTTCCTACACATTTCTCGAATACTTTTCAAATTGCCAAGTTCTAACGGGCACTTGGAACAAACTCTCCTTATTTAAGTATGAATGATTTTATGTGTGATGCCCTCCCAGATATGCGACATGATGGTTAGAAGGACGTAATTATTACCCTAACTTCATCCTCGAGTCCACCATTTATATCATACATTTTCCTTTGAATCAACTAACATTAGAAGTTCTTTTAGGTGTTCGTCCTCGTCCTGAAGGCATCGATTTTTCTAGAGCTGTCGCTGCCATCCGCGCTACCCCTTAAAGAAGACAGGGACATCAAACTTCTTGTAACTGATGAGTTATAGTTCTTGTTCGAGCCGTCGAAAGATGGCCAGATAATCAGGCTTCCTGGATGTGTGACATTGCCAAACAATGTTGCTAAACAGGGAAGGGAAACCATCAAACCCATATTGCCTACCAATGGGACTCGGTTCGATACCAAGAATGGCAAGGTAAAGGATTCTTAAGCTGACAAGCCGGGAGATGTCGATGCAAGCCTTGGAAAAGTGACAATAGTTGAACTGTCACAAGTCTCACAATCCCAAACACCCACAAAACGAAAGAAAAGGTTGGCGTACATGTTTTGTAGAAGAAAAACACCACAGGTCTAGAGTTCGTTATTACTCCTATTGAAAAGGAAATGTTCTCTCAGCACTTGGAAATTTCATTAAAAGGTTTTTCGAATCTTTAAATTCCAGATAACACCATGTCCTATGATTTTCCGAACATTAACATTGAAGGACTCAATTCTCCCACTAGAAGTGGCAAAGGCATCCGACCTTCCAATAAAGGAGAGAAAACGCCAATGAGCAAGGCTACAGTCACTGGTCTATTGAAGTGAACACTAGGACACTCTTAACCACATGCAATTCGCTGTACACTATTCATTAATATTTCATGCAACAATTACTAATATGCTCCTATTTGGTCTTTATAGGTGTCATATCTCCATCTTGAGCCTTCGATCGCTTCAGAAGATCCTCATCATACCACCGATCTAGCCGGGATTCAAAGTCTACCCGACACAGGGAGAAAGATGAGGGAAGGGATAAGAATTATCACTTAAGGGAATTCACTTCCTCATCCAAACGCAAATCCCTGTCCTAAAAATATCATCAAGGTGAACAACCAAATTTCTTGCTCAAAGCAGAGACCAGCCTCCTTATCGCAGCCCTCATGTCGCTGAGTCTCACGAGTAGCATTCCGTCTCCTCAAGCTCTAGAAAATCTTGTGAACGTCGATTATGCAAACATCCACTTGCTACCTCTGATCTTCCTTTGCCCACTATCACTCCTGACTTTCCACAGCAGAAAAGTTGACTGAGCTCAAGGCCACATTTCTAAAAATTTGCTTCGATGGGCTCAAATACCTTCCTTCTATTCACAAAATTTGGGGGCATGCTAAGTAAAGATTTATAACATGTGTCAATGATGTATTTGTATAGCAAAAATCATTCATACACTTGGTAAGTTTCTGAAGTATCCATCGATTGACAACATGAGACGGACCGCCTCAAGTTGGAAGCTACACGATAAGGACATAATCAATCATGAGGAAGATAAATTGTTAGAATCAAAAACCCAACTTGCTCGAGCGGAGAAGAACGCCGAGGAAACAACAGAGGCAGTATGCCATTTGAAAGTTTCTCATAGAAAGGAACTCAATGCGGCACTTCATCGCAGCGGGCCACTTGCTTTAGAGAAGGACTCCTGGTAATAGGAGAAATACGCTCTAGCTCGTTGTATTGAGGAACTTAAAGAACATTTTACGAAGGAAAGGGAGGGAAAAATCGAAGCTCAAGAGGAATCACAGAATTACTGCGAGGAAATTGTTAGGTCAAGAGTTTAAATGCTAAACTCGACGAGCAATTCGCTAAAATTGAGGCTCTTAAAGAAGAAGTTGGAGAAGAGGGCCGAAAAAAGATGATCATACAAGTTAAGTCCTAAGTGAAAGCTACCATAGAGTCCGGTAGGAATGAGATTAAGGACTTATTCGATCCGTTGATTATTGAATGGAATGCCAAAGTCCTGATCCATCGTGACTTAAGTTTTCACAGTGTGGGTTATCTCCAATCTCTCGCTGAAGCTTGGGAGCATATTATCGAGGTAAAGAAAAAGTAATAGGGTGTAGCCAAGCTCAACGAAGAAGAATAAGTAAGGGGATGGATCTGGCTGCTACAACGCTTCAATTTTTCAATGCTTCTACATCTACCAAAGGTGGAGAATAGTTGCCGGATCTTCATGCACTGATCCTAAGGGTCCCTCTCCATCCTAAGTAGCCGGAACATCAATCTCTCTCGATACAGATTATGGTCTTGTCTACGATCCGAACATGCCTGTCTTCGAATCCAAGTTGTTATCTCCCATTTTAGAAGGCACCCCGGCAACTACAGAGAGTTAACCAGATGTTACAATCATGCTTTACTCCTTAGTATATGAAATGTTTTTGTTCTTCACGTGCAATGGTTTTTGGCTAATTTCCTCGTTTTATCGAATTTTTCATTTCTTCCGAGCTCTAGTCAGACTCCTAAAAATGGTACTACTATTGAGCAATAGGTGAAATAGCTGAGAATCCGGTTGTTTCTAATGTACTGGGTCCCGATGCTAAATTCATCGGGGCTCTTGATGATGATAAAGCCGAAGAGCCGCTTCTAAGTGATGAGTCTGACGAAGTGATAATTATTGGTGCCTCTGAATACACCGCCATGGTTAGCTTGAAAGATCAGATTGGAAAGGATAAATGTTTAAAGGAAAAGTTAAAACTAAACCTGCCAAGGTGGACGTTGATGATCATCATCTTGTGCCATTGCTAATTATTCCATCGGGTGGTCAATCCATAATGAACGTCCTCCTACCTCCACAACCTCTCCTGCTAAAGATGGCAGGGGTCCCAAAAGAGAAGTGCTAGTGGCTCTACTCCCGAGAAATCCAAAAAAGAGAGGATTTCGAAGAGCTGTCGCTTCTTCTTAATGTACATTGTTTGCATAGTGATTCCATTTACTAGTTGTGGTTGTACGGGTATGAATCCCGATCTTTTGGAATAACTTGTACTAAAATTTCAACACCTATTATGCAAACAAAAGTTTTTTCTGTTAAGCTTCGTGTGAATTGTTATTTAAGTAGTCGAACGATTATTTTCCATTTAATGTACTTGTAATTCGTTGCTTGTAAATTCTGGTAACAATTAACCAACTCCATCCCAAGGCCTCAAAGTGGTCGTGGTCTTGAGTCATGTCAAACACAAGGCTCAGGCTTAGTGTTAAGCTTTCAGATTCAATGGCTTTTTGAATAACTATGCTTCTAACCCCACCATTGATTTGGCTAGGCCAGAAGATGGATGGTCCAATTCCATCCTTAGAAAGTTTATAATCCTCCTGTCAGTTTCAGGCCAGAGTTTGTAAATAGAGAACGGTCGAAATCCACATCTATTCATTCATGTTTATATCCACACTTAGGGGATAAGGTTTAGTTGATGGGGGGTCAATTTGAACCTAGCTTATGTTTACACTCTAGTATGCACTCTACGTACTCAGAGTCATCTCGCGAGCGGTCGATTCATGCCCGAATCGTGTTTATACTCCAGTCCGCATTCTATGGACTTAGAGTTATTTTTTAGGTGGTCAGTTTACACACGATTTATCCTTATACTCCAGTCTGCACTCTAAGAACTTGGAGATATTTTGCGGTGGTTGGTTCACACACGATTTATGTATATACCCCGGTCCCCACTCTAAGACTTATAGTTAATTTGGAGAGCATAGGTCGTACTCTATTTTGGTTGATTAATTTCCCTTTAAAATTTGAGGTTTTGATATAGAGAGCGATTTGTCATATCTCGGTCGCTTTGACTTTTGTTCAGTTCCACAGTCCAGGCATGAATTGTTCAATCTCTAGATTGTCGGGCCATACTCATTCCTTATTGTGTACCTCATTTTTTGGATTATGAATAGGAATTGTTAAAAGAACAAGTTGATTGAGCTCATCATTTTTGATGCCATCAGGAGTTTACATGATGGATTGATTCTAAACTCTGAGAGCATGTTCATACACATCAGTGTCAATTAATTTCGCTATGTAATTGCATACAATGCAAAAGCAAACATAAATGTCGAGGGAGCCTAAAACTTTATTCAGTAAATGGATAGGAACAACAAAAACTGTCTTTTTACATATTCGGAATATAAAGTGCTAAAGCAAACTCTAAAAATAAATACAACTGAAATGTAAAGGAAATAAACTAAGTGAAATTGCATTGTAAATGTTCGCAATTCCATGCTCATGGAAGTGTAAGGCCATAGATAGTCGCTAGCTTGAAAGTTCCTTCTCCAAGCCTCTACTCAATGACGTATGGTCCTTCCTAAATTGATTCATGTGTGACGAGGAAGGAAAAACCCATTTCAGAATGACATCATCTATTTTGAAGATTCTTGGTCGTACTAGTGTTGTAATACCGAGTGACCCGAATCAGTGTGCAGCTACCTTCAAATAAGATTCTTCACGCTTCTCATCTACAAAGTCCAAAGATTCCAAGAGGAGATCTTGATTTTCTTTGGGATCGTAGTAAGTCACGCGATGATAAGGTACTTCATGCTCAACAAGAATAATGTCTTTTGAACAGTAAGCGAGGGCGAATGGAGTGAGGCCAGTCGCGGACTTAAGAGTGGTTCTGTATGCCCAAAATGTGGTAGGGAGTTTGTTTGCTTACTTTCCTTTAGCCTTCTCCAAATGCTTCTTCAAAATTGACTTGATGATTTTATTTACAGCTTCAACCTATCCATTTGCCTAAGGGTGAGCGACCACTGCAAATCTCTTTTCAATACGACATCTTCGATAAATGTCTTTAAATTCAGCACTATCAAATTAAGTACCATTATTAGTTACAATAATTCATGGAAGACCAAAGTGATATAAAGTTTCAGACAATAAAGCTGATTACTTTCTTGGTTGTGATTGTAGTTATAGGTTCCGCCTCGGCCTATTTGGTAAAGTAATAAAATACAACAACAACATACTTTGTGCCAACTTTAGAGATCGGTAAAGAACCAATCATATCTATATCCCACATGGTGGACTTCCATGGGCTCACCATTTGTGTGATTTTTGTTGGTGGAGCTCTCGAGACTTTTGCATATATCTTGCATTTATCATATCATCTTACATAATCAGCTGCGCCTTGATTTACTGTTGGCTAATAATACCCTTAACGGATTATTTTATTTGCTAGATTTTGCCCCTAGTGTGATTGCCACATTCTCCTTCATGAACTTCTTTTAAAACACACTTACCATTGGTGATGCACCGAAGTAGCGGGACCAAGAAACCTCTTGTGTACATAGGTCCTTCTTACATAATATATCGTGAAAATTTTAGAAGGACTGCTCACTTCTCATTTTTTTAATCAGGCAGGACTATGTGTAGTAAATGGTATTTAATTGGAGTCATCCACGATTCTCTTTCAGATTCCGCCTCCAGGGTTTGATCGACTTCCAACACGTTTATACCTGAGGTATTAATACTTCGATCGGAAACAAATTCATATGATGTCATCGTCGGTACTAGCAAACTTTTCCAACAAATCAGCCTCTCGGTTTTGATCGTGTGGAATATGCAAAATGTCATAATATTCGAATTCCATCAACGACTCCTGAACTTGGGTAAGGTATGGGGCAAGCCTTTATCCCTTACCCTGATAATCTCCCCTTATTTGATACATCACTAATTGCGAATCACAAAAGATTTAACTACAAGTTCTCTAACGAGCTTAAGTCCAGCAATCAAAGCTTCATACTCAGCCTTGTTTTTGGAAATCAAGCTTCAAAGCATGACAAATTGATTAATTCGTGAGTTATAAGCACATCCCACCTGTAGAACAATGATCTTTAAATGTTATATTATTATATAATCTCCATCGTACATTAGGGATATCACTACCTTCTGGAAGATCATCTTACATAGTAAACTTTGCTATAAAGTCCACCAATGCTTGTCCATGGATAGCTCTTTGAGGAAGATAATTAAAGTAGAACTGATTGAGCTTAATGCTTCATTCGAGTAACCTTCCAGGCGTCTCAGGTTGTTGTAGGACCTATCGTAATGGCTGGTTAGAGTAAACATCAATCAGATGTGCTCAGAAGTACAGACAAAGCGTCTGTGATGCGATTAGTAAGTAGTATGCCAATTTCTTATTTTCATATAATTCCTTTCTACTCCTGTTAATCGTTTACTTACATAATATACTGGCATTTGGATCCGATTCTCCTCACGAATTACGGTGGCACTTATAGCATGTTCTTATACAGTAAAATAAATGTGCAACTCCTCTTGATCTACCGGCTTTGGACAAGATATGGGGTCTCTCCAAATGATTCACCAAAGCTTGGAATGTGTCTTTGCAATCCTGCGTCCATTCGTAGTTTCTTTTTCCCTTCCCAATCAAATCAAAGAAAGGGATGAATTCGTCAGTAGCTCCAGAGATAAATCAACTTAAAGCAGCAACCTTTCCATTCATAATCTGTCCTTGTTTAATGGTCCTTGGTGCTTGGATATCACAAATTGCCTTAATCTACTATAGATTAGCTTCTATTCCATGAGCATTGAAAAAAAGCACATAAATTTTTCAGATGTAACACCAAATGAACACTTCAAAGGATTGATTTTCATCTTGTAATATTGGAGAATGTCGAAAATTTCTACCAAGTCTCTAATGTGGTCGCTTGATCATTGCGACTTCATGAGAATATCATCTACATACACATCCATTATTTTTCCAATACGATCTTTGAACATCATGTTAACTTAACGTTGTTAAGTCGCTCCAGCATTCGTCAATCCAAATGGCATTACTATGTAACATTGTAGCCCAACATCCAAAATAAAATTGGTGTGCTCCTAATAGCGGACATTTATGAAGATGTGCCTGAGTATTTTTCCATAAAAGGTAGCCACTCATGTCCTACGATTGAATCAACTAGTTCGATAGGTAATTCCACGTAAGAAACACCCTCGGTTGTAATGCCATTAAAATCATACGAGCTTTAGATGGTTTTAAGTCTTTGGCTTCCATTCTCATCTGGTCATACGCCTTTTTGAATATTATATTCACCGAACTTGCACCGTCAATTAAAATCCTTCTCACCAATGCAGGACCAATCATAGCTAAAATTGCCATCGAGTCAATTATGGGGACCCCAGCATTATCTGCATTCCTGCTTCTAAATGCTATATCATTCACCATCATGCGTTGTTGTTTTTCCTGAGCTCCATCTTACATATTCAGACATCATTCAAAATCCCTATACGCCTTATTGCACCAGCATAGCGCTTAATCTCTTGCCAACTCCTGTCTGTAGGGTGCAGTCCTCAAAAAATCATATTTTTCACTGGTCTACCACCTATCCGTGCAGACTCCTTAATCCTATGCGGAGCTTGTCCTCGATTGGGATCAGATATCCTATGTCTGCCATCCTCTTGGGTTTTTAAAAACTACTGCAATTTACTTTCTCAAATTAACTTTTCTATAACATCTGGGAGATGCCTACATTCATTCATATTGTGCCAATAACGTTTTTGAATCCAAAAAAATTTCCCAATCTGCTTCTGCTTTTTTATCGACTCCTTTAGTGGCCCCTATATGGCGTGGTATTGTAAATGGATAGATAAATATTCTCCAGGGACGTGTTTGTGGTATGTAATTGTCATACATTGGTGTCCTAGGCGTTAGTCTCCAAGAATCCCTCTTCTACTCTCAATTCCTATCTTCATCTCTCTTTTGTTGAGTCAGCTTATTCTGAACGTTCACCTAGATTTTTCCAAAACTGTCGTCAGATTGTTTTATAGCAATATTAATATGTGCCATTTCTCCACTAAGTCTACAATGTTCTTTTTTCCAGAGGACCTGGCTTTCTCCTTTCTTGGAAACTTAGCTGCCTTTGAATAGAAGCGCTTGAATGTGGTAGGCGGTTATCCAGCTAGCTGATAACCAAACCCGAATTCTGGATGAATCCCTCTCGTCACGGGTAAAAATATAGCATGATCATTTAGGTTACTAACCTCCATGGCGGTAGTACGAAATCTCTTCGAATAATCCTTTAATGATTCCCATGGAGCCTGGATCACGCTGGAAAGGTACGTTATGCCTTTAGGAAGAGTCAAATGCATTCAGAATTTCTCTACAAACTTGGTTGCCAAGTATTCGAATCTTGAAATTGACCATGGAGGTAGTCTCATGAACCAAGTCGTTGCTATCCTAAAAAGAGTTATGGGAAAGCATCTACACTTGGTCATATCATTAGCTCGGATAGAATCTATCATCCATTCGTATCTCATAATATGCTGCTTGGGGTTGATTTTTCCCTTGTGAGCAAGCATTAATGGCATGTTGAACCTTCTGGTGTATTCTACACGTAGAGTATTATCAGTAAACGAGGTATTGCTTCTCGAGATTCCCTAGTCGTCGTTAGTCAAGCCCTTGTTCTCTCTCACCAACTGCCTCATCATTGCTGATAAGTTCGACATCTGGATGGGGGTGCGAAGCTATAGATGCGCATCACCTCAGATGAATGGTCCGGTCGATGTCTAAAGGTCGTTTCACACCTTCTTGGTTCACCATCCTCTTTATGCGCACCTTGAATATTTATCTCATCGTCGTTCTGGCGAGATACCTGGTCAGCATTCAATTGAACTCCATCATCTAAGCTTTCGGGAATAACTCAAACGCGATTCCCCAAGTTTATTGGGGGAATCCCTCTTTTGGAGTAGGGATCGGCACAAGATCAGTCTTGCGCTTCGACATTTCTACATGATCTCTATTGACCCTATGATACCTGCGCCTTAGTATTCATCCGACGAGCTTGAACTTTCCGATGCCGAGTAAGGAGTGCTATCCCTTTTGGCTTCCCACGCTATTATTCAGTAATCTGGTCCATAAGGTTAATATTAGTCTGAATTTGATAATTCAGTCGTCGACGAGTTCCTATCAACTTTCTCATCAGATTATGAAATTTAACTCTGGTTATAGAATCAATAGGGTTCTGAACTTCAACCGGATCAGCATTCAAATTTGTAGGTAGATTACTTGGGCCACCTTGCTGAATGCTAGCAGTCTCATTTCCATCCACATTCTGAGAAGTAGATCTAGTATGTCTCACCATTATCGATATCCTTACTTAGCTTTTACCAAATCTGAGTTATTGTAAGCAACTTTATGAAGATGACCACGGTCTTCTTTATGGGATTTTCCATATCTAGTAGTAACAAAAGGGATGCTAACAGGCTAAGAATCAGGTTCTCAGTGAAAGCATCAAAATATTTGCATCCAAGCCAACACAAGCGCCCAACAATAAATTTTGTAGCAAAATGAAGAAAATAAAATTGAAGCCGGGGAATAGAATAAACTAACAGATTAATAAAAGAAAAAATAAAGAACACGGAAATTTATAGTGGTTCGACGTTGTATGCCTACATCCACTTTGAAGATTTTCCTTATTTATTCACTAACAATTTGATTACAACACCATGAACTAAGAACAAACTTAATTAAATACATACTTATGTAACCAACGGCGTAAAAATCCTCAGAATGACCCCGTAGGCTAGTAGTTATAAGTGAAGGTGACCACCAATCTTTTTGAAACTTCGGCTATAGGAGCTTCTAATCCATATGGGCCCACTAGAGGGGTCGCTACGACCAAATCCCAATGAAGATGGATCGATACTGATCCCTTCATTGATTAATTCTTGGGTAGCGATCCCTATGGTTGTTTCTTCATGCTTATGTATGTTGGTTCTTCAAATATCATGTTATTTGGACTAGTGTGGCACATGCTATTAATTGATCTTTGGTTCAACTTCAACCGTGAGCTGTTTTCCACAAAACCCTTTAAATAGTCGTATTTCGATCCCTCAATCTTTGGCCATTTGACATGCGATACCTAGGGCCAGTTCCTTAGGGTCCATATACCTAACTATCCAAATTTCATTTTATTTGGACTTCTAGATCCCAAGATATTGATCGTTATAAGGCTGTCAATGGACACCCGAAAAATTCGAAATCCGTCCGCATCCGCATCCAAAAACATATATATATCCCATATCCGAAAAAAGGGATGCGAATGTCGATATGAAGACATCCACATCCGAAAATTTTCCGTTCGATTTTTTTCAAGATTATAGTTCAAATTATGTGTATTTTAGTATAATTAAAGATATTCGCTTATTATTTCATTAAGTTAGTAGTTTATATTATATGCATTTAATGATTATTAAGTGCCCGAAGTTATTTATTATCATCATATTCGTTAATTTTTAGTACTTTTCAATCAATGGTATTAAAAAATATTTATGTTAAACTAAATTTTCTTTTTATAATTTTTGATTTACCGGCCGTTAGCGGACATGATATTTATCCGATATCCGTCTATATCCATGGATGTTGATATCCGATATCCAAAAATAATTTCGGATGCGGATGTGGGTATGGCACTATCTGCATCCCAAAACATCCGTTGATGGGTTTAGATCATCGTTAGAATCAAGAATGCACTTGGTTTCTGACATATATCGATCCCTCCTTGGTGGACTCACGCGTGCTGATCCCTTGCTAATCAAGCCCTTTCGATCCCTTTTATATGCTATGCCGATCACTCGCTAATTATCAAGCCTTGTCGATCCCATCTATATGCTATGTCAATCCCTTCCTCATGAGCTGATGTATGACTATTCAAACCAATAAAACATGCTAATCCTTCTACCTTCATCTACGCCGAGCCCTCCATTGCTTCATCCATGTTGACCCCTCATCCAACCAACCATATCAATCCCTACGGTACAACCACTTCATATGGATCCCATGCATATCTAAGCTAAAGTCCATATTTCAATTGTCCTGCATTGTTTATCTACCAATTACGTTCAATTCTTGCTTCATGTCACTGTCTGTACTTTACTTCCTGGCCTTTCAACCAATGCTCCGTGGTCATCATTTTTGATAATAGTTGAATCTATCTTGTGCAATCAGTTCAAGATAGTCGGGTTAGGATACCGGGTAACTGGACGCATGGCCAAAGGTTTAGCCAACCTGTAAGGGTGCATTAATCTCCTTTCTAAAGCTAACTATAATTGTTATGCTTACTTGGATCGATGCACTTAGCTTGATAGTATTTGGGGTATACTATGTATTACATATAGTACATCACTACGGAGGTATTGTTGCTTCGAAAGGATAAATATAATCCATCTACATGAGGAACATTCTTGAAGTAACGAGGACACCTTCATGGAATCCTACATAATCGACGAATGCGCCATAACGATTTTTGGTTATATTGCCTTTATTGTTGTGGTGTATGCTCACGAGCATCACACCTACTTGATAATTAATATTTTATCCCTTTAACACTGTTATAATAACATTTGATTTTCTGGTATAAATGGTTTGGTTATCGTAAGGAAAAAACCCGTCTGTGGTTATGTACGACTTGGTCTTATGAGATACTTTATTTTGAGAAGTTTTATAACATTAAAATCCATTTGGGGTGTGTTCCTCATGTTGGTTTACTAGACTAAACCGAGTGTTATTTTCTAA
Source organism: Allium cepa (assembly GCA_030765085.1). Lineage (NCBI taxonomy): Eukaryota > Viridiplantae > Streptophyta > Magnoliopsida > Asparagales > Amaryllidaceae > Allium > Allium cepa. The sequence continues at coordinate 511,172,856 of CM060941.1, forward strand.
TAATGCTCGGATCAAACTGATAAATTTACATATTCAGTCTGGATAATTGGAGCTTCAAGAGAGGAGCTAGATGCATGTAGCATCCCTTATCCAATGGCCTAAAGCTAAGTGCTACAGATGCTGCAGTCATCTATAACATTAACTTTCTACGAGTAAATATGGTTTTGTTAATGGTATCTATAATATCAGAAGCACTTGAGCATGAAACAAATCGCAGATTTCAAAATAGAATTTTCCATTTTATTTCAAAATAAATGTTCATTATTCAGATTACATAATAACAAAACATTTCCCAGGCAATGAAAATATATACTTATTATAAAATATGCCAAGAGTGACATATGAAAATACCCCCTTGGATGATCATAGTCATATAGTAATAATTGACTTAATACATACAAAGTGAAATAAATATAAAATAAAGAACCGCAACCCCTAAATAGCTAACCGTTAGCCTCCTGCTGGCCTCCAGCAGCTTTTCTCACCATCCCATATAAAAACCCGAAAGGACCTCAACCCTTAGTCTACTCAAATCAATTTTGAGCACCCGAGAGTTTAAGGGGAAAACATAAACTTTGAGTCAGACATAAAGCCTAGTGTGAATAATACTATACATCCTGGTTATTAATGTTACGTGAGACCACGCCCCTTAATGGAATGGGTTTCCCCTTACTAACATTCTTTTAAAATACGTCTTTTGCAAATCTTGTCCTGCAACTAAAACTGCTTAAACACTGTAAAGCATCATTATGTAAACATACATATCAGGTAATAAAAGAACTATTTGTTCATTTAGTTCTGTTTGGCTATCTTGGGCCTACCAGACAATGTAAATGAAATAATCCAACGTTCGTTAAACAGACCTCTTCTAGATGGTCTGTCCTTACCTCTCTGTTAAGTACTTCTCTTCTGGACAGTCTTTCCCTAACTTAACATCTCCCGAGATCACATGATCCTAATGGTTTTGTGGGCTCACCAATAACCTGTCTATATACAAATATATATTCTTTTTTGTGTGTAACTATAATTTTAATACCACCTATGACAAAGACTTACGTACTGGAATTTTGGACTAAATTAGTTGGGGCCAATAGCTAATGTATAAAGCGCACCCTATATTAGTCACAACTGGTATTCTAATATCTGAGTCATTTTTACTTAGGGATCTCTTCCCATAATTTTCCTTGAAAACCATTTTCAAAATGATTTAAGACCTTTAAATCAAACTCATATAAGGAAAGTATGTATTCTCTGTGCTTTACTCAAAATCAACTTGCCATGTTATATATATATATATATATGTGTGTGTGTGTGTGTGTGTGTGTGTGTATAGGCACACACACACTTTACTCAAACCTTAGTTGATGAAAACATTTAAACACTTGAAAGTACCTCATTCATTTCAGTTGAAAATACCTCTTTCTAAACCATTGAAAGCATCTCTTTCGAAACCAAGTAAACCCTTTATTTATCTAGTTTGAAAGGCCAAAACTTTTCTTTTAAAACAATTCTTAAAACCCTTTCTAAAGCTTTGAAAATCATCCTTTTGAAAGCTTTAAAACCATAGACATCATATATTAAAATATTTTAAAACATTGCCTTTAAAAACCTTGGAAAAACCTTCTATTGCAACTCTTTCGAAACCATTAGAAACACTACCTTCCGATTCTTTCAAAACCCATTAGGGAACTACCCCTTCGAAACCATTTTAAATACCTTTCGAAAGCACCAACCCTTTAGATACTCAAACCTTTTTGAAAGCACTTGGGTTCATTTAAAACATGTGGAAAAACACCTTTTAAACCAATGATTTCGAACCCTTTGGGTTATGCTTTAATCTAAATAAAAGAGTCATTTAAAACATCTAAGTTAAAAGCCTTTATTGCGAAACCCATTCCTAAGTAAAGAAGTGATGGTGTCGAAACCATTCCTTTGAAAGCATTAGAGGGTGGTTAATTTGAAAACAAAGTACACCTTTCGAAACCATTGACTTCGAAAGGTAGAGAGGCAGTGGCTAGGGGTTTCGACCCCTTCGAAAGCATTATATATAATAAATGAGCTTAACCCACTTGAAATCATTTCTTTAAATTAGTTGACCTAGTCGGAAGCCAACTAAGTCAAAGGCTACTTAGTCTAATACAAGCAGGTACTTTTCTCATTTAAAACAAAAGGCGCTTCGACCCTTTCGAAACATCTTGATTTCGACTCTAACCTTCCGCCTTTGTTCAATTCATTATATACCAAGATGTTGGTACTATATGCGTTGGTTTGTGGTAGGAGGCGGAGGTTCTTAGTTAAAAGCTACCTAGACAAAACCAAAATAGGCGAAACATGCTTTTGGCATGAAATCCTGATTTAAAACCTTTTTCGGTAAAAAATTTAACTAACCTACCTTGTTTGTCAAACTCTTATTGGTTGCCAATTATTCTTTTCTATCTGCTATTTCAGAATTAATTAATTTAATTTATTTGCAAAACACCACTTCTCTTCAATTAAATATATAAAACATTTAAGTCTTAAACATTAAATAATATATTCATTAAAACTAATGAAATTTAACAAAAATTCTAGAAAATCATTTCAATATGTTTTCTAACATATCTAAATTTCAGACCCAAAAAATTATTAATTTAGCCGTAAATAATTTATACCCAAATTAATCATTTTCTTCACTAAATTTAATATAAAATCCATATTAGTTCCAAAAATTATGAAATTGAAATCCATCTCTAAATTATTTTTCTGATGTACATTTAAATTTTCATGGCAACTGGATGTCATTTAATAGGGTTTTCATATAAAACATATCACAAAATCTAATATGAACATATATAAATCATCAGTAAGCATATATTGACTTTTAATCATCCAAACCATTGCATTGTCATGCAAAATCATTTTGGGTTATCCTTAAATCTCAAAACTATAAGAAAAATTAGATGTAGTAATCATTCACCTTAATTTTGTGATTGAAGGTGTGAGATTTAATCTTTATAATGTTGATTTACTTCTTCCTCTTGAAAATCCTAGCTTTATCTACACTTGAAATTGAAAATGGTGGCTGACCTTAGAGTATTAGTGCTTGATAAAATTGAAATGAATGTATGTTTGATTTCCGATGAATTTAGGGTATAAGTTCATCCTGTTTCCTATTTTTCTGACAATTTTATTCATACTATCTTATGTTGATTTACATTTAACATGGTAAGGCTACCCTTAGTTAACTCAAATCTCAACCCATTAATCATCTTACATTATTTTATTTTATTTAAAAAATTAAATATCCTAAATAATTTTACTAAGCGTATCGGGCATTACAACGCCTCCAAGTCGTATTCACATATATTTAATTTTCACTGCATTAGTTGTTACTTAATAGCATTTGTGAGGACCAGTTGTTAAACCATCCAAGCTGATGATTTGTTTAGTGTACTTTGTTTGATTTACGTATATTATTGTCTTTTTTTGTAAAGATCTATGTTATATTATATATTACTCGTCACGATGTGAGATTTTGTTCTATCTTTCCTTTTTTTCCCCAATGATCGATCTTTTCGTCACTTGGATGTTCGACAAGTGCATACCGTGGATGTATTAGTTTCAACTTCTAAAAGTCAAAAAGTTCGGTTGTTATGTAGATTACCTGATCAAAGTGAAATATGTAAAAGCATGAGTGCGTACTTGTTATATTTAGAAGCAATTTTTTATAAAAAAAAACCCATATAGTTTGCACAAAAATAGGCAAACACTCAAATCGCTGTTGTGGAGCTATGAATATTGCTTGTAATATATAGCTATTGTTTAATGAAAATTAGTTGCGGATGTTTAAGTTAGAAAATCAATAATTTACAATAAAGAATATATAAAGGACTTAAATGTAAAATGTCGTAGAATTTATAGTGGTTCAGCCTGAATGTGCCTACGTCCACTATTCCTCTTTTATTATCCCTTTCATTTCTGGTTACAACTATAAGCTTTAAATACGAGTAAGCATGCTAATAAAACTATGAATTTCCCTCTCGAAGTTGTCTGCCATTGTTGTTGAAAGCTTCGCTTTTCAACATCCCTTTTTTTTATGATCCCATGTGCTTGATATTATAGAATAAAGATATAAGGAGAGGTAGTTGAGTATGTAATATTTGGAATTTGCTTCAACCTTCTTTCCTCCAAGATTTGTTTCAACCTCCTTACATGATTATTAAGGTATTCTACTTGTGACGACCGCCATACACCTACAAGAACCCCAAAACGCATCATGAAGAAATCCTAGAAGTATCGTCGTACCATGATGAAAATTTCCACCTTTTTTTAGATCAATTTTACTTGGGTTGAGCCTCAATCAAACCTTCACCCAACCCCAAACAGTATTACTCCTAGCTGACTCCAAGTAAACCCTTAAATTTCTCATGCCGAACTCCAAGCAATCACCGAATCAATGATTTGGTTCGGTCAGCGAACAGACTTCAAGCAAAATCCATATTTTCAAAGTCCGAATCCAAGCGACCGTCAAACAAAAGTTTTGGTTTGGTCAATAAACTGACTCCAAGCAGACTCTAGATTTTCAAGGCCCGACTATAAGTAAGTGTCAAAGCAAAAAAATTTCGACCATTGCGCCGACTCCAAGCAGGCTAGAGATTTTCAAATCCCTACTCCAAGCGAGTGCGGAATTAAAGTTTTGATTCGATAATCCAACCAACTCAAAGCAGACCCTAGATTTTCAAGGCCTGTCTCCAAGCAACCGTCGATCCAAAATTTTGGTTCGGTCCCCAGGCCGACTCCATGCAGACTGGATATTTTCAATCCCTGACTCCTAGCATGCACTGTGCCAAAGATTTGCTTTGGCAATCCTACCTACTCCAAGCAAACTCTAGATTTTTAAGGCCTAACTCCAAACAAGTGCTGAACCAAAAAAAAATTTCGTAATCTGGACAACTCCCAGAAGACTCAAGATTTTCATACCCTTACTCCAAATAAGCATCGAACCAAAGTTTTGTTTCGGTAATCCAACTGACTCAAAGAAGACTCCATATTTTCAAGGCCCGACTCCAAGAAAGCGTCAAACCAAAGTTTTGGTTTGGTCATAGCACTGACTCCAAGCAGACTCAAGATTTTCAACCCCGACTCCAAGCAAGCGTCGAACCAACGTTTCGTTTCAGTCATTGAGCCGAGGATCCTGGCTTGTTGTTGGACTGTCGACCTCGAACAGCGATAGATCGTATCGTTATCGGCCCCATAAGAAGGTGGTGGAAAAACCTTAAGATGATCATATCTCTCAATCCATAGCTAGGATTGAGATGTGATTTTGACTTATGTCCATTTCTTGATCACGAGAATACCTCCAAATTAGTTTGAATCTATTCCAGGACAATGATGATTTTGTCCATGACACCCCATATTCACCATGTATTGGGCGAAAATGTCCACAACATTTGCCCCTCAAAGCATCCTTTCGTGAATACGAAGGGTGCTTTGATTAATCCAATATTGTCTTCTTAGTCTTGCAATGGTTATATTGATGTCTAAATATCTATTCTCATCTTTACCTTTGATTTGTTGATGAGCCTCCTTTTGCCAGTTCGATATGGGATTTTGTTTGATCTGAGGAGGACTTGCTAAATTTTTGAAGCCGTATTTGATTAATCTTCATCCGACAGAATATTGTTTTCCATGGACTTTCAGTTTCCTACAATGATGATTCATATAATATGCAGACCAACTGATGTATACTTTGTATTGTCGACTTTGGATCTATTTGGCACTTCGGTTATGTTCATTGGTGGTTGAGTCAAGCTATCCTTACCATCTCATGTGATCACCAAGTTTGTGCATTTCGCTACTAATCCTTTCTCCATACTTGTGCATGCTTTGACAAGATCAATCACTGATGAATTTGATAGAGTAAGAATCTTCGTTGGAGGTTCATTGTATGTAGGAGATGATGTAAAATGTTATCGAGTGAATGTCAGTTATGAGTTCCCTAGCCCATGTTTTATATCTTTTGCCTGGACATTCATACAAAGATATGTATATTTTATATAAAACTTGGTTGGAATCCTCATACCAAATAAGGTGTAAATGGATTATGCGGCATATAGTCTGGTAACGTGATGATCAGTTTTACTAACTTCTTCAATTTCTTGGTTTGATAATCCTCATTGTACTTGTACAGATTAGACTGCTGGTAAGTTTTGATGGATAAGTGTTGGACTACAGAGAAGCCTGGTGAAGGAGCAAGGATAGTCGGACCATGGAATTGGGTTGGTGGTGTTTATTGGACAGAAACAAATTGGTTTGACAATGGAAGATGATAGCCATACCAGTTGGTCGGGTACATGAAAAGAGGCCGGACCGAAGTGCAAAAAGGCATCAGGCGAATGTGTTGGTAGGTTTCATGGTCCAAGGTTGAAACAATGATTTAGTGCACGGCCTATGTCAATCATAAGCTTGCATTTAGTGTCTAGCAATTGTGACTGAGTCAAAATTCTTGTTTGGCACCAGGACAATATTATAACTAAACCAATCTTAAAGAGAGCGACATTGGCTTTTCTTTCTAGGGTCTGCGAGGAATTGTCCATACTTGGAGTACTTCATTATTCTCATGCAAAGTCATTGTCACGGCAAAATGAGAGTTATGGATAGATTGATTGCAAAGCATACACTGGTTGTGGGTAAGATTGATTCATTATTGGTGGTTTGACTTATGCCAAGTTTTGATGTTGGATGCCCCCATTATATGTTGTTTAGCTGAAATAAACGTTGAAAATTGTAAACCTTGATTAGTATTGGTTTATTATTTCCTATTGATCAAATAGAACCAATTTTTTAATTCAAATTTCCTATTGACTTTGGCAGTAGAGAATCATCCTATTCTATTGACTTTACCTGCAAGTTTAGGGTCCTTTCGGGCCTTGTGTGGTCAAGGACTTTCATCCTTGCCTTTGAATTAGTTATAAACTATTAATACACATTTATTTGGAATTTTACCACGGATATGTGTTAGAGACATCTGGCATGTCCTCGAGATTGATTTATTAGGTAAAGGTATCAAGTAATTTGTGTTAAAATAGACTGATATGAATTAATTACATTCTGAAGGTTACAGATCGAATCACTTCTATTTAGAGAGGTGCTTTTCATTCAAAGTGATTCCTATTACTAAGGTATAGAGAGTAATTTAGGGGACATGGCAATCCACGAATACTCGTCACATCCTTCAGAGCACCCTCTAGCGACGTTGCCAAAAGTCGACCGGTGCGCTTATTACTAGTGTGGGTTTGCCCTCAGTATAGTGCAATTGGTTGCTTCTCACAATATGATGCCTTGTATCATGAATAGGTTTTAAACATGTGAACTTATGGTCATGGTTCCAATGTGTTATTACCAAGCTAAGTGGTAGTGTATGTGTATAATAAAGGGGCGATGTGATGCTATGCCCCTAAGTATTTTTTTATCGAATTTAGCTTATCTTACAATAGTCGGTCCTATCTTTGCACTGAGTTTTTCTTAGGTTCCATGAGTGTGCTCAGCTTTTGGAGAATCCTTACAGTTTCTTAAGAGAAGCTGGCTGGAAGGGATATTCTAATTCTTGTGGCAATGTTGGATTGACGTTCCGCTATCTTTGACGGAGTTGATTCGATGTTTCATTCCCTCTGGTGGAGTGGAAGCGAATGAATATCCTATTGTGGTTGGCAGAGTGGAATTTATATTTCTACTATTTTTATGCAATGCCACAAGACTAAAAGAAATTGTTAGAAGCTTGTAGTTTAAGTACAACGAACTATATTCTCCGTCAGAGAGACCTTTAAACTTAAGATTCATGGCATGTAAGTTACTTGCCCTGATTGTGGATTTTGGTGACATATGGTTTGTCTGCCTAACCTATGTACCAAGGGAGTGTAAATTTTGTGATTACCGCGCTTAAGATTTAGAATCGGGATTAACATACAGCAACTACTATGGCCATCATGGCTTGTATCGTGATTATTATTCAATTTACTGTGGCCCGGCTGGCGTGGGTGTCGATCGTCAACTGCGAATTATCCCTGACTACAGCCATGCCTTAATTATGGGATTTATTATCTGTCCGCAGTTGCCGACGAGCTGAACGCTAATGCTAAACTGCCCAGGCTATAATCGTGCCTAATCCGTGGCTTATAGTCGGTTTATCATTGCTGGCTGGAGAGGCGATCATTAGTAGTGAAGTGCCCAGGCTATTTTCGTGCCATTAGTCACAGTCATCTTGCTTTCACTACTGTTAGTGAGAGCTTGCGATTGACGCAGTAGGAAAAATATCAAATAAACAATCGAGCAAACATTAATTTTTACACTGGTTTGGCCAGAATATGCCTACATACACCGTCTTTCTTTTATTACTTCAAGTGATACATGCTTTTTACAAGTTGAGAGAAGTAATGGCGAAGATGCTGAAGATTCCTTCCTTTCCCAAGCACCTTTTCCGTCAACCGTCGGCGGAATGTAAGCTCCGTAGGGGAGATCCTTATGAACAACAAATGGTCCTTATCAAACTGGATATAGTGCACCTGGATGGGGAAAGACTTGCTTGGGAAGAATATCTCCCTCTTATAACTCTTGGGGCTTCACCTCAGATTTGTATTTTTTGCCACTTTTTGCCTGTGTGTGGCGGCCATGAGAGCGGTGTTATTCCTTCTTTCATCAATCAGGTCTAAGGACATGTTGAGAAGCTCTTTGTTTTCTTCCAGGTTATAATATGTCGTACGATGTGAAGGGACAACTATTTCGACCGAAAGCTTGGCCTCAGCACCACATGCTTAAGGTGAATATAGTATGTCCTATTGGTGTTTTTAGGAGGCTTGGTAGGCCCACGGTGCCGCGGGTAGTTCGTCAACTCCTACTCCTTTGGATTTATTTAATTTTTCCTTAATTATTGTTATCAAGACTTTGTAAATAACTTCAACCTACCCATTGTACTGAGGCAACTCCTGCCACAAGTCAATACACGCTAGGCTTTGAATGCATTTACTATTTGAGTTACTCCAGCTAGATTTGTGGCCGGATGACCGACTGGTATATAATTGCCAGGGAAAGGGGCAATCGTCAATAGTGAACTGCCCAGGCTAGCACCCTTAGTCATGGCTATCTTATTTTCACTACTACCGACACATGCTTGTAATCTGGGTTGCTAATCACAAAATAAATAATGGTTATAGCATCATAGGTGTTAAGCGAATATAACTATATATGTGTTAAGTGAATGCATTATTCTTTTGTCTCAGTCAAAGGGAAAGAGTAGTTTAAATCAAACCTGCTGCTTTGAAAGGAGCGCAAAGTACCAGGTCGTGTAGTATGCCTAGTTTAAAATATTTTCCTGGATAGGAAGTCTTGCTTGGTATTTTTGTAATACTCTGTGGAACCTAGGAGCCGATGACATTGTCCTGAAACGAAAAAAACCGAGTTAGATAAAAACGAAAGAAGAGGTTTGTTACGGTAACTCCTTTGTAGGACCATCTATTAACATGTGCATGACATGTTTATGTGAGCATGCTGTGTGATCGGAGAGATGCTCATAAGGATTTTCTGCAAGTAACCTATTTGATAACGAGGGTTTTACCGGGCCAAGATTCTTATTTGGCATTTTAGTGCTGCCACCTGGCAGTCATTAGTTCGGTCATTTTGTCAAATTGACTCCGGCTAGTTTTGTGAACTTATAGTAGATATCCCTAGGGTGCATTCTGCTATCATTAGTTCTTAATCAATTTGAATTATGTTTTTTGATTATTAGATCATGATGGAGTGGTGAAGCTAGTGTCTTTATTGGTGACTACAATGTCCTAGTGGCTTACAATATACATATAGATACATATACATATACATATACATACATATATATATATATACCTGATTCGTATTGAATTGTGATATGAGGAGTAGTGGTGGTGGTTATGGATATCTCATCCTTTTTGCTATGGGCCAAATATGATGGAATTTCTAGAGCTCCGTCTTTCAAAGCCTTTCTATATAAACTATTATGTTATCCAAGTTTTCGACAGATGTCGTTCCCATTGCCTCCTCTTCCTTACCCTTTGAAGTAACACCATACTCAATTGGATAGCTTCTCTTAGATCGTTGATCATTTGAGCTTTGGAGGCAGAGAGATGTATCTCATCCATTTTGCTATAGTATTTTCACTACAAGTTGTGCTAGAGTCCTTAGATGACCATTCATTTGAACTCCTGACAATGACGTTTTCTCATCTTTATGTGCCTTTCTGATCCTATAGGAGAGATCATGCATAGTTTTAGGGACTAGTTTAATTTTTGTCTTTACATCGTGTAGTGTGCAAGCACCCTTAGGTCGATCAGCATATGCAATGTATTTACGAATCCTTCATTCACCTTTTTCCAAGGATGGAGATCAAAGAGTAATTAGTAAAGCCGTGCAATAGATTAAATTGATTAGAATGAAAGAAAAGCAATTTTATAGTACCTCCTTTCTGTCCCCTATTTATCAACAAGTGTGATGATCTTGGCAAGTGTCTATGAGGCCGGGTTAGCCCCTTATAAAGGTTTGTAGTGGGCACTCAAAAGTTTTTGTTTTCCTAGAGGCTAGACTAGTAACTCTTGGTCTTATCTCCTTCTGTTTTCATATTTACTTAACATATTCCTAGGTAAGGAGGGCTATTGACATTATTTTAATCATGTCTGGTACGCATTGGATTGGTGATGTATTCGTGCAAGATAAGAGTGACAAAGTGTCATGCTTGTTATATCTAGACTTTGAGCATTCAATCACCATGACTTCAGTCTTCAATTGTGATATTTCGATCCATCGGTAGGATCCCAATTGTAGTACTTTGATTTGATGCTAGATTAAAAAAGGTTGTGCTTGGGGTTCATTTGGTTATGTGGAAGCCACATGTGTTCTCTAGACTGGGACTTTCCTTGTATTATGATGTTGAGTCAAATACTTATGTCTACCCTAAGCGTATCAAGAGTTTGTCCACCAAATCATTATGTTAAGTAGTGAAGTGTTTACTAATTTCAATCACAGCCAAGTAGAAATTTACTTCCGATAATTTTTAGCACCGGGAGGTTATGAGACTAGTCTTCCTACTTTTTCACATCTGGATAGTTGTTGCATTCTTTATAGCGGAGTTCTCTCACTTTAGGTGCCATATCAGGAAGTTGTTCTCCTTCCCTTCCTAGAGATTTTGTACTTTTAGAGAGAGGCAATTCACTTTTCGAAAAGGATTGGTATGTTTTGTAGCTTCAAAGGGTTGGTGGTCCAACTGTTGAAATAAAGTGAGAATCTTCAGATAGGACGTATAGCTTCTCAATCCAAGAAATGGTGATTACAAACTTGAAAAAAGAAAATGAGAAAAACTCTAATTCAAAGTGATAATGACTTCAGATAAGTGGAAAGGATTTCTAGTTTGGAGGGAGAAAAGGATTTTATTAGAGCTATAATTTTATATTTACCAGGGAAATAGACTCCACTTATACAAAAGCGAAAGATAGTTTTTGTACGTGAAAGAAGAAATGTTTGCGGATGGAAAGAGAATAAGAATTGATTTTAGATCGAAAAATGACTAAGTGTTTCTTTTGGTCAAAATAGTTCTTTATCTGAAATGAGAAAAAGAAGATAGAAAAATTGTAGATCTAAGAAATAAATACATGTTTCTTTTTGGCTCGTGAAATAATGTTTGCTGATTTGAAAGGAGATATAGTGATTTTAGATCCGAGAAGTGAATACATGTTTATTTTTGGTTAAGGAGCAGCGTTTGCAGATCTGAAATAAGAGAAAAGAAAGATAGAATATTTTTATCTTCAAGGAATAGTGATTGTTGATCTGAAAAGAGAAATAAATTTGGAAAAACTAACAGTTTCAAATCTGGGAGATATAGAGTATTTTAATCCAAGAAACAATGATCTCAGACTGGAAAAATAGGAAAAAGAGAATCTCTCATGCCAAGGAGACAGTGACTTTAGATATGAAAAGAAAATGGTATAAATTTTATTAAAAAATGCAATTTTAGATCTCAAGACTAGAAACTAATTTTATTTTGTGAAAGAAAATAATGATTAAGATCTAGAAAGAGGGAAGATGGAGGTTTCTTATGCCATGAAACCATGTTCTTGGATTTCGAATGGGAAAAGAGAGGTGGCTTGATTTTAGATCCGAAAAATGGGTCCATGTTTCTTTTTGGTCAAGGGACATGAGTTTGTGAATTTGAAATATTAAAAGTAGTATCTAAGGATTTCATATCTAAGATATGACATTTTTTGCTAATAAACCATGTCTATGGATAGTAAAACAAAGATTTAAAAAGTAGACAAGAGAATTTCTCTATGTAGTAAAATGGATGCTCGGGTTTGAAGAGAAAAGGAGGATTTTTTTTTGTTTTATGTAAAACAGTTATGGTAGATTAGAAAAGAAGCATAGATTTCAGATCTTAGAAAAGGGGAGAGAGTTTCCTAAGAGAAGAAACGATAATCTCTAGTCAGAAGATTAGAAATAGTAGGTTTTAGCATAAAAAGAAAAGTAAGAAAGAGAGAATTTTCTTTTAAAAAAGGAAAGTTAGGTTCTTAGTGAAAACACCAAAATGTTTGCACAAAAAAAGGTCAAACACTCAAATCATTGTAGTAGAGCTGTGAATATTGTTTGTAGTATATAACTATTGCTTGATAAAAATTAGTTGCGGATGTTCATGGTAGAAAATCAGTAATTTGCAACAAAGAATATGTAAAGGACTAAAATGTAGAAAGACACAGAATTTATAGTCGTTCGACCTGAATATGCCTTCGTCCACTATTCCTCTTTTATTATCTCTTCATTTCTGGTTACAACTACAAGCTTTAAATACAAGTAAACTAGCTATTAGAACTAAGAATTTTCCTTCTCAAAGTTGTCTGCCACTGTTGCTAAAAGCGTCGCTTTTCAATAACCCCTTTTTAATGATGCCATGTGGATGGTATTTATAGAATGAAGATATGAGGAGGGGCAGTTGAGTATATAGTATTTGGAATTTGGTTCAACCTTCTTTCCTCGAAGATTTGGTTCAACCTTCCTTACATGATTGTCAAGCTATTCCACTCGTGCCGACCTCTATACACCATAAAGAGCCCTTGAACGTGTCATATAAAATGCTCGAAGTATCGTCCTACCACGACGAAAATTTTGAACTTTTTTAGATCAGTTATACTAGGGTTGAGCCCTAAGGAAACTTTCAACGAACTCCAAGCAGAATTACTCCCAACCAACTCTAAGTAGACCCTTAAATTTTTCATCTCTCACTCCAACCTACCATCGAACCAAAGATTTGGTTCGATCACCGGACATACACCAAGCAGAATCCATATTTTCAAAGTCCGTCTCCAAGCAACCAACGAACAAAAATTTTGGTTAGGTCATCGGACCGACTCCAAATAGACTCTAGATTTTCAAAGACAGACTCCAAGCAAGAACCGAACCAATATTTTTGTTCGGTCATCGCGTCAACTCCAAGCAAATGCAAGATTTTCAATCCCTGACTCCAAGCGAGCTCTGAACTAAAGTTTTGGTTCGGTAATCCAACCGACTCCAAGTAGACTCTAGATTTTCGAAGCTCGACTCCAAGCAAGCAACGAACCAAAGTTTTTCTTCAATCATCGAGCTGACTACATATATGGTCGAGATTTTAAAGCCCCGACTCTAAGCAAGCGTCGAACCAAAATTTGGTTCAGTAATCCAACCTACTCCAAGCAGGCTCCAGAATTTTAAGGCTCGGCTTCAGGCAAGGGCTAAACCAAAGTTTTGGTTTGGTCATCTGGCCGACTCCAAGCGGACTCAAGATTTTCAAGCCCCGACTCCAAGTAAGCGCCAAACCAAATTTTTGGTTTGGTGATCCAACCGACTCTAAGAAAATTCCATATTTTCATAGGTCGAATCCAAGTATGTGCCGAATCAAAGTTTTGGTTTTTCCATCACGCCTACTCCGTGCAGACTTGATATTTTCAAACCCCGACTCCAAACAAGCGCCGAACCAAAGTTTTGGTTCTGTCATCGGGCTGAGGATCCTGGCTTGCTATTGAACTGTCGGCCTTGAATGGCGTAGAGCATCTCGGTATCGGCCCCATGCGATAGTGGTGGACAATCCTTAAGATGATCATATCTCTCAATCTGTAGCTTGGATTGAGACATGATTTCGACCTGTGTTCATATTCTGACCTCGAGAATACCTCCAAACTAGTTTGAGTCTTTTCCATAACAGTGACAATTTTGCCTATGGCTCCTCATATTCCCCATGTAGTACGCGAAAATTCCCACAACACGTACCTATGTATGCGTATCCCTTAAAGGCCATACACAAACACACTAGGCAAATCTTTATTTTAGCAATTGATAGTCTTTCAAAAATTGTCACCAAACTAGTTTAAAACCGATAAATGGTTGATAAGGCTAAAAACTTGAAAGCTAGGAGCCAGTCTCCTTAATAAACCATGCCTAAATGTTTTAAATAATATCCAAGGAATGTAGGGGAGATCACCATTCCACAGTAACTATACTCCCACAGCACCACCTGTAGAAGCAACATCGTGGCCTTTAGACTTCCCCAAACCGTGCAAAAACTTCCAAAATATGGGTGAGCAAGCGTATACTAGTGCTGAGGATTTTCTAGAGACAAAGCCTTAGATCAGTGACTGTGAACTCGTATTTCGACAGCTTGGGTGGAAAGACCAGACAAGAGGATGGTCGTTGCAAGGCATCTCAAGAAGAAGGCGCTAGATTGGTGAGTGTTATTGTTGAAGAAAATTCTAAAGAGTGGATTACTTGGGCTAGGTTTGGGACTCGTTTTGGGTCAAAGTTCATGCCAGGTGCGAAGGTAAGTTTGCAGTTGGAGAGATTTATTCAGTTGAAGTAAGGAGACCCTACTATGAAGGAGTGCATCAACAAATTCATAGTTTGGTAAATTTTAGGATGAGCTTCATCGACACCCGCTTGAAGAAGGCAATCAAATTTGTCAAAGTTCAGAATTTTTCGCTAGGAGAATTACTTTTGTCCAAGATTCTCATGGGCGCAACTTATGAAGTGATTATCGACATAGCATTGCCACAAACTACTGGTAGTGAGAGGAAAGAAGAAGTGAAGGAGAAGGATAAGATTAGACCAACACAAAAGAAGGATGAGCCAAGATGGGAGGATATTGGATAAATAAGAAGGCTAAAAGGAAGATGAAGAAGGAGGGAAAAATTTGTTGAAGATGTTAGAAAAAGAGACACGTTGCTAAAAACTACAGAGAAGGAATGATGAAGGAAGAATTTAAGGGTAAATACTTCCATTGCTTTGAGGAGGGGCACTATAAGAATAGGTGTCCAAAGCTTGCTAAAAAAGGACATGGTAGGAAAGCTTATGCTATTGAAATAGTTCTTATCTCGAGTGGACCAGCTCCTAGGGATCAATAAAAGGCTATAATGGAAGCTACAACTATTATTTCCAAGAATGTTATTTGTACCTTGTCGAAAAATTTATAATAAAATTTATACCTCAAGCGCACGGCGTACTATCGTAGTACATAGTGAGTATGGGTCGATCCGTAGGGAATTGTTGATTTAAATTCAATTCAATCAAATTAACCAAAGATTTTTAGAGAGTGATTAGCTACAAATTAGAAAAATGACAAAAGAAAAGTGATGAAAATATGAGATTGTAAAGGCAATTTAGAGATAAATCGACTCTATAGTCATATAGTTCAACTAAACAAAAAATTATGATCCCTCTTTTTTGTCATTAGTGTAATTAGTTGAAGTGCTTATCATAAGTATGGTATATTTGTGATATTAATTAACACAATATAAACCATTAAACTATAACACAACCACTAATACACATTTAACTCTCATGAAATATGAGAACAAATTTGAAAATGAAATCTATTTTAAGCATGGCCTATTAACTATTGCTTAGAATATAGACCATCAAATTTCAATTTCACATTCACTTCATTACCATCATCATATGTAGATGAAGAGGTAATTATTGTTTGTGATTATTTAAGCATAGCCTATTTGTTATGAACATCATAGATTATCAAATTCAACATGAAACAATAAATCACATCAACATTCAATTAAGCATAAAAAAGAGCAATAATTATCAAAATGTTGAAGCTACATGATTAGAGGTTTCACTGCCCATAAATTGAAGGGATTAGCCTCTCATTTGTGTTATCATATCAACACAAGTGGCATGCAACGTGAAATATAAAAATGAAGAGGAAAAGAGAGCAAAATGAAAAGAAAAGCCAAGTAAAAAGAAATAACACTAATCTACTTAGATGAAAAGTAAACTACACTACTAACATAAGAAAAGATGAAGCATGTAAATATAAGAGAATACTAATTAACATTACATAAAAGAAAGGAAAATTACATGAAATAAAATGACTAAATAGCCATGGAAAAAGAAGAGAGAAGAGCTTTATTTTATTTTCTAAGCTGAAAACTAACTAAGAGGAAGAGGAGGTTACAAGAACATATGGGGTATTTATACAAGTTTGAAACCCTAATTCATTATTTTTGGGAATGCCTAAAATACCCTTGAGCTAGTGTGTCCACCAAGTAATCATTAGCATGTCTTAATCCCCCACTTAAATGTCCATGAAGCTTTAATGGCCTTTCGCATGTGCATTAGCTCCTAATTGAAAATCAATGTATGTGGGTAGGTGGGGTCCCCCATGTTCATGAGTTTTAATTATTTTTATCTTCATTTTCTTTATTTCATTTTGTGCATGCATATCTTCATGATTCCACTTGTATTTGAATTTAAATTCCTATAAACAACATTGAAATTTTCAATTAAATTTTAGAAAATTAATATATGCACAAAGATGACCATTTTGCACTTGGACGAAGATGAATATGTGATGATTTGAAATAATTTGAATTTTTGGTTTAAACAAGTTAAAATATCCAATATGATTATTTATTTAATTTAAATAGATTAAATATGATGGTAAAAATATAGATATTTACATGCACATCAAACTTGGGAGAATCCCATTCATTCATAGCTGAAAGAATAGTTGAATCCACAAACTTGAAAAGCCAAGTTGTCACCAAAACAATAGTCATATAAAATCCTATTAGAGGGTGACATATCATTCCTTAATTTATAAAGACTTAGTTATGAACATATATAACATTGATTTTACATGTAATGTTTACATTCATAGCTTTAAGGGACATGGACTCATCCTTGGCATGGGTTAGTTAGTTTACTATAGGGCTTTCTTAGATTATGAGAGGAAGATCATGTGGTTAAATAATTGTAGGGGCTAGATATTAATGTTCGTTTTTCACCCTAAAATTCTATTAAGCTGAGCTATTTTTGTTCTATTAGCCAGTCATAAACTGAACTCTCATGTATGTCAGTAGTTCGAGACTTTGTTGATATTTTTGAACAAGTCTCAAGTACCCTACCCCATATGGAGATGTAGTTCAGAATTGGTTCAGAGAAGGTGCTATATCGATCACATTAATATCAAGCCATATGGCTTCCATAAAATGCAAGAATTAGACAAGCGGATTTTAAGGATACTATAGAAATGATTTGTACGGTCTTGCATTTTAGAATAAGGTATGTTGGTTTTCTTGTCACCAAGGTGGATGGCTCATTAAGGCTATGTGTCAATTATCGAGCGCTAAACAGGTTGATTAAAAGGAACAAATGTCCCCACTTAGGATAGATGACTTGTTCAATCAGCTCGTTGGTGCCGAAGACTTTTCTCAATTGGACTTGGTCATCATTTTCCATCAGTTAAGGGTAGCAGAAGATAGCAAAGCGAAGGCTTCCTTTCACATACCAGATGGACTATGTGAAAGGGAAGTTTTACCTTTTGGTTTGACTAAATCCCACGTGTACTTTGTTTTTATGAGTAATATTTAGGGGACAGGCGAACAAATTTTTGTGGTATTTGTTGTTGACATTCTAATATTCTACATGGTTGGAGTGAGCATGAGAAACCCTTAAGAGAGGTGTTCAGAAAATACCAACAAATAGCCAAATTCTCTAAATGTCGTTGCTGGAAAAAGGAGGTGTAGTTTCTAGGTCACATCTTTTCAAAAAAAGGATTGTCTATTGTTATCCAGCATTTTGACATGGCTATATCTGAATTGACCGGATAAGTTAGACTCGACTGTCATCAAGGTCAGTGAGCTCAGAATGATGATTGTGAGGTCCATAAATCAAGCGTAGATGATAATATGAAGCCGTGATCGAATAGAATTCAAAGATATGTTATACAAAAGTTCTAAGTATGGAATACAATTTAATCTAAAAAAGTGATTGTGTATGATCCCTCTTTGCCAAAGAGATCAGATTGCTTCATCTAAACTAGTGTAACTTAACGTATCTCAAAATCCAAAAGTCCAATACATATGAAACTTTAGGAACAAGATATGAGGACCCTAGTGGTCCACCATAGGGATCGCAGCCCAAAATGATCAAGCAAGTGGGAACAACCCACTTCTCTTCGTAGGGATCAACCGGAATGAAGTAACAACATACTTTCAATAATGACCGATCAATTGCTCAACATCTACAAGTCCAATTGACATGAAACTCGGAGGCTAAGCATAATAAAACATGTACAAGTTCCCGTAAGGATTACACCTCTAAAATCACCAATCATAGGGTTAGGCCCCAAACCTTATTTCTTGGGATTTGGGCTACGCGATACCTCTTATGCGCCCCTATGGTTTTGAAGACCCTTCTGTCGAATTTCCAGGGAGATATTTCACCATCTTCCCCTATAAATACAGATTTAATTGTTTATTTTTGAAAACTTTACACTATTGTTGCTTTGTACTCTTTTGTAACTAAGGATCTTCATCTGATCCCTATTGTACTCAGTTTATAAAGTGATTAATAAGGTTATCTCTTCAAAGTGGTCGTAGGTAAACACCACCGAACCACTTTAAATTGCCATATATCTGTTATTAGCTTGTTTATTATGACTTTTTTAACACCCCACACTTTAATGACAAATAAAATCAACTGAATTAACATAATTGCAAAACATTGAAAAATATAAATGTCAAATATACGCATTTAAAAACTAAGAGGTTATATAGGTATATGCAATCAATGAATGTGCGATTAATTGACTGCACCAATCAATTGAAAGAGGAATTAATTGAGAGACATAAGCATTAACTAGCCAGGGAATATGTCACTTTTACAACATGAATTAATTAAGGGATCTTCTAATAAAGGGAAATGTATGTAGGGGAATAAATTAAATGATAACATAATGATATTAATTAATAATTAACGCGGTCAATTAGTTGAGAAATTAATTAAAGACATTACATAAGCGTCAATTAATAAAAGAAAGAAATTTATATGTCAATTAATTGGGTAATGAATTGGCGGTTTAAATATGTACCACTAATAAATGTGTGATTGAGTGACGCATAGGAATAAATTCGGATATCAATTAAAATAGGAAAACTTGTCGATTAATTAATTGACAATTAGTTGTGCGTTTTAAAAAGGGTGTTAGTTAAAAAAGAGTATGCCATCTTTACAATAGCTAATAATGTAAATTAATTAGCTAGAAGTAAATGCCTGTTATAGGATTATTTGTTTCCATGTTAAAAAAATTGAAATGCGTATAAAAATCAAACAAAATAATTAGATTTATGATGTAGGTAAATTAATAAGAATAATTTAAAAAGATAAATTTTATTTGCAATCATTAAATAAATGTATTAATTGACATGTTCAAATAGGTAAGAAATTATAACGTATAAGAATCAAATTAATATTGGATATATATATGTATGTATGTATGTATGTATGTATGTATGTATGTATGTATGTATTTATGTTTGTATGATCTAATTAATTGGATAATTAATGGGAAAATCTTATTTAGAAGAAAACATGAATTAATATGGTCATATAACAAAGGAACAAATGAAAAATGTTAGATAGTTATACGTTATAAGCTAGTGTAAATAAAATCAAGTTCTGATGGTGAGGATTGATTTTAGGGTTAATCGGATGGTTCCTAATTTTTCACTGCACCTATAAATTGAACGTAACTTAACCCTAGCCCACACTATTTTCTCTGAATCAGCTGCCGCTGTTTGCAGCAATCTCCTCTTCTCTTCTCCCTCTTCCTTTCTCCTCCTTTAATCAAATATTTCCCCAAATCAAAAATAAAATTAAACAAGGAAATACATACAAACAAATCAAAGAATTGCGCAAAAAGATCAGTGAATTTATAGCGAATCAAAAAGGGGAAAAAGCATAGGAAAGCATTGCAAATTAAAAGGTTTAGGGATTGAAGCTAAGGACGACATGTGAGTGGATTTAATTATATATCTTTTACGTTTATGATATATTATTGTTAGATTCCCGTTAAATAATTTTATTTAGTATTTATTTCAGTAAATATTTCTGTTAATTAGTTATGCTAAGACTGTGTATTGTATAAGATAGCTTATATTTAATTAATATTAGACTTAATAGTTAGAGAAACATGTAAGCCTAAAAGTAAGAAGTTTACAGTTGATTAAATCTATTTTAAAGTAGAAATTTAGCTTGTAAATGTTAGCTTCTTTTTATTTCTTTTTACGCGAATAAATTAGTAAAGAGAAGAATCCACAAATACAGACTAAAATAGAAGAATACTAGTTTTAGAGAAATTAGATGTAAAATAAGAAAAGCTGAAATAAAAAGAAAAATATAGAAATTTACAGTAATTATGCCAAGCCTGGAGTAATAACTCAAACAAAAATCTAATAACTTGATTTGGAAGTACGTGAAAGATTAATTGGTTGGTTTAGAAAATAGAATATATTTCAATAGTTTAATATTTAAAAAGATAACGATAAAGGTAATTGCAAGAATAAAAAAAAGAAAAAGGGAATTAATGCAAAAAAAGAAATCATTGTATTTTGCACTATCCAAAAAGTAAAGAGATAATAAAAGAAATAATTTGCAGTTACGGATTATTGTTAATAGAGTTATTTTGTATTAAAATATGGGAATGAATATTAGCATAGTTTTCATAACCATACCAACAGTATTCCCTTTCAGTCAGGAACTTATAGTCTCACAACAATTAGGTGAGGCTGGGACTAGATTATGCTAAATAGGGTAAATAAGTAGCCAAAAGAATAAGAAAAGTAAACTAAATGCAAATTAAAAGATTGGACTTAGGATCTAACGAAAGAGTGAGATGCGTTTGGAGAAGCCCAAAGGATGAAAAGCCTAACGAAGTAGTTCATCACAAATTTCAATATAGAAGAAGCATGTCCAACTTAGTTATTTTGGGTTAGAAGGAAGTATGAGACTTCAACGGGACATATGGTACTCTAGGATGGCCTTGTGTGGTAGGCGTAGTGAAGTTGTCCTCCAGAGGTAGGTCTATAGGTGTTCCAACAAAAGAGTATGCCTCGACTGCTTTTTGCATGGCAGGATCATTGTGGGCAGTCAAAAGAGGTTGATGTTTAGAGTAGGATACTCGTATGTCCCGGTATTTGCAAGTAAGTTTAGTGGGCATGACCCAAAAGGATTATCGCACGTGGATATAGCGTTAGCATCAAAACCAAGAGCGAGTTTGGGAAAGACTAGAGTTAAACCAATAGTCCAATGATACCTTCACTATCGAGACATTGGATGAGGGGTGCAGCCTATTGGATGTTTAGATTGTTTGCGGTGGGGCACATCCACTTTTCTCTTTAGAAGTCTTTCGATTAGTTGAAGGGTGGCTTCCTGTAGCCATAGCCACGAAAAGAAAAGAGATATACCAAATAGAATATCTGTATTATAGGCCTAACGACGCAGTCCTTTATAGAAATAGAATATCTACATTGTAGGCCTAACGAGGCAGTCCTTTACGGAAATAGAAATTCCCTGGCTGAATTCCGTACAAGGTAGACCTTGTTTAGCGGGATTCAGGGAGACAGAACGATTACGTGTAGTCCTCAAGGTATGCACTGGGTGGTACATTGAGGATGTCCGAGCATTATTATAAACTAGTGAAGATGTCGTTTTACATTTTCATAGTAGACGACGGAACATCAATATTATATACCTTATGGGGCTTTCCTTTTTAAATGTTGTCCCAAAACGCCATGGATGCAAGACGATGGAGTCATTTGCGAGGAGGATACGGAAGGTGCTACAGGTAGTACCAAGGACTAATGCGATCATTAGACATATAGCTACATATATATATAAATTATTTGGCTTTAATCTACTAGGGATTAGGCGGGCAGGAATCACGCATAGAGGCGAGAGTATTATGGACCCAATGAACGTAATATAATAGTAAATGGAAATAAAACGGTATATTTAGAATTAATCTTAGGAGTGTATAATTCATCCATTCACTCGAACTTTAGTTCTGACCTCCTCCTCATAACATCCTACAGGTTAGGTAGATGGTAGAGACTTCCCTGCATTGAGACACTTGTTTATAAAGTGTTTTTTTATTAGAGAGTATTACTAATTATTATATTTTAATCAGTTCCGCTGTGAGATATTTATCTGAGCTTTGATATATTTGTCTTTGCCTATTTGCAGGATACCAAATACCTAACTCAGGCTTCAATGGCTTGGGTTTTAGCATTTTTTGTGAAAAATCCTGACCCATTGAAACTTGGGTTGTTACATTTGGTATCGAAGTAGGTTTAGGATTCCTCGGAAGATAGTGAGTGAATGTTTTTTGTATTTTTGAATAAAATATAAATATATTATGTAATAAAATCCAAATAGCCCCTAACTATAGATTTTAACATATGGAAAGCTTTTAGAAGTATATTCGTGCTTAGTTTGCTAATTGGGATTGGGATGACTCAAGTATGTTAAGTCCTATGTTATTGCCGATTTATATCATACAAATAAGCCATGTTTTGAGAGAAAATTTGTATCCATGTGTTATAGGACGTCGGGAAGTCACCTAGGGATAGAGGGGAGAGTGTTTTTATTTTGAAAGGACTAAGTGGTTTTAGTAAAAAGAAAATCCACTTTATGTCTAACCTAATAAATTGAAACTTTTGAATTGAAAAGTATAAAAATACAATTGTTAATATATTTGAGGAATTAAATATTGGGTTTTTAAAAAAAATATGAAGTATGAAATTTAAATTGGCTTTTATATGATGTAAATGTTGTTAATAGTGAAATTCTTTTTGAAGAATTATAGAGCATGTATAGCTCGCTAGTTTCTTTGTAGGTAAACAAAGATTTTATATATATATAAACCTAGAGTGTGTAAAGTATTGAAAACGTAGGTTACAACATTTACTGTTTTAATAAATGTTTTCAGCAAAAATAAGGAAAGCATAGACAATGAAACTATTGTTATAGTAGGTGACTCCCAAAGTAAATGTTTTTACATAGCATACATGATTTATTATTATTTATTTTAATTGAATCCATATGTTAGTATTTTTGGGTTGTAGCAACGGTGTCTTACGCAACATCTGTTTTGACCCAAATGAGTTTTGGAGATAATCTCTAAAGTGTTTTGTATGTACACTTATTATTTAAATAAGTATATGAAAATATTTTCTGGTTATAAAGAACTTTTAAAAATGAGTTCTTTTGAAAAATAATGTATGGTAAATTAAATAATTTTGTAGGAAATAACTTATGTAAGTAAATATAGAGTAAACATACCTTAATCTATTGGAATGAAATGAATAATGATATAATTTTCTATAAGTCACAAATAAAGATGTTTTGTGCAAGTTATATGGAATACATGAAAGAGATGTACAAAGTATGGAAAGCATCATATTTTTCATAGCCTATTTCGATAAAATATAAAATAAATTCCTCATAATTTCATATAAACGTGAAATCCTTCTTTAAAGGATTAATAGAAGGTTTTAGCGTTAATGGTTTCTCATAAGAGAAAGTAATTCAACTACATTAAGGTATAAAACCATTAAGTTTAGTAAGTCAGTAACTCCTTCAAAGTTAAGTAATTCCAATACATTTTCATGCATATCAAATGGTTCCTAGTTGTTCACTGCACCAATAAATTGAATGTAACTTAACCCTAGCCCACACTACTTTCTCTGAATCAGCTGCCATCATTTACAGCAATCTCCTCTTCTCTTCTCCTTCTTTCTTTCTCCTCTATTAATCAAATCTTTCCCCGAACCAAAAATAAAATTAAGCATGGAAATACATACAAAAAAATCAGAGAATTGCACAAACAAATCAGAGAATTTATAGTGAATCAGAAAGGGAAAAAAGCGGAGAAAAGCATAGCAAACAAAAAGGGATAGAGATTGAAGCTAAGGACGACAGGTGAGTGGATTTAATTATATATCTTTTATGTTTATGATATATTATCATTAGATTCCCATTAAGCAATTTTATTTTCAGTGATTAATTCTGTTAATTTGTTATGGTGAGATTGTAAATTGTATAAAAAAGCTTATATTTAATTAATATTAGGCTTGATAATTAGAGAAAGATGTAAGCCTAAAGGTAAGAAGTTTACAATTGGTTACATATATTTTAAAGTAAAAATTTAGCTTGTAAATGTTAGCTTCTTTTTGTTCCTTTTTATGCGAATAAAATAGTAAAGAGAAGAATTCGAAAATGTGGACTAAAATAGAAGAATATTTGATTTACAGAAATTAGATGTAAAATAAGAAAAGATGAAATAAAAAGAAAAGGATAGAAATTTACAATAATTATGCTAAAATATGAGTAATAACTTCAAGAAAAATCTAATAACTTGATTTGAAAGTACGTGACAGATTAATCGATTGGTTTAGAAAATAGGATATATTTGTATAGTTTTAATTTAAAATGATAAAGATAAATGTAATTGCAAGAGTAAAAGAACGAAATAGGGAATTAGTGCAAAATTGAGAAACCACTGCATTTTGCACTATCCAAAAAGTAAAGAGATAATAAAAGAAATATCTTGCGGTTACGGATTATTGTTTACAGCATTATTTAGTATTAAAATTGAAAATGAATTTTTAGCATAGTTTTCATAACCAACCAAATAGAATAAAACTACTTCCTATAACATAAGAAGATAAAGCAAAGAATTCAAGGAATCAAGTTAATTATTAAATAAGACCAGAAGCTATAAACATAAATGTACCAAGAGCTGCATTTACTACGCTGATTATAGAATAAAAGCAAAGTAATTATTATGATTAGTAAATTTGTGACAAGCGGATGTAGTCCAAAGCTAATCTTGTCATATAATATAAGAGAATTAATTAGAATTCAACATCATAATAAAAGAAGACATAATAGAATAAAAAAGAGACGCTTGTAATTATATTTATAATGTACAGATTATAAAAGAAAATAAAAGCGAGAATTACAAGTGAAATCATAACAAAGGTTATAATGAAGTAGAAAGAGCAGAAGAGTCATATTTTAATAAACTTAATACTTCACTTAAGTTAATTAGCAAGATAATAGAAGTTTCCTATACCAACAGAATTCCCTTTCAGTCTGGAACTGATAGTCTCACAATGGTTATGTTAGAATGGGACAAGATTATGCTAATTATGGTAAATAAGTAGCCAACAGAATAATAAAAGTAAACTAAATGCAAATTAAAAATTAGACTTAGGATCCAACGAAAGAGTGAGATGTGTTTGGAGTAGCCGAAAGGATGAAGAGCCTAACGAAGCAGTTCATCATAAATTTTAGCATAGAAGAAGCACGTCCAACTTAGTATTTTAGGCTGGAAGGACGTACGAGACTTCAATGGGACATTAGGGTACTCTAGGATGTCCCTATGGGCTAGGCGTACTGATGCAGTCCTCCAGAGGTAGATCTGCAGGTGTTCCTTTAAAAGGGTATGCCTTGATTGCTTTTTGCGTGGCAGGACCATTGTAGGTAGCCAAATTGGGTTGAAGCTTGGAGTAGGATATTCATATGTCCCGGTACTTGCAAGTAAGTTTATTAGGTAGGACCCAAAAGGATAGTCACATGCATATATCGGGCCAGTATCAAAACCAAGAGCTAGTTTGGAAAAGATTAGAGTTAAAACAAAAGTCCAATAATACTTCCACTATCGAGAAATTAGATGAGAGGTGAGCCAATTGGATGTTTAGATTGTTTGCAATAGGGCACAACCACCTAGCTCTTTAGAAGTCTTACGATTAGTTGAAGGGTGGCTATGTGGAGCCATAGCCATGATAAGAAAAGAGATAGAAGTAGAATATATGTATTATAAGCCTACCATGGCAGCCCTTTACAGAAATAGAATATCTGTGATGTAGGCCTAACGAGGCAGTCCTTTACAGAAATAGACAATCCCCGACAGAATTCCTTGTAAGGTAGACCTTATTAAGAAGGATTTAGGGAGTAGCCAGAACGATTACGTATAGTCCTCAAGGTACGCATTGGATGGTACATTGAGGATGTTCGAGCATTAGTATAGACTAGTGCGGATGCCGTTTTTCGTTTTCGCATTAGACGATGGAACATCTATATTGTAGGTCTTATGAGGCAGTCCTTTGTTGATGTAGTAACAGAACGCCATGGTAGCAGAATGATGGAGTCCTTTGTGAGGAGGATATAGAAGGTACTATGGGTAGTACCTAGAACCAATGCGGTCATTGGCATATAGCAACACACACATAGATTTATACACACACACACACACAAAAGTTATTAGGTTTTAATCTACAAAGGAGTATATGGGCAGGATTCACACATAGAGGCGAGAGTATTAAAAACCCAATTAACCTAACATGACATTAGTTGGAAATAAAACGGTATATGTAGAATTAAGTTTTGAAGGGTATAATATGTCCATTCACGAGAACTTTAGTTCTGATCCCCTCCTCATAACATCTTATAGGTTAGGCAGATGGCAGAGACTTCCCAACTTTGAGACACTAGTTTAGAAAGTGTTATTTTATTTGTGAGCATTTACTTACTATTATATATTAGTCAGTTCTGCTGTGAGATATTTATCCGAGCTCTGATATATTTGTCATTGCCGATTTGCAAGATATAGATACGCAACTCAGGCTTTAGTGGGCTTGGGTTTTAGCATTTTTTGCAAAAAATCCAAACCCATTGGTACTAGAGTTGTTACAACTTTACTGCTATATTCTCTCTGTTACCGTTCATTATTCTTCATTTATTCCACTAAAATATAACTATTAGTTGTTTATGCTAATTTTTGATGCAAACATTTTGGTAATTGCACTAAGAGACTTGATTCTCAACTCATTTGGATCCCTCTACATCTGTTGGACCACATTAATCCATGGAAGAGATATATAATCACCTTAAAATAGTTTATCCTTTCTATTCAGATATGTTAAAGTCTAAAGAATACTATCTACAATGCTAAAGAACACCAGATCTACCTCTCAATACACAGAAGGAAATGAGAACGCTAGCATCCAACGAGGAGGCTAGAGCGATCTACTAGTAAGTATTAATGCTATCAATTCTATTGATATTTAGAATCCAGCTAATTCTATCACAAGAGTTGATGTACAGAACCCGATGAGAGAGCTCATGGATAGCCACCAATAGTTGA
This sequence comes from Allium cepa, assembly GCA_030765085.1. NCBI lineage: Eukaryota > Viridiplantae > Streptophyta > Magnoliopsida > Asparagales > Amaryllidaceae > Allium > Allium cepa. Next base: position 511,200,376 of record CM060941.1, read on the forward strand.
ATCAGTAGATTAAAGCCAATATTGATCTAATGAATTAGCTCAGAGATCAATAACTTGGGAAAACTAGAAGGGAGCTGTTACTCAGTTGTTTGACCATGTAATAAGAGCCTCCTAGATACCTTGCTCGGCATGAAGCCTCGTTCGGCATAGATGAGTCACTCGGCATGAAGCCTCGTTCGGCATAGATGAGTCGCTCGGGATTAAGCCTCATTCGGCACAGATGAGTCGTTGAACACAAACCCCATTCGGCACACCTCGCCTCGTTCGACACAGGCCTCGTTCGACACACCATGCCTTGTTTGGCACAAGAGCCATGCTCGGCCCAAGTACTTTGATCGACACAATGCCTCGTTCAGCATACGAGTGTCGTTCGGAACGCATCCCTCGTTTAGCATACGAATGATGTTTGACTTGGATGTATGACTCGGTATACGAGTGCCGCTCGACATGGAGACCTCGCTTGGCATGAAGACCTCGCTCGGCATTCTCTGGTTCGACCAACCTCTCTCGGCAATTGTCGTTTGGCATCCTTGGCTCGGCACGCAGAAGCTACTTACCAAGGGCTAAGGTACCTTGCTCCTAGGCCCGTAAGGGAAGTCCAACAAATCTTCGTCTATAAATAGAAGAGCAGGGGCATAGTTAAATGAACCTTTTTTCGAGAACATTAGGGAGACTCTACTGCATTCAAGACTCATCCTTTTTCACTTAGCACTTGTATTCAAGCCATTATTGTACGAATTGTATCTGTATTCAATCATTTATGAAAGCAATAAAGATTAAAACTTAAAGTGGACGTAGGAAGTTAAGCTGAACAACTATAAATCCGGTGTTCTTGTTTTTGAAATTAATTTGGAATACAGTTCTCTATTTTAAATTACTTTCTTCATTAGTCACTCTATACAATCTTTCTCAAGGGTGTTAGTGACCAATTCTGGTGCTAACATTTTGGTGCTTTCACTGTGAATCGAATTCTCAGGCCGCTAGGATCTGATTTGTAACTACTGGATTGAATAAATCCCTCGAAGGAGATCCAAGTACGAGATCTACTCAGAGTTCCTGTTGGGCGTATTTCCACCGGACCAAGACCACCGAACCAGAACTCAACTCCACTCACCACCGGACCAGGGCCACCGGACCAAGACCATCGGACCAGAACTCAACTCCACTCACCACCGGACCAGGGCCACCGGACCAAGACCACCGGACCAGAATTCAACTCCACTCACCACCGGACCAGGGCCACCGAACCAAGACCACCGGACCAGAACTCAACTCCACTCACCACCGGACCAGGGCAACCGGACCAAGACCACCGGACCAGAACTCAACTCCAACACCACCGGACCAATCCATGCTTTCACCACCGAACCAATGCTACCGAACCAAAATGAAGAAGGCGTTACCGAACCAGCATTGCCAGGCCAGATCACATTAGCCTAGGCCCACCAGCAGCTATATACATCCAAGGCCCCTACCCCTAGCTTCACTCTATAAATAGAGGTGTAGGGGTACAACAATGGAAGACAATGTTTGAGGGCTCAAGCACAGATAGAACTTTCAAACAGCTTTCATACACTTATAATAAAAACCTTGTACTTGTAATCTGAACAGTGAAAGAGAATAACATATAAAGTAGACGTAGGCACATTCTGGCCGAGCCACTATAAAACTGTGTGTCTTTTACAGTTTAGTCCCTATTTTTTTACATATTTGCATAAATAAACCAAATCATTAAGAACGACATAAAATCGACTAAATCATGCGACTTGGAGTTGTTTGCCCATTTTTTGTGCAAATATTTTTGGTTCTTTCACTGAGAGTTGAACTCAGCGCCTCCCACTTAACCTTCTTCCCAACAACATTTCATATTGCTTGGAAGACATGCCTTCCAAGTAGAAGAAAGATGTTAACAAAGGAAAGAACATCGCAACTAGCAGTATTCCAGATCCAGTGGTCACATATCAAGAGAATCGTCCCGTTCCAACAACAATACAAAATGGAAATCAGGCAAATCCGACAGCCCCTGCCACGGAGCAGCCAACAGCAATTACTAGGGCAGATCTAGACAGGGTTATGGCTGAAGTGACTAGCCACTTCACATTCCAACAAGAAGCCTTGGTGGACCAGCGCATGTCACGCTTAAGGGATGCTGAAGAATCCAACCGCAACACTGAATCATGGGATGAGTCCCAGTCTGGAGGATCTCGGAGGCAACAAAGATCTTTCTTCTTCGAAGAAGCTAAAAATAGAAACAACAATGGTAGGAGTCGAGCCCGAACTCAGCCCAAACTCCGACCCGAGGAAACACTTGGAACCGAACCCAGCGAGGGAGGTACCAGGCGAGGGTCGACTGTAGCTGAGCCTGTCATGCTACCTAGCCATGGAAACACCAATGAACATGGCCGAGCTAGGGTCCAGCCCGAAGTTGGACTCGAGGAAGTGCTTAGAATAGAACCCAGCACGGGAAGATCAAGGCAAGGGCCAACTGTAGCTGACCCTAGCATGCTCCCAGAAGACCAGAGACCACCATTGGAAAATATTAGGAGTGATAGACGATACCATCCCTATAGGTCATCTGGACGGAATCAATCCCGCAGAGGAGAACCAAACTCATTTCTATCTGCTCCAAATTCTGATGAAAGGATGGCACGATTGTTCAGAGAGTGCGTCCAATGGGATCAAAGAGATCGAGGGATAGGCGCTAGGGTAACCAGCCCTTTTGCCCGTAATATCAAAATTGCCATCACCCCCCGAGAATGGAAAATGCCAACAATGGAACCTTACAGGGGAACCTCTGACCCCGTTGTACACTTGTAGAGATACACACAGCATATGCTCATGAGCGGAGCAATAGAAGGAGTATTGTGCAAATGCTTTCCACTATTGTTGGCAGATCTAGCTACCTCTTGGTTCTGCCATCTGCCCCAAGGATCCATCAGCTCATGGGAAATGTTGAAAGAAAAGTTCATTAGCCACTTCCGCATTCATGTGGAACACCCTAAGGACGCTTGTTCCTTATCTAATATCAAACAGAAGCCTGAAGAGACAGTGCAACAATATCTAACCCGATTCAATGCCTCAGCGGCCGCCGTCCAAGATGCCGATGAGAAACTTATCTTAATGGTCCTCTGTAGTGGTGTGCATCCGGATACTAAATTTGCTAGAAGATTAACGAAAGAAAAACCAGCCATATTACCCGATTTCTTCCATGAAGCCGGAAAGTATATGAGACTTGAAGACGCTGCCACTGAAAGGCAGACAGGCCAACAAACTAAGGTAGCTCATGGCGACATATCCACTGCAGCAAAGGACGTTCGAAGAAGTGACTCCAGAGACGGTGCTGGGGGCAAGAAGGGAGAAAAGCGTCTATATCGGCCAGGACCGATATTTGACACTTACACTCCTTTGAATGAAATAATCGAAAACATCTTCCTGGCCACCCAAGACGAAGTTAAATACCGACGTCCCCCGCACAAGAAAGATTCAGATAACACAATTAAGTCTGGAAAGTTCTGCCGCTTCCACGAATCTCATGGGCATGATACCAATGAATGCCATCATCTCCGGGACTTAATTGAAGAACACATCAGAAGGAAGAGACTGGAACACTATGTAAAAGATCAGAACAGGACTCCAGCTCCTGCCAATGAGAACCCAAGGCTACCCCTCCAGAAATAGGCGGACGAAATCGCAACACCCGCGGCTCCAGTCAAGATAAGATAGTGGTCCATACCATATCGGGGGACCACACATCGCTGACAGAAGCTGGGCAGAGATGGAAAGTCGCTTAGAAACAATGAAGACTGCATTAATTCTGTTATAATAGAACACCACCTGAGGCGAAAAGAGAATGATGACATCACATTTAGTAGGCGTGACCTAGAGGGAAGGCAATACCCTCACATGGATCCTATGGTCTTCTCTGCCTGGTTCGGTCCAGCCGAAGTTTTCCGAATTCTAGTAGACATTGGAAGCTCAGTAAATATCCTATTTAAGCATGCTTTCGACAGAATGAAGCTGTCAATGAAGGATGTGTCTCCCTGCAACAAACCACTACACGGTTTCACTGGAGATGCGAAGATGCCCCTCGGGCAACTGGACGTTTTTGTTGAAATAGGAAGTCATCCCCGCTTCGTTTTGCAGAAACAAACATTTGTACTAACAGACAACCACTCGGCCTACAACGCCTTTTTAGGAAGGCCAGCCTTGTCTGACTTCCAAATTGTCCTGGCCCCATGGTGCATGAAGATGAAATTTCCGACAGACAATGGAATATGGGAAGTAGAGGGAGATCAAGACGCTGCTCGAGATTGCTATGTAACTGAACTTCGCAATAACCGTAGGAAGGATAAAGGGAAGAATGCAGAGACTACTCTCTGCACGAAAAACTTGGAAGCATAGCAACTAAAGAAAGCCCCTCCTCTTCGATATACCAGTGATCCTTTCAACGAATTAGACCCCAGGGATGAAGAGGAGGAGGCCACCGCCGAGCCTTTAGAGGCTATGGAGTTTGTATCTGTAGACAAACATGACTCAAGTAGACTATTGAAAATCGGATCTCAACTAAAAGCAGAATTGAAGGATCGACTCATTGATTTCCTCCGCCACAACTTGGATGTATTTGCATGGATGCACGCTGACATGACTGGAATCTCCCCAGACGTAGCATGCCACGTACTGAACATCGATCCTACCAAGGTGCCAGTAAAGCAGAAAAAGAGAAATATGGGGGCAGAACGATCAGCAGCCCTCGATGAAGAAGTAAAGAACCAACTTGCCAATAACTTCATACGAGAAGCCATCTACCCAGAGTGGATCGCTAACCCGGTACTAATAAAGAAGGCTAATGGGAAGTGGCGAACATGCATCGACTTCCCCAACTTAAATGACGCTTGCCCGAAGGATTGCTTCCCACTCTCCCGAATCGATCAACTTGTGGACAGCACAGCCGGGCACGAACTCTTATCTTCTATGGACGCATACTCAGGATATAACCAAATTCCTATACACACTCCCGATCAAGACCACACTAGTTTCGCCACTAACCGGGGATTGTACTGCTACAGAGTAATGTCTTTTGGAATTAAAAACGTCGGAGCTACTTATCAGCGCCTCGTCAACAAGATGTTCGTGGAACTAACATGACGAACTATTGAAGTTTATGTGGATGACATGCTAGTAAAGTCGAGGAAAGCCAACGATCACGTAAGCCACCTGGGCGAGATGTTTCAGGTACTTCGCCAATTTAGAATGAAGCTGAATCCTCTAAAGTGCTCCTTCGGAGTATCATCAGGAAAGTTCTTGGGATTCATCGTCCATGCCAGAGGAATTGAAGAAAACCCCAAACAAGTCCAAGCTCTGAAAGACATCAGGATACCTTCCACTCGAAGAGAAATGCAAAGCCTAAATGGGAAAGTGGCCGCCCTAAGCAGATTCATCTCTAAAGCGACTGACAAGTGCAACCCTTTTTTCGAAGCTCTAAAGAAAGACAAAGGAAAGTTCGAATGGACTGACGAATGCTTAACAGCCTTCTGTAACCTAATCGAACACCTCCAGAGACCACTAGTACTCTAAACTCCAAACGAAGGCGAAGAGCTATACCTATACCTTGCTGTGTCATCTGATGCTCTAAGCGCCACTTTGGTGAGAGAAGACAACCGCGCACAGCGGCCAGTATACTTTGTAAGAAAGAGGTTTACGAGGGCAGAAGCCAGATATCCTAAACTTGAGGAGCTGGCATACTGTTTACTAATCACATCAAGAAAACTGCGACACTATTTCCAACCTCATTCCATCAGAGTTCTAACGGATCAACCGCTAAGGCAGGTACTCCATTGTCCCGACACTTCTGGGCGACTACTTAAATGGTGCATTGAACTGAGTCAATATGATATCACCTACCATCCTCGCGCCGCCATCAAGGGACAAGCCATGGCCGATTTCCTTGCCGAATTCACTACCAACGAAGGTAAGGAGCAATCTGAAATAGCAGAAGACATCAAGTGGAATATCTTTGTGGATGGAGCATCAAACGAACAAGGCTCGAGGGCAGGTATTGTAATAATCACTCCCAGGGGAAGGAAGCTACACTATGCTCTAAGGTTGGAATTCGCTGCCACCAACAACGATGCAGAATATGAAGCAGTAATAATTGGATTAGAACTTGCCTTAGAGGAGTCGGTTCTTTATGTCTTCATAGTTATTCACAACTTGTTGTAAATCAAATACTAAGAAAATTTCAGACTCGAGGAGAACGGTTCACAGCATATCTAAAAAAGACCAAACTGCTACTCGATCAATTGGATCGCTATTTAATCAAACACATTACTCGAGAAGAGAACCAAGAGGCCGATGAACTGGTAAAGCAAGCTAGCATGAAAGAGGTATCATTTCCGGAACAGTAGCCATCTCAAAGAAACTAGCCTCGAGTTTCGAGCAAGTTAATCTAATAGCTGCAATTGAAGAAGAAAATTGGATGACTCCCATCCGAAAATTCTTACAATATGGCATACTGCCCAGCGAGCGTAACGAAGTCAAGAAAATCTTGAGGAAAGCTTCCCGCTACACAATACAAGAAGGCGTCCTCTATCGGAGCGGCTTCTCTAACCCCTTATTAAGGTGTGTCGCTGGAAGGGAAGCCAAGGAAATCTTATCCAACATCCATCAAGGAAGCTGTGGAGATCACACTGGAGGGTAGACTCTGGCGAAGAAGATACTCCGATATGGATATTTCTGGCCCACCTTAAACAAAGCCGCCTAAGACTTCGTCAAAAAATGTGACAGATGTCAGAAATTCGCTAAGATTCCTCGACTACCAACAAATTAGATTACTCAAATGACCTGCCCTTGGCCCTTTGCAGTATGGGGAATTGACTTGATTGGCGAACTGCCAGTGGGCCGAGGCGGAGCCAAATATGCTATAGTGGCAGTTGACTATTTCACCAAATAGGTGGAAGCATAAGCTCTAAATAAAATGTCTTCGGCAAAAGTTATTAACTTCTTTATTAAAAGTGTTCTATATAGGTACGGAGTTCCACTCAAAATCATATCGGACAATGGACTTCAGTTTGACAGCGAGGAGTTTGCCGACTGGTGCCAAGAGCATGGAATTCACAAGAGCTTCTCATCTGTAGCTTATCCCCAGGCAAACGGACAAGTCGAAGCTGTCAACAAAATTCTCAAAACTCTAATCAAGAAGAAACTAAAAAAGTCAAAAGGCGCTTGGGTGGATGAACTTCCTACGGCACATTGGGCCTACCGCACATCTTTCAGAACATCAACGAGGCATACTCCTTTCTCTTTGGCATACGGATCGGAGGCCATGCTCCCAGTAGAAACTATAGTGCCTTCCCACCGTAGGATCCACTGCAACCCAGAAGAGAACGAAGAACTCCTTCACATGTCTCTGGATCTAATTAAAGAGAGAAGAAAAGATGCAACACTCAAAGCAGCAGCTCACAAGCAAAAAGTAGCAGCACAATACAACTCCAAAGTCAAGCATCACAGCTTACAAGAAGGAGATCTTGTCCTCAAGCGAATCTTCCCTCGCTCCGGTGCACTAGATCCAATCTGAGACGGACCATATGTAATTCGAAAAGATCTCCACAACGGAGCTTATATTTTGTCAACAGTGGACGGAGAAGTGTTCCAGAGGGCATGGAACATCCAACACCTTCGTTGATACTTTTTTTAACTTGTACCGCCCATATGAAGTGAATTAACAAAGAGAATCAGTGGACGTAGGCATTTTCGTACCGAACCACTTTAAAAACTTGTCTCTTTTTTTAACTTGTTCCTTTATATCTTGGCTGCTTGTTAACTTTATCCTTTTCTGTTGAACAAAATCCTATGCAATGGCATTTCCATTCAAGACACATCACAACGCGACTTCACCTGGACGAGACCTAACGGGTACTATACGAATCTATGCCCTCGCTAATGGGACACTTTTGCTCCAGCATCCATCTGCTGCGGGTTAACTCATTGCTCGCAATCGGCCCTTAAAGCCAATTGTAATGAGCCGATTATAAGCCACCGAGTAGGCCGACTATAGCCTAGGCAGCTCATTACGGCGTTCGGCTCGCCGGCAACCGTGAACCTACTTTAAATCCCAACATAAGGTGTGGCCAGCCAGAGGTAGTTCACAGTTGACGATCGACACCCACGCTAGCTGGCCACGGTAAATCGAATAATACCCACGATTACGGGCCATAATGGCTCGGGTAGTTACTGTGCGCGATCTCGGCTCCGAGTGTCTTAAGTACGGCTGTGGTAAAAAAGAGAAACTCCCCGCGGAGGTGTAAGATGGGTGACAAATGTCTCCAAGACCCACAGCTAGGGAAAGTGACTACAAAACCCGTTTTCCACGAACTTAAGCACATCGCAGGCCTTCCGTGATTGAAAGTTTTACTATTTCTTATATTTCTATGTTATTTAAAAACTTTCCTCCTATCCTCCATAACAGTCCCTAAAGTACAGGACACAAAATAGGAGACGCTCGCTAATGGGAATAGGAACTCACAACTGGATGACAGGTCACTCAGCTGCATGCCATACTCAGTCATATAAAACATTCAAAACAACCATCTATGACTAAAACATGAAAGGCGGTACTTTCTTCTTTTGTATATGAATACGTAGTTGTAATGTATTCACGCATCACAGTAACATTGCAAGATATGAAACTATATCTTAAGCAAGAACTCGACATCAAACACAATGGAATCACGGGCGTGTGCACAGCTGTATTTCTTATGCAACACACCGAAATAAAAAAAAACATTCAAATATGACAGAATCAGCTTAAGTTAAAAATTACATGCCAAGAGTAAAGTCGTTCATTACCAATAACACAATTACAGCTTAAAAGATACACGAATGTTTTGGGACTAGCATAGACAGCAATGTCAAACAGACCGAAAGATATCTAGATCAAGTCAAGGAATCGGCTGCGTCAGGGCTTCACCTCTATCCTACCGGATTGGAACTCTCGGCATGTTGACCAGAGGTAATGGGTGTTCCAGAGGTCCCGCCGGTCCAATTCAGGAGAGAATCCATTAATAGTCATAAACAATAAGCAATCAAGTTATGAGAAGCTAAAAGGGAAGACTTACCAGCGTCTGCTCCTTAATCATCATCCTCTAACTGCACACCAACCTCCTCAGCAGTAAGCAGCCGCATACCCTCTTTCACCACCGCTTTCTCCTCCTTGGTGAATTGAGCCGTGACCACATCCATTCCAAAGGCCATGCTACCCTCCTTATCTGCATTGGCCTTAGCCTCCTCCAGGGCCCTGAGATAAATCCTGACCATGACTCGGGGATAATCATCCATCCAAGATAAGTTGCCTTGTTTCCAAGTGCGAAAGTATATGTCCTGAAGCATCTCATCCATTATACCATCATTCTCCTCAAACTCCCTTATTCGGTCCTCAGAAGCCAACAACTTTACAGTAGCAGCATCCCTCTCTAATTAGTATCGCGAGTAGTCAGCCTGGATGGATTTCCTCATCGCCTCCATCTCCTCCTTAAGCTTGGTTTGAATAAGCTCTATGGCTTCAAGTTTCCCAGATAGCTCCAGTACCTGCTCGAGATCCGCTTTCTAGACCTCATCAACCGTTGCGATACACATATCAATCCGTTCCTTACAAGCAGCCTCCATTTTCCGTAACTCCGCTCTGCTGGCCTTTTCCATGATTTTATTTAGTTGTCTTGAGGCGGCCTCATGTTGAGAGATCTGGATAGCTTGATCAGCAAGTTGTTTGGCCTGGTCGAAAACCATTAACCGCAGTCGAATGTTAGCACACCCAATTTCTTCTCCAGCCTTGACCAGTCGGGCATGATGCCCCATCAGCTTCTTGGTTTCCTCAGCAACCCGGTTAATGTTCGCCTTAGTTTCGTCCCCCAAAGTTACAACCCGAGTGGTAAGCAAATCAAGGTCCAGGGACTTAGCTTCATCTAGTACTCTTACCATAGGATTACGAGGGAGAAAGTGCACATCGGTGGCCTCATCAAAGTTAATATCGCAAGAACCCGGATCCAGATCCGGATGACTTGCAAACGGATTACAAGCCAAGCGGGGATGATCTATATGCGTAACGGTAGGATTTTCATATGGGTGCGGAGAAGGTATAAATTCAATATCCTCCACCGTGGTATCCCGAAGAGGCTGAGTTGGGGACTGAGGACCAGGTAAGGATTCTAACAAGGAACGACTCCTCTTCTTCCTTTGAACATCCTCTTCGATAACTCCAAGAAGAGGGCGGTAGCCGACTACGTCTCCAGGGCGGTTGGTCGGAGGCCTTGGTTTAGTTGAAGCCTTGAGAAGTTTGTATTGTTCAAGACGGTGCCGAACATCTGACGTCTTGGCCGCCTTACCCGCTTCTGGGATAAAAACAACGTTTTACAGGCATACATTGAACTATAACTCAAGAAATATATCAAATTAAGAAGAGTAAAGAGATGCTTTGTTATACAAACCCCGGGGAGGAGTAGGATACTGTAATAAGTCCTGGATCTCATTTCAGGACTGGAGTTGGCCATAAAATGTTCCTAAATCCTTATCATAAATGGAGTCTGCAGGAGTCAAAAATTCACCTTGAACCGCAGGAATTGCCTCAGCTGAAGCGCTCTTGGAAGATGAATCGGCGCCGGTCTCGGCCTTGTCAGCTTTCTTAGGCTTCTCCACTACAGCCGATCCTTCCTCCAACCCTTCAAAATCTAGGCGGAGAGCATCGTTTGTCCACTCCTGGATCACACCTGCTTGCTTAGAAGACAAAGTCCCAGTACCATCACCACTCTATCCGTCGCCACCATCATCGCTATGACCATCACCCTCACATTCTCCACTACTTCCACTCTCCACCTCACCTCCTTCATCCTCGCCTCTTTCCTCCTCCACAACTTCCTCCTTCGGGATGTCTGGACATGTGCTGGGGGAGGGTCCATCGGACTTCTTAAGTCTCTTCCCCCCGGAAATTGGATGTTTCGAGAAGGGTTTCCTTTTGCCACTCTTCGCCGTAGCCCCTCCTTTAGCATTGGCGACCTTCTCCTCAGCTGTGGCTCTTTGCTTGACCACAGACTGGCGTGGCAGAATCAAGTTGAGCCCCAAAAGAGTAGCATTCCTGATCAAATAAGAAGCTTCCCTCTCATTTTTCGGAATGGCTTTTATTTCCTCGGCCATCCGAACCAAACGATCGTTCTCTACAACCGCAAAGCCACGTGTTGCTAGCAAGAAATAAAGCACATAAGGAGGAGCATTGCATTCAGAATGGAAATTATAAATGAGATTCAACTTACAGCCAGAGGTGAAGCGGTAAAAAGAAACAGAGTCATCCTGACAAAGAACCGTTCCTTCTTGAACATGCTAAATCTTGAATATAAGTCCAGGACTGGCTTGAAAGACACGGCCGATTCTAAGCTTATATATGGAGACCCCTTCTTATAGCCTCTGAAGTTATACAGGTACCCGGATTTCCCAGTTGGAAGGGGGACGCCCGTATTTTCTCTGGAAGATAATGAACAGACTCACCAAGATGGCATAGGAGTTGGGCTGAAGTTGGAAAGGGGCCACCTTCAAGTATGTGATGAAGATGGAAATCCAAGCGTTGATCGGAGGGATGGCTCTGCACATGCAGTGATACCTACTGTAAGCAAAATTCCCTTCTGGGGGGTTATACGGCATCACTCCTTCCCCCGGCAACATCATATGCGCTCTTTCAATCCCAAAAGATCGAGATATAACGTCAAGCTGTTCATCTTTCAGGGAGCTGGGAAAGTAGTCAGGCGGTGAGTTTAAGAGATCCTGAAGACCGTACCCATCTACTAATGATCTCGGGGTCGGTCCATGACGTTCTGGTTCTGCCCGAACTAGAGGCACTATGGAGGACTCTCCTTTGTCCTTGGATTTCTTCTTGTCAGAACAAGTTTCTACTTTATGAGACATTATCTACAACATGAAAAAACACTTCGTTAGAACAAGGAATGTAGACAAACAAGTACCTACAGTATGGAATCTCATTCATAATTCAAAAGACCAAAATCCATTCGGCACTTGTACTCCCCGAGTTCATTCGGTAGTTCGAGGCTAAAAGTCCATTCGGCACTCGTACTCCCCGAGTTCATTCGGTAGTACGAGGCTGAGGGCCCATTCGGCACTCATACTCCCCAAGCTCAATCGGTACTTCGAGCATAAAGTTCGTTTGGCAGAAGAGAGCCTCACCTGGTCCGGCAGACAAAACTGGTTCGGTTATATGGTTGATTCGGCAGAACAGAAGTTTGGTTCGGCTATTTCAGATAGTGAGGAATAACAGAGGCGTGAAGCCCATACTTATAGGCAAGCGTAGGATGACCGTACCAATTGGTTCGGCACTTGGGCCGAATGAGAGTGTCCAAACTGAGTGATCTAAAACAAAGCGCGACATATGCAGGCATATGCCCCACTTTAGGGGGCAAATGTTGGGCGTATTTCCACCGGACCAAGACCACCGGACCATAACTCAACTCCACTCACCACCGGACCAGGGCCACCAGACCAAGACTACCGGACCAGAACTCAACTCCACTCACCACCGGACCAGGGCCACCGGACCAAGACCACCGGACCAGGGCCACCGGACCAAGACCACCGGACCAGAACTCAACTCCACTCACCACCGGACCAGGGGCACCGGACCAAGAACACCGGACCAGAACTCAACTCCACTCACCACCGGACCAGGGCCACCGGACCAGGGCCACCGGACCAAGACCACCGGACCAGAACTCAACTCCACTCACCACCGGACCAGGGGAACCGGACCAAGAACACCGGACCAGAACTCAACTCCACTCACCACCGGACCAGGGCCACCGGACCAAGACCACCGGACCATAACTCAACTCAAACACCACCGGACCAATCTATGCTTTCACCACCGAACCAATGCTACCGAACCAAAGTGAAGAAGGCGTTACCGAACCAACATTGCCAGGCCAGATCACATCAGCCCTGGCCCACCAGCAGCTATATACATACAAGGCCCCTACCCCCAGCTTCACTCTATAAATAGAGGGGTAGGGGTACAACAATGAAAGACAAGGTTTGAGGGCTCAAGCACGGATAGAACTTTCAAACAGCTTTCATACACTTATAATAAAAGCCTTGTACTTATAATCTGAACAGTGAAAGAGAATAACATATAAAGAGGACGTAGGCACATTTTGGCCGAACCACTATAAATATGTGTGTCTTTTACAGTTTAGTCCCTTCTTTTTACATATTTGCATAAATCATACAAATCATCAAGAACAACATAAAATTGACTAAATCATGCGACTTGGAATGTTTGCACAAAAAATGGGCAAACAACTCCAAGTTGTATGATTTAGTCGATTTTATGTTGTTCTTAATGATTTGGGTGATTTATGAAAATATGTAAAAATCAGCGACTAAACTGTAAAAGACACACAGATTTATAGTGGTTCGGCCAGAATGTGCCTACGTCCACTTTACATGTTATTCTCTTTCACTGTTCAGATTACAAGTACAAGGCTTTTATTATAATTGTATGAAAGCTGTTTGAAAGTTCTATCCGTGCTTGAGCCCTCAAAGCTTGTCTTCCATTGTTGTACCCCTACCCCTCTATTTATAGAGTGAAGCTGGGGGTAGGGGCCTTGGATGTATATAGCTGCTGGTGGGCCTGGGCTGATGTGATCTGGCCTGGCAATGCTGGTTCAGTAACGCCTTCTTCACTTTGGTTCGGTAGCATTGGTTCGGTGGTGAAAGCATGGATTGGTCCGGTGGTGTTGCAGTTGAGTTCTGGTCCGGTGGTCTTGGTTCGATGGCCCTGGTCCGGTGGTGAGTTGGGTTGAGTTCTGGTCCGGTGGTCTTGGTCCGGTGGTCTTGGTCCGGTAGCCCTGGTCTGATGGTGAGTGGAGTTGAGTTCTGGTCCGGTGGAAATACGCCCAACATTTGCCCCAAAGTGGGGCATATGCTTGCATATGTCGAGCTTTGTTTTAGATCACTCAGTTTGGACACTATCATTCGGCCCAAGTGTCGAACCAGTTGGTACGGTCATCCTACGCTTGCCTATAAGTATGGGCTTTACGCCTTTGTTATTCCTCACTATTTGAAATAGTCGAACCAAACTTCTGTTCTGCCGAATCAACTATATAACCGAACCAGTTTTGTCTGCCGGACCAGGTGAGGCTCTCTTCTGCCGAACGAACTTCATGCTCGAACTACCGATTAAGCTTGGGGAGTATGAGTGCCGAATGGGCCCTCAGCCTCGTACTACCGAATGAACTCGGGGAGTACGATTGCCAAATGGACTTTTAGCCTCAAACTACCGAATGAACTCGGGAAGTACAAGTGCCAAATGGGCTTTGGTGTTTTGAATTATGAATGTGATTCCAGACTGTAGGTACTTGTTTGTCTACATTCCTTGTTCTAATGATGTGTTTTTTCGTGTTGCAGATAATGTCTCATAAAGTATAAACTTGTTCTGACAAGAAGAAATCCAAGGACAAAGGAGAGTCCTCCATAGTGCCCCCAGTTCGGGCAGAACCCGAACGTCATGGACCAACCCCGAGATCATTAGTAGACGGTTACGGTCCTTAGAAGCTCTTGAACTCACCGCCTGACTGCTTTCCCAGCTCCCTCAAAGATGAGCAGCTTGACGTTATATCTCGATCTTTTGGGATTGACAGAGCGCATATAATGTTGCCGAGGGAAGGAGTGATGTCGTATAACCCCCCAGAAGGGTATTTTTCTTAAAGTAGGTATCACTGCATGTGCGGAGCCATCCCTCCAATCAACGCTTGGATTTCCATCTTCATCACATACTTGAAGGTGGCCCCTTTCCAACTTCAGCCCAACTCCTATGCCATCTTGGTGAGTCTGTTCATTATCTTCTAGAGAAAATACGGACGTCCCCCTTCCAACCGGGAAATCCGGTACCTGTATAACTTCAGAGGCTATAAGAAGGGGTCTCCATATATAAGCTTAGAATCGGCCGTTTCTTTCAAGCCATTCCTGAACTTATATTCAAGATTTAGCATGTTCAAGAAGGAATGGTTCTTTGTCTGGAATGACTCTGTTTCTTTTTACCGCTTCACCTCTGGCTGTAAGTTGAATCTCATTTATAATTTCCGTTCTGACTGTAATGCTCCTCCTTATGTGCTTTATTTCTTGCTAGCAACAGGTGGCTTTGCGGTTGTAGAGAACGATCGTCTGGTTCGGATGGCTAAGGAAATAAAAGCCATTCCGGAAAATGAGAGGGCAGCTTCTTATTTGATTGAGAATGCTACTCTTTTGGGGCTCAACTTGATTCTGCCACGCCAGTCTGTGGTCAAGCAAAGAGACACGGCTGAGGAGAAGGCCGCCAAGGCTAAAGGAGGGGCTACGACAAAGAGTGGCAAAAGGAAACCCTTCTCGAAACATCCAATTTTCGAGGGGAAGAGACTTAAGAAGTCCGATGGACCCTCACCCAGCACATGTCCAGACATCCCGGAGGAGGAAGATGTGGAGGAGGAAAGAGACAAGGATGAAGGAGGTGAGGTGGAGAGTGTAAGTGGTGGAGAATGTGAGGGTGATGGTCATAGCGATGATGGTGGCGACGGACAGATTGGTGATGGTGATGTGGCTCTGTTTTCTAAACAGGCAGGTGTGATCCAGGAGTGGACAGACGATGCTCTCCGCCTAGCTTTTGAAGGGTTGGAGGAAGGATCGGCTGTAGTGGAGAAGCCTAAGAAAGCTGACAAGGCCGAGACCGGCGCCGATTCATCCTCCAAGAGCGCTTCAGCTGAGGCAATTCCTACGGTCAAGGTGAATTTTTGACTCCTGCAGTCTCCATTTATGATAAGGATTTAAGAACATTTTATGGCCAACTCCCGTCCTGGAATGAGATCCAGGACTTATTACAGTATCCTACTCCTCCCCGGGGTTTGTAAAAAAAACATCTCTTTACTCTTTTTTATTTGATATATTTCTTGAGTTATAGTTCAATGTATGCCTCTAACACATTGTTTTTATCCCAGAAGCGGGCAAGGCGGCCAAGACGTCAGATGTTCGGCACCGTCTTGAACAATACAAACTTCTCAAGGCTTCAACTAAACCAAGGCCTCAGACCAACCGCCCTGGAGACGTAGTCGGCTACCGCCCTCTTCTTGGATTTATCGAAGAGGATGTCCAAAGGAAGAAGAGGAGTCGTTCCTTGTTTGAATCCTCACCTGGTCCTCAGCCCCCAACTCAGCCTCTTCGGGATACCACGGAGGAGGATATTGAATTTATACATTCTCTGCACCCGTCTGAAAATCCTACCGTTACCCGGATAGATCATCCCGGCTTGGCTCATAATCCGTTTGCAAGTTATCCGGATATGGATCCGAGTTCTTGCGATATTACTTTTGATGAGGCTACCGGTGAGCACTTTCTCCCTCGTAATCCTATGGTAAGAGTACTAGATGAAGCTAAGTCCCTGGACCTTAATTTGCTTACCACTCGGGTTGTAACTTTGGGGGACGAAGCTAAGGCGAACATTGACCGGGTTGTTGAGGAAACCAGGAAGCTGATGGGGCATCATGCCCGACTGGTCAAGGCTGGAGAAGAAATTGGGAGTGCTAACTTTCGACTGCGGTTAATGGTTTCCGACCAGGCCAAACAACTTGCTGATCAAGCTATCCAGATCTCTCAACATGAGGCCGCCTCAAGACAACTAAAGAAAATCATGGAAAAGGCCAGTAGAGCAGAGTTACGGAAAATAGAGGCTGCTTGTAAGGAACGGATTGATATGTCTATCGCAACGGTGGATGAGGTCAGGAAAGCGGATCTCGAGCAGGTACAGGAGCTATCTGGGAAATTTGAAGCCGCAGAGCTTATTCAAACCAAGCTGAAGGTGGGGATGGAGGCGATGAGGAAATCCTTCTAGGCTGACTGCTCGCGATACCAATCAGAGAGGGATGCTGCTACTGTAAAGTTGTTGGCTTCTGAGGACCGAATAAGAGAGTTTGAGGAGAATGAGGGGATAATGGATGAGATGCTTCAGGACATATACTTTCGCACTTGAAAATAGGGCAACTTATCTTGGATTGATGATTATGCCCGAATCATGGCCAGGATTTATCTCAGAGCCTGGAGCAGGCTAAGGCCAATGCAGATAAGGAGGGTGGCGTGGCCTTTGGAATGGATGTGGTCACGGCTCAATTCACCGAGGAGGAGAAAGCGGCGGTGAAAGAGGGTATGCGGCTGCTTACTGCTGAGGACGTTGGTGTGTAGTTAGAGGATGATGATCAAGGGGCAGACGCTGGTAAGTCTTCCCTTTTAGCTTCTCGTAACTTGATTGCTTATTGTTTATGACTATTAATGGATTCTCTCCTAAATTGGACATGCGGGACCTCTGGAACACCCATTACCTCTGGTCAACATGCCGAGAGTTCCAATCCGGCAGGATAGAAGTGAAGCCCCGACGCGGCCGATTCCTTGACTTGATCTGGATTTCTTTCGGTCTGTTTGACATTGCAGTCTATGCTAGTCCCAAAACATTCGTGTATCTTTTAAGCTGTAATTGTGTTATTGGTAACGAACGACTTTTCTCTTGGCATATAATTTTTAACTTAAGCTGATTCTATCATATTTGAATGCTTTTGTTATTTCGGTGTGTTGCATAAGAAATACAGCTGTGCACAAGCCCGTGATTCCATTTTGTTTGATGTCAAGTTCTTGCTTAAGATATAGTTTCATATCTTGCAATGTTAGTGTGACGCGTGAATAAATTACAGCTAGGTATTCATATACAAAAGAAGAAAGTACCGCCCTTCATGTTTTAGTTGTAGATGGTTGCTTTGAATGTCTTGTATGACTGAGCATGGAATGCAGCTGAGTGACCTGTCATCCAGTTGTGAGTTCCTATTCCCATTAGCGAGCGTCTCCATTTTGTATCCTGTACTTTAGGGACCGTTATAGAGGATAGGAGGAAAGTTTTTAAATAAAATATAAATATAAGAAATAGTAAAACTTCCAATCATGGAAGGCCTGCGATGTGCTTAAGTTCGTGGCAAACGGGTTTTGTAGTCACTTTCCCTAGCTGTGGGTCTTGGAGACATTTGTCACCCATCTTAGGCCTCCGCGAGGAGTTTCTCCTTTTTACCACAGCAGTACTTAGGACACTCGGAGCCGAGATCGCGCACAGTAACTACCGGAGCCATTATGGCCCGCAATCGTGGGTATTATTCGATTTACCGTGGCCGGCCAGCGTGTGTGCCGATCATCAACTGTGAACTACCCCTGGCTGGCCACACCTTATGTTGGGGTTTAAAGTTGGTTCACGGTTTCCGGCGAGCCGAACGCCGTAATGAGCTGCCTAGGCTATAGTCGGCCAACTCGGTGGCTTATAATCGGCTCATTATAGTTGGCTTTAAGGGCCGATCGCGAGCAATGAGTTAACCCGCAGCAGAGGGATGCTGGAGCAAAAGTGTCCCATTGGCGAGGGCATAGATTCGTATAGTACCTCTTAGGTCTCGTCCAGGTGAAGTCTCACTGTGATGTGTCTTGAATGGAAATGCCATTACACAGGATTTTGTTCAACAGAAAAGGATAAAGTTAACAAGCAGCCAAGATATAAAGGAACAAGTTAAAAAAAAGAGACAAGTTTTTAAAGTGGTTCGGCACAAAAATGCCTACGTCCACTGATTCTCTTTGTTAATTCACTTCATATGGGCGGTACAAGTTAAGAAAAGTATCGGCGAAGGTGTTGGATGTTCCATGCCCTCTGGAACACTTCTCCGTCCACTGTTGACAAAATATAAGCTCCGTTGTGGAGATCTTTACGAATTACATATGGTCCGTCCCAGATTGGATCTAGTGCACCGGAGCGCGGGAAGATTCGGTCGAGGACAAGATCTCCTTCTTGTAAGCTGTGATGCTTGACTTTGGAGTTGTATTGTGCTGCCACTTTTTGCTTGTGAGCTGCTGCTTTGAGTGTTGCATCGTTTCTTCTCTCTTTAATTAGATCCAGAGACATGTGAAGGAGTTCTTCGTTCTCTTCTGGGTTGTAGTGGATCCTGCGGTGGGAAGGCACTATAGTTTCTACTGGGAGCATGGCCTCCGATCCGTATGCCAAAGAGAAAGGAGTATGCCCCGTTGATGTTCTGAAAGATGTGCGGTAGGCCCAAAGTGCCGTAGGAAGTTCATCCACCCAAGTGCCTTTTAAATTTTTAAGTTTCTTCTTAATTAGAGTTTTGAGAATTTTTTTGACAGCTTCGACTTGTCCGTTTGCCTGGGGATAAGCTACAGACGAGAAGCTCTTGTGAATTCCGTGCTCTTGGCACAAGTAGGCGAACTCCTCGCTGTCAAACTAAAGTCCATTGTCCGATGTGATTTTGAGTGGAACTCCGTACCTGCATAGAACACTTTTAATCAAGAAGTTAATAACTTTTCCGAAGATATTTTATTTAGAGGTTCTGCTTCCACCCATTTGGTGAAATAGTCGACTGCCACTATAGCATATTTGGCTCCGCCTCGGCCCACTGGCAGTTCGCCAATCAAGTCAATTCCCCATACTGCGAAGGGCCAAGGGCTGGTCATTTGAGTAATCTCATTTGTTGGTAGTCGAGGAATCTTACCGAATTTCTGGCATCTGTCACATTTTTTTACGAAGTCTAAGGCGTCTTTGTTTAAGGTGGGCCAGAAATATCAATATCGGGGTATCTTCTTCGCCAGAGTCTGCCCTCCAGTGTGATCTCCGCAGCTTCCTTGATGGATGTTGGATAAGATTTCCTTGGCTTCCCTTCCAACGACACACCTTAGTAAGGGGTTAGGGAAGTCGCGCCGATAGAGGACGCCTTCTTGTATTGTGTAGCGGGAAGCTTTCCTCAAGATTTTCCTGACTTCTTTAAGCTCGCTGAGCAGTGTGCCATCTTGTAAGAATTTTCGGATGGGAGTCATCCAAGTTTCTTCTCCGATTACAACTATCAGATTCACTTGCTCGAAACTCGGGGTTAGTTGCTTTGAGATGGCTACTGTTCCGGAAATGGTACCGTCTTTCATGCTAGCTTGCTTTGCCAGTTTGTCGGCCTCTTGGTTTTCTTCTCGAGGAATGTGTTTGATTAAATAGCGATCCAATTGATCGAGTAGCAGTTTGGTCTTCTTTAGATATGCTGTGAGTCGTTCTCCTCGAGTCAGAAATTCGACTAATATTTGATTTACAGCAAGTTGTGAATCACTATGAAGAAATAAAGAACTGACTCCAATCTCTAAGGCAAGTTCTAACCTTAGAGCATACTGTAGCTTCCTTACCCTGGGAGTGATTATTACAATACATGTCCCCGAGCCTTGTTTGTTTGATGCTCCATCCACAAAGAGATTCCACTTGATGTCTTCTGCTATTTCAGATTGCTCCTTACCTTCGTTGGTAGCGAATTTGGCAATGAAATCGGCCATGGCTTGTCCCTTGATGGCGGTGCGAGGATGATAGGTGATATCATATTGACTCAGTTCAATGCACCATTTAAGTAGTCGCCCAGAAGTGTCGGGACGATGGAGTACCTGCCTTAGCGGTTGATCGGTTAGAACTCTGATGGAAAGAGATTGGAAATAGTGCCGCAGTCCAAGATGCCGATGAGAAACTTGTGTTAATGGCCCTCTGTAGTGGTGTGCATCCGGATAATAAATTTGCTAGAAGATTAACGAAAGAAAAACTAGCTACCCTACCCGGTTTCTTCCATAAAGCCGGAAAGTATATGAGACTTGAAGACGTTGCCACTGAAAGGCAGACAGGGCAACAAACAAAGGCAGCTTCCTATCAATAACTCTACTATGGGAAGACCACGCACGAGATCAACCTCTCATAACGCGGACGCCAACGAGACTGCTAGCGTACAACAAATAGGGCCGAGCACTCAACAAGCAAATTTAGGTGTAGGAACCACCACTCAAAATAAAATGGAGGTTGTTACCCGAATAGAGTTCAACTAATTTATGAGAGAACTCAAGGAAAGCAGAAGACAACTTAATGAGCAGATTCAAGCTAACGCTAATCTCATGACTCGGCTAGCTCGGCGACAACACCAGAATGCCAAAGGTAGCCCCGCTCCTTTTTCCTCATCTGATCGGTCGACTTAGTCTGATGAACTTCCCAGGCGTAGATGTCGCAAAACTGAAACTACACATGCAGGTGCTACTGATCGATTACACCCAAGCTGGAACAAGAAACTTAGGATCTGGACCACGTGTGGAAACTGGACGCCCGGCTCACCAAGACCTTAATGAAGCTGGTCCCTAAGATATACTTTCGGCAGATCGCCAACAGAGGGGACATCAACCCGAACGGTCCCCTAGGGTAGATTCCAACCTTCCATCTTCCATAAAAACCCTGGTCCTATCGGCTATGGTCAAACAGCTGATGAGAGAAAATCAAGGCTTGACCAATGAAGATTGGAGGATATCCAGGAGTCATACTCCATTCACTGATACTATTCTACAGGCTGATTACTCCCAGGAAGTTTAGCATGCCAACTACACCGGCCTACAAATGGAAGATTGATCCCAGGCAGCATGTGATGAGGTATGAACGGATGATGGATTCGGCTAGAGCGGATGACGCAACCAAGTGTAGATGCTTCCCAATCACTTTATCCGGAATCGCCACCATGTGGTTCGCTCGACTTCCCCCACAGTCAATATCCAGCTTTGACGAATTGATGACGAAATTTGTAGAATAGTTCGGGATACATGCCACTCGTCCCAGGGACGTGATGTTCCTATCAAGGCTAATCTAGGCCCCAGAGGAGTCATTGAAAGAGTACTTATAGAGTTTTCATGTTGCGGCTACTAAAGTTAGCAAACCTAATGACCATGCAGTTCTTATGGCCGTAATGCGAGGAGTGGATTCGGATTCAGAGTTTGGAGATTAATTGGCAGGAAAACCTCCAACTACGTTGGAGCATTTTTATTCTCATCAGTTCATAAGAAGAGAGGAAGCCAGACGGACAAGGCGAGATAAGGCACCAAGGCATGTTCATGAGACTTTGAATAGCAACATCGCCGTAAACCAATCGGGTGGTAACACGGGAAAGGTTTAAGTCAATGTCTAGAAAAAACCTAGGTAATCTAATGGGTCTGGGAGAGGAAATACCGGGAAGAAAAGGGAAGCAGGAAAATAGAAGCCCAGGATTTCAACTTATAACGAATATACTCCTCTGAATGCGTCTCTGGAGAATATTTACCAATCAACTTGTAATACTTTTCAATACAGAAAGCCACATCCAAAGGAGTCAACAGAATAACAAAAGCGGACGGGGAAGCACTGTCGCTTCCATGAGACTTACGGGCATAATGCAAAAGAGTGTAGACACCTCCACGATGCCATAGAAAAGCTGATTAGACAGAAAAAGTTGCAGGAGTTTGTTAAGAACCTGCAGGAAGGAAGACAAGAAACGTCAAACCCCGGACGCGGACCGAATCCACGCCATCCAGAGGAACTTGCCCAAACTATATGTAGACTAGTGATAAAAACTATAGTCGATGGATCTCATCCTGCAGACAAGAACTGGTAGGAAATGGAGCGGTATGCTAACTCCTTAAGGAATGTAGATTATGAGTGCTGTTCGAATGTGGAGGATGGGACCCCAGCAAAACATCGGCGCATGATAACGGACAATATAGTTTTCAAGAACCGAGATGCTGACCAGGTGGAGGTTCCTACCGTTGACCCGATGGTCATATCCGTGACAATCGGGCTAACATATGTGAAGAGAATTTTTATTGATTGTGGAAGTTCTATTAACATCATTTTCAAAAAGGCATACGACCAAATGAAGATAGAGATGAAGGATTTTAAACCACCTAATTCCCGTATCTATAGCATTATTGGTGTAGCGACTGATGCGGTAGGGTATGTTGAATTTCTAGTTGAACTGGGACAAGGTGAGCGTAGGAGGGCGCGAATCCTACTTTTCATAGTTTTTGATGTTGATTCTCCATATAATGTGTTTTTGGGTCGACCGGCCCTGGCAGAGTTTAGGGCAGCTTTGGCCCCGTGGTGTTTGACTTTGTAATTTCGACAGACAAAGGAGTTGATGTGGTGCATAGTGATCAGGCGACCGTCGTGCATGTTATGTGGCTGAGCTGAGAGAGGCCCAGCAAAGAAAGAAAGGAAAGGTTGCGGACAACTCTATCCGCAACCGAAACACTGACAATTGACAAGTAGTGCCCAAGCCCTGACTCGGGCAACATTCTCAGATCTATAGAGACATAGATCCGAGAGATGATGATGGGGAACCAGGAAAGCAAAAGCAGCACCGGCGGAACTGACTATTGACATTGCACATAGCCGAGATGACCCATCGTGAGTTCTTAAGATTGGATCACAACTCGACCCCTCGATGGCCGATAATCTTATTGATTCCCTCCAAGTGAATCTGGATGTCTTCGCTTGGACGCATTCCGATACGTGCAAGATTTCTCCCGCTATTACGAGTCATATATTAAACATAGACCCGAGGTAAGTACCAGTAAAGCAGAAGAGGAGAGGCATGGAACCTGAGAGGTCCGCTTCTCTCAAAGAGGAGGTGGACAAACTCAAAGCCAATGGGTTCGTCTGCGACGCCTTCTACCCTAAATAGATGTCTAACCCTACGCTAGTGAGGAAAGTAAATGCGAAATGGAGAATTTGCGTAGATTACTCTGATTTAAATAAAGCATGCCCAAAGGATAGTTTCCCTTTACCCAGAATCGACCAGCTGGTCGACTCAACAACCGAAAACGAGTTACTATCATTTATGGATACGTACTCGGGATACAATCAGATCCCAACGCACACATTCCAGACCAAGAACACACCAGTTTTATCACAGACGTTGGGCTATATTTCTATGTATTGATGCCTTTTGGATTGAAAAACGCAGGCGCAACTTATCAGCTTCTTATGAATCGAATGATTAAAGATCGGATAGGTAAAATAATGGAAGTCTATGCGGATGACATGCTCGTGAAGTCACGGCAGTCAAATGACCACATTTGAGATTTAGCGGAGATGTTTGATATACTCAGTTATTATGGAATGAAAATTTACCTTTTGAAGTGTTCCTTTGGCGTTGCGTCAGGAAAGTTTTTGGGTTTCATTATTAATGCGAGGGGAATTGAAGCTGAGCCGAAAAAGATTCAAGCTATTCGGGACATACAAGTGCCCAAACCAATAAAGCAAGTACAAAGCCTAAACGGAAAAGTAGCCGCGCTGAGTCAATTCATATCTAGCGCCACATATAAATGCATTTCCTTCTTTGATGTCATAAAGAAGGGAAAGAGTACTTTCGAATGGATATCCGACTATGAGGAAGCATTCCGATCTCTGGTAAGGGCTTTAGAAAGTCCCCCGGTGCTATCGAAACCGGTAGACCATGAAATGTCGTTTGTGTACTTGGCTGTATCCGAGCATGCTATCAGTACGACCTTGGTTCGCGAGGAGGACAAAATTCCAAAGCCAGTGTACTATATCAGTAAACGTTTAACGGGGGCAGAAAGAAATTATCCCAAGATCGAGAAACTATCCTACTACTTGGTGCTTGCATCACGCAAGCTTCGTCCGTACTTTCAGGCACACTCAATCAGTGTTTATACCGATCAACCTTGGCGGCAGGTAGTCTAATGGCCAAAAACCTCTAGGAGGATTTTCAAATGGAATATCGAGTTGAGTCGGTTCGATATTACCTACCTGCCATGAAGGGCCATACAAGGGAAAGCGCTAGCAGATTTCATCGTTGAATTCACCGTGTCAAACGAATCAAATAGTCACAATGTCATACCTCCCGTTCGATGGAAGCTGTACAACGATGGGGCATCTACGACCATTTCTGTAGAGCTGGTATAGTTCTTGTGACTCTCGAAAATCGATCAATTTGTTACGCTTTATAGCTATAATTCCCAGCAACAAATAACAAAGCCGAGTATGAAGCATTAGTTGCTGGATTGAAACTTATCAGAGAACTGGGGTAAATTCGGTTGAAATCTTTTGTGACTCACAATTGGTGGTATACCAGGTGCGGGGGGACTATCAAGCGAAGGGATAGATACTTGCCACATACCTTGCATGCGTTCCGAGAGCTACTAGAAAATCTAGAATATTATTATATTTCGCATGTCCCGCGTGTACAAAACAGAGAAGCCGATTCATTGGCAAAATTTGCAAGTACTGGCGATGCAGAGCTAATGGGGTTGGTTCCCATCGAAACCTTACATGCTCCGAGTATAAATACGATGGAGATAGATTTCGTACTAGAAACAGAAATCGAGAAGAAATCATGGATGACTCCATCCAAGCAATACTTACTACATGGGATCTTGCTCGAAAGAAAGAGCGAAAGACGACAAGTCATTAGTAAGGCTTCGCGATATGTAATGCATGATGGAATTATGTATCAAAGGGGATTCTCGACCCCCATACTCCGACACATTGCCCACAATGAGATAAAATGAGTCCTGAAGGAAGTCCATGAAGGAGAATGTTGTGACCATACTAGGGGGCAGACATTAGCAAAGAAGATCCTCCGTTATGGATATTATTGGCAAACTGTAAATCGAAATGCTGCGGACTACATAAGGAGATGAGCAAATGCCAGAAGTATGCAAAAATCCTGAGATCTCAGTCGACGGAACTCACAGAAATGGTTAGTCCCTGGCCGTTTGCAATGTAGGGGATCGATATAATCGGATCTTTATCCATAACCAAAGGTGGTGCGAAATACATGATAGTTGCGTTTAATTACTTTACCAAGTGGGCAGAAGCAGAACCCTTAGCCACGATCATCACCAAGAAGGTCATTAATTTCGTTGTATGGAACATTATATGCCGTTTTGGCTTCTCACGAACTATTATTATAGATAATAGAACTCAATTCGAAAGTAGGGAGCACAAAGAATTTGTCAAAAGTATGGCATTGAATAAAGGTTTGCAGCAGTTGCTCATCCAAAAGCAATGGACAAGTAGAAGCCGTGAACAAAATAATCAAGTCCATATTGAAAAAGCGTTTGGAAAAGGCTAGAGGCAAATAGTGGGTGAACTCCCAACAGCACTTTGGGCGTACAGAACCACCCACAAGTCTGCGACTGGCCACACTTCATTCGCATTTGCATATGGAACGGAAGTTGTTATACCTATGGAACTTGAGTTCCTTCGCATCGAATAACTCATTATGACCCTAAGACGAATCGAGACCTTTTACTTGAATCACTGGACTTCATTGATGAAAAACGTGAAGAAGCTGATTTAAGGTCGGCTGCATATAGACACCGAGTGGCTCGATATTATAATGAAAAGGTCCGACCGAGAACTTTTGATGCAGGTGATCTCGTTTTGAAACGAGTTTTCGCGGTCCCATCGCATATGAATCCCACATGGGAAGGTCCATACGTCATTGAACGGAGGCTTGGAGAGGGAACTTTCAAGCTAGCGATCATTGATGGCACAACACTGCCCCGAGCATGGAATAGCAAGCATCTACACCATTATTATATTTAATCTGTTTCTTTTGTATCTTTGCTGCAATTATTTCCAGTATGTTTTTATTTCGTTGATTCATAGTTTTCGGCATTTAATAAGAAAATTTAGTTTGTTTCATTAATAAAGGCTTGAAGCCATCTTTTTCATGAACTATTGATGTTTTCGTGTATGATAATTCAATGGCCAAAAAATAGAGTTACATTATTCTATCTGACGTACGAACGCGCATAAACAACTTCAAAACTCCAAGTCCCCAAAGTGCGGACTGGAGTACCCTGAGTCCCCAAAGTGCAAAGTGGAGTATAAACGACTTAAAATCTCCAAGTCCCCAAAGTGCATACGGGAGTACTCTGAGTCTCTAGAGTGCGGGCTAGAGTATAAACGGCTTGAAATCTCCAAGTTCCGGAGTGCAGGCGGACTGGAGTACTCTAAGTCCCCAGAGTGCAGACTCGAGTATAAATGACTTAAAATCTCCAAAGTCCCTAGAGTGCGGACTGGAGTACTCTAAGTCCCCAGAGTGCGGACTGGAGTATAAACGATTTAAAATCTCCAAGTCCATGGAGTGCGAATTGGAGTGCTCTAAGTCCCTAGTGTGCGGACTAGAGTATAAACTACTTTAAATCACCAAGTCCTCGAAGTGCGGACTAGGGTACTCTTTAAGTCCCGAAAGTGTGGACTAGAGTATAAATGACTTAAAATCTCTAAGTCCCCGGAGTGCAGACTGGAGTATTTTAAGTCTCCAGAGTACAGACTAGAGTATAAACGATTTAAAATCTCCAAGTTCCCGGAGTGGGAACTGGAGTACTCTAAATCCCCAGAGTGTGGACAAGAGTATAAACTATTTAAAATCTCCAAGTCTCCGAAGTGAGGACTGGAGTACTCTTAGTGCGCAAAGTGCAGACTGGAATATAAATGACTTAAAATCTCCATGTCCCCAGAGTGCGGACTAGAGTACTCTGAGTCCCTAGAGTGCGGACTAGAGTATAAACGACTTGAAATCTCCAAGTCTCTGGTGTGCGGACTGCAGTACTATGAGTCCCTAGTGTGCAGACTAGAATATAAACGACTTAAAATCTCCAAGTCCCCGGAGTGCAGACTGGAGTACTCTCAGTCCATAGAGTGCGGACTAGAGTATAAACAATTTAAAATCCCGTATCCTCAGAGTGCGGAATGGAGTACTCTATGTCCGCAGATTGCGGACTAGAGTATAAACAACTTAAAATCTCCAAGTCCTCGAAGTGCAAACTGGGGTACTCTAAGTCCCCAAAGTGCGGACTAGAATATAAACGACATAAAATCTCCAAGTCCTTGGAGTGTAGACTAGGGTATCCTTAGTCCCCCGAGTGCGGACTAGAGTATAAACGACTTAAATCTCCAAATCCTCGGAGTGCGGACTGGAGTAATCTAAGTCCCCATACTGTGGGCAAGAGTATTGTTTGTGTCAAAATTGGGCACGACACTCGTCGGAAGTTTTTGAAGAGATAATAAATGAAGAAAGTAAATTAAAATGTCGATTATCTAACAAAAATTCCAAATAACAGGAAGTAAATTACACGAGAGACAACGATTTAGAGTGGTTCTGCGTATTGCCTAAGTCCACTATGAAGTTTTGTTACTTTATTGCTTGATATTCGGAGAATACAAATTTTTTATGTCAAAGTACAGCAAGTAGTAAGCCAAAATTCGAAATCAAAGGCAGCGGTGGTGCTCTGAAGCAATTCTGGCAGCGTCCGGGCGTTCTCTTACTCTAAAAATTCTCCCATCCCTTTTCTGAATGACCAGGGACTCTATTTATAGGTGTAAGAGGCTGATATTTCGCCTAAAATTCGGGGAGACCGCTTCTGGCATGTGTGGGGGGCCCACATGGCCGAATTCTGGAGATCCGGGCCCACTTTGGGATCGATTCGACCCTTGGTTCGAATCGATCAAAAAAGTGTCCAATCGTGATGAAACTTGGTGTGGACATTCTTCTATGTATATGCAAGCTCCTGTGAAAATTTCATAGCATTTGGATTTGTAGATCTCGAGTTATGATCGATTCAAGATGGTGTGTTTCGCCCTATGGATTCGTTCGAATCGATATGGTTCGAATCCATAGGGTCGAATCCATGCTTCTCCATGTGAAGGCGATGACGTGGTGCGCATGCTTCGGGTCAATCCTCCTTTTTCTCCGAGTTTTCTGGGTCATACCCTTGGTTTTAGTTGCTATGACTCGATGGATTCGTAGTGACGGATTCGAAGGTATGCTCCTTCGAATCGATTGAGCACAAGTTCCCTTTGTATCGATCAGGATATTCCATAGCCAATCGATACGAAGACTCCACTGATGAATGGATTCGAAGGATTCTCTCTTGATGGACTCGAAGTAGGGAGAGGTTTTTAATGGATTCGACCTTGAGATCGCCTTGATGGATTCGAAGTAAGGCATACGGGGATGGGTTCGAACCATAGCTTTTCCGATGGAATCGGAGCTAGGTGGTCTGGATGGATCCGAACTACGGCTTGCTCGATGGAGTCGAAGTAAGGTGTGTTCTGATGGATTCGAACCATGGCTGACTACTGATGGATTCGAACCAAGGCCTTGTGGACGGATTCGAACCAATGCGTGGTTGATGGAGTAGAAGCATGGCCACTTGGATGGATTCGAACCAATGTGTGGTCGATGGATTCGGAGCATGGCCTACTTCTGATCGATTCGAACCTACGCCATTCCTGAAGGATTCGAGCCTATATCATTCCATCCATCTCCCATTGGTGATAACTTGAGCATACTAACTCGGATTGCCCCGAAATTTGGAACGTTGGTTTCTACCGCTTAGCTTGACGTGTCTCAACAATCATTGCCCGATCCGGATTCGGAAAAAATTCATCGATATTTGTAGTTGCCCAATCAATCATTCCAAATTGAGGACAAGTGATCCTGTCTTTTTCCAGTCAGTTCCTGGTTATCTCGGCCTTTCCAAAAGGCGGGGTAACAAGTATAAACGATTTAAAATCTCCAAGTCCTCGGAGTGCGGACTGAGTACTCTAAGTCCCCAAAGTGAAGACTGGAGTACAAACAACTTAAAATCTCCAAGTCCTGAAGTGTGGACTGGAGTACTCTAAGTCCACAGAGTGTAGACTAGACTATAAACGACTTAAAATCTCTAAGTCCTTGGAGTGCGGATTGGAGTATTCTAAGTTTCCAGAGTGCGGACTATAAACGACTTAAAATATCCTAGTCCCCAAAGTGCGGACTGTAGTACTCTAAGTCCCTGGAGTACGGACTAGAGTATAAACGATTTAAAATCTCCATGTCCCGGGAATGCAGACTGGAGTACTCTAATTCCCCAGAGTGCGGACTAGAGTCTAAAGAACTTAAAATATTCAGGTCCCCAAAGTGCGGACTAGAGTAATCTAAGTCCCAGGGTGCGAACTATAATATAAACAACTTAAAATCTCCAAGTTCACGGAGTGCGGACTGGAGTACTCTATGTCCCCAGAGTGCGGACTAGAGTATAAACAACTTAAAATCGCCAAGCCCCTGGAGTGCGAACTGGAGTACTCTAAGTCCCTAAAGTGCAGACTAAGGTATAAACAACTTAAAATCACCAAGTTCCCGCAATGCGGACTGGAATATTCCCCAAAGTGCGGATATAGAATATTCTAAGTGCCCAAAGCATGAAACAAAGGATTTACGATTCTGAAAAAATTTCCGAGTCACATAGAGGTGAACTGGATTTCGGGTAACTCACCGAATGTCAAGTCATTGTAGCAAGTTAGATAATAAGCTGAATAATAAAAGTCGTTTGAGAGACAAAGAAACTGAATTTTATTTATCGATTCAAAATAAGGTCCTACTATAACTCCTCCAAAACTTAGGGTCAAAGGTCTATCTACATTGACTATGAAAATAAATAAAAATAATTTCATAATCTAAGCCAACTCTCGTTGAACGAGAATGATAACTACTTCTTTGGTTTCTTCTCCTTTCTTGTTTTCTGGGAGGACCTATCTACATTGACTATGAAAATAAATAAAAATAATTACATAATCTAAGCCAACTCTCGTTGAACGAGAATGATAACTACTTCTTTGGTTTCTTCTCCTTTCTTGTTTTCTCGGATGACTCCTCCCCTACACGTTTTTGTTTGGATGCTTTGCTTTCTAGGGAAGTAGCGTTCGAAGAATGAAGAGGGACTTCTAGTGGCCTAGACCCACATGGGAGAATGACCTTTAAAGGCCTGTTCAAAGGATCATCTAGATGCAAAACTCGGGTCTCGGCTTTGACTTCAACTTGCGTTTTCTTCTCCTCCGCATGTTGCTCCTTCATGCTTATTTTTGAAGTGTGTCCAAAGGCACCTATAATTGCAATTTCATAATTTTATTCAATGGGTGATGAAGTTTCAGACTTGTCCTCGTCAAGCACCTCAATCACTTGAGCATCGGGATCAGTAGTCTCTCTGGCTCGAATAGCCTCGCTTTCCTTCTCTTCTCCTCCTTGGCGTCATCACTCCTTGGAGTGGGCTCGGGGTCAGAACGGCCTATGCAAAATCACAAGAGACAAACGTTAAAATACGGTAACCTCTCATTGAAAACAACGGCTCTTTGAACTTTAAGAAGAAGAGTTATCTACCGGTTTCTTGCTGACTCTCAACCATCGAAGGAGTCTCACACTCTGTGTGACGACCACCCATGACTCCCGCACCAAATCAAGGAAATAATGCGCTAAAAGGTGTGCCAGGCAGCCATGGACGATAGTCAGGGTAAAACAAAACAGAAGAATCTCTATCGCATAACTCACAGCGCATGGATAAAATACAATAGAGAAATATAATATAGTGAAGCTCCATAGAATAGAACATCATCATATAAGCATCACAGTAGTTTTATACAATCATCTACTTAAATCCATACATGAAAGCCTCACTACAAATCACTCAACCAAATACAGCAGCGGATACCCAGTACATATAGTAAGAAAACTAATATGCAAAGCCTCCTGCTCGTCTTCGTCACCTTCAGCGTAGAACTCCTAGCACAGCACCTGTCACCTGCTACCTAGTCTGCCCATCCCAAACATGGATGAACAGCCCAAGGTAATAAGAGGAGACATAAACCCTTGAGTCAGACAAAGTCTTAGTGAGCAGTAAATCAACTATCAAGCATACCAAAAGAGCATAAAGGATAAAAGGAATAGGAACCAAACCATCCCACTCCACCTCTTTCTACAGTGATAGCCCCAGACATACGCTAAGGAGAAGCAAGCATAACAACATAGACAATTAAGGTAAAGCAAATACCACTCGAGTCAAGGACGATGTTTTCCAAATACAAACCCCCAAGGCCTAAACCAAGATCAGATAAGCACCCAGAAAACACCGCTCTTGAAGCCGAATGATAATACAACCAAACATCCATGACTCTGGCTATCACTGTTATCCTTGCCTCGATTTCACCGTTAGTTGAATGACCATCAGTCAAGGGCTAATGGTAACCCCGGTTCTAACCATAACTCCGCACACTGCCTTGTGCCTAGGACTTATCTACTTTGCCCAGAGTACTCAACTACCTACCTGTAGTCTTTTGGGTGTCCCGACTACCTACCTGTAGTCGTTATGGGCGCCCCATGTACTCTTGCTTTTGAGCATGCTAGAACCTTCAACAACGACGAGATCTAAGCCTCCTAGCCATCCTTCTTGACGACTATCCTCATACAAGCTCAAGCTACCTCTTGAACAATCCATTATCAACCAACTTGAACTACCCTTCAAGTTATCAACATGCTTGGAATGATCCCTGCTTGGATTAAGCCAAGACCCACATCATACTTCGCTTCATCGCATCAAAGCAAAGTCTCAACTCAACAACATGGTTTGCCTCATCAAATCATGGCAAAGTCCCATCTCAACATCATCCAATCTATACATATGAGCTTCAACATCCGCTACATATGCCTTAAGCAGCTTTCACCATTCAAGAGCCTTCTTCCATAGCTTTTGAATCCTCTTCCATCATCTTGTTCCAAATCAACTACTGGCTAACTTGGAAACAATCAAATCAATCATACATTCAAATAATCAATCATTCAAACAAGATCTAATAAGCAATATAAGCAATATCAACTATAATGGCAATTTCGTAAATAAATGAGCAAAAGTCCAACATATGTGAAATCATGGTTTTTAGTATAGATCTATCAATTATAAAACATGGGTTTTGTCTCTAATACTTATTAAACAAACTTGCATAAGTAAACATCTTCAAAAACCATGGATCTAGACTTAGATCTAAGAAAAATGCATGAAATCTCTAACTTTAACACCCAAACATGCCACCAATCCAATATGCTCCTTTGGATCCGCGTGAGAGATAACTACCACTCACCAAATCACCAAAACAACCTAAAATCAATCAACTTCAGATCTGGACAGCAAGGACTTGAGCTTGATCCGGAGAAATTTCACTTGAAACGGTGAAATCTAGCCTCTTCGGATGAAAATCTTCAACTTTGGCTCTTGATCTTTGATCTTGATCTTCAATCTTCAATAGATGTTAGAATTAGATTGGAAGTAGAGAAAGAAATGAAGAAAATACCGTAGTCGAGTTCCCAAAATGGCAGCACTTCGTCGCTTCGAAATCCGGTGCCAAAAAGTGAGCCGAACCCCTCTATTTATAGGCTGGAATCCCCCCTTAACTCGGCCAACTTCTTAACTCGGAGCTCGCTATTAGGTCGTCCCCGACTCATCCTTGCCGACTCATCCTTGCCGACTCACGACCTAAGCGACCCCATACGACCCAACACTCTGCCGACCTATACGACTCAACTACCTACGACTTATCCCCAAGACGCCGACCCAACTACACAACACATACAGGGTTACACGACCTAGTTCCTGCCGACCTAAGCCAAAGCCTTATCCCGACCTAACACGTATGCACGACTCAAAGGCCTAAGTCCCCAACGACTTATCTACTAAGTCGGCCCACCGACCTAACAACACAAGGGATAACGTACTCTACCGACCCAATCCCTGAGTCGCCCCACGACTCATCTCCAAGCCTAACCGAGACAACAACCTAGCTACACAACGGCTCAACGACTCAACGCTTCAATCAAACACGGCCGACTCAACCCTTTGCCGACTCAAGCCAACGACTCAACAACACGCTAACTCGGCCATACGAGTTAACTTTTAAGCCGGCCTCCTATGAGTCGTAACCCGTACACGACTCATCCCTTGACCCCTATCTCGCCTCTCATCTTAAGTCGGTAACCCCTATGCCGTTCTAACTCTTAACTCGGTCCAAATCCCTATCCAGTTAACTCCTATAGCTCGGCCCCTACCTTAGGTCGGCCATACGACCTAAACTTCCTTAGGTCGGTTATGCGACCTAGACTCAACTCGGCAACTCTAGACTCAGTCACGAGTTAACTCCATAACTCGTTCCAACTTATGAGTCGGTCACGACTCAATACTCCAACACACGAGTTACTCTCCATATGACTCAGGCTAGAGACAACACAAACAACACTAACAACCTGTAAATTCTACGATTTATTGACACGTAAAAATACGGGTCGTTACATTCTCTCCCCCTTAGGAATTTCGCCCCCGAAATTCCAAGCAAACAACAGCAATCAAAATTATTCCGCATGCCTATCATCCATGGCAATCAACAATCCATGCAACCAATTCTAACCTAGCATGCAGAATTCTAAGATTTAGAACAAGCTACAAATTCATGAGATGTCACGACACTTTAGGGCCATACCTCGAAGAGTCCGGGATGAGCTGCCTTCATCCTCTCTTCCTCCTCCCATGTACAGTCGTTAACATCATCACTCCATTGTACCTTGAGCAACGTAATCGTCTTCCTCCTAAGCTGTTTCGTATCGGTTTCAACAATACGAAGCGGCTCACGAGGTCTCGTACCCACGGAATCAACCTCTAAGTCTTCACAGCTATCAGCAGAAACCACCGTAGTTGGGTCGTGCATATACTTCCGTAGATAAGATACATGAAAAACACTGTGCACACCCGCCATCTTTTCCGGTAACTCCAATCTATAAGCGAGCTTTCCAATACGCTCGATAATCGGGAATGGTCCAACAAATCTCGGAGTTAACTTTCCTTTCTTCCCGAATCTAATGACACTCTTCAGAGGAGAAATCTTCACAAAAACCATATCACCTACGTCGAATTCCAAATCCTTACGACGATTATCGGCATAACTTTTCTGACGATCTTGGGCTGCCTTCATTCGTTGCCGAATGATCTCTATACAATCCGAAGTCTGTCGAATCATCTCTGGCCCAAGTATCAGCTTTTCTCCAGTTTCCAACCAACATGTCGGAGAGTTACACGGTCTTCCATATAATGCCTCATATGGTGCCATACCGATACTCGACTGATAACTGTTATTATAAGCAAACTCCACCAAATGAAGGTGATCTTCCCATGATCCTCCGAAGTCCAAAACACATGCTCTAAGAAGATCTTCCAAAACTCGGTTGACTCTCTCAGTCTGACCATCTGTTTGAGGGTGATAAGCTGTACTCAAACACAACTCAGTTCCCAAAACTTCCTGGAAGCTCTTCCAAAATCTACTAGTGAACAATGGATCTCGATCGCTCACTATACCCTTCGGAACACCATGGAAACGAACTATCCATTTCACATACAACTCAGCCAACTTCGATGCAGTCCTAGTCGATCGAACAGGAATGAACCTTGCACTCTTGGTCAAACGATCTACAATGACCCAAATCCCTTCATTTCCCGCTCTTGTCCTAGGCAGACCATCGATAAAATCCATCGACACTTGCTCCCACTTCCATGTAGGAACCTCTAATGGCTGAAGTAATCCACTGGGCTTCTTCTGCTCAGCTTTCACCAACTGGCAGTTCATACACTTGGAAATAAAATTTCCAACATCCTTCTTCATACCTTCCCAGTAGTAGGTTCTCTTCATATCCCGATACATCTTATTTCCACCTGGATGAATTGTCAACTTCGAGTGATGACTTTCCCTTAGAACTTCATCTCTCAATCCATCTACATCGGGAACAACTAGTCGTCCTTGCTTTCGAAGCCAACCCTCTCGATCGACCTCGAATCCTTTATCCTTCTCCGGGTCCAATCCGGATTCCAAATCACGGATAATCTTGACAAGCTTATCATCTCTCCTTTGGCTCTCGCCAATTCTTTCCACAAGAGTAGGCCTTATCGATAAGTTTGCCAACATCTCAGGTTCCAATTCACATCTAGGCCTGAAATCAAACTCAGCCAAATACTCGAGACTCTTCCACTCTGAAAACATGGCTCCCAATCCTGCATGTCTTCGACTTAACGCATCAGCCACTGCGTTACCTTTTCCCGGAGTATAGGCTATACCAAAATCATAAGATGCTAAGAACTCTAGCCACCTTTGCTGTCGAAGATTCAAATCCTTTTGGGAGAACAGATACTTCAACGACTTATGATCTGTAAACAGCTCGAATCTAACTCCCAATAAGTAATGTCTCCACATCTTCAAAGCAAACACAATCGCCGCTAACTCCAAATCATGAGTCGGATAATTCCTTTCATGCGGCTTCAGTTGTCGACTTGCATACGCAACAACCTTATCTCTCTGCATTAGCACTGCTCCTAGTCCAGTGCCACATGCATCGGTATAAACCACCATCTCATCATTCCCACCTGGAATAGTCAAAACAGGAGCACTCGTCAGTCGCTCTTTCAGGATTACGAAAGCTTGCTCACACTTATCATCCCATTTGAACAACTGGTTCTTTTTCGTCAATCCTGTTAACGGTGCAGCTATCTTGGAAAAGTCTTTGATAAACCGACGATAATATCCTGCTAATCCAAGAAAACTTCTCACATCAGACGCATTCTTAGGTCTAACCCAATCCTGGATTGCTGCCACCTTAGCGGGATCAACAGCTATTCCATTTCCAGAGATAACATGGCCTAAGAATCTCACTTCACTCTTCCAGAAGTGACACTTCGAAAACTTAGCCTTCAGCTGATGTTTCCGCAAAATTTCCAAAACAATCCTCAAGTGCGTCTTGTGCTCTTCCTCGGTTCTGGAGTAAACCAAAATATCATCTACGAACACAAGCACGAACTTATTCAACTGATCTCTGAATACTCTATTCATAAGATCCACAAAATATGCTGGCGCATTAGTCAACCCAAACGGCATTACCAGCCACTCATAAAATCCGGATGGTGTCCTGAAAGCAGTCTTCGGCACACTATCCTTCGCCACTCTCAACTGGTGAAATCCCGTTGCCAAATCCATCTGAGAAAACACCTTAGCCTCATGAAGCTGATCAAACAAGTCATCTATTCTCGGCAATGGATACTTGTTCTTCTTAGTCACCTTATTCAGCTCACGATAATCAACACACAACCTCAACGATCCATCCGCCTTGGTTGCGAACACAACGGGCGCACCCCATTCGGACACACTTCTCCGAATGAATCCTTTCTGCAAAAGGACATCAACTTGCACCTTCAGCTCTTGCTGCTCCCTCGGTGCCATCCGCCTAAGAGGCATCACAACAGGTCTGGCTCCCTCAACTAGATCGATACGAAACTCGATCTCCCTATGCGGCGGCAACCCTTTGACTTCCTCAAAGGCATCCTCAAACTCATTCACGATAGGCACCGATGACAGT
Source organism: Allium cepa (assembly GCA_030765085.1). Lineage (NCBI taxonomy): Eukaryota > Viridiplantae > Streptophyta > Magnoliopsida > Asparagales > Amaryllidaceae > Allium > Allium cepa. The sequence continues at coordinate 511,237,515 of CM060941.1, forward strand.
CCATCCCGTGGAACAATCAGCGAATACATGAAGCTCATGAAGACACCTTCTTCATGCTTACATCGTATCACAACCTTTCGCCCTTCCACATTCCCGACTGTCACCTCCAGCCTCTCACAATCAATCCTTGCCGCATACTTCCTAAGCCAGTCCATACCCAAAATAATTCCGAACCCCGCAAAGTTCAGAACAAAGCAATCACAAACAAACGAGCAATCATGACTCGACACAACTAGACCACGGCATAACATACACAAACATGACGAACCCCCTACCGGATTAGTCACAACCAATGGCCTATCAACAATATCCGGTTTCATACCTAACCGGCTTACCAAATCATTACAAACAAAAGAATGCGACGCTCCAGTATCAAACAACACTCTAACTGGAACACCACAAATAGAAAGAGTACCTTGAACAACCACACTCTTCCCCTTCTCTTCAGCAGTAGGAGCTTTCGAAGACGATGGAACAGCCCCCAAAGCATAGGCTTGCACAACCTGCCTATCTTTCCTCGGTTCTGGACAATCCTTCTTGATATGTCCCAGCTTATCACAGTTGTAACACTTTCCCGGCACCTTGGGATTCTTACAATCTTTGTAAAGATGGCCCTTCTGCTGGCAGTTATAGCAAGTCACTTCACTCTTCGGCTTCTTCTGGCCATCCCTACCCTTCTGTTGCTGCTGCTTCCTCTTCCTATTGCCACTCTGCTGTGGTTTTGATCCCTCCCTGGTTATAGCAACAACAGAACTTTCCTTAGGAAACAAACTCTCATGCCTAAGAGCTTTTTCCACAAGCTTCTCAAATGGATCGTCCAGATGATCCACTAACTGCCTCCCAAGATAAGCATCCAGACCAGTCACAAACTTTTCATTCTTCTGGTAGGGAGAATCAATATACGATCTGGCATACTTAGACAAAGCTTCAAACTCAGAAATGTACTCAAGAACAGGCCTTCCCCCTTGCTTGAGCTCCACAAACCTCTTAAACAAGACAGATTTCTGGGAAGTAGAGATGAACTTAGCTTCAAATCTAACTTGGAATTGCTCCCAAGTAATCTCTTCTTCTGGGGTATCGATGGTGATAGAATTCCACCAATCAGCAGCTCTTCCCTGAAGCTGTCTCGATGCAAGCTTCCTCTTAGTTGCATCCTCAATCCCTAAGTCACCAAAGATTCTTTTGCAAGCATCAATCCATCTCTGCACCTCAATAGTCGACTCCGTCCCCAAGAAAACTTTCCCTCCAAGAGCAGTATAATCCTTACAGAGCTTGGCAAAATCCACTGGTCTTGGAGCTTGGACTTGAACTCCCACATCCACAGATGATCCTGAAGCTGGTATTCTCCTCATGATTGAAGTCATCATGGCCTCAAACATAGGAGCATAATCAACAGCTTCTCTAGCAGCACGGCTATCCCTCGCAGCTTGTCTCTCACTTCGACTCATCCTTAATATCTGTAAAAAGGAATGATTAGAACACCTTAAGAAACAACTGCATAAGGAGTTCAAATCCTTCTAAGCTACTATATTATATATAGTAATCATCCATCAAAATACAATTACGTCTCTCTTACGTAGTTACATCGGCGAGCGTTGGCTAAAATCGGTTAACCAAAGCTCTGATACCAAATGTGACGACCACCCATGACTCCCGCACCAAATCAAGGAAATAATGCGCTAAAAGGTGTGCCAGGCAGCCATGGACGATGGTCAGGGTAAAACAAAACAGAAGAATCTCTATCGCATAACTCACAGCGCATGGATAAAATACAATAGAGAAATATAATATAGTGAAGCTCCATAGAATAGAACATCATCATATAAGCATCACAGTAGTTTTATACAATCATCTACTTAAATCCATACATGAAAGCCTCACTACAAATCACTCAACCAAATACAGCAGCGGATACCCAGTACATATAGTAAGAAAACTAATATGCAAAGCCTCCTGCTCGTCTTCGTCACCTTCAGCGTAGAACTCCTAGCACAGCACCTGTCACCTGCTACCTAGTCTGCCCATCCCAAACATGGATGAACAGCCCAAGGTAATAAGAGGAGACATAAAACCTTGAGTCAGACAAAGTCTTAGTGAGCAGTAAATCAACTATCAAGCATACCAAAAGAGCATAAAGGATAAAAGGAATAGGAACCAAACCATCCCACTCCACCTCTTTCTACAGTGATAGCCCCAGACATACGCTAAGGAGAAGCAAGCATAACAACATAGACAATTAAGGTAAAGCAAATACCACTCGAGTCAAGGACGATGTTTTCCAAATACAAACCCCCAAGGCCTAAACCAAGATCAGATAAGCACCCAGAAAACACCGCTCTTGAAGCCGAATGATAATACAACCAAACATCCATGACTCTGGCTATCACTGTTATCCTTGCCTCGATTTCACCGTTAGTTGAATGACCATCAGTCAAGGGCTAATGGTAACCCCGGTTCTAACCATAACTCCGCACACTGCCTTGTACCTAGGACTTATCTACTTTGCCCAGAGTACTCAACTACCTACCTGTAGTCTTTTGGGTGTCCCGACTACCTACCTGTAGTCGTTATGGGCGCCCCATGTACTCTTGCTTTTGAGCATGCTAGAACCTTCAACAACGACGAGATCTAAGCCTCCTAGCCATCCTTCTTGACGACTATCCTCATACAAGCTCAAGCTACCTCTTGAACAATCCATTATCAACCAACTTGAACTACCCTTCAAGTTATCAACATGCTTGGAATGATCCCTGCTTGGATTAAGCCAAGACCCACATCATACTTCGCTTCATCGCATCAAAGCAAAGTCTCAACTCAACAACATGGTTTGCCTCATCAAATCATGGCAAAGTCCCATCTCAACATCATCCAATCTATACATATGAGCTTCAACATCCGCTACATATGCCTTAAGCAGCTTTCACCATTCAAGAGCCTTCTTCCATAGCTTTTGAATCCTCTTCCATCATCTTGTTCCAAATCAACTACTGGCTAACTTGGAAACAATCAAATCAATCATACATTCAAATAATCAATCATTCAAACAAGATCTAATAAGCAATATAAGCAATATCAACTATAATGGCAATTTCGTAAATAAATGAGCAAAAGTCCAACATATGTGAAATCATGGTTTTTAGTATAGATCTATCAATTATAAAACATGGGTTTTGTCTCTAATACTTATTAAACAAACTTGCATAAGTAAACATCTTCAAAAACCATGGATCTAGACTTAGATCTAAGAAAAATGCATGAAATCTCTAACTTTAACACCCAAACATGCCACCAATCCAATATGCTCCTTTGGATCCGCGTGAGAGATAACTACCACTCACCAAATCACCAAAACAACCTAAAATCAATCAACTTCAGATCTGGACAGCAAGGACTTGAGCTTGATCCGGAGAAATTTCACTTGAAACGGTGAAATCTAGCCTCTTCGGATGAAAATCTTCAACTTTGGCTCTTGATCTTTGATCTTGATCTTCAATCTTCAATAGATGTTAGAATTAGATTGGAAGTAGAGAAAGAAATGAAGAAAATACCGTAGTCGAGTTCCCAAAATGGCAGCACTTCGTCGCTTCGAAATCCGGTGCCAAAAAGTGAGCCGAACCCCTCTATTTATAGGCTGGAATCCCCCCTTAACTCGGCCAACTTCTTAACTCGGAGCTCGCTATTAGGTCGTCCCCGACTCATCCTTGCCGACTCATCCTTGCCGACTCACGACCTAAGCGACCCCATACGACCCAACACTCTGCCGACCTATACGACTCAACTACCTACGACTTATCCCCAAGACGCCGACCCAACTACACAACACATACAGGGTTACACGACCTAGTTCCTGCCGACCTAAGCCAAAGCCTTATCCCGACCTAACACGTATGCACGACTCAAAGGCCTAAGTCCCCAACGACTTATCTACTAAGTCGGCCCACCGACCTAACAACACAAGGGATAACGTACTCTACCGACCCAATCCCTGAGTCGCCCCACGACTCATCTCCAAGCCTAACCGAGACAACAACCTAGCTACACAATGGCTCAACGACTCAACGCTTCAATCAAACACGGCCGACTCAACCCTTTGCCGACTCAAGCCAACGACTCAACAACACGCTAACTCGGCCATACGAGTTAACTTTTAAGCCGGCCTCCTATGAGTCGTAACCCGTACACGACTCATCCCTTGACCCCTATCTCGCCTCTCATCTTAAGTCGGTAACCCCTATGCCGTTCTAACTCTTAACTCGGTCCAAATCCCTATCCAGTTAACTCCTATAGCTCGGCCCCTACCTTAGGTCGGCCATACGACCTAAACTTCCTTAGGTCGGTTATGCGACCTAGACTCAACTCGGCAACTCTAGACTCAGTCACGAGTTAACTCCATAACTCGTTCCAACTTATGAGTCGGTCACGACTCAATACTCCAACACACGAGTTACTCTCCATATGACTCAGGCTAGAGACAACACAAACAACACTAACAACCTGTAAATTCTACGATTTATTGACACGTAAAAATACGGGTCGTTACACTCTGGATTGGGAGATAGAACATGAATGTTGAGGCCAGGGTCTTCCGGGTCATAACCAACATGCTGCTCGAACGGATCAAGCAATGGTGGACCAGTCGATTGAGTAGGGGGAGGAACTGGAGACTCGGTTCCCGATGGACCGGTAATGTCATTCTTTCCTTTTGTTGAGGAAGAACCTTTGCAGTAGAGAGCCTTCACTACAGACAAGTCAGAAGTCTCATTCCCCCTGAGAAATTCTTTTAATAAAGCCTCCACATCAACCTCCTCGATGCCTGACTCAACCTTTCTGTTTATTATCAAAGTTTTCCATGCCTCGACTAGAGATTCGAGGTAACCCTCGCCAAGAAAAGTTAAGTCCCGATGCATGAGGACATAGGAATTGTATTTTTCTATAAGCGGGTCGAACAAGCACTTGATCTCCTCCCTTCTTGCCTCCGTAGCTGTCTCAAGGCGAGAATCAATCTTTGTGGATGCTATTCTTTTGCCCTCCTCACGGGCTTCATCCTTCAGCGTTTCAACTTTAGAGAGTTTATCATCGAGCTTTGTCTTCAGGAGTCGCTACTATATCATCGCAATACCGTTGCGAATCTTCCTAAGCAGCAATTTTTTCCTCTTTCTCTTTAAGGAGTAGCTCTTCCTACTCTTTAACTTGATGGGGGAATGCATCCCTCTCCTTCTAAATGGAATCTTTCTCTAGAGTTAATGCCCCATAGCGTTGAACCGCTTCGTCAATTTCTTTCTTAAATGTTGCCTCCAGAAGATTAACGGCCTCTACTGTGTCTTTAGTGCTTTTTTGGGCAGCTTCGAGCTTAGACTTGTATGAAGAGAGCTCTTCATCCTGAGATTTAATGATGTCTTGTCATGAATAGCTTCGAGCTTCAGGCGATCGATATTGTGTTGACGCTCAATAGAGACCTCTGAGACTTATTTAGCTAATTGGACAAACGCATCATGTTAAACGCCGTTGTTATAGGCAATGGAGCTTTGTTTGACATGTCCCGCAATATGATGAATCGCTTGGAGAAATTTCAAACCATCGAAGCATATTTTCGAGAATGTGGCCTTGAGCTCAGTAAGTCTTTCCGCCACCGACGGATCATGTATAAGAGCGGGAGGAGTTTGCTTGGAGACTACAGATGTTTTATGGGCTTCCCATGATTGCATGGTGCTAGATGAACCGGAATGCTGATCTTGATGGGCCTCAGGCGAGGACCACTTATGCGCAGACTTCTTCTTGCCTTGCTCTGATTGAGAAGGAGGATCGTGAGAGTAGGAGGACTAGCTGTATATTTTTCTTCGATATGTTGGTTCTCTAGGGCGGTAGTCTTGATCACCAGTGTCATCTCTATCACGGCATTTGCCGGAGCCCGAATCCTGGCTAGAATGATGAAAAATAAATGACCCTTGAAGATGATCGAGTCCATGAGTACGTCCCATGTCACCTGCATAGAATTTGAATAACAACAAGTTAGTAAAGAGTAAAGTGATGGTAAAAATTTAAGTGCCAGGTGAAGTACACGTGTGTCCTAATGTTTTGCCCCGATGGACCAATTTCTTTATCTTTACATATAGGAGTTTTTTCTCCTTGGTTTTGGGCCTGAGCACCTACATAGCTTCTCGTGGGTTAATGAAGCTTAAGGGCTTTCAGATCATTGAAGCCATAATTAAGCAAATCATCAGGAATAGTGAGGTTCAACAAGCCTTTCAAAGAACTCTCTAAGTGTTGAGGAGAAGGCTCTCTCTCCACTGAAGTGATTGTGACCTTAGAGGTTCCACCCACTTACTTCCTCAATTTGTAAGCAAATTTCTTCTTTCCCTTCGAAGGGGGAGGCGATACTTCGATATCATGAGCCTCAACAACCGACTCCCGAGCGGGACTAACATTATCACACGGTATTTCGTGCTCTTTAGCTTCTCTAATCTTGCCCGCCTCGGATGTGTCGGGGGCATCACGTGTTAAAGGCCACGCTTGCCTTTTGCCTTTATCCTAGGCAGACCTGGTTATAGTGATGCCATGAGGAAAACTTATTCGACGACCTTCCGCCAGCAGCTCGAATCTGGAGAGCGATTCGTTGGAAATAATAGATCTAATGTTCAGGTCTCCCATGGGGATAGCTCGGATAGCTTCAATGGCTTTAGAACACCTAGAACCTTCGGGACGTGGGTTGATAGCTGTAAAATTAGAGAAAGAGTTAGAAAAGGTGCAATTTCCGCCGAATGCAAGTATTATTCCAGAAAAGAAACTTACTTCCATCCACCCATCTCCTTGCGAAGCCAGGGGGACAGCGCACGCAGAATCATTCCTGCTTATACTGGGTGAATTTGCTCCATCCCCATTCAGGATTTGACACTTGTTATGTGGCATAAAGAATACAAAATAGGGGCTGTCGGACCACCTTTTGAAATGGTAAATATAACGAATGTCGCGAGGTGTGGGGATCCTGAAGATAGTACTCATGAAGAGAATGCATGTGTCGTATACGAACGCGTGACTGTTGGGATGTAACTGTGATGGAGCAATCTCAATATACTATAACAGGTCATGGAGGAAAGAGTTGAATGGTGGCACGCTACTGACCCAACATATAACTTTGTTGCAGGCCGTACATCTAATTAGGGGCAAGTGTGGACGATCTTGTCCCGATGGAACCAGCACATCGTCAAAAGGAATCCTGTGTATTGAGCATATGCGACGAAGAGTGCTTTTGTCAATTCTCGAAGCTTGAGAATCGACCGGATTGTCTAGAATGATCGCTGCATCCAAGGCATCGAGAGCCAAGTTGACGGACATGATCCTGGGGATTGGAATATCTTATACAGGAATAGTCGATGGATTCGAAGTTCTAACCACTTGTTGTCGAGAAGTTAGTTTGGGTCTATCTGAGACTATGGCAGAGTTGGATTTTCTAGACATCTCTAATGAATGTTGTATCTTGTGCAGTTAATGCGCTCGGTAGATTCAAAGCGGTGGAGGTGCAAAAAGTCATAGCGGGGATACAGCGAGGATATAGCGGGATATAGCGGATGGCTCTAAAATAGCATATTAAACTCGTACTTAATGTTTTTACAAATATATAAATGGTAATTAAATGAAAAATTATCATTCAATTGAATTATAAATAATGCATAAATAATTTTAAATAAAAACATGTGCAAACATACTTTAAATAAACAAAAAACTTTTATATAACATAACTAAATTTGGTAGAATATTAGAGTATTTTCATTTCTGAAAATACATTAAAAATTAAATCAAATAAATTAGTTTCATAATTTTATAATGCATAAATGCAATTTTTCAATTCACTGTATTAAAAAAGATATAGCGGGAATAGCGGAATATAGCGGAAATAACGGGATATAGCGGAAATAGCGGGGATTAAAGCAGAAAGGCTATATTCTGTGGCTATATGGAAAAATCATAGCGGTAGAAATCCACTGTGAGATATTGCGGGGTTGTAGCGGGATAATAGCGGGGCATTAACTACACAGGTTGTATCTAATGGAACACCTTATTAAATTATACTTGAAAAATGATCAACATTAGACATAACAACAAAAATACTCCCCTTGTGTGGTATGTGAACTAGTGCAACCGTTCAAGTATAAGTGCCAAAGAATTACAAGTCGTAAAGTTGTTGAAATAAAGTTAAGCTTTGCTATCATCTTCAAAGACCATCATCGCTGACCATCTCCGACAGCTTTTCGCATGATGGTTTCAGTTTCGAACTCGACATCGACATTGTATGTAGAAGATTATTATCTGTTATAATCGAGTTAAATTCAGGTTTATAGTTGTTGAGACAGAGAGATTATTTGTCTGGGTTAGCTCGATATGCTTGTTTGCTTAAGTCCTTGCCCTTGTTTACTATCATATGTTCAGGCATAGGAAGTAAGTTAAGTCAACATGCATTATGTTCGAGTTAGGATGGTTTTGACTGTTGTAGCCTACTACCATACTTAATGCTAAGCGACGCCGTAGAGACTCGACTATTATTGCCTGCTTCTCTCATGTTCCCTCTCTTCACCGTGCGGCGTGTGTGAGTCATGCCGAGCCATGGTCATGCCGAGCAATGGTCACGCCGAGCTGCATCGCTCGGCACACTGAACCCAACTTCGTATCTCTTATTCCTTCTCTTCACCGTTCGGCGTGTGGGAGTCATGCCGAGCCGCATGGCTTGGCACACTGAGCCCAACTCCGTAACGCTTCTCTCATGTTTCCTCTCTTCATCGTTCGGCATGTAGGGGCACACCTACCGCATTCGCTCAGCTTGCTGACCCGTTCACAATCACCACTCTCGTGCTCCTTGTTCACCTAACGACCTTGATCGGCCAACGCCCATTGAACTCACCAACACCCGTCGAGTCATCACGATTTCCTCCTCCCTCACTCAGCGACCCAACAGAAACCTACTTCTCGGCTACCTCTAGTATCTTTTTCTTTCCTCCTCTCCACCTAATCCTAAGGCTCGTTTAAACCTCAGATCCATCTTCCTTATCTATATGACTTCCATCATTCATGAGTTAAAGGTAAGCCGCGAACTCGAATCTCGTACAAAACCCCTAATTGGTCAAAGTCAAACAAGTGAGTGGTTTAGACCTAGAAGAATGGGTCGGGGTCTAGTGAAGTGCTTGATTTGGAATTGGAATCCACTCAGAATTGTTGTTAAGGGCAGTCGATAGGCAACATATAGGACTCGGGAATCTAAAGGGAGGTTGAGATGTTACCAGGAGTCTGGGGGAGGACGAGTTCGTAAGGGTGTTAGAGCGGAGGTAAAACTAAAAGGGAGAAAGAGGAGAAGTGTTGGCTTTTATATTAGGAAAAAGGGAAGGTGAACAGACAATGACCGGTGGAACTGGTCAAAGCATCTCGATGGTTCGGCATTCAGGCCTCACTCGGCATTCGAGCCTCGTTCGGCATTTAGGCCTTGCTCGGCATTCAGGAGATCATAAGAGTCCACTATTAAGAGGTCAGAGCAAAAGGCTTAAAGGAAAACGTGGGTTGCTTGTGGTTCAAAACGCATCATATTGGTCCACATGAAACACTTTGGAAGGCAAGTGTTACCCGGTTATTTAACCATGTAAAAAGAGGCTTGGACTAGATACTTCACTCGGCATGAAGCTTCGTACGGCATATATGAGTCGCTCGGCATGAAGCCTCATTCGGCACAGATGAATCGTTAGACACAAACCCCGTTCAGCACACCTCCCCTCGTTCATCACATGCCTCGTTCAGCACATCATGCCTCGTTAGGCACAAGAGCCTCTCTCGACCTAAGTACTTTGATCAGCACAATGCCTCGTTCGGCATACGAGCGCCGTTCGACATGCATCCCTCGCTCGGCATATGAATGACGTTCGACTTGGATATATGGCTCGACATACTAGTGCCGCTCGGCATGGAGACCTCGCTCGGCATTCTCTGGTTCGACCAACCTCGATCGGCAATTGCTATTCGGCATCCCCGGCTCGGCACACAAAAGCTACTTACCACAGGCCGAGGTACCTTACACCTAGGCCCATGAGGGAAGTCTAACCCATCTTCATATATAAATAGAAGGGCAGGAGCACAGTGAAATGGACCTTTTTTCGAGAACACTAGGGAGACTCTACTATATTCAAGACTCATCCTTTTTCACTTAGCAATTGTATTCAAGCCATTATTGTATGAATTGTATCTGTATTCAATCATTCGTGAAAGCAATAATGATCAAAACTTAAAGTGGACGTAGGAAGTTACGGTGAACCACCATAAATCTGATGTTCTTGTTTTTGCAACTAATTTAGCATACAGTTCTCTGTTTTAATTTAATTTCTTCATTAATCTCTCTACACAATCTTTATCAAGGGTGTTAGTGACCAATTCTGGTGCTAACAGGAGCCAACTCTCTATTTTGCATCGGAGAGCTCTATTTCACAAGAGGACTATCACTAATGCAGACATCGTAGAACTAACAGATATCACGCAGAAGCATCTGGACATCAACAAAAAAAACTACCTTGTGTTAACCATAAAAGGTAAATGAAGATAAAGCAGGCACATTAGAGACCTTTTACATAGGAAAAGAGTACAAGAAGAAGTGACCTTTAAATGACACCTAAAGGATTGTATAACAACAGAGAAGAAGGGGCACATGGTAACTTCATGGAAGAACATTCGCTAGTAGATGGTTATAAGGCTGCCCAATGTAACATACATAATAAAGAAAAGAAAAGTGCCACAAGTCTTTAAAATAAAAAGGAAAGGGTGCGGGAAACAAGTTTGTAGCAAATTTGAACACTTCGAGGCAAGCTAAGGGATTCATTGTTTGTCATTTAAACAGACGTCTCCCAAGAAGGGTAGAAAGGGTAGGGTAAGAATAGACAACTCAATTGACAACCTTTCGAAAGTATAATAAGCCTTTCGAACCGGTTAAAGTAAATTTTCCACATCCTTCGATAATATCGAATGGTTTAAGAAAAGGCAGCTTCCATAATTCAATGAAAGACCAATTTTCATCAGAATTCAGGAAAAGCAAGGCTCTCGGCAGTAATTGAATAAGGGAGGAGCCTTCTATAAGACTAGAACGTTCATAATGCTTCATAAGAAACCAACCCTTCATGGAGATAGAGGATTCATAAATAAAAAAACCTTCGGTTAAAACCGAAAGGTCTACAACTGCATAGAAGAAGGGATCTTCTGTCCTAATGAGATCATAGGACCAAAACGAAGTCCTCCATCATCTATAAATAAGACCCAAGTGGTCCAATCCGGAGACTGATTTTTCTTTCCATTCTTCTACTCAACAATCACTATTGTTATCGCTTGATACACTGTAACCCCAATTTAGAATGCAGGGCTCGTTCGGTTATCCTAGAATCTTCGTCCTAAAGAACACAAGCCTTCTTTATACAAGGGTGCTAAACGTTAAACATAAAATGAAAATGAAAATATAGAAGGCACGTGAAAGACCTTCTGCATAGGCAAATAGTATCAGAAGAAGTTACCTTTCAATGACACTGAAAGGATTGTATAACACCAGAGAAGAAGAGGCACATAGTAAATTTCAGGGAAGAGCTTTTGCAAGTAGATGGTTATAAGGCTGCCTAATGTAACACAAAGACTAAGGAAAAGAAGAGGCCCCAAGTCTTTTAAATAAAAAGGAACGGGTGCGGGTAACATGTTTATTGCAAATCTGAACCCTTCGAAGCAAGCGAATGGATTCATTGTTCGTCATTTAAACATACGTCTTCCAAATAAGATAGAAAGGATTGGGTCAGAATAGGAATCTCAATTAACAACCTTTTCAAAAGCATAATAATCCTTTCGAACCGGTTGAAGTGCACGTTCGACGTCGTTCGAAAGCATCAAAAGTTTTAGGCAAAGGCAACATCAATAATTCAACGGAAGACCATTTTTCGACAACATTCAAGAAAAGCAAGGCTCTCGGCAGTAATTGAATGAGGAAGCAACCTTTCAATAAGACTAGAAGGTTCATAATACTTCATAAGAAACCAAACCTTTGGGGAGACGTAGAGTTCATCAATATATTGGGGAAAAACAAAGCTTTCGATGGTATTCGCGGCCCATGGTGATGAGTTAAAAAAACCTTCCGTTAAAACTAAAAGGTCTATAACTGCATAGAAGATGGGACCTTCCGTCCTGGCAAGAGCATGGGACCGAAAGGAAGGCCGCCTGCGTCTATAAATAAGACCCAAGAGGTCCAATCTGGGGACCGATTTTTCTTCCCATTCTTCTACTCAACAATCACTATTAATCCCGCTTGATACATTGTAACCCTGATCAAGAAATCAGATTGGGGGCTAACTTATTAAATTTTGTATCAGATTCCATTATGAAGAAATAAAGAGAATTACGGCCTGCGATCGACTCATAATTTAGGGATAATCATGATTAGGGGTTCATTTAATATTAATGGCTAATCATTTATGATTTATTTCTTATATTCTTTGTTTTTTTTGAGAATACACCATGAAACTATCACTGGATAATCTCATAAGTTTCCTTCTTCCCTACCTAATGTCAATTACAAGAGGGGAGAATATAACTTGTGAATTATTCTCAGATATCAATCTCATGGCATATTGAATTAGCTCTTATTATTATTATTATCTAAATAAGTATGAATCATGCACTCTTTTCGAAAGGTTTTCACAAGTGAGATACCATCATTGGAAGCCGAAAGTGTTAAGGGAATAATAAATAAGGCAATCTCACCTTATGATGCCATTGAATGGTTTATAACCTTCCGAAGAGATTCGAAGGAGATGTTGATTACTTTTCGCTCCTAAGGGAGATAGAACTTGATGAAATGATATGGACAATGGCCATACAGTCATGACAAGTTGACCGATGGGTTCAAATAGTTTCCTAAACCATTCAGCCTACCAGAAGGTTTAACAAGGCCATTGAGCCAACCAAATCGCATGGTTTAAGCTTTACCTAAACCCTTCGATAAAGGCTAAATGGTTGCTCAAACCTTCTAGGCAAATCTTAAGGCTAATCCATACCACCGATTCCTTTAAACTGTAATGCTTGAACCTTACTTAAACCTTTCGGTAGGATCGAAAGTAAGATGATTCTTCACTCTAATCCTTATGTAAGATGAATAATCTCTTATAATCTTTCGAAATCAATCCCTCATCGTCAGGATCAAAATTAAGACCTTAAAACCTTTTCACTTTTTCATTTCATTAGAAAATGTGAATCCACTCAACCAAAAGGTTGGACCCATGTAAAATAATCCTATGAAAAGCATCAGGGATGTTAATAAGATATGTTGTTAACATTTTTGGCGCCAGAAGGAGGGCGATCGAACCTCTGACCTCTTTTATTAATATATTGATAGTGAAATTTGGTTTGTCGTAGGTGAAAATGAAATCAAGAAGACCTATAACTGTCAACAAAAGGAATGAGCATGCAACTTCTTTGGAGAAAAAAATATCACCCTCTTTCAACCTTGGGAATAGGGAACAAGGGCAACCTTCTGCCATCCTTAATCAACTCCCCTTCCGGCTCAGCTTTGGCAGTCACCACAACTGGCTCCAACTCAATATATTCAATCAGAAAAACATGTAGCTAAAATCGCATATCTAGAACACCAAATGGAATAAATGTAAGATCTTCTAAAAGAAGAGTTATCTTAGTGATCATTAATGAAAGCTACCATAGCGGGTGAAGAAGTTAACCAAGAAGGAATCTAAAAGTCAATGCAGATGCTGCCAAAAGTAAAGCTAATATTTCTCCATTTAAACAGAAAGAGGGCCCTCCATCGAAAGCAAATTATCAAGAAGGAGTTCAAGCGGTACATAGATACTGTTCCGCAAGTTCAATATCGGATGGCTTTAAACTTTATAGAAGGAATTACCTAAACAATGAAGCCTATCTTAAGGACGTGGCGAAAAAGGCTATGAAAGAACTGTTAAATGCTAAGTGCTAGAGAACTGAAGATGAAAGGGTAAACAACAATGAAAGTGTTCCATGCTTTATCGATGAAATCATGTCAGCTCCAATACCATCTCATGTGAAGGTCCCCACCATGAAATATCTGGGACAACTGACTCAGATGACCATGTGATGGCGTTTGATAGTTAGATGGATGTGTACAACACTTCCGACACTCTGAGGAGGTGTTGATCTTTTGTTGTCACATTATAAGTGTCGAAACTAAATGGTATGATATTGTGGAGCTCAGAGGACGAGCTAGATGGCGAGACGTATCACGCATATTTTAAGTATATTCTACTGTGCTGTATAAGCTGTATGGTCAGCTTTTGTGAGGACAAGTCAAGATAAATGTCCAGTAATTGTTTTGGTTGCGATGTATTCTAATTATATATTGTATAAAACAGATATACTTTCTTTTTTTGCAAAGATCGGATATTATCTGTTATATTTTATTCCGCTGCGATTGTGAGCTTCTGATGTTGTTTTGTTTTCTCTTCTTCTACCTCCTTCTTTCTTTCCCTCAGCAATCTGTCTTTTTCCGGCACTCGATCATCGGCATATTGTACAGTAGTGTATTTGTGTCAATTTTCAAGGTTCGAGAAGGAGGGGTCATCACAGTGGTATCAGAAATATGTTTACTCACACCAGACCCATGTCTGACCCAGAATTTATTCTGTTTTCTTAAACTTTTCGGTACTCAAATTTTTATGAGTAGCCAAGTGATAAAGTTTGCTTGATGAATTTTGGAAAAGCTTGGAAAACCTGCGAAATGCTTGCTCTTTTGAAAACTTGTAAACTGGAAACTGGAAAACTTTGTTTAGCTTGAAATGTTGCTTTATATCTAAGATGAATTTGCTATAGGTTGAGATAGTTGTTGAAAGAGTTGTTTGATGATTTTTTCTGGTTTTTAAGTTGTTTACAGGCTTTGATTTTTTTAGTTTGAAAAATGAAGATAGAAAAGAAAAGAAAGAGAAGAGTATTGATATATTTACAGCTTTGATTTATGATTTTTAAAAATAAAAGAAAATAAATAATATTGTGACACTTATTCAAATGCATGCTAATAACCTTACACTTCTTTTTTGCATGTGTTAATATATTTTATAAAATTTAATATTTCATTTTATATTTAGTTTAATATATTTCCTTTATTTATGTTTACAAAATCTTTCAAATAAAATGATATAAACTAATTATATACTAATAAAAATCATATATATTATTTTTAAATCCAATTTATTTTAAGATATTTATCTTTTGAATTTCAAATTCAAATTCAAATTCAAATTCAATTTAACATCTACTTATATATCTGTACATATAAACAACCATTATTATTTGTATGAAAAAGAATAAATTTGCCAAATTTAAAATAATTATAAAGGAAGATTATCACATTTTTATTTGCCTAAAATTCAGGGATATCACATTTCTCCCCCCTTAAAAGAATTTCATCCCCGAAATTTAAAAGCAAAAGAAAATCTAAAAGCTTTTATTTCAAACAATTCAAGCATACATATTAGTCATACACTAACATCTAAACAAACTATTCATTCAAACCAACATTCTCAAACTATCGAGACACAAATCCGGATAGGCTTTCCTAAAACTATATAGAGTTTCCCCGGTATAATCTCTGGGATCCTCGCTCCAATGAACCTTGACCAGCTTCACCACTTTGTTTATGAGCTACTTCTCATCTTGGTCGACTATCTAGATTGGATACCCGACTACGGTTATGTCCGGTTCAATCTCTAAATCTTCCTGCACTACCGGTTCCACAACTAAAGATGGGTCGTACACGTATTTCCTCAGACGAGAAACGTGAAAAACATTGTGAATTCTAGCCACCCGAACTGGCAATTCAATCATGTAAGCCAAAGCACCAATTCTCTCGAGCACTCGGAAGGGTCCAATATATCCCGAGGCAAGCTTTCCCGTCTTTCCAAATCTGATTGCTTCTTTTATCGGGGAAACCTTGACAAAAACCAAATCTCCGACTTCGAATTCCAATTGCCTTCATCTCTTGTTCGCATAACTCTTATGATGATCCTGGGCTGCTTTCATTCTCTTCTTGATTAGCTCCACTTTCACGGATGCCTCTCGGATCAAATTTGGACCAAGAACAAGACAATCTCCCGATTCTACCCAACAAGACGGTGATCTACAAGGTCTTCCGTACAAAGCTTCATAGGGTGCCATCTTGATACTTGCCTAATAACTATTATTGTACGAGAATTCCACTAAATGCAGATGGTCCTCGTAAGATCCACCGAAATCCAGAACACAGGCCCTCAACATATCTTCTAGAATATGATTAAGCCTTTATGTTTGTCCATCGTCTGGGGATGATAGGCTGTACTCATACTCAATCTTGTACCCAAAGCTGTCTGCAAAGCCTTCCAAAATTTACTGGTAAAGATTGGATCACGGTCACTTACTATGCTAACGGGAACTCGGTGCAACCTGACGATCTCCTTCAACAAAATCTCCGCTAAAGACGCTGCAGTGCTGATGCAGAATAGGAAAGTGATTGCGTATGCGAGTAGGCAATTGAAGCCACATGAAAAGAATTACGCTATGCATGCTCTGGAATTGTTGGCCATCATCTTTGCTTTGAAGATTTGGAGGCACTATATGTTGGGAGAGAAGTTCGAGCTTTTCATAGATCATTAACCTTTGAAATACCTTTTCTCCTAGAAGGATTTGAATTTGAGGGAGCAAAGAAGGGAAGAATTTTTGGCGCCCACAACCCAAAGACAAAAAACCAACCCGACCCTATTTTAACACAGCACTAATGGGCCGATGGGTTTTTTTTATTTTGAGCAAGATTTATTAATAAAAGAAATTTGTATAAAGTAAAAATAAAATCCATAACCATTTGTTTTTCCAAAGTTATAACAATCATTTTGATTTAAAGTAAATATTTTTAAACCAATTTTCTTTAATGTTAAATGTTTATTTAAAGTTTATATAGAAAAAGGAAATTTGGAAAATAAACTTGATTTGCTTGAGGATTTTTTTAATTTAGGTCATTTAAATAAGTTATTCTATCATAAAGTAGTCAAGTTTTTTAAAAATAATTTATTATTAGTCCTTGGGTTCATTTGAATAAATTGAAGTATATTTAAGATAATTAAGGGAAAATAAAGGTTTATACTTATGAATTAATTCAAGTTCATAAGTGATTTTATATTTATAATAATTATTTAATTTCACATATAATAAAGTGTTATTAAGTGGATGGTTTGAATCGACGAATGTTACGCCGTCGTACGATCTGTTATAAAGTTAAATAAGTAAAATTTTATAAGCTTATTCAGGCAGAATTAATTACCGTTGAAAATTGTAACAGCCCGCAAATCCGTCCCCCTTGAATCAACATTATTCTACCCTAATTGACTCAAGTGGAACAGAAATACGAACCATTAAGGTTAAAAGAAAAAGAGATAGAAGAAGAAGTAGACTAAACAATATCAGAATCTCACAATCGCAGCGGAATAAAATATAATAGCAACTATATATCTTTACACAAAATGAAATCAATAACTGTTTATACAACATATCATCAGAGTAACTCATACATCAATCATCACATAACAGACATACCATACAACATAGCAGCGGATATATATATAGGTACATATAATACGTCTCGAACTCCAGCTCCTCTCCTGCTCCATAGCAACCTATCCTGAACAAATAATACTCGGTCTGACCCGAGCATTATAATGAAATAACACCCGAGTCAGTCTGGAATACCAGCTGATAATAATGCACACAATTGATTATTAAAGTTTCAAAAATCCTTTTGAAAACAAAAGCATCTCGTAAGACCACGCCACAAATAAACATGTCGGGTTTTTACCTTACGATAGCTAAAACACTTTTCATAGAAATCCTCTGATATTATAATAGGGTCTATTTACAAATACTTATAAAATAGCCGAAATTGTTACATTCATTAAATTCCAGCTACTAGCCACCGAAGTGGGTAATACAAACAAAACTCGTAAAAGGCACGTAGGGAAAAATGGATTTCCAACAATGACTAGGCACTGGGGTACCACCTGTCACAGTACGTGGTCTAGATCACAGTACCGAGGACTACTCCCTTCGTCCCCTGCAACACAAGACCGGAATCACCTATGGGCAATTCCGAATAAGATCACCCCGCGGTTGGGATCAGCAACCGCACCACTAAGCCGAAATAAAAAGGAACCTCTAGACAGGGATGACCTTACTCTCCAGTGGGGGCTACCCACGAAGCCTTGCTGCATATCCCCTGATTTTCAGTCATTCCCGGTTGATGAGGCTTGAGGCTAAACGATACCTTTATAGCACATATCCCTTAGAATGCCCATCGTCCGCTGACGATGTCACGAAGCATTCGTCCATACAAGTCCGTCCCGGGTTCGAACGGAACCGAAGGCACTATTCCTACTACATCCATTTTGGAAATATCCTCAGGATTAGTAGCGACTAGCCCTTGCACTTCACTGCTCCATCTTCGACTCCGAAAAACGTTTATCGCACGAAAACGTACAAACCGGATCGAAGTGGTTTTCGAGAAATAAATCTCGATCCCGGTCTCTTCGAAACGATCAACGCATTTGTCCAATATTGATAGTCGGTGATTTAACTATCAATTAATATGCATAAACATCCATAGCATCCATCACACAATAAATAATTCCCAAATTATTTATTTATCTCAAATATCTTTTTAAAGATATATTACCAAATTTCCAAATCTCATTTGAAAACACTTTCCCAAAATTCCCCATTTACAAGATAAATCCGTTACCATATATTTCCATTGGAAAATATCCAAGTTCAAAACAGTTTAGATTTTAAAACAGTTAAACATTTAAATTTAAAATATACTTTAAATAGATAATTTACTAATTCTTTACTCAAAATAAAATTTCAAAATATTTAAAGTATAACTAATTATAAGATATAACTTAATTTAAAATAAGGTTTAGTGATACTATACATTAAAAATAGAGTTGTAAAAAGATTAACTCTTATTTCAATATACTTAGGTCAAAACTAGCTTTTAAAACAAATCCATTTGTAAACATAATTATTAAGATATTTATAAAATTTTACTATTGCTAATTTATAAATAATCACTTTAAAATAATAATTTTTAAAACATTCTTTAAAATTAGTTTAGATTTTAAACTTTCTTTTTATAAAATCAATTTAAAACTCGAACTTGGATTTTCCCTAGGAAATCTCATTTCTACTAAATCATCACAGAAATCCTTCTCACGATTTCTGTCCATTTATTAAATTAAGTTTTAGGGTTTTATAACATAAATTTATTTCCCAAAACTTCAACTAATAACATTTATCTTAATTATCATTCCAAATTCTAAAACTTCCAATTTACATTTTAAAATAGATTTCAGATTTTAATCCCTTTTAAATCCATTATTTAACAATACCTTTATTTCTCTAAATTCAATTTATCAAATATAATTAATTTTGGATTTATAATTTATCCAGTAATATTTCTATACAAATTTATTTCAGTTTTCCATCCAAATCAGGTTTCAAATATTTATATTCTTTTAATTTCTTATTTAACCATTACTCAATTTCTTTGAAACCCAATTTAATTTCTTTATAATTAAAACTGCAATTTTCTTTATAACTAATATTCTGGGTTTATAGTTTAAACCACAATATCACAATGCAATTAAATTCCAACTATTAATCACAATATATAAACAGGCATAATCATCAATATAAAAATATTACTACTTTGTGAGGAATCCCGTTGGATCCCTCCAACCTGTTTTCCCTGCATCCACAAATATTAGCACAACAGTATATATATCAATTCAATTCAATAATAACTAACATATTCAGCTAAACATTCCAACAAACAATCAATACTAGCTATCTACTTTACTAGTATCCAGATGTGAGTGAGAATAACTCACCTTGAGTTTCGGCGAGCGTTCGAAATTTAAATTAAACCGAACGACGTTCGATTTAACTTAAATTTCTACTTGCCCGGAATGACTCCAGATCTGTACCATCGCGTAGTGCTCGACTCTGCGTTTCCAAAGCTTCCAGTTTCGTCCGAAACTGATAACATATGAAATAGATATTTGAATTTAAAGTTTCGACTAAATTTTATAAAACAAATTTCTTTAAATTTACTTTTCACTAACAAAAATTACGGCCGACTTCCCCCCTTGCTTCATCTTCCTTCACGCAAATGTACAGAACAAAGAAACCCATCGTGCACGAACTAGGTCTCGAATTCGCCGCCTCCTTCGTCGCATCCAGTTCGATCGGAGTTCGCCGCCGCAGTCGCCTCCACCGCCTCCACCCTCGCACACGAACACGCGCATCTCGGCCTCCTATTGGTCGAGAAAAACGCAGCCCTACGGCTGACGCACGCGACCCCCTTGCTCCCTACACGCTGCGCTAAACCCCATCACATCCGCTCAGTTTGTAGATCTCGAAGTCCCCTTCGATTCTCTAGTTGGAGATTTCGTGAATAAGTGCATGGATTGAGAGATTTATGAGGGAAACGAAAGTGATTCATGGCCATTGAAAAAAAATAAGCGGCGGCTCACGTATATGCTAGGGTTTAGAGGAAAATGTTAATATATATATTGTTTAATATTATTTAATTAATAAAATTCTCAATATAACCACACATGCAAACGAACTCTGATTCACATGTTCCGATAGGCGATTCTAAGGTTTTTCCCCATTCCGGACACAATGGAACAGGTCTCGTAAGCTAATTTGGTCGTATGTACGAGTTACGTAATTAAACGATCAATTTAAAATCAACCCGATTAAAATGATTTCGATGCGTTTCGAGCTGCCGGGGTCAAACGACAACTCCGATTGCTACGAAAATTGAAATCCGATAATAACTAACTATTACGGATCCAATGAAACTGGTTTCGTCGAATTCCGAGACTGTGCCCCGGAAGGCTATTTTAACTCGTCTATTTAATTAAGCGATTTTCGAAATTATCGAAATCATTCCAAATCTCCACTTTTAAAATTTTATTAACTTAACAATAATTCATATAAAATTTATAAACACATTAAAAATCGTTCTGGTTCATTCTGGACTTAAATCGGATTAATTGCAATATTTAATAATATTAAATTCATTTTAAATTCATATAAAATTCCAAATAATAATCTATTAACTTTTAAATTCTTCCAAAAATCTAACAATATCATTTATAACCTATGGAACTTAAAAATGCATTTAAACATCAATTTTATAACAATTCCCATTCAATTTCCAATTTATTCTCAGTTCTAATAATTATTATTATTACTCCAATTCAAATGGAATCACCATATTTTGAAACTATAACTCATCTTATTAACTCAACCATAGTCTTCTATTATCAAGATTCAAATTAGAATCCATATCCAACATTTAAAATGAATTAAATGTTAAATTTTGGCGACCCAAAATTCCGGGTCGTTACATTCCTCCCCCCTTATAAAAATTTCGTCCCCGAAATTTGTATAAGGTAGAACATACTCTCAAACCCATTTACTTACCCCATTTGCTTAGTTAAAAGCTTATATTCACTTTCCAAAAAGTTTCAGTTCCATATCAAAACCATTTGCTTTATTTACCCTAAAGCCTTAAATTTCAACTTATAACTTTCCAAGTTATTTAACTTTTTCCAAAACCCCAAAAATATTCTAACTCCCAAAATTTCCGGAAAATTTTGGCAGAGTCTCCCCTGTACGGAGGAGCATCTGCGATATCGCAGGATACACAAATATATATACATCGGCCCACACGGCCGGAAACCAAAATTTAACACAAGATATATATCATTTTCCAATTTTATTAGCGTAGGCGTACCTTTTAGCAATTTTAATAGCAAGTAGCTAATATATAATGCATATACGCGCTTCAAACCCTCTCGAATGCCACGCATTCCTGCACTTACTCAACATACTCATTAGTTACAAGATATGTGCATTTTAAATCAACATTTTCCAATATAAAAGCAATCCAACATATCTATGGCATAATCCAAACCAAGCAAATTTCAAAATTTACTAATATTAACCATCTTTTACCAACAATTCAAGATTTTAAATCATCTTTCCAATTATCTATTCAAGTCCAACATTATTTACTTTCACTTGAATGATTTATACTCAAATCAACCATATACAATTCATATTTATTTCAATATGATTAACGTATGCTTCACTAATAGAATTATATTCCAATTCAATTCTAAATGGATTTACAAACCAATTTCATTTTCAAATTTGAAGCATTTACATTTCTATAATAATCCATTTCCATCCATATCCAAAGTCACTTAAGAAATTCCTATTCCAATTAATTCAAAAACCAATTCAATGTTGAACACACTAAGACAACTCATTCATATTCACTTCAATATTATGAATATGTGCTTTAATTCATTTATATGCAACATTATTTAATTTGATTTTCAATCAAATCCTTATTTCCAATTTGAAGCACTCACATTCCTTTATTAAAATTTCGCACATTTTAGTTTCCTCCAACTAACCTCATTTTACTTCACTTGAATGATTTACATTCAAGCTTCCTACACACCATTCATATTTCTTATAACCAATTTATTTCTATTTCAAAATAATTAACATATGCCTTGTTCACACTTTTTTTTTTTTTTTTTTAACTTACCCTTCCAATTTGATTTGAAATCAAATTTTATTTTAACTTACATTCCCAAATTTGATTTTAAATCAAATTTTATCTAAACTTGAAACATTTGTAATTTTTTTCATGATTTATTTCCATATATATGCAAACATTGCTTATTAAAATGTTAATTCATCCCAATTGATTCCAACTCAATTCCATTTGCAACTTGAAACCAATTTACTTGCATTCATTTACCAACTCTTTGAATTGGATCCTAATCCATATCAATTTATTCAAACATCAATTCAATTGCATAATATCTCAATTCTTTCTTGCATACCAAATTTAGTTTCATTTTAATTTGACTTCACTTAATCAAATTCCAATTTATCCAAAACCAATTTAGTTGTTTAAACAACTCAATTCTAAATACATTCAAATATTCAAGTCATTCAAGCAAAACAATTGCCACTTAAGCTTATAACCCTTTAAAATTAATTCCAACTTGGATTTATATTAGTTTCATTAACCAATCCAAGTTTATATTAATATTTCTCCCTCCTGGATTATTTACAACCCATACATCCTTAATTTATCACAATAACTTATTAATATCATTTCTTGCAATTATTATCTAACAAATTTCATTCAACATTACTTAATAAGGCTCATTCTCAACCATTTTGTTTTTCTTTCAATTTGCTTAAGTTCTTTAACAATATTCTCATTATTTCCTTATAAATCAAATTTTATTTCATTTGATTCTCATTCAAATCAAATTTCCATTCATATACAAATTTAATGCTCTTTGTTTAGTTATCCAATTCATATTAAACTTATTTTATTTACAAAGAGGCCATTTAAATTATTTTACTCATTTGAATTTTCATCCACAATTCAACCCAACTTTAGTATATTCAAATTCCATTATTCTTTCACACTTCCAATATTTATTACCATAATTGAATCCCAATCCAAATCAGGATTTTTTTTTTTTTTTTTTTTTTTTTTTTTTATTTACCTTCAAATTTTGACTAACTATCAAATTCTTTCCATTACAATACAAATTCCATTAATTTGTAATTTAATTCAGTCAATAACATAATCCATATTAGTTTTCAATCCACTTTCTTAATTTACTCTGAATTCGTTCATAATATCACCATTTTCCAATTATTTCATTTGGCACATTTAAATTTTCTACCTTTTTTTTTTTTTTTATACTCCTTTAAATAGAATCTAAATTTCTTTCAATATTATTTATTACACAACTGAAATTCAATTTCAATTTCATTACCAAACAAACCTTATTCTCCCCATACATAAGTTCAAGACTTATTTTCCACTTAAGAACATTCACATTTATGTTCTCATTTTGCTTCATTAGACTTTGCATCTCATTTATGGTCAAAATTTAAATTTGCCACACCCTTCAACTCTTTCCATTAATGAATTCCAATTTCACTTCCATTCAAGAGTTTAAGTTGCTCATTTACGTCCATTCTCATTTTATAATCTCCAATTTAAGTTACTTAATAACTTAAGAATGTGAATTCCTTAATGCAATTATAAGCAATTTACATTTCACCTTTTATATCCAATTCATTTAGATTGGATTCATTTTCAAATTCCCAAATTTAATTCTCCATATACAAGTTCAAAACTTGTTTACTAACTTAAGTTCATTTGCTCCTTTATATCCCACCTTACCTTATCTCAATTCACAATTTCATTTGAGATTAAGTTTGAATTCACCATACCATTCAACTACTTTCATTTGTGATTATAATCTCACTTTCAATTTTTATAAGTTCACCAACTTATTTATTTTAAAAGCTTATATTGCTCATTTTACTCCACCATCATTTTATAATCACAATTCTAAATTCCATATGTATATATATACATCTGAATTCTTCAGGATACAAATTCCCTTCATTTACTTCAATACATTTTATTCACTTTCAATTACTCAAATTAAATTTTAATTCCATGATTAAAATTTCTCATTTCCTTCTTATTAGCATTAGCTCCACTTAACAAATTCAATAGTTGATTCATTTCAACTTTACTCATTATTTAATTAGAACTTTCCCAGAATTCAATTTACCCGGTTTTATCTCAAAACCATTTTGAAATATATCAAATATATATACCCATTTGGTATATCAATCAAATCCCCTTGTTTTCCAAACCAATTTGGTTGTACCCAAAACAATTTGTTCATATCCCAAAACAAATTCCCATTTTTGAAATATCCAAAACAACCGTTATCCCCAACAAATCCAAACAATACCATAACCAATTACTAGGGAAGCAATCCATCACTTTAGAAACTCGAAAATGAATTCTAATGATGTGGCCAGCATCATCAGGATTATTTTCCAGCGACTGCAGTGAGTTCAATGCTTCTTACTTTCCCAAATTTATTTCAAAACAGTTGCCATTCAAAAATATTACCCAAAACAACATTCCATTATTGCCTTCAAACATATTGGAAAACATTCCCAAACTTTTATTTTCAATACATTTAAAATCCTTTCCAAAACTTCCGGGTTTTAAATTCTGGTTTAATTCAAATTTTAATTTCACTTCTTATTTGCAACATATTTAATTAATTCTATTTGGTTATAACCACTTCAATTTTACTATCCTAAATTCCTTATTTGCTTATATATATCATTTCAAATTTTAGATCATATTCAAGATTCTTACTTAATTATGGTATTAACAATCCAACAATCACCCAATATATAATAAGCTAGAAAATCATTTCTTTTATATTAAAATATAATTTTTGGTAAAATTATTTCATTTACCCACTTTAAAAACAATACTATGTCGGTTTATCTTGTTCAAGAGTTTAGAAACCCCTATCGATACGGTTGTACTTCCCGCACCGACCAGAATTCATAAACACTCAACCGATAAGTCAACACAGTATAAAAACAATTTTATAAGCACTAACAAGTACGCTCTCATAGCTATTAATACACTCAACTCATTATAGAGTACTATCGACTCTATTAAATGAGTAATTACCCCACCAAAGCCTAGGTTGTCGCCAACCTAAGCTCTGATACCACTGTAACAGCCCGCAAATCCGTCCCCCTTGAATCAACATTATTCTACCCTAATTGACTCAAGTGGAACAGAAATACGAACCATTAAGGTTAAAAGAAAAAGAGATAGAAGAAGAAGTAGACTAAACAATATCAGAATCTCACAATCGCAGCGGAATAAAATATAATAGCAACTATATATCTTTACACAAAATGAAATCTATAACTGTTTATACAACATATCATCAGAGTAACTCATACATCAATCATCACATAACAGACATACCATACAACATAGCAGCGGATATATATATAGGTACATATAATACGTCTCGAACTCCAGCTCCTCTCCTGCTCCATAGCAACCTATCCTGAACAAATAATACTCGGTCTGACCCGAGCATTATAATGAAATAACACCCGAGTCAGTCTGGAATACCAGCTGATAATAATGCACACAATTGATTATTAAAGTTTCAAAAATCCTTTTGAAAACAAAAGCATCTCGTAAGACCACGCCACAAATAAACATGTCGGGTTTTTACCTTACGATAGCTAAAACACTTTTCATAGAAATCCTCTGATATTATAATAGGGTCTATTTACAAATACTTATAAAATAGCCGAAATTGTTACATTCATTAAATTCCAGCTACTAGCCACCGAAGTGGGTAATACAAACAAAACTCGTAAAAGGCACGTAGGGAAAAATGGATTTCCAACAATGACTAGGCACTGGGGTACCACCTGTCACAGTACGTGGTCTAGATCACAGTACCGAGGACTACTCCCTTCGTCCCCTGCAACACAAGACCGGAATCACCTATGGGCAATTCCGAATAAGATCACCCCGCGGTTGGGATCAGCAACCGCACCACTAAGCCGAAATAAAAAGGAACCTCTAGACAGGGATGACCTTACTCTCCAGTGGGGGCTACCCACGAAGCCTTGCTGCATATCCCCTGATTTTCAGTCATTCCCGGTTGATGAGGCTTGAGGCTAAACGATACCTTTATAGCACATATCCCTTAGAATGCCCATCGTCCGCTGACGATGTCACGAAGCATTCGTCCATACAAGTCCGTCCCGGGTTCGAACGGAACCGAAGGCACTATTCCTACTACATCCATTTTGGAAATATCCTCAGGATTAGTAGCGACTAGCCCTTGCACTTCACTGCTCCATCTTCGACTCCGAAAAACGTTTATCGCACGAAAACGTACAAACCGGATCGAAGTGGTTTTCGAGAAATAAATCTCGATCCCGGTCTCTTCGAAACGATCAACGCATTTGTCCAATATTGATAGTCGGTGATTTAACTATCAATTAATATGCATAAACATCCATAGCATCCATCACACAATAAATAATTCCCAAATTATTTATTTATCTCAAATATCTTTTTAAAGATATATTACCAAATTTCCAAATCTCATTTGAAAACACTTTCCCAAAATTCCCCATTTACAAGATAAATCCGTTACCATATATTTCCATTGGAAAATATCCAAGTTCAAAACAGTTTAGATTTTAAAACAGTTAAACATTTAAATTTAAAATATACTTTAAATAGATAATTTACTAATTCTTTACTCAAAATAAAATTTCAAAATATTTAAAGTATAACTAATTATAAGATATAACTTAATTTAAAATAAGGTTTAGTGATACTATACATTAAAAATAGAGTTGTAAAAAGATTAACTCTTATTTCAATATACTTAGGTCAAAACTAGCTTTTAAAACAAATCCATTTGTAAACATAATTATTAAGATATTTATAAAATTTTACTATTGCTAATTTATAAATAATCACTTTAAAATAATAATTTTTAAAACATTCTTTAAAATTAGTTTAGATTTTAAACTTTCTTTTTATAAAATCAATTTAAAACTCGAACTTGGATTTTCCCTAGGAAATCTCATTTCTACTAAATCATCACAGAAATCCTTCTCACGATTTCTGTCCATTTATTAAATTAAGTTTTAGGGTTTTATAACATAAATTTATTTCCCAAAACTTCAACTAATAACATTTATCTTAATTATCATTCCAAATTCTAAAACTTCCAATTTACATTTTAAAATAGATTTCAGATTTTAATCCCTTTTAAATCCATTATTTAACAATACCTTTATTTCTCTAAATTCAATTTATCAAATATAATTAATTTTGGATTTATAATTTATCCAGTAATATTTCTATACAAATTTATTTCAGTTTTCCATCCAAATCAGGTTTCAAATATTTATATTCTTTTAATTTCTTATTTAACCATTACTCAATTTCTTTGAAACCCAATTTAATTTCTTTATAATTAAAACTGCAATTTTCTTTATAACTAATATTCTAGGTTTATAGTTTAAACCACAATATCACAATGCAATTAAATTCCAACTATTAATCACAATATATAAACAGGCATAATCATCAATATAAAAATATTACTACTTTGTGAGGAATCCCGTTGGATCCCTCCAACCTGTTTTCCCTGCATCCACAAATATTAGCACAACAGTATATATATCAATTCAATTCAATAATAACTAACATATTCAGCTAAACATTCCAACAAACAATCAATACTAGCTATCTACTTTACTAGTATCCAGATGTGAGTGAGAATAACTCACCTTGAGTTTCGGCGAGCGTTCGAAATTTAAATTAAACCGAACGACGTTCGATTTAACTTAAATTTCTACTTGCCCGGAATGACTCCAGATCTGTACCATCGCGTAGTGCTCGACTCTGCGTTTCCAAAGCTTCCAGTTTCGTCCGAAACTGATAACATATGAAATAGATATTTGAATTTAAAGTTTCGACTAAATTTTATAAAACAAATTTCTTTAAATTTACTTTTCACTAACAAAAATTACGGCCGACTTCCCCCCTTGCTTCATCTTCCTTCACGCAAATGTACAGAACAAAGAAACCCATCGTGCACGAACTAGGTCTCGAATTCGCCGCCTCCTTCGTCGCATCCAGTTCGATCGGAGTTCGCCGCCGCAGTCGCCTCCACCGCCTCCACCCTCGCACACGAACACGCGCATCTCGGCCTCCTATTGGTCGAGAAAAACGCAGCCCTACGGCTGACGCACGCGACCCCCTTGCTCCCTACACGCTGCGCTAAACCCCATCACATCCGCTCAGTTTGTAGATCTCGAAGTCCCCTTCGATTCTCTAGTTGGAGATTTCGTGAATAAGTGCATGGATTGAGAGATTTATGAGGGAAACGAAAGTGATTCATGGCCATTGAAAAAAAATAAGCGGCGGCTCACGTATATGCTAGGGTTTAGAGGAAAATGTTAATATATATATTGTTTAATATTATTTAATTAATAAAATTCTCAATATAACCACACATGCAAACGAACTCTGATTCACATGTTCCGATAGGCGATTCTAAGGTTTTTCCCCATTCCGGACACAATGGAACAGGTCTCGTAAGCTAATTTGGTCGTATGTACGAGTTACGTAATTAAACGATCAATTTAAAATCAACCCGATTAAAATGATTTCGATGCGTTTCGAGCTGCCGGGGTCAAACGACAACTCCGATTGCTACGAAAATTGAAATCCGATAATAACTAACTATTACGGATCCAATGAAACTGGTTTCGTCGAATTCCGAGACTGTGCCCCGGAAGGCTATTTTAACTCGTCTATTTAATTAAGCGATTTTCGAAATTATCGAAATCATTCCAAATCTCCACTTTTAAAATTTTATTAACTTAACAATAATTCATATAAAATTTATAAACACATTAAAAATCGTTCTGGTTCATTCTGGACTTAAATCGGATTAATTGCAATATTTAATAATATTAAATTCATTTTAAATTCATATAAAATTCCAAATAATAATCTATTAACTTTTAAATTCTTCCAAAAATCTAACAATATCATTTATAACCTATGGAACTTAAAAATGCATTTAAACATCAATTTTATAACAATTCCCATTCAATTTCCAATTTATTCTCAGTTCTAATAATTATTATTATTACTCCAATTCAAATGGAATCACCATATTTTGAAACTATAACTCATCTTATTAACTCAACCATAGTCTTCTATTATCAAGATTCAAATTAGAATCCATATCCAACATTTAAAATGAATTAAATGTTAAATTTTGGCGACCCAAAATTCCGGGTCGTTACAAAAATGAATACCGTTGTAATTTTACGGCCTATCTATTAGGATGTTCCCAAACTAAATAGATGTGTTAATTACAGATTATTCAAACTGCTTGACATCTGGTCAGCGAAAACAGACACCATACCGCTAAATAGTTAATTTAACTACTATGGATAGTTTAGGCCATCAATCTGATATTTTCTGTGTAATTATTGTAAATATTTACTAGCAATGATAAATCTTTGATCTGCTCATTCCTTCATATACCTATTTATTTGCCCATTAGTTATATTTGAGAGTATAATATGAATCGATCTACTGAAGATGATTGATTTTGATTATCTGTACTGACTGTAAATTGTAGCTTCATAAGCACTGTTGAGACTGATAAGCCTTATTCTGTTTGGGTCAGCTTTGAATGTAGTTTTATTTGAAATGAATATTATTTTCTAATGGTGTTTTTAAAAGAACTGATAATTATTTTGGAAATGACCAAAGTAGTTTGTTATTTTTGGAAAATCTTTATAAAATATAATTGTTATTTTAAGATACGAGTTATTTAAACTATTTTCTAAGAATAAAAACTATTTATTAGTGATCATTTAAAAGTAAATTTTTATTTTAGAGTAATTAGTATTTAAGTATATTTTCTTCAATAAATCTATTAAATATAAGTGTTGTTTTAAATGATATACTGTATAGTAAACTTTTATAAAGAGTATTTTTATTTAATAAACTTGAGAATGTATTTGGAAATTTTATAATTATGATTTGGAAAGATAAGGTTTTATGTATATATTTACCCAGTAAAATAAGCTTTATTGGTAATCTTTAATCCATTGGGATTTTAAAGGTGAACAAGGCTTAATGGTCGAAATAGGAAATAACTTGGTTGAATTGATTGATTATTTTGATAGTTAAATAACCGATAATCAAATCTGGACAAAAACTTAACTTTGGAAATACCTAGAGGAAATTCGGAATTATATGGTATGTTTACCGTTTGAGCTTCTATACCTTACACATAAACTCATTTGTTCTCTAGGTTGAATTATAAGGAGACCCATTCACTAATGGTTAGGAGGTAAACTCCGATTTTATATTTCGTCGGTGTATTTCCTAAAGAACCAGGGCTGAGTTTATTGAAAAATAGCGAACGATGTTTCGAAGATACCATGATCCGATTTATAATCCGAAAACCACTTCGATCCAACGAGTACATTTTCATGATAAAGACAAGAGCATGGAGTCGAAGATGGAGCAGTGAAGTGCAAGGGCTAATCGCTACTGATCCTGAGGGTGGTTCCAAAATGGATGTAGTAGGAATAGTGCCTTCGGTTCTGTTCGAACCCGAAACGAACTTGTATGGATTTATGCTTTTAGAACATCGTCAGGAGGTCGGTGAGCATTCTAAGAGAAATGTTCTAAATAGGTATCGCTAAGCCTCGAACCTCATCAACCGAGAATGATTAAAAATCAAGGGATATGCAACAAGGCTAAGTGGGTAGCACCTAATTAGGGTAAGGTCATCCCTGTCTAGAGGTCCCTTTTTATTCGGCTGTGTGGGTGGTCGATGATCCCAAATGTGGGGTGATCATATTCGAGCTGTCGAGTAAGGGTTAGTCATGTCTTGAGTTGCAGGGGAATGGAGGGGTCCTCGGTATGCTGATCTAGACCAGGTACCGTGATAGGTGGTACCTCAGTGCCTAGTCATTCGTTGGAAATCCATTATGTAGGATCGATTTCGCCCTAGAGTGGGGTGAATAGGGTCATGCTATTAATTAAAAAAATTTATTTTGGAAGTTTATAAAATTATTTCAACATAGATATATCAAAATAATAGCAGCACAGATAATAATAAATGCAAAAATAGAACGACACAGAATTTACCCAGCTTTGGCGAAAACCTGCCTGCGTGCTGCCCCAAGGTTTCTACTAGAAATTAAGCAGTCAGACGCTTACACACGCAAACTCGCGACACCTGCTATCGACTAGCCTTAATTCTACGCTCAAACCCCTGCCACAACTCAGCCATTGAGTTGCGAATTCTCAAAGTACGCCACATAGTTTGTCCCCTAGTCACAAGACTAGTAAATACACAATTTTCAAAAGAAAAATACAATTTAAAAACAAATAAAACGAAACCCTAATTTAAAAGGTTAATCCCAATTATAATTATAAGACAATAAAGGCTGGCTTCCTTTTCATTTATTTTTTATCGGCATGGTTCCTCTTTTATTTGCTCCATTCCTTTCTTTTGTGAAAATGGCGGTCGTTCCTTGTTCGTTCTTCTTCGATATGTAATTAGGGCTTTTTGAAGTGCCGACTTTAAATTAATCGATTGAGTGATTATTCGCGTGCAGATTTGATCGATCGTTTCCTCGTTGCTCACTTCGGCTGCTTCGACTAGTTCATTTTTGCTACGGTATATAATTTATGCTTTTGTGCTTTAATGTTTTTCGTACTTGAACTCGATTGATGATTCGAGTTGAATGACTATTGTTCTCTGTTTTGCTCGAACTCGGTTGATCAAATTTGCTAATGATGTTAATGTTTATATAGGGTTCGAATCCCTATTTTCTCGTTCGTGTATATTTGTTTGAATTTGTGAATTGATTTGCGTTGGCCATTGATCTTCGTTTGGATGCTTGAGATGATTACTGACTTTTTCAATTTACTTGAATAACATGGTGTTGATTTTGAACTGTTCATTCTCATTCTTGTTGTCCTCGGCTTTGACTTGATTTTGACGATGTTGATTTCGTTCGACTTTGGCCATACTGTTTACTGCCTCTGGTCATTTGATTTGATTATGTTGATTTTGGCATTAACTTGTTCAACTTGCATCTGTTTTGGTTTATGGCCCTTTGTTCATTAGCTGGTTTACTACTTGGTTTTGAGTTTTGGTAGCACTCGAGTCTTCTTGCATCGAGCTCTGTCCACTGTTCTTCGAGACATTTAATTTATGTGTACATCACAGACTTTCGCTTTACTTGAGTTTGATTCATTTGCTTCAGCTACCATGTGTATACATACATTTGTGATCATACATAAATATATGTATGTTGTTGCACCATTGTTGTTTCGTTGTTTCACTTATTGCCATTCCTTTGGTGTAGTTTCATGTTGCCACCTCTATTTGCTTTCACCACTTTTCACTGTGGTTTCTCTTACCAATCTGGGTTGATCATTTTGATTTATGATTGAAAACTTGTTTGGTTGTTTGATATTGCTGTTCAATTTTAGCCTTGACCACTTTGGCTCTGACTTGATGCTAAACTTTGGCATGATTGTTCTGTATCGTCACTGTATACATGTTCATCATGTTGTTCACTATATTGGCTCGTATCTGTAGTTTGTAGTTGCTGTGCACTGAGCATTGCTTCGAGTCAGGTTGCAATGTGTATGCACACATGTATATAGATATGCGTTAGCTTTGGGATTCATGTACATTGTCACTGCTCGAATCGAGGTCTGGTTCAAATCTTCACTTGGTATGTTGGTCTGCGTTTGCACTTTGTTCATTTGAGTCATTTTCTTGTGTGACTTGAACTTTAGTCGACACTGCTTATATGTATTGAGCTGCTACATGTTTGTGATTATATTTTCAAGTAGTTAGTACCACTGCCTCTTTAACCTGAACTGGTCTGGTTGATTGAGTCACTACTTGTATCAATCCATATCATATATCATTGTGCATATGTATGTTACATCGTTGTTGCATATTCAAGTGGTTGTGTTCATTGTATAGCCTGGTTTTTCTCTTGTTTGGTTTGTGGTGCACTTGCTTCTCTGACATGTTCTTGTGCTTGTGCATGTCAGTTTTCATTTTGATTTCACTTGAACTTCATCTTGATTTTTGGAATTGCAACTATGTTGAATCCTGCTAGTAGCTCGGGTTTGACCTTGTGCTCGTGTTATGACTTTATTTGTATTGCACTTGAGTTGAACCCGGCTTTCCATTAGGTTTGACCTTGTGCTCACATGTCCCTGTAATTTTATCAAGTGTTTATATCGGTGTACACAGCCTTGTGGCATGTACAGTGATACACTGTGCTTGTCACAAGCCGTTCATGTATGATGAATTCGAATTTAAATGATGACAAACAACCCAAATAACTGAGGCAAATATTATTTTGAAAATCCACATTTTATTTTATACTGCAAAAGCATTTCCTTTTCAATTTTACTGCATCAATATTTATTTTTGCAGATTGCTCACATGCTGGATTCAATTTGGAGTGAAGTTGAAGATAAAATACGAGTTGAGTGAATGAGTGATATGTAGTGAGATCAAATGTAAATGTGAATCGTGATGTAATCGAAATTATATTGTAATCAAAGTTGTATATGTATAGTGAGAGCTTGAATTTGTACTATTCAAAAATTGTAATAAAGATTTGTTTGAATAAAATTTCTGTTTGAATTCAAATTCTTTGTTATTTATTTTATTCAGCAAATATTTATTTAATCTATGAAAAATAAAATAGTATTTTAACAAATACATTTAAATGAATATATATATATATGTGTGTGTGTTTATTATCATCAAACAAACATCATTTAGTCGCATATTCAACAATCTCCCCCTTTTGATGATAACAAACATATATTTAAGATTTTGAATTTGTTAAATGTATTTGATCATTCAATTTGCTTCCCCTATTTGAATGCTTCCTCTATACACAAAGCTCCCCCTTCATATATGCATACAATTAAAATTATGCAAATGAGCCCAAATGCAAATAGAAAATATTTGACCTTTATTTTTCAAAATCTTAACTTTTCTCTGCCCCTTTTGTTATCAGCAAAAGAGTAATAGTGCTAGAAAAAATAGTGATAAAGTGATAGATATTAATACAACATTCAAACTCAATCAAATATAAATATTAAATTTCAATAAAAAATAAAACAAAAATCATAAATACTCTGTTAGGCGAATATTCCACTTTTAGAATGATGGGAATGATGTCATTATATAAAACCATACAGTTGTGTCTATTTGTGGTATATTTATATCAGGAATTTGAATATATACCAACCATGCATAACCGTTAGGACTTTTAAATGAGATTAATAGTGTTCCAATTTTATTTAAAAAAAAAAATTCAAGTATCTTCTTACTATGCATAACCGTAAGGACGTTCAAATGGGATTAGAATCAACTTATTTATTTAAAAAATCAATTTTGATATGTGTTCCATACATGCATAACCGTGAGGACTTTTACATGAGCATGGAAGCACATAACAAATTCCAAGTAATTCACCCATGCATAACCGTGAGGACTTTTAAATGAGAGTGAATACTTTGGATTTTATTTTATTATTATTATTTTTTTCTCCATTAAAAAAATAAAAAATAAAAAATGAATGATTCCTGTTTAAAGTACCACATGTCGATAAACTATGTTGAATTTTGATGAGTGATGGTCGTTAGAAATATGATAGAAATAGAGATGGTCATGGAATTTTTACCAACAAAAAGTTTTATAACTCTTGTTCAAATTTCTAAAGAAATTTACTAAATATACCGTCTCAAGTTATAATATATGATGAATATTAACACTCATCACTTTTCAATCACTATTTATCTTTTTGATATCATTAGTGAGTCAGATTAGTCAATGTAATCATTTAAAATCATATTCAAAAATTATAAAACCAAATTTTCCAAAATGACTAATCTGAAAAAAGGTCAAAAATGATTTTCTAGAAGGGGTTTTATAAGAAAAAATGTCTGCTAATTTGAAAATTATTTGAAATGAAAAATATGCAGATATTTTCTTTGAAAAATGATGCAGTTACTAAATGTCTCAACATAAATCACATTCCACTAGTAATTTTTAGATTACCAGTGTAATCTGCATCTGAATTTCTCTTTCACTCAAGATTATCATTGAATGTTATAGACCAAATCATGAAGTGTGCAACAAAATGTCTCAAGATCATTTTTAACAAATTTTTAAATGATATTCTCTTGAATTTGTATTGAAGCCGTGTAAATAATCAGAAACCGTGAATATAGAGTCAGCCGTAAAAATAACCGAATGTATTGCCATCCAATAAAACACTATCATTAATCCAAACTAATTTATATGAAGTAATTCAAAGACTCTAGAGATTTTTAAAGTGTTCTTGGCATGAGAATATAATTGGCCAAATTTTTTGAATAAATCAGAATCAAAATCATCATTTATTTCATTATCACATTATTGGCTAATTTAATTCATACTACGGTGCAGATTATCACATTTAATATATCGTTCAATATACCATTACCTGTTTTACCTTTACGATAATTTTTCATTGTTGCCCATTGTGATTCTGTCACCTTTGTACTAGGCTAAGGAACTTTGTTTTGACGCTTGTTGTGTCCTTGGTACAGCCAGAAACCAGGTAACACTATTGTTGTTCCTTAGCCCGCCACCACACCTACACGATGAAAGATTTTTGTGACCTATTTGTTTTTATAGGTCCATGATTGTTGGTGGCAGAATATTTTGAAAAATAAATTTGTGGAGACCCAAAACTATTAATATATGATCCTTTCGTCACCAAGATTTGTTTAACTTTGAGAGATTTTATATTTGTGCCTTTTGGAACCCAAATTGGTATAGTTTTCACGTCTTTGTGTCTATACCAACAATTGTTTTGATTGTGTCCAAATTTTCTACAAATTGTGTACATTGAATTAACTTGATTAATTTCATTTCTAACATTTTCAGATTGATTATATCCAAATCTTTGTCTAACTGTATTAACAGTTTTTTTCCCTAATAGCATATTCAATGATTTTTCACTTTTTGAAAATTTATCTAAAGTCGTTGACAATTGTTGGACTTGTGTTTTGAGAGATTCATTTTCGTTTAATAATTGTGTGCACTTTTTAATAGAATTTTCTCTTCTTGTATTTTCACTCTCTTTCAAAATCAGAATTTCATTTTCAAGCGATTTAATTTTGATTTCTAATTTTTTAATCTCTTCTTCGAATGTTGGACACTTATCACATTTAGGGATCCTACTTTGATAGGTTTTAACTAATTGTTCAAGCTGTTCATTTACTTCTATCGAACTATCTCTTTGTGATTCAATTTTAGCATATTTCTCCCTAAGTTTTTCAAAACAGCCATTTACTTCATGGAAATATATAAGTAATTCCGAGTGAGTGAGTTTTGATGCCTCGCTTGGCTCGTCATCGTGGCTATCAGTTATATTACCTTGAAGGCACATATCTGCTTTCTCACTCTCACTGCTAGTAGTTTGATTATCTTCATCACTTGTATTCCACGTGGCTGCAAAATTTCTCCCTTTTGATTTCTTTTCAAAGTCGTGACGACTTTGAGGACAATTGGGCTTGATGTGTCCGGTTTGGTTGCACTTATGACAGATGATCTCCCGTTCTTCTGGATTGTCTAGTACTTTGTCTATTCTGCTTTTAAATTTCTGATTTAGAGCTGGATTTCTACATTTATGGTTCCAACTTTAGAATTTCTTCATTATTAACGCAAGCTCAGGTACTCCATCATCATTGTCATTATCATCACTTGTAGTTGTTCCTTTGAGAGCTATTGATTTCTTTCGAGTATCTCCTCCTTCACGCTCTTCCTTGAATTTCATTTCTAGCTCATAAGTGGTGACATTTCCATTGAGTTCTTCAAATTTTATTTGTTTTAAAATTTTCGATTCTTGAATGGCAGTCACTTTTGCTTCAAATCTTCGTGGAAGGACTTTGAGGATTTTTCGGACTATTTTCAATTCCGTATATGATTTTCCGAGATCTTTTGATTTGTATATGATATTGGAAAGCCGTACGTACATCTCTTAAAAATTTTCTTCCTTGGCCATTGTGAAGTTCTCGTATTCGCTGCTTAGAATGGCAAGGCGAAATTCTTTGACTTGCGATGTTCCTTCGTGAGTCACTTCGAGTGTGTGACATATTTCCTATGCAGTTAGACAATGTGAGACACGATTAAATTCAAATTGATCCAATGAAAAAATAATCGAATTCATAGCTTTGGTATTAGAACTCTGTAACTCGTTTTCTAGATCTGTCCATTGATCCTTTGGTTTATTTATTTCCTGATTATTTACAATTATAGTTGCTGCTTTATACCCTGTCTCGCGTCAATGGTTTTCAGAAAAATTTCCATCCTATTTTTCTGGTAAGCATATTCACCATTGAATAATGGTGGTCTAACTATGAACAGACCCTCCGCAAAAGCGTTATTAAAAGAAGCCTTTTTAAAAATTCAAAAAAAATTTAAAAAAAATCGGTTATTGAAACATCAAACTTTTAAAAACAAAAATGGCTTTTGTACCTCGCTTTAATACCACTGTATGATCGATTTCACCCTAGAGGGGGGGTGAATAGGGTGATGCTATTAATTATAAAAATTTATTTCGGAAGCTTATAAAATTATTTCAACACAGATATATCAAAATAATAGCAGCACAGATAATAATAAATGCAGAAATAGAATGATACAGAATTTACCCAGCTTCGGCAAAACCCAGCCTACGTCTTGCCCCCAAGGTTTCTACTAGAAATTAAGCTGTCAGACGCTTACACACGTGAACTCGCGACACCTGCTATTCACTAGCCATAATTCTACGCTCAGCACGTAGTTTGTCCCCTAGTCACACGACTAGTAAATACACAATTTTCAAAAGAAAAATACAATTTAAAAACAAATAAAACGAAACCCTAATTTAAAAGGTTAAGCCCAATTATAATTATAAGACAATAAAGTCCAGCCCCCTTTTCATTTATTTCTTTATCGGCCTGATTTCTCTTTTATTTGCTCTGTTCCTTTCTTTTGTGAAAATGGCGGTCGTTCCTTGTTCGTTCTTCTTCGATCTGTAATTAAGGCTTTTTGAAGTGCCGACTTTAAATTGATCGATTGAGTGGTTATTCGCGTGTAACTTTGATCGATCGGTTCCTCGTTGCTCACTTCGGTTGCTTCGACGAGTTCAATTTTTTCTTCAATATGTAATTTATGCTTTTGTGCTTTAATGTTTTTCGTACTAGAACTCGATTGATGATTCGAGTTGAATGATTACTGTTCTCTGTTTTGCTCGAACTCGGATGATTAAATTTTCCGATGATGTTAATGTTTATATAGGGTTCGAATGCCTATTTTCTCGTTCGTATATATTTGTTTGAATTTGTGAATTGATTTGCGTTGGACATTGATCTTTGTTTGGATGCTTGAGATGATTACTGACTTTTTCAATTTACTTGAATAACACGGTATTGATTTTGAACTGTTCATTCTCGTTCTTGTTGTCCTCAGCTTTGACTTGATTTTGACGATGTTGATTTCGTTCGACTTTGGCCATACTGTTTATTGCCTTTGGTCATTTGATTTGATTATGTTGATTTCGGTATTAACTTGTTCAACTTGCATTTGTTTTGGTTTCTGGCCCTTTGTTCATTAGCTGGTTCACTGCTTGGTTTTGAGTTCCGGTAGCACTCGAGTCATCTAGCATAGAGCTCTGTCCACTGCTCTTCGAGACATTTAGTTTATATGTACATCATTGACTTTTGCTTTACTTGAGTTCGAGTCATTTGTTTCAACTACCATGTGTATACATACATATGTAATCATACATAAATATATATACGTTGTTGCACCATTTTTGTTTCACTGTTTCACTTGTTGTCATTCCTTTGGTGCAGTTTCATGTTGCCACCTCTGTTTGCTTTCACCACTTTGCACTTTGGTTTCTCTGACCAATCTGTGTTGAAAATTTTGATTTGTGATTGAAAACTTGTCTGGTTGTTTGATTTCGTTGTTCAATTTTGGCCTTGACCACTTTGGCTCTGACTTGATGCTAAACTTTGGCATGATTGTTCTGTATCATCACTGCATACATGTTCATCATGTAGTTCACTATATTTGTTTGTATCTGCAGTTTATAGTTGTTGTGCACTGAGAATTGCTTCGAGTCAGGTTGCAATGGGCATGTACACGTGTATATAGATATGCGTTAGCTTTGGGTTTCATGTGCATTGTCACTGCTCGACTCGAGGTCTGGTTCAAATCTTCATTTGGTATGTTGGTCTGGGTTTGCACTTTCTTCGTTTGAGTCGTTTTCATGTGTGACTTGAACTTTAGTCGATGCTACATATATGTATTGAGCTGGTACATGTTTGAGATTATATTTTCATGTACTTTGTACCACTGCCTCTTTATCCTGAACTGGTATGGGTGTATTGAGTCACTACTTGTATCAATCCATATCATATATCATTGTGCATATGTATGTTGCATCGTTGTTGCATATTCAAGCGGTTGTGTTCATTGTATAGCCTGGTTTTGCTCTTGTTTGGTTTGTGGTGCACTTTCTTCTCTGACAAGTTCTTGTGCTTATGCACGTCACTTTTCATTTTGATTTCACTTGAACTTCATCTTGATTTTTGGAATTGCACCTGTGTTGAATCCAGGTAGTATCTTCGGGTTTGACCTTGTGCTCGTGTTATGACTTTATTTGTATTGCACTTGAGTTAAACCTGGCTTTTCATTGGGTTTGACCTTGTGCTCACCTATCCCTGTAATTTTATCAAGTGTATATATCGGTGTGCGCGGCCTTGTGGCATGTATAGTGATACACTATGCATGTCACAAGTTGTTCATATATGATGAATTCGAATTTAAATGATGACGAACAACCCAAATAACTGAGACTAATATTATTTTGAAAATCCACATTTTATTTTATAATGCAAAAATATTTCCTTTTCAATTTTACTGCGTCAATATTTATTTTTGCAGATTGCTCAGATGCTGGATTCAATTTGGACTGAAGTTGAAGATAAAATACGAGTTGAGTGAATGAGTGATATGTAGCTAGGTCAAATGTAAATGTGAATCGTGATGTAATCAAAATTGTATTGTAATCAAAGTTGTATATGTATAGTGAGAGCTTGAATTTGTACTATTCAAAAATTGTAATAAATATTTGTTGAATAAAATTTCTGTTTGAATACAAATTCTGTGTTATTTATTTTATTCAGAAAATATTTATTTAATCTATGAAAAATAAAATAGTATATTAACAAATACATTTAAATGAATATATATATATATGCGTGTGTGTGTGTGTGTGTGTTTATTATCATCAAACAAAAATCATATAGTCGCATGTTCAACACATTTTCCTACGTGCCCTTTACGGTTTTGATTGTAGAACCCACTTTGTGGCTAGTATTGCTGGAATTTAATAATGTAATAATTTTGGCTATTTGAATAAGTATTTGTATATAGACACTATTGTAATATCAAAGGATTTTATAAGAAATGTTTTGGTTATCGTAAGTGAAAACCCGACATGTTTATTTGTGGCATGGTCTTACGAGATACATTTGTTTTAAAAGGATTTTTAAACTTAAATTAATCGAGTTGTGTGTGCATCTCACGCTGGTGTACCAGACTGGCCGGGCAAGGTGTTTTTCCTATATGCTCAGGTCAGACCGAGTATATATTCTAGGTTTAGCTGGAAGACTGGAAGCTTCAGGAGTGGAGCTGGAATCAGGAGACGTATTCACGTGATGCGTAGATTTAGTATTGTTGTGTCGTCAACAAGTGTAAGGGCGCGTGGTTATAAACTGTCCAAGTTGAATGGATATAAACTCCGATTGAAGTCTATATAAATTATTAAAGTAACAGTTTGGGTTTCCTGTAAGACTTGTTTATATTATAGTTTGCTCGTTCCGCTGTAAGATTCTAATTTGTTCTCTTTTTCTTCTACCTTCTTTCTATCTTCTACCTTCTTTCTTTCTTTCACTATCCGTCTTTTTGTGTGATTTGGCTGACAAGTATTGTTGAAAATCAGCTTAAATCGGTACGGAAAAATGGGTCGTGACATTTTGGTATCAGAGTATAAATCAAATTCATTTTCGAATTTAAAACTAAAGTTTCTCACCTTAAACTTTTTGATTCCAGAAGCTCTAAAATTTTAATTTGAAATCTTTGGTTTGAATTCTTGAACTTGATTTTAATCCTTGCTTGAATTATTAAGAACAGAGAATAAAATTAAGTTACAAGCTTGAATTCTCAAAAAAACAACTTAGATCCAAATGCATGTATATATACATGCTTTCAAGATCCAGACTATAGATTGGGAAAGAGATTTTAGGGGATGGATATGATATTATCTTTACTGAGTGAAATTTGAAAAGAAAATAATGATCATTACAATATTTTTTATTAGTTGTTTTATGCCAGATGTAAGTTTGTTTACTGATTAAAGATTTATTACCTGCTAACCCATTGTTTTACTTAATTTAAAATAGTTTTGTTAACTGTTTTCTTCTTAACAGTAAGTAACTTGAAATCTTTCTATTATTATATAGTTTATATAAACCATAATATATTTTAAAGTGTATGTAAACACACTTATGAAGATAGACAGCCTATATATATGTACTCTTAAAACAAAATGAAATCGAATAACATTCTATGGTAAACACCCTATATACATATGTACACATTCTTATGATGTGGATAGCCTATTGATTTTTTTTAAAAATAATTTCCAATGAATGACAAGGCATTGGGGCACCACCTATCACGGTACTTGGTCTAGATCAGCATACCGAGGACCCCCTCTGTTCCCATGCAACACAAGACCGAACTACCCCCTTACAAGATAGCACGAATAAGATCACCCCGTGGTTGGGTTCAGCAACCGCCCACACAGTCGAATAAAAAGAGACCTCTAGACAGGGATGACCTTACCCTAATTGGGTGCTACCCACTTAGCCTTGCTGCATATCCCCTAATTTTCAGTCATTCCCGGTTGATGAGGTTCGAGGCTCAGCGTTACCTTTTTAGAACATTTCACTTAGATTACAAACCGTCCTCCTGATGATGTTCTGAAAGCATTCATCCATACAAGTCCGTTTTGGGTTCGAACGAAACCCGAAGACCCTATCCTACTACATCCATTTTGGAATCACCCTCAGGATTAGCTGCGTTTATCCCTTGCACTTCACTGCTCCATCTTCGACTCCAAGCTCTTGTCTTCATCACAAAAACATACTCATTGGATCGAAGTGGTTTTTGGATTATAAATCTGATCCCGGTCTCTTCGAAACAAAGTTCGCTATTTTCCGGTAAACTCAACCTCGGTTCTTTAGGAAATGCACCGACGAAATATAAGATTGGATTTCAACTCCTAACCGTTAGTGAACGGGTCTCCTTATAATTTGACATATAGAACAAACAGT
Source organism: Allium cepa (assembly GCA_030765085.1). Classification (NCBI taxonomy): domain Eukaryota; kingdom Viridiplantae; phylum Streptophyta; class Magnoliopsida; order Asparagales; family Amaryllidaceae; genus Allium; species Allium cepa. The sequence continues at coordinate 511,280,602 of CM060941.1, forward strand.
TTATACGTATGGTATAGCACCTCGAACGGTAAACGCACCATATAATACCCGAGTTTTCTCTAGGTATTTTCAAAGTTAAGTTTTTGTCCAGATTTAATAGTCTGTTATCTAACTATTAAAATAATGAATCAATTCAACCGAGTTATTTCCCATTTCAACCATTAAGCCTTGTTCACCTTTAAAATCCCAACAGATTAAAATTTATTAAGGACGCTTATTTTACTGGGTAAATATATAGATAAAACCATTTCTTTCCAAGTCATACTTATAAATTTTCCAAATACATTTCTCAGGTTTATTAAATAAAAATACTCTTTATAAAAGTTTATTATACAGTATATCATTTAAAACAACACTTGTATTTAATAGATTTACTGAAGAAAATATACTTAAATACTAATTACTCTAAAATAAAAATTTACTTTTAAATAATCACTATATAAATAGTTTTTATTCTTAGAAAATAGTTTAAATAACTCATAATTTAAAATAACAATTATATTTTATAAAAAATTCCAAAAATAATAAACTACTTTGCTCATTTCCAAAATAATTATCAGTTCATTTAAAAACACCATTAGAAAATAATATTCATTTCACATAAAACTAGATTCGAAGATGACCCAAAATGAATAGGGCTTATCAGTCTCAATAGTACTTATCATGCTACAATTTACAGTCAATACAGATATTCAAAATCAATCAACTTCCATAGATCGATTCACATTATATTCTCAAGTATAATTAACGGGAAAATAAATAGATATATGCTGGAATAAGCAGATCAGAGATTTATCATTGCTAGTAAATATTTACAACAATTACACAGAAACTATCAGATTGATGGCTTAAACTATCCACAGAAGTTAAATTAACTATTTAGCGGAATGGTGTCGGTTTCCGCTAACCAAATGTCAAACAGTTTGAATAATCTATAATTAACACATCTATTTAATTTGGGAATATCCTAACAGATTGGCCGTAAAATTACAACGGTATTCGTTTCAAACGGTAATTAATTCTGTCTGAATAAGCTTATAAAAGTAATAGTTTTGGTATCCTATAAAGACGTGTTTATATTATAGTATGTTTGTTCCGCTGTGAGATTCTAAATTGTTCTCTTTTTCTTCTACCTTCTTTCTTTCATTCACTATCCGTCTTTTCATGCGATTTGGCTGACAAGTGTGGTTTAAAACCAGTTTAAATCGATATGAAAAAATGGATCGTGACATTTGTGACAATACCGTGAAAATATGATATATTCTTGGAAGCAACTCTTATACGAGTTCTTTGCTTAATTCTGCATTTGCAAAGATCCTTCCATCGATCATACCATCCTCGCTAACATCAGGCAACACCATGGAAAGTCCTTGAGGGATTATCTAAAGAGATTAAACATTGAAGCCTTGAAGGCCAAAGGCATGAACGAAAGAGATAAGCTCATCGCTGTACACTCGTGACTCATAGCTAATTATCCTTTCTGGAAGGAGTTATTTATTCATGGGCGCTAGGATCTTTAAGATTTCCATTTCCAAGCCGACAAATTTATATGAATGGATGAATTGTATTACTCAAAGAAGAAATTCGATCACAATCAGGATGATGGTAGATTCGTCCTGGAGAGAGTTTCCAAGAGAGCTAGATGGGAAGACACCAGTACTAATGCAGTGGCGTCAAGCCAACCAATTTCTTACATCTATGCAATGACCCAGGATAAGGTCAACTTCCCCACTTCATCTAAGGCCCAAAATTACCCTGAGCAGAAAAAAGGAGACAAATATTTTACCAACTATATAGCAAATAGCCATAGAACCAACGAGTGCAAGGTACTGGCTAGAATAATTCACAAATTGATTCGAGAAGGGCAATTGAAGGAATTCGTGAAGAACCGGAGCAAACTCTCATATCAAAAACTGACGCAAGGAAGCCTATTGGTAATATTGTAAATGTGATTGAAGAAGAAGACCCACTAAACTTAAGTCCACCCCAGAATAGGATTAAAGTCATATATGGAGGACCACATCCAACATATAGAAGTCAAAGCACCCGAAGTAAATATAATCGAAAAGCTAAGAAGGGTGTATTCCCCATACAGGAGGAATCGCCGTTCAAAAGTCCAAAAAACATCAATATGCATACATTTGTGATTAATCCATAAGAGCTATGGAGGGTAATCCATCACTCCCACAATAATCCCTTAATGATCATAGTCTAAATAAGATCCTTGGTGGTCATGAAAATCCTGGTTGATATGGGGAGTGTGGTAAATATGATATTTGGCCATGCATTTGATCAAATTGGAATTTCCAAGGATAGACTTGAACCTAGTCCCAAGCCAATTTTTGGGTTTATAATAAGGGGACAACTCTGCTTGGGTAGATGAAGCTTTTGGCCCAACTGGGACTTCCTCTATTCCCTCGAGTCTTTGAAACAATCTATATGATCATAGATAAGCCCTTATTTTATAATGCCTCCTTTAAGCGACCGGCATTGGATGAGGTGGATGCAAACGTCTCCCCAAAATATCTAATGCTTAAATTTCTCACTAAAAGTGGTTGGGGCACTATTCAAGATGAAAAATTCGCATCCTGAGAAATGTACTTTGCAACTATAGTGCAATATAACAGGGAGTTCACTTGGTACTTTGATTCCTCCATTACTTACAGCCTTCGAAAGATGGATTCTTACATCCATCATTCGAAGCAAAGAAAAAAATGATAAAACTAACAAACGTATTGCTACATGGTATTTTACAGTTTGTGGAATGTGAAAGACAATGGATTCCAGCTAAATCGAAGAAAGAGAGATTGCTGCAGAATTATATTATTGAGGAGAGGTGGAAAGAGTTAAGCCAACTAAAGAAACCGAGAGGTTCTACTGGATTCTGCCGATTCTACTAAAATAATCAAAGTAGGAAAGAATCTCGAAGAACAACTAAAGTCAAGATTGATAGAATTTTAAGAGATAATAAAGACATTTTTTCTCGGACCCACTCTGATATGGTTGGAATTAGCCCCACAGTCATGAGCCATGCCCTAAATATCAATCCACACATTCCTTCGGTCAGGAAAAAGAAAAGGCGATTTGATATGGTTAAGACCGATGTGATGAAGGAAGAAATCAAGAAATTGCAACAAAATGGGGTCATCCGAGAAGTTCGATACTCCAAATGGTTGGCAAATGTGGTTCTGGTAAAGATATCCAATGGGAAGTGGCAGACTTGTGTAGATTATATAGATTTGAATAAAGCTTGTCCAAAGGATTATTACCCATTGTTGAGGATAAATCAGTTGGTCAACCACCAGTAGACATAAGTTGGTTTCCTTGATGGATGCATACTTTAGGTATAATCAGATTCCTACGTTTAAACCCGATGAGGAACGTACTAGCCTCATTACTGATGAAGGGACCTATTGTTATAAGGTAATGCCATTCGTATTGAAGAATGCAGGAGAAACTTATCAATGATTGGTTAACCGAATGTTTAAAGTACAAATAGAGATGAACATGGAATTTTATGTTGAAGACATGTTGGTAAAGTCTTAAGAAGCGAAAAATCATCTTGAAGATTTAAATGTAATGTTTAAAGTGATCCATAAGTATCAAATGAAACTCAACCCCCAAAAATGCAACTTTGGAGTCTATTTCATAAATTTTCTTGAATATATTGTGAGTGCACAAGGGATTGAGGTTAGGTTAGAGAAGATCGAGACCATAAAGGATATAGCAGAATCTAAGACAAATAAAGATATTATGAGTCTGAATGAAAAGTGGCAGCACTAAACTGGTTTATATCAAAGGCCACTAATAAATACATACCGTTCTCTAAGGTAATTAAGAAGAAGAAAAACTTTGAATGGAATGAAGACTCCAAAAAGGAATTCCAAGAACTGAAGCTGCATTTGGAAAGGCCACCAATGTTATCTAATACCAAAGAGGGAGAGGATCTATTCTTATATATGGAAATTTCTGAACACGCGGTGAGCTCGGTACAGACTAAAAATGATATGGGACAGCAACTACCAATTTATTATGTAAGTAGGAGGTTAAAGGACGCAGAAATAAGATACCCAGTCATAGAAAAGCTAGCATACTGTTTAATGTTGACAGCTCAAAAATTAAAGCCATATTTTTAGGCTCACCCGGTAAAGGTACCAACCAACTTCCCATTGAAGCAAGTCTTTGGCAAGCCCAAAACTTCTAAAAGGTTAATTAAGTGGGTATTGAACCAAGCCAATACGATATAGCATATCAGCCTAGATCGGCCATAAAATGTCAAGCTTTAGCCGATTTTATTAATTAGTGCACAGGGTTAAGTTTAGAGCAGCCCGAAAAGGAGAAATATACAAAACCCTAGTGTCAACTATTTGTGGATGGCGCTTTAAGGGAGCAAGGAGCGGAGGAGGATATGTATAATTACCATAGATGGACATAAGTTACGTTATTCATTGAAGTTAGGATTCTCAGCAACTAACAATGTAGCAGAGTATGAATCCATGGTTGTAGGATTAACCCTTGCTTTGCAACTTAAAATCCAAAGAATCTAGATATTCTGCGATTCTCAATTGATGGTCAACCAAATCAAGCATATATACCACATGAAGGATCCTAAACTTAGTTAGTATGTGCAGAAAGTATTAAAGATGCTTGCACTTTTTGAAGATTTCTTTGTACATCAAGTACCAAGAGGAGACAACTCTCAAGCAGATTCAATGGTTAAGATAGCAAGCTCAAGAGGATCCCATAAAACTCGAATTGTACCTATAGGATTTTAGGCCAATCCCAGCATTGAGGAAAACAAACAAGAAAAAGCTGCGGCAATATTAATGTTAACCCGATCGCAAGCCTTGGCATCAGGATCGGAATAGATGGACCAAGAGATACCAAATAAAGAATCTATGGCTCCAATGGTAGAGGAAAGTTAAGAAAATACTTAGATGGCGCCAATCAAGGATTATATTGTCAATGGAAACATTGCCTGTAGATAAAATAGAAGCGCGAAGGTTAAAATGGCAAGCTTAGAGCTTTACCATTATGGATGGTGTTCTCTACAAGAAAGAGTATGCCCTTCCTTATCTACGATGTGTGAAACCTGAAAGCAGGATGAGAATAATAAAGGAAGCACACGAAGGGTTTTGTGGGGATCACTCTAATGGAATAAAAATAGCCAAAAATATAATGAGGCAAGGGTTTTACTAGCCACATTTGACTAACCAAAAGATGGAACATGTTAAAAGGTGTGAAAAGTGTCGGCGTTATTCAAAGATACCACTTCTCCTACCTAGTCAACAAACCCCTATTGCTACCGCATGGACATTTGATGTTTGGGGAAATGACTTAATTGGACCACTTTCAATCACCAAGGGAGGAGTGAAAAATGCTGTGGTGGCAAAAGATTACATTATAAAATGGATTGAAGCAGAACAATTCCCGAAAATTACCACTGGAAAAGTGCTAAAATTTGTCATCAAAAATGTTGTCACAAGATTTGGGATACCTTATGAGATAATATTCGACAATGGGACCCAATTTGAGAGTGAAGAGTTTTCATGGTTTTGCCATAAGGATGGAATTACAAAAAGCTTCTCCTCGGCCGCTCATCCAAAGGCCAATGGATCCGTCGAAGCAGCTAACAAAACAATCAAGGCCATCTTGAAGAAGAGGTGAACAAGGAAAAAGGAAATTGGGTAGAGAAATTGCCCCTAGTTCTGTGAGCTTATAGAACTTCAACAAGAACTACAATGGGTCACACCCCATATTCTCTAACATATGGATGTGAAGCACTGCTATCTGTAGAGATTAAGGTACCTTCTCATAAAAGAATTGCATACCATTTAATCCATAGCAGGAATTGAGGAAGGAATCACTTGACCTGATTCATTGAATGAGATATGAACCAGCCTTGAGAATGGCTGAATATCAAAGGAGGATGTCAAAATATTACAACTCAAAAGTAAAAGCTAGGTTATTTAGACAAGGGGATTTAGTACTTCGAAAGGTTATGGCTGTTAACCCTATCTCGGTTACGACTCAAGAGATGCCGACTCAGAAGAGTTGCCGACCTAATTAGTTAAGAAACATGCCGATCTAATACTTTCACATAGATGCCGACCTAAGGCATAAAGAAGTTCCGACTCAACAGCGCAAGCACGAAGACCGATCTAAAGCTTTAGCAGGTTGGCCGACCTAACTAGTTAACAAGGTGACCGACCCAATTCGATGCCGACCCAGAAGAGTTGCCGACCTAAGGCCATGCTGATCTAACAGATCCAATAGGTTGCCGACTTAAGGTTTCAATAAGTTGCCGACCTAGTGCTTCAGAAGGATCCGACCTAACATGTTGCTGACCTAACTACCCAATGAAGTCACCGACTTAACTAAGGGACCGGCTTAACATGCCTACCGACCTAATTGAATGGAACAAGTTCACGACTTACGCTTGAGTCGTGACCGACTCATGACCTGTTTAAACATGCACTCCCAGTTAAGTCGGGAGCAATGCATTAAAGAGGGGGAGACGACCTACTGCCCAGCTTGTCTCGGCACCGACCTACGACTCAGCTTATCTCGGCCGCAACTCAATTCAGACAGGCTTGCTTCCATTAAGTCGCGGGCTTAGCTCGTTAGATCGGCAATGAGATAGGTTAAGTCGGTCACGACTTATACTGAGTCGGTGGCGACTTAGAACTTAGCAAAATTTCCAGACCAGAACTCTTATAAATAGAGGACCACTTCCAACGTTCAAAGGACTTTTTTTGGCTCATTCTCTTCAAGCGCCATTACTCCGCCGAATTCCAGACTACTTCAAAGCTCTTGAGATCCAACAAACTTCTAAAGGAACTCCATGAAGATATCATCTACATTCACCATGGATTTGAAGATGATTGTCAACATCAAAGTTTGAGCTACTTGTTTTACATATCCTATCACTTGAAGTGTGTTGTAATTGAAAGATCTTGTAAAGAATTGTAATCAAACTAGTGATAAAGAGATTAAAGTGGACGTAGGCTTGATTATAAGCCGAACCACTATAAATACTGTGTCTCTTACTGTTTTTCTGCATACTTACTGCTTATTTCTGATTCCCGTACGAACGGGTGGTGCTTTCACAATCACATCCTATACACCAGGGTGTTAGCGTTTAAATTTTAGCGTTAACATTTTGGTGCTTTCACTGAGAATTGAACTCAGGAAAACTATCAACATTGCTTTACAGAAGATTTGTAGAGAGAATTTCCTTGAAGACTAGAAGTCTAGCAGAAATTATGGCCTCTGAAAGGAAACGGAAGTTTTTGAGGTTTGAAAGTACTAGCAGCAACGCCATTGCTCTTCCCGCATTAGGTGAAACAGCTTCGACTATTGGAGTCACAAAGGCTGAATTAAGTGCTGTGGTTTATGGAATATATCAACACATGGAAGTTCAAAGTAATAGAGTACTGGACAAGATGAACGCATTGCAAGAGGAAGTCCGTCGACTGGAAAATGACATAAAAACCATTGCTAAGGAGGCTCAGGTTTCAGAAGAATGGAATATTCCTCAACGAGCAACGGGCATTGTTGGACCATTCCCCCAAACAGAAAGTTCATGGCCACGACCAACTATCCACGAACGTTTGTCAAGGAGAACTTTTGAAAGAATAGTTGACGACTACCCACTGAGTCCTGGGAACGATGAAGAATACATACCGGAGATGATTGAACAAAGAGAGGACAATGGAGGGAGAAGAAAGCAGAAGCTGTTGAAAAAAGCTCGACGCTTCAGATCCTCTGACTTCACCCCCTTAACCGACACTCCGGAAAATATCTTCTTGGCAACAAAGGATGTTGTTGTGTACCCCAAACCATCTCTGATGAGGAGAAGCGCAACAGACAATGGAAAATTCTGCCGGTTTCACAATCAGCCTGGCCATGACACCAACCAATGTCGCCATTTAAGGAAGGAGATTGAAGAGTTGCTCAAACAAAATGAACTGCAACAATATGTGAAAAGGGATGGAATTAACTACTCTTCTTCCTCCAAGGTGCAGCTGGGTTCCGCTCAACAATGTAGCTCAAATAAAAGAACCGTGGCACAGGGAAATGAAGGTCCGATCATCAGTATCATCACAGCAAGCCCTCACCAGGTAGGAAAAAATTGGATGAGACGGGAAGATGTGCTCACGCTTCAAGAGGACCTTCAAAGTGCAAGGAAGTTTCGATTCTGAAAAATGTTGCCATCCAATCCTTTCAAGCCAAAAGATTCAATCCCCAAAGCTTGGGGCAACAACTGCTTTCTTACTTTACTGGAATACTATGTTTCAAATTTGTAAAAGAATGCTGATCTAATAATTCTTGTATCAAAATCTGTTATAAAAACAAGTGCAAATAAATAATAAAAACTATAAGCCTTGTTTTCCCTATTATTACAAGTGGCTTATTTTATTTCGATATGTGAAATACTCTGAGAATATCACTAAGATTATCGATCTAAATTTGCAGGCAATCAATATCCAGCCGATTCATTACAATATCAGGCAACCCTTGGTAGCATTCAAAAGCAAGTCTTAAGCGACGAAATTCCAGGGCCGAATCCTGAATAAGAAGTACTCTAAGCAAACAAATAAGATTTGGCTAGAGTGCGTTTCTTCAGTTAAAACCACCCGCCAACAGAAGAAGATAATGCACACTTGAGGATGGCACTGAGCAATTGCTAATATAATCAATCAAATTTGCAACTGTCAAATATATGATTCTCTTGTTAAGGGCAATTGCAAGGCGGGCGAATAACAACAAAAATAAAGTGGATATAGGCCTAATTCTGGCTAAACCACTATAATTCTCGTGTTCCCTACTATTATAAAATGCTTTGTTTTATTTGGGCATATGAAATACGTTAATCGCGTTACTAAAAAGACGATTTAATAATGCAGGCCATAAAAACAAGGCTTACCAATCACGAGACCAAGCGATCCGCGACAACATCCAGCAGTCAAGCATTGAGCCATTCAAAATTCCCACATTCAAATCCTGCAAAAGGAGAACTTCAAACGGAAGTAAGCGAGGTGGATAAAAGCAGATCATATATAGCTAATTGCAAATGTTTGAACAAACAAACGGCAAGTTAAAGAACCTATATCTGCCACCACCAATTTGCTTAACTATAAAATATATTCCTTTGGGTAAGGGAGAGGCTTGGCAGCTAAAAGTGATGACCCTTGCGAAGCAAAGGAAATCGGCAAAAAGGCACGCGAAAGCAAGCATTAGCCAGCAAAAGACCATTTCGGAAGCACAAGCCCTTTTTTGAAGGCATAATTCCTCAAGGGATAGAGACCTCAAGCGGGCTCCATCGAAAAAGGTGTCTCTCTCGTTACAAAGTCGTGGAGTTACCAGCCAACACACTCCCGAGAATCCATCCAGACAAGAAAAGGAAACTCCAAACTTCCTGACAATAACCCTCCTCTGGGGCACACATTTCACCACAATCGGTCGACATATTCCCGTGAGATGAAAAGCCCTCTTCGGAGGCCAAAAGCCCTCTTCAGAGGCCGAATGCTTTTCTACGGAGACCGAATGCTTCTCCTCAGAGACCAAAGCCCTCTTCGGAGGCCAAAAGCCCTCTTCAGAGGCCGAATGCTTCTCTACGGAGACCGAATGCTTCTCCTCAGAGACCAAAGCCCTCTTCGGAGGCCAAAAGCCCTCTTCAGAGGCCGAATGCTTCTCTACGGAGACCGAATGCTTCTCCTCAGAGACCAAAGCCCTCTTCGGAGGCCAAAAGCCCTCTTCAGAGGCCGAATGCTTCTCTACGGAGACCGAATGCTTCTCCTCAGAGACCAAAGCCCTCTTCGGAGGCCAAAAGCCCTCTTCAGAGGCCGAATGCTTCTCTACGGAGACCGAATGCTTCTCCTCAGAGACCAAAGCCCTCTTCGGAGGCCAAAAGCCCTCTTCAGAGGCCAAATGCTTCTCTACGGAGACCGAATGCTTCTCCTCAGAGACCAAAGCCCTCTTCGGAGGCCAAAAGCCCTCTTCAGAGGCCGAATGCTTTTCTACGGAGACCGAATGCTTCTCCTCAGAGACCAAAGCCCTCTTCGGAGGCCAAAAGCCCTCTTCAGAGGCCGAATGCTTCTCTACGGAGACCGAATGCTTCTCCTCAGAGACCAAAGCCCTCTTCGGAGGCCAAAAGCCCTCTTCAGAGGCCAAATGCTTCTCTATGGAGGCCGAATGCTTCTCCTCAGAGACCAAAGCCCTCTTCGGAGGCCAAAAGCCCTCTTCAGAGGCCGAATGCTTTTCTACGGAGACCGAATGCTTCTCCTCAGAGACCAAAGCCCTCTTCGGAGGCCAAAAGCCCTCTTCAGAGGCCGAATGCTTCTCTACGGAGACCGAATGCTTCTCCTCAGAGACCAAAGCCCTCTTCGGAGGCCAAAAGCCCTCTTCAGAGGCCGAATGCTTCTCTACGGAGACCGAATGCTTCTCCTCAGAGACCAAAGCTACCATCAGCGGCACAAGTCCTCTTCGGAGGCGCAACTCTTCGGAGGATAAAAGACCTCTAATGGGTCATACGCCACAAAAAAGAAAGTTCTCTACTCAACAAAAAAGATTGGAGGAGTCATGACCCTCCAACCATGAGAGAGTAACTTCCAGGCGATGAAAACCCTCTCTGAGGCACATTTCACCAGGAGTTGAAGTGTTATAACCGCTTTTCGGGATTTCACTTCACCAGAGTTGAAATGTAAACAAAATAAAAGCCCTCTTCGGAGGCCCATTTCACCAGGAGTTGAAGTGTTATAACCGCTCTTCGGGATTTCACTTCACCAGAGTTGAAATGTAAACAAAATAAAAGCCCTCTTCGGAGGCCCATTTCACCAGGAGTTGAAGTGTTATAACCGCTCTTCGGGATTTCACTTCACCAGAGTTGAAATGTAAACAAAATAAAAGCCCTCTTCGGAGGCACATTTCGCCAGGAGTTGAAGTGTAGCAACCGCTCTTCGGAATTTCACTTCACCAAAGTTGAAATGTAAAAACAAAGACCTTCTTGAAAGCACACGTTTCACCGAGATTGAAATAAAACTTCCAAGTGTTGAAACGTGAAAAGGCTTTCTTCAAAGGCACAACTCTTTGGGGGTACACGTTTCACCAAGATTGAAATAAAACTTCCAAGTGTTGGAACGTGAGAAATCCCTCCTCAGAGGTACAACCCCCTCCCGGGAACACAATTAAGAAAAAAGACCTCTTTGGAAACCCACGTTTCACCGAGATTGAAATAAAACTTCCAAGTGTTGAAACGTGAAAAGGATTTCTAAAGCATAACTCTTTGGAGGTACACGTTTCACCGAGATTGAAATAAAACTTCCAAGTGTTGAAACGTGAAAAAATCCCTCCTCAGAGGTACAACTTTCTATAAAAAAAAAAAAAAAAAAAAAAAAAAAAAAAAAAAAAGATCCTCATCAAAAGCGTACTTTAACTTTCAAAGGAAAAATAATTTGCCTACTGTGGGAAATGATCGTAAAAAGAAAAGAAGTTAAAGTACCCTTCAGAGGTCCGCTTTACCACATAGAGGAATTCACTTGATGAGATATGCACATAAGCAAAAGAAAAAAGTGATTTCTTCGAACGACCAAGCGTAAAAACTTATACGAAGGGAGTTGTACTCTATAAAATTTTCTTTAAAATAATTATTCTTTAGCAAATAAGAGTGTAAGTCCCCTCGAGGTATAGAATATTGCAGCATACTTATGGAATGGGGGCAATATAGTATAATTACACACAATATGGTATAACTAAACCAGCAAAAGGTAACGCTCAAGTAACATACCATAAGCTCGCTGCAATATCAAATAAACTCATGCCAAAACGAATAACAAATGTATTCTTTAATTCAAACAAAAGTTTGTACAAACGAGGAATCATTTTATTCAATTACAACGCAGGTACAGGTTTCAAAATAAAGAAAAGCGGGGGCCGGTACCCGCACAATTCTCGGCCAGTACATGCAAAACACAAAAAACTAGAAACTGAAGATCTTCACTTCTTTTTGCTGCCTTTAGACCCTTTACCCGGCCGAATGATCAGCTTTTCAGGTCGACCAGTGGGTATAAGGGAGGAAGGAGAGGTAGGCGCAGCTGGCCCAACTTCCGGCTCCTCTTCAGTGGCGGTGATTTTCTTCCCCCTCCTCTTTGATGTCCCACGCTTCTCTCTCCTCTGTGAGGAAGACTCACTCCCCGGAGTGACAAGTTTTGATAGAGCAATGTCGTCGGAAGGAGTTCGCTCCGGAGATATGTCACCTCCCTCAAGTCTCTCATCTTTTTGCTCTTGTGAAGCGATGGGATCATCCAAGCCGTGGAGAGCCTCTATTTGTTCTTCCTGTGATCCAGGTTGCAAGGCAGAAGGAGGCGCCACTTGAAGAGATGGAGGAAGGATAACCGGAGGAATAGGAGTTTGAGCAGCGCTTGGTGCTTTCTCTACAGAAGAAAAGAGGTTAAAGTCAGTAAAAGAGAGGGGATGAAGGCTCACCAATAAAGTTAGTAGAGAGAGGAGATGAAGGCTCATCAAGGTTGAGAAGATAGCCGAGGAGTTCATGAAACTCATACGAGACAAATGTGTAACCCGCTTGAACAGGATTAACAGTAGCGGGATTAACATGAGAATTACCTGGTGAAGCCGATTTCCTGATTTCAACTTCATAAGCTTGTGTGCCAGCGCTCTCATCACCCTCGTCTCCACCATGTACGCTTGTAATTTTAGTAGTAACTTTGGTAGGAGAAGCCAAATGGGAACTGGAACCAGTGATGTTGACTTCAGATGAAGAAGGAGGCTGAACCGGAGTGGTTGAAGTAGTTCCTCCAATCTGCCCCCCTTCTGCCACTTCGGTTCTTAGCTTAGCAAGTTGTTCCTTTCCCTTGGCAAGGGCAGCACGAGCGTCTTCATCAAAATAATGCCTTTCCAAGGCTGACTCATCATAACCAGCACCCTCAGCACCAAGCATATCGAGGGCAGCCTCCCACACCTCGGCTAAAGTCATCTCGTACTTGGGACCTAGAAAAGCAAGGCTTCCACGCCCCAAGACGCTATGTAAGTAGAAGTCGAATAGTGTTGAGCCAAAGCTGTTCTTAGTCTCCTCATGAGATTCCTCAGCTGCGATTCTGCCGGCGACAGCCTCATCACGCTCCCTCTCAGTTCTAGAAAGCTGAAGCTTAAGCATTTGTATCTCCGCTTCCTGGGAGTTGTTTTTCTTATGAAGCTCAGCGATATCAGAAATATAGCCTTCACTGATTCTCTTTTGCACTTCAAGCCTGTCCTCAGCATCCCTTTGGCTGGCATGAGCGTCTCTTACTTGTTTGAGAAGCACTTCTTCCTTTTGAGAGTATGAAGTAGAGGAAGCAGCAAGTTCATCTTTTAACTTCTCAACTTTTGCTTCGAGCTCCTCATTGTAGGAAGTAATGTTCCTCATTTCAGTGTCATGCTGCTCAAGGACTTTTTGCCACTCAGCCTTATCGTTTTCCATGGTGAGCATGGCCTCTAAGTTGGCACGGTTAACTCTTTGAAGTTCATCAACAAGCTTCTGCCAGTTTGACATCCTCTCGATGTCGAGTTTGACGGCGTCAAGATTTCGCAGCATAGCAGGCTTGTCGATAGGAACCAGGTCGAGATCGAATCTCACACCCTTTAAGCACCATTGGGGAAAGCGACTTTGTAAGGTGGCTGGGCCGGGCCCCACTTGAAATTTAGGCCTACTTATTATTGTTTGGATGTCCTCCTTCCCGAGAGCAGGAGAGTCGGAAGAAATATCAAGAGGGGCAGGAGCAGTAGGCTTGTCGGGAGTGGTAGAAGCATGTCTCTCACCATGTCGAGCTCGTTTGCTCGAATCTTCTACTACATGACCTTTTCCCCGGTCATCGTGTGATTTCCTTTTATAGGAATCGTCACCTCTCTGCGGGGAGTCGCGATGCTCATCCCTATCCCTCCTTTCCCGAGCTTTTCGAGCAGCCCTCTCTTCATCAGACTCCCTATAGGAAGAGAAGTAGCGCCCATAATTATACTGTCCACGCCCACCATAGCGTTGAAAATCTTGATAGTATGATCCACCGCGTGTCATTGGAGAATCTGAAATAAGAAAAGATAAGCTTCAGAAATCTTTAAAGCATAAGAAGATAAGTGTATAAGTGTGCTGGAAAATTCTTAAGTGGTGTGTGAAGTGCAAACTACTCGCATTGGGCTAACGAACCACTTCTCAGTTGGGGGGATGTAATAGGTTTCGCTATCGGTGGCAATTCTTGGAATAAAAAAGTTGGAGTCAGTTGGAGGGCAGATGTCACTTCAATTGTTGGAGGTATAACTTTACCACGAGCAGGATCATCTTTAGAGAGCTCTTGGGAAGAGATAAATAAGTCACTTAAATCCCCAAAGACATCATCATCGTCATGCCTAGCCTGGTTCCCTCCATCAGTTCCTTTATCGGCATTTTTCATAGTTTGGGAAGGTTGCTCCTCTTCTTCTTCAGTAATGGGGGGAAGCGCGGACTTTTCGGATGGCCCCGTGTCGTCTCGTGGAGTAGAGCACTTCACTAATGGAGTTCCAGTAGAAGTTTCTCCCTGCACACGATCTTTAGTGGAGACCGAGGCGTCGAGAGTTTTCGTCGGAGAATCGGGAACTTCAGTCGGAGCTTCACAAAGCTGAGTATAGCGAGAAGGGTGGAGAAGTTCGTATTGATGTAGAAATTCGTCGCTTAGTAGAAACTTGATACTTCTCTCTTCTGCGGCTACAGCGCTCAGTCTATCAAAAGTCTGCCTATGTATCGGATCTCTAGAGGGAAGGGGAAGTGCTAAAAAAAGCAAAGAATGAGATTAGCAATTTGGACCCCGAAAAGAGTTAAGAAAGAAAGTGGAAAGACGGAAATAAATGATCTTACTTCCTACTCTCCAAGAAGCATAAAACTCTGGGGGACTGCGAGCAAAGAAAAATTGGTTTAAAAATCCATGGACACTTTCAGTAAGATCAAGAATGAGCTTGCGGTTTCTTGCACTTCTCACAATGATAAGAGAAGGATGGTCTTTGCTCTTTGCAAACGAGCATAAGTAGCGAATTTCTTCGAAGCTCGGCAGTCGGTCAAGATGTCTTCTGAACAAAACAGCCAACCCCATCAAGATAGCGTAACCATTAGGATGAAGTTGGAACGGAGAAATTGACATCCGGAGAAGAAGAATTCGAAGAAAGTCATTGAAAGGTGGGATCGCCCCACTTAAGCACATTTGACGATTAACCGCGACAAAACCATAGGGAGGTCTGTCAGCAGTATCATTTGGTCCGGGAAATATGACATCATCTTCAGCAAAGCCGAATTGAGTACGCAACTGAATAAATGTTCTCGAAGATAGAATAGTCGAAGTTCTTTCCGGAGGATTCTCTATAGGAGCAGTTACCGGGAAAGTTTCTTCTTCTTGACTTGCTACTTCTTCTCTTTGATGGGAAGTCATTCTACACAAGCAATTGGATATTCAAACATGAAGGTGCACGTTTCCTAAAGTGTGTGAAGTGTTGTACAAGTATCAATCAAACAATAAGCAAAGGTAACTGGAATAAAACCTAGCAAACATTTGTTAGTTATAAAAACCAGGAATCTTTGTTTTGAGTTTGAATATGCAAATACAATGTTGATGCAAGCAAATCAGTTCAAATTGTTGATACTTTGCATTAATATTCTACTTTAGTCAATTGATTCACAACATTTCATGCAATATGTTCATATCTTTTATCTTGTCTTAACTAATCTGTCATTTGATATGGGCAGTCAATGGCAGTATGTGCGCCTTGGTTTTCTTTGTTTGTATGTTATTCTCAACAGGTTTGCGGCTCAAAAGTGAGAATGATCTGTGAAGTAATACAATGACGTTCAAACAAATTTAAAGTTGGGGCAGTACAAAGTTTGATCACAATTCAAAGTTTATTCAGCTTAGTCCGGTAGTCAAAGTCAAAATGCATAAAGTGGGTATATGCTCCTAAACGTCAAAGCCTAAGTACTATCTCGGCTACGTTCTAAAAATCTTTTACGGGATAAGGTTAGATCGGTAGCGGGTCAAGGTCAAGATGATTTAACTTGGCAACTCGTTCACTAGGTCGCAAGTTCTGGTTCAAAAGGCAGGAATTTCTCAAGTGTTAGCTCGGTCACGACTTAAGCTTTAAAGTTTGAGTCGGTAAACTTCTTTCTGGCATTATCTCGGTCACGGTTTAAATCTTAGATCGGCAGAATGGTAGGTCGGTGGGTTTCCCACATGCATTAACACGGCCACGATTTAAGGATTGAATCGGCCAAAAGCTAAGTCGCCTGAAATCAACGGGTCGCATCAAAATGAATACTTCGATCCACTCAAACCGTTAGCTACCCCCTCGAATCAAAAAACCCACACTTCATTCCTATTAGTTCATACTTCCAGATCGTCCAATGCACCAATTCAAAACCTTGCAATCCTAGCACACATCAAAATCCACTAGCCTGCATCGGTGAACCATCTTCATCGTCTCATCGGACAGTTAAAATCGAACCTAGCAACCTAAACTCCATCAGCCGTGAACATAATGGGATTCGCGATAAAGCGTCATGTCAGGGAGTGATTTAGATGGTGAAATTCACGAACTAACAGTGATCTATAATCGAAGAAGAGGATTCACTTACGCTCTGAATAGTAGGAAGTGCTGATGATCAGGTAGAATGGAATCGCCTTTAAGAACTCAGGAGAATTTTAATGGCGGAATTAAGAGAGCAGGTAATGAAAAAGAAGAAGGGGATATGATTTATACCTCGTGGTGAAAGGAACTGAAGCGGCATTTCACCGGCCTAACTTTTGGACCGTGCCCGATCTAATAACGTGCCGACTCAATGAAGGGCCGAGATAAGAGATAATTCGAAGCACACGACTTAAGCCTAAGACGTATACTTCGAGGGGCAAATGTTAACCCTATCTCGGTTACGACTCAAGAGATGCCGACTCAGAAGAGTTGCCGACCTAATTAGTTAAGAAACATGCCGATCTAATACTTTCACATAGATGCCGACCTAAGGCATAAAGAAGTTCCGACTCAACAGCGCAAGCACGAAGACCGATCTAAAGCTTTAGCAGGTTGGCCGACCTAACTAGTTAACAAGGTGACCGACCCAATTCGATGCCGACCCAGAAGAGTTGCCGACCTAAGGCCATGCTGATCTAACAGATCCAATAGGTTGCCGACTTAAGGTTTCAATAAGTTGCCGACCTAGTGCTTCAGAAGGATCCGACCTAACATGTTGCTGACCTAACTACCCAATGAAGTCACCGACTTAACTAAGGGACCGGCTTAACATGCCTACCGACCTAATTGAATGGAACAAGTTCACGACTTACGCTTGAGTCGTGACCGACTCATGACCTGTTTAAACATGCACTCCCAGTTAAGTCGGGAGCAATGCATTAAAGAGGGGGAGACGACCTACTGCCCAGCTTGTCTCGGCACCGACCTACGACTCAGCTTATCTCGGCCGCAACTCAATTCAGACAGGCTTGCTTCCATTAAGTCGCGGGCTTAGCTCGTTAGATCGGCAATGAGATAGGTTAAGTCGGTCACGACTTATACTGAGTCGGTGGCGACTTAGAACTTAGCAAAATTTCCAGACCAGAACTCTTATAAATAGAGGACCACTTCCAACGTTCAAAGGACTTTTTTTGGCTCATTCTCTTCAAGCGCCATTACTCCGCCGAATTCCAGACTACTTCAAAGCTCTTGAGATCCAACAAACTTCTAAAGGAACTCCATGAAGATATCATCTACATTCACCATGGATTTGAAGATGATTGTCAACATCAAAGTTTGAGCTACTTGTTTTACATATCCTATCACTTGAAGTGTGTTGTAATTGAAAGATCTTGTAAAGAATTGTAATCAAACTAGTGATAAAGAGATTAAAGTGGACGTAGGCTTGATTATAAGCCGAACCACTATAAATACTGTGTCTCTTACTGTTTTTCTGCATACTTACTGCTTATTTCTGATTCCCGTACGAACGGGTGGTGCTTTCACAATCACATCCTATACACCAGGGTGTTAGCGTTTAAATTTTAGCGTTAACAATGGCCAATACCAAAAACCCATCAGATGAGCCATTAGGACCTAATTAGGAAGGTCCATTGATAATCTTCAAAGAAATTTTGCTAGAAGCCTACAAGTTGTGCTACCCTAATGGGAATATGGTACCAAGAATCAGGAATGTGGAATAATTAAGACCATATTTTCCAACTTTAAATGAATATGGCGTTTCCAAGAACATCTCTGTTATGATTTAGTAAGAAAATCTACATGGCCGGGAATGAAATTCTCCTTAAAAATTTAGACTACCTAAGATGGTAGGCCACTAATAATGATAGAAAGCCCATGGTCGCACCAAGAGGGCCAGGTCAAGGCACCTCCTAAAGGGAGGGCGTAAGCCTTTATCCGCGCCAAAACCAAAAATGGACAAGTTAAAGGGGCACAAGCCGTTATCCGTGTCACGCTATGGACATGATAAGACACCTCCTAGAGGGAGGACAGATAATCCCTTGGTCCCACCATGCTATGGACTGGCCAACATTTCGAACAAGTCCTTACACGCTATGGCCAGGTTAAGGCGCCTCCTGGAGGAAGGTCAGGTAAGTCCTCGGGACCTGCTATAGAAAAACCTAGTCGAGCGCACCGAAAACCAAGATGAAATGCTCGACGGACTAAGAAAAGTCCATGTCTGAAACAGGAACTACCTGGAATTGGAAGAGCTGAAAATAACAACAATCAAAAAGGTCGGTATTGTCAAATATGACAAACAACATGAAATAAGTACTGCTTAAATAAGCACAAAATTTGACGAAAAAGTCCCTGCCTGAAATAGGCCATAGCAAATGATAAATGGAAAAAGAAAACTCAGGCCCGAGAAAGCAAAAGCATGCAAAACACTAATAAAGCCAAAGGATGGCGTATTCAATGAGAAAATTAAAGGGAAGCCACTGACTTCTTGTCGCGAACATTTGCCATATAGGTACTCTAGACTTCTATCATAAGGGATAATATCCTAATCTTCTATTACTTAATACTAGAAAGAGTATTCTGGTCTTCTATTACTAAAGATGGTATTCTAGTTTTCTATTAATTGCCAGTACGGGTATTATGGTCTTCAATTATTAATTGCCAACTGTGGTATTCTGGTCTTCTATTGTTAACTACCTAAGCTGGTATTTCGGTCTGCGGTTATTAATTCCTAAATTTTTTTATTCTGGACTTCTATTACTAACCACTAGAGAGATATTATGGTCTTCCATTGTCAATTATCAAAAATTGCATTTTGGAATTTTGGTTAATAATTGTCAGAAAGTGATGTCCCAAAAGTGGCATTTTGAGCTTCAATGGTTCCCGTTATCAATGTTAGGCCCATTTTTATGGTTTTTAGTTACTCATTACTAGCATCAAGAATGGAGAGGCCGTTCGGTGATTGTGGAATCTTTGTCCTAAAGAACACAAGCCTTCTTTATACAAGGGGGGCTAAAAGTTAACCATAAAATGAAAATGAAAATAAAGAAGTCACATCAAAAACCTTCTGCATAGGCAAAGAGTATCAGAAGAAGTTACCTTTCAATGACACCGAAAGGATTGCATTACACAAGAGTAGAAGAAACACATGGTAACTTTAGGGAAGAGCTTTCATGAGAAGATGGTTATAAGGCCGCCCAATGAAACACAAAGACTAAGGAAAAGAAGAGGCCCCAAGTCTTTTAAATAAAAAGGAAGGGGTGTGGGAAGCAAGTTTGTTGCAAATCCAAACCCTTTGAGGTAAGGAAGGGATTTGTTGTTCGTCATTCAAACTGACGTCTTCCAAAAAGGGTAGAAAGGATTGGGTCATAATAGGTAACTCAATTAACAACTCTTTCGAAAGCATAATAAGCCTTTCGAATAGGTTAAAGTACATATTCGACATCCTTTGACAGTATCGAAAGGTTTAAACTAATGCAGCATCAATAATTCAACGGAAGACTAATTTTCGACAACATTCAAGAAAAGCATGGATCACGGTGGTAATTGAATGAAGAAGTAAGCTTTCGATAAGACTACAATGTTCATAATACTTCATAAGAAACCAAACCTTTGGGGAGATGGAGAGTTCATAAATATATTGGGGAAACACAAAGCTTTCGATGGTATTCAACAACCCATGGTGATGAGTAAAAAAACCTTCCGTTAGAATCGAAAGGTCTATAACTGCATAGAAGAAGGGACCTTCCGTCCTGACAAGAGCATGGGACCGAAAGGAAGGCCGCCTGCGTCTGTAAACAAGACCCAAGGGGTCCAATCTGAGGACCGATTTTTCTTCCCATTCATCTACTCAACAATCGCTGTTTCTCCCACTTAATACATTATAACCCTAATTTAGAAATCATATTTGGGTCTAACTTATTAAAT
The DNA here is from genome assembly GCA_030765085.1 of Allium cepa. Lineage (NCBI taxonomy): Eukaryota > Viridiplantae > Streptophyta > Magnoliopsida > Asparagales > Amaryllidaceae > Allium > Allium cepa. The sequence continues at coordinate 511,301,023 of CM060941.1, forward strand.
TTTGTGTCAGATTCCATTATGAAAAAATAAAGAGAATTGTGGCATGCGATCGACTCAGAATTTGGAGGATAATCATGATTAGGCGTTAATTTAATATTAAATGCTAATCATTTATGATTTATTTCTTATTTTCTTGGTTACTTTCGAGAATATACATGAAACTATCATTGGATAATCTCATAAGTTTCGTTCTTCCCCACCTAATATAAATTACAAGAGGGGAGAATATAACTTGTGAATTATTCTCAGATATTAGTCTCATGGCATATTGAATCCGCTTTATTATTGTCCAAATATGTTTGAATCATGCACTCTTTTCGAAAGGTTTTCACAAGTGACATATCATCTTAGGAAGCCAAAAGTGTTAAAGGAATAATAAATAAAACAATCTTGCCATATTATACCATCAAAGGGTTTATAACCATCCGAAGGGATACAAAGGAGATGTGGATTACATTCAATTCCCAAGGGTGATAGAACTTGACGAAATGATATGGACGAAGGTTATACAATCATGATAAGTTGACCGAAGGGTCCAAATAGTTTCCTAAGCCCTCCGGCCTACTGAAAGGTTTAACAAGACCATTGATCCAATCAAATTGCAAGGTTTAAGCTGTACTTGAACCCTTCGGTAGAGGCTAAATGGCTCCTTAAACCTTTCGAGCTAATCATAAGGCTAAGCCATACTACTGATCCCTTTAAACTGTAATTCTTAAACATTGCTTAAACCTTTCGATAGGATCAGAAGTAAGATGATTCTTTATCAAATTCTTATGCACGATGAATAATCTCTTATATTCTTCCAAAATCAATCCCCTCTCGTCGGGATCAAAATTAAGACCTTAAAACCTTCCAACTTTGTCATTTCATTCGAAAATGCGAATCCACACAACTGAAAGGATGGACCCAAATAAAATAATCATATTAAAAGCATCGGGGATGTTAGCAATAAATCTTGTGAACACTTGGGATATCAGTACTAATCGAACCTATTCCATTTAGAGGGATCGAGGCCGATCACTCCTCGAGAGGAGGAAATTTACCTCTTCCCAATGAGCACAAGCTGGGGCCACCGCGGTTGATTTTAATGTTGGATGCAGACCAGTTAACTCCCCGGAGTGACGATGAAGTGAACGCACGTGATATGCATCATGAGGATGTTAAACCAAGAAGGCATGGAAAGCCCATAGACATCGATCAGACCAATCACATGAGGTGGGCATAACTAATGCTTGGCTCCAACTATCCAAACTTCGGACTTGATTGCTATAATAAAGCAACTAGTAAGGCGAGCTATGGCATGAACAATGATGGTTAGGGGATCTCGAGCAGCTATACCTCGTTCACCAATAGTGTCCTACAATTGGAGTATCCAATGAGTTTCAACATGCCGTCGATGCTTACCTACGAGGGAAAGACCAACCCCGGGTAACAAATCATGAGATATAAATGCCTGCTGCATTCCGCACGAGCTGATGGTGCCACAAAATGCATATGTTTTCCTATTACTCTCTCTGGCATAACAACCGTGTGGTTTATAAGATTACCGCCACGGTCAATATCTAGATTTGATGAATTGACAATCCACAGTCAATCTCTAGATTTGATGAATTGACAATAATTTGTGGAGTAGTTCCATATGCAAGCAGCTCGCCTCCAAAATGTAATGTCCATATCAAGCATATTCTATGCTTTGGGAGAATTGTTGAAAGATAATTTGGAAGGATTTCATGTAGCCATCGCAAAAGTGAGTAATCTCAATGACTATGCAATATTGATGGCGATAACAAGAGGGATAGACCCAAATCTTTCTTTGGAAATTGGTTAGCTGGCAAACCACCTACAACGTTAGAGCATTTCTATGCCAAAGTAGCTCGGTATTTGAGGAAAGAGGAAGCTAGATGCTTAGGAAGAAGAATGTTGTGTGACATGAGTGGAGAATGAGTGCAAAGTAACGTTGCAATAAAACAGCCCGGGAGAGTTTCGAAAAAGTTCAAGTGAATGTCCAACATTAACCAAATCAGCAAAAGAAAGGTGGTGATAGAAACCATGAACAAAAGAAGGATTCTGGGAGTGGAAAATCTAGGATCTCAAACCTACACAACATTGAACGTCTCTAGAAAATGTTTACTTGTCTATAAGCAATACCATGCAATATAGGAAATTACCTCCGAAAGAATCGACGGAGAAACAAAAGCAGAATTGAAAATATTACCTGTTCCACCAATGCTATGGTCACGACACAAACGAATGTTGGCATCTCAAGGATGCTATCAAAAAAATGATTAGGGAAAGAAAACTACAGTAGTCTATTAAAGCACAGCAGGATGGTGGGCATGGGACATCCGACCCAAATCAAGGACAAGTGCCATACAGGGCTGAGGAGCCTATGCAGACTGGTGGAAGATTAGTGATCAATACGATAACTAGAAGACCACATCCAGCTGGTAAGGGCTGGCACGAGATGGAGCACTATGCTAGCACAATTAGGCATATGATTTTTGAGCATTGTTTAAATGCAAAAGATTAGGCTTTGGCCAAGCAGCAGCATATAATGGCAGACGACATTTTATTCAAAAATATAGATGCATATAAGGTGGAGGCACCAACGATTGACCCAATGGTTATTTCAGCCATTGTTGGCCCCACTTTAGTAAGGCCGACTAGCCCTAGCTGAATTCTAGGCAGCCCATACAACATGGTGTTTGACTTTGTAGCTTCTAATTGATAACGGCGTTGGAGTTATACATGGTAATCAGGTGATCAGATGCGCCTTCTATGTGGTTGAGTTGAGGGATGCTCAATGGATGGAGAAAAATAAGGGTGTGAACAAGTCTCTCCGTATCCAAGCTGTCGAAGATTGATAACCAGTGCCTGGGCCTTGGCTCAGGCATGATAGCTGGTTCTATAAAGATATATCCAAGGAGTGATAAGGAAGAGCACAAAAAGACCAAGGTTGCACCGGCTGAGCTGACGATTGACATCACGATCAGCCACGACGACCTATTACGGGTCCTAAAGATCGGATCATAGCTCCTCCCCCTAGCGATGAAAGAACTTGCTAGTTTTCTCCGAGCGAATCTTGATGTGCTCACTTGGACTCATTCCGGCTTGTGTGGGATCTTGCCTACTGTTGCAAGCCAGCCATTAAATATCAACCTATGGCATGTCCAAGTGCAATAGAAAAGGCGTGACATGGATCCGGAGAGATCTGCTGCCTTAAAGGAGAGGTGGATGTGCTAAAAAGTAATGGGTTTATTTGCGATGCCATCTATCCTTAATGGGTATCCAATCCTATACATGTAGGAAAGGAAAAAGTGAAGTGGCAAATATGCATTGACTATTCGGACTTAAACAAGGTGCGTCCGAAAGATAGTTTTCCCCTTCCAAGAATCGACTAGCTGGTGGGCTCAACCATAGGACATGAGTTGCAACCTTTCATGGATGTGCATTACGGATATAATTAAATCCTAATGCACATCCCCGATCAGGAGCACACCAGCTTTATTACTAACGTTGGATTGTGTTGTCATGTGGTATTGCCCTTTGGGTTGAAGATCGCTGGAGCAACTTATTAGTGCCTGATCAACCAAACGTTAAAGATCAGATTGGGAAGACGATAGAAGTATATGTGGAGAATATGCTCGTGAAGTCATGATGCTCAAGCGACCACATTAGGGAATTAACAGAAATGTTCGATATCCTACGATATTGTAAAATGAAGATCAATCCTCTAAAATGTTCCATTGGCATTGCATTAGGAAAATTCATATGTTTTATTGTCAATGCTCACGGAATTGAAGCTAAACCCAAGAAGATTCAAGCAATTCTCAACAATCCAAGCATGAAAGATTATCAAACCGTAAGTGGTTTATTTTCAAAGCCACTGATAAATGCATTGTTATCTTCGGCTTGATTAGAAGAGGGAAAGGGAACTTTGAATGAAATTAGGACTATGAAGATGCATTCCAAGCTTTGGTGAACCACTTAGAGAGACCACCTAACTTGTCAAAGCCAGTGTATCACGAACATTTATTTATCTACTTGGCCGTATCGGTGCATAATACAATTGTGGCACTACTTTGTGAGGAGAATAGAATCCAATGATCGATATATTATGTTAGCATGAGATTAATAGGAGATGAAAGGAACTATCCGAAAATAGAGAAATTGGCGTACTGCTTGTAGATTGCTTTACGAAAGTTTCTCCCCTATTTCAGGCTCATCCCACCAATGTTTACACCAATCAGCTATTTGGATGGGTTTTAAAATGACTTGAGATGTCTGGAAGGTTACTCAAGCGGAACATCAAGCTAAGCCAGTTTGAGATTACCTATCTCCCTCAGAGTGCTATCTAGGGATAGGCACCAACAAACATTATATGATAGTTTTACTGCACAGGATGATATTTTGAAAAGTAGTGAAGCCCCTACCATATGATGGAAAATGTGTACGGATGGGCCTCCAACGATCATTGTTTTAGAGCTGGATTCAAGCTAGTAACCACAGAAGATCGATCAATTTTCTATGCTTTAAAGCATGACTTTCCTACAATGAATATAGAAGGCAAATAGAAGCTCTAATTTCTAGAATCAAACTTGTCAAAATACTAGATATATAGTCTCTCGAAATCTTCTGTGTTTTTCAGTTGGTGACGTACCAAGTAAGAGGGCACTACCATGCTAAAGGACAACCACTCCCTCTTTACCTTTTCCAAGTCCAAGAGCTGTTAACCGACTTTGAGTATTATGACATCATGCATGTCCCTCGGGATGAAAACAAAAAGGCCAACTCATTGGCTAAGTTTGCTAGTACCAAGGACGCACAAAAAATGGGCTTGGCTCCAGCTAAACTACTAGATGCTTCAACATGAACCAAATGGAAATTGACTGGGTACTAGAGAAAAATCCTAAAAAGAAGTCGTGCATAATTCAGATTAGATGTTATTTTCTACAAGGAGTCTTTCTTGAATGGAGGAATGAAAGACGAAAAATTATTCGTAAAGCTTCAAGACACATCATCCGAGAAGGTGTCATATATAGATAGGGCTTTTCTGTTTCCCTGCTCCGCTGTATCACTCATGATGAAATACAACTATTCGTAAGGGAAGTTCATGAAGGGAATGTGGCGCTCACACTGGAGGGCAAACCTTAGCGAAGAAAATACTCCTTTATGCGTACTACTGACTGACTGTCTACTGAGATGCTACTAATTATGCTAAGCAATGCTGAAAGTGCGAGATGTATGAAAAAGTTCTAAGAGCTCGATTGATGAAAATTACACAAATGTCAGTCCATGGCCTTTTTCCAAATGGGGTATACATATTATTGGCTCGTTATCAATCTCAGAAGTTGGTGCAAAGTATGCTATCATAGCATTTGATTTCTTCACTAAGTGGGCTGAAGCGGAGCCGTTAACCATGATTACAATGAAGAAAGTATTCAATTTAATTTTCGAAACATCGTATGTTGCTTTGGCCTTCCATGAACCATGGTTACTCATAATGGGACACAATCGACGACACTGAATTCAAAGACTTCTACCATCAGCATCATATTGAAAAGAGATATTTGCTCACCATCAGTAAATGACAAGTTAAAGCTGTAAACAAAATCATAAAGTCCATTTTGAAGAAACATTAGGAAAAGGCTAGAGGCAAGTGGGTGGATGAACTCCCAACAACATTATGTGCTTATAGAATCACCCATAAGTCAGCGATTGGCCATACTCCTTTCCCCCTTGTTTATGGCTCTTAAGCTATCATTCCTGTTGAGCTCGAAGTTCGTTCTCATCGAGTGACCTGCTATGATCCTGGAATGAATAGAGATCTCCACTTCGAATATCTAGATTTTGCAGATGAGAAGCGCGAATAAGATGATTTTGATGGCAGCTGCACATCGACACCAAGTCGCTCAACATTACTACATAATGTCCAACCTTTGAAATCAGCGATCTAATTGTAAAATGGGGTTTTCTATTCCTATCGCACAAGAATCCTACCTAGGAAGGACCGTACGTCATTGAATGAAGGCTTGGAGAAGGAACTTTTAAGCTAGCAACCATTGATGGCGTCACAATCCCAATGCCATGGAATAGCGAGCATTTACAATACTATTTCACTTATTTTTTTTATTCACTTATATTTAGTTTCTGAGTTTTCTTTAACTTTTGGTTTTCCACATATATAAAAAGAAAAATAATGTCATTTCTTTACATTTTACAAATAAAGTTTAAAATTCCTTCATATCTGTGATTGTGTAGCATTACATATTAGGTACAATACCTGACTAGCAAATATTGATAAGTTCGAGCAGGTTCCCAGAGTTTGGAGCCAGCTGATACCCAAGTTCATGGTTGGACTAAATTGAATGAACATGGTTCGACCATTCATTCGATGATTCTCACTCACAGCCCGATAGAAGTACCTAAAGAAAAATCGATATCACTTGACCACTTAATAATTAAATTGATCCCACCAAGAAATGAAAAAAACATGAATCAAAAGCAATGATGACACGACCAATCGCGGGCTAAGCCAAACCATAGACTTGGGGGAAATCAGTTAATTATTTAAAGTATAGTTTGACTGTTTTTCAAAATAACTCTAAATCCATAAAGTGTGGACAGAAGTATAAATTCAAATTGGGTGTGATTTGATCATCTACCAGCTAACTCTTGTCCAAGTGTGTGGATATGAGTATAAACAAACGATGAGTGCGTTTCGACCACTTAATATTCCATAAACTTTGACTTGAAACCGATAGGAAGTATAAATTCGCTAAGGATGGAGTTCGATCATCCACTATCTAACTCCTCTAAATCATGAATTTGATAGTATGACACTAGAACTTGAGCCTAGTGTTTGGTATAACTTGAGACCATGACCACGTGGAGGATTTGAGTAATAATTAATGGATGATTATCCGAATCAATGAGCAATGAATTACAGGTACATTGAATTGAAAAGTGATAGCTGACTACTTAAAAAACTGTAAAAAAGTGTCCAATAGAAATAAATAATTTTTATTTACACATTAAACATGGAAATAATAGTACAACTTTATCCAAAAGCAGGGTCGTACCCACATATACACGGCCAATAAAAAGAAAAATAGCTACATAAGTTATATATAAACTAAGCTGACGTGAAGGCTGCTTATTTTTCTTCTTCACTCTTTTGAGTTTCTTGGTAAAGGACATACCCAAGCCTCCGCCTATTCCTCTCTTTGTTCCTTTAACACTGCCTTTACCACCTTTAGCAGGAGACCTTTTAGAAGTTGGAAGGAGTTCTTTAGAAGCCAACCCGCCAGATGGAATGATTTGCAGTGGGATAAGGTTTATGTTTTTATCAAAATTGGGCACAACACTCTTTGGAAGTACTTGAAGAGATAAAATGAAGAAAATAAATGGAAAACGAGGATTATCTAACAAACACTTCTAAAACAGATAAGAGAATGCGTAGAAACATAGGGATTTAAAGTGGTTCGACGTATGGCATACGTCCATAATAAAATTGATGGCTTTTATTTACTTTTACTTGCTGGTTATAGTGGAATACAGTAGTGAATTTTGAGTACAATAGTGATCTTTGAGTACAAAAATGATTTTGTAGAGTCTGGACATTGAGGAGCCAAAAAAGTCCCTATTCCGCAGGTCCTTGGCTGCTATTTATAGGTGTAGGCTGCAAATATCTCGCTTAGATATCGGAAGACCCCTTCTCCCATATGGGCGGGCCCACATGATCGATCCCATGTCATTTGCACTCGGTCCATGATCGATATGAATGAATTTCGTATCGATCAAGATTTGGTCCAATCGAGTCGAAATTGAGCATGAACATTCTTTAGGTTGTACATAAGCTCCTGTGAAAAATTGGTGGCATTTGGACTAGTAGATGCGAGTTATGATCAATGCAAGTTTGGGCTTTTTAATTGTTGTTTCCTCCGCACCGACCTCTTCGTATCGATGGTTTCGCATTGATGTGAGCACGTGCTTGCTTGTTGACGTGGCGCTTGTTTTTTGGATCGATCTGAAGTCCATGCTGAATCGATCGAGTCTTCCAAATGTTTACGCCTTGTTCATATCGATCTGACTTGGTCTTGTTCGCATCGATCGACCATGCTTCATTTCGTATCGATTTTACGTATTCCATTCATATAGATGCTTTGTGTTCTGCTTCATATCAAAGAGAAGCATTGACATCGTATCGATCACTTAGCATTCACTTCGCATCGACAGATTGGCGGCTTCATCATATCGACCACAAAGTAATTGCTTTTGTATCAATGGGAGATATTGATTTCGTATCGATTTATGGTTGATCGATATGAAGCATGTATGAAACTCAATCGATACGAAATGGATACTTGTGTTAGAGTCAATGGATACAAAGTAGGTGGATCTAGATGGATAGAAGAGGAATCACTTGCTACTGATCGATACAAAACCATGCATATTTGGTGGATTCGAACAGGATCTATGCGAAGGAGGCTGATTCCCTGGACGGATACGAATTGAGGCGTGCAAACAGACGGATACGAAAGGGCTTCATATGAACTGATGGATACGAATGAATCAATTTTCTTAGCTTGCGTCAATCATATCTTGGTCATATGAACTCCGATTGACTTGAAATTTGGAAAGTTGGCTTTCATTGCTTTGCATGTATTATGACATCAATTGTAGCTCGATCCAAAATCGGACAAAATTTATCGACATCCATAGTGAACCTGTGTACAATCAATCTTCGAGATAGACCGTTTTTTGTTTCTAGTCAATTCCTTGGTGTCATGGCCGTGCCAAAAGGCGGGATAACATTTGCCCTCCAAACTACGTCTTGTGTGAACATGACCTGCTTTGTAAAGTTGTCGTCTTTATTCTGAAAAGTTCTATCTGACTTGTTGATCGATTGTTGACTTCTTGTCGAAAGCCGTAATTTTTGATTGATCCTTAGTAACATGAACTGTTGACTTCCAATTGTTGTACTGTGCACTGTTGTAATTGAGTGTGGTATGATAGTAATCTGCTATTTATTTTTGCAATTCTCATTAAGTGAGCATTCAATTCCTCTAAGTTTTGAAAATTGAATGTTAGTTTGGTATACTTGTATCTATGTTAACTGACTCCCATTAACATTCACGCGTTCATGAGTCATTCACAGTTTTTTAGTTGCTTTTTATATCGAATTCCATATTGACCCTCTCCTGAATCAATGTGAAATTCAATTTGTAACAACGCTTGAGGGTTATTTTATTGTATCTCTTCATATCGATCTTCTCCTGGATCGATTTGAGAAGTTGGAAAAATATCTTTGTATCGATAGATACGAATTGTGAATTAGTTAGCCTTTTAAAAAAATTTGTATATGTGGATATGGATTTCTGTTGGCTTGAATGCAGTGGATACGAATTTGTGTTCTTGTATTGATAGATGGTTCATGGGTTCAAACAGTTCAATCGGTCTTCATACTATCATTCGTAACGATGGGTTGATGAATACGCAAGGTCCGTCCTAGATTGATGGTCAATGAAAATGAATTTGTTATCTCGTATTAGTTGGGTAGAAGGATACGAATAAGGTTCTCGTATCGTTAAAATCGGAGACCACTTTCAAGCATCACTTTAATCGGGAGACGAATCGACAATTTCTTAGGGCTGACCCATATATATACATGATTTTGTACTTAGAAAGATTTTTACCTATTCACTTCTGACTGGTTTTCGTATCGCTTCGAGTTAAAAGAAATTAAAACTGCCTTTTCTTTCGAATCAAATCAAACTCCAATCCTTCAAACCAATTGCTGAAATTAGGTAATTCACTAAACAAAATCAATATAAAATGATGAGATTTTAATTCTCATGTCTTTCCATTTGCATTGATGGCCGAGTTTGGGAAAGAGGAGATGGATGAATGTGAAGCCTGGGATGTTCCCTTGTTTGATTGGAGATGAAGGTGTTTGGAGGGCTACGAAAGATTTGCTAGATGGTGGTTCGGCCTTCGTTTCGTATCGATGGATTGGAGAAGAAGATGTATAATTTCGTATCGATTATAATGTGAGGTTTCATATCGATCTCCACCCTCTGATTTCGTATCAATTTAGGGTTCTCAAACTCCGTATCGATCATTTTGAATTAATATGGGTGCGAATTCAATAAACTTTTATCGATACGAAACTGATGCCTTCCAGATTGATACGAAACTAAGTTGTTAGATAGGTACGAAGTTGATACTTTTCGATCCATACGATGTCTAAAACGATCGATAAAAAATTGGCACCTTCTCATCGATACAAAATGACTGGCTAGCATCGATATGAAGTGGCTGGCGTCGATCGATACGAATTGTTAATCATGATCGATATGAAGTGATTAACCTCAATGGATATGGAATAATTCTAAAGATTGATACAAAATTAAGGCTTTTGCCACTAATGATCTAGTTTTTTCTTTGATGGATACGAAATGACGTTCATTTGAACACTTGACACTGATGAGCTTCGACCTTGCATAATTGGACTTGATCGTTAAGCTGTGTGATTGACTGCCCTTCGAAGCTCGTCGATGGAATTGTAACTTAGCAGAATTTTTAATGAACTTTGACTCCGATTGGCCTTTAAAGTCTGGATGGCACGGTTGTAACGGTCAACGATGACGGTCACTCCCTTTAAATCTTAAAGTCTTGTCATTTAATCATTTCCTCAAATTCTATAGAACCTTTTAAGTATTATGTAGCGCTAATCTGCACAACACATTCACACACTTCACATTGTGGAACATAAGGGCATATTATCATCTAATGATGGTTTTTGATAAGTTAATTGTTTATGGAATCCACAAGTTCACTGCAGCAAGAGGCACAAAGTTCATCTCCTTTGGTAATAGAAATACCAGATATCGCGGTTGAAGTTATAAGCCTAGCTTCGGATGAGCTTCTTGGAGTAAATGTAATTCTGAACCCGCAAGATTCGATTCCATCGAACGTTTCTGAATTTATGCTAGGAAGAATTTGCCCACATCATGGGCTGTCGCTAAATGATGTTCAGCTTCTAGGGCCAAACGGCAAGCCATATGCTACCCCGGAGGGGTACATTGCCTTTAACCGACATTCTTGTACAGCCGGCGCACTTCCTCCATTTAACCAGTACATTCGAGAAGTAGCCCTTTTTAAGGATTGCTCCATTGCGATTGCATCCAAATGGGTATGCTTTGTTAACAGCACATTCATTGTCTACATGGATCATCTCTTACAGCCCTCAACTTCAGAAGAAATCAAATTTATATTTAATGCCAAAATTCAGGGAGACAACACTTTTTCACATTCTTAGAGGCAGTTGGGAACTATAAAATTATGACCGGCTCCTTGACTTGATTCAGTTATTTCAAAATTGAATGGTTCTATGTCCGATGCCTGCTGGATTTCGCCAGGCGATGGATAGTTAGGCGTAATTACTTCATCTTTACACTGTTTGCACAAGTGATCTTACCTGATATTCATTCTAACTTTTTATTCCTTTCGCAGCCTCAATTCCGCGGCTAGAGGGCTCCCATTATAAAGAGATAATTCGAATTCTTCAAGAGGTGTCGAGTGAAATGAAAGAAGTCAATTTGGCACTTTCGTATGAGAACTTAAGGATTATTGGGAAAAACAATCGAAATCAGAGCATTAGACTCGAAGGATCGACCAGAACAGCTCCATCATAATAGGCCAACCGCAGCATGCCCGGGAATGTAATAGTTGAGGAAAGCGATAGAGAGGATACACCAACTGATAATGAGCCTGTAGTCGGACCTTCAGGCATTTTTCAATATTTGGAGGGAAGGAGAAAAGGTAAGGCAGCCGCTTATAAGCATCATAAGCCTCTGAGGTGGAAATCCGTAGTTGTGTCTCCGCCAGTCTCTGGTGTTAGAATCACGGAGACTTCTCCCCCTGAAGTAGAGAATCGCTGTTATCCCGCTTTTTGGCAAAGCCGTGATATCAAAAGACTGGTCAAAAAACAGAAGACAGTTCATCTCAGGGATTGATCGCACTCCCCTTCAATATGGATAACGATGGATATTGTCCGAGCCCAGATTGGGCCAAAACCGACAAGGCATAATGAGCAAAGTCATAGGAACCAGCATTTCAAGTTTCAAGTCAATCCGAGGTCGTATGCTCAAGTTATGATGGCTTCAAGATTGAAAGAGAGGAATGTTGCTTGGTTCGAACCCATCACCTCCATGTTGATTCGAGTTCGTCCAGTTCGAACCCACGTAATTCGAAACCATCCCCTAACCTTCCTTCGAATCCATCAAGACGCATGTCGCCTCGAACCCATGAGAAGTGCATTTGCCTCGAGTCCACCAAGCAAGCCTTCACTTCGAATCCATCGGAGGTGAATACGCTTCGAAACGACAATTTCACCTAACCTCGAATCCATCAGCCAGTACGTACTTCGAACCCATCAACTTTGACTCCATCGGCTTCGAATCCATCCACACAGTACACCACGTCACTGCCTTCGCATACAAAAGCATGGGTTCGAACCATATGGATTCGAACCCATGGATTCGAACCGTATGGATTCGAACCTATGGATTCGGACCATATGGATTCGAACCATATGGATTCGAATGAATCAATAAGTGGAGTCGAAGCAAACAGGGTACACGAAGACGCAATCTTAAATCGATCATATCTCTCAATCCCATGATCCAAATGCCATGAGATTTTCACAGTAGCTTGCATACATGCTGAAGAATGTTCACACCAAATTTCGCCTCAATTGGATACATTTTTGATCAATTCGAAGTTCACTTCGAATCGATCCCAAACTGGGCACGGACTCCGAGAACGCGGGCTTATGGGCCCCCCTCACGTGCCAGGCAACCTCCTTGAGTTTTAGGCGGGATTTTGGCCTTCCACACCTATAAATAGAGCCCCTGGTCATTCAGAAAAGGGGTCGGAGAATTTAGAGAAGAAAGATAAGCCTAAACGCTGCCAGAATTGCTCCATACCACCTCCTTGGCTGCTAGTTTCGAATTTAAGTCCATCTACTTCTGTAATTTGCTTAAAAACACTTGTAATCTTCAAGTATTAAGGAATAAAGTGATAAAGCTTCATAGTGGACGTAGGCGCATAGCCAAACCACTCTAAATCCTTGTCTTCTGTGCAATTTACTTTCCTGTGACTTGGAGTTTTTGTTGGATAGTACTTATTTTCACTTCAAGTTTTTCATTTATTACCTCTTCAAAAACTCCCAAAGGGTGTTGCCCAATTTTGGTGCAAACATTTTGGTGCTTTCACTGAGAACAAAAAAAAACCAGCTCTTTCTCCTGCTCCGTGGATCTATCTTCAATACCGGATTTTATAAATCTAAGAGGAGGATCCAGACCTCAAATTCAGATTCCTTCCATTCTTTTCAGATTTGCTAAAAATCTAGGACAGGAATCCAACCTTCAGAATGGTTAGTACAAGAACCACTTCCAACGTTGGTAATCAAGAAGGCCGTGATAGACAAAATCCCGCACAGCTACAGTCAGCCAATCAGGATGCCACTGGACAAACGGATCAGTCAGGCCCGGTTACAAGACAAGAGTTCCAAGCGTTACTCCAGGAATTAACTCAAAGCCGACAACAGCTAACTGAGCAGTTACGTGTCAATGCTGAATTGACTAACCAACTAAACCGTCAGGGGCAAAGAAGATTCAAGAGGGACCACGCTTCGCATTATTCCACGGAAAGCTCTGCCTCATCCGACTATGACGGCAGATCTACGCGCCCCAGGTTAGACGGAAGTCATGCGCATGCTTCTGGTCTCCGGCAAACGTTAACTGTTGGACAAATAAGGGTTGGCCCCTCTGCCAGTTTTCATACGGGACTTTCCTCTCGAGGAGGCACTGTTCCACAGCACACTGCGGATAACCAAGCCACCGCAGTTGACACAGGAGTTGACACCCGAAATCACTCCAGTCCAAACTACCGCTAACAGGAACGTGTCCCCAAACCGAATGTCCCAGAAGACATCGAGCCAAGGAGGCGAGATTCGGATCGTCGACGGCGCCCGATCCTACCTCGCACTGTGGAACCCGACCACACTTTGGCTCGACACCCTTCGAATATGGCAACGCCTGATCTCTCAGCTATGGTCCGCCAAATGGTTCGCGAAAGTCAAGGCTTAACAAATGACGATTGGGGGATCTCTCGAAGTCACACCCCGTTCACTAATGACATATTATATGCCGAGCCTCCCCGGCGATTCAGGATGCCAGCTTTGCCCATGTATGAAGGAAACTCCGACCCTAGCCAGCATATTCTGAAGTACGAATGGTCAATGACTGCTGCCAGAGCTGATGATGCAGTAAAGTGTCGTTGCTTTCCTATTTCCTTAGGGGGAATTGCGACAATGTGGTTTACACGTTTACCACCACAGTCTATCTCCTCGTTTGACCAATTGGCTACCAAGTTTATTGAACAATTCCGTATGCATATCGCCAGGCCTAAAGACGTAAATACTTTATCTAGTGTCACTCAAGCCCCCGGGGAGACACTCAGGCGATACCTGGAAAGATTCAATGCCGCCTGCACTGAAATCACTAACCCCAATGATAATTCAATCTTGATGGCTCTGACTAAGGGGATTGACCCCGACTTTGATTTTGGAAACTGGCTAGCTGGAAAACCTCCCGCGTCGTTGGATCGTTTCTATTCCAAAGCCGCCCAATTTTTGAGGCATGAGGATGCGAAACAATCTAGGAAGCAGGACGATGCGAGGCCTAGCAATGAAGGGGTTCAAAGCAATGTGGCGGTTAAACAGTGAGGGGAAGGCTCAGGAAGAGTGCAGCTGAATGTCCAGAACAAGCAAACCCAGTCAAGGAACGGCGATAATAGGAGTAAGAAGCAGGATCAGAATCGTGGCCCGCGACGTAGGGCGCAAATGTTTGAAAACTATACACCGCTGAATACGACACTGGAAAACGTATATCTACAAACCTGTAATACGATGCAGTATAAAAAGCCGACTCCGAAGCCATCATCAGAGAAACAGATTCAAACAGGGAAGTTTTGTAGATTTCATGAAAGCTATGGGCACAACACCAATGACTGCAGGCATTTGCAAGACCTTATTGAAAAGCTGATCAGAGAAAGGAAGTTGGATCAATTTGTGCGGGAACCGCAAGCCGGTGGTGTGGGCCCGTCAAACCAAAATCGTGCACAGAACCAAGAAAGACAGGAGGAGCCCGCTCGTACAAGCGGAAGGTTGGTCATAAATACAATCAGTGGTGGCCCTCATCCAGCAAATCGAAGTTGGAAGGAAATGGAATCGTACGCCAATTCGATCAGGCACGTGAGTTTTGAAAGCTGCAGTACACTTGATGAAGGGGCTCCGGCTAAGTAACAGAGGACGATGGTGGATGATATCGTTTTCAGAAATCGAGATGCTGATAAAGTCGAAGCCCCGACTATAGACCCACTAGTCATATCCGCCCAGGTTGGTCCTGCTTGGATGAAGAGGATCCTAGTAGACAGTGGAAGCTCAGTAAACATCTTGTTTAAAAGGGCTTATGATCAGATGAAGATCGAAGCTAAAGATCTAAGGCCTTGTCAATATAGGATCCACGACTTCGATGGAAGTGCTAACATACCCGCCGGGATGGTAGAATTGCCAGTAGAATTGGGAAACAGAGAACACCGCAGAGTCCGAATGTTACAATTTGTTGTCCTGGATATCCATTCACCCTATAATGCCTTTTTGGGCCGACCAGCCCTTGCCGAATTTAGGGCGGCAATTGCCCCGTGGTGTTTGACTCTAAAGTTCCCAACTGACCACGGGTTGGGGTCATTCAAGGGGACCAGGCTGCCGGGAGAGCCTATTATGTTGCTGAACTACGAGAAGCATAGAGGAGGGAAAAAGGAAAGGGCGTAGAGGAATCTCTCTGCGTCCGCTTTACCGATGATTGACAATTAGCGCCTGGGCCTCTGCCCGGGCACCACGACCAATTCCAGAAGGATCTTGACCCTCGAGACACTGAAGATAATGATGAATCCAAAGAAAGTCAAGCTTCCCCAGCCGAGCTGACGATCGATGTTCCAATTGACGACAGTAATGATTCGAAAATATTAAAAATTGGGTCTCAGCTAAACCTGCAAGCACAACAGGAGTTGGTCGAATTTCTCCAAGCGAATCTAGATGTATTCGCCTGGACGCACTCCGATATGTGTGGAATCTCGTCGGACATCGCGAGCCACACTTTAAATATTGACCCGCGGTACATCCCGGCCAAACAAAAGAGGCGCGGTATGGATCCAGAGAGATCTGCCGCCCTCAAAGAAGAAGTCGATAAGTTGAAGACGAATGGGTTTATCCGAGATGCTTCGTACCCGGAGTGGGTATCCAATCTTGTACTTGTCCGCAAACCAAATGGAAAATGGAGAACGTGCATCGACTACTCTGACTTAAATAAGGCTTGTCCGAAAGACAATTTTCCACTTCCTCGAATCGATCAACTTGTGGATTCAACGGCCGGACATGAATTATTATCTTTCATGGACGCTTACTCTGGGTACAATCAGATACCCATGCATGTGCCCGATCAAGAACATACAAGCTTCGTAACTGACCTGGGACTATACTGCTACAAGGTCATGCCTTTTGGTTTAAAAAATGCCGGAGCAACTTACCAACGCTTAGTCAACCGAATGTTTGCCGACCAGATCGGGAAAACCATGGAGGTCTATGTGGATGACATGTTGGTAAAGTCACGATACTCCACTGATCATGTCAAAGACTTAGAGTCAATGTTCAATGTCCTCCGGAGATATGGGATGAAGCTCAATCCGCTAAAATGTCATTTCGGGGTCGCTTTCGGAAAGTTCCTGGGGTTTATCGTCAACGCCCGAGGAATAGAAGCCAACCCCGAGAAGATCTGGGCAATCAGGAGTCTTCAAACCCCAAGGACCATAAAACAGGTTCAGAGTCTCAATGGGAAGGTTGCAGCGCTGAGCAGGTTCATTTCGAAATCAACGGATAAATGCATACCCTTCTTCGATCTGATCCGAAAGGGGAAAAGAAACTTCGAATGGACTACGGAATGTGAGGGCGCGTTTCAATCGCTAGTTCAGCATCTTTCCACACCGCCGATTCTTTCAAAACCTGTTGATCACGAACAATTATACCTTTATCTGGCTGTATCTGAAAACGCTATTAGCGCTGCATTAGTTCGAGAGGAAGACCGAACGCAAAAACCAGTCTATTATGTCAGTAAAAGATTAACCGGGGCCGAGAGAAATTATCCAAGGCTAGAAAAATTGGCATACTGCCTAGTCATCGCCTCGAGGAAGCTCCGTCCATATTTTCAGGCTCACCCTATCATTGTGTACACCGACCAACCGTTACGACAGGTCCTCACACGACCTGAGACGTCTGGCAGGTTACTAAAGTGGAACATTGAACTGAGTCAATTCGACATCACATATGTTCCGAGGAGAGCCATACGCGGTCAAGTCCTAGCAGATTTCATTGCCGAATTCACTGTCCCTGAAGACTTACCTGAAACTAGTAACTCCCCCGAATATATATGGAAGCTATACACTGATGGAGCATCCAACGATCGGTGCTCGGGCGCAGGGATAGTGCTTGAGACTCCCGAAGGCCGATCCATCTGCTACGCCTTAAAGTTTGATTTCCGGGCAACCAACAACGAAGCTGAATACGAAGCCTTGCTCACCGGGTTAAAGTTGGCCCGTGACCTGAGAATTATCGCTGTGGAGATTTACTGCGATTCCCAGTTGGTGGTATGCCAAGTTCGGGGTGAATATCAGGCCAAGGATCGAAGACTAGCCGCTTATCTAGCCCAGGTCCGAGAAATACTGGGTCAGTTTGATTATTATACCATTATCTACATACCACGAGAGCGCAATCAGAAAGCCGATTCGTTGGCAAAGTCGGCAAGCACAGGCGAAACACAACACTTGGGACTCGTTCCCGTCGAGACTTTATCCTCTCCAAGCATTGATCGAACGGAGAATGAACTCATATTTGAAGCTACCTCCGAGAGGGAATCATGGATGACCCCCTACCGAGACTACATTGAGCATGGCACACTGCCGGAACGGCGAAGTAAAAGAAGACAGATTCTTCGAAAGGTTTCACGATTTGTCATTCAAAACGGAGTTATGTATCGAAGGGGATACTCTGTTCCTCTTCTCCGGTGTATCGCACATGACGAAATCAAGCGAGTGTTGCGTGAGGTGCACGAAGGAGAATGTGGCGATCACACTGGGGGGCAAGCACTTGCCAAGAAAATACTTCGATACGGATATTATTGGCCTACCGTTAACCGCGATGCTATGGATTATGCCAAAAGATGTGATAAATGCCAGAGACACGCTCGGATCCCTAGAGCCCCGCCTTCTGAAATAACCCAAATGGTCAGTCTGTGGCCATTTGCAATGTGGGGGATGGATATAATCGGTGCATTGCCTATAGCTAAAGGGGGTGCAAAGTACGCCATAGTTGCGGTTGATTACTTCACCAAATGGGCTGAGGCTGAGCCTCTTGCAACAATTACAACAAAGAAGGTAATCAACTTCGTGGTACGCAACATCATCTGCCGGTTTGGTCTCCCGCATACTATTATCACCGACAATGGAACCCAATTCGACAGTGCTGAATTTAGGGACTTCTATCAGCGATTTCACATCCATAAGAGATTCTCAGCAGTAGCGCACCCACAAGCGAATGGTCAGGTCGAGGCCGTCAATAAGGTTATCAAGTCTATATTGAAGAAAAGACTGGAGAAAGCCGGGGGCAAGTGGGTTGATGAACTACCAATGGCTCTGTGGGCGTACAGGACGACTCACAAAACTGCGACCGGACACACCCCTTTTTCTCTATCCTATGGCTCTGAAGCAGTTATTCCAGTCGAAATGGAAGTTCATTCTCACCATGTGACATACTACAACCCGAAAACGAACGCTATATTACTTGCTGAATCCCTAGATCTGCTTGATGAGAAGCGCGAAGAAGCCGAGGTGAGGGCAGCTGCATATCGAGGACGAGTCGCTCGAATATACAATGCCAAGGTCCGCCCACGAACTTTTGAACCCGGCGACCTGGTACTCAAGAGAGTTTACCCAGTCCCTTCGCACATAAACCCTAATTGGGAAGGGCCATATATGATTTCACAAAAGCTCAGAGATGGCACATTCAAGTTATCAACCGTTGATGGTCTCACTTTACCAAGAGCCTGGAATAGCGGAAGCCTCCGTCGCTACTACATCTGACAGGCTTTATTTATCTATCTTTTACCAATTTCTTCCTTAGCATTTTGTTTTTGCATTTTGAAATTTGAACTTGTAATAAGGCAACTGATTTTGCCATGTTTCTTTCGTTTCAGCAATAAAATGCCATCTCTTCGAGCCAAAAGTTGTGATCCACTGAAAATAACACATAAAATCACGATGCACGAAGAGCTAAATTCCATCGCACGGTGGGATTTATTCAAATAGGGAGTAACTGTGATACGACCAGTCGCTCGCTAAATGAAACCCGAGCTCGGGGACAAAACACAATACCAGCATTCACAGGGATTGATACACGACAATCCTTTTTCTAACTCCAACTTCCCACAGCGTAAATTGGAGTATAAACATTCCATAATTCGTTCCCGGAATGCAAACGGACTCCAACTTCCCAGAGCGCGAATTGGAGTATAAACATCAAATCCGTCGTTCCCAGAGTGTGAACGAATTCCTAAAAAGCCCAAATAGGTGTGACTGACCACCTATCGGCTAACTCCAACTTCCCACAGCGTAAATTGGAGTATAAACATTCCATAATTCGTTCCCGGAGTGCGAACGGACTCCAACTTCCCAGAGCGCGAATTGGAGTATAAACATCAAATCCGTCGTTCCCAGAGTGTGAACGAATTCCTAAAAAGCCCAAATAGGTGTGACTGACCACCTATCGGCTAACTCTAACTTCCTACAGCGTAAATTGGAGTATAAACATTCCATAATTCGTTCCCGGAGTGCGAACGGACTCCAACTTCCCAGTGTGCAAGTTGGAGTGTAAACATCAAACCCGTCGTTCCCAGAGTGTGAACGAATTCCTAAAAAGCCCAAATAGGTGTGAATGACCACCTATCGGCTAACTCCAACTTCCCACAGCGTAAATTGGAGTATAAACATTCCATAGTCCGTTCCCGGAATGCGAACGGGCTCCAACTTCCCAGAGTGCGAATTGGAGTATAAACATCTAGTCCAGATTCCCGGAGCGCGAATCAAAGCAAGAACAACAATTCGAAGTCCCCGAAATACGGGCCGAGATGTCAACATCAACTCCCAATTCCCATAGCGTGAAGTGGAGTATGAACATCAATTCCATGTTCCCTGAGCGCGAACCGTGTGCCAAACATCGATAACTCTCAGATTCCTGGAATGCAGGACAGATTATCGATCTCAAATTGTTATAATTCCCCAGAAGGGGGGCATATGCCCAAGACTTGCAATAAACGCAATCAGCCGCCAGAATATGAATATTATTCCCCGCAACCAAGGGGCAAAAAGCTGAGTGTTAATCACTGGCCTAAGCGATAATGTAATCAGAGTCCAACTCATTCATTAAATCACGACACGAAGCTATATTTAAAATATTAAACGGATAGAAGACAAATGCTGCAAGGCATTTAGGTAAAAGAAAAGAATAATTTCCCATTTCATCAGCCAACAAAAACAGGTTTGATTACAGGGCAAGTAAAGATGTTTCGATTAAGTAGAGGTCGGATCCACACATATACACGGCCCAAAAAGAACAAAAAAAAAATTGTTATCCGTAATCACATGACGAAGCGAAGGGCTCACTCTTTCTTCCTCCGGTGCTTCTTCCTTGGAGTCAAGCCACTAGACCCACTGCCTGGCTTCCTGCGAGACTTTTTGCCTTTCTTGGGAACATCCTCCGGGTCTGGCATAATATCGACGTCTTCCTCAGAACTGGAAGGGATAGAGATCCTTCTGTGGGGGTGAGCCGAGGGCATGGGAGCAGTATCATGTACTTGTTCAGCAACACTCGAGACGGTTGCCGTGCCACCAGGAGAAACCATCATTAGAGAAGATATGCTTGAGGGAGCAGCGTCACAACCGGGACCAACTGTCACTGTCATAGCCATCTCGGCACTTATCTCGGATAAAATCTCCTTCTCTCGAGACAATTGGGCCGCGCTAGATACGCTAGTGGTCATCACAATCGAGCTAGAAACTGGTGCAGCTCCACTCGTCACGAAAGGAAGATCGGGAATGGTGTCAAGAGGGTGACCAAATAGCTCTTCAAACATTTGAACATCGAATGACATTGAGCCTCCCTCTCCCATATCACCAACCATGGCGGCAGTTGAAATCGCCTCGGTGACAATAACTCCACGCGTAGGATATAAAGCTGAAGAAACAGGGAGCATGGGTGCGACACTCTCGGTCACTAAACAACAAAAATTGGAGCTATCAGACCAAGAAGTTCCCTCGAAAATCAATGTTTCAAGACGTAAGAAGAGTAATCAAAATACCTACTTTACCTTGCCTTGGAGCTTGAACAAGCTCGGGGACGAGAATCTTGCCCGAAGACAGTTCCGATTGGTCCGGATTGTAGGCTGGAATGGCTTGTGGACCGACCGCAGCAACAGCTGCGGACGAAGTCGAAACAGGGACTTCAGTATTCTCGCTATGATGCATAATAGCCGAACCTTCGCCAACCTCCGTTTGATGGACGCCAAGTCTTTCTTTTTCAACAAAAATTACTGCTTCATGAAGGGTTCTCCTCTCATCCTCGCTGAGCAGACGTGACTCAAGCTCAAACTCATCTAATACCCCATCCGAACAAGACATCCTCTTGTTTTCCACTAATTTCTTCCAAGCATTGTAGAGAGGCATCGAGTAATCTCCTAGCCAGGAGAGATTTCTATGTTCTAATACATTGGCATTATATATGTCCAAGAGATCGTCGAATTCGGCCTCCATCTTGAACCTCTCCGCTTGGACTCTCTCCTCCACCTCCGATTCAACCTCCTTAACCCTTGCGATTGCCGCATCACGCTCGGCTCGAAAAGATACAGCCTGCTCACACGCTTCTTGCGCAGCCACGTTCGCATCATCTTTTTCTTTATTCATGTCAGCAAACTTAGCCTTTAACTCCTCTAGTTCCTTGACTGACGCATCCCGCTCAGCTTCAACATTCTTGTATCGATGGCCTAAGTCTTTAATTAAAGTACAATGTGCCTGTTGCATCTTCGCCATCTCAACTAATGTCTCATCAACCTTTTTTAATGACTCGACCTCGGCCTTGCGGGAAGATTCTGCCTCAGATTGGAGTATGTCGACAATGCGACTCTTTTGAGCCAAGTCGGCTTCCAGCTTCTCGATGGTTTGGGCCCGGTCGAAGGCAGCTTTAGAAGCCTTAACAGCCGCCCTGTACCATTCTTTGTACTGAGCGTAAAAGTCACGAGTATAGCTGAGCGCCGTAGTCGCAGCATCTTCAGGGATTCTTTTAAGATTGGGAGGAAAAATACAAGCGTCAAAGCAAATCTCTGGAAAATCCTTCCTCAATTGAGCAAGCCTGATAGCCCCTTCGCCAGAAAACTCAATAAGGGTCCCCTCCGTGGACGTGGACGTTGCAACCTCAATCCGAGGACGATGTGGCTCGAGCCTCGAAACTTGCGAAGACGGTTGATGTCGCAGAGGCTCGGATACCTGGACATGACTTCGGGATGGCGGAGGAGATCGAGAAGGGGAGCGATGCCTACGATCCCTGTCCGATCGTTCCTGGCTAGAGTAACCGCGGTGATGATCCTTTGCATGATACTCCTGGCCATGATGCCTCCGGTCGCGATCACGATCGGGGTCTCCACGTCGAGATTCGTAATAAGCTGATGGATGATGCACTCTCCGGAGTTTGTCCAATGTAGTCTGACGGCCAGCCATACTACCTGGAAAAGAGATGCGATTCAGTTAAGTACCAGGCAAAATCGATATGACATGAGAAGCAGTCATGTAGTGTTATGAAAGTGTATGCAAATGCGCAAAGCCCCCGACCAACCGGAAGTATCGACTGCACTAACAGGTAAAAGCTCACTTATGTCTAACGCTTCCCGGAGCTCAACCAACCCGGACTTGTGATAAAGAGAAACGCATTCCGGGATGGGAACGTCATCCAGTCCTATGAAAATGTTTCATGATTGACAAAGAGCGGAGTCAGAAGAATTAATTCCAGGGATCAAGCGAGACACGACTACAGACTTCCGTCTCTTAAATTTAGAAACAACAGCCTTGCCTTTCCGCTTTTTTCCTGCTCGGAGAAGGTCAGCCGCTAGCCCGGTGTCAGCAGGCGTCCCCTCATCATCACCCATTTCTCTTATCACTACACCAGTTTTCCTCTTCGCCTTCGGAGCCGATTTCGCCAATCCCTCAATGACAATACTCTGGTTCGTCTCGATTAAACCCAGCATCCTTAAGTTATCATCAGTTAAGACCAAGTCAATGTTCCGCAAATCACGCGGGATCTCTTGTAAACTTCGGATGACGTTTCTGTATCGACCACCGTCTGGCCTTGATATGATAGCTGTAAGAAAAACTCCTGACGTCAGTTTGAGTGTCAACAACGGCTATTAAAGAAGGCTTACTTGTTTTACAGCACTCACGTCTGGACAGCCATCGCCTAGCGAATCCTGGGGGCAATCGGACAAAAAACCATTCATTCTTAAAGTAACTAAGTCTGGTCCAGGCTCCCGTCACAATCTGGCAGTTTCTAACTGCCTCTAGAAAGGTGAAAGACGGACTATCACCCCTGCTCTTGAAATTGAATATGTGTCTAATCTCAGCTGGCCTAGGCGGACGAAAAAGGCGATCCATGAATAAAATGAAAACACTGTTCAGCAAAGCGTGCCCATTGGGATGAAGTTGTGCGGGAGCAATTCCAATGAATGATAGCATCTCCCTGATATATTGGTTAAACGGGGGAAGAGTTCCAGCCGCACAGGCATGGCGATAAAAAGCAGTGTATGCTTCGGGTGGATTGTGAGGTCTATCATCAATTCCCGGTAGCAAAACGTCATCCGGAGATAAGTTATGTTTCGAACATATCCGACCCAATAATGCTCCAGAAATATTGGATCGGACGGAGTCTATGGGATCTTCGATAAGTAAGGCCTCCGGCAATTCGTCCGGAGCAGGATCTATTACTTCAGGAAGGATCTCTGGAATTTCTAGCACTGGAGGAGGCAAGCATTGTAACTCTTGTTGTTCAGAACCCGAAGACTCCATAATTAACTAACTCACGAGAAAGCGGCGTTAAAATACAAGGAAAGCCCGTATATTCCCCGGTGTGAAGTATATGAATATGCCGTGAAGTGCAAGTGCATAACTAAAGCAAATTTTACAAGATTGGAACACGGTGTCCGAGCGACGAAACATTGGAATTGGAAGACGAAAACGACCGTCATCGCTGACCGTCACTTTCACGCCACTCAGATGCTACTGACCAATTCAAGTATGAATTCGTTATATGTGTTTAAGTCATGGTGCCATCGACGAGCTTCAAAAGACGGGTCAGGTCAACTTTGATCATGCAAGGCCGAAGCTCGTCGGAATCGAATATGCTGAAAATTTAGTGAGTTCGTTAGAGTTCAATTTAAAATTGGTCGTAGTTCAGATATTGGAACAAATCAAAGGAGTGGAAGTTCCAGAAGCGAGAGCGTTCGAATCGATCGACTCCATTCGACACGAGTCGAATCGATAAACTTCGAATCGGCGCGCCCCAATGCCACGTAGTTTGACTCAATGAGACCTGGGAACAGAGAGTCGGTTCGAACCCATGGAGCCCCACCTGACTTCGGACCGATCGAAGTCGAACTCCTTCGAATCCATCAAGAGCAGTTCGAATCCATGGAACTCCACCTGACTTCGAATCGATCGAAGTTAAACTCCTTCGAATCGATCAATGTATCATCGCTTCGAAGCGATCAGAATATTGTTGTTTCGAATCGATCACCGCAGGCCTTTTTCTTGTTCACCTGCAATCATCGATTCGAAGCTACACATTCGAAGCCAACTCGAATCGCTCACTCCTAGATCGATACGAAGCAGTGAAAGACAATACTCTGGATGATACGACTCGAATGTTTTCATTCCTCAGTTCCATCGAATCGACCCACTTTGTTCATATCTTATCACACTTCAAGATTTCCAGAAGAAAGCGTTGAATCAATGCCAAAAAATTGCAGTGTTATCATTTTCAACTCGAATCAATCCCTTGGTTACCTGGCTTGGTTCGATTGCAAATAGAAGCTTGGAGGAATTTGATCGACTCGTGGAAGAGAACGTTTGATTTGGCTCTGAGATCGATTCAAAGACGCAGCTAAAGCAATGGTAAAAAAGGTAAAAAGAGAAAATGGAGTCGGCCTCGTGTATTTATACGGATTCCAAGGGGGATTAGTGACGCTTCAACTTTCGGTCATTTTGACCGCTTACCACAGGTCACAACCTCATCGATTCGAACGACTACTTTCGAATCCTTTCACAGCTTCGAGTCCATCGCTGCTTCGAATCCATCACAGCTTCGAGTCCATCACAGCTTTGGGTCCATCACAGCTTCGGGTCCATCACAGCTTCGAGTACATCACTGCTTCGAATCCATCACAGCTTCGAATCCATCGCAGCTTCGAATCAATCACAGCTCCGACTCCCCCCTAAGCTTCGAATCCGGTAAGGCAGCATCGATACGAGGCATCCTCGATTCGAAGAAGCACATGAGCAAGGGCTGGATCGAAGATCCAATCGATTCGAAGCACGAGGTCCATCGGGCCATCGATTCGAAAGCCACCTATTTACGCAAACATAACTTCGAGTCCATCGAAGGCCACTGACAAAAACAGACGAGATCGCCTCAAATAAAAAAAAAACTACTCGTCTACCTCGTATAACGATTCAGGAGAGGATCGATACAAAAGGATAATCATAGACAACCATAAAAGCAATACTTTGACTTGAATCTTAAATCGATTCAGGAGAAAATCGATACGGAATTCAGCAGCAAACAAAAACCAACATAACTCGTGAACGCACGACGTTAATAGGGATCAAACTAATACATATGCACACATATCAAACTAACATTCGATTTTAAAACATTTACAGGGATCAAACACTCATCCTGTTACGACTACTACAGCCAACGACTAAGCGCAATTATACAGCAATCAACCATATCAAGGCAAAGTTACAACAATACGACGTATGAGCCTCAGCGAAAAGAGAGCAATGGTTTTTCAGAAAGAGATGGCGACTATTCAAAGCACGTCATGTTCCCACAAGACATACTTTGGGGGGCAAAATGTTATCCCGCTTTTTGGCAAAGCCGTGATATCAAAAGACTGGTCAAAAAACAGAAGACAGTTCATCTCAGGGATTGATCGCACTCCCCTTCAATATGGATAACGATGGATATTGTCCGAGCCCAGATTGGGCCAAAACCGACAAGGCATAATGAGCAAAGTCATAGGAACCAGCATTTCAAGTTTCAAGTCAATCCGAGGTCGTATGCTCAAGTTATGATGGCTTCAAGATTGAAAGAGAGGAATGTTGCTTGGTTCGAACCCATCACCTCCACGTTGATTCGAGTTCGTCCAGTTCGAACCCACGAAATTCGAAACCATCCCCTAACCTTCCTTCGAATCCATCAAGACGCATGTCGCCTCGAACCCATGAGAAGTGCATTTGCCTCGAGTCCACCAAGCAAGCCTTCACTTCGAATCCATCGGAGGTGAATACGCTTCGAAACGACAACTTCACCTAACCTCGAATCCATCAGCCAGTACGTACTTCGAACCCATCAACTTCGACTCCATCGGCCTCGCATCCATCGGCTTCGAATCCATCCACACAGTACACCACGTCACTGCCTTCGCATACAAAAGCATGGGTTCGAACCATATGGATTCGAACCCATGGATTCGAACCGTATGGATTCGAACCTATGGATTCAGACCATATGGATTCGAACCATATGGATTCGAATGAATCAATAAGTGGAGTCGAAGCAAACAGGGTACACGAAGACGCAATCTTAAATCGATCATATCTCTCAATCCCATGATCCAAATGCCATGAGATTTTCACAGTAGCTTGCATACATGCTGAAGAATGTTCACACCAAATTTCGCCTCAATTGGATACATTTTTGATCGATTCGAAGTTCACTTCGAATCGATCCCAAACTGGGCACGGACTCCGAGAACGCGGGCTTATGGGCCCCCCTCACGTGCCAGGCAACCTCCTTGAGTTTTAGGCGGGATTTTGGCTTTCCACACCTATAAATAGAGCCCCTGGTCATTCAGAAAAGGGGTCGGAGAATTTAGAGAAGAAGGATAAGCCTAAACGCTGCCAGAATTGCTCCATACCACCTCCTTGGCTGCTAGTTTCGAATTTAAGTCCATCTACTGCTGTAATTTGCTTAAAAACACTTGTAATCTTCAAGTATTAAGGAATAAAGTGATAAAGCTTCATAGTGGACGTAGGCGCATAGCCGAACCACTCTAAATCCTTGTCTTCTGTGCAATTTACTTTCCTGTGACTTGGAGTTTTTGTTAGATAGTACTTATTTTCACTTCAAGTTTTTCATTTATTACCTCTTCAAAAACTCCCAAAGGGTGTTGCCCAATTTTGGTGCAAACAATCGCTTTGAAGGGCTTGTCGATATTCCAATCCCGCACTATGTGTCACTTCAACATGACACCAAATTGGAGGATCTTCAAATTGCTCTAAGCTTAAGCGAGTCTCTTCCAACATGCGTGGCCGACATTTTCGGTTGGTTGAGGGGTTTACATACGTATACACTTCGCGACACTACACGGTTTTCAATCATTAGCTGCCCACTTCATGGGATTACTAACTCTATTTTTCTTTCTTCTTTTTGGATACAATAACCAGAAGAGAATCTGCGTTGTGATGCTTTCATTCAACATGTCAATCATCTATCTCCTACTATGAGTCCCATAGGAGGGAGGCTTAAAGAGACCGCGATCGCAGTTACTCTAGTCA
Organism: Allium cepa; assembly: GCA_030765085.1. Taxonomy (NCBI): domain Eukaryota; kingdom Viridiplantae; phylum Streptophyta; class Magnoliopsida; order Asparagales; family Amaryllidaceae; genus Allium; species Allium cepa. The sequence continues at coordinate 511,329,079 of CM060941.1, forward strand.
GGAACATTACAAGAGGGAGAGGGTTAGAGATTATAAACATCGATCTCGATCGCGTTCTCCTCCTCCTTGAGCCCCCACACAACCTTCAGGCCATGGAAAAAAACCAATAAAGCCTCTTCGCCAAAAATCATCTTCTCAAACCTCTAGGCCTGAATCATAATGTCATAAACATGAGGTCGAAACTCCCATTGTTGTTAAACAAGCTATCACTGAGCCTATTGGGGAAGGGGCTCTTAGAATTGCCCAATTAAGGAAAGATTTTCCAAATATATGCTTCGACGGCTACATCTTCCCCCCTCATTTAAAAAAAATTCCCTTGGAAGAAGAAAACACAATGCATGATTACATTCATGAAAACACAATGCATGATTACATTCATGACATCCATATCCAATACAAGGAGTGGGTGAAATCTGTCGAAAAAGCATCGAAGGTGGCCTTTGAACGGGCAAAGACAGTTGAGAAACTAGAAAATGAACTTGCTCAAAAAGACCGGATAATTCAGATGCTCAACAGCGAAGCCGAATCTTCTCGAAAATCCAAAATTGAGGCCACCCAAAAGGCGGATAAGGCGAACTTGGCAATGGAGAGGATGCGGCAAACACATTTCACTTTGTTGGAGGAATTAGGCCACCGAAACACAACTGTTACAGCCGAGAGGGACGCCGCTCTGAAAGTACTAAATCTGCTTAAAGCCAAAATTTTCGAAGTCATCAAAGAGAAGGATGACGCAAATAATGCAGCCTAACAGGCGTGTGAACTGGTTGCGGCGCTTCGGGGCGAGCGGGATGCAGCATCGGCTAGAACCAGGGAGGTGGAAGCCAGGGTTGAGAAAGAGGATAAAATGGTCGAGTCCAGGCTAGTGGCGAATATTGAAGATCTGCTCATTACTTACAATGCTAATGTCTGAAACATAGAAACCTAGTCTGGCTCGAGAACTATTCGACACGTCTGCATAATGCTTAGGGACGAATGGTTGAAGTTGAAAAGGCCAAGCATGAGGGTGAATCTTTTGATAAATTTGAGCTTGTGAACCAAATGCTGAATGAAGATGAATGAAAAATTCTTCACGATACAATGATCTCATACGAAGAGGAGAAACTTGTTATCCAGCATTCGAAGGTTGGAGAGGGTTCAAGGGTTGAGCGTCATGACATAAGTTCTGAAATCCCCATGCCAATTCAGCCTGAATCTTCATCTACGAGTGATCCTCAATATATTCCAACTTATAATTCTGATCAATCGCAGCTGTCTCCTGCTCACGATCATGTTTCTGAAGCCGCTCCACTGCCTATGAGCCAAACTAAGGAAGTTACTCCGATCACTTCTCATACTTGTTCAAAATCGTAAGAACTACTTGAAGTGATTACAAAAAGCTCTTCTTTTGTCTCTTTCCAGTGATTAGAGCCACATCGATTGTGCCTCTTGAATTCAAGTGTCGCATCATGCGCATGAGGCGATCATTATGGAAGCGACCACGACATCATCCACTACACCTATAGTTGATGTACAAGGGAGCACACTTTCATTCTATGAACAGATGATAGAGGAACTTCTCAGTCATCATAGTGACCCTTTCTCTGACTTTCCATTTGTTATGAGTGGAGTAGTGCCAGCGACCAACTCCTAAGTCCCAACGATTAATGTTCTCGATGAAGCTCAAACAACTCATAAGAAGAGATAATAGTCGAGACTAATGCAGAAATGGAGGCGGCCGCTTGGGCTAGTAGCTTTGGAGGTGGGATGGCTGGACCCAACCCAGCTCCGTTAAGAAAGATATCTCCTGGTGGTACAGTTTCAACCCCAGCATACCTGTTCCTCCTCCTACCATTGATCTGGTCCATCCGACTCCGCCTTCAAGAAGCACGTCTAAGTTTGGTAGAGGAGGAGGTATACATAATGCCCCTAGCGGGGAGTCAACCATCGAAAGCCAAAGGCTCGAAGAGGAAACCATGTGGTGAATGCAGTAGGTCAACACCAAAGAGGAAGCCGAAGAAAAAGAAAGAATAGACAAGCTTCCTTGGTGTATTTTTGGATAGATAGGAACTCCTTTTCTTCTTTTTGTAGGCCATGTATAAATGTGGGTTCGGCCTCCGCTGGTAGGATTTTTTGAATAAAAATTGTACATAATTTCCTTCCATAAATAGTTGAAATGAAATTCTATTTTGTCTTCAACTTAATTTGCATTTATTTGCTTAAGTGTTCTAGCATTTGAATTCCAGTTCAGTACACTTGTGAAGTTTCGACCTTTGGATCGGGTTTGTGTTTATTTGTCAAGTCATGAAATCATGAATACCATTCATGACCAGACATTAAGTTGAACTCCAACGCCACACTGCTTCAGTCAGTTTTCGATACTTAAGTTCTTCCCCCAATTTCAGGGACGATTTGTAATGATCGGTTATCGATTGCATTTCGCCTTCAACACATTGAGCTCAGCATTGCTGAATTGGTACTGAAACAAGGATAGTTCGAGAGATCGAATCACACTCGCTCTTCAATCGAAGGTTGCATCCACACTTCAGGGATTTTATTTGTATGTCGACGGTGGATCGCGCCTGCTTAAGTTTTAAGGATATGTCCACACTCCGAGGACTTAAGTTATTGTTGGGCGGTCAATCACACTCGTTTGATACTTAGCATTTCCTCTGCACTCTTGGGACTTAAGTTGGTTGATGGGTGGTCAGTCACACCTGAGTTGTGTTTATACTCTTACCATGCTTTGGGGACTCAGATTGTGTTACGGATGATCGATTCGTATCCGCTTTTTGTTTGAACTCCAATCCACTTTCTGGGGATTTTAGAGTTAGTCGGTGTTTGTACTCCAGTTTGCACTTTGGGAATCTAGAGTTAACTGCTGTCGATACTCCAGTTCGCACTCTAGGAATCTAGAGTTAGTTGATGTTGGTACTTCACTTCACACTCTGGGAACGATGGATTTATCAAGATCGTGGATGGTTAATTTACATTTACCCTGAGTTAACAAGTGAGGTCATTAATTGGATGGATTCATCCTCCTCGAACTTGGTTCGGATACGGGCGAGGTCGTTAGTTGTACGGATCCACCCTCCTCGAAACTGCATTTGTAAATTTATACTCCAGTTCGCATTCTGGGAACCTGGAGTTAGTTAGAGGATTGTGGTGTATCCATCCTATTTAGTCTTTAGTGTGATGGCTTGCCCCCGGGCTCGGGTTTCACTTAGTGAGTGACTGGTCTATCACAGTCACTCCCTATTTGAATAAATCCCACCGTATGATGGAACTTGGCTCTTTATGCATCGTGATGGTTGTATAACATATTCAATAAATCACAGCTTGGGCTCGAAGAGATTGCACTTTATTCTTGAAATAAGAAAATATGGTAAAGTCAGTTGCCTTATTGCAAATTCAAATTTCAAAATGCAGAAACAAATTGCAAATGAAAATTTGACTAAATAAGTAAAGTTTGTCATGTGTAGTAGAGACGAAGACTCTTGCTGTTCCAGGCCCTTGGTAAAGTAAAACCGTCAACGGTCGAGCAATCTCCGAGCTTTTGTTCAATTACATATGGCCCTTCCCATGTTGGTTTCATGTGCAAAGGAACCGAGTAGATTCTTTTGTGGACGAGATCACCGAGTTCGAAGGTTCGAGGTCGATCCTTGGCATTGTACAATCAAGCGACTCGACTTCGGTATGCGGCTACCCTTAAGTCAGCCTCTTCTCGCTTCTCATCCAATAAATCCAGGGATTCGGATAGTAATATAGCATTTGTCTTCGAATCATAGTATATCATGGATGAGTAGGTACTTCCATCTTGACTGAAATAACGGCTTCTGAACCATAAGAAAGAGAGAATGGAGTGTGGCCGGTCATGGACCTATGGATGGTTCGATATGCCCATAAAGCCATAGGAAGTTCGTCGACCCATTTGCCCCTGGCCTTTTCCAGTAGTTTCTTCAGAATAGACTTGATAACTTTATTAATAGCTTCAACCTGTCCATTCGTTTGAGGGTGTGCAACTGCAAAGAATTTCTTTTCAATGTGGAATCGTTGACGAAATCCTTGAACTCAACGATGTTAATTTGGGTTCCGTTATCGGTGTTGATGGTATGCAGGAGACCAAATAGATAGATAATGTTGCGTACCTTGAAGTTGATCACTTTCTTCGTCGTGATTGTAGCAAGGGGTTCAGCTTTTGCCAACTTAGTAATGTAATCAACTGCGATGATGACATACTTCACACCACCTTTGGCTAGAGGTAGAGAACCAATAATATCAATGCCCCAACTGCAAACAGCCATGGACTGACCATCTAAGATATATCGCTAGGAGGAGCTCTAGGAATCCGAGCATGTTTTTGACATCTTTCACATTTTCTGGCATAGTCCGATGCATTATGATTCACGGTCGGCCAATAATATCCGTATTGGAGTACTTTATTAGCTAAAGCATGCCCCCAGTGTGATCGCCATATTCTCCATGGTGTACATCATGTAATACTTGTTTAGTTTCATCGTGAGCGATACACCATTGTAAAGAAACAGAGTATCCACTTCTATACATGACTCCATTCTCAATAGTGAACGGCGAAGCTTTTCGAAGAATTTGTCTTTTTTCACTCTTGTGCTCTCGCACTGTTCCGTGCTCGAGATAATTTCAGAATGGAGTCATCCATAACTCCTTATCGGGAATAACCTCAAATACCCAATCCGTCCTCATTCGATTGATGCTTAGGGAAGACAATGTTTCCACAGGAACGAGTCCTATTTGTTGTGCTTCACCTGTGCTGGGAAGTTTTGCTAATGAATCGGCTATTTGATTGTACTCTCGAGATATGCAGTAGATGGCATAATAATCGAATTGATTTAATATTTCTTGAATCCGACTAGGTAGGCAGCCAGTCTTCGGTCCTTGGCCTGGTACTCCCCCTGAACTTGACACATGACCAATTGCAGATCACAATAAATCTCCACATCCATGATTTTTAAATCTCAAGCATCAATTCGGTAAGTAGGGCTTCACACTCAGCTTCATTGTTGGTTACACAATAATCAAACTTTAAAGCATAGCATATAGATCGACCTTCAGGAGTTTCAAGTACAACCGCAGCACCTATGCAATGATCATTTGATGCACCATCAGTATGCAGCTTCTAGATATATTTTGTGGACTCACTGGTTTTAGGCAAGTCCTCTGGGATGATAAATTCAGCTACGAAATCTACTAGGACTTATCCTTGAGTGGCTCGCCTTGGAGTGTAGGTAATATCGAACTAACTTCGCTCGATATTCCTCTTTAGTAACCTACCAGATATCTCAGACAGCGTAAGGACCTGTCGTAATGACTGGTTGGTGTAAACGGTGATAGGATGAGCTTGGAAATACAGACGGAGCTTCTTTGAGGCAATAACAAGACAATAAGCCAACTTCTCAAGCTTCGAATAATTTCTCTCAGCTCTAATTAGTCATTTACTAATATAGTAGACCGGTTTTTGTACTTGGTCTTCCTCTCGAATCAGGGCAGCACTGATCGCATTTTCTGATACTGCCAAGTAAAGGAACAATTTCTCGTGATCAAGAGGCTTTGACAAAGTAGGCAGTGTGGAGAGGTACTGAACTAGTGCTCGAAATGCGCCTTCATATTCCGTGGTCCATTCAAAGTTCCATTTCCCTTTTCGTATCAAATAGAAAAGGGGAATGCATTTGTCAGTGGATTTTGAGATGAACCCGCTCAGTTCTGCTACTTTCCCATTAAGGCTCTGGACTTGCTTTATAGTTCTTAGAGTCTCAAGATTGCTGATCACCCAAATCTTTTTGGGATTAGCTTCAATTTCTCGGGCATTGACGATAAACCCAAGGAATTTTCCGAATGCGACCCCAAAGTGAGATTTCACTAGATTGAGCTTCATTCTGTATTCTTAGAGGATATTAAACATTAATTCCAGGTCTTTAATATGATCAGTGGAGAATCATGATTTCACTAGCATGTCGTCCACATATACCTTCATGGTTTTTCTAATTTGGTTGGCGAACATCTAATTAACCAATCGTTGTTAAGTTGCACTGGCGTTCTTGAGTCCTAAGGCATAACTTTGTAGCAGTAGAGTCCCAGACCGATCACGAAGCTGGTATGCTCCTGGTCGGGCAAGCGCATGGGTACCTGATTGAAGCCTGAATATGCGTCCATGAAAGAGAGGAGTTTATGTCCAACCATTGAATCTACGAACTGATCGATTCGTCGAAGTGGAAAACTATCTTTGGGGCAAGCTTTATTCAAGTCTGAGTAGTCCACAGATGTTCTCCATTTTCCATTTGGCTTTCGAATAAGTTTGGATACCCATTCCGGATGTAATGCGTGTCGAATAAATCCGTTCGATTTATGATTATATACCTCTTCCTTAAGGGCAGTAGATCTCTCTAGAGCCATACCACGCCCTTTTTGTTTGACGTGACGTACTGTGGGTCAATGTTCAATGTATGGCTCATGATGTCCGGGGAGATTCCACACATATCAGAATGTGTCTAGGCAAACACATCGGGGTTTTTTCAAAGAAATTCAACCAATTCCTCTTGCATTTGTTGGCTTAACTAAGATCCAATCTTTATCATTCTAGAATAATCGTTATCATCAATCGGGACACCGGTCGTCAGTTTGGCCGGAGAAGCTTGACTGTCTTTACTTTCATCTTCACTTTCGTTATCTCTCGGGTCAAGATCTCTTTGGAATTGGCTGGGGTACCTGGGCCTGAGCCCAGGCACCAATTGTCAATTTTCAATAAAGAGGACGCAGAGAGATTCCTCTACGCCCTTTCCTTTCTCCTTTTGTTGCGCCTTGCGTAGCTTAACAACATAACAGGCTCGTCCAACCGACTGATCTCCTTGAACGACTCCATCACCACGATCGATGGGGAACTTTAGAGTCAAATCCATGGGGCAATGGCAGCCCGCAACTCAGCTAGGGCTGGTCGGCCCAAGAAAGCATTGTATGACAAATCTATATCCAGCACAACAAATTGCAATATTCGGACCCTCCGGCATTCTCCGATTCCTAACTCCACAAGCGATTCAGCCACTCCAATAGGTATGGTTGCACTCCCGTTGAAGCTATGAATTCTAGAATGACAAGGCTTCAAATCTTTAGCTTCCATTTTCATTTGGTTATAGGCTCACTTAAACAATATATTCACGGAACTTCCACTGTCTACGTAGATCCTCTTCATCCAAGCAGGGCCTACTTGAGCTGGTATGATAAGTGGATCAATCATTGGGGCTTCGACCCTATCAGCACCTTTGTCTCGAAAGACAATGTCGTCAGCCATCATCTTCTGTTGCTTGGCCGAAGCCCCGTGTTCATACTGCTACATCAATCGAAGCTCGCATAGCTAATAGAACTGGCATATGACTCCATTTCCTTCTAGCTTCAGTCTGCTGGATGAGGATCACCACTAACAGTATTTATCACTAAACTCCCGCCAGTACGAGCGGGTTCCTACTGTCTTGCCTGATTCGGTACATGATTTTGATTTAATGGGCACACACCTCCAGACTGTGACGACGGCAAAAATTTCTCTAACTTCCCTTCATGTATCAACTTTTCAATAAGATCTTGCAAAAGACGACACTCATTGGTGTTATGGCCATAGCTTTCATGGAATCTACAAAACTTCCCCGTCTGAATTCTTTTTTATGACTGTTCCGGAGCAGGCTTCTTATACTAAATAGTATTGTAGATTTGTATATGTACATTTCCCAGCAACGTATTCAAAGGAGTATAATTATCAAACATAGAAGCCCTACGTTGTAGACCACGATGCTGATCCCATTTCTTATTTCGATCTCCATTACCTCTTTAGTGATTATATTTATTCCGAGCATTCAATTGCACTTTTCCTTAACTCTCCCCGGTTTGTTTAACAACTAAATTACTTTGTATTACTTCCAAATTGGGCCCTGCGTTATCCATTTTCCTAGACTTTTTCGCATCCCCTCTTCTCAAGAATTGGGCTGCCTTGTAATAGAAATGGTATAATAACGCAAGGGTTTTTTCGGCCAGCCAGTTGCCGAATTCTGAATCGGGATCAATCCCCTTAGTTAGCGCCATTAGAATTGAGTTATCATTGGATTTGCTAATATCAGCACATGCAGCATGAAATCTTTCTAGATAACGTATGAGTGTCTCTCCAGGAGCCTGAGTGAGACTCGACAAAGTGCTAGTATCCTTCGGCCTTATTACATGCATCCGGAACAGCTCAACAAACTTGGTAAACCACATGGTAGCTATGTCCCCAAGAGAGATCAGAAAACTCCGACATTTAACAGCATCATCAGCTCGTGCAACATTCATCAACCATCCGTACTTTAGAATATGCTGATTTGGATCTGAGCTTCCTTCATAGACGGGTAGAGTTGACATCCTGAATCGTCGAGGTGGTTCAGCATAGTGTATGTCATCAATGAAGGGGTATGACTTCGAGAGATTCCCAGTCGTCGTTAGTGAGACACTGACGTTCACGAATCATTAGACGAATCATTGTCAGTATATCTGGCACCTGGACATCTTGAGCACGCTGGACCAAGGTGTGGTCAGGTTTCACAATGCGAGGCAAAGTCAAACACGGTCGACAGTCCAGGTCTCGCCTCCTTGGTTCTATGTCTTCAGGGACATATGGTTTGGGAGTATATTACGACGGTTAGGAATTGTCCGATTTCGGGCATCCACTCCCAATTCAGTAGCAGCAGTGGCAGTGCAGTTGTCTGTAACATGATAAGGAACAACACCTCCCCAAGAGGACCGTCCAGTCTGATAGCCAGTTGATGGGCCAACTCGGTTGCCCAATACTCAGTGTATGCTGTTGACTAGTAGCTTGGGTACGACTCTCATCTAGCCGTGGGTTCGTGGATCTATGATGATAGTCTAAAGAAGATAAACTCTCAATAGATGAGTAGGAAGCCTGATCCCTCCTTGATCTCCTACGCCTTTGACGATTCAGCTGATTGGTCAATTCTGCATTGGCAAGTAGCTGTTGAGTAAGCTGCTGACAGCTCTGTGTCAACTCTTGTATTAGCATTTAAAACTTTTCCATGGTGACAGGGCCTTGCAAATCAAATTGTCCGGCAGTATTCTGATCAGTCGGAGGTAGTTGCATGGGATCCTGTCGATCCCGTCCTTCTGAATCTGCAGCATTTGAAGAGGTCCTTTTGTTTACCATGATGAATAGTGCATCTCTTTTCTAGACTTGATGCAAATCTGAATAGGATTGAAAAACTTTGAACTTGAGATCTGGATCTTCATCTTGGATTTATGCAATCTGATAATGATAGTAGATTCAATGAGCAGGAGGAAAAACTAGGTTTTTCTCAGCGAAAGCACCAAAGTGTTTGTACCAAAATTAGGCACAACACTCTTTGGAAGTATATGAAGAGATAAAATGAAGAAAATAAATGGAAAAGGAGGATTATCTAACAAACATTTCTAAATCAGATAAGAGAAATGCGCAGAAACATAGGGATTTAGTGTGGTTCGGTGTATGTCCTACGTCCACTATGAAATTGATGACTTTTCTTGACTTCTACTTGCTAGTTATAACGGATTACAACAATGAATCTCGAGTACAACAATGATTTTTGAGTACAAGAATGATTTTGGAAGAGTCTGGACGTCGTGGAGCAAAAAAAGTCAATTTTCCGTAGGTCCTAGGCTGTTATTTATAGGCGTGGGCTGCAAATATCATGCTCTGATTCGGAAGACCCCTTCTCTCATGTGGGGGGGCCTACACGATCGATCCCATGTCATTTGCACTCGGTCCGTGATCGATATGAACAAATTTCGCATCGATCAATATTTGGTCCAATCGAGTCGAAATTGAGCATGAACATTCATTAGGTTGTACATAAGTTCCTACGAAAATTTGATGGAATTTGGACTTATAGATTGTGAGTTATGATCTATGCAGGTTTAGGATTTTCAATTGCTATTTCCTTCGCGTCGACCCTCTTCATATCGATGGTTTCGCATCGATGTGAGCACCTGCTTTCTTATTGACGTGGAGCTTGTTTTTTGGATCGATCCGAAGTCCATGCCAAATCGATCGAGTATTCCTAATGTTTATGCCTCGTTTGTATCGATTTGACTTGGTCTTGTTTGCATAGATTGACTATGCCTCATTTCGTATTAATTTTACATATTCCAGTCGCATCGATGCTTTGTGTTTTGCTTCGTATCGATGAGAAGCATTAACGTCGTATTGATCTATTAGCGTTCACTTCGCATCGATAGACGGGCGGCTTCTTCGTATCGACCAAAGAGTAATTGCTTTCATATCGATGGAAGATATTGAATTCGTCAATCTATGGCTGATCAATATGAAGCATGTCTGAACATAATCGATACAAAATGGATACTTGTGTTAGAGTCAATGGATACGAAGTAGTTGACCTGGATCGATACAAAGAGCATTCACTTGCTACGGATCGATAGGAAACCATGCACAATTGGTGGATTCGAACAAGATCGATGCGAAGGAGGCTAATTCCTTGTATGGATACGAATTAAGGCATGTAAACCGATGGATACGAAAGGAATTCGTACGAACTGATGGCTAATGAATCAATGTTCTTGGCTTGCATCGATCATATCTTGAGCATACGAACTTCAATTGACTTGAAATTTAGAATGTTGGCTTTCATTGCTTGTCTTATCACATCAATTATAGCTCGATCCGGACTTGGACAAAACTTATCGACATCCATAGTGAATCTGTGTACAATCGATCTTCGGGACAAACCGTCTTTTGTTTTTAGTCAATTTCTTTTGTGTCACGTCCTTGCAAAGAAGTGGGATAACAGTTTAGATCATCAATATCTACATCAATGGATTTGGTTTTTGCCTTCTTCTTCAATAACTCTTGCCTCTTGATGCGATCCTTCAACTTGAGCTCATTTGTATGTGTAGGGCCACCTATGGTCAAAACATCATCTAATTCATCTTGAAATGGCTGATCATCGATCCTTTCATCAGTAAGAGCTCTAATGACTTGAGCATCGGGCCTTAGAATATCAATAGCCGTTGGAATATCGATATTTATTGGTTGTTGTTTTAGAGCGGCAACGCTTCCTATAGTTTGACTGGGAGACGGATGACCTATAGATTCACAAGAACAAGCGAATAAGCCTAGACCTATTTGGAATAACGAATGAAACCTCTCGCATAATAGAGAATAGAGCATGATACATGTGTCTAACTGACTTTCAGTTGTTGCTGGAGTATGGATAGGTCAGCGCCTTTGACTTATAATTGGGTCTATCTGGATCGTAGTTGGGTCTTGGCCTGGGCAAAGAGAAACTGAAGCATCAACTAGTTGAAGAGAAGAGGAACCTTAGGATCGGACTTCAAAACTTCAGCGATGTCTTTCTCTTTGCCAAATGGTGCTAAAATATCAAAGTATCGGAGCCTTGCAAGGCAATATCTAAAGGTTCATTAATACTAGTTTATCCTCATCCAAATTACTTTTGCCAAGGGCTTTCCTCCTCGTTTCAATAATATATTCCCAAGCCTTGGCAAGCAATTTGAGGTAGCCCTTTCCAAGAAAACTTAAGTTACGATGGATTATGACCTTGGCATTATATTCAACAATCAAAGGATCAAACGTTCCTTAATCTCATTTTGGCCAGCCTCCTTAGCATCCTCTAACTGCGCCTAGATTTTGCATCTAACTTTATTACGGCTAGCTTCACTTTGCTTCTTCCTTGAGGGCTTCGACTTAAGAGAGCTGCCCATCAAGATTAATTTTATGTCCTCAAGCCTCATCGACCTCTTCACAATACCATTGAGAATCCTCTTGAGCTTATGTTTTTCTTCCTTCTCTTTCTAAAGAAGTTGTTTGAGTTCCTCAATGTGATAGTCTAGAGTGTATTTCTCTTTTCGCGGTGTGTAGCTCTCCAAAGCAAGCACACCGTGCTAGAGTGTATTTCCCTTTTTGTAGTGTGTCCTTCTCCAAACCAAACACACTGTTGCGGCTGAGGGAAGTGTCCAGCTCATTTTTATGAGCCGTTTCCAAATGATTAATAGCTTTGGATGTTTCTTTAGCACTATTCTCTACCGCAACTAACTTCATGGTCCACTTCGTGTTCTCATCATCTAAGTTATTGATTATGCCTTTGTCATGGATCGCCTCCATCTTAAGGCGATTGATTTCTTATTGCCTTTTAATAGACACCTTGGAAATTTTCTTAGCTAAGTACTGAAATGCTTCATATTGAACAAAAGTATCATTGACGCTTGCAAGCGAATTTGCTTTGCACTTCCTATAATTGTATGGATAGAAGGAAGAAACTTCATCCCATCGAAGCAGTTTTTTAGAAATTTGACCTTAATTTCGGCCAATTATTTTGCAGTATAGGCCATAAATGTAGTAGAATTCAAAAGTTGGATTAGAAGTAACAATTGGACTTTTGTTTGATCACGATCCTAAGGCTGTAAAGAACCAAATGACTCTGAATGATGCTCGGGTAGCACAGTTGTTTAAGGATCATGAGAAAAAGTTTAATCGCCTCAGTATGTAGGAAGATTGGGCTAAACTTCCTTATGAGATGATTGAGATTTGAACTTGTGCTTAGAGGATAAAGAATCACTTGAATGAAGACTTCTTTCCTAGCTTCCACCCCTTCCTTGATGCCTGCCCAATTCTGGACCATGACTGTATCCAAATTATGTTGAGGATCCTCTGAAGTAATTAAAGGCCCGACAATGAGACATAGTACCTACAAACCAAAAAAGAGGGTATAAGTTATCCTCAAATAAAAGATAAACCAAAACCATGATGTAAAGTGCGTGTGATTATGAGCATCCTAGTGTCCTCCTGACGGACCAGTTACTATAGCCTTGCTCATAGAAGAAATCCCCCTTTGCTAGAGGGAGGAATGCCTCACCAATCTTAGTGGGAGAATAAAGCCCCCCGACGCTATTGTCAGGAAAGTCAAATGCCTCAATGTTGTTTGGAATCGGTAGATTAGAGAATCTTACCATCAAAATTTCTAAAGGCTGAGAGAAAGATTTATCTTTAATAGAGGTGATGGTGAACGTGGGCTTATTAGCGGTATTTTTCCTATGGAGTTTGCATATGAGCTTTTCCCTTTTCTTGTCAACGCATGAGATTGTGTGCCTTGTGGTGATTCGACCAAGGGCGCAATGCCCGAACCTACATCATCATTGGTAGGGTCATTAGCATCACCACCTCTAATTTTTCCTTTTTCGACATCATCCTGAGCCTCCTCGACTAGGGTCATGATAGGGCTACTGAAATCTCCATCTTATTCCACAACATTTCTTCACAATCCAACACTTCTTAGAAGCCTAATGCTACGACCTTCTTCTAGCAACCAATAAAGAGATAACCACTCGTCAGTTACAAGTGATCTAATGTCCCTATCTTCAGTTGGGGTAGCGCGGATCGCAGAGAAAGCCTTTAAATATACATACAGACTTTTGGTCGTGGATGGACACATGCAAATTTTCAAAGTATTTGTTAGTTCAAGATACAAATTGGACATAAGAATTTGAAAGTAAAGTAAAGGAAACACGTATGTCCTTCCAACCATCACCTCGTTAAGCCAGGCAGACAATGAACATAGACTATTCACGCTTAAAGACACCAATTTTGTTCCAAGCACCAATAAGAAGTTGATAGTTAGGCACAAGTTCAATGAAAGTATAAGAAAGCCTTCCCGCTCATCACTTAAAACTGAAGCTAAACTGAATATCTTCGGGAGAATGTGGATGGAATCGAACATCCACAATAATAACAAGGTGCCTTAAAGGAAAGCATAGCTATTCAGTTGCAGCTGAGTAGGAGCTATTCCCAAATATTTTTGCATATCTTGGATAAATGAATTAGAAGACGGCACACATCTGGCCGTACACAAGAATTTATCACACGTCGTAAAACCCTTGTAACGCCCCTAATTTTTAATAACATTATTTAGGAGATTTAATTAGAATAAATTAAATAGAGTAATGTAGATAAGGAGATTTAGGTTGATTAACAAACATGTAGTGGCTGTGCTTATCGATAAAATAAACTTATAAATGGTTAAGTAATCAAACATAAGGACCTTAAGGTAAATAGCCGCACATATTTCCCGCCCTTATACTATTTCCCCTTAGTTATACATGTTCATTTTATTATAAGCAAAAATTATAACCGTGAGAAGAAAAGGTGCCAGCCATTAGAAAAATAGAAGAGAATTTCAAGTAAAGCTTATGATTCAAGCCAGAAGAATTAATCTCAATTAATCTTCAATTTCCTTATCCAGTTTAAGGTGAATAATAATCACTACATCTCTATTTTGGGTTTTATAATCATATGGTTTCAAATTTAAGGGAGAAATTCATTTTTTATGATTTATTGAATGATGATATGCATGGTTTATGATTTATATGGTTTAAACAAGTTGGTTTAAATGGAGATATGCACGGTTTAAGGGTAAAAATAAAGTTAACTAATTTTTTGATGCCATGGAAAAATTGTATGTTATGGGAAACATGATTTTGAAGTTGGGTTTCAATTTTTGTAATTTTCCATGCCATGGGAAATTAATTATGAATTTTTCGAAGGATAATATGGTTAATTAGGTTTATAAATTTATTTTGGAAAATATGTTAGGAATTTTGATCTGAACTTTTGATATGTTAGATAACATGATTAAAGTAATTTTTGAAATTTCTGGGGATTTTTACTATGTGATTTAGTATGGAAATTAAATTATTTTTAAAGAAGGATCTAAATGATTTAATTGTTTTGTTATTAAAAAGGGCTTAATTATTAAAGGTTAGCATGTTTTTAGATCTGAGAAAATGCCGCAAATTTTAGTAAAATAATTTGAAAGTTTAATGTAACCAATCATGTGTTTACAACATGTGGGTAAGTTAGCTATCAAAAGTTTAATTTATTTGGTTAAAACAATGTTTTTGCTCAGAAAATGGGATTCTGCCTTCTTTAGAAGGACCCTTTGACATAGACCTTCTGCGTCCAACCTAGTCGAAACCTTCTTGGTCAAAACTAGTAAACCAATACATATTGTATCATTTAAATGGCACGTAGTTGATTGGAGAAAGATGGAAGGTAGCTTGTCGAAAGGTAGCTTTCGATAAGGATGGTACCTTTGTTTATTTTGTTTTAAAAGAAAAGCGCTCGTGTATTTATAAATGGGTTTCGAAGTAGTAGAAACCTATGGTCTTGAAAGGGATTTCAAATAGGCTTTCGAAAGAGAGCTGCTACCTATATTTTAAAAGAAATAGCTTCCAAAGGAGTTACTAAGATTTTTTTTTAAAGATTTCGGAAGGGGTAGTGTCGACGAAGTCGAAACCCTTCATAGAGTTGATGAACTTCAGATGGTACTGAAGACATCAATGTTGTCGAAAGGATCGGTTATTTTATAAATACAAGCCACTTCCTAATGCTTTCGAAAGGGGTTAGTAGTTTCGAAGGCAATGGTTTCTAAAAGGGTTTTGAAGCTAACCTTTAATTGTTTACCCAAGTGTTTTATTGCTTTCGAAAGGATGGTTCAATACCATCAAACTTCCCCAATACTTTTTAAATTAAAGAATGGTTTTAGAAGAGTTGCTTTTGCCTATGTTCACTTTGATCCAAAATGTTGCTTTAAGTATAAACCCTATGTTTTAGAAAGGGTAATTTCAAATGGTTTTGAAGCTATGCTTCTATACTTATATGATAATACTTTAGCATGGTCGAAAGGTTTTGAAAAAAATATTTTAAAGTATTTAAAAGGAGGGAGCCTAGTGTTCTAAAGATAGACTTTTATGATTTAGAAGGAGGTCATCTTATGAGGTCGGAAGCAAGGTTTCAAATGTTTCGAAAGGTTTTAAAACCCAAACTCAAATTTTAAAGGAAAAACCTACGGCTAAATAAAGGAGTTTTGATATGACTTTAAGTATGTAAATTTGAAGAAGTATAGCCTTGACAAAAATATAAGTTAAAGGGATTAACTATATTCTATATGAAAGGTATTTTAAGGACCTAAAACCCACAGGAGTGGAATAGTTAAATTATTAGGTTTGGTTCTTCGAATATGAGTATATTCACATGATAAAGAACCCATAACTTATTTTAGGGATAAAGGGGTAGAAGAAGTAGCTAGGTTAACCCAGTGGTGAAAATAATTTGATCAAACTCCTAAATGAGTAGAATTGCATCCAGGGAATCAGGGAGACCAAATTATAGGATGCCTAAACCTTGAAATGGTATGGGAGATAAGTTCGTAGTAAACCCACGAAAACTGTGATTATGTAGTTATTAGATGTAACCAAAAGGTTCATGTAAACCCATGAAAACTATGTATTAGGTAGGTTGGCAGGGGCTAATTGGTTTGTAGTGGACTCGAGAAAACTAAATCTGGATTAAGAATTGACATCAGTCAATAGGTTCTTAGTCAACCCATGAAAATTAGGATGAGAAGTGAGTTACTGGATAAATGCATAGGTTCCTATTCAACCCACCAAAACTTGGACAAGGGCATTAGTTATCGAAATGACTAATAAGTTCGGGGGACCCATGAATTACTTAGTTAATTGGCCGGAGCTTATAGTTTCTTAGTGACCCCATGAAAACTATGAAATAGGAGAGGGTGTCCATGTGTAATAAAAAAGTTTATTAGTAAACCTATGAAGAATAATAGGTTAATATTGACCCTAGGAACTATAGTTATGATAGGTTGTCAATTTAAATTGGGGGATGGAAAATCCTAAACGTTTTTATTTGTGCATATCATCATAATATTTTAAAATATATGTTTTAAACCATTGTGGATGTAGTAGCATGGTATATGGTTTTATAAAGGTTTTAGGATACTAGTGAAGGGAAAACCCGATCTGCGAAGCAGCATGGCCTCACTAGATATCTAAAAGATTTAGATGTTAGATTACATACCATGCTTTTATGTCTAACTCTAAGTTTTTGTTTTTCCCCAAAACTCCGTAGTACTCAATGTAATTTGAGTGGTTTCAGATTTAGGGTTTTCAGGTTCTCACCTTAGATGAATAAAACTTCCGAGATCGTGCAGGAGGCAGTTAGTCATTTAGAGTTTTTCCTTTCCGCTGTGTATCTGGATATAAAGGCGGAATTATTAGCCTTATTATATACTCTGATTAACCAAAAGGGCATCTTCATGTTTCGCTTTTGGCGTATGTGTAATAATTATTTTTTGCTGAACGTGGTTAACTTTTATGGGATTATGTGATGAACATCAAATATTTTAAATGGAATGTGGATATGTATTTTTAAATTGTTAATTTTTTTTCATATTTTTGTGATATATATCAATGAATCTAGCACCACCGTATTTGGTCATTGAAGATTAATAACTACTGATGATTTCAGCATTCATAACCATTAGTTTTGGGCCTCCAAATAAGAGGATGTTACAAGATGGTATCAGAGCATAGGTTTATGAAACTTTAAAAGAAAAGTAAACCATAAAAGCTTTTTGAAACATAATCTAATGAATTTTATAATATGATCGGGGTTTGGGTTAACGCTATAGTAACATACTTCAATTTTGTATATAGTTATATATCTAAGTACGTATTGCCGTCTCTCTTAGACCATTCTTCTGTATCTTACTAAGGCCGTATGCAGATTTATGAGAAAGAGGATATGGAAGCAGAAAATGGAAGAGGAAATCTAGGTGGAGGAATCACCACAATAAATGGAATGCTCGACCTAATACCTGGAGGAACCAAGGTCGATAGGTTAATGCTAATCAAAATGTTGAAGCCAATGTATGTGCTGGAAATCCTCCAATAGATGCGAGGATGGTGTATCAGTTGTTGGCTAATCTTTTGCACGCAGAAGCTGCTGGTAATGTTGGTGGAGTTAATTTTGTAGTTCCGGTTGGATATGACTATGCTAAGATGAGCAGAGGCTATAACGGTTTGGGTGGAAATCCTTTTGTTTGAATAGAGGATGTTGTAGAAGTTTGGCTTTTGAACTGTGAGAGGATCTTTACTGATTTAGGCTTAGGTGATGGAGAAAAGAGAAGGCTAGTCTCTAGATAGTTGTAAGGGTTAGCGTTTCACTGGTGGAACAGTGTGACAGCCAGAGTTTCGAAGGAAGAGCTGACATGGGATGATTTTAGGAGAAGGTTTGAGTAGAGATTCTTATCTGAGGTTTCGAAGTCAATGTTGATGAAGAAGTTCATGAATCTTGTCTAGGAAGAGATGTTAGTGATCAAGTATACTGCTAAGTTTTATGAATTGTCTCAATAGGGATATTCTTTGGTTGACACTAACATCAGAAGGAATAAGAGATTTATTCAAGGATTGAGGCCAGAATTAGGTAGAATGACTATGACTCATGTTAGAGAGCCTTGTAACGTAGTAGTGGAGATGGCCATTCATTATGAGGAGAGGCTTGATATTTCAGCTAGAGAGAAGCTAGTTGAATCCCAGGATCCTCAAAGAAAGAAAAGGAAATTCTTTAAGAAGAAGGTGGCTCGGAAAAGGGAGGCTGCCAAGAAGGCAAAGGCTGATTTGGTGTGTTATAAGTGTGATAAGCAGAGCCATTATGCTCATGAGTGTCGGACGGAAAGGGGAAGAAGCCTGCAGGGAAGAAGAATGTGAAATGCTTCAACTGTGACCAATTTGGGCATTATAAGAATCAATGTCCAGAGCCAGTTAGGGATGACAGAGGGAAGGGTTTCGCTATTGGACCGCCATCTTCTTTTATTCCTACTACAGCAGAGAAAGGGAAAACTATGATGGAAGGTACACTTTGATTCAGAGTATACCAGTTAGGGTACTATTTGATACCGGTGCATCACATTCATTTATATTACAATATTTGGTTGATAGGTTATGTATAGAACCCATATACCTTGTTACTTCCTTAAGGGTTGGGAATCCAATAGGAGGTATGCAACTTTAAGGATGAGATGTGACCAGTTAACTTGATTTGTTAGGTCATAAGTTTGCATGCAGTTTGTATTTTTTTCCGTAGATTTCAAGAGCATTTTGGTTATGGATTGGTTGGGTAAGTATGACGCTAGGATAATTTTTCAGGATATATAAATATCCTTGAGACATCAAGATAGTTATAATCGAATCATCTTCTCAGAGGAGAATTCCAATAAGAGTGTTTGTGTTGTTAAATGCCATAGATGTTGGAAAAGAGCTTATCAGGTTCGAGTTGCAAGTAAATTTGCAAATGTCTTTGTGCCAGTTATGAGAATACCACCGAAACGAGCTGCTAAGTTTTGGATAGATCTTGTACTGAGAATTGAACTTGTCGGTGGACCACATAGAAGGATGACACCGATAGAGATGAAGAAATTAAAGGTGTAGCTAGTGGATCTTGAGGAAAGGAATTTTATTAGACCAAGTAGTTCGCCTAGGGGAGCGGCCGTGGTTTTCATAAAGAAACCAGATGGGTCATTAAGGATGTGCATCTATAATCGTAAGTTAAATTAAAAGACAATCATGAATAGATACCTACTACCAAGGTAGATGATCTGTTTGATCAGCTAAGTGGAGCCATAGTGTTCTCCCAATTTCATTTAGTGAGGGGGATCCATCAGTTAAGGGTAGCAAAGGATAGTATTCCCCTGACAACTTTTTAGACTAGATAGGTTCGTATGAGTAGTTGATGATGCCTTTTGGATTGAAGAATGCACCCGCTTTCTTCATTGACTTGACGAACCGGGTTTTTTGACAGCACTTGTATAGGTTCATATTGGTATTCATAGATGACATTTTAGTGTACTCGAAAAGTGAAAGAGAGCATGAGATTCATCTTAGAGTGGTGCTGGAGACGCTGAGGCAGAATTAGCTGAAGGTAAAGTTTTCTAAGTGTCATTTTTGGAAGAAATAGGTTAACTTTCTTTGTCATGTGGTTTCAGAGAAAGGATTGTCAGACTACCAAGATAAGATCGATGCTGTGAACAATTGGATGAGACCAGAGACGGTAATCAAGATCAGGAGCTTTCTTGGACTTGTTTGTAATTACCAGAGATTCATTAAGGATTTATTCGTAGATAGCAGCACCTTTGACTAAGTTAACCTTGAAAGATGTGAAGTTTGTTTGGTCTGACAAATGCAAGGAAAGGTTCCTTAAAGCATTTATTGATCAAGGCATCATTGCTCGTAGTTCCAAATAGTAACAAAGGGTTGGTAATATACACTGATGCATGTGGGATTGGAATGAGAGTAGTGTCGATGCAAAGGGGCAAAGTTATTGCGTATGCATCTATACAGCTTAGACTGCACGGAATAAGATGTCGTACTAATGGCTTGGAGTTGGCAGCAATAATTTTTTCCTTGAATATTTGGAGGCATTATCTCTTAGGAGAGAAATCTAAGTTGTATACCGATCATAAGTCTTTAAGATACTTATTCTCTCAAAAGGAGTTGAATATGAAGTAACAGAGGTGGTTGGAACTTTTGGTAGCTTATGATTGCGGTATAGAGTATACTCCTGGGCAAAGGAAATAAGGTACAAGATGCTCTCAACAGAAAACATCAGAATGTCGTTTTAACGATGTTGGCAAAATGGAAGGATCTAGAGCCTTGGCCAGATGTGGTCTGTAGTTGAGATCTACTACTAGTTCTAGTCAAGGTACTGCCATGTTATCTTATTTAGAAGTTCGACCAATGCTAAATGAAAGAATAGCTTCTAAGAATAGAGAGATCCAGTTTAAGACGAAATGATTATAAGGCTTGAGGTACAATTGGTGGTTAATGACCTAAAGGATTTTACTCTTGACCTGAGAGGATGGTTGAGAAAGAAGGGACGATTATATGATTTGGATGTAGAGAACTTTAGGAGGGATATTCTGGAAGAATGTCATCAATCAAAGATCATGAATCATCCTGGAGGGACCAAGATGTATTAAGATATGAAGAGGGGCTTCTTATGGGAAGGCATGAAGAGAGATGTTAGCTTGTGGGTTAGGCAGTGTGTAAACTGTCAACAAGTAAAAGTCGAACATCAGAAGCCTATTCTTTATTTAGACTTCATGGAATTCCTAGTAAAATAGTCAGCGACAGAGATCTTTATTCACTAGTGAATTTTAGAGAAGTCTCCAAAAGATATTAGGTACCAAGCTCAAGATGAGTACAACTTATCACCCACAGACGGATGGGCACACAAAGAGAGTCAATAAGGTATTTGAGGATTTATTAAGAGCTCGTGTATTAGACTTTGGTGGATTTTGGGAAGATCTCCTACATTTGATTGAGTTTTTCTATAATAATAGTTATCAGAATAGTATAGGAATGACACCTTTTAAAGCTTTGTATGGAAGGATATGCAAATCGTCTGCATGTTGGTTATAGACTGGAGACTGATTGGTCTTAGGTACGGATTTGGATAGAGAAGGGTCAGAAAAGATTGAGTTAATCCAAGGATGGATGGACAAAGCTCAATCCAAGTAGAAGAGTTACGCAAATAAGAGGCATAAAGACCTAGAGTTCTTAGTGGGAGACATGGTTTTCATTAAAGTATCACCGATGAATGGTATGGTACGGTTATGAAAGTCGGGGAAAGTTGGATCTGTGATATGTTGGACCATTCCAAATTATAGAAAGGATTGGAAAGCTCGCATATAGAGTTGAGCTGCCGAGCAGTTTGGCAGGTGTCCATAATGTATTCCATATGTCTCATCTTTGCAACTATGTGAATGATCCAGAGGCTACTATTCCTCAATACAAATTTGGAGGATTTGGTAGTGGAGCCTGATTTGACTTTTATTAGACAACCAGTTTGGGATGTAGCGAGAGATGAGAAGAGATTGAGGGCCAAGACAGTCAAGTTGGTGAAAGTTCAATGGTGCGACAACAAGAAGGACTGTACTTGGGAGACAGAGGACAGGATTCGAGAGGCTTATCCTGATCTACTTTGATGGCATGTGAATATTAGATTTATATACACTAATAGCTAGTTAGATGGGCTAGTATGGATGTTAGGTGATGTTACAGATGATTGCTATAGTTGCTAGTTAGTCCTTACTGAATTTCGAGGAAGAAATTCTTTAGGGACATGTGCCTGTAGCACACCTAATTTTAAATAACATTTACTAGAATATTCAATTAAAATAAATTAAATAGAATAATGTAGATAAGGAGATTGATGTTGATTAACAAACATGTAGTGGTCGTGCTTATTAATAAAATGAACTTCTAAATGGTTGAGTAACTAAACATAAGGGCCTTAGGGTAAATAGCCGCCCATATTTCGCACCCTTATACCATTTCACCTTAGTCATACATGTTTATTTTATCACAAGAAAAACTTACAACCATAAGAAGAAAAGAAGCCGACCATTAGGAAGATAGAAGAGAAGAGAAATTCAATTAAAGCTTAGGATTCAAGCTATAAGAAATTAATCTCAGTTAATCTTCAACTTCCTTATCCAATCTAAGGTGAATAATAATCACTGCATATTTATTTTTGGTATAATAATCATATGGTTTCGGATTTAAGGGATAAATTCATTTTTTATGATTTATTGAATGATGATATGCTTGGTTTATGATTTATGTGGTTTAAACAAGTTGTTTTGAATAGATATATGCTTAGTTTTAGGGTAAAAACGAAGATAACTGATTTTTAGATGCCATGGAAAATATGATTTTGGAGTTCGGTTTCAATTTTTATAATTTTCCAAGCCATAGAGAATTAATTACGAATTTTTGGAGGATACTATGGTTAATTGGGTTTATAAATTTATTTCAAAAAATATATTAGTAATTTGGGTCTGAAATTTTAATATGTTGGATAACATGATTAAAGTGAATTTCTAGAATTTCTAAGGATTTTTACTAAGTGAATTAGTATGGAAAT
The DNA here is from genome assembly GCA_030765085.1 of Allium cepa. NCBI lineage: Eukaryota > Viridiplantae > Streptophyta > Magnoliopsida > Asparagales > Amaryllidaceae > Allium > Allium cepa. The sequence continues at coordinate 511,351,907 of CM060941.1, forward strand.
TAAATTATTTTGAAAGGAGGATCTGAATGATTTAATTGTTTTGTTATTAGGAAGGTTTTAATTGTTACAGGTAAGTATGTTTTTAGATGTGAAAATGAGGCAAATTTTAGTAAAATAATTTGAAAGTTTAATGTAACCAATCGTGTGTTTACAAGTGGGCAAGTTAGTTGCAAAAAGTTTATTTTATTTGGTAAAAACATCATTTTTGCTCAGAAATAGGGGTTCCACCTTTAGAAGGACCCTCCGACACAGACCTTCCGCCTCCAAACTAGTCGAAGATCTAGGTCGAAACTAGTAAACCAATACATATGGTATCATTTAAATGGTATGTAATGGATTAGAGAAAGGCAGAAGGTAAGGTGTCGAAAGGTAGCTTTCGTTGGGATTGGTTCCTTTGTTTTATTTTGTTTTAAAAGAAAAGCGCTTGCATGTTTATAGATGGGTTTTGAAAGGGTATTACAAAGAGGCTTTCGAAAGAGAGCTATTACCTTTGTTTTAAAAGAAGTAGCTTCCAAAGTAGTTGCTTAGATTTTGTTTAAAGCTTTCGAAAGGGGTAGTTTCGACCAAGTTGAAACCCTTCTTAGAATTGATGAACTTTCGATGGTATTGAAGACATCAATGTTGCCAAAAGGTGCAATTATTTTATAAATACAAGCCACTTCCTAATGCCTTTGAAAAGGTAAGGGGTTTCAAAGGCAATGGTTTTGGAAGGGGTTTCGAAGCTAACCTTCAATGGTGTTACCCAGGTGTTTTATTGCTTTCGAAAGGATGGTTTCGACACCATCAAACTTCCCCAATACTTTTTGAATTAAAGAATGGTTTCGAAAGAGATGCTTTTGCCTATGTTCACTTTGACCCAAAATGAAGTTTTAATTATAAATATAATGTCTTCGAAAGGGTACTTTCGAATGGTTTCGAAGCTATGCTTCTATACTTATACGATAATACTTCGACATGGTTGAAAGGTTTCCAAAGAGATGTTTTAAAATATTCGAAAGGCTGGAGCCTAGTGTTTTAAAGATAGACTTTTACGCTTTTGAGGGAGGTCGTCCTATGAGGTCGGAGCAAGGTTTTGAATGTTTCAAAAGGTTTAAAACCCAAACTCAAATTTTAAAGGAAAAACCTATGACTAAATAAAGGAGTTTTGAAATAACTTTAAGTATGTAAATTTGAAGAAGTATGGCCATGATAAAAATATAAATTAAAGGGATTAACTATATTCTATATTGAAGGTATTTCAAGGACCTAAAACCCACAGGAGTGGTATTGATAAATTATTATGTTTGCTTCTTTAAATATGAGCATATTCACCTGATAAAAAACCATAATTATATTTTAGGGATAAGTAGGAAGAAGAACCAGCTAGGTTAACCCAATAGTGAATATAATTTGATCAAACACCTAAACGAGTAGAATTGCATCAAGAGAGTCAAGGAGACCAAAACATAGGATGCCTAAACCTTGAAGTTGTCCAAGAGATAAGTTTATAGTAAACCCATGAAAACTATGATTATGTAGTTATTGGAGGTAACCAACATGTTTATGGTAAACCTATGAAAACTTTGTATTAGGTAGATTGGCAGGGGCTAATTAGTTTATAGTGAACCCGTGAAAACTATATCTGAATTAAGTATTGACATCGGTAAATAGTTTCCTACTAAACCGATGAAAAGTAGGATGAGAAATGAGTTACTGGATAAATCCATAGCTTCCTAGTCAACCCATGAAAACTAAGATAAGGGGATTAGTTATTGGAAAGAATAATAGGATCAGGGGGCTCATGAATTTATTAAGTTAATTGGTAGGAGCCTATAGGTTCTTAATGTCCCTATGAATAATATGAAATAAGATAGAGTGTTCATATGTAATGAAAAGGGTTATTAGTAAACCCATGAAAACTAATAGGTTAATAATGACCCTAGGAACTATAGTTATGATAGGATGTCAATTTAAAAACTGAGGGATGGGAAAATCCAATAGTTTTATATATGCATATCATTATAATATTTTGAAACGTGTATTTTTATTCATTTTTGATGCAGGAGCATAATATGTGTTTTATAAAGGTTTTAGGCTACCAGTTCGAGGAAAACTCGTTCCGCTGAGGGGCATGGTATCACTAGATATCTAAATGGATTGAGATGTTTGATTATCATTCATACCAGGCTTTATGTCTGACTCGAAATTTTTGGTCTCCCCTTAAACTCTCGGGTACTCAATTAAATTTAAGTAGTTTGAGATTTAAGTTTTTAGGTACTTTTCTTGGAAGAATAAAGCTTTCGGGGTTGTGCAGGAGGAAGTCAGTTATTTAGAGTTTTCTTTTTATACTGCATATTTGGATGTAAAGGCAGAATTATTAGTCTTACTATCAAGCAAGTGAGCATCTTCGTATGTCGCTCTTGGCGTATGTGTAATAATTATATTTTGCTGAACGTTGTTGACATTTTTGGGATTATGTAATCGACATAAAATGTTTTGAATGGAGTTGATATATATTTTTAAATTGTTAAATTTTTTCCGTATTCTTGTGATCTGTGTAATAATGAATCTAGCACCACCATATTTTGTTGTTAAAGATTAATAATTGTTGATGATTGCATCATCCATAACTGTTAGTTTTAGGCCTCCAAGTAGGCGGGATGTTACCCCCCTCAAGCGGAAAATAGACCTGACTTTCCCTAAAGGGACTAGAACATCTCCAAATGGAATTAAATTTTTAGAGCGCAGCCTACAAAGAGTGGCCTTACCAATTCTAGAAGCCAGAGAATCCATCGGGTTATCGATAAATACAACAGCCGCTAAAGTATCGGTGGTAGGATTTTTCTCTTCCACCAAAAGGATGGGAAAGTCAGAGAAAAGGACAGCCAATGGACTGAAACTCTCTGGTTGCTCGGTTTGATGTTCAGGAGAAAGTCTAGTGGATATAGTCACAGAATTCGACTCGACACTTGGATAGCTATGCTGTGAAGGTTGTCTAGGAGACATTGCGGCTAACGCCCTAAATGTCTGGAGCCTATATCAACTAAACTCGGTAGATAATCAAGATTAGAAAATTTTACCAATCCCCCTGGGCTGAGTGTAAACTAGTGTTTTATAATGCAGAGATAAGGAATTAAAAATTAAAAGCAAAAATAGTGATGAGACTTTGGATTTTGACCAAAGTGACCGTTATTGCTAACCGTTTCAACTAGCGTTAACGTAGTTCAATTGTAGTTGCTTCGAGATTGACCATCGGCATATCGAGGCATGAAGTTCATTATAAAGGTCTATACGTTTGGTTTTAGTTTATAATCAATTCTCTAATGTTCAATCGTTTGATTTTGAGTCCAAATTTGGATACGTAAGTCCTATTCCCTGTCAAACTTCATACGTTCAAGTTAATTAAGATGGGATTGGTTCAGACTGTTTGTACAAATCTATATGGATTGGTTTGTTTCTTCAAGCCCATTTCATGGGATTAAAATCGACTAAGTCTCCATAGCCGATCGACCACATAAAGCAAATAATTGATCCTTCTTAACCAACATAACAAGTCCCAATTCCTATATCTCAGCATAGTTGATCCTTGTGTCAAAACCAACTCAAGCGATCCATTTACGCTACACCAACGTCGATCCCTCCTCTAATCTCCACCACCGATGTCATGAATGGAAAATGAGCCATCCCTCCATACTCTAGAAACAACCAATCCTTCATCCACCAATGCGACCGATCCCTTCTTACTCATTTCATGTTGATCCCTTCCTTCACCTTATAAATTATCGGTACCATCCCTCACTCATTTCCTTCTCCTAATCTACTACCTCACAGAACCCAACATCGCCATAGTTCTCCTCTCCTTCACATAACATGACCCATGGCAGGACCAAACCCATCGTCTCATCCTGAATCAAAATCATATGCAAATCAAAACCTACCCATATGTAAATAAATACAGATTGTCACGCATGAGATGGGATGAATTTCAATTCGAGTTAATGGCTAGGCGATGTTGTCAAATCAAAGGGGGTGGAGGATTGGATGATGGAGATAGTAATAGTTTGTGGGGAGGAAGAAAGGATTCAGTTCTAAGGAAGCAGGAGAGGGTTCAGTGTTGAAGGAAATGAAAGTCAGAAAGGAATGAACTAAATTGAGGGACATGAGGGAAATATTAGTTTGTATACGAGGTTTAAGGGATCGAATTGCTGACTCTTCCTCAAAAAAGCCAGAAGTCCTCAAAAAGAGATCAAACATGATACCTATTCAAAAGGGAACCATCTAATCCCTACGTGTCCATGTACATAAAAAATAAAATATAAATAAAAGAAGGGGATCAGGTACGATCCCTAATTGAAGAAAGGAAAATCCAATCAATCTTTTAAAAAACAATAAAACATAAATGTAGGAAAATTGCATTTAATTCAACAAAAATTGTTGATGATCCATGACCAAGCAAATGCATCCGAGAGCCAACAACAAAAACATGCACCTGAACGTGCATGTATATATTCTAAAAATTCAATTTTTGAAACGGAAAAAAATTGAATTCTCACTTGAAGCTTTCAATGTTGAGACTGGATCAGATAGTCAAAGCTTACTATCCCCATAGAACCGAACATAAATCGCAACTGAAGGAATATAATACTGAATTTTTACCATTGGAAATTAACCAAGCATCATGACGATCAAAGAGAGCTACGACGCTTTGAGAAAATAATTTGACAGAATGATAGCGACTATTTACAAATCTGGATGGATTTCTTTCCAACAACTATAATTTACTTTAGTTCAAAGCACATCATGTTCAAAACAAGACGTACTTTGGTAGGCAAGTATTGTCCGGACTTTTGACTTGAGTATATCTGAACTAATTGGACAAGTTAGACTGACTGTTATCAATGCTAGTAAGACCAATGTGATGATTGTGGGGTCTAGAAATCAAGTACAACTAGGTACCGGTTTATTATCCTTTATGGATGCATATTTCGGTTACAACTAGATACCCATGCACTTACCCGACCTAGAACATACTGGCTTCGTAACCGATCTGGGACTACTGCTACTAAGTCATGGCTTTCGGACTCAAGAACGCCGGGGTAATATACCAACGACTATTCAATCGAATGTTCGCTAACCAAATCGGAAAGACCATGGAAGTATATGTTGACGACCAGCTGGTGAAGACACTGTTCTTCATTGATCATATTAAAGACTTGGAATCGATGTTCAGTATCCTTCGAGAATATAGAATGAAGCTCAAACCATTGAAATGTCACTTTGGAGTCAGATCCGGAAAATTCCTTGGGTTTATCATCAATGCTCAAGGAATCGAAGCAAATCCCAAAAAGATCTGGGCGATCAGAAATCTTGAGACCCCAAGAACCATAAAGCAATTCCATAACCTCAATGGGAAAGTAGCAGCACTGAGCAGTTCATTTCAAAGTCCACCAATAAATGCATTCCTTTCTTTGATTTGATTCGAAAAGGGAAATGGAATTTTAAATGGACCATGAAATGTGAGGGCGTATTTCGAGTACTAATTCAACACCTTTCCACACTGCCTATTTTATCAAAACCTATCAATCACGGGCAATTGTTCCTTTACTTGGCGGTATCAGAAAACGCAGTCAGTGATGCCTTAGTTCGAGAGGAAGACCGAGTGTAGAAACCGGTCTACTATATTAGTAAACGACTAACCGAAGCTGAGAGAAATTTTCCGAAGCTAGAGAAGCTGGCTTAGTGTCTCGTTATTGCCTCAAGGAAGCTCTGTCCCTATTTCTAGGGTCATCCTACCACTGTTTACACCGATCAGCCGTTACGATAGGTCCGTACGCGGCCTGAGACATCTGGTAGGTTACTCAAATGGAATATTAAACTGAGCCAGTTTGATATTACTTACACTCGGAGACGAGCTATTCAAGGAAAAGTCCTCGAGATTTTATAGCCGAATTTATCATCCCAGATGACTTGCCTGAAACTAGTGAATCTCCCAAGTATTTCTGGAAGCTGCATACTGAAGGTGCACCGAATGACCGGAGCTCGAGCGTTGGAATTGCGCTTGAAATCATCGAAGGCGGTCCATATGTTATGCTCTAAAGTTTGATTTTCATGCAATCAGTAATGAAGCTGAATATGAAGCTTTGCTTGTTGGATTGAAACTAGCCCGACATTTGAGAATCATTGCTGTGGAAATTTATTATGATTCACAATTAGTTATGTGTCAGGTTCGAGGTGAATATCGAGCAAAAGATCGAAGACTGGCTACTTACCTAGATCAAGTCCAAGAGATAATTAATCTGTTTGATTGTTATGCCATCTTCTACGTACCTCGTGAGCACAATCAAAAGGCTGATTCATTGGCAAAGTTAGCAAGTACGGGCGAAGAACAACAAATGGGACCCATTCCTGTGGAAACGCTATCTTCCCCAAGCATCGATCAGATGGAGATAGACTAGATATTTGAAATCACTCCCAATAAGGAGTCGTGGATGACTCCATTCCGAAATTACATCGAGCAAGGAACGTTACCTGAGCGCAGGAGTGAGAAAAGACAAATTCTTCGAAAAGCTGCATGATTCACTATTCAGAAAGGAGACATGTATAGAAGAGAGTAATCTGTTCCTTTACTCTAGTGGATCGCTCACAATGAAATTAAGTGAGTATTACATGATGTACATGAAGGAGAATGTGGCGATCAAACTGGAGGGCTAGCTCTCGCGAAGAAAGTACTCCGGTATGGATGTTATTGGCTAATTGTAAACCTGATGCAGCAGATTACATCAGGAAATATGATGAATGTCAAAAGCATGCTCGAATTCCTAGAGCCCTACATACTGAGATAACTCAAATGGTCAGCCCACGGACGTTTACAGTATGGGGCATTGATATCCTTGGCTCTCTGCCTCTGGCCAAATGTGGTGCGATGTACGCCATCGTCGTAGTTGATTACTCTACCAAATGGGCCGAAGCTGACCCTATTGCTACAATCACAACGAAGAAGGTGATCAACTTTGTAGTCCGCAACATTATCTGTCGATTTGGCCTTCCTCATACTATCATCAATGATAACGGAACCCAGTTCGACAGTATTGAATTCAAGGATTTCTGCCAATGATTCTGCATTCAAAAGAAATTCTCTGCAGTTGCATACCCTCAAGCGAATGGCCAGGTTGAAGCTATCAATGAGGTTATCAAATCTGTTCTAAAGAAACGAATGGAAAAGGCCAAGGGAAAGTGGGTTGGTGAACTTCCTATGCCTTTATGGGCTTACCAAACAACCCACAAGTCCATGACCGAACACACTCCATTCTCTCTTTCCTATGGTTCAGAAGCCGTTATTCCAGTCTAGATGGAAGTACCTTCTCATCATGTGACTTATTATGATCCAAAGGCAAATGCCATACTACTTGCTGAATCCGTGGATTTGTTGGATGAGAAGCGCAAAGAGGCTGATTTGAGGGCAGCCGCATAGCGCAGTCGATTCGCCCGATTATACAATGCCAAAGTCCAACCCCGAACCTTTGAACTCGGTGATCTCGTTCTCAAAAGAATCTACCCAGTTCCTTCGCATATGAAACCAACATGGAAGGGATCGTATGTGATTGAACGAAAGTTCGGAGATGGCACATTCAAATTATCGACCGTTGATGGACTTACTTTACCAAGAGCCTGGAACAACGAGAGCTTCCGTCGCTACTACACATGAGAAGCATTATTTATTTTAGTCTATTTTCATCTGCAATTTCTTTCTGTATTTCAAAATTTGAATTTGTAATAAGGCAACTTACTTTGCCGTAATTTCTTATTTCAGCAACAAAATGCCATCTCTGTAACGACCCGTATTTTTACGGATCGAAAGATCGTAGAATTGTTGTTATTAGATTGATAGTATTGGTTATGTTGTCCAGAGATAAGTCGCTCGAGATTGGTCATGTTAGTTAGGTCGGTTAGGCGACATAAGGAATTGGACCGACCTAAGGGGTGAGACCGACCTAAGGAAGCTAGTGGTAGTAGTTAACGGCTTAGAGGATGGCCGGCTTAAGGCATGGCCGACTCATAGGTGTTGCCGACTTATGGTGTGGCCGAGTCAAGGAGGTAGCCGACTTAGTAGTAGACCAGCTTAGGAGTTAAAAGATTGGACCGACCTAAAAAGGTTAACAACTTAAGGAATGGAGCGACTTAAGGGTTAACGGCCTAGTGGCTATGCCGTGTTATAGTTAGGCCGTGTGCTTAGTTAGGTCGTGACCGACCTATGTTAAGTCGTGTGGGGGTACTAAGTTGTTTGGTCGTATGGTTGTCTCTTGTGTTAGGTCGTAGGTTTTTGATGAGTCGTCTCCTGAGTTAACTATTGAGTCGTTAGGCTGTAAGGTCGGCTTTGTAGTTAAGTCGTATACTGGTTTAGGTCGTGGACGAGATAAGGCTTAGGTCGGCTGAGCGAGTTAATGGCCTAGTAGTTAGCGACTTAGGAGCCAACGGCATAAGGGTTACGACCTAAGAGGGAGATAGATTAGGTCGTTAAGGGGTTGAGTCGTTGGGTCGATAGGCCTTGAGGTTAGATTGTTGGGTCGGCAAGGGTTAAGTCGTGAGATGTAAGCCGTGTTGAGCTGTGTTTGTGTTGAGCCGTGTTAAGGCATGAGCCGTTGAGTCGCGTGGGAACTGGAGTCGTTAGGTCGGCAGGTGTATTGAGTCGTAGGCTGTGGTCTGTTGGGTCGTGGACGACTCATGGGATAGGTCGGCGGCGACTTAAGGAGGCGGCGACTCATGGGTTTTTCAGCCTATAAATAGAGGGGTTTGGCTCACTTTTTGGCACCGGATTTTGAAGCGACGAAGTGCTGCCATTTTAAGAGCTCGACTACAACACTTCTTCACTTCTTTTCTCCACTCTAATCTAGTGCTAACACCCATCCAAGATCGAAGATCAAGATCAAAGATTCAAGAGCCAAAGTTGAAGATCTTCATCCAACAAAGAGAGATTTCATCGATTGAAGCGAGATTTTGCCTGATCAAGCTTAGTTCTTTGCTGTCCAGATCTGGAGTTGGTTGTTTTTGAGGTGTTTAGGTGATTCGGTGAGTGGTGGTTATGTCTCACACGGACCCAAAGGAGTATATTGGATCGGTGGCTTGTTTATGTGTTAAAGAGAGTGATTTCGTGCATTTTTCTTAAGTCTGCATGTAGATCTATGGTTAATGATGATTCAACACCTATTTTACTATATGTTCATTTATGCAAGTTTATTCATCAAGTTGTAGAGATATTGTTCATGATTCATGCTTGTTAGATTGCATGTTGGATTTGGGCTCTTTATTTACGAAATTGCCATTATTGTTATAACTGCTTATTTAGATCTTGTTTGAATGATTGATTACTTGGATTAATGTTTGATTTGATGGATTAGTTGATTGATAACTTGATTTGGACAAGTTGGTCGAAGATGATTCAAAAGCTAAGTGGAAAGGCTCTTGAATAGTGAAAGCTGCTTGTGGCATATGAAGCGGATGTTGAAGCTCATATGGACAGATTTGTTGAGATGGGACTTTGCCATGATGCGATGAGGCAAACCATGATGTTGAGATGGGACTTTGCTATGATGCGTTGAAGCAAAGCATGATGTGTGAAAGCCTTGGTTTAATCCAGACGGGATCATCCCAAGCATGTTGATAACTCGGTGATGCGGTCCGAGTTTGTGGATAATGGATAGCTTGAGAGGCGCTTGAGCTAGTATGGGAATAGTCGTCGAGGAGGATGACTAGAAGGCTGAGATTTTATCGTTGTTGAAGGTTCTAGCATGCTCAAAGCAAGAGTACGTTGGAACGGGTCACGATGACGTTCCAAGCACGGGTCACGATGACGTGCTAGTACTCTGGGCAGATGCGATAGTCCTAGGCACGGGTCATGACGACGTGCGGAGTTATGTCTAGAACCGGGGTTGCCATTAGCCCTTGACGGACGGCTGAAAGAAGGTGTCGGTCATTCAATTAACGGTGATATCAAAGCAAGGATAACAGTGATAGCCAGAGTCATGGATGTTTGGTTGCACCATCATTCGATCTCAAGAGCGATGTTTTCTGGGTGCTTATCTGATCTTGGTTTAGGCCTTGAGGGTTTGTACTTGGAAAACATCGACCTTGACTCGAGTGATAATTGCTTTACTTAAATTGTCTGCTTTGCTATGTTTGTTTATGCTTAGAGGGTCTGGGGGCTATCACTGTGGAATGAGGTGGAGTGGGATGGTTGAGTTCCTATTACTTTTACCCTTTATGCTCCTTTGGTATGTTTGATAGTTGATTTACTGCTCACTAAGACTGTTGTCTGACTCAAGGTTTTATGTTTAACTCTTATTACCTTGGGTTGTTTGTAACGACCCAGAATTTTTAATAATTTAAAATTTGAATATTTAATTTATTTTAAATATTAATAATTGAATTTATAAGTCGAATAAATTTTTATTTGAATTATTGGATTTAATTGGATAATTAAATCGATAATTTAATACGTTAAATTATGGAAAATAATTAAAAATTGAGTTAAATATGATTGAAAATAATTTGTAAAATTTTATTTAATCATACTGGAGTTATAGAAATATTTTAGAACTTTTAAAATCGAATTAAAAGTTAATTTGTGAAAATTGAATATTTTAATATTTAATAATCGACTAGTGAAAATAGCCAATTTTTGAACAGTCTCAGAATTGAACGAAACCAGTTCCATTGGATCCGTAATAGTTAGTTATTACCGGATTTCAATTTTCGTGTCAATCGGAGTTATCGTTTGATCGTGGCAGCTCGAAACGCATCGAATTATTTTTAATTTAAATTTGGCGAGTCAAAATAGCCATTTTTCAAAAAGTCTCGGATTTCGACGAAACCAGTTTCATCGGATCCGTAATGTGATATTATTGTAAGGTTTCAAATTTCAAGTCAATTGGATTTACCGTTTGTCCGGTACAAATTAAAACGCCTAGAAATCGACTTAAATCGGTTTAATTTAAATTGAGCGTTTTCAGCCATAACTCGCACATACTTCCGAATTAGCTTCCGAAACCTGTTCCATTGTGTCCGGAACGCGGGATAAACCCTAGGTACGCTGGTTACGGCGTCTAAATCGGAGTTCGGAATTCCCGGGATGAATAGTGTTTACGCTTGCTTTTCCTATAAAATAACCCTTCACCCTTCATAAATTTCAACACTAAAAAAAACCTAACCCTAATATCATGTAGCCGCCACCTCCTAGTTGAATGGCCAGAAAACACCCAACTCTCCTCCTCGATATCTTCCAATCCGTCGACAATTAGCAAGAATGTTCAACACGAAAGATGTAGAGGACGTCAAGCTCTACAAGATCAACGGTTGAGATCGAGTTTGGAGCATCGGAGGAGGAGTTATGTGGGGCCGAAACTTGCAGCTGTGCACGCAATTTGAGGCGTCATCAGGTGGCCGAGCTCCTCCCTATTGGAGCCGAGTGTAGCTTGCGTCGTGTGCTTCGTCATGGCGTTGGTGTGATCGGATTTCGTCGAGTATCGGGGGAGAAATGTTTAACCCTAGTTCAAGCTTATGGGTTCATGTATGTCGGCCTTCACCTGTAGATGGAACGCAAATAGGAAGAAAGGGGGGAGGGTCCAGATGTGGAGGCAGCAGATCCTACGGCTACGAGCTTGTGTGGGTTTAAATTAGTTAATAAATGTTGTAATTTATATAATTAAAACTCGTGTAACTTCAAAATTTGATATCTTTTTCATACGAGGTCGAAAAAATGCAAACTCAGTTGCGTTGGAATCGTATGGACGAGCACTACGCGATGAAGTTGGTTTGGAGTCGTTTGGAGTTAGTGAGAATTTTGGGTAAAATTAAACGCGCGTTTAATTTTATTCGAAATAAAAGCTAAAACGGAATTTAAAATCAAGGTGAGAACTTCTCACTCAATCGAATCAGTTTCGATTTTATTTTAAATAGTTAGATTTAAAATATTTGAATGCATGTTTGAATGATGACTGTAAATTATTGATTGTTAAAATAGACATTATACGCCGTTAGTAAGCGGATGTTATTTAGTAAAAACATATACCGCGAATATTTCATAAACAGTGAAATTGGTATTATATATAATATCAATATATATATATTGGCATATATATATATTGCAGTTGATTGATTTCCCGTATTTTTTGCGGATGAGACCCTATTACGCCGTTATTAAGCGGATAATATTTATTAAGAACATGTACCGCGATAATTTCGTACTGGAGCGAAATTGGTATTGTGCTAATGTTTTTGGATGCAGGAAAACAGGTTGGAGGGATCCAACTGGATTCCTCAACAGTTTTTATTTTATTTCAGATATTTTGATATTTGATGGATTATCATATCGATATATGATATCGTTGTTAGTCGTGATTGACTATTTGGTGTGTAGCATCATTGGACCCAGATTTTAGGGATTTTAAAATGATTTTAAAAGTGATTTTGAAAATATACTATATTTTTGGAATTGATCCATTATAAATAAATAAACGTTATAATTTTTAAAGTTATAAAAATTATGGTTTTTGTGAAATATAGTTAAAAAGCTGATTTTTAGAAATACGATTAAAAGTCGATTTTTGAGAAATATGAACTAATGATTTTATAAAATAATTTAGATTGGATTTTAGAATATATGATAAAAGTTTAAATATAGGATTTATAAAATTTGATTATTTTATAAATCAAAATGGTTAAACTATAAAGGAAATTAAAGACGTTTCAGAATAATAATATAAACCGATTTATATTAAGAGATTTATAAATAGATATTTATAAATCGAAATATTGACATTATAAAACGAGTTTTTATAAGTGTTTTAAATGAAGTGAAAAATGAATTTCATAATAGAATGAAATTTATAGAATCATAAACTGTGAAGTTATAAATGAAATTTATAAATAGTAAGATTTATAAATTTGGTGAAATTATTTGAAGAATAGATTGATTAAATAAATAAATCTTATAAGTTATAAGGTTTATAAATTGAAAAGTATTTAAAAAGAACGATTTTGTAAAATAATCGTTTTATAAGAAATTGACTTATAATTTGAACTTTTGGTTTATAATTAAGATTATAAATCGAATAGGTAAATAAAGAAGATTTATAAAGGAAGTTGTTATGAAATAAATGGAAATGGAATTTTTAAACGTTGTTTTATAAATTCACAAATGATTTATTTTGATAAGTTAATTGTTATAACTTATAAATTGAGTTATATTCACGTTTTTGAATAGTGGATAATCCTTAGAGTAAAATGAATAAAAAGGATGAAATTTGTTAATGTAGGATATTCACGTTTTTGAATAGTGAATAATACGTTAAAGAAAATGTTTTAGAATGTGATATTTTAAACAGAATTAAAACGATCTAACGATGTTTTAAAATGTGTTGAGATTCGAAACCATAGATTTCAACATTGATTGTTGAAATAGACGATTTCGAGAAATAAAAGGGAATGGTGGACTATAACACTGTTGTTATAGTAAATGATTTCCGAAAGGAAATGTTTTTGTATAGTATTGGAATTTATATATCTATTTTAATTTCGAATCCCTATACTAGTGATTTTGGGTTGTCGTAACGATGTTTTACGCAACATTCGTTTTGGCCCAAGTAGATATGTTTAAGAAAGGATTTTCTTAATATAATGAAATATATACTTAATTCGATTTAAGTATATTGAATATTTTCTAAGTGTTGAAAATAAAAGAGATTTGTGAATTACTTATAAATAAATAAGTATGGAATTGTTTTCCGATATAAAGTGAATATTTTGAGAATTTATCTTTTTGAAGATAAATTGAAAAATGAATAATTGAAATCGTATATGCACGAATATTTTGAAATATAAATTCATTATGGAATTTATATGTGAAAAGTGAAATTGGTTAAAAATAAATATTGATTTATTTTTGAAGTGTTGAAACTATATATCTAGTAAAGATATTTTGGAAAATAAATAATTTGGAAAATTATTTGGAATCTGGTGATGTATGCATATCCAGTGATAGTTCAATAACCGACTATCAGTATTTCCCTTTGAATGGGTATTTGATGTGAATTGTTTGAAATTGAATGCACACTTATTTTTGAATAAGCGCTCACTATTCGGGTTAACCGGGAAAGGACCATGGGGTCGTATAACCCATTCCGAATATGTGATACGCGTTATGAATTGCATTTGAAGATCGGTGTTGAAGACCGAGTATTTGTGAAAGCGATAGGATGACCTATCGATTGTCTCTGCACTGGGTAGCTCCTGGTATAGAGATCTCCTAAGTGATGGGAAATTCGATCGGGATTGTGAATACCCGTATTGCAAGGGCTTCGTAAGAAGTGCCTTCGGTTTTGTTCGAGCCCGGAACAGACTTGTATGGATTGTATGTCTGACATTACAAGTTGAGATATAAAGCCGATTTCTTTCAAATATATTTCTGTTGGTGGCGAAGAATTTATTCTTTTAGCTTAACACCCTTCTCTGAGACGTACGAGCTCAGAGGTTATATAGTTGAAGTTATCAGCGATATATTCCCAATTTGGTAATGTGACATGCTGAGTGATGCTGAAATGATCATTGTGTTGATTATTTGTGATAGGATCGTTGATTTGATCGTCTATCCTTGTGATCATTGTGTTGATCATTTGTTGACCCAAAGCATGGCTTTTGTATAAAGTATGTTTTTGTGGACGTGACTTCGTCGAGCCTCACACCCCGTGAATGGTCAAAACAGGAAAGAAGCAGCAAGGTTATGAGGGGTAGCACCCTTTAGGATGTGTCCATTTCCTTCTGGAAAAGGGTGGTATCATGGTATGGAGCCCAGATACTTACTCATGTTGAAAACACTTTATGATTGTGTGAATTGATTACGAGCGCTCGGTTGATAAAGGTCCCAAAGGACCGGGGGATGGCATATTCGGTCAGTTGTTACTCAGTTAGGAGTAACCCGGCCTTGTGTTGGTAGAGATCCGGTTTGGTTCTCGGGGATGTCCATCCAGAGGCATTCTCATGTGGCAATGGGAAGTTCCTTGGCCTGATCGTTCGTTGGAAATCCAAAGAAACAATACGTGACTTGTACGGTTTTAGTTGTAGAACCTGCTTCCTCAGGAGGTAGCTATAGTAGGCATAATATAATGGTACCTATGCTGGCTAAGATTTATATTCTACTTTCGAAATGAATTTTTCCTACACTATGCACTAATAATAATATCAAATGTTTCTTTTTTTAATGCGTATCAAGCATCTTTGACTATCATAAGGAGAAATCTTCTCCAAGTCTGCGTTTGCATTGTGTGTGTGGCAGGAGGTCTTATGGTAGTCTCATTTTTAAAAGCATTGCGAATTGAAATAAAAATATTCCTCTATTTTGATTTTAAAGTAAATAAACTGTTTTGAGTTCTCACACCAGTCACATGACTGACTCGGAGTTTATTGTTTTCCTTCCTAAACTCTGGGTGCCCACCAATTTTCACACGGGCAGTCAAGAGTAAGGTTTATCAGGATATTCTGGATATTCTGGAGTTGCTGGAGGCAAGCTGGATGGCATGGCGTATTACTAGTTTATATAATATTTCTTTTTCCGCTGCACTGTTTGTTGTTGTATGATGTTGTTGTACACTCTGATGATATGTTGTAATGTAATGTATAAAATGTAATAACTGGTATAGTTCTTTGTTTAAAGATTATTCATTTATTATTATATGTTGTTCCGCTGCGAATTGTGAGATTCTGTTGTTGTTCTGTTGTTTTCTATTTCGTCCTATTTTCTTCTATTTTAAAAGTTTTCTATTATCTTTCCTCTCTCTCTTCTAAATTTTCTGTTCTCTTTTCTATTTTCTTTTCTCTCTATTTTCTATCTTCTCTCTTCTTCTCTTTTCTTTTCTTAAATTCTTTTTAAAAACCCATAACATTCCGGTTTTCGGCCTTCGATTTCTCGGCAGTCGATAAAGTGAGTATCGATGTTGAATTTTCTAAAGTCGAAAATTTTCGGGACGTTACATTTGGTATCAGAGCTGATGGTTAAGCGACAACCATGGTTCTGTAGGGTATTACTCATTAGAGATAGAGTCAGCAGTCCTCTAGAATGAGTTTGAGTGTAATAATAGCTATGAGAGCGTATTTGTTAGTGAATATAAAATTGTTTTATATTGTGATGATTGATTTATTGAGTGGCATATGAACTTTCGTCAGCACAGCCTCGAAACTGAGCCGAAGGGGTTTCTAAACACTTGAATAGAACAATTCGACACAGTATTGTTTTAAATTGGTAAATGAAATAATTTTACCTTAAGTATATTTTATATATAAAGGAATAATTTTTAGAATTATTAGAGTATATAAGTTGATTGTTTAGTTGTTTGAATAATCTAAATAAAAGAATAATTGTATAAGCAAAAGAATTATAAGTATGAATTATAATTAAAGTAATTTACAATTGTGAAATAAACTTATATATATAAAAGTGAAACTATATAAAATATGAGTTGTAAATAAAGGATGTATAAATGGAATATAACTTAAGTTATGTAAATGAAATTCAACTTTGTAATTAAATTGAATGAATGGATTGAATGTTAATCAATTGAATGTAATTTAAGTTGATATGGAATAATGAATATAAGTGTAAATTCATTAAATCTAATATTATTGGAAGTTGAAAAAAAGTTAATTAAATAAATTGAATGGAAATCAATTTTATTTAAGGAGTTGAACCAAGAATGAATATAAGCAAAGGAATTTGATTGTATTATATAAACGTTGGTTGTTATATGATTGTTAGTTGATTGTATGTAATTCATTAAGTGTTAATGAAATTGAAAGCTATGAAATTGAATTCAAATTAGAAGTAAATAAATTTGAATAGAATTGAAAGTGAATTTGATTTAATTAGTGAATGCAAACTAATTAAAATTGAGAATGAATGTTGATAAAATCCAATGTTAATAAATCAAATATGATTTAGAGTGAAAACCAATTCATTAAATATGAATGAGAATATGAATGAATGTTTATTGGATATGGATGTTAATTGGTTGATGGTTGAATATATATTGCTATTGAATGCATTGCTATGTTGGCATATATAGTTGATATGGAGATATATGTTGTATATTGAGATTATTTTCATATATGCATGTTCTCATGTTGTTTGTTGAGTTTAGTAGGTGCGGATCGCGTTTGCTTCGCATTTGGAGCACGCTTTAGCGCTATATTAGCCGTATATGCTTGCTAATAAAATATAAGGTACATATCTCGGATTAAATACCGTACTTTTACACTTTTTCCCTTCGGGATGCCTCATTACTTGATGAGATGTATATTTGTGATATATACACTGTCATTTTTTTTTCGGATCGAGCCGCGCAAAGGAGACTATGGCAAATTTTTCCGAAAATTTAAGGCGTTAGAAAAATTTTGAGAAAAATTGAGAAAATTTTGAAAACTTTAACTTTGATTTAGAATTGAAAGTTAAACAATAGGTAGTTGTTTTTGAAAAGATAACTAAGTATGATTTGAAAACTTAGTAAAGTATGGTAAGAAGTTTAATTATAAATTTTGGGAAAATTAATAGATTCTGTAATTTTCTTACTTGTAATTTCGAGGACGAAATTCTTTTAAGAGGGAAAGATTGTAACGACCCAGAATTTTTAATAATTTAAAATTTGAATATTTAATTTATTTTAAATATTAATAATTGAATTTATAAGTCGAATAAATTTTTATTTGAATTATTGGATTTAATTGGATAATTAAATCGATAATTTAATACGTTAAATTATGGAAAATAATTAAAAATTGAGTTAAATATGATTGAAAATAATTTGTAAAATTTTATTTAATCATACTGGAGTTATAGAAATATTTTAGAACTTTTAAAATCGAATTAAAAGTTAATTTGTGAAAATTGAATATTTTAATATTTAATAATCGACTAGTGAAAATAGCCAATTTTTGAACAGTCTCAGAATTGAACGAAACCAGTTCCATTGGATCCGTAATAGTTAGTTATTACCGGATTTCAATTTTCGTGTCAATCGGAGTTATCGTTTGATCGTGGCAGCTCGAAACGCATCGAATTATTTTTAATTTAAATTTGGCTAGTCAAAATAGCCATTTTTCAAAAAGTCTCGGATTTCGACGAAACCAGTTTCATCGGATCCGTAATGTGATATTATTGTAAGGTTTCAAATTTCAAGTCAATTGGATTTACCGTTTGTCCGGTACAAATTAAAACGCCTAGAAATCGACTTAAATCGGTTTAATTTAAATTGAGCGTTTTCAGCCATAACTCGCACATACTTCCGAATTAGCTTCCGAAACCTGTTCCATTGTGTCCGGAACGCGGGATAAACCCTAGGTACGCTGGTTACGGCGTCTAAATCGGAGTTCGGAATTCCCGGGATGAATAGTGTTTACGCTTGCTTTTCCTATAAAATAACCCTTCACCCTTCATAAATTTCAACACTAAAAAAAACCTAACCCTAATATCATGTAGCCGCCACCTCCTAGTTGAATGGCCAGAAAACACCCAACTCTCCTCCTCGATATCTTCCAATCCGTCGACAATTAGCAAGAATGTTCAACACGAAAGATGTAGAGGACGTCAAGCTCTACAAGATCAACGGTTGAGATCGAGTTTGGAGCATCGGAGGAGGAGTTATGTGGGGCCGAAACTTGCAGCTGTGCACGCAATTTGAGGCGTCATCAGGTGGCCGAGCTCCTCCCTATTGGAGCCGAGTGTAGCTTGCGTCGTGTGCTTCGTCATGGCGTTGGTGTGATCGGATTTCGTCGAGTATCGGGGGAGAAATGTTTAACCCTAGTTCAAGCTTATGGGTTCATGTATGTCGGCCTTCACCTGTAGATGGAACGCAAATAGGAAGAAAGGGGGGAGGGTCCAGATGTGGAGGCAGCAGATCCTACGGCTACGAGCTTGTGTGGGTTTAAATTAGTTAATAAATGTTGTAATTTATATAATTAAAACTCGTGTAACTTCAAAATTTGATATCTTTTTCATACGAGGTCGAAAAAATGCAAACTCAGTTGCGTTGGAATCGTATGGACGAGCACTACGCGATGAAGTTGGTTTGGAGTCGTTTGGAGTTAGTGAGAATTTTGGGTAAAATTAAACGCGCGTTTAATTTTATTCGAAATAAAAGCTAAAACGGAATTTAAAATCAAGGTGAGAACTTCTCACTCAATCGAATCAGTTTCGATTTTATTTTAAATAGTTAGATTTAAAATATTTGAATGCATGTTTGAATGATGACTGTAAATTATTGATTGTTAAAATAGACATTATACGCCGTTAGTAAGCGGATGTTATTTAGTAAAAACATATACCGCGAATATTTCATAAACAGTGAAATTGGTATTATATATAATATCAATATATATATATTGGCATATATATATATTGCAGTTGATTGATTTCCCGTATTTTTTGCGGATGAGACCCTATTACGCCGTTATTAAGCGGATAATATTTATTAAGAACATGTACCGCGATAATTTCGTACTGGAGCGAAATTGGTATTGTGCTAATGTTTTTGGATGCAGGAAAACAGGTTGGAGGGATCCAACTGGATTCCTCAACAGTTTTTATTTTATTTCAGATATTTTGATATTTGATGGATTATCATATCGATATATGATATCGTTGTTAGTCGTGATTGACTATTTGGTGTGTAGCATCATTGGACCCAGATTTTAGGGATTTTAAAATGATTTTAAAAGTGATTTTGAAAATATACTATATTTTTGGAATTGATCCATTATAAATAAATAAACGTTATAATTTTTAAAGTTATAAAAATTATGGTTTTTGTGAAATATAGTTAAAAAGTTGATTTTTAGAAATACGATTAAAAGTCGATTTTTGAGAAATATGAACTAATGATTTTATAAAATAATTTAGATTGGATTTTAGAATATATGATAAAAGTTTAAATATAGGATTTATAAAATTTGATTATTTTATAAATCAAAATGGTTAAACTATAAAGGAAATTAAAGACGTTTCAGAATAATAATATAAACCGATTTATATTAAGAGATTTATAAATAGATATTTATAAATCGAAATATTGACATTATAAAACGAGTTTTTATAAGTGTTTTAAATGAAGTGAAAAATGAATTTCATAATAGAATGAAATTTATAGAATCATAAACTGTGAAGTTATAAATGAAATTTATAAATAGTAAGATTTATAAATTTGGTGAAATTATTTGAAGAATAGATTGATTAAATAAATAAATCTTATAAGTTATAAGGTTTATAAATTGAAAAGTCTTTAAAAAGAACGATTTTGTAAAATAATCGTTTTATAAGAAATTGACTTATAATTTGGACTTTTGGTTTATAATTAAGGTTATAAATCGAATAGGTAAATAAAGAAGATTTATAAAGGAAGTTGTTATGAAATAAATGGAAATGGAATTTTTAAACGTTGTTTTATAAATTCACAAATGATTTATTTTGATAAGTTAATTGTTATAACTTATAAATTGAGTTATATTCACGTTTTTGAATAGTGGATAATCCTTAGAGTAAAATGAATAAAAAGGATGAAATTTGTTAATGTAGGATATTCACGTTTTTGAATAGTGAATAATACGTTAAAGAAAATGTTTTAGAATGTGATATTTTAAACAGAATTAAAACGATCTAACGATGTTTTAAAATGTGTTGAGATTCGAAACCATAGATTTCAACATTGATTGTTGAAATAGACGATTTCGAGAAATAAAAGGGAATGGTGGACTATAACACTGTTGTTATAGTAAATGATTTCCGAAAGGAAATGTTTTTGTATAGTATTGGAATTTATATATCTATTTTAATTTCGAATCCCTATACTAGTGATTTTGGGTTGTCGTAACGATGTTTTACGCAACATTCGTTTTGGCCCAAGTAGATATGTTTAAGAAAGGATTTTCTTAATATAATGAAATATATACTTAATTCGATTTAAGTATATTGAATATTTTCTAAGTGTTGAAAATAAAAGAGATTTGTGAATTACTTATAAATAAATAAGTATGGAATTGTTTTCCGATATAAAGTGAATATTTTGAGAATTTATCTTTTTGAAGATAAATTGAAAAATGAATAATTGAAATCGTATATGCACGAATATTTTGAAATATAAATTCATTATGGAATTTATATGTGAAAAGTGAAATTGGTTAAAAATAAATATTGATTTATTTTTGAAGTGTTGAAACTATATATCTAGTAAAGATATTTTGGAAAATAAATAATTTGGAAAATTATATGGAATCTGGTGATGTATGCATATCCAGTGATAGTTCAATAACCGACTATCAGTATTTCCCTTTGAATGGGTATTTGATGTGAATTGTTTGAAATTGAATGCACACTTATTTTTGAATAAGCGCTCACTATTCGGGTTAACCGGGAAAGGACCATGGGGTCGTATAACCCATTCCGAATATGTGATACGTCGTTATGAATTGCATTTGAAGATCGGTGTTGAAGACCGAGTATTTGTGAAAGCGATAGGATGACCTATCGATTGTCTCTGCACTGGGTAGCTCCTGGTATAGAGATCTCCTAAGTGATGGGAAATTCGATCGGGATTGTGAATACCCGTATTGCAAGGGCTTCGTAAGAAGTGCCTTCGGTTTTGTTCGAGCCCGGAACAGACTTGTATGGATTGTATGTCTGACATTACAAGTTGAGATATAAAGCCGATTTCTTTCAAATATATTTCTGTTGGTGGCGAAGAATTTATTCTTTTAGCTTAACACCCTTCTCTGAGACGTACGAGCTCAGAGGTTATATAGTTGAAGTTATCAGCGATATATTCCCAATTTGGTAATGTGACATGCTGAGTGATGCTGAAATGATCATTGTGTTGATTATTTGTGATAGGATCGTTGATTTGATCGTCTATCCTTGTGATCATTGTGTTGATCATTTGTTGACCCAAAGCATGGCTTTTGTATAAAGTATGTTTTTGTGGACGTGACTTCGTCGAGCCTCACACCCCGTGAATGGTCAAAACAGGAAAGAAGCAGCAAGGTTATGAGGGGTAGCACCCTTTAGGATGTGTCCATTTCCTTCTGGAAAAGGGTGGTATCATGGTATGGAGCCCAGATACTTACTCATGTTGAAAACACTTTATGATTGTGTGAATTGATTACGAGCGCTCGGTTGATAAAGGTCCCAAAGGACCGGGGGATGGCATATTCGGTCAGTTGTTACTCAGTTAGGAGTAACCCGGCCTTGTGTTGGTAGAGATCCGGTTTGGTTCTCGGGGATGTCCATCCAGAGGCATTCTCATGTGGCAATGGGAAGTTCCTTGGCCTGATCGTTCGTTGGAAATCCAAAGAAACAATACGTGACTTGTACGGTTTTAGTTGTAGAACCTGCTTCCTCAGGAGGTAGCTATAGTAGGCATAATATAATGGTACCTATGCTGGCTAAGATTTATATTCTACTTTCGAAATGAATTTTTCCTACACTATGCACTAATAATAATATCAAATGTTTCTTTTTTTAATGCGTATCAAGCATCTTTGACTATCATAAGGAGAAATCTTCTCCAAGTCTGCGTTTGCATTGTGTGTGTGGCAGGAGGTCTTATGGTAGTCTCATTTTTAAAAGCATTGCGAATTGAAATAAAAATATTCCTCTATTTTGATTTTAAAGTAAATAAACTGTTTTGAGTTCTCACACCAGTCACATGACTGACTCGGAGTTTATTGTTTTCCTTCCTAAACTCTGGGTGCCCACCAATTTTCACACGGGCAGTCAAGAGTAAGGTTTATCAGGATATTCTGGATATTCTGGAGTTGCTGGAGGCAAGCTGGATGGCATGGCGTATTACTAGTTTATATAATATTTCTTTTTCCGCTGCACTGTTTGTTGTTGTATGATGTTGTTGTACACTCTGATGATATGTTGTAATGTAATGTATAAAATGTAATAACTGGTATAGTTCTTTGTTTAAAGATTATTCATTTATTATTATATGTTGTTCCGCTGCGAATTGTGAGATTCTGTTGTTGTTCTGTTGTTTTCTATTTCGTCCTATTTTCTTCTATTTTAAAAGTTTTCTATTATCTTTCCTCTCTCTCTTCTAAATTTTCTGTTCTCTTTTCTATTTTCTTTTCTCTCTATTTTCTATCTTCTCTCTTCTTCTCTTTTCTTTTCTTAAATTCTTTTTAAAAACCCATAACATTCCGGTTTTCGGCCTTCGATTTCTCGGCAGTCGATAAAGTGAGTATCGATGTTGAATTTTCTAAAGTCGAAAATTTTCGGGACGTTACATTGTTCATCCATGTTGGGATGGGCAGACTAGGTAGCAGGTGACAGGTACTGTTCTTAGCTATCAACGCTGTTGATGACGAAGACGAGCTGGAGGCTTTTGCATATTGTTTTCTTAATATATGTACTGGATGTTCCTATGTTTGTTTGATACTCTGAGTGTTATGTAGTGAGGCTTGATGTATTGACTATTCAGATGATTGTATAAAACTATTATGAGTTTATATGATTATGTTCTATGGAGCTTCACTACATATATTTTCTATTGTATTTTGTCCATGCGCTGTGAGTAATACGATAGACTATTCTATTTTACCTTACCCTGACTATCGTCCATGGCTGCCTGGCACACCTTTCAGCGCACCATATCCTTGTTTTCGTGCGGGAGTCATGGGTGGTCGTCACAATCTCTTCGACCCAGAGTTGTGATTTATTGAATGTGTCATACAACCATCACGATGCTCAAAGAGCTATGTCCCATCAAATAGTGGGATTTATCCAAATAGGGAGTGACTGTGACATGACCGGCTACTCACTAAGTGAAACCCGAGCTCGGGGGCAAGCCCTCACACTGAAGCCAAAGAAGGACTGACACACGACAATCCTTTAATTAACCCCCGTCTCCCAAAGTGCGAGGTGGAGTATAAACTTATGAATGCGGTTTCGAAGATGGTGGATCCTCCCAGCTAACGACTTTGACCGTATCTTAACCAAGTTTGAGGAGGATGGACCCGTCCATCTAACGACCTCGCTTGTTAACTCAGGGTGGATGTGAATCAACCATCCACGATCTTGATAAATCCATCTTTCCCGAAGTGCGAACGAAATTCAAATGCCTAAACAGACGTGAATAACCATCTGTCGGTCAACTCCAAATTCCCAGAGTGTGAATTGGAGAATAAATATCAACTCTAAGTTCTTAGAGTGCGAACAGGAGTATAAATACCGACTCCAAATTCCCAGAGTGCGAGTTGGAGTATAAACATCAACTAACTTCAAGTTCTCGAAGTGCGAACTTGCGTACAAATGTCGACTATCTCCGGATTCCCAAAGCGTGAACCAGGATATCGACCGCAAATAATTCTGATCCTCAGAATGTGGTCAGAGTATAAACATAACTCGGGTGTGAATAACCACTCGTAAACTAACTTATGTCCCCAGAGCATGGACATGTACTTAAAACTTAAACAGGCGTGATAGATCGCCGACATGCAAATGCAAAATCCCCGGAGTGCGGATGTGATCATTGATAAGTGAGCGAGTGTGATCAGAACATTCAACTCTCACTTGTTTCAGCATCTATTCAACGATGTTAAGCTCGACAAAATAAAGGCGAAATGCGATCGTTAGCCGATCATTAAAACTCATCCTCAAAACGGGAGCAGAACATAAGTGTCAACCATTGACTGAAGCGGTGAAACATCCAAAATTAAACTTAATCTCCGATTATGACTCATGTCCGTAATTCCAGCACTTGAAGAATAAACGCAAACTTGAACCGGAAGCTGAAACTTGACAAATGCACTAAACTGGGATTCAAATACTGGAACACTTAAACAAAATAAATAATAATTGATTTGAAGCCAAAACGAGTTTCATTTCAACTATCTATGGAAGAAATTCATGTATAAGTTATTTTCAAAATTCCTACTAGAAGGGGCCGAACCCGCATCTATACACGACCTACGAAAGGGAAAAAATAGATTCCTTCTATCTACCAAAAATAAACCGAAGAAGCACTCTACTCTACTTGTTTTTGGGCTTCTTCTTTGGTGTAGACCCACTGGAGCTGCCACTTAGTTTTCTCTTCGAGCCCTTGCCTTTCGACAGCCGATCTCCAAGAGGGCCTGATCTCAACGTCCTCCTCCGAACTCGAGTATGCAGGGATGCTTCGTGAATGTGGAGTCGAGGGAATAGGATCAACTGTAGGATGTGGGATAGGCACGCTTTTGTCGATAACTATACCTCCAAGCGATATCATTCTCAGCGGAGCCGGGCTAGGTGCTGCCATTCCACCTCCAAAACTACCACCATGAGCTGCTGCCTCCATTCTAGCGTCGATTTCGACCATTATCCCTTCTTACGAATTGCTTGAGCCATGCTGGAGGCATTGGTGGTTGGCATCGAGGAGCCAACAGTAGTTGTGTTTCAACCCATAACAAATGGTAGGTCCGCAAAAGCGTTATTGTAATGACTGAGAAGTTCCTCCATCATCTGTTCGTCAAAAGAGATTGTGCACCCTTGCGTTATCAATCAATGTAGTCGTTGTTGTAGTGTTTACCTCAGTAATGATGGCCTCCTGCGCGTGATGCGATTGTTGCACAATCATTGTAACTCCACTCATTGGATAGAGAAAGAGAAAAACTATTAGTAAACGCTTTAAATCAAGCTCCTTATTTAGAAAACATATGAGGAATGTTTAGAATACCTTCCTCAGTTTGGCTCGTGGATGGATGAACGAATTTAGAAGTGTGCTCATTAGCCAGAGATAACCGCTGCTGATCCGGATTATAAGCGGGGACAGATTGGGGATCAACCGTAAGAGCAGATCAAGGTTGGGTTGGCGCAGGAATCTCAAGACTTGCATCGTGATGCTCAACACCTCAACCTTCTCCAACCTCCGAGTGTTAGGCGCTGAGTTTCTCTTTTTCATGTGAGATCATCGACGCATGGAGAATCTTTCTTTCATCTTCATTTATCATACGATTCTCATGCTCAAAATCGTCAATTAATTCACCCAGATGCACAGCCTTCTCCTCCTCAACCAATTGGCCTTAAGCGTTGTGAAGATGTACCGGATATTTTTCGAGCTAGGCTAGGTTCTTGTGCTTCGGCACAATAGCATTATAAGTGATGAGGAGATCTTCAATATCATACTCTAGCCTAAATTCTACCGTTCGAATCCTCTCCTCGACCTAGGTCTCCACCATATAGACCACATCACTAGCCGCATCCCGTTCACCCCGGAGCACTGCGGCTCGCTCACATTACTCCTGGGCTGTGCAATTTGCATCATCTCTTTCCTTGATAATTTCAAAGAATTTGGCTTTAAGCTCATTAAGTTCTTTGAGAGCCGCATCCTCTTCGGTAATGACGGTGGTGTTTCGATGGCCTATCTATTCCACTAGGGCATAGTGTGTCTGCCTCATCCTCTCCATGGCCAAGTTTTCCTCATTAGCCTTTTGAGCGGCCTCTATTTCTAACTTGAGGGAAGTTTCAGCTTCGGTGTTAAGCACTTGGATGATTCGATCCTTCTGAGCGAGCTCGCTTTCTAATTTCTCTATGGTGGTCACCTGCTCAAAGGCCAGCTTTGATGCTTTCTCTACGACTTTCTCCACTCTTTATACTGAGTATAGATGTCATGAATATAATCGTGCGTCATTTTTTTGCCTCCGCTAGAATTCTCTTTCATTGTGGAGGAAAGATGTAGCCATCAAAGCTGATAATTGGAAAATCCTTATTTGGTTGTGCATGCTAATATACCCTTCCCCGATGGGCTCAGTGATAGCCTATTCAGTGACAACGGGAGTTTTGGCCTCGTGTCTGCATCGGTGTGATTCAAACCTAGAGGTTTGGGAAGATGATTTATGGCGGGGAGGCTCTATAGTTTGTTTTCCATAGCTCGAGGGTGTTTTGGGATACTAGGAGGTAGAGAATGCGATCGAGATCTATGTCTGTAGTCCTGTCCTTATCCCTGTTACATCTTTCTTGGCTAGAATATCCACGGTCAAAATCCTTCTTTGCCTCTCTCCTGCGTAAGTCATAATACAAAGAGGATCGGCGAGCCAAGCGAAAACTCCCCAACAACGACCCACATCAAGACATTGTACCTACAAAGTAAGAGAAGCAAAGTTAGTAATCTTTTGAAGTAAACAACTTACGATCAGAAATCGGGTAGTGCCGTGGAGTGTGTATGTATGTGCAACTCCACGACCAATCGGAAATGTCGGCCACACTTCTGGAAAGAGACTCGCTTAAGTCTAAAGCACCCTGAAGCTCCTCCAATCGGCATCGTGCTGTAGTGACACATAATCTGGAATTGGGATATTGGCAAGCCCTTCGAAAAGGTTCTCCACTTGTGAGGGAGGAGCCTTTGAAATTCTAATACTAGAAACAGGAGAGACGCGATCACAGATTTCCATCTCCTAGACTTAGAATGCTTATGGGATGCGGCCTTGCCTTTTCTCCTTCCCTTGGAATCTTGAAAGGTGTACGAAGGCCCAGCAATGGGTTCATCGTCGGTGGTGTATCTTCATCATCACCTTCTTCAACTATAACAACATGGGGCGTCTTACGCTTCGTCTCGTCGGGACTAGTCTCAATGTTCCTTCGAGCCTTATACTCTTATTTCGCTCAATCAGCCCGACAGTTCTCAAATTTCTGTTTGTTAGAACCAAATCAATGTCCCTCATTTCAATTGGAACTTCTTAAAGAACACGTACTATCTCTTTAAAGTGTACGTCGTTGGGTCATGGAATCACAGCTGTAAAGAAAAGTAGATATTGGTTTTGATATCAGCTATGGTTATCCCGTTAACTACTGGAAAAGATGGTAGTACTTTCGTCTGACTAACCATCGGCTAGTAAATCCCGAAGGACAACGGACATAAAACCATTCCGTTTTAAAGTAACTCAACCTAATCCAGGATCCCCTCAGCACTTGACAATTCCTGATCGATTCCAAGAACGTAAAAGAAGGGCTATCTCCCTGACTCTTGACGTTAGACAAGTATCTAACCTCGATCAGGATCGGTGGTTGAAAGAGATGCTCCATAAATGCGATGAATAGGCTGTTTAGTAGAGCGTATCCATTGTGGTGTAACTGAGATCGGGCGATTCCCAAGAAAGACAGCACATCTCTAATGTATTGGTTAAACGGAGGAAGTATTCCAGCTCTGCATGCATGGCGATTGAAAGCAGCGAACCCCTCCGGTGGGGCATGCGGTCTATCATTCAGCCCCGGTAATAGCACGTCGTCCAATGACAAACCATGCCTTGGCATATCCTTCCCAGCATGCTTCGGAGACGTTTAACGGAACAGAATCTTGTGGGTTACTAATAAAAGTAGCACCATGTCAATCGATGGAAATTTTATGGAAATAGAAAACAGTCGAAAATTTTCAAAATTAAAATACCACAAGCGCATGGCGTACACTTGTAATACGTGGCAAATGCGGGTCGATCCGCAGAGAATTGATGATTTTAAAAATTATATTCAATCAAATCATATCAAATTTGAGTGAAAGTTTAGCTAGAGAATTAGAAAATTAGCTAACTAAAAGAAAAGATATGCAAATATAAGAGTTAAGTGACAATTTAGAAAATAAATCCACTCTCAAGATCATGTAGTTCAACACAAATGAAATCATGATCTCCCTTTTATGGTCATTTGTGAGTTTATTTGATGCATTTATCATAAGCATGGCCTAATTGTGTTATTAATTAACACACTTAAACCATCAAACTTTAATGCGCCCTCCAACCCACTTACTAACTCTCATGAAAATGACAACAAGTTGAAAAATGAAATCTATTTTAAGCATGACTTATTAACTATTAATTCGAAATATAAGCCATCAAATTTTAATTTCAAATCACTTTCTTTTGCCATAATCATATTTTAATGAAGAGGCAATTGGTGTTAGTGAATGTTTAAGCATAGCCTATTTGGTGTCAATAATATAGGCTATCAAATTCAAAGCTAAAACAATAATTAAACCATTTCATTGATCATCATTAGGCACAAAAAGAGAGCATGAATTAACAATTAGTTGAAGCTACATAATTAGAGAGCTTCACTACCCCTAAATTAATGGGGTTTAGCCTCTCATATTTTTTATTTGATTAACAAATGTAGCTAGCAAAATGTAAGTAAAAAAGAAAGGAAAATGAAAGCTTAGTGAAAAGAGAGCTAATTAACAAGAATTAGAATTATTCTACTTTGCATGAATGTAAATCTACACTACAACATGAAAGGAGATAAACAAGAAAAGGAAAAGTATATGTATTAAATTGCATAAGAAAGTCACATGAAAAGAAGAAATAAATGGCTAAGCAGTCATGAAAAGAAAGAAGAGAGCTTGATTTATTTTTGAGCCTAAACTAAAACTAAGAGAGACTGAGGAAGAAATGGATTACATGAAACATAAGGGGTATATATACATGTGTTAAACCCAAATTCATACTTTTGGGGAATGCCCAAAAAACCATTGAGAAAGTGTGGAGGCGAAGTAATCATTAGATTTTACTAATCATCATTTAAGTGTACATGAAGCCATAAACTCTGTAAGCATGTGCATTAGCCTCTAATTGAAGATCAAGGTAAGTGGGTTGGGTCCTCCATGTTCTTCACTTTGAATTATTTCCATCTTCTTTCTTTTGTATCTTCTTTGTGCATGCATATTTCATCATAAAACCACTCGTAAAATTCACCAAATTTCCTACAAAACAACGTAGAATATTCCAAGTAAATTTTCATAATTTAATAAATGCACAAAAATGACCATTTTACCCCCCATATGAAGATGAATATATGAAAATTTGAAAATAATTTAAACTTTTGTTTAAACAAGTTCAAATACCTAATATGATCATTTATTCAATTTAAATAGATTAAATATGGTGGTAAAATATTTTCGTCATTCAACTGAAAAAAGAAGTTTAATATTCATCCTTCATGGCAGCAAATTCCATCCCTTCCGTCCTTTTCATACCCTCCTATTCTTCCTTCTCCCATCCCTTCTCTTCATGTGTCTACTCCTCTATGTCACCATCATCCTGCTCCTGACCCCCCCCCTCCGCCGCTGTTAGAGGTATCTTCTCCCATTATCACATCCTCTTCTTCTTCTCCTTTGTCTTTATCCATTCCATTGTCTCTGCTTCTGCCTGAGCTTTCTCAACCGATATAGACTTCCCTCTTCAAGCATAAACCGAGTAACGCAGGGAAGTACATACCAGTTGAGATGTCCTCCGAGTTCAAGGATAAGATTTTGATTCCTCCCTCCATTGTTATTGAAGCTGGTGCTCATGAGGGTGTGACTACCTGGTTCGCTTTTTCCTTGATAAGCCTCTATCTTATTCAACAGTAATTAATTTCTTGAAAAAGTACTGGAAACTCAAAGGATCGATCAAAGTTAGATCAAATGGCTTCCTTTTCTTATTCTTGTTGTCCTGTGATGAAGACAGGAACAGAATTCTGCAAGGTGATCCTATTGTTATGCGAAATAAACTCTTTATAGTCAAGCAATGGTATCCAATGGTGAGAAATGTTTGTGAGAGTATTTCTTCTATGCCTATTTGGATTAAATTCTCTAATATTCCACTATACTCGTGGACTCATACTGGAATTAACTGGTTAGCTAGTAGAATGGGAAAACTTGTTTGTACGGATGAATCAACAGAGAGATTGGAGAGGCTATCTTTTGCTAAGTGTATGGTAGAAATAAAACCTGATCGTGGTCTGATTGATTCATTTCCTGTTCAGCTACTAGATGGAGGAACGCAAAATGCTCATATTGAATACCACCGGAAGCCTGATATTTGCCCTAAATGTTGTATATTTGGTCATACAGAAACTACTTGTGAAAAGAAAAGCTTAAAGAGAAGTGCGGCAATAGAAAAGAATGAAACGAAGAATAAATTTAATGAAGTCAATGATAATGTCTCTGGGATGACAAGGAAGAAACTAGGAATAAAATGAGTCAGAGAAAAAAATGGCAAGTTGTGAATAAAGCTAGAAGACAGAAGTTTAAATCTTCCTATAGGAATGTTAATTTAGAGGTTATTCGTGAAGATGAAAATTCTGATGGAATAAAGGAGTTTGGAAATGATGAGCATGAGGAAGGTGGGATTGAAATTCAATTTCCTGACAAAGTAAAGGTTATTGGAGTAAAGAAAAGCAAATATGATAATACAAATGTGCTGAAAGAAAATAGTTTTCACATTCTTGCTGAAATGGGTGAAGTAGATTCTTATGAGGCTGCTCGCATGATAAATCTTGTGGGGAATGATGCAAGTGATGAAAGTATGAGTGGTAATCTTGAAACAAATGGTGATCGGTTAGATGGTGTTATGAGAAACTATGTTTCTAGTGAACTAGTACTTGAATGCAATTTGAGTTCTGACTCTTTCACAACTGCATGCAAAACCCATGAACCCAATGAAAGATCAGTATTTCTAAGTGAAGGCACATCGGCTGTTATAAAAGAGAACTTCAGTACTCCTCAATCGGTTGGCACCCCCTCTAATCCAGATGCATCCACCCTTT
This sequence comes from Allium cepa, assembly GCA_030765085.1. NCBI lineage: Eukaryota > Viridiplantae > Streptophyta > Magnoliopsida > Asparagales > Amaryllidaceae > Allium > Allium cepa. Next base: position 511,383,468 of record CM060941.1, read on the forward strand.
TCTGTTCTACAGCTATCAATGAAATGACTAACTCATTAACTTCTTCCCCACCAAACAAAAGCCATGAAACAACCACCTTTGTTAAGTCTAGCCCATTTGACTCTCTTCCAGTTTATGTGCATGTCTCCTCTGTGCACATGCACAATCCAAACAGCAACTTATGTCATTCAAATCCTATAAACTTCCTTTCATCCAATAAAGCCACCACCTCCCAAAACAATGAGCAACCCTATAAACATATTCCTGCCCCCCAAGCTTGGAAGCCCCCTCCTCCTCTCTCACTTCCTTCTACTTCTCAACCCTCCCGTGTTGCCAATCAGAATGTGGTCCAACACTCTGGTCGCGTTTCCTCTTCTAACAGCAAGTCATCCAATACATTAAAACCGCATTCTGGCATGGATCTCAACCCGAGTGGCAGCTCCCCTACCACCTCTACTATTCCAGGAATTAATGTCCAACCCACTCCTATGACTAGGAGTAACAAAAAGAAACTCCTTTTCAATCCTAAATTTGATCAATGATGAACAACATAGGTGCATGGAACATTAGAGGTGCACACTCAGATATCAAGCTAAACCAATGCAAAAACATTATTGCTACTCACTCTCTGAGCCTACTTGCAGTTTTAGAAACTAAGTTAAATGCTTCTTTATCTTCCAAAGCTGCTAATTTCATTAACCCTTCATGGAAGATGATTAATAATCAGTCTGAAGCTCCTTTTGGTAGGACTCTTGTTATGTTTGACCCCATAATCTATGCCTTATCTCCTATCCTTTCAACTTCTCAGCCTATCCATTTTCATTCTATCCATGTCTCTTCCTCTACTTCCTTTTACCTTACTATAATTTATGGTCTTAACTCAGCTTCAGCTAGACAATCCTTCCTTAATCTTCTCCCCTCATTTAGTCGCCCGTGGATAGTTCTTGGTGATTTTAACTGCTCCCTTCTTTTATCTATTAGGCAGGGTGGAAATCCACTGTCTCTTTGGGAGATTAATCCCTTTAACTGTTCCATCTCTCAATCTCACCTTATTGAAATCTCTACTGTGGGTGCTCCATTCTCTTGGAAAAACTCAAGAAGATCCTCACCTAGAACTTTCTCAAAAATAGATTTCTCCTTTTCTAATCTATATGCTCTCAACAAATGTCCTTACATCTATAACCTCCTCCCTATGGTTGGCCTATCTAACCATTCTCCCCAAATTATGTCATTCGGTGCTCCTGTGAGGATAAGAAAATCAAATTTTAAATTTTTTAATGCTTGGGTTCTACACCCTGATTTTTTTCTATTGTTAATCAAGCATGGACCTTTCCTTTTTTGGTAATCCTATGTATGTCTTGCAATGTAGGCATAAAGCTATCAAATCTGCAATAAAAGAGCGGTCTTTGAGAAAATTTGATAATGGCAATTTGGCTTCCACCAGCCTTATTCTCAAATTACAAAATGTTCAACAGTTGATGCTCAATGATACTACCAACAGTGAGTTGGCGGCCCAAGAAGCTACCTTGTCTACCCAGCTTTATGAGGCTTTGAAGAATGAAGGCCTCATGATTAAACAAAAACTTAGGATGGAGTCGTTCAAGGATGGTGACAAGAACTCTTCTTTCTACCATTCATCTCTTAAAGCTAAGCAGTCAAGAGAGATAATTAATATGCTTAAAGATGTCAATGGTGAGTATATCTTTGATCCTACCTTATTGCTAATTTGTTTCTTGGCTATTTTAGCAAGTTGCTTGGGAACAGTAATGCATTCAATCCTTCCCTTGACCTTCCTGACTCAATAAACATTCCCTGAATACCTCCTAAAGATAATGAGTTTCTCTCAACTGCTATTTCTGACTCGGAGATTAAAATTGCCCTTTTCTCTCTTAATTCAAATGCTTGTGGAGGACGTGATGGCTTCAATGCCTGCTTTTTTACTTCTTGCTGGGAAACTGTTGGTTCTGTCTTCACTAAGGCTATTAAAAATTTCTTTAACAAATGCAGAATGATTGGCTCTATCAATGCTACTAATTTAGCTCTCATCCCTAGGTTGAAAAATGCTTGTCATGTCTCTGATTTCAATACTATCTCATGCTGTAACACCATATATAAGTGTATCTCTAAGATCATTTCCACTAGACTCAAGATGGTTATGCTTAACATCATCTCTTCCAATCAAGATGCTTTCCTTAGTGGCAGAAGTATCCTGGATAATGTTCTTTTGTCTCATGAATTACTGAAGGGGTACAATACCTCTCATGTTCCCCTCAGGGCCACGATGAAGCTTGATATTTCTAAAGCTTTCGATTCTCTGCACTGGCACTCTATAGTTAGAATTATGGGTTTGATGAATTTCCCCAAACACATTATGGCATGGATTAGTTCATGTATCTCGACTGCTAGGTTCTCAATTATGATTAATAATAGGAATGCGGGATATTTACAAAGCAAACAAGGAATTAGACAGGGCGACCCAATGTTTGCCTATCTATTCATTTTAGTTTTGGAAGTTTTAACTCAAATTCTCAACCACCTTGTTATTGAGGGAAGTTTCTCTGTTCACCCTAAATGCAAGAATCCCCTCGTTACTTCCTTAATGTTTGTCGATGATCTGGTGATTTTCTTCAAGCCAAATATGATGACAGTAAGCTCTATTATGGGTGGTCTCGATAAATTCTTCAAAATTACTGGCTTATCCATTAACTTATCTAAGTCTGATATGATGATAGCTGGAATGGGAAATGACATGATCAATCAAATTTCTAATTATACTTCCATACATTAAAGAGCTGAAACATCCAAGTACTTAGGTATTCCCTTGGCTACTTCGAGAATTACGAGAGCTCAATGCATGCCATTGTATGAGAGGATTTTAGCAAGACTCGTTGTGTGGAGTAATAGGCTCCTAAGTCAGGCTGGTAGGCTCACGCTTATTAAATCAATCATTTTCTCCATAACAGTGTATTGGCCTAGATCTTTCAACCTTCCTATCAAGCTGATTAAAATGATTAGGAGTGCTATGTTAAGTTATTTTTGGCATGGATATGTTCACTCTAATAAACAAACTTCATGTGCATTTTCCAAGCTTGAATTGCCTTTGTCCAAAGGCGACCTAGGTATTAAAAATATGATATTATAGAATCATGCTGCCTTCGTTCATTGCATTGACAACTTCCTGAATAATAAAGATAACATATGGGTGAAATGGTCTTACAAACACTTTATTGGCAATAAGAATTTTTGGACCATGTCTATTCCTCAATCTAGCAGTTGGACTTGGCATTGTAAGTATTCTGAAATTGAGGAATGATATTCTTCCCTTTGCTAAAAGTAAAATTGCTTTTAATGGTCGGTTGTCCTTTTGGCATGACCCGTGGATAAAGGAAGGCCTTATCTTGAGTCAGCTACTTTCTTTCAACCAGCAAATGCAAACTGGTATAAGCAATCAGTCCTTGACCTTTAATTATATTCATGATGGATGTATTGTCTTCCCTTATTCCAGTAATCAATATGTCAGACGGTTTTGGTGCCGATTACAAGTTTGTCTTATGCCTTTTGATCATGAAGATGGAGTTTCATGGTCCTTCTGCCAAGATACTTTAAGATTAATGGTATGTACAAGCTCTTTGCATGCCAAAATAATTTTATTACATTTAGCTTGTAAAAGCGTAAATGGCTTAATCACAATTTTGAAAGACAAAACCTGATCCTATGGTAGCTCTTCAGCAATGCTATGAAAACTAAAGTTTTGTTGCGACGGAAAGGTTTCACTATTGATGCTACTTGCAAAAAATTTCAACCTGCTGATGAAGATACTCTACAGTTATTCTTTAGTTGTCCCTACGTGCAAATGCTATGGTGCTCTACTAATAACCTCATTAACGGTAGGATTGTTGCTTCCATTAGTGAAGTTGAATGGGATCTGATTTACAAGGCAACGAGGTGGAAAAGTGAATCTACATTTGTTCTCCTGTTCTCTCTTAAAGTCTCCATCCCGATCATTTGGGATGAAAGAAAAGGGAAAACTATCGTGCAAATGAAAGAAAGTATTAAGTGTGCTTTGAGGAATGGATTCGATGCTTCTAAGCATGCTTTTGATCCTAGCTTACTGGGCTCTCTCTCCTAGTTGCTTCACTGCTTGATTCTGTCCCTGCTTCGCCTATTGTGTTTATGTGTTTTTCTTCTTTTCTTTTCCTGTCTGTTTCCCCTTGATATGCCCTATTTTTTCCTCTTGTTTTTTTGTTTCTCTGCCTCTTGCTTGCCTATGTATTGGGTAGCTATGTTTCTTTTCCTCTTTGTATTTTCTTTCCATGGTATATCAATAAAATGGTAGGGGCCCATTTAACCCCGCTAGCCTTGCTAAAAAAAACATGGTGGTAAAAATATGCACATTATGTGCACATCAATTACCCCCACACTTATCTTTTTATTCATCCTTGAATAAAGAAAAATTAAGATAAATCCATTTTCGTAGGGAGCACGATTTGCATTGAGCGTATGCAACAAGCCGTTAAATCTCTGGGTGTCCCTTGTAGGACGAGTGTTGTCATGTGAGGGTTTTCAGCGGACACTACCCACAAAATCCAAATGCAGGATGAAAATATTTACAAAATTCTTGATTTATTTACAAAGAGATGAATGCAAGTTTTTAAAATATTTACAATGAAAGATTTACTTTTAAACTGACACAAATAAGTTAAATATAGGTTTCAGTTATTATCTTGAAAATCCATGTCATTTACTCGTCAAATTTTCCAACAAAAATAAAGTTATCATAACAAATAGACAACAATTTAACTTGTTGTTTTGGTTGATAACAAAGTGTAATTATAAAATGAATCCTTAGTTGATTATCAAAGTTTATCAAAGTGGTATATTCATTTCTTTTCAATAACAAGTCAAATCAAATAAGTTGAATAGTGCTTGGATTTCATTTTCTTACTCTCTCTTATTTTTTGAAATTTTTATTGATATTTACAATATTTACATATTTCTAACTCAGATAAACCGAGGCCAGATATATCTCATGCACTGCCTTGCGGACTTATGTGAGGGGAATACAGAGCGTGGCGAGTGAACACATGAGTGTGAACACCTATTGACTGTAGGCATTATTTAAAATAATTTTTATATATACACACAGCTCAGATAAAATGAGGCCAGATATGCCGATCGTGCACTGCCTTTCGGGCTTATGTGAGAAAGATACAGAGCATGGCGAGTGTACACACAAGTGTGTACCCTGTCGACCATAGGTATTAATAGAAAATATTTACATATATACAAATATTTTATTTTTTTATATATATTTTTTCATTTTTCTTTCGAAAGAGAGAGTTTTGCAAAATAATCTTAGCACCAATTAACTTAGAAGACAAAATATGTTATATCCTTTACTTTAAATCAACCACTTTTTAAACAAAGATTTTCAATTACGATGTATTTCATAATTAACACGTATGAATCTTTCTATATACTAGTTAAACCATTGTTATTTGTAATCAAACTTTATTTTTATTTTTGTTAAGACAAATAAATTTTCAAAAATATCAATTTGATAAACCAAAACCATATATTTTTCATATAGTGTTTCTTAAAAATAAATCAAAATGCTTAAAAAATATTCTTCTTTTTTTTATTTTCTTTTGAGTTTTTGGAAGAAAAATGAAAAATAAATCCTAAAAAATCAAAAGAAGACGAGTTTCCCCCAAAACTTGATTTTGACTGTTTCCCCACAGTCAAGCCAAGTGGAAGGAGAAAAATAAAAATAAAAATATGACCTTTATTTGAATGAAAATGAAAAGATTATTATTTGCATGAGATCAGAAAATATATAGTTAAAGAGTAAATGAAACAGTCTTCCAAAGACCGATTCATTTGTCTCGTCAAGTATGCGAGACATAGCTTAAGCTCAGAAAATCAAACCATAAAAGGCATTGAAGTTGAACGTTGATTTGGAAAAACGAATGTCGTTTTATTGAAAATTGTACGAGTTGTTTTGTTTTCGATGATTTTTGGGTCGATAAAACAACTGAATGAAATTCAAGTTTATTTTCACCAAATTGCAATTCAAATTTATCATCAAAAACTTCTTTAAAATCATTGATTTCGAAATCAAAATGGTGTTTTAAATCTTTCCTTCAGAATTTGACAACTCATTTTTGAAAAGTCCAAAGAAATCGTGTTCATTGAATTCGTCTTCCTTTATTGAGTTATCAACAACTTCATTGCGTATATCAAGTTCAAAATCTAAAGTTGTTGTATTCAAATTTTCGAAATCGAGAAAAGGAAGATAGAATTTTAAATTTGGTTCCACACCCTCAAAAGAATTGAAATCCAACTCAATTACCGTATTTTTAACAGATTCATTAAGATTGTCGTTTTCAATTTCAAAAGTTGTTATTTGAAAATCATCGATTTGGGTAAAAGGTGGATTATCATTTGACTTGTCACATAGTGGAATTTGATTTTGGTCTTCACGTTGTTTCATATAAGTTTCAAACAATGAATCCATGTGATTATTGTAAATTTCGTTCATTTCCTCAACAAAATTAAATTTATAGTTATTAAATTGAGAATTTTCGACTTGGATTTGTTAAGAACAATATTTTTCACTTGCATCATAGTCGAAATTATTCCCTTTGCCAAAATTATTTGAAAGTCGATCACATTTTCGTTTTGGTTTTGAAATTTATTTTGGAGACCGAAATTGAATTGGCATGGTTATACTCGAAATCATTTGAATTTTGAAGTGAATTCAAATTTTGATTATTTTGAAAATTTTGACTAGAGTTATTGGAAAAATATGAATTACACAAATCATTTATCTCTTGATTTTATTATGTAGAGATTTCAAGTAGAGATGAAAAGCTATTTTCAAGATTCGAGGGTTGTTTGTAATTTTAAATTTTTTTTGGCTCAAAACTCGAATCGTTTAAGAATAGTTGTCACTAAAATATCCATATGAATTTGTAGTGAAATTATATGGATTATATTGTTTTTCACAACTATTGTAAAATTCAAGTGAATATGAAAATTCGGACATTTTCAAGAATGTTTTTGGTTTTTTTATAAAGGAAAAATATTTAAAAAAAAGAATTTATTTTTTTCAAAATGGAAATTTTATTTTTTTCTATGATTAAAAAAAATTCAAAAGAAAGGATCTAAAAACACAATTAAGGAAAATTTACAATCTTTTTAGTTTTGGATTTTTGGATTTTTTTTTGTTTTTTTAAATATGCATGAACTAATGCAACTAAATGAATGCAATGGTTAATTACAAATGATTTATCCTAAGTTAACTCAGAATTGTATAATCACACTTTGTCTTAAAACAACAATATATTTCTCAGCCAGAAAACAGACAGGATTTATTGGTGCACTATGAATCACCGTAGCAATGTAGTCGAAGGTTTAAGTACCTTCAGAGGAACAACCATTATAATATTTACGAATCACCGTAATATTTATAAATGGTTATTACTGTACCATAGCCTACACACCAACAAATTAAATTGTTCAGAGAAGACAAATGGTCAATATACAATTAAGTGTTATCGATGTCTCACCGTTATTATTAATCAAAATTCTAGGATGAAATACAAAGAACAAATTAAACGTGTATTAACAATGCAACTACAAATGAAATTTATTTTTGTCTTTGAATTTTTGAAATTTTTGTTTTTTTAAAATGCAAGCATCCAATAATGTAAGATAAATAAAAACAATAGATATATATAATGCAAGGCAAATAAAAAGAAAATTATAAATAAGCAAGTAGTTTTTTTAAGTTTTTGGCAAGCTCAGCAAAACATGTAACTCTTCCTATCTGTTTTGGCAACCTGAGAATAAAAATAATATGTACACAACTTTTTTTTATAATATTAATGAAGAAGTAAAAGAAAAACAAAACAAAATAAACAAAAAACGAAACAAATTGAAAATACAACAAACAAAAGAAAAAAATTCCTATTTTTTCCTTTCTCTCTCTTTCTTTCTTTTTTATTTTTTTATTTTTTTCGGAGGGGGATAAAACAAAGCAAAACAAAAGGAAAGAAAACTCTTTTTTTTTTTTGAAGAGAAATTAACAAAAATTCTAAACTAAAGAAATTTTTTTAATACTTTTTTTTAAAGAAACTAAAACTAAACAACAAAAGTAACAAACACACACAAAAAAAAAAAAAAATTATTCATGCCCAAAATCCAGCTCACTAAAACTTATCGAAACTGCATTCTTTTTTTTTTGGACGTAGGATGCCACAGAATTCAAACTCTCGTTTCATACTCAAATCCCTTTTTTTGCATACCAAAATCGAGAATCTCCTACTAAAATTCAGAATAAAAATCGAATTTTTTTGTTATTTGGGGGGTTACGGCGGTGAATTTATTTGCAGAGGAGGTCGTAGCTTTAGGGAATTGGGCAATTTGCTTTAATTTGAAGCAATGCGCGGGTTCGATTATTGTTTGATGGTGAGGTGTTCGATTGTGGTGGCTGGCTGTGGTTCGGGTTACTCGAACCAAGACATTCGTGGTGGGTTGATTGGGTGCGGTGATCTGGTGAAGTGAATTGCGGTGATTGGCGATGGTAGTGATCGAGTACGTGATGGAGTTGCGACTTGGGTTTCGGTGTAGCAGCTGATGATGGATGAGTGATGTTTACGGTGATGAACTATCCGGGATGGACTATTGAACAGGTGGTATCGATGTAACTGTGGAATGTGCAGTTTGTATGTAACAATTTGCCTAGGGGATTGAAATGGAACAGTGGGTGGTTGTGATGTGAGATGAGGCAGGGAGTTGGGCAGCTCGTATGTGATGGTTTGTAGACAAAAATGTGCAGCAGGATCGTTGAAGTGAAATGTGGGAAGTTTCTGGTCGTAGAGTGGTTCAGAGTTGGAGAAGAGGGGTGTCGATGGTATTCAGTTTGATGATGTGAGGTGAAGGTTGCTTAAGTTGTGGCCGAGGTTAACTAGTGGTGCACCAGTAGGTTAGTGAGTTCCAATTGCTTGCTTGGATTTTGTGGCTTGTGTGCCGGGAAGAAGTTAATTAGTATGCAGGGAAATGGTCTGTATTGGGGTAGGAGGAGTTGATGAGACGGGCTTGTAGTTTGGATATGGTGGAGCTTGTCGGTGGAAGGCTGGAAATTGATTGGAGGAGTTGTTGATTGATTGATAGTGTGTCAGTGATGAAGTAGGGGAGTAGGAATGGGTTGATGATTGTAGAAGTAGTAATCTGGAAGTTTGGGTGGTAAAGCTGAAATGATAGTTGGGTTGTGGTGATGTAAATGTGTACTTGCACAGTGGAAGAGGATGCACAGGTGAAGCTTAGTCACGGAGAAATGGTTTATGTTGATGAAGTACAACTTGTTTGATGAAGAAGAGTACGTCAGATGGCAGATAGGCGCAGCAGTATGATGTTGACAGAAGGGTTATTGGTAGAAGTGTTCTAGGCAGAGAGAGAGATGTAGAGGAGTGAAGTGTTGAGGCAACCGATGCTATTTGGTTGGTGGGAAGTGTTGTGGTTGTGTTGTTGCAAGGTGGAAGTTAAAGACAGCAAGCGTGGTTTATGTTGGAGGATGTAACAGTGGGAGGATGCATGTAGTCTTGAGAAGTGTGTACACTGGTGATGGTGAACAGGGAAGAGGCAGACGGGGAATGGCAGAGAGAAGAGGTAGGGGATGTGCACTGGGTACGACACAGAGGTGGATGGTGGAAGAAGTTACAATGAAGGCAACTTGCAATTGTTATCTGTGCAGATGGAGAATGAAGATGGTAGCAGCTTTGGTAGAGGGGTGGGACTGTAGTGGAGCAGCAAGGAAGCAATTTGGCAGTGCATAACAATGTGTATTTGGCAAATGGAAATTGTATAACAAATGTAAAATGTAAAATCCAATTGAAATGCAAATGTAAAAATGATGTAAAACAAACGCGGAGAATAATTTTTTTTTTCAAATGAAATAGTGTATGTTTTTTTTAGTAGAATATCTGTGCAAATGCAAAATAGAAAACTAGAATAACATGCACACAAACAGAACGTCACAAAAATCACAAAAACACAATTTTTTTTAATTAAATATGCTAACAAACGCACAAAATAAAATCACACAAAAAATCAAAAAAAAAAATAATTCGAAGAATAGAAAATTAAAATCAAAGCTATTCCCCGGCAAAGATGCCAAAAACTTGTAAATTGACGGAAATTCTATGGAATTAGAATACCGTCGAAAAATTTCAAAATTAAAATAACCGCAAGCGCATGACGTACACTTGTAGTACGTGGCGAATACGAGTCGATCCGCAGGGAGTTGATGATTTTAAAAATTCTATTTAATCAAATTATACCAAAGTCGAGTGAAAGTTTAGCTAGAGAATTAGGAAATTAGCTAACTAACTAAAAGAAAAGAGATGCAAATATAAGAGTTAGGTGACAATTTAGAGAATAAATCCACTCTCTAGATCATATAGTTCAACACAAATGAAATCATGATCTCTCTTTTAAGGTCATTTGTGAGTTTAGTTAATGCATTTATCATAAGCATGGCCTAATTGTGTTATTAATTAACACACTTAAAACATCAAACTTTAATGTACCCTCCAACCCACTTACTAACTCTCATGAAAATGACAACAAGTTGAAAATGAAATCTATTTTAAGGATGACCTATTAACTATTAATTAGAAATATAAACCATCAAATTTTAATTTCAAATCACATTCTTTTGTCATAATCATATTTTGACGAAGAGGTAATTATTGTTAGTGATTGTTTAAGCATAGTCTATTTGATGTCAACAATATAGGCTATCAAATTCAAAGCAAAAAAAAAACAATTATACCACTTCATTGATCATCATTACACACAAAAAGAGAGCATGAATTAACAAATAGTTTAAGCTACATAATTAGAGAGATTCATTCCCCATAAATTGAAGGGGTTTAGCCTCTCATATTTGTCATTTGATTAACGAATGTAGCTAGCAACGTGAAAGCAAAAAAGAAAGGAAAATGAAAGCTTAATGAAAAAGAGAGCTAATTAACAAGAATTAAAACTATTCTACTTTGCATGAACGTAAATCTATACTACAACATGAAAGGAGATAAATAAGAAAAGGAAAAGAATATATATTAAATTGCATAAAAATGTTACATGAAAAGAAAAAATAAATGGCTAAGTAGCCATGAAAAGTAATAAGAGAGCTTGATTTATTTTTGATCCCAAACTAAAACTAAGAGAGACTAAGGAAGAAGAGGGTTACATGAAACATAAGGGGTATATATACAAGTGTTAAACCCTAATTCATATTTTTGGGGAATGCCCAAAACACCGTTGATAAAGTGTGGAGGCCAAGTAATCATTAGCTTCTACTAATCATCATTTAGGTGTACATGAAGCCATAAACTCCATAAGCATATGCATTAGCCTCTAATTGAAAATCAAGGTAAGTGAGTGGGGTCCTCCATGTTCTTCACTTTGAATTATTTCCATATTCATTTTTTTGTATCTTCTTTGTGCATGCATATTTCATTATAAAACCACTTGTAAAATTCACCAAATTTCGTACAAAGAAACATAGAAAATTCCAAGTAAATTTTAACAATTTAATAAATGCACAAAAATGACTATTTTACCCCTATATGAAAATGAATATGTGACAATTTGAAAATAATTTGAATTTTAGTTCAAACAAGTTGAAATACCTACTATGATCATTTGTTAAATTTAAATAGATTAAACATGGTGGTAAAATATGCATATTTACGTGCACATCACACGTGGTAGCTCATCCGGAGCTGGATCTATAACTTCGGCTGCGATGGTCGGTATCTCTATTGTTAAGGGAAGTGAACTCTGAATTTCCTGCTGTTGTGAGATTGTAAACTCCATAACTAATTAACTTATGAAAAACCATCATTAGACGATAATAAACATGTATCTCCCAGTGTGAAGTGTGTGAATGCGCAAGTGAAGTGATACATGTTACTTGAGAAATTCTACAGGGTATGAGAAAATATGCAAACGACAAGACTTCGAAATTCAATTGTAGTGACCATCACTGCTGACCATCACAACCGTGCCATCCAAACTTTAGAGACCGATCCAAGTTAATTTTTTTTAAAGTTTGTTAAGTTATAGTTCCATCGGCGAGCTTCGAAGGACAGTCAAACATGTTATTCAATGGTCAAGTCCAATTATGCCAGATTGAAGGTCGCCGGAGTTAAATGTTCGATCAATCATAATTTTCGTATCCATCAAGATCAAGATGTCGATCAGTCACCAAATGTGCAAGTCATATCGATCCAGAGCACAACGGTTCATATTAGTCAAGGAGGCATCAATTTCGTATCGATCAAAGGTTGATAATTTCGTATCGACCAGTTCGTATTAACTTGGTATCGATCGTCAACGGCTGATACTCTTCGTATCGATTCCAAATTCCACGATTTCGTAGCCATCATCTTGGATCGATATGAGACCCGCTGTAGGTCCAGGTCGATACGAAGCAATCTCAATCATCTACTATTGATGCAAAATCGATACCAGAGATCACAGGTCTATAACTTTCGCATCTCCACCGATTACCCATCTTCTTCTCCAAGCCACCAAGGCGCCATTGGAGAGTGCCTTTTCGACCTCTCACCGGCTTCATCCCAGTGTCAACAACATTGGAATTGGCCAATGCCCTGGATAGAATGGTGTTAAGACTCGAGTCTCGTCATTTTTTAAGAAGTATTGATCGATCATAGCTAGTTTAAAGAGATCGATTCAATGGATTAGCAAGACGTGGTTGTTTGAGGACGACGGTTATCTTCTGTTTCTCAATTTTTCTCGATATGAAGGCACAAATAAAGACAAAAAGAAAGTGGGATTTTTCTAAATCTAGAAAATATTTATATGGGTTCGACCAAAGGGGAGTGGCGGTTCGTATAACCGATGTGAAGCGATCTACTCGTATCCATTCATCATCGACTCGAAGCAAGCACAGTTCGTACCCATCAACATAGGGCTCACAGGAGCTCATGCTTATCGATACAAAACACTTGTTCATATCCACGATTTTCGACTCCATTCAAGATGCATTGGCACGAACTACACTGCTCATACCCATCAACATACAACACTTTAAATATTCGTACCCATCGATACGAATAGTACGCAGAGGACCAGTTGCTCTATTCGTATCCCTCATTGGTTTATTTATACTAAATCACTTGTTCGTTTGCATCATTTTGAAAGATTGCAAGGATTCATAACCATCGATACAAAAATACCGCAAAGGTCAGTTGGAGCTACTAAAATCTATCGAGAAAATGACAATTTCATATCCATCGGAGCTCATATCCGTCGATAAGAAATGTTTATTTCATATCCGTCGATGCGAATTATATCAATGCGAGTACAATCTTTGACCTTTTAATCGAACCAGTAGGGGATTGATACGAAGGGACATTCCAAAACAACCATTAAGCTTGTTACAACTCAAATTTCATATCAATTCAGGAGAGGATCGATATGGAATTCGATACGAGAAAACTGACGACTTATGAACGTCGAATGCCTACCAGATGAACAATTTCAACAGTCAGTAACAGCAATATACCGTATTGGCGGTCAACCATTTATATTACTGAAGAGTTAATCAAAGATTGCATCTTTCAACGAAAAGTAAACAATCATTCAACGAATTAGACAGAACTGTTCAGAATGAAAGATACAATTATTCAAAGCACGTCATGTTCTCACAAGATGTACTTTGGGGGGCAAACGTTATCCCGCCTTTTGGTAAGGCCGAGATATCAAGAAATTGACTGAAAACCAAAGACCACTCATCCCAAATACCCAGTACGCACAGGTTCACTATGGATGTCGATAAATTTTATCCAAATCCGGATCTTGCTACAATTAATATGACATGGAAAACAAAGTTATGGAAGCCAACGATACAAATCTCAAGTCAATCGAAGTTCATATGCATGAAATATGATCGATATAAGCCAAGAGAACAAGCTATTTGTATCCATCGCATCAACGGTAGTTCGTATCCATCGTGCCATCCATCTATTCGTATCCATCATGTTACCATTTGTTCGTATCCATCATGTTACCTGTTGTTCGTATCCATCATGTTACATGTTGTTCGTATCGCTATCATTTTTTCTTATCCAACCGGTTGATCCAACTTTGTATTGATCAACTGGAGTTAATTCCGATCGATGCGAAAAAGACCAAGTCTATTGATACGAACAGGACGACTTCAGCCGATATGAACAAGACCAAGCCAAACCGTTATAAACAGAACTACTTCGATCGATATGAAAAAGGCCGCGGTGCATCGAGTCGAACAGAGCCACTTCCATCGGTAAGAACAAAGCAACGATCTTCGATACGAACAAGGCAAAACCTTAGGGTGACTCGGTCAACTCAGCATTGAAAGTGAAGCGATCCAAAAGTCGAGCGCCATGTCAACTCATAGGCACGTACTCAACATCGAGCCAAAATGATCGATACAAATAGTATCCATACGAAGGGAACCGTGATCAAAAAACTCTAGTTCGCATCGATCATAACTTGCAATTTGCAAGTCCAAATGCTATGAAATTTGTACAAGAGCTTACATACAACCTAGGGAATGTACACGCCAAACTTTGACCCGATTGGATCAAATCTTGATCGATATGAAATTCGTTCTATCGATCACGGACGAGTCTGAATCGCGTGGGATCGATCGTGTAGGCCCACACATGTACCAGAAGAAGTCTCCCGAGATCCGAGTGAGATATTTACATCCTACGCCTATAAATAGCATCCCAAAGCCTACAGATAAAGGATCTTTTGGCTCTTGGATATCCAGACTCTGTCGAAACCTTTTTTGCACTTCAAGCTTATTGTTGTACTCGAAATTCATCACTGTTATCTACTGTAATCAGTTGTAATCAGCATGAAAATATCAATAAAATCATCAACTTTATAGTGGACATAGGCCATACGCCGAACCACTCTAAAACATTATGTTTCTGCGTGCTTTTTTCATTTGTTTTTGAAGCGTTAGTTAGATAATCCTCTTTTTAAATTTCTACTCTTCATTTTTTTCTCTTTAAATGCTTGCGAAGAGTGTTGTGCCCAATTTTTGCACAAGCACTTTGACAGTACCCCTTTCGATCCCATTGAAAGTATCGCTTTCGTAACCAATTAAACCCTTTCTTACATCTAGGCCGAAATGCCAAAACCATCCATTCGAAACCATTTACATAAACCGTCCAAGACCATTGAAACACCTTTTCCCTTGAAAGCTAAAAACTTTACATATCTAATCTTTAAACCTTTAAAGATAACCCTTTGAAACCATTGGGGAACTACCCCTTCGAAACCATTCATTCAAGACCTTTCGAAATAGTTGGAAAACCTTTCCTTTTAAACCTTTCGAAACCATTTGGGGAACCACATCTTAGAAACCTTCCTTAGAAAAACTTTCGAAAGCATCAAAACCTTAAATCTTTTGAAACCATTCAAAACTATCTCTTTTGAAACCTTTGGGTTAATCTTTTAAAAATGTCTAAGGGTCACAAAAAACAAGGTTGAAAGTAACTCTTTCGAAAGCCAAAACCTAAGTAAAGAAGTGATGCTGTTGAAACCATCCTTAAGAAGGCATTAGAGAGGCGGCTATGTTTTAAAAGCAAGTATACCATCCAAAACCATTAGCGTCAAAAGGTAGGAAAGTGGCAACAGAAGGGCTTCGACCTAGTCGAAAGCATATACTTAAAAACAAAGGCAAAAACTCTTTAAAATCATTAACCTAGTTGAAAGCAAACTTAGTCGAAAGCAAAGTGGGCACATCTTTATTTAAAATAAAGCAGTGTTTCGACCCTTTCAGAACCCCTTGTTTCGACCTCATATCTTCAGTCTTCTTTCCAATTCGCTGCGCACCATATCTTTGATGTCATGGGCATTGGTTTCGATAGTGATGGAGGCAGAGGCACTAAGTCGAAAGCCATCTAAGTCGGAAGCAGGTTTCTGAAAGTGGTTGAACACACATTTTGCTTGTAAAACTAATTTTTAACCGTTTTACGTAATCTTTTTAACTAACCTGCCTTGTTTGTCAAAATCTTGCTGGTTGCAAAATTTCTTTTCTTAAAGCACTGCCAAGATTTCAAAAATCAACATTTTAATTTATTTATAAAATATCCCTTCTCTGTTTATGAATATATAAAACATTTAAGTCCCAAAACTTAAATAATTTTATACATTCATCAAAACGCTTAGGGAAAATTTACAAAAATTCCAAAAAATCCTTTTTAATATATTTTCTAACATATATAAATTTCAGAACCAAATTATTTATAATTTAGTCACAAATTATTTTAAACCCAATACAACATTTCCATCACTAAAAAATTAATATAAAATCCACATTGATTTGGAAAATTATGAAAATTAAAAACCGTCTCTAAAATATCATTTCTCATATATACCTAAATAGCAAGGTATTTCGATTAAAGAGGAATTTCACATCAAAACATATCATAAAATCTATATGAATAAGCATAAAGCATCATCAAGCATATATAAACATTTTGTCCTTCAAAATCGTGACTAAACTATATAAGATAAATCAGATTTAACCTTAAAACTAAAAACAAAACAAGAGATGTAGTCATTATTCACCTTAGCTTTGTGATTTAGGATGTGAGATTTGATCTCGATTAATTGATTTGATTCTTCCTCTCGAATCCTAACTTTATCTTCTTCCTCTTTGCTAATGGTGGCCTGCCATAGACTTAAAATTTTGATAATGAAATCAACATATAAATGAGTTTCCAAGGGTTTAGGGTATAAGATTACTCTTATTCCAACTTTGCCCTTATCTATTTCTTTGTCTATTTTATTGCATGTTATCTCGTTTTGATTTACTCATTATTATGGCACGTCTGCCACTATTAATTATAAATCTCAATCCCTTAATCATCATATTACATTATTCAATTTTATTTAGCTAATTAAATATCCTAAATAATGTTACTGAAAATATGGAGTGTTACATTCTAGATGGATCAAAACCATAAATTTTATACACTAATGCATATGGTACAGGATTGGGAGTTGTCCTTATGAAAGAAGGAAAGTTAGCAGCATGTGTTAGTAGACAATTGAAAGAACATGAGAAAATATATCCTTCGTATAACTTAGAATTAGCGGCCATTATTTTTTCTGATATGGGGGCACTATCTTTTGGGAGAAAGATTTGAATTATTCAAGAAAGAGAACTTAAATATCTCTTTTCCATAGAGACTTAAATCTTAAGCAGTAGAGATAGATGGAGTTTATAAAATCATATGACTTTGAGATTTAGCACACTCCTAGCAAAAGGGAATGTCATTGTCGATGCACTAAATTGGAGGCATGCCACTTTTAATGCTATATAGAGTGGAGGCAATTGGAATTCCTCTTAAATTTCAACTTCCAACCCCCATAAGTAGTCACTCAAAGATTTAAGGGCATCATGGAAGTAAGACCAGCATGAAAGGATTGCATCAAGCTAAGGAAGAAGGAGGGCACGATGTTGGTAGATATTTGTAACAACCTTATTAGAGGTGAAAACTTTCCCTATGACAGTAGATAGGCATTAGACCAAAGGGAGTGGTTGAGGAGAGATGGAGGCCTATGTGTCCCAGTATTGAAGGATGTGTTGGAATTTTTTTTATCAGAATGTCTCTGCTCTAAGATGCTATTAATCTTGGAGGAGATAAAATGTGATGAGATATGAAGAGGATTTTCTATTAGCTTAGAATAAGGAGAAGGGTAGCAGGTTATGTATCTAGGTGTTTAATATGCCATAAGATTAAGGCAGAGCAAGGGAACCCCGAAGGACCAGTATAACCGTTAGAGGTGCCAACTGGGAAGTGGGAGAATATATCTACTAATTTCATCGTTGGGTTGCTCAGAAGTCAAATACGCAATGAAGTACTTTGGGTTATAGTGGATAGATTCACTAAGAGTGCTCATTTTATTCCTATAAAAAGCAATAGGACCACAACATCTCTAGTACAAATTTATGTTAAGGAAGGGGTGTGACCTCATAAACTTCCAATAAACACCATTAGTGGTAGCGACGTCTTATTCACTAGCGAATTTTGAAGGAGTTTGCAATCTACTTTAGGGATGAATTCGAATATTATTACTGCATATCACCTATAGAGCATTGGACAGAAGGAAAGAGTAAACAAAATTTTAGATGACTTGTTGAGATCTTGCATCATGTGTTTTGAAGGATCTTAGGAACAACACCTATGCTTGGTACAGTTCGTATACAGTAATAGTTCAAAAACATCGGCTGGCATGGTACCCTTTGAATCCTTATATGGGAGGCCATGCAAGTCACCTAATTGTTAGTGGGAATCTACTGAACAAATCATAATTGGACCGAGTTTAATCAATGAGACTTAGGAGAAGGTATAATAAATTGATTATGAATAAAGGCCATGCAGGACTATCAAAAGTCCTACGCTAACAAACGAAGAAAGGAATTGGAGTTTTCATTTAAGCACACGATATTCATCAAGGCTTCCCCTTTTAGAAAGAATATGAGGTTCGGTACATTTGGAAAGTTGGTTCCTAGGTTTGTTGGGCCTTTCCCAATTTTAAAGAGTGTGGGGAAACTTTCTCATCAAGTGGAGCTTCCAACCAAGTAAGCATGAGTACATGATGCCTTTCTTGTTTCACACCTGAGAAAATATCCGCATGACACTACCACTGTGGTAGATCTTGATAATTTAATAGATGTTAAGATGAAGCCAATCGCCCCTTATGTCACTGCACGCATCGTGGAACATAATATTAAGAAGCTTCGTAACAATGAAGTTTTGTTAATACGATTTCAACAGGGAGATAAACTGGCAAAAAGTACATGGGAAATCGAAGAAAAGATAAAGGCTTCTCATCCCAAGCTTTTTTTGATAAACTTTTCTCTCCAAATTCAGTAATTTATTACATTGTGGTTGCTAAATTGGATGGTAAAAGATGGTTTCCATACTATTTATTGTTATCTTTACACTCATATAACAATTTATTTATATTTAGGATGCTTGTGTACATGCTAATATGTTACAACCTTGCATTCACGCTAGGAGTCAACTCGCCTATAGTATATTGCATACAAAATCACATTGCATTTTTGATTATGTGCAAAGAAAAATTGGATGTACAACATGGTTGTTGAGTGCGGGTTGCACTATTTTCTCTTTTGGATTTCAGGGGAGAAATCCATTTTAACGGAAGAGATTCATAAATATTTAAATAAGGTAAAATAAAGATTTCATAAATGAAAGAATTTGGTCATGGGATGAATACCTCCAAAAATTTAATATGAAATTAAATATTTAAATGAGGTTGAAAATAAGATTTCACAAATTTAATAATTTGGTCATGGAAGTTGCATAATTGAGGCCGTGGCGATTTTTTGGTCAATTTTCAAATATTGAGTTTTGTAGTCAGAGTTCAAATGGAATGTTATGGACATTTGAAGTTTTCGAGTTTAAAATAATTCAAATTAGATTAAGATTTAAATATTTAAGAAATTCAAAAGTTCAAAATTCGAATTTTACGTTATCTTGGGTTTGAAGTAATCATTAAATATAATGTTAACATATAATTTAATCAAAGTAATAAGTACACATAAATGGAAAGAAATAAATTGACTCCGGAGTTGAATGACTTATATACCGTCCAAGAGACATTGGTAGGCAGGTGGATGGCTGCAGGTGATGAAAAGCCTGGGCCATAAGGAATGGATTTATTTATTTTAAATCCAGCAGCTCTTGTTCCTTCTCACCTCTATAATAGACCTTTATACCCTCATTTTTCTATATAAAATTTTGAGAGTAGCAACGAAGCTCTGCCAGTTTCTTCTTCCTTAGATTTTCAGAAATAGTTTGGGTTTACCTAGATAAGTAATTTAAATCTCTTATTTTTTGAAAATTCCTTCTATTTTTCTCTTGTTTCTGATTTTAAATCCAATTAATAGACAATCCACCTACCGTATATTCAAAATGGGGTAGATCTACAAGAGAAGTAGAAGCGGTATAACAAAATCCAGTCTAATAATAAAATTCTACAGTGAGTGAAATTTCAATTTTTTCCATTTAGTAATTGTGTAGCATTTATTTGGATCTGATATATGCCTTGGGAATTCTATAAACGCAAACCCTAAACAATAAAACCCTAGAATTCCATAAAGTAAAATGTCTGAATATGTTGGAATTGTAGTTGTTTTATTTTCATATACGAGAATCGAATTTATTGTTTGTGTTACAACCAATTCTCACTTTAACCTTGTCGAAACTAAGAAGAGTACATGAGAAGGATTTATAAGAGAAGATAGTATCAACAAAGCTTTTCGAAGGAGTCGAAGGGATGCTACAGTAGTAATTAGATGTGCTATAAGCTTTCGAACGGGTTGAAAGGGGACGAAAGTACCCTTTTTCTTCAATTACTTCATTTCGAGATAGATGCTTCTACATGCATGAAGACACTTCGAATATGTTGAGGAACACCTTTTGAACGCAACAAATTACAATCACCCACATGTGTGCCAAACTTTTCGAAACTACAGGTTTCGCCTTCGTTTATATTCCATAAATGGATGTTTTGTTAAAGCAACCCCTTCGAAAGTGTTTAATGGCTAAATTTCTATTAAATTAGAAAATCGCTAATAAAATTTAAATAAAAATTGCCCCAAGAGCATGGCGTACAGTTTTAGTACGTGGCGAGTGTGGGACGAACCGTAGGGAATTGTATTGATTTTAAAATTTCTACTCAATCAAACTAAATCAAGGTTTGAAGTTGTGTAAGCTAAAAAATGTAAAAAACTAGCTAAACAATGTGGACTGCCCAAATTACCCTTGAGGAAGTGTGGCCACCAATTTATCGTTAACATGAATTAATCCTTCATTTAAATGTGCTTGTATCTCTAATTCCCATTAACACGTGCATTTACTTCTATTTGTACATCATGGTAAATGGGTTAGTGGGGTCCTCCATGTTGCATGAAATAATTTATTTCCACTTCATTTTTCCTTCTTCACTTGTGATGCATATTTCCATGAAGACTTCTTCATATTTCCATTCACATTACAACAGCTAAAATTAAAATTCAGAAATAAATATCCTCAAAACTATTACATGCACAAAATGACCATTTTGTCTCTATATGAAGACGAATGAATGATGATTTGAAAATAATTGAAATTTTGGTTTAAACATGTCAAAATTCCTTATATGCTCGTTTATTTAATTAATTTTATTAAATATGGTAGTAAAAATATGCACATCTATGTGCATACCCCCACACTTATCTTTTTATTCGTACTCGAATAAACTAAAACTAAGATAAATCCGTTTTCGTAGGAAGCACGATTGCATTTAAGCGTATGCAACAAGCCATTAAACCTCTAGAAGTCATTAGCAGGATGAGTGTTGTCTCGTGAGTTTTTTCAACGATACTATCCACAAAATCCAAATGCCATGGGAGAAATTCCAAAATGCAAAATTAATTACAAAGGTTTGAATGCAAGCTTTTGAAAATATTTACAAATGAAGAATTTACTTTAAAATTAACACAAATAAGTTAAATATAATTTCTGGTCATTATCAAGAAATTTAAGTCCTTTTACTTATCAAAATTTCCAGCCAAAATTAGGTTTAACAAATAGACTCTAGCTTGGCTAGTTGTTTCAATTGATAACATAGTGTAACTGTGTAATGATTCCTTCGATTATCAAAGTTTTTCAAAGCGGTATTTTTATTTCTTTGAATAACAAGTCATATCACATAAGTTAAAATAGTGCTTAGATTTTAATTGCTTACACCCTCTTATTTGAAAATTTTATTGATATTAACAATATTTGCATACGCCTAACTCAGAAAACTGAGGGCAGATATACCACCCATGCACTTCCTTGCGGGCTTACGTGAGGGGAATACAGAGCATCGCAAGTGTACACACAAGAGTAATAAAAGAATTTTTTATATGCATACACCTAACTCAGATAAACTGAGGCCAGATATACCGATCATGCACTACCTTTCTGGCAATGTGAGAAGAGTACTAAGCATGGCGAGTGTATACACTTGTGACTCTAGGTATTTCTTATTAAAAATCTTTTTTTATGTTTTTTATGTATATGTACACATATAATTCTTTTTTTGTTTTTGTGTTTTTAAGAGAGAATTTTTCAAAATCATTTTAGCACGACTTAACTTAGAAGATCAAAAATGTTATAGCCTTTACTTTAAATTAACCACTCTTTAAAGAAAGATTTTAATTAGGATATACTTCATAATTATCACCCATGAATCTTCCTATATACTAGTTAAACCATAGTTACTTGTAATCAAACTTTATTTTTATTTTTCTTGAGACAAATAAATTTTTAGAAATTTTAATTTAATAACCAAAACCATATATTTATCATATGGTGTTTGTTTCTTCAAAAGTAAATCAAAATGGTAAAAAGAAAATTTGTTTTGAGATTTTTTGTGTTTTATTTGTTTTAATTTTTTTTTTGATTTTTGGAAAGGAAATGCAAAAAAATAAACCATGAAAAATAAAAAAATTGAACATGAGACTCCTACCACACTTGATTTTGACTATGTCTCTACAATCAACCATAGTAAAAGGAGAAAAGCATAGTAAAAACAAAAATATAACCTTTATTTACATGAAAATGAAAAGATTATTACTTACACGACATTAGAAAATATACCATTAAACAGTAAATGAAACGATCATCCAAAGACTAATTCATTTGTCTTATCGAGTATGAGACACATAACTTAAGCACTGAAAACCAAACCAAGAAAGATTTCATAGTTGAATGTTGACTTGGAAAAGACGAATGCTGTTTTATTAAATATCGTATGATTTTTTTTATTTTTGATGATTTTTGGGGTTGATCGATCAATTGGTTGAAGTTCAAGTTTATTTTCACAAAATTGAAATTCAAATTTATCACCGAAAACTTCTTCAGAATTATTGGTTTCAAAATCAAAATGGTGATTTAAATCAACCCCTTTAGAATTTAACAACTGATCTTTGAAAAGTCTAAAAAAATTGTATTCATTAAATTTGTTTTCCTTTGTTGAATAATTCACAACTTCATTGCATGTATAAGTTTCAAATTCTAAAGTTGTTGTATTCAAATTTTCAAAACCAAAGAAAGGAAGATTGAATTTTAAATTTGGCTCAGCACTCCCAAAAGAACCGAAATTCAACTCAATTACGGCATTTTTAACAACTTCATTAAGATTGTTGTTTTCAATTTCAAAAGTAATTATTTGAAAATCGTCAATTTTGGTAAAAGATGGATAATTATTTGACTCGTCTCACTTTGGAATTGGATTTTGTTGCTTACGTTGTTTCATATATGCTTCAAATAGCAAATCTATGTGATATTTGTGAATTTCTTCAATTGCTCCATAAAATAAAGTTTATAATTATTAACTTGACATTTTACGATTTGAAATTGTTGAGAACAAAAAGTGTACATTTCTATAATTGAGATATTCTCATTGCTAAAATTGTTTGAAAAGTAGTTCGCATTTCCATTTTGACTTTGAAATTCATTTTGGAGTTCAAGTTATATTGGCATGAGTTATAATTAAAATCATTTGAATTTTTAAGTGAATTAAAATTTTGATCATTTTGAAATCTGACATGATTTGTTTTACAAATCATTTAACCATTTTTGTGTGGAGAGTTCAAGTAAAGATGAAATCGTTTCAAAGCTTTTTCAAGATTTGAGGGTTGGTCATCGTTTTGAAAATTTTATGGCTCAAATTCAAATTGTTTGTACCATAGTTATTATTAAAATATCTAAAAGAATTAATTTGAAACTATATGGATTATATTAATTTTCATAACTATTGTAAAATTCATGTGAGTAGGATATTCAAACATTTCCAAAAGTGTTTTTTATAGAGGAAAAATATTTACTAAAAGGAATTTATTTTTCTAAAGGGAATTTTCTTTTTTTTAAGATTTTCAATTTTTATGTTTTTATTTTTGAAAAGATTATTATTTTCTGGATTTCTATTTTTCTAAAAAAACTAACTAATTTTTTTTCAGATATTTGATTTCGATTGAAAATTTTTAAAAATGGAAAGTATTTGAAAAAAATAAGTTAAGGAAAATTTACAATTTTTTGTTTGGTTAGGATTTTGATATTTATTTTAAATATGCATGAACTAAGGCAAATAAATGAATGCAAGGACTTAATTACAAATTTTTTATTTTAAATAGCTCCTAACCTAAAATTGTGTAATCACACTTTGTCTAAATCCAATAATATAGTTCTTGGTCAGGTAACGGGCATGAGTTATTGATGCACCAGAATTACCATACGAATGCACCCAAAGTTTTAAGTATCTTCAGAGAAATAATCTGTATAATATTTACCAATCACCGTAATATTTATATCTGATTATTGCTCTATCGTAGTCTACATACCAAGAATTTAAATTGTTTAAAGAAGACAACTTGTCAAGATACAATTAATCCCTAGGTGAGCTCGTGACTTCCTTAAGTCTGAAGTTTAACTGTAATTATTAGCAAATTCTAAGATGAAATGCAATTTGTGGGACAAGGAAATCGTGACAAAATCCCCCACCGTATGTAAATTTGGGTGTTGCTCTTAGAAAAGAAAAATAAGATGAGAGGAATGAAAAGTAGAAATTAAATGTGATTTTAACAATGCGACTACGAATGAATTTTTTTTTTCGTTTTCGTTTTTGAAATTTATTTTCTTTTTTTTAAATTGCAAGCAGCCAACAATGCATAGCAAACATAAACAAGAAATAAGGGCGCGAAACCAGAGCATGCAGAATTATTACCAATTTATTTATTTTCAAAGCAGCAATTTTTTTTAAATGCAAGCAGAGTAGCACAATTTCTAGTAGCGATTCCTTTTGCAACCTACAAATTTAAAAAAGATAAAATGAAATATTTTTTTGTTTTTTTTAGGCCAAAAGAATATAACTTAAAATCGACAAAACTTAACTTAACATAAGCAAACTAATTAAAATAAAGCTAACCCAGCCCATTTCAAATGTAGCCCACTATTCTTCAAAAAAAAGATGAAACTTAAAATCCTAATCCCCTTTTCTCTTTGACAACCAACGTGGATAACAAAAAGAAAAAATCGTGAAATCGAGCTTTCAGGGTAAAAAAGAAACAGAATTTTTTTTAAAAATATGTCAAATCCTATTTTGAAATTGAGCTTGTGGAAAAGGTGGGATTCAATGAAGGTCACTGCTTGTTGGAGGATTGGGGGAGACTGGTTGAAGGAGATTTGGGTGGTTGTTGTGGTGTGAACGACGATTTTAGGTGATGGTTTTGGGATGGGCAGAGGGTAGAGGGAAGGTAAGGCAGTTTGTTTTTTAGATGGTGTGAAGATGCTGCAGGCGACTGTTTATGGCTGTGGTTGCAACAGAACCATGATAGTTGAGTGCTGCTGTTTGTAGTCCAGAGGAAGCGATGGTAAAAAATCGTGAGATGGTTTGTATAAGAAAAGGTAAAGGGAAGAATTTGTGATAGCAGCAGCAAGTTGTGACAATAGAAGGAGGAGGATGGATATGGGTGGCAGTGTATGTATGGGTGGTGACGAATACATTGAAGTGGGTGGAGGTGGTCTACTGTAGTGTAGTGATGATCAGGTGGTGATGTTTATTGTATGATATATGGCAACGGTTATGGGGAGTTGTCAATAAAATAAGCAGTGATATGGTGATGTTAGGAGGATAATCAAGGGGAAGTGAGTGAAATGTTAAGCACAGTAGAGTATTAGTAGCAGTCAAGTGGATGGTGTGCATTATGTAGTAGGGAAGAAATCGATGGATGGCTGTGGTAATGAAATGTGTTGTTTGTAGTAAGGGAAGATATGCATTATTAGCAGTGTTTCAAATGTGAGGTATAAGCACAGTTGCCGGCTATTTTGTGGTTTGAAGTGAAGGTGATATCGCAATAGGGATATGCACAATGTTGTAACTGCTTTATGAAGTTTTTTGGAGAATGATTGTTAGGAGGACCAGAGTAAAATATTCTTTTATTTGTTTTTTAAGGCAAAAATTAGAGATGAAACTTAAAATGGACAAAACTTAACTTAATTGAAGCAAACTAAGTAAAATAAAGAGCCCACTTCAAACGCGGCCCATTATTCTTAAAAAAAGATAAAACTTAAAATTATAATCCCCTTTTCTCTTTTATAGCCAATGTGGACAACAAAGAGAATTTTTTTTGCAAAACCGTGCTTTAAGGGGAAAAGAGAAATAAAAAATGAAATGAAATATTTCGAAACCTAATTGGAAATCGAATTTTACGGTGTAGGTTGGATTCGATGAAGGTCACTGTAACGATCCTGTTTTTTAAACGAATTTAAATTTAATAATTAATATAAAAATTTGAAGTTAATTTGAATTTATTTTAATTTTTCAAAACAAATGAATATTGTTTTTATTTATATATATATATAATGGATTTGAATTTGAATTTGTATTTGAATTTGAATTTAAATAAGTATCTTAAGAAAAATATTTGGATTTAAAATATTAACATATGTAAATGATTTTATTTATATATAAATTAGTATTAAAACTTTCTCTTTTAAAAGTTGTATACATATAATGAGGAATGTAATTATACAAATAATAAAAAGTAATATAAATTTTTATTTAAACATGTAATTATGTAAAAAATTACAAGTGGTAAGTAGCAAGATACCCAATTTAATAAGTGTTTATCATTTAGTAAATGAATTAACAAGTGTAATTCATGAACAGAGAAAATTAGCAAGTGTCATAGTAAGTTTTTATTTTCTACAATTTTAAATAAATCCTAATTTACATTATATAAACATACATCTTCTTTTTCCCATCTCTTTTCTTATCTCCTCTTTTCTAAAATCAACCTGTTAGACTATTTTCAAAACCATAAAATCCAAGAACTTAAACCTGAATGGAAACAAACAAATAATAAAAGTTCAAGAAAGTTAATCAAGTAGCTTCAGTTCAGTTTTGAATCATCTAAGCAATTCAAAATTTTCATAAAACAAGCTTTCAAAGCAATTCAAAGTTCCAGTTTTAAAGGCTTCGGTTTTAAAATCCCTACTTTTAAAGTCTCTGCCTTTTCAACTGTGAGTGAACTATTTAAAATTTAGGCTAAACTTGATGTTGTAAAGAATTTTTGAAGATAAGTTGTAAAATAATGCTTGCATGTATATAAACACATATGAATGATCTGTGCATGTCTATTTTACAAACATATATGCCTCTATTGTTTCCAGGTTTTTCAAAAAACTGTTCAAATTTTGATTTCTCCCTCTCTGATCCTTACTAGACCTTAGGATTTAAAAAAATTTTGTCTCTTTAAACATGTTGCAAGTTTTAAAAATAAATGTGAGCAAAAGTAAATTAAGATTTATTTTTAATTGGAAAATACAGGCAAAAAATTTCAAAATGTGTTAAATTTCGAACATCATAAATTTTGATTTCAAGTACACCATCTGAAACATTTTCGTAATTTATGATTTTTGAAGGAGAAATCATAATTTTTAACTATAAATTCAGGGAAAATTGCGGGTTGAATGATATTGGGTTTTGGGGAAAATTTTGGTGATCGAGGTTATGATAAATCGCATGATCGAGGATGGAGCACGTTCGAAGGTCAGGGATCATCAGAAAAATACTCGATGATTTTACAATTCGCCGTGGAGGGCTGACAAGATCAATCTAGGGTTTTAGCCAAGTATTTTATCGATCGCGTTCTCGAAGCAATGGAGTCGTCATCATTGAATCTAAATCAACCAGAGTTGTTTGAATCGAACCGTTAAAGTCTGGTGAATCTTCAGCTGGAATCGTGTGGCCTCTGGAGTTGGAGCGAGGGGATTAAGTTGATTGGAGTTGTGTTCCAGCGAAAGTCGTATAGCTCGATCAAAGATTTGTCAATGTTTTAAGTTTCTGGCTGATCTGTGAGCTTGAATAGGTCGTCGATGAGTTGTGGGAATGGAAAGTTAATCGGAGTTCGTCGAAATGACTGTGCATGTGCACAATGTCGAATTCGTGTCAGTAAGCAATAGTTGGGGAAGAAGGGTTACGACTCGAAGTAGCCTTCGAGAAACAAGGGTACAAGCTCAGGTATAGGCTTGAAGCATTTTGGGTTGCATGGGTTAAATACTTAAACAAAAAATTAAGGTTTGAAAATTAAGGTATACGAGTTTTTTTCTGGGAAACTCGCAGCACTCAGGCGTTTTGATCGGGTAAGACTCGAAGTGGGCCTCAGGTCTGATATATATATATAATAGTTTTTACATAAAAAAATTCAAACTTTTAACATTTTTAATCCATGTTTTCAAATGATGGTTTTGATTTAATTAATTATGGATTTAAGTAAAATATTTTTAAAGTAATCAAATTTAATTTATTTAATTTTGTTACATTATTTTATTAAGTTATTTTTATTAAATAAATAATGTAATTAAAAAGGATAATTAAGAATAAAATGTTATTTAAACTAATCTTAACCTTTTAAAGCAACTAATGTAACAAGGATGATTATGAAACAAGGTTTACAAGATAATCAAAGTAATTAACAATGATAAAAAGATTTATCTTATAAAGTAATTAATGATTTGTTAATATAAATTACTTAAAGAATAACTATTTAATTAATTACTTAATATTAAAGTTTAATTAAATAAATAATTAAGGTTAATTGATTTGTAACTGATCATTAATTAATTAAGGAATAATTAATTAATAAAAGTAATTAAGATTTAATTAATTAACAATTAAGGATTAATTATTTAAATTAATTAATTAAGGATAATTAATGAAAGTAATTAAGGATTAATTAATTAAGGATAATTATTGAAAGTAATTAAGATTAATTAATTAATAATTAAGGATAATTAGGATAATTAATAAAGATAATTATGTGATTAATTAATTATAATTACACGATTAATTAATCTTGTTTATAGATGACTAATTTGTATTGAATACTGTGTATTGGATTGATATCTCT
Organism: Allium cepa; assembly: GCA_030765085.1. Lineage (NCBI taxonomy): Eukaryota > Viridiplantae > Streptophyta > Magnoliopsida > Asparagales > Amaryllidaceae > Allium > Allium cepa. Next base: position 511,412,515 of record CM060941.1, read on the forward strand.
GATATGTGATTGTGATGCTATGTGATATGAATTACTTTGTGCTGAACTATGATATCGGCGATTTGTTTCTGTGAATGTGAAAAACCAATGGCCGTAAAACGGCAATTGAATTTCGATGCGACATGGAGTCAGATTTTAATTGATTATCCGAAACCCACATCGAACCCTGATGATGAATCTTTTTTATTAATATATCCACATGTTTTTAAATTGAGGCTCACTGTTCGGTTTAGCCAGGAGAGGACCTTTGTGTCATATAACCCATTTCGAATAGTGATACGATGAAATGGATAGCATTTGAAGAAAGTGGGGAAGACCGAGTGTCTTTGTGAACGATAGGATAACCTGTCGAATGACTCTGCATTGAGTTGCTCCGGTATAGAGATTTCCATATGTGATGGGGAATCCGATCGGGATTGTGGATGCTGGGATTGCAAGGGCTTCTTCGAAAGTGCCTTCGGTTCTGTTCGAGCCCGGAACAGACTTGTATGGATGTATGTCTGACATTACACTTTGAGATATAAAGCTGATTTCTTTCAAATACATTTCTGTTGGTGGCGAAGAATTCATTCTCTTAGCTTAACACCCTTCTTTGAGACATACGAGCTCAGAGGTTATGCAATTGATAGTTATTAGTGATATACTCCTAATTTGGTAGTGTGGCATGCTGAGTGTTGCTGATCATTTGTTGATCGAAGAAGAGCTTTTGTGAAAAGCGTAGCTTTATGGACGAGACTTCGTCAAACCTTACAACTCGTTAATGGTCGAAACAGGAAGGATGCAGCAAGGTTATTGGGGGTAGCGCCCCTTAGGGTATGTGCATTTCCTTCTGGATAGAAGTGGTATCATGGTATGGAGCCCAGATACTTAACTTATATTGATATTGCAATTATGTTGCTCTGTGGTTGTTGTTGTTGGGGCCCCGAATAAAGGTCGATTACGACCGGGGGATGGCATACTCGTGTAGTAGTTACCTAGTTACAGAGGTAACCCGGCCTTGTGTTTGTAGAGATCTGGTTAGGTTCTCGGGGCGTCTCTTCAGAGGCGTACCCATGTGGCCCAAGAAGTTCCTTAGCGTGATCATTGTTGGAAATCCAATCACCAATACGCGCCCAGTACGGTTTTAGTTGTAGAACCTGCCATTTAACATGGTAACTATAGTAGGAATACTATAATGGTACGTATGTTGGCTAAGATTAATATTATACTTTCAAAAAATTATTTCTACACTATGCACTAATAATAACATCAAAGAGTTTTCTCGTATAAAGCATATTTGACTATCATAAGGAGAAATATCCCCCAACTGTGCGATTGCATTATGTGCGTGCCGGGAGGCCTTATGGTAGTTTCATTTTCCATAAGCATGAACGCTTTTCTTTTATAAGTTGTTTTTGTTCCAAACAATTGTTTTTGTTTACTCATACCAATCCCATGACTGACCTGGAGTTTATTGTTTTCCTTCCTAAACTCTAGGTGCCCATAATTTCCACACGGACAGCCTAGAAGCAGGTTATCCGTGTTTTGGAGCTGGCTTGGAATCTTTTGAAGTCTTTTGGTTTGGAAGCTATCGGATTTTGGAAGTTTTTGGCTTTGGTAACCTTTTGGAGTGTTGGAGTTTTTGAAGACCTTATCGAAGTTGAAGTATGTTGGAACCTTTTGAAGACGCTATTGTCGTTCCGTTGTGAAGTTGTTATTATTCTGTTGTTATATCAGGTGTAGCACTCTGATGATGGTGGAGATTTGTTGTAATCAAGTATTGTGATGATGTTGTATATGTGTTATGATTAATGATAATCATCTTTTGTTCCGCTGTTTATTTTCATCTTATAAGCTCCATCCGAACTGAAGTTCAACGTTTGAATCTCCGCCAGTTGAATACAAGTGAGGTATTTGATGTCGATTTTCGAACGCTGGATTTCGGGTCGTGACAAGTTGTATCAGAGCTAAAGGTTGAGTAAGAACTTTAGCTACGGAGTATAACACATTAGGTGGCTCATTAGAGATGGGGTGAAGCATACCCTAGAATGAGTATAAACCGAGAGACCAAAACCCTAAAATTTCTTGGTCTATTTCCTTAAACTGTTGATATTTCCTATGATATCTCGTCTGTATACCTAATTAAGTTTTCTTACTAATTACAGATAGTAAGGATGAGCGGGCGAAGAGGAAGAGCTAGGGGACAGGGAAATACCACAACAACTGGTCAAGTCCCCACAACAGCATAAGCAGCTATACCTACTCAACATCAACCAAATCTGGCTGATCTATATAAAAGCTTCTCGAGACTTGGTGGTAAGCCGTTCACCGGCAAGGAGTCTATCGTTGAGGCTCAAGCCTGGATCAGATCGTGTGAAAGAATTTTTAAAGGGCCAAAGTTGGAAGACAATCAAATGCGACTAATAGCTTCTTGGCAACTCCAAGAAGAAGCCCAAGCCTGGTGGGAGACTGTTACAGTAGATGAGCCAGAAGATGAATTCATGTGGGAACGATTTAAAAAAGTGTTTGAGAAATGCTATATGCCGTCTGCTGGCATCTCCCGAACGTACCAGGAATTTATGGACTTGAAGCAGGGGAGTTTATCAATTGAGGAGTACTTAAAATAATTTAACGAATTATCTTTTTCGGTCCGGAATTGGTAAACACACCTATAAAGAAAAATGAAAGATTCATTCGTGGAATGAATAAGAAATTTCATGAAAGAATGACTGCCTACATTAAAGAATCTTTTTCTGATCTTATCGATATAGGGTATAGGTATGCTACCCTGGATATGCAAGAAGCTCCGTAGGAAAAAGGAAATACGAGCAATCAAAATTGGAAAAAAAGAAAGTTCGGAGCTAAGAAACCATATCAAGGCACGGAGAAGAAGAACAACCAGGGAAACCCGACTAGAGATATAACTTGTTACAATTGCCAAGAAAATGGCCATTACTCAAACAGCTGCAAGAATCCAAAGAAGAAAGTTAAGAAAGAACAACCCGTAAGACTAGTCAAGGAGTTAGAGAATGTCATTACTGTCACAAGCCCGGACACGTAGTTAAGAAATGCCCGGCGATGAAGCAAGCACAAGTGGCGAATGTCTATGCGAATAAAGGATGACCCTTCAACTTCAAAGGCTAAAAAAGGAAAAGGTGTTTTAGAAGGTAACCTTACTATTTATGATAAAATTGTTAGAGTTTTGTTTGACATAGGCGCTACACATAGCTTTATCTCCAAACAAACCATAGACGAATTGAAACTTAAACCAGAATTTGTCAACGAGCCCATTTGTGTGAACAATCCAATTGGTGGTCCTGCAAACCTTTGTCTACGATGTAGGGATGTTCTAATCTCGTATTTTGGTCATGAATTTCCTATCAATCCCTTTGTCCTCAATTTTAATGAATTTGAAATATTACACGGAATGGATTGGCTAACGGAATACAAAGCCAAATTAGATTGTAATAATCGAACGCTCTCGATCAAACAAACCTTAGGAAATTTTATTGAAATCTCTTGTGAGGATCCAAGTCCTAAGAGAGATAAACTATTGTATACTTTGGGATATCCTAAACCTAGTCTGGAGTCCATACCTATAGTTCGGGAATTTCCAGACGTGTTCGAAGAAGTAAAATCCTTACCCCAGCACAGAGAAATTGAATTCAGAATTGACTTAGTACCCAATGCTCGTCCTATAGTTCACGCAAGCCGTAGGATGGCACCCAGGGAAAGGATTGAACTAGTCAATCAAACTCGAGATTTGTTAGAGAAAGGTTTGATACGTCCTAGTGTTTCTGATTGGGGTTCAACTATGGTCTTCGTAGCAAATTTGATGGATATTTGAGATTGTGCTTGGACTACCGTGATCTCAATAAATTAACTCTCAAAAACAAATTTCCTTTACCCAAGATCGACGACTTTTTCGATCAACTTCACGGTGCCCGATTCTTTTCAAAAGATGGATCAAGCTCGAGGATTCCATCAGCTACGAATTGCCGAAGACTGTGTTCCCTTGACTACTTTCAAAGGTCTAGACATTTTCTACGAATGATTAGTCATGCCTTTCGGACTAACCAATGCTCTCGCGTACTTCGTAGACTTAATGACCCATGTATTCCAATGAGTATTGAATAAATTTGTTCTGGTGTTTATTGACGATATTCTAATCTATTCTAAAACCTAAGAGGATCATGTTGAGCATCTTAGAATTGTTTTAGAGATATTAAGGAAGAACATTCTGTTTGTAGAGTTTTCTTAATGCCATTTTTGGGTTAAGGAAGTCAGATTTCTCGGGCACATTTTTAATGAAGAAGGAATTTCTATTGATCCTAGCAAAGTTTCTTCTATTTTAGACTGGAAGTGACCCACAACTCCGAAAGAAGTTCGAAGTTTTCTGGGTTTAGCGCGATATTATAGAAAGTTTGTCCAAGATTTTTCCAAGTTGGCCAGTCCATTGACTAAGCTAACGATGAAGAATGCTAAGTTCGATTGGACTCCAAAATGTGATGAAGCTTTCCAGGAGTTGAAGAGGAGATTAACTACTACTCCCGTTCTCACTATCATTAACGGGAACCAAAGGTTTATCTTTCTATACTGACGCTTGTGGTGGTGGTTTGGGTGTGGTGCTAATGCAGAACGGGAAAGTAATTGCCTACGCGAGTAGACAATTACGTCCGCATGAGAAAAATTACCCAACCCACAGTCTCGAGCTTATAGCTGTTATTTTCGCTTTGAAAATCTGGCAACACTATCTTCTAGGTAAAAATCTTTTTCAGCTTTACAAAAATTTAAAAGTTTAATTTAACTTAAGGTATATACTTAATAAATCTTTCTTGTTCTAGGTGAAAATTTTGAATTATTCACCGACTACAAATTTCTGAAATATCTCTTAACTCATAAAGATTTAAATCTGAGGCAACAATGCTGGTTGGAATTTCTAGCGTCATATAACCTAGATATTCTATATACCCCCGGAAAAGCCAATGTAGTTGCCGATGCCTTAAGTAGAAGACATGCTATTCTTGCTCATCTTGTCATTACTCCTACTCTCCTTGAGAAAATCGCCAACAAGCAGAAAGAAGACAAATTTCTTCAGGAAATTTATGGAAGGATTCGTCAAGGTGAAGATTCCAGTTTCGGAATCGATAATTGTGGACTTATAAGATTGAAAGGCAGAATGTGTGTTCCCGATACCCTGGATCTAAAGCATGAAGCTTTGGACGAATGTCACAAGTCTAAACTCGGTATCCATCCAGGAGTTAATAAGATGTATAGAGATATCAAAAGAACCTTCTGGTAAAAGACAATGAAGAGGGATATATCTGTATGTGTGAGTCGTTGTACTACGTATCAACAAATCAAAAGTGATTAGAAGAAAATAGCGGGTTAACTTCAGCTGTTGGAAGTACCTAAATGGAAGTGGGATTAAGTGTCTATGGATTTCATAGATGGGTTGCCACGCACTCGAAAGGGGAATGAAGCAATTTGGGTTATCGTGCATCGTCTGACTAAAACCGCCCACTTCATCCCAATGAAATCTAATCGAATAGCAGCAAGTCTGGCAGAGCTGTATATAAAAGAAATTGTTCGTCCCTATGGTATACCCAGCAGTATAGTGAGTGATCATGATTCGATCTTCACTAGTAGATTTTGGAAGGCATTTCAAGCCGTATTGGGAACCAAACTGAACTTCCACACTGCTTATCACCTGCAGTCTGATGGGCAAACTGAAAGGATTAACCGAATATTAGAAGATCTTCTGCGTGCTTGTATACTTGATTTTGGTGGTTCTTGGGAGAACCATTTGCATCTGGTCGAATTCTCATATAACAATAGCTATCAAGGCAGTATCGAAATGGCTCCTTTCAAAGCTTTATGTGGTACTCCATGTCAATCATCGGCATATTGGATTGAGTCTGGTGATAGGCTTCTTCTTGGACCAGATATGATTAAAGAAGCCACTGAAAAAGTTCATTTTATTTAAAAGAAGTTGATAACTGCACAAAGTCATCAGAAGAGTTATTATGACCGCAGGAGAATAGCTCTAGAGTTTCAAATTGGAGGTTCTATATTCCTAAAAGTGTCTCCAATGCATGGTATGTTGAGATTTAGGAAAATTGGTAAGCTGGCACCACGATACATTGGCCCTTTTCCTATTCTGGGAAGGATCGGTCCTTTGGCATATCGAGTGCAAATGCCCAGCTGGTTATCTGGCGTACACGATGTATTTCACAGTTCACATCTTCGAAAATATATGCATGATCCAGATAGAATCATTGAAGAAGCTGCTCAGCAGGATTTTGAGATCACATCAAATCTAACAGTTAAAAGAGAACCGATAAAGATCATTGATCATGACGAAAAACAAATGAGGAATAAATTGTGAAATTGGTCAAAGTGCAATGGAGCGGTGATCCAAATGATTGTACTTGGGAAACAAAGGATAGTATGCAGAACTCCCATCCCATCTGCAAAGTGGATATTCTGGCTTAATCTGGTAAGCCATTTCTCTATTTTTTTTGAATTCGTATATTCTTTGCCGTTTTCTCTCTCTTTCAAATTTCGAGGACGAAATTTTCTTAAGGGGGAATCTGTAACGATCCTATTTTTTAAATCAAATTTAAATTTAATAACTAATATAAAAATGTGAAGTTAATTTGAATTTATTTTGATTTTTCAAAACAAATGAATATTGTGTTTATTTATATATATATATATATATATAATGGATTATAATTCAAATTTGAATTTGAATTGTATTTGAATTTAAATTAAGAAAAATATTTGGATTCAAAATATTAACATATGTATATGATTTTATTTATGTATAAATTAGTATTAAAACATTCTCTTTTAAAAGTTCTATAAGAATAATAAGAAATGTAATTATACAAATAAGAAAAAGTAATACAAATTTTAATTTAAACATGTAATTATGTAAAAAGTTACAAGTGTTAAGTAATAAGATACCCAATTTAACAAGTGTTTAACATTTAGTAAATGAATTAACAAGTGTAAATCATGAAGAGAGAAAATTAACTAGTGTCATAGTTAGTTTTTATTTTCTTTAATTTTAAATAAATCCTAATTTACATTATATATTCATACATCTTCTTTTCCCCATCCCTTTTCTTATCTCCTCTTTTCTAAAATCAACCTGTTAGACTGATTTTCAAAACCAGTAAATCCAAGAACTTAAACCTGAAATCATTCTCAAACTCAAAAATTAAAACAACTCTAGTTCAAACTCAAAAACCCTACATACATATTCAAATAAATCAAAGCATGTAACCTTCTCAAACAAGCAAGCAAACTTGAAAACAAAATAATAATCAAAGTTCAAGCAAGTTAATCAAGCAGCTTTAGTTCATTTTTGAATCATCTCAGCAATTCAAAGTTTTCAGAAAATAAGCTTTCAAAGAAATTCAAATTTCCAGTTTTAAAGGCTTCAGTTTTCAAATCCCTACTTTTCAAATCTCTGCCTTTTCAACTGTGAGTAAACTATTTAAAATCTGAGTAAACTTGATGTTGTGATGAATTTTTGAAGATAAGTTGTAAAATAATGCTTGCATGTATATAAACACATATGAATGATCTGTGCATGTCTGTTTTATAGACATATATGCCTCTGTTGTTTCCAGGTTTTTCAAAAACCTATTCAAATTTTGATTTCTCCCTCTCTGATCCTTTCTAGACCTTAGGATCTAAACAAGTTTTTTCTGATTAAACATGTTGCAAGTTTTAAAAATAAATGTGAGCAAAAATAAATTAAGGTTTATTTTTAATTGGAAAATACAGGCAAAAAATTTCAAAATGTGTTAAATTTCGAACATCATAAATTCTGATTTCAAGTATACCATTTAAGACATTTTCATAATTTATGATTTTTGAAGGAGAAATCAGAATTTTTAGATATAAATTCAAGGAGAAATTGTGGGTTAAATGATATTGGGTTTTGGGGCAAATTCTGCTGATCGGGGTTATGATAAATCGCGTGATCGAGGATGGAGCACGTTCGAAGGTCAGGGATCATCAGAAAAATAATCAATGATTTTATAATTTATCATGGAGGGCTGACGAGATCGATCTAGGGTTTTAGCCTAGTGTTTTAACGATCGAGTTCTCGAAGCAATGGAGTCGTCATCATTGAATAAGAATCAACCAGAGTTGTTTGAATCGAAGTGTTGAAGTCTGGCGAAGCTTCAGCTAGAATCGCGTGGCCTCTGGTGGCCTGTGGAGTTGGAGCGAGGCGATTAAGATGATCGGAGTTGTATTCCAGCGAAAGTCGTATAGCTCGATCGAAGATTTGTCAATGTTTTGGGTTTCTAGCTGATCGATGAGCTTGAATAGGCGTCGATGAGTTGTCAGGAATGGTGAAAGGAGTTCGTTGGAATGAATGTGCATGTGCACAATGTCGAATTCATGTTAGTAAGCAATAGTTGGGGAAGAAGGGTTACGACTCGAAGTAGCCTTCGAGAAATAAGGGTACAGGCTCGGGTATAGGCTCGAAACTGTAACGACCCGTAAATTTAACCGGTTTTAATAACGTTATTCATTGAATATTTTTGGAATTTAAACGATAAAATTTTGAAATATAAATTTGATATTTGGAATGCGTCTTGTTAAACATAGCAACTGGTAAATTTTCGTCCAAAAATACGAAAGTTTATTTCGTGCATAAAATTACTTCAATTTAATCAGTTAAAAAGCGATGAAAATAAAACGTTTTCAAAACCAAAATATTTTTACATAGAAAAATTCTAAATCATCTTTTGAGCAAGTTGTCAGTTTGTCGTTTTTTCAAATTCGGACATCTTTGGCTCCGTCGATCTTAATTTTCTGCGATTTTTACGCATTTTCCGCTGGTAGAAAATTCGAATTTTTATAATTCGATCATACCACTGATATCCCTATGCCGTTTTGATCATCTCGTCATACTGATCTTTACGGTATACCCATTTATGTGTTTCGACGTCTGATGGACGACGGAATTAGTGAGACATAATCGTATCGGAACCGTTTGTGCGTACATTCCATATTCATTCAAATCTTTCCAACCGTTGAAAAGGAACAGCCGTCTGCTTTAATTAAATGATAAATTTTAATATTTCCAAAAAAAAAAAAAAATATGAACCAAATTATAACTTTTCACTACTTTTCATCTTCCATCTTTTGCTATTCCCAATTTTCAAATTTATCTGTTCATTTACCTTTAGTAACGGTTCACTTTGTGTGCATTCGTTCTTCTGGCTCAAAGACAATATAAGTTATTTACATGGAAATCTTTCCTCCTTGCCATAGCTTAAATATTTTCTTCAGATCCCTGCTCTTCTTCATGTCTATCATCTACGCATGTTGCATAATGCTTTTCCACTTACCTGTCAACACAGGTCATCTCAAAACCTCCACCCTCTTCCACACCTAGTGCCCTTTTCCACTTACCTCCATTGCTCTTCTCCTTGCGTACCCTCCCGAGCGTCTAGCAGCCCACCTTCTTCTACCCGATCGACGGCCCGCTCAATCAACCCGAGCCCGTGCGTTCCCCGCCTAACACCGACCCACCACTCTAAAAACCTCCGCCTTCCGCTACCCTCCCCTCTTGCGCCGAACAATACCCATTGGCCTCATCCGCAGCCACCTTCCCAGCGACTGTCCCTTCACCCGACCTCGACCATCATCCATCGAAGCGGCTAGCACACTAGAAACCCATCGTCACTCACATCATAGCACACGCACCAAACCACCAGCAAACCCTGTGTGTCAGCCTCCTCCCACGCCGAGCGCACGTCCTCTCTCCGGCCGATTTACCACCCTCGGCCACAAGCGCCTCCGGCCTCCATCTCTCCACGGCCTCACGCAACCCAGCTCCGCCACTTCTCTTATTTCCCCTAGCCTCTGCCTTCTCTGTTTGAAATAGGTATATACTACATTTATATTATATAACTTTATATGTATTTGATTTACAAGTTGTCATTGTATGCTATGTGTTATATTTATAAAGTGTATATACTGATTCACTTTGATTTGTTTATACGTTCAATTTAAATTATATAAATCTATAGATTTGTTTATATTGCTGATATACTATGATTTCCATGTTTGTTTCCCTTGTTTATAGATATATAATAGTAATTTGTAAATTTATATAGGTTTCAGGTTTATACAGTATGCTTGTTTATATACTAGCCTGTATATTTTATTTGCAAATTTAGTTAAGCACGGTTTTCATTTTTCTAACTTTGTTTTCCAGATCTTTTATTCTGCTATTTTGTTTATTTAAGTTTCAATATATATAGTATATATGTCAGTAGACATAAATGTTTTTATATATTTATACATTTATATAAAGTAAAGCTTTGAAAATTTTAATATTTATATACATTCGTTGTTATATACATACGACGATACATAAGCTAGATAGTATAAAATAAACATGAGAATTCTATATATTTATATTATTTGGTTAGTATATCGATATTTATTTAAAAATATAAGTTTATGTACCTAATTTTGCAGTCAGGGATGTTTTATAAAGGTAGTCTGTACTCAGTTTGGATTTTGAACATACGTATATTATTACCTGTTATGTTAGTATATTTATATATATCTTTATATATCGGCTGCACATATATGTATTGATTTTGTCAGTTTGTATAGGGATTGTAAGATATGTATATATTTATATTAGATGTATAGAATATGCTTGTTCTTATGTATATAGGTCACCAATTACGTACTTCAATGTATGTTATATAAATGTATGTACTGTTATATATTTGTCTGAAAAGAAGAAATTCTTTTGAAGTAAGGCTGCTATTCATTTAAACTCCATTCGCAGTCATTTTTTTTCAAAGCTTTTGCCTGATGTTCAAATGCTGCTTACAGTATTGTTTTGAAATTGAAATGCCTACTTATATTTTGATTTCTCTTTAGAAATATATGTATATTGTCTAAATTATAACTTATTGGTAAGTTTGTGTATATGTTCATATACATTAGTTTATATTGATTATCTCGGATATTTTATTTTTGAATTACACTATGTTTGTAATATATATCATATCCAAAATATATTGGTATTTTGATTATCTCGGATATTGTTTTTTTTAAATGTAGATATTTTGATTTCGGTTGGTTATTGGTTTTAAAGAAATATGTATATATAGGTCTTATGTTGATAGATATTTTAAGTTGAATATGGATTTTATGAAAAATTATCATATTATTTTGTTTCAGTTATTTAAATGTGTTCACTTATACTCGATTATCATCATCAATCCAATTTTGAATTGATTTCGTCAATTTCTATTTGTCAGCTTTGCTTGTCAAATTCGCGTTCAATCTAGCTTTGCTTTGGATTCGTAACTCATCTGATTCTCGTTCGTCTCTAGCCTCAAAAGGTGAGCAATCACTCACGGTTAATATTCTTTTATTTATTAAATTCGATTTTCGAAACGACAATTGAAATATGCTGCTGTTAGTTATTTACACTGTTATATATGTTATTACCTGAATCTGTTCACCTATGACATCTGACACCATTATCTGTTAATTATTTATGCAATGATAATACAGTTTGGTTGATAATTGATTGACTGATTGTTGTTTATATTGGATGTAAATTGTAATGTATAAAGTGCTAAATATTATGCAATTGAATTTGACGTAGGATAGTTAAAAATGTGAATCGACATATGTGTTGAATTTTATCTGTTAATTTGAATAATATGACTCATTTAATTGTTAAGTTAATTGACACGTAGAATTTGATAAATTATACTTTGAACCTTTGAACGTATATTGGATAAATTATTGTAGTATTAAATTTGAAATTGAAATTGAACGACAAGTGGAAAAACCATAATGTAATAATCTTTAATCTACATGAAATGATAGTGTAGATTCTAGATATAACTATATTAATTCGCACAAACAACAATGTGAATTAATACGGTTATTTCGGGTTTATTTGAATTGTTTATTGGATTGTGTTGATTGTTGTCATGGCTTGTTTACTTACTTTGACACCATCCCAGTTATCACACTGCAAGTTCCCTTTGTTATCTTTAATTTTGAATTGGAATTGGAATCGGGTTGAAATGATAAATACCCAAAATGAATTTGACTTAGGATAGAGAATTTAATAAATCCGATTGGTCAATAATTTGGTTTAAAAAAATAAAATAATGATTTTATTCGAGTAAAGAATAAGTTTCGAAAGGAAGTTGGAATTTGAATTTTGAAAGGAAAATGTAAAGATTGAAATATGAAGCAACTATTAACATAGTAATTGATGAATGAACGTTGTTTGAAATTTAATTATTTAATAATTAAATTTGGAATTATTAATAAATAATTTGGAATTAGTAAGAATTGAGTTTTGAAATTATTAAGTTTGAAATCATTTAATAATTAAATTTGGAATTATAATTAAGTTTGGAATGATAATTAAGTTTGAAATTATTAAGTTGAATTTATAACTAAGTTGAAATGATTTGATAATTAAGTTTGAATTCATAATTAAGTGGAAATGATTTAATAAATAAGTTGAATTTATAATAAAGTTGTAATTATTAAGTTTTGAAATTATTTAATAATTATGTTTGAAATTATTAATAATTGAATAAGATTTAATTATTTGATAACTGAATAAAAATTTGAATTCTTTGATAAGAGAAATTGAACTTTTGAATAAGTGGATTTGAACTTAGTTAATAAATGAAATTGAGTTTCTTTACTTATTAAAGTTTTGGGAAAATTATTTAAGTAAGTTAATAAGTGAAATTGAAACCTCTCGATTATGTGAAATTTAGTTCTTTATTAATTGAGTTTGAAATTTGTAACGAAGTTAATAAATAAATGAAAATTGAATTTCTTTAACAAAAATAAAATGTGATTTATTGAAATGAAGGGGATTTATTGAAATTAACTTAAGACTTGTAATTTAAAGAATTGATTTGACGAATTTAATTTATTTTAAATTTGAAGTTTTGATATAATGAAGTTGAGCTTAAGTAATTGATTTAAATGAATTGGAATTTAAATAGAAGTTGTCTTGAAGGGAAATTTTATTTAGCGAATATTGAATGAAATCGATAAATGAATTTAAATTGATTGAATGAAAATTTAACCATTTTAAATGATTTCGGAATGAAACTTATATACGAACTTGAATCAATATTTGAATTGTTTAAACAAAAGTTGAAATCGATTTATAAGATTTTGAAATGGTAATTTGGAAGTTTTGATCGTAAATTTTGGAAATTGATTTAGAAGACAAACGAAATGATGGTTTACGAATTCTAATTGAAATTGAAATTGATTTGGTTTTGAAATATATTAAACGACCAATCGCTGAAATAATTACGCAAGTTATTAAAGAAACCGGAATCGGTTTTGGATATACTCTCTATCTAAACCGAAAACCACTTTAATAACTATACGCGGAGTGATGATCCAGAATGAAGTGGTTGGAATGATGTACGTGATGACTGAAGAAAGAGAACGATAATGGATAGCCTTGACACTTGTGTCAAATTGGAAATGACTAAAATCAGGAGTCGTGCCGGGCCAAATGGGGTTAGCCACCTCGAGCGAACACACTTCTTCGTAACTACTACTCATTACTTGTGATTGATTGGTGCACCCTCGGAATTTCAGGAGTGTTGTTTCGCGGTGTTGCGATCGTTGCGGCGATGCGTTCTCACCAGTCCGGATCAGGCAAACGGTAGTTTCACTACCTTGGGTATTGCCTCATGTGCCTTGTCATACTTGTATCTCTATATACGCGACCACTACGAATTTGTTTTGTGTTATACCTATGGAGTACTCCCTGATATCCCACCAGTTTACGATGGAGTTTACAGTGCTGTATAGACTATGACATTTATATCAAAACGTGTTAAGGGGGATAATGGTAACGCCTTAACACTATTTTGATACTTTATATTACTGATAGACATTATCTATTTAGCGTACACTACAACATAGTAGATAGTTTAACGTATCCTTAGAGGATGGTGATTCCAACATCCTTTAAGTTACTTGTATTTCGATTGCTATTTCACTTGAGTTGGATTTATTGATATGAGAATATTAATCCTGACTCGAGTGTTTTGTATTTGCTTTACGCTCGGGTCAGACTGAGTGGTTCAGCTTTCGAGACTCACCTTTGGAGTTGGAGCTTTGCTTAAAGATCCAGCCATCTATTCTGCTTCCAGTATTCGATGATTTCAGTGATGTACTTTGATTTGTATCTGATGTATCGTGTTACTCTTCTGTTGTAAACTCTGATGTATCTCATATATTTATATTTATATAGTAGCTTCATGAACTACTATCTCTTTTACTTCCGCTGCATACTATTACTCTGTGTCTGTGATTCTGTGATTATTTATTTACTGTATATCTGAGTTTTGCCAAATTTAAATTAACAATTCGGTATTTTGAATTATTCAAGTCCGACATGTGCGGATGCGAATAGTCTAAAATAGCGGGTCGTTATAGTTGGTATCAGAGCTTTGGGTAGCTCTAGGCAAAACTTAGCATATAGGGTAAATGTATTTACAGAATCACTCCCACTCGAGTTTCAATCACCTCATTTTAACTCAATTCCTTTGAATTTTCGGAACGTCCCTCGGTTCCGAAATTCATTCATGTCCCTCACTATTCGTCTTCTTTTAATTCTGGAGTATCCCATAACTCCACTTCGAATGACCTTTATAATGGATTGGCGGTCTCGCCAATCTCCGAATCATTTGTAAACGGGTGAAACTCCTTTACAATAAATATCGATTTACCGGAGATTTCTGTATCCTCGGTTTACGATGCTATCTATTTCCTGTTATGTCTGAATTCTAATTCTCAAGATCGGATGTTGATTTACCTCGGAATTCAGCATCGATCATATTGTTGAAGTTACGGTTGACCCGGTTAAGGTTGCCCGTAAATTAAATAAGCTTATCTATTTATTGATTCTGTTAATTGAATTATCTTATCTTCTGTTTCGAACTTATTATCGAATCAAAATTCTCTTTGATTTGATTTCCATCAAAATGAATCTCTATACTTATTTTGAAATCCATTCTTGTATCGTCGAGCGAAAAGGTGTATTTGTAAAATAATGTTCAAAATGTTTTATATATCGTGTTGTTTGAGTTGTTGAGGTTGATTTGGATTTTCGATCGATTCGTCTGATCAACGCTATCGATAGGATTTCCAAAACGCTTGAGCAGAGCAAACTGACACAATATTGTTTTCAAATTTAGTAAATAAAATAAATTTTGAATGATTATATTATATATAAGTATAAATTTTCTGAAATTAAATGTTAATGAATCTGGCGTCTGAAATGTTAAAAATTTAAATTTCATTTATTGTTTTATAAATCATTGACTATTTCATAATATAAATACATGAATTTGTAAAGTTTGGTTATAATTTGATTTGGAGTTGGTACTAAATTTAAATCAAGAACGTGAGAATTTAATTTCTGGTGATTTCAACTTTGATTTGAAGTTTTAAAGTGTATAGTTTTAAAATATTTTCAAAATTTTAATCGTTTTCAAGGAATTTTAATTGTTTAAATCAGTGCGCTCCTATTTTGTCGCTGGAAAATAATTTCGGTGATGACGGCCGCATCATCGACATTCATTTTCGAGTTTCGAAGTAGAGAGACCATCAGTAGCTCGCTACACTTTTGTTTTGAAATGAATTTGATTTGAATTTCTAAAACATGACTTGATTTAAAATATATATATTAGTATTTAATTTAGATTTGACTTGGATATATTGTATGTATATAATTATATCTAAGTTGTTTGGAATTAATCGGAAATTAATTCTTAAATTTGTTAAAGGATAATTTTCAATTACAAATGAAGCCAAATTCTTTTTATATAAATACTTAACTTGAAATAAGTGAATCGTAAGTTTCATTAGATAATACTCAATTGCATTATATATAACTTACCTAAATTTTCAAAAGTTAATTATGTAATTGAATATTATACAATATAAAATGATATCGATGGAATTCATAAATAGTTTGAGTAGTTATACTAAATGTAAATATACTTAATATGTATGTAATAGGATATATTAAGTAGAATAAATTTAATAATAATTTGGAATAAAGATGAATTAAATTTGTCGAATAAAGTATGATTATAATAAACGACTATTCAATTTATAATCTTTGAAATTGTTAATTTAAGGAAATTGGATAATATATAATATAAATTGTCTTTATAAATAAAATGCGAGTGCGTATAATAATGTTATTCACTTAAATTTAAATTACAAATGTTTATGGAGATAAATAGAATAATAAGTTAAATATATAATAGGTGTGATTGATAGAAGAAAATTTGTTTTGAAAGCTAATAATTGAATTAAATCAACTTAAGAGGATATCTTGAATTAATCGAAATTAAATTGAATTTCATTTGGAAGGAACCTTTGTACCTAACATTAGTAAATGTGAAATCAAGTCAAATTTAATGGAAACCTTGAATTTAAAAACAAATTGTTGAATATAAATTGAAATTTATATGGTTTGAGCCAATTGATTATTTTGTTTTCATTCTATTTTCTTCCGGTTGTTTCTATTCTCCTACCTACTTCCTTTTCGGGGACGAAAAGTTTTGAGTGTGGGAGAATGTAACGACCCGTAAATTTAACCAGTTTTAATAACGTTATTCATTGAATATTTTTGGAATTTAAACGATAAAATTTTGAAATATAAATTTGATATTTGGAATGCGTCTTGTTAAACATAGCAACTGGTAAATTTTCGTCCAAAAATACGAAAGTTTATTTCGTGCGTAAAATTACTTCAATTTAATCAGTTAAAAAGCGATGAAAATAAAACGTTTTCAAAACCAAAATATTTTTACATAGAAAAATTCTAAAGCATCTTTTGAGCAAGTTGTCAGTTTGTCGTTTTTTCAAATTCGGACATCTTTGGCTCCGTCGATCTTAATTTTCTGCGATTTTTACGCATTTTCCGCTAGTAGAAAATTCGAATTTTTATAATTCGATCATACCACTGATATCCCTATGCCGTTTTGATCATCTCGTCATACTGATCTTTACGGTATACCCATTTCTGTGTTTCGACGTCTGATGGACGACGGAATTAGTGAGACATAATCGTATCGGAACCGTTTGTGCGTACATTCCATATTCATTCAAATCTTTCCAACCGTTGAAAAGGAACAGCCGTCTGCTTTAATTAAATGATAAATTTTAATATTTCCAAAAAAAAAAAAAATATGAACCAAATTATAACTTTTCACTACTTTTCATCTTCCATCTTTTGCTGTTCCCAATTTTCAAATTTATCTGTTCATTTACCTTTAGTAACGGTTCACTTTGTGTGCATTCATTCTTCTGGCTCAAAGACAATATAAGTTATTTACATGGAAATCTTTCCTCCTTGCCATAGCTTAAATATTTTCTTCAGATCCCTGCTCTTCTTCATGTCTATCATCTACGCATGTTGCATAATGCTTTTCCACTTACCTGTCAACACAGGTCATCTCAAAACCTCCACCCTCTTCCACACCTAGTGCCCTTTTCCACTTACCTCCATTGCTCTTCTCCTTGCGTACCCTCCCGAGCGTCTAGCAGCCCACCTTCTTCTACCCGATCGACGGCCCGCTCAATCAACCCGAGCCCATGCGTTCCCCGCCTAACACCGACCCACCACTCTAAAAACCTCCGCCTTCCGCTACCCTCCCCTCTTGCGCCGAACAACACCCATTGGCCTCATCCGCAGCCACCTTCCCAGCGACTGTCCCTTCACCCGACCTCGACCATCATCCATCGAAGCGGCTAGCACACTAGAAACCCATCGTCACTCACATCATAGCACACGCACCAAACCACCAGCAAACCCTGTGCGTCAGCCTCCTCCCACGCCGAGCGCACGTCCTCTCTCCGGCCGATTTACCACCCTCGGCCACAAGCGCCTCCGGCCTCCATCTCTCCACGGCCTCACGCAACCCAGCGCCGCCACTTCTCTTATTTCCCCTAGCCTCTGCCTTCTCTGTTTGAAATAGGTATATACTACATTTATATTATATAACTTTATATGTATTTGATTTACAAGTTGTCATTGTATGCTATGTGTTATATTTATAAAGTGTATATACTGATTCACTTTGATTTGTTTATACGTTCATTTTAAATTATATAAATCTATAGATTTGTTTATATTGCTGATATACTATGATTTCCATATTTGTTTCCCTTGTTTATAGATATATAATAGTAATTTGTAAATTTATATAGGTTTCAGGTTTATACAGTATGCTTGTTTATATACTAGCCTGTATATTTTATTTGCAAATTTAGTTAAGCACGGTTTTCATTTTTCTAACTTTGTTTTCCAGATCTTTTATTCTGCTATTTTGTTTATTTAAGTTTCAATATATATAGTATATATGTCAGTAGACATAAATGTTTTTATATATTTATACATTTATATAAAGTAAAGCTTTGAAAATTTTAATATTTATATACATTCGTTGTTATATACATACGACGATACATAAGCTAGATAGTATAAAATAAACATGAGAATTCTATATATTTATATTATTTGGTTAGTATATCGATATTTATTTAAAAATATAAGTTTATGTACCTAATTTTGCAGTCAGGGATGTTTTATAAAGGTAGTCTGTACTCAGTTTGGATTTTGAACATACGTATATTATTACCTGTTATTTTAGTATATTTATATATATCTTTATATATCGGCTGCACATATATGTATTGATTTTGTCAGTTTGTATAGGGATTGTAAGATATGTATATATTTATATTAGATGTATAGAATATGCTTGTTCTTATGTATATAGGTCACCAATTACGTACTTCAATGTATGTTATATAAATGTATGTACTGCTATATATTTGTCTGAAAAGAAGAAATTCTTTTGAAGTAAGGCTGCTATTCATTTAAACTCCATTCGCAGTCATTTTTTTTCAAAGCTTTTGCCTGATGTTCAAATGCTGCTTACAGTATTGTTTTGAAATTGAAATGCCTACTTATATTTTGATTTCTCTTTAGAAATATATGTATATTGTCTAAATTATAACTTATTGGTAAGTTTGTGTATATGTTCATATACATTAGTTTATATTGATTATCTCGGATATTTTATTTTTGAATTACACTATGTTTGTAATATATATCATATCCAAAATATATTGGTATTTTGATTATCTCGGATATTGTTTTTTTTAAATGTAGATATTTTGATTTCGGTTGGTTATTGGTTTTAAAGAAATATGTATATATAGGTCTTATATTGATAGATATTTTAAGTTGAATATGGATTTTATGAAAAATTATCATATTATTTTGTTTCAGTTATTTAAATGTGTTCACTTATACTCGATTATCATCATCAATCCAATTTTGAATTGATTTCGTCAATTTCTATTTGTCAGCTTTGCTTGTCAAATTCGCGTTCAATCTAGCTTTGCTTTGGATTCGTAACTCATCTGATTCTCGTTCGTCTCTAGCCTCAAAAGGTGAGCAATCACTCACGGTTAATATTCTTTTATTTATTAAATTCGATTTTTGAAACGACAATTGAAATATGCTGCTGTTAGTTATTTACACTGTTATATATGTTATTACCTGAATCTGTTCACCTATGACATCTGACACCATTATCTGTTAATTATTTATGCAATGATAATACAGTTTGGTTGATAATTGATTGACTGATTGTTGTTTATATTGGATGTAAATTGTAATGTATAAAGTGCTAAATATTATGCAATTGAATTTGACGTAGGATAGTTAAAAATGTGAATCGACATATGTGTTGAATTTTATCTGTTAATTTGAATAATATGACTCATTTAATTGTTAAGTTAATTGACACGTAGAATTTGATAAATTATACTTTGAACCTTTGAACGTATATTGGATAAATTATTGTATTATTAAATTTGAAATTGAAATTGAACGACAAGTGGAAAAACCATAATGTAATAATCTTTAATCTACATGAAATGATAGTGTAGATTCTAGATATAACTATATTAATTCGCACAAACAACAATGTGAATTAATACGGTTATTTCGGGTTTATTTGAATTGATTATTGGATTGTGTTGATTGTTGTCATTGCTTGTTTACTTACTTTGACACCATCCCAGTTATCACACTGCAAGTTCCCTTTGTTATCTTTAATTTTGAATTGGAATTGGAATCGGGTTGAAATGATAAATACCCAAAATGAATTTGACTTAGGATAGAGAATTTAATAAATCCGATTGGTCAACAATTTGGTTTAAAAAAATAAAATAATGATTTTATTCGAGTAAAGAATAAGTTTCGAAAGGAAGTTGGAATTTGAATTTTGAAAGGAAAATGTAAAGATTGAAATATGAAGCAACTATTAACATAGTAATTGATGAATGAACGTTGTTTGAAATTTAATTATTTAATAATTAAATTTGGAATTATTAATAAATAATTTGGAATTAGTAAGAATTGAGTTTTGAAATTATTAAGTTTGAAATCATTTAATAATTAAATTTGGAATTATAATTAAGTTTGGAATGATAATTAAGTTTGAAATTATTAAGTTGAATTTATAACTAAGTTGAAATGATTTGATAATTAAGTTTGAATTCATAATTAAGTGGAAATGATTTAATAAATAAGTTGAATTTATAATCAAGTTGTAATTATTAAGTTTTGAAATTATTTAATAATTATGTTTGAAATTATTAATAATTGAATAAGATTTAATTATTTGATAACTGAATAAAAATTTGAATTCTTTGATAAGAGAAATTGAACTTTTGAATAAGTGGATTTGAACTTAGTTAATAAATGAAATTGAGTTTCTTTACTTATTAAAGTTTTGGGAAAATTATTTAAGTAAGTTAATAAGTGAAATTGAAACCTCTCGATTATGTGAAATTTAGTTCTTTATTAATTGAGTTTGAAATTTGTAACGAAGTTAATAAATAAATGAAAATTGAATTTCTTTAACAAAAATAAAATGTGATTTATTGAAATGAAGGGGATTTATTGAAATTAACGTAAGACTTGTAATTTAAAGAATTGATTTGACGAATTTAATTTATTTTAAATTTGAAGTTTTGATATAATGAAGTTGAGCGTAAGTAATTGATTTAAATGAATTGGAATTTAAATAGAAGTTGTCTTGAAGGGAAATTTTATTTAGCGAATATTGAATGAAATCGATAAATGAATTTAAATTGATTGAATGAAAATTTAACCATTTTAAATGATTTCGGAATGAAACTTATATACGAACTTGAATCAATATTTGAATTGTTTAAATAAAAGTTGAAATCGATTTATAAGATTTTGAAATGGTAATTTGGAAGTTTTGATCGTAAATTTTGGAAATTGATTTAGAAGACAAACGAAATGATGGTTTACGAATTCTAATTGAAATTGAAATTGATTTGGTTTTGAAATATATTAAACGGCCAATCGCTGAAATAATTACGCAAGTTATTAAAGAAACCGGAATCGGTTTTGGATATACTCTCTATCTAAACCGAAAACCACTTTAATAACTATACGCGGAGTGATGATCCAGAATGAAGTGGTTGGAATGATGTACGTGATGACTGAAGAAAGAGAACGATAATGGATAGCCTTGACACTTGTGTCAAATTGGAAATGACTAAAATCAGGAGTCGTGCCGGGCCAAATGGGGTTAGCCACCTCGAGCGAACACACTTCTTCGTAACTACTACTCATTACTTGTGATTGATTGGTGCACCCTCGGAATTTCAGGAGTGTTGTTTCGCGGTGTTGCGATCGTTGCGGCGATGCGTTCTCACCAGTCCGGATCAGGCAAACGGTAGTTTCACTACCTTGGGTATTGCCTCATGTGCCTTGTCATACTTGTATCCCTATATACGCGACCACTACGAATTTGTTTTGTGTTATACCTATGGAGTACTCCCTGATATCCCACCAGTTTACGATGGAGTTTACAGTGCTGTATAGGCTATGACATTTATATAAAAACGTGTTAAGGGGGATAATGGTAACGCCTTAACACTATTTTGATACTTTATATTACTGATAGACATTATCTATTTAGCGTACACTACTACATAGTAGATAGTTTAACGGATCCTTAGAGGATGGTGATTCCAACATCCTTTAAGTTACTTGTATTTTGATTGCTATTTCACTTGAGTTGGATTTATTGATATGAGAATATTAATCCTGACTCGAGTGTTTTGTATTTGCTTTACGCTCGGGTCAGACTGAGTGGTTCAGCTTTCGAGACTCACCTTTGGAGTTGGAGCTTTGCTTAAAGATCCAGCCATCTATTCTGCTTCCAGTATTCGATGATTTCGGTGATGTACTTTGATTTGTATCTGATGTATCGTGTTACTCTTCTGTTGTAAACTCTGATGTATCTCATATATTTATATTTATATAGTAGCTTCATGAACTACTATCTCTTTTACTTCCGCTGCATACTATTACTCTGTGTCTGTGATTATGTGATTATTTATTTACTGTATATCTGAGTTTTGCAAAATTTAAATTAACAATTCGGTATTTTGAATTATTCAAGTCCGACATGTGCGGATGCGAATAGTCTAAAATAGCGGGTCGTTACAGAAACATTTTTGGGTTGCACGGGTTAAATACTTGAACAAAAAATTAAGGTTCGAAAATTAAGGTATATGGGTTGTTTTCTGGGAAACTCGAAGCACTCAGGCGTTTTTATCGGGTATGACTCGAAGTGGGCCTCGGGTCTGATATATATAACAGTTTTTAATCCGTGTTTTCAAATGATGGTTTTGATTTAAGCTTTGAATTAATTAAGGATTTAAGTAAAATATTTTTAAAGTAATTAAATTAAATTTATTTAATTTTGTCACATTGTGTTATTAAGTTATTTCTATTAAATAAATAATGTAATTAAAATGATAATTTAGAATAAAATGTTATTTAAACTATTCTTAACCTTTTAAAGAAACTACTCTGATAAGGATGATTATTAAACAAAGTTTGTAAGATAATCAAAGTAATTAACAAAGATAAAAAGATTTATCTTTTAATTTATTAAGTAATTAATGATTTGTTAATATAAATTACTTAAAAAATAAATATTTAACTAATTACTTAATATTAAAGATTAATTAAATAAATAATTAAGGTTAATTGATTAGTAATTAAAAATTAATTAATTAAGTAATAATTAATTAATATGATTTAATTAATTAATAATTAAGGCCTAATTAATTAAGGTAATTAATTAAGGATAATTAATGAAAGTAATTAAGGATTAACTATTTAAGGTAATTAATTAAGGAAATTAATGAAAGTAATTAAGATTAAATAATTAATAATTAAGGATAATAAGGATAATTAGTAAAGGTAATTATGTGATTAATTAATTATAATTACATGATTAATTAATCTTGTTTATAGATGACTAATTTGTATTAAATACTGTCTATTGGATTGATATCTATGATATGTGATTGTGATGCTATGTGATATGAATTACTTTGTACTGAACTGTGATATTGGTGATTTGTTTCTGTGAATGTGACAAACCATTGGCCGTAAAATGGCAACTAAATTTCGATGCGATAGGGAGTTGGATTTCAGTTGATTATCTAAAACCCACATCGAACCATGAAGATGAATCTTTGTGATTAATATATCCATGTGTTTTTTAATTGAGCGCTCACTATTCGGTTTAGCCGGGAGTGGACCTTTGTGTCATATAACCCATTTCGAATAGTGATACGACGAAATGGATAGCATTTGAAGAAGGTGAGGAAGACCGGGTGTCTTCGAGAATGATAGGATAACCTATCGAATGATTCTTCATTGAGTATCTTCGGTATAGAGGTCTCCATATGTGATGGGGAGTCCAATCGGGATTGTGGATGCCCGGATTGCAAGGGCTTCTTCAGAAGTGCCTTCGGTTCTATTGGAACATGGAACAAACTTGTATGTTGTATGTATGACATTACACTTTGAGATATAAAGCTGATTTCTTTCAAATACATTTCTATTGGTGGTGAAGAATTCATTCTCTTATCTTAACACCGTCCTCTGAGACGTGCGAGCTAAGAGGTTATGTCGTTGATGGTTATTAGTGATATACTCCCAATTTGGTAGGGTCGCATGCCGAGCGCTGTTGATCATTTGTTGATCGAAGCATGGATTTTGTGAAAAGCGTAGCTTTGTGGACGAGACTTCGTCGAACCTCACAAACCGGTAATGGTCGAAACAAGAAGCATGCAGCAAGGTCATTTGGGGTAGCACCCCTTAGGGTATGTGCATTTCCTTCTGGATATAAGTGGTATCATGGTATGGAGTCAATATACTTAACTTATATTGATATTGCAATCATGTTGCTTTATGATTGTTGTTGTTGGGGCCCCGAATAAAGGTCGGTTATGACTGAGGGATGGCATACTCGTATAGTAGTTACCTAGTTACAGAGGTAACCCGGCCTTGTGTTGGTAGAGATCTGGTTAGGTTATCGGGGCGTCCCTCCAGAGACGTACCCATGTGGCCCAGGATGTTCCTTATCCTGAACCTTGTTGGAAATACAATCACCAATACGCGACCAATACGGTTTTAGTTGTAGAACCTGCCATTTAACATGGTAGCTATAGTGGACATACTATAATGGTACATATGCTGGCTAAGATTAATATTATACTTTCAAAAATGTTTTCTAAACTATGCACTAATAATAATATCAAAGAGTTTTCTCGTATAAAGAATATTTGACTATCATAAGGAGAAATTTCCCCTAAGTGTGCGATTGCATTGTGTGTGTGCCGGGATGCCTTATGGTAGTTTCATTTTCGAAAAGCATGAACGGTTTTCTTTGACAAATTGTTTTTGTTCCAAACAACTGTATTTGTTTACTCATACCAGTCCCATGACTGACCCAGAGTTTATTGTTTTCCTTCCTAAACTCTGGGTTCCCATAATTTCCACATGGGCAGCCTAGCAGCAGGATCCGTGTTTTGGAGCTGGCTTGGAATCTTTTGAAGTCTTTTGGTTTGGAAGCTATCGGATTTTAATTTTTTTTGGCATTGGTAACCTTTTGAAGTGTTGGAGTTTTTGAAGACCTTATCGGAGTTGAAGTATGTTGGAACCTTTTGAAGACACTGTTGTCGTTCCGTTGTGAAGTTGTTATTAATCTGTTGTTATATCAAGTGTAGCACTCTGATGATGGTGGTGATTTGTTGTAGTCAAACATTGTGATGATGATGTTGTATTTGTGTTATGACTAATGATAGTCATCTTTTGTTCCGCCGTTTATTTTCATCTTATAAGCTCCATCCAAACTGGAGTTCAACGTTTGAATCTCCGACACTCAAATACAAGTGAGGTCTTTGACGTCGATTTTCGAACGATGGATTTTGGGTCGTGACAGTCACGGCTTGCTGGAGGATTGGGGGCGATTGCTTAGAGGAGACTAGGATGGTTGATGTGGTGTGGATGACGATTTCAGGCGATGGTATTGTGATGTGGCATAGGTCAGTGAGAAGGTAAGACTGTTTGTTTTTTAGATGGTTTGAAGATGGTTCAAGTGACTGTTTAAGGCTATGGTTGAAACAGTACCATGGCAGTTGAGTGCTGCTGTTTGCAATCAGAGGAGGTGATGCTAGGAAGTCATGAGATGGTTTGTATATGCAAAGTAAGAGGAAGAATTTGTGACAGTGGGAAGCATTTGTGATAGCAGCAGCAAGTTGTGACCGCAGAAGGAGGAGGATGGATATGGGTGGCAGTGTATGTATGGGTGGTGACGGTATATCGAAGTAGGTGGAGGTGGTCTGCTGTAGTGTAGTGGTGATCAGGTGGTGATGTTTTTGTATGATATATGACAGAAGCTATATGGAGTTGTCAGGAAAATAAGCAGCGATATAGTGATGTGGTGATGCTGATGAAGGGGAAGTGAGTGAAATGTTAAGCACGGTCAAGTATTGATAGCATTCAAGTGGACGATGTGCACTATGTAGTGGGGAAGAAATGGGTGGATGGCGGCGGTAATGAAATGTGTTGTTTGTAGTAAGAGAAGATACGCACAGTGTGTAGTGTTTCAAATGTGAGGAAGAAGTACTTTTGCAAGCGTTTGTGGGTTGAAGTGTAGGTGATATGGCAATAGGGATATGTAGAATGTTGTAACTGCTTTATGCAGTTGTTTGGAGAATGATTGTGTGGAGGACCATAGTAGTGATGGTCAGTGATGTAGGAAGGAGTATTTTCTATGATTCACACAGATGTGAGTGAAGTAAGTAGTGGATGATGCAATTTTTTGGAATTGATGGGTTTGAAGTGGCAGTTTATGGCATAGTGGTATGATGAGGCAAGTGATAGTGGTATGATGAGGTAAGTATATAGTGATGAAGATTGGTTTGGTAAGTATTTGGATAGTGTTGGTTTATGTGCCGATGGTATGTTGATTGGTATGTTGTATGGTTTAGTGGATGTTGGTTATGTGATTGAACTAGTATAGCAGGTTGGGAGTTTGTGTACAGGGTTGGTGAAGGGTAAGTGTGGCAGTTTTAAATGTAAAAGTAAGGGGAGGTTATGATGGTGACAGGTTTGTGGCACTCGTCGTGGAGATGGTTATGCAAGGGGGGTAAGGAAGTGGTAGTGATGGCCAGTAGCAATGTAACATGGTTTTAGTTATGTGGAGAAGCTTGCGGAGAAGTATTCTAGTGGTTTTGCACAATGCAGCAGTGAATGATGATTGGCAATGTATGGTTGTGAAGTGTTGCTATAATGAATTGTTGTGGTAGTTATGGATGGTAGAGAGTAGTTTAGGCACGGTAATAAAGGTAGGACTATGGCTGGTGATGGTTGATTGAGAGGAAGTTTGTGGTAGGTATAGGAGGCATAGTAAATGTCAAGTTGTAACTGCTAATGTCAAATTGTAACTTTAAATTGTAACAATAGATTGTAACAGTAAATGGAAAATTGTAGAACATAATTTGTAAATGTAAATTAAAATGAAATAATTTTTTTATATAGAATTGCAAATGCAAATGAAACTAGAAAATAAGAGATGCACACAAACAAAATGGTAACAAAAATCACACAACAAACACATAACACAAATTTTTTTATATTTTTTTAATGCAACGCACACATAAAATGAAAACACAATAAAATCAAACAAAAATATTCGATGTATAGGAATAAATCAAATTCCCAAAACGGCGCCTAAAACTTGTTTAATGGCTAACATTCTATCGAATTAGAAAATCATCGATAAAATTTTAGTTAAAAATAACCGCAAGCATATGGCCAACAATTTTAGTACGTGGCAAGTACGGGTCAATCCGCATAGAATTGTATTGATTTTAAAAGTTCTACTCAATCAAATTAAACCAAGATTTTAAGTTGTGTAAGCTAAAAAATGTAAAAACTAGCTAAACGAAGTGAATAAAAATATAAGCGTAAAAGACAATTTAGAGGTAGTTCCTTTCTCATGATCACATAAATCAACATATATGAAATTATGAACTCTCTTTTTTGGTCACTAATGAATTTAGTTGATGTGTTTATCATACGTGTTGCCTATTTGTGCTATTAAGCTCAACATAAACCTTCAAACTTTAACACATCCATGAAACCACATCTTAACTCTTATGAATGTGGCAATGAAATTAAACATAAAATTCATTCTAAGCATGATCTATTTACTATTGATTAGTAATATAGACCATCAAATTTTGATCTCAAAATCCACTTTATTACCATAATCATATGTTCATGAAGAGGTAATTTGTGCTTATGCTTATTTAAGCATTGCTTATTTGGTGTCAACAACGTAGGTTAACAAATTCAAAGCTAAACAGCAAAATATTTACCACATCAAACACTATCATTAAACATAAAAAGAGATCAAAAATTTTCAAAATGTTGAATCGACATGATTAAAAGAGCTTCATTACCCTTAAATTGAAGAGGTTTAGCTTCTCATATTTGTTTTCATTTCAACAAATGTAGATTTCAACATAAAAAACAAGAAGAAATTGCAAGCTAATTGAAATAAAAAGAGAATTAAACTAGTTGCATAAAGAAATCTAAACTGCTAACATGAAAGGAAATAAACAATAGAAGAACATGAAAGAAAATTACATGTAAATAAATTGCATTAAGAAAAGTACATTAGAGGAAAATGGCTAAGAAGCCATGAATGAGGGAAAGAGAGTTTATGTGACGACCCGCCCTTCTCGAACCTCGAAAATCGATACAAAATACACCATAGAATGATATGTCTACGCTCGGGTGCCGGAAAAGACAGATTGTTGAGGAAAAAGACAAAAGATAGAAGAAAGAAGGAACTAAACAATAAAAGAATCTCACAATCGCAACGGAACAAAATATAATACATAATATCAGATCTTTACACAAAATGAAAACTATATCTATTTTATATATTACATCATCAGAGTATCACAAACAAACAACAATTACCAGCCAGACAATTTCATACAATCACAGCAGCGGATATAAACTAATACGGTCATACGTCTCGGACTCCAGCTCCTCTCCTGAGCTCTACAGCTGTAATCTATAATACTCGGTCTGAACCGAGCATTATAATGAAATAACATCCGAGTCAGTCTAGAATACCAGCGTGAGAGAAATACACCCAAATTGATTATTAAAGTTTGAAAAATCCTTTTGAAAACAAAAGCATCTCGTAAGACCACGCCCCAAATAAACATGTCGGGATTTTACCTTACGATAGCTAAAACACTTTTTATAAAATCCTCTGATATTATAACAGTGTCTATATACAAGTACTTATTCAAATAGCCGAAATTGTTATATTTATTAAATTCAGCTAATAGGTATACAAACAAAACCGTAAAGGCACGTAAGGAGAATGGATTTCCAACAAATGACTAGGCATTGGGGTACCACCTATCACAGTACGTGGCCTAGATCACCGTACCGAGGATTACTACCAACCCCTGCAACACAAGACCATGACTACCCCTTACTGGATAATCCCGAGTAAGATCACCCCATGGTTGGGATCAACAACCGCACCACTAAGCCGAACAAAAGGGACATCTAGACAGGGATGACCCTATCCTAATGGATGCTACCCATATAGCCTTGCTGCATAACCCCTGATTTTCAGTCATTCCCGGTTGATGAGGCTTGAGGCTAAGGATTACCTTTTAGATCGTTTCACTTAGAATGCCCATCGCCCACCTAACGATGTTCCGAAAGCATTCATCCATACAAGTCCGTCCCGGGTTCGAACGGAACTGAAGGCACTACTCCTACTACATCCATTTTGGAAACACCTCAGTATTAGTAGCAACTAGCCCTTGCACTTCACTGCTCCATCTTCGACTCCGAACTCGTTTTCCCCATGAAAACGTACAAACCGGATAGAAGTGGTTTTCGAGAAATAAATCCCGATTTTAGTCTCTTTGAAACGATCAACGCATTGGCCAATATTGATAGTCGGTGATTTAACTATCAATTTGATTTAACTATCAATTAACATTCAAAATCATCCATCACACAATAAATAATTTCCTACGTTATTTATTTTCCTCAAAAATATCTTTGCAAGATATATTTCCGTTTTTAAACCCTTTTGAAAACAGTTTTCAAACCCAACTCTTCTCATGGAATAAATTCCCAAATATTTACTTCCTCTAAAAACATCCAAGTACCAATACTTAAGATTTAAAATAATTTAAATTCTTTATTCTTGAAAATACATTAAAACTACATACATACTTAATTTAAAATATATATATATATATATATATATATATATATATATATATATATATATATACTTTAAAAAATATTTCGAATAAAACTACTTTATAAAATATAAACTATTTTCTTTAAAGTAAAGGTTAAGCTAACTAAATTTTTGAAAATAGGAGTTATGAAATTCTATTAAAGTTCCAAATAATATTTAAACAAACTTATTCTTAAAATAAAACTATTCTATAAAATATAAATATTAAAAATTATCTTTAAACATAATACCCATGAACCCTTTAAAATAATTACTGTTATAACTGTTTTAATACTATTTACCTTTAAAATAATTACTGCTTGATTTATCTCAATTCAAATTTACGTTTATCCCGTAAATTCCTTTCCACACTTTACAAATAAGCTCCTTTTATTTTTAAACACATTTTTATTTCCTGGAAATCACTTTCAAAATATATGCTTAAAATATTTAAAATGCGGCTACTAGAAATTATTTAAAAGAAAATAATACTTGAGAAAATATAGAGGAGATTCTAAGTGATTTAAACCAAATTATTTTTAAAATAATATTATCAAAATCGATTATTTATATTAAAATTCGCTTTTTGGACATTTAATACTATTGTACCTGTAAAATAATTGAGTGCTACAAATACTTTAAATAAATATTAACTTTGTACTTTAAATAATTAAAAGTAACATCTTCTCCAAATATCCTAAACACATTTTAAACCGCTAATTTATATTTTGGTAGCTTTCTTAGAAATCATGCTTAATTTTCGGGGAAAACACTTTCCCACTTTAGAATAATCCATCTTTATTTTTAAACAATTTATACCTTCTTATAGAATTTCCCACCGAAAATCTATGCTTTCAAAATTTATCCACCAATAAATATACCAATTTATTTACAAACCCAATTTATAAATTTTCGTTTCTCATTTCCATTCACAGTTTCAAAACATTTCAAATTTCAAACCAATTCTCGAATTTAATTTCCTTAAATTCATTCCTGAAAATCACTTTTCATTTCCTTTTTACTCCCATTTCACTTTATTGATATTTTAAAATACTAAATTATATTATTCAACAACATAACAAAATTCCCAATCTATCTATCATAAGATATTAATGAAATATATCACAGATTATAAATATAATTTCTGTTTATGAGGAATCCAGTTCGATCCCTCCAACCTGTTCCTCTACGTCCACAGATATTAGCATAACCAATAAATATCGATCCAATCTGATAATAATTTTCATATTCAACAAATCAAGCAATCATTTAAATATTAACTATTTAAAACTAACTAGCATTCCTGATGTGAGTGAGATAAACTCACCTTGAGTTTCGACGAGCGGATTAAATTTTAAATTAAATCGAACCATTCGATTTAATCTAAATTTCCACTTGCTCAAACATCTCCGGACTTGCTGCAGCGCGTAGATCGCGTCGCTGCGATTCTGGCGCTTCTTGTTTCGTCGAAATCTGATTAAGCATGCAAAAGATATAGAATTTTAAAGTTTGAAACAATTTTTAAAACTAATTTCCTTAAATTTTAATTTATCATACCATCAGCCGCTCACACTTTCATCTACAACGTGCATCGTCCCAGGATACGCGAACCATGAACCTCTTCTTCAAACCGCAGCCACCACTATCCAATATACATCGATCAACCACCATCATCGAACACACAGCCCCACATTCTATCATCGCCCAAAAAGCCGCCGCACTCGATGCCTCCAGCTGCTCCAAATTTGAGCACGAACGGGACTCGATTGGGCCATAATTCGGGCCACCACGACGAATTTTGTGTTACTCCACAATATGGATGTGGAGAGCTTGAGAAGCTCTTCGATCTTCCAGTTGGAAGTTTATGCTATAAGCTCACGGATTAGAAGAAAAGTGGAGGGGAAAATCGTGAAGTCCCTGCCATTGGAATAACATAGAACGTCAGCTGAGAAGTAACTAGGGTTTCGGCCTCTTAACGTGCATATAAACTTTTATTTATATTATTTTATTAATAAAATTTCCAAATAACAAGCATATACAAATGAAATCCAAATCACATGTGCCGCCTGGCGATTATAAGGTTTTACCCGCGTTTCGAACAAAATGGAACGTATATCTAAGGCTAATTCGAACATATGCGCGAGTTACGGGAATAAACGATCAATTTTAAATTAAATTGATCAAAATAGTTTCTATGCATTTTGAGCTACCAAGGCCAAACGACAACTCCGATTGCTACGAAAATTGAAATTCGATAATAATTAACTATTACGGATCCAATGGAACTGGTTTCGTCAAATTCCGAGACTATGCCCGGAAGGCTATTTTAACTCGTCGATAAATTCGAGCGATTTTCAAAATCGTCGAAATCAATTAAAATTTCACTTTTAAAATTTTAATAACTTTATCATAAATCTTATAGAATTTATATTCACATTAGAAACCATTCTGATTCATTCCGAATCAAAATCTATTTATTTACACTATTATATTAAATTCCATTATTAAATTAATATAAAATTCCAAATTCAACTTATCGACTTTTAATTCCATCTAAAAATCTAATAGAAAAATTCAAATCAAACTAAACTTAAAATAAACCTTAGAAACCATTTTCATATCTATTTACCTCCAGATTCACAAATTATCCCAATTTCAAATATTTAATTATTATTATTCAATTTTCAATTGAATTGCCATACTTGAAATTTTAACAAATTTTATTAATTTAACCAAAATCTTTTTACTTCAAAATAAATTCAAAATCCACATTTAACATTTAAAATGAATCAAATGCTCAAAATCTAAAGACTAAAATTCTGGGTCGTTACATTCCTCCCCCTTATAAAAATTTCGTCCCCGAAATTTGCTAAGGTATAAAAAAAGGCTACTAAATTCATTTACTTACCCATTCTTACTTATTTAAAACTTACATTCACTTCACCAAAACCTTCAGCTCAATTCCAAAACCATTTAATTTTATTTCTAACTCAAAAGCTTTGTATTCAACACCATTTCAAAAACAATCGTCCTAGTTAACCAAAATTTTCAAAATCCTCAAAAAATTTCTAACTCTCAAAATTTTTGAAATTTTTTGACAGTGTCTCCTTTGTACGGAGAGCGTTTTACAATATCACAATAGATATAAATATATATACATCGACCCACACGGTCGGAAAACAAAAATACCACAATATATATCATTTTTCAATTTTATTGCGTAGGCGTACCTTTTGATTAGCATTTTAAAAGCAAGCAGCTAATATATATTGCATATACGCGCTCCAACTCTATCGATTGCCTCCCGTACCTGTACTTACTTAAACAAGCACATCAGTTTTCAATAATATGAGAATTTCAACAATGTTCCATTCATTAGTCTTAGCCAAACATAATAATTACAAAGCCCAATCAACACATTTCCATAATCCTACATGTTAACCATCTTTATAAACAATCCACAAGTTTCAACACTATTTTAGGTTCCCTAGTAAATCCAAACTTCATTTTTATTTCACTAGAATGGTTTACATTCAAGTTCACTATTCTCAATTCATACTTACTTCAATATGATTAATATGTGCTTTACTTACTTCAATTTATTTCAATTCAATTCCAAATTGATTCACAATCAAATTTTTATTTTAAATTTGATATATTTGCATTATATTCATAATTCACTCCATTTATATGCAAATCCACTAAATTAAATTCCGACCCATTCCAATTTATTCAAAAACCACTTATTTACTTCCTTTAAACAATTTACTTCCGTTTATAACAAAATGACAAATTTTCTATGCGAACTTAAATGTTATTCATGCAATAACCATTACTTAAGCTTATAACCATTTTAAATTAATTCCAACTCAATTTATATTAATTTTATTCAATCCTTCATTGTTCACAATCCAAACATTCTTATTTCATTGCAATTTATTAAATCAAATCCCTATTCCCATTTCAAATTCATCATCCAACTCAGGATTATATTAATATCACTCCATTCTGGATTCTTTACAACTCATACGTTCTTATTTCAGCACGATAAGAAATTAAAATTCTTTCACTTGCATTAAAATTTTATTATCTAAACAACTTTCATTCAAGATCCCTTATAAAACTCGTCCACAATCATTTTCCAATTTTTCTTAAGTTATTTCAACTCCAAAATAACTCCATTTCTTCTTACATCCGTTTTATTTTCATTTTAATTTGATTCTCATCCCATCAAATTCTAATCCATTACAAATTTCAATTCAACTAGTTTACCTACTCAATCCATTTCAAAATTTAATTCACCTTCTAAATTCATTTCTGAATTTACTTAATTAATAACATGTCCATTTTCAATTATCTTATATCCAAACTGAATTTATTTGCATTTCAGACCATGTCTATTCTAACCCAACTTCATTTCAATCGACAATATCCACATCGAATTCCCTTTAATTAAGCTTGCGTTAGTTTCATCTTCAAACAATTCCTTTAGAATTAGTTGAGTGAGCATTTACTTCATCCAATATCATTTCAACTAAATTAAATTTTCTTTCAATTCAATTCTTTTTCGATTCTAATTCAAGTTCAACCAAATTTTATTTAGCCAACCTAAAATCATACCATTTCCTTTACTATTATAAATAACAATTTAATTACATTCAATATTATTTGTAACACAACTGAGTTTTGATTTTTATTTCAATCCAAATTCAACTCAATTCCTTTTTTTAATTTATGTTAAATCCAATTCGATCCAATTTTATTTCTCCATTCAATTTAAATTTTTACCATCTAATATATAATTTATTAAACTTATTTAGTAAACTATGTCCATTCACCTTTTACATTTCACTTTGCCTTATCTCACTCTACATTTCATTTAGGATTTAAATTTTGAATTTCACATAAAATTCCAACCATTTTATTTTGGTTTACAATTTCATTTCCTATCCATAAGTTCACCAACTTATTTATTTAAAAGCTTACATTGCTCATTTTAATCCATTTACATCTTGTAATCACAATCCCAAATTATATATATATATATATGTGTGTGTCGCTGAATTCTTAAGGATATAAATTTTCATTTCACCATTATAACCCACAATTATAATCATTTTACATTTCAACTTATATTCAATTTAATTCAATTCCAATTCCCAATTTTATTTAACTTATCCTGAGATAAATTCAAATATATTGTATTCACTACCATTCATTCAAGTTAAACTTCAATTCCAGGACTAAATTTTCATTTTCACCTCCTTTCGTATTTAAATCAACTTCACTTAATCGGTTCAATAGTTGATTCATTTTTATCTTTTACATTTTTAAATAGAATTCCCAGAATTCGATTACCTGATTTTATTTCGAAACCATTTTGAAATCATAAATAACACATACCCACTTGGTATATCAAATCAAATCTCCGGATTCCAAAACAATCTACCAAATCAATTTCCCATTTGAAATTTCTAAAACACCTTGTATATCAAACAAGTCTAAACAGAAATCATAACCAACCACCCGGTAGCAATCCATCACTTTAGAAACTCGAAAATGAATTTTGATGATGTGGCCATCATCATCAGGATTATTTTCCAGCGACTGAAGTGAGTTCAGTGCTTCCTTACTTCCACAAATTCCTTCCAAAACCATTTCCGTTCAAAAATATTTCCCCAAAATAATACTCCATTATTTCCTCCAATACTTTGGAAAACATTTCAAACATTCCCAAGATTTTAAATTCCCAAACTTTTGTTTTAAATACATTTCAAACACTTCTCAAAATTTCCGTGATTCGAATTCTGTTTAAATCAAATTTTAGTTATACTTCTTTTTATTTAAACCATACTTAGATAATTCTATTTGGTTATATACCATTTCAAATTTTAGATTCTTATTTTATTATAGTATTAACAACCAATCATTTAAATATATATAACAACTCAGAAAATTGTTTCTTTTATATCAAAATATAAATTTGGGTAAAATTATTTCATTTGCCCACTTTAAAAACAATACTATGTCGGTTTATCTTGTTCAAGAGTTTAGAAACCCTTATCGATACAGTTTTACTTCCCGTACCGACCAGAATTCATAAACACTCAACCGATAAGTCAACACAGTATAAAAACAGTTTTTATGTTCACTAACAAGTACGCGCTCATAGCTATTAATACACTCAACTCATTATAGAGTACTATTGACTCTGTTTGACAAGTAATTTCCCCACCAGAGCCAAGGTTATCGCCAACCTAATACCAAGTGAAACAACCCGCCCTTCTCGAACCTCGAAAATCGACACAAAATATACAACAGAATTATATGCCGACGTTCGAGTGCCAGAAAGGACAGATTGTTGAGGAAAAAGGCAGAAGATAGAAGAAAGAAGGAACTAAAAAATAACAGAATCTCACAATCGCAGCGGAACAAAATATAATACACAATATCAGATCTTTACACAAAATGAAAACTATATCTATTTTATATATTACATCATCAGAGTATCACAAACAAACAAAAATTACCAGCCTTACAATTTCATACAATCACAGCAGCGGATATAAACAAATACGGCAATACGTCTCGGATTCCAGCTCCTCTCCTGAGCTCCAAAGCATCCTTTCCTGTAATCTATAATACTCGGTCTGACCCGAGCATTATAATGAAATAACACCCGAGTCAGTCTGGAATACCAGCGTGGGAGAAATACACCGAAATTGATTATTAATGTTTCAAAATCCTTTTGAAAACAAAAGCATCTCGTAAGACCATGACACAAATAAACATGTCGGGTTTTACCTTACGATAGCTAAAACACTTTTTATAAAATCCTCTGATATTATAATAGTGTCTATATACAAATACTTATTCAAATAGCCGAAATTGTTACATTTATTAAATTCCAGCTTATAGGTATACAAACAAAACCCTAAAGGAATGTAGGGAGAATGGATTTCCAACTAATGACTAGGCACGGGGTACCACCTGTCACAGTACGCGGCCAAGATCGCCGTACCGAGGATTACTCCCAATCCCCTGCAACACAAAACCGGGACTACCCCTTACTTGATAATCCCGAGAAAGATCACCCCACGGTTGGGATCAGCAACCGCACCACTAAGCCGAATAAAAGGGACATCTAGACAGGGACGACCTCAACCTAATGGGTGCTACCCACATAGCCTTGCCGCATAACCCCTGATTTTCAGTCATTCTTGGTTGATGAGGCTTGAGGCTAAGCGTTACATTTTTGAACGTTTCACTTAGAATGCCCATCGTCCACCTGACGATGTTCTGAAAGCATTCATCCATACAAGTCCGTTTTGGGTTCGAACGGAACCGAAGGCACAACTCCTACTACATCCATTTTGGAAACATCCTCAGGATTAGTAGCAACTAGCCCTTGCACTTCACTGCTCCATCTTCTAATCCGAACTCGTTTTCCCCACGAAAACGTACAAACCGGATCGAAGTGGTTTTCGAGAAATAAATCTCGATCCCGGTCTCTTCGAAACGATCAACGCATTGGCCAATATCGATATCGGTGATTTAACTATCAATTAACATTCAAAAGCATCCATCACACAATAAATAATTTCCCACATTATTTATTTTCCTCAAAATTATCTTTGCAAGATATATTTCCATTTTCAAACCCTTTTAAAAACAGATTTCAAACCCAACTCTTTTCATGGAATAAATTCCGAAATCTTTACTTCCTTTAAAAACATCCAAGTACCAATACTTAAGATTTAAAATAATTTAAATTCTTTATTCTTGAAAATACATTAAAAAATTTATATTAAAACTACTTACATACTTAATTTAAAATATATATATATATATATATACTTTTAAAAATATTTCGAATAAAACTTCTTTATAAAATATAAACAATTTTCTTTAAAGTAAAGGTTAAGCTAACTAAATTTTTGAAAATAGGAGTTATGAAATTCTATTCAAGTTCCAAATAATAATTTAGACAAACTTATTCTTAAAATAAAACTATTCTATAAAATATAAATATTAAAAATTATCTTTAAACATAATACCCACGAACCCTTTAAGATAATTACTACTATATCTGTTTTAATACTATTTACCTTTAACACTTAACAACTTAAATAATTTCTCAAAAACATTCCTTTCAAAACAAATTTAAAACTTTTAACATTCACATAAAAAAACTGCTTTGAAACGTACTTGGCTTTTTAGGGAAATACACTTCCATTTCAGAATAAACCAAAGAATTCTTCTTATAAATCCTGCTTGATTTATCTCAATTCAAATTTACGTTTATCACGTAAATTTCTTTCGACACTTTACAAATAAACTCCTTTTATTTTTAAACACTTTTCTATTTCCTGGAAATCACTTTCAAAATATATGCTTAAAATATTTAAAATACGGCTACTAGAAATTATTTAAAAGAAAATAATACTTGAGAAAATATAGGGAGATTCTTAGTGATTTAAACCAAACTATTTTTAAAATAATATTATTAAATCGATTATTTATATTAAAATTCCCTTTTTGGACATTTAATACTATTGTACTTGTAAAATAGTTAAGTACTACAAATACTTTGAATAAATATTTACTTTGTACTTTAAATAATTAAAAGTAACATCTTCCCCAAATATCCTAAAGACATTTTAACCCGCTAATTTATATTTTGGAAGCTTTCTTAGAAATCATGCTTAATTTCTAGGGAAAATACTTTCCATCTTTAGAAATAATCCATCTTTATTTTTAAACAATTTATACCTTCTTATGGAATTTCCCACCGAAAATCTATGCTTTCAAAATTTATCCACCGATAAATATACCAATTTACTTCTAAATTTCCGTTTCTCATTTCCATTCTAATCACAGTTTCAAAACATTTCAAATTTCAAACCAGTTCTCGAATTTAATTTCCATAAATTCATTCCTTAAAATTGCTTTTCATTTCCTTTTTACTCCTATTTCACTTTAATGATATTTTAAAATACCAAATTATATTATTCAACCATAACACAGCATAACAAAATTCCAAATCTATCTATCACAGGATATCAATGAAATATATCACAGATTATAAATATAATTTCTATTTGTGAGGAATCCAGTTGGATCCCTCTAACCTGTTCCACTGCATCCACAAATATTAGCACAACCAATAAATATCGATCCAATCTGATAATAATTTTCATATTCAACAAATCAAGCAATCATTTAAATATTAACTATTTAAAACTAACTAGCATTCCAGATGCGAGAGAGATAAACTCACCTTGAGTTTCGACGAGCGGTTTAAATTTTAAATTAAATCGAACCATTCGATTTAATCTAAACTTTCCACTTGCTCAAACAACTTCGG
This sequence comes from Allium cepa, assembly GCA_030765085.1. Taxonomy (NCBI): domain Eukaryota; kingdom Viridiplantae; phylum Streptophyta; class Magnoliopsida; order Asparagales; family Amaryllidaceae; genus Allium; species Allium cepa. Next base: position 511,451,662 of record CM060941.1, read on the forward strand.
ACTTGCAGCAACGCGTAGATCGAGTCGCTGCGATTCCTGTGCTTCTTGTTTCGTCAAAATCTAATTACGCATGCAAAAGATATAGAAATTTAAAGTTTGAAACAATTTTTAAAACTAATTTCCTTAAATTTTAATTTAGTATACCATCAGCCGCTCACACTCTCATCTACAATGTGCATCGTCCCAGGATACACGAACCACGACGCCACCTCCCCTTCAAACTGCGGCCAACACTATCCAGTATACATCTATCAACCACCATCATCGAACACGTCGCCCCACACTCTATCATCGCCCAAAAAACCGCCGCACTCGATGCCTCCGGCTGCTCCAAATTTGAGCATGAACGGGTGTTAATCGACGAAATTTCTATGGAATTAGAAAACCGTCGAAAAATTTAAAAATAAAAATAACCGCAATCGCACGGTGTACGAATGTAGCACGCGGCGAATACGGGTCGATCCGCAGGGAATTGATGATTTTAAAAAATCTGTTCAATCAAATTAAACCAAGGTTGAAGAGAATATTAGACTAGAAAAGAAGAAAAACAAGCAAAAGAAAATTGATAAAAATATGAGTGTTAAGACAATTTAGAGGCAATTTTCACTCTCTAGATGACATAAATTAACAAAATAAAGTTATGATCTCTCTTTTCTTGCCTTTAGTGAATTAGTTGATGTGCTTATCATAAGTATGGTATATTTGTGCTGTTAATTAGCTCAATATAAACCATCAAACTATAACATAACTACTAATACACTTCTAAATCTCATAAAATATGACAACAAAGTTGAAAACAAAATCTATTTTAAGCATGGCCTATTAACTATTAATTAGAAATATAAGCCATCAAATTTTAATTTAACAATCACTTCTTTGCCATAATCATATGTAGATGAAGAGGCAATTTGTGTTTTGTTTGTTTAAGCATAGCCTATTTGTTATGAACAACGTAGACTATCAAATGCAAAGCTAAACAACATCATTAAAACACTTCAATCATTCTCATTAAGAACAAAAAGAGAGCATAAACATCAAATTAAGTTGAAGCTACATGATTAGAGAGCTTCATTACCCCTAAATTGAAGGGGTTTAGCCTCTTATAGTTGTCATCATATGAACAAATGTAGCAAGCAACATTGAATAAAAAGAAGAGAAAAAAGAGAGCAAAATGAAAGATCAAATTATTCTACTTGCATAAAAGAGAAGAGATCTACACTACAACATGAAAGTAAATGAACATGAAAAGGAAAGAGCATGTATTAAATTGCATAAAATAAAAAAATTACATAAAATAAAAAATGGCTAAGTAGCTATGAAAAGAGAAAGAGGAGCTTTCATTTTATTTTTGATCTAAACTAAACTAAAGAGAAGGAGGCCTAAGAGAGACTAAGAGAAGAGAGAGCAGGTTACATGAAACATAAGGGGTTATTTATACAAGCATGAAACCCTAATCCATATTTTTGGAGAATGCCCAAAATACCCTTGAGAAAGTGTGAAGGCCAAGTAATCATTAGCTTCTACTAATCACCGTTTAAGTGCACATGAAGCCATCAATTCCATAAGCGTGTGCATTAGCCTCTAATTTGTACATTAAGGTAGGTGGGTAGGTGGGGTGCTCCATGTTCTTCACTTTGAATTATTTCCATCTCCATTCCTTTGTATTCATTTAGCATGCATGTGTCTTCATAAAACCACTCCCATTTGAGATCAAATTCCTATACAAATATATATAAATTTTCAATTAATTTTTCTCAAAGTAATATATGCACACAAAAGACCGTTTTGCCCCTATATGAAGATGGATATGTGACAATTTGGAATTAATATGGATTTTAGTTAAAACAAGTTAAAATACCTAATATGATCATTTATTTAATTTAAGTAGAGTAAATATGGTGGTAAAAATATGCACATTTACGTGCACATCAAATACCCACACACTTATCTTTTTATTCGTCCTTGAATAAAGAAAAACTAAGATAAGTCCGCTTTCGTAGGGAGCACGATTGCAATTGAGCGTATGCAACAAGCCGTTAAATGTCTGGGTGTCCCCAGTAGGACGAGTGTTGTCTCGTGAGGGTTTTCAATGGATACTACCCACAAAATCCACATGCAGGATGAAAATATTTACAAAATGCAAGATTTATTTACAAAGAGATGAATGCGATTTTTTGAAAATATTTACAATGAAGGATCTACTTTTAAATCGACACAAATAAGTTAAATATAGGTTTTGGTTATTATCTTGAATTTTTTTAGTCATTTACTCATCAAAATTTTCAATAAAAACAAAGTTATCATAACAAATAGACTATAATTTAACTCGTTTTTCGGTTGATAACAAAGTGCAATTATGAAAAGGATCCTTAGTTGATTATCAAAGTTTATCAAAGTGGTATTTTCATTTCTTTTCAATTAGAGATCAAATCAACTAAGTAAAATTAGTGCTAGGATTTCAATTGCTTGCTCTCTCATTATTTGCAAGAAAAATTACACACCTAGCTCAGGTAAACTGAGGCCAGATATACCACCCATGCACTGCCTTTCGGGCTTATGTGAGGGGAGTACAGAGCATGGCGAGTGCACATGCTTTCGTGCATACACCTATCGACCGTTGGTGGTTTTTATTAAGTCTGTTTTTTTACATGTGTTTCATACATTCATAACCGTGAGGACTTTTAAATGAGTATGAAAGCATATAATCAAAGATTCCAAGTAATTCACCCATGCATAACCGTGAGGACTTTTAAATGAGAGTGAATACTTGGATGTTATTATTTTTTATTTTTATATTTTTTTAAAAGAGAGAGAGAGAGAGAATTTTGCAAAATCATCTTAGCACCATTTGACTTAAAAGGCAAAAAAAATATTATATCCTTTACTTTAAATCAACCACTTTTTAAAACAAAGATTTTCAATTAGGATGTACTTCATAATTAACACGTATGAATCTTCCTATATACTAGTTAAACCATTATTATTTGTAATCAAACATCATTTTTATTTTTGTTAAGACAAATAAATTTTCGAAAATTTCAATTTAATAAACCAAAACCATATATTTATCTTAGTGTTTCTTTTAAAAATAAATCAAACGAAAATTTGTTTTTGTGATTTTTTTTTGAAATTTTAAAGCAAAAATATACCATGAAAAATAAAAAAAATTGAAGACGGGTCTCCCCCCACACTTGATATTGACTCTGTCCCCAAAGTCAACCCAAGTGAAAGGAACGTTTATTGTTATTTACATGAAAATGAAATGTATTTACACGAGATCAGAAAGTATATCGTCAAAAAATAAATGAAACGGTCTTCCAAAGCCAATTCATTTGTCTCGTCAAGTACGCGAGACACGACTTAAGCTCGAAAAACCAAACCATAAAAGATTTCGAAGTTGAATGTTGATTTGTAAAAACGAATGTTGTTTTATTGAAAAGTGAACGGGTTGTTTTGTTTTCGATGATTTTTTGGGGTTGATAAAACAATTAATTGAAATTCAAGTTTATTTTCACCAAGTTGAAGTTCAAACTTATCATTGAAAACTTCTTCCAAATTATCGATTTCAAAGTCAAAATGGTGATCAAAATCTTCCCCATCATAATTTGATGACTCATTTTAGAAAAGTCCATAAAACTCGTATTTGTTAAAGTCATCTTCCTTCATTGGATTATCAACAAATTCATCGCATATATCCATTTCAAAATCCAAAGTTGTTGTATTCAAATTTTCAGAAAAAGGACGATCGAAATTTAAATCGAGTTTCTCACCCTCAAAAGAATTGAAATCCAACTCAACTACCGTCTTTTCACAACTTCGTTAACATCATCATTTTCAATTTCAATAGTTGTTGTTTGAAAATCATCGATTTGGGTAAAAGATGGATTATCACTTGACTCGTCACATGTTGAAATTTGATTTTGTTTCTCACGAAAATTTCTAGTATTTTAATCAACAAATTCATGTGATCATCATAAATTTCATTCATTTCCTCAACAAAGTCAAATTTGTAATTATTAACTTGAAATTTTTCGACTTGGATTTGTTGAGTAGAAGAATTGCTAATTTCGATAAACGGTAGATTATTATTTGATTCTTCGCAAGTTGAGATTTGATTATGATTTTTACGAATTTTTTTGTATTTTTCAAGTAATAAATCCGCGTTGTCCTTTTCCATTTGGTCAACAAAATCAAATTCATGATTATTAATATGAACTTTTTCATTTTGAATTTGTTGATAACCAAAGTTTTCAATCGTAACATTATTGAAACCATTACCATTGTCAAAATTATTTGAAAACTGGATCACATTTTTATTTTGATTTTAAATTCATTTTGGAGTTCAAAATTAAAGTGGCATGGGTTATACTCGAAGTCATTTGAATTATGAAGTGAATTCAAATTTTGATTATTTTGAAAACTTTGATTGGAGTTATCGCACAAATATGAATTACACAACTCATTTGTCATTTGATTTTGTTGTGTAGAGATTTCAAGTAAAGATGAAATGTTATTTTCAAGAGTTGAGGGTTGCTCATTATTTTGAAATTTTGGTGGCTCGAAATTTGAATCGTTTAAACAATAGTTGGTGTTAAAATATCCATACGAATTTGATGTAAAATCATATGGATTATATTGATTTTCACAACTATTGTAAAATTCAAGTGAATATGGAAATTCAGACATTTTCAAGAATTTTTTTTTCTTTTAGTTTTTTTTAATAAAGGAAAAATATTTACGAATAGAATTTTTTTTTCAAAGTGGAAAATTGATTTTTTTTTGTATTTCGGTTTTTCAATTTTTTTTGTTTTTGAAATGTTCTTATATATTTTTTTGGATTTTTTATTTTCAAATTTTTTTTGGATTTTTGAAATTTCAATGGAAAACGATTCAAAAATTTCAAAGAAAAGGAATATTTACTATTTTTTAGTTTTGGATTTTAAAAAAAAAATTGTTTTAAAAATATGCATGAACTAATGCAACTAAATGAATGCAGTGGTTAATTACAAATGATTTATCCAAGTTAACCCAAAATTGTATAATCACACATTGTCTTAAATCAACAAGATAGTTCTCGGCCAGGTAACGGACAGGATTTATCGGTGCACCACGAAGCGCTGTGGCAATGCAGCCGAAGGTTTAAGTACCTTCAGAGAAACAATTCAGTATAATATTTACGAATCACCGTAATAATTATAACTGATTATTGCTCTGCCATAGCCTAGACACCGAGAAATTAAATTGTTCAAAGAATACAATTAGTTAATATACAATTAAGCGTTATTGATGTCTAACCGTTATTATTAATCAAATTCTAAGATGAAATGCAAAGCAGAAATTAAACGTGCATTAACAATCCAACTACAATGGATTTTTTTCTTTTTCTTTTTATGTTATGTTTTCAATTTTATTTTAAATTCAAGCAAACAACAATGCAATTCCTTATTTATCTGCTTCGACAACCTGAAATGAAAAACAAGATATGTACCCTTTTTAAAAAAAATACGAAAGCAGCTACTAAAATAAAGGAAAAACTAGACAAATGAAAATTAAAAAGAAAAAAGAAAAACGATACTTTTTTTCTTTTGGAATGAAGCTAAAAAAAACTTAGCTAGAAGGAAAACAAAACCACTTGTTTTAAAACCAAAATAGTTATTAAGAAAAATTAACAAGGCCCGGCTAAAATCCACTAAAAGTATTTGCGATAACAAGAAAATGTTTAAAACAATCCCACACCGTTATCTTTCTCAGTAAAACAAACAGCTCAACATACAATCATATTTCGAATCCTAGAAAATAAAAATTCAATCTTCTCACAATCATCTTATTTGCTAAAAATTCAATCTTCTTGCTCGTGCGATCAAATTCTACTCAGAATTTTACTCGTGCTTGATTTTAGGCGTTTACGGTATTCGACTGTTCGAATTCGTGGTGGAGATTGGGGTCGCGAATTGGAGTTGGCGCTCAAACTGGAGGAGGCGGATGTTCTATAGGCAACGCGGCTCGAGTTTGAGTGTCGCGATGGGGTTCGACTTGATTTGGGGGCTAAGGCAATTCAGTTGAATTGATTTGGGTATGGGAGATGCAGGCGTTGGTGAACTGGAGTGATTGAATTTGGTGGTAGATAGGTCGCAGTGAGATGAAGATGAAGTGTTTAACGGCCTAAGATTGGAAGGCGGTAGATGTGGATCGCGATTTGGTTGGCGATGATGTAGTGCGACTGTGGGCTCGGCAGTTCGAAGTGGATGGGACTTTAGGTTGCGACGTTTGCTTCAAGTCGATTGGGGTTTGGGGATTTTCGAGGAGGAAGTAGACGTTGCAGTAGGATGAATGTAGGCAATGTTTGCACTATTCGGGTGGAAGTGAGTGAGTGCACAGAGGGGATGTGTTAGTGCTTCGGGTGGTTGAATTGTGGGGCAGTGGGAAGATTGATGGTGGTTGAAAGGTTGTAGCTTGAAGTTTAAGCAAGTATAAGAGTTGAGGGGGGTGTATTGGCAGTTCTTCAACAGCAAGATTGCAGCAGTTCAAGTGATTGGAGCAGTAGTGTGGTAAGTGAGATGAATTGTGGGGTTGTAAATGAACTTGTAGGTTGTAGCAACTGAAGTGCTGCAGTTTTTAGGCCAGTGACAACTACTAGAGGAGGGTGGTGAGTTGTTTGATGAAGTCTATGATGGTTAGAGTTTGAAGTTATGGTGAGGGTGGAAGTTGACAGTCAGGTGATGGGTTTTTTTTTGCGAAGTAGTTTGTGAAATGGTGATTGAATTGTTGTGAAATGGTTCAGAGAGGAGTTCTGGTGGTTCAAGAATGGGTTTGTGTTGTGAAGAGGACTTTTTTTGTGAAGGGCAGTGACCTAGCAAGGGGATGATTGGTGGAAATGAAGTTGAAATGGCTGGGGATGTTGTAGCACTGGATTTGAAGGTCATTGTTCTGGCGAGGTGAAGGTTGCTGTAAGCTGTGCAAGGTGTTTGGATGTTGTTGCATGGAAGCGGCCAGTGGGTGATTGTGGTAGTTTTGCTGTTGCTAGTGGACTGTAACTGATGTTTGGCAGTGATGTGGTCGAGTAGTACCAGATGAAAGTCTTGGGTTCTGGTAGCTTGTATGTGCAGAAGGGTGAAGTTGTGGTGGTGGTTCTTTTGAATGGAAATGGGTAATGAAGGTGGTGGCTGTGAGGCAAGCAGGATATAGCAATAGAGAACAGAGATAATGTAGCAACAGAGAACAGAATATAAAGAAACAGAGAATTTAGGTGCTTCTTTTTTTTAGAAACGAAGAGTGTACAGTGATGAAAATGAATTGAAAATTTGTAACAAAATGAAGATGAATGCAATGTTTTTTTAGTATGATATGCAATGCAAATGGAAAATAAAATAGAAAACAAGCACACAACACAACGTCACCAAAAATCACAAAAAACACAATATATATATATATATATATATATATATATATATATATATATATATATATATATATATAAAATTCATTTTTCTTTATACAAACACACACACAATATAAACAAGTAAAAATCAAACAAACATAATTCGAATAATAGAAAATCAAAATCAAAACAACTCTCCGGCAACGGCGCCAAAAACTTGTTAATCGACGGAATTTCTATGGAATTAGAAAACCGTCGAAAAATTTAGAAATAAAAATAACTGCAAGCGCACGGTGTACGAATGTAGCACGCGGCGAATACGGGTCGGTCCGTAGGGAATTGATGATTTAAAAAATCTATTCAATCAAATTAAATCAAGTTTGAAGTGAATGTTAACCTAGAAAAGAAGAAAAACAAGCAAAAGAAAATTGATAAAAAAATGAGTGTTAAGACAATTTAGAGGCAATTTTGACTCTCTAGATCACATAAATCAACAAAATGAAGTTACGATATCTCTTTTCTTGTCATTAGTGAATCAGTTGATGTGTTTATCATAAGTATGGTATATTTATGCTATTAATTAGCTCAATATAAACCATAAAACTATAACACAACTACTAGTACACTTTTAAATCTCATAAAATATGGCAACAAAGTTGAAAGCAAAATCTATTTTAAGCATGACCTATTAACTATTAATTAGAAATATAAGCCATCAAATTTTAATTTCAACAATCACTTCTTTACCATAATCATATGTAGATGAAGAGGCAATTTGTGTTTTGTTTGTTTAAGCATAGCCTATTTGTTATGAACAACATAGACTATCAAATGCAATGCTAAACAACATCATTAAACCACTTCAATCATTCTCATTAAGCACAAAAAGAGAGCATAAACATCAAATTAAGTTGAAGCTACATGATTAGAGAGCTTCATTACCCCTAAATTGAAGGGGTTTAGCCTCTCATATTTGTCATCAATGAACAAATGTAGCAAGCAACATTGAATAAAAAGAAGAGAAAAAAGAGAGAAAAATGAAAAAAATATATATACACTACAACATGAAAGTAAATGAACATGAAAAGGAAAGAGCATGTATTAAATTGCATAAAATAAAAAAGATTACATAAAATAAAAAATGGCTAAGTAACCATGAAAAGAGAAAGGAGCTTTCATTTTATTTTTGATCTAAACTAAACAAAAGAGAAGGAGGCCTAAGAGAGACTAAGAGAAGAGAGAGCAGGTTACATGAAACATAAGGGGTTATTTATACGAGCATGAAACCCTAATCCATATTTTTGGGGAATGCCCAAAATACCCTTGAGAAAGTGTGGAGGCCAAGTAATCATTAGCTTCTACTAATCACCATTTAAGTGTACATGAAGCCATCAATTCCATAAGCATGTGCATTAGCCTCTAATTTGTACATTAAGGTAGGTGGGTGGGTGGGGTCCTCCATGTTCTTCACTTTGAATTATTTCCATCTCCATTCCTTTGTATTCATTTTGCATGCATGTGCCTTCATAAAACCACTCCTATTTGAGATCAAATTCCTATACAAATATATATAAATTTTCAATTAATTTTTCTCAAAGAAATATATGCACACAAATGACCGTTTTTCCCCTATATGATGATGGATATGTGACAATTTGGAATTAATATGGATTTTAGTTAAAACAAGTTAAAATACCTAACATGATCATTTATTTAATTTAAGTGGAGTAAATACGGTGGTAAAAATATGCACATTTACGTGCACATCAACGGGACTCGATTCGGCCACAATTCTGGCCACCACCATGAATTTTGTATCACTCCACTATATGTATGTGGAGAGCTCGAGAAGCTCTTCGATCTTCCAGTTGGAAGTTTATGCTATTAGCTCATGGATTAGAAGAAAATTGGAGGAGAAAATCGTGAAGTCTCGGCCATTGGAATGACATAGAACGACGGCTGAGAAGTAACTAGGGTTTCGTCCTCTTAACGTGTATATAAACGTTTATTTATATTATTTTATTAATAAAATTTACAAATAACAAGCTTATACAAAAGAACTCCAAATCACACATGCCGCCTGGCGAATACAAGGTTTTACCTGCGTTTCGAACACAATGGAACGTGTTTCGGTGGCTAATTCGAACATGTGCGCAAGTTACGGGACTAAACGATTAATTTTAAATTAAATCGATTAAAATAGTTTCTATGCATTTTGAGCTGCCAGGGATCCAACGGCAACTCCGGTTGCTACGACAATTGAAATCCGATAATAATTAACTACTACGAATCCAATGGAACTGGTTTCGTCAAATTCCGAGACTATGCCCCGGAAGGCTATTTTAACTCGTCGATGAATTAGAGCGATTTTCAAAAACGTCGAAATCACTTAAAATTTCACTTTTAAAATTTTACTAACTTTATTATAAATCGTATAGAATTTATATTCACATTAGAAACCATTCCCGATTCATTCCGAATCAAAATCAGTTTATTTACACTATTATATTAATAAATTACATTATTAAATTAATATGAAATTCCAAATTCAACTTATCGACTTTTAATTCCATCTAAAAATCCAATAGAAAATTTCAAATCAAACTAAACTTAAAATAAACCTTAGAAACCATTTTCATATCTATTTACCTCCAGATTCACAAATTATCCCAATTTCAAATATTTAATTATTATTATTCAATTTTCAATTGAATTGCCATACTTGAAATTTTAACAAATTTTATTAATTTAATCAAAATCTTTTTACTTCCAAATCAATTAAAAATCCACATTTACCATTTAAAATGAATCAAATGTTCAAAATCTAACGATCAAAATTCTGGGTCGTTACAGTTTATATTCACAATTTGTGCCTTAAACTAAACTAACTAAAGAGGAGGTTAAGAGCTCATTACGTGAAACGTAAGGGATATTTATACATGTTTTGAAACCCTAATCATATTTTTGGAGATTACCCAAATAACCCTTAAGGAAGTGTGGCCATCAATTTATCATTAGCATGAATTAATCCTCCATTTAAATGTGCATGTACCTTTAATTTCTACTAACGTATGCATTAGATTCAAATTGTAAATCAAAGTAAATGGGTCGGTAGAATCCTCCATGTTGCATGAAATGATTTATTTCCATCTCCATTTTGCCTTCTTCACTTGTGCGTGCATATTTCCATGAAGACTTCTTCATATAACCATTCAAATTCCTGCAAATAAAAATAAAATGCACAAATAAATATTCTCAAAATTAATGCAAGCATAAAATGATCATTTTGCCCCTATATGAAGAAGAATAAATGATGATTTGAAAAATTAAAATTTTGGTTTAAACATGTTAAAATACCGTATATGCTCATTTATTTAATTAAATTAGATTAAAATGGTAGTAAATATATGCACATTTACGTGCACACCACAAAGCATAAATAAGCCTTTTGAACCGGTTGAGACCATTCACATTTAAGAAAGAAGAGCTAGATAGGGTCCAATATTGCAATCCCCTATACTAAAGGATAGGGTTCTGCATCAATCAACAAGTATGCTATCAAAAGCTACCTGCTGCCTTAAAACCTTCAACATCTCGACTCCTTCAGGGCTCCTGTAACAGTCGCGGTTTTGTCGGGATCCGAAGGTCGGCATTCTTACGTCCACTGTATCAAATGTCGCATAATCGAATGCCGGAAAACCGAATTATTAGGGTTAAAAAGAAGAGGTAGAAGAAAAAGATAGAAGAAGAAAGAAAACAGAACAGAAACAATAACAAAATCTCACATATCGCAGCGGAACAACATATAATAGATAAGTGAATAATCTTTAAAACAAAGAACTATCTCAATTAATACCTTTCATTACATCAGAGTATACAACAACAATATACAACACAACATAACAATAAACAGTTATACAAATGTGTCCTTATAAGTGAAATACACAGCGGAAAGATAATATCATATACAAGTAATACGTCTCGCCATCTAGCTCGCCACTTGTGCTCCATAGCACTTCTGAATCCAGAATGACCTGATAACCCGACTCTAGACTGCCCGTGTGGAAAATTATGGGCACCCAGAGTTTAGGAAGAGAACAATAAACTCCAGGTCAGTCATGGGACTGGTGTGAGAACTAAAACAGTTATTATCTTTTAAAACAACAACAACAATAGAAGTGGAAATATCCGCATTGCTTTTGGAAAATGAAACTACCATAAGGCCTCCCCGCACACACACAATGCAAACGCAGAATTGGAGGAGATTTCTCCTTATGATTGTCAAAGATGCTTACTACGCAAAACAAATCATTTTTTTATATTATTATTAGTGCATAGTGTAGAAAGCATTTCGAAAATAGAATATAAATCTTATCCAGGTACCATTATATTATGCCTACTATAGCTGCCTCCTGAGGAGGCAGGTTATACAACTAAAACCGTACAAGGCTCGTATTGTTTCTTTGGATTTCCCAACAAATGGTCAAGCCAAGGAACTTCTCATTGCCACATGGGTACGCCTCTGGAAAGACGACCCGAGAACCTAATCGGATCTCTGCCATACAAGGCCGGGTTACACTTCAAACTAGGTAACTACTGACACGAATATGCCATTCCTCGATCGTAACCAATCTATATCCGAGGATCCTCGATTCCAACAACCACAAAGTAATAAATTTGCAGCAACAACATAGGTTAAGTATCTGGGCTCCATATCATGATACCACCTCTATCCAAAAGGAATGACATACACTAAAGGGGCGCTACCTCCTAATAACCTTACTACATCCTTCCTGTTTTGACCATTTTCGGGATGTGAGGTTCGACGAAGTCTCGTCCACAAAGCCATGCTTTATATAAAAGATGTGCTTCGATCATCAAATGCTCAACAGCACTTAGCATATCACACTACCAAATTCGGAGTATATCACTAATAACCTTCAACTACATAACCTCTGAGCTCGTATGTCTAAGAGAAGGGTGTTAAGCTAAGAGAATAAATTCTCCGCCACTAACAGGAATATATTTGAAAGAAATCAGCTTTATATCTCAATTTGTAATGTCAGACATACAATCCATACAAGTCTGTTCCGGGCTCGAACAGAACCAAAAGCACTTCCAAAGAAGCCCTTGCAATCCGGATATTCACTAATCACGACCGGACTTCCCATCACTAAGGGTGATAAAACCTCTATATCGAAGATCAACCGATGCAGAGTCATTCGACGGTAATCCTTCCGTTTTCACAAATATCCGGTCTTCAACACCGGTCATCAAATGCAATCCATAACGACGTATCACATATTCGGAATGGGTTATACGAGCCCAAGGTCCTTTCCCGGCTAACCCGAATAGTGAGCGCTTATTTTTAAAAATAAATGTGGCATCAAATTCAAGCAAATCACAATAAATACCCATTCAAAGGTAAATATTGATAGTCGGTTATTTAACTATCAATAAGTATGCACAGCATCACCAAGTTTCAAATAATTTTCCAAATTATTTATTTTCCAAAATATCTTTACAAGATATATATATATATTTTCCACACTTCAACATTTGAAAAAAATTTCAAATCACTTTTCAACTTTACCACTTTTAAAAACAAATTTCAATCATTTTCCTTACGCGGAAATACTTTCATTTCAAAATGGTTCATTTAAACCAATTAAATAAATCCTTACCAATTTATTTTATATTTACGTTCCAAATCCGTAAATTTATTCCCATACTTCAAAAATAAATTAACGTTTATTTTTAAACAAATTTCCCTTTCTTTTATAAATTCCATAGTGAATTTACAATTCCAAAATATCTATGAATATATGATTTCCAAATTGATTTCTAATATTCATTTTCAATTTATCTTTAAAAGATAAAATCTCAAAATATTCATTTCATTTTGGAAAACATTCCCGTACTTATTTAATAATAATAAGTAATTCAAAAATCCATTTATTTTCAACACTTGGAAAATATTCACTATACTTAAATCAAAATTAAGTATATAATTCATTATTTAAAGAAAACATTCTTTCAAACACATTTATTTGGGTCAAAACGAATGTTGCGTAAAACATCGTTACGACGACCCAAAATCACTAGTATAGGGATTCGAAATTAAGATAGATATATAAATCCCAATACTATATAAAACATTTCCTTTCGGAAATCATTTACTATAACAACAGTGTTATAGTCCACCATTTCCTTATATTTCTCGAAAACGTCTATTTCAACAACGAATGTTGAAATCTATGGTCTCGACGCTTAATACATTTTGAAACAACTTCAAATCGTTTTAATTCTATTTAAAATATCACTTCCCAAAACATATCCATTTTATTTAATAATATATACACTGTCCAAAATCGTGAATATTCTTCGTTAACCAAATTCAACATTTTTGTACACATTTTGTTTAAAGGATTATCCACCATCCACAATCGTGAATATATCTCCTTTAATAAGCTATAAAAATTTACTTATCAAATTCAATCAATCTTGAATTTATAAATCAATGTTTATAAATTCACATTTGTATATTCTAAAAATTCAAGTTATAAAATCCCCTTATTAACCAATTCCATTTTAATCTCATTTATGTGCCAAAAATCCAATTTTAAAGTTAATTATTTATAATTTTCTATTTTACAAAATCTATTCATTTTAAAATTTCACAATTTATAAATCTATAAATTTCATTCACTTAAGAAATCCAATTATTCTTCATTTTAAGACTTATAAAAACTCGTTTTATAATTCCAATATTTTTAATTTATAAATATCAATTTTATCAACCTTTTATATAAATCGTTTATAATAATTCAAAAATCCCAATTTAAACTATTTTATAAATATATCAACTACTTATCTCAAAAATCACATTTCGGTTATATTTCACCAAAATCATAATTTTTATAATATTAAATTTTATAACGTTTATTTATTTAAAATGAATCAATTCCCAAAATTTTAATGAAACGTATACTTTCAAAAATTATTTAAAAATACTTTTAAAATTTGAAAATCATTCCTTTAACATTTTTGAAACACCGAAATTAGGCCCAATGATGCAACAGCACCAAAATAATCAATCACAGCATCCAAACATCATATATCAATATGATAATAGAATATATAACAATATCTGTAAATAAATCAATACAGTTGAGGAATCCAGTTGGATCCCTCCAACCTGTTTTCCTACATCCACAGACGTTACCACAATACCAATTCCGTTCCAATACAGAATATCGCGGTATATGGGATTTAAAATATTATCTGCCATTATGCGGCCCAATAGGGTCTCATCCGTTATATATTGCGGGAAAATCAACTCCAAGTACATATATAATACCAATTCCAATCAAGTTGGAATTATCGCGGTATATGTTTTTAATAAATAACATCCGCTTAATATACGGTGTATAATGTCTATTTCAATCATCAACAGATAATAATTTATCATCCAGGCATACAATCATCAATTTTAAATCTAACTATTTAAAATTTAAATCGAAACTATTCGATTGAGTGAGAAGCTCTCACCTTGAGTTTCCGATAACAGTTGTAGCGTTTTACTTCGAATAAAATTAAACGTGCGTTTAATTTTACCGAAAATTCTCACTATCTCCAAACGACTACAAACGAGCTCCATTGTATAGTGCTCGACAAAACGAACCCGTCGTAATACGTTTCGTGCAATTCCGACCTCGTATGAATAAGTTATAGCAATTTAAAGTTTACACGAATTTAATATAAATAAATTTACAACTTTTAATTTATTTTTTATACTCTGACAAATCTGGACCGCACGATCTACACCACGAAATCAAAGCCGTTGCTTCCTTTTTCTCCAATACCAGGTTCATACGCGCACAAACCCACCTCGGCCACCATTTCTTCTTGAATTTACGCGACCCAAACACTCGACTTCATGACGATCAGCGACCATCATTTGAAAGCTCCTCACGTGAGCCACGATCGGCCCGAGTCTTGTAGAACTCAGTCGCGTCGTTGCCATGCAAAATGCCCTCGAACACGCGTGCTTCAAATGGGGATTGCCAATGATTTATGTTGTTAAAAACGATCACACCCGTATGGATTGGAAGCTCTCATCGTCCTCTTCATCTTTGCAGTTGATAATTTTTTGTAAAAGTCGAGGGATTTGGAGAAAAATTAGGAAGAATGTCGTGAACTGCCGGCCATTGAAGACATAAGTGGCGGCTGAAGAATAAAACCCTAGCTACGTTTCTTTTGTTTGCAAAAGTGAAGATTAAAGGTGCTTTTATAGAAAATTGCCAAAGTACCATTTACCCGAAATTTTTCGAACTCCAAATCTCGCGTGGTGACTAGCGTTTCTAGGGTTTACCCCGCATTCCGGACACAATGGAATGTGTTTCGGAGGCTAATTCGATCATCTGTGCGAGTTACGGAAATAAACGATCGATTTTAAATTAAATCGGTTAACCAAATTTCTATGCGTTTTAGCTCACCCCGGACAAACGGTAAATCCGATTGACACGAAATTTGAAACCTTACAATAATATAATATTACGGATCCGATGAAACTAGTTTCGTCGAAATCCGAGACTGTTTGAAAAATGGCTATTTTAACTCGTCAATTAAACATTAAAATATCCAATTTTCACAATTTCACTTTAAATTCAATTTTAAAAGTTCTATAACATTGTTATAACTCTAATATGATAAAATAAAATTTTACAAATCATTTTCAATCATATTTAACCTAAATTTCCAATTATTTCTGTAATTTCAACTATTAAATTATCGATTTAATTATCCAATTAAATCCAATTATTCGGAACAAAATTTATTCGACTGTTTAATTTCACTTATTAATATTTAAAATTAAGTAAATATTCAAATTTAAATTAACAGAAATTGTGGGTCGTTGCAAACTTCCCCTCTTAAAAGAATTTCGTCCTCGAAATTACCAAGTAAGAAAAAGTTACAGAATCCATTAACTTTCCAAAACAATTCGTTCAAATTAAATTTCAAATTCATTTGAGTGTTTAAATTTTCCAAAAATCCAATAATTAAACCTTTTACAATAACTTTACTAAGTTTTCAAATCATACTTAGTTATAGTTTTCAAAATTTTCCAAAATTCCCAAAAAATTTCTAACGCCTTAAATTTTCGGAAAAATTCACCAGAGTCTCCTTTGCGCGGCTTGATCCGAAAAAAAATGACAGTATATATATCACAAATATACATCTCATCAAGTGATGAGGCATCCCATTGGGAAAAATGTGTAAAAGTACGGTATGTAATCCGTAATATATACCTTATATTTTATTAACGAGCGTATACGGCTAATATAGCGCGAAATCGTGCTCCAAATGCGAAGCAAGCGCAATCCGCACCTACTAAACACTCAACAAACCATGAGAAACATGTATGTATGAAAATAATATCAATATACATCATATAGCAACATAAAAACTACATGTGCCAACATAGCAATGCATTCAATCAACAAATGCAACCATCAAATAACTATCCAACCAATAAACATCCAACAAATCATTGTCTATCCAAATCAATTCATAACCAAATCAAAATAAATTCACTTTTCATTAATATTCATTGGATTGGTTTTTTTATTTAATCACATTTGATTTGTTGACATTGGATTTTATAAATATCCATTCATTCATTTTTCAATTAGTTCATATTCACTAATTTACATTCACATTAGTTTACTTCCAAATTTAATCAAATTTAGTTCATATTCATTTACATTCAATTGATTAACATTCAATCCATTTATCAATTCAATTGCTAATTCCTTTAACATTTCAAGTTGAATTTCATTTATATAACTCAAGTTCATATTCGTCACTTCTCTTGATTAATTTGCTTCGATACCAAAATCAACTTTTTTTCAACATCACTTAAGTTATATTCCATTTCAAACATCATTTGTTTAGCTTAACTTAAATTTCCATTTATAAATCCAATTCAGATTTCATTTCTATTTAACTTCTACCAAAGTGAAATTTTCATCACTTATTCAAATTCAGATTTATTTTGCTTAACAAAATTGTTTAACCATTTTTAACAATTTGTTTCACTTTCATTTTCTCATTTCATAAGTTATACAACTTATATTCAACAATTACCACTTGGATTTTTTTATTGATTCACTTATACTTACTTTAATTTAACTCCATCCTTTAAGTTAAATTTATTCTATCAAAATTCAAATTGTATAAGTTATCAACTCATTTATCATTCCCATAAATATTTTAAATAGGATTCCAGAGTCTTTTCAACCTTTCAAAACCATTTTTGAGATCAATTCAAATTATCTTCTGAATTTCCAAAACCAAACTCAATTTTCCAAACAACTTTCATTTAAAATAATTTGGCAGCAATCCCTCTTTTGGAGACCCGAAAATGAACACCGATGATGTCGCGATCAACATCGGAATTATTTTCCAGCGATCGAAAAGAGTTTAGATCTTTAATTTCTCCGAAACAATTTTCCAAAATATCAAATCCTTTCAAAACACTTCTCTGGAATTTTGTTTTTAGATTATAAATCACATTTATAAATCTTTTACTTATATAATTTCACTTCTTATATATAAGATTATTTCACAGGTGTAAATCATTTTAATTATAACTTCATACTTATAATACATTTGCTTATACAATTCATTCTTTTACCGCAGTTGTTTTTATTTAACTTATTCAACAAGCAAACAATCAATTCATATACACTTTCATAATTCTAAAAAATAATTCCTTCATATATAAAATATAATCAAGGTAAAATTATTTCATTTACCCTATTTAAAATGATACTGTGTCGGTTTATCTCGTTTAAGAGTTTAGAAACCCCTATCGATTCAGTTAGCTAGACTGCATCGACTAGAATCTATAAACAATCAACTGATAAGTCAACACAATACAAAACAATTTCATAGTCACTAACAAATACGCGCTCATATCTATTATTACACTCAACTCATTCTAGAGTACTGCTGACTCTATCTCTAATGAGTAATCCCCAACAGAGCCAAGGTTGTCACTTAACTAAATGCTCTGATACCACGTTGTAACAGTCGTGGTTTTGTCGGGATCCGAAGGTCGGCATTCTTACGTCCACTGTATCAAATGCCGCATAATCGAATGCCGGAAAACCGAATTGTTAAGGTTAAAAAGAAGAGGTAGAAGAAAAAGATAGAAGAAGAAAGAAAACAGAACAGAAACAATAACAGAATCTCACATATCGCAGCGGAACAACATATAATAGATAAATGAATAATCTTTAAAACAAAGAACTATCTCAATTAATACCTTTCATTACATCAGAGTATACAACAATAATATACAACACAACAGAACAATAAACAGTTATACAAATGTGTCCTTATAAGTGAAATACATAGCGGAAAGATAATATCATATACAAGTAATACGTCTCGCCATCCAGCTCGCCACTTGAGCTCCATAGCATTTCTGAATCCAGAATGACCTGATAACCCGACTCTAGACTGCCCGTGTGGAAAATTATAGGCACCCAGAGTTTAGAAAGAGAACAATAAACTCCAGGTCAGTCATGGGACTGGTGTGAGAACTAAAACAGTTATTATCTTTTAAAACAACAACAATAGAAGTGGAAAATATCTGCAGTGCTTTTGGAAAATGAAACTACCGTAAGGCCTCCCCGCACACACACAATGCAAACGCAGAATTGGAGGAGATTTCTCCTTATGATGGTCAAAGAAGCTTACTACGCAAAACAAATCATTTTTTTTATATTATTATTAGTGCATAGTGTAGAAAGCATTTCGAAAATAGAATATAAATCTTAGCCAGCATAGGTACCATTATATTATGCCTGCTATAGCTACCTCCTAAGGAGGCAGGTTATACAACTAGAATCGTACAAGGCTCGTATTGTTTCTTTGGATTTTCCAACAAATGGTCAGGCCATGGAACTTCCCATTGCCACATGGGTACGCCTCTGGAAAGACGACCCGAGAACCTAACCGGATCTCTGCCAACACAAGGCCAGGTTACCCTTCAAACTGGGTAACTACTGACACGAATATGCCATTCCTCGATCTTAACCAATCTATATCCGAGGATCCTCGATTCCAACAACCACAAAGTAATAAATTTGTAGCAACAACAAAGGTTAAGTATTTGGGCTCCATACCATGATACCACCTCTATCCAGAAGGAATGACATACACTAAAGGGGCGCTACCCCCAAATAATCTTGCTGCATCCTTCCTGTTTTGGCCATTTCCAGGGTGTGAGGTCCGACGAAGTCTCGTCCACAAAGCCATGCTTTATACAAAAGCTGTGCTTTGATCATCAAATACTCAACAGCACTTAGCATATCACACTACCAAATTGGGAGTATAGCACTAAAAACCTTCAACTACAGAACCACTGAGCTCGTATGTCTCAGAGAAGGGTGTTAAGCTAAGAGAATAAATTCACCGCCACCAACAGAAATATATTTGAAAGAAATCAGCTTTATATCTCAATTTGTAATGTCAGACATACAATCCATACAAGTCTGTTCCGGGCTCGAACAGAACCGAAGGCACTTCCAAAGAAGCCTTTGCAATCCAGTTATTCACTAATCACGACCGGACTTCCCATCACTAAGGGTGATAAAACCTCTATATCGGAGATCAGCCGATGCGGACTAATTTGACGGTAATCCTTCCGTTTTCACAAATATCCGGTCTTCAACACCGGTCATCAAATGTAATCCATAACGACGTATCACATATTCGGAATGGGTTATACGACCCCAAGGTCCTTTCCCGGCTAACCCGAATAGTGAGCGCTTATTTTTCAAAATAAGTATGGCATTCAAATTCAAGCAAATCACAATAAATACCCATTCAAAGGTAAATATTGATAGTCAGTTATTTAACTATCAATAAGCATGCACAACATCACCAAGTTTCAAATAATTTTCCAAATTATTTATTTTCCAAAATATCTTTACAAGATATATATTTTCCACACTTCAACATTTGAAAAGAAATTTCAAATCACTTTTCACCTTTACCACTTTTGAAAACAAATTTCAATAATTTTCCTTACGCGGAAATACTTTCATTTCAAAATGGTTCATTTAAACCAATTAAATAAATCATTACCGATTTACTTTATATTTACGTTCCAAATCCGTAAATTTATTCCCACACTTCAAAAATAAATCAACATTTATTTTTAGACACATGTCCCTTTCTTTTATAAATTGCATAGTGAATTTACAATTCCAAAATATCTATGAATATACGATTTCCAAATAGATTTCTAATATTCATTTTCAATTTATCTTTAAAAGATAAAATCTTAAAATATTCACTTCATATTGGAAAACATTTCCATACTTATTTAATAATATAAGTAATTCACAAATCCATTTATTTTCAACACTTGGAAAATATTCAGTATACTTAAATTGAAATTAAGTATATATTTCATTCATTAAAAAAAACGTTCTTTCAAACACATTTATTTGGGTCAAAACGAATGTTGCGTAAAACATCGTTACGACGACCCAAAATCACTAGTATAGGGATTCGAAATTAAGATAGATATATAAATCCCAATACTATATAAAACATTTCCTTTCGGAAATCATTTACTGTAACAACAGTGTTATAGTCCACCATTTCCTTATATTTCTTGAAAACGTCTATTTCAACAATGTATGTTGAAATCTATGGTCTCGACACTTAATACATTTTAAAACAACTTCAAATCGTTTTAATTCTATTTAAAGTATCACTTCCCAAAACATATCCATTTTATTTAATAATATATACATTGTCCAAAATCGTGAATATTCTTGGTAACTAAATTCAACTTTTTTCTACACATTTTGTTTAAAGGATTGTCCACCGTCTAAAATCGTGAATATATCTCCTTTAATAAGCTATAAAAATTTACTTATCAAATTCTATCAATCTTGAATTTATAAATCAATGTTTATAAATTCACATTTATATATTATAAAAACTTCAAGTTATAAAAATCCCTTATTAACCAATTCCATTTAAATCTCATTTAAATGCCAAAAATCCAATTTTAAAGTTAATTATTTATAATTTTCTATTTTACAAAATCCATTCATTTTAAAATTTCACAATTTATGAAACTATAAATTTCATTCACTTAAGAAATCCAATTATTCTTCATTTTAACACTTATAAAAACTCGTTTTATAATTCCAATATTTTCAATTTAGAAATATTAATTTTATAAACCTTTTATATAAATCGTTTATAATAATTCAAAAATCCCAATTTAAACTATTTTATAAATTTATCAACTACTTATCTCAAAAATCACATTTCTGTTATATTTCACAAAAATCATAATTTTTATAATATTAAATTTTATAATGTTTATTTATTTAAAGTGAACCAATTCCCAAAATTTTAATAAAACGTATACTTTCAAAAATTATTTAAAAATCCTTTTAAAATTTGAAAATCATTCCTTTAACATTTTTAAAACTCCAAAATTAGGCCCAATGATGCAACAACACCAAAATAATCAATCACAGCATCCAAACATCATATATCAATATGATAACAGAATATATAACAATATCTGTAAACAAATCAATATAGTTGAGGAATCCATTTGGATCCCTCCAACCCGTTTCCCTACATCCACAGACGTTAGCACAATACCAATTCCGTTCCAATATGGAATATCGCAGTATATGGGATTTAAAATATTATCCGCCATTTTGCGGCGCAATAGGGTCTCATCCGCTTTATATTGCGGGAAAATCAACTCCAAGTACATATATAATACCAATTCCAATCAAGTTGGAATTATCGCGGTATATGTTTTAAATAAATAACATCCGCTTAATATATGGTGTATAATGTCTATTTCAATCATCAATAGATAATAATTTATCACCCAGACATACAATCATCAATTTTAAATCTATTTATTTAAAATTTAAATCGAAACTATTCGATTGAGTGAGAAGTTCTCACCTTGAGTTTCCGATAACAGTTGTAGCGTTTTATTTCGAATAAAATTAAACGTGCGTTTAATTTTACCCGAAATTCTCACTATCTCCAAACGACTCCAAACTAGCTCCATTGCATAGTTCTCGATAAAACGAACTCGTCGCAATTCGTTTCGTGCAATTCCGACCTCGTATGAATAAGTTATAGCAATTTAAAGTTTACACGAATTTAATATAAATAAATTTACAACTTCTATTTTATTTTTTATACCCAGACAAATCTGGACCGCACGATCTACACCACGAAATAAAAGCTGTTGCTTCCTTCTTCTCCAATACCAGGTTCATACGTGCACAAACCCACATCGGCCGCCATTTCTTTTTGAATTTACGTGACCCAAACACTCGACTTCATGACGATCAGCGACCATCATTTGAAAGCTCCTCACGTGAGCCACGATCGGCCCGAGTCTTGTAGAGCTCGATCGCTTCGTTGCCATGGAAAATGACCTCGAATGCGCGTGCTTTAAATTGGGATTGTCGATGATTTATGTTGTTAAAAACGATCACAGCCGTATGGATTGGAAGCTCTCATCGTCCTCATCATCTTTGAAGTTGATAATTTTTTGTAAAAGTCGAGGGATTTGGAGAAAAATGAGGAAGAATGTCGAAAATTGCCGGACATTGAAGACATAAGTGGCGGCTGAAGAATAAAACCCTAGCTAGGTTTCTTTTGCTTGCAAAAGTGATGATTAAAGGTGCTTTTATAGAAAATTGCCAAATTACTATTTTCCCGAAATTTTTCGAACTCCAAATTTCGAGCGGTGACTGGTGTTTCTAGGGTTTACCCCGCGTTCTGGACATAATGGAATGTGTTTCGGAGGCTAATTCGATCATCTATGCGAGTTACTGAAATAAACGATCGATTTTAAATTAAATCGGTTAACCAAATTTCTGTGCGTTTTAGCTCGCCCCGTACAAAAGGTAAATCCGATTGACACAAAATTTGAAACCATAAAATAATATAACAATACGGATCAGATGAAACTGGTTTCGTCGAACTCCAAGACTGTTTGAAAAATGGCTATTTTAACTCGTCAATTAAATATTAAAATATCCAATTTTCACAATTTAACTTTAAATTCAATTTTAAAAGTTCTATAACATTGTTCTAACTCCAATATGATAAAATAAAATTTTACAAATCATTTTCAATCATATTTAACCCAAATTTTCAATTATTTCTGTAATTTCAACTATTAAATTATCGATTTAATTATCCAATTAAATCCAATTATTTGAAATAAAATTTATTTGATTGATTAATTTCACTTATTAATATTTAAAATTAAGTAGATATTCAAATTTAAATTGACAGAAATTCTGGGTCGTTACAGCTCCAAAGATCCACCACCGACAAAGTCAAAAGCTCTTACCTTCTCTTACTTTCAATAACATAGCAACACAAAGCAGAGCAACTCACCTACCCATTTCGATGAAGTCAATAGCACTCAAGTCCATTCAAAAGCAATGCAAAAGGATGGCAAAATTTAACTGCAACGAAAGGTCTCCAAAGCCGCCTTTCAACCAAGTCGATAGGACTAATTCCAAAGATGCAAACCCGCACCTATAAATAAGATCCTAGGTGTTTGATTTAGGGGATCCGAATTCTTTCACTTTGTTCTTGTGCTTTCTTAAATTTGTAAACCCTAATTTTTGAATTAGATTTGGGATTTTATCAATTATATAACATAACTTAATGAAAGAAAGATTATAGTATTTTTGATGTGTAGTTGATTTAATATTCTTGTTAGATTCAATTTATGTTTGCTTATGTTGACCTGATCGCAAGATCATCTTTAGAGTGAGTCCAAACCCTTAGCTCAACCAATATCCTTAGAGCGTTAGCTCGTAGCTTCAAGTTGTTAAAATGTCATCTATTAAAGAGGTCGAAGCCTTTCCATACAATTCGCATCCTTAGATCAGTAGGACTAACCTCTGAGTCGCCTTAACTATTTCGAAAGGGTAAGGGGTTTCGAATGGATACTAACTTATTTAACTAGTTTGAGTGGCAATATTAGAGGGAATTTAGGTGTTTCGACCAAGTCGAAAGGTTGTAAAAGAAGGAGTTTCAACTACTAAAACCTATTCCAAAGAAGGGCTTGAGTGAATAAAAAGGAGCATTATTTATCTCCACCTGGTCGAAAGTTATTAACTAGGCTCATCTTTTTCAAAAGAAGGTTTCGAAAGGATACCTACACTTTAAACTCTGCTTTAGGATGTTGACAAGTTATCTTGTTAACTTTTTTGGTGCTAGAAGGAGAGCACAAACCTCCGATTTTGTTGAACTTCTAACTCCACTTTCCAATAACCCATTTCCATTCCAAACTTACCCACGTTAGACTTTACATCATCACGTTTAGCAAAATCAAAAGGTCCGAAAAAGGATCCTTAGAGCCATAATCGATTGGATTCTCCCATAGAATAGTTAATAATTCTAAACTACATGAAGAACAAATGGTGAGATTGAATGCTTTAAGAATCATAAAGAAACAGTTAGCCAAATCTTTTGATCCAGATAAATGGAGTTTAAACCCTTTTCACATTTGCCGCGCACCTATCTTTTCCTTAGGAGGAACACATAATGAAAGTGATAACTTTTTTGACAAAATGAGGGAAAAAATTCAATTCTACACCGAAGGCATGATCTTTGAAGAGGGAATGACGGCTGATTACAATGCCTTTGCACATAAATGGAACCAAGCAATAAGTGGGACATTGCCTACATATGAACTTCAAAGGGTTTTGAAAAGGAAGTTGATATAACGATCCTGAATCGACCTTTGAAAATCGGCACCCATACTTCATTTGTACTCGAATGCCGCAGATTCAAATGCTAAATCTGGCTCGCCGGAGCTTATAGCACATTAAGTATAACAACACAGCAGAAGAAAGAACGAATATATCATATAACTCCAATGATACAATATCCATTGACATACAACAGTAATCATAAATACATATCAGAGATCTACAACACCACAGCGGAAACACAAAGGCACCAACAGCGGAAATAACTTGAGCTCCAAATGGAACTCCAATATCTACAACTCCATCACAAATCTCTAATCCAAAGATAGCTCGAACTCCCAATCAAGTCGGACTTAAGCAAGTCCGGTCCAAGTGAACAATTGCAATCACCAAATCCAAAGGCCGGACGCTATCGAATTCTACACCTACTATTTGATTATCTGAAAAATCCAACTCTAGACTGCCCGTGTGGAAAATTATAGGCACCTAGAGTTTAGGAAGGGAACAATAAACTCCAAGTCAGTCATGAGACTGGTGTGAGCAAACAAAAACATTTTTATCTTTTAAAATAAACAGTAGAAGAAGTAGAAGAAATTTGCTATGCTTTTGGAAAATGAAACTACCATAATGCCTCCCGCCACACACACAATGCAAGCGCATACTTGGAGGAGATTTCTCCTTATGAAAGTCAAAAATGCTTGATATGAGAAAACTCTTTTGATATTATTATTACTGCATAGTGTAGAAAACATTTGCAAATATAATATTAATCTTAGCCGGCATACGTACCATTATAGAATGCCTACTATAGCTACCATATTAGATGGCAGGTTCTATAACTAAAACCATACATGGTGCGTATTGGATGATTGGATTTCCAACAAATGGTCAGGCAAAGGAACTTCCCACATAAAATGGAACGTCTATGGAGGGACGTCCCCAAGAACCTAACTGGATCTCTGCTACACAAGGCCGGGTTACCTTTGTAACTAGGTAACTACTGACACGAGTATGCCATCCCCCGATCATTACCAAACTTTATCAGAAGCGCCTCTCAACCAACCACCACAAAGCAATAAGTTTGCAGCATCCACATAGGTAAATATCTGGGCTCCATACCATGATACCACCTTTGATCAAGAAGGGAATGACATACCCTCAGGGGGCGCTAACCCCATATAACCTTGCTACCACGATTCCTGTTTTGACCATAACCTGATTGTGAGGCTCGACAAAGTCTTGTCCACAAAGCTACACTTTTTCACAACGCCATGCTTTGATCAACAAATGATCGGAATCACTTCGTATGCCACATTACCAAATTGGAAATGTATCACTAGTAACCATCAACTACATAACCTCTGAGCTCGTACGTCTCATAGAAGGGTGTTAAGCTAAGAGAATAAATTCTCTGCCACCAAACAGAAATGTATTTGATAGAAACTGGTTTTACATCTAAAAGTGTAATGTTAGACACACATCCATACAAGTATGTTTCGGGTTCGAACAGAATCGTAGGAACTTCAAAAGAAGCCCTTGCAATCCGGGCATCCTCAATCCCGATCGGACTCCCCATCACATATGGATATCTATATACCGGAGCAACTCAGTGTAGAGTCATTCGACAGGTTGCCCTATCGTTCTCGAAGACACCCGGTCTTCACCATCGGTCTTCAAATGCTATCAATAGCATCGTATCATTATTCAGAATGGGTTATACATACAAGGTCCTCTCCCGGCTAAACTGAATAATGAGTGCAATATTTAAAAACATATGGATGTTGGGATTTCAGTTAAGTCACAACTTATTGTCCAAAACCTTTCTTTTAAATGGTTTAAATAAATTACCATTTCCAAATCTTTAAACAAAAATATTCACTTCACAAAGTTCGCCAATCTTTCACAAAGATTAATTCATAGCTTTCAAAACAATTTCATTATAAATTGGATTAACTCATCCAATCTTTAAATCAAGGATTCAATTCATAATTTCCAAAACCATAACCATTTCAAATCTTTCATACAAAAGATATACCTTTTAAATCTTCTTCAATTTCAAAAACAAAGTTCAATAATCTTTCAAAAGATTCATTCATAGCTTTCAAAACAATTACAATTCCGTTTCAAACATGAAATCTTTCAACACAAATTGGAAATTCTTTCCTTATATGAAAGATTTTGTTATTTGAAAACAACGGTTTTTTTGTTTCGGAAAAAATCCGATATCATTTACACAAGTTAAAGCCCTTTAAGTATAAAGCTTGGATTAAATTCATATTCCTAAAACAATACTTTTAAGATGGTTTTAAAACCCATATAAATACACCTATAACTTTTATAACCTTTTTAAATCATAGTTTCCAAACATAGAATTCAATTTCAAATTTTGAATTCAAATTCAAATCAAATTATCTAAATTTCAAAATTTTATCAAGTTATTTAAAATAACTTTTATCTTTGAAATCCCATTTCAAAAGCTTTTTATATTTAATCCAATTCCATTTCTAAAAAACTTTTTGATTCAAAATTCATCTTTAAAAATAATTTTAAAAATCTATGACTTAACCAATTTCCTCGTGCAATCCATATTTATGTGTGTAAGGTGTAGTCCAGGGTTTTTTTTTACACAATAGTGCAACATCATCCATCATCACAGATTCAAGCATATCAATATCGGTAAGCGGTGTAATCCTATAATGCTTATCTACATACACAGAATCATAGATAAATAATACACATTAATCACAGATAAAATAAATTACATTCATCATAGATTGAATTAAAACAATTCATATCATAAAGCATCATACAGTAGAGATAACTAACAATTTACAACAATTCAATAGAATACAATCATCCATAAGGAAGATTAATAGATCATCTGATTAATTGACACCATATTAATCACTAACCCAGGTTAATTAACAATTAATTAATTACAAACCTTAATCATTAATTATCCTTTAATTATTTATTAATTAACCTTTAAAATAAATTAATCAACCTTTAATTATTAATTAATCATCCTTAATTAATAAATCAATTAACCTTTAATTACTACATTAATCAACCCATAATCATTAAATAATTAACCTTTAATTATTCTTAATTAATCACATTAATTAATTTACCCTTAATTAATTACCATTTAATTAATTATCCTTAATTAATTAAAATAACTAATTATTCTTAATCAATTACAATAAGTGATTATCCTAATCACTTATATTTAAATAAATCACAATTTAATTATCACTTGATTACTTTATCATTAATCTTTAATTAATTACTTTAAATCAAGTGATTACCTTTAATAATTAATTACCTTTAATTACTTATCATAAATTAATCAACCTTTAACAAATTAATAACATTAACAAATTAACCTCAAATTATATTAATCACATTAATTAATTATCTTTTAAAGTAACTACCTAAAGTAATAACTTTACTTTAAGTACACAAAGTAATTATTATTATTTAATCACCTAATTACCTTCTTTAAACCTTATTAAATCAAGTAAATCATCATTAACAATTAACTAAATTTCAAGAACCTTTCAGTAATTGAATAATCAAAACATTATTAAGATAAACCATTTATCCTTTAAATCAGCTTCCTAATTTAAATTATTAAATTTAAAATTCAAAATAACTTAGGACAACAAAACTTATTTGTTAAAAGCTTCAGACCCGAGACAACCCAACCCGGATCCATCTTCGAATTTCGCCCTTTCCAACTTTGCTTCGAGTCACCCACCCAACCAACTCGAGCACGAACCCGAGAACGTATCTCCTTCCCCAATACAAAAATTCCAGATGCATAAAATTTTTCGCATGCACATGCACGACCCATCGACCAACTTGCGACCATCGTCGATGTCCTTCCCAAGTCATCAACGACTTCAGCTTCCAACCTAACCACACAGCTTCGACAATTTTGTCGACAATCGAAACTTAGTTATTCGATAGGTTTATGGAACCAAACCCACTGACCCACTGGCTTCGCCCCGCCTCGTGTCAACACCATAATCCACACGACACTAACCACAAATGCTCCGATGATCCACGAACTCGCCCCCCGGTCCAATCATCTGAAACGCGGTGACGACGACGATAATGGCTCGCGAATTCGACCAATAAAATGCAGGGCTAAATCCCTAAATCGATTCCAATCTTCATCTGTGATGAATTAAAAAATTATCTTGCATTTTTCTCGAGATCAATGATCATTCCAGCACCTACTACCACGATCCCGTGGTCCAACACTTGGTTGATCACCAGAAATTGCCAATAAGCCCCTTTCCGTTCAACTTAGAAATTTACGATCATCTCTTACTTAAAAATCATGAGACATCCATTTAAAATCATTATTTCATAACACTAGTCTAATTATGTAATCAGGTTTCAAAAATTAAAGATTCAATTTTTCTGATATAAAATGTTTTTACTATGATATTCTATTTCCACAATATTCATATAACATTTTGACTTGGAATTATTTTTTAAAAAAGTTCACATTCTTACCATTATTTTATCTTCAATGATCTTGCTTTAATAATGATCATAGAAAGAGCAGTTTAATTTTTTTGTTTTGAAGACAAGTTTGAAAGCCTGTAATCAACATAGGCAAACATTGCCTTTAAACCAGACATGCAACCTCAAATCCGTACACATATGTACACACACACACATATATATATATATATATATATATATATATATATATATATATATATTCATACAAACATGGTTTACAACATCATTAGTCTCATTCATCATCACAGAGCACTGATCAAGATAAAATATTGGTTTTATAATGGAGTTTAATCACCTGGAACAGAGAAGCAGAGAACATAGCAAAGCCTGGAAGTTTGATTTGATCTGACATTGTTGAAACTAAAATTTGAATTTGATTTGCTTTGTTTTGAATGGCTTCTTTGCTTGTTATTTGATTTAAATCCACTTGAGTTGATTTACTTGATGACTTCGAATTGATTCTGAAGTCTTATTCTTTGAATTGTATTTACTTGATTAGGTTGAAATTAAATCTTTTCTAGTTGAAGATTGATTCCAGATTTGTTTAACTATTTTGATCTTCCTTTTGATTTTCTTTCTCAGATTCTTGATTTACAGGCTTGAGAAGTTTTGATCGAATTTCTTTGGTTTTGATTTATTATATTTTTTATTTATTTTTTTCTTTTTTTTCAGAAAATGGTGAAGTGAAAAATAAGCAACCTGGTTATTTTCTCTCTTATACATGTTAACTAAAATTTAGTTTGAGATAAAACATATATTTGCCACTTGTCTATATTAGTTAACATTTGTAATTATATGTTGTTACTTATTAAACATTTGTCACTTGTTTCTTAAATTACGTTTAAGTCCTCACTCTAATTAGTTTTACAAATTTGTGTTTTGAACCTTGTTTATAATTAATTTATAATTTTTCTTTAAACCCTTTTTTTATTTTAAAGTTTGTGAATCATATCTTAATGTTTTTAACTTATATATATATATATATATATTATATTTTAGACCTTACTTTATTTTTAATTCATGAAACATGTTTTATCTATTTTATACTTACATATGTGTTATGTAAAAAATTTCTTTACACATATTTTCTGTAACATCCCGGAAATTTTGACAATATCAATTTAATAATCCGTAGTTAAAATTAAATTGATATTGACAATCTGTTAATAATTATTCAGAAAAAATTTGATAATCTTCTTCAGTACATATTTAATTGGAAGATTTTATCTTTTAAAAATAATAAATTGATTGCTATTTATAATATAAATATATGGTTTATATTGTAAATGGATTAGCTTTATTTAAAATTTAATAAATGAATCTTGTTTTCAAATTCTAATACATATATTAATAATTTGGAAAGTTTGATTAAAAATTAATATTAAGCTTTCAAAGCTATGTAGTAAATAAGTATATGATTTTTATAATTGTTAAGAAAATGTTTAAAATAATTTTGGCTTGAGTTTTAAATTTTAAAGGAGATATTTCTAAACAATATTAATTGTGTATTGTCTTTATAAATAAGTTTTGAATAAATTTGCAAATGTTATTTCAAAATTTAATTTGTATTCATAACTTGATTTGAAAATATTTGATTTTGAATTTAGTTTGAATTTAAATCCCAAAATATAAATTTTAATTTGTTTCATTGTTTTAATTTTTAATATGTATAAGTTTGTTTATAAACATTGATTGTTCTTATTTCTTTTGTGAATACATACACATGTTTAAAATAAACTAACAACTTAAATTAAGTTAATACAACATTAACTTGTAATAAAAAAAAAAAAGAAAACTAATTATCTTTAAGAAAACAAGTGTTTGATTCTTATCCATTCATATAGACAAGTGTTCAAATTTAACATTAGTAACTTGACAAGTGTTAAAAATTAGTTTTATTTTTCTTTTCTTTCATTAAATCTGAAATACATTTCTATAAAACTTGCATTTTTCTTCCATATATGTTTCTTTCATTTCTTTGATCAGAAAAGAAAACTTCAAACTCTTCATATCTAAATTCAGTAATCCTCTTCATTCCAAAATGCAACCCATTTTTCTCTGCAACCTTTTAAAATCTGAAGCCTACTCCTCTTCAAAAATATGTTCAAGTCCAATGCAATCTGCATTTGATTCACCTACAATCTGCATATTCAAATCCACAAATCTGCATCTTCAAAACAAAGTCATGTTCAATACAAAAATTAGAACTACTCATATCAAAAGCTTCTGCATTCAATCTCTGTTTGCCCAAAAATCTCATGACCAAATGCCTGCAGATTGAATTTCAAAACAATCTAAGAATTTACCAGTTTCAATGCATGCAAGTGCTTCAGCTTTAACCTCAGTTTGAAGTATTGTCAAAACACATCTGCATGTAAGAATTTTAACCATGGATCATAGACAAAACTGCATATCAATTCAACATGAAGCAAAGTGTCAAGCCTGCATATTCTTGTCTCTGCAAAATTCAAATGGGTTCAGTCTGCATTCTTTGATCTGGAAGCAAGCATTTCAGTTGCATATAGATTAGCAATTCAACTTTTAAAATCAAAGAAGCAAAGCCTATACCAGTTTCAACACTCAAGTTTTAAAGTTGAGGCTGTTTTCTAAAATCTGGGGCAATTCAGTTTTAAAAGTATCAAGAGCTTTTCAAAATGGAAGCTCTGTCTTCTCCTTCAAAATCTGGTGAGTAACTCTTTTTAACT
Organism: Allium cepa; assembly: GCA_030765085.1. Taxonomy (NCBI): domain Eukaryota; kingdom Viridiplantae; phylum Streptophyta; class Magnoliopsida; order Asparagales; family Amaryllidaceae; genus Allium; species Allium cepa. Next base: position 511,484,097 of record CM060941.1, read on the forward strand.
TCAAATATTAAATAGGTTTCTTGCTAGAAATGTTTAGTATAAACAAGTATAGTCTGTGTGATGATAAGTTGGATGTAATATGTATTTGTTTGCATGCAAGTGATTCTCTGTTTATATGTTGATCAAGGAACTGATATACAATCTCCTTCTTTAACTTAGTTTACTGATGTAAGAAAATTTATAAAGAAAAAAATTGCTTGATTTTCTCAAGCAAATATCTGAAATTAAAAAAAAAAATAGTAAGATATCAGTACATCTCTGGAAACACAGAGCAATATCAGTGCATGCTGATTTTATCAAATTCCAAACATGTTTATTTAATTATTCAGTGTCATAAATTAAAAACACTATCTGTAACTAGATTTTTAAACCAGAGATTTGAATTTTTTTGATAATAGAAAATGTTGCTTTTAGGTTTTAACTTAAATCAGAATTTTAGAAAATTCTGATGATCCATGTTTAATGGAAGCTGGGTGTTCTTCTTGGTGCTGGAAGAGAGGTAGGTGAAGCCAGGAAAAATGCTAATTAATGGTGAAATTCAGTGGGATGGTTGTAGTTTGGAAATTCTTGTAGGAACCCTAGTTTTGAACAGGTTCAAGCATTGAGGCAGTTTGAGGTGTAGGAGTGATCGAGTGTTCTTGTTTTTGGTGAATGTGTAGTTGGTGTATAGAGTAGCTCGAGGTCGGAGTGGGTGGATCTCAGGTGATCGGAGTGGCGAAATATCGCCGTTGACAGGTTTGGAAGAAACCTGTTCAATGTTTTCCAGGTTTCGGAGAGAAACCTGCCTATGTTCTCCAGGTTGGGAATTTGAGTTCGAGTTGGTTTCTGTGAATGATGGTTCGATCTGGTGGGTTTCTGGTGGAAGTTCGATCATCTCTGATGATCAGAGAAGGTGGTAGTCGCTGTGCACATGCACGGTGATGTGGTTTCTGATGAAAGTGTGGGTCTGTTGTGGATTCAGAGGAGTTCTGAAGAGTGACTCGAAGTAATTAAGAAAAAACTCGAAGTAAAGTGGCATGGAACTCGAAGTAGCCGGGCTTGGAACTCGAAGTATATTTGGGGAATCTCGGGATGGACTGGTGCATTTCCAGGTTTCTCAAAAACCTGTAGCTATCAGTTTAAAATTTTTGCAAAACAGAAGTTTTAAATATAAGCAAGAATTTAAACTAAATTATGAATCCATGTTTAAAAAATTTAGAATCCAAGTTGAGTTTAAAATCTCAGTTTTTAATAAATAATAACATAAAGTTTTTAAACTTAAACTTGTTAACTACTTTATAAAAGTAAGTAGTTTGAAGTTTTAAAAACTAAAATTTGTAAAAATAAAAATGTGAAGTGAGATTTAAAAATAAATTTAAAACTGGAAATCAGATTTTAAAATGAAGTTTAGTTTTAAATTTAAAAGAAGATTTAAATTGGAAGTTTAAACCAAGAATGAATTGAATTTCCAAAGTTTTGAAATGGATTTGACTTTAAATTTTTATGATTTCATTTTTAAGTTAAATTTTTGTTTTGTCTTGAAATTTAAATAAGTTTTAAATTTTTCAAAACTTTGATAAGTTCAAAATACTTTTAAATTTAAACTTGTATTTTAAAATGAAAAGTTAAAGTAATTTCAAGGGTATTTTAATTTAATTAAATTATTTTAAACATAATCAAGTTATGTTTTATTTTGAAAATTTAGTTAAGATTAATATTTCAGGATTAATTTAATTAACAAGGTAATTAAGATTAATTAATTTATCAATTAAATTTGGAATTAATAATTGATTAATGATTAATCAATTTGGAATTAAGATCATTAATTAAGTTAGTAATTAATGATAAATGAATAATTAATTATGTAATTAAGTCTTAAATTAAGGATAATAAATTTCATAATTAACTTTAATTAATAAATGATTAAAGATAATTCAAATGGTAATTAAATTAGGTTAATTACTTTATAAGATGATTAGAGAATGGTTAATGAAGGTCATTAACCAGGATTATTTAACAATTAATTAATATAGTTAATTTTTATAATTAATTAGATTAATTTAATAATAATCGATTGTAAATGGTTTGAGTATAATTACTTGATAAGTAATTAAGAATTTAATTACTTAATGTAATTAATTTAGTTTAATGTGATTGTTACTTCTAATTAATTAAGTTTAATTAAATTTAAACATTTGAGTTTTATAAATAATTACTTATGTAATTAATGATTTGGAAATTACTTAGTTAAGTAATTGTTTAATAATTACATGATTGTAATTAAGTGAAGATGTTTAAGAATGAGTAATGAGGATTAGAATAACTTATTAATTAATCAAGGGATTAATTAAGTAATTAATTAAAGGATAATTAATTTGTTTAAAGTAATTAAGTTAGTTAATTACTTAAAGTAATTAATAATTAAGGATCATTAATTATTTTAGTTAATGATGTAGTTAAGGATGATTAATTAAGATTAATTAATCAATAAGAAGTGATTAAGGGTAATTAATTAATGTAATTAATTAAGGATTAAGGTAATTAACCATAGTTAATTAATTAATTGAAGTAATTAAATGTTAATTACTATTTTTGGTTGAGAATAATTAATTTGTGAAATTAATTAAGGATAATTACATGAATGTAATTAAGAATAATTAATTTAAGGTGATTAATAATAAATGATTAATTGATTGTAATCAATTAAATGATTGAGTAAGCAAGATATATTTGAATAAAGTAATTAATTTAATTTATTTTAAATTAATTATAAATGAAGTGATTAATTTAATTCATTTTAAATAAATTAGAAATAGAGATAGTTAATTTAATTCATTTTAAATTAATTATATTGTGGTATGAGTGAATCTTTGCTTATGTATGAATGGATGACATTGATTGTCTTGAATGCTTAATGATCTCAGTAATGAGATAAGTATGGTTGTGTGTTATGAATGCTTGGTTGCATTGTGATGGTAATATAGATTATCTATTGAATGATGATATGGACTACCTATGTTGTTATGGATCATCTGTTATTTGATAATGTGATTATCAGTTATGATTTATGAATTATCTATCTGTGTGTAAATAGATACTGTAATTGGATTGTTTTAAAACTTTAAAACAACTTGGACCCTAAAAGACACGCTTTGGATTTCGATGAGACCGGGATCGGATTTCCATATTTGGATATCCGAAAACCACATCAATTCCAAATAACGTTAGGTCGTGAATTCAGAGTGGAGCTTTGTGAAGACTCGAGGTGTAAGGACTATGAGTCAGTATACTCTGTGGGTGATTCCGTAATGAGTTGACGGAATAGTACTTATAGGTTCGAGATGGTGAATTAGAGTGCAAGGGTTATTGTCGTTAACTCTGAGGGTGATTCCAAAACGAGTGTAACGAGATAATGCCTTCGGTTTCGTTCAAACCCGGAACGAACTTGTATGGATTGAATGCTTTCAGAACATCGTCAGGTGGACGATGAGCATTCTAAGTGATATGTCCTATAAAGGTAATCGTAGCCTCAAGCCTCATCAACCGGGAATGGCTAAAACAGGGGAGGTGCAGCAAAGCTTCGTGGGTAGCCCCCACTGGAGAGCAAGATTGATCCCTGTCTAGAAGTCCCTTTATATTCGGCTGTGTGGGCAGTTGGTTCGAAACAACTGCGGGATTGTCTTGTTCGGAACTATTCAGTAAGGAATGGGTCCGGCTTTGTGTAGCAGGGGATGAAGGGAGTAATCCTCGGTACGGTGATCTAGGCCACGTACTGTGACGGGCGGTACCCCAGTAGCCCTGCCATTGATGGAATCCAAAATCCAATAAGTGCCAACGGTTTTGATTGTATTACCCACTTTTGTGGCTAGTAGTTGGAATTTAATCATGTAACAATTTCGGCTATTTCATATTTATTTGAAAACCCTAGACACTATTATAATATCACAGAATTTCTTATCAAATGTTTTGGTTAGCGTAAGGTTAAAACTTTTTCATGTTTATGTGTGGGAAGTCTTACGTGAAACCTTTCTTTTCAAAAGGTTTTTGAAAGTTAAGCAACTTTAACCTGTTACTCACACCAGACCCATGTCTGACCCGGAGTTTATTTTTGTTTTTCATAAACTCTTGGGTACTCAAATTTTTACGAGTAGCCAAGGGATTCAGGTTAGCTTTTGACGAATTGTGGAGGAGCAATGGAGCAGGAGGCTTCTGCGTTAGATATATAGTTCCGCTGTGTATTCTCTGTATTGTATCTCTTTGTATTGAGTTGTATTGAGTTGTAATAACTAGACAGGTGTTTATAACTGTCTAGTATGTGTTGTAAGCTGTGTAACTCTGATGTATATGATACTATGTAATTATATTTTATGTTATTAATATAATTTATTCGTTCCGTTGTTTAGATTCTGATGTGTTGTTTCTTTCTTCTTCTCTTTCTTTCTATTTCTATCCCTTTCTTTCTTCAAAATGACGCGATTTCCTGGAGATAGGAAGTTGGGTCGTCACAGTTGGTATCAGAGCATTAGGTTGAGTGAATACCTAGGCTCTGTAGTGGTGTCTTTCTTAAGAGAGCGTATTTGTAATTTTAAATATATAAATATATTTATTCTACCTATTTGTTGGAATCACCTGTTCGGGTTTTCCAATATAGGTTATAAAGGTAGATAAGGTAGTGGTGTGTGTAACACGACAACTACCATTGGTTGGAGTTTAAATGGTTGAGGTTGGAAGTGTATCTGTCGAGACTGTAGACCTAATACCGTCTCGAGTAAGTTTTGTAGTGATGAAGAACTTCATTGATCTCTGAAGGAAACCTGTTAAGGGTTGGAGTTTCTTTTTGAAGTTCGGAGTTAATTTTCTGAAGTTGATGAGTAGAATTTGGATCTGTCGGTTGGACAGAAGTGAGTGATGGTATCTTAATACCACAAGAAGTAGTAGCTGCATGATGAGATGCAGTGACTATGGATGTTTCCGAAGATGTTTTCTTTGGAACAAGTTAAGGAAGTGAGTCTGCTTTGGTGTTGTGGCTGTGTTCAGTAGGAGTTTCTGTTTGCTTTGAAGTCCGAGTTTCTCGGAGAGCTTTGATTCGGAATTCTTTAGCATCTGTAGCAGTGGTGCAGCTTGGGGTGTTCTCGGTGTTGGCAAGAGATTTTATGGATTAGCAGTTTTTCTGAAGTGGAGTTCAAGAAGCAGTTAAGTGAACCCGTTCTTCGATGGGTTGGCTAGTTAAGTGTAAGCTGTTCCGTTTGGTTAAGCGAGAATAGTTTTCCTTGGATTTGGTTTGGATTGATCGCAAAAGTGACTTGCGATAGTTGAGTTTCCTTATTGACTAGGATTCCAAGATTTCTACTGGTGGTTCACTGTAGTTGAAGGATGGTTCCTAGAGTTAGAGGTTGATGAAGTAACTCAGTTTTGAAGGAATTTCTGAGTTTTCTTTATGGATCTGTAGAACCATATTTCTGGAAGGTGGTGTCTAGTTGGTGCTTGTGTTCCTCATTAGTATTATCTTATCTGTTACGGATCAGAGTTGTGCAGCGGAAGCAGTTTGGGAATGTTTCTTTTCCGGATAAGGAGAAGTTTGTTTTGTCTTCTGTTGTTGAGAAGCAGGGTTTGTGTTCTTGGTTTTTGAGTGATCTTGAGGAGATCATTGGATTATTTTTGATTCAGTCTGTTTCTTATGGAATCAGCAAGAGTTAAGCTGATCAGGATGGATGTTGGTAACCCAGGATCTTCTGAAGAGTTTTATGGATAAGGGATTGAGAAATTTGGATTCTGAAATTGGAGATTTGATTTTGGGTAAGTTTTCTCCAATCGCAAGTGAGCTATAAGATTGGGTAAGGATGAGAAGCTAGCTCTGAAGTGTTTTGGATTCTTTTCTGTGATCTTGGAGAATAAGTGTTTGATCTACAGGATTGAATTGCCAGTTTGGATAACTGGAATTCGATGAGTTTCACGTATCTCTGAGGGAGTACGTGTTTTATCTATCTCTGGTTGTGGAACCAGTAGCTTGAGAATTTTGGGTTGTTGAGTTAGACTCGTCTGTAGTCTGATATCTTGTCTAGTGTTGTAGATATAGTTGTATAGGAGCTTTGTAGCTTCATAGTATTGTTTGTTTGGATTCTATAGGGCGAGTTGCCCGATATATATATACTTGGGGAAACTCGAAGAAATTCTATCCAAAACTTATCTGGATAATTAGATTTGTTTGTTTGGTTGAATTGATTGCTATGGTTGTTAGCATATGTTAGATATATGCTAGTGTTTTAAAATTAAAATCTTTAATGAGATTATTAAATTACCTTTGTTTTAAATTTCGGGGACGAAATTCTTTTAAGGGGGGAGGATTGTAACATCCCGGAAATTTTGACAATATCAATTTAATAATCCGTAGTTAAAATTAAATTGATATTGACAATCTGTTAATAATTATTCAGAAAAAATTTCATAATCTTCTTCAGTAAATATTTAATTGGAAGATTTTATCTTTTAAAAATAATAAATTGATTGCTATTTATAATATAAATATATGGTTTATATTGTAAATGGATTAGCTTTATTTAAAATTTAATAAATGAATCTTGTTTTCAAATTCTAATACATATATTAATAATTTGGAAAGTTTGATTAAAAATTAATATTAAGCTTTCAAAGCTATGTAGTAAATAAGTATATGATTTTTATAATTGTTAAGAAAATGTTTAAAATAATTTTGGCTTGAGTTTTAAATTTTAAAGGAGATATTTCTAAACAATATTAATTGTGTATTGTCTTTATAAATAAGTTTTGAATAAATTTGCAAATGTTATTTCAAAATTTAATTTGTATTCATAACTTGATTTGAAAATATTTGATTTTGAATTTAGTTTGAATTTAAATCCCAAAATATAAATTTTAATTTGTTTCATTGTTTTAATTTTTAATATGTATAAGTTTGTTTATAAACATTGATTGTTCTTATTTCTTTTGTGAATACATACACATGTTTAAAATAAACTAACAACTTAAATTAAGTTAATACAACATTAACTTGTAATAAAAAAAAAAAGAAAACTAATTATCTTTAAGAAAACAAGTGTTTGATTCTTATCCATTCATATAGACAAGTGTTCAAATTTAACATTAGTAACTTGACAAGTGTTAAAAATTAGTTTTATTTTTCTTTTCTTTCATTAAATCTGAAATACATTTCTATAAAACTTGCATTTTTCTTCCATATATGTTTCTTTCATTTCTTTGATCAGAAAAGAAAACTTCAAACTCTTCATATCTAAATTCAGTAATCCTCTTCATTCCAAAATGCAACCCATTTTTCTCTGCAACCTTTTAAAATCTGAAGCCTACTCCTCTTCAAAAATATGTTCAAGTCCAATGCAATCTGCATTTGATTCACCTACAATCTGCATATTCAAATCCACAAATCTGCATCTTCAAAACAAAGTCATGTTCTATACAAAAATTAGAACTACTCATATCAAAAGCTTCTGCATTCAATCTCTGTTTGCCCAAAAATCTCATGACCAAATGCCTGCAGATTGAATTTCAAAACAATCTAAGAATTTACCAGTTTCAATGCATGCAAGTGCTTCAGCTTTAACCTCAGTTTGAAGTATTGTCAAAACACATCTGCATGTAAGAATTTTAACCATGGATCATAGACAAAACTGCATATCAATTCAACATGAAGCAAAGTGTCAAGCCTGCATATTCTTGTCTCTGCAAAATTCAAATGGGTTCAGTCTGCATTCTTTGATCTGGAAGCAAGCATTTCAGTTGCATATAGATTAGCAATTCAACTTTTAAAATCAAAGAAGCAAAGCCTATACCAGTTTCAACACTCAAGTTTTAAAGTTGAGGCTGTTTTCTAAAATCTGGGGCAATTCAGTTTTAAAAGTATCAAGAGCTTTTCAAAATGGAAGCTCTGTCTTCTCCTTCAAAATCTGGTGAGTAACTCTTTTTAACTTCAAATATTAAATAGGTTTCTTGCTAGAAATGTTTAGTATAAACAAGTATAGTCTGTGTGATGATAAGTTGGATGTAATATGTATTTGTTTGCATGCAAGTGATTCTCTGTTTATATGTTGATCAAGGAACTGATATACAATCTCCTTCTTTAACTTAGTTTACTGATGTAAGAAAATTTATAAAGAAAAAAATTGCTTGATTTTCTCAAGCAAATATCTGAAATTAAAAAAAAAATAGTAAGATATCAGTACATCTCTGGAAACACAGAGCAATATCAGTGCATGCTGATTTTATCAAATTCCAAACATGTTTATTTAATTATTCAGTATCATAAATTAAAAACACTATCTGTAACTAGATTTTTAAACCAGAGATTTGAATTTTTTTGATAATAGAAAATGTTGCTTTTAGGTTTTAACTTAAATCAGAATTTTAGAAAATTCTGATGATCCATGTTTAATGGAAGCTGGGTGTTCTTCTTGGTGCTGGAAGAGAGGTAGGTGAAGCCAGGAAAAATGCTAATTAATGGTGAAATTCAGTGGGATGGTTGTAGTTTGGAAATTCTTGTAGGAACCCTAGTTTTGAACAGGTTCAAGCATTGAGGCAGTTTGAGGTGTAGGAGTGATCGAGTGTTCTTGTTTTTGGTGAATGTGTAGTTGGTGTATAGAGTAGCTCGAGGTCGGAGTGGGTGGATCTCAGGTGATCGGAGTGGCGAAATATCGCCGTTGACAGGTTTGGAAGAAACCTGTTCAATGTTTTCCAGGTTTCGAAGAGAAACCTGCCTATGTTCTCCAGGTTGGGAATTTGAGTTCGAGTTGGTTTCTGTGAATGATGGTTCGATCTGGTGGGTTTCTGGTGGAAGTTCGATCATCTCTGATGATCAGAGAAGGTGGTAGTCGCTGTGCACATGCACGGTGATGTGGTTTCTGATGAAAGTGTGGGTCTGTTGTGGATTCAGAGGAGTTCTGAAGAGTGACTCGAAGTAATTAAGAAAAAACTCGAAGTAAAGTGGCATGGAACTCGAAGTAGCCGGGCTTGGAACTCGAAGTATATTTGGGGAATCTCGGGATGGACTGGTGCATTTCCAGGTTTCTCAAAAACCTGTAGCTATAAGTTTAAAATTTTTGCAAAACAGAAGTTTTAAATATAAGCAAGAATTTAAACTAAATTATGAATCCATGTTTAAAAAATTTAGAATCCAAGTTGAGTTTAAAATCTCAGTTTTTAATAAATAATAACATAAAGTTTTTAAACTTAAACTTGTTAACTACTTTATAAAAGTAAGTAGTTTGAAGTTTTAAAAACTAAAATTTGTAAAAATAAAAATGTGAAGTGAGATTTAAAAATAAATTTAAAACTGGAAATCAGATTTTAAAATGAAGTTTAGTTTTAAATTTAAAAGAAGATTTAAATTGGAAGTTTAAACCAAGAATGAATTGAATTTCCAAAGTTTTGAAATGGATTTGACTTTAAATTTTTATGATTTCATTTTTAAGTTAAATTTTTGTTTTGTCTTGAAATTTAAATAAGTTTTAAATTTTTCAAAACTTTGATAAGTTCAAAATACTTTTAAATTTAAACTTGTATTTTAAAATGAAAAGTTAAAGTAATTTCAAGGGTATTTTAATTTAATTAAATTATTTTAAACATAATCAAGTTATGTTTTATTTTGAAAATTTAGTTAAGATTAATATTTCAGGATTAATTTAATTAACAAGGTAATTAAGATTAATTAATTTATCAATTAAATTTGGAATTAATAATTGATTAATGATTAATCAATTTGGAATTAAGATCATTAATTAAGTTAGTAATTAATGATAAATGAATAATTAATTATGTAATTAAGTCTTAAATTAAGGATAATAAATTTCATAATTAACTTTAATTAATAAATGATTAAAGATAATTCAAATGGTAATTAAATTAGGTTAATTACTTTATAAGATGATTAGAGAATGGTTAATGAAGGTCATTAACCAGGATTATTTAACAATTAATTAATATAGTTAATTTTTATAATTAATTAGATTAATTTAATAATAATCGATTGTAAATGGTTTGAGTATAATTACTTGATAAGTAATTAAGAATTTAATTACTTAATGTAATTAATTTAGTTTAATGTGATTGTTACTTCTAATTAATTAAGTTTAATTAAATTTAAACATTTGAGTTTTATAAATAATTACTTATGTAATTAATGATTTGGAAATTACTTAGTTAAGTAATTGTTTAATAATTACATGATTGTAATTAAGTGAAGATGTTTAAGAATGAGTAATGAGGATTAGAATAACTTATTAATTAATCAAGGGATTAATTAAGTAATTAATTAAAGGATAATTAATTTGTTTAAAGTAATTAAGTTAGTTAATTACTTAAAGTAATTAATAATTAAGGATCATTAATTATTTTAGTTAATGATGTAGTTAAGGATGATTAATTAAGATTAATTAATCAATAAGAAGTGATTAAGGGTAATTAATTAATGTAATTAATTAAGGATTAAGGTAATTAATTATAGTTAATTAATTAATTGAAGTAATTAAATGTTAATTACTATTTTTGGTTGAGAATAATTAATTTGTGAAATTAATTAAGGATAATTACATGAATGTAATTAAGAGTAATTAATTTAAGGTGATTAATAATAAATGATTAATTGATTGTAATCAATTAAATGATTGAGTAAGCAAGATATATTTGAATAAAGTAATTAATTTAATTTATTTTAAATTAATTATAAATGAAGTGATTAATTTAATTCATTTTAAATTAATTAGAAATAGAGATAGTTAATTTAATTCATTTTACATTAATTATATTGTGGTATGAGTGAATCTTTGCTTATGTATGTATGGATGACATTGATTGTCTTGAATGCTTAATGATCTCAGTAATGAGATAAGTATGGTTGTATGTTATGAATGCTTGGTTGCATTGTGATGGTAATATAGATTATCTATTGAATGATGATATGGACTACCTATGTTGTTATGGATCATCTGTTATTTGATAATGTGATTATCAGTTATGATTTATGAATTATCTATCTGTGTGTAAATAGATACTGTAATTGGATTGTTTTAAAACTTTAAAACAACTTGGACCCTAAAAGACACGCTTTGGATTTCGATGAGACCGGGATCGGGTTTCCATATTTGGATATCCGAAAACCACATCAATTCCAAATAACGTTAGGTCGTGAATTCAGAGTGGAGCTTTGTGAAGACTCGAGGTGTAAGGACTATGAGTCAGTATACTCTGTGGGTGATTCCGTAATGAGTTGACGGAATAGTACTTATAGGTTCGAGATGGTGAATTAGAGTGCAAGGGTTATTGTCGTTAACTCTGAGGGTGATTCCAAAACGAGTGTAACGAGATAATGCCTTCGGTTTCGTTCGAACCCGGAACGAACTTGTATGGATTGAATGCTTTCAGAACATCGTCAGGTGGACGATGAGCATTCTAAGTGATATGTCCTATAAAGGTAATCGTAGCCTCAAGCCTCATCAACCGGGAATGGCTAAAACAGGGGAGGTGCAGCAAAGCTTCGTGGGTAGCCCCCACTGGAGAGCAAGATTGATCCCTGTCTAGAAGTCCCTTTATATTCGGCTGTGTGGGCAGTTGGTTCGAAACAACTGCGGGATTGTCTTGTTCGGAACTATTCAGTAAGGAATGGGTCCGGCTTTGTGTAGCAGGGGATGAAGGGAGTAATCCTCGGTACGGTGATCTAGGCCACGTACTGTGACGGGCGGTACCCCAGTAGCCCTGCCATTGATGGAATCCAAAATCCAATAAGTGCCAACGGTTTTGATTGTATTACCCACTTTTGTGGCTAGTAGCTGGAATTTAATCATGTAACAATTTCGGCTATTTCATATTTATTTGAAAACCCTAGACACTATTATAATATCACAGAATTTCTTATCAAATGTTTTGGTTAGCGTAAGGTTAAAACTTTTTCATGTTTATGTGTGGGAAGTCTTACGTGAAACCTTTCTTTTCAAAAGGTTTTTGAAAGTTAAGCAACTTTAACCTGTTACTCACACCAGACCCATGTCTGACCCGGAGTTTATTTTTGTTTTTCATAAACTCTTGGGTACTCAAATTTTTACGAGTAGCCAAGGGATTCAGGTTAGCTTTTGACGAATTGTGGAGGAGCAATGGAGCAGGAGGCTTCTGCGTTAGATATATAGTTCCGCTGTGTATTCTCTGTATTGTATCTCTTTGTATTGAGTTGTATTGAGTTGTAATAACTAGACAGGTGTTTATAACTGTCTAGTATGTGTTGTAAGCTGTGTAACTCTGATGTATATGATACTATGTAATTATATTTTATGTTATTAATATAATTTATTCGTTCCGTTGTTTAGATTCTGATGTGTTGTTTCTTTCTTCTTCTCTTTCTTTCTATTTCTATCCCTTTCTTTCTTCAAAATGACGCGATTTCCTGGAGATAGGAAGTTGGGTCGTCACATTTTCCAAGGATATATTTACAATATCAAAACTTTACATTTATACTAACTATATTTTATTTCAAGTATATAAAAGAAACATAATTTAAATCTTTATCACATCTCATTTTATATTTTACTTAAATTATTATACTTAAATGGATATCTAAAATAACCACTACTGTTAAAAATGCTCAACTTTACTTTTGAGTAGCCATTGAAAATTTTGAACTTAAAAATATAACTTCCAAATTAAAATAGATATGTACACACACATATATATTAGAAAACAATTTTATTAATTTTAAAATATAGAGTTTTCAAATCCAATTTATTCATAATATATTTATTTAAATTTCCAATTTAAATTTGTCTCAAAAATCAGGATCGTTACAGTTTCCCCTCCTTAAGAAAATTTTGTCCCCGAAATTTGCAAACAGGGAGACGAACAAAGGATGGATACACAAAGATAGAGAATCTACTCATCAATCAAGCCGATTATCTATTCTGTATTTGGTTCACCAAAATAGAATATCACCAATAGATACGAGAACAAACTCATTTAAAACTTCACGAAGTACTCGGGTCATCCAGTCTGCGAAATATACAAGGTATTGGTTAGTTTGAATGGATAACTAACCGTTCGTAGAATATATCGAGACCAAAACAATAGACAAATGGATTTAATATTCCATAATTTTCAAACACTAGTTATGAATATCAAACTCAAGTTGGAATACCCAAATTATATATTAACTTGTCCGTCTTCGAACTTCGATCCCCACAAGAAATTACAACAGAATTTCAAATTTGGTTTTAATCGAAATTGTTTTATCGATACAAATCAATTTTAACTTTATATTTTATTAACCAATTTATTTCAAATCAAAATTTCAAATTCATTAGGGTTAAACGAAAAGCTGATAAGAATCCAGTGAAGAGAATATGACTTAAGATCTTATCTACACGATTCGCAGGGCCACTACCATACCAAAGCATCTCCCTCGAGCTTCCACGAAGCAATCTAAGGATCGAAATTGAATCAAAGAAGATTTATAGAGAAAAGATTGTTCCCATGTTGCAGGGTATTGAACATTTGTGGTGGTACTCCCCTGTCCCCTATCTCGTCCTCTTCTTGCACTCATACTCACTATCATTGCATAGTAAGAGAATTTACTGAGGCATACAGACAGATATCTTGGGATATACTCATTCTAGGGCATTTGCAAACCTATCTCTAATGAGTTACCTAATGTGTTATACTCCTGAGCTAAAGTTCTTACTCAACCTTCAGCTCTGATACCAAATTTAATGATCCAGACTCGACCTTCGAAAATGGCATCCGTACTTCATTTGTACTTGAATGCCGCAGATTCAAACGCCGAATCTAGGTCGCCAGAGCTTATAGCACGTTAAGTATAACAACACAGTGTAGGAAAGAACGAATATATCATATAACTCCAATGATACAATATCCAATGCTATACAACAATAATCACAAATACATATTAGAGATCTACAACAACACAGCGAAAACACAAAGGCACCAGCAGCGGAAATAACTTAAACTCCAAATGGAACTCCAATATCTACAACTCCATCACAAATCTCTAATCCAAAGATAGATCGAACTCCCAATCAAGTTGGACTTAAGCAAGTCCGGTCTAAGTAAACAATTGCTATCGCCAAATCCAAAGGCGGGACGCTATCGAATTCTACACCTATTATTTGATTATCTGAAAAACCCAACTCTAGACTGCCCGTGTGGAAAATTATGGGCACCCAGAGTTTAAGAAGGGAACAATAAACTTCAGGTCAGTCAAGGGACTGGTGTGAGCAAAAAAAACATTTTTATTTTCCAAAATAAACAACAAAAGAGGTAGAAGAAATTCGCTATGCTTTTGGAAAATGAAACTGCGATAAGGCCTCCCGCCACACACACAATGCAAGCGTAAACTTGGAGGAGATTTCTCCTTATGACAGTCAAAAATGCTTGATACGAGAAAACTCTTTTGATATTTTATTAGTGCATAGTGCATAAAACATTTGCATGTATAATATTAATCTTAGCCGGCATATGTACCATTATAGTATGCCTACTATAGCTACCATATTAGATGGCAGGTTCTACAACTAAAACCGTACAAGGCGCGTATTGGATGATTGGATTTCCAACAAACGGTCAGGAAAATGAACTTCCCACACAAAATGGAATGCCTCTGGAGGGACATCCCCAAGAACCTAACCGGATCTCTAGTAATGTATGCCACATTAACAAATTGGGAATGTATCTCTAGTAACCATCAACTACATAACCTCTGAGCTCGTACATCTCAGAGAAGGGTGTTAAGCTAAGAGAATAAATTCTCCGCCACCAAATAGAAATGTATTTGATAGAAACTGGTTTTACATCTCAAAGTGTAATGTCAAACACACATCCATACAAGTCTTCTCCGGGTTCGAACAGAACTGAAGGCACTTCAAAAGAAGCCCTTGCAATCCGAGCATCCTCAATCCCGATCGGATTTCCCACCACATATGGATATCTCTATACCGGAGCAACTCAGTGCAGAGTCATTCGACAGGTTATCCTATCGTTCTCAAAGACACCCGGTCTTCACCATCGGTCTTCAAATGCTATCAATAACGTTGTATCATTATTCAGAATGGGTTATATGACACAAGGTCCTCTCCCGGCTAAATCGAATAATGAGCGCAATATTTAAAAACATATGGATTTGGGATTTTAGTAAAGTCACAACTTATTAACCAAACTTTTCTTTCAAATGGTTTAAACAAATTACCACTTCCAAATCTTTAAACAAAAAGATTCACTTCACAAAGTTCGCCAATCTTTCACAAAGATTAATTCATAGCTATCAAAACAATTTCATTACAAATTGGATTAACTCAACCAATCTTTAAATCAAAGATTCAATTCATAGTTTCCAAAACCAGAACCATTTCAAATCTTTTATACAAAAGATATACCTTTAAAATCTTCTTCAATTTCAAAACAAAGTTTAATAATCTTTCACAAAGATTCATTCATAGCTTTCAAAACAATTTCAATTCTATTTCAAACTTGAAATCTTTCAACACAAATTGGAAATCCTTTGCTTATATGAAAGATTTTGTTATTTGAAAATAACAGTTTTTTTGTTTCAAAAAAAATCCGATTTCATTTATACAAGTTAATGCTCTTTAAGTATAAAGCTTGGATTAAATTCAAATTCCTAAAACAATACTTTTAAGATGGTTTTAAAACCCAAATAAATACACCTATAACTTGTATAGCCTTTTTAAATCATAGTTTCCAAATATAGAATTCAATTTCAAATTTTGAATTCAAATTCAAATCAAATTATCTAAATTTCAAAAAAATTCAAGTTATTTAAAATAACTTTTATCTCTGAAATCCCATTTCAAAAGCTTTTTATATTTAACCCAATTTCATTTCCAAAAACCTTTTGGATTCAAAATTCATCTTTAAAAACAATTTTAAAAAACTATGACTTAACCAATTTCCTCATGCAATCCATATTCGTGTGTGTAAGGTGTAGTCCAGGGCTTTTTTACACAATAGTGCAACATCATCCATCATCACAGATTCAAGCATATCAATACCGATAAGCGGTATAATCCTATAATGCTTATCTACATACACAAAATCATAGATAAATAATACACATTCATCACAGATAAAATAAATTACATTCATCACAGCTTGAATTAGAACAATGCATATCACAAAGCATCACACAGTAGAGATAACAAACAATTTATAGTAATTCAATAGAATACAGTCATCCATAAGGAAGATTAATTGATCATCTGATTAATTGAAACTAGATTAATCACTAACCCAGGTTAATTAAACAATTAATTAATTACAAACCTTAATCATTAATTATCCTTTGATTATTACTAATTAACCTTTAAAATAAATTAATCAACCTTTAATTATTAATTAATCATCCTTAATTAATAAATTTTAACCTTTAATTACTAAATTAATCAACCCATAATCATTAAATAATTAACCTTTAATTATTTAATTATTCTTAATTAATCACATTAATTAATTAACCCTTAATTAATTACCGTTAATTAATTATCCTTAATTAATTACAATAAGTGATTATTCTTAATCAATTACAATAAGCGACTATCCTAATCACTTATATTTAAATAAATCACAATTTAATTATCACTTGATTACTTAATCATCAATCTTTAATTAATTACTTTAAATCAAGTGATTATCTTTAAATAATTAATTACCTTTAATTACTTATCATAAATTAATCAACCTTTAATAAATTAATAACATTAACAAATTAACCTCATATTATATTAATTAATCAATCGCATTAATTAGTTATCTTTTAAAGTAATTACCCAAAGTAATAACTTTACTTTAAGTACACAAAGTAATTATTATTATTTGATCACCTAGTTACCTTCTTTAAACCTTATGAAATCAAGTAAATCATCATTAACAATTAACTAAATTTCAAAAACCTTTCAGTAATTGAATAATCAAAACATTATTAAGATAAACCATTTATCCTTTAAATCAGCTTCTTAATTTAAATTATTAAATTTAAATTTCAAAATAACTTAGGAAAACGAAACTTATTTGTTAAAAGCTTCTGACCCGAGACAACCCCTGATTAAACCCGGACCCATCTTCGAGTTTCGCCCTTCCCATCTTTGCTATGAGTCGCCCACCCAATCAACTCAAGCGTGAACACGAGAGCGTACCTTCTTCCCCAATGCTAAAATTCCAGATGCACAGAATTTTTTACGTGCACGTGCACGACCCATCGAACAACTTCTGACCATCGTCGATCGCCTCCCCAAGTCATCAACGACTTTGCCTTCCAACCTAACCACACAGCTTCGTCAATTTTGTCAACAATCGAAACTTAGTTATTTGATAGGTTTCTGGAATCAAACCCACTGACCCACTGGTTTTGCCCCGCCTCGTGTCGACGCTAGAATCCACATGACACCGAGCACAAATGCACCGATGGTCCATGAACTCGTCCCCCCGGTCCGATCGCCTGAAACGCGGTGACGACGACGATAATGGCTCGCGAATTCAACCAATAAAATGCAGGGCTAAAACCTTAAATTGATTCCAATCTTCATCTATGATGAATTAAAAAATTATCTTGCATTTTTCTCGACATCGATGATCATTCCAGCACCTACTACCATGATTTCGAGGTCCAACACTTGGTTGATCACCAGAAATTGCTACTAAACCCCTTTCCGTTCAACTTAGAAATTTACGATCATCTCTTACTTAAAAATCATGAGATATCCACCTGAAATCATTATTTCATAACACTAATCTAATTATGTAATCAGGTTTCAAAAATTAAAGATCCGATTTTTCTGATATAAAATGTTTTTACTGTGAAATTCTATTTCCACAATATTCATATAACATTTTGACTTCGAATTATTTTTAAAAATAAGTTCACATTCATACCATTATTTTATCTTCAATGATCTTGCTTTAATAATGATCATAGAAAGAGCAGTTGAATTTTTTTTGTTTTGAAGACAGGTTTGAAAACTTGTAATCAATAGAGGTAAACATTGCCTTTAAACCGGATATGCACCCTCAAATCTGTACACATATCCGCACATATATATTCATACAAACATGGTTTACAACATCATCAATCTCATTCATCATCACAGAGCATAGATCAAGATAAAGGATTGGGTTTATAATGGAGTTTACTCAACTGGAACGGAGATGCAGAGAACATAGCAAAGCCTGGAAATTTGGTTTGATCTGACATTGTTGAAACTGAAACTTGAATTTGATTTTCTTTGTGCTGAATTGATTCTTTGCTTGTTATTTAATTTAAATCCATTTGAGTTGATCTTTTACTTGATGACTTCGACTTATTTCTGAAGTCTTGATCTTTGAATTGTATTACTTCATCGGGTTGAAATTAAATCTTTTTTGGCAGAAGATTGATTCCAGATTTGTTTAACTGGTTTGATCTTTCTTTTGATTTTCTTTCTCAGATTCTTGATTTACAGGTTGAGAAGTTGTGATCGAATTTCTTTGGTTTTGATTTATTATATTATTTATTTATTTATTTTTATTTGTTTTTCAGAAAATGGTGAAGAGAAAAATAAGCAACCTGGTTATTTTCTCTCTTATACATGTTAAAATTTACTTCGAGATAAAACATATATTTGCCACTTGTCTATATTAGTTAACACTTGTAATTATATGTTGTTACTTATTAAACAACATGTTTCTTAAATTACTTTAAGTCCTCACACTAATTAACTTTACAAATTTGCATTTTAAACCTTGTTTATAATTAATTTATAACTTTGCTTTAAACCCTTTTTATTTTAAAGTTTGTGAATCATATCTTAATGGTTTTAACTTATATATATTTATAAATTATATTTTAGACCTTACTTAATTTTTAATTCATGAAACATGTTTTATCTATTTTATACTCACATATGTGTTATGTAAAATTTTTTCTTTACACTTATATTTTCAAAGTATATATTTACAATATCAAAACTTTACATTTATACTAACTATATTTTATTTCAAGTATAGAAAAGAAACATAATTTAAATTTTTATCACATCTCATTTTATATTTTACTTAAATTATTATACTTAAATGGATATCTAAAAATAACCACTAGTGTTAAAAATGCTCAACTTAACTTTTTGAGTAGCCATTGAAAACTTTGAACTTAAAAATATAGCTTCCAAATCAAAATAGATATGTACACACATATATATTGGAAAACAATTTTATTACTTTTAAAATACAGAGTTATCAAATCCAATTTATTCATAATATATTTATTTAAATTACCAATTTAAATTTGTCACAAAAATCAGGATCGTTACAGTTGGTTATTGAGGGTGAAGCTTCAGAACCATGTAATAAAAAATCTAGAAACCATCCTCAGAAGACAAGCTTCAAGTTGTGGCTCCCTTAGGAATGCAACTTGACAACATCGAATGAAAATTTATATTTTCTAAAAAAGGAAGAGCTTAACTATTAGCCATCAAAGAAGAAAAAACCTAAATATGAAAGAAATTAAGGAGGATCATGTTGTCACTACCACATGATGAATGGACACGCGAATAATCGATGTAGCGCACTAGATGGAATGGCGATTAGTTTCTTCAGATAAGGAGAAATCATTGAATTTTATAGAAATGCTGGTTGAATTCAATAAAGAACCACTTTACAAAGAAAAATCTACATGGTCGGGAGCAAAATTCTCCTTGTACTTAGACATTACCTTAACGTAAAAACCTTTGTCTGTGCCAAGTTGGCCAGGTCAAAGCACCTTCTAGAGTGAGGTTAGAGTAAGCATTTATCCATGCCATGCTATGGCCAGGTTAATGCACCGAAAAGCCCTTACTATGTCATGCTATTGCTATGTCAAGGCACCTCCTGAAGAGAGGATGGAGTAAGCCCTTGGTCCCGCCACACTATGCCTGGCCAAGGCACCGAACAAGCCCTTGATCATGTCATGCTATGGCTAGGCCAAGGTGCCTTCTAGAGGAAGGACGAAGTAAGCACTTTGTCCTGCCATGTTATGGCTTGGATAAGGCACCAAACAAGCCTTCGGTCCTGCTTATGAGGCTTGGATAGACCATCTCCCCAAGGGATGTTGGGTAAGTCCTTGGGTCCTGCTTGTGGATAAGCTAACCAAGCTCATCGGACAATAGCAGACTAAGACGCCCAAGTCCGAGAAGCGGCATATCAAACAATGGAATAAAACGTTCAAGCCTGGAAAGCGGCAAATAAAATGACGACAACACGTAGGGCCTAAAGGGTGACACATATCAAGCAAGCCATAACCCAAGGAAGCGGTACATAATAGAAGGCTTAAATAAGAATCTACAGCCCCGACTAATTATCAATGAAGAATTTCTGAACTTCACTTGTTAATGCATGAATTTGGGTTTCGGGTCTTTCAATACTAAATTCGGGACTTCACTTATTAATACCCGAGTCAGGGTTCAGGTCTTTACTAATAATTTATGGTCTACATCATAGCTGAATATGAATTTCGGGGCTATTACTGTAAATTCCTGGAATTCACTCATTAACGCCCGAATCTCAGCTCTAGATTTCTATTTGATTATTATTATGGATTTATGGTTATCATCCTCTAATACCGTTTAGATCTTTTTACTTTTAAATTTCATTCATTAATACCTGAATTTTTGTTTCGTAGTAAATGATATTGAGATTTACATGAATTCATGATCTTCAATTAAGCTGGAGATCTATTTTACTAATGCGCAAATCAGAGTCACTAGACTTCTACTGCTGTTATCCCATTTTTGGTCAAAACTGGAATATCAATGTTGTGTGCATTTCCACCACGACCAAACCAAGAAGAAGCAGCCAGCAAGCATATATAAGTCTGGGGTTTCACTCATGACTCAAGTATAAAAGTCCATTCGGTATCAAAGGTTTAAAGTTTCATTCGGCAATGTAGAGCGAAGTCTCATTCGGCATTCAAGATGCCTTGGTTCATCCGGCGTTCCCAATACAAGAGCTCATTCGGCACTCCCAAATATAGAAGCATTCGGCATTCCCAACTCATCACCGAACCAACTCCACTTCCCTTCCTAGCCGAACCAACCACACTTCCATGTACTACCGAACGAGCTCCACCGAATCACCTCCACCGGACCAAGCTCCACCGGTCCAAACCCACACCGAACCAACCCACACCGAACCAGACTTCACTCAACCTACCACCGGACCAACACTCCACTCAACCTACCACCGGACCAACCTACCACCGGTCCAACCATCCCAGCTACGACCGAACCAAGCTCCGCCGAACCAGATGTGCCAGGCTAGATTGCTTCA
Organism: Allium cepa; assembly: GCA_030765085.1. Taxonomy (NCBI): domain Eukaryota; kingdom Viridiplantae; phylum Streptophyta; class Magnoliopsida; order Asparagales; family Amaryllidaceae; genus Allium; species Allium cepa. The sequence continues at coordinate 511,505,406 of CM060941.1, forward strand.
GCCCAGGCCCACCAGCAGCTATATACATCCAGGACCCCTGCCCCCAGCCTCACTCTATAAATAGAGGGGCAGGGGTACAACAATGGCAGAGAAGTTTGAGAGCTCAAGCACGGAAGGAACTTTCAAACAACTTTCATATACTTGTAACCAAAGCTTTGTACTTGTAATCTGAAGAGAAAGAGGAGAATAACATATAAAGTGGATGTAGGCACGTTCTGGCCGAACCACTATAAATCTGTGTGTCTTTTACAGTTTAGTCCCTGCTTTTTACATATTTGCATAAATCACCCAAATCGCTAAGAACAACATATAATCAACTAAATCGTACGACTTTGAAGTGTTTGCCCATTTTTTGCGCAAACATTTTGGTGCTTTCACTGAGAACTGAACTCAAGGACCTACCGCTTGGAAGTTGAATTTGAGAGTTTAGAGATTCAGATTGGAAGAGTCATGGCGAGACAATCAAGCAGAAGGCCAAGGCCAGAGCAGAGTCAACAGGATGGGAGTCAAGAGGCTTCCTCAGGAGCAAACCAAGCTTCAGCCTTCATCACCAGGGATGAGATGGAGGCTATGATGAGAAGACAAGAAGAGATGATCCAGAACTTGCTTCAGCAAATTGGGCAACTTGGAGCACAAAACTAAGGAGCAACTGGAGTTCAGAATGGAGCAGGACCATCTGGTGTAGCACCAGAGCTAGGGGGCACTCACGCAGAGCATGTTGATCCGACCCCGAGAAGAGAGATGGGGGCATCCGAGCCACCTGGTAGCAATAGAGGAATGAACGTTCAGCCAGGGAGGCATACACATGAAAACTCCCGCGGACTCGGGGGGCAGGTCGAAGGCTGTGAATGAGGACTACGGCTTGGAGAAAATGACAGATTAGCAGAGATGGTTAGAAGAGCTATGAGAGGCGGTTTAGTAAACAGAGACTTGGAAGATGTAAACAGGAGTCCTTTTTCTTCTGCGATTAGGATGGCTAGGAACCCACCAGAATTCAAGCTACCATCAGTAGAGATGTACGATGGGAGGACAGACCCTGCGGTCCATCTTACTAAGTATATGAGGCACATGGAAATACTGGGGGCATTACAGGAGATCATGGCCCGGTGCTTTCCACTGTATTTGACGGACATTGCAGCGTTATGGTTTAGGCAACTGGAGAGCGGCTCCACAGGAACGTGGGCAGATTTAACTGAGAGATTCATGAGGCAATTCAGGGTTCATATTGCGAGACCCAAGAATGTGATGACTTTGGCAACCTTGAAGCAGAAAACTGGAGAAACTTTGAGGAGCTTTCTAACGCGATTTAATGCGGCGGCAGCATCAGTGGATCAACCAGATCCATCTATGGTCATGATGGCGGCTGTATCTGGAATAGCTGATAGTACAGAGTTCAAGAATTCATTAACCAAGGACCCACCTATGAATCTGGGAGAGTTCTATCATGAGGCTGAAAAGTTTCTGCGTTTGGAAGATGCTAGTGCAGAAAGAGAGGAAGAAGATAACGTTTACGCAATCAAGAGCGGAAACCCACCTGGAAACGGTGCGGAGACTAGTAGAGGTAAAAGAAAGACTGAGAATGACGGGGACAGGTCAAAGCGGCAACGGAGGGAGCCGCGATTCACCACTCACACTGAGCTGAATGAGAGTTTGGAACGAATTTACCAGGATACCAAGGAGCAGGTTCCGTATCGTAGACCAATGCGAAGGGATCCAACTTCTGACGAAAGAAAATCAGATAAGTTTTGTGAATTCCACGAACTAAATGGTCGTAACACTAATGATTGTAGACATTTGAAGGACGAGGTGGAAGGGCATATCAGGAATGGTATGCTCCTTCAGTATGTGAGGAGGCGAACTCCAGCAGTGGAGCCAGAGTGACCACCGTCTACATCGGCTAGAGGTGACCCTGGATCGGGGCACCGTTTGATTATCCATTGATTGCTTGATTAAAATAACGATGAACAAGTTGTAAACCTCTCACTAACGCGGTTAAATCATCTACACATGTGAGCGATCGCGCACGATCCATAGGCATGCTCTGAATGACTACCAACCGCGTTATAGTAAGAGTTTGCGCTTTGACATCTTCATTCTGCTTTTTGCTTTGATTTTGATTTGAACATTTAAATTCTTCCTGTTTGGACATTTCTGCCGTAAGGTTCATATGATTATTGCTTTAACATTTACAATTCTATGGAAAAATTTACTTGTATGCCCGTTGGATCGCGAACGGTCCACGAGCACCTCTTGCATGGCAGCGAACTGCCGAAGTCTTTGATTCGGAGACTCCCCCAAACAATAACTCCGACATTGATAATATTAACTCCCCCCCGGGCATACACAATTTGCCTCGAACGGCACCCGACCTCGAACGGTCACAACTCGCCTCGAATGGCACCCGACTACGAACAGTCGCAAATTCGCCTCGAACGGCACCCGACTACGAACAGTCGCAAACTCGCCTCGAACGGCACCCGACTACGAACAGTCGCAAACTCGCCTCGAACGGCACCCGACCTCGAACGGTCACAACTTGCCTCAAATGGCACCCGACCTCGAACGGTCACAACTCGCCTCGAACGGCACCCGACCTCGAACGGTCACAATTCGCCTCGAACGGCACCTGACCTCGAACGGTCACAACTCGCCTCGAACGGCACAAATCACCTCACCGCGAATGGCTCGATCACGAACGGTCGTCATTTGAGGTCCGCCACATGACCGCGCACGATCGCACTTCGCCTCGAATGGCTCGATCCCTAACGATCGTCATTTGAAGTTAGGCGCTTGACCATGAACGGTCGCACTTCATCTCAAACATCTCGATCCCAAACGGTCGTCATTTGAGATCACATAAAACTATAAATTCCTTTGCAGGACATCAACAGGACATGAACATCCAGCTCATGGCATTACAAAACACGCCTTCCTACCGCAAGGCATATTTTGGGGGGCAAAGTGTTATCCCATTTTTGGTCAAAACTGGAATATCAATGTTGTGTGCATTTCAACCACGACCGAACCAAGAAGAAGCAGCCAGCAAGCGTATATAAGTCTGGGGTTTCACTCATGACTCAAGTATAAAAGTCCATTCGGTATCAAAGGTTTAAAGTTTCATTCGGCAATGTAGAGCGAAGTCTCATTCGGCATTCAAGATGCCTTGGTTCATCCGGCGTTCCCAATACAAGAGCTCATTCGGCACTCCCAAATATAGAAGCATTCGACATTCCCAACTCATCACCGAACCAACTCCACTTCCCTTCCTAGCCGAACTAACCACACTTCCATGTACTACCGAACGAGCTCCACCGAATCACCTCCACCGGACCAAGCTCCACCGGTCCAAACCCACACCGAACCAACCCACACCGAACCAGACTCCACTCAACCTACCACCGGACCAACACTCCACTCAACCTACCACCGAACCAACCTACCACCGGTCCAACCATCCCAGCTACGACCGAACCAAGCTCCGCCGAACCAGATGTGCCAGGCTAGATTGCTTCAGCCCAGGCCCACCAGCAGCTATATACATACAGGACCTCTGCCCCCAGCCTCACTCTATAAATAGAGGGGCAGGGGTACAACAATGGCAGAGAAGTTTGAGAGCTCAAGCACGGAAGGAACTTTCAAACAACTTTCATATACTTGTAACCAAAGCTTTGTACTTGTAATCTGAAGAGAAAGAGGAGAATAACATATAAAGTGGATGTAGGCACGTTCTGGCCGAACCACTATAAATCTGTGTGTCTTTTACAATTTAGTCCCTTCTTTTTACATATTTGCATAAATCACCCAAATCGCTAAGAACAACATATAATCAACTAAATCGTACGAATTTGAGGTGTTTGCCCATTTTTTGCGCAAACAACTGCAAATTTTTAAACAAAGATTTCTGAACTTCTATTACATGATTATTGTTGATTTTCATTTAGTTATCTCCAGAAGATGAATTTCTAAACTTTTATAGTTGGACCTAGAATTGAATTTACGGTTCTCTATTTCTATATTTTTGGTATTTCATCAAAATAGTGGATGTTGAATTCCTGGCTCTCTCTCATCATTACTAAAGTTGAGTTTCAAGAAATTCAACCGTATCAAATAATGGAAACTACCTCTCATTTACCATCTTATCTTATGTTTACATAATGATATCTTAGCCTCTGATAATAATGTGGATAAATTTCTATAAAGATTTCAAGACAACGATAAAGAATATTGTTTACATCATACTTTTCAGGGAAATAAGTTCAAGAAGATAGACTGAATGGACAGCAACTACAAAAACCAAAGTACAAGTTACCAGATAGGTGATTCAGAAACAACATTATAAGAAATGACTACAAACCAAGTGATATCTATAGAATTTACATAATTTAAAAAATTATTTACAAGTATACAACACAAGCACATGTTTTTCAAATCTCGAACAGTTTTATTTAGATATTCAACAACCAAAGGATCGACAATATGTTGAATTGCTATGCGTGGAATCTCTTTACGCTTCTTTTCCTTTTTGCTTATTTCATTAGCATCATCAATGGAATCAATTCGATCCTTTATAGCATGGTTGAAGGCTTTATTAACAACTTTGAGGGTCTTGTTTTGCCTTCCTAAATCAGCAATGTGATTTCATAGAAGATATTTATCATGTTTAAGATTTAGAATCCTGGCTGCATACTCATTTATGCGCTAGGAATACCTCAATTTCTGTTGGTCACCAAAATATTTTATCATTTCCAAATGACCTTTCTATACTATTCTCCCACAACTCTCTCATCTAAGCCAGGTGGAGGGTTAGCTGTAGTTGGAAATTTTTGAACAGCTAAAGATGAGGACCTTGCCGATTTCACAACAACCGAAACGGTCTGGGAAGCCGGTAAATTGAAATATTGAATATCATCCCCCACGATAAACTCTAAGGATTTGCAATGGGCTTGGCAGTCTTTTAATTTTACCATTAAATCACTTATCTATTTAAGAAGCTTTGACATATCTTGATTCAAGTCAATCGAAGGGTTTGATTTAAATTAACGATTCAATCGAGAAATCATTTCATCTTTGTCTTGATGTTCGCTTTGATACCTGTAATATGATAATTAAAATCCCTAACGATTATCTTTAAAAGCAAACAAAAAATTTACGCCATTCTAGTGCTTTGGTGTTTCCTTGCAAATGAGCGGGCAACGTGTCTTTAAAGAGGTTTTACTTTTCAACGTCTGCAATCAGCCTATCTTTGATGTTGGTAAAATGGGATACGGAATCTGTTGAGAGTGATGTGAGGGCTAACTGTAAGCCCTATTTAAAAAAAAAAACTAAGTCAAAACCCAAATAATCAATCTCTTTTATTACAACAATAAAGATTGCAGCTCAAGAAGAAATAAAAATTTAAAGTGTAATCTCATTATTTCATGTAAACACTTGTTTTATTACACTTAAAGATGAGAAACAACAATTTTGACTTTGCTCGAGGAATTAGCTAAAAGAGTAGCTGTTGAATCAAAAGGGGAATTAAATGCTTTCAAGTTAATAATAGGTAGAAATTTATTATAATCCCATTCCTCGGCAGGAGGACTATAGTGACCACATATTAATTTGGTATGATATGATTGAATTTCTTTTCAAAAAAATTCTCTTTCTTCACCAAGAAAATCAAAACAAAGACGAGGGTGTTCCAAGTAAAGTTTTTGCAAGTCTCTAAGAAAGAAATGTCCGCTTAATTTTGAAGATTTTAGAAGCGAAATAATCTCTTCTTAGTTTAATGTATTTTCTTAAACTATCCCTAGAGACAAGGTTGCTTGGGAGACATCTATTCTGTGATAACATAGTAAAATATAACTAAGTATAAAAGGAAGATAGAATAGAAAATTTACAAATCATTGTTTTTACATCATTATACGTTCTCATCCAATTGATACAAAATAGAATTTTTGAATAACTCAAAAACAATTTTGTCCTTATAATATTTATGTTTTTCAAGGGGCAACTCATGAGAAATTGATTTTACTTGCGATAAATTCCAGCAAGAACTCGGATGTGGATCTGATCTAAATTCATTTAAATACCTCCTACATAAATACTAAAGTAGACCTCCACTAAAATCACCTAAGTATGAAAAATCTATAGTCCTATGTCTACGGTAAACTTTATATAGGATTTCTACAAGGATGTTCCTCTTTTTGACTAACATCCAAAAGAGTGTAAATAATTAACGATGCTCTTCCAAAAGCTTGTCACATCGAAGGCGTGCCCTCTTCGATGGGGAGCAGCTTCTTAATGTTTGAAAGTCGCTAACACTACAGCACTTTTGTTAAGCCTATGATACTTGTCAAGGAGGGTGCGACATTCTTTTAACTACTTATCTAACTCTCTACACAAGCTATTTATTTTTGCTTGTTTTATTTCAAGCTATGTTTTATAAAGTTGGATGGAATTCCTCCATATCTAAAATAAAAGATGTCAACTATTACTATCTTAGAAATGAATGCCATTTAGACAAGGAATTCCATACCTAAGAAATGGGAAGGGAAGTTTGAGGGACTAGCATTTTCTGCCTTTGTTCTTCAACATTGATGTTAGCAGTCCCTTCTTGATGGACGGATGGCTTGGGAAGTTTAGGTGGGCTTGCTTTATGGATATTTGGATTAGGGATGACTTTTTTTAAAGCCCCAGTGATGTCATCATCTTCTCTTTCATGAACATCGGTGTTACCACTTCTGTTGCCACCTAAACCCTAGCCTCTATCTTCATTATCTTTAATTTTATGATCACCATTATCATTGTCATCATCATCATTGCCACTTTCTTTAGCGGTGGCTTCATCTTCATCACCTTCTTCATCAGAATCGGACTCTACTTCGATAGAAGGGACTTAAACAAATAAGATTTTGAAAGCATTAATCTCCTCTCTCTCAAGGATTTCAAATCCCTGCTCTGTTTCTTGGACCTTATTCATGAATCTATTGACTATAGTAGGTTCGAGTGAGGGGGAGCTGAAATATGGGCTTTTCAGTGTTATCGACATTAGCTAGAATAAGGGTGTCCATATAGGAGGACACAATGATGTCATTAAGGGAAGTACTTAGGAATTGTGACACCCTTTGCTTGGCTTCAGAAATAGTACCGACGACCAATGTTAAGGAACTTTTTTTCCTCTAGCTTCTTCCTGACAAAGGATTGCTTGACTACCATTCAAGCCTACTCATCTTCGGGCTCTTTTAATGCCATTTTCAAAGCCAAATTTTCATTGGGAAAAAGTTTTTTCGCTTTCCTCTCTTCAAAAATAATAGATTCTTTTTGTGCAAGAGAGGCTGCCAATTTTTCCTGTTCCTTCACAACATTATTTTTATCAGTAGACAGGGAGATGAGCTGGCTATTCAAGGTTGAAATTTCCTTTTGAAGTCTGAACTTCTCGATAGAAGATTTTGACGCTCTTTCTTGAAGAGAAAGACAATATTTAGAATTTTGAAAGAAAACTTATGACATATGTCAAAATTCAAAGAGAAATAACAATTAGATGGTTAAATGATATGAGAAGTATAAGAAGTTATTGCTCTACTAGTGATCGAAAGTGACTTATTGGGTCAGGAACAAAAGAAGCTGGGTGAATAGAAGTAAAGGATGAAGAGTTCAGGATAGACTGAACCATTTTTCCAAAATCACTTGAAGGCACTGGTGACATGGTCTAGAAGGGCTCAACCCCTAAGAAGGAGTTGAAGTTCCCAAATCTTTTTACATTTGCTCCATGACATGAGGAGAGCAAGAAATGACGATGCGAGATAAGGAATTGTCATTTGAGGGAGTTATTTTGGATTGACCAAGAGGAGGTTCAAGGATAGGACTTTCTAAAGCTTTTCCCATGTCGACATTCTCACACTCTTTGATGGCAGAGAAGATGGAACTTCAACAATGTTTGCTTTCTTGAGAGATGGGCCTGCTATAGCCATCTCACCCAATTTTCTTTTAGCAATCATCTTTGACTTAGTAATAGGTTGGGTCAAAGATGATGTGCTAGATATAGAGGTCGAGAGAACTGGTTCACTAATGGCCAATTCTCCTTTAGGAGTAGTTGCTGAAAATTTGAAAAGAAAATATTAATAAAGTAATTTGAGAATTAACACGACGGTAAACTACAAGTTCTAATCTTAAGCTTACCAAGATTTTCTAGGCAAGTAAGAGACATAAGAAAGAAGTTCTCGGGGTCTCCCAAGGACAAGAAGTGATTGCTTTGAGAAATATGTTAGATGAGATGAGGTTGACCAAGGACTCTTTGAATGATAGAAAGAAAAGAATGTTTTCGAAGATTTGATAGAGTCAATAGAGTAAGCCTATTTCTAATGTTATTTGAAGCAGAAATCAACAGCTTTATAGTTTTATTAACCTCATCATTAAGATCTTTAAAAATAGGATCTAACAAAGAAGCATAGATTAGCAAAAGAAAGTAGATGAATAATGATAAACACTATGATCAACTTACGAGGAATAGAAAAGACTCCATTGATATTTGGGAAGCATTTGATGAAGAAGAATTGCGTCTACCAGTATCTAAGTCGATTCATCCCCTCTGAGATTAATTTTTTATAGGGATTAACTCTCAAAATCTGGTTGTTCAGATTGCTGAGTTTGACTATGCAAACCAAATAGTTGACAACTTTGGCATTTAATGTAGGATGGCATGATTCCAGAGCCATAAGCTCCAAAGAGAGAAGGTGCGTATAAACATTGGGAGATGACTAGATTGGTGAAAAGCCTAGGTGGGCCAAGAATTTTGATAAGAAATCTAGGAAGGGAAGGAAGCCATCATGCCAAATATGATTGGCAGTGCATGCAAATATCCTTTGGTATGATTTTGAATGGTATCACTATCAATAGGGGGAATGGATTCTACCCTAGTGACTCCAAAGTCATTCAGAATGGCATCACCCTCATTTGGAGTGGATAATAGATAATGTTTGGAAAGAGCTTCAACATTCTCTAGAGAAGATTCTGCCTCTAGAGCTGTCTTTTTCAGGTTTCTTGGAGACCTTTTTCATACCCATGATCCTGTTAGGTGAAATCATTTCAGTAAAAATTTATAAATTGTTTGATATCGTTCAAGGATGTTGAAAAAAGATTGCTATAATTCAAATATCAATACAAATATGTAAATTCAAATCCTTGAAAGAGTGTTAAAGTCAATTTGGTATGTGAAATTCATTGAACTTCCAATAGTGTCAAAAGGGTAAATGGAATAGTAACCCCTATAAACACCGTTCGACAATGTCGAAAGCTCAAGAAAAATATTGTTGTTAAAAGGAATGTTAAACCTACACAACCGCTTTAAATATATATACGGACATATATATATATACACACACACACACACACACACGTATATATGTATATGTATATACGCTAAAAACATTCCATAAGCTAGACAAATAAAACTTTTGACAATGTCAAATCCCATAAATTTTGTTTTTACTCAAAGAATATGAATGTTGCCGAAACCCTATATACCCATTAAGTTGAAAGACTTAGGTTCAAGTAATATCAATATAAATGAAAAGGCTTTAGAGTGTTTGGATGGTATTTCTGTAGAATGATGGTCAAATACCTGTTAACTACAACATGTTTCTAATAAGTCGAATATGGTGTAAGATTTCGAAAGCATACAAACAACCAAACTTGATTCAATATAGTATGTTTCGATCTAGTCGAAAGGTTTGGTGCGATTTTCAACTTGAACAAAATATGTTTTCCTCAACCCAATTTATGAAAAGAAAAGTGAGTTTCTAACTCTCAACATCTCCTAAAGCAAATTAAAATTAAGTACGAATCTAAGGACCAGTTAAATTCACTTTTATATTTCTTAGGTTTTGAACCCTTTAAAATAAAAGTTAGGTTTTCAAAAGTATGTATTGTAGACACATTAAGGTGACTTCTTTGAAATGAATCAGAAGAGTATCGAAACATACTTCTGCGTTAGATGAGGTACATTTCTTATCAATTACATCAACTCCTTCAAAGGGGTTCACATAAAGGTAAAAACACATGACCTCCTTTCTACCCCTTCAAAGGAGATCGAAATTGTAAAGTAAAATTGACCACCTCAAACCCTTTCGAAAATGTTGGAAAAAGGGGTTGAAAATAAAATTATATTTAGCCTTCTCTTTGAAGCTGTTAGAAAAGTGTCTTCTCCCCAATTCAATTTTAATCCAATACTTCAAAAGTTAATAATTAAATTGATTGGAGGACAAATTTACAATATACAATAGCAATAATCCCTAAAAATAAAATTTGAACCATAATAAAAAAGGGCTTGAGTTCGTATGCAAGAATGGAAAATAATCCTTAAACCTGACGAATTTGAATTCTAACTCAAAATTAACATCATCAATCAAACAAGATAAATATATAAGTAAATCCAAAAATAGTTTCATACAAATGAAAATTTGAATTGTCTTACTGGACTTAAAATGGAAAGACAGATTCAAACCTAAAGAATTTGAAATCAAAACCAATCGTGGTAAATTAGTTTTAAGGATAAAACTATAAGTACATACCTTGAATTCGAAGTTGTGTTGAATAAAAATAAGAAATTAAAAAGAAGTTGTAATTTTTATTTTTGTTGTGAGCTTTCAATGGCAGTAAACGAAAAAGAGAAGAAGAAAGCACAATTTATAAAGGTAGTAGATGCCAAGAAAGACGTCCGATCAAATTTAAAAAAGAGGTCAAGATCAGTTTAGGATATCAAAAGGCAGAAAATTTTGTTAGTTTTAGGATGGTTGACTTGGAGAGTTAAGAGCATCCGTTCACAATGGGTGGCATGTGTATTACCACCAATTCTCACTTCAACCATGTCCAAACCATGAAGAGAAGAAGTGAAGGATTTATAAGAGATGATTACATCAACAAAGCCTTTCGAAGGAGTCGAAGGGGTGCTATAGTAAAAATTGGATGTGCTATAAGCTTTTAAAAGGTCAAAAGGGGACGAAAGTACTCAATCGCTTCAATTACTTCCATTTGAAATAGATGCTTCAAATAAGTTGAGGAACATCTTTCAAAAGCAACAAATTTTAGCCACTAACATGCATGCCAAACCATTCTAAACTAAAGGTTTCATCTTCATGTACATCCCATAAAGAGAAGTTTTGCTAGAGAAATCCTTCAAAAGCTCAAATAAGCCTTTCAAATAGGTTGAGACCATTCATAATTAAGAAAGAAGAGCTTGATAGCTTTCAATATTGCAATCTATTATACTAGAGGATGGGGTTCCATATCAATCAGCAAGTTTTCCATTGAAAGCTACCTTCCTCCTTAAAACCTTCAGCATCTCGACTACTTCGATGCTCCAAAGATCCACTTATCGACAGAGTCGAAAGCTCTTCCCATTTCATACTTGCAACAACCCAGCAACACAAAGCAGAGAAGCTCACCTACCCCTTTGGTTGATGTCAAAAGCGCTCAAGTCCATTCAAAAGCAATGTATAAAGATGCCTAAATGTTGATAGCAATGAAAGGTCTCTAAGGTAGCCTTTCAAACAATCTGATAGGACAGATTCCAAAGGTGCCAACCTACAACTACAAATAAGACCCCAGGGTTCTGGTTTAGGGGATCCAAATTCATTCACTTCATTCTTGTACTTTCTTAAATTTGTAAACCCTAATTTCAAAATTAGATTGGGGATTTGATCAATTTGTACAAATTTAGCTTAATGAAAGAAAGATTATAGTATTTTTGGATATGTAGTTGATTTAATATTCTTGTTAGACTCAGTTTATGATCTGCTTATGTCGACTTGATCAAAAGCCAACCTTTAGGGTGAGTCAAAATCCTCAGCTCAACAAATATCATTAAAGCCTTAGCTTCTAGCCTCAACTTGTAAAAGGTTCATCTTTTGAAGTGGTCAACGCCTTTAAACTATTTTGAAAGGGTGTTTCGAAAGGATATTAACCTATTTAACTAGTTCGAAAGGCAATATAAGAAGGAATTCAAGTGTTTCAACCAAGTCGAAAGGTTGTAAAAGGAATTTTAACTACTACAGCCTATTCAAAAGATGGGCTTAAGCGAATAAAATAGTGTATTATTTATCTCTATCTAATCGAAAGGTATTAACCATTATCACCTTTTTCAAAAGAAGGAAAGACATATCTACACTGTAAACTCTACTTTGGGGTGTTGATAAGTTTTCTTATTAACAAATTGGAATTAGATAATTTATAGTCTACTCAAATTTAAGCCTTTTTATTTCGCTTGTAATGTTAAAGGATTCTAAAATTCAAATGAATTGGAAATGGTGAGCAAAGTACAAATCTCATAAACTGTAGTTTGCATCGACTATTTCTATAAATTAAATAAACATGAACCTGTAACATCCCTACTTGGAGGCCAAAAACTAATGGCTACAGATGTTGCAGTTAGCCATAATTAATAATCCTCGACGACCAGGTACGGTAATGTTAGATACATTGATATAACAAAAACACATGTTTAAAATTAAAACAACTTTCTCACTCCAATTCAAAACATTTCAAATTCATTACGTAATCCCAGTATGAAAACCATGTTTAGAGAAAATATATTTATTACAACATATGCTTAGAGCGACATATGAAGATGCCCCACTGGATGATCAGAGTGTATATAGGCAATCGAACAACATTGCCTTTATAACAATAATACGGCAGAATCAAAATAAAAGAGAACTCTAAATAGCTACCATGCCTCATGCACGTCCTTGGAAGCTTATTTGTTCAAAGAGGTACCTGAAAACCTTAACTCTCAAACTACTCAAAATTAATGAGTACCCGATATTTTAAGGGGAAAACACAAACTTCGAGTCAAACATAAATCGTGGTATGAATAATAATATACCATCTCTAACCATTAGATATCTAGTGAGACCATGCCACTTAGCGGAACGAGTTTTCCCCTCATTGGTATCCTAAAATCTTTATAAAACCTTATACCATGCAACTGCGTCCACAATAGTTAAAATCATCTCAAATAATATGACGATATGCAAACAAGTAAATCAATTCTGGATTTCCCATCCTTATTCATTTCTGACTAAGTGCCTCAACTATAATTTCTAGGGTCACTATTAACCTATTAGTTTTCACTGGCTTACTTATAACATGTTTAATGTTTAAGGACTCCCTGTCCAGTTTCATAGTTTTCACAAGCTTACTATTAACCTGTTTAATGTTTAAGGACTTCGTGTCTAGTTTCATATTTTTCATGGGCTTACTATTAAACTATTTAATGTTTAAGGATTCCTTGTCCAGTTTCATAGTTCTCAAAGGCTCACTATTAACCTTTTAAATGTTTAAGGACTCCCTCTCTAGTTTCATAGTTTTCATAGGATCACTAAGAACCAATTGGCCCATACGAATAAACCATGGGTTCTGCCTAAATCTATTGGTAACTCCAATAACTTCCCTTTTATAACAGTTTTCATGGGTTGACTAGGAACCTATTGACTTGTGCCAAAATCTTAATCTGGATATAATTTGCATGAGTTCACTACAAACCTATAGGCCCCTGCCAATAACTCTTTCTAATCATAGTTTTCATGGGTTTACTATGAATATGTCCCCCTGACAACTTCTTTTATAAATAGTTTCATGGGCTTACTATGAACATATTGGCTCTAGCCAATATCTTTTCCTATACACAGTTTTCATGGGCTTGCTGTGTACCTATTGGCACCTACCAATATCTTTAATTAACATTTTAGCATCCTATACTCTGGTCTTCCTGACCTCCTGGATGCAATTCTACTCATTTAGGAGTTAGTTTAATTTATATTCACTACTGGGTCAACCTACTGGTTATTCTGCCCTTTCCCAAATTGCAGATTTTGGTCTATTATAATGTGAATATATTTAAATACATATATGAAGATGGAAAAATATTAGTACCAACCTCTATGGTTTAATATCCTCAAAATCATTTTATATGAAACTTGGTTAATCGCTTTAACCTATTAATCAAAGAAAACTTCTTCAAAACTCTATTTCGAAACACTTTATTTATGCCATGGTTTTCTTTTAAAATGAGATTTGGTTATTGTTTTGAAAACTATGCTTTTGAAACCTTAAAACATTACTTTTGAAACCCCTTGATAACGTTCTTCGAAAGCATAGAAAACTTGTCTTCAAAACACAAAATATATACCATTCGAAGCTCTTTAAACCATTTCTTTGAAACCAAAATGTACCTTTCAAAGGTATCAAAACATTACGCGGTATTCGTTAGAAACATAGCTTCGAAACCGATGAAAGTACCCCTTTCGAAACCTTTGGGTTTACTCAAAACTTCTTTTAGGTCAAAGTGAATATATATATGAAAGTATCTCTTTCGAAACCTTATTGTTCATACAAATCGTTTGGGGAATGTTCGATAGCATCGGCACCGTATGTTCGAAAGCTTCAAAACCGTTAAGTAAAACATTAAAGCTTAGCATTGAAACCCCCTTTCGAAGTCATTGCCTTCGAAACCCTTGAACTCTTTCGAAAGAATTTAGGAAATGGTTAATTACATCTTTAAAACCAAAGCTATCCTTTGAAAGCATTGATGACTTCAATACACTTGAAAGTCAAAGGAACGGTAGCATGGCTTCGACTAGGTCGGAACCATTATTTTCAAAAGCATTCTTCTATTAGCAAAGGATATCATTCAAAAGCATTTACTTTTAAACAAAGAACAATTGCAATAGGTTCAAAAGTAATAGGGTATCAACTTGAATGAAAGTACCCTTCAAAAACAAGGCAGGCGCATAACTTTTGAAAGTAAACAATGATTTCGACTCAATCGAAAAAACGCTTTTGACACACTGCCTTCTGCCTTCCTCCTTCCTCTAACCCACTACATACCAATATTGATACCTTATGTATTGGCTTTGGCTTTTTAGGGTTTCATCTTGATTGAAGGAGAAAGTATATGGTAGAAAGGTGCTTCTAATAGAGGCGGAGCCGACTTTTTTGAGTAAATCTTATTTAATGCCAATGAAAGTAAACATTTTCTAACTAACCTGCCTACTTGTAAGCATATGATTGGTTCTCTCAACTTTTCAAATCATTTACACAAAATAACTGTCGCATAACTTAAGATCTAAACCCAGATTAATATAACAGGTAAGCCCTTCAATTAAGCAAAATAATTATATCATTTAGGTCCTCCATTCAAAATAATTTAATTCTCATAGTAAATTACTTATGAAAAATCCCAAAAAATCATGGAAATTCACTATTGATATGTTATCTAACATATCTAAATTTCATGCCCAAATTCTTAATGTAATTTCTGAAATATATTCCTAAACCCAATTAGCCATATTTTCCTTTGAAAATTCATAATAATCTTTCCATAGCTTGGAAATTTATCAAAATTAAAACCCACTCCAAAATCATGTTTTACATAACATATAATTTTTCATGACATTCAAGCATCAATTACAATCTTTTTTTTTGTAAAACCACATAAATCCTTATTTAAATATTTTATTCAGATTAGACAAGTTATAATCCAAGCATCTCATCATCCAAAACATCATAAAAATGAATTTAATCTCAAATTCAAAAACATATGATCATAAAACAAAATAGAGATATTATAAATTATTATTCATTTTGCTTCGTATAAGTAGATTGGATTGAGATTAATTTCACCTAAGCTTGAATGCCTCGTTTTTAATTGAATTCCTCTTTTCTTTCTTTGCTAATGGTCGGCTCCTCTATTAGTCTACGTTTTGATTGTTTTTTTGAAAATGAGAAAAATGAACTTGAATGGTACAAGGAACGAAAATATATAAGCTTTATAGTAATAATGTGCGATTAATTCCCAATATGTCGTTGTGCAAATTAATTTTCTTAAAAACCTTTCTTAAGCCCATTTAATTTGTTTAACACAGCCTTGTTAACGTTTATTCAAATCTCAATCCCTTTTTCACTAAAATTATTTACATTGTTCTTTTTAAGTTATCTAATTAAATCTCCTGAACAATATTATTAAAAATCAGGGGTGTTATAGGCTCCCCTCCTTAAAGAGTTTCGTACTCCGAATTCAATAAGGACTAAATACTAAACATAGCAATCATCTGTAATGATTCCGAACAACCTACGAGCCTACCTGACTAGCAACTATCTAAATAAATCTAATATAGACATACCCACAAAGCAGATTAGAATAAGTATCTCCAATCCTGTTTTCCGTCTCCCAAGTACAGTCCTTCTCATTATCGCTCCACTAAACTTTAACCAACTTGACTATCTTGTTCCTCAATTTTTCCTCATCTCTTGCTATAACCCGAACTAGTTGTCTAACATATGCCAAATTAGGCTCTACTATCAAATCTTCCAACCCAATTAGAGGAACATCAGTCTCTGGATCTTGCACATACTTGCAAAGATGTCACACATGTGGACACCAACCATAATGGTCGGCAACTCAACTCTTTATGCAGGCTTTCCAATCCTCTTTATAATCTGGAATGGACCAACATGTCTCGATGATAGATTCCCTGAATTTTCAAGTCATACCACACCCTTCATCGGTGACCTTAATGAAAATCTTATCTCCTACTGAAAATTCTAGGTATTTACGCCTCTTATCTGCATAACTTTTCTGTTTGGACTGAGCTTCCTTCATTCTTTCTTGGATCAACTCAATCTTCTTTGACACCTCTATAACGGAATCTTGACTTAAGACTAACCTGTCTCCAGTCTCCAACCGTCATGCTAGTGATTTGCATGGCTTCCATATAGAGCTTCAAAAGGTGCCATTGCTATACTAGTTTGATAACTATTATTATAGGAGAAATCAACCAAATGTAGGTGATCTTCTCAAGATCCACCAAAGTCCAATGCATATGCTCTCAATAAATCCTCGAGTACCATATTGACTCTCTCTATCTGCCCATCTGTCTACGGGTGATATGCAGTACTCATCTTCAGCTTAGTGCCTAACATATCCTGTAGACTAATCCAAAATTTACTAGTAAACAAAGCGTCTTTGTCACCGACTATGCTACTACGAAATACATGAAGTCTAACTATGTTCTTCATGAATAGCTTCGCTAAAACATGTGTCATCCTAGATGACTTAAATGGTATGAAAATGGCACTCTTGGCCAACCTATCCCCTATGAACCATAAACTTTGTTTTCCTCTATTTGACACTGGCAGCCCGTCTATAAAATCGATGGATACTGGATCCCATGTCCAAACTAGAATCTCTAAAGTCCAAAGCAATCCACTTGGCTTCTGATGTTCGGCTTTCACTTGTAGACAATTTGCACACGCCTATCCTATATGCCAACATCCCTCTTTATACCTTTCCAATAGAAGCCCCTCTTCATATCTTGATACATCTTGGTCCCTCCAGGATGAATCGTAAACTTAGATCGATGACATTCTCCAAGCACTTTTCACAAGTCCTCAACATTTAGAACACGTAACCGTCCGTTCTTTCTCAATCATTCCCTTTGGTCAAGACTAAAATCCTTCAGATCATCGATCTCGATTCCACCTCATGCTTTCTAATCCTCTTGGCTAAAACGGGATCCTCTTTCTGCTTAGAAGCTATCCCCTCGATCAACACTCGTCGAAATTCTGAAAAGGACATCCTGGCAATACTCTAACTGAACTAGCAATCGACCTTAACTACACACTACAAGTATTCAAAGCTTCCAAATCTTTCTATTCTACCAATATAGCTAATAACACATTCTGATGTCTTCTGCTAAGAGCATCAACCACCATATTTCCTTTCCCAGGAGTATATCTATACCAAAATCATAAGCAGCTAAAAGCTCCAGCCACGTCTACTGTCTCATATTCAGCTCCTTCTAAGAGAATAAATATCTTAAAGACTTACAATCTATGTATTTCAAATCTCTGCCCTACGCGATAATGCCTCCAAATCCTTAATGTGAAGTTCACCGCAGCCAACTCAAAATCATGAGTAAGATATCTCATTTCATGTAGTTTAAGCTATCGTGAAGCGTAGGTAATTACTTTACCCTTCTGCATTAGTACAGCTCCTAGTCCAGTCCCACATACATTAGTATACACCATCCACCATTGGTTTCTGTCTGGGACTACTAACACAGGTGCTTTGGTCAATAAATGCTTTAACTTAAGAAATGCTTCCTCACATTTGTCGGACCAACAAACTTCACCTCTTTCCTGGTTAGCTTAGTCAAAGGCACAACTATCTGCGAGAAATCCTTGATGAATCTTCGATAATAGCTGGCTAGTCGAAGAAAACTTCTAAACTTAGTTACCATCTCCAGTCTCTTCCAGTTTTTAACAGCTTCAATATTATCTTAATCGACTGACAACCCCTTCTTTGAAATCACATGGCCAAGAAACTTAACCTCTTTCTTTCAAAAATGACACCTGGAAAACTTCACCTTAGCTGTTGCTGCATTAGCATCTCAAGCACAACTCTAAGATGATCTGCATGCTCTCTTTCATCCTTAGAGTATACTAAAATATCATATATGAACACCAACACGAACCTATCCAAGTACTCTTAGAAAACTTGGTTCATTAAATCCACGAAGAAAGTAGATGAATTCATTAACCCGAATGGCATTACTAACCACTCATATGAACCATACCTAGTCCGAAATGTTGTCAAAGGAATGCTGTCCTCCGACACTCTTAACTAATGGTAACCTGTCGCCAAATCCAACTAGAAAAACACTATGATTCCATAAAACTGATCAAATAGATCATCAATTCCCGATAAAGAATACTTATTCTTGATCGTCCTCTCATTCAACTTACAATAATCGACACACATCCTCAACAAACCATTTGGTTTCTTCAGGAACGCCACTCCTCAAGGCGAACTACTTGGTTGAATAAATTCCTTCCTTCTAGATCCACTAACTGCACCTTCAATTCCTTCATCTCAGTTGGTGTCATCCTACAAGGTGGTCTACTCACAAGTTCAGTTTTTGACACAAGATTTATTCGAACTCAACAGCTCATTTCGATGGTAGTCCTATGACCGGCTTAAAGACATCTGCAAACTCTCTTGCTTCTCGAACCTGAATTAGCTCTTCTCCCACTTCCATTGCACTTAACAAAGCGCAACTACTCCGGTCAGAATTCTCTACTAAGTATTTAATTCGGTTATGACTATCAGGCTGTGCAGTTAGTGCGCTTGGTAGATTCAAAGCGGTGGAGGTGCAAAAAGTCATAGCGGGGATACAGCGAGGATATAGCGGGATATAACAGATGGCTGTAACATAGCATATAAAACTCGTACTTAACGTTTTTACAAATATATAAATGGTAATTAAATGAAAAATTATCATTCCGTTGAATTATAAATAATGCATAAATAATTTTAAATAAAAACATATGCAAATATAATTTAAATAAACGAAAAACTGTTATATAACTTAATTTGATTTGGTTCAATATTAGAGTATTTTCATTTCTGAAAATATATTAAAAATTAAATCAAATAAATTAGTTTCATAATTTTATAATGTATAAATGCAATTTTTCAATTCATTTTATTAAAAAAGATATAGCGAGAATAGCGGAATATAGCGGAAATAACGGGATATAGCGAAAATAGCGGGGATTAAAGACGAAAGGCTATATTCTGGGGCTATATGGAAAAATCGTAGCGGTAGAAATCCGCTATGAGATATAGCGGGGTTGTAGCGGGGTAATAGCGGGGCATTAACTACACAGCTATCAGTGTGTCTTAATGATATCTCCTCTTCCTCGAAAAAAATATCCTAGCCTCATACTTACTCAACCAATCTATCCCAAAAATGATTTTAAAATCTACAAAATCAAAAAAATACAGACAACATGCAAACTTATAACCCAATAATCAAGTTCTAACTGGTCACATCTCATCTCCAACGTTGCATACCCTTCTATTGGATTCATGACCCTTAAGGAAGTAACAAGGTATGTGGGTTCTAAGCATAAACTATCAATCAAACACTGGGATATAAATGAACGTGATACACCGGTATCAAATAGTATTCTAACTTGCATACTCTGAATAAAAAATGTACCTTCCATCATAGTCTTCCCCTTCTCAACTATAGTTGGCTTAGCAGATGATGATCCAATAGCCAAAACCTTTCCCTTGTCTACCCTGACTGGCTCTGGACACTGGTTCTTATAATGCCCGATTTGATCACGTTTAAAGCACTTGACATTCTTCTTATCTGCAGCCTTCTTCCCCTTGCCTGATCGACACTCATGAGCATAATGACCCTTTTTGCCACAATTGAAGCAAATTAACCCACCCGTAGCCTTCATGGTAGGCTCCCAATTCAGGGCTCCCTTTTCTTAAAGAACTTTCTCTTCTTTTCTTGAGACCCTTGGGTTTCAATTGGCTTCTCTTTAGAATAAACAGTAAGTATTTCTTTATGGCGAATTGCCATCTCCACCACCCCATTGCTAGGTTCATGAAGATGTGGCAAGATTGCCCTAGCAATCTCGGGCCCCAGTCCCCTAATGAACTTCTGATTTCTCCTAATGACAGTGTCTATAGTGTTATATCCATAATGGGACAATTCATCAAACATAGCAGCATACTCAAAAACCGACATCTCTACCTACTCAAGATCCAAAAACTTTCTCAGGAGTGCTGATTTAGCAACCTTAAACATAAACCTCTATTCAAATCTCCTTTTAAAATCCTCCCAAGTCAATTCCTCCTCTAGAACTCTAATAGTAACACTATTCCACCATTGAAGTGCTAACCCTTGCAACCTCCTAGAGGCCAACCTTCTCTTCTACTCGTCATCTATGCCCAAATCAGAAAATATCCTCTTATAATGCAACATCCAATTCTGAACTTCTATGGCATTCTCCGTCCCAAGAATGGCTTCCCATCTAGACTGGTGTAATCTCGGCTTAGCATAGTTATTCCCTATGACTAGCTCTACCAACATTTCCAGCAACTCCTGCTAGCATCATATTGATGAAGTACCGATACATCACCCTTATATCCACTGGTGGACTTCCAGCACCCACATTGGCATCAACATTTTGGTTAGCATTAGCCCATTACCTTGGTTTCTCTTGGTATTAAGTCGAACATTTCCATTGGTTATGGTGCTTTCTCAAATGAGATTTCCTCTTCCGTTTCCTACTTCCATATCTTATTTCTCATAATTATACGTACGAGCCTTAGTAAGATACAAAAGAACAGTCTAAGAGAGAGAGGATTACATACTTATATATATATATATATATCAAATACAAGTACACTATTATAGCATTAACCCCACTCGATCTTACTTTCAGACTCATTGTGTTATGTATGAAAATCTTTTAGGTTTAAAACTCTTTTAAGCTTCATAAACCAATGCACTAATACCAACATGTAACACCCCCCACTTGGAGGCTCAAAACTAACGGCTAGGGATGCTGTAGTCATCCATAGTTAATAATCCTCGGCGACCAAATGTGGTAATGTTAGATATATTGAAATAATAGAAACACATGGATATGGAAAAAATTTAGAATTAACAAACAACTTTCTCATTCTATTTCAAAACATTTCAAACTCATTACATAATCCAAATACAAAAACCACGTTCACAAGAAATATATTTATACAACATATGCCAAGGCCAAAATATTAAGATGACCTTTTGGATGATCAGAGTATATATAGGAAATTAAATAACTTTGCCTTTATAAAAACAACACACTGAAATAAAAATAAAAGAGAACTCTAGATAGCTGTCATGCCTCCTGCACATCCCCGGAAGCTCATTCGTCTAAAGACGTGCCTAAAAACCTCAACTCTCAAACTACTCAAAATCAATTGAGTATCCAAGAGCTTAAGGGGAAAACAAAACTTCGAATCAGACTTAAAGCCTAGTATAAATAATAACCTGCCATCTCAAACTAATAGATATCTAGTGAGACCACACCGCTTAGCAGAATAAGTTTTTCCCTCACTAGAATCCTAAAACCATTATAAATCATATATTACGCTCCTACATCCACAATGGTTAAAACATCTCAAATATTATGATGATATGCGAACAAGTAAATCAATTCTGGATTTCCCATCACCATTCATTTCTGACAAACAATCTCAATTATAGTTTCTAGGGTCATTATTAACTTATTAGTTTTCGAGGGCTTACTAATAACCTATTTGATGTTTAAGGACACCTTGTCTAGTTTCATAGTTTTCATAGGCATACTATTAACGTGTTTAATGTTTAAGGACTCCCTGTCCAGTTTCATAGTTTTCATGGGCTTACTATTAACCTATTTAATGTTTAAGGAGTCCCTGTCTAGTTTCATAGTTATCATGGGATCACTAAGATCCTATCGGCCCCTGCCAATAACATCATTGTTCCATGGGTTCTCTCGGAATCGATTGGCAACTCCAATAACTTCCCTCTTATACTAGTTTTCATGGGTTGATCAGGAACCTATTGAATTGTGCCGGTATCTTAATCTGGATATAGTTTTCATGGGTTCACTACAAACCTATTGGCCTCTGCCAATAACACTTTCTAATCATTGTTTTCATGGGTTTACTATGAACCTTTCTCTCTAACAACTTCTTGTATGCATAGTTTTTAAGGGCTTACTATGAACCTATTGGCCCATGCCAATATCTTTTCATATACATAGTTTTTATGGGCTTACTGTGAACCATATTGGCCCTTTCCAATATCTTTAATTAACAATTTAGCATCCTACACTCTAGTCTTCCAGACCTCCTGGATGCAATTTTACTCATTTAGGAGTTAATTTAATTTATATTCACTACTGTGTCAACCTACCGGTTATTTCGCCCTTCCCTAAATTAAAGCTATTGGTCTATTACAACATGAATATATTAAAATACCTATATGAAGAAGCAAACATATTAATACCAACCTTTTTGGTCTAATATCCTTAAAGTCATTTTATATAAAACTTGGTTAATCCCATTAACCCATTAATCAAAGAAAACTTCTTCAAAACTCCATTTCAAAAAAATTTATTTATGCCATGGTTTTCTTTTAAAATGAGTCTAGTTTTTTATTTGAAACTAAGGATTTCAAAAACTTAAAACCTTACTTTCGATAACTTTGGATAATCTCCTTTGAAAGCATAGAAGAATTCTTTTCAAAACACAAAATATATAACGCTCGAAGCTCTTTAAATCTTCTCTTTCGAAATCAAGATGTACCTCTCGAAAGTGTCAAAACATTAATAGTAATCCTAAGAACCATAGCTTCGAAACCAATGGAAGTTCCCCTTTGAAACCTTGGGGTTTAATCAAAACATCTTTTGGATCAAAGTGAATATATGTGAAAGTATTTCTTTCGAAACCTTATTCTTTATATAAAATCGTTTGGGGAAAGTTCGATGGCAACGGCGCCATCCTTTTGAAAGCTTCGAAACTGTTAATTAAAACATTGAAGGTTAGCATGGAAACCACCTTTCGAAGCCATTACCTTCGAAACCCTTGAACCCTTTCGAAAGCATTTAGGAAGTGGCTTAGTACATTTTTAAAACAGAAGCTATCCTTCGAAAGCATTAATGACTTTAATACACTCGAAAGGCAAATAAATGGCTGTAGGGCTTTGATTAAGAACCATCATTTTCAAAATATTTCTTTTATAAACAAAGGATCTCATTCGCACGTAATTATTTTTAGATAAACAAAAGAAGCAACAGGTTCGAAAATAACATGGTATCCACTTGGTCGAAAGCACCCTTCAAAAACAATGCAAGTGCATAACTTTTGAAAATAAACAATGGTTTCGACTCTATAAAAAACAATGCTTTCAACACCCTGCGTTCTGCCTTCCTCCAATCCACTACGTACCCATGTTGATGCACTGTGTATAGTTTTCAGCTTCGTGGGGTTTTGACTTAATCGAAGGCAGAAGTATATGGTCGAAATGTGCTTCTAACAGAGCTAAAACCCACTTTTCTGGTAAATCAGATTTAATTCCAATTAATGTAAACACTTTCTAACTAATCTACCTACTTGTAAGCATATGATTAGTTGCCTCAGCTTTTCAAATTATTTAAACAAAATAACCGTTGCATAATAATAAATATAAACCGAGATTAATTTAACAGATAAGCCCTTCCATTAAGCAAAAAATTAAATCATTTAGTTCCTCCATTCAAATTAATTTAATTCTCATAGTAATTACTAATGAAAATCCCCAAAATCATAGAAATTGACTTTCAGTATGTTACCTAACATATCTAAATTTTAGACCCAAATTCTCAATATAATTTCTAAACCCAATCAACCATATTTTCCTTTGAAAATTCATAATACTCTTTCCACAGCTTGGAAAATCATCAAAATTAAAAATATACTCCAGAATCATGATTTACATAACATATAATTTTTCCATGGCAATTTTCCATGGAATTCAAACATCACTTTCAATCGGTTTTGCCCTAAACCACATAAATCCCCGTTTAGATATATAAAGCATATCATCATCCAAAACATCATAAAAATGAATTTAATCTTAAATCCAAAAACTTATTATCATAAAACAAAATAGAGATGGTATAAATTATTATTTATCTTGATTAGGATATGGAGATTGGATTGAGATTGACCTCCCCTAAGCTTAAATCCCTATCTTTTGATTAAATTCCACTATTCTTTCTTTGTTAATGGTCGACTCTTTTATTAGTTAGAGTTTTGGTTGTTTTTGTAAAAAGGAGAAAATGAAAGTGAATGGTATAAAGAAAGGGAATATATAAGGGTTATGGTAATAAGTTGCAGCTATTTACCAATATGACCTTATGCAAATTAATTTGCTTAAAAACCTTTTTTAAGTCCATTTAATTTGTTTAGCACAACCTTCTTATCATTTATTCAAATCTCAATCCCCTTATCACTCTAATTATTTACATTATTCTATTTAATTTATCTAACTAAATCTCCTGAGTAATGTTATCAAAAATTAGGGGTGTTACGGAACCCTTTTCCCATTTCAAGGTCGTATGTGCAAAACTTTTATGAAATATAAAAGGTCTAAAATGTAAGATACATTTCTCTAAAATGGAAAGAGTAACCCTTGTATATTAATATGGAAGAGTCTGGTGATAATCAAATTTTATACAAGTCTAGCTATGTTGGCCATGGATATTAGTTGTTCTTCTTTGGAATTTGGAGATTTGTATGAGTTCGAAATTTCATTAAATTCACTAGTGAATTGTTATGTATATCTCAATCTTTGAATCTTAGATCTCGCGCATATATACATATATATTATATTAACTTATTAATTATTAAAGTTAATAATATAATGATTGTAGCGCATTCAGCGTAGAATTAATAGGTAGTAATTAGCATTAATTTTTTAGCAAGGTAGTCAATGGTAACTATGTAGTTTAATCCATAAAAAACACTTAATAAGAGGTTACCTTATATGGTCTTAATTATTAATTATGCCGGATAATGTGTATATATACAACCTATTTATGTGAAGCATGACTAAATTATAGGGACGCGAGGTTAGTCTAAAGTACACAAAAGCCTACCCAGCTAAATCTGGCTACTAGTAGTGTAACTTTGAGGACTAATATAGGACATCATCTATAATAAATAACCTTGGTGGATGCAAGGTTAGCCTTAATTTTATAGGGCAAGTCTTCCTAGTGAATCTGGCTAACAATGGCTATATCAAATAATCGAACTAATATGAGATGTCATGGTTTGGGTTAAGAACCATAAACGTGTTATTTTATACCGTCGGAGGAATCATTAGAGGAGTCCTCTTCGGGTTTAGAGGTACTAAGTGAGTAGTTTAGAGTCCGCCACTTTCCTATAAGAGAAGTATTAAGTGACCTGATGGGAATTCTTACGATGTTAGTTAGGGAGAACCATCGAGAATCCCATCTTAGGGTTAGGTATTAAATGATGGAGACCTGCCTATTTTACAAGTATTAATTGGTCGGTGTCTGCCTAATTCCAAATAAAATGGTATTAAGTGGTTTGGGTGCCTTATCTTGCATCGTCCAGAATATTTGCATTAGAGTTTTGTAGTTGGACTGGAAGAGCCTTTGGGCTAACATTCGAAGTTATTCATATTTTAAAATTTTGAACATATAAAACTTCTTTTTATCTATATGATATTGCCTAAATAATATTACGATAAAGCTTGAGATTTTATTTCACCAGACGTTGTTGTTTTGACTCCCTCCTCGTTTCAACACACAAGTTAGAGGAGATAAAGCTGTTATAAAGGAAGACGGTATAATAAAGACCGTGTCTGTCATCTACCTTTTATTGCTTTTTATACTATTTTCATGTATCCAGTTAAAGACTATCATGTTGTTGTTATTGTTGTTTTGAGATATTATACTATGGAGATTTTGACGATACATTACTTTGTGATGATGTTATTATGTTCTGAAATGATCTTCTTTATGGAATGGGTATGTGTTGTTTATATTATATTTTATCAATTTCACCGTGATATTCTAAAAGTATAGATAGAAAGCTCACTGTTTTCTATTTAAATTTTATTAACCAACAACCAGCCTTGGAATGAGTCAATGTTTCGATGGTCCATTTCTACTTTGAAATTTTGGCATATTTCAAAAGGTGTTGTTACATGATGATAGGGATAACAATAAAGAATCCAACATAGGTATGGAAAAAGAAGACAAGAAATCCATAACCAATGGCATAAAAGGGAATAAATGGTTGATTCTCCACCAATCTATTATAGCTATGTATTTTTTGTTATGTTTACCATCGTAAGAAATGGAAATGACAATGATTGAAGCCACTTTGAATGTGGAAACTTTCTAGACTTTGTGGGTAATGGAAATGGAGATCCATTACCTCAATGAACCACTAATTATGCTAATGAATTTGAAAAAGAAATATCAATTCGATCATAATAGCCCAAGTTCACTCCAATTTTAAGGAGGTCATGGACATAACCGATCTATTCCATTTTGTTATATTTGTGTATATTCATTTTCCATGTTTGTTTTTTTAATTATATTTATTTGTTTTTATAATCTATAAATAACTTTGAGTTATAAAATGTATTGTACAAACATAGAAGTTATACATAACTTACAAAATACATGAAAATACGTAGAAATATGTATAACATACACAATATAAGGAAATAACTAAAATTTTAGTTAACCTAAAGTTCATATATACCATGCCCATAAGGCTAGTACTGTATTTGTAATAATGAGATGAATTATATGTTGATTAAGACAACTCAAAAACATCATCCCTTATCACTTCATCTATAATTTTCCAGTGCCTTCAACAAGCCACGGTAAACACGACACAAGTACATATAATATCGATATTTCATTGCCTTAACCTACAGTTTGTATAATTATTATAACCTTCTTCAATCTATATCAAGAAAACTTGATTAATTTCTTCTTATAGATGTATATGATCACCTTTACTAAATTCTTTTATCAACATCAAATAATTATGTAGAATCCAAGCTTTATTTCCTTTGAGGATCTAATGAGTTTTCCATACAAAACATACATTTAAACAATAAGTACATAATCCATGTGACTTGCATCAACTCCCATCTGATTGTTTATGTGCCAATAATCCATGCAACCAAGACAAACACATGTGTGCTTGTTTAAATTGATGATCGGCATGAGTTATGTCAACTCCCATCGGAACTTTCATGTGTTAACCATCCCAAATGAAAAAAAATATAAGTTTGCTCAATTCATTTGGTGATCTATATAACATGCATCAACAACCATTGTAACATAGATGTGCCAAACATCGATGCAATTGGAAACAATATAAGTGTGTTGTTTCAATTTGGTGATCTATGTAACTTGCATTAACACCCTTAACGTTAACGTATAATTGTTGACCATCCTTGCAACTGAAATAAACACAAGTGTGTATGTTTTAGTTCGATGATCCATGTGACCTCCATCAACTTCTATGAAAATGTGCACTGTTAACCATCCATGAAATTGAAACGAACAAAGTTTATTTGTTTTATTTCGACGATCCATGTGACTTGCATCAACTCCCATCCAAACGTAAATATGTCTACCATCGACATATTTGAAACAAACACTAATATTTTTGTTTCAATACATTGGTTTGCGTGAGTGGGAAAAAATCCATTTGGAATGTATAAATATCAACTATCCATGCAATTGAAACAATATCAAGTTTGTTTGTTTATAGCCACTTGCACACATATATACGTACTCCATTGTGCAGAAGCAAACTACACTACTAAATAAATAGTAACAAATCTATTTCAAAAAATGGACTTTATCTTTATTACTGTAATTAGAGAATGGAAGAAGTGATCAGCAAAGAAGAGAAGATGCACACTCAAACTGATAACTTTTCTATATAACAATTTATGCTAGATTGTACCAATTTCTTTTACAAAAGCTCTTCCAACAAAACATAGCGTTGATTGAAGAACTGAATGTGGATATAAGAGAGACTATAAAGACGGGGACGAAAGACTAATAAGGGATTACTTCACTAAAATGTAGGGTGTGTCGTTTCAATATCCATTAACAATTTTGCATGAGCACAAAATTTTTCAGTGGAATTGATTTAAAACTCGATGACTAGAATAAAAATTTCACCTAAATACTAAATAAGGCACATAGCATAGGAATTTTTGAACAAATCAGAATGTCAGCAGCTTTGATAATTGTAACACCTTATGAACATTAAAAAGAAATTAATTATAAAAATGTAAATTTTGTGAATATCGATATTTGGACATAGAAGTTATGACATTGCGTTCATAGCATTTTTTGATCAACTTTTGTACATAGAGTTCTATAATCAGACTTCAAACGGGAAGGTTATTGATGCTTAAAGTTTTTGAATTTAAAATAATTCGAAGTGAATCTAAATTTGAAATTGTAGTTAATGTCAAAATTTGAAATTCAAGTTAACATTTATTATTGAGCTTGAGGTTTAAGCTAGCATTAAAAAAATGTTAACTTTAAAGTTTAATTAGGGAATAAAATAAAATTCAAAATGAAACTATAAAACGTTTCAAAATACACAAGGATTGATCGACCGCTTTCATAGGGCGGGTCTACCGCTAGCGGTCGATTACCTTGGTAAGGGTAGTCGACCTAAGACAGTTGAGGCTGTTAGGGTTTCGTGAGGCGCTAGTGCCTAGATTTTATTAGTTTGGACCGACATAAATCAGATGGTGTTGTGCCTTCAAACCACTATAAATAGGAGGCTAGCCCACTCACTTTTATTCACAAATTAGTTAAGAATGCATGTAGAGCTCTATTGTTCTTTTTCATCCATAGGATTCAGAAATTCCTTGGATTGTCTAGTAGAGTAATTTGGATATTTAATATTTAATTTATAATTCAGTTTTTGTTTGATCTTAGAAATTCCAAATCTAATTCATATATAATAGGATTATTGTATATATCAAAAGGAAGAGGTTTGAAAAGAGAATAGGAGAAGGTGTAATCAAATCCATGAGAAAGCTTGGAATCATCTGTGAGTGGAAGTCTTAGTTTTTCTCATTTTAGTAATGGTATAGTGTAAGTTGGATTTGATATATGCCTTAGGGGATTTTGTTCACAACAACATCAACATAAACACAAAATTCCCCCAAAGAGAAACGTCAACTCATATGTTTTTGAAATCTTAATTATTCTAACTAAAATAGCAGAATCTATGTCGATATTGCAATTGAAAATTTTACATTCTCCTTAGCTTTTCATGTTTTTAATATGATTATGGATTATAAAAAGAAAATAAGTTAGGAAATAGTGTCTAAAGTATTGATTTCCTTATTTGCAGTTTGCACTACATATTTCTATATTTTAAATATGAATCCCTTTTTAATTTTTTTTGTAAAGTTGAATAGAGCGTAAATATGCTTGAATTGTAAGTTCTTCTAGTGTTGATTTTGCTATTTTAATGTAAAATAAGTTGGTAGTTGATTCTATTTTCTCATATAAGTCTTTTGGGCTAATGGATTAGCTGATTGTATATTATGGTATTAAGTTAGACTTTTATAAATTGGAAGCTATGACATTTAAACGATTAGAATAGAACAAAATCTCCACATGCTTAGGTATATTTAGTCATGTATTTATATACATATATTGGCCTATGCATAGTGAATTTAATAACATATTACTTGCGTAGTATAAATAGGTTAGTTGTTCTCATTAAACCCTATAGGAAAGAAGTTTAGATAATTGATTTTACCAACCGATAGCCAGCTTTGACATAGATTTAAGGTTCGATGGTCCTTTACTCGGTTGAAGTTAGGCCTATTTGGAGGCAAGTTGTTTTATTTGGTGTTATCCTGCCTTTTGGCAAGGCCGTGACACCAAGAACTTGACTAGAAACCAAGGATGGTTCATCTTGGAGATCGTTAACGCATAGGTCTGCTATGGATGACGGTAAATTTTTTCCGAGTCCAGATCGAGCTACAATTGATATGATATGACAAGAAAAGCTAATAAAGCCAACATTCCAAATTTCAAGTCGATCGAAGTTGGTATGCTCAAGATATTGATCGATCACAGTTGAGAAATCCAAACTTGCATCGATCATATCTCAAGATCTACAAGTCCAAATGCCACCAAATTTGGACTGGAGCCAACTGGCAACATAAGGAATGCTTAATCCAAATTTCAGCTCAATCGGATCAAA
The DNA here is from genome assembly GCA_030765085.1 of Allium cepa. Classification (NCBI taxonomy): domain Eukaryota; kingdom Viridiplantae; phylum Streptophyta; class Magnoliopsida; order Asparagales; family Amaryllidaceae; genus Allium; species Allium cepa. The sequence goes on from CM060941.1 coordinate 511,536,067, forward strand.
TCTTGATCGATTCGAAGTTGAGTTCGAATCGATACCGAAGTGGGCCCAAATTTCCTAAGGCCGGGCATGTGGGCCCCCTTACGCGCCAGAAGTGGTCTCCCAAATTTTCAGTGAAATATCAGCCTCCAGCACTTATAAATAGAGCCCCTGGTCATTCAGAAAAGGGGTCGGAGAATTTTGAGAGTAAAAGAACGCTCGGACTCTGCCACGTTCACTCCAGAACGCCATTACTACCATTGCTCTCGAATTTAAGCTTATTATCTGCCGTACTTCGCTATAAAAAACTTGTAATCTTCAAGTATCAAGCAATAAAGTGATAAAACTTCATAGTGGACGTAGGCCATACGCCGAACCACTCTAAAACTCTATGTTTCTATGCATTTTCCTATATGTTTGTGGGTGTGTTTGTTAGATCTGCTTCATTTTACAAATTTTCTCTTCATTTTATCTCTTCAAACACATCCGAAGAGTGTTGTGCCCAATTTTGGTACAAATACTTGGTATCAGAGCTTCGGTTGCCTGATCAACGGGTATGGGAATATGTATGAGTTTGTACTTGTTATTTTTGAAAGTATATTTAAAAAAACCAATTACATATATACACAGATGTTTATTTGTACATATGCAAATACACTAGGCAAATCCTTTCTTTCAATAGATAATACCATCTTAGGAAATTGTAACTAAAAGATTGAACCAATAGATAGTTGATTATGGCTGAAAATAGTTCCTCTAAGCTTGGGACCCCTTAGCCAAAGAGAAACTGACTATCCGAGGGATGCCTAAATGGGTCGAGCAATACCTAAGGGGCAAGTTCCCATCCCTCAACAAGCTAGACCAATGGCACCCAGTACCCCACCTACTGAAGTAGCACCCTGCCCTATAGACTTTCCTAAGATGTGCAAGGATTTTCAAAATATAGAGGGAACAACTATACTGGAGTTGAAAGTTTCATGGAAACAACAATTAGATTAATGATTATGAGCGTATACTTTAGGAGCTTAGATGGAAAGACCAAATTAGGAGGAGAATAGCGGCATGGCATCTTAAAGGAAAGGCCTTAGATTGGTGGACTATTACGGTCGAACAGAACGCTAAGGTAGGAATCACTTGGGCTGAGTTCAGACACCGGAATGAGTCGTGATTCATGTTTAGGGCTAAGGTGAATTTTCAATTGGAAAGGTTTATACAACTTAAGCAGGTAGACTCCACGTTTAAGGAGTATATTAGTACATTCACATAACAAGCTAGGTTTGTAATGAGTTTGATTGACACCTCATGAAGAATACCATGAATTTAGTTAAAGGCCAGAATTCCCCACATAGAAAGATACTTTTGACACAAGTACCCACTGGCGTCACTTACGAGATGTTATTTGAGATGACTTTCGTATAGACTATTGCCTTAGAAGAGAAGGGGAAAGAGAAAGAGAAGGTGAAGGTTGGATCGGTACAAAATCAAGTTGGATAAGAAAGGAGGATTTTGAGCGAGTAAGAAGACCAAGGGGAAGGTCAAGAAAGATGGTATATCACAACCAAGATGCTAGAAGCAAGGATATGCTGCTAAGGATAATGAGGTGAGTTTGATGGGGAAGGATTTCATAAGGAAGTGTTATCATTGCCATGAGAAGGGACATTACAAGAATTAGTGTCCAATGCTTGCAAAGGAGGGACAGAGTGGGTAAGTCTATGCCATTGAAGTTGTTCGTATCCTTAGTATAAATCATTCAAGAAATCAATGAAAAATCACAATGGAAGGTGCAATTGCTGTTTTATGGAATACTATTTGTACCATAATTGACTTGGAGCTAGAAATTTATTTAACTACTTAAGTCTAGAAAACCTAATTATCGTCAACCTAAAAGTGATATCAAATCCTATTAAGGGGTCAACATTTGTTTCTTTAGTTCGCAAAGAACTAGTTGTGGATATATGTAAAGTCAATTTTGCATTTGACGTGTATGTTCTTTGTTTTAAGAGGCACGAGCTTATCTTAGTGATGGACTGGCTATCCTACTATGGGGTTATCATAAATTGTGATGGAATGATTATAAAGTTAAGGAGTTGTAAGGGACATGGAAAGGATGTTCGTTGTACACTTAAGAACTCGCTCGGGTTAAGTTATCTGTATTCTTGTAGCTTTTCAGATGATGATCTCTCATCTATACCTATAGTTCAATAATTCCTTGAAGTTTTTGAAGTATTCTAGGGTCTCCCACCCTGAAGGGAGACCTAGTTTAAGATTGATTTGGAGAAGGACGCTAAACCTGTTAATTTTCCATTAAGGACATGGCCTCAATAGAAAAGAGAGAGTTGGACGCACAGATTTCAGATCTATTGCTAAAGGGACTCATTCATCAAAGTAGTTCTGAATAAGGAGTGCCTATTTTTTCACTACTACAGTAGACAGCTCATTAAGGAAATACGTTGACTATAGAGAATACAACAATTTGACTAAGAAGAATATGCATCCCTTATGTAGGATTGGTAACTTATTTAATCGTCTTGTTGGAGCTATAATCTTATCTCGGGTGGATATGGCCACCAGATTTCATCAATTGAGGGTAGCTAAAGACGCCAAACCATAAATCACATTTCGTACACCAAACGGACTATACGAATGGGACGTGATGCCTGTTGGATTGATGAATGGCCTGTGTACTTTGTAGATTTGATGAATGGAGATTTTAGGGGGTAGTTGAATAAGTTCATTACAGTGTTTGTGAATTATAACTTAGTATTCTCCAAAAGCGAAGGTGAGCATGAATATCACTTATGGGAGGAACAAAGAGCTTTAAGAAGGCATCAACTTAAAGCCTAGTCTCAAAAAGTCACTTTTGAAAGAAGGAGGTAAGATTTCTGGGACATATTATTTTCGAGAAGGGATTACCTATAGTGTAGCACCCTCATATCCATACCCATAGTATACAAGAGTACAATAGAGTAATACTATCGGATAAAATGAACAATGAGGTAATACATGGTGCGCACGTTAATATTTCACTGGGCTAAAACTGATATGTATTTAAAACATCAAACGGATATATCACCTATGTGTGCATAGTATCGACATAATACAATAAATGCATGTGCTAACAGCAAAGAACAATACATAATATACAGTAAATATCAAAGACCAAAGAGTTAACTGCAGCATTAACGTATAATACATAATGTACAACATATGTCCAATTTACATACATGAGTCGGTACAATACAAAAAATACTACGACATAGAATAATTAGTCCCTGTTATGCCCAATATACGCATAAGCAGGTCCTATAGTCCATGTTCCTAAAATGTTTTAGATTGACTCAAGTATTGTATAAATAATAAATAGTCGGACTATATCTAAATCCATGGTAAATAAACATATGGAACTTTATATATACTTGGTACAAATATAATAATGTTATCTAAAACAATCCCAAATATCATATAATATAGAATACCAAAACCCAATATAAAAATGTCATCACCCATACAAAAGCTCATCAAATCAGAAATCATCAAATGGGTGAATCATCCTTTTCCTTAAATCATCGACAAAGAGATATCACCATGTATAATTAGGCTAACCAATAGCTTGCCCAAATATATCACTCAATCTTAATAAATAAAATATTCTCAATATCAATATAAATAATCATCCATAAAAAATCGTAGAAATGGTGACACACGCTAGTGATGGATATATTGGACGACACATGCCTATAAAAAATAGGGATGACACACCTGAGACAGATAAATAGGCAACATAAAAGACAAATATGTAGTAGATGTCAATGAATAGTAGGTGGTGACACATGCCAATGAAAAATATATTCAACGACACACGTCTAAGAAGGATACGAGGATTGATAACACTATGGACACTAATCTGGGTACAATCATAGATCATCATCTCATATATATGTGTGTGTGTGTGTCCGTAACATACACACCAGAACCAGACGGTAGATAGATGGACACACTTGCTCTAGGATACTACACACGTGATTGGTGAACAGGACACACATATTCCACCAACACAACTTCGATTGTCTTGGTTACCTCATTGGACATCATGACTCATATCCATCGCATGGCTTAAACACATTGCATGACTATGCTATGCATTGGCCATGACTTTACACACACGTCCAAAAATTAATAGACCGCTAGACTAGATGACACGTAAGGGCTACACATTGCTAACACATGGCTATATATTTTGCCGACACATGAATTTATAGATTGCAGACAAACGGTAAACTAAGTGACTAGTCTTAGCGAGCCACATCAAACATTTTAAAGCCTCGTATAAGTGTTGGTAACGAGTAAATGGTAACTGAATAAATAGTAAAATGGCATCCCATACCACCATTTGTTACTATTCTATTTACCAAGAGCTCATTTATCACACTCGCTCCTTCCGTATTCTATATAACGAAATCAAAGAATAACCAGATAAATATAACCGAAAGTCACATACTAGATGTTATCATGACTCCATCTATTAAGATTTCTCATTTAACAGAATAGAAAATAATGAAAACTTTAAATATAGAAAAGAGATTATATTTATAAAAATAAAATAAAGCTACTTAGATAAATTTTCTTGAAATTATTAAAATCCTTCAAAATAGTCATATATATTGAATAATATGGTCATGTTGTTTATTTAATCCTAATATAATATTCAATTAATATAATTCATTTCCTAATCCTTATATATATATTCCAAAACTTCCCAAGTCACTTTGCAAATAAAAAATAATTATAAAATCTGTTTTATAATTTATATAACTAAACAATACTTTAAAAATAATTTCTTTATAGATCTCAAAATAATTTCTTATCATTTCAAACAAAAGAATATGATCTAAATCTTCACTACAGACTCAAAATAATTAGAAACGAAACACTTTCCTTTATATAATAGTATATTTTAAATTCTCATATTATAAAAAGAGAGATTATTATATATTTAAAACATATCCAAAATCATTTTATTATTTCATAAAATAAAGTTCTATATTTTTCCAAGGTTTGAAAACTGTTACAAAAATATTTAAAAACCTTTGTACTAGAAAATCACTTTAAAATACAAGGTTATTTTCATATTATATTTTATAAAATATTAATATGTTATATTTTCTTTCAAAGCAACTCCAAAACGTAAAATATATTATAACATTTATTTTAGAAAGAGTTTATAACCAATAGAAAGAAATACCTATTTTCCTGATTCAATCTATACTTTATAAGAATAAAAAAAAATCTTATCTAATGAAATTAAGTAAATTATTTATAAAATACTTTGAATAAATTTCAATACCTTTAAAAAAAAATTCAAAAGCTTTTAAACTACTTTTAAACTATAAAACAAAATAAACTTCTAAATTTATACATTAAGGAGCAAAATTCTTTGAAAAAGTTATCAATTATTAATTTTATCGTGAAGGCAAATTGAATTACATTGAATTCTGGCCGTCCAAACAGTGCATACACAATTCAAATGTATTACACCACTTAAAATGCAAATGAACATAATCTTCTTTGCATTTTGATACACCCATCCGACACAAATCTCCACTGACAAATGCTAAAATAACATCTTATATCGCAACATTTAATCAAGCATCCTAAACAAATGCTTCAAACAAGCCATTCAATTGATAGTCCTTCTCAATTTATTCAAGAAACGTAAGCTAAATGGATACATACATGGATACAAATATACATATATACCTATACACACACACACACACACACACAATAGGCGATGAGACTGATATAGATGTGAGTGAGAAAGCTCATCGAAAGGAGGCTCGAGTCACAAAATCAGTGACTACGACCTACTGTAACGAGGCTCGAGTCACAGAGTCAATGACTACAGCACACCATAATGAGGCTCGACTCACAAAATCAGTAACCGCACAGCCTTCACAATGCAACAACAAATCCATGGCCAGGAACCCACATCACCAGGTCCACGTCTTCGAGTTTCTAGCAACTCATCACCTCCTTCACATCACTGTCCAACTAAGACTATGCTCATAAGACCATATTGAAGTTGCCAACAGCACCAGTCAACCACCATAGCACTTTATCGTCGCTTCCAAACTCACCGCCAAACTCCACGTCGCAACTACTCAACTCCTCTGCACACATCACCACTAGTTCGCGACTACAGTACCTTCGCTACGATCACGAATCCAAGTATCTAAGCTCCCTCCTCCATTGTATTGCCTCCCTAAAGTCATGTATCCCAATGTCAATGTGCCGCTCCAATAGAGGTGACTTTGATTCAGTTTTCTCTGTTTTTCAAATATATATCAAATTATGATTTTTCTCTTTTGAAATGAAAAAGAGAGTATTCTAAAGAAAAGGAAGGGAGGAAAATGGGCTTGGGCTTTCATGCTTTAGTAAAATTAATAAATTTTCTTTTCATTTTCTTTTAACACCCTTTTATTTAATCCCTTTGCATTCAAATTTGAATTCTAATGAAATTAATTTCAATCTTGGGTAAATTGATTTACACCACATTTTATAATTTATATTTCAGTAATTATCAACTTTCATTTATTTCAATCCTGATTACTTTTCTCAATTTTATTCAAATAAAAATTATTTATGCTTTAATTTTTTATAGATAATTAAAATGTTAATTTATTATTCAATTCCATTATAAAAATCCTTTATTAATAACTTTCAATTAAATAAATATTCACTTTAAAATTAATATTTATCAAATGTCGAATTAAATATTTTAATCAAATGTGCATGTTATTACGACATATAAAGCAGGGTTGTTACAAACTCCCCATTTTGAAAATTCCATCCTTGCAATTTCTTATAGGGAGATGTCATTCAACTCATGTCCTAAATTTCTTCTTATATAATATCCTTTATTAAATTTAAACTACTCAATCTTCTAGGTGGCTCTTACATCCGAACACTTATTATCGTATGCTATATTGTAAATCAATATAGTTCAGTAACTTTCTACTATTCGCATTAACAAAATTTGTGAAATTTTTCTCAATGTCGGATTTTCCAAAAAAATTTGACAGTCTCCTTTGTAGGTAGAGCGTTTCAAAAAATCAAAATGTAGTATAATCACAAAATATACACATCCCAATCAATAGGCATCCCAAAACATGGGGAAATGGTATAATCTCTCAATGTGCAGTGGTACACCATAAAAAGTACCTTTACTTCACGTTTTAAGCAATTTAGCTAATTATAAAGCGAGAAAAAGTGAGAAAATATTACCAACTTATGCAAATATGCTCCATATATACCTATCTCAACTCAAAATCAAACATTAGCTATAAGTTTATGTATTTACTGATTTTCAAAGAAACAAAGAGTTTTATGTTTTTTAAGCCATATTCCAAAAACATTCATCAGTTAAAGGCATGAAAATAGATAATAATATTAAAGTTCGAATTGTTGTATAGTGTTTTAACTTTTTAGAATAAATTTTCGATTGCAAAACTATCAATAATAAGTTGAGTTATATCATTTTGCCAAAAATATCAAATTTTGATTTAACGAAATATGTGCAGATCAACCCTTAAAAAATATATTTTAGCTTAGTAAACATCAAAATTTTGCAAAACTATCGAAACAAAACCGTTTCTTATATGCTAAGCTTCTCGTAATGGGCAACATCGTGAAATTTGAAAAATCATTCCAAAGCTATAATCAAAACAGTTCAGCCATGTTAGGTGTTGTTTGCAATTTTAAGGCAGCAACAAACAACGATTTTAATTCATATTTCAATCATAGGTGAGATCCAAAATTTGGAAAGTGGTCTACATGAAAGTTACTCCATATCCTCCTAGATTTCAAGAAAGTTCAATGTTATCTACGTTGGATAAATCGTCCAAAAGTTATTTTTGATTGACTTTGAGAAATATTACATAAATTTGCAATTTCAAAAATAGCAATGTACATCGTTTGTAATTTATGATATAGCTTATCACAAAATACATATTCAAAATATCTGAGGCCATGTTATGACGGCGCCAGTTGCATGAGGGGGATGTTTAATGTATTATATGTAATAATTCTAAAAGACTATAAATATGCTTATTATGTGGATTATTTTATTTACTGATTACAGCCCAAAAATTTAAAGAACGGATAACCTTCATTCATCAAAATTTTCATAATTAACTATTAATATTTTTGGTAATTCGTACAGACAAGGAGAGTCAAAGGTGCTCATGTTGGTAATATTGCTTATTTGATTGCAACAAATAACTAGGTATAAGGCTTGGACTTAGTTAGGTTAGCATATCATGCATAATGATGTGCTTTGAAGTTTTTATCTATTATCACAGCTTAATCATGTTATTTGGTGCTATGTGATTTATTAAATATTATATATATCTGGTTTCCATCTCAAGTTTCAGCCAGTTAGAGCATCCACTAATGATAAAAGTGGCTTATTTTGGATTTGCATTTATATTGCATCCTCTGAACAAGACAAGAAGTTATTGATATATTTTGTTGAGCTTTACAAACAAAGTTTATAGGACACTCAAAAATATTATGAAACTAAAACATATACAAAACATAATTCCAACGATTAGAAACAATGATTATGATGCTTTTTTTACATGAATGAATTTTTTTATATATAAAACTCTACTACTTTAAATTTCAAAAAAGGCCAAAAGATGAATTTTTAGAACATTGTTACTTTCCAAAATATTATCCATAACACTTTCAAAATCATTATATATATATTTCAAAATAAATTACTTCTTTCAAACCACTGTGCCGAAATGTCTCGTCATAGTGTTTAGGAATTCCTATCGATAAAATTGGCCAGATGCATCGACCAAAATTATTGAATCACTCAACGGAAAAATCAACACCAAAGTTAACTACTAAAATATTTTCAATCATCTATTAAAATCAAATACATATTATTTTTAAACCATATGTTTTGCATGTAAGAAAATATATGTTTATAAATTTGTATATACGTCTAATTCATCAATTATTAGCAACGATAAAAATTATCACATCATCCATAAAATCAAAAATGAATAAATACAACCATTCACGCATTTGCAAACAAGCAACCAAACTTCTTCAGCGGAAAGCTATCTATTGGTTTCGGCTATGCAACACTGATCGGTACCGAATCTCTTTATTTTTATACAACTCACATAGAGGTCTAACTTTAAACAAGAAATCTTGCCAACATCCCTAACGCTTTGATAGGATAATTTTATTTGGACATAACTTTGTGGTTGAGATGATTCTCGTTTCTAAAAGTGTATCATTGGGTAAAAGTATTAATTAAATTGATCTGGATGAAATGAATAGTGAATAGTCATACTTGTCGACCTTGTTGAAAGAATATTGCGGCTTCTTCAACCCCTCGACCAGGTTGGTAAAATACCAGGTTGTCAAACCTTTTGACCTTATCGAAAGGTTATTAGCATGACCACCCTAACCTTCCATCTAAGTTATCGTAGATGGTAATAACTCCTCCTTTCGACCTTGTTGGAAGGTTGATTACAAGATCACTCCAACCTTTTGACTAGTTTGGAATAGAAGTAAGTTGCCAAACCTTTCATCTTTGTCGAAAGGTGTGACAAGGCTTTTCCAACCTTTCCATTAGGTTGATGTAATTTTCAGTCATTTAGCTTCCAGAAATCAATAATTTATTGAGCTCCATCTCCCCACGGAGTTGAAAGCAGTTATGGTTGAAATCTACTACTTTTTTTTAATCATGCCGAAAGGTGACGTGTGAAACCTCTCAACATTGTTACAAGGCGAAAAATGGCTCATTTTTCAACCTTAGTTTCTTTTAGCCCCTTTGGTGTCCATTTTCTTTTTATGGAATCAATTCTAAGGGTTTATCAATGCTTAAAGAAGTAGATTCCCTTCAAATGATGTCCATCACAAGTGATTATAAGATATATAGCCCAGGGTTCCTTAGGATGTAAACATTTCGAATTAGTAGAAAGATTTTCCTCCTTACGAAGCAATCCCAGGCTATATCTTTAACCCATTTACATTTCCTACATAAAATCGATTTAGTTACCCATAACTATGCATTTAGCACATGCGACATGTTATCATCACTTTAATAACCTACGTTAAGTATGGATTTCAATAGTAATGTGTTTCACTGGAGAGTGACTAAGTCATTCTTATATATAGTATAGATCAAAAGAGAATATGAGAAAAAGGTTGAAATCATGTGCAATTGGTCATTAGTCTAGCTAATGATCTTAATGATTCTCCTTATTGTCAATACCCATCATGAATAAGCCATCTCCATTTTATTCATATCCAAAATAAGTTATAAGAAATTGAGCTCTCTCCCTAATTCAATTTAGGGTTTTTCCAAGTACAATTATCACTATGAAAGTAGAGAAAAGAAGGTAAACTCGGTATTCAGAATTCGCCCCCTAAAACTAGACCATTCGGGTCTTATTTTGTAGATGAACGCAGTCCGCCTTTCGACTCCATGCTTTCGACTGAGTTGAAATGTGCCCCTTTATATGCCACCTTAAACCTATCAACTTCATCGCTAGGTTATGAACCCCTTAAATGTGTCGAAAGGTTATGAGTCTCTTATGCTTCTTGGTTCATCCCTCTTTCCTCCTTGTCTTCGACTTTGTCGAAGGGTCTACTCTCCGCATGCTATTGTGAACCTTTTGACACTGTCGAAAGGTTTACCTTCCATATGCTTTTCTGAACCTTTCAGCATTGTCGAATGGTTTGTCTTCAACATGTAGTTTTGAATGTCGAAAGGTTTTCCCTTCTTTTGCCTTTATGGACCTTTCAACTTTGGCGAAAGGTTTGCATTGTACATAACTTCATGAACCCTTTGATCTTGATGAGAGGTTTATCCTAACTTGTTGTTGTCGAGAGCTGTATTTTTCTTTAATGTATCATAAGGTTTTCTTTCATTCCTTTTTCTTTGTTGACTTCAGAATGCTGCTTTCTTTATAGCACCCTTCAATGCCATCGAAATGTATCCTTGATGTGTCTTTATAGGTTTGAAAGGTTTGTTATGCTTTTGAAAAGATCACTTTGGGGGAAAAACTTTGACTTTGAAAGATTTGATTGTGTAGTAGAGAGAACACTATTGATTACTTTCGAAAGTTTCTCTGAAGTCATTATTGCTTTCCCATTAGTGTCGGAAGGTTGGTTGTGGCGGAAGGTCCTATTTGTTTCCATTTGCGTCGAAGGCTTTTTGACTGTATAAACAGTTGTCCCTTTGAAATCTTCTTCTCAAATCTTCCGTGATGCCTTGGCCTGCCTTTTCATCAAAACTCCATTATTATTATCCTTCTTTCATAAATCTACCTTCAAGTAGACTTTACGATTAACATTTATCCACCCTTATATGAACGAAGCCTTTGTTAATGTTACCCCACCTTTTGGCTAAAACCGGGATATCAACAAATTGGATGGAAAAATGGATATCAAGATTGGAGATCGCTTGGAAATAAGGCTATGATCGATACCATCAAAATTCGACCGAGCTCCAATCAAGACAGAATCGATTAGGAATGATGAACAAGGGTAGGTAAGGCTACATTTCAAATTTCAAGTCAATCTGAGTTCGCATGCTCAAGATATGATTGATGCAATTCAAGTGATCACCTTGTTCGTATCCATTAAGAAAACAAGGAAAACCTTCCTTCGTATAGATCTGGTTCGAATCCATCAGATGTGCACGGTTTCGTATCGATAAGGTGAGTAGAGTTCTTCGTATCCGTCCTTCCTCATACCGCTTTTCATTGATCATCTCCAGCTTGATCGTACGATCAACCAACGTGCACTTCATATCCATTCATGACTGTTTACTTCATATCCATCGGTAAGTAACATGGGAGTCTATTTCGCATTGATTGGTATTCAATATAATTCGTATCATTTGTCCACAAGTCGATACAAAATCAATATATCACATCGATACGAAACCGACTACTCTGCGATGGATACGAAGAAATTGTCCATCTATAGATAAAAAGTGACCATTAAGCGATCGATATGAACTAGCTACAGTGGATCGATACGAACAAGGCCAAGTCGGATCTACACGAACGAGGCGTATTAATTGGAAAGACTTGATCATTTGACATAAAATGTGGATCGATCCTAAAAGCATGCGGCACGTCATCAAGCATCACGTGCAGAACTATCGATGTGAGGCTATCGGTACGAACATCATCGATAAGAATTACGCACCTTTCAAAAAACCCAAACTTGCATCGATCATATCTCACAATCTACAAGTCCGAATGCTACTATATTTTCATAGGAGCTTGCGTACAATGTTAGAACTGTTCGTGGTCGTTCTTGGCTCGATTAGGGAAGATTTGGTCGATACGAATCTTTTTCGTATCGATCATGGATCGAGGCAAAAAAGCCAGGGATCGATCACGTGGGTACACCCATATGAGAGAAGCAGTCTTTCGAAGTTTGAGATGGATATTTCCAGCCTACACCAACAAATAGCAGTCCAAGGTCTTTAGAAAAGGGGATTTTTTGGGCTCTTCTATGCCGTTACTCTGCTGAACTCCATTGTTATTCGGATATTATCAATTGTACTCATGTAACGGGCGAGTGATAATCTATAAAACATCAACTCTTCAAAGTGGACGTAGGCTACGACGCTGAACCACTATAAATCATGCATTTCTACTGCTTTCCTTTTAAATTTTGAGTTTTCTTCACATTTATATCCTCTACATACTTGCTACCTGTGATCTGTGATTGTAAACGGGTGCTTTCACTGACAACTGGGTATTTGTGACCAATTTTGGCGCAAACAGTTCTTTAGGACGAAGTTTTCATTGCTTTTTTCTTTCTACCCTTCATAATTTTGTCTTTCCTGCAAAATTCGAAATCAAAAGCACTATTATTATTATCATACTTAAATGGTTGTTTAGAAATTGATCAGCATATTTACGCCCTTATCCGCCTGTTAAGCATCATTTTGAATTCATAAACACCAACTTTTAATTTTGGTATTAAGAAGATCAGTTTGAAATTTTTGTTTGGTTGCAATAGACTCAATTATACCATCCAAGAACTCTAATTCAGATTAGGGTATTAACTTGTGATGTTTATAGATCTACAGCGTGACACCTAACATTCTGATGACAATGTCCTAAAAATAGTTCTATATATAGCATTTTTAAACCCAGATACACGTTTTTATTGCTAACTAAATGAGAATTTATATTATGACTCTCACATTAAACTTTAAGTCCAAATCAGGACATATTTGAGTCAATCCTTTTTGCAGAAAATCTTCGACCCAGATTAGGGCACATATTTGTGTAAGAAGACACTTGTGAGAGTAGAAATCCCTTGCCCATGTTGGGGCATATTTTGAATAACAGAAAGTCATAGAAACTATCTTCAAAATAGAACTCTCGGACCTAAATTAGGGTATTTATTAGATAATAATCCAGAAACCCTAGTTCGAGTATTATGTACTGTAATAATAGACAATGTTCTCATACCTAGATTCGGGTTTAATAAAGAGGGCGATTGATAGACACCTAGAATCCAAATTTGGGTATTAGATGTTGAAATTCATATAGGAGAATCCCACAACCCAAATTTGGACATTTGTGACGAATAGAAATCCACAAATCCTGCACCAAGATTAGGATTTAGATAAGTTGCAATATTGATACCCAAATTCGGGCACAATAATTTAGTGAGTAATAAAGTCTCGATATCCAGATTCGGCTGTTAGATAATGCATTTCATATATGAAGGACTTGAAACCCTTGTTCGAGTATTAATAGCCAATGTTTAGAAGTGAGTCCCAAAACCTAGATTTAGGTAATAATAAATAGAGATCTATTTTACACTTTTGTTTTTGTCCTTTTCGACATATAAGAACCCTTCAGGTTGGTATAGAAATAATTTGATTAGTGTCCACTTGGGCTTGAACGTCTTGTCTATAATTTAATGAACCTATCTAAGCTAGGACATCTTAGTCCTTAATTGATTATGCCTTTTCCCAGGCCTGGACGTCTTAGTCCATCATTGATTGAGCCTCTTCTCAGGCTTAGACGTCATAGTCCATTATTTATTGAGCCTCTACTTGAGCTTGGATGTATTAGTCCATTATTTATTTAGCCACTTCTTGGGCTTGGATGACTTAGTTCATTATTGATTGAGCCACTTCTTGGGATTAAACACCTAAACCCATTATTGATTTAGTCTCTTCTCAGGTTTGGACCTCTTAGTCCATTGTTTGATAGGCCTCTCCTTGGGCCTAGAAATCTTAGTCCATTATTGTCTGGTGCTCTTGGTTAGCTCATCTTAGATGTTGGAAACAAGGACTTACCCAACCTCTCTCTAGGAGGCGCCCTGCCTTGGCCTTTCTTCATCGCGTATGGGGGCTTGTATGGTGCTCTGCCTTGGCCATCTTATGACGCGGATAAAGGCTTACTCCACCCTCCCTCCAGGAGGTGCCTTAACTTGACCATAGCATGACGCAAATAAGGACATGTTTGGTGCTCTAGCCTGGCCGTCTAATGTTACAGATAGAGGCTTACTCCGTCCTCACTCAAGGAGGCGCCTTGATCTGACTACAGATATGGACAAAGGCTTGCTTTGTGCTTTAACCTGGCCATCTCATGATACGGTTAAAGGCTTACCTGCCTTCCCACCCGGAGGTGCTCCGCCCTGGCCATCTCGGCTCGGACAGAGGCTTTTCTACCATCTTGGGTAGACTACAGTCTTAGGTAGTGTCCAAATATGAGGAGAATTTCACTCCCAATCATGTTGATTTTCTCTTTACAGAATAAGCTTTTTATTAATCCATCTTTGGAAATTATGGTCTTAAATGTTCAGCATTCCATGTTCTAGGCACCATGTTACCGTCCGGGTGACATATTTTTTAGGCTCCTAGTGGGATTCCTTTGCATATTATTAATGGCCCCTCCCAGTTTGGTCCTAGAGGTCCATCTACAGGATTCTTAGCATTGGCCATTACTCTACGGAGTACCAAATCTCCTACTTTAAATGACTGAATCTTTACTCTCGAGTTGTAATACTTAGAGATTCTCCTTTGATATTCGACAGTTCTTACTACTGCTTCATCTCTTAACTTATGTACCAAATCTAGTGATTCTTTCTTCAACTCTTGGTTCTTATCAAATTCATAGGCAATCCTTTGGTGAGAGGGTATTTCAATTTCGATTGGTAGCATTGCCTCACATTTGTATGTCAAAGAATATAGGGTATGTCCAATTTCTATCTAACAGATGTTCGATAGGCCCATAATAATAATGATAGTTCTACTACCCAATTTCCTTTTGCTTTATTCAACCGCTTTTTCAGAATGATTTTTATGGTCTTATTTGCAGCTTCAACTGCTCTATTAACTTTTAGATGTGTGACGGATGAATTTTTTTTAATAATCCCCTTTTTTTGGCAGAATCGGAAGAATTCTTCGCTTTCAAATTGCATCCCATTGTGATATTCTTAATGAAAAATCTCAATACTTTTCTCGAAGTAGTTTTTGCCAATGGTTCAGCTTCAACCCATTTGGTAAAATAGTCGATATCCACCACGACAAATTTAGCTCCTCCTTTTGAAATTCGCACTGGGCCAATCAAATCTATTCCCCAAACATCAAAGGGCCATAGACTTGTGATTGGAGTTAATTGACTTGGAGGCAACCTATGTATTTTTGGAAACTTTTGGCATTTCTCGCTTCCTTTCACATAGTCTATTGCTTGGCTCACCATGTGTGGCCAACAAAATCCTTACTTTATTACTCTCATTGCAAGCTTTGTTCCATTTGAATGATCATCACATGACCTCTCGTGCGATTCAGCCATTAGTCTCATCCCTTCTTTCATGCTCACACGATGAAGATAAGTTAGAGCATTTCCTTTTTTATAGAGGATTTCGTCTGTCATAACATAGATTAGAGCCTACCTGTTGATTTTACCAGCATGTCACCAACATAAACCTCAGTATTTCTACCAATCTGTTCTTTGAACATTCGATTAACCAATTTATGATAAGTGGCCCTAACATTCTTTAGACCAAGTGGCATGGCTTTATAATAATAAATTACCCACTCCGTTATGAAGCTGGTATGATCTTCATCAGGCTTGAACTTCGGTATCTGATTGTACCCTGAATAAGCATTCATACGAGATAATAACTTGTGTCCGCTCATTATATCTACTGACTGATCTATTCTTGGCAACGGGAAATAGTCCTACGGGCATGCTTTGTTTAAATTTGTGTAATTGACACATGTTCTCCACTTTCCATTTCACATTTTCACCAAAACTGGGTTGGCTAATCATTTGGGGTAATATACGTTCCGGATTAAACCATTTTCATGGACCTATCAACTTCCTCTTTCAAAGCATTTGTTTTAACTTTATCCAATTGTCTCTTTCTTCACCTTATAGGGGTTGCCCCTGGATCGATGTTAAGGATGTGACACATGATGGTCGGGTCAATCCCCACCATATCAGAATGTGACTAAGAAAACACATCCCTCTTGCCTTTGAGGAACTGAATCATATCTTTCTTTAACTCACCCTCAAGATATTTCCCCACTTTGACCACTTTAGAAACATCCTCAAATCTATATGGTTTTCCCCTAGATCCTCTAAGGGCCTTATTCTCTCCATCTCACTCCAAAAATCAAACTTCACGATTATTGGACCTCCTTCTATTGAATTAGTGTCAACCCTCTTTCTCTTGTTTCCTATAGAAATGTACTTTTGATACATACGCTTATTAGAATACTTATCATTAATCTTTGCTTCGAATGTTGGATGAAAAAATCCATCATCCGAAGGCTGTAAAATAGTAGAAGAATCAAAATAAGTAGAACACGTCCTGTTATATTGATTGAGCATGTTAAATTACATTTCATGGTAGCTGAATTGTTCTCTCCGCACAGTCCCTTAGCCCTGCTTTATCAAAAACTTCAACACGAGGTACTTTGGCAAGACAAATGCATCAATTTCGTCTAGGGCTGGCCTACCATAAAAAGCGTTGTAATAGGAAGGTTGGTCAATTATCACAAAGTTGGTATCAAATGTTCAGCAGGTAGGAGGCACCTCCATTTGTGCTAGAAGCTTTATTTGCTTTGTTGGAGTTGACCCCTTATTGTTGAACCCAAATGTCGGCTCGGTGCTCGGCTCCAATTTTTGATCTGCGATATTCATTTGATCAAAAGCACGCTTGAGGATGACATTAACTGCACCACCTATATCGACTAGTTTCTTGAAGACTATTGAAAGCCTAATTTGAGCAGTGATCATTATGGGGTCATTTTGTGAATGATGAACTCCTTTGCGCAACTCCTATGGTGTGATAACTAGATTTGGCATTTGAATATTCAGTTAGGGACTCTTTGTTGGAGGCTCCTCTTGAACAGAATAAATTCCCTCCATGGCCTCTTTAATATATCTACTTTGAGAACTTTACTATTCCTTGTTGGATGTGGCCAGCCGTGGATCACATCAATCCTGTTAATTGGCAGGCTTAAGCTGAGGGGATCTTCATCTACTAGAATATTAATAGCATTCCACGGATACTTCTAGAGAGCACTTTCATTTCTTTGGGCTTTGGGCTTATCTTCGATAAATTCTTTAAGATAGCCTTCTCAGATCAACTTTTGAATTATTCGGGCTAGAACTCTGCATTCATCTATTTATGGCCCTTAGCTTTATTGTAAGCACAGTAGTCCCCACCCTTCCTCTGCTCTGGATTATTCTTAGCTTTGTAGGAGGTTGGAAAGTTGACTTTTTCCTTATCTGTAGCACATATGTAAGACAGCGACGTGTTTAAACCAATTGCATTAACAACTAGTTCTTCCCATCGAGTCCTATAGTGGCCATAGTGCTGTCTAAACCTTCCCCCTTCCTTCCTACGAACTATTTTCTTCTTGGCATAATAAAGCTCATCCATACGAAAGAACTTATTTACTTGAAAGTGGAATCCCTGTTGATCTTTACAGCCATTGATAAAGAGCTGGTTCTAGAAAGGGGTATTCTCGATCAGGCCAGAATGGACCGCTATGATCTTATCACGATCATTATATCCTTAGCCTTTAAATCTTTTGTATTGAATCTTCTCAAGTAGTCTCCCAAAGATTCACCCTGCCTTTATTTTACGTTTTCCAAAACCGTGCAACTAATAGTTGGATTCTTGCAAATATAGAACTGAGCTAAGAATTCATTAGAAAACTGTTTCCAAGAGTAGATGGTTTTTTATGTACTGTCTATACCATTTGGCTACCGCCCCTTGGAGAGTAACGAGGAAAAATCGGCATCTCACTGCTCTAGAAGCATTGTATAAGTCCATCTAGCTGTTAAAAGCCATAAGATGATCATCAGGATCCGCATCCCCATGATATTTCATAGACAGGATATTAACCTATGGAGGTATTGTTGTTGCTATGATCTCATCGATGAAAGGTGGCACCCTCTCATTGTCATTTATAGTCACATCCATAGTTCTTTTCTGTTTTGAATTTATGGCGTCCTTGATTGACTTCTTAGTAGCATCTTTAAGGAAAGCTTCTACATTGTCATAATCATTCTTTTTCGGGCAATACTCTTTTGAAGTTGAGCTGCCATTCTGCTGTAATGACTTGCTAAGAATTCTCCCTTGATGATTAGCTTTTGCTTGTGGGAGATCTTTGTTAGGAGATCAAGTGTACTCTAAGTTTCCATTCCTTAGAACTTATTTTCAAATTTCTTCTAGAACTACTTCTTCTCCATGAGTTTGCCTTGGAGTTTTTGATGATCTTTGAGATAAAGCCATCTTCAATAGATCCTGCATTTCCTGTAACTATTGCTCCAAGCGCTTGATTTTCTCTGTATTTTCATCTTGTGGTGCTAGTGTTGGATTTTGCCCTGGAAGGACCCTATCCAAGTTGAAAGTAGGAGTTATATTTTCCTCCATGTTGGAAGTGTGCACTACTCCCTCTTCGTGTCCACTTAAGAACTTTGATCTCATTTTTCGTAGGCAAGAGAAACAAACCATAATTAGTCTATATATAATGATAGGGGTGAAGTTTCAAGCCCTCCTTCTTGTGCTAAAATGTTAACAAGAAATGTTGCAAGCGTCCGTAATGCTTTGGTAAGATAGTTTTTTTAGACATAACCTTGCGACTAAGATAATTATCGCTTCTAAAAGTGTATATTTTGGTAAAAAAGTCATAATCAAATTGATCTGGAGGAGAAGAACAGTGGATGGTCATACATTTCGACCTTGTCAAAAGGTTAATGAGGCTTCTATAACCCCTTGACCAGGTTTATAAAATACCACGTTGTCAAACCTTTCGACCTTATTGAAAGGTTATTAGCATGACCAACCCAACCATCCATCTAAGTTGGTGTAAAAGGAAATAATTCCACCTTTTGACCTTGTTTAAAGGTTGATTACAAGATTACTCTAACCTTTCGATTATGTTGGAATAGAAGTGAGTTGCCAAACCTTTCGTCTTTGTCGAAAGGTGTGACAAGGCTTTTCCAACATTTCGATCAGGTTGATGTAATTCTTAGTTACTTAGCCTAAAGAAATAAGCAATTTGTTGAGTTCCATATCCATTAGGAAGTGAAAGCAGTTATTGTTGACGTCCACTACATTCTATTAATCATACTGAAAAGTGATGTGTGAAACCTCTCAACATTGTTGTATGGAGAATCATGGCTCATTTGTCAAGCTTAATTGCTTTTAAATCCTTTGATGTCCATTTTCTTTCTATGGAATTAATTCGAAGGGTGTACTAATGCTTAAGGAAGTAGATTCCCTTCGAATAATGTATATCACAAGTGACTATAAGATATATAGCCCAGGGTTCCGTTAGGAAATAAACCTTTCGAATTAGTCAAAAGGTTTTCCTCCTTTCGAAGAAGTCCCAGTTTATATCTTTAACCCATTTACTTTTCCTGTATAAGACCAATTTAGTTATTCCAATAACTATGCATTTAGCATATCTGACACGTCATCATCACTTTAACTACCCACGTTAAGTATGGATTTCAATGATGACGTGTTTTAATGGGGAATGACTAAGTCGATCATATACATAGCGTAAATCTAAAGAAATCGTGAGTAAATGGTTGAAATCATGTGTAATTGATCATTAGTCTAACTAATGATCTTAACGATTCTCTTCATTGTTAATATCCATCATGAACAAGCTATCTCCATTTTATTCATATCAAAAATGAGTTACAAGAAATTAAGCTCTCTCCACAATTCAATTTAGGGTTTTTCAAGTACAATTATCACTCTAAAAGAAGAGAAAAGAAGATGAGTTCAGTACTCAAAATTTGGCCATTAAAATTAGACCCCTTGGGTCTAATTTTTAGATGCAGGTGGCCCTCCTTCGACTCCATGCTTTCGACTGAGTCGAAAGGTCCCCTTTATATGCCACCTTAAATCTTTTAACTTCATCGAAAGGTTATGAATCCCTCAATTGTGTCGAAAGGTTATGAGTCTCTTATGCTCTTTGGTTCATCTCTTTTTCCTCCTTATCTTCGACCTTGTCGAAAGGCCTCCTCTTTGTATGTTATTGTGAACCTTTTGACAATGTTGAAAGGTTTACCCTCCGTATGCTTTTCTGAACCTTTCGACATTATTGAAAGATTTTTCTTCAATATGTTGTTTTGAACCTTTCGACATTGTCCTTTCTTTATGTACCTTACAACTTTGTCAAAAGGTTTCCTTTATACATTACTTCATGAACCCTTCGACCTTGATGAAAGGTTTGTCTTCACCCATTGTTGTCGAGAGCAGTATTTTCATTCAATGTTATCGAAAGGTTTTCTTTCATTTCTTTTCCTTTGCTGTCTTCTGAATGTTGCTTCTTTATTGCACCCTTCGATGCTGTTGAAAGGTATTCCGGATGTGTCTTAACCGGTTCAAAAGGCTTGTTATGCTTTCAAAAATGTCACCTTAGGGTGAAACCTTTGACTTCGAAAGGTTTGATTGTGTAGGTGAGGGATCACTATTGATTGCTTTCAAAACGGGCTCTAAAGTCATTGTTTCTTTCCCATCTGCATCGAAAGGTTGGTTGTGGTGGAAGGTCCTATTTGTTTACATCTCGGTTGAAGGTCTTTGCATTGAATAAATAGTTGGCCCCACAAAACATTCTTTTTAAATCTTTCATTATGCCTTGGCCTGTCTCTTCAACAAAACTTCAATTTTTTTTACCCTTTTTCATACTTCTTCCTACAAATAGACTTTATAGTTAACACTAACCAACTTTATCAATGCTGACTCTATAAGTCTCGCCTATACTTCTACATTTTCATAATTTTCATTGAATAAATATCTTATCTCACATGGAGACAAACACATACAAAGTGGTAGAAGTAGAAATATATAATATAGTAGGAAATAACAAGTGCTTCCCCAAATGACATAACGAACCACTTTTCCGTACAGTCTAAGCAGACAATCAACCACACATGATGCACTCAAATTGAACGAAAAGGAGGATAGTTAGGGAAAAGAAGAAGGAAGGAAGAAGAAAACTAAACAATATAGAATCTCAAAGCGGAATAAATAATCTATAACATACAACAAATCTTTTAACAAAGAAAAATGTATTATAAATACATCAATCGGAGTACCCTAACCTATTTCAGCCTGGTCGGTTATAACATTATATCAATAGAATTTCTGATAATTATAACCAATAGAGAACATAACAGAATACAATGAAATACGTAGATATCTCTCGGGCCTCCGGCTCGTCTCCTGAGCTCCAATGCATCCAAGCAATCTATAAATATGTTCGGTCTAACCCAAGCATTGAACGGGATGAACATCTGGATCAGCCTGCTAAACTAGCGTGAAAAAACAACATCTAAATGGAATTTAATGTTTAGTAAAAACGTTTCAAATAAAGGTATCTCATAAGACCATGCCTCACTTAAACACGGATCTTTTTTTACAATATGTTAACTAAATAATTTCTATAGAAAATCCATTGATAATCTAATAATGTCTAGGGGTCAAAGTAAAATATG
The DNA here is from genome assembly GCA_030765085.1 of Allium cepa. Classification (NCBI taxonomy): domain Eukaryota; kingdom Viridiplantae; phylum Streptophyta; class Magnoliopsida; order Asparagales; family Amaryllidaceae; genus Allium; species Allium cepa. The sequence continues at coordinate 511,558,089 of CM060941.1, forward strand.
AATATAGTTGAAATGCTTGCATCCTACATTTCAACATAGTTGAGCACAACTAAGTTCATACAGTGATTATTCAAGAATAGATTCCATACAATGATAGGTTACTCGGATACTACCTATCATGGTGCATCTTTAGATAAAATAACAACAAGGACATCACCGGTATCCCCTCCCAACATAAAGCCAACCTACCACTTGAGTAGTAGCACCGAATAAGATCACCAGTCGGTTAATGGGCCTAAAAGAAAATAGATGAGAGATAATATCGAATCTAGATAGGGATGATCATACCCTAATTAGGGGAGACACCTTAGCCCTACTCCATCTTCCCAGTTTTAGTCATTCTTGGTTGAGAAGGCTTGAGGCTATGTTTTACCTTTCATATAGCACTTCCCACTTGGAATGCTAACACTTCCCTTAAGGAAACAAAGCAATGCTAGCATTCAGCCATATAAGTTTTTTAGGGCATAAACAAACTGAAGGCCCTACTTCTACTATATCCATTTTGGAATAACCTTTAGGGTTAGTCATAAGAAACACTTGCACTTCAAAGAGATCCATCTTCAAATTCCATTGTCTTTAATATATATTCACTTTGAAATGCTTGAGTTGGATCGAAATGCTTTCTGGATAACGTATCTGATCCTAGTCTCTTTGAAACAATGTTCGATTGTTTTCGGTAAACTAAACCCCGTTTCTTCAGGAAACAAACAATCGAAGTTAAGAGCAAAGATAATCTCCTAAATGTTGGAAGGCAGATTTCCTTATCATTTTCCTAGGAGAATGAAATGGGATTTATGCACACAGTAGATCATCATTGGAGATTACTACGCAATATAAATTAAATGGTTCTCTTATATATTTTCATAGTTACGTTTAGTCTATATTTGATAGTCGGTTATTTAATTATCAACAAACACTCATTCAAATCCGGAATTTATTTCCACAGGGTGTACCAACATTGGTTAAACACAAAAGCAACCACTAACCACTTTAGTTAATTTTTTATTAATTAAAATCACTTTGTAAACACTAGTATTAAAATAATGTTACAAGATATATCCCTAAATCATTAACACTTCTTTCAATACTTACGAAATATCCATATAGTTGTTCCGTGGTTTAAGTATATTAAAAAAACACAACACTTCCACAAAATAGAAAAGGTATTATATGCTTATCTTAACAGTACAAGTATATCAACAAAAAAAGAGAAAGATTTCCTTTTTATATAATTTTGAAATCATTTATAAATCCCTTTATAAATCTCTAATACCCATCTATAAACTATTTTCTAGATATCTAAAAACAATTTAAACATCTCCAAGTAATTAATAAATTCTTTATAAACCATAAAACTAATTACAAAACCCCTCTTATTAAACCCATTTCTAAAATTTGTTGATAAATATATAACCATTTATAAAACTCATTTACCTTGTAAATAATCTTCCTTTAACTCTTCAAACCATTTTATACAATTCCTCTTATAATACCCAAGTCGGTCTATAAAACCCTATTTATAGGTCCCGAAAACATTTATAAATAATAAAATCATTTACTTCAAAATTATTAGATATAATAATAATCACTGACATAAACATTATAAATAACAATTATTAACTTCAAAACATCTTAAAAATAATAATTTCAAACATTATTAAATAACAATAATAATTAACCTTACCATTACTATGAACAGCAATAATTTATTTCTAAAACATTATACATGAATCCTTATTATTAATTTCAAGCCATATTAATTATTTAAACAACTAACTTTTCAACACATTATAATATTGATCAATAACCTTAAAACAACATTAAATACAAATAAATAATCTTTAAATAATAAATGTATACAATCTTAGAACAATATTAAATATAAAAAACTACTTCTTAGGACATTATCTAACAATAGCTGGACATTTTAAATCAATTCTGAAAAATTCAGAAAGAGCAGATAAAAAGGTTGGATAAACTATAAATTTATATCATTTTATAAAAATATTTTCGAAAACCTAACCTCAGATCTTAAATCATTCTACTTCAAAAAACGAATTCAAACAAAAATGGCAAATTATAGTGTTTCAAAATGCTAACTTAAGGCCAATAGGTACCAAATGCTTAACCAATATCGATATTGATTTCCCGTTATTAAGGGTTTTTTATTTGAACATAAAAAAAATATAATAACCAATAGTGTCCAATAATCAGGTTTTATATTTCATAATCAAACAATAATAATATTATTGAAAACATTTCAAAAATGGCAAGGAATCCCATTGGATCCCGCCAGCCTATTTCCCCCTTTCATCACAACTCATATATATATATCAACACACACATGTATAAATAAAACTCAACAGCGGTGGAGAATCCTATTAGATCCCTTCAACCAATCCTTGCATCATTTATGGTATAAAATCATATATTACGGTTCATACGTTACTAGGCGGGTATATATATGAGGTCATACGCTCCAAGGGCAGGAATAAATCAAAACCAACTAATGAAGCAATAAATCATCCAAACAACAAATCTATATTTTTTTTATCTACTATAAAATAATAATTTTTCAAAGCAGCGAGATTAACTCATAAAAATTCCAATTATCGCCGAAGCATTTTAGTTCTTATTGAATTCAAATAGCATTCAAATTTAGCTTAAGAATCTACAAGCTTAAATCTTAATCAATCCAACTCCATATTGTAGATTTCGTCAATACAATCCTAAGGCGATTGATTGCATTTGATTCTTACCTAGCATCATTAAGTAATTGCAATTATAAGACTCGAATTAATTAATTATAATTTTAAACCTTAGTTACAAAAATAATCCTATAATTAACTTTAATCCCTTCTACCCCTAATCTCTCCCTCTCGTAGCATGATAGATCCAGGCGCCCTATTTCTTCACCACGTCACCCTGTTATGTAGCACCATGGCCTCGCTTGACAACCCCGGCTCCATGTGACCGCTCCTTGATGAAAAGAGGTCGCAGGAGAACCCAAAAATGTGATCATGTTCAACTCAAAAATCTCACCCTCGCCTTCCTCGACATTTCCCCTTCAGATCCCTTTACCTAGAAGTCAAAATAATCGACGGATTCAACAAAACCATGACCGTTATTCATCCCTCCTTCGCCGCTACCTTGCTCCATAATACCCCATCACCACCGTTCAGTCATTACATCTCTTCAATTTCCTAGTTTTGGCCGAAGCCTGAAATTGCTCGTAATAGCGCCAATAATCTCAAGCTACTGGATGGAGGGTGGAAAATTTTAACAAACGGTGAATGATTTCTCTGGTTACGAGTGATTTTATAGGGGAAAGGGTATGGATTGGAGAATGTAGGGAGCATAGTTAATAGTATAGAGTGAGGGTATGGTAGGAATAGTGATGGTCATATTATTCTAATCTAAATATCTAGCGGTACACTTCCAAAAGTCTAGAATTCCGTTTGAGGCATGCTCACTGCATTCTATACTAAATACCCTTATTCCAAATTCAATGGAATTAGTCTTGAGACCTAATTCAATCATATGTGGAGGTTGGCTTTTAAAATCCAATCATATTATATTAATTTCATTAATTGAGGTATACGCATTTCAAACTCTCATGACCATACGATACGTCTGATCGTCACCGAATTTGTCTACGTATGGTAATTCATTATTATGTATCAAATGACACTGGCTTCGTTGAAATCTGAGACAATGCCCCGAATGATTATTTTTCATATTCTTTAAACGAATTATTATTGAAACTAAACAAATCACTTTTGAATCTAATCTTAGAAGTTTAGTATTCCATCCTTATTTACACTGAATTTAAATAACATTTTGAAACCATTTTATTAAAATTAAATCCAAAATTGAATAATTTAAATATTCCAATCATTTAAATCTACAATTCAAATAAATTCCAATATTTAAAATTTAAGTTGTTTGGCTTATAAACTAACATTTCAATATTTAAAATAAATTAAATATTTCAAAATCAAATGACTAAAATTAAAAGTCGTTATAGATGATTATCTCAGTAACCATCATATATTCCTACTATTAATTAAGTATATATAATAATCTACTACACAACCACAGGGGTCTCTTCTAAGGTTTCAACTCATGTCTCTTATATACTATGTACTATTTTGAACCTACTTCAATACCCACTTATAACACCCTTACCTCTATACCAATACTATCTAAGATTATTATATAGTAATATTGTAGGATAATATAGAGAAGAAGGTGACTTTTGGTATGCACATAAGTATTCCTTTGGGAAAACACTACTGTGTATCTAAAACATTGAACATATATTTCACCTATACGTACACAGTATTGGTACAAAATATTAGAAACATGTGCTACCACAATAGAATAATAAGTAATATATGGTAATATCAGAGATCACAGTGTGAACCGTAGAGATAACTTATAATATGTAGTTCACAACATACTCCAATTTAAATACATGAATCGATACAGTACAAAATAATATACCACAATATAGAATAACTAGTTTCCACATGCCCTTAAAATACCACTGTTGGTCTCATAGTCCCAATACCTGAAATGTCTCGGCCTGACTTGAGTATTATATATAAAAAAAACTGGACAGACTATATCTAAATCACAGGTCAATAAATGTACGGAACTCTGTATATACTACGAATAAATATAATGTTGTTTTCTAAAATAATCCCAAATCCATATAACATAGAACATAACAAAATTCAATATAATAATTTCACTACCCATACGAAATCTCATCAAATCAGAAATCATGAAATAACATCAAATGGGTGAATCACCCATATCCTGAAATTATCAATAAGGAGATATCACAGCATAATCAGGCTAACCCATAGCTTGCAAAATATGTCATTTAATCTCAGTAGATAAAAATCCTCAATATCAATATAAATAATCGTCCATAAAAAAATCGTTAAAATGGAAACATATGCCTGTAAAGAAATATCGACGACACACGTAGAGAAAGATAAATAAGTAAAACAAAAGTTAAATATGCAACATATGTCAATGAATTGTAGTTGGCGACAAATGCCAATGAAAATGACATTCGGTGGCACACGCTTGAGAAGCATATGGGGATTAACCACCCTTTGGACATTGTCATAGGTATAAGCATAGCTCATCATCTCAAATACCTATATAATATTTGTTTATATGAAAAACGCTATAACCAGGAGGAAGACTAACGAACATACCTGCCTCGGGAGACTACAGTCCTGATTGGCAAATACGACACTCGTATTCCACCAACACAGCTTCTATAGACTTGGTTAACCCAACATACATCATGATTCATATCCTTCGCATGCCATAACAGATTGCGTGATTGCATTATGCATTGTTCATGACTTTTCACATGCCTCCAACTAGTAACGGATTGCTATCCTAGGTGACATGCATGTGCTGCACATTACCGACACACGTTATATATATCGCCGGCATATGACTATATAGATCTTCAACACATTGTTAAACACACGATAAACTGTAGCAAGCCACATCATACATAATAAATCCTCGTATGATTGTCACTAACGAGCAAGTTTTAACTAAATAAATAACATATCGGCATCATATACCACTATGTGTTATAAGTCCAATTACTTTGAGCTCATATATCACATTCACTACTTTATTATTCTATGTAACGATTCCAAAGAATAACCAAAAAATATTATCTAAAGTCCCATATCAAATGGTATTATAACTTCATTTATTCATATTTTTCATTAGATAAAATAGAAAATAATCAACTCATTTAAATGTAAATTTAGAAAAGAGATTATATTTGAAAAATATACTAATGCTTCTTAAATCAATTTTATTCGAAAAATAATAAAATCCTTTAAAATATTATATATCTTGAATAATATATTCAAATTATTTATTGAACCCTAATATATGATTTACTTAATATAATTCATTTCCAAATCCTTTTATACATATATATTCATGACTTCCCAAAATTGCTTTACGAATCAAAAATAACTGTAGAAGCAATTTTTTAATTTCTATAACTAAATAATACTTTAAGAATATTTTTTATAAATATTCTAAATATTTTCTTTTCATTTCAAACCAATGAATAAAATCAAAAATATTCACTTTATACTCAAAATAATTAGAAACAAAACATTTTCTTTTATGCTATAAATATTTGCAATTCTCGTTTATAGAAAGAGAGATTTTTATATATTCAAAACTATATAGCTTATATAAGATAATATCACTGATATATCGTTGACATATCTCATACACTGATAAGCTGGTATTTTTTCAAAAATCACTTAAAATATCATTACTAATATATCACCTGATATTTGTCGGTATATCGCACTGATATTTGGCATCAAATGCACGATATTTTTTAATAATATCATTCATTATTTTATATGTTGAAGAAAATATCCTTATAAATATATATCTACACACTCAATATTTATTTTTTTGCATATAGTGAATAACAATTTATAGACCATATTTGAAATCCCAATGCTCTAGTTTTTAGTTTTGACATACAGTTTTAGGCTTCTTAATTAGTCTTTCAATAAAGAACTTAACCTATTTCATTATTTTATACGTTTTATGTTTTTTGAAGACTTTACCCTACATGAAAGAGCTACTCCTTTTGTGTTATTTTTTGTTTACTATTTCTAATGGGTAAGTTATCGTATGAAAAATCTTTGTACTAGTTATTATCACGCACCCAAGGAGTAAAGTTGAAGAGTGAAAAAGATATATATTTGACATATCGATAAGGACCAAGCTAAAGTAGTAATATGCATCAAATCAACATTACATAGTCGATAGGTGAAAATGAAAACAACAAAATTATTAATATGGAAAATTTGGGAAAGTAATATAGGTGATTAAAGAAACAAAGAATATAGTACAAAAATTAAGAAAATAATAAAGATGTGATTATATGAATTTTTCGGTTTTTATAAGCATTTATTATGATTCATATTAGACAAAATATTTCAATACACGGATTATAATCTAGAAACTATGTGCAACCAGTCTTTTATAGAAATATGAAATTATTTGTCCAAATATTTCAATAGTTAACATCAATATAACACTATAATATAGTACAATATCGTTTATAGCACGTTCCACACAATTTTGATATGTTGTTGATATTATCCAATAGTATCAGGATATTTTAAAATATCTCATATCTGTACTTGACGACATGTATACGATACTAATTTTAACTATTAGATACAAACTTTTCCAAAATCATTCAATTATTTCACAAAATAAAATTCCATACTTTCCCATGATTTGAAAACTTTTTCAAAAATATTTAGAATAACCTTTATATTAAATATCACTTAAAACACTATTAATTTTTCATAATATTTTATAAAATAGTAATACATTATGTTTTGTTTTAAAATAATTCCAAACTTATAATAACTATAATATTGATTTTAAAAGAGTTTTATAACCAACAGAAAGCTATGTATATTTTTATAATTCAATTTATACTTTGTATGTGTAAAAATATCTAATCAAATAAAATTTAGTAAATTAATTATAAAAATAATTCTAATAAAAATTCAAAAACTTTAGATAAATTTTATAGTTCTTTTAAATTTCTTTTGGACTAGAAAAAAATTAAACATCTAAATTTATACACTATGGAGTAAAATCCTTTAAAAAATCATCAATTATCTATATAAATTTTTATCATGTAGTCGAATCGAATTACACCGAGTTCCGATAATACAAAGAATATACACATAATTTAATTAAATGACAGAACTTAAAATACAAACAAGCAGCATCTCCTTTGCATTTTGATACATGCAACATACACAAAACTCCACTATTAAACACCAAAATAACATCAAGTATCAGAAGAACCAATCAAACATCCCAAATAAATGTTTGAAAAAAGCAGTTCAATCGATATTCTCAATCAATTCATTCAAGCAATGTAAGCTAATCGGGATATGTGTATATAAATAAGGAGAAAGATATAGATGTGAGTGAGAAAACTCACAAATTTGAAGCTCAGGTCACAAAATCAACGACTACATAGCCTTTACAATACAGCAACCAATTATTGGCCAGCAACCCACATAACCAGATCTATGTCTTCTATCTGCCAATAACCCATCGCCTTCTTCACATCACTGTTCAGCAGAACAATGCATTGAAGCTACCAATAGCATATATCAACTACCACCGTACTTCATCATCTTCTCCTATAACTCATTAGCAAACTCCATGACGTAGTTACCATGATCCTCTATACATGTCACCACCGGTTCGTGAAAACCATTCGTTCACTGCGTCCGCGAATCCTAAGTCCTATAACATCAAAGATCACGTGAGTCCAAGCACCTTCCTTCATTACATCATCACCTTCATGTCGTGCGTCCCGATGTTGCTAAGCCGCTCCAATTAAGGTGACTTCGATTTTATTTTCCTTCTTTTTTCAAATATATACAAGGTTACGATTATTATTTTTCTAAAAGTTAAGGTTGGAATAGAACGAAGTGATTGGCTTGATTTTGGGTAGAGAAATTAAAAAGGAGAGTAATCGAGAGAAAAGGAGGAGAGGAAAATGGGCTTGGACTTTAGGGCTTGGGCTGTCGGGCTTTAGCTAAAATCAATAAATGTTCTTCCCTTTTTCTTTCAATAACTATTTTAATTAATTCCCATTACATGAAAATTTGAATTCTAATCCTTGAAATTAATTCCAATCTAGTATAAATTGATTTACACATAATTCTATAGTTATATTTAAATAACTATCTAATTCATTTACTTCAATGCCTTTTTTGCTATTTTTACTACGTAAAAAATATTTACACTTTAAGATGTTTTATAATTAGTTAAAATGTTTTGTTTGATTTTAATATATTATTTGAAATGAATTTATTAATTTTATTTAATTATTAAAAAATCGTATATTAATAGCTTTAATTTAAATAAATATTCACTTTAAAAATAATAACTATTAATTAATGAATTCAAATAATTTTATTTTAATTAAATTTACTTACTATTATGGCATATAAAGCAAGGTTGCTAATATAGACCTTGAATGGGTGGAAGCTATTCAGGATTGGAAGATTCTAAATGAATGCCATGGGGTTAGTGTTTTACGGGGCTGGAGGGAAATTATAGGAAATTCACTAAGGACTTTGCAAAGATAGAAATCCACTAACTCACTTAACCAAGAAAAGTGTAGCTTTTTCATGGGATGAGAAGTGCATGGAAGCATTTCAAATGTTGAAGGAGCAGTTGACTAGTGCGCGAGTGCATTGAAGCCTCTCACTATTTACACCGATGCATGTGGTACATGATTAAGAGCTGTTCTTAAACAAGAAGTAATAGCGATAGCTTATTCTAGTTGACATTAGAAAGACCATGAGAAGAGTTACCCTACTCATGACTTAGAGCTAATAGCTGTCGTTTCCGCTTTAACAGGGTGGAGGCACTAACTTTTTGCAGAATGGTTATATTTATTCACCTACTACAAACAAGTGAAATTCTTGTTTTCCTAAAAAGATTTTGATCTTAGGCAGCAAAGGTAGATGGAGTTAACAACATAATATGAATGTAGGATACAATATACTCATGGAAAAGGGAGTGTTGTCATCGACGCCCTTGGCTGGAGGCATGCTATTATTGGTGCTATATAGAAGTGGAGACAGTTGATGTTCCCATCGAATTTCAATTTTTAACTTTCAATTTAACCTACTTTAGGCTATCTGATTGTAATGGAGGTTTGACCAACATTGACATATCGCATTAGAAAAGAGCTGAAGAAGGGTGTAGCGACAGTAGTTATTTTGGGCAAATTGAGGATAGGAGAACACTTACCCCATGGCGATATGTATGCAATTGATGAAAAATGATGTTTAAGGAGAGATGGAAGCCTTTGTATTCCATTAGTTGAGGATTTTATATAGGAAGTGCTAGTGCAAGTCACCATTCTAGAATGAACATTCACCTCGAAGGTGATAACATGCATATGGATATGAAGCGAATATTCTATTGGCCGGGGATGAAGAATAGGTTAGAGGAATTTGTCTCTAGGTGTTTGACATGCCAAAGTATAAAGACTAAACAAGGAAAGGCAGTGGGGTTATTGTGATTAGAAGTACCGACTTAGAAGTAGGAACATATATCGATGGACTTTAGATGAGTTGCTTAGGACACAAAGAGGCAATGAAGCTATTTGGGTTACAGTAGACAGACTCATTAAAAGCGCCCATTTTATTCCCGGTAGAAGCAATATGATAGCAGAATTTCTAGCGCAGATTTATATTTAGAAGATGGTTCGCCTTCATAGAATCCTAGTTAGTAATGTTAGTGATGGGGTACTCTTGTTTACTGGCCAATTTTAGAGGAGTTTGCATTGAACTTTAGGAACCTCATTGAATCTTAGCACTGCTTACCACCTACAGATTGATGGTCAGACTAAACAGGTAAAGTGTATTTTGGAAGAATAGTTTAGAGCTTGCATCATGGACTACATAGGATATTAGGAGTAGCACTTACCTCTAGTAGAGTTCGCTTACAGAAATAGCCTCCAAGCGATGATTTCCATGACACTATTTGAAGCATTATACGATTGGCCATGCAAATCGCCTACTTGTCAATAGGAAACCACCAATTAAATTTTACTTTGTCCAAACTTTATTCACGAGAACTAGGTAAAGATGGAAATGATTAGGCAATGAATGAGGGTTGAACAGGAACCTCAAAAGTCCTATGCGGACAAGCAAAGGAAAGAATTGGAACTTCAGGTAGGTGATGTGGTGCTCATTAAGGTTACCTTCTTAGGAAGGTTTTTATGTTTGATAAATCTAGGAAGTTGGTGCCAAGGTTTGTCGGGCCTTTCCTATTCTGGGAAAGAATCATAAAACATGCATAGAGTGGAGCTACCGTACAAGCTGGTGGGAGTCCATACCATTTTTCATATTTTGCACTTAAGAAGATGCTTTCACGACCCCACTATTATATTAGTTCATGATCGAATAGTAGGCATTGAGACCGAGCCAATAGCACGGCATGCCACCACACAAATATTTGATTATGGAACTAGGAAGCTTCGAACAAAGAAATTATGTTGGTTCAAGTGTAATGAGGAGATAATCCAGTTGAAAGCATATGGAAAACTAAAGAGAAGATAAAGGCTTCTCAGCCTGAGCAATTTCTAGTAAACTTTTTCTCTCCAAAAATTGGTTTTTAGTTGCGTTGGGGTTTCTAGATTGGATGGTAATGGATGGTTTCCACACTTTTTACTGCCATTTTTTCACTCAGGTTGAATCTCATGCATATTTAGGATGCTTACATACATGCCTATATGGCACAATCTTGCGTTCACGCTAGGACTGAGCTCATTTATAGTACGTCGTACACATAATTGCATTGTACTTTTTGGTTGAGTGGATGGTTGTATAGAAAACTTGGTTGTATAACATGGTTGTTAGGTGCGCATTACATTATCTATCCTATAGGGATTTCAAGGATGAAATCCTTTTTAAGGGGGGAGAATTTAACATACTACAAAAATCAATAGGAAATTAATTAACTAATAATAATGCTAAAAATAGAAATTTTGTAAATATCAAAATTTGGCTATGCAAGGTACACCATTGCATTCGAGGCAATTTCTTGATCAATTTTGTCTATAAAGTTTTATAGTGGGAGTGTAAACAGAAAATATATCAATGCTTAAAGTTTTTCAATTTAAAATAACTAAAACTGAATTTAAATTTTAAAATGTAATTAATGTTAAAATTTGAAATTTAAAAGTTAACATTGATTAGTAAACTTGGGGTTTTAGGAAGAGTTAAAACAGGCATTAACTTTGAAGATTAATTAGGGAATTAAATATAATTTCAAACGAAATAGTCAAACGTTTCCAAATACACTAGGGCTGATCGACCGCCTTCGTAGGGACGATCGACTGCTAGCGATTGACCTCCTATTTAGGAGAAGTGACTGGTGAATGCTAAGTTAGATAGGGTTTCATAAGGCACGAATTATCTAGGTTTTATTATTTTAAACCGACTTAAATTCGACGGTTCTCGTGCCTTCTAACCATTATAAATAAAAGGCTATCCCCCTTACTTTTAGTCGCAAATTATTTGAAAATGCAAATGAAGCACTTTCGGTCTCTTTCTTCTATGTTATTTAGAAATTCTTAGGATTTTTAGGCAAGAGATTTTAGATATCTAATATTCAGTTTCTAATTTAATTCTTCTCCAATCACTAAAATTTTGAATCTAATTCATATTATACAATCCAATTATTTTAAATTTCAAAAGGCAGAAGTTTGAAAAGTGAATAGAAGTAGGCATAATCAAACCCAGGAGAATGCTAGGAATTATCTGTGAGTAAAAATGTAACAACCCATAAATTTTAAACGGTTTTTAATAACGTATTTAATTAAATTTTGGACAAATTTTAAATAATAATATTTTGAAATAAAAATTTAATGTTTGGATTACGTATAATTACATATAAGTAGTCAATAAATAAGAAAACATATAAATTTAGATTACGTTACCGGTAAATTAATTTGGGCGTACGTTCGTTTTAATTATTGCATCTATTGTACGCACTCTTCTATTTCATATCTTAGCTGTTAAAAATGAAATCAGCACGTGCATTAAAAAAAGAATTAAAACCCTGCCTCCAATACACGTTTAAAACTTTCCACTTTCATTTGCGTCTCCATATTTAATAGGAATAAAAATCTTTGATTTCCTAACCGTTTCAAATTCTCTTCCCATCTTCATTTCTGCAACGCAGTTCAGATCTGGAGAAAAAAATGTAATGGGTAACGATCCCAATTTAAAATTCAAATTTTATTAAAATATTGAATAAAATTTGGTAGAAACAAAAATGATGGTAATAATAATAGTTTATATGAGATTTACAATTTGAATTAAAACAACAAATGTTAAGAATTTAATAATAATTGTTAATTGTAAATATTGATCTATTGAATAAAATTTAAGAGGAAACAATAGTTTAATTGTATTGTCGTAATTCAAATAAGTTAACCTCTACAAATGAACCAAAATTGGTAACTAATGGATATGTTGAGTTATGTGAAATTATTGAATAATGTTTGATTTATTGTTAATAAAAAGAAGAAAAAAAGGAAAAATATTATGTTCTATTTATACATCAAATGGTGGTTTTGAAATTTAGTTTTGAAAGCAAGTTTGGATTTTTGATTCAAAGAAAAATTTGGTCTTAATACACGGAAAGTTTAGTTTGGGTATAGGGTCCATTAATTATTATGTGAATTCTAGTAGGTATGTATATATAGGTTATGTTAGTATTTCCAAATATATTACTCATTTCCTTGAGGTTTTGAAACACACTGTCCAATCAACCCATCAATTGCTCTAATAATTTATTTTGGGAAATTCAAGGCATAGCTGTTTTATTTGCCGTCATTTTTTTTTTCTAAATGGTTCATTTTGCCTTTATAACATATCCTTCCTTTCCATACTTATCTTTTTCCTTTACGTTTCAAATATGGAACGTGTTGTCCAATCAGCAATTAATTGCTCTAATTTCTCAGCTAAATCTAGGGTGACTGTTGCCATCCTATAATTATTTTGAGTATCAAAACATATAAATTGTATACGTTTACGTTCATTTTTTGTCAGTTCTTCTGTTTTAAAGTACTATATTTATTTCTTAAAAACGATTGCATTGTGAAACACGTCTCTTCCAAATCTTCACCGTGCAGCCCAAGCAAAATAATAAATTTCTTTAATAACGTTGCTGAATCAACGGTCATTTCAATTTATTATTTGTTGTATGTTTCCTTTTTGCTTAAAAAATTGGCTACGTAAACATTAATTCAAAAATAGGAAGAAATCATTCGTTTCCTGTAGCCACTTCATTTGCTTTAATTATTTCACGTGATTCAAGCAGGTGACCGTGTCCATTCACTCAACCTTTATCTATATTTTTGTTTTAAATTTCTTTCTTCTGTTCACTAGGGTAATTATGGTATGATTCACAGCCTATTGGTCTGCCTTTCCTTCTTTCCTTCGGCAATCAAAAAAAACCTTTAATTATTATCTCATTTCTTTCTTGCACGGTTACAGACAATCAATTAGTTAATTGCATGTTGTAGTCTGTTCATGCCTACTTAGTTCATAAAAATTATTAAGCATTTTTACCCAGAGCAGCCAACTCACCTACATCGTTCTATATCTATTTATTTGCGTACAAATTCAAACTTTTCCATTTTCTTTGATTGATAGATTTGTTGCCTTTATCTATTCTTTCTCTCCCTGTCTTTATTGCTTAAAGGAAAGCAATCCATCAAAACGTGAATATTTGATTATAGCCAGCAGTTACCTATACACAAATTTCCATTTTTATGATCGTCATTCGAATATCAAACTTATATACTTTTTGCATTCATTTCGCTCATTCAATTTTACGTTTCTTATTCCCGCTTTTAAATATTGAGCTCCTCCCTTATATTTCTCTGTGGCCTTTACTTCTCTTCTCTGTTTCTTCTTTTTTTTTCTCCCTCTCGGTTAGCTTCTCAAAACCATCACTCCGCAGCTCGTCCATGATCTTCCACCCCTCGTGCTCCTCCGTAGCTACTTAGACCGTTTACTCCTTCTTTTGCGTAAGTATATATTTTTTTATAAACCTATGGTATATTATACTATATACTGTGTACGTTAGTTTATATGCTTATATATATACGTTGCTGTATGTTTATGAAAGAAAATATGCATATATTACACACTATATTCTCTGTTTTGTTTTAAAATATATAAGTGTTATAGGGTATAAGGTACACATATATAAAGTTATATGCTGTATAAGAATAATAAGTGGATTTGTACAGATAAAGCATGGGTTTATTGATATTATAATTACGTAAATACTGATTTTATATAAACAGTTATTTGATCTATTTTTATATATTATAGAAATTGGAAAATCCGGTTCGACAATGAATATATGTTATATTGTTTATATATTTACAGTAATATATATTGATTTTCTTTAAGTATGGTATAAACAGTGTTTATAAGATTTTTTTTAAAAATTAGTTATATTAGTTTGGATTTTACCTGTTGGGTTAGATAGGGTCACTGAGTATACATATGTATATATTTATACCTTATGTGCGTTTGTATATATATATTTGTTAATTATATTTTAAGTTATATGTTAGCTATAATATATTATGGTTTGTAGTATTCCTAATATTTTAAAATGGAAACTATATAGTGTTGGAAACTTGTAATACAATACCGTTTGTATATTTTCTATTTAAGTTTATATAACTTTATATATGTGTGTGTGTATCTAATATAAAATTTTGTTCGCAAATGTCTACATGAGTATACATTAATTGGTTTTAAAAGATATAAATATATGGAGACTTTGTTCGAAGTGTTGAATTAAATTTTAATTTGAGATATATGATTAAATTGATTTTAATAATAAATAATAAAATTATGTACATCATTTTCTGTCATATCAAGATGGTTCTAATTCGTTTTCACCAAATTCTTATCTCTCAGCTTTGTTGAATTCGTGCCAGTCTAGCGTTGCTTTGATATTCGTAGCTTGTTGTGTTGTCTATCTTCTCTAGCCTCTAGCCTCGAAAGGTGAGCAATCACTCACGATTAACGTTCTTTTATTTATTAAATTTGGTTTCAATTGAAACGATAATTGAAATATACTGCTGAAGTTAGTAAATCTGTTATATATGCTATTATCTGTAAACTGTTCACCTATGGGATATGACACCATATCCTATTGTTTATACTTTATTTAATTATTGTTGATATATGCCAGTTGTTATATTATTATCATATCCTGTTATATTATTATTATTATCTGTTATCACTGTGCAAGTCTCTGTAGTATAGAATTCACAATGGGTTGAAATGATACATACCCGAATGCACTTTAGAATAGGAGAAAATCATTATGGGTTGAAATGATAAACCCAAGAATTTTTCATTTGAACTGACTTGGGATTACGGTTCGAAATGATATCTATATATATATATATAAAATTACGGATTAAAATGATAAATATCTGTATCACTTAACCATATGATAGAAGTATATACAGACGCCGTTGGTCCATATATAAATATTTTGAAATGATTTTCTATGTTTTTAGGAGAAATATAGGGTTTTAGTTAATATTGGAAATACTTTTGTATAAATATGTTTAATGTAAAGTAGATTTAATAGTAAACTTTAATTTTGATTTAATTAATAGAATATGTTTAAGTATTTTATTTTAAATAGATTTCCAATGTTTGTATATGTTAAGGAAGATAAAGTTGAATTGATTGGAATGGTATTTAATTAATAATTTTGTTTAATTAAATCAAATTCGAAACTTATTGAATTTGAAAACTTAAAATATAGTTCGTAACATAACTTTGACTTTAGTGATTAATGAATATTCACGTTTAAAGAAATTGAAGGCAAATATAATAAACTGTAATATAAGGCTATATAAGTAATATTGAGTGGGTATTTCAAGAATAAATAATAATGAAGTTAAATCAAGATCTATATGAAATTGTTAGGTTTAGTTTGAATTGTTGAAGCTTTGAAATACGGGACTTAAATAGTTAAATTGTGATTCAGATCTCTATTTGAAATTGATAAAATTTGAATTTGTTCTTTAGAAGACTAAATTGAATGGAAATTGAAATTTGAGATTTAATATAATCTGAATAGGAAAGTTGAGTTGATTTTTGAAGTGATCGGTGAAGCTTGAGGAAATTATAAATACTTTACTTTATAAATTTTTCGAAATCTATATATATCTGTTTTTATATTGAAGTGAAAATGATATTTTGGTTTTGAAATATAAATTAATTTGAAAGGACCACGGTGTTATAATGTATATTTCTACATTGTAGATAGTTCCACGGATCCTTGGAGAATGGTTATCTCATACATCCTCTAAGTTACTTGTATTTCAGTTGATATTTCACTTGAGTTGGATTTATTGATATAAGAATGTTAATCCTGACTCGAATGTTTTGTCTTTTGCTTTACGCTCGGGTCAGACTGAGTGATACAGCATTTGAGACTCACCTTCGAAGTTGGAGCTTTGCTTGAAGATCCAGCTATCTATCCTTTCAGTCATCCAGTCGATTGGTTCAGAGAAGTCATCTGCGCGTACTGGAGACTTCACTCCATCTGGGATATTCTGACGTATTTTATTTCTAACTTTGTTTATATAGTAGCTTCATGAACTACTATTCATTTATTCCGCTGTGTATTATTGTACTACTCTGTATCTGTGATTCTGTGATTGATTTATTTACTGTATATGTTTTGCCAAGTTTAAATTAGCAATCCGGTATTTTGAATTATTCAAGTCGGACATGTATGGTTTTATTGTCGATTTGAATGGTCTAAAATAGCGCGTCATTATAGTTGGTATCAGAGAGAGGCTCTAGGCAAAACTTAGCATATAGGGTAAATTTATTTACGGAATCACTTTCGTTCGAGTTGAATCTCTTCCTTTTTGACTTGATTTCCTTTGAATTTTGGAATGTCCCTCGGTTCTGAAATTCATTCTTGTCTCTTCTATTTATATTCGTTTGATTCTGAAGTATTCCATAACTCCACTGAATGTTTTGTAAAGGGGGTGAAAACTCCTTTACAATCGGCATTGATTCACCAAAGATTTATATATCCTCGGTTTAGACGCTGCTATCTCTAGATATGCCGAATTCTATATCTGGCAAACGAATGTCGATTTGCCTTGGAATTCCGCATCGATCATATTCATGAAGTCACAGTTGACCCGGTTAAGGTCGCCCGTGATTTATATCCATAATCTATTTTGTAATTTAATTATCTCATCTTCGATCGAGTCTGTCTTTGAATCAGGATTCTTTTGATTGGAGTTCCTTTAAATTAAATATCTATCTTTGTTTTAAAATCCATTCTTGAATCATCCTTTGAAAATCGCGGTTTGTTTGTATTTTAAAATTGTTTTATATGCCGAAATTTTTATTTAGGTAACTATGATTTTATTCTATATATAAAAGAGAAAATCTTTTCGATAAGGATCATATACCTTTAAAAAAACAAGAATTTGAAGTTTCGAAAAGATTTGAAATTTGAAAATATTATAAGAAAATTTATTTATATAAAAATGATTTATAACTAAACGGTTTTGAATTTGAAATTCGAGTGATTGGACTCCGGTATTTTTGAAAATTGGTATAAGATTTTGAAATATATAATAATAAGATTTGAATGTATTTTCTGAAAAAGAAATGTTTCAAATGACTTCAAATGAGTTCAAATGAGTTCCAAGGATTTCGAAAAAAAATTCAAAGAAGTTTTCAAGAAAATAGAAGTCCAGAACTCACTTATGTCGCTGGAGAATAAATTCAGTGATGAGTGCACGCATCATCGACATTGATTTTCGAGTTTCAGAGTGGGGAGAGGCCACTTTAATAGCTTTGCTATGCGAGCGACTTTGTGAAACCAAATTTTGATTTCAAATTCCGAAGTATGATTTGATATTCGAAAGATATAGGTATATATTTTTCTAATTTAAAGTAAGCTGGTGTTCATCCTCGAGTTTTCGATTTAATTTAGTATAACTCTACTTATAAAAAAAATTTGATTTGCTGATTTGTTGCTGATTTCCAACTCTTGGATTTGAAATTTTATTTCACCGACTATTTTGAAGGTTCGAGCACTTCCAAATCAAGGTTTAAAATTTTAAAACTAAGAAATTTCGAAGAGTATCAAATATTTGATAAAGAATATAAGTTTAGTTTTGTATGTTTAAAGTATGAAGGGTATGACTTAAGTAAATTTGAAATTTTTGTTAAATAAATAACTTGAAAAAGGAAAATTGGATTTTTCTTATAGAAATAAATATTTTAAAGATTTTAAAGGGGTAATTATAAATTTAGAAACCATTTTGAGTATAATTGATTTTGAGAAGAATATTTGGTTTTGAAATTAGATTGGAATTAAAACCAGTACTTATATGGTGATTTTGGAAATGAATTTGTTTGACCTAAATTTTGTTGATTTGGAAATTTGGATTATTTTCTAAACCTATTGTTTAAGAAACTTTGAAATGAATATATTTCATTTGGAAGAAAATTTGGTGAAATCATATATGATCTTGAAACTGAAATGTTACTGAAACGAGAAAAATTTGAGAACCTTGATTTACTAAATACTTGATTTGGGAGTTATTGAACTTATATAAATATGATTTGTATAGTACGAAATTGATTTGAAACCTATTGATTTGAAAGGTACTCAATTTGGAAAGAGAAATTTTATATAATCGAAGTCTATATAAGTATGATTTGATATACTATTGATTGGGAAAGTATTCGATTGAAAATGGAATCCTATATATAATGGACTTTATATAAGTATGATATTTGAAAGTGATTTGAAAAGGTACTATATGATGCATATTTTCGGAGTAAAGATATGGAAAGTGCCTTCTGTTTGATATCCGCTTTGTGTCCACATTGTGAATTCATTCTATCAATATTATTCTCTCTGATTTTTGGTTTTCCGGATGTGATACTCGAGTGTCCCGCCGTGGCGCAACCCATGGTTTTTTTTCTCGCGACTGCATAGCACAACTGCCTGGCTGAGACGGCCTAAGGGTACAGATTGTTTCCTGGGGGATCCCGGTGTAACCATTTTGTATCCTGCAATCTATGTAGGTCGCATTAGTAGCGAAACTGCCTGGCTGAGACCGCCTAGGGGTACGGATTGTTTCCTGGGGGATCCAGGCGTAACCATTATGTATCATGCACCCTACTAGTCATCATGGCGTAACTCGCAGGGCTGAGAAAGCTTACGGATACAGATTGTTTCTTAGGGGATCAGGCGTAACCATTGTGTATCTATGAACCATGGTTAGACAAAGGTTTTGGTTTGGTTATTTTGTTTGGATTGTACTTTCCATATCTATTTTTAAAGGTTTTTCAAGTATTTTCACTTGTTTTTGAAACAGGTCTACTAAGTACTTGAAGAATTCTAGCTTTGCGCCTGATCAATGCGTGGCCAGAGTCTGCAAGAACGAGGATAAACTTGTTGAAACATCGAGTTATAGAAGTATTTTCGAAAGGAAAATTGGTTTCGACATAAAAGTATTTTTTTTTTGAAAAGGTATTTTATTATAAAAGTATTTCCAACAAGAAATTTTGTATTAATCTTTGAAATTGAAATTCTTTTGGTTTGAAATTAACTATTCGTGCCCGATACTATTCTTTTGAATCTATCTTATCTGCTCAGCTTTAGTTATTCACCTTGATTTTGTTTTCCGAATCTACCTTCTTTCCATGTTGGACATATCCTTTTTAAATATTGTTTATTTATATAATACATGGCATAATAGAAAGTTTTTAGTGTTTCAGAAGTTATTAATTAATTATAACATATTTAAAGAGAATGATATTAATTTATCTATAATGTTGGAAGTATCTTGAGAGAACAAAATTATAAATTTTGGATTTAATATTTTCAATAGCTTCTTTGTAAATATAAGTAATAATGTAAATAATTGTTTTCAAAGGAGGTTTGAAAAGTATTAAAGTATTAAAGAAAATTAAATTTCAAATGAAGTTTTTAAATGAATATTTCAAGTAAAATTTGTATAGTTTTAAATTAATTGTTTATCTTGTACTTCAATCTATTTTTTTCTTTTTTTTTGTTTCTATTCCCCTACCTCCATCCTTTTCGGGGTCGAAAAGTTTTGAGTGGGGGAGAGTGTAACAACCCATAAATTTTAAACGGTTCTTAATAACGTATTTAATTAAATTTTGGAGAAATTTTGAATGATAATATTTTGAATTAAAAATTTAATGTTTGGATTACGTATAATTAAATATAAGTAGTCAATAAATAAGAAAACATATAAATTTAGATTACGTTACTCGTTAATTAATTTGGGCGTACGTTCGTTTTAATTATTGCATCTATTGTACGCACTCTTTATTTCATATCTTAGTTGTTAAGACGTTTGTTAAAAAAAAGAATTAAAACCCTGCCTCCAATTCATATGTAAAACTTTCCGCTTTCATTTGCATCTCCATATTTAATAGGAATAAAAATTTTTGATTTCCTAACCATTTCAAAATCTCTTCCCATCTTCATTTCTGCAACGCAGTTCAGAACTCGAGACAAAAAAATGTAATGGGTAACGATCCGAAATTTTAGACCAATTTCAAATTCAAATTTTATTAAAATATTGAATAAAATTTGGTAGAAACAAAAATGATGGGAATAATAATAGTTTATATGAGATTTATAATTTGAATTAAAACAACAAATGTTAAGAATTTAATAATAATTGTTGATTGTAAATATTGATCTATTGAATAAAATTTAAGAGGAAACAATAGTCTAATTGTATTGTTGTAATTCAAATAAGTTAACCTCTAACAAATGAACTAAAATTGGTAACTAATGGATATGTTGAGTTATGTGAAATTATTAAATAATGTTTGATTTATTGTTAATAAAAAGAAGAAAAAAAGGAAAAATATTATGTTCTATTTATACATCAAATGTTGGTTTTGAAATTTAGTTTTGAAAGCAAGTATGGATTTTTGATTCAAAGAAAATTTGGTCTTAATATACATATATACACGGAAAATTTAGTTTGGGTATAGGGTCCATTAATTATTGCGTGAATTCTAGTAGGTATATATATATATAGAGGTTATGTTAGTATTTTCAGATATATTACTCATTTCGTTGAAGTTTTGAAACACACTGTCCAATCAACCCATCAATTGCTCTAATAATTTATTTTGGAAAATTCAAGGCACGGCTGTTTTATTTGCCATCATTTCTTTTATTTTTTTTTCCAAACGGTTCATTTTGCCTTTATAACGTATCCTTCCATTCCATACTTATCTTTTTCCTTTGTGTTTCAAATATGGAACGTGTTGTCCAATCAGCAATTAATTGCTTTAATTTCTCAACTAAATCTAAGGTCATTGTTGCCATCCTATAATTATTTTGAATATCAAAACATATAAATTGTATACGTTTACGTTCATTTTTTGTCAGTTCTTCTATTTTAAAGTAATATATTTATTTCTTAAAAACGGTTGCATTGTGAAACACATCTCTTCTAAATCTTCACCGTGCAGCCCAAGCAATATAATAAATTGCTTTAATAACGTTGTTGAATCAACGGTCATTTCAATTTATTATTTGTTGTACGTTTCCTTTTTGCTTAAAAAATTGGCTACGGAAACATTAATTCAAAAATAGGAAGAAATCATTCGTTCCCTGTAGCCACTTCATTTGCTTTAATTATTTCACAGGATTCAAGCAGGTGACCATGTCCATTCACTCAACCTTTATCTATATTTTTGTTTTAAATTTCTTTCCTCTATTCACTAGGGTAATTATGGTATGATTCTCAGCCTATTGGTCTGCCTTTCCTTCTTTTCTTCAGCAGTCAAAAAAAACCTTTAGTTATTATCTCATTTCTTGCTTGCACGGTTACAGACAATCAATCAGTTAATTGCATGTTGTAGTCTGTTCATGCCTATTTGGTTCATAAAAATTATTAAGTATTTTTACCCAGAGCAACCAACTCACCTACATCGTTCTATATCTATTTATTTGCATATAAGTTCAAACTTTTCCATTTTCTTTGATTGATAGATTTATTGCCTTTATCTATTCTTTCTCTCCCTGTCTTTATTGCTTAAAGGAAAGCAATCCATCAAAACGTGAATATTTGATTATAGCCAGCCGTTACCTATACCCAAATTTCCATTTTTATGACCGTCATTCGAATATCAAACTTATATACTTTTTGCATTCATTTCGCTCATTCAATTTACGTTTCTAGTTCCAGCTTTTAAATATTGAGCTCCTCCCTCATATTTCTCTGTGGCATTTACTTCTCTTCTCTGTTTCTTTTTTTTCTCCCCCTCTGTTAGCTTCTAAAAACCATCACTCCACAGCTCCTCCCTGATCTTCCACCCCTCATGCTCCTCCGTAGCCACTTAGATCATGTACTCCTTCTTTTGCGTAAGTATTTTTTTTTATATACCTATGGTATATTATAATATATACTGTGTACGTTAGTTTATATGCTTATATATATACGTTGCTGTATGTTTATGAAAGAAAATATGTTTATATTACACACTGTATTCTCTGTTTTGTTTTAAAATATAAGTGTTATAGGGTATAAGGTACACATATATAAAGTTATATGTTGTATAAGAATAATAATTGGATTTCTACAGATAAAGCATGGGTTTATTAATATTATAATTACGTAAATACTGATTTTATATAAACAGTTATATGATCTATTTTTATATATTATAAAAATTGGAAAATCCGGTTCGATAATGAATATATGTTATACTGTTTATATATTTACAGTAATATAAATTGATTTTGTTTAAGTATGATATAGACAGTGTTTATAAGTTTTTTTTAAAAAAAAAATAAGTTATATTAGTTTGGATTTTACCTATTGGGTTAGATAGGGTCACTGAGTATACATATGTATATATTTATACCTTATGTACGTTTGTATATATATATATATATTTGTTAATTATATTTTAAGTTATATGTTAGTTATAATATATTATGGTTTATAGTATTCATAATATTTTAAAACGGAAATTATATGTTGTTGGAAACTTGTAATACAATCGCGTTTGTATATTTTCTATTTAGGTTTATATAGCTTTATATATATGTATGTATGTATAATATAAAATTTTGTTCGCAAATGTCGATATGAGTATACATTAATTGGTTTTAAAAGATATAAATATATGGAGACTTTGTTCGAAGTGTTGAATTAAATTTTAATTTGAGATATATGATTAAATTGATTTTAATAATAAATAAGAAAATTATGTACAACATTTTCTGTCATATCAAGATGGTTCTAATTCGTTTTCACCAAATTCTTATCTCTCAGCTTTGTTAAATTCGTGCCAATCTAGCGTTGCTTTGAAATTCGTGGCTTGTTGTGTTGTCTATCTTCTCTAGCCTCTAGCCTCGAAAGGTGAGCAATCACTCACGATTAACGTTCTTTCATTTTTAAAATTTGGTTTCAATTGAAACGACAATTGAAATATACTGCTGAAGTTAGTAAATCTGTTATATATGCTATTGTCTGTAAACTGTTCACCTATGGGATACGACACCTTATCCTATTGTTTATACTTTATTTAATTACTGTTGATATATGCCTGTTGTTATATTATTATCATATCCTGTTATATTATTATTATTTGTTATCACTCTGCAAGTTCCCTGTAGTATAGAATTCACTATGGGTTGAAATGATACATACCCGAATGGACTTTAGAATAGGAGAAAAACATTATGGGTCGAAATGATAAACCCAAGCGATTTTCATTTGAACTGAATTTGGATTACTGGTCGAAATGATATCTACCCGTGTATATATATATATATAACTACGGATTAATGATAAATATCCGTATCGCTTAACCATATGATAGAAGTATGTACAGCCGCCGTTGGTCCATATATAAATATTTTGAAATGATTTTCTATGGTCATAGTAGAAATATAGGGTTTTAGTTAATATTGGAAATATTTTTCTATAAATATGTTTAATGTAAAGTAGATTTTATAGTAAACTTTAATTTTCATTTAATTAATAGAATATGTTTATGTATTTTATTTTAAACAGATTTCCAATGTTTGTGTATGTTAAGGATGATAAAGTTGACTTGATTGGAATGGTATTTAATTAATAATTTGGTTTAATTAAATCAAATTCGATACTTATTGAATTTGAAAACTTAAAATATAGTTCATAACATAACTTTGACTTTAGTGATTTAATGAATATTCACGTTTAAAGAAACTGAAGGCAAATATAATAAATTGTAATATAAGGCTATATAAGTAATATTGAGTGGATATTTCAAGAATAAATAATAATGAAGTTAAATCAAGATCTATATGAAGCTGCTAGGTTTAGTTTGAAATGTTGAAGCTTTGAAATACGGGACTTAAATAGTTATATTGTGATTCAGATCTGTTTTTGAAATTGATAAAATTCGAATTTGTTCTTTAGAAGACTAAATTGAATGGAAATTGAAATTTGAGATTTAATTTAATCAAAATAGGAAAGTCGAGTTGATTTTTGAAGTGATCGGTGAAACTTAAGGAAATTATAAATGCTTTACCTTATAAATTTTTCAAAATCTATATATATATATATATATATATATATCTGTTTTTATATTGAAGTGAAAATGATATTTTGGTTTTGAAATATAAATTAATTTGAAAGGACCACGGTGTTATAATGTATATTTCTACATTGTAGATAGTTCCACGGATCCTTGGAGAATGGTTATCTCATACATCCTCTAAGTTACTTGTATTTCAGTTGATATTTCACTTGAGTTGGATTTATTGATATAAGAATGTTAATCCTAACTCGAATGTTTTGTGTTTTGCTTTACGCTCGGGTCAGACTGAGTGATACAGCATTTGAGACTCACCTTCGAAATTGGAGCTTTGCTTGAAGATCCAGCTATCTATCCTTTCAGTCATCCAGTCAATTGGTTCAGAGAAGTCATCTGCCCGTACTAGAGACTTCACACCATCTGGGATATTCTGACATATTTTATTTCTAACTTTGTTTATATAGTAGCTTCATGAACTACTATTCATTTATTCCGCTACGTATTATTTTACTACTCTGTATCTTTGATTCTGTGATTGATTTATTTACTATATATGTTTTGCCAAATTTAAATTAACTATTCGGTATTTTGAATTATTCAAGTCGGACATGTATGGTTTTATTGTCGATTTGAATGGTCCAAAATAGCGGGTCGTTACAAAAAAGTTTAGTTTTTCTCGTTCTAGTTATTATATAGTATAAGTTGAACTTAATATATGCCTTGGGAAATTTTGTTCATAAAAACACCAAACTAAAACCCCAAAATTTCCCAAAGCGAAATTTCAATTCTTATGTTATTGGAATCTCAATTATTCTATCTTAAAATAGTAGAATTTGTGTAGTTATTGCAAGTTGAATATTTTACATTCAATTCGACTTCTCACTCATTTGATGTGATAAAGGTTTATAAAAATAAAATAAAGTTAGAAAATTGTGTACAAAGTACGGATTCCCCTATTCATAGTTTGCACTGCTAACATCCATAATTTAAATATATATCCCTTTTTCATTTTACGTTAAAGTTCAATAGAGTGTAAAAGTGAATGAATTGTAGGGTCTATTAGTGTTGACTCTACTATTTTAATGTAAAATGAGCTGGTAGTTGATTCTATTTTCTTATTCAAGTTTTTTGTTAGGCTAAGGATATTAGCTAATTTGTTTGTTATGGTATGAAGTTACAATTTTATAAATTGTAAGTTTTGATGTTAAAATGATTAACTCAACATGCAATCTTTGCATTCTTAAGAATATTTCGTCACATATTTACATAAATATATTACTGTATGAACAACATATAATTAATAATGAATTAATTGTGCACTATAAATAGGCTAATAATTAGCAATATATCCCTTAGGAAGATGTTGAGGTAATTATGGAAAATAATTTAGAAATAATGGAAGAATAAGGAGATTTCCTTAGGTCATAATGCGAAGTGTGTTGAAGAAAATATGGTAGTATGTTAGGAGATTAGAAATTATGTCTAATACAGAAGGATGCAAAGTAATTCAGAAGCAAAGGGAAGTTTGGCCAGCTTTTCTAGCTATCCACAATATGACGTTGAGGATGATGTGAGACATAACCTATAAAAATTACCTATAGAGGAAGCGAGGTTAGTTCCAATTCCATAGGGTAAGTCCACCTTGTTAAATCTGGCTACTAGTACCTATGAATAGACGACTAATATGAGAGGTCACATTTTAGGTTACGGACTATAATTGTATGACCTGTTTGGGATTGCGACATTAAGTGGCTATAATAGGGTCCGCCTCCTTCCTATTTAGGAAGTATTAATTAGCTGGGGCTAGCATTTAGGCATGATAGTGGGAAATCTTAGGAAGTGTGATGACCACCCTATACCGCCGACACCAATAGTATATACATAGTGCACTGCTATCATACTCGACCAATATAGGAATCATTAGGGTTTAGAATGTACCAATAAAAACTTTCTTATCTTAAAGCACATGGATAAAATATAATATCACGGATATAATTGAAGAAATAATAATAAAAATGTGAACAGACCAGCATCATCAAAGTATAATATCCCTAAAGTTATACATTAATAGTAAAGTTTATACAATGTAAGCAAATTTAATATCTATCTCTAATACAAATAGTAATAAGCAAGCGTTTTTATGGGATCCACAAGGTTGCTCAATGGAATAAGCGTAGACACCATATATGTATATAATACGAAATAGATCCATCTATCCCATCCTCCAACTAGGTTCTGTGTTAGCTTGACAATCTATTCTATTCATTTAAGAGTACCAAAGATAATTAGAGGCAAAGCATAAAACCTTACATTAGACAATTGTCTGGTATGAGCAGTAAATTTGTCAAAACATTAAACAGGTAAATATAATAAGGAATAAGAATACAAGAACCGTATCTAACCTGTCTCTACAACCAAAGAGTTAGCATACAACACTACAGTACATGACTCTACAATATCATAAAGATATATCATATCAGTGCGGGAAGGCCAAAAGGCAGGAGTTTTCTTGGCTTTCGAAAACGATGACTTGGAAAGTCAAAAGCATCCCTTCGAATGGGGGGGGGGAGAATGTTACTCCAAAAATCCTACTTTCGACTTGGTCAAAAGGTCCTACAATAAAGACTAAGGAAGAGAAGCTTAGACCAAATCTTTGGAAGGAGTTGAAGGGATGCGGTCGTTAGAGTTCAGTAGCCTCAAACCTTTCAAAGGGGTCGGGGGGTCCCATCTCACAGCATCCATGAATTTCATACCTTTTGGAGAAGATAAGGAAGTCAAAGCAAGTATTAGCAACCCCATGGTGACCTTTTGAAAAGTATGGAAAGCCTTCCGAGCTGGTTAAGACTCATCAAAATACCTTTCGATAAAGTCGAAAGGTTCTATGAAGAGGGCAACACTTAGAAGTCAGCAAAGAATCAAAGACAACCTTCCGACAATATGGGAAGGAAGCACGGCTCTCGACAACATTCAAGTGAAGAGCATCCTTCCGATAAGGTTGAAGGGTTCACAACAACCAAGTGAAGAGCAACCTTCCGACAAGGTCGAAAGGTTCATGAAGGCATAAAGAAAAGTAGACCTTTCAAAAATGTTGAAAGGTCTATAATGGCATATGAGGAGAAAACCTTTCGAAAAATTTGAATGGTTCACAGCTACATATATAAGGGAGACCTTTCGACCCAGTCGAGAGCATTGAGCCGAAAGGAGGCTGCTTGCATCTATAAATAAGACCCAAAGGGTCATGTTTTGGTTATCCGTTTCTCTCATTCTAAACTTGCATCTTCTTAATCAAAGCATTATAACCTTAATTGTGCGATTTGGGAATTTAATAAAAATAGATTTTTTTCTTGGATAAAGAGGGAACTCTTGAGTTTTGTTAATTACATTGCTGTTTACTAAAATATTTGTTGGATTAATCTCATTGTTCAAGGTTTAACTTCATCGAAAGGTTCTTATTGACAAGGTCGACAACACTTCTGACTCTAACATCTACTGGAACCTTTTGAAGCCATTAGCTCTATGGTCTAAACCTTTCGACGAGTTCGATAGTTCTTTATGCTTTAACAATACCTGTAACCTTTAAAGCTATAAACCCACTTCTTATAAGTGAGCTAACCTTTCGAAAAGGTCGAAGTCTACTAAATATCCACTAAAGTGCTTGACTTCTTCATTCTACCCAAAGGAAGCTATCACTCTAGATTTTGACAAGATTAAAACCTATCTGTAGAGATCTCAACTCAGAGAATTCTAACCCAATCATAAGGTAAACCTTTGTAAGTAGCATTAAACAAGCTCAACAAGTTCGGAAGGTTATTCAATTCAAAGGCTAAGCCTTTCGAGGATGTCAAAAGGTATGCATCAAGAATTATTCGTAAACAAAACCAAGTTTCAAGGCAATCCTTAGGGTATCGCGCCCTTTGTTCAAACAAGTATATTCTTCCTTCTTAGCATAACTTTGGGGTGCTGACAAGAATTTTGCTAATAAACAGAAACATGAATATGGAAAAAAAATTAACTCATGATACAATTTTCACATTCCACTTCAAGTCATATTTGTAATTCATTACATAATCCTAATTTCACAAACCACGTTCGAAGAAATATAATTATTACAAAATACAGTAGGAGCGACATACGAAGCTGCCTCCTTCTTTGGATGATCAGAATTTAAACATAGGTAATTAAACAACTTTTCCAGTACAGCCAAAATACAGCGGAATCAAACAGATAGAACTCTTATTAGCTAGCTTACCTCATGCACGTCTTTGAAAGCTTATTTGTCTAAAGAAGAAACTGAAAACCTTAACTCTCAAACTAGTCAATTAATTGAGCTCCCGAGAGTTTAAGAGGAAAATATAAACTTCGAGTCGGAAAAAATGTCTGGTATGAATAATAACCTTCCATCTCGAACCATATAGATTTCAAGTGAGACCGTGCTGCATTGCATAATAGGTTTTCTCCTCACTAGTATCTCAACACAATTTATAATAACCATATAATGTGAACTGCATCCACAATAGTTAAGACATAACATAATAAAATGGATCATATTAATTCGCAAACATGCAATATATTTTAGACTTTACATCCCCATTTATCTGACTATTTGTCTCAAGTTATATTTTCTTGGGTCACTACTAACCTATTATTTTTCTGGGCAAACCTAATAACCTATTCAAAGCTTATGGACAATTTTTCTACTTTCATAGTTTATATGGGATCACTACGAACCCGTTAGTATCTACCAATAACTTCATCCAATTATAGATTTCATGGGCTCACTTTGAACTTATTCGGTTCTCCAATAACATCTCTCATGTTATAGTTTTCATAGGTTATCTATGAACCTATTGATCTCCGTCAATACATAGGATCACTAAGAACCTATTGCCCACTGCCGATAAAAATTTCCATACATAGTTTTCATGGGCTTACTATGAACCTTTCTAACTCGATTTTTGGTTATCCTATATTCTTGTTTACTTGACCTCCTCAATGCAATTCTACTCACACAGGAGTTAACTCAAGGTGTATTCACTAGTCGATCAACCTTATTGGTTATTCTACCCTTAATACCTCAACATGCAATTATTAGTTAATTATAAAGTGAATAGGTTTACAGATGAACCACATATGTAAATTGATTATAACATAACAATATAAACATCTATTGTTTAACTTCCTTGTACTCATTTTCAAATGAAACATGGTTAATATCTTTAATCCACTATATATAGTAAGGAAAGCTTCTTCAAAGACTCCAAAGATAAATGTCATTTCAAAAGCTATTTCATACTGCCATGTGTTTATCTTTAAAAATGAGATTAAATTCTTTGTTTTGAAAACTAATGTTTTCGAAACCTTAGACCTTCTCTTTCGAAACCATTGAAACACCTTTCAAGAGTATTCAAACCTTTTTCAAAACACTTAAAGATATACCTTTTGGAAATCTCCAACCATTTCTTCTGTAAGTGTTTAAATCTTCCTTTCGGAAGAATTAAAACATTCCCTTAGAAAGTATTAAAACTTATCTTTTGAAACCACTTAGTTCAAGTAGAATTTATAGAAGCATGGCATTGAAGCCATTTGAAAGTATCTCTTTCGAAATCATTAGATATAGCCTTAATTATAACTTCAGGGTCAAGGAGAACATAAATGAAAGTAACCCTTTCGAAATAATTTTAAAGTAAAAGAATTTAGGGAACAAATGGCTTTGAAATCACCCTTTCAGATGCATTGTTAAAAGCAGCCACAAAAGCCCTTTCAAAAGCATTAGGAAGTGGCTTATTCTATTTCGAACTCATTGTAATAAGACTATAAGAAACCAAGTCAAAAGTTATGAAGGCTATAGCTTGGTTTCAACTAGGTTCAAAATCAACTACCTTTCCAAAAGCTCCTTTTCAAAACTAAATAAGTAGTAACTCGTTCAAAAGCTTTTCTTAAAACAGACAAGTGGTAACCCTTTTGAAAGAATCACTTATAAAAAAATAATTCAAAGTTAATAAGGGTTGCTTCTACCCCTTCAAAAGCTTATAAAAATGACACCAGCCCGTTCAAAAGCAAGCCTTCGACACCATCCTTTCTGCCTTTCTCAAATACACTGCATATCGATTACTTGATACTCTATGTATTGATTTTGAATGGGTTTGAAAAGTTTTAGCAAGAAAACTTATCAACATCCCCAAATCTATGTAACAAGAGAATAAGTTCATAGTAGTTTACATAAAATAAGGCCATTAAATAGATTGCTCTTTCTGAAATCCACCCTTCGACCAGATTGGCTAGTCGAAACAGTTTCAAAAGTTTACCTAGAAATGTGGATGAGGAAAAGAGCATCTTATTCGAAATCCCTCTATTATATAAGTTGAAGTCTGTTATTTATTTTAAACTTTCGTCCCTTTCTATCATGTTGAAAGATTTATCTTCGCCCTTTCAACTATGTCGAAGGTCTTCTAGACCTCATAAAGTGGGATAGCTTCTTTCGACCTTGTTCATTTCGTTTACTCCATAGAGGAACCCTTTAAAAGGATTACTGGTGTTGTTGGGTATAGTTCCTTTCGAACTGACTTCTCCTCATATAAATGCTTGCCACATGTAGTCCAGTTTCCTTCAGGATAACCCTTTCGACTAGATCGATAGGATTCGTATCCTTTTGAAACAGATTTGATTTGTTATTGCCCAAGCTACATTCGATATACTTAAAATAGGATCATCTTGGGTATTCTTAAGTTCCGTCAACTTATCAATGTTGAAACATCATCATCATCCTTGTTTGTCATTGTAAAATGCTTATCATTATAATGAAATGTTTTGACATGTATATTTTCCAAGTTGATCCAATTGGTTTTCGTAGACAAAAGGAAGTTAAGAGAATAATATAGTATCATGTGCAATGGATCATTAGACTAGCTAATGATTGTAATGATCTCCCTCATAATCCAAATCCTTAATGAATCCGCGAATCTCACCATTTTCATTAATCAAAATGAGTTAGAATTTCAAGAGCTTTTCCCCAAATAGATTTAAGGTTTACAATTATTTAATGGTAGCAAAGAAGTAGAAATGAAAGAAATGAGTTTAGGATTCCCCTAAAATCTGGTCCCCCAAACTAAACCTCTTGGGTCTTATTTATATATGCAGGTCGGCCCCATTCTGTGCATATGCTTTCGACCTAGTCGAAAGGCTCTTTTATGTTCAGCCTAATTCCTTTCGACATGGTGTAAAAGCCTTGCTTACTTTCGATGCAGTCGAAAGGATTTCCTTATGAGTCCTCTAACTTACACTTGCGCTACCATTCCTCTTATTCCAGACCTTTTGCTATTTTTGAAAGGGTCTTTTATCTAACTTTCGCCTTTGTTAATCTTTAGTGTTCCTTTCCCCTGCTTTACCCTTAATTGCTTTCGATATCGTCGAAAGGGCTGTTAATGTGATTTTCTCTTCATGTTGCTTTGTTGTCATCAGATGTAGAAATGGGAGCTTTTGATTCTATCGATAGGTTGTAGCAAGGGCTTTGAAGTTGTTGAAGGATCAATGGATTCGATGCGATTGGTGGCTTATAAATGCATGACTGTGGATTAATGTGGAACCTTCTCTTGATATCATTGGTTCTGACCAGTTCGAAAGGATTGGCTATGCTTTCGAAAGGGTTGTTTTGAGTAGCTTTAATGAAGGTGAAACCTTTAGGTTCGAAAGGTTTGGTGTGCATACAAAAAGTTTTTATTCATTGCCTTTGAAAAGAGGTTTCAAGTCCATTATTGCTTCTTCTATATTCATGAATCGTTCTGTATCGAAAGGCTTAAATGAGGCTAAAGGGTATCCATGATTTTCTTTTTTATCCTTTTCAAAATCTTTTGCATTGTTTTAACACTTATGAGGGCGCTTAGTACTTGAGACTCCTTAGAAATCCTTCTCAATGCCTTCGAAATGTTCTTTCATGATCATTGTCGAAATTTGTGCCTGCTACTCCAGTTGAGCGAGCTTGGCATTTCATCAATATTCTTTCATACCTTTGTTCTTTAGTGGATTTCATGGTTAACATCCCCCCTCCCCCTATATGAAAGAAGCTTTTGTTCTTTAGGAAAAAAATTCAGAATTTCCCCGCTCTTAATTGTTTTGATTTCCTGCAAAAATCAAAGTGCATTTTGTATTGCTAACTCACCATATTATATATACATGCTTCATGATAAGTTAGCATAATAGTGCTTCTAAGTTTGAATGGTTAGTCGATTATATTCCCAGTTTAATAAAGGATAGGAGATCTACAATCAATAGTCATCCATGCATATAATAATTGTAGTTTAGGGCTTCCTATGAGAAACAACCAATGGTTGTAAATAGGAGGTCATAAGCTATTAACTGGAAATAAGTCTTTGTACCTTGCAAATCTCAATATGTATTTTGAAATTTTTCCTAAAGATGAGAATGATGCCAGAATCAAAATTTAGATATTGGTGGATATCATTGAGAGTTGTTAATTAATAACCTTAATTTGGGTATTAGGAAGACTAGATTGATGCTTTGATTGATGACTTAAATGTCTATTGTAGTTTCAATATCGCTACACTAAAACGCAGATTTAGGAATTGATGGATAAAATCTCAAATTTTATGATAAAGGCCCAAAATTCAAATTTAGGCATTAAATGCTTGTGAAATTCTAACCTAGATTAGGGCATTAGCTAATGAAGTTTAGAAGTTAATAGTATGATATCCAGAACCTAGATTCGAGTTTTAATAAGTAGGATTCGGAAACCTTCTTCAAAATAGAATTCTCAAACCCAGATTTGGGTATTAATGGCGGATAACCAAAAATCATCGTAATCATCTTTATGACAAAGATTTAAAGCCTAGATTAGGGTATATATTGGCTAATCAAAAATCCATAATAGAAATCACAATCCCCGATTGGAGCATATATTGGATAATAGCCTTGATGCCCAGATTCCAGTATGAGAAGGATCATAAATGACTAGAAAAGACTCAAAACCTATAATAGGGTATTAAAAGTCCAAAAGTGAGAGTCCCGAAACCCAAATTTGGGTTTTAGTGAGCAGAGTTGTGTTCTACACTTTAATCTTTGCCTTATTCATTATGTGTAAACATCTAAGGCCTCATATGCATCTGTAGTCGAATTGGCTGCTTCTTGAGCTTAGAAATCTTAGTCCATCATTTGATAGGCCACTTGTGAAGCTTAGACATCTTCGTCAATTGTTTGAGGAGCCTCTTCTTTGGCTTGGATGTATTTGTACAATGTTTGATGAGCCTCTTCTTGGTCCTGAACGTCTTAGTCCATTGTTTCCTAGTTCCCTTGGTTAGCTCATTCTTAGAGTTTGGAATCAAGGACTTACCCAACCTCCCTCCAGGAGGTGCCTTGACCTGACCAGAGGCGTGGCCAAGGGCTTCTCTGGTTCTTTAACCTTGCCATAGCATGGTGTAGATAAAGGCTTGCTCTGACCTCCCTCCAGAAGGCACCCTACCTAGGCCATAACATGGCACGAATGGGGCTTGTTTGGTGCTTTAACATGGTCGTAACGCTGGAGGGCATAAAGGCTAACTTCATCCTATCTCCAGGAGGCGCCTTGATCAAAATAGAGGCGAAGTCAAGGGCTTTTCGATGCTTTAACTTGGCCATTGCGTGGTGCGGTTAAATGCTTACACCGCTTCCTCCAAAAGATGCTCTGCCCTGACCAACTCAATGCGGACAGAGGCTTTTGACTATCAAA
The DNA here is from genome assembly GCA_030765085.1 of Allium cepa. NCBI lineage: Eukaryota > Viridiplantae > Streptophyta > Magnoliopsida > Asparagales > Amaryllidaceae > Allium > Allium cepa. Next base: position 511,593,072 of record CM060941.1, read on the forward strand.
GGTACCATCCAAATGCAAGGAGAATTCTACTCCAAATTATGTAGAATTTCTTTTAGAGAAAGAGATCATTATTCATTCATCTTTGCAAAATATGGTCTCCATTGATCGACATTCCTTGTTCTGGGAACCATCTTGTTGTTTGTTCGGCATAACTTATAAGCTTCTAGGGGAATTACTTTGAAAACTATAAGGGTCCTTCCCAATTTGGTCCCAGGGATCCATCGGTGGGATTTCTTATATTATCCATTACTCTTTGGTGTGCCAGATCTCCTTCTTGAAAAGATCTTGTTCTTATTTTGACTTGTAATACTTTGAAATTCTTCTTTGATACTCTTATGTTAAGATTGCTGGTTCATCTCTCAACTAATGTAGAAATACTAGGGATTCTGTTTTTATATTTTTGGTTTAAATCGATTACATACGCGATTCTCCAGTATGAGGGTACTTCAATATTAATTGGTAACATCACCTTGCACCATATATCAATGAGTAGGGAGTATGACCCATTGCCCATTTTGGTTGATGTTTGATAAGCCCATAATACAAGTGGCGGCTCTTCTATCCAGTTTCCTTTATCTTTGTTTAGACACTATTTCAAGATCGGCTTAATGTTTTTGTTTGCAGCCTCAAATGCCCCCATTTTCTTTCGGATGTGAAATGGAGGAAAAGCTCTTAATGACTCCAATCTTATGACAAAACCGAGAGAATTGTTCGCTTAAATTGTGTTCGTTATCGAAAATGATCTTATGAGGAATTCTGGATCTGGTTATAATATTTTTGATGACAAATCTAATTACTTTTGCAGAAGCGATCTTAGAAAGTGGATCTGCTTCTACCCATTTAATGAAGTAATCTATAGCGACTGCAGCATATTTCACTCCCTTTTTGAAATTGGCAATGGGCCGATAAAATCAATTCCACATATGTCAAAGGGCCACGGACTTGAAATTGGGGTGAATTGATTTGGGAGTAATCTGGCAGTTTTCGAGTACTTTCGGCACTTCTCGCATCTCCTCACATATTCAATAGTTTGGCTTGCCATATGAGGCCAGTAAAAATCTTGTCTCGTTATTTTTTTGCCAATTTCATCCCATTTGAGTGGTCCCCACAGAATCCCTCGTGTGCTTTTGCCAATAATTTTATTCCATCTTCCAGGCTTACGCATCTTGAGTAAGGAAGTGCATATCCCTTCTTATAAAGGATTCCATCCACTATTATGAAAGTTGGAGCTTTTCGCCAGATTTTTCTTGCTTCACCCATCTCAAATGGTAGTATTCCTTTAACAAGATATTCAATGATGGGTGACGTCCAAGTTTAATTGTACGGGTCATTTGTTCTTGATTGATCAACCCTCTCACTTCATATTTCTCTTCCAATTTCTCTTCCCTCTTTTTCTTATAACATAGCTTGGGACCTTATCAAAACTAATAGTTCCCTATCTTGCTCGGATGTTCCCTCTTTAAAACTTGGAGTCTTTTGATAACCTACTGAACAATCCATGCTTCTAGGGCACCTCTTGCATTTGCTAATTTCGTAATGAATCTGCCTGCGAGTTTTCTGCCCTTCGAACTTTATGTATGGAAAAATCCTCAAATAAAGCAAGTATTCTCAGTATTCTCTTTACATATAAAGATAGCATGGAGTCCTTTGTTTGATATATTTGCTTTACTTGATTTACCATTAGCAGGGAATCATTAAAGAATTGAATCCGTGGGATTTTTAGCTCTATTGCTAAAGCTAGCCCCGCTACCATAGATTCATATGCAACCACATTGTTTGTTGTGGGAAATCCTAATTACATAGCATAATGTAAGCGATGTCTGTCTGGTGTCATTATCACATATCCTACACTGGCCTCTTGCTCATTTGATGCACCATTGACGAACAATTGCCACGTATGCTTCTGATCCATTTATTATTTTTTATTGTTCTTTAACGAAGTTAGTGCATTCAATAATGAAATCTACCAATGCTTGGCCTTTTATCATGGCTCGCAGATGAAATTTTATGTCATATTAGCTGAGCAAGATTCCCTATTTTACCAATGATCCTGAAGTTTCCGGCTTACTAAAAATTGCTTTAGCGAGAAAGCAGTCAATACCCTGATCGGATGTGCTTGAAAATATGCTTTAAATTTTTGTGCTACGAGGATCAAGCAATAAGCTAGCTTTTCTGTCACTGGGTATCAAATTTTTGTATCCTTCAATCGTCTGATTACATAATACACTGTAAGTTGAGCTTCACTCTCTTCTCTAATCAATGCTGAGCTTACTGCATGCTCTGTAGCTGCCATGTATAACTTCAAGATCCACCAATTCTCGGGACTAGAAAGTGCTGATGGCTTTCCCAATGGCTTTTTAACTCCTGAAAAGCTTTTCTACAATCTTCCCCCGTTCAAAGTTCTTATTTTTCTTGATTACGTCGAAGAAGGGGATACATTTGTCCGTAGCTTTGGAAATGAACCTACTTAGGGTGGCTGCCCTTCCTTTTAAACTCATTTTCTCAAGGTTTTGGGTTTAGCCATTCCTTAATAATTTGAATTTGATCAGGACTTGCTTCAATTCGTTAGGCACTTACAAGATAGCCTAAAATCATCCCCGAATGGACTCCGAAAGAAAATTTCTATAGGTTCAATTTCATTTGATATTTCGTACTATTCTGTACATCTCTTTTAGATCCCAAGATGATTCTTATCCTCACTAGATTTTACTAGCTGTCATCTACATAAACCTCCGTATTTCGGCCAATTTTCTCCCTAAATATTCTATTAACAAACCTTTGATAAGTTGCCCCTGCATTCTTTAGCCCGAAAGGCATCACTTTGTAGCAGTATATTCCCCATTCAGTAATGAAACTAATGTGCGCTTCATCTGGCTTAAACATGGGAAATTGATTATATCTTGATTATGCATCCATGATAGATAATAATTTGTGCCAACTAGATGCATCTACTATCTAATCAATTCATGGTAGCAGGAAATAGTCTTTTGGACATGCCTTGTTCAAGTCCATATAATCGATGCAAGTCCTCCATTTTCCAATTGATTTCTTTACCAAACTGGGTTTGCTAACCACTTTGAGTGGTAAATTTCACAAATAAACCATTTTTAAGAAGTCTCTCAACTTCTTGCTTCAATGCGTCAGAACGTACTATATCTAATTGTCTCTTTTTCTGTTTGATAGAGGTTGCTTCTAAATTGATGTTAAGTGCATGGCATATGGCCGTCGGATCAATCATTGCCATATCAGAATGTGACCAGGAAAATACGTCCTTATTGACCTTAAGAAATTGGTTTAAGTCTTTCTTTAACTCGCTATCCAGTTCTTTTCCCATTTTGACTACTTAAGTAGTGTCATCTGAACCTTTGCACTCCTCTTCATGGTCCTCCATAGGTTTTATCCTTTCTGATTCCCCTCGACAATCGAATTCAGTGACGATTGGTCTTTCTTAAGTGGAATCAGCATCTACTCTCTTCCTTTTGCCTCCAGGAGGAATCTTTCATACATGTGCTTGTTAGACTTATTAATGTTAATTTTTCTTCGAATATTGGATGTAAAAATCCATTATTCGAAGGCTAAAAAATATTGGAAGAAACAAATCAGAATACTCCGCTTTATATTAATCGATTATGGCAAAATACACCTCTTGGGAGCTGAACTGCTCTCCTCGGACTATGCCCCAGCCATCTTTGTCAAGAACTTCACTATCGGGTACTTTGCAGAGACAAACGCATCTATTTTATCTAATGCAGGCCTACCCAAGAAGGAGTTGTAATATGAGGGTTGGTTGATGATTGCAAAAGGAGTCTTGAAAGTTCTGCAGAGAGTTAGCATCCCCATTTGCACCAGCTGTTTCACTTGCCCCACCGGATTTGATCCCTTGTTATTCAATCCAAAAATTGGTTCCATGCTAGGTTCTAGCATACCTTCCTAGATGTTCATTTAGTCGAAGGCATGCTTAAAGATAACTTTGACTGCATTGCCTGTAGCTGCAAGAATTTTGGCTACGATGGGCAATCCAATTTGACCTACGATCATCAATGAATCGTTGTATGGGTGGTGAATTCCTTTCCTCAATTCTTGGGGGTAATGACAGGATTCGGCATTTCAATATTGAGTCATGGATTCTTCAACGGGGGATCTCCTTCGATAGAAAAGACACCTTCTTTAGCCTCCTTGATAAATCTATTTCATGCCCCTTCGCTGTTCCCTGCGGATGTGCCCTATCGTGAGTTACGTCGATCTTGTTTATTGGCGGGCTTAAGCTCTATGGATCTTCATCCTCCAACACATTAACAACATTGCTAGAAAGCTTTTATGGGCCATCTACTGCTCATTGACCTTTTTTTATCCAGAACAAACTCTTTTAAGTGACCCTGGCGGATAAATTTCTAGATGATTTCGGCTAAAACTCTGCACTCATCGGTCCTATGACAGTTTGTTTTGTGATATGCACAGTAGTCGCCTTCTTTTCTTTTTCCTAGGTTGTTCTTAACCTTGAAAGAGGTCGAGAAGTTGACTATTCCCTTCGCCACGACATAAACGTAAGATAGTGGCTTATTCAAAGCGACTGCGTTAGCAATTGGCTCCTCCCATATCATTCTTTTATGCCCTCGATCGAGACCGAATCTTCCTCCTTCCTTCTCAAAGAATGCATTCCTCTTAGCGTAGTAAAGTTCATCCATTCGAATGAACTTATCAGCTTGAAAGTGGAAGTCTTGCAAATCCTTACACCCGTTAACAAAGAGTTGCTTCTAGAATGAGGTGTTCTCTATTAAGCAGAACGTACCGCAATATGTTTGCCACGGTCATTCATGTCCTTTTCATTTTGTGATTCATTGTTGAATATTTTGAGATAATCTCCTAACGATTCCCCTTACCTTTGTTTTATGTTGGCCAGGACTGTATAATTGATGGTGGGTTCTTTACATATGCAGAACTGAGCGGAGAATTGTAGGAGAATTGCTACCATGAATAAACGGTCTTCTCTCAATTTTGTCTGTACAATTTGGCTGCAGCTCCTTGGAGAGTGATAGGGAATAATCTACATCTGAAAGCTCCTGATGCATTGTATAGATCCATCTGGCTATCGAAAGCCATCAAATAATCATTTGAATTCGTGATTCCATGATACTTCATTGTTGGAATATTTACATAAGATGGGATGACTATTTCTATAATCACATCTATAAAGGGTCGCACTCGCTCGTTATCATTGGCATTTTCATCCATGGTCCTCTTCCCCCTTGTATTCATTGCATCCTTAATTGCTTTCTCCACAGATCCTTCGGATTGGCTTTAACATGATGATAATGTTTTTGGTCTGGACAGTATTTATTTGATGTAGAGCTACCAGATTGTTCAAGTGATTTATCGAGCACCTCCCTTGATGATTAGCATTAGATTGAGGGTGCTCCTTCTTCTTCGAAGATGTTAGATCTATCTAGCTGTTATTCTCATTAGAATGAGCTTTCAAGTTGCTCCTAGGTGAAACCACCTCATCCACATATGTTGGCTTTGCGGTTTTTGAAGACTTCTGAGATAATGTCATTTTGAGGAGTTCTTGCATTTCTTGCAGCTACCGCTCTAAGTGTTTTATCTTTTCATCCAGCTGAGCTAATGATGAAGGCTACCCTTGCTCAGCCTTATCCGAATTGAAGGTTGGTGCTATGTTCTCCTCAATGATTGAAGTGTTGATGACCACTTCATCCATTTTGTTGAGTCTTTTTTAGTTCATTTCTCTAATCAAGTCAAATGATCCATAATTAGTCAATAATTTTGCCATAAAGTCGGAGGTTTGAGCCCTACTTCTAGTGCCAAAAATGTTAACAAGTAAACTTGTCAACATTCCCAAAGCTATATGAAGCGAATAAGTTCAAATAAGTTCACACAAAATAAGGCAGTTGAATAGATTGCTCCTTTCAAAACCTACTTTTCAACTAGAATGGCTTAATCGAAACAGTTTCATAAGTTGACCTAGAAATGTCGGTGAGGAAAAAGCATCTTATTCGAAACCCCTCTTTTATTTAAGTTGAAGTCGGTGATTTATCTTGAACTATCATACCTTCTGATCACGTCGAAAGGTTTAACTTAGCCATTTTAACTTCATCGAAAGGTCTGCTTTGCTTCAAATATTAGGGTAGCTGCTTTCAACCTTGTTGGTTTCATTTACTCCTTAGAGGAAACCCTTCGAAAGAATTACTAATGCTGTTGGGTATAGTTTCCATTCCAATTGACTCATCTTCGTATAAATGCTTGCCAATTGCAGTCCAGATTTCCTTCAAGATACCACTATCGACCAGGTCGATAGGGCATGTATCTTTTGGAAATAGATCTGGTTTGTAATTGCCCAAGCTTCATTCAGTATACTTAAAATAGTGTCATCTTGGATATCTTATGTTCCGTGAACTTATCAATGTCGAAACATCATCATCATCCTTGTTTGTCATCGTATAATGCTTATCATGACAATGATATGTTTCGACATGTATATTTTTCATGTTGATCCTATTGATTTTCTTAGACAAAAAGAAGTTATGAGAATAAGATGGCATCAAGTGCAATGGATCATTAGATTTGCTAACACTCGTAGTGAACTCCCTCATAATCCAAATCCTTAATGAATCTGCGAATCTCTCCATTTTCATTAATCCAAAATGAGGTACAATTTCAAGAGCTTTTCCTTGAATTGATTCTGGGTTTACAATGATTTTGTGGTAGCAAAGAAGTAGAAATGAAAGAAATGAGTTTAGGATTCCCCTAAAATCTGATCCCTAAAAGTGGACCCCTTGGGTCTTATTTATAGATGCTTTTCGGCCTCCTTCCATACTTATGCATTCGACCTAGTCGAAAGGCTCTTTTATATGCTATATAATTCCTTTTGACATGGTCAAAAGGCCTTGCCTACCTTCGATATAGTCGAAAGGCTTCCCTGTCGAGTCCTCAAACTCACCCTTGCGCTTAACCTCCTCTTATTCCAGACATTTCACCTTTGTTAATAGGGTCTTGTATCTACCATTTCCCTTTATTAAGTCTTTAGTGTTCCTTTTTCCTGATTTCTCCTGAAACGCTTTCAATGTCGTCGAAAGGGCTGTTTAAGTTCTTTTCTCTTCATTTCGCTTTGTTGTTATCGAAAGTAGAAATAGGAGCTTTCGATTCTGTCGATAGGTTGTCAACAAGGGCATCTAAGGTGTTGAAGTATCAAAGGATTCAATTCGATTGGTGGCTTCCAAATGCATGCCTATGGATTAATGTTGGATCTTCTCCTGATTTCATTGGCTCCAACTGGTTCAAAAGGCTGGGCTATGTATTCGAAAGGGTTATTTTGAGTAGCTTGAACGAAGATGAAATCCTTGGTTTCGAAAGGATTGGTGTACATATGAAAATGTGTTATTCATTTCCTTCAAAAGGAGGTTTCAAGTCCATTATTGCTTCTTCTATAGTCATGAATCAATCTGTATCGAAAGGCTTGGAAGAGGCAAAGGCGTGTCCATGCTTTTCTTTTTCATCCTTTTCGAAAGCTTTTGCACTGTTTTATCACTTATGAGGACATTTAGTGCTTGCGAATCTTTCAAAAGCCTACTCAATGCCTTCTAAATGTTCTTTCATGATCATTGTTGAATTCCTTCTGTTATTCTAGTTGAACCAGACATTTCACCAATTTTCTTTTATACCTTCATTCGTAAATGGATTTTATGGTCAATAAAAACATACTGGGCATGATTTCGGAAGTGAGCAAGCGGAAGTGGTGAAGTGGTAAATTATATCAAAACTGATTTTATGCTTTATTAAGTAATTTATTTTCATCTAGCTTGCCAATTTGTCAAAATATAGTTGGTTGTCATTTCTTTTACAAAAATCCTTTTTCTGGAAAGGTTGCCGAATTCAATAATTTATAACCAAAATTATTTTAACAAATGAGCCATTCCTTTCTATAAAATATTTAATCATTTAAGTCCTTCAAATTGAATAATTTAATAACCATATTAAAACACTTTAGAAAAATTACCAAAAATCATCATAATTCACTTTTAATATGTTTCCAAACATATATTAATTTCAGACCTGAAGTCCATTATATAATTACCGTAATAAAAAAAATTAAACCTAAATTATCTATTTCTTCCATTCAAAAATCATAATAAATTATCCATAGCTTGGATTGTTATGGAAATTTAAACATATCTTCAAAATAATGTTTTATATAACTTATTAAATCCTCATGGCATTTGAAACCTATTTTACATGATATTAACCTTAAAATCGAATCAAACCTTTTACAAACATACTTGTTTAAGTAAAACATGGCATATAATGAAACCATATCACCATTCCAATCATCCATGTGGTTTTAAAACCTTAAACCCGAAATTAAGATGTCCATTGAACAAATATGAGCCTTAGATTATTATTCACCTGGTTTGGATAAGGAACTTGAGATTTGTTCTTGCTTAATTCTTCCTTGCTTGAATCCCTGGCTTCTAATTGATTATTGATCCCCTTTTCTTCTAAGGTTATGGTCGGCCTTGATCTTTGTTTAGGTTTTTGTTTTATGAACGTATGAATGAAAATGAGGTAAGAGTTTAGTGGTCAAGTGGTTGTAGTAATGGCTTTCTCATATTACCCTTGCCTTGCCCTCTTTGATATTTAACTTATAAAACCATTTTTCAAACCTATTCTTAGGAATTCGTTTAGTTAAGGCATGTCCTCTACTTAGTTTTCAAAACTCAATCCCCTTACCACTCTAGTCTCTACATTGTTCTATTTAATTTCTCTAATTAAATCTATTGAATAGTGTTATTTAAACTTAGGGGTGTTATAGATTCCTTGTAGTATAGTCAGCAACATAGATGCCTTGTCCACCAGTGAATTCTGGAAGAGTCTATAGGAAGTATTAGCTACCAAGCTTAAGAGGAGTACCGCTTATCACCCATAGACATATAGGCAGATAGAGAGAATTAATAATGTAATTGAGGATTTGTTGAGGGCTTGTATACTAGATTTTAGTGGATCGTGCGTAGACCATTTGCGCTTGCTGAGTTTTCCTATAATAACAGTTACCACACTAGTATAGGAATAGCACCTTTGAAGCTTTGTATGGAAGACTATGCAAATCACTAGCATGTTGGTAGGAGACCGGAGATAGATTGGTCCTTTTTCTAGAGATGGCGAGAGAAGCCACATAGAAGATTAAGTTAATCCAGTGTAGGATGAGAGAGGCTTAGTCTAGGCATAAAAGTTACATAGATAAAAGGCATAAGGATCTTAGTTCTCATTTGGAGACCATGTTTTTATTAAGGTATCACCAATGAAGAGTGTGGTATGATTTGGGAAGTAATAGAAATTGGCACCGAGATATGTTGGGCCGTTCCCAATTATAGAGAGGATTGGAAAGATTTTGTATCGAGTACGGTTACAGGGCAGTTTGGCAGATATCCATAATGTATTTCATGTTTCTCATCATTGGGAGTATGTGCATGATCCAGAAACTACTATTGCTTTGATAGCATTGGAAGATTTAATAGTAGAACCAGATATGACTTTTGTTAAGAAACCATTACGAGTTGTAGCGATAGATGAGAAGAAGTTAAGGAGAAAGACAGTTAAGTTGGTGAAAGTTCAATTGAAGGATAATAAGAAAGACTAAACTTAGGGATAGAGGATAGGATTAGGGATACTTTTCCTGAGCTGTTATGAGGATGTGTTCCATATTTTCTGTAAATAGAGTTTATAGCAGATAGGATATGCTAGCATTGTTTGCATGTTTGATATGTTTGTTATATTTGTCCTTACTGAATTTTAAGGACAAAACTTTAAGGGGAAGCATGTAATATGCCTAATTTTTGTTTAACATTATTCAAGACATTTCATTGGATAGATTAAATAGAATACTGTAAATAATTAAGGAAAATGAGATTTTGGGTAATTAAGAAGGCATGTTTTAATAGACTAAGTAAAATTGGCTTAAAGGCTAAACATATGAGGGAATGAATAAGAGGGGAAATTTAGGCATAGACCTAAACTTTTCCTGAAACCCTTTCCCCACATTCTCATTCTCATTTTTAACATTCATCATAAAACAATTGAAGGAAAAAAAGTGAATCCATCCATTAAACAATCAATAAGAAGTCGAACTCTAAGGATTCAAAGGGATGATGCTTAGGGATTAAAAGCTACACCAAATCTCAACTACAACATTTGATTTAAAAGGTGAATAATACAAGATCCATCTCTTATGTTTGTTTTATAGTGCGGTTATGGATAGTACTCAAATCTATCTTGTTTGTTTGCCAAGATACTACTTAATATTCATTCTCTAGATAAAATGATGAATTACGGAATTCATATGAAATTTTTTTAAATGGGTTTAAGGGTAAAATCTAAGTTTTTAATCTCTAAACGACTTGGTCTTTGAATTTATGATGTAAAATAAAATTTCAGAGATAAGTTTTTAGTTTCATATTTTGCCAAACTAGAATAAATATTTTATGAATTACTTAACAGGGGAACTGCTTAATTTCGGGTATTAATTGCTTAAGATAAATAAATATGATTTTTAGGTACGAAATTTTTATATGTTAAAGAGAAGGACATTCTCTAATTTCTATAAGTTTTTAGGATTTTTCCCAAGTGATTTAAATTTATTATGAATTTATCATGCTATATAAGCATATTAATGGATTAATTTATAAGGGTGTTAATCAATACTTTAAATATGTTTTGGAACTTGAAAGAATTAGGCAGAAGATTTCTAAGAAGTTTTAGGTAAGAGATTGTATTGACCAATAGAAATTTGACAAAGTGTAAGATTTGGTGAAAAATATTTACTTTTAATAGAAGCAAATTAGTTTTCGTGTTAATTACGATTGATGCCATGCCGCAGCACCTCTTCGAGCCTAATATGATACCGCTTCTATGAAATTCGACGTTGATGAAGGAGGAAGTGCATGATAGATACTTAAGTATCATGAAGCTGCTTCTTCGACATCAAAATGGACAATAGCGGCAATACAGAAATGGGGGCATGATGTCTTCGTGTTCCATTTAAGCATTCTAAAAGCTTTAATACTCAATTTTGACGACGTCGCATATCTTCACCATTGTATTAAATGATACCATACCTAATCATTACGTTGTTTTTAAGGCTAAGGCAGTGATGTCGCTTCTATTGATTCGACCTCATAAGCCAAAGTGATTAAAATATATAAAGGTTTTATAACATCGAACCACTTCATCTTTTGAATGCAAAGAGACATGCTTTTATGTTTACCAAAACTATGTTCACAAGGTGTGAAGAGGCAATGTTTTAATAGCGATGAAGACCCAATGTCTTCGGTAGGTAGAAGTACAACTTATAAAATTAAAGCTTTGTTTTGAGTAGGTGGGTAGCCTATGATTTATGAAATTCAACAACATCATCTTCGACATGATTTTATACTTTAAAGAATTTAATATTTTTTACCTTACATAAAGGGTCCATGAGGCATAGCATGGCATGATTGTCGCCTCTCATCATTAACGGCGGAGAGTCTATGTTTTCTTTTTTGACGGCATCAATGGCGGTATCAATGCCAATTTTAAATTGTAAACCTCGACATTATCGTTGGGGACACCAATGTGGACAAACTATGACATTGTTGTAATTTATAATATTATGAGGTGGCAAGCGTTATGTTTTGACTTTGACTTTACACCATGGGGATACCATTGTTTAATTATAATGAGTTCAAAATAGACCATTTGGAGATACCAATGTATGTCACTTTGAAATGTTATAATTTTAATCGGAAATAACATAATTGGAGACATCAACAGACATAGGTTAATCAAGTAGGTAACATGAATTAAGATTGTAACATATTGATAACATGAATTGAATGGTGGATTCATAGTCGTCCTAGAAAAAATATGAGATGGATAGTCCACATCGTATCGGAGATGAATAGTCTCTATGAGAATAATGAAGGGTCCATGGTTATCCTAGAAAATTATAGGACATTTGATTGATAGTCCACATCATTTTAAATGATTAATCCATATGTGAAGGGTAGTCAATATGGTAGGTGATGCGTAATCCAAGTAATAAATACATGTGAGATAGGTAGTCCATATAATTTTAAATATGTTCGAATTTGAGGTAGGTTTTCCAAATATTTATAAAATGGCCAGTAATATTAAAATAAGGTAGATAGTCGGTTTAAATTATGATAGGTAGTCATTTGAAATTAGGACGGATAATCTAATGAATTTAGATAGGTGTTAACCTAAAATATGAATCAACACCCTACATCGAGTGTGGAAGCACCAGTTCAAATAATTAGCAACACAAATCTCATATAAATAACAAACAAAAAGCAAAAGTAAGAAAAGAGACAACAAATTTTTATAATGCTTCAGCTGACTCTGGCCAATGTCCACTTTAATCAATCTTTATTATGATTATACAAGTTGAATCTCTCTAGATATCAACTAGTTGGTCCTTAGAACTAAGTTACAACGAGTTAGAATGAGATACAAGCATAAGGGTTGACTGGAGAATCATGGTAACCCCCTTGATCAATGTTGTGAGGGAAAAGAAACTTGAAGAAGTGAAGGAACACCTGTGGAGCAATGGCGGCTCTTTCCCCAGAAAAGATCCATCTCTAATTGCAGGTAGGTGAATATTTATATGGGAATTCAATGAGTATTGGGCTAGAAGTTCAAGTGCAAAAGAGTCCAGTTATTATGCCAAGTCATCACCAAATATCTCAAATAAATCCGAGTCATTTCTATGGATCACTGGCTATCATCGATGATGGATCGGTAACTATCCATCAAAATTTTCTACCAGAAGCCTTTACTTAGTGCTTTGAAGGATCTCGGAATGTTTGAGGGTGATCCGACCTATCTTGATGGGTCGTTGGCTATTTGTAGGTGATGGATCACTAGATATCCATAGGGGATGGATCGCTGGCTATCCATCCAATTAGCAAATTTTTGAGTGATCTTAGTTTAGTTGTATTCCTATCCACTATTTGCCTTGTCCAATATCAAGTCCTTTGGATTTCATTTGATCATCTGCCTACATTGGTCATTTAATCTAAAAGAATCGTCCATAACTCACTCGATACTTAACCAAGACTCGCACATGCAACGTAGATGAGTAGAGAGCCTCCCCTATGGATCATAGGTCATAGGGCCCACTCCTCATAGGTTGGACCTGATGGATCAAACTGGCCCAATCGGTGAAGAATCATCCATAACTTGCTCAAAACTTAATGAAACCAAATTACACTTTGCATGTACTCTCTAGGGTGTATGGGACCTACCCTATAATTTTAGGTTGTGGTCCCCAATATATATGGATCGCTAGCAATCCATCTAGTTAAGCCGCTAGCAATCCATCAAACAATCTCCAAATCATTCCATTTGTTCTATAAGCCTTCTATTATGTCTTTTAAGCGTTCTACAAAAATTTCAAGTCAATCCAACTTTATATAAATTCTCTAAGTCCGTTTTAATTTAATTGCTTTGGTCAGAAAGTAGTTAAAATAATGGATAATCCAATATGTTTGTATAATTATAAATGTCATTTTCTATTTTCTAGCTATTGCAATTGCAGGAGTATGGTATATGGTTTTTATGTCTTGATAAGATATTAGTGATGGGAAACCTAATCCGCTTAGCGGCGCAGTCACGTCAAATATGTATTTCGTTCGAGATGTTATGTTATCATTTGTTTGTACCAAAATTGGACACAACACACTTCGGATGTGTTTGAAGAGATAAAATGAAGTACATGTAACATAAGGCAGATCTAACAAACACACTAATCAACAGATAAGAAAAAGTCCAAACACACACAGATTTGGAGTGTTTCGGTGTGTGGCCTATGTCCACTATGAAATGATTGATGTTCACTGATCATAACTCGTTGGTTACAAGTTGATTACAATAGTACAATCAACGTGTAATAGCAATTTCGGCAGAGCATCGGCGTAGAGAGGCCAAAGGTCCCTTTCTACTGGTCCGATGTCACTATTTATAGGCATAGGCGGCAAATATATCTCCCAAATCACGAAAGACTTCTTTTCTCAAGCGGGTGGGCCCACGAGATTGAGTTCACATGATTTCGACTCGATCTTGGAGCATTACACATTGAGTTCGTATCGATCCATAAATGGTCCTTTTGGGCTGAAATTGATGAAGTTAGAATGAAAGATTAGTTGTTACCGTATATTTCTAATGCTAATAGCAATTGGGCTTTGGGCTACTATAATTAGGCCCACTAATCATATTGTGTATTGTATATAAATTAGACACAGCATGTAACTCTTATTCATTCTGAAAATAATACAATCTCTTACTGCTATTCATTCTATTCAACTTCCATATCAAATAACAATCAAACTCATAGCAAAATCTATTATGGTATCAAAGCTAAAAACTGTCAAACGACAGTAATTTCATCTTCTTTTGAAAAGACTCTCATCAGAGATTGTGCTCTTTCATCACCGATCCATCCAAGGAGGTGTCAGTCACATTATCATCATTCACCATCCTGGTTGCTCTCAGATTAGCCTTCTCATCACCTGAGAATAAAGTAAATCAGTCTTAGTAGCGAGATTTCGCTGCTAACAGTGCCTTGCCAAAGTTCTTGAAATCAAGAAACTTAGCTGCACTATTTGTTTACCAACATCAGATCTCAACCGCACTCCCATCTCTGACCACCATGGCAGGAGATGATGAAACCGCATCATCAGCATCCAGTGGAATGAAAAATCAGGAAGAGTCAAGATCAAGAAACCAAGAATCATCGATTGCTGAAACAAATTCCTGCAAAATCATAAAGCCAAAGGACAATTTAGTCACATAAATACTAGATGAAAACAACTTTATACTATGGAAGTATCAAGTTGAAACTAGTATAAGAGGATATGGCCTAGAAGATTTTCTCTATGGAACTGCAACAACACCAGCAAGAATGACAACTACTGCCTCAGGTGAAATGATCATCAACAAAGTATTCATCAACTATCAAAGACTAGATAGTTTACTAGCAGCATGGCTGCTCTCCTCCATCAGTTCAGGTTTAATTTCTCAACTTGTTGGATGTAAAACATCATTTGAGATATGGTCTGCAGTACAACATAATTTTAATACACAGTCAGCTGCAAGAATTATGTACTATAAGCGGCAACTGCAGAATCTCAAGAAAGAAAACATGTCAATGAGAGAATATCTAACCAAAGCAAAATCATACTTTGATATTCTTGACACAGCAGGGCATAAAGTGTCAAAGACTGAACAAATACTAACTATTTTGAATGGTCTAGATAGTGAATATGAATCTGTTGTAGCAATTGTCTCATCGCAACAAGATCTACCCAACATGCAGTATGTCAATTCAATACTGTTAGCTCATGAAGGAAGAATTGAACAAAGGAAAGAAAGCAATGCAGAACTATCCCTCAATTATGCCTCTAATTCAAGAAACAGAAGTCAAGGAAAGAAACCAGAAAATCAAAATGCAGTTCAAGAAAATTTCAGTCACAGAAACAATGCAAATCAGAGAGGCAAAGGAAGAAATGGAAGATGGAACAACAATAGAACAAAATGTCAAATCTGTGAAAAACCAGGGCATACGGCCAGGCAATGTTATTTCAGACTTAATGTCAACTACTATCCAAACCAACAAAACCAATCAAATCAGAGAAATCAAAATTCCAGTGTCAATGTAGCTCACATTGATCAAAGACAGGACAGTAATTCAGAAAATTCAAGAAATCAAAATCTTAACTCGGAGAGATTTACCAGATCTGAAGAGATAACAGAGGAGGAATGGTGTCCAGATTCAGGTGCAACAAATCACCTCACAAACAATTTACAGAATCTCAACCTTGGCAACAAAGAGTACACAGGTATGCACTTTATTCTTATGGGAAATGGTGAAGCTCTTAAAATCACCCATGTTGGAACTAGCAGTGTTCCAGGTAAAAGACTACTTTACCTCAATAACCTACTGAGAGTACCACAGATTAAGAAAAATCTATTAAGTGTATCTCAATTCGCTAATGATAATAATGTGTATTTTGAGTTTCACCCCAAGTTCTGTCTAGTTAAGGACCTAACAAGTAAGAATATACTGTTACAGGGTAAACTGGACAAGGGACTATACAAATTCAATCTTGGGAATACAAGGAAGAACAACATTAGAAATATGTATTGTAACAGCACTGAGTCACATGTTATTAAGGAATAAGAATTATTTACTCAGTGGCATTATAAACTTGGACATCCCAATGTAAACATTGTAAAGCAGGTTCTGTTAAGCAATAATATTTCTGTTGATGTTACTTTGCCATTCATATGTACATATTGTCAGTTAGGAAAAAGTCACAAACTGCCATTTGCAGATTCAACAACAGTCATTAGCAAACCACTGTAAGTGGTTGCAACAGACTTGTGGGGACCAGCCCCTATTAGTTCAGACTATGGCTACAGGTACTACATCTCATTTATTGATTTATTTTCCAGATACACATGGATATATTTTTTTAAATCAAAATCAGATGCACAAAAGACTATGATACAGTTTATAACTCAAGTGGAAAAACAACTATGCAATGAGGTAAAGATCATACAAACAGATGGTGGCAGTGAATATAAACCATTAAAACAATATTTTCAGAAGAAAGGCATTATTCACAGAACCACATGTCCACACACATCATAACAAAATGGTATAGCAGAAAGAAAACATAGGCATATAGTAGAAACTGGTTTAACATTACTTGCACAGGCCTCACTGCCTATGAAGTTCTGGCCAGAAGCATTTAATACTGCCGTGTTTTTAATTAATAGACTTCCTACTAAAATACTTAAGCATCTGATTCCCATAGTAGTGTTATTTGGAGTAAAACCTGACTATGAGAATCTAAAGACATTTGGATGTCTATGTTTTCCATGTCTCAGACCATACAACAAGCATAAACTAAGTCTTAGATCTACTCCATGCACTTTTATAGGGTATGGAAACAATCAGAAAGGGTACATATGCTTAAGCAGTGATGGTAGGATCTATGTTTCTAGACATGTAGTATTTAATGAGAATATCTTTCCATTTGCAGATAAGGATATACAGACAACAAAGAAGGTGTACAGCAAAAGCAATTTTTCAATACCTTCAATACCCACCTTATCTGAATGGAACAGAACTGATGAAAGTGTGCAGAGAGATCAAGAATCACAACACACAGTACCCAGCAGTGAAGCTAGAAGTATGCAGAGAGATCAAAGATCACAACACACTGTACCCAGCAGTGAAGCCAGATCAGGTCATGATCCAATTGAATTCTCCAGCTCCTTCCACAATGCAAACCAAGAGAGTGATGTCAGTTCAGGTCAAGGAGAATCCTCCTTACCCATATCTCAACATACTGATGAAGGCACACATATTCAAGAGCAACCAATTGAATCTGAAATTCCTGGACATCACATGATCACAAGGTCAAAAAGTGGAATATTCAAACCAAAAACATATAATGCTCAGCTTGATACTACTGAACCAAGAAACCACAGTGAAGCAGTCACAAACACTAACTGGAAACAAGCCATGGATAATGAATACAATGCTCTCATCAGAAATAAAACATGGAGTCTAGTACCATTACCCAGCAACAAAAATATAGTGGGATGCAAATGGACTTAGAAAGTCAAGAGAAACCCAGATGGAAGTATTGCAAAATATAAAGCAAGGCTGGTAGCCAAGGGGTTTAATCAACAGTATGGACTAGACTTCAATGAAACATTCTCACCAGTTGTCAAACCGACCACAATAAGAATTATATTAACTATAGCACTTCACAGAGGATGGAAAATCAGACAACTCGATGTAAATAATGCATTTCTTAATGGGGACTTAAAGGAGGATGTATACATGGAACAACCAGAGGGCTACAAAAAGAACAGCAACAGTATCCTAGTCTGCAAACTACACAAAGCAATTTATGGTTTAAGACAAGCTCCACGTGTGTGGAATGAAAAACTTAAATCAGCACTAGTAGACCTGGGATTCATCTCAACAAGATCAGACAGCTCCTTATACATGCAATGCAAGCAGGGAAAGATAACATATACACTGGTTTATGTAGATGACATCATTATTACTGGTAATGATAATCAGAGAATAAATCAGATAGTCAAGCATCTTGATAAAACATTTTCCATAAAGGATCTAGGAGACTTACACTACTTCCTTGTTGAAGTCATCAGAAAATCTGACACAGAAATATTTCTGTGTCAGAAACGATACATACTGGATCTGCTCAAACGAGCAAATATGGACCAGGCAAAGCAACTTCCAACCCCAATGACTAGCAACCTCAAACTATCTAAAGACAGTGGAGAGGCCATAATGAATGAAAGTCAATACAGGAGCATTGTAGGTGCACTACAATATATAACAATAACCAGGCCAGATCTAAGTTACTGTGTAAACAAAGTTTGCCAGTTTATGCATAAGCCACTTAACCATCATTGGAGAGCAGTAAAGCGTATATTAAGATACCTGAAGGGAACAATAAATCATGGACTGCATCTCAACAACAAAAGGAGTTTAAACATACAAGCTTACAGTGATGCCGATTGGGCCTCTGATCCTGACGATAGGAGATCCACAACCGGGTTTTGTGTATAATTAGGCGACAATCCAATCTCATGGAGCTCGAAGAAACAGGCCACAGTGTCTCGTTCGAGCACTGAAGCTAAATACATAGCAATTGCCAGCACCGCTGCTGAAATCATCTGGATAGTATCTCTTCTCACTGAAATACAGATCTATCGCCTAAATACTCCCACGGTTACTCCGATAATTTGGTGTGACAATTTAAGCTCAATATCTCTATCTTCCAACCCAATCTTACACACTCGAACTAAGCATATCGAAGTTGATTTACACTTCGTTCGAGAAAAGGTACTGGAGGGAAAACTGAGGGTTAACCACGTGCCAGCTCAATTTCAGAGAGCCGACATACTAACTAAGCCATTATCTACTAAGAATTTCACTCGGCTGAAGCATGAACTAAGAATCGAAGATGGCGGCGTAGAAATGAGAAGAGAGGAGGAAACCCTAGATAAAGTTGAAGGGGGGAGTTAGAATGAAAGATCGGTTGTTACCGTATATTTCTAATGCTAATAGCAATTGGGCTTTGGGCTACTGTAATTAGGCCCACTAATCATATTGTGTATTGTATATAAATTAGACACATCATGTAACTCTTATTCATTCTGAAAATAATACAATCTCTTACTGCTATTCATTCTATTGAACTTCCATATCAAATAACAATCAAACTAATAGCAAAATCTATTAGGTACATCCTTGAGATTGTAGGCAAGCTTCTGTAAAAATTTGATGGCATTTAGACTAGTCAGTCTCGAGTTACGATCAATGCAAGTTTGCTTTTTTCATGTGTAACTTAGCACGTATAGCTTTCCTTCATGTGGATCTCATTCTTGTCGCTTCTAGGCATGTGATGGTCAATGATGTGGCGCTCCCTTCAAGAATTGATCCACTTTTCATGACGAGTGACCGATTCTTCCCCTCATTTAGGTTCCATTCATATCCGTAGGTGTGGCTTCATCCATATCGATCCATTGCCTCATATCAATCATATGTAGTCACTTCGTAATGTTTGACAGGCAGTCCATTCGTCTTGATCATAAGATGGTTGATTTCGTATCGATAACCATTAACGATATGAATCAGCAAATAAAGGATCGATACAAAACGTGCTAATCTCGTTGGATATGAGGTGGCTTCATGCTAATGGACAAAAAGACTGCGGTGGGCGACCGATACGAACAAAATTGTGTTTGTTCGATGGATATGTACTCGAACCTCTTGAGGGATGGATACGAAATAAAGGTTCACAGGTTGATGGTTATAGAGATATCATGGATATGATTGTGGTTAGCTCCCACGATATTGATGGTTACAAAACAAAGGGACACGAAGGAGATGGTTATTGGTGGATACGACCTAGATGAATACGAATGAACTACTGCCCGCCATGGATACAAACCAGTCATGTTTTGCTTTTACTATGAAACTTGATCCGTTCATAACTCGGCCATATGAACTCCGATTGACCTGAAATTTGAGAAGTTGGCTTTCATAGTGTTGCATTGTCATGTGAAATCGATTATAGCTTGATCTGGACTAGGAAAAACTTTACCAGTATCGATAGTGAACTTCGTAGGTTATCAATCTTCGGAAAAGACTATCCTTGATTTCTAGTCAAGTTCTTGGTGTCATGGCCTTGCCAAATGGCCGTATAAAATTTTTCCCCCAAAGTGCGTCATGTGTGAACATGACATGCTTTAAAAAGCTGTAACCTTCTGTCTGAAAAGCTCTATCCCGTCTGATGAATAGTTGTTGTCTTTTGTTCAAGAGATGCAACCTCTGATTGTTCCTTAGCAATATAAATACTGAACTGATGACTGCCAATGATTATACCATGCATTGTTGTAACAAAGCATTGAGTACTATAAATTTGTTGTTCATCATTGTGGTTGTCTCTAGGTGAGCAATCAATTCCTGTAAATTTTAAAAATTGAATGTTAATTCATCCAATATATAAATGTATGTTAACCTGACTCTGGTTAACGTTCATACTTTCACGAATCTTGTCAGTTTCTTTGTACCGAATTCCGTATCAATCCTTTCCTGAATCGATATGAAATCCGAGTTCTAACAACGCCTGGAGCTTGTTTTTAGAATATCTCTTCGTATCGATCCTCTCCTAGATCGATGTGAAAAGTGAAAGAAAATTGTTTTTGTATCGGTGGCGATT
The DNA here is from genome assembly GCA_030765085.1 of Allium cepa. Lineage (NCBI taxonomy): Eukaryota > Viridiplantae > Streptophyta > Magnoliopsida > Asparagales > Amaryllidaceae > Allium > Allium cepa. Next base: position 511,613,906 of record CM060941.1, read on the forward strand.
GATGTGAGTTTGGTTGGTGTTCTCTAAACATTTCGTATTGATGAATATGAATTTCTGTGGGCTTTAGGTTGAAGGATACAAACAAAACATTTCAAATCGATGCAATTCTAATGGGGTCGAACAGCCCAAGCAAGCTTCGGCTTTATGCTCTGCATCGATTACTGAATGGATACGAGTTGCTTCCTCCCAAATGGGCCATGGATGGACATGAAGTAATCTTCATATTGGTGGTATCAACATTGTTTTTATCTAGTCATTGCATATGAACTGGCTATTTCGTATCAGTTGGGTTGAAAGGTATGAGCAGTTCAATTCATATCGGTTAAGGGTAAAGACTGCTTCGACCGGTAAACTTGTATCGGGATTTGAATCGTCATCTTCCGTGTGTGTGTATATATATATATATATATATATATATATACACATATATATATATATATATTCGACCTTGTACTTAGAGAAATCTTTACTTGCTAATTCTTCAGCTACCTTCAGATTGCTCCCTATTAAAGCCAATTGAAACTATCTTTGCCTTCGAATTGAACCAAACCTTCAACCCTATAAACCAATCGTTGAATCTAGGTAAAAAGACCACGAATTTGTGTTGAAAACTACGAGACTCAAGCTTCTTTGCCATCTCATTTGTTTTCGTGACAGGTTATGATGAAGTGGAGGTCGAAGATGATCCAGAGCATGGTTGGGAATGGAGGAGGCGATGCTTTAGTGATTTTGGAGAAGAAGTGTGGGGATACGAAGGACTCATGAAGAGTGGCTCAGCCTCGACTTCGTACCGTTGGGAGAAGGAAGGGAATAACACTTTCATATCGACCTAGGGAGAATAATTCGTATCGATCTTAGACTAACACAATTTCGTACCGATAGGAGAGGCTTGTTTCGTATCGATGGCTTGTGGATCTTCTGATCAATGGACCGATACGAAATTTTGGGAAAAACGATCGATATGAAGACATGGCCAACAATCGATATGAAGGGTTTTTTATCGATACGAAATGGACTCCGCTGATTGATACGAAATGAAGCCATATGACCGATATGATGTGACGGTTCCTGAAATGATATGAAATGTATCTCTAATGACCAATCTAATTTTAAATTATGATTGATACGAAACTCCTTGCATACTCGAACACTTGACTCCAATGAACTTTTGCCTTGCATAAATGGACTTAGCCATTTCACCGAATATTTGACTACCTTTCGAAGCTCTTCGATGGAACTAGAACTTGAAATTTAACAAACTTTAACATGGATCAGTTATCGAGGTCTAGATGGCATAGTTGTGACGGTGAGTGATGACGATCACACTTATTGAATTTCGAAGTCTTATTGTCCAAACATCTTTCTAATCATATAGAATCTCTTAAGTAACATGTAGCACTGCACTACACAACACATTCATCCACTTCACACAGGGAGAATCATGGGTTTATTGTCACCTAATGATGTTTTTTACTAAGTTGATTAGCTATGGATCCCGGAAGCTCACAACAGCGAGAGGCTCAAAGCCCACACCTTCCAATAATAGAGATGTTGGCTGTTGCTGCCAAAGTTATAAGTCCTGCTCCGGACGAGCAACTAGTAGCAGTTTTCATTGGAACGACCCGGAAATTTCGATCCCGAAATTTCCGGATAGTTAAGAAAGAAAAAAAGAGAAAGAAGGAGAAACAGAAACAAAACACATATTCTCACATTCGTAGAAGATAAAATATAATATCTCATAAAATAACATTTATACAAAGAAGTTGTATCAGTATATTTCGTACATCAGAGTTACAATATTTACACAAACACTGGACAGTTAAAATTAACTAGTTCCTGATAAACTACAACAAGTCACAGCGGAATAGACTCCATACGTTCTTGCTATCCAGCTCGCCTCCTGAGCTCCAAAACGTCCTTACGTGAAAATCTATAATACACGGTCAGACCCGAGAACGTATTGGCCCTGTGGCATATAGACTTTCACTTCTAGCTCATTTATCTGGCATTCATGACGTATTTCACATCTCTCAGCTTCGAAAGCGTCTTTAAGAGTCGGATTCTATTGTCGATTCTACTGATTTGCAAGAGCTTGAGATCTCACCGGACCTATCTATTATGCAGCAGCCTATTCGCATACTTGCTTCGGAGGTGAAACACCTTCGAAACAAGGATGTGCCACTCGTTAAAGTTCAATGGTATGCTAATCCCAATGACTGCACTTCGGAAACCAGAGATTTTATCGAGCGATTCTACCCTGGTTTTCTAGTTTCTCATAGCGATGGTGAGAAATTATTTTTACCTCAAGCTTGTTGTCTTATTTTTTTGAAGTGATGAAATATACTGTTGTATACATACTTTTCCCTAGGAATTGCGGGGACGCAATTTTGTTAAGGGGAGGAGTCTGTAACAACCCTAGTTTTGGAGATTACCTGTAAATATTAAATTATAATGGTAGTTATGATTTAATATTGTGAACTAAAACAAGATTTGGAGATTTTAAATTGCTTATTTGGAATAAACAATGAATGTTTAGGAAATAAAATGTGAAAATAAAGTTTAAAAGCTTTATTTTGTTTGTTTGGGTTAATAATGAGTGGAAAATAATATTTATTTAGAGAAATTGCAATAATTTTATTGATTATTGTCGATTACTTCTTTTAACAATTTTTAAAGGAAGTATTTGATTTTTTTTAAAGGTTGTTTATTGAAATAAAAGGTGGAAATTAGGTTAAAAATAAGTTTTGGCTATAAATAATGTTTTTAAATGGTTTGAAATATTTTTGTAAGTGTTAAAATGAATTTTGTGGAATTTTAGGAGTTAAAAACATTGTTTTATTCATTTATTTGAGTTAATAGTGCGTTTTGTTAAATAAAGGAATTTAATAATAAAAAATATTTTAAAAATAAAAATTAATCTTTTTATATGATAGAAATTGTTTTATTTTGTATGTATAGAAGATTTCATATTTTTCTGATGTGTAAATATGGAGAAAATGCATTTTTGTACGGTGTATAAGTGTGTACATAAGAGATTAAAACATGGTTTATTTTCACTTAGGCTAAGTAAATTTCTCTAATTGGTTAACTTTGGCCCAAAGCCTGTTTAGTGGGTTTGAGAAATGAGAAACTTTTGACTGTACGTTCATTACAACATCTTCTTCCTCAAACACCAGAGAAGCAAAAATGGCAGCCATTAGTTAGCAAATCTCCACAAACATTCACTAAACTTCAATTTAATTCAACAAAATTAAGTCTTTTTGCAAGATTAAGAGCTAGAAAAGGTAAACAACTCCAAATATTACTGGTTCCATCACTAAAATCTTTTATAGTAAATTGTTTTCCCATTTTCATTGTTGTTTCTCTTTGCATGTCTCTCTTATGGTTTTAGCAGGTGTTCCTAGCCCCAAATCGAGCTAAAAGTCACCGCCTTGCTTGCAAAATCTTTGGTATTTCAGTAAGTAGCTAAGGTGAAACTAAAATCTCACATCTAATAGCCAAAAATATTGAATCAGTAGCTAAATTTGTTGGTTATGCATGTTTTTGTTCATCGTTGTACTTGTTTTCGTTTCTGGCCTCAAGTGCCAACTTTGGCTGTCCATAACTTTCATCTCCGGCAACGAAATGTTGTCGAATCTTTTTCTGAGTTAAGGTTATGTGTTTAACTTTGTTTCTGGAAAATTTGATCGAAAAATAAGGTCATTCGAGTGTTCAACTCATTGCTGTAAAATCAAGAAAACACACACATACTCCTCCAAAAGGGTATACCGCTTTTAACATATTCTCATGTATAGCGGGACACTTCCTCCATTCAATCTATACATCCAAGAAGTGTTGTCTTACTTAGGGATTGCCCCATCACAGTTTGAACAACTTATTACTTGTCTTCGTGGAGTACATTTTTTGGCCCCCGACTCCAAAGGAGGTCCGATTCTTGTTCAATGTAAAGAGTCGGGGAGATAATCCCTCATTCACATTCTTAGAGGGGGGTTACAAACTGTAAAATTATGATTGGGACTTAGACCAAATTCAGGTATTTCAAAACTGAGTGGCTCTACGTTCAGTGCCTGCCAGGTTTGCTAGGCGGTGGATGGGTAGACGTAGGTATTTCAACTCCTCTAGAGACTAATTGGTTAATCTCCATTGATACAGAGCCTAATGTTATTTCCTTTTTACAGCTTCTGTTCCTCGACCCAAAGGCGCTTAATTTAAGGAAATTGTTAGGATCCTTTAGGAGGTGTTGGGTGAGTTTATAGAGATCGAAATGGTGCTTACGGATGAAAATCTAAGGGCCGTTAGGCTGACTGACAAATATCAGAGCATATTGCTTGAAGGATCTCTCAAGGCAGCTCCAGTAAGACAAGCTAGACGTAGATTGCTCAGAATTGTAATTCTGAGCAGCTTAGCGAATGGGATACGCCTACTGAAGATGAACCCATAGTCGGGGCCTTAGATGGTCCTCGACGTTTAAAGGGAAAAGGGAAAGGCAAGGTGGTTGCTCACAAGCTTCGTAAGTCTACGGAACAAAAATCTGTGGCTGTGTCTTTGCCATCCACTAGTGCTATAATTTTGGAGGCTCATTCCTCACACATGGAGAAAACTCTTCGATGGGCTTGCAAACGTTCCAATCTTGGACTATGTGTCGCTCTAACAGGATATCAATTGGAAGGGCTTCCGGGTGCTTTAGATCTAGGCGAATCAACTCCTTCGAGTATGGCCGATATAACCGGTTGGTCGAAGGGTTAACATATACATGCATACACTTCATGACATCAAAAAATCATTATTCATGTGTTGTCCAATCTTCGAAGATAACTAACTTTGCCTTTCTATTAATTTTTCAGATCCGATGTCGAAGAAACCATCCATGCTCGGTAGTCTCCACACTGCATGCGGATCTTGCAGTTCTTACAGGGAACTGTGTAGGCATGATTTTGACTATGAACATCGCTATTCTAGCCAAGAGAGGGATAATTATGACAGAAAACTAGGAAAAGAGAAAGTGAACGAGAAAGAGAAAAAGAGAGGTGAGATAGACGCCACTCTCGATCACGCTCTCCTCCACCTAAGGTTTCGTTGCTACCTCCTAGTTCGAGGACGTAGATCATTGCTACCCCCATGCCAACCAACGCCTCTTATAATTCCAAGATTCGGCAAACATCACCATACAAGTGGAGCGAACACCTCTATCACAACTACTTCGTCGGTTATAGAGATGATGGTGAGGGAGCCGCTCGGATAGCTCAACTAAAGAATGATTTTCCAAACATATGCTTCGATGCCTTCTATCTTCCTCCAAATTTGATGGTGCTTCCAGATGGAGCAGAAAAAGCCATTCATGATCATGTCAACCATGATTTTAGCCAATACTAAGAGTGGAAGAAAGCTGGCGAGAAAGTATCAGCTGTGGCATTTCAACCGGCGAAGAAAATTGGAGAGTTTCAAGAAACCATCACCTAGAAGAATCGCATCGTCATAGTGCTCACTGGAGAGAATGATACTTTAAGGAACTCCAAAATGGAGGCCGTGAAAAAGGTTGACGAGGCCAATATGGCATTGGAGTGGGTGAGGCAGCAGCATATAAAGCTAGTATATGATGTGGGCCATGGGAACGCCGTAGTCATTGCTGAAAAAGACAAAGCACTCAAGAGCTAGCAGAGCTTAAAGCCAAATACGAAGAATTTGCTGAGGAAAAAGATGAAGCTAACAAGATCGGTCAGGAGGCCTGGGAAAAAACTATGGAGGCTATAAACGAGCGGGATGCGGCGAAGTTGAAAATCCAAGAGGTTGAGGCTAGGGCGGCGGAGGCTAGCCTTGAGAGCGATATTGAAGATATCTTGATCACTTATAATGTCAATGTTCTGAAATACCACGACTTGAGCTGGCTCAACGATTATCCCACTCACTTACATAGTGCCTGGCGCCATCTTTTGGCTGATGAGAGGGTAGAACATCATAGGGAATCTCTTGTTGAATTTGATCTGGAAAATAAAGTGTTGAATGAGGAAGAGAGAAGAATTCTCCATGATGCAAATGTTGCATTTGAGAAAGAAAAACTCGCTAGCACTCGGAGGTTGGAGAGGGCACTGGTGTTGAGCAACATAATACGAGCTCTGTGATCCCTACGTTAACACAGTCTGAATCTGCTCCTATGGTTATCCTTCACCTGTGTCGGCCTATGATTCGGATCGATCGCAGCTATCTCTAGCCCGCAAGCATGTGTTAGGAGGAACTCCGGCCTCTACCGCAAGCCAACCTGGGGAAGGTATTTCAAACACTTCTTGAACTCAATCATAGCCTAGAGTACTATCAAAGGAAATTTCTAATATTTTCTCTTATCTCCATTTAGTTATAGAAGCAGCACCGACCATACCCCCTGTAACTCAAGAACAAAACCAAGAGCAGGAGGCTATCATAATGGAGGCGACGACGACCACCACTACCACTACTGTCCGGGAAGTTGATGTGAGCGCTTTCACTTTTAACGAGCAAATGATGGATGAGCTTCTAGGCACCCACAGCGATCCACTTTCTAACTTTCCATTTGTTATGAGTGGAAGTGCATTCACAACCAATTCTTTGGCTCCGACCACTAGCGTTGCACCCTTTACTCAAGCGGCTCATGACGATGCACTAATGGCACAAATTAACATTGAGGTGGCAGGTGAAACAATAGGTAGCACCATAAGAGGTGGAATAGCAGGACATGGCATGGCCCCTTTACTCATGATCTCTCCTTGTGGCATGATTATGGTTACTGCGGTTCCCCCTGTATCATCTCACGGGGAAAGTGCCCCCGTTCCTCCGACCATGCACTCTGAATGCATCCCGATTCCAGTGAGCTCGGATGAGGAGGCCATGATACTTCTCCTCGTCAGGGATAGACCTAGAAAAGGAAAAAGCTTAGAGCGGCATCATAGTGGTAGCTCCGATGTGTGAACTCCAAAGGATAAAAAGCATAAGAAGAAGAAGCCCAAGGAGTAGGAATGAATATTTCCATCTGTTTTTGGTAGACAGTTTAGAACTTTCTTTCCATTCTTTTAGGCCATGTATAGATGCGGGTTCGGCCCTTGCTTGTATAATTTTATGGAAAAAACTTCTTGTACCTATTTTTCTTTAAAAGGATAAATGAAATAGAATTTCCTTATGTTCTTTGCACAACTCCGTGTTTATTTGTTTAAATTTTGCATCACTCGAGTTTATTTTGACACATTTGCAAAGCATGAGTCTCTGGATCGAACTTATGTTCGATTGTTAAGTCATGGAGTCATGGCTTCGGGTTGGAACCAAACGTCAAATTGATCCTCAACATTCTACTATCTCGATTAGTAGTTGGTGCTATATTCATGCTCATATTATTGGGAATGAATCGAAGTGGCCGGATGATGGTTTCTTTTCACCTTCAACATTTGTAGTTTCATTCGATTGGTGCTAAGCGGTAGAGAGATGAGACCGAGTGGTTGGGTTTCCTCGCTCACTTATTGATAATCACATCCACACTCTGAGGATCACACTCGATCATGCCTACTTAATGTTTAAAGTTACGACCACGCTTCGGGGACTTAAAGTTAGTTATGGGTGGTTAGTCACACTTAGTTGAAGTTTATACTTCAATCCATGCTCCGAGGACTTAGAGTTAGTTGACAGATGGTCGATCACATCTATTTTGACTTATAGGGTTACGTTCGTGCTTATCACGATCGTAGATGGTCGGGTTACATCCATCCTGAGTTAACAAGCGAGGTTGTTAGATGGACGCATCCATCCTCCTCTGGTCATGAATAAAACATGGGCGGAGTCCCTAAGTGGATGGATCCACCCACTTTGAGCCCACATTCGTAGGTTTATACTCCAGCTTGCACTCTGGGAGCTAGAGTTAGTCAGAGGATTGTGTTGTATGAATCCTTTCTGGCTTCAGTGTGATAGCTTGCACCCGAGCTCGAGTTTTCCTTAGCAAGTGACCTGTCGTATCATAGTCACTTCCTATTTGAATCAGTCCTACCATAGGATGGAGCTTAACTCTCCATGCATTGTGATGGTCGAATGATGCATTTGAGAATCACAGCTCTGGCTCGAAGAAATTGCACTTTATTGCTGAAATAAGAATGTACGGCAAAGTCAATTGCCTTATTACAATTTCAAATTTCGAAACGCATAAACAAATAGCAAATTAAAAGCATACTAAATGAATAAACAGAGCCCGTTATGTGTAGTAGTGACGAAGACTCTCACTGTTCCAGGCTCTTGGCAAAGTGAGACCATCAACGGTTGATAATTTAATTGTGTCGTCTCTGAGTCTTCGTTCAATAAAATATGATCCTTCCTACATAGGTTTCATATGCGAAGGGACCAGGTAAATTCTCTTGAGCACGAGATCACCAAGTTCAAAGGTTCGGGGCCGGACCTTAACATTGTACAATCGAGTGACTCGACTTGGGTGCATAGCTACCCTCAAATCAGCCTCTTCACGCTTCCCATCTAGTAAGTCCAAAGATTCAGCAAGCAATATAGCATTTGTCTTTGGATCATAATAAGTGACACGATGAGAAGGTACTTCAAATTCAGCCGGAATGACAACTTTTGAGCCATAGGAAAGTGAAAATGGAATGTGACAGGTCGCGGACTTGTGGGTTGTTTGATATGCCCACAGGGCCATAGGAAGTTCATCGACCCATTTGCCCCCACCTTTTTCCAATAGTTTCTTCAGAATGGACTTTATAACTTATTAACTACTTTGACCTATCCATTCGCTTAAAGGTGTGAAACCTAAAGAACTTCTTTTGGACATGGAATCGCTTATAGAAATTCTTGAACTCAACACTATCAAATTGGGCTCAGTTATCGGTGATGATGGTATATGGAAGACCAAATGGACAGATAATGTTGCGTACCACAAAGTTGATCACTTTCTTCATCATGATAGTAGCAATGGGCTCGGATTTCACCTATTTGGTAAAGTAATCAATGGCAGTGATGGCATAATTCACGCCACCCTTAGCCAAAGGTTAAGACCTTATAATATTAATGCCCCATATTGCGAAAAACCATAAGCTGGCCATTTGAGTTATTTTGAAAGGTGGGGCTCTTGGAATCCGAGCATGATTTTGACATCTATCGCATTTCCTGGCATAATCTTATGCGTGGCGATTTACAGTCGGCCAATAATAATCGTATCGGAGCATTTTCTTAGCCAAAGCTTGACCCTCGGTGTGACCGCCAAATTCTTCTTCGTGCACATCATGTAATGCTCGTTTGATTTCATCGTCGGCGATACACCGGAGTAAAGGAACGGGGTATCCTCTTCTATATATGACTCCGTTCTGGATAGTGAATCGTGAAGCCTTCCAGAGAACTTGTCTTTTCTCAACCCTGCACTCTGGCAGGGTCCCACACTCGAGATAGTTCTAGAACGGAGTCATCCATGGTTCCTTATTGGGTATGACTTCATGTACTCAGTTGGTCTCCATTTGATCAACACTCGAGGAAGATATTGTCTCGATGGAAATGAGTCTTATTTGTTACGCCTCGCCAGTGCTGGCTAATTTTTCCAAAGAATCGACCTTCTAATTATGTTCTTGGGGTATGCAATAGATGGCATAATAATTGAACTGATTCAATACTTTCGAAACCCGAGAAAGATAAGCAGCCAGTCTCTGGCCTGGTACTCCCCTTGAACTTGGCACACGACCAATTGTGAATCGCAGTAAATCTCTGCATCAATATTCTTAAATCTCTGGAAAGCCTAAGTCCGACAAGCAAGTTCGTATTCAGCCTCATTGTTTGGTCGCATGGAAATCGAACTTCAAAGCATAGTATATAGATCGACCTTCAGGAATCTCGAGCACAACCCCTACGCCAGAGCAGCGGTTATTTGATGCACCATAGGTATCCAGCTTCAAGACATATTTAGGAAATTCATCGATTTCTGGAAAGTCCTTTGGGATAGTGAATTCAGTGATAAAGTCTGCTAGGACTTGTCCTTGAATAGCTCGCCTTGGTGTGTAAGCGATGTCGAACTGACTCAATTCGATATTCCCTAGAGTAACCTACCGGACTTCTTAGGCTGCGTAAGGAGCTGTCGTAATGGTTGGTCGGTGTAAAAAATGATAGGATGAGCCTAGAAATAAACGTGAAGCTTCCTTGAGGCAATGACAAGATAGTAAGCTAATTTATCCAACTTCAAATAGTTTCTCTCTGCTCCGGTCAATCGTTTGCAGATGTAATAGACTGGCCGTTGTATCCGGTCCTCCCTCCGAATCAAAGTAGCACTAATTACGTTTTTGACACCGCCTAGTAGACGTACAGTCTCTCATGATCAATAAGCTTTTACAGAATGGGTAGTGTGGATAGGTGCTGAACCAGTGCTCGGAATGGGCCTTCACACTATGTAGTCTATTTAAATTTCTATTTCCCTTTTCTGATTAGATCGAAGAAGGGAATGCATTTGTCGGTGGACTTTGAAATAAACCTGCTCAATGCTGCTACCTTCCCGTTGAGGCTCTGAACTTGCTTTATAGTCCTTGGAGTCTCAAGATTTCTAATTTCCTAGATCTTCTCAGGATTGGCTTCGATTCCCCATGCAATAATGATGAATCCAAGGAATTTTCCATACGTGACCCCAAAGTGACATTTCAACGGGTTGAGTTTAATCTATACTTTTAGAGGATGTTGAATATCATTTCTATGTCTTTGATATGATTGGTGGAGAATCGTGACTTTATGAGAATGTCATCCACATATACCTCCATAGTTTTCTCGATCTGGATAGCAAACATTCGATTAACTAGCCGTTGGTAAGTTGCTCCAGTGTTTTGGAGTCCGAATAGCATGACTTTGTGGTAGAAAAGCCCTAGATCAGTAATGAAGCTGGTGTGCTCCTGATTGGGCAGGTGCATGGAATCTGATTATGGGCAGAATATACATCCATGAAGGACAAGAGCTCGTGTCCAGCTATCGAGTCTACAACTTGATCAATCCACGGAGATGGAAAATTGCCTTTGGGACAAGCTTTACTCAAGTCTGAGTAGTCAATGCATGTTCTTCATTTCCTGTTAGGTTTCCTGATAAGTACAGGGTTGGACACCCATTCTGTATATAGCACGTCATGGAAAAAGCCATTTGACTTGAGTTTATCTACCTCTTCCTTTAGGGTGCCAGATCTCTATGGATCCATACTATACCTTTTTTGCTTAGCCTGGACATGCCCCTGGTTAATATTCAATGTGTGGCTCACGATGTTCGATGAGATCCCACGCATGTTAGAGTGTCTAGACAAACAGGTCGAGGTTTACCTAGAGAAACTCAACCAATTACTCCTTCATCTGTTGGCTTAGCTAGGATCCAACCTTTGTCACTCTAGAATCGTCATCATTATCGATCGAGACATCTATCGTTAGCTCTGTCAGAGAAGCCTGACCGTCACTAACTTCGTCCTCAGTTTCAGTATTTCTTGGGTCAAGATCGCTTAGGAATGGGTGTAGTGCTAGGACCTAGGCTCGGGCATTAACTGTCAATTATTTGCAAAGCGGACGTAGAGGGATTCCTCTATGCCCTTTTCCCTTCTCTTTTTGCTGTGTCTCCGCAGCTCAGCAACATAACAGGCCCATCCAGCATCCTAGTCTCTCTGAACAGCTCCAACTCCATTAACGGATGGGAAATTCAAAGTCAAACACCAAGGGCAATAACAGCCCTGAACTCAGCTAGGGCCAATCGGCCCAAGAAAGGGTTATGTGGTGAATCAATATCCAATACAGTAAATTGCAGCGTCCAAACTCTCTAGTGCTCTCCAACTCCTAACTCCATTGGTAACTCCACCATCCCAGTGGGTATAGTCGCACTTCCATTGAAGCTATGAACACGAGAATGACAAGGCTTTAAATCTTTTGCTTCCATCTTCATTTTATCATAGGCTCGATTAAATAGTATGTTCACTAAACTTCCACTGTCCACTAAGATCCTCTTCCTCCAACTAGGACCTATCTGAGCTGAAATGGCTAGTGGATCAATGGTAGGGGCTTCGACTCTGTCGGCATCCCTATCTCGAAAAACGATGTCATTTGTCATCGTCTTCCCCTGGTTGGCGGAGCATCGCCTTCTAAGTTATTGCAACATTCGAAGCTCGCATGCCTAACAGAGGTGGCATACGACATCATTTCCCTTCAGCTTTGATCCACTGGATGAGGACCACCACTAACAGTATTAATCACTAACCTCCCACCAGTACGCGTGGGCTCCTCTGTTCTAACCTGATTTGGTATTTTATTTTAATTTGATGGGCTCGCACTTCTAGCCTGTGATGCCCGAATGAAATGCTTTAACTTTCTTTCTCTGATCAACTTCTCAATAATATCCTATAGATGATGACACTCATTCGTGTAGTGGCCATAACTATCGGGAAATCTACAAAACTTCCCAGTTTGAATCTATTTTTCTGACGATTGCTTCGGAGCAAGTTTCTTATATTGTATAGTATTACAAGTTTGAAAGTACACATTTTCCGAGGACATATTTAAAGGAGTATAATGCCAAACATGGGAGATCTATGTCATGGTCCACGATTCTGATCCCGCTTCCTACCCTAATTTCCATCGCCTTTCTACTGACATTACTTATTCTGTACACTTAACAGCACCTTTTTGGAACTCTCCCCAGTTTAATTCACAGCGACATTGCTCTGCATTCCTTCTACACTAGGCCCTATGTCATCCTTTTTCCTAAACAGTTTCGCATCCTCTCTTCTCATGAACTAAGCTTCCTTGGAATAGAGGCGGTCTAATGACGCAGGGGGTTTTTCGGCCAACCAATTGTTGAATTCGAAATCGAAATCGATTCCCTTAGTCGGTGCCATCGGAATTGAACTGTCATTAGAGTTACTAATCTTATATCGTGAAGCGTGGAACCTCTATAGGTAATGTCTGAGTGTCTCTCTGGGAGCTTGAGTGACACTGGACAAGTAATTAACATCTTTGTGCCTTGTGATATGCATGCGAAACTACTCGACAAACTTTGTAGCCAACTGGCCAAAATGTGAAATAGGTTGGGGTTGTAAGCGAGTAAACCACACAATCGCGATACCCCTTAGGGAGATTGGGAAACTTCGGCATTTGACCGCATCATCATCCTGTCCGGCATTCATCAACCATTCGTACTTTAAAATGTGTGGTTAGGGTCAAAACTCCCTTCATAAAATAGTAGAATTGGCATTCTGAATGGCCGAGACGGTTCAGCTTAGAGGATGTCATCGGTGAAAGAGGTATGGCATCGGGAGATTCCTTAATCGTCATTGGTGAGGCCTTTCCTTTCATGGATCATCTGATGGATCATTATCGGGATGTCTGGCATCTGGACATTCTGGGCATGCTAGGCCATAATGTGGTAGGGTTCCATAATGCGAGGATGGGATGGGCGTGGTTGACGGCCCATACCCCGCCTTCTTAGCTCTAGGTCTTCAGGAACATAAGGCTCAAGAGTATAATCACGCTGGCGATGGTTCGGATCCATTCGATTTCGAGTATCAGCTTCCAATTCGATGGCGATGGCAGCAGCTGGTTGTCGGTAGTGTGATAAGGAACTGTTTCTCCATGGAAGAAGGGTCAGGTCTGGTGGCTGGTTGATGGGCTAACTCTCTCTTGTCCAAGATTCAAAGTGCATCGATATCCAATAGCCTATATATAGCTTCCATCCAATCGTGGGCACATGGATCAGCGATTGTAATAAGAGGAGGATGAACTTTCAAGGGATGAGTAGGAAGACTATCCCTTCTGGATCTCCTTTGACTTACTCATTTCAGACAATTGGTTAACTTCGTGTTAGTACGGAGCTATTGGGTAAGCTACTGGCGGCTTTGAGTAAGCTCTTGCATCGGTAACTGGAACTCTTCCCTGGTGATAGGGTCTTGTGGATCCAAAGGTCCAGCCGCATTCTTGTCTACAGAGGGAAGTTGTGCGGGGTTCCGCCAATCGCATGTTTATGGATCTGCAGCGGTTGAGGTAGTCCTAGTAGCAACCATGGTGAATAGTAAACTTCTCTCCTAGACTTGGTGCAAATATCAAATAGGATGGAAGAACTTCTAGGCATGAGATTTGGATCTTCACCTTCGATTCTTGCAATCCAATATCGGCAGTAGATCAAATGAGCAAGAGAAAAGTTTGGTTTTCTCAGTGAAAGCACCAAAGTATTTGTACCAAAATTGGGCACATCAATCTTCAAATGTGTTTGAAGAGTTAAAATGGAAAAAGTATATATAAAATGATGTAGATATAATAAACACACCAATAAACAGATAAGAAAAAGTGCAAAAACACATAAATTTAGAGTGGTTCGGCGTATGGCCTACGTCCACTCTGGAATGATTGATTTTATTGATTATAATTCGCTGGTTATAAGTGAATTGCAATAGTATAGTCAATGTGCAGCCGCAATTTCGGCAGTCTATCGGCGTAGAGAGCCAAAAGTCCCTTTTTTGTAGGTCCAAGGTCACTATTTATAGGCATAGGTAGCAAATATCTCGTCAAGATCTCGGAAGACTTCTTCTCTTACATGGGTCGGCCCATGGGATCGTGTTCAGGTGATTTCGACTTGATTTCGAAGCAATATGAATTGAGTTCATATCGATCCATAAGTGGTCCTTTTGAGTTGATATTGATTATGTACATTCTTGAGGTTGTAGGCAAGCACCTATAAAAATTTGATGGCATTTGGACTTGTACGAGTTATAGTCGATGCATGTTTGGATATTTCATGTGTAACTGAGCGCATATCGCTTCCCTTCGTGTCGATCTCGTTCGTGTTCCTTCTAGGCATGTGGTGGCCAGTGACGTTGCGCTAATGTCGAGTGACCAAGTCTTCCCCTCATTTACGTTCCATTCATGTCCATAGGTGTGGCTTCATCCGTATCCATTCATTGCCTTTCATTTCATATCTATCGTATGTAGTCACTTCTTGAATTTTGATAGGCAATTCCTTAGTATCAATCATTAGATGGTTGATTTCGTAGCGATAACCGTTGAACGATATGAATCATGCAAATAAGGGACTGGTATGAAACATGCTAGTCTTGTTGGATATGAGGTGCTTCAGGTTGACGGACACGAATGGCAGCAGTGCTCGAACGATATAAACCAAATTGTATTTGTTTGATGGATATGTACTTGAACCTCTTGAGGGATAGATATGAAATAAAGGTTCATAGGTTGATGGTTATAGAGACATCATGGATACGAGTTAGCTCCCTCGATATTGATGGATATTAAGCAATGGGACATGAAGGAGATTGTTGTTGATGGATATGAATTCGATGATTATGAATGAATGTTGCCCTCCATGGATATGAACTAATCATGTTTTTGCCTTTCCTATGAAACTTGAACGGTTCATAACTTGGGTATACGAACTCTGGTTGACCTGATGTTTGAGATGTTAGCTTTCATAGCTTTGCATTGTCGTGTCATATCGATTGTAGTTCGATCCAGACTCGGGTAAAATTTACCAGTATCCATAGTGAACTACGTAGGTGATCGATCTTCGAGATAGACTGTCCTTGGTTTCTAGTCGAATTCTTGATGTCACGGCCTTGCCAAAAGGTGGGATAACATTATTCACATCAGATTGTTATCTGACCCAAAGTTTTTGTTTTTCGCTTAAAATCTTAGGTACTCATGAGTAAGTATGGAGTAAGGGCTTTTGGGTTCCTATTTGACCATATGTTTCCATAGATGTGTAAGACGCAATCTAGCTATTAGGAGCTTAATCTATTTTCATTTTGTTGTATGGTTTTGTTTATTTGGATGTAATGGCAAAACATTTTATTATTGCCGAGTATTGGACTCTAATAAACCTAGGGGCATCCTCATATGTTGCCAATGAAATATTTAATAATAATTATATTTTCTCTGAACGTGGAATTAAGAATGGGATTATGTATTGAATTTGAAATATCGTTTGTGAAATTGATATGAATGTTTGCTATTAAACAATTTTTTGAAAAATTTCATATTCATATGCTTTAGATTATTCATTTTTTGTTTTTGATTTTTTTTATGCATGAAACTAATGCAATTAAATGAATGTTGTGACTTAATTGGAAATTTTCTTTCCTTAGTACCTACTAACCCAAAGTTGTATCATGGCACTTTGACTTATATAATGAAACACTTCTTAACCAGGTAACAAACAGGATTTACCAATGCAGCACGAATCACTACAGTATTGCAGCTGAAAGTTCAAATACCATTATAGGAATAGTCAATATAATATCTTAGAACCATTATAATAATTATAAATGATTATTGCTCTACTGTTTTCTTAGACAACAAAAATAATTTGTTAAAAGAATAGAACTTGTTAAAATACAAGTTTGCCCTAGATGAGCCCATAATACCCTTAAGTCCAACATCTAATCTTTATTATTCATTCAATTTTATACAATTATTTTCAGTTTTTGGGCCAAAGATGGCGTGATGAAATCCCCGTCTTATGTGAAATTGGGTATTGCCCTTAGAGAATAAAAACAAGATGAAATAATGCAAAACTAAAATTAAACATGCATTAATAATGCAACTATAAACAAAAAAAATTGTTTTTGTTTTTTCACAAATATAAACAACCAACAATGCAAGAAAATAAAAACATAACATAAGAACACAATATCAGTGCGTTCATAATTATCAGCAAATTTATTTAAGCAGCGATTTTTTTAGCACTAGCAAAGCAGAGAATTTTTTAGCAAGCAATTCTTCTATGTTTCTACTTTTGCAACCTGGTAGTGATTGTAGATGAAATGCAATAGATGTTGCTTCGAACAGATCATCTAACAATTAGAAAACCATCGAATTACATTGTAATAAAAACCAAAAACACATGGTGTACAATTGTAGTACGTAGGCAAGTATGGGTCAATCCTATGAGGAATGCACCAGTTTCAAAATTACATAACCAAATTATCCCAAGGACTTGAAAATGTTTTAACTAAAAAATATAAAAAATGGAGAAAAAATGGAATAAAAACTATGAGATCAAAAGGAAATTTAGAGGTAAATCCATTTTCACTTTCATATAATTCAACACAAAATAAATTTACAACATCTCTTTTCTATATTGTGCAGAAATAGTTGATGTATTCAACTAACACAATTTAAAAACATCAAACTTTAATACATCATCTAATCCTACTTTTCAAATCTAATGAAAATGATTATGTAATTAAAAATAAATTATAATTTAAGCATGATCTATTTACCTTTTTTGTTCAAATAACATAGAACATCAAATTTTGATTATATATTCACTTTCATTATCAAAATCAATTAGTAAGATAAAAATGTAACTTGTGTTTATATTTGATTAGGTGTTTCCTGTTTGTAATTAACAATATAGGCTATCAAATTTACTAATAAACAACAAACTTCCATTAGCATCAAAATTTACATTAAGCACCAAAGTAGAGATCATAAATATAATCATCATGTTGATTTTAGTGAAATCTGATAGCTTTATTACCTTAAATTTAAGGGATTTAGCTTCTCATACTTGAATTAATTTCAACATAAATTGATTTCAACATTAAAAGAAAATGAAAGGAAAAATAATTAAAAGGAAAGGTAGCTAATTAAAAAGAAGTAGACAGCTAATTAATTGCATAAATAAATATATACTAATTGCATAAGATAAATCTAATCTACTAACATGAAACAAAACGAGACATGAAATTAAAAAGCATGGAAAAAGAGCATGAAATAAGAGTGCATAAAAAATAAGGTTAAGAAGCCATTAAAGATAAGAGAACTCCTATTTCTATTTGGTAGCTACAATTATGCATAAAAGATGAGATCCATTACATGAAACATAAGAGGGTATTTATACAATTCTAACACCCTAACCTCTTTTAAGGGAGCTACCAAAATACCCTTGACTTTATGTGGCCTCCAAGTATTCGTTAACATTTATTTAATCTCCCACTAACATGTGCTTTTTCTTTTGAATGTGGTCCATTAGCAAGTAGGTAAATGGGTTTCTCCATGTTGACTTAACCACTTCTTCTTTTCATTCTTTTGGCTTCTACTACTTATGCATGTATATATCCACGAGTCCTCTTCTATTTGCACTCAATGTCCTAGAAAATTAAATTAAATTGTATAAATAAATTTTTGAAAAATAAATGCACACACTAAATGATTGACTTGCCTAAATGTAGACGAGTAAATGATGATTTGAAACACTTTTGTGTGTTGATTAAAACTATAACAATACCTTAATATGTCCTTTATTTAATAAAAGAAGATTAAGCATAAGAGTGGAAATATACATTTTTGTTGTGATTTTTGAAATTTCATATAATAAGATAAGTAGTGTATTTTATTGTTGTTTTGGGATCATATCATGATTTTGTGTGAGATCGTATTTTTATTTTTTCATCTATGATTTGTACGTGAAGGAAATGTTGTGCAGCGAAATGCTAGTTGTAAAATAAACCAAACTTCAACCTTCATACTTTTCTTCACTCTTTAGTTTTCTTTGTTTTCCCTTTCTCTTTAATTTCATATTACTGTAAACTAAAAGAAAATGTACACCTTTTGTAAAGATCAAAATCGAGTGCTACAATCCATTAAAAATTGTGAAACTTGATTCGTTGAGTTTTATAGGCATAGGATTCGCTTCTATGTTGATTTGACCAGAGAGGAGAGAGCTAAAGTTTTTTTGGTTCATTTTTCTAATTGGTGGAACGAAGGGTGTCCATGGGTTTGTCATCACGAGGAGCAGCTTTGGCCGGTGTTTGGTGAAGCTCGGTGGCCGATTGGGTGATTCAACATGATGTGGTTGAAGGGGAAAAGTTCCAAATAGCGATTTTATTAGGGTTGTCGTGCTCGAAATCAATCGTTCATGGAGTTGGAGATTTCAAAGACCGTTCATCGATTAGTGGAGGATAGCTCGAGATATGGGAATGAGGTGCATGCAGCAATATGGGTACCAACGTGTCTTTGTGCATGTTTGGATTTGGGAAGGAGAAGGGATTAGTGATAGTAATTAAGTTAAACTTGTTATTAGTTTATTAATTATTATAATTTAATATCAAATCTTGTCAAATAAATAAATTTCTCATATGAGGTCCAATCAAGACACGATCTTTTGCAATGCGCTCATACGAACGATATCTAAGCACTAGAATTTATTTCGTCAAGCCTGAAGCAAGTGAAATTTTGCACTAAGGCCAAACTAGAATGGTTAAGCGTACGTTGGAATTTCGGTGAGTTATCCCATCTCTGGATGAATACTACAATGTTATACGGTAGATATAAATTATTGTTTTGGTGTTTGAATGATTTATTGGCTTAATTTGATTGAATTTCCATTTTGAAAAGCGAATTGACATATAAATCAAATACATGGACTTTTGTTGAGGAATCCAGATTCCTCGTTATTGTTGATTTTAATTTCAA
Organism: Allium cepa; assembly: GCA_030765085.1. NCBI lineage: Eukaryota > Viridiplantae > Streptophyta > Magnoliopsida > Asparagales > Amaryllidaceae > Allium > Allium cepa. The sequence continues at coordinate 511,633,339 of CM060941.1, forward strand.
TTATTTACCTGTTATATAAATTGTTGAATGCTAAAAGTTTGGTAGTTAACCATGTTGGATATAACATTGATATATGTTAAAAGTTGAACTTTTTAAGTGATAAAGTTAGTTATTGCATTGGTTAAGTGTTATGGTAGCAATTGGCATTATTATTGTATTTTGATATACTATTAATTGCCGATTTGATTTGGAAATGATTTTGATTCGGAGAATGATTTTAAATGTGATTTTTGAAATTTTTGATGGTAATTTATTTAGAAACGGTTTTCGAACATCCCTATTTTACTTTAAACTTTTGTTTAATCTTTTCTAATTCATATGTATACGTTTTAAAATTATTTGAAGAAGCATTTATTTTACAGAAAAGTTAGTACAATAATGCAGTTTATTTTAGAGAAAAATGAGAATTCATCTTTTATCATAAAGTGATTCTGTTTTAAAAGTACATTCAAATATTTTGAAATAAATACTTATGAAACATTTTATATAAATGGCACTTTATATATAAAGGAGATAGATTTATATAAACGAACTTTCATATGTAAAAGGAAAGATTTATAAATTGTATTTTATAAATAAAAGAGGGATTTATAAATGGTATTTTATAAAAAGAAAAATAGATTTTTAAATTGTATTTCTTAAAAAAGAAATTAAATCATTTTTACAACTTGGAATAATAAATCACCTCTGTGGATTTATAGAAATATATGGGATGATTATTTTATCGAAATTATTTTATTTTACTTTGAATAAAAAGGTTTGTGATAAATGAATTTTGGGTTTTGTAGATGAAGTTTTATAAATTATAACATTAGTGAAAAAGAGATTTATAATTATATTTAGATATTTATAAAAGGAGTCTTAATTATATTTAGAGATTCACAAAAGAATTTTATAAATAGGTAGAAGTTTATAAAGGAACTCTACAAAGGGGATTCATAATAAGAATGTTTATAAAAATATGAAATCTGATTTACATAAATGATCGTTTTAAATTATAGTGGTATGGGAATTATTCTTTTAATATTTAACACTAGAAAGAGAAAAGTGTTTTGGGTTTTATTGTTACTTATATTTTAAATGACATTTGTTTTAACCCAATTTAGTATGACTTTGGAAATAAAATAATTCTTAAGATTAGTGAATATACTTATACCATTGAGACAGGTATATTGGTACATTTTCTAAATATTGAAAATGTAGTTTTTATGGATATACGTATATTGTTGGTATATGTGTATGGAAAAGTTTTCTAAGTTTTGAAATCTAAATGTTTTGTGAATATACTTATACTGTTGAGATAAGTATATCATTAATTTTCAAGTATTAAAAAAGATAGATAGAGACTTTGAATGCATCCTTCGAAAAAGATTCTTTAATATGAATATTTGAAAGAGATTTTTGTTAATCAAAGAATTAGGTAAAGAGGCTAAGTGGTTGCTTATGTGCTTAACCATATTCATCAAATCTTTGATTTAATTGTTTGTTTATATGATGGTTAAATAATCAATTATTAAATCTTGGCTGGTTCTGAAACAATCATTTGTCTGCTTGGAGAGACCAAGATTGGATATATTATTCAAAAACCACTTAGAACCGACAAAAGTGTTTGAATTGAGATATCTCGAAGGTGATTGAATATGGAGTTCTTTAAAGTGCAAGGGCTACTTGCTACTAATCCTAAGGATGTAGTAGAACTAGTGTCTTCGGTTTGTTTAGTCTTAGAACAACTTATATGGATGGATGCTTGAATTGCATTATTGCTTGGAGAGGGTGTAAGCATTCCAAGAGGGAATTGCTAAAAGGTAAAACGTAAACTCAAGCATCGCAACCCGAGAATGGCTAAAATAGGGTGGATGCGACAGGGCTATATGGGTCGCTCCAATTAAGGTATGATCATCATTTTTTCTCAATCGATATTCTCAAATTATGTATGCTTGTGGCCACAAAAAATATTTGTCTAGGTAACGGCTAGGTGATGATCATATTCAGCACTATCTAATAAGGGGTAGGTCGGTTTTGTGTTGGTAGAGGTCGATAGGTTTGCCTTGGTGTATTTTATCTATAGATGTACTATATTAAAGGTATTCCCTTACCTAGTTATTGTATGGAATCCATTCTTCAATATGTGCCTTTCAGATTAGTTGTATACCTAACATGTTGGTATATATTTAATATAATCATTTCGGTGATTATTTAATATATTTTTTAAACCCTAGACATTATTATAATATCATTGGATTTTGTATAAATGGTTTGGTTATGGTAAGGAAAAAACTCGTCCATATTTATGTGTGGCGAGGTCTTACGAGATACCTTTATTTTAAAAGATTTTACAACGATAAAAATCCATTTGATTTGTGTTTCTCATACTGATTTAACAAATTAATCCCAATGTTATCTTCTTATAATTCTCTGATCGGACCAAGCATAGTTTTAGTTGTTATAGATGCTTTGGAGCTTCAAGAGACGAGCTAAATGCTTACAAGGCGTATCCACGTATTTTATTTTCCGCTGCATTTGTTATTTTGTATTTATAGGCATTTGTGAGGACAGGTTGTTACAACTTTCTAGGTTAATGATAGTTAATTAACTTTGATTTATGTTTGTATATTACAGTTTTATTTTGTAAAGATCCACTACATAATATACATTACTCATAATGATATAAGATTATGCTTTATCATCTCTTTCTTTCACCCCGAATAATATACCTTCCTGACACTCGGATGCCCGACACAAGAATACCGTGGATGTATTAGTTTCAACTTTTGAGGGCCAAAAAGGTGGGTGATTATAGCATGGTATCAGAGCTCGGTCTGAGCTAACACCTAGGCCTTGGTGGCGTATCTCATTAGAGATACGGTTAGTAATACTCTAGAATGAGTTTGTGTGTGCATATATATATGAGAGCATGTATTTGTTTATGTTATAAACTTTTTTTATTTGTTGATTTATCTATTGAGTGGTTTATGAATTCTGGTCGGTAGTGGGAAGCCACAGTATCGATACCATTTTCTATACACTTGAACAAGGTAAAACCGGCATAACTATTTCGAAAATGGGTAAACGTAAAGACCCATTTCTTTGACTCTTGGAAATCGACATTAATACATCCTCGGTATTCATGTGTCGTAAATCCAAGTGCTAAAAAGCGGATTCTCAAGGGTAAAGAAAGTAAATGAAGACACAATAGAATCTCATAAGAATGGAATAAAATATATTATCTCGACGTATAACCTTTACAACAAAAAATTAAATATACTTATCAGAGTTAAACATGGACAGTTATAAATATTTATCCTTACATATGCGGACTATAATATTACACGAGTGTGGTGGAAATAGATAACAATCTTCAAAAGAATCTTCTAACTCCGTGCTTCGAGTTCCATCCCAATTTCTTTTAAACTAACCTAACTAAGCTACCTAGGAAAATTAGGGCTCCCGAAGTTGAAGGAAAAGGAAAATAAAATCTAGGTCAGTCATAGGACTGGTGTGATAACCCAAAAATACGCATTTCGAAAACAAAAAGGTATCTTATAAGACCACGCCGCACATAAATACAGAATATGTTTTTACCTTATGATAACCAAATCTTTAGTATGTAAAAATAAGAGATATTATTTTTAGTGACGTTTCTTTGAAAACATTTCCAGGTAAACTTATTAATTTTAGAAGAAATTGTTACGTTATTAAATTCGAGCATACTGGCCACAAACGCGGGTTCTACAGGAAGGCACTTATTGGAGAATGGATTTCCCCACAAATTAATAGGAGAAGGGACCACCTTCCGACGGTACATCTCTAGAGTGATGTACCGAGCCCAACTGATGGTCTTCTACCAACACAAGATCGACCAACCTCTTCCTAGATAGTACCGAATATGTCATCACCCCCGGTTGTTACCGACCTATCTAAGAGATCATTTTGCATACACCATAATAATTTAATATCAAACATCATAGCGGGAATAAATATATTTAGAATGGGATGATCATACACTAATGGTTGCGAACCATATAGCCTTGCAGCATCTACCCTATTTTGGTCATTTCTGGGTGTGAGGCTTGAGGTAACAATTACCTTCCACATAGCACATCATCATTCCTCTTTGAATGCCACACTGCCATTCTACAATCACACCACTGATTTCTACAAAAGTATAACTCCTGAGCTCGGACGTCAATGGAAAAGGTGTTAAGCTAAGAGAAGTTGCCTTCTTCACCACTAAACAGATGATATGTTCATAAAGATCACTTATGTAACCAGACATAAGGCATTCGTCTATACAAGTTATCCAGGAACAGGACAAACTGAAGGCACTCTCCTACCACATCTTGTCGAAAGTTACCCCTAGAATTAGTAGTGATTAGTCCTTGCATTGGATATTTTATAACAAAGAGACTACTACTATTATATGTATATTGGGAGCTTATCCACAAATGATCAACAAGTAGTCCTTCGTTACAAAACTCCTAAATATCATATCCTTGTCTTCATTTCGAATACGTAAATTTGTTCGAAGTTGTTTCGGATAGGAATTACTGAAATTTGATCCCGGTTCATTCAACCAATCTTCGATAAAAAATATTCTGGGAATAAGGGATCATTCTTTAATGGAAAAATTTTCAAAAGAGGCTGGTTCTTCAAGTTATTGGCATAAATAGGCTAGTTTACAAACTATTTGCAAGTTTAGGCTAGTTTTGGCTAGCTCAGCGATGAGTTGGCCAATATTTCGAAAAAATTACGGGGCGCGTCTGTGAAATGACCCCCTTCAAAATTACACTGGCACATTTGCCAAATGCACCAGTGCAATTTTTTTCCAAGGATTGGACAGTAAGCGGTAGCATTGCTCATTTGTCTTAAAACAAATTCGAGCTAGAACCTAATTTCCTAGCATTCTTTCATTCACCTCAAAATTCATCAAAATTTCAAAGTATACAATGATTACTAGTCAGATTACTTCTATCAACTATTTGACATCAATTTGAAGGTATAAACCTAGTTTAAGCTCAAAACCTAGCTCAATTTTTAGGTATTTTCTTATTCTACTTTTCACAAATCTAGTCCCTCATTTATATGCTTTATTATGTCAACATTATTTTTTTAGCAATTGATTGTTCTAAAATTAATTATATTTTCCTTTTTAGAAGTATGTCAGATTTCATCCAAATTATTTGCTTTTTTGATGGAAAATTGACTATGAATGAAAACAATACAACGATGTATGTTGGTGGTAAGTAAAAGGGTTCAAAAGTTAAATTTATTTGCTCATATCATGATCTAAAAGAAATGGTGTGTAGGGTTACAAAAATTGATCCACAGGAGTATGATGTAAAGCTAGTAAACAAGTGGGTAACGGATTCTAGATCTTCTGCTATCGGCGTAAATGATGATGAAGATGTCGATGCTTTGTTTTCCGTTAATATGAAAGTGATTGAGTTATTTGTAATAAAAGCTAACTTCCAAGTCGTTGGATTTACTCAAAAAAATTGGTATACTTTTTTTATTCATGTGCAAGTGCTATAGTTAAATTGCAGTATAAACAGTTAAGGGGACACTTGAAAACCATTGATCCAGATCCACATGCTTGGATTGAAAAGAGATTATGAGGTGCAGAGGAAAATTTGGCTCTATGCAAGGATAGTGGTGGAAGATTCATGATGATGACAAGAAATGTGTCTGAAAGTTTTAATGAAGTTCTAAGAGGTGCTCAAGCTTTACCAATTAAGTCATTAGTTGCAAGAACGTTTTATCATTTAAACGACTATTTCATGATCATTCAAGCAAATTAAAATTCATCAAGTCTAATACTCCAAGAGTTAAACTTGCATTATGAAGAGCTGGATTCAGTGAAATATCTAGATTGGGATTTTCTAAAATAGATAATGCGCTACTACTTCATTTGTAGATAGATGGAGACCCGAGACTTCAACCTTCCATTTTCCTACTGGTGAAATTACCATCACACTAGTAGCTGTTAGTTGTCTTCTAGGTGTTTTAGTAGAAGGAAATCCTGTTACTATTAGACAACTAAGTAATTATGAAGATATTTGTCAAGAGTGTTTAGGTGTGGTTCCACCTCGAAGTGAGATAAGAGCTACAATAGTTAAGTTGACATGGCTTTGTGATATGTTTGCAGATGAGCCATCACCGGATGCTTCAGATGTAGAAATTAAATATCATGCAAGAGTTGTTATTCTATATTTGTTATCTTATCGTCCATTTCCCGATCATTCTAAAGGAAACAAAACCTTTTTTGGTTGTTGTTTTTGAGAAAGTTGGATGAATGTGCACAATGTTCTTGGGGCAGTGCTATATTGGCAACATTATATAATGAGTTTACAAATGTTGCACTCATGAATTCCAAATCCATAGTTGGTTGTCTCTCACTTTTACAAGTATAATATAAATAGGTATATTTTTTATATACTCGTATATAATATTTAATTGAGTGTGTTTTAATTTTTGATTGATTGTACAGCTTTGGTCATGGGCACATCTTCCCATTGGTAGTCCAAATGTGTCTTCATCCATACAGATCAACATGACATTGCCTTATAGTGGAAGGTAATTAATTTCCAACTACATTTACATGTGTGTATTTTTGTACTAATAAAAACCTAATTTTTTTATATAACTATCTATATAGGTGTTTTGGTTCAAGGAGTGGGGTTGAATCTCCAAAGCAGGTGGCCGCTTACTATCGCGACCAGCTCGACATGTTAACAGATGAAGCTATTATACGGAATCCATACGCATAGGATGTGCCAGTCGATCTTCCACAGAAATGTCTAAGTGGGATGCATAGTTGGCTATTTAAGACACCTATTATATGCATGCAAGATGTAAATATGTATAATCCTGATCGAGTGATGCGATAGTACGGTCTTCATCAACACATACCCGATCCGTGCGAACCAAGGCCAAATTTGAAGTTTGCTATCATTCAGTGGAATGATAGACACAACCGTATCGTACACCAATAATTTCCTAGCATTCCTATTTCGGGATACATGACTTTGTATTGGTCGATTACTCGAAGATTCATTGTTGAAGATCGGACTTCTCACGAACATGCATACACCGCTCGTGCACCGCTTGAGCGAGATGTGATAAATCTTCATATTATCATGATATTTTTAGTTCGCCGGCTTGAATTTTTCATTCACTTGAATTATGTTTCTAATTTTGAATAAATAATTACAACTTGTAGGTCAATGTACTAGAGACGGTAGAAAGAGGGTTAGACGATATCAGACATGGTAGAGTACCCGAACGAGAAGACCAACCATGATATCTTGATTTTAAGAAACTTATTGGTACACTCCTTTTAGAAATCAATTAGCGCAACCAACCCCTTTCGAAAAAGCTATGCAGACTAGAGAGCGAAGAACTATAAGAAGGCAGGATGCACACCAATCGCAAGCCGCTGGATCTTTTCAACCACCACCTACTCAAGGCGGTCCAACTCAACTATAAATATTACTATTCCAAGTTTAATACTAGTTTTCTTTTGTAATTGAACTAGAACTTCTACTTTAATGTAAATGTAATCGAATTCTAACTATGTTATGGTTGAAATTATCTAATGGTAATTCTATTTGTCGGCTTTTATGTTGTTAAATGTTTGCTATTATTTAAGAATGGAATATTGTGTGGTATACATTGGATTGTTTGATAGTAGAGGATGCTGCTGCTTACTGTCCAAGTTTGGACAAAAAATTACACTAGCCCATTTAGCAGATGTGCTAGTGTAATTTTAAAGGGGAGCATTTCACAGATATGCCCCGTGTTATTTTTTTAAAAATACTGGCCAGCTCATCGCTGAGCTGGCCAAAACTTGCCTAAACTTGCAAATAGTATGTAAACTAGCCTATTTATAGTAATAGTTCAAAAAAACAACCTTTTTTGAAATTTGTCCTTATTTAGTTGATTAAGTTCTTTTTATCAAAATCTCTTATGGAGATATATTAAACACTTCTTTCTAGTATATAAGGAATCATTAAACCTCTCTTATCCAAATCCTTTGATTTCTTAAAACCTTTTTAACTTGGAATAATTCGAAATCGTTTCATTTTCACTTAGGAAAACAATTCTAAATCATTTAATTTGAACCTTAACAAAGATTTCTTAATTCAAAACTCAAAATTTTAATTTAGTTAAAACTATGTTAGCTTGGATGTTAATCCAAAGCCAGTAAATATTAAGTGAGAAGAATCTATATAAATCATCTAATTCTACTCAACATCAATTTCGATATTCAACAAATACTATGTGCAGAATAATGGAGGAATCACATTTTAAATTCTATAAATAGTGCGAGTTCCATCTTCGGCCTTAATACTAATTATAAATAAGATCATCTCTATAAAATCAAAGTTGCATTTAATTTAAATTTGGAAAATTTTAATCTTTTTATACTTAACTCATTTCCTACATTTCAACCAAATCTATCCCTTACCCAGGGAAGAGGTCAGGTAAGCCAAGGCACAGTTTGTTCCCGAACATCTCTTTAGGTTAAGAACTTCACATTTGAATCTCACAAATAGAAAAATCCAGTCTACTAAACGGCTTTTAGAGCTAAGATTAAATAACTTAATCTGTAATAGCTTTCCTTTACATCGTTTATTGGAACTCATTTAAATTAACTACTAAAACCCCCAAATCATTATTAAAACACTTAATTATTCATTGAAAACATTTATAAAAGAATTGAAAAAAATTGTTAACTTCAAAACTATATTTCAAAGGGTATAGAAAAGTGCTATAGAAAGTGCTGCAAAATGTTCTTTTTAAGGTATATTGAAAAAAACGACTTTTCTACTGTTGAAAATTTATTTTTATAACTCAAATCACTTTTAAATAATTTTAAAATATTTTTATTATTATTTCATATTATTTAACAACTTTTAAACATCATTTTCAAAGAAATCCCGTTATGGATTCCGAATTACAAAACCACGTTTTTTTCAAAAACTTGTTTTGCTCGTATTCAAAATCACTTACCGAAATCACGATTTTCTTTCTTTCTTTGGAAACTATGGGTAAAATAGTTTGGAAAATTCTTATCTTAAAGAATTCCAAGCTAAATTCCAGTCTATATTCTCTTTCTAATTTTATGGCATGAAATCGCGAACTGCCATTATGCAACGCGCCTAATTTTGACTGAACTTTCATTTACCTTTCAAACTTCAACAAAACCCTTTGAAATATTTATAAAACATTTCAAACTCGTTTTTAAACCTTTTTGAAGAGGTTTATCACTCCGTATACACCAATTCAATAAAATAGAGAAAAGTGATTTCTTTTGCGCTTATCGACGTGTATTCCGTGACTTGCATATATATTCAGCCTTTATATTAAACAACCAAACTTGAAGATCAAAGCATATGAAGAACCTATTGAAAACATCTTGTCATCATCTAAAAATATAATATAAGTAAGAGTTTCTCACTTTTAGTTATGAAACGATCCATAATTTTCGACCTCGAAAATTCGACACTAATAAGTTCACCGTAGAAGTGCTGAGCAATCGAACACCGGAAATTCCAGATTGTTAGGGTAAAGAAGAAAAGAAGTAGAAGAAGAATCAGCAAAACAGAGCACAGAATCCCACATTCGCAGCAGACTAAAATATAATATCAAATAATAGCATATATACAATAAAAAGCTGTAATTGTTAGTTTTCATTCAATATGTCAGAGTACAACCAAAATAGATAGTTGTAACAACTTTACCTAAAAATAATCAATACAACTCCAATATAGTGAAATATACTCCATACGTTCCTACCATCCAGCTTGCCTCCTAAGCTCCACAACGTCCTAACCTGAAAATCTGTAATACCCGGTCTGACTCGAGCATTACAATAACGTAACAACCGGATCAGGCAGGAAACCAGCGTGCGTAAACCCAAATAATTTAAAATACTAAGTTTTAATACATAATTGAAAACTGGGTAACTCGTACCTTACTACGAGTTCTTAACTAGTTATAGTCAATCACTTATTATAAATAATATCTAGGAAATGTTACTCAGTTTAAATGGCCATGTTGCTTAATTTATTCTGTTCCAGCCTATTCGATTCTAAAATCAAACCTATAAAGAATTATTGTAGATTACTAATTGAAGTGGTTTGGGATATCGCTGATATCCGACTCTGGTCTCTTCGATCCCAATACCATCTTTAATCTAAGTTGTTTAAGTGAAAACAATTTAATTTTAAATACAGGATGTCACATTTACACAACAATTTGTCATTAATAGATAACCCACATTTTCATAGTTCAACCTAAACATATCATATCACAGTACATCATGAATTGTCATACTAGATATTAATCCAATTATTCAATACAATTCAATTATCTACAAGTAAGATTAATTTGTCACCCAAATCCTAATTAACTTAATTATTTGATATCTGATCCCGGTCTCGTCGAAATTCAAACGTCGTCTTAAAGGCCAAGCTGTTTAAGTAAAACAATTTAATTCAATTTAGAATTTTGTATTCATACAGTAATTCAGCATAGATAAATAACACACATTTATCAAAGCCATATCCAAAGTATTGCAAATCACAGAACATCACGGATTAACATACTATAAATATTAATCAGTCCAAACATTCTATACAATCAATCATCCATAAACATGACTTACTAATCCATAATTATAACTAATTTATTTAACTCAAATTAAATTAACTACTTATGAATTAATCACCTAACCATGATTAATAAACATTAATTAATTACAAACCATTTTAATTAATTATTGAATTAATTAATCATCCCTTAATTACTTTTATAAATCAATTAATTAATCTTTAATGACTGATTAATTTTCCTTAATTACTAATTAATTAATCCTTAATTATTAATTAATAAACCTTAATTATTAATTAATAAATATTAATCCCTTAATTACAAATTAATTAATCCTTAATTATAAATTAATTAATTCTTAATTACTAATTAATTAATTCTTAATCATTAATTAATTAATTAATTCCTCTTTAATTACTTTATTAATTTAATTAATCTATAATTACCCAATATCTTAATTAAATTTTAAAGATAAACCTTTTATCTTAATTGATTAGTAAATTATCATTAAAAACTTAATTAATAATCTTGGAAATAATTATCATTAACATATAAATTTAAAAACTTTATCTTTATAATTAACTACTAAATTTCACATCTAATTTAAGTTTAAAATAAACTTAAAAATTATCTTAATAAATCCAAGCTAATTAAATCTTACAACTTTTCTTAAACCAAATATTTAAAACTTTAAATTATATAAAGAAATTGATTTTCTTTTAAAATTAGTTTAGACTTGCCTTATTTAAATTTAAAACTGTTAAAATCATCTACCGGTGTATAACTCGGTTCTCACCCGAGTCCAGCCCCGAGACTTCCTCTTTTCCTTTTTTTTTAAAAAAACTTGTTAAGTTAAAAAAATTAAATTGTTAACATGTTAATCCACTCGCGTACATACTCGAAGACGAACCAGAACAAGATCAACATTTCCTCAAGACAAACCCCAAGCCCACTTCATCTTCTCCAAACCCATTGACACTAAATCCTCGTGCATGCGCACCGATGAATGAAGCCATTTCGATCATCGTTGCCACCTCCAGCACGTCACTGACCATCTCCACCTTCGATTCCGACCATCCAATCTTCAACATAAACACAAAATCGACATCGAGCAAACATGGTCAAACTAGGACAGAGTCCAACACCCAAGAACCACTTCATCCTGACGACTCCGACCACCAGAGTTCTTGCCACCTTGTCCATAGCCTCGTCGAAGACCCCCGCTTCATTTCCCCCAAACCCGATCGAGTCCGATGCTCCGGAGACGATTTAGCAACCAGATTTCCAGCCTCGACCAAACCCAGAACTTAAACCCTACTCTGTTGATCTGTTGCCACCACGGTGATCTATAAAACCAACTTTCATTTTTCCCTAGCTCGCCTACTTCCTTGCTACCCCCAATAGCGATCCCGACCACCTCGAGCCCTCCGATCAACAGAAAAAGCCTAAAACCAAAAATCCAACAAACCCACAAGTACTCTCAAATTACTCACTTAAAAATCGAGATTTTACTTTTAAAATTCTTGATTTTTGATGGTGATTAAGATTGCGTAAATGAATTAAAGAATTGTGATGTTTGAATTTAACATGTTTTTAAGTTTCCACTATCTTTCTTGATTTTCCATATAATATTCATTTTTTAAACTTAAATATTGTTAATTCAAACAAGTTTCCTTTATACAAATTATCTTAAAAGTGAATGAGGGAAGTGGTATTAGTTTTTGAACAGGATTTTTGTCTGTAAATTCAAAACAGAGACGTATGAATATATGCACAGACATGCACGCTTAACAAATTCATATTAATAAACATGTAAGCCTAATTTACATCCCTCCATACAACTATCTCAACATTATTTTATATATTAATCACATGCAACAAGTTAAAATAGTTTAAGCTATGTTTACTCACATGTATTATGCAGATAGAGAACCTGGACTTGCTTTTGAAAACTGGAGATGACTTAATCTGTTTCTTGATATTTGAGATGAACTTTGCTTTGAATTGTTCGTGAGTTTAAATTTGAATTTTTTCCTGATCTTTGAACTGCTTCAGGATTTTGAGATGAATCTACTTGTTTTGATTTAAACTTGTTTGAATTTGAAATTGAGACTTAATTGGCTTTTGAGTTTGATATGATCCGATCTTTGTTTTGAGATTGAATTGAAATTTTGATTTAATCTTCGATATGAATTTGGAATTTGCTCAAGTTTGTTTTTGAATAAAAGAAAATGAGAAGAGAAGTAGAGATGCATTTAGCCTTGATTTTCTTATTTTTTAAAAATGAAAAGAAAATTAAAAACATGACATTTGCAATTTGCATGCAAAGATGATTACACTTCTTAATTTACATGTTAAGATAGTTTACACTTGTCTAATTTCTTGTTAAAACACCTACACTTGTAATTTTGCATGTTATATAATATTTTTAATATGTTTATATAATTTTTGTATTAAATTTTCAATTAGTTATATATATATGTTTCTATATATTTTTTATTCATACATTTCCCATTTTTAATTAATGCATTTCCTTTTATTAATATGTATATAATCTTTAAAGAAAATAACTTAAAATTAATAAATAATCATATATACATGTATATTAGTATTAGAATGTAGAGTTTTTAAATCCAATTTATTTTTACCTTTGAATTTCAAATCTAAATTCTATATATAACCTACTTATAATATACACATATAAACAAATAGATATCTTATTTGTTTTTGAAAAGATAAATTTTGCTAATTTAAATAATTATATCAGGAGATTGTTAAATAAATATTTATCCAGATATAAATATTTATTATTAGATTTATTTTTTCAACTTATAAATCATTGTTTCAATAGTTAAAATCAAACAGTTATCCAATTACCAGATGTCCAAAAATCCAGGTTATCACATTCCTCTTCCCTTTATATCTTTTCGTCCCCGAAAAGGAATGGAGCCAGAATTTATTAAAATGCTTATTATCAGCTTAAATTGCACTTTGAACAATTTTAAGTATAAACCCTTTTTATTGAAAAATTTTAAAACACTTTAAAATCTATATGATATTACCAAAATAGTTTTATAAAAATACTTTTTATAACTTGATGTCTCAACAAGTCCATCCTTGTTTTTACTGAAATTCGATCATATGTTGATCAGGCGTAGGACTAAAAATCTATAAGTACTTAGCAGACCCGTTTTCAACACCCAGTGAAAATACTTAGAAAACATGTTTGAAAATATTGATAACATATTTGAAAATATAGAAACATTTTCGATGAGAATGCTCTGGAAATCATCACCCCCTCCATGGTCGCAATTAACCCGATGGTTACGTTGTCCTCCGCGCCCTCGATTACACCATGAAACCCGCCACATATCGTAGCTACACCCAGGTTTTACGTCGTCGTCACGGCAAAAACCCTTGTAACTGTAGGCATCAGTGCCCTCGAATTTCGCTGCCAAATGAAGCTTCACTATTCCTACACAGATCGTAGACTACATCAGTCGAGTCCTAATGTTGCCTATAGGCACTCAATACCACACAACTTTCGCTATGTCTTCATAGATCGCAGTCTACCGATGTTACGTCGTCCTTCTGACAAAATCAAACGTAGACCGTTGGAACTTACTACCACACGACTTCCGCTATGGTCCACAGTAGATCGCAGTGACATCGAGTTACGCTGTCGTCACAGCATAACCCAAATGTCTCTGTAGGCATCAGCCCCCTTAACTTTCGCTACCCACACACAATCGTTAGGAACTTCAATTTGTCTGGACTTCCTCTCAGGATCAAATTTAGAACCCCCTGTAGGGCTCAAGGCAGAACCACTCCGTGGACCTCCTATGAAGTTCATTTCATGGGAGCGCCTTTTTCCCCAGAGCCAATCTCAAGACATTTTGTTCTATACACATATAGTATCATTCAATCCATACTCTTTATAATTCACATAGAAATCTCCTTTACACAAAATCGATTTCTCATATCGATAGCTCCAAACTTGGCTTTCCAAATTCCAAAAATTGATTTTTCCCAAAAATTAAAAGCCTTTCAAAATCAGCAAGTTCCAAAAACCTTTTTCCAAAAATCATTCTCATATATATATATATATATATATATAATCTTGGATCACTTTGTACTTATATAAATTCTCTTTTATACTTTAAATATATTCAAAAATCTTTTCTTCTGGTATTAGATTCAATAGGGCATAATTTATCATATGTAACAAATATACATAACTTAAGTTATGGCAATTTAAATATTCAATTTTGATTTCCTTTATAAAGTTATTTACCATATCACTTTCTTTTCATAAAGTGAATTTCAATTAAAAAGATATCCAGCTTCCACTTGTATTCATATATATTTCTCAAAATATACTTTTGTTTTCAAAAATCATTTTTCATTTATTTTAACAATATCTATTACATTTAAGCACGTATAATGTACATATACCATCCGTATGCAATATCAAATCTGATCGCTCACTCGATCACACAATTTCACTTCCGAACTAGTACGTCCAACCGACTTCCTAGTGCGGACTCAGATCTGGTTTATTGATCGAAAACTATCATTCTCCTTGCATATCCATAACTATGATAGAGAATTGTTTAGTATCAATCAAAAAATCCATATCCAGTGCTCATCGTCGAAAATCGAATGAAAAATTCCCAACTCGGATCGATATAACTATCTCGAAATTCTGTGCTCGAATATGGATCAAATCACTATGCGAATAGAATAATATACATACATCCTACGTATTTATCTTCATTTTGATTCTATTCTCCTACTCACAATTGCTTCCATTTCCATTTGGGTTATTGGTTCAATTATAAACAGTTTGCACTCTGACCAACTTGAATTTAGAAAATAGCTTGAAAAGTTTAAAATAGTTAAGTAGCTGAAAAATAGTAATTAGTTGCAAAATAGCTGTAGAATAGTTAAGTAGTTATAAAATAATTGTAAAATAGTTAATAGTTGTAAAATAGTCCGATGGTTGCAAAACAGTTATTGTAAAACATATGTGAAATAGTAATTAGTTTTTCAAAATAGTTGTAAAATAAGTATAAGATAGTTTGGATTTAAAAAAAAGAAAGGTTTTATAGTAAATAGCTAGGAAAATAGATTTAAAATAGTTTATATTAAAATAATTTTTTTAGAAAAGAAGTCTCAGATTCAAACTGGTTCAATTTCCCAATCTCCACTCAACCAATTTCTCATCCTATTAAATTGATTCAATTTCAAATCAATTTAAATTAATTCTCAATTCCTTTCCCAAATTCAAATCAATTTCCATACTTATTCAACGTCAATCACGATTCCTATGTAATTCAAATCAAATTCAATTTGAACTAATTTCAATTCCTACTCTATTTTCAATTTTTAAATCAACACAATTAATACAAATTCGAGTAAATTTTCAAATGTTGATTTAATCCCTTAAATTAACCTTTACTTAACTTATTTCATGGTTCAAGTAAGAGTTCAAAACTTTTAAAAAAAATTAATCTTCAAAATCCAATCTATTACCCAATTTTAATTTCTAACTTAGAAACTAATTCTTAAACAATTTCAGTTTACAAGTTCCTTTTTAACATTTAAATCTTAAGTTCAAAGTGATTCCATTTTCATAATTCCAAAATTTTATTTCTAAAAATCAAAATCATTTAAATAATTTCAAATTAAAATTTTATTTAATTTCAATAATGGATATATTATTATCTCAATCTACTTTTTAATTCAATTAAAATAATCCAAATCTCAATTTCATAGATTACTAATAACAACAGGATGATATCAGGTTAATTCAAAGTAAATAAACATCCAAATTGTTTAAAACATTCATCAATAGCATCAATCAATAGCATCCATTACCAATTTTCAGAAGTCAAACTTGTTTTGAGATCACACATAACTCCCATTCAAACCAACCATTTAACTTCCCTAAGTAAAATCTCAATTTTATCTTGAAACTTCCAATTTAGGTTGCTTGTTAAATTCAATTCATTTAATCCATTCAACCTATCTCAATTTGAATTCTTCATTTCAAAATTTTAAACTTCTTATCAATATCCTTTCTGACTTATAAGTTCAAAACTTATTTCTTTTTGGGTTTACATCACATTTCAAGGGAAAATTCAAAACTCAACACTTAGTGTTTAGTCCCAATCTACTTGTTATTATGTATATCCCTCACATATACATATTCATATTTATTTATTTGCACCACAAGTCATATTTCAAAATTTAAACCATTCTTTGTTTCTATTTCAAAACAAATTCCTTTATAAAAAAATTAAAATAACTCTTATTTTAAAATAGGATTCCTACATTTTTAAAATATTCTGAATAATATTATTATTTCTATTAACATTTTGAAACAATTTCAAATTTTCTAGACTCAGATTTCAAAACTTCAGAATTTAAATCCCTTCCAACTTACGAGTCATACTTATCTAAAATGTTTACTTCCTCAAAACATTTGATTCTGCTTTATCATTAATTATTATCAGAAAACAACATACCATTATTAGACATCATAACCATTTTATGATAATAACCAAGATTATCATATTTGAGACCAATTTACTATATATTATCTCATAATTTGTTGGAAAATAAAATCAGGGTAACTTATTTCGGCATTTTGAATACACTTCCACAAATTTCAGGATTTTATTCTCTAGTTTGAATCCATTTCAAGCGTATCTTACTGTTCATATTATACAATTCCTACTTGGAATATATATATATATATATATATATATATATATATATATTACCACTTAAATTCTTATGATCTTATTCAATTTTAATAACCAACAGCCAATTATCTTAATATATATAATTAGAAAAGTTATTGCGTTATATATAAAAATATGAGCTTATATAAAAATCATTCATTTATTTAAAACAAGTTTTAAAGTCTTTATATAAGAACAAGTACACTCTCATATATATACATTCAACTCATTCTAGGGTACTATTGACCCCATCCTTAATGAGTATCCCCCCACCAAAGCCAAGGTTCTCGCTTAACCTTCAGCTCTGACACCAAGTGAAACGACCCAAAATTTTCGACCTCGAAAATTTGATACTAATACGTTCATGTAAAAGTGCCAAGCAATCGAATGCCAGAAATCCCAGATTGTTTGGGTAAAGAAGTAAAGAGGTAGAAGAAGGATCAGCAAAACACAGCACAGAATCTCACATTCGCAGCGGACTAAAATATATTATCAAATAATAGCATTTATACAATGAAAAGTTGTAACTGTCAGTTTACATTCAATATATCAAATTACAACCAAAATAGATAGTTGTAACAACTTGACCCAGAAAATAATCAATACAACTCCACTACAGCGGAATATACTCCATACGTTCCTACCATTCAGCTCGCCTCCTAAGATCCAAAATGTCCTAACTTGAAAATCTGTAATACTCGGTCTGACCCGAGCATTACAATAAAATAACACCTGGGTCAGGCTAGAAACCAGCATGAGTAAACCCAAATAATTTAAAATACTAAGTTTTAATACATAATTTAAAACCGGGTAACTCGTACCTTACTATGAGTTCTTAACTAGTTATAATCAATCACTTATTACAAACAATATCTAAGAAATGTTACTTAGTTTAAATGGCCATGTTGCTTAATTTATTCCGTTCTAGCCTATTTTATTTTGAAATCAAACCTATAAAGAATTATTGTATATTACTAATCGAAGTGGTTTTAGATATCGCTGATATCCGACTCCGGTCTCTTCGATCCCAATACCATCTTTAATCTAAGTTGTTTAAGTGAAAACAATTCAATTTTAAATACAGGATGTCACATTTACGCATCAATTTATCATTGATAGATAACCCACATTATCACAGTTCGATTTAAACATATCATATCACAGTACATCACGAATTATCAGACTAGATATTAATCCAATTATTCAGCACAATACAATTATCTATAAGCAAGATTAATTTGTCACCCAAATCCTAATTAATTTACTTATTTGATATCTGATCCCGGTCTCATTGTAACGACCCGTAAAATTCGGTAATTAAATTCCTCAATTTAAGAAGATTTTTGATAACTTAATGTTGAAGGAAATAAAAATTTAGTGAATTATTAATGGAAATAATAACTTGGATAAGATTGGTAAGTTAAAAATTTAATAACTTGAATGTAACAGTATAAATGTAAGTTAATTGTTAATAACTTGGATGTAATTCCAAGAAGTGAAACAATGTAAATGTTAATTTTATTCTTATCGTAATAAAAGAATGTTACCAAGATAAATGATTAATTTGATTTAAAATCTTAATTAATGTGTGCATTAATTTATAATGGGATATAAAATCTAAATTAATAATTTAAAAAGGATGACTTACTAATAAAATAATGTATAATAAATGGAAAGAAAAATAAGTATGAATGTGAGAAAATTGGCAATAGTGCAAAACTTTAATCATTTACCCATTCATTTAACGCATTGAATTAGATCTAAATCAAATTGCAACATTTGGTTATTAATAATAGCGTATAAGGGAAGTTTAACGTTAATGGTAATTTAGCGCAATCACTATTAACTGAAACCTATTGAAATAAATGGAATTAAATATTACGTTAGTGTGGATTTAAGGTAATATGTGGTAATAATGTATTGTTGTGGTTTATGAATGAATTGATAATTAAAATTAAAGATAGTGTTGTTAATATAAGTTGTCTATAAACAAGTTGAATGAAATTCCAATAAAGGAGGTAATGCAAACGTTATATTTGGAAAAGATTTCAATACTAGTGGGAATTATAGTTAATACACAATAAAGAAAGTAAGTTGAGTATATTTATGTAATGTAATGTAAAAACCAGCATTAACTATGTTATTTGAAATTTTGTTTCACGACCCATTTTTCTATCTCCAGAAAAAACGCATCATGAATTAAGAAAGAAAGGGATAGAAGAAGAAAAGATAAGAAAGAAGAAACTCAACAACATCAAATACTCACAGCGGAACGAATGAAATATAATATATCACATAAAATATTACATAGTATCATATACATCAGAGTACACAACTTATACATTCATATTAGACAGTTACAAATATATGTCTAACTATACAACTCAAGATATCACAAAGATACAGATACAATCTCAAACACAGCGGAACCATAATATATCTACACGTGGAAGCCTCCTGCTCCATATCTCCTCCAGAATTCGTCAAGCTAACCTGAATCCCTCGACTACTCATACATAATATGAGTACCCAAGAGTTTAATTTAACAAAAAATAAACACTTGGGTCAGATAGGGGTCTGGTGTATGAAACGGGTTAAAATTTCTTAACTTTAGAAAATCCTTTGAAAAGAAAAGGTATTACGTAAGACTTCCCACACATAAACATGCAAAAGTTTTTACCTTTCGCTAACCAAAACATTTGATAGGAAATCCAGTGATATTATAATAGTATCTAGGGTTTTTAAGTAAATAATAAATAGCCGAAATTGTTACATTATTAAATTCCAGCTACTAGCCACAAAAGTGGGTAATACAAACAAAACCGTAGGGTCTCGTAGGAAGAATGGGTTTCCATCAATGGCAGGGCTACCGGGGTACCGCCCGTCACAGTACGTGGCCTAGATCACTGTACCGAAGACTACTCTCAATCCCCTGCAACACAAAGCTGGGACCATTCCTTACAGTCCCGAGTAAGATCACCCCATGGTTGGCGTGACCAACCACCCACTAAGCCGAAATAAAAGGGACATCTAGATAGGGATGACCTCACTCTGAAATGGGTGCTACCTACCTAGCCTTGCTGCACCTCCCCTGTTTTAGCCATTCCCGATTGATGAGGCTTGAGGCTGCGATTACCTTTATAGAACACATCTATCTTAGAATGTTCATCGTCCATCTGACGATGTTCTGAAAGCATTCAATCCATACAAGTCCATTCCGGGTTCGAACAAAACCGAAGGCACTATCTCGTTGCACTTATTTTGGAATCACCCTCATAGTCAACGACCATAGCCATGCACTCTAAATCACCATCTCGAACCTGTAAGTACTATTTCCGTCAAACTCATCATGGAATCACCCCTAGAGTTATACTGACGAATAGTTCTTACACTTCGAGTCTTCACTAAGCTCCACTTGGATTCATGACCTAACGTTTAATTTGGATCGATGTGGTTTTCGGATATCCAACTACGGAAACCCGATCCCGGACTCACCGAATCCAAACGCCATTTTAATGTCCAAGTTGTTTAAGGGTTTTAAACATTTAAACTTATATCCAGGATGACATAAACAGATAGATGAATCACATTATCACAATAGATAACCAATTATCTCACAAAGCAGCATATCACATATCAGAGATATCACATCCAAATCATCCATTAAACATCCAATATCAATCATCCAATATCCATCAATCAATATTAACCAATCGTCCAAAAGCAGAATTGATTAACTCTTAAGCAATTGGATTACCTAAATCCTTCTTCATTAATTTATTCCAAATAAGTAAATTAATCATCTCTTAATGGTCTTCCCTAATTAATCTTCCTTGATTAATTATCCTTTAATTACATTCAAGTAATTATCCTTAACCATATACGGTAATTAACCTTTAATTATTATCATTAATTACAATAATTAATGATCCTTCATTTACTTCCATTAATTAATCAACTATAATTAATTACATTAAACCTCAATTAATTAATCACACTTAAATTAATCACTTCCATTAATCAATCTTGATTAATTTCATTAATTATATTAACTAATGATCCTTATTAATTAATAATTCCTTTAATAAATTAAATAATTAACTTGTAATTAATCATCTCATTAATCCTAAACAGTAATTAATAACTTGTAATTACTTATCTTAATTAACATTTTAATTAATTATATTGACCCTTTGATTAATTAATCTAATTAATTAATCTTTAATTACTTCATTAAGTGATTATTAATCAATTACATCAATTAATAATCCTTAATTAATTACTTTATTAATTAATTACGTTTTTAATTAATTACACTTAGTAATTAATCTTAAATTAATCTCTTTCATTAATTAATTAATCACATTAATTAATTAACTAAAATTAACTAAGTAATTAACCCTTAATTACTTACATAAGTAATTATCTTCTAATTACTTCCATTAGATGATTACTCTCTTAATTAATTACCTTACCAAGTAATTAATCCCATTATTAAATGATCCTTAATTCTTAAATTAATTAATCACTCTTTAATTAATTAACTTCAAATTAATTAAATTAATTAATCCATAGATTAATAACATCAAGTGGTTATCCATTAATCACTTCTATTTAATTACTTCTACGAGTAATTTTCCACTAATTAATTCCATAAGTAATTACACGCTAATTACTTTCATAAGTAATTTCCCTTTTCTTAATTACATTAAATAATTAACCATTAGTTACTTCATTAAGTAATTACACTTATTTAATTCATAATTAAGTGATTATTTAAAATTAAATAAATAATTAATCTAATCATTTAAAATTAATTAAATAATTAGTTAACATCTTATATTTAAATAAGAAAATCATTTATCTTAATTAAACTTTTACTTATTAATAAATCATATTTTAATTAAGTATTCTTAAGTTCATATCAAAATAATTTAACCTTATTTATCTTCATAAATAAATTATTTGAAATTAATCAAATTTTAATAACTTAAAAACAAATTATTCTATTTGGCTTTCAAAATTACAACAATAACCTTATTTGAAAATAAAGCGTTTAGAAATCAATTTGAAATTTAAAACACTTTAATTATCTAATTTAAACTTATTCATTTTCAATAAAATTTGAAACTTTATTTTTTAAATCATTACTTAAAAATTTAATTAAACTTTGATTTAATACTTTAAATTGAAAACACTTCTTTTTAAATTAAAATTCAAAATTTAATTAAGTTAATTACTTTCTAAAGAAATCATCTTAAACAATTTAAATTTTGAAAATAAATTCAATTAATATTTTTTAATGTTTGATTAACTTTATTTCAAAACAACAAGTTTTAACTTTGAAATTTTGTTTTCTTTTATAAAACTTGTTTATAATTTAAAGCTTGATCTTCAATTATTTCAAACTACAAGTTTTTAAATTTGCAAACTCTATCTTCTTTACAGTATTAACCAGGAAAGCATACAACCAAAAACACGAGACAAAAACTACGACAACCCGAGCCTGCCCCGAAGACACCCCATGCCTTCTCTACTTCGAGTCGTCACCGTGAAAAACGCGAGCTCCCCTTCGAGTTACCCTCGTCTTCCCCAATTCCACCATTACCAGTGCACAAATCGTACATGCGTGTACGTGCGCAACCAAGCCACTTCCCTCCGACCATCTATCTGGACGGCGACCGACCACACATGACCACGACAACCATTCCCTCAACCCAGAATCAAGAATCCAACAACGCATTGAAATTTCGATCATCGATCGAAAATCTGAATCCAAGAACAGCCATCAAAATCCTTATCGCCGACAATCACGACATCTGGAACCTATGGCTCTCCTACCAAAGCAACATCGCGCCACCACATTGCTATCACGACGCTCGCGATCGAGACCGCAACTCCAATTTTGCAGAGATCACGTCAACCTCATCACAACCAAAACAACAGTCAAAAACCCTACTCCAAAAAAATCTGATCATCATGGCATATTGATGTGCACGTAAATGTGCATATTTTTACCACCATATTTATTCTATTTAAATTAAATAAATGATCATATTGGGTATTTTAACCTGTTTTAACCAAAATTCATATTAATTCCAAATTTTCACATATTCATCTTCATATAAGGGCAAAATGGTCATTTGTGCGCGTATATTAATTTGAGAGAATTTAACTGGAAATTTCTATAATATTTTATAGGAATTTAGCTTCTCATATTAGTGGGTTCATGAAGAAACATGCATGCACAAAATGGATATAAAGGAATGAAGATGGAAATAATTCAAAGTGAAGATCATGGAGGACCCCACCTACCCACCTACCTTAATGTACAAATTAAAGGCTAATGCACATGCTTATGGAGTTAATGGTTTCATGTACCTTTAATGGGGGATTAAGACATGTTAATGATTACTTGGCCTCCACACTTCCTAAGAGGCATTTTGGGCATTCCCCAAAAAGTGAATTAGGTTTTTAAAACTTGTATATTTACCCCTTATGTTTCATGTAATCTCTCTCTTCTCTTAGTCTCTCTTAGGCCTCCTTCTCTTTAGTTTAGTTTATATCAAATAAAAGAAAGCTCTCTTTCTCTTTTCATGGCTACTTAGCCATTTTTATTTTATGTAATTTTCTTTTCTTTTTATGCAATGTTAATTATTGTTTCCTTTTACTTACATGTTCATTTCCTTTCATGCTAGTAGTGTAGATTTACTTTTATGCAAGTAGAATAGTTTTCTTTTCATTTGCTTTCATTTTTCTTTCTTTTTGCTTTTATGTTGCTAGCTACATTTGTTCATATGATAACAAATATGAGAGGCTAAACCCCTTTAATTTAGGGGTAATGAAGCTCTCTAATCATGTAGCTTCAACTTAATTTGATGTTTATGCTCTCTTTTTGCGCTTAATGAGAATGATTGAAGTGGTTTAATGATGTTGTTTAGCTTTGAATTTGATAGTCTATGTTGTTCATAACAAATAGGCTATGCTTAAACAAACAAAACACAAATTGCCTCTTCATTTACATATGATTATGGCAAAGAAGTGATTGTTGAAATTAAAATTTGATGGCTTATATTTCTAATTGATAGTTAATAGGCCATGCTTAAAATAGATTTTGCTTTCAACTTTGTTGTCATATTTTATGAGACTTAAAAGTGTATTAGTGGTTGTGTTATAGTTTGATGGTTTATATTGAGCTAATTAATAGCACAAATATACCATACTTATGATAAGCACATCAACTAATTCACTAATGACAAGAAAAGAGAGATCATAACTTCATTTTGTTGATTTATGTGATCTAGAGAGTGGAAATTGCCTCTATATTGTCTTAACACTCTCATATTTTTATCTATTTTCTTTTGTCATTTTTCTTCTTTTTTTAGTTAATCACTCTTTCAACTTTGGTCAATTTGATTGAGTAGAATTTTGAAATCATCAATTCCCTGTGGATCGACCCGTATTCGCCACGTACTTCAAGTGTACGCTGTGCGCTTGCGGATATTTTTAATTCAAATTCGTTCGACGGTTTCCTAAACCGATAGAATTTCCGTTGACGAACAAGTTTTTGGCGCCGTTGCCGGGGACTGGCTTTGATTTTGATTTTCTATTCTTCGAATTATTTCGTTTGAATTTTCGTTGTGTGTTTTATGTTGTGTTAATTTGTAGTTCCAAAAAAAATTGTTTGTGTGATTTTTTTTGGTATTTTGTTTGTGTGCTTGTTTTTCTTTTCATTTTGCATTTCCATTTCCATATTAAAAAAAATACACAATTTCATTTCAAAAACAAGCATATTTTATTGCATTCAATTTGCATTTTCATTTACAATTACATTCCTTTTCTTTTCTTTTTACAAACTGCATATCTCTCATCAAATTCCCCCTTCTCTGTTTGCCTGTTCTTCTAACAGGGCGCAATTCATTCATCCTATTCTCATCTCTGTTTCCTCCACACCAAACTGTTATCTAGTTCACCCATCCACAACACAAATCTTCTTTACCATCAGAACCACTGTCATACTTACACCAAACCAACTTAAGCACTTCTCTTCCACTACCACTCACTAACACCTCTACCATACAAACTGAACCACATACCTACATTCACTACAAACTTCTACATAGACTACATCTTCCTTCTTTACTTCAATCCCCTACCCATTTACATCACTGCCTTCAAATAGCCATTGCTGATACGACTGTGCATATCATCGCACAAACCACTGCCCCCTTTGACTATCACCGAGTTACCACCTTCATCACTCTCTCCAGCTCATTATTGCACCGGAAAAAACAAAAAAAACTACCGTAACAGTTCCTACAACCTTCCTACATTCACCATCCATAAAACATCACAAACCATAACTCCCTTGACTGCTGCCTTGCTCTGCCCACACGAGCAAGCATCCCTGTTGCCTGAACCCGACCATCATCACCACAAGCAGCCATATCACCCAATACAACATCAAACACTAAGCTTCCAGACCGCCAAACCAACTACTTCAACTGTCAACAGCATCAAACTCCAACAGCCAATACCCAATCACTAGCCACGTCGACAACTTCCCCACCACTGATACATCACCCTCAACTCTGACATCTCTACCATTCACTCACAACCCAAACCACTGCCTCATTTCTTAACTACATCACCACCTCCAGTCACTCCCACTACCCCCATAAACATTCATTTTCTCAAACATTCTATAACCACTACACAACACCATTCCGCTGTCACCGAACCAGCCGCGAACGCCACAACCTCTATCACCAACAACCATCACCGAACCTCATCTCCAATCGCCTCCTCTAAATTTGGCAACCTACTTCGCCGCAACTTTGAGCTCTCTACGAAAACCATGGCCTCAAACACTCCTCTGCATCCACCCAAAATCCTCCGCCCTCAACTGTAGTAAGCGACCCACGTAAACAACTCGTCCGAACAATTCTGTTGCGACCAAATCACATTAACATCCACTTCCAAATCGAAGTCACAACTGCTCCTTAACCCCCTCTGCAATCGCAGCCACCAACTCCGCCAGCTCACCTGAAGCCTAGATCACCACCGCGACCACAACCAAAGCATATCATCCACCTAAAATCGCAAAACAATAGATAGCAGTACCCAATTCAAACGGCCTCGTCCTTTAAATCGAACTCATGAACGAACCGAAATCATATTGAGTCTTGATTTATATTTTGAATTTGAAAGTTGAAGTTCTGTTTCGTGAAGTTGAAAAGGAGAGAGTTCTGTTGAGAAGGCTGGTTTCTTTGTTCACGAATTAACAAATAAAAATTGGGTCGGGTTACATTTGGAAATATCTTGAGCTTTCTCTAAAAGAAAAAGAGTTTGTTTTAAATCGTTTTGTTTTGTTTTTGGTTTGCTAAAAGAAAAAAGAAAAAAAGAAGGGTTTGCAAAATTTGTTTTGTTTAATTTCTTTGCTTTAATTTTGTTTTATCCTAAAAAAAAATTGTTTTAGTTTGTTTAAAAAAAATTGTATATATATTGGTTCACTTCTTTTCAGGTTGCCATAGCAGATAAAGGAAGGAGGCGCTTGCTAAAATAAATTGCTTGCTTTGCTGAGCTTGCCAAAAAATAAGCTGCTTGCTTGCTCTATCTTTTGTTTTTATTTGCTTTGCATTGTCGTTTGCTTGCATTTAAAACAAAATTTTCAAAAACCAAAAAAATTCATCATAGTTGCATTGTTAATACACGTTTAATTTCTGCTTTGCATTTCATCTTAGAATTTGTTAATAATAACGGTTAGAAATCAGTAACACTTAATTGTATATTGTCAAATTGTCTTCTTTGAACAATTTTATTTCTTGGTGTCTAGGCTACGGCAGAGTAATAACCATTTATAAATATTACGGTGATTCGTAAATATTATAGTGGGTGTTCCTATGAAGGTACTTAAACCTTCGGCTGCATTGCTATGGTGATTCGTGGTGCACCGATAACCCCTGCCCGTTACCTGCTTGAGAAATATTTTTGTTGATTTAAGACAGTGTTGACTATACAATTTTGGGTTAAATTAGGATATACATTTGTAATTAACCATTGCGTTCATTTAGTTGCATTAGTTCATGCATATTTAAAAAATTCAAAATCCAAAACTAAAAAAATTGTAAATATTCATTTTCCTTTGAAATTTTTAAATCGTTTTCTTTGAGATTTCAAAAAAAATCCAAAAAAAATTTAGAAAAACCAAAATTTAAAAAAAAATTGAAAAATAAAAAAAAACAAAAATCGATTTCCTTTTTGAAAAATAAATTTTCTTTGTAAATATTTTTCGCTTATAAAAAAACCAAAAAAACATTCTTGAAAATGTCTGAATTTCCATATTCACTTGAATTTTACAATAGTTGTGAAAATCAATATAATCCATATGATTTCAGTCCAAATTCGTATGGATATTTTAACAACAACTATTGTGTAAATAATTCAAATTTCGAACAACAAAATTTTCAAAACAATGACCAACCTTCGACTCTTGAAAATAGCATTGAAATGATTTCATCTTTACTCGAACTTTCTACACGACAAAATCAAGAGATAAATGATTTATGTAATTCTTATTTGTGTAATAACTCGAGTCAAAGATTTTAAAATTTGAATTCAGTTCAAAATTCAAATGATTACGATTATAACCCATGCCAATTTAATTTCGAACTCCAAAATGAATTTCAAACTCAACATGAAAATGGGAACAACTTTTCAAACGAATTTGGCAATGGGAATAATCTTAACCATGTTACGAGTGAAAATTTTTGTCCTCAACAAATTCAAATCGAAAATTCTCAAGTTAATAACTACAAATTGGATTTTGTTGAGCAAATGAACGAAATTTACGATGATCACACGGATTCGTTGTTTGAAACTTATATGAAACAACGTGAAAAACAAAATCAAATCCCAATGTGTGACGAGTCAACTGATAATCCACCTTTTACCCAAATCGACAATTATCAAATAACAACTTTTGAAATTGAAAACGAAAATCTTAATGAAGTTGTTGAAAACATGGTAATTGGATTGGATTTCAATTCTTTTGAGGGTGTGGAACCAAATTTAAAATTCGATCTTTCTTTTCTCGATTTCGAAAATTTGAATACAACAACTTTGGATTTTGGACTTGAGATACGCAATGAAGTTGTTGATAATCCAACAAAGGAAGACTAATTTAATGAACACAAATTTTTTGGACTTTTGGATGATGAGTAGTTAAATCCCGATGGGGAAGATTTAAATCACCACTTTGATTTTGAAATCAATAATTTCGAAGAATTTTTCAATGACAAACTTGAATTTCAATTTGGTAAAAATAAACTTGAATTTCAATCAATTGTTATATCTACTCCAAAAATCATCGAAAATAAAACAACTCGTACGATTTTTAATAAAACGACATTCGTTTTTCCAAATCAACATTTAGCTTTAAAATCTTTAAAGGTTTGGTTTTTCGCGCTTAAGCTATGTCTCGCACACTTAACGAGACAAATGAATCGGTTTTTGAAAGACCGTTTCATTTACTTTTTGACGATATACTTTCTGATCTGGTGTAAATATTGTTAGTTTTCATGTAAATATAGGTCATCTTTTTAATTTTATTTTTTTTCCCTTCCACTTGGGTTGACTGTGGGGACACAGTCAAAATCAAGTGTGGGGGGAGACTCGTCTTCTCGTTGATTTTTCAGGATTAATTTATCATTTTTCTTCCAAAAAAAAATGTAAACATTTTTATAAACAAAAGAAGAATTTTTTTTAAGCATTATGATTTATTTTTAAAGAAACATTATAGGATAAATATATGGTTTTGGCATATTAAATTGAAATTTTTGAAAGTTTATTTGTCTTAAAAAATAAATAAAAATGAAGTTTGATTACATATAATAATGGTTTAACTAGTATATAGGAAGATTCATACGTGTTAATTATGAAGTACATCCTAATTGAAAATCTTTGTTTTAAAAAGTGGTTGATTTAAAGTAAAGGATATAACATTTTTTTTGTCTTCTAAGTTAAATGGTGTTAAGATGATTTTGCAAAACTATCTCTCTCTCTCTTAAAAAAAATATAAAAATAAAAAATAATAATATCCAAGTATTCACTCTCATTTAAAAGTCCTCACGGTTATGCATGGGTGAATTACTTGAAATCTTTGATTATGTGCTTTCAAACTCATTTAAAAGTCCTCACGGTTATGCATGTATGAAACACATGTAGAAAAAACAAACATAATAAAAACCACCTACGGTCGATAGGTGTATGCACGAAAGTGTGTGCACTCGCCATGCTCTGTACTCCCCGCACATAAGCCCGAAAGGCAGTGCATGGGTGTTATATCTGGCCTCAGTCTAGCTGAGCTAGGTGTGTAATTTTTCTTGCAAATAATGAGAGAGCAAGCAATTGAAATCCTAGCACTATTTTTACTTATTTGATTTGAATTGTTATCGAAAAGAAATGAAAATACCACTTTGATAAACGTTGATAGTCAACTACGGATCCATTTCATAGATACACTTTGTTATCAAATGAAACAACGAGTTAAACTATTGTCTATTTGTTATGATAACTTGATTTTTGTTGGAAATTTTGACGAGTAAATGACATAAATTTTCAAGATAATAACCAAAACTTATATTTAACTGATAAGTGTCGATTTAAAAGTAAATCCTTTGTTTGTAAATATTTTCAAAAACTCGCACTCATCTCTTTTTAAATAAATCTTGCATTCTTGTAAATATTTTCACTTTACATTTTTTATTTTTCATTTGGATTTTGTAGGTAGTATCCGCTGAAAACCCTCACGAGACTACACTCGTCCTACTGGGGACACCCAGAGGTTTAACGGCTTGTTGCATACGCTCAATGCAATCGTGATTCCTATGAAAACGGATTTAACATAGTTTTAGTTTATTCGAGGACGAATAAAAAGATAAGTGTGGGGGTATTTGATGTGCACGTAAATGTGCATTTTTTTACCACCATATTTATTCTATTTAAATTAAATAAATGATCATATTGGGTATTTTAACTTGTTTTAACCAAAATTAATATTAATTTCAAATTTTCACATATTCATCTTCATATAAGGGCAAAATGGCCATTTGTGCGCGTATATTAATTTGAGAGAATTTAATTGAAAATTTCTATAATATTTTGTAGGAATTTAGCTTCTCATATTAGTGGGTTCATGAAGAAACATGCATGCACAAAATGGATATAAAGGAATGAAGATGGAAATAATTCAAAGTGAAGATCATGGAGGACCCCACCTACCCACCTACCTTAATGTACAAATTAAAGGCTAATGCACATGCTTATGGAGTTAATGGTTTCATGTACATTTAATGGGGGATTAAGACATGTTAATGATTACTTGGCCTCCACACTTCCTAAGGGGCATTTTGGGCATTCCCCAAAAAGTGAATTAGGGTTTTAAAACTTGTATATATACCCCTTATGTTTCATGTAATCTCTCTCTTCTCTTAGTCTCTATTAGGCCTTCTTCTCTTTAGTTTAGTTTATATCAAATAAAAGAAAGCTCTCTTTCTCTTTTCATGGCTACTTAGCCATTTTTATTTTATGTAATTTTCTTTTCTTTTTATGCAATGTTAATTATTGTTTCCTTTTACTTACATGTTCATTTCCTTTCTAAATTAGTGAAGATGATTTTTAATAAAGTAATTTGGGTAAT
This sequence comes from Allium cepa, assembly GCA_030765085.1. Taxonomy (NCBI): domain Eukaryota; kingdom Viridiplantae; phylum Streptophyta; class Magnoliopsida; order Asparagales; family Amaryllidaceae; genus Allium; species Allium cepa. The sequence goes on from CM060941.1 coordinate 511,664,401, forward strand.
TACTTTTGTAATTAATCAAGGGATTAATTATTGAAGATAATTAATTATGAGATAATTAATTTGTTATGAGTAATTAAGGGTAGTTAATTACTGGATTGAATATTAATCAAGGGTGATTAATAATTATATTTTAAAGTTTAAAATTACTTACTAAATGAAATTAATTTTATTAAGTAATTAATTTAAATATAAATTAGAGATCATTAATTATATTAATGATGTAATTAAGAATTGTTTAATTAAGTAATAATTAGTTAATTAAGTGATTAATTAATGTAATTAATTAAGGATAAATGTAATTAATTATAGTTAATTAATAAATGAAGTAACTAAATGTTAATTACTTATGATTAAGGTTAATTAATTTGTAAAATTAATTAAAGACTAATTACTTATTGTAATTTGATAATTATTAATCAAAGGTGTTTTATCAAGTTAAATACTTAGTGTATGATTAATTAACTAGGTTAATTAATTAAATGGATATAAGCAGGATTTATGGATGGTGTAACTAATTTAATTTAGTTTAAATTAATTAGAGATAGAAGAATTAATTTAATTCATTTTAAATTAATTATAGATGATGGTTAATAAATCTTTGCTTATGGATGATATTGATATTCCTTTGGATGGTTGTGATCTCAGTAATGGGATGAGTAGTATCTATATGATATGGATGCTTAGTTAAAGTATGATGGATTATCTGGTTGTGATGATTATCTGTTTATGATTATGATACAGATTATCTGTTTATGATAAATGGATTATCTATTGTGATATGTGATTTATCTATCTGTGTGTAATAGATAATAATGAATTGAATTAATTGTTCAAACTAAATTCACTTGGACATTAAGATGGCGTTTGGATTTCGTTGAGACCGGGATCGGATTTCCAAATTTGGAATTCCGAAAACCACATCGATCCAAATTAAACGTTAGGTCGTGAATCTCACGTGAAGAGTGAAGACTCGAGGTGTAAGGACTATTCGTGTTAATTCTCTGAGGGTGATTCCAATACGAGTTTAACGGGGGTAGTACTTTCAGGTTCAAGATGGTGATTCAGAATGCAAGGGTTATCGTCGTTAATTCTAAGGGTGATTGCAAAACGAGTGTAACGAGATAATGCCTTCCGTTTCGTTCGAACCCAGAACGAACTTGTATGGATTGAATGCTTTCAGAACATCATCAGGTGGACGATGAGCATTCTAAGATTAATGTGTCCTATTAAGGTAATCGTAGCCTCAAGCCTCATCAACCGGGAATGGCTAAAACAGAGGAGGTGCAGCAAGGCTAAGTGGGTCATGCCCAAGTACGTCGAGATTTATCCCTGTCTAGAGGTCCCTTTTTATTTCGGTTGTGTGGCAGTTGGAGATGGTCAATCTGCGGGATGGTCTTGTTCGGGACTATTCAGTAAGGAATGGTCCCGGCCTTGTGTTACAGGGGAGTTAGGGTGGCTCCTCGGTATGGTGATCTAGGCCACGTACTGTGACGGGCGGTACCTCAGTAGCCCTGCCATTAATGGAAACCCATTCTTCCTACGAGACCCTATGGTTTTGTTTGCATTACCCACTTTTGTGGCTAGTAGCTGGAATTTAACAGATGTAACAATTTCGGCTATTTCTTATTTACTTGAAACCCTAGACACTATTATAATATCACTGGATTTCCTATCAAATGTTTTGGTTAGCGTAAGGTAAAAATTTACCATGTTTATGTGTGGGAAGTCTTACGTGATACCTTTTGTTTCCAAAAGATTTTCAAAGTTAAGCAATTTTTAAACCCGTTTACTCACACCAGACCCCTGTCTGACCCGAGTGTTTATTTTCTGTTTTATTAAACTCTTGGGTACACATATTACGTATGAGTAGTCAAGTGTATCAGGATTGCTTTGACGAGTTCTGGAGGAGATATGGAGCAGGAGGCTTCAGTGTGTAGATATATATAGTGGTTCCGCTGTGTTTGAGTTGTATCTACTTTCTCTGATATACTTGAATTGTAATAACTGGACAGGTGTTTAGAACTGTCTAGTTTGTGTTGTATTAGCTGCATGACTCTGATGTATATGATACTATGTAATGTTTTATATGATATAATATAATTATTTGTTGCGCTGTAAGATTCTGATGTTGTTTCTTTCTTTCTTTTCTACCTTTTCTCTTTTCTATCCCTTTCTTTCTTCTTAATGATGCGTCTTTCTATGGAATGAAAGGCGGGTCGTTATAAAAACACAGATAAGAAATCTCAAATGCCTCAGAACTAGCCATCCACTCTTACCCAATTACTGCTCTCTTAACCAGAGAAATCTTAACAATAATGAAGTCTTCAACTTCGAATTCCAAACTCCTTACCTCATATCTGCATAACTCAATAGACAATCCTGGGCTGCCAATCTTCTTCCTTATTGGCTCAACCTATGTTGATGCTTCCACGAACAACTAGACCAAAGCAAACCAGTTCATGGATCCTATCCAACAGAAAGGTCTTCCAAGATCCGTCGAAATCCAGAACACAAGCTCTACTTCCCAAGCAATAGCAAACTAAACTTGCTTCCTTCCTCGTACAGCTGCTACCTTGCTTCCGCTGCACAACTCTGATTCTGAAATAGATGAAAATACCTTTGGTGAACACGAGTACAACTTATCCAATATATCTAGGGAAACTTTGTTCATCAAATCCATAAAATCTTAGTGACCCATCTGACTCGGTCACAACCTTACAGCAGAATCCTACTCAAAAACTAGATCTGACCAACCCAAATCCCAAATATTTTTGAGCTGCTACACCAACTCTCTCTTCTCCAAGAACCATCCTACTACCAGTCTAACAACCAGTATTGTTCCTGGAATCAAAACAATATCGAACTCAATTCCAGATGTAAACAAACTTCTGATTACTTCAGTGGCTCCTACTTCCACATGAGAACCCTCGGTCTCAAACAAAAGATTGCCCAAGAAAATTCCCAAATTAATCGCAAGTCACTTTTGCAATCCTACCTAGTTTGGTTTCCAAAGAAAATGTCCTCTCTTTACCAATTAGAACAGCTTTAAGCTTTTCCAAACAAGGTTAACCCTTCAAGTAAACTTTCACCATCTGCCCAGACTACTGATATAAGAACCACCAAGATTCCTGAACCATCGGAGAAACGACCACACTACTGCTTCCAAACTCTACCTCTAGAACACTACTAAGCCAGAAGACCTTCTTGTCGGCTCACAAACACTTCCGAGCTTCACAGCTACCACAGCTAACCAAGGACTTCTAATCCAAAGGCTCCTCGAAAACCAAAATGATAAACAAACCACACAACGGACCTTCGAGATGGTCGACATCCTCTCAAGAAATTCGGGCTCCAAACCAAGCATCAACATTTCGCACTCCTTAAGGAATGACAAATGAGACCATGCCGAAGCGAAACAACTTATAGACCTTAGTCTCATATTCCAAAACCGCCAACCTCCTTGCTGAAGATCTAGACAACTTCTACACAGACGAGTCTTCCCTGCGGCAGGTAAAGACTGCTCCTCAATCACTTCCAAAACTGCTTCAAGAGAAAACATCTTCTGAAAATAACCATGGATATTGCATCTCATCACGCAGTTATCAAGATATCATCACTCGCTTCTGCACTTCCGATAGATCCAAACTTACACTTCCAAGATGGACTCCGAATCTTTTAAAAAGATTTCCTTCGGAGATCAGAGAAATCCTTACTCCAAGCTGTAAATCTTACTTGAGACGGTATAAGGTCTACAGTCTCGACAAATACGCATCCAACCTCAAACATATGGACCTTTTCCATTAGTGGTAGTCGTGTTACACACACCACTGCTCCATCTACCTCTAAAACTTATGTTGGAAGATCCGAACAGATAACCCAACAAATTTAGGTGCATATATATATATATATATATATATATATATATATATATATATAGTTATATAAAAATTACAAGTACGCTCTCTCAAGAAAGACACCATTTCAGAGCCTAGGTATTCACTCAACCTAATGCTCTGATACCAAGCTGTCACGACCCGTTTTTCTATCTCTAGAAAAACGCATCATGAATTAAGAAAGAAAGGGATAGAAGAAGAAAAGATAAGAAAGAAGAAACTCAACAACATCAAATACTCACAGCGGAACAAATGAAATATAATATATCACATAAAATATTACATAGTATCATATACATCAGAGTACACAACTTATACATTCATATTAGACAGTTACAAACATCTGTCTAACTATACAACTCAAGATATCACAATGATACAGATACAATCTCGAACACAACGAAACCATAATATATCTACACGTGGAAGCCTCTTGCTCCATATCTCCTCCATAATTCGTCAAGCTGACCTGAATCCCTCGACTAATCATACATAATATGAGTACCCAAGAGTTTAATAAAACAGAAAATTAACAATCGGGTCAGACAGGGGTCTGGTGTGAGTAAATGGGTTAAAATTGCTTAACTTTAGAAAATCCTTTGAAAAGAAAAGGTATCACGTAAGACTTCCCACACATAAACATGGAAAAGTTTTTACCTTACGCTAACTAAAACATTTGATAGGAAATCCAGTGATATTATAATAGTGTCTAGGGTTTTCAAGTAAATAAGAAATAGCCGAAATTGTTACATTATTAAATTCCAGCGACTAGCCACAAAAATGGGTAATACAAACAAAACCGTAGGGTCTCGTAGGAAGAATGGGTTTCCATCAATGGCAGGGCTTTCGGGGTACCGTCCGTCACAGTACGTGGCCTAGATCACTGTAATGAGGATTACTCCCAATCCCTTGCAGCACAAAGCCGGGACCATTCCTTACTGAACAGTCCCGAGTAAGATCATCGCGTGGTTGGCAAGACCAACCACCCACTAAGACGAAATAAAAGGGACATCTAGATAGGGATGACCTCACCCTGAAATGGGTGCTACCCACCTAGCCTTGCTGCACCTCCCCTGTTTTAGCCATTCCCGGTTGATGAGGCTTGAGGCTGCGATTACCTTTATAGAACACATCTATCTTAGAATGCTCATCGTCCACCTGACGATGTTCTGAAAGCATTCAATCCATACAAGTCCGTTCCGGGTTCGAACGAAACCGAAGGCACTATCTCATTGCACTCATTTTGGAATCACCCTCAGAGTCAACGACCATAGCCCTTGCACTCTAAATCACCATCTCGAACCTGTAAATACTATTTCCGTCAAACTCATCACGGAATCACCCTCAGAGTTATACTGACGAATAGTTCTTACACTTCGAGTCTTCACTAAGCTCTACTTGGATTCACGACCTAACGGTTAATTTGGATCGATGTGGTTTTCGGATATCCAAATATGGAAACCCGATCCCAGTCTCACCAAATCCAAACGCCATTTTAATGTCCAAGTTGTTTAAGGGTTTTAAACATTTAAATTTATATCCAGGATGACATAAACAAGTAGATGAATCACATTATCACAATAGATAACCAATTATCTCATAAAGCAGCATATCACATATCAGAGATATCACATCCAAATCATCCATCAAACATACAATATCAACCATCCAGTATCAATCAGTCAATATTAACCAATCATCCAAAAGCAGAATTGATTAACTCTTAATCAATTGGATTACCTAAATCCTTCTTTATTAATTTATTCCAAATAAATAAATTAATCATCTCTTAATGATCTTCTTTAATTCATCTTCCTTGATTAATTATCCTTTAATTACATTCAAGTAATTATCCTTAACCATATACAGTAATTAACCTTTAATTATTATCATTAATTACAATAATTAATGATCCTTCATTTACTTCCATTAATTAATCAACTATAATTAATTACATTAAACCTCAATTAATTACAATTAATTAATCACACTTAAATTAATCACTTCCATTAATGAATCTTGATTAATTTCATTAATTATATTAACTAATGATCCTTATTAATTAATAATTCCTTTAATAAATTAAATAATTAACTTGTAATTAATCATCTCATTAATCCTAAACAGTAATTAATAACTTGTAATTACTTATCTTAATTAACATCTTAATTAATTATATTAACCCTTTGATTAATTAATCTAATTAATTAATCTTTAATTACTTCATTAAGTGATTATTAATCAATTAAATCAATTAATAATCATTAATTAATTACTTTATTAATTAATTACATTTTTAATTAATTACACTTAGTAATTAATCTTAAATTAATCTCATTCATTAATTAATTAATCACATTAATTAATTAACTAAAATTAACTAAGTAATTAACCCTTAATTACTTACAGAAGTAATTATCTTCTAATTACTTCTATTAGATGATTACTCTCTTAATTAATTACCTTAACCAGTAATTAATCCCATCATTAAATGATCCTTAATTCTTAAATTAATTAATCACTCTTTAATTAATGAACTTCAAATCAATTAAATTAATTAATCCATATATTAATAACATCGAGTGGTTATCCATTAATCACTTCCATTTAATTACTCCCATGAGTAATTTTCCACTAATTACTTCCATAAGTAATTACACGCTAATTACTTTCATAAGTAATTTCTCTTTTCTTAATTACATTAAATAATTAACCATTAATTACTACATTAAGTAATTACACTTAATTAATTCATAACTAAGTGATTATTTAAAATTAAATAAATAATTAATCTAATCATTTAAAATTAATTAAATAATTAGTTAACATCTTATATTTAAATAAGAAAATCATTTATCTTAATTAAACTTTAACTTATTAATAAATCATATTTTAATTAAGTATTCTTAAGTTCATATCAAAAAAAATTAACCTTATTTATCTTCATAAATAAATTATTTGAAATTAATCAAATTTTAATAACTTAAAAACAAATTATTCTATTTGGTTTTCAAAATTATAACAATAACCTTATTTGAAAATAAAGCGTTTAAAAATCAATTTGAAATTTAAAACGCTTTAATTATCTAATTTAAACTTATTCATTTTCAATAAAATTTGAAACTTTAGTTTTTAAATCATTACTTAAAAATTTACTTAAACTTTGATTTAATACTTTAAATTGAAAGCACTTCTTTTTAAATTAAAATTCAAAATTTAATTAAGTTAATTACTTTCTAAAGAAATCATCTTAAACAACTTAAATTTTGAAAATAAACTCAATTAATACTTTTTAAAGTTTGATTAACTTTATTTCAAAACAACAAGTTTTAACTTTGAAAATTTGTTTTCTTTTATAAAACTTGTTTATAATTTAAATCTTGATCTTCAATTATTTCAAACTACAAGTTTTTAAATTTCCAAACTCTATCTTCTTTACAGTATTAACCAGGAAAGCATACAAACAAAAACACGAGACAAACACTACAACAACCCGAGCCTTCCCCGAAGACACCCCATGCTTTCTCTACTTCGAGTCGTCACCGTGAAAAACGGAAGCTCCCCTTCGAGTTACCCTTGTCTTCCCCAATTCCACCATTACCAGTGCACAAATCGTACACGCGTGTACGTGCGCAACCAAGCCACTCCGCTCCGACCATCTATCTGGACGGCGACCGACCACACAAGACAACGACAACCATTCCCTCAACCCAGAATCAAGAATCCAATAACGCATTGAAATTTAGATCATCGATCGAAAATCCGAATCCAAGAACAGCCATCAAACTCCTTGTCACCGACAATCACGACACCTGGAACCTATAGCTCTCCTACCAGAGCAACCACGTGCCACCACGTTGCTATCGCGACCCTCGCGATCGAGACCGCAACTCCAATTTTGCAGAGATCACGTCAACTTCATCTCAACCAAAACGACAGTCAAAAACCCTACTCCAACAAAATCTGATCATCTCGGCCTATAAGAAAATTCATCACTATTTTTCCTTCACTCGCCATCAATCAAACCACCTCCAAACCAAAAATCGAACAACATAGCCATGCCGTTCATCGGCAATCGCCCAAAACCCCAAATTCGAACAAACCCAAAATTCACATGAAATACCCAACTAAAAATTATGATATTAATATTAAAAATCATAATTTTTAACCCCTAACACATTCATGAAATCAAAACAGAAAGATGTTTGTTGATTTTCGACATTCAACAGTGTTTCACTGTATTTTCCATTTTAAAAATTATTTGTAAATTTAAATTTACTGAAACTATTTTTAAAATTAACATCAAACATTAATTTACAACTTTCATTCACATATCAAGTTCAAAAATGGTCTAGTTTGGAAGATTTGAAATTTTTCGAAGTGAATCCTGATCTTGAGAAAAAACAAAAAACAAAGTTTTCATATATATACAGACCTATTACATATATATACACATATCTATAAATTCATCAAATTAAACACTGAAAGATTTTCATACAATCACCAAGATCAATTCACAGATTATCACATGCATTAAAATCAAAATCAACTTAAAACTATTACTAAAAATAATTTACTCACCACTTTCTTTGAACAAGGCAGAGAAGTTTTAAATTTTCCAGGCTTTGAATTTTAATCTGAAAAGACTTTTGATTTGCTGATGCTGATGAAATTGAATTCTTGCATGCCTTCAGTTTGATGTTTCAAAATGCTGAAACTGCTGAGTTGATCATCCATTTGAATTGCAGGTTGAAGTTGCAGGTTTTTAATCTCAGATTTGATTTGCTTTTGGTTTAAATTTCAGGTTTGAGAATAATTTCTGTTTTTTCCATTAATTTGAAAGAAGGAAGAAAAGGAAAGAAATGAGAAGAAGAAGAAGAAGGTTTGGAATTGAAAGAGGAGAACAAATTTTCTCTTCAAACTATTATATTTATTTTTTTAAGTGATGACACTTGTTATTTAAGAATTTACATTTGTCATTCATCTCTTAATTTCCCTACACATGTTACTAACATGTGTTAATATGTTTACACATATTAATAAGTATTTTTAAATAAATTTTTATTTAATTTAAATGTTAATATAAGCTTGCTTATTTAAATCTCTTAATTAATAAATATTTACATATGTATATATAAATTTACTTTTTAAAGAAAATATTATAAAACTAATTAATACAAATAAATCTTTATACATATATTTATAAAATCTAAAACATTTTGTTTAAAAGATAATTTTTAAAAGAAAGTTTATTAATAACTTTATACATATATTTATATAACCATTTAAATTTAAAAACTTTTAAAAGAAAACAAAATAAAACTTTATTTAAATTATCATATTTAAAATAAACAATTATCTTATATTTTAAAAACAATTGAATTAACCTTAAATTAACTTTTGAAAAATATAAATTTTAAAGCAAAGCTTTATATTACAATATATTCATACATATAAAAATTATCAATAGATTAAATTTCAAAACAACTCCAAATTATAACATATACATACATATATATTACAATTTGAAAATTCATCTTTTATTTAAAACAAAAGATTTTCTATTCACAATATATATCAAAAATATATATTATAAATAGAATAAAATTTTATTAGCTTTGAAAAATAATTCTTATCAATTTTAAATTGTTAGAAAGATATTGATCAATATTGCCATATTAAATATTTATTAACCTTAAAAGATTAAATTTACCAATTTAAATTAAAATTATAAAGAAAAATTATCAAATCAATTTAATTATTAATTCAGATTATTAAATTGATATTGCGCAAAATTTCCGGATCGTCACACTTTGGATGGGTATAGAGATTGTAATCAAATAAAAACAATCTATTTGAATAAACATTCAATGATTGGAGTAATTGCAATAAATTGAAATATAATATTTAAATATTATGTAAATATTAATTTAGATGAAATTGAATATATTTATGCAATAAAGTATGAATTCGATGTTAATTTTATTTATAAAATGACAGTTGGTTGAATAAAAAGGAATGCAAAATAAAGTTTTGTCTATATAGGAATTTAATGTATGATAATAGTATAAATTGCAATTAAAAGTAATTAGATAGTACGTTAATTGGAATTAAGTTAAAATGGGAGAATATTAAGAACCAAGATTTAAAAGCAATGTTAGCTATATTCTTATTGTATTAAGACTCGAATAACAAGGGTTAATGATTCAATAAATCAATTTTGGAGTTTTATTTTTTAATTTCTAAATTTAATGAAATTGAAATTAAATATTGAAATTGAGGTTAACATTGGAATTGATGAATTAATCAACTCAAAAATTGACATTTCAATGTTGTTTAAATCATTGTAAATGATTAAGAAATTTAAAAATGATGAAATTTGTTAATTATAGAGTTAAAATTGAAAAGTGATTTAATTAATTTGTTTTTAATTTATTTAATTAACTAAAAAATATCCATTTTGGCCAGTGACTCGGATTTCGACGAAACCAGTTTCATCGGATCCGTATCGGTGAATTATTGTAGGGTTTCAAGTTTCGTACCGATCGGACTTGTTGTTTGATCGTACGAATGCGAAACGCCTTGGAATCGATTTAATTGAAATCAATTTGAAAAATATTGATTTTAGCATAACTTCTTCATACGATGGAATTTAACCTTATCCATTGTGTTTAAAATATTTTAAAACACCTATTTTGATATACGGGTTGACCCAATTTCGTTCCGGGGTCAGAACGGGCTTTTTGGACCATTCATCGTCCAATGCGTTTTTAAATCGGGTCCATCTATTATATTTCAACCTTGCCTATAAATACCCTGTTATAAAGCCTAGCAGCCTCTATTCCTCATTTCTATACGTACAGAAACTTACGTGCTCCTCTTCCTCAATGGCTGTGACCCTAATTTATCCATTTCGAATTTCAATTCAAAATCAACTTCAAAAATTCAAACTCCTCAGAAAAATTTGAAAAAAATATATATATTGAAGATCTCATCGATATGAATCTACGCATAGTTTCTGTTTTGTAATCGATGCTCGAGTCAACAGGGAATCTCGGTCAAAGCTCGAAATTCATGGATCCTAAGAGTCAATTAGGGGTATTTGATTTTGTCGTTAATAGGCGAAATTGATTTGTGGGTATTGGGGAGTTCGATGCATGGAGTCGTTTAATGGTGGTCGGAGATTGCGTTTTTGGCTGAGGCGCTGGGAATTTGACAACTAGGGTTTGACAAATCCTAGATATCGATGGCGGCGGCCTTCATTGGAGGAGCTCGGGGCTGGGGCGTCGTGTAGAGGGAGGCCTGGCAAGGGGTTCGGTGGTCGCGCCGTGGCCTATAGGCGCACGTTGGCGGCGCGATGGACGGTCAAGCGATGTGACGTGGTGGCTTCGCATGGTTCCTGGAAGTTGAGTGCGTGAAGGAAGATAGAAGGAAGACGTGGCTGACGTGGATTGGTAGATAGTTTGTTTCTTCTTGTTTTATTTATTTATTTTTAATTTTTTATTTCAATCGTTCAAACGTACGTATCTTTCACATACGAGGTCGAAATGATGTGCGGTTTTCTCCGATAGGTTCGTATTGGGATTCCAGACATTTTGGCGCTGGTTTGGACGAATTTAGAGACTGTGCAATTTTTGGGTTTAAATTCAAAAGGTGAATGTTTTAACCTGCTCACAACTTCTAAAATTTCTTATGTTTGTTAAATTTAATTTTGTTGTGATTATGCATTTATTTATGACTGTTTCGGATATTTTTAATCATCATCTCAGTTAATTGCATTTATTTAAATTAGATTGTTATTTAATTTATTATTTAATATAACTACCAGTTAATTTCCTGTTATATATTATCAGTTATCTATTGATATTGATTGATTGTTTTGGATGATGGTTGTGATGGATGTGTGATCTATTGATGGATGAATGGATGTTTATTTTATATCATTATAATCTGCAAGTTCTTTATTGGTTAATTTGAATCGGGATTGCGGTTTGAAATGATATACAACCGCATCTTTATTTTTGAATTGCGGATTGAAATGGTAAATATCCTTATCACTTGACCATAGGATAGAAAATTATATATAGATACCGTGGTCTATATATATAAATATTTTGAAATGATTTTCTATGGTTTTGTAAAGAAACATAGGGTTTTATGAGATATTGATTTGGATATTTATAAATATTAATTTATATATATATTTTATTTCTTGGTTTAAGCCATGTATAAACTTGTTTAAAGTGTAAAAGGAGTTTATTAATATACGGTTAAGTATTTATTTAAATTTATTTATAGAGTTATAATGACTTAAATAAATTTAAGGTTTGGAGATAAATATGAATTTGATTTGAATTAAAGTATTTAAGAATTATCCTCGAATAAAATTGGTTTGGAATTTAAATAAAGTAGAGATTTTAAAAGGTACGATTTCTATAACTTGATTTTTGTGTTTAGAGGATTTAAATGAATATTATCAAGTTAAATTAAATTGAAAGTATATCCTGTTATTTGAAGTTCAAAGGTTTTACTTAAATGATATTTGATTTATTAAGTAAATATTTCAAATCGAAATAAGAGTAATGGAATTTGATATATATGAAATTATCAAAAAATTTGTTGTGAAATGGTGTAATATATAAAGCTTTGAAATATATGGTAATTGAAATGGTTTATTTGGGAATTTGAATCTATAATTGGAATTGATTTGTGAAGGTGAAGAAACTATTTTATTTCATAAAGTAATTTAATATTTAAACCATTTAAGTGGTGTAGTATGTTTCAAAGTTATGAAATTCAAAGTTTTATGTTTGAAAGGCTATATTTCAAGTTTTGGTTTCGAAATATTATAACTTTGAAAATGTTATGGTTTTTATAAAAAAAAAGGGATATGTTTGAAATTGATATCATATTGATTTGGTTTTTAAAAGAGGAAGTGATATCGTATTTACATGGTTTTGAAATGAATATTTTATTCTGATTTTGAAGTAAAATTGTTTCAAAATGACCGCGGTGTTATAATAACGTTTGGATATTAAAGAGACCGGGATCGGAAGTTTTCATACTCTCTGCCAATTCCGAAAACCACTTTAACAACCGTGTATGCGGTGGAGATTCTAGAATGAAGTAGGATGGTGGCGGCGTTTCCTTTGAGGTAAATACGTGGACCCGACTCCCGTGAGTTAGCATAAGATGGCTAAAACAGGAGCGATTCTCGGGCCAATGAGGTAGCACATTTGATCGGACACATCCCTTTGATATTATACTTTGACTTTTGGATTGATTCGGTGGCCACTTTTGATTTTTTTCATTTGGGGGTGTGGCTCGAGGTGGGCGGTAGATGCGGCTATGCGTTACCACCAGCCCGGATAGCAATTGGTATATCTACCCTGCCATTGCCTAGTTGTGTCATGTCACCTACCCTAGCACGCCTTATACGATTTTTGTTTTGTACCATACCTATGGAGTGCCCTCTGACGACGCCCAGTATGGGGGAGATTACGGTACTGTATAGACTATGGGAAAGGGGAATATTGGGTCACTCCTTAATGCTATTTTAAAGTAAGTTTATTTTACTAATAGACGCTATTAAAATAGCGAAGTATTACTACATAGTAAATAGTTTAACGGATCCTTAGGAGATGTGAATCCCGAGCATCTCTTAAGTTACTGCACTCATGTTAGACACTGGATAGGAGATGTCAAATCCAGTAAACATCTCTGACGTTGTTCCACTCATATTTATTCCTGTTGATTTAACTTAGATAAGATATTTTAGTTCTGACTCGAGTGTTTTGTCCTTTCAATTTGCTCGGGTCAGTCCGAGCGCTTCAGGATTTGAAGATTTTATTCTGGAGGACGAAGACGAAGATTTGTATTACTATTATCTACTATATTACTCCACTACACCATTTAATTCCGCTGCATTAATTATTGTTCCTCTGGTATGTGTACTCTGATATGTATTGTATAAGTATAATCGAATATTTTGTAAACAGCTTCATGAACTGTATATTTGATTATTGTATTTTATCTTTCCGCTGTAGGATTCTATTTTTTTTTTTCTTTCTCTACTTTTTCTTATTTACCCCATAACAATCCTCCCTTCTGTGTGGTTTAAGTCTGACGTGTGTGGTTTATCGTCGATTTAAATCGTCCGAAAAGGCGGGACGTTACACTCATCGGAATCCAAACGCCGTCTTAAAGGCCAAGTGGTTTAAGTAAAACAATTTAATTCAATTAAGAACTTTGTATTCACACAGTAATTCAAGACAAATAAATAACACACGTTTATCACAGCTATATCCAAAGTATAGCATATCACGGAACATCATAGATTAACATACTATAAATGTTAATCAATGCAAACATTCTATACAATCAATCATCTATAAGCACGACTTATTAATCCATAATTATAACTAATTTAATTAACTCAAATTAAATTATGTAACGAACGCGATTTTTTGTTCACGAAAATCGACATCAATACGTCCACTGTATCAACTGCCGAGCAATCGAAAGTCGAAAAACCGTACCGTTAGGGTTTAAGGAGAAGAAAAAGTAGAAGAAGATAGAAAAAGATAGAACATAACAGAAAGAAAGAACGGAACAACATCAGAATCTCACAATTCGCAGCGGAACAACATATAATAAATAAATGAATAATCTTTAAACAAAGAACTATATCAGTTATTACATTACATCACATTTCATTACATCATATCATCAGAGTGTACAACAACAACAAAAAATAAACAGCGGAAAGAAATACTATATACTAGTAAATACGCCATGCCATCCAGCTTGCCTCCTGCAACTCCTGAATTCCTAAATATCCTGTTAAACCTTAACTCTTGACTGCCCGTGTGGAAATTGGTGGGCACCCAGAGTTTAGGAAGGAAAACAATAAACTCCGAGTCAGTCATGTGACTGGTGTGAGAACTAAAACAGTTTATTTTTCTTTAAAATCAAAATAGAGGAATATTTTTAAAGTCAATTCGTAATGCTTTTAAAAAAATGAGACTACCATAAGGCCTCTCGCACACACACACAATGCAAACGCAGAATCGGAGGAGATTTCTCCTTATGATAGTCAAAGATGCTTGATACGCATTAAAAAGAAACATTTGATATTATTACTAGTGCATAGTGTAGGAAAAATTCATTTCGAAAGTAAAGATATAAACTTTAGCCAACATACGACCATTATCGCATGCCTCTATAGCTACCATCTAAACAGTGGTGACCACCATAAGTAAATGGCAGGTTCTACAACTAAAACCGTACAGGGTTTCGTATTGGGAATTGGATTTCCAACAAATGGTCGGGCCAAGGAACTTCCCATTGCCACATGGAAACGCCTCTGGAAAGACGCCCCGAGAACCTAACCGGATCTCTGCCAACACAAGGCCGGGTTACCTTTCAAACTAGGTAACTACTGACACGAATATGTCATCCCCCGATCGTAACCGATCTATCCGAGGATCCTCGATTTCCAACAACCACAAAATTTGCAGCAACAACATAGGTTAAGTATCTGGGCTCCATACCATGATACCACCTCTATCCAGAAGGAATGACATACACTAAAGGGGCGCTACCCCCTAATAACCTTGCTGCATCCTTCTTGTTTTGACCATTTCCGGGTGTGAGGTCCGACGAAGTCTCGTCCACAAAGCCACGCTTTATACAAAAGCCGTGCTTTGAGTCAATCAAATGATCATAGAAATGATCGCAAAGATAAATGATCAAATAAATGATCCTATCACAAATGATCAAACAATGATCATTTCACAGCAACACTCAGCATGCCACACTACCAAATTGGGAGTATATCACTAATAACCTTCAACTATATAACCTCTGAGCTCGTACATCTCAGAGAAGGGTGTTAAGCTAAGAGAATAAATTCTCCGCCACCAACAGAAATATATTTGAAAGAAATCAGCTTTATATCTCAACTTGTAATGTCAGACATACAATCCATACAAGTCTGTTCCGGGCTCGAACAGAACCGAAGGCACTTACAAAGAAGTCCTTGCAATCTGGATATTCACTAATCACGACCGGACTTCCCGTCACTAAGGGTGATAAAACCTCTATATCGGAGATCAGTCGATGTAGAGTAACTCGACGGTAATCCTTCCGTTTTCACAAATATCCAGTCTTCAACACCGGTCATCAAATGCAATCCATAACGACGTATCACATACTCGGAATGGGTTATACGACCCCAAGGTCTTTTCCTGGATAACCCGAATAGTGAGCGCTTATTCAAAAATAAGTGTGGCATTCAAATTCAAACAAATCTCAACAAATACCTATTTAAAGGTAAATATTGATAGTCAGATGTTTAGCTATCAATAGGCGTGTTCAACATCACCAAATCCAAATAATTTCCCAAATTATTTACTTTCTAAAATATCTTTACTAGATATATATTTTCCATACTTCAACCATTTGAAAACAAATTTTCAAATCACTTTTCAATCCTTTACCATTTTTGAAAACAAATTTCAATCATTTTCCTTTCTCGGAAATACTTTCATTTCAAAATGGTTTATTTAAACCAATTAAATAAATCCTTAACGATTTTCTTTATATTTACGTTCCAAATTCGTAAATTAGTTCCCATAATTTCAAAAATAAATCAACGTTTATTTTTAAACTATTTCCCCTTTCTTTTATAAATTCCATAGTGAATTTATAATCCCAAAATATCTATGATGTACGATTTTCAATCGATTTTCAATATTCACTTTCAATTTATCTTACAAGGATAAATTCTAAAACGTTCATTTCACATTGGAAAAATATTTCCATACTTATTAAATAATAAGTACATCACAAATCTATTTATTTTCAACATTTGAAAATATTCGATATACTTAAATCAAAATTTAGTATATATTTCATTCCTTAAGGAAATCATTCTCTTAACACATTTATTTGGGTCAAAAACGAATGTTGTGTAAAACATCGTTATGACAACCCAAAATCACTAGTATAGGGATTCAAAGTTTAAATAGATATATAAATCCCAATACTATATAAAACATTTCCTTTCGGAAATCATTTACTGTAACAACAGTGTTATAGTCCACCATTTCCTTCTTTCTCGAAAACGTTTATTTCAACAATAAATGTTGAAATCTATGGTTTCGATTCATAATACATTTTAAAACATCTTTAAAATAATTAACTTCATTCTATAATATTCCTTTTGCCAAACATGACTATTTCTTTCAATAATGTATTCACTTTCCAAAATCGTGAATATATTTCCTTTAATAAACTTCATTATTCAATTTGTCAAATTAAATTGATTTCGAATTTATAAACAATGTTTATAAATTCCATTTCTATTTATAAGCTTCGATTTATAAATCTCATTATTAACAAATTCCATTTATATCTCATTTAAATGCCAAAATCCGATTTATAAGATAATTACTTATAAATCTTCTATTTTACAAAATCTATTTATTTTTATAACTTCACAATTTATAAATCTATAAATTCCGTTCACTTATGAAATCCATCTTTATTTCACCTTTAACACTTATAACAGCTCGTTTTATAATTCCAATATTTTTAACTTATAAAAATAAATTTAAAAATCTTTTATAATGATTCAAAATTACAAATTAAACCATTTTATAAATTAATCACTATTTATTTCGAAAATCTCAAATTTGGTTATATTTTACAAAAACAGTAATTTTTATAACATAAAAATTTATAACGTTTTAATTATTTAAAATGAATCAACTCAAAATTTTATAAAAACATATACTTTGAAAAATTACTTTAAAATCCTTTTAAAACCAAAAATCATTATTTTAAAACTTCAGAAATGGATCCGTTGATGCAGCAACACCAAATAGTCAATCACGACATCCAAATATCATATATCGATATGATAATCAACAAATATCAAAATATCTGTAAATAAATCAATACAGTTGAGGAATCCAGTTGGATCCCTCCAACCTGTTTCCCTGCATCCAATAGGACAATACCAATTCCGCTCCAGTACGGAATTATCGCGGTATATGGGATTTATAAAATATTATCCGCTTAATAGACGGCGCAATAGGGTCTCATCCGCTATATAATGCGGGAAAATCAATTCCAAGTACATAAATAATACCAATTCCACTATACGGTGAAATATTCGCGGTATATGTTTTTAATAAATAACCTCCGCTTACTAACGGCGCATAATATCTATTTTAACAATGAATAGATAACAATCATCATTCAACATTCAATCAACAATTTTAAATCTAACTATTTAAAATTAAAATCGAAACCGATTCGATTGAGTGAGAAGTTCTCACCTTGATTTCAATTTCGTTTTAGCGATTTATTTCGAATAAAATTAAACGGACATTTAATTTTACCCGAAATTCTCACTAACTCCAAACGATTCCAATCCAATTCCATAGCATAGTGCCCGTCCATACGATTCCAACGCAACTGGTTTCGCGCGTTTTCGACCTCGTATGAAAAATATATGAATTTTACAAGTTTACACGAATTATAAAATAATAATTTACAACTTAATTTTTATATTCTTCTAACCCTAATCAATACTGGCCGTTAGATCCTGCTTCTTTGAATCCAGGCCGCCCATCACCATCTCCCCCAAACTCATGTTCGGCTACAGGTAAACGAACCCAACTTGTCGCCTCCTCTCTTCAATTTAGCAACCACCAACGATCAACTTCACGTTGATCAAACTCCTTCACGTCGAAGCCCTCACTGTCGCGCATCACCACCCCAAGTCCGCACGCACTCGGTTCATCCCTTTGCTCGAAAAACGAGCTCGAACGCACCCCCTTTGACTGCAAATTGTCGTTGATCTACTCCACCATTTGAAATCTTAACCGTTGGATATCTAGTCCACTCCAAGATCTACAATTTGCTAGTTGGAAGTTTTGTGAATCGTTGCTTGGATTAGAAGAAAATTGGAGGGGAAGATAATGGTGTTTCGGTCATTGATTGAGGGGGTGGCGGCTCCTAAAGAATTAGGGTTAGGTTTAATTTTTTTTATTTTTTTGTGAATAAAGGCTCTATTTATAGAATTTTCTCAAACACTATTCATTTTGGATTTTCCAAACTCCGATTTACGCGCGGTGACTAGCGTTTCTGGGGTTTACCCCACGTTTCGGACACAATGGAATAGGTTTCGGGAGCTAATTCGGTCATCTGTGCGAGTTATGGCAATAAACGTTCAATTTAAAATTAAACCGATTAAACGATTTTCTAGGCGTTTTAGCTTGCACCGGACAAACGGTAAATCCAATTGACATAAAATTTGAAACCATATAATAATATCATATTACGGATCCGATGAAACTAGTTTCGTCGAAATCCGAGACTTTTTGAAAAATGGCTATTTTAACTCGCCAAATTAATATTAAAAACAATTTCGATGCGTTTCGAGCTGCCACAATCAAACGACAAGTCCGATTGCTACAAAAATTTAAATCCGATAATAACAAACTATTACGGATCCAATGTAACTAGTTTCGTCCAATTCTGAGACTGTTCAAAAATTTGGCTAATTTCACTAGTCGATTAAATATTAAAATATTCAATTTTCACAAATTAACTTTTAATTCGATTTTAAAAGTTCTAAAATATCGTTCTAACTCCAACATGATAAAATAAAATCTTACAAACCATTTTCAATCATATTTAACTCAATTTTCAATTATTTCTGTATTTTCACATATTAAATTATTCATTTAATTATTCAATTAAATCCAATTATCCAAAATAAAATTTATTCGACTTATAAATTTCACTTATTAATATTTAAAATCAATTAAATATAAAAATTTTAATTGACAAAAATTCTGGGTCGTTACAAATTAACTACTTATGAATTAATCACCTAACCCTGATTAATAAACATTAATTAATTACAAACCATTTTAATTAATTATTGAATTAATTAATCATCCTTTTATTATTTTTATAAATCAATTAATTAATCTTTAATTACTAATTAATTATCGTTAATTACTAATTAATTAATCCTTAGTTATTAATTAATAAACCTTAATTATTAATTAATAAATCTTAATCCCTTAATTACAAATTAATTAATCCTTAATTATTAATTAATTAATCGTTAATTATAAATTAATTAATTTTTAATTACTAATTAATCAATTCTTAATCATTAATTAATTAGCAAATTAATTTATTCCTCTTCAATTACTTTATTAATTTAATTAATCATAATTACCTAAAATCTTAATTAAATTTTAAAGATATACCTTTTTATCTTAATTGATTACTAAATTATCATTAAAACTTAATTAATAATCTTGGAAACAATTATCATTAACATATAAATTTAAAAACATTTATCTTTATAATTAACTACTAAATTTCACATCTAATTTAAGTCTAAAATAAACTTAAAAATTATCTTAATAAATCCAAGCTAAATAAATCTTACAACTTTTCTTAAACCAAATATTTAAAACACTAAATTATATAAAGAAACTAATTTTTTTTAAGAATTAATTTAAACTTGCTTTATTTAAATTTAGAACTTTTAAACTTATCTACCTGAGTTCAACCTGGTTGCCCCGAGACTTCTTCTTTTCCTTTTAAAAAAAAATTGTTAAGTTAAAGCTTTAAAACTGCTAACATGTTAATCCACTCGCTTACATACTCGAAGATGAACCCGAGCCAGATCAACATTTCCTCGAGACAAACCCCGAGCCCACTCCATCTTCTCCAAACCCACTGACACCAGATCCTCGTGGACGTGCACCGATGAACGAAGCCATTTCGATCATAGTTGCTGCCTCCAGTACGTCACTGACCATCTCCACCTTCAATTCCGACTACCCAATCTTCAACATAACCACAAAATCGACAACGAGCAAACATGGTCAAACTGGGACAGAACCCAACGCCCAAGAACCACTTCGTCCTGACGACTCTGACCATCAGAGTTCTCGCTACCTCGTCCATAGCCTCGCCGAAAACCCCCACTTCATTTCCCCTCACCCGATCGAGTCCAATGCTCCGGAGATGAATCAACAACCAGATTTCCAACCACGACCAAACCCAGAACTTAAACCCTACTCCATTGATGTGCCAATGGTAGGTGATCTATAAAAGCAACTTCCATTTTTCCCTAGCTCGCCTACTTCCTTGCTACCTCAATTAGCGATTACAACCACCTCAAGCCCTCCGATCACTAGAAAAAGCCTAAAACCCAAAATCCGAGCAAGCCACAAGTACTCTCAAATTACTCACTTAAAAATCGAGATTTTACTTTTAAAATTCATGATTTTTGATGGTGATTAAGATTGCATAAATGAATCAAAGAATTGTGATGTTTGAATTTTACATGTTTTTAAGTTTCCACTATCTTTCTTGATTTTCGAGATAATATTCAAACTAATTATAAATACAATATTTTTTAAACTTAAATCTTATTAATTCAAACAAGTTTCCTTTATATAAATTATCTTAAAAGTGAATGAGGGAAGAGATATTAGTTTTTGAACGGGATTTTTGTCTGTAAATTCAAAATAGAGACATATGAATATATACAAAGACATGCATGCTTAACAAATTCATATTTATAAACATGCAAGCCTAATTTACATCCCTGCATACAACTATCACAACGTTATTTCATATATTAATCACATGCAACAAGTTAAAACAGTTTAAGCTTTGTTTACTCGCCTGTATTATGCAAACAGAGAACCTGGACTTGCTTTTGAAAACTAGAGATGACTTTATCTGTTTCTTGATATTTGAGATGAACTTTCCTTTGAATTGTTCTTGAGTTTAAATTTGAATTTTTGCTTGATCTTTGAACTGCTTCAGGATTTTTAGATGAATCTACTTGTTTTGATTTAAACTTGTTCGAATTTGAAACTGAAACTTGGTTTGCTTTTAAGTTTGATATGATCGGATCTTTGTTTTGAGATTGAATTGATCTTCTTCTTTAAGCTTTAGTTTGAATTTGGAATTTGCTCAAGTTTGTTGTTGAATAAAAGAAAATGAGAAGAGAAGTAGATATGTATTTAGCCTTGATTTTCTTATTTTTAAAAAATGAAAATAAATTTAAAAACATGACATTTGTAATTTGCATGCAAAGATGATTACACTTGTAATTTGCATGTCAAAATGGTTTACACTTGTCTAATTTCTTGTTAAAACACCTACACTTGTAATTTTGCATGTTATATAATATTTTTAATATGTTTATATAATTTTTGTATTATATTTTCAATTAGTTATATATATATATTATTTTTTATTCAGGCATTTTCTATTTTTAATTAATGCATTTTCTTTTATTAAAATGTATATAATCTTTAAAGAAAATAACTTAAAATTAATAAATAATCATACATACATGTATACTTGTATTAGAATGTAGAGTTTTTAAATCCAATTTATTTTTAAGATTTTTACCTTTGAATTTCAAATCCAAATTCTATTTATATTCTACTTTTATATATAAATACATAAACAAATACATATCTTATTTGTTTTGGAAAAGGTAAATTTTTCCAATTTAAATAATTATATGAAGAGATTATCAAATAAATATTTATCCAGATATAAATATTTATTATCGGATTTATTTGTTCAACTTATAAATCAGTGTTTCAATAGCTAAAATCAAATAATTATCTAATTACCAGATGTCCAAAAATCCGGGTTATCACATTCCTCCCCCATTTATATCCTTTCGTCCTCGAAAAGGAACGAAGCCAGAATTTATTAAAATACTTATCAGCTTAGATTGCTCTTTGAACAATTTTAACCATAAACCCTTTTTATTTAAAAAATTTAAAACACTTTAAAATCTATATAATATTACCAAAGTAGTTTTATAGCTTGATGTCTCAACAAGTGCATCCTTGTTCTTATAGAAATTCGATCATACGTTGATCAGACGTAGGATTGAAAATCTATAAGTACTTAGCAGACTCATTTTCAACACCCAGTGAAAATACTTAGAAATCATTTTTGAAAATACTGAAAACATATTTGAAAATATAGAAACATTTTTCATGAGAATGTTCTGGAAATTATCACCCCATCCATGGTCGCAGTTAACCTGATGGTTACGTTGCCATCTCGGCAAAATCCATAGAAAACTGTAGGCCCTCTGCTCTTCTCGATTACACCATGGAACCCACCACAGATCGCAGCTACACCCTGGTTTTACGTCGCCATCACGGCAAAAACACATGTAACTATAGACATCAGCGCCCTCGAATTTCACTACCGAATGAAACTTCACTACTCTTACATAAACCACAGACTACATCAGTCGAGTCCCAATGTAGCCTGTAGGCACTCACTATGACACGACTTTCGCTATGTCTTCATAGATGGCAGTCGACCGATGTTACATTGCCCTTCCCGGTGAAATCAAACATAGACTATTGGCACTCACTGCCACACGACTTCCACTATGGTCCGCAGTAGATCATAGTGACATCGAGTTACATTGTTGTCACAGCATAATCCAAATGTCTCTGTAGGCATCAGCACCCTTGACTTTCTCTACCCACACACAATGCTCAGGAACTTCTGTCTGTCCGAACTTCCTCCTAGGATCAAATTTAGAACCCTCCTTAGGGCTCAAGGCAGAACCACCCCGTGATCTTCTATGAAGTTCATTTCATGGGAGCGCCTTTTTTCCCAGAGCCAATCTCAAAACATTTTATGCTATACACATATAGTATCTTTCAAATCATACTCTTTATGATTCACATAAAAATATCCTTTATACAAAATCGATATCTCAATCGATAGTTCCAAACTTGGCTTTCCAAATTTCCAAAATTGATTTTCCCAAAAATCAAAAGCCTTTCAAAATCAGTGAGTTCCAAAAAACTTTTTTCAAAAATCATTCTCATATATATATAATCTTGGTTCACTTCATACTTATATAAATTCCCTTTTGTACTCTAAATATATTCAAAAAAAATCTTCTGGTTTTAGATTCAACAAGGGGAGTTTATCATATGTAATGAATATATATAACTTTAGTTGTGCCAAATTAAATATTCAAGTTTGATTTCCTTTATAAATTTATTTACCATATCATTTTCTTTTCATAAAGTGAATTTCAATTAAAAAAATATTCAACTTCCACTTTGATTCGTATATATTTCTCAAAATATACTTTTCTTTTCAAAAATCATTTTTCATTTCTTTTAAAATTTCAATATCTAATACATTTAAGCATGTACGATGTACATATACCATCCAGACACAATATCAAATCTGATCCTCACTCGATCATACAATTTCACATCCGAACTAGTATCGTCCACCCGACTTCCTAGTGCTGACTCAAATCTGGTTTCTTGATCGAAAACCGTCATTCTCCTTGCACAACCATAATTATGATAGAGAATTGTCCAGAATCAATCAAAAATCCATATCCCGTGTTCGCCGTCGAAAATCGAGTGAAAATTCCTAACTCGGATTGGTATAACTTTCTTAAAATTCTATGCTCGAATCTGGATCAAATCACTAAGCGAATAGAATAATGTACGTACATCCTACATATTTATCTTAATTTTGATTCTATTCTCCTACTCACAATTGCTTCCATTTCAATTTGGGTTATTACTTCAATTATAAACAGTTTGCACTCTGACCAACTTGAATTTAGAAAATAGCTTGAAAAGTTTAAATTAGTTAAGTAGTTGAAATATAGCAATTAGTTGTAAAATAGCTATGGAATAGTTAAGTAGTTATAAAATAATTGCAAAATAGTTAATAGTTGTAAAATAGTTAGATGGATACAAAACAGTTATAAAATAGTAATTATTTTGTAAAATAGATGTAAAATAGTAATAGGTTTTTCAAAATAGTTGTAAAATAAGTATAAGATAGTTTGGATTTTAGAAAAAAAAAAAGGGTTGTATAGTAAATAGCTAAGAAAATAGATTTAAAACAGTTTATATTAAAAAAAATTAAAAAAGTCTTAGAGTCAAAATGGTTCAATTTCCCAATCCCTACTTCAATCAATTTCCCATGCCATTAAATTGATTCAATTCAATTCAAATTAAATTAATTCTCAATTCCTTCCCCAAATTCAAATCAATTTCCATACTTATTCAACTTCAATCACAGTTCCTATTTAATTCAAATCAAATTCAATTTGAACTAATTTCAATTCCAACTCTATTTTTAATTTTTAAATCAACACAATTAATACAAATTCGAGTAAATTTTCAAATGTTGATTTAATCCCTTAAATTAACCTTTACTTAACTTATTTCAAGTTTCAGGTAAGATTTCAAAACTTTTAAAAAAAATTAATCTTCAGCATCTAATTTATTACCCAATTTTAATTTCTAACTTAGAAACCAATTCTTAAACAGTTTCAATTTACAAGTTCCTTTTTAATATTTAAATCTTAAGTTCAAAGTGATTCCATTTTCATAATTTCAAATTTTTATTTCTAAAAATCAAAATAATTTCAAATTAAAGTTTTATTTAATTTCAGTAATGGATATATTATTATCTCAATCTACTTCTTAGTTCAATTAAAATAATCCAATTTTCAATTTCATAGATTATTAATAACAACAGGATGATATCATCTTGAATTAAAGTAAATAAACATCCAAATTATTTAAAACATTCATCAATAGCATCCATTTTCAAAACTCAAACTTGCTTTGAGATCATACATAACTCCCATTCAAACCAACCATTTAACTTCCCTAAGTTAAATCTTAATTTTATCTTGAAACTTCCAATTCAGGTTGCTTGTTAAATTCAATTCATTTAATCCAGTCAACCTTACTCAATTTGAATTCTTCATTTCAAATTTTTAAACTTCTTGTCAATATCCTTTCTCACTTATAAGTTCAAAACTTATTTCTTTTAGGGTTTACATCACATTTCAAGGAAAAATTCAAAACTCAACACTTAGTGTTTACTCCCAATCTACTTGTTATTATGTATATCCCTCAATATACATATTCATATTTATTTATTTACACCACAAGTCATATTTCAAAATTTAAACCATGCTTGGTTTCTCTTTCAAAAAAATTCCTTTAAAAAAAAATAAAACAACTCTTGTTTTAAAATAGGATTCCTACGTTTTTAAAATATTCTGAATAATACTATTATTTCCGTTAGCATTTTGAAACAATTTCAAATTTTCTGGACGTAGATTTTTTAAGTTTACAATTTAAATCTATTCCAATTTACAAGTCATACTTATCTAAAATGTTTACTTCCTCAAAACATTTCATTCTGCTTTATCATTAATTATTACTAGAAAACAACATCGCATTATTAGACACCATAACCATTTTATGATAATAACCAAGATTATCATATCTAGCGACCAATTCACTACATATTATCTCAAAATTTGTTGGAAAATAAAATCAGGGTAACTTATTTCGGCATTCTGAAAACATTTCCACAAATTTCAGGATTTTATTCTCTTATTTGAATCAATTTCAAGCTTATCTTACTGTTCATATTATCCAATTCTTATTTGGAATATATATATACACACACACATATATTACCACTTAAATTCTTATAATCTTATTCAATTTTAATAACCAACAACCAACTTTCTTTATATATATAATTAGAAAAGTTATTGCTTTATATATAAAAATATAAGCTTGTATAAAAATCATTCATTTATTTTAAACAATTTTTAAAATATGTATATACGCTCTCATATATATACACTCAACTCATTCTAGGGTACTATTGACCCTATACTTAATGAGTACCCCCTACCAGAGCCAAGGTTCTCGCTTAACCTTCAGCTCTGATACCAAGTGGAACGACCCAAAATTTTCAACCTTGAAAATTCTACACTAATACGTTCACTGTAGAAGTGCCGAGCAATCGAACGCCGGAAATCCCAGATTGTTAGGGTAAAGAAGAAAAGTGGTAGAAGAAGAATCAGCAAAACACAACACAGAATCTCACATTTGCAGCGGACTAAAATATAATATCAAATAATAGCATTTATACAATAAAAAGATGTAATTTTCAGTTTACAGTCATTATATCAGAATACAACCAAAATACATAGTTGTAACAACATGACCCAGAAAATAATCAATACAACTCCAATACAACGGAATATACTCCATGCGTTCCTGCCATCCAGCTCGTCTCCTTTGCTGCAGAACGACCTAACCTGAAAATCTGTAATACTCGGTCTGATCCGAGCATTACAATAAAGTAAAAACCGGGTTAGGCTGGAAACCAGCATGAGTAAACCTAAATAATTTGAAATACTAATTTTTAATACATAATTGAAAATCGGGTAACTCGTACCTTACTATGAGTTCTTAACTAGTTATAGTCAATCACTTATTACAAACAATATCTAATAAATATTACTCAGTTTAAGTGGCCATGTTGCTTAATTTATTCCGTTCCAGCCTATTTGATTCTGAAATCAAACCTATAAAGAATTATTGTTGATTACTAATCGAAGTGGTTTCAGATATCGCCGATATCCAACTACGGTCTCTTCGATCCCAATACCATCTTTATTCTAAATTATTTAAGTGAAAACAATTCATTTTAAATACAGGATGTCATATTTACACAGTAATTTATCATTGATAGATAACCCACATTATCAAAGTTCAATCTAAACATATCATATCACAGTACATCACGAATTATCAGACTAGATATTAATCCAATTATTCAATACCATTCAATTATCTATAAGCAAGATTAATTTGTCACCCAAATCCTAATTAATTTAATTATTTGATATCTGATCCCGATCTCATCGAAATCCAAACGCTGTCTTAAAAGCCAAGTTTTTTAAGTAAAACAGTTTAATTCAATTCGGAACTTTGTGTTCACAGTGTAATTCAGCACAGATAAATAACACACATTTATCGTAGCCATATCCAAAGTATTTCATATCACAGAACATCACAGATTAACATACTATAAATATTAACCAGTCCAAACATTCTGTACAATCAATCATCCATATGTATGACGTATTAATCCATAATTATAACTAATTTAATTAACTCAAATTAAATTAACTACTTATGAATTAATCACCTATCCTTGATTAATAAATGTTAATTAATTACAAACCATTTTAATTAATTATTGAATTAATTAATCATCCTTTAATTACTTATATTAATTAATTAATTAATCTTTAATTACTGATTAATTATCCTTGATTACTAATTAATTAATCCTTAATTATTAATTAATAAACCTTAATTATAATTAATAAATCTTGATCCCTTAATTACAAATTAATTAATCATTAACTATTAATTAATTAATCCTTAATTATAAATTAATTAATTATTAATTGCTAATTAATTAATTCTTAATCATTAATTAATTAATTAATTCCTCTTTAATTATTTGTTTAATTTAATTAATCAATAAATACCCAAAACTTATTTAAATTTTAAAGATAAATCTTTTTATCTTAATTGATTACTATATTATCATTAAAAACTTAATTAATAATCTTGGAAATAATTATCATTAACATAAAAATTTAAAAACATTTATCCTTATAATTAACTACTAAATTTCACATCTAATTTTAAGTTTAAAAATAAATTAAAAATTATCTTAATAACTCCAAGCTAAATAAATCTTACAACTTTTCTTAAATCAAATATTTAAAACATTAAATTATATAAAGAAATTGATTTTTTTAAAATAATTAGTTTAAACTTGCTTTATTTAAATTTAAAACTGTTAAAATTATCTACCCGAGTTCAACCCGGTTCTCACCCGAGTCCAGCCCCGAGACTTCTTCTTTTCCTTTTTTCTTAAATATAAACTTGTTAAGTTAAAGCTTTAAAACTGGTAACATGTTAATTCACTCGCGTACATACTCAAAGACGAACCCGAGCCAGATTAACAATTCCTGGACCTGGACTTGCTTTTGAAAACTGGAGATGACTTTATCTGTTTCTTGATATTTGAGATGAACTTTGCTTTGAATTGTTCTTGAGTTTAAATTTGAATTTTTTCTTGATCTTTGAACTGCTTCAGGATTTTGAGATGAATCTACTTGTTTTGATTTAAACTTATTTGAATTTGAAACTGAAACTTGGTTTGCTTTTAAGTTTGATATGATCGGATCTTTGTTTTGAGATTGAATTGAACTTTTTATTTAAGCTTTAGTTTGAATTTGGAATTTTCTCAAGTTTGTTTTTGAATAAAAGAAAATGAGAAGAGAAGTAGAGATGTATTTAGCCTTGATTTTCTTATTTTTTAAAAATGAAAATAAATTTAAAAACATGACATTTGTAATTTGCATGCAAAGATGATTACACTTGTAATTTACATGTTAAGATAGTTTACACTTGTCTACTTTCTTGTTAAAACACCTACACTTGTAATTTTGCATGTTATAATATTTTTAATATGTTTATATAATTTTTGTATTATATTTTCAATTAGTTATATATATATATATATATATATATATTTTATTTTTTATACATACATTTTCTATTTTTAATTAATGCATTTTCTTTTATTAAAATGTATATAATCTTTAAAGAAAATAACTTAAAATTAATAAATAATCATACATACATGTATACTTGTATTAGAATGTAGAGTTTTTAAATCCAATTTATTTTTAAGATTTTAACCTTTGAACTTCAAATCCAAATTCTATTTACAATCTACTTATATATATACACACACATAAACAAATACATGTCTTATCTGTTCTTGAAAAGATAAATTTTGCCAATTTAAATAATTATATCAAGAGATTATCAAATAAATATTTATCCAGATATAAATATTTATTATCAGATTTATTTGTTCAACTTATAAATCAGTGTTTCAATAGTTAAAATCGGATAATTATCCAATCACCGGATGTCCAAAAATTTAGGTTACCAAAAGTTATATATTTCTAATTACTTTTTCAAACATTCGCCAAACAAACATCCAAACATCATTATTATCCAAGTAGTTTATGTTAAATATTTATAATTACTTATAACGGTTTAATGTTAGAGTTCTCACCATCATTTCTTCCTAATTTCGCTTAAAGAACAACATCTTCGCTATAGTCGTATGAAAGCTTTTGGATTGGTCCTTAGACTTTTGAGAAGGCTCGGTCAAGACTTGAAGTGTATGGCCAAAAGTATGGAAGAGGAGTGGTAGAGCTTCGTCCATGAATTCGCTAAACTAGATACCAAAATATGTAATCTTATATCTTGGGTGTTTGGACATTCTACTCTATGACTGGAAAAGTTGTCAACATGAAAGTTATAGGAAATTATTTTCCTTACGGTTTCGAAAAAAGAATTATCCAATTTGGATTTGTTATGAGAAAGTTATGGCCAAGAGAAAAAGAGACATTCTCAGTTTCACGAAAATCAAACCCAAGAATGGGTCGATTTCTAGCTAAATTTTGGACAAGTTACTCAAAAAATTATGAAAAATGGCCAAAAGTAAAGTTCTTACAAATTCTTCTCTACGACTTAAAAAAAAGAAACACTCATATTCAATTAGTTTTAAGGAAGTTATGATCAAAATATGATAGGTTATTATCAGATTCGTAAAAACGAAGCCCGAAAATGCACTGTAAAAAAGTGGAATTTTGACTTAGTTATACTCAAAACTGGAAGAAGTGCTAAATAAGGAAGTTTTCGCCACTAGAATTCTATATGGTTTAATAAAAATTACTTCATTTGGATCAGGTTTAGAGGAGTTATACTCAAATGAAAACGAGATATTTTGGGCCATTAAAACTGGGCACGAAAATTCTTTGGAGAGCATGGAGTTTTGTGCATGGCTACGCTTAGAATGGGAAGAAGTGGTCAACTAAAAAGTTGCAGCCACTGAAATTATGAATGGTTGCAAAAAAAAAGAATTTCACCATTTCATTTAGATTTGAGAGTGTTACGGAGGAATGAAGAAGAGGCAAATGGATTGGTATTTATAGGCAAGTGGAGAGGTAGATATTTATCTCCTCCTTACATCAACCACCATCATCACCATTATTACTTCAACCACTACCCTCAGCTCACTATTTCAGCCAAAATGACCTCCCTCTTGTGCCTACTTGAGTGTGTCATTTGATGTGTAAGTGATGACTTAGAGAAGGCTTAAAGGCTTAAGTAGTTTAAAAATATTATATGTGTGTGTGTGTGTGTACGTATGTATGTATATTTGTATGCATTCTTTTGTATTGGTTAATGTGTAGATATGTATGTTACTTAAGCGTTCATAACATGCTAATAAGGTTGTAACAACCATTAAATGACCTTTGTTCGTTAAATTGTTGAAAATCGGGAAACTGATTACTGGTGACATTTTGGGTTCTTAGTTGAAGTACATATATTTGTGAAAAAATTGAAAATAAATTTTTAATTATTTTTAAGTAATTAAAATTGTCATATTTTAATTATAAAACCATATAAATTAATATTAACAATACAATACTTGTTATTATACCGATAAAGCGATATCGATTTTTCCTTATATTTTCAAATCAAATATATATCTTTGTAAAACTATTATAATGATTTATTATCACTTTATAACTATTCAAATGAATTATCATCATTTAAAATGATTATTTTAATAATTAAAATAATTATTAACATAAAATATCAATTCAAATTAATAAATCAAATATTATATTTAAGG
Organism: Allium cepa; assembly: GCA_030765085.1. NCBI lineage: Eukaryota > Viridiplantae > Streptophyta > Magnoliopsida > Asparagales > Amaryllidaceae > Allium > Allium cepa. Next base: position 511,695,990 of record CM060941.1, read on the forward strand.
GCATTAATAACAATGTTATAAATAAATTAAATTTTCAAAAATACAATATATTATTTTATTTCATATTCTTGTTCAATTATGAAAATAAGTGTATTTATCCCGCTCCATGTGCTATGTTTTACGATTATAGAGTTGGTTATCGATAAAATAGTTTTCGGCCATTTTATCGATTTAAATTTTGAGGGAAATATTTTTGTAAATATCTACTCAAAATAAGATTACAATTACTTCTTATCACTCAAAACAATATTATTTTTATTGCAAACCTTTTATTTGAGAAAATTTTAACAATAAATATAATTTATCAAAGTGATAAATGTGTGGGTCATTACAGACTTCCTCTCTTAATAGAAGTTCATCCTCGAAATTACCCAAAGCAAAAAACCTAAAGATTTTTCCCAAAATATTTATTTTTAATTTTACACCCATACGATAGGTATAGATCATTCATATGCAACATCTGATTCGATCTTATATTTGATTTCACAACTTTACTTCCGAACTAGTATTGATCCCCCGATCCTTCAGTGCAGACTATGACCAGCCTTTATGATCAGAACATTAGTTTTCCTTGCACAGCTCTCGGTTATGATAGAAACTCAAGTATCCAACCACAAACGCTCATCAATAATCATCATCAAGTCCTTTTTTGGATAAGTATCAAACACGTCAAAGTTCTACACTTGAATCTTAGGTTAAATCATGCGACGAAATAACCTACATACTTCATACGAATTTAATAATCTTTTAAATTTTTTAATGAAAACGTTTCATAAAACTTTCATACTTTATCCAAACTTTTAAAAAGATACTTCTCTATACATAACCAATTTACATTTTTATTTCCAAATACTTCTACCTAAAAACACATTTCTTTTCAAAAGATAAAATATCTTTATTATATTACATTTCTAAACATGACTTAATGGTTTCTAGAAAACTCATTTTCAAAATAAATAATTAAATTGATATTTACCATAATCGTCCTTTAACCAATATCAAGTGTGAAAACTTTCTTTATAAGTTAAAACATACTTTATTAATTAATAATCTTTTGTTAATTAAAACTTCCTTTATAGGTGTTTGTTCCTTTGATTTTAGAGTTTCAATATATAAAAGTACTCATATGCTTATTCAACTATTTTAAGTATATTCACAATGTACTTAACAAGTTTTACTTACTTTAAAATATAATTAAAGAGATTAAAATAATTACTACCAAAACATTGTTATAACAACTACCTTTTTTTAAAACCCGTTAATTATAATATTTTAAATCTATTTATAAAAGACTCCAATACTTATTATTATCTTTAAACTCCCATTATTAAAGATCAAAATATACTCATAAGATTTCTTCCAAAGTGTCGGTCAAGGGTTTAAAAAAAATATTGCTAAAACATCAATTACTACAAACCCAAAACCATTAATTATTAACTTTAAATATTAATTGTAAAGATCAAAGCATACTAATGCTTATCAACTAAGTTAATACACTTTGATCAAAATTAACAACCATCGATAAATTTATCGATTAATGATTCACATTATCGTTTCTAGAAAATTATATAGATCGAGTAACTCAAAGATTATACTAAGGGACTAGGTAATACTAGCAGTATTGCATATTTCCCTAATAAGAAAAGGAATACTTAAGAGAAGCTTTTACTATCTAAACACATCTCCTATCCATTTTTAGTTACTTTCGAGCCACTTGAATTAATTGATCATAAGATTTCATTTTTTTTGTTTTCAAATCCTATTTTAGAAATAATACTATTATAATTTCTTTTATAAAATCATTTGAAATTCCTTTCAAAATACCTGTATTTAAATTCTCACAAATTCCTTTATAAAGCACTTTTTATAAAATCACTTGTATAAAATATATACATAAGATTAGTTTTTCTTAAATATATTCCTTTAATCTTAAACCAACATTATTGTTTACCGAATACCCCATAGCCAAATTATGAAACTAAATTCACAAGGTGTTCATATTTAAACTTTTAAATTAAAGAACCAATCAATTAATGATAAGAATTGAATATTATCATTTCCTTACTAAAATAACTATATTATTTGAAAAATATTCTTTATATTCAAAATATAATCCTAGGTAAAATTATTACGTTTACAAATTTTCAAAACCAAAATAATTTGTATAAATCATTAACAAATACGCGCTTATATATAATACTCTCAAAGTCATTCTAGAGTGTTACTAATCCAATCTCTAATGAGTTACTTATCCTAGGGTGTTACAAAACCCTATCTCTGATGAGACTTTACACCACTAAAGCCAAGGTTCTCGCTTAACCTTGTGCTCTGATACCAAATGTGCGGACTTACTCTCAGAAATAGACACTAATAGATCCTCGATATTCACGTGCCGCAAATCCAAGTGCCGGAGAGACGGATTCTCAAGGGTAACAAATAAAATAAAGATAGAACAAAATCTCACAAGAATAGAATAACATATATTATTTCAATATATAACCTTTACAATGGAAATTTAAATACATTTGCCAGAGTTAAACATGGAAAATTATAAATATCTGTCCTTACATATGCAGAATGCAATATTACATAAGTATGGTGGAAACAGATAACAAACTTCAGAAGAATCTTCTAGCTTCACGCTTCAAGCTCAATTCAGATTTCTACTAAACTAACCCGACTACTAGGCTACCAGGGAAAATTAGGGCACCCGGATTTTAAGGAAAAGGAAAATAAACTCGGGTCAGTCATGGGACTTGTGTGTGACCTTAAAAATATGCATTTTGAAAACAAAGGTTATCTCGTAAGACCACACCGCACATAAACACGGGACGAGTTTTTACTTTATGATCACAAAATCTTATTATGTAAAAATAAGGGATATTATTTTAAATGACATTTCTTTGAAAAGATTTGCAAGTAAACTTATTAATCTTAGCCGAAATTGTTACATTATTAAATTGCAGCATACTATTCACAAACGCGGGTTGTACAAACACAATGGTAGGCACTTATTGGAAAATGGATTTCCATACAAATGGCCAAGTGAATGGACTATCTTTCGGCAGTACATCTCTAGAGTGATGTATGGAGGCCTAACTGATGGTCTTCTAACAACACAAGACTGGTCTACCTCCTCCTCTCACGAGTGATGTAACGTATAACTCTTAAGCTCATACATATATGGAAAGGCTGATAACCTAAGAGAAGTTGCCTTCTTCGCCACCAAACAGATGATACGTTCATAAAGATCACTTATGTAACTAGAAATGCAACGTTAGATATTCGGCCATACAAGTTGTCTAGGAATACGACAAACCAAAGGAACTTACCTACCACATTTGTAGAAAGTTAACCCTAGGATTAGTAGTGATTAGTCCTTGCATTGGATATTTCATAACGAAGAAACTACTGCTACTATATGTATGTTAGGAGTTTATCCCAAATGATCAACTAACAGTCCTTCATTATGATACTCCTAAATATCACATCTATGTCTTCACTTTGAATACGAAAATTGGTTTGAAGTGGTCTTCGGATAGAAATTACCCAATCCCGACACCAGTTCCTTCGAACCAATCATCTATAAAAAGATATTGTTGAAATAGGGAATAATTCTTTAGTTGATTAAGTTTTCTTTATCAAAATCTCCTTTGGAGATATATTAACTTTAAAACACTTCTTGTTGTTATATACGAAATCATTAAACCTCTTTTGTCAAATCCTTTGATTACTTAAATCCTTTTTGAACTTGGAATAATTCGAAATCATTTCATTTTTCACTTAGGAAAACATTTTCAAATCATTTCATTAAATCTTAATAAAGATTTATTGATTCAAAACTCATAATTTTAATTTAGTTAAAACCGTGTTATCTAGGAAGTTAATAAAAAAACTAGTAGATATTAAGTGAGCAAAATCTATATAAGTCATCTAGTTCTACTCAATATCAGTTCCCATATTCAACAAATACTATGGACGGAATAATAGCGAAATCACCTATTAAATTCCCCAAATAGTATGAGTTCCCTCTTCGGCTTTAATACTAAGTATAAGAAGATCATCTCTATAAAATCAAAGTTATACTTAATTTAAATTATGGAAAATTTAAATCTTTTTATACTAAACTCATTTTCGACATTTCCTCGCCTAAGGAAGAGGCCAGGTAAGCTAAGGCACTGGTTGCTTCTGAACATCTTCTTATTTTAAGCAACTCACAACCGGATCTTACGAACAGAAAAATAAAGTCTGCTCGACGGTTGTTAGAGCTAAGATCAAACCACTTAATTTGTGATAGCTTTTCTTAACATCGTTTATTTAAACTCTTTTATAAGCTATAAAAACCTCCAAATTATTACTAAAATACTTAATACCATATTTCCAAAGTTATTGATAAGTGCTGCGGAAAGTGTGGTGAAAAGTGTGTTTTAAGCTATATTGATAAACAACTTTCCTGCCATTGGAAATTCATTTTTATTACTCAAATCACTTTTATAAATTATAAATTAATTTTATTATTTATTTCATATTTAAAAAAAATGAAATGACATTTTCAAAGAAATCCTATTATGGATTACGAATTGCAAAAACGCGATTTTTTTCAAAACTTGTTTTACTTATATTTCAAAATGTATTTATCGAAATCTCGATTTTCTTTCTTTTTTTGAAAATTATGGGTATAATAGTTTGGCAAATTCGTATATCAAAGAATTCCAAGCTAAATTCCATTCTATATACACGTTTGACTTTTAATGCACGAAATCGGTAACAGCCTATACGCGACGTGCCTAATTTTGACTAAATTTTTATTCACCTTTCAAACTTCATAAAAACTCCTTCAAATGTTAGTAAAATATTTCATACTCATTTTTAAACCTCTTTAAAGTGGTTTAACATTCCATATACACCAATTCACCAAAATAGAGGCAAGTATTTTTTGTGCTTGTCGATGTGTATTTCCATGAACTGTATGTATATTTAACATTCATATTAAACTACCAAACTTGATGATTAAAGCATATGAAACACCCATTGCAAACATCATATCATCATCCAAAATTATAATATAAGTAAGAGTTTCGCACTTTTAGTTATATGTTGTATTTACTTTTTCAAACATTCAACAACTAACAATCCAAACTTCGTTAGTATCCAAATAGTTGTGTTAAACATTTATAACTACTTATAATGGTTTAATGTTAGAGTTTTCACCATCATTTCTTCCTAATTTAGCTAAATGGACAATAGCTCCGCTACGAATGCATGGATGTTTTGAATTAGTCCTTAGACTCTTAGAAGGCTCAGTCAAGACTTGAAGGGGATGGCCAAAAGTATGAAAGGGAAGTGGTAGAGCTTTGACCATAAATTCACTAAACTAGACCCGAAAATTTGTCATCTTATCTCGAAATTTTGGACATTCTACTCTTTTTGAACTTGAATACTTTATCAACATGAAATTTGTAGGAAATTAGTTTTCCTACATTCTCAAAAAAAGAATCATCCAATTTGGATTAGTTATAAGGAAGTTATGGCTAAGAGAATAGAGATATTTTCGGATTCGTCAAAATCAAACCCGAGAATGGGTCGACTTCTAGCTAATTTTTGGACATGTTACTCAAAGAATTATGAAAAATGGCCAAAAAGTAAAATTCTTGTAGATTATTTTGTCTACAATTAGAAAAGGAGAAACACTCAATCATGATTTTTTTTTGAGAAAATTATGATTAAAATAATATAGGGTATTCTCGGATTCGTAAAAACGAAGCCTAAAAATGCACTGTAAAAAAGTGGAATTTTGACATAGTTAGACTAAGAATTGGAAGAAGTGATAAATAAGAATATTGTAGCCACTGGAATTCTACATGATTTAAACAAAATTACTTCATTTGGATCAAGTTTAGAGGAATTATACTCGAATGAAAAAGATATATTTTTGACCAAAAAAACTGAGTTCAAAAATGCTTTGAAGAGGATGGAGTTTGAGCATAGCTAAGCTTGGAAAGGGAAGAAGTGTACAATTAGAAAGTTGTAGGAACTGAAATTTGGAATGGTTTCAGGAAAAGAATTTCACCATTTCGTTAAGATTTGAGAGAGATATGGAGGAATGAAGAAGGGGAAAATGGCTTGGTATTTATAGGCAAGTGGAGTGTAGATATTTACCTCCACCTTACATCATCCACCATCATCACCATCCACTGCTTTCAAATCACTATTTCAGCTGGAATGACCTCCCCCCATGGCGTACTTGAATATGTGTCCTTTTATGTGTAAGTGCCGACTTAGAGAAGGCTTAAGCCTTAAGTAATTTAAAAATGTCTTATATGTTTCTTACATATATATGTATGTATGTATGTATATTTGTATGCATGCTTAAGTATTAGTTAATGTGTGTGTATATATATGTGTGTGTGTGTGTGTGTGTGTGTGTGTGTGTGTGTGTTACATAAGTATTCATAACATGCTAATAAGGTTGCAGCAACCTTTGAATGACCTTTGTTCATTAAATCGTTGAAAATCGAGAAACCGATTACCAGTCACATTTTGGCTTCTTAGTTAACGTACATATATTTGTAAACAAAATTTGAAAATAAATTTCTAATCATTTTAACTAATTAAAATGATCACATTTGAATTATAAAACCATATAAATTAATATTAAAAATTATTTAACAATAACTTCTATTATACCGATAAAGTGATATCGATTTTTCCTTATATTTTCAAATCAAATATATATCTTTAAAAAACTATTATAAATGATTTATTATCACTTTATAAGTATTCAAAATGAATTATCATCATTTAAAATAATTATTAAATCATTAAACCTCAATTTGAATTAATAAATAGATCATTTTATTTAAGGGCATTACTAACAATTTCATAAACACATTAAATTTTCAGAAATACAATAAATTATTTTATTTCATATTCTTATTCAATTATAAAAATAAGAGTATGTTCCCAGCTCCGTGAGCGACATTTACTATTATAAAGCTAGTTCACGATAAAAGAGTTTTTGGCTATTTTATCGATTTAAATTTCAGGAAAAATATTTTTGTAAATATCTATTCAAAATAAGATTACTTATTATCACTGAAAATAATATGATTTGTAGTATCAACCTTTTATTTAAAAAGCTTTTAAAAATAATTATAATTTATCAAAATGATAAATGTCCAAGTTATTATAGTAAATGAAATAATTTTTCATTAGATTATATTTTATATATAAAGGATAATTATCAAATTTTGATATAGCTATTTATGATGTATTTGCTTGTTAGGAAATGATAATATTCATTTATTACCTTTTATCGTTTGATTAGTCATGCACATCAAGCTATGAGCAGTGACAATTATTTGTTCAATGGAAGTAACTTTATATAAGAAAGTGAAATTTTCTAAGTATGATTTGTAAAATGTGGTTTACAAATAAAAAAGATTTAAAATGTGAATTTGAGAACCTAAATCCCGATGATTTTGAAAATTATTTTTCAAGTTTTTTGAGAACAAAATAATTGTATTATTTAAGAGTATTTATAAGTATAAATATTCTAAGAGATATTAAAATAGATAGAAAGCACTGAACTCACGGTCATTGGAAAATAATTCCAGTGATGACTGCAGCATCGTCGGTGTTTATTGTAACATCCCACCTCTATACCCATACTATCCAACAGTATTATGAAGTAATACTGTTAAATAAAACAAAGAATGAGGCTATATACGTTACACACTTGAATATTCCCTTGGGCTAACATTGTTACGTATTTAAACGCTAATAAATAACTCACCAAATGTATACAATAACGAATCAAAGCAATAAACATGTGCGCCTCATGAATAGAACAACACATAGTATATGGTAAATATCAGAGTATACAGAGTCAGAATCACAGCGTTAATATATAATACAAAATATATAAAGGAGGTTTAATATACGTTGCATACATACCAAAAGCAATACAAAACAAGATGATAATGACTATAATGAATACTAGTCTCCTCTACGCTCAATAAACACAAGCCAGTCATACTGTCCTTGTACCCGAAATGTCTTAAACTGATCCAAGTATTATATAAGTAACATACGAGTCAGACTATACCTAAATCATAGGATTAATAAATTTGGGTGACACGGTATGCACTAAGGATAATAACATGATAATACCCATGATTTTAATTAACATGTGATAATAAATACCGAGTATATAATCATAACATTGTTAATACTCTTAATTGTATTATATAATTCTAAATGTCGCAAATCTTACATATCAATGTCTTCGCCAACCTCAAAGTAAACCAAGTCTAAATTCACAAAATCGTATATGAATGGGCGAATAATCCAAATCCAGAAATCGTCCTCAAAATCATGAAATCATCAAGTGTAGGGAAAACACACAACAATACCCTAATATAATATCATGAAATCATATAATCAATAAATAATGTGAGATAGGCCATCAAATCATCCAAACAATATCTAACATCATACAAATCATTAAGATACGCAATCATAAACCAAACTACAATCAATATATGGAGGTTATTTCTAAGATAACAAATTATCATGAATGTGGAATAATGAGGACTGACTACACTTTAGACACACAATCTCTAGTAGCCATTTCATGGGATGGAGAATAATATATTTCAATCCATATCACATACACAAACTTGAACAAGAAAGGTAGATTGATAGAAGACAACATGCTCCAAGGACCCATAACTACTCGCCTCCTGTAGAGTACAGTATATCCCTATAGTCCTCAGTTAACTCAGCGGACTCGTAACCTCATCCACTAGTGGTTGTCTACGCGTAGCCTCGGTCCCGACCTAGCTTTGTCTCTATAGATCATAGACCGCTTGCCTATGCGACATAAGGGGCTGTAGGGCACCTACCCTACAACAACCAATCCCATAATGTGCATCCTAGATATCCAACAACGGTGTCGCGGATCTGATTCACGACCACACGATCAGGCCGCTAAGGTAGGTATTTGCCTATCTTGTTTACTCTTGAACCGTAAAGGGAGTTGAACAACAAGTGATGACATATAATACTCATATTCAATATCCACATAAACAGTAGTCATAAGCCAACACACGGCTCCGTGTAAGTCACCACATGACAATAATATACTAGAGCACTAATCCCACACCGACACACGACTATACTCATAAGTCATCATGTGACTATAACACACTGACCAAAAGCGAGTATCATCACATACATGAGCAATCCCAATTTGAGTGACATTTAATCACAAAGAATAATTCAACGAGTAACATAACAGCATGCCATACTGCCATATATTACTCAGATAATTACTCAATGCTCATAAACTACACTCAATCCACACTAAATATTTCTATATGAAAAGTCTAATGAATAACCGAAAAAGTTTTACCGAAAGTACCTTACCAAAAGGTATCACTGAATCATTTATTCAAATTCCTTATCATATAGCACTACAACAAGAAAACGTTTTTTCACAACTATCAAAAATAGTTGTAACAGGTATTTTACAACGTTTTTTGAAACATTGTTTTACCCGTAGTTGTAATAGGTTCGATGTCTATTACAACTATTTAAAAAGGTTACGACCAAATGTTATAAAAAAGTTCGTTACAACAGGTTTTTATCATTGTAATAGAGTTTACTACACTATCATTGTTAGTTGAATAAAATGTTTTACAACATCTTGAAAACGTAATAGAATGTTTTACAACTAATATTCATAGTTACGAAAGAGTTAATTACAACTACTTGTAAAAGTTGTAAAATTTATTTTTACCACTATTTAAAATCTATGTGGTGCATACTTTACAACTTTTCTAAGGCATTGTGAAATACACAGTACAAATTTTTGAAACGCTGCAATAGGTATTTTAACCTGCTACCATACGCACATTTCAAGCACAACAATGATACTATTTTGGCTACTCAAAGAAAATTCAACGGTCAAACAGTTGAACACTTTTCCAAATTTCTTCCATTCAGAATAAATTAAAAGGTGTTCAAACACAAAATAAAGTACATGTTCCAGCACATAAATTACATTACATGTTCAAAACAAAGTTTTTCACAAAAGATAACACAAGTTCGACCGTGTATACAAAACAAAAAAGATAAAAAGTACCAAACCAAAACAGTTTAATCAACAATAACGAAATCCTTGTGCCAAACAGCTGTTGTTCCTATGACTTGCTGAATATTACGAGCTTCAAAAGTCTCCCTCAATCAAGAAGCATGAGGTTCCAATGGAACATAGACCTAAACTTTCAAGTATAAGCCCCAACTGGAATGTCATGCACCAAAGCAGTAGGATCAATAGATGCAAGCATCCCTTGCCCCTTCAGCAACAGCCTTCTTTCACCAATTGAGTAGCTTGCATTTTTTTGGAACCTATAGAGCACATGTACATTGTTTGGGAAACTAGTATTACCATGTTGTGATTACAACTGCAAAGAAAATGTAATCTATCAGTACAACATTGAAGTAGACTGTAATGTAAGAGTGGAGCGTAATGTACTAAAGCACTATAGCATGATATACTTTTGTAGATAAATCTTTTATATAAACATAAATTGCGTTACGCATGGGCACAAATGCCTTGAGCCATATTACTCACAACCACTGAGATATAAGAAACATTTATTTCACAATATACACGGTTAATAAAAAACCAAACAAGGTTGGGTACAAGACAAGGAATTCTTAGATCATTTTAAGTGCATGTCCCTAATTTAGACCCAACTGAAAGAAAATTGATAGAGCTATTTTGTTCCATTAGCATGGAGAACAGCCTTTGCATTGGTAGAGCTATTTTGTTCCATTAGTATGGAGAACAGCCTTATCTTTTCTTTCATATGTGGTCTTTATATGTTTCTTAATACAGGTACATAACGAAACTTCATAAGCATTATTTATGTAGCACTCGAACGCAAGCAACTATCATTTCAAATATAAGAATATGATGAGCAAAAAATAACGTGGTTTATAAATTTGTGAAGTTGGACTAGGCCAATGCCTACCATAATTGAAATTGAGTTTGTGGCTGTCTTTACCCTTCCACTTCCCTTTCCCATAGGTTTTCATCTGTTTTAATGAAGTTTAATGATGTTATTGATTATTTATTGAAATGTGCTGCCACGACAAATAGTTATTATCAGAAAACGAATTCAACTTTATGTTCAGTCATTTGCCATTAAGAAACTTTGGGCATACAAGCAACTGCCGTTTGAAAATCTATCTAATATGCATCTAATCAAACGGCAACAAAATTTCTGTTGATATTCATTCAATTAGTACAAGGAAGAATGATGCGCATATAATAGAATTTCTATTGATCTATCTAATATGAAGTTTCCAGTTTTTATAATTGAGAATAGCCAACAAGTTCTTATAATGAGATTACCTACGACTATTAATTTAACTTAATAGACGTAACTTCCCTACTCAAAAAAACAAGTACACTCGGGGAAAGAAAGTTTTTTAAAAAATAGAATACAAGATAATTTAACAACTAAAATAATTATGTCAAAAGATCGCACGAAGGTTATAACTAAATATCAGATAGACCAAGTAACCTATTAAAATGACAGCCTTCTCATTTCTATTTTTGACCTTTTGTTGGTGTGTTTAAGTAGGCCTTCTTGGTTTCAAACAATTAAAATAACAATAGGTGTGTTTAAGTAGGCCTTCTTGGTTTCAAACAACTAAAATGACAAATGTTGGAAAAATCTGAACATATAAGGATTTTCAAACATTTAACTCAATATGATGAGAACAATATTTTATCTACAATAAAGAAAAATATTTACAAACCCAAGAAACACAAGAATAAGTTGAGAGGTTATCAAAACTTGTAAAGCGTTACAAAGCAGAAACAAAATATCATAAAACTTATGTTCCCCTCTTATCTACATTCTCTTTAAGTAAACCATCAAAATATAGAAGGTTAATTGGTCTCCATAGGGCATCTTCATGACACTAACAATAGAAAACAAAGGATAATACAAAAAATAAAATTTCCTTGTTTCCATCTATATTGAACAACTATTAAACTGGTTATTCATCGAGTCAAATTATTATTCTGGAATAGGTAAGTCTAAACTAAACGAATTCAAAGAAAAGTTGAGATCTTGCTGCCATCATAAGCAGCGAAAGTGTGATATTTCCGCTAGTAAAGAGTAACAAAAGTGAATACTAGATAGAAAGATTTACATTCCAAAACGCGATTGGAAATGAATCGCAACCTTCCTGATCTAAGAGTTCGATTGGATCTCAACCGGTGTAAGTTGTACGATCTTATTTCAGAAGGAAGAAACTAAATTACCATAACTAATTACGATTTCAGTTTAAACTTTGATTTGAAACAAAACCAAAAGAGATTCATTCAGCATCGTTATCTCATTTCATCGATCAAAATGGAAAAAAAAAGTGTAAAAAGAAGCATCAACATACCTTAATTGAAGCGTAAAATTATAGAAGAATTCGAGTTAGGGTGGAGAAATCGATGAGTGAATGGAGCGAAGGAATATTGGAGTTTAGTATTGGGAATTAGGGAAAGCCTAGGGCTAGGTAATTAGAACAGGAAACTATTGGAAGGACAGAGCTTAAATATTTTTTCCTGAAAGACAACTTTTTGTAGGTATCATTTTTAAGTTATCGGCAGCAGTTTTTAGGTATCAGTTTTAGCTAAACAGTTTTGTTGTCCTTATGAATAATTTTGAAAAATGTTTGTCCTTATGAATAATTTTTAGAAAAATGTTTGCCCTTGTGGTAAAAATATTGAGATCGTGTCCTTAAGGCAAAAAATAAACAAATTTTTGTCCTTTAAATTGATTCCTCCTAATTAAAATTGGGGATGGTGTGCAAGATGAAAATAGCAAGGAGGGACGCAGAGAGTATAGCAATTTGAAATGGTTAGAGGATTACTGTTCCAAGCAAGATTAGTATCCTATTCCAGCCAAAAAATTCAGATTGGAGCCAAAATATTTGGAGTGGAGGGAAATTTAGTTTTGGAACCAAAATGTTTATTATTTAAAACCAAAAATAAACATTTATATACCAAATAGGGTGGAGCTAAATACACCTCCGTGGCCAATCCATTTTACTTAGACGCTTCGGTCGGCAGTATAATAACGATCGATGGTGTACTACCGATTATTTAGTATTAATTGTTAATTATATTTATTAATTATTAAACGCAATTAATAAATATTAACTATAATTTACTAATTATCACTAGTTAACTATGATAAATTTTAATATATAAAAAGTAATCGTTGAATATGGATAATAATCAGTAACTATAAATAATTTACTGATAATGATTAATTGTAATAAATTATAAATAATAACCTATATAAGGTGACATTTATAATTATTAATTTTAAATTATCATTTATAAATTGTTAAGTCAATAATAATTATTTTTTATTAATTGTAACTTGCAACATTTAGGGAAAAAGTCATAAAAAATTAAAGTTTTTCCAATGTTATTATAATCGATGTTGTTAAAAGGGTATTACTACAACCTCTTCAAAAAAAAGTGGTAAAAAATGAGGTTTTTACGACCTTTGCTCTAAAAAGATTGCACTATAAAAACGTTATAAAAGGAAAGGATTTTACAACTTTTTCTTAGAAAACTCTGTAAAAAGAAATTTTTACAACGTTTTAGAAACATATTGTGAAAAAAATGTTGTAATATGTGTTTTTTGTTGTAATGTAGAAGTGGAAAACAATATAAAAAGTAAAAATATAATCTTTGTGCAAGATTATAATGAAACTTTCCTATAACAAAGTATAATATAATATTAATTAGTATTAAAATAATATTCAATAATAATAGATACATACTTAACCTTTACAATATTTTCATTATATATACTTTACGTATATAAGTTTATAATTGCTAAAGTAAGGCTAATATATATATATATATATATATATATGTATGTATGTATGTATGTATGTTTATTTTAATACACACACAAACACACACATATACATACTTGTTCAATTAAAGACTTAGAAGAACGTGGTGGACCAGCACCACAGCGTACATACGCTCACACATAATTTTAAATATAACATAGCATCCTACATCGATATTTAACCATGCACAACATAAATATACACGCAATTACCCTTATTCGAACATAGACCTGCTTTTCTCCTACGACACATATACATGGAATTAGGTGATTGTGGTGCTTATGAAAGTGGTCCAATACATGGGAAGGCAAGTGAATAGTCTGTATTGTTAAGTAGTGTTCAGAATCAGAGAGTATTTGGTTTTGAGGCTCGCAATCGCTGTCCTTAAAGCAATATTTGCCCCCACTTTTTTGAAGTTTACTAATGGGTTGGATGGAAAATGGCTTCTCCGGATACATTAAAACTTGAATCTAAAGATGAAGCAATGTCTGTGGATTCAATAGGATTTTATTAGTGCGGAAGAAGTTAAAACAAATGTTTTTAAAACAGCAATAGGGAAGATCCTTATAAAGTAGACGAATAGTTGCTCTGGCAAGGGAGGCGACCATTGGAAAAAAGATGTAAATGTTGTCCGAACAGCAGTTTATTTTCCAGGAGGCAAAATTTGAAATTTAAAAATTTATGACTATTGGCAGGCAGCAGCCATACCCTTTCCGAACCCCCTCTCGTGCACACGCACACGCAAAGTGCTAAATGCTTTCCGCGCATGCGTGTTATGGCAATGCCCCCTTTCTCTTCTCCTTTAGTCATTTCAATTAATTCAACATGTAATATTTCACATATATACTCAAATATTGAAACAATTCTCCACGATGTGGGACTAATATACTTGCTATATCATCATAAAACAATCTCCCTCAACAATCCCCTACTAGATTGTTTTGTTAATGATGTTCAGTTCTATCTTAGTTAGAAGTTACACATCATATGGTATCTATTCGATTAAACCGCATACTAATATAAATATCTCAGAACTAAAAAGAAGAGTTTGGTGGTCTTAACTTAAACCAAGTCTTCTTTGACTTATAAAGTCGAAAATATTACACATGCAACTTCAATTTACCAGTAAAATTTCCCTTCCCGTGAGCACCGTTATAGCCATGTGCTCGTTCCCGGCTTAATGAAATTTTGCAAGAGCATACCTTGTAAACTCTTGTTTAGAAGCGGCTTCACTTCCAAGTTCATAAAGGTAAAGTTATTTTTCTTTTCAATGTCTCTGTTACCAGACTATTTAGAACTTTATTAAGAGTTGCTCAACTCAACCTCTTCATACATGTAAAGTTCACACTAATTTGTCTTAGTGCTTTTCAATCATATGACAGTTTGTTATTACCCATTAAACCTTAAAATTAAGCTAAGTAATATTAAGGTTGTGTTTCCGCTGTCATCGATTAATTGTTAATACAGGGTTTAAGTCCCATTCCGACTGACGTGGTCCTTTCCATTTCTTTAGTTAAAGCTTTTGTGAATGGATCTGCCAAATCATCAATAGATCTTATATAGACAACAATAATTATTCTATCATTTATAATTTGTCTAACATATTCATGTCTAAGGTTTATATGTCTTGATTGTCCAATTTATACATTAATGTATGCTCGAGACATAGTTATTTGACTATTGCAACGTAGAGATATAGCTAGCATTGGTTTCGGCCATATCTTGATATCCAACAACATATTTCTTAGCCACTCTGCCACTTTTCCTGCTGTAGCAAGTACTATAAATTCTGATTCCATCATGGAGTGCGAAATGCAAGTTTGTTTCTTAGATGCCCAAGAAACAGCACCTCTACCTAATGTGAAAATCCAACTCGAAGTGGATTTATTATCACTAGTACTAGTTATACAACTTGCATCAGTGTATCCTTCTAATACACTTGGAAACTCATTATAAACAAGTCCTAGATTTTTGGTCCTTTTGAGATAACGAAGTAATCTTCCAATTGCTTTCCAATGATATATGCCAGAATTGCTGATATATCGTGCAAGTTTACGTAATGCATGTGCTATGTCAGGTCTCGTACAATGCATGGCATACATTAAACTACCAATAGCGCTTGCGTATTAGAGTCGAGCAATGCCCCTACCATTATTTTAATTGAGATTGATAGTTGAGTCTAATAGGGCACTGTCATCTTTAATTTTTAGATGCTCAAACTTCTAAAGTACTTTTTGAATATAATGTGATTGGCTTAGTACCTAGCCCCCACTATCTTTACTAACTTTTATACCCATAATTGTATCAACTTTATTCAAATCTTTCATTTTGAATTTTGATGTTAGATATCTCTTAGTGTCTTGTATCCTTTTCATGTTAGTGCTGAATTTAATAAATCATCTGCATATAAACAAAAAATTACTCCATATTCCTTAGTAAATTTAGAGTAGATGCATTAGTATGAACCATTATATGTAAAACCATTTTGAAGTATTATTGAGTCAAATTTTTCGTGCCAATGTTTGGGTGCTTGTTTTAATCTGTATAATGATTTTGTTAGTTTGCAAAATTTTCTTTCATTTCCAAGTAGAACAAAACCCTCAGGTTGTCCGTAAACTTCTTCATTAACTTCATTCAGGAAGGCTGTTTTAACATCCATTTGGTGGATATACAATTGACAAATTGATGTTAAGGCTATTAATACACGAAATGATGTAATTCTTGCAACCGGAGCATCGAAGAAATCAACTCCTTCCTTTTGTCTGAATCCCTTGGCTACTAATCTAGATTTGAAAGTTTGCACGGTACAATCGTTGTTATGTCGAAATACCCATTTGCAACCAATAGATTTTGACCTTTGAGGTAAGTCTACCAATGCGCAGGTATTATTTAATAAAATTTAATCCATTTCATCATTAATCGCTTCCTTCCAAAGGGCGAAATCTCTAGAAGTCATAGCTTCTTTGTATGTTTTTGGGTTGTCTTCTATATTCAGCACTATAGGAATTTTGTTAGTAACTTCATTTCTAGTTCCTTCTAGAAGAAATGCTATAGCATGAGATGATATAAAAGCTGGACCAAAAAATTTATCTTTTCGAATTCTTTGTGTCCTTCTTATTTCTGTTTATTCTTCTGTCACCTTTCTTTGACCACTAGCAGAAGGTGTAGAAGCATCTATTGGTGTTTGAATGACGCTGGAGCTCAATGACTAGTTTGTAGTCGAATCGTTCTTGAATTTATTTTCCATAAACTCAACATCCCTTGATTCAACTATAGTGTTTAAGGATAAATCCAGTAGTTTGTATGCTTTGGAGTTTTCAGCATATCCTACAAATACACTTTCCATGGCCCTTGGACCAAGTTCAGTTCATTTCGGATTAGTCACCGTATAGATGGCAATACATCCTCGTACCTTTAGATATCTTAGATTAGGTTTTTGATAATTCCATAGTTCGTAAGGAGAAAATTTAGCTGTAACATCCTGGTATTTTCAACCATTCGCATCCTCATATATTGGACTTGAATTGCTCAAAATATCATATTGTTAATTTATATTTGGAAAAACTTAGCATATACAGTAAACGAAATAATCACAGAATCAAAAACACAGAGTAATATAACAAAAAGCAGTGGAAATAAATGAATAGTAGTTCATGAAACTACTATATATATATATAACAGAGTAAAACAAGATACAACAGAAATCTCGAATATAATAGTCAAATAAAAGATCAGAATATATCACAGAAGTCAACTGAAGATCTGCAAGCTGTATAGGTAGATGGATCTTCGAACGAAGCTCTAACCCAAAAGGTGAGTCTCAAAACCTATAACATACAGTCTGATCCGATCATAAAGCAAAACACAAAACATTCGAGTCAAGATCAACAATCTTATATCAATAAATTCAACTCAAGTGAAATATCAACTAAAATACAAATAACTCAAAGGATGTTTGGGATAACCATCCTCTAAGGTTCCGTTAAACCATCTACTATGTAGTAATATACACTATTACAAAAATGTCTAAAGTAAAGTAAACTATTAAAATAGCGTTAAGGCGTTATCAATATCCCCCTTAACACATTTTTATATATTTTCGTAGTCTATATAGTACCGTAACTTCCCGTAAACTGGGATTATCAGAGGCATTCCATAGGTATGGTACAAAACAAACTTGTAGTAGTCTCACTAAAGTAGGTGATAGGGCAAAACTAGGCAATGCCAGGGTAGATATACCAATTACACTTCCGGTCTGGTGGTAATGCATAGCATCAACTACCACCCACCTCGTGCCACACTACCAAATCAAAGGTGCGCAATAAATCAATCACAAAGTATTAGAGTGGTAATCGAAGAAGTGTGTCCGATCGGAGGAGCTACCTCACTTGGTCCGCCAATTTCTCCTGTTTTAGCCACCTTGAGCCAACTCACAGGAGCCAAGTCCACTTATATACCTCATATAAGATCATCGCCACCATCCTACTTCATTCTAGAATCTCCACCACATACACCGTTGTTAAAGTGGTTCTCGGCATTGGCAGAGAGTATGGCAATAACCGATCCCGATCTCTTTAACATCCCAACGTTATTATAACACCGTGGTCATTTCAAAATAGTTTATACTTCAAAATCAAAATATCATTTTCATTCCAAAACCATATCGATACTATATCATTTCCATTTCAAAACCATATCAATACAAAATCATTTCTAGTTTCAAAAACCATCTCAATACGATATCATTTCCAAGATCATAACACAAAGGTATAACACTTTCTAAATCAAAACACTTGAAATTACAAACCTTTGGAAATCATAAAACTTTGAAATCATAACACTTTGAAATCATAACACTTTGAAATTATAATACTTTCCTATAAACAGTTTAGATATTAATAAAAGTATATATAATAAAATAATCTATAAAATAAAATAGTTTATATAAAATAGTTACAAATTAAAATAGTTTATAATAAAATAGTTAGTATATTAAAATAGTTTATATCAAAAATAGTTTATATTAAAAATGATTTATGTAACGACCCGCTATTTTGGACCATTCAAATCGACAATAAAACCATACATATCCGACTTGAATAATTCAAAATACCAATTGTTAATTAAAATTTGGCAACACTTAAAATATACAATAAATAAATCAATCACAGATCACAGAGTAATATAATGCAGTGGAATAGATAAAGAATAGTAGTTCATGAAGCTACTATATACATCAGAGTTAGAAATAAAATACAACCGAATAGTTCAAATGCAGTGAAGTCTCCAATGCAACAGATGACTTCTCTGAACCAATCAACTGAAAAGGCTGGAATCTGAATTGATAGTTGGATCTCCAAATGAAACTCCAAACTCCAAAGATGAGTCTCTAATGTTGTATCACTCAGTCTGACCCGAGCGTAAAGTAAAACATAAAACACTCGAGTCGGGATTAACATTCTTATATCAAAAAATCCAACTCAAGTGAAATATCAACTGAAATACAAATAACTTAAAGGATGTTTGGGATAACCATCCTCTAAGGGTCCATGGAACTATCTACAAGGTAGAAATATACACTATAACACCGTGGTCATTTCAGCTTAATTTATACTTCAAAACCAAATACCATTTCACTTCAAATATCTCTATATTTCCCAAAATAGTATTTATATATATTAAATAATTTATACAATAAAGTATTTTTAATTCCCTCAACTTAACAGATCGTTTCAACATCAACCCGACCTTCCCATTTAAATTAAATTCAATCTCAATTTATCAATTTAAATTCAACTCAATTCCTAAAATAAACACTTCAATTTATCGATCTCAAATTCGGATTTGTAATCACAAAAATACCCCTTTATATTTCAATATATTTCAAAACTTTAAGTATTCAACGTTTCAACTAAATTTTTATTCAATTTAGTTTTCTAAATAATAAAATCAAATTGGGTTCAACCTAAATTTCACTTTAATTCAATTTAGTTGCTAAATAACAAATTCAACTACGTTGATTTCAAATACAGATCTGAATCTCAACATAAACCATTCAAATTTCCAATATAGTTCAAGGCTTTAATATTTAAATGTTCTATATAACAGTTTCATATAGATCTCGATTTAACCTCATTATTATTTAGTCTTGAAATACTCCCTTATTAGATTCAATATCATTTAAGTAACCTTAAATTACATTCTACTCAATATTTTCTTTAATTTTATTAAACGTGAAATATTCATTAAATCACTTAAATCAAAAATCCAGTTACAAAATCATACCTTTAAATTTTCCATTCAATAATTTCAAATCGATTTAATTAAATAAATCCTTATTTAAATACCATTTTTAATAAACCCAAATTTATCTCCCAATCTTAATTATTCAACTTTTTACAATGGTAAATTTTGAAATATAAATCTTAAATAATACTCAAACATATTATATGGATTAAATCAATCTCAATAATATTATAATTAAATATATATATAAAATTTCCATTTATATACATAATATTTTAAGAACCAATATTTATTAAATCCCATATATTTCTTTTCAACTATAGAAATTTATTTTCAAAATATTTATATGGACCAACGGTGTCTGTATATATTTCCTATCATATGGTCAAGTGCGACAGATATTTATCATTTCAACCCGTACATTAAATATATACGGATGGATATCATTTCAACCCGTAATCCCAAATTCAATTAAATGAAAATCGCTTGGGTTTATCATTTCAACCCATAATGATTTTCTCCTATTCTAAAGTCCGTTCGGGTATGTATCATTTCAAACCATAACGATTTCTATACTAATAGGGAACTTGCAGAGTGATAACATATATGAAAATAATAATAACAACAGGCATATATCATCAAAATAAATATAAACAATAGGATATGGTGTCATATCCCATAAGTGAACATTTATAGATAATAGCATATATAACAATTTAAATAACTACAGCCTCATATTTCAATTGTCGTTTCAATTGAAATCAAATTTAATAAATAAAAGAACGTTAATCGTGAGTGATTGCTCACCTTTCGAGGTTAGAGAGATACACAATGATGTTGAGTTACGAAACCCAAGCATGAATCTCAAAGCAAAGTAAGATCGGCACGAATCGACGATCAAAGCTGATAAAAGAAATCGATGGGAACGGGTCAAATTAGCTCGATAAAAATTTAGGCGAGATGTATTTTTATATTATTATCCTCCTTAAACCTAAAATTCAAATTAAAGTATATATACATTTCATATAAGTCTTAAATTAAATATATTTATTGAAATCAAACATAAAAAAAAAATCAAAACCAAATTCACTCTATCTTATAGTATATACGTTATATTTAAAACATCAATATCTGAAACTAAATGTACATAACCAAATTAACATCCAAAGATATACATAACAATAAATAATGTAAGTTTAAAGAAATCTAATAGTTTAACCAACTGCAGATTTCCTTTACAAATAATATACTGTAATCATTATTATTATTATTATTATTTTAACCAAAAATAAAATATGCTAACACAATGCTAGTAAAAAATGGAGAAAGGATGCTTATGCTTACCAATATTGATATGCAAACCTACATTTTATATGTACAATAAAGTGTGTACAAACAAACCTTTATATGGGCTGATGTTTAAAAAATGTTATACATATATTGTTACACATATTCACAGCAGCCGTTATACCTAACTTGTATACAAATTATATTTTAAACAGCACCTGACAATAGATGATGGTAAAATAAAAATAATATATATATATATATATATATATATATATATTATAACTAATACAAACCTATAAAGCTCTGAAATGTATACTAGTATATCTATACAACCAACCCAATATGAAAATATGTACCCATGCAAATATCTAAAGTTTTTAGAAACAATACTTAGGCTTATATATATAAAATAAAATAAAACAATAACTTACGCACAAAAAAAACACAATACTTAATCAGACAAACGCACAAGTTGTATTACCTATCAAGATATCACATATACATATATGTTAAAAGTTTTCTGCAAGGCAAAATGGGTGACAAGGTGAGATACGTCTGCATGTAAGAGTGTGAAAGAAGAGAGAGGGTGGAGAAAGAAAAATTGAGGAGAAGAAAGTGACAGTAGATCCTTGCTTTACAAAAAAAAAACTTATAAAGGTGAAATAAAATGAGCCGTAAAAGAATTAATGAATACAAAAAAATGTATAATTCAAAATGGTGTGGGCCTCAGGTAAATATCCATTCACATCTTTTTTTGACATATATAAAACGTATGAAAAGCTTTAAAATGAAACGGCTATATATTAATTATTATTATAAAACGTTTTAAAGTGACTAGGGAAATAAATATATGGAAGTTGATAAAGGAGAATGAAGAGACCCAAAAATGGAATGACAAATAATAATTTTGAATTGATGGAAAAAAAGTAACAGCTGGCATAACCCAAAGTTATAAAGGCAGAGGAAAATGCTTTGCACAATTTAAGGTGAGCTTTCAAATTTTTTTGAATGTTTTATAACTTTCTAGCTGTAGTGAAGAAAATGGAATTTTAAAGGCAAAAATTAAAGTAACCGTTCCA
The DNA here is from genome assembly GCA_030765085.1 of Allium cepa. NCBI lineage: Eukaryota > Viridiplantae > Streptophyta > Magnoliopsida > Asparagales > Amaryllidaceae > Allium > Allium cepa. The sequence goes on from CM060941.1 coordinate 511,718,555, forward strand.
ATTAAATGAATATAAAACATATGCATGTTTTGTACATTCATACTTCCAAAATGGTATGATGTGGCAACGGTTGAATTTCAGTAAAAGATGAAATAAATGTGAGAAACGAAATAAATAGGAATGAACCGCATTTTTCCAAAACGAAACGTATGCAACAAATTAGCAAATAAATAGAAACGTGTAGGGAGATGAGTGAAATAAATAGAAAATGTTAAAATATAAATAAATATAACCTACATGAAAAGGACAACATGACGATTTAGAAATTAATAAATGAGAAACGTATATCCCTATACGTTTTAGTTTCAAAAAGGACAGAAAATTTTATCAAAAGTTATAAAGAGTTAAAAGCATTGAAACGTAGTTTCCGCTGAAATTTATTTTATTCCCAACTGAGATGAGGGAGAAAGGAAAAGATTTCAAACAAATGAATATATTCCAAATGAATGTAATATAAACGGTCATGGTGTGGTTCATCAGAAAATTTAATGCAATTTATAATTGTGTGAGCTGTACGTTGATTTAAGGAAAAAAATAAAAGCAATTAATGGCTTGATTTAATAGTACGTTTCAAATTTGAAAAGAAAAGAGAAGTAAGGGTTGAAATTTTGATTTCAATTAAATGATCGCGTAAATGAGCAAATAGCAATTAGCAAATAGCAGAAAGAGATAATGGAATATATGGTAGAAAAGGAATAAATGAAATGTGAACGGATAGAATGCAAATTTCACGGCAGAGAATTAAATATAAGGTGGAAAGGTGTGGCAACGCTCACCCATAGATTTAGCTAAAACCTTTAAAAGAAATTTAATATGGTATGAGTTGTACGGTTTCAAATCTGAAAAGTAGATAAATCCAAGTCACAAATTTCAGCACCGATGACGCACGGTTTTATTGTTTCCGTCGCGTATCGGATCTCAAAATACAGAAATAAATATACCGTAGTGATCAGTACAACGAGACGATCAAAATGGTATATAGATATTGGTGGTACGATTGAATTATAAAAATTCGAATTTTCACTAGTTGGAAAAAATGCAGTAAAAACGCAGAAAATAAGATCGACGGAGCTATATAAGTCCAAATTTGGGAAAACGAAAAATGACGTCTCAGTCAGAAGATGATTTAGAATTTTTCTATGTAAAAAATATTCAGGTCTTGAAAATAAATTTATTTTCACCAAATATTAACTGATTTGAATTTAATAGAATTATATAATAAATAAACCTTCATATAATTAATTGAAAATTTACCGTTTGCTATATTTAATTATACGTAAACCAAATATTAAAACTTTATTTCAAAATATTATTATTAAAATTTCTCAAAATCCAAATTAAATACGTTATAAAACTAATTAAAAATTAATAAAATTTTATGGGTCGTTACAATTTATATTAAAATAGTCTATATTAAAAATAGATTATATAAAAATGATTTACATTAAATAGTTTATATTAAATATATAAGTAGTTTTAAATACAATTTTAAAAATACTTGTATAATAAAAAAAGTTTCCTTAAATTTCTAAAATCGATTCAAATCAACTTGAATTCAAAAATTCAGATTTAATTCAATCTCAAATCATCAATTTCAATTCAATTCAGTTTCTAAATAAACTATTTCAAATTATATCAATTTCAAATACAGATTTGAACACAAAATAAATCATTTCAATTTCAATATATTTCAAAGCTTTGAATATTCAACATTTCAAAACTAAATTTGACAATTTCATATATATATCATATTCACATTACTATTATTTATTTTGAAATATTTACTTAATCATTCAAACAATATTTAAATAAAACTTCAAATTTCAAATAACTAAATATTTTCTTCGATTTATTTACACTTGAAATATTCGTTTAGTCATCCTAAACCAAAATCAAGTTATACAAACATATCCTTTCAAAAATCTCAAATTCAATAAGTTTCAAATAGATTTTAATTAAATATAATTCTTAATTAAATACAAAGTCAAATAATTCAAATTTATCAATCCAATCTTGACTTATAAAATCAAATCTATTTTAAAATATAATCTTAAATAAATACTTAAATATCTTATTAAATTTATTTATATATTATATCTATTTACATATTCTAAAAATAGTAAAATTATAAATAAATTCTTAAAATTTATAATTTCAAAATAAGTTATAACTATACAATTTTCAAAACATATAAATTTCAAAATCTAAATTGTAAAACTTTATAAAAATACATTTATATATAAAATCTTAAAATCAATATTTATTAACCATAAATTCTTTTCCAAAATCATAGAAATTATTTTCAAAATATTTATATATGGACTAACGGTGTCTGTATATAATTTTCTATCCTATGGTCAAGTGTTACAGATATTTATCACTTCAATCCGCAATTTAAATTGTATACGGTTATATATCATTTCAACCCGCAATCCCAAATTCAATTCAATGAAAATCGCTATGGTTTATCATTTCAACCCATAGTGATTTTCTCCTATTCTATAGATCGTTTGGGTATGTATCATTTCAACCCATATGAAATTCTCTACTAACAGTGAATTTGCAGGGTGATAACAATATGAAAATAATATAACATGCATATATCATCAATATAAATAACAGATAATGGTGTCAGATGTCACAGGTGAATAGATACAGATAATAGCATATATATATATATATATATATATATATATATATATAGCAATGTAAATAACTAACAGCAGCATATTTCAATTGTCGTTTCAATTGAAATCAAATTTAATAAATATAAGAACGTTAATCGTGAGTGATTGCTCACCTTTTGAGGCTAGAGATGAACGAGAACGAGATGAGTTACGAATCCAAACACAAATTCCAAAGCAAAGTTAGAATGGCACGAATTCGACGGACAAGCTGATAAATAGGAATTGAAGAAATCAGATCAGAACTGGATCGATGAAGGTAAATGGTATAAGTGAACTTATATATTACTATATATATCTATATATATAAGTCATATTTTAAATTCAAACACATTTCATCTTGAACATATATGTACTATTATACAAATTGAAAGCGTCTATATTAATATCAACATATATAAATAATATATTTAAAATCAATGCTTATATATTATATTAATTCAGCCTAACATATCACACACACACACACATATATATTTGCAGATTAACACATTAGGACTGTACTATATAAATTAACATATTATGTACATATTTTAAAGTACTATATTTATATAATTTGAAAAACAAACTACCTTATACTTATATATATATATATATATATATATATATATATATATAAAAACTAGTATATATCAACATATATGTGTTTTAAACTTTCATACATACTATACAGAAAATAAAATTCCTTCAGCAAACCCACAACATACAAGAGATAAACATCAATATATGCTCTACTGCATACTTCAAACCTATTATATATATATATAGCTAATGCATGATATAATCTATGTTACCTTATATAAAACTAACACATAAAATTTGTCAAAATTCTGTATATACTTTATATAAATTAAAATGTCAATCCGTCCTTTGAATACAAAAGCATGTATATCAAAATACTTAAACAGATCATATAGACGCATTAGGTACACTATTTGAATCATTTCTTAAAACCTAATATAATCTATGTATAGTAATATATATACTGTCATATAAAATTCAACTTCACTAAAAATTATAACATATATAAACTATATAACCTATATATATATATATATAACATATGTATATATTATATACTAACAAAATATTATAAAACATACATACATACATATATATATATATATATATACACACACAGAACAAAAGCAGATCCTACCTTAAATATAAGCTTCTCTATAACAGAGCAATGAAAAGAATTATATATATAACACTGTAACATTATAAATATATCAAACCATCTACATATATACAGAATATATATTCGTATATCACTAAATATAATTAATATATACTACATATATATAAAAGTTGTAAATGTTATATACATAAAACAGTATTTTACACTTAAACAATATACAAAGCACGCGTACCCTTGTGTATATATATGCTATATGTGATACAAATAATGTAAAGGATCTGTACAACATTATACATAAATATATATATGACTAACATATATATGCACCACATATACATAATTAATATAACTTACATATTATACAAATATATATTACCTAAGATATAAATATACCAATTAATCAACATAGAATATATACCTATATACCAAAAGCAGACGCCTGCGATGAGAAATGAAGGAGGCAGAGGTGGAAGGGAAGACTACAGTACAAACGGGCTCATGCGGTTCTAGGGGAAGGGAGGTTGTGCTCTTCCTGCTGTAAGGTGAAGGCAAAGGTCAGCGAGGTGGCTGTGATGGTCGAGTGAGGCTTCGGCCTTGAGTGACTTGGTGAGTGATGAGGGAAAGAAGATGAGAGGGCGAGGCTTTACGGAGGAGGGAAGGCCAGGATGATGAGGTGCGAGGATGAACTCGGGTTTTGGTAGGCTGGTTTGGCTAGCTTCGGCGTGGGCTTGTTCATGATGGTGGAGCTGTTCACCTTGAGCGGAGAGATGGGGAGGTGGAGAAGAATCGAAGGCGGAGGGTCGCATTTGGCCATGCAGAGGCGAACAAAGGAGGCAACCATTATTTGTTTTAAAATGATAAACTAAAATAAATCTTTGTCAAAAAGGAGTGAACGAATGGTAGAAAAATTGAAAAGGCGGCAAAAGAAATCAAGGAACTAGAAGCAAATTAGAAGAATAATAAATATCATATTAAATTAATGGAATAACAAAAGTCACAAATAGAATTTCAAAAAACAGTAATAGCTAATGGCTGTTGGGTTGATATATGGTGGAAATGGAATAGTCAAAAGAAATTTGAAATGTTTGTAACCTTACCGATACTACAGATCGTTTCATCGATCCTACAGCGACTCGAACTTCAAAACACAGAAATGAATATACTGCAGAGATTAGCACGATGAGATGGTCAAAATGTTGTACGAAAATCAGTGGTACGATCATCTATAAAAAGTAGACAATCAGTGCCAAAATGCTGCTAATTTGCCAGAAATAAGATAAACGGGGCAATAACAGTCCAAATTTGAGAAAATAAAAGATGACTTCTCACTCAGAAGATGATTTGCCAATTTATTGTATAAAAATATTCAGGTTTGGAAAACATTTTATTATCATCAAATATTAACTGATTTGAATTTAAATAAAATTATATAATAAAATAAACTATCGTATTATCGGATGAAAATTTACCATTTACCATGTTTAAATAGACGTATTCCAAATATCAAATTTTCAATTCAAAATTTTATTATTTAAAATTTCACAAAATTCAATAAATTAAATTAATAAAACCACTAAAATTTACGGGTCGTTACACTCTCACCCACTCAAAACTTTTCGTCCTCGAAAAGGAAGGAGGTAGGAGAATAGAAACAACCAGAAAGAAAATAGATTCAAAACAATAGATTTAAACCACATAAATTTCAATTTAAATTAATTAATATTCAATAATTGATTTTAAGTTCAAGATATTTCATTAATTTGATTTTTTAGTTTATATTAATATTTGTTACAAAAGTTTCTTTCAAAACAAAATTCATTTTATATTGTATATTATTCAATTACATATTCAACTTCTGAATAATTTAAGTAAGTTGTATTAGAATGAAATTGGGTATTGTACAAGTAAACTTTTTCAAGTTTAAATATTTATCCAAAATTTGGCTTCATTTTATAATTGAAATTATTCCTTGTCAAAATTTAAGAATTAACTTTTTGGTTTCACTTCAAACCATTGAGAGATAATATATATATATATGTATGTATGTATGTATGTATGTATGTATATAAACATAAATATATCAAATCAAATCTATAATCATAATTCTATATATACATCAAGTCATCCTTAAGAAATTCAAATCAAATTTGTTTTCCACAATAAAAGTGTAGCAAAGCTATAAAATGATCTCTCCACTCTGAAACTCGAAAATAAATGTCGACGATGCGGCCGCCATCACCGAAACTATTTCTCAACGGTAGAAGAGGAAAGCACTGATTTAAACTTTTAAAAATTCTTTGGAAACGATTCTATTCGAAAATACTTTCAATAATAAAGATTTTAAAATTTTAAAACCAAAGTTTGAAATCACTGGAAGTTAAATTCTCAAATTCTCAATTTAAATTCATCTAAATTCCAAATCAATTTATAAATCATGTTTGATAACTTCATTTGTTTATATATTGGAAAAATCAATGGTTTATAAAACAACAGATTAAAATCAAATATTATCATAACCAATTCAATTTACTACTTAATTTCAGAAAAATTATACTTATATATATATAGTATAATCATATAAAATTTATTTCATTAACCAAATATGAAAACAATATTGTGTCAGCTTGCTTTGTTCAAGTGTTTCGGAATTTCTATCGATAGCGTTGATCAAATGAATCGATCGAAAACCCCAAATCAACTTAACAACTCAAATAACACATTATTAAACAATTTAATTTTAATTATAATTACACTCCCTCACTCGATAATATAAAATGGATTAAAACAAGGATAGAGATTCAAATTTTGAGAGACCCTAATCAAAAGTATTCTAATTCGAAGATGGGCTCGAAACGAAGATAAGATGATTAAATAGCAGAATATGAAGAAGGATATACCAATATTAATCGTGAGCGACCTTAACCGGATCAACCGTGGCTTGAAGAATATGATCGATGTAGAATTTTGAAGCAAATCGGCATCCGATCATAAGAGATAGGATTTGGGCATAACAAGGGATATCAACATCTAAACCGAGGATATAGGAATCTCCTGTGAATCAATGCTCGTTGTAGAGGAGTTTCACCCCTTTATAATTCATATAGTGGAGCTATAGGATGCTCCAGAATAAAAAAAATACGAATAGGGAGAGGAAAGAATGGATATTTCAACGAATAGGAGAGTTTCAAAATTCGAAGGAAACTGAATCAAAGAGGAAGAGATTTAAGCTCGAATGAAAGTGATTTTGTAATCAAATTTACCTTATATGCTAAGTTTTGCCTAAAAGCAGAGCTCTGATACCACATGTAACAGACCACCTGTCAGTGGGGTAAAGCACACCGTAGCATACATTGGTACCTGTGTTCTGCCTTTATGGCCAGTCTCTCAACTGCACCAACCCCAGTAGGGACATGTAGGAGTAAGAGCTATCTGTTTGCTACTAAACTAGAAGCGAGAACCCCTATCATGCTGCACCCTCCAAGTGCATAGGTAGACACACATGCCGGATTTGAATTGCTCAAAATATCAGATTATTAATTTATATTTGGCAAAACTCAGCATATACAGTAAATAAAGTAATCACGGAATCACAGACATAGAGTAATATAACAATAAGTAGCGAAAACAAATGAATAGTAGTTCATGAAGCTATTATATATATAACAGAGTAAAATAAGACACAACAGATGTCTCGAATACAATAGTCAAATGCAAGATCAGAATATATCACAATAATCAACTGAAGATCTACAAGCTGTATAGATAGATGGATCTTTAAACGAAGCTCCAATCCCATAGGTGAGTCTTAAAAGCTGTAACACTCAGTCTGACCCGAGCCTAAAGCTAAACACAAAACACACGAGTCCGGATTAACAATCTTATATCAATAAGTTCAACTCAAGTGAAATATTAACTAAAATACAAGTAACTCAATGGATGTTTGAGATAACCACCCTCTAAGTATCAGTTAAACTACCTACTATGTTGTAATATACGCTATTATAATAATGTTTAAAGTAAAGTAAGCTAATAAAATAGAGTTAACGCATTATCCATCTCCCCCTTAACACATTTTTATATACTCCCATAGTCCATACAGTACCGTAACTTCCGGTAAACTGGGCTTATTAGAGGGCACTCTATCGGTATGGTACAAAACAAACTCGTAGTGGTCTCGCTAAGGTAGGTGACATAACACAACTAGGCAATGCCAAGGTAGACATACCAATTACAATTCCGGGCTGGTGGTAACGCATAATAGCAAACTACCACCCACCTAGAGCCACACTCCCAAATCAAAGGTGCACACCAAATCAATCACAAAGTAATAGAATGACAGTTGAAGAAGTGTGTCCGGTCAGAGGAGCTACCTCACTTGGCCCATCAATTGCTCTTGTTTTAGCCACCTTAAGCCAACTCATGGGAGTCTTGTTCCACGTATATACCTCATATAGGATCGCCGCCACCATCCTACTTCATTCTGGAATCTCTACCGCGTACACGGTTGTTAAAATGGTTTTCGGCATTAGCATAGAGTATGACAATAACCGATTCTGGAATCTTTAACAACCTAACGTTATTATAACACCGTGGTCATTTCAAAATAGTTTATACTTCAAAACCAAAATATCATTTCCATTCCAAAAACATATCAATACTATATCATTTCCATTTCAAAACCATGTCAATACAATTTCATTTCTATTTTCAAAAACCATCTCAATACGATATCATTTCCAAAATCATAACACTTAAAAGCTATAACACTTTCTAAATCCAAACACTTGAAATCATAACACCTTGAAATCATAACACTTTGAAATCATAATACTTTCCTTTAAACAGTTTAGATATTAATAATAGTATATATAACAAAATAGTTTATAAAATAAAATAGTTTATATAAAATAGTTATAAATTAAAATAGTTTATAATATAATAGTTAGTATATTAAAATAGTTTATATAAAAAATAGTTTATATTAAAAATGATTTATATTCAAATAGTTTATACTAAAAATAGTTTATATTAAAAATAGTTTATATTAAAAATGAATTATATTTGTTAGCATCAAAATTGATCACTAACACCCTTGAATAGAGTTATGTAGAGAGGTTAATGAAGAGAGTAAATGAGAATAGAAAAATAGTGCAATTCAATGCGAAAAGAACAACAAAAACGAGAACACCAGATTTAAGTGGTTCGGCGTAATTGTCTACGTTCACTTTGAATCAAATCTTTATTACTTTCTCAATCACTTGAATACAGATACAATTTGTAAACAAATCACTTAAATATAAGTTTGAATCAAAAAGAGGAGAGTCTAAAAAATGGCAAAGTCTACCCGGTGTTCTAAGAAAAAGCTTCCTTCATCTGTACCCCTGCCTCTCTATTTATAGATGGAGATAGGCTGGACTCCCTACGCAGGTCCAAGAACAAGGTATTTCAGCCCACAATAGGCAACTTCTGTGCATCGGGACAGGCATATCGAACGGTGGGAAACCGAACCACTCGGTCCGACCCAATTGCGCTGAACTACTTGCACAGGGCCACCGGCCCTTCATCATCTTGACCAAACCACTTAGGTCGAGCTAGCTTGGCAACCCTATCCATCTCGGGTCGTCGTCCCTTTCCTTCCTTGGCCGAGAGGGAACTGTTGAACCAACTAGGCCGAGCCAGAGTTAGCTGAACCACGAATAAAGAAACTCATGTGTCTGAGCCGTCTTTGCTAACCTCCCTCGACCGAGCGATGCATGCCGAACGATGACGACTCAACTGACCGAACGATGCGTGCCAATTGATCTTGACCGAGCGACGTGGGATGAGTTACCCAGACCATGCGACGTATATCGAGTTACTCAGACCGAGCGGCATGCACCGAACCGTACTTACCAAACTGCACATAAACCTCGAAACCTATCGATTGCATCAAACCCTTATATCTGCAGGCTCTTCTTGGTTAGAATCTTGTCTAATGCTAATAATAATATCTTCAACTGTCGTTTTGTAGACGGGCCAAGGTGCTGGGTAACAATATTTAAATAGTTTATATTAAAATATCAAGTAGTTTTAAATATAGTTTTAAAAATACTTTATATAATAAAATAGTTTCCTAAAATTTCACAAATTGATTCAAATCAGCTTGAATTCCAAAATTCAAATTTAATTCAATCTCAATTCATCAATTTCAATTCAATTCAGTTTCTAAATAAACTATTTCAAATTATATCAATTTCAAGTACAGATTTGAACCACAAAATAAATCATTTCAATTTCGATATATTTCAAGCATTAAATATTCAACATTTCAAAACTAAATTTGACAATTTCATATATATATATATATCAAATTCACTTTACTATTATTTATTTTGAAATATCTACTTAATGATTCAAATAATATTTTAATAAAACTTCAACAAATAACTGAATATTTCCTTTAATTTATTTAAAATTGAAATATTCATTTAATCATCTTAAACCAAAATCAAGTTATACAATCATATCCTTTCAAAATCTCAAATTCAATAAGTTTCAAATTGATTTTAATTAAATTTAATTCTTAATTAAATATAATTTCAAATAATTCAATTTTATCAATCCAATCTTAACTTATAATATCATTTTAAAATCTATTTTAAAATATAATCTTAAATAAATACTTAAACATCTTATAAAATTTATTTATATATTAAATTTATTTTTATTCTAAAAATAGTAAAATTATAAATAAATTCTTTAAATTTATAATTTCAAAATAACTTATAACAATACAATTTTCAAAACATATAAAATTTAAAACTTTATAAATATACATTTATATATAATATCTTAAAATCAATATTTATTAACCATAATTTCTTTTCCAAAACCATAGAAATCATTTTCAAAATATTTATATATAGACCAACGGTATCTGTATATAATTTTCTATCATATGGTCAAGTGATACGTATATTTATCATTTCAATCCGCAATTTAAATTGTATATGGGTATATATCATTTCAACCCGTAATCCCAAATTCATTTCAATGAAAATCGCTTGGATTTATCATTTCAACCCATAATGATTTTCTCCTATTCTATAGATCATTCGGGTATGTGTCATTTCAACCCATAGGGAATTCTATACTAATAGGGAACTTGCAGCATGATAACAACATGAGAATTATATAACAGACATATATCATCAATATAAATAATAGATAATGGTGTCAGATGTCACAGGTGAATAGATATAGATAATAGCATATATATTTAGCAATGCAAATAATTAACAACAGCATATTTCAATTATCGTTTCTATTGAAATCAAATTTAATAAATATAAGAGCGTTAATCGTGAGTGATTGCTCAACTTTTGAGGCTAGAAATGAACGAGAATGAGATGAGTTATGAATCCAAACACGAATTCCAAAGCAAAGCTAGATTGGCACGAATTCGATGGACAAGCTGATAAATAGGAATTGATGAAATCAAATCAAAACTGGATCGATGAAGGTAAATGGTATAAGTGAACTTATATATTACTATGTGTGTATATATATATATTTTAAATTCAAACACATTTCATCATGAATATATATGTACTATTATTCAAATTGAATACGCCTATATTAATATCAACATATATAAATAATATATTTAAAATCAATGCTTATATATTATATTCATTCAACCTAACATATCATATATATATATATACATACCTATATATGTTTGCAGATTAACACATTAGGATTGCACCGTATAAATTAACATATTATGTATATATTTTAAAGTACTATATTTATATAATTTGAAAACCAAGCTACCTTATACTTATATATAACTAATATATATCAACATATATGTGTTTTAAACTTACATACATATTATACAAAATATAAAATTCCTTCAGCAAACCCACAACATATAAGAGATAAACATCAATATATGCTCTACTGTATACTTTAAACATATTATATATATATAACTAATGCATGATATAATCTATGTTACCTTATATAAAACTAACACATAAAATTTATCAAAATTTTGTATATACTTTATATAAATTTAAATGTCAATCCATCCTTTGAATACAAATGCATGTATATCAAAATACTTAAACAGATCACATAGACATATTAGTTACACTACTTGAATCATTTCTTAAAACATAATAGAATGTATGTATAGTAATACATATACTATCATATAAAATTCAACTTCATTAAAAATTATAACACATATAAACCATATAACCTATATATATATATATATATATATATATAACATACATATTATATACTAACAAAATATTATATAACATATATATACAGAACAAAAGCATATCCTACCTTAAATATAAGCTTCTCTATAACAGAGCAATGAAATGAATTATATATATAACACTGTAACATTATAAATATAGCAAAGCGTCTATATATATATAACATATATTCGTATATCACTAATATATATATATATATATATAAGTTGTAAATGTTATATACTCAAAATAGTATTTACACTTAAACAATATACACGCACACATACCCTTGTGTATATATATGCTATATGTGATACAAACAATGTAAAGGATATGTACAACATTATATATAAATATATATATGACTAACATATATACGGCACCACATATACATAATTAATATAACTGACATACTATATAAATATACCAATTAATCAACATAAAATATATACCTATATACCCAAAGCAGAAGCACGCGATGAGAAATGAAGGAGGCAGAGGTGGAAGGGAAGACTTCGATACAAATGGGCTCGCGCGGTTCTAGGAGGAAGGAAGGTTGTGCTCTTGCTGTGAGATGAAGGCAAAGGTCAGCGAGGTGGCTGTGATGGTCGAGTGAGGCTTCGACCTTAACTGACTTGGTAGGTGATGAGGTAAAGAAGATGAGAGGGTGAGGCTTTGCGGAAGAGGGAAGGCCAGGAAGATGAGGTGCATGGATGAACTCGGGTTTTGGTAGGCTAGTTCGAATAGCTTCGGTGTGGGCTTGTTCATGATGGTGGAGCTTCTCACGTTGAAGGGAGAGATGGTGAGGTGGAAAAGAATTGAAGGCGGAGGGACACGTTTGGCCATGCACAGGAGAATAAAGGAGGCCACCATTATTTGTTTTAGAATGATAAACTAAAATAAATCTTTAACAAAAAGGAGTGAACTAATGGTAGAAAAATTGAAAAGGCAGCAAAAGAAATCAAGGAACCAGAAGAAAATTAGAAGAACAATAAATATCATATTAAATTAAGGCAGCAAAAGAAATCAAGGAACCAGAAGAAATTAGAAGAACAAAAAATATCATATTAAATTACTGGAATAACAAAAGTCACACATTGAATTTTAGAAAACAGTAATAGATGATAGCTGCTGGGTTGATATATAGTGGAAATTGAATAGTCAAAAGAAATTTGAAATGTTCAAAACCGTACCAATACTGCAGATCGTTTCATCGACCCCAAAGAGAGCCAGACTTCAAAACACAGAAACGAATATATTGCAGAGATCAACACAACAAGATGACCAAAAAGATATACAGATATCAATGGTATGATCATCGTATCGAAATTCGGTAATCAGTACCAAAATGCTGCTAATTTGCTAGAAATATGATAAATGGGGCAATAACGGTCCAAATTTGGAAAAAAGAAAGATAACGCCTCATTCAGAAGATGATTTACCAATTTATTGTATAAAAATATTCATGTTCGGAAAACATTTTATTATCATCAAATATTAACTGATTTGAATTTAAATAAAATTATACAATAAAATAAACTTTCGTATTATCAGATGAAAATTTACCATTTACCATGTTTAAATAGACGTATTCCAAATATCAAATTTTCAATTCAAAATTTTATTATTTAAAATTTCGTAAAAATTCAATAAATTAAATTAGTAAAACCACTAAAATTTACGGTTCGTTACATTAGCTTTTCTATAGTTGATTTGATTGTGCAATTGATATGTAGACGATAATGCTTCACCCCACAAGTTTAGTGGTAATTTAGCATTTAACAATAAAGAATTTACCATATCAACCAAAGTTCTGTTTTTCCTTTCTGCCAACCCGTTTTGTTATGGTGTGTAAGGTGCTATTGGTTGATGAATAATCCCATGTTCTTCACAGAAGTTAGAAAATTTAGTGGAGAAATATTCTCCTCCTCTATCACTATGTAGAACTTTTATTTTCCAACATTTCTAGTTTTCAACTTCCGTTTTATAGCGTTTAAACATGTCAAAGGCTTCAACCTTATTTCAAAGCAAATTCACACATGTGTATTTAGAAAAATCATCAATAAAGGTAATAAAATACCTTTTTCCACCTCTGGTTAAAACTCCATTTAATTCACATATATCAGAGTGAACTAAATCCAAAAGTTTCGAACTTCTTTCAGCACTTTAGAATAGTTTCCGTGTAATCTTGGCTCGTATACATATTTCGCATTTATCATGCATATTATTTGAAATGGAAATAAAACCATGTTTTGCCATTTACTTTAAAGATTTATAATTTAAATTTCCTAAACATGCATGCCATAAAGGTAAAGAATCAACGGTATAAGCAGAATATTCTTTATTTCATTAATACTGAGTTTGAACAACGTATTATATGCATAACATTTACCCATAAACACACCATTTTGGATAGAATTAAACTATCAGCCTCCAAGACTATTTTGACAGCACTTTTGCGTAAGATTGATGCAGAAACCAGATCCTTTTTAATATCAGGAACGTGGAGTACGTTAATGAGAGTTATCTTCTTGTTGGAAGTGAAGTGAATCTCTACATTTTCTTTTCCCATAACCTTTGCACCATTTTTGTTTCCCATGAGCGCCTCTTGTTAATTTGCAACTTCCGTATAGGTTTTGAATAGGCCTCTGTTATTGCAAAATGAACTGTTGCACCGGAATCTAACCACCAACTCGAAGATGTTGTCTCATAAATAGCCATGTGGAAATCAGTTATCATACCGATTTGTAAATCTGAAACCATAGCAACGATTTCCTGTATTTCCTCGGCATCAACCATATTTGCGAAGTTCCCATTTTTTGTTTCGGAGGAGCCCTGCAGTCACGCTTGTAGTGTCCAAGTTTCCCACAGTTGAAGCATCACTTATTCTTTTTGTCTTTTGGACTACAGTCGCATCCCCGCTTGCTCTTTTTATTTTCTTTGAAGTTTTGGTTCTAGTTTCCCTTTCTTTTCTTTCCAAAAGTCACATTATTAACAGTGGAGGAAGGGAAAACACCATCACGAATTCTGTTTTCTTCCTCAATTCGTGGTCCTTTTCGATCTTTTATAATGTGAGTTCTTCATTCATATGCAAGAGCTTTTTACGATAACTGTTCAAACTTGGTGAAAGTTTTCCGATTATAGCCCCAACTTTGACTGATTTTGGAATCTGCACCTTTAAGTCACCAAGTTTGCTAACCAGAACTTGCAAGTCATGCATCTGATCCATGAATGAAACATTGTCTTTCGTTTGAAATTCAAAATATTGAAGAGTGAGAAACTTATCTGTTCCAATTTTCTCGGTCTTGTATTTTGTTTCCAGCGCATCCTAGATTTCTTTAGGCGACATCATTGGAGTGTAATGATCATATAAGCGGTCTGATAAGGTGTTGAGAATGTGGCATCGACATAACAGTTCATCTTCCTCGCGCTTTAGTCTTTGCTGCCTTAATTCATCTTTGTTGTTTTCTATTTAAGGAGGCAGCGGGAAGGTTTTCATCGAGCATGTAGGAGACCTTTAAAGTGGTAAGAAGGAACTTCATTTTTTCCTGTCAGCGCGTGAAGTTAGTACCATCCAGCTTGTCAAGTCTAATGAAGTCTTGGTTCATCAGTTTGAATGCAGATTCTGATCCCTTTTCCGTAATGGATATTGCTTTAAGTTTTTTGAGCAGTGCCCAAAACCGGAGAGGATTTGGTTTTGAGGCGCGTAATCGCCGGCCTTAGTGCAATATTTGCCCCCACTCGTTTGGAGTTCGCTAATGGGTTGGATGGCAAATTGCTTCCTAGGATACAATAAAACCTGAATCTAAAGATGTAGCAATGTCTGTGAATTCAATGAGATTTTAGTAGTGCGGAAGAAGATAAGATAAAACAGATTTTTTTTAAAACAGTGACAGGAGAGATGATTATATAGTAGATGAACAGTTGCGCTGACAAGGGACGCGATCATTGGAAAAGAGGTGTAACTATTGTCTGAACAACGGTTTATTTTCCAGGCGGAAAAATTTGAAATTTGAAAAAAATATGACTGAGTGCTTTCCGTGCATGCATGTTATGGCAGTGCCCCTTTCCCTTCTCCTTTAGTCATTTCAATTAATTCAACATGTGATGCTTCACATATATACTCAAATATTGAAATAACTCCCCCCAATGTGGGACTAATATACTTGCTCCCTCTTCATAAAAACAGTCTCCATCAACATGTATCCTGTTTTAATTATAAAAATAGTATATCAATTTATATTCATTATCAGGGACAAATCATTATCCAACATCTCACTTACATACTCACTTCTTGTTTAAATATGGATTCATACACATTAAATTTGATTATGCACTCTAAAACTATAAATTCAATCTAGGATAATTACAGTTCATAAAGTTTTGCCTATATTTTGGTTAATCCATATATATACTTCCACCATCCTATTCGTAGATACTCATAAGTGTGCAAATTTTTTTACGTTTATTGGTATACATTACTGGATAGAACTCACTCAAACACACACACATATACGTATAACCTGACACACATGCACTTATAAAAACAAGGCACTAACTCATGCAGGCACACCCATGTACAATCACGTATACACACCATCATAGTAGATAAACTAACACACGCACACACATATAACACTACCTACCCGGAACTTACTCAAACACACACACACACATAACCTAGCATACACACACACATTAAAATAGGGCACTAATTCATGATGGCACACCTATATACAATCACGGATATACACCATCATACTAGATAAACTAACACACACATGCACACATATAACACTAACTACCTGATACACACGCTCTCACATAACCCTAAACACTACTATACCATACTTACAGGGATGTCACATATGCATGTAATAGAACAATGAACTCTAACTCGACATGCACACAAAACCCAAAACACTAAAACTCAATGCAACAAGCCAGAAGCCTACTCACACTCACAGTTACATTCGCATACAGTGTGTGCGCATGCACGTGCACACGTATACAAATATATCTATATATATGTACACATATATCTACATATATATACGTATATATATATGGGTATGTGTATATATATATGTGTATGTGTATGCATATCTATGAATGTATGTACATGTATATTTATATATATAGCACTAAACCATTATATCTTTGTGGTGTATCAACATGAACGGTTTAGACTTGAGTAGCTCCTCAATATCTATTTTACTTTTTACAAGTGCACCATAATACCAAACACCACAAACTGCTTATGCTTCAACTTAAGCTAGTATGTTTATGTCTAATCGATCTCCATGACCATCCGGATCAACATGACCAGTGCATAGTATAGCAAGTCCGTAGTATTCAACATATACACTAACTCCTACTCTCCATTGATAGTGTTGCGTTCACCCTCTTCTTCTTCTACTACCCACACACGCTCTTAGTAGTCCGTAAGTCGATTGAATAGTCATTTCTTTGTTGAGTCAAGTATAAAATGCCATTGAGAAACATATATTTAAGTTTGGGAATTTACGGTGATTAAGTAGATTCATTTGATAAGTTAGAAAGGGAGGAAAAAGGAAATAATATCCAGTTGTTTTTAGTATGTAAATGAGGTTGCTTTTATAAAGAGTGTGTTTGGAATACATCACTCATATAGTTTGCAAATACACAAAACATCCCTCTGTTTTTAATTCGCTTTCGGTCCCTGTTTTTAAAATCGAACAGACTAAAAGACAAATGTACACTTCCGTTGTAATTTCTCTCCGCACTTCATCGTTCCTACGAAAATGAAATTAGTAAACAAAATCGAATCATAATCTAGTGAATAAATTTAAATCAAGGTGATAAAAGATTGATTTAGAAGGAAAATAAAACCAAATACTCATTTTGATTAATCGAGAAGAATCTGAAATCGAATAATGTAACGTATAATCAATTAGAACATCAAAATCAAACAGTAAAATCAAAATAGCAAAAGAAACCAATAATTTCTATGAAACATCTTCACAAAATTAAAAAATTATAATATATCGGTCACAAATTAATAATATTTGCAGCTAAAACTGCAAATATTCTTAATATTTGCAATTTTAATTGCAAATACATAAAAAATTTGCAGCAAAATTTTTTGATTACTGGATAAACATTCTTACAGCTTTAACATATACTACTACATGTTTTACTACAAAAATGTATATATTTGCAGCATTGTAAGCAAAAGTTCACAATATTTACTTATTTTTCTGCAATTATTCAGAATAATTACAACAATATCTGCAAGTATTCATAATAATGGCATAAAAAAGCAAAAATAATGAATACTTGCTAAAAAACACTTGCATTTTCAACATATATTATCATATTTTTTCGTAAAAATACTGAATATATTTTAGTATTATAAACAAATATTTGCAAATTTTGCTGATTTTTCTGCAATTATTAAAAATAATTGCAGCCATAACTGCAATTATTCATAATATTTGTGGAAAAAAGTAATATTTGCATTAGAATTTTTATTCTAAAAATTGACACTGTTTGAAGTTTTTTATGCAAATATTCTCAATATTTGCATATTTTTCTGCAAATATTGCGAATACATGCAAAAATATTGCAAATATTGGAATATTTATAGCTTTTTATGCATGCATTTTCACTAATTGTAGTGTTTAGTGCACATATTTGCAATTATTCTCAGCAAACGCTGTTTTTATTCATGTATTCTTAATTATGAAGATAAATTTCATCTTCCTAGTGCAATATATTAAAATTAACAATTGCAAAGAAAAATTCCTATAGAGATGCATATTTATATGCAAAAATTTCCAATATTTGCTGACTTTTCTGCACTTATTCTGAATATCTGCATCAATATCCGAAAAAATATTCTTAAAAATTGCATATTTTTCAGCAGTTATTTTCTATTGTTAGTCACAATATTTACACCAACTTCTACAGTTATTAAGAATAATTGCAGATTTTTCATATATAGATGAAAATTACCCAAAAGAATTGCAAACATACACACAATTATACATAATAATTGCATACATCTCTGCAATAATTTTGTATAATTGCATACAAAGATGAATACAAATGATTTTAAGGGAACGACTGCTAATTTTCAGCAAGTACGTATTATGAATATTTACTAAATTTTAAGTGAATAATTGTGGAGAAAGATACCTAAATACATATTTATATGCAAATATTCCCAATATTTGCTGCTTTTTTTGCAATTATTATGAAAATTTGCACCAATGTCTATAAATTATCTTAAAAATTGCCGATTTATGCACATAACTTCAAACATTACACCGCAATCATTTCTCATTGTCATTAATGAATTTAAACATCAAAACAACATCAACAATTCATAAAAATTCAAAAAAGTTCACATTTTTGTAAAAAAAATGATTCGTCTTCAAATAGTAGCAGTTTTTCATTGAAATCGAGAATTAAACACCTGTTTGAAGAAACTCAGCTCGGTTTTCAATTTGATCAGAAGAAACTAAAGCAGAAGAAGAACCACGACTCGACTTTCAACCATAGGGTTAATTTAAGAAAAATAGGCGAAAAACAAAAACAGGGACGTAAGAAGTATGTTTTTTGGACAAGGATCTTCTTTGAATTAAGTTTGGTTTTAGGGATGTGTGCCTAATATTCACTTTTATAAATAAGGATGAAGAATTGGGTTTGGAACAATCTGGATATGGAATAATTAGGATAAGGCTAATTGTTTTGAGTTATTTGGGTTTGAGTACTTGACCTTTAGCCTTGAAATTAAACCGAATAAACATACCCGTTCTTATTTTCTATTATTTATAATCTAAATCCTATTTAATTCAAATAAACAATAATTTCTATAAAAAAATCACTTCTTTTCAAAACTAATACTTTTACTTCAATTATCTCACTTTTACAAAACTCATTTTCCGCATTACAATTTATTTTAAAATTTCAAATATTATAATTTCACCATTTAAATTCTTTTATTAAATAATCCCAAAATCTATTTATTAATTATATCTATAAATTCTAACTTAATTAATTATATTACTATTATATTCCTTAATTAGTTATTGCCAAAAATTCGGGTTGTTACATTTATTTTCAAGTTTCTAAACGTGGAATACTACCGTAGTAGTTTTACTTTGGAATTGTTTTGGTAAAATTGATTTTGTTTTAAATTCTAAAAGAATGATTTGATATACAAAAGAAGATGTATATATTATTATTTCAAAACGAAATGAAATAAAACCCTAGTGTTTAGTTCTGAAGTTTTCAGTTAAGTTATTATATGGCCATATGTATCTTATGCATTAGGGCAGTTTGAGTTGTGCATCTCACTAGGATATGTTATTTGATAGTTTTTAATTGCTGAAATGAAATTGAATTATTGGCGATTTTGGACTGTCAAATTTTTTTGAGTTAATTGAGAACTTCAAGCTTCGTGTTTTTGTAAAGTCATATTTGGAGATTTATAAAAGGAGCTTTATAATTATATTTGGAGATTGTGAAAGGAATTTTAAAATTATATATTTGGAGATTTATAAAAGATTTTTATAAATAGAAAGATATATATAATCGAACTTTATGAAAGGTATTTATAAAAAGAATTTTTTATAAAAAATGAAACCCGATTTCCATAAATGGTCATTTTAAATTATGATGATACGTTAACTACTCTTTTTATATTAACACAAAAAGAGAAAAGTGGTCCGGGTTTTATTGTTACTTATATTGTAAATGACATTTGTTTTAACCCAGTTAAGTATGTTTTAGAAATAAAAATCTTTTTTAAGATTTTTACTTATACCATTGAGATAAGTATATGGGTATACTTTCTAAGTATTAGAAACGTAGTTTTTTCCAAATATGCTTATACTGTTGATATACGTATATGAAAAAGTTTTCTATGTTTTGAAAGTTAAATGTTTTGTGAGTATAATCATACAATTAAGATAAGCATATCAATATTTTTCAATTTTTGAAAAGAGTAGAGAGAGTTTGCATATATCTTTTGGAAAAGGTATTTTAATACGAATATTTGAAAGGATTTTAAATATAGAAAGGATTAATTAAAGAGGCTTAGCGGCTGCTTATGTGCTAACCATGCTTGTTTAAATCTCTGATTTAATTATTTTTTATTTTATAGTTCATAACCGATTATCTAATCTTGATTTGTTTTAAAACGCTTTTATCAATTCAGAGAGATCGAGATCAGATATATTATTCGAAAACTACTTCGAACCAGCATAAGCATTTGAATTGAGATATCTTAAAGTTGATGGAACATGGAGTTCTTTAAAGTGCGAGGGCAACTTGCTACTTTCCCTGAGAATGTAGTAGAAGTAGTATCTTCAGTTTGCTCGGTCCCAGAACAAATTGAATGAATGAATGTTGGCATTGCATTGCTGCCTAAAAGGCGGTGTTAGCATTCCAAGTGGGATTTGCTGAAAGGTAAATTGAAAACTCAAGCCTCATAACCCAGGAATGGCTAAAATAGGGTAGATGCGGCAGGGTATGTAGGTCGCTCCCATTAGGGTATGGTCATAACTTGTATAAAGATCAATATTCTCGGAGGCTATAGAAACGTTTTGTCAATGGGACGGCCGTGGTGATGATCGCATTTGATACTATCCAACAAGGGATAGGGCGGTTGTGTTGGCACTGATGGATAGCTTCCTCTCACCATAGTTTATCTAGATATGTACTGTATGGAAGTTAGTCTATTATCTTGTCATTGTATGCAATCCATTCTCCAATAAAAGATTTTCAGGCTTAGTGGTATACCTAATATGTTGGAATGTAATTAATGTAACCATTTCGACTATGATTAAATATTTACGTTAAACCCTGTACATTATTATGTCATCATTTGATTTCCTATAAATGGTTTGAATAGTGTATAGTAAAAAATCGTTCATGTTTATATGCGGCGTGTTCTTACAAGATACCTTTATTTTGAAAGGTTTTGTAACATTAAAAGTCTATTTAATCTATGTTTCTCAATTTTGTTTACCAGATTGATTCGGGCATTATTTTCTTATAATGCTTGGGTCAGACCGAGCATATTTTCAGATTTAGTTTTGGATGGTTTGAAGCTACAGGGGACGAGCTAGGTGCCTTCAATACGTACCCACGTATTAATATTTTCATTGAATTTGTTGTTTTGTATTTATTAGCATTTGTGAGGATAGGTTGTTATAACAGTCCAGGACGATTATATGTTAGTTTACTCTAAGTGATGTATGTATGTATATTATTGTTTTCTTTTCTAAAGATCTATTGTATATTATATATTACTTGTCACGATGCAAGATCTTGCTCTATCTTTTCTTTCTTTCATCCCCAACGATCTGTCATTCCGACACTAGGATGCTTAGCAAGTGAATACCATGAATGTGTTAATGTAAACTTTTGAGGGTTAAAAAGGTGGGTCATTACATACACATCTATCCAGTCTCGTAACAGAGTCATAAACTTAGGGAACTAATTTCCCTGCTAATGTACTAACATATTATATATACACACATATATAGACACACACAATATATATACAAATGATCTATAACCAAGCATTAGGCCGAGGTTTAATTTATGGTCGAAAATCATTAACCGGTCGATTGCTGGCCATCGGAGCTGACGACCTCTTGCTATCGATCAACTCTAATGAGCTTATCGACCGATTAAAATCAATTATCGTAAATATTTATTTTTCTTTGTTCATTGTTAATTGTACTTTATTAATTGATTTTCTTTCACATTAAATAATCTGTTTACCTACATGTTCTAATGCTCTCAATTTCATAAGTGTATTTGTCATCAATTCAGATTAACTTAGCTTTGAAATCAATGGGCTATTGAGATATCAATCTGTATTCAATATAACAAAAAATATGTTCAACCTAAGTAACCTTAAACCAAATTTAGATTAGATAGGGATCATAATCATATGAGTTAAATTACTACCAAATTCCCAATCTATTATAGTTATTAGATAAACAGTGTCTCTAGCTGAATTAAAACAATTCTGGATCTAATAGTTTATAAACAAACTTAGTTGCATATAAATCCTCATATTGATAACGAACCCACTAACCTTTGGCAAGGATTCCCTCTTTTATCCACCTGGATCAGCCCCGCTTGGTTCATCAATCTCTTCTTTCCGTCTGACATGATCTGATTCCCCTTAATCTATTGAATTTAATTTGCAAACCTTTTAGTTTTTAAGAAAACTAGTTTAGAAGAGTAAAGAGTTTAGTTTTTTGAGAGACGAAGTTTTTGTACGCTCTGAATTGAATTAGAATTTTTAATATTAGGTTAGGGTTGTACTTATATGGGGCATGAAACATCACCGACCGTTAGATTAAACTTTATAAAATCGAGCTCGTTTGGAAAAACCAAACCCTGTCGAATATGCTCGATCATCGACTGCTGGTCATCGACTGCTGGTCATCGACTATCAATTGATAGTGGTTTAGCTATCCATATTAGGCTGTCGGCTTGTGATGCTTTCTATTTTTATTTTGTTTCCTTCCTTATTTATTTATTTAATTATTATTTATCGTGAATTTTTAAAGTTGGTTTCTTTTTCATACGAGCTCTGATACAAAACTTTATATATGAAAATTGTTCAAAAAATTACTTTGAACATAGTGGTGGATGTTTCATATCAAATTAGGACGTTTATAAATTTCCTTTTTTAACCTTGTTATATTTTATTTAAATTCCTTTGTTAAATTTCCAGCTACTTTTTTACTGGATGTTACAAAATATATGGAACACACAAATACAACATAAATAAAGCAAACACTAAAGGTCTGGAAACAATCTTCAAAAACCATCTTTAAAAGTGAAACTTCCTCTTTCTCTTTAATAAAGTTTGATTGATACAACAATTATTTTTAGTTATAGAGAAGAAAGCTTCCTAAAATTTTAGATGATAAGTTTAATCATGTTCTTCTCCTAGTACCATGCTTCCTTTTATGCTTCAGCTTCAAGTCATTGTCCTGTGTAAGCATTTTCCAAAATTCGTTCCTTGATCTAGGTTGACTTTTATGGAAAATTTAACCCCTTTCTTTAGATTTCAAGACAAATATTTTATATGTCCCCATGAATTTCACAAACACTTCATTCCATTTCCCTATTTGAATAAACTTATATCTACCAAATGGGCGACCATAAATGTTTCCAAACTATGGCGAACTGTCTTGCGAAGTAGACTCACTACATGGACGAGAATCAAACTAGTTCATTCTCCTTGCCTTATGTTTGCTCATGGTCAGAATTATTTAGTTTTTTCCACATTGAAACTGATGAAAGGAGTTTAATGTGCTCTTAAAACTTGATTAGGTGATGGTGATGAACAAGGTAAGCTTAGTAGCATCTTTTGTCTGTTACAAAACCAAAATGTATGATGAAACTACAAAATCTCAAAACCTTAGATGAAAATGATAACAAACTTATAATGTCGGAAAGGGCACCACCGCTTCTTTGTCTGCCTTATAGCCTACATAATATTACCAAATAATTCTTGTGTGCATGGTTCATGACTAGAAATCCTCCTCTAAATGAAGCCTAAGTCCATTTTACTAGTTCTAACGTATTGTAGAAGTCGGCCACATTTTTCCAAATCTTCTCGCCTTTCATGTTATTTCTCGTAATATTATCATTTGAAATTCTACTTTAAGATTTAGCAAGTGATACACATATTTGGGGAGTAAATTTTACTTGCTATTTCCACGAATCATTTGGTTCTACTTCATCTTCATCAGCTTCAACTTCTTTAATGTTTTCAATTCCTATTGAATTTGAATCCCTTTGAAGTCCTCCGGACACACCACTTAAAGATTTCAACTTTTCTTCTTCTTATCGTACTTTATGCTTTGAATAACTTGCATTTCTTGCACATCTTCATTTCCATCTTCAATACTTTGTTCCTCTACTTAAGCTATTTCCATTTCTGCATCATTTTCTCCATCATTACTTCAATCTTCGACATCAACATTAATGGTTTAGACGTTAATGGTGTAAGAGAACTATCTTTCTAGGTCCTACATAATGGCTTGGTCATATGAATCTATATTTTGAGAATTAACATAATTTTGTTGTTGATCACATAGCATCATCAATGACATAAATGATGCATGTCCTTTATACGCTCTTTGTTGACGTGTAGCGGGTTGGAACTAGAATGGTAGAGGCATAGTTGAGTTACAGTACGGTTGTTGATTATGAGGGATACTTGGTTGAACGTGGCAATGGTAATGTTGAGTGTAGTGGACATTTTGAAATTGCATATAGTCATATTCGTATTATGGTAGAATAATTTGTTGTTGATTGGTGGACGAACATATTGATAACCAAATGGAGCGCAGGATAGGATCATCATTGCTTGAGTTTGAAGAGGAAAATTTTAATTTTGTATTGCTATCACTACTTTCTTTTTTTTATTGGATGATCAAATGTTTGTGTAGTGTAGTAGAGAAAGTTGAGTAGCTAGAATGTATTATAGAATTTTATTGTTGTGAATGGAGGGGGGAGGGTGGTTGGCATAATGTATAGTGTAAGTTTAATAAACTAGCCTTCGAACTAGCCTTTTATGAATGTTGGCATGAAGGTGTGAAACATAAAAGATTTTGCCGTTTATGTATTAAACGGTAAAGTCTTTGTGACGATCCGGAATTTTTAGTTGTTTGAAATCAGAATATTTAATCGATTTTAAATATTTCATACCTAGTTTCTAACTTGAATTCGAATATCACTATTTATTAGATAATTTAGTTATTAAATTAAATCATTTGAAATTGGTTTAAGTGGTAAATCTTGGATTTAAGCTGAATACAATTATTTCAAAGACTTGTAAAATGTATACTAATAGTACCGAAGATAGTAAAAGTATTAAAATTGAATTTAACAATGATTTTTTAAGTTTTGAAATTATATCGTTTAAATTGATATGTAAAAATAGCCTTCCGAGGCACAGTCTCGCATTTCAACGAAACTAGTTTCATTGGATCCGTAATATTGTATTATTATTGGATTTCAATTTTCGTAGTGTTTGGAGTGATCGTTTGTCCATACGATAAGTAAACGCGCTGAAAATTAAATCGAAATTTAGTATAATAACTGGTTTAAAAAGCAATCTTCTCCATGCAATCGATTTAGGACTCGAAATCTTTTCCATTATGTTCGAAATAGGGTTATAACATTATAAATGCCTAGTGGGACACCTCGATAGGAGGTCTAAATTTTAATTTGCGAAAACGAGATACTTTAGAAAAAAAATTATAAAATATTACAATGGAGAAGAAAAGTTAAAGCCCTATGCCCAATCTTCCAAAGCACGCCATACCCTTCACGTATAACTCGTGCATCCTACTCTTTCTTAGAAAATCGAAATCATCTTCTTACGCAAAATCTTATCGTTTGAAAAATGATCGAACAAACAGTTTTCTTCCTTGTTCAACTCGTTTGAAGTACTTAAAAACAATAAAAAAATATGGTAACCGAGCTTTTCGAAACCCCACTGCCTTCTTTCTTTTCTTCGGATTCATAATCAAATACCGCAAGCCCTTTTCCCCCCTCCAATTTGTTATTGGTGAATCAATAATCGATGAAGTAACGAAATCGACTTTGATTTCATCTTGAAATTGCGAGCGCTGGGAGTGGAAGCAATGTGTAGTGGTGCGAGTGTGAGGCCGCGGCTTCGAGTGAGGAGATGGGTTCTAGAGTTCGGCTGGATCTGGGATTGTCGCATTCGATGGCGGGTGTTCGTACGAGGCGATGGTTGCGAGGCAATCCTGGTTGAGAGTGGCGATGTGTGATGGTGACATGTGAGTTGCCAGGGCTCGGTGGCGATGTGTGATGTCTGTCTCGCTGCCAGATTTGGAAGGTGAGGTTTTCGCAGTTTATTTTTCGATTTAAATTCAGTTAGTAAACATATATATAAATATATTAGGAAGAAAATATTTGGAGTAATGAATGACAGCTCTTAACCTGATTTAATATATATCTATATCTATATCTAAATATATAGATTAAAAGAAAAAAATATACATATACATATTTTTATTTATCTTCTGGTTTATTTTTGATAGTGTATTTTAGAGATTTATCTGTTCAATAAACTTATTAATCTATTTTAGTTGAAAAAATGGAAAACAGATTCTCTATATACGTATATAAGTACATACATTTTTTAAACATGTATTGATAAAATAGAAATTTATTTATATAGATAAGCTTTGAAAAAATATAGAAATTTTAATGTTGGGATTTATGTAAAAATAGATCTCTTGAAACCTATAATTTCATTCATAAGTAGGTTCGACAGAAAAATAAATATAACATATTATGGATTTTAATTATTTCGTTACTAGGAGATTTAATTAAAAGAAAATTAGTTTAAAATTTTATAATTAGTTAATTAGATCTATTTTAAAAGAAATTAATTTTCAATTAGTTCAAATGTTCATAAACCTTATAATGTTACTCAAGGTCTGAAATCTTAAAGACTTGCCGGTGTGGAAATGGGTTACAAACATAATCAAAGGTGAGTTAATCTCACTCATCTGGGTTATTTAAATTTAAATGGTTAAATTTAAATAATTGGTTGAATGATTTAGTTGATTTGATGTGCTATATTTCGTATAGTAGTACATAGTATATATATTGGAGTGATTGATTTCCCGATTATATAGCGGATGAGGCCCTATGCGTCGCATAATAGCGGATGATATTATATAAATCCATATACCGCGATATTCCACCGTGAAGTGGAATTGGTATTTTATATTGTGCTAACATCTGTGGATGCAGGGAAACAGGTTGGAGGGATTCAACTGGATTCCTCAAAAGTTTATAGATTGTTCTAATAATTCTGTATCATGATTATTTGATATTCTGTGGTGAATTTCAATGATAATTGGAATATTGGATGCTATGGTTGAAATTAGTATATTTCGGTATACTGAGTTATCAAAATATATAGAATTGGATTTTTGAAAAAGGAAAATAAAAGAGAAATAAAATAATTATAGAAGTTTGAATAAATTGAATTATAAATTGGAAAGAATAAAATTGAATTTTTTTAAAATAAATAAAATTCCGAATATGGGAAAGGGGATTTTGAATAAACAGAGGAGTAACGAATTTAAAACTAGAGTGAGATTATCTAAAGGAATAAAGTATTCATTTTAAAATCCAAGATTTAAATTTATTTAAAAGAATAAAGAAGGAATTTGGAAAAAGGGTATGAAATTGGTATTTTCAGTTAAAAAGGGCTTTAAATCATAATTAAGAAATAAAATCGGAGGTTAATGGATTTTGAAATAAATTGAGTAAGTAAAGAAATTTATTTCAAAATGGAGTAAATTGGGAATCAATTTGGAAATTGATTTAAGTGTTTGAAACTGGAAATTTAAAGGAGAACGTGACTATGAAATTTATAAACTGGGTTAATAAAAGCGAAGTATTATATCAGTGGATATTTGGAAGAATAAATTCACGGTGGGAATTTATTAAAGGAATGGGAAATTTTGTTTAAAAATAAACAGTGATTTATTTTTAAAAGATGTGGAGAGAAGTATATTTTCCTAGATAGTCAAGTACGTTTTCAAAGTAAATTTTTAAATATAAGTTAAAAGCTTTAATGTTGTTTTAAAAAGCATGTTTTAGAAAATTTATTATTTCTAAATGTTTAAATTCTAAAGTAAGTATTTTTCAAAACTATTATCGTAGTAATTATTTAAAAGTGACTTGGTATTTGTTTTAAAAGAGAAAATCTAGTTTTATATTTTATAAAGTAACCTCATCTTAAATATTCCCAAGGTATATATTTTTAATAAAGTATTAAAGTAGTTTTTAATTTAAATGATTTGAAATATATTTTATAAAAAAGTGTTTTTAGATCATTTTAAAATCTAAAGTATTTGTATTTGGTGTTTTCAGTTGAAATAAATATTTGGGAATTCATTCCATGAGGAAGTGTAGTTTGAAGCTGTTTTCAAAAGGGTTGAAAATGGAAATATATCCTGCGAAGATATTTTGAGGTTAATAAATAATTCAGGAGAAATTATTTATGTTTGATGGTTGTTTGTGACTGTTTAAATAACCGACTCTCAATATTGGCCAATGCATTGATTGTTTCGAAGAGACCGGGATCGGGATTAATTTCTAGAAAACCACTTCGATCCGATTTGTACATTTTCGTGAGGAAGACGAGTTTGGCTTCGAAGATGGAGTAGTGAAGTGCAAGGGCTAGTCTCTACTAATCCTGAGGATGATTCCAAAATGGATGTAGTAGGAGTAGTGCTTTCGGTTCCGTTCGAACCCGGGACGGACTTGTATGGATGAATGCTTTCAGAACATTGTCAGGTGGACGATAAGCATTATAAGTGAAACATTCTAAAAAGGTAACTCTTAGCCTCAAGCCTCATCAACCGAGAATGACTGAAAATCAGGGGTTATGCCACAAGGCTAGGTGGGTAGCGTCCATTAGGGTGAGGTCATCCCTGTCTAGATGTCCCTTTTATTCGACTTAGTGGTGCGGTTGCTGATCCCAACCTTGGTGTGATCTTACTCGGGTTTATCCAGTAAGGGGTAGTCCCAGTCTTGTGTTGCAGGGGATTGGGAGTAACCCTCGATACGGTGATCTAGGCCACGTACTGTGACAGGTGGTACCCCAGTGCCTAGTCATTAGTTGGAAATCCATTCTCCCTATGCGCCCATACAGTTTTGATTGTGCCCAACTATTGGTGAAATGTGAGATGCAAGCATTTCAGCTAGATTCTATTTTACTTTCTATAGACACTATTGTAATATCAGGGAATTTTAATAAGAAGTATTTTTGCTATCGTAAGGCAAAAACCTGACATATTTATCTGTGGCTTGGTCTTACGAGATGCTTTTGTTTTCAAAAGAATTTTGAAACTTTAATAATCAATTTGAGTGTGGTTTTCTCATGCTAGTTTTCCAATCTGACTCGGGTGTTATTTAACTATAATGCTCGGGTCAGACCGAGTATTATAGAATACAGGAAAGGATGCCATGGAGCTCAGGAGACGAGCTGAATGGTGATACGTACTTCCGTACTTGATTATTGTTCCGCTGTGTATTCAGTTTTGGGGATAAGTTTATATCACTGTCCAGTTGTATGTTATTGATGTTGTTGAACTCTGATGATGTATTCCGATGATGTATATATATAAAAAAGTTATAGTTTTCTTTTTTGTAAAGATCTGTTATTATCTATTATATTTTATGTCGTTGCGATGGTTAGATTATGTTATTGTTTTCTATTTTGTTCTTCTACCTCTTCTTCCTTAACCCAAATGGTTCGTATTTCCGTTCATTTTTAGTTGGTTTATGGAGAATAGTGTTGACTCAAGGGGTACGGATTTGTGGGTTGTTACAGTGGTATCAGGGCGTAGTTGGTGATAACCTTGGCTTTGGTGGGTATTACTCATTGAAAATAGATTCCGTAGTACTCTAGAATGATTTGAGCGTATTAATAGATATGAGCGCGTATTTGTTAATGAATATAAATTGTTTTAATATTGTGTTGACTTATTGGTTGAGTGGAATATGAATTCTGGTCGAGTAAGTTGGCCCCTATTCGAGAAGAGTTTATAAACACCTGATACGATAAATTGACATGGTATTGTTTTAAAGGTGGGTGAATGAAATAATTTTACCCAAAATATATTTTGATATAAAATAAATATTTTTCTTAAATTGTTATATAACTTGGATGTTTGAATGATAATATTTTAAACCAATAAGATTATAAAAAAAAACTTTGGAATGACTTGGATAATCAAATGGAAATTTGAATGAGCAAAAATTATATAAATGAATTATAGTTAAAAATTGGTTCAAGTCAAAATTTGAAAATTTAAAACCCCGGAGATTTTGGAAGTGTTTTTCGAAGTGTTTTGAAGATAAATAATAGCATTATTATTTTGGAGGTATTTCTGAAAGGAAATTGTTTCAAATAAATTTTGGGAAGGGCTATAGCATTGAATTCACTTCAGTCGTTGGGAAATAATTTTGTTGATGACTGCAACATCATCGATGTTCATTTTTGAGTTTCTAAGTGATGGATTGCTGCCAAATTGATTTGTTCAGAAGAACTAGTTTGTTTTTGAAATTTCAAAGGAAATTTGTGGGAATAAAAACCAGGATTGGTTTAAAAATTTGAGAAGTATGATTTTGGGATAATGGTAATTTCAAGATGATTTGAAAACCAAAAGTCGGGTGTTTAAAAATCCTGATGAGATAGGTTATAAGCTTATAAATTGAGATGATTTTTAAATAAGGAAGGAAAATATGAGCTTTAAATGTTGGGATTAAAATTTAAAGTGAAAAGGTTAAATAAATTTAATTTGGAGAAATTAGATTGTGGAAAATTTAATGGATGATTGGAAGAAATAATTAGTAAATCTTGAATGTGATTGGAATGGGAAAATAAAATTTAATTAGATTGAAATAAATTGAATTAAACTGAAAATGAACCCCATTTGTATTTGAATTAAGTTGAAATTGAATTGAAATGTAATAGATTGAGATGTAGATGATATTAAGTGAAAGTGAGTTCTTACTTAATTTAAATTCAAGTGGATTGAGTGGATTAAAGAGAATGGTATGGTGCTAAATTTAACTGAAGTTAAGTTAAATAGAATTGAATTGAAATAAATTCAGTTGAGTTATAGATAATATTGAATGGAATAAAATTCTTACTTCAATAAATAAGCTTAAACTAAGTAAGTATTGAATTTGGATAAATAAGCTTCGATAACATATCAAAGAATTGAAAATGTGTAAATAAAAATGTGCTTAGGCTAAATAAAGATCTCAAGTTGACATAAAAATGGAAAGTAAAATAATAGTCTAAAATAATATTATTTGATGTTTTGGAAATGAAAAAAAAAAATCCAAACTTGAGATATAAAATAAAATTGAACTCAAGAAAATTTAATTAAGTGATTTTTGTAATAAAATCGAATATTGATTCAAAAGTTGGAAGTAAGCTAATTAGCTAAATAAATTATTTGATAGAGTATGTTAATAAAATTTAATTCAGCTAAATAAAATGGATTGTAAGTTAATAATGAAGTTTGGATATAAACTCGAATTACAAATAGAATTCGACTTGGATTGATAATGAATTAAAATAAGTGGAGATGTTGTAAAAATAAAATGGAATTGGATTATAATAGTAATGATTTCAGTTACAAATCCAATTCGAGTATAAATGAGTTAAGTATGTGCTTGGATATTATTTTGATAAATTGAGAGGGTGAATTAAAATAAAATGGATGGGCTAACTGAATTAAATGGGATTTGATTTGATGAGAATCAAATTAAATAGAAGCGAGCTTAAGTTATGAAGTTGAGATAATTTGAAGAAAGTAAATTAACTTAAGTTTAAAGTTAATAGATGTTTGGCTTCGAGTAAAAGTGGAAGTCCGTTAAATAAAAGCTTGGGTTGAATTAATTTGGGAATGGTTAGTAGTATACAAGCATGGAATGTGTCGAGCTAAATGAAATGGTTGTGAATGAATTAAAATGGAAGGAATTAAATATAAATTGAGTTGGAATCAATTTAAAATGGTTATAAGCTTAGTAATTATTTATTCACATGAATATAGTCGAATTGCGTAGAAATAAATTGTTGTTTGACGAAAATGAGATTAAATAAAATTCTATGAATTGATAGAAGTGAAATAACATTGATTTTGAAATCAATTGAATCGAATATGAGCTTGTTTGGATTAAAAACAAATTGAACGTAAGAAACTGAATTGTAAACCACTAAAATTGAATGAAATGACATATGAATTGAATGTAAGCAATTGAGTTGTAAACCATTTAAATTGAATGAAGTTGATACGAATTTGTTGTAAACAATTAAAATTAATGTCGGAACCCTATAAGTTGCTTATAAATATTGTTTAACCTGCATTGCTTATAGAAACTCGTATGTTTACTAGTTAAATATGTAAAATGTTGTTAAGTTACATGATTTTGGCACTTGCATATTTAAATTGAGTAAGTACAGGTACCGGGAAGCCGTTTGGCTGGATTTGGGCGCGCTAATTGCTAAAATAATAAGCCGATTACTTAAAAATGCTAAACAGGGGTACGCCTACGCAATAAAAATAGGAAATATGAACTGTTTTTGTTTTTCCGACCGTGTGGGTCGATTTATATATATTTATATCTCTTGTCAAATTGCAAAAGCTCCTCCGTACAAAGGAGACTCTGCCAAAAAATTTCGAAAATTTTGGGAGTTAGAAATTTTTTGAAAATTTTAGGAAAAAATTTTCGTTAGCGACAAAACGATTTCAAATTAGAATTGAAATAAGGGATTTTGGAAATGAAAATTGAAACTAATTGTTTAGTTGGAACTAATAGGAAAATGAATTTGGGATTTTTGATTTCAGAGGATAAATTGAAATTTGCTCGGCAAAGGTATGTATTTAAATTCCTATGCGAATTTTGATGATTTTCTGGTCTAGCCACTTGCATTTTGTTTTCTTTTGGAATTTGAGAACTCGTAGAGGCATTTTGTAGTTGTACCGAGCTAGCCGCGCAAAGGAAACGCTGGCGAAATTTTTCGGAAATTTAGGAAGTTAGAAAATTATTGAGAAATTTTGAAAATTTAAAACTTGGTTTTAAATTATAATTTCAATGGTTGAATAAGTAAAGTTGTATGGAAATTATGGAAAAGTTTGGAAAGTTAGTAAGATGGATAGTGTGTCTGTAATAAAGATTGTTTGTTTGGTTGTTGTTAAAAACTGTTTGGTTTTGCGAAATAGTAAACGGGTATTGGACCATTCTTCCTAATTAGAAATTTCAGGGACGAAATTCTTTTAAGGGGGGAGGAATGCGACGACGCGGAATTTTTGGCTGTTTGAAATCGGAATATTTAATCGATTTTAAATATTTCATAGTTAGTTTCTAACTTGAATTCGAATATCACTATTTATTAGATAATTTAATTATTAAATTAAATCATTTGAAATTGGTTTAAGTGGTAAATCTTGGATTTAAGCTGAATAAAATTATTTCAAAGACTTGTGAAACGTATACTGGTAGTACTCAAGATAGTAAAAGTGTTAAAATTGAATTTAACAGTGATTTGTTAAGTTTTGAAATTATATCGTTTAAATTGATATTTAAAAATAGCCTTCGGAGGCACAGTCTCAGATTTCAATGAAACCAGTTTCATTAGATCAGTAATATTGTATTATTATCAGATTTCAATTTTCATAGTGTTTGGAGTGATCGTTTGGCAGTACGATAAGTAAACGCATTGAAAATTAAATCGAAATTTAATATAATAACTGGGTTTAAAAAGCTATCTTCTCCATACAATCGATTTAGGACCCGAAACCTTTTACATTGCGTTCGAAATAGGGTTATAACATTATAAATGCCTAGTGGGACACCTCGACAGGAGGTCTAAATTTTAATTTGTGAAAACGAGATACTTTAGAAAGAAAATTATAAAATATTATAATGGAAAAGAAAAGTTAAAATCCTATGCCCAATCTTCCGCCATACCCTTCACGTATAACTCGCGCGTCGTCCTCTTTCTTAGAAAATCGAAATCATCTTCTTAAGAAAAATCTTATCGTTCGAAAAAGGCCGAACAAACAGTTTTCTACCTTGTTCAATTTGTTCGAAGTACTTAAAAAAATGCTAACCGAGCTTTTCGAAACCCAACTGCCTTCTTTCTTTTCTTCTGATTCATAATCGAATGCCGCAAGCCCTTTTTCCCCCTCCAATTTGTTATTCGTGAATCAATAATCGATGAAGTGACGAAATCGACTTCGATTTCATCTTGAAATCGCGAGCGCTGAGA
Organism: Allium cepa; assembly: GCA_030765085.1. NCBI lineage: Eukaryota > Viridiplantae > Streptophyta > Magnoliopsida > Asparagales > Amaryllidaceae > Allium > Allium cepa. Next base: position 511,753,505 of record CM060941.1, read on the forward strand.
GTGGCAGCAGTGCGTAGCAGCGCGAGTGCGAGGCTGCGGCTTCGAGCGAGGAGATGTATTCTGATGATGTATATATATATATAAAACAGATATAGTTTTCTTGTGTGTAAAGATCTATTATTATATATTATATTTTATTCCGCTGCGATGGTTAGATTCTGTTGTTGTTTTCTATTTTCTTCTTCTACCTCTTCTTCTTTAACCCAAATGGTATGTATTTTCGTTCATCTTGAGTTGATTTATGGAGAATAGTGTTGACTCAAGGGGTACAGATTTGCGGGTTGTTACAGTCTTCTTCGTTTTTAATAAAATGGTAAATACTTTGTCATTTTAATAAAGCAACAAAGACGTTGTCATTTTCACATAAAATAATGAAATCACAAAATATTTTCCATTTCAATAACCAGTCATCTATTCAGTTCAATGGCCAAGAAATTTTATTAAACAAGTTATTGCAAATGAATAGGCTAAATCTGGTTATGTTGTGGCAAGTTTAGTCCTATTTTTCGTTGAACAAGTCATTGTCGGTTGTGCTGCCAAAAGATCTACTAAGCAATATAAGCTTTTCCAAGCCATACAATTACAAGTTGCATTATTTGGTTTATGCTTTTGGTACTCATTTTCGCTTTAAAATATGTCTCGTAAGAATTCAAATTTTAACAATTCGTCACATTGAGTTAAAAATGTTCCTTATTTATTATCGATGTCCCCGAGAAGTGCGATTGAAAAATTTACGCTATTTGTGCTATTCCCTGTAAAATGGACATTATTCTTGCTGAATGTGGTTAAAAGAAATTCTACTACAGTTGACAGAGTTGCTTGTTTTATTCTAACAATCTTTATGAAAAATTGTTAATGTTGGATCAACAACTTTTATATTACATTTTACGAATTTATGCTACAATATCTTAATTCCATTGTGTAAAGTTCTTTATTTGTTATAAGAAACTAAAATACATGAACAACGTCGTAAGAAATAAACATACAATGTTTTGTGCAAAAATTTGTTAACAAGAATACTTGTCAACATCCTCAAGGCTAAATCGTTAATAAAGAACGTTGTTAACACTTCAAAAGATGATTTTTAGAAGTGACCGCTCTCTTCTAATCCATGAGTTGTTTTGGACAAACTGCTTGCGGACGATGGTCTCATGAAAATATTAATTGTAGTTAATAGGTCCAATCAACCTTATTGAAATGAAGGTTAAGGAGGAAGTATCTTCTTTGAAGTCTCTTTTTGAGTGAGTCGAAAGAGGTATTCATATCGAACATTTGCGTCTTTCGACAATGTTGAAAAGATCATTATTCCCTCAAGAAGGAGTATTTACTTTCGATGATATTGTTTATGCTTTTTTAGATGGAACTCTTTCGAAAGGGTTATACGTATTTTAATGTGTGTACATCTTTCCTTGGAATTCGTCCAACTAGCATAGCTTAATATTTATACATTAAATCCCTTTCAAAACATCCCTTTCGATCAGGTGGAAAGGGTATTTGTTCTTTCAAAGTGGATTTGATGTAATATATATAAACTTTATGTTCTATATGCAATGGAATAGCTTCGACAATATAAGTTCCATGAATTTATTAACATCGAAATATTATCATCATCTTTGTTTAATATTTAATATCATTAAACTCCATGATAACATGACTTATCCAAATTGATCCCATTGCACCGCATAAGACAAATATGAATTAAGAAGATAGGCAAACATCATGTGCAATTGATCATTAGTCAAGCTAATGATCAAAATGATTCCCCTCATAATCAAAATCTTTATTGAATCCATGCGCTTCCACTTTTAGCATTAATTCAAAATGAGTTGCAAATAAGAGAGCTTTTCCCAAATTGATTTAGGATTACAAAAATTTGTTTGCTAAGAAATAGAAGAAAGAATTTAGGATTTCAAAATCCGATCCCCAAACTCGGACCCCTAAGATCGTATTTATAGAGGCAGGTTGGCTCCCTTTCGTGCCTATCTTTTCGCTTCAATCGAAAGGTCTTCGTCCAATATTCCACGCGCATCCTTTCGACATGATCGAAATGCCTTCATCATTCTACACGCCTTCTTTTGATATGATCGAAAGGTTTTTCTTTTGACCTTTTTCATCCATTCCTACGCCTTCACCCTTTCATTTCAGACCATTCGACCAAGTCAAAAGGGCCATCTTAATAATCTGTCACTGCCCTTAAAGTTTGAGTGCCTCTTTTGCTTTGCATTTTACTATGCTGCTTTTGACTTGGTCAAAAGGGTGGTAGAAGCGCTCTTCGCCTTTGTGTTGCCATACTGTTGCAAGTGAGAGATGAGTTGAGCTTTCACATAGTTTCGTCGAAAGGAATGGTGAGTGGCGACTGGGCCTTCGAGAAAGCACCCTGGGCCTTCATATGCCTTCGAAGGGTTCTAACTGTTTCGAAGGGATTGTTCGTGCTTTTGAAAGGTGTGTATCAGAATCATTTCTTAAAGTAATAAACTGACAATGACGAAACATACTGCTTTGAAAGAATTGGTGCTTGTGTACAAGTCTATCGTTCAACACGACCGTACTTGCCTTTCTTGTATATCCGAATCCTTCTGCGTCGAAAGGTCTATATGAGGCAGAAGAGTGACCTTGTCTTCTCTTCTACCCTTTCGAAAATTTTTGTTTTGCATGTCATTTGTAATGGCAGTTGACATTTGCGACTTCTTTGAAAACCCTCTTGATAGTTTCCAAACACTTCTTTCATACTTTTGTTCTTAAATAAATTTTCAGGGTTAACACAATTATTAAACATTATAAGTAGTACACTCGTTTAGCAAGTGTGGATATTACAATTGTAAAAAAAAAATTGTTCGTGAAGGACATTAGCAGTGTTTATTAAACATTGTAAAGTGGCATTTGTCCTGTATTGTATTTTAAGTGGGTTGGTCTGGTGCAACTAATAAAATGCGTTTGGATACATTTGTACATAAAAAATTTCCAAAAATTAACTAAATAATCTATTAGAATTTTAGCCGAATATCTGGGATTCTAGAAACGGAAGATAACTAAAAATATTTGGAACGTGTTTAGCTAAAAAGTTATTTCTGTGTTATGTCCAACATAATTATTACCTTGTCTGTACTGGGAAGTCTTACAGTTTAGTTTCAGCTTTTCATTGCTAATGTGTTGTATAATGAGATGTTCAACTTATTCATAAAATAACCGAGACAAGCTTTTTAATTTTGTCCTTGCTATTTCCTTGTTATCTATCAATATAGTTTTCAATTGTATGATGCATTTATTAATATATTAAAAGTGATACCGATATTTTTCTTGTCAATAAACGTAGTAATGATTCTTGTTTTTGTCTTCCCATTTCCTATATTTTCTGACAATGCAGTTCGCCGATTACATGAAGCATTTATTAATTTTAATAAATGATGCAGATATTTTTCTTCTCTTAAATGGAGATAAGTTGTTTAATTTTGTCCTTCCCTTTCCCTTATTTTCTCTCAATACAGTTCTCAGTTGAAGGCTGCATTTATTAGTGCCCGATAAGTGATAACGATATTTATCTTGGTTTACTATTAACTAGTTTGATGTATAAATATTATGTAACAGTCAATATATAAAACTAAAGCATACGTATCTAGGTGAAGTTCCTGTATATAGAACAGACGCTAGATTAAATTATAGCAGTGGTTAATGCGGTTAATATTATTAAGATCAGAAATTGATACATGAGTTTAGAAAAAGAACAACCAAAAAAGGTGTTTGTTGGAGAGCATGTTAAGGTTTAACATTTACTTCTTTACCCCTAAAACTAATTACAAAGATAGTTTTGTATCTTAACGTTTAACGTTAAGAGGGATAAGAGTCCATACTATATTTACTGCTAATTGATAATTACTTAAAAGAAATGCCCAGAATTTTAGGGTCCGTTTGGGTTCATTTTGTATTTTGAGTCTTGTGTTTTCAACGTGCACTAAGAAATAACAAGAAATAAGAGAAAAAGATTTATAATTCTTAGCCATTGCGGCGATTAACGGACAATGAAGGAGTTGGATTGTTCTCCGTGCTTTTGTTATCCGTCGAAACACGAAAAACAAAATAAACCTGTATTCTATTTTACATATTAATTTCATTTTTCAAAATTGTTTATTTTTCAACGATACGTACACCGAACGCGCTTTTGTATAGACGAAAATACAAAACTAAAAAACGACCAGCCAAATGGAGCGTTAAAATTTGAAGAATTGATGCACTCTAAAAAATAACTAATTTGTTTTACTAATACTTAAGACGTCATTCCGACCCCTTTAGACCGATGTGGGAATATATTTGAAAAATTCAGACGCATTGTACATAACCGTCAACAAATACAATGATGTTGTAAAATGTATCGGAATTTTCTAATGGGATTTGGAACCAAAGGTCCATATTCTCAAAGCTCATGCACAAAAAATCCGTATTCATAAACTAATGTAAATTAAGTCCATGTTTTGTTATTTTTTATCAAATTGTCCTCTTCTAGAAAATCAATCCAGCATTGAAATCAGGGACAAAAGTAGCATAAATTAGTCAAAAATTAAAAATAGAGATCAAATTTTCAAAAAAATTTCGAGATGGACTTTTCTTCCATTATCTTTCAATTCCAGGGACTTGGCAGCCTTTTCTTGTTTTCTAATGTACTTCTGACGGCGTTGTAAATTTTCAGTACGATGTTAGAATGATGTTGGAAATTTCCAATCCATTTTAGACGCTGACGCCACTTTATATAAATTATTACTCCAAAAACCAACCCATTGACTTAGTCGACACCATTTTAAGCGGAAGTCAAAGAAGGATAAGTGAAGAAGGTTCCAGCTAAATCTTTCGAAGTAGTTAAAAGGATGCTACCGTCAAAGTCTGGAAGCTTCAAACCTTTCGAAGACATTGTAAGGGCTCTATAACAAAGGTCCAGTGAGTTCATACCTTTCGAAGGAGACAAAAGAGTCGAAAGCACCCTTCCGCCTTCAATAGCCACCTTTCAATTGGGTAATTTCATATGCATGATGGTCTTCCGATTGAGTCAAAGTAGTACCTTCCGAAGATAATGAGAACAACTATACGCATATGCGCCAAACCATTCGACACCAAAGGTTTCGCCTTTGTTTAAACTGTGTGAAAGCAAGCATTGTCCAGAACAACCCCTTCTAATGCTATTCGAACCAGTCAAAACCAGTGTGATCCAGGAGGGTTCCGCATCAGATCAAAAAGAAGTACTCAGGCGTAATCAACATCATCGAAACCATTGAACAATACCCGTCGACAGAGTCAGAAGAACTTACAAGACAATGCAAAGTAGAGAGGCGCAACCCTTCCTTTCAACAAAGATGAAGCATACTCAAGTTCTTTGACAACCACATTTCGACCTAGTCGAAAGCATCAGGGTCGAAAAGTGCTGACTCGCATCTATAAATAAGATCCAAGTGGTCACATTTTAAGGATGGGATCCCTCCCATTCCAAGCTTGTATTTCTTTAATCAAAAGTGTTGTAACCCTAATTACAAGATTAATTAGGGATTTGAAGCAATAAAGCCATCTTTTGCTATAAAAGGAAAGTTTCAAGTATTATAAATTACTTATCATTTCATCGAAATTCTTTTTAATTTTACTCTTGTGTTTCAGGTTTCACCTTCATTGAAAGGCCACTGTCGACACAGTCGAAACCTAGCAAGATTTAAACAACTTCAAGTTCATTCCTCACATAACGTTTCTCTGAGTTTTAGCTTTCGACAAGGCCGAAACCAACCACAACTTACTTATACCTTCAACTAGTACTAGGATCCCGATTCAGCTTTTGACAAGGTCGAAACCCTTCACCAAAACATTGTAGCTTGAGATTACTAGTCCAAACCCAAGAAGGTTAAGCTCACTCTTTCGATAAGGTCGAAACCCTTATTTCTGATCCTTAACATAAAGTCCAAGTCATTCAACAGTTTAAGGCCTCTGACAAGGTCGAAACTAACTGAGGCAAACCTAATTCGGGATACTCCAATTGAATTAAGAAGGGAGGCTTTTAAAGGAGAATTAGCACTGACTTAATAGGGTCGAAAGTTTATTAGCACAGAAACCAAACCTTTCGACCGAGTCGAAAGATGAATTTGGAAACGTTTGCCTAATAAAGTATTTTCGAAAGGAAATTCAAGAAGGATACGTTTCTTCCTTCCTACTCTATTTGCCTAAAGAATAATTTTCATTCCTTAGCATTACCTTAGGGTGTTGACAAGAAATCTTGTTAAAATTTTGGTGCTAGAAGGAGTGGCTCGAACCTTTGACTTGGTTAAACGCCCAATACTACCGTTTCCTAACCCCACTCAATCCTATCTCAAGTTCAGCTACTTTGGTTTAATCATAGCAAGAAAATTAAGAGATCCGAGCAAGGGTCTGACCCACACTTGGCATGATTCTCCCCAATAATCATCAAGGATTCAAACCAAGATGAAAAGCAAAGGTTAAGGTTAGAAGCTCTTAGAATTATAAATAGTAAAAAAGCAGAATCATACAATCCTGAAAAATGAAGCATAAATCCCTTTCATGTTGGCCCCACTGCCATCTTTGCATTAGAAAAGAAAACGAATGGAAGTGACAATGTATTCAATCAAATGAGAAGAACTATCCAACAATATTCCAAAGGCACCGTATTTGAGAAAGAGATAATGGATGATTACAGTGCCTTCGGACATAAATGGCAACCTGCTACGGCAGAAACACTTTCAACTCAAGAAACTCAAAAGGTGGCAAAAAGAAAAGCAACCGAAAAGCATTAAATAATAAGGCCAGGAAATAAAAAGTCAAAAAACCATCTGTAAGAATTAAGCTTCAAGTCTAGAATTCCAAAGGAGTGCAACTTAACAACATTAATTGAGAACGTCTACTTGCTTACAAAGGATGAGCTCAACTATTGGCCAACACAGAAAAAGAAACCGAAACATAAAAGAAATTTTGGAGGATCCTACTGTTACTATCATATGATGAATGGCTATGAAACTAACAATTGCAGAGCCCTAGAGGGGATGATTATAAATTTCTTTCAATAAGGAAAGATCTATGAATTTTTAAAGAGAATTTGAGAGAAAATTAATAAAGGGATACTTTTCTAAGAGAAATCTACATGGATGGGAGTAAAATGCTCCTTATATTTGGAGACTACCTAAAATGGTAGTCTACCTAAGATGATAGAAAAGCCTCTGTCTGTGTCGAGCTGGCCAGGGCAGAGCATCTCTTGGAGAAAGGGCGGGTAAGCCTTTAGCCACGCCATAAGATGACCTGATTAAAGCACCGGACAAGCCCTTAGCCGTGCCTCTGGTTAGGTCAAGGCACCTCTTGGAGGGATGATGGAGTAAGCCTTTAGTCACATCATAAGATGGCTAGGTTAAGGCACCAAACAAGCCCTTATCTGCACCACGCTATGGCCAGGGTAAGGCACCTTCTGAAGGGTGGATGAAGTAAACCTTTATTAGCGCCATAAGATATCCAGGGTAAAGCACCGAACAAGCCCCTATCTGTGCCGCAAAAGGGCCAGGGCAGGGCGCCTCCTGGAGGGAGTTTGGGTAAGCCCTTGGTTTGGTTTCTATGATAAGCTAACCAAGAGCATCGAAAAACAATGGTCTAAGACTCCTAGGAAGAGGCCCACCAAACAATGGACTAAGTTGTCCAAGCCCAAGAAGAGGCTCATTCTATAATGAACTGAGACGTCCAAGCCCAAGAGGAGGCACATTCAACAATGAATTAAGATGTCTAAAGCCCGAGAAGAGGCTCACCAAATCATGAAATAATATGTTTAAGCCCGATAAAAGGCATTTCCAATCGTAGAATAAGGCGTCCAAACTCAAGAGCATCTAGACAAATTACTTCTATACAAGACCTAAAAGGTTCACACATCAAAGGAGTAGAATGGAGCTCTACTTACGAATACCCGAATCTAGGTTTCGGGACTTTCATTTCTAAACATCATCTATTAGTATCCGAATTGGGTCTTGGGGCATTCATACTGGAATTTCATCTATTAATACCCAAATCTAGGTTTCGGATCTTTCACATCTAAATTTCGTCTACTAATACATGAACATGGGTTTCAGGATATTCATTTCAGAACTTCATTTATTAGTACCTGAATCTGGATTTTGGGTCTTTATCAATCACTAATTATCTTAAGATACCTGAATCTGGGTATCGAGACTATTACTTATTTGAGCCCTAATCTGGTTGTAAGATTTCAATAATGGATTTCTATTTATCTAACACAAATGCCCGAATTTGGGTAAAAGAATATTATCATAAAGATCCTTGATAAGAATTTTCGAACCCGAGTCTTAGATTTCTAATTTTTCAAATCCCATTAATTCCAAAGAATGGGTCAATGGATTTCTACAATCGAAATTCAGATGATGATTTCTAAATTTAGTTCTTTATTAAATGTCTCTTGAATATTATATCCCAACATTTATGCCCTCATGATAACGGGGGTTCCCTTATCAGCAAATTCTTCCAGTCAAATGGTCGAAGTTAAATTCTTGATTATCTCTCATTACATTTAAAAGATGGGATTTAGATGTTTACTACAAATTATTTTTAATGCAATTAACAAGATGATTTGTTAACCTAAGAAAATGATATACACAGACTAATATGACAGTTTCAAGATAACAATTAGAGATATTATTTTCTTCATACTTTATAGGGAAATTAGCACAACAAATAGAAATGAAAGATTCAGCAAATACGGAAGTAATGAACGAGCTATCAAAAAGCGTTTCAAAAGTGACATTACTGAAAGGAATTACAAATTAGGTGATATTTACAAAATTTATATGATTTACATAAGTCATGAAATAAGTTACAAAACTATGAAATTGTTCATATATATACAAAATGAGTTCATACACTTCAAAGATAAGATATATCATAAGTCTTGGGTGGCTTTGTCAAGATTCTCGACAACTAAAGGATCAATTACATGACGAAACGTGGTGTAGAGAACTTCTTTCAATTTTTTTTCCTTCTTTCTTATGTTTTTTCATCATTAACTGCGTCAATATATCTTTCTAGAGCACAATTGAAAGCTCTGTTGGCGCCTCTTAAGGTCTTATTATCCCTCTCTAACTCTAAATTGCATTTCTGGAGGAAGTATTTGTCACGTTCGAGCTTTTAAACAATGGCGGCACATTAGTTTATATTATGAGAATATTTAACCCTTCGTTTCTCATCAAAATACTTGGCTATTTCAAACTTGACTTTCTTGCACTAGTTACCCATGGCATTTTCATCTAAGCCGGGAGGAGGGTTAGTCATTGAGGGAAATTTTTGAATAGTAAGAGTATTTAACTTCATAGGTTTGGAAATCGAGGGAGTAGTGTGAGGTGTTGGTAAAGCAATGCTCGATGTGTTGTCTCCTATAATAAATTCCAATGGTTCACACTACGCCTGACTATCCTTCAGTTTCAACTCCAAATCACTGATTTGTTGAATAAGCTCCGACATCTTATGATCGAAGTCAATTGAAGGGTTAAACTTTATCTTACGCTTCAGTGGTGGAATCTTTTCATCTTCGTTTTTGATTTGAGTCTCAAGATAAGCAATTTGATCCTTTTGATTATTGGCAATGATTTTTTGAAGAAAATATCTTTTGTGCCATTTCAAAGCTTCGATGTTGCCACCGAAGCTTTCCAATAAGATATCGCCACTAAGCTTAATCCTTTCGTTGGATTTTAATAGTTTCTCTCTAAGAGAAGCGATGCGCGATGATTGGTTTAAAGAGAGAGAAATTGTATGTAATAGAAGTTCCTATTTAAATGGAAAGAGACAAAGCAAAGTTAAAATCAAAATGAAGAATTTCTTTCTTATTATAATAAAAGATTATAATTCGAATAACAATAAAGTCAAAAGATACAATAGACAATTGATTGACGTCTAAAGCTTAGAAACTACATTTTTTACTTTGTTTAATGAATTGGCAGAAAGATTAACCGTAGAATCAAAAGGAATATTTAGTCCCTCCGAGGTTAACACCGGAGGACAATTGCTATAGTCACATTTCCCAGTTGGAGGACTATCGCGGCCGCAAATTAATTTTGTATGGAATGTTCTGACCTCTTTAATGAATGTCTCTTTTTCCTCACCAAGGAAGTCAAAGTGAAGGAGAGGATATTCTAAGTAGAGTTTTCGTAAATCTCTAAAAAGCAATATCTTGCTAATTTCGAGGACTTTAAAAGTGATAAAATCCTCTCAGTTTAACATACTGGCTTAAATGGTCTCTAGAAACAAGACCACCTAATGAACAATCACTTTGTGATAATATAATAAAATAAAACTAAGTAAAAAAATAAGACTAAAAAAAATATTTATAAAACAATACAACGTTACATGTTTACAATTACTCATCTAGTTCATGGTTTAGAAAATAATGCAGATACGAATTTTTTCTTGTAATACTTAAGCTTGTCTAGGGGGAGATCTTGGAAAATCGGTCTGACACATGGTAAGTTCCAACAAGCTCCAAGGTTCAGGTCAGATCTGAATTCATCCAAGTATCTCTTATGAAAGCGTCCAAGTAAACCCCTAAAAATTCACATAAGTGTGAGAAATCGATTATTGAGTGCCTATAGTAAGCTTAATATAAAAAGTTGATTAAAACGTACCTCTCCTCAATTAGTAACCAAAAAAGAGTGACTAACTCCCGGTTCCCTTTTAAAAGAGCATTGTATCGGAGGTGCGCTCCCTTTAATAAGGTGGTAGCCTTCTGATGTTTAAAAGGCGACAGCACTGAGGCACTCTTATCAAGCCTATGATACTTTTCAGAAGTACATTATGCTCTTTTATCTTCTTATCTAACTACCGATATAACTTGTTTATTTTAGCTTGTTTTCTCTCAACTTATGTTTTATAGGGGAGGATGAGCTTCTTCCTTATCTAAAGTGAGTGATTTACACTATTACTATCTTCGAAGTGAAAAATATAAACAGAGAATACCATATGTACGACACTGGAATAGAAGCCTGGGACGCCTGCTCTTTCCTTTAGTCTCTTCAACATAACTTGGAGCAGGATCATCCCCTTGAGGAGTAGAAAGCCCAACAAGTTCAAGCGGGGTAGTTGCAAGAGGGGTTGGCTCTTTCTTTGAAGCTTTGGTATTGTCATATCCAACCTTCATTTGATCAAAAGTACGTTCGAAGAATATGTTAACTGAATTGCCACTATCAATCAGCACTCCTCGGACTGTGGCGAGATTGATTCCTACTGTCACCACCATTGGGTCAAGAGTCGGAGCTTCAATCCCTACAGTGTCCCGATTGCGTAACACTATGTCATCGCTCAGAACCTTTTGCTGCTTGACCAGAGTTTCATCAACTATTGCTAAACATGATTCCTTTTGGGTATGATTTAATGAACTTGCGTATTGCTCCATCTCTTTCCAACTTCTTTACATGGCCACAGATAGTGTTCCAATAATAAGCCTCTGGTCAGTTTCTTTTGACCCTTCTTTGCTACTTCCAACTTGATTTATTTGCTCTCTAGGTGGTTGGGGGACCATAGGTTGATTTGGTTTTTTAGGCTTTTTCACATATTGTTGAAGTTTGTATTCTTGTATTAATCCTTCGATGTGGCCCTTAAGGCGGCGACATTCATTTGTATTGTACCCATGCGTCTCCTGGAAGCGGCAGAATTTCCCTAAGCACTTTTGCTATTCCATTGCCTCCTTACTAAGAGGTATCTTATACTCTTCAGTTTCTTGTGTTGCGAGATAACTATTCTCCGGAGCGTCATTCATGGTGGTATAGTCTTCTTGTCTAAACCCTCTAAATCTTTTGTTGCTGCCACCATTATTTCTTTTATTAGAGTTCTGGTCTCTTCACTTCTGATTCTCGCTCTTCTCTGCGACTCCTTGAGTAGCTCCAGGATCACACATGTTTTAATTTGCCACCGTGTCATTTTGTCCGATGTTCATCGGTTGTATACCAGCAAACTTTCCTTTCAGCTCCCGTGCTTCCTCCAATCTCAAGTACTGTCTTGTTTTACGGTTGAAGCCTTTTTCTTAATCTTGAACCATTTCCCAAACTCCATTTATGGGTGAATACCGAGGACTCACGCCATAAAAACCATGTCCTCATTAGGGTTGCTTACTTCCGTCACCGTAGTGTTAAACCTGCTCATGAATGATTTCAATGATTTGTTGTGCCCTTGGACCAATCCGGGTAGGGATATGACGTCCTTTGGTTGTGCGGTATAAAGCCTGAACTGGTCAAGTAATTTCATCGCAAGTTATAAAAGGTAGGGATAGATCTTGGGGGGAGTCTAGCAAACCACACGGATACGACTCCTTCTAAAAAAATCGGGAAAACATCCGCAACGGAGAGCCTCTGGAGCATTGGCTACATCCATATACCAACTATACTTGTACAAATGGGGTTTTGGGTCCTTGGTTCCATTGTAGGATGGGATAGGTGGCAGAGTAAATTTATCTGTGTATCTTACATTCAAGATCTCATTGGTAAAAGGGGTCCGACTCAGGGCAGATTTCCATTCATCATCCTTGCGATTTTTACTCTCATCTCCGTTAGACCATGTCTGCTATGTATGCCTTTGATGTTCGATAGCCCTAGGGGTGGAAATCAGTCACTGCTCAGATTATTTGGTTCTATAAAATGTCTCGACGTGTGGGTTGAAGCCTAGGCTCTCCTGTTTCTGGGAGAGCCACTCCCGGGGTACCTGGTTGGCTTGATTTGTCCCGACTGGGGTAGTTTTGACGTTTCTACAATCGTCAAATGCATTGACATTCCCGTCCATCCGATTACCTTGCTCTCCATCTTCCAAGTCAGAGAGATTTACAGCTATGTCCTCATATGGGTTCTTTGCCCCTTGATTCAAATTCAAGACTGGCTGCCTGACGTCAGGGGAAGTATTCTGATTCTCCTCCATGTTGCATTCTGTTGTTACCCTTCTTTGTGGCTGTTTTCCATTTCTTATGTGTAAGCCAAAAATGAAGGAATTCTCTTGTTCTACAGCAGTCACTGGTTCAGGCATAGTCCTCGGAGCGGGGTTTGATTGTAGGGTTAACAGAGCGTTTAGCTTATCCATAAGAGCTTTTTGACAATTTTCCATTCGTTGGTTAATCTCCTTAGCCATCTTATTTAGCTCATCCCTGGTGACAACTTCATGCTGGCTGGAAGATGTTGGCACCTGATTTCCTAAGTTAGCACCATTTACTTCAGTTTTTTGGGGATTTACGTCTTCTCCAGCTATTACTACCCCTGTGGACCTTCCAGAGGCAGGTTTTCTTCTTCCAGAGGCCATTGATTCAAAATAGTAGATTCGTCAAGCAAACTTTAAGGATCTAACTTATGGACCTATGGGATCCAAAGTAGTAAGATAGATTTGGATCCTGAGTTGGAGGTTCTCATTGAAAGCACCAAAATGTTGACTAAAAAATTGGACCAACACCCTAGTTTGGATTTGAAAGCACCAGCCCTGTTCTGACATATCAATATTACAGATCATAGATATAAAAGAAGAGCAGTAAAGGAAGTAGATATGTAACAACCCGCATATTTAACGATTTTATATTTAAATGTTTAATTTAAATATAGCGTCGTTAGTCGGATTTAGGTCCGAAAAGCTACTTTTTGCAAATGGCCGAATTGGAGCTCGAAACCACTTCCATTGAGTCCAAAATGGCGTTTGCGATCTTTTTGAGTATAATCTTTGATATGTTTGGAGTTTGTGAAATTTTGCCCCTTTTTCTACTTGGGCTTGAGTTTGGGTTCAGCCCCAATCTCCTCTTAACCCTCTAGCTCACTAACTCTTCATCCATTCATCCTCATTTCATTCCTTTAGCTTAAGAAAACTGAAAATGGAGGAAAGAAAGAAGAATTAGAAACTCCAAACCCTAGTTCCATTTGCAAACTCCAAATTCTTGCTTGAAATTCAAAGAGAAGGATAGGTAAGCCTCCTCTTCATCTTCTCCATCTCTTCTCCTCTTCAATTTCAGAAATTCCTAAGCTCTAATTTGGGAAATATATGTTTTGGTTCTTAGATTGAAGATTGTAGAGTTGAAGTGAAGAGTGGTTAACCTCCTTCTTATGTTTGTGCTCTCATCTTTGTTTGTGTGCAAAAAGGTGAGATTTTTATCTCACATCTATGACTATAAGTATCTTTGGTTGTTAGGTATGAATTCCTAACAATTATTCATATGCAATTGCTTTTGATTTGGATTGGTTTTGTGAACATTGCAATTTTTGGTGTTTTGAAGTCAAAAGTTCTAAAAATCATAACTTTGATGTTTTAATCATGTTTTTGGAGGTGTATAAAAGAGCCAATAGTGCTGGGTTGTCGTATGGCATAAACCCATAGTATTCATCGCTCGTTCGTTTGCAATTCATTTGGATTTTTGCCTTTATGGGCTTGGCTGATTTTTTGCCTACAGGGGGATTTCAGACGTCTGAACTCCAATTTCAGACGTCTGGTTTCAAATTCAGACGTCTGGTTTGGAAACCCAGATGTCTGGAATTGGTCCCTGGAAGACGCAAAAAGGCAGAGACAAAATCCAGACGTCTGGAAATCCATTCAGACGTCTGGTAGTGGTTCAGACGTCTGGAAGGTAATTTCAGACGTCTGAAATGCGCAGTTTTGCCTATTTTGGCTAATTTTGAGTTAATTTCCAACTTTTATCGATTCGTGTTGATTCCAATTAGTTGTTATTGCATATTTGACTTTGATGACTTGTTTTTGACTTCATTCACGGGTTTTATAAATAATCTCTCTAAATCATATTAAAAGCTCGCTTCTCCAATTTATAAATTCTATTTAAACGCGCACACACACACAATTTTGCACTTCGAGCGAAGTGGAAGGGTGATTAAATGGTTAGGCAAAACACGGACCAGGAATCTGTGCGTTTATCCTTCCGATTAATCCCCGACCTATTCAATTGATCGTTTTGACCTTCGGGTTTGGTTTATCGATGTTATGAGGTAAACTTTGTACTGCTTTGAGTGTGAAAGTGACAGACGGATAGTAAACCGTTTAGTGCGAACGAGTGGTTATGGGACGGACGTTAACACTTTTCGGATTCCTTTTCGAGAGTTGTGACAATTCCACCAGTTAGTGGTGTCCAGTACTGGGTCTTTGACCTTCACCACTACGGTTTGTTGCCTTCGGGTATGTTGCCTTCGGGTTTGTGCCTTCAGGTTTGTTGCCCTTTAGTATCGCTTCCGATGTTGGTCGTTATGAGCCGCATGGGTGATATTGGGTTGCCCTTTAGTATCGCTTCCGATGTTGGTCGTTATGAGCCGCACGGGTGATATTGGGTTTAGAGTCTTCGGGCTCATGGATCCTTGTTTATACAGTACTGAGCTCGAGCAATTTTATGATGTTTCATTGATATGTATATTCCCTTGGTATCGCCCGTCGGTGTTGGTCTTTTTGAGCCGCATGATGTATAACGATTGCCTTGTGGAACTTGTATACCTTATGAGTATTTGTTATTTGCCTTTTGGCTTGATTTGGGATAATTGTATCCTTTGTTTATCTATGTCGCCGATGATATGAGGCTTGTTCTATATGATTCATCTTTTGTTGATGATTGTGTTATCTCTTTTAGAGATATTTGTTATACTTTGTAACCTTGCAGGTTTATTGTTGTTCAATTTATCTAACTGATTTGTTTAGCTAGACTGACCCGTGTATTTTATACTCGGGTCAGACCGAGATGTTTCAGGTTAGGTGCATTTGGACTTAGCCTATTTTGCTTCTACATGGACTACTTCGCTAGCTTCTTTTTGTCATAGCTTTTATGTAGTCCTTTTATGTTGAAACTCTGATATTTATTCTTATGGATTTGTCTGTATATTGTGGTTGGCTATACCACTTGACATGTATTATTTTGTATACTCTGCTATGTATCGGTATATATGTATATGATGGTTTACTGTTCTGTGATGTTTCCTACGTTTGAGTTGTTATACGCTGTTCTGATAGATCCTCCAGCCACCTATGGTTTTGTTTTAAGTATTCATTAGATATGTCGATCGGTTTGGTGTGATTATTGTGGACGTATTTAATAGATAGTTAAAGCAAGACTATAGATGGTCGCTCCTATCTAGCCTTATTCTCCTTGTTAGCAGACGGTATTATCTATTAATACTCTTTGCCAGCGTGGGTATAGAGGTAGGGCGTCACAGCTTGGTATCAGAGCCAGGTTTTGAACAAAGTATGATAAACACATAATAGAAGCACATATTACGACACATCAAAGTGTATAAGTGATACAAATCTTTGAATCATCATGTCACTTTATTCCTTCTATTCCATCAAGGTTATATAGAATTTGGGAATACGTCTAGGAATGTATTTTATTCCGTAGTATTCCATATTGTAATATCTAACTTGTGAATAATCTCGTTCTTATCTTACTTTCAGCGTATGGCTGGAAGATGCAGGGGACGACGTTCGGATGCTGGGCAATCCAGTGGCACACATCCTGATGGCGTTTATATGTCTGCCGATCAGTTTATGGAGTTGTTTAGGAGCACTCAGGCTCCAGTTCCTCCTCGAGTGTCTCCACCTCACAAGTCTGCCTTTGCACGTTAGTGCAGTGATTTTCCTCATCTTGGAGGAAAGCCGTTTAAAGGCTCTGAATCCGTTCTTGAAGTCCAAGCTTGGTTTCGCACATGCGAGCGTATCTTCTCTCGTATGGATCTTTTTGACCATGATAGAGTTCTTGTAACTTCTAGCTTATTACAAGAGCGTGCCCTTGATTGGTATGAGCTTCTTATAGCCGAAATTGATGAGTCTACTCTTTCTTGGACTCAGTTTCGGGAGCGATTTGAACTCAAGTTCGTTCCTGAATCTGAAAAAGTTTTATTGACCCATCGCTTCCTTGAGTTGAAGCAAGGGAAGTCTTCTGTTTCTGAGTATGTTGCATCATTAGAAGCTTTATCTAAGTATGGTCTTGAATTTATTAGCACTTCTTATAAGAAGAATTTGAAGTTCGTCTCTGGTCTTAAGAAATATCTTAAGAAGTCTTTATTGCTCCAGCTTAAGCTTTCTTTTGAAGAATTAGTAGATTCGGCACTTCATCTCGAAGCTATCGAGAAGGAGTGTGATAGTGGTGAGGATGTTGAGGTTTCTAAGAACCCCAACAAGAAGCAGTTTCCGTTTCAGAAGAGGTCTTTTCCTTCTAAGAAGAAGAAGACTGGTGATTCTAGCTCTCAGACTCAGCCTTCTGGAACACCTTTTATTCAGAAGTGTTTTAATTGTGGTTCTCTGGATCATATTATTCGAGCTTGTCCGAAGCCTCTCTTCTACCGCTATTGCAAGAAGGAAGGTCATCATGTTTCAGCTTGCCCTACTGTTCCTGGGGTGCCAAGTCTGGCAAGCTTAGTGCTGCCAAGGCTTCTGAAGGTCCTTCTCAACCCAAAGGTATATATCCATCTATTTTGGAAGGTTCTGTTTTATTTCATGATCATAGTATTCGAGTTCTTTTCGATACGGGTGCTTCACATTCCTTCATATCGAAAAAGCTCGTCGATGATTTATCTTTGGATGTTTCTTGTATGGTTACTTCTTTAAGGATTGCGAATCCTATTGGAGGATCCACGACCCTTAACTTGCTTTGTGATGATGTTGAGATTGTTTTATGTGGTTTTTCTTTTCGTGCGAATCTACACGTTGTCTCTTGTCTGGGATTTGATATGGTTTTGGGTATGGACTGGCTAGTGAGACATGATGCCAGAATTATTTGTTCGGAGAGAATTATATATCTTCGACATCCGGATTCGCCTACTCAGCTATCTCTTGTTCTTCGGGATGTGGATAATTCCGAGATGGCTTTATATTCTCTTGACTCGCGAGATGATGATGATATATCTCGTATTCCTATTGCTTGTGACTTTCCTGATGTTTTTGAGCCTGTATCGGGTTTGCTACCCAAGCGGGCAATTGAGTTCCGCATTGATCTCATTCCAGGTGCGCAGCTAGTTAGTCGTCCTCCTACGAGGATGTCTACAAAGGAAAATGAGGAACTCAAGAAGCAGCTTTTAGAGCTTGAGTCCAAGCAGTTGATTCAATCCAGTTTTTCCCCATGGGGATCCGCGGTCATCTTCGTGAAGAAATCTGATGGAACTCTTAGGCTTTGCATTGACTATCGCAAGCTTAACGAGTTAACCATCAGAAATAGGTATCCATTGCCTAGGATCAATAATATGTTCGATTTATTGAGTGGTGCTAAGGTCTTTTCTCAACTCGACCTTGCCACAGGTTTTCATCAATTACGGGTCGCGGAGGATAGCATACCTCTTACAGCTTTCCGCACTCGATATGGTTCTTTTGAGTGGCTCGTTATGCCGTTCGGTTTGACGAACGCTCCTGCTTTCTTTGTAGATCTAATGAATCGGGTATTCTGGGAATATCTTGACAAGTTCGTCCTTGTATTCATTGATGATATCCTTATTTATTCTAAGTCTGAAGCCGAGCATGCTAATCACTTGAGTATTGTCTTAAGTAATCTCCGTCATCATCAACTTAAAGCCAAATTCTCCAAGTGCCATTTTTCGGAGAATAAAGTTAAGTTCTTAGGCCATGTTGTATCTTCTGACGGCATTTCGGTCGATCCCTCAAAGATCGAAGCCATCCAGAATTGGAAGAGACCTGAGAATGTGCATGAGATCTGTAGTTTCCTTGGATTGGCGGGTTATTACCGTCGGTTCATCAAGGACTTTTCCCGTGTTGTGCTTCCTCTCACCAGCCTTACTCGGAAAGGCATTCGTTATATTTGGTCTGACAAGTGTGAAGCTTCCTTTCATACATTGAAGGAACTTCTCACTAATGCTCCTATTCTTGTGGTTCCCGAAGGGAATCATGATCTTGTTGTCTACACCGATGCCTGTGGTAGTGGTCTCGGTGCTGTTCTTATGCAGAAGGATCAGGTAGTTGTGTATGCTTCTAGGCAACTGCGTCCGAATGAAGTTCGCTATGCCACTCATGATCTAGAGTTAGCCGCCATTGTCTTCGCCTTGAAGATTTGGCGACACTACTTATTAGGCAAGCGCTTCATTCTCTATACCGATCATAAATCCTTGAAGTATTTGTTTACTCAAAAGGAACTCAATATGAGACAACAACGTTGGCTCGAATTTCTTGCTTCTTATGACTTTGATATCCAGTATACCCCTGGTAAGGGTAATCGTGTTGCAGATGCGCTTAGCCGCAAACATTCGGCTGTTGTTTCTATGATGCTTGCCGAATGGGATGTTCTTGAGACTCTATCTTTTTGTGAAATTTGTGACCGAGGTTCATTTTCTGATTCTCCTATTCTATTATTTAGTTTGGGAGCTCGACCTATTTTATTGGATCGTATTGCCGATGCTCAGCGGCGTGATCCTGATTTGTTGCATCTTATTAAGCTTTGTCAGTCTGGATCTTGTGATGAGGCGTTGCAAGATTTTAGCATTGATTCTCATGGGTGTCTTCGTAAGAAGAACCGTCTTTTTGTGCCTTCTGATTTTGCACTTAGGCATGACATTCTTGATGACTGTCACCGTTCTAAGTATACTATTCATCCTGGTGGTAGCAAGATGTATGCCGATATGCGTCGCCTTTATTATTGGGAAGGCATGAAGCGCGATGTAGCGAGTTATGTGAGTAATTGCATAACTTGTCAACGTATTAAGGCTGAACATCAGCGTCCTTCTGGTCTTCTTCAGCCTTTAGAGATTCCATTATGGAAATGGGATCAGATCTCTATGGATTTCATTGACGGCCTACCTCGTTCGAGATCGAGCCATTCTAGCATCTGGGTTATTGTTGATCGCCTCACTAAGTCTGCTCATTTTGTCCCTATTAAGTCTAATAGGACTGCTTCGCATTTGGCTAAGTTATATGTCAAAGAAATCGTGAGACTTCATGGTGTTCCTAGTTCTATTGTGAGTGACCGTGATCCTTTATTCACGAGTCATTTTTGGCGCAGTCTTCAGCAAGCTTTGGGAACAAAGCTTAATTTTAGCACAGCTTATCATCCGCAGTCTGATGGACAGACATAACGGGTGAATCATATCTTGGAAGATCGTCTCCGTATTTGTATTTTTGATTTTGGTGGTAGTTGGGAAGATCACCTACCTCTTGTAGAGTTTTCCTACAACAATAGTTTTCAATCTAGTATCGGTATGGCTCCTTTCGAAGCCTTATACGGAAGACCATGTCGATCACCTTCACGTTGGTTGGAATCTGGGGAGAAGCTTAATCTTGGCCCGGATTTTGTTCGTCATTCTTCCGAGAAGATTGATCTTATTCGGTTGAGAATGGAAGAGGCACAAAGTCGCCAGAAATCCTACGCGGATAGCCGTAGAAAACCTCTCGAGTTCTCGATCGGTGATCATGTTTTTATTCGTGTTTCTCCTTTGAAAGGGGTTATGCGCGTCACTACGACTGGGAAATTGGCTCCCCGTTATATAGGACCATTTTCTATTACTGAACGTATTGGCCCTGTGGCTTATAGAGTTTTACTTCCAGCTCATTTATCTGGTATTCATGACGTGTTTCACGTCTCGCAACTTCGGAAGTGTCTTCGGGAGTCGGATTCTGTTATTGCTTCTCCTGATTTGCAAGAGCTTGAGATCTCACCGGACTTATCTATTGTACAGCAGCCTATTCGCGTACTTGACACGGAGGTGCGACACCTTCGAAACAAGGACGTGCCGCTCGTTAAAGCTCAATGGTCCGCTAATCCCAATGATTGTACTTGGGAAACCAGAGAATTTATTGAGCGATCTTATCCGGGTTTTCTTTCTTCGCTTTGAAACGGTGAGTATATCTTTTCATCTCAAGCTTATTTCCTTTACTTTTGGATGTTGTATGTTTGTAGTTGTTACAAATATCGTCTCTAGGAATTGCGAGGATGCAATTTTGTAAGGAGGGGAGATCTGTAACAACCCGCATATTTAATGATTTTATATTTAAATGTTTAATTTAAATATAGCGTCGTTAGTCGGATTTAGGTCCGAAAAGCTACTTTTTGCAAACGGCCGAATTGGAGCTCGAAACCACTTCCATTGAGTCCAAAATGGCGTTTGCGATCTTTTTGAGTATAATCTTTGATATGTTTGGAGTTTGTGAAATTTTGCCCCCTTTTCTACTTGGGCTTGAGTTTGGGTTCAGCCCCAATCTCCTCTTAACCCTCTAGCTCACTAACTCTTCATCCATTCATCCTCATTTCATTCCTTTAGCTTAAGAAAACTGAAAATGGGGGAAAGAAAGAAGAATTAGAAACTCCAAGCCCTAGTTCCATTTGCAAACTCCAAATTCTTGCTTGAAATTCAAAGAGAAGGATAGGTAAGCCTCCTCTTCATCTTCTCCATCTCTTCTCCTTTTCAATTTTAGAAATTCCTAAGCTCTAATTTGGGAAATATATGTTTTGGTTCTTAGATTGAAGATTGTAGAGTTGAAGTGAAGAGTGGTTAACCTCCTTCTTGTGTTTGTGCTCTCATCTTTGTTTGTGTGCAAAAAGGTGAGATTTTTATCTCACATCTATGACTATAAGTATCTTTGGTTGTTAGGTATGAATTCCTAACAATTATTCATATGTAGTTGCTTTTGATTTGGATTGGTTTTGTGAACATTGCAATTTTTGGTGTTTTGAAGTCAAAAGTTCTAAAAATCATAACTTTGATGTTTTAATCATGTTTTTGGAGGTGTATAAAAAAGCCAATAATGCTGGGTTGTCGTATGGCATAAACCCATAGCATCCATCGCTCGTTCGTTTGCAATTCATTTGGATTTTTGCCTTTATGGGCTTGGCTGATTTTTTGCCTACAGGGGGATTTCAGACGTCTGAACTCTAATTTCAGACGTCTGGTTTCAAATTCAGACGTCTGGTTTGGAAACCCAGACGTTTGGAATTGGTCCCTGAAAACGCAAAAAGGCAGATACAAAATCCAGACGTCTGGAAATCCATTCAGACGTCTGGTAGTGGTTCAGACGTCTGGAAGGTAATTTCAGACCTCTAAAATGCGCAGTTTTGCCTATTTTGGCTAATTTTGAGTTAATTTCCAACTTTTATCGATTCGTGTTGATTCCAATTAGTTGTTATTGCATATTTGACTTTGACGACTTGTTTTTGACTTCATTCACGGGTTTTATAAATAATCTCTCTAAATCGTATTAAAAGCTCGCTTCTCCAATTTATAAATTCTATTTAAACGCGCACATACACACACAATTTTGCACTTCGAGCGAAGTGGAAGGGTGATTAAATGGTTGGGCAAAACACGGACCAGGAATCTGTGCGTTTATCCTTTCGATTAATCCCCGACCTATTCAATTGATCGTTTTGACCTTCGGGTTTGGTTTATCGATGGTATGAGGTAAACTTTGTACTGCTTTGAGTGTGAAAGTGACTGACGGATAGTAAACCATTTAGTGCGAACGAGTGGTTATGGGACGCACGTTAACACTTTTCGGATTCCTTTTCGAGAGTTGTGACACATTCCGCCAGTTAGTGGTGTCTAGTACTGGGTCTTTGACCTTCACCACTACGGTTTGTTGCCTTCGGGTATGTTGCCTTCGGGTTTGTGCCTTCGGGTTTGTTGCCCTTTAGTATCGCTTCCGATGTTGGTCGTTATGAGCCGCATGGGTGATATTGGGTTGCCCTTTAGTATCGCTTCCAATGTTGGTCGTTATGAGCTGCATGGGTGATACTAGGTTTGGAGTCTTCGGGCTCATGGATCCTTGTTTATACAGTACTGAGCTCGAGCAATTTTATGATATTTCATTGATATGTATATTCCCTTGGTATCGCCCGTCGGTGTTGGTCTTTTTGAGCCGCATGATGTATAACGATTACCTTGTGGAACTTGTATACGTTATGGGTATTTGTTATTTGCCTTTTGGCTTGATTTGGGATAATTGTATCCTTTTTTTATCTATGTCGCCGATGATATGAGGCTTGTTCTATATGATTCATCTTTTGTTGATGATTGTGTTATCTCTTTTAGAGATATTTGTTATACTTTGTAACCTTGCAGGTTTATTGTTGTTCAGTTTATCTAACTGATTTGTTTAGCTAGACTGACCCGTGTATTTTATACTCGGGTCAGACCGAGATGTTTCAGGTTAGGTGCATTTGGACTTAGCCTATTTTGCTTCCGCATGGACTACTTCGCTAGCTTCTTTTTGTCATAGCTTTTGTGTAGTCCTATTATGTTGAAACTCTGATATTTATTCTTCTGGATTTGTCTGTATATTGTGGTTGGCTATACCACTTGACATGTATTATTTTGTATACTCTGCTATGTATCGGTATATATATATATATATGTATATGATGGTTTACTGTTCTGTGATGTTTCCTACGTTTGAGTTGTTATATTCTGTTCTGATAGATCCTCCAGCCACCTATGGTTTTGTTTTAAGTATTCATTGGATATGTCGATCGGTTTGGTGTGATTATTGTCGATGTATTTAATAGATAGTTAAAGCAAGACTATAGATGGTCGCTCCTATCCAGCCTTATTCTCCATGTTAGCAGACGGTATTATCTATTAATACTCTTTGCTAGCGTGGGTATAGAGGTGGGGCGTCACAAGATAGAAATTTTTTATAGCGGTTCGGTTGTAAATGAAGTCTACGTCCCCTTTATAGTTTTATTATAGACTGATTATTGTTACAATAAATGTTTGATTACAAGGCTTTTATTATTTTCTAGCAAGATTGAATCTGCAGAGTTGGAATCCACTTGAGAATCACATTGTATTCCTTTGGAGATTATTGTGTGGGAGTTAGAGAGTGAAGAATGATTCCAGTAGAGCTTTCACAACTAGTCCAGAGAAGATCCCATTTACGCTGTAGGTAGGATGGTATTTATAGAGATCGAAGAGCTTTTGGGTGAAACCTATCTTCACCAGCTCGCATGTAGGTAACAGGAAACTTAGGGGGAATTTGGCTCGCAAAACGAGTCATAAAGCTGGCGACCTATGGCCTATGGGTCACTATCAGCACATAGACTTGGTTCGTTTTACAAGCCAATGTCTTACTTTTTTGTAATGTTCCATAGCTAGTTTGTTTGAAGGCTTGAAGAGAAGCATGGGTCACTGATGATCTGACTACATATGATTTTTCTAGAGCCTAGAATTAAAGATGTTTCCATAGACTTTTCTCGTTGTTGTTATGCGTTGATGGCAAGCCACAAGCTACTTACATTCTACTGCTAATTGGACTAAAGGAACGCTGATCTCTCATCTTCGTTGATCTTGGTTGTTATCCTAGTTGTATAGCATGGACCTTGCCGATCCCTTGTCTTAGCTTTCCTAGTCGAGTCCTGAACCATCCTGTCTACACAAAGTTGCTTATGTCCAAATCATTCAATATCTTAAGGCCTATGGCCAAGTAGAAACCAACTGAGGTGAACCTAATTCGGGATATTCCAACTAAATCAAGAAGGTAAGCTTTCGAAGGAGAATCCACACTAACTAAATAGGGTCAAAAGGTCATTAGCATAGAAACCAACCCTTTCGACCGAGTCAAAAGGTCAATTTGGAACTTTTTCCTACTATAATCTATTCAAAAGGAAATTCAAGATGGATATATTCCTTCCTTCCTACTCTATTTGCCTAAGGAATAGTTTTCATTCCTTAACACTACCATGGGGTGTTGACAAGAAATCTTGTTAACATATATTTTAACCCAAAAAATGGTCCATACCCTGACTTGAGTGCGAAAGCACCAGCTCTATTTATCAAGGCATATAAAGTAAAAAATAAAGCAATAGTAAATCGTAGAAAAAGCTAAAAGACAAGAAATTTTTGTAGTGGTTCAGTCGTTAACGAAGCCTATGTCCACTTTATTGCTTTTATCATCAAGTTCCGTTACAAGAGAGTTCGAATTAAAATATGATTCCCCTTCATCACGTTAGATTAAGCTACCATTATTAGAAATAAAAAGAGGATCTAAATTGTCTCTCAACGGTTATTTTTTGGGGGAAGAGGATAGAAGATAGAATAGCAGAGCATCGATAGAGATCCAGTTTAGAATCCTCTTTCTATTGAAGATAGGATGGTAATTATAGGATTTAGAGAGCATTTTGATTGGAACCATTACACCAGAAGCCCTTAGGTGTCCATACGAAGAAGCACGAAAAATTTGAAGTGATTCCAGTCTAACTTTTTGGATCGGTACCGGTCCAAAGAGTTGTGCAAATTTTCAACAACTTCTTTTCGGTTGGCTTCCCTACTTGCTTATAACACTCACCAGGTAATTTCATAGCATGGTGACTTGTTTTGATGCCGGTTTACCCATAGGTTTGACTAAACTTTAGTCTTAATCTGATATGTCTTTGCTTTTCGAATTTGGGGGCTTGGATTGCTAAAAACTTAGTAGATAGGCTGAATAAAGAGGTAGGAACATGCCACAAGTGGTTTTGAGGAACCTCAAGCCAAACTTTTTTATCGGTACTGATCCAATTGGAACGAATCAGTAATGATCCAAAGTGTTGGCTTAACTTTGGCTCAAACTTTCGTCCTTTACTTTTAGGTCTTCCGATCAAGTCTCGAATTGTTCTGGCTTAATCTGAATGTTCTAACTCCTTTTGAATTCTATTGGGATAAAAGCTAGTTTAACAATAACCATAATAGTTTTTAATTCACGCATTTCAATCGTCTATCATTATCCTGTATTTCATGAAAAAAATATGTGACAATCACTCTCTATTAACCTAAGCACCTCTCCGTCATTGCTTTAGAATCTACAGCTAACATGCTCCATTGCAGGCGCCCACTCTATTGTAACTCACACTAACCTTAATTTTGGCTTGGTCTATCACCGATTTCATTTAGCCTATCCTCGCCATAGTTTAGATTTCATTACCCAACTTCGTTGCTTGTTTGTGACAACCCGCACTTCCGACACATCGATCTAAAGTCTACGGTGACTTTTCGACTCACGTCGATATGAAAATGTCCAAGCTATTGTGTTTTAAACATCATAGAGACAATGAATATAAGGATAAAGTCTAAGATGTTCTACGCTTTCAGATCTTACAGTGAATGACAGTGAAATATAGATATAGAAAAATAGACATCCCAGAAAATATTCCAGACAACACAGTATCAAAACGTACATAGTCGTAATTTAGGGTATACAAAAATACGGCATATAATGTGATTAGTATTAAGTACGATAAATAGTAACATGAAGAGTAATGAAAAAAAGCAACTCCAATGACAAGCTTCCCGCTCTATACCAGGCCATTCACTTGCTTCCCGGTCCTCGTATGGGCGGGGGAAAAGAAGAGAAAGGGGTGGGTCAAACAAAAGTTGGCAAATGAGTTACATCATTGTTATATTCTGATTACATGTAATTGACTTCAACAATAATCTATTTGACATAAGGTGATGTACTATGTTTGTGAATCACTAGTTTCATTTACCTAAGGGGTACTGTCATAAATACACCTGCACTAACATCTTATGAAGGTTTACACTTAGGGTCGAACAGCTAATCGAACCTCAAAAATATTATGGACCGTCTAAGAGCTACTATACTATTCAAGCTGTAACACTCCTGAAAAATTAACCACGATTAGTTTGACAATTAATTTAATTTTGGGATTAAATTATGAATTTATTTATGAACTAATTAGGAAATTTCTAGAATAAATAAAATTTCTAGATTACAAAGTAGAATTTGGTTTAGAAATTAAGGATAAGTAATTTTATAAATAAAATTTGATTTTGAAATAAATATTGAATTAAAGATAAATAGCAAATTGATTTGGAATATAAGAATGAGTAATTTATCAACAAATTTTGGATTTCAAAATAAAATGTATTAAAAATAAAATAGAATTAAAAGCTTTAAAAAGTTAATAAAAGGTTTTTTCTTAATTTTAAAAATATATTAATATTTGGAAGTGGTAATAAAAAGATAAAATCTTTGTACTCATTTAAAAAAATATATTATTTTTAAGTTAAATTTTCTTATATAAATAAAAGTGATTAATTGTTAATGTGTAATCAAAATATTTAAATCATTCTTCTCTTTTTAAAAAGTTGTACAAAAAAAAGAATGTATGAATGAAAATGTAGAGAATATATGTATATACATATGTCGGCTAAATTAAAGATTGTAATGTGAAAAATAATTGGATATTAATATAAATATAAAAGGAAACATTAACATTTTGCAAAATGTAAACATAGGTTGTATGTGAAAATACATTTACATAAAGGTCTAAAACTAAAATTTACAAAATAAATTGAGTCAAAGGATTTAAACACAATTTTTCATACAAACTACAAGTGTACAACATGCAAAGAAATAAATGGACAAGTGGCCTTGAACTTTTGAAAAAAATATAAAATAAAACAAAAAGAAAAAAGGCAGCCAGGCCATTTAGCTTCCCAAAATCTGAAATTAGTAATCAAATTGAAAGAAGGAAAAAAATCATCTTCAAACTCAAAAAAATTTCAAAATCCCTCATCTTCAAAGAAAATGAAAATCAAAAAGTTAAAACCAGAAATTCAAAATGCCTTCTCTCTTCAAGAAAAAATCCAAAACAAAGTTGAGTTTCAGATCAAAGAAACAAATGCAAGTTCAAAAATCTGTAGATGATCTCAAGATCAAACCTGAAGAGATTCAAAAGCAAGGCAATATCAAAAACAGGAAAATTGCAAATCAAACCAAAGAAGCTAGAAACTAAAATTTAAAGCAAGTCTCAAATCATCAAACAAATTCAAGGCAAAGAATATAGCAGATAAAGGAAAAAAAATCAAAAGGAAAGCAAAGAAAAACTGGAAAAAGATCACATCAAAGCATCAAACAGGATTTTCAAATATACTCTGAAATTTTTTTATAGCTTCCTCTATTCTTCATTAATAAGGTGAGCAAACCCCTTCTTTTTGATCCCAAACTTGAATATCTTGATTTCTGTGCTTGATACTTGAAGTTTTTTCCATGATAACTGTTTATGTAGTTGTTAAGTTATGCTTACATGTATATATACAAGATAATGACTGTGCATGTCATTGTTTTGATCCTCTGTTTGAATAACATGCATGGTCATCTAATACAAATTCATCTCTCCTCTGTTAATTTCTCATAGACTTAGGATTTACAAACAAGTTATCCTTGTTAAACTTAAACTAAGATAAAAAATATATTTTAAGTATGATTTGTTCCTACATTATCTGGAAAAAATCAAGAAATACAGCAGGAAGCTAAATAACATGCTAAACCAAATGTTGAGGTTACTTGATTCATGTTTGTAACTTGAATTGATTTGGGAAAATACGATTTTTAAAACAAAAATCAAAACTTTTAGTTGAAGATTTTGTAAGAAATGTTGGGTTAACCAGGAATTGGGTTTTGAGGAGATTCCGGTGGTCAACGTTACTGGGGGTGTCGGGGTTTCGCATGGAGTTGCATCGATGATCAAAGGGTTCGGCAAAATTGTCCTGATGGTGATTAGAGCCTTGAGGTGTCGGCGGTAATGAATTTTCTCCTGTAACCCTAATTTTGGTTGAGCTGAGAATTTTGATCGGCATGGATTTTCTGGTTGATCGAGTGTAGTGGTACTCGGGGAGGTGTTAGTTTGGGGTTTGTCAGAGACGTAGCCGGAGGTGGTGATGTTCAGGTGGTCAGAGGAGGAGGAGCGTGGCGGTTTCGTGATGATGGCTTTTGCTCCAGTTTCACATCAGTGGCTCGATTTTGATTTAGCAATGATTTAGGGTTTTGGG
The DNA here is from genome assembly GCA_030765085.1 of Allium cepa. NCBI lineage: Eukaryota > Viridiplantae > Streptophyta > Magnoliopsida > Asparagales > Amaryllidaceae > Allium > Allium cepa. The sequence goes on from CM060941.1 coordinate 511,782,232, forward strand.
TTGTTCGAATCGAGGCTGGGGAACGTGGGTGACCTTCTGGTGAGTTCGTCGTCGATCGACGATGGCAATCGTGCTTGTGCACGTATACGTGCAAATGTTTTATCGATGGATTTCGTGTTTGGGAAAGAAGAAGGCATGACTCGAAGATGAGCTCGGGGAGAAACAAGGGTAGCTCGAGTCATAGCTCGAAGTAGAATGTTTGGGGGGAGGGTAAAAATACTTGGGAAAAATTTTAAATTGAAAATTGGGGCGCTCGAGTAATATTTGGGAAAACCCGAAGCAGTGGGGCAATTCGCTCGGGTTCAACTCGAAGCAGGTCGTGGAGCGTCTCGAGGACACGCGGGTTTGGAAGGAATTTTTATGTTTCTAGTTTAAAACTTTGATAAATTAGTTAAAGGGATTCTGAAATTATTTCTGTTTATAAATGATGATTTTATTATTAAAATAGGAGGCATAAATTTAAAGTTTTGAAATAAAGGATTTTTAAGACAATTAAGTTTTAAACTTATATTTTTAAACAAGTTATTTTAAATAGAACTTAATAAGTGATTTAGGAATAAAATCAAACGTTTTGAATTTTTTAGCTTAAAGGTAAGTTAATTTATATCGTTAATGATAATCAAGTAATTTATAATTTATAATTGAGATTAATTTATTAATTAAGAATAATTATTATAAAGGATGTTTTAAAATGGTTAATTAACTTTCAAAGTCTAAGTTAACATATTTGTTAAAGGAAAATTATTATTTGAAGTGAATTACTTAATGAAAGTAATTAAAGTAATAATTAATAATTCAAGTTAATTAAGCAGGTAATTAATGAATGATTAAATAAAAATAGTAATTACTTACTGAAAGTAATTAAGAGTAGATAATTTATTGATTAATCAAATATTAAAGGTTAATTAAGTTAAAGAATAATTAAATAATATGATAAATTAGTTAAAGTAATTAATTTTTGTAATAAATTAAGGAATAATGAATCTATTAATTAATCAATTAAGGATAATCAATTAAAAATTAAGATTTAATTAATAATTAGGGGTTTATTAATTAAAGTAATTAATAAGGAATAATTAATTAATAAAAGTAATTAAGACTTAATTAATTACAATTAAGGGTTCATTAATTAAGATAATTAATTAAGAAATGATTAATTAATGAAAGTGATTAAGACTTAATCAATTGTAGTTAATGATAATTAATCATTGATTAAAGATTTCTAATGAAAGTAATTATGTGGTTGATAAATTAAAAAGCCACCCAATTTATTCATCTTAATTAAAGATGTTTGATTGTTATTGAATGCTGTGTGATGGATTGATATATTTGATATATGATGTGATGCTATGTAATGCTTTTTGCCAAGCTGTTATATCTATGATGAATATAATATTGTTTGAATATGAAAACCCCTTGACCCGTAAAACGACATTTGAATTTCGATGCGACAGGGAGTCGAATTCCAGTTGGTTATCCGAAACCCACATCGAATCGTAATAGTGAATATTTCTGATTGATAAATTTACTTTATCTACGAATCTGTGAAAATGGATAAGCGTTATGGGTTACACCGCTTATCAATATTGATATGATCGATGATGTGCGCTATTGTGTAAAATCCCTTGACTGCACTATACACACACAGTATGGATTGCATGTGGAAAGTGGTTAAGTCATAGATTTTTAAAATAGTTTTGAAATTGAATTTTTGAATCTAAATGGTTTTGGAAATGGATCGGATTTATAAAGTGAAAAGCTTTTAAAAAGGGATTTCAAAGATAAAAGTTATTTTGAATAACTTAATTTAGTTTTGAAATTTGATCTAATTTTGAATTCAAATATTTGAAAATTGAATTCTACTTTGAGAATTTATGATGAAAAAGGTAATTCAATTTTATATGGGTTTTTAAACCATTTTTGAATTTGGGAATTTGAATTTAACCCAAGTTTGAAAAACTTTAACTTGTATAATTGAAATCGGATTTTTTTTCCAAAATAAAAACTGTTTGTTTCAAAAGATAAAGCTTTCATATAAGAAATGAATTTCCAATTTGTATTATAGGAAGTTCAAGTTTGAATTGAAAAACGGTTTTCCAAGTTAAGAATGAATCTTTGGAACAGTTTTGAAAGCTATAAGTTAAATCTTTGATTTAAAGATTAAATGGACTAATCCAATTGAAATGGAAATTGTTTTGAAATCCGTGATTGGATCTTTGTGAAACTGGGTGAATTTTGTGAAATAAATCTTTTTATTTAAAGATTTGAAATGGTAATTGGTTTAAACCATCTAAAAGAAAGTTTTGAATTTTAAAGTTGTGACTTAACTGAAATCCCATATCCATATGTTTTTAAATTTTGTGCTCATTTTTCGGTTTAGCTGGGAGAGGACCTTGTGTCATATAACCCATTCCGAATAATGATATGATGTTATGGATAGTATTTGAAGACCGACAGTGAATACCGGGTATTTGCGAGAACGATAGGATAACCTATCGATTGTCTGTGCACTGAGTAGCTACGGTATAGAGGTTCCCCAAGTGATGGGAAATCCGACCGGCATTGTGGATACCCGGATTGCAAGGGCTTCTTCGAAAGTGCCTTCGGTTCTGTTCAAACCTAGAACAGACTTGTATGGATGTTTGTCTGACATTACACTATGAGATATAAAACCAGTTTCTATCAAATACATTTCTGCTTGGTGGCGGAGAATTTATTCTCTCAGCTTAACACCCTTCTCTGAGACGTACGAGCTCAGAGGTTATGTAATTGATGGTTACTAGTGATACATTCCTAATTTGGTAATGTGGCATACGAAGCGCTGCTGATCAGTTTTTGATCAAAGCATGTCTTTGTGAAAAAGCGTAGCTTTCTGGACGAGACCTCATCGAGCCTCAAAAACCGATAATGGTCGAAACAGGAAAGATGCGACAAATTTCCCACACGAGCAGTCTAGAGTTTGGTTTTTCAGATAATCATGTAGTAGATATCGTTTTGGTAGCCTTCAGCTTTCTGTTTGATGCATTTTGGAGTCTTTGGAGTCCACGACCGGACTTGCTTATCTTTGTGCAACCTTGATGGTGGATCGAGCTTGAAGTTTGGAGCTTTGTCTTTAGAGTTTTTGGACCAGAGTTGTTGTATTGGATTATGTGAAGACTTATCTCATATTGTATCGTGTTCCGCTGTATTTTGTATTGTATATCTGATGTTGATGATTATCATTGTATCAAATTGTTGTATTGGATATTGTATTCATGATTGTATCAGTGATATCATCTTTTATTTTCCGCTGTGTTATTTATCATCTAATGTTGTTGCAAGCTTCGACGATACGAATTTGATGTTGTTTGCCGGACATCGAGTTTGGGTCGTCACAGTTAGTATCAGAGCTAAAGGTTGAGTAAGAACTTTAGCTACGTAGTGTAACACATTAGATGGCTCATTAGAGATAGGGTGAAGTATACCGTAGAATGAGTATTACCAGTGAAACCAAAATCCAAATTTCTCAGTCTATTCTCTTTATCTGTTGCTATTCTCTAAGATATTTCGTCTGAATGCCTAAATCGGTTTTCTTACTATTCACAGATAGTGAGAATGAATGGAAGAAGTGGACGAGATTAGGGACAGGGAAGTACCACTTCAATTGGTCAAGGCCCTGCAATGACAGATTTTTTCATTCAATCTCAATCAGATCTGGCTGACTTATATCGAAGCTTTTTTAGACTTGGTGGAAAATCATTCACAGGCAAAGAAACCGTTATCGAAGCACAAGGTTGGATTCGATCGTGCGAAAGGATTTTCCAAAGACTAAAGTTGGAAGATGATCAGATGCGATTGATAGCTTCTTGGCAACTCTAGGAAGAGGCTTTGGTATGGTGGAAAACAGTTACATTGGATGAACCGGCGGATGAGTTTACTTGGAGTCGTTTCAAGGAAGTGTTCGAGCAGCGATATATGCCGTCTGTTGGTATCTCCCGAATGTACCAGGAGTTTATGGATTTGAAGCAAGGAAGCTTATCATTTGAGGAATATCTGAAAAAATTTAATGAATTATCTCGATTTGGTCCAGAATTGGTCATTACACCAGAATGAAAAGTTTATTTGGGGAATGAACAAGGAATTCCAGGAGAGGATGACTACTCACGTAAAGGAATCCTTTTCTGAATTAATTGATATGGGCTATAGATACGATACTCTGGATAAGCAGGAAGTTCCAGAGGAGAAAGGGTATACAAGCAATCAGAATTGGACGAAAAGGATGTTTGGTGGAAAGAAACTGAGTGAAGATAAAGGAAAGCGGAATATACAGAAGAAAAAGGTGAAAGACGTTACTTGTCTCAATTGCTTGGAGAAAGGTCATTACTCGGACAAATGTAAGAATCCTTGGAAGATAGGATTGAGAGAGCCATTTACGAGGCCCGATCAGGAATCTACGGGATGCTATCACTGCCGCAAGCCAGGGCATAGGATCAACGACTATCCAGCAAAGAAGCAAGCTCTAGCAAAGAAAGTTTATGAAATCAAGGGCGATTCTTCAACCTCAAAGGCTAATAAAGGAAAGGAAATTTTATAAGGTAACCTTCTCGTTTACGATTAGATTTTTCAAGTTTGTTCGACATGAGAACTACCCATAGTTTTATTTATTAACAAGTCATAAATAAGTTAAACCTTGAATCTGAGATCGTGGTCGAATCTATTTTTGTTTGTCCCATTGGGTTTCGATATATTCTACAAACGGTTGGTTATCCCTTCGAACTAACTAATACCCCTGTATATTTCGTAGATCAGATAACCCAATTATTTCGTACTTGAATGAGTTGATTCTAGGTTATTGATATTCTGCTTTAGGAAGCCGAATGCAGAATAAATATTTTGGCCTGATCTGATCAATCATTCTTTATCTATCATCTATTCTTTCTCGTCTCCGTAGCAAATTTTGGGGACGAAATTTCTTTAAGGGTGGAATCTGTAACATTCCTGAAAAATTAACCACGATTAATTTGACAATTAATTTAATTTTGGGATTAAATTGTGAATTTTTTTATGAACTAATTCGAAAATTTCTAGAATAAATAAAATTTCTAGATTACAAAGTAGAATTTGGTTTAGAAATTAAGGATAAGTAATTTTACAAATAAAATTTGATTTTGAAATAAATATTGATTTAAAGATAAATAACAAATCGATTTGGAATATAAGAATGAGTAATTTATCAACAAATATTGGATTTCAAAATAAAATGCATTAAAAATAAAATAGAATTAAAAGCTTTAAAAAGTTAATAAAAGGTTATTTCTGAATTTTAAAAATATATTAATATTTGGAAGTGGTAATAAAAAGATAAAATCAATATACTCACTTTTAAAAAAATATTATTTTTAAGTTAAATTTTCTTATATAAATAAAAGTGATTAATTGTTAATGTGTAATCAAAATATTTAAATCATTCTTCTCTTTTTAAAATGTTGTACAAAAAAAATAAATAATAAAAGAATGTATGAATGAAAATGTAGAGAATATACGTATATAAATATGTGAGCTAAATTAAAGATTATAGTGTGAAAAATAATTGGATATAAATATAAATATAAAAGGAAACATTAACATTTTCCAAAATGCAAACATAGATTGTATGTGAAAATACATTTACATAAAGGTCTAAAACTAAAATTTACAAAATAAATCGAGTCAAAGGATTTAAACACAATTTTTCATACAAACTACAAGTGTACAACATGCAAAGAAATAAATGGACAAGTGGCCTTGAACTTCTGAAAAAAAATATAAAATAAAAAAAAAAGAAGAAAAAGTCAGCCAAGCCATTTAGCTTCCCAAAACCTGAAATCAATAATCAAACTAAAAGAAGGAAGAAAATCATCTTCAAACTCATTTTTTTTTCAAAATCCCTCCTCTTCAAAGAAAAATCTGAAAAACCAAAAGTTAAAACCAGAAATTCAAAATCCCTTCTCTCTTCAAGAAAATTTTTGAAACAAAGTTGAGTTTCAGATCAAAGAAACAAATGCAAGTTCAAAAATCTGTAGATCATCTCAAGATCAAACCTGAAGAGATACAAAAGCAAGCCAACATCAAAAATAGGAAAATTGCAAATCAAACCAAAGAAGCCGGAAACTAAATTTTGAAGCAAGTCTCAAATCGTAAAACAAATTCAAGGCAAAGAATATAGTAGATACAGGAAAAAAATCAAATGGAAAGCAAAGAAAAACTGGAAAAAGATCACAGCAAAGCATCAAACAGGACTTTCAAATATGCTCAGAATATTTTTTAAAGCTTCCTATGTTCTTCATTGATAAGGTGAGCAAACCCCTTCTTTTTGATCCCAAACTTTTAATATCTTGATTTCTGTGCTGGATACTTGAAGTTTTTTCCATGAAACTGTTTATGTAGTTGTTAAGTTATGCTTACATGCATATATACATGAGAATGACTGTGCATGTCATTGTTTTGATCCTCTATTTGAATAACAGGCATGGTCATCTAATACAAATTCATCTCTCCTTTGTTAATTTCTCATAGACATAGGATTTTCAATCAAGTTATCCTTGCTAAACTTTAACTAAGATAAAAAATATATTTTAAGTATGATTTGTTCCTACATTATCTAGAAAAAATCAAGAAATACAGCAAGAAGCTAAATAACATGATTAACCAAATGTTGACATTACATGATTCATGTTTATAACTTGAATTGATTTGGGAAAATACAATTTTTAAAACAAAAATCAAAATTTTTAGTTGAAGATTTTGTGAGAAATGCTGGGTTAACTAGGAATTGGGTTTTGAGGAGATTCCAGTGGTCAACGTTACTGGGGGTGTCGGGGTTTCGCGTGGAGTTGCATCGATGATCAAAGGCTTCGGCAAAATTGTCCTGATGGTGATTAGAGCCTTGAGGTGTCGGCGGTAATGAATTTTCTCTTGTAACCCTATTTTTGGTTGAGCCGAGAATTTTGATCGGCATGGACTTTCTGGTTGATCGAGTGTAGTGGTACTCAGGGAGGTGTTAATTTAGGGTTTGTCAGAGACGTGGCCGGAGGTGGTGATGTTCAGGTGGTCAGAGGAGGAGGAGCATGGTGGTTTCGTGATGATGGCTTTTGCTCCAGTTTCACATCAGTGGCTCGATTTTGATTTAGCAATGATTTTGGGTTTTGGGTTGTTCGAATCGAGGCTGGGGATCGTGGGTGATCTTCCGGTGAGTTCGTCGTCGATCGGCGATGGCAATCGTGCTTGTGCACGTATACGTGCAAACGTTTTATCGATGTATTTCGTGTTTGGGGAAGAAGAAGGCGCGACTCGAAGATGAGCTCGGGGAGAAACAAGGGTAGCTCGAGTCATAGCTCGAAGTAGAATGTTTGGGGCGAGGGTAAAAGTACTTGGGAAAATTTTAAATTGAAAATTGGGGTGCTCGAGTAATATTTGGGAAAACCCGAAGCAGTGGGGCAATTCGATCGGGTTCAACTCGAAGCAGGTCGTGAAGCGTCTCGGGGACACGCCGGTTTGGCTGGAATTTTTATGTTTCCGGTTTAAAACTTTGATAATTTAGTTAAAGGGATTCTGAAATTATTTCTTTTTATAAATGATAATTTTATTATTAAAATAGAAGGCATAAATTTAAAGTTTGAAATAAAGGATTTTTAAGACAAGTAAATTTTAAACTTATATTTTTAAACAAGTTATTTTAAATAGAACTTAATAAGTGATTTAGGAATAAAATCAAACGTTTTGAATTTTTTTTAACTTAAAGGTAAGTTAATTTATATTGTTTATGATAATCAAGTAATTAATTATTTATAATTGAGATTAATTTATTAATTAAGAATAATTATTATAAAGGATGTTTTAAAATGGTTAATTAACTTTCAAAGTCTAAGCTAACATATTTTTTAAAGGAAAACTATTATTTGAAGTGAATTACTTAATAAAAGTAATTAAAGTAATAATTAATAATTCAAGTTAATTAAACAGGTAATTAATGAATGATTAAATAAAAATAGTAATTACTTAGTGAAAGTAATTAAGAGTAGATAATTTATTGATTAATCAAATGTTAAAGGTTAATTAATTTAAAGAATAATTAATTAATATGATAAATTAGTTAAAGTAATTAATTTTTGTAATAAATTAAGGAATAATGAATCTATTAATTAATCAATTAAGGATATTCAATTAAAAATTAAGATTTAATTAATAATTAGGGGTTTATTCATTAATGTAATTAATAAGGAATAATTAATTAATAAAAGTAATTAAGATTTAATTAATTACAATTAAGGGTTAATTAATTAAGATAATTAATTAAGAAATGATTAATTAATGAAGGTGATTAAGACTTAATCAATTGTAGTTAATGATAATTAATCATTGATTAAAGATTTCTAATGAAAGTAATTATGTGGTTGATAAATTTAGAAGCCACCCAATTTATTCATCGTAATTAAAGATGTTTGATTGTTATTGAATGCTGTGTGATGGATTGATATATTTGATATATGATGTGATGCTATGTCATGCTTTTTGCCGAGCTATTAAATCTATGATGAATATACTATTGTTTGAATATGAAAAACCCTTGACTCGTAAAACGACATTTGAATTTCGATGCGACAGGGAGTCGAATTCCAGTTGGCTATCCGAAACCCACATCGAATCGTAATAGTGGATATTTGTGATTGATAAATTTACTTTATCTATGAATCTGTGAATGTGGATAAGCGTTATGGGTTATACCGCTTATCAATATTGATATGATCGATGCTGTGCACTATTGTGTAAAACCCCTGGACTGCACTATATACACACAATATGGATTGCACGTGGAAAGTGGTTAAGTCACAGATTTTTAAAATAGTTTTGAAATTGAATTTTTGAATCTAAATGGTTTTGGAAATGGATCGGATTTATAAAGTGAAAATCTTTTGAAAAGGGATTTCAAAGATAAAAGTTATTTTGAATAACTTAATTTAGTTTTGAAATTTGATCTAATTTTGAATTCGAATATTTGAAAATTGAATTCTGCTTTGAGAATTTATGATGAAAAAGGTCATACAAGTTTATATGGGTTTTTAAATCTTTTTTAAAAGTGTTGTTTTGGGAATTTGAATTTAACCCAAGTTTGAAAAACTTCAACTTGTAAAATTGAAATCGGATTTTTTTTCCGAAATGAAAACTGTTTGTTTCAAAAGATAAAGCTTTCATATAAGAAATGAATTTCCAATTTTTATTATAGGAATTTCAAGTCTGAATTGAAAAATGGTTTTCCAAGTTATGAATGAATCTTTGGAAGAGTTTTGAAAGCTATAAGTTAAATCTTTGATTTAAAGATTAAATGGAGTAATCCAATTGAAATGGAAATTGTTTTGAAATCCATGAATGGATCTTTGTGAAACTGGGTGAACTTTGTAAAATAAATCTTTTTGTTTAAAGATTTAAAATGGTAATTGGTTTAAACCATCTAAAAGAAAGTTTTGAATTTTAAAGTTGTGACTTAACTGAAATCCCATATCCATATGTTTTTAAATTTTGCGCTCATTATTCGGTTCAGCCGGAAAAGGACCTTGTGTCATATAACCCATTCCGAATAATGATACGATTTTATGGATAACATTTGAAGACCGGCGGTGAAGACCGGGTATTTGCGAGAACGATAGGATAACCTATCGATTGTCTCTGCACTGAGTAGCTACGGTATAAAGGTTCCCTTAGTGATGTGAAATCTGATCGGGATTGTGGATACCCGGATTGCAAGGGCTTCTTCGGAAGTGCCTTCGGTTCTGTTCAAACCCAAAACAAACTTGTATGGATGTGTGTCTGACATTACACTTTGAGATATAAAACCAGTTTCGATCAAATACATTTCTGCTTGGTGGCGGAGAATTTATTCTCTTAGCTTAACACCCTTCTCTGAGACGTACGAGCTCAGAGGTTATGTAATTGATGGTTACTAGCGATACATTCCTAATTTGGTAATGTGGCGTACGAAGTACTGCTGATCATTTTTTGATCAAAGCATGTCTTTGTGAAAAAGCGTAGCTTTGTGGACGAGACCTCATCGAGCCTTACAAACCGGTAATGGTCGAAACAGGAAAGATGCGGCAAGGTTTCAGGGGTATCTCCCCTAGGGTATGACCATTCCTTCTGGAAAAGGGTAGTATCATGGTGTGGAGCCCAGATACTTACTTATGAGGGCACTGTAGTATATTTATTTATTACTGTGTGATGTTGTTGGTGCAGAGGATCCTCGGTTAAAGGTCCCAAAGGACCGGGGGTGGCATATCTTAGGTTTTACTTTCCAGGAAGAGGTAGCCGGCCTTGTTTAGCAGAGAGCCGGGTAGGTTCTCTGGGCATCCCGCCAGAGGCGTTCCTATGTGGCAATAGGAAGTTCCTTAGCCTGACCATTTGTTGGAAATCCATCCATCTAATACGCGCCTTGTATGATTTTAGTTGCAGAACCTGCCATTTAAAATGGCAGCTACAGTAGGCATAGTATAATGGTACCTATGCTGGCTAGGATTTATATTCTACTTTCGAAATGTTTTCCACTACGCACTAGTAATAATATCAAAAAGAATTTTTGCGTAGTAAGCATGTTTGACTATCATAAGTAGAAATCTCCCCCATGTGTGCGTTTGCATTGTGTGTGTGTGTGTGCTGGGAAGCCTTATAGTAGTTTCATTTTCAAAAAGCATTGCAGATTTCAAAACTTAAATTCTTTTGTTTATTTAAAGACCAAATGTTTTTGTTTTCTCACACCAGTCCCATGACTGACTCGGAGTTTATTGTTCCTTCCTAAACTCTGGGTGCCCACAAATTTCCCACACGGGCAGTCTAGAGTTTGGTTTTTCAGATAATCAGATAGTAGATATCGTTTTGGTAGCCTTCATCTTTCTGTTTGATGCATTTTAGAGTCTTTGGAGTGCACGATCGGACTTGCTTATCTTTGTGCAACCTTGATGGTGGATCGAGCTTGAAGTTTGGAGCTTTGTCTTTGGAATTTTTGGATCGGAGTTGCAGTATTGGATTCTATGAAGACTTATCTCATATTGTATCGTGTTCCGCTATATTTTATATTGTATATTCTCTGATGTTGATGATTATCATTGTATCAAATTGATGTATTGGATATTGTATTCATGATTGTATCAGTGATATCATCTTTTGTTTTCCGCTATGTTATTTATCATCTAATGTTGTTGCAAGCTCCGGCGATACGAATTTGATGTTGGTTGTCGGACATCGAGTTCGGGTCGTCACACAAACATAGGGTCACATTCAATGTTAATCTTAGGACCACATCCCAAATTACGACTACACGTATCATGTTTACGCATTGAGGTGGAGCCTGCAATGCCGACTCACGTCAATGACTTCTTAGTGTTCATTACATCCTTGTTCATTCAACGATATAGTAGAACCACTTATCGCACTAAGCTGAGTATCCTTCAACAACACAGCATCATGTCCTCATTGTCGTGCATACCAAGGAAACCCCATTAGCATCGGGCAATACACTTCTCCAAACATCATCATCAGTGTTGCGCGTACACCATTAAGCTCTTATAAGTGAAATTTGTGGTAGAATATCTTTAGTTGAATATCGAACCCACTGAATAAATTATGTCTAGGCCTTATTGCCCGAGTACGCGTCTATCTTGTCCTGTAACGTCCAAGATTAGCGAAGCAAGGGAGCTAATTTCCCTATTTATACTAACATACAAATATATATATATATATATATACATACATACATATATATATATGTTTATATGTATGTATAATATACAATTGAATTTACAATTTGGGCCTCAGGCTAGGATTAAGACCGTGCCTATAATTCGTTAACTAGTCGACCGCTGTTCATTAGAGCGGTCGACCGGCTCTAGTGAGCCTGTTGACCGGTCGGAGATGGATCCTGATTAATCGTTGTTCTCGATTATCATTACTTTAAACTGTTAAAGGTTGGACAATGTCGTTAACCACTCTTAAGAAACAAGTGAAACTCAAGACTATCTAAAATGAATGCTTATTATAGAAGCCAAGGAGCCTATCATGCATAAGAGATCCAAAAGGAATTCTGAAGGATCAACTTCGAAAAGATCATAGCTTCCCAAAAATTTCTCCATTATCATCACTTATGAGAATATCTACTTACTGATTATGAACAAACTCAACTATTGGCCTTCATAAAAGAAACATCCACAAAAAGAAAGGAAGCTCAGAGGGCTATGTTGTTCTATCATTGAGCCAACGAGCATGACACAAAACAATGTCGAAGCTCGGAGGTTAGATCATTAATTTCCTTGGGCAAGGAAAGCTGAATGAATTCATATGAGGATGTCAAGTCAGCTATCAATAAACTAAGATCTTCTGGCTGAAATAAGTGTATCTATATGTTGAGGGGTAAAGCTCTCCTAAAAATAATGGAAAACCAAAATCACTGTCTAAGATGGTAGTATGAAGCTAAGACTTTGTCCCTGCAAAGATGGCTTGGTAAGGGCACCTCCTAGAAGGGGGTCAGAGTAAGCCTTTGGGTCCTTCTAGAAAGTACAAACAAGAGCATCTATAAGCCCTTTAGCTCTGCCTATGTGTCCTGGGTGGAGTGCCTTTTAGAGGGAGGATAGATAAGCCTTTGGCATATCCAAAGCATTGAACCAGCCTTCAGTGCCATCATCAAAGGCCTTACTGGAGCATGTAACATCCCCTATCTTGATCCCTAAAGCTAAGTGTTGTAGATGCTATAGTTATCTGTAGTATTTAACCTTTGGTGATGAAATACGATAGTGTTAGTAGTATCAACCATATCAGAAGCACAAGAATATGAAGTAAAATCAATGCAGATTTTAAAATAGCTTTTCTGATAACATTTCAAATCAATATTCCATATTCAATTACATAATCCCAAAACGATTCCTAAGTTTTGATCAAATATAATTATTACAAATTATGCTTAACAACATATGAATATGACCCTTGGATAATTAGAGTACGAGGTATATCTTCCATAAATGCATCACAGTGGAAATAATATTAAATAACTCCTATATAACCAGCTTTACCTCCCACATGTCTTTGAAAGCTTATTCGTCCAACCTACTAAACCTGAAAAGTCATTAACTTTCAATCCACTTAAATTTAATTTTGAGCACCAGAGGGTTTAAAGGGGAAACATAAACTTCAAGTCAGACATAAAGGCTGGTGTGAATAGTTCTATTACATCTCGGTTTACTGATATTAAGTGAGACTACGCCACTTAATGGAATGGGTTTCCCTCACTAATATCCTTCTAAAATCATATCTTTCGCTACTCAAAATCCTACAATCAAACTGATCATAACAATGATAGTAATAACATATATGCATGTAAATCAGTTAACCATCGGACTATGTGTCCGAACCTTATAGTTTTATCAGGCTGACTATCAACCACAGGCTGACTCGGGCCTTCCAGACATAGTAAATATTCTAACTTCTGTTAGACACAGTGCTGGATGGTCCATCCTTTACTTCTCCTATGGTCAACCGACCCTAATGGTTTTGCGGGATCACCAGTAACCCATTTCTATTCTGTGTATTCCTTTCTGTGTATCACATTATTTTAGTCTTACCGATGACGAAGCCCCACAAACTGGAATTTTGGCCTTATATTAGCTAGGGGCTACTAGCTAAAGTATATGGCGCGACCCAACGCCAGTCCTATTTGGGTTTCTAGTATCTTGGTCATAAGCATAGGGCTAACCACCATATTAAATTTTCCTTCAGAACATTTTTTAGCAAACTGATTTAACCCTTTTAAATCATACTTAAACAAGGAAGATATTTCCTTTTTCTTTACTTAAAATATTCCTGCCATGATTTATAATTTACACAAAATAATATTGGTGGACATAAAATCAATAGGGTTATTTATCTCTTTTAAAATATCTTAGTTCTTTGACCTTGAGAGCATTAGGTCGAAAAGCCAAAATCTACCTTTGGAAATCATGACTTAAAACCGTAGACCTCCTCATTCAAAACCATTAAAATATTCCATATTGAAAGCATTAGGTTAAGTAAAGAAATATGCACGCATAGCTTCAAAACAAATTAAAGGTATTCCTATTGAAACCATAGTTTGAAAACAAAACAAAATACATAGCCCTTAAGGGAATTTATGCGAAAGCTATTCTTTCAAAATACTTAGGGTGATGATGACATAATTTCATATGTATACTTAGGTTTAAACAAGTAGATTCAACCACGTTGAAAGGTATGGGAATGACACCCATCCTTTCGTAAGTATAAGTTAAGAGAAAAGCAACTTCAATGATTGCGGAAGGGTATCGATTCGAAACCACACCCTCCGAACTCATTGATAAAGAGTTATAAAAGGGGCCATTTATTAACGCGAAAGATTTTAGTGTGGAAGCTAGGTTATCAAAGGGGTTTAAAAGCGGCAACCCTTTTGAAGATATTAAATCAAAGGCAGGTTTATAGAATCGATACATGGAAATACAACTTCACCTCTTACACATGTATACTTCACACACCATTACTACCTTCCGCATAATTCCAATACACTTCATACCAATAGTTTTATACCATGTATATTGTTATCGAACGAGTGTGATAGGGTTAGAGGTAGGTGTGTATAATGTCGAAAGCCAATAAGATTAAGTGTTGAAGATGTAATTTGAATATACATTTTCGCTTATTAAAGAAGGTGCTTTTCACCAACCATCAATATATGTCAAACACTTATTGGTTTAGAAAACATTTTCTTCTTCTTTTATTAGAATTATTGCCAATTTCTCATTGGAACATTTGAAAACAATTTAACACTTAAGTCCTTCTCCTTAATAAAACATTTAAAACATTTAAATCCTCTAAATTAAATAGTTTATAAATCATAGTAAGTTACTTAAGAAAAATCTGGAAAAATCATGATAATTTACATTAATTAAATTTTCAAACATACGAAAAGTTTAGACTCGAAAACATTATTTAATTGCCTAAAATAATTTAAATCCGAAATTAACTATTTTGTCTCTTAGAAAATTCATAGTAAATCTATAATTACTTAGAAAATTGTGAAACTCAAAAACCTTTTCTAAAATAATATTATTGACCATATATCAAAAACGTAACTTATTTGGTTTTCATATGATAGGTTTCTAACCTAAACATATCATAAAATACATATTAAATCATATATATCATCAACAAGCATACATATCAATTTAATCTATCAAAACATGGCATGATACTTGCAAAAATTACTCGGATCTTACTTTAAACTGAAATCATTATCAAAAGTGAGATCTAAATTAATTATTCACCTTGGCTTTGTATTAACAATGTTGATATTTGCCTTTAGATTTATTTCTTTAAGCTTTCCACTTGAATCCTAGCTTATTTTCCCTTTAATTCTTCTTAATGGTGACCTGTCTAAGCTTGATATTATTTTTTTTAATTTTTGAATATAGAATGAATGAGGGAGTGTAGGGAGTGGAAGGGTTTAGGGTATAGGAATAAGGATCTTCCTATTTTCCCTTCTAATTTTCCTCCTCTTTATCTTAAGTTTAAATTACTTATATTAGTTCATTCATAAGGCACAACTAATACTTAATTTACAAATCCCAATCCCTTAACTTTATATACTATTTTATCTAATATACCCAATTAAACATTCTAAATAATGTTAACTAAAATAGAGTCATTACAGAGCACTTCCTCAAAGGATGTCATGCTTGAAATCACAATAAGCTACCCATAACAATCAAACATAAAGGTAAAACTTACCTTTAAACAAGTCAGGATAATTATCCCTACTCCTGCTCTCTGTTTCTTAAGTACAGTCTCTCTCATTGTCACTCCACTAGATTTTGACTAATCTGACTGTCTTGTTCCTTAGTGTCCTCTCATCTCTTGAAATTATATGAACTGGTTTTTTTATCTATTGTATATCTGGTTCCACCACTAGATGTTCTAACATAGCCGATGTAATAGTCTTTTTTGGATCTACAATATACTTCCTTAGGTGAGAAATATGAAAAACATTGTGGAATCCTGCCAAACATTCGGTAAACCTACCCTATATGCAAGTTTCCCTATACTTTCTATAATAGGAAATGGTCCAACGAATCATGGTCCTAATCTTGTTGACGTTCCAAATTTGATCAGACCTTTCATCGTTGACACTTTATGAAAACATGATCTTCAATGTGAACTCTAAGTCTTTCCGTCTCTTACCTGTGTTACTCTTCTACCCCGATTGAGCCTCATTCATTCTACCCCAAATTTACTCTATCTTTTATGCAGCTTATTTAACCAAATCCAGACCAAAAACTAATATATCTTCGGTCTCTAACCAACAAACATGAGATTTTCATAGCCATCCTTATAAACTTTCAAGTGGTGACATCCCTATACTAATCATATCACTATTGTTATGCAAAAACTCGATTAAGTGTAGATGGTCTACCCATGATCCTCCAAAATCTAGGATTCAAGCTCTTAATTGGTCCTCTAAGACATTATTAACTCTCTCTATTTGCCCATCTATTTGCGGATGGTAAGCGGTACTCATACTAAGCTTGATATCTTAAATATTATGTAGAATCTTTTAGAACTCATTAGTGAATAAGGAATCTATATCGCTTGCTATACTTCTAGGAATTCCATGAGTCTAATAACTATATTTCTCATGAATAACTTTGCTAAATCTGGTGCTGTTCTAGTTGACTAAACGGGTATAAAGTTTGCACTCTTTAGCAGTCTGTCCCATATAATCCGGATGCTCCCATTTCCTTTATTCGACCGTGGTAACCCATCTATGAAATCCATTGAGATAGAATCTTATTTCCAAACTAGAACATCCAAAGGCTTAAGTAACCCACTTGGTTTTTGATGTTCATCTTTTACATGTGGACAGTTCAAACATTGCCTCACTCTTAAGCCTACATCTCTCGTCAAACCTTCATAGAATAAACACCTTTTCATATCTTGATACATCTTAGTTCCTCCCGAATGAATAATGAATTTCGAACAATGGAATTCTCTACGAATTTCCTTCCTAGTGTTTCTCGGAACATATAGTCGTCCTTTCTTCCCAACCACCCATTCTGGTCGGGAATAAAATCTTTTAAGCCATCGCTCTCTGTTCCATTACGTAACCTTTTGATCCCCTCGGCTAAGAATGGATCTTCTCCATGCTTAGAAGTAATCCTTTCAATCTTCGTTGGTCGAACTTCTAAACAAAATACATGGAAGTTTCTCGACTTGAACTAACCTCGGATCTCCAATGTACTTCGCATGCAGACAATGCTTCTAAATTTTTCTACTTATTTATCATTGCTAATACTGCATTATTATGTTTTCTGCTAAGTGCATCTGCAATCTTATTTCCTTTTCCTATGTGTACTCAATACCAAAGTCATATGAAGCTATGAACTCTAACCATCTCTATTGTCTCATATTCAACTCCTTCTGAGGCAATGAATATCTTAGGGACTTATGATCCAAAAATACCAAAAATAACTCGAATCTTTCTCTAAATAGGTAATGTCTCTACAACTTCTACGAGAAAATTACCGTAGCTAATTCCAAATCATGAGTTGGATGTCTAAATCCATGGGGTCTGAGCTGTCAAGAAGCATCGACAATCACTTTACCTCTCTGCATTAACAGGCTCCTAATCCTGTTCCACATGCATCTGTTTGTGCCATTAATTCTTGATTCCCCTCTGGAACAACTAACATAGGTGCATTATTCAATATGTATTTCAACTTCTGGAATGCTTCCCCTCATTTATCGATCCAAACATACTTCACATCTTTCCTAGTTAGCTTAATCATCTATGCTGCTATCCAGGAGAAATCTTTAATGAATCTTCGATAATATCCAGCTAATCTAAGAAAGCTCTTCATCTTAGTCACTGTCTTAGGTCTCTTCTAACTATTCACAGCATCTATCTTAGCTGGACCTATTGACAGCCCTTTCTCTGAGACTATATGACTAAGAAACTTCACTTTCTTCTTCCAAAAGTGACACTTTGAAAACCTTGCCTTCAACTGATGCTACCTTATTGTCTAAAGCACTATCATAAGATGAACTTCATGAAATCTTTCATCCTTGAAATATATCAATATGTCATCAATGAATACTAATACAAATCTATCCAGATGTTCTTGGAAGATTCTATTCATTAAGTCTACGATTGGTGCATTAGTTAGTTCGAACAACATCATTAACCATTTGTACGATCCATATCTGGTTCTAAATGACGTCAAAGGTATACTATCCTCGCCACTCTAAGCTGACTGAACCGTATTGCCAAATCCAACTGAGAAAATACTTTGGCTCCATTCAATTGGTCGAACAAATCATCAGTCCTGGGTTACGGATACCGGTTCTTTATCGTCTTCTCATTCAGTTTACGATAACAAATACACAACCTCAACGATCCTTCCTGTTTCTTAACAAATATTGGGGTTGTTCCCTAAGGAGAACTGCTTGGTCTAATAAAATTCTTACCTTCTATATCTGCCAGCTATACCATTAGCTCCTTCATATCGGTAGGTGTCATTCTTCTTGAGGGTGTACTCATAGGTTCGGCCCCTGGTATTAAATCTATCCAAACTCAATGGCTTATTTCGACGGTAGACCTATTATAGCCTCAAGGATATCTACGAATTCTCTAACAACAAAAACTCTATTCAATTCGTCTTCTTCATTCATAAAACCCAACAAAGTATTAACGTTAAAACTAGGGTCTTCCATGGAGTATATATCTGATCATTGCAACTAGGGCGTCTATGTGATATTTTCCTATCATGCAAAATATCCTTGCATCATACTTGCTCAGCCAATCCATACCGAAATAATTGCGAAATTTAGGAAATAAAATACATGCAAACTCTAGGAAAATATATGACCTAACAATTCAAGCTCTAACCGATCACATCTCATCCAAAGAGCCACGTCCTGTCAGATTCACAACCTTTAAGGATGTAACTATGTATGAGGGCTCTAAGGTAAGCTTATCAAACAAACAATGAGATATGAAAGAACGTAATGCACCAATATCAAATAGAACTATAACTATCATGCCATGAATCAAAAGCATACCACCTAACATAACTTTTCCTTTCACCCTTGATGTTGGTCTTTAGGTAGCTAGTTCCAATGCAAACACTTTGCCCTTTCCATCCTTGGCTGGTACCATGCACCAGCTCTTATAATGTCCAAGCTGATTACAACTGAAGCATTTGATATTCTTCTTCCTAGTCAGTTTCTTTCCCTCTCTCGAACGATATTCATTAGCATAATTCCCTTTATTATCACACTTGTAGCAGATAACTGCCATCATTCCTTTCTTTGCAGCTCCACTCTTCTGAGCTTCCTTCTTGTGGAAAAAATTTCTCTTCTGGTTCTACCCACCTTGAGTTTTCATCGCTTTGTTACCATTAATGAAAGCGAGCATCATCTCATCCCTTAAAGCTATTTCAACAACTACATCACATGGATCCCTTATATGTGGTAAAGTTGCTTTACCAAGCACGGGACTCAATCCATGGACGAGCTTCTCATTCCTTTTGATAACTGTATCAACCGTAGCAAATCCATATCTTGATAATTCCTCAAACCTAGTAGCATACTCAAGCACTGTCTTGTCTCCCTACACCAACCCGGAAAACTTCCTGAGCAGAGATGACTTGGCGATCTCCGACATTAATCTTTCCTCTAACTTACTTCTAAATTCCACCCAAGTCATTGCATCTTTAGCTACTCCTATAGTAACACTGTTCCACCATCATAGTGCTTCTCCTTGTAACTATCTGGATGCCAATCTCCTTTTTTGCTCACTGTAATGTCCTAAATCACCCAAAATCCTTTCATAAATAAAGTAATTAATTCTCCACTTCAATTGCGCCCTCAGTTCCGATAAACAACTTCCCAAGCCTAGTGTAATCTTTGCTCAATACTGTATAGTTATTGACCACTGGAGCTTCCTGATTTCCTTCTCCAACATTTCCACCAACTAGTCCCACAACAACTCCAGCATGCATCATGTTGATGAAGAACTAATACATAACTCCCATATGATCATGAAAGCTTCCGTTTGAAATTTTAATGGCGCCTGTTCCTTCTTCCTCCTCTTTCTTGCTTGATTCCGCCTCGTTTCCACCTCTAAACTCTTCTCTTCTTTCCGCGTCTACTTCTTCGTCTTCTGTTCCTTCTTCTTCTTCTACTCTTGCTTCTGGGTCTGCTTTGAATTCTACTGTCCCTTTTGATCCTCATTCTTTGAATTCGAATTGGTCTTCGCTTTTCAAATCCTTACCTAGGAATGCTGGTTCTTATAAACCAATTCATTTTGACATCTCTCGTGATAAGCCTAGCACTGTTTTGCCTGATGTTGTTAAGGAGGAAGGTATTAAATATTGGAATGATCACCTGGTTGGATTCTTTCTGGATGGTACTCTCTCTTTTTTATCTGTGGTCAATTTCTTGAAAAGATTCTGGAAACTCAAAGGTGATGTTGATTTTAAATCTGATGGTTACAATTTTTACTTTAAGTTTTCTAATCATGAAGATAGAGATCTTGTTCTTGAGTCGGATCCAATTTTCATTAGAGGTAGAATGTTCATTATAACTAAATGGGATCCTTCGATAGGTTTAACGCAAGCTCAGATCAAGAAAGTACCTATTTGGATCCATTTTCACAGGATACCCATCATTCTTTGGACATTAGTTGGTATTAATTGGCTAGCATGTCATGTGGGTAGATTGATATGTTTTGATAGTTCCACTGAAAAATTACAAAGATTTAAGTACGCTAAAGCTCTTGTGGAGATATCTCCTGATTGTGATTTACCTAGTTCTATTCATATTCCGCAATTAGGAAGTAACTTTCCTGATGTACAATTGTCTTATGACTGGAAACCTAGTATCTGCACTCATTGTAAGGTCTTTGGGCACAATACTTTATCCTGTGAGTTTGTGAATAAGCAGAGTGTTGGGAGGGTTGATTGTGTTACTGCTGATGATAATAATCATTTGGTGGGTATGAAGGGAGACAATAATCAAGTTGATATTAAGGTTGGTAGTGCAGTTGATGTTAATTGGAAAATTGTTAATAAAAAGAATAAAGGGGCTTGGAAGCAGAAGAAAGTGGTTTCAATGGATAGAAATAATTTTACTAATGATGCTAGCAATCAGTTGAAAAAAGGCAAAGAAGTTGAATCTGTAGTACTTCATAATAATAGTTCATGTTCTTCTGATAATAATAATTCCTTTGCTGTTTTGAATGATACTTCTCTTATTGCTAATAATAATAGTGCCTGTGAAGATCTCTCTTCCAAATCTACTCTAATTCAATCCATTAGCTCTTCTGCTTTTGTTCTTAATAATCTTCCTGCTAATAATGATGTGTCATATATCTCTGAAACAAATGGAAAATCATCACTATCTGCCAGTTTATTAGTTTCTTCTGTTCCTCCTATCTCCTCAGCATCCACTTCATCTTCTTGTTCTTCTCAGTTTAGTACTAAATCTTCCATACTTAATTCTGATTCACCTTATCTTCATTTGTCCCCTCCAAATAATATTGTCTTACCTCCACCCTCTGCTTCTATTGAGCTTTCTGATTCTCAATCTGTGAAAAATATTGTAAGTAATTCTGATGATCTAGATAAAGGCAAAAATTTTAAGCCACATGAAGTCTTACCTTTATCCAAAAGCAATTCTCATCATAGACATACTAGGAAAAATCCTACCACTATATTTCCTCCTCTTCCTTCTAAATGATTAATATTGCTTTTTGGAATATTAGAGGGGCTAATTTATCCTCAAAGCAAGTTGACATTAGGAACCTTATTGTTAGTAACAATATACATATTATGTGTATATCTGAAACTAAGCTTGATACAAATGCCTCTTTGAATGCTAGGAATTTGATTGCCCAATCATGGTTATATGATGATAATTTTCTTGAAGCCAAACATGGAAGATTGCTTACTTTATGGAATCCAAATTTTTTCAAAGTTTCCAGATTAATTGCTTCTGATCAATTTATTCACTATCTTTGTTTGCACTTGCCTTCAAATGTTTCTTTTCATCTTACTTCTGTCTATGCTCATAATTCTTTATCCTTAAGGCAAGATTTTCTTGATTTCCTTCCTTCTTTAAAATCAGATACTACTCCATGGCTAATTGGTGGTGATTTCAATTCCATGTATGCTAGTAATCAGAAACTTGGTGGCACCCCTTTATCTCTTAAAGACATCTCTCCATTAAACAGTGCACTAATTCAATCTAATCTAATATCTGCAAAAAGTATTGGTCCTGACTTTACATGGTCTAATAATAGAAGTGGTAATCCTACTTTATGTAAGCTTGATCATATTTTCTTAAACTCTTCTCTTCTTCAACTTTGGCCAAATTCTTTTTATAATATCTTAAATCCATCTTTGTCAGATCACTGCCCATTATTATTTCACTGTGGAATCGCTGATATACATGGTTCAAAACACTCTTTTAAATTTTTTAATTTTTGGACGAAGCAAGATGAATATTTTGTTATTTTGAATCAGGTGTGGAACTTACAATTTGGAAGGGATCCTCTGTCTAATATTACTTTCAAATTGAAGGCTCTTAAATTTCATCTTAGGAGGTGGTCTGCTACCATTTTTGGTAAGGATTTTAATCTTTCCACTCAAATTAGAAATGAGCTTCATAGAATTCAAGCTATGTTGTCTGAGAGACCATTTGATAATTCATTAATTCATTTGGAATCACAATTAAGAAATTCTTTAGACAATGCTATTCAAAAGGAAATCTCTTCACTTAGACAAAAGATTCATTTGAAAATGGAGAAAGAGGCTGATAGAAATACTAGGTACTATCACAATTTTATTAAAGTAAAAAGGAATCATGAATGTATTCATCAGATCAAGAATATGTTTGGTGACATGGTAAATACCTCTGAGGGAATCAATGAGGCTTTTATTCAGTACTTCAAATCCATTCTGGCTCCATCCAATGTATTCATTCCTGATATTAATCCTCTATTTCATATTAATCTCCGTACAATTACTACTTCTCAATCATATGATTTGATTACTGCTATATCAAGAAATGAAATTGAATCTGCTGTTTTTAGCCTGGATTCTAATAGTTGTGGAGGACCTGATGGATTTAATGCTCATTTTGTTCAAAAAAGTTGGAATATAGTTGGATCTGATATTATTAAAGCCATTCAATATTTTTTCCTACACAA
This sequence comes from Allium cepa, assembly GCA_030765085.1. Taxonomy (NCBI): domain Eukaryota; kingdom Viridiplantae; phylum Streptophyta; class Magnoliopsida; order Asparagales; family Amaryllidaceae; genus Allium; species Allium cepa. Next base: position 511,805,498 of record CM060941.1, read on the forward strand.
TAAATTCCCTGATTGTCTTGCTGCAACAGCTATCACTCTGGTTCCCAAAAAAATTAATCCATTATCTGTTTCAGATTTCAGGCCTATATCTTGTTGCAATATCATCTACAAAATAATCTCAAAAATTTTGTCAAATAGATTGCAGATTGTTTTACCTTCTATAATCTCAAATAACCAAGCTGCTTATATATCTGGTAGATCAATAAGTGATAATATTCTTTTGACACAAGAATTATTGTATGGATATGAGAGATCAAATATTTCTCCAAGATGCATGCTTAAACTTGACATTAAAAAAGCATTTGATTCCATTGCGTGGCCTTCTATTTTAGCTATTATGTCCAGAATGAATTTCCCCAGACCTTTTTTGGCATGGATCTATTCATGTATTTCATCACCTTGGTATTCTATTACTAGAGAGGGTGGTTTGTATGGTTATTTCAAAGGCAAACAAGGTGTAAGACAGGGTGATCCAATTTCTGCTTACTTGTTCATATTAGTCATGGAGCTTTTAAATTCTCTTTTGAAAAATCTGGTTGTTCACAATAAGTTACAACTACATCCTAAATGTAATAATCCATTAATCACTCATTTGCTCTTTGCTGATGACCTTATTATCTTCACAAAACCCACTTTCCAAAATATTCAATCTATTACTTCATCTCTGGATCTTTTCCATTCTATTACTGGTTTACAAATTAATCTTCAGAAATCAAATATCTACATTGCTGGCTTAAATTCTTCTCAGAAGAAAGATATCATTGATTTTTCTGGATTGCTTGAATTACCAAAGAATTCCTTTTATTTGGGTTTACCAATATTGAGTTCAAGAATTACAAAGCATAATTGCTTACCTCTTTTTGAGAAGATCATAGGAAAGCTTACTGTTTGGCCCATTGATAAACTTTCTCAAGCCGGTAGATTAACAATTATTCAATCTATTGTTGTTGCCATGACTAACTACTGGACAAGGCATTACATTCTTCCTGTTAAACTGATTGAAATGATTTCTAGTGCTCTTAATAAGTTTCTATGGCATGGAGACCCTTTTTCCAAGAAACTAATTCCAATCTCATTTTACAAACTGTTTGAAACTAAGAAGAATGGTGGTCTTGGTATAACTAACATCTTTCTTTGGAATAAGGCTGCAATATCAGTTTACTTCAACAAAATATTTCAATCTGATAAAAGCTTATGGTCTCAATGGGTAAATCATCACCTGATTGGTCATAAGAATTTTTGGACTATGGATATTTCACAGAATTGTAGCTGGAGTTGGAGAAGCATTCTTAAGCTTAGGAAAACTTTTATCCCCTTTTTGCAATGTAACTATTCACAAATTAAAGGACTCTCATTCTGGCATTCCCCTTGGGCTAGGAAGGGTTTAATTTTAAGTACTGTTGTGGATTATAATCTCAGAAGAAACTCTGGCATCTCTGATACAGCTATAGTTGATGATTTTATCCATGATGATAATATTGTTTTACCTTACTCTAGTTCTGGTCTTCTCAGAAAGCTTTGGAATGTTATTACTAATAATCAAATTATCAACAATGATAATTGCCTTATTTGGTCTGATAAAGGAAAGCCACATTCTATTAAGCTTGTATACAAATCTCTATCTGGAGATGGATCATATTTTCCTTGGTATGCAAGAATTTGGAAATGTGGAGGAAGTGCTAAAGAGAATTTACTGTTATGGAAGGTGATGGCAAATGCATTGATTACTAAAGAAAAACTGTGTAGATTAGGTATAATATCAGAAGATACCTGTGTTTTATGCAGAGCTGATAAGGAAACAAATACTCATCTGTTTTTTGAATGTTCTTTTGTATATCAAATTTGGTTTAAGCTTTTGTCCAATGGTGGATATTATAGACCTTCTACTGTTAGTGCTATTGAATGGTTTAATGTCTTTAAAGCAACTAGATGGAAAACAAGAAAGACTATTATGCTACTAAAGTTGCTCAAGAAGTTAATACATGCAGTGTGGTCTGAGAGAAATAATAGAATCTTTGGAATTGATGTTAAGAATGCTTCTCAACTCTATAACATGATACATGGCAGTATTCTTTATGAAATAAAATCAAGTTGTTACTGATGAAATGCATAATCCCTGATTTCCATTTTAAAACCTCTGTTTGATGTGGAAGTTTGAAGATTGCTGGTTATCAAGCATGTGATAATATTGAAGTTTGTCTTCAGATTGATGTTGTAGCTGATTGTTGGTTTAGAGTTGTTTCTTGAAAGTTTATAATCCATGTTTATGTATAAGGGTGGTGGTAATTGTTATCAGTTCTATAGTTATTATTTGGCATAGTCAGTATTGTGGTGTTTGTGTTGTATTGTGTTTCTTTTGTTTCAGTGTTTGTATGCTGTGTTGTATTGTTTTTCAGTGCCTGTAGTGTATGTGTTGTTTTAGTGTTGTACCTTGGGTTTGTAAGTGTGAGTTGTAATTTGATATTAGTCAATAATATGAGCTTATAGCTCTTTGCTTTTCAAAAAAAAAATACATAACTCCCATATCAACTTGCCGTGCTCCAGCACCCACATTAGCAGCTTGTGCCTGACTTGGATAAATTCTAGTGTTTGGTCTGGCATTTCCATTATTTGTGTTTCTTCCACCACCATGGTTAACTCTTCCATTCTAGCATCCATATCTGACCTCCTTAAAATCTACATTTGAGCCTTTGTAAGATGTAGAAGAAAATCCAAAGAAAGAAGGGAGAATATAGATAAAGCATATACTTATGTATAGCTATACAAGTACGTTACTGTAATGTTATCACATACCCTAACCCTTTTTCCTAATTCTATAGGATTATGTTTTCAAAAATTATTTTAAGTTAATTTTTTCCGAGTTTTCTTAAACCTATGGTCTAATACCAAGTTGTAACATCCGTTATCTTAAGGCCTAAAGCTAAGTGCTACAAATGCGACATTCATCTATAGTATTTAACATTCGATGGCAAAATACGTTAGTTCTAATGGTTTCCACAATATCAGAAACACATGAATACGAAATAAAACCGACATAGATTTCAAAATAGACTTTCTGATTACATTTCAAACTAATATTCCATATTCAATTACATAATCCCACAACGATTCATAGGTTTTGGTCAAATATTATTATTACAAATTACACCAAGAGCGATATGTGAAGATGCCCCATTGGATGATCAAAGTATTAGATGGATAGACATATCTATCATAAATACACCACGGTGGAAATAATGTCAAATAACTCATATATAGCTATTTTTGCCTTATGCACGTCTTCGAAAGCTTATTCTTCCAACCAACTAAACCGCAAAAGTTCTAAACTATCAATCTACTCAAATTTGATTTTGAGCACGCGAGAGATTAAAGGAAAAACATAAATTTCGAGTCAGCCATAAAGCCTAGTTTGAATATTTCGATTACATTTCAGTTTACTGATATTAAGTGAGACCACATCGCTTAGCGGAATGGGTTTCCGCTCACTAACATCTTTTTAAAATCAAAATCCTGCAGCTAAATTGGTCAAAACAACAATAGCAATAACATATATGCATATAAATCAGGTAATCAATGGACTATCTGTATGAACAATATAGTTTATGAGGAAAATTATTGACAACTGGCTGACTCGGGCCTACCAGACATAATAAATATTCTAACTTCTGTCAGACATAATAATAGATGGTCTTTCCTTAACTACTTCCTTTAGGGTCAACTGATCATAATGGTTTTGCGGGATAACCAGCAACCCATCTCTACTCTATGCATTCCTTTCTGTGTATAACATCATTTTAGTCTTACCTATGAAAAAATCCTACACACTGGAATTTTGGACTTATATTAGCTATGTGCTACTAGCTAAATTATAGGACGCGACCCCATACGAAGCCTATATGGTTTTCTAATATCCGAGTCATAAGCTTAGGGTTAACCACTCTATTAAATTTTGCCGTTAAAACATTTCTTGCATAATTGTTAACCCTTTTAAATCATAATTAAACAAGGAAAATATATCCTTTTTCTTTACTCAAAATACTCATGCCATGATTTATGATTTACACAAAATAATGTTGATGGACTTAAAACTAGTAGGGCTATTCATCCCTTTTGAAACATCTTAGTACTTTAACCTCAAAAACATTAGGCCAAAATGCCAAAATCTACCTTTTTAAATCTTGACTTAAAACCATAGACTTCCTCTTTCGAAATAATTAAAAATATTCCTTTCCAAAGCATTAGGTTCAAGTAAAGAAATATGGAAGCATAGCTTCAAAACCAATTAAAGGTATTCCTTTCGAAACCATAGTTTGAAACAAAACAAAATACATAACCCTTAAGGGAATTTATGTGAAAGCTATTTTTTCGAAACACTTAGGGTGATGATGACATCCTTCTACATGCATACTTGGGTTTAAACAATATGTTTCAACCATGTCAAAATGTATGGGAACAACAACCACCCTTTCGTAAGTATAAGTTAAGAGAAAAGCAACTTCAATGGTTATGGAAGGGTATCGATTTGAAACCCAACCCTCTGTACTAACTGGTTGAAAGATTTATAAAATTAGGCTCTTAAAAAGGTGAATGATTTTAATGCGGAAGCTAAGGTATCGAAGGGGATCAAAAGCTGCAACTCTTTCGAAGATATTAAAACAATGGTGAGTTTATGGATTCAAAACCAAGAAATACAACTTCACCCCTTACGCACATATACCTTCGACACAATTACTACCTTCCTCATAAGTCATATACACTTCATACTAATAGTTTGATACCATGTACATTTGTACCGAATGAGTGTGGAAGGGTTATAGGTTGGTGTGTATTATGTCGAAAGCCAGCGGTGTTAAGTGGCAATGACGTAGTTCGAATAAAAAATACATTTTGCTTATTAAAGAAAGTGCTTTCACCTTCATTAATATGTGCCATACTCTTATTGTCTTAGAAAATGTTTTCTTCTTCCTTTATTTGAATTATTGTCGATTTATCAATGGAACATTTCAAAATAATTCAACACATAAGCCCTTCTCCTTAACAAAACATTTTAAAACATTTAATTCCTCTAACTTAAATAGTTTATAAATCATAGTTATTTACTTGGGAAAAATCTCCAAATATCATGATAATTCACAATTATATTTTCAAACATATAAAAATTTCAAACCCAAAAATAATATGGAATTGGCTGAAATAATTTAAATCCGAGGTTAACTATTTTCTCTCTTAGAAAATTCATAATAAATCTATACTTAGAAGATTTTGAAACTCAAAACCCACTTCTAAAAAAATATTGTTGACCCTATAAAAAAAATTAACTCATTTGGATGTCATATGATAAGTTTTCTTATCTAAACATATCTTAAAATACATATTAAATCATATAAATCATTAACAAGCATACACACACACACACACACTCTTATCCATTTAATATATCCGAACATTGCATGATACATGTAAAAATAATTCGGATCTAACTTGAAACTAAAATAATTACCAAAAGTGAGATGTAAACTAATTATTCACCATGTCTTTGTGTTAAGAAGGTTGAGATTTGCTCTTAGATTGATTTCTTCAAGCTTTGTACTTGAATCCTAGCTTATCTTCCCTTTAATTCTTCTTAATGGTGGCTGGCCTAAGTTTGTTATTATTTTTGTTTATTTTATGAATGTAGAATAAATGACGGAGTGGAGAGAATGGAAGGGTTTGGGGTATAGGAATACGGCTCCTCCTATTTTGCCCTTCTAATTTTCCTTCTCCTTATCTTAAGTTTTAATTGCTTATATAAGTTTATTTATAAGGCATGGCTCCTTATTAATTTACAAATCTCAATTCCTTAACTTTCTATATTATTTTATCTAATTTACCTAATTAAGTGTTCTAAATAACGTTAACTAAAATTAGAGATATTACAGAGCACCTCCTGGAGGGAGGTTGGGCAAGTCATTAGTTTAGCCTGAAGATAGGTAGCCAAACACACTAGATAAAGCTTTTAGTACTATCTCGATAGCCTCACTAAAGGGAGTTCGGATAAGTCTACTATTCAGGCAAAAGAAAGCTAGCCAAATGCAATAGACAATGAACCTAAATCATCATCTAAAATGATGATAAAGTGCCTGAGCAAAATAGCACTCCAAATCAATCAATCTTCTTGATGAAGATCTATCAAAAATCCAAGCCAAGTAGCACCCCACGTAAACCAATTTTCTAGAGGAAGACTTATCAAAATTTAGAGCCAGCTAGCACTTCAAATCAAACAAATCTACTAGATGAAGATCCATCAAACATAAGCTATTTATGCTTCTTAATAAGTGAAATTTTCAATCGTTAGATGAGTTCTCTTAACTTCTATCTTTTTCCAAATAAGGTTTTCCAATCTTTAGTCTACTGCTAGATTAGTTTTCCATCAGAATAATTTTCTGGTCTTCTATTTATTACCAAATTGGTTTTTTGGTCTTCTATTTATTTATAAATAACGTTTTCTGTTCTTCTACCTAGTACCAGATTAATTTTCTACCAGATTGGTTTTCTTATCTTCAGTCTACTGCTAGATTGCTAGATTGGCTTTCTGGTTTTCTATCTATTTCCATATTGGTTTTATGGACCGCTATCTATTGCCAAGTTTTCTGGTCTTCTATTTATTGTCAGATTGGTGTGGTCTTCAGTTAATTACTACTAAAGGATTTTATCAATTAATCAATCGACAGACATAATGCTTCAAGAAATTATTCAAAGAAGTAAATATTTTGATGATATAGTATCGACAAATCGACTCTCAATGTAAATTCATTTAATGAGAATCTCCATTACTAAACAAGTTGCTGGATATTCATGAGACAAAAACTTATATCAATTACAAAAAAGTTCAATTAGCAAGGTTCTTAGTTATATTAGCAAGTAGAATATTGATCTACATGCCAAAAGCTCAAAATATAAAAGAGGCAAGAAAATAATTATCAAGCAATTCCAAATAAGAGCCAGTATTTGATTCAAGGATATATATATTACATCAAAGATGACATTTGTTCAATTACAAATTTGTTTACAATCTAATACATTATGTACAAAGTCATAGGTAATAAAATTGGTCATAAAAGGATCTATTTCAGGATCTGCAAGGTGTAAGTCGAAATTTTGAGCTAACCTCTTTAGATCTTCAGAAACTAGTGATGAGTCGGTGATGTAATGAATTGCCAAACTTAAGAGTTATTTAAGCTTTTTCTCCTTTTTCCAAGTAGCATTTGAATCATCAATCAGCGTAGTCTAAATATTTAATGCATGAGTGATAGTTTTAGTCCCTCACTTCAAAATGTTAATCTTACTTTTCAATTTCTCAAATCCTTAATCAAAGGTGTTTTTTTTTGCGCTCAAGTCTTTCAACTTTAGTCTCATAAGATTTAAGATGAGTTTAAACCTTATCTCTCCACTGTCCATTAAAAAGTTGCACACATTTAAACCTAACTCTTTGGCTCCATTTAGCAATTTCGTTACCATCCAAGCTTGAAGGAGGATTTAAAAGAGTGGAAATCTTTCTTGATGAGTTGGGATGGAAATACTAGATTCACCTCCATTTGCGATAATTTCCAGAGATTGATGGTTCATCTGTTGATGTTATTGAGAAATTTTGGCATCGACCTCGATATTTTTAGAAGAAAGCTTAGATTAACAAATATCGTCTATATTATTGTTCAATTTATGAATTCGTCATCCTATTCTTTAATATGTTTTCTTACATTGAAATTCACCTCTTTCATACCTCTAAATACAAACCTTAATTTGTAATATTTATCATGCCAGTTATATGCGTCAGGATTATCTAGAATTGTAAAGCTAAAGTGCCTCTTAAAGATATTTGTGTCAACAGATAAAGGTTTAACTATTTTTCCTCAAAAAAAAGTAGGTTAGAAAATTATTATATGAGAAGATTCCTTTCATTAAATAACAAAATTTTACAAACAATAAGGAATTGAAATTACATCGCAATTCCATTTCTTAACGTTTATCTAGCTAATTAATGTTTCAAAACAGCGGTTTTGGCATTTTCAAATAACCTAGCAAATAAGGCGGGGGTGGAGTCAAAAGAAGTTTTAATCCCGTTTGGGGTGTTAACCAGAGGGAATCAGAGATAATCTCATTCCTTGACCGGAGGACTAATATGACTGCATATTTATTTGGCGTGGTAGGTTTGAATTTCACTGAGCAACTTATCCTTCTCATCACTTAAGAAGTCAAAGCGGAAACAAAAAACTACACGTAAACTTTTTTTAGATCTCTAAGAAAGTAGTGTCTCACTAACTGTGATGTCTTTAGAATTAATTTTTTTCTTTAAAATCTTTCTTTAACTTGACAAATTTACTCAAGAGTTCTGTTGGAACAGGATGGTTTGAGATGTCATTGGTCTATGCAATATGAAAAAATTAGATTAATAGAAGAAAAATAAAAAAATGAAAAAGTTCATAAGCTACTAGTATATAATAATACAATCACTTGGGTTCATACAAAATGGATTTCTTATACAATTCAAAATAAATCTTTTATTATTAAATTTGAGTTTTTCAAGGCAAATAAAATTAGAAGAAAGAGCAATAGAGGCAACCCACTAGACATTCCGACGTGCCATAGGATGAGGAGCGAACTCATATTCATATAAGTATCTATGATGAAAACATCTGAGAGAATCCTCACAGTTGACGATCAAATAGGAAAAATCAGCAAATATCCCTAGATTAAACATTGTATAGAAATTTTTCCAAGGCGCTCCTATCATTAATTGGCATCCAAAAGAGCGTCGTTAGATCTGCATTTTCCACTAACAGTCTCTCTCGATGAAGGCGTACCATCATCATCTTTGGAGCAACTTGCCTCTCTCTGAAAAATCTTAATTTTGAGGTGCTAGATGTGAGATACTTTTATATCTCAAACAACACATTATGTTCTTACATTTGTCTATCAAACTCTCTATTTGATCGATCTATTTTCATTTGTTTCTTTCAAGCATAGAATCATAATGACATTTTGATTTTCTTCTTAACTAAAATAATCAACATGTTAACCGAGAGCTATTTGGTAATCTAAAACCTTTAAATAAATAGATCCATACCTGAGAGAGTGGTACAAAAGATGTAACATCCCCTATCTAGAGGCCCAAAGCTAAGCGCTACAGTTGGTATAGTCTTCCATAGTATTAACTTTCGGTGACTAAATACAGCTATGTTATGGTATCTATAATGTCAGAAGCACTTGAATATGAAACAAATCATATAAATTTCAAAATAGAATTTTTCATTATATCTCAAAGCACATGTTCCATATTCAGACTACAAATCCCAATACGTTCCCAGGCATTGATAAAATATACTTACTTCAAAATACGCTAAGAGCGGTATATGAAGATATCCCCTTGGATGATCAGAGTCATATAGTCATAATAGACTTAAAACAAACACAGAAGAAATAGAACAACACATAAAACCGCAACTCCTAAATAGATATCCGTTTTCCTCGTAAATGCCTTCGCTACCCTTATTCGTCAAACTACTAAAACTCGAAAAATGCATTAACCCCTTAGCCTACTCAAGTCAATTTTGAGCACCCGAGAGTTTAATAGGAAAACATAAACTTTGAGTCAGTCATAAAGCCTGGTGTGAAATACTGTACATCTTGGTTATTTGATATTAAGTGAGACCAAGCCGCTTAGCGGAACGGGTTTCCCCTCACTAATATCATTTTAAAACATATCTTTTAGCAATCCTATATCATGCAACCAAAACTGGCTAAAACTGTAAAGCATCATTTTATAAACACACATACACACACATATACATACATACATACATACATACATACATACATACATACATACATACATACATACATACATACATACATACATACATACATACATACATACATACATACATACATACATACATATATATATATATATATATATCAGGTAACAAACAGACTATCTATCCGAATACTATAGTTTTGTTTAGCTGGCTATTAACCATTAGCTGACTCGAGCCTACCAGACAAAATCTCAAATAATCTAACAACTGTTAGACACTTCTCTTCTAGACAGTCTGTCCTTTAACTATCTGTTAAAAATTTCTCTTCTAGACAGCCTGTCCTTTAACTATCTGTTAAAAATTTCTCTTCTGGATGGTCTGTCCCTAACTTATCATAATCTCAAGATCACCTGATCTAATGGTTTTGCGGGCTCACCAATAAACTATCTTTATACAAAATATATTCCTTTCTACGTATAACCATAATTTTTGTCTTACATATAACAAAGACCTACACACTAGAAATTTGGACTTAATTTGCCGGTGCTAAAAGCTAATGTATAGGATGTGACCCTATACCTATCCCATCTGGTAATCTATTATCTGAGCCATTTTACTTAGGGATAACCTTCCATAATTTTCCTTGAAAACCTTTTTATCAAAAAATTGATTTAAAACCCTTTTTATATCAAAATTAAACAAGGAAAATACTCATACTTTATGCTTTACTCCAAATCATCTTTCCATGCTATATATATACACTTTACTCAAATCCTTATTGATGCAAGCCTTTAAACATTTGAAAGTACCCCTTTCGATCCTATTAAAAGTACCCCTTTCGAAAGCATTGAAACCACTTCCTTTCATTTAGGCCGAAAGGCCAAATTTCCTTTCGAAACCATTCATTTAAACCTTTCAAAACCATTGAAATCCCTTTTTCTTAGGAAGTTAAAAACCTTAGACATCATATTTTAAAACATTTTTAAATATCGCCTTGTGAAAGCCTTTGAAAAACCTTCCATTTCAACCCTTTCGAAACCATTTATAAATTTGGACCATTCAACTAAGAACTATCGACTAAGACCTTTCGAAACCATTAAACTTTCAAAAACATCAGAAATGACCACTTTCTAACCACGTCCAAAGTTTTAAAAAATAGTATATTTTGATTCCTTCGAAAGCTTTAGAAAAAAAACAATACCTTTCGACTCTGTCAAAAGCTTCATATGAACACCTTTCGACTTCATTGAAAGCTTCAAAAAATGATAGCTTTCGAAAACATTTGGATTCAATTTAAAACATGTGGAAAATCCTTTTTTAAAACCTTTTGACTAAGACGTTTTGACTCCTTTGGAAGCTTTGCTTTCAGCCCCTTCGAAGGCTTTGCTCTCGACCCCTTCGAAAGCTTTGCTTTTGACCCTTCGACCCCTCCAAAAGCTTAGAAAAATAGGCTCCACCCTTTTTAATACTATAAAACACCTCTTTTGAAACCTTGGGTTATACTTCAATCAGAATAAAAGGCTAAAACATCTAAGTCGACGGCTTCCTTTCGAAAGCGTGGGGGAAGCGGCTAATTCTTGAAAGACAAGTTTACCTTTCGACCTTATCAAAAGCTAACGACTTCAAAAGGTAGAAAGGCGGTAGCAAGGGGAATCAACATCTTTGTAAGCTATAAACCTTTAAGCATTCGACCCGGTCAAAAATAACTAAGTCGAAAGCTTCTTTTGAAAAGCAAAGCAGGCTTTACTTTTGGCTTATAAAAGATACATATCCCAACCTCCTTAGGACCTAAGGTTTCGCCCAAGTACCCCTACGACCTTGTCCAATACTTAAAGTACCAAATAGATTCATACCACATGCACTGGCTTCGAAAGAAATGATGTTGAAAGGTCTGGGTCGGAACCCTTAATGCCGAAAGTGGCTAAACATGGTAATAGAATGACTTATCTGTTTTTAACTTAAAAGAGAAAACTTTTCAACTAACCCGCCTTTATTTTTCAAATTCTTATTGGATACTAAATACACTTCAAAAAAAGAGCTGCCAATAATTTCATAAATAAACAATGATTTTATTTTATAAAATGCCTTTTTTCCTTAATAAAATATATAAAACATTTTGGTCCCATACCATAAATAATTTTATATATTCATCAAAACCATTAGGAAAAATTGGGAAAACTCCAGAAAATCTATTTTAATATGTTATCCAGCACATAAAAATTTCAATCCTAAATAATTGTTTATTTAACCGTAAATGATTTATAACCCAATAAATTATTTTCTTCGCTATAAAATTTATATAAAATCCACATTAATTTAGAAATTTAAAAAAAAATTTAAACCCAACTCTAAAATAATGTTTTTGGTCTATTTCTAAAATCGCAAGGCATTTAGATGTCATCAAATTGGGTTTTCACATCAAAACATATCACATAATCTATATGAACAAGCATTAATCATCATGTATATATAAACCTTTTTCTCTTAAAATTATGGCTAAACTTGCAGGATAGATTCGGAATTCATCTTAAAATTGAAATCATAAGAAAAATAAGACGTTGTAATTATTTGTAACATCCCTTATCTAGAGGTCCAAAACTAAGCGCTACAGATGCTATAGTCATCTATAGTATTAGTTCCCAGCGACTAAATATAGGTATGTTAATTGTAACTATAATATAGAAGCGCTTGAATATGAAAAAAAACACAGATTTCAAAACAACTTTTCTTCACTACATTTAAAATAAATGTTCCATATTCATCTTAAATAATCCAACACGCTCTCAAGCACATATAAAATATAACTATTACAAAATACACCAAGAGCGGTATATAAAGATATCCCTTGGATGATCAGATTCATGTAGTCATAACCGACTTGATATAAACACAGTGGAAATACAATAAGGCACAAAACTACAACTTCTAAATAGCTATCCATTTCCTTCCCGCATGTCTCCGGTAGCCTTATTCGTCATCCTACTAAAACCTGAAACGACCATAACCCCTAAGCCTACTCAAATCATTTTTGAGCACCTGAGAGTTCAAGGTTAAAACATAAAGTGGAGTCAAACATAAAGCCCTGTGTGAATAAAACTATACATCTCGGTTTAATATGTTAAGTGAGGCCACGCCGCTTAGCAAAATGGGTTTCCCATCACTAACATCCTTTTAAATCATATCTTTGCAAAACCTTTTTCTACAACCAGAACTGGTCAAATACTGAAAAGCATCATTATGTAAACATACATAAATATTAGGTAATAATGAACAATCTATTCAAACAAATAAGTTTTGCTTGGATAACTTTTAACTTTTGGCTGGCCTACCAGGCAATATAAACAAAATTAGTCTAACATCTGGTAGACATACCTTGTTTGGATTATCTGTCCTTAACTATCTATTAAATACATCGTTTCTGAACGGTCTGCCCTAGCTTAATCATCTCCCAGGTCTTCCTTATACTTATGGTTTTTTTAGGGCTCACTGATAACCTATCTGTTTGTAAACATATATTCCCTTCGATGTGTAATCATAATTTGAGTCTACCCCACCAAGCCTTATATACTGGAATTTTAGACAACAATTAGCTATAGCTAATAGGTAATGTATAGGGCGTGACCCTATACCAGTACCATATGGTATTCTAATATCTGAGTCATTTTCATTTACGGATCCCTTCCTATAATTTCCCTGGAATATCTCTTTAAAATGATTTAAAACTTTTAAATCAAACTTATAGAAGGAAAATATAAAAATCTTCATGCTTTACTCAAAATCATCTTGCCATGTTATATATATTCTTTACTCAAACTTTAGTTGATGAAAACATTTAAATATTTAAAAGTATCCCTTTTGATTCCATTGAAAGTACCCCTTCCTAAATCCATTGAAAGCATCTCTTTTAAAACCAAGTAAAACCCTTCAATTATCTAGGCCATGAAGCCAAAATCTTACGTTTCGAAACCATACTTCAAACCTTTCAAAACCATTGAAATATTTCCTTTCGAAAGCAATAAAACTATATACATCTTACTTTGAAAACACTTTAAAACATTGCCTTAGAAAACCTTTGGAAAACACTCCATTTAAAACCTTTCGAAATCATCAAAAAATTGGACCTTTCGACCTTATCTGAAGCTATTTTTCGACTCCTTCGAAAGCTACCTATCGACTTGATCGAAAGCTTTGCTTGTGACACTTTTGAAAGCCTTGCTTTTGACCCCATTGAAACTATTCAGCAATTAAAACCTTTTTAAAGCATTTAACACTTAAAACATAAACTTTCGATTGCTCAATGGGTTCAATTTAGAACATGTGGAAAAACTTCTTTTAAAACCTACCGACTTCGTCTAAAGGAACCTTTCGACTTTGTCGACAGCTTAGCTTCTGACCCCTTTGGAAACTCCCCTTCGAAGCTTTAAAATGTTTCCTTTTAAAACAATAAGGTCTAACCTTTTAATATTTTAAAACACCTCTTTCAAAAGCTTGGGTTATACTTCAATTAGATTTAAAATGGTAAACGTCTAAGTTGGCAGCTTCCTTTTGAAAGCATGGGAGAAGCGGCTGTTTTAAAAACAAGTAAACGTTCGACCTTGTCGAAAGCATGACTTTGGAAGGTTGAAAGGAGGCATCTAGGGGATTTTGACCCCTTCGAATGCAAGCTTTCCTTTCGACCTCGTCGAAAGGTTAAAACCTTTATTTTAAACATTTGACCTGGTCGAAAGCAACCAAGTCGAAAGCTCCTTTTCAAAAGCAAAACAGGCATTAGTTTTGCTTTATAAAACAAACATACTCCAACTTCTTCGACACCTAAGGCTTCAACCAAATACCCTTCAACCATGTCCAATTTGTTACGTACCAAATTGCTTAATACCATGCACATTAATTTTTTACCTTGTCAAAAGCCATAATACTTTTGGACCATGTCGAAAGGTCTTAGTCGGAAGGTTTGGTACCGAAAATGGCTGAAACATGCTAAAAGCACAAATTTCTTGTTTATAACGTAAAAGAGATAACTTTTTTTACTAACCTTCCTTTTTTTTTTATCAAATTCTCATTTCTCCATAGATTCATTTGAGAAAGCTGGTACTAATAATTTTAGAAATAAAAAAAAATTATTTCATAAAATGCCCCTTCTCCTTAATTAAATATATAAAGCATTTAAGTCCCATGCCTTAAATAATTTTATATATTCATCTAAACACATAGGAAAAATCTGAAAAAATTCCAGAAAATCTATTTTAATATGTTTTCCAACATACAAAAATTCCAAACCCAAATAGTTATGAATTTAGCCATAAATAATTTACAATCCAATAAATTATTTTCTTCACTAGAAAATTAATATGAAATCCACATTAATTTAGAAAATTATGAAAATTGAAATCCATCTCTAAGATATAATTTTTGATCTACATTTAAATTTTCAAGGCATTTGGATGTCATCTAGTAGGGTTTTTATATCAAAAATACCATAGAAGCTAATATGAACATATGATTCATCAACAAGCATATATATAAATTTAATCATTAAAAACATGGCATAAACTTGCAAATCATTTTGGATATAACTTAAAATCGAAAACCATAGGAAAATGGGAGGTGGTAATTATTCACCTCTGCTTTGTGATTAAAAGATGTGAGATTTTTTGTTGAGTATGTTGATTAACTTCTATCTCTTGAATCTTAGCTTTATCTTCTCTTGAGAGTGGAGATAGTGGACGATCTTGATGTATTTTTACTCAATACAATGAAAAGAACGTGAGTTTCCTTTCCTGAGGGCTTAGTGTATAAGCCTCTCATATTTCGCATATTGCCTTGGCTTATTTCCTAACACGTTATTTCATCTTGTTTCATTTGATTTATATTTTACAATGAATGGCTACCATTAGCTAAATCAAATCTCAGCCTATTAACCTCCATATTATTTTATTTAATTTAACTAATTAAATGTCCGAAATAGTATTATAAATGTATAGGGTGGTACATTATTCACCTTAGCTTTGAGATTGAAAGGTGCAAAATTTGATGTTGGATATGTTGATTAACTTCTTTCACTTGAAATCCTAGCTTTATCTTCACTTGAGAATGAAAATGGTGGCCGACCTCACAATATTCTTTGCTTGAGAAAATGTAATGAATGTGTGTTGATTTCCTAAGGGTTTAGGGTATAAGTTTTATCATTTACCTATTACGCCCTTCCTTATTTCCTAACACTTATTTTCCTTTTATTACTTTAGTTCATTCTACACTTAGGCACGGCTACCCTTTAATTATAATAAAATCTCAACCCATTAATCTTCTCACATTATTTTATTTAATTTAACTAATTAAATATCTTAAATAATGTCACTGGGAATATGGGGTGTTACAATCTCCCCTCCTTTAAGAATTTCGTCCTTGAAATTACGATAAGGATCACATCAAAACAAACAAAGGTAAAACATACCATCAAACAAGTTAGGATACGTATCTCTAATCCTACTCTTAGTCTCCCAAGTACAGTTGCTGACATCATCGGTCCACTAGATTTTCACTAATCTGACTGTCTTGTTCCTTAACTTCTTCTCATCTCTTGTGACTATTCAGATATGCTTCATTACTATAGTCATATCCTGTTCTACTACTAAATCTCCTAACACAGTTGGTGTTATAGTAATATCTGGATCCCTAACATAATTCCTCAGGTGAGATACATGGAAAACACTGTGGACTCCTGCCACACTATTCGGTAACTCTACTCTATAACGAGTTTCCTTATCCTCTCTAAAATTGATAATGGTCCTATGAACCTCGGTGCTAACTTCCTGGTCCTCCCGAACTTGATAACACCTTTCATTGGTGATATTTTGATGAAAACATGGTCTCCAACAGAGAACTCCAGGTCTTTCCATCTTCTATCTGCATAGCTTTTCTACCAATACTGAGCTTCCTTCATTCTCTCCTATATCAAATCAATCTTCTGCATGGCTTCCTTAACCAAATCTAATCGAGGATTAACCTATCTTCGATCTCTAACCAACACGTAGGGGATTTGCATGGTCTTCCATGCAAAGCTTCAAACGTTGCCATCCCTATACTTGTTTGATAATAATTGTTATATGAAAGGTCGAGTAATTATAGATGATCTTCCCATGATCCCTCGAAATCCAATACATAAGCTTGTAACACGTCCTCTTGGATCTTGTTAACTCTTTCCATCTGCCGATTTGTTTGTGGATGGTAAGCAGTACTCATCTTGAACTTGGTTCTCAAACTTTCCAGTAGGTTCTTCCAGAACTCACTAGTGAATAAGGAATCTTTATCACTAACAATACTACTAGGAATCTTGTGCAGCCTAACCACATTCTTCATAAATAACATAGCAAATACAGGTGTCGTCTTATTCGACTTAACTAGGATGAAATAGGCGCTCGTGGTCAACCTGTCGCTTATGATCCATATACTTTCATTCCCTCTATTAGACCACGACAACCCATCTATTAAATCCATTGAAAAGGAGTCCCATTTCCATACCAGAACATCTAATGGCTGAAGTAATCCACTTGGCATCTGATGCTCGACTTTCACTTGCTGACAGTTCAAACACCGTTTCACACATATACCAACATCCCTCTTCATGCCTTCCCATAAGAAAATTCTCAACATATCTTGATACATATTCATTCCTCCCAAGTGAATAGTGAACTTCAATCGATGAAATTCTTTTAGAACATCCCTCTTTAAGTTCTGTGCATCCGGAATGCATAACCGTCCTTTCTTTCTCAATCATCCCCTTTTTTCAAGTCAAAAATCTTTTAGATCATCGATCTCTGATCCTACCTCAAGCCTTCTAATTCTCTTGGCTAAAACTCGATCTTTCCTTTGTTTAGAAGCTATCATCTCGATCAACACTGAACGTATTTCTAAACAGGACAACCTGGCAGTATCCTGAGTAGAACTAGCAATAGATCTCAACAGCACACTGCAACTAGCTAAAGTCTCTAGATCTTTCCATTCTGCCAACATCGCTAACACCACATCCTAATGTTTTCTACTAAGCGCATCAGCCAGCTTATTTCCTTTTCCTGGAGTATACTCTATACCGAATTCATAAGCGGCTAAAAACACCAACAATCTCCATTGCCTCATGTTCAGCTCCTTTTGAGAGAACATGTACTTCGATGACTTATGGTTCGTGTATAACTCAAATATCTCTCCAAGAGATAATGCCTACAAATCTTCAAGGCAAAAATCACCGTAGTCAACTCTAAGTCATGAGTAGGGTATCTTACTTCGTGCAGTCTATGCTGCCTAGATGCATAAGCAATGACTTTGCCCTTCTGCATCAACATTGCTCCCAATCCAGTTCCACATGCATATGTGTATACTGCCAACCCTTGGTTACATCAAGAACTACTAACACTGGAGCGTTGGTCAACAAATTATTTAACTTAAGGATTGCTTCCTCACATTTGTCGGACCAAATAAATTTCACATCTTTCCTAGTCAATACCATCAAAGATGCTGCTATCCGCGGGAAGTCCTTGATGAATCTCCAGTAATAGCCAGCAGGTCCAAGAAAAATCCTTATCTTGGTTACCATCTCTGGTCTCTTCCAATTATTCACAACTTCGATCTTATCAGGATCAACTAACAATCCTTTCTTTGAAACCACATGACCAAGAAATTTAACCTCTTTCTTCCAAAAGTGACAGAAAACTTCGCCTTTAGCTGATTCTTCCACAATGTCTCCAGCACAACTCTATGATGATCTTCATGCACTTTCTCATCCTTAGATTATATCAAAATGTCATCTACGAATACCAACACGAACTTATCTAAGTGTTCTTTTAAAATTCAGTTCATCAAGTCTACAAAGGATGTTGGCGGATTCGTGAGTGCAATGGCATAACTAACAATTCGGACGACCCATACCTTGTTCTGAACATTGTCAAAGGTATAATGTTTTCTTCCACTCTAAGCCGATGGAAACCAGTAGCCAAATCTAACTGAGAAAATACCTTGGCTCCACTCAGCTGATTAAACAAATCATCAATTCTAGGCAAGGGAAATCGATTCTTTATCGTCTTCTCTTTCAACTTACGATAATCGATGCATAGCCTTAACGATCCATCCGGTTGCTTAACAAACACAATGGATGCTCCACAAGGAGAACTGATTGGTCTTGTAAAACTCTTTCCTTCCAAATATATTAATTGATCTTTCAACTCCTTCATCTCTATTGGCATCATCCGTCTTGGAGGCTTACTTACCGGTTCTACTCTAGGCCCCAAATCTATCTGAAATTCGATAGCTCATTTCAGTGGCAATCCAACAACCAGCTCAAACACATCCGCAAATCCTATGACTTTGGAAATGTGAATCAACTCATCTTCTAACTCCATGACACCCAACAAAGCATTCACCTCACTGCTTGGGTTTTCCACGGCATAAACTATCTGATTTCTGCAGTCCGGGTGCCTCAGTGATATTCCCCTATCCTGGCAAAATATCCTAGCATCGTATTCACTTAACCAAGCCATACCCAATATAATTCTGAACCCTATGAAGTCAAATACATGCAAACAACAAACAAAGGTGTAACCTAGCAAATCAAACTCTAAGCTGTTACACTTCATCCCTGGTGTCGCATACTACCTATCGGATTTGCAACCCTTAAGAATGTAACTAAATATGTGGGTTCTAGGTTAAGCTTATCGACTAAACACCGAGATATAAAAGAATGCAATGCACTAGTATCAAACAAAACGCTTACAGACATACCATTGATCTAAAGCGTACCTCCCAATACCACTTTCCCTTTTTCTTGCACAATCTACTTTGAAGTAGTAGGTTCCAATGCAAATACTTGGCCCTTCTCTCCTTTTGTAGGATCTTTGCATTGGTTTTTGCATTGCCCCACTTGATCATAATTGAAGCATCTAACACCCTTTTTTCAGCTGCCTTCTTTCCTTTGCCTGACTAAAACTCACTGGGATAATGGCCTCTTTCGTCAAACTTATAATAGACCGCCTCAGATTTTTCCCTTCTTTGCTGCTTCTTCATTTTGAGCATTCCTCTTGTGGAAAAACTATCTCTTTCATCCCTCTCCAACCTGGAGCTCCTTCTCCTTCTTCTTCTCCAAGCAAGCTAACATCTCCTCACGTCTTAACACCATTTCCACCACTCTGATGTGTGATAGGTAGCCTTAGCCAACTCGGGTTTCTGATGTGCGGAAAAGTAGCCTTAGCCAACTCGGGTTTCAAACCTTTAATGAACTTCTCGTTCCTTTTCAACACTGTATCTACGGTGACTTACCCATAACGGGCTAACTCCTTAAATTTACTGGCATATTCCATGACTGACATTTCTCCTTGCTTAAGCTTAGCAAACTTCATTATCAAACAAACTGTGCCATCGTTGACATAAATCTTTCTTGGAACCTTCTCCTAAACTCACCTAACATCATCTCCTCTTCATTTACCCTAGCTATCACCTACTCCACCAGTATAAAGCAGCCCCTTGGGGCTGTCTCAAGGCAAGTCTCCTCTTTTGCTCATCGTTAAGCCCTAAATCAACGAATATCCTTTTACGACATAACAACTGGTTTTCAACCTCAATACGTCTTTGGTTCCAATAATGACTTCCATCCAAGTTTAACATAGTCTATGCTTAAGTTAACATACTGATTAACCACTGGAGCTGCTTGAACTCTGTTGAATCATGAATTTTGATTCATGACAAGGAGCATTAACAAAGACTATATGGCGATAGCAACAAAAACTGAGTAACAAATACGTGATATAAACTACAAAGAGAAGAGACTTCAAAACTAGTTTTCATATGATTATTTATTATGTTTTAGAGTCTTAGATATGTTTACATACTGTTAAAATCATTCCTCAAGTAGTTACATTACACACAAAACAAATTATTTTCGTTTGTATATGCATTGAAATTCACTGTGCAAAATTGCACAGGTCAGTCGACTTATTACAGTCGACCGACCTGGTGCAAAATGCACAGTGAATAGAGAATATATATACAAATTTGAATTTCAGTCAACTGAGCTTCTGAACTTAGTCGACTGACCTACGTATAACGGCTATATTTTGAATGCTTCCTCTTGCGAAAAGTCAATATAATTCGAAGAGTAATGGCTGCATCTTTTGATTGAATCTTTTAACAAAAGGTTGTATCTTTCTATGCACTATATAAACACATCAAAATCATTTTCCAAATCACCAATTCTTGAATAATTTACTGATCTTACTTACTCTTTATATTCTCTGCATTCAAAAGCTATCAAACCATCTTCATCGCTTGAATATTTGAAATCATATTCATATTTTTTGATTCATAGCAATAATCTTCCTTTCATATCTTCACACACACTCATATACTTATGGATGTGAGTATAGGAAGGGTGTACACACATTGACATATCTGTGTTTGATTAAGAATACATTAGTCAGACAATTTTATATACTAATAAATGTCCTATTCTGCTACTAAGGCGTTGTGAACTCCTCTTCGGCTGCTGAGGCGAAATCCTGTTCCGCTGCTCAGGTCCCTGTTCGGTTGCTCTTGGGTTGTATAGATCTATTCCTCCAGGTTAAGTGAGGGTTGTTGTTTTAGTGAAATTCCAGAAGGAGTCTAGAACTGGACGTAGAACGGAAAGTTCGAACTGGTATAAAAATCTTGGTGTGCTCATTTTTAGTTCTTTTTACTCTACTATCCACTATCTTAATTTTAATCACATACATATTTAGTATATTTCCATATTGCATGATGCACTCTCTTTCATTTGGTATCAGAGCAGGCATCTTATAACCATTACATAGTTATTTGATATTTTGCTAATATGGAAAACAACAACAGCGCAAGCATTGTCATTAATACTAGTTTTATTGAAGGTCAATCTACTGCACGACCTCCACTATTCAATGGCATGAATTACAACTATTGAGCAACATGAATGCATATTTATATGCAAGCCAATGGTTTTGATGCATGGAATGTTACACAAGCAGAATATACTACACCTACTACTGAATATTCTACATGGACAACTGCAAAAAAACAAGATGCTACTGCTAATGCTAAAGTAGTGAATATGTTGTTTTGTTCATTAGGTAAAAATGAATTTAACAGAGTTAGCATATGTAGCACTGCATATCAAATATGGCAAAAACTTAAAGTTACTCATGAAGGAACCAGCAAAGTTTAACAAAGCAAAATATCTATGCTGAAGAGTCAATTTTAAAATTTCAGAATGAAGCAAGATGAGTCCATAAATGATATGCACTCTCGATTTCAAGATATTTATCACTCTCTAATAGGACTAGGAGAAAACTATTCTGACTTTGATATTGTGTCCAAAATCCTAAACTCTTTAACCGATGAATGGGAAAGAAAAGTCTTGGCTAATGAAGAAGCAAACAACCTTTCTACCATGAAACCCGAAGAGTTAATAGGAAATTTAATGTTCTATGAAGTTAATTTACGGGCAAAAAGAGTTCAATCACAAGACAAGAAAAACATGGCATTTCATGCAGAACAAGAGGAATCAAATTCAGAGGATGAAGATTTAGCTTCATAGCTAAAAAATTTAAGAACTTTATGAAGTACATAAAAGAAAATCGAAATAATGGCAAAAGTAACTTCAATAATAAGCCATCATCCTCAGTATTAGAATGCTTCAATTGCCATAAGAAGGGTCATATATAAAAAGATTATCCAGAACAAAGGAAGGGAAAAAAATATAGAAAAGAAAAATTCAAAAAGAAGGCATTTTCGGTGACATGGAATGACTCAGATTCTTCTTCTTCTGAAAGTAGCAGTGATAGTGAAAATGAACAAGCAAATGTCTGCTTCATGGCTACTAATAATGAGGTAAATGATCTTACTTTTGATGACATGATTGAAATAAATTTTGAATTATTAGTTCTTTGAAAAATATCAAAAGAAAATATAAAGAAGCTCTCATAAATCAAAATAGAGCAAAATTCGAAAGAGATATGCTTAAAGATGAGAGGAAAATATTGGAAGAAGAACTTGAGAAAATTCAAGATTCATTTTCTAATGTTAATTCTCAACTTACCTTATTGAGTCAAGAAATTGAGACTCAAGAGGAAAAGAATGATGCTGTTATTTCTGAAAATCATGAGCTAAAATCAAAAGTTAAAATGATCGAATTAGATAACACTGGTCTCAAAACTAAGTTAGATGATATTACTAGAAATGTATAACTTTAATAAAGGTAGAGAAAACTTATCTAATATTATTGAATCTTCTCAGCCTGTCTCAAATAAGAAAGGACTAGGTTATACTAACAAATCAGCAGCTCCACCAAAAATTAAGCAGAATAAGAGAAATATTTCTAAACCTAAGTCTACCATAGTTTAACAAAAAGGGATCATAACTCAAAAACCATAAAAATATGGGTTCCTAACAAACAACAGTTTAATTAGGAATAAATATGTCGAGTCCTTTTTGAAAAATGTTCATGAAAATAAGTATGTATTTGTAATAGCAGATGACTTTTCTAGATATACTTGGACCTTTTTTATGAAAAATAAAAGCGATACTTTTGATCATTTTAAAAATTTTGTTGAAAGAATCCAAAATTTAAAAGGATTGAAAATTTATGGCTGTACATCTAATGTTCATCAACCAACATCATCTTCCTATCACAATCCATGGGAACCCAGTCCTCGACCACCTCTGGTCTCACCACATACAATGACTCGTAACAATGTATGGTCTCCATTACGACCGCACATTGAAGATACAAAAGTAGAGCCGGATGAACAATCGACACCACATAAAACACCTCAAAAAACATCATGAAAATCACCTTCCTCTAAATAATTTTTGTTTGTCTTTATCTATGTCATTTTATATATTTTATGGTGTATTCATCCACTTTTTGTAGAAGCTTTGGTATATATTGGTTTTTGGTTGATTAACAGGCTTACTGTGCATTTTAATAATAGTCATTCGACTGATTGCATTAGGTCAGTCGATTGAATACAGACCCAAAAACCTCTTGGGTTCTAGTTCAGTCGATTGACTTGCTGTATTCAGTCGACTGAACGACGTTTCTAAGCCTTTTTCCCCCTTTTTCATCTCCTTTTTACCCTATCTCTTCATATTTTCACTTTTACTCTCCTCTTTTTACTCAAATTCTATTTTTCCTAAACCCTAAAAATCACATTTTTCATCCTTCTACCATAAAATTTATCACAAATCATGCCTCCCAAATGTTCAAAAACCACTGGATCATCCTCAACTACAACCGTAGACTCTCTCATCGGTCAATGGCTCTTTGATCGGACGGCGGTGGAAAGATGGAACACATTGAAATCGGCAAGGATATTTGAAGGTTCTTTTATGGTATTCCTTGATTTTGAATCTTATAGGCTTCGAGAATTGGTTGATCAAAGTGGCTAACAATGTTTAATAGACTTAACATTGAATAGCCATAAGATTAATCACATTATGGTTAAGCTTTTCTATGCTAATCTTAACTTAGCACATCAACATCCTAGACATGCCAACAATTGTGTGTGGAGTCTTGTTTGTGGCAAACCTGTTTGGTTCTCTCTCGATCACATTGCCCATATTTTACAATCAACCAATCATGGTGTCACCCTTGATGAAGTAGAATGCAACATGGCAACTCGAGATAGAATAAGTCATCAATTTTTGGATGATGATGCAACTGGTATAAAATCAATGACTGTACATCCTAAAGCCAGGATTGCGCATAGGACCCTAATGAAAACTATTCTACCAAGGATCGAGTCATTTGAGCTTGTCTATCAAAATAATTTTAAAGCTCTATATGCAATTTGAAGTAACACGTAAGTCGACTGGACGCAATTATTTTTAGATGAATTCCTCTCGTTTAATCAAGGAAAAATGAATGTGATCTATTTTGGGGAATACATTATGCGTCTTCTTATAGATTTGGAAGTGCCATTTCCCAATTCCGAAGTGTAAAATGTTGGTGCTATAAACATGAGAACTCTTAGTCGCATGAAATTACCTGTTACTCCTCCTCCTATTATGGATTATAATGCATGGAAAGCACGCCAACATGCGAGACGTCAACAACAACAAGATCAAGGTCCTTCCTTTTAACCACATCGCTCGCCTACTCCTTCATCACATTCCAGAGATGATGAGATTCAACTTGCAACCTCCGGTCATTCAACCCAACAATCTATTAAGATTTTATCCCGAAACTAACTTGTTCTTGACACACGTTTGAAAAGGTTTGATAAAAAGCTTGACAAAAAAAAAAGGTTTTTTCTCCATCTTATGAGATGCTATTTCTTGTTCTGCCTCCAGTTCGACCGTGCTATCTACATGAAAACGACCTTCGCCACAATTTACCTAGAGCACATCCGAGGGTCACACCGACACGGACTCTAGCGAAACTAGTGGAGGTGGACATGGTGGTGTAGCATCATCTCGAGGCAAGTCTCCCACCATTCCAGAACTAGAATATAACTGGGATGCCGATGAATAGTTGGGTGCTATCGTATTTGGATATGGTATTTTCTTTGCTATTTTACTCAACTTTCTTTTCTATCTAGGCTTGTACTTAAATAACCGTGTGCTATTTTTGTGTATGGAACTTTATTTGTTATTTTGCTATGATACATTACGTAGCTACATTTTGTTTTGTTATGTTAGTTTTGCTTATTCTATGCTTTATGTCTACTCCTTTTGGCAATGACAAAAGGGGAGAAAACTGTCTACTGACAAGTTTTATGCAGATTACATTATCGCCACACATTCAGGGGGAGAAATATATATAACTTTTGTTATATAATTTCTACCATATATCAATTCGTCAGTTATAGGTTGTCTTCAATCAAAAAGGAGGAGAATATTGAACCAGGAGTTTTGATTCATGACAAGGAGCATTAACAAAGACTATACGGCGGTAGCAACAAAAAGAGAGTAACAAGTACATGGTATAAACTACAAAGAGAGGAGACTTCAAAACTAGTCTTCATATGATTATTTATTATGTTTTTGAGTTTTAGATATGTTTAGATATTGTAAAATCATTTCTCAAGTAGGTATACTTGCACACAAAACAAATTATTTTCATTTGTATATGCATTGAAATTCACCATGCAAAATTGCACAGGTCAATCGACTGATTAAAGTTGACTAGTCGACTGACTTGTTGCAAAATGCACAGTGAACAGAGAATATATATACAAATTTGAATTTCGGTCAACTGATCTTCTGAACATAGTCGACTGACCTGCGTATAACTATTATATTTTCTAAACGAATACTTCCTCTTGCGAAGAGTTTCAATCCAATTCGAAGAGTAATGGCTGCATCTATTGATTGAATCTCTTAACAAAAGGTTATATCTATCTATGCACTATATAAAAACATAAAAATCATTTTCCAAATCACCGATTCTTGAATAATTTCTTGATCTTACGTACTCTCTATATTCTCTGCATTCAAAAGCAATCAAACCATCTTCATCGCTTGAATATTTGAATTCATATTCATATTCTTTGATTCATAGCGATAATCTTCCTTTCATATCTCCACACACACTCATATACTTGAGGATTTGATTATAGGAAGGGTGTACACACATTGATATATCTGTGTTATCAAGAACACATTAGTCAGACAATTTTACAAACTAGTAAATGTCCTATTCTGTTGCTCAGGCATTGTGAAGTCCTCTTCGGCTGCTGAGGCGAAATCCTGTTGCGCTGCTCAGGTCCCTATTCGGCTGCTCAAGGGTTGTATAGACCTGTTCCTCCGGGTTAAGTGAGGGTTGTTGTTTTAGTGAAATTCCAAAAGGAGTCTGGGACTGGACGTAGAACGGGAAGTTTGAACTAGTATAAAAATCTTGGTGAGCTCATTTTTATTTTTTTACTCTACTATCTACTATCTTTGTTTTAATCTCATACATATTTAGTATATTTCCATATTGCATGATCCACTCTCTTTCAAACTCCTCCTACAACATTTCCTCCTATAACCCCAACAGCAATTCTAGCTTCCATCATGTTTATGAAAAACTGATACAAGGCTCCCAACTAAGATTTTTTAATGGTTATAGAAAATTATTTAAGGTACGGAAATTAAATATTTTATGTAATTATAGAGGAGAAAGGGCATTTTATAAAAGTGTTTAAAATGCTAAATATAGAAAGTCGGTAGCACTTTTGAATATAGAAATCTGGCAACCAAACAAATTTAGTCAAATAAGGTAGGTTAGGCACAAAAGAACTATTTTAAAGTACAAATAAATAGGATTATAACCATTTCATCTCCTTCGGCAATAAAGTTCCACCTCTATTCCTCGCCTTTCGATAAGGTCGAAAGCTTAGATTTCGACAAGGTCGACAACCAATACACATGGTATATGGAAACTGGTACGTAGTGATTCAGACAAGGTTGAAAGGTATAGAGTCGAAACCAAATAGCTTTTGAAAGAGATGAAATTTTATTTTTGTTTTAAGGAAAATACGCCTGCTAGCTTTCAATTAAGTACTTTAGACAAGGTTGCTTTCGACCTAAATGCTTTTGACAGAGTCAAATGATTTAAAAGAAAAGGTTTCGATTGGGTTGCTTTCTTGTTATAAAATTGAGTGCTTTCGATAGAGTCGAAATCGTAGCTAGCTTCTAACAAGGTCGAAAAGAATAGCTTTCAACAAGGTCGACATGACCACAGCTGCCGCTTCTTACCTTTTGATCCAGATGCTTCCGAAAGGAATCTTTTGTTTTCAAAAGTTTTTTGTCTCTACATTGCTTTCGAAGGGATGGTTTCGAAACCATCACTTCATTGTTTATGAAATGGTTTTGAAAGAGTTACTTTCAAAGGGTTTCGAAGTAGATGCTTTCGACTCTAATGTTTTTCTGATACTTTTGCTCCACTTGAAGACATAATCAAAATGTTTTAAGTCGAAACGTTTAATTGGTTTTGAAGTAGTCAACTTTGAATGGTTTGAAAAGGTTTCCACTTGTTTTACATTGAGCCAAAAGTTCTTTTGAAAGAGTTTAGTTTGATGCTTTTGAAAGGTTTTATCAAAGGTTTCTAATAGGAATGATTCCCCAGACTTTTGACATGGTCTGAAAGAAAGCTTTCGACAAGGTTGAAAGCTTAGCTTTTGGGTCCAAAGTTGAGAGCTTTCGACAAGGTCGAAAGGTAAGGTTTTTCAATGTTTTCGAAAGGCAAGGTTTAAATGGTTTTGAAAACGGATGTCATATATTTTTAGGGTTTTTATTGGTTTAGGAGGGGTTACCTTTAGTGTTTCCCAAAGGTCTTAATGGTTTCAAAGGGGCTACCTTCAATGCTTCCGAAAGGTTCTAGTATTGGTTTCCAAGGTGTTACCTTCAATGATTTCGAAAGGTTGTTTAAAGATTTTAAAAAAGATTTCAAATAAAATGACTAGGAAGGTAGCCTAAGTGTCTTAAGTTATAAAGGACTTTAACTTATTTTAAAGGGATAGATAGTCTTTATTGAACAACATCAACATTATTTTGAGTAAAGTATATATAACATGGCAAAATAGCTTAGAGTAAAGCTAAAGATATATTTTCCTTGCATAAGTGTGATTTGGTGGGCAAATCATTTTCAAAAGGTTTTCAAGGAAAATTTAAAGGGTAGTTAACCCAAAGAAAATTCTAGTAGTTAGATCATTTAAATTTGGAAAGTCAGTCCATTTTAAGGCCAGTCAACCCAGATGACAGTTAGTCCAGTTAAGGGCAGTTAGCCCAGATATAAACAGGTAGTTCATTTGTTAGCATACAGACCTTGTTACTTCTTAAGGATAGTTAGTCTATCCTTTTTACCTGTTTTATGGACATATGTCCGTTATTTAGCATAAAGGATACAACAATTTTAATATGATTAGATTTAGGATAGTTAGTCCGTTATTTAGCATAAAGAATATGGCAACTTTGGTATAATCAGATTTAGAACAGTTAGTCCAGTAATGAGCAGTTAGCTCAGATTTTGGACAGATAATCCATTTATTTCCTATTATGACATAGTGGATCTTACTATACTATTACTATAATCAGTTGATTAACCAGTTTGGTTGTAGGAAAGGATTTGCAAAATATATGTTTTGAAAAGAGATATCAGTGAAGGGAAATCCATTTCGCTAAGCGGCGTGGTCTTACTAAATATCAATAAACAAAGATGTAACAGAATTATTCATACCAGACTTTATGTTTGACTCGAAGTTTTTATTTCCCCTTAGACTCTCGGATGCTCAAAATTTGATTTGAGCAGGCTGAGGGTTTAGGTTTTCAGGTTATAGCAAATTTTGGCGATTAAGCTTTCGAAGACGAGCAGGTGGCTTACAGATAGATAAATTAGGAATTTAGTTCTTTTTGTTTGTTTCCATTGTGTATTAAGAGAATTCTATCTATATTGCTTTGATCTTCCAAGGGGGCATATTCACATGTCATTTTTGGCGCATTATAAATTATAGTCGATCATTACCTCGGTATATGTTTGGGAATTTTTGTACTTGGATATGATTTTGTTTGAAATGTAACAACAGAATTTTTTTTTTTAAAATCTATAATTTTGTTTATATTCAAGCGCTTCTGATATTATGGATACCATTAGCATTTCCGTATTTCGTCATCATAATTCAATACTGTGGACGGCTGCAGCATCCACAACGCTTAGCTTTTGGCCTTCAGTTACAGGATGTTATCGATGATTAGATCCATATGGATACAGAAGAATAGACTAATAAAGGTAGGATGCTATCATAGTGGAGAACTGGTTGTTGCATTATGAAAGAATATTTGCTGATCTGGGATTAAAGATGAGCAGAAGAGGTGGTTAGCCTCTTGGCAGTTATAAGGGTCAGCACTTCACTTGTGGAATGGTGTGATTGCCAGAGTTCCGGAGGAAGAGTTTACTTGGGTTGATTTTCAAAGGAGATTCGAACAGAAATATATTTCTTAGGTTTCTAAGTCAACATTGATAAGGAAGTTCATGGATTTAGTTTAGGGAGATAAGTCAGTTATCGAATATGCTAATAAGTTCGATGAGCAATCTTGATATGGAAATGCTATTGTAAACACCGACATTAAAAGGAAAGAATGGTTCATTCGAGGATAGAGGCTCGAGCTTGCTAGGGCTACCCTGACATATATTCGTGATCTTAGTAGTATAGTGGTGGAGATGGCTATCCGCCATGAGGAAATGCTTGTTGTGTATGCAAGAGAGAAACTAGTTGAATCCTAGGGTCCTCAGGGAAAGAAAAGGAAGTTCTCAAAAAGAAAGGAGCTCAAAAGGGAGATACAACCAAAAAGTCAAAATCTGATCTGGTCTGCTACAAATATGTCAAGAAGGGTCATTTTGCGAATGAGTGCCAATCAGGTAAGGGGCAGAAGAAGGCTACGGATAAGAATCATGTTAAGTGCTACAACTACGATCAAGTTGGGCATTACAAGAACCAGTGTCCAGAGCCAGTTAGGGCAAAAAAGGAAAGGTTTTTTCTATTGGACCAATGTCTTCTTCAAGACTAACTACATTAGATTAGGGAAAGACTATGTTGGAAGGTACATTTTTGATTCAAAGTTTCCCAGTTAGGATACTATTTGGTGCCGGTGCATCACATTCATTTATGTCCTAGAATCTGGTTAATACGTTATGCTTAGAACTTACTTACCTGGTTTCTTCCTTAGGGGTTGCGAATTCAATAGGAGGGTATGCAACTCTAGGGATGAGATGTGACCAGTTAGAACTTGATTTTTTAGGTCATATGTTTGAATGCAGTCTGTATGTTTATGATTTCATAGATTTTGGGATTATTTTGGGTATGGATTAGATAGGTATATATGAGGCTAGGATACTCTTCCAGGATGAGGATATCATAAAGGCATCCAAATTGTCGTAACAAAATTATCTTCTCAGTAGAGAATTCTGACCGAAGTGTTGTGCTGTGTTAAGTGCCTTGCATGCAGCGGAAGAACTGAGTTAGGTTCGAGTTGCAAGAGAGTTTGCAGATGTTTTTGAGTCGATCACAGGACTACCACCAAAATGAGCTATTGAGTTTCAGATAGATCTTAAGTCAGGTGCTAAACCTGTCAGTAGACCATCTAGTAGGATGACATCAATTGAGATAAAAGAATTGAAGGTCCATCTAGTAGATCTAAAAGGAAGGAATTTTATTAAACTAAGAAGTTCACCTATAGGAGCGGGCACGGTTTTCGTGAAGAAGCCAGATGGGTCATTGTGAATGTGCATCGATTATCGCAATCTGAATAAAAGGATGATCAAGAATACCAACAAGTGACGATTTGTTCGATCAGCTGAGTGTAGCCATAGTGGTTTAACAATTGGATTTGGCAACAGGGTTCATTCGGTTGAGGGTGGAAGAGGACAGTATTCCTTTGACAACATTTTGAACTAGTTTTGGTTCAAATGAATGGTCAGTGATGCCATTTGGGTTGACAAATGCACCTGCTTTCTTCGTGGACTTGATCAACTTGGTTTTTCGAGAGCACTTGGATATTTTCGTGTTAGTATTCATAGATGACATTTTGGTGTACTCAAAAGATGAGGGAGAGAGAGCATAAGGATCAACCGAGAGTAATGCTTGAGAAGATGAGGCAGCATCAGCTAAAGGCGAACTTTTCCAAATGACATTTTTGGAAGAAAGTGGTCAAGTTTCTTGGTCATGTAGTTTCGAAGGAAGGTTTAGCAATAGATCCAGTTAGGATCGAAGCTGTCAATAATTGGAAAAGACCAGAAATGATAATCGAGATCAGAAGTTTTCTCAGACTTGCTGGTTATTATCGGAGATTCATTATAGATTTTTTATGGACAACAACACCTTGGAATAAGTTGACTAGGAAGGATGTGAAGTTCATTTGGTACGACTAATGCGAGGAAGGGTTTCTTAAGTTAAAACATTTATTGACCAATGCACCAGCATTACTTGTGTCAAATGAGAACCAAGGGTTGGTGGTGTACATCGACGCATGTGAAATAGGATTGGGAGCTGTGCTGATGCAAAATGGTAAAGTCATTGCCTACGCTTCTCAATAGCTTATATTGCATGGGTGAGATATCCTACTCATGATTTGGTCTACGGTGATTTTCAAGTTGAAGATTTGGAGACATTATCTCTTAGGGGAGAGATTTGAGCTATACACTGATCATAAGTACTTAAGATATTTATTCTCTCAGAAAGAGTTGAATATGCGACTACAGAGGAGGCTGGAGTTTTTGTCCGCTTATGATTTTAATATAGAATATACTCCTAAGGAAGGAAATAAGGTACCGGATACCCTTAGCAGGATACATCAGAATGTGGTGTGAGCTATGTTGGCAAAATGGAAGGATTTAAAAGCTTTGGCTACGTGTAGTACAAAGTCGAGATAGTCAGAGTACTGCTATGTTAGCTTGTTAAGAGGTTTGACCAATGCTGATCGAAAGCTTCTAAATAGAAAGAGGATCAAGAATTAGCCAAGAAGATTAGAAGGCTCGAGCTGGGATCCGAGATTGATAATCTTAAAGATTTTGGCACCGACAAGAGAGGATGGTTGAGGAGGAAGGGATGCTTATGTGTTCCGATTGTAGAGACCTTAAGAAGAGAAGTTTTAGGAGAATGTCATTAATCCAAGTTTACGATTCATCATAGGGGAAACAAGATGTATCAAGAGATGGAAAGGCGCTTCTATTAGGAAGGCATAAAGAGGGATGTTGGCTTGTGGGTTAGGCAGTGTGAAATCTATCAACAAGCGAAAGCTGAACACTAGAAGCCGAGCAGGTTGCTTCAGCTTGTAGAGATTCCAGTTTGGAAGTTGGATTCTATATTCATGGATTTTATAGACGGGTTACCAAGGTCTAATAGGGGAAATGAAAGCATATGAGGCATAGTGGACAGATTGACTAAGCATGCCCATTTCATTCCAATCAAGTCAACCAGGATGGCACTGGTTTTGGAAAAACTTGTTCGTGCAGAAGATAGTTAGACTTCATGGAATTCCTAGTGGCACGTTAGCGATAGAGATGCATTATTCACTAGGTAATTTTGGAGAATCCTGCAGAGTGTATTAGGTAACAAGCTGGATGAGTATAATATATCACCCACTAGAGGGATGGATAGACTGAGAGAGTCAATAAAGTACTCAAAGATTTGTTGAGAGCTTGTGTATTAGACTTTGGTGGATCTTGCAAAGAACATGTTCATTTGCTTGAATTTTCCTATAATAGTAGTTATCAGACTAGTATATGAATGGTGCCTTTGGGAGCTTTACATGGAAGACCATTCAAATCACCAACATGTCGGCTAGAGACTGGAGACAGATTAGCCTTAAGATTTGGTTTGAAAGGCATTAAAAGAGATTGAGCTGATACAAGAACGAATGAAAGAAGCTTAATCCACAAAAAAAGAGTTACGCAAATAAAAGGCATAAATACTTGGAGTTATCAGTTGGAGATAGATTTTTTATTAAGTTGCCACTAATGAAGGGTGTGATCCAATTCAGAAGGTCAGGAAAGCTGGCACCGAGGTATGGTGGTCCATTCCAAATTAAGGAGAGGATTGGAAAGCTCACATATATAGTAGAGTTGCCATGCAATATGGCAGGTGTCCATAATGTATTCTATGTGTCTCATCTTAGCAAGTATGTGCATGATCCAAAGACCACCATTCCTCCAATAGAATTAGAACACTTGGTAGTAGAGCCTAATTTGACAATTGTTAGACAAACAGTTTGGATTGTGTGATGGCCCGGAATTTTAAAGCAATATCAATTTAATAATCTGAAACAAAAATTAAATTGATTTGATAATCTTTGTAATGAGATTTGAATTAATTTAATAATTCAATAAAATAAATAGTTAATTGATAGGTTTTATCTTTTTAAGTATAATAATTGTTTTATATTTATAATATATATAGAATATTATATATACTGTGAATAGGTATTGTTTTAAATTTAATTAATAAATAAATCCTGTTTTCTATAAAATTTTATATCTTTAGTAAAATTGTGAATTATTATTTTATTTAAAAGTTAAACTTTTAAAAAGGATATTTCATAAATAAATATGGTTTTAAATACATAAGATAAATATTAAACTGATTTAAAATATGTGTAACTCAAGTTTAAATTTAAATAAAATAACAATAAGAGTTATTTTGATATAATTGAATAAAATAAATAATTTATGAATAAAGAAACAATTTCTTTTAATAAGTTATTTATGGTTATTAAATGTGGTTATTTTTAAATATATAATAAAACATTGTTTCAACAAATAAATTTTTAATAAAAATTATTGTTTTTCAAAATTCAAATTTGTAGTTATATTTGTAAATAAACTGGATTTCAAAATTTAATATAAACATGAATTCAAAGTTTTAAAATTCTAAAGTGTAAATATTTTTAATTTGTTTTGATTTTGAATTATTTGTATAAGTTTCATTTTATTAACTAAATTTGATTATTCATTTTAAAATTTATCTACATATGAATAGATACATGATTAACTAATTTATTTAACACATAAGCTTACATCCATCTTATAATAACATACTAAATAAAATACTAATTAACTTTTAATTAAATACAAATTACTTTTATAAAACAAGTGTAAACTTTTTAGAAACTTAAATTAACACGTGTTAAGATAATAATCTAGGTACATGACAAATGTAATATTTAGGGACATGTGGCATTTTTGTTTTTGGTTTCTTTTTATTTTTACTTCAGTTTTTTTTAAAGCATATTCTATTCCATTTTGTTCTTTTCAAATTTAAGCTAAGAAACAATGGAAAACAAATTTCTAAAATCATTTTCAAAGCCACTTCTCAAATCAAAACTCTGTTAAATATTTTCCTATTCAAATCTGTAAATCCACTTCACAAACCTGCACATTTTTCCTAACATGCAAATCTGGGGTTTTCAAAAGACCTGCATTTATTTCAAAAATCTGGAATCTTTAAGGAGCAACCCTGCATTTCTGGAATTCAAACAATCCTGCATCACAGACATTTGCATTTCCTCCTTCAAAATCTGGAAGCAAAATCTATTGGAGCCTGCATCAATAGCCTGCACATCTTCAAGTTTAAAAGAAAATTTATTTGAAGCCTGCATATTTTTCATCTGCATCATCTTCTATCTGGAGTGTCTGCATGCAAGTAAGAATCAAGAGCAAATTCAAATTAGAATTTAAAGTTTAAAATTTGAAGAAACAATTTAAGATTTAAGAAGTGAAGTTTCCAGTTTTTAAAAAAAAGCACCAATCTTTGTCAAAATTCACTGCTCTGCCCATCCAATTAAGGTGAGTAACATCCTAATTTATGAAGTTTAAGCATTTTAGAAAGTTTCTTGTTTATTTTCATGTTTTAGTGTGAATGATATATGCATTTGTATCAGTTATTTTTCTGTAGAAGTGTATGAATAACTTGATCATGCTGTCCTCTGCATTTTATTTCAGATGCAAGAATCTGTTCAAACTCCATCATTACATAATACAGTATATGTTATTGTTTACAGGTTCATTCAAATGTGTTTATTAAATTTAGAATCAAAGTTTAAATTTTGTTCAGGTTTAGAAAAAAAATAAAATAAGTAACAGTAGTGATTGATTTACAAAGTAAAAATCAAACTCTGTAAATTTATGAATTCAGTAATATGAAATAGAAACACAAAGCAAAATATGAAATTCAATATAAAAATCATAATTTATAGTTTAAAGGGAGAGGTGCAGTTCTGTGTTGAATAGAAAATGGAATTTGGGAATTTTTAGATGATCTTTGCAAATTTGAGAGCCGGGATTCATCTTGAAGGTAGTTGAGTTATCATTGATTCAGGGAAAAATATTTGATGTTGGAACAAATCAATATGGAGGCTGTGATATTGATTTCTTCTCTGTAGCCCTAGTTTAACTAGGTTAGGTTGATCGATCTTTCTCGCCTTGTTCTGTGGACCGAGTGCATTGGAATTTTGGGAGGTGAAAGAAGGGTAGTAGACGTGACTGTGACCGACGTTTTAGGATTTCTAGTGATCGGGAATGATTGGATGAGGCGATGACAGGTTTTGGGGGGGGGGGGGGGGGGGGCGGGGGTTTGACTGTCTGGTTCCAGGTTCTGCAATTAAACACGAATTTGATTTTAGGGTGTGGAGTGAAGAACTGACGGTGGGAGTTGATTGTGGGTTTGGTCGTCGATGATTGGAAGTTGCCGGAGGTGGGTGATGGTGGCTGGAGGCACGGTGCATGTGCACCGTGCAGAATTTTGAATTTTGATGTTTTCTGGGTACTGCAGTGATTTGAACTTGAGTAACACTCGAGTGTTTGATATGGTTTACTCGAAGGATTTAGTAAGATGACTCGAAGCAGTTTTTAGGATGGCTCGGGTAATTTAAATATTACATTTTTTTTTGAAAAACTATCTGTAGTTTTAAATTTAAATCAAATTTTAAATGAATAGATTGTTATGAAAAGATTTAAACAAAATTTAAATCTACAGAATAAATTTAGTTTCAAAAAGTATGAAATCTTATAAGTTTTAAATTTTTAAAAGAGGGTTTTCACTTTTAAAAATAAAAAGAAGAAGGGAACCTGGCAGTTTCTGAAATTTGAGATTTTCATTTTTGAACCTGAAACAAAATTTTAAATAGCAATTTGAATTTCAAATTTAAGTTCAGTTTTCATAAGGGTTTTGAATCTTCAGTTTCTTTTTAAAATGGAATTTGTATTTTTAATAAAGAGTTTTAAAATCAAGGTTCAAATCAAAAGTTTATTTTAAAATACAAATGATTTGAATAAGGAATGGTTACAAGTGTATTGAATTAAAAATCTTGGATTTGAATAAGTTTTAAAATTTGAATGTTTTCAAACTAGTTTAAATTTAAATTGTTAATTAGGAGTAAAATTGTTTCAAACAAATATTTTAATTTGATTTTCCTTTTTGAATGAAATCATTATAAATGGTTTATAAAGAAAGTTAAATGATTTTTAACTTGAATTTGAAATTTAAATAGTAATGTATTTAAAACTCAATTTTTAAATTAAATTAAGTAAATTAAGACTCATCTTATATAAGTTTTAATTAAGTAATAAATGTTATTTACATTTATTCTAAAAAGGGATATAAATGAATTTAAATTGGATAATGCTTTAATAAATATTATTTTGAATTTTAGATTCAAAAATGGAATTTGAATTTAAATTTTAAAATGCAATGTTCTAAGGCCATTTTAATATTTATGAAATTATTAATAAGGAATGGTTTACCTTAGAATTTATTAAGATATTAAAATAATTAAATAAATAAGATAATTAAGGAGAGACTCATTTAATTAATTTATAATTAATAATTTGGATTAATTTTAATAAGAGATTAATTAGGAAGTAATTTAAGAATAAAAAATAGTTAATGATGGTCATTAACTAAAGTTTATTTAGTAATTAATTAATATGATTAATTTTTAATAATTAATTAGATTGACTAATTAATGATAATAAATTGAGAAATTTATTTAAGTTTAATAAGACATTAATTATTTAATGTAATTAATGGGGTATTGAGATTGGTTTAAATTAATTAATTAAGTTTAATTAATTTTAAACATTGGATTTAATAATAATTACTTTATGTAATTAGCAGAATTACTCAGTGAAGTAATTAAGGATAATTACTAGAGGTAATTAATAAATGATGTTTTGATTGTGAAAATAATTTACATTAAATTATTTTGTATGATTAATCAAGGGATTAATTTAAGAAGTTAATTTAAGAGGTAATTAATTTTATAAGTAATTAAGGGAAGTTAATTACAGAATGAGATTAATCAAAGGTGATTAATAATTATGGTTTAAGTGAGATTAATTACTGAAGATAATTAATCTAATTGAGTAATTAATTAAATATAAGTAAGAATCATTAATTAATATAATTAATGATGTAATTAAGATTGATTAATTAATATTAATTAATCAATAATAAGTGATTAAGTGTAATTAATTAATTAATTGTAATTAATTAAGGATTAATGTAATTAATTATAGTTAATTAATTAATGAAGTAATTAAAGGTTAATTACTGTAATTGGGTTTAGAGTAATTAATTTTGTGAAATTAATTAAAGTATAATTAAAAAGATTTGATTAATTAAGATGATAAATTAGAGGTTAATTAATTAATTTGTAATTAATTAATGATGATGAAAGCAAGATTTATATTGTAAGTAATTAATTTAATTCATTTTAAATTTATTTGTGATAATGTAATTAATTTAATTCATTTTAAATTAATTATAGATAGCATGATTATAGATCATTGCTTATGAATGGTTGTTATTGGTTGCTTTGAATGGTTTTGAGTCTCAGCTATGAGATTAATAATGTTGAGTGATATGGGTGCATTGGTTGCATTGTGATGATGATATGGATATCTTTTAATAGTGATAATGTGGATTATCTGTGGTTATGATAATGATAATTATCTGTTGTGAATCTATGAATTATCTATCTGTGTGTACATAGATAATGTTATTGAATTGTTTTAAACTCTAAAACAACTTGGACCTAAAAGAAACGCTTTGAATTTCGATGAGACCGGGATCGGGTTTCCATATTTGGATATCCGAAAACCACATCGATCCAAATTAGCGATAGGTCGTGAATCTTATGTGAAGAGTGAAGACTCGGGGTGTAAGGACTATTAGTCAGTATAACTATGGGGGCGATTCCGTGATGAGTTTGATAGAAATAGTTCTTATAGGCTCGAGATACAGATTCAGAGTGCAAGGGTTATTGTCATTAACTCTGAGGGTGATTCCAAAACGAGTGTAATGAGATAATGCCTTCGGTTTCCTTCGAACCCGGAACGAACTTGTATGGATTGAATGCTTTCAGAACATAGTCAGGTGGACGATGAGCATTCTAAGAGATGTGTTCTCTAAAGGTAATCGTAGCCTCAAACCTCATCAACCGAGAATGGCTAAAACAGGGGAGGTGCAGCAAGGCTTCGTGGGTAGCCCCCACTTGAGAGCAAGATTTTCCCCTGTCTAGAAGTCCCTTTTTATTTAGCTGTGTGGGCAGTTGGAATCGCGCGCCAACTGCGGGGTTGTCTTGTTCGGAACTGTTCAGGAAGGAATGGGTCCGGCCTTGTATTGCAGGGGAGCGGGCGTACTCCTCGGTACGTTGATCTAGGCCACGTACCGTGACGGGCGGTACCCTAGTAGCCCTACCATTGTATGGAATCCAAAATCTAATAAGTGCCAATGGTTTTGATTGTATTACCCACTTTTGTGGCTAGTAGCTGGAATTTAATAGATGTAACAATTTCGGCTATTTCATATTTACCTGAAAACCCTAGACCTATTATAATATCACTGGATTTCCTATCAAATGTTTTGGTTAGCATATGGTAAAAACTTTTCCATGTTTATGTGTGGGAAGTCTTACGTGATACCTTTCTTTTCAAAAGGTTTTTGAAAGTTAAGCAACTTTAACCTGTTACTCACACCAGACCCATGTCTGACCCAGAGTTTATCTTTTGTTTTCTTAAACTCTTGGGTACTCAAATTTTTACGAGTAGCCAAGGGATTCAGGTTAGCTTTGACGAATTTTGGAGGAACAATGGAGCATGAGGCTTCTGCATTAGATATTAGTATTCCGCAGTGTGATCTGTGATTGTCTCTGAGTTGTATTATGTTGTAAATACTAGACAGGTGTTTATAACTGTCTAGTATGTGTTGTATATCTGTATACTCTGATAGTGGTTGTAAACTATGTAATATTTTATGTTATTAATATAATTTATTCGTTCCGCTGTTTAGATTCTGATGTGTTGTTTCTTCTTCTTCTTCTCTTTCTTTCTCTTTTCTATCCCTTTCTTTCTTATTAGCGATGCAACTTCCTGGTGTTTGGAAGTTGGGTCATTACAGATTGTGACGAGAGGTGAGAAAAGATTGAGATCCAAGATAATCAAGTTGGTGAAAGTTCAGTGGAGCAACAACGAAAAGGACTGTACTCGGGGGACAGAGGACGGGCTTCGAGATACTTATCCTGATCTATTTTAAGAGTATGTCTATATTAGATTTATATAGAAGATCACTAGCCAAATAGACTAGCATGCATGTTAGGAGTTGTTACAAATGATTGCTATTATTAGTATTTAGTCCTTATTGAATTTCGAGGATGAAATTATTTAAGAAGAGGTGCCTATAACATCTCTAATTTTTAAATAACATTATTCAGCATATTTAATTAGATAAATTAAATAGAATAATGTAAATATCAATTGATAAGGGGATTGAGTTTGACTAAATTTAAGTGGTCGTGCTTATTAATAAAAATAGGCTTAAATAATGGTTTATAGAATAAATAAATTATATAAGGGCGTAATAGATATTGACCACACATGACGCTCACCCTTATATATATGTGTGTGTGTCGCCTAAGCCATTCACATTCATTGTCACTTTTTCACAAATAATAAACGTAAGTAAA
The DNA here is from genome assembly GCA_030765085.1 of Allium cepa. Classification (NCBI taxonomy): domain Eukaryota; kingdom Viridiplantae; phylum Streptophyta; class Magnoliopsida; order Asparagales; family Amaryllidaceae; genus Allium; species Allium cepa. The sequence continues at coordinate 511,845,778 of CM060941.1, forward strand.
AGAAATAAGGTCGGCCTTTAATTGGAAGAAACGAAGAAGATATTCATGGAAAGAGTTAAAGAATTAAAGAGAGGAATCAAACTCATCTCCATCCACTTTCCTTATCAAAGATTAAGGTGAATAATAATTTCCATCTCTATGTGCTGAATATATGATGATTGATGATGATATGCTTGAATTATGGTTTGTTTAATTTTAAACAAGATTGCTTAAATGATGGTTTATACGATTTTAGATCAAAATCATGTCACATTAATGTTTAAATGCCATGGAAATTTATATGTCATGTAAAGCATAATTTTAGAGTTGGGTTTTAAGTTTGATAATTTTCCAAGCGATGGAAAGAATATTATGAATTTTTGAATGAAAATATCGCATGTTGGATTTTTAAATTTATTTTAGAATTTTTTTGATATGTTATATAAATGTGAAAGTCTATATGAGTGGACCGTATAGGATATATATGCGAGTATAAACAACTAATATATAATATAACTTGATAGATGATAGTAGCAAAGTAAATTAAAGTAATCACGCCAGGATTTTATACTGGTTCGGACCTCCCGTCTTACGTCCAGTCCCGAAGCTCCTCTTCAGAATTTCCTTTCAACTAACCCTCTCTTGACCCGGAGGAATAGGTTTACAACAGCAGAGTTTCTTTGTTAAGAATGTGTTCAATAACACGGATATTGACTATTAAGTACAATTGCTTCCAATATATATATATGGAAGAGTTAATTATAGGTATTTTGATTGCTTAGAGATCAGGTATAAATCAGAGTATAACAGTTAAGAGCGTAAGTAAGTAAGGTGAGTTCTTCTCTTGAATTCCTGATTCTATTTATAGTGGTGAAGAGATCCTTTGTGTAGTTGCAACTGTTAGTAAGTGCTCTAAGGTTGTTTCTCATGGTGATGAAGAGTTGTAGTGAAGAGAAGCGAACGTGCCCTTTCGGATGTGACAGTTGTTCTTTTAATTTACACACCCGAGTCCAAAATTAGACGTCTGGAAAATATTTCAGACGTCTGGCTTTCATATATATTTTATATTCGGATGCTTTTCAGACGTCTGAGTTTATTAACCAGACGTCTGATTCTTTCTGAGTTTCAAACCAGAGGAATCAATCAGACGTCTGGCTAGTGTACCCGGACGTCTGAATGTGTGCACGTTGCTTTATCTATATCTGTGTCATCCCTCTTCCACTTCTATCAACTTGAAGTCTTTTGTACTTCTTTTGAGTCTTGTTTTTGTCTCTTTGGTGATGTTATTTTATCAACTATCTGTAAATATATATATATATATATATATATATATATATATATATATATTCGATTTCCATTGTATAGTTGTTATCATCGAAATCATAGAATTCATTTCCTAACAATCTCCCCCTTTTTGATGATGACAACTATTCAATGTACTTATATATAGATTATAAATCTCCCCCTGAATATGTGCTTAATGTTTTATGATTCTACCTATATTTCTCCCCCTTTGGCATTATCAAAAAGAGTTATAACAGTGAAGCCAATCGTCAAAAAGAAAAAATTTCATAAATAACATGAAGTGATTAAAATCATAGATTTGTACAAAAATTATAAAAACTACGATACCCAAATTCTATATTTCCTTTGGGGAAGCTTTATTTGGATCATCTTCCTTTGGTTCTTCTTTTTCAGAAGTGCTAGCCTTTGAAGGAGATGTCAATGCTTCCTTTGGAGGTTCATCCTCAAATAGTTTTGAATGTTTTGCGGGAGGGGAAGGCATAGGGGTTGTCCAATCCTCAGAGGGTGGTGTTAGACCACGACCCCGTTGTAATACTTCTTTAAGAACCGATAAAACAGTCGAAAGAGATTCTTTATAATTTTTTGGTTCAAAGTTTGACACATGTAACGACCCAGAATTTTTGGGCAATATCAATTTAATAATCTATATAAATAATTAAATTGATTTGATAATTTTTCTTTATAATTTTAATTTAAATTGGTAAATTTAATCTTTTAAAGGTTAATAAATATTTAATCTAGCAATATTGATCAATATCTATTTAACAATTTTAAGTTGATGAGATTTATTTTGCAAAGCTAATAAATTTTTTATTCTATTTATAATATATATTTGACATATATTGTGAATAGGAAATCTTTTGTTTTAATTTAAAGATGAATTTTCAAATTGTAATATATATGTATGTGTATGTTATAATTTGATATTGTTTTGAAATTTAATTTAATCTATTGATAATTTATATATGTACGTATATTGTAATTTAAAGCTTTGTTTTAAAACTAAATATTTTTCAAAAAGTTAATTTAGTTTAATTCAATTATTTTCAAAATATAAGATGAATATTTATTTTAATGATAGTTTAATCAGGGAAAAGTTTTAGTTTTGTTTTCTTTTTAAATATAAAATTTAAAATAGTTATAAATGTATCTATAAAAGTTTTAGATTTTTAAATTACACGTATAAAGATTTATTTATACTATAATTAGTTTTAGAATAATTTCTTTTAAAAGTAAATCTATGTATACATATGTAAATTATATTTATTAAGAGAATTAAATTATGTAAGTTTATATTACATTTAAATTAAATGAAAAAAATTAATTAAAAATATTCAAGGACATGTGTAAACATGTTAACATCTTAAAACACATGTAAGAAGATTAAGAAATTAAGTGACAAGTGTCTTGAATTTAAAATTTACTTTTTTGATTTTTATTAAATCATAACTAAGTTATAAAACAAAATTTTCATCTCTTCTTCATTCTTTCAAATTCTAATGGCAACCAGAATTTACTCTTCAAAAATCTGAAACTTGAATTCCGAAAACAAATGCTACCTGAAATTTGAAATCAAATTTGCAAAGCAAAATATAATCCTACAATTTCAACTCTACTGCAAATTTAAATGAAGTTCAACTGCATTTCAAAGTTCAATTTCAATTTGCATTTTTCAAAATCTGCAACATCAACTTCAACCTGCATTTCATACGAAGATCAACAACAATTTCAACTTTTAATCAACAAATTAAAAGCATGCATAGGAATTCTTCAGCAAGCAAGATCAAAGCTTTTCCAGATCTAAAGTAATTCAAAGCCTGGAATAAAAATAAAACTGCTCTGCCTATATGAACAGGTGAGTAAACTTCTTAAAAACAGTTAAACTTGATTTAACTTAATTACATGTGAAGATCTGAGATTAATTCTGATGTTGCATGGAAAATCTTCAGTTTTTACATTATTGGATTGATAGATCATATGTATTTGTGTAGTGATCTGTATATATATACAGTCATTTTATTTATCTGTTACTTCCCTGACCTGGATCTTCATTGTAAAATTTAAATCTTCCACTAACAATCATCATTTGACCTTAATGATTGAATAAAAGTTGTATGTTAATGTTTGATGAAGATTATGAAAATAGTTTCTGTAAATTTTAAATTTATTTATAATGTTTAAATAGGATAATACAGCGAAACATAAATTTTGGTCAAAGATCAACTGCTTTAAATTCAAATTTGGATTGCATGCATGTAATCGTGATGATAAATCATGGATTTATATATACAATTGATAATTTTGAATGGGGTATTTCATGATAATTTTGGGTTGATGCGAAATTGGGAATTTTGTGAATTACCTATTATCTACACATTAATTTGAGTTGAAATTGAGATCGTAGCTTGTTCTCAGGTTGTAGATTTAGGGAAAAATGCAAAAGAATTTTTCTAATGAGTGAATTGTTCGAATGGGATCGAACTAGGGTTTTTATTTTGGTTTCTGCTCGGCTGAATGGTCAAGGATTTTGCGACTTGCATGAAGGACCGGAAGTGATCGCGTGGCTTGCGAGAGTAGTGGGGTGTCGAGTCGAAGGTGTAGCGTGGTCGGCGAGGATCATCAATGTCATGGTAGTCAGCGTTGGGGGGAGGGATTCTGTGTCGCGATGTTTTCTGAGTTTCGAGCTGAAGGTCGAATTTGTGATTCGATTTTATTTGGTTGATTTTGGGTTGGTTTTCGAGATCGCGTGCGTTCAAGTGACCGTCACCGATGGTCGCGACGACCAAGTTCGGCCGGAGAAGGTTTCGCACGTGCACGAGTTTTGTTGTGTGCACTGGGTTTAGGATTTGGGAAGACGAGTTACAACCGAAGTGTAGCTCGAGGTTGTAATCGTGATGTTCGTGTGATCAACTCGAAGTGGGGAGGTTGTTGATTTGCTTTGGGGTAGGCACGAGAGGTTTCTGGTGTTCAACTCGAGTTTGTTGGTCGTGTGTTTCGGGTTAGTTCTGGGTAGTGATGAAGTTGCAAAGTTAACTCGAGTATCATAGGTTGTTTTGTTTAGTTAGTTCTGTATAATGTTTTGTGCTGTAAAAAAATAAAATAAAGAAATGTTGCAAAGTGAATTTGAGTTGAATAAAAGAAATTAGACCTTAAAATATAAACGAGTTTATGAAGGTAAACGATTTATAAAAGTTAAATATTATTCTTTGCAAGTAAAGTTAGTTAAACTTTGAAAAATGAAAATTTAAATGAAATGTTTTCATTTAAAATATTAAATCAAAGTTATTAAGAAATGTTTAATAACTAAGTTTTCAAATTTATAAATAAGTTTTTATTAAATAATTTTAAAGTGTTTTAGTTTAGAAATTGGATTTCTAAATTCCTTATTTCCAAATAAGGTCATTATTATGATTTTGAAATCCAAATAGAATAATTTGATTTTAAGTTATTAAAAATTTGATTAATTCAAATAATTTAATTATGAAGATAAATAAGGTTAATTTATCCTTGTTATTAACTTAAGAATACTTGATTGGATATGATTTGTAATTAAGTAAAGAATTAATTAAGATAAATGCTTTTTCTTAATTAATTAAGGATTTTGAAATATAAGATGTTAATTAATTAATTGTTTAAATAATTAGTTAATTGTTTATTTAATTTTAAATAATCACTTAATTATGAATTAATTAAGTGTAATTACTTAATGAAGTAATTATTGGTTAATTATTAAGAATGATAATTACCTATGGAAGTAATTGGTAGAAATTACTCATGAGAGTAATTAATTGAAGTGATAAATTGATGATCACTTAATGTTATCAATTAAGGAATTGATTAATTTAATTGTTTGAAGATTAATTAATTATGGAGTAATCAATTTATTTAAAGAATTAAGGATTATTTAATGATGAAATTAATTACTTGTAAAGTAATTAATTAAGAGAGTAATCAAGATTGATTAATGTAGTAATTAGAAGATAATTACTTATGTAAGTAATTAAGAGTTAATTACTTAATTAATTTTAGTTAATTAATTAATGTGATTAATTAATTAATAAATGTGATTAATTTAAGATTAATTACTAAATGTAATTAATTAAAATGTAATTAATTAATAAAATAATTAATTAAGAATTATTCATTATTTAATCGAATAATTAATTACTTAATGAAGTAATTAAAGATTAATTAGATTAATTAATTAAGGGTTAATATAATTAATTAAGAAGTTAATTAATTTAGATAAGTAATTACAAATTGTTAATTACTGATTATGATTAATGAGATGATTAATTACAATTTAATTATTTAATTGTTAAAGTAATTATTAATTAATAAGGATCATTAGTTAATAAATGATATTAATCAAGGTTGATTAATAAAAGTAATTAATTAAAGTGTAATTAATTAATTGTAATTAATTGAGGTTTAATGTAATTAATCATAGTTAATTAATTAATGGGAATAAATGAAGGATCATTAATTTTTGTAATTAATGATAGTAATTAAAAATTAATTACTGTATATGGCTAAGGATAATTACTTGAATGTAATTAAAGATGATTAATCAAGGAAGATTAATTAAGGAAGATCATTCAGAGATGATTAACTTATTTGTTTGGAATAAATAAAAGAAGAAGGATTTGAGTTATCCAATTGATTAAGAGTTAATCAATTCTGTTTATGGATGATTGAATGATATTGATTAATTGATATTGAATGATTGATTTATATTGGATGAATGATATTGGGTGATTGGTTGATGCTGGATGATTTGGATATCTATGTTATGTGATATGCTGCTTTGTGAGATGAATGTTGGTATGAATTATCTATTGTGATAATGTGATTCATCTATCTGTTTATATCATCCTGTATATAGGTTTAATTGTTTAAACCCTTAAGAACAACTTGGACATTAAAATGGCGTTTGGTTTCGATGAGACCGGGTTCGGGTTTCCATATTTGGATATCCGAAAACCACATCGATTCCAATTAAACGTTAGGCCGTGAATCCAAGTGGAGCAAGTGATGACTCGAGGTGTAAGAACTATACGTCGGTATAACTCTGTGGGTGATTCCGTAATGAGTTTGACGGAATAGTACTTATAGGTTCGAGATGGTGATTTAGTGTGCAAGGGCTATGGTCGTTGACTCTGAGGGTGATTCCAAAATGAGTGCAACGAGATAGTGCCTTCGGTTTCGTTCGAATCCGGAACAAACTTGTATGGATTGAATGCTTTCAGAACATCGTCAGGTGGACGATGAGCATTCTAAGATAGATGTGTTCTATAAAGGTAATCGCAGCCTCATGCCTCATCAACCCGAGAATGGGTAAAACAGGGGAGGTGCAGCAAGGCTAGGTGGGTAGCGCCCATTTCTGGACAAGATTTTCCCCTGTCTAGAAGTCTCTTTTTATTCGGCTATGTGCGGCGGTTGATTGCGACAACTGCCGGGGTTGTCTTGTTCGGGACTGTTCAGTAAGGAATGGTCCCGGCCTTGTGTTGTAGGGGAGTTAGGGTGGCTCCTCGGTACGGTGATCTAGGCCACATACTATGACGAGCGCTACCCCAGTAGCCCTGCCATTGATGGAAACCCATTCTTCCTACGAGACCCTACGCTTTTGTTTGTATTACCCACTTTTATGGCTAGTAGCTAGAATTTAATCATGTAACAATTTCAGCTATTTCTTATTTACTTGAAAACCCTAGACACTATTATAATATCACTGGATTTCCTATCAAATGTTTTGGTTAGCGTAAGGTAATTTTTTTTCCATGTTTATGTGTGGGAAGTCTTACGTGATACCTTTTCTTTTCAAATGTTTTTCTAAAGTTAAGCAATTTAAACCCGTTTACTCACACCAGACCCCTGTCTTACCCGAGTGTTTATTTTCTATTTTATTAAACTCTTGGGTACTCATATTATGTATGAGTAGTCAAGTGATTCAGGTTTGCTTGACGAATTCTGGAGGAGGTATGGAGTAGGAGGCTTCCACGTGTAGATATATTATGGTTCCGCTGTGTTTTGTTTGGTATCTGTATCTGTTGTACTTGAGTTGTATAGTTAGACAGATGTTTATAACTGTCTAATACGTGTTGTTTTAAGTTGTGTGCTCTGATGTAATGTGATACCGTGTAATATTTTATGTGATATATTATATTTTATTCGTTCCACTGTGAGTTCTCTGATGATGTTGTCTTTCTTCTTTTCTCTTTCTTTTCTTCTTCTATTCCTTTCTTTCTTCGTTAGCGATGTGTCTTCCTGGAGATAGGAAGTCGGGTCGTTCACTTTTGGTATCAGAGCATTAGGTTGAGTGAATACCTAAGTTCTGGAGTGGTGTCTTTCTGGAGAGAGCGTGCCTGTAATTTTTATATATAACTATATATGTATATATCTACCTGATCTGTTGGGTTATCTGTTCGGATTTTCCAACATAAGTTTTAGAGGTAGATGGAGTGGTGGTGTGTGTGTGTGTAACACGACTACCACTGATGGAAGAGGTCCATATGTTTGAAGTTGGATGTATATTTTGTCGAGACAGTAGACCTAATACCGTCTCGAGTGAGATTTGTAATTTGGAGTAAGGATTTCTTTGATATCCGAAGGAAATCTTTTTAAAGATTCGGTGTTTATCTTTGAAGTGTAAGTTTGGATCTGTCGGAAGTGCAGAAGTAAGTGTTGATATCTTGATAACTGCGTGATGAGATGCAGTATCCGTGGATATTTCAGAAGATTTTTTCTCTTGAAGCAGTTTTAGAAGTAGTTGAGAAGCAGTCTTTACCTACCGCAGGGAAGATTCGTCTGTGTAGAAGTTATCTGGATCTTTAGCATGGAGATTGTCTGTTTTGGAATATGAGACTAAGGTCTATGAGTTGTTTCTCTTCGGCATGGTCTCATTTGTCGTTTCTTAAGGAGAGCGAGATGTTGATGCTTGGTTTGGAGTCAAAGTTTCTTGAGTGGTTGTCTGCCATCTCGAAGATCCGTTGTGTGGTTTGTTGATCGTTTTGGTTTTCAAGAAGCCTTTGGGTTAGAAGTCTTGGGTTAGCTGTGGTAACAGTGCAACTCGAAGTGTTCGGTGTGCTGACGAGAAGGTCTTTTAGCTTCGCAGTATCATCGAGGTAGAGTTTGGAAGAAGCAGCAGTGTGGTTGTTTCTCTGATGGTTCAGGAATCTTTGTGGTTCTTCTATCAGCAGCCCGGGCGAGTGGTGAAAGTTTTCTTGAAGAGTTAAACTTGTTTGAAGAAGCTTAAAGCTACTCTAGTTGGTAAAGAGAGGACAGTTTCTTTGGAATCCGAACTAGGTAAAATCGCAAAAGTGACTTGCGATTAATTTGGGAATTTTTCTTAAGCAATCTTTTGTTTGAGACTGAGGATTCTCATATGGAAGTAGGAGCTACTGAGGTAATCAGAAGTTTGTCTGCATCTGGAGTTGAGTTCCATAATGTTTTGGTTCCAGAAGCGATTTTGGTAGTTTGCCTAGTAGAAGAGTTGGTGTAGCAGCTCAGAAATTTTATGGATTTGGATTGGTCAGATCTAGTTTTTGAGTTTGGATTCTGTTATATGGTTGTGTGACCGAGTCAGATTGGTCACTCAGAATATATGGATTTGATGAACAAAGTTTCCCAGATATATTGGATAAGTTTGTATTCGTGTTCATCAACAATATTCTCATCTATTTCAGAATCAGAGTTGTGCAGCGGAAGCGAGGTAGCAGCTGTGCAAGGAAGAAAGCAAGTTCAGTTTGCTATTGCTTGAGAAATAGAGCTTGTGTTCTGGATTTCGACGGATTTTAGAAGACTTTTCGTTTGAATAGGATCTAGAAACTGGTTTGCTTTGGTCTAGTTGTTCCTGGAAGTATCAACATAGGTTGAGCTGATCAGGAAGAGTTTGGGCAGTCCGAGTTTGTCTGTTGAGTTATGCTAATATAAGGTAAGGAGTTTGGAATTCGAAGTTGGAGACTTCCTTGTTGTTATGATTTCTCTGGTTAGGAGAGCAGTAACTGGATAAGATTGGATGGTTAGTTCTGAGGCATTTGAGATTTCTTATTTGTATTTTTGATAGGATAAGATTGAATTGCCAGTTTGGATAGCTGGAATTCATTGTATTTCATGTATCTCTGAGGGAGTACGTGTATGATTCATCGTTGATTGTTGAATCTGTAGTTCAGTTGGATTTGGAAGTTGAGATGGACTTGAGTATAGTCTGGTGTTCTGTTCAGATTGATGAATCTAGAGATGAGGAGCTCTGGATTTTGGAGGTATAGTTTGTTTAGCTTCTGTGGAGCGAGTCTCCCGGTGATTTATACTTGGGAAACTCGAGATAGTATTAGGAGATTTATTCTGATTTGTGTCAGGATAATTTGTTAGGTTGGTTTGTTTAATTGATTTGCTATGGTTGTTAGTAACTGGTTGATAGGTATGCTTTGCTGATTGAAATTGAAATCTTTGCTGGGTTATTAAATTACCTTTGCTTTTAAATTTCGGGGATTCTTTTAAGGGGGAGGATTGTAATGACCCAGAATTTTTGGGCAATATCAATTTAATAATCTGTATTAATAATTAAATGGATTTGATAATTTTTCTTTATAATTTTAATTTAAATTGGTAAATTTAATCTTTTAAAGGTTAATAAATATTAAATCTGGCAATATTGATTAGTATCTTTTTAACAATTTTAAGTTGATGAGATTTATTTTACAAAGCTAATAATATTTTTGTTCTATTTATAATATATTTGACATATATTGTGAATAGGAAATCTTTTGTTTTAATTTAAAGATGAATCTTCAAATTGTAATATATATGTATGTATATGTTATAATTTGATATTGTTTTGAAATTTAATTTAATCTATTGATAATTTATATATGTACGTATATTGTAATTTAAAGCTTTGTTTTAAAACTAAATATTTTTCAAAAAGTTAATTTAGTTTAATTCAATTATTTCCAAAATATAAGATGAATATTTATTTTAATGATAGTTTAATCTGGAAAAGTTTTAGTTTTGTTTTCTTTTTAAATGCTAAAATTTAAAATAGTTATAAATGTATCTATTAAAGTTTTAGATTTTACATGTATAAAGAATTATTTATATTATAATTAGTTTTAGAATAATTTCTTTTAAAAGTAAATTTATGTATACATATGTAAATTATATTTATTAAGAGAATTAAATTATGTAAGTTTATATTACATTTAAATTAAATGAAAAAAATTAGTTAAAAATATTCAAGGACATGTGTAACATGTTAACATCTTAAAACACATGTAAGAAGATTAATAAATTAAGTGACAAGTGTCTTGAATTTAAAATTTACTTTCTTTGATTTTTATTAAATCATAACTAAGTTATAAAACATATTTTTCATCTCTTCTTCATTCTTTCAAATTCTAATGGCAACCAGAAATTACTCTTTAAAAACCTGAAATTTGAATTCCAAAAACAAATGCTACCTGAAATTTGAAATCTAATTTGCAAAGCAAATTATAATCCTGCAATTTCAACTCTACTACAAATTTATATGAAGTTCAATTACATTTCAAAGTTCAATTTCAATCTGCATTTTTCAAATTCTGCAACATTAACTTCAACCTGCACTTTATATGAAGATCAACAGCAATTTCAACTTTTAATCGACAAATCAAAAGCATGCAGAGGAATTCTTCAGCAAGCAAGATCGAAGCTTTTCCAGATCTAAAGTTATTCAAAGCCTGGAATAAAAATAAAACTGCTCTACCTATATGAACAGGTGAGTAAACTTCTTAAAAACAGTTAAACTTGATTTAACTTAATTGCATGTGATGATCTGAGATTAATTCTGATGTTGCATGGAAAATCTTCAGTTTTTACATTATTGGATTGATAGATCATATGTATTTGTGTAGTGATCTGTATATATAGAAAGTCATTTTATTTATCTATTACTTCCCTGACCTGGATCTTCATTGTAAAATTTAAGTCTTTCACTAACAATCATCATTTGACATTGATGATTGAATAAAAATTGTATGTTAATGTTTGATGAAGATTATGAAAATAGTTTCTGTAAATTTTAAATCTATTTATAATGATTAAATAGGATAATACAGTGAAACTTAAATTTTGGTCAAAGATCAACTGCTTTAAATTCAAATTTGGATTGCATGCATGTAATCGTGATGATAAATCATGAATTTAGATATACAATCGATAATTTTTAATGGGGTATTTCATGAGAATTTTGGGTTGATGCGAAATTGGGAGTTTTGTGAGTTGTCGATTATCTACACATTAATTTGAGTTGAAATTGAGATTGTAGCTTGTTCTTAGGTTATAGATTTTGGGAAAAATGCAAAAGAATTTTTCTAATGAGTGAATTGTTCGAATGGGATCGAACTAGGGTTTTTATTTTGGTCTCTGCTCGGCTGAATGGTCATGGCTTTTGCGACTTGCATGAAGGATCGGAAGTGATCGTGTGGCTTGCGAGAGTAGTGGGAAGTCGAGTCGAAGGTGTAGCGTGGTCGGCGAGGATCATCAATGTCATGGTGGTCAGCGTTGGGGTGGGGGGGGGGGGGTTTCTGTGTCGCGATGTTTTCTGAGTTTCGAGCTGAAGGTCGAATTTGCGATTCGATTTATTTGGTTGATTCTGGGTTGGTTTTCGAGATCGCGTGCATTCAGGTGACCGTCACCGATGGTCGCGATGACCAAGTTCGGCCGGAAAAGGTGCGCACGTGTAAGAGTTTTGTTGTGTGCACTGGGTTTAGGATTTGGGAAGACGAGTTACAGCCGAAGTGTAGCTCGGGGTTGTAATCGTGATGTTCGCGCGATCAACTCGAAGTGGGGAGGTTGTTGATTTTCTCCGGGGTAGGCACGAGAGGTTTCTGGTGTTCAACTCGAGTTTGTTGGTCGTGTGTTTCAGGTTAGTTCTGGGTAGTGATGAAGTTTCAGAGTTAACTCGAGTATCGTAAGTTGTTTTGTTTAGTTAGTTCTGTATAATGTTTTGTGCTGTAATTTTTTTTTAAAGAAATGTTGCAAAGTGAATTAGAGTTGAATAAAAGAAATTAGACCTTAAACTATAAACGAGTTTATGAAGGTAAATGAATTTATAAAAGTTAAATATTATTCTTTGTAAGTAAGTTAATTAAACTTTGAAAAATGAAAATTTAAATGAAATGTTTTCATTTAAAATATTAAATCAAAGTTATTAAGAAATGTTCAATAACTAAGTTTTCAAATTTATAAATAAGTTTTTATTAAATAATTTTAAAGTGTTTTTAATTTTGAAATTTGATTTCTAAATTCCTTATTTCCAAATAAGGTCATTATTATGATTTTGAAATCCAAATAGAATAATTTGATTTTAAGTTATTAAAAATTTGATTAATTAAAATAATTTAATTATGAAGATAAATAGGGTTAATTTATCTTTGTTATTAACTTAAGAACACTTGATTGGATATGATTTGTAATTAAATAAAGAATTAATTAAGATAAATGCTTTTTCTTAATTAAATAAGGATTTGAAATATAAGATGTTAATTAATTAATTGTTTAATTAATTTTAAATAATTAGTTAATTGTTTATTTAATTTTAAATAATCACTTAATTATGAATTAATTAAGTGTAATTTCCTAATGAAGGAATTATTGGTTAATTATTAAGGGTAATTAAGAATGATAATTACCTATGGAAGTAATTGGTGGAAATTACTCATGGGAGTAATTAATTGAAGTGATAAATGGATGATCACTTAATGTTATCAATTAAGGAATTGATTTATTTAATTGTTTGAAGATTAATTATTTATGGAGTAATCAATCTATTTAAAGAATTAAGGATTATTTAATGATGAAATTAATTACTTGTAAAGTAATTAATTAAGAGAGTAATCAAGATTGATTAATGTAGTAATTAGAAGATAATTACTTATGTAAGTAATTAAGAGTTAATTACTTAATTAATTTTAGTTAATTAATTAATGTGATTAATTAATTAATAAACATGATTAATTTAAGATTAATTACTAAGTGTAATTAATTAAAATGTAATTAATTAATAAAGTAATTAATTAAGGATTATTCATTATTTAATTGAATAATTAATTACTTAATGAAGTAATTAAACATTAATTAGATTATTTAATTAAGGTTAATATAATTAATTAAGAAGTTAATTAATTTAGATAAGTAATTACAAATTGTTAATTACTGATTATGAGTAATGAGATGATTAACTACAAGTTAATTATTTAATTGTTAAAGTTAGTGGCGTAGTGGTAAGATACTTGCCTCCGGTTAAAGAGGTCGCGAGTTCGATCCCCGTCTGCCCTACTCCCATTCAAGGCGTGGAGATGGGTCCCTGTTAAATCCACAAATAATGGTGGGGGACATAAGTCTCTGTGCTGGGCTGGTCTAAATCCCAAGTGTCAGTGGTCGGACCTGGCGCGAGGGGGCTCCTCCTATCCCTTCGATTTCATCAGGGCTCTAGGTTGAGTTTGTTAAAGAAATTATTAATTAATAAGGATCATTAGTTAATAAATGATATTAATCAAGGTTGATTAATAAAAGTAATTAATTAAAGTGTAATTAATAAATTGTAATTAATTGAGCTTTAATGTAATTAATCATAGTTAATTAATTAATGGGAATAAATGAAGGATCATTAATTTTTGTAATCAATGATAGTAATTAAAAGTTAATTACTATATATGGCTAAGGATAATTACTTGAATGTAATTAAAGATGATTAATCAAGGAAGATTAATTAAGGAAGATCATTCAGAGATGATGTTATCCCATTTTTGGTCAAAACTGGAATATTAACAAATTGGCAAGGAATGATGGAGATCAGTTGGAATCAAGGCTACGATTGATATTGCCAAAATTTGGTTGAGCTCCGATCGGGATGAAATTGATTGGAAATGATGATAAGGACTAGGAAAGGCTATGTTTCAAATTTCATGTTAATCAGAGTTCGTATGAAGGAGATATAATCAAACCCTGTTCCATTACCTGCCGAACCAACTCCCTACCGAACCAACACACTTCCCACACCTTGGCCGGACCAACCTCTACCGGTCCAACTCCATCCCCATGCACTACCGGTCCACTCGCCAACGAACCAACCTCCTACCGAACCAAACCATCTACCACCTACCACCGAACCAGGGCGTACTGGACCAACACTACTAGGCCAGATTGCATCAGCCCAGGCCCACCAGCAGCTATATACATCCAGGACCCCTGCCCCCAGCCTTACTCTATAAATAGAGGGGCAGGGGTACAACAATGGGAGACAAGTTTGAGAGCTCAAGCACGGATAGAACTTTCAAACAACTTTCAGTTACTTGTAATCAAAGCTTTGTACTTGTAATCTGAAGAGAAAAAGGGAATAACATATGAAGTGGACGTAGGCACATTCTGACCGAACCACTATAAATCTGTGTGTCTTTTACAGTTTAGTCCCTGCTTTTTATATATTTGCATAAATCACCCAAATCACTAAAAACAACATAAAATCAACTAACTCATACGACTTGGAGGTGTTTGCCCATTTTTTGTGCAAACATTTTTGGTGCTTTCACTGAGAATTGAACTCAGGAGCGCTTTAATCATTGCCTCACAAAGATTTGTTTGGAAACTCTCTTTAAGAACCAGAAGTCTATCCGAGATTATGACTCTTGGTAGGAAAACAAGTAGAAGACAGAGACCAGAAAGAAGTCAGCACGAAGGGAGTCAAGGGACTTCCTCACGAGAGAACCAAACATCAGTCTTCATCACCAGGGATGAGATGGAGACAATGATGAAAAGACAAGAGGAGTTGATTCAGAATTTGTTTCAGCAGATTGGGCAACTTGGAGCACAGAATAGGGAAGCGGATGGAGTTCGGAACGGAGCAGGGCCATCTGGCATAGCACCTGGATTAGGGGGCACACCCATGGAGAACATAGATCCAATTTCGGAGAGAGAAAGAGGAGCATCTGCATAACCTGGGAGCAGCCGAGGAGTGAATGCTCAGTCAAGGGGGCAGATCCAAGAATTCCCTCGTGGACTCGGGGGGCAGGTCGAAAGTAATGAACAAAGATTGCATCTCGGAGACAATGACAGGTTGGCGGAGATGGTTAGAAATGCTATGAGAGGCGGTTTGGTAAACAAAGATTTGGAGGATATTAATAAGAGTCCTTTTACTCCAGCAATCAGACAAGCTAGGAACCCACCGGATTTCAAGTTACCATCGCTGGACATGTATGACGGGAGAACGGACCCCACGGTTCATCTAACGAAGTATATGAGGCATATGGAAGTGCTGGGGGCATCAGAGGAAGTTATAGCCCGGTGCTTTCCATTGTACTTGGCGGATATCGCAGCATAATTTAGACAACTGGAGAATGGATCCATCGGAACGTGGAATGATTTAATTGAGAGATTTATGAGGCAATTCAGGGTCCACATTACAAGACCCAAGAATGTGATGACTTTGGCAACCCTAAAGCAGAAAACCGGAGAGACTTTGAGGAGTTACCTAACGCGATTCAATGCGGCAGCAGCTTCGGTGGATCGACCAGATCCATCCATGGTTATGATAGCGGCTGTGTCCGGGATAGCTGACGGAACAACGTTCAAAAATTCATTAACTAAGGATCCACCCGTGGATCTAGGAGAATTCTATCATGAGGCGGAAAAGTTTCTACGATTGGAGGATGCGAACGCCGAAAGAGAAGAAGGTGAAGGAATTGATATTTATGCGATCAAAGGAGGAAATCCCCTTGAGAAAGGCGCGGAAACTAGTAGAGGTTGAAGAAAGACTGAGAATGACGGGGACAGGTCAAAGCGGCAATGGAGGGAGCCGCGATTCATCACTTACTCTGAGCTGAATGAGAGTCTGGAACGAATTTATCAGGATACTAAAGAGCAGGTTCCGTATCGTAGACCGATGCAAAGGGATCCAACTTCTGACGAAAGAAAATCAGACAAGTTTTGTGTATTTCATGAATTGAACGGTCATAACACTAATGATTGTAGGCATTTGAAGGACGAGATGGAAGGGCATATCAGGAACGGTATGCTCCTTCAGTATGTGAGGTGGCGAACTCCAGCAGTGGAGCCAGAGCGACCACCGTCTACATCGGCTAGAGGTGACCCTGGATCGGGGCACCGTTTGATTATCCATTGATTACTTGATTAAAATAACGATGAACAAGTTGTAAACCTCTCACCAACACGGTTAAATCATTTACACATGTGAGCGATCGCGCACGATCCATAGGCATGCTCTGAACGTCTACCAACCGTGTTATAGTAAGACTTTACGCTTTGACATCTTCATTTTGCTTTTTGCTTTGATTTTGATTTGAACATTTAAATTCTGCCTGTTTGGACATTTCTGCTGTAAGGTTCATATGATTATTGCTTTAATATTTACAATTCTATAAAAAAATCTACTTGTATGCCCGTTGGATCGCGAACGGTCCACGAGCACCCCTTGCATGGCAGTGAACTGCCGAAGTCTTTGATTCGGAAACTCCCCCAAATAATAACTCCGGCACTGGTAATATTAAGTTGCCCCCCGGGCACACTCATTCGCCTCGAACGGCACCCGACCTCGAACGGTCACAACTCGCCTCGAACGGCGCCCGACCTCGAACGGTCACAACTCGCCTCGAACGGCGCCCGACCTCGAACGGTCACAACTCGCCTTGAACGGCGCCCGACCTCGAACGGTCACAACTCGCCTCGAACGGCGCCCGACCTCGAACGGTCACAACTCGCCTTGAACGGCGCCCGACCTCGAACAGTCACAACGCGCCTCGAACGGCTCCCGACCTCGAATGGTCACCACCCGACCTCGAACGGTCACCACCCAACCTCGAACGGTCACAACTCGCCTCGAACGACACCCGACCTCGAACGGTCACAACGCGCCTCGAACGGCGCCCGACCTCGAACGGTCACCACCCGACCTCGAACGGTCACAACCCGCCTCGAACGGCACAACTCACCTCACCTCAAATGGCTCGATCACGAACGGTCGTCATTTGAGGTCCGCCACTTGGCCGCGCACGGTCGCACTTCACCTCAAATGGCTCGATCCCGAACGATCGTTATTTGAAGTTAGGCGCTTGACCATGAACGGTCGCACTTCATCTCAAATATCTCGATCCCGAACGGTCGTCATTTGAGGTCACATAAAACTGTAAATTCCTTTGCAGGACATCAACAGGATATGAACCAGCTCATGGCATTACAAAACACGCCTTCCTCTCACAAGGCATGTTTTGGGGGGCAAAGTGTTATCCCATTTTTGGTCAAAACTGGAATATCAACAAATAGGCAAGGAATGATGGAGATCCGTTGGAATCAAGGCTACGATCGATATCGCCAAAATTTGGTTGAGCTCCGATCGGGACGAAATTGATTAGAAATGATGATAAAGACTAGGAAAGGCTATGTTTCAAATTTCATGTTAATCGGAGTTCGTATGAAGGATATATAACCAAACCCTGTTCCATTACCTGCCGAACCAACTCCCTGCCGAACCAACTCCCTGCCGAACCAACTCCCTGCCGAACCAACACACTTCCCACACCTTGGCCGGACCAACCTCTACCGGTCCAACTCCATCCCCATGCACTGCCGGTCCACTCACCACCGAACCAACTTCCCACCGAACCAAACCATCTACCACCTACCACCGAACCAGGGCGTACCGGACCGACACTACTAGGCCAGATTGCATCAGCCCAGGCCCACCAGCAGCTATATACATCCAGGACCCCTGCCCCCAGCCTTACTCTATAAATAGTGGGGCAGGGGTACAACAATGGGAGACAAGTTTGAGAGCTCAAGCACGGATAGAACTTTCAAACAACTTTCAGTTACTTGTAATCAAAGCTTTGTACTTGTAATCTGAAGAGAAAAGGGGAATAACATATAAAGTGGACATAGGCACATTCTGACCGAACCACTATAAATCTGTGTGTCTTTTACAGTTTAGTCCCTGCTTTTTATATATTTGCATAAATCACCCAAATCACTAAAAACAACATAAAGTCAACTAACTCATACGACTTGGAGGTGTTTGCCCATTTTTTGTGCAAACATTTTTGGTGCTTTCACTGAGAATTAAACTCAGGAGCGCTTTAATCATTGCCTCGCAAAGATTTGTTTGGAAACTCTCTTTAAGAACCAGAAGTCTATCCGAGATTATGGCTCTTGGTAGGAAAACAAGTAGAAGACAGAGACCAGAAAGAAGTCAGCACAAAGGGAGTCAAGGGGCTTCCTCAGGAGAGAACCAAACTTCTGTCTTCATCACCAGGGATGAGATGGAGACAATGATGAAAAGACAAGAGGAGTTTATTCGGAATATGTTTCAGCAGATTGGGCAACTTGGAGTACAGAATAGGGAAGCGGATGGAGTTCGGAACGGAGCAGGACCATCTGGCATAGCACCTGGATTAGGGGGCACACCCATGGAGAACATAGATCCAATTTCGGAGAGAGAAAGAGGAGCATCTGCATAACCTGGGAGGAGCAGAGGAGTGAACGCTCAGTCAAGGGGGCAGATTCAAGAATTCCCTTGTGGACTCGGGGGGCAAGTCGAAAGTAATGAACAAAGATTGCATCTCGGAGACAATGACAGGTTGGCGGAGATTTTTAGAAAAACTATGAGAGGCGGTTTGGTAAACAAAGATTTGGAGGATGTTAATAAGACTCCTTTTACTCCAGCAATCAGACAAGCTAAGAACCCATCGGATTTCAAGTTACCATCGCTGGACAAGTATGACGGGAGAACGGACCCCACGGTTCATCTAACGAAGTATATGAGGCATATGGAAGTGCTGGGGATATCAGAGGAGGTTATGGCCCGGTGCTTTCCATTGTACTTGGCGGATATCGCAGCACTGTGGTTTAGACAACTGGAGAATGGATCCATCGGAACGTGGAATGATTTAATTGAGAGATTTATGAGGCAATTCAGGGTCCACATTATAAGACCCAAGAATGTGATGACTTTGGCAACCCTAAAGTAGAAAACCGGAGAGACTTTGGGGAGTTACCTAACGCGATTCAATGCGGCAGCAGCATCGGTGGATCGACCAGATCCATTCATGGTTATGATAGCGGCTGTGTCCGGGATAGCTGACGGAACAGCGTTCAAAAATTCATTAACTAAGGATCCACCCATGGATCTTGGAGAATTCTATCATGAGGCGGAAAAGTTTCTACGATTGGAGGATGCGAACGCCGAAAGAGAAGAAGGAGAAGGAATTGATATTTATGCGATCAAAGGAGGAAATCCCCCTGAGAAAGGCGCGGAAACTAGTAGAGGTTAAAGAAAGACTGAGAATGACGGGGACAGGTCAAAGCGGCAACGAAGGGAGCCGCGATTCATCACTTACTCTGAGCTGAATGAGAGTCTGGAACGAATTTATCAGGATACTAAAGAGCAGGTTCCGTATCGTAGACCGATGCAAAGGGATCCAACTTCTGACGAAAGAAAATTAGACAAGTTTTGTGTATTTCATGAATTAAACGGTCATAACACTAATGATTGTAGGCATTTGAAGGACGAGGTGGAAGGGCATATCAGGAACGGTATGCTCCTTCAATATGTGAGGTGGCGAACTCCAGCAGTGGAGCTAGAGCGACCACCGTCTACATCGGCTAGAGGTGACCCTGGATCGGGGCACCGTTTGATTATCCATTGATTGCTTGATTAAAATAGCGATGAACAAGTTGTAAACCTCTCACCAACATGGTTAAATCATTTACACATGTGTGCGATCGCGCACGATCCATAGGCATGCTCTGAACGACTACCAACCGCGTTATAGTAAAAGTTTACGCTTTGACATCTTCATTTTGCTTTTTGCTTTGATTTGAACATTTAAATTCTGCCTGTTTGGACATTTCTGCTGTAAGGTTCATATGATTATTTCTTTAATATTTACAATTCTATAAAAAAAATCTACTTGTATGCCCGTTGGATCGCGAACGGTCCACGAGCACCCCTTGCATGGCAGTGAACTGCGAAGTCTTTGATTCGGAAACTCCCCCAAACAATAACTCCAGCACTGGTAATATTAAGTCGCCCCCGGGCACACTCATTCGCCTCGAACGGCACCCGACCTCGAACTGTCACAACTTGCCTCGAACGGCGCCCGACCTCGAACGGTCTCAACTCGCCTCGAACGACGCCCGACCTCGAACGGTCACAACTCGCCTCGAACGGCGCCCGACCTCGAACGGTCAAACTCGCCTCGAACGGCGCCCGACCTCGAACGGTCACAACTCGCCTCGAACGGCGCCCGACCTCGAACGGTCACAACTCGCCTCGAACGGCGCCCGACCTCGAACGGTCACCACCCGACCTCGAACGGTCACCACCCGACCTCGAACGGCCGCAACTCGCGTCGAACGCCACCCGACCTCGAACGGTCACAACGCGCCTCGAACGGCGCCCGACCTCGAACAGTCACCATCCGACCTCGAACGGTCACCACCCGACCTCGAACGGTCACAACTCGCCTCGAACGGCACAACTCACCTCGAACGGCACAACTCGCCTCACCTCAAATGGCTCGATCACGAACGGTCGTCATTTGAGGTCTGCCACTTGGCCGCGCACGGTCGCACTTCACCTTAAATGGCTCGATCCCGAACGATCGTTATTTGAAGTTAGGCGCTTGACCATGAACGGTCGCACTTCATCTCAAATATCTCGATCCCGAACGGTCGTCATTTGAGGTCACATAAAACTGTAAATTCCTTTGCAGGACATCAACAGGATATGAACATCCAGCTCATGGCATTACAAAACACGCTTTCCTCTCACAAGGCATGTTTTGGGGGGCAAAGTGTTATCCCATTTTTGGTCAAAACTGAAATATCAACAAATTGACAAGGAATGATGGAGATTAGTTGGAATCAAGGCTACGATCGATATCGCCAAAATTTGGTTGAGCTCCGATCGGGACGAAATTGATTAGAAATGATGATAAGGACTAGGAAAGGCTATGTTTCAGATTTCATGTTAATCGGAGTTCGTATGAAGGATATATAACCAAACCCTGTTCCATTACTTGCCGAACCAATTCCATGCCGAACCAACTCCCTGCCGAACCAACTCCCTGCCGAACCAACACACTTCTCACACCTTGGCCGGACCAACCTCTACTGGTCCAACTCCATCCCCATGCACTGCCGGTCCACTCACCACCGAACCAACCTCCTGCCGAACCAAACCATCTACCACCTACCACCGAACCAGGGCGTACCGGACCGACACTACTAGGCCAGATTGCATCAGCCCAGGCCCACCAGCAGCTATATACATCCAGGACCCCTGCCCGCAGCCTTACTCTATAAATAAAGGGGCAGGGGTACAACAATGGGAGACAAGTTTGAGAGCTCAAGCACGAATAGAACTTTCAAACAACTTTCAGTTACTTGTAATCAAAGCTTTGTACTTGTAATCTGAAGAGAAAAGGGGAATAACATATAAAGTGGACGTAGGCACGTTCTGACCGAACCACTATAAATCTGTGTGTCTTTTACAGTTTAGTCCCTACTTTTTATATATTTGCATAAATCACCCAAATCACTAAAAACAACATAAAGTCAACTAACTCATACGACTTGGAGGTGTTTGCCCATTTTTTGTGCAAACAGATGATTAACTTATTTATTTGGAATAAATAAAAGAAGAAGGATTTTAGTAATCCAATTGATTAAGAGTTAATCAATTCTGTTTATGAATGATTGATTGATATTGAATGATTGATTTATATTGGATGAATGATATTGGGTGATTGGTTGATACTGGATGATTTGGATATCTATGTTATGTGATATGCTGCTTTGTGAGATGAATGTTGGTATGAATTATCTATTGTGATAATGTGATTCATCTATCTGTTTATATCATCCTGTATGTAAGTTTAATTGTTTAAACCCTTAAGAACAACTTGGACATTAAAATGGCATTTGGTTCCGATGAGACCGGGATCGGGTTTCCATATTCGGATATTCGAAAACCACATCGATTCCAATTAAACGTTAGGTCGTGAATCCAAGTGTAGCAAGTGAAGACACGAGGTGTAAGAACTATACGTCAGTATAACTTTGTAGGTGATTCCGTAATGAGTTTGACAGAATAGTACTTACAATTTCTAGACGGTGATTTAGAGTGCAAGGGCTATGGTCGTTGACTCTGTGGGTGATTCCAAAATGAGTGCAACGAGATAGTGCCTTCGGTTTCGTTCGAACCCGGAACGAACTTGTATGGATTGAATGCTTTCAGAACATCGTCAGGTGGACGATGAGCATTCTAAGATAGATGTGTTCTATAAAGGTAATCGCTGCCTCAAGCCTCATCAACCCGGGAATGGCTAAAACAGGGGAGGTGCAGCAAGGCTAGGTGGGTAGCGCCCATTTTAGGACAAGATTTTCCCATGTCTAGAAGTCTCTTTTTATTCGGTTGTGTGGGGCGGTTGATTCGCGACAACTGCCAGGGTTGTCTTGTTAGGGACTGTTCAGTAAGGAATGGTCCCGGCCTTGTGTTGTAGGGGAGTTAGGGTGGCTCCTCGGTATGGTGATCTAGGCCACGTACTGTGACGGGCGGTACCTCGGTAGCCCTGCCATTGATGGAAACTCATTCTTCCTACGAGACCCTACGGTTTTGTTTGTATTACCCACTTTTGTGGCTAGTAGCTGGAATTTAATCATGTAACAATTTTGGCTATTTCTTATTTACTTAAAAACCCTATACACTATTATAATATCACTGGATTTCCTATCAAATGTTTTGGTTAGTGTAAGGTAAAATCTTTTCCATGTTTATGTGTGGGAAGTCTTACGTGATACCTTTTCTTTTCAAATGTTTTTCTAAAGTTAAGAAATTTAAACCCGTTTACTCACACCAGACCCCTGTCTGACCCGAGTGTTTATTTTATGTTTTATTAAACTCTTGGGTACTCATATTATGTATCAATAGTCAAGTGATTCAGGTTTGCTTGACGAATTCTGGAGGAGATATGGAGTAGGAGGCTTCCACGTGTAGATATATTATGGTTCCGCTGTATTTTGTTTGGTATCTGTATCTGTTGTACTTGAGTTGTATAGTTAGACAGATGTTTATAACTGTCTAACACGTGTTGTTTTCAGTTGTGTGCTCTGATGTAATGCGATACTGTGTAATATTTTATGTGATATATTTTATTTTATTTATTCCGCTGTGAGTTCTCTGATGTTGTTGCCTTTCTTCTTTTCTCTTCTTTTCTTCTTCTATCCCTTTCTTTTCTTCATTAGCGATGCGTCTTCCTGGAGATAGGAAGTCGGGTCGTCACTACACAAATGCTATATGGCTTATTTAATTGAGTTGATTTCTAGTTACTCTTGAATTAAGATCTCCAATAATATTATCTATTGGATGATTCTTAAGAATTCTAGAGGATGAAATCAACGTGTTTTTTTGCATATTTATTTCATTATTAATAGAATTTGTTGAATTTGTTAGTGGAATAATTTCTTCTTCATCATTAGTATGACGGTTAAAAGGATTTTCGTTGAACGAGACATGTAAGCTCTCTTCAATAGTATTATTTCATTTATTAAAGATTCTATATGCTTTGCTACGATCCGAATGTCCAACAAAAATACCTTCATCGGCCTTTGGGTCAAATTTTCCTAAGTTATCTTTTGTATTTAGTATAAAACATTTTGAACCGAAAGTTTTAAAGTATGCTACTTTAGGATTTTTACCAAAAAATATTTCAAAACAAGTTTGTTAAGTCATCGGGCGTATGGTTACTCGATTTAACACATAACAAGATGTCGCAATAGCTTCAGCCCAAAAGTGTTTCGGTAAACCACTACTATTTAGTAATGTTCGTGCACATTCTTGTAATGTATGATTTTTTCTTTCTACGACACCATTTTGTTGAGGTGTACGAGGAAAAGAAAAATTATGCGTTATTCCTTTCTTACTGCAAAAGTTTGTAAAAAGGTCATTTTCGAATTCTCCCCCATGATCACTTCTAATATTATTAATTTTCAAATTCATTTGAGTTTTAATTCTTTTAGCAAATATTTTAAACATACCAAAAGTATCGCTTTTGTGTTTTAAAGATAATGTCCATGTATATCTCGAAAAATTATCGACTATTACGAAAACATATTTGTTATGATTTATAGACCTTATTTGTGTTGGGCCAAATAAATCTAAATGTAATAATTCTAATGGTTGTTTTGTAGAAATATTATTTTTAGATTTAAACGAGCTTTTCTTTAGTTTACCAATTTGACAATCGTCACATAAGTTTTCTACTTTGTAATTCATTTTAGGTAATCCTCTTACCAACTCATATTTTGCTAACTTATTAATACTCTTAAAATTGATATAACAAAATCGTTTATGCCATAACCATGGATCACTATGTTTAACGGTTAAACATAAGTTTGATTTTTATTTATATTCATGTTTAATACATAAATGTTTTTGTTTCTAAATCCTTCAAAAATGAGTTTTTTGTTATTATCAAAAATACTACATTTATCTTTTTCAAAATTTATTTGAAAACCTTTATCGCATAATTGACTAATGCTTAGTAAGTTATGTTTTAGATTTTCTACTAGTAAAACATTTGTGATAATAGGAGAGTTAGATATACCAGAGTTGATGACTTCTCCAATGCCTATGACATATCCTTTTGAATTATCTCCAAAGGTTACTGTTCCACCATCAATGTATGTTATATTTGATAAAATTTTTGAATTTCCGGTCATATGCTTGAAGAAACTGCTATCTAGTATCTATTTCTCCTTATTTTTTACTTTGGGTACCTGTAAAATAAAAGATGTTTTAATTAGTACCCATAAATTTTGTTAGGGTCCTAATTGTT
This sequence comes from Allium cepa, assembly GCA_030765085.1. Lineage (NCBI taxonomy): Eukaryota > Viridiplantae > Streptophyta > Magnoliopsida > Asparagales > Amaryllidaceae > Allium > Allium cepa. The sequence goes on from CM060941.1 coordinate 511,870,947, forward strand.
AGGGGGAGGTAGCCATACCCAAGATGGTTTGGTACCTTTATAAATATAATTTTTAATATAGACTACTCTTTCTAAGTAATTATTAATATGCTTTTGTTATTTGTTTTAGGAATCCAAATTTTCATATTTTTGATATTCAATTTAGACTTAGGTAAATTTCTAGTTTTTATGTAACTAATATTTTTAGCATCATTTCCTTTTTGTTTAGAAGAATTTTTAAATCCTATTCCATTTCTATTGCCTGATGGTTTTGAAGTTTTGATAAGATTTTCCAAATCTTGTTTTCCTTTATTAAATTTTGACACATTGTTGGTAATTTCATCTAATTTTTCTTTTAGTTCTATATTTTCAATTTTCAATGATTCAATACTATTTTTAAACTCAACATTTTCTTTTAACAAATTTTCTTTTACTATAGTAATATTCTCATTTTCTATCAAGTTATTTTTGATTTTTTCTTGAGATATTTCAAGTTCTTCTTCTAGAATATTTTTTTCATCTTTCAACATTCCTACCTCAAGTTCTAATCTATTTATTTTTACTATATATTCTTTGTTCAATTTTTTTATTTGTCTAAATTTATCATCTAATTCCATGCTATGTTCTAATAGTTCATCATAGCAAAGTTCAGGATATATCTCTTTAGTTTGTGCCATAAAACATACATTAGCCTGTTCTCCGTCACTATCGCTATCACTTTCAGAAGATGAAGAATCCGAGTCATCCCAAGTTACTTTGAAAGCCTTCTTCTTCATGAATTTTTGAACTTTTTTATTGTTTTTGTCATTATTGAGTTTAGGGCAATCCTTCTTCATATGACCGTATTGATCACATTCATAGCACTTGATTTGAGTTGTTGTGTTGGACTTCCCTTCTTTTTGAAATTTGGTCATCTTTCTAAATTTCTTGAATCTATTATAATTCTTGGCAATGAAGACCATTTCTTCTTCATCTAAATCAGAGTCATCAATTTTTTTGCTGGAAATGCTATATTCTTTTTCTCTGAATTTAGGTCTTTTCGTGCCTGCAAATTAGCTTTATAGGACATTAAATTTTCTATCAACTCTTTAACTTTGATAGAAGAAAGATCGCTAGCTTCTTCGATAGCTAAAACCTTCCTTTCCCAATCTGATGTTAAAGAGTTGAGTATTCGAGAGACTAAATCAAAATCAATAAATTTAACTCCTAATGCCATAAGATCGTGTTGGATAGTTTAAAATCTAGAATACATGTCAACAATAGTTTCATTTTGCTTCATTTTGAATGAAGAAAATTTGTTTTGTAAAATTGAAATCTTAGTTTGTTTGACCTTTGTTGTACCTTCGTATGTAATTTGTAAGGTATGCCAAATATCAAACATAGTGGTGCATAACATGACACGTGAAAATTCATTTTTGTCTAAAGAGCAAAATAAAACATTCATAGCTTTAGCATTATTTGATGCTAAGGTCTTTTGTGCATCGGTCCAAGTGTTCATAGTAGTAGTAGGTGCTTCATATTTATCTTGTGTGGGTGACCAAATTTCAAGACCATTAGCTTCCATAAAAATTCTCATACTTGTTTACCAATATGCATAGTTAGATCCATTAAAGAGTGGGGGTCGTGCTGTGGATTGTCCTTCTTGAAAAATACTTGCCATATTAAGGTGATTCAAAAACGTGTTACTGTTATTTGATCAAAACCTTACTCTGATACCAATTGAAAGTCTATATGAGTAGACTGTATAGGATATATATGCAAGTATAAACAACTACCTATATAATATAACTTGATAGATGATAGTAGCGTAGTAAATTAAAGTAATCACACTAGGATTTTATACTGGTTCGGACCTCCCGTCCTACGTCCAGTCCCGAAGCTCCTCTTCGGAATTTCCTTTCAACTAACCCTCTCTTGACCTGGAGGAATAGGTTTACAACAGCAGAGTTTCTTTGTCAAGAATGTGTTCAATAACATGGATGTTGACTATTAAGTACAATTGCTTCCAATATATACATGGAAGAGTTAATTACAGGTATTCTGATTGCTTAGAGATTAGGTATAAATCAGAGTATAAGAGTTAAGAGCGTAAGTAAGTAAGGTGAGTTCTTCTCTTGAATTCCTGATTCTATTTATAGTGATGAAGAGATCCTTTGTGTAGTTGCGACTATTAGTAAGTGCTCTAAGGTTGCTTCTCATGGTGATGAAGAGTTGCAGCGAAGAGAAGCGAACGTGTCCTTTCGGATGTGACAGTTGATCTTTGAATTTACACAGCCGAGTCCAAAATTAGACGTCTGGAAAATATTTCAGACGTCTGGCTTTCATATATTTCTTATATCCGGATGCTTTTTAAACGTCTGAGTTTATTAACCAGACGTCTGATTCATTCTGAGTTTCAAACCAGAGGAATCAATCAGAAGTCTGGCTAGTGTACCCAGACATCTGAATGTGTGCATGTTGCTTTGTCTGTGTCTGTGTCATCCCTCTTCCACTTCTGTCGACTTGAAGTCTTTTGATACTTCTCTTGAGTCTTGTTTTTGTCTCTTTGGTGATGTTACTTTATCAACTATCTGTAAATATAGATATATATGTATATTCGATTTCCATTGTATAATTGTTATCATCGAAACCGTAGAATTGATTTCCTAACAGCATGGTCAAAGTAATTTTCTATGATTTTTGGGGATTTTTCGTAAGTGATTTGATGTACAAACTAAATTATTTTGAGAAGAAGATTTAAATGATTTAATTGTATTTGCAATGGAAGGATTTATCTACGAAGTTATAAGCTTGATCCTTATCCAAAATAATAAAGCGGTTAATTTTGAAAAGCATGGGAAAAGTTAATGCATCCAATAAGAAGTTTACACAAAACAGGTCAGTAGAAATAAGTTGCTTAATTTGACATTTAACCCAGAAAAGCACGTTTTGCCTCTATTAAGGGTAACTTTCGCCCCTTACCTTTCGCCTTCGACAAATTCGAAACCCCATTAAGCCTTAACCACTATACATGGTATCATCTAGGTGGTATGTAGTGGATTGGAGTAAGGCAGAAGACATGGTGCCAAAAGCATGCTTCTGATGGAGTCGATACCATAGTTTGTTTTAAAATGTTAAGTTCCTACCATGGTTTTACTAAGCTTTCGACTTAGTCGATACATATGTTTTCAGAAGGAGTGTTATAATGGCTTTCGAAAGGGTTTCCATGTTTGTTTTAAAAGAAAGAGGGCTTTCGAAGGAGTTCTTTTAATTATAAGTCAACGCACTCGAAAGAAGGGGTTCTGACACAGTCGAAGCCCCATCGTTGGTTCTTTTGCCTTTCGAGTTTCATCGGTGCTGTCGAAAGGTAGTGTTAGTTTAAGATGTACTAAGCTGATTCTTAAATGCTTTTGAAAGGTTTATAGGTGTTGAAGGCAATGGCTTCGGAATGAGTTTTGAAGTTATCCTTCGGTATTTCTAATATACGCTTTCGACTCTGTTCAAAGGGATAGTTTCGACACCATCATAAATTTCCTAACATTTTTATATGGCAAAGAATGGTTTCAAAAGAGATACTTTCGTTTCTATTTACTTTAACCCAAATGAAATTTTTAAAGGTAAATCCAATGATGTCGGAAGGGGGACTTTTAATACTTTACGAAGAGATACTTCCAATGGTTTCGAAGCTATGAATGTAATAATTAATAAGTAACACTTTATTATATTCAAAAGGTTTTGCAAGAGGAATTTTAAAGTATTTTAAAAGGCAGGAGTCTAATGTTTTGAAAAGTGATATTTGCTTTCAAAGGAGGCTATCCAGTGAGGTCGAAAGCAAGGTTTCAAAGATTTTGAAAGTATAGTTTTCAAAACAAATAACCCGATCTCATTTAAAAGTAAAACCATGTAATATTAATGAACAAAGTATTTTGAAATTGAATTTTTGAAAAAAGTCTTAAAGGTTTACAAAAATTAACCAAGCTATATTGTTTGCTTCTTCTTATATGTATATATTTACTTTGTAATGAACCTAAAATGGTACTTTGAAAAAAGGCAGAATAACCAGTTATATTGATCCAGTAGTGAATATAAATTAACGATATTGGCAAGGGCCAAGAGGTTCACAATAAGCCCATGAAAACTATGTAAGAGAAAGGATATTGGCAAGGGCCATTAGCTTCATAGTTAGCCCATGAAAACTATGTATAATTGAAGATGTCAGTTATACAGGTTTATAGTTAGGCCATGAAAACTATATCTGGATAAGAAAATGGAATATTGAAAGTTAGTCAATAGGTTCCTAGTTAGCCATTGAAAACTAGGTTAAAAGAATGATACTGACAATTAGTGTGAGGACCTGGATTTTCGAACTAGTTAAAATTTTCAAAAAATCCATATGTTCTAAAACTAATAATGAAAGCTACCAACTTAATACACCATATTTGATAAATATTAAACATTACTAAATGTATAGGGAACAATTTCAGTTATACAACTTATCAGAGAAATTAATTAATTTATTAATCCCCAAAGTGTGCTTTAATACATACTAAATACAATAACTATAAATCTACCATTGCATAACCCTAATGAGAGAGACAACATTAACCTTACCTACGAACTAAATAAACAATGTAAATGCGGAATAAATTAGTAAGTAGGAAGGACAATAACATAAGGTTAACATGAAAGGGTTATTATTTTAGGGGCTGTATCACTACCACTTGTGACTGTCTACGTACCTCCATCAAATTGGATACCCAATTGGGTACAGGATCAAGCCAATGTAGTTCTCCTACCACAAATAGAACTCATGGAGCCTACGATGCAACAAAGAATATGCAATTGCCAAAACTATCCACTTAGGCCTAATCATTAATTTTATATTTTCAAATCTAATTACCTTTACGAAAATTATCTCTTTGGACTTTATTCTCAAATTCTAATTTCAAAACTTTTGAAACATATAGATATATATATCTTTTATATTCAAATTATACTTTACTTCGGGATCTTAAATCAAATCAGTTTTAAAAAGTTTATTTTGAAATCCCAAATGCAGTAATAAAAGCATATCAACCCATATGCAACCAGATTGGGAGGTTTCTACCTATAACAAGGCAATTGGGTCCCATACAATCAATGAATAAGTTCATCCCTCTATTCCAAGAGCGGATTATACCAAAAACATAAGCCACTTTTTAGTTATATGTTACCCGAATCATTGATAACAAAAAAAAAATCATTTTATATCCTGAAGCGATAAATCATTTCACACTAATATTCACAAGTACTTTCAAATATATAATAATTTTCATTTTCCAAATCCGTTCAAAAATCATCTTAAAACTGTAACGACCCGAGATTTTCGATCCCGAAAATTCCAGATAGTTAGGAAATAAAGAAGAAATAGATAGAAGAAAGAAGAATAGAAACAAGTCACACACACCTCACATTCGCAGCGGATCAAAATATAATATCACATAAAATAACAGTTATACAAAAGAAAACTGTATCAGTTAATATTCATTAATACATCAGAGCTACAACATTTACACAAACATAGGACAGTTAAAATAACTTGTCCAGAAACAAATCAATAATATCACAACGGATTACACTCCATACGTTTTTGTCATCCAGCTTGCCTCCTGAGCTCCAGAACATCCTTACCTGAAAATCTGTAATAATCGGTCTGACCCGAGCATTACATCAAAGTAACACCCGGGTCAGGCTGGAAACCAGCGTGAGTAAACCCATCTAACATGGAATATAAAAGCATACAACTTATATAAACCCGGGTAACTTATATTAGTTTACAACATCACAAGTTGTTGTAAACATCACTTATTTCACACATCAATTTCTAAGTGCCAAAACTTGGATTAAATGGTCCAATTCGCTTACTTCATTCCATTCCAGCCCAGTGATTTCGCACATCAATCTATAAAGAATCGAAGTGGTTTCGGGTATTTACTAATACCCGACTCCGGTCTCATTGAATCCAATGTCATCTAAACCCAAGATATCCCATTTAAATACAATTCAACTTTAATTGTCGGATAACACTTTTACACAGCAATTCATAATTTGATTGATTACCCATCCAAACATATCATATCATAAAGCAATTCATATCAGATAATGGAAATAATTAATTTAAACTTTAATTAATTACATCCATTAATCAACCCCAATTAATCATAAACAGTAACCACCCCTCTGTAATTACTTACTTAATTAATTAACCCCTTACTTAATTATTAATCCTTTTTGATTAATTACACCAAGTAATTTATCCTTAATTACTTTACTAAGTAATTACCCTTTAATTGCTTCCCATTAAGCAATTCCTTTTGATTTATTACATCCTGTAATTATGAATTGCTTCACTAAGTAATTATACTTATTAACCTCATTAAGTATTTATATTTAATTAATCACCAAGAGATCACCTTTAATTAATTAACAAATTAATTTCAATCGGGCACTCCATCCCTTAATTACCCTTAAAACCAATTAATTAATCTTAATCGCAGATTAATTATTCTATAGTTATTAATTAATTATCCTTTCATTAATCACATTCATTAATTAACTAACTTTTAATTAATACCCTAAATTAATAAATCCCTAAATTAATCAATCTTTAATTAATTATATTAAGTAATTAATCTCTAACAAATTTATCTTTTAATTACTTACACTAAGCAATTCCATTTAAGTAATTATTCTTCAATTACTTACAGTAATAATATTTAATCAACAATCAATTAATTACCAATTTCTAATTAATTAATCTCTAAGTAATTATGACATTTATCAATTATCTTTAACTGAAGTAATTATCAAATTCAATTTCGATATGTGATTAATCCTTGATTAGGCACCTCTTAATTAATAGCTTAATTTATTAATCACATTAATACAAACAATTTGAAAACACTCCAAAACTTGGAAATTCATTTAAAACTTGCTTAATACTTTGTTTAAAACTTGATTTACATTTCCTTTGAAATTTATATAATTAGATAAACTAATTTAAAGATTCATGGAAAATTTAGTTTTAAATAATTTCTTTGACTAACTTGTTTGATAAAAGCATTTGGAAAGTTTAACACAAAGATTTTACTCTTGCTTTAAACTTGGTTATAAACTACGTCCATACTCCACAATTTTAAAATCCCTAATTTTTTAAGCGCGCCGAAGCCCAAAAATGAAGCGTTGACCCGTCTTCCACCTCCAAACACACGACTCGGCTCCAATTCCTTCACCAGGAACTCAGCGCAAATTCGAACAATAACAACACCGATCAACTCGCCATTCAACTCACCGTTGAACTCATCAAACTATGAACAACCTAGAACAGAACGCAACCCAGATTGAACCCAAACCACCACACCAGATTCAATTCCAGTGCTGATCCGCATCGTGCACGCGGTGCACTTGCACAACGTCCCCCAGATGTAACACTCAAACCCAGTCCTCATCCTTCTCACGCTCCAAAATAACCACTTCATCGATGCGCAAAAATATTTGATCGAAAATAAACTCTCCATTAACACCGAGAATCGACCTAACCTCCCAAATCGACCCGCCCCAACGTCGACCGACCACCAGAGGTCGTAAGATTCAGACCTGAACCTCGCCACTACTCTACGCCATGTTTCCCCTCAGTCCGGTCCACCTCGAACCACCACCGACGAAGAAATCAACACTTCAATAATCTTGACCAGAACAGCCTCCAAAACCCTACTTCGTCGTTCCCCAATCACCATGGTCATCTTAAAAATGCCATACCATTTTTTCTGACACTACCGATCGCCAAGCAAGCCTCAACCAAACCCCGATCAACCCAAAAGTTTGACGATCACAAGAAATTGCCTAAAAACAAATTTCGGTTCATCTTTGAACTGCTTCCCAAATACTTAACTATAAATTGGGATTTTGGTTTCTAAAATCCTAGTTTACTAAGGGAATTCAGGTTATACGCTTGAATTAACAAATTATTGAAATTGATTTTAACCCATATTATGTTTCCACTGTCCTTTGTTTTCCAGAATATATATATATATATATATATATATATATATTGAAATTTATTCCACATAAATACATTTTTAAAACTTTGCCTAAGTTAAAATGTACTCCCTTTGTTTGGAGAACCAGGCCTAAAAATCATTCAGTTGATGATTTAAATTTTAAATCAGGACTAAGCTTGTAACATTTGGAGCAGAATCATGCTTTGCCTGTTCCCAATCATAATCACAGATACTATCACACATATAAAATCGACATGCACAACATACTCCATATCATACTTCAAGAATTTATCACATACCAAACCAAAACATATCCATTTAACAGTTTACTCACCTTAAAAATGAACAGAGCTTTGTTTCAGAAAACAGGGAGCGTGAAAACTGGAAATCTTGAATAACAGAGATAATTTAGGATGATTAACTTGCTCTTGATTCCAGGTTGAAGAATACAGGCATTTGATTTTGAAGATGGCACAGATTTTTGGTTTGAACTTGCTTTGCATGATTTGTTTGCTTTTGAGTTTTTGAACTTTAAAGGAATGATTGTTTTAATTTTCCTTTGATCTTGTTTCTGGTTTGTTACAATTTTAAAGATGTTATTTTGATCTACAGTTCCTATGTTTTTGATCTGACTTCCTGTTTTTTCATTTTTTTTTCTTCAGTTTACTTCTTTTTTTATAAAGAGAAGTTAGTTGCCACTTGTTTAATTTTATTAACACTTGTTATGTGTATGATACTATTGTTTTACAAATGTCTTAACTATGTATTTTATGATTAAAACCTTGCCCCTAATTTATTTATAATTTATGTTTAAATCCCTACTTAATTCTTATTTGTTTAAAGATTATTTATTTTATATTTAGATATGTGTTGTATGTTTTAAATAGCTCTTGAAACCGGTTTCTATATTTTTAAATAGAATATAACTTTAATTACCCTTTCAAAATTATTGAATTCAAAACAATGCCTCCTAATCACTGTACATATACATACACGTACATATATATATATATATACATATATATATACATATATATACACATATATGCTTATATACTTGTATGTATATATTTGAATTTTCTAACATTATAAAGTTTGCTTGAATTTATATATATATATGTTAGTTTCCTACAAGATTATCATTTCCAAATATTTAAATTTATAGATTCAAATTCATTTATATACATATCTAGATATTCTTTAGATTTCCATTTATTTATTAATCCAAATAAAAATCAGATAATTATCCAATTATCAGATGGCCAAAATCCGAATTATCACATTTCTCCCCCTTTTGAATCTTTTCGTCCTCGAAAAGAAACGAAGACAGAATTTTTAAAATGCTTATTATCAGAAAATTATTCTTTGATCATTTTTAAAACACCTTTAAAATATACATAATATTATAAAATAGTTTTTGTAAAAATACTTTTTATAACTCGATGTTTCAATAAGTATGTCCTCATTCTCACAGAAAAACAATGCCTCCTAATCACTGTACATATACATATACGTACATATATATATATATATACATATATATATACATATATGTATATACATATATATATATATATACATATATATATATATACATACATATATATATATATACATATACATATATATATACATATATATATACATATACATATATCTATATGCTTATATACTTGTATGTATATATTTGAATTTTCTAACATTATAAAGTTTGCTTGAATTTATATATATATATATATGTTAGTTTCCTACAAGATTATCATTTCCAAATATTTAAATTTATAGATTCAAATTCATTTATATACATATCTAGATATTCTTTATATTTCCATTTATTTATTAATCCAAATAAAAATCAGATAATTATCCAATTATCAGATGGCCAAAATCCGAATTATCACATTTCTCCCCCTTTTGAATCTTTTCGTCCTCGAAAAGAAACGAAGCCAGAATTTTTAAAATGCTTATTAGCAGAAAATTATTCTTTGATCATTTTTAAAACACCTTTAAAATATACATAATATTATAAAATAGTTTTTATAAAAATACTTTTTATAACTCGATGTTTCAATAAGTATGTCCTCATTCTCACAGAAATTCGGTCAAACGTTGATCAGGCGCAAGACTGAAAATGTATAAGTACTTAGCAGACCCCTTTTTAACATCCAGTGAAAATACTTGGAAAATAATTTTACTGAAAAATATAGAAAACATTTTGAAAATAGAGGAAATATCTTTGGTGAGAATGCTCTGGAAATCATCACCCCCACCCATGGTCGTAGTTAACCCGATGGTTACGTTGCCATCCCGACAAAATCCGTAGATAACTGTAGGCATCCACTCCCCTCGATTACACCATGGAACGCGCTACAGATCGTAGCTACAACTGGAGTTACGTTGCTGTCACAGCAATAACCCATATAACTGTAGGCCTCAGCGCCCTCGAATTTCGCTGCCAAAAGAATGAAACTTCCCCACTCCAATTGACCATAGATCGCAGTCTACCGATGTTACGTTGCAATCCCGGAAAAATCAAGCGTAGACCGTCGACACTCACCTCCACATGATTTCCGCTATGGTCCACACAGTAGGTCACAGCGGCATCGAGTTACATTGTTGTCACAGCATAACCCAAATGCATCTGTAGGCATCAACGCCCTCGACTTACGCTACCCAAAATTCTCAGGAACTAGTTTGTCCGGACTCCTCACAGGATCAACTTTAGAACCTCCCACTTAGAGGCTCAAGGCAGTACCAACCTATGGTACTCCTGAGAAGTTCATCCCAAGGGAGCGCCTTTTTCCCCAAAGCCATTTCCAAAACACTTTTTACTATACACATATAGTATCTTCCAAATCATACACCTAGTATGAATCTCATATAAATCTCCTTTCTCAAAATCGATTATCCCAAAATCGATAATTCTCAAATTAGGCTTTTCCAAATACCAACATTGATTTTACCCAAAAATCAAAAAGCCTTTTCAAATCCAAAGGTTCCAAAAACCTTTCCAAAATCATACTCATGAAATCCTTTATATATATACATAGATATATATAATTTTGAAAATCTTTGGATCATTTCAAACTTGTATAAAACTCCTTTTATACTTCAAACACTTTTAAAATCCTTTCCTTCTGGCAATAGATTCAACAAGGGGAGATTTATCTTATATAACAAATTTATATAACATTGTTTGTTCTAAATCAAATATTCAAATTTGATCACTTTTTATAAAGTCACTTACCAAATTTACTCACTCCCATAAAGTAAATTTTTACCATAGAAATATCCAATTTCTATTTTATTTCATCATATATTTCACAAAATATATATCCCACTTCAAAAACCATTTTACAATTCTTGTCCATAAACTTTCAATATCAATTTCATTCCAATCCGTACGATGCACACATATCATCCGTACGCTATACCAATCTGATCGCTCACTCGATCACACAATTTCACTTCCGAGTTAGTATCATCCACCCGACTTCCTAGTGCGGACACAGATCTGGTTTCTTGATCAAAAGCCGTCATTCTCCTTGCATAGTCATAACTATGATAGAGAATATCAAGAACCAATCAACAATCCATATCCAGGTTCGCCGTTGAAAATTGAGTGAAAAATTCCAACTCGGATCGTCATAATTATCTCAAAATTCAGTGCTCGAATCTGGATCAAATCACTATGCGAATAGAATAATATATGCACATCCTACTTATTTATCTCATTGATTATTAGCCAAATCAATTTCTTTTCTATTCACATTCACTTTAATTTTCATTCACTTATTCACAACTGTTTCAATCCCATTTGGATTATCACCTCTATTCTTATCTCAATTGGGTATTCAATCATAAACAGTTTAAACTCTGTCCAGTTTAAATTTAAAAAATAGCTTGAAAAGTAAAAATATATAAGTAATTGAAAAATAATTATTAGTTTGCAAAATAGCTGCAAAATAGCTAAGTAATTGTAAAATAGTTGAAAAATAGTCAGATAGTTATAGAAATTTTAAATAATTGCAAAATAGTTGAAAAATAGTAATTAATTTGTAAAATAGTTGAAAAATAGTAATTAGTTTATAAAATAGTTGAAAATTGTTAAATAATTCCAAAAATAATTATAAAACAAGTATAAGATAGTTTTAGGTTTAAAAAGAAAATTGTATAGTAAATAGTTTGAAAAAAATAGATTTATATTAAAAAAAATTATTTTGAAAATAGTTCAAAGTCAAACTGTTTAATTCCCAACCTCCATTCCCATTAGTTCAATTTAAATTTCCACATCTATTTAAATTGACACAATTCCAATTAAAATAACTTCAATTTCAATTGAAATTGATTTAGCCCCAATTCAGGTTGAATTAACCTCAATTTCTTCCCAAATCCAAATCAAATTTCATTTGAATTAAAAACTATTCAACTTTCATCACAATTTCAATTAATTCAAATAAATTTCAAATTGAACCAATTTCAATTCATATCAATTTCTATTTGAATTAATCCCAATTCCCATTTGAATTTGAACTTATTCAATTTCATTTCAAATCAATCCAATTCAAATTATCCATTTGAATTTTTAAACTTATCCATCTTCAATCACAATTCTAATTAATTCAAATCAAATTTAATTTAATTCAATTCAAATTTCAAATTTAGACCATCCCGAATTATATAAATTCGAGTTATTTTTTTTAAATGTTGATTTAATACTTTAAATCAGATCAAGTTATATCTTTAAACCATTTAATATTGAATCCAAATTCCATTTTTATCCTAATTCAAAGTTCAAATAATAATTCAAATCCTTTTTAAACAACTAAATCTTTGAAATTCAATTTATCATCAAATTTCAATTTTGAAACCAAACCTTTGACGTTTTATCTTAAACATTCAAAATTTAAGTCCAAAATGATTCCATTTTATCTTAATAATGGATATATTACCATACCTCATTCCTTCATTCATTTGAACAAATCTAATTTCAGCTTAAAGATTATTAATAACAACAGGATAGTATCATTCCAATTATTTTAAACATTCATCCATATCCAATTTCCAGATCTCAAACCCATTTGAGATCACACAAATTCCCCATTGAAATTAACCATTAAACTTTCCACGTTAAATCCCAATTTCATCTCGAAATTTCCAAATCAAATTGTTCATACAAACTTGCTTAACTTCCTTCGAGTTAAATTCAATTAATCCCGTTAACCTTACTCAAATTTGAATTCCCACTTTAAATTTTAAACTTCACATTAATAATCTTCCCACTCATAAGTTCAAAAACTTATCACTTTGGGGTTGTACATCACATCCCAAGGAAAATTCAAAACTCAACCTTAGAGTTTTATTTCCAAATATACCTATTTATTTCCTTAACATACCAAGTTATCCCTAAATTTTAAACCACTTTTTGGTTTTTTAATTTAAAACAAATTTCTCTTAACATTTTGAAACAATTTCAAATGTTTAGATTTAGAATTCAGAACTTCACAATTGGAAACCCACTTTAATTTACATCCTTTCTAATTTACAAGTTATTCTCTTTAAATGGTTACTTCCTTAAAACAGTTTAATGTTTATTGGAAAACAATCATCCCATTATTAAACACAATAACTATTATATTTCCCTGGTTTAAAACCAATTCTAATTCATCTTATTTTAAAATTCTTCCCCAACTTCAAGATTTAATTTCAGTTTGAATCCATTTCAAACTTATCTTTATTTAATTTCAATTTGGTTGTAATTCTATTACCACTTAATTTAATTCCAATATTTAACATCCAATTACCTTAATATTTATTAGAAAGAAATATTGCTTTATATGTCAAAATATATTCTTATACAAAATCATTTAAATATTTATATAAGAAAATAACAAGTACGCTCTCATATACACACACACACACATACACACACACACACTCAACTCATTCTAGGATACCATTGAACCTATCCTTAATGAGTAATCCCACCAGAGCCAAGGTTCTCGCTTAACCTTCGCTCTGATACCAAATGTAACGACCCGATATTTTAGATCTCGAAAATTCCAGAAAGTTAGGAAATAAAGAAGAAAGAGATAGAAGAAAGAAGAACAGAAACAAGTCACAGACACCTCACATTCGCAGCGGATCAAAATATAATATCACATAAAATAACAGTTATACAAAAGAAAACTATATCAGTTAATATTCATTAATACATCCGAGCTACAACATTTACACAAACATATGACAGTTGAAATAACTTGTCCAGAAACAAATCAATATTATCACAACGGATTACACTCCATACGTTTTTGTCATCCAGCTTGCCTCCTAAGCTCCAGAACGTCCTTACCTGAAAATCTGTAATACTCGGTCTGACCCGAGCATTACATCAAAGTAACACCTGGGTCAGGCTGGAAACCAGCGTGAGTAAACCCATCTAACATGGAATATAAAAGCATACAACTTATATAAACCCGGGTAACTTATATCAATTTACAACATCATAAGTTGTTATAGACATCACTTATTTCACACATCAATTTCTAAGTTCCAAAACTTGGATTAAATGGTCCAATTCACTTAAATCATTCCATTCCAGCTTAGCGATTTCACATATCAATCTATAAAGAATCGAAGTGGTTTCGGGTATTTACTAATACCCGACTCCGGTCTCTTCAAATCCAATGTCATCTAAACCCAAGATATCCCATTTAAACACAATTCAACTTTAATTGTCGGATAACACTTTTACATAGCAATTCATAATTTGATTGATTACCCATCCAAACATAACATATCATAAAGCAATTCATATCAGATAATGGAAATAATTAATTTAAAATTTAATTAATTACATCCATTAATCAACCCCAATTAATCATAAACAGTAATTACCCCTCTGTAATTACTTACTTAATTAATTAACCCCTTACTTAATTATTAATTCTTTTTGATTAATTACACCAAGTAATTTATCCTTAATTACTTCTACTAAGTAATTACCCTTTAATTACCTCCCATTAAGCAATTCCTTTTAATTTATTACATCCTGTAATAATGAATTACTTCATTAATTTATTATACTTATTAATCTCATTAAGTATTTATATTTAGTTAATCACCAAGAGATTACCTTTAATTAGTTAACAAATTAATTTCAATCGGGTAATCCATCCCTTAATTACCCTTAAAACCAATTAATTAATGTTAATTGCAGATTAATTATTCTATAGTTATTAATTAATTATCCTTTAATTAATCACATTCATTAATTAACTAACTTTTAATTAATACCCTGAATTAATAAATCCCTAAATTAATTAATCCTTAATTAATTATATTAAGTAATTAATCCCTAACAAATTTATCTTTTAATTACTTACACTAAGTAATTCCATTTAAGTAATTATTCTTCAATTACTTACAGTAATAATATTTAATCAACAATCAATTAATTACCAATTTCTAATTAATTAATCTCTAAGTAATTATGACATTTAGCAATTATCTTTAACTGAAGTAATTATCATAAATCAATTTTGATAAGTGATTAATCCTTGATCAGTCATCTCTTATTTAATAGCTTAATTTATTAATCACATTAATACAAACAATTTGAAAACACTATATAACTTGGAAATTCATTTAAAACTTGCTTAATACTTTGATTAAAACTTGATTTACATTTCCTTTGAAATTTATATAATTAGATAAACAAATTTTAAGATTCATGGAAAATTTAGTTTTAAATAATTTTTTTGACTAACTTGTTTGATAAAAGCATTTGGAAAGTTTAACACAAAGATTTTACTCTTGCTTTAAACTTGGTTATAAACAACATCCATGCTCCACAATTTTAAAATCCCTAATTTATTAAGCGGGCCGAAGCCCAAAAATGAAGCATTGACCCGTCTTCCACCTCCAAACACACGACTCGGCTCCAATTCCTTCACCAGGAACTCAACGCAAATTCGAACAATAACAACACCGATCAACTCGGTGCTCAACTCACCGTTGAACTCATCAAACCACGAAAACCTAGAATAGAACGCAACCCAGATCGAACCCAAACCACCACACCAGATTCAATTCCAGTGCTGATCCTCATCGTGCACGCGGTGCACATGCACAACCTCCCCCAGATGTGACACTCAAACCCAGTCCTCATCCTTCTCATGCTCCAAAATAACCACTTCATCGATGCGCACAAATCTTCGATCGAAATTCGATCGAAAATCAACCCTCCAGTAACACCGAGAATCGACCTACCCTCCCAAATCGACCCGCCTCAACGTCGACTGACCACTAGAGGTCGTAAAATTCAGACCAGAGCCTTGTCACTACTCTATGACATGTTTTCCCTCGGTCCGGTCCACCTCAAACCACCACCGACGAAGAAATCAACACTTCAACAATCTTGACCAGAACAGCCTCCAAAACCCTACTTCGCCGTTCCCCAAACACCACGGTCATCTTAAAAATGCCACACCATTTTTCCTGACACTATCGATCGCCAAGCAAGCCTCAACAAAACCCCGATCAACCCAAAAGTTCGACGATCACCAGAAATTGCCTAAAAACAAATTTCTTTTCATCTTCGAACTGCTTCCCAAATACTTAACTATAAATTGAGATTTTGGTTTCTAAAATCCTAGTTTACTAAGGGAATTCAGGTTATACGCTTGAATTAACAAATTATTGAAATTGATTTTAACCCATATTAAGTTTCCACTGTCCTTTGTTTTCCAGAATATATATATATATATATATATATATATATATATATATATATATATATATTCAAATTTATTCCACATAAATACATTTTTAAAACTTTGCCTAAGTTAATATGAACACACTTTGTTTGGAGAACCAGGCCTAAAAATCATTCAGTTGATGATTTAAATTTTAAATCAGGACTAAGCCTCTAACATTTGGAACAGAAGCATGCTTTGCCTGTTCCCAATCATAATCACAGATACTGTCACACATATAAAGTGGACATGCACAGCATACTCCATATCATACTTCAAGAATTTATCACATACCAAACCAAAACATATCCATTTAAGAGTTTACTCACCTTAAAAATGAACAGAGCTTTGTTACAGAAAATAGTGAGCTTGAAAACTGGAAATCTTGAATAACTGAGATAATATAAGACTTGATTAACTTGCTCTTGATTCCAGGTTGAAGAATACATGCATTTGATTTTGAAGATGGCTCATATTTTTGGTTTGAACTTGCTTTGCATGCTTTGTTTGCTTTTGAGTTTTTGAACTTGAAAGGGGTGATTGTTTTAATTTTCCTTTGATCTTGTTTCTAGTGTGTTACAAGCTTGAAGATATTATTTTGATCTACAGTTCCTCTGTTTTTGATCTGACTTCCTGTTGTTTTCATTTTTTTCCAGTTTACTTCATTTTTGTTAAAGAGAAGTTAGTTGCCACTTGTTTAATTTTACTAACACTTGTTATGTGTCTGATACTATTGTTTTACAAATGTCTTAACTTTGTATTTTATGTTTAAAACCTTACCCCTAATTTATTTATAATTTATGTTTAAATCCCTACTTAATTCTTATTTGTTTAAAGATTTTTTATTTTTTATTTACATATGCCTTGTATATTTTAAATAGCTCTTGAAACCGGTTTCTATATTTTTAAATAGATTATAACTTTAATTACCCTTTGAAAATTATTGAATTCAAAACAATGCCTCCTAATCACTGTACATATACATATATATACACTTATATACTTGTATGTATATATTTGAATTTTCTAACATTATAAAGTTTGCCTGAATTTATATATATATGTTAGTTTCCTACAAGATTATCATTTCGACATATTTAAATTTATAGACTCAAATTCATTTATATACATATCCAGATATTCTTTAGATTTCCATTTATTTATTAATCCAAATAAAAATCAGATAATTATCCAATTATCAGATGACCAAAATCCGGGTTATCACAAAAACCATCGGGTTTAGTCCTCGAAATTCTTTTCGTCTTATAAAACATTTTTATAAAACCATTCTTAAATAAATCACTTTTATATAATATAACTTCAAAATATACATTGCCAAACATTTCAATTTCTTTTAAAGGGTAAACATTTAATAACATTTCCATTTGAAAGCCAATTTTTAAAACAATTCATTAAATTGAAGTGAACCAAATATTACCACTGAACACCTTATAGTCAAATCATGAAATAATTCACAAGGTGTATCCTACAATTATTTTCTGCCCAGCCCTTGTATATGTATAATTAATTGCTCATAAATTGGTTGAGCAAAGTCAACAATCAATAAATAATAATTAGTGCTCATAAATTGGTCGAGCACAATCAAAACAACCAAACAATCAATTAACAAAATAAACACAACAACAAATGATAAATCAACGCTTCACTCTATCAAATATTTATAATACGTTTTATTTTATCTTAAGTTAAACTGATTTTATATTTATTTTGGAGCATCGGGGATTTTCCTTCGACATATTCCGTCCCTCGTCCAAGTCTCCGTTGATCTCACAGATGAAACACGTGGACTAGTCGTTTCTGCATACTCTATTAAGTATTTAACTTCTAAATTTCAAAGTAATTAATTAACCATCCAAACCGTCAAACAAGGAAATATAACCATTTTTTGCAAACAAAGTTAAAAAATCATTCCATAAGGGTTTTCAAACAACATTTAAAGTTCCTTCGACTTAGCAACGATTTTAACGAACTTAAAGGAAGAAATAACTCACTTTGGATTCCACTCAGTCAAACATTAAGGCAAGGAAATTAAGATCTAACCCATACATCCTACCATTCTTAGAAGCCAAATCAAAATAAGCCCAACTTTCTCCTTCCTAGTGCTTGGACAAGGCTTGAGATGGTCGTTGGCCGAAAGTATAGAGAATAAGCGGTGGAGCTTTGACATTGAATTCTCAAAATTAGACCCCAAAAATAGGTCATTTTCTCTCTAGTTTTTGACCCTCTTACAGAGAAAATTTGAAAAAGTGGTTTGCTATAAAGTTGTTGAAATTTTTTTTCCCTTGAATCTGAAAAAACAAACACCAGATTTTGACATGTTATGAGGATGCTATGATCAAAAGAAGAGAGGGTATTCTCGGATTAAGAAAAAATGAAGCCCAAAAATGCATTGTAAAGAATTGGTATTTCGACATAGCCAATTTCAAAATTGGAAGAAGTGCTCAATATAAAAGTTGTAGTCACTGGACTTTTATATGATTTGAAAAAAAGAATTTCTTAATTTGAACAATGATATTCAAGTAATGGTCAAAACAAAATGGGCTATTCTCTTTCTTAAAAACAGGGCTAGAGAATGCACTGGAAAGAAGTGGATGTTTGACGTGATTATGTTTAGAACGGGATAGAGTGGTCAATATGAAAGTTGTACGCACTGGAAAAATACATGATTTATAATTAATAATTTAATATTTTGGTTGGTTTTGTAGAAGTTATGGCCGAGAGAAGAAGAGGTAAAATATGGAGAAAAGATGAGTTTGATTTGAAGAGAATGAACATTGATTTCTATTGAACATTTTGTAAATATTTTGGCATTATTTCTTCCTATTTTTTTCCTATGGCTTTGAAGCCATTAAAGAGGAGAGGAAAAAGATGAGGAAGCTTAAGAAAAGAAGAAGAAGAAATATGAATGAAAGTGAAGAATGAGGTGGGTATTTATAAAAAAAGTTAGGAATGAAATTTTACAAGTTTAACCTCTTATCAAATTACCAAAGCACCCTTACTGAAAGGAAGCTATATTTTTTCAACCCTTAACATCATCCTTTTACTTATTATTTTATGTCTTAGTCACTTAAAGATTAAGTAAAGAAAAGTAGTTATTTTGTTGGATTTTGAGGTGATTAGGATTTGATGTTTACTTTTGACTTTTCTTAAACTCACTTACTTTTCTTAATGATATTCTAGAAGTCTCCTGATCATAAATAGTAGAAGAAAACATGTTTAGTTATTGATTGTGTAGTATATATGTTAAATTAAGTTAACAAAGGTGCAACAACGTTGCGACAATTTATTTTGAACAAAATGTTGAATTTCGACATAACATTTTAAGGTCACATTTTAACGTTTTAGTTAAACTATTTATTTATGTAAACCAAATTTAAAAAAAAAATTGGATAATGTTATTTAAAAATATAAACACTCATAAAAAATTAAAGTAATTTATTTAACCATTGAAACTTACTTTTCTAAAATCAGCGTTTTGCCACTTTTGTCGATATAGGTAAATGTTACTATTTTTGTATATACTTCTCTTTCCAAATCCTATCTTGTATTGTTTGAATCATATAACCTTACTATTTTATATTTAAAACCATTTTAAATATTATATTTTAAAGTGGTCAAATTCTAGGTCGTTACAGTTAGATAATAGGTTCGTAGTCAGCCCGTGAAAACTAGGATAAAAGAAATGATATTGGAGTTACCAATAGGTTCATTGTGATCCCATGAAGACTAAATAAGTGTACAGGGAGTCCATAAATGTTTAACTGGTTATTAGTCAGTCCATGAAAACTATTAAGTTAATAGTAATCCTGTAATGACCCGTAAATCCATACACCGTGAGTCAACACTATTCTACCTAAATCAACTCAAGTTGTACAGAAATACGAACCATTTGGGTTAAAGAAGAAGTGGTAGAAGAACAAAATAGAAAACAACCACAGAATCTAACCATCGTAGCGGAATAAAATATAATAGATATTAACATATCTTTACTCAAAATCAAATATATCTGTTTATATATTACATCATCAGAGTACATCAATCACAATTCAACATCACTAACATACAACTGGATACACAGCAACTCAATACAGCGGAATATATATATATATAAACAAGTACGGAAGTACGTATCGTCATCCAGCTCATCTCCTGAGCTCCACAGCATCACAATATGTATCCTATAATACTCGGTCTGACCCAAGCATTACAGTTAAATAACACCCGATGCAGTCTGGAATACCAACGTGAGGAAATCACACCCAATTGATTATTAAAGTTTCAGAAATCCTTTGAAAACAAAAGCATCTCGTAAGACCACGTCACAAATAAACATGTTGGGTTTTTACCTTATGATATCTAAAATGAATTTTATCGAAATCCTCTGATATTATAATAGGGTCTATATACAAATACTTATAAACTAGCCGAAATTGTTACATTCATTAAATTCCAGCTACTAGCCACAGAGTGGGTAATACAGACAAAACTCGTACAAGGCTCGTAAGGAGAATGGATTTTCAACTAATGACTAGGCACTGGGGTACCACCTGCCACAGTACGTGGCCTAGATCACAGTACCGAGGAGTACGCTCGCTCCCCTGCAACATAAGCCCGGTGTTTGCGCAAAAAATGGGCAAACACCTCCGAGTCGTGTGATTTAGTTGATTTTATGTGATCCTTAATGGTTTAGATAAGTTATGTAAATATGAAAAAAAAAGCAGGGGCTGAAATGTAAAAGACACGCAGATTTATAGTGGTTCGGCCAGAACGTGCCTACGTCCACTTTATATGTTATTATCTTTTTTCTTCAGATTACAAGTACAATGCTTTGTGTACAAGTATATGAAAGTAGTTTGAAAGTTCCTTCCGTGCTTGAGCTCTCAAACTTGTCTGCCATTGTTGTACCCCTGCCCCTCTATTTATAGAATGAGGTAGGGGCAGGGGTCTTGGAAGTATATAGCTGCTGGTGGGCCCGGGCTGAAGCAATCTGGACTGGCAATCATCTGGTTCGGCGGAGCTTCATTCGGTGGTGAGGTATGTGTTTGGCTCGGTGGCGTTGGTTCGGCCATGAATGATTTGGTGTTGGTGGTTCGGTTGTGGAGTTGTGGTGGACCGGTGGTAGGAGCATGGTCTGGTCGGTATTGGCTTGCAGGCTTGTCCGGTGTTGGCTGTCTGGACCGGTTGTGTGACTGGTTCGGCCAAGATGGGGATGGGTTTGATCCGGTGGCCGAATACGAAGGAGGCCGAATGGAGATGACCGAATGTAGGTTCGGTAATGGAAGCTTGGGGCCGAATGAAAGCTTGGGGCCGAATGAGCTTCTTCATGGAGAATGTTGGATGGACTTCTAGGTTAGTATTGAGCTTCTTGGCTGTCGAACGAAGTGGAGGTTGCGAGCCCGGGTGAAACTGTGACTTCTCGGTCTTGAGATCTTCTGGGTGAAAATTCGCCCAACATTTGCCCCCCAAAGTGGGGCACGTGCTTGCATGTGTCGCGCTTTGTTTCCCTGTGGTAGAAAGGCTTGTTTTGTAATGCCATGGGCTGGATGTTCATATCTCGTTGATGTCCTGCAAAGGAATTTATAGCTTTAGTGTGATTTCAAATAACGACCGTTCGTGATCAAAATGTTCGAGATGAAGTGAATCGTGCCGTTCGAGGCGAGAGAGTGTGCCCCGAGGGGGTTTAGCATTATCGATTGCAGGTTCACGTTAGAGTGGGTCCCTGGATCGTTTGTCAAGGTGGTTTATTGCCAGCTCAGAGCATGCCTAGGGATCGTTCGCGACCCCGTACATGTGTAAGTGGCTTAGCCATTTCCTAGTTATCAGAATCAAATATTCGTTTAACCGATGAGCTTAAAAAAAAAAAAAGGATGTCAAAGTGTAGATTCTCACGACGATAGGGTTAATGGCCATTCAGAGCGTGCCTATGGACCGTTCGTGGTCGCGTACACGTGTAAATTATTAATCCATGTTAGTGAGAGATTTACGACTTATTCATCGTTATCATAACCCTTATTTTATTAGTTAGTTCTGGAGTTCGGTACTTATCTGAGTGAGGCGCTCCGCGTGCCCCCTGTTTCCGGTCTTTGCTGGTAGAGATGGTTTCCTTCGGTTTCTTGGTTGGCCTGGTATGTTGGTATTGGTCCGGTATTCTGGTCCGGTTGGCCGAACCAGTTGGTTCGGCAATCCTGAGCTCTCCTATATATAGAGGCTACACCCCCCTTGGTTTCTTCTTACCGAACCAGAGAGCCGAATCAACTGACCACCGAACCAAATCTTCTGCCGAACCAAGCTTCTTCCATATCAGGTACATACTTTTTTTGCCGAATGGGTTTGATTGCCGAATACACACGAAAGACTTCAAATGCCGAATGAACTTGAGACATCAGTGCCGAATGAACTTTCGTTATTAGTGCCGAATGAGCTTTAAACATCGTCGCCGAATGAACTTACTGCCGAATGAACTTGATATCTTAGCGGAATTCCGGACTTATGCATTCCTTTTTTGTTTACATCTCTGTATCCCTTGTTCTAACAACCTGTCTTTTCACTTTTGTGTATGCAGATAAATGTCTCGCAAGGCAGAAACTCGATCGGATAGAAAAAAGTCTAAAGGTACAGGAGAGTCTTCTTCCTCCGTGCCCCCAGCCCAATCAGGATCTGGGCAGCATCGACCTGTTCCGAGGTCGTTAGTGGACGGATATGGTCCACAGGAACTTCTGGTCTCCCCGCCTGATTGCTTTCCTAGCTCCCTAAAGGAGGAGCAACTTGATGTCATCTCTCGTTCATTTAGGATAGACAGGGCTCTCATGCAGCTGCCAGGAGAGGGAGTGATGCCGTATAATCCCCCCGAAAGTTACTTCGCTTACAGCAGGTACCATTGCATGTGTGGTGCTATCCCTCCTATCAATGCCTGGATAGTCAGCTTTACCACATATTTGAAAGTAGCTCCATTCTAGCTTCAGCCGAACTCCTATGCCATTCTGGTAAGCCTCTTCGTCATCTTCCAGAGGAGATACGGGCGCCCTCCTTCTAACCGGGAAATTCGGTATTTGTATAACCTGAGGGGCTACAAGAAGGGGTCTCCGTATATTAGTCTGGAAGCGGCCGTGCCCTTCAAACCGGTCTTGGACTTATATTCAAAGTTCACCATGTTCAAGAAGGAATGGTTCTTTGTTAAGGACGATTCTGTTTCTTTCCGCCTTTTCACTTTCGGCTGTAAGATTAATTTTATTTATATTTTCCATGTTCTGACTGTAGTGCTTCTTCTGACACGCTTCTATTTCTTGCTAGCGACAGGTGGCATTGCCGTCGTGGAAGATGATTCTTTGGCGCGGATGGCTGCTGGAATAAAGGCCATTCCTGCGCGGGACAGGTCGGCTTCGTTCCTGATCAGGAACGCTACCCTCCTGGAGTACAATTTGATCCAGCCGCACCAGTCCGTTGTGAAGCAGAGGGACACGGCTGAGGAGAAGGCTGCTAAAGCTAGGGAGGGGGTCACGGTGAAGAGTGGCAAGAGAAAACCCTTTGCACAGCATCCCGTCGCGGGGGGCAAGAAGCTTAAAGAATCGGAGGGCCCCTCTCCTAGTACTTGCCCGATCGTTCCGGAGGAGGAAGGTGTGGAAGAGGGCGAAGGAGGCGATATGGAAGGAGAGTCGGAAGGCGGAGGAGATGGAGATGGTCAGGGTGGTAGTGGTGTTGGTGCCTTAACTTCTGGGCAAGACTCTGAGCTGGATGAGGCCCTCCGCCAGGCCTTCGGGGAATCGGAAGGGGAATCGGGAGCGGAGAAGGCGAATGAGACTGGCAAGGTCGGGGCTGGTGCCGATCTATCCCCCAGGGGTTCCTCAGCCAGGGTGACTTCGGCGGTGCAAGGTGAACTTTTGTCCTCTGTCGATTCCATTTTCGATAAGGACTTAGAAATATTTTATGGTTCACTCCCGTCCTGGAATGAGATTCAGGACTTATTGCAGTACCCCACTCCTCCGTAGGGTTTGTATAATAGACGTGCCTTCACACTTTTCTTTCTTTTTACTTAACATGTTTCCTGAATTGTGGACCATTGTATGTTCGTAACACTTGTTCTTTATTCCAGGGGCAGGCCAGGTGGTTAAAACGTCAGACGTTCGACACTGCCTCGAACAGTTCAAGTTGATGAGAGCTTCTGCGAAGCCTCCCACTGGTCGTACTGGTGACGTGGTCAAATACCGTCCTCTTCTTGGGGTCATCGAAGAGGGCATTCAGAAAAAGAAGAGGAGTCGTTCTTTGTTTGAGCCTTCCCCTGGTCCGCAGCTTCCTGTTCAGCCTCCTCATGATGCCACGGAGGAGAGCACGGAGTTTATCCCCCCTCCACCTCCTTTCAAGAATCCCACAGTCATCCGTATAAGGCGTCCTGATGTGCCTCGTGACCCCTTTGCTGGTCATCCTGATTTAGACCCAAGTTCTCGGGATATTTCATTTGATGAGGCCACGGGTGAGCACCTCCTTCCCCGCAACCCCATGGTACGAGTGTTAGACGAGGGTAAGTCTCTAGATCTTGATCTGCTTACCACTCGGGTAGTTACCATGGGAGACGAGGCCAAGGCTAATATTGATCGGGTGGCTGAGGAGACCAAGAAGTTAATGAAGTATCATGCTCAATTGGTCAAGGCCGGGGAGGAGATTGGAAGTGCTAATATTCGGTTGCGGCTGAAGGTTGCTGATCAGGCCGAACAGCTTGCCGGTCAAGCCGTTCAGATTTCTCGGCACGAGGAAGCCTCTAGGCGTCTGAAAGAGACCATGGAAAAGGCTAGTAGGGCGGAATTACGGAAGATGGAGGCCGCCTGTAAGGAGTGGATCGACATGGCCATTGCGACAGTGGATGAGGTTTGGAATGCGGATCTCGAGTAGGTAGAGGAGTTGTCTGGGAGGCTTGAGGCCGCGGAGATGGCTCAAGTCAAGTTAAAGGAGGAGATGGAGGAGATGAGGAGGTCTCTCCAGGCTGACTGCTCGAGATACCGATCAGAGAGGGATGCCGCTGTCGCCAAGTTGCAGGCTTCCGAGGCCAGGGTGAGGGAGTTCGAGGAGAATGAGGGGATGATGGACGAGATGCTGCAGGACATGTACTTACGCACTTGGAAGGAGGGCAGCTTGTCTTGGATGGATGACTATCTCCGGGTCATGGCCAAGATATATCTCCGGGCTTTAGAGGAGGCCAGGGTCGATGCGGGTAAGGAAGGTGGAGTGGCTTTTAGCCTGGATGTGGTCACTGCTCAGTTCTCGAAAGAGGAGCAAGTGGCGGTGAAGGAGGGGATGCGGTTGCTCGCTGCGGAGGAAGCGGGTGTGCAACTGGAGGATGAGGATCAAGCGGCGGACGCTGGTGAGTTATTCTTCTCTTTTCCTTTTCTTTCCGGGTTTCCATAACTTGATCGTTTATCGTTTGTTTAATGGATTCCTTTTCGGAATTGGACAGGTGGAACTTCCGATCAACATGCTGGGGGTTCCGGCCCTGCGGCCAAATAGGTTTGGGAAGTTGGTGATGGAGTGTGGACGCAGCTGGTTACTCGTCCGGATTCGGCCGTTTTTTATTTCTTTTTTACTGTTGTTTACGTTAGTCCAAAACATTGATGTGACTGTAATAATATTATTTGCAGAGAATAACTTGGTGTGATTTCATAATATAAGTTGATTTTGTTATGTTTAAATGTTGTTGTCATTTTGATGTGCTGCGTGAGAAGTATAACCATGTATATGCCTGTGATTTTAGTTGTGTTTGATGTTAAGCCTTTGCTTGAAATATAATTTCATGTTTTGCAATGTTGGTGTGACATATGAATAAGCTATAGTTATGCATCTATGTACAAGAGAAGAGAGTACCGCCCTTCATGTTTTATTTGCAGGCGGTAGTTTTGAGCATCTTGTGTAACTGATCATGAATATATCTGAGTACCTTGCCACCCAGTACGCGGGCTTAGATTCTCATGAGTGAATGCTCCCTGTTCGGTTTCCTGTACTTTAGAGTTTGTTATACAGGGTAGGAGAAAAGTATTTAAATGAAATGGAAATATAGAAAAAGTAAAACTTCCGGTCACGGAAGGCCGTCGATGTGCTTAAGTTCGTGGCAAACGGGTTTTGTAGTCACTTTCCCTAGCTGTGGGTCTTGGAGACATTTGTCACCCATCTTACGCCTCCGCGGGGAGTTTTCTTTTTTACCACAGCCGCACTTAAGACACATCGGAGCCGAGATCGCGCACGGTAACTACCCGAACCATCATGGTCCGTAATCGTGGGTATTATTCGATTTACCGTGGCCGGCTAGCGTGGGTGCCGTTGGCCGTGAACTACCCCTGGCTGGCCACACCTTATGTTGGGGCTTAAAGTAGGTTCACAGTTACCGGCGAGCCGAATGCCGTAATGAGCTGCCATCGGCTATAATCGGCCTTTATGATGACTTATAATCGGCTCATTACAGTTGGCTTTGAGGGCAGGCGCGAGCAATGAGTTAACCCGCAGCAGAGGGATGATGGAGCAAAAGAGTCTCATTGGCGAGTGCATAGAATCGTAGCGTACCTGTTAGGCCTTGTCCAGATGAGGCCTTGGTGCGTCTTGAGTGGAGATGCCATAAGATTTTGTTCAACAGAAAAGGATAAAGCTTAACAAGCAGCCAAGATATAAAGGAACAAGTTAAAAAGAGACAAGATTTTTTAAAGTGGTTCGACATGAAAATGCCTACGTCCACTGATTCTCTTTGTTAATTCACTTCATATGGGCAGTACAAGTTAAGAAAAGTATCGACGGAGGTGTCGGATGTTCCATGCCCTCTGGAACACCTCTCCGTCCACTGTTGAAAAAATATAAGCTCCGTTGTGGAGGTCTTTATGAATTACATATGGTCCGTCCCAGATGGGGTCCAGTGCCCCGGGGCGCGGAAAGATTCGCCTGAGGACAAGATCTCCTTCTTGTAAGATGCGATGTTTGACTTTGGAGTTGTATAGTGCTGCCACCTTTTGTTTGTGAGCTGCTGCTTTGAGAGCTGCATTGTTTCTCCTTTCCTCAATCAGATCCAAAGACATGAGGAGGAGTTCTTCGTTTTCTTCTGGATTGTAGTGGATCCTACGATGGGAAGGAACAATAGTCTCAATAGGGAGCATTGCCTCCGATCCGTATGCCAAAGAGAAAGGAGTATGTCCTGTTGATGTTCTGAAAGATGTGCGGTAGGCCCAAAGTGCCGTAGGAAGTTCGTCCACCCAAGCGCCTTTTGACTTTTCAAGTTTCTTCTTGATTAGGGTTTTGAGAATTTTGTTGACAGCTTCGACTTTTCCGTTTGCCTGAGGATAAGCTACTGATGAGAAGCTTTTATGAATTCCATGCTCTTGGCACCAGTCGGTGAATTCTTCGCTGTCAAATTGGAGTCCGTTGTTTGATATGATCTTGAGTGGTACTCCGTACCTGCACAGAATATTTTTGATCAAGAAGTTGATAACTTTTGCCGAAGATATTTTATTTAGGGGTTCCGCTTCCACCCATTTGGTGAAATAATCGACTGCCACTATAGCATATTTGGCCCCGCCCCTGCCCGTTGGCAGTTCGCCAATTAAATCAATTCCCCATACAGCAAAGGGCCAAGGGCTGGTCATTTGAGTAATCTCATTTGTGGGTAGTCGAGGAATCTTGGCAAATTTCTGACATCTGTCGCATCTCTTGACGAAGTCTAAGGCGTCTTTGTTTAGTGTGGGCCAGTAATATCCATATCGGAGTATCTTCTTCGCCAGAGTCTGCCCTCCAGTGTGATCTCCGCAACTACCTTGATGGATGTTGAATAAGATTTCCTTGGCTTCCCTTCCAGCGACGCATCTGAATAAGGGGCTAGAGAAGCCACGCCGATAGAGGATGCCTTCTTGTATTGTGTAGTGGGGAGCTTTCCTCAAAATTCTCCTGACTTCGTCACGTTTGTCTGGTAGTGTGCCGTCCTGCAAATATTTCCGGATAGGAGTCATCCAAGTTGCTTCTTCAATTGCGGTTATCAGATTCACTTGTTCAAAACTTGGGGCTAGCTGCCTTGATATGGCTAGTGCTCCGGAAATGGTGCTATTCATCATACTAGCTTGCTTTGCTAGTTCATCGGCCTCTTGGTTATCTTCTCGAGGAATGTATTTGATTAGATAATGGTCCAATTGGTCGAGCAGCAGTTTGGTTTTCTTTAGATATGCTGTGAGTCGTTCTCCTCGTGTCTGGAATTCTCCTAGTACTTGGTTTACGATAAGTTGAGAATCACTACGAAGACATAAAGAATTGACTCCAATTTCTAAGGCAAGCTCCAATCCCGCTATTACTGCCTCATACTCCGCATCGTTGTTAGTGGCCGCGAATTCCAACCTTAATGCATAGTACAGCTTTCTTCCCCTGGGGGTGATTATCACAATACCTGCCCCCGAGCATTGTTCGTTTGATGCTCCATCTACAAAGAGGTTCCACTTGATGTTTTTTGCTATTTCAAGCTGATCCTTGCCTTCGTTGGTGGTGAATTCGGCAATGAAATCGGCAAGGGCTTGCCCCTTGATAGCAGTGCGAGGATGGTAGGTGACGTCATACTGACTTAGTTCAATGCACCGTTTGAGGAGTCGTCCAGAAGTGTCGGGACGATGGAGCACCTGTCTTAGTGGCTGATCGGTTAGAACTCTGATGGAGTGAGATTGGAATTAGTGTCGTAGTTTTCGTGACGCGATCAATAAACAATATGCCAATTTCTCAAGTTTAGGATATCTGGCTTCTGCCCCTGTAAATCTCTTACTTATAAAGTACACCGGGCGTTGTGTGCGGTCTTCTTCTCTTACCTGGGCAGCGCTTAGAGCATGAGATGATACAGCGAGGTATAGGTATAGCTCTTCGCCTTCGTTTGGAGTTGAGAGTACTGGTGGTTTCTGAAGGTGTTCGATCAGGTTAAGGAAGGCTTTTAAGCATTCATCGGTCCACTCGAACTTTCCTTTGTTTTTCTTGAGAGCTTCGAAGAAAGGGACGCACTTGTCAGTTGCTTTGGAAATGAATCTGCTTAGGGCGGCTACCTTTCCGTTTAAGCTCTGCATTTCTTTTCGGGTGGAAGGTATCCTTATTTCTTTTAGAGCCCGGATTTGTTCAGGGTTTGCTTCAATTCCTCTGGAATGGACAATGAACCCTAGGAATTTTCCCGATGACACTCCGAAGGAGCACTTTAGAGGATTCAGCTTCATTCCATATCGACGAAGTACCTGAAACATCTCGCTCAGGTGGCTTACATGATCGTCAGCTTTCCTGGACTTTACCAACATGTCATCCACATATACTTCCATAGTTCGTCCTATTAATTCCGCGAACATCTTGTTGACGAGGCGCTGATAGGTGGCTCCGGCATTTTTGAGTCCAAAAGGCATGACTTTGTAACAATATAATCCCCGGTCAGTGATGAAGCTAGTGTGGTCTTGATCGGGAGCGTGCATGGGAATCTGGTTGTATCCGGAGTATGCGTCCATAAAAGATAAAAGTTCGTGCCCGGCAGTGCTGTCCACAAGTTGATCGATTCGGGGGAGCGGGAAGCAGTCTTTCGGGCAAGCGTCATTTAAGTTGGAGAAATCAATGCATGTTCGCCACTTCCCATTAGCTTTCTTTACTAGTACCGGGTTAGCTATCCACTCGGGGTAGATGGCTTCTCGTATGAAGTCATTAGCAAGTAGGTTCTTTACTTCCTCGTCGAGGGCTGCTGATCGTTCTGCTCCCATGCTTCTCTTTTTCTGCTTTATCGGTGCCCTGGTGGGATCGATGTTCAGCATGTGGCATGCTATGTCTGGGGAGATTCCTGTCATATCGGCATGTGTCCACGCAAATACATCTAAGTTGTGGTGGAGAAAGTCGATGACTTGATCCTTCAATTCTGTTTTTAGCTGAGATCCTATTTTTAATAGTCTGTTTGAATCATGTTTGTCTACAGATACGAATTCCATGGCCTCTGCAGGCTCAGCGGTAGCCTCCTCCTCCTTATCCCTGGGGTCTAGTTCATTGAAAGGATCGCTGGTGTATCGAAGAGGAGGGGCTTTCTTTAGTTGCTATGCTTTCAAGCTTTTCATGCAGAGAGTAGTCTCTGCATCTTTCCCTTTATTCTTTCTATGGTTATTGTGAAGTTCAGTTACATAGCAATCTCGAGCGGCGTCTTGATCTCCTTCAACTTCTCCTATTCCGTCATCTGTTGGGAATTTCATCTTTAGGCACCACGGGGCTAGGACAATTTGGAAGTCAGACAAGGCTGGTCTTCCCAAGAAGGCGTTGTAGGCCGAGCGGTTTTCTATTAGTACGAACGTTTGTTTTCGCACAACGGAGCGGGGATGACTTCCTATTTCGACGAAGAGGTCAAGTTGCCCGAGGGGGCATTTTCGCATCTCCAGTGAAACCGTGCAGGGGTTTGTTGCAGGGAGACACATCCTTCATTGACAGTTTCATTTTGTCGAAAGCATGCTTGAACAGGATATTTACGGAGCTTCCTGTGTCTATTAGAATTCGGAAAACTTTAGCTGGACCGAACCAGGCAGAGATGACCATGGGATCCATATGCGGATACTGCCTTCCTTCTAAATCACGCCTACTGAATACGATGTCGTCACTCTCTTTCCGTTTCGGGTGGCGTTCTTCCATAATGTAGTTGACATAGCCTTCAACATTTCTAAGTGACTTGCCGTATCTTTCCATCTCTGCCCAGCTTCTGTCGGCGATGTGTGGTCCTCCCGAGATGGTATGGACCACTATCTTCTCTTGACTAGAGCCACTGGTGTTGCGATTCCCTCCGCCTACTTCTGGGAGGGGTTGCTTTGAGCTCTCATTGGCAGGAGTTGGAGTCCTGTTCTGACCTTTCACATAGCGTTCCAGCCTTCTTCTCCTGATGTGTTCTTCGATCAAGTCCCGGAGATGGTGGCATTCATTGGTGTCATGTCCGTGGGATTCATGGAAGCGGCAGAACTTTCCAGACTTGAGTGCGTTATCAGATTCTTTCTTGTGCGGGGGGCGCTTGTATCCGAGTTCGCCCTGAGTGGCTAGGAAGATGTTTTCGATTGTTTCATTCAAAGGAGTGTAGGAGTCAAATCTTGGTCCTGGCCGATATTGGCGTTTTTCAACCTTCTTGCCCCCAGCATTGTCTCTAGATTCATTTCTTCGAATGTCCTTGGTTGCAGCGGGAACATTGTCTGAGGTTGTCTTACCATGTTGCCCTGACTGCCTCTCAGTGGCGGCGTCTTCGAGTCTCATATACTTTCCAGCTTCATGGAAGAAATCAGGTAAAGTAGCTGGTTTTTCCTTAGTTAATCTTCTAGCGAACTTGGTATCCGGGTATACACCACTACAGAGGGCCATTAGGGTGAGCTTTTCATCGGCATCTTGGACTGCGGCCGCTGCGGCATTGAACCGAGTTAGATATTGTTGCAGTGTCTTTCCGGATTTCTGTTTGACATTGGATAGAGAATAAGCATCCTTGGGTTGTTCTACGTAGATGCGGAACTGGTTAATGAACCTTTCTTTCAACATCTCCCATGAGCTGATAGACCCTTGGGGTAGATGGCAGAACCAGGAGCTAGCTAGATCTGCTAGGAATAGCGGAAAGCATTTACACAGCACCCCTTCTGTTGCTCCGCTCATGAGCATATGCTGGGTGTATCTTTGTAAGTGTACGATGGGGTCGGAAGTCCCCTTGTAAGGTTCCATGGTTGGCATTTTCCATTCCCGGGGGGTGATGGCAGTTTCGATATTGCGGGTGAAGGGGCTGGTGACCCTAGCGCCTATTCCTCGGTCCCTTTGCTCTCGTTGGACGCATTCTCTGAATAATCGTGCCATTCTTTCATCAGAATTTGGAGCGGATAGAAATGAACTTGGTTCTTCCCTGCGAGATCGGTCTCGTCCAGATGACCTGTAGGGATGGTATAGTCTATCACTTCTGACGTTATCCAGTGGTTGTCTCTGGCTGCTCGGATGCATGCTAGGACCAGCTACAGTTGCCCCCTGCCTTGATCTTCCCCTGCGGGGTTCTGTTTCGAGCATTTCCATGGGGTCAACTTCGGGCTGGGTTCTAGCTCGGCTCCGTTCAGCGGGGTTTCTATGATTAGGTGGCATGACTGGCTCAGCCACATCCGACCCTCGCCTGGCGCCTCCCCCACTGGGTTCGGTTCCAAGTGCTTCATCGAGTCGGAGTTCGGGCTGAGTCCGGGCGCGGCCCCTATCATTGTTGTTCCTGTTGATGGCTTCCTCGAAGAGGGAAGACCTTTGCTGTCTTCGAGATCCTCCAGATTGAGATTCATCCCATGATTCAGTGTTGCGGTTGGATTCTTCGACATCCCTCAAGCGTGACATGAGTTGGTTCACCAAAGCTTCCTGTTGGGATGCGAAGCGGTTAGTCACTTCCACCACAACTCTGTTTAGGTCTGCTCTAGTGATTACTGCCGGTTGTTCCGCGGCAGGGGCTGTTGGAATTGCCTGATCTACATGTGGCACTGCTGCTGTAGTGGGATGGTTC
Organism: Allium cepa; assembly: GCA_030765085.1. Taxonomy (NCBI): domain Eukaryota; kingdom Viridiplantae; phylum Streptophyta; class Magnoliopsida; order Asparagales; family Amaryllidaceae; genus Allium; species Allium cepa. The sequence continues at coordinate 511,904,216 of CM060941.1, forward strand.
TCTTGATCTGAATCTACTGGATTTGGAGCGCTGCTAGTTGCAGCGTTCTTTCCCTTGTTGGCGTCTTTTCTTGGCCTGGAAGTCATGTTTCCTAGGCAATGAAAGGTGCTATTGGGAAAAAAGGTTGAATGAGGGAAGCTGAAGCTTCGAGTTCGAAGTTCTCAGTGAAAGCACCAAAAATGTTTGCGCAAAAAATGGGCAAACACCTCCGAGTCGTGTGATTTAGTTGATTTTATGTGATCCTTAATGGTTTAGATAAGTTATGTAAATATGAAAAAAAAAACAGGGGCTGAAATGTAAAAGACACGCAGATTTATAGTGGTTCGGCCAGAACGTGCCTACGTCCACTTTATATGTTATTATCTTCTTTTTTTTTCAGATTACAAGTACAATGCTTTGTGTACAAGTATATGAAAGTAGTTTGAAAGTTCCTTCCGTGCTTGAGCTCTCAAACTTGTCTGCCATTGTTGTACCCCTGCCCCTCTATTTATAGAATGAGGTAGGGGGCAGGGGTCTTGGAAGTATATAGCTGCTGGTGGGCCCGGGCTGAAGCAATCTGGACTGGCAATCATCTGGTTCGGCGGAGCTTCATTCGGTGGTGAGGTATGTGTTTGGCTCGGTGGCGTTGGTTCGGCCATGAATGATTTGGTGTTGGTGGTCCGGTTGTGGAGTTGTGGTGGACCGGTGGTAGGAGCATGGTCTGGTCCGGTATTGGCTTGTAGGTTGGTCCGGTGTTGGCTGTCTGGACCAGTTGTGTGACTGGTTCGGCCAAGATGGGGATGGGTTTGATCCGGTGGCCGAATACGAAGGAGGCCGAATGGAGATGACCGAATGTAGGTTCGGTAATGGAAGCTTGGGGCCGAATGAGCTTCTTCATGGAGAATGTTGGATGGACTTCTAGGTTAGTATTGAGCTTCTTGGCTGTCGAACGAAGTGGAGGTTGCGAGCCCGGGTGAAACTGTGACTTCTCGGTCTCGAGATCTTCTGGGTGAAAATTCGCCCAACACCCGGGACTACCCCTTACTGGATAATCCCGAGTGAGATCACCCCGCGGTTGGGATCAGCAACCGCCCACTAAGCCGAAATAAAAGGGACATCTAGATGGGGATGACCTCACCCTGCTTGGGTGCTACTCACCTAGCCTTGCTGCATAACCCCTGATTTTCAGTCATTCCCATTTGATGAGGCTTGAGGCTAAGCGTTACCTTTTTAGAACATATCCCTTAGAATGCCCATCGTCCACCTGACGATGTTCCGAAAGCATTCATCCATACAAGTCCGTCCCGGGTTCGGACGGAACCGAAGGCACTATTCCTACCACATCCATTCTGGAAATATCCTCAGGATTACTAGCGACTAGCCCTTGCACTTCACTGCTCCATCTTCGAATCCAAAATCGTTTCCCGCGAAACGTACAAACTGGATCGAAGTGGTTTTCGAGAAATAAATCTCGATCCCGGTCTCTTCGAAACGATCAACGCATTTGTCCAATATTGATAGTCGGTTATTTAACTATCAATTAATAATCACAAACAACCATCCAACAATAAATAATTTCCCAAATTATTTATTAACCTCAAAAATATCTTCACACGATATATTCCTATTTTCAACTCTTTGAAAACAATTTCAAATCATCTTTCTTTTTTCGAATAAACTTTCCCAAATATTTTCTATCTCCACTGAAATCACCAAGCACAAAACTAGATTTTTAAAATAATTTAAAACACTTTACTTTGAAGTATACTTTGAAATATTTAAGGTAAAACTACTTCAAAAATTTTGTTAAAAATTCATACTATATGAATATTTAAAAATAAGGTTACTTAATAGAATATAAACTAGATTTTCACTTTTTAAAACAAAATACTAAGTCACTCTTTAAATAATTACTGCTATAATAGATTAAAGGAAATACTTACTTTTAGAATTTAAATATTTAGAAATAATAAATTTTTAAAACATACTTTTTAAAACAACTTTAAAACTTTTAATTTACATTTAAAAATTTACTTTGAAAACATACTTGGTTATTCAGGGAGAATTTCCAATCTCAATCACTTAAATCAATTTCCCAAATTGATTCCCAATTTATTCCATTTGAAATAAATTTCTTTACTTACTCAGTTCATTTCAAAATTCATTAATTATGGACTTTGTTGTTATTATTATTATTTTTCCGTTTGATTTTAAATCTTTCAACTGAAATATACAAACTTCAGATTTTTTTCCAATTTGCTACTTTATTCCTTTCAATAATTTAAATCTTAAGTTTTAAATAAATGTTTTGTTCTTTTTAAATAATAACACTGAATTTTAAAATTCATTAGCTTTGTGTTTATTCAAATTTTCCTTTCCATACTCAAGATATATTTATTAGAAATTTTAAAGTCACTTTATTTCTTTTCCAATTTATTCTTAAATTTATTCTATAATTATATTACTTACAAATTCACTTCTTTTATTTTCTTTCCAAAATCCAATTTTAATATTTTGGGTAATTCATTATACCTAATTATATCCAATCAAACCATAGCATTCAATATTCCAATATAATTCATCATAGAATATCAAATAATCATGACAGATGGCATTAAATAATTTTAATAAATGACGAGGGATCCAGTTGGATCTCTCCAAGCTGTTTTCCCTGCATCCACAGACGTTAGCACAATATAAAATGCTAATTCCAAAATATATACCATACTATGGCACATAAATCAATTCAATCATTCAACCAATTGTCTAAATTTAATCATTTAAATTTAAATTTAACCGAGTGAGATTAACTCACCATTGCTTATGTTTTGAAATCCATTTCCACTCCGGCATGACCGCTTCATAATTTTAAACCTTGAATAAACAATTTATATAGTTTATTAATATTTGAATAAACCGAACAATTTATTTCCACGTAGTTAACTAATCATTTAATTTATACAATTTTTCTTTAAACCATTTGGTAACTGAAATATTTAAATATGTTAATAAAACAAGTTAATCACTAAATCCATTGTTTAAAAATAAACTAGCAACTTTAAAATAGGTATGTAACAACCCGGAGTTTTATAACAATTAATTTTCGTCAAATGACGATTTAATTAGTTGTTAATTGCTATTGAGAGTTTCGAGTGCAGTTTATATTCTTTTGGAAATTTGTTAAGTGTTGTTTGGATTTTAAATATTAATCGCGGCCCACGTTTCATATTTTTGTTTAAAGCCGTGATAGTATTCAAGACCCGATCCCCCTCCAATTCCCTCATTCGAAACCCTAAGCACAAAAATAAAATAAAACGAAAATGGCTGCCAGATCCCTTCCATCGTTCGAATCAAATTTAGGGCTTGTGAAATTTGATGAAGCCGCCGACCTTATCGATCGTCTCTGGAGATGGAATCGGCTGCAATTTGGATCGTTAGGTTCTTCGAATCCAAGGTGAGTGAACTTTTTCACACACATCTCCTTCAACTCGCACTTCGACAGTTTAAATTCGTTTCGATGTTGATGATTTTTATCTGCCTTGGTTTGATTTCTGTATATTTTCTGCAAGTTTGATTTTGGGAAAAACATAGTTTTGATGAGAATTCGATTTGACTTTGTGTTTGATGATTTTCACTCCACTCTCTGATTTCATGAGTTTGCTGGCTTCGGCCTTGGATTGAGTTTTCAATTAACGATGCTTGTTAATTACTGCTTTGGTTGGTAATTTGAGTTGAAGTCACTTGACCTCGACATCCTTGGGCTTTTGATTACTTGCGGTCTCGATTTTGTTACACACTGCATTTGCTTTCTGATACATGTATACTTGTTATACACTGCATCATCACTTGAACTAGACATTGCTCTTTAGCGCAGTTGTTCTACACCTCCATTTATACTTGAGTTTGACCTGTAGCTTGTATGGTCACTTGCACTTCGTGGTTCACGGGTTTCTTTTGTCCACACATCTCTGATAAACTAGTGAGTCGGCTTGGAGCTTTTGTTGCCTTATGACTGTGCCACGAGTAGATTGCATTACACCTGAGAATCATTGGGTCGTGTTGTGTCATTACTGATGACTGTTGCATCGTTCATCCTCTACTAGGAATTTGTGCAAGCATCGTTACACGTATGCACGTATTAAAGCATGTAATATTGTAGGTAATCATAATAACTTCTCTGTTTAAAGTTATACTATACCAGTGAGATAATGTGTTTGCAGTAAGGTTGAACTTGCTACTGTGATTTTCTTTTGTGACCGTGGTTACTTCAAACATGTGATTTTTATCACCTGGCGTCTTCTGTCAACATTCTAATTCGTTGCATTAGATTTATAACTACTGCATATAAGTATTTATGTGTTAAGCTTGTCAAAAATCTTGTGCAGTTTTACTTGTTGTCCTCATATTGCGACTGTTTGAGTTGGTTCCATTGTTTTTCATTGTTGCTTGGATATTGAACTGCTTTATGCTTGAAGTCGTAGCCTGTACACCTACCCTATGTTGAATCCAGCTAATAGTTCGGGTTTGACCTTGTGCCCGGTTGTGTACATCATTACTGTATTGGCAAGGCAGTGCACGCAAGCGTGAACTACAGCCACACGGAATTGAGTTTTTGGGTACATTATCACTATAGTGGCAAGGCAGTGCACGCAGGCGTGAACTGCAGCCACACGGTATGGCTTTTATGATATTCTATCTTGTTTTGATTTATTGATCTTTTGCATACTCCATATGCTGTAGTGGCGAGGCAGTGCATGCGTGCGTGTACTGCAGCCCTACCCGAATTGTCATTTTAATTGATATTTCAATATTTTGTGTCGTATTCTGATTTGGTTTAATTTCGTGGTTTTGTTGATATCTAATTATCTTTTTGATAATTAGATTATGAGTTTCTAATTATTTATTTAATAATTAGAATTTGTCGTTAGTTACCTTTTCGGCAATTCTGTTGTTTTCTAAATTATCTTCATTAGTAATCTTTTAAATTATCTTCATTAATAATCTTTTTAGTTTATCTTCGTTGATAATTTGGGTTTGCTGATTTGTTGTTTAACACTGTTACGTGTTATATTTATCGTTATCCGATTTCTTTATTTAAGGATCGGATAGACGAGATTTATTGGGACTGTCGTCTATTCATTATTTAATTATTATTGCTTCTGTGCACTAATAACTGAGTTTGAATTAGACTGACCCGTGTATTATTTTCTTTTGAATTTAATACTCGGGTCAGACCGAGTATTTACAGGTTGTTGATATCTTACTTTGGGTTGCTGCTAGAGCTATGAAGTCTTTTCTTACTTTTTGGAGTAGTCGTTGTTTTAGTATAGGATGTTGTATATTCATGTATATTATTTACGATAATGTACTTGTATGTGTATCTTCCTGAGTCGACAATTGTTGTTGTATCATATGTACTGTATCACATGTATTGTAACTGACATCAGTTATTATATATATGAGACTTTTTGTTTTATCTGTGTTCCGCATTTATATGATCTGTGTTATTATTATATTTATTGTCCTAAACTATTATGAACCATCGTAGTTCGTTTTATATTGGAATTGGGTATGTCGATGGAAGTAAATAAATAAGAGTTGAAAAATTAAAAATATATACACTCCTATCGCAATAACCAATACTAATGTAAGGCCTAACTACGGATGGCCGCTCCTATCCAGCCTTATTCTTCGTAATAACAGACAGTATTTCTTTTAATACCCTTTGTTATTGTGAGCATAGAGGTAGGGCGTCACAGTTGGTATCAGAGCTTGGGGTTTATGGACATAATATAAAACATAACTTAGATGGAACATGTGTTACAACTATCAGTCGATGTTTTATGGTGCTTTGAGTCAAAACTAAAGTTTTGAAATTTTGATGAAATTTTTAAATATCTTTATTTAAAAATAAAAGTGAATTGTGTTTTGTTTATCAGAGTGCGCAGCGAAAACAGTGAGACTGCTTCGCTGAGTACAGCTGATAATTATTTTGATTTAAAAATCAAAATATGAAATTGAAATAAATTTCAATTGTTGTTTACATAGCTGTGTTTAATTTGTTTTCTATGAAAATTCGAATCTGATTTGAGGATTCGAAGCGATTGCAGTTATGTGATTTTTTGGAGATTTCTGCTGTTTTCAATTATCTTCATTGAAGATATAATTGAATGATTTCTTTATTCATTTGTAGTATACGTGCAAATTTAAGTTGCACGTTACTGCATTAATTTTACGTTGAACCGGTGTTTGGTTTTAAACGTATTTTGTTGCCGTTATTTTTATAACGGGATTTTCACACTGATGCTAAGTTTTTGAAATATGGTGTTTTGTTGACATTTTTGATGAATGAAAATTCACTGGTATTATATTTTGATGCAAATTATTTTGATGAGATTTTTGACATTTAAAGATTACTGTCGCATTGACTTCAGTAACCGTCAAATTTCAAAGTGGATTTTCAAGCGGTTATCCCGCAATGCTGATTTTGTTGTCCGTTTTACGGTATTTTGAGAAGTGCAATTTCCTTGTCGAAATTGTCACTAATGTTGCTGTTTTTATCATGGATTTATAAATCTTTTTAAAAATAAAATTGTTTTCCAAATTTTTATAGTTTACGCTTTCAAAGGAATGAGGAAGCGACTTAAACGATTCAGCAAAATCGAGGACTAAGAACCCTTTCTTTTACCGATTCGCTTAATTCCGGACTTGTTCGTTTGAGAATGTAGATTATTACTTTTATAAATAAATGAAATTGTTTTCAGAAGTTTTTCAGTTTGCGTTTTCAAAACAATGAGAAAGCGATTTAAACGTTTCAGCAAAATCGAGGATTATGACCCCTTTCTTTTACTGATTCGCTTAATTCCGGACTTGTCCGTTTGAGAATGTGAAATGTTATTTTTGAAATACACAATTTTGCACTTTCAAGGAAACGATGAAGAGAAATAAACGATTTAGTAAAACTCGTGGTTACGGGACATGTGCGTTTGTTATTTTGGTTAATTCCGGACTCGTTAATTGAAATAATTGCCGTTTTGATGATTTTGATGATTTTCGTGTGCTTTCGAGCCACTATGTTGGACCTTCGGGTCATGTGTTGGACCTTCGGGTCAATACCAGTACCAGACCTTTGGGTCATTTGTTGATTTGATTATCATTTTTTGATAATCGAATATTTGTTGATTTGATTATCATTTTTGATAATCAAATATTTGTTGATTTGATTATCGTTTTTTATAATCGTAATGACCCGTATTTTACGTGTCGGTAAATCGTAAAATAGTTGTCACTAGGTCGTTTTCATTATTTGAGTCAACCTGAGTTAGCTCGTGTGGGAGCTTAGGTCGTGTTGTGGTTTGGGTCGGTGGAACGAGTTAGTGGTAGCTACCGACTTAAGGTGGTTAGCGGGTTAAGCAGATGGGCCGACCTAAGAGCTAACGGTCTAGGGGAGTAAGCGGCTTAGCAGAGTTAGAGGTATGGAGCTGGACCGACCTAGGAAGGTCACCGACTTAGTGGAGTGACCGACCTATAGTAGTAACCGACCCATAGAATTGATCGACTTAAGGTGATTGGCCGACCTAAGGGAACTAATGGCTTAGGGAATGCCGACTCAAGGGTTAGTGGCTTAAGGGGTTAAGCGACCTAAGGCTTAGGTCGTGAACGAGTTAAGGGTGTTAGGTCGTTGGGTCGCTAAGCCGTGTGTGTTGAGTTGTCCCTTGTGTTAGGTCGGCAGGGTTGTTGAGTCGTAGGTCGTATAGGTGCTAAGTCGTAGAGTGTTGGGGCGGCTTCGAGTGTTGGGGCGGCTTCAAATGTTAAGTCGCGTGCACGTGATAGGTCGTGCATGCTATAGGTCGCGTATAGTTCTGTGAGTGGATGGTCCTAAGTCGTTTGGTAGTTAGGTCGTCTACATTTGTGAGTCGTTAGGTCGGCGTCTGATTAGGTCGTTGGGTCGGCAGAGTGTGTTGAGTCGTTAGGTCGTGACCGACCTAGGAGCACCGACCTAAGAGGAAATCTGCCTATAAATAGAAGTGCCCATCTTCATTTTTGGAATCCGGATTTTGAAGCGACGAAGTGCTGCCATTTTGAGAGCTCGACTACAACACTTCTTCACTTCTTTTCTCCACTCTAATCTAGTGCTTCCTTCCATCCAAGATTGAAGATCCAAGAGCCAAAGTTGAAGATCTCTATCCATCGAAGAGAGATTTCATCGTTTGAAGGGAAACCTTGTCGGATCAAGCTAGATCCTTTGCTGTCCAGATCTGGAGTTTGTTGTTTTTGAGGTGTTTAGGTGATTCGGCGAGTGGTGGTTATCTCTCACACGGACCCAAAGGAGTATATTGGATCGGTGGTTTGTTTGTGTGTTAAAGATAGCGATTTCATGCATTTTCCTTAAGTCTGCATGTAGATCCATCGTTCATAAAGTTTTGATATCCATTTTACTACATGTTAACCTATGCTAGTTCATTCGTCAAGATATTATTTAGAATTCATGCTTGTTAGATTTGGACTCTTTATTTACGAAATTGCCATTATTGCCATTATTGTTTATTTAGATCTTGTTTGAATGATTGATTACTTGGATTAATGATTGATTGGATTGATTGTTAGAAATTAGTTGATTGATGATTTGATTTGGACAAGTTGGTCGAAGATGATTCAAAAGCTAAGTGGAAAGACTCTTGAATAAGGAAAGCTGCCCGTGGCATATGAAGCGGATGATAAAGCTCATATGGATAGATTTGATGATGATGTTGAGAAGGGACTTTGCTATGATGCGATAAAGCAAAGCAGGATGTGAGATAGCCTTGGTTTAATCCATACGGGATCATCCCAAGCATGTTGATAACTCGGTGATATGGTTCAAGTTTGTTGATAATGGTTGGCTCGAGAGGCGCTTGAGCTAGTATGTGAATAGTCGTTGGGGAGGATGACTAGAAGGCTGAGATTTCATCGTTGTTGAAGGTTCTAGCATTCTCAAAGCAAGAGTACGTTGGGACGGGTCACGACGACGTCCCAGGCATGGGTCACGATGACGTGTTAGTACTCTGGGCAGATTCGATAGTCCTAGGCATGGGTCACGACGACGTGCGGAGTTATGTCGAGAACCGGGGTTACCATTAGCCCTTGACGGACGGATGAAAGAATGAGCCGGTCATTCAATTGACGGTGATATCGAGGCAATGATAACAGTGATAGACAGAGTCGTGGATGTTTGGACGTTGGTTGAACCATCATTTGGTCTCAAGAGCGATGCTTTTTGGGTGCTTACCTGATCTTGGTTTAGGCGTTGGGGGTTTGTACTTGGAAAACGTCGACCTTGACTCGAGTGATAATTGCTTTACTTTAATTGTCTGCTTTGCTATGTTTGTTTCTGCTTAGTGTGTCTGGGGGCTATCACTGTAGAAAGAGGTGGAGTGGGATGGTTCAGTTCCTATTCCTTTTTACCCTTTATGCTCTTTTGGTATGTTTAATAGTTGATTTACTGCTCACTAAGACTTTTGTCTGACTCAAGGTTTTATGTTTAACTCTTATTATCTTGGGTTGTTCATCCATGTTGGGATGGGCAGACTAGGTAGCAAGTGACAGGTGCTGTTCTTAGTGACTAACGCTGTTGATGACGAAGACAAGCTGGAGGCTTTTGCATATTGTTTTCTTACTATATGTACTGGATGTTCCGCTGTTTGTATGATTCTCTGAGTGTTATGTAGTGAGGCTTGCTGTATTGACTTTTCATATTGTTGTACCAAACTATTATGAGTTTATATGATGAGATTCTATTCTATGGAGCTTCACTATGTATACTTTTCTATTGTATTTTATCCATGCGCTGTGAGTAATACGATAGACTATTCTGTGTTTACCTTACCTTGATGATCGTCCATGGCTACCTGGCACACTTTTCAGCGCACTATTCCCTTGTTTGGTGCAGGAGTCATGGGCGGTCGTCACATTTGGTATCAGAGCTTTGGTTAATCGATATTAGCCAACGCTCGCTGATGTAACTACGTATGAGAGATGTAATTGTATTTTGATGGATAATTACTATATATAATATAGTAGCTTAGGAGGATTTGAACTCCTTATGTAGTTGTTTCTCACGGTGTTCTAATCATTCTTTTTATAGATATTAAGAATGAGTCGAAGAGGGAGACCAGCTGCTAGAGGAGGCCGTGCTGTTGAGGGGGCTGTTGATTATGCTTCTATGTTCGAGGCTATGATGACTTCGATCATGAGAAGGATGCCAGCTCCGGGGTCATCAGTAGATGTTGGAGTTCAAGTTCAAGCTCCAAAACCAGTGGATTTTGCTAAGTTGTGTAAGGACTATACTGCTCTTGGAGGAAAGGTTTTCTTGGGGACAAAATCAACCATTGAAGTTCAGAGGTGGATTGATGCTTGTAGAAGGATCTTTGGTGATTTGGGAATTGAGGATGCAGCTAAGAGGAAGCTTGCATCAAGACAGCTTCAAGGAAGAGCTTCTGATTGGTGGAACTCTATCACCATTGATACTTCAGAGGAAGAGATCACTTGGGAGCAATTCCAAGCTAGATTTGAAGCTAAGTTCATTTCTACAGCTCAGAAATCTGTTCTGTTCAAGAAGTTTGTGGAACTCAAGCAAGGAGGAAGACCAGTTCTTGAGTATGTTTCTGAGTTTGAAGCTTTGTCTAAGTATGCTCGGTCATATATTGAATCTCCTTATCAGAAGAATGAGAAGTTTGTGACAGGCTTGGACAGTTATCTTGGGAGGCAGTTGGTGGATCATTTGGATGACCCATTTGAGAAGCTTGTGGAGAAAGCTCTCAGGCATGAGAATTTGTTTCCTAAAGAAGGATCTGTTGTTGCTGTGACCAAGGAGCAAAGTGGAAACAAGAAGAGAAAGCAGCAGCAGAAGGGTAAGGATGGCTAGAAGAAGCCGAAGGGTGAAGTGACCTGCTACAACTGTCGGCAGAAGGGTCATCTCTCCAGAGATTGCAAGAATCCGAAAGTGCCGGTGAAGTGCCACAACTGTGAAAAACCGGGGCATATCAAGAGGAATTGTCCAGAACCGAGGAAGGACAAGCAGATTGTGCAAGCTTATGCTTTGGGGGCTATGCCATCATCTTTGAAGGCTCCTACTGCTGAAGAGGAGGGAAAGAGTGTGGTGGTTCAAGGTACTCTTTCCATTTGTGGTGTTCCAGTTAGAGTGTTATTTGATACTGGGGCGTCGCATTCCTTTGTTTGTAGTAATCTTGTAGGCCGGTTGGGTTTGGAACCGGATATTGTTGATAGACCATTGGTTGTGACTAATCCAGTTGGGGGTTCGTCTTGTTTGTGTATGGTATGCCGTGGTCTAGTTGTATCGAGTCACGATTTCGCTTTTATTTGTGATTGTTTTGTTCTGAACTTTTCGGGGTTCGGAATTATTTTGGGGATGGACTGGCTTAGGAAGTATGCGGCAAGGGTTGATTGTAAGAGGCTGGAGGTGACAGTCGAGAATGTGGAGGGGCGAAAGGTTGTGATACGATGTAAGCATGAGGAAGGCGTCTTCATGAGCTTCATGTATTCGCTGGTTGTTCCACGGGATGGACTGTCATCGATGCCTATTGTGAATGGATTTGAGATGTCTTTGACGAGGTCAAAGGGTTACCGCCGCATAGAGAGATCGAGTTTCGTATCGATCTGGTTGAGGGAGCCAGACCTGTTGTGATTCCTCTTAGGCGGATGGCGCCTAGGGAACAACAAGAGTTGAAGGTGCAAGTTGATGACCTTTTACGGAAAGGATTCATTCGGCGTAGTGTGTCCGAATGGGGTGCACCAGTTGTTTTTGCAACCAAAGCGGATGGATCGTTGAGGTTGGGTTTGGATTATCGTGAGCTGAATAAAGTGACTAAGAAGAACAAGTATCAATTGCCGAGAATAGATGACTTGTTTGATCAGCTTCACAAAGCTAAGGTGTTGTCTCAGATGGATTTGGCAACGGGATTTGACCAGTTGAGAGTGGCAAAGGATAGTGTGCCGAAGACTGCTTTCAGGACACCATCTGGTTTCTTTGAGTGGCTGGTAATGCCATTTGGATTGACCAATGCACCAGAATATTTTGTGGATCTTATGAATAGAGTGTTTAGAGATCAGTTGAACAAGTTTGTACTTGTGTTCGTGGATGATATTCTAATTTATTCCAGAACTGAAGAAGAGCACAAGACATACTTGCGGATTGTTTTGGAAATCTTGCGAAAACATCAACTGAGGGCTAAGTTTTCGAAGTGTCACTTCTGGAAGAGTGAAATGAGGTTCTTAGGCCATGTTATCTCTGGAAATGGAATAGCGGTTGATCCCGCAAAGGTGGCAGCAATCCAGGATTGGGTTAGACCTAAGAATGCATCTGATGTGAGAAGTTTTCTTGGATTAGCAGGATATTATCGTCGGTTTATCAAAGACTTTTCCAAGATAGCTGCACTATTAACAGGATTGATGAAAAAGAACCAAGTTTTCAGATGGGATGCTAAGTGTGAACAAGCTTTCGGAATCCTGAAAGAGCGACTGACAAGTGCTCCTCTTTTGACTATTCCAAGTGGAAATGATGAGATGGTGGCTTACACCGATGCATGTGGCATTGGACTTGGAGCAGTGCTGATGCAAAAGGATAAAGTTGTTGCGTATGCAAGTCGACAACTGAAGCTGCATGAAGGGAATTATCCGACTCATGATTTGAAGTTAGCGGCGATTGTATTTGCTCTGAAGATGTGGAGACATTATCTATTGGGAGTTCGATTTGAGTTGTTTACAGATCATAAGTCATTGAAGTATCTTTTCTCCCAAAAAGATTTGAATCTTCGGCAGCAGCGATGGCTAGAGTTTTTAGCAGCATATGGTTTTGGTACAGCCTATACTCCGGGAAAAGGTAACGCAGTGGCAGATGCGTTAAGTCGAAGACATGCAAAATTGGGAGCCATGTTTTCAGAATGGAAGAGTCTCGAGTATTTAGCTGGATTTGACTTCAGGCCTAGATGTGAATTGGAACCCGAGATGTTGGCAAACTTATCGATAAGACCTACTCTAGTGGAAAGAATTGGCGAGAGCCAAAAGCGAGACGATAAGCTTGTCAAGATTATCCGAGATTTGGAATCTGGGTCAGACCCAGGGAAGGATAAAGGATTCGAAGTCGATCGAGAGGGTTGGCTTCGGAAGCAAGGACGGCTAGTTGTTCCCGATATAGATGGATTGAGAGATGAAGTTCTTAAGGAAAGTCATCAATCGAAGTTGACAATTCATCCAGGTGGAAATAAGATGTATCGGGATATGAAGAGAACCTATTACTAGGAAGGTATGAAGAAAGATGTTGGAAATTTTATTTCCAAGTGCACGAACTGCCAGTTGGTAAAAGCCGAGCAGAAGAAGTCAAGTGGATTGCTTCAGCCATTGGAAGTTCCTACATGGAAGTGGGAGCAAATATCGATGGATTTTATCGATGGACTACCTAGAACCAGAGCAGAAAATGAAGGGATTTGGGTCATCGTAGATCGACTGACTAAGAGTGCAAGATTCATTCCTGTTCGATCAACTAGGACTGCATCGAAATTGGCTGAGTTGTATGTTAAGTGGATAGTTCGATTCCATGGTATTCCGAAGAGTATAGTGAGCGATCGAGATCCATTGTTCACTAGTAGATTTTGGAAGAGCTTCCAAGAAGTTTTGGGGACCGAGTTGTGTTTGAGTACAGCTTATCACCCCCAAACAGATGGTCAGACCGAGAGAGTCAACCGAGTTTTGGAAGATCTTCTCAGAGCATGTGTTTTGGACTTCGGAGGATTATGGAAAGATCATCTTCATTCGGTGGAATTTGCATATAATAACATTTACCAGTCAAGCATTGGTATGGCACCATATGAGGCATTATATGGAAGACCGTGTAACTCTCCGGCATGTTGGCTGGAAACAGGAGAAAAGTTGATACTTGGGCCAGAAATGATTCAACAGACTACGGATTGTATAGAGATCATCCGGCGACGAATGAAGGCAGCCCAAGACCGTCAGAAAAGTTATGCCGATAAGCGTCGTAAAGATTTGGAATTCGACGTAGGTGAGATGGTTTTTGTAAAGATTTCTCCTCTGAAGAATGTTATTCGATTCGGGAAGAAAGGGAAATTGACTCCAGGTTTGTTGGGCCATTCCCGATTACCGAGCGAATTGGAAAGCTCGCTTATAGATTGGAGTTACCAGAAAAGATGACGAGTGTGCACAATGTCTTTCATATATCGTATCTACAGAAATATGTGTACGACTCGAATACAGTGGTTTCTGCTGAGAGCTATGAAGATTTAGAGGTTGATCCAGTTGTTACGAGACCTCGTAAGCCACTTCGTGTTGTTGAAACCAACACAAAACAGCTTAGGAGGAAGACAATTACGTTGTTCAAGATACAATGGAGTGATGATGTTAACGACTATACATGGGAAGAGGAAGAGAGGATGAAGGCAGCTCATCCTGAACTCTTCGAGGTATGGCCCTAAGGTGTCGTGGCATCTCATGAACTTGTAACTTGTTCTAGTCTTAGAATTCTGCATGCTAGGCTAGTAGTTGGATGCATGGTTTGGTGGTTGCTATGGATGGTAGGCATGCGGAATAGTTTTGGTTGCTCTGGATTGTTTGGAATTTCGGGGGCTAAATTCTTAAAGGGGAGAGAATGTAATGACCCGTATTTTACGTGTCGATAAATCGTAAAATAGTTGTCATTAGGTCGTTTGCATTGTTTGAGTCAACCTGAGTTAGCTCGTGTGGGAGCTTAGGTCGTGTTGCGGTTTGGGCCGGTGGAACGAGTTAGTGGTAGCTGCCGACTTAAGGTGGTTAGCGGGTTAAGGAGATGGGCCGACCTAAGAGCTAATGGTCTAGGGGAGTAAGCGGCTTAGCAGAGTTAGAGGTATGGAGGTGGACCGACCTACGAAGGTCACCGACTTAGTCGAGTGACCGACCTATAATAGTAACCGACCCATAGGATTGACCGACTTAAGGTGATTGGCCGACCTAAGGGAACTAATGGCTTAGGGAATGTCGACTCAAGGGTTAGTGGCTTAAGGGGTTAAGCGACCTAAGGCTTAGGTCGTGAACGAGTTAAGGGTGTTAGGTCGTTGGGTCGCTAAGCCGTGTGTGTTGAGTTGTCCCTTTTGTTAGGTCGGCAGTGTTGTTGAGTCGTAGGTCGTATAGGTGCTAAGTCGTAGAGTGTTGGGGCGGCTTCAAGTGTTAAGTCGCGTGCACGTGATAGGTCGTGCATGCTATAGGTCGCGTATAGGTCTGTGAGTGGTTGGTCCTAAGTCGTTAGGTAGTTAGGTCGGCTACATTTGTGAGTCGTTAGGTCGGCGTCTGATTAGGTCGTTGGGTCGGCAGAGTGTGTTGAGTCGTTAGGTCGTGACCGACCTAGGAATGACCGACCTAAGAGTAAATCTGCCTATAAATAGAAGTGCCCATCTTCATTTTTGGAATCCGGATTTTGAAGCGGCGAAGTGCTGCCATTTTGAGAGCTCGAGTACAACACTTCTTCACTTCTTTTCTCCACTCTAATCTAGTGCTTCCTTCCATCCAAGATTGAAGATCCAAGAGCCAAAGTTGAAGATCTCTATCCATCGAAGAGAGATTTCATCATTTGAAGGGAAACCTTGTCGGATCAAGCTAGATCCTTTGCTGTCCAGATCTGGAGTTTGTTGTTTTTGAGGTGTTTAGGTGACTCGGTGAGTGGTGGTTATCTCTCACACGGGCCTGAAGGAGTATATTGGATCGGTGGTTTGTTTGTGTGTTAAAGATAGTGATTTCATGCATTTTCCTTAAGTCTGCATGTAGATCCCTCGTTCATAAAGTTTTGATATCCATTTTACTACATGTTAACCTATGCTAGTTCATTCGTCAAGATATTATTTAGAATTCATGCTTGTTAGATTTGGACTCTTTATTTACGAAATTGCCATTATTGTTATAATTGTTTATTTAGATCTTGTTTGAATGATTGATTTCTTGGATTAATGATTGATTGGATTGATTGTTAGAAATTAGTTGATTGATGATTTGATTTGGACAAGTTGGTCGGAGATGATTCAAAAGCTAAATGGAAAGGCTCTTGAATAAGGAAAGCTGCCCGTGGCATATGAAGCGGATGATAAAGCTCATATGGATAGATTTGATGATGATGTTGAGAAGGGACTTTGCTATGATGCGATAAAGCAAAGCAGGATGTGAGATAGCCTTGGTTTAATCCAGACGGGATCATCCCAAGCATGTTGATAACTCGGTGATATGGTTCGAGTTTGTTGATAATGGTTGGCTCGAGAGGCGCTTGAGCTACTATGTGAATAGTCGTCGGGGAGGATGACTAGAAGGCTGAGATTTCAACGTTGTTGAAGGTTTTAGCATGCTCAAAGCAAGAGTACGTTGGGACGGGTCATGACGACGTCCCAGGCACGGGTCACGATGACGTGTTAGTACTCTGGGCAGATTCGATAGTCCTAGGCACGGGTCACAACGACGTGCGGAGTTATGTCTAGAACCGGGGTTACCATTAGCCCTTGACGGACGGATGAAAGAATGAGCCGGTCATTCAATTAACGGTGATATCGAGGCAATGATAACAGTGATAGCCAGAGTCATGGATGTTTGGATGTTGGTTGAACCATCATTCGGTCTCAAAAGCGATGCTTTTTGGTTGCTTACCTGATCTTGGTTTAGGCCTTGGGGGTTTGTACTTGGAAAACATCGACCTTGACTCGAGTGATAATTGCTTTACTTTAATTGTCTGCTTTGCTATGTTTGTTTCTGCTTTGTGTGTCTGGGGGCTATCACTGTAGAAAGAGGTGGAGTGGGATGGTTGAGTTCCTATTCCTTTTTACCCTTTATGCTCTTTTGGTATGTTTGATAGTTGATTTACTGCTCACTAAGACTTTTGTCTGACTCAAGGTTTTATGTTTAACTCTTCTTACCTTGGGCTGTTCATCCATGTTGGGATGGGCAGACTAGGTAGCAGGTGACAGGTGCTGTTCTTAGTGACTAACGCTGTTGATGACGAAGACGAGCTGGAGGCTTTTGCATATTGTTTTCTTTCTATATGTACTAGATGTTCCGCTGTTTGTATGATTCTCTGAGTGTTATGTAGTGAGGCTTGCTGTATTGACTTTTCATATTGTTGTACCAAACTATTATGAGTTTATATGATGAGATTCTATTCTATGGAGCTTCACTATGTATAATTTTCTATTGTATTTTATCCATGCGCTGTGAGTAATTCGATAGACTATTCTGTGTTTACCTTACCTTGATGATCGTCCATGGCTGCCTGGCACACTTTTCAGCGCACTATTCCCTTGTTTGGTGCAGGAGTCATGGGCGGTCGTCACAATAATCGAATATTTGTTGATTTGATTATCGTTTTCGATAATTGAATATTTGTTGATTTGAGGTTTGATTATCGTTTTTGATAATCGAATATTTTTTGATTTGATTATCGTTTTTGATAATTGAATATTTGTTGATTTGAGATTTGATTATCGTTTTTGATAATTGAATATTTGTTGATTTGAGTTCTGATTATCGTTTTCGATAATCGGATATTTGTTGATTTTTGATTATCGTTTTTGATAATCGAATATTTGTTGATTTGATTATCATTTTTGATAATCGAATATTTGTTGATTTCATTATTGTTTTTGATAATCGAATATTTGTTGATTTGATTATCGTTTTGATAAATGGATATTTGTTGATATGAGTTCTATTTATCATTTTCGATAATCGGATATTTGTTGATTTGATTATCGTTTTTGATAATCGAATATTTGTTGATTTGATTATCGTTTTTGATAATGGAATATTTGTTGATTTGATTATCGTATTTGTTGATTTGAGATTTGATTATCGTTTTTGATAATCGAATATTTGTTGATTTGATTATCGTTTTTGATAATTGAATATTTGTTGATTTGGGATTTGATTATCATTTTTGATAATTGAATATTTGTTGATTTGAGAATTTTGATTATCGTTTGGTGATTAGATAAGAATTGTTTTTAAATTTTCTTGTTGATAACTAGATAACTGCAGATTTGCGAATTTTGATTTATGTTTTCTAATTATCTTCGTTGATAATTAGATTTTGTCGTTTTCTAATTATCGTATCGATATTTAGATATAGCTGTTTTGTTATTTCTAAATTCTAATTATCTAATTTATAATTGAATATTGCCGATAACTGTATTTATTCAGTTTTGTTGTTTTCTGATTATCTAATTGATAATTAGATTTTGTTGAGAATTTGTGAATTTCTTTTATGAAATTAAAATATTTCTTTGATGTTTGAATTCTCTACCTTTATTTTTCTAGCATAACCAGTTTATGTTAGAAAATTTAATGTTAGTGACGACCTTAATTATGAAAATTGCGGGGACGCAATTTTTATAAGGAGGGGAGTCTGTAACAACCCGGAGTTTTATAACAATTAATTTTCGTCAAATGACGATTTAATTAGTTGTTAATTGCTATTGAGAGTTTCGAATGCAGTATAAATTCTTTTGGAAATTTGTTAAGTGTTGTTTGGATTTTTAAATATTAATCGCGGCCCACGTTTTCATATTTTTGTTTGAAGCCGTGATAGTATTCAAGACCCAATCCCCCTCCATTTCCCTCATTCGAAATCCTAAGCCCAAAAATAAAATAAAACGAAAATGGCGGCTAG
Source organism: Allium cepa (assembly GCA_030765085.1). Classification (NCBI taxonomy): domain Eukaryota; kingdom Viridiplantae; phylum Streptophyta; class Magnoliopsida; order Asparagales; family Amaryllidaceae; genus Allium; species Allium cepa. The sequence continues at coordinate 511,922,880 of CM060941.1, forward strand.
ATCCTTTCCATCGTTCGAATCAAATTTAGGGCTTGTGAAATTTGATGAAGCCGTCGACCTTATCGATCGTCTATGGAGATGGAATCGGCTGCAATTTGGATCGTTAGGTTCTTCGAATCTAAGGTGAGTGAACTTTTTCACTCACATCTCCTTCAACTCGCACTTCGACAGTTTAAATTCGTTTCGATGTTGATGATTTTTATCTGCCTTGGTTCGATTTCTGTATATTTTCTACAAGTTTGATTTTGGGAAAAACATAGTTTTGATGAGAATTCGATTTGACTTTGTGTTCGATGATTTTCACTCCACTCTCTGATTTCATGAGTTTGCTGGCTTCGGCCTTGGATTGAGTTTTCAATTAACGATGCTTGTTAATTACTCCTTTGGTTGGTAATTTGAGTTGAAGTCACTTGACCTCGACATCCTTGGGCTTTTGATTACTTGCGGTCTCGATTTTGTTACACACTGTATTTGCTTTCTGATACATGTATACTTGTTATACACAGCATCGTCACTTGAACTAAACATTGCTCTTTAGTGCAGTTGTTCTGCACCTCCATTTATAATTGAGTTTGACTTGTAGCTTTTATGGTCACTTGCACTTCATGGTTCACGGGTTTCTTTTGTCCACACATCTTTGATAAACTAGTGAGTCGGCTTGGAGCTTTTGTTGCCTTATGACTGTGCCACGAGTAGATTGCATTACACCTGAGAATCATTGAGTCGTGTTGTGTCATCACTTATGACTGTTGCATCGTTCATCCTCTACTAGGAATTTGTGCAAGCATCGTTACACGTATGCACGTAGTAAAGCATGTAAAATTTTAGGTAATCATAATAACTTCTCTGTTTAAAGTTATACTATACCAGTGAGATAATGTGTTTGCAGCAAGGTTGAACTTGCTACTGTGATTTTCTTTTGTGACCGTGGTTACTTCAAACATGTGATTTTTATCACCTGGCATCTTCTGTCAACATTCTAATTCATTGCATTAGATTTATAACTACTACATATAAGTATTTATGTGTTAAGCTTGTCACAAATCTTGTGCATTCATATGTTTATTTTAACTGTAGCCTTGTACTTGTGATGTGTTGTCTTCTATCTGCACTTGTTCATTATAGTATATGCCCACTACTTTAACCATTCACTGTCGCTACCTCTGTTTGTATTATTGTAGTATTTGGGTTCACCTGTATTCATAAGCATTGATCATCTTCTTTGTTGTGGCCTGATCGATAATGATGGTATTCGCGTTGTATCACTAGTCTTTGCATTTTCCAGTTTTATCACTGTTTCACTTCCACACTGTTGCACTTGTGTACTTCATACGCATACTGTTGAATTTTTACTTTCTAGTCATGTTGACTTTAGAGTTGGACTGAGCCGCATCTGCAGTGTGGTTTCATCGAGGTTGATCATTCATTACAACTGTCTTGACCATTTGAGACAGTTTGCACACCTGTTTCATGTAGTATTTGGGTTCACTAACCACTTATGCACATGCTTCTTTAGTTTTGTTGTATGTTGGACCGCTTGACCACCTTGATTATCTTTGTGGTTTGGCCACTTCATGTTGTATGGATTAGGACCACTTAACTATCATTTTGACATTCCTTTGTGTCTTGGTTCTATGCATTGCTGTGTCACTTGTGTACTTAAGTCGGTGCCGTCCACCTGAGTTTGAGCACTGCAGTTTTACTTGCTGTCTTCATATTGCGACTGTTTGAGTTGGTTCCATTGTTTTTCATTGTTGCTTAGATATTGAACTGCTTTATGCTTGAAGTCGTAGCCTGTACACTTGCCCTGTGTTGAATCCAGCTAATAGTTCGGGTTTGACCTTGTGCCCTGTTGTGTACATCATTACTATAGTGGCAAGGCAGTGCACGCAAGCGTGAACTGCAGCCACACGGAATTGATTTTTAGGGTACATTATCACTATAGTGGCAAGGCAGTGCACGCAAGCGTGAACTGCAGCCACACGGTATGGCTTTTATGATATTCTATCTTGTTTTGATTTATTGATCTTTTGCATGCTCCATATGCTGTAGTGGCGAGGCAGTGCACGCGTGCGTGTACTGCAGCCCTACCCGAATTGTCATTTTAATTGATATTTCAATATTTTGTGTCGTATTCTGATTTGGTTTAATTTGGTGGTTTTGTTGGTATCTAATTATCTTTTTGATAATTAGGTTATGAGTTTCTAATTATTTATTTAATAATTAGAATTTGTCGTTAGTTGCCTTTTCGGCAATTCTGTTGTTTTCTAAATTATCTTCATTAATAATCTTTTAAATTATCTTCATTAATAATCTTTTTAATTTATCTTCGTTGATAATTTGGATTTGCTGATTTGTTGTTTAACACTGTTACGTGTTATATTTATCGTTATCCGCTTTCTTTATTTAAGGATCGGATAGACGAGATTTATTGGGACTGTCGTCTATTCATTATTTAATTATTATTTCTTCTGTGCACTAATAACTGAGTTTGAATTAGACTGGCCCGTGTATTATTTTCTTTTGAATTTAATACTTGGGTCAGACCGAGTATTTACAGGTTGTTGATATCTTACTTTGGGTTGCTGCTAGAGCTATGAAGTCTTTTCTTAATTTTTGGAGTAGTCGTTGTTTTAGTATAGGATGTTGTATATTCATGTATATTATTTACGATAATCTACTTGTATGTGTAACTTCCTGAGTTGACAGTTGTTGTATCATATGTACTGTATCACATGTATTGTAACTGACATCAGATATTATATATATGAGACCTTTTGTTTTATCTGTGTTCCGCATTTATATGATCTGTGTTATTATTATATTTATTGTCCTAAACTATTATGAACCATCGTAGTTCGTTTTATATTGGAATTGGGTATGTCGATGGGAGTAAATAAATAAGAGATTAAAAAATAAAAATATATACACTCCTATCGCAATAACCAATACTAATGTAAGGCCTAACTACGGATGGCCGCTTCTATCCAGCCTTATTCTTCGTAATAACAGACAGTATTTCTTTTAATACCCTTTGTTATTGTGAGCATAGAGGTGGTGCGTCACAGTTGGTATCAGAGCTTGGGGTTTATGGACATAATATAAAACATAACTTAGATGGAACATGTGTTACAACTATCAGTCGATGTTTTATGATGATTTGAGTCAAAACTAAAGTTTTGAAATTTTGATGAAATTTTTAAATATCTGTATTTAAAAATAAAAGTGAATTGTGTTTTGTTTATCAGAGTGCGCAGCGAAAACAGTGAGACTGCTTCGCTGAGTACAGCTGATAATTATTTTGATTTAAAAATCAAAATATGAAATTGAAATAAATTTCAATTGTTGTTTACATAGCTGTGTTTAATTTGTTTTCTTTGAAAATTCGAATCTGATTTGAGGATTCGAAGCGATTGCAGTTATGTGATTTTGTTGAGGTTTCTGCTGTTTTGAATTATCTTCATTGAAGATATAATTGAATGATTTCTTTGTTCATTTGTTGTATACGTGCAAATGTAAGTTGCACGTTACTGCATTAATTTTACGTTGAACTGGTGTTTGGTTTTAAACGTATTTTATTGCCGTTATTTTTATAACGGGATTTTCACACTGATGCTAAGTTTTTGAAATATGGTGTTTTGTTGACATTTTTGATGAATGAAATTCACTGGTATTATATTTTGATGCAAATTATTTTGATGAGATTTTTGACATTTAAAGATTACTGTCGCATTGACTTCAGTAACCATCAAATTTCAAAGTGGATTTTCAAGCGGTTATCCCGCAATGCTGATTTTGTTGTCCGTTTTACGGTATTCTGAGAAGTGCAATTTCCTTGTCGAAATTGTCACTAATGTTGCTGTTTTTATCACGGATTTATAAATCGTTTCAAAAATAAAATTGTTTCCCAAATTTTTATAGTTTACGTTTTCAAAGTAATGAGAAAGCGATTTAAACGATTCAGCAAAATCGAGGACTATGAACCCTTTCTTTTACCGATTCGCTTAATTCCGGACTTGTTCGTTTGAGAATGTAGATTATTACTTTTATAAAATAAATGAAATTGTTTTCATAAGTTTTGTAGTTTGCGTTTTCAAAAGAATGAGAAAGCGATTTAAACGTTTCAGCAAAATCAAGGATTATGACCCCTTTCTTTTACTGATTCTCTTAATTCCGGACTTGTCCGTTTGAGAATGTGAAATGTTATTTTTGAAATACACAATTTTGCACTTTCAAGGAAACGATGAAGAGAATTAAACGATTTAGTAAAACTCGGGGTTATGGGACATGTGCGTTTGCTATTTTGGTTAATTCCGGACTCGTTAATTGAAATAATTGCCGTTTTGATGATTTTGATGATTTTCGTGTGCTTTCGAGCCACTATGTTGGAACTTCGGGTCATATTTTGGACCTTCGGGTCATTTGTCGGACCTTCGGGTCATTTGTTGGGCGCCAAAAATTATGTTGGGTACTTGGTAGGCTTCGGCCATTTGTTGATGCACGTGTGGCGTAGTTTAAAAACTCGCAATTTGTTGGGATCGATGCACCTTTTATGTTGATTTTCTAGTTATCTTAATTGATTCTAGATATTTGTTGCATCCAATTATCTGCAGGTAATTGGATATTTGTTGATATGAGTTCTGATTATCGTTTTCGATAATCGGATATTTGTTGATTTTGATTATCGTTTTTGATAATCGAATATTTGTTGATTTGATTATCGTTTTTGATAATCGAATATTTGCTGATTTGATTATCGTTTTTGATAATCGAATATTTGTTGATTTGATTATCGTTTTTTATAATCGAATATTTGTTGATTTGATTATCGTTTTTGATAATCGAATATTTGTTGATTTGATTATCGTTTTTGATAATCGAATATTTGTTGATTTGATTATCGTTTTTGATAATTGAATATTTGTTGATTTGAGATTTGATTATCGTTTTTGATAATCGAATATTTGTTGATTTGATTATCGTTTTTGATAATCGAATATTTGTTGATTTGATTATCGTTTTGGATAATTGAATATTTGTTGATTTGAGATTTGATTAACGTTTTTGATAATCGAATATTTGTTGATTTGATTATCGTTTTTGATAATCGAATATTTGTTGATTTGATTATCGTTTTTGATAATCGAATATTTGTTGATTTGATTATCGTTTTTGATAATCGAATAATTGTTGATTTGATTATCGTTTTTGATAATCGAATATTTGTTGATTTGATTATCGTTTTTGATAATCGAATATTTGTTGATTTGATTATCGTTTTTGATAATCGAATATTTGTTGATTTGATTATCGTTTTTGATAATCGAATATTTGTTGATTTGATTATCGTTTTTGATAATTGAATATTTGTTGATTTGAGATTTGATTATCGTTTTTGATAATCAAATATTTGTTGATTTGATTATCATTTTTGATAATTGAATATTTGTTGATTTGATATTTGATTATCGTTTTTGATAATTGAATATTTGTTGATATGAGTTCTGATTATCGTTTTCGATAATCGGATATTTGTTGATTTTTGATTATCGTTTTTGATAATCGAATATTTGTTGATTTGATTATTGTTTTTGATAAATATTTGATAATCGAATATTTGTTGATTTGATTATCGTTTTTGATAATCGAATATTTGTTGATTTGATTATCGTTTTTGATAATCGAATATTTGTTGATTTGATTATCTTTTTGATAATTGGATATTTGTTGATATGAGTTCTGATTATCGTTTTCGATAATCGAATATTTGTTGATTTGATTATCGTTTTTGATAATCGAATATTTGTTGATTTGATTATCGTTTTTGATAATCGAATATTTGTTGATTTGATTATCGTTTTTGACAGTTGAATATTTGTTGATTTGAGATTTGATTATCGTTTTTGATAATCGAATATTTGTTGATTTGAGAATTCTGATTATCGTTTGGTGATTAGATAAGAATTGTGTTTAAATTTTCTAGTTGATAACTAGACAACTGCAGATTTGCGAATTTTGATTTATGTTTTCTAATTATCTTCATTGATAATTAGATTTTGCTATTTTCTAATTATCGTATCGATAATTAAATATAGCTGTTTTGTGATTTCTGTATTCTAATTATCTAATTGATAATTGAATATTGCCGATAACTGTATTTATTCAGTTTTGTTGTTTTCTGATTATCTAATTGATAATTAGATTTTGTTGAGAATTTGTGAATTTATTTTGTTAAATTAAAAGATTTCTTTGATGTTTGAATTCTCTACCTTCATTTTTCTAGCATAACCAGTTTATGTTAGAAAATTTATTGTTAGTGATGACCTTAATTATGAAAATTGCGGGGACGCAATTTTTATAAGGATGGGAGTCTGTAACAACCCGGAGTTTTATAACAATTAATTTTCGTCAAATGACGATTTAATTAGTTGTTAATTGCTATTGAGAGTTTCAAATGCAGTTTAAATTCTTTTGGAAATTTGTTAAGTGTTGTTTGGATTTTTAAATATTAATCGCGGCCCACATTTTCATATTTTTGTTTGAAGCCGTGATAGTATTCAAGACCCGATCCTCCTCCGTTTCCCTCATTCGAAACCCTAAGACCAAAAATAAAATAAAACGAAAATGGCGGCTAGATCCTTTCCATCGTTCGAATCAAATTTAGGGCTTGTGAAATTTGGTAAAGCCGCCGACCTTATCGATCATCTCTGGAGATGGAATCGGCTGCAATTTGGATCATTAGGTTCTTCGAATCCAAGGTGAGTGAACTTTTTCACTCACATCTCCTTCAACTCGCACTTCGACAGTTTAAATTCGTTTCGATGATGGCGATTTTTATCTGCCTTGGTTCGATTTCTGTATATTTTCAGCAAGTTTGATTTTGGGAAAAACATAGTTTTGATGAGAATTCGATTTGACTTTGTGTTTGATGATTTTCACTCCACTCTCTGATTTCATGAGTTTGCTGGCTTCGGCCTTGGATTGAGTTTTCAATTAACGATGCTTGTTAATTACTGCTTTGGTTGGTAATTTGAGTTGAAGTCACTTGACCTCGTCATCCTTAGGCTTTTGATTACTTGCGGTCTCGATTTTGTTACACACTGTATTTGCTTTCTGATACATGTATACTTGTTATACACTGCATCATCACTTGAACTAGACATTGCTCTTTAGCGCAGTTGTTCTGCACCTCCATTTATACTTGAGTTTGACCTGTAGCTTGTATGGTCACTTGCACTTCATGGTTCACGGGTTTCTTTTGTCCACACATCTCTGATAAACTAGTGAGTCGGCTTGGAGCTTTTGTTGCCTTATGACTGTGCCACGAGTAGATTGCATTACACCTGAGAATCATTGGGTCGTGTTGTGTCATCACTGATGACTGTTGCATCGTTCATCCTCTACTAGGAATTTGTGCAAGCATCGTTACATGTATGCACGTATTAAAGCATGTAAAATTGTAGGTAATCATAATAACTTCTCTGTTTAAAGTTATACTATACCAGTGAGATAATGTGTTTGCAGTAAGGTTGAACTTGCTACTGTGATTTTCTTTTGTGACCGTGGTTACTTCAAACATGTGATTTTTATCACCTGGCATCTTCTGTCAATATTCTAATTCGTTGCATTAGATTTATAACTACTGCATATAAGTATTTATGTGTTAAGCTTGTCACAAATCTTGTGCATTCATATGATTATTTTATCTGTAGCCTTGTACTTGTGATGTGTTGTCTTCTGTCTGCACTTGTTCATTCTAGTATATGCCCACTACTTTAACCATTCACTGTTGCCACCTCTGTTTTTATTATTGTAGTATTTGGGTTCACCTGTATTCATAAGCATTGATCATCTTCTTTGTTGTGGCCTGGTCGATAATGATGGTATTCGCATTGCGTCACTGGTCTTTGCTTTTTACTGTTTTATCACTGTTTCACTTCCACACTGCTGCACTTGTGTACTTCATACGCATACTGTTGAATTTTTACTTTCTAGTCATGTTGAATTTAGAGTTGGACTGAGCCGCATCTGCAGTGTGGTTTCATCGAGGTTGATCATTCATTACAACTGTCTTGACCATTTGAGACAGTTTGCACACCTGTTTCATGTAGTATTTGGGTTCACTAACCACTTATGCACATGCTTCTTTAGTTTTGTTGTATGTTGGACTGCCTGACCACTTTGATTATCTTAGTGGTTTGTCCACTTCATGTTGTATGGATTAGGACCACTTCAATATCATTTTGACATTCCTTTGTGTCTTGGTTCTATGCATTGCTGTGTCACTTGTGTACTTAAGTCAACGCCGTCCACCTGAGTTTGTGCACTGCAGTTTTACTTGCTGTCTTCATATTGCGACTGTTTGAGTTGGTTCCATTGTTTTTCATTGTTGCTTGGATATTGAACTACTTTATGCTTGAAGTCATATCCTGTACACCTGCCCTGTGTTGAATCCAGCTAATAGTTCGGGTTTGACCTTGTGCCTGGTTGTGTACATCATTACTGTAGTGGCAAGGCAGTGCACGCAAGCGTGAACTGCAGCCACACGGAATTGAGTTTTTGGGTACATTATGACTATAGTGGCAAGGCAGTGCACGCAAGCGTGAACTGCAGCCACACGGTATGGCTTTTATGATATTCTATCTTGTTTTGATTAATTGATCTTTTGCATACTCCATATGCTGTAGTGGCGAGGCAGTGCACGCGTGCGTGTACTGCAGCCCTACCCGAATTGTCACTTTAATTGATATTTCAATATTTTGTGTCGTATTCTGATTTGGTTTAATTTGGTGGTTTTGTTGATATATAATTATCTTTTTGATAATTAGATTATGAGTTTCTAATTATTTATTTAATAATTAGAATTTGTCGTTAATTGCCTTTTCGGCAATTCTGTTGTTTTCTAAATTATCTTCATTAATAATCTTTTAAATTATCTTCATTAATAATCTTTTAAATTATCTTCATTAATAATCTTTTTAATTTATCTTCAATGATAATTTGGATTTGCTGATTTTTTGTTTAACACTGTTACGTGTTATACTTATCGTTATCCGATTTCTTTATTTAAGGATCAGATAGATGAGATTTATTGGGACTGTCGTCTATTCATTATTTAATTATTATTGCTTCTTTGCACTAATAACTGAGTTTGAATTAGACTGACCCGTGTATTATTTTCTTTTGAATTTAATACTCGGGTCAGACCGAGTATCTACAGGTTGTTGATATCTTACTTTGGGTTGCTGCTAGAGCTATGAAGACTTTTCATACTTTTTGGAGTAGTCGTTGTTTTAGTATTGGATGTTGTATATTCATGTATATTATTTACGATAATGTACTTGTATGTGTAACTTCTTGAGTCGACAGTTGTTGTTGTATCATATGTACTGTATCACATGTATTGTAACTGACATCAGTTATTATATATATGAGACTTTTTGTTTTATCTGTGTTCCGCATTTATATGATCTGTGTTATTATAGTTATTGTCCTAAACTATTATGAACCATCGTAGTTCGTTTTATATTGGAATTGGGTATGTCGATGGGAGTAAATAAATAAGAGATGAAAAATTAAAAATATATACACTCCTATCGCAATAACCAATACTAATGTAAGGCCTAACTACGGATGGCCGCTCCTATCCAGCCTTATTCTTCGTAATAACAGACAATATTTCTTTTAATACCCTTTGTTATTGTGAGCATAGGGGTGGGGCATCACAAGGTATATGTATATTAATTTATTGTTTTGAAACTACATATACTTTTAATTTTTTTTTAATTATATATAGATCAAAGTTTGATTTCCTATAAATTCTTCGATCATTTAAAATTCATATATTTTATTATTAGTTTTCCAAACCCTATCTAAAAATAAATAAGTTTTCTATTTATTGTCATTATACCTACAAATCCTATTCAAATCAACAACAGGTTGATATATATATTATCCACTTTCTAACTGTATACATATATTTCCATTGAAAAACAAATTTATAACTCTACTTATCTCACTGCTAAATCCAATACTGTTGAATATTTTTTTTTTCAAATTTAATATATGTAAATTGAAATCAGAAATTTATACCTTTTTAAAATCCTAAACCCTAGACGATCGCATCACCATCACCTCACTATTCACTAACTAAACCCTAGCCGAAGACTGTCGTCGTCGAGTGCTCCACGTTCGCGATACTCCCAAAACCCTACTCACTGTTCCAGATCGCACGAAATCACAACAAATCGCGCCACCTTCCACGCCGAAGCCAACCCTTATGCCACCATGATGAACTCGCCTGGTCGTGAACCACTTGCGCGCGCTCAAGCCAAGGAATTCACGAGCTAAACCATTCGCAACCGCCAATCCTCTTCAGAGCATCGCGAGTTCAAGTCGCGATGTCGTCTCGCCTCCGTCAACTTGTAAGCATCACCGCCGCGTGCTGGAAATACGGCGTCGCTCTTTGTTCCTGCTTCGATTTAATTGAAATTGGAAGAGGAAAATACTCAGGGTTTTGATTTTTAGTTGAATAAAGATAACAGAAATTTCCTGTTTCCCCTTTTTTTATTACGATTTCTATTGATTGAAGATGAAGGCTTCAGCGATTATTATATTTTCTTTTTCGTTTCTTCTGAAGAAAGACAAGACTCGAGCTATAAAAGAGGGGAAAAGTTTGCGTGAGATTATAAACTTATGTGCTTGGATCGATATAAAATGGCGTACACAAGAAGCTTGACTAATTAAATTAAATTTCATTAAATTATTATTAATTAAATTTTCAGCGCGTTTATATATGGTACACTCACACACTAGCTCCGATCAATACAAAATTTGAAATCCGATAATAATTCAATATTATGGACCTAATGGAATTGGCCTCGTCGAATTCCGAGACTGTGCCTCGGAAGACTGTTTTTAAATTCAATTTAAACGATATATTTTTAAAACTGAACAAATCAGTGTTAAATTCAATTTTAAAACTTCTATTATCCTTAGTATTATCAATATAAATTTTATAAGCTTTCAAATTATTTTTAATAGGCTTAAAATTCTAGATTCAACATTTTACCCAATTTCAAATTATTTAAATTCAATAAATGAATAATGATATTTGAATTCAAGTTAAAATTAACTTTTAAATATTTAAAATTTATTAAATATTCCAATTTAAATGCTCGAAAATTCCTGGTCATCATAAATCCTAAAAACTATAACTGTGACATATAGTCAAAATGAATGGAGATGGGTATTCTAGAATTGATTCAATTGTTTTGCATATTGTCGCTTAATAATGTTCTGAATTGATTTTACCATTATGGATGTAGGAGCACAGAAAATGGTTTATAACGGTTTTTAAGATACTAGTCAGGGGAAACCCATTCCGCTAAGCGACATGGTCTCACTAGATATCTAAATGAGTTGAGATGGTAGATTATTATTCATACCAGGCTTTATGTCTGACTCGAAGTTTATGTTTTCCCCTTAAACTCTTTAGTAATCAATTGACTTTGAGTAGCTTGAGATTTGAGGTTTTCAGTTACCTCTTAAGACGGATCATCTTCCGAAGTCGTGCAAGAGGCATGTAGTTATTTGAATTCTCTCTCATATGATTCAGCTGTGTTGTTTTGTTAAGGCAAAGTTGTTTATTTTCGATTATATACTCTGATCAACATGTGGGCATCTTCATATGTCGCTCTTGAAGTATAGTTTAATAATTATATTTTTTTGAAAGTGGCTAACATTATGGGATTATTTAAAGAATGTTGAAATGGGTTTTTGGAATGGAATGTGAAAGTTGTTTTGGAATTTTTTAAATTTTTTTCCATATCCATGCGTTTCTCATATATCAGTTTATTTCACATTACCATATTTGGTCGTCGGGGATTAATAACTATGGATGTCTGCAGCACCGTAGCTGTTTGTTTTGGACCTCTAAGAGGGGGATGTTATTATAAATTTCACAACTTTTTACTTGTATGAATTCTTGGACGAAACTTCCTTGACGACTTGCTTATATTCGAATTTTTATTTGAATTGATGCGATTGTCACATAATATTTCAAATTAGGGTAGCCAATATGCAGATCTTTTTTTATTACCATTTTTATCTCCACTGCTCTAGTCAATGTTTCTTAGGGAATATCTAGCTTGAACTATTCAAAGATCCACCGAGACTATGCTTCTCTTTACCAATCTTATGTGGAAAAGTCTGCCAAACTAAAAAAAGCTAAAAATATCCCTTAAGGCATTTGAGATTAAGATTGATCTCCTTGAGTCAAAGTTGAGTCTAAAATCTAATATATGCTTCTCTTCAAAAATGAGTGAGCCGTGAACTGATATCTTACCTTGGAAGATAATATTATCATTCTTTTTAATTGTGGCGAGCAGAAGAGGCTAAGGATGACAAGGCTAAAAATCCCTTCCGAGACTCTAAAACTGGAGTTACTTCTGATAGCTCCGACTTGCCACTTGGCTTGTCGTTTTGGATGGATCTCCTTCTTTTATTTTTATACATGATCCTCTAAAACTCTTGATTTTGTAATCTAATCTTTGTAATACTATTTCTTTAGTCGTTCCTTTCGGCCTGTTCCTTGTAACATTTTCTTGAATAAACTATATGTAAAGAATCCCTATCCCTTTAGACTTCACATTCTATGTTGTCACTTTGTTTGAGTGTGATTTTTAGGACTTTGTTATGTGGGGTATCTTTTGCTCTAGGCTATATTTCCATTAAAATAAGGTTTCGGCCACAACCGACTTTTACGATTGGATTCTTGCCCGGAGCCAGCCTAGTAACGCGATCATGAATTTTGTCTTAATCTGATTTCGTGTCCACCTCTACTTCTTTTCAGTTTACTTAGAATCTACTTGACATATTAAACTATGAACTGCTCCCAATAGTGTATTTGTATCAACAATCTACTCACTTCCTATCCAATAAGCAATCTTTTAAATGCATGACAATTCTCGGTCATAGCTTACTAACATTGGGATTCTACCTCATACTCTAATTTAATTTTGAATCTACCCAATATTCCAATCTAATTGTAAATATACTCCATATTCTATTCTACTAGGGAATCTACCGAACATGCTAATCTAATTGGGAATCTCGCCAACATTCCAATCAAATTGGGTAGAATCTACCCAATATTCCAATCTAATTGAGAATATATCGAACATTCTAATCCAATTAGGAATATACCCAATGCATGGTACTACTTGACCCTGGCTTACCATTATTGGGAATCTAACCAATATTCAAATCTAGCCGAGGATCTACCCAGTGCTTGATTCCAATATCCATGACTCACTATCAACATGCACTGTAGTTTTCGACTTATTTTTAAACCCAGGTGATATTGGCCTCACACATTGTTATGCATCACGGTAGGGGTACTCTTATGGCAGGGTCTACCAATTTTATTATTGGGTCCCAATCTACTACCACTTGTTATTGATGTCGGCTATCTACCGCCACTTTTGGCTAAGGTTGGCCGTCCACGACCACTTTTGGCTGGTGTCGGCCATTTACAACCACTTTTGGCTAGTGTCGGCCATCAAATCCATTTTAATGTGACAGTTTTATGGAAAGTTAATTATAGCTTTAAAGATTCGAACTATGAGTTCTTTGAAAAGAATGCTTTTGGACTTTTTTGTGAAGATTTTTGTAATTATTTAGTTTTAAAATCATATTGTTAGGTAGGAAGTTGATTCGAGTTTGTGAAATAATACTGTTGGTTGAAATATTATTATCCATATATATTTTAGAAAATATAACACCACATTGATCACGTCAAATTATTTGGGAGTTTCAATTCTTAAATCCAAAATGCAAGTATGATATGCTGAAGTTCTTAAGGAGAGAAAACATATAAAAAGGGAGACCGTAAATACCAAGAGTTGATCGGAACCAAGGACAAGGTTATGTCAAATATCAATGTAATGAGATGAATAAACTAAGCTTTCGAAGATCCAAACTTTGAGGTACCCTTTCCCTTTGCAGTTGAAACTTTTGAAGTTATAATCGAAATAAGAATTTTAATGGAACTGGAGCCTTTTATTTGTTTGTGTTAATTTGACTTATGAAAGGAATTCTTCTTATAACTTCTTCTTTGTAAAAAGTGATGTCTCCTGCATTCATTTGACGAAGGTTACATGGAGTTTTTCGGGAATTATTGAAATAAGATAAAGTGAATAATTTTAAAATAAGATGTTTAATCTAATGTTTAATAAATTTAGTTAACTTTCCTTTTTATATGAGACTTTTGTAACAAGTCAGATTTTTGGTAACATTATTTAAGTTATTTAATAAGCTAAATTAAATAAAATAATTTGTTGATTAGGGGATTGAGATTTGATTTTATTAAGGGGCAGTCATGCCATTTAAATAATAAATTAAGAAAGAGTTAAAATGAATTAGAGGAGGGGTAAAATAGGAAAGATGCCATTCCTAAATCCCTAAAAACTTAGTCGTGTACTCTTTTATACAAGTTCATTTCATTTTCAAAATTTCAAGTTGAGGCTGGCCACCATTAACAAGAGCAAAAAAGAAAGCTAAAGTAAAAGCTAATTCAAATCAAATCCATTCACATCTCAATATCTATAATCTTTAAAGCTAAGGTGAACAATGTTTACATCTCATAATTGTTTTTTTGGTTTTAAAATGAATTCCGAATATTTTGCGTTGATTTGTCATGTTTTTGAGTGGTGGAATGATTATATATACTTGTTGATGAATTATGGATATTCTTATTGAATATAAGATATGTTTTAAGGTGCAAACCCTATTAAATGAACTCTAAATGCCTTGCGAATTTTAATAAAGGTCAAAAATAATATTTTATAGATGGGTTTCTATTTTCAGAATTTTCAGAATTTTTGTGGAATTTATATGAATTTTTTAGTAAAGAAAATGTTAATTTGGGTTAGATATTATTTATGGTGAAATAATAAAAGTTAGGGTCTGAAATTTTTATATGTTGGAAAACATATTAAAAGAGATTTTTTGAAATTTTTGTAGATTTTTCTAAGTGTTTAATGGTTATATAAAATTATTTAAGGTATGGGATTTAAATGTTTTATATAATTAAGGAAGGAGAAGGGGCTTTTTGTAAATATTTTTAAATTGTTAATTCTTGAAAGTTTGCAGCACTTTTGAAAAGAGAAAATGGCAACCAATCAGATTTAGACAAACAATGCATGTTAGGTTAAAAGAAATAGTCTAAAAATATAAATAAACGTGTTTTTAACAGTTTCGACCCCGTTGGCACAAGATTCCGCCTCCCTACCTTCGCTTCTAATACAGTCGAAACTATTGCACGTGGTATCAGTCAGCTGGTATGTAGTGAATTGGATGTAGGCGGAAGGAATGGAGTCGAATCCAAGGGTTCCGAAGGGGTTGAGGCATTACTTTGTTTTTGAAAGAAAATGTGCATGCTTGCTTTCGACTTAGTTGGCCTTCGACTAAGTCAAATGGATTAAAGAAATGGTTTCGTTTGGGTTGCGCTTTTGTTTTAAAATAAACTGCTTTCGACTGAGTCAAAGCCTTTAACTGCCGCTTACTACCGTTCGACCGAGATGGTTTCGGAGCAATTGTTTTGTTTTATGAAATATGGCCACTTCTCCAATGCTTTCAAATGGATGGTTTCGATGCCATGACTTCATTACTTAGGCAATGGCTTCAAAATAGATGCTTTCGACTTAAATGATTTAAAAACCCTTTTCTCAGATTTAAGTATAACCCAAATGGTTTCAAAAGAGATAAGTTTTTATGGTTTCAAAAAGATTTTCCACATGTTTTAAATTGAACCCAAGTGCTTTTGAAAGAATTGAGTTTTAAAGCTTTCAAAAGGTTTTCAATGAATGGTTCGAAAGCGTGGTTCCCCGAGGGTTTTGAAGTAGCCAAAAGGTATGGCTTTTCTGATCGTTTCGAAAGGGTTAAAGGAAAATGTTTTTCTAGGGGTTTCGAAAGGCAATGCTTAAAGGTTTTAAAAGAACGATGTTTAAGCGTTTTAAACTTTCAAACAGAAGGATTTCCAAATTTTTCGAAAGGGTTTTGAGAATGGTTTCGAAAGGTAGGTTTTGGCCTTTCGGCCTACATAAGTAAACGATTTTCTGGCTCGAAAGGGTTACTTTCAAGGGTTTCAAAGAGTTTGTCTAATGGTGTTAAACAAAGGTTTTGAATATATTAATAGGCAGAATAGCCTATGTACTTTAAGTTAAAGTGAACTTTAACTTATTTTGGGAGGGCAGTTAATCCTCATTAAATGTCATTAACATTATTTTAGTAAAGTATATACAACATGGCAAAACAGCTTAGAGTAAACTAAATTTGTATTTTCCTTGTATATGTATGATTTAAAGGGTTAAATTAATATGAAAAGGTTTTTCAAAGTAAATTTAAACGGTAGTTAACTCTAAGAGAATGACTCGAATTAGAAGACCAGATAGGAATTGTGTATGGTCGCGTCCTATGCTCGTTAGCTATTAGCCTCTCGCTAACTTAGTGTAGAATTCCAGTGTGCAGGGCTTAGTTAGGTAAGACTAAAATGTTGGTTGCACACAGAAAAAAATATTTATGTGCAGAGGTAGGTTATTGGTAAACCACAAAGCCATCTGGATCAGTTGACCCTTGGAGATGTAAGTCAAGGACAGACCATCCATAAGTTCTGTCTAATAGATGTTTAGACAATTTGATATTGTATCTGGTAGGCCCGAGTTGGCCAGAGCGGCAGTAGGCCCAGTTTGAGGATAGTTAGTCCAGATCGCGGACATTTACTCCAATTTGCGGGCAGTCAGCCCAGATTTTGGGGAGATAGTCCATTTATTACCTATTTTTGGCATAATGGATATTGCTATTATTATTATTAGTTTGATTAACCAGTTTGGTTGCAGGATGGGCTTGCAAAATATATATTTTGGAAAGGATATTAATAAAGGGAAAACCCATTCTGCTAAGCGGCATGGTCTCACTTAAGATCGATAAATTGTGATGCAATAGAATTATTCACACGAGGCTTTATGTCGGACTCGAAGTTTTTATTTCTCCTTAAACTCTCAGGTGCTCAAAATTGATTAGAGTGGGCTGAAGATTAAGTTTTTAGGTTCCTGTTGTTTTGGCGAATAAAGCTTTCGGAGACTAGCAGGTGGCTGACAGATAGCTAAATAGGATTTACAAAATATTCTGTTTATTTACTACTGTTTATATTAAGTCAGTATGACTATACTGCTTTGATCAACCAAGAGGGCATCGTCATATGCCGCTCTTGGCGTAATATTGTAAATTATAATTGATCATCACATGGGAAACAGTTAAGGGAATATGTAACATGGATATGAATTATTGTTATGAAATGTAATTAGCAAAATAATGGTTTGAAATCTATGTTTTGCTGATATTCGTGTGCTTCTAATATTATAGATCCATTAGCATTACCGTAAATTTTCCACCGAAAGTTAATACCATAAATGACTACACTATCCATAGCGCTTAGCTTTTGGCATCTAGATATCAACGTAGAGGTTTATGAAAAACATTAACTAAAAATGGTTTTCAGAATATAACCCTAAGGAATCAAAGTAAATTTAGGGTATGGGATTATTCTATAGTAACGTACTTGTATTTGCTATGTATAAGAATATGCTTTATCTCTAGTCTCCTGTTTTTGATTAGATTATTTTTCTATATCACATGGTTTGAATACAGATTTGGATGGAGAAGAGGAAGAGATAACCTAGGAGGGGAAGGCGCTAATTGGAATGCTAGGCCTAATGTGAGAAGAGTTCAAGGTCAGGCATAAGCAGAGAATGCGGGTGGGTAAGTCCGCTAGGTTGGAATGGAAGCTATGTATCAGTTTTTCATAAATATGATGGAGGTGGGAGTTGCAGCCAAAGTGTTAGGAGGATATGCTGCTGGTGCACGGGTTCCGGGAGTTTCGATAGTTAACCATTATGCTAAGCTGAATGGAGATTACACTAAGCTTGGAGGAAAGCCGTTTATTGGAATGGAGGATGCCATTGAGGTGGAGAATTGGTTGCTACATTTTGAGAGGATCTTTGCAGGCTAAGGGCTCAATGATGAGCAGAAGAGGAGGTTGGTATCTAGACAGCTTCAGGGAGATATTTTTTTCTTCATGGAATAGCGTGACTGTGGAAGTGGATGAAGAGACTATGCCCTGAGAAGATTTCAAGAGGAGGTTCCAGGAGAGATTTGTGTCTATTATGACAAAGTTAGCTTTGATCAGGAAGGTTGCTGAGTTAGAGCAGGGAGAGATGTCTATTTTGGAGTATGCCAGAAGGTTCAAGGAGTTGGCCAGATATGGGTATGCTTCAGTTGATACAGTCATGAAGAGGAATGAGAAGTTCAAAAGAAGGTTGAAGCCTGAGTTAGCTAAGGCTATGTTACCTCATATTTGTGATCCTTTTAATGTTGTTGTGGATATGCCCGTAGGACATGTGGAGATTATTGATTCTCTAAAGAAAAGTACGGCTAAGGAGATCCATGTTGATCAGGGCCAAAAGAGGAAGTTCTTTCCTAAGAAAGGTGATCAAAAGGTTGGGGCAGCTAAGAAAAGGAAGTCTAAGATTGTTTGGTTCAAGTGCAAAAAGAAAGGGCACTTTTCTAATGAGCGTCGTGCTGGAAAGGCAAAGGAAGTAACTGGTAGGAAGAATATCAAGTGCTTCAATATTGACTAGATATGCCACAATAAGAGCTAGTGCAAGGAGCCTGCTAAGGATAGAAAAGGCAAGGTATATGCATCAGAGACTGCTACTTCGAAGCCAACGGCTCAACAGAATGGAATGGCAGTTTTAGGAGGTGTACTTCTGATTTATGGTATATCTGTCAGCATTTTGCGAAAAAGTTTCTATCGATTTAGAAAACCGTCGAAAATTTTTATCGCAAGCGCACGATGTATAAAAGTTAGTACGTAGCGAGTAGGGGTTGATCCGCAACTAATTATTGATATTAAATTTCTATTCAATCAAATTAACAAGAGATATATAGTGATAAGCTAAAAAAACAAGAAACATGACAAAAGTGGATTGATAAAAATATGAGATTGTAAGACAATATAGAGATAATTCCACTCTCTAGATCATAGAGTGCAACAAATTATAAAATTATGTTCTCTTTTTTTGGTCATAAGTGAGTTTAAATGATGTGTTTATCATAAGTATAGCTCATTTGTGCTATTAAATAGCTCAACATATGCCATCAAATTATAACACAACCTTTAAACCACTTTAAATTCTCATGAAAAGTAACAAGAAGTTGAAAATGAAATCTATTTTAAGCATGGCTTATTAACTATTGATTAGAAATATAAACCATCAAATTTTGATTTAATCTCACTTCGTTGCCATAGTCATATGTAGATGAAGAGGCAATTTGTGATTAATATGACCAAGAATAGCCTATTTGTTTTGAACAACATAGGCTATCAAACTCAATACCAAACACAAAATTACATAAACATCAACTTTCCAAAAAGCACAAAAAGAGAGCTATAATTATTGAAATGTTGAAGCTACATGATTAGAGGCTTTATTACCCCTAAATTGAAGGGAGTATCCTCTTATTTGTGTTATCATATCAACACTTGTAGCTTGCAACATGAAATAAAACAAGAGAAAAAGGAGAGAAAAATGAAAAGAAAAGCTAAGTAATAAGAAATAAACACTAATCTACTTGCATGAATAATTGAAATCACACTACTAGCACGAAAGGAAATAAACAAGAAAAGGGAAGAACATGTATTGAAATTGCATAAAAAAAGAATTGCGCAAAAGAAGAAAATGCTAAGTAGCCATGAAAAGAAAGAAAGCTTTAATTTATTTTCTAAGCTAAAAACTAACTAACAGGAAGAGGGGGTTACATGAAGATATGGGGTATTTATACTAGTTAGAAACCCCAATTCATTTTTTTGGGGAATGCCCAAAATAACCTTGAGGTAGTGTGGCCATGTCTTAATCCCCCACTTAAATGTGCATGAAGCTTTAATGGCCTTTTAACATGTGCATTAGCTCCTAATTGAAAAATCAAGTTAAGTGGGTAGGTGGGGTCCTTCATGTTCATGAGTTTGAATTATTTTCATCTTTATTTGCTTTGTTTCATTTTTGTGCAATCATATCTTCGTTAAACCACTTGTAATTTCCATTCTATTTTCCTACAAAATAATATAGAAATTCCTACTTAAATTTTCTCAAATTCATATATGCACAAAAATGATCATTTTTCTCCTATATGAAGGTGAATATGTGACAATTTGGAAATAACTTGAATTTTGTTTAAAAAGGTTAAAATATCCGATATGATCATTTATTTAATTTAAATAGACTGAATATGGTGGTAAAAATATGAATATTTACGTGCGAATCAATTGCCCCAACACTTATCTTTTTATTCTTCCTCGAATAAAGAAAAACTAAGAAAAATCCATTTTCGTAGGGAGCACGATTGCATTGAGCATATGCAACAAGCCGTTAAACCTCTCGGTGTACCTAGTTGGAAGAGTGTTGTCTCGTGAGGGTTTTCAGTGGATACTACCCACAAAATCCGAATGCGAAGTGTAGAATTCCTAAATGCAAGATATATTTACAATGGTATGGATGCAAGTCTTTAAAAATATTTACAAATCAATGATTTACTTTTAAATCAACAGGATTAAGTTAAATATAGGTTTTGGTCATTATACTGAAAATTTAAGTCATTTAATCATCAAAATTTCCAATAAAAACGAAGTGATCAAAGCAAATATACTATAGTTTAACACGTAGTTTCGATTGATAACACAGTGTAACTATGAAATGGATCCTTAGTTGATTATCAAGTTTTATCAAAGTGGTATTTTCATTTATTTTCAATAACAAGTCAAATCAAACAAGTTAAAATTGTGCTTTGATTTTAATTGCTTACTCTCTTAATTTTTATTTGAAAATTTTATTGATATTAACAATATTTACATATCCTATCTCAGATAACCTGAGGCCAGATATGTCACCCATGTACTGCCTTTGCGGACTGATGTGAGGGGAATACATAGTGTGGTGAGTGAACACACAAGTGTGGACACTTATCGACTATATGCATTATTAATAAAAGAATTTTTATGTACTTACACCTAACGCGGACAAATTGAGGCCAAACACACTAATCATGCACTGGCCTATCGGGCTTATGTGAGAAGGATATAGAGCATGGCGAGTGAACAGATGACTCTAGGTGTTTATTAAAAGTGTATACATATATACAAGAAATATAATTTTTTTGTTTTTATTTTGTTTTTTTGGAGAGAGAGTTTCGCAAAATCATTTTAGCACCCTTTAACTTAGAGGACAAAAAACTTGTTATACCCTTTACTTTAAATCAACCACTTTTTCAAAAAAGATTTTCAATTAGGATGTATTTCATAATTAACACATATGAATCTTCCTATATACTAGTTAAACCATTGTTATTTGTAATCAAACTTCATTTTTATTTTTTTTAAGACAAACAAATTTTATAAAATTTTAATTTAATAATCAAAATCTTATACTTATCATATAGCGTTTCTTTAAAAATAAATCAAAATGCTTAATTTTTTTGACCAATTTTTTTTTTATAAATTTTTTTTGAGTTTTTTTCTTTAGTTTTGAAAAGAGAATGCAAAGTGGACCATGAAAAATGAAAATCAGTCAACCAAAGTGAAAGGAGAAAAATAAAACAAAAATAAAAAGATGACCTATATTTACATGAAAACGAAACGATTATTATTTACAAGAGTTCAGAAAGTATATTGTCAAAAAAGTAAATGAAACGGTCTTCCAAAGAACGATTCATTTGTCTCATCAAATATAAGAGACACAGTTTAAGCTCGAAAAACCAAACCATAAAAGATTTCGAAGTTGAATATTGATTTGGAAAACATATGTCATTTTAAAAATCATATGAGTTGTTTTATTTTCGATGATTTTCGGGGTTGATAAAACAATTGATTGAAATTCAAGTTTATTTTAACCAATTAGAAAGTCAAGCTTATCATCAAAAAATTTCAAAATTGAGATAATGTTTTAAATCTTCCCCTTCAGAATTTAACATCTCATTTCAAAAAGTTCAAAGGAATTGTGTTCATTGAATTCGTCTTCCTTTATTGAATTATCAACAACTTCATTGCATGTGTCAACTTCAAAATCCAAATTTGTTGTGTTCAAATTTTCAAAATCCAAAAAGGAAGATCAAATCTTAAATCGAGGTTCTCGCCCTCAAAAGAATTGAAATCCAATTCAATTACCGTTTTCAACAACTTCATTAAGGTTGTTGTTTTCAATTTCAATGGTTGTTATTTTAAAATCGTCAATTGTGGTAAAAGATGGATTATTATTTGATTTGTCACACGTTGGGATTTGATTTTTTTCACGTTGTTTCATATATGTTTCAAATAACGAATCCGCCTGATCATTGTAAACTTCGTTCATTTGTTCAATAAAATCCAACTTAAAATTATTGACTTGGGAATTTTCGATTCGGATTTGTTGAGAACAAGAATTTTCAATCGTATCATTGTTGAGAATATTCCCATTGCCAAAATATTTGAAATGTGGATCATGTTTTTGTTTTGATTTTGAAATTCATTTTGGATTTCGAAATTGAAGTGGCATGGGTTATACTCGAAGTCATTTGAATTTTGAATTGAATTCAAGTTTTGATCTCTTTGAAAACATAGTATTAAATCATTTAACAAATATGAATTACACAAATCATTTATCTCTTAATTTTGTTGTGCAGAGAGTTCGAGCAAAGATGAAATCATTTCAATGCTATTTTCAACAGTTGAGGGTTGTACATCATTTTGAAAATTTTGTGGTTCGAAATTCAAATAGTTTATACAATAGTCGTTAAAATATCCATAAGAATTTGAAGTGAAATAATATGGATTATATTGATTTTCTCAACTATTGTAAAACTCAAGTAAGTAGAGAAAAGGAAACTCAGACATTTTCAAGATATTTCTTTTGGAATTTTTTTATAAAGGAAAAATGTTTACAAATTGAATTTATTTTTCAAAAAGGAAAATTGATTTTTTCTTTCTTTTTGGATTATTTTTCGGTTTTTTTGAAAAGGTTTTATACTTTTTTGCTTTTCTAAAAAACAAAGTAATTTTTTTTGTTTTTGAAAAAAGTAATTCAACAGAAAGGATTTAAAAGCAAAGTTAAGGAATATTTATAATTATTTGTAGTTTTGGATTTTGAATTTTTTATTTTTGTTTTTTAAATATGCATAAACTAATGCACCTAAATGAATGCAATGGTTTAAGTACAAATTATTTATCCTAAGTTGCTTCTAACCCAAAATTATATAATCACACTTTGTCTTAATTCAACAAGATAATTCTCAGCCAGGTAACGGGAAGGATTTATCGGTACACCACGAATCACCGTAGCAATGCAGTCGAAGGTTTGAGTAACTTTAGAGAAACAACCACTGTAATATTTACAAATCACCGTAATATTTAAAAATGGTTATTGCTCTGCCGTAGCCTAAATACCAAGAAAGTAAATTGTTCAAAGAAGACAATTTGTCAATATACAATTAAGTGCTATCGATATCTAACCATTAATATTATTCGAAAATTTAGGATGAAATGCAAAACAGAAATCAAATGTGCATTAACAATGCAATTATAAATGGATTATTGTTTTTTTAAGTGCAAGCAAGCTAAGCAATTTTTCTTAGCAAGCCAAGCGAAGCAAGTGACTATTCTAACCTGCTTTGGCAACCTGAAACTAAAAACAAGATATATGTATATGTGTGTATATAGATATATATAGTTTTTTTATATCTCAAAGAAGAAACTAAACAACCAAAGAAGAAATCAAAATTTAAATTTTTTTTGAAGGATAAAACAAAACAAAACAAAAGGAAAGTGAACTTTTTTATAAGGAAATTAATTAAAAAAAATAATTTTTTTATTTTTCAAATGAAATTTCAAAACTAAATTTACCAGAACTAACATATTAGCCCGACCCAAATAAACAAGAATTTCACTAATCACCAAAGAAGAACCCCTTTTTTGTTTTTTTTAAAATAAGGGTGGAACAATTTGAAACAAAATTTAAGAAAACAATACTAAAAATAATTCCTCAGGGCTTCAAACTTCTAGCCCGGCCCAAGAACCATTTTTATTTGATTTTAATACATCTCACAATCGCTCGGTAGAAAAAAAGAAAAGAAAAAAGAAAGAAAAAATGATGTAGAGTGAATTAAATTGAACTGCTGCCAAATTGAATTGAATTTCTTAAATCAAATTTATTCTTCGCATTACTGAGGAAGGCTCTCGAATTGCAGGTTGTTTTTGGTTTTTCGATTGTGTTGCTTGTGGTTCGAGGGACAAAGTCAGTGATATGAGGCGACGACGACTTGGTTGAATTGGTGAAGTCACGGTGCTGAGGAAGTTGAAATGGAGCAGTGGAAGGTAGTCGAATTCGTACGAAGCGATTTCACAGAGGGGAAAATTCACGATTGCTAGTGGTTGAAATGAAGACTTGAGGATAGCGATTCAAAAATTGGGTTCGGGTTGGTGATTAGTGATATCAGTGGTTGGCTTTAGGTTTGTATTGGATGTGTGTATTGTTTGACGTGATGTGGAAGGTCGATGCAGGGGCAGCAACAGGTTTATGGTTAAGTACAGAAGTCTATAGTGATGATGGCAGTTTGATGAAGTAGAGGTGAAGGAGTCAGTGGATAGATGGCCAATATGATATGCAGTGGTGGATGTTGTTTGAATGCGTGGCGGCAGTTGTTTCAAAGGAGAATGGTGGAGACAGTTTACCTGGAGAATGGAAATTTCGATTGGTTGTCAGGTGATTTTTTATTTATTTAGAAAAGGGTTGTTTAGGAGAAGTGAGGAAGGTGCAAAGGGATATGAAATAGGTTGCGGTGGCAAGTTGGAGGTTGCTGGGTTCGAAATGATTTGGTTGTAGCAGAAGATTGTACAGTAGTTTGTTGTGCATGCGGTAGCTTGAATGACGAATGTGCACTTGAAGTTTTGATTTTGGTGGATATTTGAGCACTGATGTTGTGATTGTTGTAGGTGGTTACGATAGTTTGGAGGAGCTAGTGGTTGAAGTTTGTTGAAGAAGTGATGTTGGTTTTGCAGCCAGTTGCAGTCAGGGATAGATGGCTAGTGAGTGGATGTCGCTGAAGTGTGGAGGTGGGGAAGTATCAGTTGTATGTGATATGGTGTGGTATTGGCAGAAGTCTAGAAATGTATGAAATGTGGGCTATAGTGGCAAGTTGACAGTTATGTTGAAGTGCATAGAGTTGTATGAGTTGATACAGAAGTTATGTTGTTTGAAGTGGAGTATGTTTATGGCAAAAGTTGTAGAGAATTGAACTGTTCTGTGATGGTCGTCAATAGGATTGGGAGGTATGTGGTTGATCAGAAGGGTGGAAGAGGACAATCTGAAGTTGAAGCGGTATATGACAAAAGTTTGGGTTTCAAGAGTTGTCGATTTGATGTGATATATGTAGAGCAGTGGGTTTAGAAGCAGTTGGTTGGAACATGGGATGTTGAGATGGAGATTGAATGGTGCAAGAGGCAGTTTTGACTACAGTTTGTTTGTAGATTGTTTGAACTGTTGCTATTTTGTTTGAAGGGTTGTGTTGGTTGAAGGGTTATTGTTTTGTAGCAGAAGTTGGAGTCTTGACTGTGATCTTATTAATGGTATGAAGTAGCAAGATATAGCAGGTAGTAGATAGCTTATAGTGGTTGGAAGGCAAATGTGGTAAGGAGAAAGTTGATGTTCAACAGTAGTGTATTCAGGTGATTATAGTGGTGAGTAAGAGTGTTGATTGGTTTATAAGATAGTGGTTGATGAAGGCAAGGCCTATGTGATGAATCACTTAAGTTTTGCAACTTCAATTTTTATTGGGCTAGATGTTGTACGAATGTGGAAATGTAGAAGTTGTTGATGGATAGATGGTGATTGTTTAATGGGAGAGACTGGAGGAAGCAATTGGGAGGATGGGTGGGTTATGTTGCAGTGATGATTGTGGCTGTAGTTTGGAGATACTGCTGTAGTTTTGAGAGGAGGCAAACAATATTTTTGAAGTGAAGGTAGTGGCAGGGTGGTTGAAAAGGAGTAAGAAGGGAGCAGAGAGGGGTAGTTGAGGGTAACACAGCGCACAGTGTGCACTATTTTTGGACTGTGTATACTTTTTTTATAAAGCAATGTAAATAAAGATGTAAAATGTGAATGAAAAAACATGAAATAGAATTTTGTTCCGTTTTGAAATTGTGTATGCCCTTTTTTAATAGAAATGCAAAGCGACTAGAAGAACACAAGAAAACACAGAAATGAAAACATAAATCAAAAGACAACCACACAATTCATTTTTTTTAAATGCAAACAAACACACTAAATAAAACACACAAAAATCAAATGACAATAATTCGAAGAACAAAAAGCTAAAATCAAAGCAATTCCCCGGCAAAAGCGTCAAAAACTTGTTTAACGACAAATTTTCTATCGAGTTAGAAAACCGTCAAAAGAATTTGAAATAAAATTTTACCGCAAGCGCATGACATACAAAAGTTAGTACGTGTCGAGTGCGGGTCCCTTAGGGAATTGTTGATATTAATTTCTATTCAATCAAATTAACCAAAGATTTAGAGTGATTAACTAAAATATGAGAAAATTGACAAAAGAGGATTATAGAAGTATGAGAGTGTTAAGACAATTTAGAGATAATTCCACTCTCTAGATCATATAGTTCAACAAATTATGAAATTATGATCTCTCTTTTTTGGTCGTAAGTGAGCTTAAATGATGTATTTATCATAGGTATGGCTCATTTGTGCTATTAATTAGCTCAACATAAGCCATCAAACTATAACACAAACTTTAAACCACTTTTAATTCTCATGAAAAATGACAAGAAGTTGAAAATGAATCTATTTTAAGCATGACCGATTAAATATTGATTAGAAATATAGACCATCAAATTTCAATTTAATTTCACTTCATTTCCATAATAATATGTAGATGAAGAGGAAATTTGTGATCATATGACTAAGCATAGCGTATTTTTTGAACAATATAGGCTATCAAACTCAATACCAATCACAAAATTACACAAACATCAACTTCCCATGAAGCACAAAAGAGAGCTATAATTATCTAAATATTGAAGCTACATGATTAAAGACTTCATTCCCCTAAATTGAAAGGATTAGCCTCTCATTTGTATTATCATATCAACACTTGTAGCTTGCAACATGAAATAAAACAAGAGGAAAAGGAGAGCAAAATGAAAAGAAAAGCTAAGTAAAAAGAAGTAACACTAATCTACTTGCATGAATAATTGAAACTATACTACTAGCATGAAGGGAAATAAACAAGAAAA
Source organism: Allium cepa (assembly GCA_030765085.1). Lineage (NCBI taxonomy): Eukaryota > Viridiplantae > Streptophyta > Magnoliopsida > Asparagales > Amaryllidaceae > Allium > Allium cepa. The sequence continues at coordinate 511,950,270 of CM060941.1, forward strand.
GTGAAGAACATGTATTGAAATTGAATAAAAAAATTGCGTAAAAGAAGAAAAGGCAAAGTAGCCATGAAAAGAAAGAGAGCTTTGGTTTATTTTCTAAGCTAAAAACTAACTAAGAAGAAGAGGGGGTTACATGAAGATATGGGGCATTTGTACTAGTTAGAAACCCTAATTCATTTTTTTGGAAATACTCAAAATATCCTTGAGGTTGTGTGGCCACCATGTAATCATTAGCATGTCTTAATCCCCCACTTAAATATGCATGAAGCATTAATGTCCTTTTAGCATGTGCATTAGCTCCTAATTGAAAATCAAGGTAAGTGGGTAGGTGGCGTCCTCCAAGTTCATGAGTTTGAATGATTTTCATCTTTATTTGCTTTGTTTCCTTTTTGTGCAAGAATATCATCATGAAACAACTTGTAATTTCCATCCTATTTTCCTACAAAATAATATAGAAATTCTCAATTAAATTTTCTCAAATTAATATGTGCGCAAAAATGACCATTTTTCCCCTATATGAAGATGGATATGTGGCAATTTAAAAATAATTTGAATTAGTTTAAAAAGGTTAAAATACCAGATATGATCATTTATTTAATTTAAATATATCAAATATGGTGGTAAAAATATACACTTTATACGCGCATTAGTTAGCATTTTATTTGAAACTAGGGCTTCACATTTTTTATATCTATATGTTTGATAGATAAACTTAACCTAAACCCACATATTTAGTTACTTCCTTATAGGTTGCAAATCCAATAGGACGGTATGCAATTCTAGGGTTGAGATGTGACCGGTTAGAGTTTGACCTGTTTGGTAATAATTTTTTTATAGTTTTCGCATGTTTGATTTTATGGGTTTCAGAATTATTCTTGGGATGGATTGGTTAAGTGAATGCGATGCTAGGATATTTTGCCAGCATAGGAAAATATCTCTTTGACATCCTGATTGCAGTGACCGGATTGTTTATACCGTAGAAGGTTCAAGCGATGAGATGTATGCTTTATTGGGTGTTATGGAATCAGATGATGAGTTGAGTCGAGTTTTCATGGTTAGAGAATTCGCAAATTCTTTTGATCCTGCAGTTGGATTTCCCCCGAAATGAGCCACTGAGTTTTGGATAGATTTGGTTTTAGGAGCAGAACCAATGAGTAAGCCACTAAGCAGGATGATTTCTACAAATATGAGGGAGTTGAAGGTGCAGTTGGTGGATTTGGAAGGCAAGTATTTTATCAAGCCGCGTAGTTCCCCTTAGGGTGCGGCAATAGTGTTTGCTAAGAAGTCGGACGGATTGTTGAGGCTCTGTATCAATTATCGTTAGTTGAATGACAGGACGATAAAGAATCTATATTCGTTGCCTAGAATTGATGGATTTTTCGACCATTTGAGTGGAGCCAAGGTACTTTCCTAGTTAGATTTAGAAACAGGTTTCCACCAGCTCAGAGTAGTAGAGGAAAGTAGACCTCTGACGGCATTTAGGACCAGGTATGGTTCGTACGAATGGTTCGTTATGCCATTCGGACTGACTAATGCGCCAACTTTCATTGTGGATTTGATGAACCGGGTTTTCGAGAGCACTAGGATAGGTTCATGTTGGTTTTCATAGATGATATCTTGATATACTCTAAGGATGAAAGAGGGCATAAAGTTCATTATAGAGTGGTGCTTGAGATGCTTAGGCAGCATCAGCTGAAGGTGAAGTTTGCGAAGTGTCACTTCTGGAAGAATGAAGTGAAGTTTCTTTGTCATGTGGTCTAAGAGAAAGTTTTGTCAATAGATCCGACTAAGATTGAAGTAGTGAATAGTTGGAAGAGAGCAGAGATAGTGACTGAGATAAATAGTTTTCTTGGGTTGGCTGGTTATTATCAGAGATTCATTAAGGAATTTTCAAGGATAGCATTACCGATACCAAGCTAATAAGAAAGGATGTGAAGTTTATGTGGACTGATAAGTGTGAGGAAGCATTCAGAGTTTGAAACACATATTGACCAATGCATCTGTGTTGGTTTTCTAAAAGGGTTTCGAGATTTGGTGGTTTATACCGATGCGTGTGGAACGGGATTAGAAGCTATGCCGATGTAGAGAGGTAAAGTGATCGCCTACGCTTCTAGACAGCTTAGACTACATGAGATCAAATATTCGACCATGATTTGGAATTGGCTTTAGTTATTTTTTCTTTGAAGGTGTGCAGACATTACCTTTTGGGAGAAAAGTTTGAGTTATATACAGATCAAAATTTGTTGAAGTATTTGTTCTCTTAGAAGGAGCTGAACATGATACAACAGAAATGGTTAGAGTTCATAGCTGCTTATAATTTTGAGATTGAGTACAAACTAGGGAAAGGCAACACGATTGCAGATGCACTTAGCAGGAAACATCAGAATGCAGTATTGGCGATGATCGTTCAGTGGAAGTATTTGGATGTCGAGTGCAGTGGAGATCTAAGGTCGGGTCTAGTGGATATATAGTTGTATTATCTTATTTGGAAGCCCGACCAGTGATGATCAAAAGGATTGCGTCTAAACAGATCGAGGATCTTGTGCTAGCTGAAAGGATCAGGAAGTTGAGAGATGGAACCGAGAGTGATGTCTTGAAGGACTTTAGTCATGACCAGAATTGGCGGTTAAGAATGAAAGGAAGGTTATCTGTTCTAGATGTAGGAAACATAAGGAAGGAAGTCTTAGTGGAATGTCATCACTCGAAGTTCTCTATTCATCTAGGAGGTATTAAGATGTACTAGGATATGAAGAGGTTATTATTTTGGGAAGCTACGAAGCAAAATATTAGCTTGTGTAAAGCAGTGCTTGAATTGCCATCATGCAAAGACCGAACATCAAAAGCCAATTGGGTTGCTTCATCCATTGTTGATTCCAGTATGGAAGTGGAATTCTATTTCTGTGGACTTCATTGATGGGTTGCCAAGGTCAAATAGAGAAAATGAAAGTATATGGGTCATAGTGGACAGATTGACCAAGATTGCCCATTTCATTCCAGTTAAGTCAACCAGGATGACATCTATTTTAGCGAATTTTTTATGAGGAATGTGGTTAGACTGCATGAAATTTCTAGTAGCATAGAGAGTGATAGAGATTCTTTATTTACTAATTAGTTCTGGAAGAGCCTACAAGAAGTTTTCTGAATCAATCTCAGGATGAGCACTGCTAACCATCCTCAGAAGATGGGAAAACGAAAAGAGTTAATAAAATCTTGGAGGATTTATTAAGAGATTGTGTTCTAGATTATGGGGGATCATGAGAAAACCAACTGGATCTAGTTGAGTATTCATATAACAATAGTCATTAGACTAGAATTAGATTGTCACCATTTGTAGCTTTGTATGGAAGGCCATGCATATCTCCCATTTGTTGGTTGTAGTCCGCGGATAGGTTGGTTCTTGGTCTTGATTTGGTTAGAGAAGCTGCAGAAAACATTTAGGTCACTCGGGCTAAAAAGAAGGAAGCTTAGTCTAGGAGAAAGAGTTGTGCATATAGACGAAGGAAAGATTTAGAGTTCTTAGTTGGAGATCAGGTATTTATTAAGGTGTCACCGATGTAGGGTGTGATCAGAGTTGGAAGATCAGGAAAGTTGGCACTGGGGTTTGTTGGACCTTTTCCTATTACTGAGAGGATCGGTAATGCCTCATATAGAGTTAAGTTACTATAACATCCCCTATCTTGAGGCCCAAACTAAAGTGCTACAAATGGCATAGTCATCCATAGTATTAACTTCTGGTGACTAAATATGGCTATATTAATGGTATCTATAATATCAGAAGCACTTGATTATGAAACAAAACACAGATTTCAAAACAATTTTTCTTCATTACATTCAAAACAAATGTTCCATCCTCATCTCACATAATCCCAAAAATTTTCCTAGGCATAGATCAAATATGCTTATTACAAAATATGCCAAGAGCGGTATATGAAGATACCACCTTGGATGATCAGAGTCATATGGTCATAATAGACTTAACATAAACCCAATAGAAATTCAATAAAACATAAAACAAGCAATGCAATTCCTAAAGAGCTATCAGTTTGCCTTCTACATGACTCTGGTGGCCTTATTCTTCATCCTACTAAACCTGAAAAAAACCTTATTTCCTCGGCCTACTCAAATTAATTTTTGACCACCCGAGAGTTTTTGGAGAAAATATAAACTTTGAATCCGACATAAAGCCCGGTGTGAATAATATTATACATCCCGATTTAGTATGTTATGTGAGACCACACTGCTTAGCGGAACGGGTTTTCCCTCACTAGCATTCTTTTGAAACATATCTTTGCAAAACCTTTTTCTATAACCAAAACTGGTTAGACAGTGCAAAGGATCATTATGTAAACATACATATATGTACCAGGTAATAATGAACTATCTGTTTGGATAACTATTAACCTTTGGCCGACTCGGGCCTACCAGACACTATAATCCAAATTAATCTAACACATGTTAGTTATTCTTCTTATGGACTTTCTATCCTTAACTATCTATTAAGTACTTCACTTCTGTATAGTACGTCCCTAACTTAATTGTCTTCTAGATCTTCCTGATCCTAATGGTTTTTTAGGCTCACCAATAACCTATCTGTATATAAACATATATTCCTTTCACCATGTAATCATAATTTTAGTCTACCTATGACAAAGCCCTACAAACTGGAATTCTGGAAAATAATTAGCTGGGCTAACAACTAATGTATAGGGTGACCCCATACTAGTCCCATCTAGTATTCTAATATCTGGGTCATTTTCACTTAAGGGTCCATTCCCATAATTTTCCTTGAAAACATTTTCAAAATGATTTAAAACCTTTAAATCAAACTCAAATAGGGAAAATGTATGATCTTTATGCTTTACTCCAAATCACATTACCATGTCATATATATATATATATATATATATATATATGTATGTATGTATGTATGTATGTATGTATCTCCTTTACTCAAACTTTAGTTGGTGAAAACATTTAAACATTTAAAAGTACCTCTTTCTAAACGTTTGAAAAGAACTTGTTCAAAACCAAGTGAAAACCTTTAATTTTCTAAGCTAAAGGCCAAAACCTTACCTTTCAAAACATATCGTCAAACCTTTCGAAACTATCGAAATCATTCCCTTCGAAAGCCATAAAAATTTAGACAACCTATGCTGAAAACAACATAAAATATTGCCATAGAATACCTTTAGGAAACCTTCCATTTAAACCTTCCAAAACCATTCAAAGCAAACCTTTTGGAATCATTGCACTCAAACCTTTCGAAATCATTGAACTAAAACCTTTCGAAACCATTGAACTCAAACCTTTCGAAACCATTGTACTCAAACCTTTCAAAACCATTAAAATCAAACCTTTCAAACAATTGAACAAAAACCGTTCGAAAGCTTACTAGGTTCAATTTAAAATATGTGGAAAACCTTCTTTAAAATCTTTCGACTACATTGGAAGCAACCTTTCGACTTTGTCGAAAGATCTGCTGCAAAAGCTTTGTGTTAAACTTCAATTATAAAGCAAGATTAAATCGTTTAAGTCAAAAGCTTAGAAACATTTCGAAAGCATGGGGAAGCGGTTGGTTTTGATAATAGGAAGGGCTACTTTGTCAAAAATTATCTTGATTTTAAATCTAAGAAAATGTGGAAAATATTATCAAATTATTTAAACGTTTGTGAAAACCAATCAAGGTTTATAAGTAGGCAAGTTTGTTGCGAAATGTTTATTTAATTTGCCGAAAACAACTTTCGTTCAAAAAAGAGGGTTCCAAGACCTTTTGACCAAGATATTTCGAATTCATTGAAACCAAAAAGGATGAAAGCAATGCATAAGATATCATATAGGTGGTATATAGTGAATTGGACAAGGTCGAAAGGTAGGTTGTTGAAGGGTTTCTTTCAAAGGATTTGGTTCCATAGTTTGTTTTAATTTGAAAAGAAAATCACTTACCTGTTTTTGAAAGGGCTTTCGACACGGTCGAAAGCTATGCTTTCGACATGGTCGAAAGTTGCGATTTCGAAAAGATAGGCTTTAAAGAGCTTTTGACATAGTCGAAAGCTATGGTTTCGAAAGTTAGTTTAGAAGGGGCTTTCGACACAGTCGAAAGCTATGTTTTCAAAGGATTATTTCAAAGAGGCTTTGGAAAGAGAGTTGCCGCCTTTGTTTTAAAGAAGTAGCTTCCGTAGGAGTTACTTAGATTTTGTTTAATGCTTTCAAAGGGGGGAGTTGTTGGCTAGGTGAAAACCCTTCTAAGAATTTGTGACCTTCCGATGGAATTAAAGGCAACAATGTTGTCGAAAGGTTCAACTATTTTTATAAATACAAGCCACTTCCCAAAGCTTTCTAAGGGTGGAAAGCAAAGCTTTCGAAGGGGTTGGAAGCAAAGCTTTCGAAGGGGTCTGAAGCAAAGCTTTCGAAGGGGTCGAAGGCAATGGTTTCAACGAGAACCTTCAATTGCTTTCCCAAATATATCAATGCTTTCGAAAGGATGGTATCGATACCATCAAACTTCCGCAATATATTAAAAAATAAAGAGTGGTTTCAAAAGGGATACTTTCATCTATTTTTACTTTGACCCGAATTGACATTTTAAGTATAAATCCAATGCTTTCGAAAGGGTGGACTTTCAATGATTTCGGAAGGGTTACTTCTAATGGTGTTGAAATGGATACTTTCAACCAGTTTCAGGGCCATACTTCTAAGTTAGATGCTAATACATTAATATAATCAAAGGGTTTCGAAAGCAGATTTTTAAAGTATTAATAAAGCATAAGCCTAATGTTTTGAAGATAAATTTTAATGCTTTCAAAGGAGGTCATCCTATGAAGTCGAAAGAATGATTTCAAAAGTGTCGAAAGGTTTTGTAACCTAAACTCATTATAAAGGCAAAACTCACGGCTAAATTAAAGGATTTTTTTAATGGTTTTAAGAAGAAGGTTTTCTTGATAAAAGTATGGGTTAAAGGGATTAACCATGTTTTATATTAAACACATAGGAGTGGTATTATTGTGTAATTATTATTGCTTCTTCAAATATAAATATATTCACACTATTTTGAATCCCATAATCGTATTTTAGGGAAGGGTAGAAAAACTAGCTAGGTCGACCCAGTATTGAATATAAATCATATGAACTCCTAAATGAATAGATTCCCATCCAAGAGGTCAGGGAGACTAAAAAATAGGATGCCTAAATTTTGGAAGTTGTCAGGGAGACAGGTTCATAGTGATCCCATGAAACTATGACCAGGAAGTTATTAGGGTTACCAATAGGTTCACGGTGATCCCATGAAAACTATGTTATAAAAAGTGGTTGGCGAGGGCCAATTGGTTTTTAGTGCACCCATGAAACTATATATGGATTATGACATTGGTAAATAGTCAATAGGTTCCTAGTCATCCCATGAAACTAGGATAAACAGAAAGATAATGGAGTTATCAATAGGTCCTTAGTGATTCCATGAAAACTATATAATTAATTAAGATAGTCTATAAACATTTAACCGGTGATTACTTAGCACATGGAAACTAATAGGTTAATAATAACCCTAAAAACTATAATTGAGACATACAGTCAGAATGAATGGGGATGGGTAATCCAGACTTGATTTGCTTTTTTTTCATATCATCGTAATGTTTTGAAATATTATGTTTTTAAACATTATGGATGTAGGAGCATAGTATATGGTTTTATAAAGGTTTTAGGATACTAGCAAGGGGAAACCCCATTCCACTAAGCGGCGTGCTCTCATTAGATATCTAAAAGGATTGAGATGTTAGATTATTATTCATACCTGGCTTTATGTCTGAGTTGAAGTTTTTGTTTTTCCGTTAAACTCTTGTGTACTTAATTGATTTTGAGTAGATTGATATTTAAGGTTCTCATGTTCTCTTCTCTGATAAATAAAGCTTCCAAAGGCGTGCGGGAGGCAGATAGTTATTTACCATTCCTTTTCACCGGTGTATTTATTTGTACAAGAAGATTTATTAGCCTTACTATATATTTTGATCAATCATGGGGGCATCTTTGTATGTCAGTCTTGGCGTATTTGTAATAATTATATTTTGCTGAACATAGATAACGTTTTGGGATTTGTAATGAACATGAAATGTATTGAATGGAATGTGGAAATATGTTTTTGGAAATGTTAAAACATTTTCCATATTCTTGTGATATGTGTATTAGTGAATCTAGCACCGCCGTATTTCATCGTTGAAGATTAATAACTATGGATGACTACAACGTCCACAGCCGTTAGTTTTAGGCCTCCAAATAGGGGGATGTTACAAGTTGGTATCAGAGCATTGGTTTATGAAACTTTAAAAGAAAAGATAAACCTATTTTTTTTTGAAAACATAAATCCCTAAAAACTAGAGTTGAGATCGGGGTATATGATAACGCTACAGTAATGTACTTGTATTTGTTATATATAAGTATACACTTTATCTCTATGCTTCTTTCTTTTTTAGGCTGTTCCGCTATCTCACAAGGCTTGAGTATAGATATGGCAAAAGGAGAGGTAGAGTTAATATGGGAGGAGAAAGAACCACTACAAGTTGAAATGCTAGATCAAATGCTAGAGGAGGACAAGGTCAGGCTTAGGCTAAAAATGTTGGTGCTGAGGTTCCCAAAGTGAACATGGGAGCCATGTATCAGTTCTTCGTCAACTTGATGCAAGCTGCAGCAGCTGTAGGTGTAGCAGGACGTAATGCTGTGAATGCTGAAGGAGCTAATCTTATGGCCCCAGTTGGCTATAACTATGCCAAGCTGAGCAGGGATTATACCAGTCTGCCAAGGAAGCCTTTTCTTGGAGCAGAGGATGCTGTCGTAGTTGAGAAAAGGACTTTGAACTGCGAAGGGATCTTTATAGATTTAGGCATGGATGACGGAGAGAAGGCTACACTAGATAGTTGCAAGGGTTAGTGCTTCACTGGTGAGACAATGTGATAGTCGGAGTTCCATAGGAAGAGCTGACGTGGGCTAATTTTAGAAGAAGGTTCAAGTAGAGATTATTTTAAGAGGTTGGAAAGTTGACATTGATGAGGATGTTCATGGATCTTGCACAAGGTGAGATGTCAGTGATCGAGTATGCTTCTATGTTTGATGAGTTGTCTCGATATGGTTATGCATTAGTCAGCACTAATGTCAAAAGGAATGAGAGATTCATTCGAGGTTTGAGGCCAAAGCTAGGTAAAATGACCATGACTCATATTAGAGAGCCTTGTCATGCGGTGGTGGAGATGGCCATTCGCCATGAGGAGATGCTTGCTATTTCTATAATGAAGAAACTAGTTGCATCCCAAGGCACTCAGAGAAAGAAAATAAAATTCTTTAAGAAGAAAGGAGCCCAGAAGGGGGATGCTGCCTAGAAGGCGAAGGCTTATTTAGTGTGTTATAAGTGTGACAGGAATGGCCACTATGCCCAAGAGTGTAGAACTTGTAAAGGAAAGAAGCCCATAGAGAAGAAGAATGTGAAATGATTTAACTATGATCAAGTTGGGCATTATAAGAGCCAGTGTCTAGAGCAAGTCAGGGCGAATAGGTGGAAGGTGTTTGCTATCGGACCACCATTTTATTCTAGACCTACTTCCGTGGAAAAAGGGAAAACCGTGATGGAAGGTACGCTTTTGATTTGGAATGTACAAGTTAATGTACTTTTTGATACTAGTGCATCACACTCATTTATATCACAGTATTTGGTTGATAGGTTATGTACAGAACCCATGTACCTGGTTAGTTCCTTAAGGGTTGCAAATCCAATAGGAGGGCATGCTACTCTTGGGATGAGATGCGACCAGTTAGAACTTGACTTGTAAGGTCATAAGTTTGCACATGTTTTGTATGTCATTCTTTTCGAGATCATTTTGGGTATGGATTGGTTGGGTAAGTATGAGCCAAGGATATTTTGCCAGAATCGGGAGATATCATTGATACACCTAGATAGTCATAACCGAATGATTTTCTCACAGGAGAATTCTAGTAAAAGTACTTGTGCTTTGTTAAGTTCCATGGAGGTTGGAGAAGACCTTAGTCAGGCTCGTGTGGCTAGAGAGTTTGCAGATATTTTTGAGGCGATTACTGGATTACCCCCAAAATGAGCTATTGAGTTTCGGATAGACCTTGTGCTAGGAGTTTAACCTGTTAGTTGACCACCTAGTAGGATGACATCGACATAGATGAAGGAATTGAAGGTGTAACTAGTGGACCATGAGGGAAGTAATTTTATCAGACCAAGCAGTTCGCCTTAGGGAGTGGCCATGGTGTTTGTGAAGAAACCTGGTGGGTCACTAACGAAGTGCATCGACTATTGTATGTTAAACGAAAGGACGATCAAAAAAGGGTGCTCTCTATTGAGGATAGATGATATGTTTGATCAATTGAGAGGAGCCAGAGTATTTTCCCAATTGGATTTGGCAACGTGGTTCAATCAGTTGAGAGTGGCGGAGGATAGCATTCCTTTGATGAAATTTTAGACTAGATACGGTCTGTACGAGTGGTTAGTGATGCCATTTGGATTGACAAATCACCTGCTTTCTTCGTTGATTTAATGTTTCGGGTTTTCCAAGAGCAATTGGATATGTTCATGTTGGTATTTACAAATTTCATTTTGGTGTATTCTAAAGTTGAATGGGAGCATGAGATTCATCTTCAAGTGTGGTTGGAGATGTTGAGCTCAATCAGCTAATGGTGAAATTTTCCAAGTGTCATTTTTGGGAGAAAGAGGTTAAGTTTCTTGGTCATGTGATTTCAGGGGAGGGATTGGAAGTTCATCCAATTAAGATCGAAGCTATCAATAATTGGAAGTGGCTAGAGGCAGTAACCGAGATCAAGAGTTTTTTCGGGTCTTGCTATCTATTTTCGGAGATTAATTAAGGTCTTCTCGTGGATAGTAGTACCTTTGACGAAGTTGACATGGAAAGATGTGAAGTTTGTTTGGTCTGACATATATGAGGAAGTATTCCTTAAGTTAAATCATTTGTTAACCAATGCTCAAGTGTTAGTAGTTCATGACGGTAACCAAGGGTTGGTAGTATACATTGATGCATATGGTACTGGATAGGGACCAGTATTGGTGCAGAGGGGCAAAGTTATTGCTTATGCATCTAGGCAGCTTAGTCTACACGAAGTTAGATACCCTAGTCATGACTTGGAGTTAGCTATGGTGATATTTGCCTTGAAAATAAGGTGGCATTATCTTTTGGGAGGGAGATTTGAATTATATACAGATCGTAAGTCATTAAAGTATTTATTCTCTCAAAAGGAGTTGAATATGAGGCAGTAGAGATGGCTGGATTGGTTGCTCGTGATTTTGGTGTAGAGTATACTTCTAGGAAAGCAAATAAGGTAGTAGATGCTCCCAGTGGAAAACATCAAAATATGGTGATAGCGATGTCGGCAGAATGGAAGAATCTAAAAGCTTTAGCCAGTTGTGGTGTGCTGTTGAGATCTACTACTAGTTCTATTCCGGGTACTGTCATGTTATCTTGCATAGAAGTTCGATTAGTGCAGACTGAGAAGATAGCTTCTAAGAAGAGAGAGGGTCCAGTTTTAACCGAGAGAATTAGAAGGCTTGATGTCAGATCAGAGATTATTGACCTAAAGATTTTATTCTTCACCCAAGAGGACGGTTAAGAAAGAAGGGACGATTATGCTTACCCAATGTGGAGAATTTGACAAGAGAAATTCTAGAGGAATGTCATCGATTGAAGTTTACGATTCATCATGGAGGGACCATGATGTATCAAGACATAAATATAAGCTTCTATTGAGTAGGCATGAAGAGGGATGATGTCTTGTGGGTTAAGCAGTGTGTTAACTGTCTACCAGTGAAGGCTAAACATTAGAAGCCAAGTTGGTTAATTTAGCCTTTAGATATTCCAATCTGGAAATCGTATTCGATATTGGTGAAATTTGTAGGGGGTTTCCAAGTTAAAGCATAGGAAATGAAAGCTTATATATGGGTTATTATGGACAGGCTGACCAAGAGTGCCCATTTAATTTTGGTAAAGTCAACCAGGACGACACCTATTTTGGCTAAGTTGTTCTTGAAGAACATAGTTAGGCTTCATGGAATTTCTAGTAGCATAGTCAATGACAGGATGCACTATTTACTAGTGAATTTTAGAGAAGTCTACAAGAGGTATTAGGTACCAAGCTCAAGATGAATACAACATATCACCCATTGATGGATGGGTAGACGGAGAGGGTCAATAAAGCACTCAAGGATTTATTGAGAGCTTGTGTATTGGACTTTGATGGATCTTTGGATGATCACTTACATCTGATTGAGTTTTCCTATAATAATATTATCAGACTGGTATAGGAATAGCGCCCTTTTGAAGCTTTATATTGAAGGCCACGCAAATCGCCAACATGTTGCTTGGAGAAAAGAGACAGATTGATCCTAGGTCAAGATTTAGTTAGATAGACATTGGGAAAGATTGAGTTAATCCAAGAATGGATGAAGGAAGCTCAATCCAGGTAGAAGAGTTATGCAGATAAGAGGCTTAAAGACCAAGAGTTCTCAGTGTCAGATAGGGTATTCATTAAAGTATCACTGATGAAGAGTGTGGTAAGATTTGGAAAATCGATAAAATTGTCCCCGAGGTATGTTGGTCCATTTCAGATTATAGAAAGGATTGGAAAGCTCGCATGCAAAGTAGAGTTGCCGAGTAGTTTGGCAGAGGTCCATAAAGTATTCCATTTGTCTCATCTTCGTAAGTCCATGCATGATCTAAGGCTGTTATTCCTTAGACAGAGTTAGAGGATTTGGTAGTAGAGCCTGATTTGAATTTTTTAAGCAACCAGTTCGGGTTGTGATGAGAGATGAGAAGAGATCGAGGACCAAGACAATCAAGTTGGTGAGAGTTCAGTGGAGTGATAATGAGAAAGACTGTACTTGGAAGACAGAAGACAGGATTCGAGAGGCTTATCCTGATCCGTGTTGACCGTATTTGTATATTAGATCTATATAGATTAGTTGCTAGTCAGGTAGCCTAGTATGGTTATTAGTAGATGTTAAAGATGATTGCTATTTTGTTAGTTAGTCCTTACTGGATTTTGAGGACGAAGTTCTTTAAGGAGGGAAGCCATAACACGCCTAATTTTATTGACATTGTTCATGAGATTTGATTTGAATAAATTATATAGAATAGTGTAGATAAGGAGATTGAGGTTGATGAATAAACTAAGTGGACATTCTTACCTAAAACCAATGAACTTATAAATAGTTAAGTATTAAGCAATTGAACACAAAGGCAATAAGGTATATTGCTGCCCACATTCTTCCCCTTAAACCATTTTCATTAGGCCATACATGTTCATTTTATTACAAATAAAATTATAATCCTATGGAGATAATGCAAGGCCGACTATTAGGAAGAAAGAAGACAAAATCAATTTAAAGCTTAGGATTCAAGCAAAGAAGAAATCAATCTAAATCAAACTTCGATTTCCTTATCCATTCTAAGGTGAATAATAATTTCTACATCTCTATTTTTGTTTTATATACATATAGGTTCATATTTAAGAGTAAATCTATTTTTATAATGTATTGAATGATGATATGATTGAGTTAAGATTTATATGGTTTAGACAAGGTTGTTTAAAAGAGATATACACGATTTAGGGTAAAACCAAGATTAAATGGTTTTAAAATTCCATGGGAAAAGTGTATGTTATGGAAAACATGATTTTGGAGTTTGCTTAAATTTCCATAATTTTTCAAGCCGTGAAGAATTAGTCATAAATTTCAAAGGAAAATATGGATATTTGGGTTTATAAATTTATTTTGGAAAATAAATTAAGAATTTGGGTCTGGAATTTTAGTATGTTAGAAAACATGATTATAGTGAATTTTTTTGACTTTTACTAAGAGATTTAGTATGGAAATTAAATTATTTCGAAAGGAGGACATAAAGGATTTAATTTTTTTTATAATAGGAAGGGCTTATTTGTTAAAAATTATCTTGATTTTAAATCGAAGAAAATGTGGCAAGTATTTTACAAATTATTTAAATGTTTGTGAAAGTCAATTAAGATTTTATATATAGGTAAGTTTGTTACAAAAAATTTACTTAATTTGGTGAAAATAGCTTTTGTTCAGAAAAGAGGGTTCCACCTTCTTTGGAAAGACCTATCGACTAAGACATTTCGATCAAGACCTTTCGACTTCATTGAAACCAATAAGGTTGAAAGCAATGCACATGAGATCATTCGGGTGGATGTAGTGAATTGAACAAGTTCGGAAGGTAGGTTGTTAAAGGGTTGCTTCCGAAGGAGTTGATTTCTTAGTTTGTTTTAATTTGAAAAGAAAACCACTTGCCTATTTTTAAAGGGCTTTGGACACAATCGACAGTTATGCTTTCAACACAGTCGACAGCTGTACTTTCGACACTGTCGAAAGCTATGCTTTTGAAAGGTTAGTTTATAAGGGGCTTTCGAAACAGTCGAAAGTTATATTTTCAATGGGGTATTTCAAAGAGGCTTTCGGAACAGAGCTACCACCTTTGTTTTAAAGAAGTAACTTCAAAAGGAGTCACATAGCTTTTGTTTAAAGCTTTCAAAAGAGAAAGTTGTCGACTAGGTCGAAACCCTTGTAAGAATTTGTGACCTTCCGGTGGCATCGAAGGCATCGATGTTGTCGAAAGGTTCAATTGTTTTTATAAATACAAGCCGCTTTGCAAAGCTCTCGAAGGGGTCGGAAGTAAAGCTTTTGAAAGATGTTTTAAGCCAACCTTCAATTGTTTTTCTAGATATTTCAATGCTTTTGAAAGGATGGTTTCAATACCATCAAACTTCAACAATATTTTATAAAATAAAGAGTGGTTTCAAAAGGGATACTTTCATCTATTTTCACTTTGACCTAAACTAAGATTTAAAGTATAAACCCAATGCTTTCGAAAGGGTGGACTTTAAATGATTTCAAATGGGTTACTTCTAATGGTGTCGAAAGGGGTACTTTAAATCGGTTTCAAAGCCATGCTTCTAAAGTTGGATGCTAATACTTTAATATAATCAAAAAGTTTCGAAAGGAGAGGTTTTAAAAAGGGCAAAAGCCTAATGTTTTGAAGATTGGTTTTAATTCTTTTTAAAGTGGTCATCCTATGAAGTTGAAACCAAGGTTTGGAACGTGTCGAAAGATTTTATAACCAAAACTCATTTTAAAGAAAAACCCACGACTAAATTAAAGGAGTTTTTTTTAATGGTTTTAAGATGAAGCATTTCATGATAAAATTATGGGTTAAAGGGATTAACGTGTTTTAAATTAAACCCATAGGAGTGGTATTGTTGTGTGTTAACATGATTTCTTGTCAACACCCCAAAGTTGTACTAAGAAAGATGGGAATCTTTCCTATGAATGGTGGACGTGAATCTCTTTGGAATTGCCTTCAAATTTAGCCTTATTGGTTGATAGCCTTTAAATCAGTCCTTTCGAGGTCGTTGAAAGGTATAGATGCTGGGTTATGAAACCTTACGTCTCCATTGAGTTGGAGTGTTATCCTTTTCAAAAAGTTTCCTTTTGTGATTAGATTGAAATTTCTTGACTTTTTCCTTTAAAGGTTGGCTTTTATCTTGCCGAAAGTTTAGGATTGTAGTGCTCTTTGGGTTTAGGTAGGACATCAAACTTCTTGGCGGATATGAAGAGGCTTTCGACCTTGTTGAAAGGTTAGATCACTTGTATGATGTATGTTTGATCCTTGTCGAAAGGTGTAGGAATTGTTCCTTTTGGAATAGGCCTTTTAGGTCTAAGTATCTACATTAAAATAGGAAACTTTAACCTAAGAGAAAAACAAAAACACTTGGATTTTTGCTTTGAAAGGTTACAAATATAACACAATCACTTTTGACCTGGTCAAATGGTTTAAACCTCAAAATTGATCCAGAAGGTTGCAATCAATATTTAGACTAAATTTACTATCAACCTTGTCGAAAGGTTTAAAGCATAAAGTCAATGATTTTTGAAGGTTCCAATAGACGTTGATCCAATTAAGTTGTCGACCTTGTCGAAGGGTTAAGACTGTGGGTTGAAGACTTTGAAAGGTTGCAGTAGATAACTATATCAAAAGTGTTGTCGACTTTGTCGACAAGAACCTTTTGGTGATAATGAACCTGTAATTAGGAGTTAATACAAAAAAAGTATAATTAAACAGTAAAGTAATTAATAGAGCATAATACTTCCTTCTTTATTCATGAAAAACTCTATTTTATTAAATCTCCAAATCGGCACTCCATAAGGGTTACAGTGTATTGCTTAAGAAAATACAAGATTAGAATATGAGAATACGGATCCCCCCAACATGATCCTTTGGGTCTTATTTATAGATGCAGGCGGCCTTTTGACCGGGTTTGAAGGTCCTCCTTTTATATGTAGCTATGAACCTTTCGTCTTTGTCAAAAGGTTTTTCCTTTAAACGCCATAATGATCCTTTCGACGTTATCGAAAGGGGTTCCTTCCAATGCCTTCGTGAACCTTTCGACTTTGTCGGACGGTTCCCTTTTTAATGTCTTCATGGACCTTTTGATTTTGTTGGAATGTTACCATCTGATGTCGTCATGAACTTTTTAACTTTGTCGAAAGGTTGCCTTGATGATGTATTTATGATCCTTTCATCTTTATCGAATGGTTTACCCTTCTTATGTCTTCGCACACCATTTGACTTTGTCGGAAGGTTTGCCTTCTATATTCTATTATGAACCTTTTGACATTGATGGAAGGTTAATCATTACTTGATTATTGTGAACCCTTCAACCATGTCGAAAGGTTTCTCTTCACATGATTGTCGTCGAGAGAGGTACTTCACTCTAATGTTGTCGAAAGGTTGTCTTCCTTTCTTTGTTGGCTTCTAAGTGTTGCCTTCTTCATAGAACGATTCGAATTTGTTGAAAGGCGTCCAGATGGATCTTAACCGATTTGAAAGGCTTGCCATGCTTTCCAAAAGGTCAACATGGGGTTGCTAACACTTGCTTTGAATTTCTCATCTTCTTCGAAAAGTAGGAACTTCATGGATGCTGTAAGATAGAACCTTTCGACCCCTTCAAAAGGTTTGAGGCTGTTAAACTTTGATGACATCCCTTCAACTCCTTCAAAATGTTTGTTTTGGAATGTGAGGTTGAAATTTTGACTCCTTCGAAAGGATTGGTTTGAATTTTCCCTGGTCTTTGTTGAAGAAAATTTCGACTTAGTTAAAATGTACATTTTTTGGTGTAACATTTGCCTCCCCCATTCGAATGGATGCTCTTGACTTTTCAAGTCATCTCTGTTAATGGCTGAAAAACTTCCCATCTTTTGGCCTTGCTGCGTTAATCTAGGACACTCATTTAAATTTGATCCAGTGGTTGAGATTTTAGGCAACTTTTCTTATATAGTGCGATTCTTCTCTTTCTTTCTCTTTTACTTGCAAAGAAAATTTATTCTGCAAAAGTAAAAGTATTCTCTGAAATTTCCTCCATTCTGATGTACTACAACAATGTAACTTTCTAAATTCGATCGGTAATTCTTATTTTAATCTCTACTATTATCAACTTTCAATCAATTTTCTAGTTTTCAAACCGCGAAGTTGAAATTCTTTTTTAGCTTGGCTTTTTGAATTTTTTTTTAAAATCAGTTTGAAAACTAACAAAATCCATACTTGGCTCTAGATTTTGAGGTTGGTGGTGATTGTTGTTGATAATCCGCTTATCGGGTTTAGTTTTTAGCCCAAAACGTTTGATTTTTTATTTTTATTTTTTTTGATTTACTAAAAACCTTCATTCTTCTTTGAAATCAAATTAGATAGATTCCAAATGAAATCAGTTTTGTTAATGGGTTTGTTTTATTTGTTCTTCAAGAAAAACTTGAAAGCTGCATTTATTATTGGGTTTGGGTTTGGTTAAACCCGATATGATAACCTAGAACCCTTTCGTTTAAAATTTGGTAATACAAAATGACCTTTATACCCCTCGGAGCAGATTGAGACGGTAATAATGGATTTGCCCTCTTTGTAGTTATTGATGAGGTCGGATGGTATTGTTGTGTTAACTTTACCATTGCTGTGGGAAGGTTAGATAATTAAGTGGTCTGACCTTTCGATAATAAGCTATCGACAAGGTTGGGGAATTTCAAACCTTTCGACTACCAGCTTTCATTAAGGATGGAACTCTTCAAACTTAGAGCCGCTTCTTCCTATCTTTGTCGAAACGTTTAAAATACACATGAACCTAATTTAGAACCTTCCAACTACGATGGATAGAATGTATTCTTAACAATATTGACCAGACCTTTCGACAATATCAATAATATCAATATTTTAAATTAGGAATTTTATGATATCGGTTTTGACCATGTAAAAAGTCTTGCAAATCAACTTTGTGTTACACTTGAAGTATATAAAGGTTTCCATAGAGCTTTCAACACTGTCGTAAGGTAATGAATGGGAAAATGTTTATTCTCTCCCTTTTGACTTTGTCAGCTTAAAGAATTTATACTATTATTTATTCACTTTCTAGGTTTTCAATAATTTTGAAGTATGATGGTTAAGATTAATGTTATCATTCCTTCTGAAATTTTCGAAAGCTTGATGTATAAACCTTTTGACTTTGTCCAAAGCTTTTTCTATAACCTTTCGACTTTGTCAAAAGCTTTTACTATCAATTTTTTTGACTCAAAATTTTTCATTACTTTTAAAACTTTGTGTGTGTTTTCACACTTAAGCTATCTAAGCAAACTTATTTACTTTTGAATTCTTAATTGCTCTTTACATTCATAATTGATTAAAGGTTTAAACTAAAACATTTTCGCCGAGCAGAATCATGAGCTCTTTGAAAATCGAAGCCACCACTAAGCATTCTTTCATCGAATCTAAAAGCGAAGTCAATGTCATACTAAAAGACTTTGGTATAACTGTGATCAAAGCTATCCCCCTTAAACCAACATATACCATTGGCAATCCTCAAGAAGGGTATTTTGCATACATAGCCATCTACATATGGCATGATGGCTTTCTTCCGTTTCCCGAGTTCTTGCTTTCATACTTGTCCCATATTGGAGTTTCTCTAATACGGCTATCTCCAAATATTTATACCCATCTTTGTCTCTTCAAATGCTGGCTTTGGGATCCGGACTTCCTTTGCTCAATCCTAAAATTCGAAACTCCTCGACCAAGCTGGCAAAGTTAAGCAAAATTAACAAGCATATCTACTGAGTTAATATATATAAGAAGCTGATTTCCAATGGCATCAATAAGTTTAAGGACTGGGAAAATCGATTTCTCTTCGTCAAGTGCTCTGTGAATGTTTAAGGGCCATTGCCTCCCTCCATAAGTCTACTTTAATGTTATCATTTCTTTCCTCCATGCTTTCTGTTAGCTAATATGTAACCTTTTTAGGTGAATCTCCTAAGACACTTAGTGACGCTAACCAGAAAACCAACGATTCTTTAACTGCTGCTTCAGAAAAAATTAGGAGCAAGTTAATGCTCCTTGCTCTTTCGAATCTAAGGAAACATTCTTTGCTGCCGCCCGACCAAGGGATTCTAGGCACTCCATCAACCATTATGCATACCTCTCGCGGCATGCCTTTCCTTTCAATAGGTGATGCCGGACATTTTACTTCGACGTCCCCATTTGTGCTAACACTTCAGGTATATTGTTAGCTTAGTATTTTTCTCATTGTCTCTATAACTTTTAGCATTACTTTGATTGATTTTGTATCCTTTTAGAATTGTTTTAGCTTCCTCAAAGACCATTGTATCTTTAGGTGGTGAGGTCCCTCCTCCATCACCTTCGGGTCTGACATCAGATTTAGAGGCCTTTGCTAGATCTAAAAAATCTCTCAAAAGAAGAGGCCTATCACTGAAGCTACTAAAGATAAAATGAAGCCAACTACAACCAATCCTAAACCTTTTCCTCACATTTCTATCAATGATTCCCCAGGTGCGCTTGAGTAAATGCAGCTTGATCTTTTGATAACTCCTAAGATGCAAATTCCTCCTGTATCGTCATCTTCAGCTCCTCTGTTGATTGGTTTTGATGAACTTGTCGAGCTTATTATTCATTCAAAATCTTTCACTTCTTCTTCCCTGCCATCATTCAATCCAGATTTGGTAGAAAATCATCGCTCCTTGATGGAGCAACAAATTTTGGTAAGTTCCCACCCAACTAATTCTATTATCGTTGGATATTTCTAATTGCTAACTTGTGTCACACTTATTCTTGTTGTAGATTTCCAAGAACTTGATTTCATTAAATGAACATGTCTCCAGGCTCTCTTCTGAATCCTCTAAGCTATAGAAGGAAAATGCTAAACTCAAAAATCAACTATCGTCTTTGAATGCTGCTCTAAATGACACTTCCTCTGAGTTGGTGCATGTAAAGGCTTCCCCCACCGAGGCTAAAGATGAACTAAAAGCAGAGAGGAAAGATTACCAAATTTCTGCTGATCAAAAATTTGCAATGGAGCTAGCTCTGAAAGACTTGGAAGATGAGAAGGCTCGTTTAGTTGCCAATAATGTTATCGAGAGACAAATTCAAAAGAACCAAAGCTTCACTCAAGCTAGTTGTTCAAACCCTCTCCAACTTCAAAAAGCAAATTTCTAAGTTTGCTAATGTCACCCTAGGGCCTATGATACTGAAAAATTATAATGATGCCCTCATGTTGGCCTATGTTGATAATCACGAAAAATGTCCTGATTTTGGCTTCCTTTCTCTCAACCCAACTTTAGCTGCAAGTGTAGTCGACAAAATTAACTAGCTTAGGCAAGGTACTAAGGTTGAAGGTCGGGAAGAGATTGTTAATGTGGCTCAAGTTCTTTCTTTTGATATTTCCTCCTCTGACATTGAATCTGATTCTGAGGAGGAGGAGGATGCTTATTATGCTGAAGAAGATAAAGAGGATGATGATGATGGGGACAATGATAATGGCAAAGGCAACAATGACAATGATGATGGACCTCTCTGAAGATCAAGGTCATGGAGGAGATATAGGGCGCATTCTGGTGCTTTAGAGAAAAATGGTAGTGGTAAAGCTAAACTCTTTGAAAGGAGCCACCTTCTCATGAGGATATGCCATCTTCATCCCCTGGACCCTCTGCTCTATTTAAGGACGAACTTGCTCATGTTCAAACTGTTGATCCAAAAGAGAAGGAGCGGGTTTTCCAAGCTTCCATTCTATTTTCATAGATATGGGCTTATCTATTTAAATGTCTTAAACTTTGAAGATAATAATCAGCGTTAAATTGTTTTTCATAGATAAGGAAGAAGTCTAATGTCCTCTATAGAACTAAACTTGATAGAAAATAGGCGGAAATTAACAAGTTATATAGAGAGTTAGACAAATTGGTAAAGGAGAACAATGTTTTATTTGAGAAATACTATAGCCTTCACAAGAGTACAATTGTTTTAGCTTCTTTAAAATACCAAATGGCCACCCCTTTATTAAAGAAAGCATGCCTCCGATATGACATTCTCTTGAAGGAAAATAGAGAGTTTCTAACTTTATTCTGAATGATGATCGAAGAAATAGACATTTTGGTTAACTTTCTGTATAAAGCTTATTGTAGACATTCTACTTTCATACTATGGTGAATTTCAGTGGGGGTCTACTCAGACACTTTCACAAATGATATTTAGATGAACATGGATTTGACATGCATCCTATGGCTTGCTAGAGCTTACCATAGGTCAGATCGATTCCTCTAGATCTCCCCCTTGAGAAACTTAAGTATTACAAGGATAAATTTGTTTCCTTGATGCTTAGCTTCTCTTTACCGTGATATTTCAAAAGGTCTGTTCTTTATGTTGTGTTATCCCAATAGACCACCTAAGTTGATATGTTAACTTGAGGAGATTTCACTCTAAAAGTGCCCAATTTTAGAGACTTCGAATTTAGCAAGATATTGCTTCCTTCAAGATTTACAAAAATTATAACTAGAATACCCTCCTATCTGCTTTGACAGCCTCAGCGAAGAAAAGGAATCATTCTTAAAAGAAATTAGTACATTCCATTCCAAGTTGATTTGTGGTCGTGATAGACCACTAGTCGGAAAATTGGATTATAGTAAATGTCCTTCTGTTATAAAACCTGAAGGAGTCACTATACCTTTTGACTCATCGGTCATGCTTTCTGCTAAAACTTTAGACAAAATTAGGATTGTTGTCACGACCCAGAATTCCAACGTTTGAAAAATCGACATTCGTACTCCACTTGTACTTAAATGCCGCAGATTCAACCGTTGAAATTCGAATCGCGCCGGAGCTTATAACACCATTAAGTAAAACAACACGGCGGAAGAAAGAAATGAATATCATTGATATACAATATTTGATACAACAATGATACAATATGAATCAATATCAGAGATACAAGATAAAATGCTACAGCGGAATAACAAAATGATATAACAGCGGAAACAAAACTTCAATCAGCAACTGCAACTCCAATCCAATGCTCCAAAGCCAAACTCCAAATCACAAGCTCGAACCACCATCTCGTTTCAACAAGATAAGCAAGTCTGGTCCGAATCTAGAGACTCCAATGTCCAAGCCAATGCCAAAGTGAAAGCTGAAAGCTACTGAATCGATATCTATATCTACTATCTGAAAACCCCAACTCTAGACTGCCCGTGTGGGAAATAGTGGGCACCCAGAGTTTAGGAAAGGAACAATAAACTCCGGGTCAGTCATGGGACTGGTATGAGCAAACAAAAACATTTGGTCTTTAAAACAAACAAAAGAATTTAAATTTGAAATCCGCAATGTTTTTTTGGAAAATGAAACTACCATAAGGCCTCCCGCCACACACACAATGCAAACACAGAATTGGAGGAGATTTCTCCTTATGATAGTCAAATATGCTTCATACGCGAAAGCCATTTGATATTATTACTATAAGTGCAAAGTGGAAAACCTTTCGAAAGTATAATATAAATCCTAGCCAGCATAGGTACCATGATACTATGCCTACTATAGCTGCCATGTTAAATGGCAGGTTCTACAACTAAAACCGTACAAGGCACGTAATTGAAGAATGGATTTCCAACAAATGGTCAGGCTAAGGAACTTCCTACTGCCACATGGGATCGCCTCTGGCGGGACGTCCCGAGAACTAACGTTACGGTTAGATCTCTGCCAACACAAGGCCGGGTTACCTCTGTAACTAGGTAACTACTACACGAATATGCCATCCCCCGGTCCTTTGGGACCTTTATCCGAGGCGCCTCTAAGCAACAACCACACAGTAAATGAGATTGGAGCAACCACATGAGTAAGTATCTGGGCTCCATACCATAATACCACCCTTTACCAGAAGGGAATGACATACCCTAAAGGGCGCGACCCTCATAACCTTGCCGCATCTTTCCTGTTTCGACCATTTCCGGGGAGTGAGGTCCTGATGCAGTCTCGTCCACAAAGCTACGCTTTGGCACAAAGCCATGCTTTGGGTCAATAGATAACCAAAGCAATGATCACAAAGATAAATGATCAAACAAATGATCATATCACAAATGATCAACCAATGATCATCACACAGCAGCACTCAGCATGCCACATTACCAAATTGGGAATATACCACCGATAAATATCAACTACATAACCTCTGAGCTCGTACGTCTCAGAGAAGGGTGTTAAGCTAAGAGAATAAATTCTCCGCCACCAACAGAAATGTATTTGATAGAGATCGGTTAATATCTCAAAGTGTAATGTCGGACATACAACCATACAAGTCTGTTCCGGGTTCGAACAAAACCGAAGGCACTTCCAAAGAAGCCCTTGCAAATCCGGGTATTCACAATCCCGATCGGACTTCCCATCACTAAGGGAGGACTCTATACCGGAGCAACTCAGTGCAGAGTCAATCGATAGGTCATCCTATCGTTCTCGCAAACACCCGGTCTTCACCACCGGTCTCAATGCTATCCATAACGACGTATCACATATTCGGAATGGGCTATATGACACAAAGGTCCTCTCCCGGCTAAACCGAATAGTGAGCGCAATATTTTAAATATATATGGATATGGGATCTCAGTTAAGTCACAACTTAAAACTCAAAAACCTTTCATCAAATGGTTAAGACAAATTACCATTTTACGAATCTTTTTAAATAAAAAGATTTATTTCAAAACCTTTAATGGTTTAACAATTTCTACATTTAAATCTTTTAAACAAAAGATTATCTTAAGGATCCCCTTTAAATTCTATGACAAAGATCACCAATCTTAAATAAAGATTTATTTCTAGCCTTTCAAAACAATTCCACTTCAAATTGAATTAACTCATTGGTCTTTAAATAAAAGAGTCATTCCATAGCTTTCAAAATAATTTCCAAAGGTTCATTCATATTTTGGAAAATTATTTTTTTTATTCAAACTTGAAATTCCTTATGAATTTGAGATTCATTACTTATGTGAAAGCTACTAGCATTTAAAAACAAACAGTTTTACTTCGGAAAACCCGATTTCAATTTCACTAGTTAAAGCCTTTCAAATATAAAATTCAAATTCCCAAACCAATAGGATTTAGTTTCAAATCTTGAATTTAAACTCAAATCAACTATTTAAATTTCAAAACTTAATCCATTTGTTCGAAATAGCTTTTATTTTTGAAAACTTCCTTTTTAAAAGCCTTTTCCCACTTTTAACCCAATTTCATTTTCCAAACCGTTTAAATTCAAAAATCCAAGATTTAAAACCATTTCAAAAATCTGTGACTTAACCGATTTCCACGTGCAATCCATATTTGTGTGTGTATAGTGTGGTCCAGGGGTTTAACACAATAGTGCATAACATCAATCAGCACAGATTCAAATACAGCAATATATTTGATAAGCGATATAAATTATAACGCTTATATTTGATAAGCGGTATGAACCATAACGCTTATTTTTCATTTACAGATCACAGGTACATATATCACAGAAAATAAATTACAGTAAACATAGTTCAAATCAAACAAAGTTTAAACAATTAGGGATATCAAGCAGTTCAATCATTCAATAGAATCCAATCATCTATAAACAATATCAATTAATTAACTGATTAATTCAAATCAGATTAGTCACTAATCTTAGTTAATAAATGTTAACTAATTACAACCTATTTAATTAATATTTCTTAATTGATTACTATGATTAATCACTTCTTAATTAATAATTTTTTCTAAATTGCTTAATTTATTACATCCAGTAATTATCAATTTATTACTTCACTAAGTGATTACCATCCATTAATTAATTAATATTTACCAAAGCATCCAATGTTTAAATTAATTTCACTTGATTAATTAATCTAAACTTATTAAACTCACTAATTATATTATGTAATTAATTTCTTAATTACTTAATCAAGTTATCATTTACAAGATATTTTAAATCAATTTACTTAAATTTATTTTCAAATATCATTTTAAATTTAAGATTTTAAAATGAATCCAAATTATCTTTAACAAAATTTTACAACACATTTTTTTAAACCTTTCATTTCATAAGTTTAAGAAGCTCTCATTTAATAAAGAAGCTTAGAAGAATTTAAAACCAAATTCATATTTAAATTCAAATCAATTTGAATTATACTTTAAACATTTCAAATTTCTTAACACATTTTAAATTTTAAATCCTTCCTATATTTCAAAACTGAAATACTTATTTGAAATTTTAATCCAGATTGGTTTTCAGATTTAAAGACTCTACTTACATTTTAAACTATATTTTAAAGTTCAAAATTATTTAACCATTTCAAGTATTTAAAAGATTTAAATTTAAACTCAAAATAAATTGAAGTTTACATTAAATTCCAGATTTAAAAATACAGATTTAAACTCATTTTAAAACTCCAATTCAAAATTTCAAACTTCCAATTCAATTGCAAAACTATATATGGATTTCACTTATAAGTTTTAAAACCCAATTTAAATTTAAAAACATAAATTATTTCAAATTTTAGACAATCAAATTTGAATTCATATTCAATTTCACATTTTCAAAACTCAGTCTAATTTCAACTTGCATTTTAATCTTTACATTTAAATTTAAAAACAGAAAACAGGGTTTTTTCTAGTTTTATTTAAAACCCAAAGTAAAATTTAAAAATTCAAATGATTTCAAACCCAAGATTTAAACTATTGAATTCTTATTTATTTTCAGGTTTAAAACATAGTTTAGATTTTAGTTTGCATTTAAAACTCTACTTCTAATATAATTTTTTTTTTTTTTTAAAAAAAAACTGTAACAGGCTCTGCTTTTATACTAAAACCTGAAACATTTACCTACCCGAGCCTCACTTGTATTTACTTCGAGCTAATCACGAATCTACCCGATACAAAACACGAGAACCCAATTCCAGTTCCCCTTTCTTCTTCTCCCACGCATCATCACCCAGATCAAATCACGTGCACGTGCACATCATCCCGTCCATCTCCGACCCACCGTGCCATCTTCAACGTACCAACAACGATCATCTCACCTCAACAATCCCTCGAGATTGACAAATATGAGCAAGAATCGAAATCGAGCTTAATTCTCAAAACCTGGAACAGAAATGACCAAACTTCCACCAAACCTGTCAACGCCAATATCAAGCTCCTCCGGCCACCGTTAGTGCTGCAACTCCGGCCATCCCTCCGCCTACGTCTCCTCTTCCAACCCCCAAAACCTTATTGAACTCGATCGCTCCTATAGGTGGGGTCAGTAAATCAAACTGCCTAGCTAAAAACTAGGGTTACAGAAGAAAACCCTCTGCCATTGCTTCCACGATGAAAATCAACATCTTCCAGTATTTTTCTTGTCAACAACAATCACTCCTCTACCCACAAGTTGAACCCCGACCCTTCAATTTGCCGAGATCACTCAAAAACCCAATATCCCCATTTTTAGTTCAACACTAAACTGTGTGTTAAGTTCTAAACTAAAAATTATGATTTT
The DNA here is from genome assembly GCA_030765085.1 of Allium cepa. Taxonomy (NCBI): domain Eukaryota; kingdom Viridiplantae; phylum Streptophyta; class Magnoliopsida; order Asparagales; family Amaryllidaceae; genus Allium; species Allium cepa. Next base: position 511,977,153 of record CM060941.1, read on the forward strand.
AATTTTAAAAATCAAGTTTTAGGGTGATGTTTCAGATATTAGGCCTGAAACAATATATTACATGGTTTTGAATTACACCATTTCAAAGTTTGATCAGCTTTTATAAGATTTCAGAGGCATTTCATAAATAGATATGTACAGTCCTATACATATACTTCTATATCTAAATATAACATGCAGGCCTATTTATCAACTAATCAAGCAATTTCCTTTTCATCATACATCAATGTCAAACATATATCAAAGTGTAGAGGCAAAATTATGTAAGTTTGCTCACCTGTTATGGACTTTGCAGTTCTTGAAAACTGGAACATGCCTCAGGTTGTTTTGTTGAATTTTAGATCTGAAGCTTGAATTCTCATTTGCTTAATCTTGCTCTTGAATCAGGTATGAATCTTGATTTGAATGCAATTTTGTTTTTGTTCCCAGACTTTGCTTTTCAGTTTTAAACATCACCTTGCATTTTTTTTTTCTTCCACTGTTTTAAATTCATACTTTAATACTCATTAAAAATTTGAATTCAAAAATTTCTTTTAAGAAAAAAATTTACTTATCTTAATTTAATCCCAGAGGAAACTGCCCTGCTCCATCTTCTATTTGTTTTGTTAAATTTTGATTTGCAAAAGTGATTCCAGGCTTTTAAGTTTTCCTTTAGCTTAGTCTAGTCTGTACTTGCTTCCTTGATTTCCATTTTCAGTTTAAACTTGATTTCCCAAAGAAACTTGCATTTATCTCCTGGCCAAAAACTGAAGCATCCACTTTTCTTTGTTGCTTTCAATCTATCTTGATTTCCAGACCGCAAATAGTTGCTTCTGGGATGATCCTTGCTGTTTGATTTTTTTATATTGCCAGGTTTGATTGTTTTGAATCTTTTTATGTTTGAGAAGGTAGTTGATCTTGCATGTTGAATTTGTTGCTTGACCTCAGGTTTGCTTTGAATTCTAACATTGATTGAAGTTTTGGTTTGAGATGAAGTAATTTAGTTTTCAGGCTTTTGGTTTCTTTTTGTTTCAGGTCTGGTTTGAAATTTGTTTCATTCCTTTGTATATTATTTTATTTTTTTAAGTTTTAAAAGAAAATGAATTTAAATGCCACTTGTATCAATTAGTGTTAACACTTGTCAAAACTTTTGTTTATTTATCTACACTTGTTTTAAAACAACTTAATATACATACACTTGTCTTTTACTAAGGAATTAGTATTTATTAAATGTTAATTAGTATTTAATTAGATGTTAATTATAAAATAAATGTGAGCTTGTATTTAACCAATTAGTTAATATATATACTTATTTGCATATGGAAAATTTTGAAATGAATACATTAGATTTATAAAATAAAAGTTTATACAAATATTATAAAAAATCCAAAACAAACTAAAAATATTCATACATTTACAAATTTTTTTCACATTTTCAAATATATGTTTAAATCCCTTAACTTAATTTGATTTATAAATTTAGTTTTAAATGTTAAAATTTTAGTTCAAAATTTATTTTAATTTTATACATTTTGTTTTGGTCCTTAATTTTGATTCTAATTTATAAACATACTTATCAATTTTATATTCACAATAAAATTTTCAAAGCTTTTAAATTCCAAATTCAATTAAAAATGCATATTATTATTTATTCTGTAAATCTTCAAATTGATTCAACTTTTAAATCTAAAAATTTAAAATTTACTACCAAAATTCCATAATTTAATTCCAAAAATTAAATAATTTGTCAAATTATCTTGTTCAAAATTCAGGAATGTTACAGACTTCCCTCCTTAAGAAAATTTCGTCCTCGAAATTTGAAAGTAGGAAACGACAAAGAATGGATACAAAAAGATAGAGATACAGTTTGCAAATCAAACTGGGTATTTATTCTGCATTTGGCTTACCAAATCAGAATATCAATAATGGATACAAGAACGAATCAAGATACTCGAGTCACCAGATCTACGAATACACAGGGGTATTGATTAGTTCCAATGATAACTAACCACTCGTAGAATTTATCTGGACCCAACTGATATATGGATACTATTCTAACATTTTTAGTTTAAACAGCCAAAATATACTTAACAACCATAGCAACCAAAGCAAACAATTCATCCAAACAAACAATTCTGACCCATCTGGAGTTTATGTCCCATGCAAAGATATCAAAGCTTCTTCCTGGAGCTTCCAGGAATCATCAAAGAATTGAGAAGACGAATCGAAGGAAATTGATAGAGAAAGTTGTTTCCGCTATTGCAGGACATCGACCATTTATAGTCATATTCCCTTGTCCCCAATCTCGTCCTCTTCTCGCACTCATATTTACTATCGGTGAATAGTAAGAGAATTTACTGAGGCATTCGAACGAATATCTTAAGGATATACTCATTCTAGGGTTTACTTCACCCTATCTCTAATGAGTTACTTAATGTGTTATACTCCTGAGCTAAAGTTTCAACCTTCAGCTCTGATACCAAATTGTCACGACCCAGAATTCCAACGTTTGAAAAATCGACATTCGTACTCCACTTGTACTTAAATGCCGCAGATTCAACCGTTGAAATTCGAATCGCGCCGGAGCTTATAACACCATTAAGTAAAACAACACGGCGGAAGAAAGAAATGAATATCATTGATATACAATATTTGATACAACAATGATACAATATGAATCAATATCAGAGATACAAGATAAAATGCTACAGCGGAATAACAAAATGATATAACAGCGGAAACAAAACTTCAATCAGCAACTGCAACTCCAATCCAATGCTCCAAAGCCAAACTCCAAATCACAAGCTCGAACCACCATCTCGTTTCAACAAGATAAGCAAGTCTGGTCCGAATCTAGAGACTCCAATGTCCAAGCCAATGCCAAAGTGAAAGCTGAAAGCTACTGAATCGATATCTATATCTACTATCTGAAAACCCCAACTCTAGACTGCCCGTGTGGGAAATAGTGGGCACCCAGAGTTTAGGAAAGGAACAATAAACTCCGGGTCAGTCATGGGACTGGTATGAGCAAACAAAAACATTTGGTCTTTAAAACAAACAAAAGAATTTAAATTTGAAATCCGCAATGTTTTTTTGGAAAATGAAACTACCATAAGGCCTCCCGCCACACACACAATGCAAACACAGAATTGGAGGAGATTTCTCCTTATGATAGTCAAATATGCTTCATACGCGAAAGCCATTTGATATTATTACTATAAGTGCAAAGTGGAAAACCTTTCGAAAGTATAATATAAATCCTAGCCAGCATAGGTACCGTGATACTATGCCTACTATAGCTGCCATGTTAAATGGCAGGTTCTACAACTAAAACCGTACAAGGCACGTAATTGAAGAATGGATTTCCAACAAATGGTCAGGCTAAGGAACTTCCTACTGCCACATGGGATCGCCTCTGGCGGGACGTCCCGAGAACTAACGTTACGGTTAGATCTCTGCCAACACAAGGCCGGGTTACCTCTGTAACTAGGTAACTACTACACGAATATGCCATCCCCCGGTCCTTTGGGACCTTTATCCGAGGCGCCTCTAAGCAACAACCACACAGTAAATGAGATTGGAGCAACCACATGAGTAAGTATCTGGGCTCCATACCATAATACCACCCTTTACCAGAAGGGAATGACATACCCTAAAGGGCGCGACCCTCATAACCTTGCCGCATCTTTCCTGTTTCGACCATTTCCGGGGAGTGAGGTCCTGATGCAGTCTCGTCCACAAAGCTACGCTTTGGCACAAAGCCATGCTTTGGGTCAACAGATAACCAAAGCAATGATCACAAAGATAAATGATCAAACAAATGATCATATCACAAATGATCAACCAATGATCATCACACAGCAGCACTCAGCATGCCACATTACCAAATTGGGAATATACCACCGATAAATATCAACTACATAACCTCTGAGCTCGTACGTCTCAGAGAAGGGTGTTAAGCTAAGAGAATAAATTCTCCGCCACCAACAGAAATGTATTTGATAGAGATCGGTTAATATCTCAAAGTGTAATGTCGGACATACAACCATACAAGTCTGTTCCGGGTTCGAACAGAACCGAAGGCACTTCCAAAGAAGCCCTTGCAAATCCGGGTATTCACAATCCCGATCGGACTTCCCATCACTAAGGGAGGACTCTATACCGGAGCAACTCAGTGCAGAGTCAATCGATAGGTCATCCTATCGTTCTCGCAAACACCCGGTCTTCACCACCGGTCTCAATGCTATCCATAACGACGTATCACATATTCGGAATGGGCTATATGACACAAAGGTCCTCTCCCGGCTAAACCGAATAGTGAGCGCAATATTTTAAATATATATGGATATGGGATCTCAGTTAAGTCACAACTTAAAACTCAAAAACCTTTCATCAAATGGTTAAGACAAATTACCATTTTACGAATCTTTTTAAATAAAAAGATTTATTTCAAAACCTTTAATGGTTTAACAATTTCTACATTTAAATCTTTTAAACAAAAGATTATCTTAAGGATCCCCTTTAAATTCTATGACAAAGATCACCAATCTTAAATAAAGATTTATTTCTAGCCTTTCAAAACAATTCCACTTCAAATTGAATTAACTCATTGGTCTTTAAATAAAAGAGTCATTCCATAGCTTTCAAAATAATTTCCAAAGGTTCATTCATATTTTGGAAAATTATTTTTTTTATTCAAACTTGAAATTCCTTATGAATTTGAGATTCATTACTTATGTGAAAGCTACTAGCATTTAAAAACAAACAGTTTTACTTCGGAAAACCCGATTTCAATTTCACTAGTTAAAGCCTTTCAAATATAAAATTCAAATTCCCAAACCAATAGGATTTAGTTTCAAATCTTGAATTTAAACTCAAATCAACTATTTAAATTTCAAAACTTAATCCATTTGTTCGAAATAGCTTTTATTTTTGAAAACTTCCTTTTTAAAAGCCTTTTCCCACTTTTAACCCAATTTCATTTTCCAAACCGTTTAAATTCAAAAATCCAAGATTTAAAACCATTTCAAAAATCTGTGACTTAACCGATTTCCACGTGCAATCCATATTTGTGTGTGTATAGTGTGGTCCAGGGGTTTAACACAATAGTGCATAACATCAATCAGCACAGATTCAAATACAGCAATATATTTGATAAGCGATATAAATTATAACGCTTATATTTGATAAGCGGTATGAACCATAACGCTTATTTTTCATTTACAGATCACAGGTACATATATCACAGAAAATAAATTACAGTAAACATAGTTCAAATCAAACAAAGTTTAAACAATTAGGGATATCAAGCAGTTCAATCATTCAATAGAATCCAATCATCTATAAACAATATCAATTAATTAACTGATTAATTCAAATCAGATTAGTCACTAATCTTAGTTAATAAATGTTAACTAATTACAACCTATTTAATTAATATTTCTTAATTGATTACTATGATTAATCACTTCTTAATTAATAATTTTTTCTAAATTGCTTAATTTATTACATCCAGTAATTATCAATTTATTACTTCACTAAGTGATTACCATCCATTAATTAATTAATATTTACCAAAGCATCCAATGTTTAAATTAATTTCACTTGATTAATTAATCTAAACTTATTAAACTCACTAATTATATTATGTAATTAATTTCTTAATTACTTAATCAAGTTATCATTTACAAGATATTTTAAATCAATTTACTTAAATTTATTTTCAAATATCATTTTAAATTTAAGATTTTAAAATGAATCCAAATTATCTTTAACAAAATTTTACAACACATTTTTTTAAACCTTTCATTTCATAAGTTTAAGAAGCTCTCATTTAATAAAGAAGCTTAGAAGAATTTAAAACCAAATTCATATTTAAATTCAAATCAATTTGAATTATACTTTAAACATTTCAAATTTCTTAACACATTTTAAATTTTAAATCCTTCCTATATTTCAAAACTGAAATACTTATTTGAAATTTTAATCCAGATTGGTTTTCAGATTTAAAGACTCTACTTACATTTTAAACTATATTTTAAAGTTCAAAATTATTTAACCATTTCAAGTATTTAAAAGATTTAAATTTAAACTCAAAATAAATTGAAGTTTACATTAAATTCCAGATTTAAAAATACAGATTTAAACTCATTTTAAAACTCCAATTCAAAATTTCAAACTTCCAATTCAATTGCAAAACTATATATGGATTTCACTTATAAGTTTTAAAACCCAATTTAAATTTAAAAACATAAATTATTTCAAATTTTAGACAATCAAATTTGAATTCATATTCAATTTCACATTTTCAAAACTCAGTCAAATTTCAACTTGCATTTTAATCTTTACATTTAAATTTAAAAACAGAAAACAGGGTTTTTTCTAGTTTTATTTAAAACCCAAAGTAAAATTTAAAAATTCAAATGATTTCAAACCCAAGATTTAAACTATTGAATTCTTATTTATTTTCAGGTTTAAAACATAGTTTAGATTTTAGTTTGCATTTAAAACTCTACTTCTAATATAATTTTTTTTTTTTAAAAAAAAAAAACTGTAACAGGCTCTGCTTTTATACTAAAACCTGAAACATTTACCTACCCGAGCCTCACTTGTATTTACTTCGAGCTAATCACGAATCTACCCGATACAAAACATGAGAACCCAATTCCAGTTCCCCTTTCTTCTTCTCCCACGCATCATCACCCAGATCAAATCACGTGCACGTGCACATCATCCCGTCCATCTCCGACCCACCGTGCCATCTTCAACGTACCAACAACGATCATCTCACCTCAACAATCCCTCGAGATTGACAAATATGAGCAAGAATCGAAATCGAGCTTAATTCTCAAAACCTGGAACAGAAATGACCAAACTTCCACCAAACCTGTCAACGCCAATATCAAGCTCCTCCGGCCACCGTTAGTGCTGCAACTCCGGCCATCCCTCCGCCTACGTCTCCTCTTCCAACCCCCAAAACCTTATTGAACTCGATCGCTCCTATAGGTGGGGTCAGTAAATCAAACTGCCTAGCTAAAAACTAGGGTTACAGAAGAAAACCCTCTGCCATTGCTTCCACGATGAAAATCAACATCTTCCAGTATTTTTCTTGTCAACAACAATCACTCCTCTACCCACAAGTTGAACCCCGACCCTTCAATTTGCCGAGATCACTCAAAAACCCAATATCCCCATTTTTAGTTCAACACTAAACTGTGTGTTAAGTTCTAAACTAAAAATTATGATTTTAATTTTAAAAATCAAGTTTTAGGGTGATGTTTCAGATATTAGGCCTGAAACAATATATTACATGGTTTTGAATTACACCATTTCAAAGTTTGATCAGCTTTTATAAGATTTCAGAGGCATTTCATAAATAGATATGTACAGTCCTATACATATACTTCTATATCTAAATATAACATGCAGGCCTATTTATCAACTAATCAAGCAATTTCCTTTTCATCATACATCAATGTCAAACATATATCAAAGTGTAGAGGCAAAATTATGTAAGTTTGCTCACCTGTTATGGACTTTGCAGTTCTTGAAAACTGGAACATGCCTCAGGTTGTTTTGTTGAATTTTAGATCTGAAGCTTGAATTCTCATTTGCTTAATCTTGCTCTTGAATCAGGTATGAATCTTGATTTGAATGCAATTTTGTTTTTGTTCCCAGACTTTGCTTTTCAGTTTTAAACATCACCTTGCATTTTTTTTTTCTTCCACTGTTTTAAATTCATACTTTAATACTCATTAAAAATTTGAATTCAAAAATTTCTTTTAAGAAAAAAATTTACTTATCTTAATTTAATCCCAGAGGAAACTGCCCTGCTCCATCTTCTATTTGTTTTGTTAAATTTTGATTTGCAAAAGTGATTCCAGGCTTTTAAGTTTTCCTTTAGCTTAGTCTAGTCTGTACTTGCTTCCTTGATTTCCATTTTCAGTTTAAACTTGATTTCCCAAAGAAACTTGCATTTATCTCCTGGCCAAAAACTGAAGCATCCACTTTTCTTTGTTGCTTTCAATCTATCTTGATTTCCAGACCGCAAATAGTTGCTTCTGGGATGATCCTTGCTGTTTGATTTTTTTATATTGCCAGGTTTGATTGTTTTGAATCTTTTTATGTTTGAGAAGGTAGTTGATCTTGCATGTTGAATTTGTTGCTTGACCTCAGGTTTGCTTTGAATTCTAACATTGATTGAAGTTTTGGTTTGAGATGAAGTAATTTAGTTTTCAGGCTTTTGGTTTCTTTTTGTTTCAGGTCTGGTTTGAAATTTGTTTCATTCCTTTGTATATTATTTTATTTTTTTAAGTTTTAAAAGAAAATGAATTTAAATGCCACTTGTATCAATTAGTGTTAACACTTGTCAAAACTTTTGTTTATTTATCTACACTTGTTTTAAAACAACTTAATATACATACACTTGTCTTTTACTAAGGAATTAGTATTTATTAAATGTTAATTAGTATTTAATTAGATGTTAATTATAAAATAAATGTGAGCTTGTATTTAACCAATTAGTTAATATATATACTTATTTGCATATGGAAAATTTTGAAATGAATACATTAGATTTATAAAATAAAAGTTTATACAAATATTATAAAAAATCCAAAACAAACTAAAAATATTCATACATTTACAAATTTTTTTCACATTTTCAAATATATGTTTAAATCCCTTAACTTAATTTGATTTATAAATTTAGTTTTAAATGTTAAAATTTTAGTTCAAAATTTATTTTAATTTTATACATTTTGTTTTGGTCCTTAATTTTGATTCTAATTTATAAACATACTTATCAATTTTATATTCACAATAAAATTTTCAAAGCTTTTAAATTCCAAATTCAATTAAAAATGCATATTATTATTTATTCTGTAAATCTTCAAATTGATTCAACTTTTAAATCTAAAAATTTAAAATTTACTACCAAAATTCCATAATTTAATTCCAAAAATTAAATAATTTGTCAAATTATCTTGTTCAAAATTCAGGAATGTTACAATTGTAGTCTCTTAAATTTAGATGTAATGAAAGCATTTGTTGTACCTTTTAACTTTGTGGTTATTTGAGTTGCAATCCATTACCATAATAATAGAGATATCTTTTATCCTATTTGGTTTTCTCTCATTTCTTTTATTTAAATAGGTGCCATAGTCATTTATGTTTCATCATTCTCAAAATTTACTTTCTCGCTTCGATGCTATTAGAGATAGATTATCAACAAGGAGGGGCGAGATTATGGTTTATGACGAAGTCCTTCTTGAGCGTTTGGTGGCAGCACTAAAGCCGTGAAGTGGCATAAAAGATATCTTTCTCAAAAGACCATCACCAGTAGCTACGAAGACCATACTACCTATCTTGATGTCGACATCAAGAAAAAGGATGAGATGATCACCACACTTAAGAGACAAGTGAAGACTAATCCCACGACTGATTTTGAATAAAGGATGTCCGAACTTATTCAAAAAATAAATGATTTAGAGTTAAAGTTGAAAGATAACCAGGCACAGCGTGCCTCTTTAGGATTCATCTTGGGAGACAAGACTCCAAAGATTGAGCACCCGGTCTTATAAGAAACTCCTTCAACTGCCAAGCGTACTAGGTCAAAACTTCTCACAACTCAACAATTCCCACTTTGCTCAACCTCCCCCAGGCTTAGATGATTATGTAGTGGGGAACTATCGTTGAAGGGTAAAATTCGAAATCGCTAAATATTTTGATGAGCAGTAGAAAATAACTTATATCTAGACTACCAATGATTACGTTGCTAAAATTAGAAGCTAGATCATGATAATTACTTTCTCGACAAGCGGGTTGCGGAGTTAGAAAGGAAAAACAAAACCCTTAGGCCTGCAAATAAAGCTTTCAATCATGCTCTAAAGATCAACATTGATGCTATTGACGATGAGAGCAGTTTAAGGAGGAAGGAAAAGAGGCTTAAGGAAATTCTTCATGTAACAATCAATCATATCATAAATCCTTTAGTGGCGGAGACTCTTAATAAAGCAGCTCAAGATTTGAAATTCATTTATCTATTTGAGCCGTGTAAATCTATATTGCACATAATTTTGTTGTTTGTAAATAAATACGTAACTTCTGTACATAATGGAAGCTTTGTAAATATCAACTGATTTGTGATCTTTTTTGGTAGTGTAACTTTTAATATTCCTTTGAATTGTTCATTCAGCGACCTTTGTGCTTGCTGAATCTTTTGTTACTCCTCGCCGTTCTGATTTCCTTGAGAAGCATGTAGCAAATAATATTTTAATCGTTAGCTTGAAATTGACATATATCTGCGTATATCGTTTGCCTGGATTAGCAAATCATCTAACCAATTGTATGAAAGGTAATTTATTTAAAAGCTTAAAATCTCATTTTAACCACGACGAGGAGTGGTTAAGGACTTATCTCCTTCCACTTGTTTAGAATGCGTTAAATTTTCTGGCAATAGATTCCACCTTATCATTAAGTCACAAATATTAAAATATAAATTTCATTCAATAAAGAACCTGAGCAAGGAGTCTATGTCTAATTTTTTTAAGTAGTAAATCTCTCACCCATTCCTTATACTAACAGGATTTAATAAATTAGAATACCAAAGTTCCCTTTCTGAAACTTTTGACTGCGATCTTTGTGATGATATTTCTGGTCCAGATTCAGGCATTTGGGAAGAATAGATACCACATGATCTTACATCCAGATTAGGGTTTGCATAAGTAGTAGTCTTGATAACCAGATTCAAGTATAATAAGTCAGTAATTGATATAGACTTGAAGCTCAGACTAGGGGCTTTAGATGGTGAAATTTTTGTATGAAAGACCCAAAATCCACATTCGATTATTAATAGCTGATATTTAGAAACAAAAGCCACAAAGCCCAGATTCGGGTAATTATAAGTGGAGTTTTGTTCGACTTTTTGCTTATGCCTTCTTTGACATGTATGAACCCTTTAAGTTTTGAATAGAAATAATTTGATTGGCTGCCTTCTGAGCTAGAACGTCTTAATCCATGCTCGATATGCATTTTCTCGATCTTGAACAATTAGTTCATGATTTGATAAGCCACTTCCCGGGCTTAGGTATCTTATTCCATTATAGTTTACACCTCTTCTTGGGCTTGGACATCTTAGTCCATTAGTTGTCGAGCCACTTCCTAGGCTTAGATGTCTTGGTCCATTTCTTATTGGGCCTATTCTTGGGCCTAGAAATCTTAGTCTATTATTGTCCGGTGCTCTTAGTTAGCTCATCTTAGAGGCTGGAACCAAGGACTTACCCGACCTCCCTCTAGGAGGTGCCCTGCCCTGACCCTTTTGCGGTATGGGCCGGGGCTTGTTCAGGGCTCTACCCTAGACATCTTATGGCGTGTATGGAGGCTTACTCATCCTCCCTCTAAGAGGTGCCTTAATCTGACCAAAGCATGGCGCAGATAAGCGTTTGTTCGCTGCTCTAACCTGGCTATTATATGGCGCGGATAGAGGCTTACTCCATCCTCCCTCCAGGAGGTGCCTTGACCTGACCAAAGGCGTGGCCAAGGGCTTGTCCGGTGCTTTAATATGGCTATCTCAGGATGTAGCTAAAGGCTTACCCACCCTTCCTCTAGGAGGTGATCTACCCTATCCATCTCGGCACAGATAGAGGCTTTTCTTCCATCTTTGGTAGACTACCATCAGAGGTAGTATCCAAATATAAAGACCATTTCACTCCCAACCATGTAGATATTCTCTATATTGAAAGGATCTTTATTAATCCTTTCTTAAGTCCTTTTTACGAATTCACTGATCTGTCCTTGTCCAAAGAAATTAATGATCATTCCTACTAGCGCTCTGTAGTGGTTGGTTTCATGACCATTCATCGTATGAAAATGACAATAGGATCCTCCAAAGTTCCTTGCATGTTTTGGCTTTTTCTTTTGTCATGGCCAGTAGTTGAGTCATCCTTAGCAAATAAGTAGACATTCTCCATAGATGTAGATAAGTTGCATTCCTTTAGAAGACTAGAATTGAGACTCGATTTTTGAGGATAACTCTTTGACATTTTATTTTTCAACCTTATCATTTCATGCGCTTCAATTATTTCTCTTTTTGATACCATTTGAATCTATTGCATTGAAAGTGTTTTTGTGGTAGTTAATTGCCATTTGTGTGAAAAGGCATTGTAATCGTTCATTATCTCTTTCTCAAAGATTATGCCTTTGGAATAACGTTGAATTATTCTTCTCAATTGATTAGAGATATTGTCACTTCCATTTGTCTTCATTCCAAGTGCAAAGATTGGGGTAGGGCCAGTATGAAAAGATTTAGAATCCATTTCTCTAGATCATAAGATTTTTCTTTTTTTTTATAATCCTTAGGTCTTCGAGCCTTAGCCTATGCTCTTCATCTTGATTGGCGATTTTAATGTTTAATTGGGAGAATCTTGTTGAATGTGGTTTATAATATCCTTATTTGGACTCTTTAAATCTTCTTGCCATGTATAAACCAAAGTAGATAAGCTTGATGTAGGATCGTTCCTAGGGGGTTAAAGAATTGTAATGTTTAGGGGTCAACCAAGGCCCAGGTACAATTCGTCCTTCTAGTGCCAAAAATGTTAACAAAATTTCTTGTCAACACCCAAAACTTGTGCTAAGAAAGATGGGAATCCTTCCTTTGAATGGTGGACATGAATCGCTTCGGAATTGAATTCAATTATCCGTATTGGTCGATTGCTTTTGAATAAGACCTTTCGATGTCAATGAAAGGTATCGATGCTGGGTTATGAAACCTACTGTCTTTATCTAGTTATAGTGAGATCCTTTTCAAAAAGTTTCCTTCTATGGTTAGATTGAAATTCCTTGAGTTTGTCCTTTAAAGGTTAGCTTTTATCTTGCCAAAATGTTAGGATTATAGCTCTCTTTGGGTTTAAGTAGGATATCAAACTTCTTGGCGGATATGAAGAAGCTTTCGACCTTGTCGAAAGGTTAGATCACTTGTATGATGTTGTTTGATCCTTGTCAAAAGGTATAGGAACGACTCGTTTCGGAATAGGCCTTTTAAGTCCAGGTATCTACATTTAAAGAGGAGACTTTTACCTAGTCGAATGGTTAGACCTCTTAGATTTTTGCTCCGAAAGGTTATTTATATATAGCATAATCACTTTTAACATAGTCGAAAGGTTTAGACCTCAAAGTTGATCACTTTGGAAGGTTATAATGATGTTTAGACCAAATGTGCTATCAACCTAATTGAAAGGCTTAAACCATAGAGTCAATGATTTTGGAAAGTTTCAGTGGACATTGATCCATTAAGTTATCGACCTTGATAAGGGGTTAAGATTGTAGGGCTGAAGACTTTGATAGGTTGCCGTAGATAACTGTATCAAAAGTGTTGTTTACCTTGTTGATAAGAACCTTGTGGAGATATTCAACCTATAATTAGGAGTTAATCCAATAAAAGTATAAGTAAATAGTAAAGTATTTAATAGAGCATAAGACTTCACACTTTATTCATGAAAAACTCTATTTTATTAGATCCCCAAATTAACACTCCATTAGGGTTACAATGTATTGGTTAAGAAAATAAAAGATTAGAATCAAAGGATTCAGATCACCCCAACATGACCCCTGGGTCTTACTTATAGATGCAGGTGGCCCCATTTTTGACTCCATGCTTTCGACCAGGTCAGAAGTTCCTCCTTTTATGTGCAGATATGAACCTTTCTTTGTGAAAAGGATTTCCCCTTATATGCCGTAATAAACAATTCAATGATGTCGAAAGGTTTGCCTTCTGATGCCTTTGTGAACCTTTTGACTTTCAAAAGGTTGCCTTCTAATCTCTTCTTGAATCTTTTGACTTTGTCGAAAGGTTTAACTTCTATATTCTGTTGCGAATCTTTCGATCTTGATGGAAGGTTACCCTTTACTTTACTGTTGTGAACCCTTTGACCATATCTGAAGGTTGCTCTTCGCACTATTGTCATCGAGAGTTGTGCTTCCCTCCAATGTTGTCGAAAGATTGTCTTCCATTCTTTGTTGACTTTTATGTATTGCCTTCTTCGTAGAACCTTTTGACTTTTTCGAAAGGCATCCTGATGAATCTTAACCGGTTCGAAAATCTTATCATGCTTTCGAAAAGGTCATCACGGGGTTGCTAGCACTTACTTTGACTTTCTTTTCTTCTTCAAAAGGTACGAGCTTCATGGATGCTGTGAGATGGAACCTTATGACCCCTTTGAATGGCTTAAGGCTATTAAACTTTGATGACCGCATCTCTTTGACTCCTTCGAAAGGTTTGGTGAAGAATATGAGATGGAATCTTTGGACTCCTTCGATAGGTTTGGTTTGAGTTCCTTTTCCTTGGTCTTTGTAGAAAAAGCTTTTCTTAATAAAAGTATGGGTTAAAGGGATTAATCCTGTTTTATATTAAACCCATAGGAGTGTATTGTTGTGTTATCATGATTGCTTCCTCAAATATAAATATATTCACACTATTTTGAATCCCATAACTATATTTTGGGAAGGGCAGAATAACCAGGTTGGTTAACAGTAGTGAATATAAATCAAGTGAACTCTTGGACGAATAGATTTGCATCCAAGAGGCCAGGGAGGCTAAAACATAGGATGCCTAAATTTTGGAATTTGTAAGGGAGACATATTCATAGTGATCTCATGAAAACTATGACTAGGAAGTTATGGGGTTACCAATTGGTTCATAATGATCCCATGAAAACTATGTTATAAAGAGTGGTTGGAAGGGGGCCAATTAGATTGTAGTGCACCTATGAAAACCATGCCCGGATTATTACATTGAAAGATAGTCAATAGGTTCCTAGTCAGCCTATGAAACAAGGATAAACAGAAAGATATTGGAGTTACCAATAGGTTCTTAGCAATCCCATGAAAACTATGTAATTGATTCAGATAGTCTATAAACATTTAACTGGTTTTTAGCGAGCCCATGGAAACTAATAAATTAATTTTAATACTAGAATCTATAATTGAGACAGATAGCCAAAATGAATGGGGATGAGTAATCCAGACTTGATTTGCTTATTTTGCATATCATTATAATGTTTTGAAATGCTATGTTTTTAATCATTGTGGACGTAGGAGCACAATATATGGTTTTATAAAGGTTTTAGGATACTAGCGAGGGGAAAACCCATTCTACTTAGCGGCGTGGTCCCACTTATTATCTAAAAGGATTAAGATGTTAGATTATTATTCGTACCAGGTTTTATGTACCGCTCGAAGTTTTTGTTTTTACTTAAACTCTCAGGTACTTAATTGATTTTGAGTAGTTTGAGAATTATGGTTCTCAAAGTTCTATTCTCCAACGAATAAAGCTTCCGAAGGCATGCAGGAGGCAGATAATTATTTAGAGTTCCTTTTCTGCTATGTATTTGTTTGTAAAGGCACATTTATTAGCCTTACTATATTCTGATCAACTAAGAGGGATCTTCATATGTCGCTCTTGGCGTATGTGTAATAATTATATTTTGATGAAAGTGGATAACATTTTGGGATTTTATAATGAACAAGGAATGTTTTGAATAGGAATGTTGAAATATGTTTTTGGAATTGTTAATTTTTTTTTTCATATTCTTGTGTTATGTGTATCGATGAATCTAGCACCGTCGTATTTAGTTGACGAAGATTAATAACTATGGATGAATATAGCATCTGTAGCCATTAGTGTTGTGGGCATTTCTCACCCACCGCATACTGAATATGAAAGTCAGAGGAAAAGTTGTCAGAGTCCTAGAATAGACTCAAAGCTGCTTAGGAATGTTCGCATGGTCAAGAAGTGAGCACATGTACGTGTCTCAATCGGAATAATTGTTTGAAAGATATGATCATTTTAAAATTTGCCTAACGCGGTACGACAGTAAAACGTCCATGACCGCTTCCTGCCAAGGCTCGGCCCCGCCTAGACCTGTAAAGGATCTGCCAGGCAAAGACAGGCCCGCACAAGTCCGGCCCTCTGGGACCAGACACCTGGTCCGGTCCTAAGGCGGGACTCACCTGGTCCGGTGCAATTCCAGAGCAGATTCCTAGTCCAACGTAGTGTCGTATCAAACCTGGTCCAGCACACTGTCGAACCAGTTCCGTAGTACATCACAGCACTGGATAAAACTATGTTTGTCACAATGCCAAACTAGATTCCTAGTCCGACATAGCACCGGACCACAACTGGTCCGGCACAGTGGCGGACCAGCTTCCTGGTCTGGTGCTGCCGAACCAGCTTCCTGGTATCTAGGGCTGGACCCACTGGACTTACTTGGTCCAGCCCTTTTTAGGCTGCACTCACCCGTTTATGTACTTCAGGAGCTGGACCTACCTGATGTAGTACTTAAGAATCTAAAGCCAAGATGGACGACCCAAGAAAGCTGCCAGGATAGTATACAACTGGCATCAAAGAGCAGTGGAAGAATAGGAAGGTTGAACCAAAGCCTAGAAGCTATGTCTGCCTCTCCCCACAACCTCACTCTATTAATACTAGGTATGGGTATCGTAAAAGGGGATAGATGGAAAACATTGAAGCTTCCATCAACAATGGTAGACAATTTTGAGAGAGAAAATCCTTAGTCCTAACGACATGTTTAATCATATTCAGACTTGTACTTGTAATCAGATATGAAAGAGATAATAAAAGAGGAACAGTGGATGTCGGTACATTCAGGCCGAACCACTATAAATTCTATGTCTTTTAACATTTCAGGCCTGTATTTTTTTCTTTATTGCAAATTATTGATTTTCCACCGCACACATTCGCAGCTAAAATTCACCAAACAATAGTTGTACACTACAAACGACATTTACAGCCCTATTACCACATCTTGGAGGTGTTTGCCCATTTTTCATGCAAACATTTTTAGTGCTTTCACTGAGAATTGAACTTTCCTTTTTACAAGGAAATTCTCTCTTTCTTACTTTTCCTTTTTTTTTAGAACCTACTATTTCTATTCTTTTGACTAGAGAGAAACTCTCTCCCCTTTTCTAGGATTTGAAATCTATGTATCTTTTTACATCTACCTTAAATTTTTTTACATAAAACAAATAATTGTCCTTTTCTCTTCAGATCTGAACATCTATTTTACTACATAGAAAAACTCTCTTATCCGCTTTATAGATCCTACTTTCCCATTCTTCGGATCTAAAGTCAAGTCACCTCTCTTTTCACATTTGGAATCCAAAAGCATGGTTTCTTAGCATAAAAAACCTATTTCCCCCTCTGTTTAAATGTAGATCAATATTTTCTCTCACAAAAGAAAACCTGTTTCAAATTGCATTTTTTAACAAAATTTGTACCTTTTTCTTTTTAGATCTAAAGCCACTATCTCATTGGCATGTGAGATTCTCTTTTTCCAGTTTGAGATCATTGTTTCTTGGATTAAAATGCTCTATATCTCCTAGATCTAAAATCGTTACTTTAGCAAAATCTATTTTCTCTTTTCAGATCTACAATCACTATTCCTTGAAGATCAAAAAAACATCTTTCTGTTTTATATAAGAGGACTCTACTCCCCTAGTAAAATATAAAATTACGGTTCTAAAAAATCCATTTCTCCTTGAAAACTCGAAATCCTTCCCCCTGATATAAAACCATTGTCTCTTTGAAATTAGAGTTTTACTCTTTTTCTTTTTTCAAGTTTGTAATCACCATTTCCCGGATTGAAGCTGTACATCCTATCTCAAAATTCTCCTTTTATTTTAAGAGTCGAACCATCAAACCTTTGAAGCTAAAAAAACCTCCCAATCCTTTCCAAAAATTGAATTATCTCTCTTGAAGGGTACAAACTCTCTAGGAAGGTAAGGAGAAGCATCCCGATGTGTCGCCTAAGGTGAAAGAACTCTACTGCAAAGAATGCAACAACTATCGAGATATGAAAAAGCAAGAAGACTAGTCTAATAACCTCCCGGTGCTAAAAATCAACGGTTGTAAATTCGTCATGTTTGTGATTGAAATTAGTAAACACTTCGCTGCTCAATTAAAAGATTTAGTAGATAAAATCTTAACACGCTTAAGGCAGGCAGAATTATTCGATCTCAACTTCATAACACAAGGAAAGTAACAGTCTAGAGAACACTTGGGGCATTCCACATAACCAAATGAACCCCAAACATAGCCCTTTCCCATCCAACATCAAATCAAAGTGCTACAATTGGAATCCCATTGATGGATCAAAATATCACAAATAGAAGATCGAAGTCATGACGGTTGACTACTCATAATCTTAACATGACAAGCGCGACGCTTCATCACTTCTATTATGTGCATAGGCATCACAAATCTTACGCGTACCGAACATGATTCACATAGTGTCAATGGCTCTCCTAACCTAGGGATATGTTCGACAAATATGAAAAGAGAAGAAGATAAGACCAAGAGTTATTAGTCCACCCTTTAAGAAAACAAAAACTTTTGAGTGCCTACTACAAACCTTTATAAGGGGCTAACCAAGCCCCTAGACACATGCTAAGATCTCTACACTTGCTAATAAACGAGGGGCACAAAGGAGGTACTATATAATTACTCTTCTTTTATTCTAATCAATCTTAAGCTATTGCATGTCTCTACCATCTACTATTGAATGTCCATCCTTAAAAATGGGTGAAGGAAGGATTCGTGAATCTGTTGCATGTGTTGATTGACCCGAAGGTGCTTGCATGCTACATGAAATAAAGACAAGAAATCAAACTAGCCTCTATAATTAACTATGCATGACCTCTCCGTTCGGTCAGCAAGACACATAAAGATGAGAAATCTTCACTATCAAGAGATCAGGTATGTAACGACCCGTAAATTTTCGATAATTAAAATAGCTAATTTAAAAAGATTTCGTGTTTTAGTGTTAGGAAAATTTTGTAATTCGTTTGGAATAATAATAATTGGAATGAATTACAACAATAATTATCCAAGTAAAGAAAAATAAAAGTTACTTAGTGAATGCCTTTGCAATCAAAAGTTGAATAGGATAATAAATGTTGAATTCATTGGGTATAATAGAGTAATTGATTGATAAGAAAAATCTATTTAAATCAAATATTGAATATTGAACAGGTAAATTGTTTAAATTAAATATTTAAAACTTATTGAATAATGGAATAACTGTAAGATGAAAATAGTGTTCTAAATTGTGAATTGGTTTTAAAGGTTGAATCTTATAAGTTCAATTTCAATATTTCAAAGGATAATGAATTATTGGATAAGCGAAATTGTTTAAATTTAATATTTGGAATTTATTGAATAATTTAATAATTTTGAATAACCGTATAATGGAAATAGTTGTTCTATAATTTTAATTCGTTTCAAAAGTTAAATTTTTATAAGTTCGTTTTGAATATTTCAAAAGATAGTGATTTAAGAATAATCAAATTTGTTAAATTTAATATTACAAACGTGTGAATAATTAAATTCCGAATTTGATACGGGTAATTTGGTATTGAAATTTAATATGTGAAAATAGAGTGAATATTTGAAATTTGATTTAATATGATTCAAATTGGTTTCCAAGTGAATGTAAGTTATATTGGGATTTTAATAGAGTTAATAAGATTTTTAAATTGGAATTTAATGGATAAATTGAATAACGGGTTTAATATGATTAAAAACGATTTGAAAATTTTTATTTTATCATATTGAAGTTATAATGATGCTATAGAACTTTTAAAACTGAATTTAAAATTTATTTGTAAAAATTGAATATTTTAATATTTAAATCGACTAGTGAAATTAGTCAATTTTCGAGCAGTCTCAGAATACGAAGCTAGTTCCATTAGATCTGTAATAGTTAGTTATTATCGGATTTCAATTTTCGCAGCAATTCGGAGTTGTCGTTTGACCGTGGCAGCTCGAAACGCATCGAAATTGTTTTAATATAAATTTAACGAGTTAAAATAGCCATTTTTCAAACAGTCTCGGATTTCGACGGAACTAGTATCATCGGATCCGTAATGTGATATTATTGTAAGATTTCAAATTTCAAGTCAATCGGATTTATCGTTTGTCCGGTGCAAGCCAAAACGCCTATAAATTAGTTTAAATCGATTTAATTTAAATTGATCGTTTATTTCCGTAACTCACACATATGATCGAATTAGCTTCCGAAACCTGTTCCATTGTGTCCGGAACGCGGGATAAAGCCTAGGAACGTCAGTTACCGCGCGAAATTCGGAGTTCGGAAAACCCGGGATGCATAGTGATTCGAAATTTCTATAAGTAAGCCTTTATTTCATTGAAAATAAAATAAAAATAAAACTAGCGTTACAAGTGCGCAGCCGCCATTATCATAATTCACGGCCGAAAATTACTCGTCTTCTCCCCCCAAATTCTTCGAATCCGTTCACAATTTCAAAAAGTTTTCAACTGCAAATTCGTAGGGGGCGTGGTGATCTTCGATTCTATATGGAGATGATGGGGTTTCGAGTTATATAGGAAGATAAATTGGGCCGCGTTCTCCACCGTTGCGCACGCGTTTCGAGGTGAATTAGGGGGCCGAGCTCCTCCCTGTTCCAGCCGAGTATAGAGTGGAAGATGCTCTTCGTGGTGGTGCTTCCTGATCGAGGTGGAGGTACTTGTATTGATGGCGTGTATTAGGGTTATTGGGACGGCTTGGGTTGTTCGTGCTTGCGTGAGTACCTGATGCGAACGAGAAGAAGAAGAGAACCGTGTGTGGCCGTGATCTTGCTTTGGGGAATGGACGGCAGATGTGGGTTTGGGTATAAAAATTAAAATAAAAGTTGAACTTAATTTGTGTTTAAATTCGTATTAACTTCTAAATGTCATAACTTGTTGATGCGAGGTCCGTTTTGGACGAAACGAGTTGCGTTGTCTTCGTTTCGTCGGGCACTATGCTATGCAGCTGGATTGGAACCATTTGGAGCTAGAGAAAATTTTAGGTTAAATCGAACGTCATTCGATTTGATTTAAAATCGTAAAATCAAGGTGAGTGTTTTATAACGCTCACACCGTACTAAATATCTTTATGCTAGTTAAATTGACATTATGAAGTGATATGAATTTTATTTGTCGTTGTTTGATATAAATTTAATTGTCATATAGTTTGTTATTTGAATTAACCGTTGAAAAATTAAATTGTCAGTTAAATTGAAATTGAAATTGAATTGCGATTTAATTACCTGACCTCGATAACTATGAAATTTCCATGAATTGTATTGCCTATTGGATGATGTATTTCGATGGATGCTATGGGATGATATTTGAATGTTTGGATGTTTATTTGCTTATATATATCCTGTTATGCATACATATGATACTGTGATTTAATTTAAGTGATATATACCCATCCCTGACATTTAATTGAAACAAATAATTACTTGGCCATAGGATAGAAAATTATATACGGACACCGAATTAGCTAAATTAATAAATTTTGAAATCGTCGATTTGAAATTTGTTTAAATGTTTTGATTTAAAAGTTATAAATAGAAATCGATTTATAGAAATTGAATTCACCGAAAAAATTGAGTTGGAATGTTGAAATAAATTTTGGTAAAAGAAAATTGTTAAATAGTTTAAGTTGAGATTTTGAGAATAAAATTTGGGATATGATTGAATTTCGAAAATCTATTGGATTTAAAGATTGAACATTATTTCGAACTTTGAATATTACTAAGTAAAAGCGACATAAAAATGATATTTTGAAATTGAGCTTGAAATTGAATCATATTTGAATTTTGGATTTAAACTTGAATAATGATGGATAATTTTTGTTAAGTGTTATAAATGGATATTTTGAAAAATCAAGCTCCAAATCGATATATAATTGAAATTGAATTAATTGAAAGTGAATAAAAATATTGAAATTGAATTAATCGGAAGTGAATATAATATTGAAATTGAATTAATCGAAAGTGAATATAAAATTGAATAAATTTTAAGTCAAAGTTGACGTTGAATTGAATTGAAATCGAAATTGAAATCGGTAGAATGAAAAGTGAAATCGTTTTGAATTGGGAAGTTAAAATTGAAATGGATTAGTTTTGAAGCTATTTTATTTTGTTTTTCAAATTACTCTGTTATATAAACCATTTTGAATACTTAAACTATTTTAATCTATTTTAAATCTACTTAACCCAATTTAAATTATTTTAAACTAATTTATCTATTTTAAATCCATTTTTAAAGATTTTAAGTATTTTCAACCATTTTAATTATTTAAACTACTTTTAAACTACTTAAAACTATTTTTCTAAAATCCTAAGCTGGTCAATAAGGTGAAATGTTTATATTTAAATCTTGAATTTAAATACGAATTGAGTTAAATGAAGTTGCAACCTAAATTGAAATTCGAAATGATTTTGAAATCGAAATGAGATATTGATGCGAAAATTGATTTTGAAATGGAATCTGATATTTTGAAAGATACGATGATATTTTGAAATGGATTTGATTTTAGAAGCGAATATGATATTTTAATATAAATTATGAAACGATTTGGAATGTAAAAGAGCCAAAGGTGTAATAATACGTAGTTATTAAAGAGACCGGGATCGGATATGGACATACTCTCTGTCGATACCGAAAATCACTTTAATAACTATTATACGCGGAGTGATGATCCAGAATGAAGTGGTTGGTTTGGTGAACGCGTTGACTGAAGAAAGAGAACGATTATTGTATGACCCCTGACAAGACTAAAACAGGAGCCGCGCCGGGCCATTGAGGTTCGCCACCTCTAGCGGACACACTTCTTCGATACCATATCTATTACATTTGTGATGCGATTTGGGTGCACCCCTTGATTTCGGAGTGTTGTTTCGCGGTGTTGGGGTAGCTGCTGGCTATGCCCAACATCAGTCCGGATCACGCAACTACTAGTATCCTAGTTGGTATCGCCTCATGTACCTTGTCATACTGATTATCCTATTCGCGACCGCTACGTTTTGATTTGTATCTTGAGTATATGGATTGCCCTCTGGTGACTTCCGGTTTTGGGGAAACTACGGTCTTGTATATGCTTTCAGGAATATAAAATGTGTTAAGGGGGATTATGGTAACGCCTTAACGCTATTTTGATACTTTATATTACTGATAGGCATTATCTACTTAGCGTATATTACTACATAGTAGATAGTTTCATGGATCCTTGAGAGATGGAAAATCCCGTAACATCTCTTGAGTTATTGCACGCACGTTGACACTGGATAGGAGATGTAAAACCCCGTAAACATCTCTGACGCCGTTACACTCATATTTATTTACGATTGATTTCACTTTCATAAGGATATTTTAGTCCTGACTCGAGTGTTTTGTCTTTTCATTACGCTCGGGTCAGACCTGAGTTTTTCAGATTTTTGAAGATCTATTTTGGAGGACGAAGACGAAGATTGGGTATACTATTACTATTATTACCCTTGCATCATGCTATCTGCTGCATTATTTTAATTGTTCTGTTGTATATGTATAAACTCTGATAAATGTTGTATAAATAATTGTCAAATTATAGTAGACAGCTTCATGAACTGTTTATTTGACTATTATAATTTATCATTCCGCTGCGAGATTCTGTGTTGTCTCATTTCCTTTATTTCTTTTCTCTTCTTTTCTTATTTACCCAAATAACTATCTGCCCTTTTAATGGTTTGGAATCGACATGTGTATTTGATCGTCGGTTTAAACTGTCCAAATAGGCGGGTCCGTTACAGTTGGTATCAGAGCTTAGGTTTAGCGATAACCTTAGCTCTGTGGGGTCTGACTCTTTATAAATAGGGTAGTTATACCCTATGACGAGTTGCTGAGTGAATATATATATATATGAGAGAGCGTATTTGTTAGTGATATAAAATGTTTTATATTGTGTCGGTTGATTTGTTGAGTGGCTTATGGATTCTGGTCAATACGAGTAATTAACGTCATTGACAGGGATCTCTAAACACTTAAACAGAACAACTCGACATAGTATTGTTTTGAAATTGGGTAAATGAAATAATTTTTCCCTAATTATATTTTGTATATAAAGAATTTATTTCAAAATTTATTGTGATCAATCTAACTTATTTGGTTGTTGGAAATGAAATATTGGCTATTAACATAAATTGGATATTGTAATTTAATAAATAAGATGAATTACAAGATGAACAATAATAAAACAACTTGTAGAATGTTTTAAGGAAAAAAAATCCTATAAGATATTTTATAAAGGGTGACTTATGAATTAAAATAGATTTAAATTGGAAAATATTATATTTAAGACCCGGAGATTTTGGAAAATGGTTTTCAAAGCTTTGAAGAAATATATAGTGATATTAATTGGAAATTGTTTATGGAAATATTTTGAAAGGATTTTAAAGAAAGGAATGAATTTAGTACTCCTCTCTTATGTCACTGGAAAATAAGTTCGGTGATGACTGCGCAGCATCATCGACGTTCATTTTCGAGTCTCAAAGTGGGGGAGACTTCTAAGAAGCTTTGTTTATCTTCAAAAATTATTTTGGGTAAATGGGTTTTGGTTCAAACTCCAAAGGTAGGATTTAATATATTAAAGATATAAGTGTATATATTTATTTCAAACGATTTGAAAAGAACCGGGCATTTAAATTTCTAAGTTCTGTTAATTAATAACTTTCAAATTATTTGAATGAAATGTGAATAACCAGAATTTATAAAATAAGAGGATTAAGATATCTAAGCTATTGTTTGGGAAAACTTTAAAGTTGAAAGGTAAAGAGGATTTAAATAAATCAAATTTGTGTACATTCTAATAAAGAAAAATGAAATTCTATAAATTTGTATAATACCAAAAATTACATTCTGATAACATATCACAAGACTTACCAAATTTCAAAAGTTAAAATGATGTTTTGGATATGTAATGAGATATTGTACATCTAAACAGAACCTGAAAACAATTGAAATATACAAATAAGGAAAACTCAAACGGAATTAAAATCTATATAAATAAAGATTTGGTTGTGATAAAAATTATATATACTTAAATATAACGTGAAATGATGAATGGATAAATGGAACAAGTAAGTGAACTTAAGAAATGAATCGTATTATATCTTTGTAAATTGGTTATAGAAAATAAATATAAATTGCGTAGGGATTGGAAAAATAATAATTGAATTTGTAACCTTTAAGATAACTGTAAATTAAGAAAAGTCATATATGAGAAGTTAGACTTTTATGAAATGACTATAAACTAAAGTGTTGATTTATAAAATGTTCCACAAATGAATTCGTTATTAACTGAAATTATGAAAATGAAATAAATGTAAACAAAGAAATTTCTTATAGTTAAGAATCAATTGGAAAATGAAATTGAATTTAATTAAATTACATATAATGTTTAAAATGAACTTGAGTAAGGAAATTCTATGATATAATGTTTGAGAAAAGATAATGTCAAAGAATATGTTTTGGATAGAAATGGATATATTAATTGAATAATGGATTGCGAATAATTAATTGTAAATAAAATAGAAGTCAATAAAATAATTTAGTATAGATAAATTGGATAGAAATCTATTGGAAGGAAATACGTGAGATTTTACGTATATTATTTTATTCGCATAACGATTTGATCCAAATTCGAGCACAAAATTTCGAGATGATTTATATCGATCCAAGTTAGGATTTTTCACTCGATTTTCGACGGCGAGCCATGGATATGGATTTTTAATTTGATTCTGGAATTCTCTATCATAGCATATGGCTATGCAAGGAGAGTAACAGTTTCCAATCAAGGAACCAAATCTGAGTCCGCACTAGAGAGTCGGGTGAACGATACTAGTTTGGAAGTGAAATTGTGTGATCGAATAAGCGATTAGATTGATGTTGCTCACGGATGATATATGTACGGCTTACAGACTTAATTAAAGTTAATATTGGAAATATGTGATGCCAAATATAAAATGATTCTTTTAAAATTATATAACAGAATATATATATAAAAGAAATAAACCAAATTGAATGTAAAATAATAATTTGGTTATGTTGGGTATGATTTGGTTGTTATGTGATTGTTAGTTGATTGTTAAGTGTAAATGGAAGCTATAAATCATTGAAATCAAATTGGAAGTTAAATGAATTTAAATAGAATTCAATTTGATTCAAATTGGAAGTAAACTAATGTAAATATAAATTAGTGAATGTTAACTAATTGAATTGAGAATGAATGTTAATAAAATCCAACGTTATGAATCAACTGTGATTAAAATTGAAAACCAAGTGAATAAATATTGATGAGAAGTGACTTTATATTGATTGGTTATAGATTCGTTGGATGATAGTTGATTGATGGTTGCATTTGTTGTTTTGTTGCATTTGCTATGTTGGCACATGTAGTTGTTATGTTGCTATATTGTGTATATTGATATTATTTTCATATATGCATGATTCTCATTGTTTGTTGAGTGTTTAGTAGGTGCGGATTGCGCTTGCTTTGCATTTGGAGCTCGCTTTTGCGCTATATTATTCGTATATGCTCGCTAATAAAAATCTAAGGTACATGTTTATTTTATCATTGGGTTTGGTGATTTTTGATGAGCCACTTGGCTTTTGGATTTTCTTTTGTTGGTTTGGGGCCCGTAGAGGCGTTTTGTAGTTGTACCGATCGAGCCGCGCAAAGGAGACTCTGCCGAAATTTTCCGCAAAATCCGGGTGTTAGAAAATTTTTCAAGTTTTAAATTTTTTTTATATAACTTGTTTTGATAACCAACTTTTTAAAGTTAGAAAGCCGTTTGGAATAACTTAGTGAAAGCGTAGTAAAGACTTTATAAATGGAATTTAATTGTTTTATGAGTTGGTAACTTTCAAAAAAATATATATCTAATGTTGAATTCAATACTTAGTTCCTTTTCCCTTCTTTTTCCTTTTCGGGGACGAAAAGTTTTGAGTGGGGGAGAGTGTAACGACCCGTAAATTTCCGATAATTAAAATAGCTAATTTAAAAAGATTTCGTGTTTTAGTGTTAGGAAAATTTTGTAATTCGTTTGGAATAATAATAACTGGAATGAATTACAACAATAATTATCCAAGTAATGAAAAATAAAAGTTACTTAGTGAATGCCTTTGCAATCAAAAGTTGAATAGGATAATAAATGTTGAATTCATTGGGTATAATAGAGTAATTGATTGATAAGAAAAATCTATTTAAATCAAATATTGAATATTGAACAGGTAAATTGTTTAAATTAAATATTTAAAACTTATTGAATAATGGAATAATGTAAGATGAAAATAGTGTTCTAAATTGTGAATTGGTTTTAAAGGTTGAATCTTATAAGTTCAATTTCAATATTTCAAAGGATAATGAATTATTGGATAAGCGAAATTGTTTAAATTTAATATTTGGAATTTATTGAATAATTTAATAATGGGAATTGAATAACCGTATAATGGAAATAGTTGTTCTATAATTTTAATTCGTTTCAAAAGTTAAATTTTTATAAGTTCGTTTTGAATTTTTCAAAAGATAGTGATTTAAGAATAATCAAATTTGTTAAATTTAATATTACAAACGTGTGAAAAATTAAATTCCGAATTTGATACGGGTAATTTGGTATTGAAATTTAATATGTGAAAATAGAGTGAATATTTGAAATTTGATTTAATATGATTCAAATTGGTTTCCAAGTGAATGTAAGTTATATTGGGATTTTAATAGAGTTAATAAGATTTTTAAATTGGAATTTAATGGATAAATTGAATAACGGGTTTAATATGATTAAAAACGATTTGAAAATTTTTATTTTATCATATTGAAGTTATAATGATGCTATAGAACTTTTAAAACTGAATTTAAAATTTATTTGTAAAAATTGAATATTTTAATATTTAAATCGACTAGTGAAATTAGTCAATTTTCGAGCAGTCTCAGAATTTGACGAAGCTAGTTCCATTAGATCTTTAATAGTTAGTTATTATCGGATTTCAATTTCCGTAGCAATTCGGAGTTGTCGTTTGACCGTGGCAGCTCGAAACGCATCGAAATTGTTTTAATATAAATTTAACGAGTTAAAATAGCCATTTTTCAAACAATCTCGGATTTCGACGGAACCAGTTTCATCGGATCCGTAATGTGATATTATTGTAAGATTTCAAATTTCAAGTCAATCGGATTTATCGTTTGTCCGGTGCAAGCCAAAACGCCTATAAATTAGTTTAAATCGATTTAATTTAAATTGATCGTTTATTTCCGTAACTCACACATATGATCGAATTAGCTTCCGAAACCTGTTCCATTGTGTCCGGAACGCGGGATAAACCCTAGGAACGTCAGTTACCGCGCGAAATTCGGAGTTCGGAAAACCCGGGATGCATAGTGATTCGAAATTTCTATAAGTAAGCCTTTATTTCATTGAAAATAAAATAAAAATAAAACTAGGGTTACAAGTGCGCAGCCGCCATTATCATAATTCACGGCCGAAAATTACTCGTCTTCTCCCCCCAAATTCTTCGAATCCGTTCACAATTTCAAAAAGTTTTCAACTGCAAATTCGTAGGGGGCGTGGTGATCTTCGATTCTATATGGAGATGATGGGGTTTCGAGTTATATAGGAAGATAAATTGGGCCGCGTTCTCCACCGTTGCGCACGCGTTTCGAGGTGAATTAGGGGGCCGAGCTCCTCCCTGTTCCAGCCGAGTATAGAGTGGAAGATGCTCTTCGTGGTAGTGCTTCCTGATCGAGGTGGAGGTACTTGTATTGATGGCGTGTATTAGGGTTATTGGGACGGCTTGGGTTGTTCGTGCTTGCATGAGTACCTGATGCGAACGAGAAGAAGAAGAGAACCGTGTGCGGCCATGATCTTGCTTTGGGGAATGGACGGCAGATGTGGGTTTGGGTATAAAAATTAAAATAAAAGTTGAACTTAATTTGTGTTTAAATTCGTATTAACTTCTAAATGTCATAACTTGTTGATGCGAGGTCCGTTTTGGACGAAACGAGTTGCGTTGTCTTCGTTTCGTCGGACACTACGCTATGCAGCTGGATTGGAACCATTTGGAGCTAGAGAAAATTTTAGGTTAAATCGAACGTCATTCGATTTGATTTAAAATCGTAAAATCAAGGTGAGTGTTTTATAACGCTCACACCGTACTAAATATCTTTATGCTAGTTAAATTGACATTATGAAGTGATATGAATTTTATTTGTCGTTGTTTGATATAAATTTAATTGTCATATAGTTTGTTATTTGAATTAACCGTTGAAAAATTAAATTTTCAGTTAAATTGAAATTGAAATTGAATTGCGATTTAATTACCTGACCTCGATAACTATGAAATTTCCATGAATTGTATTGCCTATTGGATGATGTATTTCGATGGATGCTATTGGTTGATATTTGAATGTTTGGATGTTTATTTGCTTATATATATCCTGTTATGCATACATATGATACTGTGATTTAATTTAAGTGATATATACCCATCCCTGACATTTAATTGAAATAAATAATTACTTGGCCACAGGATAGAAAATTATATACGGACACCGAATTGGCTAAATTAATAAATTTTGAAATCGTCGATTTGAAATTTGTTTAAATGTTTTGATTTAAAAGTAATAAATAGAAATCGATTTATAGAAATTGAATTCACCAAAAAAATTTAGTTGGAATGTTGAAATAAATTTTGGTAAAAGAAAATTGTTAAATAGTTTAACTTGAGATTTTGAGAATAAAATTTGGGATATGATTGAATTTCGAAAATCTATTGGATTTAAAGATTGAACATTATTTCGAACTTTGAATATTACTAAGTAAAAGCGACATAAAAATGATATTTTGAAATTGAGCTTGAAATTGAATCATATTTGAATTTTGGATTTAAACTTGAATAATGATGGATAATTTTTGTTAAGTGTTATAAATGGATATTTTGAAAAATCAAGCTCCAAATCGATATATAATTGAAATTGAATTAATTGAAAGTGAATAAAAATATTGAAATTGAATTAATCGGAAGTGAATATAATATTGAAATTGAATTAATCGAAAGTGAATATAAAATTGAATAAATTTTAAGTCAAAGTTGACGTTGAATTGAATTGAAATCGAAATTGAAATCGGTAGAATGAAAAGTGAAATCGTTTTGAATTGGGAAGTTAAAATTGAAATGGATTGGTTTTGAAGCTATTTTATTTTGTTTTTCAAATTACTCTGTTATATAAACCATTTTGAATACTTAAACTATTTTAATCTATTTTAAATCTACTTAACCCAATTTAAATTATTTTAAACTAATTTATCTATTTTAAATCCATTTTTAATGATTTTAAGTATTTTTAACCATTTTAATTATTTAAACTACTTTTAAACTACTTAAAACTATTTTTCTAAAATCCTAAGCTGGTCAATAAGGTGAAATGTTTATATTTAAATCTTGAATTTAAATACGAATTGAGTTAAATGAAGTTGCAACCAAAATTGAAGTTCGAAATGATTTTGAAATCGAAATGAGATATTGATGCGAAAATTGATTTTGAAATGGAATCTAATATTTTGAAAGATACGATGATATTTTGAAATGGATTTGATTTTAGAAGCGAATATGATATTTTGATATAAATTATGAAACGATTTGGAATGTAAAAGAGCCAAAGGTGTAATAATACGTAGTTATTAAAGAGACCGGGATCGGATATGGACATACTCTCTGTCGATACCGAAAACCACTTTAATAACTATTATAGGCGGAGTGATGATCCAGAATGAAGTGGATGGTTTGGTGAACGCGTTGACTGAAGAAAGAGAATGATTATTGTATGACCCCTGACATGACTAAAACAGGAGCCGCGCCGGGCCATTGAGGTTCGCCACCTCTAGCGGACACACTTCTTCGATACCATATCTATTACATTTGTGATGCGATTTGGGTGCACCCCTTGATTTCGGAGTGTTGTTTCGCGGTGTTGGGGTAGCTGCTGGCTATGCCCAACATCAGTCCGGATCACGCAACTACTAGTATCCTAGTTGGTATCGCCTCATGTACCTTGTCATACTGATTATCCTATTTGCGACGACTACGTTTTGATTTGTACCTTGAGTATATGGATTGCCCTCTGGTGACTTCCGGTTTTGGGGAAACTACGGTCTTGTATATGCTTTCGGGAATATAAATGTGTTAAGGGGGATTATGGTAACGCCTTAACGCTATTTTGATACTTTATATTACTGATAGGCATTATCTACTTAGCGTATATTACTACATAGTAGATAGTTTCACGGATCCTTGAGAGATGGAAAATCCCGTAACATCTCTTGAGTTATTGCACGCACGTTGACACTGGATAGGAGATGTAAAACCCCGTAAACATCTCTAACGCCGTTACACTCATATTTATTTACGATTGATTTCACTTTCATAAGGATATTTTAGTCCTGACTCGAGTGTTTTGTCTTTTCATTACGCTCGGGTCAGACCTGAGTTTTTTAGATTTTTGAAGATCTATTCTGGAGGACGAAGACGAAGATTGGGTATACTATTACTATTATTACCCTTGCATCATGCTATCTGCTGCATTATTTTAATTGTTCCGTTGTATATGTATAAACTCTGATAAATGTTGTATAAATAATTGTCAAAGTATAGTAGACAGCTTCATGAACTGTTTATTTGACTATTATATTTTATCATTCCGCTGCGAGATTCAGTGTTGTCTCATTTCCTTTATTTCTTTTCTCTTCTTTTCTTATTTACCCAAATAACTATCTGCCCTTTTGAATGGTTTGGAATCGACATGTGTATTTGATCGTCGGTTTAAACTGTCCAAATAGGCGGGTCCGTTACAAGGTAGATGGTCGCTCAGGAAAGCTAGCACAACTTGTAGTACAAATACTGTGGCAAAATGGAAGAGATACAACTCTCTGCCTCCAGGGCTCGCATGATCAACGATCTGAGAGAAGCCATCCATTTGAGTTTGGTGTTACCTCAAAGGGTAAAGAAGAGGAAGTGACAGAGATGAAATCTGTTGAGAACTTGGATAATGTAATAGTTTATATAGAAAGGCTCTGAAAGATCGGGATCCAACAATTCCAACATACTTGGCCTCCAACAGAAAGGCGAGAGAAATCCAAAACCACCACCACTACCACTCATATCACAATTCAACACGAATCAGCAACATATATAGCAAACCGCTAGGACATTGCAGTCACTAGTCAAGATGCTAGCTTCACAACTCCATCACGATCTAATAATCAGAAGAAAAAATTCAAATTTATCAAGGACTAAAGATTGTAGGATGCACACTGGGAGCATCCACCGTAAGTCCACCCAAACTAATCAAAATCAACCCGACTAGATGACTAGTCCAATGACTGTCAAGAGAAAATCTTTATGAAGAGCTCTCAGATCACACAATATGCTTGCATAAATATGTTATTCGCATGACAACAGATGGCCCTACAAATGTGGTACCATGACAACCTCATCTTTCATTTTTATCTAACTCGGTTGTTGTCATTTTAGGACAATACCATCTGTTCCTAGGTTCCACACAGTCTTACAAAAAAAACAAGCTAGAATTCGTATCCAAGAGGAAATCTTAAACTAGGCATGCTATAAAACCTGGTACTTTGCGCTTTTTTTGAAGTTTTAGGTTTGGTCTAAACTACTCTTTCCCTTTGACAGAGGCAAGAGACTAGTGTGTTCACTTAACATGTGCAGTTATATGCACTTAACGCATATAGTTATATGCACTTAACACCTATGTTATTATAATTACTCCTTCTTTTGTGATTAGCAACCTAGATCACAAGCATGTGTTGGCAGTAATGAAAATAAGATTGCCATGACTAAGGGCAATAGGCTGGGCATATCACTGCTGACAACCACTCCTTTCCCTGGCAGTGACATACCAGTCGGCATTCAGACACAAATCTAGCTTGTGTAACTCAAACAATAAATGCATTCGAAGCCTAGCATGTATTGACTCATAATAGGAGTTGCACCAGGCCAATGGGCAGGTTGAAGCTATCAACAAAATCATGCAAGCACTAACTAAGGAAAAACTAGATAAATCTAAAGGACCATGGATTGATGAACTAGCTGCGGTATTGGGAGCCTACCAAGCCTCCTACAAAACAACAACATGACATATTCTATTTGCTTTAAGCAAAATGTGTCAAATATGTCGAGAAAAGAAGCAGTAACGTCGCCCTCAAGACCATCGCACACGGACAGAAAGTGGAACAACAATATGAACTAAACTGAAGCCACAAGAGTTACAAGGGGAGAAATTATTCTCAAGCAAGTCTTTCCTCGTCCAGGCATGCTACATCCAGTTTGGGGAGGACCATTTGTTGCTTATAAGGATCTGTACAACAGGGCTTACATTCCATCAATAGTTGATGGGAAAGGAAGGACTCTCCAACATCTCCGCCATTACTTCTCTCAACTTGTAAAAAGCATGTGTCGCATAAAACCGCTAAAAAAAATAAAAAATTGAAGTTTTGCTTGTCCAATATTATTCCTATTGCGATTAATCGCAAATTCTCATCGATAGCATTGGAAGCAAGATAACCACAACCAAGGGCACAAAAATAGCATAGGTAGCTCACTGTCGATGATAGGCCCCAGCCAGTAATGATAAACCGACTATAAGCCACGGATTAGGAAGGATTATAGACTAGGAAATTTATCATTGGCATTTTGCTCGATGGAAACTACGAACCGGTAATAAATCCCACGATTAAGGCGCGGCTGCATCCGATGATAGTTCGTTGTTGAAGATCGTCACCTATGCTAGTCGGGGCATAGTAAATTGAATTATACTCATGATATAGGCCATAATGGCCTAGGTAGTTACTGTTTGCGAATCCCGACTCTAAATCTTAAGTACGGCAGTAGCAAAAGTTACACTTCCTTGGGACATAGGTTCGGCTGACAAACCATATGTCACCAAAATCCACAATCAAAGCAAGTAACTTGCGTGCCATGAATCTTAAGTTTAGAAGGACCCTTTTAACGGAGAATAAAGATCGTTGTTCTTGAACTAGAAGCTACTAACAATTTCTTTTAGTCTTGTGGCATTACGTAAAGATAGTGGAAACATGAATTCCACTCTGCCGACCAATATAGGATATTCATTCGCTTCCACTCCGCTGGAGGAAATGGAACAGGGACTCAACTCTGTCGGAGATAGCGTAATATCAATCCAACATGGCCATAAGAATCAGAATGTCCCTTCCATCCAACTTTGCTCGAAAAATTGTAAGGCTTCTCCCAAAACTGAACACACTTATGGAACCTGAGAAAAACTCAATGCAAAGATATGAATAACTTCTTTAAGATAAGCTAAATTCGATAAAAAAATACTTGAGGGCATAGCACCACCTCATTCCTTGATTACACACGCACACTACCTCTCAACTTGGTAAGAGCACATTGAAATTATGACCTTAAGTTCGCAAGTTTAAAAACCATTCATGACGCAAGGAAGTATGTTGTGAGAAGCAACCAAATGAATTATGCTAGGGGCATACCCAGACAAATAATGAGTGCTCCCGGTCGACTTTTGACAATGCTAGAGGGAGCTCTGGAGGACGTTATGAGTTTTGTGGACAGCCACGTCCCCCCACCCATATTACTCTCTAAACCTTAGTAATAGAGAATCACTTCAAATGGTGATAGCAGCTCAAGTAGAAGTGATCCAATATCTAACCTTTCGAATGTAATTAATTCATATCAAAGTCAATTTTAACACAAATATCTCGATCCCTTTACCCAATAAATCAATCCCGAGGATAAGCGGGATGACTCCAACACATATCTATGGTAAAATTCCAAAAAAAATGTATTAATAATCCGTAACTAATTTTAAGGCAAGGATGAAAGTCCATGACCTCACTAGGACCGAAAGGACCCTAAGCTTGTAGGTAAAGTCAACAGAATAGGACGATCCTCTACTGCGAAATCCAATAGGACATTTGAGTTGAAAGGTTGATTCTACTTGATCGTTGTAGAGAAAGCACGCCGATGTCACCAATAGACACTGCACGTCGGATCCATTTCACTACGAGAATTGGCATAACCGGACTGGCAATAGGACTCCTAAATCACAATGCCGAAAATTTCCTTGGGCTTCGCTCAAAAGAGCCCAAACCACTCATTCAGACCCAACACCTCCCCTATTAATGCTTGCCAGTAGTCGACTCCAAAAAGATACACGAGACATTAGTTGGCAAACTTTCAAGGAAATTAGCTAGGACAATCTTATACAAATGTGCATGGGGCAAGTCCTAGAATAGCTAGCAGAGGAGCGAGGAAATACTCCAAATGTCATCACTTTATCAAACTAGATGGAACATAAGCCTATTAGCCCAGCTTGGTCAGACGTAGCCAACATCCACTTAATAGTCCTATGCAAAATATTGTCATACAAATACCCTCCGATGGAAAAGCATTACTCCATCAATAATTGACATTGACGAAGCATGAAAAAATTAATGAAGAGATACAAAAATTCAGCAATCAAATGATAAGGCCGTGGTCACTCAAGCTGGCCATATGATGTCGAAATTAGATTTTCCACATCACGAGTCCCAAGTCAAATACCATGAAGGGAATATCACCGAGTACATGTATTACTCAAGGCCTTAAAGCCGAAATAGGAAGGCTAAGGAAAAGTACCGCCCTGCCAAATGAAGGATAAGTAAAATGGTTAAAGTGACCAACAAATCCTCCTTAAGACAAATGAAGCAGCAAATCCAGCTAACGAAAGGAAACTCATCTTGGGGACGAAGATGGGATGTGGATAGTTAAACATCAAGATGACAGCTATTATAGTAAGTCAGCACTAAATCAAACAAAGCATACTTTATGCTGGCGAAAGTATACTTTGAGGGCAAATGTTGCGGGTATTCTCGCTTGCCGCATGGTGAATATGAAAAGTTGGAGGAAAAGTTGTCAGAGTCATGGAATAGACTCAGAATTGCTTAGAAATGTTCGTAAGGAAGTGAGCATAGGTTTGAACTACGTCTCAATTCGAATAACGGCTTGAAAGATATGATTATTTTAAGATTTCCTAACATTATCGGACTGTAAAACCTCCAAAACTACTTCCTGCCAAGGCCCGGCACCGCCAAGACCAGCAAAGGATCTTCCCGACAAACACAGGTTTGCACAGGTCTTGCCCTCTAGGATCAGACACCTGTTCCAGTCCCTAGCGAGGACGCACCTGGTCCAACGCAATGCCGAACCATATTCCTGCTCCAGCACAATTCCAGATCAAACTTGGTTCGGCATATGCCAAATCAGATTCCTGGTCCGGTAGATTGCCGAACAAAACCTAGTCCGGCACAGTACCGGACTAAACTTGATCCGGCACTGCTGGACTATATTTCTGGTGTGGCACAATGCCAAAACAGATTCCTTGTCCGGTAAAGCGTCAGACCGGCTTTCTGGTCCAGAGCTGCTGAACCAGCTTACTGGTCCAATCCTTCTAGGGCTGGACCCATATGACTTTGCAGGTCCAACCCTTCTAAGGCTGGACGTACCCGTTTCTGTACTTCAGCAGCTGGACCTACCTGATTCGGCACTTTGGATTATAAATTCAAGATGGACGATCGAAGAAAGCTACCAGGATAGTATTCAACTTGCATCAAAGAGCAGTGGAAGAACAAAAAGGTTTAACCAAAGCCTAGAATCCATGTACTTAGCTGCCTCTCCCCATAACCTCACTCTATAAATACTAGGTATGTGGCATCATAAAAAAGGATGGATGGAAAACAGTGAAGCTTCCATCAACAATGGCGAACAACTATGAGAGAGTAAATCCTTAGTCCTAACGACAAATTTATTCATATTCAAAGCTTGTATTTGTAATCATATATAAAAGAGATAATAAAAGAGGAACAATGGATGTAAGCACATTTAGGACGAACCTCTATAAATTCTATGTCTTTTTACATTCCGATCCTTTATTTATTGTTTTCGCAAATTATCGATTCTCTACTGCACATACTCCTAGCTAAAATTCACCAAACAATAGTTGTACACTACAAGCATTATTTTTAGCCATATTACAACATCTTGTAGGTGTTTGCCCATTTTTCATGCAAACAATTAGTTTTGGGCCTCTAAATTGGTGGATGTTATATAATTATCAAAACTTTATCGTTAAACACTAGAGCCAATCTAAAATCAAGAAAAATCCTGATTAAACCCTTATAGCAATCTCAATACCAAATCATTTTAATCAACTGGTGAATTAGATTAATATAAAATCATACCTGAATAACAAATCAATTGCTTGAGAATTATAAAAGTTGTAATTTCCATGAAATTTTCAATTTCTTGCTTGAGCTCTCAATTGCAGGTAAAATAAGAAAGGAGAAGAGATCTGGATATGTATAGGAAGAAATAGGTGCACATAAGTTGCTGGATTGATTTTAAATGAATTGTTAGATCTATGTGAAAACACCAATAGGCGGCAGAAAATGGTATCGAAACTATTGACTTGAAAAGCCAATGCTTCCTCTATACTACGGGGAAAATGTTATCATTAGTATTAACATCGAAGGTAGGGTAATTACAGTATGATCGTGATGCTGCACCAGTGATCAACTCGGAGAGAATAAAGAATGTCGATTTCATCAACAAAAAGATATATGCAACGTCACATGTTGTTAAGGATATCACACGTCACCTATGTTGATTATTGTTCATACTATCTATCACATATATTGACCTACATTGTATGGCCATAAATTAATACGACATATGAGCAATGTCGTACCTCTTGGAAGAAATATTAATGTCAAATGAGATCAGCATCTTCAGCCATCATTGAATGTCAACATAACCTAAGTAACGTCTTATTGATGCCATATCTAATCAATGTTGCCATCCACTAAATAAGCGATGATATGCACCATTATTGCCAAAATGGTTTATGATCAATGCTGCCCCAATAATGCTACTCGAAGTTAATAACATTGTCACTGATGTTGTTGCTATTCCATACTGTTATACATCTATGATGTTAAATAATGATGTTAGGTCTCTGTGATATTGCATTAATTCGAAAATCACCGCTCCTTAGAGTTGTCCTCTAGATAGAACCGCCCATCATTGACACGCCATTGGCCAACGCGCATATCACCTCTTATATTACACATTCTATCAACAGCTAAAGGATGCTGCATACCTATGCATGCGATGTTGATGGAGAACATCATAAATGTTTACAGAAGTTAACAATGTCGACACTAAATTGGATTAAGTTTCTCTTTATTAATACTACCATATATCAACGTCACTCTTCATCAATGCTTAGCCCCACCCTCAACTGATGCTGCTGACAATCAATCAGGAGCATGTCAGTACCTAAGGTTGATGATGCCAAATACTACTGAATCAACACCAATGCTCAACAATGCAATGTCAAAGCAAGTGTCATGTGACATCGTTGATATTGAAAAACGGCAATGCCACCTCCAAGTTGTAGTGCCGCTCATCTACCACTATAAATATGGACCTAGGGGCACTTTGTAAGTGGCGAATGATTCTCAGCCCTCTTCTTACATATTTCACTTTGTAACCCTAAATCAATTTGGGGATTTTGGCAGATTGTAATAGTCAAACTTAGTACATATAAAGAATCGAATATTGAAAAATGGCACAACATATAAACATGAAGGCTTGTGACTTGCATATAGACTTTGTTCAAACATGATATTTAACATTGATTTTGCCATGATATTTAATGCATACCAAAGTCACTATGGACTGGACATTAAACGTACTTCATCCTAATAACTTTGTTTAGTCCCGCCTTAGACTCCCTTGATCAACTTCATTTTCCTCACATATTTGTTATTAATGAAGAAATTTGTTAACAATTCGATTTAGTACTATATTCTAGGAATTGACCGGTTGAAGTGGTACGAAATACTAGTGGATTATGAAAGGCCATTGGTGACAATAAGGATCAACGTTGAGCAGAAAGTAATTTTTGGCTACCCATATAATGATGAGGTAATGGTTAGTTTTCCATATTCGCTCGATATCCCTCTCGATGAGTTGTTATCTGTGCGTGTAAATAGAGATTTTTCGAACACATTTACCTCCATATAGGATTGAGTTTCGTGTCATTCTGGTTATAGGTGTTGAGCAGTAGTTATGTCTTATGGCATATAATACCCAAAGAGCAGAGGAAACTAAAGGTGTGAGCGGATGACCCATTGGGATAATGGTTCTTTCATAGGATCATATTTAAGTGGGATGCACCTATAGTGTTTTCCACTAAGGTGAATGCACCTATAGTGTTTTCCATAAGTATCCACTTCCACTTATTGATGGATTGTTCAATCAGCTCCATAATGTGAAGGTGTTCTCTTAGTTGGACCATGCAATGGGGTGTCATCCACTTAGAGTATCTAGAGAGAGTCTTTCAAACACATATAGGCCACCTTGATTTTTGATTGGCTAGTTATGCCATTTAAGCTAACTAGTGCTTTGGCATGCTATGTTGATTTTATGGACAGTCTTTCAAGAGATCACTTGAGTGAGTCCGTGCTTATGTCCATTGATGATACTTTTGTCATAAGACACAATTGATGATTTTATATTACGTGTTAAGAAAACATCGATTGATGATGAAATCTTCGCAGCATCACTTCTAGAGGAGAGAAGAGATATGCATGGATCACGTTATTCCCGAGTAGGACATCGCTGTATATCCTACGAAGGTTATGGTAGTCTATGATTCGAATAGAACTAAGAGTGCTATAGACAGAAGATCTTGTTGGATTGATGAGACATTATATATGCTTTACGAAGGACTTATCAAAGGTAGCAACACCATTAACTAATTTGGCGAGGAAGAATCTATTTGTGCCAAAATTAGTCACAAACCCCGAATGTCGTGAAAGCACCAGTGTTGATACACAAATTATTAATATTCAAGCACAGATTGCCGATCCAGATAAAGTAGAGAATTAAAATGAAGAAATACCAAAATTAAAATTAGAAAGAAAGCAAAGAACACAAGGTGGTTCTGCTATCTTCGACCTATGTCCACTTTGAGTTTATCCTTTTATTCCTTTTATATTGAGGATAAAGTTACAAGCCTTTGAAATTAGTAAATAAAATGGCAGAGTTTTGCCTAGAAAAGCCAAAGAAGATCCCTCTTTATTTGCCATTGAGCTGCCATTTATAGATGTAGATCTAAAAATATCCGCCCCAAAATCTGGAATACCTCTTTTCATGCACGAGTGGGCTCGCTAGATCGATTTGGGATCATTTGAGATCGATCCAAAACTATATCGATCCAAAATTATCCCAATCGAGTTGAGATTAATCATGAACATTTTTGAGTGCAAAAGCAAGCTTCTACAAAAATTTCATAGCATTTGGATTCATGGTTTGAAAGTTATGATTGATCCAAGGTTGAGTTTCCAAGTATGCTGGTGACTTCATATTGATGCATTCACATCGATAAGCTTCATATCGATGATGTGGCTCAAGTATTATGCAGAGATCCATATTTCATGCTTGCAGACCACTTCCCCTAGTTTGATCCATTTCTTTATATCAATCAGTTTCTGAGCTCTATGTATCGATCTCTATATCCTGCCTCCCTATCGACGCCATAATCCTTGCTTCTTATCCATTCGGCCATGCCCTTCGCATCAATCAGTATCCATGTTGTTTACATCCATCCATCTACCATCCTTTGTATCGATCCATACATACCTGCTGCCTTCTTCGTATCCATTCTTTACATCCCTTCTTCGTATTGATCCATTTGCTCGCCCTTCGTATCGATCCAATCACTGCACTCTTGTTCGCTTTGTATCAATGAAGTGTGCCTCCATATCCTACAACTTCCACCCTTCATGTCCATTCTTGGTGTATGTCCTTTGTATCGATAAATACTTGATCGATATGAAATACTTTCCCTTGTAACCATTGCATCGTATCCATCAGCTTGCTTCACTCCTCATATCCATTTGCTCCTCGTATCATTCCATGCTCCCTTTCTTCGTATCAATCTTAATCGATACGAACGCCATCCACCATTGATCGATACAAACTGATCGATACGAACCAGTATTCCATGAAACTTTTTCCATCCATAATCGATCATACGAACTCCGATTGACCTGAATTTTGAAATGTAGGTTCTCCTTTTCCTTGTTCATCATTCCCAATCGATTCCACCTTGATTGGAGCTTGGTCCAATTTTTACAGTATCGATCATAGACAAGTTTCCAATTGATCCTCTATCCTGATATCCGTGCTTTTTAGCTAATTTGCTGATATCTCGGCCTTGTCTAAAAGACAGATTAACATTTTTCCCCCAAAACATGCCTTGTGTAGGAAGGAATTTTTTTAATAGCTTTAAATCTAATATCTGAAGTCCATGTTATTCGATCCATAATCCTATCCATTACCAAACCATTCTATCCAAGTGCCATAGCTATATCCTTATACAAATCTGCAATGCTCTGAGCCGATATCCAAATCTGCAATGCTCCGGCCTTGCCTCTTCGATCGAGGACTTTATATTCTCCGGCCTGGACTATCCGGTCGAGGACTTTTATATTCACTGGCCTCGACTCTTAAGTCGAGGAAATTTATGTTCTTCGACCTTGACTCTCCGGTGGAGGACTTCTATATTCTCCGGCCTTGACTCTCCGGTCGAGGATGTTTATATTCTATGGTCTGGAATCTCCGGTCGAGGACTTTTATATTCTCCAGCCTCGACTCTTCGATCGAGGACTTTTATATTCTCCGGCCTTAACTTTCCGGTCAAGGACTTTCATATTCTCTAGTCTTAACTCTTCGGTCGAGGACTTTTATATTTTCTTTGAGCCCATTCCATCACTCTTCTGCGAAGTGACTCGTAACTTGCGATTACTGCACCATCTCTCCAGTTAGGATTGTAATCGCGTGACCTGTATTATTTATTACATTAATCTAAGTCCAATCATCATAGAGTTCAATTGAAATAATTAAAGTTCAACTAAGAAAATAAAATGTCCATAGTACCAAGAAAGGAAAACAGAGTCCATAAAAAACGGAAAGAAAACAAGATTTCATAAACCCAAGCATCACGGTTTATCATCATCATAGAGCATGCCTGGGGACAGTCCTCGATCCCGTACATATGCAAGTGACTTAGCCACATCACTTCGGGGTTTATTACTTGTCTAAAGCCATAAATCCATTCAATTGATAACAACCTGATGAGGTTGCCAAGATTCAGTGCCATCTTAGCTAAAGTTGGGCGGTGACTGCTCCTGTTCCACTAAAACCGTTCGATTCCTTATATACCGCTGCAAATGTCAATTCCTTGCATGTTCCTCAATGATATCTTTCAGAAGCCTACAGTTGATCGTGTTGTGTCCATTTAGCTCATGGAATAGGCAACGTTTTTCCGGCGCATATTCGTATTCAAAGAGTTCCCTTTTTTAGGAATCGATACCAGAAGCGTCTTCGAGTACCCAAGTAAATCCTTTCCAGAGTTTCAGACAAATCCGTGTAAGACGAAAATTTTGATTCCCTCCATTGCCTTTTCGAAATGTTGCCATTTTCATTCATTTTTCTTTTGCCTCTATCATCCTTGTTTGACTCCTCCTTTGGTGGTCCTCCACCATTATCACATAAACTTCAGCCTCTCTCCCCTCTCTTTCAGCCATCGCATCTTCCTATCGTAGAAACCATTCGACTTCGTGGTAAAACTCTCCGAGATCCATTGGCAGATCTTGTTCTAATGATACCTTAAAATCTGAATCATCTGCAATTCCTGAGACTGCTGCGATCAAAACCATTGACGGATCAGGTCGATCCACTAAAGCCACTATCGTATTGAATCTGGTCAAGATATCCCTAAGTATTCTCCCTTCCACTGCTTCATCGATGTTAAAGTCACATATTCTTGGGACTCATGATGTGGACCCTAAATTTCCTCATAAATCTCTCATTCAACTCCGTCCATGTGCCAATAGAATCGCTTTCTAGTTGCCTAAACCATAGTGATGCTATATATGTCAAATACAAAGGGAAGCATCGTGGCATGACTTCCGCCGATGCCTCAAGTACTTCTATGTGCCTCACATACCTTGTCAAGTGAACAGCGTGATCCGTTCTTCCATCATACATTTTCGGCATTGGTAGTTTGAAATTCGATAGACACCTAGCTTGTTTGATAACAGCAGTGAAGGGACTCTCATTCACGTCCTCCAAATCTTTATTCACCAATCCTTCCCCCATGGCCTATATGATCACCACTAGCATGTCATTGTCATCAAGTGGTAGCCACTTTCTGTGATCTCCAACACGCCCTCGAGTCCGTGAGGAAATCTTGAAACCTGTCCTTCTATGTAAGCATCCATATCCCAATCAATGCCAAACTGCACGGCGCTCTTTGGCATCCTTCTTGGAATTGAGCAGATCTGTGGGTATGCCCCAGAGTGTAGGAGCGGCTCATCATGGTTCTACTCTATCCTGCATCCTATTTTTCTCCAACTTCACGATTCCTATTTTCCATCATTTTTTACAGTTACGTTCTCTTGATTTTGCACTCCAACTTGTCCAACTTGTCGGAGTAGATTCTGCATTATCTCCTCCTTCCTTTTCTGCATTTCTTCCTGCATAGCATCCATCATTATCTCCATCTCATCTCTGCTGATGAAAACTGAGGTATGATTATCCCTTAAAGAGGCCTCCTGAGTTCCTTCAGGCTGACTCCTTTCCATTCCCTATCTCTTTGTGATTGCATAGCCATAGCTCGAGATCCAATCCTTTATCTTTCCAAACCTAAAATCCAAATCTAGTATAGCAGGTGTCAGTCCTTCTCAATGAAAGCATTAAAGTGTTTGCGCCTAAATTGGTCACAAACCCCAAATGTAGTGAAAGCACCAGTGTTTACACACAAATTCTTAATATTCAAGCACAAATTTCTTATCTAGATAAAGTAGAGAATAAAAATGAATAAATAGTGAAATTAAAATGAGCAAGAAAGCAAGGGACATAAGGTTTATAGTGGCTCGGCTATCTTCGCCCAACAACTACTTTGAATTGATCTTTTTCTTTTTCTATTCAAGATTTTACAAAGATTTGAAATTAGTAAACAAAATGATAGATTTTTGCCTAGAAATGCCGAAGAAGATCCCTCTTTAGTTAATATTGAGCTACTAGTCATAGGTGTAGGTCCAAAATTATCAGCCCCAAAGCCTGGAATACGTCTTCTCATGATTATTTGGATCGATCCCAATCGATCAAAGCATAATTTGTATTGATCCAAAATTAGCCCAATCAAGTTGAGTTTGATCATAAACATTCTTGAGTTCATAAGCAAGCTTCTGTGAAAATTTCATAGCATTTGGATTCGCGGTTTGGGAGTTATGTTCGATCCAAGGTTGAGTCTGAAAGTAGGCAGGCGACTTCGTATCGATGCATTCGCATCGATGACATGACCCGTGTATCATGTAGAGATCCATATTTCATGCTTGTAGATCACTTCCCCTGGTTTGATCCATTTCTTTGTATCCATTAGTTGCTGAGCTCTTTGTATCGATCCCTATATCCTGCCTTCGTGTTGATGCCAAAATCCTTGATACGTATCCATCCGAGGCCATCGCATTCACATCCATCAGTATAAATGTTGTTCATATCCATCCATCTACCCTCCTTCATATCGATCCGCATATACCTACTACCTGCTTCGTATCCATTCTCTACATCATTCTTCGTATCGATCCATCTGCTCGCCCTTCATTTCTACCCAAGCACTTTACTCTTCACTACTTCGTATCGATCGATACGAACACGATCGATACGACATGTGCCTCCATATCCAACAACTGCCACCCTTCGTGTCCATTCTTGGTGTATGTCCTTCGCATTGATTAATACTTGATCGATACGAAATGCATTCCTCTATAACCATTGCCTCGTATCTATCAGCTTGCTTCACTTCTCGTATCAATTTGCTCCTCATATCGATCCAAGC
This sequence comes from Allium cepa, assembly GCA_030765085.1. Taxonomy (NCBI): domain Eukaryota; kingdom Viridiplantae; phylum Streptophyta; class Magnoliopsida; order Asparagales; family Amaryllidaceae; genus Allium; species Allium cepa. The sequence continues at coordinate 512,022,047 of CM060941.1, forward strand.
TCCCTTTCTTTGTATCAATCTCAATGGATACGAACGCCATCCACCATTGATCGATACAAACAGATTGGTACGAACCAGTATTCCATGAGCCTCGTCCATCCGTAACTCGAGCATACGAACTTTGATTGGCCTAAAATTTGAAACGTAGCTTCTTCCACCCATTATTCCCAATCTATCCCGGCTTGATTGGAGCTTGGTCCAATTTTGACGATATTGATCATAGCCTGGTTTTCATTCGATCCCCAATCTTGATATCCATATGTTTGGCCAATTTTTTAATATCCCGGCCTTGTCCAAAAGGTGGGGTAACAGAACCAGGCTTTTATTGGAGATGTGAGGTATAGACAAGCATTAATGTGTCAAGCATAGGGGTTTTCCCATTAGACCTACTTTGATATAGCAGATTGGCACTAGTAAGAGTTGTGAATCTTGGCTAGTAGAGATCATAGCTAAATTAGAGGAATGGATAGTGTCATAGAGATGATATAGTGTGGACACGAACGAGATGGTTGGCTCTGTACGGATGAGATATTGTTTATTTTCAATGTCGATGGGTCAAGGGATGAGGTATTATTAGAGTGCCCTCATTCAAGATTGACTATACATCCCGATGACAATAAAATGAACTGTTATACGAAGTAGACATTTTATTAGAAAGGGATGAAGAAGGACGTTGGGGCACTCATTTGGAGATGGATGAAATGTCAACTAGAAAGTGCCGAATAGAGTAGTCTAAGTGGTTACTATAACTGCTTGAGATTCCCAAGTGGAAATAGGAACACATATTGATGGACTTCATTAATGGAATGTTAAAGGCATGAGGAGAATATGATAACATATGAACAAAAGTTGATAGATTGATGATGAATCCTAGATTTATATTCGTTTAGTTCAGTATAATGACATCTAAATTAGTTGACTTTGTGTGGAATGAATGGTGTAATTCCATTCTGTGCCAAGAGCATTGTAAGTGACTGAAACATTTTGTCCACTAGTGGGTTTTGGAAGAACATACAAGAGGCATTGTGAAATTTTGCGTTAAACTGAATAGATGATATCGGGACGAAATCAGGAGCTTCGAGACCTCATAGGCCTATTTGTACTGATACACGCGACACGAAACAAGTTAGGAGGAAGGCGATGTTGTAATAAGGATTTAGTTGTATGAAAGCGAAGGCGATTGTACATGAGAGAACGATGGGAGCATAAGGAGTACTTGTCTGTAGCTCTTTATTAGGGAAGAATTCATTTTTTTGGCAGCTTTCATATTAAATATTATGGTTGATGAATTATGCTTGATCATTTAGTATCCTGCATGCTATGATATGCAAGAAGTTACTTTTTAATGTTTGACCTTGTATGTGCTTATTTGATGTTTGATTATTGGAACTAGATACGATTACTTATGCTTATATGGTTGTTAGGCATGCAGGACAGTTATGGTTTGATATAGCATGCTTATTTGGGACGATTGCTATAAATACAATTTAGTGCGCTTATTTATATGACATGTTACAATTATGTTTAATCCTCTTCGTTGAGTACTTGGTCAGGTACATGGAAGCAAGTGTTGGCTATTCGGATGCTTGCTCACTTTTATTCGCTTCAAAATGATATGCTCTTGTTATTACAGAAGTGTGAAACATTTATAATGTATATATCGACATATATGCTTAGTTTTCCTTGAAAATGAGACGCCTTTGATATAAAATGCCTTAAATACGAGACATGTGTGTGTATACATATATATGTTATATTAGGTTTTTTCCCAGACCTAGCTGCACAAAGGAGGTGCTGCCTAAATTTTACACTAAAAGCCAAATTCGAGAGAAAATTCAATATATAGGATATTAGACACTACCAATAGTGCAGAGAATCGGTAATATATGATATTTTGCTGACATGCCTTTTGATTTGTCAGTTAGTGCTTTTGTTTCCCATTATCCATTTTTTTGAAAATAAGTTCACAACATAGACATTTTGTTTAGCCATGTTGATTTCAAATTTGATAGTGACAGTAATAAGGGGTGACGATGAGGGCTCAAAGCTAATTCCAAGTTTATCCTCTTCACAGTGATCGCTTTCAATGACCGTTGTCTTAAGTTGATAAGTGATGATTTTTCTTGTATCGTTGCTAATGTGAGGGTGTTGGGTTGTGTTGCTTCATCCCTAGGACTTCGAGCATGAAATCATTTTAAGGAGAGGAGAATGTAAATGCCCATATTTCTAATGATAAATAATTAAATAATTGATTTAAATATTGAATCGTTAATTTATTAAAGGTCCCAAAATATGATATTTCATATATGATCAAATCAGGACTCGAGACCACTTCCGTTGAGTTCGTATCGACATTGTAAATTTAAATAAGTATGGGAATCTCTACATTAAGGGATCGGATGGTGCGGCTGCTCAAACAATCTCAAAACGTGTGAAATTATCATCTTAATGCATTATCTTCGATAGTGATGATATTTATACCAAAGGGACTGGAAAAATGAGGTGATGCATGCAGATGAGTTTCATTGCGATTGGACTCACTGTTTGATTATACGGGCTCGATTGCACGACATTTTATTTGAGAAATCAAATTAACAAATAATATTATATTATTTAAATAACCTAAACCCTTATTCCTCTCAATTCAAATTTATTATTCCAATCATCAATTAATAGAAAACTGTTGCCTCTTCTTTCTTAACTTCAAAAAATAAAATCTAGCGATCCAGGCAACTAAAAATCATAAGGTCACTTCTGTTGAACTCGTATGGAGCAAAGCTTCTGGCCCATATCAACTTTAAAGGGTGTGGAACTAATTTGGAAATTTTCGTAGCAAGGACGACAACTAGAGTTAGACCTAGTTGGAGGTAGAATTGACGATTTGAAAAATGTATGCCGCCACCATTTTTCTCTTGTCGACGTTCATCTTTACACCAATTCTCATCGAGTCCTGTTCACTCTAGCAAAATGGATGAAATAGAAGGAAAGAGTTTAGTGACCAGAGTGCAACTTGAAGGAGAATGTCGAGTTTTACTTCTTCAGGTCGGGAGTGGAGCAAACAAACAGTGGAGTCTGCTGCAATCGACGGTGCATCGTTTCATCCAAAAATGACATAGAAATCGAAGGATGAAGTATTCAAACATTTGGGTTTAAACACAATATGTATGTATAGGCATTTCAAGGTTTAGGATGATAATTAGCAAAATATAATTAGCTCAATTGTAAATTAATTAGGTTAATAAATTATTTAAATAATACAACCTTATACGTGTCGTATCTTTTTCATACGAGGTCTGTTGTTGACGCCGTTTCTTGCATTGTGCTTGTGATGGAGGGCTCTATAACTTGGTGATTGTTTGAACAGATTTGGTTGCGATGAGTGATATTATCTCTCACCATACTATGATTGCTAGTATAGTATTAAAACAACGTTTTGAAATAATTTCTAACTTTAAAATGTGATTTTACGATACTTAAACCTGTATATTTTTTTATAAAAAATATAAAATTGTTTTAAACTGGTTTTAAATTAAATATCACATCTTCCCCCATTGATGCACTATTTTAATGATACTAATAGATTTAAGCTATTACTGATATTTACCATATATTGGTTGTCTAAATTTATTGTGTTGTGTTATTATAATTGTATGTAGGTTATTACAGACATTTCTATGCTTTTTGTTTGCATATTTTCTTATTTGTTAGTTGGGTGAAAATGTCGATCTAAGGCTATATACGATTAGAAAATATCCTATTGGATAGGGTTTCAGCATATAGTTTCATGCATGCCGACTGATCTGAGGACCAAAGATGGACTAAAGGATGTGCTTCGAATTTCAAAGTGGATGCCGGACATTTTCATTTTGTTCGTACTTAACTATTTTTTGTTAAGCATATAATCAAAGTGGTCCTTATCAACTACTCTAGAGTGGACAACAACTACCACTATTAATGATTACCAATTCAGCCAATTTTGACATGGACAATTAAAAGGCTTTGAAGAGAATGAAGTGATAAGGTTCGTTCATCTGTCTATTTGACGATTGATTTGATGATATAGATTATTGATGAGCGGTTTAGCAATGAAGTAAGGATGTGAAACTTCGACGTGTTGACGTCGAGATTCGATGATGATGATTCCACGATGGAAAGTGATGGATAGTTTAACTTTCAGATGTAAAGTAGTAGATTATGAATCGTATTAAGTGGACTGTTGGAGGGAGGTTATGTGATGCATGATGACACATTGAGACTTATGATGATCGTCTAGATTAATTCCCAACTACAATGACTTCAGATGGGAGTTATATGGACAGTTCTAGAATGAGCTTTGCAATGGTTGACATGGGCATAGGGATAGTTGGCATTCGTAGATTTCGAAGTGTACTCCTAAAGAAGGGGTACGTGAGGATGCTCACTTGGGCATATGGGGAGCCTTTGATCAAATGATGTTTCGATCTGTGTACCCTGGGAAGTCTATGGGGGTGCAGTCCAGTACTTGGCCTATTGAGTGGCATTGATCTTAGTACCGAGATTTAGGATGTTAAGAAGTTCTCAACTCTATAGGGATGGCCATATGAGTATCATTTATCTAAATCACCAGGTGAGTGAATGCGAGTATGGATTGTGGATGCCATGTTTGCTTTCGTTGCTTATCACTTTAAGGATGTCATATGATATAGATATTATCGATGAAGATATCTAGACACCATTAGTACTATGATTTATAGTACACCCATGATGACTATAATAGAGTAGCATATATCTTATGTTGTGTGCCAACTCTTTGGATGTAGGGACAAGTTAAGGATAATTCTCCATAACCACTGTTCCGTATACTATACTGACTTTTATAGTGTTTTGAGAATCTTTATCGCTCGCACCAGACTATTGTCTGACTCATGGTTTATGCCTTGCTTCTTATTATCTCGAGTATTCTTAAATAAGTAGAGTAGATAACAGTGTAAACTGCACTTGAAGCTGTGCAGATGAACTATCATGAGGTGACACTTTCTTGTACTTATATTTGGATTATTATTGTTTATTCCACTATGTCACACTATGGTGCCTTGATAGCGTTGGCTTATATTTATTAGAGACAATTCATCAGTTGATTTTAATTATCAGTTTTATAAACACTACTTCTACTTTTTATAAATATGGACCTATGTACTCTAATTATATGCTTTATGCAGTTATTACTATCTCACTTTTTTATATCCATGATTATTATTATATTTAATCTGATGCGTTGTGAGATATATGACAGGTTGTGTGATTGTGTGATGTTTTCTTTCTTTCCCTTCTCTTGTATTCTCTTCTCTTATTTTCCGTTCCTCTTCTTTGCTTTTATTTCATTCACTTAACAATCGTCCTACATCGAGCGGATGATCCTGCAATCCACTATTTAGTTAATTATGCACCAATGATATTAGGTAGTCATCACACTGTCTAGCATCCATCTTTGTGTGATAAGAGACACTCAAACTCAAGTCCATGTCTAACGCCTCTTGCAGACTCCTCCAAAACTCACTAGTGAAAAGTGAAGATCGATCGCTAACGATGCTAGAAGGAATTTCATGTAACCTAATTGAGTGCATAAGGAACTTCACCTAGCCTCGTACTCCTAATCGGAACAAAGTGAGTGTATTTGGTCAGGTAATTGACTATGACCCAAATACTCTAATTTCCCATCTACTCATAGGTAGTCCATCGATGAAATCCTTAGAAACTTTCTTGCACTTCCACTATAGAATATTTGATGGCTTAAATAATCCTATAAGATTTTTTTCCTCTACTTTTACTGTCTAGCAAGTCATACATCTAGCCACAGACTCTGCAACATGCCTATTCATACCAGGCTAATGAAAAACTCTCTTTATGTCATGGAATATATTGACTTCGATTGAATGAACATTCATCCTAGAACAATGAGAATTGGGTAGTACAATTTCAATCAAATACATAATTGGGGGAACACATAATCTAACATTTATTCATTACCACCCCTTCAAGTCAACGGAATAGCGCCTCAAATGAATTGACTACTCTCTTCTACAAAGCCTCTCAAAAACATCCAGTAAATCATTATAATGCTTCTGACTTGACCCAGTATGGTCCATAAGTTTAGGCTTCGCATCTAAAGCTACAAACAATCCAAAAGTGATATTTGATGATGGTTGAAAATATAACGTAGAAAGAAACTTCAAGTGCTTCCACTATAAGAACATAGGACTTGGAGACTTATGATCCATCTGCTCAAACTGCTTTCCTAATAGATAATGTCTTAATGACTTGAGTGCAAAGACAATGGCTACCAAATCAAGATCATGGGTTGGATAGTTTTCTTAGTGGACTTTCAACTATCGATTAGCATAGCTCACTACTCTCCTTCCTACAACATAACCATGCCCAATATCATATTGTAAGTGTCGTTAGACATTATGAATGCCTTAGTGCCATTAGGTAAAACTAGAATAGGTGCACTAGTCAACGACTAATTTCACTTGATTTAAGCATCCTCATACTAAAGTCCCACAAGAAAACCAGAATCTTCTTCATGAGTTGGGTTTGAGGGGCTAAGGTTTTAGCGAAGTCCTCAATGAACATCCTATAGTAGCCTGCCAAATCATGGAAACTCCTCACTTTTATGCATTCTTCGACACATGCCAATCCTGCACTATAACAACTTTACTTGGATCGACTACCAGCCCTCGCTCAGTGAAAACACAAACCAAAATAGTACCGCCCTAAAACCAAAGTGACAATTGGAAAACTTTACCTTCAACTTATGTCCATGGAGTGTATTGAGTACTTCTTCTAGATGCATCCTATGCTCTACCTCGCTCCTAGGATGGACTAAATTTTTATTTATAAGTACCACCATGAACTTATTAAGCAACCCTCTAGAAACTCAGCACGTCGAATCCACAAAGTAGGCAGGTGCATTAGTTAATCCAAAGGACATAACTAACCCCTTGTAAAGTCAGTTCGATGTACAAAAGGTAATCTTCTAAAAAATGTCTTGGCTATATCTAGTTGATGGAATCCGATAGCCAAGTCAAGTTGAGGGAACATCTTCGCTCCAACCAAACAATCAAAGAGATCATCTATGTGGGGTACAGGGTAATGATTCTTCTTTGTCGGCTTACTCAGTTCATGATAATCGACGTAAATCCTCAAAGATCCATCTGCTTATTGGCAAAGACAACTAGTGCTCCTTGCTCTAAAATACTCTACATAATGAAGCCTTCCTCCAACAGCAGAATCACTTGCTTATTTAGCTCGAATCTTTTGTTAGGATCCATAGGACTCAAGGGTAAGGCAACAGGTCTGGTGTTCTCCTCAAGACAAATTTAAGACTCAATCTCTTACTGCGGTAGGAGACTGGTAACCTCGAAAATAACATCTTGTCAGTCTTTATCCATATGCGCTGAATCAAAGTCATCATATGACAGGTCTAACGAATATAGGTAACTCAATATAACTAAACCTCTAGGATTGTAATAAACCTTAAGACTACATCTTCTATATTTACCCAATGTATCAACCTTCCTATCACAATCTAAGATTACCCAATACATAATCATCTAGTCCATGCCCAAAATTAAACCAAAACCTTAAGAAAAAAGTATGATAATCGAAATCGACCTTCAAAATAAATGATTTGATAAGGTTTGATAAATAAGCTTGTGTCTAAGTGTAGGATTTGATAGGGTTTGATACAACCATTAGGTCTGTAACTATGCTTGTGTCTAAGTGTAACTCTTCTACAAGTCTACTCGAAATAAAAGAGTGTGATTCCCCGATGTCAAATAAGGCATATATGAATAAATCAGATAGATAAACACAACTTCGATGACAACTTTCTTCCCCTTGTCTACTATTGGAGGTGCACTTGAGTTGGGAAGGACATCTAGTGCGTAAGCCGAAACTACTTGGGTAGAGCTCTTCTATGGTGCTAAAAACTCCTGCCTAATGTGCACGAATTGATTGTGGTTGTAACATTTGATCTTTGAGATGTCCGTCTTGCAGTACTTTGTAAAATGCCCATTCTTACCACATCTCCTACACTGTAGCTCCTATTTCTTAGTCTTCCCTTTGACCTCGATTCTACCCTTGCGTTTGATGCCTTTCCTCCTAGCTTCTTAGGTATACTCTTTACTTTTCCTTAAAGATGGTATTCAACAATGCCATCTATACCAAACCCTCATAAGTTGCACCCATGGGAATATGACTAAGGGCCAAATCTTTAAGAGGTTGATTAAGCCCCTTAACAAACTTCAAATCTTTCTTTTGTGGGGGCATTTATCAGTTCCATAGCAAATCTTGCCAATTCATTCAGCCATCTTACATATTCCTTCACTGAAATCTCTCCTTGCTACAATATATAAAATTCTCTAGCCATATTTCTTATTCAGCCATGGAATGAAACTTCATCTCAAAACATCTTATAAATTCTCCCCAAGTCATCATCACCGCATCGGTCTCTGCCACTATTACATCCCACCTGTTTTGGTCCCCTCCTATTAAATGCCAAGTAGCAAGCTCTCTCCACACATCATCTCCAAGATCCATTAATCCATGAATCCTATCACAAGTGCAGATCCATGCCCTTAAGTCCACGTATGACTCACTCCCCACATACAGCTTACCTTCCAGACTCGCAACGTCCTCGGATAGCAAGGTAGATCGGAGACAGGTCGATGGGTAGGAACTAGACAAGACGCCCACTCTATGGGTCCTTTGTTAGGGTTAATCTCGACTTATCCTCTCCCTTGTAAATATTAATGGAACCATATCAGGATGCTCATGTTGGAACCTTGGCTTCTTACTTGAGCCGGAACTGACAAGATCATTCATCCTCGCTATTCGTGATTTAGGAATTTATTAGCAACTTTTTCATTGATAGCATTAGCAAGAATAGGTAACGGCTTTTATTTCATACCATACTTATATATTAAATCTTTGGAAAACTTTTATCTATACATATATTTTAATCCAGAAAATGGATCAATGCCCTGGATAGAGTGTGAAAGCACCTCCCCTATTCTTACAGAGTAATGATATAGATGATAAATGTAAAAAGAGCAGAAACAGTAAAAAGATTGAATTTTTTTTATAGTGTATGGCTATTCATGAAGCCTACATCCACCTTAAAACTTTTCATATTGTTGACTCTTGTTACAAGTTGGATATGTGTATAATTAAATTGAACTATGTAAATAGGATAAAGCCGACAATGCTTGAGTCCATTGGAGAATCATAGTAAACCAAGTAGATAACTGTTGTGTGGGAGAAGAAGAATGAAGAATAATTTCTATGGAGCTTCAACAGCCAGTTCGAAAGAGCATCATGTTTATGCTGTAGGTAAGATTGTATTTATTGGGGTAGCAAAGCTATTGGACTAGGCTGACTTGTTGGATTATTATAAATGGCCGTACGAAGTTGCATTGAAAGTTTCTCAGCGATTCAAACCAATTTAATGGATCGCTAGCAATCCATGGGCTATGCATCGTTGGCAATCCATAGCTTTTAGGTCGTTGACAATTCAACCGCTTGCGATGCTTTTCTTCATTCTCTTCTTTATTCATTATGGTGATCTGGCTCAATCACATGGATCACTAGCGATCCATGTACTTAAAGTAATTTTTGACTTTACCTATTGGATTACATTTATTGTCTTGTGTTGGTGTTCTCCATGTAATTTAATAGCTTGTTGCCTTGTTTTGATGATCATCCACACACCGGTTGCATTAGACTGATAACTGAAGTAGGCGAATTCTTACTTCTCGATCTAACAAGCTTGGAATTCCATCAAACATTGCCACCGTTTATAGAATACCTATTAGTCCATTATGCAAGAGGATTAGTCGACCTAAAACTTATCCTTATGGATCGCCAGCGATCCATAGAGATGGATCGCCAGTGATCCATCACCTTAGTTTGTTTTCTCTTTCTTTTTCCCTGATCCTTCTTTGATGGTTCTTCTAGTCCTTTCGATTGCCTCTTGATCTATTCTGACTCGACAAAGCTGTTTTGACTTTCTTTGGATTTTGCTGGGCTAAAAACCCAAATAACATTTGCCCCTCAAAGTATGCCTTTTATAGAAACAAGGCATGATCTAGAAGTAATTGTTTTTTAGTTTCCACCTATCAGCGAATTTATCTTTAGCTATTCAGTTGCTCATTAAGTTTTGACTTGAATTGTCATTACTTGTTACAAAAAATCAATTTTGTCTCAATAACATTCAGGATTCCCGCTAATAACATATGAAGCATGCTTGGCAAATTTAGGAGAGATCGAAAGCAATTTGATGGATAGCTAGCGATCAATAGCCAATGGATTGCTAGCAATCCAATAACTTAGTGGTTTTTTCATCTAGTCTTCAATTTAACTCAATCGAACCTGCCCTCTTTTCCCACCTTGCCTTCATTTGACAATCCGAGCTCTCCTTCTGTGACCCGATCCAAAACCAAAAACCTCTCTTACCAGTATCGTCATCATTCATTAGCGTCAGGGATCCTCGCCTTCGACCAACCCTGACTATACCATCGCCTTGACTTAGCCATGCAACTTTGTTGCTCTTCCTGTTTGAATCGCCACAGGTCCTTCTTCTCTAAATCACTGTCGATATTTCTCCTTTGGAACGCCAATGACCAACTTCCTTTGGGTCGTTGGGCCGCTGTTATCGAAAACTTTAATCATCCCTGACCTTTAATTCTTGATCCAAGTTAGGTGATACTGATTATAGCGCTCTTTAAGAAATTCGATGATAGTGTGGTGTTTGTGATAATGGTCGTTGAAAATCCAAATTCATTGTGATTTTGAAGAGGAAGATAGTAAATTGAATCTTGAGATCTTCACAGAATGACGCTTGGACCTTTCCCCGGTGCTTGACATGTTTTTCTATCTTCATCCATAGCAGCAAAATTGACTTGTACTGAGTAACATTGCTAATACAAAATTACATACCACGAATCGATTTAATCCTTCTAGAGGGCAATAATTGCTTAGATAGCATCTTGCAAGTGGCTTACATTGTTATCGCCTTCCAAAAAGTTCAGATTGGTCTCGTTTTTTGCATATTCGATGTACGTGAACTGGGAAGATCATTCTTCATCGCTTCAAACAACGGATTAGTTATCGATCGTTGAACGATAATGGATATGTGTTGAAGAAATAATTTCAAAAGGTGACATGAAAAGCCCTTTTCATTCTTTACTATGAGCTACCTTTCTACACGGGATGGTGCTTTTATAATGTTCGGGACGTCGAGCTCACCGCATACAGATAGCACATTTCATTTTCCTTGGTACATACTTGAAATCAGATGTGTCAATGTTGATTGATATTCCTTCTGAATTCTAGTGCTGTACTAGAGTTTCAATTAAAGATAGAATTACCTGACCGCTTTGGACGTATGTCTGTTGTATAGAATGAAGTATCTGTTTGCTCACCGTAATTCCAGTAGAGAAAGTCCGGCACTTTCAGAAGCTGAATCGTCATCCGTCACGCCTTCCTCTTCTACTTCACGAGCTGAATATGGTCAACAGTTCTAGTTGGCGGGTTTGTAGATTGGACTCCTCCTAATTTCAGAGTTCTTCTTAATCCACTGAAGAGAGCTTCCTTCGTAGTTTCTACCAAGATTTTGCATAACATTTGCTTGCAACACGACATTCCGGAGGTGACGTTGCCTTTCGGAGAAGAATTATTTTTCCCATAACCACCTCTGGGATACACTGCTTACCACCGGTTCATGTGCTTAAACAGAGCAGTGCCTTTCTTCAATGACTTCTTAAGTGGAACCCTTTCAACCTTGGGAAAGCCTCGTTTCAAATCCATCCCAATGGATATGCAATTTTGACTTTCTTGTACTTTCTATTTATGTGGACATTTAACTATGTTTCGAATTTACATGAGTCAAGATATTTTCTCCCATTTAAGAGGAGGGAAGAGTGCCATCCCTTGTTGTCTCGAGGCCCATAGAAATTGTAAGATTGCGCTACAGCTTTAAAGCATTTTGTATCAATTTAAGACTCAAAACTTCTTCATTAGATGTCCCGAAGAGTTTAACCGCCTTTTCACAATGATGAGTAAGGTCACTCTTTACTTATTAAGTTTATATAAGGATTTCTAAAATGTTAAATAGTTCCTGCAGTTATTTCGAGGCGAAATAAAGGCCTATCACTTGACCAGATTTTCCGCACTTTGAAAGTCGTAGATGTCAAGGAGGGATCGATTAAATTTTTGCTAACGGATGTAAATTTGCTCTGGTATGGGATATTATATCCTAGGAGATCCGCAATAGTGGTTGAAGTCCCATCTCCTTCTCGTTCCAGAATGCGAACACGCTCCACTTCTTCATCACATGGTTCTGAAGAGGGTGTTTTAAAGAAAATGAATGCTCATTTGGTGAGTCTACTGAAGAAACTAATGAGGGACATGATGTCACAATAGAAGCTAGACAACTGACAAGAATGCCCCCAACTCCAGAGGAAGGGAAAGAAAAGTTCAAGTAGCAAGAGGGCAAGGCTTCAATGACCTAAAAAAGAGGAGCGTGAAGTTGAGTATAGCAGTAGTTATGATTCCTTCTCTAGTGATGTTGATTTCAACGCAGGTTCTAGTAACAAAGACTCTGAATCGTCTGACGAGACTATGGAAAGGAGTCCCACTCTTTAGGATTTCCCTCACCGAGAGATCCGCAATAAAGACGCTCTTTGTGCAGCCGAGCAATGTCAGGAGTCCCAGGTTAAAGATGACGGCATAGACTTTGGGGATTTGAGCAACGTTTATGTGGATGTTGACGAACTTATATAGGAAGATTTAAGGTTTGAAGGGACATCTCCTCGCCTAAGTTATACCAAGCCCAAAGTCAGTTCGATTTCAACTAAAGAGCTCCCCATTCCCGTTTATGACGTCCTTTGAGGCCCCAAGACACATTACACAATTTATTAGGGTCACATTCACTTACATAGGCATTTCATAGGCCTGTTTCCTGTTATTAAAGCTCTTTATTTATTTTTCATGTTAGGTACCAAGAGTGGTTATCTACTTTACGAGGGCCTTGAGCATTTCACTAATTCACAACCGTTGTCGAAATGATCCACTAGCCACCCTCAGCCTTATGAGACCAAAGAGGAATGGAGAAGGTGGAAAGATTTAGAGGCCAAATCTTATCTTTGGGATGATAGGGAATGGATTCGACGTATAAAAATGGCTATGAAAAGAGAAAAACCCTTGATGACTTAGAGGAATTGTCCAAGAAATCAAAGGTTGATCGTGGTTCTCATCCTTCCGAGCAACAGGCCTTTGCCCAGGCTCCACTTTCTACTAGTCTTAAAATTTTGTTTTCTTTCATTGAGGCTATCTTCATCTCAAGTTCCATTGACCAACGTGGTGCCCACTCCTTGTTCGCACCCTCATAGGAGGCTGGCTTACATTCTTCAGTCTGGTCCCTTTAGACTTGAAGCTGCGCTCCCCGGGTGGTTTTTAAAGGGAGTTAAGCCTGACCACGACCTTTGGCCAGTCCATAAAGGTTCCTATATACCCTACCTTTAGGCGGTTCAAAGTGACTTAGAGCAAGTCGAGGGATAGGAAAAGCTACGCAAGGAGCTAGCTGATACGAACCGTAATAATTATCAAGAAATCTTCTCCTTTAAGTAGGAAAAATATGTCTTCGAGAGGGCATTGTTGGAACATGATGCCAGAATTGAGCGACTGGTATAAGCAAGGAATGCAGCGCTTTGAGAGAGCAAGAATAATGCCGTCTTTCTAAAAGAGCTGAAAGTGGCCCATACAAAATAGAGATTGTACTTCGAGATGAAATTAAGAAGGCCCATGTGGACAAAGTTAAGTTAAAAGAGGAGCTCGAAGATTGCGCGATGATTTTTGAAGCCCAAAAGAAGACTATCGTTGATCAAGACAAGGTTGTTGAAGGCATAACAAGATAATTGCATGATAAGAGGAGATCGTGAAGTCTCGTGATAAGGCAGTCTTTGATCAAGCCCAGATGAGTGCCTCGCTCTAAGAAAGAATTGCGCAACTTAGTGCCGATAATACTCATGTTAAAGTTGAGAAGGCCGCCATTACAACGGATTATTTGGAGCTACAGGACACTTTCGAAAAGCAGATGGTGAAGATGGATGAGACCATCTTAAATTTCTATGTCAACTACCTATTGCATAAGGGGAGTCTCAACTATTTGGGCCCTAAGTTCCCATGCACTTTTGTCATGGTTTGGGAGGAAATTCTGTGCTGTTTTCGAGAGAATGGGAACATTTATATTAAGCGAGAATTTGAGGATGGCTACATTAATGAGGAATCGAAGAGGGTACTGATAGAGGGTCGAGAGATCCTGCGAATTGAGAACGAACAAGAGGCTATCGATGCAGCTATGACTTCAATTGGCAAAACAATGCTGGAGTCCCTTTTCTCAGGGCCTGGCAAATCGTCAAGATAGCCTTGCGATCAATTAGGGAGCTTCGGGCCCGAAACTTCTTCGAATGTTGTGTAACCATTAAAAAACGGAGAAGGCAGGGAATATGAGATTGATATTCTCAGCCATTCCTCTTATGCAGGTAGCCTTCTTGTTTCCCCAGAGTTTGAAAATTTTCAGCTCACGCTACAAGAATAAGAAGAACTTAACGCTTTCATTTTTGATCTTATAGGCCTGTCTTCTTTACCTATTGATCCACCATTTTCCTTGATGCCCATGCCCATCGCTATTTCAGCCACCTCGATAATTGTCTGCATAGCTACTTTGATTGTTGTGTATGTGTTTGGTTCGTAGCAGTTTTCGAAATCCAAGAAGATTGTTACATTGCATGCTCTAGATGACCCTTCCGTATCCTTGGAGGATGACTTCACGGCAGCCGAAGCTTGAGAGCAGGATGTCTAGATGAACAACCATGTAAATCTGAATAGCAACTGGCTACCGTTAAGAAGGAGAAGGCTAAAGCGATAATATCTTCAAAGAGCCACCATAAATCCTGGAAGCACCGAACGAAAGAGGTGTCTTCTAAGAAGGTCGTGGGGCAGGGAGGAGATGCCGGCACTAGGGAGATAGTTAATATCACGGGCAGTGACACAACCCCTATTCGGGATTCTGAGGGGAAGTAGAAATTTTCAACTAAACGTGGGAAGGGGAGCAGTGGAAAGTGGCGTTGACAGGTCTGATAGCAGCGGAGCTAGTTTTTTGAGAATTTCATTTTGTTTGATATATGTTTTGTTCAGGTGCAGAGACTGCACTTACTGCTTTGATTGTTGTAGTGTTTGTATTTTTCCTTTTTGTTGGTCGATATTGTGTGGGCATGGCCCCCACATTTTGACTTTGTATGGAAAACGTAATAAGTAATGTAATGTTGATTTTGATTGTAACTTTACCTATCTACTTGTCCATGTTTTATGCACCTATATCAATTTCCTTTACTGTTATTTTATTTTATCCAGTCCCATGATTACCACCAAAATTCTTTGTTTAGAGTTATAAACTGTGAAGTATTTTTTTTGTATTTTTATTTTAGTATTGGTGTATTCCCCTCAGCTCACGGGGGCTATCTACTTCGAATACCAAACAAGTGACCAAGTGATCCAAGTTATTATTAGATGCCTGTATTCGAATCTATTTTGTGATTCCAATCTTCGGGAACTTATGATTTGTATGGGTTGGTTTCATATTTATTGTTGGTCAACAATTGAAATTTTCTACAAACTTATAGTAATTTGACATTGTTGGATTCATACATGTTTCTCCTGATAGCAGGAGTGGGTTGATTTTTGCTATTCTGCAATGGACGAGTTTCATGGTGATACAGGTACTTAAGTGTGTGAATCGCTTATGAAATGCGCAGCTTTTGGTGTCGATCTGAACCGTCGACCCAATATGGTTCGAAACTTCTTGATGTTACCAATTTTTGGGAAACTAGATAAGTTTATGTCTTAAGAGTATGATCCCTTTGATTTGGGCCTTCTCGGTGCTGCCGGATCAACATCGATTCTTAGAAGGTGGAGATTGGGTTCTGCCTATCTAACAGTTTGAGTCAATTTGCTTCTGTCGACCCAGGGTAAAAGTTGAGCGTACCTGAGTGTAATTCCACTATCTCAAGCAGATATTGGATGGTTTTGGGCGGTTTGACCCCGTCGATTCAAAAGGTTACTTTTATTAATGCAGTCTTATCGGTTTAGAAAGCAGTGCAAGAAAATTTGGGTAAGTTTGGCTATTTATAATGCCCTTAGTATCCCAAGCTGGCTTATTTGCATTAAAATAGAAAGTACAAAAAATAACTTCCGATGAGTTATGACCCAACGTTTCGTTATTCCATGCTTGGGAAATCTAAATTCCGTCAACGGTTGTTAGTTTGAAAGTTCCCCCTAGCCTTTGACTGATCACAAACGACCCTTCCCAGTTTGTTCCAATGGTTCTTGGTACAAGATTCGTTTGAGGATGGGGTCTCCCACTTAGATGGTTTGGTTGTGAAATTTGGAATTGAAGTATGGTGCAACCTATTATTGGTCAGCAGCGGTCCTCAATTCGGCTTCATCCCTCTTTTCGTCAATCATACCTAGTGACTCGAGTAGGAGCTGCTTGTTTTGCCCCTGATTGAAATGCTTTCTTCAACGAGATTGGACTTTTAGTTCGACGGGAATCATTGCTTTTGAACATAAGCCAAGGCAAATGGAGTATGCCCATTTGTTGCTTTTTGTGTTGTTCTATAAGCCCATAGTACGAGTGGAAGTTCATCAATCCAATTACTCTTATAATAAAAATCAACCTTCCATCTAAGATGAAAGGTCTCTCAACAAAGATTAAAGAAAAGGAGCTCGGTTCAAACCTTTCGAAAGAGTCGAAGGGATGCACTCAACAGTGTGTGGTTGTCCTAGACCTTTCCAAGGAGTTAAAGGGTTTCAACTCTCAGAAATTAAAGTGCTCTTACCTTCCGAAGAGGATGAAGAAGTCAAAGCAAGTGTGAGGAAGTATTTAATGACCTTTTCGAAAGCACAATAAGCCTTTCAAACCGGTTGAAGCAAATTTAGGGCACACTTCAACAATGATGAAAGGTTCATGAAGAAAGAAACGCTCATAAGCAAACAAAGGATGAAAACAACCTATCAACATCATTAAAGAAGAGCAATCTTATGACAATTTTGAAAGGATCATAATAAACCACAGAAGAACAACCTTCCGACAACATCGAAAGGCTCACAACAACCAAAAGACGAGTAAGCTTCTGACAAGGTCAAAATGTTCATAATAGCATAAAGTAGACAAACCCTTCGATTAAGGCGGAAGAATCATGGAGGCATAAGAATAACTACCTTTTCAACAATGGCATAAGATTTAAAAATAACAGATGAGAAAGCAAGCCTTTCGATGAATATGGAGGGTTTAAGGCAGCATATAAAAGGAAGACCTTCCAACCCAGTTGAGTGCAAGAAGTCGAAAGGAGGGCCGCCTGCGTCAATAATTAAGACCCAAGGGGTGCAGTTTAAGGGATTTGGTTTCTTCTATTCTAGTCTTGTGTCTTCTTAATTAGAACATTGTAACCATAATTGAATGTTGATTTGGGGAATTTAACAAATAAAGCTTTTTCTTTGATAAAGAGGGAAGACGTAACCTTGGTTAATTACTTTTCTATTTACTTTAATCTTTGTTGGATTAACTCATATTTTCAGGTTAAATTCCTATGGAAGGTTCTTGTCGATGGGATCAACAACACTTCTATTATAAGTAACTATTTCAACCCTTCGAAACCTTCAACTCCCCAATTAGAATCTCTTGACTAGGTCGACAAGAACCAAATCATTTCAGTAGTCACGAAAACCTTCTATAATCATTGAATAAAAGGGCTAAATCTTTCAACTGGATTTATAATGCATCTAGTTCAAATACTAACTTCGACATTCTGAAGCGATTGAATTAGAGCCCCAAACCTTCCGACTAGGTCGACAGCACTTTTGCTATAACAATCCTAATAATCTTTCGACATTATGATCCAAGTCATCAAACCTTTCGGCAAGGTCAAAGTTAAAGGAGATCATTCACAAACCTTTCGACTAGGATGAATCCAACTTCATACAAGCTAACAAACCTTTCGACAAGATCGAAAGCAGTTGCATAATCAACAAGGTATTTGATAACTAGCTTAAACCTTATAGTAGCTTCCACCCTTAAAAGGATAAACCTAGAGGAATCCAATCTAACCTAAAAAAGGAGACCACATACAAATTCAACTAAAACAAAAGGAATTAAATTCAAGTGAGCATCAAGCCTTTCGACGTCGTCAAAAGTTCTGATTCTAAAGATATATACAAGCAAATTACAAAGGCAATTCTTAAGGATATCAATCCCTTCAGTCAAACCAGACTAATCACACTAGCTAGAATATCTTTGGTGTGTTAACCATAAATTTGGTTTACATTTTGGCGCTAGAAGGAGGGCATTAAACTTCGACCTTCTTGAATTCTCCACCTACTCTTCTACTTGGATAAATCATAAATCTTTAAAGGCTTATCAATTCCACTTTTTGAACAAGAAAGGATCTGCTTTGGGTAAAAGACTTATAATTCATCTAATTGCATTTAAAGGATAAGGAATGGATTCAATGTTCGAAACAAGAGAAATTTTTTGCAAGGAAAAGTCAGTTCAATAGTCCATGGAACCTCTAAAGGCAAAGTCTAAAAATTAAGCAGATTATGACCCACGCTTACTTGAAAAGAAAACCCTTCGGCTTCAAGCTTTACAAGTCATTAAAAGGAAAAGACAAGTAATACTTTATGACCCATTAAAATGGAGTATCAACCCGTTCCATTTGGGATCAACCCTAATCTTTGCTCTCGAAAGGGAGAATTCGAGGAAAGAAAATCTATTTCTACAAATGAGAAGGACCATTTGGTCCTAATCCTATAGGAGTATCTTTGAAAAGAAAATTATAAAGGACTATGACGGTTTTGAGTATAGATGGAGTAAGATTATAAATGAGGCACACCATCCAAGGGAAAACCATAAACGTAAAGGAAAATCCACAATCGAAGAATTGAGGATAGTAAAGGAATTACAGAGTAGAAATATAAAGATTACCAAGATATTTTCGGCTCAAACCTTAGGAGTGAAAGAAAGGTCTTTGAAAGAGGGTCAACGAACAATGAAAAGGAAACCTAATCCTCTAGAAGAGGTACTTGGACCAAGTCACAAAAAAATCTGATGCCAATCAATGACGACTCAAAATTCAAGACTTCATACAGACATACTATCTCGATCGAAGACATCAATATCCAAACCTAAGAAGAACCTAATTATTGGCCTTCTCAAAAGAAGAAGCTGGGATTTGGAAGGATACTTAAGGGATTATATTGCAAATTTTGTCTAATAAATGGACATGATACAAATTAATGCAAGGTGCTTGGAAAGATGGTCTTACACTTCCTAAGGCAAGGAAAACTTAAACAGTTTATAAAGGATTGAACATGTTATGGAACGAAATTTCTATTCTCAAAATAAGAGAAGTCTACATCATCGGGAGTAAAATTCACCTTAAACTTGGACTACATAAAATGGTAGGCTACCAATAATGCTAGAAAGCCCTTGGTCACGCCAAGATGGCCAGGTCAAGTCACATCTTGTTGTGAGGGCGTAAGCCTTTAGCTGTGCCAAAGTCGGAAATGGCCAGGTTAAAGTAGCATAAGCCCTTATCTGCATCACGCTATGGCCAGGATAAGGCACTTCCAGGAGGAAAGACGTTTAATCCCTTGGTCTCACCATGGTATTGCCTAGCCAACATAACGAACAAGCCCTTAGTAGTATTATGCTATGGCCAGCTTAAGGCGTCTCTTGAAGGGAGGTCGGGTAAGTCCTCAGGCCCTGCTTGAGGATAAGCTAGTCGAGCATACCGGAAACCATGATGAAATGTCTGATGGACTAAGAAAAGTTCCTGCATGAAATGGGAAACTGCCAGAATTCGACAGAGCCTAAAATGACAACTGCTTAAATAAGCACAAGAATTGGATGAAAAAGCCCCTGCTTGAAATAGTTAAAAACAAATGAATAAGGAAACGCGGGCCCAGGAAAGGAAAAACATCCAAAGTACCATCAAATCCTGAAGGTGGCACATTCGAAAAAAAATATTAGAAAGAATTCACTAACTTCTTCTCACGAACATCTGCCAGATTAGTATTCTGGTCTTATATTACTTATTACTATAAAAGATATTTTGGTCTTCTATTACTTATTACAGAAATGGAATTTTGGTCTTCTATTACTTATTCCAAAAATGGTATTCTATTCTTCTCTTAATTATTTCCAGATTGATATTCTGGTCTTCTATTACATATTACCAGAAATGGTACTTTGATCATAATTGCCACTCTGGTATTTTGATACTTACTACCAGGTTGGATTTCTGGTCTTCTACTAACTATTAATGCCAAATCAGGTATTCTGGATTTCTACTATTTAATATGGTTTTTCGAACTTCTACTTTTAATTCCAAATTGGAAATCTAGTAGATATGGATTTCTGACCATATAATATCCATTACTGGAAATGAGACTCTGAGCCTCTAGCAGATTTATCTAATCAAGGGAGGGATCGTGAGCTAAGACGAAAAACTCGAGAGATGTATGACCTTCAAGAGACACATTCAAATGAAAAGACATATAAGGTGGAAACAAAGATGACAAAACATGTAGTATTTATATCATTACAAATAATGCCTTGCATTATGCTGCATAAAATTACTAATGTATGGAAAATATATCGTATGTACTGAAATTAGTGCGGTCCAACTAATTGCATGCATGAAACCAAAGCTACTGCAGGATCGGTACCAGAAGTTGGCCTCCCAAGTATAAATTCCAAAGATTTACATGATGCCTGGATATCTTATAATTTCCAAACCATCAATTCACTCATAAAGCTTGGTCATTTCAGAGTCAATTTTGATACAAGTATCTCCCTCAACGGAATGCTTTTAGACTTTAATATCTCAGTCCCTTTCCTTAAGCTTTAACTTTAAATCTTTAATTTCTTTGAAGACTGACTCCATTAAAGCTCCGCCGTTAACCTATCCTTGATCTTTACAAATCTCGAAGCAGGGGTTTCAGAAAGTGAGGCCAATCCTGCTTGAGTCTCCTATATAAATAAGCAAAACGGAACATCAAATTTCTTTATCTCAACAATAAGAATACATGCTAAAGTGTATGTCTAAGTTTTTAAGTTATAAGCTATTCTATTTCGATATAATTTTTGATGCGACGTCATTAACCATGCCAACAGAGTTGGCGGGAAGAGGCACATCGAGTTTGACTATCTCTCAGTTTTAATTCTAAATCACATATTCGTTAGATGAGTTTGGATATCTCTTTCCCAAAGTCAATTATAGGATTTGATTTCACTTATTGTTTAAATACAATAATTGCTTCATCTTTTCTCTTAATCTCAATCTCAAGATAGTTGATGTGATCCTTATGATTGTTGGCTACGATCTTTTCGATGGAATAACTTTTATGCCACTTCACAACTATAGTGTTACCACCGAAACGCTCAAGGAATTTGTCATGAGTTATAGTCCTATGACTTCGGCTTATTAATCTATTTTTGATAACGTCAACGTGAGGAACTAAATTTTTAGAATGATGCATCATAGCAAACCCTAACTCCTATTTTAATAAAAAATAAATGGAATGAGATCAAAATTGAGTTAAAAGATATCTTTATTACTATAATGATGGATTATAACTCAAGTAGGAATTTAAAAGAAACAATGAACGCTTTCATTACATCTAAAGTTGAGAGGCAACATTCCTAATTTTCTTAGAGGATTAGCAAAAAGCATGACCGTTGAGTTAAAAGGTATAGTGACTCCTTCAAGAGTTATAACCGTTGGACATTTACTATTATCCCAATTTCCGGCTGGTGGACTATCGCGACCAAAAATTAATTTGGAATGGAATGTTTTTATTTGTTTTAAGAGTAATTCCTTTTCTTCGCCAAGGAAGTCGAAGTGGAGGTGGGGGTATTCCAAGTATAATTTTTTCAAATCTAGAAGAAAGAAAATAACTTGCTAACTTCAAAGTCCTTAAAATTCGTCCATTTTTAGAGTAAACTCTCCTCGGGTTAACATACTAACTTAAGTGGTCTCTTGGGACGACCCGATCTAAGGAACTAGTTTTCTAAAATAGCACAGTAAAAATGAGTTAAGCATAGAAAGCATAACAAAAACATATATTCATAAATTAATTATTTGATACATATTCATAGTCATTCATCTGGTTCATTCAAAATAGAATTAGAAAAGAATTCAGAATAGATTTATCCTTATATTACTTAAGCTTTTCAAGGGGATGATTTTGAGGAATCGATCTAACCTAAGGTAAATTCCAGCATTCCCCATGATGCAGGCTAGATCTAAACTCATCTAAATGCCTTTTATGGAAACAACTAAGTAGACTCCCACTGGATTCACCTTATTATAAAAAAAATCTACCGTTAAGTGTAAACAATATAATTTATACAAAATTATTTTAAATTTCCCTCTTTACCGTCATCTTCCAGAATAGGGTTAATAACTATTTATTTTTCTTTAAGAGGCATCATACCGGAGACATGCTTTCTCTAGTAAAGTAGCATTTTCCTAATATTTAAAAGATGCTAGCGTGGAGCTTGTCGAAAATTTAGGGGCTTCGCAATGATTCATGAATTCAAAGCTATTGATATAGAAAGATTGCCTTATGTAGGAATTCATTAGATAGTTTCCATTCATTATTCATCTTCAAATCAAACGAAAACCATAATCATACAAATGAAAAATAAATCTATTATATTATTAAGACATATGAAAGAGAACGCATAAATTTTCCTACCAAAAATATCAATTGAGAACCTATTCGTCTTCTCCACTCTTTTATGTAGGTAATAATAATAATACTAAATCATTTATCTCCACAACAAAAAGGCACCAAAGGCAGCCTGTAAAATTCACCAAATTCATATAGATTTTGTTGACGAGTAAGTGCCACATTATTGTTGTTGTTATGCATTGGGCCTATTAAATCAACCGCAAGAGTTGAAGAAAGTACAAGTGCTCAGTACAGCAACACTATTCATCAACACCCTAATTTCTTTAATCACTACATAATGGCTACGTAGTCCATCCTTTACAACTTGACTACGACCACATTCTAGATGGATTTGGCCATCTGGGACACTTCCAACGAAAGCGCTACGTTGGTGATGTCTTCACCCTATCAGCCAATATGAGTTGAATCCATCACCAACAACCCAGTCAATTTAGCCCCAGACCTACCCCCTTTTCCAAATGAGCAATGATTCTGGGTTTATCTTATCTTTTTGCTAATTCATCACCGATGATCGATTTTGAAATATGAGACAACCCTTCCTAACTTGTCATTTTAATTGAATGACTCAATTTAGTCTGAGCTAAATTCAGGATTGCACTCTTTTATAGACCAACTATTTTTTTTATGTTTTTTTTATTTCCCAAGATCCAATCTGATCAATATAGAAATATTGATATACTTCTTTATAAAAAATATTTGAATGTTCATATAAACATTCAGATCATTATTTTTTTCAGAGTATTTTTGGTAAAGGATAACTCAGTCTATTTTAAACAAAAAAATAAGCTGGGGTTATTCACAGTAAAAGGGATTGAGAGGATCCTTTCTATTTGAATCTCTGTGTAATTTATTTAACCAATTCCTATTATTTTGTTGTGCTTAGCATTTGTGTATTTAATAAAATATATGAACTAACACATAACATTTAAATTTGTCAAAGTTTTCTTTTCAAACAGTTAAACTGGGGTTGTGCATGCTTCTGTGCACTTGTGTGCACATAATCATGCACAGTTGTTATCTGCTTCACCTTAGTCCTCAGGTGGACTAATTTGTTTAGATAAGATTCTGGGATTAATTGGTTATAATCTTCAAGTTTCACTTACTCATATAATCATCAAATATATTTTTAAATCTGGGTTCATATCTCTTATGTTTTTCTTTCTTTGCTGCCTATGGGTTTTTCCTTACCTTATAATACCTACAGTGGTTAAGTAAATAGGTTCTGGTCTCTAAAACACGCTAGTACATAAACATATATAACTGGTTCACTTATGCTTCAGATCTACTACCAAACTTATTACTTGGTTCATAAAAATTTTGTATGCTCACAGCTTCCAATATAAAGCTAAAGATCTTTATCATTTTTTTCTTCTGAAAATGGTTTCATCTCAACATAAACTTTCCAAGCCATCCATTACATCACAGTCAAGTTTTTTTTAGCACAATTCAAACATCATTACATAAAATCTTTCCACTGAAATAAAACAGAAGAGCCATTCTCCTACAAAATCCTAGCTTAGTTAGTTTGCAGTTTCTTCGTAGCATCATACATCTGCATCTTATTACTTAGCATCTCCTTTTCCTGCAGCCATCTCATAACTTGCTCCACAATGCAAGTGAAGCACCCATTTGATGCAAGCAACAAACAGGTCAGATTGAAGTCGGGTGTGAGAAAGATCATTTGACAATGCATAAAGACTAAAAGAATAGGTTCCATATTACCTTTCTGTTTTCAGAGGTTAAGTGTTTCACTTAAGTTGTTAAACTACTTTTCATGCTCAAACTACTACATGTTATAAGAGTGGTATGTGTTATGTACTATTAATATCATCATGTATGCATTCTTAGGCTAATTGGTCAACAGAAACCTTTAATCCAATAATCATAATAGCCACCATAATTTAATACAGGCATACATATACATGAAAAAACAACATCCATATCATTGAGCTAAAGTACCAATATTGAGTCTGCATATCAAGACTCCCACATACTTCTAGCATTTATACTTTTGCATGTATATTCACTTCATGTCATTCATTTTAAGGGGTCCAGTATCACAGTCATGGTTGCATTGGTGCACACTGCCTCGAACTGCTACTTGCATTCCAGTGCACTATAAGCTTTTTGGACATAACCATGCCATGTGCAAACTCACACCCCAACCTTAATGTAAGCCAACCACTATGCCATACCCACTTCCCTCTTACCCAACCTGATAGAGGTGACCCATGCCCTTAGTTTAATTACTAAATTCTTTCATATAACCCCCTATTACCTATGTAGTGTCATGCGCAACACTTTTGTATCCCTAATCAATGCATACTAGCAGTTTTTATACATCCATCAAGCATTCATCAACTTATATATATTCAACCATCACTCACACTTGAAAATCATTTCAAGTTAATTCTATTCAGAGATATATCTTTGGTTAAAGCATAACTCAGAGCATTTTCAAAGTGAAATGATACTAGGGTTCTCCAGTAAATAGGTTCTTACAGTCAGCCCACACCTTATAGTGTATTTTCTTATTACTCAACCTTATTTCCAGAGAGTACTCAATGATGGATCAAGATTTAGCATATGGAAATTCCACTGCATCCCAATCATCCTTTCAGATGCAAGACATAAGCCAGAGGACCCCTTCCTCTTACTGCCTTGCACCTTACTTTTCTTATTAATTTATGCTTTAACCAAAAACATTTCTCAGGTTCATAAACATATAAATAAATCAGTTATTGTCATCCTATCATTAAATATATATCTTGTGTAAACAATCATAAGTCAAATGACAACCAAGCAATACAAGCCACATATCTTCAGAAACAACAGAAAATGGTTAGACTAAAAATGCAAGCAAAACTCCAAACGTAATTAAAATGAACTAAAGGTTAAATGGCTGCCTTTCATAGGTCTTAATGCCTTACCAAGTGAGGGTTTACTCACCAAGGTTCTCCTTCCTAAATCTTTATTTAAGTATGCCATTGATTTCCTAACTGCTGCATGTTTCCTCTTTTACTTTCCTATATTTTTATTTTATGTTTCTCATGTGTAACCGTAGGAGATAATAATGTATATAGGGGAGTTGCTAGGGTTTTAAGGTTAGATGAGTAATTTATTTTCATCTGAAAATCCATCACCATTTCTGGTTTCACCCAACAGTTCAACCTCTCCACTTTCCTTTCCTACCATTCCCCCCTTTTTCCTTGTCTTGGTTACTTTTAGTAAGTTTCTTTACACACTATGTGCATGGTATTTACCTATCTTATATTCATGCTCCTTCTACTTATTCAAACATCTATGTTCCTGTTTAATTTTTATGGGAAATTCAGACAAAAGCCGCCTATGTTACTTATACATTGTATTTAAGCTATAATGTACACATACTTATCAAGTCATGTACTAATTTACCTCCTATGCCTTTGCTTACTAAATTACCTTACTCAGGTAATATGTTAGAACAGCATACATATGCACAAGGGCATACAATCTCATTCATACCCAAATGTTTTCCAGAGAAAAGATTTTTTTTGTTTTCAGCTAACTAGCATTCTTTTACAGAGTATTTAAATTATATATGTATATCTATCTTAAACTATGGGCTGTCACATACACCCCTCCTATAAGAAATTGTGTCCCACAATTTAACACTTCTTACTATGTTAATCAAGTGTCAAAATCAAACATGAATACACATGCTTAATTCAACCAAAGCATATATCAAACAAGAACATTCAACTTTGAATATCATGTTCAACTAAGTAAATTCAAGCATGAATATTAAAATACCTCTGCCTTAACTATCAGTTGCAAATAATTGAGGGTATTGGACTTTTATCTTTTCTCCAACCTCCCATGTGCAATCATTAGGGTCTAAACTCCACTGCACCTTTACCAGTTTAATTATTTTGTTCCTCAATTTCTTATCTTCTTTGGCTATAATGCCTACTGGCTTCTTCTCATACACCAGATCTGGTCTAACTTCCACTTTGTTTGGTGACTGAACTACTGAAGCTTCATCATGCACACATTTTGTCAATTGTGATACATGAAATACATTGTGTATCCCACTCATTTCTTCTGGCAACTTCAAATTGTAAGCCATCTTTCCTATTCGTGCAATAATCTCATATGGTCCTATATATCTTGGGGTCAGTTTTCGTGCCTTGCCAAACCTCAATACCTTCCTCATAGGTGAAACTTTCAAGTACACATAATCTCCTACTTCAAATTAAAGTGGCTTCCTTCTCCTATCTACATATGATTTCATTCTATCTTGCGTTGCCTTCATTCTCTGTCTGATCAATATAATCTTAGCATTTGTCTCTTTCACATGATCGGGTCCTAACATTACCTTATCACCTACCTTTAACCAGCAAGCAGGTGACAAACAAGGCCTCCCATACAGAGCTTCATAGGGTGCCATTCCTATACTTCTCTGGTAGCTATTGTTGTAGGCAAATTCTTCAAAATGAAGGTAGTCTTCCCAATTGCCACCATGATCAAGTACACAAGCTCTCAGTAGATCCTCCAAGAATTTATTGACCACTTCTGTTTGGGGATGGTAGGTTATGCTCAAGCACAACCCAACCCCCATTGCTTGTTGAAGGCTATTCCAAAATTTTGATGTGAATATGGTGTCTCCGTCACTAATGATAGTGGTAGGAACTCCATGTAGTTTCACTATTTCTTTCATGAAAACTTGTGCCAGCTTTGGTGCATTTCTATTAATCTTTATTGGTATGAAATGTGATGATTTAGTCAACTTATCCACTACCACCCAAATACTGTCATTACCTTTCTTTGATCTTGGCAAGCCATCAATGAAATCCATTGATATGCTTTCCCATTTCCACCTTGGGACTTCTAGAGGCTGTAACAGTCCACTGGGTCTTTGATACTCAGCCTTGACTTGTTGGCAAGTCATACATTTTGCCACATATTCACCCACACTTCTTTTCATTCCTTTCCACCAATAACTCCTTTTTAGGTCATGATACATTTTAGTACTCCCTGGATCTATGTTGTACTTTGATTTGTGATGGACATCCAAGATCTTCCTTTGCAGAGCTTCTATGCTAGGCACACACAATCTTCCCTTATATCTTAAGCATCCTTTTCCATCTAGTTCAAATTTGTCAAGCTTTGAATCATTCTTTAACAATTCCTTTTTCTCCTTCAGAAATTCATCCATGTCTTATGACTGGTTCACTTCTTCCACTAGGTCTGATTTTATTGTGATGAGGCTGAGCTTGCCATAGTGCTTCATGTCTTCCCTTAACTTCATAGTTTGCTCTCTCATGTTTTCTACTTCTACATCAGTCAGTATTGATAACATTTTATATTCCTCCATCATCAGTGTAGCTAACTTGGCATGTTGCCTACTCAATGCATCTGCCACTCTATTTGCTTTCCTTGGTGTATACATAATGTCCAAATCATAGGCAGCAAGGAATTCCACCCACCTATGTTGTCTCATGTTTAAATCTTTTTGAGAAAATAAGTATTTCAAAGCTTTGTGGTCATTATAAAGCTCAAACTTTTCTCCTAACAGGTAGTGTCTCCAAAGTTTTAATGCATACACCATAGCTGCCTATTCCAAGTCATGTGTTGCATACTTGGTCTCACTTGGTTTTAGCTGTTTTGATGCATAAGCTATTACTCTACCATCTTGCATAAGAGAAGCTCCTATACCTGATCCACATGCATCAGTGTATACCACTAAATTGTCATTGCCTTATGGAATTTTTAGCACTGGTGCTTCCATCAATGCCTTCTTCAATTGATTGAATGCCTCTTTACATTTCTCAGTCCTCATAAAAGGCTGGTCTTTCCATGTTAACTTGGTTAGTGGATTGCTTTTTTAGCAAAATCTTTTATAAATCTTCTGTAGTATCCAGCCATGCCCATGAATGATCTTACCTCAGTAACACTGCTGGGTCACTTCCATGCTTGCACGCCATGACCTTACTAAGGTCTACTGAAATTCCTTCTTGAGAAATTATGTGGCCCAAGAAATTTATTTCATTCTTCCAGAAAGAACACTTTGCAAACTTGGCTTTGAGGCCTTGTTTCCTTAGTCTACTCAGTACCATATGCAAATGCTTTTCATGTTCACTATCTGACTTAGAATATATTAGTATATCATCAATGAAAATTAATACAAATTTATCTAAGTAATCTCTGAAAATCATATTCATTAAGTCTATAAAATAGGATGGTGCGTTAGTCAAAACAAATGGCATTACTAAGTATTCATAAAGCCATATCTGGTGTTGAAAGCTGTATATTTGATACTTTCTTCTTCCACTTTCATTTGGTGAAAACAAGATGCTAAATGAAGTCTAGAAAATACTTTAGCACCATTTAATTGATCAAAGAGATCATCAATTCTAGGTAGAGGGTATTTTTTTTTGATGGTGACTAAGTTTAGTTCTCTATAGTCTATGCACATTCTCAAGGAACCATCACGCTTCTTAACAAATACTACTGGTGATCCCCAATTCAAACTACTAAGCCTAATGAAGCCTTTTTGTTCTAATTCTTCTAATTGTTTCTTCAACTCAATTAGTTCCATAGGACCCATTTTATTTGGTTTCTTAACGACAGGGCTTGTTCCTGGTTTAAGTCTTATTTGAAATTCTATTGGCCTATTATGAGGAATGCCATTCACTTCACCAAACACATCAGTGTATTGGTTAACTGTGGGTATCTTCTCTAGGCTTGATTCAACTTCACTACTGTTCAAGTTGAACATACTGCCCATACCCTATCTTTGGCTGCCTCAAACTTGACCAAAACCCTTTTGCCATTAGGAAGTTGTAGTGAGATTGTAGAATTTTCTAAATTAATAATAGCACAAAAACTTTAACCAATCCATTCCCAATATGATATCCAACTTAGGATAAATTAACACATATAATTCTGAAATAAAGATGTGACCACCTATACATATGTCTACTTGCATGCATTTCATATTTGTAATGCAGGAACTACCTACATGACTATCAACATGCAATGGCTTATCAACAAGAATACATGTCAACCCTAGTTTCTGAACTATGTCATATGAGATAAAAGAGTGGGTAGCTCCTGTATCATAAACAACTAATATGGGTATGCCTTTAATAAATAATATACCTTCCACTTGGTTGGGTGTTTTCATTTCTTTGCCTTTTCCTTCAAGAACAGCCACCCTTGCCATTTCTGGACACTGCCTCTTCAGGTTCCCCTCTTTACCACAGTTGTAGCACCTAAGAATAGTTGACTTGGGTGCTTGGCATTTGGTCTTTATATGGCCTTCCTTCCTACAGTTGTAACAGATAATTTTAGTTTTCTTGTTGTCAGAGTTCGCCGCTTTACTTCCTTCTTAGTTCATTGCTTCTTCCTTCTTCTTATCATATGGGTGTGCTCTATTCTTCCCTTTTTTGTTATTTCTAAATTTCTTAAACTTTTCTCTGGCATTATCATGCTGCTCAAATGACAATGTCAAGTCCATAACCTGGACAAATGTTCTGTCTTTGTATGGTAACATGGCTCTACTCAATCCAGCATTTAATCCCTGAATGTATCTAGCATTCCTTGCAACTTCATTTGGGATTAATACTGCCCCATACTTGGACAACCCTTCAAACATCTGAGTGTATTCAGCGACACTCATAGATCCTTGCCTCAATTTGATAAACTCCTCAAGCAATGAAGCTTTTACTGATGCTAGGACAAATGTGTCTTCTAGCATTTCTTTGAACTGATTCCATGTGATTTCTTGGTCTTGCCTGCCCGCAATAACCACTTCCCACCAGTCCGAAGCAATGCCTTTCAGTTGTCTTGAAGCTATTTACCTTCTTCTCTAATCATTGACTTGCATGTCTACAAAGATCCTGTCCACTGTTCTTAACCATGCCTGGACACCCATGACATTTTCTGTGCCATCAAAGCTACTGCCTCCTAGGTTTGTATATGTTTTAAGCAATTTGGACAGCTCCTCGTGTGGATTATCTACCCTAGGTGCCATTCCATCCCTCAACACTCGAACAAAATCTTGCATGTTAATCATTGGGGGACCAACAGCCATTCCAGTTGCTTGCTCAGTAGTATCAGAAAATTGACCATTTTCCTTTTCTCCTGTAGTCTGGGGAATGATTCTTACTGCTCTGGATCACTATTGAACATTTCTGGTGCAGTTAGTTCTAATTCCTATTCTCTATTTTTACTTTTAAAACTAACAGTGAACTCATTCATTCATAATAAATAAAGCAACTCAAGCAAACAACAAACAATGCACACAAATTCAAGCAAGCATTTGTTTTGGCTATGTATTTAATAACATAGCTCTGATATCAACTGAGACAACCCTTCCTAACTTGTCATTTTAATTGAATGACTCAATTTAGTCTGAGCTAAATTCAGGGTTGCACTCTTTCACAGACCAACTATTTTCTTTCTTTCTTTTATGTGTTTTTATTTCCCAAGATCCAATCTGATCAATATAGAAAAATTGTAATACTTCTTTGTAAAAACTATTTGAATGTTCATATAAACATTCAGATCATTATTTTTTTCAGAGTATTTTTGGTAAAGGATAAATCAATCTATTTTAAACAAAAAAATAAACTGGGGTTATTCACAGTAAAAGGGATTGAGAGGTCCTTTCTATTTGAATCTCTGTGCAATTTAATTAACCAATTCCTATTTATTTTCTTGTGCTTAGCATTTGTGTATTTAATAAAATATATGAACTAACTCATAACATTTAAATTTATCAAAGTTCTCTTTTCAAACAGTTAACTGGGGTTGTGCATGCTTCTGTGCACCTGTGTGCACATAATCATGCACAGTTGTTATCTGCTTCACCTTAGTCCTCAGGTGGACTAATTTGTTTAGATAAGATTTCGGGATTAATTGGTTATAATCTTCAAGTTTCACTTACTCATATAACCATCGAATATATTTTTAAAACTGGGTTCATATCTCTTATGTTTTTCCTTCTTTTCTGCCTATGGGTTTTTCCTTACCTTATAATACCTGCAGTGGTTAAGTAAATAGGTTCTGGTATCAAAAACACACTAGTACATAAACATATATAACTGGTTCGCTTATGCTTCAGATCTACTACCAAACTTATTACTTGGTTCATAAAAAAATTGTATGCTCATATGTTCCAATATAAAGCTAAAGATCTTTATCATTTTTTTCTTCTGAAAATGGTTTCATCTCAACATAAACTTTCCAAGCCATCCATTACATCACAGTCAAGTTTTTTTAGCACAATTCAAACATCATTACATAAAATCTTTCCACTGAAATAAAACAGAAGAGCCATTCTCCTACAAAATCCTAGCTTAGATAGTTTGCAGTTTCTTCTTAGCATCATATATCTGCATCTTATTACTTAGCATCTTCTTTTCCTGCAGCCATCTCATGACCTGCTCTACAATGCAAGTGAAGCACCCATTTGATGCAAGCAAAAAACATGTCAGATTGAAATATGGTGTGAGAAAGATCATTTGACAATGCATAAAGACTAAAAGAATAGGTTCCATATTACCTTTCTGTTTTCAGAGGTTAAGTGTTTTACTTAAGTTGTTAAACTACTTTTCATGCTCAAACTACTACATGTTATAAGAGTGGTAAGTGTTATGTACTATTAACATCATCATGTATGCATTCTTAGGCTAATTGGTCAACAGAAACTTTTAGTCCAATAATCATAATAGCCACCATAATTTAATAAAGGCATACATATACATGAACAAACAACATCCATATCATTGAGCTAAAGTACCAATATTGTGTCTGCATATCAAGACTCCCACATACTTCTAGCATTTATACTTTTGCATGTATATTCACTTCATGTCATTCATTTTAAGGGGTCCAGTATCACAGTCATGGTTGCATTGGTGCACACTACTTGGAACTGCTACTTGCATTCCAGTGCACTATAAGCTTTTTGGACATAACAATGTCATGTGCAAACTCACACCCCAACCTTGATGTAAGCCAACCACTATGCCATACCTACTTCCCTCTTACCCAACCAGATAGAGGTGACCCATGCCCTTAGTTTAATTACTAAATTCTTTCATATAACCCCCTATTACCTATGTAGTGTCATGCCCAATACTGTTGTATCCCTAATCAATGCATACTAGCAGTTTTTATACATCCATCAAACATTCATCCACTTATATATATTTAACCATCACTCACACTTGAAAATCATTTCAAATTAATTCCATTCAGAGATATATCTCTGGTTAAAGCATAACTCAGAGCATTTTCAAAGTGAAATGCTACTAGGGTTCTCCAGTAAATAGGTTCTTATAGTCAGCCCACACCTTATAGTGTATTTTCTTATTACTCAACCTTATTTCCAGAGAGTACTCTATGATGGATCAAGATTTAGCATATGGAAATTCCACTATATCCCAACCATCCTTTCAGATGCAAGACATAAGCTAGAGGACCCCTTCCTATTACTACCTTGCACCTTACTTTTCTTATTAATTTATGCTTTAACCAAAAACATTTCTCAGGTTCATAAACATATAAATAAATCAGTTATTGTCATCCTATCATTAAATACATATCTTGTGTAAACAATCATAAGTTAAATGACAACCAAGCAATACAAGCCACATATCTTCAGAAACAACAGAAAATGGTTAGACTAAAAGTGCAAGCAAAACTCCAAACATAATTAAAATAAACTAGAGGTTAAATGGCTACCTTTCATAGGTCTTAATGCCTTGCCAAGTGAGGGTTTACTCACCAAGGTTTTCCTTCCCAAATCTTGATTTAAGTCTGCCATTGATTTCCTAACTACTGCCTGTTTCCTCTTTTACTTTCCTATATTTTTATTTTCTGTTTCTCATGTGTAACCGTAGGAGATAATGTATATAGGGGAGTTGCTAGGGTTTTAAGGTTAGTTTATTAATTTATTTTCATTTGGAAATCCATCACCATTTCTGGTTTTACCCAACAGTTCACCCTCTCCACTTTCCTTTCCTACCGTTCCCCCCTTTTCCTTGTCTTGGTTACTTTTAGTAAGTTTCTTTACACATTTTATGCATGATTTTTACCTATCTTATATTCATGCTCCTTCTACTTATTCAAACAGCTATGTTCCTGTTTAATTTTTATGGGAAATTCAGACTAAAGCTGCCTATGTTACTTATACATTGTATTTAAGCTATAATGTACACATACTTATCAAGTCATGTACTAATTTACCTCCTATGCCTTTGCTTACTAAATTACCTTACTCAGGTAATATGTTAGAACAACATACATATGCACAAGGGCATACATTCTCATTCATACCCAAATGTTTTCCAGAGAAAAGAAATTTTTTGTTTTCACTAACTAGCTTTCTTTTACAGACTATTTAAATTATATATGTATATCTATCTTAAACTATGGGCTGTCACAAAATAGTGGCATCTTTTTGAATAAATATATGCAAACCGGTTACTAACAGTAGCTTCGAGGAGTTAAATTTTGAGGAATGTAACACATGTCTTATATAAGTTAAAGCTCCCTAATTTTTAATTGTTGTTAAATGTTGATCCTGGAATGCTATTATGTAACTAGAAATGCACTTAATGTATTAATATTTTATTGAATGATGTTTTTTTATACATGAATTAAATAGAAGGATTGGGTTGCCAACTTTAAAGGAAAATTGGTTATCCCAAAATTTGTTGATCCGGTCTAATAAAATAGTAGACAAAGTTGCCTTAAAAAGCTTAAGTACCAAAACATATATAAAAAAGGACAATGACGATGCAAGAGGTTAAGTCAAAAACTTGATAGTTAAAGCTTCCGATGAAGTTAAAAGGTTTATAGAGAAAGATTTCAATAAAATCGAAAGGTTCATAGAAACGTCCTTCCAACTTTCATGAACGCTCCATGGAAGCATGGATCTACTATAAGTGTAACGTAAGACCTTTCGACATGGTCAAACCTAAAATCTCAAAATCCTTAGGATGGAAAATATGATATTGTTAACATTGACGTGAGGTCTGGTGAAAGTCGTAAAAATATATTATACCCATTAAGGTCGAAAGGTTTCAGGTTTGACTCATGCTCACTTAAAATGATTCAACAGAGATGAATGGAAGCGACTCTAAGTTTTAAAACACTTCAACCTTGTCGAAAGCTCATTGCCAAAAGGTTAAGCTATAAAATTATCTAGTCTTTCGACAACAAGGAGAAGTTGGTGATAAAATACCTTCCAACCCCATCGAAAGGTTTAGAGAGGGAAAATCAAACATTGTCGCCACAATCTCTTTCGTAGGGGTAGGAAAGTTTTGAGTTACCAAAATTATACATAGGTGGGTTCCAAGCTACCTTACCTAGTTTAACCAAATCCAAATCCAATAAAAAATGCAGTTTTCAAATTCTTCCTGAAGAACAAGTAAGAGAGGAGGCTAATCTTAATTTTTGAATCTAATTTGAGAAGTTACCTTGTTGTTTTGAAAAATAAATCAAGTAATTTGGGAGAATTCTTTTGCTTGTACTTGATAATTTCATTTTCAGGAAGAAGACGCCGGAAATTTTATAGCTTTCAACAATGATGACTTGGAAAGTAGAATGGGAGGCGATGGAGGTAAATGTTACACCAAAAATCAACCTTACGTCTAAAACGAAAGATCTCTCAATGAAGATTAAAGAAAAGGAGCTTGGTTCAAACCTTTCGAAAGAGTCGAAGGGATGCCGTCAACAGTGTGTAGAAGTCCTATACCTTTCGAAGGAGTCAAAGGATTTCATCTCTCAGCATTCAAAGTGCTCTTACCTATCAAAGAGGATGAAAAAGTCAAAGAAAGTGTGAGCAAGTACTTAACGACCTTTTCGAAAGCATACTAAGCCTTGTGAATCGGTTGAAGCACATTCATGGCACCTATTGACAATTACGAAAGGTTTATGTAGAAAATAGCACTCACAAGTCAACAAATGATGAAAGACAACCTATCGACATCCTTAAAGAAGAGCAATCTTTCGACAACGTCAAAAGGATCACAATAAACAATAGAAGAACAACCTTCTGACCACATCGAAAGGCTCATAATAACCAAAAGAAGAGTAACCTTTCGACATGGTCAATAGGTTCATAATAGCATAAAGAAGACAAAACCTACGATAAAGGTGGAAGGATCATGGAGTCATAAGAATAACAAATCTTCCGACAAAGGCAGAAGGTTCAAAAATAACAGATGAAAAAGCAAACAATTGGATGGAGATGAAGGGTTTAAGGCGGCATATAAAAGGACGACCTCCTAACCAAGTCGAGAGCATGAAGTCAAAAGAGAGGCCTCCTGTGTCTATAAAAAGACCAAAGGGGTCTAGTTTAGGGGATCCGATTTCTTCCATTCTAATCTTGTATCTTCTTAATTAGAGCATTGTAACCCTAATTGAATGTTTATTTGGAGAATTTAATAAATAAAGCCTTTTCTTGTACAAAGAGGGAAGACGTAATCTTGGTTAATTACTTTTCTATTTAATTTTATCTTTGTTGGATTAACTCATATTTTTACGTTAAATCCCTGCAGAAGGTTCTTGTCGACACGATTAACAACACTTTTGTCATAAGTAACTATTTCAACCGTTCGAGGCCTTCACCTCACCAATTAGAATCTATTGACTATGTTGAGAACCATATCAGTTCGATGGTCACTAAAACCTTCCGAAATCATTGAATCAAAGGACTAAACCTTTCGACGGGCCTGATAATGCATCTACTCCAAACACTAACTTCAACCTTCGAGAGCGATTAACTTAGAGCCTCAAACAATTCAACTAGGTCGACATCTGTTTTGCCATAACAATCCCATAAGCCTTTCGACATTGTAATCCAATCCATCAAACCTTTCGGCAAGGTTAAAGTTAAAGGATATTATTCATAGACCTTTCGACTAGGATGAATCCAAATTCATACAAACTATCAAAACTTTTGCTAAGATCAAAAGCTGCTACATAATCAACAAGGAATTTGATAACCAGCTTGAACTTTAAAGTGGCTTCTACCCTTAAAAGGATAAACTAAGAGGACCCAATATAATCAAAAAAAGGAAACCACATACAAATTCAACTAAGAAGAAAGGAATCAAACTCAAGTAAGTACAAAGCCTTTCTACGACGTGGAAAGGCCTTATTTGAAAGACGTCTACAAGAAAATTACAAAGGAAATTCTTAAGGATATCAAGCCCTTTAGTCAAACCAGACTAATCACACTAGTTGGAAAATCTTTGGGGTGTTGACCATAAATTTGGTTAAAAATTCCCTTTAGCTTTAGTTAGCTACTTTTTGATAGTGGACTTGATGCTCTTGTTTATTGCTTCCACTTGCCCGTTTGTTTGAGGACGAGCGACCGTGGAAAACCTATTCTCGATTTGGAAGCATTTGCAAAAGTCTTTGAACTCCACGTTTTGGAATTTGGGTCCCTTTATTGGTGATGATTTTCTATGGCACACCAAACCTACAAATAATGTTTCTAGTAACAAAATTAATGACTTTCTTTGTGGTAATGGTGGCCTGCGGTTTTGCTTCGGCCCATTTTGTGAAATAGTCAACAACGACTATAGCATATTTAGCACCTCTTTTGGCTATTGACAATACGCCAATAAGATCGATTTCCCATACTGCGAACGACCATGGGCTGACCATCTGCATTATCTCTATTGAGGGGATCCTTTTAACCTCATAGAATTTTTGGCGTAGGTCGCATCGTCTGGCGTAATCTGCTGTGTCGTGGTTCATCGTTGGCCAAAAATACCTATATCGGAGGATTTTCTTTGCAAGTGTTTGCCCCTCGGTATGGTCTCCATGGTTGCCCCTGTGAACTCCTCTTAACATCCTCCGAGCTTCGTCGTCGGTCACATATCTAAGCAAGGGGGTATAAAACTACCTTCGTGGAGTACCCATCCTTTATTATAAATCGTGATGTGTTTTGTAGAAGCTTTTTCCACTGGTTCCTATCTATAGGAAGAATTAATGTAAGCAAGTAGTACTTGACTGGCGTCATCCATGTTTCTGGTTTGACGGTGCTTTCAAACATCCAACTGATATCAATTTAGCTTATACCGGAGTGGTAAGGGTCTCAACTGGATATAGACCTAACGATTGAGCTTCTGTAGGGCTGGACAAATTGGCTAAGTTATCATCCTTCATGTTTTGCTCCCTCGAGATGTGAGTTATGATGTAATGTTCAGTGTCATTCAACAACACTTGCACTTTAGATTGATATAGGGCAAGGTACTGCCCTTGAGTCTGGTATTCGCTTTTTACCTGGTAGACGACTAGTGAGAGTTGCCGTAAATGTGAATATATTTTATTCAGAGCTCCGTCATGACTTTAAGTCCTACTATCAATGCCTTGTACTCAGCTTCATTGTTTATGACAGGGAATTCCTAGCGTAGGGCATACCAAATGGCTCGTTCTTTGGGAGTTTCAAGCACTACACCTGCCCTCGAGTAGAGGTTACTAGACGTGCCATAGATGAGGAGTTTCCATTATGTTTCCACTTCCGGGGATATCTCTTCTTCATCATCCCGTATGGCTAATTCAGGGAAGAAATCTGCCAACGCTTGCCCATTGATTACTCTTCTAGGATGGTAAGTGATTTCATATTGGCTTATTCGATATTCTATTTGATGAGTCGCTCAAGGGTCTTGGGTCGGTAATACTTTAATCACTACCTGAGCCACAGAAAATGCTTTTTGACCAATAGCTACATAAACACAGATTACAATTTTCCCTTTTTGATTGAGAATCGTATCTGTGGCTGCTGCTGTTTTGCCGATCTGTCTGTCCCTAATAATTAATTCTCGCTGGCCAAGTTCGATAGGTCTATACCTTGATTGGATGTCCCTGGAAATACAGTCGTAACTTCCAGAATGCAATCAAGAGGCAATACGTTTTCTTTTCTGTAACACCCCATATTTGGAGGCCAAAAGCTAAATGGTATTGATGCTGCAGTAATCTATAGTATTAACTTTTGGTAACCAAACACGGTAATGCTATTGGATCCATAATATCATAGTCACATGAATATGAAATAATATTGTCATAGCTTAACATAGAATTTCTTATTACATTTCAAAATAATATTTCATGTTCAAATTACATAATCCCGTGATCATTTCCCAAGTTCAGGTCAAAAATAATAATTACATAGATACGCCAAGAGTGACATATGAAGATGCCCCCTTGGTTGATCAGAGTACTATATAGTCATAAATGACTTAATACAACATTGCGGAATAGAACAAAACAAAACCACAACTCCTAATTAGCTACCCATTGCCACAAGCTCGTCCTTGGAAGCTTTATTCATTCCTCTACTAAACCTGTAAACTCAAACTCTTAGTCTACTCAAATCAATTTTGAGTATCAGAGAGTTTAAAGGGGAAACCAAAACTTCAAGTCAGACATAAAGCCCGATGTTAATAATACTATTACATCTCAGTTTACTGATATTAAATGAGACCGTATCGATTAGCAAAACGGGTACCCCCTCACTAGTAACCTTTTAAAATATAGCTATTTTGCAACTCATAATCCTACAACCAAAGTGGTTAATCAAACTGATTATATCAAAATAGCTAATATCATATATGCTCAAAATAGGTAATAAATGGACCATCTGTCCAAAAATTATAGTTTTGTTTGGCTAACTTTTAACCTTTGGCTAACTCAGGCCTTCCAACAAAATGATAAATATGATCTAACATCTGGTAGATAAGTCTTCTGGACGGTCTATCCCTAACTTACATCTCCAATGGTCTCCTGATCCTAATGGTTTTAGGAGCTCACTAATAACCATTCACTGTACCTATATATTCCTTTCTATATGTAACCATCATTTTAGTCTTACCTATGATTAAGCCCTACCATTGGAATGTTGGACTAAATTAGCTAGGGGCTAATAGCATATGACTAGGGCGCGACCATACACCAGTCTCATCTGGTCATCTAATCCGAGTCATTTTCTTAGGGTTAACTAACCTTTTAATTTTCCTTGAAAAGCCTTTCAAAATAATTTAATCCCTTTAAATCATTATATTGATTTAATCCTCATAAATCGTACTTAAACATCCTCATAAATCGTACTTAAACAAGAAAAATATATTATTGCTTTACTCAAATCGTAATGCCATGAAATCTGCTCTACTCAAAACACTGTTGATGAAAATATTCAAAACCTTTGTTTAAAACCTTTAAACAATCTCATTCGAAATCTATAAAAGTACCCCTTTCAAAACAAATGAAAATAACCATTTCGATATAAGTAAACTACATCACTTTGTAACCCTAGGCCTAAAGGCCAAGAACACTTTTCGAAATAATTGAAAACATCTTCTTTGAAAGCTTTATAAATATTAGACATCCTCTTTTAAAATCCTTTACTTATGCCTTCCAAAAAATTAGAAACCTTCCATTTAAACCAAGGTTTTACCTTTTGAAAACACTAGGGAATCACCGCTTCGAACCTTATATGCTTATACCTTTCGAAAATACTAGGAACCTTCTCTTTGAAACCTTTACTTACTACCTTTCAAAAGAACTAAAGTATGCTACTTAAAACAAAACTTTCGAAAGTATTGGGTTCAAGTATATAAAAATGGGAAACCTTTCAAACCTTTGGGAACCATTCCTTTCAAAACCTTTGGGTTTAACTTTAAAATAACTAAAAGGTCTCAAAACAACCAAGTCGAAAGCAACTCCTTCGAAAGCTATTTCCTAAACAAAAGAAATAGAAGGTGTCGAAACCAATCCCTTCGAAAGCATTGGAGAGGCAGCATTACTTTTATGATAAATGGTCCCTTTCGAAACCAATCTGGGTCGAAAGGTAAAAGCGACAGTTAGTGGTTTTGACGCCTTCGAAATAATTTATTTAAAACAAAGGAGCAACCTCATTCAAAAAACTTCTTTAAAAACCCATTGACCAAGTCAAAAGCCATCTTATCCGGATGCAAAGAAAGCTTTCATTTAGAAAACAAAGCAAAGCCATGACTCCTTCGGAACACCTAGGTTCGACACTATACCTTTCGCCAAAGTCAAGTTCACTATGTACCAAGTCTTGATGCAATGTGCATTGGCTTCGATCAAGGTAGGAGGCGGACGAATGGAGTCAAAATGTGGTTGGTGAAGAAGGTGAGACAGCGGAAACCTCTAAAACTTGATTTTTAACTTAATAAGGTAAATTATTTTTAACTAACTTTCCAATTTATCATCTTACAATTAGTTGCCTTTACTATTCCAAAATATTTTCTAAAAGGTACTGCCGAAATTTATGAGATAACAATATAAAATAATATATATAAACAGCCCTTTCTCCTTTTATAAGTAGTAAAACATTTAAGTCTCATACCTTAAATAATTTTATATATCTATTAAAACACTTAGGAAAATTCTATAAAAATTCACATAAATCTCTTTTAATATGTTTTCTAACATATTTAAATTTTAGACGCTAAACATATATATAACTGTCAAAATTAATTTCAATTCCAAATATCCTTTTTGTTCACTAGAAAGTTAATAATAATGCTAAAATAATTCAGAAAATTATGAAACTTGAAACCCATTTTCAAAATATAATTTCTAACCTAAACTAAAATTCGCAAGGTATTTTGATTCGTAATATGGGTTTTCAATCTGAAACATGTCATAAAATCAATATGAAAAAGCATAACGAGCACAAACACACACAAATGCATACATACATGCATACATATATATATATAAACATCAATCAAAACATGGCAGTATACTTTCAAAAAAATTCGGATCTATTCTAGAAATTGAAATCATAAAATTATGAGATATAACATATTACTCACCTTTAGCTTTGGTGTTTAAGTGTTTAGATTTGATTTATGAATTTGAATTTAATTAAGCTTTCCCCTTGATTTAGCTTTTTCTTTCGCTTTCTCCTTTTAATTATGGCCGGCCTCTAAGGTTTTTGATTTTTGATTATGAACGTGAGAAATGTTATGGTATGAAGGGTTTAGGATATAAGAATGAAGCTTGTTCCTATATTTCCCCTTGTCTAATTTCTCTCTCCTATTTCATTTTAAATTCTATTTAACTCATATCTTCAACTAGGTAAGGCTACCCCTTTATTATACAAATATAAATCCCTTAACCATTTAATCTTTACATTATTCTATTTAATTTAGCTAATTAGATCTCTTGAATAATGCTATCCAAAATAAGGGGGTTACAAACTCCCCTTCTTAAATAATTTCATCCTCGAAATTATGATAAGGCACACATAAAAATCAATCAAAAAGGTAAAACATA
Source organism: Allium cepa (assembly GCA_030765085.1). Classification (NCBI taxonomy): domain Eukaryota; kingdom Viridiplantae; phylum Streptophyta; class Magnoliopsida; order Asparagales; family Amaryllidaceae; genus Allium; species Allium cepa. The sequence continues at coordinate 512,064,215 of CM060941.1, forward strand.
CCGTGAAACAAGACAGGATAAGTACCTCGAATCCTGCTCTCGGTTTCTCATGTACAGTCTCTCTTGTCGTCACTCAACGGACTCTGACTAATCCGATTGTCTTGTTCCTTAACTCCATCTTATCTTTCGTGACTATGCCAACTGGATTTCTAACTACAGTCAAATTCGACTCCACTAGTAAGTCATCTAACATAGTTGGTGCTTTAGTAGTCTTTGGATCTCGAATACGTCTCCTTAGATGAGAAACATGAAAACACCGTGGACTCATGCCAAACTACTCGGTAACTCTACTGTATATGCATGTAATGACCGAGAAATTTACAACAGTAAAATCGGATTTTTAATTTAGTTAAATATCCAAATGATAGATTTGCAAACACTAATGACACTTATTTTAAAGGTTTAACAAACAAGTAAAGGATATTTCAAATTTATTTTTGTCAAAAATGACGAGAAATCATTTTTCGGTAAATTTGAGATTTTCCCAATATCAGCGCAGTTTTAGATATGTACACTTATTTATCCAAATAAGTGAGAATATGAAATAAAACAATTTATTTTATTTTTGAATAAAATATAATTATGACATTATCATTGTCATAAAATTAATAATTAATTTATTGAATTATATCAAGATTTAATAATTCATTACATATATTATAATATGATAAGAAATAATTTATAATGATTCATAAGAAGTTATGATCATGTTTCGAAAAGATAACGCTAGTCGTAACACTAGGTTGTTTTTAACAACATAAATTCATGGCACTTTTGAATGGTTAATATAAAGGACTTTAAATTCAACCCAACAGGTTCTAATTAACTTAAGATAATCAAAATACGATCTAAAAACTTTATTTACATCATTATATAGATAAAAAGGTAATGGATAAAGTGATAGGAAAATAGAATAAAAATACGTTGTAAAACGTCACGTAGAAGTCGCCGAATGTCACCAGAATATCGTTTAACATGCGTACGAGTTGTTGGATCATCGTGGTAGGTCCTTAGGGGGTACTAATCTGTGGAAGAAGAGTGTGGGGTCCATGCATGCATGTGTGGGGGTGTGTATGCGTGTAGGGTGTGTATGTGTGTCTATGTGCATGCATATGGAAGGTATGGTTGTGTAAAGTGTGTAGAAGCTTCTTGAGGTTACATAATGGTGAGAGTGACCTCCTTGATTCGGAGTATTGTTGATGTGAAAGGGTGGTGTAAGGGCATGGATGTGTAAGAAGGTAAGGAGATGATGTGACTTTTAACGAATACTTTAACAATAGAGTTTGGTTATAAATACAACTCCACTTCATTCTCTTCTCACTTTCCATTTCATTTAGAAGCTTTCTTCTTCCTCCTCTAGCTTCTCTAATGGCATCTTAGGAAATTTCTAAAATAAAATAATTCAAAAACAACCTAAAATCCATAAGTTTATACATCAAACTTATTCTACACAATGTTCTAAGAACAACGAGCCAAGCTATAACGTCTAAAACCTGACAAAGCTCCATGAAATGACTAGGACCGAACCATAAATGGAATGAGAGGGTAACCGGATACTCCGCTGTGGAAATAAGAAGTGGTGATGTTATCGGTTTCGTTACAGTAAAGTTTGAGCATGAAATAGAGGAGTGGAATCCATATGTAAGCTATACTTTACCTTGATTTAACTTGAACATAAGTTTTAAATGTTAGGGTGTTAAAATGATTAGTTAACGAATTTAGAAAAGTTAGTAAACACTTAAATCGTAAAAGTTAGCAAGCTAATATGGAAAAAAGTTAGCTTAAGATGGATGTCATGTTTGATTGGACGTTTTGATGATTGTTTGGCTAGTATAAACCATGTTTGTTTAGCTAATGATAGAAATTAGGACTAAAAATGACTAAAGAAGATTAGTAAGTGTGGTTAAAGTAAAGTTAGTTAAATTGTATGGATTGTTTAAGTGATTTTTAATGTTAATTATACAATCGGTGCACTTATATTGTATAATCGTGTTTATAACTAAATATCACGGTTTAATATGGAATTCCTAGTCACATTACACGGGGCATTAATGCGAGTATAAAACCCGATAAGTTAAGCCTCTTAAAGTAAAGAGAAATTTTTTAATAAATCAAAAATGATATAGAAAGGTAAATAAATTTATTAGGAAAATAAATTGATAATTTATTTATTGAGAAACTAAATTAAATAAGTTTTAAAATTAAAGAATAATCAATTTCTAGGTTAGAAATGATTTAAAGGAGATTAATTTGATTTTTGATCATAAAAAGAATTAAATATAATACTATAATAATATTATATTAAATGGAATAAAAATTAGGAAATAATATTTTAAAATTTATAAAAAGTAAGAATAAATAATTATAATGTTTTATAATCATTTAATAATGATTTTGAAGTCTTTTAGACAAATTCCATAACAATTCACCAAATGGCCAAAATCGAGCACTTTCCGCAGCTATAGAACGCAGAAAATGCGTCCCGTAACTTCAAACAAAAGTGCAGAATGCGTTTCAAGTCGAAATGACTCGAGACAAGAAATTTTTCATATGAATCCAAAAAAGTAAGTTTTCGATTATTAGTACTCAAGTTAAGAACAAAATAGTTTTCAAAAAGGTAGACGTGGAAGGAGTAAAATACATATTTTAGTAAGTGGAGTATTATTGCTCCGAAAATTATGAAACAAATTTATAAATTCGTTGTAACGGCCTGGTATTTTCAACCATTCGCATCCATTATAAGTGTATAGGTAGACACTCATGCCGGAATTAAATTGCTCAAAATACCGCGTTGTAAATAAAAATTTGGCAAATCTCAGAATATACAGTAAATGAAAATTACAGATCACAGACACAGAGTATATAAAAATGCAGCGGAAGAAAAAGAGATAGTAGTTCATGAAGCTACTATATAAATATGAGATACATCAGAGTTAAATAAGATACAACAGAAGAGTAACAGGATACATCAGGTACAAATCAGATACATCACTGAACCACTGGATACTGAAACAAAATAGATGGCTGGATCTTCAAGGAAAGCTCCAACGCCGAAGGTGAATCTTGAATGCTAACTCAATCAATCTGACCCGAGCGTAAAGCAAAACACAAAACCCTCGAGTCAGGACATAAATACTTATAAACTGTAAATCAACTCAAGTGAGCAGTAACAAAATGCATCAGTAACTTAAAGGATGCTTGGGACCGCCCATCCTCTAAGGATCCGTTAAACTATTTACTATGTAGTAATATACGCTATATACGGTAGTGTCTAATCAGTAAAGTATAATCATATAGAAAATAGCGTTAAGGGGATGGTGAACCTTAACGCGGTCGGATCTTTAAAACCAAAATCGTAGTGGGCTCGATATAAGGATATGACACGGCACGCAAGGAAATGCCAGGGTGGATACACCGTTTGCACTCCCGGACCGGTGGTGACGGCAAGCCAGCAGCTTCCGCCCACCTCGAACAATACCCCCGAATCAAAAGTGGCGCCACCGAATCGAATCACAAAAGTAATAGAATAGTTTCTGATGGAGCATGCTCGATGAAAGCATGCGACCCTTTGTGTAGCCCGGTATAGCTCCTGTTTTAGTCATATATGCCAACTCACGGAAGTTGGGTCCACGTAACATACCTCGAGAACGTCGCCACCATCCTACTTCATTCTGGAATCTCCACCGCGTACGCAGTTGTTAAAGTGGTTTTCGATATTGTCCGGCTATAAGACAATATCTGATCCCGGTCTCTTTAACAACCAATCGTTATTATAACCCATGGATATTTATTTCAAATAATTTATACTTTCAAGACCAAAATATCATACTCATTTCAAAACAATATCACAATTGTATCATTTCCATTTCAAAAATAATTCAATATTATATCATTCAAATAAAACCAAATTTTCAAATCATTGAATATTTCTTTAAATTTATTAAACTTGAAATATTCCTTTAAATTATCATAAAATTTTAGGAAATGTTACCTTAAGGAATCATAGCATTTTTGGAATGTACTACTTTCCACTTTACATTGTATATAACCAAAGTATTGATAAACTTAAAATTTTAACATGTCAATTTATCATAGCCTTATAGTTAAATAAACTTTCTTACTGTAATATACAATTTAAACCGAAATTCTTATGTTAAGTTAAAAGCACCTTATTAACTTATATTATTATTACAATAAAGAAACTTTATTATTTTAATCATTTAAAGTATGGCATTCACATAAATTAAAACTTGCTTATCAAATGTACGTTATTAACTTACATTTTATTATTACAGTAAGTAACATTTATCATTTTAATCAATTTAAAATACACCATTACATTGATTAAAATCTACGTGTCAAATGTACGTTTTAAATTTTATAATCCTATTACAATAATGAACATTAATTAATTAAATCAATACCACACTACTTAAAACTTTACATGTTTCTTTCTTAATTAAAACTTTACATGTTCTTGCATTAATTAAAACTTTCATGTTCTCTCATTAATTAGGACTTTACACGTTTCTTTCATTAATTAAAACCTATACGTTTCTTTCATAAATTAAAACCTATACGTTTCTTTCATAAATTAAAACCTATACGTTTCTTTCATAAATTAAAACCTATATGTTTCTTTCACAAATTCAAACTTATACGTTTCTTTCATAAATTAAAACTTATACGTTTCTTTCACAAATTAAAACTTATACGTTTCTTCACTTTTCAACAAATAAACTTAACATTTCAGATTTATATTACCATTTCACAAATTTAACTAAACTTCCAATTTATTTAATTAATTTAACATCTTTAGTTAAAACTCAAATTTCACATTTTCAAGTCAAGTTATCTTTTAAAATTTCATTTTTCAACAGTCATTTATTCAACCACTTAAATTTATAGAAAAATCAAAAATTCTTAATAAATCACTTAAATTCAAATATAAATCAATTTATCATATTTACCATTTTTCAAATAGAATTAAAGTCCATTTTATTCATATAACTTAAATATCATTTTTAGTCAAAATTCCAAATTTCAAACATAAGTTATATTTCAGAAATCCAGTTAAACAATTCATAAATTACATTTTAAACACATAGAAAAATCATATTTTATTTATTTTAAAAACTTTCAAAAACTATTTAAACCAAATTTCGTAAATTTATAATTTTTAAAATACATAAAATATTCAAAACACTTTATAGAATAACCACGGGTCTGTATATAGTTTTCTAACCTAGGTCAAGTGATACGGATATGTATCATTTCAATCCGCAGTTTAAAAAGTAAAATTCCGGGTTCTATCATTTCAAACCCGCAATCCCAAGTTAAAATTAGATAAATAACAATAACTCAGGCCTATCATTTCAGCCCATAATGATTCTATTCTAACAGGGAACATGAAGTGTGATCATAAACAGAAATAATATGAACAATGTCAATATCACAATATACAGTCATATATCAGGTGTCAGGTGAAAATTAACAGTTTTAACATGATAATAACATGGCATAACCTATCATATGATCATCATTAACTTGCATAAACATTTTATATTACTAAACACTTGTCATCAATTCACTTTTTTATAAGTATAAATGTCAGAGTGAGAAAGACTCACCTTTCAAGCTGAAGACCAAAACAACAAGCACAAGAGCGATTCCAAAAGCACGACAAGCACGATTTGAATTGAATGAATGGAAAGCCTTGATAATGATCTTGTATACAACAAATAAGCAAGACCATATAAACATATGCGTACAATAAAAAACAGCATTGAAACTGATTGAAATAAAACAACAATGGACAAGATGATTTTACCATGCCTCAATCACTTCAACGCTTGGCCTAAGGGACACTTATGCTCGGCTATGATGATGCTTTGGCCCAGGTATGGCATCATATAGGTCAGGTTTTGATATGGTTTGGATCTGGTTTGGACCTAGAAGGTACGACTACATGGCAAGAGCAAGGTGGAGGTTACAAGGCATGAGAATACAAAGGTTTAAGGCAAACAAGTGGGTTTTTGGTGCACATATGGGTTCGGCCTTGACTGATGTGGGCTTGGCTATTCATGCTACAGATCAGATCAATGCTGGAGTGGTGCGTGGTGGTCAGGCCAGCAGTGGTGGTGGCGGCTATGGTGGTGATTTTGGTGGTGGATGAAGGGAATGAGGCAACAATGGTCAAAATCATTTTTTTAGGCATATAGGTTGCAATTTGAAGGGTTTGGCCACCATAGATGGCTCGGCCATGGTCATGGTTGGTGGAGTAGATGGTGTTGGAGGCATGGAAGAGATGTAGGAGTTTGTGGCTGCGGCTATGGAGAAGAGGCAGATCCAAACTAGAAGAGAAACAAGGCAAAATTTAGAGAAAACAAGTCGAAAAGTAAGAAAAAGAAAGGGAAGCCATTACCAGATCTTTGAAGCCGTGAGAAACAAATGAAAATGATCTTTTTTTTTTCACGTGAAAACCTAATGAGATGAAGGCTACATTAGGGTTTTACAGGCTAAGGCAATTAATTGAGGAGTTTAAGGAAATGAAGGGTTTGGCCAAATAAAAGAGCTTACATTTCAAAGTGATTTACAATCTTCCATATTCTTTCCTTTTAAAACTTTACATAAACAAAATTTCAGGAGAAAATACTTTACAAACGGAATCAATTAGAAATATGAGGTAACAAATAGTATAATTTTAAAAAAATATAAAATAATGAAGAAAATGCCTTAAAAATACCAAACAGTGTTCTAAAATTGTGCATAAATCACTGTTAGTCTTGGAAAATTATACATTTCATTATAAAATTATTATGAAGTGGAAAGTTGAATTAAATTAATTTATTTAAATCATTTTCATGGTGAAATAAATAATTAAATTTTAATTAAATAGAATTTTAAATAAAGAAAAATGCAGTAAATACGAAACTAGGCTTTATAAATTGAAATAAATTCAAATAAACTTTAGAAAAATTATATTATCATTTCAAAAATACTTAAAAGTCAAAATATACATAATATAACATATTATCACATATTAAAATAAAATATAACAAAGAAGAAGTAATTTATACGATTTAAAATAGTCACTGTTAAATAACCTTATATACGCACCATATTGTGAAGGGTATAACTTTCACAATTTACATCCGATTTCAACGAAACGAAAAGTGATGTTCTTAAAATTTTATTTACTTTCATAATAAAAGATAAAATTTAAATTTTCAAACTTTTAAAAATTTAAATTAAAAGTCAAAGTTTGACTATTTTGACCAAAAATTCACTTTACAGTAAAATATTCAAATTATACTAGTTTGAACTATAAATCACTTAATAATCATCATTTATATTAAAAAATGAGATGTTTGAATTTTTTTTTTTAAAATAACATAAAAAAGTAAAGTCAATTTATAAATATAAGCAAAATCTAGGGTTGTTACACTCTCCCCCACTCAAAAACTTTTCGTCCCCGAAAAGGAATGAGGTACGGAAAAGCACAGAAAAAGATAAAGTGAAATAAGATTGAGACAAGATAACAAGGAGATTGAAATTATACCTGATAACTATTGTTATAGGTAAGTTTAACAAGGTGCAGATTTATCAAAGATTATACAAAGATTTCTAAACAGAAAGATTATAGAAAGATGCCCATACCAGTCTGTAGTAAGATAAGAATAATAAGGACAACAAAATGATAATTTGAAGAAAAAAAATAAGGAAATAAATTTGAAAGCATGGAAATTTCAACTTAATTTTTTTTTAGAAGTTAAATAAATCGTTAACTATCTCAAATTTCATTGTTTTATTATCCAATCATCTTAAATTAACAATTTTTAGAACCATGGGTTTGAAAAATAATCATTTATTACACTCACAATGTATTTAATAAATTTAATTCTTCTTTATTCCTAATTAAAATTAAAATTATTCCGCTCACTATATTTATCACTTACGTTAAACATACTTACACTTATTATAACTGCTTTCTTTTATTCTTAGTTCTTTTAACATTATTTTATTGTAAGTTATTCAATTACCCTTTATTATATTTACCTCTGTTAATCATTTTATAATTAAAATTTAAGTGTATAACATTTATTATAACCATTCAAATTTTATTTATAAAATCTTTTTATATCGTGTATTATCCAATTACATTTTTAACTTCTGAAATTTTGGTAAGCTATATTGGAATGCAATTTGTATTATACAAATAAAACTTTCCAATTCAATTATCTCAAGCTTAAATCAATTTTTTTTTCTTTTTATAATTGAAATTATTCTTTAAAAATAGAATTTTAAGAATTAAATTTCTGATTTCTTCAGACCATTTAGAGATAAGAAATAATATATATACATATATAATATGTCAAATCAAATTTCAATCATATATATATATATATTATAAATCAAGTCATATTTTAGAAATTCAAATCAATTTAATTTCCCAAAACAAAGCTGTAGCAAGACTACAGAACAGTCTCTTAACTTCGAAACTCGAAAATGAACGTCGATGATGTCGCGATCATCACCGAAGTTATTTTCCAGCGACAAAGAGAAGAGCACTAATTTTAAACCTTTAAAATTCTTTGAAAACAAATTCTATACAAAATACTTTAAATAATATAACCTTTTAAAACTTTAAACCAAAGTTCGAAATAATCGGAATTTTAAATCCTCAAATTCTTGTTTTAAATTCATTTCATTAAGTTCCATAAATTTACTTATATATCAAAATTTCTTTCATTAACCAATTTTTTTTTAAATATATTGTGTCCGTTTGTTCTGTCAAAGTGTTTTGGAAATCTTATCGATAGCGCTGATCAGACGTATCGATCAGAAACACAACTCAACATCAACAACTCAAACAACACAATATATAAAACATTTTAATTTTAAATACTAGTTTACAAATACACTATACATGAATAGATTTTCAAAGAAGTATAGAGATTCAAATTTTTTATTAACACAAATCAAAGGAGATTATGATTTAAAAATAAGTTGGAAACAAGGATGACATGATTAAATAACAGAATAGGAAGATGGATAAGCTTATATAAATCACGGGCAACCTTAATAGGGTCAACCGTGACTTAAAGAATAAGATCAATGTTGATTTTTCTAGGGTAAATCTACATTCGATCCAAAGAGCTAGAGTTTGAAATAACAAAAGATATTAGCATCTAAACCAAGGATAGATAAGAATCTCTGGTGAATCGATGCTAACTGCAAAGGAGTTTTCCCCCTTTTTCAATTAAATTTGAAATTGGGGTGATCGCCGACTCACTAGAAAGATCATTCGAAGCAGAGTTATGGAATGCTCTAGAATCAAAAGAAGATGAATAGTGGGGGATACGAATGGATTTTGGAACCGTAGGGAATGTTCCAAAATTCAAAGGAATCGAGTCAAAAGGGAGAGACTCAAACTCGAATGAAAGTGATTCTGTAAATACACTCACTCCATATGCTGAGTTTTGCCTAGAGCAACCTAGCTCTGATACCAACTGTAACGGGCCGCGCCAGTGGGGTAACGCCCACCGTAGCATACATTGGTACCTGTGTTTTGCTTTTACGGCCAGCCTCTCGACTGCACCACCAACCCCCGTGGGGACATGTAGGAGTAAGAGTCAACCGTTCGCTACCAAACCACGAAGCGAGAACCCCCTATCATGCTGCACCCTCCAAGTGCAATGGCAGACACACATGTCGGAATTAAACCATTCGCATATTTTTAACTGTAACGACCCTGTAACGACCCGGTATTTTCAACCATTCGCATCCATTATAAGTGTATAAGTAGACACTCATGCCGGAATTAAATTTCTCAAAATACCACGTTGTAAATAAAAATTTGGCAAATCTCAGAATATACAGTAAATAAAAATCACAGATCACAGACACAGAGTATATAAAAATGCAGCGGAAGAAAAGAGATAGTAGTTCATGAAGCTACTATATAAATATGAGATACATCAGAGTTAAATAAGATACAACAGAAGAGTAACAAGATACAATAGGTACAAATCAGATACATCACTGAATCACTGGATACTGAAACAAAATAGATGGCTAGATCTTCAAGGAAAGCTCCAAAGCCGAAGGTGAATCTTGAATGCTAACTCAATCAATCTGACCCGAGCGTAAAGCAAAACACAAAACCCTCGAGTCAGGACATAAATACTTATAAACTGTAAATCAACTCAAGTGAACAGTAACAAAATACATCAGTAACTTAAAGGATGCTTGGGACCGCCCATCCTCTAAGGACCCGTTAAACTATTTACTATGTAGTAATATACGCTATATACGGTAGTGTCTAATCAGTAAAGTATAATCATATAGAAAATAGCGTTAAGGGGATGGTGAACCTTAACGCGGTCGGATCTTTAAAACCAAAATCGTAGTGGGCTCGATATAAGGATATGACACGGCACGCAAGGAAATGCCAGGGTGGATACACCGTTTGCACTCCCGGACGGGTGGTGACGGCAAGCCAGCAGCTTCCGCCCACCTCGAACAATACCCCCGAATCAAAAGTGGCGCCACCGAATTGAATCACAAAAGTAAAAGAATAGTTTTTGATGGAGCATGCTCGATGAAAGGGTGCGACCCTTTGTGTAGCCCGGTATAGCTCCTGTTTTAGTCATATATGCCAACTCATGGGATTTGGGTCCACGTAACATACCTCGAGAACGTCGCCACCATCCTACTTCATTCTGGAATCTCCACCGCGTACACAGTTGTTAAAGTGGTTTCGGTATTGTCCGGCTATAAGACAATATCCGTTCCCGGTCTCTTTAACAACCAATCGTTATTATAACCCATGGATATTTATTTCAAATAATTTATACTTTCAAGACCAAAATATCATACTCATTTCAAAACAATATCACAATTGTATCATTTCCATTTCAAAAATAATTCAATATTATATCATTCAAATAAAACCAAATTTTCAAATCATTGAATATTTCTTTAAATTTATTAAACTTGAAATATTCCTTTAAATTATCATAGAATTTTTGGAAATGTTACCTTAAGGAATCATAACATTTTTGGAATGTACTACTTTCCACTTTACATTGTATATAATCAAAGTATCGATAAGGTTAAAATTTTAACATGTCAATTTATCATAGCCTTATAGTTAAATAAACTTTCTTACTGAATATACAATTTAAACCGAAATTCTTATGTTAAGTTAAAAGCACCTTATTAACCTACATTATTATTACAATAAAGAAACTTTATTATTTTAATCATTTAAAGTATGCCATTCACATAAATTAAAACTTGCTTATCAAATGTACGTTATCAACTTACATTTTATTATTACAGTAAGTAACATTTATCATTTTAATCAATTTAAAATACACCATTACATTGATTAAAATCTACGTGTCAAATGTACGTTTTAAATTTTATATTCCTATTACAATAATGAACATTTATTAATTAAATCAATACCACACTACTTAAAACTTTACATGTTTCTTTCTTAATTAAAACTTTACATGTTCTTGCATTAATTAAAACTTTCATGTTCTCTCATTAATTAGGACTTTACACGTTTCTTTCATTAATTAAAACCTATACGTTTCTTCCATAAATTAAAACCTATACGTTTCTTCCATAAATTAAAACCTATACGTTTCTTTCATAAATTAAAACCTATACGTTTCTTTCATATATTAAAACCTATACGTTTCTTTCACAAATTAAAACTTATACGTTTCTTTCATAAATTAAAACTTATACCTTTCTTTCACAAATTAAAACTTATACGTTTCTTCACTTTTCAACAAATAAACTTAACATTTCAGATTTATATTACCATTTCACAAATTTAACTAAACTTCCAATTTATTTAATTAATTTAACATCTTTAGTTAAAACTCAAATTTCAAATTTTCAAGTCAAGTTATCTTTTGAAATTTCATTTTTCAACAGTCATTTATTCAACCACTTAAATTTATAGAAAAATCAAAAATTCTTAATAAATCACTTAAATTCAAATATAAATCAATTTATCATATTTACCATTTTTCAAATATAATTAAAGTCCATTTTATTCATATAACTTAAATATCATTTTTAGTCAAAATTCCAAATTTCAAACATAAGTTATATTTCAGAAATCCAATTAAACAATTCATAAATTACATTTTTAACACATAGAAAAATTATATTTTATTTATTCTAAAACCTTTCAAAAACTATTTAAACCAAATTTCATAAATATATAATTTTTAAAATATTTAAATATTCAAAACACTTTATAGAATAACCACGGGTCTGTGCATAGTTTTCTAACCTAGGTCAAGTGATACGGATATGTATCATTTCAATCCGCAGTTTAGAAAGTAAAATTCCGGGTTCTATCATTTCAAACCCGCAATCCCAAGTTAAAATTAGATAAATAACAATAACTCAGGCCTATCATTTCAGCCCATAATGATTCTATTCTAACAGGGAACATGTAGTGTGATCATAAACAGAAATAATATGAACAATGTCAATATCACAATATACAGTCATATATCAGGTGTCAGGTGAAAATTAACAGTTTTAACATGATAATAACATGGCATAACCTATCATATGATCATCATTAACTTGCATAAACATTTTATATTACTAAACACTTGTCATCAGTTCACTTTTTCATAAGTATAAATGTCAGAGTGAGAAAGACTCACCTTTCAAGCTAAAGACCAAAACAACAAGCACAAGAGCGATTCCAAAAGCACGACAAGCACGATTTGAATTGAATGAATGGAAAGCCTTGATAATGATCTTGTATACAACAAATATGCAAGACCATATAAACATATGCGTATAATACAAAACAGCATTGAAACTGATTGAAATAAAACAACAATGGACAAGATGATTTTACCATGCCTCAATCACTTCAACGCTTGGCCTAAGGGACACTTATGCTCGGCTATGATGATGCTTTGGACCAGGGATGGCATCATATAGGTAAGGTTTTGATATGGTTTGGATCTGGTTTGGACCTAGAAGGTACGGCTACATGGCAAGAGCAAGGTGGAGGTTACAAGGCATGAGAATACAAAGGTTTAAGGCAAACAAGTGGGTTTTTGGTGCACATATGGGTTCGGCCTTGACTGATGTGGGCTTGGCTATTCATGCTACAGGTCAGATCAATGCTGGAGTGGTGCGTGGTGGTCAGGCCAGTGGTGGTGGCGGCGGCTATGGTGGTGATTTGGGTGGTAGATGAAGGGAATGAGGCAACAATGGTCAAAAACATTGTTTTTAGGCATGTAGGTTGCAATTTGAAGGGTTTGGCCACCATAGATGGCTCGGCCATGGTCATGGTTGGTGGAGTAGATGGTGTTGGAGGCATGAAAGAGATGTAGGAGTTTGTGGTTGCGGCTATGGAGAAGAGGCCGATCCAAACTAGAAGAGAAACAAGGCAAAATTTAGAGAAAACAAGTAGAAAAGTAAGAAAAAGAAAGGGAAGCCATTACCAGATCTTTGAAGCCGTGAGAAACAAATGAAAATGATCTTTTTTTTTCACGTGAAAACCTAATGAGATGACGGTTACATTAGGGTTTTACACGGCTAAGGAAATTAATTGAGGAGTTTAAGGAAATGAAGGGTTTGGGCAAATAAAAGGGCTTACGTTTCAAAGTGATTATAATCTTCCATATTCTTTCCTTTTAAAACTTTACATAACAAAATTTCAGGAGAAAATACTTTACAAACTGATCAATTAGAAATATGAGGTAACAAATAGTATAATTTGAAAAAAATATAAAATAATGAAGAAAATGCCTTAAAAATACCAAACAGTGTTCTAAAATTGTGCATAAATCACTGTTAGTCTTGGAAAATTATACATTTCATTATAAAATTATTATGAAGTGGAAAGTTGAATTAAATTAATTTATTTAATGCATTTTCTTGGTTAAATAAATAATTAAATTTTAATTAAATAGAATTTTAAATAAAGAAAAATGCAGTAAATACCAAACTAGGCTTTATAAATTGAAATAAATTCAAATAAACTTTAGAAAAATTATATTATCATTTCAAAAATACTTAAAAGTCAAAATATACATAATATAACATATTATCACATATTAAAATAAAATATAACAAAGAAGAAGTAATTTATACAATTTAAAATAGTCATTGTTAAATAACCCTATATACGCACAATATTGTAAAGGGTATAACTTTCACAATTTACATCCGATTTCAATGAAACGAAAAGTGGTGTTCTTAAAATTTTATGTAATTTCATAATAAAAGATAAAATTTTAATTTTCAAACTTTTAAAATTTTAAATTAAAAGTCAAAGTTTGACTATTTTGACCAAAAATTCACTTTACAGTAAAATATTCAAATTATACTAGTTTGAACTATAAATCACTTAATAATCATCATTTATATTAAAAAATGAGATGTTTGAATTTTTTTTTTAAATAACATAAGAAACAAATAAAGTCAATTTAAAAATATAAGCAAAATCTAGGGTTGTTACATTCGTTATTAATATAATAATGCGGTTTTAAAAGATAAAAATGAGTTTAAACTTAATCCTAAAGTATAATTATAGAAAGTGACCTAGTTAATCACTATTTACTAGCCAGTAAGGAACTGGATTTTGAAATTATGCAATTGGAAGGAGTTTCTGACCCCCAAAACTTTTACGAATGCTTTCATAATAATTAATTATGATTTTTAAGACTTACTTGGGAATTTTCGAAAGATTTAGAAAAATGGTCAAATTCGAGAGTCGAATGAATTATTTAAATAATAAACAATATTTGGAAATAAGCTCGGAAGTGAAATTGTACTTTGATGCATGGAAATGACTATTATTTAAAGGATAAAGAATGTGATCGAACAAAGGTATGAGTGGAAATAGCTCCCCAACTTGGAAGGCCTCATTGTTTGTTGATAAATAACTGAGTTTGAAATCGAAGACTTAAGTATAATTGAGGTATTATCTCTGAATGAGAATTAAAGTAAATAATAGAAAGGGGTATGCGGTAATACCTAAGAGTACATATTGTCCCGCCTATGAGACCTGAAAAAGTGGTTAAGGTAGTCAACAAGATGGGAAATCCATCTTACCTTATTTGTTCCTTAGACGAGGGGTGGAATAGATCAAAAGGTAGATTTAGACATTTGTCAAAGATCATATAAAAGTTTTGAAAAGAAAAATTAAGGAGAATGGGTAAAAAGGAGTTGGAACTTAATTGTTGTGACTTTTAGTCGGGTAATCTTTTGGGTGTCGATCTGATGTTGGTTTAGGCCTTCAAGGTTTGCGCTTGGGCAATTATTCTCTTAATATTTTACAATCGAGAACTGATTCTAATGGGAAAACTATGACTAAGCAATTAATTTAATGAGGCTTAATGATTTCGTGTACACATATGCACATTTTATTTTGATGATTGATATCGAAGGAACCACGGTTGGATTTTTGTACTCCAAATTCGAAGACCACTTCGAATCAATTTGTGGTATTCCAGAAATATATGTTATATTGAAGGTTGAAGACCGAGGAATCTTCTCGGTAGGGAAAAGGCTATTCATTGAGTAGGTACTTAAGATGAAATCTTTTAGATAGCCGGAAAAGATAACTACAAAGTAGCGATAGTCCTTTCTTTATAGAGAAATATCTGTTGTATTGAAGACCAGAGATCTTTCATGGTAAGCGAATTGCTTTTTGATAATTTTGGATTCATGCCCAAGGTAAATGAATAGCAGTGATCCCTTATTGTAGGATCTGCAATGATGCAAGGGCTGCAGCTATTATGACCAAGGAAGCAGCAAGGCGGTGCCTTTGGTTCATCCTTTACTTGGATGACTCATATGGATGGATATCGGATAAACCATTTCCTACGATTACATACATTGACTTTTACAAGCATACATCTGTTGGGTGCAGAGATGGTAACTTCTCATAGCCTGGCACCCCTCTCTGGGACGTATAAGCTCAGATGTTGTATTTTGTGGGAGTCAATTAGTAATTGGCAGATCTTGAAATGTGGCATTCAGAGTGAATGAGCTAGAATGAAAAGGTAATGCATTACCTCGAGCCTCATCAAATGGGGAGTGACTGAAACAGGGCGTGCAACAAGATGAATTATGGTTTAGCACCCATGAGAATGTCCACGTTTTCCTTTTAAGATATAACTGACCTTCTGCTATATTTCTGGTATGAAGGTTGTGATGAGAGCGCTCTTGCAAGGTCGGAAATGACCAAGGGAAATGGCGTATTCGGTCTATCAGTTGGGTAGACAGTCCTGTTTAGGCATTAGGTGGGGAACTCACACCCAGATGCATCCCTCTAGAGGTGTACTGAATGGACGGTAGTCCCTTACCATGGTTGGAAGAATGGAATCCAATAATCCATTGAGAGCCTTGTATGATTTTTACTGTAGGCCAAATACAGAAATTTAATCAATATAACAATTTCAACTAAGATTCATAAGTTTACTTGAAAAACACTTTCCAAATAATGTCATTAAAAATAACATCCCTTATTTTTGGTATAATCATTTTGTGGCTATCATAAGCGAAAAACACGTTTAGTGTTTTTATTCTTCGTTGTCTTATGAGATATACAAAATTTCACAGCGGAAAACATTGCAAAATATATCAATCAGAGTCGAACCTACGTTTCAAGAAGTACTCTTATGTATTACCGCATACCCCTTCTGTTATTTACTTTAATTCTCATTTAGAGATAATACCTCATTCATACTTAAGTCTTTGATTTCAAACTCATTTATTTATCAGCAAACAATGAGGCCTTCCAAGTAGGGGAACTATTTCCTCTTAGACCTTGGTTCGATCACATTCATTATCCTTTAAATAACAGTCATTTCCATACCTCAAAGTCTAATGTCACTTCCAAGCTCATTTCCAATTTTTTTTATTTAAACAATTCATTCGACTCTAGAATTTGAACATTTTTCTATGTCTGAAGAAAATTTCCAAATAAATCTTAAAAATCATAATTAATTATTATGAAAGCATTAGTAAAAGACCTGTATCAGAAACTCCTTTCGATTCCATAATTTCAAAATCAAATTCCTAAATCACTAGTAAATAATGATTAATTAGGTCACTTTCTATAATTATACTTTCGATTAATTATAAACTCATTTTTATCTTTTAAAACCTCATTATTAAATTAATAATTAATTTATAAACATATTTCATAATTTTAGAGCAATAGAACTCCACTTACCAAAATCTGAATTTTACTGCTTCTGCAATTACCTTTTTGTAAACTGTTTTGTTTTTAACTTGAGTATTATAAATCGAAAACTTACATTTTTGTATTCATATGAAAGCTGTCGACTTTATGGTCAAAAATTCATATGTTAGACTTTGGTTTATATGTTTTTAAATATATTTTGCTGTAAAGATATTGTTCAATATTATATTTTCTCCATATGTTGTGAGATTCTGTTCTATTCCGCTGTGTTATTCTGTTCTATTCCTTTTTTTTACTTCAACATTAATGAGTTGGTTTTTCATGGCTTGGGAATTTGTATCTAAGGAGTATTAGTGAGGGCTTTCATGACGTGAAAAATTGGGTCATTACAATGCGAGTTTCGGATCCTCTCTGCAATAAGAAAACATCGAATGAATCTCGATGCCAACTTTCTTGATTTTCCAAATCGGATCGCCCCTTCCATTGGTGATACCTTGACGAAAACCTAATCTCTAACTGAGAACTCCAATTCTTTTCGTCATCAATCCGCATAGGTCTTCTGCCTAGATTGAGCTTTCTTCATCCTAGCTCGAGTGATCTCAATCTTTTGTGCAGCTTCTCTAACCATATTTGGACCAAGAACTAACCTATCATGGGTCTTCAATCAACAAACGGGAGATTTGCATGTCCTTCCATACAAAGCTTCAAACAGTACCATCCATATACTATCCTGGTAATAGTTGTTATACGAAAACTTGACTAAGTGTAGATGGCCTTCCCATGATCCCCCAAAATCTAGCATACAAGCTTGTAACAATCCAAGATTTTGTTAACTCTCCGTTTTCCCATCTGTCTACGGATGGTAAGTGATACACATCTTGAGCTTGGAACCTATAATCTCGTGTAGAATCTTCCAGAATTTGCTAGTGAATAAGGGATTCTCTATCGCTTACTATACTATTAGGAATCCCATGCAGTCTAACTACATTTTTCATAAATAACTTAGCCAAAACAGGTGCTGTCCTAGTTGACTTAAAGGAATGAAGTAGGCACCCTTGGTCAGCCTGTTCAATATAACTCATACTCTTTCGTTTCCTCCGTTTGACCTGGGTAACTCATCAACAAAATCCATAGAAATAGAATCCCACTTCCAAATTAGGATATCTAAAGGCTGAAGTAACCTAGTTGGTTTCTAATGTTTAGTTTTAACCCATTGATAGTTCAAACACTGCTTCACCCATAAGCCTACATCCCTTTTCATACCTTTCCAGAAGAAACTTCTCTTCATGTGTTGATACATCTTAGTTCCTTTTGGATGAATAGTGAACTTCGAACGATGGCATTCCTTAAGATATTTTTTTCCTGATCTTTCCCACATTCAGAACACACAATCTAACTTACTTTGTTAACCACTCATTCTAGTCAAGACTGAAATCTTTCAAGTCATCGCTCTCAGTTCCTTCTCTTAACTTTCTGATCCGTTCAGCTAAAACTGGATCCTTATTCTTCTTAGAAGCAATCCTTTCGATCATCATTGGTGGAACTTCCAAACAAGATAGCATAACAGTTTCTGCACTAGATCCATCTTGAGATCTCCATCGTACTCTGCATGTTGTCAGTGCTTCTAAATCTTTCCACTCAGTATCATCGCCAACACTGCATTTTGATGTTTCCTGCTATGTGCACTGCAACTTTGTTTCCTTTCCCTAGTGCGTACTCGATATCAAAATCATAAGCAGGTAAAAACTCCAAGCACCTCTACGGCCTCATATTCAACTCCTTTTATGAAAATATGTACTTCCATGACTTATGATCCATGTACAACTCTAATCTTTCTCCCAAAGATAACGTCTCCATACCTTCAATGCAAATATCATCGCAAAAAAGATGACTCACGATGGAAGCCATATTTCCAAGACCATCTGATTAAGGCATTGACCGACCAGCCATTGAAACAAGTCTCGTACCGACTAGAGACATTCGAATAATTACAAAAATGGAACATAGAATTGAGTCAATATGATATCACTTATCACCTGAGGAAAGCAATCATGGGCAAGCGATGCCCGACTTCCTTGTTGAATTTACAATAAGAGATGACGAAGAAGAAGTTTAGCCATAAGTGGATGAACTATGGAAGCTTTTCGTCAATGGAGCATCAAACAACTTCTGTTCGAGTGCAGGGTTTGTGCTCGAAAGCCTCAAGGGGAGAGCCATTAGCTATGCTCTATGCCTGGAGTTCCCAACTATGAATAACGAGGCAGAGTATGATCCACTGATCATAGGGTTGAAGGTCATGAAGGAACTCAAAATAAAGTGTTCATATATATACCGATTCCCAACTGGTCGTATATCGAGCGAAAGGAGTGTACTAAGAGTATGGAAAAAATCTGGCACCGTATTTGTCCAAAGTGCTAGAGCTGTAGAGCGACATCGAACACTACATTATAACTCATATACCATGTGAATAAAACACCAAGGCAGATTTTTCAGCTAAGTTGGCAAGCTCTGGAGAATCTCAATCGTTGGCGAAGGTCGTTGTTGAAACTCTAACTAATCCAAGATTTTATGAAATGGATGTAGAATGGATTATCTAGACCACGTGGAACCAGACACATGGACAACACCAATAAATGATTATCTTCTGGTGATAACTCATCCACCAGACCGAAACCAACAAAAGAAATTACTCAATAAGGTGTCGCGGTTCGTGATATAGGATGGAATACTCTGTCGAAGAGGATTCTCGGCCCCTCTCCTTAGGTGTGTGACCAATGATGAAGCGCAATGAATCCTGGAGAAGTGAATGAAGGCAAGTGCGGAGAACACACCATGAGGGCATACTTGGCAAGGAATCCTTCGATACGGGTACTTATGGCCAACAGTAAACCGTGATGCAGTAGATCATGCCAGAAGATGCGATTGCCGTCAAAGATTTGGCAAAATCAGGAGAACTACTTCATCAAAGCCAAGTAGATGGTCAGCCCATAGCTATTTGCAATATAGGGGATCGATTTGTTTAGCGTCCTTCCAATGGCAAAAGGTGGAGCCAAATAAGCTATATTGGTCGTAGATTATTTTACAAAATGGGTCGAAGAGAAACTACTGACCACTATAACCACGAAGAAAGTTATTAACTATATTACTAAAAAATCATTCGTAGGTTAACCATTCTGCAAAAAATCATCACTTACAATGGAACACAGTTCCAAAGCGCCAAGTTCAAAGACTTCTGCAAGTGCTTTGGAGTTGAAAAAAGCTTTTCCATAGTGGCTCATCCACAGGCAAATGGGCAAGTGGAGGCAATAAACAAGATCATCAAATCCACCATCAAAAACCGACCGACAAAAGCAAAGGGAAACTGGGTCGATGAGCTTCTACTTGCACTATGGGCATACTATACCACACAAAAATTGGCAACCAGCCACACCCCGTTCGCACCGGCATGTGGTTCAAAGGCAATAAATCATGTTGACCTAGAAGTCCCCTTGCACCGAAGGCTAAATTTTGATCAAAAAATGAGCAATTCCTACTTGAATTGCTAGGCATAGTCGATGGAAAGAGAGAGGAAGCAAAGTTGAGAATTGCCACCCACCAAAGAAGGTCAAAAATACTTCAACTCCAAAGTGCACAGTTAATCCTTCGAAGTTGGCGATCTTGTGCTCAAGCGAGTTCACACTATCGTGGGAGCTTTCGGACCGAATTACGAAGGACCATTTCTCCTTCATCAAAAGCTTTAATGGAACCTTCACGCTTACAACCGTTGACGGGATTGCAATTCCTAGAGCTTGGAATAGCGAATTATTCTGTCGATTTTGCATTTAAAAGGAACTATATTATTTTCTAATTTTCAGCAAATAAGCCATTACGGAAATGTCGGTGGTGTTGTCAATTGGTAAAGAATTTGCCATGCTTTTATTTATAATGTATGCTTCTTGAATTATCCAAATCATGTTCACGATAATTACCTAACGAGCCGACGGAATTAAATCGAATCAAACCGTTGACTCGACGGAACCCAATCCTGGCCCTCGAAAAAATAATGCCAACCCACCTGCATTTGAATGGCCACAAAATCAAGTTCTAGCGTTGCCCAAAGATAGGTGACGCCGATGAACTCAAAATTCAAGTTCCTCGCATTGCTCGGAGATAGGCAACGGCAAGGAACTCCGAATTCAAGTTTCTCGTGTTTCCCAAAATAAGCAAAGCCGGGGAACTCCAAATTCAAGTTTCTCATGCTATTCGAAGGTAGGAAACGCCGAGGAACTCAAAATTCAAGTTTCTCACAATGCCCCGAGATAGGCAACGTCGTGAATTCCAAATTCAAGTTTCTCGCGTTGCCCGGAGATAGGAAACGTTGGGGAACTTTGAATCCAAGTTTCTCTCGGTGCTCGGAGATAGGAAACACCAGGGAACCCCAAATTCAAGTTTCTCGTGCTGCTCGAAGATAAGCAACGCCGAGGAAGTCAAAATTCAAGTTTCTCACGCTGCTTGGAGATAGGCAACGCTGAGGGAATCAAAACTCAAGTTTCGTGCGTTTCCTGGAGACAAGCAATGCCGGGGAAGTCCAAATTTAAGTTTCTCGCATTTCTCGGTGATGGAAAATACCGAGGAACACTGAATCCAAGTTTCTCGCGTTGCCCGAAGATTGGAATTCTGGGTAACCCCAAATTTAAATTTCTCACGCTGCCTAGAGATAGGCAGCGCCGACGAATGCAAAATTCAAATTTCTCGTGCTTCCTGGAGATAAACAACATTGAGGAACTCAAAACTCAAGTTTCTCGCGCTGCTCAAAGATAGGCAACACGGAGGAACCACAAATTCCAGCTCCACGCACTGCCCACAGATAGAAAGTTCCAAGGAACCTTAGAAGCCGTGCATTCGAGTTGACACTTCTCACGATGCTCGAAACGATGAATACTTAAAGTTTTTTTAGAGTAAACAACCTTATGAATTGGGGGGAATATATATATACAAAGAAGAATAACTTAATTGCAAGGAGTCTATAAGTCCTGTCACTCCAAACAATAATAAATTCTCAAGTTCTATCTCAAAAGTAAACAAGGATTCTAAACAAAATTAAGCAGTTATGAAAATCATCAAAAGTTTTATGAACTTCTATAAAAGATCCTTCAAGTGCCAAGTTCATTATAGTTCCATTACTTTAAAAGGACTTCAGCTATGATCGTGGAACTAGCAAAGAATGATATCATACATGCATACAGAATATACATTAAAAGATAGATAAATATAAAGTCAAAATATCATTGTATTGCTTGTAGTCTTATGTATACAGGATCAAAATGTGGGGTCGTACCCACACAGCAATGACCGACAACAAAAATAAAAATATGTACAGACTCTATAACAAGGACACAAAATGCATGCTTTGCACTTAACAACTCAAAAGGAAAATGAATCGAAAAGAAGTGAAAAACGAAATGAACCCAGCTTCCCGCAAGTTGCATGACAAAGTCCGGTACTCCCCCATGTCGGCCGATCAGTGATTCTTGCCACTGCTCCCCTTTCCACCTATGGTTACCAGCTTCTACTCTTTTCGAGAGAGGTGTCACTGCCGGTGATATCAATATTAAGCTCAGTGGAAATCTTCCCCGTTCCATCCGAATGTTTCCCTAAAGAGTTGCCCGTTCCACGGTATTTCCTCAACTTTTGGGCTTTCTTCGAGGCCTAGACTGCCTCCACTTTCTCCTTCTTAATAGCAAGCAAATCTTGAGGAATCTTATGTGGCTGCTCCACCGTATCTCCTGCTCCTTTGCTTCAGCGACAGTGTATCACCTTCTAAGGATGCCAAAGGGTCGTCCAAGCCTTAGAGCACCTCAATCTTCTCGACCTTCTGTCCCGGTTGCGAGCAAGATACGGAGGTGGGGATAGGAGCAGGGATGGATAAAATCTTGGAGGATGTAAAGATGGCTGCATGCACAAGTGCTGAAGTAGCTGGTGTGGCAACCGGACAAGTGGATGGACATATAAGATAAAAAGTAAAAGCATTAAACTCCTCTTTCTCTTGTGCTGTAAGGTAGAGGTTCCCGAAGAAGCATTGCGTTACCTTGGCCAGTGGAAGGGTCATGAATGGCAACCTCAAACTTGTCCCCTTCGCCTTCTTTGGAAGGCTCTACCGTATGAGGAACTACGACAAGCCCCGAGCTCATTTGCTGATTATGAGGCTGCCTTGATGATTTGCACACATCAGTGGCTGTCACCAAATCCGCTTCAGTAGCCTCCCTCTCTCGCTCAATTTGAATAATCTCTTGACCCTCCATCAATGATTTCATAGACTCCTCATTGAGATAGGCTTCCAGAAACTCTTGTTTTGAATTAACGTCGCCTTTCTCGGCAAAACAGGACAAGATTTCTTCCCAAACGAGGGCAAGAGTGGATGGAAACTTCGGGCCAAGATAGCAAAGGCTCCCTTGATGCAGCAAAGAGTTAGCATAAAAATTTAGGATTGGTGCATCTGACTTCTCCATATTCTGATCAAAGAATAATGGAGACCAGATAATTGTTTATCACCTCGGCCCTCTCTATGTCAACAGTAGTTTTGTCAGCACTGAGTTGTGTGACCTAAGCCTGTAATTTTGCAATTGCCTCGGCTTAGTCGGAAATAGTTTTATTATGCCCCTCGACATTCAGATCGTGGTCGGCGATCATCTTCTTTTTAGCTTCATTGGTAGCATTGCAAGCGACCACATCTTCCTTTAGCTTAGCTTCCTCCTCGTGAGTCTTCTTGATTTCATCTCTCTAGAAAATTTCAGATCTCTTATGTGGGTTTTTCATTTCCTCCATTAGACTAGTAGTCCTCCTACTATCCTAGAGTACTGTCCATTTCTCCTCCTCCAATTGTTTGATTTTGGCATGCCAGTCGATCAACACCTTTTCAATATCATCTTTTCCGACTTCAAAGGAGAGAATCTCCTGGTAGTTGTTCATATTGGTGTCTTCTAATTGTTTGTAGACCTTTTCCCACTTCTTAGCCTATTCCAGGTCATCTTGAATGGCCTGGAGGTGCGATATCTAAGTGTCCCTGTGAATGGGGTGAATATCCATGTCAAACTTAACGCCTCTCAAAAACGAACCCGATGGAGCCGCAGTAAACTTAGGCAGGTCTGAAGGAAGAGTGTAGGCCGATCTTCGGTGGGGATGTGAAGTGTCAGGAGAAGCTATAAAAATAGAAGAGGATGGAGCATGTGTTGGTAGTAGTGTTGGGGCAGAAGAAATAGGAACCTCTTGTCCTAAGGAAGCATGCTTCAGAACGGGCTCAGAAGGATGGGAGTGATAATCAAACTTTGGCTTCTTAGACGGCTCCTCCTTGTCATCATGAGACCGCCTTTTCTCATACCATCCATGGTATGAACGAGGCCTACCTCTTTCCTTTTGGCAGTGGGCATCTGTCTCAATTTCTTTCGATCACTTGTATTCATCTTCCATCTCCTAGACTTGTTGGGGGTTGAAAGAACGCTTCGAGTACCGCTGCAATTCGGTAGAAGCCTCAAAGTCATCGTAAAAACCATGCCCTCTCGTCATACCTTGAAAAGTGCATACACAAAAAGACTTTAGAAACATACAAGGAGTTAAGTGAGCATGCAAAGAATGAAAGATATGAATAATTTCAATCCTAGTATGTTGTGTTATGCATTCCTTGTACATGCCTAAGGCATCATTACAAACCAGAGTGAAATGCTATCAAAGGGAGAATTGGACTGGCTACGGTTGTTATAGGCAGAGTTAGGCTGACGGATGTCGTGATATCATCTGAACAGGAAAACATCACATCAAATTTGAAGTCCTCGTTCATAATGCATCAATGTCGATAAATACATCACCCAAATATCCAAGGTTTTCCCTGGCAGCCTTGCTAGGAGAATCTTGACGCTTGCTAGTTTCCGGGGCCTTCTCTTTATCACGGTGTCAAAAGGAGGTGAATTCTGCAGAACGGGTCTCCTACCCAGTGTCTCATCACACGACTTTAAGTCCTCAACTTCAGATTATGACGAAAATTAATCACTAGCCGTGGTTTAACCACTGGTACCTTCAAACCCCCATCCTCTTTCTCTGAGTCAATTGAGGCTTTCCCTTCTCCGTGTGTAGGTTCGTCTTCCATTTCCTCTTGGATTGGATACATTCTAGATGGACCACTTAAACCGGCCGCGATGTCCTCCTCATGAGTCTTTTCAGTGGGCATTCGGATGGGCCGCCTATTCCGTGACCTACATCAGAATCATGTGACGAAGAAGAAGGACTTGCACGAACTCTGTTCAGCCGGTAGAGGGAACTTCAATCCGAGCAACAGATCGACCCGGAGCTAATAGCCCAAATTGGTGCAAATTCTCATCAATTAGCAGAACCCTGCGCATCGTTCCTCGGCATCAATGGCCTTTAGAGTTTGACATATTTTGTTAAGGACCATGTCTCTGTTCGGTCTCGGGATAACTGCAAAGAGCACGAAGATTAGTTAAAATCTCTATTACATCACTTTAAAGCTTTGAAAACGGGGAATAAGAACATCCATTAGTGGTTAAACCCCTCGGGGAACCGAACGAAGATGAACCACATCTTAAATTTTGACAAGTTCCTATGCAATTGCAAAATGATCTTCTGATTCCGCTGGGCATTGATAATGATCAGGGAGGGGTATTCATTTCCCCTCCTAAAAGGCAAGAAGTATCGCAACTTGTCAAAATTCGGAGTGCGATGGAATGTCAGCATAAAGAGAGTGTGCATGCAAGTGAGGATGGTGCAACTATTTGGATGAAGGTCGAATGGGGTGTTTCATGCAAAAAGTCGTTGAAGGGGCGCATGGGTCCATTCAAACATGTATAGCAGTGATAAGTTATGAACCCCAAAGGAGTCAAGTGAGTAAACTCGTCTTTCGCTACCATGTACGTGTCCTCTACAAAATCCTATGTTGTATGTGTATATTGTGGAGAACCTTGGCAAAAACTAACGATGGGGCTTTTTGAAACACCCCACCACCCTTGGTGTACCCAAAAGGACAAGCTAAAAGATGTGGTGCGTTGTAAACTAAAACTAGTAGAGACTAAGATTCGCAAGAGAAAATAGATAAAAATAGCGGAAACAATTAAAATAATAATTTGCTAAAAGTCAAACTTCATAATATAGAAATATAGAACCAAATACA
Source organism: Allium cepa (assembly GCA_030765085.1). NCBI lineage: Eukaryota > Viridiplantae > Streptophyta > Magnoliopsida > Asparagales > Amaryllidaceae > Allium > Allium cepa. Next base: position 512,090,587 of record CM060941.1, read on the forward strand.
TCATAGGTCTCAAAATACCAATATATGTCTAATGGAATCAAAACCTCGATCTCATAAATATCAGAGTACAAACTATCCCTCACAAAGTGCAGTACATGGAATAAGCTAAAAACTAAAAATAAAGAAGAGAAATACATAAGAAATCTCTGCCAAAGAAGTCTCCAACTATCTGCAATCTATCATCTTTGCTCCTGCTAGCCTACGAGGGAAAAATAGGGAAATGGATGAGTGGGTTAGACTAAAAGTCTGATGAATGATAGTAATTACTGAAATCTTTAAGCAAAGTAAAAGCAATAGACTTTACAACAGTTCAAGTATATAAAAGGAAAGAAAGGAGATAGAGAGAAGAAAAAAGCTTGAATAAATACGAATTAACTAAATTAACGCAATTGATTAACTTCGATTGTTTGCATTTGTCTTTATTAGCTACTTTGATTAGGCTGAATTCCCAAACCTATTGTGACGACCGCCCATGAATCCTGCACCAAACAAGGAAATAGTGCGCTGAAAAATGTGCCAGGCCGCCATGGACGATCATCAAGGTAAGGTAAACACAGAATAGTCTATCGTATTACTCAAAACGCATGGATAAAATACAATAGAAAAGTATACATAGTGAAGCTCCATAGAATAGAATCTCATCATATAAACTCATAATAGTTTGGTACAACAATCTGAAAAGTTAATACAGCAAGCCTCACTACATATGACTCAGAGTAGGTACAAACAGCGGAACATCCAGTACATATAGTAAGAAAACAATATGCAAAAGCCTCCAGCTCGTCTTCGTCATCAACAGCGTTGGTTACTAAGAACAGCACCTGTCACCTGCTACCTAGTCTGCCCATCCCAAAACGGATGAACAGCCCAAGGTAATAAGAATTGAACATAAAACCTTGAGTCAGACAAAAGTCCAAGTGAGCGGTAAATCAACTATCAAACATACCAAAAGAGCATAAAGGGTAAAAAGGAATAGGAACCCAACCATCCCACTCCACCTCTTTCTACAGTGATAGCCCCCAGACACACTAAGCATAAACAAACATAGCAAAGCAGACAATTAAAGTAAAGCAATTATCACTCGAGTTAAGGTTGATGTTTTCCAAGTACAAACCCCAAGGCCTAAACCAAGATCAGATAAGCACCCACAAAACATCGCTCTTGAGACCGAGTGATGATACAACCAAACATCCAAACATTCATGACTCTGGCTATCACTGTTGTCATTGCCACGATACCACCGTTAATTGAATCACCGGCTCATTATTTCATCCGTCCATCAAGGGCTAATGGTAACCCCGGTTCTAGACATAACTCCGCACGTCATCGTGACCCGTGCCTAGGACCATCGAATCTTCCCAGAGTACTAGACCATCAACTATTCGTCTTGGGACTATCGAATCTGCCCAACGTACTCTTGATTTGAGCATGCTATAACCTTCAACAACGATGAAATCTCAGCCTTCTAGTCATCCTCCTCGACGACTATTCTCATGCTAGCTCAAGCGCCTCTCAAGCCAACCATTATCCACAAACTCGAACCACATCACCGAGTTATCAACATGCTTGGGATGATCCCGTCTGGATTAAACCAAGGCTATCTCATATCATGCTTTGCCTCATCGCATCATAGCAAAGTCCTATCTCAACATCATGCTTTGCCTCATCGTATCATAGCAAAGTCCCATCTCAATATCATCATCAAATCTATCCATATGAGCTTTATCATCAGCTTCATATGCCATGGCAGCTTTCCTTATTCAAGAGCCTTTCCACTTAGCTTTTGAATCATCTTCAACCAACTTGTCCAAATCAAATCATCAGTCAACTAATTTCTAACAATCAATCAAATCAATCATTAATCCAAGTAATCAATCATTCAAACAAGATCTAAATAAACAGTTATAACAATAATGGCGATTTCGTAAATAAAGAGTCCAAATCTAACAAACATGAATTCTAAGTAATATCTTGATGAATGAACTAGCATAGGTCAACATGTAGTAAAATGGATATCAAAACTTTATGAACGATGGATCTACATGCAGACTTAAGGAAAATGCATGAAATCACTATCTTTAACACACAAACAAGCCACCGATCCAATATACTCCTTTGGGTCCGTGTGAGAGATAACCACCACTCACCGAATCACCTAAACACCTCAAAAGCAACAAACTTCAGATCTGGACAGCAAAGGTTCTAGCTTGATCCGACAAGACTCCGCTTCAAACTATGAAATCTCTCTTCAATGGATGGAGATCTTCAATCTAATCTCTTGGATCTTCGATTTGATCTTCAATCTTGGATGGACGTAAGCACTAGATTAGAGTAGAGAAAAGAAGTGAAGAAGTGTTGAAGTCGAGCTCCCAAAATAGCAGCACTTCGTCACTTCAAAATCCGGTGCCAAAAAGTGATGCAAACCCTTCTATTTATAGGCCAAATTCTTAAGTCGTTCGGCCTCCTTAAGTCGGTCACGACTTAACCCTAGCCGACCTAACTACCTAATACACACGAACATATACGCGACTTAACTACCTTGCCGACCTAACACTTAAGTCGCTCGTACGACCTAACTCTTGCCGACCCAACATTTCAACGACCCCAGCCATAACACACGCACGCGACTTACGACCTAACATAAGTCGGTCACGACTTAAATATAATGCCGACCTAACCATCCTAACGGGTTAACACTTCAACTCTACCTATGGCTTAGCGACTTAGCAAACCCTACGACCCAACGACTTAAGACTCCCACGACCTATCTCAACACAGCGCTAATCTCTAGGTCACTAACTTGTTAACTTGTTAACTCGTTAACTCCTAAGCCGTTACCCTACTAATCCTGTTAAGCCGCTAACTCCCCTAAGCCACTAACCCTTAGGTCGTTCCATCCTATAAGTCGGTCCAACACTTAGGTCGTTAACTCCTATAATTCGCACACCCTATGAGTCGGTCAATCTCTTAAGTCGTCCCAATCCTTGAGTCGTTCAACCGACTCATGCTATAACTCGACCCAACCCTGGACGACTCAACTTCTACACGACTCAAGATCTAAACGACTTAAATTCTAAACGACTTAACAACACTAACATCCTAATAACAACAATTCTACGACCCTTCGATCTGTAAAATACGGGTCGTTACAGTCTCTCCCCCTTAGGAATTTCGCCCCCGAAATTCCAAACAAACAAGAGCAATCTAAACTATTCTGCATGCCTACCATCCATAGCAATCAACAAACCATGCATCCTATTACTAGCCTAGCATGCAGAATTCTAAGAGTAGAACAAGTTACAAATTCATGAGATGTCACGACACCTTAGGGCCATACCTCGAAGAGTTCAGGATGAGCTGCCTTCATCCTCTCTTCCTCCTCCCATGTACAGTCGTTAACATCATCACTCCATTGTACCTTGAGCAACTTGACTACCTTCCTCCTAAGCTGTTTCGTGTCAGTCTCCACAACACGAAGCGGCTTACGAGGTCTCTTAACTACTGGATCAACCTCCAAATCTTCATAGCTATCAGCAGAAACCACTGTACTTGGGTCGTGCACATACTTCCGTAGATACGATACATGAAAAACATTATGCACACCCGACATCTTATCTGGTAATTCCAACTTATAAGCGAGCTTTCCAATTCGCTCGACAATCGGGAATGGTCCAACAAATCTCGGAGTCAATTTTCCTTTCTTCCCGAATCGAATAACATTCTTTAGTGGAGAAATCTTCACAAAAACCATATCTCCTATGCCGAATTCCAAATCCTTACGACGCTTATCGGCATAACTTTTCTGACGGTCTTGGGCTATCTTTATCCGTCGCCGAATGATCTCTATACAATCCGAAGTCTGTCGAATCATTTCTGGCCCAAGTATTAACTTTTCTCCTGTTTCCAGCCAACATGTCGGAGAGTTACATGGTCTTCCATACAATGCTCCATACGGTGCCATACCAATACTTGACTAGTAACTGTTATTATACGAAAACTCCACCAAATGAAGATGATCTTCCCATGATCCTCCGAAATCCAAAACACATGCTCTGAGGAGATATTCCAAAACTCGGTTGACTCTTTCAGTCTGACCATCTGTTTGAGGGTGATAAGCTGTACTCAAACACAACTTGGTTCCCAAAACTTCCTGGAAGCTCTTGCAAAATCCACTAGTGAACAATGGGTCTCGATCGCTCACTATACTCTTCGGAATACCATGGAATCGAACTATGCAGTTAACATATAGCTCAGCCAATTTCGATGCAATCCTGGTTGATCGAACAGGAATGAATCTTGCACTCTTAGTCAAACGATCTACGATGACCCAAATCCCTTCATTTCCTGCTCTGGTTCTAGGTAATCCATCGATAAAATCCATCGATATTTGCTCCCACTTTCATGTAGGAACTTCTAACGGCTGAAGCAATCCATTTGGCTTCTTCTGTTCGGCTTTTACCAACTGGCAGTTCATACATTTGGAAATAAAATTTCCAACATCCTTCTTCATACCTTCCCAGTAATTGATTCTCTTCATATCCCGATACATCTTATTTCCACCTGGATGAATTGTCAACTTCGAGTGATGACTCTCCTTCAGAACTTCATTCCTCAATTCATCTATATCGGGAACAACCAGTCGTCCTTGTTTTCGAAGCCAACCCTCTCGATCGACCTGGAATCCTTTATCCTTCTCTGGATTCAATCCAGATTCCAAATCACGGATAATCTTGACAAGCTTATCGTCTCGCTTTTGGCTCTCGCCAATTCTTTCCACCAAAGTAGGTCTTATTGATAAGTTTGCCAATATCTCAGGTTCCAATTCACACCTAGGCCTGAAGTCAAATCCAGCCAAATACTCAAGGCTCTTCCATTCCGAAAACATAGCTCCCAATCCTGCATGTCTTCGACTTAACGCATCTGCCACTGCGTTACCTTTTCCCGGAGTATAGGCTATACCAAAATCTTATGATGCTAAAACTCTAGCCATCGTTGCTATCAAAGATTCAAATCCTTTTGGGAGAAAAGATACTTCAATGACTTATGATCCGTAAACAACTCAAATCGAACTCCCAATAGGTAATGCCTCCACATCTTCAAAGCAAAAACAATCGCCGCTAACTCCAAATCATGAGTCAGATAATTCCTTTCATGCGGCTTCAGTTGTCGACTTGCATACGCAACAACTTTATCCTTCTGCATCAGCACTGCTCCAAGTCCAGTACCACATGCATCGGTGTAAACCACCTTCTCATCATTTCCACTTGGAATAGTCAAAACAGGAGCACTTGTCAGTCGCTCTTTCAGAATTCCGAAAGCTTGCTCACACTTAGCATCCCATCTGAATACTTGGTTCTTTTTCGTCAATCCTGTTAGTGGTGCATCTATCTTGGAAAAGTCTTTGATAAACCGACGATAGTATCCTGCTAATCCAAGAAAACTTCTCACATCAAATGCATTCTTAGGTCTAACCCAATCCTGGATCGCTGCCACTTTGGCGGGATCAATCGCTATTCCATTTCCAGAGATAACATGGCCTAAGAACCTCACTTCACTCTTCCAGAAGTGACACTTCGAAACTTAGCCCTTAGCTGATGTTTCCGCAAGCTTTCCAAAACAATACTCAAATGCGTCTTGTGCTCAGTTCTGGAATAAATCAGAATATCATCCACGAACACAAGTACGAACTTGTTCAACTGATCTCTGAACACTCTATTCATAAGATCCACAAAATATGCTAGTGCATTGGTCAATCCAAACGGCATTACCATTCACTCATAGAAACCGGATGGTGTCCTAAAAGTAATCTTCGGCACAATATCCTGGTGAAATCCCGTTTCCAAATCCATCTGAGAAAACACCTTAGCTTCGTGAAGCTGATCAAACAAGTCATCTATTCTCGGCAATGGATACTTGTTCTTCTTAGTCACTTTGTTCAGCTCACGATAATCCACACACAACCTCAACGATCCATCCTCTTTGGTTGCAAACACAACTGGTGCACCCCATTCGGACGCACTACGCCGAATGAATCCTTTCTGTAAAAGGTCATCAACTTGCACCTTCAACTCTAGCTGTTCCCTAGGCACCATCCGCCTAAGAGGCATCACAACGGGTCTGGCTCCCTCAACTAGATTGATAAGAAACTCGATCTCTCTATGCGGCGGTAACCCTTTGACCTCATCAAAGACATCCTCAAATCCATTCACAATAGGCACCTATGACAGTCCATCCTGTGGAACAACTAGCAAATACATGAAGCTCACGAAGACGCCTTCTTCATGCTTACATCGTATCACAACCTTTCGCCCCTCCACATTCTCGTCTATCACTTCCAGCCTCTTACAATCAACCCTTGCTGCATACTTCCTAAGCCAGTCCATACCCAAAATAATTTCGAATCCCGCAAAGTTCAGAACAAAGCAATCACAAACAAAAGAGTAATCATGACTCGATACAACCAGACCACGGCATACCGTACACAAACAAGACGAACCCCCAACTGGATTAGTCACAATCAATGGTCTATCTACGATATCCGGTTCCAAACCTAACCGGCCTACAAGTTCATTACTAACAAAAGAATGCGACGCCCCAGTATCAAACAACACTCTAACTGGAACACCACAAATGGAAAGAGTACCTTGAACCACCACACTGTTTCCTTTCTCTTCCGCCATAGGAGCTTTCGAAGACGATGGCACGGCCCCCAAAGCATAAGCTTGCACAATCTGTTTGTCCTTCCTCGGTTCTGGACAATTCCTCTTAATATGCCCCAGCTTGTCACAGTTATGGCACTTCACTGGCACCTTTGGATTCTTGCAATCCCTAGACAAATGGCCCTTCTACTGACAATTGTAGCAGGTCATTTCACCCTTCGGCTTCTTGCGGCCATCCTTTCCCTTCTACTCCTGCCGCTTCCTCTTCTTGTTTCCACCCTGTTGTGGTTTAGACCCTTCCTTGGTTACAGCAACAACAGATCCTTCCTTAGGAAAAAAATTCTCATGCCTGAGAGCTTTCTCCGCAAGCTTCTCAAACGGATCGTCCAAATGATCCACCAACTGCCTCCCAAGATAACTGTCCAAGTTTGTCACAAACTTCTCGTTCTTCTGATATGGAGATTCAATATACGACCGAGCATACTTGGACAAAGCTTCAAACTCAGAAACATACTCAAGAACTGGTCTTCCACCTTGCTTGAGTTCCACAAACTTCTTGAACAGAACAGATTTCTAAGCTGTAGAAATGAACTTAGCCTCAAATCTAGCTTGGAATTGCTCCCAAGTGATCTCTTCCTCTGGAGTATCAATGATGATAGAGTTCCACCAATCAGAAGCTTTTCCTTGAAGCTGTCTTGATGCAAACTTCCTCTTAGTTGCATCCTCAATTCCCAAATCACCAAAGATCCTTTTACAAGCATCAATCCATCTCTGCACTTCAATAGTTGATTCTGTCCCCAAGAAAACCTTTCCTCCAAGAGCAGTATAGTCCTTACACAACTTAGCAAAATCCACTGGTTTTGGAGCTTGAACTTGAACTCCAACATCTACTGATGGCCCTGGAGCTAGCATCCTTCTCATGATCGAAGTCATCTTAGCCTCGAACATAGAAGCATAATCAGCAACTCCCTCAGAAGCATGACCTTCCCTAGCAGCTTGTCTCTCTCTTCGACTCATTCCTAATATCTATAAGAAAATGATTAATACACCTTGAGAAACAACTGCATAAGAGGTTCAAATCCTTCTAAGCTACTATATTATATATATAGTAATCAACCATCAAAATTACAATTACGTCTCTCATACGTAGTTACGTCGGCGAGCGTTGGCTAAAATCGATTAACCAAAGCTCTGATGCCAAATGTGACGACCGCCTATGACTCCTGCACCAAACAAGGAAATAGTGCGCTGAAAAATATGCCAGGCCGCCATGGACGATCATCAAGGTAAGGTAAACACAGAATAGTCTATCGTATTACTCACAGCGCATGGATAAAATACAATAGAAAAGTATACATAGTGAAGCTCCATAGAATAGAATCTCATCATATAAATTCATAATAGTTTGGTACAACAATCTGAAAAGTTAATACTGCAAGCCTCACTACATATCACTCAGAGTAGGTACAAACAGCGGAACATCTAGTACATATAGTAAGAAAACAATATGCAAAAGCCTCCAGCTCGTCTTCGTCATCAAAAGCGTTGGTTACTAAGAACAGCACCTGTCACCTGCTACCTAGTCGGCCCATCCCAAAATGGATGAAAAGCCCAAGGTAATAAGAATTGAACATAAAAACTTGAGTCAGACAAAAGTCCTAGTGAGCGGTAAATCAACTATCAAACATACCAAAAGAGCATAAAGGGTAAAAAGGAATAGGAACCCAACCATCCCACTCCACCTCTTTCTACAGTGATAGCCCCAAGACACACTAAGCATAAACATACATAGCAAAGCAGACAATTAAAGTAAAGCAATTATCACTCGAGTCAAGGTTGATGTTTTCCAAGTACAAACCCCCAACGCCTAAACCAAGATCAGATAAGCACCCACAAAACATCGATCTTGAGACCGAGTGACGATACAACCAAACATCCAAACATTCATGACTCTGGCTATAACTGTTATCATTGCCTCGATATCACCGTTAATTGAATGACCGGCTCATTATTTCATCCGTCCGTCAAGGGCTAATGGTAACCCCGGTTCTAGACATAACTCCGCACGTCATCGTGACCCGTGCCTAGGACTATCGAATCTTCCCAGAGTACTAGACCATCAACTATTCGTCTTGGGACTATCGAATCTGCCCAACGTACTCTTGCTTTGAGCATGCTAGAACCATCAACAACGATGAAATCTCAGCCTTCTAGTCATCCTCCTCGACGACTATTCTCATACTAGCTCAAGCGCCTCTCGAGCCAACCATTATCCACAAACTCGAACCATATCACCGAGTTATCAACATGCTTGGGATGATCCCGTCTGGATTAAACCAAGGCTATCTCATATCATGCTTTGCCTCATCGCATCATAGCAAAGTCCTATCTCAACATCATGCTTTGCCTCATTGTATCATAGCAAAGTCCCATCTCAACATCATGCTTTGCCTCATCATATCATAGCAAAGTCCCATCTCAATATCATCATCAAATCTATCCATATGAGCTTTATCATCCGCTTCATATGCCACAGCAGCTTTCCTTATTCAAGAGCCATTCCACTTAGCTTTTGAATCATCTTCAACCAACTTGTCCAAATCAAATCATCAGTCAACTAATTTCTACAATCAATCAAATCAATCATTAATCCAAGTAATCAATCATTCAAACAAGATCTAGATAAACAATTATAGCAATAATGGCAATTTCGTAAATAAAGAGTCCAAATCTAACAAACATGAATTCTAAGCAATATCTTGATGAATGAACTAGCATAGGTCAACATGTAGTAAAATGGATATCAAAACTTTATGAACGATGGATCTACATGAAGACTTAAGGAAAATGCATGAAATCACTATCTTTAACACACAAACAAGCCACCGATCCAATATACTCCTTTGGGTCCGTGTGAGAGATAACCACCACTCACCGAATCACCTAAACACCTCAAAAGAAACAAACTTCAGATCTGGACAGCAAAGGATCTAGCTTGATCCGACAAGACTCTGCTTCAAACTATGAAATCTCTCTTTAATGGATGGAGATCTTCAATCTAAGCTCTTGGATCTTCGATTTGATCTTCAATCTTGGATGGATGTAAGCACTAGATTAGAGTAGAGAAAAGAAGTGAAGAAGTGTTGAAGTCGAGCTCTCAAAATAGCATCACTTCGTCATTTCAAAATCCGGTGCCAAAAAGTGATGCAAACCCTTCTATTTATAGGCCAAATTCTTAAGTTGTTCGGCCTCCTTAAGTCGGTCACGACTTAACCCTAGCCGACCTAACTACCTAACACACACGAACATATACGCGACTTAACTACCTTGCCGACCTAAACTTAAGTCGCTCGTACGACCTAACTCTTGCCGACCCAACAGTCCAACGACCCCAGCCATAACACACGCGCGCGACTTACGACCTAACATAAGTCGGTCACGACTTAAATATAATGCCGACCTAACCATCCTAACGGGTTAACACTTCTACTCTACCTATGGCTTAGTGACTTAGCAAACCCTACGACCCAACGACTTAAGACTCCCACGACCTATCTCAACACAGCGTTAATCTCTAGGTCACTAACTTGTTAACTTGTTAACCCGTTAACTTGTTAACTTGTTAACTCGTTAACTCGTTAACTCCTAAGCCGTTACCCTACTAATCCTGTTAAGCCGCTAACTCCCCTAAGCCACTAACCCTTAGGTCGTTTCATCCTATAAGTTGGTCCAACACTTAGGTCGTTAACTCCTATAAGTTTCTCACCCTATGAGTCGGTCAATCTCTTAAGTCGTCCAAATCCTTGAGTCGTTCAACCGACTCATGCTATAACTCGACCCAACGCTGGACGACTCAACTTCTACACGACTCAAGCTCTAAACGACTTAAATTCTAAACGACTTAACAACACTAACATCCTAATAACAACAATTCTACGACCCTTCGATCCGTAAAATACGGGTCGTTACACCTATATTCGGGCTGAAATCCTAATTCTACCCTTTAATCGACCTGCTACTCCATAGACCTTACTACAGACTATATGCTATATAACTTCCTACACATATGGAAATGGCATTTATGAAAGACGCACAAAGTACAATGGCGTCTAAGAAAGATGCATAAAGTATTTATTATGGACTAGACATTATTTAACTTCCTACACAGAAGGCAATGGTGCCTACGAAAGGCACACAAACTTAAGCGCTTGGAACTCGTAGTGATCACTAAGCACCAAAATGGAAGTTGCACGCGTAACTGCCACCATGATTATGCTACCTATTGCTCCACCTATTAGGTCTTCTTATTACCTATGCTCCAGCATAAGCGTGCCCCTCGTCTCATTTCCGGATTATGTAAAGCACCGTGTCCATAGAAAATAAGGGGAAATGTTGTTGGTACTGGCCCATCATCCAAACAATATCTAATTGCACCCCTTGTCCAAATCCCACGTGATTTGGACTTCAATTTGACCAATTGCTACCATTATTAGCATAAGTTTGCCTTCATCTCACTTCTGGCTAATGTGAGACTGCTATTTTATCTAACACGGAATGCTTTTTTGTACAGATCCTACTTTCAACTTTGCTTACTAACTTAGATAAATTATTTAATTAATGCTTTATTATTATCTTCACTATCTTTTATTATTAAATTATCCTAAGTCTAAAAATAAACCTCCTTCTGTTCTATTTCTTGTTATAACCTACGTTATAATCATGCTTATTACTTAACCCAAGGTCTAAGTGTAAAATAAGCTCCATTCATCAAGTACTCTTTTTAGTTATAATTCTAAGTTATAACTGGGCCAATTATCTTTAGTTAGTCCAATTCTAATATTAATATCATAATTAGGCTTAATTTCAGTCTTAATCCCATTTTTATTACAGTCTTTACAATTTACAACTTATCTTCCACTATTTCATCATCCAAATGCAACAATCATATGATAATCATCCATTTATTGCAACCATGGAATACAATAAAATCCAAATGCACATACATTCATATGTGTATGCTCTAGTGTCCTAGATAGGCGGATCCCTAAAAGATAATAGTTTAAGTATATGCATCCATAGCATTCACTAGCAAACACTTGCAATTAGTAGCATACATCATATATAACAAGTTCTAATAACATGCTTACATCAAACCCTACCATCCATAAATTGAATCCTAATTCTACCCTCCTAAAGGATAATAAATGAAAGAACCTATTCAACACTAAAGATGGAAATAGAAAATTCTAAAACTTATTATCAAAAAGATGAGGATACGAGATATGAATTTTCTCCTAATCAAACAAATCTTCTCCAAAGTCTTTCTACCCATGTCGGGACCAAGTAGCAATCTCTCTATAGTCTTTAAGCAACATAAAAGCAGCTTGCGTGGTTTACCATAGAGAGCTTTGAAAGGTGCCACTGCAATGTTAGCTTGATAACTACTATCATATGTCCAAAATCAAAAATACCCACCTTCAACCATGTGTCTCCTGAGTAGTCAAGATTAGTTCCACTCCACCAATCTTTTTCGTAGACTTTCCATTTGATTCCGGCAGCACTTCCTTCTCTTTTTCTTGCTTCGAAGCTTCTCGATCTCCTTCCTTATTCTTGAATAGGTTTGGCCTAGACTATGTAGGGCTCTGTCATGCTTCATGTGGGGTGGTTCTCATAGCTTGAAGGTGGGGAGGGTATGGCCGTTGTAACGACCCGCCTTTTTGGACAGTTTAAACCGACAATCAAATACACATGCCAATTCCAAACCATTCAAAAGGGCAGATGGTTATTGGGGTAAATAAGAAAAGAAAAGAAAGAGAAATAAAGGAAAAGAAACAACACAGAATCTCGCAGCGGAACGATAAAATATAATAGTCAAATAAACAGTTCATGAAGCTGTTTACTATACTTTGACAATTATTTATACAACATTTATCAGAGTTATACATATACAACAGAACAATTAAAATAATGCAGCAGATAGCATGATGCAAGGGTAATAATAGTAATAGTATACCAAATCTTCGTCTTCGTCCTCCAGAATAGATGTTTAAAAATCTAAAAAACTCAGGACTGACCCGAGCGTAATGAAAAGACAAAACACTCGAGTCAGGACTAGAATATCCTTATGAAAGTTAAATCAATTGTAAATAAATATGAGTGTAACGGCGTCAGAGATGTTTACGGGGTTTGACATCTCATATCCAGTGTCTACGTGCATGCAATAACTCAAGAGATGTTACGGGATTTTCCATCTCTTAAGGATCCGTTAAACTATCTACTATGTAGTAATGTACGCTAAGTAGATAATGCCTATCAGTAATATAAAGTATCAAAATAGCGTTAAGGCGTTACCATAATCCTCCTTAACACATTTTTATAATGCCACAGTCTATACAGCACCGTAAGCCCCACCGTAAACTGGTGGTTATCAGAGGGTACCCCATAGGTATAACACAAAACATAACGTAGTGGTCGCGAATAGGATAATCAGTATGACAAGGTACATGAGGCGATACCAACTAGGATACTAGTAGTTGCGTGATCCGGACTGATGTTGAGCATAGCCAGCAGCTACCCCAACACTGCGAAACAACACTCCCAAATCAAGGGGTGCACCCAAATCGCATCACAAATGTAATAGACATGGTATCGAAGAAGTGTGTCCGCTAGAGGTGGCGAACCTCAATGGCCCGGCGCGGCTCCTATTTTATTCATGTCAGGGGTCATCCAATATCGTTCTCTTTCTTCAGTCAACGCGTTCACCAAACCATCCACTTCATTCTCGATCAACACTCCGCATATAATAGTTATCAAAGTGGTTTTCGGTATCGACAGAGAGTATGTCCATATCTAATCCTGGTCTCTTTAATAACTACGTATTATTACACCGTTGGCTCTTTTACATTTCAAATCGGTTCATAATTGATATCAAAATATCATATTTGCTTCAAAATCAAATCCATTTCAAATATCGACATAGCCATTCAAAATATAAGGTTCCTTTCAAAAATCATTTTTCGTCTCAATATCTCATTTCGATTTCAAAATCATTCCGGATTTCAATTTAGGTTGCAACTTCATTTAACCCAATTCGTATTTAAATTCAAGATTTAAACATAAACATTTCATCTTATTAACCAGCTTGAAATTTTTAGAAAATAGTTTTAAGTAGTTTAAAAGTAGTTTAAATAATTAAAATAGTTAAAAATACTTAAAATCTTTAAAATAGATTTAAAATAGATAAATTAGTTTAAAATAATTTAAATTGGGTTAAGTAGATTAAAAATAGATTAAAATAGTTTAAGTATTCAAAATGGTTTATATAACAGAGTAATTTGGAAAACAAATTAAAACAGCTTGAAAACCAATCCATTTCAATTATAACTTCCCAATTCAAATAAATTTCAATTTCCAATTTACCGATTCAATTTCGATTTCAATTCAAATCAATGTCAACTTCGACTTCAAATTTATTCAATTTTACATTCACTTTCAATTAATTCAATTTCGATTTATATCGATTTAGAACTTGGTTTTTCAAAATATCCCTTTATAACACTTAACAAAATTATCCATCAATTTTCGAGTTAAATCCAAATTTCAAATATGATTCAATTACAAGCTCGACTTCAAAATATCATTTTTATATCACTTTTACTTGGTAATATTCAAAGCTCGAATTAAGGTTAAATCTTTAAACAAATCAATTTTAGAAATTCAATCGAATCCCAATTTTTAAATTTCAAAGTCTCGACTTATATTATTTAACAATTTCTTTTAACCAAATTTATTTCAACATTCCAAACTCAATTTTTCGATAAATTCGATTTTTATAAATTGATTTCTATTTATAACTTTTAAATCAAAATATTTAAATAAATTTCAAATCGAAGATTTTAGAAAAATTATTAATTTATCCAATTCGGTGTCCGTATATAATTTTCTATCCTATGGCCAAGTAATTATTTATTTCAATTAAATGTCAGGGATGAGTATATATTACTTAAACCAATCATAGTGTCATATGTATGCATAACAGTATATATAAGCAAATAAACATCGAAACATTTAAATATCAACCAATAACATCCATCAAAATACATCATCCAATAGACAATACAATTCATGGCAGTTTCATAGTTATCAATGTCAGGTAATTTAATCGCAATTCAATTTCAATTTCAATTTCAATTTAACTGTCAATTTAATTTCAACGGTTAATTCAAATGACAATCTATATGATAATTAAATTCTATCAAACAACGACAAATAAAATCATAGCACTTCATAATATCAAATTCAACTAGCATAAAGATATTTAGTACGGTGTGAGCGTTATAAAACACTCACCTTGATTTCAATGCAGTTTCAGCGCTTTATTTCGAATAAAATTAAACGAGCGTTTAATTTTACCAGAAATTCAAAATAGCTCCAAACGACTCCAAACCAGTTTCATTTCGAAGCTCTCTCTATCACGATCGCAACGCAAAAAGTCTCGTCTCAATCGGACCTCGCATGCGAGAGTTATACATTTTATAAGTTATCGACATTTGAATTTTTAAAACAATTTATATTATATTTAAATGAATTCATACCCAAAGCAAATAAAGCCCAACCCACTAACTCCATCTTCCCCAAACGAAGCCGGTAGCCATTTCCTGTGCACAAAACTCACCATTGCCGTGCACCAAACTCCAGCGATACGGAGCTCTGGTACTCCATTCGACATGCCGTCTTCGCCAAACCACCTCTCTTCGAAGCCTCCATCACCTCGACCACAAAGCTTCGAGCTCGACCACCTACAGGAAATCGCGACACGCACCCTCCCTCGACCTCGTTCAGGTCGCACCATCCTATACGCGGCCGCACGCTCCCAAACTCGGCTCCAAGGTGCTATCTTCGACGACGAGTTCAAATCAAAGCTCCGTTTCGCGAATCGATCGCTAGATCCCTCGATTTCTCAAACCCTAAATACCAACTATGAACGGCCTCATCCCCAATACTTGCCGCACCCAGCAACGAGCATATCAAATTGAAGCACTCGATGAAATAGTATTTTTAAAACTAGTTTCGCGATTTTTACTTGAGTAGAAATAGTGTTATGATTTTTCAAAGTTTCCATTTTTTTCCCCTTTCAAATATTTATTTTCTGCCATTGCGTGTAGAATAAAGGAGAGGGAGACGTGAATGAAAAGCTACAGGGACAAGGTAAAATTTACAGCTGAAATGAAGGGTTGACCAGTCAAAATTATAAAATTTAAATTTCAAAAAATCTCAATTTATGCAACTTCAAATCTGGAACCCCTATCGAGGCGTGCCGCTAGGCGTTTATAATGTTATACCCCTATTCCAGACGCAATGGAAAAGGTTTCAAGGCCTAATTCGATCGTATGTGCGAGTTACGGAAATAAACGATCAAATTTAAATTAAACCGATTAAACGAATTTCTATGCGTTTCGGCTCGCCCCGGACAAACGGTAAATCCGATTGACGCGAAATTTGAAATCATACAATAATATCGCATTACGGATCCGATGAAACTGGTTTCGTCGAAATCCGAGACCGTTTGTAAAATGACTATTTTAACTCGCCAAATTAATATTTAAAACAATTTCAACGCGTTTCGAGCTGCCACGGTCAAACGACAACTCCGATTGCTACGAAAATTGAAATCCGATAATAACTAACTATTATGCATCCAATAGAACTAGTTTCGTCCAATTTTGAGACTTTTCAAAATTTGGCTATTTTCCAGTTGATAATTAAATATTAAAATATTCAATTTTCACAAATTTACTTTTAACTCGATTTTGAAAGTTCTACAACATCATTCTAACTTTAATATGATAAGTAAAATTTTACAAATCATTTTAATCATATTAAACCCGTTATTCTATTATCCAATAAATTCCAATTTTAAAATTTTATTAACTCTATTATAATCCCGATATAAGTTACATTCACTTTGGAAACCAATTTAAATCATATTAAATCAAATTTCAATTATTCACTTTATTTTCATATACTAAATTTCAATATCAAATTAATCATATCAAATCCGGAAATTAATTATTCAAACATTTGTGATATTAAATTTAAACAAATTTGATTATTCTTAAATCACTATCTTTTGAAATATTCAAAATGAACTTATAAAATTTAACCTTTAAAACTAATTCAAATTATAGAACAACCATTTCCATTAATTAGTTATCCAATTTCCGTTATTAAATTATTCAATAAATTCCAAATATTAAATTTAAACAATTTCGATTATCCAATAATTCATTATCTTTGACATATTGAAATTGAACTTTTAAGATTCAACTTTTGAAATCAATCCATAATTTAGAACACCATTTCATTTTACAGTTATTCAATTATTCAATAAGTTTTAAATATTTAATTTAAACAATTTTCCTGTTCAATATTCGATATTTGATTTGAACAGATTTTACTTATCAATCAATTCTCTATTATACCCAATGAATTCAACATTTATTATTATTCCAAACAACTTACAAATTTTTTTCTAACATTAAATCACAAAATCTTGTTAAATTAGCTATTTTAATTATCGAAAATTTACGGATCGTTACAGCCGTGGGTTGTGGAGGTGGAAAGGAGGAGTTTGAACTTGGTGTTGAGGTGGAATACTTTAATATTCCTTTACTTTTATTTTTATAATATTTTTATTTTATTTTCCTAAGGCATGAAAGCCATTAGAGAAGCTTTTAGAAAGCTTGAGAAAGAAAGAAAAAGATGTAGAAATGTGTAAAAGAAAGTGGAAGGTTGGTGGTCTATTTATAGTTAAAGTTTACAACACAAATTACCTTATTAACCTTAACCAAAAAGACCAAAATACCATCCTTGTCAAATCAATTTTTTGTCTCCTTTAAGTACACTAAGACACTCTATACATTGCATGACTAAATATATACCAAATGTAGATTTGATATGAAAAGGAAGTGTATAAATGTGATGTGAAGTTTATGTAATAATAATGTTTAAAGTAAGTATGGATGTGACATTCATTAATGACGATTAGATGATTAAGTAAATATAATGTTAAACTTAAATCTTTTATTAGTCAAATTGAATCTTGCTTAATTACACATCAAATCAAAGGATTTTCTTACTTTATTTTTCAAAAGTAAACCATTTTTGTCTTTTTGTGCTTACTTTTTCTTAATTGTTTTTTAGAAGTTTATAAGTAGGTTTAGAAAAAGTAAACTAGACTAGTTAATTAACTAATACTTATACTATTTGAATATATGTTAACATATAAGAAAATAAAGGTGCGGTAATGTTGCGACAACTTTTGATCGACAAAACATTGATTTTCGACAAAATGTATTGCGGTCACATTTTGACGTTTTAGTTAAACAATATATTTATGAAAATCAAATTTAAAAATAAATTTGAATAATGTTATTTAAAAATATAAATTTCTATAAATAAATTAAAATAATTTATTTAACTATCGAAACTTACTTTTCTAAAATCAGCATTTTGTCACTTTTGTCGATATAAGCAAATGTTACTATTTTTCTGTAATCTTATCTTTCCAAATCCAATCTAATATTGTTTGAATCATATAACATTACCCATTTTATATTTAGAATCACTCCAAATGGTATATTTTAAAGTGGTCAAATTCTGGGTAGTTATACATTCCCTTACTTAAAGTCTTTTGTTCATATACTCATATTCTTAGGTACTCCCTTTAAATCCACTTATATGAAATAATTATAATTTCTACAATTATCTACGCATGGATACCTCCTTTTCTATTGTACATCACAATCTTCTCCTACCACTCTTTGGATTTACACAATCTAAGCCTAAATGGACAAAACCGTTTATCAAACTCTTTTCATGTGTAGACCTTCTCTATGCCCTAAGAAACACACTTCCTTATGCCAAAAGTGACACTTCAAATTTTTTGCCTTCAACCGATGAATGCAAAGTGTGCAAAGAACCTTCTCATAATATTTAAGAAATCTTTAACGACTGGGGTGGAATCTAGCGCTTATAGTAATGAATCAAGGAACAAAGGAAGCTCAACATGACTGATTCCTATGGTTTGCAAGAAACTTCGAGAGTCCGTCCGCTACATGTCCCTAATCTAACGACTCCTTCATGCAGTCTAATATCACACCATAAGTGGAAACCAATCCATCTCCAAAACCATCCCATACCCCGAAAATCCGAGCACGTAGGCATTATAATCAATCTCTACACCTAGTGTAAAAATTTTCAAACCCCTACAAATCATAGATAAGTGTGCCAATCCTCCTATAAGGTTTGAAACATCAATGGGATTTACTAATAAAGAGATATCTAAGTGTAAACAACCTACCAAAGAACTAGAGATGGAAAAGTTTGATATTCCTGAATCGAAAGGAGTTTGAACTAGACTTTGAGGGAATTTTAAGAAAAACTCTAAATTTTTTGAAAATTAATTCTAAATTAAAGAACATATTTTCCAAAAAATACTATTAAGACCAATTATTTTGAAAAATACTTTACTCTTTTTTTGGAATCCTGTAACCTTAGGCTCTGGTACCAAATGAAACACCCCACATCCCTTATTATACCCAAAAGGACATGCTAAAAGATGTGGTGCGTTGTAGGTATAACGAAAACTAGCAGAGACTAAGATTCATAAGACAAAATAGATAAAACGGTGAAAATAATTAAAATACTAATTTGCTAAAAGTCAAACTTCATAATATAGAATTACAAAACCAAAAACATAACATGTCTCAAAATACCAATATATGTCTCATGGTATCAAAACCTTAGTTTAATAAATATCATAGTACAAACTATCCTTCACAAAGTGCCGGTACATTGAATAAGGTAAAAACTAAAAATAAAGAAGAGAAATACATAAGAAATCTCTGCCAAAGAAGTCTCCAAGTGTCTGCAATCTATCGTCCTTGCTCTTGCTAGCCTATGGAGAAAAAGGCAAAAAATGTAGGAGTGGGTCAGACTAAATATCTGGTTAATGATAGTATTTACTAGAATCTTTAAGCAAAGCAAAAGTAATAGTCTTTTCAATAGTTCTAGTATATAAAAGGAAATAAAGGAGATAGAGAGAAGGAATAAGCCGGAAATAAATATGAATTAACTTAATTAATGCAATTGATTAACTTTGATTGTTTGCACTTGTCTTTGTTAGCTACTTTGATTAGGCTAAATTCCTAATCCTATAATTCGGTCAAAATCCTAGTTGTACCCTTTGATCGATCTGCTATTCCATATACCTTACATCGAACTAGATGCTATATAGCTCCCTACACATAAGGTAATGGCATCTACGAAAGACACACAAAGTACAATGGTGTCTACGAAAGACGCACAAAGTATTTATTATGGACTAGACGATATATAGCTCCCTATCTAGAAGGAAATGGTACCTATGAAAGGCACACATACTTAAGCACTTGGAATTCATAGGGATTACTGAGCATCGAAATGGAAGTCGCACGTGTAACTGCCACCATGCGTATGCTACCTGTTGCTCCACCTCTTGGGTCTTCTTATTACCTGTGCTCCAGCATAAGTGTGTCCCCAGTCTCACTTCAGGATTATGTGAAACATCGTATCCATAGAAAAATAGGGGAAATGTTATTGGTACTGGCCCGTTATCCAAATAATGTCTAGTTGCGTTCCTTGTCCAAATCCCCCGTGATTTAGATTTCTATTTGACCAATTACTACCATTATTAGCATAAGCATGCCCTTATCTCACTTTAGGCTAATGTTAGACCACCATTTTGTCTAAATAGGGAAAGCTTTTTGGTACAGATCCTACTTTCATCTTTGCTTATTAACTTAGATATAAATTATTTAAATAAGCTTTTATTATTATATTCACTATCTTTGCTTATTAATTTATCCTATGTCTTAAGATAAGCCTCGCTCTGTTCTGTTTCTTATTATAACCTACGTTATTGTGACGACCCTGGATTTTGGCCCTATTTATTTTAATAAATATTTAATCTGATTAAATTAAATGTGAATTGATCATTTTAAAATGAATAAAATCTTTCTTATAAAATTTAATTAAATGCTTTACATTTTTAACATTTGATAAATAAATACATATGAACGATAATGTTTAAATTAAAATCTAATTCTATCAATATAAAATACAAGTCAAACTTATGAATCTAATTTAAACATTGATAGTTAACATACAAATAGAATTAAAATGAATAAGCAAGCATACGACATAAACTGGAAAATTGTAAGTAAAATATAAAATAAAATAAATCTTATAAATATTGCACATAAGTGTAAAACAAATTTATGGTTATAAATATAAGTATATGAACCTAAGAGACTATAATATTAATATAAGTATAAAATGAAATAAAACAAGTATAACATAATAACAAAACAAATATCTAAATAAATATCTTCATATACATGACAGTGTTGCCTGCAAAGTGGATTTTCATACAAATATCTTTATACACAACATGTCTTCCTATACAAGCCAAACTTTGATATGCAGGTTGTACACTTGCATACAAATATCTTCACAAAGCAAACAATATAATAAGTATGTAAACTAATTAGGAAACCTTGGCCTTAAATGCTATCAATTCTAGTACAAACAAAAGTCATTTCGCAACCTTATAAATCATATCAGGTCAAAGAAAATTTGGCCTGGTCAAGTAAATATCTCTGACCAAAGAAATTATGCTTACCCCAGTAAAAGCCTACCTTGTACACTTCCTTTTCTACATATACATATATCTTGTTTTGCTTCAATCTGGAAATGGAATGAAAATAAAATAAATAATAAGCTGCCACTTTGAAATCAAATAACTCAAGTTCAGCAAATCAAAACAAAAACAACACTAAATACAGGAGATCATCAACAGGGCAGGCAGCAGTTTTCTATTCCTTTAAAAGGAAGGTGAGTAAACTAACTTCTTATACTAATCTGTGAGTAACTTTTTAAAAACTTTAAGTATGAATCTGTTGCTCATATCTTTGTAATTATATATATATATATATATAAAATTCTCTGGATATATGAATGGATGGTAGGGTGAGTATTGTTGTCTGATCACTCTCTGTATTATAAATTCTCAGGTTCATATCTAAGTTTTAATTTCAAAACTTTTAAATTGAACTTTGCTTAGTCTTTAGACTTTCATGAAACTTGATTGTTTCATTTCACACTTTAGTTTAGAGGTTTAAAGTAAGTAAAACAATATCTATTTGGCTCTGGAAAACCATAAGTACAGGAATGGTTATGCTAACTCAAAATTCAAAATTAGTAATTCATGAATTCATGATTATGAATCAAATCCCTAAGAAAAATCATGATTTTTAAAAATAAAATCACAATTTTTAGATTGTGGATAAAGAAGCAGTTCGGGTATGTGGGAATTACTTTGTTTAGGTGGTCTCTAATGATCCTCAGGTTCGTAGAGATCGGTATCTCGTCTGAAGATGGAGGGATGAACGTAGATGCTTGGAAAAATAAGGCGATGGTGGGAAGTTAATCGTGGAGGAGGCGGCAAGGTTTCGAAAATTTTAAACCTAATTTTGGTATGCTCTATAATTTTAATCACCGCGATGCCTCTAGTTGATTGAGTGCTACAGAATTTTGGGGGATGGAAGTGGGAGTGTCGACGAAGGCATGGCCGGAGGTCCAGTGTCCCTGGTGGTCGGAATGGGAAGTACGAGATGATTTCCAGATATGGGTTGTTGTTCAAAGGTTGGTGCCAGGTTCTCGATTTTCGTTTCGTGTTTGAAGGAATGATCTGATGATCGGAATAGTGATAGAAGAGGAGAATCGACTTACAAGAGTCAACGTGGATGGTCGGAGGCGGTCGCAGCTCCGGTGCATGTACACGATGCACTGAGTCGATACTGGCGATTTTTGGGTTGAGGGGAGGTTTGGTACTCGGGTTACTCCGGGTTTTACTCGTAGCTTTTTGATTTTTGCTCGAAGCAAAACAGGATGGTCTCGGTTGAATTTCTAGTTACAGGTTTCAAATGAAACTGCTTGTGTTTTAAGCCTGGAATGAAATTAAAATTTAAAAGACAGACTTGAACAAATTTTTGAAAATCTAAAAATAAATAAATAAAAATCTAAATGGTTTTGACAACTTGAAAGTGTTAAAGTATAGTTTACATATCTTAAATTTAGAATGAGTTTAGTTTAAATTCTTTTAAATTTCTTAAAAGATAAGATTTCTTTAACATGTGAGTTAACAAGAGTTTTAATATTGTTTAAACTTTGTAAGTTAAATTTTTATTCATTTTTTTGAAATAAATTTTAAAGCAAATGGTTTTCCAATGTTTTGATAATGACAATTTTGTCATAATTAAGAAATCTTTTGTCTTAAAGTAAGAATTTATGATTTGAAATTAATTTAATTAATAAGGTAATTTAGAAATGATTAGTTAATTTAATTAATTTATATTTAAGGATTAAAGGGATGATTAAGGGTTAATCAAACTAGATAAATAAAGATAAATAAAAGGGTTATCAAAATTAATTTGTAATTTATAATGATTAATGTAAGTTAATTACTTCAGAGAAGTAAGTAAAGAAGTGTTAATGAAAGTCATTATCTAAGAATTATTTAATGATTAACTAATGTGATTTATCTAAATAATCAATTAGATTAATTAATTATAGGTAATCATTTTTAGAATTATTTAAGGGTAATTACAATAGAAGTAATTAAGGAGTTAATTATTCTATGTAATTAATTGAGTTAATGTGATTAATTTAAGTTAATTAATTAAGTTTAATTAATTTAAGATAACCATCGATGGATTTGATAAGTAATTTCTTAATGAGATGAATAGAGTATGATTACTCAGTGAAGTAATTCATGGTAATTACTGGATGTAATAAATTGTAGATGACTTAATAATGGAAGTAATTTGGTTTAAATTACTTTGGGTAATTAATTAGGGGGATTAATTAGATAATTAATTAATGAGTAATTAAATTATTTAACGCGGTAATTAATGGTAGTTAATTACTGGGTGTTATTAATCAAGAGATTATCAATATATGTGGTTTGGAAGATTAACTTCTTGATGTAATTAATTTAAATAGAATAAATTTAAATATAAATATAAAAGATAAATTGTTAAGGATTAATTAATTTAATTAGTAATTAAAGGTTAAATAACCCATGAGAAAATTACTTGATGAAGAAATTAATTGATTTGGAATTAATTGATAAAGGAATCTAAGTGATTGAGGTTTGAAATCTAATTAGAATCAATTGAATTGATTTGTATGTGATTAAGCTTTGCTTATGGATGATTGAATGGTATTGGATGTTTTGAATGAGTTGATATCTCTGATATGAAATGTTGTGTATTACATTTGGATAACTTGGGTTAGGATGACATGAGTATCGAAGAGATCGGGGTCGGGTATTGGGAAATACCCGAAACCACTTCGAATTTTATAGATCGATATGGGAAATCAATAGGTTGAAATGAAATGATTTAAGTGAATTGGACTATTTGATCTTAAGTTTTGGTACTTGGATATTGATGTGTGAAATTTGTGAAGACTATAACAAAGTGTGAATTTGTAAGTTGAATCGTGTTACCCCGGGTTTTATATAAGTCGTATGCTTTTGTATTCCATGTTAGATGAGTTTACTCACGCTGGTTTCCAGCCTGACTCGGGTGTTACTTTGGTGTAATGCTCGGGTCAGACCGAGTATTACAGATTTTCAGGTAGGTACGTTTGGAGCTCAGGAGGCGAGCTGGATGGCAAGTACGTACGGAGTATTTCCGCTGCAGTATATTATTGTGTATCTGGGACATGATTTATATGTCTAGTGTCTGTATATATATGTGAAACTCTGATGTATATTAAATGTAATCAACAAATATAGTATTCTTTTGTAAACTATTATTTATTATTATATTTTATCTGCTGCGAATGTGAGTTGTTGATGTTTCTTTCCTTCTTCTTCTTCTATCTCTTTCTTCTTTTTCATAATTATCTGGAATTTTCGGGTTAGAAAAGTTCGGGTCGTTACAGTTATAATCATGCTTATTACTTAACCCAATGTCTAAGTGTAAAAGTAAGCTCCTTTCATCTTATACACTTTTTAGTTATAATTCTAAGTTGTAACTGGGCCATTATCTTTAATTAGTCCAATTCTAACATTAACATCATAATTAGGCTCAATTTTAGCCTTAATTCCTTTTTTATCACAGTCTTTACAATTTACATCTTATCTTCCGTTATTTCGGCATTCTTAAAATTTTAATCCATATTTGCATTTAATATATTCTAATCCATACGCGAAGAAGAAGGAGAAATAAAAGAAAACCAGAAATAGAAGAAAGTACAAAGCGTAGGAAAATGATGTAAATAACACGTAAATAATAGAAAATAAATTAAAACACTGTAAATAAACTATAATTAAATGGAAAAGCTATAATTAACGGAAATAAACTAAAATCCACTGAAAAGAATAGCTAAAAGAAATAGATTGAAAATAATTTTAAAAACTGTAATTAAACTATGAAAAAGGTTATTCCAAAAATCGTGGTAAAGCTATAGCTATTGGAAGCCTTATTATTTTAAAATATTTGAAAATATAGATAATTACAATCACTCACCTGAGATAAAAGCTAGAATTCTTTTTTTACAGAAGCCAAAATTCTCTAGAGATCTCCTCTAATTTGAACAATCTCCATCTTTTATTTGAATGTATATATATAATGTGATTTTATTTTATAAATGAAGAATGTAGATAAATATTTGAGAGGGAGAAATGGAGGGTTGGTTTTGATTTTAGAGTGAAAACCTTATTTAGTTTATGTCCTATTTTTAGTGTTTTACGTCTACTTTCAACCATAGATTAAAATCTCAAGGAAATTCTACGAACTCATTACTGTGTCAAATCTTACATTGCGCCTTGTCAATGCCTTGTCTTATATTTAATTTAATTAATTACACCCTCAATAATATACAAACAATAAATAACATTTTCTTCTCCTCAATTAGTTTCTAATTTGTGATATTTTCATATTAAATTTCCATGCGTCTCTCTTTATTCGCATGTTTCATTTCATTTTTCAACATCCCACTAATTTACATGTTTACTTCTGAAATAAACAAACAAATAACATATCAATATCTTTCCACATTTGCATCTGAAATAAGTAAATTAACATGTCAATATTTCTCCATGTTTATGTCTAAAATTAATTAATAAATAACTAGAAATTCTTATTCAAGTATCGTACATATTCACATTTGAATTAATTGGATGAATAACATGTGAATTGTTATGCTAATATTCTATATATTCAAATGTGAATTCATTAGATAACATGTGAATTGTTTTGTTTACATTTTTCTTTCCATATTAACATTTTTTTGTAGTTAGACAAATAGTATACGTCCATGAACATGTATATATGTTGTGTATTAATTAGTAACCTAATTCATTACCTTTAAATTGAGCAATTTATTACATTAATTCATTGGTGTTAATGTTTTTATGTTTAAAAATCAAACTGACCCTTATTCTTTACTAACAAAGAAATAACATACCTTATATTTTCTATAAGAAATGTAATCCTTCCTTAATACACTCTTGCTTTTCTTTTCAAAATATAAAATTTATTTTATGAAATGCCTTAGTTTTATAAATATATGGTTACATTTTCTCTCATTTACAACAAGCCATCTCATTTGAACATCATCATCTAAATTTATAAAAGTGGATGCCTTCTTTTAAATACACCGTTATACCTTTTTTCTCTTTTGTAACAAAACAAACTCCCTGTTTATAAAATCATACATATATTCAAAAATGAGAAGTTTATTTTATTGATCTCCAAACATGCATTTTTTTTAATGTTCATTCCATTTTGACACAAATGCAAGTTCTTATAATAAACTCAATCATTACAATTTAATTCCTTTTTCACATTCTAATTGAAACATTTCAACATATCTACGTCTAATTAATTTCAATACTAATTTCAAATGAAATCTTATTATAAACACTATTTCTTTTCACACATAATTATTTATTAGTTCCTCCTTAAGTTTTGGATTGTTACACAATTTCAGGTGGATTGAGCAAGACTCAGAAGTTGGAAGGCATACGATCCACAATGGGCCCAACCAGAACTAGTTGACCAAACTCGGCTTACGAGGTGGATGATGATTTCGCTTCGGAGAGAGCCGGACTTCGCCTGCTTGGCTTGCGACGTGTGGATGGCTATTTCATTCCATATGACAGAATTCACATCCGTAAAAAATAGGTAACTCTATTGGCAAATTTATCCTATTTTCATGTGTTCCCCCAATCACACTTGAACTCCGAGGCAACATGAACTTGATATTAGCACTTCAAATTTCAAGTATGAATTGGGGAAAGTGTAGTGTGTTATATATATGGGGTAAACTCGGTGTCCAAAGTGCCACAAACATCTTATCCCGTGTAGATTGTTCACTTGCAGTGGAAGGAGAGAAGAACTTCCCATGAAATTTTGCTTTCAACTTTTAATTGTACTGCTTGCGCACTTACCCACTTTCGATCAATGATTGATAACGGATTCGTCGTTCGAAGCGACATTGAAAACTCTTCTCATTGTAGGGACATCAAGCATGCAATAGGTAAAACAAGATAAGCCCAAGTTCTCAGAAGAATCAAGGTCAATTGATGAAGTGTTATGCAAGTGACGCCCGTAGACTAACAACAAGCCAAGTCTGTCTCGATGAACAATGATAGAAAAACGCGCCAAGCCTTGGGTCATTGCCTGAATGTCATTCCAAGAGATGATTCAAGACTCGATTTCCTATCTTCCTCCAATGAACCACAATCAGCGAAATCTTGTAGTTGATGTCACAAGCTATGGTCGTGCATTAAATTAACATACCAACATAGCAAGTAACAACTCAACTAAGAAAACCTACTACAAATTGGTGCAATGAAACAAGAGGGATCACGAATCAAGCTTGGCGAGCCACCGAACAGGTCATGGGCGAGCAAATGATAGGTTGACTGCAACAAGACGATGGTTTGGCTCGGATACAAGAAGGATGATGGATCGGCTAGGGCTTCATGAGATGGGCAACTCAACTTGATGATTATGTGAGTTGGTGGCAAGAGAATAAGGCAATAGGTCGAATCAGGGTTGATCTTCTCAAGATGAATTACTGGAAGGAACGTTTGCTCGAAGAGGTTGCAATTGCTCGGGTTGAATGTGGGAGATGACGCTGGCTCGATTATATGTAGGAGAAGGGAAAAGAAGAAACTTCCTCTAAATATTTGGGTCATAAGCGACCCGACCTGGCTTCGGACCAGGAAATTTTCCAAGATATAGGTCGCTCGCGACCCATCCTACATGGATCGCTAGCGACCCATCAAAAAAAATTAAAATAAATAAATATACATAGAGTAAATATATTTATATACTTTTGGCATTGTATGTTTAAAATAGAAAGCCCCACATAGTCACTTAAAATTAGGTCAACCTCGACTTTTTGTCACTCCAAGGCATGCCAAGAAACTGTATGCGAAAACATGATAGTTTTTGGTAAGCGACAATAGCCAGAACCAAAGGAAAATAACCAATCACGTTAGGCTAACCTATATGTAGAAATCTAGTGCAACCACTTGAAAGTCGGAAAATGGATATGGAAAATTATGACTTTCAAAGCATGCCTTATTTACAATAAAGACATACTCTAGGTGGCAAATGTTATCCGAGTTTTTAACCCAGCAGATACCAATAGGGAATAAGACAACCTTAAGTTAGCAGGATGGTTCAGGAACTAACCAGAGAAGTTACGACCAAAGATTGACGAGGGCCTTGTTATAAGGCTAATGTGACGGTTGGAGTCAGTGAACCCAACGGACCAAAATCCCTACCGACCAACAAGTGTTTGAGCGTAAGCAGCTAGTGACTTGCCATCGACAAATGATGACACCGATGAATGTTTGTGTAAAGATCTCCAATTTCAAAACCCAGGGTAATCCTTTATAGCCAGATCGTTAGAAACTCATGCACCTCCTAAAAGCCACAAACAAACGAGTTACGGGAAATGAAGGAAGTGGCCAAAACTTAGCTCACGAAATGAAACATGTGTATGGGTCGCAAACGACCTGTGGATCATAGGCCGCCAACGACCCATGGACCATGGGGCGCCGGTGACCCAAAGTCCATGGATCATCATTTACCCATAATGTTGGTTCATTTTGCAAGGTAGAACCTATTAGGTTGCCTGTAGTCCATGTTGAGAGTCGATAGTAATGGGCCTGGCCCAGAAGCCCTCCAACCTCTATAAATAGCATGCCACTTGCAACATAAAGAGCATCTTCTCTGGTCTGATTGCTGATGCTCTTCTGTGACTATTCTTCACTTCCTATCTCTTTTACAATGATCTCAAAAGGAATGAACTGTGCTTCACATGTAGATTCCAACTCTAGGGATTCAATCTAGCTGGGAAATAGCCAAAGCCTTGTAATCAAATAGCTTCTGTAATAGCAATCATCCTATAATAAGACCATGAAGTGGACGTTGGCTTCGTTAACAACAGAACGACTATAATTATTTTTTATCTATTTTCTTTACTACTTCTTTTATATATCTATGATCTGTGATATTGCTCTGTAAAGACCGGACTTGTACTTTCAAAACCCGCACAAGGGTTTTGGTCCATTTTTTTGGTCAACATATGTAAAATTATTTAAGGTATTAGACTTAAATGTATTATATATTTAATTAAGAAGTATAGGCATTTTATAAAATGAAATTATTATTTAATTCTGAAAATAGTGGTAGTATATTTCTGAAAAAAATTTGTTAACCGATGAAAATTGACAAACAAAGGCAAGTTGGTTGAAAATTTATCCTTTTTAAGTTAAAAACAAAGAAAATCTAATTTAGCATGTTTCAGCCTATTATAGCAGTAAAACTTCCGACCCAGACCTTCCGACATGGTTGAGAGGTTCAAAGCTTTCGACAAGGTCAAACCAATGCATATGGTATCATGTTACTTGGTATGAAATGAATTGGACAGAGTTGAAGGGTTCTAAGTCGAAAGGTTAATGGCCAAAGAGGTTGTGGTATGTTTGTTTTATAAACCAAAAGCTTTCACCTGCTTTGCTTTTGAATAAGATTTTTCAACTTTGTTGCTTTTGACCAGGGCAAATACAAAGGTTTTAAACCTTTGAACCCATTCGAAAGGTTGCTGCTGTTTTAACACTATTCAGTTTTGAAACCTTTCGACGTAGCCAAAGGATTACAACCACTTTATTTTTATTTTGAACCTTTCGACAAAGATGAAATATTTACTTGTTTTAAAACCAGCTGCTTCTCCCAATGCATTCGAGAGGAAGTTATTGATTTAGGTGATCTACCCTTGTATTTAATTGAAGTATAACCAAGCATTCGAAGCAGAGCTTTCAACTTAGTCGAAAGGTTGCTTCTAATGGTTTTGAAAGGTTTTAGTTGACTGATTTAGGAAGGTTTAATTCAATGGTCTCGAAAGGTTTAAGTTGAGTGGTTTTGAAAGGTTTGGAGGTTGATTCCGAAAGGTTTAATTCAATGGTTTCAAAAGGTACTAATTGACTGGTTTCGAATGGTTTAATTCAATGGCTTCGAAATTAGTTGATTGATTTCGAAAGATTTAATTCAATTGTTTTAAAAGGTTTTAGTCGACTAATTTCAAAAGGTTTGATGAGTGATTTCGAAAGGCTTAAATAAATAAGTTCGAAAAGTTTAAATGAACGTATTCAAAAGGTTTGAGATGGAAGGTTTTCCAAGGGTTTTCTAAGGAAATGTTTAAAAGAGTTTTTAAAGAAGGATGTCCAAAGTTTTATTGTTTTTGAGAGGTTTGATTTCGAAAGATTTGATGTTTGAATTTAAATAGATGATTTCAAAAGTGTAGAAAGGGGTTCTTTTAATGATTTGCAAAGTATACCGCTGTAGAATACCGGATAATAAAATACTGGATAATAAAACTTTTGAAAATCTTTGAAAGAACCCCATTCTATACTTTATTTTCTATACCAAAGGGGTTCTTTCAAGGATTTTTATTTTATAGAAAGGGGTTCTTTCGAAGGTGTCCTAACTTCAAGAAGAATACCAGATAATAAAACTTCAAGAATATTGGATAATGCTTCAAGAATCCGAAAATCAAGAAGAAGACCTTGAACAATAAAGTTAAGGATTTGCAAAATAAAAATAAAGGTATTCCTCGAGATTTCACTTCAAGAAGTTACGAATAAGGCTCTTGAATGGGGAATAATTTTTTAGATTAACTGGATAGATCTTTAAAAAAAAATTCAAAGAATAGAAATAAAATTGAAACAATGTCTATTAATCACCATCGAACATATTATTGATCTCATTGTGGTAGTTAAATCATTGGAGAAGGAGATAAATAAATACAAAGAGAAGCTTGAAATTAAACATCATTAGATATCAAGGCCTTCCCAACATGATGCTCTAGTTGATTATCCTATTGAGATCCTTGCTGCTTTTGATTTGAAGATAAACTTCTCATCGTTTAGCTTAGTGATGGATTCCTATCTACGAAAGGCCTCAATTTCAATTTCTTAGCAATACTAATACTTCTTTCTCTATGCTAGTTTGTATAAGGTTAAGGATACTGGTGGTCCACCTATCTTGTATAAATAAAATGTGCCTTCTAGTGGCACTCATTCTTGTGATTTAGATGCCTTGGGTAAAGGAAATAAACTTATATACCAACATTGTCTAGA
Source organism: Allium cepa (assembly GCA_030765085.1). Taxonomy (NCBI): domain Eukaryota; kingdom Viridiplantae; phylum Streptophyta; class Magnoliopsida; order Asparagales; family Amaryllidaceae; genus Allium; species Allium cepa. The sequence continues at coordinate 512,122,012 of CM060941.1, forward strand.
ATTGTATTTATTTCAAGCTTTTCTTGTATAAATTTTAAATTTTATAAAGTTTCTTATATGCTTTGTATGTCGAAAGATATTGAATATAGAATTTGATAAAAAAAATTATTTTAATCATAACTTGTAATGAGCTAACTTTTATTAACATGCCTGATTACCTTTTATGAATAATTTACAACTATTGTTCAACTCCAAGGCTGTCCCTTTCAAAGTGGTTACTCTTCAAACCTTTGAATATTTTTACATATTATGATCCTATTTGAATACTTTTGACCAGTGCCTAATTTGTATATTGTGCACTCATTCTTCTGCATGATTTCTTTGACCAAGGGCGAGTAGTGGGCCAAAGGCTTTTTTGAATTATTCAAAATCTCCTGTTTATATATTTTAATAGTTTCCTTAGAACTGATGCACAGGGACATTCCATCTCCACTGTTAGGTTCCTTGCAACAAGTCGTTACTCTACAAATCCACCTTTCGACTTAGTTGAGGCCTCTTTAAGCAGAGAACTAGAGAGAAGGACACCAGCTAGACCTTTCAAATTAGTCGAAGTGATGCCACCGTCGAAGTCTGGAAGCTTAAAAACCTTTTGAAGGCATCGATAGGTCTTTATACCAAAGGATAATGAGTTTATACCTTTAGAAGAAGATAAAAGAGTAAGAAGATAAAAGAGTCGAACGCATCCTTCCGCCTTCAATAGCCATCTTTCGAATGGGGTACGATGACTTTTCGATTGAGTCAAAACAACACCATTCGAAGACAATAAGAACAGTTACTTGCATATGCACCTAACCTTTGACACTAAAGGTTTTGCCTTTGTTAAATTATGTGAAAGCAAGCTTTGTCCAGGACAGCCCCTTAAAAAGCTTTGGTAACCCTTTCGAACTAGTCGAAAACAGTGTGATCCAGGATGGTTCCGCATCAGATCAGAAACAAGTGCCTAGGCATAACCAACATCATCGAAACCATTGAAAAATACCTAACGACAAAGTAAGAAGCACATACAAGGCAATATAAAGTCAAGAGTCACAACCCTTCCTTTTTCTAGAGACGAAGCATACTTAATTCAATCGTCAGCCACCTTTCAACTGAGTCGGAATCGTCAAGGTCAAAAGGTGCTGACCAGCATCTATAAATAAGACCCAGGGGTCGGCTTTTGGGGATCCAGTTTCGCCTATTCCAAACTTGTATTTCTTTGATAAAATGTGTTGCAACCCTAATTACAAGAGCAATTTTGGGATTTGAAGCAATACATCAATCATTTGCGTATAAAAGGGAAGTTTTAAGTATTTTAGATTACAATCATTTTATCAAAGCCCTTGTCAGTCTCACTCTTGTGTTGTAAGTTTTGCCTTCGTCGAAAGGCCACTGATGACATAGTCGAAACCCAGTAAGATTTAAACCGCTTCATGTTCATACTTCAAGTAAACTTCCTCCAAGTTTTAACTTTCGACAAGGTCGAAACAAAGTAACAACATACCTAAAACTTCAACTAAAATAAAGAGTTTAAGGATTCAGCTTTCGATAAGGTTGAAACCCTTTACCAAAAAACTGCAGCTTGAGATTGCCATTCAAACCCAAGAAGGTTAAGCTCATTGCTTGCGAAAAGGTTAGAACCCTAACTCAGATTCCTAGTTCAGGCTTCAGCACTAAAATTACCTTGCCTCCGACATGGTCAAAACCTTAATATCTGGTTCTAAGAATAAGTCGTTGTTAAATAACCATCAAGGCATTCAACAGGGTCGTAATCATCAAAGGATAAACTCCCTATGGTGTCTCATTTGAATCGAAATTAAGGCTTTCGAAGGTAAGACCAATCCATCTCAGCAAAGTCGAAAGGTGACTAAGCGATGAATCTAGACACAGTCAAAAGGTCAGTATGAACAATTCCTGCCTACATAAGCCTATTCAAAAAGGAAATTCAAGAGGGATACATTCCTTCCTTTCTACTCTACTTTACTAAAGAAAAATCTTCATTCCTTACCACTATCTTAGGGTGTTGACAAGAAATCTTGTTAACAAAGTCAAATAGCTTTCCGTAGTCAAGTATAAGATTTGCCTATGCCTAAAGAAGTTCTGTAAACTCATTAGACCTAGAGTTTCATTAGACTCAGTGGACCATGAATTAGTGTTCATCCCATTATTAAACTTATTGAGGGAATGTGTTAATTATTGTAGAGATACTTTTCTAGCATGACTTTAGACGTTAAACAAAGAATGGTTTTCGGAAAAATGGATATTTGGAAAAGAACCTTCCTCGGCATGGTTCTAATCGATATGATGGTTTTAGGAGAACAAAACTTTTGAAAAAAATCCTTTCTCAGCATGGTTCTTTGCCGATAAACAAAGAAAGAATTTTAGAAAACTGAATTATTGAAATATATCATTTCCCAATGCAGTCCTCAACCGATAAACTAACAATTTTATGGAAATTTTAATTTTATGGAGCATCATTTCTTAGTACGATGCTCAATCGACAAACTACGAAAAGTTTTTGGATAATTTACCTTCTTAAAAATGACACAGTGAAAATGGAAGCCTAAAGTTATAAGAAAAAATCCATCTCGTAGTATTTATAAAGTCGAATTCTAGGGTTCAATTCTTGTAAATTTCTCCTATGAATTCTCTAAGCTCTCCTCTTCTCACATTTATTTTAATTAGGGCTAGGCGCGGTCAGTTAACAGAACCAAGAAGTTAAGAAAAGCGATTAACCACTAACCTTTGTCGGTTAGATCAAATGACTGTCAGTTAATTTTGTCGTTTTATGCCAATCAAACGGACCAAAACTTAATGCGGTTAACTACTTATGTTAAGCGATTAATTAATTTAGCTGCTATATAGTTAACCACTCATTTAAGCAGTTAACAACTTTTTTTAGTCATCTGATGGCTCAGTCTATCGGTTAACTATGCTTAACTACCTGTTATAAATGTTTTTTCTATTTGTTAGGTGGTTAACCATGATTGACCGATTAGTAATGTTGGTGTAACTGGCTTTTTCAGCAAGTAATAACCGACATGAGTTAGAGCTTCGAGATGAAGATGAAATTAGTTGAAACCTAGTGGGAGGCTCATATGGACAAGAGAAATAGGTCAGGAAATTTTGGACCAACATGGAGCTAAGTCCATAGCTCGAAACTGATATATAATGTATCATATTTGTATCCTCCATCTTTGCACAAGCTATTCTCTAAATATTATATATAAGCGATTTCATAATGTTCTGAACAATCAATTTTGGGAATTTAAGAGTTAACTTTAGTAAATAGTAGAACAATCCCAGTCATGTAGGGATGATCATAAAATAAGTTATCGAACTATGAAAACTCAAAGGGTACTTCAAAATGAAGTAAGAAACACAATCCAGGAGGGAACACTAGGTCCGCTTCTAAGGGGATAACTCGATACTAAGTTATTACCTTAACTTAAAGGCTCTCCAAATTTCTTGCACAGCTCCAGGATGATGTCAGGACTTCTCTAATTGCGAGCTTCTTATCTAATATGACTACTGCACCTATAAATACAAACCATAGAGCAATCAAAACAGGGGCTTGATTTGTCTATCCCTACGCATGGGCTTTATTTCTTTTTCAACGCTTTCCTCTACACTATAGTCACTATGGCAACTCCTCTAGGAAAATTTTGGGCTTAAAACCTGTCTAACCCTATTAGTTTGACTAATTCACTCTCAAGCTCCATGTAATCTCAAGAAAACTATAACAAATTAATAAGCAAAAACGCTATAAAGTGGATGCAGGCCATAGATTGCCAAATTATAATAAAATCTTGTGTCTCGCTTTCTTACTTCTGTTTATTCTCTTTTATTATTACAACTATAGCTAGATCTAGGTCTCACTGGTACCCTAGCACCTGTTCTTGGGTGTTGACCTAATTTTGGTGTTAACATTTTGGTGCTTTCACTGAGAGAGTTGAACATAGACTTAGTTCTAGCTTTCTACTTTAAATTAGAAAAGAACCATAGGTTTGATCCAAAGTATTTTCTTGGAGCTTGCTATTAGGGATCATGAAACTGGAAAATAGAAAACTACTTTTGGGAGATCTATAGAAGCAACAGTTGGTGTGATGAAGCAAACCAACAAGAAACTAAAGTGAACAATGTTAACAATCAACGAAAGGAGGTTGATACTAGAAATATAGCACTATGTTCCTCTACTCAATAAGACGTTTTAACTAAAGGATAGATTAATAAGGTTGTTAATGAACTAAACCTGAAAATGGTAGAAGCTAAAAGTCTCTAATGAATAAGATTGATGCTTCGTGCAACGACCCTAATTTTGATTAACGTTATTTGGGATATTTAATTAGTTAAATTAAATGAAATAATATAAATGGTTAAGGGATTGAGATTTGTATAACTAGAGCTAACAATGCCTAATAAACTAATGAACAAAAGGGGATTAAATTGAAATGAGTAAGGGTGATAGATAAGGGCAAAGTAGGAATAAGTTATATTCTTGTACTCCAAACCCTCATGCAATCTCATTTTACATGTTTACAGATAAAACTAAATTCGAGAGAGGTCGGCCATCATTAGGAGAAAGCATGACGAAGATAAGCTAAAATCAAATGGAAGAAGCATAATCAAATTCATTCAAGAGCAAATTATTAAGCTTCTTTACAACCAGGACAAGGTGAATAGTAAGTTATGTCTCATATTTTCTTATTTTCGGTCCTAGATTAGATCTGAATATGTTTTTCAAAGTATTATGCCACGTTTTAAATGATATATATATATATATATATATATATATATGCTTGTTGATAAATTTTGTTTGTTCATATATATTTTTATGATAAGTTATGATTGAAAAAACTATCAAACGACAACCAAATGCCTTGCGATTTTGATATAAGGTTTGAAATATTATTTTAGGGATGGGTGTAAAATCCGTTATCTAGAGGCCCAAAGCTAAACGCTACAGATGCTGTAGTCATCTATAGTATTAACTTTCAATGACTAAATATGGCTATGTTAATTGTATCTACAATATCAGAAGCACTAGAATATGAAACAAATCATAGATTTCAAAATATTATTTTCCATTACATTCCAAAACGGATGTTCCATATTCAAACTATATAATCCCAAAACGCTTCCTAGCCAAAGATCAAATATAATTATTACAAAATATGCCAAGAGTGACATACGAAGATGCCCCGTGGTTTACAAAGTCATTACTAACTTAATACCAGTCGAAATAAATGTAAAACAAAGACATGCAACTCCTAAGCAACTAACTGTTAGCCTCTCGCTCGCCTCTGGTAGCTTTATTCATCATCCTACTGAAACCTATAAAGCCACAACCCCCAGGCTACTCAAATCAATTTTGACCACCCAAGAGTTTAAAAGGAAAAATATAAACTTCAAGTTAGACATGAAGCCTAGTGCAAATAATACTAAACATCTTAATTATTTGATGTTAAATGTGACCACACTGCTTAGAGGAACGGGTTTCCCCACACTAATATCCTTTCAAAACATATCTTTTGCACAACTTTATCCTACAATCAAAACTGGCTGAAACTGTAGAACATCTTTATGTAGACATACATATAAGGTAAAAAATGGACTATTTGTCTGAGCACTATAGTTTTGTTTGGCTTACTATTAACCTTTGGCTGACTTGGGCATACCAAACAATATAATGAAATAATCTAACATCTGTTAAACACATCTGTTCTAGACGGTTTGTCCTTAACTATCTACTAACTTCTGAATGGTCTGTCCTTAGATAGCCATCTTCAAAACCATTAAACATTGCCTTTTGAAACCATAAGAAAATCCTTTCCTTTAAACAATTCAAAAATATTGGAAAAAAGCCCTTTCCATTAGACCTTTCGAAACCATCGGGGAACAACCTCTTTGAAACCATTCTTTCTAAGCCTTTTGAAAACATAGGGGAACCATCCCATCGAAACCTTTCTTTAAAACCTTTCAAAGGCATCAAAACCTTAAACCTTTCGAAAGAATTTGGGTTCAATTTTAAAACATGTAGAGAACACCTTTCAAAATCATTCAACTCTAAACTAGTCGAAACCTTTGGGTTATCCTTTTAAAATACACTAAGGATCACAAGCAACATCGTCGGAAACATACTCTTTTGAAAGCTATAACTTATTTAGAGAAGTGACGGTATCGAAACCACCCTTTTCGAAAGCATAGGAGAAGGGATAGGGTTTTTATGGAAAAAAAAACAACCATTTTCGAAGGCATTGCATTGAAAGGTAGAAAGAGGCAGCAATGGCTTCGACATAGTCGAAAGCAGTTGTTTAAAAATAAAGGTGCAACTGTTTCAAAACCAACCTTTAAACCATTGACTTAGTCGAAAGTAGACTAAGTCAAAAGCTATTTATTACAACAAAGGCACTACCTTTTAAAACCTTTCTTTAAATCAACTAACCTAGTCAGAAGCCAACCAAGTCGAAAGCAAGCAGGTGCTTTTCTCATTTAAAACAAAAGGCGCTTCAACCCTTTTGGAGCCCCTTAGTCGCGACTCTGTACCTTTCACCTTTGTCTAATTCACTTTGTACCAAGTTGTTGATACTATGTGCATTGATTTTGATGGCATGGAGGCAATGGGACCTAGTCGAAAGTTACATGGGTGGAGCCAAAAGTGGCGAAACATGCTTTTGGCATGAATTTCTGATTTTAAACGTTTTTAAATAAACTTTTCAAGTAACCAGCCTTGTTAAACTCTTATTACTTGCTAATTTTTCTTTTCTAAAATTACTATCATAATTTCAGAATTAGTTAATTCAAATCCTTTGCAAAACTTCTTAATTAAATATATAAAACATTTAACTCTCATACCTTAAATAATTTTTCAAAATACTATGGAAAATTCTATAAAAATTCCAGAAAATCCTTTTACTTATTTTTTACAACATATTAAAATTTCAGACCTAAATTAATTATAATTTACCCACAAATTATTTTTAACCCAATAAATCCTTTTCTTCACTAGAAAATTAATATAAAATCTACATTAATTCAGAAAATTAAGAAAATTGAAAACAACTCTAAAATATCAATTTTGATATATATATAAAATCACAAGGCATTTGGATGTCATTAAATAGGGTTTACACATTAAAACATACCATGAAACCTATAAGAACAAGCTTAAATCATCAACGTGTATATATAAGCATTTTGCTCTTCAAAATCGTGGCTGAATCATACATATAAATTCGGGTTTCAATTTAAAATCGAAATCATTTAGAAAATTTGAGATGTAGTTATTCACCTTTGCTTTGCGATTAGAATGCGACATGTGAGCTTGATTAAGTTGATTTAATTTTCGTCTTAAAAACTTTACCTTTCCTCTTCTTCTCCTTTGCTAATGGTGGCCGGCCTTAGTATGGTCGTTTTCATTTGTGATAAAATGAAATGATGGTGTGTTTATTTTCCAAAGGGTTTGGTGTATATGTTAATAAATATCCTAATTCTCCCTTCCTTATTTCCTAACATTTAATACCATATTACTTCATTTATCTATTCATTAACATGGTACAGCTACCGCTTAATTAAATCACAATTCTCATCCCATAATCAACCTACATTATTTAATTTAATTTAACTAATTAAATTTCCTAAATAATATCACTAAAAATATGGGATGTTACAATCTCCCCTCCTTAAAGAAATTTGCCCTTGAAATTATGGTAAGCTACACATCAAAATAACCAAAGGTAAAACATACCATCAAACAAATTAGGTTAAGCGTCTCTAATCCTGCTCTCAACCTCCCAAATATAGTCCCTGTCATCGTCGCTCCATTGGACTTTGACCAATCTGACCGTCTTGGTTCTATGCCTCTTCTCATCTCTCGCGACAATGCGAACTGGCTTACTCACTATAGTTATGTCTGGTTCTACCACTAGGTCATCTAGCAATATCGATGCAATAGTAGTATCCAGGTCTCTAGTACACTTTTTGAGATGAGAAACGTGGAAAACATCGTGGATACCTACCAACTGCTAAGTAACTTAACTCTATATGCGAGTTTCCCGATCCTTACTAAAATTGAAAATGGTCCTACGAACCTCGGTGCTAACTTTCCTATCTTTCCGAACCTAATAACACCTTTCATCGACGATAATTTAATGAAAACATGATCTTCGAAAGAGAAATCTAAATCTTTCCATCTTCTATCTGCATAGCACTTCTTCTTAGATTAGGCTTCCTTCATTCTCGCCCTTATCAAATCAATCTTCTCTGCGACCTCTCTAACCAAATCTGGACAAACTACAAATCTATTTCCAGTCTCTAACTAATAAACTGGATATTTACACGGTCTTCCAAATAATGCCTCAAATGGTGCCATCCCAATGCTAGCCAGATAACTAATGTTATACGAAAACTTGACTGAATGAAGATGATCTTCCCATGATCCTATGAAATCCAATACACAAGCTCGTGACAAGTCCTCCGAGACTTTATTAACGCTTTTTTGCCCATCTTTTATGGATGGTAGGCGGTACTCATTTTGAGGTTGGTTCCGAAACTCTCCTAAATACTTTTCTAGAACTCATTAGTGAAGAAGGAATCTCTATCACTAACAATATTACAAGGAATTATTTGAAGTCTAACCACATTCTTCATAAATAACTTAGCCAATACAGGTGCCGTCCTATTTGACTTAACTAGAATGAAATAGGTACTCTTGTCTCATTTGTCCACTATGATCCATATACTTTCATTCCCTTTATTAGATCTTGGCAACTTGTCTATGAAATCCATAGAAATAGAATCCCTCCTTCATACCGGAATATGCAATGGTTGAAGAAATCCACTTGGCTTTTGATTTTTGGCTTTTACCTGCTAACGGTTCAAACACTATTTCACCCCTAAGTCAACATCCCTCTTCATGCCCTTCCAGAAGAAACTTCTCTTCATATCTCGATACATCTTCATTCCTCCTAGATGAATAGTAACATCTAACGCTGGCATTCCTCCAAAACTTCCGTCCTTATGTCTCCCACATTGGGAATACATAATCTACTCTTCTTTCTTAACCATCCACTTTAGTCAAGACTGAAATCTTTCAGGTCATCGCTCTCCATCCCATCCTTTAATTTCCTGATCCTTTCAGCTAACACTGGATCCTCTTCCTATTTATAAGCAATCAACTCAATCAATACCAAACAGTCTTCTAAACAAGACAACCTACCAGAACCTCCACTAGACCCAGCCTCGGATCTTCATTGCACTTTGTAAGCTACCAAGGCATTCAAGTCTTTCCATTCTTCTTACTAACACTTCATTCTTATGCTTCCTATTACGTGCATTTGTAACCTTGTTGCCTTTGCCCAATGTGTACTCTACTCCAAAAATCATAACCGCAAAAACTCTAACAACCATTGTTGTCTCACGTTCTACTCCTTCTGAAAGAACAAGTACTTCAATGACTTATGGTCGTATAAAGCTCAAACCTTTCTCCCAAAAAGTAATGCCTCTACACCTTCAATGCATATACAACTGCAGCTAACTCCAGGTCTTGCATTGGATATCTAACCTCATGCGTTCTAAACTGTGTAGAAGCGTAGGCAATCGCTTTACACCTCTGCATTAGTACAGCTTCCAACCGTACCAAATGCATCTGTGTAAACTACTAAGTCCTAATTCCCCTCAAGAACCACTAGCACAACACAGATGCATGGGTCAACAATTGTTTCAGGCTCTGCAACACTTCATCACACTTACAGATCCACACAAACTTCACATCCTTTCGCGTTAACTTGGTCATCGGCGCAGCTATCCTTGAAATATCTTTATTGAACCTCTGATAATTTCCAGCAAATCAAAGAAATCTTCTTATCTCAGTTACCGTTTCTGGTCTCTTCCAATTGTTAACAGTTTCTATCTTATTTGGATCGATCGATGACCCCTTTTTCGAAACTACGTGACCAAGAAACTTCACTTTACTCTTTCATAAACGACACTTTAAATTTTCCTTTAGCTGGTGCCGTCTCAGCATCTCTAGCATAACTCTACGATGAACTTCATGCTCCTTTTCATCCTTAGAGCATATCAGAATATCATCTATAAAAACCAACACAATGCTATCTAAGTGCACTTAGAAAATCCAGTTCATTAAATCCACAAAGAATGCTAGCACAGTAGTGAGTTCGAAAGGCATAACTACCCAGTCAGCCCATATCTTGTTCTACATGCCTTCAAAGGTATACTATCTTCTGCCACTCTAAGCTGATGAAACATATCGCCAAATCCAACTAGGAAAATATCTTAGCTTCTTTCAGCTGATCGAACAAATTGTTGATCCTAGGCAATGGATATCGATTCTTTATCAGTTTCTCATTCAACTTATGACATTGGATACATAGTATTAACGATCTGTTTGGCTTCTTAGCAAATAAAGCGGTTGCTCCCAAATGTGAACTACTTGGTCTAATAAAAATCTTGCCTTCTAAATCTACCAATTAAGCTTTCAACTCCTTCATCTCTATAGGTGTCATCTTGCTTGGTGGTCTACTCATCGGTTCTGCCTCAGTCACCAAATCAATCCGATACTTAATGGTCTGTTTCAGTGGCAGTCCAACTACCAACTCGAAAACGTCTATGAATTCTCTAACCATGAAGCCGCGATTCAACTCATCTTCTAAATCTATAACATCCAACAAAGCACTCACCTCACAACTAGGGTTTTCTACGGTATAAACTATCTGATCACTACAATTCTGGTGTTTAAGTGAAATTTTGCTATCGTGGAAAAATATCCTAACATCGTATTTTCTTAACCAATCCATGCCCAATATAATTTTGAACCCTACAAAATCAAATAAATGCAAAATTAAAACAAAAGTGTTACCTAGCAAGTCAAACTCTAAGTGGTCACACTTCATCCGAAGTGTCACATACCCATCTATTGGATTTGCAACTCTTAAGGAAGTAACTAAATATGTGGGTTATAGGTTACTCTTTTCTACCAAACGTCAAGATATAAAAGAATGTGACGCATTAGTATTAAACAAAACGCTAACAGACATATCATGCATCTAAAGCATACCTCTTAATACTGCTTTTCCTTTCTCATGCACTGTCGGCTTTGAAATAGCAGGCTCTAATGCAAATACACGGCCTTCTCTCCTTTAGCTGGCTCTTTGTACTGGTTCTTGTAGTGTCCAACTTGATCACAATCGAAGCATTTGACTCCTTTCTTTTCAATAGCCTTCTATCTTTGCCTGTCCGGCACTCATGAGCATAATGGCCTTTCCTATCACACTTATAACAAACCACTTCAGACTTCCCTTTCTTAGCCGCTCCACCTTTTTGAGCACCTTTCTTGTGAACAAATTTTCTCTTTTGACTTTGCCCCGCCTAGACCTCCTCCTCCTCCTTCTTCTTCGAACATGCAAGCATCTCTTCATGTCTTAACGCCGTCTACACTACCATATCATAAGGATCTCAGATATGAGGTAAGTAGCCCTAGCCAACTTAGATTTCAATCCTTTGATGAACTTTTCATTCCTTTTCATCACCATGTCGACAGTGGCATACTCATGTCTAGCCAACTCTTTAAACCTGCTAGCATAATCCAATACAGTCATCTCCTCTTCCTCTAACTCAGCAGGCTTCCTAATTAAAATAGACTATGCATTACAGATATGCTCTCCTATTACCTTCTCCTAAACTGAGCCACATGTCATCTCTTCTTCTTTTACTCCAGTTGTTAACCTATTCCACTAAAATAAACTACCCCTTGAAGCTATCCCTAGGCAAGTCACCTCGTTTGCTCGTCGTTGAGCCCTAAATCAGTGAATATCCTTTCATAGCGTAACAACCAGTTCTCCACTTCTATAGCATCCCCGGTTCCAATAAAAGGCTTTCCTCCAAGCCTAGCATAGTCTCTACTCAAATTAGCATAATGATTGACCACCGAAGCTTCCTGAACTCCTTCCATAGCATTTCCTCCAACAACCCCAGCAGTGATCCTAGCTTGTATCATGTTTATGAAAAATTGATAAATAGCCTCGATTTCTACTAGTGGGACTCCAGCATCAACATTCTCAGCTTGAGCCCGACCTTGAGTTCTCCTCGTATTCGGTTGGGCATTTCCATTGGTGGTGGTGTTGTCTCCTCCAAGATTAACTCTGCCTCTTCTTTCGTCCATATCTGTATTCAAGTCCAATGAGATGCAAGAAGGATAGCCTAACAAATAGAGGAGACTAGAGATAAAGCGTATACTTATACATATATAGAAAATACAAGTATGTTACTATAACATTATCACATAACCTGATCTTAACTCTTAACACCTAGGGATTATGTTTTCAAAAATCATTTTTAGTTAAAGTGTTTCTTAAACTATACTCCGATACCACTTGTAACATCCTCATTCTCGAGGCCTAAAGCTAAGCACTACAGATGCCACAGTCATCTACAATATTAACTTTTGATGACTAAATTCGGTTATTTTAATGGTATCTATAATATCAGAAGCACTTGAATACGAAACAAATCATAGATTTTAAAACAATATTTCCCATTACAGTTCAAAATAGATGTTCCATATAGAAATTACATAATCTCATAATGCTTCCTAGGCAAAGATCAAATATAATTATTACAAAATACGCCAAGTACAGCATATGAAGATGCCCCCAGGTTTACTCGAGTCATAAATAACTTAAAACATAGTGGAAATAAATACAAAACAAAGAACTGCAACTTTTAAGTAGCAATCCGTTAGCCTTCTGGTTGTCTACGGTGGCTTTATTCGTCATCCTACTAATACTTGTAAAGCCTCAACACTCAGCCTAATCAAATCAATTTTGAGCACCCGAGATTTAAGGGAAAAAACATAAACTTCGAGTTAGACATAAATCATGATGTGAATAAAACTGTACATCTTGGTTATTTGATATTAAGTGAGATCACATCGTTTAGAAGAATAGATTTCCCCTCACTAATATCCTTTCAAAACATTACTTTTGCAAACCTTTATCCTACAACTAAAACTGGTTAAAAATATAAAGCATCAATATGTAAACATGTATATCAGGTAACAAATGGACAATCTATCCGAGCACTGTAGTTTTTGTTTGGCTTACTATTAACTTTGGCTTACTCGGGCCTACTAGACGATATAACGAAATAATCTAACATCTGTTAGACACATTTCTTTTGGACAGTCCGTCCTTAACTATCTATTAAATACTTCTCTTCTGGATGGCCTGTCCCTAACTTAACTTCTCCTAGGGTCACCTGATCCTAATGGTTTTGCGGGCTCACCAATAACCTATTTGTATATAATTATATTTCCTTTATGTGTGTAATCATAATTTTAGTCTTACATGTGCCAAAGCCCTACACGCAGGAATTTTTGACTAAATTAACTAGGGCCAATAGCTAATGTATAAGATGCGACCCTATACCAGTCCCATAGGTATTCTAATATCCGAGTCATTTTACTTAGGGTTACCTTCCCATAATTTTCCTTGAAAACCTTTTCATCTGAAATCGATTTAAAACCTTTTAAGCCATACTTAAACAAGGAAAACATTTATGCGTTATGCTTTACTTAAAATCACCTTGCCTTGCTATATATACTTTACTCAAATCTTTGTTGATGAAACATTTAAACCTTTGAAAGTACACCTTTCGATCTTGTTGAAAGTACCACATTCGAAACCACGTAAAACCCTTTCTTTCATTTAGGTGAAATGGAAAAATCTTCCTTTCGAAAACATACATTAAACCTTTCAAAATCATCAGAATTCCTTTTCCTTCGAAATATAAAAACCTTAGACATCCCTCTTTAAAACCATTACACATGGCCTTTTGAAGCCATAGGAAAAACCTTACCTTTAAACCATTCAAAACCATTGGAAAAAGACCTTTTCCTTTAGACCTTTCGAAACCGTTGGAGAACTACCCTTTCGAAGCCATTCTTTCAAAGCCTTCCAAAAACTTAGGGGAACCACCCGTTCGAACCCTTACTTAAAAACCTTTCAAAGGAATTGAAACCTTAAAACCCTTCGAAATCATTTGGGTTCAATTTTAAAACATGTGGAAAACGCCTTTCCAAATCATTCAACTCTAAACTAATCGAACCTTTGGATTATCCCTTTAAAAATCACTAAGAGTCAAAAGTAACATGGTCGAAAGCATACTCTTTTGAAGGCTATAACTTATTTAGAGAAGTGATGGTATCAAAACCACCTCTTCTGGAAGCATAGGACAAGCGGCAAAGTTTTTGTAAAATAAAATAATCCTTTCATAGGCATTGCTTCAAAACGTAGAAAGCGGCAGCAAAGGCTTCAACATAGTCAAAAGCAGTTATCTAAAAATAAAGGTGCAACTACTTTGAAACTAACTTTAAACTGTTTACTTAGTTGAAAGCGGACTTAGTCGAAAGCTATTTCTTACAAAAAAGGCGCAGCCTATTAGAACCTTTCTTTATATCAACTGGCCTGGTCGGAAGCTAACTAAGTTGAAAGCTACTAAGCCGAAAGCAAGCAGGCTTTTTTCTTATTATAACAAAAATGTGCTTCAACCCTTTTGGAACCCCTTGGTCCTGACTCGGTGACTTTTGCCTTTGGCCAATTCATTAGGTACCAAATTGTTGATACTTTGTGCATTTGTTTCGATGGCATGGAGGTGGAGGAACCTAGTCGAAAGCTACTTAGGCGGAGCCAAAATTGGCGAGTCATGCTTTTGGCATAAGGTTTTGGTTGTAGATCTTATTAAGTAAACATTTTAACTAACCTGCCATGTTTTTCAACACATTTTAGTTGCTAATTTTTCTTTTCTAAATGTACTGCCATAATGTCAGAATTAATTAATTTAAATCCTTTTCAAAATAACCATTCTCCTTAATTAAATATATAAAACATTTAAGTCCCATACCGTAAATGATTATATGTATTCATAAAAACACTTTGGCAAATTCTACAAAAATTCAAAAAAATCCTTTTTAGTAAGTTTTCTAACATACAAAAAATTTAGACCCAAGTTAATTACAATTTATTTGTAAATTATTTTTAACCCAATAAATCATTTTCTTCAATAGAAAATTTATATAAATTCCACATCAATTCATAAAATTATGAAAATTGAAATCCATATCTAATGGTCTACATCTAAAATCGTAAGACATTCGGATGTCATTAAATGAGGTTTTCACATCAAAACATATCACAAAATTTATTTGAACAAGCTCAAATCATCAACATGTATATATAAAAATTTGGCCCTTCAAAATCATGGCTAAATCATGCAAATTGTAGAAATTATTCACCTTAGCATTGCGATTAGGATGTTAGATTTGATCTTGATTAAGTTGGTTTGATTTTCCTCTTAAAAACTTAAGCTTTCCTCTTCTTCCTTTTTGATATTGGCGGTCGGCCTTAGTGTAGTTATTTTTGTTTATGATAAAATGAAATGAAGGCGTGTTCATTTTCCCAAGGGTATGGGGTATATGTTTCTATATTCCTATTTTCCCCCTTCTTATTTCCTAACACTTTACTTCATATTAGTTCGTTTGTCTATTCATTAATATGGCATGGCTGCACCTTAATTAAACCACAAATCTCAATCAATAATTAACCTACATTATTTAATTTAACGAATTGAATTTCCTAAAAAATGTCACTAAAAATATGGATGATACAACGATTTTTAAGTTTTGTAATTTTCTGAGTTATTGTGGATTTATTATTAATTTTCTTGTGAAGAAAATGTCAAAATTGGTTTTAAAATTAATTACGGCTATTATATGTTAGCTTTGGGTTAGAAATTTAAATAGGTTAGAAAACATATAAAAAGTGATTTATTGGAAATTTTGGAAAATTTTTCTAAATGTTTTATTAAATATATAAAACAATTTAAAGTATGAGACTTAAATGTTTTATATGTTTACAAAAGGAAAAGGGGCTATTTGTAAATGTTTTAAATTATAATTTTTGAAATTCGACAGCAATTTGATAAAAGATTTTGAAAAAGAATTGGCAAGCAATAGAATTTTGACAAATATGCAAAGTTAGTGGAAAAGTAATTACTTTTGATAGCAATAAAACAATTTTGATAATATTTACCGCTTCACCACTTCCCTACATGTCTTCGACCCATACTTCCACCTTCGACCAAGTCCAAACGAATACACATGTTACCAGCTTCAGTACATAGTGGATTAGAGTTGGGTAAAAGGTATGGAGTCATAACATGGTTTTTGAAGGGGTTGGAGTAGCTTCTGACAACCCAGAACTATTTTAGTTGCAAATAAGGCTTTCGAATGAGATGGCTTTCGACTTTGTTAATTTTTTTTAAAGAAAAGAGCTATTGAAAGAGGTGGTCACCATTTCTTTTAAATAATGCTTTCAAACGGGTCGAAATGTCTGCAGCCACATTCTATCTTTCTAAGCAATTCCTTCGAAAGGGTTTTTTGCTTTAAACCAAGAGCCGCTTCTCCATTGTTTTTGAATGGGTTGGTTTCGACACCATCTACTTTATTTACATAGGAAATTGTTTTCGAAAGAGTTGCTTTCGACTTAGCTATTTTAAGTCCCTTTTTTGTGTTGAAAATTAAACCCAAAGGTTACAGAGGGAATGGTTTTAAATGGTTTCGAAACTACACTCCACAAACTTATACTTGAACTCAATGCTTTTGAAAGGTTTGTTTTAAGTAAAGGACTTTAATACTTTCAAAAGGTATCTAATGAAGGTTTCGAAGGGGATGTTCCCTAGTGTTTTCGAAAGGCATATGATAAAGGTTTTGAAGGGGTGGCTCTCCAATGTTTTAGAAAGTTTTATATTTAGTATTTGAATGGAAGGTTTCCAATGCTTTGGAAAGTCAAGCTTGAAATGTATTAAAAGGGGAAGTCTAAGGTTTTTCCAAGCTTTCGAAAGGACACTTTCAATGGTCTCGAAAGGTCTATTATAAATGGTTTTGAAAGATATGTTTTGTCTTTTCGGCTTAGAGTACACGGCAATGAAGTTAAATGGTTTCAAAAGTGGTGATTTCAAAGGTTTTGAAAGAGATGATTTAAAGCTTTTAAACAAAGGTTCCAAAAGTTTTCATCAACAATGTTCTGTGTAAAGCATATATCATGGAAAAGAGATTTGAATAAAGCAAAAGTATATTTTTCTTGTTTAATTATGATTTAAAGAGTTAATTCCTTTTGCCAGAAATGTTTTCGAGGAAAATTTTAAAGGGTAGTTGACCCTTGGTAAATAACTCAAATATTTAAATACCGGATGGGAATGGTATAGGGTCGTATCCTATACATTAGCTATAGCTCCTTGCTAATTTTAGTCCAAAATTCCAGTGTGTAGAGCTTAGTCGTAGGTAAAACTTATATGATTTTACATAGAGAAAGGAATATGTAGAGAAGGAGGTTAGGTTATTGGTGTGCCCCAAAATCATTAGGATCAAGTGACCTTGAGAGAAATAATTGAAGGACAGACCATTCAGAAGTGTGTTTAACATATGTTAGATAAATTATTCTGTCTTCTAGGCCCAAGTCAGCCCAAGGTTAATGGTTAGCCAGACAAAACTATATTTTGGGACAGATAGTCCATTGATTACCTGATTTATATGCATACATGAAATTGTTAATCTTGCTCTAATCAGTTTGATTGCAGGACATTAATTAGCAAAAAGATGTGTTTTAATGGGATATTAGTAAGGGGAAACCCATTCCGCTAAGCGGCTTGCGCACTTAATATTAGTAAACCGAGATATAATAGTATTATTCACGCCAGGCTTTATGTCGGAGTCAACGTTTGTGTTTTCCTCCATAAACTCTCTGGTGCTCAAAATTCAATTCGAGTAGATGGAGAATTAAATTTTTTCTGCTTTAGTTGGTTAGACGAATAAAGATTTCGAAAACATGCGGGTGGGAATGCTAGCTATATTTAGTAGTTATTTTGTTTTATTTCCACTGTGTTGCATTAAGACTGATTGTCTATTTGATATCCTGATCATCCAAGGGAGCATCTTCATATGTCGCTCTTGGTATATGTTGTAATAATTATATTTGATCAAAACCTGGGAATCATTTCGGATTATGTAATGGAATATGGAACACAATTTTGCAATGTAATTAGTAAAGTTATTTTTTGAAATCTATGATTTTTTTATATTCATTTGCTTATGATATTATGGATATCATTAACATTAACGTATTTTGTCACCGAAGGTAATACTGTGGATGACTATAGCATTTGTAGCACTTAGCTTCGGGCCTCAACATAAGGGATGTTACAACTTGGTATTAAAGCATAGATTAATGAAAAAATTAAAAGAAATTTCGAACTTAAAATGATTTTGAAAACATAATCCTAAGGAATTAAAGAAAAGATTCGGGTATGGGATAAAGCTATAGTAACGTACTTGTTATTAACAAGAAATCTTGTCAACAGCCCAATGTTGTGCTAAAGAATGGAGATTTCCTTTTAGGTAAATATAGTAGGAAGGAAAATATATATCCTTTATGAATTTCCTTTCGATTAGGCCTTAGTGGACAAAAGATACTCAGAACGACCTTCCGACTCAATCGAAAGGGTCAGTATTCATTCTTAATGAACTTTTGACCTAGTCATGTCAGTTTGGATTCTCCTTCGAAAGATTTCCTTTTTATTCTATCAAGGAATCCATAATAAGGTTTGCCTTTTTTGGTTTCGACCTGATCGGGGGTATTAAATAGTTGAATGGTTTGGACTTAGTTAAAGATTATAAGTATGGATTTTTACCTACGGGTGTAACCAGCTTGGGTTTGAACTAGTATTCTCAAGCTACAATATTTCGGAGATGGGTTTCGACCTTGTCGAAAGCTCGGCCCTTGGGTTTCTTGTTAGTTGAAGGTTTGAGCAAGTCGTGACCTTGTTTCAACCTTATCAAAAGTGGTGGCTAAAGGGGAAGATAGCTTGAAGTTTGTAATTCGAGTTATTTCAATCTAGAGCATTTCGACTGTGTCAACAACCCCCTTTTGACATAGACGAAACCTAAAAACAAGGTTAATTCCAACAAAAGCTTATTAAGCAGTAAATATCAAATATATTTAAGACTTCCCTTTAATAGGCATAAAAGACTTTATTTCTCCAAATCCCCAGTTCAATTTTATAATTCGGGTAACAGCAGTTTGCAATAAGGAAAATACAAGTTTCGAATGGAAGGAATCCGATCCCCAAAACGTGAAACATTGGGTCCTATCTATAGATGCAGGTCAGTACCTTTTGACCTAGGAGCTTCTGGCTTGGTCGAAAGGTGGCTGCCGAATGACTTAAGTATGCTTCGTCTTTGTCGAAAGGAAGGGTTACGCCTCTCTTCTTCGTATTGCCTTGTAAGTGATTACAAAGCTGTCAATAGGTATTGCTCAATGGTTTTGATGGTGTTGGTCATGCTCGACCACTTGTTTTTAATCTAATGTGGAACCCTCCTGAGTCACAATGGTTTCAACCGGTTCAAAAGGCGCACCATAGATTTCGAAGGCGTTGTTTTGGACAGTATTGCTTTCGCATGGTTTAAACAAAGGAGAAACTTTTGGTGCCGAATGGTTTGGTGCATATGCAACTAGCTGTTCCCATTGTCTTCGAAAGGTGCTGCTTTGACTTAATCGAAAGGTTATCATGCATATGAAATGACCAAGTTGAAAGGTGGATATTGATGGTGAAAGGGTGCTTTTGACTCCTTTGTCTCCATCGAAGGTATGAACTCATTGGATCTTTGTTGTAGAGACCTTCTGATGCCTTCAATAGGTTTTGAATCTTCTAGACTTTGATGGTAGCGTCCCTCCGACTCCTATAAAAGGTTTAGTTGGAACATTCTTCATTTTACCTTCTTTGGCTTCCGCTTAAAATGGTGTCGGTCAAGTCAAAAGGTTGATTTTTGGAGTAAAATTTCCCCCCTTATGAAGTGATGCTCTTTACTTTCAAAGTCATTTATGTCGAAACCTGATAGTTTCTCGCCTTCTGGCCTTCTCGTATAAATCTGAGCCGCTTATTTAAATATGATCTAACGGTCAACAACTCTTAAGGGACTTTTCTTCTAAGTATGCTCTTTTTCTTTTGTTTCATTTACCTACAACCAATATTTCAAGTAAAAGTAAAAGAATTCCCAAAAATTTCTCAAACTTTCCATCAGCTTGCAGAAATCAAAGTAGAAATCAAATCTAATTGTAAGCACATATTTTTCTCAATTCTTTGAATTTCTCTTATATTTATTATCCTTGGAACTTCACAGTAAATTTTAAATTTTGATATCTCACGATCTAGAATTTGATTCCAAATTGTATGATTTTTAACCTTCTGTAGACATACCCTATTCGATTTTCTCAGGCTGTTCGATTTGATTTATTTTGATTTTTAAGAAAATTTTAAGATTCAATTCCTAAACCAATAAGGTTTGTTCGTCATTTTGAATTATTTTCTACATTTTAGGATGTCTTCTAGTTTTGAAAGAATTTGAATTCTCATTTATAATTTTCAAAATCGAAATTCCTTGATGTTGAAATCCATCTCCTTATCGGGTTAGGTTTATTTGTTTAACAAATTTTAGAAACTCTAGATATGCAATCAGGTTTGGGGAAGACGGTGGAACCTAGTTTCTTCGCCTGGAAGATCCAAATGTATGAATGAAAAATTAATGCCAAAAATGATCTTCATACCCCTTCGAAAGGAATTGAGGCGGCAACATTGGTTTTACTTCCCTAGCCCCCTTTCAGTGGGGTCGAAAGGTATTGTAGTGCCAATTAGATCAACCTTGTCGAAAGGATGTGCAATTAAGTAGAGTGTAGTCACCCCTTCAAAAGCAAAACATCTCAAATTAGTCGAAACCTTTTATGTCAATGCAATCCATTCGCTTTAGTTAACCTTCATAACCATCATACATTGTCAACCCTTTCGACATTATTTAAATTTAATGATTCAAAACGATCTAGAGTTATTATTATTATTTAGCATTGTTGAAACTTTCTAAGTGCAAATATGCTTAACTTAGGACCTTTCGACTCAATGAGTGCATTAGGTTTTGACAACATTCGTATCTCTCTTAGGAAACCTTAGTCAAAGGTTTCGACAGCATCGAAGGGTATTGTTACTTTGTTTATGAAATGTTTGTCGCATATATTTTTGTTCAAGTTTTTAGTTAACTTGGACTAACTCCTTGTGACAACTTAGCTATTGTGGAGCTTTCGTCAAAATGCCACTTTACACTCTATTTTTTTCATCCAACCATGTCGAAAGCCAGAAATAGGTCATATTTGTGCTTTCGACTTTGTCGAAAGTTATTAGTTAAACGTTTACTTCCTTTTCTTTTGGACACTTTCGAAAGCTCTATTGAATACTCTTATTTAGTCTTTTGACCTTGTCGAGAGGTAATTACCAAGTGTTATTTCCCATCAACTTTGTCGAAAGCCCAACAACTTTTATTTTTAGCTTAAACCATTTCTTTTCAAAAATTTAATCTTTCATGTTTGGCTTTTTGTTTGAATCATTCAAGTAGGTCTTTGACTAATTCTGAAACGAATACTATGTTCATATAGACTTGGAAATTTTAACTAAAAGATTTTTACCTTACAAAATCATGAGCTCTCCAATGAAACTTGATGCTATTTTGAAGCATTCTCTGCTATCTTCATAGGACGACGTTGATTCCATCCTCAAAGATTTCGGCAGTGCTGGTGTGGAAGCTATGCCACCCTAGGAAGTTGAAACTATCAACAACCCTCTCGAAGGGTTTTCCGCGAACATTGCCGTCCATATATAGCACGAGGGATTCCCGCCTTTCTTTGAATTCTTGTCCAGATTCATTTCTCACATTGGATTTGCTCCAACCTAGCTATCCCCTAATGTTTACACCTACGTTCTATCTCTAGAGCTGATGGCATTAGAGCAAGGTTTCGTTCTTTAAATGTTGAAGTTTTGGATTACTAAACTAGACTAGTCAAGCTTAACACCCTCAATCATCAGATCTTCATGGCTACTCTCAATGAAGTTGATATCAAATGGGGTCAACAAGTTTAAAGACTGGAAACTAACATTAGCGGAATCTTTTCTACTTAAGTTCTGATTTTCATTGTCTTTTTTGTATTTTATCTCTTCTCTTATCTGAGTCTCCATCTTTTGTTAGGCTTTCCTGTAAAAGAACTTAATGAAGCTGGCAGCAGAATGATGGAGTCTCCAACAACAACTTATGTTAAAAATAGGAAGCCGATTGAAGCTATCGATCCCGTCCAATTTGAGGAAGCATTCTCTTCTTCGTCTTGGTCAAAGGGTTTTGGGACTACCCCCATTGATCTAGCACACATCAAATTGTTAGTCCTTGAGATAATGGTTTAGATGACAACAACCTTTGGACTTGTTATAAAATATAAATACTAACGTTATGGTTTAGATATATATGTATGTATGTATGCAGAATATAAACATGTAGGTACCAAGAATAAAGACTGTACAGTATAGAGATACAAGACTGATGAATTTAAAGATTGAAAATATCAAGATTGAAGACTCAGGTGTATCAAGAAATCAAGATATCAAGAGTTCAAGATTTCAAAAGTACAAGATAAGTATTGAGTCTAGAATTATGTCAAAACATCTTGAAAGCACTTACATCTTTATTTGAAATTTATTCGTGGAATGGAATCCACTTCGAGCCTGTTAAAGGGATGGAACCCTAGTGGAATGGAATCCACGATAATACCTAGAGGAACATATAGTGGTCCTATTTTGATATCCACTAATTTTATAAAAATGCTTTTCAAAAATATATATCTCTTGTTTTTAAAAATGTTTTCAAAACTTTCTTTTCAAAATGACATCTCTCTTGGTTTTAAATATTTTCAAAACTATTTTTGTCATTTTTAATATTTTGACTAAAAAATTGTCCTTGATTTCAAACCATCTCTTGTTTTAAATATTTAGCTTTAAAGTATTTATATACTCAGATTTTAAATCACTTTATAGATTAAGATTATATATACTAAAAATTAAGTTCTAAAATCTTTTATATGTTTAAACTATATTCAAATATATTTACAAAGTTTAGAAATTGCTTTGACAAATTATAGAAGCCAATTTTAATAAGAAAATGAAAACATCAATTTTTCCTTGAGCATGTCGACATCCCTCAACCCCCATGTCGACATCGTGTCCATTATTTTCAAATTTCAATTTTCAAAAGAAGTGTCTATTCATCGTATCCTTTCACGAATAGATATGGTTGTTGCTCTACTATAAATACCAGTAAGTTCTAAATGAATTTTTTACCAGATTTCATTTATTTTCTCTCCTCTACATCATCCACATTTATTTTAAAGAATCCTAAACTATACTCTATTGAAATAATAAGTGAATCAAACTTGATTATCTCCTGTTTGATTCTCTATCACTCTCTCCATAAGATCTTAGTGCCGTTCAGAGTTATAGAATTTTTTGTAAATCAAACTATTAAGTAAAATGCGCGGTTGAGCCTTGAAATTAGTTGAGTGTGATTGTAGCCTCGGAAATCAATTAGGTGATCTCATAGCCTAGTTTATCAAGAGAGTTTGCCCTGGACTCGAGTACACGAGGTTGTACCTCATAGCCTTGAAACCGAGGGTGTAATTTGGGAGATTATTTTGATAAGAAATCCGCACGATTGTATGGGACCGTATGTACGATAACTCCGAACCGGTATAAAATCCTGATGTGTTCTTTCCTTTACTGCTTTTATTTAGTATTTGCATCTATGTTTGATTCTGTGATTATATATGTGTCTGTGAACTACATCCGTTAATGATTAAATTACATAAGTTTCGAAAAGATTTAGAAAATCCACAAAACACTATTACCCCCTCTAGTGTTATTCCAGCCTTAAGATATGTAATCCGCATTTCTCACATTTCGTATCAGAGCATTGGTTTTCAAAGTTTTCATAATCTAAATTTTGAAAAGTTTTCAAACTGGCTACCAAAACTGGTTCTGTTAGCACTGTCACTAGTTCATTTATAGAGGGTCAGTCTACTGCCAGACCACCACTTTTTAATGGTAGTAACTGTGCATATTGGGCATGTAGAATGAAAATATATTTACTATCAATAAGATTAGACACTTGGAATATCACGCAAACTGAATATTCTGAACCCACAACTAATTTTACACAGTGGACTGTTGAGCAAAAGACTATTGCAAAAATAATTCCAAAGCCATGAACATTTTATTTTGATCACTTGATAGGAATGAATTCAATAGAGTATTTGTTTATTAGTCTACATATGATATCTGAAAAACTTTGCAAGTTGCTCATGAAGGAACAAGCAAAGTCAAATGGACCAAAATATCAATTCTCACAAATCTGTTTCAATTATTCAAAATGAATTCTAATGAGTCTATTTCAGATATGTATAGTAGATTTCAGGATATTGTGAATTCTCTAATATCATGGGGAATTTTTTTTTCCAAAGAAGATCAAGTCAGAAAAATTCTAAATTCTCTTACCCCGAAATGGGATCAGAAAACTCTTGCAATCGAAGAAGAAAACGATATCAGTACTTTAAAGATTAAAGAATTGATTGGCAATCTAGCGTCGTTCGAAGTACAAATGCAAGGGAGAAGAGATAACAAGGCATTCAAAAAGAAGTCAATTGCATTCAATGCATTAATAGATGGATCAGACTCGGGAAGTGATGATGATGAAGAAATAGCTTTCATGACAAAGAATTTTCGGAAGTGTCTAAAATACAGAAAGATGAACAACTTCAAAAAGAATGAACGTAGGAATTCTAGAAATCATAATGAAGTACCAAACCACGTCAAATATTCAAACTGCGTGAACCAGGCCTTCTCAAAAGAGATTGCTTGCATTCTGATAAGCAAAAGTTTCTTGCAAGCAATGATTATGCAAAGAAAAGAAAAAGAGCGTATACCGTTACAATATACGATTCAAACTCAGACTCGTCCTGAAGCGATGATGATTAGAAGATGGAAGATTCAAATATGTGCTCTATAGCTATTCATGGTTCCGATGATCTCGGAGATATGAATCTATAAAAAGGTACACGTTTATAATATATTGGTTGAAACTGTTTGCTTAAAAGTGTTTGATTGTTTGATTGTTTTCTAAATTATGTGTTGTTTGAATTTTAATTTTTTTATTATTGTGTTTATTTTTGTTTTTAATATTATAACATTTTTTATTAAAAGAGTATTATTATATTTAATATTATTCAAGAAAATATATGGACATTAAAAATAATATATATAGATATTAAAGCATATAGGAAAATATTAGTCAAATAATTCTCTGACCCATGTCGACATGGCCTTATCCAAGATTTCGACACCCTATCAGAGGTTTGAAATTCAAATTCAAATTCAAAATTTTGAATTTTCCTTCACCTTTTTACCAAACTCAATGTTTTGGAAAGGTACCTCTTGACCGAAGAACATGTCTATTGAATATCTATTTATTTTCATTATCTTATCAAACTTTCTACTCTCTTCACTCTTTCAAACTTTCTACTCTCTTCAAAAATGGCTTCTTCAAGCGCCCCATCCACAATGAGGCTGTTTAAAACCATTAAAGAGTATATCTATAATGATCTAGAAGCAATGAAGGCTTATATAAGCTATGCTAATTTCGGAAAAGTTTATACGGGAAAGTTTGCTATCTTTAGCGATTTCTCTACATACGAAATCAACGCTCTTCTTGAAGAGAATCATATCCTTAGTCTTTTTGACAATTCTCAAAATTATTTTGTTTGTTACCTAAATCTTGTTAAAATGTTTTATGCGAATTTGAATCGCGGTTTTTATGAAGGAAATGAATATGGGAATTTGGTCGAACAACATAGAAACTTTTGTTTTCATTATCTGAATTGTTCGATTCACAGATCTCCAATTGTCAAAAACTCTCATTAGTAGTGTTATTTTATAATTGATGTAGTTGAATATATCTATGGGTTGATGTTCTATATATATGTAAATATGACATAGTATATAATAAAAAAAATGTTTTGCTTATTATACTACCTTTTCAGTATTTAGTTTTGATAGTATTAGATTAAGGGTGTGCTACATATAAGTTTAGAATTAGTTTTTGTTGATGACAAAGGGGGACAAGTATAAAATAGAGTAGTTGAGTAGTTAGGCTTAGATTAAGGTGGAGTTATTAGTTTTGGGGAAGTTATATTGAAGGTGAAGTATATTTTATAAACGCAGGTTGTCATCATAAAAAATGGGGAGATTGTTAGTCCTTATGATGATGGTTTTGATGGCAATAAACTTAGGACTTGTTATAAAATATAATTACTAACATTATGGTTTAGATATATATGTGTCTGCAGAATATAAACATGCAGGTACCAACAATGAAGACTGTACAGTATAGAAAAACAAGAAATGAATTTAAAGATCGAAGATATCAAGATTGAAAACTCATAAGTATCAAGAAATCAAGATATAAAGAGTTCAAGATTTCAATACTATAAGATAAGCATTCAGTCTAAAATTATGCTATAACTTCTTGAAAGCACTTACATCTTTATTCGAAATTTATTCATGGAATGAAATCCACTTTGAGCCTGTTAAAGGGATGGAACCCTAGTGGGATGGAACCCACGACAGTATCTAGTGGAACATATAGTAGTCATATTTTTATATCCACTAATTTTATAAAAATGCTTTTCAAAAATATTTGCCTCTTGTTTTTAGAAAATATTTTCAAAACTTTCTTTTCGAAAAGACATCTCTCTTGGTTTTAAATATTTTAGCCTCAAAACTATTTTTATCATTTTTAATATTTTGATTTCAAAATTTTCCTTGTTTTAAAACCATCTCTTATTTAAAATATGTAGCTTTAAAAATTTATATACTCAGATTTTAAATAACTTTATAGATTAAGAATATATATATTAAAAATTACTTTTTAAACTATTTTATATGTTTAAACTATATTCTAATATATTTACAAAGTTTATAAATTGTTTTGACAAATTATAGAAACCAATTTTAATAAGAAAATCAAAACATCAATTTTTCCTCGAGCATGTCGACATCCCTCAACCCCCCATGTTGACACGGTGTCCATTATTTTCAAACTTCAATTTTCAAAAGAAGTTTCTATTCGTCATATCCTTACACGAATAGATATGGTTGTTGCTCTACTATAAATATCAGTAAGTTCTAAAAAATTTTTTAACCAAATTTCATTTATTTTCTCTCCTCTTCATCCTCCACATTTATTCTAAAGAACCCTAAACTATACTCAGCCGAAATACCATGTGAATAAAATTTGATTATCACTTGTTTGATTCTCTGCTACTCTCTCCATAAGATCTCAGTGCTATTCAGAGTTATAGAATCTTTTGTAAATCAAATTGTTAAGTAAAAGGTAAGGTTAATCCTTGAAATCAATTGGGTGTGATTGTAGCCCTAGAAATCAATTAGGTGATATTGTAGCCTGCTTAAATCAAGAGAGTTTGCCCTGGACTCGAATAGATGAGGGTGTACCTCGTAGCCTTGAAACCGAGGGTGTATTCTACGATATTATTTTGAGAAGAAATCTGTACGATTGTACTGGATTGGATGTAGGGTAACTCCGAACCAGTATAAAATCCTCTATCCTTTACAGCTTTTATTTAGTATTTTCATTTGTGTCTTATTCTATGATTATATCTATGTCTATGAATTGCATTTGTTAGTGATTAAATTACATAAGTTTTAAAAAGACTTAGAAAATCCACAAAACACTATTCACCCCCTCTTGTGTTATTCCAGCCTTAAGATCCATAATCCGCATTTCTCACATCAAAGGGAAAACATTTCCTTTCCTTGGGAGATTCTGAACATTTTTCTCCCATGTATCCTATTTGTTCAGACCACATTGGTAAGTCATAGCCAAAACATTTTTTTCCATCCCTTTCGTTTTCTAAATTATTTTGCCGGCCTTTAATCTACTTGAACTCTATCCAGCTTCTTCTCAATTTGAAAAGTTTGTTAGCGTTGCTCTACCCCCTCCAACAACCTCTGGTGCACCATCTATCATTTAATCTCCCATCAAATCCAAGAAGTCTTTCAAAAGGAAGTTGGTGGAATCATTCAAACCTGAACCTCCCTAGAAAGTTTCAAAGATTGTTGATGTAGAGGAGGAGAGGTGTTCATCTCTTGATAATGCTCCAAAGAGTCCAATTATTGAAGCTTCTAAAGAAAAACTAGAGAAAACTCCAACTGCTCTCGACCCTCTTTCTCACATTTCCATTTTGGATTCTCCAGCTGCGCTCATGCGAATATAACTAGCTTTGTAGATGACTCCCTATTTTTAATAAATTCCCTCAAAGCTGTCGTCATCTTTGCCAACTTCCATCAATTTTGAAAAGAAAATTGATTCCATCTTGCATTCTAAATCTTTCTCCTCTATTCGCCCGCCTTCAACTATCTTTGATTTGGTGGGACATTATCGCTCTTTGATAAAGCAACAACTTTTAGTTAGTTTTTCCTTACTTAACTTTGTTATTATTGTTTTTCTCTAAATCCCTAAATTGCATTGCATTTTCTTCTTTCAGATTTCTAAAAGTAAGTTAGTTCTTAAAGAGAAAGCACCGAAATCCTCTGCTCGGTCCTATGAATTCCACGAGGAAATTTATGCTCTTAAGAGACATGTGTCCTTTATTTCCACTACTAGAGATGAAGCAAGCTCAGAGGTAGAATGATTAAGAGCTTCTCTTGCCCAAGTTAAAACTAATTTTCTCAAAGAAAGATGGGCTTGTCAACTTCTGCTAATGAAAAATTCACTATGGAGCTAAGTTTAAAAGATTCCAATAAGGAGAAAGCTCATATAGTAGCAAAGAACATTTTTTAAGGAGAAGTTCAAGAAGAATAGGGCTTTCATGAAATATTTGTCGATAACATTTCCGACGCCAAGCAACGAGTATCTAAATTTCTCACTTCTACACTTGGGTAAATTTTGCTGAACTCTTATAAAGAAGCCCTCGCGCTCACCTATATTGAATACTTTAAGAAGTGTCCTAACTTCAGTTTCCCCAAGCTTAACACTACCCTCGTTGATAGTGTAATGGGAAAGTTCAACCAAATGAAGTAGGGGATTGAACTTATAGAAAAGGAGGAAATTGACACCTCTAAGATTCTTTCCTTTGGCGTCCCCTCTTTCGGGACTGAATCGGACTCTGAAGAAGAGGGCGACATGGATGATGCAGGGAAAGAAGGCAATGATAAATACGATGATGATGACCATAACAATGATAATGATGATGACAATGATGACAATGTTGATAATACCAAAGCTTCAGAGAAAGAGCCAACTTTTCCTACAGCTACCTCGCTTGAGTCTGTTGGGCCTTCTATACATCAAGAGGATAAGCCTGCTCCAGTTAATGTTGACGGGTCTAAAGGGAATGATCAAGCTACTCAGACCTCTGTCCCAATATCACAAGTATAGGATACTCTGTTTAAATATCTTTCTCTTTGAAGATAATAACAGCGCAAACCGTTCATTTTAGATAAGGAAGAAGTTTATCCTGCCCTTTAAAATTAAACTTGAGAGAAAATAAGATGAAATAAATAACCTATATAGGGAGTTAGATAAGCAAGTAAGGGAGCATAATGTAATCTTTGATAAGTATCATAGACTCAGTAGAAGTGCCTCAATGCTGGCGTCTTTTAAACATTAGAAGATTGCACCCTTATTAAAGTGAGCGCACCTCTGAAATGACACTCTCTTGAAAGAAAACCGAGAGTTAGTCACTCTATTTTGGATGTTGATTGAAGAAAGGGACATTTGAATCAATTTTTTGTATAAGGCTTGTTGTAGAAATTCAATTACCGATTTTTCATACTAAGGCGAATCTAGCTAGGGTCTCCTTAGACATCTTCAGAAGAGTTACTTGGATGAATTCAGATCTGACCCACACCTTTTAGCTTTTTGGAACTTGCGACAGGTCAAACCAATTCCCCAAGATCTCCCCTTTGAAAAGCTTAAGTATTTTAAGAACAAATTTTGTATCTGAGTTATTTTCTAGTCTATTTTGTATGAACCAGATGAGTAGTTGTAAATATGCAATAATTTATTGATTTATAAATATTTGTTTTAGTTTCGCTCTTTATGCTTGGCTTCATTTTATTATATTATTACAGAGTGACTGTTCACTAGGACGACTAGTTTCTAAAGACCACTTTAGCCAATATGTTAAACTGAGAAGGTTTTATCTTGCATCAATTTTAAAATTTTTGAAGGTCTTATCTTGCATCAATTTTAAATTTTTTTAAATTAGCAAGATATTGTTTTCTTAGAGATTTACAAAACCCTATATGGAATATCCCGGTCTCTGCTTTGACTTCTTAGTGATCAAAAGGAAACACTCCTTAAGGAGATTAAAACATTCCGCTCTAAATTAATTTGTGGTCGTGGTACTCCAGCCGGAAAGTGGAACTATAGCAAATGTCCACCAGTTATCACTCCAGAAGGGGTCAATATCCCTTTTGATTCAATAGTAACCCATTCTACTAACTTATTAAATAAAGTTAGAAAAGTTGTTTCTCAACTTTAGATGTAAACCAATTGTTTATTGTATTTATCAATTTAATTGTTACTGTTTGAATTGTAACCTATTATTACAATAGTAAAGAGACTTTTCAACTTGATTTTCACTCTATTTTGTTTCTTTTTGCTTAAATAGGAGCCGCAATTATCTACAGTTTCTCTCCTCCTTGATTTATCATCACACATCGTTATTCTTAGAGAGAAACTGTTAAAATCAAGCAGAGGGATTAAACTTAGTGAAGATACTTATTGGAATGCTTCGGTGGAAACATCGAAGCCTTGAAATGACACAAAAGATATTAAGATGTTGGAGCATATTCAATAGATCAACGATTTAGAATTGTAATTGAATGATAGTCAATCTCAGTGCGAATCATTAGAATTCATCAAGGGGGAGAAGATTTCTAGTATAGATTTGCCAGTTCTCGCACTTCTCCCTCGTTCTCCAAGCCTATGAGGTCGAATTCTCTTGCTACTCAAAAATTTCCCTCAATGCTTAACCCTCCCCGTGCTTAGATGAGAATGCTCTGGGTGACTAGTGTAGAATAGTTAAATTCGAAATACTTAAGTATTTTTATGAGCAGCAAAGTGTGAAGCATTCTCAAACTACCAATGAATATGCTTCTAAGGTTCAGAAGCTCGAACATTATATATACTTACTTCAGAAGCACATTGCCGAGTTAGAAAGGGATAACAAGACCCATAGAGGCAAAACAGAGCATTCAACCGCGATCTGAAGAAAAATATTAACGCGATCAATGTCACGAACTGCATAAGAAAGAAGGAAAAGAAACTGAAAGAAGTGCTCTATGCTGCAATTCATCACATAATTGATCCTTCAGTCGTCGAGAATCTTAATAAAGCTGCTCAGGACTTGTAATATATTTGCATCTTTAAAATGTATAAAATTGCTTTATATATATGTGAATAACTTCATAGTTTTGTAAATAACTTCATGACTCATGTAAATCATATAAATTTTGTAAATATCACATGATTTGTAATCATTTCCTGTAATGTCACTTCTACAATACCTTCTGATGGCTCATTTGTTATTTGCTGAATTTTTCCTTTCTCTTTGCCATGTTGACTTCCCTGAAATAACTTCTTTGACATACCAGTCTGTGTGTATCATTTGCATAGATTAACAAATCATCTTGTTAACTGCATAAAAAAGTTGCTTATATTAAATGTCTAAATACCATCTTTATCCATGATGAGAGATACTTAAGAATTTAACTTCAACCATTTGGATGAAATATCTGAATTTTGTCGATAGGAGATCCCGCCCCATCACATGGGGATAAGTGTTGGATAGAAATTTAATAATAGGACTAAATCCAAAAATCATTATCTGAATATCTATGGTAGAAACCCATTGACCCATTCTGAGGTATGTATGAAATTTGAAAGCATGGAAATTTGATTTCTAAATTCAAGCATTAGCTAAAACATATAGCAATGATCTCCTAGAGAGTATTCTTTGACCTAGATTTGGGCATTTGTGATATACCACTATAGATTTAAAATAAAAATTCCAAGCCCAGATTGGGGCATTGAAGAGTAGTAACCTCACAACCCTAATTCGGGTAAGATATAGATGCTTTAGTAATTGATAGAGGCAGAAACCCATATTCAGGTATTAATAAATAAAGTTCTGAAATAAATATGTTGAAACCCAGATTTGGCTAATAATTGATGACATTCAACTGTGAGAGAACTGCAACCCAGATTCGAGTATTAATAGATGATGTTTTAGAAATGAATGTTCCAAACCAAAATTCAGGTATATAAGTGGAGCTCTATTCTACTTCATTGATGTGGGAACCCTTCAGGTCTTGTAGGAAGTAATTTGATTAGTTTCCTTTTGAGTTTGACCGTCTTAGTCTACAATTTGATATGCCATTTCTCGGGCTACGACTATGCATAATTGGATATGTTGTTTCTCAGGCTTAGACATTTTAGCTCATTGCCGAATGAGCCTCCTCTTGGGCTTGGATGTATTAATCCATTATTTAATGGGCCTCTTCTTGGGCTTGGGCTTGGTCTTGGACATCATAGACTATTGGTTGATAAGCCTCTTCTTGGGCTTAGGCTTGGTCTTGGACATCATAGACTATTGGTTGATAAGCCTCTTCTTGGGCATGGATGTCTTTGTCAATTTTTGTCCAGTGCTCTTTGTTAGCTTATCTTAGAGGCTGGAACCAAGGACTTACCCGACCTCCCTCCAGGAGGTGCCATGCCCTGGCCATTTTGCCGCGCGGACAGGGGCTTTTTCGGTGCTTTACCATGGCCTTCTTATGGCGTGAATAAATGCTTACTCCATCCTCTCTCTAGGTGATGCCTTTCCCTGGCCATAGCGTGGCATGGATAACGGCTTGTTCGGAGCTTTTACCTGAAAATCTTATGGTGCAACTAAAGAATTACTCCGCCCACCCTCTAGGAGGTGGCATGACATGAGTAGAAGCGCGGCCAAGAGCATGTTCGGTGCTTTAACCTAGCAATCTTATGATGTGGCTAAAGGCTTACCCTCCCTCCCTTCAAGAGGTGCTCTACCCTGGCTAACTCGGCGTGGACAAAGTCTTTTCTACAATCTTAGGTAGACCACCATCTGAGGTAGTATCCAAATATAAGGATCATTTCTCTCCCAACCATGTAGATTTTCTTTTTATGAAAAGTAACTCTTTATTGACTTTGTCTCAAATTCTTTTTACAAATTCGTGAATCTGTCATTGTCCGAAGAAATTTATGATCATCCACTCCATGGTTTTTACAACATCCTATCAAGAGGCCTAAAGCTAAGTGCTATAGATGTTGTAGTCATCTATAGTATTAACTACCAATGACTAAATACGGTTATGTTAATGGTATCCTTAATATCAGAAGCACTTGAATATGGAACAAATCACTGATTTCAAAACAGAATTTTTTTTCCATTACATTTCAAAATTACATGTTCCACATTCTAATTAAAATTCCAATATGTTTCCAGGCAATGATAATACACAATTTTTAGAAATTAAGCCAAGAGCGGCATATAAAGATGCCCACTTGGATGATCAGAGTAATATTATCATAACTGACATAGTATACACGGCATAAATAAACATAAAACAAGAACTTCAACTCCTAAATAGCTATCCGTTAGCCTTCTTCTCACTTTTGGTAGCATTATTCATCATCCTACTAAACCTATAAAGCTTTAATCTCTCAGCCAACTCAAATTAATTTTGAGCACCGAGAGATTAAGAAAACATAAACTTCGAGTCGGACATAAAGCCTGGTGTGAATAATACTATACTTCTCGATTTAGTTGACATTAAATGAGACCAAGCCACTTAGCGGAATGAGTTTCCCCTCACTAATATCATTTTAAAACATACCTTTTCCAGACCTTTTTCCTGCAGCCAAAACTGGTTAAATTGTAAAGCACCATTATAAAGATATATATATATATATATATATATATATATATATATATATATATATATCAGGTAACAAACGGACTATTTATTCGAATACTATAGTTTTATTTGGCCGACTATTAACCAATGGCTGACTCGTTCCTACCAGAATTAATAAAAAAATATTCTAACAACTATTAGGGACATTAGTTTTGGACGGTCTATACATTAACTAACTATTAAATACTTCTCTTCTGGGTGGTCTGCCCTTTATTTAACCTCTCCCACGATCACTTGATCTAATGGTTTTTCCGGCTTACCAAGAACCTAACTGTATAGAAAACATATTCATTTTGGTGCGTAATCAATATTTTAGCCTTAACTGTGACAAAGCCCCGCACTCTAGAATTTTATACTAAATTAGCCGGGGCCAAAAGTTAATGTATAGGGCACGCCTTATACCAGTCCTATCTGGTATTTTATTATCTAAGCCATTTTACTTAGGGATAACCGCCCATAATTTTCCTTCAAAACCTTTTCATATGAAAATTGATTTAAAACCCTTTTTAAATCAAACTTAGAAAAGGAAAATATTCATACTTTATGCTTTACTCAAATTACCATGCCATGTTATATATATATACTTTACTCAGTCATTGTTGATGAAAAACTTTAACCATTTGAAGTACCCCTTCCGATCGTATTGAAAGTACCCCTTTCGAAAGTAATATAAAACTCTTTCATCCATTTAGGCTGAAAGACCAAATCTTCCTTACGAAACCATTCATATAAACATAACGAACCAATGAAATTCCTTTTCCATCGAAAGCCAAAAACTTTAGATATCCCTCTTTAAACCCAATAAACATTTCCTTTCGAAACCATACGAAAAACCTTTCCTTTTAGGCCTTTTGAAACCATTGAGGAACCACCCCTTCGAAACCTCCTATAAAACCTTTCGAAGGTATTAAAACCTTAAACCATTCGAAAGAGTATGGGTTCAATTTTAAAATACGTGGAAAACCCCTTTTGAAATTATTTGACATTAAACTAGTCGAAACCTTTAGTTATTCTTTAAAATCATTAAGGGTCACAAGCAATTAGGTCTAATGCTACTCTTTCGAAAGCTAAAACCAAATAGAGAAGTGATGGTGTCGAAACCATCCATTCTGAAAGCATTGGAGAAGTGATAGGGTTTTTAAAAGAAATAACAACCCTTTTGAAAGCTCTATTTCAAAAGGTACAAAGCGGTAACAAAAGCTTCGACATGGTCAAAAGCTATTGTTTAAAACAAAGGTGCAACTATTTAAAAACCAACTTTTCAAACCACTTACTTAGTCGAAAGAACCTCATTTCTTAGACCAAAAGAGAAACCTTAAAAACATTCTTTAAATCAATTGACATATTCAAAAGCCAACTAAGTTTAAAGCTATATGGTCGAAAACAAACTTGCGCGTTTTTCTGTTAGAACAAAGAAGTGTTTCTACCCTTTCGAACACCCTTGGTTTGGACCCTTGCCTTTTGCCTTTGGTCTAATTCAAAATTTACCAACAAGTCGATACGATGCACATTGGTTTGAGGAAGGAGGCACAGGGTCTTAATCGAAAGCTAGCTGGGCAAAACCAAAAGTGGCAAAACATGCCTTTAACATGAATTTCAGATTTTAAACCTTTTTAAGAAAAACCTTCTAACTAACCTTCCTTATTTGTCAAACTCTTTTTGCTTGCCAATTTTTCTTTTCTAAAAGTACTAATGTAATTCAGAATTATTTAATTTAAATTATTTTCAAAATAATCCTTCTTCTAAATAAAATATATAAAACATTTAAGTCACATACTTAAATAATTTTATATATTCATAAAAACACCTAGGAAAATTTTAAAAAATTCCTGAAACTCCTTTTCAATATGTTTTCTAACATATGAAATTTTAGACCGGAATAATTATTTATTTAGCCATAAATAATTTATAATCCAAGGAATCATTTTCTTCACTCGAAAATAAATAAAAATATACATAAATTCAGAAAATTATGAAAATTGCAACTCATCTCTAAAATAACATTTCTAGTCTATGTCTAAATCGCAAGGCATTTGGATGTCATTAAATAGGGTTTTCACATTAAAACATATCACATATTCTATATGAACAAATATAAAACATCGACATGTATATATAAACGTTTTGCTCCTCAAAATCATGGCAAAATGTGCAAGATAAAATGCGAGTTTTGTCTTAAAACCGAAATCATTAAAATTGAAATGTAGTAATTATTCACCTTGGCTTTGTGATTAAGGATATAAGATTTGATCTTAATTAAGTTAATTTGCTTCTTCCTCTTTGTAAATCCTGGCTTTATCTTATCTTGAGATTGAAAATAGTGGCCGGCCTTAGGTTGTTTATATTGGGTAAAATGAAACGAACGTGTGTTTGATTTCCTAAGGGTTTAGGATACAATTTTTATCGTTTACCTATTTTGCCCTTTCCTATTTCTTAACACTTATTTCCCTCTGATTTTTTATGTCATTTTACATATCGGCACGGCTACCCTTTAATTATAATCAAATCTCAACCCATTAATCTTCTCACATTATTTTATTAAATTTAACAAATTAAATATCCTATGTAATGTCGCTGAAACTATGGGGTGTTACAATCTCCCCTCCATAAAGGATTTCATATTCGAAATTACGATAAGGAACGCATCAAAACAATCAAAGGTAAAACATACCATCAAAACAAGTCAGGATATGTGTCTCTAATCCTGCTTTCAGTCTCCCAAGTACAGTCTCTAGCATCATCAATCCACTTAACTTTCACTAATCTGACCGTCTTGTTCCTCAACATCTTCTCATCTTTCGCAACTATTTGAATAGGTTTCCTTACATAGTCATGTTTGGTTCCACTACTGAATCCTCTAACACAGTCTGTAGAATAGTAGCATCTGCATCCCTAACATACTTCCTTAAATAAGATGCATGGAAAACATCGTGGACTCCTGCCAAGCTCTTCGGTAACTCTACTCTGTATGCGAGTTTCTCGATCCTCTCTAAAATAGGAAATGGTCCTAAGAATCTTGGTGCTAACTTTTTTATCTTTCCGAACCTGATAACACCTTTCATCGGCGATACTTCGACAAAAACATGGTCTCCAATAGAGAAATTTAAATCTTTCCATCTTTCATCTGCATAGCTTTTCTACCTAGATTGAGCTACCTTCATTCTTGCCCTTATCAACTCAGTCTTCTCAACGGCTTCTTTAACCAAATATGGACCGATGACTAATCTATCTCCAGTCTCTAACCAGCATGCAGGGGATTTGCATTCCGTACAAAGCATCAAATGGTTCCATCCCTATACTAGTCTGATTACAATTGTCATATGAAAACTCGACTAGCTGTAGGTGGTCTTCCTATGATCCCTCGAAATCCAAGACACAAGCTCATAACAAATTCTCCAAGATCTTACTAACCCTTTCCGTCTACCCATCTTTCTGCAGATAGTAAGCCATACTTATCTTGAGCTTGGTTCCTAAACTTTCCTGTTGACTTTTCTAAAACACATTAGTAAACAAATAATCTCTATCACTTATAATACTACAAGGAATTCCTTAGAGTCTAACCACGGTCTTTTTAAATAGCATAGCCAATACGGTTGTTGTCCTATTCAACTTAATTGGGATGAAATGGGCACTCTTGGTCAATCTATCCACTATGACTCATACAATTTCATTCCCTCTACTAGATCTCGGCAACCCATCTATGAGGTCGATTGAAATAGAATCCCATTTCTGTATGGCGATACCCAATGGCTGAAGCAATCCACTTGGCTTTTAATGCTCGGCTTTCACTTGTTGACAGGTCAAACACTATTTCACGAATTAGACAGCACCCCCCTTCATACATCTTCGTTCCTCCTCGATGAATAGTGAACTTCGAACAATGGCACTCCTTCAAGACTTCTTTCCTTATTCTCCAACATTTGGGACACATAATCTACCTCTTTTCCTTCCATCCGCATGGATCAAGACTGAAATCTTTTAGGTCATCGCTCTCTGTTCCATCCTCTAATTTTCTGAATCGTTCAGCCAAAATTGAATCCTCTTCTTGTCTAGAAGCTATCTTCCCAATCAATACTGATCAAACATCTAAACAAGATAATACAGCAGATCCCCCACTAGTCCTTGTCTCAGATCTTCATTGCAATATGCATGCGGTCAAGGCTTGCAAGTCCTTCCATTACGCTATCATAGCCAACACTACATTCTGATGCTTCATACTATGTGCATTTGCAACCTTGTTGCCTTTCCCTGGTGTATATTCTATTCCGAAATCATAAAGGACTAAAAATTCCCACCATCTCTATCGTCTTATATTCGACTCCTTCTGAGAGAACAAGTACTTTAACGACTTATGGTCGGTATACAACTCGAATCTTTCTCCCAAAAGGTAATCCCTCCACACCTTCAAAGCAAAAATAAATGCAGCTAACTCTAAGTCATGCGTTGAATGCCTAGTCTCATGTGATCTAAGATGTCTAGAAGCGTAGGCAATCACCATACCCCTCTGCATTAGTACAGCTCCCAATCCTATTCCACACACATTGATATAAACTGCCAAGTCTCGATTCCCCTCTGGAACCACTAATAGGTGCATAGTTCAATACGTGTTTCAAGCCCTAGAACACGTCCTCACACTTATCGGTCCTCACAAACTTCACGTCCTTTCGTGTTAGCTTGGTCAATGACCCTCATACCTGCAAAAAATCCTTAATGAACCTTAGATAATATCCTGCTAATCCAAGATAGCTTCTTATCTCTGTCACTATTTTTAGTCTTTTCCAGTTATTGACAGCCTCCACCTTATCTTGATCGACTTCCAATCCTCTTCCTAAGACTACATGACCAAGAAACTTCACTTCCTTCTTCCAGAAGTGACACTTCGAATATTTTACCTTCAGTTAATGCTCTCTTAAAGTCTCGAGGACAATTCTAAGATGAACTTCATGCTCTTTCTCATCCTTAGAGTATATCAAAGTATCATCTATGAACACCAACACAAATCTATCCAAGTGCTCTTTGAAAATTCGCTTCATCTAGCCTACAAAGAATGCCGACGCATTTGTGAGTGCAAACGACATGACTAACCGTTTGTATGACCCATACCTAGTACTAAACATCTTCAATGTTATACTATCTTCTACCACCCTATGCTGATGAAAATCTATAGCCAAATCCAACTGAGAAAATATTTGGCTCCACTCAGCTGATCAAAATAATCGCCTGTTCTCGGCAAGGGATATCGATTCAATATCGTCTTCTAATTCAACTTATTATAATCGATACAGAGCCTTCACGATCCATCATGCTTCTTAACAAATACAATGGCCGCTGCCTAAGGTGAACTATTTGGTCTAATAAAACTCTTGCCTTCCAAATCCACCAACTGAGCTTTCAACTCTCTCATTTCTGTTGGTGTCATCTTGCTCGACGGCCTACTTGCTATTTCTCTCTCGGGCACCAAATCTATCTAAAACTCACTAGCCCGTTTCTGTGGCAATCAAATACCGGTTGAAACACATCTGCGAATTTATAACTACTAAAATGCAATTCAACTCATCTTCTAATTCCATAACACCCAACAGAGGATTTACCTCGCAGTTTGGATTTTCTATAGTATAAACTATCTAATCATTATGATTCGGGAGTCTAAGTGATATTTTCCTATCTAGGAAAAATATCCTAGCATCAAATTTACTTAAATCTATGCCGAATATAATTTTGAACCCCAAAAACTCGGTACATGAAAGCTACAAACAAAAATGGAACCTAGGAAGTCAAACTCTGAGTGGTCACACTTCTTCTAAGTATCGTATACCCTCATACCGGATTTGCTACTCTTAAGGGTGTAACTAAATTTGTGGGTTCTAGGTTAAGCTTATCTACCAAACATCGAGATATACAAGAATATGATGCACCAGTATCAAATAAAACACTAACAAATATATCATGGATCTAAAGCATACCTCTCAATACCGCATTCCTCTACTTCTAGGATATTGGCTTTGAGGTAGCAGGCTCCAATGCAAATACTTGGCCTTTTTCTCCTTTAGCTGGATTTTTGCACTGATTCTTGTAGTGCCCCACTTGAGCACAATTGGAACATCTAACTCCCTTCTTCTCAGCAGACTTCTTTCCTTTGCTTTTTTGCTACTCATGAGCATAATGGTCATTCTTATGACACTTGTACCAGACCACTTCAAATTTTCCCTTCTTTTTTCCCCTTTCTTCTGGCATTCTTCTTATGAAAAAACTTTATTTTTTGACCTTGTCCCACCCGGACTTCATTTTCCTTCTTCTTCTCCAAACAAATTAACATTTCCTAATGTCTCAATGCCATTTCTACTACCATATCACATGGGTCTCTAATGTGCGACAAATTTGCCCTTGCCAATTCAAGATCCAAACCTCTAATAAGCTTTTCGTTTCTTTTCATCACCATGACAACGGTGGCATACCCATACCGTGCCAACTCCTCGAATCTACTACATACCCTAGAACTGACGTTTCAGACGGATTGCGCCATGGCTAACATGAATCTTTCCTGGAATCTTCTTCAAAACTCAGCCCACGTCATTTATTCTTCATTTGCCCCAACTGTCACACTGTTCCACTAGCACAAAGCCACGCCTTGAAGCTGTCTCGAGGCAAGTCTCCACTTCTTCTCTCCCTTGATCCCTAAATCAACGAATATCCTTTCACAATGTAGCGACCAGTTTTCCACTCCTATAGCATCCTTGGTTCCAATAAATGGCTTTCCCCCAAGCCTTGCACAGTCTCTGCTAAAGTTAGCATACTGGTTGACTATTGGAGTTGATTTTACTCCTCCCGCAGCATTTCCTCCAATAACCCCAGGAGCGATCCGGGCTTGAGTCATGTTTACCAAAAATAGGGACATGGCACCCATGTCCAATTGCGGAACCCTAGCATGATCATGCTCAGCCTAAGCTTGACCTTGACCTCTTCTAACATTTGGTCGGGCATTTCCATTTGGGGTGGTGCTGTCTCCTCCCACATTAACTCTGCCTCTTCTTCCATCTATATCTATATTCAAGCCTCATAGGATACATAAGAATAGACAAATAAAGATTGGAGTCAGAGAGAGTCTTATTATAACATTATCTCATACCCCGATTTTTACTCTAACTTCTAGGGATTTATGTTTTCAAAAGTCACTTTTTAGTTAAATTATTTCATAAACCTAGGCTTTGATACCAAGTTGTACATCCCCTATCCAGAGGCCCAAAACTAAGTGCTACAAATGTTGTAGCCATCTATAGTATTAATTTCCGACGACTAAATACGACTATATTAATGTTATATATAATATTAGAAGCATTTAAATATGAAACAAATCACAGATTTCAAAAAATATTTTTTTTCCATTACATTTCAAAACCCATATTCCATATTCAAATTACAAATCCTGATACATCCCCAGGTAATGATAAAATATAATTATTACAAATTACGCAAAGTGCGGCATATAGAAATGCCCCCTTGGATGATCAGAGTAATATTGTTATAACTCACATAATACACACTATGGAAATAAACATAAAACAAGAACTGCAACTCCTAAATAGTTATCCGTTAGCCTCCTGGTCGCCTCTGGTAGCTTTATTCGTCATTCTACTAAACCTATAAAGCTTAATCTCCTAGCCCACTCAAACCAATTTTTAGCACCAAGAGTTTAAGGGGAACATAAACTTCGATTCAAACATAAAGCCTGGTGCGAATAATACTATACATCCCGGTTATTTGACATTAAGTGAGACCACACCGCATAGCGGAATGGGTTTCCTTTCACTAATATAATTTTAAACTATAAGACGTCATTATATATATATATATATATATATATATATATATATATATATATATATATATATATATATATCAGGTAACAAATGAACTATATGTCTAAACACTATATTTTTGTTTAGTTGACTATTAACCATTGGCTTACATGGGGCTACCATAAAAAATAACAATATAATCTAACCGCTGTTAGACACTTCTCTTTTGGATGGTCTGTCCATTTGCTAATTGTTAAATACTTCTCTTTTGGATGGTCTGTCCCTAACTTATCATATCACAAGATAACATGATCCAATGGATTAGCGGGCTTACCAATAACCTAAATGTGCACAAAACATATTCCTTTCGTTGTGTAATCATAATTTTAGTCCTACTTATGACAAATCACTACACACTAAAATTTTGGACTAAACTAGCTGGGGCCAAAAGCTAATGTATAGTGCGCGACCATATGCTAGTCCCTTATGGTATTCTAATATCTTAGTCATTTTACTTAGAGATAACCTCCCATAATTTTCCTTGAAAACCTTTTCATTTGAAAATTGATTTAAAATCATTAATAAATCAAACTTAGAAAAGGAAAATATTCTTACTCTATGATCTACTCAAATCACCTTGCCATGTTATATATATATATATATATATATATATATATGAATACACACAAACTTTACCTAAGTCATTGTTGATGAAAACCTTTAACCATTTGAAAGTTCCCCTTTGTCCCCTTCGTTCCTATTGAAAGTGCCCTTTTTGAAAGCCATGTAAAATCCTTTCTTCCATTTAGGCTGAAAGGTCAAATCTTCCTTTCGAAACCATTCATATAAACCTTCCAAAACCAATGAAATTCATTTTCCTTCGAAAGCTTAAAACTTTAGATATTCCTCTTTGAAACCAATAAACATTTCCTTTCGAAACCATAGGAAAATCATTTCCTTTTAGACCTTTCCAAACCATTAGGGAACCAACCCTTCGAAACCTTCTTTAAAACCTTTCAAATGTATCAAAACCTTAAATCCTTTGAAAGCATTTGGGTGAAATTTTAAAATATGTGAAAAATCCCTTTCGAAATTATTTGACATTAAATTAGTCGAAACCTTTGGGTTATTCTTTGAATTCATTAAGGGTCACAAGCAACTTGATCGAAAGCTACTCTTTCGAAGGTTAAAATCAAACAGATAAGTGATGGTGTCGAAACCACCCCTTCAGAAAGCATTGGAGAAGCAACGAGGTTTTAGAAAACAAAAACAACCCCTTTCAAAAGCTCTGTTTTGAAAAGTATAAAGCAGTAGTAAAGGCTCCGACATGGTCAAAAGCTATTGTGTAAAAACAAGGTGCAACTATTTTGAAACCAATTTTTTAAACCATTGTCTTATTCGAAAGCTATTTTTTAGAACAAAGGTACAACATTAAAACCCTTCTATAAATCAATTGACATAGTCGGAGGCCAATTAAGTCGAAAGCTATATAGTCGAAAGCAACATGCACTCTTTTCTTTTAAAACAAACAATGCTTCTACCCTTTCGGGACCTCCTTGGTTTCGAACCTTACCTTCGGCCTTTGGTCCAATTCACTATGTACCAAAAAATTGATACTATGCACATTTGTTTGAGGAAGGATGCGGAGGGTCTTAGTCGAAAGCTACCTGGGCGAAACCGAAAGTGGCAAAGCATGCTTTTGACATGAATTTTGATTTTAAACCTTTTTAAGGAAAATTTTCTATCTAAACTACCTTGTTTGTCAAACTTTTATTGGTTGACAATTTTTCTTTTCTCAAATACTGCCACAATTTTAGAATTAAGTAATTTAAATTATTTGCAAAATACCTATTCTCCTTAATTAAATATATAAAACATTTAACTCCCATACCTTAAATAATTTTATATATTGAGAGAATTAGGAAAAAGGACAAACATTGACAAAAATTTAGACTAAAAGAAATGAAATTTTATTTTTAGTTTGAAGGAAAAAAGCTATTTATGTTTAGCGTCATATTCAACTTCTACACTATAAAATGCTAGTTGTAACTAGCATTATATTCAGTTTTATACTATTCAAAATGCTAGTTGTAACTACCATTGTCCTTCAGCCAAAAAATAAACTAGTTGTCCGTCAGTTTAAAAATATTTCTAAGTTTTTCCTTCTGTCGATTTTCCTGTTATATATTCATTAAAATACCTTGGAAAATTCTACAAAAATTGCAGAAAATCCTTTAATATGTTTTCTAGCATATAAAATTTTAGACTCAAATAATTATTTAATAATTTATAACCCAAGGAATCATTTTCTACACTAGAAGATTGATAAAAAATTCACATTAATTTAGAAAATTATGAAAACTGTTACCCATCTCTAAAAAACATTTCTTGTCTATATCTAAATCGCAAGGCATTTGGATGTCATTAATTAGAGTTTTCACGTCAAAACATATCATATATTCTATATGAGTAAACATAAATCATCGACATGTATATGTAAACATTTTGCTCTTCAAAACAATGGCTAAACATGCAAGATAAAATATGGGTTTCATCTTAAAACCGAGTTCATTAAAAATGAGATGTAGCAATTATTCACCTTATCTTTGTGATTAAAGATATGAGATTTGATCTTGATCATGTTGATTTACTTCTACCTTCCTCTTTGTAAATCCTAGCTTTATCTTCTCTTGAGATTAAAAATGGTCGCCATGCTTAGGATGATTTTACATGAGAAAATGAAATGAACATGTGTATTTGATTTCATAAGGGTTTAAGGTATATGTTTCATCATTACTTATTTTGAACTTCCTTATTTCTTAACTTTTGTTTCCCACTTATTTCTTTAGTTCATTGTACATATAAGCACAACTACTCTTTATTAGTAATAAAATCTCAACCCATTAATCTTCTTTCATTATTATATTTCATTTAACTAATTAAATATCCTAAATAATGCCACTAAAAATATGGGGTGTTGCAGCTCTGTAATGATTGGTTTCATGGCCATTCATCATATGGTAGCAGCAATAGATCCTCCTAAATTACTTTCATGTTTTTGCTTTTTATTTTGTGATGGCTAATAGTTAAGCTCATCTTCAGTTAGTAAGTAGACATTCTCTATTGATGTTGTCAAGTTGCATTCCTTTGGAATTCTAGACTTGAAGATCGATTCTTGTAAATAGCTT
The DNA here is from genome assembly GCA_030765085.1 of Allium cepa. Lineage (NCBI taxonomy): Eukaryota > Viridiplantae > Streptophyta > Magnoliopsida > Asparagales > Amaryllidaceae > Allium > Allium cepa. The sequence continues at coordinate 512,166,977 of CM060941.1, forward strand.
TTTGATTTTTTGTTTCTTAGTCTTATGTTTTCATGCCCTTCAATTGCTTTTCTTTATGCCACCCTTTGTTGTTCTTGTGCCGGAAGTTCTTGTTGTAATTGACTTCTGTGACTTATGAGCAAAGATTTGCAGCTAGCCATTATTTTTTACTCGAAGATTGCACCCTTGGAATAGAGTTGGATGGTTCCTCTCATTTCATTGAATATATTGTCGCTTCCATTTGCTCTTTTTCCTAATGCAAAAATAGTGGTGGGGCCAACATCGAAGAGGTTTATGATCCATTTCTCAGGATAATAAGATTCCACATTATTCTGGTTTATAATTGTTATGGCTTCTAGTCTTAATCTTTGCTCTTCATTTTGATTGGAATCCTTGATGATTACTGGGGAGAATCCTACCAAGTGTGGTTCATATGACCCTTTCTCTGATCTCTTAATTCTCCTTGCCATGATTAAACCAATATTGTTTAATTTGAGATAGTGTCGTTTGGAGTTAGAGAATAGAAGTGTTAGGATTTTTAACCAATCGAAGGTTCAAGCCCTCCTTCTAGCGCCAAAAATGTTAACAAGTAGGTAAATAGAGTAGGAAGGAATATATATATATATATATATATATATATCTTTCTTGAATTTCCTTTTAATTACGTATTACTAGACAGAAGATAATCAAAATGACCTTTGGACTCAATCGAAAGGGTCGGTATTCGTGCTTAATGACCTTTCGATCTGGCAGGGGGTCTTAAATAGTTGTATTGTTTGGACTTAGTTAGAGATTAGAAGTTTGGGTTTCGACCTTGTCAAAAGCTTTAGGTGGAACCTGCTTGGGTTTGAACTAGTAATCTCAAGATACAGTATTTCAAAGATGTGTTTAAACCACTTCGAAAGCCGGGCCCTTGGGTTCCTTGTGTTAGTTGAAGGTTTAAGCGAGCCAGGACTTGGTTTCGACCTTTTCAAAAGTGATGGCTCAAGCGGATGATAGCATGAAGTTAGTTACTAGAGTTATTTGAATCTGGAGGGATTCGATTATGTCAACATCGCCCTTTTGACTTAGACGAAACTTGGAAAATAAGGTTAAACTGAACAAATGCTTATAAGCACTAAAGTATCTAATATATTTAAGACTTCCCTTTTATAGGCTCCGAAAGACTTTATTTCTCCAAATCCCCAATTCAATTTCGCAATCAGGGTACAACACTTTGAATTAGGAAAAATACAAGTTTAGGTTGGAAGGAATCCAACACTAAAACGTGACCCCTTGCGACTTTTTGTAGATGCGGGAAGGCGCCTTTTGACCTCGACGCTTCCGACTTGGTCGAAAGGTGGCTGCCGAATGATCAAGTATGCTTCATCTTTGTCAAAAGGAAAGGTTGCGCCTTTCTTCTTGGTATTGCCTTATATCTACTTTCGACATAGTCGATAGGTATTGTCCAATGGTTTTGATGATGTTGGTTATGCCTGAGCACTTGCTTTTTACTGATGTGAAACCCTTAATAAATTACGCTGGTTTTGATCGATTTGAAAGACGTATCGTACCTTTCGAAAGGGTTGTATTGGGCAGTACTTTCTTTTACACCGTTTAAACAAAGGTGCTACCGTTGGTGTCGAAAGATTAGGCACATATGAAAATAGTTATTCCTATTGTCTTCGAAAGGTGGTGCTTTGACTCAATTAAAAGGTCATCATGCATATGAAATGACCTAGCCAAAAGGTGGATATTGAAAGCGGAATGGTGCTTTCAATTCCTTTGCCTCCTTCAATAGGTATGAGTCCATTGGACCTTTGTTCTAGAGACCTTCTGACGCCTTCGAATGGTTTTAAAGCTTCTAGACTTTGACAATAGCATTCCTTCGACTCCTTCGAATGGCTTAGCTAGAACCCGCTTCACTTGTTCTTCTTTGATTTCTTCTTAAAATTGTGCCGACCAGGTCAAAAGGTTGATATTTTTTGTAACATTTTTATTTGCTATATATATGTATATGCTTTATCTCTATTCTCCCATCTATCTTAGGCTATTCCTCTATATCTTACAATGGCTCGAATGTAGATTTATGGACGTATTATGCGGATGCTCGAAGTGGAAGAGTTAATATTGGTAGAGAAAGCACCACAACCAATGGGAATGCCATAACAAATACTAAGTGGAATCCAAGTCAGGAACAAGCTGCAAATGTGGGTGCTGGATTCCACAAGTCAATATGGAAGCAATGTATCAGTTATTTGTTAAAATGATGCAAGTAGGAGTTGCTACATGGTTAGTTGGAAGAAACGCCAAAGGAGGAAATCAAGGAGCTTTAGTGGTTAATAACTATGCTTTTTTGAGTAGAGATTATGATCAGTCGGAAGGTAAGCCATTTATTAGCGCCAAAGAAGCAATTGAAGTGGAGAATTGGTTACTTCATTGTGAAAGGATTTTTGCTAATTTAGGGCTCAGGTGCATAAAATAGAAAAGGAGACTCGCTTCTAGATAACTACAAGGAGCAGCACTGTATTGGTGGAACAATGTTATGGTTGGAGTCAACAAAAAGACCGTGAATTGGGATGAGTTCAAGTGGAGGTTTCAAGAAAGAATTATGTTGGACATTGCTAAGTCTATTATGCTTAGGAAGTTTGCTGAATTGAAGCAGGAAGATATGACTATGCTTGAGTATGCAACTAGATTCGAGGAGATGGTAAGGTACGGGTATGCTATGATTTATACTTTAAGAGGAATGAGATATTCATTCGTGGGTTAAAGCCAGAGCTTACTAAGGCCACATTACCGCATAATAAAGATCCATGCGATGTTGTTGTTGACATGGCTTTAAGATAGGAAGAGATGCTTGCTTTTCTTGAAGGAAATAGGGCAAAGAAAGCTCAAGGAGGGCAGAACCAGAAAAGGAAGTTTTTTCAAAAGAGTAGAACTCAGAAGGATGGAGCTGCTAAGAAAGGGAATGCAAAAAATTTCTGTTATAAGTGTGATAAGAAGGGACACAATGCTCATGAGTGTCGGAATGGTGAGGGAAACAAAGCTGCTGAAAAGAAAAGAGTAAGGTGTTTCAACTACGATTAGATTGGACACTATAAGAACCAGTGCAAGGAGCCAGCAAAGGGTGGTAAAGGCAAGATGTTTGCATTCGAACCAGCTACCTCGAAGCTAATAGTAGTGGAGAAGGGAAAAACTGTGTTAAGAGGTACGCTTTTGATTCATGGTGTATCAGTTAGAATTCTATTTGATACAGGTGCATAATATTCTTTTATATCTCATTTCCTAGTGGATAAGCTTAATCTAGAACCTACATACCTAGTTACTTCCTCAAGGGTTGCAAATCTGATAGGAGGGTATGCAACACTTGGGATGAAGTGTGACTACTTATAATATGAATTGTTAAGTCATACGTTTGTTTACAGTTCACATGTGCTTGATTCGTAGTGTTCAGAAATATTTTGGGGCTAATTGGTTAAGTAAATACGATGCTAAGATATTTTGTCAGAATACGAAAATAACACTTAGACACCTGTAGTGATCTAATTAGATACTCCATAGAAAACCCTAGTTTTAATGTTAATACTTTATTAAGTGTTGTGGAGATAGAAGATGAGTTGATTCAAATTTTCTTAGTTAGAGAATTCCCACATGTCTTTGAACCTGTAGTATGACTTCCACCGAAATAAGCCATTGTGTTTTGGATAGATTTAGTATCAGGAGCAGAACCGGTGAGTATACTGCCAAGTAGAATGCCACCTACCGTGATGAAGGAGTTGAAGGTGCAATTGGTGGATATGGAAGGAAAGAGTTTTATCAAACTATCACCTTAGGGAGCAACCATAGTGTTTGCCACGAAACCGGACGGATCATTAAGGCTATGTATTGATTATCATAAGTTGAATGAGAAGAGGGTAAAAAGTCGACATCGTTACCTAGAATTGGCGATTTGTTCGACCATTTAGTGGAGCTAATGTATTTTCCCAGTTGGATTTTCCAATAAGATTCCACCAACTTAGAGTGGCAGAGGATAGTATTCCTTTGATGTCGTTTAGGACCAGATATGAATTGTACGAGTGGTTAGTTATGTCGTTCGGACTAACTAATGCGACAACATTATTTGTAGATTTGATGAAACGATTTGTCCGAGAGTACTTGGATAGGTTCGTGTTGTTATTTAGAGATGATATTTTGATATACTTTGAGATGAAAGAGAGCATGAAGTTTATCTTAGAGTGGTGCTAGAGACATTGAGGCAGCATCAACTGAAGGCAAAATTTTCGTAGTGTCATTTCTAGAAGATGGAAGTAAATTTCTTGGTCATATAGTCCCAAAACAAGGGTTATCCATAGATTCGTCTAAGATCAAGGTGTTGACTAATTGGAAGAGACCCAAGACAGTGACTAAGATAAAGAGTTTTCTCAGATTAGCTGGTTACTATCAGATATTCATTAAGAATTTCTCATGGATCGTGGCACCGATGACCAAGCTAACTCGAAAAGATGTGAATGTCTAGACTAATAGGTGTCAGGGAGCATTCCAGAAGCTAAAATACTTATTAACAAATGCAGCTGTGTTAGGTTTTCCAGAAGGGAATCAGGACTTAGTGGTGTATATGAATGCACATGGAGTAGGGTTAGGAGTTGCGTTAAAGCAAAGAGGTAAAGTGATTGCCTACGTTTCTCGAAAGTTAAGACCACATGAGGTTATATATCCAACTCATGATTTGGAGATAGCTGCAGTTATTTTTGCATTGAAGGTATGAAGACATTAACTATTGGGAGAAAGATTCGAGTTGTATGCAGATCATAAATCATTAAATACCTTTTCTCTCAAAAGTTTAATATGAGGCAACAGAGTTGGTTAGAATTTTAGCCACTTATGACTTTGGCATTGAGTACACACCAGGAAAAGGCAATAAGGTTGCGGATGCACTTAGCAGAAAACATCATAATGCAGTATTGGCAATGATAGCTAAGTGGAAAGATTTAGAAGCATTGACTACATGCAGAGTACATTGGAGTTCTAAGGGTAGTTTTAGTACAGAAACTGCTATATTTTCATATTTAGAAGTTGGACTAGAGATGATCGAGAGGAATTCTTCTAAGCAAGGAGAGGATCAATTGTTAGTTGAGAGGATTAGTAAGTTAAAGGATGGTATGAAGAGCGATGACTTGAACGATTTCTATCTTTAACAAAGTGGGTGGTTGAGGAAGAAAGGTGACGCCGTGTTCCAATTGTAGGAAACATTAGGAAGTAAGTTCTAAAAGAATTCCATCATTCGAAGTTCACTATTTATCTGGAAGGAACTAAGATGTATCAGGATATTAAAAGAAATTTCTTCTGGGAGGGTATGACGATGGATGTAGGCTTATGGGTGAAACCGTGTTTAAACCATCAATAGGTAAAAGCCAAACATCAAAAACCAAGTGGGTTACTTTAGCCTTTGGATGTTCCAGTATAAAATAGGATTATATCGTAATGGATTTTATTGATAGGTTGCCTAGGTTAAGTAGGAGAAATGAAAGTATATGGGCCTTTATGGACAGGTTGACCAAGAGTGCCCATTTCCTTATTGTAAGTCAACCAGGAGGGCGCCTGTTTTGGCCAAGTTATTCATTATGAATATAGTTAGACTTAATGGAATTCCTATTGTTATAATAAGTGATAGAGATTTCTTATTTACTAGCAAGTTCTAGAAGAGTCTATGGAAGACTTTAAGTACTAAGCTCAAGATGAGTACCGCTCACCATCCGCTGATAGATGGGCGAACGAAAAGAGTTAATAAAGTCTTAGAGGAATTGTTAAGAGCTTATGTGCTAGACTTTGGGGGATCATGGGAAGACAATCGAAACTTAATCGAGCTTTTGTATAACAACAGTTATCAGGCTAGTATAAGGATGACACGTTTGAAGCATTGTATGGAAGGCCATGCAAATCTTCCGTTTGTTGGCTAGAGATCAAGGAAAGGATAGTTCTTGGTCCGGATTTAGTCTGAAAAGCTGTAGAAAAGGTTGAGCTAATTTGAGCTAGAATGAAAGAAGCTCGGTCTAGGCAGAAGAGTTATATTGATAAGAGATGGAAAGACTTAGAATAATATAATACCCTATATTTTTACAACATTATTTAGAATAATAAATTAGGAAAATTAAATAAATAATGCGGAGATTAATAAGTTGATAATTGATTAGCTAAGGGCAGCCGTGCCATGCCAATGTGCAAACTAAAATGAAGTACTTAAGCAAAGGTGTCAGGAAATAACAAGGGCAATATGGGGAATAGTGCAGTTTATACCCTAAACCCTTAGGAGATAGAAACTCACGTTCATTTCGTTTTACTCAAACTAAAAACACTAAAGCTGGCCACCGTTATAATTCTCAGGAGGAATATTAAGCTAGGAATCAAGAAAAGGAAGATAATCTAAATCAACATTTATTCTCTACTGACAAGCACCATTGTCCAAGTGGTTGAATGATTCGGCATTGGTGTGAGAGGTCACAAGTTTGAAACTTGTGTAGCATGATTCGAACATTTATTGACATATGATATGTTGTCCCAGTGACATGTTGTATGTAAAGTACCATTTGAAAAAACATTTAATCTCACACCTTATTCTCAAAGCTAAGGTGAATAATCATGACATCTTATTTCCTTTTAGTTTTCGGTTTTAAAATTTGATCCGAAGCATTTTTGCAAGTATATGCCATGCTTTGGGGACTAAAGTAATTTATATGCTTGGTTATAAATTATATATGTTCATGTTAAATTTTTATGATATGTTTGACATGAAAACCTGATTTAATGATATCCAAATGCCTTGAAAATTTAAATATAGGTTAAAAATTATAATTTAGAGACGAGTTTCAATTCTCATAGTTTTCTGAAGTAATATGGATTTCATAATAATTTTCTAGCGAAGGAAACTGTCTATTAGGTTATAAATTATTTTTGGCTAAAATAATTATTATTTGGGATAAAATTTTTATATGTTAGGAAAAATATTAAGTAATTTTTTTGGGATTTTTCTAGATTTTTTCTATGTGTTTCGATGAATATATAAACTATTTAGGGTATGGGACTTAAATGTTTTATTTATTTAACTAAGGAGAAGGGGTATTTTGTAAAACAAAATAATTATTCAAATTTAAAAATAGTGGAAGCATATTTCTGAAAAGAATTTGTTAACCAATGAGGATTTAACAAACAAAGATAGGATAGTTGAAAAACTATCCTTTTTAAGTTAAAAACAAAGAAATCAGACTTTTAGCATGCTTCAGCCTATTATAGCAGAAACCTTTTGGACCAGACCTTCCGACCATGTCGAGAGGTTCAAAGCTTATGGCAAGGTCAAACCAATGCATATGGTAGCAAGTAACTTGGTACGAAATGAATTGGACACGGTTGAAAGGTTCTTAGTCGAAAGGCCAATGGCCAAAGAAGTCAGGGTATGTTTTTTTAATAACCAAAAGCTTTCACCTGCTTTGCTTTCGAATTAGAGCTTCCAACTTGGTTGCTTTCGACTAGGTCAAATGTTTAAACAAAGGATTTTAAACCTTTCCACACAGTCGAAAGGTTGCTGACGCTTTGATTTGTTTTTAAACCATTCGCCAAAGATGAAAGGTATACTTGTTTTAAAACCTATCCGCTTCTCCCAATGCTTTCAAAAGGAAGCTTTCAACTTAGATGTCGTACCCATATTTTATAAATTGAAGTATAACTCAAAGCTTTTGTAAGAGTTATTCTAAAGGATATATTTAAAGCTTTTGAAGTAGAGCTTTCCGCATAGTCAAAAAGTTACTTCAATGACCTCGAAATGTTTTCAAAGAAGGTTTTCCATTTGTTTTGAATTGAAACTAATAAGCCTTCAAACGGTTTAAGTAAATAATTTCAAAAGGTTTTAGCTAAATGATTCCGAAAGGTTGAAGATTGATTTCAAAAGGTTAAACTCAATGTTTCAAAAGGTTTTAGTTGAATGATTTCAAAACGTTTGAAGATTAATTCTGAAAGATTTATTTCAATGGTTTTGACAAGTTTTGGCTAAATGATTTCAAAAGGTTTGATGATCAACCATGGGAAATTTATGTTCAATGATTTAGAAAGATTCAAATGACTGATTGCAAAAGGTTTAAATGAATGACTACGAATTATTCTGGTTGAAGGACTACGAAAGATTTAAGTGAATGGTTTCAATAGGTTTGAGATGGAATGTTTTCCAAGGTTCCCTAAGGCAATGTTTCAGAGATTTAAAGAAGGTTACCCAAATATTTATTATTTTCGAAAGGATTGATTTTGGAAGGTTGATAGTTGAATTTGAAACAGATGATTTCAAAAGTTCAAAAAGAGGTTCTTTCAAATGGCCAAGTGTTTTTATCAACTAATGTTTGAGTAAAGAGGATATATAACATAGTGATATGAATTTGAGTAAAGTATATAGATTATATACTATTCCTTGCTTAATTTTGATTTACAGGTTTAAATCGGTTTGGAAATTTTTTCAAGGAAAATTATGGGAGGGGATCCTTAAGTGAAAATGACTCAGATATTAGAATACCATATGAAACTAGTATGGGGTCGTGCCCTATACATAAGCTATTAGCTTGAGCTAATTGTTGTCCAAAATACCAATTTGTAGGGATTGGTCATAGATAGGCTGAAATTATGATTACACACCGAAAAGAATATATGTTGCATACTGAAAGGTAATTGTTGAGCTTGAAAAACAATTAAGATCGAGAAGACCTGGGAAATGATTAAGTTAGGGACAGACCGTATAAAAGTGAAGTATTTAACAGATAGTTTAGGATAGGTAATTTTAAAGAAAAATACCTAATAGGTGTTAGGCTAATTTTGATTATATTATTTGGTAGGCTCGAGTCAGCAAAAAGGTAAAGGTTATCCAAACAAACTTATGTATTCGAACAAATAGTTCATTATTACCTTAGATTTATGTATGTTTACATAATGATTACTTTACAGTATTCAACCATTGTGGATGCAGGAGAACGGTATATGGTTTTGTAAAAGGATTTGCCAAGATATGTCTTAAAACAGATGCTAATGAGGGGAAGCCCGTTCCTCTTAGCAGTAAGGTCTCAGTTAACATGTTTAACCGAGATGTATAGTATTATTTATACCAGGCTTTATGTATGACTCGAAGTTTTTGTTTTCCCCTAAACTCCCAGTTGCTCAAAATTAATTTTAGTAGGTTGAGGGATTAAGGTCTTTTTCTAGTTTAGTAGGATGGCGAATAAGGCTACCGGAGGCATGTAGGAGGCAAACAGTTAGCTTTTTAGGATCTGTAGTTCTTATTATGTTTGGATGTAATTCCGCTGCGTTGTATTAGGTTTATTATGATTGTATGAATCTGATCAAACAAGGTGGTATAATCATATACCGCTCTTGGCGTATTTTGTAATAACTATATTTTATCTGTGCCTGGGGGCGACATGGGATTATGTATTGTGAATGTGAAACATTTGGTTTTGAAATGTAATGAAGTAAAAGTTATTTTGAAATCCATGTTTTGTTTCATATTCAAGTGCTTCTGATATTACTGATTTCATTAACATAGCTGTATTTAGTCTTCGAAAGCTAATACTATAGATGACCGCAACATCAATAGTGCTTAGTTTTAGTCCTCTAGATTGGGGATGTTACAGCTTGGTATCAAAGAATGGTTTATGAAATACTTTAACTAAATATGATTTTTGAAAACATAATCCTTAGAAATTAGAGTTAAGATCGGTGCATAGGATAACACTACAGTAACGTACTCGTATTTGCTATATATAAGTATATGCTATATCTCGAAACTCTTGTCTTAGTTAGGCTATTCATCTGTATCTCATGAGGTTCGAATACTGGTATGGAAGGAAGAAAAGGCTGTGTAAATCTCGAAGGAGATAGCACCACCATCAATAGAAATGCCCGACCAAAGACTTGGAGAGGTCTTGGTCAGGCACAAGTAGAGATTGTTGGTGTAGGAGTTCCCCAGATGGACAAGGGAGCAATGTATCGGTTCTTTGTAAACTTGGTGCAAGCTGGAATTGCAGCCGGAGTTATCGGTGGTAATGTTGTTGGAAGTGGAGCTCAGGAAGTTCCGATGGCCAATTAGTAAGCTAACCTTAGTAGGGATTATATCAGGCTTGGAAGGAGCCTGCTTATTGGTACCGAAGATGCGATCGAGGTGGAAAATTTGCTACGACATTATGAGAGAAATTTCGCTGACTTAGGATTGAATGATGCACAAATGAGGAGGTCAGCTTCGATGCAGTTACAGGAAGCCGCTCTATTCTAGTGGAACACTCTCACTGTTGAGGTTGATGAGGAAACCATAACATGGGAGGAGTTTAGGAGAAGGTTTTCAAAAAGATTTATTTCTTAATGGCGTAGTCAGCATTGGTGTGGAATTTTGCAGAATTGGAACAAGGAGATATATCCATTTTGGAAGACATCGTGATAAAGAGAAATGAAATATTTATAGGGGCTTAAGGTCAGAGTTGATAAATGCTACTTTGATGCATTTGAGAGATCCCAGTGATGTAGTGGTTGAAACGACATTAGGACAAGAAGAGGCATTGGCTTGCTTGGGCAAGAAGATGAAAGAGACCCAAATGGTATAGGGCTAGAAAAGGAAGTTTTTTCAGAAAAAGAATGCTTAGAAAGGGAGAGTACAAAAGAAAGGAAAGTATGAAGTAGTTTGCTAAAATGCAACAAAAAGGGACATTATGCTAATGAGTGTCGAACCGGTAAAGGAAAAGGAAAAGAGGCTGGTGGAAAGAAGAATGGTAGATGTTTTAATTGTGATCAGATCGGTCATTATAAGAACAAGTTCCCAGAGCCTGCAAGAGATGGAAAATGGCAAGTTTTTGCTTTAGAGCCTATAACCTCAAGGCCAGTTGTGCTAGATAAAGGGAAGGCTATTTTGGGAGGCTTAATGCAGATTCACAGTATGTCTGCTAGCATCCTATTTGATACTGGACCATCTTATTATTTTATTTCTCGATGTTTGGTAGATAAGCTTAACCAAAAACCCTCATATCTAGTTACTTCCTTAAGGGTTGCAAATCCGATAGGAGGGCATGCAATGCTTGGGATGAGATGTGACCATCTAGTGTTTGATTTCTAGGCCATACTTTTGAGTGGTGTTTGCATGTGTATGACTTCACGGGATTTTGGATTATCTTTGAGATGGATTGGTTAAGTAAATAAGATGCTCTGATGTTTTGCCATGATAGGAAAATATCACTTAATCACCCGGACTGTAGTGATCAGATAGTTTATATTGTAGAGACTCCTAGTTGTGAAATGTATTCTTTATTGGGTATGGAGTTAGACGATGAGTTGCATCGAGTCTTTATAGTGAGTAAATTCGCAGATGTGTTTGAGCTAGTAACTACGTTACCACCGAAATGAGCCATTGAGCTTCGAAGTGATTTAGTGCGTGGAGCAGAACCGCTGAGTAGACCACTAAGTGGAATGACTCCCACCGAGATGAGAGAGCTAAAGGGACAGTTGGTGGAATTGGAAGGCAAGAGTTTTATCCGACCAAGTAGATCGCCATAGGGAGTTGCCGCCGTATTCGCTAAGAAGCCGGATGGATCATTAAGGCCATGTATCAATTATCTTAACTTAAATGAGAAGACGATAAAGAACCGATATCCATTGCCAAAAATTGACGATTTGTTCGATCAGTTAAGTGGAGCTAAGGTATTCTTTCTACTGGATTTGGCAACAGGATATCATCAGCTTAGAGTGGATGAGTATAACATTCCTTTGACGGCGTTAAGGACAAGATATGGGTCGTACAAATGGTTATGCTGTTCAGACTAACTAACGCGCCAGAATTCTTTTTGGATCTGATGAATAGAATTTTCCAAGAACAATTGGATTGATATGTTTTGGTCTTCATAGATGACATTATGCTGTAATCTAAGGATGAGAAGGAGCATGAAGTTCATCTTTGAGTTGTGCTCGAAACATAAAGGGAGCATTAGTTGAAGGCTACGTTTTCAAAGTGTCATTTTTGGAAGAAGGAAGTGAACTTCCATGGTCATGTCATCTCAAGGAAGGGGTTGTCTGTACATCCAATAAGGTTGAGGCAGTGAGTAATTGAAAGAGACCCGAGACGGTGACTGAGATTAAAAGCTTTCTTTGACTAGCTGGACATTATTGAAGGTTTATAAAGGTTTTTTCATGGATAGCTGCACCGATGACTATGCTTACGTGAAAAGATGTGAAGTTCATACTAATAAGTGTGAGGAAGAATTCCAGACCATGAAATACTTATTGACCCATGCACTGGTGTTAGTGGTTCCAGAGGGGAATCAAGATTAGGTAGTTCATACTGATGCATGTGGAACCGAATTAGGAGCCATGTTGATGAAAAAAGGTAAAGTGAATACTTACGCTTCTAGACAGCTTAGACCACATGAAATACGTATCCTACGCATGATTTGGAGTTAGCTACCAACACATTTGCTTTGAAGATGTGGAGGCATTATCTTTTGGGAGAGCGGTTTGAGTCTTATACTGATAATAAGTCGTTGAAATACTTGTTCTCCCAAAAAGAGTTGAACATTAGACAACAAAGGCGGTTGAAGTTTAATGCTGCTTATGATTTTGGAATTGAGTACACACCCAAAAAAGGGAACAAGGTGGCGGACGCACTCAGCTTGAAACATTAAATGCAGCATTGGCTATGATTGTTAAGTGGAAAGATTTGGAAGCATTGTCGGCTTGCAGTTTGCAGTTTAGATCCAGGGAAGGTTATAGTGTCGGAAGTGTTGTATTGTCTTATTTAGAAGTTAAGCCAGTAATGATTGAGAAGATAGCTTCTAAGTAAGAGCAGGATCCAATTTTGGCTAACCGAATTAAAAGTTTATGGGAAGGAATGGAGAGCAATGACCTAAAGTATTTTAGTCTTGAACAAAATGAGTGGTTGAGAAAGAGAAGAAAGTTATGTGTTCGGAAAGTTGAAAACATGAGCTGGGAAGTTTAGGGTGAATGCCATCATTCAAAGTTCACTATCCATCCAGGAGGAATGAAGATGCATCAGTATATGAAGAGAAGTTTCTTCTGGAAAGGTATGAAACGGGACATTGGTTTATGTGTTAAGCAGTGTTTGAATTGCCAACAGGCAAAGACTGAACACCAGAAACCAAGTAGATTGGTTCAACCATTAGAAGTTTCATTGTGGAAGTGAGATTATATCTCTATGGATTTCATTGATGGGTTGCCAAGATCTAGTAGAGGTAATGTAAGCATATGGTTCATAATAGATAGATTGACTAAGTGTGCCCATTTCATTCCAGTAAGGTCAACTAGGATGGCACACATTTTGGTGAAGTTATTTATGAAGAATGGAGTTATATTGCATGGGATTCCTAGTATTATTGTCAGTGATAGAGATTCTTTGTTTACTAGTGATTTTCGGAAAAGTCTACAGAAAGCATTGGGAACCAAGCTCAACATGAGTACCGCTTACCAACCAAACTTTGATGGGCAAATAGAAAGAGTAAACAAAATTTTGGAGGGTTTTTATAAGCTTGTGTATTGGATTTCAAAGGATCATGGGAGGGCCATCTTTATCTAGTTGAGTTCTCGTAAAACAATATTTATGAGACTAGTATTGGGATGGCACCGATTGAAGCATCTGTGGAGAACATGCAAGTCTGTCATATGTTGGTTAGAGACCAGAGATGGATTGTTCTTGGTATGGATTTGGTGAAGCAAGTTGTGAAGAAGATTAAGTTGGTCTGAATTAAGATGAAGAAAGTTCAATTTAGGAAGAAATGTAATACTGGTGGAAGAAGGAAAGATTTGAAATTTTCTGTCAGAAACTGTATTCATTAAGGTTTCACCGATGAACGGTAAGATTAGATTTGGGAAATTAGGAAAATTAGCACCTAGATTCGTTGGACCATTCTGCAATGTTGAGGGGATCGGGAAACTCAATTAAAGAATAGAGTTATCGAGTAGTTTGGCTAGAGTCCATGATGTTTTCCACGTTTCTCATCTTAGGAAATGTGTTAGAGACCCGGAGACTAACATAGCACCTATGGTGTTAAAAGATTTAGTAACAGGACCGGACTTGACCAAGTTATGAAGCCGATTCAGATTGATGCTAGAGTTGAGGAGAAGTTGAGGAACAAGACAGTCAAGTATAAAGGTTTAGTGGAATGAGAATGCTAGAGACTATGCTTGGGAGATAGAGAGCAGGATTAGGGATACTTACCCTGACTTGTTTGATGGTACGTTTCACCTTTGATTCTTTTGTAGTGTAACTCATCATAATTTTGAGGATGAAATTCTTTAAGGTGAGGAGTCTGCAACACCCTATATTTTACAACATTATTCAGAATAATCAATTGGATAAACTAAATGAATAATGTGGAGGTTAATAAGTTAATAATTGATTAGCTAAGAGCAGCCATGTCGTGTCAATATGCAAGCTAAAATGAAATAACCTATGCAAAGGTGTTAGGAAATAACAAGGGCAATCTGGGAAATTGGTGGGGTTTATACCCTAAACCCTTAGGAAATATAAACTTACATTAATTTCATTTTACTCAAAATAAAAACACTAAAGCCGGCCACCATTATCATTCTCAAGTGGAAGATTAAGCTTGTAATCAAGAAAAGGAAGATAATCGCCTTAATCAACAATTAATCTCACATCTTAAATCTCAAAGCCAAGGTGAATAATCACCACATCCCATTTTCTTTTATTTTTCGGTTTTAAGATTTGATCCGAAGGGTTTTTTCAAGTATATGCCATGCTTTGAGGATTAAAGTTATATATATGCTTGTTGATGAATTATATATGTTAATGTTAAAAAATTTATGATATGTTTTACATGAAAACCCTATTTAGGGGCATCCAAATGTTTTGAAAATTTAAATATAGGTCGAGAATGATATTTTAGGGGTGGGTTTTGATTCTCATAATTTTCTAAATTAATATGGATTTTATAATAATTTTCTAGTGAAGGGATTTTCTAGTGAAGGGATTTTATAATATTTTAGGGATCATAATTCTCATATTTTAGGGATGAAATTTTTATATGTTAGGCAACATATTAAATAAATTTTCAAGTATTTTTTCACATTGTTCCTAAGTGTTTTGATGAATAAAAAAAATTATTTATGGTAGGGGACTTAAATGCTTTATATATTTAATTAAGGGGAAGGGGCATTTTGTAAAAGGAAATAATTATTTATATTTAAAAATAAAAGCAGCACATTTCTAAAAAGAATTTGTTAACCAATGAGGATTTGATAAACAAAGGCAAGTTAATTGAAAAATTACCCTTTTTAAGTCAAGCAAAGAAATCATACTTTTAGCATGTTTCATCCTATTATAGTAGAAACCTTTTGGCCCAGACCTTCTGACTAGGTCAAGAGGTTGAAAGCTTTCGGCAAGGTCAAACCAATGCATATGGTTTCAAGTAACTTGGTACAAAATGAATTGGACAAGGTCGAAAGGTTCTTAGTCGAAAGGTTAATGACCGAAGAGGTTGGTGTATGTTTGTTTTATTAACCAAAAGCATTCAAGTTCTTTGTTTTCGAATTAAAGCTTCCGACTTGTTTGCTTTCGACCATGTCAAATGTTTAAACAAAGCTTTCGACATAATCGAAAGGTTGATGCCGCTTTGTTTTGTTTTGAACCTTTCGACAAAGCCGAAAGGTATAATTGTTTTAAAACCTACCGCTTCTCCCAATGCATTTGAAATGAAGCTTTCAACTTAGGTGTTATACCCTTGTTTTATAAAGTGAAGTATAAGCCAAAGATTTCGAAAGATTTGTTTTAAAGGACATGTTTAATGCTTTTGAAGCAGAGCTTTCGACTTAGTCGAAAGGTTGCCTCCAATGACTTCAAAAGGTTTTAAAAGATGGTTTTCCATTTGTTTTGAATTGAAACCAGTAAGCCTTCGAAAGGTTTAAGTAAATAATTTCAAAAGATTTTAAGTAAATGATTTCGAAAGGTTGAAGATTGATTTCAAAAGGTTAAACTCAATGGCGTCAAAAGATTTTGGTTCAATGGTTTCGAAAGGTTTTGACTGGATGATTTCGTAAGTTTTGAGGATCAACCACGAGAAGTTTAAGTTCGACGATTTAGAAAGATTTGAATGATTGGTTGCGAAAGGTTCAAATGAATGACTTCAAAAGCTTCTGGTAGAATGACTTCAAATGGTTTATGGGAATAGTTTTGAAAGGTTTGAGATGGAAGTTTTTCCAAGGTTTCTAAGGCGATGTTCTAAAGAGATTTTAAAGAAGGATGTCCAAAGTTTTATTTATTTCAAATGGTTTGATTTTGAAAGATTTTATAGTTGAAGTTGAAGCAGGTGATTTCAAAAGAGTAGAAAGAGGATCTTTCTAATGGCTAAGTGTTATCATCGACTAAAGTTTGAGTAAAGAGAATATATAACATGGTGATATGAATTTGAATAAAGTCAATAGATTATATACCATTCCTTGTTTAAATTTTATTTAAAGGTTTAAATTGGTCTGGAAATATTTTAAAGGAAAATTATGGGTGGGTATTCTTAAGTGAAAATGACTCGGATATTAGAATACTAGATGGGACTAGTATGGAGATGCGCCCTATACATTAGCTGTTAGCCCCAGCTAATTGTTATCCAAAATTCCAATGTGTAGGGCTTCATCACAGGTAGGCCGAAATTATGATTACACACTGAAAGGAATATATGTCCTATACACATAGGTTATCGGTGAGCCTGAAAAACCATTAGGACCGGGAGGACCTGGGTGATGATTAAGTCGGTGACGGACCGTCCAAAATTTAAGTATTTAATAGATAGTTAAGGATATATAATCCAGAAGAAGAATACCTAACAGATTATATTATCTAGCAGTCTTGAGTCAGCC
Organism: Allium cepa; assembly: GCA_030765085.1. Lineage (NCBI taxonomy): Eukaryota > Viridiplantae > Streptophyta > Magnoliopsida > Asparagales > Amaryllidaceae > Allium > Allium cepa. The sequence goes on from CM060941.1 coordinate 512,183,828, forward strand.
AAAGGTTAAAAGTTATCCAAGCAGAACTTATTTATTTGAAAAGATAGTTCATTATTACCTAAGTTTTATGTATGTTAACATAATGATTACTTTACAGTATTTAACCACAGTGGATGAAGGAGAACCGTATACAGTTTTGTATAAGGATTTACAAAGATTTGTTTTAAAAAGGATGTTAGTGAGGGAAAACCCATTCAGCTAAGCGGCATGGTCTCACTTAACATGTTTAACTGGGATGTATAGTATTATTCATGCTGGGCTTTGTGTCTGACTCGAAGTTTAGATTTTCCCCTTAAGCTCTTGGGTGCTCAAAAGAAATTTGAGTAGGTAGATGGATTAAGGTCTTTTTGAGGTTTAATAGGACGACGAATAAGACTACTAGAGGCATGTACGAGGCAAATGGATAGCTATTTATGATTTCCAGTTCTTTTTATGTTTGGATGTATTCCCGCTGTGATTATATTAGGAATATTAGGATTATATGACTCTGATAAAACAAGGGGGTATAATATATACCGCTTTTGGTGTATTTTGTAATAACTATGTTTTATTGGTGCCTGGGGACAATTTGGCATTATGTGTTGTGAATGTGAAACATTTGGTTTTGAAATGTAATAAAGTAGAAGCTGTTTTAAAATCCGTCTTTTGTTTCATATTCAAGTGTTTTTGATATTATTGATATCATTAACATAGCCGTATTTAGTCGCCGAAGCTAGTACTATAGACGACTACAACATCTGTAGCGGTTAGTTCTGGGTCCCTAGATAGGGATTGTTACAAGTACTCAATTAGAGATTGTGTTTTCGTCAAGGTATCATCAATGAAAGGTGAAATCAGATTCAGGAAATTGTGAAAGTTGGCATCAAGATTCATTGGACCATTTCCTATTGTTGAAAGGATCGAGAAACTCACATACAAAGTACAGTTACTGAATAGTTTGGTAGGAGTCCATAACATTTTTCATATTTCTCATCTAAGGAAGTGAATTCAAGATCCAGAGATTACAATAGCACCGACTGTGTTAGATAACTTAGTAGTGGAACTGAATGTGGCTATAACTAGAAAGCAAGTTCTTATAGTCACGAGAGATGAGATGAGGCTAAGGAACAAGATAGTCAGATTAGTCAAAGTCCAATCGAGTGACGACAAAAGAGTTTGTATTTAGGAACTAAGACCAGGATTAGAGTCATTTATCCTGATTATTTCATGGTATGTTTTACCATTATGATTGATTTTGGGGAGTACCTTATTGTAATTTCGAGGACGAAATTCCTTAAGGAGGGGAGTGTAATGACCCTAATTTTTATTAACATTGTTAAGGACATTTAACTAGTTAAATTAAATGAAATAATGTAAATGGTTAATGTTAACCCGCCTTTTGGCAAGGCCATGACACCAAGAACTTAACTGGAAACCAAGCACAGTCCGTTCCATAGATCAGTAACTCATACATTCATTTTGGAGGCTAGTGAGTCCTGTCCGAGTCCACATCAAGCTATAATCGATATGATATGACAAGCAAAGCTACTAAAGCCAACATTTCAAATTTCATGTCAATTGGAGTTTGTATGCTCAAGATATGATCATTGCAAGTCAAGGATAACAACTATAATTCATATCCATCAGTATCAATAGTGAATTGTATCCATCACTAGCCTTACTTCGTATCCAATCTACTTCGTCTCCATCCCTCCAGAATGTCCCATTCGTGTCCATCCAAGCAAGCAATGGTTCGTAACAATAGGAAGATAGCAACCTCATTCGTCTCCATCCACTTTGTAGCCATAGCCAAGCAGCATCACGTTCGAATCCATGTGAAAGCGCTCCATTGAATCCCAAATGAAAAATCCACATTCGTATCCATCTCAGTCGTACCCATCTCATTCGTACTCCGCATGAAAAGTGATCGACCTTAGATGGTAGTGCCTGATCACCTAGCAAACACTTGCCTTCAACCAATACGAAGATATCGATACGAACGGCATCGATATGAGCTCGACAATGCTTTGTAAATTTTAACTTGCATCGATCATAACTCAAGATCTACAAGTCAAAATGCCACCATATTTTCACAAGAAACTCGCGTGCAACCTCAAGAATGTAGCTGACCAAATTCTGCAAAAGGACCATTTATGGATCGATAAGAACTCTATTCGTATCGCTCCTAGATTGAGTCGAAATCACCTAAACTCAATCTCATAGGCCCACCCACATGAGAGTAGAAGTCTTTCGAGATCTGGGCGAGATATTTGGTATGTACGCCTATAAATAGTGACCCTGGACTTATAGGAAATGGCCTTTTTGGCTTCTCTACGCCGATACTCCGCCAAAATCATAACTACACTTCATTTGTACTGTTGTAATCCCTTGTAATCAGCGAGTGAAATTCAATAAACATCAATCATTTCATAGTGGAAGTAGGCAATATGACGAACCACTCCAAATTCATGTGTTTCTATGCATTTTCTTTTCTGTTGGTTGATGTGTTTGTTAGATCTACCTCATTTTACATTTATTTTCTTCATTTTATCACTTCAAACACATCAGAAGAGAGTTGTTCCCAATTTTCATACAAACACTTTGGTGCTTTCATTATGAGCTGAACTTAGCTTTTCTCCTGCTCATTGGATCTACTACTGATGTTGGATTGTGAGAATCTAAGGAGAAGATCAAGATTTCAAGCCTAGACGTTCTTCCATCCTATTCAGATTTGTACCAAGTCTAAGAGAGAACTTCGCTATCCACCATAGTCAACACTAATACTACCTCAATGGCCGTAGATCCAGATGAGGCAGAACCACGTGCAACTATCCTCTACAGACCAAAATGCTGCCAGACCTTTGAATCCATAAGGCCCTATCACCATGGAAGAGTTCTAGCTGTTAATGAAAGAGCCGACTCAAAGCCACTTATAGCTTACCCAACAGCTCCGTGCCAACGTGGAGTTGAACAATCAACTGAACCATGAAAGGCAAAGGAGATCCAGAAGGGATCAAGCTTCCTATTCATCCATTGAAAGTTCAGCCTCTTCTGTCTACAATCACAAATCCACGCGCCCACGGCTAGATGGAAGCTATACATAGGCTACTGGACATTAGTGCACATTGAATCTTGGGAAACCAAGAGTTGGCCCGTCAACCAGCCATTAGACCGGAGCCTCCTCCCTAGGAGGTACTTTTCCTTATCACACTACTGACAACCGTGCTGCTGCCGCTGCTATTGAGTTGGGAATTGACACTCGAAACCAAACGGATTCGAACCATCATCAATGTGATTATACTGTTGGGTACTAGTTTCGGCCTTCAAATACTAGCACTTCGATGGTTGGATTGTAGAAGTATTTCTTAGTGATGTTTGTCTGCAGCTAATGTTTGTGATGGTTGAATCATTCATTTGATCCTGTAGATTTGAGTAGATTCCTTTTAACCCAATGTGGTTGTTCTCTCAACGTTGCTTAAATCATAGATGCCATGTTTTGGAATGGTGAGAGTCCTAGGTGTTTTTGCTGCCTGCTTTGTTTATGACTACCAAGTATTAACTTTGGGAATGCAATGTTCTTGCTTAACCAATTCCATTGTTGTTCTTCCTCAAACTGGTTTTCTTATGATCTAACGACTATAAGCGGAATCCTTCATTTCAAGGCCTCAATCTCCAAGTTCTAATAGAAAATTTGAAATTATGGAGCAAGTCACCACATTGCCCCTGCTACCACCACGATCATTCATGTATTGATCATCGACCAGTAGAGCTCGGTAGTATTTGTCTTGAGCCCCAGACACCTAATCTTTCTTATTTCAAGACATATCATTATGTTGGACTAACAGCAATGCTGCGGATATCAACCTCATTCGTTGGTTCCAATCTTTGAGAATCAGTGGTTTAGCTACTCGATTTTAAGCATTCTCTCCTTTCTATTATTTATCTTCGGATAACAGTTAGTTTTTTGCAAGTTAGGGTTTGAGACCTTATTCAAGCATCTGCCTCTGTCTTTGGAAGCCAGTGGGTCGATGACTTAATTATGGAAATGTTTTCTAACATTATCAATCTATGGTCATCAGTAAGTTTCCCCTTTTATCCCTATTTCCAAGCAATGGTGAACTTTAAGAAGTTAGATTTTCTTGTTGATATGACGGTCTACAGTTCTAGATGTTGCCGAGGCAAAAACGCTGTCCGGTAGGTTGGAGAAGTTTCCTTTTTAATTTTGCATTCGTCCAACCTACTATACTGCTTAGTTTTTTCATGATTGCTAAAATTCTCTGTTTGGCGTAACTAAACCTTGGAGTGATTTTTGGTCCTAACTAAGTGTTAATCTGTTATATGTTATCAGCCACGGGGCCGATTACTTTGAACACAAAATGTGAGACTTGATGTTCTGGGCGACTCTCTAGATGCCCCAGTCATAGGTGTATCCCAGCTCCTATCTTTTTGGGCTCATGATTTGAATGTCTAAACTTTTGACATTTTTATCAAAGATTGGAATTCTTTGTTGAAAATCATGGTTTGGGGACTTTGTGGCATTACCGATGCAATGTCGGTCATTTTGGATGGTAGAGATCGGTCCTTGCCAGTCCAAAAATAAACTAGTTTCCCGGTGTTATCAAGACAACACCGATACTTAGAGAATTCTGACGGTCCAATAATGATGCCACAGTGACATTGGGCTGTGTTTGTGTAGCTTATGAGACGCATGGTTTATGAGAGTGCACAAATTTCGAGACGCATGACTTCTGGTAATGCCTAGCTTTTGGGTGGCGTGGCTTATGAGAGTGCACGACTTGTGGGATTCATGGCTTTGGGTTTTGGGCCTTCCCAATGTTGCCCGAAGCACACCCGTTCTCAAAAAGCTGGGATCGAGATTTCCTATTGGTGTGCTAACTTTCTCAGTGCCCGTACTTACTGTTATTTTCACATCCTTTGTGCTCGATTCTGTTCTTGTTCCTATTTCCCTATCCGTGTCCGACTCATAGCCAGGACCGGACTCCGAAAAGATAGCCACGCTTCATGCCTTAATTGACCATGCTGTCTCTTTGGGGGTGACATAACAGTGGCAGAAGTCAGGGAGTAGGAAGTTCAATAGAGTAGCCTTGTAAGACACAACACGAATTAGTCGCTATCAAGAAGGAGAATGTTGAAGCGATTAAATCCATAAAGAGCTCTAGCAAATCGTGGAAGGGAAAAGCGAAGGGAAATATTATGAAAAAGCGGTGGAGCAAGAGGAGGAGGTTGCCACCGGGGAGTTTGTGGATATTACTGGCAGTGACACTATTCCCAAGACAAGGCTGAAACTCAAACAAAGTGTGGAAATGGAAGCAGTGGAAGGAAGCATTGATGAGCTTGTATGGAGACTGATCTGATTTTGGTTCTTTTTGAGTCATTTTTTAAAGTCCAGAGTCCGCACTTAGTGTTTTTGTCATGAAGTCTGTATTTTCTTTTTGTTGGCCGAGGTTGTGTGGTTGTGGTCCCCATGTTATGACCTTGTGCAAAGAAAATTATAAGCAATACTTTGATATTTTGAATGTACTCTTATCTTTATGTTTATATGTATTCCGTGCACTTATGCTTGTTTTGTTTGCACTTATCCAATTTTTGTGAGTGCCGCCAAAATTTTTGTTTGGAGCAATGATTCTTTGTTTAGAGTAATAGAACTTGTGAACTTATTATTTTCAGTTATTTTTATTTAAGTACCAGTGCGTCCCTACGGTTCATAAGGTTGTTTACTTCAAATGATTGGCAACTCAGAGTGTAGACAATTTTCATTTGAAATTTGGCTAAGTGGCAGCGTGATTTTCCTTCTTTTGGGAGTTTTGCAACTTTAGTATGTAATCCAATTTCTTGTGATATTCTGTCATGTATGCGATATATGCGTGTTTTAGAGGAGCAAATTGCATGGGTTAACCAAGGGCAGTTTTAACCCTTAAGTGTGTATAGTTGAGACTTTTCAGTTGGTTTGTAGCATTCGAATTTATTTAGAGTTGCGCTCATTATTCATGATTATTGGAGCATTTGGCACTGGTTATAAGATGCATGGTTTTTGGGGCTACTCGACATTGCATATCTTTGGGAAACTTGAGGAGTGTATGTTTGGTGTTTAACGTGGGACTTATGGAATGCACGACTTTACTTTTTCCTTGGTGTTGCCTATCTTTAGGCAACACGAGGAGTTATTATTTTGGTGCATGACTTATGAGGTGCGCAGCTTTTGTTTTTCCTCAATGTTGCCTATCTTTAGGTAAAGCGAGGAGATATTATTTTGGTGCATGGCTTATGAGGTGCACTGCTTTTATTTTTCCTCGGTGTTGCTTATCTTTAGGCAACTTGTGGAGTTATTATTTTGCTGTGCGGCCAATGAGGTGCGTGGCTTTTATATCTCATCTGTGTTGCTTTTCTTCGGGAAACGTGAGGATTTGTTATTCTAGTGTATGGATTATGAGGTGCACGGCTTTTGTTTTTCTTCGGTGTTGCCTATCCTCGAGTAAAGCGAGGAGCGTATGTTTTAGCGCGGCTTAAGAAATCCACGGCTTTCCTACTCCTTGGTGTTGCCTATCTTCGGGAAACTTGAGGAGTTGGTATTTTGAACTTTAGTACGTGACTCATAGAGTGCGTGGCTTTTTGTACACCTCGATGTTGCCTCTCTTCGGGCAAGGTAAGGAGGTGGTATTTTGAAATTTAGTGCACGGCTTATGAAATACACGACTTTTGTACCCTTCGGTGTTGCCTATCTTCGGGCAACGTGAGGAGTTGTTATTTTGAAATTTAGTGTGTGGCTTATGAAATGCATGGCTTTTGTACTTTTCGGTGTAACCAATCTTTGTGCAATGCGAGGAGTGTTTGATTTAGCCTCCTCGATGCTGTAGGAGTATCACCGGATCTTAGAAGGCAAATATCGAGTATCGCGGCACCAATCGTTTGAGTAGATTTGACCCTATCGACTCGACAGGTTGCTTACATGAACACGATTTTGTTAGTTCAAGAAGCTAACTGTTTTTGGTTCGAGTAACCATGGCTTTGATGATCCTTCCGTATTTCTAAAAGATGTGCAGGTCGAAATAGATCGGCTTGCCACGGTGGAGAGATCTATAGCTGACCGCATGAAGATGGACTGAAGAAAGAGCCTATGAGAGTTCAGGGCCTGACTCTTAGCTTTTGGTCCAAACTTCCTTTAGAGAATGACTAATTAACTATCATATAGTCTAAGAAGAAGATTAATTGATCACCATGGGTGGAAAAATAATAGTTGGAAAGAAGTGGGCAAGTATTATGCTTGTATTTCATTTGTCAACTAGCTAGGTCTTTAAGTTTGCGGTAGTCAGAATGCCAGAAATTTTGATCGGGCATAACAGGACTATGGTATGATTAGTTTCAGCCTTTCTTATGGCTATTCACATGTGTTCGGTCTCCCCATGCCACAGGGCTATTGGCGTGCTTGAATTGTATCCTTGGTCTCTCCGAACTCGTTTCGTTGCAACCAGTCTGGTGGGAGCGGTTCTCCCGAGTTCCTAGACTTAGCTTGATTCGAGTTAGCCTTTGATTAACCATAAGGTCAGTTCAGTTTTGGCTTAGTTTCTTTGAGCGACTTTAAAGCCCTAGGGTTCGGCACTGTTTGATTCATCGGTCATTTAATTATGGTGAGCGACTGATATGATTATCCATTTGTAGCTCCAGAGCATGACTTCGTTGACTTCAAGGGGTTTTGGATCAAATGACTATTGATCTTCCAGTTCGCCGTCATGGATATCAATCGCACATAAATTTTGCTGACCTACCGGTTCGCCCTCACAATGCTTTAGTTCATGAATGACCATCATGTTCACAAAGGGTTTTTAGGATCGGATGACCACTGATTTACCAGTTTACCTTCACGATGTTTTAGTTTGTGAAAGACCTTCACTTTCTAGAATGGTTCTTTGGATCTGATGACCGCTGATCTACCGGTTTACCTTCATAGCGCTTTACTTCGTGAAAGACCTTTACGTTCATAAAGGGTTTTTTATAGCAGATGTCCAACGACCAGACGGCCTTGGGATGATAACTTATCAATTCCGATAGGAGTTTTAGGTCATCTGTCCCATGACTCGACGATCTTAAAGCAATGATTCATCGACTTAAAGAGGAAATTTTAGGATTCAGGTCGAGGAAACACGGTTTTATCAGTTCTGTTAGGCTAAAGTGTGGAATCTGCTTGTTCGACGATCCTTTGGACAAGACTTTCTAATGCCACCAGTAATGTCGGTTCTCAAAAGGTAGACTGACATGACTCATCGAGGGCATAGAACCATTTCTTTCACCATGCTGTCTGTACTGCCCCTAGTGCTACGGTATGGCTCATCTGGAAAAGGAGAGTACAGAGAAATGGATGAGAAGGCAGTGCTTTAGGTTGCCATCCCATTCCTTAGTTGCTAGCTAGCAAAGGTGCTATTTGATAATCATCCTTTCATCTTATTTTGTCCATTAGTTGGGGTGCTTTTCTACTGGGTCGTAGTAGCCTTACTTGGGCAGAAGGTCCTTGAGCACCCACAGCTCCTTTAACGTTTGGTATGTTATTGGAAAATTTTCGTGTTCGCCTTCTTCTGATTGCACTACTTTCATTCTTTAGGATGGGTTTGGCTTCACATCAAACTCTTCTAGGGTGGTAGCTTGTTTCATCCTTTAAAGATTCTTTAAGGCTTTGCAGTAGACTGCATCCATTGCCCTTGCCTCATTCATATGCTAGTCGCACCTATAAAAAAGCAATTTTTAATTAGTTGTACAGTTGTACAAATGTATAGTTGGCATGATAAACTTCTTTAGATATGCATGTTGAACGGCTTCGACGAATGGGTTTCAATTGCGGAAGATGCTCTAGCCGTTGTCAGATCAGTCTGTCTTCAAGTTATGGTTGCTTACAATGCTCGAGAATGATATATGCATGATTGTTTATGCTTGAATGATTGGAAATGTTGATTGAATAATAAATCACTTATGACTGGATCATGGATCAGTGACACTCCCAAAAAATTTCAAACTAGGTGAGATGGTCTTAGGTTATGAAGAAGGCCCAAAAGGTTGCATCCAAAATTTCAAGGTATTCGGAGTTCGCACACGCGAGTTATCGACAAAAGAAGACGGATCGGTGGTATTATACTTGGAGTCCAACCTGAGAAAATTAGCCATTTGCTTGCAATTAGCACATGATTCCCTTGGACTCATAGAATTGGAATTGCTAGGTTGGTGACAAATGTTGCTTGGTGCCATTTGCCTGTTTACTTGGAGAAAATCATTATTTTACCCCAGCCAAGCTATGGATCGGAATTTCCTAGGCTTATTTCGGGTCAAATGGGTGATTTCCCAAGTATGACTACGGGTCAGGACTTCTGGAATCTACTTTGAGTCAAATAGTCGATTACCTAAGTTCGACTTTAAGTCAACCCTAAAGTGAGTTTTTCAACGACCATATTCACAACTTTTGATAATTTTCGATGATGACTACTCGTGATTTGACAATGGGAGCTCCATGATGGGATCAGAAGTTGGTTAGTTAGGAGTGGTCACAATATACCATAGGAGCCTGACATTGTAATTGATCTTGGTTTGTATCATATCTTCTTGGTTCTCCTGCCTCTAGGAGATCCGTTTGTGTAGCAGTTCCTTATCCTTTGCTTAGCACTATGCTACAACATGGGTTCTAGAGCTTCTTTTAGCATTTTGCACGTTGGCATTTTTATCCAATTTGTCTTCCTCAATTTTTTTATCTTTAAAGCGGGAGAGAGCCATCCTTATATCCCTCTATGGGGTTTTCACCCCTATGTTTGGGTTTGTAGCCAATGCTTTCGCATTAAGCGAAGTGTTAATGCTTTCTTCCATCATCATCCTTGGAGCTCCATCCATTGCTTCGTTCTGTGTATTACCTTTTCGAACGACCCAAACGGCAGTCCTTATATGCAAAAATCGTCATGAACTATGCAAACTTTATGGATTGCTAGCAATCCATAGCTTTTGGCTCGATAGCAACCTAGCTAAATGCATCGATCACGGGCGATCTATATTACATGTATTGCTAGCGATCCACGTACTTAACTGATTTCAGCACTTTGTCTTCTAGAGTTCATTGTTATCCCAAAAAATGGACCAACACCCTGGTTTGAGTTTGAAAGCACCAGCACTGTTCTGATAGAGCAATATCAAAGATAACAGATATACAAAACGAACAGTAAAAGAAAGTAGATAATGAATTTTTATAGTGGTTTGGCTGTTAATGAAGCCCTACATCCACTTTTGAGTTTTATTACAGACTGATTGCTGTTACAGGAGATATTTGTTTACAAGGCTTTGATTATCTTGAAGTAGGTTAAATCCCAGAAGTTGGAATACAATGGAGCATCATAGTGAACTCCTTTAGAGATTGTTGTGAGAGCGGTAGAGAGTGAAGAATAGTTCCAGTAGAGCTTCAACAACTAGTCTGGAGTAGATCCAATTTAAATTATAGGTAGGATGGTATTTACAGAGATCGTCGAACTTTTGGACAAGGCCTATTTATCAACTGCTTGCAGGTAGGTAGGTAATGACCCTGGGGTGCTTGTCTCACAAAACAAGCCAAAACCATGGGTCGCTAGCGACCCACGGCCAATGGGTCTCTAGAGACCCATAGACTTGGCTCGCACGCAAGCTAGTGACTTGGCTCCTTTTTCCTTTGCTTCCTTAGTTAGCTCATTAGAGTTTCGAGGAGAGGCATGAGGCACTAGCGAACTATAGAGTATGGGTCGCGAGCGACCCAATCACTTAGGATATTTTTTGGAGTTTTGAATTTGGGGTGTTTCTGTAACGACCCGGAATTTTGGACAATATAAATTTAATAATCTGGATTTAAATTTATATTGAATTGATAATTTTGATTAATAAATTTGATATTGATTTAAATAATCTTCTTTATTTAATTATTTAATTTGTGAAATTATTTTTGATAAGTTAATAAATTGTTTTCTATTTAATAATGTATATGTATTTATATATATTTTTAAATAGATAAGTTGTTTTTATTTAAATTAGTATAGTATAGTTTTAATGTTTTGAAAATGGAAATGGTGATTTATTTTTAATTTAAGCTTTTCAAAAATATTTAATTAAATACTATATGTTTTTAAATAAGAGATAAATGTTTTAACTAGTTTAAAATTCATTTTTTTATTTCAAGTTGTATATTAAATTATGTTACAAACTCTTTTATAAATTTGTTTAAAAGGTTTCTTTTTCAAATGAATCATTTGTATATTATTTTATTTATAATACTTTGCTTGTTTCTTTAGAAACTTATTTATGTTCATAATTGTGTATAAAGATTTAATTAACAAAGCTTAATACTTTATTAACTCTAATTAAACATTAACTTAATTCAAAAAGACATGTGTTTGTGTATTAGAGATTTAAGCTAACAAGTGTCTCTATGTTTACAAGTGTCAATGTTTTATTTTAATTTTCTTTTAATTCATTTTCTGAAAATTTACATTCATATTAATTAGTTTCTTCATTCATATGCATTTCTTTCTCATTCCTCATTCTAAAAAGAAAATCTGAAGCTTTTCAATATGAAAAACTGCATATTTTTCAAACCTGTTTACATGTGCATTCAAACTCCTCCTCTTTTTCAAAACAAATCTGCATTTCCCCAAAGATCAAACCTGCATCAACATGAAAATGCTCTGCAATTTCAAGTTCGGCATCAAACAATCAAACTCTGAAACTCAAACAAACTCCTCAAACTCAAAATACTACCTGCATTTCTTTGATCTGAAAACAAAAGCTCTACTGTTCTTGCATCTGAAAACAAAAACTCTGATTCAATCTTCATCAAGTAAGAAGCCTGCAAGTTTTAAAAAAACAAACATTTGCATTTCTTTTCAAATCTGGAAATGCAAGAAAGCTCTGCATTTCTTTACATATGAGAACAAAGCTCTGCATTTCAAAGATCTGCATGCATCATTTAAAAAGCAATATTCAAGTTTTAGAAGGATTCAAGCTACTGCATTTCAATTTTAAAAGCATTCAAAGGAGCCTGCCTGCATTTTCAAAATCAGGATGTACTCTGCATTTTAATCTTCATCAAGATTGAAGGCCTGCATGCATCATTTAAAAGCAAGAAGGGAGTCTGCATTTCATAGTTTGGAACCTGCAACTGCAATGTGCTCTGCATTTGGAAAATAAGGTGAGTAACTCAAATTTAAAAAAAAAAACTGTTAATAGGTAGTTAATCATGCTTATGAATTTCAGATAAATATTTATGAATTGATCTGCAAGTATGTGTTTGTGAACATGGTTATGATTGTGCATGTGTGATTTCTGAAATTTCAAGTGATGTTTGATATTTGGATTTTTCTTTGACTTGTTTTTGTTGTTGTTATTACTTAGCTTTGACTAAATCATGATGTTTTAGAATAGCTTAAGGTTACTAACAGAATCATTAAGAGAATTCCAGGATTTTAAAACTAAAATTTTTGTTTGCAGTATTAAGAAAATAAAATGCAGTGTTAAATTGACTGTATTTTACAATTTTATCAAAATCAATTGATCCTTGCATTGAATTTGAGTGAAATTTATTCTGGAGTGAATGTAGCTAGCAACAGTCATAGGAAAATCATTGATATGGTCTGCAATTCAAATTTGGAATTTAGATTGGGAATTTAATGGTGTTGAACCCTAGTTGCTATTGGGTTACAGTTTGGGTCGAATTTGAACTCCTCTGCGCATCGAGTTCAAAGATGTTTAGGGTATTGATGGGTGGTGAAGTGATGGAGCTATCACCGGAGTTTGGGTGTTGAAGATGGTCGTGGGGTGGAGGAATTGGTGTTGACAGGTTTGAAGGTGGATGGGGTTGGTCTATTTCAGGTTTGGGTTGATTGGTGGTTGCAGTGTATTTTAGCTCGGGATGGACTCGGGATTTTTGATAGGAAACTCGAAGTCAATGTTGTATTGACCCGAAGTAGAATTTTGCTTGCTCGAGTTACATTGTTCCAGGTTGTAACAAACAGAACTGTTCTGTTTTAAGTAAATTTGAGAGTTAAGTTTAAATTTAAACTAAATGTTAGCTTAGGATTTAAATTTGAATCTGAAGATGAATTCAATATTAGAATTCAGATGTTGAAATAATTTAACTGCAGGATTCAAATTTGGTTTTAAAATAAAAAAAAAAGGAGAGAGAAGAACAGGAAATTGTTTCCAGCTTTTAAAATTTGATTACAAACTACCATGTTAACATTGGATTTTAAACTGAATTTAATGATGAATTTAAATAAGTTTAAATTTTGTTCTTTGAAATTATTTAAATTCTAGAAATTTCAAAGTTTAAGTTTTTTTTTTATATAAAACAGAACTGTTTCGGTTTTTAAAATGTAAAAGGGTAAGTTTAAGTTTTTAAGTGAGATTTAAACTGAGTTAAGTTTGAAATTTGAAAATGATTCAAATTTTAATTGTTTGTAATTTGAAACCATATTGTGTTTTTAAATTTAAATTTGATTTGGAAATCTCAAGTACAAATGCATATGTAATTTGCATTTGGGTTAGAAAGTTAAGTATTTAATTAGGAAATTCAAATGAATTCAATCTGAGTTTTTAAAATCTGGATTCAAATATAAACTTCAGTTTTTAAATAAAGATTTAAATTTAAATTGGTTTCAAATGATTTACATTTGAATTGAAGGTGAAATTGTAGGAAGAGTTTTAAAGAGTTTAAACTAAATTGAGAATGGAAGTTATATTTCAATTTTGAGATTTTTAAGTAATTTTTAAAATTGATTTGAATTTGATTTGAATTGAAATTTAAATCCTTTTCAATTTATTAATTAAGTATATGTTTCTTGTAAACATATAAGATTAAATTGTATTGTTTTAAAATCTTGTTTTAAATAAGTTTGAGTCTTAAAGTTAAAAGAAATGTTAAATGGAAATTAATGTAAATTTAAAAACATTTTTGTTTTTAAATGCATGATTTAAATAAGAAATGTTTTATCTAAAAGATAAATAAAGGTTTAATGATTGGAATCATTTAATTATTAAGGTTATTAAGATGAATATTAATTATTTAATTAATTGATAAGGTGGATGTTTAATTAAATAATTAATGATTTTTAATTTGATTTAAGATTAATTAATTAAGTTTAATTAATCCATAATTAAAAATGGTTAATTTAATTTTAATTTAGGATTAAGATTTATTTAATCAAGTGATTAATGATAATTTAGATTTTAATTAACACTTAGTTAATTAATAATTAGAGATTAAATTAAATAGTAATTAAATATTAATTACTTAATGACTAATAATGATTAATATAAGTTAATCTCTTAATTAAGTAATTAAGAAATGTTAATGAGGTCATTAACTTAAGATATTAACAATTAATTAATGTGATTAATTTTTGATAATTAATTAGATTAATTAATAATAATCAAATTGTTTAGATTTAATTACTTAAAAAAAGTAATTAGTGAATTAATTACTAAAGGTAATTAATTAAGGTTAATGTGATTTGTTTAGTTTAATTAATTAAGTTTAATTGATTTAAACAATTGTGGATTGTTTGATAATTACTTTATGTAATTTAGAAATTTGTAATTACTTAAGGAAGTAATTAATAATTACAGGATGTAATTAAAGATATTTGATATAGAAGTAATTTGGATTTAAATTACTTTGAAATTAATTAAGGGAAATAATTTAGATAATTAATTAAGAATAATTAATTTTTGGGTTGAGTAATTAATGTAGTTAATTACTGAATGGTTATTAATCAAGGGTGATTAATATATATGTATGGTTTGATATTAGATTAATTACTTATGTAATTAATTAATTGTAGATAGAAATCATTAATGAATTAATTAATGATGTGATTTGGAATGGATTTATTAAATCAATACTTAATGAATGTTTAATGTAATTAATTATTAATCAATTAAGTAATTAACTTGTGTAATCAACTTATAAGCTAATTACTTATTGTAATTAGAGATAGTTAATCAGTAAGGATTAATTGAAATAAATATTGAGATGATTATTTATAAATTGATTTGAAATCCATAGATGATTAAGTTAAACAGGATTTTGATGATGAAGTGATTAATTTAATTCATTTTAAATAAATTAGAGATTGAGTAATTAATTTAATTCATTTTAAATTAATTATAGAGGTGTGATCATTAGATCATTTGCTTATGTTTGATGATTGGTATTGGTTATTTGGTATGGTTTGTAATCCCAGTTATGAGATGAGTAGTGTATGAGATATGGATGCATTGGTTGCTTTTGGATGATAATATGGATTATCTGATTTTGATATGATTATCTGTTGATAATGATGAGGTTGATTATCTATTGTGTTGTGAGTTATCTATCTGTGTATGTTTAGATAATGAATTGAATTGTTTTAAAATTAAAACAACTTGGACATAAAAGACACGCATTGGTTTTCAATGAGACCGGGATCGGGTTTCCATATTTGGACATCCGAAAACCACATCGATTCCAATTTAACGTTAGGTCGTTAATCCAAGTGGAGCGAGTGAAGACTCGAGGTGTAAGGGCTATACGTCAGTATAACTCTGTGGGTGATTCCGTAATGAGTTTGACGGAATAGATCTTATAGATTCGAGATGGTGATTCAGAGTGCAAGGGTTATTGTCGTTAACTCTGAGGGTGATTCCAAAATGAGTGTAACGAAATAATGCCTTCGGTTTCGTTCGAACCCGGAACGAACTTGTATGGATTGAATGCTTTCAGAACATCGTCAGGTGGACGATGAGCATTCTAAGAGATGTGTCCTCTAAAGGTAATCGTAGCCTCAAGCCTCACCAACCGGGAATGGCTAAAACAGGGGAGGTGCAGCAAGGCTTCGTGGGTAGCCCCCACTGGAGAGCAAGATTGATCCCTGTCTAGAGGTCCCTTTTTATTCGGCTTAGTGGGCAGTTGTTAGTGCGCACCAACTGCGGGGTTGTCTTGTTCGGAACTATTCAGTAAGGAATGGGTCCGGCCTTGTGTTGCAGGGGATGAAGGGAGTAATCCTCGGTACGGTGATCTAGGCCACGTACTGTGACGGGCGGTACCCCAGTAGCCCTGCCATTGTATGGAATCCAAAATCCAATAAGTGCCAACGGTTTTGATTGTATTACCCACTTTTGTGGCTAGTAGCTGGAATTTAATGAATGTAACAATTTCGGCTATTTCATATTTATTTGGAAACCCTAGACACTATTATAATATCATCAGATTTCCTATCAAATGTTTTGGTTAGCGTAAGGTAAAAACTTTTCCATGTTTATGTGTGGGAAGTCTTACGTGATACCTTTTCTTTCAAAGGTTTTTCAAAGTTAAACAACTTTAACCTGTTACTCACACCAGACCCATGTCTGACCCGGAGTTATTTTCTGTTTTTCTTTAACTCTTGGGTACTCAAATTTTTATGAGTAGTCAAGGGAATTCAGGTTAGGATTCAGGATTGCTTTGACGATTTGTGGAGGAGCATATGGAGCAGGAGGCTTCTGCGTATAGTTATTTAGTTCCGCTGTGTTTGGTATCTCTGAGTCTTGAGTTTGTATTGAGTTGTAATAACTAGACAGGTATTTATAACTGTCTAGTATGTGTTGTATATGTCTGTGTACTCTGATATTTGATGTATACTATGTAATACTTTGTTATTAATATAATTTATTCGTTTCCGCTGTTGAGATTCTTGTGTTGTTTCTTCTTCTCTTCTTTCTTTTCTCTTTTCTATCCCTTTCTTTCTTCTTAATGATGCGACTTTCTGGGAGAGGAAAGTCGGGTCGTTACAGGTGGTATCAGAGCTGTAGGTTGAATGAATACCTAGGCTCTGTAGTGGTGTCTATCTTGAGAGAGCGTATTTGTATTTTTAATATATATATATATATATATATATATATATATATATATTGGTTCTACCTATTTGTTGGATTACCTGTTCAGGTTTTTCCAATATAAGTTATAAAGGTAGATGAGGTAGAAGTGTGTGTAACACGACTACAATTGGTTGGAGTTTGATGGATGAGGTTGGAAGTGTATTTGTCGAGACTGTAGACCTAATACCGTCTCGAGTGAGTTATGTTTTGATGAAGGACTTCATCGATCTCTGAAGGTAACCTGTTAAGGTTCGGAGTTCATCTTTGAAGTACAGAATTGAGTTTTGATCTATCGGTTGGGCAGAAGCAAGTAAGTGATGATATCTTGATATCTCAGGAAGTTGTAGCTGCATGATGAGATGCAGTGACTATGGATATTTCCGAAGATGTTTCTTTGGAACAAGAGTAAGAAGTGAGTCTGCCGGTGTTGTGATTGAGTTTAGCTGAGTATTCTGAGTTGATAAGGAGTCTTTTGGCTGAGTAGTTTTTCTGAAGTGGAGTTCAGAAGCAGCAGAGTAGATCTTTTCTCTGGTGAGTTGGCTAAGCTAGCATAAGCTGTTCAGTTTGGTTAAGAGAGAGCAGTTTTCTTTGGATTTAGGCTGAGTTGATCGCAAAAGTGACTTGCGATAGTTGATTGTTCTCTTGTATTTGTTGGAGATTGTCTAGATGTCTTCTGGAAGTCAGAGTTTGTCTGCATCCGGAGATCGAGTTTTCTTTCCAGGATTGGAACTGGTGGTTCAGTTAGTAGAAGAATGGTTCCTTGAGATAGAAGTTGGTGAAGCAACTCAGGTTTAGGAGGAACATCTGAGTTTTCTTTATGGATCTGTGGAATCATATTTCTGTGCTGGGTTGTCTAGTCTGTGCTTGTGTTCTTTGTCAGCATTTTCTTCTATTTCGGATCAGAGTTGTGCAGCGGAAGCAGTTTGGAGGTGCTTCTGTTTGTTTCTCGAATGAGGAGAAGTTGGTTCTGCCTTCTGTTGTTGAGAAGCAGGGTTTTTGTTCTTGGTTTTGTGTGATCTTGAAGAGATCATTGGGTTGTTGTTGATTCAGTCTGTTTCTTTTGGAATCAGCAAGAGTTGAGCTGATTAGGAGTGATGTTGGTAGCCCAGGATCGTCTGAAGAGATTTTTATGGATAAGAGACAGAGAAATTTGGATTCTGTAATTGGAGATTTGTTTTTGGTTAAGTTTTTTTTTCTCGGATCCAAGGAGCTGTAAGTTTGGGAAGCTTGCTCTGAAGTGTTTTGGTTTCTTCTGTATTTGGTTTTCTAGAGTTGAATTGCCGGTTTGGATAACTGGGATTCAGTATGTTTCACGTATCTCTGAGGGAGTACGTGTTTGATATTTCTGGTTGTAGAACCAGCAGTTTAGGATGGTTTGTTTGTTAAGTCAGACTCGTTTGTAGTCTGATACTCTGTATAGAATTGTTGTTAGGAGCTCTATAGCTTAGTAGTATTGATTGATTGGATTTTATAGAGCGAGTATCCCGATATATATATATATATACCGGGGAAACTCGTGAAGATTTTATCCAAAATTCTTTTGGATAATTAGGTTTGTTCTGATTGAGTGAATTGGTTGCTTGGTTGTTGGCATATGTTTAACATATGCTGTGTTTTAAAATAAAATCTGTAAATAGATTATTAAATTGCCTTTGTTTTAAATTTCGGGGACGAAATTCTTTTAAGGGGGAAGGATTGTAACGACCCGGAATTTTGGACAATATAAATTTAATAATCTGGATTTAAATTTATATTGAATTGATAATTTTGATTAATAAATTTGATATTGATTTAAATAATCTTCTTTATTTAATTATTTAATTTGTGAAATTATTTTTGATAAGTTAATAAATTGTTTTCTATTTAATAATGTATATGTATTTATATATATTTTTAAATAGATAAGTTGTTTTTATTTAAATTAGTATAGTATAGTTTTAATGTTTTGAAAATGGAAATGGTGATTTATTTTTAATTTAAGCTTTTCAAAAATATTTAATTAAATACTATATGTTTTTAAATAAGAGATAAATGTTTTAACTAGTTTAAAATTCATTTTTTTATTTCAAGTTGTATATTAAATTATGTTACAAACTCTTTTATAAATTTGTTTAAAAGGTTTCTTTTTCAAATGAATCATTTGTATATTATTTTATTTATAATACTTTGCTTGTTTCTTTAGAAACTTATTTATGTTCATAATTGTGTATAAAGATTTAATTAACAAAGCTTAATACTTTATTAACTCTAATTAAACATTAACTTAATTCAAAAAGACATGTGTTTGTGTATTAGAGATTTAAGCTAACAAGTGTCTCTATGTTTACAAGTGTCAATGTTTTATTTTAATTTTCTTTTAATTCATTTTCTGAAAATTTACATTCATATTAATTAGTTTCTTCATTCATATTCATTTCTTTCTCATTCCTCATTCTAAAAAGAAAATCTGAAGCTTTTCAATATGAAAAACTGCATATTTTTCAAACCTGTTTACATGTGCATTCAAACTCCTCCTCTTTTTCAAAACAAATCTGCATTTCCCCAAAGATCAAACCTGCATCAACATGAAAATGCTCTGCAATTTCAAGTTCGGCATCAAACAATCAAACTCCGAAACTCAAACAAACTCCTCAAACTCAAAATACTACCTGCATTTCTTTGATCTGAAAACAAAAGCTCTACTGTTCTTGCATCTGAAAACAAAAACTCTGATTCAATCTTCATCAAGTAAGAAGCCTGCAAGTTTTAAAAAAACAAACATTTGCATTTCTTTTCAAATCTGGAAATGCAAGAAAGCTCTGCATTTCTTTACATATGAGAACAAAGCTCTGCATTTCAAAGATCTGCATGCATCATTTAAAAAGCAATATTCAAGTTTTAGAAGGATTCAAGCTACTGCATTTCAATTTTAAAAGCATTCAAAGGAGCCTGCCTGCATTTTCAAAATCAGGATGTACTCTGCATTTTAATCTTCATCAAGATTGAAGGCCTGCATGCATCATTTAAAAGCAAGAAGGGAGTCTGCATTTCATAGTTTGGAACCTGCAACTGCAATGTGCTCTGCATTTGGAAAATAAGGTGAGTAACTCAAATTTAAAAAAAAAAACTGTTAATAGGTAGTTAATCATGCTTATGAATTTCAGATAAATATTTATGAATTGATCTGCAAGTATGTGTTTGTGAACATGGTTATGATTGTGCATGTGTGATTTCTGAAATTTCAAGTGATGTTTGATATTTGGATTTTTCTTTGACTTGTTTTTGTTGTTGTTATTACTTAGCTTTGACTAAATCATGATGTTTTAGAATAGCTTAAGGTTACTAACAGAATCATTAAGAGAATTCCAGGATTTTAAAACTAAAAATTTTGTTTGCAGTATTAAGAAAATAAAATGCAGTGTTAAATTGACTGTATTTTACAATTTTATCAAAATCAATTGATCCTTGCATTGAATTTGAGTGAAATTTATTCTGGAGTGAATGTAGCTAGCAACAATCATAGGAAAATCATTGATATGGTCTGCAATTCAAATTTGGAATTTAGATTGGGAATTTAATGGTGTTGAACCCTAGTTGCTATTGGGTTACAGTTTGGGTCGAATTTGAACTCCTCTGCGCATCGAGTTCAAAGATGTTTAGGGTATTGATGGGTGGTGAAGTGATGGAGCTATCACCGGAGTTTGGGTGTTGAAGATGGTCGTGGGGTGGAGGAATTGGTGTTGACAGGTTTGAAGGTGGATGGGGTTGGTCTATTTCAGGTTTGGGTTGATTGGTGGTTGCAGTGTATTTTAGCTCGGGATGGACTCGGGATTTTTGATAGGAAACTCGAAGTCAATGTTGTATTGACCCGAAGTAGAATTTTGCTTGCTCGAGTTACATTGTTCCAGGTTGTAACAAACAGAACTGTTATGTTTTAAGTAAATTTGAGAGTTAAGTTTAAATTTAAACTAAATGTTAGCTTAGGATTTAAATTTGAATCTGAAGATGAATTCAATATTAGAATTCAGATGTTGAAATAATTTAACTGCAGGATTCAAATTTGGTTTTAAAATAAAAAAAAAGGAGAGAGAAAGGATATATCATGACAAAGAGATCTGAGTATAGAAAAGGTTATTTTCCTTTTTTAAGTATGATATAAAGGATTAAATCATTTTGCAATAAATGTTTTCGAGGAAAATTTTGAAAGGTAAGTAACCCTAAGTAAATGACTCAGATATTTGAATACCAGATAGGACCAGTATATGGTCGCACCCTATGCATTAGCTATAGCCTGTAGCTAAGTTTAGTCCAAAATTCCAATGTGTATGGATTAGTCGCTGGTAAGACTTAAATGATGTAACACATAGAAAGGGATATACAGAGAAGGAGGATAGATTATTAGTGAGCCCACAAAACCATTAGGATCAGGTGACCCTGGCAGAAGTAAGTTAAGAACAAACCGTCCAGAATTGTGTTTAATAGATATTAGATAATTGATTCTGTCCGAAGTCCTGTGTCAACCGTATGAGGAACTACGTCAAGCCCCGAGCTCATTTGCTGATTATGAGGCTGTCTTGATGATTTGCCCACATCAGTGGCTGTCACCAAATCCGCTTCAGTGGCCTCCCTCTCTCGCTTAATTTGAATAATCTCTTGACCCTCCATCAATGATTTCATAGACTCCTCATTGAGATATGCTTCCAGAAACTCTTGTTTGGAATTAACGTCGCCTTTCTCGGCAAAACAGGACAAGATTTCTTCCCAAACGAGGGCAAGAGTGGATGGGAACTTCGGGCCAAGATAGCAAAGGCTCCCTTGATGCGCAAAGAGTTGGCATAAAAATTTAGGATTGGCGCATCTGACTTCTCATATTCTGATCAAAGAATAATGGAGATCCAGATAATTGTTTATCACCTCGGCCCTCTCTATGTCAACAGTAGTTTTGTCAGCACTGAGTTGTGTGACCTGAGCCTGCAATTTTGCAATTGCCTCGGCTTGGTCGGAAATAGTTTTGTTATGCCCCTCGACATTCAGATCGTGGTCGGCGATCATCTTCTTTTGAGCTTCATTGGTAGCATTGCAAGCGACCACATCTTCCTTTAGCTTAGCTTCCTCCTAGTGAATCTTCTTGATTTCATCTCTCCAGAAAATTTCAGATCTCTTATGTGGGTTTTTCATTTCCTCAATTAGATTAGTAGTCCTCCTACTATCCCAAAGTACCGTCCATTTCTCCTCCTCCAATTGTTTGATTTTGGCATCCCAGTCGATCAACACCTTTTCAATATCATCTTTTCCGACTTCAAATGAGAGAATCTCCTGGTATTTGTTCATATTGGTGTCTGCTAATTGCTTGTAGAGCTTTTCCCACTTCTTAGCCTATTCCAGGTCATCTTGAATGGCCTGGAGGTGTGATATCTAAGTGTCCCTGTGAATGGGGTGAATATCCATGTCAAACTTAACGCCTCTCAAAAACGAACCCGATGGAGCCACAATAAACTTAGGCAGGTCTGAAGGAAGAGTGTAGGCCGGTCTTCGGCGGGGATGTGAAGTGTCAGGAGAAGCTGTAATAATAGAAGAGGATGGAGCATGTGTTGGTAGTAGTGTTGGGGCAGAAGAAATAGGAACCTCTTGTCCTAAGGAAGCATGCTTCAGAACGGGCTCAGAAGGATGGGAGTGATAATCAAACTTTGGCTTCTTAGACGGCTCCTCCCTGTCATCATGAGACCTTCTTTTCTCATAGCCTCCATGGTATGAACGAGGCCTACCTCTTTCCTTCTGGCGGTGGGCATCTGTCTCACGTTCTTTCCATCACTTGTATTCATCTTCCATCTCCTAGACTTGCTGGGGGTTGAAAGAACGCTTCGAGTACCGCTGCAATTCGGTAGAAGCCTCAAAGTCATCGTAAAAACCATGCCCTCTCGTCATACCTAGAAAAGTGCATACACAAAAAGACTTCATAAACATACAAGGAGTTAAGTGAGCATGCAAAGAATGAAAGATATGAATATGTGCAATCCTAGTATGTTGTGTTATGCATTCCTTGTACATGCCTAAGGCATCATTACAAACCAGAGCGAAATGCTATCAAAGGGAGAATTGGACTGGCTATGGTTGTTATAGGCAGAGTTAGGCTGACGGATGGCGTGATATCATCTGAACAGGAAAATATCACATCAAATTTGAAGTCCTCATTCATAATGCATCAATGTCGATAAATACATCACCCAAATATCCAAGGGTTTGCCTTGCAGCCTTGCTAGGAGAATCTTGACGCTTGCTAGTTTCCGGGGCCTTCTCTTTATCACGGTGTCAAAAGGAGGTGAATTCTGAAGAACGGGTCTCCTGCCCAGTGTCTCATCGCATGACTCTAAGTCCTCAACTTTAGATTATGACGAAAATTAATCACTAGCCGTGGTTTAACCACTGGTACCTTCAAACCCCCTCCTCTTTCTCTGAGTCAATTGAGGCTTTCCCTTCTCCGTGTGTAAGTTCGTCTTCCGTTTCCTCTTGGATTGGATACATTCTAGATGGACCACTTAAACCGTCCGCGGTGTCCACCTCATGAGTCTTTTCAGTGGGCTTTCGGATGGGCTGCCTATTCCGTGACCTACATCAGAATCATGTGACGAAGAAGGACTTGCACGAACTCTGTTCAGTCGGTAGAGGGAACTTCAATCCGAGCAACAGATCGGCCCGGAGCTAATAGCCCAAATTGGTGCAAATTCTCATCAATTAGCAGAACCCTGCGCATCGTTCCTCGGCATCAATGGCCTTTAGAGTTTGACATATTTTGTTAAGGACCGTGTCTCTGTTCGGTCTCGGGATAACTGCAAAGAGCACGAAGATTAGTTAAAATCTCTATTGCATCACTTTAAAGCTCTGAAAACAGGGAATTAGAATCATCCATTAGTGGTTAAACCCCTCGGGGAACCTAACGAAGATGAACCGCGTCTTAAATTTCGACAAGTTCCTATGCAATTGCAAAATGATCTTCTGATTCCGCTGGGCATTGATAATGATCAGGGAGGGGTATTCATTTCCCCTCCTAAAAGGCAAGAAGTATAGCAACTTGTCAAAATTCGGAGTGCGATGGAATGTCAGCATAAAGATAGTGTGCATGCAAGTGAGGATGGTGCAACTATTTGGATGAAGGTCGAATGGGGTGTTTCATGCAAAAAGTCATTGAAGGGGGGCATGGCTCCATTCAAACACGTATAACAGTGATAAGTTATGAACCCCAAAGGATTCAAGTGAGTAAACTCATCTTTCGCTAGCATGTACGTGTCCCCTATAGAATCCTATGTTATATGTGTATATTGTGGAGAACCTTGGCAAAAACTAACGATGGGGCTTTTTGAAACACCCCACCACCCTTGGTGTACCCAAAAGGACAAGCTAAAAGATGTGGTGCGTTGTAAACTAAAACTAGCAGAGACTAAGATTCGCAAGAGAAAATAGATAAAAATAGCGGAAACAATTAAAATAATAATTTGCTAAATGTCAAACTTCATAATATAGAAATATAAAACCAAATACATCATAGGTCTCAAAATACCAACATATGTCTAATGGAATCAAAACCTCGATCTCATAAATATCAGAGTACAAACTATCCCTCACAAAGTGCAGTACATGGAATAAGCTAAAAACTAAAAATAAAGAAGAGAAATACATAAGAAATCTCTGCCAAAGAAGTCTCCAACTATGTGCAATCTATCATCTTTGCTCCTGCTAGCCTACGAGGGAAAAATAGGGAAATGAATGAGTGGGTTGGACTAAAAGTCTGGTGAATGATAGTAATTACTGAAATCTTTAAGCAAAGTAAAAGCAATAGACTTTACAACAGTTCAAGTATATAAAAGGAAAGAAAGGAGATAGAGAGAAGAAAAAAGCTTGAATAAATACGAATTAACTAAATTAACGCAATTGATTAACTTTGATTGTTTGCATTTGTCTTTATTAGCTACTTTGATTAGGCTGAATTCCCAAACCTATATTCAGGCTGAAATCCTAATTCCACCCTTTAATCGGCCTGCTACTCCATGGACCTTACTACAGACGATACGCTATATAACTTCCTACACATAAGGCAATGGCATTTATGAAAGACGCACAAAGTACAATGGCATCTAAGAAAGATGCATAAAGTATTTATTATGGACTAGACATTATTTAACTTCCTACACAGAAGGCAATGGTGTCTACGAAAGGCACACAAACTTAAGCGCTTGGAACTCGTAGTGATTACTAAGCACCAAAATGGAAGTTGCACGTGTAACTGCCACCATGATTATGCTACCTATTGCTCCACCTATTAGGTCTTCTTATTACCTATGCTCCAGCATAAGCGTGCCCCTCGTCTCATTTCAGGATCATGTAAAGCACCGTGTCCATAGAAAATAAGGGGAAATGTTGTTGGTACTGGCCCATCATCCAAACAATATCTAATTGCACCCCTTGTCCAAATGCCACGTGATTTGGACTTCAATTTGACCAATTGCTACCATTATTAGCATAAGTATGCCTTCATCTCACTTCCGGCTAATGTGAGACTGCCATTTTATCTAACACGTAATGCTTTTTTGTACAGATCCTACTTTCAACTTTGCTTACTAATTTAGATAAATTATTTAATTAAAGCTTTATTATTATCTTCACTATCTTTTATCATTAAATTATCCTAAGTCTTAAAATAAACCTGCTTCTGTTCTATTTCTTGTTATAACCAACGTTATAATCATGCTTATTACTTAACCCAAGGTCTAAGTGTAAAAATAAGCTCCATTCATCTAGTACTCTTTTTAGTTATAATTCTATGTTATAACTGGGCCAATTATCTTTAGTTAGTCCAATTCTAATATTAATATCATAATTAGGCTTAATTTCAGTCTTAATCCCATTTTTATTACAGTCTTTACAATTTACATCTTATCTTCCACTATTTCAGTATTCTTATAATTTTAATCCATATTCGCGTTTAATCTATTCTAATCCACACGTGACGGAGAAATAAAAGAAAAATAAAAATAGAAGAAAGTCCAAAGCATAGGAAAATGATGTAAATAATGCATAAATAACAGTAAATAAATTAAAACACTGTAAATAAACTATAATTGAATGGAAAAGCCATAATTAACAGAAATGAACTAAAATCAAATGAAAAAATAGCTAAAGAAACAGACTTAAAATAATTCTAAGAGCTGTTGATAAACTACTAAAAAGATTATTCCAAAAATGATAGTAAAACTACAACTATTGGAAGCCCTATTGTTTTGAATTACTTAAAAATCTAAATAATTACAATCACTCACCTGAGACAAAAGCTTGAATCCCTTTTTTTTAAAAACCAAAATTCTCTAGAAACCTCATCTAATTTGTACAATCTCTATCGTTTGTTTTAATATGTATACATATAGAATATAATTTTATTTTATAAATGAAGAATGTTGGCAAATATTTGAGAGAGAGAGAGAGAGAGAAATGGAGGCTAGGTTTTGATTTTAGGCTGAAAACCTAGGTTAGTTAAGGTCCTATTTATAGTGTTTTAGGTATGCTTTCAACCGTAGATTAGAATCTCTAGAAACTTATGTTGACTCATCACTGTGTTAAATCTTACAATGCGCCTTGTCAATGCGTTATCTTATTTTAGTTTAATTAATTACACCCTCAATAATGTACAAACTATAAATAACATTTTCTTCTTCTCAATTAATTTCTAATTTGTGACATTTTATTTCATATTAAATTTCCATGCTTCTCTCTTTATTCTCATGTTTTATTTCAGTTTTCAACATCCTATATAATTTACGTGTTTACATCAGAAATAAATAACTAAATAGCTTATCAATATGTTTCCACATTTCCATCTGAAATAAGTAAATGAACATGTTAATATTTCTCCATGTTTATGTCTAAAATTGATTAATAAATAACTAAAAATTCTTATGCCAGTATTGTACATATTCACGTGTGAATTAATTGGATGAATAACATGTGAATTGTTATGTCAATATTCTATATATTCAAATTTGAATTCATTAAATAACAAGTGATTTGTTACGTCTACATTTTTTCTCCATATTCACATCTGTTGTAATTAGATAAATAACATATGTCCACAAACGTTTATATATGTTGTGTAGTAATTAGTAACATAATTCTTTACCCTCAAATTGAGGAATCAATTATATTAATTGATTGGTATAAATGTTTTTATGCTTAAAAATCAAACTGTCCCTTATTCTCTACTAACAAAAAAATAACATATCTTATATTTTCTGTAAGAAATGTAATCCTTCCATAATACACCCTTGCCTTTTCTTTTCAAAATATAACGGTTATTTTATTCAATGCCTTCTTTTTATAAATATATGGTTACATTTTCTCTCATTTACAATAACCCATCTCATTTGAACATCGTCATCTAAATTTATAAAAGTGGAAGCTCTCTTTTTAAATACACTGTTATACCTTTTTTAATCTCTTTTGTAACAAAACCCCTTGTTTATAAAATTATACATATATACAAAAATGAGAAGTTTATTTTAATTATCTCTAAACACGCATTTTATTTTTACTTAAAATGTTCGTTCCATTTTTTACACAAATGCAAGTTCTTATATTAAACTCAATCATTACAATTTAATTCCTTTTTCCCTTTCTAATTGAAACATTTCAATAAATCTACTGCTAATTAATTTCAATACTAATTTCAAACGAATTTTAATTATAAACACCTGTTCTTTTAACTTATTATTTGTTAATTCCTCCTTAAATTTTGGATTGTTACATTCTCCCCTCCTTAAGGGATTTCATCCCCGAAATCTCTAAGGATAGAAGAATGAAATAAAAGTTTTTGTCCAAGTTCTACAACCCACTACTCAAACATCACCTATTACATCCATTGTCCATAATTTTTTCTAATGCGATTTATGATACTTATGCAATTTGTGTAGTATCAATGTCCCTAACAAATGAAAACGATTAGGCGGTCCGCTGATTTAGTTGACCTCATTTTATGCAATCATGTCTGTGTCATGTATCCAAATGAGTGCAAAAATTCTCTAATGATAACCGATAGTTCTATATGCGTGCTACAATCATCATCCAAATGCAACAATCATATGATAATCATCCATTTATTGCAACCATGGAATACAATAAAATCCAAATGCAAATACATTCATATGTGTATGCTCTAGTGTCCTAGATAGGCTGATCCCTAAAAGATAATAGTGCTTAGTGTAAGTATATGCATCCATAGCATTCACTAGCAAACACTTGCAATCAGTAGCATAAATCATATATAACAAGTTCTAATAACATGCTTACATCAAACCCTACCATCCATAAATTGAATCCTAATTCTACCCTCCTAAAGGATAATAAATGAAAGAACCTATTCAACACTAAAGATGGAAATAGAAAATTCTAAAACTTATTATCAAAAAGATGAGGATACGAGATACGAATTTTCTCCTAATCAAACAAATCTTCTCCAAAGTCTTTCTACCTATGTCGGGACCAAGTAGCAATCTCTCTTTAGTCTTTAAGCAACATAAAAGCAGCTTGCGTGGTTTACCATAGAGAGCTTTGAAAGGTGCCACTGCAATGTTAGCTTGATAACTACTATCATATGTCCAAAATCAAAAATACCCACCTTCAACCATGTGTCTCCTGAGTAGTCAAGATTAGTTCCACTCCACCAATCTTATTCGTAGACTTTCCATTTGATTCCGGCAGCACTTCCTTCTCTTTTTCTTGCTCCGAAGCTTCTTGATCTCCTTCCTTATTCTTGAATAGGTTTGGCCTAGACTATGTAGGGCTCTGTCATGCTTCATGTGGGGTGGTTCTCACAGCTTGAAGGTGGGGAGGGTATGGCCGTGGGTTGTGGGGGTGGAAAAGGGGAGTTTGAACTTGGTGTTGAGGTGGAATACTTTAATTTTCCTTTACTTTTATTTTTATAATATTTTTATTTTATTTTCCTAAGGCATGAAAGCCATTAGAGAAGCTTTTAGAAAGCTTGAGAAAGAAAGAAGAAGATGTAGAAATGTGTAAAAGAAAGTGGAAGGTTGGTGGTCTATTTATAGTTGAAGTTTACAACACAAATTACCTTATTAACCTTAACCAAAATGACCAAAATACCATCCCTGTCAAATCAAATTTTGTCTCCTTTAAGTACACTAAAACACTCTTTTCATTGCATGACTAAATATATACCAAATGTAGATTTGATATGAAAAGGAAGTGTATAAATGTGATGTGAAGTTTATGTAATAATAATGTTTAAAGTAAGTATGGATGTGACATTCATTAATGACGATTAGATGATTAAGTAAATATAATGTTAAACTTAAATCTTTTATTAGTCAAATTGAATCTTACTTAATTACACAATCAAATCAAAGGATTTTCTTACTTTATTTTGCAAAAGTAAACCAATTTTGTCTTTTTGTGCTTACTTTTTCTTAATTGTTTTTTAGAAGTTTATAATTAGGTTTAGGAAAAGTAAACTAGAGTAGTTAATTAACTAATACTTATACTATTTGAATATATGTTAACATATAAGAAAATAAAGGTGCGATAATGTTGCGACAACTTTTGATCGACAAAACATTGATTTTCGACAAAATGTTTTGCGGTCACATTTTGACGTTTTAGTTAAACAATTTATTTATGAAAATCAAATTTAAAAATAAATTTGAATAATGTTATTTAAAAATATAAATTCCTATAAATAAATTTAAATAATTTATTTAACTATTGAAACATACTTTTCTAAAATCAGCATTTTGTCACTTTTGTCGATATAAGCAAATGTTACTATTTTTCTGTAATCTTATCTTTCCAAATCCAATCTAATATTGTTTGAATCATATAACATTACCCGTTTTATATTTAGAATCACTCTAAATGGTATATTTTAAAGTGGTCAAATTCTGGGTAGTTATACATTCCCTTACTTAAAGTCTTTTGTTCATATACTCATATTCTAAGGTACTCCCTTTAAATCCACTTATATGAAATAGTTATAATTTCTACAATTATCTACGCATGGATACCTCCTTTTCTATTGTACATCCCAATCTTTTCCTACCACTCTTTGGATTTACACAATCTAAGCCTAAATGTACAAAACCGTTTATCAAACTCTTTTCATGTGTAGCCCTTCTCTATGCCCTAAGAAACACACTTCCTTATGCCAAAAGTGACACTTCAAAATTTTTGCCTTCAACCGATGAATGCGAAGTGTGCAAAGAACCTTCTCATAATATTTAGGAAATCTTTAACGACTGGGGTGGAATCTAGCACTTATAGTAATGAATCAAGGAACAAAGGAAGCTCAACATGACTGATTCCTATGGTTTGCAAGAAACTTCGAGAGTCCGTCCACTACATATCCCTAATCTAATGACTCCTTCATGAAGTCTAATATCACACCATAAGTGGAAACCAATCCATCTCCAAAACCATCCCATACCCCGAAAATCCTAGCACGTAGGCATTATAATCAATCTCTACACCTAGTATAAAAATTTTCAAACTCCTACAAATCATAGACAAGTGTGCCAATCCTCCTATAAGGTTTGAAACATCAATGGGATTTACTAATAAAGAGATACCTAAGTGTAAACAACCTACCAAAGAACTAGAGATGGAAAAGTTTGATATTTCGGAATCGAAAGGAGTTTGAACTGGACTTTGAGGGAATTTTAAGAAAAACTCTAAATTTTTTGAAAATTAATTCTAAATTAAAGAACAGATTTTCCGAAAAATACTATTAAGACCAGTTATTTTGAAAAATACTTCACTCTTTTTTTGGAATCCTGTAACCTTAGGCTCTGGTACCAAATGAAACACCCCACACCCCTTATTATACCCAAAAGGACATGCTAAAAGATGTGGTGCGTTGTAGGTATAACGAAAACTAGCAGAGACTAAGAATCATAAGACAAAATAGATAAAACGGTGAAAATAATTAAAATGCTAATTTGCTAAAAGTCAAACTTCATAATATAGAATTACAAAACCAAAAACATAACATGTCTCAAAATACCAATATATGTCTCATGGTATCAAAACCTTAGTTTAATAAATATCATAGTACAAACTATCCTTCACAAAGTGCCGGTACATGGAATAAGGTAAAAAATAAAAATAAAGAAGAGAAATACATAAGAAATCTCTGCCAAAGAAGTCTCCAAGTGTCTGCAATCTATCGTCCTTGCTCTTGCTAGCCTATGGAGAAAAAGGCAAAAAATGTAGGAGTGGGTCAGACTAAATATCTGGTTAATGATAGTATTTACTAGAATCTTTAAGCAAAGCAAAAGTAGTAGTCTTTTCAATAGTTCTAGTTTATAAAAGGAAATAAAGGAGATAGAGAGAAGGAATAAGACGGAAATAAATATGAATTAACTTAATTAATGCAATTGATTAACTTTGATTGTTTGCACTTTTCTTTGTTAGCTACTTTGATTAGGCTAAATTCCTAATCCTATAATTAGGTCAAAATCCTAGTTCTACCCTTTGATCGATCTGCTATTCCATATACCTTACATCGAACTAGATGCTATATAACTCCCTACACATAAGGTAATGGCATCTACGAAAGACACACAAAGTACAATGGTGTCTACGAAAGACACACAAAGTATTTATTATGGACTAGACGATACATAGCTCCCTAACTAGAAGGAAATGGTACCTATGAAAGGCACACATACTTAAGCGCTTGGAATTCATAGGGATTACTGAGCATCGAAATGGAAGTCGCACGCGTAACTGCCACCATGCGTATGCTACCTGTTGCTCCACCTCTTGGGTCTTCTTATTACTTGTGCTCCAGCATAAGTGTGTCCCCCGTCTCACTTCAGGATTATGTGAAACATCGTATCCATAGAAAAATAGGGGAAATGTTATTGGTACTGGCCCGTTATCCAAATAATGTCTAGTTGCGTTCCTTGTCCCAATCCCCCGTGATTTAGATTTCTATTTGACCAATTACTACCATTATTAGCATAAGCATGCCCTTATCTCACTTTAGGCTAATGTGAGACCACCATTTTGTCTAAATAGGGAAAGCTTTTTGGTACAGGTCCTACTTTCATCTTTGCTTATTAACTTAGATATAAATTATTTAAATAAGCTTTTATTATTATATTCACTATCTTTGCTTATTAATTTATCTTATGTCTTAAGATAAGCCTCGCTCTGTTCTGTTTCTTATTACAACCTACGTTATAATCATGCTTATTACTTAACCCAATGTCTAAGTGTAAAAGTAAGCTCCTTTCATCTTATACACTTTTTATTTATAATTCTAAGTTGTAACTGGGCCAATTATCTTTAATTAGTCCAATTCTAACATTAACATCATAATTAGGCTCAATTTCAGCCTTAATTCCTTTTTTATCACAGTCTTTACAATTTACATCTTATCTTCCGTTATTTCGGCATTCTTAAAATTTTAATCCATATTTGCATTTAATATATTCTAATCCATACGCGAAGAAGAAGGAGAAATAAAAGAAAACCAGAAATAGAAGAAAGTACGAAGCGTAGGAAAATGATGTAAATAACACGTAAATAATAGAAAATAAATTAAAATACTATAAATAAACTATAATTAAATGGAAAATCTATAATTAACGGAAATAAACTAAAATCCACTGAAAAGAATAGCTAAAAGAAATAGATTGAAAATAATTTTAAAAACTATAATTAAACTATGAAAAAGGTTATTCCAAAAATCGTGGTAAAGCTATAGCTATTGGAAGCCTTATTATTTTAAAATATTTGAAAAGATAGATAATTACAATCACTCACCTGAGATAAAAGCTAGAATTCTTTTTTTACAGAAGACAAAATTCTCTAGAGATCTCCTCTAATTTGAACAATCTCCATCTTTTATTTGAATGTATATATAATGTGATTTTATTTTATAAATGAAGAATGTAGATAAATATTTGAGAGGGAGAAATGGAGGCTTGGTTTTGATTTTAGAATGAAAACCTTATTTAGTTTATGTCCTATTTTTAGTGTTTTACGTCTACTTTCAACCGTAGATTAGAATCTCAAGGAAATTCTACGGACTCATTACTGTGTCAAATCTTACATTGCGCTTTGTCAATGCCTTGTCTTATATTTAATTTAATTAATTACACCCTCAGTAATATACAAACAATAAATACCATTTTCTTCTCCTCAATTAGTTTCTAATTTGTGACATTTTATTTCATATTAAATTTCCATGTGTCTCTCTTTATTCGCATGCTTCATTTCATTTTTCAACATCCCACTAATTTACATGTTTACTTCTGAAATAAACAAACAAATAACATATCAATATCTTTCCACATTTGCATCTGAAATAAGTAAATTAACATGTCAATATTTCTCCATGTTTATGTCTAAAATTAATTAATAAATAAGTAGAAATTCTTATTCAAGTATCGTACATATTCACATTTGAATTAATTGGATGAATAACATGTGAATTGTTATGTCAATATTCTATATATTCAAATGTGAATTCATTAGATAACATGTGAATTGTTTTGTTTACATTTTTCTTTCCATATTCACATTTTTTGTAGTTAGACAAATAGTATATGTCCATGAACATGTATATATGTTGTGTATTAATTAGTAACCTAATTCATTACCTTTAAATTGAGCAATTTATTACATTAATTCATTGGTGTTAATGTTTTTATGTTTAAAAATCAAACTGACCCTTATTCTATACTAACAAAGAAATAACATACCTTATAATTTCTATAAGAAATGTAATCCTTCCATAATACACTCTTGCTTTTCTTTTCAAAATATAAAATTTATTTTATGAAATGCCTTATTTTTATAAATATATGGTTACATTTTCTCTCATTTACAACAAGCCATCTCATTTGAACATCATCATCTAAATTTATAAAAGTGGATGCCTTCTTTTAAATACACCGTTATACCTTTTTTCTCTTTTGTAACAAAACAAACTCCCTATTTATAAAATCATACATATATTCAAAAACGAGAAGTTTATTTTATTGATCTCCAAACATGCATTTTTTTAAAATGTTCATTCCATTTTGACACAAATGCAAGTTCTTATAATAAACTTAATCATTACAATTTAATTTCTTTTTCACATTCTAATTGAAACATTTCAACATATCTACGTCTAATTAATTTCAATACTAATTTCAAATGAAATCTAATTATAAATACTATTTCTTTTCACACATAATTATTTATTAGTTCCTCCTTAAGTTTTGGGTTGTTACACATTTTCAGGTGGATTGAGCAAGACCCAGAAGTTGGAAGGCATACGATCCACAATGGGCCCAACCAGAACTAGTTGACCAAACTCGGCTTACGAGGTGGATGATGATTTCGCTTCAGAGAGAGCCGGACTTCACCTGCTTGGCTTGCGAGGTATGGATGGCTATTTCATTCCATATGACAGAATTCACATCCGTAAAAAATAGGCAACTCTATTGGCAAATTTATCCTATTTTCATGTGTTCCCCCAATCACACTTGAACTCCGAGGCAACATGAACTTGATATTAGCACTTCGAATTTTAAGTATGAATTGGGGAAAGTGTAGTGTGTTATATATATGGGGTAAACTTGGTGTACAAAGTGCCACAAACATCTTATCCCGTGTAGATTGTTCACTTGCAGTGGAAGGAGAGAAGAACTTCCCATGAAATTTTGCTTTCAACTTTTAATTGTGCTGCTTGCGCACTTACCCACTTTCGATCAATGATCGATAACGGATTCGTCGTTCGAAACGACATTGAAAACTCTTCTCATTGTAGGGACACCAAGCATGCAATAGGTAAAACAAGATAAGCCCAAGTTCTCAGAAGAATCAAGGTCAGTTGATGAAGTGTTATGCAAGTGACGCCCGTAGACTAACAACAAGCCAAGTCTGTCTCGATGAACAAAGATAGCAAAACGCGCCAAGCCTTGGGTCATTGCCTGAATGTCATTCCAAGAGATGATTCAAGACTCGATTTCCTATCTTCCTCCAATGAACCACAATCAGCGAAATCTTGTAGTTGACGTCACAAGCTAAGGCCGTGCATTAAATTAACATACCAACATAGCAAGCAACAACTCAACCAAGAAAACCTACCTCAAATTGGTGCAATGAAACAAGAAGGATCACA
The DNA here is from genome assembly GCA_030765085.1 of Allium cepa. Lineage (NCBI taxonomy): Eukaryota > Viridiplantae > Streptophyta > Magnoliopsida > Asparagales > Amaryllidaceae > Allium > Allium cepa. The sequence continues at coordinate 512,218,860 of CM060941.1, forward strand.
AATCAAGCTTGGCGAGCCACCGAACAGGTCATGGGCGAGCAAATGATAGGTTGACTGCAACAAGACGATGGTTTGGCTCGGATACAAGAAGGACGATGGATCGGCTAGGGCTTCATGAGATGGGCAACTCAAGTTGATGATTATGTGAGTTGGTGGCAAGAGAATAAGGCAATAGGTCGAATCAGGTTTGATCTTCTCAAGATGAATTACTGGAAGGAACGTTTGCTCGAAGAGGTTGCAATTGCTCGGGTTGAATGTGGGAGATGACGCTGGCTCGATTATATGTAGGAGAAGGGAAAAGAAGAAACTTTCTCTACATATTTGGGTCATAAGCGACCCGACCTGGCTTCGGACCATGAAATTTTCCAAGAGATAGGTCGCTCGCGACCCATCCTACATGGATCGCTAGCGACCCATCAAAAAAAATTAAAATAAATAAATATACATATACTAAATATATTTATATACTTTTGGCATTGTATGTTTAAAAAAGAAAGCCCCACACAGTCACTTAAAATTAGGTCAACCTCGACTTTTTGTCACTCCAAGGCATGCCAAGAAACTGTATGCGAAAACATGACAGTTTGTGGTAAGCGACAATAGCCAGAACCAAAGGAAAATAGCCAATCACGTTAGGCTAACCTATATGTAGAAATCTAGTGCAACCACTTGAAAGTTGGCAAATGGATATGGAAAATTATGACTTTCAAAGCATGCCTTATTTACAATAAAGACATACTCTAGGTGGCAAATGTTATCCGAGTTTTTAACCCAGCAGATACCAACAAGGAATAAGACAACCTTAAGTTAGCAGGATGGTTCAGGAACTAACCAGAGAAGTTACGACCAAAGATCGAAGAGGGCCATGTTATAAGGCTAATGTGACGGTTGGAGTCAGTGAACCCAAGGGACCAAAATCCCTACCGACCAACAAGTGTTCGAGGGTAAGCAGCTAGTGACTTGCCATCGACAAATGATGACACCGATGAATGTTTGTGTAAAGATCTCCAATTTCAAAACCCAGGGTAATCCTTTATAGTCGGATCGTTAGCAACTCATGCACATTCTAAAATCCACAAACAAACGAGTTATGGGAAATGAAGGAAGTGGCCAAAACTGAGCTCACGAAATGAAACATGTGTATGGGTCGCAAACGACCTATGGATCACAGGCCGCCAACGACCCATGGACCATGGGGCGCTGGTGACCCAAAGTCCATGGATCACTATTTACCCATGATGTTGGTTCATTTTGCAAGGTAGAACCTATTAGGTTGCCTGTAGTCCATGTTGAGAGTCGATAGTAATGGGCCTGGCCCAGAAGCCCTCCAACCTCTATAAATAGCATGCCACTTGCAACATAAAGAGCATCTTCTCTGGTCTGATTGCTGAAGCTCTGCTGTGACTATTCTTCACTTCCTATCTCCTTTACAATGATCTCAAAAGGAATGAACCATGCTTCACATGTAGATTCCAACTCTAGAGATTTAATCTAGCTGGGAAATAGCCAAAGCCTTGTAATCAAATAGCTTCTGTAATAGCAATCAGCCTATAATAAGACCAAGAAGCGGACGTTGGCTTTGTTAACAACAGAACGACTATAATTATCTTTTATCTATTTTCTTTACTACTTCTTTTATATATCTATGATCTGTGATATTGCTCTGTAAAGACAGGACTTGTACTTTCAAAACCCGCACAAGGGTTTTGGTCCATTTTTTTGGTCAACATATGTAAAATTATTTAAGGTATTAGACTTAAATGTTTTATATATTTAATTAAGAAGTAGAGGCATTTTATAAAATGAAATTATTATTTAATTCTGAAAATAGTGGTAGTATATTTCTGAAAAAAATTTGTTAACCAATGAAAATTGACAAACGAAGGCAAGTTGGTTGAAAATTTATCCTTTTTAAGTTAAAAACAAAGAAAATCTAATTTAGCATGTTTCATCCTATTATAGCAGTAAAACTTCCGACCCAGACCTTCTGACATGGTCGAGAGGTTCAAAGCTTTCGACAAGGTCAAACAAATGCATATGGTATCATGTTACTTGGTATGAAATGAATTGGACAGAGTTGAAGGGTTCTAAGTTGAAAGGTTAATGGCCAAAGAGGTTGTGGTATGTTTGTTCTATAAACCAAAAGCTTTCACTTGCTTTGCTTTTGAATAAGATTTTTCAACTTTGTTGCTTTTGACCAGGTCAAATATAAAGGTTTTGAACCTTTGAACCCATTCGAAAGGTTGCTGCTGTTTTAACACTATTCAGTTTTGAAACCTTTCGACATAGCCAAAGGATTACAACCACTTTATTTTTATTTTGAACCTTTCGACAAAGATGAAATATTTACTTCTTTTAAAACCAGCTGCTTCTTCCAATGCATTCGAGAGGAAGCTATTGATTTAGGTGATCTACCCTTGTATTTAATTGAAGTATAACCAAGCATTCGAAGCAGAGCTTTCAACTTAGTCGAAAGGTTGCTTCTAATGGTTTTGAAAGGTTTTAGTTGACTGATTTAGGAAAGTTTAATTCAATGGTTTAGAAAGGTTTAAGTTGAGTGGTTTCGAAAGGTTTGGAGGTTGATTCCGAAAGGTTTAATTCAGTGGTTTCAAAAGGCACTAATTGACTAGTTTCGAAAGGTTTAATTCAATGGTTTCGAAATTAGTTGATTGAGTTCGAAAGATTTAATTCAATTGTTTTAAAAGGTTTTAGTCGACTAATTTCAAAAGGTTTGATGAGTGATTTGGAAAGGCTTAAATAAATAAGTTCGAAAAGTTTAAATGAACGTTTTCAAAAGGTTTGAGATGGAAGGTTTTCTAAGGGTTTTCTAAGTAAATGTTTAAAAGAGTTTTTAAAGAAGGATGTCCAAAGTTTTATTGTTTTTGAGAGGTTTGATTTCGAAAGATTTGATGTTTGAATTTAAAATAGATGATTTCAAAAGTGTAGAAAGGGGTTCTTTCAAAGATTTGCAAAGTATACCGCTGTAGAATACTGGATAATAAAATACCAGATAATAAAACTTTTGAAAATCTTTGAAAGAACCCCATTCTATACTTTATTTTCTATACCAAAGGGGTTCTTTCAAAGATTTTTATTTTATAGAAAGGGGTTCTTTCGAAGGTGTCCTAACTTCAAGAAGAATACCGGATAATAAAACTTCAAGAATATTGGATAATGCTTCAAGAATCCGAAAATCAAGAAGAAGACCTTGAACAATAAAGTTAAGGATTTGCAAAATAAAAATAAAGGTATTCCTCGAGATTTCACTTCAAGAAGTTACGAATAAGGCTCTTGAATGGGGAATAATTTTTTAGATTAACTGGATAGATCTTTAAAAAAATTTCAAAGAATAGAAATAAAAATGAAACAATGTCTATTAATCACCATCGAACATATTATTGATCTCATTGTGGTAGTTAAATCATTGGAGAAGGAGATAAATAAATACAAAGAGAAGCTTGAAATTAAGCATCATTAGATATCAAGGCCTTCCCAACATGACGCTCTAGTTGATTATCATGTTGAGATCCTTGCTTCCTTTGATTTGAAGATAAACTTCTCAATGTTTGGCATAGTGATGGATTCCTATCTACGAAAGGCCTCAATTTCAATTTCTTAGCAATAGTAATACTTCTTTCTCTATGCTAGTTTGTATAAGGTTAAGGATACTGGTGGTCCACCAATCTTGTATAAATAAAATGTGCCTTCTAGTGGCACTCATTCTTGTGATTTAGATGCCTTGGGTAAAGGAAATAAACTTATATACCAACATTGTCTAGAATTGTATTTATTTCAAGCTTTTCTTGTATAAATTTTAAATTTTATAAAGTTTCTTATATGCTTTGTATGTCGAAAGATATTGAATATAGAATTTGATAAAAAAAATATTTTAATCATAACTTGTAATGAGCTAACTTTTATTAACATGCCTGATTACCTTTTATGAATAATTTACAACTATTGTTCAACTCCAAGGATGTCCCTTTCAAAGTGGTTACTCTTCAAACCTTTGAATATTTTTACATATTATGATCCTATTTGAATACTTTTGACCAGTGCCTAATTTGTATATTGTGCACTCATTCTTCTGCATGATTTCTTTGACCAAGGGCGAGTAGTGGGCCAAAGGCTTTTTTGAATTATTCGAAATCTCCTGTTTTATATATTTTAATAGTTTCCTTAGAACTGATGCACATGGACATTCCATCTCCACTGTTAGGTTCCTTGCAACAAGTCTGTTACTCTACAAATCCACCTTTCGACTTAGTTGAGGCCTCTTTAAGCAGAGAACTAGAGAGAAGGACACCATCTAGACCTTTCAAAGTAGTCAAAGTGATGCCACCGTCGAAGTCTGGAAGCTTAAAAACCTTTCGAAGGCATCAATAGGTCTTTATACCAAAGGATAATGAGTTTATACCTTTAGAAGAAGATAAAAGATTCGAACGCATCCTTCCGCCTTCAATAGCCATCTTTCGAATGGGGTACGATGACTTTTCGATTGAGTCAAAACAACACCATTCGAAGACAATAAGAACAGTTACTTGCATATGCACCTAACCTTTGACACTAAAGGTTTTGCCTTTGTTAAATTATGTGAAAGCAAGCTTTGTCCAGGACATCCCCTTAAAAGCTTTGGTAAGCCTTTCGAACTGGTCGAAAACAGTGTGATCCAGGATGGTTCCGCATCAGATCAGAAACAAGTGCCCAGGCATAACCAAGATCATCGAAACCAATGAAAAATACCTAACGACAAAGTAAGAAGCACATACAAGGCAATACAAAGTCGAGAGTCACAACCCTTCCTTTTTCTAGAGACGAAGCATACTTAATTCAATCGGCAGCCACCTTTCAACTGAGTCGGAATCATCAAGGCCAAAAGGTGCTGACCTGCATCTATAAATAAGACCCAGGGGTCAGCTTTTGGGGATCCAGTTTCGCCTATTCCAAACTTGTATTTCTTTGATAAAATGTGTTGCAACCCTAATTACAAGAGCAATTTTGGGATTTGAAGCAATACATCAATCATTTGCGTATAAAAGGGAAGTTTTAAGTATTTTAGATTACAATCATTTTATCAAAGCCCTTGTCAGTCTCACTCTTGTGTTGTAAGATTTGCCTTCGTCGAAAGGCCACAGACGACATAGTCAAAACCCAGTAAGATTTAAACCGCTTCATGTTCATACTTCAAGTAACCTTTCTCCAAGTTTTAACTTTCGACAAGGTCGAAACAAAGTAACAACATACCTAAAAATTCAACTAAAATAAGGAGTTTAAGGATTCAGCTTTCGATAAGGTTGAAACCCTTTACCAAAACACTGCGGCTTGAGATTGCCATTCAAACCCAAGAAGGTTAAGCTCACTGCTTGCGAAAAGGTTAGAACCCTAACTCAGATTCCTGGTTCAGGCTTCAGCACTAAAATTACCTTGCCTCCGACATGGTCGAAACCTTAATATCTGGTTCTAGGAATAAGTCGTTGTTAAATAACCATCAAGGCATTCAACAGGGTCATAATCATAAAAGGATAAACTCCCTATGGTGCCTCATTTGAATCGAAATTAAGGCTTTCGAAGGTAAGACCAATCCATCTCAGCAAAGTCGAAAGGTAACTAAGCGATAAATCTAGACACAGTCAAAAGGTCAGTATGAACAATTCCTGCCTACATAAGCCTATTCAAAAAGGAAATTCAAGAGGGATACATTCCTTCCTTTATACTCTACTTTCCTAAAGAAAAATCTTCATTCCTTACCACTACCTTAGGGTGTTGACAAGAAATCTTGTTAACAAAGTCAAATAGCTTTCCGTAGTCAAGTATAAGATTTGCCTATGCCTAAACAATCTCTCTAAACTCATTAGACCTAGAGTTTCATTAGACTCAGTGGACCATGAATTAGTGTTCATCCCATTATTAAACTTATTAAGGGAATGTGTTAATTATTATAGAGATACTTTTCTAGCACGACTTTAGCCGTTAAACAAAGAATGGTTTTGGGAAAAATGGATATTTGGAAAAGAACCTTCCTCGGCATGGTTCTAGTCGATATGATATTTTTAGGAGAACAAAACTTTTGAAAAAAATCCTTTCTCAGCATGGTTCTTTGACGATAAACAAGGAAAGAATTTTATAAAACTGAATTATTGAAAAATATCATTTCCCAATGCAGTCCTCAACCGATAAACTAACAATTTTATGGAAATTTTAATTTTATAGAGCATCATTTCTTAGTACGATTCTCAATCGACAAACCGCAAAAGGTTTTTGGATAATTTACCATTTTAAAAATGATACAGTGTAAATGGAAGCCTAAAGTTATAAGAAAAATCCATCTCGTAGTATTTATAAAGTCGAATTCTTGGATTCAATTCTTGTAAATTTCTCCTATGAATTCCCTAAGCTCTCCTCTTCTCACATTTATTTTAATTAGGGCTAGGCGCGGTCAGTTAACAGAACCAAGAAGTTAAGAAAAGCGATTAACCACTAACCTTTGTCGGTTAGATCAAATGACCGTCGGTTAATTTTGTCGGTTTATGCCAATCAAACTGACCAAAACTTAATGCGGTTAACTACTTCTGTTAAGCGATTAATTAATTTAGCTATTATATAGTTAACCACTCATTTAAGCAGTTAACCACTTTTTTTAGTCATCTGATGGCTCAGTCTATCGGTTAACTATGCTTAACTACCTGTTATAAATGTTTTTCCTATTTGTTAGGTGGTTAACCATGGTTGGCCGATTAGTAATGTTGGTGTAACTGGCTTTTTCAGCAAGTAATAACCGACATGAGTTAGAGCTTCGAGACGAAGATGAAATTAGTTGAAACCTAGTGGGAGGCTCATATGGACAAGAGAAATAGGTCAGGAAATTTTGGACCAACATGGAGCTAAGTCCGTAGCGCGAAACTGATATATAATGCTTCATATTTGGACCTCCATCTTTGCACAAGCTATTCTCTAAATATTATATATGAACCCAAGCGATTTCATAATGTTCTGAACAATCAATTTTGGGAATTTAAGAGTTAACTTTAGTAAACAGTAGAACAATCCCAGTCATGTAGGGATGATCATAAAATAAGTTATCGAACTATGAAAACTCAAAGGGTACTTCAAAATGAAGTAAGAAACACAATCCAGGAGGGAACACTAGGTCCGCTTCTAAGGGGATAACTCGATACCGAGTTATTACCTTAACTTAAAGGCTCTCCAAATTTCTTGCACAGCTCCAGGATGATGTCAGGACTTCTCTAGTTGCGAGCTTCTTATCTAATATGACTACTGCACCTATAAATACAAAACATAGAGCAATCAAAACAGGGGCTTGATTTGTCTATCCCTACGCATGGGCTTTATTTCTTTTTCAATGCTTTCCTCTACACTATAGTCACTATGGCAACTCCTCTAGGAAAATTTTGGGTTTAAAACCTGTCTAACCCTATTAGTTTGACTAATTCACTCTCAAGCTCCATGTAATCTCAAGAAAACTATAACAAATTAATAAGCAAAAACGCTATAAAGTGGATGCAGGCCATAGATTTCCAAATTATAGTAAAATCTTGTGTCTCGCTTTCTTACTTCTGTTTATTCTCTTTTATTATTACAACTATAGCTAGATCTAGGTCTCACTGGTACCCTAGCACCTGTTCTTGGGTGTTGACCTAATTTTGGTGTTAACATTTTGGTGCTTTCACTGAGAGAGTTGAACATAGACTTAGATCTAGCTTTCTACTTTAAATTTGAAAAGATCCATAGGCTTGATCCAAAGTATTTTCTTGGAGAATTTGTAGGCTTGCTATTAGGGATCATGACAACTGGAAAATAGAAAACTACTTTTGGGAGATCTATAGAAGCAACAGTTGGTGTGATGAAGCAAACCAACAAGAAACTAAAGTGAACAATGTTAACAATCAACGAAAGGAGGTTGATACTAGAAATATAGCACTATGTTCCTCTACTCAATAAGACGTTTTAACCAAAGGATAGAATAATTAGGTTGTTAATGAACTAAACCTGAAAATGGTGGAAGCCAAAAGTCTCTAATGAATAAGATTGATGCTTCGTGCAACGACCTTAATTTTGATTAACGTTATTTGGGATATTTAATTAGTTAAATTAAATGAAATAATATAAATGGTTAAGGGATTGAGATTTGTATAACTAGAGCTAACAATGCCTAATAAACTAATGAACAAAAAGGAATTAAAATGAAATGAGTAAGGGTGATAGATAAGGGCAAAGTAGGAATAAGTTATATTCTAGTACTCCAAACCCTCATGCACTCTCATTTTACACATTTACGGATAAAACTAAATTCGAGAGAGGTCGGCCACAATTAGGAGAAAGCTAGACGAACATAAGCTAAAATCAAATGGAAGAAGCATAATCAAATTCATTCAAGAGCAAATTATTAAGCTTCTTTACAACCAGGACAAGGTGAATAGTAAGTTATGTCTCATATTTTCTTATTTTCGGTCCTAGATTAGATCTGAACATGTTTTTCAAAGTATTATGCCACGTTTTAAATGATATATATATATATATATATATATATATATATATATATATATATATGCTTGTTGATAAATTTTATTTGTTCATATATATTTTTATGATAAGTTATGATTGAAAAAACTATCAAATGACAACCAAATGCCTTGCGATTTTGATATAAGGTTTGAAATATTATTTTAGGGATGGGTGTAAAATCCGTTATCTAGAGGCCCAAAGCTAAACGCTACAGATGCTGTAGTCATCTATAGTATTAACTTTCAATGACTAAATATGGCTATATTAATTGTATCTACAATATCAGAAGCACTAGAATATGAAACAAATCATAGATTTCAAAATATTATTTTCCATTACATTCCAAAATGGATGTTCCATATTCAAACTATATAATCCCAAAACGCTTCCTAGCCAAAGATCAAATATAATTATTACAAAATATGCCAAGAGTGACATACGAAGATGCCCTGTGGTTTATCAAAGTCATTACTAACTTAATACCAGTCGAAATAAACGTAAAACAAAGAAATGCAACTCCTAAGCAACTAACTGCTAGCCTCTCGCTCGCCTCTGGTAGCTTTATTCATCATCCTACTGAAACCTATAAAGCCACAACCCCAGGCTACTCAAATCAATTTTGACCACCCAAGAGTTTAAAAGGAAAAATATAAACTTCAAGTTAGACATGAAGCCTAGTGCAAACAATACTATACATCTCAATTATTTGATGTTAAATGAGACCACACTGCTTAGAGGAACGGGTTTCCCCACACTAGTATCCTTTCAAAACATATCTTTTGCACAACTTTATCCTACAATCAAAACTGGCTGAAACTATAGAAAATCATTATGTTGACTGTTATCCCGCTTTTTGGCAAAGCCGTGATATCACAAGATTGGTCAAAAACAGAAGACAGTTCACCTCAGAAATCGGTCGTACTTCACTTTACTATGGATATCGATGAATTTTGTCCGAGTCCGAAACGGGCCACAATTGATAGGACACGACAAGAAAGATCATAGAAGTCTGCATTTCAAATTTCAAGTCAATCCGAGGTCGTATGCTCAAGTTATGATGGATTCGAGTTAAGAGGGATAGGCACTGCTCGGTTCGAACCCATCACCTTGTCTAAGATCGAACCCATCATTTTCGAACCCAACTAGTTCGAACCCATACAAAGAGGTGACGTTCGAATCCATCAGCCAACATCTTCCTTCGACTCCATCACCTTCGACTCCATCACCTTCGACTCCATCACCTTCGACTCCATCCAAATAGCCGTACTTCGAATCCATCAACCACGCGATAGTTCGAATCCATCGGCGACCTTTGGAGCGTTCCCACCTTCGAATCCATGCAGCGGAAGGAACTCCAACTCCATGCCATAGTTACCTTCGAACCCCCATGATAAAGCCAACTTCGAATCGATCTGGGGTGACGTGTTAAGATCGATTCGAACGAATGCCACTCCATCGATTCGAGGAAAGCCTTCGAATCCAACACACGAAGCCATCCAGTGAACACAGCGACAAACACGGATCGATTCGAAGAATGCTGCCCACGTCACAGAAGGATCGATTCGACCCTATGGGTTCGAAGTGATCGATTCGAACGAACCCATAGGATCGATTCGAACCATGCAACATACCTAAAAGTGCCATTTCGAATCTATGATAACTCCCAATCTACTGATCCAAATCCCATGAAATTTTTACAGAAGTTTGTCTACATGATAAAGAACGTCCACGCCAAGTTTCATCGCAATTGGACAATTTTTTGATCGATTCGAAGTTCACTTCGAATCGATCCCAAACTGGGCACGGACTCCGAGAACGCGGGCTTATGGGCCCCCCTCACGTGCCAGGCAACCTCCCTGAGCTTTAGGCGGGATTTTGGCCTTCCACACCTATAAATAGAGCCCCTGGTCATTCAGAAAAGGGGTCGGAGTATTTGGAGAAGAAGAATAAGCCTAAACGCTGCCAGAATCACTCCATACTATCTCCTTTGCTGTTAATTTTGAGTTTAAGTCCATTTCCTGCTGTAATTTGCTTAAAAAACACTTGTAATCTTCAAGTATTAAGAAATAAAGTGATAGAACTTCATAGTGGACGTAGGCGCATAGCCGAACCACTCTAAATCCTTGTCTTCTGTGCAATTTACTTTTCTGTGACTTGGAGTTTTTGTTAGATAGTCCCTATTTCCAATTCAAGTTCTTCATTTACTATCTCTTCAAAAACTTCCGAAGGGTGTTTGCCCAATTTTGGTGCAAACATTTTGGTGCTTTCACTGAGAACTGAACTCAGGTTTTCTCCTGCTCGTTGGATCTGTCATCGATACCGGATTGAATAAATCTAAGAGAGAGATCCAGATCTATCGTTCATGGGTTCCTTCTATTCTATTCAGATTGCTCTAAAATCTAAGAAGAACCACATTCATCATGCAGTCCATACCCTTATTTTCGAATCCAGAAATAATGCTGGTTTTCGTACCCATATTTTCGAACCCATAAAATATGGTGAATTTCGTATCCATATGTTCGAATCCATGAAAATATGATCATTTTCGAACCCATGTTTTCGAATCCAGAAAATATGCGGTTCTCCGTAGCCGTATGTTCGAATCCATGAAAATATGATCATTTTCGAACCCATGTTTTCGAATCCAGAAAATATGCGGTTCTCCGTAGCCATATGTTCGAATCCATGAAAATATGGTCATTTTCGAACCCATGTTTTCGAATCCAGAAAATATGCGTTTCTCCGTAGCCATATGTTCGAATCCATGAAAATATGATCATTTTCGAACCCATGTTTTCGAATCCAGAAAATATGCGGTTCTCCGTAGCCATATGTTCGAATCCATGAAAATATGATCATTTTCGAACCCATAACTTCGTATCCAGGAAATGTGGTGAAGTTCGTATCCATAGGTTCGAATCCAGGAAATGTGGTGAAGTTCGTATCCATAGGTTCGAATCCAGAAAATGTGGTGAATTTCGTATCCATAACTTCGTATCCAGGAAATGTGGTGAAGTTCGTATCCATAGGTTCGAATCCAGGAAATGTGGTGAAGTTCGTATCCATAGGTTCGAATCCAGAAAATGTGGTGAGTTTCGTATCCATAACTTCGTATCCAGGAAATGTGGTGAAGTTCGTATCCATAGGTTCGAATCCAGGAAATGTGGTGAAGTTCGTATCCATAGGTTCGAATCCAGAAAATGTGGTGAATTTCGAATCCATAACTTCGTATCCAGGAAATGTGGTGAAGTTCGTATCCATAGTTTCGAATCCAGGAATGTGGTGAACTTCGTATCCATCACGAAGCGCTACTTCGTATCCATCATGGAGCGCTACTTCGTATCCATCCATCTGCCTCCAATTCAAATCGATACTCACATGTACTTCGTATCCATCCATCTGCCTCCATTTCACATCGATACGCACATGCAGTTCGTATCCATCTATCTGCCTTTAATTCGATCCATCATTTAAGCGCTCGAACCATCGGTGCGAATGAACATTTCGTATCCATCAAAACCTCAACTTAAATAAAGGAACATTCAGATCGTTCCATGACTGGACGAGAAGTAAGAGATTACAATAGCAATTTTTGAGTTGCAATCAAGGAATGGGTATTGAAATACTATTCAACTGGTGCTCCTAGAGGCTGGAGAACCTAGCTAATATGCCAAGAACTAGAGTTGATTAATGTATCATGCTTCTAAAGTGGACTACAACTTCCTCCAATTGACCAGCTTTTAAAACTCCTAAACTGACAATTATGGTGCGATGGCTAGTATTACGACTACCCTGCCTTGTCTACTCTGCCAACTCAGAACATAGTTGTTCACCACTGAACCATCTTCATATGCCCGCATCTTAATCATTCCACGTCCATATGACTAAAAGCATGACATACAACTCTAAGAGGACTTCCTAACTATCCTATGCGAGCCTCCTTCATGGTGAAAATTAGAAATAATCACCAATCTATGAGCCCATATTAATCTACTCACCATCCAATCGACATTACCAACCACTCGAACATTAGGCAATCAGGCATGCATCATTCACTAGTATTACAAGACCATGTAGCCAAAAAATGGCTTGATAATATTGATTGGAGTATCTTTCCCAATCGGGGCCTATTCATCGAAATCATCCTACATACAAAATTTCTAGCAAAAATTCAGCATGGTGACTATGTCAGTGTACTACGGAAATTCAACCTCCGCCGCTATCTCATGAAGTGAGGATGGTGGATGGAGTCCATGAAAAGTGACGAATGCCATCAAATGCGTTGTATCCCCTATTCCTCAAAGAAGACTGTCAATCGTGGTTAGGCATACCATTTCTACTTCTCATATTGCTAAAGGGAATAAAGAAGCTGGCGGTCAACGAATTGATCAAAATCCACAGCTCGTTGCTGCCAACACTTATAAATGAAATCAGCACAAAAAGCTTATTTCCAGAGTTTGATAACAGAACTGGTGGATAGTCGCCGACGACTACACCAACATGTCCAGGCCAACATTACGTTGATAAATCAGACGAAGGATCAACTTGGTGACATAAAAGGGAACCTTCTCCATACTCTAAATCAGGAAGCTCCTCTTCTTTATATGACTATCATGGATGCCAACGCCATAAGGTTGCTCCAGAAAGGATAGCTCTAGCAATATGTTCAAGCCCCATAAAATGAAGAGCCGGGAACCCCCGACCTCAATCGGAACTTTGATCAAACTAAACCATTTGCGTTAGACTCCCAACTGTGAAAGGCTGGACCGAAGTGCAATAGCGAGCATATGACGCCGCTTCACTTATCAATGAGATTTTATCCGATCTCTTTTGAATTATTTTTATTTCTATTTCATTTATATTGCAAAATATAATCGACTTGAATTAAACTACTTGCAAATGATGCAGGTAACCGAGTACTTAAGGACGGGTGCAAAACAACCTCCGTGGACTATGATAAAGTCATTTAGGTATCATCATGGCGAGCATAATTCAACCACTCGTCGGTTGCTATACGCACCTGACTTGGGGCAGGCCATCAAAGTGGAAGAGACAGACAAGTTTAGGGCTCCAGTACGAAGTGGATGCAACCGACCATCCACTCACATGCCTATGCAATTTAGTTAGAAGATTTGAGAAAGACTTGGAGTTATGTAGCCCAACCATGCACCCTCCATCTCTTACTTGAAGCTCACCAAAATACTTATGCTTCCTCGGATGCCCAATAAAATTTAAATCACACCGAGAGTCGACGTGACATGGCCATCTATGCATCCAATCCTACATTAGAACTTGGGGTAATTTGAGGACATATGTTTAAAGTGGATATGATTTGACCATTCACTCTCCAGTTTGCGTCTGTGATTCCGCAAGAACAATCATGCCTTAAACCGGCTTCCTCAGGGGCCAACCCTTAATTTATAGTCATCGACAACTGACTGCTTGCTCGCCAATCATCATAAGCCATCATTTCAACTCTCTTCCTCAGCTCGACTAGAAGAGTGCAAAGCAAAAAGTGGACGTGAATCGACCGTCTGCTATCCAACTCTTACCCTTGAATTAAGGAAAGTACACAACTCAAAGTGAATGTAGATCGACCATCCTATCCTCTGCTCGAGCTCAAAGCTTTCCAGAACACTAATCTTACTCCTTAGGCTTGGCAGAAGCGGGATCCAAATGGACACGGATGCGATTCATTCGTCCATAAACTAAGTATCATCCTTCGTTGATGGCAGATAAGTGGAAAGTAATCGAGATCCCACCGATCATTTGCTAAGCGAAACCCACATCTCGGGGGCAAGCCATCGCATCAATGACCGAACTGGACCGATACACGACAGTCCTGCAATCAACTCTAGGTTCCCAGAGTGCGAACTAGAGAATAAACATCAAATAAATCGTTCCCAGAGTGCGAACGGACTCCAACTTCCCAGAGCGTGAATTGGAGTATAAACATCCAATAAATCGTTCCCAGAGTGCGAACGGACTCCAACTTCCCAGAGCGTGAATTGGAGTATAAACATCCAATAAATCGTTCCCAGAGTGCGAACGGACTCCAACTTCCCAGAGCGTGAATTGGAGTATAAACATCCAATAAATCGTTCCCAGAGTGCGAACGGACTCCAACTTCCCAGAGCGTGAATTGGAGTATAAACATCCAATAAATCGTTCCCAGAGTGCGAACGGACTCCAACTTCCCAGAGCGTGAATTGGAGTATAAACATCCAATAAATCGTTCCCAGAGTGCGAACGGACTCCAACTTCCCAGAGCGTGAATTGGAGTATAAACATCCAATAAATCGTTCCCAGAGTGCGAACGGACTCCAACTTCCCAGAGTGTGAATTGGAGTATAAACATCCAATAAAACATTCCCAGAGTGTGAACGGACTCCAAATTCCCAGAGTGCGAATTGGAGTATAAACATCAAATCCATCGTTCCCAGAGTGTGAACGAATTCCTAAAAAGCCCAAATAGGTGTGACTGACCATCTATCGGCTGACTCCAACTTCCCAGAGTGTGAACTGGAGTATAAACATCTATTCCAGGTTCCCGGAGTGCGAACCAACCCATCAATGTGAACTCCAAGTTCCCAAAACATGATTTGGAGTATAAACATAAATTACAGGTTCCCGGAGCGCGAACCGAAGCATCCGTGCTAACTCCAAGTTCCCAAAGCATGAATTGGAGTATAAGCATAAATTACAGGTTCCCGGAGCGTGAACCTAAGCATCCGTGCTAACTCCAAGTTCTCAAAGCATGAATTGGAGTATAAACATAAATTACAAGTTCCCGGAGCGCAAACCGAAGCACCCATGCTAACTCCAAATTCCCAAAGCGCGAGTCGGAGTACAAACATCGATTCCAGGTTCCCGGAGTGTGAACCAAAATGCAAATGCTAACTCCAGATTCCCAGAGCGCGAGTCGGAGTACAAACATCAATTCCAGGTTCCCGGAGCGTGAACCGAAACGTCAATGCTAGCTCCAAGTTCTCAGAGCGTGAATTGGAGGATAAACATCAATTCCAGGTTCCCGGAGTGCGAACCCAAAACGTAAATGCTAACTCCAAATTCCCAGAGCGTGAAATGGAGTATAAGCATCAATTCCAGGTTCCCGGAGGGCGAACCGGAAAATACAAATGTTAACTCCAATTCCCCAGAGTGTGAAGTGGAGTATAAACATCAATTCTTGGTTCCCGGAGCGCGGACCAAAATACAAATGTCAACTCCAAATTCCCAGAGAGTGAATTAGAGTGCGAATGCAAAGTCAAAGTTGCGAACTGGAGTATAAACACTTAATAACTCTAAGTCCCCAGAGTGCGGACTGGAGTATAAACACTAAAATGGGTGTGATCGACCATACATCAACTGACTCCAGATTCCCATAGTGCGAACTGGAGTACAAACATAATTAAACTCCAGATTCCCAAAGGATGAATTGGAATATAAAGCAACGACTCACTCAAGTCCCGAGAGCCTGGACTGGAGCACGAATGCCAAATGGGTGTGACTAACCACCCATCAACTAATTCCAGATTCCTAGAGTGTGAACTGGATTGTAAACATCAACTAACTCTGGTCCCGAAAGCACAGAATGAAGTATAAAGACCTAGTGGGCGTGACATACCACCCATCAACCAACTCCAATCCTCGAAGCATGGATTGGAATATAAATACCAGAAGGGATGCGATTTTATTGTCCATTTATCAATTCTAATTCCGCAGCAAGTTCTGTAGTACAAAAAGCGGATGTGGTTAGACTTTCTTCTTTCCAAGTCTTCCCCTGACATGGGGGCACACTTATCATAAAAAATCGGTTGTGATCCGACTATCTAGCACTAAGCGGGCACGACATGACCGTTCATGCATCAGCACTTATTCCCGGCACGGGACCTATAACATAATCTTTTAGGAATACACTCCAACCCAGCAAGACAAGATTTCTTCCTCGATCAGACAGGGAGATGTAGATTCGCAAAACGGACCTAGCTGAACGTCTTATTCTAAATGGATGTGACTACCCATCCTACCGCAAATGAACATGACACGACCGTTCATCCGCTAACTCTAGCTAATGATCTGGTGGGTTGTGCATGCAACGTGGCCGGATATGACCCAACCATCCGCCAATTAGCTCCTTTCTCCAAATCAGAAGGAGGAACATCAAATTAATGTTGTTGCAATGTGACCGACTACACTTCGACTTTCGCCATTGACTAGCGCCAGAGGAATTAATCGAGGAAAATGTGGTTAGACCATTTTCTGCTAAAATTCTTAGTCCCCAGAGTGTGGACATGGGTATGAACATCAATTAGGTGTGACTAATGGCCCTTCAACTGCCTCTAGTCCCCAGAGTGCGACTGCGACCATAGACAGATGAAGAATGTGATTCGACCATTCATTCACCAACTCCGACCTAAAGTCGACGAGAGGAGTATAAACTCGCTACAGACGCAATTGGACCGTCCACAAACTAACTCTGCTAACCCAAGGCTGGGGGCAGAAGAAAAAATCATTGAAAGAAGAGAAATGAGACTCGCTACATTGCTAGCTATTCAGATTCCTTTACAATTTAAGGCAACGACTGCAAGGAGGCCTTAATGCTAGCCAACCAGAATGATGCTCGAAGTTACGAGAAGCCAATTATAGCGTACCGCCAGATCGACGGGAAATATCGATCTGCACCTTTCATGTCATACCAAAGGATCGATAGGCAATGAGGTCCGTACATTCTACATTGTGTCGCTAAATCAACGGCCAATATCGATCCTCTTCGACTACAATTCAATGTGACCTGAGCACCCATCGAATACCTTCGACCACCAGAGCATGGATAGAACCGCGAATGAGTGTGTCTTGACCGTTCGTCCTCCATCACCTTCCATCGATCCGCCAGGAAGTGCATGAGACTGGATGAGCGTGACCTGACTGAATTTGAGCTGACTTTGTCCCTAGATCTGACGGGAGAACGTAAATCGAAACGGACGTAGTTGATCACCTAACTCCAAAAGAATGCAATGCGACCATTCATTCTTTGGCTCTTAACCAAATCTGACAAAACGAGCAATTCAAAACAAGTATAACCTAACTGTCCACGCACCGATTCTTTCCCTCGATTCGACAAGGGAAGCATCAATCCTACATTGGATCTTACTGGACGATTCACTCTTCAGTTTTTATGCCCAGAGTATGACGACATAAGAAGCAAAATGAATGTCGACGAGGCAATGAAGTATTCTGCCTAGAGGGAAGAACTAGGATAGAATGCAGGATGAGGCACAACTCAGCTTTCCATTGATTAACTCGATCCTATGGTTCAATGGGACGTAATGCGAAATTGAAGCGAACATTATCTACCTTGATGCTTATCGAGATATTCCCCCAACTTGGGGGCATGCATGAGAAATAAGATGAATATAATTCGATCATTTATCAAACAACTCTAGCTCTTACAGCTTGGACTGCAGTATAAATACAGCAGAAGCTAAGCTTAATCGTTCGCACAATACATCCATCAACCCAAGACTGGGGGCATGAGTGTGATCATTTAAGAGCTGGATATGACAAATCAATCCCATAGCTCGTGCCTAGTATTCATAACAACTTGAAGTTACGACCGAAAGGATGCTTAGAGATAGAATCATCAGATCGACGCCTGGACTTATGGGAAACTAATCATCATTCTGACCCTTCCGATGAGCAATGGATTGCAAGTACATTGAATGGAAAGCGCACTGCTCGAAAACACAAGTAGATTCCAACTCATAGCCGGAACCAGCTATGTTGCAGCATGCGACACAGGGCTAAACTCTACTATGCCTTTAATTCCACATCCCTACGAGCCTGATCATTTACCATTGCAAATAAGCTCATGAAGTGCCTACAACCCATCACAGGTATTGTAGATCAAATCACAACTCTTCACAAGGATGATGCAAGAGTCAACTGCATTGCTCCAGGTGAATTTGGTATGTCCGCTTGGACTCAATCTCATATATACATATGGACCCCCACCAACTATTGAGAACCATGCATTAAATGTCAACCCGAAGCATGTCTCGGTGAATAAAAACGAAGCGACACAGATCTAGAAAGATTTGCTGCACTAAAGGAGGAGGCGAATCTACTCAAAACCAATAGGTTTATCCACGATGCCCTCTACCCAAAATGAGTATCCAATCCTTTACTTACGAAAGAAACAAATGGAGAGTGGCGGATGTACGTCGGCTACTCAGATTTGCATGAGGCATGGCGAAGCATAGCTTTTCATATCCAATGATCAACCAACTAATTGACTCGATCATTTAGACATGAATTACTCTCATCCATGTACGCAAAACAACAAATAAAATCAGATATTGAAACATGTCCCAGACAAGGAATACAACTGTTTCGCTACTGACCCGAGCCTATAGTGCTATGCTGCAATCCATGGATTCAAACTTGAGAATGCTTATGCTACTTACCAAAAGACGATTGATAGATCATTCGAAAATCAGATCGGCCGATCAATGAAAGTGTATGTGGTTAATATGCTCGTGAGATCACGACCATCAAGCGACCGCATCGATCACTTGGCAAAGATATTCAGTGCTATCCAACAACCGCAGAATGAAATTTAATCCTTTGAAAGGCTCTTTTCAGCGTTGTATAAAACGAATTCTCGGGTTTCGTCATCAATTCCCGTGGGATTGAGGCTAATGTCAGAAAATGCTGAAGATTAGAGTCATCCATATATGGAGGAAACCAAGCAGCTCTGATAGATCTCTCAGAGAGGCTTCCCATTTTGCCCAAGATCTTGGATCGTGAAGATCTACACTTCAATTGGGTCATGTCAACACACGCCAACCGTTACGATAGGACCAATGGCAACCTTAAATGTCTGAAAGTTTACTCAAATGGAATAATAAAGCTAAGTATGAAGCCTTGGTCGCCAAGCTAAGACTTACAAAAAAAATAATAGGAATGGAAGCTTTACATATCTTATACGATTTCTTCTTAATGTGCCAAGTCAGGGAGGACTATCTAACTAGGGGGCAACGTATTGCTCCTTATCTCAATTGTATCCTAGAGATACTAGCCAACTTCTAGTATTACGCCACTATCCCAATCGTTAGAGAACAAAACGAAAAGGCCGAATCATTGGCTGAGCTAGCCAACTCCGGGGATGCGCAACAAACAGACTTTATCCCAGTAGAAATATTTACTATTCCAAGCGCTGAAAGATGAAGATCGACTAGATTTTAGAGATGGATCCAAGAAAGGGGTCATGGATGACTCCTATCAAAGGCTATCTACCGTGGGGAATTATTCTTGAATAGACGAATGAGAGATGGCATATCCTCCGCAAACAATCACTGCACAATTATGTCTGGATCGTTCAACTCCATTAACACAAAACATTACACTTGTATCCATCAATCCAACATCCAATATTACAAATCCATCGATACGAAGCATACATTCTAACATCCCAAATCGATCCAGGAGAGGATCGATACAAAAGGAAGGACTTAAAACAACCATTGAACGTCGCTACAACTCAAATTTCACTTCGAATCCATTGCCTTCCTACCTTTACACGATCGAATCCATCCCAACTTTATCGATGCGAGGCGTCATCGATTCAAGGAATCACTAAGCAAAGGCTGGATTAAAAAAAAAAAAAAAAAAAAAAAAAAACCATCAACTCGAAGACGATCAATTCGAACAGACGTGACTTCGAATCCATCAAAGGACGTCGATGAGAGCGAACGAATCGCTATGATTTGAAAAATTACTTGTCTACCTTGTATACCGATTCAGGAGAGGATCGATACAAGAGGATAATCATAGACAACCGTAAAAACAATGCTTTGACTTGAATCTAAAATCGATTCAGCAGAGAATCGATACAGAATTCAGCAGCAAACAGGAACCAACATAACTCGTGAACGCACGACATTAATAGGGGTCAAACTAATACATATGCACACATATCAAACTAACATTCGATTTTAAACATTTACAGGAATCAAACACTCATCCTGTTACAACTACAACAGCCAACGACTAAGCGCAATTATACAGCAATCAATCATATCAAGGCAAAGTTACAACAATACGGCGTATGAGTCTCAGCGAAAAGAGAGCAACGATTTTTCAGAAAGAGATGGCAACTATTCAAAGCACGTCGTGTTCCCACAAGACGTACTTTGGGGGGCAAAATGTTATCCCGCTTTTTGGCAAAGCCGTGATATCACAAGATTGGTCAAAAACAGAAGACAGTTCACCTCAGAAATCGGTCGTACTTCACTTTACTATGGATATCGATGAATTTTGTCCGAGTCCGAAACGGGCCACAATTGATAGGACACGACAAGAAAGATCATAGAAGTCTGCATTTCAAATTTCAAGTCAATCCGAGGTCGTATGCTCAAGTTATGATGGATTCGAGTTAAGAGGGATAGGCACTGCTCGGTTCGAACCCATCACCTTGTCTAAGATCGAACCCATCATTTTCGAACCCAACTAGTTCGAACCCATACAAAGAGGTGACGTTCGAATCCATCAGCCAACATCTTCCTTCGACTCCATCACCTTCGACTCCATCACCTTCGACTCCATCACCTTCGACTCCATCCAAATAGCCGTACTTCGAATCCATCAACCACGCGATAGTTCGAATCCATCGGCGACCTTTGGAGCGTTCCCACCTTCGAATCCATGCAGCGGAAGGAACTCCAACTCCATGCCATAGTTACCTTCGAACCCCCATGATAAAGCCAACTTCGAATCGATCTGGGGTGACGTGTTAAGATCGATTCGAACGAATGCCACTCCATCGATTCGAGGAAAGCCTTCGAATCCAACACACGAAGCCATCCAGTGAACACAGCGACAAACACGGATCGATTCGAAGAATGCTGCCCACGTCACAGAAGGATCGATTCGACCCTATGGGTTCGAAGTGATCGATTCGAACGAACCCATAGGATCGATTCGAACCATGCAACATACCTAAAAGTGCCATTTCGAATCTATGATAACTCCCAATCTACTGATCCAAATCCCATGAAATTTTTACAGAAGTTTGTCTACATGATAAAGAACGTCCACGCCAAGTTTCATCGCAATTGGACAATTTTTTGATCGATTCGAAGTTCACTTCGAATCGATCCCAAACTGGGCACGGACTCCGAGAACGCGGGCTTATGGGCCCCCCTCACGTGCCAGGCAACCTCCCTGAGCTTTAGGCGGGATTTTGGCCTTCCACACCTATAAATAGAGCCCCTGGTCATTCAGAAAAGGGGTCGGAGTATTTGGAGAAGAAGAATAAGCCTAAACGCTGCCAGAATCACTCCATACTATCTCCTTTGCTGTTAATTTTGAGTTTAAGTCCATTTCCTGCTGTAATTTGCTTAAAAAACACTTGTAATCTTCAAGTATTAAGAAATAAAGTGATAGAACTTCATAGTGGACGTAGGCGCATAGCCGAACCACTCTAAATCCTTGTCTTCTGTGCAATTTACTTTTCTGTGACTTGGAGTTTTTGTTAGATAGTCCCTATTTCCAATTCAAGTTCTTCATTTACTATCTCTTCAAAAACTTCCGAAGGGTGTTTGCCCAATTTTGGTGCAAACATTGACATACATATAAGGTAACAAATGGACTATTTGTCTGAGCACTATAGTTTTGTTTGGCTTACTATTAACCTTTGGCTGACTTGGGCGTACCAGACAATATAATGAAATAATCTAACGTCTGTTAAACACATCTCTTCTAGACGGTCTGTCCTTAACTATCTACTAACTTCTGAATGGTCTGTCCTTAGATAGCCATCTTCAAAACCATTAAACATTGCCTTTTGAAACCATAAGAAAATCCTTTCCTTTAAACCATTCAAAAATATTGGAAAAAAGCCCTTTCCTTTAGACCTTTCGAAACCATCGGGGAACAACCTCTTTGAAGCCATTCTTTCTAAGCCTTTTGAAAACATAGGGGAACCATCCCATCGAAACCTTTCTTTAAAACCTTTCAAAGGCATCGAAACCTTAAACCTTTCGAAGCATTTGGGTTCAATTTTAAAACATGTAGAGAACACCTTTCAAAATCATTCAACTCTAAACTAGTCGAAACCTTTAGGTTATCCTTTTAAAATACACTAAGGGTCACAAGCAACATCGTCGGAAACATACTCTTTTGAAAGCTATAACTTATTTAGAGAAGTGACGGTATCGAATCAACCCTTTTCGAAAGCAAAGGAGAAGGGATAGGATTTTTATGGAAAAAAACAACCATTTTCGAAGGCATTGCATTGAAAGGTAGAAAGAGGCAGCAACGGCTTCGACATAGTCGAAAGCAGTTGTTTAAAAATAAAGGTGCAACTGTTTCAAAACCAACCTTTAAACCATTGACTTAGTCGAAAGTAGACTTAGTCAAAAGCTATTTATTACAACAAAGGCACTACCTTTTAAAACCTTTCTTTAAATCAACTGACCTAGTCGGAAGCCAACCAAGTCGAAAGCAAGCAGGTGCTTTTCTCATTTAAAACAAAAGGCGCTTCAACCCTTTTGGAGCCCCTTAGTCGCGACTCTGTACCTTTCACCTTTGTCTAATTCACTTTGTACCAAGTTGTTGATACTATGTGCATTGATTTTGATGGCATGGAGGAAATGGGACCTAGTCAAAAGTTACATGGGTGGAGCCAAAAGAGGATAAACATGCTTTTGGCATGAATTTCTGATTTTAAACGTTTTTAAATAAACTTTTCAAGTAACCAGCCTTGTTAAATTCTTATTACTTGCTAATTTTTCTTTTCTAAAATTACTATCATAATTTCAGAATTAGTTAATTTAAATCCTTTGCAAAACTTCTTAATTAAATATATAAAAAATATAACCCTCATACCTTAAATAACTTTTCAAAATACTATGGAAAATTCTATAAAAATTCCAGAAAATCCTTTTACTTATTTTTTACAACATATTAAAATTTCAGACCTAAATTAATTATAATTTACCCACAAATTATTTTTAACCCAATAAATCATTTTCTTCACTAGAAAATTAATTTAAAATCTACATTAATTCATAAAATTAGGAAAATTGAAAACAACTCTAAAATATCAATTTTGATCTATATATAAAATCACAAGGCATTTGGATGTCATTAAATAGGGTTTACACATCAAAACATACCATGAAACCTATAAGAACAAGCTTAAATCATCAACGTGTATATATATAAGCATTTTGCTCTTCAAAATCGTGGCTGAATCATACATAATAAATTCGGGTTTCAATTTAAAATCGAAATCATTTAGAAAATTTGAGATGTAGTTATTCACCTTAGCTTTGCGATTAGAATGTGACATGTGAGCTTGATTAAGTTGATTTAATTTTCGTCTTAAAAACTTTACCTTTCCTCTTCTTCTCCTTTGCTAATGGTGGCCGGCCTTAGTATGGTCGTTTTCATTTGTGATAAAATGAAAAGAGGGTGTGTTTATTTTCCAAAGGGTTTGGTGTATATGTTACTATATATCCTAATTCTCCCTTCCTTATTTCCTAACATTTAATACCATATTACTTCATTTATCTATTCATTAACATGGTATAGCTACCGCTAATTAAATCACAATTCTCATCCCATAATCAACCTACATTATTTAATTTAACTAATTAAATTTCCTAAATAATATCACTAAAAATATGGGGTGTTACAATCTCCCCTCCTTAAAGAAATTTGCCCCTGAAATTATGGTAAGCTACACATCAAAATAACCAAAGGTAAAACATACCATCAAACAAATTAGGTTAAGCCTCTCTAATCCTGCTCTCAACCTCCCAAATATAGTCCCTGTCATCGTCGCTCCACTGGACTTTGACCAATCTGACCGTCTTGGTTCTATGCCTCTTCTCATCTCTCGTGACAATGCGAACTGGCTTACTCACTATAGTTATGTCCGGTTCTACCACTAGGTCATCTAGCAATATCGATGCAATAGTAGTCTCCAGGTCTCTAGTACACTTTTTGAGATGAGAAACGTGGAAAACATCGTGGATACCTACCAACTACTAAGTAACTCAACTCTATATGCGAGTTTCCCGATCCTTACTAAAATTGAAATGGTCCTACGAACCTCGGTGCTAACTTTCCTATCTTTCCGAACCTAATAGCACCTTTCATCGACGATAATTTAATGAAAACATGATCTTCGAAAGAGAAATCTAAATCTTTCCATCTTCTATCTGCATAGCACTTCTTCTTAGATTAGGCTTCCGTCATTCTCGCCCTTATCAAATCAATCTTCTCTGCGACTTCTCTAATCAAATCTGGACAAACTACAAATCTATTTCCAGTCTCTAACTAATAAACTGGATATTTACATGGTCTTCCAAATAATGCCTCAAATGGTGCCATCCCAATGCTAGCCAGATAACTAATGTTATACGAAAACTTGACTGAATGAAGATGATCTTGCCATGATCCTATGAAATCCAATACACAAGCTCGTAACAAGTCCTCCGAGACTTTATTAACGCTTTTTTGCCCATTTTTTATGGATGGTAGGCGGTACTCATTTTGAGGTTGGTTCCTAAACTCTCCTAAAGACTTTTCTAGAACTCATTAGTGAAGAAGGAATCTCTATCACTAA
The DNA here is from genome assembly GCA_030765085.1 of Allium cepa. NCBI lineage: Eukaryota > Viridiplantae > Streptophyta > Magnoliopsida > Asparagales > Amaryllidaceae > Allium > Allium cepa. The sequence continues at coordinate 512,244,016 of CM060941.1, forward strand.
CAATATTACAAGGAATTATTTAAATTCTAACCACATTCTTCATAAATAACTTATCCAATACAGGTGCCGTCCTATTTGACTTAACTAGAATGAAATAGGTACTCTTGGCTCATCTGTCCACTATGATCCATATACTTTCATTCCCTTTATTAGATCTTGGCAACTTGTCTATGAAATCCATAGAAATAGAATCCCTCCTTCATACCGGAATATGCAATGGTTGAAGAAATCCACTTGGCTTTTGATTTTGGCTTTTACCTGTTAACAGTTCAAACACTACTTCACCCCTAAGTCAACATCCCTCTTCATGCCCTTCCAGAAGAAACTTCTCTTAATATCTCGATACATCTTCATTCCTCCTAGATGAATAGTAACATCTAACGCTGGCATTCCTCCAAAACTTCCTTCCTTATGTCTCCCACATTGGGAACACATAATCTACTCTTCTTTCTTAACCATCCACTTTAGTCAAGACTGAAATCTTTCAGGTCATCGCTCTCCATCCCATCCTTTAATTTCCTGATCCTTTCAGCTAACACTGGATCCTCTTCCTATTTATAAGCAATCAACTCAATCAATACCTATCAGTCTTCTAAACAAGACAACCTACCAGAACCTCTACTAGACCCAGCCTCGGATCTTCATTGCACTTTGTAAGCTGCCAAGGCATTCAAGTCTTTCCATTCTGCTTACTAACACTTCATTCTTATGCTTCCTATTACGTGCATCTGTAACCTTGTTGCCTTTGCCCAGTGTGTACTCTATTCCAAAAATCATAACCGCAAAAACTCTAACAACCATTACTGTCTCATGTTCTACTCCTTTTGAAAGAAAAAGTACTTCAATGACTTATGGTCGTATAAAGCTCAAACCTTTCTCCCAAAAAGTAATGCCTCTACACCTTCAATGCATATACAACTGCAGCTAACTCCAGGTCTTGCATTGGATATCTAACCTCATGCATTCTAAACTGTGTAGAAGCGTAGGCAATCGCTTTACACCTCTGCATTAGTACAGCTTCCAAACGTACCAAATGCATCTGTATAAACTACTAAGTCCTAATTCCCCTCAAGAACCACTAGCACAACACAGATGCATGGGTCAACAAATGTTTCAAGCTCTGCAACACTTCATCACACTTACGGATCCACACAAACTTCACATCCTTTCGCGTTAACTTGGTCATCGGCGCCACTATCCATGAAAAATCTTTATTGAACCTCTGATAATTTCCAGCAAATCAAAGAAATCTTCTTATCTCTGTTACCGTTTTTGGTCTCTTCCAATTGTTAACAGTTTCTATCTTATTTGGATCGATCGATGACCCTTTTTTCGAAACCACATGACCAAGAAACTTCACTTTACTCTTTCATAAATGACACTTTAAATTTTCCTTTAGCTGGTGCCGTCTCAGCATCTCTAGCATAACTCTACGATGAACTTCATGCTCCTTTTCATCCTTAGAGCATATCAGAATATCATCTATAAAAACCAACACAATGCTATCTAAGTGCACTTAGAAAATCCAGTTCATTAAATCCACAAAGAATGCTAGCACAGTAGTGAGTTCGAAAGGCATAACTACCCACTCGGCCCATATCTTGTTCTAAATGCCTTCAAAGGTATACTATCTTCTGCAACTTTAAGCTGATGAAACATACCGCCAAATCCAACTAGGAAAATATCTTAGCTTCGTTCAGCTGATCGAACAAATTGTTGATCCTAGGCAATGGATATTGATTCTTTATCAGTTTCTCATTCAACTTATGACATTGGATACATAGTATTAACGATCCGTTTGGCTTCTTAGCAAATAAAGCGGTTGCTCCCAAATGTGAACTACTTGGTCTAATAAAAATCTTGCCTTCTAAATCTACCAATTAAGCTTTCAACTCCTTCATCTCTATAGGTGTCATCTTGCTTGGTGGTCTACTCATCGGTTCTGCCTCAGTCACCAAATCAATTTGATACTTAATGGTCCGTTACGGTGGCAGTCCAACTACCAACTCGAAAACATCTATGAATTCTCTAACCATGAAGACGCGATTCAACTCATCTTCTAAATCTATAACATCCAACAAAGCACTCACCTCACAGCTAGGGTTTTCTACGGTATAAACTATCCGATCACTACAATTCTGGTGTTTAAGTGAAATTTTGCTATCGTGGAAAAATTCCCTAGCATTGTATTTTCTTAACCAATCCATGCCCAATATAATTCTGAACCGTACAAAATCAAATAAATGCAAAATTAAAACAAAAGTGTTACCTAGCAAGTCAAACTCTAAGTGGTCACACTTCATCCGAAGTGTCACATACCCATCTATTGGATTTGCAACTCGTAAGGAAGTAACTAAATATGTGGGCTATAGGTTACTCTTTTCTACCAAACGTCAAGATATAAAAGAATGTGACGCATTAGTATTAAACAAAACGCTAACAGAAATATCATGCATCTAAAGCATACTTCCTAATACCGCTTTTCCTTTCTCATGCACTGTCGGCTTTGGAATAGTAGGCTCTAATGCAAATACACGGCCTTCTCTCCTTTAGCTGGCTCTTTGTACTGGTTCTTGTAGTGTCCAACTTGATCACAATCGAAGCATCTGACTCCTTTCTTCTCAACAGCCTTGTTTCCTTTTCCTGTCCGGCACTCATGAGCATAATGGCCTTTCTTATCACACTTATAACAAACCAGTTCAGACTTCCCTTTCTTAGCCGCTCCACCTTTTTGAGCACCTTTCTTGTGAACGAATTTTCTCTTTTGATTTTGCCCCGCCTAGACCTCCTCCTCCTCCTTCTTCTTCAAACATGCGAGCATCTCTTCATGTCTTAACGCCGTCTACACTACCATATCACAAGGATCTCAGATATGAGGTAAGTACCCTAGCCAACTTAGGTTCCAATCCTTTGATGAACTTTTCATTCCTTTTCATCACCATGTCGACATTGGCATACTCATGTCTAGCCAACTCTTTAAACCTGCTAGCATACTCCAATACAGTCATCTCCTCTTCCTCTAACTCAACGGGCTTCCTAATTAAAATAGACTATGCATTACAGATATGCTCTCCTGCAACCTTCTCCTAAACTGAGACCCATGTCATCTCTTCTTCTTTTACTCCAGTTGTTAACCTATTCCACTAAAATAAACTACCCCTTGAAGCTATCCCTAGGCAAGTCACCTCGTTTGCTCGTCGTTGAGCCCTAAATCAGTGAATATCCTTTCATAGCGTAACAACCAGTTCTCCACTTCTATAGCATCCTCGGTTCCAATAAAAGGCTTTCCTCCAAGCCTAGCATAGTCTCTACTCAAATTAGCATATTGATTGACCACCGAAGCTTCCTGAACTCCTTCCATAGCATTTCCTCCAACAACCCCAGCAGCGATCCTAGCTTGTGTCATGTTTATGAAAAATTGATAAATAGCCTCGATTTCTACTAGTAGGATTCCAGCATCAACATTCTCAGCTTGAGCCTGACCTTGAGTTCTCCTCGTATTCGATTGGGCATTTCCATTGGTGGTGGTGTTGTCTCCTCCAAGATTAACTCTGCCTCTTCTTCCGTCCATATCTGTATTCAAGCCCAATGAGATGCAAGAAGGATAGCCTAACAAATATAGGAGACTAGAGATAAAGTGTATACTTATACGTATATAGCAAATACAAGTATGTTACTATAACATTATCACATAACCTGATCTTAAATCTTAACACCTAGGGATTACGTTTTCAAAAATCATTTTTAGTTAAAGTGTTTCTTAAACTATACTCCGATACCACTTGTAACATCCTCATTCTCGAGGCCCAAAGCTAAGCACTACAGATGCCACAGTCATCTACAATATTAACTTTTGATGACTAAATTCGGTTATTTTAATGGTATCTATAATATCAGAAGCACTTGAATATGAAACAAATCATACATTTTAAAACAATATTTTCCATTACAGTTCAAAATAGATGTTCCATATTGAAATTACATAATCCCATAATGCTTCCTATGAAAAGATCAAATATAATTATTACAAAATACGCCAAGAACAGCATATGAAGATGCCCCCGGTTTACTCGAGTCATAAATAACTTAAAACATAGTGGAAATAAATACAAAACAAAGAACTGTAACTCTTAAGTAGCAATCTGTTAGCCTCCTGGTTGTCTTCGGTGGCTTTATTCGTCATCCTACTAATACTTGTAAAGCCTCAACACTCAGCCTAATCAAATCAATTTTGAGCACCCGAGATTTAAGGGCAAAAACATAAACTTCGAGTTAGACATAAATCATGATGTGAATAAAACTGTACATCTTGGTTATTTGATATTAAGTGAGATCACATCGTTTAGAAGAATAGATTTCCCCTCACTAATATCCTTTCAAAACATTACTTTTGCAAACCTTTATCCTACAACTAAAACTGGTTAAAAATATAAAGCATCAATATGTAAACATGTATATCAGGTAATAAATGGACAATCTGTCAGAGCACTGTAGTTTTTGTTTGGCTTACTATTAACCTTTAGCTTACTCGGGCCTACTAGACGATATAACGAAATAATCTAACATCTGTTAGACACATTTCTTTTGGACAGTCCGTCCTTAACTATCTATTAAATACTTCTCTTTTGGACGGCCTGTCCCTAACTTAACTTCTCCTAGGGTCACCTGATCCTAATGGTTTTGCGGGCTCACTAATAACCTATTTGTATATAATTATATTTCCTTTATGTGTGTAATCATAATTTTAGTCTTACATGTGCCAAAGCCCTAAACGCAGGAATTTTTGACTAAATTAACTAGGGCCAACAGCTAATGTATAAGATGCGACCCTATACCAGTCCCATAGTATTCTAATATCCGAGTCATTTTACTTACGGTTACCTTCCCATAATTTTCCTTGAAAACCTTTTCATCTGAAATTGATTTAAAACCTTTTAATCCATACTTAAACAAGGAAAACATTTATGCACTATGCTTTACTTAAAATCACCTTGCCTTGCTATATATACTTTACTCAAATCTTTGTTGATGAAACATTTAAACCTTTGAAAGTACACCGTTCGATCTTGTTGAAAGTACCACATTCGAAACCACGTAAAACCCTTTCTTTCATTTAGGTGAAATGGAAAAATCTTCCTTTCGAAAACATACATTAAACCTTTCAAAATCATCAGGATTCCTTTTCCTTCGAAATATAAAAACCTTAGACATCCCTCTTTAAAACCATTAAATATGGCCTTTTGAAGCCGTAGGAAAAACCTTACCTTTAAACCATTCAAAACCATTGGAAAAAGACACTTTCCTTTATACCTTTCGAAACCATTGGAGAACTACCCCTTCGAAGCCATTCTTTCAAAGCCTTCCAAAAACTTAGGGGAACCACCCCTTCGAACCCTTACTTAAAAACCTTTCAAAGGAATTGAAACCTTAAAACCCTTCGAAATCATTTGGGTTCAATTTTAAAACATGTGGAAAACGCCTTTCGAAATCATTCAACTCTAAACTAGTCGAACCTTTGGATTATCCCTTTGAAAATCACTAAGAGTCAAAACTAACATGGTCGAAAGCATACTCTTTTGAAGGCTATAACTTATTTAGAGAAGTGATGGTATCAAAACCACCCCTTCTGGAAGCATAGGACAAGCGGCAAAGTTTTGGTAAAACAAAATAATCCTTTCATAGGCATTGCTTCAAAACGTAGAAAGCGACAGCAAAGGCTTCAACATAGTCAAAAGCAGTTATCTAAAAACAAAGGTGCAACTACTTTGAAACTAACCTTTAAACTGTTTACTTAGTTGAAAGTGGACTTAGTCGAAAGCTATTTCTTACAAAAAAGGCGCAGCCTATTTTAATGCAGCACGATCTACAAATGCACCAGGCTTAGGTCGCTCACGACCTAAGGGGGAAGTTTTAGGTCGCTCACGACCTACTGGGGTAAGCTCGCAAGTGCAATCTGCAGAAGGGTTTGATGGGAAACGACTTAATATGAAGTTAGCCCGTCCAAACGACCTAATTAATAAAGGCAAACGACCTATCGAAGTTCGCTCGGAGTTAAGTCGCTCGGAGTTAAGTCACTCGGAGTTAAGTCGCTCAGAATTAGGTCGCTCGGAATTAGGTCGTTTGGGATATGCCGCATCTGCTAGGTTTGGTGAATCATTAGGTTGCCTACCTAACGGGTTACGACCTAACGGGGTAGGTCGCTCAGAAGCTTAAGTCGCATCTACTTTAGGTCGCTGGACCTTGTGCCGTTGGAAGAAGGAGCGCTGCAGTTGGGTGGTGCTGCATATCTGTTGAGTCGCTTGTGTCATAAGTCGTAAGTCATTGTTATGTGTATATGTATAGGTCGCGTGCATTGTATCTGTTAGGTCGTTAAGGCGTTTGGTGTCTGTATTGTTTTTGTTTTTATGTCGTATGTCGCTTTATGTGATAAGTCGTGCACTATGTTATAATGATAGGTCGTTGCCGACCTTGTTTAGGTCGTAGGTCGCGTCTCTTGTATGTTGTTAGGTCGCGTGCGACCTGGGTTAGGTTGTGTCTTGTATTTTAAGTCGTTAACGACCTATGGTAGGTTGGTGGTGTTGTAATGTGTTGTGTGGAGTGATGTAGTCTATAAATAGACGAGTTAGGGTCATTGTGAAAAGTTGTTGATTTTTTTTGAATAAAATTCTTGTTTGATTGCTGTGTGCTTTCATCCTAAATTGGTAGTTGAGTGTAATCTCCTATCTCCACTTTCGGTTATTCGAGTGCGCTCGAATCAACGATTGTTGAAGCCGATTCGCGGAATCAAGTGCGCTTGATCAATACTTGAAGAATTGAAGATCTTCTTTCACGGTATCGTGCGCGATCAACGTGACGAGGATAGCCAGAATTCGGTATCTTCGGATCAACAAATTTGGGCATTTCAGTATTCATCAATCCACCGATTGCTACATTTCATCGATTTCATTTGTTTTCGAAATATCCGCTGCGTCAGTTTTTTGGTATCAGAGCTTGACTTAGCTAATCATAGCTAAGACAAGTCTTGGAGCCAAGGAGTTTGAAATCTGGTGTTCATCGTGTTCATCTTGAAGTTGCAACAAGTTAGAAGCTTTCGATCCATTTCATTTTGGATCAAAGTTGGAGCCGTGTTTGTTTGACTTGTGTTGAAGATTTTTGAAGTATTAGTTGAAGTGTGGTGAAGTTCAATCATGCCACCAAGGAGAGCTAATCGTCATCAAAATGTTGAAGCATTGTATAGAAGAGAAGAAGCCGAGCAAATGGAACAACGCATTAATAGGAAATTTGATGAAGGCATTGGAAAGCTAGAGAAATTGATGAATGATTTGAATCAGAATCAAAGGAGGAGATCACCAATCTCGAACCATGGAGGAAACAGAGTTTCGCCATCGGTTACGGAAGCGAGGAGGGTATCACCGCAATCTTTTAGAGGGAGAAGAGAAACATCAATTTCATCAAGGAGAGATCACCCTGACTATGGACATGAAGAGAGAAGAACTCCACGTGAGTTTGAAGATGAGCCATATAGAGAAGAAGAGAAACATAGTAGAAGAGACATGCGTGATCAAAGGGATGTTGATGGTCGAGATCGATATAGACGTACATTTGATTTCAATGAAGAGGGTGATAGAGCTAGCATTCATTATCAAGATCGAGACCAAGTTCGAAATGTATATGGGGATGTAGATGATGATCGTCGATGGGAATCGGGTATGAAGATGGAAATTCCAGAATTTAAGGGAGGAATGATAGCTGAAGAATTTCTTGATTGGTTGTCTAATGTTGAAGAGATTTTTGACTTCAAGGAAGTTCCTGAGCATAGAAGAGTAAAGTTAGTTGCTACTAGGTTGAGGGGGAGAGCTTTAGCATGGTGGCAGCAAACTAAACTTACAAGGGAGAGAATGGGAAAGTCAAAGATTGAATCATGGGAGAAGATGAAGACGTTGATGAAGGGCACATTCTTACCTTACAATTATCAATCGCTCATGTATAAGAGATTGCAGAATTTGAGGCAAGGGACGAAGACTGTTAATGATTATGCTGATGAATTTTATCAACTCATTGCTCGAAATGACATTATGGAGATAGAGGAACAGCTGACTGCTAGATTTGTTGGAGGGTTGCGAATGCAGATCCAAGATATGGTGAATATGTTTGATCCTAGATCTGTAGCAGAAGCACATCAGAAAGCGTTGGCTTGGGAGAAGCAGGGAAGGCGTGGAGGTGGTGTGTTTACTAATTTCAACAATCAAGTGAAGGGTGTTAGTGGAAGCTCTAATGTTCCTAAATCTGTCAATAAACCAGTTGTGAATGAAGTTGCAAAGGCAAAGGTCAACAACAATTTCAAGTGTTATAATTGCCAGGAAGCGGGTCACAAGAGTAATGAATGTCCGAAGCCGAAGAAACGAACTATGATTGCTGAAGTTGAAGGTGAGGATGTTGGGGAAGGTTATTCTAGTCCAGTTGAGGAGGATGAAAAGGATATTGCGTCAGGAGATGAAGAATGTAATCTTATGATGAGGAGATCGTGTTTGATACCGAAGAAGGAAGAAGAGGCTAGTTGGTTGAGGAGTAACATCTTTCAGTCCACATGCACTATTCTGGGAAAAGTTTGTAAATTTGTGATTGATGCGGGAAGTTGTGACAATATCATTTCTACTGAAGCTGTGAGGAAGTTGAATTTGAAGACGGAGAAGCATCCAAATCCTAATAAGTTAGCGTGGTTGAGAAAGGGGGAGAGGTGAAGGTGGACCGGCGAGTACATGTTCCATTTTCCATTGGGAAGAAGTATAAGGACGAGATCTGGTGTGATGTTGTGGAGATGGATGTTTGTCACTTACTTTTGGGAAGACCATGGCAGTATGATCGAGCAGTGCAACATGATGGTCGGACCAATAGCTACAGCTTTATGTTTGAAGGTGTTAAGATCATTTTGGTTCCAAAGAAGAGACAGCAAGGAGAGAGCAAATCAGAGGAAATTGAGGAGCTGAAGACTTTGTTAACTTTGAAGGAATTCATCGAAGAAGTAGAGGAGAGTCCAGAGGTGTTTTTGTTGGTTGGACACGAAACTACTGAATCCATTGAAATTCCAGACGAAGTAAAACCGATATTGAAAGAATTCGAAGATGTGTTTCCTGAAGAGTTGCCAACGGAGTTACCACCGTTGAGGGATATTCAACATCAAATAGATCTCATTCCAGGAGCTGTGTTGCCACATCGACCACATTATCGAATGAGTCCAAAGGAACATGAGGAGTTGCGAAGGCAAGTGGAAGAACTGTTAGAACAAGGGCGTGTGCAGGAAAGTTTAAGTCCTTGTGCGGTTCCAGCCTTATTGGTACCAAAGAAGGATGGAACATGGAGGATGTGCACTGACAGTCGAGCATTGAATAAGATCACTATGAGGTACAGATTCCCAATGCCGAGGTTAGATGACTTGCTAGATCAGTTGAGTGGGGCAACTATCTTTTCAAAGATTGATTTAAAGAGCGGATATCATCAAATTCGTATTAGACCGGGTGATGAGTGGAAGACTGCTTTTAAAACCAGGGAGGGTCTATACGAATGGCTGGTTATGCCGTTTGGTCTATCGAATGCACCAAGTACTTTCATGAGGGTGATGAATCAAATTTTCAGACCATACATTGGGAAGTTCGTGGTAGTTTATTTTGATGATATTCTGATTTATAGTGGAAGCACAGAGGAGCATGTAGAGCATTTACGGAAGGTGTTAATTATTCTTCGAGAAGAACAGTTCTATGCCGCAATAAAGAAATGTGTGTTTATGACGAGGAGTGTTTTATTTCTGGGGTATGTTGTGTCAGGAGAAGGTATCCAGGTGGACCAGAATAAAGTTGAAGCAGTCAGAAGTTGGGCACAACCGAGGGCAATTACAGAAGTGAGAAGTTTTCATGGGCTAGCATCATTCTACCGAAGATTCATTCCACACTTCAGTAGCGTGATGGCTCCAGTTACTGATTGTATGAAAGGGAAACACTTTTCTTGGTCGGAGGAGGCAGGGTTTGTTTTTGAACGAATCAAAGGACTTTTGACGACAGCACCAATTCTTGTATTACCAGACTTTCAGTTGTTATTTGAGTTACGCACTGATGCTTCTAAGGTTGGGATTGGAGGGGTGTTGAGTCAGAAGGGACGTCCTTTTGCATACTTTAGTGAGAAGTTATCAGGGGCAAAGATGAGATATAGTACGTATGATGTAGAGTTTTAGGCTGTGGTGCAAGCAGTGAAACATTGGAGACACTATCTATTCCATAAGGAGTTTGTTCTTTACACTGATCATGAGGCTTTGAAGAATTTGCAAGGGCAGGATAAGATTTCAGCAAGGCATGCATCATGGATTGCTTATCTGCAGCAGTTTACTTTTGTTGTCAAACATAAGTCAGGGGTGACGAATCGTGTGGCCGATGCTTTGAGTAGGAGGAGTCATTTATTAACGACAATGAAAATTGAGGTGACAGGGTTTGAATTATTGCCAGAACTGATTGAAGAAGACCCTTACTTTAAGAAATTTGTTGAGAAAGTTAAGGAGGGAAGTTCTGATGAATTTGTGTTGATTGATAGGTTCTTGTTTAAAGGGAATCGTTCATGTGTACCAGATTGTAGTTTGAGAATGAAGATTATAAAGGAGCTACATGAAGAAGGCCATGTGTGTAGAGATCGAACATTGCAGTTGATTTCTCGATCATAATATTGGTCATCGATGAGGAAGGAGGTTGAAACGTTTGTTCAGAGATGTCATGTTTGTCAAGTTTCGAAAGGGACAGCTACAAATGCGGGTTTGTATATGCCTTTTCCTGTACCTACAAAACCTTGGGTGGACGTTAGTATGGATTTCGTATTGGGTTTGCCGAGAACGCAAAGGGGAAATGACTCGATATATGTTGTGGTGGATCGTTTCTCAAAGATGGTACATTTTGTTGCTTGTAAGAAGACGGCGGATGCTGTTCATGTTGCTCAATTATTTTTCAAGGAGATCTATCGACTTCATGGGTTGCCAGAATCTATTGTGTCGGATAGGGATACTCGTTTTCTGAGTCACTTTTGGTTAAGTTTGTGGAAGATGGTTGGAACGAAGTTAAACTTTAGCAGCTCTTATCATCCGCAAACTGATGGACAAACGGAGGTGGTAAACAGATCGTTGGGAAACGTATTAAGATGCCTTGTGAAGGACAATTTGAAGAGCTGGGATTCGAAATTGTGTCAAGCGGAGTTTGCTCACAACCATGCGGTTAATCGAAGCACAGGATTCAGTCCATTTCAGGTTGTTTATTCAACAATTCCAAAGGGACCGTTGGATCTAACAACAGTGCCATATCAGAAGAGAGTTGTTAATCGGGCTAGTGACTTCATAAATGAGTTACAGGAGTGCCACAGAACTGTTCATGACAGGTTGCTTGCATCTAATGAAAACTATAAACAGTCGGCGGACAAGAAGCGGAGAAGTGTGAGTTTCGAGGAAGGTGACTTGGTTTATACAGTGTTGACAAAAGATCGTTTTCCGGTAGGAACATACAATAAATTGAAGGCGCGAAAATTTGGTCCAGTTAAAATTTTGAAGAAAATCAATGAGAATGTGTATCAATTGAAGTTACCAGATGATGTTCATACTTCTAATGTTTTCAACGTCAAATGCCTAATTCCGTTTCATGGAAACGAACTTATTGTGGAAGAAGATGGTGAAAATTCGAGGTCGAATTTCTGCCAACCAGGAGAGGATGATGCAGCACGATCTACAAATGCACCAGGCTTAGGTCGCTCACGACCTAAGGGGGAAGTTTTAGGTCCCTCACGACCTAATGGGGTAAGCTTGCAAGTGCAATCTGCAGAAGGGTTTGATGGGAAACGAATTAATATGAAGTTAGCTCGTCCAAACGACCTAATTAACAAAGGCAAACGATCTATCGAAGTTCGCTCGGAGTTAAGTCGCTCGGAGTTAAGTCGCACGGAATTAGGTCGCTCGGAATTAGGTCATTTGGGATATGCCGCATCTGCTGGGTTTGGTGAATCATTAGGTTGTCGACATAACGGGTTACGACCTAATGGGGTAGGTCGCTCAGAAGCTTAAGTCGCATCTATTTTAGGTCGCTGGACCTTGTGCCGCTGGAAGAAGGAGCGTTGCAGTTGGGTGGTGCTGCATATCAGTTGAGTCGCTTGTGTCATAAGTCGTAAGTCGTAAGTCGTAAGTCGTTGTTATGTGTATATGTATAGGTCACGTGCGTTGTATCTGTTAGGTCGTTAAGGCGTTTGGTGTCTGTATTGTTTTTGTTTTTAAGTCGTATGTCGCTTTCTGTGATAAGTCGTGCAATATGTTATAATGATAGGTCGTTTCCGACCTTGTTTAGGTCGTAGGTCGCGTCTCTTGTATGTTGTTAGGTCGCGTGCGACCTGGGTTAGGTTGTGTCTTGTATTTTAAGTCGTTAACGACCTATGGTAGGTCGGTGGTGTTGTAATGTGTTGTGTGGAGTGATATAGCCTATAAATAGACGAGTTAGGGTCATTGTGAAAAGTTGTTGATTTTTTTTGAATAAAATTCTTGTTTGATTGCTGTGTGCTTTCATCCTAAATTGGTAGTTGAGTGTAATCTCCTATCTCCACTTTCGGTTATTCGAATGCGCTCGAATCAACGATTGTTGAAGCCGATTCGCGGAATCAAGTGCTCTTGATCAACGCTTGAAGAATTGAAGATCTTCTTTCACGGTATCGTGCGCGATCAACCTGACGAGGATAGCTAGAATTCGGTATCTTCGGATCAACGAATTTGGGCATTTCAGTATTCATCAATCCACCGATTGCTACATTTCATCGATTTCATTTGTTTTCGAAATATCCGCTGCATCACTATTAGAACCTTTCTTTAAATCAACTGACCTGGTCGGATGCTAACTAAGTTGAAAGCTACTAAGCCGAAAGCAAGCAGGCTTTTTTCTTATTATAACAAAAAGGCGCTTCAACCCTTTTGGAACCCCTTGGTCCTGACTCGGTGACTTTTGCCTTTGGCCAATTCATTAGGTACCAAATTGTTGATACTTTGTGCATTTGTTTCGATGGCATGGAGGTGGAGGAACCTAGTCGAAATCTACTTAGGAGGAGCCAAAATTGGCGAGTCATGTTTTTGGCATAAGGTTTTGGTTTTAGATCTTATTAAGTAAACATTTTAACTAACCTGCCATGTTTTTCAACACATTTTAGTTGCTAATTTTTCTTTTCTAAATGTACTGCCATAATGTCAGAATTAATTAATTTAAATCCTTTTCAAAATAACCATTCTCCTTAATTAAATATATAAAACATTTAAGTCCCATACCGTAAATGATTATATGTATTCATAAAAACACTTTGGCAAATTCTACAAAAATTCAAAAAAATCCTTTTTAATAAGTTTTCTAACATATAAAAAATTTAGACCCAAGTTAATTACAATTTATTTGTAAATTATTTTTAACCCAATAAATCATTTTCTTCAATAGAAAATTTATATAAATTCCACATCAATTCATAAAATTATGAAAATTGAAATCCATATCTAATGGTCTACATCTAAAATCGTAAGACATTCGGATGTCATTAAATGAGGTTTTCACATCAAAACATATCACAAAATTTATTTGAACAAGCTCAAATCATCAACATGTATATATAAAAATTTGGCCCTTCAAAATCATGGATAAATCATGCAAATTGTAGAAATTATTCACCTTAGCATTGCGATTAGGATGTTAGATTTGATCTTGATTAAGTTGGTTTGATTTTCCACTTAAAAACTTAAGCTTTCCTCTTCTTCCTCTTTGATATTGGCGGTCGGCCTTAGTGTAGTTATTTTTGTTTATGATAAAATGAAATGAAGGCGTGTTCATTTTCCCAAGGGTATGGGGTATATGTTTCTATATTCCTATTTTGCCCCTTCTTATTTCCTAACACTTTACTTCATATTAGTTCATTTGTCTATTCATTAATATGGCATGGCTGCACCTTAATTAAACCACAAATCTCAATCAATAATTAACCTACATTATTTAATTTAATTTAATTTAACGAATTGAATTTCCTAAAAAATGTCACTAAAAATATGGATGATACAACAGTTTTTAAGTTTTGTAATTTTCTGAGTTATTGTGGATTTATTATGAATTTCTTGTGAAGAAAATGTCAAAATTGGTTTTAAAATTAATTACGGCAATTATATGTTAGCTTTGGGTTAGAAATTTAAATATGTTAGAAAACATATAAAAAGTGATTTATTGGAAATTTTGGAAATTTTTTCTAAATGTTTTATTAAATATATAAAACAATTTAAAGTATGGGACTTAAATGTTTTATATGTTTACAAAAGGAAAAGGGGCTATTTGTAAATATTTTAAATTATAATTTTTGAAATTCGACAGCAATTTGATAAAAGATTTTGACAAAGAATTGGCAAGCAATAGAATTTTGACAAATATGCAAAGTTAGTGGAAAAAAAATTACTTTAGATAGCAATAAAACAATTTTGATAATATTTACCGCTTCACCACTTCCCTACATGTCTTCGACCCCATACTTCCACCTTCGACCAAGTCCAAACGAATACACATGTTACCAGCTTCAGTACATAGTGGATTAGAGTATGGTAAAAGGTATGGAGTCATAACATGGTTTTCGAAGGGGTTGGAGTAGCTTCTGACAACCCAGAACTATTTTAGTTGCAAATAAGGCTTTCGAATGAGATGGCTTTCGACTTTGTCGATTGTTTAAAAGAAAAGAGCTATTGAAAGAGGTTGTCACCATTTCTTTTAAATAATGCTTTCGAGCGGGTCGAAACGTCTGCAGCCACATTCTATCTTTCTAAGCAATTCCTTCGAAAGTGTTTTTTTCTTTAAACCAAGAGCCGCTTCTCCAATGTTTTCGGACGGGTTGGTTTCGGCACCATCTACTTTCTTTACATAGGAAATTGTTTTCGAAATAGTTGCTTTCGACTTACCTATTTTAAGTCCCTTTTTTGTTTTGAAAATTAAACCCAAAAGTTATAAAAGGAATGGTTTTAAATGGTTTCGAAACTATACTCCACAAACTTATACTTGAACTCAATGCTTTTGAAAGGTTTGTTTTAAGTAAAGGACTTTAATACTTTCAAAAGGTATATAATGAAGGTTTCGAAGGGGATGTTCCCTAGTGTTTTCGAAAGGTATATGATAAAGGTTTTGAAGGGGTGGCTCTCCAATGTTTTAGAAAGGTTTACATTTAGTATTTGAATGGAAGGTTTCCAATGCTTTGGAAAGTCAAGCTTGAAATGTATTAAAAGGGGATGTCTAAGGTTTTTCTAAGCTTTCGAAAGGACACTTTCAATGGTCTCGAAAGGTCTATTATAAATAGTTTTGAAAGATATGTTTTGTCTTTTTGGCTTAGAGTACACGGCAATGAAGTTAAATGGTTTCCAAAGTGGTGATTTCAAAGGTTTTGAAAGAGATGATTTAAAGCTTTTAAACAAAGGTTCCAAAAGTTTTCATCAACAATGTTCTGTGTAAAGCATATATCATGGAAAAGAGATTTGAATAAAGCAAAAGTATATTTTTCTTGTTTAATTATGATTTAAAGAGTTAATTCCTTTTTCCAGAAATGATTTCGAGGAAAATTTTGAAGGGTAGTTGACCCTTGGTAAATGACTCAAATATTTAAATACCGGATGGGAATGGTATAGGGTCGTATCCTATACATTAGCTATAGCTCCTTGCTAATTTTAGTCCAAAATTCCAGTGTGTAGAGCTTAGTCATAGGTAAAACTTATATGATTTTACATAGAGAAAGGAATATGTAGAGAAGGAGGTTAGGTTATTGGTGTGCCCCAAAATCATTAGGATCAAGTGACCCTGAGAGAAATAATTGAAGGACAGACCATTCAGAAGTGTGTTTAACATATGTTAGATAAATTATTCTTTCTTCTAGGCCTAAGTTAGCCCAAGGTTAATGGTTAGCCAGAAAAAACTATATTTTGGGACAGATAGTCCATTGATTACCTGATTTATATGCATACATGAAATTGTTAATCTTGCTCTAATCAGTTTGATTGCAGGACATTAATTAGAAAAAAGATGTGTTTTAATGGGATATTAGTAAGGGGAAACCCATTCCGCTAAGCGGCTAGCGCATTTAATATTAGTAAACCGAGATATAATAGTATTATTCACATCAGGCTTTATGTCGGAGTCAAAGTTTGTGTTTTCCTCCATAAACTCTCTGGTGCTCAAAATTCAATTTGAGTAGATGGAGAATTAAATTTTTTCTGCTTTAGTAGGTTAGACGAATAAAGATTTTGAAGACATGCAGGTGGGAATGCTAGCTATATTTAGTAGTTATTTTGTTTTATTTCCACTGTGTTGCATTAAGACTGATTGTCTATTTCATATCCTGATCATCGAAGGGAGCATCTTCATAAGCCGCCCTTGGTATATGTTGTAATAATTATATTTGATCAAAACCTGGGAATCATTTCGGATTATGTAATGGAATATGGAACACGATTTTGCAATGTAATTAGTAAAGTTATTTTTTGAAATCTATGATTTTTTTATATTCATTTGCTTATGATATTATGGATATCATTAACATTAATGTATTTTGTCACCGAAGGTAATACTGTGGATGACTATAGCATTTGTAGAACTTAGCTTCGGGCCTCAACATAGGGGATGTTACAACTTGGTATTAAAGCATAGGTTAATGAAAAACATAAAAGAAATTTCAAACTTAAAATGATTTTGAAAATATAATCCTAAGGAATTAAAGAAAAGATTCGGATATGGGATAATGCTATAGTAACGTACTTGTTATTAACAAGAAATCTTGTCAACAGCCCAAGGTTGTGCTAAAGATTGGAGATTTCCTTTTAGGTAAATATAGTAGGAAGGAAAATATATATCCTTTATGAATTTCCTTTCGATTAGGCCTTAGTGGACAGAAGATACTCAGAACGACCTTCCGACTCAATGGAAAGGGTCAGTATTCATTCTTAATGAACTTTTGACCTAGTCATGTCTGTTTGGATTCTCCTTCGAAAGATTTCCTTTTTATTATGTCAAGGAATCCATAATAAGGTTTGCCTTTATTGGTTTCCACCTGATCGGGGGTCTTAAAAAGTTGAATGGTTTGGACTTAGCTAAAGATTATAAGTATGGATTTTTACCTGCGGGTGTAACCTGCTTGGGTTTGAACTAGTATTCTCAAGCTACAATATTTCGGAGATGGGTTTCGACCTTGTCGAAAGCTCGGCCCTTGGGTTCCTTGTTAGTTGAAGGTTTGAGCAAGTCGTGACCATGTTTCAACCTTGTCAAAAGTGGTGGCTAAAGGGGAAGATAGCTTGAAGTTTGTAATCCGAGTTATTTCAATCTAGAGCATTTCGACTGTGTCAACAATGCCCTTTTGACATAGACGAAACCTAAAAACAAGGTTAATTCCAACAAAATCTTATTAAGCAGTAAATATCAAATATATTTAAGACTTCCCTTTAATAGGCATAAAAGACTTTATTTCTCCAAATCCCCAATTCAATTTTATAATTCGGGTAATAGCAGTTTGCAATAAGGAAAATACAAGTTTCGAATGGAAGGAATCCGATCCCCAAAACATGACACCTAGGGTCTTATCAATAGATACAGGTTGGTACCTTTTGAACTAGGAGCTTCTGGCTTGGTTGAAAGGTGGCTGCCGAATGACTTAAGTATGCTTCGTCTTTGTCGAAAGGAAGGGTTACGCCTCTCTTCTTTGTATTGCCTTGTAAGTGATTACAAAGCTGTCAATAGGTAATGCTCAATGGTTTTGATGGTGTTGGTCATGCTCGACCACTTGTTTTTAATCTAATGTGGAACCCTCCTGAGTCACAATTGTTTCAACCGGTTCGAAAGGCGTACCATAGCTTTCGAAGGCGTTGTCTTGGACAGTATTGCTTTCACATGGTTTAAACAAAGGCGAAACTTTTGGTGCCGAAAGGTTTGGTGCATATGCAAATAGTTGTTCCCATTGTCTTCGAAAGGTGCTACTTTGAATTAATCGAAAGGTTATCATGCATATGAAATGACCAAGTTGAAAGGTGGCTATTGATGGTGAAAGGGTGCTTTTGACTCCTTTGTCTCCATCGAAGGTATGAACTCATTGGATCATTGTTGTAGAGACCTTCTGATGCCTTCAATAGGTTTTGAATCTTCTAGACTTTGATGGTAGCATCCCTCCGACTCCTATAAAAGGTTTAGCTGGAACATTCTTCATTTGCCCTTCTTTGGCTTCCGCTTAAAATGGTGTCGATCAAGTCAAAAGGTTGATTTTTGGAGTAAAATTTCCCCCCTTATGAAGTGATGCTCTTTACTTTCCAAGTCATTTATGTCGAAACCTAATAGTTTCTCGCCTCCTGGCCTTCTCGTATAAATCTGAGCCGCTTATTTAAATCTGATCTAACGGTCAACAACTCTTAAGGGACTTTTCTTCTAAGTATGCTCTTTTTCTTTTCTTTCATTTACCTACAACCAATATTTCAAGTAAAAGTAAAAGAATTCCTAAAAATTTCTCAAACTTTCCATCAGCTTGCAGAAATCAAAGTAGAAATCAAATCTAATTGTAAGCACATATTTTTCTCAGTTCTTTGAATTTCTCTTATTTTTATTATCCTTGGAACTCCAAAGTAAATTTTAAATTTTGATATCTCACGATCTAGATTTTGATTCCAAATTGTATGATTTTTAACCTTCTATAGACATACCCTATTCGATTTTCTCAGGTTGTTCGATTTGATTTATTTTAACTTTTAAGAAAATTTTAAGATTCAATTCCTAAACCAATAAGGTTTGTTCGTCATTTTGAATTATTTTCTACATTTTAGGATATCTTCTAGTTTTGAAAGAATTTGAATTCTCGTTTATAATTTTCAAAATCGAAATTCCTTGATGTTGAAATCCATCTCCTTATCGGGTTAGGTTTATTTGTTTAACAAATTTTAGAAACTCTAGATCTACAATCAGGTTTGGGGAAGACGGTGGAACCTACTTTCTTCGCCTGGAAGATCCAAATGTATGAATGAAAAATTAATGCCAAAAATGATCTTCATACCCCTTCGAAAGGAATTGAGGCGGCAACATTGGTTTTACTTCCCTAGCCCCCTTTCGGTGGAGTCGAAAAGTATTGTAGTGCCAATTAGATCAACCTTGTCGAAAGGATGTGTAATTAAGTAGAGTGTAGTCACCCCTTCAAAAGCAAAACATCTCAAATTAGTCGAAACCTTTTATGTCAATGCAATCCATTCTCTTTAGTTAACCTTCACAACCATCATACCTTGTCAACCCTTTTGACATAATTTAAATTTAATGATTCAAAACGATCTAGAGTTAATATTATTACTTAGCATTGTTGAAACGTTCTAAGTGCAAATATGCTTAACTTAGGTCCTTTCGACTCAATGAGTGCATTGGGTTTTGACAACATTCGTATCTCTCTTAGGAAACCTTAGTCAAAGGTTTCGACAACGATGAAGGGTATTGTTACTTTGCTTATGAAATGTTTGTCGCATACATTTTTGTTCGAGTTTTTAGTTAACTTGGACTAACTCCTTGTGACAACTTAGTTATTGTGGAGATTTCGTCAAAATGCCACCTTACACTCTATTTTTTTCATCCAACCATGTCGAAAGCCAGAAATAGGTCATATTTGTGCTTTCGACGTTGTCGAAAGTTATTAGTTAAATGTTTACTTCCTTTTCTTTTGGACACTTTCGAAAGCTCTATTGAATACTCTTATTTAGTCTTTTGACCTTGTCGAGAGGTAATTACCAAGTGTTATTTCCCATCGACTTTGTAGAATGCCCAACAACTTTTATTTTTAGCTTAAACCATTTCTTTTCAAAAATTTAATCTTTCATGTTTGGCTTTTTGTTTGAATCATTCAAGTAGGTCTTTGACTAATTCTGAAACGAACACTATGTTCATATAGACTTGGAAATTTTAACTAAAAGATTTTTACCTTACAAAATCATGAGCTCTCCAATGAAACTTGATGCTATTTTGAAGCATTCTCTGCTATCTACATAGGACGACGTTGATTCCATCCTCAAAGATTTCGGCATTGCTGGTGTGGAAGCTATGCCACCCTAGGAAGTTGAAACTATCAACAACCCTCTCGAAGGGTTTTCCGCGAACACTGCCGTCCATATATAGCACGAGGGATTCCCGCCTTTCTTTGAATTCTGTCCAGATTCATTTCTCACATTGGATTTGCTCCAACCTAGCTATCCCCTAATGTTTACACCTACATTCTATCTCTAGAGCTGATGGCATTAGAGCAAGGTTTCGTTCTTTAAATGTTGAAGTTTTGGATTACTATACTAGACTAGTCAAGCGTAACACCCTCAATCATCAGATCTTCATGGCTACTCTCAATGAAGTTGATATCAAATGGGGTCAACAAGTTTAAAGACTGGAATAACTAGTTTCTTTGTTCGTGTATCCCTAACATCAGCGGAATCTTTTCTACTTAAGTTCTGATTTTCATTGTTTTTTTTTCTATTTTATGTCTTCTCTTATCTGAGTCTCCATCTTTTGTTAGGCTTTCCTGTAAAAGAACTTAATGAAGCTGACAGCGGAACGATGGAGTCTCCAACAACAACTTCTGTTAAAAATAGGAAGCTGATTGAAGCTATCGATCCCGTCCAATTTGAGGAAGCATTCTCTTCTTCGTCTTGGTCAAAGGGTTTTGGGACTACCCCCTTTGATCTAGCGCACATCAAATTGTTAGTCTTTGAGATAATGGTTTAGATGACAACAACCTTAGGACTTGTTATAAAATATAAATACTAACGTTATGGTTTAGATATATATGTATGTATGTATGCAGACTATAAACATGTAGGTACCAAGAATAAAGACTGTACAGTATAGAGATACAAGACTGATGAATTTAAAGATTAAAGATATCAAGATTGAAGACTCAGGAGTATCAAGAAATCAAGAGTTCAAGATTTCAAAAGTACAAGATAAGTATTGAGTCTAGAATTATGTCAAAATATCTTGAAAGCACTTACATCTTTATTTGAAATTTATTCGTGGAATGGAATCCACTCCGAGCCTGTTAAAGGAATGGAACCCTAGTGGGATGGAATCCACGATAATACCTAGAGGAACATATAGTGGTCCTATTTTGATATCCACTAATTTTATAAAAATGCTTTTCAAAAAAATATATCTCTTGTTTTTAAAAATGTTTTCAAAACTTTCTTTTCAAAATGACATCTCTCTTGGTTTTAAATATTTTCAAAACTATTTTTATCATTTTTAATATTTTGACTAAAAAATTGTCCTTGTTTTCAAACCATCTCTTGTTTTAAATTTTTATCTTTAAAGTATTTATATACTTAGATTTTAAATCACTTTATAGATTAAGATTATATATACTAAAAATTACGTTCTAAAATCTTTTGTATGTTTAAACTATATTCAAATATATTTACAAAGTTTAGAAATTGCTTTGACAAATTATAGAAGCCAATTTTAATAAGAAAATGAAAACATCAATTTTTCCTTGTGCATGTCGACATCCCTCAACCCCCATGTCGACATGGTGTCCATTATTTTCAAATTTTAGTTTTCAAAAGAAGTGTCTATTCGTCGTATCCTTTCACGAATAGATATGGTTGTTGCTCTACTATAAATACCAGTAAGTTCTAAATGTATTTTTTACCAGATTTCATTTATTTTCTCTCCTCTTCATCATCCACATTTATTTTAAAGAATTCTAAACTATACTCTATTGAAATAATAAGTGAATCAAACTTGATTATCTCTTGTTTGATTCTCTGCCACTCTCTCCATAAGATCTTAGTGCCGTTCAGAGTTATAGAATTTTTTGTAAATCAAACTATTAAGTAAAAGGCGCGGTTGAGCCTTGAAATCAATTGAGTGTGATTGTAGCCTTGGAAATCAATTAGGTGATCTCATAGCCTAGTTTATCAAGAGAGTTTGCCCTGGACTCGAGTACACGAGGGTGTACCTCATAGCCTTGAAACCGAGGGTGTAATTTGGGAGATTATTTTGATAAGAAATCCGCACGATTGTATGGGACCGTATGTAGGGTAACTCCAAACTAGTATAAAATCCTGATGTGTTCTTTCCTTTACTACTTTTATTTAGTATTCGCATCTATGTTTGATTCTGCGATTATATATGTGTCTGTGAACTACATCTGTTAGTGATTAAATTATATAAGTTTCAAAAAGATTTAGAAAATCCACAAAACACTATTAACCCCTCTAGTGTTATTCCAGCCTTAAGATATGTAATCCGCATTTCTCACATTTCGTATCAGAGCACTGGTTTTCAAAGTTTTCATAATCTGAATTTTGAAAAGTTTTCAAACTGGCTACCAAAACTGGTTCTGTTAGCACTGTCACTAGTTCATTTATAGAGGGTCAGTCTACTGCCAGACCACCACTTTTTAATGGTAGTAATTATGCATATTGGGCATGTAGAATGAAAATATATTTACTATCAATAGGACTAGACACTTGGAATATCACACAAACTGAATATTCTGAACCCACAACTAATTTTGCACAGTGGACTGCTGAGCAAAAGACTATTGCAAAAAATAATTCCAAAGCCATGAACATTTTATTTTGCTCGCTTGATAGGAATGAATTCAATAGAGTATTTGTTATTAGTCTACATATGATATCTGAAAAATTTTGCAAGTTACTCATGAAGGAACAAGCAAAGTCAAATAGACCAAAATATCAATTCTCACAAATCTGTTTCAATTACTCAAAATGAATTCTAATGAGTCTATTTCAGATATGTATAGTATATTTCAGGATATTGTGCATTCTCTAATATCATGGGGAATTTTTTTTCTAAAGAAGATCAAGTCAGAAAAATTCTGAATTCTCTTGCCCCGAAATGGGATCAGAAAACTCTTCCAATCGAAGAAGAAAACGATATCAGTACTTTAAAGATTTAAGAATTCATTGGCAATCTAGCGTCGTTCGAAGTACAAATGCAAGGGAGAAGAGATAACAAGGCATTCAAAAAGAAGTCAATTGCATTCAATGCATTAATAGATGGATCAGACTCGGGAAGTGATGATGATGAAGAAATAGCTTTCATGACAAAGAATTTTCGGAAGTGTCTAAAATACAGAAAGATGAACAACTTCAAAAAGAATGAACTTAGGAATTCTGGAAATCATAATGAAGTACCAAACCACGTCAAATATTCAAATTGTGTGAACCAGGCATTCTCAAAAGAGATTGCCTGCATTCTGATAAGCAAAAGTTTCTTGCAAGCAATGATTATACAAAGAAAAGAAAAAGAGCATATACCGTTACAATATACGATTCAAACTCAGACTCGTCCTCAAGCGATGATGATTAGAAGATGGAAGATTCAAATACGTGCTCTATAGCTATTCATGGTTCCGATGATCTCGGAGATACGAATCTATAAAAAGGTACACGTTTATAATATATTGGTTGAAACTGTTTGCTTAAAAGTGTTTAATTATTTGATTGTTTTCTAAATTATGTGTTTGAATTTTAATTTTTTTATTATTATGTTTATTTTTTTTTTAATATTATAACATTTTTTATTAAAAGAGTATTATTATATTTAATATTATTCAAGAAAATATATGGACATTAAAAATAATATATATAGATATTAAAGCATATAGGAAAATATTAGTCACATAATTCTCTGACCCATGTCGACATGGCCTTATCCAAGATGTCAACACCCTATCAGAGGTTTGAAATTCAAATTCAAATTCAAATTCAAAATTTTGAATTTTCCTTCACCTTTTCACCAAACTCAATGTTTTGGAAAGGTACCTCTTGACCGAAGAACATGTCTATTGAATATCTATTTATTTTCATTATCTTATAAAACTTTCTACTCTCTTCACTCTTTCAAACTTTCTACTCTCTTCAAAAATGGCTTCTTCAAGCACCCCATCCACAATGAGGCTGTTTAAAACCATTAAAGAGTATATCTATAATGATCTACAAGCAATGAAGGCTTATATAAGCTATGCTAATTTAGGAAAAGTTCATACGGGAAAATTTGCTATCTTTAGCGATTTCTCTACATACGAAATCAACGCTCTTCTTGAAGAGAATCATATCCTTAGTCTTTTTGACAATTCTCAAAATGATTTTGTTTGTTACCTAAATCTTGTTAAAATGTTTTATGCGAATTTGAATCGCGGTTTTTATGAAGGAAATGAATATGGGAATTTGGTCGAACAACATAGAAACTTTTGTTTTCATTATCCGAATTGTTCGATTCACAGATCTCCAATTGTCAAAAACTCTCATTAGTAGTGTTATTCTATAATTTATGTACTTGAATATATCTATGGGTTGATGTTCTATATATATGTAAATATGACATAGTATATAATAAAAAAATTTGTTTTGCTTATTATACTACCTTTTTAGTATTTAGTTTGGATAGTATTAGATTAAGGGTGTGCTACATATAAGTTTAGAATTAGTTTTTGTTGATGACAAAGGGGGACAAGTATAAAATAGAGTAGTTGAGTAGTTAGGCTTAGATTAAGGTGGAGTTATTAGTTTTGGGGGAGTTATATTGAAGGTGAAGTATATTTTATAAACGCAGGTTGTCATCATCAAAAATGGGGAGATTGTTAGTCCTTAAGATGATGGTTTTGATGACAATAAACTTAGGACTTGTTATAAAATATAAATACTAACATTATGGTTTAGATATATATGTGTATGCAGAATATAAACATGGAGGTACCAACAACGAAGATTGTACAGCAAGAAATGAATTTAAAGATCGAAGATATCAAGATTGAAGACTCATAAGTAACAAGAAATCAAGATATAAAGAGTTCAAGATTTCAATACTATAAGATAAGCATTCAGTCTAAAATTATGCTATAACTTCTTGAAAGCACTTACATCTTTATTCCAAATTTATTCATGGAATGGAATCCACTTTAAGCCTGCTAAAGGGATGGAACCCTAGTGGGATGGAACCCACGACAGTATCTAGTGGAACATATAGTAGTCCTATTTTTATATCCACTAATTTTATAAAAATGCTTTTCAAAAATATTTGTCTCTTGTTTTTAGCAAATGTTTTCAAAACTTTCTTTTCGAAACGACATCTCTCTTGGTTTTAAATATTTTAGCCTCAAAACTATTTTTATCATTTTTAATATTTTGATTTTAAAATTTTCCTTGTTTTAAAACCATCTCTTATTTAAAATATGTAGCTTTAAAAATTTATATACTCAGATTTTAAATAACTTTATAGATTAAGAATATATATATTAAAAATTACTTTATAAACTATTTTATTTGTTTAAACTATATTCTAATATATTTACAAAGTTTAGAAATTGTTTTGACAAATTATAGAAACCAATTTTAATAAGAAAATCAAAACATCAATCTTGCCTCGAGCATGTCGACATCCCTCAACCCCCCATGTTGACACGGCGTCCGTTATTTTCAAACTTCAATTTTTAAAAGAAGTTTCTATTCGTCGTATCCTTACACGAATAGATATGGTTGTTGCTCTACTATAAATATCAGTAAGTTCTAAACAAATTTTTAACCAAATTTCATTTATTTTCTCTCCTCTTCATCCTCCACATTTATTCTAAAGAACCCTAAACTATACTCAGCCGAAATACCATGTAAATAAAATTTGATTATCACTTGTTTGATTCTCTGCTACTCTCTCCATAAGATCTCAGTGCTATTCAGAGTTATAGAATCTTTTGTAAATCAAATTATTGAGTAAAAGGTAAGGTTGATCCTTGAAATAAATTGGGTGTGATTGTAGCCCTAGAAATCAATTAGGTGATATTGCAGCTTGCTTAAATCAAGAGAGTTTGCCCTGGACTCGAATACATGAGGGTGTACCTCGTAGCCTTGAAACCGAGGGTGTATTCTAGGATATTATTTTGAGAAGGAATCCGTACGATTGTACTGGATTGGATGTAGGGTAACTCCGAACCAGTATAAAATCCTCTATCCTTTATAGCTTTTATTTAGTATTTTCATTTGTGTCTGATTATATGATTATATATGTTTCTATGAATTGCACTTGTTAGTGATTAAATTACATAAGTTTTAAAAAGACTTAGAAAATCCACAAAACACTATTCACCCCCTCTTGTGTTATTCCAGCCTTAAGATCCATAATCCGCATTTCTCACATCAAAGGGAAAACATTTCCTTTCCTTGGGAGATTCTGAACATTTTTCTCCCGTGTATCCTATTTGCTCAGACCACCTTGGTAAGTCATAGCCAAAACATTTTTATCCATCCCTTTCGTTTTCTAAATTATTTTGCCGGCCTTTAATCTACTTGAACTCTATCCAGCTTCTTCTCAATTCGAAAAGTTTGTTAGCATTGCTCTACCCCCTCCAACAACCTCTGGTGCACCATCTATCATTTAATCTCCCATCAAAACCAAGAAGTCTTTCAAAAGGAAGTTGGTGGAATCATTCAAAACTGAACCTCCCTAGAAAGTTTCTAAGATTGTTGATGTAGAGGAGGAGAGGCATTCATCTCTTGATAGTGCTCCCAAGAGTCCAATTATTGAAGCTTCTAAAGAAAAACTAGAGAAAACTCCAACTGCTCTCGACCCTCTTTCTCACATTTCCATTTTTGATTCTCCAGCTGCGCTCATGCGAATATAACTAGCTTTGTAGATGACTCCCTATTTTTAATAAATTCCCTCAAAGCTGTTGTCATCTTCTCCAACTTCCATCAATTTAGAAAAGAAAATTGATTCCATCTTGCATTCTAAATCTTTCTCTTCTATTCGCCCGCCTTCAACTATCTATGATTTGGTGGGACATTATCGCTCTTTGATAAAGCAACAACTTTTAGTGAGTTTTTCCTTGCTTAACTTTGTTATTATTGTTTTTCTCTAAATCCCTAAATTGCATTGCATTTTCTTCTTTCAGATTTCTAAAAGTAAGTTAGTTCTTAAAGAGAAAGCAACGAAATCCTCTGCTCGGTCCTATGAATTCCACGAGGAAATTTATGCTCTTAAGAGACATGTGCCCTCTATTTCTACTACTAGAGATGAAGCAATCTCAGAGTTGGAATGATAAAGAGCTTCTCTTGCCCAAGTTAAAACTAATTTTCTCAAAGAAAGAAGGGCTTGTCAACTTCTGCTAATGAAAAATTCACTATGGAGCTAAGTTTAAAAGATTCCAATAAGGAGAAAGCTCGTATAGCAGCATAGAACATTTTTTAAGGAGAAGTTCAAGAAGAATAGGGCTTTCATGAAATATTTGTCGATAACATTTCCGACGCCAAGCAACAAGTATCTAAATTTCTCACTTCTACACATGGGTAAATTTTGCTGAACTCTTATAAAGAAGCCCTCGCGCTCACCTATATTGAATACTTTAAGAAGTGTCCTAACTTCAGTTTCCCCAAGCTTAACACTACCCTCGTTGATAGTGTAATGGGAAAGTTCAACCAAATGAAGTAGGGGATTGAACCTATAGAAAAGGCAGAAATTGACACCTCTAAGATTCTTTCCTTTGGCATCCCCTCTTTCGGTACTGAATCGGACTCTGAAGAAGAGGGTGACATGGATGATACGGGGAAAGAAGGCAATGTTAAATACGATGACAATGACCATAACAATGGTAATGATGACAATGTTGATAACACCAAAGCTTCAGAGAAAGAGCCAACTTTTCCTACAGCTACCTCCCTTGAGTCTGTTGGGCCTTCTATACATCAAGAGGATAAGCCTGCTCCAGTTAATGTTGACGGGTCTAAAGGGAATGATCAGGCTACTCAGACCTCTGTCCCAATATCACAAGTATAGGATACTCTGTTTAAATATCTTTCTCTTTGAAGATAATAATAGCGCAAATCGTTCATTTTAGATAAGGAAGAAGTTTATCCTCCCCTTTAAAATTAAACTTGAGAGAAAATAAGATGAAATAAATAACCTATATAGGGAGTTAGACAAGCAAGTAAGGGAGCATAATGTACTTTTTGATAAGTATCATAAACTTAATAGAAGTGCCTCGATGCTGGCGTCTTTTAAACATTAGAAGATTGCACCCTTATTAAAGTGAGTGCACCTCTGAAATGACACTCTCTTGAAAGAAAACCGAGAGTTAGTCACTCTATTTTGGATGTTGATTGAAGAAAGGGACATTTGAATCAACTTTTTGTATAAGGCTTGTTGTAGAAAT
This sequence comes from Allium cepa, assembly GCA_030765085.1. Classification (NCBI taxonomy): domain Eukaryota; kingdom Viridiplantae; phylum Streptophyta; class Magnoliopsida; order Asparagales; family Amaryllidaceae; genus Allium; species Allium cepa. Next base: position 512,272,243 of record CM060941.1, read on the forward strand.
TCAATTACCGATTTTTCATACTTAGGCGAATTTAGCTAGGGTCTCCTTAGACGTCTTCAGAAGAGTTACTTGGATGAATTCGGATCTAACCCACACCTTTTAGCTTTTTGGAACTTGTGACAGGTCAAACCAATTCCCCAAGATCTCCCCTTTGAAAAGCTTAAGTATTTTAAGAACAAATTTTGTATCTGAGTTATTTTCTAGTCTATTTTGTATGAACCAGATGAGTAGTTGTAAATATGCAATAATTTATTGATTTATAAATATTTGTTTTAGTTTCGCTCTTTATGCTTGGCTTCGTTTTATTATATTATTACAGAGTGACTGTTCACTAGGTCGACTAGTTTCTAAAGACCACTTAAGCCAATATGTTAAACTGAGAAGGTTTTATCTTGCATCAATTTTAAAAATTTTGAAGGTTTTATCTTGCATCAATTTTAAAATCTTTGAAATTGGCAAGATATTATTTTCTTAGAGATTTACAAAACCCTATATGGAATATCCCGGTCTCTGCTTTGACTACTTAGTGATCAGAAGGAAACACTCCTTAAGGAGATTAAAACATTCCGCTCTAAATTAATTTGTGGTCATGGTACTCCAGCCGGAAAGTGGAACTATAGCAAATGTCCACCAGTTATCACTCCAGAAGGGGTCAATATCCCTTTTGATTCAATAGTAACCCATTCTACTAACTTATTAGATAATGTTAGAAAAGTTGTTTCTCAACTTCAGATGTAAACCAATTGTTTATTGTATTTATCAATTTAATTGTTACTGTTTGAATTGTAACCTATTATTACAATAGTAAAGAGACTTTTCAACTTGATTTTCACTCTATTTTGTTTCTTTTTGCTTAAATAGGAGCCGCAATTATCTACAGTTTCTCTCCTCCTTGATTTAACATCACACATCGCTACTCTTAGAGAGAAACTGTTAAAATCAAGTAGAGGGATTAAACTTAGTGAAGATACTTATTGGAATGCTTCGGTGGCAACATCGAAGCCTTGAAATGACACAAAAGATATTTTCTTCAAAAAACCATTGCTAATAATCTTAAAGGATCAAATTGCTTAGGATGATATTAAAAGAAAAGCTGAAACAATTTTGTCACTAAAGCGACAACTAAAGTTTAACCTTTCAATCGATTTCGATCATAAGATGTTGGAGCTTATTCAATAGATCAGCGATTTAGAATTGTAATTGAATGATAGTCAATCTCAGTGCGAATCATTAGAATTCATCAAGGGGGAGAAGATTTCTAGTATAGATTTGCCAGTTCTCGCACTTCTCCCTCGTTCTCCAAGCCTATGAGGTCGAATTCTCTTGCTGCTCAAAAATTTCCCTCAATGCTTAACCCTCCCCGTGCTTAGATGAGAATGCTCTGGGTGACTAGTGTAGAATAGTTAAGTTCTAAATACTTAAGTATTTTTATGAGCAGCAAAGTGTGAAGCATTCTCAAACTACCAATGAATATGCTTCTAAGGTTCAGAAGCTCGAACATTATATATACTTACTTTAGAAGCACATTGCTGAGTTAGAAAGGGATAACAAGACCCATAGATGCAAAACAGAGCATTCAACCACGATCTGAAGAAAAATATTAATGCGATCAATGTCACGAACTGCATAAGAAAGAAGGAAAAGAAACTGAAAGAAGTGCTCTATGCTGCAATTCATCACATAATTGATCCTTCAGTCGTCGAGAATCTTAATAAAGCTGCTCAAGACTTGTAATATATTTGCATCTTTAAAATGTATAAAATTGCTTTATATATATATGTGAGTAACTTCATAGTTTTGTAAATAACTTCATGACTCATGTAAATCATATAAATTTTGTAAATATCACATGATTTGTAATCATTTCCTGTAATGTCACTTCTACAATACCTTCTGATGGCTCACTCGTTATTTGCTGAATTTTTCCTTTCTCTTTACCATGTTGACTTCCCTGAAATAACTTCTTTGGCATACCAGTCTGTGTGTATCATTTGCATAGATTAACAAATCATCTTATTAATTGCATAAAAAAGTTGCTTATATTAAATGTCTAAATACCATCTTTATCCATGATGAGAGATACTTAAGAATTTAACTTCAACCATTTGGATGAAATATCTGAATTTTGTTGATAGGAGATCCCGCCCCATCACATGGAGATAAGTGTTGGATAGAAATTTAATAATAGGACTAAATCCAAAAAACATTATCTGAATATCTATGGTAGAAACCCCTTTACCCATTCTGAGGTATGTATGAAATTTGAAAGCGTGGAAATTTGATTTCTAAATTCAAGCATTTGCTAAAATGTATAGCAATGATCTCCTAGAGAGTATTCTTTGACCTAGATTTGGGCATTTGTGATATACCACTATAGATTTAAAATAAAAATTCCAAGCCCAGATTGGGGCATTGAAGAGTAGTAACCTCACAACCCTGATTCGGGTAAGATATAGATGCTTTAGTAATTGATAGAGGCTGAAACCCATATTCAGGTATTAATAAATAAAGTTATGAAATAAATATCTTGAAACCCAAATTTGGCTAATAATTGATGACATTCAACTGTGAGAGAACTGCAACCCAAATTCGAGTATTAATAGATGATGTTTTAGAAATGAATGTTCCAAACGAAAATTCGGGTATATAAGTGGGGCTCTATTCTACTTCATTGATATGGGAACCCTTCAGGTGTTGTAGGAAGTAATTTGATTAGTTTCCTTTTGAGTTTGACCATCTTAGTCTACAATTTGATATGCCATTTCTCGGGCTTCAACTATGCATAATTGGATATGTCGTTTCTCAGGCTTAGACATTTTAGCTCATTGCTGAATGAGCCTCCTCTTGGGCTTGGATGTATTAATCCATTATTTAATGGGCCTCTTCTTGGGCTTGGTCTTGGACATCATAGACTATTGGTTGATAAGCCTCTTCTTGGGCATGGATGTCTTTGTCAATTTTTGTCCAGCGCTCTTTGTTAGCTTATCTTAGAGGCTGGAACCAAGGACTTACCCGACCTCCCTCCAGGAGGTGCCATGCCCTGGCCATTTTGCCGCGCGGACAGGGGCTTTTTCGGTGCTTTACCATGGCCTTCTTATGGCGCGAATAAATGCTTACTCCATCCTCTCTCTAGGTGATGCCTTTCCTTGGCCATAGCGTGGCATGGATAACGGCTTGTTCGGAGCTTTTACCTGAAAATCTTATGGTGCGACTAAAGAATTACTCCGCCCACCCTCCATGAGGTGGCATGACATGAGTAGAAGCGCGGCCAAGAGCATGTTCGGTGCTTTAACCTAGCAATCTTATGATGTGGCTAAAGGCTTACCCTCCCTCCCTTCAAGAGGTGCTCTACCCTGGCTAACTCGGCGTTGACAAAGTCTTTTCTACAATCTTAGGTAGACCACCATCTGAGGTAGTATACAAATATAAGGATCATTTCTCTCCCAACCATGTAGATTTTCTTTTTATGTAAAGTAACTCTTTATTGACTTTGTCTCAAATTCTTTTTACAAATTCGTGAATCTGTCATTGTCCGAAGAAATTTATGATCATCCACTCCATGGTTTTTACAACATCCTATCAAGAGGCCCAAAGCTAAGTGCTAAAGATGTTGTAGTCATCTATAGTATTAACTACCAATGACTAAATACGGTTATGTTAATGGTATCCTTAATATCAGAAGCACTTGAATATGAAACAAATCACTGATTTCAAAACAGAATTTTTTTTCCATTACATTTCAAAATTACATGTTCCACATTCGAATTAAAATCCCAATATGTTTCCAGGCAATGATAATACACAATTTTTAGAAATTAAGCCAAGAGCGGCATATAAAGATGCCCACTTGGATGATCAGAGTAATATTATCATAACTGACATAATATACACGGCAGAAATAAACATAAAACAAGAACTTCAACTCCTAAATAGCTATCCGTTAGCCTCCTTCTCACTTTTGGTAGCATTATTCATCATCCTACTAAACCTATAAAGCTTTAATCTCTCATCCAACTCAAATTAATTTTGAGCACCGAGAGATTAAGAAAACATAAACTCCGAGTCGGACATAAAGCCTGGTGTGAATAATACTATACTTCTCGGTTTAGTTGACATTAAATGAGACCAAGCCACTTAGCGGAATGAGTTTCCCCTCACTAATATCATTTTAAAACATACCTTTTGCAAACCTTTTTCCTACAGCCAAAACTGGTTAAATTGTAAAGCACCATTATATATATATATATATATATATATATATATATATATATATATATATATATATATCAGGTAACAAACGGACTATTTATCCGAATACTATATTTTTATTTGGCCGACTATTAACCAATGGCTGACTCATTTCTAACAGAATTAATAACAAAATAATCTAACAACTATTAAGGACATTTGTTTTGGACGGTCTATGCATTAACTAGCTATTAAATACTTCTCTTCTGGGTGGTCTGCCCTTTATTTAACCTCTCCCACGATCACTTGATCTAATGGTTTTGCCAGCTTACCAAGAACCTAACTGTATAGAAAACATATTTAATTTGGTGTGTAATCAATATTTTAGCCTTAATGTGACAAAGCCCTGCACTCTAGAATTTTATACTAAACTAGCCGGGGCCAAAAGTTAATGTATAGGGCACGCCTTATACCTATCCTATCTGGTATTCTATTATCTAAGCCATTTTACTTAGGGATAACCTCCCATAATTTTCCTTTAAAACCTTTTCATATGAAAATTGATTTAAAACCCTTTTTAAATCAAACTTAAAAAAGGAAAATATTCATACTTTATGCTTTACTCAAATTACCATGCCATGTTATATATATACTTTACCCCAGTCATTGTTGATGAAAAACTTTAACCATTTGAAGTACCCCTTCCGATCGTACTGAAAGTACCCTTTCGAAAGTAATATAAAACTCTTTCATCCATTTAGGCTGAAAGACCAAATCTTCCTTACGAAACCATTCATATAAACATAACGAAATCAATGAAATTCCTTTTCCATCGAAAGCCAAAAACTTTAGATATCCCTCTTTAAACCCAATAAACATTTCCTTTCGAAACCATATGAAAAACCTTTCCTTTTAGGCCTTTTGAAACCATTGAGGAACCACCCCTTCGAAACCTCCTTTAAAACCTTTCGAAGGTATTAAAACCTTAAACCATTCGAAAGAGTATGGGTTCAATTTTAAAATATGTGGAAAACCCCTTTTGAAATTATTTGACATTAAACTAGTCGAAACCTTTAGTTATTCTTTAAAATCATTAAGGGTCACAAGCAATTAGGTTTAATGCTACTCTTTCGAAAGCTAAAACCAAATAGAGAAGTGATGGTGTCGAAACCATCCATTCTGAAAGCATTGGAGAAGTGATGGGGTTTTTAAAAGAAATAACAACCCTTTTGAAAGCTCTATTTTAAAAGGTACAAAGCGGTAACAAAAGCTTCGACATGGTCGAAAGCTATTGTTTAAAACATAGGTGCAACTATTTAAAAACCAACTTTTCAAACCACTTACTTAGTCGAAAGAACCTCATTTCTTAGAACAAAAGAGAAACCTTAAAAACATTCCTTAAATCAATATACATATTCAAAAGCCAACTAAGTTTAAATCTATATGGTCGAAAACAAGCTTGCGTGTTTTTCTTTTAGAACAAAGAAGTGTTTCTACCCTTTCGAACACCCTTGGTTTGGACCCTTACCTTTCGCCTTTGGTCTAATTCCAAATGTACCAACAAGTCGATACAATGCACATTGGTTTGAGGAAGGAGGCACAGGGTCTTAATCGAAAGCTAGCTGGGCGAAACCAAAAGTGGCAAAACATGCCTTTAACATGAATTTCAGATTTTAAACCTTTTTAAGAAAAACCTTCTAACTAACCTTCCTTATTTGTCAAATTCTTTTTGCTTGCCAATTTTTCTTTTCTAAAAGTACTTATGTAATTCAGAATCATTTAATTTAAATTATTTTCAAAATACCGCTTCTTCTAAATAAAATATATAAAACATTTAAGTCACATACTTAAATAATTTTATATATTCATAAAAACACCTTGGAAAATTATAAAAAATTCCTGAAACTCCTTTTCAATATGTTTTCTAACATATGAAATTTTAGACCGGAATAATTATTTATTTTGCCATAAATAATTTATAATCCAACGAATCATTTTCTTCACTCAAAAATAAATAAAAATATACATAAATTCAGAAAATTATGAAAATTGCAACTCATCTCTAAAATAACATTTCTAGTCTATGTCTAAATCGCAAGGCATTTGGACGTCATTAAATAGGGTTTTCATACTAAAACATATCATATATTCTATATGAACAAATATAAAACATCGACATGTATATATAAACATTTTTCTCCTCAAAATCATGGCAAAATGTGCAAGATAAAATGCGGGTTTCATCTTAAAACCGAAATCATTAAAATTGAAATGTAGTAATTATTCACCTTGGCTTTGTGATTAAGGATATAAGATTTGATCTTAATTAAGTTAATTTGCTTCTTCCTCTTTGTAAATCCTGGCTTTATCTTATCTTGAGATTGAAAATAGTGGCCGGCCTTAGGTTGTTTATATTGGGTAAAATGAAACGAACATGTGTTTGATTTCCTAAGGGTTTAGGATACAATTTTTATCATTTACCTATTTTTCCCTTTCCTATTTCTTAACACTTATTTCCCTCTGATTTTTTATGTCATTTTACATATCGGCACGGCTACCCTTTAACTATAATCAAATCTCAACCCATTAATCTTCTCACATTATTTTATTAAATTTAACAAATTAAATATCCTAAGTAATGTCGCTGAAACTATGGGGTGTTACAATCTCCCCTCCATAAAGTATTTCATATTCGAAATTACGATAAGGAACGCATCAAAACAATCAAAGGTAAAACATACCATCAAAATAAATCAGGATATGTGTCTCTAATCCTGCTTTCAGTCTTCCAAGTACAGTCTCTAGGATCATCAATCCACTTAACTTTCACTAATTTGACCGACTTGTTCCTCAACATCTTCTCATCTTTCGCAACTATTTGAATAGGTTTCCTTACATAGTCATGTTTAGTTCCACTACTGAATCCTCTAACACAGTCTGTAGAATAGTAGCATCTGCATCCCTAACATACTTCCTCATATAAGATGCATGGAAAACATCATGGACTCCTGCCAATCTCTTCGGTAACTCTACTCTGTATGCGAGTTTCTCGATCCTCTCTAAAATAGGAAATGGTCCTATGAATCTTGGTGCTAACTTTTTTATCTTTCCGAACCTGAGAACACCTTTCATCGGCGATACTTCGACAAAAACATGGTCTCCAATAGAGAAATTTAAATCTTTCCATCTTTCATCTGCATAGCTTTTCTATCTAGATTGTGCTACCTTCATTCTTGCCCTTATCAACTCAGTCTTCTCAACGGGTTCTTTAACCAAATCTGGACCAATGAATAATCTATCTCCTGTCTCCAACAAGCATGTCGGGGATTTGCATTCCGTACAAAGCCTCAAATGGCGCCATCCCTATACTAGTCTGATTACAATTGTCATATGAAAATTCGACTAGCTGTAGGTGGTCTTCCTATGATCCCTCGAAATCCAAGACACAAGCTCATAATAAATTCTCCAAGATCTTACTAACCCTTTCCGTCTACCCATCTTTCTGCAGATAGTAAGCCGTACTTATCTTGAGCTTGGTTCCTAAACTTTCCTGTTGACTTTTCTGAAACACATTAGTAAACAAATAATCTCTATCACTTATAATACTACAAGGAATCCCTTAGAGTCTAACCATGGTCTTTTTAAATAGCATAGCCAATACGGTTGTTCTCCTATTCAACTTAACTGGGATGAAATGGGCGCTCTTGGTCAATCTATCCACTATGACTCATACAATTTCATTCCCTCTACTAGATTTCGGCTACCCGTCTATGAGGTCGATTGAAATAGAATCCCATTTCTGTATGGCGATACCCAATGGCTGAAGCAATCCACTTGGCTTTTAATGCTCGGCTTTCACTTGTTGATAGTTCAAACACTATTTCACGAATTAGACAACACCCCCCTTCATACATCTTCGTTCCTCCTCGATGAATAGTGAACTTCGAACAATGGCACTCCTTCAAGACTTCTTTCCTTATTCTCCAACATTTGGGACACATAATCTACCTCTTTTCCTTAACCATCCGCTTGGATCAAGACTGAAATCTTTTAGGTCATCGCTCTCTGTTCCATCCTCTAACTTTCTGAATCGTTCAGCCAAAATTGAATCCTCTTCTTGTCTAGAAGCTATCTTCCCAATCAATACTGATCAGACATCTAAACAAGATAATACAGCAGATCCCCCACTAGTCCTTGTCTCAGATCTTCATTGCAATATGCATGCGGTCAAGGCTTGCAAGTCCTTCCATTCCGCTATCATAGCCAACACTACATTCTGATGCTTCATACTATGTGCATTTGCAACCTTGTTGCCTTTCCCTGGTGTATATTCTATTCCGAAATCATAAAGGGCTAAAAATTCCAACCATCTCTATCATCTTATATTCGACTCCTTCTGAGAGGACAAGTACTTTAACGACTTATGGTCGGTATACAACTCGAATCTTCCTCCCAAAAGGTAATCCCTCCACACCTTCAAAGCAAAAATAAATGCAGCTAACTCTAAGTCAGGCGTTGAATGCCTAGTCTCATGTGATCTAAGATGTCTAGAAGCGTGGGCAATCACCATACCCCTCTGCATTAGTACAGCTCCCAATCCTATTCCACACACATCGATATAAACTGCCAATTCTCGATTCCCCTCTGGAACCACTAATAGGTGCATAGTTCAATACATGTTTCAAGCCCTGGAACACGTCCTCACACTTATCAGTCCTCACAAACTTCACGTCATTTCGTGTTAGCTTGGTCAATGACCCTCATACCTGCAAAAAATCCTTAATGAACCTTAGATAATATCCTGCTAATCCAAGATAGCTTCTTATCTCTGTCACTATTTTTAGTCTTTTCCAGTTATTGACAGCCTCGACCTTATCTTGATCGACTGCCATTCCTCTTCCTAAGACTACTTGACCAAGAAACTTCACTTCCTTCTTCCAGAAGTGACATTTCGAAAATTTTACCTTCGGTTAATGCTCTCTTAAAGTCTCGAGGACAATTCTAAGATGAACTTCATGCTCTTTCTCATCCTTAGAGTATATCAAAGTATCATCTATGAACACCAATACAAATCTATCCAAGCGCTCTTTGAAAATTCGCTTCATCTAGCCTACAAAGAATGTCGACGCATTTGTGAGTGCAAACGACATGACTAACCGTTTGTATGACCCATACCTAGTACTAAACATCTTCAATGTTATACTATCTTCTACCACCCTAAGCTGATGAAAATCTATAGCCCAATCCAACTGAGAAAATATTTGGCTCCACTCAGCTGATCAAAATAATAGCCTGTTCTCAGCAAGGGATATCGATTCAATATTGTCTTCCAATTCAACTTATTATAATCGATATAAAGCCTTCACGATACATCATGCTTCTTAACAAATACAGTGGCCGCTGCCTAAGGTGAACTATTTGGTCTAATAAAACTCTTGCCTTCCAAATCCACCAACTGAGCTTTCAACTCTCTCATTTCTGTTGGTGTCATCTTGCTCGACGGCCTACTTGCTATTTCTCTCTCGGGCACCAAATCTATCTAAAACTCACTAGCCCATTTCTGTGGCAATCAAATACCGGTTGAAACACATCTGCAAATTTATAACTACTAAAATGCAATTCAACTCATCTTCTAATTCCATAACACCCAACAGAGGATTTACCTCGCAACTTGGATTTTCTAGAGTATAAACTATCTAATCATTATAATTCGGGTGTCTAAGTGATATTTTCCTATCTAGGAAAAATATCCTAGCATCATATTTACTTAAATCTATGCCGAATATAATTTTGAACCCCAAAAACTCAGTACATGAAAGCTACAAACAAAAATGGAACCTAGGAAGTCAAACTCTAAGTGGTCACACTTCATCCAAGCATCGCATACCCCCATACCGGATTTGCTACTCTTAAGGGTGTAACTAAATTTGTGGGTTCTAGGTTAAGCTTATCTACCAAACATCGAGATATACAAGAATACGATGCACCAGTATCAAATAAAACACTAACAAATATATCATGGATCTAAAGCATACCTCCCAATACCGCATTCCTCTACTTCTAGGATATTGGCTTTGAGGTAGCAGGCTCCAATGCAAATACTTGGCCTTTTTCTCCTTTAGCTGGATTTTTTCACTGATCCTTGTAGTGCCCCACTTGAGCACAATTGGAACATCTAACTCCCTTCTTCTCAGTAGACTTCTTTCCTTTGCTTTTTTGCTACTCATGAGCATAATGGTCATTCTTATCACACTTGCACCAGACCACTTCAAATTTTTCCTTCTTTTTTCCCCTTTCTTCTGGCATTCTTCTTATGAAAAAACTTTCTTTTTTGACCTTGTCCCACCCGGACTTCATTTTCCTTCTTCTTCTCTAAACAAGTTAACATTTCCTAATGTCTCAATGCCATTTCTACTACCATATCACATGGGTCTCTAATGTGCGGCAAATTAGCCCTTGCCAATTCAAGATCCAAACCTCTAATAAGCTTTTCGTTTCTTTTCATCACCATGACAACGGTGGCATACCCATACCGTGCCAACTCCTCGAATCTACATACCCAAGAACTGACGTTTCAGACGGATTGCTCCATGGCTGACATGAATCTTTCCTGGAATCTTCTTCAAAACTCAGCCCACGTCATTTCTTCTTCATTTACCCTAGCCGTCACACTGTTCCACCGGCACAAAGTCGCGCCTTGAAGCTGTCTCGAGGCAAGTCTCCACTTCTTCTCTCCCTTGATCCCTAAATCAACGAATATCCTTTCACAATGTAGCGACCAGTTTTCCACTCCTATAGCATCCTCGGTTCCAATAAACGGCTTTCCCCCAAGCCTTGCACAGTCTCTGCTAAAGTTAGCATACTGGTTGACTATTGGAGTTGATTTTACTCCTCCCGCAGCATTTCCTCCAATAACCCCAGGAGCGATCCGGGCTTGCGTCATGTTTACCAAAAATAGGGACATAGCACCCATGTCCAATTGCGGAACCCTAGCATGATCATGCTCAACCTAAGCTTGACATTGACCTCTTCTAACATTTGGTCGGGCATTTCCATTTGGGGTGGTGTTGTCTCCTCCCACATTAACTCTGCCTCTTCTTCCATCTATATCTGTACTCAAGCCTCATAGGATACATAAGAATAGACAAATAAAGATCGGAGTCAGAGAGAGTCTTATTATAACATTATCTCATACCCCGATCTTTTCTCTAACTTCTAGGGATTTATGTTTTCAAAAGTCACTTTTAGTTAAATTATTTCATAAACCTAGGCTTTGATACCAGGTTGTACATCCCCTACCTAGAGGCCCAAAACTAAGTGCTACAAATGCTGCAGCCATCTATAGTATTAATTTTCGACGACTAAATACGACTATATTAATGTTATATATAATATTAGAAGCATTTAAATATGAAACAAATCACAGATTTCAAAACAGATTTTTTTCCATTACATTTCAAAACCCATGTTCCATATTCAAATTACAAATCCTGATACGTCCCCAGGAAATGATAAAATATAATTATTACAAATTACACAAAGTGCGGCATATAGAAATGCCCCCTTGGATGATCAGAGTAATATTGTTATAACTCACATAATACACACTATGGAAATAAACATAAGACAAGAACTGCAACTCCTAAATAGCTATCCGTTAGCCTCCTGGTCGCCTCTGGTAGCTTTATTCGTCATTCTACTAAACCTATAAAGCTTAATCTCCTAGCCCACTCAAACCAATTTTTAGCACCAAGAGTTTAAGGGGAACATAAACTTCGATTCGAACATAAAGCCTGGTGTGAATAATACTATACATCCCGGTTATTTGACATTAAGTGAGACCACACCGCATAGCGGAATGGGTTTCCCCTCACTAATATACTTTTAAACTATAAGACGTCATTATATATATATATATATATCAGGTAACAAATGAACTATATGTCTGAAAACTATATTTTTTTTAGCTGGCTATTAACCATTGGCTTACTTGGGGCTACCATAAAAAATAACAATATAATCTAACAGCTGTTAGACACTTCTCTTTCGGATGGTATGTCCATTAGCTAATTGTTAAATACTTCTCTTCTGGATGGTCTGTCCCTAACTTATCATATCATAAGATATCCAATGGATTTGCGGGCTTACCAATAACCTAAATGTGCACAAAACATATTACTTTCATTGTGTAATCATAATTTTAGTCTTACTTATGACAAATCACTACACACTAAAATTTTGGACTAAACTAGCTGGGGCCAAAAGCTAATGTATAGTGCGCGACCCTATGCTAGTCCCTTATGGTATTCTAATATCTTAGTCATTTTACTTAGAGATAACCTCCCATAATTTTCCTTGAAAACCTTTTCATTTGAAAACTGATTTAAAATCATTAATAAATCAAACTTAAAAAAGGAACATATTCTTACTCTATGATCTACTCAAATCACCTTGCCATGTTATATATATATATATATATATATATATATATATATATATATATATATATATATATGAATGCACACACACTTTACCTAAGTCATTGTTGATGAAAACCTTTAACCATTTGAAAGTTCCCCTTTGTCCCCTTTGTTCCTATTGAAAGTGCCCTTTTTGAAAGCCATGTAAAATCCTTTCTTCCATTTAGGCTGAAAGGTCAAATCTTTCTTTCGAAGCCATTCATATAAACCTTCCAAAACCAATGAAATTCATTTTCCTTCGAAAGCTAAAAACTTTAGATATTCCTCTTTGAAACCAATAAACATTTCCTTTCTAAACCATAGGAAAGTCATTTCCTTTTAGACCTTTCCAAACCATTAGGGAACCAACCCTTCGAAACCTTCTTTAAAACCTTTCAAATGTATCAAAACCTTAAACCCTTTGAAAGCATTTGGGTGAAATTTTAAAATATGTGGAAAATCCCTTTCGAAATTATTTGACATTAAATTAGTTGAAACCTTTGGGTTATTCTTTGAATTCATTAGGGGTCACAAGCAACTTCATCGAAAGCTACTCTTTCGAAGGTTAAAACCAAACAAATAAGTGATGGTGTCAAAACCACCCCTTCTAAAAGCATTGGAGAAGCAACGAGGTTTTAGAAAACAAAAACAACCCCTTTCAAAAGCTCTGTTTTGAAAAGTATAAAGCAGTAGTAAAGGCTTCGACATGGTCAAAAGCTATTGTATAAAAACAAGGTGCAACTATTTCGAAATAATTTTTTTAAACCATTGACTTATTCGAAAGCTATTTTTTAGAACAAAGGTACAACATTAAAACCCTTCTTTAAATCAATTGACATAGTCGGAGGCCAGTTAAGTCGAAAGCTATATAGTCGAAAGCAACATGCGCTCTTTTCTTTTAAAACAAAGAATGCTTCTACCCTTTCGGGACCTCCTTGGTTTCGAACCTTACCTTCGGCCTTTGGTCCAATTCACTATGTACCAAAAAATTGATATTATGCACATTTGTTTGAGGAAGGATGTGGAGGGTCTTAGGCGAAAGCTACCTGGGCAAAACCGAAAGTGGCAAAGCATGCTTTTGACATGAATTTTGATTTTAAACCTTTTTAAGGAAAATTTTCTATCTAAACTACCTTGTTTGTCAAACTTTTATTAGTTGACAATTTTTCTTTTCTCAAATACTGCCATAATTTTAGAATTAATTAATTTAAATTATTTGCAAAATACCTATTCTCCTTAATTAAATATATAAAACATTTAACTCCCATACCTTAAATAATTTTATATATTGAGAGAATTAGGAAAAAGGACAAACATTGAAAAAAAATTAGACTAAATGAAATGAAATTTTATTTTTAGTTTGAAGGACAAATGCTATTTATATTTAGCGTCATATTCAACTTCTACACTATAAAATGCTAGTTGTAACTAGCATTATATTCAGTTTTACACTATTCAAAATGCTAGTTATAACTACCATTGTCCTTCAGCCAACAAATAAACTAGTTGTCCGTCAGTTTAAAAATATTTCTAATTTTTTCCTTCTTTCGATTTTCCTGTTATATATTCATTAAAATACCTTGGAAAATTCTACAAAAATTGCAGAAAATCCTTTAATATGTTTTCTAGCATATAAAATTTTAGACTCAAATAATTATTTAATAATTTATAACCCAAGGAATCATTTTCTACACTAGAAGATTGATAAAAAATTCACATTAATTTAGAAAATTATGAAAATTGTTACCCATCTATAAAAAACATTTCTTGTCTATATCTAAATCGCAAGGCATTTGGATGTCATTAATTAGAGTTTTCATATCAAAACATATCATATATTCTATATGAGTAAACATAAATCATCGACATGTATATGTAAACATTTTGCTCTTCAAAACAATGGCTAAACATGCAAGATAAAATATGGGTTTCATCTTAAAACCGAGTTCATTAGAAATGATATGTAGCAATTATTCACCTTATCTTTGTGACTAAAGATATGAGATTTGATCTTGATCATGTTGATTTACTTCTACCTTCCTCTTCGTAAATCCTAGCTTTATCTTCTCTTGAGATTGAAAATGGTGGTCGTGCTTAGGATGTTTTTACATGAGAAAATGAAATGAACATGTGTATTTGATTTCATAAGGGTTTAAGGTATATGTTTCATCATTACTTATTTTGAACTTCCTTATTTCTTAACTTTTGTTTCCCACCTATTTCTTTAGTTCATTGTACATATAAGCGCAACTACTCTTTATTAGTAATAAAATCTCAACCAATTAATCTTCTTTCATTATTATATTTCATTTAACTAATTAAATATCCTAAATAATGCCACTAAAAATATGGGGTGTTGCAGCTCTGTAATGATTGGTTTAATGTCCATTCATCATATGGTAGCAACAATTAGATCCTCCTAAATTACTTTCATGTTTTTGCTTTTTATTTTGTGATGGCTAATAGTTAAGCTCATCTTCAGTTAGTAAGTAGACATTCTCTATTGATGTTGTCAAGTTGCATTCCTTTGGAATTCTGGACTTGAAGCTCGATTCTTGTAGATAGCTTTTTGATTTTTTGTTTCTTAGTGTTATGTTTTCATGCCCTTCAATTGCTTTTCTTTATGCCACCCTTTGTTGTTCTTGTGTCGTAAGTTCTTATTGTAATTGACTGTTGTGACTTATGAGCAAAGATTTGTAGTTAGCCATTATTTTTTACTCGAAGATTGCACCCTTGGAATAGATTTGGATGGTTCCTCTCATTTCATTGAATATATTGTCGCTTCCATTTGCTCTTTTTCCTAATGCAAAGATAGTGGTGGGGCCAACATCGAAGAGGTTTATGATCCATTTCTCAGGATAATAAGATTCCGCCTTATTCTGGTTTATAATTGTTATGGCTTCTAGTCTTAATCTTTGCTCTTCATTCTGATTGGAATCCTTGATGATTATTGGGGAGAATCCTACCAAGTGTGGTTCATATGACCCTTTCTTTGATCTCTTAATTCTTCTTGCCATGATTAAACCAATATTGTTTAACTTGAGATAGTGTTGTGTGGAGATAGAGAATAGTAGTGTTAGGATTTTTAACCAATCGAAGGTTGAAGCCCTCCTTCTAGCGCCAAAAGTGTTAACAAGTAGGTAAATAGAGTAGGAAGGAATATATATATATCTTTCTTGAATTTCCTTTTAATTACGTATTACTAGACAGAAGATACTCAAAATGACCTTTGGACTCAATCGAAAGGGTCGGTATTCGTGCTTAATGACCTTTCGATCTGGCGGGGGTGTTAAATAGTTGCATTGTTTGGACTTAGGTAGAGATTAGAAGTTTGGGTTTCGACCTTGTCAAAAGCTTTAGGTGGAACCTGCTTGGGTTTGAACTAGTAATCTCAAGATACAGTATTTCAAAGATGTGTTTCAACCACTTTGAAAGCCGGGCCCTTGGGTTCCTTGTGTTAGTTGAAGGTTTAAGCGAGCCAGGACTTGGTTTCGACCTTTTCAAAAGTGATGGCTCAAGCGGATGATAGCATGAAGTTAGTTACTAGAGTTATTTGAATCTGGAGGGATTCGATTATGTCAACATCGCCCTTTTGACTTAGACGAAACTTGGAAAATAAGGTTAAACTGAACAAATGCTTATAAGCACTAAAGTACCTAATATATTTAAGACTTCCCTATTATAGGCTCCGAAAGACTTTATTTCTCTAAATCCCCAATTCAATTTTGCAATCAGGGTACAACACTTTGAATTAGGAAAAATACTAATTTAGGTTGAAAGGAATCCAACCCTAAAATGTGACCCCTTGCGACTTTTTGTAGATGCAGGAAGGCACCTTCTGACCTCGACGCTTCCGACTTGGTCGAAAGGTGGCTGCCGAATGATCAAGTATGCCTCATCTTTGTCAAAAGGAAAGGCTGCGCCTTTCTTCTTGGTATTGCCTTATATCTACTTTTGACGTAGTCAATAGGTATTGTCCAATGGTTTCGATGATGTTGGTTATGCCTGAGCACTTGCTTTTTATCTGATGTGAAACCCTTAATAAATTACGCTGGTTTTGATCGATTTGAAAGACGTATCGTACCTTTCGAAAGGGTTGTATTGGGCAGTACTTTCTTTTACATCGTTTAAACAAAGGTGCTACCGTTGGTGTCGAAAGATTAGGCACATATGAAAATAGTTATTCCTATTGTCTTCGAAAGGTGGTGCTTTGACTCAATCAAAAGGTCATCATGCATATGAAATGACCTAGCCAAAAGGCGGATATTGAAAGCGGAATGGTGCTTTCAATTCCTTTGCCTCCTTCAATAGGTATGAATCCATTGGACCTTTGTTCTAGAGACCTTCTGACGCCTTCAAATGGTTTTAAAGCTTCTAGACTTTGGCAATAGCATTCCTTCGACTCCTTTGAATGGCTTAGCTAGAACCCGCTTCACTTGTTCTTCTTTGATTTCTTCTTAAAATTGTGCCGACCAGGTCAAAAGGTTGATATTTTTTGTAACATTTTTATTTGCTATATATATGTATATGCTTTATCTCTATTCTCCCATCTATCTTAGGCTATTCCTCTATATCTTACAATGGCTCGAATGTAGATTTATGGATGTATTATGCGGATGCTAGAAGTGGAAGAGTTAATATTGGTAGAGAAAGCACCACAACCAATGGGAATGCCATAACAAATACTAAATGGAATCCAGGTCAGGAACAAGCTGCAAATGTGGGTGCTGGATTCCACAAGTCAATATGGAAGCAATGTATCAGTTATTTGTTAAAATGATGCAAGTAGGAGTTGCTACATGGTTAGTTGGAAGAAACGCCAAAGGAGGAAATCAAGGAGCTTTAGTGGTTAATAACTATGCTTTTTTGAGTAGAGATTATGATCAGTTGGAAGGTAAGCCATTTATTAGCGCCAAAGAAGCAATTGAAGTGGAGAATTGGTTACTTCATTGTGAAAGGATTTTTGCTAATTTAGGGATCAGGTGCATAAATAGAAAAGGAGACTCGCTTCTAGACGGCTACAAGGAGCAGCACTGTATTGGTGGAACAATGTTATGGTTGGAGTCAACAAAAAGACCATGACTTGGGACGAGTTCAAGTGGAGGTTTCAAGAAAGAATTATGTTGGACATTGCTAAGTCTACTATGCTTAGGAAGTTTGCTGAATTGAAGCAGGAAGATACGACAATGCTTGAGTATGCAACTTGATTCGAGGAGATGGTAAGGTACGGGTATGCTATGGTTTATACTTTAAGAGGAATGAGAAATTCATTCGTGGGTTAAAGCCAGAGCTTGCTAAGGCCACATTACCGCATAATAAAGATCCATGCGATGTTGTTGTTGACATGGCTTTAAGATATGAAGAGATGCTTGCTTTTCTTGAAGGAAATAGGGCAAAGAAAGCTCAAGGAGGGCAAACCAAAAAAGGAAGTTTTTTCAAAAGAGTAGAACTCAGAAGGATGGAGCTGCTAAGAAAGGGAATGCAAAAAATTTCTATTATAAGTGTGATAAGAAGGGACACTATGCTCATGAGTGTCAGAATGGTGAGGGAAACAAAGCTGCTGAAAAGAAAAGAGTAAGGTGTTTCAACTACGATTATATTGGACACTATAAGAACCAGTGCAAGGAGCCAGCAAAGGATGGTAAAGGCAAGATGTTTGCATTCGAACCAGCTACCTCGAAGCTAATAGTAGCGGAAAAGGGAAAAACTGTGTTAGGAGGTACGCTTTTGATTCATGGTGTATCAGTTAGAATTCTGTTTGATACAGGCGCATAGTATTCTTTTATATCTCATTTCCTAGTGGATAAGCTTAATCTAGAACCTACATACCTAGTTACTTCCTCAAGGGTTGCAAATCTGATAGGAGGGTATGCAACACTTGGGATGAAGTGTGACTACTTATAATATGAATTGTTAAGTCATACGTTTGTTTGCAGTTCACATGTGCTTGATTCGTAGTGTTCAAAAATATTTTGGGACTAATTGGTTAAGTAAATACGATGCTAAGATATTTTGTCAGAATACGAAAATAACACTTAGACACCTGTAGTGATCTAATTATATACTCCATAGAAAACCCTAGTTTTAATGTTAATACTTTATTAAGTGTTGTGGAGATAGAAGATGAGTTGATTCAAATTTTCGTAGTTAGAGAATTCCCACATGTCTTTGAACCTGTAGTATGAGTACCACCGAAATAAGCCATTGTGTTTTGGATAGATTTAGTATCAGGAGCAGAACCGGTGAGTATACTGCCAAGTAGAATGACACCTACCGTGATGAAGGAGTTGAAGGTGCAATTGATGCATTTGGAAGGAAAGATTTTTATCAAACTAATCAGATCACCTTAGGGAGCAACCATAGTGTTTTCCAAGAAACCGGACGGATCATTAAGGCTATGTATTGATTATCATAAGTTGAATGAGAAGAGGGTAAAAAATCGACATCGTTACCTAGAATTGGCGATTTGTTCCACCATTTAGTGGAGCTAATGTATTTTCCCAGTTGGATTTGCCAATAAGATTCCACCAACTTAGAGTGGCAGAGGATAGTATTCCTTTGACGTCGTTTAGGACCAGATATGAATTGTACGAGTGGTTAGTTATGTCGTTCGGACTAACTAATGCGACAACATTATTTGTAGATTTGATGAAACGATTTGTCCAAGAGTACTTGGATAGGTTCGTGTTGTTATTTAGAGATGATATTTTGATATACTTTGAGATGAAAGAGAGCATGAAGTTTATCTTAGAGTGGTGCTAGAGACATTGAGGCAGCATCAACTGAAGGCAAAATTTTCGTAGTGTCATTTCTAGAAGAGAGAAGTAAATTTCTTGGTCATGTAGTCCCAAAACAAGGGTTATCCATAGATTCGTCTAAGATCAAGGTGTTGACTAATTGGAAGAGACCCAAGACAGTGACTAAGATAAAGAGTTTTCTCAGATTAGCTGGTTACTATCGGATATTCATTAAGAATTTCTCATGGATTGTGACACCGATGACCAAGCTAACTCGAAAAGATGTGAATGTCTAGACTAATATGTGTGAGGGAGCATTCCAGAAGCTAAAATACTTATTAACAAATGCAACTGTGTTAGGTTTTCCAGAAGTGAATCAGGACTTAGTGGTGTATATGAATGCACATGGAGTAGGGTTAGGAGTTGCGTTAAAGCAAAGAGGTAAAGTGATTGCCTACGTTTCTCGAAGGTTAAGACCACATGAGGTTAGATATCCAACTCATGATTTGGAGATAGCTGCAGTTATTTTTGCATTGAAGGTATGAAGACATTAACTATTGGGAGAAAGATTCGACTTGTATACAGATCATAAATCATTAAATACCTTTTGTCTCAAAAGTTGAATATGAGGCAAAAGAGTTGGTTAGAATTTTAGCCACTTATGACTTTGGCATTGAGTACACACCAGGAAAAGGCAATAAAGTTGCGGATGAACTTAGCAGAAAACATCATAATGCAGTATTGGCAATGATAGCTAAGTGGAAAGATTTAGAAGCATTGACTACATGCAGAGTACATTGGAGTTCTAAGGGTAGTTTTAGTACAGAAACTGCTATATTTTCATATTTAGAAGTTGGACTAGAGATGATCGAAAGGAATTCTTCTAAGCAAGGAGAGGATCAATTGTTAGTTGAGAGGATTAGTAAGTTAAAGGATGGTATGAAGAGCGATGACTTGAACGATTTCTATCTTGAACAAAGTGGGTGGTCGAGGAAGAAAGGTGACGCCGTGTTCCAATTGTGGGAAACATTAGGAAGTAAGTTCTAAAAGAATTTCATCATTCGAAGTTCACTATTTATCTGGAAGGAACTAAGATGTATCAGGATATTAAAAGAAATTTCTTCTGGGAGGGTATGACGATGGATGTAGGCTTATGGGTGAAACCGTGTTTAAACCATCAATAGGTAGAAGCCAAACATCAAAAACCAAGTGGGTTACTTTAGCCTTTAGATGTTCCAGTATAAAATAGGATTATATCGTAATGGATTTTATTGATAGGTTGCCTAGGTTAAGTAGGAGAAATGAAAGTATATGGGTCTTTATGGACAGGTTGACCAAGAGTGCCCATTTCCTTATTGTAAGTCAACCAGGAGGGCGCCTGTTTTGGCCAAGTTATTCATTATGAATATAGTTAGACTTAATGGAATTCCTATTGGTATAATAAGTGATAGAGATTTCTTATTTACTAGCAAGTTCTAGAAGAGTCTACGGAAGACTTTAAGTACTAAGCTCAAGATGAGTACTGCTCACCATCCGCTGATAGATGGGCGAACGAAAAGAGTTAATAAAGTCTTAGAGGAATTGTTAAGAGCTTATGTGCTAGACTTTGGGGGATCATGGGAAGACAATCGACACTTAATCGAGCTTTTGTATAACAACAGTTATCAGGCTAGTATAAGGATGACACGTTTGAAGCATTGTATGGAAGGCCATGCAAATCTTCCATTTGTTGGCTAGAGATCAGGGATAGGATTTAACCAATGAGGATTTAAAAACAAAGGTAGGATAGTTGAAAAACTATCCTTTTTAAGTTAAAAAAAAAGAAATCAGACTTTTAGCATGCTTCAGCCTATTATAGCAGAAACCTTTTGGCTAAGACCTTCCGACCATGTCGAGAGGTTCAAAGCTTATGGCAAGGTCAAACCAATGCATATGGTAGCAAGTAACTTGGTACGAAATGAATTGGACATGGTTGAAAGGTTCTTAGTCGAAAGGCCAATGGCCAAAGAAGTCAGGATATGTTTTTTTAAAAACCAAAAGCTTTCACCTGCTTTGCTTTCAAAATAGAGCTTCCAACTTGGTTGCTTTCGACTAGGCCAAATGTTTAAACAAAGGATTTTAAACCTTTCCACACAGTCGAAAGGTTGCTGACGCTTTGTTTTGTTTTTGAACCATTCGACAAAGATGAAAGGTATACTTGTTTTAAAACCTATACGCTTCTCCCAATGTTTTCAAAAGGAAGCTTTCAACTTAGATGTCGTACCCTTATTTAATAAATTGAAGTATAACTCAAAGCTTTTGTAAGAGTTATTCTAAAGGATATGTTTAAAGCTTCTGAAGTAGAGCTTTCGGCATAGTCAAAAGTTACTTCAATGACCTCGAAATGTTTTCAAAGAAGGTTTTCCATTTGTTTTGAATTGAAACTAATAAGCCTTCAAAAGGTTTAAGTAAATAATTTCAAAAGGTTTTAGCTAAAGGATTTCGAAAGGTTGAAGATTGATTTCAAAAGGTTAAACTCAATGTTTCAAAAGGTTTTAGTTGAATGATTTCAAAACATTTGAAGATTAATTCTGAAAGATTTATTTCAATGGTTTTGACAAGTTTTGGCTAAATGATTTCAAAAGGTTTGACGATCAACCATGGGAAATTTATGTTCAATGATTTAGAAAGATTCAAATGATTGATTGTAAAAGGTTTAAATGAATGACTTCGAATTATTCTGGTTGAAGGACTTCAAAAGATTTAAGTGAATGGTTTCAATAGGTTTGAGATGGAATGTTTCCCAAGGTTCCCTAAGGCAATGTTTCAGAGATTTAAAGAAGGTTGCCCAAATATTTATTATTTTCGAAGGGATTGATTTTGGAAGGTTGATAGTTGAATTTGAAACAGATGATTTCAAAAGTTCAAAAAGAGGTTCTTTCAAATGGCCAAGTGCTTTTATCAACTAAAGTTTGAGTAAAGAGGATATATAACACAGTGATATGAATTTGAGTAAAGTATATAGATTATATACTATTCCTTGCTTAATTTTGATTTACAGGTTTAAATGGGTTTGGAAATTTTTTCAAGGAAAATTATGGGAGGGGATCCTTAAGTGAAAATGACTCGGATATTAGAATACCATATGAAACTAGTATGGGGTCGTGCCCTATACGTAAGCTATTAGCTTGAGCTAATTGTTGTCCAAAATTCCAATTTGTAGGGATTGGTCATAGATAGGCTGAAATTATGATTACGCACCGAAAAGAATATATGTTGCATACTGAAAGGTAATTGTTGAGCTTGAAAAACAATTAGGATCGAGAAGACCTAGGAAATGATTAAGTTAGGGACTAACCGTCCAAAAGTGAAGTATTTAACAGATAGTTTAGGATAGGTAATTTTAAAAAAAAAAACCTAATAGGTGTTAGGCTAATTTTGATTATATTATTTGGTAGGCTTGAGTCAGCAAAAAGGTAAAAGTTATCCAAACAAACTTATGTATTCGAACGGATAGTTCATTATTACCTTAGATTTATGTATGTTTACATAATGATTACTTCATAATATTCAACCATTGTGGATGCAGGAGAACGGTATATGGTTTTGTAAAAGGATTTGCCAAGATATGTCTTAAAACAGATGCTAATGAGGGGAAGCCCGTTCCTCTTAGCAGCAAGGTCTCAGTTAACATGTTTAACCGAGGTGTATAGTATTATTTATACCAGGCTTTATGTCTGACTCAAAGTTTTTGTTTTCCCCTAAACTCCCAGGTGCTCAAAATTAATTTTAGTAGGTTGAGGGATTAAGGTCTTTTTCTGGCTTAGTAGGATGACGAATAAGGCTACCGGAGGCATGTAGGAGGCAAACAGTTAGCTTTTTACGATCTGTAGTTCTTATTATGTTTGGATGTAATTCCGCTGCGTTGTATTAGGTTTATTATGATTGTATGAATCTGATCAAACAAGGGGGTATAATCATATACCGCTCTTGGCGTATTTTGTAATAACTATATTTTATCTGTGCCTGGGGGCGACATGGGATTATGTATTGTGAATGTGAAACATTTGGTTTTGAAATGTAATGAAGTAAAAGTTATTTTGAAATCCATGTTTTGTTTCATATTCAAGTGCTTCTGATATTACTGATTTCATTAACATAGTTGTATTTAGTCGTCGAAAGCTAATACTATAGATGACCGCAACATCAATGGTGCTTAGTTTTAGGCCTCTAGATTGGGGATGTTACAGCTTGGTATCAAAGAATGGTTTATGAAATACTTTAACTAATTATGATTTTTGAAAACATAATCCTTAGAAATTAGAGTTAAGATCGGTGCATAGGATAACACTACAGTAACGTACTTGTATTTGCTATATATAAGTATATGTTATATCTCGAAACTCTTATCTTAGTTAGGCTATTCATCTATATGTCATGAGGTTCGAATACTGATATGGAAGGAAGAAAAGGAAGTGTAAATCTCGAAGGAGATAGCGCCACCATCAATAGAAATGCCCGACCAAACACTTGGAGAGGTCTTGGTCAATTACAAGTAGAGATTGTTGGTGTAGGAGTTCCCCAGATGGACAAGGGAGTAATGTATCGGTTCTTTGTAAACTTGGTGCAAGCTGGACTTGCAGCCGGAGTTATCGGTGGTAATGTTGTTGGAAGTGGAGCTCAGGAAGTTCCGATGGCCAATTAGTATGCTAACCTTAGTAGGGATTATATCAGGCTTGGAGGGAGCCTGTTTATTGGTACTGAAGATGCGATCGAGGTGGAAAATTGGCTACGACATTATGAGAGAAATTTCGCTGACTTAGGATTGAATGATGCACAAATGAGGAGATCAGCTTCGATGCAGCCACAGGAAGCCGCTCTATTCTAGTGGAACACTGTCACTGTTGAGGTTGATGAGGAAACCATAACATGGGAGGAGTTTGGGAGAAGGTTTTCAAAAAGATTTATGTTTTAATGACGTAGTCAGCATTGGTGTGTAATTTTGCAGAATTAGAACAAGGAGATATATCCATTTTGGAAGACACCGTGATCAAGAGAAATGAAATATTTATAGGGGCTTAAGGTCAGAGTTGATAAATGCTACTTTGATGCATTTGAGAGATCCCAGTGATGTAGTGGTTGAAACGACATTAGGACAAGAAGAGGCATTGGCTTGCTTGGGCAAGAAGATGAAAGAGACCCAAATGGTATAGGGCTAGAAAAGGAAGTTTTTTTAGAAAAAGAATGCTTAGAAAGGGAGAGTACAAAAGAAAGGAAAGTATGAAGTAGTTTGCTAAAATGCAACAAAAAGGGACATTATGCTAATGAGTGTCGAACCGGTAAAGGAAAAGGAAAAGAGGCTGGTGGAAAGAAGAATGGTAGATGTTTTAATTGTGATCAGATCGGTCATTATAAGAACAAGTTCCCAGAGCCTGCAAGAGATGGAAAATGGCAAGTTTTTGCTTTAGAGCCTATAACCTCAAGGCCAGTTGTGCTAGATAAAGGGAAGGCTATTTTGGGAGGCTTAATGCAGATTCACAGTATGTCTGCTAGCATCCTATTTGATACTGGACCATCTTATTATTTTATTTCTCGATGTTTGGTAGATAAGCTTAACCAAAAACCCTCATATCTAGTTACTTCCTTAAGGGTTGCAAATCCGATAGGAGGGCATGCAATGCTTGGGATGAGATGTGACCATCTAGTGTTTGATTTCTAGGCCATACTTTTGAGTGGTGTTTGCAAGTGTATGACTTCACGGGATTTTGGATTATCTTTGAGATGGATTGGTTAAGTAAATAAGATGCTCTGATTTTTTGCCATGATAGGAAAATATCACTTAATCACCCGGACTGTAGTGATCAGATAGTTTATATTGTAGAGACTCCTAATTGTGAAATGTATTCTTTATTGGGTATGGAGTTAGACAATGAGTTGCATCGAGTCTCTATAGTGAGTAAATTCGCAGATGTGTTTGAGCTAGTAACTAGGTTACCACCGAAATGAGCCATTGAGCTTCGGAGTGATTTAGTGCCTGGAGCAGAACCGTTGAGTAGACCACTAAGTGGAATGACTCCCACCGAGATGAGAGAGCTAAAGGGACAGTTGGTGGAATTGGAAGGCAAGAGTTTTATCCGACCAAGTAGAACGCCATAGGGAGTTGCCGCCGTATTCGCTAAGAAGCCGGACGGATCATTAAGGCCATGTATCAATTATCATAAATTAAATGAGAAGACGATAAAGAACCGATATCCATTGCCAAAATTGATGATTTGTTCGATCAGTTAAGTGGAGCTAAGGTATTCTTTCTACTGGATTTGGCAACAGGATATCATCAGCTTAGAGTGGATGAGTATAGCATTCCTTTGGCGGCGTTTAGGACAAGATATGGATCGTACGAATGGTTATGCTGTTCAGACTAACTAACGCGCCAGAATTCTTTTTGTATCTGATGAATAGAATTTTCCAAGAACAATTGGATTGATATGTTTTGGTCTTCATAGATGACATTATGCTGTAATCTAAGGATGAGAAGGAGCATGAAGTTCATCATAGAGTTGTGCTCGAAACATAAAGGGAGCATTAGTTGAAGGCAACGTTTTCAAAGTGTCATTTTTGGAAGAAGGAAGTGAACTTCCATGGTCATGTCATCTCAAGGAAGGGGTTGTATGTACATCTAATAAGGTTGAGGCAGTGAGTAATTGAAAGGGACCCGAGACGGTGACCGAGATTAAAAGCTTCTCTGACTGGCTGGACATTATCGAAGGTTTATAAAGGTTTCTTCATGCATAGCTGCACCGATGACTATGCTTACGTGAAAAGATGTGAAGTTCATACTGATAAGTGTGAGGAAGAATTCCAGACCATGAAATACTTATTAACCCATGCACTGGTGTTAGTGGTTCCAGAGGGGAATCAAGATTAGGTAGTTCATACCGATGCATGTGGAACCGAATTAGGAGCCATGTTGATGAAAAAAGGTAAAGTGAATACTTACGCTTCTGGACAGCTCAGACCACATGAAATAGGTATCCTACGCATGATTTGGAGTTAGCTACCAACAAATTTGCTTTAAAGATGTGGAGGCATTATCTATTGGGAGAGCGGTTTGAGTTTTGTACTGATAATAAGTCGTTGAAATAATTGTTCTCCCAAAAGGAGCTGAACATTAGACAACAAAGGCGGTTGAAGTTTAATGCTGCTTATGATTTTCGAATTGAGTACACACCCAAAAAAGGGAACAAGGTGGCGGACGCACTCAGCCTGAAACATTAAATGCAGTATTGGCTATGATTGTTGGGTGGAAAGATTTGGAAGCTTTGTCGGCTTGCAGTTTGTAGTTTAGATCCAGGGAAGATTATAGTGCCGGAAGTGTTGTATTGTCTTATTTAGAAGATAAGCCAATAATGATTGAGAAGATAGCTTCTAAGTAAGAGCAGGATCCAATTTTGGCTAACCAAATTAAAATTTTATGGGAAGGAATGGAGAGCAATGACCTAAAGTATTTTAGTCTTGAACAAAATGAGTGGTTGAGAAAGAGAAGAAAGTTATGTGTTCGGAAGGTTGAAAACATGAGCTGGGAAGTTTAGGGTGAATGCCATCATTCAAAGTTCACTATCCATCCAGGAGGAATGAAGATGCATCAGTATATGAAGAGAAGTTTCTTCTGGAAAGGTATGAAACGGGACATTGGTTTATGTGTTAAGCAGTGTTTGAATTGCCAACAGGCAAAGACTGAACACCAGAAACCAAGTAGATTGGTTCAACCATTAGAACTTTCATTGTGGAAGTGAGATTATATCTCTATGGATTTCATTGATGGGTTTCCAAGATCTAGTAGAGGTAATGAAAGCATATGGTTCATAATAGATAGATTGACTAAGTGTGCCCATTTCATTCCGGTAAGGTCAACTAGAATGGCACTCATTTTGGTGAAGTTATTTATGAAGAATGGAGCTATATTGCATGGAATTTCTAGTATTATTGCCAGTGATAGAGATTCTTTGTTTACTAGTGATTTTTGGAAAAGTCTACAGAAAGCATTGGGAACCAAGCTCAACATGAGTACCGCTTACCATCCAAACTCTGATGGGCAAATAGAAAGAGTAAACAAAATTTTGGAGGGTTTTTATAAGCTTGTGTATTGGATTTCAAAGGATCATGGGAGGGCCATCTTTATCTAGTTGAGTTCTCGTAAAACAATATTTATGAGACTAGTATTGGGATGGCACCGATTGAAGCATCTATGGAGAACATGCAAGTCTGTCATATGTTGGTTAGAGACTAGAGATGGATTGTTCTTGGTATGGATTTGGTGAAGCAAGTTGTGCAGAAGATTAAGTTGATCTGAATTAAGATGAAGAAAGTTCAATTTAGGAAGAAATGTAATACTGGTGGAAGAAGGAAAGATTTGAAATTTTTTGTCAGAAAATGTATTCATTAAGGTTTCACCGATGAACGGTAAGATTAGATCTGGGAAATTAGGAAAATTAGCACCTAGATTCGTTGGACCATTCTGCATTGTTGAGAGGATCGGGAAACTCACTTAAAGAATAGAGTTATCGAGTAGTTTGGCTAGAGTCCATGATGTTTTCCACGTTTCTCATCTTAGGAAATGTGTAAGAGACCCGGAGACTAACATAGCACCTATGGTGTTAAAAGATTTAGTAATAGGACCGGACTTGACCAAGTTATGAAGCCGATTCAGATTGATGCTAGAGTTGAGGAGAAGTTGAGGAACAAGACAGTCAAGTAGTAAAGGTTTAGTGGAATGAGAATGCTAGAGACTATACTTTGGAGATAGAGAGCAGGATTAGGGATACTTACCCTGACTTGTTTGATGGTACGTTTCACCTTTGATTATTTTGTAGTGTAACTTATCATAATTTCGAGGATGAAATTCTTTAAGGTGAGGAGTCTACAACACCCTATATTTTACAACATTATTCAGAATAATCAATTGGATAAACTAAATGAGTAATGTGGAGGTTAATAAGTTAATAATTGATTAGCTAAGAGCAGCCATGTCATGTCAATATGCAAACTAAAATGAAATAACCTATGCAAAGGTGTTAGGAAATAACAAGGGCAATCTGGGAAATTGGTGGAGTTTATACCCTAAACCCTTAGGAAATATAAACTTACATTAATTTCATTTTACTCAGAATAAAAATACTAAGGCCGGCCACCATTATCATTCTCAAGTGGAAGATTAAGCTTGTAATCAAGAAAAGGAAGATAATCGCCTTAATCAACACTTAATCTCACATCTTAAATCTCAAAGCCAAGGTGAATAATCACCACATCCCATTTTCTTTTATTTTTCGGTTTTAAGATTTGATCCGAAGGGTTTTTGCAAGTATATGCCATGCTTTGAGGATTAAAGTTATATATATGCTTGTTGATGAATTATATATGTTCATGTTAAAAAATTTATGATATGTTTTACATGAAAACCCTATTTAGGGGCATCCATATGTTTTGAAAATTTAAATATAGGTCGAGAATGATATTTTAGGGATGGGTTTTGATTCTCATAATTTTCTAAATTAATACGGATTTTATAATAATTTTCTAGTGAAGGGATTTTCTAGTGAAGGGATTTTATAATATTTTAGGGATCATAATTCTCATATTTTAGGGATGAAATTTTTATATGTTAGGCAACATATTAAATAAATTTTCAAATATTTTTTCACATTTTTCCTAAGTGTTTTGATGAATAAAAAAATTTATTTATGGTAGGGGACTTAAATGTTTTATATATTTAATTAAGGGGAAGGGGCATTTTGTAAAAGGAAATAATTATTTATCTTTAAAAATAGGAGCAGCACATTTCTAAAAAGAATTTGTTAACCAATTAGGATTTGATAAACAAAGGCAAGTTAATTGAAAAATTACCCTTTTTAAGTCAAGCAAAGAAATCGTACTTTTAGCATGTTTCATCCTATTATCGTAGAAACCTTCTGGCCCAGACCTTCTGACTAGGTCAAGAGGTTCAAAGCTTTCGGCAAGCTCAAACCAATGAATATGGTTTCAAGTAACTTGGTATAAAATGAATTAGACAAGGTCGAAAGGTTCTTAGTCAAAAGGTTAATGACCGAAGAGGTTGGTGTATGTTTGTTTTATTAACCAAAAGCATTCTAGTTCTTTGTTTTCGAATTAAAGCTTCCGACTTGGTTGCTTTCGACCAGGTCAAATGTTTAAACAAAGCTTTCGACATAATCGAAAGGTTGATGCCGCTTTGTTTAGTTTTGAACCTTTCGACAAAGCCGAAAAATATAATTGTTTTAAAACCTACCGCTTCTCCCAGTGCATTTGAAATGAAGCTTTCAACTTAGGTGTTATACCCTTGTTTTATAAAGTGAAGTATAAGCCAAAGCTTTCGAAAGATTTGTTTTAAAGGACATGTTTAAAGCTTTTGAAGCAGAGCTTTCGACTTAGTCGAAAGGTTGCCTCCAATGACTTCGAAAGGTTTTAAAAGATGGTTTTCCATTTGTTTTGAATTGAAACCTGTAAGCCTTCGAAAGGTTTAAGTAAATAATTTCAAAAGGTTTTAAGTAAATGATTTCAAAAGGTTGAAGATTGATTTCAAAAGGTTAAACTCAATGGCGTCAAAAGATTTTAGTTCAATGGTTTCGAAAGGTTTTGGTTGGATGATTTCGTAAGTTTTGAGGATCAACCACGAGAAGTTTAAGTTCAACGATTAAGAAGGATTTGAATGATTGGTTGCTAAAGGTTTAAATGAATGACTTCGAAAGCTTCTGGTAGAATGACTTCAAATGGTTTATGGTAATAGTTTTGAAAGGTTTGAGATGGAAGGTTTTCCAAGGTTTCTAAGGCGATGTTCTAAAGTGATTTTAAAGAAGGATGTCCAAAGTTTTATTTATTTCAAATGGTTTGATTTTGAAAGATTTTATAGTAGAAGTTGAAGCAAGTGATTTCAAAAGAGTAGAAAGAGGCTCTTTCTAATGGCTAATTGTTATCATCAGCTAAAGTTTGAGTAAAGAGAATATATAACATGGTGATATGAATTTGAATAAAGTCAATAGATTATATACCATTCCTTGTTTAAATTTGATCTAAAGGATTAAATTGGTCTGGAAATATTTTAAAGGAAAATTATGGGTGGGTATTCTTAAGTGAAAATGACTCAGATATTAGAATACTAGATGGGACTAGTATGGAGTCGCGCCCTATACATTAGCTGTTAGCCCCAGCTAATTGTTATCCAAAATTCCAGTGTGTGGGGCTTCATCACAGGTAGGCTAAAATTATGATTACACACTGAAAGGAATATATGTCCTATACACATAGGTTATCGGTGAGCTTGAAAAACCATTAGGATCGGGAAGACCTGGGTGATGATTAAGTCGGGGATGGACCGTCCAGAATTTAAGTATTTAATAGATAGTTAAGGATATATAATCCAGAAGAAGAATACCTAACAGATTATATTATCTAGCAGTCTTGAGTCAGCCAAAGGTTAAAAGTTATCCAAGCAGAACTTATTTATTTGAAAAGATAGTTCATTATTACCTGAGATTTATGTATGTTAACATAATGATTACTTTACAGTATTTAACCATAGTGGATGAAGGAGAACTGTATATGGTTTTGTACAAGGATTTACAAAGATTTGTTTTAAAAAGGATGTTAGTGAGGGAAAACCCGTTCAGCTAAGCGGCATGGTCTCACTTAACATGTTTAACTGGGATGTATAGTATTATTCATGCTGGGCTTTATGTCTGCCTCGAAGTTTAGATTTTCCCCTTAAGCTCTTGGGTACTCAAAAGCAATTTGAGTAGGTTGATGGATTAAGGTCTTTTTGAGGTTTAATAGGACGACGAATAAGACTACTAGAGGCATGTATGAGGCCAATGGATAGCTATTTATGATTTCCAGTTCTTTTTATGTTTGGATGTAATCCTGCTGTGATTATATTAGGAATATTAGGATTATATGACTCTGATAAAACAAGGGGGTATAATATATACCGCTTTTGGTGTATTTTGTAATAACTATGTTTTATTGGTGCCTAGGGACAATTTGGCATTATGTGTTGTGAATGTGAAACATTTGGTTTTGAAATGTAATAAAGTAGAAGCTGTTTTGAAATCCGTCTTTTGTTTCATATTCAAGTGTTTTTGATATTATTGATATCATTAACATAGCCGTATTTAATCATTGAAGCTAGTACTATAGACGACTACATCATCTGTAGCAGTTAGTTCTGGGTCCCTAGATAGGGATTGTTACAAGTACTCAATTAGATATTGTGTTTTCGTCAAGGTATCACCAATGAAAGGTGAAATCAGATTCAGGAAATCGGGAAAGTTGGCATCAAGATTCATTGGACCATTTCCTATTGTTGAAAGGATCGAGAAACTTACATACAAAGTACAGTTACTGAATAGTTTGGTAGGAGTCCATAACATTTTTCATATTTCTCATCGAAGGAAGTGAATTCAAGATCCAGAGATTACAATAGCACCGACTGTGTTAGATAACTTAGTAGTGGAACTGAATGTGGCTATTACTAGAAAGCAAGTTCTTATAGTCACGAGAGATGAGACGAGGCTAAGGAACAAGATAGTCAGATTAGTCAAAGTCCAATCGAGTGACGACAAAAGAGTTTGTATTTAGGAACTAAGAGCAGGATTAGAGTCATTTATCCTGATTATTTCATGGTATGTTTTACCTTTATGAATGATTTTGGGGAGTACCTTATTGTAATTTCGAGGACGAAATTCCTTAAGGAGGGGAGTGTAATGACCCTAATTTTTATTAACATTGTTAAGGACATTTAACTAGTTAAATTAAATGAAATAATGTAAATGGTTAATGTTAACCCGCCTTTTGGCAAGGCCATGACACCAAGAACTTAACTGGAAACCAAGGATAGTCCGCTCCAAAGATCAGTAATTCATACATTCATTTTGGAGGCTAGTGAATCCCGTCCGAGTCCACATCAAGCTATAATCGATATGATATGACAAGCAAAGCTACTAAAGCCAACATTTCAAATTTCATGTCAATTGGAGTTTGTATGCTCAAGATATGATCATTGCAAGTCAAGGATAACAACTATAATTCATATCCATCAGTATCAATAGTGATTTGTATCCATCATTAGCCTTACTTCATATCCAATCTACTTCGTCTCCATCCCTCCAGAATGTCCCATTCGTGTCCATCCAAGCAAGCAATGGTTCGTAACAATGGGAAGATACCAACCTCATTCGTCTCCATCCACTTTGTAGCCATAGCCAAGCAGCATCACGTTCGAATCCATGTGAAAGCGCTCCATCGAATCCCAAATGAAAAATCCACATTCGTATCCATCTCATCCGTACCCATCTCATTCGTACTCCGCATGAAAAGTGGATTGACCTTAGAAGGTAGTGCCTGATCACCTAGTAAACACTTGCCTTCAACCAATACGAAGATATCGATACGAACGACATCGATATAAGCTTGACAATGCTTTGTAAATTTTAACTTGCATCGATCATAACTCAATATCTACAAGTCAAAATGCCACCATATTTTCACAAGAAACTCGTGTGCAACCTCAAGAATGTAGCTGACCAATTTTTGCAAAAGGACCATTTATGGATCGATAAGAACTCTATTCGTATCGCTCCCAGATTGAGTCGAAATCACCTAAACTCAATTTCATAGGCCCACCCACATGAGAGTAGAAGTCTTTCGAGATCTGGGCGAGATATTTGGTATGTACGTGTAACATTCCTGAAAATTTATCAAGTTTAGATTGGCAATTAAATTAATTTTTGGAAATAAATTGTGATTTAATTAGAAAATTTTCTAGAATAAGTAAAAAAATTTGATTATTAATAGAAATTTACATTTGAAATTTAAGGATAAGTGATTTATAAAATAAATATTGAGTTTCAAAATAAAATGTATTAAAAAAATAAAAATAGAATTTAAAATCTTGAGATTAATAAAATGATAGAGATAGTTGTTTTCTAAAATATTAATTTTATTTGGAAGATATAATAAATTTCAGAAAAGGATTTATTTTTAGGATTTAATTCTCTTGTCTAAACAAATGTGACCTTTGTTAATATGAAATCAAAAATTTTACATTCTTCTTTCCTTTTAAAGGTTGTACAAAATAAATAAATAAATAAATGTATGAATGAAAATTGTAAAAATACATAAGTATATGAACATTATGGAAAAAAAAAAAATTAAGTGTAAGCAATAATTGAAATAAAATTTTGTTTTGAAAATATAAATATAAAAAAAAAAATCTTTTGTCTTTGAAAATTTTAAATGTGAATATATAAATAAGGAAGTATACATGCACATGAGGGTGGAGTAGAAGAATTAACAAGATCTTAAAACTTAAGATTGTTTTTAACAAGTGGCATAAAAACATCATTTCCTTAATAAAATAATAAGATAAAAAAATTCAAAAACTCTTCATTTTCCCATATGCAATCATATTAAACATCTCACCAAATCTGAACAAATCAGTAATCAAATATTTGGCATTTCAAATCTCAACAAAGAAAAAAAGGATAAATCAGAAAAAAAAGAAGAAAAAATTGATAACCAGAAAAACAAAAAAAAAAATGTCCAGTTTCAACTTGAAGCAAAATTTGAAATCTGTTCCAAAAATCTGGAAGCATGCAACATGCCTGAGGACAGATCAAATTCATACCTGATTCAAGATGCAAAGATCATCTCAGAAATCAAAGCAAAGGAATTCAAAGAAAAAAAAAACAGAAGCTAGTTAAAGGTCAATGTCTGTTTCAATTTCAAGCTGGCAACCATACAAGAGTTTCTCAAATCTGAAAGTGTAACAAAGCTTCAGATTTAAGTTTTCAAAGTTCAAGCAAAACAATTCAAGAGCAATTCAAAACAACACAGAAGAATGCTTCAACCTGGGAAGCAAGTGCAGTAATTTCTAAAACAAATACAAGGCAAGTGGATTTTCCTTTTTAAGATTTTAAGTTAAATTTGTTGAACATGAATGAAAAAGGGAATTTAACCAATTGAGTCAATCAATTTAAGTTGCAGGAAGAGTCAAGTTTAAGGCAACAGATTGATTTCTGTTTCAATTGCAGGAGCTTCATCTGTATATAACAAGAAATTCATATTGAAGGTAAGAAAATTAATTTTTTTTAGAGTGAACAAGTGAATACAATAAAGAATGAACAGAGATCTGTGTTTGTAATTGGCAGATCCAAACTTAAAAAGAATTTGAAGTGGCAAAAGAAAAAAAATTCAGGCTTTCACTCTTTGAAGCTGTCAAAACACTTCTCTGCTTCTTCTTTGTTCTCTGTCAAAATACCCAAGTGAGCAATCCTTCACCCTCTTTTATCTGATGCATATATTAAACTCTGTTGTTAGTTGC
The DNA here is from genome assembly GCA_030765085.1 of Allium cepa. Taxonomy (NCBI): domain Eukaryota; kingdom Viridiplantae; phylum Streptophyta; class Magnoliopsida; order Asparagales; family Amaryllidaceae; genus Allium; species Allium cepa. The sequence goes on from CM060941.1 coordinate 512,306,994, forward strand.
TTCTCTGTTTCCATGCTTGTGAGCAAACCTTATTTTTTTAAATAAAAAAAAAAAACTGGGTTCTTTATTTCTTTTACCTATGAGCAACCCTTCTTCTAAAACCAGACTTCCTTATTTCTTTTACCTGTGAGTAACTTTTCTTTTAAAAACTTAAGGTTACAGTTTATTGCATGCTTAAATAAATAAATGATCATGTGTTATATACTTACTGTCTGATATATGCATGCTTAAATTGCTTATGTCCTGTTTTGTTTCCTAGTTCAGGTTATTAATTAAATTCTATATCTTAAATTTGTCTGTGTTAAATTTTGAGAATTTAACTATGAATGGTAGGCCAGTTTCATAGTTTACATTCTAGGATTTTATTAAGGTAAAATTCAAATTTAACTTACTGGAAAGAAAATACAGAGCATAGGAAAAAAAAATGACAGTCATAGTGTTGTTAAAAAAAAAAATTACAGTATCAAAATGTATGTATTTCCATTTTTGGTCAAGTTCAATTAAAGCTTGCATTTGTTTGGGTTGAAATTATTTCTGGTGATAGTATAGTTATCATTGATAATGATAAAATTACTGAATTTTTATTGAAATTCAATGAAAATATTGTAAATTGGGATTTAGGTAGTAGAACCCTAGTTGTATTGAGTTTAAGGGAGTTGGGTGCTGTGGCTTCTTGAATGAATCGAGTTCTATGATTTTGTGGGTATTGATAGATGGTGTAGTGATGGAGCTACCACCGGAGTTTGGATGTTGATGGTGGTCGAGAAGTGGAGATATTGGTGATGACAGGTTAGACAGTGGATGGAAATGTTGGTTTCAGGTTTGTTTTGTTGTGGTCCAAGTGTTTCAGGTTTGACTTTAACTTGAATTCTTCAAGTTGAAATTGTGGGGAATCTGGGAGATCTTAAGTTGAAGTGTGATCTCTGATAGATAGGGGATGGTCGGAGAAGATAGTCAGAGGTGACTGGAGTGGGGAAGTGGATGCACAAGTGTATGTGCATGTTGATGATGAGGTAGTTTGATGTTGTTGGTTGCAGGAATTTTTGACTCGGGTTGGTCTCGGGGGAAATGGGAAATAACTCGAAGTAGAAGGGGATTTGACTCGAAGTCGAATAGGGGTCTGGGTGTTTTGAGTTTCAGGGCTTAGCAACAGAAGCCTGTTTTTTTGCAGTTTTGAAATTAAAGATAGGTTAAATTCAAACTAAAAGTTTAGCTTAGGATTTAACTTAAACCTAAGGATGAATTCAAACTTGTTTGAATTATTTTTCTGTAATAATTTAAATGCAGAATTTTAAATTGGTTTTAAAGAAAGGAAAAAAATAATAAAAGAAACAGGAACTGTTTCCAGTTTGTAAAATATATGAAATAAAGACAAATCAAAATTTGTACTTGTAGTTTTGAAAACTGAATTTAATAATGAATTTAAATAAGTTTAAAATTTGGTCTTTTGAAATAATTTAAATTCAGCAAATCTCAAAGTTTGTTTTTTTTATAAACAGAAAACTGTTTCTGTTATTTTTATGTAAAGGTAAATTTAAATTTAAATTTGCAGGAGAGATTTAAAACTGAGTTATATCTGAAATTTGAATATGAATTCAAATTTTGACTGTCTGAAATTTGAAATCAATTATGATTTAAATTTAAATTTGATTTTTAAACTCTCAAGTATAAAATGCATTGTTGTTTTGCATATTGAATTGAAAGGTTAAGTGTTTAAAATTAAGGATTTAAAAATGAATTCAAATCTGAAGTTTTAAAATCTGGATTTTAAATTTAAACTTCAGTTTTTAAATAAGGATTTAAATTTAAATTGCTTTCAAATGATTTACATTTGAATTGAAGGTGAAATTGTAGGAAGAGTTTTAAAGGGTTTAAACTAAATTGAAAATGGAAGTTATATTTCAGTTTTGAGATTTTAAAGCAATTTTTAAATTTATTTGAATTCAAGTTTTATTGAAATCTAAATTGTTTTTGAACTTAGTAATAAAGTATATGTTTCTTTTAAACATATAAGATTAAGTTGTGTATTGTTTTAAACTCTTATTTAAGACAAATTTGAGTCTTGAGTTTAAAGAAGATGTTAAATGGAATTTAAAGTAAAAAAAAAAAAACATTTTGTTTTAAAAAAATGCATAATTTAAATAAGGAATGTTTATCTCAAGATAAAGAAAAGTTTAATGATTTGTAATTCATTTATTTATTAAGGTAGTACAAATGGATAATTAATATAATTAATTAATTAAGAAATGGATAATTAATTAAAGTAATTAAGGGTTTTAATTTGATTAATCAAAGTTTAAGATTAATTTTTTAGAATAATTAATTTGTAATTAAGAAATCATCAATTGAATGATATTAGATTTTAAATTAATAATTGAAGATTTATTAATTGAATAAATATGGATAGTTAATTAATTAGGAATAATAAATGAAAGTAATCATGTAGGTAATAAATTTAAAACCACCCAGTTTATTCATCTTAATTGTAGATGCTGATTGAATGTTGTGTGAGGGATTGATATATTTGGTATGTGATGTGATGCTATGTGATACTTTGTGCTGATCTGCTATATTTGTGATGAATATACTGTTGTATGAATATGAAACCCTTTGACCCGTAAAACGACATTTGAATTTCGATGCGACAGGGAGTCGGATTCCAGTTGGTTATCCGAAACCCACATCGAATCATATTAGTGAATTTTTGTGATTGATAATTTACTTTATCTATGAATCTGTGAATATAGATAAGCGCTATGGGTTATACCGCTTATCTTTATGATTGAATCTGTGATGATGATGTTGTGCACTATTGTGTTGAACCCCTGGACCACACTTATACACACACAAATATGGATTGCACGTGGAAATGGGTTAAGTCACAGATTTTGAAATTGTTTTAAAAATTGAATTTTTGAATCCAAAATAGTTTTGGAATTAGAATTGAAGCTTTTGAAAAAAAATGAATTTCAAAAATAAAAGTTATTTTGAATAACTCGATTGAGTTTTGAAATTTTAAATAATTTGAGTTAAATTTGAATTCAATAATTGAATTGAATTCTATGATTTGGGAACTAGGGTTTTAAAAAGTTATTCAACTTATAAATGGATTTATATGGGGTTTTTAAACCAATTTAAAAGTGATGTTTGGAATTTAAATTTAACCCAAGATTCCAACTTGTATAAATCGGACTTTTCTGAAACGAAAACTGTTGTTTTCAAATAATAGAAGCTTTCATATAAGAAATGGATTTCCAATGTATGTTAAAAGGAATTCAAGTTTTGAAATAAAAATGGTATTCCAAGTTATAAATAAATCTTTGGACGTGTTTTGAAAGCTATAAATTAAATCTTTAATTTAAAGATTTATTGAGTTAATCCAATTGAAATGGAAGTTGTTTTGAAATCTATGAATAGATCTTTGTGAAACTAGGTGAAACTTTGTGAAATAAATCTTTTTGTTTAAAGATTTAAAATGGTAATTTGTTTAACCATTTGAAAGAAAAGTTTTGGATTTTATAAGTTGTGACTTAACTAAAATCCCATATCCATATGTTTTAAAATATGGCGCTCATTATTCGGTTTAGCCGGGAGAGGACCTAGTGTCATATAGCCCATTCCGAATAGTGATACGACGTTAGGGATAGCAATTGAAGACCGGTGGTGAAGACCGGATATTTCCGAAAACAAAAGGGTAACTCATCGATTGTCTCTGCACTGGCTGATCCCCGGTATAGAGATCTTCATATGTGATGGGAAGTCCGGACGTGATTAGGGATTATCCGGATTTGCAAGGGCTTCTTCGGAAGTGCCTTCGGTTCTGTTCGAACCCGGGACAGACTTGTATGGTTGTATGTCCGACATTACACTTTGAGATGTTAACTGATCTCTATCAAATACATTTCTGCCTGGTGGCGGAGAATTTATTCTCTTAGCTTAACACCCTTCTCTGAGACGTACGAGCTCAGAGGTTATGTAGTTGATATTTATCAGTGATATTCCCAATTTGGTAATGTGGCATGCTGAGTGCTGCTGTGTGATGATCATTGGTTGATCATTTGTGATATGATCATTTGTTTGATCATTTATCTTTGTGATCATTGCTTTGGTCATCTGATTGACCCAAAGCATGGCTTTGTTGCACAAAGCGTAGCTTTGTGGACGAGACTGCATCAGGACCTCACTCCCCGGAAATGGTCGAAACAGGAAAGATGCGGCAAGGTTATGAGGGTCGCTCCCTTTAGGGTGTGTCATTCCCTTCTGGTAAAGGGTGGTATCAGGTATGGAGCCCTGGTATTTAACCTATGTGGTTGCTCCAATCTCATTTACTGTGTGGTTGTTGCTTTGAGGCGCCTCGGATAAAGGTCCCAAAGGACCGGGGGATGACATATTCGTGTAGTAGTTACCTAGTTACAGAGGTAACCCGGCCTTGTGTTGGCAGAGATCTAACCGTAACGTTAGTTCTCGGGACGTCCCGCCAGAGGCGATCCCATGTGGCAGTAGGAAGTTCCTTAGCCTGACCATTTGTTGGAAATCCATTCATCCAATACGTGCCTTGTACGGTTTTAGTTGTAGGACCTGCCATTTAACATGGCAGCTATAGTAGGCATAGTATCATGGTACCTATGCTGGCTAGGATTTATATTATACTTTCGAAAGATTTTCCACTATGCACTAGTAATAATATCAAAGGATTTTTCTCGTAGTAAGCATGTTTGACTATCATAAGGAGAAATCTCCCCCATGTGTGCGTTTGCATTGTGTGTGTGCCGGGAGGCCTTATGGTAGTTTCATTTTTTAAAAAGCATTGCGGATTTCAAATTTAAATTCTGTTGTTTGTTTTAAAAGACCAAATGTTTTTGTTTGCTCATACCAGTCCCATGACTGACCTGGAGTTTATTGTTCCTTTCCTAAACTCTGGGTGCCCACTATTTTCCCACACGGGCAGTCTAGAGTTGGGGTTTTCAGATAATCAGTAGTAGGTGTAGATTCGATAGCTTTCAGCCTTAGGATTGGCAATCGCATTTTGGATCGAGTTGCTTCTCTTCATCTTGTTTTGGAGTTCGAGCTATTTCTGGATTGGTGCTTTGAAGATGGAGATTTCTGATACTGGAGTTCTTTCTTGAAGACCATATTGGAGATTTTGTTCCGCTGCTAGTGTTATTATTATTTTTCCGCTGCTATTCTTTGTATCTCTGATGTATATTGATGTTCATTGTATCATTCTGTTGTATCAGATATTGTATCAAATGTTGTACATTGATATATGTTATTCATTTCTTCCGCTGTGTTATTTACTTAATGTGTTATAAGCTCCGGCGACTCGAATTTGAACGGTCGAATCTGCGGCATTCGAGTACAATGTAAAGTATGGATGTCGATTTTCGAACGCGAAAAATTCGAGCTGTCACATTTGGTATCAGAGCTGAAGGTTAAAACTTTAGCTCAGGAGTATAACACATTAAGCAACTCATTAGAGATAGGGTGAAGTAAACCCTAGAATGAGTATATCCCTAAGATATCCGTTCGAATGCCTCAGTGAATTCTCTTACTATTCACCGATAGTAAGTATGAGTGCGAGAAGAGGACGAGATAGGGGACAGGGGAGTACCACTATAAATGGTCAATACCCTGCAACAGTGGGAATATCTTTTCTCTATTAATCTCCTTTGGTTCAATTTCGAATTCTTTTGATTGCTTCGTGACTGCTCCAGAAAGAAGTTTCGGTGTGATGATGGCCATACGTATTGTTGTAGGAAATTCTTACTTCGTATCTTCATCGGTTTCTTATCAACTTTTCGATCTAAACTCTAATGAATTTGAAATTGAAAATATTAAATAAATTGGAAATTTTAAATTAGTAAATTGGTTAACTAATATGAAGATTTGATCCATCTATCTATTCTCTGGGATCCGATATATTCTACGAACGATTAGTTATCTCTTCGAACTAGTCAATGCCCTTACATATTCATAGACCGATGGACCCAAATATCTTGTGTAATATTATATGAGATTGTTCTCATATCTATTGTTGATATTCTTATTTGGTAAGCCAAATACAGAATTTATATCCAGTTCGATTTGGAAAGGAATTTCTCTATCTTTCATCTTTTCTTTTCGTCTTCCTAGCAAATTTCGAGGACGAAATTTCTTAAGGGGGGAAATCTGTAACATTCCTGAAAATTTATCAAGTTTAGATTGGCAATTAAATTAATTTTTGGAAATAAATTGTGATTTAATTAGAAAATTTTCTAGAATAAGTAAAAAAATTTGATTATTAATAGAAATTTACATTTGAAATTTAAGGATAAGTGATTTATAAAATAAATATTGAGTTTCAAAATAAAATGTATTAAAAAAATAAAAATAGAATTTAAAATCTTGAGATTAATAAAATGATAGAGATAGTTGTTTTCTAAAATATTAATTTTATTTGGAAGATATAATAAATTTCAGAAAAGGATTTATTTTTAGGATTTAATTCTCTTGTCTAAACAAATGTGACCTTTGTTAATATGAAATCAAAAATTTTACATTCTTCTTTCCTTTTAAAGGTTGTACAAAATAAATAAATAAATAAATGTATGAATGAAAATTGTAAAAATACATAAGTATATGAACATTATGGAAAAAAAAAAAAATTAAGTGTAAGCAATAATTGAAATAAAATTTTGTTTTGAAAATATAAATATAAAAAAAAAAATCTTTTGTCTTTGAAAATTTTAAATGTGAATATATAAATAAGGAAGTATACATGCACATGAGGGTGGAGTAGAAGAATTAACAAGATCTTAAAACTTAAGATTGTTTTTAACAAGTGGCATAAAAACATCATTTCCTTAATAAAATAATAAGATAAAAAAATTCAAAAACTCTTCATTTTCCCATATGCAATCATATTAAACATCTCACCAAATCTGAACAAATCAGTAATCAAATATTTGGCATTTCAAATCTCAACAAAGAAAAAAAGGATAAATCAGAAAAAAAAGAAGAAAAAATTGATAACCAGAAAAACAAAAAAAAAAATGTCCAGTTTCAACTTGAAGCAAAATTTGAAATCTGTTCCAAAAATCTGGAAGCATGCAACATGCCTGAGGACAGATCAAATTCATACCTGATTCAAGATGCAAAGATCATCTCAGAAATCAAAGCAAAGGAATTCAAAGAAAAAAAAAACAGAAGCTAGTTAAAGGTCAATGTCTGTTTCAATTTCAAGCTGGCAACCATACAAGAGTTTCTCAAATCTGAAAGTGTAACAAAGCTTCAGATTTAAGTTTTCAAAGTTCAAGCAAAACAATTCAAGAGCAATTCAAAACAACACAGAAGAATGCTTCAACCTGGGAAGCAAGTGCAGTAATTTCTAAAACAAATACAAGGCAAGTGGATTTTCCTTTTTAAGATTTTAAGTTAAATTTGTTGAACATGAATGAAAAAGGGAATTTAACCAATTGAGTCAATCAATTTAAGTTGCAGGAAGAGTCAAGTTTAAGGCAACAGATTGATTTCTGTTTCAATTGCAGGAGCTTCATCTGTATATAACAAGAAATTCATATTGAAGGTAAGAAAATTAATTTTTTTTAGAGTGAACAAGTGAATACAATAAAGAATGAACAGAGATCTGTGTTTGTAATTGGCAGATCCAAACTTAAAAAGAATTTGAAGTGGCAAAAGAAAAAAAATTCAGGCTTTCACTCTTTGAAGCTGTCAAAACACTTCTCTGCTTCTTCTTTGTTCTCTGTCAAAATACCCAAGTGAGCAATCCTTCACCCTCTTTTATCTGATGCATATATTAAACTCTGTTGTTAGTTGCTTCTCTGTTTCCATGCTTGTGAGCAAACCTTATTTTTTTAAATAAAAAAAAAAAACTGGGTTCTTTATTTCTTTTACCTATGAGCAACCCTTCTTCTAAAACCAGACTTCCTTATTTCTTTTACCTGTGAGTAACTTTTCTTTTAAAAACTTAAGGTTACAGTTTATTGCATGCTTAAATAAATAAATGATCATGTGTTATATACTTACTGTCTGATATATGCATGCTTAAATTGCTTATGTCCTGTTTTGTTTCCTAGTTCAGGTTATTAATTAAATTCTATATCTTAAATTTGTCTGTGTTAAATTTTGAGAATTTAACTATGAATGGTAGGCCAGTTTCATAGTTTACATTCTAGGATTTTATTAAGGTAAAATTCAAATTTAACTTACTGGAAAGAAAATACAGAGCATAGGAAAAAAAAATGACAGTCATAGTGTTGTTAAAAAAAAAAATTACAGTATCAAAATGTATGTATTTCCATTTTTGGTCAAGTTCAATTAAAGCTTGCATTTGTTTGGGTTGAAATTATTTCTGGTGATAGTATAGTTATCATTGATAATGATAAAATTACTGAATTTTTATTGAAATTCAATGAAAATATTGTAAATTGGGATTTAGGTAGTAGAACCCTAGTTGTATTGAGTTTAAGGGAGTTGGGTGCTGTGGCTTCTTGAATGAATCGAGTTCTATGATTTTGTGGGTATTGATAGATGGTGTAGTGATGGAGCTACCACCGGAGTTTGGATGTTGATGGTGGTCGAGAAGTGGAGATATTGGTGATGACAGGTTAGACAGTGGATGGAAATGTTGGTTTCAGGTTTGTTTTGTTGTGGTCCAAGTGTTTCAGGTTTGACTTTAACTTGAATTCTTCAAGTTGAAATTGTGGGGAATCTGGGAGATCTTAAGTTGAAGTGTGATCTCTGATAGATAGGGGATGGTCGGAGAAGATAGTCAGAGGTGACTGGAGTGGGGAAGTGGATGCACAAGTGTATGTGCATGTTGATGATGAGGTAGTTTGATGTTGTTGGTTGCAGGAATTTTTGACTCGGGTTGGTCTCGGGGGAAATGGGAAATAACTCGAAGTAGAAGGGGATTTGACTCGAAGTCGAATAGGGGTCTGGGTGTTTTGAGTTTCAGGGCTTAGCAACAGAAGCCTGTTTTTTTGCAGTTTTGAAATTAAAGATAGGTTAAATTCAAACTAAAAGTTTAGCTTAGGATTTAACTTAAACCTAAGGATGAATTCAAACTTGTTTGAATTATTTTTCTGTAATAATTTAAATGCAGAATTTTAAATTGGTTTTAAAGAAAGGAAAAAAATAATAAAAGAAACAGGAACTGTTTCCAGTTTGTAAAATATATGAAATAAAGACAAATCAAAATTTGTACTTGTAGTTTTGAAAACTGAATTTAATAATGAATTTAAATAAGTTTAAAATTTGGTCTTTTGAAATAATTTAAATTCAGCAAATCTCAAAGTTTGTTTTTTTTATAAACAGAAAACTGTTTCTGTTATTTTTATGTAAAGGTAAATTTAAATTTAAATTTGCAGGAGAGATTTAAAACTGAGTTATATCTGAAATTTGAATATGAATTCAAATTTTGACTGTCTGAAATTTGAAATCAATTATGATTTAAATTTAAATTTGATTTTTAAACTCTCAAGTATAAAATGCATTGTTGTTTTGCATATTGAATTGAAAGGTTAAGTGTTTAAAATTAAGGATTTAAAAATGAATTCAAATCTGAAGTTTTAAAATCTGGATTTTAAATTTAAACTTCAGTTTTTAAATAAGGATTTAAATTTAAATTGCTTTCAAATGATTTACATTTGAATTGAAGGTGAAATTGTAGGAAGAGTTTTAAAGGGTTTAAACTAAATTGAAAATGGAAGTTATATTTCAGTTTTGAGATTTTAAAGCAATTTTTAAATTTATTTGAATTCAAGTTTTATTGAAATCTAAATTGTTTTTGAACTTAGTAATAAAGTATATGTTTCTTTTAAACATATAAGATTAAGTTGTGTATTGTTTTAAACTCTTATTTAAGACAAATTTGAGTCTTGAGTTTAAAGAAGATGTTAAATGGAATTTAAAGTAAAAAAAAAAAAACATTTTGTTTTAAAAAAATGCATAATTTAAATAAGGAATGTTTATCTCAAGATAAAGAAAAGTTTAATGATTTGTAATTCATTTATTTATTAAGGTAGTACAAATGGATAATTAATATAATTAATTAATTAAGAAATGGATAATTAATTAAAGTAATTAAGGGTTTTAATTTGATTAATCAAAGTTTAAGATTAATTTTTTAGAATAATTAATTTGTAATTAAGAAATCATCAATTGAATGATATTAGATTTTAAATTAATAATTGAAGATTTATTAATTGAATAAATATGGATAGTTAATTAATTAGGAATAATAAATGAAAGTAATCATGTAGGTAATAAATTTAAAACCACCCAGTTTATTCATCTTAATTGTAGATGCTGATTGAATGTTGTGTGAGGGATTGATATATTTGGTATGTGATGTGATGCTATGTGATACTTTGTGCTGATCTGCTATATTTGTGATGAATATACTGTTGTATGAATATGAAACCCTTTGACCCGTAAAACGACATTTGAATTTCGATGCGACAGGGAGTCGGATTCCAGTTGGTTATCCGAAACCCACATCGAATCATATTAGTGAATTTTTGTGATTGATAATTTACTTTATCTATGAATCTGTGAATATAGATAAGCGCTATGGGTTATACCGCTTATCTTTATGATTGAATCTGTGATGATGATGTTGTGCACTATTGTGTTGAACCCCTGGACCACACTTATACACACACAAATATGGATTGCACGTGGAAATGGGTTAAGTCACAGATTTTGAAATTGTTTTAAAAATTGAATTTTTGAATCCAAAATAGTTTTGGAATTAGAATTGAAGCTTTTGAAAAAAAATGAATTTCAAAAATAAAAGTTATTTTGAATAACTCGATTGAGTTTTGAAATTTTAAATAATTTGAGTTAAATTTGAATTCAATAATTGAATTGAATTCTATGATTTGGGAACTAGGGTTTTAAAAAGTTATTCAACTTATAAATGGATTTATATGGGGTTTTTAAACCAATTTAAAAGTGATGTTTGGAATTTAAATTTAACCCAAGATTCCAACTTGTATAAATCGGACTTTTCTGAAACGAAAACTGTTGTTTTCAAATAATAGAAGCTTTCATATAAGAAATGGATTTCCAATGTATGTTAAAAGGAATTCAAGTTTTGAAATAAAAATGGTATTCCAAGTTATAAATAAATCTTTGGACGTGTTTTGAAAGCTATAAATTAAATCTTTAATTTAAAGATTTATTGAGTTAATCCAATTGAAATGGAAGTTGTTTTGAAATCTATGAATAGATCTTTGTGAAACTAGGTGAAACTTTGTGAAATAAATCTTTTTGTTTAAAGATTTAAAATGGTAATTTGTTTAACCATTTGAAAGAAAAGTTTTGGATTTTATAAGTTGTGACTTAACTAAAATCCCATATCCATATGTTTTAAAATATGGCGCTCATTATTCGGTTTAGCCGGGAGAGGACCTAGTGTCATATAGCCCATTCCGAATAGTGATACGACGTTAGGGATAGCAATTGAAGACCGGTGGTGAAGACCGGATATTTCCGAAAACAAAAGGGTAACTCATCGATTGTCTCTGCACTGGCTGATCCCCGGTATAGAGATCTTCATATGTGATGGGAAGTCCGGACGTGATTAGGGATTATCCGGATTTGCAAGGGCTTCTTCGGAAGTGCCTTCGGTTCTGTTCGAACCCGGGACAGACTTGTATGGTTGTATGTCCGACATTACACTTTGAGATGTTAACTGATCTCTATCAAATACATTTCTGCCTGGTGGCGGAGAATTTATTCTCTTAGCTTAACACCCTTCTCTGAGACGTACGAGCTCAGAGGTTATGTAGTTGATATTTATCAGTGATATTCCCAATTTGGTAATGTGGCATGCTGAGTGCTGCTGTGTGATGATCATTGGTTGATCATTTGTGATATGATCATTTGTTTGATCATTTATCTTTGTGATCATTGCTTTGGTCATCTGATTGACCCAAAGCATGGCTTTGTTGCACAAAGCGTAGCTTTGTGGACGAGACTGCATCAGGACCTCACTCCCCGGAAATGGTCGAAACAGGAAAGATGCGGCAAGGTTATGAGGGTCGCTCCCTTTAGGGTGTGTCATTCCCTTCTGGTAAAGGGTGGTATCAGGTATGGAGCCCTGGTATTTAACCTATGTGGTTGCTCCAATCTCATTTACTGTGTGGTTGTTGCTTTGAGGCGCCTCGGATAAAGGTCCCAAAGGACCGGGGGATGACATATTCGTGTAGTAGTTACCTAGTTACAGAGGTAACCCGGCCTTGTGTTGGCAGAGATCTAACCGTAACGTTAGTTCTCGGGACGTCCCGCCAGAGGCGATCCCATGTGGCAGTAGGAAGTTCCTTAGCCTGACCATTTGTTGGAAATCCATTCATCCAATACGTGCCTTGTACGGTTTTAGTTGTAGGACCTGCCATTTAACATGGCAGCTATAGTAGGCATAGTATCATGGTACCTATGCTGGCTAGGATTTATATTATACTTTCGAAAGATTTTCCACTATGCACTAGTAATAATATCAAAGGATTTTTCTCGTAGTAAGCATGTTTGACTATCATAAGGAGAAATCTCCCCCATGTGTGCGTTTGCATTGTGTGTGTGCCGGGAGGCCTTATGGTAGTTTCATTTTTTAAAAAGCATTGCGGATTTCAAATTTAAATTCTGTTGTTTGTTTTAAAAGACCAAATGTTTTTGTTTGCTCATACCAGTCCCATGACTGACCTGGAGTTTATTGTTCCTTTCCTAAACTCTGGGTGCCCACTATTTTCCCACACGGGCAGTCTAGAGTTGGGGTTTTCAGATAATCAGTAGTAGGTGTAGATTCGATAGCTTTCAGCCTTAGGATTGGCAATCGCATTTTGGATCGAGTTGCTTCTCTTCATCTTGTTTTGGAGTTCGAGCTATTTCTGGATTGGTGCTTTGAAGATGGAGATTTCTGATACTGGAGTTCTTTCTTGAAGACCATATTGGAGATTTTGTTCCGCTGCTAGTGTTATTATTATTTTTCCGCTGCTATTCTTTGTATCTCTGATGTATATTGATGTTCATTGTATCATTCTGTTGTATCAGATATTGTATCAAATGTTGTACATTGATATATGTTATTCATTTCTTCCGCTGTGTTATTTACTTAATGTGTTATAAGCTCCGGCGACTCGAATTTGAACGGTCGAATCTGCGGCATTCGAGTACAATGTAAAGTATGGATGTCGATTTTCGAACGCGAAAAATTCGAGCTGTCACAGTACGCCTATAAATAGTGACCCTGGACCTATAGAAAATGGCCTTTTTGGCTTCTCTACGTCGATACTCTGCCAAAATCATAACTACACTTCATTTGTACTGCTGTAATCCCTTGTAATCAGTGAGTGAAATTCAATAAACATCAATCATTTCATAGTGGAAGTAGGCAATATGACGAACCACTCTAAATTCGTGTGTTTCTATGCATTTTCTTTTGTGTTGGTTGGTGTGTTTGTTAGATCTACCTCATATTACATTTATTTTCTTCATTTTATCACTTCAAATACATCAAAAGAGTGTTGTTCCCAATTTTCATACAAACACTTTGGTGCTTTCATTATGAGCTGAACTTATCTTTTCTCCTGCTCATTGGATCTACTACTGATGTTGGATTGTGAGAATCTAAGGAGAAGATCAAGATTTCAAGCCTAGAAGTTCTTCCATCCTATTCAGATTTGTACCTAGTCTAGGAGAGAACTTCGCTAACCACCATAGTCAACACTAAGACTACCTCAACGGCCGTAGATCCAGAGCAGGCAGAACCACGTGGAACTATCCTCTACAGACCAAAATGCTGCCAGACCTTTGAATCCATAAGGCCCTATCACCATGGAAGAGTTCCAGCTGTTAATGAAAGAGCCGACTCAAAGCCACTTATAGCTTACTCAACAGCTCCGTGCCAACGTGGAGTTGAAAAATCAATTGAACCATGAAAGACAAAGGAGATCCAGAAGGGATCAAGCTTCCTATTCATCCATTGAAAGTTCAGCCTCTTCTGTCTACAATCACAGATCCACGCGCCCACGGCTAGATGGAAGCTATACATAGGCTACTGGACATTAGTGCACATTGAATCTTGGGAAACCAAGAGTTGGCCCGTCAACCTGCCATTAGATCGGAGCCTCCTCCCTAGGAGGTACTTTTCCTTATCACACTACTGACAACCGTGCTGCTGCCGCTGCTATTAAGTTGGGAATTGACACTCGAAACCAAATGGTTTAGAACCATCATCAATGTGATTATACTCCTAAATCTAATGTTCTTTAAGACCTAGAGCCACGGAGGCAAGATATGGACCGTGGCCACGACCGGCCCATCTCTGCATTATGGAACCCGACCATACCTTGGATCTGCATGCCCAGAATGTCCAAAAGCCAGACATCAGGACAATGATCCGTCAGATGATCCGTGAAAGCCAAGGCCTCACCAATGACAATTATGGAATCTCCTAGGTTCATACCCCTTTCACCGATGACATTCTATACGCTAAACTGCCTCGGCGATTTAGAATGCCAACTCTACCTATTTAAGAAGAGAGCTCTGATCCTAACCAGCATGTTTTAAAGTACGAATGGTTAATGAATGCTAGACGGGCTGATTATGTGGTCAAATGCCGAAGTTTCCCGATCTCCCTAGGGAGCATAGTGAATATGTGGTTTACTCGTCTACTACCGCGATCTATCTCAAGTTTCAACCAGTTGGCTACAAAGTTTGTTGAATAGTTTCACATGCATGTCACAAGGCCCAAAGATGTTAATACCTTGTCTAGTGTCACTCAAGCTCCCGGCAGACATTATTTGGAGAGGTTTCATGCTACATGCATTAAGATTAGTAATCCTAATGATAACTCAATTATGATGACACTAACTAAGGTGATCGATCCCGATTCCAAATTTGGCAACTAGTTGGACCGAAAATCCACTGCGTCAGTGGACCGTTTCTATTCCAAGGCAGCTTAGTTTTTGAGAAGGGAGGATACGAAACAGTCTTGGAACAAGAATGAAGTAGGGCCCATTGTGGAAGGAAACCAAAGCATTGTTGCTATAAAAAAACCGGGGAGAGTTCCAGAAAGGTGCAGTTAAACATATAAAATAAACAGAATCAATAGAAAGGCGATGGAAATCAGGGCAGGAAACATAATCAAAATCGCGGACCACGACGTAGAGCTCCCAAGTTTGACACTTATACACCTTTAAATACATCTCTGGAAAATGTGTACTTACAAACCTACAATACTATCCAATATAAGAAAGCTACTCCGAAGCAATAATGAAAAAACAAATTCAAACAGAGAAGTTTTGTAGATTTCACGATAATTATTGCCACAACACGAATAAGTGTTGACATTTATAAGATATTATCCTAAAGTTGATCCGAGAAAGAAAGTTGGAGCTGTTTGTACAGGCGCCTCATTTTGGAGGTGCGGGCCCATCGAATCTAAACCAAATACCAAATCAGTTAGATCGGAGGAACCCGCTCGT
The DNA here is from genome assembly GCA_030765085.1 of Allium cepa. NCBI lineage: Eukaryota > Viridiplantae > Streptophyta > Magnoliopsida > Asparagales > Amaryllidaceae > Allium > Allium cepa. Next base: position 512,322,482 of record CM060941.1, read on the forward strand.
ACCGACGGGAGGTTGGTGATTAATACTGTCAGTGGTGGTCGTCATCCAACAGATTGGGGCTAGAGGAAAATGAAGTTGTATGCCAGCTTTATTAGGCATATGAGCTTCGAATGTTGTAGTGATTTGGAAGACGGGGCTCCAGCCAAACACCATAAAACGATGGCAGATGACATCGTTTTTTGAGGTAGCAATGCCGACGGAGTCGAAGCCCTAACCATTGATCCACATGTCATTTCAGCTCAGATAAATCCTGCTTGGATGAAGAGGATCTTAGTGGACAGTGGAAGTTTAGTAAAACATACTCGTTAAGCGAGCCTATGATCAGATGAAGATGAAAGCGAAAGATTTAGCGCCTTGTCAGTCTCGTATTCATGACTTCAATTGAAGTGCAACTTTACCCACTGGGATAGTGGAGCTACCAGTGGAGTTGGGAGTTAGAGAACGACGGAGAGTCTGAATATTACAATTTATTGTATTGGATATAGACTCACCATACAATGCTTTCTTGGACCGACCGGCCCTAGCTGAATTCAGGGCTGCTATCGCCCCTTGGTGTCTAACTTTGAAATTCTATACCGACAATGGAGTCTAAGTCGTTCAGGGAGACCAGGCTGCTGGACGAACCTATTATGTTGCTGAGCTATGGGAAGCGTATCGAAAAGAGAAAGGAAGGGATGTAGAGGAATCTCTCTACATCCGCTTTGCGGATAATTGATGGTTAACGCCTGGGCCAAGGCCCTGGAACCACAATCAATTCCCAAAAGATCTTAACCCAATAGATAGTGAGAGTGAAGATGAAGTCAAAGACAGCCAGGCTTCTTAAGCAGAGCTGACGATCGAATTCCAATTGATAATGATGACAATTCTAAAATGGTAAAGGTTAGATCCCAGCCAAGCCAACATACAAAGGAGGAATTGGTTCAATTTCTTCGAACAAACCTCGACGTGTTTGCCTAATTGCACTCGGACATGTGTGGTCAAGAAAAAAGGCATGGTACAGATCCATAGAGATATGCTCCTCTTAAGGAAGAGGTAGATAAACTCCGGTCGAATGGGTTTGTCCGAGATGCATTATATCTAGAATGGGAGTCTAATCCTGAACTTGTCAGAAAACATAATGGGAAATGAAGAACACCTGTTGACTACTAAGACTTGAATAAAGCTTGCCCTAAAGACAGTTTTTCACTTCCCCGAATTGATCAGCGCGTAGATTCAACGGTTAGACATGAACTCTCATCCTTCATGGATGCATATTCATGTTACGACCATACACACATGCACTTGCCCGATTAGGAGGATACCAGCTTCATCACCGATCTGGGACTTTACTGTTATAAAGTGATGCCGTTCGGACTTAAGAACGTCGTGGTAACCTATCAGAGACTCGTCAGCTGAATGTTCGCTAACCAGATTAGATAAAGCATGGAGGCATATGTGGATGACATGCTGGTAAAGTCACGATTCTCCACCAATCGCATTAAAGACTTAGAAACGATGTTCAACATCCTCTGAAAGTATAGATTGAAACTCAACACATTGAAATGTCACTTTTCGGTTGCGTCTAAAAAATTCCTTGAATCATTGTTAACGCCTGGTGAATCGAAGCCAATCCCGAGAAAATCTGGGCAATCGGAAATCTTGAAACTCCAAGGACTATAATGCAAGTTCAGGGCCTCAATGGGAAGGTAGCAGCACTGAGCCGGTTCATTTCAAAATCCACTAACAAATGCATTCCTTTCTTCGATCTGATCAAAGAAGCAAAAAGGAACTTTGAATGGTCCGTAGAATGTAAGGATGCATTCCAAGCACTAGTTCTACACCTTTCCACACCACCCATTCTGTCAAAGCCCATTGATCATGAGAGATTGTACATCTACTTGGAGGTGTCAGAAAATGCAATCAGTGCCGCCTTAATTCAGAAGAAGGACCAGATACAACAACCAATCTATTACATTAGCAAACGACCAATCGGAGCAATGAAAAATTATTCGGAGCTAGAAAAGTTCGCTTATTGTCCTGTCATTGCCTCGAGGAAGCTCTATCCCTATTTTCAGACTCATTTTATCACTGTATACGCTGACCAGTCGTTACGATAGGTCCTTACGTGGCCTGAGATGTCTGGCTAGTTACTTAAGTGGAATATCGAGCTGAGTCAGTTTGACGTCACTTACACTCCAAGGCGAGCTTTTCAAGGAGAAGTCCTAGCAGACTTCATCGCTGAATTCACTATCTCAGAGGACTTGCCCAAAACCAGTAACTCTTCCAAATATGTCTAGAAGCTACATACTGATGGTGCATCAAATGACCGTTGCTCAGGCACCGAGGTTGTACTTGAAATTCCTAAAGGCTGATTTATGTGCTATACTTTAAAGTTCGATTTCCATGCAACCAATAACGAGGCCGAATACGAAGTCTTTCTTGTCGAAGTAAGGCTTGCCAGAGTTTTAAGAATTGTTGCTATAGAAATTTACTTTGATTCACAATTGGTAATGTGCCAAGTTCAGGGAGAGTACAAGGCCAAAGACAGAAGGCTGGCTGCTTATCTTGCTCGGGTTGGGGAAATATTGAGTCAATTCAATTGTTATGACATCTATTGCATACCCATTAACACAATCGTAAGCCCGATTCCTTATCAAAATTGGCCAGTACAGGTGAGGCATTGCAAAAGGGGCTCGTTTCCGTTGAGATATTATTTTCCTCGAGTTTTCATAAAATGGAGACCGGCTGCGTATTTGAAGTCATTCCAGATAAGGAGTCATGGATGACTCCATTCAGAAACTATCTCGAGCATGGGTTCCTCCCATAGCGCAGAAAGAAAAAAGATAAGTACTCCGAAAGGCTTCGCTGTTCACCATTTAGAATGGAGTCATGTATATAAGAGGATATTCAGTTCCTTTACTCCCGTGCATCGCCCACGATGAAATCAAATGAGTATTGCATGATGTACATGAAGGAGAATGTGGCGATCACACTGGGGGGCAAGCTCTTGTCAAAAAAAGTGCTCTGATATGGTCAATATTGGCCTACTGTAAAATGCGACACATCAGATTACACTAGGAAGTGTGATAAATGTTAGAAACATGCTTGAATTCCAGGAGCTCCGCCTACCGAAATAACTCAGAAGGTTTGCCCTCGGCCGTTTGCAGTACAGGGCGTCGACAGTATTGGTTGTCTACCTCTAGCTAAAGGTGGCGTGAAGTACGCCATCGTTGCTGCTGATTGCTTTACCAAATGGACGGAAGCTGAGCCCTTCGCTACTATCACAACGAATAAAGTAATCAACTTTGTTGTATGCAACATTATCTGTCGATTTGTTCGCCTGCATACCATCATCACTAACAACGGAGCCCAATTCGACAATGTCTAATTTAAAAATTTCCGTCAACGATTCCACATCCAAAAGTTCTCTGCAGTTGCACACACTCAAGCGAATGGACAACTTGAAGTTGTTAATAAAGTTATAAAGTCCATTCTGAAAAAAGACTAGAAAAGGCTGGGCGAAAATAGGTCAATGAATTTACTATGGCCCTATGGGTTTATCGAACAACCCATAAGTCCACAGCCAATCACACTCCATTTTCACTTTCCTATGGTTCAAAAGTCGTTATTCTAGTCGACATGGAAGTACCTTCTCATCATATGACATATTATGATCCAAAACAAATGCTAAGTTACTTGCCGAATCTTTGGACTTGTTGGATAAGAAGCGAGAAGAGGCTGATTTGAGGGCCGTCGCATACCAAAGTCAGGTCGTCCGACAGTACAATGCCAAGGTCTGACCCCGAACCTTTGAACTCGGCGATCTCATCGTCAAGAGAATTTACTTGGTTCCTTCACATATGAAACCAACATGAGAAGGTCCCTATGGTATTGAATGAAGACTCGTTGACGGCACATTTAAATTACCGACCGTTGATGGTCTCACTTTGCCAAGAGCTTGAATAGCTAGAGTCATCTTCGCTACTACACATAACATGCTTTATTCATTCGTTCAGTCTGCTTTTTATTTGCAATTTGTTTATGCATTTATCAAATTTGAATTTGTAATAAGGCAACTACCTTTACCGTACTTTCTTATTCAGCAATAAAATGCAATCTATTCGAGTTAGAGCGGTGATTTTTAAAATGCATTGTACGACCATCACCATGCCTGGAGTGTTGAGTTCCACCATATAGTGGGACTTATTTAAGTAGGGAGTGATTGTGATGCGACCGGTCACTCCTAAAATGAAACTCGAGCTTTGGGGCAAGTCACCACACTGAAGCCAAAAAAGGATTGATACATGAAAATCCACTAACTAACTCCAGCTCCTATAGTGCGAGCTCAATATAAACTTGCAAATGCGGGTTCGAAGAGGGTGGATCCATCCACAAAATGACTTTTCCCATGTTTAGACCAAGTCCAAGAAGGATGGACCCAACCATCTAACGACCTCGCTTGTTAACTCAGGGTGGATGTGGTCTGACTATCCACGATCTTGATATTTCTATCATTTCCAGAGAGCGAACGAAATCCTAAAACTCATAACAGATGCGATCGATCGTCTTTTAACGGATTCCAGATTCCCAGAGTGTGAACTGGAGTATAAACATCACAATGGGTGAAATAAGCCACACATTGGCTAACTCCAAATTCTCAAAGCGTGAATTGGAGTATAAACACAAACCGGGTGTTAAATGACCACCTATGAGACAACTCAGAGTCCCTATAGTGCGGGCCAGAGTATAAATGCAAACTGGGTGTGATTGACCACCCATGAATTAATCTAATTCCTTAGAGTGTGGATGAAATTCTAAATATTGAATGGGTGTGACTGGCCGCCCATAAAATAACTTAATTCCCAGGGGCGCGAACATATCTCTAAACCTTAAGTTGGCGTAACCGACCGATGGCGTACAAATACAGTCTCTAGAGTGTGGATGCAATTGCCAATAGATGAGTGAGTGTGAATCCACCACCCGAACTCGTCTTGTTTTAGCCTCCTTTCTGCAAAGTTAAGTTTGACGTATTAAAGACGAAAAGCGGCTGTCGACCAATATTTCCAATTTATCCTAGAAATGGGGGTAAAAATTAAGTACCAGCCACTGATCAAGACAATGTAGTATTGGAACTCGACTTAACGTTTGGTTATGACCAAAGCCATGGCTTCAGGACTTAACAACTAAACTCAGATCCGATTCAAAGATTAAGACTTCACAAGTACATCGAATGGAAGTTTGAGTGGTAAAATACTTAATCAAATAAACGCAAAACTGTGCCGAAGACAAAATGAAATTTTATTTCAACTATTCTTTGGAAAAGAAGGATAAGTGCAAAAGTATTCCACAAAATCCTACTAGCAGGGGCCGAACCCGCATCTATACACAGCCTACGGGAAAAAAAGGAAATTCCTATCTATCTACCAAAAATGAGGCAAGAAGACATGTCTATTCTCTTATTTTCTTCTTCTACTTCTTCTTCTTCTTCGGCGTTGACAAGCTAGTGCTACTTCTCAAGTGCCTCTTCGAGCCTTCGCCTTTTGATGGTTGATCTCCGGCGGAGGGAATTATCGTGACCTCTTCCTTCGAACTCATAGGAATTGGGATGCTTTTCGAACATGGAATCGGAGGGATAGTAACACTCCCGATGTTAGAAGGTGAGGGAGGCACACCGGTGTCGACAACCATGCCTCCTTAAGAAATTATTTAAGAGGAGCTAGACCAGGGCTCGCTATCCCGCCTCCAATACCATTGGCCCACACAACTACTTCCATCTTGGCATTGATCTCAGCTATTATCTCTTCTTCATGGATTGTTTGGGCGTTTACGGAAATGCTGGCAGTTGGGCCCAAAAAGTTGACTACGGGTGCACCTCCACCCATGACAAATGTTAAGTCGACAAAAGGGTCACTTGGTAACCAAGAAGTTCCGCCATCATCTGCTCATCAAAAGTAAAAGTGCTCCCTTATGCTCCATTGTTTGGTGTAGTGGTCGTTATTGTGGTCGCCTCTGTTATACGGGCCTTCTGCTCAAGATGCGGGTCTTGAGTCATAGGGGCCACGACTGATGCAACTACTATCGTTGAATAAAGATAAAAGAAAAGGTGTTAGTGGCGACTTCAAACAACGTTCCTGACTTTGAATAAATGTGAGAATTGTTTGGAATATCTTCCTCAGAATAGCTTGCATATGGAGCTGGAGTAGCTTCAGCAACATGCTCATGAGTTAGTGACAATTGCGGTTGATCAGGATTGTATGCGGGCACAGATTGAGGATCAACCGCAGGAGTAGATTCGGGTAGGATTGGCATAGTAACTCCAGACCCCACATCATGATGCTCGATGCCAGAACCCGCTCCAGCCTTTGGATGTTGAGTACCAAGTCTCTCTTTCTCAAATGTGATAGTGATGTCAAGGAGAACTCTTCTTTTATCCTCAATCAGCACCCGGTTCCCTAATTCAAACTCTTGATGGATTCGGCATAATCTTGTGCTTTTTCGTCTTCAACCAAGCGGCACCAAGCGGTGTATGTATGTGATGGATAGTTTTCGAATCAGCATATATTTTGATGCTTTACAATATTGGCATTATACGTAATAAGAAGATCTTCGATATTAACCTCTAACCTAATCTTTACCGCTCTGAATCACAAATCGTGAAGCCTTTCGCAGAACTTGTCTTTTCTCGCTTCGTCGCTCGGGCAATACACCACGTTCGATATAATCTTGATAAGGAGTCATCCACGATTCCTTGGTGGAGGTTGCTTCAAATGCGAAATCAGTCTCCCTTCGATCAATACTTGGAGATGATAGGGTTTCAATCGGAATAACCCCCAATTGTTGAGCCTCACCCGTGCTTGCTAACTTTGCCAATGAATCAGCTTTCTGATTGTGCTCTCGGGGTATGTAGAAAATGGCATAGTGATCGAATTGATTAAGTATCTCTAGAACTTGAATTAGATAAGCGGCCAGTCTTCGATCTTTGGCTTGGTATTCACCTCGGACTTGACACACTATCAATTGGGAGTCACAATAGATCTCTACAGCGATGATTTTCAGATCACGGGCCAGTTTTAGTCCGGTAAGTAGAGATTCGTACTCGGCTTCATTGTTGGTTGCGCGGAACTCGAATTTCAAAGCATTACATATGGATCGTCCTTCAGGGGTCTCAAGCACTATCCCAGCTCCTGAACACCGATCATTTGACGCACCATCGGTGTACATCTTCCAGATGTATTCGGGAGATATACTGGTTTCGGGCAAGTCTTCAGGAATAGTGAATTCGGCTATAAAATCTGCTAGGACTTGGCCGTGAATGGCTCTCCTTGGAGTATAAGTGATGTCGAATTGACTCAGTTCGATGTTCCACTTCAGTAACCTACCAGACGTCTCAGGCCGCGTAAGGACCTGTCGTAACGGCTGATCGGTGTACACAGTAATAGGGTGAGCCTGGAAATATGGCCGGAGCTTCCTCGAGGCAATGACTAGGCAATATGCCAGTTTTTCAAGCTTTGGATAATTTCTTTCGGCTCCGGTTAATCGTTTACTCACGTAGTAGACCGGCTTTTGCACTTGGTCTTCCTCTCGAATCAATGCAGCACTGATCGCATTCTCTGATACTGCCAGGTAAAGATATAACTGTTCATGATCTACAGGCTTTGAGAGGATTGGCGGTACGGAAAGATGCTGGATTAGTGATTGAAATGCGCCCTCGCAGTCCGTGTTCCATTCGTAGTTTCGTTTTCCCTTTCGAATTAAATCGAAAAATGGGAGGCATTTGTCGGTCGATTTTGAGATAAACCTGCTCAGCGCTGCCACTTTTCCGTTAAGACTCTGAACTTGCTTTATGGTTTTCGGAGTTTGTAGATTTCTGATTGCCCAAATCTTTTCGGGGTTGGCCTCTATTCCTCGGGCATTGACAATGAATCCAAGAAATTTTCCGGATGCGACTCCGAAGTGACACTTGAGGGGATTAAGCTTCATTCCGTATTTCCGGAGGATGTCGAACATTGATTCCAGGTCCCTGACATGATCACTAGAGTATCGTGACTTCACCAACATGTCATCTACATATACCTCCATAGTCTTTCCAATCTGATTGGCAAACATTCGGTTGACTAAGCGTTGATAGGTCGCGCCAGCATTCTTTAATCCAAAAGGCATGACTTTGTAACAGTACAACCCCAAGTTGGTTACGAAGCTTGTGTGTTCTTGATCCGGTACATGCATGGGTATCTGGTTGTAACCTGAGTAAGCATCCATGAAAGATAGCAATTCATGTCCAGCGGTTGAATCTACCAGTTGATCGATCCGGGGGAGTGGAAAGCTGTCTTTCGGGCAGGCTTTATTTAGGTCAGAGTAATCGATACACGTTCTCCATTTTCCATTCGGTTTTCGGACAAGTACGGGATTGGACACCCATTCTCGGTATAAAGCGTCTCTAATGAACCCATTTGATTTCAACTTATCGACCTCTTCTTTCAGGGCAGCAGATCTCTCTGGATCCATACTACGCCTTTTCTGCTTGACCGGGATATATCGCGGGTCAATGTTCAAGGTGTGGTTCGCAATGTCAGGCGAGATTCCGCACATATCAGAGTGTGTCCAGGCGAACACGTCAAGATTCGCCCGGAGAAAATCAACCAATTCCTGTTGTGTCTTTCGGTCAAGTTGAGACCCAATCTTCAATATTCTCGAGTCATCGTGATCATCACCAATCGGGACATCAATGGTCAGCTCGGCCGGAGAAGCCTGACTTTCTGTAGATTTTTTTTTTAATCATTATCCCTCGGATCAAGATCCTTTTGGAATTGGTTGTGGTGCCCAGGCTGGAGCGCAGGCGCTAGTTGTCAATCGTCAGTTAAACGGGCGCAGAGAGATTCCTCTACGCCTTTTCCTTTCTCTTTCCGCTGCGCCTCTCGCAGCTCAGCAACATAACAGGCTCTTCCAGCAGCCTGATCTCCTTGTACAACTCCTATTCCGTGGTCAGTAGGGAACTTCAGAGTTAAACACCATGGGGCGATAGCAGCCCTAAATTTGGCAAGGGCCGGTCGGCCCAAAAAAGCATTGTATGGGGAAGGAATATCTAAGACAACAAATTGCAATATCCGAACTCTTCGGCATTCTCCCGCTCCCAACTCTACTGACAATTCGACTATTCCAGTTGGTATTGTCGCACTCCCATTGAAGCCGTGGACGCGTGATTGACAAGGCTTTAAGTCCTTAGCTTCCATTTTCATTAAATCATATGCTCTTTTAAATAAGATATTTACAGAACTTCCGCTGTCTACCAGGATCCTCTTCATCCAAGCAGGACCAACTTGAGCGGATATAACCAATGGGTCAATTGTGGGGGCTTCGACTTTATCAGCATCTCGATTTCTAAACACTATTTCATCAGTCATTGTCTTTTGTTGCTTAGCCGGTGTTCCGTCTTCCGAATTGCTGCAACATTCAAAGTCTACATGCCTGATTGATCTAGCATATGACTCCATTTCTCTCCAACTTCTGTCAGCTGGATGTGGACCACCGCTTATGGTATTGATAACCAACCTTCCGCCTGTGCGAGCAGGTTCACCGTTTCTTTCTTGATTCTGTGTTCGATTTTGATTAGATGGACCCGCTCCACCAGACTGCGGTGTCCGAACAAACTGGTCCAACTTTCTTTCTCTGATCAACTTTTCAATGAGGTCTTGCAAATGTCTACACTCATTGGTATTATGCCCATAACTTTTATGAAACCTACAGAACTTCCCTGTCTGAATTTGCTTCTCCGATGAAGGCTTCGGAGCAGGCTTCTTGTATTGCATAGTATTACAAGTCTGTAAGTATACATTTTCCAGCGACGTGTTAAGCGGTGTATAATTGTCAAACATTGCGGCCCTACGCCTCAGACCACGACTTTGATTCTGCTTCTTGCTTCAGTTATCACCATTTCTTGATTACTGGGCCTGTTTATTTTGAATATTCAATTCGACTTTTCCCGAATTTTCTCCGGACTGTTTAATCGCAACATTACTCTGAATCCCTTCACTGTTGGGCCTTGCATCGTCCTGCTTCCTAGACTGTTTCGCATCCTCTCGCCTCAAGAATTGAGCAGTTTTGGAATAGAAACGGTCCAACGATGCGGGAGGTTTCCCGACTAGCCAATTTCCAAATTCGGAATCAGGGTCGATTCCTTTAGTCAGGGCCATTAGAATGGAATTATCATTAGGGTTGGTAATCTCTGCGCATGCAGCATTGAATCTCTCCAAATATCATCTAAGTGTTTCTCCGGGAGCTTGAGTAACACTTGATAGAGTATTAACATCTTTAGGTCGGGAAATATGCATGCGAAATTGTTCAACAAATTTAGTAGCTAACTGGTCAAACGAAGAAATAGATCGGGGTGGTAATCGGGTGAACCACATTGTCGCAATTCCCCCTAAGGAAATAGGAAAACTGCGGCACTTTACTGCGTCATCAGCTCTTGCAACAGTCATTGACCATTCATATTTCAGAACATGTTGATTTGGGTCGGAATTTCCTTCATACATGGGAAGGGTTGGCATTCTGAATCGGCGAGGAGGTTCAGCATACAATATGTCATCAGTAAATGGGGTATGACTCCGGGAGATTCCCCAGTCGTCATTCGTTAGGCCTTGACTCTCGCGAATCATTTGCCGCACCATGGCTGAGAAGTCTGGTATTGGAAAATTCTGTGGGTGATGAGCCAAAGTATGGTCGGGTTTCATAGTGCGAGGTGGGATCGGACGCTGTCGACGATCCTCATCTCGCCTCCTTGGCTCAATATCTTCTGGGATATATGGCTCTGGAGCCTGTCCCTGCTGATGATAATTTTGATTGGAATGATCTCGAGCATCAACCCCTATGTCAACTGCAGCGGTTGTAGCAGCTCGACCATCTGCAGTGTACTGAGGAATAGTGCCTCTTCGGGAGGAGGGTCCGGTATGGAAGCTGGTGGAAGGGCCAACCCTTATCTGCCCAACGGTTACTGCATGTTGACAGTCAGCGGCTTGCGTATGATTTCCGTCTAGCTTGGGACGGATAGATCGGGTATTGTAATCTGAGGAAGCGGAGCTTTCGGTGGAAGAACGAGGAGCTTGATCCCTTCTGGATTTTCTTCGTTTTTGGTGATTTAGTTGATTGGTCAACTCAGCATTAGCGCGCAATTGCTCAGTTAGCTGTTGTCGGCTCTGGGTTAGTTCTTGAAGTAGTGCTTGGAACTCTTGCCTCGTAACCGGACCTGACTGATCCGTATGCCCAACAGCATCTTGGTTAGTGGATTGTAGTTGTGTGGGGTTTTGCCTATCCCGGCCTTCCTGATCACCAATGTTGGAAGTGGTTCTTGTACTCACCATTTTGAAATGTTGAATTCTTTCCTAGACTTTTGACAAATCTAAGTAGAATGGAAGGAGTTTGAATATGAAATCTGGATCTCCCTCTTAGATTTATGCAATCCGGTATCGAAGATAGACCCAAGGAGCAGAAGAAAAAATTGGGTTTTTTCTCGGTGAAAGCACCAAAGTGTTTGTGTCAAAATTGGGCACAACACTCTTCGGAAGTTTTTGAAGAGATAATAAATGAAGAAAGCAAATTAAAATGAGGATTATCTAACAAAAACTCCAAGCAACAGGAAGTAAATTGCACAGAAGACAACAATTTAGAGTGGTTCGGCAATTTGCCTACGTCCACTATGAAGCTTTGTTATTTTATTGCTCGATATCCGGAGAATACAACTTTTATATGGCTAAGTACAGTAGTTCTTAAGCAAAAATTCGAAGTCAAAGGCAGCGGCGGTGCTCTGAAGTAATTCTGGCGGCGTCCGGGCATGCTTTATCTCTAGAAATTCTTCGATCCCCTTTCTGAATGACCAGGGGCTCTATTTATAGGTGCTGGAGGCTGATATTTCTCCTAAAATTCGGAAAGACCACTTCTGACACGTGCAGGGGGCCCACATAGCTGAATTCTGGAGATCCGGGCCCGCTTTTGGATCGATTCGACCCTTGGTTTGAATCGATCAAAAAAGTGTCCAATCGGGATGAAACTTGGCGTGGCCATTCCTCAGCATGTATGCAAGCTTCTGTGAAAATTTCACGGCATTTGGATCATAGGATTGAGAGATATGATCGATTCAAGATTGCGTCTTCGTGTACCCTGTTTGCTTCGACTCGATCCTATGGATTCGTTCGAATCCATATGGTTCGAATCCATATGGTTCGAATCCATAGGGTTCGAAGACATACATGCTTCGAATCCATGGTCTTCGTGGCTTTCCTACTGGATGGTTTTGAAGCACGTCGTGAGATGGAATCGAAACGAAGTCTCAGGATGGATTCGATGCACTGCAACCAGATGGATTCGAAGGAGTTTCTTACATCATGGATTCGACCTTGAGATTCTCTCAATGGATTCGAAGTAAGGTGACTTGGATGGAGTCGAACTAAGGCTTGCTCAATGGAGTCGAAGCGAGGTCTAGTTCATGGATTCGAAGTAATGCATGGATTCGAGGTAAGGCTCTGGGAGGATGGATTCGAGGCACGGCTAAGCTTCTTGGGTTCGAACTAGGGAAGGTTCTGGATCGATTCGAGGTGATGGATTCGAACCGAGCAAGGTTCATTTCTCTCAACTTGAATCCATCATAACTTGAGCATACGACCTCGGATTGACTTGAAATTTGAAACGCGGACTTCTACGATCTTTCTGGTCATGTCCTATCAATTGTGGATCAATCTGGACTCGGACAAAATTCATCGATATCCATAGCGAAGAGAAGTGCAACCAATCTCTGAGACGAACTGTCCTTTGTTTTTGGCCAATCTCTTGGTATCACGGCTTTGCCAAAAAGCGGGATAACAGTTTACAAGGCTTTGATTATCTTGAAGTAGGTTAAATCCCAGAAGTTGGAATACAATGGAGCATCATAGTGAACTCCTTTAGAGATTGTTGTGAGAGCGGTAGAGAGTGAAGAATAGTTCCAGTAGAGCTTCAACAACCAGTCTGGAGAAGATCCAATTTAATTTATAGGTAGGATGGTATTTATAGAGATCGGAGAACTTTTGGACAAGGCCTATTTATCAACTGCTTGCAGGTAGGTAGGTAATGACCCTGGGGTGCTTGTCTCACAAAACAAGCCAAAACCATGGGTCGCTAGCGACCCACGGCCAATGGGTCTCTAGAGACCCATAGACTTGGCTCACACGCAAGCTAGTGATTTGGCTCCTTTTTCCTTTGCTTCCTCAGTTAGCTCATTAGAGTTTCGAGGAGAGGCATGAGGCACCAGCGAACTATAGAGTATGGGTCGCGAGCGATCCAATCACTTAGGATATTTTCTGGAGTTTTGAATTTGGGGTGTTTCCATAGTCTTGGATTCATCATTATTTCATTTTGGCAACAACTTATTAGTTGTTTGTACTTAGAATGTTGATTGGGCTGAAAGAGTGCTGGTCTCGTGGTTTATTCGATTCTAGTCATTATCTTAATATTATAGCTTGACTCTTGCTAGCTCCATGCCTTAGCCTTTCTAGTTAAGTACTGAAACATTTTGATATCACGAGATTATTCTTTCTCTTGTTGGATCCTGTAGGGTTAAAAACCCGGATAACATTCGCATTGATTATTATGATAAGTTGTGGCTGAAAATCATATCAAATAACATCCAAATGCCATGAAATTTTGATATAAGGTCAGAAATAATATTATAGGAATGGGTTTCAAGTTTCATAATTTTTTGAATTATTATGGATTTATTATGAATTTTCTAGTGAAGAAAATGGTTAAATTGGGTTTAAAATAAATTATGGCTATTATGTGTTAACATTGGGTCAGAAATTTAAATGTGTTTGAAAACATATAAAAAGTGACTTATTCAAATTTTTTGTTAATTTTCCTAAGTGTTTATTAAATATATAAAATTGTTTAAGGTATGCGACTTAAATATTTTATATGTTTACAAAAGGAGAAGGGGCTATTTGCAAATGTTTTAAAAGTTAGTTTCTGAAATTCGGCAGCACTTCTATAAAAGATTTTGAAAAAGAATTGGCAAGCAATAGAATTTTGAAAAATATGGGAAGTTAGCTGAAAAGAAACTACTTTAGATAGCAATAAAGTAGTGTTGATAATATTTACTGCTTCGCCACTTCCCTGCATACTTTCGACCCCATACTTTTGCCTTCAACCAATTCAAAACCAATACACTGTATCAGCTTCGGTACGTAGTGGATTAAAGTTGGGCGAAATTTATAGAGTCAAAATAGGGCTTCCGAAGGGGTTGAAGTAGCTTCTGTGAACTTAGAACTATTTTGGTTGCAAATAAGGCTTTCGAATGAGATGGCTTTCGACTTATTTAGTTGTTTTAAAGAAAAGAGCTTTCGATAGAGGTTTCCGCCATTTTTTTAAACAGAGCTTTTGAACGGGTCGAAACCCCTGCTGCCGCATTCTACCTTTCGAAGCAATACCTTGAAGTTCTTTTGCTTTAAACATAGTGCCGCTTTTCCAATGATTTCGAAGGGGTTGTTTTTGACATCATCTACTTTCTTTACTTAGGAAATTGCTTTAGAAAAAGTTGCTTTCGACTTTGTTCTTTTTAGACCCTTTTTGATATTTTGAAAGTTAAACCCAAAGGTTTTAAAAGGAAAGGTTTTGAATGGTTTCAAAACTATATTCCACAAACTTTTACATGAAATCAATGCTTTCAAAAGGTTTGTTTTAAGTAAAGGACTTTAATACCTTTGAAAGGTACTAATGAAGATTTCGAAGGGGATGTTCCCCAATGTTTTCGAAAGGTATATGATAAGGGTCTCAAAGGGGTGATTCCTAATGTTTACGAAAGGTTTAAATTTTGGTATTTGAATTGAAGGTTTCCAATGTTATTCGAAAGGAAAGTTTGAAATGTTTTACAATGGGTTATTTAAGGTTTTATATAGCTTTCAAAACGACACATTCAATGTTATCAAAAGGTTTATTATAAATGGTATTGAAAGGTATGCTTTGGCCTTTCGGCCTGGAGTACAAGGTAAAGAAGTTAAATGGATTCAAATGGGGTACTTCTAAAGACTCCAAAGGAGACTGTTTAAAGCTTTTAGGCAAAGGTTTCGAAAGTTTTCATCAACAATGTTTTTCTAAAGCATATATCATGAAAAAGAGATTTGAGTATAGCAAAAGTTATTTTCCGTTTTTAAGTACGATATAAAGGATTAAATCATTTTGCAATAAATGTTTTCGAGGAAAATTTTGAAAGGTAAGCAACCCTAAGCAAATGACTCAGATATTTGAATACCGGATAGGACCAGTATATGGTCGCACCCTATGCATTAGCTATAGCCCATAGCTAAGTTTAGTCCAAAATTCCAATGTGTATGGCTTAGTCGCTGGTAAGACTTAAATGATGTTACACATAGAAAGGAATATACAGAGAAGGAGGATAGATTATTGGTGAGCCCACAAAACCATTAGGATCAGGTGACCCTGGGAGAAGTAAGTTAAGAACAAACCGTCCAGAATTGTGTTTAATAGATATTAGATAATTGATTCTGTCCGAAGGCCTGTGTCAACCAAAAGTTAATAGTTAGCCAAATAAAACTTTTTGGGACAGATTGTCCATTGATTACCTGATTTATATGCATATATAAAATTGTTATGCTTGCTCGAATCGGTTTTATTTTAGGACATTGATTTGCAAAAAGATATGTTTTTAAGGGATATTATTAAGGAGAAACTCGTTCTGCTAAGTGGCATAGTCTCATTAATATCAGTAAACTGAGATGTAATAGTATTATTCACATCAGGCTTCATGTCTGAGTCAAAGTGTGTGTTTTTCCCCATAAACTTCGGTTGCTCAAAATTTAATTTAAGTAGATTGAGAGTTAAGGTTTTTCAGGTTTAGTAGGTTGAAAGAATAAAGCTTCCGAAGACGTGCAGGATGCAATGCTAGCTATATTTAGGAGTTATTTGGTTTTATTTTCGCTATGTTGTATTAAGACAGATTGTTTATTTGGTGCTCTGATCATCCAAATGGGCATCTTCATATGTCAATTCTGGCATATGTTGTAATAATTATATTTGATCAAAACCTAGTAAACATTTGGGATTATGTAATGGAATATGAAACATGATTTAGCATTGTAATCAGTAAAGTTGTTTTCTAAAATCTGTTATTTTGTTTCATATTCATGTGCTTCTTATATTATGGATGCCACAAACATTACTATATTTTGTCACTGGTAGTTAATACTATGGATGATTGCTGCTTCCACGGCGCTTAGCTTTAGGCCTTAAGATAGGGGATATTACACTTGGCTAGCACTACCATAACTAAGTGCCCGAAAAGCTAGGCGTAGAACTATAAGGACAGAAGAATTCCTCTGTTTCAGGCTTGAATAGGAGGAATAGTAAACAAAAGCAAAAGGAGGTCATCGGTAGAGCTACAAGGACTAAAATAGAAAGCATTGGAGGTACTACTTCAACGTGAAAACTACCTGTTGCAAACCTTTATGTCAGGGGAAACTCTCACCAGAAGATCACTGCAATGCTCATCTCTAATTCTAAAGACGGTGTGCAACTTTAAGGTAATGGATTTGAATTGAACGCTGATGTAGATAAGGAAAATACCAAAAAAGAGGTTCAAATTGCCCCGGTAAGACCAACCATATGCTTATAGAACTCTGTAGGAGTGGTTTTCTCATAGAATGGAGAACATGGGCTTTAACTGGTAAACCGAAACTGTTTGTGGAGTCAACACTGGGTGCATCCCTTGATAATCGACCTCTAGATTACTATGCCAGTGAGGGGTACATCATGGACATGGTCAAATGGTGGTGAAGGAGAGTTGGGGCAGAAAGAATGAAGACTGGTTTTTGTGCCAAACCGTACTCCATTCATTGAAAATGTTCTAAGATAAGAATATTCTAAAAAATTCACCATGTCGACTATTACATCATATAACGGAACAATGGACCTTGAATAACACTTGTACAAACATGAATGGAATACGGATGGAGATCAAGCTATAGATGTTGTTTTGTAGATGTTTTCCTATCTTCTTGGAAGAGGTCGCTTCCATATGGTTTACTGGACTCCCTCCAAGATATATTTTATCCTTTGACGAAATGTCAAGGAAATTTCTAGGAGAGTTTAGGCCCCATACCATACGACCAAAGGACATAATGTACCTATCTAGCTTTTTGCAAGGATCTAATGAGTTGCTAAAGTCTTTCATGAACCAGTTTAACGTTTCCGTTACTTAAGTAAGTAATGAATTTAGGATATGATCTTTATGGCTTTAGTCTGGGCAATTCATCAAGATATAGATTTCGATAGATGGATTAAGATAAAGAAACCAACTAACATGAAGAATTCAACTGGAAAGCAAGCCAATTTCAAAGATTAGAAGAGGTAGATGTGATGGAAAGCATGAACGCCAATGGGCAACCGAAGGAAGGGGTTCAAAGTAATGTAGCAAACAAGTAAGATGCAGATAGTTCTGGAGCTACAATAGGAAATGTCGGGAAGAAGGCATATCAAAAAAGACGAACTAGCATACTAGTAGGCACGTTGGGAATGGAAAGTGAATTAGGAACCTGAGGCCTATGGAGTACAAAGAATTGAAAGATAGTTTAAAAAACATCTACCTTGCTACTCAGGGAATCAAGTGACATAACAAACCAATCAAGAGGGAGAAATCGGAGCAACAGAAGATACCGGGGAAATTTGTTGCTTCCACAAAACACACATGTGATGTGCACGTAAATGTGCATATTTTTACCACCATATTTATTCTTTTTAAATTAAATAAATGATCATATTGGGTATTTTAACTTGTTTTAACCAAAATCCATATAATTTCAAATTGTCACATATCCATCTTCATATAGGGGCAAAACGGTCATTTGTGTGCATATATTTATTTGAGAAAAATTAATTGTAAATTTGTATATATATTTGTAGCATTTGGTCTCAAATAGGAGTAGTTTCATGAAGATACATGCATGCACAACACGAATATAAAGGAATGAAGATGGAAATAATTCAAAGTGAAGATAATGGAGGACCCCACATACCAACCACCTTTATGTACAAACTAGAGGTTAATGCACATGCTTATGGAGTTAATGGCTTCATGTACACCCAAATGATGATTAGTAGAAGCTAATGATTACTTGGCCTCCACACTTTCTCAAGGGAATTTTGGGCATTCTCCAAAAATATGAATTAGAGTTTCATACATGTATAAATACCCATATGTTTCATGTAACCTCTCCCCTCTCTTACTTAGTCTCTAACTTAGTCTCTCTTAGGCCTCTTCCTATCATTAGTTTTAGGTTCAAAATAAACAAAGCTCTTCTCTCTTTTTTTCATGGCTACTTAGCCATTTTTTATTCTCATGTAATTTCTTTTTTTTTATGAAATTTAATACATGATCTTTTCCTTTCTTTGTTTATTTCCTTTCATGTTGTAGTGTAGATCTCTCTTATTTCATGCAAGTAGATTAGTTTTGTTTCTTTGCTTTGCTCTCTTTTTCCTTTTCTTTTCCTTTAATGTTGCAAGCTATATTTGTTGTTTTGATGACAAATATGAGAGGCTAATCCCGTCAATTTAGGGGTAATGAAGCCTCTAATCATATAGCTTCAACACTTTAATAATTATAGCTCTCTTTTTGTGCTTAATGACAATGCTTGAAGTGGTTTAATTTGTTCTTTTTTTGTTGAATTTGATAGCCTATATTGTTGACACCAAATAGGCTATGCTTAAACAATCACTAACATAAATGCCTCTTCATCAAAATATGATTATGGCATAAGAAAATGATTTGAAATTCAAATTTGATGGTCCATATTTCTAATTAATAGTTAATAGGCCATACTTAAAATAGATTTAATTTGCAACTTTGTTGTCAGTTTCATAAGATAGCAAGTGGTTTAAAGGCTGTGTTATAGTTTGATGGCTTATGTTGAGCTAATTAATAGCACAAATGAGCCATACTTATGATAAACACATCATTTAAACTCACTTATGACCAAAAAAGAGATCATAATTTCATTAATTGTTGAATTATATGATCTATAGAGTGGATTTATCTCTAAATTATCATTTAACTCTCATATTTTTATCTATTATTCTTTTGCTAATTTTTGTTAGTTTCTTACATTTCTAGCCATTCACTCTCGACTTGGGTATAATTTGACTGAATAGAACTTTAAAATCATCAATTCCTTACAGATCGACCCGTATTCGCCATGTGCTACATTCATACACCGTGCCCTTGTGGTTATTTTTGAATTTAAATTCGTTCGACGGTTTTCTAAACCAGTAGAATTCCGTCATCAACCAAGTTTTTGGTGCAGTTGCCGGGGACTTGTTTTGATTTTTAATTTTCTATTCATCGAATTATTGTTGTTTGATTTTTGTGTGTTTTTGTTTTGTGTGTGTGTGCAATTAAAAAAAATTGTTGTGTGCTGTTTGAATTTTGTTTGTAATTTTTGTTTGTGTGTTGTTAGTTTTCAAGTTGTTTCTTCATTTGCATTTCATATAAAAAAAACGGGAGGGCGGGGGGGATATACACAATTTGAAAGCAAAAATATTTTATTGCAAATTAGATTCCATTTACAATTTTCATCGTTGCTACTGTTACTGTTATATTGCTGTTGCACTCTTATTACTGTTACATTGCTAATCTTATACTATGCTGTGTAATTTGCACTTATACTCTGCTGTGCACATTATTTCTGTTCTCTATTCCTCCCAACAACTCCTTACTGCTCCTCCCCCTTGCAAATAGTTGCTTACAGCAATCAAACTGTTCCCCCCTTCCATGCCATCAAATAACTTCCACTAACACAACTAATCAATTCATCTCTACCCCTATACACCACAGCATACCCGAACTTCCATACAAAACCACAAAGCAGTTGCAATCATCTCAGTGCAGTTTCACTTCATTCAACATCCAACTGCATTGCTGTGACAAAATACCACTACATTCCATCCTCAACCAAAAAAACTACATCACAGCCTCATTTCATACATCTTCTACTGACCACATAACACACCTAACCCCTCAATCACCCATCCCTGACATTATCACAACAATATCACTTCCAACATATCACATTGCTATCAACCATTGCTCCACATCTTCGCAGCTAGCCACTACAATACCACACTGTTCTGACTCCTCTCCACATCGCCGCAAACCCCACCAGAGCCCCAAACCATCATCACAAGTCTTCAAACAATCACTACATCTTCACAATCCATCCACCTGCCTGAACAATCACTCATCCCTCGCTACTGCTGCAACCGAAGTCAACCCACTGTTGATACAACCCAAACAACACATAAGAAAAAGAAACCGCACATACCTCATCACCACATCAAAACTCATCACAAAAACAACCACCTGAAATCATATGCGCCTCCCCAATTCATCAACCCGAAACCACTTCAATTTGATTTTGCAACTCATGACTTCGGCATGGGCACAGAGAACCCAATATCGAGCTTCAACAGATACAGCCTACGACTTTGGCATCCCCCAATTCGCCCAAATCGATTTTGCAACCGCCTCAACAATCCTCCTTCTTCCCATCAAAGTCGAACAACCCCTCCACCTCTGAACGCAATTCACCTCACCGCCACTGTAACCCTAACTAGCCTCGACCGAACCAACTTCATCGTCATCCAAAATCGCCCTGCTCAACCAAGCAACCTCTACAGTTGCAATTTGAACTGTGTTAATTTCGTGAATGTTTAAACGCAATCGCAATCTCTAGTTGGTGAATTCGCAATTTGAACTATGATTTTGTGAATTGAGTTTTTGTGAATTCGACTAGGTTTAGTGAAACGTAATTGCATTGTGATGTTTGCCAGTGGATTAATTTGGGCCGGGTGGGTTTTGTTTAGTTTGTGTATATTTTCCATTTTCATTTTCATTGGGTATCTTTTTTAAGTGTTTTCCTAAAAAAAGAATATATCTATTGTTTTTAGCCCATTTTCGCTTTCAAATTGTTTTAGGTTTCAATTGTTTTTTATTTTCATTTTTTTAGTTTTTTTCCTCTTTGATAAAAAAAAGAAAAAACTTTATATACATCTTGTTATTATATTTCAGGTTGTTAAAGAAGAATTGTAAAAGGAGCAGAAGTGCTTGCTAAAATAAATTGCTGGCTTCGCTGAGCTTGCCAAAAAAAATAATAACTGCTTGCTTATTTATAACTTTCCTTTTATTTTCCTTGCATTGTATATATCTGTTTTTTTTGTTTGTCTTGCATTATTGGTTGCTTGCATCAATAAAAAAAATTTCATTTGTAGTTGCATTGTTAATACACGTTTATTATCTGCTTTGCATTTCATCCTAGATTTTGATTAATAATAACCTGTAGACATTGATAACTCTTAATTATGTTTTGACAAGTTGTCTTCCTTGAATAATTTAATTTCTTGGTGTCTAGGCTACGGCAGAGTAATAACCATTTATAAATATTACGGTGATTCGTAAATATTATAGTGGTTGTTCCTCTGAAGGTACTTAAACCTTCGGCTGCATTGCTACGGTGATTCGTGGTGCACCGATAAATCCTGTCCGTTACCTGGCCGAGAACTATCTTGTTTATCTAAGACAATGTGTGAATACACAATTTTGAGTTAACTTAGGATAAATCATTTGTAATTAACCACTGCATTCGTTTAGTTGCATTAGTTCATGCATATTTAAAAAAATAAAAAATTCTAAATCCAAAATTAAAAAAAATTGTAAATATTCCTTTTCCTTTGAAATTTTTAAATCCTTTTTCCTTGAAATTTCAAAAATCCAAAAAAAATTAGAAAAACAAAAATCCAAAAAAAATTATAAAACTTTTTCAAAAACAAAAAAATAATTAAAAATAAAATAAAATCAATTTCCATTTTGAAAAATAAATTCTATTTGTAAATATTTTTCCTTTATAAAGAAAAAAACCAAAAAAAAAAAGAAATTTCTTGAAAATGTCTGAATTTCCATATTTACATGAATTTTACGATAGTTGTGAAAATCAATATAATCCATAAAATTTCACTTCAAATTCTTATGGATATTACAACAACAAATACTGTTTAAACAATTTGAGTCTTGAACCATAAAATTTTCAAAACAATGAACCGTCAACTCTTGAAAGTAACATTTCATCTTTACTTGAACTCTCTACAAAACAAAATCAAAGTACAAATGATTTGTGTAATTCATATTTGTGCAATAGTTCAAGTCAAAATAATCAAAATTTGAATTCGCTTCAAAATTCAAATGATTTCGAGTATAACCCATGCCAATTCAATTTCGAGCTTCAAAATGAATTTCAAAATCAAGATGAAAATGTGAACCAATTTTCCAATAATTTTGGTTGTGGAAACAGTTTCAATAAAGATACGATTAAGAACTTCGGTTATCAACAAATTCAAAATGAATATTTTCAAATTAACAATCATGAATTTGATTTTGTTGACCAAATGGAAAAAGATAACGGGGATTTATTACTTGAAAAATGCAAAACTTTTCGTGAAAATCATAATCAAACCTCAACTTGCGAAGAATCAAATAATAATCTACCGTTTATCGAAAATGACAATTCTTGTACTCAACAAGTCCAAATCGAAAATTTTCAAGTTAATAATTACAAATTTGACTTTGTTGAGCAAATGAATAAATTTACGATGATCACGCGAATTTGTTGATTAAAACATTGGAAAATTTTCGTGAGAAAAAAAAAATCAAATTTCAACATGTGATGAGTCAAGTGATAATCCACCTTTTACCCAAATCGATGGTTTTCAAATAACAACTTTTGAAATTGAAAACGACAATTTTAACGAAGTTGTTGAAAAGACGGTAATTGAGTTGGATTTCAATTCTTTTGAGCGTGTGGAACCAAATTTAAAATTCGATCTTCCTTTTCTCGATTTCAAAATTTTGAATACAACAACTTTGGATTCTAAAAATTATATACATAATGAAGTTGATGATAACGCAATAAAGGGAGATGAATTTAATGAATACGGATTTTTTGGACTTTTGGATGACGAGTTGTTAAATTCCAACGGGGATGAAAATCACCATTTTGATTTTGAAATCAATAACTCTAAAAATGTTTTCAATGATAAGCTTGAATTTCAAATTAGTGAAAATAAACTTGAACTTCAATCAATTCTTTTATCAACCCCAAAAATCATCGAAAACAAACAACTCGTACAATTTTCAAAACAACATTCGTTTTTCCAAATCAAGATTCAACTTTGAAATCTTTAATGGTTTGGTTTTACGAGCTTAAGCTGTGTACATTTGACGAGATAAATGAATCGGTCTTTAGAAGACCGTTTCATTTACTTTGACTGTATACTTTCTCATCTCTTGTAAATAATAATCTTTGATGTAAATATAAGATTTTTATTTTATTTATTCCTTCCACTTAGGTTGACTGTGGGGACACAGTCAAAATCAAGTGTGGGGGTAGATTCATCTACATTTTTTTCATGGTTTATTTTTGCTTTGTTATTTCAAAAAAAATTAAAAAAATCCCAAAAATAAATTTTCTTTTGATTTATTTTAAAAGAAACACTATAAGATAAATGTATGGTTTTGGTTTATTAAATTGAAATTTTTGAAAATTTATTTGTCTTAACAAAAATAAATTGAAGTTAATTACAAATAATAATGGTTTAACAAGTATATAGGAAGATTCGTACGTGTTAATTATGAAGTACATCCTAATTGAAAATCTTTGTTTTAAAAAGCGGTTGATTTAAAGTAAAGGATATAACATTTTTTTGTCTTCCAAGTTAAATGGTGCTAAAATGATTTTGCTAAACTCTCTCTCTCTTAAAAGAAATATATAAAAATAAAAAATAATAACATCCAAATATTCACTCTCATTTAAAAGTCCTCACGGTTATGCATGGGTGAATTACTTGGAATTTTTGATTATTTGCTTTCATACTCATTTAAAAGTCCTCACGGTTATGCATGTATGGAACACATGTAAAAAAACAGACTTAATAAAAACCACCTACAGTCGATAGGTGTACGCACGAAAGTGTGTGCACTCGTCATGCTCTGTACTCCCCTCACATAAGCCCGAAAGGCAGTGCATGGGTGGTATATCTGGCCTCAGTTTACCTGAGCTAGGTGTGTAATTTTTCTTGCAAATAATAAGAGAGCAAGCAACTGAAATCATAGCATTATTTTTACTTAGTTGATTTGATTTGTTATGGAAAAGAAATGAAAATACCACTTTGATAAACTTTGATAATCAACTAAGGATCCATTTCGTAGTTACAATGTGTTATTAACCAAAACAACGAGTTAAACTATTGTCTAATTGTTATGATAACTTGATTTTTATTGGAAATTTTGACGAGTAAATGACTTAAATCTCAAGATAATGACCAAAACCTATGTTTAACTTATTTGTGTCAATTTAAAAAGAAATCCTTCATTTGTAAATTTTTCAAAAACTCACATTCATCTCTTTGTAAATAAATATTACATTTTGTAAATATTTTCATCCCACGCTTGGATTTTGTGGGTAGTATCCGCTGAAAACCCTCAAGAGACAACACTCGTCCTACTGGGGACACCCAGAGGTTTAACGGCTTGTTGCATACGCTCAATGCAATCGTGCTTCCTACGAAAACGGATTTATCTTAGTTTTTCTTTATTCGAGGATGAATAAAAAAATAAGTGTGGGGGTATTTGATGTGCACGTAAATGTGCATATTTTTACGACCATACTTATTCTTTTTAAATGAAATAAATTATCATATTGGGTATTTTAACTTGTTTTAACCAAAATCCATATTAATTCCACATTGTCACATATCCATCTTCATATAGGGGGAAAACGGTCATTTATGTGCATTTATTTATTTGAGAAAAATTAATTGGAAATTTATATATATTTTTGTAGAATTTGGCCTCAAATACGAGTGGTTTCATGAAGACACATGGATGCACAACATGAATATAAAGGAATGAAGATAGAAATAATTCAAAGTGAAGATAATGGAGGACCCCACCCACCCACCACCTTTATGTACAAATTAGAGGGTAATGCACATGCTTATGGAGTTAATGGCTTCATGTACTTAAATGATGATTAGTAGAAGCTAATGATTACTTGGCCTCCACACTTTCTCAAGGGCATTTTGGGCATTCCCCAAAAATATGAATTAAGGTTTCACACATGTATAATACCCATATGTTTCATGTAACCTCTCCCCTCTCTTACTTAGTCTCTAACTTAGTCTCTCTTAGGCCTCTTCCTCTCATTAGTTTTTGGCTCAAAATAAACAAAGCTCTTCTCTTTCTTTTTTCATGGCTACTTGCCATTTTTTATTCTCATGTAATTTCTTTTTTTTATGCAATTCAATACATGATCTTTTCCTTTCTTTGTTTATTTCCTTTCATGTTGTAGTGTAGATCTCTCTTATTTCATGCAAGTAGATTAGTTTTCTTTCTTTGCTTTGCTCTCTTTTTCCTTTTCTTTTCCTTTAATGTTGCAAGCTATATCTGTTCATATGATGAAAAATATGAGAGGCTAAACCCCTTCAATTCAGGGGTAATAAAGCTCTCTAATTAATGTAGCCTCAAAATTTTGTCAATTCATGCTCTCTTTTTGTGCTTAATGACAATGCTTGAAGTGGTTTAATTTTTTGTCTTTGCTTTGAATTTGATCATCTATATTGTTGACACCAAATAGGCTATGCTTAAATAATCACTAACACAAATGTCTCTTTATGAATACATGATTATGGCATAAGAAAGTGATTTGAAATTAAAATTTGATGGTCTATGTTTCTATTCAATAGTTAATAGGCCATACTTAAAATAGATTTCATTTTTATTTTCTTTGTCAAGTTTCATGAAAGTTAGTAAGTGTTTTAAGGGGTGTGTTATAGTTTGATGGCTTATGTTGGCTAATCAATAGCTCAAATATGCCATACTTATGATAAACACATCAATTAAAACACTAATGACCATAAAAGAGAGATCATGATTTCTTGTGTTGAACTACATGATCTAGAGAGTGGATTTATTCTCTAAATTGTCATTTATCTCTCATATTTGCATTTATTTTCTTTTTGTTAGTTAGTTCATTTTCTCATTTTCTAGCTTAAACACACTCTCGACTTTGGTATAATTTGATTGAGTAGGAAATTTAAATCAACAATTCCCTATGGATCGACTTGTATTCACACCGTACTACAAGTGTAAGCCGTCCGCTTGCGGTAATTTTATTTTAAAATTCGTTCGATCATTTTCTGAACTAATAGAATTTCCGTTGAGAAACAAGTTTTTGTGAGATTCATCTACATTTTTTTTCATGGTTTATTTTTTCTTTATTATCTCAAAAAAAATTTAAAAAAATCCCAAAAATTAATTTTCTTTTGATTTATTTTTAAAAGAAACACTATAAGATAAATGTATGGTTTTGGTTTATTAAATTGAAATTTTTGAAAATTTATTTGTCTTAACAAAAATAAAATTGAAGTTTTATTATAAATAATAATGGTTTAACTAGTATATAGGAAGATTCATACGTGTTAATTATGAAGTACATCCTAATTGAAAATCTTTGTTTTAAAAAGTGGTTGATTTAAAGTAAAGGATATAACATTTTTTTTGTCTTCCAAGTTAAATGGTGCTAAGATGATTTTACAAAACTCACTCTCTCTATTAAAAAAATATAAAAAAAAATAACATCCAAATATTCACTCTTATTTAAAAGTCCTCACGGTTATGCATGGGTGAATTACTTGAAATTTTTGATTATGTGCTTTCATACTCATTTAAAAGTCCTCACGGTTATGCATGTATGGAACACACGTAAAAAACAGACTTAATAAAAACCACCTACGGTCGATAGGTGTATGCACGAAAGTGTGTGCACTCTCCATGCTCTGTACTCCCTCACATAAGCCCGAAAGGCAGTTCATGGGTGGTATATCTGGCCTCAGTTTACCTGAGCTAGGTGTGTAATTTTTCTTGCAAATAATAAGAGAGCAAGCAACTGAAATCATAGCATTATTTTTACTTAGTTGATTTGATTTGTTATTGAAAAGAAATGAAAATACCACTTTGATAAACTTTGATAATTAACTAAGGATCCATTTCATAGTTACAATTTGTTATTAACCAAAACAACGAGTTAAACTATTATCTGTTTGTTATGATAACTTGATTTTTATTGTAAATTTTTCACGAGTAAATGACTTATATCTCAAGATAATGACCAAAACCTATGTTTAACTAATTTATGTCAATTTAAAAAGAAATCCATCATTTGTACGTATTTTCAAAAACTCAAATTCATCTCTTTGTAAATAGACATTGCATTTTGTAAATGTTTTCACCCCACACTTGGATTTTGTGGGTAGTATCCGCTGAAAACCCTCACGAGACAACACTCGTCCTATTGGGGACACCCAAAGGTTTAATGGCTTTTTGCATATGCTCAATGCAATCGTGCTCCCTATGAAAACGGATTTATCTTAGTTTTTCTTTATTTGAGGACGAATAAAAAGATAAGTGTGGGGGTATTTGATGTGCACGTAAATGTGCATATTTTTATCACCATATTTATTCTTTTAAAATTAAAAATATTATCATACTGGGTATTTTAACTTGTTTTAACCAAAATCCATATTAATTCCAAATTGTCACATATCCAACTTCATATAGGGGCAAAACAGTCATTTGTGTGCATATATCTATTTGAGAAAAATTAATTGGAAATTTATATATATTTTTGTAGGAACTTGGTCTCAAATAGGAGTGGTTTCATGAAGACACATGCATGCACAACATGAATATAAAGGAATGAAGATCGAAATAATTCAAAGTGAAGATAATGGAGGACCCCACCTACCCACCACCTTTATGTACAAATTAGAGGCTAATGCACATGCTTATGGAGTTAATGGCTTCATGTACACTTAAATGATGATTAGTAGAAGCTAATGATTACTTGGCCTCCACACTTTCTCAAGGGCATTTCGCGCATTCTCCAAAAATATGAATTAGGGTTTCATACATGTATAAATACTCATATGTTTCATGTAACCTCTCCCCTCTCTTACTTAGTCTCTAATTTAGTCTCTCTTAGGCCTCTTCCTCTCATTAGTTTTAGGCTCAAAATAAATAATGCTCTTCTCTTTCTTTTTTCATGGCTACTTAGCCATTTTTTATTCTCATGTAATTTCTTTTTTTGATGCAATTTAATACATGATCTTTTCCTTTCTTTCTTTATTTCCTTTCATGTTGTAGTGTAGATCTCTCTTATTTCATGCAAGTAGATTAGTTTTGTTTCTTTTCTTTGCTCTCTTTTTCCTTTTATTTTCCTTTAATGTTGCAATCTATATTTGTTCATATGATGGCAAATATAAGAGGCTAAACCCCTTCAATTCAGGAGTAATGAAGCCTCTAATCATATAGCTTCAACACTTTGATAATTATAGCTCTCGTTTTGTGGTTAATGACAATGCTTGAAGTGGTTTAATTTGTTCTTTTTGTGTTGAATTTGATAGCCTATATTGTTGACACCAAATAGGCTATGCTTAAACAATCACTTACACAAATTCCTCTTCATCAAAATATGACTATGGCATAAGAAAGTGATTTGAAATTCAAATTTGATGGTCTATATTTCTAATTAATAGTTAATAGGCCATACTTAAAATACATTTCATTTGCAACTTTGTTGTCATTTTCATAAGATTAGCAATTGGTTTATGTTTACGTGAAAATTGACCACAAACACCCAATATCGTGAAAGCACCCGTTCGCAGTCACAAGTCTCAAATAATAAATTTGAGATAACAAAAATGGTGAACACTCGGCAGAAACAGCAGAAAACAAGTAGACGACACAGGATTTACAGTGGTTCGGCGATCTTGCCTACATCCACTTTGAAGTTTTCTATCTTTATTGATATTCTCTTGATGATTACAATGATTACAGCAAGTTACAATAGACTATATCTCTGAAACTTGAATGCAACAACGATGATAAGGTGTAGAATTGAATCTGGTAGAGTCTTGGCACTTCAGAATTCCGATCCTACTTTTCCTGAATGACCTGGGGCTCTATTTATAGGCGTAGGAGGCTGATATTTCACCTAAAAATCTGGGGAGACCACTTCTGGCACGTGAGGGGGCACATACGGCCGAATTCTGGAGATCCGGGCCCACATTGGGATCGAGTCGACCCTTGGTTCGAATCGATCAAGAAAGTGTCCAATCGTGATGAAACTTGGCGTGGACATTCTTCTATGTACACGCAAGCTCCTGTGAAAATTTCATAGCATTTGGATTCGTAGATCTCGAGTTACGATCGATTCAAGTTGGAGTTTTTCGCCCTAGGGACCCGTTCGAATCGATATGGTTCGAATCCATAGGGTCGAATCCATGCTTCTGCACGTGAAAGTGACGACGTGGTGCGTATGCTTCGGGTCAATCCTCCTTTTTCTCCGAGTTTTCTGGGTCATACCCTTGGTTTTAGCCGCGTTTTTTTGATGGATTCGAAGAGTTGGATTCGAAGGCACGCTTCCTTTGAATCGATGGAACTGGTACTCGTTCGAATTAGTCAAAGCATTTGATCGATTTGAGGTTGCCTCAAGTAGGGGATTCGAAGACGAGTTTTGGAATCGAGCCGGGGCTTTTTCACTTGCATGGATTCGAGGAAACTTTCCCCCGGTGGATTCGATCTAGGGAATACAAGGATGGATTCGAACCAAGGCATAATGGGATGGATATGACCTTAAAGCTTGCTCGATGGAGTCGAAGCAAGGTGTGTTCTGATGGGTTCGAACCATGACTGACTACTAATGGATTCGAACCAAGGCCTAGTGGACGGAATCGAACCAATGCGTGGTCGATGGGTTCGAAACAAAACCACTTCTCACGGATTCGAAGCAATATATACCTGATGGATTCGAACTAAGGCATACGAGGGTGGATTCGAACTAGGTAGACGCGAGGCTAATTCCTTTCTGACCGGTGCGAACGCAATGGACACGAAGTAGCATGGATTCGAAGTATTCCAAAGTGATGGATTCGAAGTGGGTGGAGTCGAATCAATGTATTCGAACCGAACAAGGGCTATTTCTCTCATACTGAATCGATCATATCTAGAGCATACGAACTCGGATTGACTTGAAACTTGAAACGTTGGCTCTCGTGGATTTTCTACCCATGTCCTATCAATTGTAGCCTAATCCGGGCTCGGACAAAATTCATCGATATCCATAGTGAAGTGGAATGCGACCAATCTATGAGGCGAATTGTCTCTCGTTTTCGACCAATCCTTTGGTATCACGGCTTTGCCAAAAAGCGGGATAACATTTGGCCCCAAAAACATGCCTTGCGGTAGGAAGGCGTGTTTTGTAATGCCATGAGCCGGACGTTCATATCCTGTTGATGTCGTGCAAAGGAAGTTATAGTTTTATGTGACCGCAAATAACGACCGTTCAGGATCAAGATATTTGAGATGATGTGCGACCGTTCATGGTCAAGCGCCTGACTTCAAATGACGATCGTTCGGGATCGAGCCATTTGAGGTGAAGTGCGACCGTGCACGGTCAAGTGGCGGACCTCAAATGACGACTTTTCACGATCGAGCCATTTGAGATGGGATGAGTTGTGCCGTTCGGGACGAGTCGTGCCTGTTCGAGGCGAGTTGTGCCTGTTCGAGGCGAGTTGTGACCGTTCGCGATCGTGTGCCGTTCGAGGCGTTTTTGTGACCGTTCGAGGTTGGGTGCCGTTCGTGGCGAGTCGTGACTGTTCGAAGTCGGGTGCCGTTCGAGGCGAGAAAGTGTGCCCGGGAGGGCTTGGTATTATCGATACCAGCTCACGTTCGCGTGGGTCCCTGGATCGTTTGTCAGGGCGGTTTATCGCCATCTCAGAGCATGCCTAAGGACCGTTCGCGACCCCGTACATGTGTAAGTAGCTTAGCCATTTCAGAATTATCAGGATCAAATATCTTTTCAACAGATGAGTTTTAAAATGGAAATGTCCAAACAAACCAAGTCTAAATGTCCAAATCAAAATGAAACAAAAGCAAAGCAAGGATGTCAAAGTGTAAATTCTCACAACGATAGGGTTAATAGCCATTCAGAGCATGCATGTGGACCGTTCGCGATCTTGAACATGTGTAAATGATTAACCCACGTTAGTGAGAGGTTTACTACTTGTTCATAGTTATTTCAATTAATTGATGATCAAACGGTGTCCCGGTTCCGGGCCACCCCTGGCTGATGTAGACGGTGGTCGCTCCGGCTCCACCGCTGAAGCTCGCCTCCTCAGATACTGAAGGAGCATACTGTTCCTTATATGCCCTTCCACCTCGTCCTTCAGATGCCTACAACCATTAGTGTTATGACCATTTAATTCATGAAATACACAAAACTTATCTGATCTCCTTTCGTCAGATGTTGGATCCCTTCGCATCGGTCTACGATACGGAACCTGCTCTTTAGTATCCTGATAAATTCGCTTCAGACTCTCATTCAGCTCGGTGTAAGTGGTGAATCGTGGCTCCCTCCGTTGCCGCTTTGACTTGTCGTTATAATCCTCAGCCTTTCGTTTTCCTTTATCCTTGTCTGAGTCCTTTTCGAAAGCCTTTTTGTCTTTAAGCACATAAACTTCTATTCCCTCTCCTTCTTCTCTTTCTGCATTCGCATCCTATAATCGTAAAAACTTTTCTGCCTCATTGTAGAATTCCTCTAGATCCACGGGTGGATCTTTAGTCAATGAATTTTTGAATTCTGTGCCGTCAGCTACTCCGGACACAGCTGCCATCACCACCATAGATGGATCTGCTCGATCCACCGAAGCTGCTGCTGCATTGAATCGCACTAGATAACTCCTCAAGGTCTCTCCGGCTTTCTGCCTTAGGGTTGCCAAAGTCATCACATTCTTGGGTCTTGTAATGTGAACCCTGAATTGCCTCATAAATCTCTCAATTAAACCATTCCACGTTCCGATGGATCCATTCTCCGATTGTCTAAACCACAATGCTGCAATATCCGTCAAGTACAATGGAAAGCACCGGGCCATAACCTCCTCTAATGCCCCCAGCACTTCCATATGTCTCATATACTTCGTTAGATGAACCGTGGGGTCTGTTCTCTCGTCATACATGTCTAATGATGGTAACTTGAAATCCGGTGGGTTCCTAGCTCGTCTGATTGCTGGAGTAAAAGGACTCCTATTAACATCCTCCAAATCTTTATTTACCAAACCGCCTCTCATAGCTCTTTTAACCATCTCCGCCAATCTGTCGTTGTCACCGAGATGCAATCTTCGTTCATTACTTTCAACCTGCCCCCTGAGTCCACGAGGGAATTATGGGATTTGCCCCCTTGATTGAGCATTCACTCCTCTGCTACTCCTAGCTTGGGTAGATGTATCTTTCTCTCTCTCAGGGATTGGATCAACATTCTCCATGTGTGCGTCCCCTAGTTCAGGTGCTATGCCGGATGGTCCTGCTCCGTTTTGAACTCCATTTGCTTCTCTATTCTATGCTCCAAGTTGTCCTATCTGTTGGAACAAACTTTGGATCAGCTCCTCCTATTTCTTCATCATTGTCTCCATCTCGTCCCTAGTAATGAAGATCGATGCTTGATTCGCTCCTGAAGAAGCCTTTTTACTTCCTTGGTGTTCACTTCTCTCTGGCCTTGGCCTTCTGCTTGATTGTCTCGTCATGGTTCTTAGATCTAAATCTTTAAGCCTTCAAATTCAAATTATCCTCAATCAGCAGTTCTTAGTGAAAGCACCAAAAATGTTTGCGTCAAAATTGACCACAAACACCCAATATCGTGAAAGCACCCGTTCGCAGTCGCAAGTCTCAAATAATAAATTTGAGATAACAAAAATGGTGAACACTCGGCAGAAACAGCAGAAAACAGGTAAACGACACAGGATTTATAGTGGTTCGGCGATCTTGCCTACATCCACTTTGAAGTTTTCTATCTTTCTTGATATTCTCTTGATGATTACAGTGATTACAGCAAGTTACAATGGACTATAGCTCTGAAACTTGAATGCAACAACGATGATAAGGTGTAGAATTGAATCTGGTAGAGTCTTGGCGCTTCAGAATTCCGACCCCCTTTTCCTGAATGACTCGGGGCTCTATTTATAGGCGTAGGAGGCTGATATTTCGCCTAAAAATCCGGGGAGACCACTTCTGGCACGTGAGGAGGCCCATACGGCCGAATTCTGGAGATCCGGGCCCACATTGGGATCGACCCTTGGTTCGAATCGATCAAGAAAGTGTCCAATCGTGATGAAACTTGGCGTGGACATTCTTCTATGTACATGCAAGCTCCTGTGAAAATTTCATAGCATTTGGATTTGTAGATCTCCAGTTATGATCGATTCAAGTTGGAGTTTTTGGCCCCAGGGACCCGTTCGAATCGATATGGTTCGAATCCATAGCGTCGAATCCATGCTTCTGCATGTGAAAGTGATGACGTGGTGCGTATGCTTCGGGTCAATCCTCCTTTTTCTCCAAGTTTTCTGGGTCATACCCTTCGTTTTAGCCGCGTTTTTTTGATGGATTCGAAGAGTTGGATTCGAAGGCACGCTTCCTTCGAATCGATGGAACTGGTACTCATTCGAATCGGTCAAAGCATTTGATCGATTCGAGGTTGCCTCAACTGGGGGATTTGAAGATGAGTTTTGGAATGGAGCCGGGGCTTTTTCACTTGCATGGATTCGAGGAAACTTTCCCCTGATGGATTCGAGCTAGGGCATACAATGATGGATTCGAACCAAGGCATAATGGGATGGGTACGACCATAAAGCTTGCTCGATGGAGTCGAAGCAAAGTGTGTTCTGATGGGTTCGAACCATGGCTGACTACTGATGGATTCGAACCAAGGCCTAGTGGACGGATTCGAACCAATGCGTGGTCGATGGATTCGAAACAAAACCACTTCTCACGGATTCGAAGCAATATATACCTGATGGATTCGAACTAAGGCATACGAGGGTGGATTCGAACTAGGTAGACGCGAGGCTAATTCCTTTCTAACCGGTGCGAACGCAATGGACACAAAGTAGCATGGATTCGAAGTATTCCAAAGTGATGGATTCGAAGTGGGTGGAGTCGAATCAATGGATTCGAACCGAACAAGGGCTATTTCTCTCATACTGAATCGATCATATCTTGAGCATACGAACTCGGATTGACTTGAAACTTGAAACGTTAGCTCTCATGGATTTTCTAGCCATGTCCTATCAATTGTAGCCTGATCTGGGCTCGAAAAAAATTCATCGATATCCATAGTGAAGTGGAATGCGACCAATCTCTGAGGCGAATTGTCTCTCGTTTTCGACCAATCCTTTGGTATCACGGCTTTGCCAAAAAGCAGGATAACAGTTTAAAGGTTGTGTTATAGTTTGATGGCTTATGTTGAGCTAATTAATTGCACAAATGAGCCATACTTATGATAAACACATCATTTAAACTCACTTATGACCAAAAAAGATATCATAATTGCATTAACTGTTGAATTATATGATCTAGAGAGTGTATTTATCTCTAAGTTGTCATTTAACTCTCATATTTTTATCTATTATTCTTTTGCTAATTTTTGTTAGTTTCTTACATTTCTAGCCATTCACTCTCGACTTCGGTATAATTTGACTGAATAGAACTTTAAAATCTTCAATTCCCTGTGGATCGACCTGTATTCTCCACGTGCTACATTCGTACACCATGCGCTTGCGGTTCTTTTTAAATTTAAATTCGTTCGACGGTTTTCTAAACCAGTAGAATTCCGTCATCGACCAACAGGAATAGCACGAATGAGAGCCAACATTTAAAGGATTAGTTGAGGAACTAATAAGAAACAACATGCTCCAATAGTACGAGAAGAAAGCCTAAAATTTTGACAAGCCTATTGGACCCTAAGTTCGAGAAGGTTCCAGATGAACAGATTAGAAACATATTACAATTACCATCACTAGCAGACCTCAACTAGCACAGAAGAGCTAGGTAGAGATGGAGCATAGCTAGTTCGTTCAAGTATACTCCTAAGGAGATTATTTATGCCATTGAAGTTGGAGCTCCATCCAAATAACAAAAAATATTACAAATGACATCGTATTCCGAAATTGAGATATTAAAGGTGTAAAGGCACCAACTCTTGACCCGATGGTGGTAATCGTTGAATTGGGCTAGTAGTTGTGCATATGGTATTAGTTGACAGTGGAAGTTTGGTTCATATTGAATTTTGGCAAATGTTTGGTTGGATGAAGATTAGTCTAAACGATGTGACGGCTTCCAAGATAAAGATTCAAGGATTTGTTGGTTAACCAAAATAGCTAGTCGGAATGATTACTTACCCGTCGAAATTGGAAAAGGAGATCGGAGGGTAGTTCTTAGCCAAACCTTCATAATAGTTGATGAATTCTCAACTTATAATGCGTTTTGGACCGATCGGCCCTCGCTGACTTTAGGATTGTTTTGGCTCCCTAATGTCTCACAACGAAATTCCGATCGAAAAATAGGGTTAGAGTGTAAGAGGGGATTGAAGCTTTGCAAGGGAAAGACATACCGTCGAATTGCATGAATCCAAATGACGTGAGAAGCGAAAAAATTTAGGGAAGTCTCTCGACAATCATAAGCTGCAAGCATAGAAATTATAAAGTCGCCCTAGCTCGGGGACCATAGTTGCTTCGACAAGGCTTTGGACCATTGGAAGATGAGTTCATAGGAGGAATAAGCAATGTTGACAGAGTTTACGGTTGTTGTCCTTATCGATATGGATGACCCGGCTCGAGTCTTGAAGATAGGGTCATAGCTTGGAATCGAGATGCAATAGGAGTTGATTAAATTTCTCCATGCCAATCTTGACGTGTTCACATGGGCGCGTTCCAACATATATGGGATATCGGTGAAGATAACTTTCATGCACTTAGTATTGATCCCATGTTCACACCAGTGAGGTAGAAGAGATGTAGCCTAGGTCTAGAGCGATCTGTTGCACTAAAGGAAGATGTGGACAAGGTGTTAGCAAACGGCTTCATCCATGATGAAAGTTATCCCAAGTGGCTATCAAATCATGTGCTTGTATGGAAGTCAATGGGGAAGTGGCAAACTTGTGTTGATTATTCAGACTTGAACATAGCTTGCCTGAAGGATAGCTTCCTATTGCGTAGGATTGACCAACTGTTTGATGGTACTTAAGAACATGAATTACTCTTATTTATGGGTGCTTATTCATGATATAATCATATCATAATGCATGAACCTAACCAGGAAAACACTAGCCTCATTACTGACTTAGAACTGTATTATTATTGAGTAATGTCGTTCTATCCGAAGAACGCCGGGGATACTTATCAAAGTTTAGTGAATGTTTAAAGATCATATTGGATTGAAATGGATGCATATGTGGTTGACATGCTTGTAAAGTCAAGAGAATTTGGAAATCATTAGGATGATCTCTCGAAGATGTTGGAGATCCTCCACAAGTATGGATTGAGGTTAAATCTGATGAAACATTCAGTCGACATCGCATCTAGTAAGTTTCTTGGTTTTTTTGTACACCCAAGGGGCATATTGTCCAATGTCGAATAGATCACTGCCCTAAGCAATAACGCAGTCCCTACAATGAAGGAGTTACAAAGTTTAAATGGAAAAATCATAGCAATGAGCTGATTCATCTCCACGGTGAATGAAAAGTGTATACCATTCTTCAACACATTGAAGAAGAGCAAGAAAAATTTCAAATAGAATTAGTGCTGCCAAATAAGTTTTGAATATTTATTATGAAATATGGACACACCATCGATTCTATCTAAACCAACGGATAGGGAAGATTATTCTTTTACTTGGCAGCATCTTCCCATGCGCTAAGTGCCACACTTGTGTGTGAGGAGGCTAGAATTAAATGATCTATTTACTACATCAGCTTAGGCTTCACTGTTGCAGAATGAAACAACCAAAAGATGGAAAAACTAGCGTAATGCCTTCTTATAGCTTCAAGGAAATTACACTCGTTGTAACATCCCTGAAATTTTGGTCAAGATAATTTGATAATTAATTTAATTTTTGAAATTAAATTGTGAATAAAAATCTGCATTGTGTTTGAATTTTCAAATTCAATTAGATGTACGTTTGTCTATTTATATAAATAGATTTTTATAAGATCATTTGAATTTGATTTGAATAAATATATATTAAAAGATAATAAATAAAGGAATTGATTAAAGAAATTCAATAAATTGATTTTAATAAGATTCCTATTTGGAATTCAAAGGTAAATATTTTATAAATAGATTATAAATTTGGAATTTGAATTTGAATTTCAAATACAAATGTATTGAAAAATAAATAAGCATTTTGATTTAGAAGTTATATTTTGAAGCTAATAATTTTTGAATAGCTATTTAAGAGTTATAGAAGTTATAAAAATACAAACATATGAAGATATAAATTCATAATTTAAATTAAAACATGATTTGTAAATAAAATTAAAATAAAATAAGGTTTAAATGCAAATGCATGAATTAATTTAAAACAAGGGTTTAAATTAAAAATTCTAAATTAATT
Source organism: Allium cepa (assembly GCA_030765085.1). NCBI lineage: Eukaryota > Viridiplantae > Streptophyta > Magnoliopsida > Asparagales > Amaryllidaceae > Allium > Allium cepa. Next base: position 512,360,040 of record CM060941.1, read on the forward strand.
CAAGACAAGGATTAAACATAAATTTAACATGCAAACAAGTGTAAGTTTGTAGCTTATAAGATAACAAGTGTTAACCCAAATAAAGACAATTGGCATTTTAAATTTATTTTCTTTTAAATTAAAATGTAATTAACATATAAAAAAAATTAGTAAGAAAATCAGGCCATTTTGTTTCAAACATCTGAAAACATGAAAACAAAGTAATTCAAAATCTCAAAGCAAAGTTTCAGATTCATGTTGAAGCACTTCAGATCTGAAACGAAAAAATTTAAATCAAAAGAAAAGGGATGAAGATCAAAATCTGGAAAATGAGGAATAAAGCAAAACAAATAAAAGAATCATCCCACAAAAGAAATCTTAAAGCCTGGAAACAAAAACAAGTTCAAGCATGTAGAATAAAAATCTACAACCTGATCGCCTGCAAGCATTTAAAGGAAAAAGGGTATGAGGTCCAGATCAATTTACAAGTTCCAGATTTTCAAAATCAAAAGCATGTAGTGAAAAGAAAATGCAAATTACAGTTCAACCTGAGAAGTAAAGTTTTCAGCTTTGAAGCAAATAAAAAAAGGAATTCCTGTCTCTGTTTTGTTGAACATCAGGCTTGAGTCCTCTGTTCATCATCTTAGAAACTGGTGAGCAAATTTATCAATCCCTAATCTAGTTACATGTTGTTGCTTATGTGCCTGTGATGATGATGATATGAAATTAGTTTGTATAAATAATTGTGTGCATGCGGTGTATTTTTGTGTTACCCTGTTTTTTTAGTTTTCCAGGCTCCCGATTGAAACAAGAAATCAAAAATCTCTGGAACAAACCTTTGTTAGGATTTACGATTTAATCCAAAGTTGTTTGTTTCAATATATATTATTATTAAAAAATTATAAATAAGTAAACTAAACATCAAATATCTCTAAAAATCCAAAAGGACAGAACAAGTTTGATATTAGTGGAAACTCGAACATTTCAATTTAGCAATCCAGGAACATTAATTGAAACCTTATCCAAAAATACGATGTTTAGAAGTGAAATTACAATTTTTAGAGTTAGCATTTGAGAACATTTCGAATTGAACTGGAAATGGAGTTTTGGGTCACTTCTGGTGATCCCGAGGATCTGAGAAGTCGGGGTTGCACCTAGTTGTAGTGGAGTGAACAGAGGTGTTGGCAAAAATGTCAGGAGGGTGATCCAGGCACGGTGGTAATGGCGGCGAGCATTTTTCTTTTCAAACCCTAGTTTTGGAACAAGCTTGAACTTTGGATCATTTCTTCTACTCCGATCGATCGTGTGCTTAGGACTTGGGGTAAAGGTGCCATGGGGTGTCGATAGATTGTGGTCGAAGTAATTCGACCTATGGTGGTCGAAGCGAGGTGGACGAAGGTTTTTGTTAGCGACTGATTTGGGTTCCAGTTTTACTGAGTAGCTCGATTTTGATTTGAGGCTGATGGTGATGGTTTGATGGTCGAAGTGTGTTGCAGCGATAAAGGGTTAAGTGCTGGAGGGTGTGGCGAAGATCGGAGGTGGCTCCGGTAGTGGTGCAGGTGCACGTGGGCATCAGTGCATATCAGAAGTGTTATTGTGGGCTGAGAGTTGTACTCGAATTTGTACTCGAAGGAATCGAATGCTTTGCTCGAAGTAGATTAGGGTGGGTTTCGGTAGATTACAAGCTATAGGTTTTTTAAAACATGTTTGGATTATTTTTCTTTTGAATCTGAAAGGAAATTTAAAAGTAAAGTTTGACCAAGTTTAATAAGAAATCAGACTTAGTTTGTTTCATAGAATTAAAATAAAAAGGAAGTTTTAAAGTTTTAAAATTTTAAATTGTTTTAAATAACTTTAAATTGTTAAAGTGTATATTAAATGGTTGATCGGGGCAGGGAACTTGAGTTTCCTCGAGTAACTTGGCGTTTGGCTTGAAGTACCTGGGATTGTGTCTCAAGGGAATTGGACGAGCAACCCGAAGCAACACTCGAATTTGATCAGGGAAATGATCGGGTTTCATAACTGCAAATATAATAAAAGAAATAAAGTTAAGTAATAGTTTTTATCAAATTTTAAATACTATAAAACTTAATCGTGTTTAACAGTTTTAAGTTAAAACTTAATAGAAGTCTAATTATCTTAGTTAATACACTTAATTAGTATTACTCCAAATTAAGTAATTACTTCAAGTTAAGTATGTAATTTGTTAATATTTAAGTTGTAGTTAGAAATACATTAATTTTCAACAAGTTAAAGAAGACTCATAAAATGTTAATTAAGTTGAATAATTAATATTAATTAATTAATTATTTTAGAAAGTAATTAAGAATTAATCTAGTTATTGTTAGGTACTTAATTAACTAAATAATTAGGATTAATAAAAGGGTTCTTGATGGTTAGTCAATTTATAATCAAATAAAATGATTAATGTAAGTGAAATTCTTTAGCAAGGTCATTAAAGAAATTTTTAATTGTTAGTAAAGGTCATTAACTAAGATTAATTTAGTAACTAAAGGTTAATTGATTCATTAATTAAAGATGGGTTGTTAATAATTAAAAGTTAATTAATAAATGATTAAGGAGTAATAAATCAAATTGATTTGTAATTAATTAATATTAATTAACCAAGATTAAAAATTTATTCATAAGTAACTGACATGATTTAATTTAAATCAGATAATTTAATTTACTTTGACTTATGAATGTTTGGATTCTATTTGATGTTTGTAGGGTTGATATTCCTCAATATGTGATGCTTTATGATGTGAGTTGCGGTGTATTGATCTGTGATGTTTGTGATATGTTTCTGCGTAAATAATCCTTGGCACATTAAACAACATTTGAATTTCAATGCGAAAGGAAGTCGGATTCCAGTTGGTTATCCGAAACCCACATCGAATTGTAATAATGAATTTTTGTGATTGATAAATTTATTTTATCTGTGATCTGTGAATGAAGATAAGCTTTATAAGTTATACCGCTTATCGATATATCTATGATGATTTTTATTGCACTATTGTGTGTAAACCCCTGGAACACACTTATACACACACAAATATGGATTGCACGCGGGCATCGGTTAAGTCACAGATTTATAAAATAGTTTTGAATTTGAATTTTAAATTCAAATGGTTTTGGAAATGGATTGGGTTTTAAGTGAAAAGCTTTTGAAAAGGTGTTTTGAAAATGAAAGTTATTTAAATAACTTAATAAGATTTGAAATTTGAATAAATTGAAATCTGAAATATTTTAATTTCAGTTTAAATTTAATATTTAAAAATGGAATTCGATGATTTGGAAATTTTGGTTTAAAAGATTATACAACTTATGCAAGGTATTTATATGGGTTTTTAAACCATTTTAAAAAGTATGGCTTTGAGAATTTGAATTTAACTCAAATTTATATCTGAAAGGCCTTAACTCGTGCAAATAAAATCAGGTTTACCGAATCGGAAACAAGTGACTTTAAATAATAATTGCTTTTATATAAGGAAAGAGTTTCCCAACTATGATGAAAAGATTTCAAGTTTGAAATTGAATTGTTTTAAAAGCTATAATTGAATCTTTGTGAGAGATAGTTGAACCCTATTTTGAAATCAAAGAAGATTTTAAATAAAGTATCTTTTATAAGATTGAAACGGGAATTGTTTTGAAAGTAATAAAAAAGGGTCTTTGATTAAAGACCAGATGAATTAATCCAATTTGAAAAGAATTTTTTTTGAAAGGCTATGAATGAATCTTTGTCAAAGATTGATGAATCTTGTTTAAATTGAAAGAGGATCTTGAAAAGCGAATCTTTTGTTTAAAAGATTTAAATGTAGAAATTGTTTAAAACATTGAAGGTTATTGAAACGAATCTTTTTTTTAAAGAATTGGAAATGGTAATTTGTTTTAACCATTTGAATGAAAGTTTTTGGCTTTAAGCTGTGATTTAACTGAGATCCCACATCTATATGTTTTCAAGTATTGAGTTCGGTTTAGCCAGGAGAGGACCTTTGTGTCATATAACCCATTCCGAATAATGATATGTCGTTATGGATAGCACTTGAAGACCGATGGTGAAGACCGGGTATTTGCGAGAACGATAGGATGACCTATCGATTGTCTCTGCACCGAGTAGCTATGCTATAGAGATTCCCTAAGTGATTGGAAGTCCGATCGGGATTGTGGATTTTCGGATTCGCAAGGGTTCTTCGAAAGTGCCTTCGGTTCTGTTCGAACCCGAAACAGACTTATATGGATGTGTGTCTGACATTACATCTTGAGATGTAAAACCGGTTTCTATCAAATACATTTCTGTTTGGTGGTGGAGATTTATTCTCTTAGCTTAACACCCTTCTCTGAGACGTACGAGCTCAGAAGTTATGTAATTGATGGTTACTAGTAATACATTCCCAACTTGGTAATGTGGCATACGAAGTGCTGCTGATCATTTGTTGATCAAAGCATGGCTTTTGTAAAAAAGCATAGCTTTGTGGACGAGGCTTCTTCGAACTTCACAACCCAGAATGGTCGAAACAGGAAAGATGCGGCAAGGTTATTTGGGGGTAGCGCCCCCTGAGGTTATGTTTATTTCCTTCTGGGTAGAGGTGATATCAAGGTATGTAGCCCGGATATTTAACCTATGTGGTTACTGCAAATACATTACTTTGTGGTTATTGGTATCGAGCGCTCGGATAAAGGTTGGTTACGACTGGAAGATGGCAAACTCGTGTCAGTAGTTACCAAATTACAGAGGTAACCCGGCCTTTTGTTGGTAGAGATCCGGTTAGGTTCTCTGGGCGTCCCTCTAGAGGCGAAACCATGTGGCCCAGGAAGTTCCTTAGCCTGACCATTTGTTGGAAATCCAATTACCAATATGCGCCTTGTACGGTTTTAGTTGTAGAACCTGCCATCTAACATGGAAGCTGTAGTAGGCATACTATAATGGTACGTATGGTGGCTAAGTGTAACGACCCGTAAATTTTCGATAATTAAAATAGCTAATTTGATGAGATTAAGTGATTTAAGGTTAGAAAAAAATTTGTAATTTATGTATGGAAATAATAACTAGAATGAAATGCAACAAATTTTACCTGAGTTAATTATTTTTGAATTGAATGAAATCCCAAATCAATTGAAATAATATGAAGTCAACGGTAAGGGAGTGAATTGGTATTATATAGGTAATTGTGACACTTGTTTGTAAATAATAAACTTATAAGTAATTAAATGTTAACGGTGATAATTATTTAAGTTACCTATTCATTTAGTTAGTCGAATTGAATTTTTGAACCAATTGCAATGGAAATGAAAGTTTATATATTAGTTGAGTGCATTATCTCTAACTGTAGTTAAATAATAATGTGGAATTCATTTGATATAATATAGTAAACGACTGATAATGAAATTTTTATTTTAAAATCCAATATTGAAATCCGTCAAATATTGAACAATTAAATTGTTTAAATTTAATATTTGGAATTTATTGAATAATTGAGTAGCGGGAGTTGAATAACTGTTTTAATGAAAATGGTTGTTCTATAATTTGAATTTGTTAAATTTCATAAGTTCGTTTTGAATATTTCAAAAAATAGTGATTTAAGAATAATCAAATTTTTTAAATTTAATATTACAAATGTTTAAATAATTAAATTCTGAATTTGATAAGATTAATTTGATATTGAAATTCAATATATGAAAATAGAGTGAATAATTGAAATTTGATTTAATATGATTCAAATTGGTTTCCAAAGTGAATGTAAGTTATATTGGGATTATAATAGAGTTAATAAGATTTTAAAATTGGAAATTATTGGATAATTGAATAACGGGTTTAATATGATTTAAAAATGATATGTAAAATTTTATTTTATCTTATTAAAGTTAGAACGATGTTGTAGAACTTTTAAAATCGAATTAAAAGTAAATTTGTGAAAATTGAATATTTTAATATTTAATTGACGAGTTAAAATAGCCATTTTTCAAACAGTCTCGGATTTCGACGAAACCAGTTTCATCGGATCCATAACATGATATTATTGTAAGGTTTCAAATTTCAAGTCAATCGGATTTACCGTTTGTCGAGGGCAAGCCAAAACGTATAGAAATCGGTTTAATCGATTTAATTTAAAATTGATCGTTTATTTCCGTAACTCACACATATGATCGAATTAGCCTTCGAAACCTATTCCATTGTGTCCGGAACGCGGGATAAACCCTAGAAACGCCGGTCACCGTGCGTAAATCGGAGTTCGGAAAATCCGGAATGAAAAGTGTTCGTTATAATTTCTATAAAAGCCCTTGAAATCCATTTTTGCAAAATTAATATACCCTAGGGTTTCATCACGTTCAGCCGCCACTTCCTGCAGTTTATGGCCAAAAATCAATCCCCTTCCTCCCTTATTTTCTCCAAATCTATGCATCGAATCGAGAAGTTGTCAACTAGAAAGATATAGAGCACTCCAGGATCTTGAAGATCAACGGCCATGATCGTTTCTAGTGCCATAGATCATCGGCAAATCGAGCTCAAAGGCTATGCGTTCAAGCACGTCGTTCGAGGCCAATTGGCGACCGAGTGGGGCCGCATTTTGGGCGTTGGTGGTGTTGTGTGTGAGCTTCGTTGTGGGAGTGCCTGATCGATGTAGAAGCGAAGGGAGGAGGCTCGAAAATTAACCCTAAATAGGCGGCATTGGGTTTTCTTGCGTATGGAATTGCCTGGGAGCGAGCATGAGCGGCAAGAAGGAAGGCACGCTTGGATCTGGGCAAAGAGAATGGACGATTGAGATCGCGTAGGGTTAGAAATGAAAATAAAATGAAAATTTTATTTATATTAATTCGTGTAACCTTTAAAATATCATATCTTGTTCGTACGAGGTCGTATTGTGACGAAACGAATTGCGACGGGTTCGTTTTGTCGAGCACTACGCTATGGAGCTGGATTGGAGTCGTTTGGAGCTAGTGAAAATTTTGGGTAAAATTAAATGCTCGTTTAATTTTATTCGAAATAAAACGCTGGAACTACATTGAAATCAAGGTGAGTGTTTTATAATGCTCACAACGTACTGAATATCTTTATGCTAGTTAAATTTGACATTATGAAGTGTTATGAATTTTATTTGTCGTTGTTGATAAAATTTAATTGTCATATAGATTGTCATTTGAATTAACTGTTAAAATTTAAATTGACAGTCAAATCGAAATTGAAATTGAACTGCGATTAAATGACCTAACATTGATAACTATGAAATTGCCATGAATTGTATTGTCTATTGGATGATGTATTTTGATGGATGTTATTGGTTGATATTTAAATGTTTGGATGTTTATTTGCTTATATATATCCTGTTATGCATACATATGAAACTGTGATTTGATTTAAGTGATATATACTCACCCCTGACATTTAATTGAAATAAATAATTACTTGGCCATAGGATAGAAAATTATATACGGACACCCAATTGGCTAAATTAATGGTTTTTAAAATCGTCGATTTGAAATTTATTTAAATGTTTTGATTTAAAAGTTATAAATAGAAATAAATTTATAGAAGTCGAATTTATCGAAAATTGAGTTTGGAATGTTGAAATAAATTTTCGTTAAAAGAAATTGTTAAATAATTAAAGTGGAGACTTTGGAATTTAAAATCGGGATATGATTGAATTTCGAAAATTGACTTGTTTAAAGAATTAACCTTAATTCGAGCTTTGAATATTACTAAGTAAAAGTGATATAAAAAAATGATATTTTAAAATCGAGCTTGGAATTGAATCAAATTTGAAATTTGGATTTAAACTTGAATATTGATGGATAATTTTGTTAAGTGTTATAAGTGGATATTTTTGAAAATCAAGCTCCAAATCGATATAAATTAAAATTGAATTAATTGAAAGTGAATATAAAATTGAATAAATTTGAAATCAAAGATTGACGTTGATTGAGTCGAAATCGGAATTGAATCGGTAGAAGGGAAATTGAAATTGTTTTGAATTGGGAAGTTATAATTAAAATGGTTTGGTTTTGAAGCTATTTTATTTTGTTTTCCAAATTACTCAGTTATATAAACCATTTTGAATACTTAAACTATTTTAATCTATTTTAAATCTACTTAACCCAATTTAAATTATTTTAAACTAATTTATCCATTTCAAATCTATTTTAAGATTTTGAGTATTTTTAACTATTTTAATTTTTTTATAACTACTTTTAAACTACTTAAAACTATTTTCTAAAATTCCAAACTGGTCAATAAGGTGAAATGTTTACGTTTAAATCTTGAATTTAAATACGAATTGGGTTAAATGAAGTTGCAACCTAAATTGAAATTCGAAATGATCTTGAAATCGAAATGAGATAGTAAGGCGAAAAATGATTTTGAAATGGAATCTTACGTTTTGAAGAGCTATGATGATATTTGAAATGGACTTGATTTTGAAGCGAATATGATATTTTGATATCAATAATGAATCGATTTGAAATGTAAAAGAGTCAACGGTGTAATAATACGTAGTTATTAAAGAGACCGGGACCGGATATGGACATACTCTATGTCGGTGCCGAAAACCACTTTAATAACTATTATACGCGGAGTGTTGATCCAGAATGAAGTGGATGGTTTGGTGAACGCGTTGACTGAAGAAAGAGAACGATATTGGATGACCCTTGACATGACTAAACAGGAGCCGCGTCGGGCCATTGAGGTTCGCCATCTCTAGCGGACACACTTCTTCGATACCATATCTATTACATTTGTGATTCGATTTGGATGCACCCCTTGATTTGGGAGTGTTGTTTCGCGGTGTTGGGGTAGCTGCTGGCTATGCTCAACATCAGTCCGGATCACGCAACTACTGGTATCCTAGTTGGTATCGCCTCATGTACCTTGTCATACTGATTATCCTATTCGCGACCACTTCCTTTTGTTTTGTGTTATACCTATGGGGTACCCTCTGATAACCACCAGTTTACGGTGGGGCTTACGGTGCTGTGTAGACTATGGCATTATAAAAATGTGTTAAGGGGGATTATGGTAACGCCTTAACGCTATTTTGATACTTTATATTACTGATAGGCATTATCTACTTAGCGTACATTACTACATAGTAGATAGTTTAACGGATCCTTAAGAGATGGAAAATCCCGTAACATCTCTTGAGTTATTGCACGCACGTTGACACTGGATAGGAGATGTCAAACCCCGTAAACATCTCTGACGCCGTTATACTCATATTTATTTACGATCGATTTAACTTTCATAAGGATATTTTAATCCTGACTCGAGTGTTTTGTCTTTTTATTATGCTCGGGTCAGTCCTGAGTTTTTCAGATTTTTGAAGATATATTCTGGAGGATGAAGACGAAGGTTTGGTATACTATTACTATTATTACCCTTGCATCATGCTATCTGCTGCATTATTTTAATTGTTCTGTTGTATATGTATAACTCTGATGAATGTTGTATAAATAATTGTCAAAGTATAGTAGACAGCTTCATGAGCTGTTTATTTGACTATTATATTTTATCGTTCCGCTGCGAGATTCTATGTTGTTTCATTTCCTTTATTTCTCTTTCTTTTCTTTTATTTTCTTATTTACCCCAATAACCATCTGCCCTTTTGAATGGTTTGGAATCGGCATGCGTATTTGATCGTCGGTTTAAACTGTCCAAAAAGGCGGGTCGTTACACTTTGTATCAGAGCTTTGGTTTAGCGATAACCCTAGCTTTGTGGGGTATGACTCTTTATAAATAGGGTAGTTATACCCTATGGTGAGTCGCTGAGTGTATATATATAAGAGAGCGTATTTGTTAGTGATATAAAATATTTTATATTGTGTCGGTTGATTTGTTGAGTGGCTTATGGATTCTGGTCAATACGAGTAACTAACGTCATTGATAGGGATCTCTAAACACTTAAACAGAACAATTCGACATAGTATTGTTTTTAAATTGGGTAAATTAAATAATTTTGCTCAAATTATATTTTGTATATAAGGAAAAAAAATTCAGAAATTATTGTGACTTATCTAGCTTACCTGGTTGTTAGGAATGAAAATATTGGTTATTATCATTAATTGGATATTGTAATCTAATAAATAAGCTGAATTACAAAATAAACAATGATAAAACACTTGTGGAATGTTTTAAGAAAGAAAATCCTATAAGAATATTTTATAAAGGTGACTTATAAATTAAAATAGATTTAAATTGGAAAATATTGAATTTAAGACCCGGAGGTTTAAAAATGGTTTTCAAAGCTTTGAAGAAAATATATAGTAATATTAGTTGGAAATTGTTTATGGAAATATTTTGAAAGGATTTTAAGAAGGAATGAATTCAGTACTCCTCTCTTATGTCGCTGGAAAATATTTTCGGTGATGACTGCGTAGCATCATCGACGTTCATTTTCGAGTCTCAAAGCGGGGGAGACTTCTAAGAAGCTTTGCTTTTCTTCGAAATTATTTTGGGTAAATGGGTTTTGGTTTAAACTCCAGAGGTGTGATTTGATATATTAAAGATATAAGTGTATATGTTTATTTCAAACAATTTGAAAAGAACCGGGCATTTAAATTTCTAAGTTCTGTTAATTAATAATTTTTAAATTATTTGAATGAAATGTGAATAACCAGAATTTATAAAACAAGAGGATTGAGATATCTAAGCTACTGTTTGGGAAAACTTTAAAGTTGAATGGTAAAGAAGATTTTAACAAATTAAATTTGTTAACATTCTAATTAAGTAAAATGAAATTCTATAAATTTGTATAATACCAAAATTACATTATGACAACATATAACGAGACTTACCAAATGTTAAAAGTTAAAATGATGTTTTGGATATGTAATGAGATATTGTATAGATAAATAGAACCTAAAAGTAATAGAAATATACAAGTAAGGAAAACTCAAAAAGGAATTAAAATGTATATAAATGGAAAATTTGGTTGTGATAAAAATGATAAAAACTTAAATATAACATGAAATGATGAATGGATAAATGGAACAAGTAAGTGAACTTCAGAAAGAAGATAAATGAATCGTAATATATCTTTGTAAATTGGTTATAGAAAATAAATATAAATTGCAAAGGGGTTGTAAAATTTTCTGAATTTGTAACCTTGATGATAACTGTAAACTAAGAAAAGTGATTTATGAGAGGTTAGACTTTTATAAGATGATTAATAAACTAAAGTACCGGTTGATAAAATGTTCCACAAATGAATTCGTTATTAACTGAGATTATGAAAATGCAATAAATGTAAACAAAGGAATTTCTTATAGCTAAGAATCAATTGGAAAATCAATTGAGACACTTGCCTCCTGTTAACGAGGTCGCGAGTTCGATACCCGTATGCCCTACTCCCAATTTCAAGGCGCGGAGGTGGGTCCCCGTTAATCCTATAAAAACGGTTGGGGGCATCAAATCTCTGTGCTGGGCTGGCTTAAATCCCAACTGTCTGTGGTCGGACCAGGTAGGAGGGGGCTCCTCCTATCCCTTCAATTTCATCAGGGCTCTGGGTTGAGTTTAAAAAAAAAAAGAATCAATTGGAAAATGAAATTGGATTTAATTAAATTAAAAAGAATGTTTAAAATGAACTTGAGTAAGAAAATTCTATGATATGATGTTTAAAAATAGATAATGTTAAAGTACATGTTATGTAAAGAAATGAATATACTAACTGAATAATAGATTGTGAATAATTAATTGAAAAAAAAAGTCAATAAAATAATTTAGTATAGATAAATTGGATAGAAATCAATTGGAAGGTAATATGTGAGATTTGCGTATATTATTTTATTTGCATAACGATTTGATCCAAATTCGAACACAAAATTTCGAGATGATTTATATCGATCCAAGTTAGGATTTTTCACTCGATTTTCGACGGCGAACCCTAGATATGGATTTTTAATTTGATTCTGGAATTCTCTATCATAGTATATGACTATGCAAGGAGAGTAACAGTTTCCAATCAAGGAACCAAATCTGAGTCCGCACTAGAGAGTCGGGTGAACGATACTAGTTTAGAAGTGAAATTGTGTGATCGAATAAGCGATTAGATTGATATTGCTCACGAATGATATATGTACGGCTTACGGACTTAACTAAAGTTAATATTGGAAATTTAAGATGCCAAATATAAAATGATTCTTTTAAAATTATATAACAGGATATATATATAAAAGAGATAAACCAAATTGAATCTAAAATTTATAATTTGATTATGTTGGGTATGATTTTGGTTGTTATATGATTGTTAGTTGATTGTATATAATTCATTAAGTGTTAATGAAATTGGAAGCTATAAATCATTGAAATCAAATTGGAAGTTAAATGAATTTAAATAGAATTTAATTTGATTCAAATTGGAAGTGAACTAATGTAAACATAAATTAGTGAATGTTAACTAATTGAATTTAGAATGAATGTTAGTAAAATCCAACGTTAATGAATCAACTGTGATTAAAATTGAAAACCAAGTTAATAAATATTAATGAGAAGTGAATTTATACTGATTGGTTATGGATTTGTTGGATGATAGTTTGATGATAATTGATTTGGTGGATGCATTTGTTGTTTTGTTGCATTTGCTAAGTTGGCACATGTAGTTGTTATGTTGCTATATGGTGTATATTGATATTATTTTCATATATGCATGTTTCTCATGATTTGTTGAGTGTTTAGTAGGTGCGGATTGCGCTTGCTTCGCATTTAGAGCTCGCTTTCGCGCTATATTAGCCGTATATGCTCGCTAATAATATATAAGGTACATATCTCGGATTACATACCGTACTTTTACACTTTTTTCCCTACGGGATGCCTCATCACTTGATGAGATGTATATTTGTGATATATATACTGTCAATTTTTTTTTTCGATCGAGCCGCGCAAAGGAGACTCTGCCGAAATTTTCCGTAAATCCGGGTGTTAGAAAATTTTTCAAGTTTTTAATTTTTTTTTATAACTTGTTTTGATAGCTAACTTTTAAAGTTAGAAAGCCATTCAGGGTAACTTAGTGGAAGCGTAGTTATGACTTTATAAATGGAATTTTAGTGTTTTATAAGTGGATAATTTTGAATAAAATATATCGAATGTTGAATTCTTTACTTAGTTTCTTTTCCCTTCTTTTTTCCTTTCTGGGGACGAAAAGTTTTGAGTGGGGGAGAGTGTAACGACCCGTAAATTTTCGATAATTAAAATAGCTAATTTGATGAGACTAAGTGATTTAAGGTCAGAAAAAAATTTGTAATTTATGTATGGAAATAATAACTAGAATGAAATGCAACAAATTTTACCTAAGTTAATTATTTATGAATTGAATGAAATTCCAAATCAATTGAAATAATATGAAGTCAACGGTAAGGGAGTGAATTGGTATTATATAGGTAATTGTGACACTTGTTTGTAAATAATAAACTTATAAGTAATTAAAGGTTAATGGTGATAATTATTTAAGTTACCTATTCATTTAGTTAGTCGAATTGAATTTGTGAACCAATTGCAATGGAAATGAAAGTTTATATATTAGTTGAGTGCATTATCTCTAACTGTAGTTAAAAAATAATGTGGAATTCATTTGATATAATATAGTAAATCGACTGATAATGAAATTTTTATTTAAAAATCCAATATTGAAATCCGTCAAATATTGAACAATTAAATTGTTTAAATTTAATATTTAGAATTTATTGAATAATTGAATAGCAGGAATTGAATAACTGTTTTAATGAAAATGGTTGTTCTATAATTTGAATTTGATAAATTTCATAAGTTCGTTTTGAATATTTCAGAAGATAGTGATTTAAGAATAATCAAATTTGTTTAAATTTAATATTACAAATGTTTGAATAATTAAATTCCGAATTTGATAGGATTAATTTGATATTGAAATTCAATATATGAAAATAGAGTGAATAATTGAAATTTGATTTAATATGATTCAAATTGGTTTCCAAAGTGAATGTAAGTTATATTGGGATTATAATAGAGTTAATAAGATTTTAAAATTGGAAATTATTGGATAATTGAATAACGGGTTTAATATGATTTAAAAATGATTTGTAAAATTTTATTTTATCTTATTAAAGTTAGAATGATGTTGTAGTAACTTTTAAAATCGAATTAAAAGTAAATTTGTGAAAATTGAATATTTTAATATTTAATTGACGAGTTAAAATAGCCATTTTTCAAACAGTCTCGGATTTTGACGAAAGTAGTTTTATCGGATCCGTAACGTGATATTATTGCAAGGTTTCAAATTTCAAGTCAATCGGATTTACCGTTTGTCCAGGGCAAGCCAAAACGCATAGAAATCGGTTTAATCGATTTAATTTAAAATTGATCGTTTATTTCCGTAACTCGCACATATGATCGAATTAGCCTCCGAAACCTATTCCATTGTGTCCGGAACGAGGGATAAGCCTAGAAACGCCGGTCACCGTGCGTAAATCGGAGTTTGGAAAATCCGGAATGAATAGTGTTCGTTATAATTTCTATAAAAGCCCTTGAAATTCATTTTTGCAAAATTAATATACCCTAGGGTTTCATCACGTTCAGCCGCCACTTCCTGCAGTTTATGGCCAAAAATCAATCCCCTTCCTCCCTTATTTTCCCCAAATCTATGCATCGAATCGAGAACTTGTCAACTAGAAAGATGTAGAGCACTCCAGGATCTTGAGGATCAACGGCCATGATCGTTTCTGGCGCCATAGATAATCGGCAAATCGAGCTCAAAGGCTATGCGTTCAAGCACGTCGTTCGAGGCCAATTGGCGATCGAGTGGGGCCGCATTTTGGGTGTTGGTGGTGTTGTGTATGAGCTTCGTTGTGGGAGTGCCTGATCGATGTAGAAGCGAGGAGAGGAGGCTCGAAAATTAACCCTAAATAGGCGGAATTGGGTTTTCTTGCGTATGGAATTGCCTGGGAGCGAGCATGAGCGGGAAGAAGGAAGGCACGCTTGGATCTGGGCAAAGGGAATGGACGGCTGAGATCGCGTAGGGTTAGAAATGTAAATAAAATGAAAATTTTATTTATATTAATTCGTGTAACCTTTAAAATATCATATCTTGTTCGTACAAGGTCGGATTGTGACGACACGAATTGCGACAGGTTCGTTTTGTCAAGCACTATGCTATGGAGCTGGATTGGAGTCGTTTGGAGCTAGTGAAAATTTCGGGTGAAATTAAACGCTCGTGTAATTTTATTCGAAATAAAACGCTAGAACTACATTGAAATCAAGGTGAGTGTTTTATAACGCTCACAACGTACTGAATATCTTTATGCTAGTTAAATTTGAAATTATGAAGTGTTATGAATTTTATTTGTCGTTGTTGATAAAATTTAATTGTCATATAGATTGTCATTTAAATTAACCGTTAAAATTTAAATTGACAGTCAAATCGAAATTGAAATTGAACTGCGATTAAATGACCTAACATTGATAACTATGAAATTGCCATGAATTGTATTGTCTATTGGATGATGTATTTTGATGGATGTTATTGGTTGATATTTAAATGTTTGGATGTCTATTTTCTTATATATATCCTTTTATGCATACATATGAAACTGTGATTTGATTTAAGTGATATATATTCACCCCTGACATTTAATTGAAATAAATAATTACTTGGCCATAGGATAGAAAATTATATACGGACACCGAATTGGCCAAATTAATAGTTTTCAAAATCGTCGATTTGAAATTTATTTAAATGTTTTGATTTAAAAGGTATAAATAGAAATAAATTTATATAAATCGAATTTATCGAAAATTGAGTTTGGAATGTTGAAATAAATTTTGGTTAAAAGAAATTGTTAAATAATTAAAGTGGGGACTTTGGAATTTAAAATCGGGATATGATTGAATTTCGAAAATTGACTTGTTTAAAGATTTAACCTTAATTCGAGCTTTGAATATTACTAAGTAAAAGTGATATAAAAAAATGATATTTTGAAATCGAGCTTGGAATTGAATCAAATTTGAAATTTGGATTTAAACTTGAATATTGATGCATAATTTTGTTAAGTGTTATAAATGAATATTTTTGAAAATCAAGCTCCAAATCGATATAAATTGAAATTGAATTAATTGAAAGTGAATATAAAATTGAATAAATTTGAAATCAAAGATTGACGTTGATTGAGCCGAAATCGGAATTGAATTGGTAGAAGGGACATTGAAATTGTTTTGAATTGGGAAGTTAAAATTGAAATGGTTTGGTTTTGAAGCTATTTTATTTTGTTTTCCAAATTACTCAGTTATATAAACCATTTTGAACACTTAAACTATTTTAATCTATTTTAAATCTACTTAACCCAATTTAAATTATTTTAAACTAATTTATATATTTCAAATCCATTTTAAGATTTTGAGTATTTTTAACTATTTTAATTTTTTAAAAACTACTTTTAAACTACTTAAAACTATTTTCTAAAATTCCAAACTGGTCAATGAGGTGAAATGTTTATGTTTAAATCTTGAATTTAAATACGAATTGGATTAAATGAAGTTGCAACCTAAATTGAAATTCGAAATGATCTTGAAATCGAAATGAGATATTAAGGCGAAAAATGATTTTGAAATGGAATCTTACGTTTTGAAGAGCTATGATGATATTTGAAATGGACTTGATTTTGAAGTGAATATGATATTTTGATATCAATTATGAATCGATTTGAAATGTAAAAGAGCCAACGGTGGAATAATACGTAGTTATTAAAGAGACCGGGATCAGATATGGACATACTCTCTGTCGATACCGAAAACCACTTTAATAACTATTATACGCGGAGTGTTGATCCAGAATGAAGTGGATGGTTTGGTGAACGCATTGACTGAAGAAAGAGAACGATATTGGATGACCCTTGACATGACTAAAACAGGAGCCGCGCCGGGCCATTGAGGTTCGCCATCTCTAGCGGACACACTTCTTCGATACCATATCTATTACATTTGTGATTCGATTTGGGTGCACCCCTTGATTTGGGAGTGTTGTTTCGCGGTGTTGGGGTAGCTGCTGGCTATGCTCAACATCAGTCTGGATCACGCAACTACTAGTATCCTAGTTGGTATCGCCTCATGTACCCTGTCATACTGATTATCCTATTCGCGACCACTGCCTTTTGTTTTGTGTTATACCTATGGGGTACCCTCTGATAACCACCAGTTTACGGTGGGGCTTACGGTGCTGTATAGACTATGGCATTATAAAAATGTGTTAAGGGGGATTATGGTAACGCCTTAACGCTATTTTGATACTTTATATTACTGATAGGCATTATCTACTTAGCGTACATTACTACATAGTAGATAGTTTAACGGATCCTTAAGAGATGGAAAATCCCGTAACATCTCTTGAGTTATTGCACGCACGTTGACACTGGATATGAGATGTCAAACCCCGTAAACATCTCTGACGCTGTTACACTCATATTTATTTACGATCGATTTAACTTTCATAAGGATATTTTAGTCCTGACTCGAGTGTTTTGTCTTTTCATTACGCTCGGGTCAGTCCTGAGTTTTTTAGATTTTTGAAGATATATTCTGGTGGATGAAGACGAAGATTTGGTATACTATTACTATTATTACCCTTGCATCATGTTATCTGCTGCATTATTTTAATTGTTCTATTGTATATGTATAACTCTGATAAATGTTGTATAAATAATTGTCAAAGTATAGTAGACAGCTTCATGAACTGTTTATTTGACTATTATGTTTTATCGTTCCGCTGCGAGATTCTGTGTTGTTTCATTTCCTTTATTTCTCTTTCTTTTCTTTTCTTATTTACCCCAATAACCATCTGCCCTTTTGAATGGTTTGGAATCGGCATGCGTATTTGATCGTCGGTTTAAACTGTCCAAAAAGGCGGGTCGTTACACTATGATTAATATTATACTTTCGAAATGTTTTCCACTATGCATTAATAATAATATTAAATGGTTTTCGCATATCAAGCATATTTGACTATCATAAGGAGAAAACCTCCCCAAGTCTGCATTTGCATTGTGTGTGTGGCGGGAGGCCTTATGCTAGTTTCATTGTCCAAAAGCATTGCGGATTTAAATTTTTTAATTCTTTTGTTTGTTTTTAAAGATAAACTGTTTATGTTGCTCATACCAGTCCCATGACTGACCCGGAGTTTATGGTTCCTTTCCTAAACTCTGGATGCCCAAAATTTTCCACACGGGCTGTCTAGAGTTGGGTTTTTCAAATAGTAGATATCGATTCGGTAGCTTTCAGCTTTCTCCCTGTAATTCTTTGGAGATCCTGGATATTGGAGTCTTTAGATTCACACCAGTCCTGCTTGTCTTGGTGAAATGTGATGATGGTTCGAGCTTGTGGTTTGGAGCCTTAGCTTTGGAGCATTTGATTGGAGTTATCTCTTGGCTATTCGTTTTCCGCTGCTATATCATATTGTTTTTTTTTTCCGCTGTAGCATTGTTATCTTGTCTCTGGTCTTTCTTGTATCATATATATATCATTGTTGTATCATTCTGGATATTATATCCTTGGTTGTATATGATATTCATTTATTTTTCTTCCACTGTGTAGTTTTACTTAATTATGTTATAAGCTCCGGCACAATTCGAATTTCAACGATTGAATATGCGGCATTCAAGTAGAAGTGGAGTACGGATGTTGATTTTCAAACGCTGGAATTTGGGTCGTGACAAATTGGTATCAAAGCTGAAGGTTGAAACTTTAGCTCAAGGGTATAACACATTAAGTAACTCATTAGAGATAGGGTGAAGTATACCCTAAAATGAGTAATCCCTAAGATATTCGTTCGAATGCCTCAGTAAATTCTCTTACTATCCACTGATAGTAAGTATGAGTGTGAGAAGAGAACGAGATAGGGGACAGGGGAATACGACTGCAAATGGTCAATACCCTGCAATAGCGGAAACAATCTTATTCTATCAATCTCCTTTGATTCATCTTTTCAATTCTTTGATGATTCCTGGAAGTTTCGGGAAGAAGTTCTGATATATTTGCATGGGACACAAACTCCAGATATCAGAATTATTTTTTTGGATGAATTGTTTGCTTTGGTTGCTATGGTTGATTGGTATATTTTGGTTGTTTAAACTAAAAGTTTTGGATTGTATCCATATATCTGTTTATTCTGTTGGGTCTTGGTATATTGTACGAATGGTTAATTATCTTTCGAACTAACCGATGCCCTGTATATTCGTAGTTTAGTGACCCGAATGTCTTGTATTGTATGAGTTCGTTATCATAATTATAAGTGATATTCTGATTTATGAAGCCAAATGCAGAATAATTATTTAGTTTGATCGGGTAATTCATCTCTCTATCTATCATCTGTTCTTGGTTATCTCCCTTACAAATTTAAGGACGAAATTTTCTTAAGGGGGAAATCTGTAACATCCCTGAAATTTTGGTTAAGATAATTTGATAATTAATTTAATTTTTTGAAATTAAATTGTGAATAAAAATCTGCATTGGTTTGAATTTTCAAATTCAATTAGATGTATGTTTATCTATTTATATAAATGGATTTTTATAAGATCATTTGAATTTGATTTAAACAAATATATATCAAAAGATAATAAATAAGGAATTGGTTTAAGAATTTCAATAAATTGATTCTAATAAGATTCCTATTTGGAATTCAAAGGTAAATATTTTATAAATAGATTATAAATTTGGAATTTGAATTTCAAATACAAATGTACTGAAAAATAAATAGGAATTTTGATTTAGAAGTTATATTTTGAAGCTAATAATTTTTGAATATCTATTTAAGAGTTATAGAGGTTATAAAAATATAAACATATGAAGATATAAATTCATAATTTAAATTAAAACATGATTTGTAAATAAAATAAAAATAAAATAAGGTTTAAATGCAAATGCATGAATTAATTTAAAACAAGGGTTTAAATTAAAAATTCTAAATTAATTCAAGACAAGGATTAAACATAAATTTAACATGCAAACAAGTGTAAGCTTTGTAGCTTATAAGATAACAAGTGCTAACCCAAATAAAGACAAGTGGCATTTTAAATTTATTTTCTTTTAAATTAAAATGTAAATAACATATAAAAAAAATTAATAAGAAAATCAGGCTACTTTCTTTCAAACATTTGAAAATCTGAAAAAAAAAAGTAATTCAAAATCTCAAAGCAAATTTTCAGATTCATGTTGAAGCACTTCAGATCTGAAACAAAAAAATATAAATCAAAAGAAAAAGGATGAAGATCAAAATCTGGAAAATGAGGAATAAAGAAAAACAAATACAAGAATCATCCCAGAAAAGAAATCTTAAAGCTTGGAAACAAAAACAAGTTCAAGCATGTAGAATAAAAATCTGCAACCTGATCATCGGCAAGCATTTAAAGGAACAAAGGGTATAAGGTCTAGATCAACTTACAAGTTCCAGATTTTCAAAATCAGAAGTATGCAGTAAAAAGAAAATGCAAATTACAGTTCAACCTGAGAAGTAAAGTTTTCAGCTTTGAAGTAAATAAAAAAAAAGGAATTCCTATCTCTATTTTCTTTAACATCAGGCTTGAGTCCTCTGTTCATCATCTTAGAAACTGGTGAGAAAATTTATCAACCCCTAATCTAGTTACATGTTTTTTCTTGTGTGCCTGTGATGATGATGATATGAAATTAGTTTGTATAAATAATTGTGCGCATGCGGTGTATTTTTGTGCTACCCTATTTTTTTTAGTTTTCCAGGCTCCTGATTGAAACAAGAAATCAAAAATCTCTTGAACAAACCTTTGTTAGGATTTAAGATTCAATCAAAAGTTGTTTGTTTCAATTTGTTCTATTATTAAAAAATTATAATTAAGTAAACTAAATATCAGATATCTCTAAAAATCCAAAAGGACAGAACAAGTTTGATATTAGTGGAAACTCGAACATTTCAATTTAGCAATCCAGGAAGACTAATAGAAACCTTATCCAAAAATACGATTTTTAGAAGTGAAATTACAATTTTTAGAGTTAGCATTTGAGAGCAGTTCGAATTGAACTGGAAATCGAGTTTTGGGTCGCTTCTGGTGATCCCGACGAACTGAGAAGTCGGGGTTGCACCTGGTGGTAGTGGAGTGAGCAGAGGTGTTGGCAAAAATGTAAGGAGGGTGATCCAGGCACAGTGGTAATGGCGGCGAGCATTTTTCTTTTCGAACCCTAGTTTTGGAACAAGCTTGAACTTTGGATCATTTCTTCTACTCCGGTCGATCGAGTGCTTTAGGACTCAGGGTAAAGGTTCCATGGGGTGTCGACAGATTGTGGTCAAAGTATTTCGACCTCTGGTGGTCGAAGCGAGGTGGACGAAGGGTTTTGTTAGCGACTGATTCAGGTTCTATTTTTACTGAGTAGCCCGATTTTGATTTGAGGTTGATGGTGATGGTTTGATGGTCGAAGTGTGTTGCGGTGATGAAAGGTGAAGTGCTGGTGGGTGTGGCGAAGATCGGAGGTGGCTCCGGCAGTGGTGTAGGTGCACGTGGGCATCATTGCATATCAGAAGTGTTGATGTGGGCTGAGAGTTGTACTCGAAGTTGTACTCAAAGGAATCGAATGGTTTGCTCGAAGTAGGTTGGGGTGGGTTTGGGTAGATTACAAGCTACAGGTTTTTAAAACCTATTTGGATTATTTTTCTTTTGAATTTGAAAGGAAATTTAAAAGTAAAGTTTGACCAAGTTTAATAAGAAATCAGACTTACTTTATTTCATAGAATTAAAATAAAAAGGAAGTTTTAAATTTTAAATTGTTTTAAATAACTTTAAAATTTTAAAGTGTATATTAAATGGTTGATCGGGGCAGGGAACTTGAGTTTTCTCGGGTAACTTGGCCTTTGGCTTGAAGTACCTGGGATTGTGTCTCGGGGGAATTGGACGAGCAACTCGAAGCAACACTC
This sequence comes from Allium cepa, assembly GCA_030765085.1. Taxonomy (NCBI): domain Eukaryota; kingdom Viridiplantae; phylum Streptophyta; class Magnoliopsida; order Asparagales; family Amaryllidaceae; genus Allium; species Allium cepa. The sequence continues at coordinate 512,381,900 of CM060941.1, forward strand.
GAGTTTGATCGGGGAAATGATCGGATTTCATAACTGCAAATATAATAAAAGAAGTAAAGTTAAGTAACAGTTTTTATCAAATTTTAAATACTGTAAAACTTAATCGTGTTTAACAGTTTTAAGTTAAAACTTAATACAAGTTTAATTTTCTTAGTTAATACACTTAATTAGTATTACTCCAAATTAAGTATTTACTTCAACTTAAGTATGTAATTTGTTAATATTTATGTTGTAGTTAGAAATACATTGATTTTCAACAAGTTAAAGAAGACTCATAAAATGTTAATTAAGTTGAATAATTAATATTAATTAATTAATTATTTTATAAAGTAATTAAGAATTAATCTAGTTATTGTTAGGTACTTAATTAACTAAATAATTAGGATTAATAAAAGAGTTCTTGATGGTTATTCAATTTATAATCAAATAAAATGATTAATTTAAGTGAAATTCTTTAGCAAGGTCATTAAAGAAATTTTTAATTGTTAATAAAGGTCAATAAATAAGATTAATTTAGTAATTAAAAGTTAATTGATTCATTAATTAAAGATGGGTTGTTAATAATTAAAAGTTAATCAATAAATGATTAAGGAGTAATAAATCAAATTGATTTGTAATTACTTAATATTAATTAACCAAGATTAAAATTTAATTCATAAGTAACTGACTTGATTTAATTTAAATCGGATAATTTAATTTACTTTGACTTATGAATGTTTGGATTCTATTTGATGGTTGGAGGGTTGATATTCCTCAATATGTGATGCTTTATGATGTGAGTTGCTGTGTATTGATCTGTGATGTTTGTGATATGTTTCTGTGTAAATACTCCTTGGCCCATTAAACAACATTTGAATTTTGATGCGACAGGGAGTCGGATTCCAATTGGTTATCCGAAACCCACATCGAATTGTAATAATGAATCTTTGTGATTGATAAATTTATTTTATCTGTGATCTGTGAATGAAGACAAGTGTTATAAGTTATGCCGCTTATCGATATATCTGTGATGATTGTTATTGCATTATTGTGTGTAAACCCCTGGACCACACTTATACACACATAAATATGGATTGCACGCGGAAATTGGTTAAGTCGTAGATTTATAAAATAGTTTTGAATTTGAATTTTAAATTCAAATGGTTATAGAAATGGATTGGGTTTTAAGTGAAAAGCTTTTGAAAAAGTGTTTTGAAAATGAAACTTATTTAAATAACTTAATAAGATTTGAAATTTGAATAACTTGAAATCTAAAATATTTTAATTTGAGTTTAAATTCAATATTTAAAAATGGAATCCAATGATTTGGAAATTTTGGTTTAAATGATTATACAAGTTATGCAAGGTATTTATATGGGCTTTTAAACCATTTTAAAAAGTATGGTTTTGAGAATTTGAATTTAACTCAAATTTATATCTGAAAGGCCTTAACTCGTGCAAATAAAATCAGGTCTACCGAATTGAAAACAAGTGACTTTAAATAATAATAGCTTTTATATAAGGAAAGAATTTCCCAACTATGATGAAATGATTTCATGTTTGAAATTGAATTGTTTTAAAAGCAATAATTGAATCTTCGTAAAAGATAGTTGAACCCTATTTTGAAATCAAAGAAGATTTTAAATAGAGTATCTTTTATAAGATTGAAACGGGAATTGTTTTGAAAACAATAAAATGAGTCTTTGATTTAAAGACCATATGAATTAACCCAATTTGAAAAGAAATTGTTTTGAAACTCTATGGATGAATCTTTGTCAAAGATTGATGAATCTTGTTTTAAATTGAAAGAGGAACTTGAATAGTGAATCTTTGGTTTAAAAGATTTAAATTTAGAAATTGTTTAAAACACTGAAGGTTTTTGAAATGAATCTTTTGTTTGAAGAATTGGAAATGGTAATTTATTTTAACCATTTGAATGAAATTTTTTGGCTTTAAGCTGTGATTTAACTGAGATCTCACATCCATATGTTTTTAAGTGTTGCGCTTATTATTCGGTTTAGCCGGGAGATGACCTTTGTGTCATATAACCCATTCCGAATAATGATATGTCGTTATGGATAGCACTTGAAGATCGGTGGTGAAGACCTGGTATTTGCGAGAACGATAGGATGACTTGTCGATTGTCTCTGCATCGAGTAGCTACGGTATAGAGATTCCCTAAGTGATGGGAAGTTCGATCGGGATTGTGGATTCTCCGATTTGCAAGGGCTTCTTCGGAAGCGCCTTCGGTTCTGTTCGAACCCAGAACAGACTTGTATGGATGTGTGTCTGACATTACACCTTGATATGTAAAACCGGTTTCTATCAAATACATTTCTGTTTGGTGGACGAGATTTCTTCTCTTAGCTTAACACCTTTCTCTGAGACGTACGAGCTCAGAGGTTATGTAATTGATGGTTACCAGTAATACATTCCCAATTTGGTAATGTGACATACGAAGTGCTGCTGATCATTTGTTGATCAAAGCATGGCTTTTGTAAAAAAGCGTAGGTTTATGGACGAGACTTCGTCGAACTTCACAACCCGCAATGGTCGAAACAGGAAAGATGCGGCAAGGTTATTTTGGGGTAGCTCCCCCTGAGGGTATGTTCATTTCCTTCTTGATAAAGGTGATATCATGGTATGCAACCCAGATATTTAACCTATGTTGTTACTGCAATTACATTACTTTGTGGTTGTCGGTATCGAGCGCTCGGATAAAGGTTGGTTACGACTGGAGGATGTCATACTCGTGTCAGTTGGTACCTAGTTATAGAGTAACCTGGCCTTGTGTTGGCAGAGATCTGGTTAGGTTCTCGGGGCGTCCCTCCAGAGGCGTACCCATGCGGCCCAGGAAGTTCCTTAGCATGACCATTTGTTGGAAATCCAATTACCAATACGCGCGTTGTATGGTTTTAGTTGTAGAACCTGCCATCTAACATGGTAGCTATAGTAGGCATACTATAATAGTACGTATGCTAGCTAAGATTAATATTATACTTTCGAAATGTTTTCCACTATGCACTAATAATAATATTAAATGGTTTTCGCGTATCAAGCATATTTGACTATCATAAGGAGAAATCTTCCCCAAGTCGCGTTTGCATTGTGTGTGTGGCGGGAGGCCTTATGGTAGTTTCATTTTCCAAAAGCATTGTGGATTTCAAATTTTTAATTCTTTTGTTTGTTTTTGAAGATAAACTGATTTTGTTGCTCATACCAGTCCTATGACTGACCCGGAGTTTATTGTTACTTTCCTAAACTCTGTGTGCCCAAAATTTTCGATACGGCCAGTCTAGAGTTGGGTTTTTCAGATAGTAGATAGTAGATATTGATTCGGTAGCTTTCAGCTTTCTCCCTGTAATTTTTTGGAGATCCTAGATATTGGAGTCTTTGGATTCACACCAGTCCTGCTTGTCTTGGTGAAATGTGATGGTGGTTCGAGCTTGTGGTTTAGAGCCTTAGCTTTGGAGCATTTGATTGGGGTTATCTCTTGGCTATTCATTCTCCGCTGCTATATCATATTGTTTTTTTTTCCGCTGTAGCATTGTTATCTTGTCTCTGATATTTCTTGTATCATATATATATCATTGTTATATCATTCTGGATATTGTATCATTGGTTGTATATGATTTTCATTTCTTTTTCTTCCATTGTGTAGTTTTACTTAATTGTGTTATATGCTCCAGCACAATTCTAATTTCAACGACTGAATCTGCGGCATTCATGTACAAGTGGAGTACGGATGTTGATTTTCAAACATTGGAATTTGGGTTGTGACACTCGTACTTCCAAGCTTATCCAATTAAATCATTGATGGATTAACCTTCGAAAAAAATACACTTTTGAACCAAGAATTCAAGATGACTATTAAAGTGGAAAATTGAATTGAGTCATTATAAACTGAATTATCATCCACGGAGAGCAATTAATGGACAAGCGTTGACTGATTTCATCACCGAGTTCACAATTCGAGATGATGTGGAGGAAGACACTATGGTCATGATAGCACAATAGAAACTGTTTGTTGATGGCGCATTAAATAAATTTTTCTAAGGAGCGGGAGTAATGCTTGAAATGCCTGAAGGACAATCGATTTGCTATGCTTTAAGGTTGGAATTTCTTGCTACTAACGATGAAGCATAGTACATGGCATAAATAGCGGGAATTAAAATTGTGAAGGAGCAAGGAATAAAATCTCTTCATATCTACTGTGACTCTCAACGAGTCATCTGTCAGGTGAAGAGTGAATACCAAGCTAAGGGAGAAAATCTCACCCTTTACCTATCAAAAGTATGGGAGTTTCTCAACGACATCGAACACAATGCAATAACCCATATTCCCAGAGAATAGAACGTGAAGGATGATTGTTCACAAAATTTGGCTCCGAAGATGCAAAATCAATGAGATTAGTTCTAGTCGAAGTGTTAATAGCTCCAAGCATAGACCTGATAGATGTAGATTGGATTTTAGAAACCACAAAAGAAAATGAATCGTGGATGACGCCGATCATGGACTTCCTCAGAAGAATACTTCCTCGAAACTGGAGTGAAAGAAAGAAGCTCCTTTAGAAGGAGCTACAATTTGTGATGCAGGACAGAGTTCTATATAGAAGAGGATTATTTTCCTACTTGCTCAGATGTGTAACCAAATATATATCAAGAAGGATCGTCATGGAGATCAAAGAAGGCAGTTGTGTGGACCACATCAGAGGAAATTTTTTTGCTATGAAAGCTCTTTGCAATGGATATTTCAGCCAACAATTAATCAAAATGTAGCTTATTACTCTAGATGGTGCGATCAATGCCAGAGATTTGTAAAGATTCCGAGAACCCCATCTATAGAGCTTATGGAGATGGTCATCCTTTTGCCATTTGCAATTTAAGGAATCGACTTATTCATGATACTACCTATAGTAATAAATGGAGCAAAATATGTTATTGTTGCAGTTGATTTCTTTATGAAATGGGTTGAAGCGGAATCGCTTGCCAAAATTAGCAATAAAAAATTAATTAACTTTGTAATGAAAAATATTAGTTCACTATGTTACAAATGAGTCACGCGATAGATATGATATGTTGTCTGAATGAATACATATCTATCGCTAAATCTTATGTCGTCACATTGCACATTAGGCCACAGAGATGCCCCATCAGCAGAAACCATATGTTGTCTGATGTTATAGTATCATTTCTAAAATTCCTGTTAGACAACATACAAATATTGACAAATATTAATAATTGTTCATAGAATGAAATTCAAATATTTTATTTAAACAAATATTTTACTTAAAATATTATTCAAATACAATGCAACTTTCACTATCACTCTATTTACATTTTATAATACAACTTTCATTGTCACTCTCGTATATATAACATTTCTCTATACTCTCATATTTAACATTTTTGTTGCTCACATGAGTTTGTTTGTGATGTTGATCGTGATTTGCTTGCTCCAGCTTATGTCTATCCATCTCTTATACCTATCAAATAAACAACGCAGTATAATGGAAAAGGAAACAACCTAAATTACAAAATTAAAGTTGAATTGAATATTAATATTACTTCAGTTTATGGGTTTGTTTTCACTTCGTGTTTTAGATAGGGACAAATATATGTGCACGAACAACTTATGATATGCACAGCGTATCACAATGAAAATCACAAGGTCGAGCGTCGATTAAATCTCATAGATTGTTGCAAAGGTCAAGCCAGAAGGCTCAACATAGTGGAAATGTGCACAAAGCCAAGGCCAAGCCTCCTCGGGCTTAACTATGGTGAATATATCACAAACAAGTTTTAGCAATTCATGTTTAGTACAAGTTTCAACAATTCAAGTTAAAAACAAGTGTACCAATAGGTGAAACACAAGAATACTAAAACCAAGAATATATGCAATTCAAGTGTGAGATAATAAAACAAGAATAATCCAACCAAGAAATGCACACTTTCACATTCAGACATATATACATACATATGTACGTATATATACATGAAAATGCACACTTGTACGTCCATGAAATGCAAACAAGATAACTGGGTAAGAATTCAGGGAAAATCTGTAGTGCACATAATGTTCGGAACTATAGTGCACATAAATAAGAATTTAAGTGCACATAAACAAGCTTAGGAAAAACTGTAGTACGCATAGGAGCTACACAAGGCGACTCAGAACAAGTTCAAATCAAAATGGTTCAGAAACTCAAAATGGTTCAGATAAAGGCGTGACAAGGAACACCAAAAAGTGCAGACATGAAGCATGTATAATGATACATGCATGACAAGCAGTTCATGAGCAGTTCATGTTATAGGCAGCAACTCAAGGCAACTCAAACCAGATCAACTCAAAATTGTTCAGCACAAAGCAATTCAACAATTGCTTCAGTTCAAAATGGTTCAAGCTTAAACCAGTTCATATATATATGTACATATTGAGTAGAAATGGCTCAAGCTCAAACCAGCTCAAAACAAGTCAAAAAATGGTTTAGCTCAAAATGGTATCAGTAAATCAAAATAGTTCACCTCAAAGCAAACTATTTCAAGCTCAAAATGGCTCACAAACAAAGTAAAACAAGGCAGTGCCACAATAGCAAGTGCCACAAACTAAAACAAGGAAGTGCCGCAAACACTCACACATACACATACATATGTATGTATGTATGTATGTATGTATATACATGTTTGATATTGGAATCAAAGTGCATTACCACAAGATCAACTCATAATGTTTTTGCTCAAAGTAACAAGGGGAAGTAAGTGACAGTCTATATGAAAAGATAAGAGCAGATAAACAAGGGACATATGAAAACATTCTACTCCTAGGGAGAAATTCTAAGGATTGTTTCGATGGTTATGGGAAATATGAAAACATTAAAGTACATAAGAAAACATACATATGGATATATACATATGTATATACATGTTTATATGTACATAATGACTAGGAAGGCAACAAGTATATCACTAATTGTCAAACATCAGGCAAAAAATATCATTTCAGTCAAAGGAAAACACTAATAGATAAGTGGAAGAATCACAAGTGAAAGGGGCAACAAAACAAGAAAGGGGAAACAAATGAAACAATAAAGTGATCAAAGTCGAACTTAACTTCCTAAAATTAGACAATGAAATTGTAAGCAGCAAGAATCAAATGAAAAGGAATCAATAGGACATTCATATATAAACATATATACATATATACATATATATATATATACATATATACATATATATGTGTGTGTGTGTATGTACATGGAAGTTAAAAACATCCACTTAGTAAAAAATGATTAATAAAGCAGCAACCGAAGTTTTCACCATCACAACACATATATCTCATAACATTTATGTGCATGACCAAAACATGTTAGTCAATGCACTTCAGCCAAGTTTTTTTCATTGTCACATAAATACCCAAATCATCGTAGGCAGATCAAGTCCAGATCAATACAAAATTGAAAGAGGGTAGAAATAGTTAGGGAATCAGATGGCAAAAAATATACTTTGAAATTCGAATCTCAACATATACATGAAAATATAGGAAATTAATTCCTATATAAAGAACCGAATTCTACATTGGCGGGATAATTGAAATCGAGAACAATATAAATCGAAAGGGGGTAAAAATCATACCAATATCAATCAACGAACACTCAACAAGGAGCTGCAACCATCGATAGCCATGAAATTGAAGCACGTAATCAATAAGAAATGAAAGGAGCAAGACGTTTCGAATGATTTTCAAAGGGATTGAAACCCTAATTCTAGAGGACGCTCATTTTTTCAAACGACGTAAAGATTTGGGAGGAAACAAAAATAAGAAGTGGGGACAAAAATATAACGTGGTAGAATAAAAGCGGCCATGAAATAATGGAGGGGGAAAAGTGTAACACCCACATTATTGACAGTTAAATTAAAATCAATTTAATTGATAACTTTAAAAAAGGTGAAAAATGATTTTTTGCAAATTTTGGAATCTGACAAGGAAACTTATACCTTTATGTCTATAGCAACTTTCTGATCGACTTCCATATACAATGTTTTCCAAATGGACTTCAAACGGAGAAGTTATAGCCGTTTGAAGTTTTAGCGTTAGAAACAATCATATATGCAAACATGGAAATTTTATCAATTATAAACAATTGCAATTAATTCAGAGGATATTTATAAAAGTTGCAACAAATTTATTAAGTTTGTAATGAATGTAAATTATTAGAAGAATTAGATGTAAGAGGTAAAAATAAGGGGAATAATTAACATTGCAAACAAAATTAGCTAAAAAGTGCAATTAATTAATATGTAAATTATTATTGGGGATTAATATATAACATGTGTGTGTGTGTGTATCAGATCCCTCAATTTAAAGAGGTTTACATATAAATGTAACAAATAAATGTTCAAATTCAAATCAAAAGAAAAAAAAATATGCATATTAAATATATATGTTAATTGAATGGTGGAATTAACTTACATGCCAATTAATGAAACGTTACGATGTGTAAAATGTTAATTAAGGAAATTAACTAGTAGAGGTGACATGTTAGTCTATTAATGGGGTTATTAATTGTTTGCACAAAAAATGGACAAACACCTCCAAGTCGTGTGAATTACTTGATTTTACGTTGTTTCAAGTGGTTTGGGTGATTTATGCAAATATATAAAGAGCAGGGACTAAACTGTAAAAGAAACACAGATTTATAGTGGTTCGGCCAGAACGTGCCTACGTCCACTTTATATGTTATTCTCCTTTTTCTTTCAGATTACAAGTACAAAGCTTTGTATACAAGTATATGAAAGTTGTTTGAAAGTTCCTTCCGTGCTTGAGCTCTCCAACTTGTCTTCCATTGTTGTTCCCCTGCCCCTCTATTTATAGAGTGAGGCTGGGGGCAGGGGTCTTGGATGTATATAGCTGCTGGTGGGCCTGGGCTGAAGCAACCTGGCCTGGCAGAGTTGGTTCGGCAAAGCCTTGGTTCGGTATAGAGTTGGTGAGGACTTGGTCCCGTTGTAGAGGGTCGAGGTAGTGGTTGGAATGGGTAGTCCTTGGACCAGTGGAGGTTGGTGAGGTTTGGTCCGGTGGAGCTTGGTGAGGTGATGGAGGAGAGGTTGGTCCGGTGGAGCTTGGTTCGGTGATGGAGGAGAGGGGATTCTGGCTCGGTGGCGATGGACCGGTAGTGGATGGGAATTGGCTTGGACCGGCAATGCGTGGAGATGTCACGGTTCGGTGATGGTCTGTCTTGCTTCTTGGTTCGGTAGTGGGAGGAGGTAGCTGGCTCGGTAGCAGTATGGACCGGTAGTGGATGGAAGTAGGTTGGACCGGTAGCAGTATGGCTCGGTAGCAGTATGGACCGGTATGGTTTGGTATTGTTTAGAAATGCGCCCAACACTTGCTCCCCAAAGTGGGGCATATGCCAGCATATGTCGCGCTTTGTTTTCTCGTAGTTTGGATAGCTTTATTCGGTTTCTAATGCCGAACCATCTGGTCCGGTTATTGTTTTTGCTTATAAATAGGGGCCACGTGCCTTCGTTCCACTTCCATCATTTGAGACAGCCGGATCACCTTAGTGCCGAATCATTTAGTGTCGAATCACCTTGTGCCGAATCATCTAGTGCCGAATCATCTAGTGCCGAATCATCCAGTGCCGAATCATCTAGTGCCGAATCATCCAGTGCCGAGCCAGTGCGTTTCCCTTGAGTTTTCTTCATTTCACCGAATGAGCATAAGGACACATGGTACCGAATGAATTTACGTGCCGAATGACATTCAAACCTTGAATTTTTCCATGCTTCAAATTACAAGTGAAATTCCAGACTACATCGTTCATATGTTTACTTCCTTGTGTTGCAGATAAATGTCTCGCAAAGCAGAAACTCGATCAGATAAACGGAAGTCTAGGGGCGAAGGAGAGTCCTCCTCCGTGCCCCCAGCCCAGCCAAGACCGGAACGTCATGGACCTGCCCCGAGGTCGCTAGTAGATGGGTATGGCCCCCAGGAGCTTCTAAACTCTCCGCCCGACTGTTTTCCTAGCTCCCTCAAGGAGGAGCAGCTTGATGTCATCTCTCGTTCCATCAGGATTGACAGGGCTCGCGTGCTGTTGCCAGGAGACGGAGTGATGCCGTACAATCCTCCTGAAGGATATTTCGTGTATAGCCGATACCACTACATGTGCGGGCCATTCCTCCAATCAATGCATGGATAGTCAGCTTCATTACTTACCTGAAAGTGGCTCCCTTTCAGCTTCAGCCCAACTCCTATGCCATCTTAGTGTGTCTATTCGCTATCTTCCAGAGGAGATATGGGCGCCCCCCTTCTAACCGGGAAATTCGATATCTATATAATCTGAGGGGCTACAAGAAGGGGTCTCGGTACATTAGTTTAGAGTCGGCCGTGTCCTTCAAGCCGGTCTTGGACTTATACTCGAAGTTTACTATGTTTAAGAAGGAATGGTTCTTCATCAAGGACGACTCCGTTTCTTTTGGCCTTTTCACTTCTGGCTGTAAGTTAAATTCCACTTGTAAATTCTTTGTCCCGACTGCAATGCTTCTTCTTATATTCTTCTATTTCTTGCTAGCGACAGGTGGCTTTGCGGTCATGGAGAGTGATTCCCTGGTCCAGATGGTTGCGGAAATAAAGGCCATTTTGGGACGGGACAGGTCGGCTTCTTTCCTGATCAGGAATGCTACTCTCCTGGAGCACAACTTGATCCTGCCACACCAGTCCGTGGTTAAGCAGAGGGATACGGCTGAGGAGAAGGCTGCCAAAGCCAAGAAAGGGGCCACGGTGAAAAGTGGCAAGAGGGAACCTTTTACAAAGCCTCCCGTTGTCGGAGGTAAGAAGCTTAAGAAGTCTGATGGTCCCTCTCGTAGCACTTGCCCAATTGCTCCGGGAGAGGAAGATATGGAGGAAGATAGAGGTGAGGGTGAAGTAGGCGATGGACAGAGTGGTAGTGGCGTTGGTGCCTTATCCTCCGGGCAAGCGGGAGAGATTCATGAGTGGACGGATGATGCTTTCCATCAAGCTTTTGGGGAGTCGGAGGGAGGATCGGCTTTGGCTGAGAAGGCAAAGGAGGTTGACAAGGCTGGGGCTGGCGCCGATCCATTCTTTAAGAGTTCTTCAGCTAAGGCGACTCCAGCGATTCAAGGTGAACTTTTTACTTCTGCAGACTCCATTTACGATAGGGACTTAGGAATATTTTATGGTTCGCTTCCGTCCTGGAATGAGATTCAGGACTTATTGCAGTATCCTACTCCTCCGCAGGGTTTGTATAACAGATGTGCCTTCTCACACTTTTTAACTTAACATATTTCTCGAATTATGGATCATTGTATGTTCATATCACTTGTTCTTTATTCCAGGGGCAAGCGAGGTGGCCAAGACTTCAGACGTTCGACACCGCCTTGAACAATACAAGTTACTCAGAGCCTCTGCCAAGCCTAAGCCTCCTACTAACCGTCCCGGAGACGTAGTTGGCTATCGCCCCCTTCTCGGAGTTATCGACGAAGACATTCAGAAGAGGAAGAGGAGACGTTCTTTGCTTGGTTCTCCACCTGGTTCTCAGCCCCCAGTCCAGCCTATTCACGATATTACTGAGGAAGATACTGGGTTTCTGCCTTCCCCACATCTGTCGGAAAATCCAACCGTCACCCCGATAGATCGCCCTAGTTTGGCACGCAACCCATTTGTCGGTCACCCTGATCTGGACCCGAGTTCTTAGGATATTTTATTTGATGAGGCCACGGGTGAGCACCTTCTTCCCCGCAACCCCATGGTACGAGTGCTTGATGTGGCCAAGTCCCTAAACCTTGATTTGCTTACTACTCGGATAGTTACCATGGGGGATGAAGCCAAGGCTAATATTGACCAGGTTCCGGAGGATACCAGGAAGTTGATGGATCATCATGCCCGACTGGTCAAGGCTGGAGAGGAGATTGGGAGTGCCAACATCCGACTACGGTTAATGGTTTCTGACCAAGCCAAGAAGCTCGCTGATCAGACCATTCAGATTTCTCAGCACGAGGCAGCCTCCAGGCGGTTGAAGGAGACTATGGAAGAGGCTAGTAGGGCAGAACTACGAAAGATGGAGGCCGCCTGCAAGGAGCGGATTGACATAGCCATTGCTACGGTGGACGAGGTCCGGAGGGCGGATCTTGTGCAGGTAGAGGAGTTATCTGGGAGGCTTGAGGCCGCAGAGTTTGCTCAGGCCAGGCTAAAGGAAGAGATGTAAGAAATGAGGAGGTCTCTCTAGGCTGACTGCTTGAGATATCGATCGGAGAGGGATGTTGCCATCGCTAAGTTGCTGTCCTCTGAGGCCCGGGTGAGGGAGTTTGAGGAGAATGAGGGGATGATGGATGAGATGTTGCAGGATATTTACTTCCGTACTTGGAAGCAGGGTAATCTATTCTGGATGGATGACTATCCCCGGATCATGGATAGGATATATCTACGGGCTTTGGAGGAGGCCAAGTCTGGTGCGGATAAGGAAGGTGGAGCAGCCTTCAGGATGGACGTGGTTACTGCACAGTTCTCAAAGGAGGAGAAGGTAGCGGTGAAGGAGGGGATGCAGCTACTTGCTGCGGAGGAAGCCGGTGTGCAGTTGGGGGATGAGGACCAAGAAGCGGGTGTTGGTGAGTTTTCCCTTTTTAGTTTTTCATAACTTGATCGTTCGTTGTTGGTTTAATGGACTCTTTTCCTGAATTGGACAGGTGGGGCCTTCTGGTCATCATGCTGGGAGCTCCGATCCTGCAGTCAAGTAGATTCGAAGAGTCGGTAGGACGAGGGTAGAGCACTGGTGCAGTTGGTTATTTCATTTAACCTGCTTGACATTCCTGTACATGCTAGTTCAAAACATTAATGTACTCTCAAGTTGTAATTATGCTATTGAACGTCTCTATGTAAGCTTATAACGTAAGCTGATTCTGTTATATTTTGAATGCTGTTATTATTTTGAAGTGCTGTATAAAAAAAATAGTTATGCATATGCCTGTGATTTAATTGTGTTCGATGTTAAGTTTTTGCTTGAAATATAATCTCATGTTTTGCAATGTTACGAATAAGTCATAGCTACATGATTATGTACAAGAGAAAAGAGTACCGCCCTTCATGTTCTGGTTGCAGGGGGTAGCTTTGGACATCTTGTGTAATTGACCATGGATGCGGCTGAGTGCCTTGTCACCCAGTCTGTGGGCTCAGATTCTCGTGAGCGAATGCCTCCTATTTAGTGTCCTGTACTTTGGGGACCGTTATGCAGGATACAAGAAAAGTATTTAAGTGGAATGGAAATATAGGAAAAGTAAAACTTCCAGTCACGGAAGGCCGTCGATATGCTTAAGTTCGTGGCAAACGGGTTTTGTAGTCACTTTCCCTAGCTGTGGGTCTTGGAGACATTTGTCACCCATCTTACGCCTCCGCGGGGAGTTTATCTTTTTTACCACAGCCGCACTTAGGACATATCAGAGCCGAGATCGCGCACAGTAACTACCCGAGCCATTATGGCCGATAATCGTGGGTATTATTCGATTTACTGTGGTCGGCTAGCGTGGGTGCCGATCGTCAATCGTGAACTACCCCTGGCTGGCCACACCTTATGTTGGGGCTTAAAGTAGGTTCACAGTTGCCGGCAAGGCGAACGCCGTATTGAGCTACCATCGGCTATAGTCGGCCTTCTTGATGGCTTATAATCGGCTCATTACAGTTGGCTTTGAGGGCAGTCGCGAGCAATGAGTTAACCCGCAGCAGAGGGATGCTGGAGCAAAAGTGTCTCATTGGCGAGTGCATAGAATCACATAGTACCTGTTGAGTCTTGTTCAGGTGAGGTTGCGTCGTGAAGTTCCAGAATGGAAATGTCGTTATACATGATTTTGTTCAACAGAAAAGGATAAAGCTTAACAAGCAGCCAAGATATAAAGGAACAAGTTAAAAAGAGACAAGATTTTTAAAGTGGTTCGGCATGAAAATGCCTACATCCACTGATTCTCTTTGTTAATTTATTTCATATGGGCAGTACAAGTTAAGAAAAGTATCGACGGAGGTGTTGGATGTTCCATGCCATCTGGAACACCTCTCCGTCCACTGTTGACAAAATATAGGCTCCGTTGCGGAGATCTTTATGAATTATGTAGGGTCCGTCCCAGATTGGATCTAGCGCTCCGGGGCGCGAGAAGATCCGCTTGAGGACAAGATCTCCTTCTTGTAAGCTGCGGTGCTTGACTTTGGAGTTGTATTGTGCTGCAACTTTTTGCTTATGAGCTGCTACTTTGAGTGCTGCATCGTTTCTTCTCTCCTCAATTAGATCCAAAGACATGAGGAGGAGTTCTTCGTTCTCTTCTGGGTTGCAGTGGATCCTACGGTGAGAGGGCACTATAGTTTCAACTGGGAGCATGGCCTCCGATCCGTATGCCAAAGAGAAAGGAGTATGCCCTATTGAAGTTCTGTAAGATGTGCGATAGGCCCAAAGTGCCGTAGAAAGTTCGTCCACCCAAGCGCCTTTCGACTTTTCAAGTTTCTTCTTGATTAAGGTTTTGAGAATCTTGTTGACAGCTTCGACTTGTCCGTTTGCTTGAGGATAAGCTACAGATGGGAAGCTTTTGTGAATTCCGTGCTCTTGGCACCAATCGGCGAATTCTTCGCTGTCAAATTGAAGTCCTTTGTCTGATATGATCTTGAGTGGGACTCCGTACCTGCACAGAATATTTTTGATCAAGAAGTTGATAACTTTTGCCGAAGATATTTTATTTAGAGGTTCCGCCTCCACCCATTTGGTGAAATAGTCAACCGCCACTATAGCATATTTGGCTCCGCCTCGGCCCGTTGGCAGTTCGCCAATCAAGTCAATTCTCCATACTGCAAAGGGCCAAGGGCTGGTCATTTGAGTAATCTCATTTGTGGGTAGTCGAGGAATCTTGGCAAATTTCTGACATCTGTCGCATCTCTTGACGAAGTCCAAGGCATCTTTGTTTAAAGTGGGCCAGTAATATCCATATCGGAGTATCTTCTTTGCCAGAGTCTGCCCTCCGGTGTGATCTCCGCAACTTCCTTGATGGATGTTGGATAAGACTTCCCTGGCTTCCCTTCCAGCGATACACCTTAATAAGGGATTACAGAAGCCGCGCCGATAGAGGATGCCTTCTTGTAATGTATAGCGGGAAGCTTTCCTCAAGATTTTCTTGATTTCGTTATGCCTGGTGGGCAGTGTGCCATCTTGTAAATATTTCCGGATAGGAGTCATCCAAGTTTCTTCGTCGATCGCAGCTATCAGATTCACTTGCTCGAAACTTGGTGTCGGTTGTTTTGAGATGGTTAATGCTCCGAAGATAGTGATGTTCTTCATAGTAGCTTGCTTTGCTATTTCGTCGGCCTCTTGGTTTTCTTTTCGAGAAATGTGTTTGATTAGATAGTGATCCAATTGATTGAGCAGCAGCTTGGTCTTTTTTAGATATGCTGTGAGTCGTTCTCCTCGAGTCTGGAAGTCTCCCAGTATTTGATTTACAATGAGTTGAGAATCACTATGGAGACATAAGGAACCGACTCCAATCTCCAAGGCCAGTTCTAATCCAGCTATCACCGCTTCGTATTCTGCATCATTGTTGGTGGCAGCGAATTCCAACCTTAGGGCGTAGTGCAGCTTCCTTCCCCTAGGGGTGATTATCACAACACCTGCCCCCGAGCCTTGTTCGTTTGATGCTCCATCTACGAAGAGATTCCACTTGATATCTTCGGCTATTTCCGATTTCTCCTTACCTTCGTTAGTAGTGAATTCGGCAATGAAATCAGCTATAGCTTGCCCCTTGATAGCGGTGCGAGGATGGTAGGTGATATCATATTGACTTAGTTCAATGCACCATTTAAGTAATCGCCCAGAAGTGTTGGGGCGATGGAGCACTTGCCTTAGCGGTTGATCGGTTAAAACTCTGATGGAATGAGATTGGAAATAGTGTCGCAGCTTCCGTGACGTGATTAGCAGACAGTATGCTAGCTTCTCAAGTCTAGGGTATCTGGCTTCCGCCCTTGTAAATCTCTTGCTTACAAAGTATACGGGCCGCTGTGTGTGGTTGTCTTCTCTCACCAAAGCGGCGCTTAAGGCGTGGGACGATACAGCAAGGTATAAGTATAGTTCCTCGCCTTCATCTGGAGTTGAGAGTACCGGTGGTCTCTAGAGGTGTCCGATTAAGTTAAGGAAGGCTGTCGAGCATTCGTCAGTCCATTCGAACTTTCCTTTATCTTTCTTTAGAGCTTCGAAGAAAGGGATGCATTTGTCGGTTGCTTTAGAGATGAACCTACTTAGGGTGGCCACTTTCCCGTTTAGGCTTTGCATCTCTTTTCGAGTGGATGGTATCTTGATATCTTGCAAAGCTCGGACTTGTTCGGGGTTTGCTTCAATCCCTCTGGCATGAACGATGAATCCCAAGAACTTTCCTGACGATACTCCGAAGGAGCACTTTAAAGGGTTCAACTTCATTCCATATTGGCGAAGTACTTGAAACATCTCATCCAGGTGGTTTATATGGTCGTTGGCTTTCCTCGATTTTACCAGCATGTCATCTACATAAACTTCCATAGTTCGTCCTATCAGTTCTGCAAACATCTTATTGACAAGGCGCTGATAGGTAGCTCCGGCGTTTTTAAGTCCAAAAGGCATTATTTTGTAGCAGTACAATCCTCGGTCAGTGATGAAGCTAGTGTGGTCTTGATTGGGGGCGTGCATAGGGATCTGGTTATATCCTGAGTATGCATCCATAAAGGATAAGAGTTCGTGTCCGGTTGTGTTGTCCACTAGTTGGTCGATTCGGGGAAGTGGGAAGCAGTCTTTCGGGCAAGCGTCATTTAAGTTGGAGAAATCGATGCATGTTCGCCACTTCCCGTTAGCTTTCTTTACCAGTACCGGGTTGGCGATCCATTTTGGGTAGATGGCTTCTCGTATGAAGTCATTGGCAAGTAGGTTCTTCACTTCTTCCTCTAGGGCTGCTGATCGTTCTGCCCCCATGCTTCTCTTTTTCTGCTTGATTGGCACCTTCGTGGGATCGATGTTCAGTACGTGGCATGCTACATCTGGAGAGATTCCTATCATATCAGCGTGCGTCCATGCAAATACATCCATGTTGTGGCGAAGAAAATCAATGAGTTGATCCTTTAACTCTTTTTTTAGTTGAGATCCGATTTTCAATAGTCTACTTGAGTCATGTTTGTCTACAGCTACGAATTCCATAGCCTCTGCAGGCTCGACGGTGGCCTCCTCCTCTTTGTCCCTGGGGTCTAATTCATTGAAAGGGTCACTGGTATATCGAAGAGGAGGGGCTTTCTTTAGTTGCTATGCTTCCAAGTTTTTCATGCAGAGAGTAGTCTCTGCATTTTTCCCTTTATCTTTTCTGCGGTTATTGCGAAGTTCAGTTACATAGCAGTCTCGAGCAGCGTCTTGATCTCCCTCTATTTCTCCTATTCCGTTATCTGTTGGAAATTTCATCTTCAGGCACCATGGGGCTAGGACAATTTGGAAGTCAGACAAGGCTGGTCTTCCTTAAAAGGCGTTGTTGACCGAGTGGTTCTCTATTAGCACAAATGTTTGTTTTCGCACAGCGGAGCGGGGATGACTTCCTATTTCAACAAAAAGGTCCAGTTGCCCGAGGGGTATCTTCGCATCTCCAGTGAAACCATGTAGTGGTTTGTTGCAGGGAGACACATCCTTCATTGACAGCTTCATTTTGTCGAAAGCATGCTTGAATAGGATATTTACTGAGCTTCCAGTGTCTATTAAAATTCGGAAAACTTTGGCTGGACCGAACCAAGCAGAGATGACCATAGGATCCATGTGTGGGTACTGTCTTCCCTCTAGGTCACGTCTACTGAATGTGATGTCGTCATTCTCTTTCCATTTCGGGTGGCGTTCTTCCATGACAGAGTTAACATAGCCTTCATCGTTCCTAAGTGACTTGCTGTATCTTTCCATCTCCGCCCAGCTTTTGTCGGCGATGTGCGGTCCCCTTGATATGGTATGGACCACTATCTTCTCTTGAATAGAGCCGCTGGTGTTGCGATTTCCTTTGCTCGTCTCCGGGGGAGGTGGCCTTGGGTTTTCATTAGCAGGAGTTGGAGTCCTATCCTGACTTTTTATATAGCGTTCCAGTCTCCTCCTTCTGATGTGTTCTTCAATCAAGTCCCGGGGATGGGGGCATTCATTGGTGGCATGTCCATGGGATTCGTGGAAGCGGCAGAACTTTTCAGACTTGATTGCGTTATCTGACTCTTTCTTGTGCGGGGGGCGCTTGTATCTAACTTCGTCTTGAGTGGCTAGGAAGATGTTTTCGATTGTTTCATTCAAAGGAGTGTAAGAGTCAAATCTTGGTCCCGGTCGATATAAGCGCTTTTCTCCCTTTTTGCCCCCAGCATTGTCTCTAGAGTCATTTCTTCGAACATCCTTTGCTGCGGCGGGGACCCTGTATGTAGCCGTCTTAGCCTGTTGCCCTGATTGCCTCTCAGTGGCAGCATCCTCAAGTCTCATATACTTTCCGGCTTCATGGAAGAAATCAGGTAAAGTAGCTAGTTTTTCCTTGGTTAGTCTTCTAGCAAATTTAGTATCTGGATGTACACCGCTGCAGAAGGCCATTAGGATAAGTTTCTCGTCGGCATCTTGGACTGCGGTTGCCGCGGCGTTGAATCGGGTTAGATATTGTTGAAATGTCTCTCCGGGTTTCTATTTGATATTAGATAAGGAATAAGCGTCCTTGGGTTGCTCCACATGAATGCGGAACTGACTGATGAACTTTTCTTTCATCATTTCCCATAAGCTGATGGACCCTTGGGGTAGGTGGCAGAACCAGGAAGTAGCTAGATCTGCCAAGAATAGTTGGAAGCATTTACACAACACTCCCTCTGTCGCTCCGCTCATGAGTATATGCTGGGTGTACCTCTGTAAGTGTACGATTGGGTCAGAGGTTCCCTTGTAAGGTTCCATCGTTGGCATTTTCCTTTCCCGGGGGGTGATGGCAGTTTCGATATCCTGGGTGAAGGGGCTGGTTACCCTAGCGCCTATTCCCCAATCCCTTTGCTCCCGTTGGACGCACTCTCTAAACAATCTCGCCATCCTTTCATCAGAACTTGGAGCGGACAGAAATGAGTTTGGTCCTTCTCTGCGGGATTGAGTCCGTCCAGACGACTTGTAGGGATGGTATCGTCTGTCACTCCTAACATTCTCCAAAGGTTGCCTCTGCTCTTCTGGGGGCATGCTGGGGTCAGCCATAGTTGGCCCTTGCCTTGCTCTTCCCCTGCTGGGTTCTGTTCTCAGTGCTTCCTCGGGTCCAACTTCGGGTTGGACTCCAGCTCGGCCCCGTCTACTGGTGTTTTCATGGTTAGGTAGCATGACAGGCTCAGCTACATCCGACCCCTGCCTGGCACCTCCCCCGTCGGGTTCGGTTCCAAGTGTTTCCTCAGGTCGGAATTCGAGCTGAGTCCGGGCTCGGCTCCTATAATGGCTATTTCTGTTGTTAACTTATTCGAAGAAGAAATGTCTATGTTGCCTCCCAGATCCTCCAGATTGGGACTCACCCCATGATTCAGTGTTGCGGTTGGATTCTTCAGCATCCCTTAGGCGTGACATGAGTTGGTCCACCAGGGCTTCTTGTTGAGATGCGAAGCGGTTAGTTACTTCCGCCACAACCCTGTCTAGATCTGCCCTAGTAATTGGTTGTTCCGCAGCAGGGGCTGTTGGAATTGCCTGATTTTCATTTGGTATTGCTGTTAAAACGGGATGATTCTCTTGATTCGGGGCCACTGGATCTGGGATACTGCTAGTTGCGACGTTCTTTCCTTTGTTAACATCTCTCCTCTGCCTGGAAGTCATGTTGTCGGAGCAAGAAACGATGCCGTGAGGAACAAGGTTGAGAAGGAGAAGCTGTAGCTTCTTGCTCGGCTCTCAGCGAAAGCACCAAAAATGTTTGCACAAAAAATGGACAAACACCTCCAAGTCGTGTGAATTACTTGATTTTACGTTGTTTCAAGTGGTTTGGGTGATTTATGCAAATATATAAAGAGCAGGGACTAAACTGTAAAAGACACACATATTTATAGTGGTTTAGCCAGAACGTGCCTACGTCCACTTTATATGTTATTCTCCTTTTTCTTTCAGATTACAAGTACAAAGCTTTGTATACAAGTATATGAAAGTTGTTTGAAAGTTCCTTCCGTGCTTGATCTCTCCAACTTGTCTGCCATTATTGTTCCCCTGCCCCTCTATTTATAGAGTGTGGCTGGAGGCAGGGGTCTTAGATGTATATAGCTGCTGGTGGGCTTGGGCTGAAGCAACTTGGCCTGGCAGAGTTGGTTCGGCAAAGCCTTGGTTCGGTATAGAGTTGGTGAGGACTTGGTCCGGTTGTAGAGGGTCGAGGTAGTGGTTGGAATGGGTAGTCCTTGGACCAGTGGAGGTTGGTGAGGTTTGGTCCGGTGGAGCTTGGTTCGGTGATGGAGGAGAGGTTGGTCCGGTGGAGCTTGGTTCGGTGATGGAGGAGAGGGGATTCTGGTTCGGTGGCGATGGACCGGTAGTGGATGGGAATTGGCTTGGACCGGCAATGCGTGGAGATGTCACTGTTCGGTGATGGTCTGTCTTGCTTCTTGGTTCGGCAGTAGGAGGAGGTAGCTGGCTCGGTAGCAGTATGGACCGGTAGTGGATGGAAGTTGGTTGGACCGGTAGCAGTATGGCTCGGTAGCAGTATGGACCGGTACGGTTTGGTATTGTTTAGAAATGCGCCCAACACTAATTAGGATTGTAATGTAATCAGTAGAAAATGTCAATTAATAAGGAAAAAAGATAATAGTTGACCTAGATTTGAATGTATATATATAGGCAGTATATTGCTATAGATAAAAATTAATTGAAGTATCAATTAAGAAGAGAATTAATTAGAATAAACAAGAAAAAAAGGTTAAACGTTCATAATTTAGAACATTTAAAAGTTAACGTTTATAAATAACATTTAGTAAAACAAATAAGGCATGTTCAAAATCAAAAATAGACTTGCGTTATAAAGAGCATTAAATCAGAGAATTAATGAGAGTTAAGTGGAATTAATAGGAAATACTTAAACGTTAAACGTTCATAATAAATAAAAAAATTAAAAACAAATCAGGCGCTAATTCTGCGCCCTTTTGAATGGCTTGATTTGCATCGTTTTAAGCAGACGGACGACACTGTTTTGACTCTCTATAAATAAAGAGGCAGGGCTAGCCTTCAAACTCGTATTTCTCTAAATAGATGCGGAAGCCATGTCACTCTTCTATCTCCTCTAATTCTTCAGAAATTAGCTATTTTAGATTTAAGCCTTCTAATTTACAAGTTGGAAATAGAAATTATTGGTCTAAAATAGAGATGTTCAAATAAAGTGGTCTTGATGAGGTAAAGTTCTCAGATCTGGTTTTCTAGTTTATTTAATTTATTTTTCTTCAGTTAGATCCGGATTTCTAAAATCATATAAATCATAATTTATGGATCCAAATAGGGTTGCAATAGGGAAGGCTATGAATAATAGAATTAGGTTAAAAATTAGATCTAAAACTTAGAGTGTTTTCTTTTTAGGTGAGTGGATTTAAATTATATACCCTTTTTGTTTATAATATATTATCATTAGGTTCATGTTAATTATTTAATTAAGCATTTATAACAGTAGTTAATTCTATTAATTTATTATGCTGTAACTGTAAATTTATATTTAACTATTTATATGAAAAGGAAGATAGAGAACTGTTTAAATATGTATAAAATTAGGCTTAACAATTATAAAAAAGGCTTAAGCCAAAAAAGATGGAATTTATAGTAATTATGCTAAAACAAGAGTAATACATTAAAGAAAAATCTATTAATTTGATTTGAAAGTAAGTGATTGATTAATTCGTTGGTTAGAAAATAGGATACATTATTGTAGTTTAATACTTAAAAAGGTAACGATAAACGCATTTGCAAGAATAAAAGAAAGAAAAAGGGAATTAGCGTAAAATAGAGAAACCATTGTATTTTACACTATCCATAAAGTAAAGAAATAATAGAAGAAATATAATGTAGTTACGCATTATTATTTATAACATTAGTCGATATTAAAATATGGAAATGGATTTGTAGAACACTTTTCATAACCAACCTAATAATATAGAACTACTTCCTAGAGTATAAGAAAATAAAGTATAGAATTGAAGGAATCAAGTTAATAATTAGATAAGACTAGAATCCATAAACAGTAATATACCAAGATCTATATGTACTACGCGCAAAATAGAATAAAAGTACAGAAGTTATTATAATAAGTTATTTTGTGACAATCAAATGTAGTCCCAAGCCATGATTGTAATATAACATATGAGAATTCAACATTATAATAAAAGAAGTCAGACTAGAATATAAAAGAGACACTTGTAATTGTAACGACCCGAAAATTTCGATCCCGAAATTTCCAGATAGTTAGTGAAAAGAAGAAAGTGAAAGAAGAAAGAGATAGAAGAAGAACAGAAAATAAACACACAATCTCACATACGCAGAGGATAAAATATAATATCACATAATAATAGTTTTATAAGTAGAACTATATCATTACACTTATATCTTTATACATCATAGTTACACATATACATAATCACTGGATAAAACAATCATATCCAGATACTACAATATCATAGAGTAAACTATCCATACGACCCTGCCATCCTGCTCGCCTCCTGAGCTCCAGAACGTCCTTACCTGAAAATCTGTAATACTCGGTCTGACCCGAGCATTACATCAAAGTAACACCCGGGTCAGGCTGGAAACCAGCGTGAGTAAACCCATCTAACATGGAATACAACAGCATACAATTTAAATAAACTCGGGTAACTTAAATCAGTTTACAACTTCTCAAGTTGTTATAACATCACTTATTCCACACATCAATTTCTAAGTGCTAGAACATAGATTAAATGGTCCAAGTCTCTTTAACCATTCCATTTCAGCCTATTGATTTCAGATGTCAAATCTATATAGAATCGAAGTGGTTTCAGGTATTTACTAATACCCGACCCCGGTCTCTTCGAATTCAATACCATCTTAAGACAAAGCTGTTTGAGCTTTAAACATTTCCATGTATACCCTTAGTAACAGATTCACATAGCAATTCTATTTCTGATAGATAATCCATCTCTAATACCCTAGCATCACAATCACCTGCCAAATATAACAACAATCCAAACATCCAATAACATTCAGCCATTCAAAAGCAAAGACTTTAATCACATAATCTTTAATAAATTAAATTAATTTTCTTCCATTACTTTAAATCATGTGCGTTTAATCCTTAATTAATTAAAGCAAATTAATTAATTATTCTCCAATTACCCATTTTAATTAATCACCCTCGATTAATTATTCTTTAATTACATTAAGTAATTATCTTTTAATTAATTACACAAATTAATTATCCTCAAACAATTTCATTCATTAATCAATCCTGATCAATCACATTAGTAATTAACTCCCATTAATTACTTATATTCATTAAATCAACTCCTTGATTTAAATATATTTATTTCTCCTTTAATTACACTGAGTAATCATTACTTAATTTCTTCCATCAAGTAACTATCCTTTAGTTACTTCTCATCAAGTAATTTTTGTTTAATTAACTACATCCAGTAATTATCCCTTAATTTCTTCACTAAGTAATTATACCTCAATAATCACCTTAATTAATTATACTTAACTCAACATCAAATGATTAACTTTAATTAACTAAACTTAATTAATTAACTAGTATTAACCATTTGAACTTAATTAATTACACAAATTAATTGACCTTACTATACACATTGATTACATTGATCCAAAATTAATTACTTGACTTAATTGTTCTATGATCACTTACATTGATTTATCCTCTAATTAATCATCTTCATAAATTTATTAATTCTTTTATTAATTCCCTTAGTTTATCAATCCTTTAATTACCCTATGTAATTAATCCTTAATCACTTCATTTAAGTAATTAATTAGTCACAAATTACAACTTAATTACTTAATTAATTTACCTCTAACTATTAATTAATAAAATTTAACTTAACAAATCTAAGTTAAACAAACTTCAAATCTTCTAATTCAAATGTTTCAGGAAAAACATTTATCTTACATAATAGTTCTAAAATAAAATTCAATTTAAATTTTGAAACCAGTTAAATAAAAACTTCCAAATTCCTACATTTTGAACCTACTTCGGGTCCAACCCGAGAATAGCTCGAGTCCAGATTCGAGATTCTTCAACTCCTTCCATTTTCCAAAAACTTTGCTGAAGTTTTTAAAACTCGAAAACAAAATACATTCTCGAACTACACGGAAACGAGCCCGTGCCTCCAGCCTAATCTCCAAAATTAATGCTCAAATTAACAACTAACATTTGAAAACATTTCTTATCAATACCCTTTACTTCATTTAATTTTTCTCCTATATTTTTTTTTACTATCTTTACCTTTTAAAAATTAAATTCTATTCCCAACAGGCCATTATCTCAGGACCAACCAAAACTCAGGCCCATGAGAACAACGCATCCCTTCTTCCCATCTTCTTATCATCAGCAAACAGTCCACAATCAAATACAGGCTTGAACCCGAAGACGTCAACGATAAAACCCACATTTCTCCCGAAGCAATTCCACAAACAAACAACTGATACACACGAAAAATGCATACACATGCACATGACATTGGAGGCCCTCCGATCAACTACGACACCTCCTATCACTTGCTGATGATACGCTGACCAACTTCAACTACCCAGATTCCTTGATTAGCCCTTGAACCAAAATCGAACCATTTTTCCCCAAAACTGGAACTAAAATAGCAGTCAACATCCATCTTGCCGTCGACAATCTCAACCACCAGAACACCCGCCGTTCCACCCCCAGCAGTGCTACAATGTCCCGCGTCAATCTAACATGATCCGGCCAATCTCGATGTATCGTCAGCGATGCAATTTCCCTGAAAAAAACATCGACCAAAAGCTCCTAAAACCCTATTATCTACTCGCCGCCCCTCCATGGCGATTTATAATTTCCTTTAACATTTTTCCCTACTCCCCTGGTCTACCGCCTTCGTCTGGCCTCAGTTTCCAAACCTTTGACCAACGCAGTTATAAAATATGCCCAAAACCCAAAAATCTGATCAACACTTGAATCCACTCGATATACTTCCTTAAACGTCATGATTCCTCTTCCCAAAATTCTAGTTTCTGATGACCAATCGGAATATGAATTTGAAACAAGAAATTAATATAGTTGAGTTTTGGATATAATTAAGGTTGTACTGTTTTTCTTGCTTAATCATAAAACTACTATTAAGTACTTGTCTAGAAATATTTTCAGATCAAATGTTTTGTTCTTACAAACAATTTTCATTTATATACCTATATCTAAAATGAATCAGGCAAGGAGGTTTTAAATTTAGTTCAACCTTTGAAACCTGAAATGTTAACAGAGTGTATATTGGGTATACATGTATGATCATCCATACAGTTATTAACATATACAACAATCCATATTAAAACAACATGCTACACTTACCATACTTCATTTTAAAGAATTTCAGCATGCATTGAGTTATAAAATAGAATTTGGTTTTCAAAGGGGTTAGATTTTACTCACTTGTTTCTTAGAAAACAGAGGACCGGCTTGAGTATTAAAATCTGGAAATGCTTCCTTCTTGCAAAACTTAAACTGGAACTTTGAGTCGCTTCCTTGTTTTTTTTTAAACTTCAATCTTGGATGTACTGCAAATGCTTTTCCTGATTTACAGCTACATGCTTTCAGATAAAGGGAAAAATGCAGACTTTTGGAAATTGTTCTCAAAACAGAAAAGGAAAGATCTGCAAATGCATGTAGGTTTGAGTTGCAATTTGCTTTCAGGTTGATGAATTTGAGGAGAGCTTAAGGTTTAAACTTTGATTTGCACTTCAGTTTTTAAAGATGATTCATATAGATTTGGTTAGAGGAATTTATTGGTTCAGATTTGTTTTGAGGGGAATTGCAGGATTGAGTTTGAGCAGATTTTCTGGTTTTGAATAAATCTTTAAATTTTAGTATGAATGTTGATTTCAATTTTTGGTTTAGATGTTGGGTGAAGATTACTTAAGTTATGAAAAGAATAGGAAAAAGAGAATGAGGTTAAGAGACGAAGTTTCTATAAGCACATTTTTGATTTAAAAAAAAAATAAGAGGACACTTGTAACTTTTTTTTTTAAATATCTAACATTTGTCACTTGGTTTATTCAATGGCTTACATATGTTATTTAGATGTCTTAAGAGACTTACACATGTATTTAGAGTATTTTAAATTTTAATTTAAATTGTTTATATAGGTTTTAACTTATTTTATTTCTTTCTTATGTACATATATAAATAAATTTCTTCCTTTTCCTTTATAGAAAAATAAAACAAAACAAATTATAAATAAAAGCCTATCCAAATATTTTATGCATTTACTCTTTTAAATTTCAAAGCATTGAACCCAAATTTAAATTAAATTAAAACTCCAAATTAAAAATCAAGTTATATATGCATATATAACTCTTATTAAAATTTAAAAATAACTAAACCTATTTCTATAAAAATCCATTTATGTTCATAAGAACTAAGTATTATAATTATTATTTGAAAATAACAAATTTAACAAATTTAAATGATTTATAAAAGAGATTATAAATTACTTCTATTACTCAATAAATTAAGATCATTTGTAAATCGTATTTTAAATTATTATATAATTTCAAGTAATATTTTAAAAAGAAAATAAAACAAAGATTTTATGTTAAACTAACTTAAATTCATATTCAAGCCAATTAAATATAATTTAAACAAATAAGATTTACCTTAAGTATAAACCATACAGATATTTATTAAATTTCTTTATTTACTGACTTTCAAACCAAAGCTTATACGTATTTACAATATATTCAATTACATATATTATAAATAGAAACAATTTATTGGCTTTAAAACAAAATCTACCAATTTAAATATTAATTAGAGAAGATTATTTAATCAATCCAAAATTTTATTATCAAAAATTATCAAATCAATTTAATTTATAACACAGATTATTAAATTCATTTATATATCTAGATATCTATATATATCAGAATTTCATTTGTTCAATAATAAAATAAGTATTTTAGTAATTTTAATCCTATTAATTTCCAATTAACAGATTCCCAGAAATTCGGATTATCACATTCCTTCCCCCTTTGAATCTTTTCGTCCTCGAAAAGAAACGAAGCCGGGTTTTATTAAAATGCTTAAAGTTAGATAAATTTTCCTTTGATCATTTTTAAAACACCTTTAAAATCTATATATAGTATTATCAAAGTATTTTTATGAAAATATCATTCTATAACTCGATGTTTCAACAAGTCCATCTTCGTTCTCACAGAAATTCGGCCATACGTTGATCAGGCGTAGTACTGAAAATCTATAAGTACTTAGCAGACCCTTTTTCAACACCCAGCGAAAATACTTTGGAAAATAATTTTACTGAAAATATAGAAAACAGTTTTTTTTTTGAAAATAGAGGATATATCTTTTGGTGAGAATGCTTTGGAAATCATCACCCCCATCCATGGTCACGGTTACATTCCAGGGTTACGTTGCCGTCGCAGCAAAAGTCCATGTAACTGCAGGCTCTCCGCGGCCTCTCGATTACGCCATGGATCCCACACAACAGATCACAGTTACACCCAGGGTTACGTTGCCATCGCAGCAAAAGTCCATGTAACTGTTGGCTCTCAGCGGCCTCTGATTTTCGCTGTCGAAATGAAACCTCTCCACTCCTACATAGGTCGCAGTCTGCCGATATAAAATCAAGCGCAGACTGTTGGCTCTCAACGGCACACACGACTTTCGCTATGTTATACCATAGATCGCAGTTACATCCTGGGTTACGCTGCCGTCGCAGCAAAAGTCCATGTAACTGTTGGCTCTCAGCGGCACACACGACTTTCACTATGGTATACTCTACTCATAATCCTCAGGAACTAGTTTTGTCCGGACTCCTCACAGGATCAACTTTAGAACCCCCCCTTGGGGCTCAAGGCAGCACCACCCAGTGGTACTCCTGAGAAGTTCATTTCAAGGGAGCACCTTTTTCCCCCGAGCCATCATCAAAACATTTTTATACTATAAACATAAAGTATCTTCAAATCATACACCTAGTATGATCTCATACAAAGCTCCTTTAGTCAAAATCGATTATTCCAAAACCGATAATTCTCAAATTAGGCTTTCCAAATCCAATATTGATTTTACCCAAAAATCAAAAGCCTTTCCAAATCCATAGGTTCCCAAAACCTTTACCAAAATCCTCATAAGATCCTTTATAAATATACACACACACAAATATATATAACTTTTAAAACTTCGGATCATCTCAAACTTGTATAAAACTCCTTTTATACTTCAAACATTTTCAAAAGCCCTTTTCTTCTGGCAAAAAAATTCGTCAAGGGGATTTTCATTTTATAAAACAAAGATATTTAACTTTTTTTTACTCAAAATCAAATATTCAAATTTGATTACTCCTTTCAATATCATTTTCATTCAAATCCGTACGATGTACACATATCATTCGTACGCTATACCAATCTGATCGCTCACTCGATCACACAATTTCACTTCCGAACTAGTATCGTCCACCCGACTTCCTAGTGCAGACACAGATCTGGTTTCTTGATCAGAAACCGATATTCTCCTTGCATAGTCATAACTATGATAGAGAATATACAGAATCAATCAACAATCCATATCCAGGTTCGCCATCGAAAGTCGAGTGAAAAATCCCACTCGTTTCGAATATAACTATCTCGAAATTCTGTGCTCGAATCTGGATCAAATCATTATGCGAATAACATACGTACACCCTACGTATTTATCTTTAATGGTTATCAGCCAAATCAATTCCACTTCTATTCACATTCACTTTGATTTTCATTTACTTACTCACAATTGCATCAATCCATTTGGATTATCACCTCAATTCTTATCCCGATTGGGTATTTATCCAAGAACAGTTTGAACTCCGTCCAGTTTAAATTTAGAAAATAACTTGAAAAGTTAAAGAAATAGATAAGTTGTTGAAAAATAATTACTAGTTTGTAAAATAGGTGTAAAATAGTTCAGTAATTGTAAAATAATTGGAAAATAATTAAGTAGTCATAGAAATTTTAAATAATTGCAAAATAGCTATAAAATAGTAATTACTAGTTGAAAATAGTAATTAGTTTATAAAATAGTTAGGAAATTGTTAAACAGTTTCAAAAATAATTGTAAAACAGGTATAAGATAGTTTGGCTTTCCAAAAGAAAGGTGGTTTATATAATGAATAGCTTGGAAAAATAGGTTTATATTAAAACAATTTATATTAAAAATAATCCAGAGTCAAACTGCTCACTTCCCAATCTCCATTCTCATCAATTCAATTTGAATTTTATACTTATACATCTCCAATCTCAATTTCAATTAATTTACATCAGAATCAATTTCAATGTCAAATTTAAACTATTTCGAATTATATAAATTCGAGTTAAATTCACTAAGGTTGGTGTAACCCCTTAAACCAAGTTAACCTTTATCAAAAACTTTTTAAACGATTTCAATTTACAAATTCAATTACTCAAATCTTTAGTTCAAGCTAATTCCATAACCTTAGTTTCCAAAGAAAGGTTAATTTTCCTTTTATCCCAACAATGGATTACCATACTCCATTTCTCATTCATTTAAACAAATCCAATTTATAATTTAAAGATTGTTAATAAAAATAGGATAATATCATCCAATTTATTTAAAACATCCATCCATTCCCAATTTTCGGATCTCAAACCCAATTTGAGATCACTCAAACTCTCAAATATAATCAATCATTTAACTTTCCAAGTTAAAACTTAATTTCATCCGAAAATTTCCAAATCAGGTTGATCATTTCAACTTATTTAACCTTTCCCAAGCTAATTTCAATTCACTTAATTAAGTCAACCTTAACCAATTTGAACTTCTATTTCAAATTTTAAACTTCTCATAAATAATCTTCCCACTTATTAAGTTCAAAAACTTATCACTTCGGGTATCACATCTCATTCCAAATTGAAAACTCACCATTTAGAGTTTATTTCAAACTAACTTTAACCAAATTTTAAAATTTAAACCACCTTTGGTTTCAATTCAAAACAAATTCTCTTTAAAATTTTCAAACAACTCTTGTTTGAAATAGGACCATTTCATTCAATTGCATTAATTAATTATGTCATTAATTAATTCCAATTAATTACATTCGGTAATTAGCTTATTTCTTAATTATCTTTATTAAGTAATTGTCATTTAAATTACTTACCTCTAGTTACTTCATTAAGTAACTTCCTCTTAATTTATCATTTCCCATTATTATCCACTAATTAATCTCATTAAATAAAGTTTAATTACATAAATTAATTGATTATCCTTATCCTAAAACCTTTCCCAAATTTAATTTCAGTTTGAATCCATTTCAAACTTGTCTTTAATTTAATTTCAATTTCAGTTTGGTTGCATTCTATTACTTCTTAATTTAATTCTTACTATTACTTTTAATTTAATTAATACTACAACCAATTTCCTTAACATAATAGATAATATATTTCTTATATAAGATTCATTTACTTTTAAAATCATTTAAAAACCTTTATATGAGAAAATAACAAGTACTCTCATATATATATATATATATATATATACACACACATACACTTAACTCATTCTAAGGTACCATTTACCCTATTCTTAATGAGTACACCCACCAGAGCCAAGGTTCTCGCTTAACCTTCAGCTCTGGTACCAAATGTAACGACTCGAAAATTTCGATCTCGAAATTTCCAGATAGTTAGTGAAAAGAAGAAAGTGAAAGAAGAAAGAGATAGAAGAAGAACAGAAAAGAAACACACAATCTCACATATGCAGCGGATAAAATATAATATCACATAATAATAGTTTTATAAGTAGAACTATATCATTACACTTATATCTTTATACATCATAGTTACACATATACATGATCACTGGATAAAACAATCACATCCAGATACTACGATATCATAGAGCAAACTCTCCATACGACCCTGCCATCCAGCTCGCCTCTTGAGCTCCAGAACGTCCTTACCTGAAAATCTGTAATACTCGGTCTGACCCGAGCATTACATCAAAGTAACACCCGGGTCAGGCTGGAAACCAGCGTGAGTAAACCCATCTAACATGGAATACAACAGCATACAATTTAAATAAACCCGGGTAACTTATATCAGTTTACAACTTCTCAAGTCGTTATAACATCACTTATTCCACACATCAATTTCTAAGTGCTAGAACATAGATTGAATGGTCCAAGTCACTTTAACCATTCCATTTCAGCCTATTGATTTCAGATGTCAAATCTATATAGAATCGAAGTGGTTTCAGGTATTTACTAATACCCGACCCCGGTCTCTTCGAATTCAGTACCATCTTAAGACAAAGCTGTTTAAGCTTTAAACATTTCCATGCATACCCTTAGTAACAGATTCACATAGCAATTCTATTTCTGATAGATAATCCATCTCTAATACCCTAGCATCACAATCACCTGCCAAATATAACAACAATCCAAACATCCAATAACATTCAGCCATTCATAAGCAAAGACTTTAATCACATAATCTTTAATAAATTACATTAATTTTCTTCCATTACTTTAAATCTTGTGTGTTTAATCCTTAATTAATTACAGCAAATTAATTAATTATTCTCCAATTACCCATTTTAATTAATCACCCTTGATTAATTATTCTTTAATTACATTAAGTAATTATCTTTTAATTAATTACACAAATTAATTATCCTCAAACAATTTCATTCATTAATGAATCCTGATCAATCACATTAGTAATTAACTCCCATTAATTACTTATATTCATTAAATCAACTCCTTGATTTAAATATATTTATTTCTCCTTTAATTACACCGAGTAATCATTACTTAAATTTTTTCCATCAAGTAACTATCCTTTAGTTACTTCTCATCAAGTAACTTCTGTTTAATTAATTACATCCAGTAATTATCCCCTAATTTCTTCACTAAGTAATTATACCTCAATAATCACCTTAATTAATTATACTTAACTCAACGTCAAATGATTAACTTTAATTAATTAAACTTAATTAATTAACTAGTATTAACCATTTGAACTTAATTAATTACACAAATTAATTGACCTTACTATACACATTGATTACATTGATCCAAAATTAATTACTTGACTTAATTGTTCTATGATCACTTGCATTGATTTATCCTCTAATTAATCATCTTCATAAATTTATTAATTCTTTTATTAATTCCCTTAATTTATCAATCCTTTAATTACCCTAAGTAATTAATCCTTAATCACTTCCTTTAAGTAATTAATTAGTCACAAATTAGAACTTAATTACTTAATTAATTTACCTCTAACTATTAATTAATAAAATTTAACTTAACAAATCTAAGTTAACAAACTTCAAATCTTCTAATTCAAATGTTTTAGGAAAAACATTTATCTTACATAATAGTTCTAAAATTAAATTCAATTTAAATTTTGAAACCAGTTAAATAAAAACTTCCAAATTCCAACATTTTGAACCTACTTCGGGTCCAACCCGAGAATAGCTCGAGTCCAGACTCGAGATTCTTCAACTCCATCCATTTTCCAAAAACTTTGCTAAAGTTTTTAAAACTTGAAAACAAAATACATTCTCGAACTACACGGAAACGAGCCCGTGCCTCCAGCCTAATCTCCAAAATTAATGCTCAAATTAACAACTAGCATTTGAAAACATTTCTTACCAATACCCTTTACTTCATTTAATTTTTCTCCTATATTTTTTTTTACTATCTTTTACCTTTTAAAAATTAAATTCTATTCCCAACAGGCCATTATCTCAGGCCCAACCAAAACTCAGGCCCATGAGAACAACGCATCCCTTCTTCCCATCTTCTTATCATCTGCAAATAGTCCACAATCAAATACAGGCTTGAACCCGAAGACGTCAACGATAAAACCCACATTTCTCCCAAAGCAATTCCACAAACAAACGACTGATACACACGGAAAAACGCGAACACATGTACACGACATTGGAGGCCCTCCGATCAACTACGACACCTCTTATCAATTGCTGACGATACGCTGACCAACTTCAACTACCCAGAATCCTTGATTAGCCCCTGAACCAAAATCGAACCATTTTTCCCAAAATTGGAACTAAAATAGCAGTCAACATCCATCTTGCCGTCGACGATCTCAACCACCAGAACATCCACCGTTCCACCCCCAGCAGTGCTACAATGTCCCGCGTCAATCTAACATGATCCGGCCAATCTCGATTATCGTCTGTGATGCAATTTCCCTAAAAAAACATCGACCAAAAGCTCCTAAAACCCTATTATCTACTCGCCGCCCCTCCATGGCGATTTATAATTTCCTTTAACATTTTTCCCTACTCCCCTGGTCTACCTCCTTCGTCTGGCCTCAGTTTCCAAACCTCTGACCAACGCGGTTATAAAATATGCCCAAAACCCAAAAATCTGATCAACACTTGAATCCACTCGATATACTTCCTTAAACATCATGATTCCTCTTCCAAAAATCCTAGTTTCTGATGACCAATCAGAATATGAATTTGAAACAATAAATTAATATAGTTGAGTTTTGGATATAATTAAGGTTTTACTGTTTTTCTTGCTTAATCATAAAACTACTGTTAAGTACTTGTCTAGAAATATTTTCAGATCAAATGTTTTGTTCTTACAAACAATTTTCATTTATATACCTATATCTAAAATGAATCAGGCAAGGAGGTTTTAAATTTTGTTCAACCTTTGAAACCTGAAATGTTAACAGAGTGTATATTGGGTATACATGTATGATCATCCATACAGTTATTAACATATACAACAATCCATATTAAAACAACATGCTACACTTACCATACTTCATTTTAAAGAATTTCAGCATGCATTGAGTTATAAAATAGAATTTGGTTTTCAAAGGGGTTAGATTTTACTCACTTGTTTCTCATAAAACAGAGGACCGGCTTGAGTATTAAAATCTGGAAATGCTTCCTTCTTGCAAAACTTAAACTGGAACTTTGAGTTGCTTCCTTATTTTTTTTAACTTCAATCTTGGGTTTACTGCAAATTCTTTTCCTGATTTACAGCTACATGCTTTCAGATAAAGGGAAAAATGCAGACTTTTGGAAGTTGTTCTCAAAACAGAAAAGGAAAGATCTGCAGTTGCATGTAGGTTTAAGTTGCAATTTGCTTTCGGGTTGATGAATTTGAGGAGAGCTTTAGGTTTAAACTTTGATTTGCACTTCAGTTTTTAAAGATGATTCAAATAGATTTGGTTAGAGGAATTTATTGGTTCAGATTTGTTTTGAGGGGAATTGCAGGATTTAGTTTGAGCAGATTTTCTGGTTTTGAATAAATCTTTAAATTTTAGTATGAATGTTGATTCCAATTTTTGGTTTAGATGTTGGCTGAAGATTACATAAGTTATGAAAAGAATAGGAAAAAGAGAATGAGGTTAAGAGACAAAGTTTCTATAAGCACATTTTCGATTTAAAAAAAAAATTAAGAGGACACTTGTAATTTTTTTTTTTAAATATCTAACATTTGTCACTTGGTTTATTCAATGGCTTACACATGTTATTTAGATGTCTTAAGAGACTTACACATGTATTTAGAGTATTTTAAATTTTAATTTAAATTGTTTATAAAGGTTTGAACTTATTTTATTTCTTTCTTATGTATATATATATAAATAAATTTCTTCCTTTTCCTTTATAGAAAAATAAAACAAAACAAATTATAAATAAAAGCCTATCCAAATATTTTAAGCATTTACTCTTTTAAATTTCAAAGCATTGAACCCAAATTTAAATTAAATTAAAACTCCAAATTAAAAATCAAGCTATATATGCATATATAACTCTTATTAAAATTTAAAAATAACAAAACCTATTTCTATAAAAATCCATGTATGTTCATAAGAACTAAGTATTATAATTATTATTTGAAAATAACAAATTTAACAAATTTAAATGATTTATAAAAGAGATTATAAGTTACTTCTATTACTGAATAAATTAAGATCATTTGTAAATTGTATTTTAAATTGTTATATAATTTCAAGTAATGTTTTAAAAAGAAAATAAAACAAAGTTTTTATGTTAAACTAACTTAAATTCATATTCAAGCCAATTAAATATAATTTAAACAAATAAGATTTACCTTAAGTATAAACCATACAGATATTTATTAAATTGCTTTATTTACTGACTTTCAAACCAAAACTTATACGTATTTACAATATATTCAATTACATATATTATAAATAGAAACAATTTATTGGCTTTAAAACAAAATCTACCAATTTAAATATTAATTAAAAAGATTATTAAATCAATCCAAAATTTTATTATCAAAAATTATCAAATCAATTTAATTTATAACACAGATTATTAAATTCATTTATATATCCAGATATCTATATATATCAGAATTTCATTTGTTCAATAATCAAATAAGTATTTTAATAATTTTAATCCTATTAATTTCCAATTAACAGATTCCCAGAAATTCGGATTATCACAGTAATTTTATATATAATGTACAGATTATAATAGGGAATAAAAGTGACAAATACAAGTAAAATTATAACATAGGTTTTAATTAAGTAGAAAGAACAGAAAAGGCTTATTTAAGATTTAAATTGAGTTAATAAGCAATAGAGCAGAAATCATAGAAGGGGCTTATTTTAATAAACTTAAGACTTAAATTAATTTAATAAGCAAGATAATAGAGTGGCTTATACCAACAACATTCCCTTTTAGTTAGGAACTGATAATCTCACAATAGTTAGATAAGGCTAGGACAAGATTATGCTAACTAGGGTAAAATAAGTAGCCAACAGAATAAGAAAAGTAAACTAAATGAAGATTAAGAGATTTGACTTAGGGTATAATGAAAGATTGAGATGCATTTGGAGCAACCCAAAAGTTGCAGGACCTAATGAAGCAGTTCATCACAGAAGATGCACGTCCAACTTAGTTATATTGGGCTAGAATGCAGTATGAGTCTTCAACGGGACGTGTGGGCACTCTAGGATTGCCCTCTGGGGTAAGCGTAGTGAAGCAGTCCTTCAGAGACAGGTATATAGGTGTTCCATTAAAAGAGTATGCCTTGACTGATTTTTGCATGGCAGGACCATGGTAGGCAGTCAACAGGGGTTTATGTTTGGAGTAAGATATTCGTATGTCCCAGTATTTGCAAGCTAGTTTAATGGTAGGACCCAAAAGGATAGTCGCATGTGGATATCGGGCCATCATCAAAACTAAGAGCGAGTTTGGGAAAGACTAGAGTTAAACCAATAGTCCAATGAAACTTTCATTATTGAGACATTGGATGAGGGGAGCCGCCAATTGGATGTTTAGATTGTTTGCAGTGGGTGACATCCACTTTGCTCTTTAGAGGTCTTTCGATTAGTTGGGGGTTGGCCGCCTGGTGCTATAGCCACAATAATAAAAGTGAAAAACCAAACAAAATATCTGCATTATAGGCCTAATGAGGCAGTCCTTTACAGAAATAGAATATCTATATTGTAGGGCTAACTAGGCAATCCTGTATAGAAATAGAAAATCCCCGACCGAGTTCCGTATAAGGTAGACCTTGCCAAGCGGGATTCAGGGAGTAGACAGAATGATTACATATCATCTTCAATGTACGGACAGGGTGGTACATTATAGATGTCTAAGCATTAGTTTAAACAAGTGTGAACGCAGTTGTGCATTTTCAAAATAGACAACGGAACATCTGTATTGTAGGCCTTATGAGGCAGTCCTTTATAGATGTAGTCATAGAACGCCATGGAAGCTAGATGATGGAGTCCTTTGTGAGGAGGATATGTAAGGCACAATGGGTATAACCTGGGACCAATGCAGTCATTAGGTATATGACTACATATATATCAGTTATTAGGATTTAATCTATTAGGGAGTAAATGGGCACAATTTACGCACAGAGGCAAGAGTATTATAAACCAAATGAACCTAATATAACAATAAATGGAAATAAACCGGTATATGTAGAATTAAGCTTAGAAGTGTATAATTTTTCCACTCAGCAAAACTTTAGTTCTGACCCCGTCCTCATAACATCCTACAGGTTAGGTAGATGGCAGAGACATTTCAGCTTTGAGTCACTTGTTTAGAAAGTGTTATTATATTGTGAGTATTTACTTACTATTATATTTTAGTCGGTCACGTTGTGAGATATTTATCTGAGCTTTGATATATTTGTCTTTGCCTATTTGCAGGATAC
Source organism: Allium cepa (assembly GCA_030765085.1). NCBI lineage: Eukaryota > Viridiplantae > Streptophyta > Magnoliopsida > Asparagales > Amaryllidaceae > Allium > Allium cepa. Next base: position 512,419,274 of record CM060941.1, read on the forward strand.
CATAAACCTAGCTCGGGCTTCAGTGGGCTTGGATTTTAGTATTTTTGCAAAAAATCTTGACCCACTGGAATTCAATCTGTTACATCTAGTATCAGAGCCTAGTTAGGATTCATATGTAGATCGTCAGTGAACGTATTTGTATTTTTGAATAAAATATAAATATATTATGTACCAAAATCCAAAAAGTCCCCAACCATAGATTTCAACATATGGAAAGTCTTTAGAAGTATATTTGGGCGTAGTTTCTAGCTAGGTTTGGGATGACCCAAGTATGTTGAGCCTTATGTTAATTACCAATTTATAGCATACAAATAAGCTATGTTTTGAGAGAAGATTGGTATCCATATGTTATAGGAAGTGGAAAAGTTTCCTAGGGATATAGGGGGAGTGTTTTTATTTTGGAAGGAATAAGAGTTTTAGCAAGTAGAAAATCCACTTTGTGTCTAGCCCAATAAAATGAAACTTTTGAACTGAAAAGCTGAAAAATATAATTGTTAATATATTTGAGTAAGTAAATATTGGGTTTTTGAAAAAATAAGCAGTATGAAATTTAAATTGGTTTTAATATGATGCAAATTTTGTTAAAAGTGAAATTCTTTTTAAAGAGTTATAAAGCATGTATAGCTCGCTAGTTTCTTTGTAGGTAAATAAAGATTTAAATATGAAAACCGAGTGTGTTAACTGTTGAAACTGTAGATTACAACATTTATTGTTGTAGTAGATGTTTTCTGTAAAAATAAAAGAAGCATAGACTATGATACTATTGTTATAGTAGCAGACTCCCAAAGTAAATGATTTTACATAGCTACGGGTTTTATTAATAGTTGTTTATTTGAAACGAATATTAGTATTTTTGAGTTGTAGTAACGGTGTTTTACGCAACATCTGTTTTGATCCAAATGAGTTTTGGAGATAATTTATTTAGTGGTTTGTATGTACACTTATTATTTAAATAACTAAAAGAAAATATTTTTTAGTTATGAAAATATTAAAGCAATTTTGAAAATGAGTTCTTTTGAAAAATAACGAACGTTCAATTAATGAATTTAGTAAGAAATATCATAGGTAAGTGAATATAGAGTAAACATAATTTAATCTATTGGAATGAAATGAATAATGATACAATTTCCTATGAATCAATAATAAAGATGTTTTGTGTAAGTCATAAGGAAAACATGAAAGAGATATATAAGGTATGGGAAGAACCGTATTTTAATAGCCTATTTCGATAAAATATATAATAAATTCCTTATAATTTCACATAAACATGTAATCCTCCTCTAAAGGATCCATAGAAGGTTTTAGCGTTAATGGTTTCTCGTAAGAGAAAGTCATTCCAATACATTAAGGTATATAACCATTAAGTATAATAAGTTGGAAACTCCTTCAAGGTTAAGTAATTGGAAGAATAGAAAGTTATGAAGTTTTTGATAAAATAATTGTTCTCATCTACTCCAGTTTTAATAAATGTGAAAATCTATGAAAAAAAGAAGGTTATTTTAAAAACATGTGAGAACATTTTTTTATGTCAAAAAAAATGTTTTAAAATCAAGCAAGACATGTTTTAAAGAAATATGGTTTGGTGGAAAAGTAAATAAGTTTTTGAGAAGTTAAAATTTTAAAAGTTTTAAGTAATAGAGTACCTTTGAATTTAACAGAAACTTCAAAACAACACTTTAGAAGGAAAGAATTTTGGGATTTGATGTTGCAAAAATGTAGAAGTTCTAATTTTTGAAGAAAAATGATAAATACCAAACCGAACCAGACTTTTAAATATGGAGTATATAGGAATAATTTCCTATGTGTAACTGGAAAAGTACAAGGCTATGGCAGTAATTACTCATAGTAATAATAATGAAAGTTCCCGCAAGGTGTATAGGACACTAATGAAAACCTAGAAGTATTGCTTAATGTGTGTATGCTATATAAGAATAGTGAAATGATGTTAGTAAGATGATAAGAAACACGTGGTTGGGCTATGTAGACCTTAGTTGGCGGAAAATGAAAGCTTAAGAGAGAATTTCCCCAAGCTTAGTTGGCTTTTTAGATAGAGACCACATAGATTGAATTCCTTATCCCCTATAGTAAATAAGTCATAGTTATTCCCTTTTGTGCATGGAACGGGAATAGATATGATTCATCATGAGTAATACAACACAAGTTGGTAAAAAGTAAAGGGCGGCGGGAGGGTCATATGAGTTATTTGGATTCCTAGTGTAGGACCATTCTGCGTTAGAGTGGTTGTGGTCCTAGACGTCCTAGCCCTAGATGATAGTTATGTTTAATTGCTATATTAAAAGAAGAGTAAAATAAAATAAAAGGGAACTAAAAGAAAATAGTAAGATCTAAAGAAAGCAATAGAGAAATAAATAGAAATAAATATGAATTGCAAAAGAAATTACATCTTTCCCATAAATTAAGCTTGTGAAAGAGTTTGAAAAGCGAAATATTTCTTGTGAAAATTGTGCTTGGGAAAGCAAATAGGAATTTTTATAGAATAGTAGTCTAAATTCGAAGTACGAAGGAAGATGTGCGCGAAAGAAAAATGGAGAAAGGGGGATTATCCTTTTTCTACCTTCTTTCCAACATAAGAAATTGAGTTCGAAAAATTAGATTTTTATAAAATACAAATATTAAAAGTTGTGTAGTAGGATTTGGGAGAAATAGTTCGTTGAACTACACCCCTATTCGGTAGGAGTGTGGGAACAATTAGATGGAAAATGTTTTGAGTTTTCAAAAGATTGCATTCATATAGAAACTACAAGTATATTTAGGGTGTGTGCATCGCATTTTAATTTTTTTTAAAGAAGAAAAGCGTTCATACGGGAGGTACCGCTTAGAAATTCTTATACATGCATATATTTTGTATTGAATAATACTTTTGCATAAGAACATGAATGGTCGCAAAATTGGATGTACATAAAATGGATGTGATTGGTGCGAAGAATTACATAATTTTACCCTTGTCTGATTTCGGGGACGAGATCTATTAAAGTTTGGGAGCACGCAACACCACACATTTTATCAATATTTGAATTAAAATAAATTTTATTAATAACTATGAAAACAGTGAAAAATGATTTTTCGGTAATGTTGGAATTTGACAACCAAACTTATACCATTGTGTTTGTGGAATTTTTATGACCAACTTCCATAAACAATGTTTTCTGAATTGGCTTCAAACGGAGAAGTTATAGCCATTTTAAGTTTTAGTGTCAGAATCAATTACATATGCAAACATGGAAATTTTATCAATTATAAACATTTGTATTAATCATTGGATATTTATAATAGTAGTAACAAATTTATTATGTTTGTAATGAATCTAAATTGTTAAGAGAATTAGATGTAAGAGGAAAAAGATACGGGGAATAATTGACGTTGCAAACAAAATCATCTAAAAAGCGAAACTAATTAATATGTGAAATAATATTGGGGATTAATATGCAATGTGTGCGTGTGTACATTTATCAGGTCCCTCAATTTAAAGGGGTTTAAATATAAATATAATAATAAATGTTCATATTCAAATGTGGATTAAAAAAATATGCATATCAAAAATATATGTTAATTGAATGGTGGAATTAATTGATGTGCCAATTAATGAAATGTTATGATGTGTAAAATATCGATTAAGGAAATCAACTAATAGAGGTTACATGTTAATTAATGGGGCTATTAATTAGGATTGTAACTTAATCAGTAGAAAATGTCAATTAACAAGAAAAAGAGATAATAGTTGACCTACATTTAAATGTATTCATATATGCAGTATATTGCTCCACATAAAAATTAATTGAAGGATCAATTAAGAAGAGGATTAATTAGAATAAACAAGCAACAAAAAAGGTTAAATGTTTATAATTTATAACATTTAAAAGTTAACGTTTACAAATAACATTTAATAAAACAAATAAGGCATGCTTAAAATCCAAAATAGGCCTGCATTATAAAGAGCATTACATCAGAGAATTAGCGGGAGTTAATTGGAATTAATAGAGACATTAAACGTTTGTAATACATAAAAGTTCAAAAACAAATCATGCATGCCCAACCTGCACCCTTTTGAACTTGCTGATTTGCATCATTTTAAGCGGACGAACGACACTGTTTTGACTTTTTATAAATAAAGAGACAAGCTAGCCTTAATACTCGTATTTTTCTATATGGTGCAGAGTCGATGTCACTATTCTGTCTCCTCTAATTCATCAGAAGTTAGCTATTTTAGATTTACGCCATTTGATTCACAAGTTGGAGATAGAAATTATAGGTTTAAAATAGAAATGTTCAAATAAAGTCGTCCGAATGAGATAAAATTCTTAGATCTGCTTCTCTAGTTTGTTTATTTTATTTTTCTTCAATTAGATCCGGATTTCTAAATCTATATAAATCCCAATTTGTGAATGCTAATAGGGTTGCAATAGAGAAGGCTATGGATAAAGAACTGGGTTAAAATTCAGATCTGGAACTAGGAGTGCTTTCTTTCCAAATAAGTGGATTTAAATTATATACCTTTTTTGTTTATGATATGTTATCGTTAGATTCTCGTTAATTATTTAATTAAACATTTATTACAGTAGTCAATTTTATTAATTTATTATGCTAAGACCGTAAATTATATTTAACTATTTATATGGAAAAGGAAGATAGAGATCCGTTTAAATATGTGTAAAATAGGCTTAACAATTATAGAAAAAGGCTTAAGCCCAAAAAGAAGACGTTTATAGTAATTATGCCAAAACGGGAGTAATAAATTAAAGAAAAATCAAATAATTTGATTTGGAAGTAAGTGATAGATCAATTCTTGGTTAGAAAATAGGATACATTCCTATAGTTTGATATAAAAAGGTAACGTTAAACGTATTTGCAAGAATAAAAGAAAGAAAAAAGAAAATTAGTGTAAAATAGAGAAACCACTGTATTTTACACTATCCATAAATTAAAGAAATAATAAAAGAAATATCTAACAGTTACAGATTATTGTTTATAGCACTATTTAGTGTTAAAATATGGAAATGGATTTGTAGAACAGTTTTCATAACCAACCAAATGGAATAGAACTACTTCGTAGAGCATAAGAAAATAAAATAAAGAATTGAAAGAATCAAGTTAATAATTAGAGAAGACTAGAAGCCATAAACAATAATACACCTAGATCTACATTTACTACATAGAAAATAGAATAAAAGTAAAGCAGTTATTATAATAAGTAAATTTGTGACAATCGAACGCAGTCCCAAGCCATGATTGTCATATAATATAAGAGAATTAAAGAGAATTCAACATTACAATAGAAGAAGTAGGACTAGAATTGAAAAGGGATGCTTGTAATTATATTTAAAATGTATAGATTATAAAACGAAATAAAAGCGATAAATACAAGTAAAATTATAACATAATTATAATTAAGTTGAAAGAACAGAAAAGGCTTATTTAAGACTTAAATTGAGTTAATAAGAAATAGAGAAGAAATCATAGAAGAGGCTTATTTTAATAAATTTAAGCCTCAAATTAGTTAATAAGCAAGATAATAGAAGTGGCCCATACCAACAGCATTCTCTTTCAGTCAAGAACTGATAGTCTCGCAACAGTTAGGTGAGGCTAGGACAAGATTATGCTAATTAGGGTAAAATAAGTAGCCAATAGAATAAGAAAAGTAAACTAAATGCAAATTAAAAGATTAAACTTAGGGTGTAATTAAAGAGTGAGATACATTTGGAGCAGCCAAAAGGATGAAGAGCCTAACGGAGCAGTTCATCGCCGATTTTAGCACAGAAGAAGCATGTCAACTTAATTATTTTTCTCTAGAAGGAAGTACGAGACTTCAACAGGACATGTGGGTACTCTAGGATGCTTCTCTGGGGTAGGTGTAGTGAAGCAGTCCTTCAGAGGCAGGTGCGTAGGTGTTCCATCAAAATAGTATACCTTGGCTATTTTTTGCATGGTAAGACCATTGTAGGCAGTACTTGCAAGTAATTTTAGTGGGCAGGACCAAAAAGGATAGTCGCATGCGGATATCGGGCCAGCATCAAAACCAAGAGTGAGTTCGGGAAAGACAAGAGTTAAACAAACAGTCCAAAGATGCTTTCACTATCGAGACATTGAATGATTGGCACCGCCAATTGGATGTTTAGATTGTTTGCAGTAGGGCACAACCACTTAGCTCTTTAGAGGACTTTCGATTAGTAAAGGGGTGGCTACGTTGGGCCATAGCCACGATAAGAAAAGAGATAGACCAAACATAATATTTGTATTATAGGCCCAACGAGGCAGTCTTTTACAGAAATAGAATATCTATGTTGTAGGCCTAACGAGGCAGTCCTTTACAAAAGAAAATCCCCGACAGACTTTAGTAAAAGGTAGGCCTTGTCAAGCAGGACTCAGGGAGTAGACAGAATGGTTATGTATAGTCATCAAGGTACACACTAGGTGGTATGTTGTGGATGTTGAGAAATAGAATAGACTAGTGAGGACGCAACTTTACGTTTTCGTAGTAGACGATGGAACATATGTATTGTAGGCCGTATTAAGTAGTCCATTATTGATGTAGTCACAGAATGCCATAGAAGCAAGACGATGGAGTTCTTTGAGAGGAGAATACAAAATGTATTAGGGATAGTAACTAGGACCGATGCGGTCATTGGGCACATGACTATATATATATAAGTTAGTAGATTTTAATCTACTAAGGAGTAGATGAGCACGATTTATGCATAGAGGCAAGAGTATTATAAACCCAATGAGCCTAATATAATAGTAACTGGAAATAAAATGGTATATGTAGAATTTAGCTTAGAAGTATATAATTTGTCCATTCAGCAGAACTTTAGTTCTCACCCCCTCCTCATAACATCCTACAGGTTAGGTAGATGGCAGAGATTTTCCAGCTTTAAGACACTTGTTTAGAAAGTGTTATTATATTGGTGAGCATTTACTTACTATTATATTTTAGTCAGTTCCACTATGAGATATTTATTTGAGCTCTGATATATTAGTCTTTATCTATTTGCAGGATACCAGAAACCTAACTCGGGCTTCAGTGGCCTTGGATTTTAACATTTTTGCAAAAATCCCAACCCACTGGAATCGGGTTGTTACAAAAAGATGGAGCCAAAACTAAAAATTAACTTAAATCAAATGATATATAAAATGTTGTCTTAATAACAGGCATGTACATAGATATTTCATGAGCTATTCAGATAACAGATGTAAGATTTCATGGGCTACTCACACAGTAGATTATTTTTCCATGTGTTCTTATGAAAAAGTAGGATAATAGGAAATTTACCATATGTTGTGTGATCACTGTTGTCTGATTTACTTTGTAGCAGAGTGCTTGCAAGTTTGGAGTACCATAGAAAATCATCATGGATAATGAAGCTCGGCTCGAGAGAACAGATTTCAAATACTTCTACAAGCATTACTTGATCGAGAAGAGGTTTTCTACAGTAGCGCCCCCATTGGAAAATGGGTAAGTGGAGGTAGTATATGAAATTATCAAATCCACCATAAGAAATGGTTGACCAGAGCTAAAGAAAATTGGGTTGATGAGCTTTCACTTGCACTATGGGCTAGTAGAACGATGCATAAATCTATGACTAGGCACTCACCATTTGCTTAAGCGTATGGCTCGTGTACTAAGAACCTAGTGGAATTGGATGTCCTCTATCATTGCATGAGATGCTTTAATCTATAGGAAAATGAGCTGCTTCTACTCAAATCACTCAACTAGACTGATGAGAAGTGGAGGAAGCCAAGCTAAGGATAACAGCTCACCAGAAAAAAGAGTGGCATAGCAATTCCACACTAGGTTAACAACTGCACCTTCGAAGTGGAAGATCTCATCTTGAAATGGATTTTCTTGGGTATAGGAGCATTTTACCTAAATTGGGAAGGAAAATTTGTGATCGGCCAGAAACTCAAAGACGGAACATTAAAGCTAATGTCGGTGAAGGGATTCTGATTCCTCGTGCTTGGAACAACGACTCGGTGGGGCACTACAATATTTATTTAATATTTATCTATACTTTTATGATTTTCAAAAATAATCCACCCAGAGATATTGCAGGCATTGTAAATACGCTGGACATGCCTTTCCTTTTGTTAATAAATCTTGCTTCTTGAATAGATAAAACCATGTTCTTCTAAGCAAACCATCGAGTCGATGGAGAGTCTACATTAACCACTGGATTGAGGGTAAAATCAATCCATGCCTTTTGCGAACTGGCGTTGTTCCTGCTGCTTCAGGAAGGCCCATCTCTTTATGTGCTACCAATAAGTCGCACATCGCTACTTCAACCGATGGAACCACATTCAAATGCACAATACATTATATGCACAACCATTATGTTGCACGTCACTGCTTGAATTGATGCAACCGCATTCAAATACGTAATACTTCCTATGCGCAACCAAAATGCAGCAGGTCGCTGCTTGAACCGATGGAACCACGGTCAAGTATGCAATACTTCTTATGCCCCATCAATAAGTCCAGTCGCTTCTTGATCCAATGGAACTTTATACTTGTAAGTAGTACACACTTCTTAAGTCTTGTATTACCCCGAGAACATTGGGAAATCCATCTATTCTCTAGCAATCGATGCTACCCTGGTAACACCGTGAGCTCAACAAAGTTTCCTATATACCAGCGTTACCTCGGCGATGATGGGAAATCCTTACATTTTCTGGTCATTGATGTTACCCTGATAACACCGATCTAAATTTTCTAAGTACCAACGTTACCCCGATAACTCTAGGAAATATGTCCACATTCTAGTAATCAATTTTTCCCCAGCAACGCCGAAATCTTGTAGAAATTTCCTAAGTACTAATGTTGTCCCGACAATTCTGGAAAAGTTACTAATTGTAGGATTGTTGGGAAATCGACCACCAGCTTGACATCACTTAGAGATAGGTAACATCGAAGGAAAATCCAAGTACATGAGGTGCCCATATGTTCCAAGAGATAGAAATTGATACATGGTCAGGATCTCAATGTGAACTTTGAAGTAGCTGATCATAACCGAGGAACTAAAGTATTGGAAATCAAGAATTAAAGATTCAGGTTCCTGCAGATAGGAACCAATTATGCAATAGAGATTATGGGCGACCGAATAAGTTGCCCATAACAATTAGTCTCTATCAACTGCTTGAACCCCACGTTCGAAGTAACCAGCACTGTAAAGTAGAGGCATACATGTCAGGATGAGCTAAATCGAGATACACCAAAGTTCTATTATACTAAACGGAGTATTTTGGCAAATTATAACAGAGCTATGTAACATAATACGCTGGATAATTATAGGAGTATTATTTACAAGTATTGAGATACACTAAATTATCAAAAGTAGTAAATAATATAGAGATTGCAAAACTGGCAATTATGTTATATATATATATATATATATATATATATGGTGGCATATATGCAGGCACAATATGTAGAATGTAGGAAAGAAACAAAAGAGAGATTATAGTAGAAAAGTTAATCATTCATTACTTATATCTTTTACATACATAGAAAAAGAGTGGGGGCCGCTCATATACATTACCAGTCTTTTTGGACACCACCTTACAAAATAAAAGAAACAAAATTAGAAACTCTATACTTGTCCTGTAAACCCAATATTTTAAATAACATTATTTAAGAGATTTTGTTAGATAAACTAAATAAAATAATGTGTTGATTAGGGGATAGAGATTTGATTTAATTAAGGTAGCCGTGCCTTTTAAAAGAAAACAAATTAATGAAGGGGTTCAAATGAATTACATGAGGGGTAATATGGGAAAAAGGCCATTCCTACATTTACTTCCCATAGCCGTGTGTATTGTGCATGTTCATTTCATTTCAAAATTTTCAAAATCAAGGCCGGCCACCATTAATAAGGAAAGGAGAAGAGGAAATTAAGGAAAAGCTAAAGGAGAAGTAAATTCAAGCCAAACCCATTCAAATCTCAAGCTCCATAATATCTAAAGCAAAGGTTAATAATTTTTCATATCTAAATTTTTATGGTTTCAGTTTTAAGATTAAATTCAAATAATTTTGCTAAGATTTGCCATGTTTTTAAATGAATATACATGTTGTTGATTTATTAATGTTCATATAGATTATGTAACGTGTTTTAAGATGAAAACCCTATTAGATGGCATCCATTAGCCTTGCGAATTTTTCTGATAATCTAAAAAGATATTATAGAGAGGAGTTTCAATTTTTTGATTTTTCTAAAATTATTATGGAATTATTATGAATTTTCTAAGGAAGAAAATGATAATTTTGGTTTATAAAATTATTCACGGGAAAAATAATTGTTATTTGGGTCTGAAAATTTTACGTTGTAAAACATATACTAAATGATTTTTTGGAATTTTTCCACAATTTTCTAAGGTGATTTAATAATTATATAAATTTATTTAAGGTATGGGACATAAATCTTTTATATAGTTATAGAGGAGAAGGGACGTTTTATAAATGTATTTACAATGCTAAATATAGAAAGTCGGTAGCACTTTTGAATAAAAAAATCCTGGCAACCAATCAAATTTTGACAAACAAGGCAGGTTAAGTAGAAAAGAATTATTTTAAAGTACAAATAAAGGCTTACAATTTTTTAACTCTTTCGTAAACAAGGTTCCGCCTCAAACCAATACCTTTCGACATGGTCGAACGGTATCAAACTTTTTGACTAGGTCAATAACTAATGCACAAGGTATCAGACAACTGGTATGGAATGAATAAGTCAAAGTCAAAAGGTTAGCTTCTGACAAAGTGGAAAGGTTTAGGGACGAAAGGTAAGAGCTTTCGAAAGAGATGAAGCTATTTTTGATTTTAAGGAAAATATTCCTGCTAGCTTTCGACGGAGTTAAATGGTTTAAAAGAAAAGGTTTCGATTAGGTTGCTTTTTTTTTAATTTAAACCTTTCGATAATGTCAAAAGTTGTTGCAACCAAAAATTTGAGCTATAGTAATTAATTAACGAATTAATTAAATCATAAATAAGTTTTTGAAATTGTCAGAATCGAGCAATGAAAGTAGCACCATTGTGTTCGTGGCGATTTTATCATCAATTTTTCATATATAACTTGCTAATATCCAAGTCAGTATGGAGAAAATATAAGAGAAACAAGAATTTAGAATTTAATAGACAAAATGAAAAAAAATATTACAAGGCCTAGGTTAAACCATATATAGGCCAGGTCAACCTACAGGTCGACCCATACATAGGTAAGGTTGACCTTAAGGTTGACGCCCATTGTATTTAGGCTGACCCACCTTTTGTTTTGGATGTAGAATCGCCCCGGTGCGTACCCATAAACATGTTTTGCGATTTTCTTCCAATCCTTTGCATTCGTGCTCCCATCCGACGGTTCCTAGTGAGCCTATGACATGGTTGCACTATATTTAATCTTTAAATCCATCAACATGAGATCCCTAAGCTTTAATATAAATAAGACTCTAGACCTAGCAATTTTTTTCATTCAGATTTCTCCCAATTAGGTTTGTTGCCAGAGGCTGGACCCAAAAATGAATATTTTTTATTGGGAGGAGACCTTTTCAAAAAATATATTCTGCACCCTACAAGTGGATACGGGAAGGCCAAGGACTAGAGCTAAGGACCACAGGTGGGTGATTCGTAATTATTTTAGATTTTAAAGTAATTTAAAATAATAGGATTCGCAATATTGTAGTTTTTCTACAATTTTGAGATAGTTTTTATATGAGCAATTTATAGTTAGTTTTTAAAGTTCTTTTTATTCCATTTTATTCAACTATTTTATTCAGTTATTTATGGTTATTCAGATTTATTTGTATTTATTTACATCTACTTTACGTTAGGATTTAGCTTATAAATGTTAATTTCTTTTTCTTCCTTGTTGCGCAAATAAAATGTAAGAATATTAAAAAGAGAAGAATTCACTATTATGGATTAAATAGAAATAAACATTGAATTTACAAATTAGATGTGAAATAAGAAGAACTGTAATAAAAGGAAGATAGACTGAAATAGGCAATTTAAGATATTTGCTAGCATGTTATAGCTAGTGATTATAAATTAAAAAAGGAAATAGAATAGTAACAATTATAAAATAGGCTATAATTAGAGATAACAAAAAGAATTATTTTAAAATTTAGATTAAGTTAATAATAAAATATAGCAGAAATAACAGAAGAGGCTTATTTTAGAACTTACACTAAGTTAATAAGCAAACATAGAAATAAGTCATGTACCAGATGCATTCCCTTTCAGTCAGGAACTGATGATCTGACAAAAATTAGGTGAGGCAGGGACATGCTTATGCTGATTGGAGTAAATAAGTGGCCAAAAGATAGAGGCTCAAATCTTGTGATTTGGGAAAGGGGAGCAAACTAGAATTTTTTTGTTAGGACCAGTACGGGCAGCATTCCCATTCAGGTCTAGAACTAATGGTCTCATAACATTTAGGTGAGGCTGGGCAGCATTCAATTTCAGCACTAGGACTGATGGTCTTACAATAATTAGGTGATGTTGGGCATGCTTATGCTGATTGGAGTAAGTAAGAGGTCAAAATAGGGGGCGACGATTAGTGTGCACCGGCGATGACCGAGCATGCAGCATTGGTTAGGGTAAATAATTTGCTACTACGTTCCAAGTGCTAAGTGGTGTCTTTTGTTGTGACCAATAGGATTGGCTCACAGTGGCACAACAGAGATAGAAGGCTGGTCGATGGGTAGAATTAGGATTTCAGCCTAACTAAAGTAGGATTATTTTTCAACCAAATCATAACAATCTAAGACAAGTGCAAATAATCACAATCAAAGCAAATAAAACCAGAAACAGTATTTTGTCCAAATTTTATTTTTTCTGTATTTTCCTTTCAAACTAGAACTGTTGCTCAGTCTATTGTCTTTATCTTGCTTAAGAATGCTAGTAATTACTTTCACTCGCCAGACTTATAGTCTAACCCACTTCTCTATTTCCCGTTTTCCCCCATAGGCTAGAAGAATCAAGGAGAGTAGATTCAGACTGCATGGAGATATATTCTTGAAGTTCTTCATGTATTCTTCTTCTTCTTTTTAGTTTTCTATTCATTTGAATTTGGATGTACTTGTACTTTGTGAGTGGGATGACTTTAATTATTTATGTACACTAATGATTTGATTGAGATTGTATTTTTCATGAGAAACATGTGTATTTTGGTTTTTAAGACATATTCTGCTTTGAATGAAGCTTAATTTTAAATGTCTAGTTATTATTTAATGTTTCTGCTATTTTTATTTATTTGTCTTGTGAATCTTCATCTCTATGACCCTTTAGATATACCTATAATGCACCATATCCTTTGAGGTGCCCTTTTTGGGTATACTACGGGATGTGCGGTATTTCACTTGGTATAGAACCTAAGGTTACATGATTCCTAAAAACTTGTTTAAAAGTAAAGTATTTTCAAAGGTAGCATATTTTCAAACTATTTTTCAAAAAGAAACTCTTAGAAACAGTTTTCAATTATAAGAGAGTTTTAAAAAAATCCCCTTAAAGTCCAGTTCAGCCTTCTTTCGATTCAATCGAGCTTAAATTTTCTTTCTTTGCATAGTATGGAGTCCAAATCACTACCGGGTTCTATAGATACCACCAAGCTATGGCACTAATGGTGCAAGGGCAAGCGCACAATGCAGCACTGGTGGGTGGAGATCCAATCAATCCACCTACAGCAGCCAATTTTTCTACACTATGCAAGGACTTCGCTAGTCTAGTAGGCAAGACGTTTTCTAGGATGGAGGATTTCATGGAGGAATGAGCTTGGTTGAGGAATACAGAGTGGATATTTAGGCTAATAGGATTGAAGGACCGATTGATAGTTCAGCTTGCATTTTGGCAGCTGAAGGGAGAAGCTTGTTACTGGTGGGAGATCATAGAGATGGAAGGTAGAGACATTGGTTGGTTTGGATTTCGAAAACGGTTTGAGAGTAAGTTCTTGTCACAAGCCGAGGAAAGCATACAGTTGGAGAAGTTCATTAGCCTGAAGTAAGGGAGTCTTTCGATGAAGGAGTATACAAATAAGTTTAATGAGCTATCGCGGTACAAAGTGGAGCTTGTTAATAATCACATAAGAAGGCCATCAAGTTTGCTAAGCGTTTGAACCAGCCCCTCCAATGGTTGTTATTGACACATATACCTATGGGAGCGACATATGAGTCACTTGTGGAAATGGCTCTCATGTCAGATGTTGTTAAGGAAGGAGTGCTAAAGGAGGTCAGTAAATTAGAAAACTCTAAGAAGCAGTGGTGGAAGTAAAGAGGATAAGGACAAGAAGAAAGGAGGAGGGACCTTCAAAGGGATTGATCAAGAAATGCAAGAAATGTCATGGTTCTGAATTGCTTAGTAATTTCACAAAGGACTGTAAGAAGGAAAGGATGAAGGGGAGGTGTTACAACTGTAGGCAGCCTGGTCACATTAGTAGAGCTTGTCCTCAGAAGACAGGGCAGAGAGAAAGCGCACCTAAAGTGCAAGTACAGGCTTAGGATGCAACACCTTCAAGTAGTCAACCAGATCGATGTAGGAAAGTCTCTGTAGAAGATTTGATCTATATTTCAGATTTTCTTATTCGCACTCTTTTTGACTCCAGAGCATCGCATTCTTTCATTTTTAGTTCCTTGGTTGATTGTTTGCACTTCGATATTTCTCTAGTAGTAGACCCTATAGTTGTTTCAAACCCCATAAGAGGATCGGCACATTTATCCATGATTTGTGGGTGTTTGACAATTTTTATACTAGGAATAGTGTTTGACTATGACACCAATATACTGGGATTTTCTGGATATGGGACGATTTTGGGTATGGACTGGTTATCCACTTATGGTGCGATATTGGATGCGAGAGGAGCGTTGTTAGACTAGAGACATATTGCGAATGGACTCTCTAAGTTTCTTTCGACCCACAAGGGTCAGTCATGTTAAGCTTCCTTTATTCCCATGATTCATCACTAGGGAGTTAGATTCAGTTCCAGTTGTTAGAGATATCCCAGACGTTTTTTAAGAGGTTAACGAAATACCTCCTAAAATAGAGATCGACTTTAGGATCTATTTGAATGACAATGCTAAGCCAATGGCATTGCCCATGAGACATATGGCTCCTAGGGAGAGCAAGAAGTTAAGTAAGCAAATTGATAAGCTATTAGAGAAAGGCTTCATCGGACGGTGGTTCCCTTCAACTTTCCGTAGACTATAGGGAGTTGAATAAGCTCACTAAGAAGTATCATTACCCACATCCTAGGATAGACAATCTTTTTGATGAGTTGGTTGGCTCTTATGTATTTTCTCAACCTGATTTAGCCACTGGATTTAATCAACTTAGGGTCATTGACGATAGCACGGATAAGATAGCATTTAGGACACCCAATGGATTCTTTGAGTAGTTTTCTATGCCATTTGGGCCAACCAATGCCCCATTCTATTTTTTAGATTTGATGAGCCGTGTTTTTCGAGATGTCCTAAATAAGTTTGCTATGGTATTTTTGGATGAAATTTTAGTGTTTTCCAAGAGTACGCAAGAGCCTGCTATTCATCTTAGGGAGGTTCTTCATACACTACATGTCCATCAGCTAAAGGCAAAATTCTCGAAGTGTCGCTTTTGGCATGAGGAGTGGCTAGTAGCGGACTTTTGGGTTGTTCGATAAGCCCTTAGAGCCATAGGAAGTTCATCGACCCATTTGGCTTGGCCTTTTCAAGTCATTTCTTTAGAATAGACTTTATAACTTTATTAATAGCTTCGACTTGTCCATTTGCTTGAGGTTGTGCAACTGTAGAAACTTCTTCTGAATGTGAAATCGTTAACAGAAATTCTTAAATTCAATACTGTCGAATTGGTCTCCGTTGTCAGTGATGATGCTATGTGGGAGACCGAATTGACAGATAATGTTGCGTACCACAAAGTTGATGACTTTATTCATTGTGATAGTAGCAAAGGGCTCAGCTTCTACCCATTTAGTGAAGTAATCAACAACAACGATGACATACTTCGCACCACCTTTGGACTTAGGTAGAGAACCAATAATGTCGATGCCCCATACTGTGAACGGCCAGGGACTGACCATCTAAGTTATTTTGAAAGGAGGGACTCTCAAAATCCGAGCATGCTTCTTGCATCTGTTACATTTCCTGGCGTAATCCGATGCCTCATGATTAACAATCGACCAATAATAACCATATCGGATCACTTTCTTGGCAAGAGCTTGCCCTAGTGTGATTGCCACACTCTCCTTCATGTACATCATGCAGTACTCATTTAATTTCATCGTAGGAGATACACCAGAGTAAATAAATAGAGTATCCTCTTCTATACATGACTCCATTCTGAATAGTGAACCGTGAAGACTTTCAAAGAACTTACCTTTTTTTTGCTCCTACGCTCCGGTAGGGTCCTATGCTCGAGATAGTTTCCGAACGGAGCCATCCACCACTCATTATCGAGAATAACTATGCCTCGCCAGTATTGGCTAAATTTGCTGGAGAATCGACATTCTGATTGTGTTCTCAGGTTATACAACAGATGGCATAATAATCAAACTGATTCAATATTTCCTGAACCCAAGCAAGATAGGCAGCTAGCCTTCGGTCTTTGGCGTGGTACTCCCCCTGAACATGGCACATAACCAATTATAAATCAAAGTAAATTTCCACAGTGACAATTCTCAAATCTTTGGCCAGCCTTAATCCGGTGAGCTGGGCTTCGTATTCGGCCTCTATGTTGGGCACACGGAAATCAAACTTTAAAGCATAACATATACACCGGCCTTCAAAAGTTCTAAGTACAACCCCGGCACCTAAGAAACAATCATTCGATGCACAATCAGTATGTAAATTCCAAACATGTTTCCAAGATTCACTAGTTTCGGGTAAGTCCTCCGAGATAGAGAATTGAACGATGAAGTCTGTCAGGACTTATCCTTGGATAGCTCGCCTTGGAGTGTAAGTGATGTCGAACTGACTCGACTTGATATTCCAATTGAGTAACCTACAAGACGTCTCAGGTCGCGTAAGGACCTGTCTAAACGGCTGGTCCGTGTAGACAGTGATAGGATGGTCCTGAAAGTATGGACGGAGCTTCCTTAAGGAAATGACAAGACAATAAGCCAACATTTCCAGTTTTAAATAATTTCTCTCCTCTCCGATCAGTTGTTTGTTAATGTAGCATATCGGTCGCTATATCCGGTCTTCCTTCTAAATTATGATAGCACTGATTGCATTTTATGACACCGCCAAGTAGACGTACAATCTCTCATGATCAATAGGCTTTGATAGAATGGGTGGTGTGGACAGCTGTTGAAGTAGTGCTCGAAATTAGCCCTCACATTCCAGAGTCCATTCAATGTTCAGTTTCCCTTTTCTGATCAGATCAAAGAAGGGAATGCATTTGTTGTGGATTTTGAAATGAACTTGCTTAGTGCTACTACTTTCCTGTTGAGGCTTTGAACTTGCTTTATAGTTCATGGAGTTTCAAGATTAATGATTTCCCAGATCTTCTCAGGATTTTCTTCGATTTCTCCAGTATTGACGATAAACCCAAGGAATTTTTCCAGATGCGTCCCTAAAGTGGCACTTCAACGGGTTAAGTTTCATTCTATATTATCAAAGGATTATGAATGTCGTTTATAGGTCATTAATATAATTGGTGGAGAATCACAATTACACAAACATGTCCTCTACATATACTTCTATGATTTTTTCGACATGGTTATCAAACACACGATTAACTAGTCGTCGGTAGGCTGCTCCAGTATTCTTAAGTCTAACTGATATGACTTTGAAATGATAAAGTCCTAAACCAGTGAAAATGATGGTATGCTCATGATCGGGCAAGTGCATGGGTATCTAGTTGTAGCCAAAATACGCATCCATGAAGGATAAGAGTTCAGTTGTTGAGTCTAGGAGCTGATCGATTCGAGGAAGGGGAAAAATGTGTTTAGGGAAAGCTTTGTTCAAGTCTGAGTAGTCAATGCATGTTCTTCATTCCTTTAGAGCTTTCTAAGAAGCATAGAAGGGCACCCGTTCCGGATATAACACATCTCGGATAAACCCGTTCGACCATAGTTTATCTGCCTCTTCCTTAAGTGCAGCAGATCTCTCTGGATCCATACCACGCCTTTTTTACTTGACTGGGTCATGCCATGGGTCAATGTTCAATATGTGGCGCGTGATATCCGAAAAGGTTCCACACATGTCAGAATACGTCAAGGCAAACAAGTCGCGGTTTGCCCTGAGAAATTCAACAAATTCATCCTTCATTTACTGGCTTAGCTGAGTTTCCATATGTATCATTTTAGAGTCGTCATTATCATCGATCGGAACATCAACCGTCAGCTACGTTGGAGAAGCCTGACTATCTTTAACTTCGTCTTTGCTTTGGGTATCTCTCGGGTCAAGATCCTTAAGGAATCAGTTGGGGTGCTCGGACCTTGGCCCGGGCACTAGCTTTCAATTCTCAGCAAAGTGGACGCAGAGAGATTCTTCTACGCCCTTCCCTTTTTCTTTTCACCGCACTTCCTACAGCTTAGCAACGTAACGGGCTCGTCCAGTAGCCTGGTCTCCCTAAACGACTCCAACTCCATTGTCGGTAGGGAATTTTAAAGTCACACAACAAAGGGCAACAGCAGCGCTGAATTCAGCTAGGGCCAACTGACCTAAGAAAGCATTGTATGGCGAGTCTATATCCAATACAAAAAACTATAATATCCCGACTCTCTAGCGTTCTATAACTCACAAACCAACTGGTAGCTCCACCATCCCAGTGGGTATAGTCGCACTTCCATTGAAGCCATGAATACGAGACTGACAAGGCTTCAAATCCTTTACTTCCATCTTTATCTAATCATAAGCTCGCTTAAACAATATGTTCACTGAAATTCCACTATCCACTAAGGTCCTCTTCGTCTAGGCAGGACCTATCTGAGATGAAATTACAAGTAGATCAATGGCTGGGGCTTTGACTCTGTCGGCATCCCTGTTTCGAAATACGATGTCATCTGTCATCATTTTCTGTTGTTTGGTCGGAGCCCGATCTTCCAACTTACTACAACATTCAAAGCTCGCATGCCTAATAGAGCTAGCATAAGACTCCATTTCCCTCTAGCTCAAAACTACAGCATGAGTACCACCGTTGACAGTATTAATTACTAACCTCCAATCGGTACGAGTGGTTTCCTTCAGTCTCGCCCGATTTGGTATTTGGTTTTGATTCGATGGGTCGGCACCTCCAGACTGCGGTGCCAGGATAAACTACTCCAACTTTCTTTCTTGCATCAACTTCTAGGTAATATCCTGTAAATGTTGGCACTCGTTCATGTTATGGCCATAGCCGTTGTGGAATCTACAAAACTTCCCGGTTTGAATCTGTTTTTCCGATGATTGTTTCGAAGCACATTTTTCATATTAGATATGCAGGTCTACAAGTGCACATTTTCCAACGACAAATTTAAAGGAGTATAAGTGTCAAACTTAAGAGCCCTATGCTGTAGCCCATGATTCTAATCTCGTTTCCTGTTTTGATTTCCATCGCCATTCTGTTGATTCTGTTTATTTTTTATGTTTAATTGCACTTTTCCGAAACTCTTCCTGGTTTGTTTAATAGCGACTTTGCTTTGGATTCCATCCAAACTGGGCCCTGTGTCATCCTCTTTCCTAGACTGTTTCGCATTAACTCTTCTCAAGAACTGAGCTATCTTGGAATAGAAACGATCCAATGATGCAAGAGGCTTTCCAACAAACCTATTGTCAAATTCGAAATCGGGATTGATCCCCTTAGTTAGTGGCATCAGAATCGAGTTGTCATTGTGATTACTAATCTCAATGCATGCAGCATGAAATCTCCCCAGATTATGTCTGAGTGTCTCTTTAGGAGCTTGAGTGACACTAGATAAGGTATTAACATCCTTCGGCCTTTTGACATGCATGTGAAACTGTTCAACAAACTTTGTTGCCAACTGGTCGAAACATGAGATAGATCTAGGTGGTAGACGAGTAAACCACATAGTCCCTTTGCCCTCTATGGAGATCGGGAAACTTTGGCATTTGACCGCATCATCAGCCCGTGCGGCATTCAGCAACCTTTCGTACTTTAAGATGCGCTGGTTAGAATCAAGGCTCCATTCATGAACAGGTAGAATTGGCATTCGGAATCGCCGAGGCGGTACAGTGTAGAAGATATCTTCGATAAAAGGGGTATGACTCCGATGGATTCCCCAGTCGACATTGGTGAGACCCTGACTTTCGCGGATCATCTGGCGGATCAATGTCGGGATGTTTGGCACCTGGACATTCTGGGCATGCGGAGCCAAGGTGTGGTCGGGTTCCACAATGCAAGGATGGACCGGTCGCGTTCGACGTTCCTTTTCTCGCCCCCTTTGTTCTAGGTTTTCTAGAACATAAGGTTTAGGAGTATATTCCTGTTGATGGTGGGTCGGATCAGTTCAGTTTTGGGCATCAGCTCCAAAACCAATGGCTGCGCTGTTGTTAGTAGTGTGATAAGGAGCAGTACATCCTTAGACGGAGGGTTCGATCGGATGGTTGGTTGAAGGGCCAACTCTCGGTTGCCCAAGATTCAAGGTGCGCTGATGTCCAGTAGCCTGTGTATAGCTTCCATCCAGCCGCGGGCGCGTGGATTGGTTACTGTAGTCAGAAGAGGCTGAACTCTCAATGGATGAGCAGGAAGCCTGATCCCCTCTAGATCTCCTTCATCTTTGATGATTCAATAGATTGGTCAATTCCATGTTACCATGGAGTTGCTGAGTACGCTGTTGGCGGCTTTGAGTCAGCTCTTGCATTACCAGTTGGAACTCTTCCCTAGTGACAGGGCCTTGCGGATCTAAAGGTTCTGTATAATTTTGGTCGGTAGGAGGAAGTTGCACTGGGTTTTGTCAGTCCTATCCTTCTAGATCTATAGTTATGGAAGTAGTTGTAGTATTCACCATGGTGGAGAGCAAAGCTCTCTCCTAGACTTGGCATAAATATGAATAGGATGGAAGAACTTGTGGGCTTGAAATCTTGTTCTTCTCCTTAGATATTTGCAATCCAATATCGGAAGTATATCCAATGAGCAGAAGAAAAGCTGGGTTCTCAGTGAAAGCGCCAAAGTGTTTGTACCAAAATTGGGTACAGCACTCTCCAGATGTGATTAAAGAGATTAAATGAAGAAAATAAACGTAAAACGAGGTAGATCTAATAAACACGCCAATCAACGTACAAGAAAATGCGCAGAAATACCCAAATTTAGAGTAGTTCGGCGTATGGCCCACGTCCCCTATTAGATGACCTTTATTGATTTTTTCTTGCTAGGTTACAATGAGTTACAATAGTATAATCGAAGTAGAATACGAACTTCGGTAGTGTTTGGACGTAAAAGAGTAAATGTCCATTTTTATAGGTCCAGGGTCACTATTTATAGGTGTAGGCAGCAAATATCTCGCCCAGATCTCGAAAGACTTCTTCTCTCACATGAATGGGCCCACATGAGCGAGTTCAGGTGATTTCGACTTGATCTGGGAGCGATACAAATTGATTGGTCCTTTTTGGATGAAATTGGTCAAGTACGTCCTTGGGGTTGTATGCAAGCTCCTGTAGAAATTTGGTGACATTTGGACTTGTAGGTCTAGAGTTATGATTGATGCAAGTTTGAATTTTTTAAAGGCTGCTGAGTTTGCATCGTTTCTGTTCACATTGCTTCTGTTGCCATCGCTTCCAGGCACTTGATGACTGATGACATAGTGCTAACTTTTAGGATCGATCCACTTTTCGTTCTGAGTGACGAGTCTCTTCTTCTTCATGTTCTCCTTCATATCGCTCTAATTCACGTGCTTCGTATCCATGTCGTTCATATCCATCGTCGGTGGTTAGTTTGTATTGCTTTTAAATTTGTTCCATTTGTATCGCTTCCTTTATTTCTCGTTCGCATTGGTATTCCCATGCTGCTTCACGTCGATCAACAAGAATGTCGTTCGTATTGATCCATCGCGTATCATTCACATCGATCCCAGGCCAATCGATACGAATAGCATGTATAGGTGGATCGATATGAATAAATTGGTGGACGATGGATGCAAAGCATGGTGAACGCGGACCGATACGAAGTGAGGCATGTTTGATGGATACGAATGAAATTTTGGTTCATGGATACGAACCACCACTTACCTCAATGGATACGAATAGGGCTAGTTCTTCCCGATGGATTCGAATGAAACTGATACGAAGGAGATGGAATGATGGATACGAGGTTGAAAATGCGTTGTCATGGACATGAATGAGTTGGTTCCTTCCATGGATGCGAACTAGTTTGATTTTGATGGATACGAAGAACGTCGCCTTGGATGGATTCGAACGAAAATGGATACGAAGTAGTCGATCATCCTGGCTTTGTTAGATCAATATCTTGAGCATATGAACTTCGATTGACTTGAAATTTGAAACGTTGGCATTTATAGTTTTGATTGTCATATCAGGTTATTTGTAGCTCGATCTAGACTCAGGCAAAACTCACTAGCATCCATAGTGGATCTACTTATAACTAGTTTTTGGGATGAACTGTCTTTTGTTTCCAATCAATTCCTTGGTTTCATGGCCTTGGAAAAAAGCAGGATAATATATCTTTCATCTTAGTTGAACTTGTGTGAGACCTCTTTACAAAACCTTATTCTTTTGGTTAGGTTAAAGTCCCACGAGATGTTTCCTTTAAGGTTGATATTAATCATACCGGAAGGTTGGGTTGATAGTCCTCTTTGGGTTTAGGTAAATTATCAAATTCCTTAATGGATTTGTAAGAGCTCCCGACCATGTCGGAAGGTAAGAACACTTATGTGAAATAGATTTCGTCTTTGTCGAACGGCATGGTAATGGTCTCTTTTGGACTAAATCTTATAAGATTATTTTGTGGATAGACTTTCATTATGTTGAAAGGTTTGATCGCTTTGGTTTTAGCTTCGAAAGGTATAGGTGTTGTTAAAGTACATAATGCTTCCAACCTTGTCGAAAGGTTAATTCCAATGATTTGGAGAGGTTTTAGTCAATGTTGCCCAGAATAAGTTGTCAACCTTGTCGAAGGGTTTAAATGTAGAATTAAAGGCTTCAAAAGTTTGCAGTGATTTCTTATTATAGAAGCGTATTGACCTCGTCGACAAGAATATTCTGATGGGGTAGAACGTGAAAATATGAGTTAAATTAACAAAAATTTAAGCAAATGGTGAAGTAATTAACAAAGCTAAGAACTTCCCTTTGTATTCAAGAGAGAACTTCCTTTTATTAAATTTTCCAAATTATACTCAATTAGGGTTACAGTACTTTGATTAAGAAATTACAAGATGAGGATAAGAGAAATTGAATACACCAAAAAATTACAGTACCTCCCATTGATCTCCATGCTTTCGACTGTGTCGAAAGGTCCCCTTTATATACGCAGTCGCGAAACTTTTGACTTTGTCCTAAGGTTTGCCTTTCTTCTGCTATTATGGACCTTTCGATATTTTCGAAAGGTTTGCTTGACGTTATGCCTTCATGAACATTTTGACTTTACCGAAGTGTTTGTCTTTTATATATTGTTGTCAACATTTTGACCTTGTCGGAAGGTAGCTCTCCTCCTAATTGCTGCGAACCTTCTGACCTTTTCGTAAAGTTTCTCTTCACGTATTTGTTATGAACCATTTGATATTATCGAAAGGTTGCTTCTCACTTGATTGTTGTCGAGAGTTGTCCTTTCCTTTAATGCATTTGAAAGGTTGTCTTCCATTCTTTTCTGGTTTTTGATTATTGCATTCTTCGTAAAACCCTTTCGACCTTGTCGAAAAGTATTCTGGATGTGCTCCAACCGGTTCGAAAGGCTTGATATGCTTTCGAAAAAGTCATTGTGGAGTGGCTCACACTTGCTTTGACCTCTTCATTCTTTTCGAAAGGGAATAATTCTTGTATGTTAAGAGATGGAACCTTTCAATTCCTTCAAAAGGTTTGATGCTAATGAATTCTGATGATTACATCCTTTTGACTCCTTTAAAAGGTTGTGTTTGAATTTCTTGTCCTTTTTCTTTATCGAAAGTCCTCTCCACCTAGTCGAAAGGTGGATTTTTGAAGTATCATCATGCACATGGATTTTGAAAGATAGCCTGGATTTCGCTAAAAGCTCATTGTTGGTAGGTATGATTTACTAGAACATCTTGTTGCTTTATGATCTTTCCTCCTGTTCTTGTGATCCTTCATTCTAGTGAATATTGTATGGTTATCATTTAGCTCCCCCCTGAAAGAAGCTTTTGTTCTTTTGGACAAAACTCCAATGGGTTCCTTTCTTTATTTCCTATAAAATAGACAATAATTCCTATTAAGTTTGTAACTTTTATTATGAGTCCTTAATGAATAGTCTTCAATTTATTAAGCTAATCTTTAAGAAGCCATTAAGGTCATATTTTTTAGATAAGTTGTCTGTATTGACCATAATAAAACTTCTTTAAGATTATGGAATAATATCACCTGACTTGCAGATATCGGTTCAAATAAATGAACCTTTGGAGAAAGCTTACTACATACTCTAAATATTCCTTTCTTGAGTTAGACCTTTTCAACTTGTGGAAATCAATTTCATGCTATTGAGGAATTTTCCCTATTCCTCTAAGTTTTCTTTGTTGAAAGCTATAAATTTCCCTCATTTTGTCTTTCGTATGTCAATCTGGGATGTCTATTTAAGCACGATTCAACTGTTGAGAATTTTGATGATCTTTCTTAAAAGAAAATGAGAAATCTTATAAAGGATTATCAAACATCCTATATGGAAATTAGAAATTATCATGGAAATCATCAAGTAATTTAAAAATTACTTAATTTAAAACTCCAATAAAAATCGCTCAAAATCTCCAATATGTAAATTAAAAATAAGAAATTCATCAACCATCACTAATATCAGTAAGGAAAATTAGATTCCATTAAATAAGGGAATTAAAAGTCCAAGAATAAAAAATGTGGTCTGAAATTTGTCCATTCTTTTTAAAAATCCAAAGGTCAATGGAAAGTTCATAAATTATCATGGAAAATCAATAAAGAGAACAAAGAAATCATGAATGCATGAAACAAGTGATCAATAGGAAATTACCATGAAAATTTAATATGAAATTGTAGCATGCAAAATTCATGAATCATTAGAAAAATAAATAGGGAAATTCATTAAACCAATAATTCAGCAAGAAATCACTACGATAAAAGAAATCATGGACATAAGATCAACAAATCATCACTAAAATCCATATGAAGAGTATAATTCACTAAATCTGAAAACTAACAAGATCATCAAAAATTCAAAAGGGAACCAGAAATGCAAAATTCCCAATTCATTATGAGAATCGACAAAGGACTCCAGAAATCACGAAATCCAAATAGAAATTTGCATCAATAGAAATGGTGAAACTCAAAAATTCACAAAATCAAAAATTTATCCATAGCCTCGTCGGGATCCAATTTGACGAATTAAATATTCAACGCTCCTTTTAGTATAAGTATGAAGCCATAGATATATCTAATAAGAGCATATTTAGTATATATCAAGTTAAAGATAACTAAGTTGATCCTACCTTAATTCTAAGGTTACTCATAGGAAATTTTTCTGTTAATAAATGTGTTGCTCCTAATGCACCTACAAGTTAATAGTATATATATATATGTATGTATGTATGTATGTATGTATGTATGTATGTATATGTATATGTATATGTATTTGTATATGTACATGTATATGTATATGTATATGTATATGTATATGTATATGTATATGTATAATGTGTATGTGTATGTGTATGTGTATGTGTATGTGTATGTGTATTGTGTATGTGTATGTACACATAGGTACAATAGACTCTTCTATCCAATCATTCACTTTATCTCAAAGAATTCA
This sequence comes from Allium cepa, assembly GCA_030765085.1. Lineage (NCBI taxonomy): Eukaryota > Viridiplantae > Streptophyta > Magnoliopsida > Asparagales > Amaryllidaceae > Allium > Allium cepa. Next base: position 512,445,159 of record CM060941.1, read on the forward strand.
GGGGTGGCTTTCTTAACCTAATCTTGGAATGGAGTACTGTATCTTTGTGACTAAAAATTTATTATCTGTTCCATTCCTTTGGTTTTCATATCAACCTTTATTTTTGTTTCCATGTCATGGATTCTTTCTTTCATTTCCTGGTTTCATGCTTTTCTTTTGTTTGAAAGTTTCTTAATCCTTTGATGTAGGAATCATTTTCCTAAGATTAGAAGTTTTGTAATTCATTAGAATATCCTTTGCCTCTGTGTGTATCTTCTTCTAGGATTCGAGCACTGTCTCAGATGATGGAAAGGTTTATTTCTTTAACCCTTAATTATCTTGGGTTCTGACTTTATTTTTTAGTTTTAGGCATCTTTGTCTTTCTTTATTTGTTTGGTGCCTCTTTCGGTCTTCCCTTGGCTCCGAGGGATGTAGCGTGTGTTAAGTTGAACTTCTTTCAGTAGGTTGCTGATGAGTTCTTTACCTGATCGTCCCCTATAAGGTGATTTGGTCATTAGGGGCTTTCGATTTTGTGGGCGCTTATCCTAACCCTCGCCTAAGAGGTGATATGGACATTAGGGCTTTTAATTTTATACATGCTTATCCTGACCCTCCCCTAAGAGGTGATACGGACACTAGGGGATTTTAGAGGTTTCGACCCCCCTTCTATGAGGTTCCATTGGTAAGGGCTTGAGGGGACTTTACCCTTCCCCCTAGAGGTGCCTATAGTAAGGTATTTTTATAGATTTTGACCCTCCCTCTATGAGGTGCCTTTGGTAAGGGCTTAAGAGGATTTGATACTTCCTCCCGGAAGGGCTACCGATTGACCATAGGCTAAAACTTTGTGCGTTAAAAATCATTTTTGGCCACTTGAAATGTTCTTTGAAAATACTTTAAAAATTGATTTCTTTTTTGCAGAAAGAATTTTTGTAAATGTACCCTTCTAATATAGTGAGGGATTACATTTTGTATAAGGGCTTGATTATATGAAGGTCCTTAGACAGAACTACTCTCAGTAAAGGTTTTAAAATCTTTCTCATAGTAGAGACACTGATTTCAAATATGAGACAGGAAGGTAATGATTCATGAAATCGATAAATAAATTCCCTAATATGATTTTTGTCAATAAGATTTTGATGGCTTTAAAACTTTTCATGAAGAGATATGGATTGGCTCCTCATTGCCAATGCTTTTTAGAAAGTTTTTGAGATATTTAAACCGCTTAGTCAAAAGTCATTTGTGTGCATTTACTAATGTTGTATTACATCTTAAAATAGTTCTATAAATCTAATTTTGGGATAAATAAGTATATTTTTCATCCAGGCCATGGGGTGATTGAAAATAATTCTCTTAAAAGGATACAATTTGGGAAATTTCCTTTTGAAATCATTTACTAAAAATAGAGCTAGGAAACATAGTTTTTCCTTCTGATTTATCACCATGTTCTGGTAGGCTCGCTTAGAATTCGAGTAGTATATTTATAAGCTTCTAAAATAATGAGTAGAACTGTTAGGAGTAAGTTTCATGAGAGCAAGTCTTTGTACCGCTTGGACCTAAACATTGATAGTTGCTTTGTATTAGGCATTTAATCGTCTTTATCAAGTAGCTAGAAATTTGTTGTGCTTCAAGGGTGTGCCGAATATCATAGACTTGTTATGTTTTTCCTATAATTGTACTTGAATTTTGAATCAGTACATGTTAAAATTTCAATACAAATCTGAATATGAATCAAAGTACAAATCAGGTTAAAAAGCTAAGGAATAAGAGAATTCATAATGGAAATCATGTTGTAGAGCCAAATGATTTGATGAGAATCCGCATTTTTTGAAACCGCTTTGTTGTTTTCTTCAAGAGTTTACTTTATGCTTCTTTAGTAAACTAATTTAAAGTTCCTGACATGACAATATTCTGAATTATCCCAGCTAATGCACTACATTGATCGGTTTAGAGTCCATTCGCTTTACGATAATCGTAATAATTTTCCATTTTTCTTGATTCTAATCGGCCTCTCATCCTATGAGTAGTTAAGTAACATCCTTCATCTTTTGCCGAGAAGCAAATATGTGAGAGAGTTTTCCCTAAGGCTACATAGTTGGATTTCGAAATCTCCTTCCAAATTATTTCTTTGTTATATAACTATTTTTTGGAACTCTAGGGATTAGATCTTTCCCCCACTGTGTCTTATCTCAATCATTTCTTGTCATGGCTCGTTTCATTTAAATGGATAAATTTTCTTTTTTGGGAACAGAAATATTGTAGATCTTTGCAACCGTTGATATAAAGATCTTTCCGAAATGGAGTTTGGTCAACCAACCCTGACCAAACTGCCATTTGCTTTTCACTATTGGTTATACTTCTTGCCTTTAATGCCTTTATATGAAACCTTTTTAAGTATTTATCAAGTGATTCTCCCAGCCTTCTTCTGATAGTAGCTAACAAGCTAAAATCCATAGCTTGATCTTTTAATGCGCAAAATTGGGTTACAAATTCCTAAGAAAATTGTTACCCGAAATGAGTTGATTTTCCTGACGATTCTTATACCATTTGATAGCAGCTCCTTGAAAAATAATTAGGAAAAGCTTAGAGTGGATCGGCCTTGGAGCATTATACAAATCCATTCGTATCTCAAAAGCTATCAAGTGATCTTCTGGGTCGGAAGTTCCATCATACTTCGATGAGGGGAATCGAGTGTAAGATGGGACGTTAAATGCCATTATCACTTCTGAAAAGGAAGTTCTTTATTGGATAACAAATTCCTTTGGTTTAGAAGTTCCCTTTCCCTTAAGTGTAACCATCATATTTAGCGTAGGGGGTATGCTTGATCGACCTCATTTTTGTGGCAACTTTTGCTGTTTCTTTAGATTGGGCTACTTGATTGCTCAAAGGACCCTTTTTCTTGGCTATATGGGTATAACTCACGGTCCTTTTCCGTATTTGGAGGTTTCGCTTCATCCCCTTCCTCCACAATCCTTATCGGTTCTTGAGATGGGACTTTTTCAAAAAGTTCTTGTATCGCCATCAATTGTTGTTGTAAATTCTAGATTTCAATCTCGCTGTTTCTTAGCATGATTAAAGTCAATGGTTGCCCAATTTCCACGTCCTTTAAAGTGAGGTTCGAGACTATATTGTTTTCTAAAGTTAATTGTGGCATAACTCCTTCATTTGGGATAATAATATTTTTCATGGCTCTTTCCACCTTCTTCTTTTTAAGAAAAATATTCTAACAATCCACAGAGAAAGTTACGAGGGATCGAAGGTTCAAGCACTCCTTCTAATGTCAAAATGTTAACAAGATTCCTTGTCAACACCCAAAAGTTATTCCAAGAAAAGTAGGCATATTAATTTGGATAAAGGACATGATACCCTTTTGGATTTCCTTTAAATTTAAACGTACTCATTGTTGATTCTTGGGTCGAACCTTTTGACATCATCGAAAGGTTGGGGCTTTGATTTAGGTTATCTTTCGTCTTAGTTGAACTTGTATAAGTCCTCTTTACAAAACCTTGTTCTTTTGGTTAGGTCAAAGTCCCATGGGATGGTTCTTTAAGGTTTATTTTAATCCTACCAGAAGGTTGGGTTGATAGACCTCTTAGGGTTTTGGCAAATTATCAAATTCCTTGATGGATTTGGCTGAGCTTCCGACCTTGTCGAAAGGTAAGTTCACTTATATGAAGTAGACTTCGTCTTTGTTGAAAGGTATGGGAATGGTCACTTTTGGAATAAACCTTATAATTCGAAGTATCTATATTTTAAGGATAGACTTTGACCATGTCGAAAGGTTTGATCGCTTCGGTTATAGCTTTGGAAGGTACAGGTGTTGTTAAAGTGTATAATACTTCCAACCTTGTTGAATGGTTAATTCCAAAGATTTCGGGAGATTTCAGTGAATGTTGCCCAGAATAAGTTGTCAACCTTGTCGAAGGTTTTAGATTGTAGAATTAAAGGCTTGAAAGGTTGCGGTGATTTCTTATTATAGAAGTGTATCGATCTTGTCGACAAGAACCTTCCAATGCGGTTGAATCTGAAAATATTAGTTAAACTAAAAAAGATTAAGCAAATAGTATAATTAACAAAGCAAAAAACTTCCCTTTATATTCTAGAGAGAACTTCCTTTTATTAAATTTCCCAAAATTATACTCAATTAGGGATATGATACTTTGATTAATAAGTTACAATGTTAGCATAGGAGAAATTAGATCCCTTAGAACCTGACCCCGCGTTCGCTATTTTTTGATGCTGGCGACCTACCTTTCATCTCCATGCTCTCAACTGCGTCGAAAGGTCACCCCTTTATATGCAGCCGCGAACCTTTCTAATTTGTCGAAAGGTTTGCCTTTCTTCTGCCATTACGGAAATTTTGATATTGCCGAAACATTTTCTTATCTTTATGCCTGCATGAACCTTTCAACTTTACCAAAGGGTTTGCCTACTATATACTTTTGTGAACCTTTCGCCCTTGTCAGAAGGTTGGTCTCCTGCAAATTGCTGTGAACCTTTCTACCTTGTCGAAAGGTTGCCTTCGTATGTTTGTTATGAACCCTTCAGTCTTGTCGGAAGGTTGCTTCTCACTTGATTTTTGTCGAATGTTGTTCTTCCCTTCAATGCTTTTAAAAGGTTATCTTCCATTATTTGCTGATTTTTTATTATTTCTATCTTCATAAAAACCTTTTGACCTCGTCGAAAAGTATTTTTGATGTGCTTCAACCGGTTCGAAAGGCTTGCTATGCTTTTGAAAAAGTCATTATGGAGTGGCTTGCACTTTCTTTAACCTCTTTATTCTTTTGGAAAGGTAAGAAATTCTTGTATATTTAGAGACGAAACCTTTCGACGCCTTCAAAAGGTTTGATGCGAATGAATTCTGATGATTGCATCCTTTCAACTCCTTCAAAAGGTTGAGTTTGAATTTCTTCTCCTTTATCTTTGTCAAAAGTCCTTTCGACCTAGTCGAAAGGTGGATTTTTGTGGTATCATCATGCCTATGGATTTTGGAAGATTGCTTTGGACTTCGACGAAAGCCCTTTGTCGGAAGGTACGATTAACCATAATATCTTGATGGTTTCTAATCTTTCCTTATGTTCTCGTGATCCTTCTTTCATACCTTCATTCTTGTAAATATTTTATGGTTAGCACTGTATTTTTATTATAATCAGTTGATTAACCAATTTGGTTGTAGGAACGGTTTTTAAAATATATGTTTTAAAAAGAGATATTAGTGAGGGGAAACTCATTCCGCTAAGTGGTATGGTCTCATTAAATATTAGTAAAAAGAGATGTAATTGTAATTATTCATACCAGTCTTTAGTCTGACTCAAAATTTTTGTTTCCCCTTAAACTCATGGGTGCTCAAAATTGATTTGAGTAGGCTGAGGGTTTAAGTATTCAGGTTGTAGTAGATTTTGGCAAATAAAGCTTTCGAAGATGAGCAGGGGGCTGGCGGATAGCTAAAATAGGAATTATTTTTTAAATTGTTTCCACTGTGTATTAGGAATTATTTTTTAAATTGTTTCCATTATGTATTCAGACAGTTATGTCTATTTTGCTTTGATCATCCAAGAGGGCATCTTCATATGTCGGTTTTAGCATATTATTGTAAATTATAACTGATCATTGCCTGGGACAACGTTTGGGGATTTTTTAACTTGGATATAATATAATTTGAAATGTAATTACAGAAATTATTGTTTTCTCGAAATCTGTGATTTTTTCATATTCAAGTACTTCTGATATTATGGATACCGTTAACATTACCATATTTTGTCACCAAAAGTTAATACTATGGATGATTGCATCATCCATAGCGCTTAGCTTTGGGCCTCCAGATACGGGATGTTACAATTTGGTATCAGAGCCTTGGTTTATAAAAAATTTAATCAAAAATGGTTTTGAAAAATAGAATCCAAAAGGATTAGAATAAGATGGGGTTGGGATAACGCTGTAGTAACATACTTGTACTTACTATATATAAATTTTATCTCCATTCTTCGACCTTTAATTAGGTTATCTTTCTGTATCTCATGTGGTTTGAATACAAATATGGATGGGATAAGAAGCAAAGTCAACCAAGGAGGGGGAGGCACCGAAAGGAATGTCAGACCTAATGTTAGGACAAACCAAGTTCACGCGATGTTTGTTCGTGTAGAAGTCCCGATGGTCGGAATGGAAGCATGTATTAGTTTTTCAGGACGATGATAAAGGTGGGAGTTGCAACCGAAGTGTAAGGAGGAAATGCTACAGGAGCAGGGGTACCGAAGGTTCTAGTAGTTAATCATTCTGCTTAGATGAGTGGTGATTATGTGAAGCTAGAAGGGAAGCTGTTTGTAGGAATGGAGGATACCAGTGAAGTTAAGAACTGGTTGTTGCACTGCGAAAGGATTTTTGCAGATCGGGGGCTCAATGATGACCAAAAGAGGAGGTTAGTGTCTAGGTAGCTATAGGGAGTCCCATTCTTCTGGTAGAACAGTGTAAAAGCGACAGTTGAAAAGGAGACAGTTACTTGGGAGGATTTCAAGAGGAGATTTCAATAGAGGTTTATGTACGTGATGGAACCGTCAGCTTTGATTAGGAAGTTTGCTAAACGGGTGCAGGGGAGATATCTGTAACTAAGTATGCTAGGAAGTTTGAAGAGTTAGTCCGGTATGGGTATGCTTCAGTGGATAAGTATTTAAACGAAATGAGAAATTCATCATAGGTTGAAGTTGAAATTGGCTAGTATTACTTTGTCCTACCACAGGGATCTTTCTGATATTGTTGTAGAGACGGCATTAAGGCAGGAGGAAGTCCTTGAGTCTTTGGAGGAGAGCAAGGAAACATGGCCCATGTTGGGCAGGGACAGAAGAGAAGGTTCTTTCCCAAGAAATGTGATCAGAAGGATGGAGCAGCGAAGAAAGTGAAGTCTATGGTTGTCTGCTATAAATGCGACACGAAATGGCACTTTGCTAACGAGTGCCGCTTAGAGAAATAAAATGATGTATCTAAGCAGTAGAATGCTAGATGCTTCAATTGTGACCGGATTGTCTTTATCGTAGAAGATTCTACAGGTGCAATGTTTGCTTTGTTGGGTGCTTTAGATTCAGATGTCGAGTTGAGCCGAGTTTTCATGGTTAGGAAATTGGCAGATGTGTTTGATCCTGTTGTTGGATTGCTACGGAGGTGAGCTATCGAGTTTTGGATAGATTTGGTTCTGGGAGCCGAAACAGTGAGTTGGCCGTAAAGAAGGATGGCCCCTTCAGAGATGAGGAAGTTGAAGGTGTAGTTGGTGGATTTAGACAGCTTAGACAGCATGAGGTCTGATATCCAACACATGATTTGGAATTAGCTGCAGTGGGTTTTTCTATAAAGGTGTGGAGACCTTACCTTTTAAGAGTAAGGTTCGAGCGGTATACATATCATAAATCGCTGAAATATTAGTTCTCTCAAAAGAAGATAAACATGAGATAGCAAAGATGGTTAGAATTCATAGCCACTTATGATTTTGGGATTGAGTATACACTTGTGAAAGGCAATAATTTTGCAAATGTACATAGCAGGAAGCATCATAATGCAGTGTTATCAATGATGGCTGAGTGGAAAGATTTAGTAGCCTTAGCAGACTGCAAATTGCAATGCCATCGTTCGAAGTTCACTATACATTTCGAAGGTTCCAAGATGTATCAGGATATGAAGAGGAGTTTTTACTGGGAAGGTTGTAATATCGTTTCTAACCTAGAGGGGGGTGAATAGGGTGATACTAATGCGGAAATAATAATAACAGAAAGAAATGCAGTCGAGATCACACACAGTTTTACCCAACTTCGGCAATAACCAACCTACGTGCTGCCCCTAAGGTTCCTACTAGAAATTAGGTAATCAGATGCTTACAAAATCATGTAAAATCACGACACCCTCTAACACAATCAACCTAACTCTAAGCTCAAAACCCTACAACAACTCAGCCACTGAGTTCCGAATTCTCAAACTACACCCCATGGTTTGTACCTAGTTACACAACTAGAACTTACACAATTGTAAAATAGAAAAATTAAAAAATAAAATAAAAATACTAAACAGAAGCCTATACTAAAAATGACGCCCAATAAAATTTAAAAGCCGACCCAATTAATAGTTAGAGTAGAAACGTTGGTCTACCTTTTTGTTTGTAGCCGATCCCTTTTGCTCTTCGTTCTTCAAAATTACGGTTTCTGGAAATTATGGCCGCCGATTCCAATTGATTGATTGATGAGTTGTTTTCGTGTTGATTGTTTCGTTAGTTGATCGCCTTGCTTTGAATTCATTTATTCGCTTCAATAAGTCGAGTTGGATGTTGATAACGTAGTACGTGATTTTTTCCCCTTTCAAATATGTAGTGTTCTTGACTTTGATTCGAGTTATAAATTATTTCATGATTTATTTCAAGGCTCATTATGGTGTTTTATTTAACTCGAATTCGATGATTGCCGTTGATGAAATTGGGTTCAGTTTATAGGTTTCGAAATCCTATAATCTCGATCGTATATTTTTTATTTCAATTTTTCACTCGCTATGCTCGGCCATTCGATTTTCGATTTAATGATTGAGACGAATTCTGACTTGTTCATTTTCTTAATTGATCATCCTTCGATTATATTTTATTATGCATTCCGTACTTTTCTTCCTTGACTTGTTCATTCTTCTCCTCTAGCTTGATATTTGAATTTAAGATAGTGTTGTCCTCCTGAAAATTGGTTGGTTCACCATGAATTGCCCGACGACTTTATTCAAACTACTGATAATTACCCACGGCTTGATTTTCTTCAATTCTATACTTATATACATGTATACATACATACGATATCTGCATATTTATTTATATATGCCATTATGCTTGCTTTGAGTTATACTTCGAGTGCTTGCTGTCTCCTCTGTTGCATATGTATAAACATGCCTGCTCCATTTGCGCACATGTTGAATGCTTTGCATTTGTCTCCGGTTTCACATGTTAATTTAAGTCTTCATGTTGCGGTCTGGTTATATTTTTTTGTATGTTAATTGGACCTGATTCTGTATGAACTTGTGTTTATGCCTGTAGAAATGCTTGCATATCCATATGAACTGACATTTGAACTTGAAGTCATTTCCAGTCTGTTCTTGTTTCACTTGCATTATGTTCAACACTATTTGGTTTTCACTGCATATTTGTACATGTCTACACATGCATGCTGGTCTAGATCATCTAGAAATCTGGTTATTGCCACAGTTTTTTTTTTTTTTTTTGCATTTTGGGGTCTGCATTTTGGAGTTGTTCATGCCTCTGTTCTTGTAGTCTTGTCTCTCTTGCTCTTGACCATTGCATTGAACTTGTTCCAGCTACTTTGAGTCTGGTTGCATGTGTGGATTTCGATGAATCAAGGCATATCTTAAATGTTGCTTCTTTGTTGCATACACACATGTATGAACTCTTGTATCCTTGACCATATCTTGTTAGCCTTACATTGATATGTTTACCTGAGTGCTTGCATTCTGATGAACTTGTACATGTCCTGTGCCTTTGTTGATTCTGTCTGGTTTCATGTTGAAATCTGAGTGTAGCATGACTTGTGCTCTTGTATTCAAGCTTGGTTCAATTCTGGTTTTTTTATTTGAGTTATAATGCCTTGGCTCCATTGACTTGTTTTCATGTTACATGCTAGACTTGCTGTGCCGAAACTAAAATGTTGCAAGCACCAGTGTTGAATAAAGTTTTGTCTTGGGTTTGACCTTGGCTCATCTGTCTCTGCAATTTTAACAAGCAAGTGTATTTCGGTATGCATGACCTTGTGGCATGTACAGTGATACATTGTGCATGTCACAAATTGTTAATGTAAGAAGAAATAAAAGAAAATGAAGATGAACACCCCAAATAACTGACGTAAACAATATTTTGAAACTCACACTTCATTTTGCACTGCAAAATATTTCTTTTTCAATTTTACCGCGTTAGTGTTTATTTTCAGATAGTTCAGATGTTGGACACAGGTTGGAGAAGAGTTGTTAATAAAATACGAGTGATGAGTGAATATATGTAGTGAGGTGAAAATTGTAAAGTGTAAATTGTGTTGTAATTGAAATTATATAAATTGAAAATGTGTAAATGTAGTGAAAGCTCAAATTTGTACTATTTGAATTTTTAATAAAATATTTATTTGAATAAAATATTTGTCTAAAACAGAATTCTAAGTTATTTATTTTATTCAATAAATATTTATATAATTATGTGGAAAAATAAAATAGTATAATAACAAATACATTGAAATGAGTATATATATATATTGTCATCAAAAAAATCAAAGGCTATTATATTCTATAGTCTCCTACTTTTGATAATAACAAACATTTATTTAGATTTTGACTCTGTTACATGTATTTGGTTTTGATGAATTCTGTTAGCTCCCCTTATTTGCATACTCCCCCTTCACATATGCATAACAGTAAATATAAAATATGCAAGTAAAAAATAATAAACAATCCTATGAACCTAGATGAGAATATACAAATAAAAAATAAAAAATTTGAACTTAATTGCCAAAATCTTAACCACTCTCCCCTTTGTGTTATCAGAAAATGAGTGATAGCATTAGAAAACAGTGATAAAATGATAGACATTAATAGAACATCAACACCTAATCGAGTATAAATATTAAATATCAGTAAGAGTCAAACAAAAATCATAAATACTCTGTTAGCTGCATATTCTATTTTAGAGTGATCAGGGTGATGTTGGCATAAAAAGTCATATAGCCACGTCATTTGTGTTATATTTATGACTGTAATTTAAATACTTACTAATTATGCATAACCGTTAGGACTTTTAAATGAGATTAGTAGTATTCCAAATTTATATTAAAAAGTGAATTCCAACCACGTTCTAACCACGCATAACCGTGAGTACTTTTAAGTAGGGTTAGAATCAACTCGCCTATTTCAATCAATTTTGATATGTGTTCCATACGTGCATAACCGTAAGGACTTTTAGATGAGCATGAAAGCACATAATCCAAGATTCCAAGTAGTTTACAAATGCATAACGGTGGGGATTTTTAAACGTGAGTGAGTACTTTTGGACGATTTTATTGCTAATTAAATAAAATAATGAATAATTTCCTATTTAAATACCACATTTTGACATATCATATTGGATTTTTATGAGTGATAGTCATAGAAATATGATAGGAATATTGATGGTCATGGAATTTTTACCAACCAAAGTTATTACAAATTTTGCTTAAATTTTTAAATAAAATTACTAAATATACATTTCAAGTCATAATGTGTGATTAATATCAACACTCATCACTTTTTCAGTCACTATTTATCTTTTCAATGATCAATAGGAAATCGGATTAATTAACATGGGCATTTAAGATCAAATCCAAAAATATAAATTCAAATTTCTAAAATTCCTAAACTGAGATGAAGTCGACAAAAACTATTTTCTGAATGGGTTTTGTAAAAATGTCTACTGATTGAAAATCGATTGAAATGAAATTTTTGCAAATATTTTATTTGAAAATTAGATCTCTAATGAAATGATATCTAACATCTATATGCTTGGTGCGAGAATGATTACATGATTATTTGTGTGATCAATTGCACTTTTGCTATCACACATAAATGGAACTCCTTTAAAACTTTAGACCATAGTCTTGCAATTTTTGTATCATCCATAAAATTTGAGCATAGCAACCACTTAGAGCAATATACTCTGCCTCAGTGTTAGATAATGCAATAAATTTTTTTTTTTGACTTAACCATGCGATAACAAGTGTCCTAACATAAAACACGTTCCACCAGTCCTTTTTCTATCAACTAGACTACCAGCATAATCTGCATCTGAATACCTTTTTAACTCAAATTACCATTAGTTGGACACCACATACCAAACCTTGGGGTGTACAACAGTTACTTATAATCCTTTTCACAGCTTTTAAGTGAGATTCTTTTGGATATGATTGAAAACCATGCACATAAACATACCGAGAACATAACATCTAGTCTAGAAGCAGTAAGATAAAGAAGTGATCCAATCATACCTCGATATTTCTATTGATCAACTACTTTACCTTTTTCATCCTTGTCAAGTTTAATTGTTGCGTCATGGGAGTTTTTGCAGGTTTAGCATCTTTTAATCAAAATTTGTTGATAAGCTCTCTAATATATTTTGTCCCAGAGGTGAATGTAACTTTTTCGCTTGTTTGATTTGTAAATCCAAAAAAGAATTTCAACTCTCCTTCCAAGCTCATTTCAAACTTTTCCTGCATGACTTTTTCAAATTTCTCATACAAAAGGATGTTAGTGGCACCATAAATAATGTCATCAACATATATTTGAACAATCAATAGGTCATTATTTTCGTGCAACAGTAATAGTGTGGTGTCTACACAACCCTTTTTGAACCCATTTTCAAAAAGATAAGTGTTAAGACATTCATACCATGCCCTAGGGGCTTGTTTTAATCCATATAGTGCCTTTTTAAGTTTGTATACATGCTTAGGGTATTCTTGACTTTCAAATCCTTCAGGTTGTTCAAGGAATACATCCTCTTTCAAAATTCCATTAAAAAAATCACTTTTAGTATCCATTCGTCTTAGTTTAAATCCTTTATAACAAGCAAAAGCTAACAATATTCTACTGAATTCTTGTCTTGCTACCGGTGCAAAAGTTAAATCAAAATCAATTCCTTCAACTTGATTATAGCCTCTAGCAACTAACTAGCTTTTTTCCTAATCAAATTTCCACATGCGTCAAATTTATTTTTAAAAATCCATTTGGTTCATACAACTGGATAATCACTAGGTCTAGGTAGTAGAATCCAAACATCATTTCATTCAAATTGATTTAGCTCTTCTTGCATAGCCATAAACCAAGTCTTATCATTAAGATCCGTATGTATGTCTTTGGATTCAATTTCTAAAATAAATATACTGTATAGACACAAATTACATAAATTTCTAAAAGAGGAACGAATTTGAGTACCTACGGTAGGATTACCAATTCTGGAGGATGATCTGCTTTCAATTCCAATTCTGGAGGATGTGTTTAAATGATGTGCATCTAACTTATGTACTTATCCACATTCATTTTTACCTAATACATATCTATTAATCCAAGTTTATTTCACACCCATTGACTTTTTACTGGATCCATTATTACTTAAGCCTACAAATATGACTTAAATTTGTATAATATTCCTTTACTTCCTAAGAGTATATATACATGTCCCTAAACTTCAAATTGTTATTACTTCAACTAAGGTGTTTAACTAATACGAAACTCTACTATTGTCTCAAATTAATAAGTTATAAAACTCAACCCTTAGTTTTCTTTACCTAAGGTTTTCATTTAGCTAATATTATTTATCCAATCCATATACTAATAGGACAACTTTCCTAAGTGTACAACTTTTTCTTACAGATTCTATGATTAACTACGTAACTTTTTAACCCATCCATTTTCTAAATCAAATTTCTTAATCATAAATCCATCAAATATATTATAGTCAAATTGTGAAAATTAATTCATATGGTATTTGTTATTAACCATTTTCGTCCAACAATCACCCTACTAACCATATTAATAAAAAATATCCACTTTTTTCTAACCTATCCACTTCCAATCTAACTTTATCATGAATTACAAATGTTACCCTAAATGTATCGCTAATTCAAAGTTTTATATTAGGATGATATTTCTTATACCTCTTGTTCCTAAATTTCACTTTGATTTTAACCTAGTCAAAGTATCTAAATTTCAAATTGCCTTATCTTTTTCTATCTTATTGATAATAATTTTTTTCTAAGTATGCATTTTATTTTTACTTTCTCTAGTTACAACTTCTAGCTTCAATATTATCATCAAATATCTTACAGTCAAATTGTGAATTTTACTTCACAAGATATTTTACATAGCTTTTAAATCCATCCATAATGATAATCACTTAATAATTATTATTTCTTAATACTAAACACCTAAGGGTATATGATTAAAGTTCTAAATTCTAGCTTTCAACTAATTTATTCTATATGGAATATCTTATAGTTAAATCGTGCAATTCTAATCATAAGATATTCATATTTTAGTTTTTCTAGCTTAAATTACAAACAATCCTTAATTTCTAACCAAAACTAATAATATCCCCTTTTGTATATTTGAAATATAAACCCAAGGAAAAATTATTTCTTTTACCATTTTAAAAAAAAAAATCACTTTTATAAAATTAACAAATACGCTCTCATATATATATATATATATAATACTCTCATAAATCATTCTATAGTGTTCCTATCTCTAATGAGTTACTCATCCTAGGATATTAATAATCCTATCCCTGATGAGAATCTACCCATAACAGAGCCAAGGGTCTCGCTTTGCATGAAAATACGGAACATGAAGGGTAATAAAGAAAAATAGACAGAACAAAATCTCACACGAATGGAATAACATATAATATTGAACAAATACTTTTACAGCATAAAACTTTTTGAATACATATATCAAAGTCTAACCTAAATTCATCTTGGACAGTTATAAACATCCATCCCTACAATTGCTGACAAACATCAAACAAAATACCCTAAGTATAACGGATAATAGAATATGTCCATACGTCGATGAATATCTCCAGGTCTCCTTTGGAAACTCCAACCGTCTTCGACTAATCTGAAACTGCTCGGATCCTGACCCGAGTATTGAAAATATCCGGATCAAGATTGATAAACCAGCATGAGAAAAACTCAATAATAAATGAAAGTGTCATATATCAGCCTTTGTATAAAATCCTTTGAAATAAAAAGTATCTCATAAGACCACGCCCACACATAAACACGGAGGGGTTTTTACCTTATGATAACTAAAACACTTTTATATCAAAACCTTTGATATTATTTCTAATGACACCTCTTTGAAAACATTTGCAAATAAACTTATTAATCTTATCCGAAATGGTTACCCATATAGCATTTCGAGGCCATTCATTACGCCAATACAAACAAAACCGCAGGTTCTTATTGGAGAATGGATTTCCATACAAATGACCAGGCTCAAGATCTACCTTCCGAAATGGGTACACCTCTAGATGGATGTCCCTAAAAACCATTACATAGCTTCTTTACCAAAACAAGACTAGCCCACCTCTATAATTAGATGGTACCGAATATGTCATCACCCGGTCCATACCGACCTTTATCCGAGCGCTCTCTTTCTATACACCATATTAATTAACATCCCGAATTTCATAGTGGGAAGAAATATATCTAGAAGGGAATGATCCTACCCTAATTGGGAATGACCCACTTAGCTTTGCCGCATCTGATCCTGTTTCGGTCATTTTCGGTTTGACAAGGGTTGAGGCAAACAATTACCTTTTCACATATCACATCATTAAATGCCACATTGCCCTTTCCGTTTAACTACTAATTGCCTTCTACAAAAATACAACCCTTGAGCTCGTATGTCTTAAGGAGGGTGTTAAGCTAAGAGCAGTTTCCTTCTCCGCCACCACTGATGTACGTTTGTAAAAACCAATGTACGTTTGTAAAAACCAATGTACGTAATCTTTAGAAATACAATGTCAAACAAACGTCCATACAAGTTGTCCAGGAACAGGACAAACCGAAGGCACTCTCCTACTACCACTAGTAGCGAGTAGTTCTTACAATCCGAAAAATCTCCACAACGAGGAGACCACTGCTATATATAACTTGGGAGCTACCCAGAGCAAGTCAACAAGCAGTCCTCATGCTATAAAGATCCACGGTCTTCAATCATCTTTAACATGTCTTCAAGTTCGAACGTATATATTGGTTCGAAGTGGTTTTCGGATAGGAATCAACTAAATCTTAACCCGGTTCCTTCAAAATCCAATTATCGATAAAAAGTGAATATGAGTATATAGGATTTATTAAGTCTCTTTTCACTTTAATTCTTTTCAGATGATTTCAAAATCTCTTCCTTTTGACGTAGGGTAACTTTGAGAAATTCATTCTTTTTTTTGGAAAATATCTCAAAATTCCTTACTTAACTTTCAATCAAATTCTTTACTTTTATATGGTCAAAAACAATGTTATTTCAGATATCGTTTACGATAAACCCTAAAAGAAATCTTATCAAACATTTTGGAGGAAATTGTATCATAGAAATCATTCATTCTGGATATTGCTTAAATTCTGGAGAATACTAATCTTAGAAAACTTAACATATTCTTTTTATTTAAGAGCATCCGGGCGTTCCTTTCGATCTGTTCAACCACTCGCCTAAGAAAAGAAAACATAGGTCAAGTAAGTTCAGGGCACTGGCTGCTCCATCCCTAACCTTACTTAAATACCTTGTTTTATCCTCCCGGATCTCACAGGCGGGAAAAATGTACTAGTCGTTTCCGCAAACTCAGATTTTCAATTTTATTTTGGTATTGCTTATAAATATTCCAAACCATCTTTCAAAAACGCTTAATTATCCTTTTTGAATCATTCAAAATTGATTCTGGGAAAAGTCTTTACATTTAAACTCATATACCAAAAGTTATAGAATTCGTAGCAGAAAAGTGCTACGGAAACTGTTATATAAGCCTATTTGATTTAAACAACTTTAAACATTTGATAATTCATATTTTCCAATTCAAATCTCTTTTAAATCATTTAAATAGATTTATAAAATTTATTTCATATTTTTCCATAATTACAAACGTTCATTTAAATAGATTTCCTGTTATGGTCACTTAACTGCACAAGCGCGATTTTTCTGGAAAATAGATTTGGACTTGTTTCAAAATCTACTCAACGAAATTTTGATTTTCTTTCTTCGTTTAGAAGATATGGATATAATAGTCCAGAATTTTCTTTTTTCGAAGAATCCGAGCTATATTTCACTCTACATATTCATTTGAACTTTTCGACGCGAGATCGCAAACTACCATTGCGCGACGCACCTAGTTTTAACTTTTTTTCAATATTTGAAATAATCTATTCAAATTGGATTTTAACACTTATAAAATCATTACAAATCATTTTAAATCAGTATTTTCACTTTTTAAAGTACTTAAAATGAATTTTCACTATTACCATATTATAATATTATTATATTACCATTATTTTAATATTAAATTTTAAATTCCAATTTCAATTCAATTTCAATTATAATATCAAATTAACCTCAATTAAAACTTAGATTTCAAATCTAATTTCAATTTAAACTTCAATTCAATCTCAAACTAAACTTCACTTTTTCAAAATCGATTTCAATTTCAATTTTACTATTCATCTCAATTTAGTTTCAAATTAATTACCCTTTTCAAATTTATTTCACTTCAATATTCAAATTCTCTTTTATTTTAACTTTAATTTCACTTATAAATGAAAAGAGACCTATTTTTCCAAAATATCTCATATTATTAAAATATGGTCTTATTAACAAAGTGATTACTTAATCAAAATGAACATGTCCAATATTCATATTTATCACTAACATAACATCCATTCAACCAATCACATACATATGATTTCAAATCCAACATTCACTCTTAATATCATAACGGGATATATTATCACAATTCACTTAATTTACTAACTATTAAATCATCCATATTAACAATCAATTTGGTGCAAACATTCATATGTCATAAGGGTGCAAATGTGATTGTTTTAAAATAACTAAAATATACATTAAAAAGCAATGAGAATTTCTCACCTTTACCCAAAATGTTTAATTTCCTACCAACATTCATTTAATTCAATGCTTCACTAAACCACCACCTAAACATTCTTCCACCTTTTCCAAGTGCTCGGCCATCTCCATCTCTGCTTTCTTTGCTCACGTCCTCCCCTTATCAACTCCCAAACTCACGGCCTAAGGCCATTTTTAAGAAGAGACGAAGGAGAAGTGAATTAAGAAGAGGTTGGAGAGTAACAAGTGGATTAGTGCTTAAGCACTCCTCTATTTTAACCCTCCTACCTCTCTTACAAAGGAGAAGCCATTAATGAGCAAAAGAAAGCTCAAAAATGAAGAAGTAGAATGTGAGGTGTGAAGAAAATGAGTGAAAATGTAGTGGTATTTATAGCAACAATTTCTTATGTAAATTACATTTTTAACCTTAGCTAACATGACTAAAATACCCTTCTACTTTTGAATTTTCAACTTACTTTCTTTCCTTTTCAAGATGATGAAGGATGTGCATTAATGAGAAGAGAAGGTTGGATGTGATGTTAAGTCCTTAAGTAATGATTTTGTCTTTTTTCTTTACCTTTTAAATTACATAATTGCCCTTTTGCTCCTTTTCCATGCATACTCAAAACATCCCATAAATGAGACATGACATATATGTAATGATGTTGTTTGTAAAGATTTGAAATAAAACTTAATTAGTCAAATCACGTCTTTTCACTTTTTACACTCTTTTATGTAAACTTTTCAAAAGTAAACCCTTTTTATCTTTAGTGCTAAATGTAAAGTGTTTAAATAGTTAGTAAAGTTGTATTTATGCGTATGTGTATGTTAGAAAATGTATCAAGTTGCAACAACTTGTCGACAACTTGTTTTGGTTGAAAACGGTGTTTTTGTCAATAAATTTTACCTTCAAAATTTGATGTTTTTATTAAGCTATATATTGTTGTAAACCCAACTTTAAAATGAACTTTTTATTTCTTTAAATAAATTAAAACTTGTCTTTTTATATTTTTAAATCATACTTAATTAATATCAAAATCTCTAATTTTACAGTGTATGTAAAACTGACAAAATGCGACAAATTTTTGTTATTTTTGTAAAACGATTACCATTACTCTTTTAAATATTTTAATATGCTTTTATTATCTTTATTAGATATTTAAAATAAGATTTATCTTTTCAAATAAATATTTATACCTATTTAATTAAGCCTTTTTTTATTATTAACAAAATTTAACTTTTGTCGATTTATTCTAAAATTCAAATTTATACTTTTTTATTTATTAACTATAAGGATGATTGATTATCTATTATATATAACATATTTATTTTAACATTTAAGCTCCATTTAAAATGAATGAAATCTCTCATTTTCAAAGTAGTGAAATTACGGGTCGTTACATTCTCCCCTACTTAAAAGCATTTCGTCCTCGAAATGAAAGTTAGATAAAAGAATCTATCCCATACTCATGTCCTAAATAATTTGACTTATTTCTACTGATGATAGAAAAGAAGAAGGTTGATATTATAACAATACTAAAACGAATGATGCCAAACATACATATAAAGATTCCCCACATTAACCTGAGTATCTATCAAATACTTACGGTTATATGTACATAAATCAAGTCAAACTTCTATCTTACCCATCGTAGTGCATTCTGCACACTTAAGATAATATATACAACAACCTAACAAGACTGTACATCCAAAAACAACCACACTGATACAATATCAACATAAATGAATACATCCACATAACTCATCCTCTGTCCAGAGCATGCAATATACCTGAGGTCATATAAATATACACATATCAAAGCATAAGTCCAACCACTATATCTTAGTGCCTTCTATTTAGGATAGCTGTCTAACTATTATACAGACAGATCCAAAACATCATACTATATGTGACATTTGATTCAATCTATCATTTAAATTCATAACTTTACTTCCGAACTAGTATCGATCCCTCGATTTTCTAGTGCAGACTTTGATTAGACTTCTTGATCACAAACCCTTTCTTTCCTTGCATAGCTCTCAACTATGATAGAAAACTTGAGCATATAATCACAAACTATCATCAATGCTCGCCGTGAAGTATCGAGTGATAAATCCTTTTTCAGATTGGTGTAAACACCTCAAAGTTCTGTACTCAAATTTTAGATCAAATTTTATGTGCTGAAATGATGTACGTCTAACTTATGTACTTATCCACATTCATCTTTACCTAATACATTTCTTTAAAATTTCTATTAATCCAAGTTTATTTCACACCCATTCATTTTTACTAGATCCATTATTACTTAAGCCTATATATATGACTTAAATTTATATAATATACCTTTACTTCCTAAGAGTATATATACATATCCCTAAACTTCAAATTGTTATTACTTCATCTAAGGTGTTTAACTAATATGGAACTCTACTATTATCTCAAACTAATAAGTTATAAAACTCAACCCTTATTTTACTTTACCTAAGGTTTTCGTTTAGCTAATATTATTTATCCAATCCATATATTAACAAGACAATTTTACTAAGTATACATCTTTTTCTTACCGATTCTATGATTAACTACTTAAATTTTTTACCTATCCATTTTCTGAATCAAATTTCTTAATCTTAAATCCATCAAATACCTTATAGTCAAATTGTTAAACTTAATTCACATGGTATTTGTTATTAACCTTTTTCGTCCAACAATCACCCTACTAACCATATTAATAAAAAATATCCACTTTTTTCTAACCTATCCACTTCCAATCTAACTTTATCATGAATTATAAATGTTACCCTAAATGTATCTCTAATTCAAAGTTTTATATTGGGATGTTATTTCTTATACCTCTTGTTCCTAAATTTCACTTTGATTTTAACCTAGTCAAAGTGTCTAAATTTCAAATTGCCTTATCTTTTTCTATCTTATTGATAATATTTTTTTTCTATGTATGCATTTTATTTTTACTTGCTCTAGTTACAACTTCTAGCTTCAATATTATCATCAAATATCTTATAGTCAAATTGTGAATTTTACTTCACAAGATATTTGTACATAGCTTTTAAATCCATCCATTATGATAATCACTTAATCATTATTATTTTTTAATACTAAATATCTAAGGGTATATGATTAAAGTTCTAAATTTTAGCTTTCAACTAATTTATTCTATATGTAATATCTTATAGTCAAATCTGCAATTCTAATCACAAGATATTCATATTTTAGTTTTGCTAAGCTAAATTACAAACAATCCTTAATTTCTAACCAAAAATAATAATATCCCGTTTTGTATATTTGTAATATAAACCCATGGTAAAATTATTTCATTTACCATTTTAAAACAAAACCACTTTTACAAAATTAACAAATACGCGCTCATATATATATATACATATACATATATATATATATATAATACTCTCATAACTCATTCTAGGGTGTTCCTATCTCTAATGAGTTACTCGTCCTAGGATATTACTAATCCTATCTCTGATGAGACTTTACCCATAATAGAGCCACTTCTCGCTTAACCTTCAGCTCTGATACCAAATGTCACAGCCCGTTTTCCCATGCTCTTTGAATTGATAATACACCATACATTTTCAACTCAAATTGCACGAAAATACGGAACATGAAGGGTAATAAAGAAAAATAGATAGAATAGAATCTCACACGAATGGAATAACATATAATATTAAACAAATATTTTTACAACGGAAAACTTTTTGAATACATATATCAGAGTCTAACCTAAATACATCTTGGACAGCTATAAACATATGTCCTTACAATTGCTGACAAACATCAAACAAAATACATTAAGTACAGCGGATAATAGAATATGTCAATACGTCGATGAATATCTCCAGCTCTCCTCTGGAAACTCCAACCGTCTTCGACTAACCTGAAACTACTCGGATCTGACCCGAGTATTTTCAATACTCGGATTAGTCTTGATAAACCAGCGTGAGAAAAACTCAATGAGAAATGACAGTGTCAAATATCAACCTTTGGATAAAATCCTTTGAAATAAAGAGTATCTCATAAGACCACGCTTACACAAAAACACGGATGGTTTTTACCTTTGATAACTAAAACACTTTTATATCACAATCTTTGATATTATTTCTAATTACATCTCTTTGAAAAATTTGCAAATGAACTTATTAATCTTATCCGGAATGGTTACCCATATAACATTTCGAGGCTATTCATTACACCAGTACAAACAAAACCGTAGGTTCTTATTGGAGAATGGATTTCCATATAAATGACCAGGCGTAGGGTCTGCTTTCCGAAATGGGTACACCTCTAGATGGATGTCTCGAGAAACCATCACACGACTTCTCTACCAATACAAGACCGGCCCACCTCTATAACTGGATGGTACCGAATATGTCATCCCCCGGTCGTTACCGACCTTTATCCGAGAGCTCTCTTTCCATACGCCATATTAGTTAACATCCCGAACGCCATAGCGGGAAGAAATATATCTAGAAGGGGATGATCATACCCTAATTGGGAATGACCCACTTAGCCTTCCCGCGTCTAATCCTGTTTTGGTCATTTCCAGTTTGATGAGGCTTGTGGAAAACGATTACATGAGGTTTTCACGTAGCACATATCACATCTTTGAATGCCACATTACCATTTCCATTTAACTACTAATTGCCTTCCACAAAAATGCAACCCTTGAGCCCGTATGTATCAAGGAGGGTGTTAAGCTAAGAGAAGTTGCATTTTCCGCCACTATTGATGTACGTTTGTAAAAACCAATGTACATAATCTTTAGAAATGCAATGTCATAAAAACGTCCATACAGGTTGTCCAAGAACAAGACAAACCGAAGGCACTCTCCTACTACCACTAGTAGCAAGTAGTCCTTGCAATCCGAAAAATCTCCACAACGAGGAGACCGCTGCTATATATAACTCAGGAGCTACCCAGAGCAAGCAACAACCAGTCCTCATGCTATAAAGATCTACGGTCTTCAATCATCTTCAAAACTTCTTCTCGTTCGAACGTATACATTGGTTCGAAGTAGTTTTCGGATAGGAATCAACCAAATTCGACCCCAGTTCCTTTGAAATCCAATTATCGATAAAAAGTGAATATGAGTGCACAGGATTTATTATGTCTCTTTTCACTTTAATTCTTTTCGGATGATTTCGAAATCTCTTCCTTTTGACTTAGGATAACTCTAAGAAATTCATTCTTTTGTTTTGGAAAATATCTCAAAGTTCCTTACTTAAATTTCAATCAAATTCTTTACTTTTATGCAGGTCAAAAATATTGTTATTTAAGACATCATTTGCGATAAACCCTAAAATAAATCTTAGCAAACATTTGGGAGTAAATTGGATCATAGAAATCATTCATTCTGGATATTGCTTAAATTCTGGATAATACTAATCTTGGAAAACTTGACAGATTCGTTTTATTTAAGAGCATCCATGCTTTCCTTTCGATCTGTTCCCCCCTCACCTAAGAAAAGAAAACATAGGCCAGATAAGTTCAGGGCACTAGTTGCTTCATTCCTAACCATAGTTAAACACCTTGTTTTATCTTCCCAGATCTCATAAGCGGGACAAATGTACTAGTCGTTTCCGCAGACTCAGATTTTCAACTTTATTTTTCCATTGCTTATAAATATTCCAAATCATCTTTCATAAACGCTTAATTATCCTTTTTAAATCATTCACAACTGATTCTGGGAAACGTCATTACATTTAAACTCATATTCCAAAAGTTATAGAATTTGTAGCAGAAAAGTGCTGTGGAAAGCGCTATATAAGCCTGTTTGATTTAAACAACTTTTAAACATTTGATAATTCATATTTTCCAATTCAAATCTCTTTTAAATCACTTTAATAGATTTATAAAATTTATTTCATATTTTTTCATAATTAAAAACGTTCGTTCAAATAGATCTCTTGTTATGGTCACTTAATTACACTAGCGCGATTTTTCTGGAAAATTGATTTGGGCTTATTTCAAAATCTACTCAACGAAATTTTGATTTTCTTTCTTTGTTTAGACGATATGGATATAATAGTCTAGAATTTTTTTGTCTCTAAGAATTCCGCGCTATATTTCACTCTACACATTCATTGTAACTTTTCGACGCGAGATCGCGAACTACCTTTGCGCGACGCACCTAGTTTTAACTTATTTTTCAATATTTGAAATAATCTATTCAAATTGGATTATAACATTTATAAACTCATTACAAATCATTTTAAATCAATATTTTCACTTTTTAAAAGTATTTAAAATGAATTTTCACTATTACCATATTATAATATTATTATATTCCCATTATTTTAATATTAAATTTTAAATTCCAGTTTCAATTCTAATATCAAATTAAACACAATTAAAACTTAGATTTCAAATCTAATTTCAATTCAAACTTTAATTCAATCTCAAACTAAACTTCACTTTTCAAAATCGGTTTCAATTTCAATTTCACTATTCATCTCAATTTAAATTTCAAATTAACTACCTTTTCAAATCCATTTCACTTCAATTTTCAAACTCTCTTTTATTTTAACTTTAATTTCACTTCTAAATGAAAATAGACTTATTTTTCCAAAATATCTCATATTATTAAAATATGGTCTTATTAACAAAGTGATTACTTAATCGAAATGAACATATCTAATATTCATATTTATCACTAACATAACTTCCATTCAACCAATCACATACATATGATTTCAAATCCAACATTCACTATTAATATCACAATGGGATATATTATCACAATTCACTTAATTTACTAACTGTCAAATCATCCATATTAACAATCAATTTGGTATAAACACTTATATGTCATAAGGGTGTAAATGTGATTGTTTTAACATAACTAAAATATACATTCAAAAACAATGAGAATTTCTCACTTTTACCCAAAACGTTTAACTTCCTACCAACATTCATTTAATTCAACGCTTCACTTAACCACCACCTAAACATTCTTCCACCTTTTTCAAATGCTCGGCCATCTCCATCTCTACTTGCTTTGCTTATGTTCTCCCCTTATCAACTCCCAAACTCACGACCTAAGGCTCTTTTTAAGAGGAGAAGAAAAAGGAGAAGAAGTGAATTAAGAAAAGCTTAGAGAGTAACAGGTGGATTAGTGCTTAAGCATTCCACTATTTTTAACCCTCCTACCTCTCTTAAAGATGAGAAGCTATTAATCAGGAAAAGAAAGCTCAAAAATGAAGAAGAAGAAGAATGAGAGGTGTGAAGAAAATGAGCGAAAGTGTAGTGGTATTTATAGCAAAAATTTCCTATGTAAATTACATTTGTACCCTTAGCCAAAATGACTAAAATACCCTTCTACTTTTTGAATTTTCAACTTACTTTCTTTCCTTTCCAACATGAGAAAGGATGTGCATTAATGAGAAGAGAAGGTTGGATGTGATGTTAAGTCCTTAAGTAATAATTTTGTCTTTTTTCTTTACATTTTAAATTACATAATTACCCTTTTGCTCCTTTTCCATGCATACACATAACATCCCATAAATGAGGCATGACATATATGTAATGATTTTGTTTGCAAAGATTTAAATTAAAACTTAATTAGTCAAATCATGTGTTTTCGCTTTTTACACTTTTAAACTTTCCAAAAGTAAACCCTTTTTGTCTTTAGTGCTAAATGTAAAGTGTGTAAATACTTTGTAAAGTTGTATTAATGCATATGTGTATGTTAGAAAATATATCAAGTTGCAACAACTTGTCGACAACTTGTTTTGGTTGAAAACGGTGTTTTTGTCGACAAATTTTACCGTCAAAATTTGACGTTTTTGTTAAGCTATATATTGATGCAAACCAAACTTTAAAACGAACTTTTTACTTCTTTAAATAAATTAAAACATGTCTCTTTTTATTTTAAAATCATATTTAATTAATATCAAAATCTCTAATTTTACAGCGTATGTAAAACTGACAAAATGTGACAAATTTTGTTTATTTTTATAAAACATTTATCAATACTCTTTTAAGTCTTTTAATATACTTTTATTATCTTTATTAGATGTTTTAAATACTATTTATCTTTTCAAATAAATATTTATACCTTTTTATTTAAGCCTTTTTTTATTATTAACAAAACTTAACCTTTGTCGATTTATTCTAAAATCCAAAATTATACTTTTTTATTTATTAACTATAAGAATGATTGATTATCTATTATATATAACATATTTATTTTAAGATTTAAACTCCTTTTTAAATTTGAAACGAACGAAATCTCTCATTTTCGAAGTAGCGAAATTACGGGTCGTTACATTGTTCTCGTCCTTTTGTTTTATACTCTATAAGTTCTGGAAGTGTATCCCATGGACATGCCTATGTCAGCTTTTGGCTCATATTTTCCCAGATGTTCACTTGGCAGATTAGATTATGGTGCAGATTTTCAACATATAATACATTGTTTTTGCCCATTGTGACTCTTCCACCTTTGTACCTCTCTAGGCTAAGGAACTTTGATTTGTTGCCCATCATGGGCTTGGAACAGCCAGAATCTAGGTACCGCTATTGCTGTTCCTTAGCCTTCCAACACAACTACACAAGAAAGGATGTTTGTGGTCAATTTTTTTTTATTGGTCTATGATTATTAGTGACAAGAAAATTTGAAAAATAAGTTTGTGTAGAACCAAGACAGTTTGTATTCGTTCCTTTTGGAACCCAGATTTGTTTGGCTTTAAGGATTTTACATTCATGCCTTTAGGAACCCAAAATTGTTATGGTTTTCGTGTGTCTGGGTCTAAACCAGCAATTTTTTTGATTGTGTCCAATTTTTCTAAAAATCATACACTTGGAATTTACATGATTAGTAGTTTCACTTCTAACTCTTTTATATTTTGTTTATCCAAGTCCTTGTCTAACACTATTAACAGTTTGTTTCCCTAATAGCATATTTGGTGATCTTTCTCCTTCGGAGAATTTTCCTAAAGTTATAAACAATTGTTGGACTTGTGACTTGAGAGATTCATTTTCATTCAATAACAGACTGCAATATTTAATAGAATTTTCTCTCTTATTTTTTTCACTTTCTCCAAAAATCAGAATTTCAATCTCAGGCAATTTAATTTTTTTTATTTCCCCTTCTAATGATGGACACTTATCACACTTCGGGCTCTTATTTCAATAGTTTTGAACCAATTGATCAAGCTGCTTATTTAGTTCTATCAAACTATCTCTTTGTGATTCAATTTTAGCGTACTTTTCCCTAAGTCTTTCAAAAAAACCATTTACTTTATGAAAATATATAAGTAATTGCGAGTGAGAAAGTTTTGATATCTTGCTTGGTTCGTCATCATCCTTGTCACTTGTTTCTCCTGAAAACAAAAATTTTCTTTTTCGCTCTCACTGCCATTGCTTTTATCAACTTCACCACTTTCATCCCAAGTAGCTGCAAAACTTTTCCTTTTTGGTTTCTTTCCATTGTTGTGGAGGACAATTTGGCTTGATATCACTAGGTTTATTGCAGCTATGATAAATGATCTCCTACACTTTTGAGTTCCTTAGAACATTGACGATTCTGCTTTTTGGTTGTTGATTTTGGGTTGGATTTCTATATTTGTGGTTCCACCTTTTGAATCTCTTTATTGTCAATGCTAGTTCAGTTGCTCTTTCATCTTCATTGTCTATTTTCCTTTGAGAGCTACTAATTTCTTACGCATATCTCCCCGATGAGTTCTTCAACTTTAACCTGTTTTAGATCCTTTGACTCTTGGATGGCAGTCACATTTGCTTCAAAATTTCTTGGACGAATTCTGAGGATATTTCGGACTATTTCCAATTTATGTATGGTCTCCCCAGGGATTTCGATTTGTATACCATATTAGAAAATCATCCATACATTTCTTTGACACTTTCATCCTTTGCCATTGTGAAGTTCTCGTACTCACTACTAAGCATGGTAAGGCGAGATTCTTTAATCTGGGAGGTTCTGTCATGAGTCACTTCAAGCATGTGGTGGCTTTCCTGAGCAATTAAACTAGAGGGACTTTCCCGAGAACCTAACTGGATCTCTGCTACACAAGGTCGGGTTACCTCTATAACTAGGTAACAACTGACATGCGTATGCCACCTCCCGGTCGTTACCAACCTTTATCCAAAGCGCTTCTCAACCGACAACCACAAAGCAATACGTTTGCAACAACCACAAAGTAAGTATCTACGATCTATACCATGATACCACTTATAATCCAGAAGGAAATGGACATACCCTCGGGGGGCGCTACCCCCAAATAACCTTGCTGCCACGATTCCTGTTCCGACCATAACCGGGTTGTGAGGTTCGACGAAGTCTCGTCCACAAAGCTGCTCTTTTCCACAAAGCCATGCTTCGATCAAAAAATGATTAACAGCAGTACTCAAATTGTAATGTCATACATACAACCATATAAGTCTATTCCGTGTTCGAATAGAACCGAAGGCCTTCCGAAGAAGCCCTTGCAATCCGGGCATCCACAATCCCGATCGGACTCCTCATCATATATGGAGATCTCTATAGCGGAGCTACTCGGTGCAGAGTCATTCGACAGGTTATCCTATCATTCTCGAAGATGCCCGGTCTTTACCATCGTCTTCAATTGATATCCTTCTCGTCGTATCACATATTCGGAATGGGTTATATGACACAAAGGTCCTCTCCCTACTAAACCAAATAGTGAGCGCTTAATTTTAAAACACATTGATATATCAATCACAAAGATTCACATTCAGGGTTCGATGTGGGTTTTGGATAACCAACTGGAATCCGACTCCCTATCGCATCAAAATTCAATAACCGTTTTACGGGCCAAAGAGTGTTCACATTCACACAGAAGTATATTCATCACAGATATCACAGCTCAGCACAAAGCATTTAATGTTACATAACATCACATCACATATCAGGAATATCAATCCAACACACAACATTCAATAACAATGAAAACATCTTCAATTAAGATGAATAAATCGTGTGGTTTTAAATTTATTAACCACATAATTACTTTCATTAGTAATCTTTAATCAATAATTAATTTCATTAATTACAATTGATTAAGTCTTAATCATCTTATCATATCTTAATTAATTATCCTAATTAGTTAATCCTTAACTGTTAATTAATTAACTCTTAATTACTGTTATTAATCAATCACCCCTTAATTAATTAATAGTTAGTTACAAATTAATTAACCTTAATTACTTATTAAATTAATCTTTAATATTAAATAATTAATTAAGTAATTACCTTTAAAAATAATTATATTAACGAAATCGTTAATTATTTAATAAATCAAAAGATAATTGATTACTTTGATTATCCTTTTAAACCTTGTTTATTAAGTCACCCTTATCACATTAGTTACTTTAAAAGGTTAAGGTTTAGTTTAAACAACATTTTATCTTAATTTTCTTTTAAATTACATTATTTATTAAATATAAATAACTTTATAAAAATATTGTATCAAAACTAAATAAACTAAAATTTAATTTCTTTGAAAACATCTTACTTATGTCCCAAATTAATTTAAAACTTTAATCAAATCATCGTTTGAAAACATAGTTTAAAAGTGTTTAAAAGTTTGATTTTTTTAAAGTAAAAACTGTTTTATATATTAGGCTCGAACCCAGCTTCGAGTCAAGCCCGAGAACTTTGCTCGTTTGCTTCGGATTTATCAGAAATTCAACCTGAGTACCAAAATTTTCAACTTAAATTTTTTTTAAGTACTTTTACTCGGTGCTTCAGAATTTTACTCGAGTTGACACTCGACCTATCACCAGTTTTCCCTAATACTTGCTTCGAGACAAACCCTTCTTCCCCAATCTTCTTTCCACTGACACAAACCAAAACGCTATGCACATGCACAATCGAAAACGCCACCTCCGGCCAATGCCGCGGCTACCCATAGATCGTCGCCGACTACCTCCACAAGTCCTGACCACCCACCACCACAATCAATGGCGAAATCGAAAATCAACTGTTCGATCGAATTTCTGGCACCCAAACTAAAAAACTAAATCGCCTCGTATCGATGCCCGACATCACTAGAGGCCATGCGCTTTCGTCATGAGCTCTCCCTTGTGACCACGGACCGCCACCCATCCCCCTATCCAGTCCGACGCAAGCTAGACACCACCATTGCCTCGAGAAATAGTCGTCAAAAACATAGGTTTAAAACCCTAGTTTGTCGATCTACAAACAACACGATGATTTAAAAATTCATTCAACAATTTTGTAATGATCGCAAAGCTCCCTGCTAGCATCTATTATGATCGCGAGACAAACTTCGTCTCCGATCATTAGAATTTCATTACAACTCGTGCCATGTTCATCTTCAAATTTCTTATTGAATACATAATTAAAAATCTTGATTTTTATCTTAAAAATCAATAATTTCAAAGGCGATTTAGATCATATAATAAAATTGAAAAATCAAGGAAATCAAATTTTAATTATAGATTGAGTTACAGTGCTTTTTCTTGTTCCAGGCATATATTCTTGATTTTAGTTTATAAAATTATTTTTAAAATATATTTTTAGTGAATCTGAACACTTTTCATTTTAACACTTCGATCTAACAAAGACTAGAAGTAGAGAATTTTTTTTTGACAGGTTTTTGAAACCTAAACCGGAAACAGGAGTTTGTAAATCTGTAAATGAACATGCACAGACAAGATGTATTCATATGTTCACAAATTCTAGCATGCAAACCAATATTCAAACTTGCCTACATCATGTATTCAAGCAAAAGATCAAAAATCAAGGCTTTGAAAGATTTACTCGCCTATTAGCCTAAGAGCAAAAAACAGAAACAGAGAAAAGCTCTGGAAATTGATTATTTGAACTTAAATTGTTATTTTAAACTTGATCTTGGATTTTATTTTACCTGCAACTAGTTATTCAAGGTTTCTTAGCTTCTGATGTGTTTATTTTCTTGATTAGCTAACAATTTGAAAGTCAAATTTTTCAAAAGAAATTACCTTCAGCCTATAAAAACAGAGAAGTGTTGAATATTGGATTTGAGAAAATCTGGAAATTACTTTTGTCTAGAGTTGATTTAAAAAGGCCTTGATTCCTGATGTTAAGATGACTAGGCTTGTTGAATTGAAATTGTTTGAAGTTTTACATTTCTTGTTTGCTGAACAGAGATGAAATTCCCAGCTTGAAATCAAAAGAATTGAAGAGGTTGTTCTTTTTCTAGTTTGTGAATTCAATTTGTGTTAAACTTGCTTGATTTGTTATTTTGAAAATCTGATGCTTCTTAGATTTTTTTTTCTTTTTTTCCTTTTGGTTTTTAAGCTTTTGAAAATGAGATCAAAAGAGTGAGAGAAAATAGTTTACATTTCTTTAATAAATTTTCTAGAAATTCAAATTAAGGAAGATGACACTTGTTCACTTCCATAATTTACATCTTAACACTTGTAAGGTTTCACATCATAAATGTTACACTTGTGCTTTTGCATGAGAAAAGATTAATATATTATTTTTAAATTGTTCTTTTATAAATACATTTTCTTTTGTATTTATATAATCGTTTTAAAAGAAAGGTTTTAATACTAATTTATAAACTATACGCATATGTGTATATCTGAATCTAAGCTTGATACAAATGCCTCTTTGAAGGCTAGGAATTTGATTGCTCAATCATGGTTATATGATGATAATTTTCTTGAAGCCAAACATGGAAGATTGCTTACTTTATGGAATCCAAATTTTTTCAAAATTTCCAGATTAAATGCTTCTGATCAATTTATTCACTATCTTTGTTTGCACTTGCCTTCAAATGTTTCTTTTCATCTTACTTCTGTCTATGCTCACAACTCTTTATCTTTAAGACAAGATTTTCTTAATTTCCTTCCTTCTTTAAAATCAGATACTACTCCATGGCTGATTGGTGGTGATTTCAATTCCATGTATGCTAGTAATCAGAAACTTGGTGGCACCCCTTTATCTCTTAAAGACATTTCTCCATTAAACAGTGCACTAATTCAATCTAATCTTTTATCTGCAAAAAGCATTGGTCCTGACTATACATGGTCTAATAATAGGAGTGATAATCCTACTTTATATCACTGCCCATTATTATTTCATTGTGGAATTGATGATATACATGGTGTGGAACTTACAATTTGGAAGGGATCCTCTGTCGAATATTACTTTCAAATTGAAGGCTCTTAAATTTCATCTTAGGAAGTGGTCTGCTACCATTTTTGGTGGAAGT
Source organism: Allium cepa (assembly GCA_030765085.1). NCBI lineage: Eukaryota > Viridiplantae > Streptophyta > Magnoliopsida > Asparagales > Amaryllidaceae > Allium > Allium cepa. Next base: position 512,477,019 of record CM060941.1, read on the forward strand.
TTGATGATTGCTCGTTTCCTGGCATGTGATAATATTGAAGTCTGTCTTCAGGTTGATGTTGTAACTGTTTGTTGGTTCAGAGTTTTTCCTTCAAACTTTATAATCATGTTTATGAATAAGGTGGTGGTAATTGGTTGTCAGTTCTATAGTTATTATTGACAAAGTGGGTATTGTGGTGTATGTGTTTTTCTTTTGTTTCAGTGCCTGTAGGTTGTGTTGTATTGTGTTTCAGTGCCTGTAGTGTATGTGTTGTATTAGTGTTGTTCTTTGGATTGTAAGTGTGAGTTGTAATTTGATATTAGTCAATAATATGAGCTTATAGCTCTTTGCTTTTCAAATTTTTAAATTTGAATTCAAATACAAGTTCAAATTCAATTTCAAATTAAATTTCAAATTCAAAATAAAATTCAAATTCAAATTTGAAATTCACTCCATTCTACATACATATGTATATTGATAAAATATTAAACAAACAAACTCAATATTTCACTTGTTTTGAAATTTTTAAAATTAATTCAAATTAACTTCAAATTGAATTACAAAAATTCAAATAAACAAATAATTTTAAATTGATAAATTTGGGGATGTCACATGTTCCCCCATAAGAAAATTTCGTCCTTGAAATTTGAAAGAGAGAGAAAAACAAACAAAGAAGATATGAAGATATAAAAGATAAAGAAATGGCTTACCAGATTAAGCCGAGATATCCACTCTGCATTTGGGATAGGACTTCTGCATACTATCCTCTGTTTCCCAAGTGCAGTCCTTTGGATCGCCATTCCATTGTACTTTGACTAGTTTCACAATTTTATTTCTCAACTGCTTTTCCTTACGATCTACAATCTTTATTGGTTCCTTCTTTACTACCAAGTTGGGAGTGATTGCAAGATCCTGCTGAGCTACCTCTTCAATAATACTATCTGGGTCGTGCACATATTTTCGGAGGTTAGAAAAATGGAACACATTGTGCACGCCAGATAACTAGCTGGGTAGCTGCACTCGATATGCTAGAGGACCGATCCTCTCCAGAATAGGAAAAGGACCAATATAACGCGGTGCCAGCTTACCAGTTTTCTTTAACTTTAACACGCCACGCATTGGAGACACTTTCAGAAATACAGAATCTCCAACTTGAAATTCCAAATCTCTTTTCCGCGTTCATAATAGCTCTTTTGATGACTTTGAGCAGTTGTTAATTTCTTTCGAATAAAATCAACTTTCTCCGTGGCTTCTTTAATCATATCTGGTCCAAGGACGAGTCTATCACTTGACTCGATCCAACATGCAGGTGATCGACACGGACAACCATATAAAGCCTCATAAGGAGCCATTTCAATACTGGCTTGATAGCTATTATTATATGAGAATTCTATCAGATGTAAATGTTCCTCCCTAGAACCACCAAAGTCGAGAATACAAGCCCGCAAAAGGCCTTCTAGATTTTGATTTATCCTCTCAGTCTGCCCATCAGACTGTGGATGATAAGAAGTACCGAAGTTTAGTTTGTTCCCAATGCAGCTTGGAATGCCTCCCAAAATCTACTAGTGAAGATCGGATCACTATCATTCACTATACTGCTCGGAATACCGTAGAGACAGACAATTTCCTTTATACATAGCTCTACTAATCTTGCTGCAGTTTGGGTGGATTTCACTGGGGTGAAGTGAGCAGTTTTGGTTAGACGGTCCACTATAACCCAAATTGCTTCATTTTCCTTCTTGGTTCGTGGCAATCCGCGGATGAAATCCATCGACACTTGATCCCATTTCCACTTCGGTACTTCCAAAGGCTGAAGTAAACTGGCCACTTTCTTTTGATCGCTTTTAATTTGTTGAAAGGTAGCACAATGACTCACATATATAGATATGCCCATTTTCATCGTTTTCCACCAAAACGTTCTTTTGATATCACGATACATTTTATTGATTCCTCGATGGATACAATGTTTGGACCTGTGGCATTCATCCAAAACTTCACGTTTCATCTCTGGAATGTCAGGGACACAAATTATTCCTTTCAATCTTACAATTCCATCATCATCGATTCCAAAACTGGAATTCTCACCTAGATGTATTCTTTTACAAATTCCATGAAGAAATTGACCTTCCTTCTGTTTGCTAGCAATATTTTCAAGGAGTGTAGGAGTGACAACCAGATATGCGAGAACAGCATGCCTCCTACTTAGAGCATCCGCAACTACATTGGCTTTTGCGGGTGTATATTGAATGTCTAGGTCATAGGATGCCAGAAATTCTAACCAACGTTGTTGCCGCAGATTCAAATCTTTCTGAGTGAAGAGATACTTCAAATATTTATGGTCGGTGAATAATTCAAATTTTTCACCTAAACAAGAAGATGTTATATAGTATTGATTAAATTAAGTTGAACTTTTAAAGTTTTCTTTTAGAAAAGCTGAAGGAGATTCTTACCCAGAAAATAACGTCGCCAGATTTTTAAGGCGAAAATAACAACCAAGAGCTCCAAATCATGTGTTGGGTAGTTTCTCTCATGTGGACGTAATTGTCTACTTGCGTAGGCAATTACCTTCCCATTCTGCATTAATACTGCACCTACCCCATCATCACAAGCGTCGGTATAGACAGATAAGCCTTGGTTCCCGTTGATAATAGAGAGAATAATAACAGTAGTCAATCTCTTTTTCAAATCCTGAAAAGCTTCATCACATTTCGGAGTTCAATTGAACTTGGCATTCTTCATTGTTAGCTTAGTCAATGGACTAGCTATCTTAGAAAAGTCCTGAACAAACTTTTGGTAATAGCCTGCTAAACCCAAAAAACTTCGAACTTCTTTCGGGGTTATGGGTCGTTTCCAGTCAAAAACAATGGAAATTTTGCTCGGATCAACAGAAATCCCTCCTTCGTTAATAATATGGCCAAGAAATCTGACTTCTTTAATCCAAAAATGACATTTAGAAAATTTAGTGAATAGGATGTTCCTTCTCAAAATTTCCAAACCAATTCTAAGATGTTCAGCATGCTCGTCTTCGGTTTTGGAGTAGATTAGGATATCATCAATAAATACAAGAACAAATTTATTCAACACCTCCCTAAACACACGGGTCATCAAATCTACGATATACACGGGAGCGTTGGTTAGTCCGAAAGGCATGACTAACCGTACTAACCACTCGTAGAATACATCCGACCCCTAAAAGCAGTTAGGTGAACACAATGTTCGGCAATTCGCAACTGATGGAATCCTTGGGCTAGATCCATCTTAGAAAAGAATCGTGCACGATGAAGTTGATCGAATAAGTCGTCGATCCTGGGTAAAGGAAACTTGTTCTTGAGAGTCTGCTTATTGAGATCGCGATAGTTGACACACAATCTCAAAAATCCGTCAGATTTAGCCACAAAAACTACAACTGAACCCCATTCAGAAACACTAGGACGAATCAATCCCTTCTCTAGCAAATCACTAGTTTGCTTGACTAGTTCTATTCTTTTCCAGGGTGCCATCCTACGACTAGCATGAACAACAGGACGGGCATTCGAAACTAAGTTAATTATGAATTCAATCTCCCTGGGTAGGGGTAAAGATTTCACTTCTTCAAATACATCGGGAAAATGATGGACAATAGGAATGGAATCCAGACTAGGTTATGGATATCCCAAAGTATACATCAGTTTATCCCTTTATGGACTAGGGTCTTCACAAGAAATTTCTATTAAGTCTCCAATCTTTGTTTTGACTAGAATTGTTCGGTTGTTGCAATCTAATTTGGCTTCGTATTTCGATAACCAATTCATTCCGAGTAGGATTTCAAATTCATTGAAGTCGAGGACATAAAGGTTAATAGGAAATTGATGGCCAAAATATGAGATAGGCGCCCTCCTACAATATAGACACAGATTTGCAGGACCACCTACAAGATTCTTCACACAAATAGGTCCATCGATAAACTAGAGTTTAAGTTTTAGTTCATCCACAATCTGTTGGTAGATAAAGCTATGTGAAGCTCCCGTGTCGAATAAAACTCTAAGAACTCTTTCACCAACAATAAGGTTACCCTCCAAAACTCGCTTTCCTTCATTCGCCGTTGAAGTTGAGGGGTTATCTTTTATTGCGTACACTTTTGCTATTTGTGCTTGTTTCTTTTTCGGGCAATTCTTAACTCCATGACCCGACTAGTGACAACAATAGCATTCCCTGGATCTTCAACTTGTCCTTACAAGTTGATCTTTCTTAATTTATTTCTTTGGCTTCTCACAATCGTTTGCTAAATGTCCTTTCTCCTGATAGTTGTAACAAGTAATATTTCTAGCTGGGTTCTCTTGATTACTCCTCTTCTTCTCCTTTCCTTGAACCGGCCTCTTTCCTTCGAATTTTCTTTTCTTCCAATTCGTACTACTTGAACTCCCTTTCTCTTCTGGAACTTTCTGCATATCTAGAGCAGCATATCGATAACCCATATCGATCAAGTCTGAAAAACATTCTTTAATGTGGGCTGCCATCCTCTTGTGGTACTCTTTATTTATTCCCCGAATGAATCTTTCATTCTTCTTCAGGGGTGTATTCACTAGCTCCGGACCAAATCGAGACAATTCATTAAATTTATTCAAATACTCCTCAAATGATAGATTTCCCTAATTCAAATCTAGGAACTCCTGGTATATTCGAGAGATACCAGCAGATGGAATGTATCGCTGCTCAAATACTTCATTAAATCGTCTCTAAGTAAACTCATCTTCTGACTCATCCCCAATAATTGTCTCCCACCTACTAATGCTTCCCTTTGGAGTTGCAAGTAGCAATTAGTCGCTTTTGATCATCTTTCAACTTCAATCCCTTGAAAATTCTTTCACAGGATCAGATCCAAGCTTGGGCTTCAACTATTGATTCCTTGCTAGTAAACGACTTACCACCAAGTCTCGAGAAATTCTTTTATAAATCAGCCAGATTCGGCTGAGGTTGAGTAGGCATAATTGTTGTTGCAGGGACTTGACCAGTCGCAGTGGTATTTCCTCGTCCCTACCTTGTCCTTTTCTTATGATCATTATCACTATCTGTAAATAAAAAGAAAACTTGATTTAGGCATCCGAACAAGATAACTTAGGGAATATCAACAGTTAAAAGGAATAGACCCAGAAATTTAAGGTTTCGGTCTCTCGGTTTATACTCATTTTAGGGTATACTTCACCCTATCTCTAATGAGCCATCTAATGTGTTATACTCCGTAGCTAAAGTTCTTACTCAAACTTTAGCTCGGATACCACTTGTCACGACCCGAAATCCAGCGATTGGAAATCGACATCAAATACCTCACTTGTATTAGACTACCGGAGATTCAAGCGTCGAACTTCAGTTCTGATGGAGCTTATAACAATATCAGACGAATATAAATAGCATAAAAATGAATATCACTGATTACAATACAGATACAACATGATATAATATCCATACAACATTGATCATCAATATCAGAGTGATACAAATATGATACAACAATAATATGATAACAGAAACTTCAACAAGTTCCCAACATATTTCTTTTCAATAAGGTCTTCAAACTTTCAACACTTCAAGATATTTCAAAATCCAAAAGCTTTCCAAAAATCTGATGGCTTTCGAAAGACTTCAAAATCCAAGCTAGCTCGAAAGCACGGATAACCTGCTTCTAGGCTGCCCGTATGGAAAATATAGGCACCTAGAGTTTAGGAAAGAAACAATAAACTCCGGGTCAGTCATGGGAATGGTATGACTAAACAAAATAGTTGTTTGAAATTAAATAGTTTATAAAAGAAAACCGATATGCTTTTTGGAAAATGAAACTACCATAAGACCTCCCACCATACACACAATGCAAACGCAGACTTGGAGGAGATTTCTTCTTATGATAGTCAAATATGCTTAATATGAGAAAAATCTTGTAATATTATTATTAGTGCATAGTGCAAAAAATATTTTCGAAAGCATAATATTAATCTTAGCCAGCATACCACATTTCATCATATGGCTCCTATAGCTACCATATTTTGTAGTAGGGTACAACCACACTGTATGGCAAGTTCTACAACTAAAACCGTACAGGGTTCATATTGTTTTGTTTGGATTTCTTACAAATGGTCAGGCAAAGGGACTTCCCACACAAAATGGGACGCCTCTGGAGGGACGTCCCCGAGAACCTAACCGGATCTTTGCTACACAAGGCCGGGTTACCTCTGTAACTTGCTAATAACTGACACGAGTATGCCACCTCCCAGTCGTTACCAACCTTTATCCAAAGCGCTTCTCAACCGACAACCACAAAGCAATAAGTTTGCAGCAACCACAAAGTAAGCATCTGGACTCCGTACCATGATACCACTTATAATCCAGAAGGAAATGGCCATACCCTTAGGGGGCGCTACCTCCAAATAACCTTGCTGTTGCGATTCCTATTTCGATTATAACCGGGTTGTGAGGTTCGACGAAGTCTCGTCCACAAAGCTACGCTTTTTCGCAATGCCATACATCGATCAACAAATGATTAGCAGCAATCAGCATGCCACACTACCAAATTGGGAGTATATCACTAATAACCTTCAACTACATAACCTATGAGCTCGTACGTCTTAGAGAAGGGTGTTAAGCTAAGAGAATAAATTCTCCGCCACCAACAGGAATGTATCTGGAAGAAATCAGCTTTACATCTTAAATTGTAATGTCAAACATACAACCATACAAGTCTATTCCGGGTTCGAACAGAACCGAAGGCACTTCCGAAGAATCCCTTGCAATCCAGGCATCCACAATCCCAATCAGACTCCCCATCACATATGAAGATCTCTATACCGGAGCAACTCATTGCAGAGTCATTTGACAGGCTATCCTATCGTTCTCGAAGACGCCCGGTCTTCACCACTGTCTTCAATTGCTATCCATTTCGTCGTATCATATATTCTGAATGGGTTATATAACACAAAGGTCCTCTCTCGGCTAAATCGAATAGTGAGCGCTTAATTTCGAAACCCGTGGATATATCAATCACAAAGATTCACATTCAGGGTTCGATGTAGGTTACGGATAACCAATTGGAATCCAACTCCCCATCGCATCGAAATTCAATCACCGTTTTACGGGCCAAAGGGTGTTCACATTCACACAGAAGTATATTCATCACAGATATCACGGCTCAGCACAAAGCGTTTAATTTTACATAGCATCACATCACATATCAGGAATATCATTCCAATACACATCATTCAATAACAATCAAAACATCTTCAATTAAGATGAATAAATCGTGTGGTTTTAAATTTATTAACCACATAATTACTTTCATTAGTAATCTTTTATCAATAATTAATTTCATTAATTACAATTGATTAAATCTTAATCATCTTCATTAATTAATCATTTCTTAATTAATTCTTAATTAGTTAATCCTTAACTGTTAATTAATTAACCCTTAATTACTTTTATTAATTAATTAACCCTTAATTAATTAATAATTCATTACAAATTAATTAACCTTAATTACTTATTAAATAAATCTTTAATATTAAATAATTAATTAAGTAATTACCTTTTAAAATAATAATATTAACAAAATCATTAATTATTTAATAAATCAAAAGATATATCAATTGCTTTGATTATCCTTTTAAACCTTATTTAATAAATCACCTTTATCACATTAGTTACTTTAAAAGGTTAAGATTTAGTTTAAACAACATTTTATCTTAACTTTCTTTTGAATTACATTATTTATTAAATATAAATAACTTTATAAAAATATTGTATCAATATTAAATAAACTAAAATTTAATTTCTTTGAAAACATCTTATTTAAGTCCTAAATTAATTTAAAACTTTAATCAAATCATCATTTGAAAACATAGTTTAAAAGTGTTTAAAAGATTGAATTTTTTTAAGCAAAAACAGTTTATATATTAGGCTAGAGACCTGCTTTGAGTCACGCCCGAGAACTTTGCTCGTTTGCTTCAGGTTTATCAGAAATTCAACCCGAATGCCAAAATTTTCAATTTAAAATTTTTCTAAGTATTTTTACTCGGTGCTTCAGAATTTTTACTCGAGTTAACAATCGAGCTATCGCTAGTTTTCCCCGATACTTGCTTCGAGACAAACCCTTCTTCCCCAATCGTCTTTCCACTGACACAAACCAAAACACTGTGCACATGCACAATCGAAAACGCCACCTTCAGCCAATGCCGCGGCCACCCACAGATCGTCGCCGACCCCCTCTACAAATCCTGGCCACCCAGCACCACAATCAATAGCGAAATCGAAAATAACCTGTTCGATCGGATTACTGGCGCCCAAACGAAAAAAAAATCGCCTCGTATCGGCGCCAAACATCACCAAGGGCCACGCGCTTTCGCCAAGAGCTCCCCCTTGCGACCACGCACCGCCACCCATCCCAATGTCCAATCCGATGCAAGCTAGACACCACTATTTCCTCGAGAAACAGTCGACAAAAACATAGGGTCAAAGACCTAGTTCGTCGATCTACAAACACCATGATGATTTAAAAATTCGTTTAAAAATTTTGTAATGATCCCAGACCTCCCTGCTAGCATCTACTACAATCGCGAGATCAACTTCGTCTTCGATCATTAGAATTTCATTAAAACCCGTGCCACGTTCATATTCAAATTTCTCATTGAATACTTAATTAAAAATCTTGATTTGTATCTTAAAAATCAACATTTTCAAAGGCAATTTAGATCATATAATCAAATTGAAAAATCAAGGAAATCAAATTTTAATTATAGATTGAGCTTACAGTGCTTTTTCTTGTTCCAGACATGTATTCCTGATTATGTTTTATAAAATAATTTTTAAAATTTAGTTTCAATGAATCTGAACACTTTTCATTTTAACACTTCGATCTAACAAAGACTAGAAGTAGAGAATTTTGTTTTTGACATGTTTTTGAAAACCTGAAACTGGAACAGGAGTTTGTAAATCTGTAAATGAACCTGCACAGATAAGATGTATTCATATGTTCACAAATTCTTGCATGCAAACCGACATTAAAACTTGCCTACATCATGTATTCAAGCAACAGATGAAAAATCAAGGCTTTGAAAGATTTACTCACCTATTAGCCTGAGTGCAAAAAACAGAAACAAAGAGAAGCTCTGGAAATTGATTATTTGAACTGGAATTGTTATTTTAAACTTGATCTTGAATTTTATTTTACCTGCAACTAGTTATTCAAGGTTGCTTAGCATCTTATGTGTTTATTTTCTTGATTAGCTAACAATTTGAAACACAAACTTTTTAAAAGAAATTACTTTCAGCTTATATAAACAGAGAAGTGTTGAATGTTGGATTTGAGAAAATCTGGAAATTGCTTTTATCTGGATTTGATTTAAAAAGGCCTTGATTCCTGATGTTAAGATGATGAGGCTTGCTGAGTTGAAATTGTTTGAAGTTTTACAGTTTTTGTTTGCTGAACAGAGATGAAATTCCCAGCTTGAAATCAAAAGAATCGAAGAGGTTGTTCTTTTTCTGGTTTGTGAATTCAATTTGTTTTAAACTTGCTTGATTTCTGATTTTGAAAATCTGATGCTTCTCAGATTTTTTTTTCTTTTTTCTTCTGGTTTTTAAGCTTTTGAAAATGAGACCAAAAGGTGAGAGAAAATAGTTTACATTTCTTTTATAAATTTTCGAAAAATTCAAATTAAGGAAGATGACACTTGTTCACTTCCTAATTTACATCTTAACACTTGTATGTTTTCACATTATAAATGTTACACTTGTGCTTTTGCATGAGAAAAGATTAATACATTATTTTTAAATTGTTCTTTTATAAATACATTTTCTTTAATATTCGTACAATCTTTCTAAAAGAAAAGTTTGATACTAATTTATAAACTATACATATATGTTAATGTATTTGAATCCAAATTTTTTTTTACTTAAGATATTTCATTTTTAAATTTAAATTCATACAAAGGTTCAAATTCAAATTAAATTAAATTTCAAATTCAAAATAAAATTCAAATTTGAAATTCACTCCATTCTACATACATATGTATATAGATAAAATATTAAACAAACAAACTCAATATTTCACTTGTTTTGAAATTTTTAAAATTAATCCAAATTAACTTCAAATTGAATTCCAAAAATTCAAATAAACTACTAATTTTAAATTGATGAATTTGGGGATTTTACAAGTAAGAAACACAATTCAGGAGAAAACACTAATTTTCCCCTAAGGGGATAACTCGGTTCCAAGTTGTAGGGATAATTAGGCATTGAATTATCCCCTTAACTCATGGCTCTCCAAATTTCTTGCAAAATTCTAGGCCGATATCTAATTACTCTGGTTGAGGGCTTTTGATCCAACACAATTGTTACCCTTGTAAATACAGACCATAGAGCAACCGAAATAGGTGTTAGATTCTGCTATCACTACCCAGTGGCTCTATCTCTTCTTTAGCCCTTTCCACCACACAATAGCCACCAAGGTAGTTCCTCTAGGAAATTCTAGGACTTAGTACATGTCTAACCCCTATACTTGAGACTAATTCTATCACAAATCCATTGTAATCTCAAGCATACTATACTAAATCAATAAGTAACAAAGCTATAATGTGCCCTTTGGCCATAGATTGCCGAACCACTATAAAATCTTAAGTTTGTCTTTCTTATTTCTATTTACTCTCTTTTTATTATTACAACTATGTGCAAGATCTAGATGTCACAGGTTTCCTACAACATGTTCTTGGGTGTTGATCCATTTTTTGCGTTTACGGTTGTTTTATATTGTAAAATAATAATTTGAAAATCTAATCGGTTAACGAGTAACCAACCGACCAAAAATATTTAATCGTTAACCAAATTGAAAATGGTCGGTTAAGCTCAATTAACCATTAACATCACTTAACCATTTTGCTTGTTTAAAGTCAATTATGTCGGTTAGGTCGATGAAATGACACCCATACTTTCAATCATTCCTGAGAGTTCCAAATAGTTATTGGTCATATATCCATCCTGAGAATGTCAATATTCTCCTCCTTTATTCCTAACAATCCCCTTTGTTTTCTTCTATGATGGTTAGTATTCCAACATCAACATAGGTGAATGATATTAAATTTCTCGTGGATCTAAAGATCATTATATGCTTTGATGTTAGAATCATCGTTGGACTTCTTAACTTTAGGAGAACTCTTGAATCTCTTAAGCGGGTATTTTTGTACCATTGGTATCTTAACTACTTTTGTAAACCTTCATTTCTTTTATAAATCACCACCTCGGCACTACCTTCCTATTTTACGCATTTATAAATAAGTAATGAATAATATATGTATATGTATATATATTAAAAAATACATACGTATATATTAATTTTGGTTTAATAAAAAAAATTATTATACATTTTATTTAATATATTTATAATTGATTTAAATATATTCACATATTTATATGCATTTATACTTATTAATAAATTAAGTAATTTATATGTACTAAAATATTTTATATATGAAAACAAAAGGATGTAAACGTACATTTAGATAATATATTTGCATATTGGACGAGCTAATATGTCTGTTGTGATGTAAATCCCAACATCTATACATGGTTATGTTATACCTTGCATAAATTCACAAGTTACATACACACGCACAAAGATATATATATATATATATATATATATATATGGGTGTGTATATATGTTTGATACATGTATTCATATACCATAACATAAATTAAATAAAACTATATCAATTTATGAATTTAAATAAAATAAAAGATTTTATTTGAATACAATTTTTTAAATAAACTAGACTTCATTGGCCTAATAATGATATAATAGGATAAATAAATTGAAATTCACCCATAGTTTCCACTTTGGGCTAGTCCGGTTCCAACAATGCTATTAGAGCCCAATAATGTATGTGATCTAAATTAGTTATGTTTGGGTTAATTATTAAGCTCACGGGTAGGATAGTCGAGTGTCCAAAAAGATAATGTCGTAGGATTTAGTTTGGTTAATCTAGCACATTACCTTACCTGGCTACCAGCGTGGCCCAAACAGATATGTGAACCTAAAGGTTTCCCCTAATAGAAAATGTCAAATTTGAATTGAACCTCGAGCTAATTTTCAAAATTGTTAGGAAATTAAAAAGTATAAAATTTTAAAATTTAACAATTAAATTTAAAATAAATATATGTATTGATAAAGTTATAATATAACAAGTTTTTCCAAAATTGTTTAAAAAATAATATAAATTAATTTCAAATTTTTTGGAAATTTATAAATAAGATTATCAAACAAATTAAATTAAATAAGATAATTAACAAATATATACATGTGTTATATATTATGATATAAGCTATAATATTTTAAATGTTTAAAATAACATACGCATACATATATGTATAAGAAGTGGATATTTAAATTAATATAGTTTAATTAAAATTGTTCGATTTCATTAAATAATTAATCAAAAGATTTTTAAATTAATTAAATATTATACACATGTATATGATATATCTGTTATAGTATAAAGACTATAGTATGTGAATATTAATCAATAAAAATGTTATATTAAGATAATATGAAATTAGGTAACATATTAATTAGTTAAAATTAATTAAATAAGATTTATTTATTATAATATTATACATAAAACTGTTAGATAAGTAATATTAAATATTAAAGTTATATAATAATAAAACTTATATAATATGAATGTATGAATTAAAGGTGGAACACCAAGAAACCCTAAATGGATTAAAGGAATAAATATATAGGTAAATGTATGTATACCATGATTTCCGATGAGCTCGCCACTTGAATCGCGAGAGTATCACAAGAAATACTTTATCCATAAGTCGATATCAACCAATGTAATATATTGAAGATTATTGTTACACCAAAATTGGTCATTAATACCAAATCCACATGAAAGCACCAACTAACAGTCATAGCTCACATATAGTGTATATGAAGAGAGCAGTAATGTGAAGAACAGTCAAATTAAAAAGAAAGCGGTAAAAACATAGAATTTATAGTGGTTCGGCTGACTGCGGCCTACTTCAACTCCATAAATTTCATTTTTATTGCTGTAAAATCGATTACATTCACAAGATGGTAAAGTAGCCTCGGCCTTAGAAAATAGAAAAGTCAGAGAGCCGAAAGAAGATCCCCCTTCTAAACCACCACATGCTGTACTTATAGGCAAATCCCAAGTTACTGGGATTCCTTAGCAGTCCAGGCCCATTAGGAGCATAGCCGAGCTAACATCCTTCATCATGGTACGAACGACATCCTATAACGACTTCCTGTAGCGACTTCCTGTAGTGACTTCCCTACCGAGCAACTTCCATGCTGAATGACTTCCAGGCGAAGGGACTTCCATGTCGAGAGACTTCCATGCCGAGGGACTTCCATGCCGAGGGACTTCCATGCCGAGGGACTTCCATCCCGAGCGACTTCCATGTCAAGCGACTTCCATGCCGAGCAACTTCCATGCCAAACGTGCTGCATTACCTATCCATCCAGTCGAATAAAACCTACCGCACTCCAGTCTTGACAAACGAGTAGTCGATTTAGTCAAATCCGCCTGTTTACAGCCTTGCTAAATGGAAGGATAACACTTTGCCTTCCAAAACATGCCGTTTGGTAAAAGGCGTGTTTTGAATGGCTTCGAATCCAATATCATGAGTCCCTATTTTATTAATTGCCATAGTATACTTGATCAAGTTCGTTGATGTTCGAAGCGAATCTGTATTCATATCCACTTGTGGAAGTCAAGAATTAAATTCTGCATCCTCTCTAGACTATCAATGATCACTTCGGACCCTTGCCAAGTCCATTCCATACTCGACGGTCGAATTGAAAATCCTGTTGCGCTCCGGCGTTGCTTTCTATCCCTTGCACTCTGACCCCAGCGAGGGCATATAGCAATGTCTTGGTATTTCTAGGCCGATCATGGCCTCTCCGGGCTATTACCGGATCCCATCCTGTCACTCTTCGGTGAAGGGGAAACGACATCGAGTGAGCCGATCCTGTCGCTCTCTAGCGAAGCGGCAACTCCCCCCGCACTCTGGTTCAGCGTCCTTGAACATTAAGCGATGTCATGGCCTAAATCTTAAGTTGATCATAGCCACTCCAGGCCCATAGCTACTCCGGGCTCTTAGTGGATCCCATCATGTCAATCTCCGGTGAAGGGGAAATAGTGTTGAGTGAGCCGACCCTATCGCTTTCCGATGAAGCAGCGTCACTCCCTACACTTCGGTTCAGTGTCCCTGAACAATAAGCGATGACATGACCCTCCTGGACCGATGTTAGCCTCTCCGGGCTCTTACTGGATCTCATACTGTCACTCTCCGGTGAAGGGGAAACAACATTAAATGAGTTGATCCTGTCGCTCTCCGACGAATCAGCTCACTTCTTGCACTTCAGACCCCGTCTCTTCGGGTAGGGTCATAAAGCGATTAATTTCAAATTGACTTCCAGTTTTCATTCTTTAACTCTTCGGTCAAAGATTTATTTTATGAAATTCGAGTTCATTTATTAATTTAAAATTCCAAGTGTTCAATCACAAAGAAAGGAAAAATCTAGATGCTGCCTTTCTAGGCGAAGCAGTCCATTACAGCTCAGAGCATGCCTGGGGATCTCTCCGGTTCCTATGCATGTGTAAGTAAAATAGCCGTTTTATTTTGAAATCAAATCTAAGGAGTTTAATCGACTAAGGTTCAAATCCTAAACTTGGCCCTCGCCATCATGATCAATTGATGACGAGTTGTGATCCCGATCCAGGATTAGTTCCGTTAGGTGGAGGCGGTAATTGCTCAGGTCCTACGGCCGCCGTCCGATCACCGGTGTATTGCAGCAATCTACCACTTCTAACATGCTCTTCCACATCCTTCAGATGGCGACATTCATCGGTAGTATGCCCTTCCAGCTCATGGAATAGGCAGTACTTTCCATTTCTACGTTCATGTTCTGTGCGATCTCTCCTGGGTGGTTTTCCATAAGGGAGCTACCCCCGTGTCTCCATTAAATTCGCTCAAGGGTGGTTGTCAAGTGCATGTATCATATGAACCTAGGTTCTTGGAATTTCTTCTTCCGTTTATCAGGACCATCATATCTATCATCCTGCTTTTGCTTCCCTTTGTCTGCTCCATATTGTTCTTTGGTGGTTCCTTCACCTTGCACAACATTTGTTTCTTGTCTCTCGGCACGTGAATCTTCTAGTCGAATGAATCTTTTTGCTTCATGGTAAAATTCTTCAAGGTCTTGTGGTGGATCTCTAGCCAGTGAATCCTTAAACTCTGTGCCTTTTGAAAATCCTGCCACCGCCGCCATCAAAATCATCGATGGATCCGGGCGATCTACTGAAGCCACAATTGCATTGAATTGCAATAGAAAATCTTTTATGGACTCTCCGATCCTCTGCTTTTTCGATGCTAAGGTCATCTTACTTTTGGTCGCATCACGTGGACCCTAAACTGCCTCATGAAGCAATCCACCAACTCGTCCCATGTTCTAATTGATCCACTCTCTAGTTGCCTGAACCAAAGCGCAACCAAATCTGATAAATATAGTGACAAACATTGTGCCATCACTTCCTCGGATGCCCCCAGTGAAAGAATCTATGCAGTAGGATCGTATAATATGGAATAGTGGAATGGTTTAGGTAGATAGCAATAAGCAGTAAGTAAAGTAGACACCAAGACTTTATACTGGTTCGGAACTCTTGTCCAATGTCCAGTCACTAAGCTCCTCTTAGGAATTCAACAAACAACAACCCTCACTTAACTCGGAGGAATAGGTTTATAACTTACCCGAACAACCGAACGGGATTTCTTGCCTCAACTACTGAAGGACTTCAACTAGATACAAAGAGTATTTCTGACTTGTTGTGTTCTTGATAACACTAATGAGTCTACTTGAGTTCAACTTTCCTATAATCTTATCCCCAAGAATATGAAATGTGTTTATGAAGATTTAGGAAATATAAATTGCTATGAACCAAAAGAGTATTTAAGATAAATCCGAGATTCAAGCAATTGAAGTGGTTTGTGATTGCTTTTGAAAACTTAAGAAATCTGAAAATATGATCAAGATAATAGAGAGATTAAAGCAATTAGAATTCGTAATTTGCAAATGATAGAATCATGTATTTATAGGTGTAGAAGAGATGTATCTATTTGCAAAAGATCCAAGCAAGAGATGCATCCATTACCATTGGAGAATGGTTGCAACTCCTAGGAAGAAGGTGTATTTTCATAAAAAATTCGCAGGTTTTAATTCAGTTGGCTGAACAGGGAATTTCAGTCGACTGAAACTGTGCATGTTGTAATTCTGTAACTGGTTCAGTCGACTGACATTTCCTCTTCAGTCGACTGAACCGGTAATTTCTGCACATTGAACACTTAACTAAAATATTAAGTTATGAAATGTGTTCTTGTGTTTGTGCAAGCTTCTTGAGGATAGATTTTAACAATAAAACTAAGGCTAAGACCTATATATAATAAGTACTCATGATATCCTTGGTCTTCATAGTCCTTCCTTTAGCTTTGCACATATCTCTTCCTTTTTGTTAAAGCACATTGCCATTGATCAAAATATAGCATATCAACATTCTCCCCCTTTTTGATTGATGACAATACCTATGTTTGTAGAGATGTAATTATCTTTCCTCCCCCTGAATATATGCACTATCTTTCCGTAGTTGCAAACATCTCCTTTACCAATGATGAAACCTTTTGAGTTATCTCCGAAGGTAACAGAGCCACCATCAAAGTATGAAATATCTGTAAGCATTTCTTTGTCTCCGGTCATGTATTTTGAGCAACCACTATCCAAAATCCATTTTCTTTTCTTGAGTGGGACCTGCAAAAAATATTAATAAATATATTGGTACCCACCTTTTAATAGGGTCCTAAGAGTTAGATCAACCCAAGTGGGTTTAGTATCCCTTTTATAAAGATAATTACTATTTTTGTGAACTGTTTATATAAAGGAATTTATATATTTGTTATGAATTAAATTATTGTTTGTTTTCGGGACCCATATTTTGATTTCCTTTTTTTTTAGCGTGTCTTGGTATGTTATTTTTCAATACTATACTATGTTTTGAATTATCTTCCTTTTTAAAATTAGCATTTTTCTTTAGAAGAATTTTTGATTCCTTTTTAAAACCTAATCCATTTTTATTTGAAGAGGATTGAGAATTTTCGAGAATTTTAGATAAATTTTCTCTTCCCTTATTAAAATTACAAATATATTTAGTAATGTTATCTAATTTAATTTGAGGACTAGTATTATCTAATTAAATTTTATTTATTTTATTTTTTAAATTGTGATTTTTAGAAATAATTTCATCATTCTTTGTCTTTTGAGTTCAATTTCTTGGCGCAAAAGTAAAAGTTGACTATCTGAGTTTGAGAGAGATTCTTGAACTTTTTCAAGTTCTTCTTCCAATATTTTTTTTAACATCTTTTAATAAATCTCTTCCAAATTCAGCTTTGTTCTGATTTTCACGTGTCCCTTTAAGTTTCTTTCTGAGAATTTTTATAGTATTTAAAAATTCAGTGTTTACTTCTATTAAATCATCATAAGATAAATCACTAACCTCGGATTCTTGAGCCATAAAGCACACATTCGCTTGTTCATTGTTGCTATCACTATCACTATCTGATGAATCTAAATCTGAATCTGAATCGTCCCATGTGACAGAAAAAGCCTTTTTTTTTAAATTTGTCATTCTTATTCTTGTTGTTGAAGTTTTTCTGATTCTCCTTCTTTAGCTCGAGACAGTCTTTTATCATATGACATTTCTTGTGACAATTAAAACATTCCATATTTGAGGATGAAGGTTTGTTCAAGAAATTCTTTTTGAAACCGTTTTTATTACCTTTTCTATATTTTAAGAATTTCTTGAAATTTTTGGCAATAAATGCTAGATCCTCATCTTCAGACTCTGATTCTTCCTTTTGTGCGTGAAAAGCCACATTTTTTCTTTCCTGTGCTTGATCTTTCTTAGCTTGCATGTTAACTTCATAAGACATAAGGTTTCCAATTAATTCTTCTGGTTTCATTGTAGATAGATCGTTTGCTTCCTCGATTGCTAAGACTTTTCTCTCCCATTCATCAGTGAGTGAATTTAGGACCTTAGATACAATATCAAAATCCGTATATTTTTCTCATAATCCTATTAAGGCATGATGAATGTCTTGAAATCTCAAGTACATGTCATTGATGGGTTCATTCTGTCGCATTCTAAAGTTTTGGAACTGGTTCTTTAGCATGGAGATCTTTTTTGTTTGACCTTGTTTGTGCCTTCATGTATGGTTCTAAGTGTATCCCATATCTGATGTGCAGTAGTACAAATGCTAACATGATTGAACTCATTTCTATCCAAAGCGAAAAATAACATATTCATAGCGTTGGCATTTGCACTAGCTTCATTCTTCTAAGTTTGTGTCCATGTAGGGTAATCAGTTGTGGGTACAACGGACTCTACTTGAGTTGTATTCTAGGCTTCAAAGCTTGTTGCTTGCATATAAATCCTCATCCTTGTAGCCCAATAATTATAGTTTAGTCCATTGAATAGAGGGGGTCTTTGGGTAGATTGTCCTTCTGTAAATGTAGAGCTATAGGCAGTTGTTGTGCTTGTGCTTGTGTGATTTTCCATATTAGCAAATATGCCAAATAACGGTGTTATGGTTATAGGACAGCCTTGCTCTGATACAAATTGAAAGAAGCTATGCAGTAGGATCGTATAATATGAAATAGTGGAATCGTCTAGATAGATAGCAATAAGTAGTAAGTAACACCAAGACTTTATACTGGTTCGGACCTCTTGTCCTACGTCCAGTCCTTAAGCTCCTCTTAGGAATTCAATTAACCAACAACCCTCACTTAACCCGAAGGAATAGGTTTACAACTTACCCGAACAACCGAACGGGATTTCTTGCCTCAACTATCGGAGAGGACTTCAACTAGATACAAAGAGTATTTCTGACTTGTTGTGTTCTTGATAACACTAATGAGTCTAATTGAGTACAACTTTCCTATAATCTTATCCTCAAGAATATGAAATGTGTTTATGAAGATTTAGGAAATATAAATTGCTATGAATCAAAAGAGTATTTAAGATAAATCAGAGATTCAAGCAATTGAAGTGGTTTGTGATTGCTTTTGAAAACATAAGAAATCTGAAAATATGATCAAGATAATAGAGAGATTAAAGCAATTAGAATTCGTAATTTGCAAATGAGAGAATCATCTATTTATACGTGTAGAAGAGGTGTATGTATTTGAAAAAGATCCAGGCAAGAGATGCATCCATTACCATTGGAGACTGGTTGCAACTCCTGGGAAGAAGGTGTCTTTCCATAAAAAATTCACTGATTTGAATTCGGTTGGCTGAACAGGGAATTTCAGTCGACTGAAACTGTGCATGTTGTAATTCTGTAATAGGTTCAGTCGACAGACATTTCCTGTTCAGTCGACTGAACCGGTAATTTCTGCACAGTGAACACTTAACTAAAATATTAAGTTATGAAATGTGTTCATGTGTTTGTGAAAGCTTGTTGGGGATAGATTTTAACAATAAAACTAAGACTAAGACCTATATATAATAAGTACTCATGATATCCTTGGTCTTCATAGTCCTTCCTTTAGCTTTGCACATATCTCTTCCTTTTTGTTGAAGCACATTGTCATTGATCAAAATATAGCGTATCAACACCCAGCACTTACATATGCCTGATATATCTGGTAATATGCATAGTCGGGTCTAACTTTCCATCATAAGGGTCCAGCTTGGGTAACCTGAACTTTGGAGGGTTCCTTGCATCTCTGATATTTGGAGTGAATGGGCTTTGACTAAATTCCTCTGAGCCTCCGCTTGGCAACCCTCCTCTATAATCCGTCGCATTAGTCTAGCCATTCTTTCATCTCCATCTGGGGGTTTTCCCCTAAGCATATTTCCATCCTGCTACCCAGGTCTCAAAGGGTATTCTGGGTAATATTCTTCAAGTGGCCCGTTCATGTTGACGTTGGTTCTAGCCTGCTGAGCTCCATGTATGGGTCTTCTAATCTCAGATCCCGAGGGCCTGCCCCTAGGTCCTTGTTGATTTCCTTTAAGTTCTTCGTTCTGACCTAGGATCTGACCTCCGTCGATCTCTTGGACTCTAGCTCCTTGTCCTGTGTTTGCAGCCACTGCAATCGGTCCAAGGTTCTATGCTTTGGCAGCTCTCATTTTCTCAAAGAAGCTTTGCATCATTTCCTGTTTGCTCTTTAATAATCTTTCATGAATTGAATCCACCATAGCCTCCACCTCGTTCCTGGTGATGTAGATGGATGCATGATCTACTCCAGTTCGAGAAGTTGCTACTTGACTTCCCTCCTGGTTGCTCCTTTCAGTTGCTTGGTTCCTTATCGGTGGTCTAGCCATTGCTTTTAAGAATCCAAGTTTCAAAATCCCTAGGTGCTAGCTTTCTCAGAGAAAGCGCCAAAATTGGTCAATAACATACAAAACCACGCGAAAGCACCAACTAACAGTCACAGCTCACAGATAGAGTATATGTAGAGAGCAATAATGTAAAGAAGAGTCAAAATTAAAAAGAAAGCAATAAAAACACAGAATTTATAGTGCTTCGTCTGACCCCAGCCTACGTCCACCCCAGAAATTTCTTTTTTATTGTTGTAACAATCGAATATAATTACAAGATGGTAAGTAGCCTCGGCCTTAGAAAATAGAAAAGTCAGAGAGCCAAAAGAAGATCCCTCTTCTGAAACCCCTCATGTTGTATTTATAGGCAAATCCCGAGTTACTAGGCTTCCTTAGCAGTCCGGGACCATTAGGGCCATAGCCGAGCCAACATCCTTCCTCATGGTATGAGCGACTTCCTGTAGCGAATTCCTGTAGCAACTTCCTGTAACGATTTCCTGTAGCGACTTCCTATAGCCTATCGAGCGACTTCCATGCCGAACGACTTCCATGCCGAGCGATTTCAATGCCAAGCGACTTCCATAGCGAACGGCTTCCATGGCGAATGACTTGCATGCCGAGAAACTTCCATGCCGAGCGACTTCAATGAAGAGCGACTTCCTATGGCGACCTCTTGTAATGACTTCCTACAGCGACTTCCCTGTCGAGCGACTTCCATGCCGAACGACTTCCATCCATGCCGGGCGACTTCCATGCCGAGCGACTTCCATGCCGAACGACTTCCTTGTCGAACGACTTCCATGCTGTGTCGAACAATTTCCATGCTAAACGACTTCCAACCCAAAAGACTTCCATGTCGAGCGACTTCCATGCCGTGCGACTTCATTGCCGAGCGACATCCATACAGAGCGACTTCCATGCCGACCGACTTCCATGCCGAACGACTTGCACGCCAAGTGACGTCACGCCGAGCGACTTCCATGCCGAACGACTTCCACGCCGAACGACTTCCATGCCGAGCTACTTCCTTGCCGAACGACTTCCAAATGTGCTACGTTACCTATCCATCTAGTCGACTAAAACTTACCGCACTCCAGTCTTGACAAACTGTAGCTAGTTTAGTTAAATCCGATGTTTACGGCCTTGCCAAAAGGCGGGATAACAATTATGAATCTTTAATATAATGTTGCCCTATTCCATATATATAAAAATTAGTTGTTTACCCCTTAGTTGCTAAGCAAACTCAAGCTAAGGATGTTATATGTAGCATTAATAATATATTGAAAAGACTAAGTAAGATAACTATATGTATTTGTCGAACAAACTCAAGATACGTATACTATACATAGGCTGTCCCAATATAGTAGGTACAAGTGATTGATTTCATTCTGATTTTTCGTGGAAATTCAAGATAGAAGTGAAATTAGGACAAGGTACTAAGCGTTAGGAGTTGTATGCAATACAATCGATAAGGAGTTAAGCATCATACCTGGAGCTAGGACCTGTTGAGCAAACTCAAGGTTAGATATCCAAGATGAACGAGTTCTAATACCTACTAGTGAAGTTGAAAGACTTCTATATTTCGAATTAAGATTTGGTTAAACATAAAAGACCAATGTAAGCATATTAGTAAAATGAAACATAATGTTTAGCCTTACTAACATTATAAGAACATTTTCTATGATTTGTCCTAATAATCCACTAGTAAAACTTGAAAAAACTAACAACTACAAGACCAGTTTTTGAAAATGACCAAATTATTGGGCCAAACTGTACTAACTGGCTAAGCGCAATTAATATAGAACTAACTTACAAGCGCCTATGCTCAGGTATTACATGCGAACTTAAAGAACAACCCGCTGATGATGCGGACCCCAAGCTAGGACTTGCGTATCAAAAATGGGTCAATACCAAGAGATCGCCTAATTTTTCGTAAAGTCTACGTTTGACAAGGCATTGTAGAAGCATCATATAAAGATGTCAATTTATAATATTTATTAGTCTTAAGGCTCTATTTAGTGAATAGTCATGTTGTACAAGGTACGAACTTATGATGAAGCTACTCAATACTAAAATTACCATAGGACAAACATTGGACATTTATGTCCTAATGATGAAGGGAAATATCGATAAGCTTTCGTAATTAGGCGTACAAATAAGCAATGAACTACAAATTGATTTAATCCTTGGTTCTCTTGCTCCTATGTATGAACCATTCATACTAAGTTATAATATTAACTTGTAAAGGGTAGCATATCATCTTTGAAAAGTTTGAACAAGTAGAAAAGGGAAGGTTTGAAAAGAAAAATATGAAGACCGGTGACAAAGTTGAATGTCACCACTGCATCAGGAAAGTTCACCGGAAAAGGAATTGTCCTGACTACTTGAAGGTTATTAGTGAAAAGAAACAGAATGGTTATAGGGCACCATCAAGTACATTTATGATTCGAAATTGTGTTATAATCAATAAAATGTCTTAGGTATTAGATACTAGATCTGTTGCTCATATATGTAATTCATTACAGTGGCATAGGAACTTGTATTGCATGGAAAAAGGAGAGATGATGCTCCAAGTTGCTAATGGATCTATTGAAGATGCAAAGGAAGTAGGAGATTATCATTTAGTTTTGCCTAGTGGAGTAGTATTATTATTAATCAATTACTTTTTTGTAAAAGACTTTATTCATAGAATTATTTCTATTTCTAAATTGTTTGAGACTCGATTAAGGTTTCATTATGCAAACAATGTTATGAATATTAGTTGGATGGAAATAACGCATATGATGGTACTCTTGAAAATGACATCTATGCAATTAATACTAATTATACATGTTCTGCGTATAATTCTTATGACAATATGAATGATAATTATCTTTGGCATTGTAAACTTGGTCATATTAATGAGAAACGACTACACAAATTGAAAATCAAAGGTTTCCTACTATTAGTTGATTTTGATTCATTTGACACATATGTCTTCTCTTAAAGGTAAAATGACCAAGCACCCCTACAGTCGGTGTAACGACGGAGTTGAAGAACTCTCGGGGTAAGTACATAGTGATGTATATGGTCTGATGCGTATAGTAACCAAAGCTAATAGTTCTTACTTTTTTACTATCACTGATAATTTCCCAAGACTAGGATATGTGTACCTTATGAAGAACAAATCTGATGTGTATGAGAAATTCACGAAATATAAAAATATAGCGGAGACAAAATAGACCATAAACTTAAGATTCTTCGATCAAATCGACGAGGCGAATATGTTGGTCAATATTTCCAACAATACTTCAAAGATAATGGGATTATCTCTATAGTTTGCAACGTATACTCTGTAACATAATTGTTATCAAGGTTTTTAACCTAATAGGAACCAACATGAAACAGAACAAACTAGTGACATCAGAATGGTTCAAAAGTTATCTAGGAAGGCTAAGGCAAGAAGTTAATAAGAGCTAAGCTATATTACTGAGACAATGACTGAGATCGACTAAGCCATGAGACTAGCATTCTTTCAGCCCAATCAGTAGCTGAGCACAAACAACTTGTAAATTGTCATTAGAACGGAACAACGTGCGACGAGACTATGCAAACAAAGAAGGCTTAAGACCATGGAAACATTCCAAACTCCAAACTGGAAGAAATATCCTAAATGCTTTGATCGTAAACGACCTATGCCCTATGGATCGCTAGAAATCCATGTGAAATGAAGAGCCGCTCTATTGCTTGGAAGAAAAGAAGGAAGAAGTATTGTAAAATATATGCCAAGTGTATAGGTGGCTAGTGACCCATACACCATGAATCGCTGGCGACCATATTAAAAAATATGTTGTGTATGGGTCGATAGCGACCCATACACAATCGATCGCTAGCGACCCATGCTTCCCCACGAGTCTTCAATGAGCCAAGTCCTTGGCTCGTGCACGAGCCAACTCTATGGGTCTCTATCAAACCATGATTTTTGCTTGGATCACGAGCTAGATCCCCATAGGCCATTCCCTACCTACTTGCGTGCAGTTGATGAAGTCACCTAGCCCAGAAGCTCTCTGATCCATATAAATATCATCCTACTTACAACATAAGGGAATCCTCTCTGGACTGATCGTGGAATTTCTGCTGAAAACGTTCTTCACCCTTTGTCCCCCTCAAAAAAATTTCCACAAGAATTCACTGTGATCCTCTAGTGGATTCTAGCTTTGGAGATCCAACCTAGCTAGGAACAATCAAGAATCTTGTAATCAAACACTCCATGTAACATCGATCAGTCTAAAATAAATTATAAAGTTAATATAGGCTTCAATAACATCCGCACCATTATAAAAATTCTCTGACTTCTTTCTTTTATTGTTCTCTTTCTATATCTATGATATCGCTCTGTTAGAGCAGTGCTGGTGCTTTCCGGGGCGTTGATCCTTTTTTTGGGTTAGCATTTTTGTACTTTCGCTGAAAGCCTCCAAATTAGGATCCACATCTAGTTATCTGCTTTAGATCCCATAGGTATAGAAGTTAGATCCTCAATCTTTACTTATAGAATCTGCTGTTTTGAATCAATGGCCCCTGGAAGAAGAAAAACTGCCTGCAAGAAGATCCATAGGTGCAGTAATAGCTGGAGAGGATGTTAATCCCTAACAAACTGAAATAAATGGTGTTGACTTAGGATATTAGGCGCCAACAACTTCCAGTCAGCACAAAGTAGTCGCCAGGGTTGAGTTGAATAAAATGGTTGATGAGATCAACCAAAAAATGGAGGATATCCAAAAGGCTCTAATGGATAATCTTAATGCACTCCAAACCCTACAGCCATCCTGTTCCAAGAACTACGCCTGAATCCATGGCTGCTATAGAACAAGCGAATTCCTCTATCTCTTGTTTACATAGAAGAAACGGAAAACGATCGCAAAAAAGGTTGACAATAGGACTTAACGTCGATGGAAACGCAAGTACTCTGTTCGTCACAAGGCAACCTATTCTGAATTTGATTCAAGGGGCAAAGATCCTAGAAGAAAACACAGTTATGGATCTATCCGACTCAAATGATGGAGGGAAAGACGAAAAATTAGAAGAAAATGCCAATGCATTTGATTAATGCAAGGAATGCCCAAACTGCTCTAGTTAGACCAACCGCAAGCCAATAAGACCCTGCGGCAGTGGCTCTCCAGAAGACAACAGAGCCCAGGTTTCAACCCACTCGACAACACCGTTTGTAAAGCTAAACACTTGGCATTGTGACTAATTAACATCCTCGAGACTACCTAACATTAGAGCATACATAGCGGATATGGTCAAATGACTAATGGAGGAGAGTAAAGATAGAAGAGATGAGTGGGGATCTACACCAAGTCAGACTTCCATCACTGATGGAATCTTGAATGAGAGATAACTAAAAAAGTTCACAATACAAACCATTCCATCTTATGATGGGACCAAAAACACAAAACTTCATATGTACAAATACAACTGGTACATGGATGGAGCTAATGCTTCCGAAGCTATTCGTTGCTGATGCTTTGCTATATTTCTCTAAGGAGTTGTGATCATGTGGTTCACTAGGCTTCCACCAAGGAATATCTCTACTTTTAACTAACTGGAGACAATGTTCATTGATCAATTCAGACTCCATGTTGCATAGCCAAAAGACATCATGTCAATATTCAGATTGTTCCAAGGGAGCAACGAATCACTAAAATATTTTATGAATTGGCTTAAAACTACAGTGATGGAATTAAGCAACCCCAACAAAGACATGGTTTTTATGGCATTAGTCCATGCCATTCACCCTAAAACTGAATTTGTAAAGTGGATTAAAAATGAAGCTGCCTACCACCAAGAAATAATTCGATCATAAAGCAAGTTGGTACTTAAGGTTGAAGGAAGCGCAGGAATTGAATAGGAAGTCTACTGGTGCGCAACCGAAGAACATCAAACAAAGCGATGTAGCAATGAATCAAAATGTGCAGTCTTCTCGGACTATTGAAGGAATCACTGAGAAGACTGAAATTCGAAGAGGAAAAGTCAAAAATCCAATAAGAAGAATGGTAATGGCAGCAATAAAAAACACAAAGGGTTTCGGCCCGAAGGCTACCCTACCCTAAATGATACATCAAAAAACATTTTTCTCACAACTCAAGGGAATGAGGAGTACAAAGAGACTCATAAAAAAGAAGTAACTAAGCAACAAAAGCACTCAGGGAAATTCTGCCGCTTCCACGAGATGCACGGCCACAATACGAACAAATGCCGCCACCTAAAGAATCTCATTGAGGAGCTGATCCAGAATAATAAACTCAAGCAGTACGTAAAACAGCCACCAAATCTTTATTAGTCTACAAACCCTCAGCATCCTAAAGATCGAAGGAATCAAGCTGGAACTAATGACAATGGGTCGAAACGAACCGACCAGTGGCTTATTATTGGAACGATATTTGGCGGACCACATCTCACCCAAAGAAGTTGGAGAGAAATGGAGCGATATGCAAGTTTGTTGAAACATGCTTCAAAGGAATCATGTTTAGCTATAATAGATGAGGCTCTGACCAAGCCGCAAACGGTTTGAATGACGAAAATAAGGTTGCTAAAGGGGTTAAAGCTACAACCCTTGATCCAATGGTGGTGATGGTAGGAATCGGACCTGTAGTAGTTCGGCAGGTGTTAGTTGATAGTGGCAGCTCCGTTAACATGCTCTTTAAACATACCTTTGACCAAATGAAGATTGGCATTAAATGCGTATCTGTGTGCCAGACAAAGATTAAGGGGTTTACCCGTGAACCCGAAGAACCTATAGGACCAATTGACCTTCCTGTGGAGCATAGAGAGGGTGAGCGAAGGGTCACCCTCTTTTAGACTTGTGTGATTGTGGATGAAATAGTCATACATCGCGTTCTTGGGATGACCTACACTAGCCGACTTTAAGATAGCATAGGCCTAATGGTGTCTTACAGTGAAGTTCTCTGCAGAGAACTAAGTCGGAATTGTGAAGGGAGACCAAAGCGCTGCACGAGAATGCTACATCGTAAAATTGCATGAGTCAAGAAGAAGGAAAAATGGAAAGGATATGGGGAAAACCCTCTACATCCATAAATCTCCCGAATAGCAACTACAGAGCCTCCCCTATCTTAGGGACCATAGCCGATTCGATAAGGCTTTAGACCCTAGAAAGAAGAGCTCAAGGGAGGATCGGCTAGCACCGACAGAATTGACGGTGTCTGTCCCATTCTTTATGGATGACCCAACACGGGTCTTGAAGATTGGGTCGCATCTGGGAAACATGATGCAGTCAGAACTAGTTGAATTCCTCTCGGCCAATTTGGATGTTCTCGCTTGGATGCACTCCGATATGTATGGGGTATCACCCGAAATTGCCTGCCACACACTTAATATAGACCCAAAATTCACATTAGTAAAGAAAAAAGGCATAACTTGGGCCCTAATGGTCTTAGGCACTAAGAGCAGAGATAGCCACACTAATGGCTAACGGATTCATCCACGGCGTAACTTACCCTGAATAGGTATCAAACCCAGTACTATTCAAGAAGTCTAATGGAAAATGGAAAATGGAAAACTTGTTTTGAATTCTCAGATCTAAATAAATCTTGTTCGAATGATAGTTCCCACTCTCGAGAATCGATCAGATTGTAGATGGAACGGTGGGGCATGAATTACTGTCATTTATGGACGCATACTCAGGCTACAATCAGATCCTAATGCATGAGCTAGATCAAGAGAACACCAACTTCGTTACCGATTTGGGATTGTACTGATACAGAATAATGTCATTTGGTCTAAAAAACACTGGGGCGACATACCAAAGGCTAGTGAATACTATATTCAAAAACCAAATTAGAAAGACTATGGAAGTCTACGTGGATAACATGTTGATCAAATCTCGAGTAGCTATTAACCATCTAGAAAATCTTACTTAAATATTCAAAATACTCCGGAAGTATGGAATGAAGATCAACCCACTAAAATGTCACTTCAAAATAGCCTTTGGGAAATTCCTAGGATTCATCTCAAGTGTTAGGGCATTGAAGCGAATCCTAAACAAATCACGGCACTACGTGAAGTCCATTCCCTGAAGACTAAGAAAGTGCTTCAAAGCTTGAATGGAAAAGTTGCAGCACTGAACCGATTTATCCTAAAATCTACAAATAAGTCTATTCCATTCTTTGATGCACTGAAGGAGGGAAAGATAAACTTCGAATGGAACAAAGCTTGTCAAACAGCTTTCGAGGAATTGCTGTGACAAATGGAGGCTCCCTCAATACTATCAAAGCCCATGGATTGAGAAGAATTGTTTGTTTACTTAGAAGTCTCACCCAATGCATTGACCGCCGCTTTGGTGCATGAAGAAGCAATAACCCAGCGACCCGTGTATTACATTACCAATGATTCACCGGAGCTGAGAGTAATTATCCAAAATTGGAAAAACTAGCATATTCCCTCTTGATTGCATCTTGGAAATTATGACCATACTTTCAGGAACATTCAAAGAAAGTATTAACCGACCAGCCCATGAAATAGGTCTTGTATCGGCCTGGAACTTCTGTGCGACTCATCATTTGGAACATAGAGCTAAGTCATTATGATATTGCATACCATCTTGGGAAATCTATCAACGGGCAAGCATTAGCATACTTCATTGGTGAGTTTACCATACGAGACGATGATGAAGAAGTGTCGTTGGATGTGGAGACTCAATGGAAACTCTTTGTAGATGGTGCATCTAACAACCTATATTCAGAGGGAGGTGTAATACTCAAAAACCTCGAAGGGTGAGCTACTAGCTATTATTTATGCTTGGAATTCCCTGCCAAAAATAACGAAGCAAAATACGAAGCATTGGTTATCGAGCTGAAAATTGTGAAAGAATTCAAGATAAAATATATTCACATATAAAGCGACTCGCAATTGGTCGTTTGTCAAGTAAAAGGGGAGTACCAGGCACGTGGGGAGAACCTTGCCCCATACTTGTCCAAAGTAGAAGAACTACTAGGCGACATAGAACACTACATTATAACTCATATCCCATGGGAGAAAAACACCAAGACAGATTATTTAGCTAAACCGGCAAGTTCTTTAGAGGCTCAATCATTTGGAATAGTCCCAGTTGAAAATCTAACCAACCCAAGCATTGACGAAATGGATGTCAACCGGATTTCTGAACTACCATTGAACCGGATACGTGGTAGACACCGATAAAGAACTATCTACTAGCAAGAACCCATCCACCTAATCGGAATCAACGGAAGAAGCTCCTCCAAAAGGCACCACGGTTCATCATACTGGATGGAATACTCTATCAAAGGAGATTCTCAACCCCCTTCTTAGGTGTGTGATCAATGATGAAGCACGACAAATCTTAAAGGAGGTACCTGAAGGTGAATGCGGAGACCACACTAAGGGGCAGAACCTTGCAAAGAAATCCTCTGGTACGAATACTTCTAGCCAATAATAAACCGCGATGTTGTAGATTATGCGAGAAGATGTGATCGCTGCCAAAGATTGAACAAAATTAAGAGAACTCCTTAAACGAAACTAACACGGATGATCAGCCCATGGCTGTTTGCAATATAGGGGATTGACTTGATTGGCATCCTGCCAGTAGCATAAGGAGGAGCCAAATATGCTATAGTCGCCATAGATTATTTCACAAAATGTGTAACACCATAGATTTTTGGCAACATTATTTAGGAGATTTAGTTGGTTAAGCCAAATAAAATAATGTGTTGATTAGAAGATTGCGATTTGATTTTAATTAAGATAGTCATGCCATTTAAATAAATAAATTAAAGAAGGTTTTAAAATGAATTGGGGGGTGTAAACTAGGAAAGAAGCCATTCCTATATTTACTTCTGATAGCCGTGTATAATGCACACGTTCATTTCATTTTAAATTTTAAAAAAAAAGCCAGCCACCATTAACCAAGAAAGGAGAAGAAGAAATAAAGATAAGCTAAATGAAAAGAAAATTCAAATCAAATCCATTCAAATCTCAAGCTCCTTTTATCTTTAAAGCAAAGGTGAATAATTTGTACATTTCTTATTTTTATTGGTTTCGTTTTTAAGATTAAATCCGAATACTTTGCAATTATTTGCCATGTTTTTGAATAATGAAACGATTACTTGTTGATGATTTATGAATGTTCATATAAATTTTATGACATGTTTTGAGATGAAAACCGTATTAAATGACATCCAGTTGCCTTGCGAATTTTATGAATATCTAAAAAAAATTTTAGAGATGAGTTTCAGTTTTTAGATTTTTCTGAATTTTCATGCATTTATTATGAATTTTCTAATAAAGAAAATAGTATTTTGGATTATAAAACTACTAACGAGAAAATAAATTTATTATTTGCATCTAAAAGTTTTATATGTTGTAAAAAACATAAAATTATTTTAAGGTATGAAACTTAAATGTTTTATATAATTATAGAGGGCAAGGGGCTTTTAATAAAAAAATTAAAATGCTGAATATAGAAAATTGGCAGCACTTGAACATAAAACTCTGGCAAACAATCAAATTTAGACAAATAAGGAAGGTTAGGTATAAAATGACTATTTTAAACGACAAATAAATAGGCTTATAACTGTTTCATCTCCATCGGCAACTAAATTCTGCCTCTATTCTTAACATTTCTCAAAGGTCAAAAACTTATCTTTTGACAAGGTTAAAACCAATGCACATGGTATCAGGCAACAGGTACGTAAAGAATTGGAAGTGGTCTTAAGGTGTAGGGTAGAAACCAAGGGGTTCGAATAGATGATGCTTTTGTTCCGGTTGTAAGGAAAATACGCCTGCTAGCTTTCGACTAAGCACTTTCCATAAGGTTGCTTTCGACCTAACTGCTTTCAACAAAGTCAAACGGTTTAAAGAAATTTTTTTCGATTGGGTATCTTCCATTTTTAAAAATTGAGTGCTTTCAACATGGTTGAAAGCATAGCTTTCAATTAGGTCGAAATCCTAGCTTTCAACATGGTTGAAAGGAAGGCGTCCGACAATGTCGAAAGCATAGCTTTCGATAAGATTAAAACCATAGCTGTCGCTTCCTACCTTTCGATCCAAATGCTTTTGAAGGGAACCTTTTGTTTTCTAAATTTTCCACCTCGCCTTTACTTTCGAAGGGATGATTTCGACACCATCACTTAATTGTATACGAAATGGTTTTGAAAGAGTTACTTTCTAAGCGTTTCGAAGTAGATTGTTTCGACTCCAACGTTTTTCTGATCCTTTTGCTCTACTTGAAGGCATAATCCGTATGTTTTAAATCAAAATGTTTAAATAGTTTCAAAGTAGTCAACTTTGAATGGTCTCAAAAGATTTCTACTTGTTTTAAATTGAGCCTAAAGTGATTTCGAAATAGTTAGCTTGACGCTTTCGAAAGGTTTTATCAATGGTTTCAAAAAGGGGTGGTTCCCTAATCTTTCAACACGGTCTAAAAGAAAGCTTTCGACAAAGTCGAAAGGTAAGGTTTTTTTCAATGTTTTTGGAAGGCAAGATTTAAATGGTGTTAAAGGCGGATGTTATGTTTTTTAACACTTTTGTGGAAAGGCTTTTATTGGTTTCGAATGGGTTAAGTTCAATGTTTTCGAAAGGTTTTTCAATGGTTTCGAAGGGGTTACCTTCAATGATTTCAAAATGGCTGTTTAAAGGTTTTAAACCAAGGTTTCGAATATAATGACTACGTGGATAGCCTAAGTTTTTCAAGTTACAAAGGATTATAACTTATTTTAAAAGGATTGATAATCCTTATTCCATTATTTTGAGTAAAATATATATAACATGGAAAAATAGCTTAGAGTAAAGCTAAAAGATATATTTTCCTTGTATATATTTAAATATATGATTTGACGGACTAAATCATTTTGAAAAGGTTTTCAAGAAAAATTTAAAGGATTGTCAGCCCTAACAAAATTCGAAAAGTTAGTCCATTTTGAGGGCAGTCAGCCCAGAGGACAATTTGTCCAGTTAAGGGCAGTTGGCTTAGATTATGAATGGATAGTTCAAGTGTTAGCATAACGACATTGCTACTTCTTAAGGACAGTTAGTCCTCCTTTTTACCTGTTTTACGGATAAATGGTCAATTATTTAGCATAAAGAATATTGCTATTTTGGTATAATCGGTTTTAGGACAGTTAGTCCAACAGAGGGCGGTTAGCCTAGATATCAGATAGTTAGTCCATTTATTTCCTATTTTAGCATAATGGATCTTGTAATATTATTATTATAATCAGTTGATTAGCCATTTTAGTTGCACGAAAGGATTTGCAAAATATATGTTTTGAAAAGAGATATTAGTGAAGGGAGACCCGTTTCGCTAAGTGGCGTGGTCTCGATAAATATCAGTAAACAGAGATGTAACAGAATCATTCATGCCAGGCTTTATGTCTGACACAAAGTTTTTGTTCCCATTAAATTCTTGGTTGCTCGAAATTTGATTTGATTAGGCTGATGGTTTAGGTTATCAGGCTTTAGCACATTCAATCGAATAAGCTTTCGAAGTCGTGCAGCTGGCTAACGAATAGATAAATTAGGAATTTGGTCTTTTTGTTTGTTTCCGCTATGTATTAAGACAGTTATGTGTTTAATGTTTTAATCTTCTAAGGGGGCATCTTCAAATGTCGTTGTTGGAGTATTATTGTAAATTATAATTTATCATTGCTTGGGAATACATTTGTGGATTTTCATAACTTGGGTATGATTTTATTTGAAATGTAGTAACTGAAAATTATTGTTTTCTGGAAATGTGTGATTATGTTCATACTCAAGTGCTTGTGATTTTATGAATACCATTAACATTACTGTATTTCATCACCAGACATTTATATTGTAGATGACTGCAGCATCCATAGCGCTTAGCTTTTAGCCTCTAGATATGAGTTGTTACAAAATGGGCCGAAATGGAACCGCTGGCCACCAAAACGACAAAGAAAGTTATTAACTTTGTTACTGAAAACATTATTTGTAGGTTTGGTGTTTTGCAAAAAATCATCACCGATAATGGAACCCAATTGAAAGTGGAGAGTCTAAAGACTTCTACAATGCGCTTCTGAATTGAAATGTGCTTTCCAACAGTGGCTCATCTGCAAGCAAACGAGCAAGTGGGAGTGATGAACAAGATCATCTAGTCAACTATCAAAAAGTGACTAGCAAACACCAAAGGAAACTCGGTTAATGAACTTCCACTTGCACTATCGGCTTACAGAACTACCACAAAGCAGCAACTGGTTGCACTACATTCGCCCTAGCATATGGTTCAAAAGCAATGATTCCTTCTGAATTAGAAGTCCCCTTACACCAAAGGCAGAATTTCACTTAGAAACAAAACAATCAAATCCTACTCGAATCGTTAGATATGGTTGATGAAAAAAGAGAAGCAGCAGAGCTGAGAACTGCAGCCCATCAAAAAAGGGCCGCTAGATACTCCAACTTCAAAGTTCACAATTAATCCTTTGAAGTGGGAGATCTTATGCTCAAGCGAGTTTACCTCGTTCCGGGGGCCTTCGGACCAAACTGGTAGGAACCATGTGTCATTAATCAAAAGCTAAAAGACGGGACATTCAAGCTAGCAACCGTCAATGGAACTCAGGTTCCTATGGCATGGAATAGCGAATCGCTTCGCCGCTACTTCGCCTGAAAGCTACCTTATGTATTTTTTATATTTTCCCACAAATAAACCATCCTGGGATGCCAAAGGCTTTATACATAGGCAAAAACTGCCCTACTTTCCTTAATCGAGGTTGCTTCTTCAGCCAAAAAATGACGTTCATAATAATTGCCCAATGGGCCAATGGAAGCAAATCGACTAAAGCCGTTAAATCGGCGAAACCCAATCTTTGCCTTTTAAAAATAGTTATTGCTCCAACGACATTGAGAGGGATAAAACTGACACTCCTCGTGTTTGCCATAGATAGGCAACACCTAGGAGAGCCAAAAGCCACGCACCTCATAAGTCGTGCACCAAAATATTATCTCCTCACGTTGCCCAAAGATAGGCAACACCGAGGAAAATCAAAAGCCGTGCACCTCATAAGTCGCACATTAAAATAATAACTCCTCACATTGACCAAAGATAGGCAACACCGAGGGAAGAAAAAAGCCATTCATTGAAATAATAAGTCCTCACAATGCCCAATGAAAGGCAACACTAAGGAGCATGAAAAGCCGTGCATTTCATAAGCCGCACACTAAACTCCAAGATGCCAACTCCTCACGTTGCTCGAAGATAGGCAACACTGAGGAGAACTAAAAGCTATACTCCATACATCGCGCATTAAATTAAAAACATTAACTCCTCGAATTGCCCAAAGATTGGAAACTCCAAGGATCATGAAAAAGTACACACTAATACTTAAAATTTAAACTCCTCACCTACCCAAAGATAGGCAGCTTGGGGAGCACTAAAACATGCAATCCTACGTTGCCCGAAGATAGGCAATGTCGAGGAGTTCGAAAAAGCCAAGCATCCTAGAACCAGCACCAACCACTTCTATGACTAGGAATATAGGGGCACAACTCCAACAAAATTGGAATGCTACAAATCGACAGAAAAGTTTCGACCAAGGATATTTAATGATTAGAAACTCCTTCGGTTAACCCGTGCAACATGCTCCACTCAAATATGCATATATTGCATACTTGATAGATTATTAAAAGAAACTTGGGTTACATGCTAAAGTTGCAAAACTTCCAAAAAGTGGAAAGTCAAGCTATGACTTAGCAAATTTCATGTTTAAAGTGAAAACCATCTAAACTCAAAGTTCCCGATCATGTGAAATTTTCTTGAAGTGAACAACTTTACGAACTGGAGGGCATACAATGATATTGGAACGTAAACGCATGAAAACAATAACAAATAAGTTCGCAAGTTTTGTAACTCCAAATAAGGAATTTTTAAACAAAGAATTTCTATGTTAATTTTTGAGGAACAATTTTTTGCGTAGAGTTATTTTTTTTAATGTTCTATTACATCAAACAAAAGATTTTGGCAATAATCATAGAACTGGACAAGTATAAAATAAAAACAATCACAAGTGCATGGAATATATATGAGCAGACAGATGAGAACATAATCAAAATATCAATATATTACTTGTAATTTCACATACACAGGGTCAAAATGTGGGGGCGTGCCCACACATCAGCCAACAAAAAGAAAATACGGACTCCACAATGGAAACACTGAGTGCAAACTCTGCACTTGGATAGAATAACTCAAAAGTAACATAAAATCAAGTCAGTTTATACAGAAGCCTCTCAATGATTCCTTCTACTGCTCCCTTTTCCACCTTTTGTTGGGATCTTCTGCCTTGTCTCAGGAGTGCTATCACTACCGGTAATGTCAACGAACACTTCAATGGTGATGTCCTCTTCTCCCTTGGTAGGCTTTTTAGGAGAGTCCCCCTTCCATTTTCATTTCTGTGATTTTCGAGAGCTCTTTGAGGCTTTAATTGCTTCAACCATTGGTAGCAACAAGTTCGTGGTGTGTCTTGCATGGCTGCTCGGTTTGAACTTCCTGCTCATTTGTTTTGCCATTGTCACATGACCTTCTAAACACAAAAATGGATAATATAGGCCATAAAGCCGGGCTATCTGCTCAAACTCAAGCCCTGCCTGGTTGCGAGCCAATCATGGACGTGGGAACAGGAATAGGAACAGCGGCGACCACGGAGGCTGTTGTTATCCCACTTTTTGGTCAAATCTGGAATATCAACAAATTGGCAAGGAATGATGGATATCAGGATTAGAGATTGATTGGAAACAAGGTTGCAATCGATGTCGTTAAAATTGGCCGAGCTCCGATTAGGACGGAATCGATTGGAGATGATGATGAGGACTAGGAAAGGCTATGTTTCAAGTTTCGGGTCAATCGGCGGTCGTATGCATAAGATATGGATGGATTAAGGTGCGCAAGGCACGTTTCCTATCGGTGCATTTCGCATCGATCATCATATGGTGGTTCGAATCGATACATTTCGTATCGATCATCAAATAAGTATTTCGAATCGGTACCGTTCGTATCGATTGGCACAGGTTCGACTCGATCACGTTCGCATCGATCAACAAAGGGTGTGTCATATCGATTGGGTTCGTATCAATCGGCAGTGGTTCGACTCGATGAAGTTCAAATTGATCAGGTTTTGGTTTGACTCGATGGCGTTCGTATCGATCAGATTCAAGCATGCCCGGCAGTTCGTATCCAAGGAGGAGCGTCTCATTCGTATCGATCGGCATGGACTCGACTCAATGGTTTTACATCCATGAGGTAAAGCCTTGTTCGTATCCATCAGGTAAAGCCTTGTTCGTATCCATCAGGTAAAGCCTTGTTCGTATCCATTAGGTAAGGTCTCGCTCGTATCCATCCCAAGGATGAGATTCGTGTCCATTTTCATGACCACTTCGTATCAATATCCCCATGCTCATTTCATATCGATCAGAGCATATGGAAGCGGTACGAAATGTACTCCTGGAGTCGATACGAAGGAAGACACAAATTGATGGGTGCGAACGAACGATGTTATGAATATGAACAAGCATAAAATACAGATGCGAACAAAGGAGATCCACGAATCCAAGAAAGAAGCATTCAACTCGGTGCACAATATGGATTGGTCCAGGAAACTCGCACCATGTCACAAGCAAGCACGTGCTTCTGATCGATGCGAAGCAGAGGGATACGAAGCAATGGATACGAACTGGACAGCCTTCGAAGAGCACACGAATCAATCGATCATATCTCCTAAACCGATGATCCAAATGTAACAAAATTTTC
Organism: Allium cepa; assembly: GCA_030765085.1. Classification (NCBI taxonomy): domain Eukaryota; kingdom Viridiplantae; phylum Streptophyta; class Magnoliopsida; order Asparagales; family Amaryllidaceae; genus Allium; species Allium cepa. The sequence continues at coordinate 512,514,183 of CM060941.1, forward strand.
ACAGCAGCTTCCATACAAGGTAAAGATTGCTCCTGCCAAGTTTCAGCTCGATTGGGTCAATTCTTGATGGATATGAAATCAAGTCGTATCGATCACAGATCGAGTAGAAACTTGGTGGGGTCGGTCGCGTGGGCCCACTCACATGCCAGAAGAAGTCTCCCAAAATTTTAGCTCGATCTCAGCCTCCAATGCCTATAAATAGCCTCCTGAGACCTACAGAAAAGGGGATCTTTTGGCCATTCAACGCCCAGACTCTGCTGGATCCATTTCTACACTTCAATACAACTATTGCACTCAAAATTTTTCATTACTGCTGCGGTAATCACCTATAACCAGCAAGGATAATCAAAAGAAGGATAAAACTTTGAAGTGGACGTAGGCGGGAGATAGCCGAACCACTATAAATCCTGTGTTTCTGATTATAATTTCTGATTGTTGTTTGTTATTTGCTAAGATCTGATATTTGTGCTTGAATACTGCTGATTTATATTCATACTTGGGTGCTTTCACGACGTTTGGGGTTTGTGACCAATTTTGGTGCAAATACTTTGGTGCTTTCACCGAGAGGGACTAGCACCTGCTGCATTGGATTGAAGTTTGGATTAGAAAAGATTGAAGAGTTTAGATTTGAAAGACAATGACTCGTCAGACAAGCAAGAGACAAAGAGCTGAGAGAAGCCAACAGGAATGAAATCAAGAAGCGTCCTCCGGAGCTAGAGAAGGACAGGCTTCCATTTACATAACCAGGGACGAAATGGAAGCTATGGCAAATTCATTGCAAGAGAAATTGTTGAAAAGTCAGCAGGACATGATGCAAACCTTCTTTGAACAAGTGAGAGCTATAGGAACAAAGAACCTTGGACCAACTACGGCGGCTACAAGTGCAGGACAAGGAACTAGGGTCGCGGAACCCAATGGAGGACAGAATGCAGAACCAGAAGGCAATCAACAACGGCTTGGGGGCAGACCGCAGGATCTGATACTGGAAGGCCTATGGATGGAGCTCAACAGGTTAGAGCGAGTGCTAACATCAGTGAACCGCATGAAGAATATGTACCGGAGTTCCCTCGGGGGCATGGGGGCAATCCTTGACGGACAATGCTGGATTAGTGGAAGTCATTAGGAAAACTATGTGTGGAGGTTTGACTAATAGAGATTTGAAAGGAGTGAACAGGAGTCCGTTTACTCAGGAAATCAGGATAGCTCAGAATCCACCCAAGTTCAAGCTACCTAGCGTGGAAGTATACGATGGAAAGACTGACCCGACCGATCACTTGATGAGATACACTAGACATATGGAAGTGCTGAGGGCATCAGAGGAAGTGATGGCCCAATGTTTCCCTTTATACTTGATGGACTTGGCTGCTATGTGGTTTAGGCAGCTGGAAGAAGGATCTACCAGAACCTGGAGGGAATTGTGGATAGGTTTTTGGGGTAGTTTCGGGTTCATATCAAGAGACCAAAGAACGTAATGACATTAACGTCGGTAAAGCAAAGGATTGATGATCGCTTAGAGCTTTTCTGACTCGATACAATGCGGCGGTTACTTCGGTGGATCGGCCGGATCCATCGATGTTTTTGATGGCGGCGGTATCGGGAGTCAGAGATGACTCGGATTTTAAGGTATCTTTAATATGAGACCCACCACTCGATCTTGGGGAATTCTTCCACGAAGCCGAAATATTCCTTCGGCAAGAAGACGCTCGTATGGATTTAAAGTTAAAGAGGGTGAATGCGACTGAGTGTGGAGGTCCATCCAACGGACGCTTGGATAAGGATAAAGGAAAGAGAAAGCTGGATGACGATCCTAGAAAAGCCAGAAAGTGATGGAAGGATCCAAAGTTTTCCAAATACACAGGATTAAACGAGACACTTGAGCGGATATGCCTGGATACTCGAAATCGCCTTCCCTACCGAAGGCCGGCTAGGAGAGAGCCTTCTGAGCGGGAGAGGGCATCAGGGAGGCATTGCCTCTTTCATGATTTGGATGGGCACGATACCAACAGCTGCAAGCACTTAAAGGATATAATCGAGGAGCATGTAAGGAATGGACAGTTGCGACAATATATCGGAACTCGGAATGTAGCAGGGGAACAGGAGCAACCACCGCCTACCTCAAACCATGATGGTGGGAGGTCCAGGAATGATGGTCGATTTGTTATCAATTGACCGGAATAATATAAAATAAGTAACAAACTACTGGAAAAAGGCAAAGTCATTCACATATGTATGGGGATGGAGATAGCCCCTAGGCATGCTCTGAATGATGATAAACCGAGATGCTATGGTTTGTGAAATTTGTCTTTTGCTTTCGGATTGGACACTGCTTTTTCTGGTCTGGTTTTGGAGTTTGGATTGAACTCCTGGTTTTTGTTTGCTTTCTGATTTGCATTTTTGCATGGATGATTGTTTTTTGTTTTGGATGTTGGTTTGAATTTCCAATTTTCGGGTTTGATTTTGATTTCAGATTGGATTTTGATAGGATTTTTATCTAGTTTTTGGTAAATGGTCGTCGGGTATTATACCTGGCAAGGGGTAAGTCTCTTTGCACGCATGTGGCAAATTGGCTTATTCAGGTCGTTGAGTATGGACTATGCTCGGCAAGGGTCCGGAGTGACCAGGATTCGGCCTAGGACTTAGGCCCCATATTATCAATTATTGTTTCAGGTCGTTGAGTATGGACTATGCTCAACAAGGGTCCGGAAAGACAAGGATTCGGCTTAGGACTTAAGCCATGGCACTGTACAACGTCCAAGGACACTGGACCACGGCCGTCAAGTGTGGATTACGCTTGGCAAGAAGCCGGAGAGGTTAGCTCAACGTCCAGGGACACTGGACCACGGTCGTCAAGTGTGGATTGCGCTTGGCAAGAACCCGGAGAGATTAGCTCAACGTCCAGGGACACTAGTCCATGTTCGCCAAGTTTGGATTACGCTTGGCAAGAACCCGTAGAGGTTAGCTCAACGTCCAGGGACACTGGACCACGGTCGTCAAGTGTGGATTACGCTTGGCAAGAACCCAGAGAGGTTAGCTCAACGTCTAGGGACACTGGACCACGGTCGTCGGCTGTGGATTGCGCTTGGCAAGAGCCCGAAGAGGTTATGGATTTGGACATCGACCCGGAGAGGTCCTGGATTCGGTTATTGGCTATTGGATAAGGATGGATTAGGACTCGGTTGTCGAGTTCGGATGGATATCGAATTGGCTAAGGTTTTGGTTATTGGATTTGGAATTGGGCATCGACTCGGAGTAGTCGAGGATGATGTACTCTGATGATATGGCTATGGACTTCGGATATCATATTCGAAATTATTCAAAACACGCCTTCTTATCACAAAGCATGTTTTGGAGGCAAAATGTTATCCCACTTTTTGGTCAAAGCTGGAATATCAACAAATTGGCAAGGAATGATGGATATCGGGATTGGAGATCGATTGGAAACAAGGTTGCAATCGATGTCGTTAAAATTTGGCCGAGCTCTGGTCAAGACGGAATCGATTGGAGATGATGATGAGGACTAGGAAAGGCTATGTTTCAAGTTTCAGATCAATCGGAGGTGGTACGCATAAGATATGGATGGATTAAGGTGCGCAAGGCACGGTTCGTACCGATGCATTTCGCATCGATCATCATATGGTGGTTCGAATCGATACATTTCGTATCGATCATCAAGTAAGTATTTTGAATCGGTACCGTTCATATCGATTGGCACAGGTTCGACTCGATCACGTTCACATCGATCAGCAGAGGGTGTGTCATACCGATTGGGTTCGTATTGATCGGCAGTGGTTCGACTCGATGAAGTTCGAATCGATCAGGTTTTGGTTCGACTCGATGGCGTTCGTATCGATTAGGTTCAAGCATACCCGACAGTTCGTATCCATGGAGCAGCATCTCATTCGTATCGATCAGCATGGACTCGACTCAATAGTTTTTCATCAATCAGGTAAAGCCTTGTTCGTATCCATCAGGTAAAGCCTTGTTCGTATCCATCAGGTAAAGCCTTGTTCGTATCCATTAGGTAAGGTCTCGCTCGTATCCATCCCAAGGATGAGATTCGTGTCCATTTTCATGACCACTTCGTATCGATACCCCCATGCTCATTTCGTATCGATCAGAGCATATGGAAGTGGTACGAAATGTACTCCTAGAGTCGATAGGAAGGAAGACACGAATTGATGGGTGCGAACGAACGATGTTATGAATACGAACAAGCATAAAATACGGATGCGAACAAAGGAGATCCACGAATCCAGGAAAGAAGCATTCAACTCGACACATAAGATGGATCGGTCCAGGAAACTCGCACCACGTCACAAGCAAGCACGTGCTTTTGATCGATGCGAAGCGGAGGGATACGAAGCAATGGATACGAATTGGACAGCCTTCGAAGAGCACAAGAATGAATCTATCATATCTCCTTAATCGATGGTCCAAATGCAATGAAATTTTCACAGCAGCTTCCATACAAGGTAAAGATTGTTCCTGCCAAGATTCAACTCGATTGGATCAATTCTTGATGGGTACAAAATCAATTCGTATCGAACACAGATCGAGTCGAAACTTGGCGGGGTCGGTCGCGTGGGCCCACTCAAGTGCGAGAAAAAGTCTCCCAAAATTTTAGCTCGATCTCCGCCTCCAACGCCTATAAATAGCCTCCTCAAGCCTATAGAAAAGAGGACCTTTTGGCCATTCAACGCCCAGACACTGCTGGATCCATTTCTACACTTCAATACAACTATTGCACTCGAAATTTTTCATTGATGTTGCTGTAATCACCTGTAACCAGCAAGGATAATCAATAAAAGGATAAAACTTTGAAGTGCACGTAGGCCGGAGATAGCCGAACCACTATAAATCCTGTGTTTCTTATTATAATTTCTGAATTGCTGTTTTTTATTTGCTGAGATCAGATATTTGTGCTTGAATACTGCTGATTTATATTCATACTTTGGTGCTTTCACGACATTTGGGGTTTGTGACCAATTTTGGTGCAAACAGCTGTAGAGGTAGCAGTGGACCTTGGAGCTGAAGAAGCTGGCACATCAACAGGAAAGGCAGATGGACCTATAAGATCAAAAGTGAAAGCATTAAATTTTTTTGGCTCTTGCGGTGTAAGTTGGATGCTCCTAAATTCGGAGGAAGCAAGAACATTACCAGCACAGAGGAACACTCAAGAATGTCTTCTTCATATTCATCACCTTTGCCCTCTTTTGATGGCTCCGCTACCTGAGATAGAGTTTTAAGTCTCACACTTGCTGGTATATCATGGGGCTGCTTTGATGAATCGCCCACGCAAGAAATATAATGTTTGGTTAACGTTTCTATGGCGGTCGTCATGGAAGCATCGGTGGCCACCTTGTCTCTTTCAACCCAAAGGATTTCCCTGCATATTAGCAACGTCTTCTTCGATTAGTCGTTTGGATAGGCATCCTGCAACTCCAGCTCGGAATAGATGTCGCCGCTATCAGCAAAACAAGACAAGGTTTCCTCCCAAACAAAAGCGAGAAGTGCACGGAAATTTTGGACCCGGATAGTTGAGACTCCCTGGTGCAACAGGGAGTTAACATAAAAGTTCAGAATGGTCGCGTCCAGCTCTCCATTTTTCTTTCGAAGGCAAATTTCTCGACTTCAACGGCAGACTAATCAACACTAAGCTATGTGACCTGAGCCTGTAGCTTGGCAATTATCTCAGCATAGTCGGAAATAGTCTTATTATGCCCCTCAACGATGAGATAGTGATCTTCAATGGCTTCCATTGGGCATGGATGGTCTTATTGCATGTAGCCACCTCCTCTTTTGGTTTCACCTCTTTGAGGTGAGCTATCTTTATCTCATCTCTGTCGATGATCTCAATTCTAGCATGCGCCTCTGTCACTACTTTTTGCAGGTTGGTGTTTCTCTTGCTCTCTTACAACGCCTCTCCTTCCTCTAACTGCTTAATCATGGCGTCACGGTCGGCTAACGCCCTCTAAAAGTCATCCTTCTTTGATTCGAAAGATTGATCTCTTGATAGTTATTGCGATTTGTATCTGCTAGTTGTTTACAGAGTTTCTCCCATCCTTCGATCTTTTCAAAATCGCTTTGAATATCCTAGAGGCATGGCATATAGGAATGTTTATGAACTGGGAGCAGATCACGATTGAATTTAACCCTCTTCAAGAACCAACTAGGAAGTGCTGCCTCGAGCTTAGGGGGAACCGAACGAAGAAGGTAAGCAGGTCTCCGATGGAGGCGAAAAGCGCTGGGGGCAGTAATAATAAAAGACGATGGGGTTTGAGTTTAAGGCGGAATCGGAGCAAAAGTAGCGGCAATTTCAAGTCCAGCTGAAAAATGCATTTGAGCAAACTCTAAAGAATGAGTTAGATAGTCAAACTTTAACCTTTTCGATGGTTCATCCCTTTCTTCGAATGATCTCATCTTCTCATACCCGCCTTTATACGATAGGCCTCGATCTCTTTCTTCTTCGCGGCGGGTTTCGGCTTCAAGCTCTTTCCGTGAAACTTTAACGCATCTCTCTTTGATATCAATAGCCTTTAGAGTATGACAAACTTAATCAACAGACATGCCTCTATTTGGTCTCAATACAACTGCCAGAGATATACGGCTGGTTAGAAACTCCATTCCAATGCATCAGACCTCGATGAATGAAAAAAGAAACATACCCCATTGTCGTCCACCGACGATTGAACCCCTCGGGGCATCTAACAAAGAAATATTGTGTCTTGAATTGCAACAAGTTGCTTTGCAAGTGCAGGATAATTTTCCAGTTTCTTTGGGCTTTGAGTATGATCAAGGAGGGAAAGTCATCTCTCTTCTTGAATGCCAAAAAGTACCGCAACTCATCAAAACTTGGAGAACGGTTGAACGCCTTCATGAAAAGAACAATTTGGCAAGTCAATAAGGCGTAGCCGTTAGGATGGAGCTGAAATGGGGCAGTACCTAAGTTCTAGAGAGTCTCATGTAGAATGTCGCTAAATGGAGGCACGTCACTATTTAAATACATATACTAGTGGCAAGCGCTGTACCCGGGGGAGGCACATGAGCGACCCCATCCTTTTCGGCAGATGCACATCCTCTTCTAGGGCTTCATGCTGCACAAAGATGATACAAAGAACCTTAGCAGAAACGACCGAATAAGCTCTATTAAATGGATTAAGTAGAACCCTAAAGTTGGGAGGCGTTCGATCCACGATTGGCTTAACTGGCACAAACTGGCCATACTGAGCTTACGATGTGTTAGAAGAAAGAGAGACAGATGATGACTTGGTGTCCGAGACTTTTAGGCTTCCCCCGCTTGACGTACGATGCATGGATGGCATTATTCTAAACAACAGAAATCGAATTTGAAACGGTCAGGTAGATCTATCCTAAACTAATACCTTCCCTACCACACTTTAATTCCAAAGAAACATTGACTTGGAATCGACACATCAGATTCTAAGTGTGCACTAGGGAAAGTGTTGTGTGCTATCTATATGGGATAGACTAAGCGCCCAAAACATTACAAATATTCTATACCATGTAGACAGTTCGCTCAAGTGGAAGAGGAACAGAATTTCTCGTGTCACTTAATTTTTGTTTCTGCTTCCTGTACACTTACCCGTTGTCAATAATAATTAATAACAGAACCATTTCCGAAGCGACATGGAAAACTCTTCGCACTACAGGAATGCCAAGCGTGCAACAAGCGATCAGTATAACTGCAAATGTCTTGGAAGAATTGGGAACGATTGGTGATATGTTATGCAGTAATATTTATAAAACTTGGCACAAGTCAATCTAATCCAATGGACGAAGGTAGCAAATGTACCAAGCATTGGGCCAAAGCCCGAATGTCGTTCCAGGAGAAAATTCAAGATATGGATGGCTATCTACACCCGTTAAACCGCAATCAACTCGAACTTCTCGCAAATGACATTGCAAATGCAAACTCACAACCAAGTCATTGCACGGACGCTGTAATTAGCAAATTAAGTAGCAAACCCACCTTGGATTAAGCTGCAAAACGTAAAAATGATCGATGACTTGGATCAACAGTCCCAAAGGAAAACTTGTGACAAGTACTCAGGTTGTGGCGAACTGGTGATGGGTGGGCGGTGAGCTAACGATGGATTGGAGGCAATTCGAAGGAAAGCTAGGTTTTCAAGATGAACTGATGCGGCATAGAAGTATGACTGGAAATCAAAGTAGAGAGATTGGACAAGTAAAACTGGAGAACGCAATGGATTGAATGGAGTAAGATGAATCAAATTGCCTAGGATTTCTAATCTCAAGGAGCTAGTTTAGGCCATGTGTGAAATAGAACGAAGGGTCGGCATGAGTCATAGATATAGGGGAGTGGAGAAACACAAAAAATTGCTATGCCATTAGGTCAAGTGCGATCCGTAACGGATCGCTAGCGATCCATCCTTTCGAAGTGAAATTTGTCCAAGTGGTCAGGTCACTAGCGACACATATGACATCGATAGTTAGCGACCCATAAGGTTGGGGCATATTTTTATCGAACTCGCCCTCTAATATTTATCTACCATCAAAGCATGTTGAGAAACTACATGAAGAAATTTGGTCCGTTAAAGCAAGTAATAGCAGTCAAGATCAGAGCTAGATGACCAACAACATGATCTTCCACGAAGTCATAAAACTCTAATGCAGTCACTTGAAAATTAATAGGACAGATATTGTGAGCAATACTTCCAAATCATGCCTTGTTTACCATGAAAACGTACTCTGGGAGAAAATGTTGTCCAAGCCGGACCCCACATGAAACAAAACAAACTCGTAACATCAAAATGGTTCAAACATTATCCAGAAAGGCCAAGGCAAGGGTTAGCAAGAGCCAGGCTATGTTACCGAGACAATGATAAGATCGACCAAGCTAAGAGACCAGCATTTTTTAAGCCCGATCAACAGCTGAGCATAAATAGCTTGTAAATTGTCATCGAAACGGAATAACATGCTATGAGACTATGCGAACAAAGACGACATGGGACCATGAAATAACCTAAACTCTAAAAAATATCCTAAATGCTTCGATCGCCAGCAACCCATGCCCTATTGATCGCTAGCGATCCATCCGAAATGAAGGGTCACTCTATTGCATGGAAGAAGATAAGGAAGGAAGAAGGAAGTAAAAAATATGCTAAGTGTATGGGTCGCTAGCGACCCATACACCATGGATCGCTGTCGACCATATTAAAAGGTATGTTGTATATAGGTCGCTAGCGACTCATACACCATGGACCGCTTGCGAGCCAAGCTTCTCCACGAGTCTTCAATGAGCCAAGTCCTTAACTCGTGCACAAGCCAACTCTATGGGTAGCTAGAAACCCATTATTTAGGATCGAATCATGAGCTAGACCCCTCAGATCGTTCCTTACTCACCGACGAGCAACTAATGAAGTGGCCTAACACAGAAGCTCTTCGACCCCTATAAATACCAACCTACCTGCAACATATGCAGGATCTTCTCAAAATAGACCTTTGAAGCTCTACTAAACACTTTCTTCACCCTATGTCTCCCTCGAAACAATCTCCATAAGGAGTCACTGTGAATCTCCAATGGATTCTAGCCTTGGAGATCCAGCCTAGCTAGGAACAATTAGGAATCTTGTAATGAAACACTCTGGTAATAGCAATCGGTCTACAATAAAACTATAAAGTGGACGTAGGCTTCATTAATAGCCAAACCACTATAAAAATTCTTTGTGTTATTTCTTTTACTCTTCTCTTTCTATATCTGTGATATGTGATATTACTCTGTTAGAACAGGGCTGGCGCTTTCAAATTTAACCGAGGTGTTGATCCAATTTTTAGGTTAAGAATAATGGTTATTGAAATAACGGAACTGAACTGTGTAGAATATGGTTCGTTTCATTATGAGTAAGGCTAAGTTACCTTTATTTTATTATGGATATGCGCTAGAAACCACTGTGCATATGCCGAAATTATTACTCAATTAACCAGTGCCTAACACACCATAAGATATGGCATGTTAAAAAAAACCCAACTCAAATATTTGAAAAAGTGGGGCTATCCATCACATGTTAGGAATGTAAGTCCGAATAAACTAGAGGCAAAATCAGTGCTGTATAAACTTGTAGGATATCTTAAGAACTCAATGGGATATATATATATATATATATATATATATATATATATATATATATATATATATATATATATTCTACAATACCGAGGAACAAGCATATCATTTCTCAATACACTACCTTTTTGGGAAAGGAATTTCTATTAAAGGAAATTTAATAGCGGGGTTGTAGACTTGGATGAGAACTTATAATTTAATACCAAGGTCAAACCAGTGGGAGAACCATGTTCACCCATACAAGAAAACATGCAATCTATTAGATGGTCTAGTAGCGAATCTTGGGTATCAGAGAGATAGTAAGGTTTTCTCGTAGATGGCGAGGAAGATGACCATGTCTCAGATGACAATACTCGTCTTTCTTTCCAACAACCACTATAGAGTAAAGACACCATACTGGCGTAGAGCTATAAAATCCAAAATGAATTCCATATACAAAAATAAAGTTTGGACTACGTTGGACATACCGGAGGGGATGAAACCCATCGGCTACAAATGGATTTTTAAGGAAATCTAAATACAGATGAAGAAGTAGACACTCATAAGGAAAGACTAGTTATGAATGGATTTCTTCAAATTCTAGGCATTGATTATGACGAGACTTTTTCGCCCATAGACATGCTTAAGTCCATTATGATTATGCTACCTATTGCTGCATTCAATGACTAAAAAATATGGAAAATGAATATAAATATAGCTTTTCTAAACGGTGATTTAGAAGAAATAATTTATATGTCATAGCGTGAGGGTTTTGTGGTCAGTGGGAGTGAAGGTAAGGTTTGCAAGTTATTGAAGTCCATTTACGGACTTTGTAACACCCAACATTCTATTGACAGTTAAATTAAAATAAATTTAATTCATAACTATGAAAACAATGAAAAATGATTTTTTGCTAATGTTGGAACTTGACAATGAAACATATACCATTCTGTTTGTGGCAATTTTCTGATCAATTTCTATATACAATGTTTCTGAATGGTCTTCAAACAGAGAAGTTATAGCCGTTTGAAGCTTTAGCGTCAAAAACAATTACATACGCAAACATGGAAATTTTATCAATTATAAACATTTGCACTTAATTCATTAGAGATTTATAAATATAGTAACTAATTTATTATTTTTTAATGTATGTAAATTATTAATAGAATTAGACGTAAGAGGAAAAAATAATCAGAATAATTAACATTGCAAACAAAATAAGCAAAAAAGCACAATTAATTAATATGTGAATTAATATTGGGGATTAATATATAACATGTGTATATATATCAGATCCCTCAATTAAAAGAGATTTACAAATAAATTTAATAAATGTTCAAATTCAAATCTGGATAAAAAAATATATGCATATTAAATATATATGTTAGTTGAATGGTGGAATTAATTGACATGTCAATTAATGAAACATTACAATGTGTGAAATATTAATTAAGGATATTAACTAATAGGGGTGACATGTTAATTTATTAATGGTCTATTAATTATAATTGTAACATAATCGGTAGAAAATGTTAATTAATAAGGAAAAGAGATAATAATTGACCTAGATTTGAACGTATACATATAGGCAGTATATTGCTGCACATAAAAATTAATTGAAGGATCAATTAAGAAGAGGATTAATTAGAATAAACAAGCAACAAAAAAAGGTTAAATGTTTATAATGTATAACGTTTATAAATAACTTTTAATAAAACAAATATGGCACGTTTAAAATCCAAAATAGACATGCGTGATAAAGGGCATTAAATCAGAAAATTAATGTGAGATGATTGGATTTAATAGGAAACGTTTAAACGTTAAACATTTATAATAAATAAAACTTCAAAATGAAATTAGGGGGCTCATTCTGCATCCTTTTGAATGGCCTGATTTCCATCGTTTTAAGCAGACGGACGATACTGTTTTGACGCTCTATAAATAAAGACGTAGGGCTAGCCTTCAAAATCATATTTTTCAAAATGGGTGCGGAAGCCTTGTCACTCTTCTTTCTCCTCCAATTCTCTAGAAATTAGCTAATTTAGATTTATGCCTTCTGATTTACAAGTTTAAGATTGAAATTATAGGTCTAGAATAGAGATGTTCAAATAAAGTTTTTCGAATGAGCTAAAGTTCTCAAATCTGGTTCTCTAGTTTGTTTGTTTTATTTTTCTTCAATTAAATCTGGGTTTCTAAATCCATATAAATCCCAATTTGTGGATCCAAATAGAGTTGCAATAGGGAAGGCTATGGATAATAGAACTGGGTTACAAGTTAAATCTTGAACTTGGAGTATTTTCTTTCCAGGTATTTAAATTATATATCTTTTTCGTTTATGATATATTATTGTTAGGTTCTCATACTTATTTAATTAAGCATTTATTACAGTAGTTGATTCTATTAATTTATTATGCTGAGGCTGTAAATTTATATCGAACCATTTATATGGAATAAAAAGATAGAGTTCCATTTAAATATGTATAAAATTAGGCTTAATAATTGTAGAAAAAGGCTTAAGCCTAAAACGAAGACATTTATAGTAAGTATGCTAAAACGCGAGTAATAAATTAAAGAAAAGTACAATAACTTGATTTGGAAGTAAGTGATAGATTAATTGGTTGGTTAGAAAATAGGTTACATTTCTATAGTTTAATATTCAAAAAGATAATGATAAATGTAATTGCAAGAATAAAAGAAAGAAAAAGGGAATTAGTGTAAAATAGAGAAACCACGGTATTTTGCACTATCCAAAAAGTAAAGAGATAATGAAATAAATATCTTACAGTTACGGATTATTGTTTATATCATTATTTCATATTAAAATAGGAAATGGATTTCTAGTCCTGTTTTCGTAACCAACCAAATAGAACAGAACTACTTCCTAGAATATAAGATTAAAGTAATGAATTGGAGGAATCAAGTTAATTATTAGATAAGACTAGAAGCCATAAACAGCAATATAACAAGTGAATTACTATGCAAAAAATAGAATAAAAATAATTCAAATGTTATGATAAGTAAACTTGTGACAATCAAATGTAGTCCCAAGCCAAGATTGTCATATAATATAGGAGAATTCAACATCGCAATAGAAAAAGTTTGACTAGAATAGAAAAGAGAAGCATGTAATTATATTTATAATGTATAGATTATTAATGAAAATAAAAGTGACAATTACAAGAAAAATTATAACATAGGTTATAATTACGTAGAAAGTACATAAAAGTCTTATTTAAGACTTAAATTGAGTTAATAAGCAATAGAGCAGAAATCATAAAAGTGGCTTATTTTAATAAATTTGAGACTTAAATTAAGTTAATTAGCAATGTAAAAGAAGTGGCCCATACCAAAAGCATTCCCTTTCAGTCAGGAACTGATAGTCTCATAATAGTTAGGTGTGGCTAGGACAAGATTATGCTAATCAGGTTAAAATAAGTAGCCAACAAAATAAGAAAAGTAAATTATATGCAAATTAAAGATAAGACTTAGGTTTTTATAAAAGAGTGAAATGTATTTAGGGCAGCCCAAAAGGTGAAGTGCCTAACGTAGCAGTTCACCATAGATATCAGCCAGAAGAAGCACACCTGACTTAGTTATTTTAGGCTAGAAGGAAGTACGAGACTTCAATGGGATGTGAGGGTACTCTAGGGTGGTCATCTAGGGTAGGCATAATGAAGCAGTCCTTTCGAGACCTTGGACGAGGGGCACCGCCAATTGGATGTCTAGATTGTTTATAGTAGGGCACAACTACTTAGCTCTTTAGAGGTCTTTCGATTAGTTGAGGGGTGGCTGCGTAGGGCCATAGCCATGATAAGAAATGAGATAGGCCAAACAAAATACCTGTATTGTAGGCTTAGCGAGGCAGTCCTTTACAGAAATAGAATATATGTATTGTAGGCCTAACGAGACAGTCCTTTACAAAATAGAATATCTGTATTATAGGCCTAACGAGGCAGTCCTTTATAGAAATAGAAAATCTCCAACTAAGTTTCGTACAAGGTAGACCTTATTAAGCAGGATTCAGGGAGTAAACAGGACGATTATGTATAGTCCTCAAGGTACGCACTGGGTGGTACATTATGGATGTTCGAGCATTAGTATAGACTAACGCGGACACGGTTTTACGTTTTAATAGCAGACGATGGAACATCTATATTGTTGGCCTTATGAAGAAGTCCTTTATAGATGTAGTCACAAAACGCCATAGAAGCAAGACGATGAAGTCCATTGCGAGGAGGATACGGAAGGTACTATGGGTAGTACCTAGGACCGATGCGGTCATTGGGCATATAACTACATATATATCAGTTATTAGATTTTAATCTACTATGGAGTAAATAGGCATGATTCACACACAAAGGCGAGAGTATTATAAACCCAAAGAACCTAGTATAACAGTAAATGGAAATAAAATGGTATATGTGGAATTAAGCTTAAAAGTGTATAATTTGTCCATTCGCCATAACTTTAGTTCTGACCCCCTCCTCATGACATCCTACGGGTTAGGTAGATGGCAGAGACTTCCAGCTTTGAGATAGTTGTTTAGAAAGTGTTATTATATTGGTGGGTATTTACTTACTATTATATTTTAGTCAGTTCCGCTGTGAGATATTTATCTGAGCTCTGATATATTTGTCTTTGCTTATTTGTAGGATACCGAAAACTCAACTCAGGCTTCAGTGGGATTGGATTTTAGCATTTTTGTGAAAAATTCAGGCCCATTGGAATTCAGGTTGTTACATCTGATATCATAGCCCAGGTTTAGGATTCCTAGGTATATAGTAAGTAAACGTATTTGTATTTTTGAGTGGAATATAAATATATTATGTACTAAAATCCAAATAGTCCCTAACCATTGATTTGAACATATAGAAAGTTTTTAGAAGTATATTTGTGCATAGTTTGCTAGTTAGGTTTGGGATGACCCAAATATGTTGCGCCCTATGTTAATTACCTATTTATAGCATATAAATAAGCCATGTATTAAGAGAAGATTGATAACCATATGTTATAGGAAGTGGAGAATTTCCCTAGGGATAATAGGGAAAGTGTTTTTAATTTGGAAGGAAAAAGATGTTTTTGTAAGATGAAAATCTACTTTATGTCTAGCCGAATAAAATGAAACATTAGAATTTAAAAGTTGATAAATATAATTGTTATTATATTTGAGGAAGTAAATATTTGGTTTTGAAAACATAAGAGGTATGAAATTTATATCGGATTTTATATGATGTAAATGTTATTAAAAATGAAATACTTTTTTGAAGAATCATAAAGCACGTATAGCTTGCTAGTTTCATTATAGTACATAAAGATTTTAAATCTAAAATCCTAGAGTGTGCTAAGTATCGAAACCATTGATTACAACATTTACTCTTGCAGTAGATGTTTTCGGTGAAAATAAAGGAAGCATAGATTATAACACTAATGTTATAGTAGGTGACTCCCAAAGTAAATGTTTTTACATCGCATATAGGGTTTATTAACGTTTATTTTAATTGAATCCATATACAATATTTTTGGGTTATAGTAACGGTGTTTTACACAACATTCTTTTTGACCCAAATGAGTTTTGGAGATAATTTCTAAAGTTGTTTCTATGTACACTTATTATTCAAATAAGTATATGAAAATATTTCTAGTTACGAAAACATTAAAGTAGTTTTGAAAATGAGTTCTTTTGAAAAATAATGAACGTTAAATTAATGAATTTAGTAAGAAATATCTTAGGTAAGTGAATATAGAGTAAACATCTTTAATTTATTGAAATGAAATGAATAATGATATATTTTCTATCAGTCACAAATAAAGATGTTTTGTGCAAGTTATAAGGAATACATGAAAGAGATGTACAAGGTATGGAAAGCATCATATTTTATAAAGCCTACTTTGACAAAATATAAAACAAATTCCTAATAATTTCACATAAACATGAAATCCTCCTCTAAAGGATTCATAGAAGGTTTTAGCGCTAATGGTTTCTCATAAGTGAAAGTAATTCCAATATATTAGAGTATAAAACCATTAAGTTGGTAAGTTAGAAACTCCTTCAAGGTTAAGTAATTAGAATAGTAGGAAAGTTAAGAGATTTCTAATAAAATAATTGTTCTTATCTACTCCGTTTTTAGTAAATTTGAAAATCCATGAAAAGAAGATATTTCGAAAACAAGTGATGAAACTTCTTTTTGAAGTCAGGAAAAAAGAAAAATGTTTTAAGAACAAGCAAGACGTGTTTTAAAGAAAAATGGTCTGGTAAAAAAGAAAATAAGTTTTGAAAAGATAAAATTTAGAAGCTTTAATTTTTGAAGTAAAATGATAGATAACAAACCAAACCAGATTTTTAAATATGGAGTAGATGGGAAGCATTTCCTTGGTGTACTGGGAAAAGTGCAAGGGTATAGGAGTAATTACTCCTAGTAGTAATAATGAAAGTTCCCGTAAGGAGTATAGGATAATAGTGAAAACCTTGAAATGTTGCTTCATGTGCGTAGACTTAAGAATAATAGTGAAATGATATCAGTAAGATGATAAGACACATGTTGTTGGGATAGGTAGACCTTAGTTGGGGAAAAAGAAAGCTAAAGAGAGAATTTTCCTAAGCTTAGTTGCCTTTTTAGGTAGAGACTGCATAGATTGAAATCTGTGTCTAATGCAGTAAGTAAGACTTAGTTATTCCTTTCTAAACATGGTATAGAAGAGATGAATAGATCTAATTCATCATATGTAATGCAGCATAAGTTGGTAAAAAGTAATGGGCAGCAGGAGGAGCATATGAGTTACTTGGATTCCTAGAGTAAAACATTTCCGTGTCAGAGTGGACAAGGTCTTAGACCTCTAAGCCCTAGATGATAGCTGTGTTTAATTGCTATATTAAAAGAAGAGTAAAAGAAAATAAAAGGTAACTAAAAGAAACAGTTAGATCTAAAAAAGGCAACAGAAACGTCAATAGAAATAAATGAAAATTGCAAAAGTAATTTTTTTTTTCATTCATTAGCTTGTGAATAAGTTTGAAAAGAAAAAATATTTCTTATGAAAACCGTGCTTGGGAAAGCAAAAAGGTATTTTTATAGAACAGTAGCCTAAATACCAAGTATGAAGATAGATGTGCACAAAAGAAAAAACGGAGAAATGTGGAGTTTTTCCATTTTCTACCTTCTTTCTGACATAAGAAATCGAGTTCGAAAAATTAGATTTTCTGAAATTCGAATATTAAAAGTTGTATGGAACGATTTGGATGAAAAAATTCATTGAACTAAAACCCTATTCAGTAGGAGTGTGTGAAAAATTAGATGAAAAATGTTTTGAGTTTTCAAAAGATTGCATTCATATAGAAACTGAAAGTATATTTAGGGTGTGTGTATCATATTTTAAGTAAATTTTTAAAGAAGAAAAGCATTCATATTGGAGGTGCCGCTTATAAATTCATGTACAAGCATATATTTTATATTGAATAACACTTTTGCACAAGAACAAGGATGGTCGCAAAATTGGATGTACACAAAATGGATGTGAATGATGCGAAAAATTGTATAATTTTACCCTTGTCGAATTTCGAGGAGGAAATTTCCTAAAGGTGCGAGAATGTAGCACCCCACAATTTATTGAAAGTTAAATTAAAATAAATTCAATTATTACCTATTAAAATAGTGAAAAATTATTCTTCGCTAATTTTGGAATTTGACAACGAAACTTATAACATTCTGTTCGTCGCAATTTTCTAATCAACTCTATGTACAATGTTTTCTGAATGGACTTCAAACGGAGAAATTATAGCCATTTGAAGTTTTAACGTTGGGAATAAATACATATGCAAACATGGAAATTTTATCATTTATAAACATTTGCAATTAATTCATAGGATATTTATAAAAGTAGTAACAAATTTTTTATGTTTGTAACGAATGTAAATTATTAAGAGAATTAGATGCAAGAGGAAAAAATAAAGGGGAATAATTAACATTGCAAACTAAGTCAGTTAAAAAGTGCAATTAATTCATATGTGAATTAATATTGGTGATTAATAGCGTGCGTGCGTATCAGATCCCTCAGTTTAAAGAGAATTACATATAAATGTAACAAATAAATGTTCAAGTTCAAATCTGGATAAAAGAAAATGCATATTAAATATATATATATATATATATATATGTTAATTGAATGGTGCAATTAATTGACATGTCAATTAATGAAATGTTACAATGTGTAAAATATTAATTAAGGAAATTAACTAATAGAGGTGACATGTTAATCTATTAGTGGCGCAATTAATTAGGATTGTAACGTAATCAGTAGAAAATGTCAATTAATAATGAAAAGTGATAATAGTTGACCAAGTTTTGAATGTATACATATAGGCACCATATTGCTGCACATAAAAATTAATTGAAGGGTCAATTAAGAAGAGGATTAATTAGAACAAACAAGCAACAAAAAAAGAGCTTAAATGTTTATAGGTTAACGTTTATAAATAACATTTAATAAAACAAATAAGGCGTGTTTGAAATCCAAAATAAATGTGCGTTATAAAGAGCATTAAATCAGAGAATTAGTGAGAGTTAATTGGAATAAAAAGGAAACGTTTAAACATTAAATGTTTATAATAAATAAAATGTTTAAAATCGAATCAGGCGCGCTTATTCTGCACCCTTTTGAATGGCCTGATTTGCATCATTTCAAGTGGACGGATGACACTATTTTGACACTTTATACAGATGAAGGCAGGGCTAACCTTCAAACTCATATTTTTCCAAATGGACGTGGAAGTCCTGTCGCCTCTCTTCTCTCCTCCAATTGTTCAGAAATTAGCTACTTTAGATTTACTCCTTGTGATTTACAAGTTGGAGACAAAAATTATAGGTCTAAAATAGAGATGTTCAAATAAAGTTGTCCGAAAGTGGTAAAGTTCTCAGATTTGTTTCTCTAGTTTATTTAATTTATTTTTCTTCAATTAGATCCGAATTTATAAATCTATATAACTCCCAATTTGTGGACTCAAATAGGGTTGCAATAGTGAAGGCTATGGATAATAGAACTAGGTTAACAATCGGATCTGGAAATTGGATTGTTTTCTTTCCATGTTGGTGGATTTAAATTATATACCTTTTTCATTTATGATATATTATTGTTAGATTCTCGTTAATTATTTAGTTAAGCATTAATTGCAGTAGTTAATTCTGTTAATTTATTATGATGAGACAGTACATTTATATTTAACTATTTATATGGAAAAGGAAGTTAGAGATCCATTTAAATATGTATAAAATTAGGCTTAACAATTATGGAAAAAGGCTTAAGCCCAAAAAGAAAAAATTTACAGTAATTACGCTAAAATAGGCGTAATAAATTAAAGAAAAATCAAATAACTTGATTTGGAAGTAAGTGATAGATTAATTGGTTAGTTAGAAAGTAGGATACATTTCTATAGTTTAATATTTAAGAAGATAACAATAAACGCAATTGCAAGAATAAAAGAAAGAAAAAGGATATTAGTGTAAAAAAGAGAAACCACTGTATTTTGCATGATCGAAAATGTAAAGAAATAATAAAAGAAATATCTTGCAGTTACGGGTTATTGTTTATAGCATTATTTAGTATTAAAATAGGAAATGGATTTTTAGTACAGTTTTCATAACCAACAAAATAGAATAGAACTACTCCCTTGAATATAAGAAATTAAAGCAAAGAATTAAAGGAATTAGGTTAATTATTAGATAAGACTAGAAGCCAAAAACAATAATATACCAAGATCTGCATTTACTGCGCAGAAAATAGAATAAAAATAAAGCAGTTATTGTGATAAGTAAATTTGTGACAATCGGACGTAGTCCCGAGCCAAATACAAGAGAATTAAAGAGAATTCAAATCATAATGGAAGAAGTCAGACTAGGATAGAAAAGATTGCTAGTAATTATATTTATAATGTATAGATTATAAAAGAAAATATAAGTAACAATAATAAGTAAAATTATAACACTGGTTATAATTAAGTAAAAAAGAACAGAAACGGCTTATTTAATACATAAATTAAGTTAATAAGCAAAAGAACAGTAATCATAGAAGTGGCTTATTTTAATAAACTTAAGACTTAAATTAAGTTAATAAGAAAGACAATAGAAGTGGCACATACCAACAGCATTCCCTTTCAGTCAGGAACTGATAGTCTCACAATAGATCGGTAAGGATGGGATAAGATTATGCTAATTTGGGTAAAATCACTAGCCAGTAGAATAAGAAAAGTAAGCTAAATGCAAATTAAAAGATTAGACTTAGGGTCTAATAAAAATAATGAGTTGCGTTTGGAGTAGCCCAAAGGATGAAGAGCCTAACGAAGCAGTTCATCACAGATTTCAGCATAGAAGAAGCACGCCTAACTTAGTTATTTTGGGCTTAAAGGAAGTACGAAAATTCAACGGAACGTGAAGGTACTCTAGGATGGCCCTCTAGGGTAGACGTAATGAAGCAGTCCTCCAAAGGCAGATCTGTAGGTGTTCCATCAAAAAAGCATGGCTTGACTACTTTTTGCATGGCAGGACCATTGTAGGTTGTCAAAAGGGGTTGATGTTTGGAGTAGGAAATTTGTATGTCCTAGTACTTGCAAGTAAGTTTAATGGACATGAACCAAAAGGTTAGTCGCATGCGGATATCGGGCCAGCATCAAAACCAAGAGTGAGTTCGAGAAAGACCAAAGTTAAACCAACAGTCCAATGATTCTATCAATTTTAAGATTTTGGATGAGGGATGCCACCGATTGGATATTCAAATTGTTTGCAGTAGGGCACAACCACTTAGCTCTTTAGAGATCTTTCGATCAATTGAGGGGGGCTGCGTGGGGGGCATAACCACGATAAGAAAAGAGACAGACCAAAAAGAATATCTGTATTGTGGGCCTAACGATGAAATCCTTTATAGAAATAGAATATCTGTATTGTAGGCCTAATGAGGCAGTCCTTTACGGAAATAGAAAATCACCGACTGAGTTCCGTACAAGGTGGACCTTTAAGAGGGATTCAGGGAGTAGACAGAAGGGTTACATATAATCCTCAAGGTACGCACTGGGTGGTACATTATGTATGGCTGAACATTAATATAGACTAACACGGACACAGTTTTACGTTTCATAGTAGATGATGGAACATCTGTATTGTAGGCCTTATGAGGTAGTCCTTTATAGATTTAGTCATTGAAGCCATGGAAGCAAGACGATGGGGGTCCTTTGCGAGGAATATATGGAGGATACTTTAGGTAGTACCTAGGACCGATGCGGTCTTTAGGCATATAACTACATATATATCAGTTATTAGGTTTTAATCTACTAGGTAGTAGATGGGCACAATTCATGCACAGAGTGGAGAGTATTACAAACCCAATGAACCTAATATAATAGTAAATGCAAAAAAATGGTATATGTAGAATTAAGCTTAAAAGTGTATAATTTATCCATTCACAAGAACTTTAGTTCTGACCCCCTCCTCATAACATCCTACAAGTTAGGTAGATGGCAGAGACTTTCTAGATTTGAGACACTTGTTTAGAAAGTGTTATTATATTGATGAGTATTTACATACTATTATATTTTAGTTAGTTCCGCTGTGAGATATTTGTCTGAGCTCTAATATATTTGTCTTTGCCTATTTGCAGGATACCAGAAACCCAACTCGGGCTTAAATAAACATCGAACAATTTGGTTTTTATAAGAAAATGAAGAAGTGTTCATATATATGACGGAATAAGGCAATGCAATCATATTCTTAGTGCTCTATGATGATGATGTATTATTGATTGGCAATGACAATTCGTTGTTACAACCAGTGAAAGCTTAGCTTTCTATGAAATTCTCCATAAAGAATTTCGGAGAGTGTAACGAACCTAATTTTTAGTCATATTATCAGGAATATTTAATCAGGTAAATAAAATAAAATAATGTAAAATGGTTAAGGGATTGAGATTTGTGATTAATAACTGGTAGCCGTGCATTATTAACAAATGAACTATGTAAATTGAAATGAAACAAAATGTTAGAAATTGACAAGGGAAATATAGGAATAAGTAGATTCTTATATCCTACACCCCTTAAGCCATATTCTCACGTTTATTTTATGCATTCACAAAACAAAAGTACAAGAAAGAGGCCGGCCACCATTAAGAAAAGCGAAGAGAGGATTTCAAGTTGAAAAGCTTAAGCAACATAATCAAGATCAAATCTCAAACTCCTTAATCTCAAAGCTAAAGTGAATAATGACTACACATCATATTTTCTATAGTTTTCATTTTTAAGGTTAATTTGAAATTATTTGCAAAGTTATGCCATGTTTTTGAATGATTAAATATTCATATGTGGTTATTGATAATTTATGTTTGTTCATATAGTTTTTATGATATGTTTTAATGTGAAAACCCTTTTAAATGACATCTAAATGAATTTCAATTATATATTTATATCAAAAATGTTATTTTAGAGTCGGGTTTCAATTTTCATAATTTTCTGAATATTTGTGGATTTAATATAAATTTTTTATTGAAAAAAATGATCGTTTGGGCTTAAAATAATTTACGGCTAAATTATTTACGTTTTGGGTCCGAAATTAATAAATCTTAGAAAACATATTATAAATGATTTTTTGGAATTTTTGTATAATTTTCCTAAGTGCTTTAACAGATATATAAAATTATTTAAGGTATGAGACTTAAATGTTATACATATATATAAAAGGAGAAGGAGTATTTTGTAAATTATTTAAATTGTTTACTTCTAAAATTTTGGTAGTTCTTTTAGAAAAGAAAATTTGCAACCAATGATTTTTTAAAAAATAAGGCAGGTTCGTTGAAAAGACTACTTTAAAAAGATAAAATTCAGTTTAAACAGGATTTTTACCTATTTTGCCATTTTCGAAATCAAGGGTTTCGACCTAGTAAATCTGCCTCCATCACCATCAAAACCAATGCACATAGTATCAAAGACTTGGCACATAGTGAACTAGACTTAGGCAGAAGGTACTAGGTCAAAGCTATGGGTTTCGAGTGGGTAGAAACGTTGCTGTGCTTTTAAATGAAAATGCACCTACTTTTCTTTCGAAGAATACACTTTCGACTTGGTTGGCTTCCCACTAGGTCAAATTGATTTATAGGAAAGGTTTTGAATGAGGTTATGCCTTTGGTTATGTAATGCTTTCAAAGGGTTTGAAACCCTTAGCCGCCGCTTTTCTACCTTTCGAAGCAATTAGTTTCAGAAGGTGCACTTTGTTTTAAAATCCAAGTTGCTTCTCTAATGCTTCCGAAGGGAATGGATTCGACACCATCACTTTTTTGCTTAGGAAATGCTTTTGAAGAGTGCTTTCGACTAAAATGTTTTATGACCCTTTTGCTCTGTTGAGGGTAGAACCCCAATGTCTAAAAAGGTTTAGTTTTTAATAGTTTCGAAAGGTGTTCCATATGTTTTTACCGAACCCAATCACTTTCATAAGGTTAGATGTTTTAATGGTTTCGAAAGGTTTTAAAGAAAGTTTCGAAGGGTGGTTCCCCAATATTTTCGAAAGGTTTATGATAAAGGTTTCGAAGGGGTGGCTCCCCAATAGTTTTGAAAGGTTTTAAGTGGAAGGTTTCAAATGTTATCGAAAGGTTTGAAAGCAGAGGTTTTCCAATATTTTGGAAAGGCAATGTTTAAGTGTTCCAAAGATGGGATGCCTATGGTTTTAAAGCTTTCGAAGGAAACATTTTTCAATGTTTTCGAAAGGTTTATAAAGAATGGTTTTGAAAGATAATTTTTGGCCTTTTGGCCTAAGGATATAAAGTAAAGGTTTACTTGTTTTGAAAATGGTACTTTCAAGGGTTTCGAAAGGGTTACTTTCAATGGTTTAGAAAGGAGCACTTTCAATAGGATTGAAAGGGGTACTTTCAAAGATAAAATGTTTTCATACACAAAGTTTTGAGTAAAATGTATAATATGGCAAGGTGATTTGAGTAAAGTATAGAGTATATTTTTCTTGTTTAATGTACGATTTTAAGGTTTTAATCAATTTGGGAGAAAATATTTTGGAGGAAATTTTTAAGGGAAGATTACCCTAAGTAAAATGATATAGATTTTAAAATACCAGATGGGACTTGTATAGGGTCATGCCCTATACATTAGCTATTAGGCTCTATCTAATTTAGTTCAAAATTTGAATGTGTAGGGCTTTGTCGTATGTAAGACTAAAATGATATTACACACAAAAAGAAATATATTTGTATAGAGATAGGTTATTAGTGAGCATGAGAGACCATTTGGATCAGTTAGACCTGGAGGAGTAAGATAGGGATAGACCACAGATGAGGAGTATGTAACAGATGTTAGATTATTTTTTATATTGTCTGGTAGGTCCGAGTCAACCAAAGGTTAATAGTTAGCCAAACAAAACAACAGTGTTGGGATAGATAGTCTAATTGCTACCTAATATGCATGTTTACATGATAATATTTTACAGCTTTAACCAGTTTTGGTTGCAGGATTATGATTTGCAAAAGGTATGTTTTAAAAGGATATTATTAAGGGGAAACTCATTCCGCTAAGCGGCATGGTCTCACTCAATATCAAATAACCGAGATGTATACTATTATTCACATCTGCTTTATGTCTAACTTGAAGTTTATGTTTTTCCCTTAAACTCTTGGTTGCTCAACATTGATTTGAGTAGACGGGAAGTTTTGGGAACCAAGCTCAAGATGAGTATCGCTTAACATCCGCATATTGATGGGAAAACAGAAAGAGTTAACAAGATCTTGGAGGATTTGTTAAGGGCTTGTGTTCTTGATTTTGGGGGATCATGGGTAGACCATCTACATCTAGTCAAGCTTTCGTATAACGACGATTATCAAACTAGTATTAGGATAGCATCGTTGGAAGTTCTGTATGGAAGGCCATGCAAATCTCCCGTTTGTTGGCTAAAGACCGTGGATAGATTGGTTCTTGGTCCAGATTTGGTCAGAGAAGCTGCAAAAATGATTGAGGTCATTCGGGTAGAATGAAGGAAGCTCAGTTTAGGCAAAAAAGTTATTCAGATAGCAGAAGGAAAGACTTAGAGTTTTCGGTTAGAGATCAGATATTTATTAAGGTTTCACCGATGAAAGGTGCAATCAGATTTGGAAGATCTGCAAAGTTGGCACCGAGATTTGTTTGACCTTTTCCTATTATTGAGATTAGTGGAAAACTTGCATATCAAGCAGTTTGGTGGATATCCATGTGTCTTTCATGTTTCTCATCTCAAAAAGTGTGTTAGAGACTCGAAGACTGCTATTACATCGACTATGCTTAATGACTTTGTGGTAGAATCGGACCTGACTATAGTGAGGAAGGCCGTTTACATTATTCTGAGAGATGAGAAGACGCTTGGAACCAAGACGGTCAGATTAGTCAAAGTCTGGTGGAGAGACGATGATAGGGACTGTACTTAGGAGATTGAGAGCGGGATCAACGATACTTATCCTGACTTGTTTGGTGGTATGTTTGAACTTGTTGTTTGATGTGTTGTTTCGTAATTTTGTGGACAAAATTCTTTAAGGAGGGTAGCATGTAACACCCCAGTATTTTGGTAAAATTATTTAAAGTATTTAATTAGCTAAATTAAATAAACTAAAAAATGGGTTTAAAATGAATTAGAGGAGGGGTAAAGTAGGAAAGAGGCCATTCCTATATCTATTCCCTTGGTCATGTATTTCATTTTACTCATTCATTATATTTAGAAAAATTTTATAACAAGAGGCAAGCCACTATTGGCAAGAGCAAGAAGAAGAAAAGCTTGGAAGATTTGCCATGATTTTGAATGATGAAATGATTATATGTACATGTTGATGAATTATGTATGATCATATTGATTTTATGACATGTTTCAAGATGAAAACCCTATAAAATGACATCCAAATGCCTTGCGACATTTTTGAAGATCGTAAATATTATTTTGGAGATGGGTTCAATTTTTAGAATTTTAAGAATTTATGTGAAATTTATATAAATTTTCTAGCAAAGAAAATGCTAATTTTGGTTAATAATTATTTCCAGTTAAATAATAAAAGATTGGGATCTGAAATTTTTGTATATTGGAAAACATATTAAAATAGAATTTGAATTTTTTAGGGTTTTTCCTAAGTGTTTTTATAAGTTAAATAACATTATTTAAGGTATGGGACTTAAATATTTTATATAAGTTAAAGAGGAGAAGAAGCTTTTTATAAAATAGTTTAAATTGTTAAACCAGAAAAGTCGGCAGCACTTATGACAAATTTCAGTACTTTTTATTGGCAAAGAAGGAGGCAACCAATCACAATTAGACAAGTTAGGCAAGTTAGGTGAAAGAACTATTTGCCACATGTTTTTAACTATTTTGATGTCTTCGGCACCTTCTTCAGCCTTGGATGGCTTTCGATTGAGACCCTCCGACTTATATACCATCAAAACCAATGTGCATGGTATCAATGTATTATGTAGCGAATCAGATTGAAGGTGAAAGGTATGTAGTCGAAACCAGGGATTCCGAAAGGGTTGGGGCTTTAATTTATTTTTAAATCAAAAATGCACCTGCTTACTTTTAGCTAAGATGCTTTCAACTTTGTTGGGTTTCGACCAAGTCAAATCGTTTAAAAGAAAATGGTTTAGATTGGGTAGACCTTCTGTTTTTAAATGAAAGCTTTCGACCAGGTCAAAACACCTAGCTGCCGCCTTTTTACTTCTTAACCCAATTGGTTTCGAAAGAGTTGTTTTGTTTCCTAAGAACTTGGTAACCTCTCTAATGCTTATGATGGGATGGTTTTGATACCATCACTTCATTAATTAGGAAATGGTTTCAAAGCAGTTGCTTTCGACTTACATGTTTTAGGACCTTTTTTCTTTTTAAGTAAAATATAACCCAAATGGTTTTGAAAGAGATAGTTTTAAATGGTTTCGAGAGAGAAGCTTTCGACTATAATGGTTTTCTGATCCTTTTGCTATACATGAAGGCAGAGTCCAAATGGTTTCGACCAAGACGTTTTCGAAAGGTTTCGAAGGAGTAAGTTTTCAAATGGTTTCGAAAGGTTTCCACATATTTTAATATGAATTAAAGTTCTTTCATAATGATGGAGTTTTGAACATTTCGTAACGTTTTAATGAATGGTTTCAAAAGTGTTTGTTCCCTAGGGTTTCGAAAGGAATGAATGGACGCTTTTTCCTATGTTTTCGAAAGATAATATTTGAAAGTTTTAAAGGAGGATGTCTGATATTTTGAAGCTTTCGAAGAAAAGAATTGAAAGGTTTCCCAATGTGTCTGAAAGGCTATATTTAATGGTTTCGGAAGAGTCTTTCAATAGTTTCGAAGAAGTTACCTTAAATGGTTTCGAAGGGGTTGTTTAAAAGGTTTCATGTAAAGGTTTCAAATGTATTGAATATGCAATATAGCCCAAGTATTTTCAAGTTAAAAATGGTTTTAACTTGTATTGGAAGGATAGCTAAACCTTATTAAAATTAATCAACATTGCTTTGAGTGAAGTATATATATCACGGCAAAATTGCTTAGAGAAAAGATAAAGATACATTTTCCTTGTATAAACATATGACTTGAAGGACTAAATCATTTTCATAAAAAACTTCAAGGAAAATTTAAGGGTAGTTAAACCTAAGAAAATAATTTGGACAGTTAGTCCATTTCGCATGTAGTTAGCATAGAGTGTACAGTTAGTTCAGTTTGCGACCAGTCGGCCCAGTTGTTATGGACAGTTAGTCCATTTGTAGCATAATGGACCTTGCTATTATGTTGTGGGCAATCAGCTTCACTCATTACCTATTTTTTGGACAGATAGTCCATTTTATTAGCATAAAGGACATTGCTATTTTGATGCAATCAATTGAACCATTTGGGTTGCAGGAGAGGATTTGCAAAATATATGTTTTAAAGGAGATATTAGTGCGGGGAATCCCATTTTGCTAAATGGCGTGGTCTCATCTAATATCGGTAAACAAAGATGTAACAGAATTATTCACACCAGGCTTTATAACTGACCTGTAGTTTTTGTTTCTCCTTAAACTCTTGGGTGCTCAAAAATTGATTTGAGTAGGCTGAGGGTTTTGGTTTTCAGATTTTAGTCTTTTAGAAAACAAAGCATCCTGTGACGAGCTGGTCGCTGACGTAGCTAATTTAGGATCTGCATTTCTTTTGTTTTGATTCCGCTGTGTATATAAGTCATATATGACTATATTTCTTTGATTAACCAAGGGGATATCGTCATATGTCACTCTTGGAGTATAATTGCAAATTATAATTGATCATTACCTGGGAAACATTTTGGGATTTGGGTAATTTTAATATGAATTTGTTTGAAATGTAATCAGATAAATGATGTTTTTTTTAAAATCTATAATTTTGTTTATATTCATGCACTTCTGATTATATGGATGCCATTATCATTATCGTATTTTGTCACTAGATGTTAATAATACGGATGACTGCAGCATCTGTAACGTTTAGCTTTTGGCCTCCAGATAAAGGATGTTATAGTATGATTTACCTTTCTAATTGATTTGTTCTATATCTTATCGTAATTTCGAGGACGAAATTCACTAATGAGGAAAGTACTAACGACGCCAATTTTTAGTAACATTATTATGAACATTTAATTAGGTAAATGGAATGAAATAATATAAAATGATTAAGGGATTGAGATTTGTGATTAATAAGGAGAAGCCGTGCCATGTTAACAAATAAACTAAGTAAATTGAAATGGAATAAAATATTAGGAAATAGACAAGGGAAATATAGGAATAAGTAAATACTTATACCCTAAACCCTTTGAGCCATATTCTCGTGTTCATTTTATACATTCACAAAACAAAAATGCAAGCTAGAGGCCGGCCACCATTAGGAAAACCAAAGAGAAGATTTCAAGAGGAAAAGCTTAAACAACTTAATCAAGATAAAATCTCAAACTCCTTACTCTGAAAGCTAAGGTGAATAATGACCATATCTCATATTTTCTTCGGTTTTCGGTTTTAAGGTTAATCCGAATTTATTTGTAAAATTATTTCATTTTTTGGAATGTTTAAATGTTCAGATATGCTTATTAATGATTTATGCTTATACTAGGTTTTATGATGTGTTTTAATGTGAAAACCCCATTAAATGACATCCAAATGCATTATGATTTTAGATATAGATCAAAAAAAAAATTTTAGAGTTGGGTTTTAATTTTCATAATTTTCTAAATATATGTGGACTTAATATAAATTTTCATGTGAAGAGAATGATCATTTGGGTTTAAAATAATTTACGGCTAAATTATTTATATTATGGGTCTGAAATTAATATATGTTAGGAAACATGTTAAAAGGATTTTTTGGAATTTTTGTAGAATTTTCTTAAGTGTTTTAATATATATATAATTATTTAAAGTGTGGGACTTAAATGTTTTATATATTTATTAAATAAGAAGGTATATTTTGTAAATTAATTAAAAAATTTAGTTTTGATTGTACTTTTTGAAAAGAAAATTTGTAGCCAATCATATTTTAACAAACAAGGAAAGTAAGTTGAAAAGATTGCTTAAAATAATGAAATTTAGTTTAACAGTCTTTTACCTGTTTTGCCACTTCCGGCACTAAGGGTTTCGACCTAGTAGTTCCGCCACCATCACCATCGAAACCAATGCACATAGTATCAAAGACTTGGTACATAGTGAGTTGGACTTAGGTGGAAGGTATTGGGTCGAAGCTATGGGTTCCGAGGAGGTCGACGTTGCTTTGCTTTTAAATCAAAACGTACCAGCTTTGCTTTGGAAGGATTTGCTTTCGACTAGGTCAAATTGATTTAAAGGAAAGGTTTCGAATGAGGTTGTTTCTTCTGTTTAAGTAATGCTTTCGAAGGAGTCGAAACCCCTAGCAGTTGTTTTCTACCTTTCAAAGCATTTGGTTCCGGAAGGTATATTTCATTTTAAACATAAGCTGCTTCCCAATGCTTTCGAAGGGAACCGTTTTGATACCATCAATTCCTTACTTGGGAAATTCTTTCGAAAGAGTGCTTTCGACTAAAATGTTTTATGACTCTTTTGCTCTGTTGACGGTAGGACCTAAAGGTTTTGAAAGGTTTAGTTTTTTAATGATTTTGAAAGGTGTTTCATATGTTTTAATTGAACCCAATCGCTTTTAAAAGCTTTGATGTTTTAATGCTTTCGAAAGGTTTTAAAGAAGATTTTGAAAGGCAAGTTCTTCGATGTTTTCGAAATGTTTATGATAAAGGTTTCGAAGGGGTGATTTCCCAATGGTTTCGAAAGGTTCTAAGTGGTCGATTTTCAATGGTTTCAAAAGGTTTGAAAGGAACGGTTTTCTAACGTTTTTGGAAGGAAATGTTTTATTGTTTCAAAGATAGGATGTCCAACATTTTAAACCTTCCAAAGGAAAGGTTTTTTAATGTTTTTGAAAGGTTTATAAAGAATGGTTTTGAAAGGTAAGTTTTGGCTTTTCGGCCTAAGGATATAATGTAAAGGTTTACTTATTTCAAAAGGGGTA
Source organism: Allium cepa (assembly GCA_030765085.1). Classification (NCBI taxonomy): domain Eukaryota; kingdom Viridiplantae; phylum Streptophyta; class Magnoliopsida; order Asparagales; family Amaryllidaceae; genus Allium; species Allium cepa. The sequence goes on from CM060941.1 coordinate 512,544,767, forward strand.
CTTCCATGGGTTTCGAAAGAGTTCTTTCAATGGTTTAGAAAGAGGTAGTTTCAATGGAAGCGAAAGGGGTACTTCCAAAGATAAAATGTTTTCATCAACGAAGTTTTGAGTAAAGTATGTATAATATGGCGAGGTGATTTGAGTAAAGCATAGAGTATATTTTCCTTGTTTAAAGTATGATTTAAACGTTTAAATCAATTTGAGAGAAAAGGTTTTGAAGGAAAATTTTATGGGAAGATTATCCTTAGTAAAATGACTCAAATATTAGAATACCAATTGGGACTACTATAGGGTCGTGCCCTATACTTTAGTTATTAGCCCCTAACTAATGTAGTCCAAAATTCTAGTGTGTAGAGCTTTGTCACAATAAGACTAAAGTGGTGTTATGCACATAAAGGAATATAGTTTTCTAGAGATATGTAACAACCCGCATATTTATCAATTTTATATTTAAATATTTTATTTAAATATTTTATCGATACTCGGAATTTTGTCCGAAAAGCTACTTTTGGCATACGGTCAAATTGGGACTCGAGACCCCTTTCATTGAGTTCAAAATGCCATTTGCAACCTTTTTGAGTATAAACATTGATATGTTTGGAGCTAGCTAAAAATTTGACCTTTTTCACTTTGAGTTTGGGTTTGGGTTTAGCCCAATGTTCTAACTTAATACCCCAAACTGAAACCCCCTCTTCATTCATTCCCTCTTCCACTACTTTTCAGTTCTAAAGAGATTAATGGTGAGTGGAATGGGAAATTAAAACTCAAGCCCTAGTTTTCTATTTGCAAATCAACTTCTAGCTCCAAATTCAAGAGGACCCATTGGTAAGCCTTCGCTTCACCTTCTCCAACTCCTTCTCTCTTGAATTTCAGAAATTCCTAAACCTAACTTTGGGAATGTTCTTCTTTTGAGCATAGATTCAAGCTCATTTGGGTTGTGTTGAAGAGTGGTTGATTCTCCCTTTGCTTTCAAGCCTCTTCTACATTTTGAGATTTTTATCTCACATCTAAGCCTATGATTATCTTTGATTATTGGGTATGAATTCCTAACACTTATTCATGTGTATTTGATTTTGATTTGGATTGGTTTTGTGAATATTCCAAATTTTAGTGTTTTGAGTTCAAATCTTCAAAAATCATAGCTTGGTTGTTTGAACTTGTTTTTGGTGATGCATCGAAGAGCCTATAGGGCCGGGTTGCCATTTGGCATGAATCCCTGGTGCCATAGCTCGTTCGGTCGCGAATTGGAGGAGATTGCATAGCAATCATATAGATCGGAAAATTGCCTAGGCCCCAGTCAGTCGACTGACATTTCCAGTCAGTCAACTGGCGGTAGCTATTATGCATTCCGAGGGCCATCTACAGAGCCATTGGGCTCTGTTTCCCTGCAGTCAGTCGACTGACTCTCTGAGTTCGGTCGACTGACTCTCTGAGTTCAGTCGACTGACCAGTATCCCACAGATTTTCAGGGACTGTGATCAGTCGACTGAACTCAGTGAGCCACTCGACTGACCTTCTCCAATTTGTCCATTATGACTATTTTCGCATATTTTTGCTCGGATTCCAATTTTTATCGGTTCGTTTAATTCCCAGTTGATATCATCAATTATTCGACTTTGATGACTCTATTTTGGAATTTTGGGAAATATCCATTTTGATGGATTTGATATCGATTTATTTGGAATAAATTCACGTCTTCGAATGTGAATTTTTGTGATTGATTGTTTCTACAATCATTTTTGTGATTTGTCGCTTTAAAAATATAAAGGTTTCAATACTAGTAGTAAAAAAAATCAAAACTCTTTCATCAAAATGATTTGAACACTATTTTATTACAAAGCTCGTTTCTTAAACCGTTTTCTAATCTATTAGTATATACAAACCTTTACCTCACTTGTATGAGAAATCTAATTAAACGGCTTAGTAAAATGAGTGGTATGAAACACTTGCATTTACTTCGTTGGTTAATTCTTGGACTTGTTCGATTGAATCTCTTGTGACAATTTTCTAGTGGAGATCTACAATTTGCTCGTAAATATTTAAGTTAAGCCAGTGGTTATGGGACATGAAGCTAAGCTCATATATTTACTAGCTTAGAGTAATTGACACTTTCTTGATGATCATTGAGAATCATTTTTTGTGTTTTAAACAAGCGCTATGCTATGTTTCATTGTCCACGTAGGGGACAGTACCTCGTTTTATTGAGTTTCGTCTCATTTTTATTATAGGCTAACGACCTATTTATTTCTTGGGGTTTCGACCCAATTTTTGTGGGCTAGCAACCCACGTTTTTATGGAGTTTGGATCTTCGGGCGTACCGTTGTACTACGTCGTTGTTTCGAATTTTACGAGTTTCGGGTTCTTCGGGTGTACAGTTGTACTACATCGTTGTTCCGAACTATTCGAGTTTCTGGTTCCTCGGGCGTACCGCTGTACTACGTCGTTGCACCGACTCTATGGTTAGCGACCATGGGATAGCGTCCCGTTTTGTGATACACGTGTCGGTGAGTTTTCATGCTTCCGTTTTATGATTGGCCTCCCCCTTTTTGTGATTTGATCGTTTCTACGATCATTTTGTGATTCCTGGATTTCTATTGATGAATTCTAGAATTTTAATTTCACCAATTTTATGATCGGCATTTAAATGTTGTCAATATTTGTGGCTTGGTGAATGAAATAAGGAGTATGACATTCCTTTTGATCTTTGAGAAGATTTTTGTGATATTTATTAATCTCTTGTTGATTTTCAATTACTTGTTTATCACAGCTTGGCATTGTGATTATTATATGTTTAGTCATATCTCTTATTCTATATCATTTCATCTGATATTTATAGCCAGACTGATCCGTTTATTATTTTCTTATTAAATAATACTCGGGTCAGACCGAGATGTTACAGGTGCTTCTGCTTGACTTCACTTCTAGGATTATCATCCTGACTTTTTGCCAACTACTTAGATTAGTAGTTTTTGGTTGTATACATTTGAGATATAGACTCATAGTTGTGTACATATTCTTTTGTCCAGCACTTGTAACCATTCTTTTGTGATATTGTTGTTCTTGTTTGACCACTACTCTGATGTACACTTTCATGTGTTATATTCATATCTTTTTCCGCCTTTGTGATATGAATTATCTGTGACTGATTTATGTTATGTTTATTTCTATATTTGTTTCCGAAGACATCATAGCCACTGTGTAGTAGCTTTGAGTTTGTGTCGCTATGTCGGATTATATTTCATCTGGCATATCGGTACTCGCACAAAGCAATTATACAGATGGTCGCTCCTCAACAGCCTTCTTCTCCATGCTAGTTGACGGCATTACACCGTAGTGTCTTTGGCTAGCGTGGGTATAGAGGTGGGGCGTCACAACTTGGTATCAGAGCCAAACTTCGGAACAATGTAGAATAATTTAACAAGGATCACCGTCCTAAGTCCATCTTAGGAGTTGTGCCTTAGGATTTAATTCGTGTCTTCGTACCGTTCTATCTTATTTTCTGTTATGATTCCTTGTTTTATTTATCAAGGTTGCTTGATAATCATTTGGTGAATAACCTTTTCCTTCTTCTTTCTTTCTTTCTTTCTTAAGGAAGGGAAATGGCTAGACCAGGTCGTCCCAGCGCTGGTCGATCTAGTGCTACTCCCCAAGATGGAGTTTTTATGTCTGCCCGGCAGCTTCTTGATCTAGTAAAGAATGCTCAAGCAGCTGGTTCTAATTCGGAACCAACTCATCCTAAGTTTGGATTTGCACGCTTGTGCAACGATTATACCAACTTGGGTGAGAAACCATTCAGGGTTCTGAAACTATTATTGAAGTCCAGGCTTGGCTGAGATCATGTGATCGAATCTTTTCTCGCATGAATCTCATTGATCTTCATCGATTTCAGGTGGCTTCTAGTATGCTCCAAGAAAGAGCATTAGACTGGTACGAGCTTCTGATTTCTGAAATTATTGAAGCAGATCTTACTTGGGAGAAATTCCGAGAGCGCTTCGAGTTAAAATTCGTACCAGAAGCAGAGAAGGTGACTTTGGCTCGTCGCTTTATTGACCTTGTTCAAGGTGAATCTTCTATGACAGACTATGTCGCATCTTTCGAATCTCTTTCCAAATACGGGGTTGAATACATTAACACCCCATTGAAGAAAAATCAGAGGTTTGTTTATGGCTTTAACAAGAGCCTTAAGAAGCCCTTACTTCTAAAGCTAGAAGTTTCTTTTGATCAACTTATTGATATCGCTCTTCGTCTTGAAGAGGCAGATAAAGAGAGTGATGCCGGTGTTGTGGGTTCCAAACCAAAACTCAACAACAAGAAGAAAAGGCCTATTAAGTTCAAGGGGTCTTATCCCAACGAGAAAGGGAAGCATGCAATTCCGGTAGCAAAAGCTTCTGCGCCAAGTGGTGGGCAATGCTACAATTGTGGTTCTAAGGACCATTATGCGAACAAGTGTCCAAAACCTCTCTTTTGTTGCTATTGCAAAAGTTCGGACCATTATTTATCTTCTTGTCGCAAACTTCAAGGTAGGAATGAGGGAAAGCTTAATGTTGCTCAAGCCCCTGGCAACACATCTCATGGAAAAGGTATTTCTCATTCTATCCTTGATGGCATTATTATGTTTCGTGATCAACCCATTCGAGTTCTTTTTGATACGGGTACATCCCGCTCTTTTATTTCAAAAGAACTTGTTGGTACTTTTTCTTTGGATGTTTTTTGTTTAATGACTTCTTTGAGAATTGCGAATCCAGTTGGTGGATCCACAACAATCAGTTTATTGTGTAAAGATGTCGAGATTATTTTGTGCGATTTTTCTTTCCGTGCCGACTTGCATGTTATGCGCTACTTAGGCTTTGGAATTATTTTGGGAATGGATTGGCTTAACCGCTATAAACCCCAAATCCTATGTCCTGAGCGGACTATCCATCTTCGACATCCTCAATCTGTTAAGCAGATTTCTATTGACCTTAAAGATTCGGATTCCATCTTGGTTGCATCATTATAATCTTTAAATCCTCATGATGACGATAATGATGATGAGGAAGATATTATTTCTCTTATTCACGTTGTTCGTGAAATTTCCGACATATGAGCCCGTTTTAGGATTACCACCTGAGCGAGCAATTGAGTTCAGAATTAATCTTATCCCTGGAGCTCAACCTATTACTCGTCCTCCTTATCGTATGTCCAATAAAGAAAATGAAGAGATGCGCAAACAATTATCCGAGTTGGTGACGAAACAATTTATTCGCTCTAGTTCCTCGCCTTGGGAGCTTCGGCTATTTTTATGAAGAAATCCGATGGTACACTTAGGCTTTGCGTTGACTACCGCAAGCTTAATAATCTTACTATCAAAAATAAATATCCTTTACCTTGGATTGATGATCTATTCGATCAACTTAGTGGTGCTAGAGTCTTTTCACAATTAGACTTAGCTACCGGTTTTCATCAGCTTCATATTGCAGAGGATAACATTCCTTTGACATCGTTCCGTACTCGTTATGGATCTTATGAATGGCTTGTTATGCCATTTGGTCTAACGAATGCTCCGACTTATTTCGTTGACCATATGAATAGGGTTTTCAAAGACTTCCTCGATCGATCTGTTCTCATCTTCGTTGATGATATTCTTGTGTATTCGAAAACCGAGGAGGAGCATTAAAAACATCTTCGGATTGTGTTGGAAACTCTTAGGAGAAATCAATTAAAAGCAAAAATTTCAAAATTCCATTTTTGGCAATCTAGTGTGAAGTTTCTCGGTCATATTATTTTCGAATCCGGAATTTCCGTGGATCCTCCAAAAATTGAAGCGATTCAAGATTTGAAGAGACCGGAGAGTGTGACGGAAATCTTTAGTTTCCTTGGATTAGCGGGTTATTACCGTCATTTTATCAAGGAATTTTCAAAAATTGCCATGCCTCTCACTAGCTTAACTAAGAAAGGCGTTAAATACATTTGGTCGGACAAATGTGAAACTTCTTTTTGGAAATTAAAAGAACTCCTTTCTGATGCTCCTATTCTTGTTATTCCCGAGGGGAATCAAGATTTCGTTGTTTATACCGATGCTATTCGCGTTGGTTTGGGTGTCGTTCTTATGCAAAAAGAATGTGTTATTGCTTATGCTTCTAGGAAATTAAAGCCAGCTGAAACTAGATATGTCACTCATGATTTAGAACTTGTGGCTATCGTTTTCGCCCTTCGAATTTGGCGTCATTATCTATTGGGAGAAAAATTTATTCTCTTCACCGATCATAAGCCTTTGAAATATTTATTCTCTCAAAAGGAATTAAATTTGCGTCAACAACGTTGGCTCGAATTTCTTGCATCTTATGATCTTGATATTCTTTATACTCCCGGAAAGGGGAATCGTGTTGCCGATGCACTTAGTCGCAAGCAACAAGTGGTTGTTTCTACGATGATATCCGAATGGAATGATCTCAGAATTTTATCAACTTGTAAAATTCGAGACCGTGTTTCCGATTTATATTCATCCCTTGTTTTATATATCCTTGAGGCTGATCCTTCTCTTTTGGACCGCATTCTTGAAGCTCAAAGGCTAAATCCCGAATTGGCTCTTCTTGGCTAAAATATTAAGGATAAAAATGATATTGAAGGTTTGAAAGACTTTGATTTGGTTCTCGTGGAAGTATTCGAAAATTAGGTAGACTTATCGTGGCAAATAATATTGATCTTCGTAAAGACATTTTGGAAGATTCACATCGTTCTAAATTTACCATTCATCCCGGTAGTTGTAAAATGTATGCGGATATGAATCGACTTTATTATTGGGAGGGAATGAAATCTGATATTGCTAACTTAGTCAAGTGTTGCATGACTTGCCAACTCATTAAAGCCGAACATCAAAGTCCCGGTGGATTATTGCAACCTTTAGACGTTGCAATTTGGAAGTGGGATCAAATTTCCATGGATTTTGTTGACGGTCTTCCCCGTTCTCGTTCGGGTCATGATAGCTTCTGGGTTATAGTTGATAGACTTACTAAATCTGCCCATTTTATTCCCATTTGGTCCAATCGAACCGTTCCTCTCTTGGCCAAACTTTTTATCAAATAAATTGTTAAATTGCATGGAGTTCCTACTTCTATTGTTAGTGATCGTGACCCATTGTTTACTGGTGGATTTTGGAAGAGTCTTCAAAAAGCTTCGGGAACGAAGCTTAATTTTAGCACCGCTTATCATCCTCAGTCCGATGGACAAACCGAGCGTGTGAATCAAACTCTTGAAGATCTTCTTCGTGCATGTGTTCTTGATTTTGGTGGAAGTTGGGAAGATCATATTTCTCTTGTTGAGTTTTCTTATAATAATAGCTTCCAATCTAGTATTGGTATGGCTCCTTTTTAGGCACTCTATGGAAGGCCATGCCGTTCTCCTTCTTGTTGGCTTGAGGCCGGTGAGAAGCTAGTTTTAGGTCTAGATTTTATTCGTGATTCCACAGAAAAGATTGACCTTATTCGTCATAGGATGAAAGAAGCTCAAAGTAGGCAAAAATCCTATGCCGATAACCGGAGAAGGAAATTAGAATTTTTGTGGGAGATCTTGTGTTTATCCGTGTTTCACCTATGAAAGGTGTTGTACGTTTCAGTCAATCGGGAAAGTTAGCACCTCGATATATTGGTCCATTTCCCATCACTCAACGTATTGGTTCCGTGGCTTATCGCCTTTTATTACCGGCTCAGTTTTCTGCTATTCATGACGTGTTTCACGTTTCTCAATTGCCGAAATGCCTTCGAGATTCCGATTCTATTCTTGAGCCCGGTGTTGTGGAAGAAATTGAAGTTTCACCTAATTTAACTTATAAGCAACATCCTATTCGTATTATTGCTTCGGAGGTCAAGCGTCTTCGAAATAAAGATGTTCCGCTTGTTAAGGTTCAATGGTCCTCAAATCCTAAGGATTGCTCTTGGGAATCTAGAGAATTCATCGAGCGAACACATCCGGACTTACTTTCTCGTGCTCTTTGTGGTGAACTTTTTATTTCAAATTTCTTTTATGTTGAATATGCTTTTATGGTTGTTACTTAATATTTCTTCTTAAATATTGCGAGGACGCAATTTCTTTAAGGAGGGGAGTCTGTAACAACCCGCATATTTATTAATTTTATATTTAAATATTTTATTTAAATATTTTATCGATACTCGGAATTTTATCCGAAAAGCTACTTTTTGCATACGGTCAAATTGGGACTCGAGACCCCTTCCATTGAGTTCAAAATGCCATTTGCATCCTTTTTGAGTACTAATATTGATATGTTTGGAGCTAGCTAAAAATTTGACCTTTTTCACTTTGGGTTTGGGTTTGGGCTCAGCCCAATGTTCTAACTTAATACCCCAAACTGAAACCCCCTCTTCATTCATTCCCTCTTCCTCTACTTTTCAATTCTAAAGAGATTAATGGTGAGTGGAATGGGAAATTAAAACTCAAGCCCTAGTATTCTATTTGCAAATCAACTTCTAGCTCCAAATTCAAGAGGACCCATTGGTAAGCCTTCTCTTCACCTTCTCCAACTCCTTCTCTCTTGAATTTCAGAAATTCCTAAACCTAACTTTGGGAATGTTCTTCTTTTGAGAATAGATTTAAGCTCATTTGGGTTGTGTTGAAGAGTGGTTGATTCTCCCTTTTCTTTTAAGCCTCTTCTACATTGATTTTGTGAAAAGGTGAGATTTTTATCTCACATCTAAGCCTATGATTATCTTTGATTGTTGGGTATGAATTCCTAATACTTATTCATGTGTATTTGATTTTGATTTGGATTGGTTTTGTGAATATTCCAAATTTTAGTGTTTTGAGTTCAAATCTTCAAAAATCATAGCTTTGTTGTTTGAACTTGTTTTTGGTGATGCATCGAAGAGCCTATAGGGCCGGGTTGTCATTTGGCATAAATCCCTAGCGCCATTGCTCGTTCGGTCGCGAATTGGAGGATATTGCATAGTAATCATGTAGAACGGAAAATTACCAAGGCTCCCGTCAGTCAACTGACATTTCCAGTCAGTCGACTGGCTGTAGCTATTATGCATTCCGAGGGCCATCTGTAGAGCCATGTGGCTCTGTTTCCCTACAGTCAGTCGACTGACTCCAGTATCCCGCAGATTTTCAGGGACTGTGATCAGTCGACTGAACTCAGTGAGCCAATCGACTAACCTACTCCAATTTGTCTATTATGACTATTTTTGCATATTTTTGCTCGGATTCCAATTTTTATCGGTTCGTTTGATTCCAAGTTGATGCTATCAATTATTCGACTTTGATGACTTCTATTTTGGAATTTTGGGAAATATCCATTTTAATGGATTTGATATCGATTTATTTGGAATAAATTCACATCTTCGAATGTGAGTTTTTGTGATTGATTGTTTCTACAATCATTTTTGTGATTTGTCACTTTAAAAATATAAAGGTTTCAATAATAGTAGTAAAAAAATCAAAACTCTTTCGTCAAAACGATTTGAAAACTATTTCATTACAAAGCTCGTTTCTTAAACCGTTTTCTAATCTATTAGTATATACAAACCTTTACCTCACTCGTATGAGAAATCTAATTAAACGGCTTAGTAAAACGAGTGGTATGAAACGCTTCCGTTTACTTCGTTGGTTAATTCTTGGACTTGTTCGATTGAATCTCTTGTGACAATTTTCTAGGGGAGATCTACAATTTGCTCGTAAATATTTAAGTAAAGCTAGTGGTTATGGGACATGAAGCTAAGCTCATATATTTACTAGCTTAGAGTAATTGACACTTTCTTGATGATCATTGAGAATCAATTTTTGTGTTTTAAACAAGCGCTATGCTATGTTTCTTTGTCCACGTAGGGGAAAGTACCTCGTTGTAACATCCCGCCTTTTTGCACACTTTAAACCGACACACGTGCCAATTCAAAGCATACGCAAGGGCGGATTGTTATGGGGTAAATAAGAAAAACAGAGAAGGAATAAAACAAATAGAATCTCACAGCGGAAGGATAAAATATAATAATAAATATACAGTTCAAAACAGTTTACAAAACAGTTATTTCACTTATACAATGAACATCAGAGTTACACATACCAATACAACAATGCAGCGGAATATAGAGAGTGTGTGGTGCAATACTATATATATAAAATAATGCTGAATCTTCGTCTTCGTCCTCCAAAGCTAAACCTGCTATCCTGAAATGCTCGGACTGACCCGAGAGAATTTGAATAGACAAAAACACCCGAGTCAGACTAGAATATCTTATGTGAGTTAAATAAACAGAAATAAATATGAGTACAGTAACTCAAGAGATGTTCGGGATTTACATCTCCTAAGGATCCGTTAAACTATTTACTATGTAGTATATTGCGCTATTATAATAGTGTCTATTTATAAAATAAACTTACTTTTAAATAGCGTTAAGGCTTTACATTTTCCACCTTAACACGTAATAGTCCCAGTAGTCCATCCAATATCATAGCTCCTCCTACTCGGGAAGCAACTAGAGGATACCACACGGGCTACGGGAGAAAACCAAACTCGTACAAGGCTCGATATGGTAGGTGACACGGCACAACGAGGCAATGCCAGGGTAGATATACCAATTGCTATCCAGGCTGGTGGAAACGCGTAGCCGCAGTTACCGCCCACCTCGGACTAACTCCCCAAAATCAAAATATAGAAGTGGCCACTGAATCAAATCCAAGTCAAAGTATAATATCGAAGAGGAGCGTCCGATCAGAGGAATGACCTCATTGGCCTGAGAATCGCTCCTGTTTTAGCCACCTTATGCCAACTCACGGGAGTTGGGTCCACGTATTTACCTTACAGGAAACGTCACCACCACCTACTTCATTCTGGAACTCCACCGCGTACACGGTTAGTCAAAGTGGTTTTCGGTATCGACAGAGAGTATGTCCATATCCGATCCCGGTCTCTTTGCCAACCCATCGTTATTATAACACCGCGGTCATTTAAAAATTGTTTATACTTTAAAACCAGAATATAATCCATTTCAAAACCATAATATTACGATATCATTCCAAAACCCAAAACCATATTTTTCCACTTATTCCAAATATAATTCCTTTCCAAAAATTAAAAGGCTTTAGCTTCATAATATCTGAAAATCGAATATTTTCAAAGCTTAATATTTTTGGAAATCCATAATTTCAAACCATAACTTTTAAACTCAAATGGTTTGGATATTCAACGGTATGCGAATTAAAAAGGTTTAACTTTACTGTTGCTTTATAAAGAAATAAATTACACGGCTTTCCAAATATTTCTTCTTTTAAAGTTAAACCAAAATCCAAAATATTACCTCAAGTCCCAAAACCATTTCAATTTTATATATATTTATATCCATTTTTGAGCATTAATATTTCAACTAAAGTTGGATTTTTATCCTTTCAAAATCAATATTCTATTAATTAATCTTGACCATTCACATAAAATCCATAATTAATAAAACTTCAATTTCTAGTAAAATATATATATAAATTTTCCAATTCAAATTTTTACTAGAATATCCATTTCTATTTATTTTGGGAAAATCCAATTTCAAATATCATATCTTAAAATTTCCAACTTTACATTTAAACATAGGATATAAATTTACCAACTCCATTTTCTAAATTTCTTCCATTTCAATAAAGAAATTTATCCACCTTTAAATTCCTAAATTTTAACTTCATAGGTATATAAATATGGAATAAAATATTTATACAATATAAAATTTAAGATTTATAAACCGTATTCAATCCAAACCATAGAAATCACATTAAAATAGTTATATATAGACCGCGGTGCCTGTATAAAATTTTCTATCCTATGGTCAAGTGATACGGATATTTATCATTTCAATCCGCAATTTAAAAATAAAACTTTGCGGTTTTATCATTTCAAACCACAATCCCGAAAATGTAAAATGCATGCTAACTGGCAGTTAATGATATCCACATAAATCATCCATTCAACAACACATCCATCACCCAATTTCAACCATCAATCAATATCAATCCATATCAATCAATAACAATATTAGTTCGATAATATGCAACGGGTAATAACTGTCAGTTTATTCAAATTAAATTTCAACTATTAATCTAACCATTTATTATTTAGAGATAATTTATATAACTGTTAACTAGCATTTCATATGCAAACAAAATTCCTAACAGCAAATTAATACGCAATTAATCAATTTAATTAACAGCTAAATTCAATAAATGCAATTCAACAGATATGGATGAAATAACATGCCAAAAGCTCATAAATAAATTTCTATTCATTTCTAAAATTTATTTAACAAACATAAAAGCTTCTAGTAATTGTGAGTGGGTTAAAACACTCACCTTTTGAATTTAAATCGAATTTAAACCCGATTTAAACCCAAAAATTCGCCCGTCTCAGAATTCGTCCAAACCAGCGTCATCGAGTCCGGAATTAAATTACGATCCTAACAAAAAAAATTTCGCGTGAATCCGACTTCGTATGAGAAAGTTATGGCGAAAAATGGTGATTGAAAAAAAAAAAAAAAATGAGAAATGGAACACAATTCACCTTCTCAAAATATTACGCCACGTCACCCACGCGCTTTGCAGGCAGCAACCTAATCCTTCGTCCCTTCACGCGCACGCATGATTCTAGGATTTTGAAACCCAAATCGAAGATCTACGACGATCTAACCGTTGAACTGCCAAACAAATTACATAGATGCGCTCCCCTCGGTTCCCTCTCCAAAACCCAGAAATAGAATCTCGATCCGATAAAGTTTTGCGCTACGATGATGAACGGTTTTGGGGCTGTTTGAATTTATTCTGGATGAACGACAGCTCCAATTGAAAAACGAATTTCACCAGTATATTACGCGTATCGAATACTTCAACATATATTTTTTCTGGAATTTTCTGAAATTTTTGAGTTTTGACTTTTGATTTTGAACTGTGGATGGATCTGGAATTGGATCTGAGATGTATACATTTGGAGAAGAGAAAAGAGTGAAGAAATGAACGTACAGCAAATGAAAAAGAAAGGAGCTAGGGTTTATAGATGTATATTTATAGATAGGCTAGAGGTAGGGTAGCTAGACTGGATACGCGAACGTGCGTGACAAACCATGGTCCAAAAAGCCCGCTATGCCTCCGGAGTCGGATTTGTTAAAACTATATATCCAAATAGGTGTTTTAAAATATTCTGAACGCAATGGAAAAAGTTTCGCGACCAAATTCGATCATATGAAGAAGTTATGCCAAAAAAACAAAAATTTCACATTGATTTCAAAATGCGTAAATTTCAAGGCGTTTCGAGTCCGTACGATCAAACGACAAGTCCGATCACTACGAAACTTGAAACATTATTATAATTCACCGTTACGGATCCGATGAAACTGGTTTCGTCGAAATCCGAGTCCGCGACAAAAATGGCTATTTTTAATATTTATTAAATAAATTAAAATAAACCATAAAATCCAAATTTTCTTTCAACTTTAAATATTGGCCAAATTTCATTACTTACATAATCCAATCAATTTCAAATAATTTAGCAAGCTTGGATATGAATTAAAATTTATAAGTATATCAATTTCGCAGTGTTAACCTCTGCGTTTTCTTATTATTAATTTCTTAGCCTATAAATAACAATTTACAGCACTTAAATTTCTCGTCACTTTGTTCCAACTGGAAATTCTTAGACTTAAATTCCCATGGTTTCATTTCATTTAGTCATTTGCTTCAAAAAAAATCACAGATCTTAATTTCTGCACTTTCTTATTAATTGGGAATTATAAATTTATTCTCACAAATTACCTAATCTTATACTTATACACTCTCATCTTAAACCAAATTAAATAAATAACTTGATTTCCATCTCAACTTACTTTTAATTGCAGTTAACCCTTTTCACCGTAATTAAAATTCCAAATTATAAATAAATTTTTATTTCCATTCCCTTAATTTTCTTAACTATTTATTTATTCAAATTTTCAATATTCAACATAAATAGTTTGGTTAAGTTCATTTATTTACCTTCTTCCTATGATTCACAGTTATGGATGTCAATATGATGAAGTTTACATTAGTTAAGATTTCACTCAATTGTTCTCTAAGTCAAATGTTTACAGCTTTCATTTAACTTTAATAACGTACAAATTTACGTTAAATTCCATTTTTAAATGAAGTAATTACCATTCGTTGAATCAAATACTCAATTCATAAATAAAGTCTTGTTTTCAAAAAGTTATATCACAAATGGTCAACTAAAATTTGAATAAGCTTTACTAAATTCTATGGTATTAAATGTTGCAATAAATCCAAATTGCCATGTCTTAAATCCAAATTACTAATTAAGTCTTGATTCCTTTATTATTCCTTTGGTTTTCAAATAAGTTTTTATGATGAATGTGAATTCAAATGAACAATGGAAACCCATTCCCATTTGATTTCACTATTCCATTAAATATCTTCATATTCCAGCTAAATCAACTAACGTATGAATTAGCTATTTCAATCTTCATTAAATTGCGGTTTTTATACAATAGAAATTAAATCCCATTAACATATAAATAAAGGTTGATATCCATCTATTTACATTATATCACACTTGTGCTTCTATTTAGCTTTGTATAAATGTATGAATGCGGAGTCTTGCCTATTAACGTATTAAATAAGCCTTAAAATCAATTAATGCCCCTCCTTAGTTTAACCTCTTTTTATCCGTATTTATTTTTAGAGTAACCCTTGGATTAAATTCCCAAATCACCAATTCAATTAATTATACCTTTCAATCCAAATGTAAATCTTCCACCTTTGAATTCTTATATTAAATGAATTTTATTCTAGGCAATATTTTTTTACAAATGTTTACTGATTCCACATTTATAGGTTTCTTAAATTTTACTCCATCTAAATGTGACACATTTTTATTTCATTTCAAACCAATATATATATTCATTCCTATTCAATATATATATTCATTCCTATTTCTTTCATTTGGTTACTGCATTGAAATCTATTTATTAGCTAATACTACGTTACTATCATTAATTAAATTTTGGATTATATTCCAATTCCTATAACTAGGCCTTAAGTCACCATTTTACATAGTTTTAATTTAGCGTTTATTTAAATCTTCGTTTATCGTTTAGAATTTCTACTAAATTGAAATGCACAACTTATGAACTTTAACCAATTTAGTCCACCTAATAAATTTTTCAAATGTTTGTGTGTATGTAATCCAATTCAGTTATTGTTACATTAATACCATTAAACCAACAAATTAAGACTTATAACTACAACACAACTTTCAGTTATTTTCAAATCTATGTCATATAACCTTTTAAATCTCTACCTGTAATTACAGTTACTATCTAACTCCTACATTCATCCTTTTAAAATCCTAAGACTTTAATTTTATACTGGATTAAATTAGCAAACATATAAATTAAATTTATAAAAATATCATAAATTTATCAGATCGTTACAATCTCCCCCACTCAAAACTTTTCGTCCCCGAAAAGGAAAAAAGAAGGGAGAAGGAAGAATAAACAGTACTTTTTATTTCAATTTTTAATGTATAAACAATATTTTCCTGGATTAATCCTCCTAAATGAAATATTCTTGTTTTATAATCATTATATCCTTTAATACTTGAGTTATTAAAGTTGGAAAAATATATATATATATATATTTTTTTTTTTTTTTTTTGAAAAAAAAAAAAATTCTAAGTCCAAAATTTACGAATTTTTTTTTTCTTTTGGCAGAGTCTCCTTTGTACGGAGGGACTCTGGAGAAAATATAATATCCAAATATACAAATATATTACATATATATATCCAAAATAAAATATCCCGCACGGGAAAATATATGAAATAGCGCTTTAAACGTAATCCGGAAACGTACCTATTTGTCGGGCAATACGCTTTTATTATTTTGGAACCAAAAGCCGTAGCAGTTGCTTCCATTACCTGTATTCACTTATATAATCTAAAAGGTTAAATATTTATTTTACAGTGAAAGGTTTAGGTGGATTCAATCATTCATATCCAATTAATGCAACAACCATAATCTTTTTAACAAACAGCACACATCACAAACAACAAACAATCATTAAATCAAACAACAATTAGTTGTTCGGGTTCAAATTTTGAAGTTGTACGAATGAAGAATAACTATCAAGTACATCCATTGCTCAACAGCCTTGGATGGAACAAAGATAGATTATTTGTAAACCTAACAACTCCATAATTCCTTACCCAACAACATACATCAACCAACAATTCAAATCAACACCAAAATATCTCATTATACATTTATTTCATAATTCAGTGTTTTGATTTTTCTTTCCTTCATTTATGAGGGATTCCTTTGTTTCTTACAAGTTTATTTTCCAATTATCACCAAATTCATTATATTTGTATTTCCTTTTTATTACTTAAGTTTCCTTTTATTACTTAAGTCTATAAAATAAATTCTCATTAATAACAACAAATATTTTGAATATCTTCACTTGTAAGATTTCCCTTGAATTCTCATTAATAACATTCATTAATTATGAATTGCAGTCATTAAAATTTTCCTACTTTCCATTATATTAGAATAGGGGAGATAAAACATACTTAAGTGAATCCTCATATAATAAATTCTTATTTTGAATTTCATGTTATATACTAAGGTTCATATCATCTATTAATAATTCTTAACTTTATTTTCAGTAAAATTTCAATTATAACCTTAGTTTATAGCATTTAATTCTTATTATAACAGTAGTTTATTAAATACTTCGTTTTCTAAATTCCTACTTGTAAAATATTCAATTCTTGTTTCTTATTTAACATTTCAACTTTTAATTTTTGGGTAAGTTATTTATGTTAAAGAAAATGCAATTGAACCTTATACAAGTTAAATCTCCATTCTTTTAATTCATTGATTATTCACTAAGTCTTTACCAATATTCATAAGTTAAAATATTTATCTTCCTTTATCCTTAGCATTAATTCTCTTATTTCAATTAGGGGTTTCAATTCATTTATTACCTAACTTTTATTTCACTAAAATTTTCAATTAGTTAACGGAAAATTTTAGAATTAAATACCGAGTTGAATTTCCATTTATTTCAAAATAATAGATAAATAAGTTCTTACAACTCAATATCTCTAATTATAGTTAGAACAATAAAAGAAAATTTTAGAAATTTCAAAATAAATATGCAGTAGAATTTTCTACAGTGGCCTTTCCCCTTCGAAACTCGAAAATGAAAGTCGATGATGCGGCCGTCATCACCGAATTTATTTTCCAGCGACAGAGAGGAAAGTACAGAATTTAAATTTTTCCAAAATCTCCTTTAAAACAATTCTTCCAATTTATACGAAATATTTATATAAGAAAATACTTATAAACCAAATCAATAAATTTCACAAATTCTTTGAAAGCAGATTTGGAAAAATCCCGCACTTAAGTTCTAAAATCTCCAATTTGATTTATCATAATTTCAACTTAGCTTCAGTTATTATAGATATTTTTATTTTCTAACACCCAATCTATAGCAACCAAATATATATATATCTTTATAAAACTATTTTTATATATAGAAAATATAATAGGCAAAATTATTTCATTCACCTATATTAAAAACAAATATTATGTCGGTCTGTCCTATTAAGTGTTTAGAAATCCCTATTGATGACATAGCGTCCCATGCATCAACCAGAATTTATAAATACAAAGCGGAACAGATTAACACAATATAAAAATCTTTTTATAACACTAACAAGTACGCTCTCTCATATATATACGCTCAGTGACTCCCATAGGATATTACTACCCTATTAACAAAGAGTCAAACCCCACAAAGCCAAGGTTTATCGCTAAACCAAAGCTCTGATACCAACTGTAACATCCCGCCTTTTTGCACACTTTAAACCGACACACGTGCCAATTCAAAGCATACGCAAGGGCGGATTGTTATGGGGTAAATAAGAAAAACAGAGAAGGAATAAAACAAATAGAATCTCACAGCGGAAGGATAAAATATAATAATAAATATACAGTTCAAAACAGTTTACAAAACAGTTATTTCACTTATACAATGAACATCAGAGTTACACATACCAATACAACAATGCAGCGGAATATAGAGAGTGTGTGGTGCAATACTATATATATAAAATAATGCTGAATCTTCGTCTTCGTCCTCCAAAGCTAAACCTGCTATCCTGAAATGCTCGGACTGACCCGAGCGAATTTGAATAGACAAAAACACCCGAGTCAGACTAGAATATCTTATGTGAGTTAAATAAACAGAAATAAATATGAGTACAGTAACTCAAGAGATGTTCGGGATTTACATCTCCTAAGGATCCGTTAAACTATTTACTATGTAGTATATTGCGCTATTATAATAGTGTCTATTTATAAAATAAACTTACTTTTAAATAGCATTAAGGCTTTACATTTTCCACCTTAACACGTAATAGTCCCAGTAGTCCATCCAATATCATAGCTCCTCCTACTCGGGAAGCAACTAGAGGATACCACACGGGCTACGGGAGAAAACCAAACTCGTACAAGGCTCGATATGGTAGGTGACACGGCACAACGAGGCAATGCCAGGGTAGATATACCAATTGCTATCCAGGCTGGTGGAAACGCGTAGCCGCAGTTACCGCCCACCTCGGACTAACTCCCCAAAATCAAAATATAGAAGTGGCCACTGAATCAAATCCAAGTCAAAGTATAATATCGAAGAGGAGCGTCCGATCAGAGGAATGACCTCATTGGCCTGAGAATCGCTCCTGTTTTAGCCACCTTATGCCAACTCACGGGAGTTGGGTCCACGTATTTACCTTACAGGAAACGTCACCACCACCTACTTCATTCTGGAACTCCACCGCGTACACGGTTAGTCAAAGTGGTTTTCGGTATCGACAGAGAGTATGTCCATATCCGATCCCGGTCTCTTTGCCAACCCATCGTTATTATAACACCGCGGTCATTTAAAAATTGTTTATACTTTAAAACCAGAATATAATCCATTTCAAAACCATAATATTACGATATCATTCCAAAACCCAAAACCATATTTTTCCACTTATTCCAAATATAATTCCTTTCCAAAAATTAAAAGGCTTTAGCTTCATAATATCTGAAAATCGAATATTTTCAAAGCTTAATATTTTTGGAAATCCATAATTTCAAACCATAACTTTTAAACTCAAATGGTTTGGATATTCAACGGTATGCGAATTAAAAAGGTTTAACTTTACTGTTGCTTTATAAAGAAATAAATTACACGGCTTTCCAAATATTTCTTCTTTTAAAGTTAAACCAAAATCCAAAATATTACCTCAAGTCCCAAAACCATTTCAATTTTATATATATTTATATCCATTTTTGAGCATTAATATTTCAACTAAAGTTGGATTTTTATCCTTTCAAAATCAATATTCTATTAATTAATCTTGACCATTCACATAAAATCCATAATTAATAAAACTTCAATTTCTAGTAAAATATATATATAAATTTTCCAATTCAAATTTTTACTAGAATATCCATTTCTATTTATTTTGGGAAAATCCAATTTCAAATATCATATCTTAAAATTTCCAACTTTACATTTAAACATAGGATATAAATTTACCAACTCCATTTTCTAAATTTCTTCCATTTCAATAAAGAAATTTATCCACCTTTAAATTCCTAAATTTTAACTTCATAGGTATATAAATATGGAATAAAATATTTATACAATATAAAATTTAAGATTTATAAACCGTATTCAATCCAAACCATAGAAATCACATTAAAATAGTTATATATAGACCGCGGTGCCTGTATAAAATTTTCTATCCTATGGTCAAGTGATACGGATATTTATCATTTCAATCCGCAATTTAAAAATAAAACTTTGCGGTTTTATCATTTCAAACCACAATCCCGAAAATGTAAAATGCATGCTAACTGGCAGTTAATGATATCCACATAAATCATCCATTCAACAACACATCCATCACCCAATTTCAACCATCAATCAATATCAATCCATATCAATCAATAACAATATTAGTTCGATAATATGCAACGGGTAATAACTGTCAGTTTATTCAAATTAAATTTCAACTATTAATCTAACCATTTATTATTTAGAGATAATTTATATAACTGTTAACTAGCATTTCATATGCAAACAAAATTCCTAACAGCAAATTAATACGCAATTAATCAATTTAATTAACAGCTAAATTTAATAAATGCAATTCAACAGATATGGATGAAATAACATGCCAAAAGCTCATAAATAAATTTCTATTCATTTCTAAAATTTATTTAACAAACATAAAAGCTTCTAGTAATTGTGAGTGGGTTAAAACACTCACCTTTTGAATTTAAATCGAATTTAAACCCGATTTAAACCCAAAAATTCGCCCGTCTCAGAATTCGTCCAAACCAGCGTCATCGAGTCCGGAATTAAATTACGATCCTAACAAAAAAAATTTCGCGTGAATCCGACTTCGTATGAGAAAGTTATGGCGAAAAATGGTGATTGAAAACATAAAAAAAAAATGAGAAATGGAACAGAATTCACCTTCTCAAAATATTACGCCACGTCACCCACGCGCTTTGCAGGCAGCAACCTAATCCTTCGTCCCTTCACGCGCACGCATGATTCTAGGATTTTGAAACCCAAATCGAAGATCTACGACGATCTAACCGTTGAACTGCCAAACAAATTACATAGATGCGCTCCCCTCGGTTCCCTCTCCAAAACCCAGAAATAGAATCTCGATCCGATAAAGTTTTGCGCTACGATGATGAACGGTTTTGGGGCTGTTTGAATTTATTCTGGATGAACGACAGCTCCAATTGAAAAACGAATTTCACCAGTATATTACGCGTATCGAATACTTCAACATATATTTTTTCTCGAATTTTCTGAAATTTTTGAGTTTTGACTTTTGATTTTGAACTGTGGATGGATCTGGAATTGGATCTGAGATGTATACATTTGGAGAAGAGAAAAGAGTGAAGAAATGAACGTACAGCAAATGAAAAAGAAAGGAGCTAGGGTTTATAGATGTATATTTATAGATAGGCTAGAGGTAGGGTAGCTAGACTGGATACGCGAACGTGCGTGACAAACCATGGTCCAAAAAGCCCGCTATGCCTCCGGAGTCGGATTTGTTAAAACTATATATCCAAATAGGTGTTTTAAAATATTCTGAACGCAATGGAAAAAGTTTCGCGACCAAATTCGATCATATGAAGAAGTTATGCCAAAAAAACAAAAATTTCACATTGATTTCAAAATGCGTAAATTTCAAGGCGTTTCGAGTCCGTACGATCAAACGACAAGTCCGATCACTACGAAACTTGAAACATTATTATAATTCACCGTTACGGATCCGATGAAACTGGTTTCGTCGAAATCCGAGTCCGCGACAAAAATGGCTATTTTTAATATTTATTAAATAAATTAAAATAAACCATAAAATCCAAATTTTCTTTCAACTTTAAATATTGGCCAAATTTCATTACTTACATAATCCAATCAATTTCAAATAATTTAGCAAGCTTGGATATGAATTAAAATTTATAAGTATATCAATTTCGCAGTGTTAACCTCTGCGTTTTCTTATTATTAATTTCTTAGCCTATAAATAACAATTTACAGCACTTAAATTTCTCGTCACTTTGTTCCAACTGAAAATTCTTAGACTTAAATTCCCATGGTTTCATTTCATTTAGTCATTTGCTTCAAAAAAAATCACAGATCTTAATTTCTGCACTTTCTTATTAATTGGGAATTATAAATTTATTCTCACAAATTACCTAATCTTATACTTATACACTCTCATCTTAAACCAAATTAAATAAATAACTTGATTTCCATCTCAACTTACTTTTAATTGCAGTTAACCCTTTTCACCGTAATTAAAATTCCAAATTATAAATAAATTTTTATTCCCATTCCCTTAATTTTCTTAACTATTTATTTATTCAAATTTTCAATATTCAACATAAATAGTTTGGTTAAGTTCATTTATTTACCTTCTTCCTATGATTCACAGTTATGGATGTCAATATGATGAAGTTTACATTAGTTAAGATTTCACTCAATTGTTCTCTAAGTCAAATGTTTACAGCTTTCATTTAACTTTAATAACGTACAAATTTACGTTAAATTCCATTTTTAAATGAAGTAATTACCATTCGTTGAATCAAATACTCAATTCATAAATAAAGTCTTGTTTTCAAAAAGTTATATCACAAATGGTCAACTAAAATTTGAATAAGCTTTACTAAATTCTATGGTATTAAATGTTGCAATAAATCCAAATTGCCATGTCTTAAATCCAAATTACTAATTAAGTCTTGATTCCTTTATTATTCCTTTGGTTTTCAAATAAGTTTTTATGATGAATGTGAATTCAAATGAACAATGGAAACCCATTCCCATTTGATTTCACTATTCCATTAAATATCTTCATATTCCAGCTAAATCAACTAACGTATGAATTAGCTATTTCAATCTTCATTAAATTGCGGTTTTTATACAATAGAAATTAAATCCCATTAACATATAAATAAAGGTTGATATCCATCTATTTACATTATATCACACTTGTGCTTCTATTTAGCTTTGTATAAATGTATGAATGCGGAGTCTTGCCTATTAACGTATTAAATAAGCCTTAAAATCAATTAATGCCCCTCCTTAGTTTAACCTCTTTTTATCCGTATTTATTTTTAGAGTAACCCTTGGATTAAATTCCCAAATCACCAATTCAATTAATTATACCTTTCAATCCAAATGTAAATCTTCCACCTTTGAATTCTTATATTAAATGAATTTTATTCTAGGCAATATTTTTTTACAAATGTTTACTGATTCCACATTTATAGGTTTCTTAAATTTTACTCCATCTAAATGTGACACATTTTTATTTCATTTCAAACCAATATATATATTCATTCCTATTCAATATATATATTCATTCCTATTTCTTTCATTTGGTTACTGCATTGAAATCTATTTATTAGCTAATACTACGTTACTATCATTAATTAAATTTTGGATTATATTCCAATTCCTATAACTAGGCCTTAAGTCACCATTTTACATAGTTTTAATTTAGCGTTTATTTAAATCTTCGTTTATCGTTTAGAATTTCTACTAAATTGAAATGCACAACTTATGAACTTTAACCAATTTAGTCCACCTAATAAAATTTTCAAATGTTTGTGTGTATGTAATCCAATTCAGTTATTGTTACATTAATACCATTAAACCAACAAATTAAGACTTATAACTACAACACAACTTTCAGTTATTTTCAAATCTATGTCATATAACCTTTTAAATCTCTACCTGTAATTACAGTTACTATCTAACTCCTACATTCATCCTTTTAAAATCCTAAGACTTTAATTTTATACTGGATTAAATTAGCAAACATATAAATTAAATTTATAAAAATATCATAAATTTATCAGATCGTTACACTCGTTTTATTGAGTTTCGTCTCATTTTTATTATAGGCTAACGACCTATTTATTTCTTGTGGTTTCGACCCAATTTTTGTGGGTTGGCGACCCACGTTTTTATGGAGTTTGGATCTTCGGGCATACCGTTGTACTACGTTGTTGTTTTGAATTTTACGAGTTTCGGGTTCTTCGGGCGTACCGTTGTACTACGTCGTTGTTCCGAACTATTCGAGTTTCTGGTTCCTCAGGCGTACCATTGTACTACGTCGTTGCAAAGGCTCTATGGTTAGCGACCATGGGATAGCGTCCCGTTTTGTGATACACGTGTCAGTGAGTTTTCATGCTCCCGTTTTGTGATAGGCCTCCCCTTTTTTGTGATTTGATCATTTCTATGATCATTTTTGTGATTCCTGGATTTCTATTGATGAATTCTAGAATTTGAATTTCACCAATTTTATGATTGGCATTTATATGTTGTCATTTTTTGTGGCTTGGTGAATGAAATAAGGAGTATGACATTTCTTTTGATCTTTGAGAAGATTTTTGTGATATTGATTAATCTCTTGTCTATTTTCAATTACTTATTTATCATAGCTTGGCATTGTGATTATTATACGTTTATTCATACTCTTATTCTATATCATTTCATCAGATTTTTGTAGCCAGATTGATCCGTTTATTATTTTCTTATTAAATAATACTCGGGTCAGACCGAGATGTTACAGGTGCTTCTGCTTGACTTCACTTCTAGGATTATCATCCTGACTTTTTGATAACTACTTAGATTAGTAGTTTTTGGTTGTATACATTTGAGATATAGACTCATAGTTGTGTACATATTCTTTTGTCCAGCACTTGTAACCATTCTTTTGTGATATTGTGGTTCTTGTTTGACCACTACTCTGATGACACTTTCATGTGTTATATTCATATCTTTTTCCGCCTTTGTGATACGAATTATCTGTGACTGATGGTGTTATGTTTATTTTTATATTTATTTCCGAATACATCATAGCCACTGTGTAGTAGCTTTGAGTTTGTGTCGGTATTTCGGATTATATTTCATCTGGCATATCAGTACTCGCACAAAGCAATTATACAGATGGTCGCTCCTTAACAGCCTTATTCTCCATGCTAGTTGACGGCATTACACCGTAGTGTCCTTGGCTAGCGTGGGTATAGAGGTGGGGCGTCACTAGATAGGTTATTGGTGAGCCTGCATAACCATTTGGATCAGTTAGACTAAAGAAGTAAGATAGCTATAGACCGTCCAGAAGAGGAGCATCTAACAAATGTTAGACTATTTGTTTTGCTTTGTTTGGTAGGCCTGAGTCGGACAAATATTAGTAGTTAGCAAAACAAAACTATAGTCTTCAGACAGATAGTCCATTTGTCACCTGATCTGTATGTTTACACAATAATGCTTTATAGTTTGACTAGTTTTGGTTGCAGGATTATGATTTGCAAAAGATATGTTTTAAAAGGCTATTAATGTGGGGAAACTCGTTCCTCTAAGGGAAATTGTCCTACTTAGTATCAAATAACCGAGATGTATAGTATTATTCACATGTGTTATGTCCGAATCAAACCCCCTTAAACTCGTGGGTGCTCAAAATTGATTTGAGTAGGCGCAGGGTTGAGGTTTACAGGTTTTCGTAGGTTGGCAAATAAAGCTTCCGAAGACAAGCAGGTGACTGATGGACAACTATTTAGATGTTGTTTTGTTCTTATTCTACTATGTATATTAAGTCAGTATGACTATATAGTACTTTGATCAACCAAGGGACATCTTCAAATGTTGCTTTTGGCGTATTTACGTGATAATTATATTTGATCTGAACCTAGGAAACAATTATGGGATTGTGTATATTGAATATGAAATATTGTTTTAAGATGTAATCAAAAATTCTATTTTAATCTGTGACGATTTTATTTCATATCACGTGACTCTAATATTATGGATACCATTAGCATTATCATGTTTGGTCACCAGAAATTAATGCTATAAATGACTGTAGCATCTATAGCGCTTAGTTTGTAGCCTCCTGAAATGGGTTGTTATAGAGAAGTAGCTTATATACTAGGAATAAATATTTATAGCGATAGATCTAAGAGGCTGTTAGAATCGTCCCAATCCTTATACATATATACCGTACTGAAAAGGTTTCGTATAGAGAATTCCAAGGGTGGAAACATTCCAACACAGTTTGTAATCGTCCTTTCTAAAAAGGATTCTCCTCATAACTATGAGAAGAAAGAGCGTATGAAAAGGATCCCATATGCTTTGGCAATAGGATCTATAATTTACTTTATGCTATTTACTAGACTAGATGTGGCATATGCATTAGGATACATAAGGTGATACCAGTCTAACTATGGGAAAAAAAATTGGATGGCTCTAAAATGTATATTAAAGTATTTGAGAAATAATTGGGACTTATTCCTTATATACCGCAATGGCAACCTCCTTATGAAGGAGTATATAGATTCAAGCTTTCAAAGTGATATAGATGATAGTAAATCGGTATCTTGTTATGTCTTTATGCTTAAAAGCCGTTAGTACCAAAATGTGGCAAAAACACCTAGTAGATTAAGTGGAGAATGAAAATGAAGAAATACAAACAAAAAAGGAGTACAAACAGGACACCAAATGTTTATAGTTGTTCGACTAACTATTGCCTATACCCACTTGAGATTCTATTGATTATATTGTTTTTATCTAGGCACGGTTCCTATGGATCGGTAAGAATTCATTGGTGATTAGAAGAGACTTATGTAAAAATTGCAAGGAAGTGAGAAGATCCCTAGGAATAGGACTGTCAACTCCTATTTATAGTTGTAGGTCGTTAGAAAATGTCCACCACATATTCCACCATGATCTCAACGTTCCAGTAGGTAGTTAGCCTCAAAGAAATATGGTTATGTCAGCAATATCGATGGATCGATATCAATCCATGGGCGTGGATTGAACCAGATAGATATGATTGCTTTATGGATCGATTCCAATGCTTTATGTTATTGGACTTGTTGTTAGCTTCATGGTTTCCACCTTATTTGCATTGTTTTAAGTTTGTTTTTTGAGCCAAGAAGATGGATCGGTTGTTTAATAGAGTTGCTGATTTCAGATGCTTGAGTTATTCAATAGCAAATTACATGCGATCGATCCTATTGAGCTTTAAATAGGTTGTAGGTATCAATACTTGTGAAGATGAGGAAAATGGGGCATTTTGGTTGTATATTTGTGGATCGGTACATCTCTTAGATGGATTTCGCTTTGGGTTCTTTAGGATGGCCTTAATTCCACTTTGTGTTCTTGGTTGTACTTGGTTTCTGGACTATACGGCTATCTATATGGGCTTCTTGCCTTAATGGTTTTCAAGTTTGATTTTCCATGTCAACCTCGATATTGTATGGTCAAAAGGCTAGATAGCACTTACCCTAAAGGTACATCATGTTTCCAATATGATGCGCTTTAACTCGAGAAAGGTCTACATTGTCCTATTGGATTCTAATCTATACTTCGAATGGTTGTTATCCTTCCACTAAACCACTTCAATGATGGGATATGTCTATAGTAATTCATTATGATGCTTTACCAGCATCTGGTACTATAGAATTGGAGTGTGAACTCATGATCTATCGCTCTGTGCTTAGTAATTTTGAACTGCTTCCATTTTTGGGTTACCCAGGTCTGAATTTTCTTTCCTTCTATTCCAATTGTTGAATGTTGAGTATGCACATGCATATATATATACACACGCACACGC
Source organism: Allium cepa (assembly GCA_030765085.1). Classification (NCBI taxonomy): domain Eukaryota; kingdom Viridiplantae; phylum Streptophyta; class Magnoliopsida; order Asparagales; family Amaryllidaceae; genus Allium; species Allium cepa. The sequence goes on from CM060941.1 coordinate 512,571,982, forward strand.
TTGCAGAGTTCCCTCTGCATATGGTTAAGTATCGATCCATGGGCAAGGATTGGTACTGATACTGCCCTTACAAATGGATTCTTTATAACCTAAAAACTTAAGTTTGGGGTATTGTACACCCGATCCTACCCTTCTTTTCATACTTTATTTTCTATTTGAGATCGAGCTTACATCTGCCATTAATATTGCTTTGCCTCCAAGGTTGGGTCTATACCACCGCCAACCTTGTGTCACCGCCACCACTAGTCACTCTGATACCCCAGCTCAACTATCGCCTTCATTAACTTAGTTGAATCTGAACCATCATTGCAACAACGATCTAGCATCAATCCCTAATCAATCACTTGACCATTAATTCGAGCCCGGATACCACTTGGTTGGCGATGGTGGCATGCTTGGAAGATCTTCAATTATATGGAAGCACTTGGATTCGAGTGAAGAAGTGGAAAATTTATGAAAATCCATCCAAGGATATGGCCGATATCGATCAAAACCTTGGTGGATGTTGGGCCTCAAACTCACTTGTGAAATTTTCATTGTAAATTAACATTATGGTCTTTCCCAACATTATCTCCTGGGTTCCTAGGCGTTTTCAATTCATGGTCAATGACATGTAGCCATTTGGGACAGTCAACAACGACCCTGACTTTGGATAATATCTTGACTTTAGTGAATTGACGCATAACATTGGACATTAACACTGCATGACATTGCATAATGGTGTAATCTGCAACCCTCTACATTAGGCTTTCGTTATTGGATAAGATAGTCTTTTAATCTTTTTGATTTTTACCTTTATGTTGAGTTCTGATAGCTATGGGTCATAGGCATTTTTAATGTCTTATGGCTTTAGCTAGAAGCCCACCAACTTCTAGATACTCCGAATCTATATCGAGTCAAATTCGAGTACAACTCCTTCTGCATGAGACACTCTAGTGCCGCCTGAACTTCAGCCTGAGAATCCACAAGCTTAACGACCTGCTTCAAAGGTTCCAATAGGCCTAATAGAAGGCCCAGAAGTCAAAGCTACTCCCGATAAACCTGATGATACTGTTATATTAGATGATCCTATCTATTCCATTGCTTCAAAAGGATCACTAAGAAGAATCAATGAGAAACATGGTATCCCATTCGTAGATGTGTCAGCTCCTAGGTACCACCAGAGAGTATACCATTCACCAGTTGGGTATATAGCATGTAGTAAGTACATGTGCTTAGCAGGATAAGTTCCACTAATTAACCAATTTATCCGACGATTCTTGTGTCTTATTAGGTTGGCCCTGGCCTAGCGCTGTCCAAACGAATATGCCTCCCTTCATAGCATTTCATTGTATTTTCTCATAGTTTAAACCAAGTTCCAGATAATCAAGAAATTCGGTATCTATATAGCTTCAGGCACTGTAAGGGAAATCAATCCAACACTTTCCTACAACCATCCAAGGGCTGCAGAATTGTAATCGACACCTGGAACAAACTAAGATGCTTCAAAGATGAAATGTTTTTTGTTCATTTTTCATATAGATTCGCACAGTGATGGTTGTCCAGACGAGAATTTTATTATTGTCCTTTTTATACAGGTCCATGTTCATAGTCTGTTATAAGTGAACATCCCTCTTTTTTTCCTCGCAGATGTACCAAGTAGACCTAGCAATGCAGCTTTAGTCAAGATTCTCCGATAACTACATTAAATGTAGCCTTAGCATAGACCTAGCACATCAACCTTTGTCACAATAGATTACATTCGAACAAGAGAAATTACACTATCAGCAAAGTCCAAATCTATGGTCCATTAGAGGGGACACTAGGACATTTACATGCACATACACATGCATTGCATTTTACTCATCTTATTCGTGGCCTTATCCTATTAAGGCTAATTTGTCTTTATATCATTTGCAAGTTTAATGGAAAATGTGGTGTGTACGAATCTCTCAAGGACTAAATAGCTCATTACCAGAGGCGTTAATCAAGCAAACTCTCCCATAGGTACCACATGATTTTGATTCCAGTCGCCGTTAATGTCGTGATAGTTGAGGCCAAGGGAAGGTTTATAGGTCACATGATTCATCATCAAGGCATCGATCAAAATCCAAATCGCCCTTAACCAAGGATAAGACGACCATTCTAGCCATAACGATGATGCTCCTCGTGATGACATCTCTCTTGATCCTTCTTCGACTTCCCTTTCTACCAAGCAGACAGTGCTGTCTCACATCTCTTAGCATTTTGGTCGATCATTAAACCCTATGGCTTTCGACTCCTCTCGTCATAGAACTAATAAAGAGCCTATTGAGTAACCTATCATCACAACAAAGCAGCTGGTAGTGTCGAACCCTTATAAAGCAAAACTACAACACTGCTTCTCAAAAATTTGTTTCAAAGTAAATAATTTTGCTAGCAATTTAAAGGATATTCCCCTGGAGGTCAATGACTATGGTAGTGAACGATAGTGACGTTTATGTCTAGTATTTGATTTGGAGGAAGGTAACCAAGCTGATCTATGAATATGCCGGGAGCATGGAGGTTGAGGCTATAAGACAATGACTTGTGGTGAATCAAAATGATGAGACTGTCACTTACCTCGATGTAGAGGTTGCCCAGATGAATAATGAAAAGATGGATGCCTAATAGAAAGACAAGGACTTAAATGGGATAATTGTGCAAGAAAGAATGAACCATTTAAGCCAAGTAAAATCTGTTCATCACAGGAATAATGAGCTGGCGAACGAAGTAGGGGAGCTGAAGGCGCAGCTCGAAAAGGAGAAGAAAGAGAAGGATAGACCCATCATACCGCTCAAGACTATCGTAATGAAATGCTTTATGCTCGCAAATCGAGAGACGATGCTTTATAAAAAGCTAAAATTTTGGATGGGTTGGTTGCAGCTATAGAGAAACGGATCAAGGATACATTCGATTTGCTCCTCATTACCTATAATGCTAACATACTTATGTTTAGGGGCTTGAAATGACTTAGGATTGGAAGGATGTGATGTGAATATGGTATAGATGGTGAGCAGTAGGATTGGAAGGATGTGATGTGAATATGGTGGAGTTGGAGAGCAAGATTTCAAGTCTAGATGAAACTGAAGCACTCAGGGCTGATGAAATTATTTTGCAACTGAAGCAGGCCAACATGGTTTAATAAGATTAAACCAAAGGCTCGGGCAGCACCTTAGAATCTTCCTACAGGCCACACTTCTAAGGCCCCAACCACCGTTGTCATTCTGTCTGTTCCTCTCTATAATCTAGATGCGCAACAGTTGCAGAAGATAGGAGTGTTATCTTCTATTTAGGAGGGGAACTCAAATGGCATACCTGACCTATAGAGTCTTAGTCTGGTGGAGGCATATCATTAACCTCACCCATATTTGAGACATCTCACATAACACTGATCGATGTGGCTAAACTCTATGTTCATCTTTCCCAAATTTTAGGTCTGCAGATGATTATTAGCCTTCATAAGCAATGGTCATAAATATTTATGGGATGACCCCAAGCATTCCTATTAGTGAAACTCCATGTCTCGGAGTGCAATTCATGCTTTTGAAGAGGAGATGACTATTCAGTTCCTCGAGTCCAAGGTGAGGAGGGCATTGTTCTAAGCAGGACTTCGGACCAATCATTAAGGCCTAAGATGCAAGAGTTGCTTGAAGAACAAGTTCTAGCAATCAGTAAGATTAAGTAAGAGCCAGTTAACTTCATCCCTCCTCCTTTATCGATTGCTTTACCCGACAAAACTATCTTTTCCCTGGTTACTCTTCCCATGCCTATAAGTACATAGAGTATAATATTAAGGTCTTGACATCGTACACCACCTAAGAGTCGAGGAAGCTGGAGTAGGAGCAGGAAGAAACTAGAAGGGCTCGGTGGTTATTCTTCTGACGAAGAGAAGAAGAAGAAGAAAAAGAAGAAGAAGAAGAAAAATAATAAGTATCCATCTATCTTCTTTCTGTTTTAGGTTGTAAAGTCGTAGGAACTATTTTTCTTTAGGCTTGCTTTATGCGGGTTCGGCCCCGCTTCTACTTTCAGGTTGGATGTTAATAAAACTTGTACTTTTCTTCTAAGTCTTATTTTAAATGTGAGTAATAAAGACTTTTTATTTCATTTAAATATTTTGTGAATTTATCTAAGAGCTTGAGAAATGTGCTTACCATTCAATGTATTTATAATCTATCTCTTATCATAATTGTTACCGGACTAAGTCGTTATCCCTTTCTATTGTTGTTGGTCTTGTCTTGTTTGGTTGGATATGAGAATCATATTTATGTCGCTTTGGTAAGTGAAAAACGATCACTAAGGCACCTTACTTCGTGCATTGATTGACGTGACTTTCCTTAAGTGGCAGGTTTAACATCCATCTTTGGGATGCATATTTTGACCATAAAATAGGTGTTTGTTAGCACTAATCACTTAAGATTGTGGTTTGAACAGCCATATCCGGGATGTTAACTTGCAATCGAGATTAATTTCTGTAATTGACCGAAGATTGTTTGTAAGATTTTTCCTATCTTTGGGGTTGGATATTTCATCTTGCCTACTCCGGGCATGATAGATGCTCCTATGGACTCTGGGCATGAGCTATATGTAGAATGCAATAGCCTATGATTTTTGTTTGATGATAATATATATATATATATATATATATATTCATTTAAATGTATTTGTTATTTTACTATTTTATTTTTCCACATAATAAAATAAATATTTGTTGAACAAAATAAATAAATAAAAATTCATATTTAAACAAATATTTTATTCAAACAAATATTTTATTACAAATTCGAATAATACAAATTTAAGCTCTCGCTATACAAATTTCAATTAAAATACAATTTTCACTTTACAGTTTTACATACATATTTCACCTCACTACATATTCACTCATCATTCATAATTTATCTTCAACTCTATTCGATCCTGTATCCAACATCTGAACTATCTGCAAAATTAACATTAATGTTGGAAAATTAAAAAAGAAATATTTTGTAGTGCACAATGAAGTGTGTATTTGAAAGTATCATTTGCCTCAGTTATTTAGGTTGTTCGTCATCGTTTCTTCATCTTACATGAGCAACTTGTGACATGCACATTGTATCACTATGCAAGCCACAAGGTCGTGTGCATCGAGATACACTTGCTTGTTAAAATTGCAGGGACAGGTGAGCACAAGGTCAAACTCAAGCCAAGACTGGATTCAACTTAAGTGCAAATGGAAGTGCACAAGTTTACACACATATATGTACAATATGATAGCAAGTACGCACATGGCACTGGAGCAATTTAACTCGAGGCAATGCAAATGGAACAAGACCATCAGACCAGATAACAATAACCATGGACAAAAGTGCACCAGCCCCAAACAAATGTAAACAACATGCAACATTTCAACTAAGCAAACATTAGAGCATATATATGTAATAATGCAGACTGAAGACAACATAAAAACATGCAAATAACTCAACATAGCAATGGTCAGTCCAACCAATATACAATAGTCCCAACCAAATGTACAAAGGCACAAGGAAAACTATAGACATACTCAAGTCCAATGGTTCAACCAACATGAAAATATGGAACCAGACCATTAGAGACTAGGCAAAACATGGAACAGAATACAAAGGCACCAAGTTTATCGGACCAGGTCAATGACATTACTCGAAGCTATGCAATTTAAGTTGAAGCAAAACAAAATATAAATTACACCATATTTCCAAATGCATCGAAAATGAACATAAGGGCTACAACTAGATTAGACTACAATAATGATATGACTAGATTTCAACATGAAACATGGAGACATCAATGCAATTGGAGATGCAACTATCATACACTCAAATCAACATGTGGCGACCATGTATATACATATGCAATAGGGAATACAATCGCAAAAGACATGGTTAAGAGCATAGCCACAACAATCGCATACTCATTTATACACATATATGCAAATATATGTATACCCATATATTAGTTCAGTCATTTGGGGATTTTGGCATGTGGAATTAGATCTGACACAGCAAGTACAGTAACATATAACATAATTATGCATACACACGTATGTATGTATACATGTATATAAGCATATAAAAATGATGAAAATCAAAGCTGTGGGTCATGCACCAGTCAAGGAATAGAAAAAAGTAGCAGTTTGAACAGGGTCATACTTCAGCAAAGAATTGAATTTGTCAAATTAAAAAACATCATTGAATTGTTCAAAAAATCAAAAAAGCCAGCAAAGAATGGAACTAGAGAAAAGAATGGAACCTACTCAAAGAAATTTGTATATATTAAACCATTTAACAAGTCAGAATCATCACAATCACTCAAGCAAAACCGAATGGTCGAGCAAAGTAATTGTAGAATTGATGCCAAAATATACGAATGAAATTATAGGTTTTTGTCCCTATAAATCAACCCATTATCATCATCGGCAATTCATTCAAGTTCGTGACAAAAATTCAAAGAGCATACTTAGAACTAATCAAAAACAAATTCAAAACTCGAATCGAAGTCGAGCATAATCAAATATCGAAAAGAGGCAAATCACGTACCAATTCGAAGCAATATCTAGCTCGAATCAGTTTAAGCAAGCATGTGAAATCAAAGCTAAGGATTGGTTGACGAAGAAAACCAAAGTGAAACCATCACCTTAATTAATCAAATTCCAAGCGGTGGCATCTATTGGAAAGGAACGATAATCGCAAGAAGATGGCATGAGCAGGGAGTAGTGAAAAGGGAAATCACTTTTATATTTGATTTGGACCGCATTCCCTTATTGAGCCGTATAATTATACATTACGGTTTTAATTTATATTTAGATTTTTTCATTTTTTTATTTCTTATTTAAATCGGCAACTAGTTTAACTAAGTTTACGAACTATGGTTTTGTAGTTTGAGAACTCGCAACTCAATGGCCGAGTTGTGGCAGGGTTTTGAGCTTAGAGTTAGGTTAATCAAGTTTGCGGGTATCGCAAGTTTATGTATCTTTGTAAGCGTCCGATTGCTTAATTTCTACTAGAAACCTTGAGGGCAACGCGTAGGCACGTTTTTTCCGAAGTTGGGTAAATCTATGTGTGATCTCTACTGCATTACTTTCTGTTTTTATTTTTATTTCCACGTTAATTTTAGTAGTCCCTATTCACTATCCCCCCTTTAGGGTTTAAATAGATCCTACAAGTGGTATCAAAGCTAGAAACAGAAAACATTTTCTATTAAAAAAATTGATTTTTTCCTTTCAATGGCTTCTTTTAATATTACTTTTGCTGAAGGTCAGTCCATAGCTAGACCATCCATGTTCAATGGTGAATATGCATACTGGAAAACTAGAATGAAATTTTTTCTAAAAACCATAGATGCATGAAATATTATTGAAAGGATATAACACACCAAACGTAATTGTAGATAATCAAGATGTTGAAAAACTTATGGATCAATGGAAAGATCTTGAAATGCAACTACAAACTGCTAAAGCTATGATTTCTATTATTTGTTCATTAGATCAAAATGAATTTAACCGTGTCTCACATTGTACAACTGCATAGGAAATCTGGCACACGCTTGAAGAGATTCATGGAGGAACCTCGTAAGATAAAGAATCTCGCCTTGCCATGCTTAGTAGCAAGTACGAGAACTTCTCAATAGCAAAGTATGAAAGTGTCAAAGAAATATATGGACAACTTTCTAATCATGCAGATGATACACATAACTAGAAATAGTCCAAAAGATCCTCAGAATTTCTCCATGAAATTTTGAAGCAAAGGTGACTGCCGTCCAAGAATTAAAAGATCTGAAACGAGTTAAAGTTGAAGAACTCATCGGAAACCTCACCACTTATGTGCTAGAAATCAACCTCAAGGAAGAACGTGAAGGAGCAGATACGCGAAAGAAATCAATAGCTCTCACAGGAACAATGGAAAGTGAAGTTGATGGTGATGAAGAAGGGGCACTTGAATTAGCACTGATAATAAAGAGACTCAAAAGGTGGTAACAGAAATATGGAAATCCTGCCCTAAATCAACAACTGAAGAGCAGAATAGTCAAAGTTCTAGACAGCTCAAAAGTGTAGGAGATCATTTGTCACAAGTGCAATAAACCTGGTCATATCAAGCCAAATTGTCCTCAAAATCAATTCAACAAAGGAAAGAACCGAAAAGGAAAAGTTTTGCAGCTACTTGGGTTAAAAGTGATGAAAATGGTAAAAGCACTAGAAGTGAGAGTGAAAAAGAAAATCCGTGTCTTTTAGGAGAAATAAGTGACAACGATGATGATCCCAGTGAGGTTCCAAAACTTCCTCACTCATAATTTCTTATATATTTTCATGGAGTAAATGGTTATTTTGAAAGACTTAGGAAAAAGTATGCTAGAATTGAATCATAAAAAATAGTTTGATAGAGCTAAATAAGTAGCTTGATCAATTGGTTCAAAACTAACGAAATAAGAGCTTCAAGTGTGTGACGACCTGCCCTTCTTGACCCTCGAAAATCGACACAAAATACTCCACAGTATAATATGCCAACGATCAAGTGCCGGAAAAGGCAGATTGTTGAGGAAAGAAAGAAGGTAGAAGAAAGAAGGAACTAAACAATATCAGAATCTAACCATCGTAGCGGAATAAATATAATAGTCAATAGTAGAGTTTTACACAATGAAAACTATATCTGTTTATATATTACATAACCAGAGTATCACAAACAAACAACAATTACCAGTCTGTCAATCTCAAACAATCACAGCAGCGGATATATATACAAGTAATACGTCTCGGACTCCAGCTCCTCTCCTTCTCCATAGCATTCTGTCCTGAACATATAATACTCGGTCCGACCCGAGCATTATAATGAAATAACACCCGAGTCAGTCTGGAATACCAGCTGATAAAAATTCACCCAATAGATTATTAAAGTTTCAAAATCCTTTTGAAAACAAAAGCATCTCTTAAGACCACGCCACAAATAAACATGTCGGGTTTTACCTTATGATAGCTAAAACTCTTTTTATAAAAATTGTCTGATATTATAATAGGGTCTATATACAAATACTTATAAAATAGCCGAAATTGTTACACGATTAAATTCCAGCTACTAGCCACATATTGGGTAATACAAACAAAACTCGTAAAAGGATCGTAGGGAGAATGGATTTTCAACTAATGACTAGGCACTGGGATACCACCTGTCACAGTACCTGGTCTATATCAGTGTACCGAGGACCACACCCGATCCCCTGCAACACAAGGCCCAAATTATCCCTTACTGAATAATCCCGAGTAAGATCACCCCACAGTTGGGATCAGCAACCGCACCAATAAGCTGAAATAAAAGGGACATTTAGACAGGAATGACCTTACCCGGTAATGGGTGTTGCCCACCAAGCTTTGCTGCATAATCTCTGATTTTCAGTCATTCCCAGTTGATGAGGCTTGAGGCTAAGTGTTACCTTTTAGAACGTTTCACTTAGAATGCCCATCGCCCACCTGACGACGTTCCGAAAGCATTTATCCATACAAGTCTGTCCTGGGTTAATTCGTTTTTCCCACGAAAACATACAAACCTGATCGAACTGGTTTTCGAGAAATAAATCTCGATCCAAGTCTCTTCGAAACGATCAACGCATTATCCAATATTGATAGACGAGGATTTAACTATCAATTAACATTCATAAACATCCATCACACAATCAATAATTCCCACATTATTTATTTTCCTCAAGAATATCTTTGCGAGATATATTTTCCCTTCAAACCCTTTTGAAACAGTTTTCAACCCCAACTCTTTTCATGGAGTAAATCCCTCAAATTGTTACTTCCCTTGAAAACATCCAAGTACCAATATTTAAGGTTTAAAATAATTTAAATACTTTATTCTGGAAAATACATCAAAACATTCATATTAAAACATCTTACATACTTGATTAAATATAATATATATATACCTATAAAAATATCTCGAATAAAACTGCTTAATAAAATATAAGCTATTATCTTTAAAATAAAAATAAGTCGTACTAGATTTTGAAATAAAGCTATGAAATTATATACAAGTTTCAAATAAAACTTTAATTGATTATCTTTAAAATAAAACCATTTATAAAGTATAAATGTTAATAATATTCTTTTAAACATAATACTACTTACCATTAAAATAATTACTTCTATAAATAATTCGATAGACGTTCACTTTTAAATTTTTTACCACTTAAATGATTTTCTTAAAACCATTCTTAGTATAACTTCAAACTCTAACGTTTCAAATATCTACTTTAAAAACGTACTTGGCTTTCTGGGAAATACACTTCCATTTTAGGATAACCCAAAGAATTCTTTTTATCAATCTAACACGATTTACCCCAATTCAATTTTTCGTTCATCCCGTAAAATCCCTTACATGCTTTAAAAATAGCTCCTTTTATTTTTAAACACATTGCTGTTTCCTAGAAATAATTTTCAAACATGTGTTTAAAATATTTAAAATAAAGCTTCTAGCAATTATTTAATTTCAATTTAAATCGATTATAGTATTTTCTATGCGTTTTAAGCTGCCGGGGTCAAACGCCAACTCTGATTGCTACGAAAATTGAAATCCGATAATAACTAACAATTACAGATCCAATGGAACTGGTTTCGTCGAATTCCGAGACTGTGCCCCGGAAGGCTATTTTAACTCGTCGATTAAATCGAGCGAATTTCAAAATCAATGAAAATCACTTAAAATTTCAGTTTCAAAATTTTATTAGCTCTTTTATAACTCATATAAATTTTATATTCACATTAGAAATCATTTTGATTTAGTTTAAATCAAAATTTGATTATTTGCATTATTATATTATTGAATTCCATTGTTAAATTAATATAAAATTCCAAATCTTAATTTATCGACTTTTGATTCCATCCAAAAGTCCAACATCATTATTTAAATCCAAATAGACTTAAGATAAATTTTAGAATCTATTTTTATATCTATTTACACTCAGAATCACCAATTATCCCAATTCTAATATTAAACTATTATTACTCAAATTTCAATTAAATTCCCGTATTTGAACTTTAACCAATTCTATTAGTTTAACCAAAATATTTTTATTTCAAAATTCAAATAATAATACATATTCAACATTTAAAATGAATTAAATGTTCAAATCTAGCGACCCAAAATTCCGGGTCGTTACATTCCTCCCCCTTATAAAAATTTCGTCCCCGAAATTTGCTAAGATTGAAAGAATGCTCCAAACCCAACAACACAACTCACTTAGTGAAAAATCTCAAATTCACTTTGCCTAAACTCTTTAGTTTCAAATCAAACTGCTAGCTTCAATTCCTATCCCAAAATTCTTTTTATTTGATTTTAATTTGAAATCAATTTGTCGTTAACAAAACATTTTCAAAAAAATTCAAAAATCTTCATTCTCCCAAAATTTCCAAAATTTTTTGGCAGAGTCTCCCTTGTACGGAGGAGCTTTTGCAATATCACAATAGATATAAATATATATACATCGACCCAACCGGTCGGAAAAACCAAAAACAGTTCATATTTCCTATTTTTATTGCGTATGCGTACCTTTATTAGCATTTTAAAGGAAAGCAGCTAAATAGCATTGCATATACGCACTCCAACTCTATCTACTGCCTCCCGTACCTGTACTTACTCAAACAAACACATCAGTTTTCAATAATGTGAGAATTTATCAACATTCTTTTCATTAAACTAGCCAAACCCATCAATTTCATAGTTTAAACCAATAAACCTCATAAATTTAATATGTTAACCATATTTTATCAGCAATCCAAAGATTTCAATCACCATTTTAAATTTTCGAACAAATCCAAATCCATTTTATTCCTCGAATAATTTACATTCAAGTTCACTATATACAATTCATATTTATTTCCACCAATTCATTTTCCCTTTAATATGATTATAACATATGCCTTGGTTACATCTCTTTTCTTCAATTCAATTTCAAATTGATTCACAACCAAATTTTACTTCCAATTTGAAGTATTTTCATTTATATACAAATCCACATAATGAGATTTCAATCCATTTCAAATTGATTCAAAACCAATTTCATTTGCTTCTTTAAACCAAATCAATTCCGAATACAGCAAAACGACCAATTCTTATGTAATTTTTCATGTCATTCAAGCAAATAACCATCACTAAAGCTTATAACCATTAAAATTAATTCTAACATAGATTTATATTAATTTTATCTCATTCGTAAGTTTTCACAGTCCTAAATATTCTTAATCTCACTTCAAATTTATCATCCAACTTAAGTTTATATTAATTCCATTCCAATCTGTATTATTTAACTCATACATTCTTGTTTCATCACACTATTTAATTAAAACCATTTCACTTGCATTTAAATTTTATTATCTAAACAAATTTAACCCAGACCACATATAAACTCAACTTCAATCAAATTTTTCCTTCAATTTGCTTAAATTCTTTCAATTTCACAATATTTCCATTTTTTTGTTATATCAAATTTTATTTTATTTTAATTTGATATTCTTCCAATCAGATTTCAATTCATTAAAAATTTAATTCAATTTGTTTATTTATTCAATCCATTTTAAATTTATTTCATTAACAATGAAGCCACTTTAATCATGTCACTCATTTGAATTTATTTACAATTCAAACCATCACTATTATAATCTAATTCCATTATTCATTCACACTCTCAACTTTTATTGCCAAAATTAAATCCCCTACTAGAACTGGGTTTTTATTTTTCTATTCAAAATTTTCTTAACAAACCACCGAAATTTCATCCATGCCAATACAAATTCCATTTAATTTAGCTTACACTAAATTCATCTTCAAGCTTCTTTTTATTCAATTCAGCTTATGCTAAATTCATTCTCACACAATTCCTTTGAATTTAGTTAAGCTAAAAATTTATTCATACAATACCCTTTCAACTTGATTAAATTTCTTTCAATTCAATTCTTTTCCAATTCTAATTCAAGTTTTAACTAAAAAAATTTAGCCAACTTAAATTCATGCTATTACCTTTAATATTTTAAATAAGAGTTTAATTCTATTCAAAATTATCTGTAACACAACTGAATTTTGATTTTAATTCAATCCAAATTCAACTCAATTCCATTAAATCGAAGTTAAATCCAATTCAATCCAATTTTAATTCTCCATATACAAGTTCAAAATTTATTTACTGACTTAAGTTCATTCACCCTTTTATCCTCTATATTTCCTTCACCTTATTTCAATTCACATTTCATTTGAGATTAGATTTGAATTCACCATACCATTCAACTATTTCCCATTAGTGATTATAATTCCATTTCCTGTTTATAAGTTCACCAAATTATTTACTTCATAGTTTATATTGCTCATTTGAATTATTTTCATATTATAATCACAATCCCAAATTTTCTTTCAATCTAATTCTTTGCGAATTTTAAATCCACAATTTCAGATTATAAGTATAACACTTACTAGCTTATGAGTACAATTTATTACACCATGGCCCATAATACAAAGTTATTTTACACTTCGATTTGATCTAAATCAATTTAACTCTAAGTCCAATTTATTTAACCGATCCCAAGTTAAATTCAAATTTCTATTCACTTCCATATACTCAAGTTAAATTTTAATTTCATGATTAAAATTTTCATTTCCTTCTTATTAACATCAACTTCACTTAATAAGTTCATTAGTTGATTCATTTTAACCTTTACATTATTTAAATAGAATTTTTCAGAATTCAATTACCCAGTTTTATCTCAAAACCATTTTGAAAAAATAACTGACTCATACCCATTTGGTATATCAATCAAATCTCCGGATTTCCAAAACAACTAGGTTGCACCAAAACAGTTTCCCCTTTTTAAATTTCTAAAATCACTTGTATCTCAAACAAGTCTAACAAATACCATAATCACTCGACATGGTAGCAATCCATCACTTAAGAAACTCGAAAATGAATTCTAATGATGTGGCCATCATCATCAGGATTATTTTCTAGTGACTGAAGTGAGTTCAGTGCTTCCTTACTTTCCCAAATTCATTTCAAAACAATTCTCATTCAAAAATACTTTCCAAAATAATATTCCACCCTTGCCTTCAAACACTTTGGAAAACATTTCCAAACATCCTCAAGATTTTAAATTTCCAATTTTTTTTTTCAATTATTTAAAACACCTTTCAAAATTTTCAGAATTTAAATTCTGGTTTCATTCAAATTCAGTCATTCTTCTTTTGTATAATTTATACTCGTAGAATTTTATTTGATTATAACCATTTCAAATTTTAGATCAAATTTTAGATTGTTAGTTGATTAAGATATCCACATCCAAACAATCAAATATATATATAATTTCAGAAAATTATTTCTTTTATATCAAAATAAAATTTTGGGTAAAATTATTTCATTTACCCACTTTAAAAATAATACTATGTCGGTTTATCTTGTTTAAGAGTTTAGAAACCCTATCGATACGGTTGTACTTCCCGTACCGACCAGAATTCATAAACACTCAACTGATAAGTCAACACAGTATAAGAACAATTTTTATATTCACTAACAAGTACGCTCTCATATCTATTATTACACTCAACTAGTTATAGAGTACTATCGACTCTGTTTAATGAGTAATTTCCCCACCAAAGCCAAGGTTGTCGCCAACCTAAGCTATGATGCCAAGTGTGACGACCCGCCCTTCTCGACCCTCGAAAATCGACACAAAATACTCCACAGTATAACATGCAACGATCAAGTGCCGAAAAAGACAAATTGTTGAGGAAAGAAAGAATGTAGAAGGAAGAAGGAACTAAACAATATCAGAATCTAACCATCGCAGCGGAATAAATATAATAGTCAATAATAGACCTTTACACAAAATGAAGACTATATCTGTTTATATATTACATAATCAGAGTATCACAAACAAACAACAATTACCAGCCTGTCAATCTCAAAAAATCACAGCAGCGGATATATATATACAAGTATGGATAATACGTCTCAGACTCCGGCTTCTCTCCTACTCCATAGCATTATGTCCTGAACATACAATGCTCAGTCTGACCTAAGCATTATAATGAAATAACACCCGAGTTAGATTGAAATATCAACTGATAAAAATTCACCCAATTGATCATTAAAGTTTCAAAATCCTTTGAAACAAAAGCATCTCGTAAGACCGCGCCACAAATAAACACGTCAGGTTTTTACCTTACGATAGCCAAAACTCTTTTTATAAAAATCCTATGATATTATAATAGGGACTACATACAAATACTTATAAAATAGCCAAAATTGTTACATGATTAAATTCCAGCTACAAGCCACAGAGTGGGTAATACAAATAAAACTTGTAAAAGGCTCGTAAGGAGAATGGATTTCCAACTAATGACTAGGCACTGTGGTACCAACTGTCACATTACCTGGTCTAGATCAGTGTGCTGAGGACCACGCCCGATCCCCTGCAGCACAAGGCCCGGATTGTCCCTTACTGGATAATCCCGAGTAAGATCACCCCACGGTTGGGATCAGAAACCACACCACTAAGCCGAAATAAAAGGGACATCTAGACAGGAATGACCTTACCCGGAAATGGGTGCTGCCCACCAAGCCTTGCTGCATAATCCCTGATTTTCAGTCATTCCCGATTGATGAGGCTTGAGGCAATGCGTTACCTTTTAGAACGTTTCACTTAGAATGCCCATCGCCCACCTGACGATGTTCCGAAAGCATTCATCCATACAAGTCCGTCCCAGATTCGAACGAAACGGAAAGCACTACTCCTACTACATCCATTTTGGAAATATCCTCAGGATTAGTAGCGACTAGTCCTTGCACTTCACTGCTCCATCTTCGACTCCGAGAAAACGTACAAACTGGAACGAAGTGGTTTTCAAGAAATAAATGTCGATCTCGGTCTCTTCGAAATGATCAACGCATTGTCCAATATTGATAGTCGGGGATTTAACTATCAATTAACATTCACAAACATCCATTACACAATAAATAATTCCCACATTATTTATTTTCCTCAAGAATATCTTTGCGAGATATATTTTCCCTTCAATCCCTTTTGAAACACTTTTCAACCCCAACTCTTTTCATGGAGTAAATCCCTCAAATTGTTACTTCCCTTGAAAACATCCAAGTACTAATATTTAAGGTTTAAAATAATTTAAATACTTTATTCTAGAAAATACATCAAAACATTCATATTAAAACTTCTTACATACTTGATTTAATATATATATATATATATACCTTTAAAAATATCACGAATAAAACTGCTTAATTAAATATAAGCTATTATCTTTAAAATAAAGTTAAGTCATACTAGATTTTGAAATGAAGCTATGAAATTCTTTACAAGTTTCAAATAAAACTTTAATTGATTATCATTAAAATAAAACCATTTATAAAGTATAAATGTTAATAATATTCTTTTAAACATAATACTACTTACCATTAAAATAATTACTTCTATAAATAATTCGATAGATGTTCAGTTTTAAAAATTTTACCACTTGTTAACCCCGCCTCGGCCATGGCTCACCGATCCAAAATAATAAACGACCTAACGTTCTGCCGACTTAACGAAGGATGCCGACCTAAGGCTCAAATGGACACCGACCTAACTACCTAATGCCTTAAAGGAGACCGACCTAACGCTTTGAAGTAATGCCGACTTAAGGCTCAAAGGAAGTTCCGACCTAAGACTTACGAAAACCTGCCGGCCTAACTTGAGTGCCGATATAACTACCTAAGAAGATTGCCGACCTAACTGCTATGAACAAGTTGACCTACACTTGAGTCGCGACAGACTTATGACTTAAGCCAGGTCGTTCGCGACCTAGGCATAAGAAGGAGAATGCGGTGCAACAGCTACACACGCGGCACAATAACTCGGCAGCGACTTGGGACTTAGGATTTGGGGCCAGAAGAATATGCGCCTCCCATTTAAACCATAGGCTGTGCATATGTGAGAGAGGGCGACCTACGACCTAGCCTAACCCGGAGCCGACTCACGATCCAACTCATCTCGGCTGCTGCTTACAACTTGACACCAAGAATCCCTATAAATACACGACTACCTCCAACTTTCATGGGACTTTTGGATCATTTTTCTCCAAGGCATTGAAACTTCACTATCTTCAAAGCAATCTACACTCCATCACTTCAAGCACACGCAAGATGCTTAGATCAACTTCGCACAGGAATTCAACACATTCAATCATGAATTCGAAGAACTCTGTTACATCGAAGTTTTCCCTATCTACTTGTTTTTTGAATTGAATTGGATTGTAATTGAAAGAGATTGTAATAAGTTGTAATCCGATCAGCAATAAAAAGGATTGAAGTGGACGTAGGCTTGATCATAAGCCGAACCACTATAAACTCTATGCTCATTTACTGCATTTTCTGTTACTTACTGCTATTTCTTGATTCCCGCATTCACGGGTGGTGCTTTCACATCGTTTCTACACACACCGAGGTGTTAGCGTCAGATTTTCACGTTAACATTTTTGGTGCTTTCACTGAGAAGACCCAACTCAGAAAACTTCCATCATTGCTTCGCAAAGGTCTGTTGAAAGGATTTCTTTTCAAACCAGAAGTTTATTGGAAATTATGGCTCCTGGGAGAAAGCGAAGTTCTGTAAGATCCGATAATGTTCAAGAGAATACTGCTACCTCTCCTCCTTCAAGTCAAGCAGCTCCAACTGTTGGAGTTACTCGAGCAGAATTCGACGCCGTATTTTTGGGATTGAATCAACAAATGAATGCCCAGAATGCCCTGATCTTGAGTAAGTTGAATGATCTACTAGGGGCAAATCGTAAACCGGTTAATAATGATGGGAACCCTACTGTGGAAGTTCAGGATGTTGAAGGGAACATTTCTCAAAAGGCCGCGGACTAGGTAGAAAGGACTCCTCCTCAAGCTGGAGGATCAGGACCGCAGCCGACCCTCCGTGAACGACCGTCAAGGCAGAATTCAGAGAGAGTGGCTGGTGTGTGCCCTCCAGAGCCTGTAAATGATGAAGAGTATTTTTCGGGTATGGTTCGCCAAATCATGAAAGAAAATATGCGAAGAGATGAAGACGAGAAAGAGTGGGGATTTACTCCGAGCAAAACTCCATTTACCGAAAAGATCTTGAAGGCAGAATTCCCAAGGAAATTCGTTCCTCCTACTATTCCGGATTACAAGGGGACAAGTGATCCTAACGAATTTCTGTATAAGTACGACTGGCATATGACTGGCACCAGGGCGTCCGATGAAATTAAATGCCGATACTTCCCGGTTTATCTAGAAGGTGTAGCTCTATTGTGGTTTACGAAGCTGCCAGTCAGGTCCATTGATCAATTCTCCAATTTGACCAGGAAGTTCAAGGAGCAATTTCGATTGTATGCTTCTAAAGCAAAGGACATAATGTCGCTGTCAAATCTAGAGCAAAATCCAAGAGAATCTATCAGGTCATTCTTGAATCGCTTTAACATAGCATTGGCTGAGGTGGACAATGCTGAGCCACACATGGTCTTGACATACTTGATGAGGGCAATTGACAAGTCAAGCGAATTTGGAAAATGGTTGAAAATGAAAGAACCAAACTCACTTGACAAATTCTACAAGAAAGCGGATGAATTCATGCGCTTGGAGAGCCTCCAAGCACCAGCTAAGGTGGTATCAGTGCAAGCTGGGGACAGTGATGCTGCTTCGAACAAAAGGGAACCAAACACTCAGAAAAGGGGAAACGATGGTGGAAAGAAACAGGGAGACGCTAAGAAAGGTCGTTCCTTCAATTTCACACCCTTGACCGATACCCCTGAAAACATCTACTTTGCAACTAAAGATGATGTCAATTATCCGGCACCACCTAAAATGAGAGTTGCGATTAAGATGGAAAAAAGTGGAAAGTACTGCCGCTTC
This sequence comes from Allium cepa, assembly GCA_030765085.1. Taxonomy (NCBI): domain Eukaryota; kingdom Viridiplantae; phylum Streptophyta; class Magnoliopsida; order Asparagales; family Amaryllidaceae; genus Allium; species Allium cepa. The sequence goes on from CM060941.1 coordinate 512,590,900, forward strand.
CACAACCAGCCCGGCCATGATACCAACAAATGCCGCCAATTGAAAGAGGTAATTGAGCAACTCTTAAAGGAAAACAAGCTCCAGCAGTATGTGAAAAGGAACAGAAATGCCTCAGCTCCGTCAACTCAAGAACAGCAAGGTCCCGCTCACCGTCCTGGCTCAAGTGAGAAGACCGTGGAACATGAATCGGAAAGGCCTGTCATCAATATAATAACTGGAGGACCTCACCCAGCAGGCAGAAGCTGGGGCGAGATGGAAAGGTATGCCTGGGCCTTGAAGCATGTACCAGCTGAAGAGAATGTTTTTGTTTTAGAGAATGATGCGGCTTTAAAGCAACAAAAGACTTCCACAGATGATATTGTGTTCAGTACCAGGGATTCTTTGGGTATCGAAGCTCCGACCATTGACCCTTTGGTCATATCTGCTGGTATTGGGCCGGCAACCGTGAGAAGAGTTCTAGTTGATTGTGGAGCTTCATGTAACATCCTCTTCAAGAACACCTTTGATCAAATGAAAATTCCAATGGATGACGTTCAAGCTTCTTCGCTTAAGATTGCTGGGTTCGCTGGAGAACCCAAATAGCCAATTGGAACCATAGATTTGTTCGTAGAACTCGGAAAGGGACCGAGGAAGGTGGCCCGAAAGCAAACCTTTATAATTGTTGAAGAATTCTCTGCCTACAATGCCTTTTTGGGCCGACCAACTCTTGCTGCATTCAAAGCTGTTCTTGCTCCATGGTGCTTGACTCTAAAATTCCCCACAGATAACGGAGTTGGTGTGGTTAAGGAAGACCAAGATGCGGGGCGAGAATGTTATTTTGCAGAATTGCGAGAATCCAGGAAGAGAGAGATGGGGAAAGGTGCGGCGGCTCCAGTCCGCATCAAAGAACCAACCTTGTAGCAATTACAGGGTGGACCCTGCACTGGCGAATGTAGTAGGGCACGAAGAGAGATGGATCCAAGGAAAGCCAATGCAGGGGAGAATAGGGTGGTACCAGTAGAAGTAACAGTACCGGTGCCTGTTGACCCAAAGGACCCAAACAAAGTGCTTAATGTGGGTTCGCAACTCAATCCGACAGTTCAAAATGTTTTGATTTCATTTTTGAAGGCTAATTTGGATGTGTTTGCTTGGACTCATGCGGATATGTGCGGAATATCCCTAGAGGTTGCAGTGCATACCCTGAACATTGACCCAAAATTTACACCTGTGAAACAGAAGAGAAGGACTCAAGGTCCTAAGAGAACGGCATCATTAAAAGAAGAAGTGGATCGGCTCATGGAGAACGGTTTCATTAGAGAATCTACTTATCCAAATTGGGTCTCAAATCCAGTGTTGGTGGAAAAGGCTAATGGAAAGTGGAGGATGTGCATTGATTTTTCAGATCTGAACAAAGCCTGCCCCAAAGACTGTTTTCCGCTGCCCAGGATCGATCAGTTGGTGGATGGGACAGCGGGACACGAATTGTTATCTTTTATGGATGCATACTTCGGATATAACCAGATTATGATGCATGAGCCGGATCAAGAGGATACAAGATTCATCATAGATGTTGGACTTTACTGCTATAAGGTCATGCCTTTTGGACTCAAGAATGCAGGGGCAACTTACCAGAGACTTGTTAATGCCATGTTTAAACCACAGATTGGCAGGACCATGGAAGTTTATATTGATGATATGCTAGTAAAGTCTAAAAAAGCAGTGGACCACATGGATCACTTGGCAGAGGTGTTTGCAGTACTCCGAAAGTATAGAATGAAGCTTAATCCCTTGAAATGTTCATTTGGAGTGGAGTCCGGAATGTTTTTGGGTTTCATTGTGAGCGCTAGGGGCATTGAAGCCAATCCAGCTCAAATCACTGCCCTGAGAGAGGTCAAGGCTCCTAGAACGAAGAAGGAATTGCAAAGTCTCAATGGAAAGGTTGCTGCGTTGAGTAGGTTCATTTCCAAAGCTACTGACAAATGCATTCCATTCTTTGACGCTCTGAAGAAAGGAAAGAAAAACTTTGAGTGGACTCCTGAATGTCAGAAAGCATTTGATGAGTTGATTCGTCATATGGAAGTGCCTCCGATACTTTCAAAGCCTGACAGTGGTGAAGATCTCTTCATATATTTGGCAATTTCGTCTCATGCTCTCAGTGCAGTGTTGGTACGAGAAGATGCAAGGGTTCAACGCCCAGTCTATTATATCAGCAAAAGGTTCACTGGGGCAGAGATGAACTATCCAAGATTAGAAATGCTCGCCTATTGTTTGTTGATCGCATCAAGAAAATTGAGGCCTTATTTCCAAGCTCATCCCATCAAAGTCCTCACTGGTCAGCCTCTAAAGCAAGTCCTATTCCGTCCAGAGACTTCGGGCTGTCTTTTGAAATGGAATATCGAACTCAGCCAGTATGACATCACTTATCATCCCTGGAAAGCAATCAATGGACAAGCTTTAGCAGATTTCATCGCAGAATGTACGGATAAAGGTGATAGTGAGGAAGAGGTCATTGATAGCATCCCAATCCAGTGGAAATTGTATGTCGATGGCGCAAGGAATGATTACTGTTCCGTAGCAGGGGTTGTCCTTGAAACCCCAGAAGGGCGATCACTATGTTATGCACTGAGACTAGAATTCCCTTCGACAAATAATGAAGCTGAATACGCAGCTCTCATCGTTGGCTTGAGAATCGCTAAAGAACTAAATATCAAGACGTTGCATATCTTCAGCGATTCTCAACTTATTGTTTGTCAAGTCAAGAAGGAATTTCAAGCTAAAGGAGGAAACTTACCAACCTATTTATCTAAAGCCTTGGAGCTCCTTCAAGAGTTTGACCGTTATTCGATAAACCATATCCCCCGAGAAGAAAATATGAGAGCGGATTCTCTCGTAAAGTATTCAAGTACTGGTGAAGCTCAACTATTGGGTTTAGTTCCCGTCGAAGTCTTGTCAGCTCCAAGCACAGATGAAATGGATGTTGATTGGATTATGAATGTATCCCAAGAGCAAGAGTCATGGATGACTCTGATACTTGAATATCTACTCAATGGTTCCTTGCCAGAAAATTCAAAAGAATGACAAAAGCTGATAAGGAAAGCATCTAGGTACATAGTTCAAGATGGTCGTTTGTACAGACGAGGGTTTTCAATGCCGTTACTCCGATGTGTGACAAAGGAAGAAGCGAAGACGATTCTAACTGAAGTACACGGAGGGGAATGTGGAGATCATACAGGTGGTCAAACTTTGGCGAAGAAAATCCTCCGTTATGGATACTTTTGGCCAGAAATTAATCAGGATGCTGCTGACTATTCCCGAAAGTGTGATAAATGCCAGAGATTCGCTAAAATTCCTAGAGCGCCTTCCACTGAGCTAACACAAATGGTCAGTCCATGGCCGTTTGCCATCTGGGGAATATATCTCATTGGGCCTTTACCAACTGCAAAATCAGGGATTAAATATGTTATCGTTGCTGTTGATTATTTTACTAAATGGGCCGAGGCTGAACCCTTGGCCACTATTACCTCTAAGAAAATGATAAGTTTTGTGACTAAGAATATCATTTGCAGGTATGGAGTGCCTCAGAAGATAATCACAGACAATGGTACTCAGTTTGAGAGTCAGGAATTCCAAAATTTTTGCAAACGATTCAAAATCCGAAAAAGCTTCTCAGCAGTGGCTCATCCGCAGGAAAACAGGCAAGTGGAAGCAGTAAACAAAATCATCAAATCAACCATCAAAAAGAAGTTGGAAAAAGCAAAAGGTGGTTGGGTTGACAAATTACCGCTTGCACTATGGGCATACAGAACCACCCACAAAACTGCGACTGGGCATACTCCATTTTCATTGGCATACGGATCAGAGGCAACGATTCCAGTGGAAACTGAAGTCCCCTCACACAGAAGGATCCATTTTGATCAAGATGAGAATGAAAAGCTGCAATTGGAAGCACTTGACCTCCTTGATGAAAGAAGAGAAGAGGCTAGACTTAGAATTGCAGCTTATCAACAAAGAATAGCCAGGCACTTCAACTCCAAAGTTCGTCAGCGCAACTTTGAAGTTGAGGACCTAGTTCTGAAAAGAATCATGACAGCCACAGGTGTGTTTGGGCCAAACTGGGAAGGGCCATATGTTATAGGCACGAAGCTTCTTGACGGCACATTCAAACTTACAACTGTCGAAGGAGAACCAATCCCAAGAGCTTGGAACAGCAATCATTTGCGTCCTTATTTTACTTGAAAGCTTTGCTGAAATGTTGTAAAAGAATTGCAAATACATGATTCTTGTATTGAAAACAATTGTAAAGCAAGTGAATAATGAAAAGCTATAAAGTGGATGTAGGCCCAATTTTTGGCCGAACCACTATAAATCTTGTGTTCTCTTCTATTATAAACTGCTTTGTTTTACTTCGATATATAAAATACATTAGTTGTGTCATTAAAATGTCGATTTAATAATGCAGGTCATGAAAGCAAAGCTTACCCATCGCGAAACCAAGCAATTCCCGACATCACTCAGCGAACAAACACTAGGCCATGCAAAATTTCCATACTCAAATCCTACAAAAGAGGTGCTTCAAACAAAAGTGGGCAATGTGGATGGAAGTGGACCACCTCTAACTAACTGCAAATGTTTGAACAAACAACCAGTTAAATATACTTTGTCCACCACCACTAACTCACTTAACTATGAAGTATATTTCTTTGGATAAGGGAAATCATTGGCAACTAAAAAGTGATGACACTTGCAAAGGACAACGGGGATCGCCAACATCAATCAGCAAAAGACCTCTTCGGAGGCACAAGCCCTCTACGGAGGCACAACCCTACGGAGGAGAAAGACCTCGAGTGGGCCTAGCCAAAAAAAGAGAGATCTTTCTCGTTACAAAGTTGCGGAATGATCGGTCGATACACTCCCGTGAATCCGTCCAACCGAGAGAAAGAAACTCCAAACTTCCAGGCAAAAGCCCTACTCAGAGGCACACGTTTCACCGAGATTGAAATAAAACTTCCAGGTGTTGAAACATGAAAAAAAGTCCTCTTCGGAGGCCCATTTCACTACAGTTGAAATGCTAAAAGACCTCTGGCGGGCCAACCAGAAAAAGAGAGATCTTTCTCGTTACAAAGTTGCGGAATGATCGGTCGATACACTCCCGTGAATCCGTCCAACCGAGAGAAAGAAACTCCAAACTTCCAGGCAGTAACCCTACTCAGAGGCACACATTTCACCGAGATTGAAATAAAACTTCCAAGTGTTGAAATGTGGAAAGCCCTCTTCGGAGGCCCGCTTCCCAGCGAACAGGGAAAAATAAAAGCCTCTCCCAAGAAGCAGAAACAAAAAGACCTCTTCCCAGAGGCACAACAAGACAGAAAGACCTCTTCCCAGAGGCAGAGATGAAAAGACCTCCTCCCGGAGGCACAAGCATGCAGAAAGACCTCTTCGGAGGCACACGTTTCACCGAGACTGAAATAAAACTTCCAAGTGTTGAAACGTGAAAAAGCCCCCCTCAGAGAAGCAACTTTTCAAAGAAGCAAAAATCAAAAAGCCCTTTACTGTGGCACATAAAAAAAATCCTCATCAAAGGCACACTTTAACTTTCAAAGGAAGAATGATTTACCTATTCTGGAAAATACTCTTCCTCAAAAAGAAGTTAAAGTACCCTTCAGAGGCCCGCTTTACCACATAGAAGAATTCACTTGGTAAAATGTGTATATACACAAAAGAAAAAGTGATTCCTTCGAAGGATGAAGCATAAAAACTTATATGCAGGGAGTTGTACTCTGTTTTTTAACGAGATAAAATTTCTCCAAGTATGAAATAATTATTCTCCAGAAAATAAGAGTACAAGTCCCCTCGAAGTATGAAATATTACAGCGAGCTTATGGTATGGGGGCAGCATGGTATAGTTACATACAACATGGTATAGCTACATTGGTAAAATTACGCTCGAACAACATACCACAAGCTCACTGCAATATCATATGAATAAACTTGTACAAAAATGAATAATAAATGCATTCTCAAATTTAAACAAGAATTTGTACAAATAAATGATCATTTTATTCAATTGTATTACAGATACAAGTTTCGAAATAAAGAAAGCGGGGGCCGGTACCCGCACAATCCCCGACCAGTACATGCAAAAAACAAAAAGCTAAAAACTGGAATCTTCATTTCTTCTTGCCACCTTTGGACCCTTCACCCGGCCGGATGGCTAGCTTTTTGGGTCGATTTATAGGCATGAGGGAAGAAGGAGAGGGAGGAGCAACTGGTTCAACTTCCGGTTCTTCTTCAGTAGTAATGATGCTCTTCCTCCTCTTCTTTGATGTTCCGTGCTTCTTTTTCCTCTTTGAAGAAGATTCACTTCCTGGAGTAACAAGTTTAGACAAAATTATGTCATCAGAAGGAGTCCGCTCCGGAGATATCTCACCTCCCTCAAGTCCTTCGTCTTCTTGCTCTTGCGAAGCAGCTGGGTCATCCAAGCCCCGAAGGGCACCTATTATTTCTTCTTGTGATCCCAGATGAGGAGTAGGAGTGATTTGGGGAGACAGAGGAACAGTAACTGGAGGTGAAGAAGTTTGAATGACGCTCGGCGCTTTCTCTACAAAGGAAAAGTTAAAAATGTCAGTAATTCCCGCAAAAAGAGGAGACAATGGCTCGTTGAGATTCAACAAATAATCAAGAAGCTCGTCAAATCCGTAAGAAACTGGCAAGTTGTCCCCCTGAGCATTATTAGGGTTACCTGGAGAAGTTGGTGGTATCACATCAATTTCGTAGTCATGAGCTTCAGCACTCTCTTGTGGCTCATTTACGGCTTGTGTAATTATGGCCTCGGTGACAGCTTTGGTAGGAATCGGTGTATGAGAGCTAGAACCAACAATGTCAACATCGACTGAAGTTGAAGGAGGGACAGGGGCAGTCAAAGTTGTTTCTTTCTCTTGATGCTCTTCCCCCATCATTTCAACTCGCGACCTAGCAAGTTGCTCCTTCCCTCTAGCAAGGGCTGCGCGGGCTTTGAAGTCTAAGTAGTGCACCTCTAGGTCCTCTTCAGTGTACCCGGTGCCTTTAAACATATCAAGCGCGGCTTCCCATACTTCAGCTAGGGTAACCTCATATTTGGGACCCAGAAATGCAAGACTGCCACGCCCTAACACACTTTGCAAATAGAATTCAAATAATGTAGAGCCGATGTCAGCTTTGGTAGCTTCATGATCTTCTTCAGCTGCTATTCTACCAGCAATAGCCTCATCTCGCTCTCTTTCGACCTTAGATAGTTGAGCTTTCAATTTTTCAATTTCTGCAACCTGAAAGCTAGTTTGCTCTCGTAACTGAGTAATATCAGTATGGTAGCCCTCTACAAGTTGCTCCAGCCCATCAGCCTTGGCCTCGGCATCCCTTTGCGCAGCATGAGCATCCCGCACCTGCTGCTGGAGCACACTCTCCCTTTGAGAATAAGAAGAGGAGGAAGTGGCAAGCTCCTCTTTGAGTTTCCCAACTTCCGCTTCGAGTTTTTCATTATAATCGGCAATGTTCCTCATTTCTGCATCATGCTGCTTAAGGGTCTTTTGCCATTCGGTTTTGTCATTCTCCATGGTCAGCATAGCTTCGAGATTGGCTCGATTCACCCTTTGGAGCTCATCAACAAGTTTTTGCCAATTTGACATCCTCTCAATGTCAGTTCTGACGGCATTAAGGTTCCGTAACATGGCATTTTTATCTATGGGAACTAGGTCAAGGTCGAAGCGAACTCCTTTTAAGCACCAATTTGGAAATCGGCTTTGGAGAGTGGCTGGACCTGGTCCAACTTGGTAAGAAGGCCTGTTGATAATTGCCTGGATATCAGTACGGGAAGGGGCGGGAGACTGAGAAGAAGTAGGAGCAGTAATCTTTTCAGAAGTTGCAGGCATTAGTTCCTCACTGACTTTAGCCCGTTTACTCGAGTCATCAGTTATGTGACTCTTCCCCTATCATCGTGAGATTTGCGTTTGTGAGAGTCACCCTCTTTGTGGGAAGAATCGTATCGGTCATCCGGTCTTCCATAACGTTCTTCATGGGCACGTCTCTCCCGAGCCTTCCGAGCGGCCCTCTCTTCATCAGTCTCTCTGTGAACAGGAAGATAACGCTTATAAGCATACTGGCCGCGTCTCCCATATCGCTGGAAGTCATCATAATACGAGCCGCCTCGCTTCATTGAAGAACCTGAAATTGGAAAAAGCACAACTTTAGAATTTTTTGAAAGTATGAAGAGCTAAGCATATAAGATGTCAAAGAATCCTAGTCATGTGTGATGTGTAAACTAAACGCGTCAGACTGGACTGCGAACCGCTCGTCGGTTGAGGGGTAACGACAGGTTTTATAGCTAACGGCAATTCTCCGGATGAGGGGGTCTGTTTAAGGGCAGAAGTTGCTTCAACTGTCGGAGATATAACTTTGGTAGTAGCAGGGTCATATTTGAAGAGCTCTTGAGAGGTGACCATTATGTCGCTCAAATCTTCGAAGATGTCATCACCGCCATGCTTAGCGGAGCACCCTCCATCAACTCCTTTCTCAACGATCTCCCCGGTTTGAAGAAGAGGTTCCTCTTCTTCAATGATTAGGGCAAGTGCAGGCTTATCGGAGGGCCCCGCAGTGTCTTTCGGAGTCGAACATTTCACTAGCGAGGCCTCAATGGTAGTTTCTCCCTGCACAGGCTCTTTAGCAGGAGGTGGGGCATCTAGAGTTTTAGCTGGAGAATCCGGGGCTTCGTGATGGTGCGTAGAGCGAGAAGTATGTAGAAGCCCGTATTGATGCAAAAATTCATCCCTCAATAAAAACTTGATGCTTCTCTCTGCTACGGCCACGACACTCAATCTGTCAAAAGTTTGCTTATGGACCGGATCTCTAGATGGGAGAGGAAGTGCTGAAAAGAGCAAAGAATGAAATTAGCAATTGGTAATTCGGATCTCGAGAAAGGTTGAAAACGGGGAAAATGGAGACAGGTAATCTTACTTCCTACTCTCCAGACGGCATAAAACCCTGGGGGCAGCGAGCAAAGAAAAATTGGTTCAAAAATCCATGAACGCTTCCGGTAAGATCAGAAATAAGTTTGCGGTTTCTAGCACTCCTCATATTTATAAGGGAAGGATGATCTTTACTCTTTGCAAATGAGCATAAGTAACGAATTTCTTCAAAACTTGGCAAGCGATCAAAAGTTCTTCTAAACAAAACACACAACCCCATCAAGATGGCAAAGCCATTAGGATGAAGTTGGGACGGAGAGATTGACGACCGAAGGAGAAGAATTCGAAGAAAGTCATTAAAAGGAGGGATCGCCCCGCTTAAACACATTTGACAATTGATTGCAATAAAACCACGGGGAGGACTGTCGGCAGTATCACTTGGCCCAGGGAGTAGGACATCACTTTCAGTAAAACCAAATTGAGTGCGCAGCTGAGTAAATGCTCTCGGAGTTAGAATAGTTGGGGTTCTCTCTGGAGGGTTCTCTATAGGAAGAGCTATCGAAAAAGTTTCTTCCTCTTGAGCTGCCATTTCTTCTTGATGGGAAGTCATTCTACATAAACAACTGGATATTCAAACATCAAGGTGCACGTTTCCTAAAATGTGTGAGGTGTTGTATAAAATTAACAAAGCAATAAACAAATATAACTGGAATGAAAACTAGCAAGCATTTGTTAGTTACGAAATCCAGGGACTATTGTTTTAAGCCTAAATATGCAAGTATAATGTTGATGCAGACAAATCAGTTCAGATTGTTGATACTTTGCATTAATGTTTAACTTTAGTTGATTGATTCACAAGCATTTCATGCAATATATTTAAGTTGCTTGTCTTGTCTCAACTAATCTGTCATTTGATGTGGGCAGTCAATGGCAGTATTTTCGCCTTGGTTTTCTTTGTTTGTTATTTTCAGCAGGTTGGCAGCTTATAAGTTTATGCGGTCTGTGAAATAATACAATGAGATTCAAGCAAGTTTAGAGTTGGGGCAGTTCAAAATTCAGACAACTTAGTTCGGCAGTTCAAGTCAAATACTCAAAGTGGGTCTATGCTCCTAAATGACAACACATCCAAAGCTCAAGTATTAAGTCAGCTACGATTTAAAAGTCTTTCGCGAGATAAGGCTAGGTCGGTAGCGGGTCAGAGTCTAAGCAGTTTAATTTGGCAACTCAGTCCTCTAGGTCGCAAGGGAGAGATAAGAAAGTAAGCTCCGATCCAAAAGGCAGGAACTTCTCCAAGTATTAACTCGGTCATGATTCAGGCCTTAAAGTTTAAATCGGCAAGTTTCCCTTAAGCATTATCTCAGCCACGACTTAAGGTCACTAAGAGCCAGGTCGGCCAAAGGCTAAGCCCCCAAAATTCACTAATTCGCTCCCGAACCAACATCACACTCCATCAACCCGCTAACCCAATAGTCGTTCCATCAACAACAGCCTTCATTTCATTCAAGCTATCGGATCACCCAATAAAAAGTTCAAAGTTGTCACAAATCCATTGCCCTGCCATCAGAAATCATTGTCGTCTGAAGCCAAGATCGAGCAACCTAAGCCAAATCAACTATAAACGTAACATGATTCGTGATGAAGCATTGAACAATGAGGCAGTTCGAGTTCGAGCGACGGAATTCGTGAACCAACAGTAATCTATGATCGAGAAGAGAACAGGACCACTTACGCGATGAATAGCAGATATTATCAGTGATCGATTGGAATGAGATCGCCTTTAGGAGCTTGAGAAAATTTTAATGGCGAAATCGAACAAGGGAGTAAGTAATAAAGAGGAAGAAGAAAATGGACGATTTATATCTCACTATGGTAGGGACTGAAGCGACATAGGCCGTCTAACTGTTAGGTCGCTTACGACCTACCAACCTAAAAAAGGAACGGGTTAAAGGATATCGAAGCATACGACCTAACCATTAGGCGTATGCTTCGAGGGGCAAATGTTAACCCCGCCTCGGCTGTGGCTCACCGATCCAAAAAAATAAACGACCTAACGTTCTGCCGACTTAATGAAGGATGCCGACCTAAGGCTCAAATGGACACCGACCTAACTACCTAATGCCTTAAAGGAGACTGACCTAACGCTTTGAAGTAATGCCGACTTAAGGCACAAAGGAAGTTCCGACCTAAGACTTACGAAAACCTGCCGGCCTAACTTGAGTGCCGATCTAACTACCTAAGAAGATTGTCGACCTAACTGCTATGAACAAGTTGACCTACACTTGAGTCGCGACCGACTTATGACTTAAGCCAGGTCGTTCGCGACCTAGGCATAAGAAGGAGAATGCGGTGCTACAGCTACACTCGCGGCACAATAACTCGGCAGCGACTTGGGACTTAGGATTTGGGGCCAGAAGAATATGCGCCTCCCATTTAAACCATAGGCCATGCATAGGTGAGAGAGGGCGACCTACGACCTAGCCTAACCTGGAGCCGACTCACGATCCAACTCATCTCGGCCGCTGCTTACAACTTGACACCAAGAATCCCTATAAATACACGACTACCTCCAACTTTCAGGGGACTTTTGGATCTTTTTTCTCCAAGGCATTGAAACTTCACTATCTTCAAAGCAATCTACACTCCATCACTTCAAGCACACGCAAGACGCTTAGATCAACTTCACACAGGAATTCAACACATTCAATCATGAATTCGAAGAACTCTGTCACATCGAAGTTTTCCCTAGCTACTTGTTTTTTGAATTGAATTGGATTGTAATTGAAAGAGATTGTAATAAGTTGTAATCCGATCAGCAATAAAAAGGATTGAAGTGGACGTAGGCTTGATCATAAGCCGAACCACTATAAACTCTGTTCTCATTTACTGCATTTTCTGTTACTTACTGCTATTTCTTGATTCCCGCATTCACGGGTGGTGCTTTCACATTGTTTCTACACACACCGAGGTGTTAGCGTCAGATTTTCACGTTAACACCAGTTAAATGATTTTCTTGAAACCATTCTTAATATAACTTCAAACTCTAACGTTTCAAAAATCTACTTTAAAACGTACTTGGCTTTCAGGGAAATACACTTCCATTTTAGGATAACCCAAAGAATTCTTTTTATCAATCTAACACGATTTACCCCAATTCAATTTTTCATTCATCCCGTAAAATCCCTTACATGCTTTAAAAATAGCTCCTTTTATTTTTAAACACATTGCTATTTCCTGGAAATCATTTTCAAACATGTGTTTAAAATATTTAAAATAAAGCTTCTAGCAATTATTTAATTGAAAATAATACTTAAGGAAATATATAGAGGTTTCCTAAGTAATTTAAGTCAAATTTAACTTTTAAAATAAAGTTATTAAATTAAGTATTTATATTATAATTTGCTTTTGAGAACTTAATATACTTTACCTTTTAAAAATAATTAATACCATAATTACTGAATCAAATATTTGCTTTCACTTAAAAACAATTTGAAGTAATATTTCTTCTAAAATATTATAAACATATTTAAACTGCAAATTTATAATTTGAAAGCTTTCTTAAAACAAAATAAAATTTGCAGGAGAAAGTACACTTCTCATTCTTAAAAAATAAATCTCGCTATTATTTTAACAATTCTCAATTCCCTTTCTAAACCACAATTTCAAACACTTCAAATTATCAACCAATTTCTTGAGTTTAATTCCGTTTAATTTATTTACTTAAAAATTTCTTTAATTTCTTTAAACCCAATTCATTTATTTATATTTAAATTCCCAGGTTGTACGCATCTAATCATAGTACAACACAATTTAATTTCCAATTCCATCTATCACAGTATATAAATAGAGCACAGCATAACAAGATCTAAAACAATATATCATATAATACAAATAAATTTATGTTTGTGAGGAATCTTGTTGGATCCCTCCAACCTGTTTCCCTGCATCCACAGATATTAGCACAACAAACATATATCGATTCAATCTGATAATAATTATCATACTCAGCTAAACAACCAATCAACCATTTAAATATTAGCTATTTAAATTACTAGTATCCAGATGTGAGTGAGAATAACTCATCTTGGGTTTTTGACAAGCATTCAAATTTAAATTGAATTGAACGGCGTTCGATTTAACATAAATTTTTACTTGCTCAGATCTAGAATTGCACCACTGCATAGATCGCATCGCTGCGATTCTGGCGCTGCTCGTTTCACTGAAATCTGATAACAAACACACGAGATATGAATTTTTAATGTTTGAATATCAATTTGAAAAAAAAATTTCTCTTTTTTTTTAAAACCAAAATGAACACGGCCGCATTCTTCTTCCTCCACGCGATCATTCCAGGCAACACTGAACCCAACATCGCGACTTAGGGTTTAAAATCGCGACCACCACGGTCAACACGAACTCGATCAACAACCACCATGACGAAGCCTACTACCTCCTTCACCATCGCTCAAGTTATGGCCAAGCTCAGCCATCACAGAGACATGAAAATTGCGCATGAACGTGCAGCAAACGGCGGCAAAACTCGCCTCCAATCGACGACGATTCTCCAGATCTACCGTTGGATTGGAAGTTCGTAAGAAGCTCTTCAACTTTGCAGTAGGAAGGTTTTGAAATTACTACATGGATTGATCGAAAATTGAAGACGAAGGTTGATGATTTTCGGCCATTAAACGATATGGTGGCGGCTGGAGAAAGGAATGGGGTTTCGGCCCAAAATTATATATATATATATATATATATATATATAAACGTTTAGTTATATTATTTTAATATTAAAACCATTATAAAGCAACTTTTTCAAACGATCTCCAAAAAACACGTGCCGACAGGCGTTTCTAAGGTTTTACCCACGTTCCGAGCACAATGGAACATGTTTCGAAGGCTAATTTGGTCGTATGCGCGAGTTACAGAAATAAACGATCAATTTTAATTTAAATCGATTAAAGTATTTTCTATGCGTTTTAAGCTGCCGGGGTCAAACAACAACTTCGATTGCTATGAAAACTGAAATCCGACAATAACTAACTATTACGGATCCTATGGAACTAGTTTCGTCGAATTCCAAGACTGTGCCCCGGAAGGCTATTTTAACTCGTCGATTAAATCGAGCGATTTTCAAAATCGTCAAAAATCACTTAAAATTTCACTTTTGAAATTTTATTTGCTCTTTTATAACTCATATAAAATTTATATTCGCATTAGAAATCATTCTGATTCGGTTTAAATCAAAATTTGATTATTTGCATTACTATATTATTAAATTCCATTATCAAATTAATATAAAATTCCAAATCTTAATTTATCGACTTTTCATTCCATCCAAAAGTCCAACATCATTATTTAAATCTAAATGGAATTAACATAAATTTTAGAATCTCTTTTTATATCTATTTACACTCAGAATCACCAATTATCCCAATTCTAATATTAAACTATTATTACTCAAATTTCAATTAAATTCCCGTATTTGAACTTTAATCAATTTTATTAATTTAACAAAAATCTTTTTATTTCAAAATTCAAATTATAATACATATTTAACATTTAAAATGAATTAAATGTTCAAATCTAGCGGCCCAAAATTTCGGGTCGTTACAAAGTGTGATAAGTGTCTGTCATTAGAAGAGGAAATAGAAAATCAGAAGCTAGAATTAAATCACTTGAAAATGAAATTCTGGTTTTAAAAGAAAGTGAAAATACTAGGAGATGAAATTGAACTAAAAAGTGCGCTCTGTTATTAAATGAAAATGAATCACTCAAGTCACAAGTCCAACAATTTTCAACAACTTTAGGAAAATACTCCAAAGGAGAAAGATCACCAAATACGCTATTAGGGAAACAATCTGTTAATACTGTTAGACAAGAACTTGGGTATTCTCAATCTATTGAAGGTAGAAGTAAAACTAATCATGTCAACTTTAAGTGCATGATGTGTGGAAAAAGTGGACATTATCAAAACAATTGCTAGTATAGACCAAAACACACAAAACCATACCAATTTGGGTTCCTAAGGCACAAACGTAAAATCCCTCAAAATCAAACAAATCTTGGTGCAAGCAACAAACATGGACAGTCATTGTTCTACACAAATTTGTTTTTCAATTTTTTTTGTCACTAATCATGGACCTATGAAAACAATAGGTCACAAAACTCTTTTCTCGTATAGGTGTGTCGGCAGGCTAAGGAACAGCAAGTGTGATACCTTTATTCTGGCTGTTCTAGGAACATGGCGGGCAATTAAAAAAAGTTCCTTAGCCCAGAGAGAAGAGACGGAGATATACATATTTTGAATAATCATGACATCAAAGGTAAGTAGATATGATGTCTAAACTCGATTTTGGTATTTTATTATTAATTTCGTTTTATTGACATTCTGTAGCATTTCTGCTATATCTTGAGCTTCTCAGATCTGTAAAATTCAAGATGTTCTGGAAATAGATTTAAAATGGTACAATTAATTATTTTTGTGTTTTACTATAATCTGAATTTAAGAGGGTGAAATTCTACAAATCATTTGGAGTAACAGTTGAAAACAGTTTCAGAACATTCTTAACACAGCTGTATTAAATCGATCATATCTTGAACGTCTCAACTCTGCGTTTTGAAATTCTTGAAATTTTGGTAAGCTAACCAATTGTGCTATAACATTTATACTTTGAGTTCTTTATCGATTCACTTTGGAATGTTATGGAGAATTGCAATGAATTCAATATATAACTCGATAAGCATAATTGTTTTACACAAACAAGCTATGGTATTTCAAGTATAATTTTTGATTGATTTGACGAATTGACTTGAAACCAATTTTGGCAAGTAGCATCTTTGAACGTCTAAAACTTTTATGCTATGATCCAAATCAAACTCCAAACATTTACCATCCAAATAAAGGTTTCAAATTGAGCGAGTCTGCGAAAGAATGTTTGTCGACTACTTGGAAACAACAATCAATTTTTATTGAGTCTCCTCATTTCTATCAAGTCAATTTTCAAAACAGCTTTGACGAATTTTTGAATGAATATTTTTTCAATATAGATTACTTTACTTGCTTTAAAGGTTTTAAATTGAAACAGATAGATATAAAAAGTGCGTTTTGAACAACCCTCGGGCTTTGAAAATCAAATTTTTCCAAAGCGCGTGTGTAAACTTAAAAAGTCACTATATGGTCTAAAAAAAGCCCCTAAGGGTTGGTTTGAATGTCTTAGCACTTATCTCCTTGAAAATGGGTTCAAAAGCGGTCGTGTAGACACCATAGTATTTCTATTGCACGAAAGTGATGATCTTTTGTTTGTTCAAATATATGTTAATGACATTATTTATAGTGCCACTAACAAACTTTTGTATGAGAAATTTGAAAAAGTCATGCAGGAAAAATTTGAAATGAGCTTTGTAGGAGAGTTGAAATTCTTTTTAGGATTTCAAATCAAACAAAGCGCAAAAGGTACGTTCAACTCTCAAACAAAATATATCAAAGTGCTTGTAAAAAAATTTGGATTGAAAGATGCTACACCTGCAAAAACTCTGATGAGCACAACAATTAGACTTGACAAGAATGAAAAAGGTAAGGTAGTTGATCAAAAGAAATATCGAGGTATGATTGGATCACTTCTTTATCTTACTGCTTCTAGACTAGACATTATATTCTCTGTTTGTTTATGTGCATGATTTCAATCAAATCCAAATTAATCTTATTTAAAAGCTGTAAAAAGAATTATAAGACATCTGTTGCACACCCCATGGTTTGGTCTATGGTATCCAACTAATGATAACATTGAGTTAAAAGGGTATTCAGATGCAGATTATGTTGGTAGTCTAATTGATAGAAAAAGCGGTAGTGAAACTTGTTTTATGTTAGGACATCCATTAGTTGCATGGTTTAGTCGAAAATGAAATTGCATTGCATTATCTACCACTGCGGTAGAGTATATTGCTCTAAGCGGTTGCTCTAATCAAATTTTATGAAGGATACAAATGTTGCAAGACTATGGTCTTAATTCTAAACGAATCCCACTTATGTGTGATAGCAAACGTGAAATTGACCTAACAAATAATCCTATATATTATTCTCACACCAAGCATATAGATGTTAGACATCGTTTCATTAGAGATCACATTTTCAAAGAAAATATCTGCATAAAAATTCATTCCTACTGATTCTCAATTAGGTAACATTTTTACCTAACCCCTTCCATAAAATAGTTTTTTTCGACTTCATTTCAGTTTAGGCATTTTAGAAATGTGATTTTTTATTATTTGATCTTAAAATGCCAACGTTAACTAATCTGAATCCCTACTGATTATCGAAAAGATAAATAGTGACTGAAAAAATGATAAGTGTTGATATTAATCATACATTATGACTTGAGATGGTATATATAGTAAATTTCTTTAAAAATTTAAACAAAATTTGTAATAGCTTTGGTTGAAATTTCATGACCATGTCTATTCCTATCATATTTCAATGACAATCAATCATCAAAATCAAATATAGTATGTCAAAATGTGGTATTTAAACAGGAAATTATTCATTTGTTTAATTAATTAGCAATAAAATCATCCAAAAGTACTCACTCACTTTTAAAAGTCCCAACGGTTATGCATAGGTGAACTATTTGGAATATTTGATTATGTGCTTTCATGCTCATTTAAAATTCCTCATGGTTATGCATGTATGGAACACATCAAAATTGGTAGAAATAGGCAAGTTGATTCTAACCCCATTTAAAAGTCCTCATGGTTATGCATGGTTAGAAGATTCTTGAAACTCTTTTTAATAAAAATAAGGAATAATACTAATCTCGTTTAAACATCCTAATGGTTATGCATGGTTAGTATGTATTTAAACAATTCGTATCATAAATATACCATAAATGAACACAACTATATGGTTTTTCTATGTCGTCATCATCCCTATCACTCTAAAATGGAATATACGCCTAACAGAGTTTTTATGATTTTGTTTAAGCTTTGTTGAAATTATATATATATATATATATATATATATATATATATATATATATATATAGTCGATTTGGTGTTAATGTTGTATTAATGTTTAACACTTTATCACTCATATCTAACATTATTACTCTTTTGCTAATAACAAAAGGAGAAGAGAAGTTAAGATTTTAGCAAATAAGTTCTAATTTTTGTTTGCATATTCTCATCTAGGGTACGTTGCATTTTGCATATTTATTTTCATGCATATAAGAAGGGGAAGCTTGGTTCTATGGGGTGTATTCAAATAGGGGAGCTAATAGAATTCATCAAGACCACATACATTTAATTGGGTCAAAATCTTAATATATGTTTGTTATCATCAAAAAGGAGAGATTGTAGAATACAATAGCCTATGATTTTTGTTTCATGATAATAAACATATATATATATATATATATATATTCATTTAAATGTATTTATTATTGTACTATTTTACTTTTCCACATAATTAAATAAATATTTTTTGAATAAAATAAATAACTCAGAATTCATATTTAAACAAATATTTTGTTCAAACAAATATTTTATTACAAATTCGAATAATAAAAATTTAAGCTCTCACTATACAAATTTCAATTACAGCACAATTTTCACTTTACAGTTTTACATGCATATTTCACCTCACTACATATTCACTTATCACTCGTATTTTGTCTTCGACTATGTTCCAGCCTATATCCAGCATCTGAAATATTTACAAAATAAACATAGACGCAGTTAAATTATAAAAGAAATATTTTGCAGTGCACAATGAAGTGTGTGTTTAAAAATATTATTTGCCTTAGTCATTTGGGTTGTTCGTCATAATTTTTTTTAATCTTACACAAACAACTTCTCACATGCACAGAGTATCACTGTACGTACCACAAGGTCGTGCACAGTGAGATACACTTGCTTGTTAAATTTGTAGGGATAGGTGAGTACAAGGTCAAATCCAAGCCAAGACTGGATGCAACTCAAGCGCAAATCCAAGTGCACAATTATACATACATATATGTACAACATGATAGTAAGTTTGCACATGACACCTGGAAATTTCACTCGAAGCAATGCAAGTGGAATAAGACCACCAGACCAAACTACAATAACCATGGATAAAAGAGCACTAGCCTCAAACAAATGTAATTAACTTGTAACATTTCAACCCAGCATACATTGGAGCATACGTATGCAAGAGTGTAGACTCAAGACATCATATAGACATGGAAATAACTCAACACAGCAATAGTTAGTCCAACCAACATAGAATAGTCCCAACAAAATGTACAAAGGTGTTGGGCGAATTTTCACCCAGAAGATCTCGAGACCGAGAAGTCACAGTTTCACCCGGGCTCGCAACCTCCACTTCGTTTGACAGCCAAGAAGCTCAATACTAACCTAGAAGTCCATCCAACATTCTCCATGAAGAAGCTCATTCGGCCCCAAGCTTTCATTCGGCCCCAAGCTTCCATTTACCGAACCTACATTCGGTCATCTCCATTCGGCCTCCTTCGTATTCGGCCACCGGATCAAACCCATCCCCATCTTGGCCGAACCAGTCACACAACCGGTCCAGACAGCCAACACCGGACCAACCTACAAGCCAATACCGGACCAGACCATGCTCCTACCACCGATCCACCACAACTCCACAACCGGACCACCAACACCAAATCATTCATGGCCGAACCAACGCCACCGAGCCAAACACATACCTCACCACCGAATGAAGCTCCGCCGAACCAGATGATTGCCAGTCCAGATTGCTTCAGCCTGGGCCCACCAGCGGCTATATACTTCCAAGACCCCTGCCCCCTACCTCATTCTATAAATAGAGGGGCAGGGGTACAACAATGGCAGACAAGTTTGAGAGCTCAAGCACGGAAGGAACTTTCAAACTACTTTCATATACTTGTACACAAAGCATTGTACTTGTAATCTGAAAAAAGAAGAAGATAATAACATATAAAGTGGACGTAGGCACGTTCTGGCCGAACCACTATAAATCTGCGTGTCTTTTACATTTCAGCCCCTGCTTTTTTTTTCATATTTACATAACTTATCTAAACCATTAAGGATCACATAAAATCAACTAAATCACATGACTCGGAGGTGTTTTCCCATTTTTTGCGCAAACATTTTTGGTGCTTTCACTGAGAGCTTCGAACTCGAAGCTTCAGCTTCCCTCATTCAACCTTCTTTCCCAATAGCACCTTTCACATGACTTCCAGGCCAAGAAAAGACGCCAACAAGGGAAAGAACGCTGCAACTAGCAGCGCTCCAAATCCAGTAGATCCAGATCAAGAGAACCATCCCACTACAGCAGCAGTGCCACCTGTAGATCAGGCAATTCCAACAGCCCCTGCCGCGGAACAACCGGCAGTAATCACTAGAGCAGACCTAGACAGAGTTGTGGTGGAAGTGACTAACCGCTTCGCATCCCAACAGGAAGCTTTGGTGAACCAACTCATGTCACGCTTGAGGGATGTCGAAGAATCCAACCGCAACACTGAATCATGGGATGAATCTCAATCTGGAGGATCTCGGAGACAGCAAAGGTCTTCCCTCTTCGAGGAAGCCATCAACAGGAACAACAATGATAGGGGCCGCGCCCGGACTCAGCCCGAACTCCGACTCGATGAAGCACTTGGAACCGAACCCAGTGGGGGAGGCGCCAGGCGAGGGTCGGATGTGGCTGAGCCAGTCATGCCACCTAATCATAGAAACCCCGCTGAACGGAGCCGAGCTAGAACCCAGCCCGAAGTTGACCCCATGGAAATGCTCGAAACAGAACCCCGTAGGGGAAGATCAAGGCAGGGGGCAACTGTAGCTGGTCCTAGCATGCATCCGAGCAGCCAGAGACAACCACTGGATAACGTCAGAAGTGATAGACTATACCATCCCTACAGGTCATCTGGACGAGACCGATCTCGCCGGGAAGAACCAAGTTCATTTCTATCCATTCCAAATTCTGATGAAAGAATGGCACGATTATTCAGAGAATGCGTCCAACGGGAGCAAAGGGACCGAGGAATAGGCGCTAGGGTCACCAGCCCCTTCACCCGCAATATCGAAACTGCCATCACCCCCCGGGAATGGAAAATGCCAACCATGGAACCTTACAAGGGGACTTCCGACCCCATCGTACACTTACAAAGATACACCCAGCATATGCTCATGAGCGGAGCAACAGAAGGGGTGCTGTCTAAATGCTTTCCGCTATTCCTAGCAGATCTAGCTACCTCCTGGTTCTGCCATCTACCCCAAGGGTCTATCAGCTCATGGGAGATGTTGAAAGAAAGGTTCATTAGCCAGTTCCGCATCTACGTAGAACAACCCAAGGATGCTTATTCTCTATCCAATGTCAAACAGAAATCCGGAGAGACACTGCAACAATATCTAACTCGGTTCAATGCCGCAGCGGCCGCAGTCCAAGATGTCGATGAAAAGCTCACCCTAATGGCCCTCTGTAGTGGTGTACACCCGGATACCAAGTTCGCTAGAAGATTAACTAAGGAAAAACCAGCTTATTTACCTGATTTCTTCCATGAAGATGGAAAGTATATGAGACTCGAAGACGCCGCCACTGAGAGGCAGTCAGGGCAACACGGTAAGACAACCTCAGACAAGGTTCCCGCTGCAACCAAGGACATTCGAAGAAATGAATCTAGAGACAATGCTGGGGGCAAGAAGGTTGAAAAACGCCAATATCGGCCAGGACCAAGATTTGACTCCTACACTCCTTTGAATGAAACAATCGAAAACATCTTCCTAGCCACTCAGGGCGAACTCGGATACAAGCGCCCCCCGCACAAGAAAGAATCTGATAACACACTCAAGTCTGGAAAGTTCTGCCGCTTCCATGAATCCCACGGACATGACACCAATGAATGCCACCATCTCCGGGACTTGATCGAAGAACGCATCAGGAGAAGAAGGCTGGAACGCTATGTGAAAGGTCAGAACAGGACTCCAACTCCTGCCAATGAGAGCTCAAAGCAACCGCTCCCAGAAGTAGGCGGAGGGAATCGCAACACCAGTGGCTCTAGTCAAGAGAAGATAGTGGTCCATACCATCTCGGGAGGACCACACATCGCCGACAGAAGCTGGGCAGAGATGGAAAGATACGGCAAGTCACTTAGAAATGCTGAAGGCTATGTCAACTACATTATGGAAGAACGCCACCCGAAACGGAAAGAGAGTGACGACATCGTATTCAGTAGGCGTGATTTAGAAGGAAGGCAGTATCCGCATATGGATCCCATGGTCATCTCTGCCTGGTTCGGTCCAGCTAAAGTTTTCCGAATTCTAATAGACACAGGAGGCTCCGTAAATATCCTGTTCAAGCATGCTTTCGACAAAATGAAACTGTCAACGAAGGATGTGTCTCCCTGCAACAAACCCCTGCACAGTTTCACTGGAGATGCGAAAATGCCCCTCGGGCAACTTGACCTCTTCGTCGAAATAGGAAGTCATCCCCGCTCCGTTGTGCGAAAACAAACGTTCGTACTAATAGAAAACCGCTCGGCCTACAACGCCTTCTTGGGAAGACCAGCCTTGTCTGACTTCCAAATTGTCCTAGCCCCGTGGTGCCTAAAGATGAAATTCCCAACAGATGACGGAATAGGAGAAGTTGAAGGAGATCAAGACGCCGCTCGAGATTGCTATGTAACTGAACTTCGCAATAACCATAGAAAGAATAAAGGGAAAGATGCAGAGACTACTCTCTGCATGAAATGCTTGGAAGCATAGCAACTAAAGAAAGCCCCTCCTCTTCGATACACCAGCGATCCTTTCAATGAACTAGACCTCAGGGATAAGGAGGAGGAGGCTACCGCTGAGCCTGCAGAGGCCATGGAATTCGTATCTGCAGACAAACATGATTCAAACAGACTATTAAAAATAGGATCTCAGCTAAAAACAGAATTGAAGGATCAACTCATCGACTTTCTCCGCCACAACTTAGATGTATTTGCGTGGACACATGCCGATATGACAGGAATCTCCCCAGACATAGCATGCCACATGCTGAACATCGATCCCACCAGGGCACCGATAAAGCAGAAAAAGAGAAGCATGAGAGCAGAACGATCATCAGCCCTCGACGAGGAAGTAAAGAACCTACTTGCTAATGACTTCATACGAGAAGCCATCTACCCCGAGTGGATAGCTAACCCGGTACTAGTAAAGAAAGCTAATGGGAAATGGCGAACATGCATTGATTTCTCCAACTTAAATGACGCTTGCCCGAAAGACTGCTTCCCGCTCCCCCGAATCGATCAACTTGTGGACAGCACTGCCGGGCACGAACTTTTATCTTTTATGGACGCATACTCCGGATACAACCAGATTCCCATGCATGCTCCCGATCAAGACCACACTAGCTTCATCACTGACCGGGGATTATATTGTTACAAAGTCATGCCTTTTGGACTCAAAAATGCCGGAGCCACCTATCAGCGCCTCGTCAACAAGATGTTCGCGGAATTAATAGGACGAACTATGGAAGTATATGTGGATGACATGTTGGTAAAGTCCAGGAAAGCCGACGATCATGTAAGCCACCTGAGCGAGATGTTTCAGGTACTTCGCCGATATGGAATGAAGCTGAATCCTCTAAAGTGCTCCTTCGGAGTGTCATCGGGAAAATTCCTAGGGTTCATTGTCCATTCCAGAGGAATTGAAGCAAACCCTGAACAAATCCGGGCTCTAAAAGAAATAAGGATACCTTCCACCCGAAAAGAAATGCAGAGCTTAAATGGAAAGGTAGCCGCCCTAAGCAGATTCATTTCCAAAGCAACTGACAAGTGCGTCCCTTTCTTCGAAGCTCTCAAGAAAGACAAAGGAAAGTTCGAGTGGACCGATGAATGCTTAAATGCCTTCCTTAACCTGATCGAACACCTTCAGAAACCACCAGTACTCTCAACTCCAAACGAAGGCGAAGAGCTATACCTATACCTCGCTGTATCATCTCATGCTCTAAGCGCTGCCCTAGTAAGAGAAGAAGACCGCACACAACGCCCGGTGTACTTTATAAGTAAGAGATTTACAGGGGCAGAAGCCAGATATCCTAAACTTGAGAAATTGGCATATTGTTTATTGATCGCGTCACGAAAACTACGACACTACTTCCAATCTCACTCCATCAGAGTTCTAACCGATCAGCCACTAAGACAGGTGCTCCATCGTCCCGACACTTCTGGACGACTCCTCAAATGGTGCATTGAACTAAGTCAGTATGACGTCACCTACCATCCTCGCACTGCTATCAAGGGGCAAGCCCTGGCCGATTTCATTGCCGAATTCACCACCAACGAAGGCAAGGATCAGCTTGAAATAGCAAAAAACATCAAGTGGAACCTCTTTGTAGATGGAGCATCAAACGAACAAGGCTCGGGGGCAGGTATTGTGATAATCACCCCCAGGGGAAGAAAGCTGTACTATGCATTAAGGTTGGAATTCGCGGCCACTAACAACGATGCGGAGTATGAGGCAGTAATAGCGGGATTGGAGCTTGCCTTAGAAATTGGAGTCAATTCTTTATGTCTTCATAGTGATTCTCAACTTATCGTAAACCAAGTACTAGGAGAATTCCAGACACGAGGAGAACGACTCACAACATATCTAAAGAAAACCAAACTGCTGCTCGACCAATTGGACCATTATCTAATCAAACACATTCCTCGAGAAGATAACCAAGAGGCCGATGAACTAGCAAAGCAAGCTAGTATGATGAATAGTACCATTTCCGGAGCACTAGCCATCTTAAGGCAGCTAGCCCCAAGTTTTGAACAAGTGAATCTGATAACCGCAATTGAAGAAGCAACTTGGATGACTCCTATCCGGAAATATTTGCAGGACGGCACACTACCAGACAAACGTGATGAAGTCAGGAGAATTTTGAGGAAAGCTCCCCACTACACAATACAAGAAGGCATCCTCTATCGGCGTGGCTTCTCTAGCCCCTTATTCAGATGCGTCGCTGGAAGGGAAGCCAAGGAAATCTTATTCAACATCCATCAAGGTAGTTGCGGAGATCACACTGGAGGGCAGACTCTGGCGAAGAAGATACTCCGATATGGATATTACTGGCCCACACTAAACAAAGACGCCTTAGACTTCGTCAAGAGATGCGACAGATGTCAGAAATTTGCCAAGATTCCTCGACTACCCACAACTCAAATGACCAGCCCTTGGCCCTTTGCTGTATGGGGAATTGATTTAATTGGCGAACTGCCAACGGGCAGGGGCGGGGCCAAATATGCTATAGTGGCAGTCGATTATTTCACCAAATGGGTGGAAGCGGAACCCCTAAATAAAATATCTTCAGCAAAAGTTATCAACTTCTTGATCAAAAATATTCTGTGCAGGTACGAAGTACCACTCAAGATCATATCAGACAACGGACTCCAATTTGACAGCGAAGAATTCGCCGACTGGTGCCAAGAGCATGGAATTCATAAAAGCTTCTCATCAGTAGCTTATCCTCAGGCAAACGGACAAGTCGAAGCTGTCAACAAAATTCTCAAAACCCTAATCAAGAAGAAACTTGAAAAGTCAAAAGGCGCTTGGGTGGACGAACTTCCTACGGCACTTTGGGCCTACCGCACATCTTTCAGAACATCAACGGGACATACACCTTTCTCTTTGGCATATGGATCGGAGGCAATGCTCCCTGTTGAGACTATTGTTCCTTCCCATCGTAGGATCCACTACAATCCAGAAGAAAACGAAGAACTCCTCCTCATGTCTTTGGATCTGATTGAGGAAAGGAGAAACGATGCAGCTCTCAAAGCAGCAGATCACAAACAAAAGGTGGCAGCACTATACAACTCCAAAGTCAAACATCGCATCTTACAAGAAGGAGATCTTGACCTCAGGCGAATCTTTCCGCGCCCCGGGGCACTGGACCCCATCTGGGACGGACCATATGTAATTCATAAAGACCTCCACAACGGAGCTTATATTTTGTCAACAGTGGACGGAGAGGTGTTCCAGAGGGCATGGAACATCCGACACCTCCGTCGATACTTTTCTTAACTTGTACTGCCCATATGAAGTGAATTAACAAAGAGAATCAGTGGACGTAGGCATTTTCATGCCGAACCACTTTAAAAAATCTTGTCTCTTTTTAACTTGTTTCTTTATATCTTGGCTGCTTGTTAAGCTTTATCCTTTTCTGTTGAACAAAATCTTATGGCATCTCCACTCAAGACGCACCAAGGCCTCATCTGGACAAGGCCTAACAGGTACGCTACGATTCTATGCACTCGCCAATGAGACACTTTTGCTCCAGCATCCCTCTGCTGCGGGTTAACTCATTGCTCGCGCCTGCCCTCAAAGCCAACTGTAATGAGCCGATTATAAGTCATCATAAAGGCCGA
Organism: Allium cepa; assembly: GCA_030765085.1. Lineage (NCBI taxonomy): Eukaryota > Viridiplantae > Streptophyta > Magnoliopsida > Asparagales > Amaryllidaceae > Allium > Allium cepa. The sequence goes on from CM060941.1 coordinate 512,617,190, forward strand.
TTATAGCCGATGGCAGCTCATTACGGCGTTCGGCTCGCCGGTAACTGTGAACCTACTTTAAGCCCCAACATAAGGTGTGGCCAGCCAGGGGTAGTTCACGGCCAACGGCACCCACGCTAGCCGGCCACGGTAAATCGAATAATACCCACGATTACGGGCCATAATGGTTCGGGTAGTTACCGTGCGCGATCTCGGCTCCGATGTGTCTTAAGTGCGGCTGTGGTAAAAAAGAAAACTCCCCGCGGAGGCGTAAGATGGGTGACAAATGTCTCCAAGACGCACAGCTAGGGAAAGTGACTACAAAACCCGTTTGCCACGAACTTAAGCACATCGACGGCCTTCCGTGACTGGAAGTTTTACTTTTTCTATATTTCCATTTCATTTAAATACTTTTCTCCTACCCTGTATAACAAACTCTAAAGTACAGGAAACCGAACAGGGAGCATTCACTCATGAGAATCTAAGCCCGCGTACTGGGTGGCAAGGTACTCAGATATATTCATGATCAGTTACACAAGATGCTCAAAACTACCGCCTGCAAATAAAACATGAAGGGCGGTACTCTCTTCTCTTGTACATAGATGCATAACTATAGCTTATTCATATGTCACACCAACATTGCAAAACCTAAAATTATATTTCAAGCAAAGGCTTAACATCAAACACAACTAAAATCACAGGCATATACAAGGTTATACTTCTCACGCAGCACATCAAAATGACAACAACGTTTAAACATAACAAAATCAACTTATATTATGAAATCACACCAAGTTATTCTCTGCAAATAATATTATTACAGTCACATCAATGTTTTGGACTAACGTAAACAACAGTAAAAAAGAAATAAAAAGCGGCCGAATCCGGACGAGTAACCAGCTGCGTCCACACTCCATCACCAACTTCCCAAACCTATTTGGCCGAAGGGCCGGAACCCCCAGCATGTTGATCGGAAGTTCCACCTGTCCAATTCAGAAAAGGAATCCATTAAACAAACGATAAACGATCAAGTTATGGAAACCCGGAAAGAAAAGGAAAAGAGAAGAATAACTCACCAGCGTCCGCCGCTTGATCCTCATCCTTTAGTTGCACACCCGCTTCCTCCGCAGCGAGCAACCGCATCCCCTCCTTCACCGCCACTTGCTCCTCTTTCGAGAACTGAGCAGTGACCACATCCAGGCTAAAAGCCACTCCACCTTCCTTACCCGCATCGACCCTGGCCTCCTCTAAAGCCCGGAGATATATCTTGGCCATGACCCGGGGATAGTCATCCATCCAAGACAAGCTGCCCTCCTTCCAAGTGCGGAAGTACATGTCCTGCAGCATCTCGTCCATCATCCCCTCATTCTCCTCGAACTCCCTCACCCTGGCCTCGGAAGCCTGCAACTTGGCGACAGCGGCATCCCTCTCTGATCGGTATCTCGAGCAGTCAGCCTGGAGAGACCTCCTCATCTCCTCCATCTCCTCCTTTAACTTGACTTGAGCCATCTCCGCGGCCTCAAGCCTCCCAGACAACTCCTCTACCTGCTCGAGATCCGCATTCCGAACCTCATCCACTGTCGCAATGGCCATGTCGATCCGCTCCTTACAGGCGGCCTCCATCTTCCGTAATTCCGCCCTACTAGCCTTTTCCATGGTCTCTTTCAGACGCCTGGAGGCTTCCTCGTGCCGAGAAATCTGAATGGCTTGACCGGCAAGCTGTTCGGCCTGATCAGCAACCTTCAGCCGCAACCGAATATTAGCACTTCCAATCTCCTCCCCGGCCTTGACCAATTGAGAATGATATTTCATTAACTTCTTGGTCTCCTCAGCCACCCGATCAATATTAGCCTTGGCCTCGTCTCCCATGGTAACTACCCGAGTGGTAAGCAGATCAAGATCTAGAGACTTAGCCTCGTCTAACACTCGTACCATGGGGTTGCGGGGAAGGAGGTGCTCACCCGTGGCCTCATCAAATGAAATATCCCGAGAACTTGGGTCTAAATCAGGATGACCAGCAAAGGGGTCACGAGGCACATCAGGACGCCTTATACGGATAACTGTGGGATTCTTGAAAGGAGGTGGAGGGGGGATAAACTCCGTGCTCTCCTCCATGGCATCACGAGGAGGCTGAACAGGAAGCTGCGGACCAGGGGAAGGCTCAAACAAAGAACGACTCCTCTTCTTTTTCTGAATGCCCTCTTCGATGACCCCAAGAAGAGGACGGTATTTGACCACGTCCCCAGTACGACCAGTGGGAGGCTTCGCAGAAGCTCTCATCAACTTGAACTGCTCGAGGCGGTGTCGAACGTCTGACGTTTTAACCACCTAGCGTCCCACTGGAATAAAGAACAAGTGTTACGAACATACAATGGTCCACAATTCAGGAAACATGTTAATAAGAAAAGTGTGAAGGCACGTCTATTATACAAACCCTGCGGAGGAGTGAGGTACTGCAATAAGTCCTGAATCTCATTCCAGGACGGGAGTGAACCATAAAATATTTCTAAGTCCTTATCGAAAATGGAATCGACAGAGGACAAAAGTTCACCTTGCACCGCCGAAGTCACCCTGGCTGAGGAACCCCAGGGGGATAGATCGGCACCAGCCCCGACCTTGCCAGTCTCCTTCGCCTTCTCCGCTCCCGATTCCCCTTCCGATTCCCCGAAGGCCTGGCGGAGGGCCTCATCCAGCTCAGAGTCTTGCCCAGAAGTTAAGGCACCAGCACCACTACCACCCTGACCATCTCCATCTCCTCCGCCTTCCAACTCTCCTTCCATATCGCCTCCTTCGCCCTCTTCCACACCTTCCTCCTCCGTAACGATCGGGCAAGTACTAGGAGAGGGGCCCTCCGATTCTTTAAGCTTCTTGCCCCCCGCGACGGGATGTTGTGCAAAGGGTTTTCTCTTGCCACTCTTCACCGTGACCCCCTCCCTAGCTTTAGCAGCCTTCTCCTCAGCCGTGTCCCTCTGCTTCACAACGGACTGGTGCGGCTGGATCAAATTGTACTCCAGGAGGGCAGCATTCCTGATCAGGAATGAAGCCGACCTGTCCCGCGTAAGAATGGCCTTTATTCCAGCAGCCATCCGCGCCAAAGAATCATCTTCCACGACGGCAATGCCACCTGTCGCTAGCAAGAAATAGAAGCGTGTCAGAAGAAGCACTACAGTCAGAATATGGAAAATATAAATAAAATTAATCTTACAGCCGGAAGTGAAAAGGCGGAAAGAAACAGAATCGTCCTTGACAAAGAACCATTCCTTCTTGAACATGGTGAACTTTGAATATAAGTCCAAGACCGGTTTGAAGGGCACGGCCGCTTCCAGACTAATATACGGAGACCCCTTCTTGTAGCCCCTCAGGTTATACAAATACCGAATTTCCCAGTTAGAAGGAGGGCGCCCGTATCTCCTCTGGAAGATGACGAAGAGGCTTACCAGAATGGCATAGGAGTTCGGCTGAAGCTGGAATGGAGCTACTTTCAAATATGTGGTAAAGCTGACTATCCAGGCATTGATAGGAGGGATAGCACCACAAATGCAATGGTACCTGCTGTAAGCGAAGTAACCTTCGGGGGGATTATACGGCATCACTCCCTCTCCCGGCAGCTGCATGAGAGCCCTGTCTATCCCAAATGAACGAGAGATGACATCAAGTTGCTCCTCCTTTAGGGAGCTAGGAAAGCAATCGGGCAGGGAGACCAGAAGTTCCTGTGGACCATATCCGTCCACTAACGACCTCGGAACAGGTCGATGCTGCCCAGATCCTGATTGGGCTGGGGGCACGGAGGAAGAAGACTCTCCTGTACCTTTAGACTTTTTTCTATCCGATCGAGTTTCTGCCTTGCGAGACATTTATCTGCATACACAAAAGTGAAAAGACAGGTTGTTAGAACAAGGGATACATAGATGTAAACAAAAAAGGAATGCATAAGTCCGGAATTCCGCTAAGATATCAAGTTCATTCGGCAGTAAGTTCATTCAGCGACGATGTTTAAAGCTCATTCGGCACTAATAACGAAAGTTCATTCGGCACTGATGTCTCAAGTTCATTCGGCATTTGAAGTCTTTCGTGTGTATTCGGCAATCAAACCCATTCGGCAAAAAAGTATGTACCTGATATGGAAGAAGCTTGGTTCGGCAGAAGATTTGGTTCGGTGGTCAGTTGATTCGGCTCTCTGGTTCGGTAAGAAGAAACCAAGGGGGGTGTAGCCTCTATATATAGGCGAGCTCAGGATTGCCGAACCAACTGGTTCGGCCAACCGGACCAGAATACCAGACCAATACCAACATACCGGGCCAACCAAGAAACCGAACGAAACCATCTCTACCAGCAAAGACCGGAAACAGGGGGCACGCGGAGCACCTCACTCAGATAAGTACCGAACTCCAGAACTAACTAATAAAATAAGGGTTATGATAACGATGAATAAGTCGTAAATCTCTCACTAACATGGATTAATAATTTACACGTGTACGCGACCACGAACGGTCCATAGGCACGCTCTGAATGGCCATTAACCCTATCGTCGTGAGAATCTACACTTTGACATCCTTTCTTTTTTTTAAGCTCATCGGTTAAACGAATATTTGATTCTGATAACTAGGAAATGGCTAAGCCACTTACAAATGTACGGGGTCGCGAACGATCCCTAGGCATGCTCTGAGCTGGCAATAAACCACCTTGACAAACGATCCAGGGACCCACTCTAACGTGAACCTGCAATCGATAATGCTAAACCCCCTCAGGGCACACTCTCTCGCCTCGAACGGCACGATTCACTTCATCTCGAACATTTTGATCACGAACGGTCGTTATTTGAAATCACACTAAAGCTATAAATTCCTTTGCAGGACATCAACGAGATATGAACATCCAGCCCATGGCATTACAAAACAAGCCTTTCTACTACAGGGAAACAAAGCGCGACACATGCAAGCACGTGCCCCACTTTGGGGGGCAAATGGTGGGCGAATTTTCACCCAGAAGATCTCGAGACCGAGAAGTCACAGTTTCACCCGGGCTCGCAACCTCCACTTCATTCGACAGCCAAGAAGCTCAATACTAACCTAGAAGTCCATCCAACATTCTCCATGAAGAAGCTCATTCGGCCCCAAGCTTTCATTCGGCCCCAAGCTTCCATTACCGAACCTACATTCGGTCATCTCCATTCGGCCTCCTTCGTATTCGGCCACCGGATCAAACCCATCCCCATCTTGGCCGAACCAGTCACACAACCGGTCCAGACAGCCAACACCGGACCAACCTACAAGCCAATACCGGACCAGACCATGCTCCTACCACCGGTCCACCACAACTCCACAACCTTACCACCAACACCAAATCATTCATGGCCGAACCAACGCCACCGAGCCAAACACATACCTCACCACCGAATGAAGCTCCGCCGAACCAGATGATTGCCAGTCCAGATTACTTCAGCCCGGGCCCACCAGCAGCTATATACTTCCAAGACCCCTGCCCCCTACCTCATTCTATAAATAGAGGGGCAGGGGTACAACAATGGCAGACAAGTTTGAGAGCTCAAGCACGGAAGGAACTTTCAAACTACTTTCATATACTTATACACAAAGCATTGTACTTGTAATCTGAAAAAAGAAGAAGATAATAACATATAAAGTGGACGTAGGCACGTTCTGGCCGAACCACTATAAATCTGCGTTTCTTTTACATTTCAGCCCCTGCTTTTTTTTTCATATTTACATAACTTATCTAAACCATTAAGGATCACATAAAATCAACTAAATCACACGACTCGGAGGTGTTTGCCCATTTTTTGCGCAAACAAAAGGCATAATGAAAGCTGCAGACATACTCAAGTTCGATGGTTCAACCAGCATGAAAACATGGAACCAGACCATCATATCCCAGGCAAACCATGGAACAGAATACAAAGGCACCAAGTTTATCCGACCAGGTCACAGAAATGATCGAAGTAATGTAATATAACTTGAAGCAAAGCAAAACACAAAGTACACTAGACTTCAAAGTGCACCAGAAATGAACACAAGTGCTGCAACCGTATCAGATTACAGTAAAAATATGACCAGATTTCAATATGAAATTTGAATACATCAATGAAATTCGAGCTGCAACAATCATGCACTCCAATCATCATGTGCTGCACCATGTATATACATATGCAACAGAGAATACTAGTGCAAAAGACATGGTCAAGAGCATAGTCACAATGATCACATACACGCTTATACACATGAATGCATATATATATGCACATATGCATGTATATATGTATACCCATATATCAGTTTAGTCATTCAGGGATTCAGACATGTGGAACCAGAGCGGACACAACAAGCACTGTGTCATATATACTTGATTATGCATATATATATATATATATGTATGTATGTATTTATGTATACATGTACCTAAGCATAAAAAATGAAGAAAATCAAAGTCGTGGGTCTTGAACCAGTCAAGGAGTAGAAAAAGTTGTAGTTTGAACAAGGTCATAGCTCAATAAAGAATTGAAAATTGCAAAATGAAAAAACATCATTGAATTGTTCAAAAAAACAAAAAATTGCCAGCAAAGAATGGAACCAGGGAAAAGAAGAGAACTGACTTAAACAAATTCGAATATATTCCATCATTGAACAAGTCAGAATCATCACAATCGTTCAAGAAAAAATTGAATGGCCAAGCAAAGTAATTAAAGAATTCAAGCCAAAGTATACGAACGAAATTATAAGTTTTAATCCATATAAATCAACCCATTATCATCATTGGCAATTCATTCGAGTTCATGACAAAAATTCACAGAGCATACTTTAAACATATCAAAAACAAATCCAAAACTCGAATCAAAGTCGACCATAATAAAAAATCGAAAAGAGTCAAATCATCTACCAATTCAAATCAACATCGACCTCGACTCAATTAAAGCGACCATGTGCCATCAAAGCTAAGGATCGATTGACAAATAAAACCAAAGTGAAATCATCACCTTAATTGATCAAATTCCAAGTAATGCCATCAATTGGAAAGGAACCCTAATCGCAAGAAGGTGGCAGGAGCAGGGAGCAGTGAAAAGGAAAATCATGTTTATATTTTATTTGGACCGCATTCCTTTATTGGGTCGTATAATTATACATTAGGGTTTTAATGTATATTTGTTGTTTTTGTTTTTTATTTCTTATTTAAATTAGACTCTAGTTTAACTAAGTTTACGAACTACAGTTTTGTAGTTCAAGAATTAGCAACTCGGTGGCTGAATTATGGCAAAGTTTCGAGCTTAAAGTAAGGTATATCAAGTTATCGTGTATCGCAAGTTTACGTGTGTTTGTAAGCGTCTGATTACTTAATTTCCAGTTGAAATCTTGGAGGCAACATGTAGGTAGGTTTTTGCTGAAGCTGGGTAAATCTGTATATAATCTCTACTGCATTACTTTCTGTTTTTTTATTTCTACATTAATTGTAGTAAACCCTATTCACCCCACCCCCCTCTCTAGGGTGAAAATGAACCTGCACTATAGAGATGATCTATCTTGTCCAGACTTTTGAATGTTTATGCCCTTACCATTAAGTTATGGGTCAGAGGGGCTATTAGGCATCTATCACTAGATACCTGGTGTGGTTAATCTTCATGTCTCTGATCATGAATCGTGTACTTTGTCGATACCTATCATTGGGTACCAACACATCTGCAATTTGTGCATGTTGGTTAATTTATATATAACACCATTGACAATGTGAAGTCAAGTATAAATAGATTAACGAAATTCGAAAGTCATTTCTTTTATAAACAATAGAAATGACAGATTCTGTCTAGTTATATAGTTTTATTAAATATGTACAAATTTACATTCAAGTGAATTAACATCGCAAGTGTTCGCTATTCCATGCCCATATGAGTAAGATATCATCCACCATTGCTAGCTTGAATATGCCATTTCCAAGCTTCTGCTAAATTGTGTACAGACCTTCCTATGATGCCCCACCACTGTACTCACGCTAGCCAAGGACACTATGGAGTAATGCCGTCAACTAGCACAAAGAATTAGGCCGTTGAGGAGCGACCATCCATGTAATTGCTTTGTGTGAGCACCGATATGTCAGATAGTGTAACATGCATTTCATTTCAAGAGGAAATCCGGCATATCGATACAAACTCATAACTACTGCACAATGGCTACAATATCTTCGGAAACAAATATAGAAATAAACATGAAACAAAACAGTCATAGAAGTTCATATCTCAAAGGCGAAAATCGATATGAATATTACACATAAAATTGTATATCAGAGCAGTGGTCTAACAAGATCCACAATATCACAAAAGAATAGTTACAAGTACTGCACAAAAGAATAAGTATACATCACGGAGTCTATATCTCAAATGTGTACAACAAAATAAACTACTAGTCTAAGTAGTTAGCCAAAAGTCAGAATAATAATCCCAGATGAGGAGTCAAGCAGAGGCACCTATAACATCTCGGTCTGACCCGAGTATTATTTAATAAGAAAATAATAAACCGATCAGTCTAACTATAAATATCAGATAAAAATGAGATAGAATATGAGATGTGACAAAAACGTATGATAACAATAATGCCAATCAATGACAAATATACCTAAGACAACACGAAAATCATACAACATCTCAAGAAATCTCAAAACACAGAAAAGAATGTCATATTCTTTAATTTTGTTCACCAAACCATAAATATTGACAATTGTATCAATGCCATTCACAAAATTTAATGACACACAAATTCACCAACGCACAAATATTGATAAAGCTTATCAAAGTAAATCACGAAAATTGGTGGAATCGGAAATTCTAGAAATCATCAACTGAAATCCAGAAATCACAAAAAGGGGGAGGCCTATCACAAAAACGGGAGCATGAAAGCTCACCAACATGTATATCACAAAAAGGAATGCTATTTCATGGTTTTTAACCATTAATTTCGATCCGAGGCTCCACAAAACGGCCCGAAGACCATGGGTCGCTACCCCACCAATTTGAGCCGAAGCTCCACAAAAACGGGGTTCAGTCTCCCTCGTAGACAAAGAGACATTGCACAATGCTAGTCTAAATCACAAAAATGATCATCAACGATCATCAAGAAGTGTCAATTAGACTAAGCTAGTAAATAGATGAGTTTAGCTTAATGTCCCATAACCATTGGCTTAACTTAAATATTTATGAACAAATTGTAGATTTCCACTCGAAAGTTGTCACAAGAGTTTCAATCGAACAAGTCCAAGAATTAACCGACGAAGTAAACGCAAGCGTTTCGTACCACTTGTTTTACCAAGTCATTTGATTAGATTTCTCATATGAGTGAGGTAAAGGTTTGCATATACTAGTAGATTGGAAAACGGTTTAAGAAACGAACTCTGTAATAAAATAGTGTTGAAATCGTTTTGATGAAAGAGTTCTGATATTTACTGCTGGTATTGAAACCTTTATATTTTCAAAGTGGCAAACCACAAAAATGATTGTGGGACAATCAATCACCAAAATTCACATTCCAAGACGTGAATAAAATCCAAAGAAATCGATACCGAATCCATCGAAATGGATATTCCTAAAATCCCAAAGAAAATGTCATCGAAGTCGATAATAAATGATAACAACAAAAGGAAAATAATACGAATTCGATTATGTTTGCGCCAAAATTGGTCACAAACCCCAATTATTGTGAAAGCACCAGTGTTGGAATATAAATCAGCAATATTCAAACCCAAATCACAGATCTAAGCAAGCAATTCACAGCAAAATAGAAATTATGAACAAGAACACACAATTTATAGTGGTTCGACTATCTCGGCCTACGTCCACTTCAAAGGTTTTAACTTTTATTGATGTTCTTCGCTGATTACTCTTGACTACAGCGGATTACAATGGATTATAACTCTGAAATTCGAGTATAATGGTAGTAGTGAAGTGCAGAGTAGAGTCTGGTAGAGTCTGGATGCTTTCGAATCAAGATCCCCCTTTTCTGAATGACCTGGGGCTCTATTTATAGGCGTAGGAGGCTGATATTTCTCCTAAAAGTATGGTAGACCGCTTCAGGCACGTGAGGGGGCCCACATGGCCGAAACCTGGAAATCCGGGCCCACATTGGGATCGATTCGAGCCTTGGTTCGAATCGATCAAAAAAGTGTCCAATCGTGATGAAACTTGGCGTGAACATTCTTCAACATGTAGGCAAACTCCTGTAAAATTTCATGGTATTTGGATCAAGGGATTGAGAGATATGATGGATTCAAGATGGGGATTTTCGGCATGCCGGTTGCTTCGACTCGATCCTATGGGTTCGTTCGAATCGATATGGTTCGAACCCATAGGGTCGAATCCATGCTCCTGACGACGTGGCGCGCGTTCTTCGAGTCGATCCTTATTTTTCGCCGAGTTGATTGGGTCGACTCCGGAGTTTTAGCTGTGTTTACTTGGTGGTTTCGAGTGATGGATTCGAAGGTTCGCTATCTTCGAATCGATGGAACCGGTCTTCATTCGAATCGATTCAAATATATGACTGTGGATCGATTCGACGTTGCTTCACCATGGGGATTCGAAGGTAGGCCATTGTGATGGATTCGGAGCAGATGGAGTCGAGGCCGATGGAGTCGAAGCAGGCACTGGCTGATGGGTTCGAATGATATTTCTGCCTATCGATTCGAACATGGATCGATATGAACGCTGATGGATTCGAACAGTGTGTCCTCTCTGATGGGTTCGAACTTACGAAGGGGCGATGGATTCGAACCGAGCAAGGTTCATCAAATCAAATCCATCATAACTTGAGCATACGAACTCGGATTGACTTGAAATTTGAACCACTGGCTTCTATGATCTTTCTGGCCATGTGCTATCAATTGTAGCTCAATCTGGACTCGGACAAAATTCATCGATATCCATGGTTATCCTACAATGCATGGTTGATATTCAAGAATAGTAATCATTGATTTTTAGTAAATTTTGGGTATCTCAACTTTGCCAAAAGTTCGGATAACACTTTGCCCCCCAAAACATGCCTTTTGGTAAAAGGTATGTTTCGAACGGTCTTAAATCGAGTGCAGTAAATTCATGTTTCATTGATAGCTGCAGTATTATCAATCAAGTTTGTGGCTGTTCGAAGCCGAATCAGCATTCATTCTTTTCGTAGAAGTTGAGAATGAATCCTTAATCTCTCCGGACTATTAATGGCTACTCTGAACCCTTACTAAGTCCATTCCAAACTTAGTGATTGAATAGAAAGATCCTATTGCACTTCGGCGTTGCCTTCTATCCCTTGCACTTTGGTCCCGGTTAGGGCGTATAGTGATGTCATAGTCATTCTAAACCGATCATAGCCTTCCGGGCCCTTGCTGGATCCCATCCTGTCACTCTCCAGTGAAAAGGGAAACAGCGCTTAAGTGAGTTGATCCTGTCGCTCTTCGGCAAAGCAACTCACTTCTTACACACCGGACCCCGTCTCTCCGGGTAGGGTCATAAAGCGATCATGCATATATTGGTATTTAATGTTCATCTTCTGACTCTTTGGTCAAAAGGTTTATTGCAAGAGATTCTAACTTATTTATTAAAATTCGAGTTCTAGATATTCAATCTCAAACATCAGAAAAAGCTAAACATTGCCTCTCCGGGCATATCGTTTTATCTCCATCTCAGAGCATGCCTAGGGATCTCTCCGGTTCCCGTACATGTGTAAGTGGAGTAATCGTTTATTCTAAAAACAAATCTAAATGAAACTATTCGACAAAGTCCAAATATTGGACTTGGCCCTTGCCATCTTTCAGCAGTGGATGACGAGTCGTGATCCTGATCCAGGATCGTTCCTGTTAGGAGGAGGCGATAGTTGTTCAGGCCTTACCGCCGCTGTCCGTTCTCTGACAAATTGCGGCAATCTACCTCCCCCGGCATGTTCTTCCACCTCATCCCTTAGGTGGCGGCATTCATCAGTGGTGTACCCGTCCAGCTCATGGAATAGGCAATATTTTCCAGTCCTGCGCTCACGCTCAGTGGGATCCCTTATAGGTGGCTTTCGATAGGGGAGTTGCCACCGGGTTTCAGTGTAGATTCTTTCCAGGCCTGCAGTCAGATCTGTGTACTGCCTAAATCTCGGTTCTTGGGATTTTTTCCGTTTATCAGGACCATAATGTCTGTCATCCTGTTTCCTTTTTCCCTTGTCCGCTCCGTACTGTTCTCTGGCGGTTCCTTCGCTTTGCGCAACATTTTTTTCCAGCCTCTCGGCTCGTGATTCCTCTAATCGGATGAACTTTTCAGCTTTATGAAAGAATTCTCCAAAATCCTGCGGTGGATCTTTAGTCGGAGAATCTTTAAATTTGGTGCCTTCCACGACTCCTGCCACCGCCGCCATCAGAATCATCGATGGATCCGGGCGATCTACAGAAGTCACTGTTACATTGAATCTTAGTAGGAAATCTTTTATGGACTCTCCAGCCCATTGCTTGATCAAGGATAAAGTCATCACGCTCTTGGGTCGCGTCACATGGACCCTAAACTGTCTCATGAAGCAGTCCACAAGCTCGCTCCATGTTCTGATTGATCCAGTCTCTAGTTGCCTGAACCAAAGCGCAGCCAAATCTAACAAATATAGAGGGAAGCATTGTGCCATCACTTCCTCGGATGCCCCCAGCACTTCCATGTGCCTAATATACCTGGTAATATGCATGGTCGGGTTTGACCTCCCATCATAAGGATCTAGCATTGGTAGTTTGAATTTTGGAGGGTTCCTTGCGTTTCGGATGTTCGGAGTGAACGGACTCCGACTGACTTCTTCCAGCCCTCCACTAGGCAATCCTCCTCTCATGATTCGTCGCATTAGGCCAATCATTCTCTCGTCTCCGTCTAGGGGTTGGCCCCTTGTCAAATTCCTATCCTGCCCCCCGAGCCTTGAAGGGAATTCTGGTACATATTCTTCTGGTGGCTCGTTAGCATATGTATTGACTCCAGCTTGTTGAGCTCCGTCTGTCGGTCTTCCAGCATCGGACCCTGAGGGTCTGCCCCCAAGTCCTTGTTGATCACCTTTAACTCCTACATCCTGGTCCTTAACCTGACCTTCATTAGCTTCTGCAATCCTGATTCCTTGTCCCGCACTAGCAGTCGTTGTGGTTGGTCCAAGGTTCTGCATATTCGCCACCCTCATTTTTTCGCGGTAGCTCTGCAGCATCTCCTGTTAGGTCTTTATCATGCTTTCGCGTATTGAATTAGCCATAGCCTCCATTTCATCTCTAGTGATGTAGACGGAAGCTTGTCCTTCACCTGCTCCTGAGGATGCCTCTTGGCTTCCTCCTTGTTGGCTCCGATCAACTCTTTGTCTTGTTTGTCGAGTCATTGTTTCTAAAGCGGATTTCTTCAAACTTTTGAATCTGAATTCTGAATCTGATGCAGCGGGTGCTTGTTCCTTCTCAGTGAAAGCAGATTAAATTTGGAAATTCAAGCTAAATAGGCAAAATAGGCAAAAACAAGCAGATTCAAACGTTTGAAGGTAGGATTCAGACATTTGAATCTGGAAAATAAAATATTTTCCAGAACATAATTCAGACGTCTGAACCCATAAATTCAAACATTTGGAAATGCCAATTTTTAGCCTATTTCTTCACTGGTTCAATTCTAACCAATTCAGATGTCTGGAAACTGTGGTTCAGACATCTGAATAATGGGGAATAAAAATTCCCAATATAATGTTCAGACGTCTGAAATAAGGTTTTCAGACGTCTGAAACTGTTGCTCAGGCTCTTTTCTGAACTTAGGCCAATAATGGCCAAAATAATTACCGAAAGCGATCAGACAAGCGACGACGACTAAGGATTTATGCCAAGCGTCAAACTAGCCTTAAAGTCTCTTCGATATGTCTTAAATACCAATGTCCAAATATCCATAATAGGATTTCATGAAATTAGACCAAAACACCAAAAATTGGAATATTCACCAAATTAATCCAAATCAATCCAAATCAAATGAACACGTAAAGATGTTAGGAATTCATACCTAACAATAAAAGATAATTATATAATTAGATGTGAGATAAAAATCTCACCTTTTTACATAAAACAAATGAAGAAGAAGCTATAGAGCAATGGAAAGAACAATCACTCTTCAATTCCAACCCAACAAGCTTGAATCTAAGCTTAAAAGAGAAACATTTCCTAAGTTAGGTTTAGGAATTTCTGAAATTGAAAAGAGAATGAGTTGGAGAAGAAGAAGAGAAGGCTTACCAAAGCTTCTTCTATGAATTTGAAGCCAGAACTTGAATTTGCAATGATGATTAGGGCTTGGAGTTTTAGTTTTCATTCCTCTCTCCATTGCTGCTAAAGCATGAGTATTAGGAAAATAAGAATGAAGTGAAGAGGAGAGGTGGACTGAGCTAGAGTAATAAGTGGGGTTAATGGGCTGAAACCCAACCCAAAGCCATAAGTGAAAAGTAGTAAAATTCTACTATCTCCAAACATATCGAAGTTTATACTCAAAAAGGTTGCAAACATCATTTTGAACTCGATGGGGATGGTCTCGAGTCCTAATTCGACCGTTTGCAAAAAGTAGCTTTTCGAACAAAAATCCGACTAACAATGCTATATTTAAATAAAATATTTAAATACACAATCGTAGAATATGCGGGTTGTTACAGACTCCCCTCCTTAAAGAAATTACGTCCTGGTAATATTTTAAGAAGAAAATAAAAAGTAACAACCATAAAAGCATATTCAACACAAAAGAAATTTGAAGTAAAAAGTTCACCTCATAGAGCACTAGAAAGTAAGTCTGGATGTGTTCGCTCGATGAATTCTCTAGATTCCCAAAAGCAATCCTTAGGATTTGAAGACCATTGAACTTTCACATGCGGGACATCTTTATTTTGAAGGCGCTTAACCTCTGTAGCAATGACGCAAATAGGATGTTGCTCATAAGTCAAATTAGACGAAACTTCAATTTCTTCAACAACACCGGGCTCAAGAATAGAATCGGAATCTCGAAGACTTTTCCGTAATTGAGAGACGTGAAACACATCATCAATAGCAGAAAACTGAGCCGGTAATGAAAGGCGATAAGCCACGGAACCAATACGTTTGGTGATGGGAAATAGACCAATATATTGAGGTGCAAACTTTCCCGATCGACTGAAACGCACAACACCCTTCATCGGTGAAACACGAACAAACACAAAATCTCCCACAGAAAATTCTAATTTCCTTCTTCGGTTATCGGCATAGGATTTCTATCTACTCTGAGCTTCTTTCATCCTATGACGAATAAGGTCAATCTTTTTCTGCGGAATCTCGAATAAAATCTAGACCTAAAACCAGCTTCTCACCGGCCTCAAGCCAAAAAGGAGATCGGCATGCCCTTCCATAGAGTGCCTCAAAAGGTGCCATACCAATAATATATTGGAAGTTATTATTATAGGAAAACTCAAATAGAGAAATATGATCTTCCCAAATTCCACCAAAATCAAGAACACATGCTCGAAGAAGATCTTCAAGAGTTTGATTCACACGCTCGGTTTGTCCATCGGACTAGGGGTGATAAGCGGTGCTAAAATTAAGCTTCGTTCCCAAATCTTTTTGAAGACTCTTCGAAAATCCACTAGTAAACAATGGATCACGATCACGAACAATAGAAGTAGGAACTCCATGCAATTTAACAATTTCTTTGATAAAGAGTTTGGCCAAAAGAGAAACGGTCCGATTAGACTGAACGGGAATAAAATGGGTCGATTTAGTAAGTCTATCAACTATCACCCATAAGCTATCATGACCCGAACAAGAATTGGGAAGGCCGTCGATAAAATCCATGGAAATATGATCCCACTTCGAAATTGGAATGTCTAAAGGTTGCAATAACCCACCGGGCCTTTGATGTCCGGCCTTAATGAGCAAGTCATGCAACACTTAACGAAGTTAGCGATGTCAAATTTTATTCCCTCCCAATAATAAAGTCGCTTCATATCCGCTTACATTTTACTACTACCGCGATGAATGGTAAATTTAGAGCAATGAGAATCTTTTAAAATATCTTTACGAAGATCGCTAATATTTGGCACGATAAATCTACCAAATATTCGAATACCGCCACGAGAATCAATATCAAAGTCTTTCAAACCTTCAATATCAATTTTATGCCTAAAATTTTGGCTAAGAAGAGCCAATTCGGGATCTAGCTTTTGAGCTTCAAGGATGCAGTCTAAAAGAGAAGGATGAGCCTTAAGGCTACATAAAACAAGAGATGAACATATATTGGATAGACGATCTCGAATCTCACAAGTGGATAAAGACTCGAGATCATTCCATTCGGATATCATCATGGAAACAACCGCTTGTTACTTTCGGCTAAGTGCATCGGCAATACGATTTCCCTTTCCGGGAGTATAAAGAATATCAAGATTATAAGATGCAAGGAATTCGAGCCACCTTTGTGGATGCAAATTAAGTTCCTTTTGAGAAAATAAATACTTAAATGAATTATGACCAGTGTATAGAACAATTTTCTCTCCCAAAAGATAATGACGCCAAATTCGAGGGGCGAAAACAATAGCCGCGAGCTCTAAATCAAGAGTGGCATATCTAGTCTCGGCAGGCTTCAATCGCCTAGAAGCATAAGCAATAACACGTTCTCTTTGCATGAGAACGACTCCCAAACCAAGACAACTAGCATCGGTATAAACAATAAAATCTTGGTTTCCTTCGGGAATCACAAGAATAGGAGCATCGGAAAGGAGTTCTTTTAATTTCTGTAAAGAAGCTTCACATTTGTCCGACAAATGTATTTAACTCCCTTATTTGTCAAACTAGTAAGAGGCACGGAAATTTTAGAAAAGTCTTTTATGAAACGGCAGTAATAGCCCGCAAATCCAAGAATGCTACAGATTTCCGTCACACTCTCCGGTCTCTTCCAATTTTGTATCACTTCGATCTTTGAAGGATCCACGAATATTCCGGATTTGGAAATAATATGACCGAGAAACTTCACACGAGATTGCCAAAAGTGGCATTTAGAAAATTTTGCTTTTAATTGATTACTCCTAAGAGTTTCCAACATAATCAGAAGATGCTTTACACGTTCCTCCTCAGTTTTTGAATACATAAGAATATCATCAATAAAGATGAGGACAAATCGATCGAGGAAATCTTTGAAAACTCGATTCATAAGGTAAACGAAATAAGCTGGAGCATTCGTTAAACCAAATGGCATAACAAGCCATTCATAAGATCCATAACGAGTACGAAATGATGTCAAAGGAATGCTATCCTCTGCAATACGAAGCTGATGAAAACTGATTGCCAAGTCCAATTGTGAAAAGACTTTAGCACCACTAAGTTGATCGAATAAATCATCAATCTGAGGTAAAGGATATTTATTCTCGACAGTAAGATCATTAAGCTTGCGGTAGTCAACGCAAAGCCTAAGTGTACCATCAGATTTCTTCACAAAAATAGCCAAAGCTCCCCAAGGCGAGGAACTAGAGCGAATAAATTGCTTCATCTCCAATTCGGATAGTTGTTTGCGCATCTCCTCATTTTCCTTATTGGACATGCGATAAGGAGGACGAGTATTAGGTGAAGCTCCAAGGATTAGATTAATTTTGAACTCAATTGCTCGCTTAGGTGGTAATCCTTAAACGGGCTCAAATATGTCGGAAAATTCACGAACAACGTGAGTAAGGGAAATATCATCTTCCTCATCATCATTATCGTCATCACGAGGATTTAGAGAATATATGGATGCTGCCAAAGTGGAATCCAAATCTTTAAGTACAATAGAAATCTGATCAACAAATTGTGGATGTCGAAGATAAATAGTCCGCACAGGACATAAGATATGAGCTTCATAACGGTTAAGCCAATCCATCCCCAAAATCATTCCAAAGCCTAAGTAACGCATGACATGCAAATTGGCTTGGAAAGAAAAATCACATTAAACAATCTCAACATCTTTACAAAGTAAACTGAGTGTTGCAGATCCACCAACCGGATTCGCGATTCTCAAAGAGGTCATTAAAGCAACAACACTTTATCAACAAGTTACTTTTGATATAAAAGAATGGGATGCACCCGTATCAAAAAGAAATCGAATAGGATGATCATGAAACATGATAATGCCATCAAGGATAGAACGAGAAATACCTTGAACACGAGAAGCGTTGCATGGGTCATGCGCCACATTAAGCTTTCTCTCCTTCTTGTTTTGGAGTTTGGGGCATGAAGATAAATAATGATCCAGGCTTTTGCAATAGCGACAAGCACGGGGCTTTGAACACTTATTCGCATAATGGTCCTTAGAACCACAGTTGTAGCATTGCCCACCACTAGATGCAGAAGCCTTCACTGTCGGAGTTACTTATTTCCCCTTTTTATTGGGATAAGGACCTTTGAATTTATTAAGCCTTTTCTTGTTGTTGTTGAAGTTCGGTTTGGCACTCCCAACTTCAACATCACACTCCCTATCCGCCTCTTCAAGACGAAGAGCGATATCAATGATTTGATCAAAAGAAACTTCTAATTTTAGAAGTAATGGCTTCTTGAGAATTTTGTTCAAGCCATAGACCAATCTTTGGTTCTTCTTCAATGGGGTGTTTATGTATTCGACCCCGTATTTAGAAAGTGACTCGAAGGATGCAATATATTCCGTCACAAAAGATTCACCTTGAACAAGGTCAATAAAATGACGGGCCAAAGTCTCCTTTTCAGCTTCCGGCACAAACTTTATTTGAATCTTCCCCGGAATTGCTCCCAAGTAAGATCTGTTTCATTCATTTCAGAAATTAGAAGCTCGTACCAGTCTAATGCTCTTTCTTGGAGCATAAAAGAGGCCACCTGGACACGGTGAAGATCGATAAGATTCATGCGAGAAAAAATTCGATCGCATGCTCTTAGCCAAGCCTGGACTTCAATAATGGTTTCAGAACCTTTGATTGGCTTCCCACCCAAGTTGGTATAATCGTCACACAAGCGTGCAAATCCAGACTTAGGGTGAGTAGGCTCCAGAATAGAACCGGCTGCTTGAGCATTCTTTACAAGATCAAGAAGCTGCTGGGCAGACATAAAAACTCCATCCTGGGGAGTAGCACTGGATTGTCCAGCACTGGGACGATTTGATCTACCCATTTCCCTTCTTTAAGAAAGAAAGAAGAAGAAAATTTATTCTCAAAATAATTATCAAACAATCTTGATAAATAAAACAGGGAATTATAAAGAAAATAGGATGAATCGGTACGAAGACTCGAATTGAAGCCTGAGGCACGATCCTAAGAAAGACTTAGGACAATGATCCTTGCTAGATTATTCTACATTGTTCCGAAGTTTGGCTCTGATACCAAGCTGTGACGCCACACCTCTATACTCACGCTAGTCGAGGACACTATGGAGTAATGCCGTCAACTAGCACGAAGAATAAGGCCATTGAGGAGCGACCATCCATGTAATTTCTTTATGAAAGCACAATTATGTCAGATAGTGTAACGTGCATTTCATTTCAAGAGGAGATCTGATATATCGATACGAACTCGAAACTACTACACAGTGGCTATAATATCTTCGGAAACAAATAAAGAAATAAACATGACACATAACAGTCATAGAAGTTAAAATCACAAAGGCGGAAACAGATATGAATATTACACATAAAAGTGTATATCAGAGTAGTGGTCTAAAAAGATCCATAATATCACAAAAGAATAGTTATAAGTACTGCATAAATGAATAAGTATACATCACGGAGTCTATATCTCAAATGCATGCAACAAAATAAACTACTAGTCTAAGTAGTTAGCCAAAAGTCAGAATAATAATCCCAGATGAGGAGTCAAGCATGGGCACCTATAACATCTCAGTCTGACCCGGGTATTATTTAATAAGAATATAATAAACGGATCAGTCTAGCTATAAATATCAGATAAAAATGAGATAGAATATGAGATGTGACAAAAACGTATGATAACAATAATGCCAGTCAATGACAAATATACCTAAGACAACACGAAAATCATAAAACATCTCAAGAAATCTCAAAACACATAGAAGAATGTCATATTCTTTAGTTTTATTCACCAAACCATAAATATTGACAATTATATCAATGCCATTCACAAAATTTAATGACGCCCAAATTCACCAATGCACAAATATTGATAAAGCTTATCAAAGTAAATCAAGAAAATTGGTAGGATCACAAATTCTAGAAATCATCAACTGAAATCCAGAAATCACAAAAAGGGTGAGGCCTATCACAAAAAGGGAGCATGAAAGCTCACCAACACCTGTATCACAAAACAGAACGCTATTCCATAGTTGCTAACCATTAATTTCGAGCCGAGGCTCCACAAAACGGCCCGTAGACCATAGGTCGCTACCCTACCAATTTGAGTCGAAACTCCACAAAAACGGGGTTTAGTCTCCCTCGCAGACAAAGAGACATTGCACAATGCTAGTGTAAATCGCAAAAATGATCATCATGGATCATCAAGAAGTGTCAATTACACTAAGCTAGTAAGTAGATGAGTTTAGCTTCATGTCCCATAACCACTGGCTTAACTTAAATATTTACAAACAAATTGTAGATTTCCACTCGAAAGTTGTCACAAGACTTTCAATCGAACAAGTCCAAGAATTAACGAACGAAGTAAATGCAAGAGTTTCATACCACTTATTTTACCAAGTCGTTTAATTCGATTTCTCATACGAGTGAGGTAAAAGTTTGTATATACTAGTAGATTGGAAAACGGTTTAAGAAACGAACTTTGTAATAAAATAGTGTTGAAATCGTTTTGATGAAAGAGTTTTGATATTTACTGCTAGTATTGAAACCTTTATATTTTTAAAGTGACAAACCACAAAAATGATTGTAGGACAATCAATCACCAAAATTCACATTCAAAGACGTGAATAAAATCCAAAGAAATCGATACCGAATCCATCGAAATGGATATTCCCAAAAATCCCGAAGATAATGTCATCGAAGTCGATAATAAATGATAACAACAAAAGGAAAACAAAACGAATCGATTAAATTTGGAAACACAAGCTAAATAGGCAAAAACAAGCAGATTCAGACGTCTGAATTTAGGATTCAGACATATGAATCTGGAAAATAAAATATTTTCCAGAACATAATTCAAACGTCTGAACCCGTAAATTCAGACGTCTGGAAACTGTGGTTCAGACGTTTGAATACTGAGGAATAAAAATTCCCAGTATAATATTCATACGTCTGAAATAAGGTTTTCAGACATCTGAAACTATTGCTCAGGCTCTTTTCTGAACCTAGGCCAATAATGGCTAAAATAATTATTGGAAGCGATCGGACGAGCGACGACGACTAAGGATTTATGCCAAGAGACAACCCAGCCTTAAAGGCTCTTCGATACGCCTCAGATACCAATGCCCAAATATCCATAATAGGATTTCATAAAATTAGACCAAAACACCAAAAATTGGAATATTCACCTAATCAATCCAAATTAAAATCAAATGAACACGTAAAGATGTTAGGAATTCATACCTAACAATCAAAGATAATTATAGACTTAGATGTGATGTAAAAATCTCACCTTTTTACACAAAACAAATGAAGAAGAAGCTATAGAGCAATGGCAAGAACAATCACTCTTCAATTCCAACCCAACAAGCTTGAATCTAAGCTTAGAAAAACATTTCCTAAGTTAGGTTTATGAATTTCTGATATTGAAAGGAGAATGAGTTGGAGAAGAAGAAGAGAAGGCTTACCAAAGCTTCTTCTATGAATTCGGAGCTAGAACTTGAATATGCAAAGATAATTAGGGCTTGGAGTTTTAATTTTCCATTCCTATCTCCATTGCTACTAAAGCTTGAGTATTAGGAAAATAAGAATGAAGTGAAGAGGAGAGGTGAACTGAGCTAGAGTAATAAGTGGGGTTAATGGGCTGAAACCCAACCCAAAGCCCCAAGTGAATAGGAGCAAAATTCTACTATCTCCAAACATATCAAAGTTTATACTCAAAAAGGTTGCAAACGTCATTTTGAACTCGATGGGGGTGGTCTCGAGTCCTAATTCGACCGTTTGAAAAAGGTAGATTTTCGGACAAAAATCCGACTAACGATGCTATATTTAAATAAAATATTTAAATACACAATCGTAGAATATGCGGGTTGTTACACTTCCCAACTTTAGTCTAACTGTCTAGGGCCTAAGAAGATTCATTTGATAACAAGATCGCTAATTTGAATGATCCAAGTTCTGACCTTAGTATCGAATGACTCAGTTTCGATATGCGATTGCTTTAAAGTTAACTTTATAATGCTTCTTGGTGATTATGTCGAGAGATTCTAAGAGCAGTTCATCATTCATTTATGAACTGTAGTGAGTTACTCAATGAGAAGTTATTTCGAGTTCAACTAGAATTATACCCTCTATTCCGTTAGCTAGGGAGAATGGAGATTGTTTTGTTGTGGACTTATGGGTCTTTATTAAGTCCAAAGCACAAACGGAAGTTCATCGACCTACTTGCCCTTCGCCTTTTCCAATCGCTTCTTTAGAATGGACTTGATAATCTTGTTCACTGCTTTATCCTATATATTCTCCTAAGGTTTACCATCATTGCAAATCTCTTCTCGATGTGATGCCTGCGGCAGAAATCATTGAACACGGCACTAACGAATTGGCTCCCATTACCAGAAATAATCATTTGTGGAACCCTAATATAAGAGATGATGTTTATAACCACACAGTTGATTACTTTCTTTGCAGTAATGGTGCCTAAAAGTTCTACCTCGGACCATTTGGTGATGAAATAAGCAATGACAATGGCATACTTCATGCCACCTCTTGACAGTGGAAGCACGCCATTGATATTGAATCCCCAAACTGCAAACAACCAGGCACTGACCATCTGAGCAATCTCTACTGGAAAGGCTCTAGGAATTATGTCAAATCTCTTGCATTTGTCACACTTTCTATTGTAATCTGCTATGTTTCGGTTGATAGTTGGTTGGAAATACCCATGACGAAAGATCTTCTTTACGAAGGTTTCCCCCCGGTGTGATGAACACATTCCCTTTCAAGGAAATCTCTTAGGACTTGTTGCGCCTTATCATTGGTGACACACACCGAAGCAAAAGAACCGAGAATTCCTTCCTACAAAGAACTCCTTCATGCATGATGAACCTTTAAGCTTTACGAAGGAGATGATGTCATTCATTTTTCCTATTAGGAAGGATTTCTCCCTACAGATAATTATTTATCGGAGTCATCCATGATTCCTTCACACATTCGACCTCTAAGATCTGATCGAAATCCACCTAGTTGATGCTCGAAGCCGATAGCACTACTACCAAAACCCGGCCCATAAGTTGCTTGTTATCCATATAATTACATAAGAGATATTGTTCCTAATTTGAACCTCAAGAAGATGATGTTGAACCTCATCATACAAAAAAATGTCTAAGTCTTTGTAATAGCAAATGATATCACCATCATTGGCTCTAGAGACGAAAAGCATAAAGTGCCAGGGACGTCGCACCTTATATACTTGGAAGACATTACTAATATAATTATTGATAAAGAGGTCCAACATGCTGCATGACTGCACATTTCTTATACTAATAATAACGTCGAAGAGGATTTCCTAAAGGATTCAAGAAGGTTCAATGTTACAGCAACAAGCAACATAGAAGTAATAGTTCCAATATCAGAAATTGTTCATTGATCGCTCCGCACATTATCATTATCGTCGATGACCTTAGATGACCAATACTCCAAGGATGCCTCTTATTGAATTTGGAGACACACGTAAAGTGATATAGGGGTAGCATCACTTTCTATAGTCAGTGTTGCGAAGAGGTCAAGTATTGAAAATTTCAATGGTCATCTATGAATGTTGGTGTTCAAAGTGCATCTCACTGATACTAGGTTCAATCAGCACCACTACTTACCAAACACAAGCTCATCAACAACAATCACTTTATCAACACTTTACAGCTCTATGAATACTGCACAACGTTTCACTTCACTAACGTGTTTTATCAACCTTTGAAGGACGTCGCAAATCTACATGAAGCAGTATTGATGTTGGACACTATAAATATCCATGAAGACCTTAACACTACAAGGATGCCAAGTGGCACTGCTCTTCGCGGTTATTCAAAATAGCACTTTGATCTTCATATCATTTGAAAGATGTCAATGCAGAAAACCAACACTGTCGAGGTGGCACTAAAGTTCCACTATTATCACTATTAAGATAATTAAATGCATAATATCATCAAGGTCGACAAGTCTATTGTCAACACTACCAACAAGTCTGCTGCCGAAGCATATTCACGTCGAAGATCCTACCACTTCACCCCTATAAAAAAGGCCCCAAAGGCGCTGTTTTGAACATAGAATTTTCTCCCTATAATTCTTTCCTTCTAAAGCATAGTAAACCTTAAATTGAATTGGGGATTTAATCAGTTGTAATACTTGAACCTTGTATAGATAAGGAATTGGAAATCAAACAATTTGATCTAAGACTTGGAAGTCGTCAAACATTTTGACCTAAGTCACTTCGAGCTTATAGACTTGGGTGATACCTTGTCTATACCATATTAATTCATTCTATTCATTTCCTTCAAAGAGACAAATTCTTCAACAACAAAAAATGATTACTTACTTGGAACCGAGCATGCATCAACCTATGACTTTGACTATCCTTAAAGAGAATAACCTTAGCAAGCATCGAAGAGGCTAACATTTATTACACCCATCTTTTGCATGCTTTTGGGTGTTGACAAATTTACTCATTAACATTTTAGCACTAGAAGGAGGGCTCGAACCTCCAATCCTTCATAAGTTCCCCTATAAACTAATTGCGTGAAATTCTTTTGTTTTATAAAAATGGTGAAAGCTAGGGAAAATAATAACATCCTGAACTTTAACTTAGAGAATATGGAGATTGGTCAACCCATTATTTTAAGAAGACTAGCAAGCAAGGAGACCAAAATTCAGGATTTAATAAAACAAGTAATGGAAATGCGAGAGCTTCTTGAAAGGGCACCATCTCAAGAATCTTTAAAGGTGGTGATGCTTATGGAAGAAGGAGATGAAGTGCAATCTCAAAGTAAAATTGAAGATGAAGAAAAAAATTAAAACCATGAGAGTCAAGCTAAAAAGACACTTGAGCAATCAAATTGTTCTATAAAAGTAGGTAATAGAGAGTTCTGCAATGACAAAAAAAAAGGATATTCCCGACCAAGTAATAGAAACATGCTTGAAATGAAAAAATTCTAGACCAAAGGATTTCGAAAAACTCCCCGTCAATGGAAATATTTGCTGTCAGAATTCCATCGTATACCAAATATCTTCCACCAAAGTATGACGGAGCTACTGATATAGATGATCACCTTCAAGCTTTTGGTAACCAAATGGATTTATATACTGTTTTTTGGGCACTTCATTGTAAGATTTTTCTTGTAACTTTTTATGGAGCAACTGCAAAATGGTTTAATAATTACCAGGAAAAGACCATTTGTTCTTCGGAACAATTCTCTTATGATTTCATAGTATACTTTTGCATAAACAATGACCCAACTATGGACTCTAGCATGTTGGCTAATATCAAGCAAAGACTAGTGAAATTACTTGGTGATTACCTAATGGGATTTAATACGAAGGCATTAAAAGCTGAAAACGTAGCTGACAGAGACAAACTGATAGCACTTCGATCAAGGGTAACTGAGCATCTCCTTTTTGGAAGAAACTTTATATTTGTGGATGTAAACAATTACAACAATTCTATTCCCATGCTAAAATATTCATTCGAATAGATAAGACGCAATATGCTGTGAAGAGCTCTTGGCAAAACAGAAGAGATGAAAAATCTAGTTCCAATCATCCCAACAAAAAGTTCAAGGGGAACGAAAATATAAAAGAAGCTTGGAAAAAGGTTTCAAAATCCGACTATGTATTAAATGAACCCCTCTCTAACATTTTCACCGTGGCAAAGGCAATGAAAGTTTGCAGTTAATCATAAAATATGTAGCCATCCTGAGCCCAGTACACGGGGAGATTATTGTGTCCATCATAAAGTAAATGGGCATAATACCGATGAATTTGCACCTTTGCGGGAATAATTTAGAAAATGATCAAGTCAGGATCTCTAAAGGAGTTCATAAAAGAAGCTTAAATGATCTCTCGTTCCAAAAAGAATAGCCCAAACACTTAAAGTCTACTTGACACAGCGGATATAACGGATGACAACGAAATGAGGATTTCGTGTCAAACTAATCGAAGAAACGATTAGACGAAACAAGACAAATCGATAGTTTGAAAATACCGAATGCCCAAATTCGTTGATCTCGAAAGATACCGAATTCTAGCTATCTCCAACACGTTGATCGTGCACGATACCGTATTAAAAGATCTACGACTCTTCTACGTTAATCTCGCGCACGAGATTCCGTGAATCGGCTTCAAATCCGTTGATTCGAGCGCACTCGAATAACCGAAAATGGAAAAAGTAGACAATGCTCAACTTCCAATTTCAAAGAGGCACAAAGCACTCAAACAAAGTTTTATTCGAAATCAACTACTTTACAAATGACACAACCCCGCTATTTATAGAGATTACAACTCACACAACACAGCCTTCACCGACCTAACATAGGTCGCTAACGATCTAATAGATTAAACGACCTAACAAAATACAAGTTACAACAAGTAAACGACCTAGTACATACAACAAAGTACATGACTTAACCAATAACGACTCAATATATACACATAACGTCATAACAGTGAACGACTTAACAACATACGACACCAAGCGACTTAACCAACATCGGCTTGCTTCATGCGACATAAGGTCATTAACTCGCTTGAGCGATCTAAAGAAGCGCGCACCGATTTGCTTGACTTGCTAGGTTGGTCCACACTGCTTGTTTGCGACTTAAGGGTTGATGCGCTAGGTCGCGAACGACTTAAGGTACTCGCGCGACCTAAAGCAACAGAAGCATCTGAACGACCTATGTGGGAGCGACCTAAGGTACGCTGTCTTTCACGTTGCACTGCATCATTTAGCATGTTAGGTCGTAAGTCGTTATGTACTTCGTGACTAAAGGCAATCGAACCCACTTCCTGTGCTGCATCATCCTCCCCCGGTTGAAAACAATTCGACCTCGAATTTGCACCTTCCTCTTCCTCGACAGGCTCATTCCCATGAAACAGAATCAAGTATTTGACATTAAAAACATCAGAAGTGTGAACATTATCCTGTAACCTCAATTGATATGCATTCTCATTGATCTTCTTCACGATCTCTAAAGGACCAATCTTTCTAGCGGCTAGCTTGTTGTAAGTTCCAACAGGAAATCGATCCTTGGTCAGCACTGCATACACAAAATCTCCTACTTTGAAGTCAACCTGTCGTCTTTTAATATCCACGGATTGCTTATACTTCTCATTCGCCTTAAGCAATCATTCCTGTACAACTTTGTGCCATTCTAGCAAATCATTCACCAAATCACTAGCTCGTTTAACAATCCCTTTTTGAAATGGAACTATCGATAAATCAAATGGTCCCTTTGGAGTCGTTGAATAAACAATCTTAAATGGACTGAAACCAATACTTCGATTAACCGCATGGTTATGTGCAAATTCCTCCTGACATAACTTGATATCCCAGCTCTTCAAATTATCTTTCACACGACATCTCAACAAGTTTCTCATTGATCTGTTCACCACTTCAGTTTGCCCATCTGTTTGCGGATGATAGGCGCTACTAAAATTCAGCTTCGTCCCAACCATCTTCTACGGACTCAACCAAAAATAGCATAGAAATCGAGTATCCCGATCAGAAACAATGGTCTCAGGTAACCCATGTAGTCGATAAACTTCTTTGAAGACAATTGAGCAACACAGACTGCATCGGTGGTCCTTTTACATGCTATGAAATGCGCCATTTTCGAAAATCTATCCGCTACAACATATATAGAATCATTCCCTCGCTGAGTTCTTGGCAAACCCAACATAAAGTCCATGCTAATATCAACCCATGGTATAGTAGGCACGGGTAATGGCATATACAATCCTGCATTCATAGTTGTCCCTTTGGAAACTTGACATATGTGACATCTCTCCACAAATCTCTCAACTTCTTTCCTCATGGAAGGCCAAAAATATGATTGAGAAATCAACTGCAAAGCACGATCGCTTCCCACATGACCCTCTTCATGCAATTCTTTCACAATCTTCATTCGCAAACTGCCCTCTGCTATACACAATCGATTTCCTTTGAAAAGAAAACCATCCATCAATACAAACTCAACCGTATTCCCTTTGTCGACTTCATCTACAACCTTAGCAAAGTAAGGATCATCAACAAACAATTCTGGCAAAACATCAAACCCCGTCACTTCAACTCTTATTGTATTCAACAAATGATTCCTTCTACTCAATGCATCTGCCACACGGTTTGTAACTCCCGACTTATGCTTCACAACAAATGTAAACTGTTGTAAGTATGCAATCCACAATGCATGCCTAGCTGCAATCTTGTCCTGTCCTTGCAAATGCTTCAATGTCTCATGATCAGTATATAAAACAAATTCTTTATGGAACAAATAGTGTCTCCAATGCTTCACAGCTTGCACAATAGCGTAAAATTCTACATCATAAGTATTATATCTCATCTTGGCTCCCGCAAGCTTCTCACTAAAATAACCAATAGGAAGGCCCCTCTGACTTAACACCCCTCCAATTCCAACCTTAGATGCATCAGTATGTAGCTCAAACAACAACTGAAATTCTGGTAAAACTAGAATGGGCGCTGACGTCGAAAGTTCCTTGATTCGCTCAAAAGAAAATCCTGCTTCCTCCGACCATGAAAACGCTTCCCCTTCATACAATCAATAAAAGGCGCCATCACGCGATTGAAATGTGGAATAAACCTTCGGTAGAATAGCGTTAAACCATGAAAACTTGTCGCTTCAGTTATAGTCCTGGGCTGTGGCCAATTTCCGATTGCCTCAACTTTACTTTGATCCACCTGAATACCTTCTCCAGATACAACATATCCCAAAAATAAAATACTATGCATCATGAACATGCATTTCTTCGTTGCAGCATAAAATTGTTCCTGTCGCAGTATCATCAACACTTCTCTCAGATGATGCAAGTGTTCTTCTGGGCTTCCACTGTATATCAGTATACCATCAAAATACACCACCACGAACTTCCCAATAAATGGTCTAAAGATCTGATTCATCACCCGCATAAATGTACTAGGTGCATTCGAAAGACCAAACGGCATAACCAGCCATTCATACAACCCTTCTCTAGTTTTGAATGCTATCTTCCATTCATCCCCTGGTCTAATTCGAATTTGATGATATCCGCTCTTCATATCAATCTTGGAAAACATAGTAGCCCCATTCAACTGATCTAACAAATCATCCAATCTCGGCATTGGAAATCTGTACCTCACTGTAATCTTGTTTAATGCACGACTGTCTGTACAAATTCTCCAAGTTCCATCCTTCTTCGGCACAAATAAGGCTGGAACTGCACAAGGACTTAAACTTTTGTACACGCCCTTGTTCAAGAAACTCTTCCACCTGCCTTCTCAACTCCTCTTGTTCCTTTGGACTCATCCTATAATATGGTCTATGTGGTAACACAGCTCCCGAAACAAGATCTATCTGGTGTTGTATGTCTCTCAACGATGGTAATTCTTTAGGCAACTCTTTAGGAAACACATCTTCAAATTCCTCCAATACTAGTTTGAATTCCTCTGGAATTTCAACCTCCTTACTGCTTTCACGTCCGATCAACAAAAACACTTCAGGCTCATCTTCGATTTCTTTAACAAACTCCTTCAAAGATAACAAAGTCTTCAGTTCTTCAATCTCCTCCAACTTGCTTTCTTCTTGTTGTCGTTTCTTAGGAACCAAAGTGATTTTAGTGCCCTCGAACATGAAACTGTAGCTGTTGGTACGACCATCATGTTGTACAGCTCTATCATATTGCCATGATCTTCCCAACAACAGATGACATACATCCATATCAACCACATCACACCAAATTTCATCTTTGTATTTCTTCCCAATTGAAAATTTTACAAAAGCTCTTCTACTAACCTTCACTTCTCCACCTTTCCTTAACCATGCTAACTTGTAAGGTTTAGGATGCTTCTCGGTCTTTAATTCCAACTTCTTTACAGCCTCTGTAGAAATGATACTGTCACAACTTCCCACATCAACAACAAACTTGCAAACCCTTCCTAAAATAGTGCACGTTGACTGGAAAATATTGCTCCTCAACCACTTAGATTCATCCTCTTACTTTGGTGTTAAACAAGATCTCCTCATCATCAAATTACGTCCTTCGTCTCCTGACACTAATTCTACTTCCTCCTCAACTTGTGGTGAATTGCAATATTCTACTTCTTCATCCTCATCCTCAACCTCAGCAACCATCACTCGTTTCTTAAGCTTCGGACATTCATTGCTCTTGTGACCAAACTCTTGACAATTATAGCACTTGAAATTGTTGTTGACCTTGGTCTTAGCAACTTCATTAACAACCGGTTTATTAACAGCCTTGGAAACATTCGTATTGCTACTAGTCCCTTTCACTTGATTGTTGGAATTTGTAAACACACCACTACCTCTTCTGCCTTGCTTCTTCCAAGCTAACGCCTTTTGGCGTGCTTCAGCCATGGATCTTGGATCAAACATGTTCACCATATCCTGAATTTGCATTCTCAGTCCTCCAACAAATCTAGCTGTCAATTGTTCCTTTGTCTCCATGATATCATTTCTCACAGTCAATTGATAAAATTCATCTGCATAATCATTTACCGACTTTGTTCCCTGTCTCAAATTCTGCAATCACTGATACATAAGAGATTGATAATTATAAGGCAAGAAAGTAGCCTTCATCAACTTCTTCATCTTCTCCCATGAGACAATCTTTGATTTGCCCATTCTCTCCCGTGTAAGTTTTGTTTGCTGCCACCATGCCATAGCTATTCCTCTCAAAAGTGTAGCAACCAACTTAACTCTACGATGCTTAGGAACTTCCTTGAAGTCAAAAATTTCTTCAACATTTGATAACCAATCCAAGAATTCTTCAGCTATCATACCACCCTTGAATTCTGGAATTTCCATCTTCGTCCCTGACTCCCATTTACGATCATCTTCTACCTCTCGATATGGATTTCGCACTTGGTCTCGATCTCGATAATGAACACTACCTCTATCACCACCTTCATCATAATAAATTGTACGTGGATATCGATCTCGACCATCAACATCTCTATGATCACGCATATCTCTTCTACTATGTCTTTCAACATCACGATATGGCTCATCTTCAAACTCACGTGGAGTTCTTCTCTCTTCATTTCTGTACTCATGGTGTTCTCGTCTCAATGAAACTGATGATTCTCTTCTTTCTTGATAAGATTATGGCGACACCCTCCTCGCTTCCGTAACTGATGGCGTTCGAGATTGGTGACCTTCTCCTTTGACTTTGATTCAAATCATTCATCAATTTCTCTAACTTCCCAATACCTTCATCAAACTTTTCATTAATACATTGTTCCATTTGCTCAGCTTCTTCTCTTCTATACAACACTTCAACATTTTGATGACGATTAGCTCTTCTCGGCGGCATGATTATCTTGAACAACAATCTTCAACAAACTCGCCTTTAACTTCTTCAACTAAACTGACTTTCGGCCTTGATCAACTTAGCTCGGATCAGAACTTCCACTCTCGGCCTGAACAATTCTCCAACAAACTTGAACAAACTTGGTTTCAACTTCAACTAGCTCTCGGCTTGGACTTACAAAGTGATGCATAGCTCAAACTTAGCTCAGATCTATACTTCTACACTTCAATTTTGCTCCAACAGGCTCGGCTTAGCTATGATTGGCTAAGTCTAGCTCTGATACCAAACTGACGCAGCGGATATAACGGATGACAACGAAATGAGGATTTCGTGTCAAACTAATCGAAGAAACGATTAGATGAAACATGATAAATCGATGGTTTGAAAATACTGAATGCCCAAATTCGTTGATCTCGAAAGATACCAAATTCTAGCTATCTCCAACACGTTGATCACGCACGATACCGTGTTAAAAGATCTACGACTCTTCTACGTTTATCTCGCACACGAGATTCCATGAATCGGCTTCAAATCCGTTGATTTGAGCACACCCGAATAACCGAAAATGGAAAAAGGAGAAAACGCTCAATTTCCAATTTCAAAGAGGCACAAAGAACTCAAACAAAGTTTTATTTGAAATCAACTACTTTACAAATGACACAACCCCGATATTTATAGAGATTACAACTCACACAACACAGCCTTCACCGACTAAACATAGGTCGCTAACGATCTAACAGATTAAACGACCTAACAAAATACAAGTTAGAACAAGTAAACGACCTAGTACATACAACAAAGTACACGACTTAACCAATAACGACTCAACATATACACATAACGACATAACAGTGAACAACTTAACAACATACGACACCTAGCGACTTAACGAACAACGGCTTTCTTCATACGGCATAAGGTCGTTAACTCGCTTGAGCGACCTAAAGAAACGCACACAGGTTTGCTTGACTTGCTAGATTGGTCCACACTGCTTGTTTGCGACTTAAGGGTAGATGCGCTAGGTCGCGAATGACTTAAGGTACTCGCGCGACCTAAAACAGCTGAAGCATCTGAACGACCTATGTGGGAGCGACCAAAGGTACACGGTCTTTCACGTTGCACCGCATCATTTAGCACGTTAGGTCGTAAGTCGTTATGCACTTCGCGACTTAAGGCAATCGAACCCACTTCCTGTGATGCATCACTACTTCTTCTACTAGACAAAAAGCAACTCTGCAACTTCAAATTCAAACTCCTTTCACACTATTGAATCCTATGTCAATTACTCATCATGGATTATTATTACTCTAAAAAAATTCTTAATTTGATTTGCACTTGAAATCATCCATGTATTAACATGAAATTTGAGCGTCTTTATAGTTTAAAATAAAACCAATCCACTACATACAGAAGTATCAACATTTCTGCGTCAAAAATAGCCAATCTCTAGTCTTCTTCAAAGAAAAGATAAATCAAATGTCTAGAACAAAGAGGCTTTTTATCCTAAAGCTTGAATCAATTAGCCTCCTAGCATAAGCTAGCTTCTAACGAAATGTAAATATTCGTAATCTTTCCAAAAGAAGGGATTCTATAAGAAAAAGAATGCTCTTGTCTGTAAACATCTATTAGCTCATGAATCATGAATTTTCAAACTTACAAACAAGATATTCCTTTTTGCTATGAAGACCTAAGGAAGTGCAATTACATACATACACACACACACACACACACACACACACACACACACACATATATATATATATATATATATATATATATATATATATTATAAACGTGGAAGTAGATACAACAACCTTATTTAAGCAAGCCATTTTATTGCCAAATTTTTTTTATCATACCCATCTTGAAGAAAACTGTTTATAGAAATTAAGAAAGATTATTTCTAGTTACTCACTGGTTGAGGGAGTTGAATATATACCTATTTCAAAGAAAGGGTTCGTAAAATCTTCTAAAAACTACATAACATTCGTAAATGCACAAAAACAATTATAGTAAAGTATACCCAACTAAAAGCAATTTCAAAGCTTTCTGAAGTTATTGGAAAGGAAATACTTATGCCCATTTCCCAAAGAAATTTTTTTAGAACTATCCAGATTTGTCAAAAAATACTCTAATTACAAGAGCTTACTCTCGACTAAAGGACTATGGACTCGTGAATCATGACCACTCAGCCTCTTATTTGAGATTCATTTTTTATAATGAGAATGACTTGAAAACCCATCATCAAAAGAGTTCGAGTGACCAAAATATTTCCGGAAAGTAATTCCTTGATTCATTAAAGAAATCCTTTTTTGGAAAATTCTTCCTTCTAAATAGAATTTCATGACAAGGAAAACTGTTGTTTATTCAAAAAGGTTTTCACAAACATTCCAATTGACCAATAGTTATTTTCACAGACTATTCAAAAGAAAAACCTATATTTAAATCATCTCTGCAAGCACGTCCTAGCGAAAAGGACAAAGCCTCCTCCAGGGGTGCTTCCTAGAGGGATGGACAAAGCCTCCTCTCAGAGCACCTTCCCAAAGGAAGGGAAAAAGTCTTCTCCCAAAGCACCTCCTGGAAGGAGGGTCAAAACCTCCAATGCTCTTTCGGAGCACCCCACAAAAATATGGACAAAATGCCAATTAGTGATCCTCAGCCTGGCCCATGTCTAAAGAGTGGCTCATATAAGAAAAGATGAAGAAATCTGCAGCCCGAACTAGGCACAAAGAAGAGAAATGGATGAAGATGTCCTCAACGCAGAGCAAAGTGAATCCCAAAAGGGTGCATAAATAATAAAAATGGATAAAGATGACAGCTACCAAAGAAAAGACAAAGCCTAAAATGGGGGCGCAAACAAAAAACAGAGAAGAAGTCCGAAACCCAAAGAGTTGCTCAAATGGAAAAGGCAAAGTGAAAATGATTAAAGTGTGTAAAGCCTGAAAAGAGGCAGAGGAAAATGATATGAATGTTATCCCAACTTTTGGCAAAGTTGAGATACCCAAATATTACTAGAAACCAATGATTACTCTTCATGAATATCAACCATGCACTGCAGGATAACCATGGATATCGATGAATTTTGTCCGAGTCCGGAATGGGCCACAATTGATAGGACACGACAAGAAAGATCATGGAAGTCTGCACTCCAAATTTCAAGTCAATCCGAGGTCATATGCTCAAGTTATGATGGAATCAAGATAAGAGGAATTGACATTGCTCGGTTCGAACCCATTGTGTTCGAACCCATCACATTCGAAACCATCTGGTTCGAATCCAAAGAAATAAGGTCGCGCCTCGAAAGCATTTGCCCCAGTTCGAATCGATGGAGTTCGTATCCATCGGTTCGAAACCATCTAGTTCGAACCCACCTGCGTTCGAACCGATAGCCCAGCCATGCCACACTCGAACCCATCGGGTTCTAGTCCACCTAGTTCGCATCCATTAGCCTCGACTCCACTTCGAACCCACCAAGCCATTGCCTACTTCGAACCCATCACAATGTCCTCTCTTCGAACCCATCACAGAGCCACACTTCGAACCCATCCATGATGTCGTCTTCGAACCCAACCTGTGTAGCTTCATTCGAACCGACTGAGTCAACCAATCACGATGACGTGTCTTCCATCGGTTCGAATGCGCCGAGATATATGGAGTCGAAGCGGTCAACACGGAGAGAAGTCCGGATCGATTCGAAGCTTGCGCTCCACGTCACCACGAAGTCGCGTGCCACACTGGTTTCGAAACCATCGTTTCGAGTAACAGGGGTTCGAAATTAACAGCCTGGCTATGAAGTCAATTTCGAACCCATCATATCTCCTAACCTACTGATCCAAATGCCGTGAAATTTTCACAGATGCTTGCATACATGATGAAGAATGTCCACGCCAAATTTCACCTCGATTGGATGAATTCTTGATCGGTTCGAATGGAGTTCGAACCGATGCCAAAGTGGGCCCAAACTTCCCGAGACCGTACATGTGGGTCCCCTCACGTGCCAGAAGTGGTCTCCCAAGTTTTCAGCGAGATAGCAGCAGCCTACGCCTATAAATAGACCTCCAGGTCATTAAGAAAAGGGATCTTTCCGCCCTTAAACGCCAAGACTCTGCCGGATTCAAGTTTAACTATCAGAATCACCGTTGTACCTGAATTTCAGAACTACAATTCATTGTAATCCGCTGTAATCAATTGTAATCAGCGAAGAACATCAATAAAAGGAAAAACCTTTGAAGTGGACGTAGGCCGGAGATAGCCGAACCACTATAAAATCGTGTGTTCTTGTTTACATTTACTATTTTGCTACTTAGATCTGCGATTTGTGTTTGGATATTGCTGATTTATATTCCAACACTGGTGCTTTCACATTCATTGGGGTTTGTGACCAATTTTGGCACAAACACTGAAAGGGCCCGAAATCCAATGGATCAGTAAAGTGAATTAATAAAAGAACAAATCCTCACTAGAAAATAAGAATACCTTCCATTAAGGCATATAACAATGAAGACATTTAACATGCCTATTATAGATTTGGGAAAGAAAAAACCTTCAAAAGAAGGTTTATATAATAAATATTTATAAGCAAATCGGGCCATGTGAACAGTCAAACAACTAGAAAAAACTACCACATAAACAGGCAAACAACTGAATGGAACTTCTTGTTGAATGGTTGAAATGGTTGAACGTTTTAATAGTTGGACAATGAAACGAAGCTACTTGCTAAATGATTGAATGGCTGCATAAAACAACTTAGCTCTAAATACAGTTATAATAAATAATTAATACTTAGCAACTACATATCTCCAAATAAGAAACAATTCTTTAAATAACAAAAACCTTTGAAGAAATAATCAGGCTATAACATAGCGTCGGAGAGAACCACGAGACCTTTTCTTTATGCAAATTTGTATTATTAATTAGTTGGTTTTTCTATTCTCTTTTGCCTCCGAATGCATTTACGATATTCTTATTGTAAAAACTGAACTTTGATGAATTTTTGATGAAATCTTTGATGTTTCTAAAAATGGATTCCTGATTCTCTTATTAATTATGATTGGTTTTGTTTCTCGTTGGACAAATTCTAGGTCACTCTTATTATCAGATGACTTTTTGATAAGCTTTTGATCTAGACTTTTGTTTGGATTTTTTATTTTTTTTATTTTCTTATTATTATTTGGGTTCATGGTTTTTTTATTGATTTTATTGATGATTTTTGAATTTCCTATTAAACTTCTGGTCATTTTGTGTAATGTAAGGTTTTATACTGTTACTGGATTGAATTTCTGGCCTTCTATCGCTACTGATTAGTGATTTCTACACTTTTATTATTATCGCTAAAATTGAATTTCTAGTCTTCTTTTGAAACTTACCAAATTGATTTCTAGTCTTCTTATTATCAGATAGAATTATTGATTCCTTATTACCGAGTAGTTTTTTGATCTTCTTATTGTGTGAGGATATTGTGGACTCTGATTAACAGAAGATGGAACCTTGGATTCCTTATCATCAATGACATACTAAATTCTTAACCTCTTTATTGTCAAATGGTTTCCTTACTTTTTCTTAAGAATTCGTACCAAATATTTCCTTTTATTTTTCATAAAATGAATTATTTATATCCTAAAATGCTAATCCATCATTAAAGTATATCTCTTGTGTGAAGGTAAAAATTACAATAAGAAGAGAAGCAAACAATCGCATGACATCTTGCACCAAATC
Source organism: Allium cepa (assembly GCA_030765085.1). Lineage (NCBI taxonomy): Eukaryota > Viridiplantae > Streptophyta > Magnoliopsida > Asparagales > Amaryllidaceae > Allium > Allium cepa. Next base: position 512,654,517 of record CM060941.1, read on the forward strand.
AAAGCTTCGGAAAAGTATCTATGTGACACATTCAAAACAGCTTAATATTAAGCGCCAATCTTTAACACTCTAGATTTTTGGTCATTGTTATCCCTACTTTTGGCAAGGCCGTGATACCAAAATATTAATCGAAAACCAAAGGCAGTTCGTCCCGAAGATCGGTTATACACTGCTTCGCTATGGATGTCGATGAATTTCGTCCGAGACCGGAGCGGACCACAATTGACCAGACATGACAAGAAAAAACAATAAAAGCCATCGTTTCGAATTTCAGGCTAATCGAAGTTCGTATGAATGAAATATTATCGATGCAAGTTGGAGAAAATATGTTGTTCGTATCCATCTGATTGATCGGTTCGAATCCGTCATATTCGTATCCATCAGAGTATCATGATATCGGCTCGCTCGAATCGATCGGTTTCGAATCGATCAAAGAGAACTCACCTCAGCTCTGTTCGTACCCATCAGAATGACTCCACCTCGCCCTTTTCGAATCCATCAGGTTCGCATCGATCAGAGTGAACCTCATCCTGTTCGTATCCTCATGTTCGAATCGTTGAAGATCATCTGTTCGTATCGATCTCGTGAGAGTCTTATGCGCATCGATCCTAGATTCACCTTTCGTATCGATCCCCACAAATCATGAATCATTGTTCGTATCGATCGATAAGAATCTTTAGTTCGCATCGATCAGCCGATAGATACGAGCAAAGGTAAAGCCAATCGATACGAGCAAAGGTAAAGCTAATAGATATTTGGGGGCCCTTTCCATCCTTCGTCGCGAACGGCATCGACCGCAAACGGTCCTGATTTACCTCAAATGGCATACGATCTCGAACGATCGTCATTCGAGGTCATATGGAACTTTCGAGTTTTTTACCGGTTGTTGACCGGATACGAACATCCAACTCAAGGCATTACAAAACACACTTTCCTATCGCAAGGCATGTTTTGGGGGCAAATGTTATCCCGCTTTTTGGCAAAGCCATGATTCCAAAAGATCGAGCGAAAAGAAAGGACATTTCCTCTCAAAGAATGGTTGCACATTGCTTCGCTATGGATATCGATAAATTTTGTCCTAGCCTAGATCAGGCTACAATTGATAGGAAACGGCAAGCAAAGTCATGGGAGCCAATGTTTCAAATTTCAGGTTAATCGGAATTCGTAGGAACGAGATATGATCGATGCAAGTTAGTTAAGATACGCTGTTCGTATCCGTCAGATTGTTGAGGAGATGTCCATTTCTAATCCATCGGATTCGTATCCATCAATGTTTGCTTTGTTCGAATCCATCAGGCTCTACATACTTTGAATCAATCGAGTTCAAATCGATCAGTAACATGAGATCAGTCTGATCGAATCGATCCGATTCGAATCGATCGAATGGCACCGCCTCAGCATGTTCGTATCCATCCTAGAGCACTATTAGTATCCATCATTAGGCCGCACTTCGTATCGATACCAGTATCCATCACCACACCTCGATTCGTATCCATCGGCTTCGTATCGATCGGAATGGCCAGGCCTTCGCATCGATGGACTACGTATCGATCAAGCTTCGGCTAGAGTGTCTTATTCGAATCCATCAGTATGTAGTCTACTTCGTAACGATCACCTAACGTCAACTTCGCATCCATCAGAGATTCGCTGCTTCGTCTCCATCCTAAGACCATGTTCGAATCCAAGAGCAGAGGCTTGTTCGTATCCATCAGGTCAACGAACCCTGGGTGACGTGTCATCCCTCGATACGAACAAGGCGAAATTTATGGAGTCGATATGGTTAACTCGGAGTAAAAACCGGATCGAGGCGAAGCATGCGTGCCACATCATCACGAGACCACGTGAGGTGATCAAGTCAAAGAGATCATTTCGAATTGATGGATTCCAAATAAACAGCCAACGGGAACATACCAACTCGTATCGATCATATCTCCCAAACCGCTGATCCAAATGCAAAGGAATTTTCACAGAACCTTCCATACAAGGTAAAGATTGTTCCTGCCAAGTTTCAGCTCGATTGGATTATTTTTTGATGGATACGAAATCACTTCGTATCGATCTCAGATCGAGTCGAAACTTGGTGGGGTCGGTCGCGTGGGCCCACTCACGTGCCAGAAAAAGTCTCCCGAAGTTTGAGCGAGATCTGAGCCTCCTACGCTTATAAATAGCACCATGAAGCCTTTAGAAAAGGGGATCTTTTGGCCATTCAACGTCCAGACTCTGCCGGATTCAATTCTACTCTTCATTATCGCTGTTGTAATCAAACTTCCGAGCTATTATCAACTGTTATCCGCTGTAATTGATTGAAATCATTAAGTGAATCAATAAAGACATAAGCTTAAGAGTGGACGTAGGCAAGATCGCCGAACCACTATAAATCCTGTGTTTGTGATTGTTATTTCTGAATTGTTGTGTTTGATATTGCATAGATCCGAGATTTGTGTTGAATATTACTGATTTGTGTTCATAAACGGGTGCTTTCATGACTATCGGGTGTTTGTGACCAATTTTGGCACAAACATGATATTTGCAATTCTATAAAAGAAGTTACTTGTATATTCATTGGATCGCGAATGGTCCACGAGCACACCTTGTATGGCAATGAACCGCCAAAATCACTAATTCAGAAAGTCACCCAAACGTGATGTCTGATTCTAGTAATGCAAAGTCCCCCTCAATATCCGATCGCGAACGATCACATTCAGCCTCGTGCGGCATTCGATCGCGAATAATCACATTCAGCCTCATGCGGCATTCGATCGCAAACGATCAAGCTCTGCCTCGTGCGGCACCCGACTACGAACGGTCACAATTCACCTAGTATGACATTCGATCGTGAACGATCACATTCTGTCTCGTGCGGCATCCGATCGCGAACGGTCATATTTTACCTCGTGCGGCACCCAACCGCGAACGGTCACTATTCGTCAGGAACGACGCCCGATCTCGAACGATCGCAAATCGTCTAGAACGACGTCCAACCTCAAACTGTCGCCCTTCATTTGAAGTGACATTCGACCGTGAACGGTCACATTTCACCTCAAATGGCATACGATCCCGAATGATCGTCATTCGAGGTCATATGAAACTACCAAGTCCTTTGCAGGTCATCGACAGGATATGAACACCCAGCTTATACCATTACAAAACACACCTTCCTATCGCAAGACAAGTTTTGAGGGGCAAGTGTTATCCCGTCTTTTGGTAAGGCCGTGATACCAAAAGATTAATCGAAAAGCAAAGGCAGTTCGTGTCGAAGATCGGTTATACACTGCTTCGCTATGGATATCGATGAATTTTGTCCGAGTCCGGATCAGGCCACAATTGACCAGACATGACAAGCAAAAACCATAAAAGCCAGCATTTCAAATTTTAGGTTAATCGGAGTTCGTATGAATGAAATATGATCGATGCAAGTTGGAGAAAATATGACGTTCATATCCATCGTATTGATCCATTTGAATCCGTCATATTCGTATCCATCAGAGTATCATGACATCAGCTTGCTCGAATCGATTGATTTTGAATCAATCAGAGAGACCTTACCTCAGCTCTGTTCGTACCCATCAGAATGACTTCGCCTCGCCCTGTTCGAATCCATCTGGTTCGCATCGATCAGAGTGAACCTCATCCTGTTCGTATCCTCATGTTCGAATCGATCAAGATCATCTGTTCGTATCGATCTCGTGAGAGTCTTGTTCGCATCGATCCTAGATTCACCTTTCGTATCGATCCCTACAAATCATGAATCGTTGTTCGTATCGATCAATAGGAACCTTTAGTTCGTATCGATCAGCCGATAGATACGAGCAAAGGTAAAGCCAATCGATGCGAGCAGTGCTTCCTTTAGTGATCAATGCGAAAGGGCACCCCAAATATCGATATGGTCATCAATGCGAACAGAGCTTCATCGATACGAAGTAGGGCACGATTCATAAGATGCGAGCGTGTCGATACAAACGAGGCGAAGGCCTAGGAACGACTCGATCAACACGTCATAAAAGGTGGAGCGATCCAAGAGTCGCGTGCCATGTCACCACGCACTCACGTGCCTAGGTGGGGCGATGCGGAGGATGGATACGAACGCGGCAGCACTCACGAAAACGCAATCTTGCATCGATCATATTTCACGATCTACAAATCCAAATGCTACGAAATTTTCACAGGAGCTTACGTACAAGCCAAAAAACATTCCTGCCAAGTCAGCTCGATTGGATCATTTTCTGGTCGACACGAATTTGATTAGTATCGATCACAGATCGAGTCGAAACTTGGTGGGGTCGGTCGCGTGGGCCCACTCACATGCCAGAAGAAGTCTCCCAAAGTTTGAGCGCGATATCAGCCTCCTACACCTATAAATAGCCCCTTGAAGCCTATGGAAAAGGGATCTTTCAGCTTTGGAACGCCCAGACTCTACTGGGTTCAATTCTGCAATCCACTACCATCATTGTATTCGAACATCAGAGCTATTATCAACTGTGATCTGCTATAATTGATTGAAATCATCAAGTGAATCAATAAAGTCAAAAACTTCAAAGTGGACGTAGGCCAAATCGCCGATCCACTATAAATTCTGTGTTGTTTATTGCTTTCTTTTGAATTTTCTGAGTGATCTCTCTACGTGTTATTCATCTGAGATTTGTGATTGTGAATTATCAACTATCGGGTGTTTGTGACCAATTTTGGCATAAACAGTCATATTATTTAGGATATTTAATTAGCTAAATTAAATAAAATAATGTGTTGATTAGGGGATTGAGATTTGATTTTAATTATAGGTAGGCATGCCATTTAAAAAATGAACTAAAATCATAAGTTTAAATTGAAATATAGGTGGTGTAAAATAAGAAAGAGTCCATTTTTATACCCTAAACCCTTTGGTCGTGTATCCATACACGTTCATTCTCATTCGAAATTTTTTATAACTCAAGGCCATCCACCACTAACAAGAGCAAGAAGGACGAAAGCTAGGAAGAAGCATAAGCAAATCAAATCCATTCATATATTAATCTCTTTAATCCTTAATGCTAAGGTGAATAATGTTCATATCATATTTTTTTTTCGATTTTTAGATGATTGCCCAATGCTTTGCATTGATTTTCCACATTATGGAATGATGGAATGTTTATATATACATGTTGATGATTTATGTATGTTCATATTGATTTTATGATATGTTTAAGGTGAAAACATTATAAAATGGTATTCGAATGCCTTGCGATATTTTATTAATATCCTAAATATTATTTTGGAGATGGGTTTCAATTTTTAGAATTTTTAATATTGGAAAACATATCAAAATAAATTTTTTGGAATTTTTATAGATTTTTCCTAAGTGTTTTAAGGTTTATATAAGATTATTTAAGGTACGAGACTTAAATGTTTTTTATAATTAAATGACAAGTAGGGGCTTTTTGTAAAAATGACTTAAATTATAAAATCTGGAAAGTCGGCAGCACTTTTGAAAAAGTGTAGTACTTTTTAGTGGTAAAGAAAGAGGCAACCAATCAAAATTAGACATGCAAGGTAGGTTAGGTGAAAAGAACTATTTGCTACATGTTTTCCACTGTTTCGACGCTATCGGCGCCAGGTTCTACCTCCTCATCTTCACTTCTAACATAGTCGTAACTAACGCACATGGTATCAGTCTACCGATAGGTAGTGCATTGGATGTAGGCGGAAGGCAGCGAGTCGATACCAGGGGTTGAGGCTGTCCTATGTTATTAAATTAAAGAAATACTCCTTCTTTCTTTCGATTAAATAGCTTTCAACAAAATAGCTTTCGATCAGGTTAAATAATTTAAAGGAAATGGTTTCGATTGGGTTGCTTCTCTATTTTTAAATAATTGCTTTCGACTAAGTCGAAACCTTTTGCTGTCGCCTTTTTACATTTCGATCCTAATGGTTCCGAAAGGATTATTTCGTTTACTAAAAACTTGGTCGCCTCTCCAATGCTTTCGAAGGGATGCTTTCACACCATCACTTAATCACTTAGGAAATGGTTTTGAAAAATTTGCTTTCGACTTAAATGTTTTAATACCCTTTTTCTACTAGTAAAGTAAAAAACCTAAATTGGTTTCAAAAGAGATAGCTTTAAATGGTTTCGAAGTAGATGCTTTCGATTTTAATTGGTTTCCGATCCTTTTACTCTATTTGAAGGGAGAATCCAAATGGTTTCGACCGAGACATTTTTTCAAAGATTTCGAAGGTATAGATTTTTGACTGTTTGGAAAGGTTTCCATATGTTTTAATTTGAACCCAAAGTGCTTTTGAAAGGATTGAGTTTTGACTATTTTGAAAGGTTTTAATGAAAGGTTTCGAAAGGGGTGCTTCCCCAGGGTTTCAACAGGGTCGCATGGGAAGGCTTTTCCAATGTTTTCAAAAGAAAATATTTAAACGTTTTTAAGGAGGATGTCTGATGTTTTGAAGCTTTAAGAGAAAAGAAAGGAAAGCTTCTCCTATGTTTTCGAAAGGCTATATTTAATGGTTCCAAAAGGGTCGTCAATGGTTTCGAAGTGGCTACCTTTAATGGTTTCGAAAGGGTTGTTAAACGGTTTCAAACAAAGGTTCTGAATGTAATGAGTAGGCAACGTAGCCTGAGTATGTTCAAGTTAAGAAAGGTTTTAACTTGTTTTGAATGGCTAGTTAACTGCCACATGTTTTACATTTAACCCAAAGTGCTTTTAAAAGGTTTAAACATTTTGAAAAGGCTCTCAAGGAAAAATGTATTAGGTAGCTAACCCTAAGAAAACAATTTGGACAGTTAATCCTTTTTTATTTAGACAGTTAACCCATTTTGCGGGTCGTTAGCCCAGATGTATGGATAGACAGTCCATTTGTAGCATAACGGACCTTGTTGTTATATTGTGGGTAGATAGTTCACATATTACTTGTTTTACTACTATGGATGACTGCAGCATCTGTAACGCTTAGCCTTTGGCCTCTAGATACGGGTTGTTGCACAGTCTCCGATAATCCAAGAAGTGTTTGCTCGAGAGGAAACCTTTAAAACCCGTACTAGTCTTGTCAATGAAAATCTTACCTATCCCTCTGTCTGCTTACCAGGTCATATTATTTAAAATTTGGGTACTCATTCTTGAAAGCATGTAGGAGATTTACTTGATATACAAACAATAAAACGGACAAATTTTAAAAACAACCTTATAACAAGTCAGTAGGTATTGAATGACCAAAATGGAGTTCACAAGAAAAACCTCAATTTCTTGCATTGACTAGAAAAAACTAAGAGCTAAATCTATGGTAAGAAGATAGGACCGTAAATAAGAACTAAAAACTTTAATAACAATTAATATAGAGCATCCAAAATGTAATGCTATGCTTGTAAAACAACATCAAGTAAATAAAAAATGCCTAATGTCATTTGAGTTACACTATAAAGAAAAAAATATGTTGTTATTAAATTATACATTAGCAATAAACCTGATGTATGAAATTTAAGGCTTCAAATGGTTTCGATAATTCGAACACTTCCTTCATTTAATTTTAAATCGCAAGAAAGAAAGAATGGCATTAGATTTAATGGGTCTCAAAAGCAAAGTAAAGCAAGTAAATTTCGTAGTATTACCCTAAAGAGTAAAAAGATTCTTCTACATAAGGTGGGGGGAAAATGTTATCCCTAAAATTTCATTAGGGAATATGGTTCCTAATTTGAAGCTCTAAGGAGATGTTGTAAAAAAATTTCACAAGAAACACTCTCTATCCTTATAATAGCAAGTGATATTGACTTTGGAGATGAAAAGTGTAAAGAGCTAGGGACATCACACCTTATAAACTTTGAAGATATTGCTACCATATTTGTTGTTAAAGAGGTCTAACATGCCACATGACTGCAAATTTCTTATACCAATAATAATGTCGAAGAGGATTATCGAAAGGATTCGAGGAGATTCAATGCCACACCAATAAGCAACACAGAAGTAACAGTGCCAATATCAAAAGTTTTTCATTGATCACTCTGCATATTGTCATCGTCGTTAAAGGCCTTAGATCAGCAATACTCCATCTCTTTTCGACTTTGGAGGTACACGAAAAGAAAAATAGGGGCGGCATCACCTTCTGTAGTAAGTGTTGCGAAGAGATCAAGTACGGACAATATTGAAGGTCATCGATAAATGTCAAAGTGGTTAAAGCGCATCTCACTGATACTAGGTTCAGTCAGCATCGCTACTCACCAAACACAAGCTAATCACCAACCATCACTTTATCAACACTTTATTGCTCTTTTAAGACTGCTCAACGTGGCACTTCATCAATGTGTTTTATCGGCATTTGAAGGACGTCATGAATCTATATAGAGCATTATTGATGTTGGACACTATCCATATCCACGAATACCTTAATACCATAAGAATGCCAATCAGGACTGCTCTTCATTGTTTTTTAATATAGCACTTCGATCGACATATCGCTCGAAAGATGCTGACACTGACGACCAACATAGTTAAGCTAGTACTAAATTTTTCTATTATCACAATTAAGAGAATTCAACATGTAACATCATCATGGTCGACAAGGCTATTGTCAACTCTGCCCACAGGATTGCTCTAAAGCTTATTTGTGTCGAACACGCGGCCACTTCACCCCTATAATATAACCCCAAGGCCGCTTTTTAAGGATGGAATTTTCTTACCTCGTTTATTTCCTTCTTAAGCATTGTAAACCCTAAGTTGAGTTTGGGATTTAGTTAGTTGTAATACTTGAACCTCGTGCGTATAAGGAATTGGAAATCATACAATTGCAAAACCTATTGACATATTCGAACTTGAAATTTGCGTATTTAACTGAGTTTCAACTAGGACTTGGACATTGTCAAACATTTTGACTTAAGTCTCTTTGAGCATATTGACATGGGTGATACCGTGTCTATAGCGTATTAATTCGTACTATTCATTACCTTCGAAGTGACAAAGACTTTGATAAAAAGAATGATTACTTTCTTGGAACAATGTATACATCAAACTATGTCTTCGATTAGCCTCAAGGAGAACAACCTTAGCTAGCTTCGAAATAACCTTTGATTATCCCATCTTTTACATGCTTTTGGGTGTTGGCAAATTTATTCGTTAAAATTTCTCATCTCTAGAACTGGCTAACTTCGCCAGTGAGTCAGCCTTTGCATTTTCCTCTATTGGAATATGCATTATAATATAATATTCAACATCATTGAGTAGTTCAAGGGCTCGATTTAGATAAGTAACTATCCTCTCTCCTTTTATCTAAAAATCATTCCACACTTGACTTACCACTTGATGGGAATCGTAGAAGATATGTAAAGTCTTAACCCTCAGCTCCTTGGCAATCTTAAGTCCTGCAATCAAGGCCACATACTCCACTTCATTACTCATCATGGTAAAGTTGAGTTTTAAAGCATAACAAATCAAACGTTCCCTGGGAATCACCAGTAAAGTCCAGTATAAAAAACAACATTCGTTAGATGCACAATCTGTGTACATCTTCCACCTAGCATTCTACTCTCCACTAGTCTTCGGAGTGTTATCTCATGCGCTGTATTCAACTGTAAAATCTGCTAAAGCTTGACCCAGGACCGCTTGTCGAGTGTGATAGGTTATGTCATACACGGACAATTCAATGTTCCATTCCAACAGCCTTCTACAAATCTTAGGTCGTTGTAGAACTATCACAAAGGCTGGTTGGTTAGAACTTTGATCGGATGAACCAGAAAGTTGGGGCGGAGTGTAACACCCCACATTTTTAGTAACATTATTTAGAATATTAAATTAGCTAAATTAAATAAAATAATGCGTAGATTAAGGGATTCAGATTTTATTTTTAATTAAGGGGTAGCCGTGCCATTTAACCAATGAGTTAAAAGAAGAGTTTAAAATGAAGTAGAGGAAGGGTAAAATAGTAAAGTGATCATTCCTTACCCATTAAACTTGGTTGTGTATTCCATACGCGTTCATTATCATTTATCAAAAAAAATTCAAAGATTAAGGCCGGCCACCATTAACAAGAACAAGAGAAAGAAAGATAAAAGGGAAAGCTTAATCAACATCAAATTCATTCAAATCTCATATCCTTAATCTCTAAGGCTAAGGTGAATAATGTTTACAACTCTTGTTTGTGTTGTTTCCGGTTTTAAAAGGAAATTCGAACCTATTAGCAATATTTTGCCATATTTTTGAATCATGGAATGATATTATATACTTATTGATGATTATGCATTTTTATATTGATTTTACAATATGGTTTAAAGTGGAAATCCTATTAAATGACATCCTAATGCATTGTGAATTTTTATATAGACCAAAAATAATATTCTAGAAATGGGTTTCAATTTTAAGTTATATGGATTTTATATGAATTTTATAGAAAAGAAAATGTTAATTTGGGTTATAAATTATTTATGGTTAAATAATAAGAGGTTGGTCTAAGATTTTTAAATGTTGGAAAACATATTAAAAGTGATTTTTTGGTATTTTTCTAAAATTTTCCTAAGTGTTTTAATGGGTTTATAAAATTATTTAAGGTATGGAGTTAATTTTTTTATATATTTGTGAAAGGAGAAGGGCTTTTTGTAAATAAATTTAAATTGCTAATTTTGGAAAGTCAGCAGTACTTTTAGAAAAGAGAAACTTGCAACTAATCACAATTAGATAAACAAGGCGGGTTAGGTACGAAGAAATTGTTTAAAAGTATAAATAAACATGTTTTTCACTTTTTCAATGCTTTCAGCACTAGATTCCGCCTCCTTACCTTCGCCTCCAACACTGTCGAAACCAATGCACAAGGTATCAGGGAACTGGTATTTAGCGAATTGGATATAGGTGGAAGGTATAAAGTCAAAACTAAGGATTGAGGCATTACTTTTCTTTTAAAAGAAAATGCGCCTATTTTCTTTAGACTAAGCAGCTTTCGACTTGGTTAGCTTTCGACTAGATCACGTGGATTTAAAGAAATTGTTTTGATTGGGTTGCACCTTTGTTTAAATGATTGCTTTCGACTAAGTAGCTTTTGACTTGGTTAGTTTTCGACTAGGTTAAGTGGATTTAAAGAAATGGTTTCGATTGGGTTGCGCCTTTGTTTAAATGTTTGCTTTCGACTAACCCGAAACCTTTAGCTGCCGCTCTTTACCTTTCGACCCAGAGTGTTTCGAAGGGTTGTTTTCTAAAATTTGGCCACCTCTCCAATGCTTTCAAATGGATGGTTTCGATAGCATCACTTCTTTATTTAGGAATTCTTTCAAAAGATAGGCTTTCGACTTAAATGTTTTTAACGACCCTTTTCTCTAATCGAAGTATAACTGAATTGGTTTCAAAAGAGATGGTTTAAATGGTTTCGAAAGGTGTTTTTCCACTTGTTTTAAATTGAACCCACGTGCTTTTGAAAGATTTATGTTTATCAAGATTTGATGCTTTCGAAAGGTTTTAAAAATTGTTTCGAAGGGGTGGTCCCCAATGGTTTCTAAGGAATCAAAATGGAAGGTTGTTCTGATTGTTTCGAAAGGATTAAAAGGAAAAGTTTTACATATGTTTCGAAAGCCAATGTTTAAAGGTTTTAAAAGAAGGATGTCTAATGTTTTAAATCTTTCAAAAGGTGGGTTTTTTAGTGATTTTGAAAGGGTTTTGGGAATTGTTTTGAAAGGATGGTTTTGGCCTTTCGGCCAAGGTTAATGGATTCAAAATGGAGACTTTCAAAGGTTTAAATGTTTTTCATCAACTGCAATTTGATTAAAGTATATAAATAACATGACAAGGTGATTTTTGAGTAAAGCATAGAGATTAGACATTTTCCTTATATGAGTTTGGTTTAAAGTTTATAAATCATTTTGAAATGGTTTTCAAGGAAAATTTTGGGAAGATTTCCCTAAGTAAAAATGGCTTAGATATTAGAATAATTTATAGGACTGGCATAGGGTCATGCCCTATATATTAGTTATTAGTCCAACTAATTTTATCCATAATTCCAGTGTATAAGGCTTTGTCATAGGTAAGACTAAAATTATGAATACACGTAGAAATGAATATAGGTTTTTATGTTGATAAGTTATTGGTGAGCACACAAAATCATTACGATTAGGTGACCTTGAGGGATGTGAAGGGCAAATCGTCCAAAAGAGAAGTATTTAACAGATTGTTAAGGACAAACCATCTAGAGGAAGAGTGTCTAACAGTTAATAGATAAAATTTAGAAATATTGTCTGGTAAGCCCGAGTCAGGCAAAGGTTAGTAGTTAACCAAACGAAACTATATTGTTCGAACAGATTGTCCATTTGTTACCTGAGGTTTATGTATGTTTACATAATAATTCTTTACATATTTAACCGGTTTTGATTATAGGAAACGATTTGCAAAATATACGTTTTAAAAGGATGTTAGTGAGAGGAAAACCGTTCTGCTAAGTGGCATGGTCTCACCTAACTAAAATATCCTAGATATAACAGTATTATTCACAACAAGCTTTATGTCTGACTCGAAATTTTTATTTCCCCTTAAACTTTTAGGTGCTCAAAGTTGATTTGAGTAGACTGAGGGTTGCATCTTTCAGGTTTTAGAAATTTTGGCGAATAAAGCTTTCAGAGATGAGCATGTGGCTGACGGATAGCTAAATAGGAGTTAAGGTTTATTTTGTCTTCCCTTGTGTATATTAAGGGAGTTATGACTATATTGACTCAGATCAACTAAGGAAGCATCGTCATATGTCGCTCTTGGCGTATTTTGTAATTGATATATTTAATCATTACCAAGGAAATGATATGGGATTATGTAGCTTAGATGTGAATTTGTTTTGAGATATAATCATTAAAATATTGTTTTTCTGAAATCTATGATTTTGTTCATATTCTAATGCTTCTGATATTATGGGTATCATTAGCATTGTCGTATTTTGTCACCAGAAGTTAATACTATGGATGACTATAGTATTTGTAACGCTTAGCTTTTAGCCTCTAGATACGGGATGTTACACGGAGCGTCCTTGAAGCAATCAATAGATAGTATGTGAGCTTCTCTAGCTTTGGATAGCCTCTTTTTATCCATGTTAACCGCTAGATGACGCAAGACACTGGCCTTTGGATTCAGGACTCCTCACGCCAAAGTGCAGTGCTCATAGCGTGTACCGACACTACCAGATAAATAAACAAGCCCTTATCTTCAAATGGTTTCAACAAAATGAGAGGTCCCTCTAAGTGATATACCGAAGCCTGGAATGCATCTATCCATTCTTTCATCCAAGCGATATCCTCTTTCCTTTTTTGATCATTTTGAAAAATGGATGCATTTGGCAATGGCTTTGAAAACGGATCGACTAAGGGCGGTGACCTTTCCATTCAATCTCTAACCTCTCTGATAATTTCCGACGCTTGATGTTCATTAAAGCTTGGATCTTCTCCAGATTAGCTTCGATTCCATGGGAGTTCACGATGAAGCCTATGAATCTCCCTGATGTAGTGCCAAATGAGAATTTCAACGGGTTAAGCTTCATCTTGTACTTCTGGAGAAAGCTAAACATCTCTTCTAAATCATCAATTTGGTTCGCGGTCACCGTAACTTAAAACGAGCATATTATACATATAGACCACCATCGAGCGCTCGGTCTTATATTTAAACAACTTGTTCACCACCCTTTGGTAAGTCCCCCAGTGTTCTTTAATCCAAAGGTCATGAAAAGATAGTAGTATAGTCCTAAGTCGGTTATAAAGTTAGTTTGTTCCCTGTATGGGACGTGCATCGAAATCTGATTATATCTAGAGTATGTATCAATAAACGAGAGATATTCATGTCCAGTCATCGAGTCTACCAGCTGATTAATCATCGGGAATGAGAAGCTATTCTTCAGGCATGCCTTATTCATGTTAAAATAGTCATTGTATGTCCTCCACTTCCTGTTAGCCTTTTTCACCGGGGTTCGTTTGGTGACTCATTTCGGGTGTCGTAGATGAAGTCATTGCCTTTCAACTTCTCCACGTATTCTTGGAGTACAAAAAATAACTTTGGACCCAGGCTGCGGCGTTTATAATTCATAGGAATGCATTTAGGATTTACATTGAATGCATGAATCACTATCTCTGACAACGCGAACACATTCCATAAATGTCTGAATGCGTCAAGGTGAACACATCCACATTTGCCCGGAGAAAAGCAACTAACCCCTTCATCGTCTTTATGCTAAGCTACAATCCAACCTTCAAGACTTGTGTAGGATCATCTTGACTGATCGGGATGTTGATTGTCAACTCGGATGAAGTTTCCCATCCATGATCTGTCTCATCCCACAAATCCATATCCTCATGGAATCGAGTATGCTGCCCAAGAAAAGGCTCAAGTAGCGGTTGCTATGCATCCAAGCCTTGATGAAGAGAATCCTCTACTCCTTTTCCGTTCTCCCTTCACTTTGCCTCTTTCAGCTTAGCGACATAACATTCTCGACCAAGGAACTGTCACCTTGCACTATTCCCATATTGTTCTCTATTGGGAACTTCATCATGAAGCACCATGGGGCTATAGTCGCTCGAAATTACATAATGGTCGATTGTCCTAATAAGGCATCATAAATAAAATAAATATCCAATACAACAAATGGCATGACCCACACTACCTTGCGGTCACCCCGTTGAAGCATCACCGATTGATCCACACATTCAAATTGATCAATAGTAATCCTATCAAATCCCTAGTCCAAGATATACACAGCTTTAAATCCTCGCCATCCAAAAGCATATGGTCGAAGGCTTTTCTTGAATAAGATGTTGAGTGAACTCCCAAAGTCGACCATAGCTTCCTTATTATTTTAGGGCCAATCAAGGCTGATATCACTAGCAGGTCAATCATTATTGCCTCTACCCCATCAGCATCTCCAATCCAAAAAATAGTATCATCTGCCATAGTCCTAAGTTATTTTGCTGGAGCACCATCTTCAACTGTAAACAGCTCCCATTTACTGATGCTCCAAAGCACCCACATATCTTTCCATCTTATTCCATTCTTTTAAGTTGGATGTGGTCCTCCAATAATAATATAAACCAATAGTCATTTCTCAAACCGCTTGGGCCCATCAACACCAAGCCCAGCTTGCTCCGACTGGGGGTTTGAAGTCCCTGGAATGCAATCCTACGGGATTGCATCAACTATTATAGCTTTTTCTTTTGAATCAGATCTTTGATCACATCACATAATGTCTATATTTGTTGGTGCTGTCACAGTGCATTTATGAAACCATCAAAACTCTGTAGGCATCTTCTCCTTTTTTAGTCGACTCCCTCAGAGCCGGCTTCCTATACTATTCATTGCCTTAAGTAGCCAAGTAAATATTCTCAATTGGGTTGTTCAATGGAGTATGGATGTCATCCTTAAGGATCCTTGGATATCTCCTCGAATCTGATTTCTTATCTCTGGCTTCATTTTTGTTCTTAGTCTGTCCACACTTTTATTTCCCATATTAACATCCACATTTTTGGAATTCCCTTTGAACTTTTTCACAGCAATATTACTTTGCATCACCGTGGCTGACTGAGCGGTATCTACTTTCCTAAAGTAGAACTTGCATCTTCTAAGTGCAAGAACTGAACCACCTTTCTATAAAACACATCCACTATAAGAGGGGGCTTCGTTTTCAACCATGTCCCGAAGTCAGTATCGGGATGAATTCCCCTAATTAGTGCCATCAATACAATATCTTCCTAAGGATTGATTACCTCGGTTATCGTAGTATTAAAGCTTTGCAAAAAGACTTTCAAAAACTCTCCTGCTACTTGAAAGAGGTTCGATAGTGACATGATGTCCTTCGGATGGGTAGTGTGCATATGGTATGCTTAATGAACTTCCACCCATATTATTCAAAACACGATATTGATCTCGGGCTTAGCTGGATGAACCACATCATTACCACCCTTCTAGGAAAATCAGGAAATAATGACATCTTACAACATCTGTAGCTCTAGAAGAATTTGTGTGCCGGTCAAATTTGATCATTTGTTGCCTCAGATCCATCCTCCCACTACATGACGGCACTGTTAGCGTCACAAATCTCCTTGGATATTCCTTATATAGGTTTCTTTTGTGAATGGATTCTAGCTTGGGGAAGAACCCAAATAATCATTACTCCAATGCTAGCTCTCAATTACATGTGTCCTTACCATTTCGTCCAAATCCGACTCGGGTAGATCTATTGAATGGGGATATTCATGATGCATGCCAATTGTTAGGCCCAGCAAATGCTCTTGGTTAGGCTCATGATACTTGGGTTTCCCTATCTTTAGAAGAACCGTTCGTTCAGCATTTCTGAATGTATGACTCATTCGTTGCAGATCTATAATAGCCATTTGATTTCTAACACTCTCGCCATCCAAAGCATGACCGAGAACTAAACCAACATCATCATTCAAAGGTCGAGCATCGAAACCATCATGTGAGGTTTCTATACCAATTCCTCTTGATGGTTCGGTACTATAACACCCTAGATTTTTGGTAACATTATTTAGGGTTTTTAATTAGTTTAATGAAATAAAATATTGTGTCAATTAGGTGATTGAGATTTGATCTAATAACGGGGTATCCATACCACTTAAAATGAATTAAAATAAGAGTTAAATTGAAATAAAGGAGGGGTAAAATAGGAAAGAGGCCATTCCTATATCCCTACAACATGGCCGTGCATTCTTATACCTTTTCACTTTTTATTTTCAAAAATTTTAAAGTGGCCGACCACTATTAATAAGGAAAAGAATAAGAAAGGCTAGGTAGAAGCTTAAGCAAACCAAATCCATTCACATCTCAATCTCTTTAATCTCTAAAGATAAGGTGAGTAATATATACATCTCAAACTTTTATTATTATTTATTTTAAGATGAATTCTGAATATTTTGCATTGATTTTCCATATTTTGTATGATGGAATAATTATATATATATATATACACACACACACACACATACACACTGGTTGATGAATTATAGTTGTTCATATTGAATTTATGATACGTTTTAGGGTAAAAACCCTAATAAACGACATCCAAATGCCTTGAAAATTTTTATGGAGGTTATAAATGATATTTAGGAGATGATTTTCAATTTAAGGAATTTTATGAATAATTGTGGAATTTATTTGAATTTTCTAGTAAAGAAAATGTTAAATTGGGTTAAAAATTATTTAGGGTGAAATATTAAAAGGTTTGGGTCTGAAATTTTTATATGTTGGAAAACATATTAAAAGAGATTTTTTGGAATTTTTATAGAATTTTCCTAAGTGCTTTAATGGTCGTATTAAATTATTTACTTTATGGGAAATAAATATTTTATATAATAAATGAAGAAGAAGGGGTTTTCTTTGAAAATCAATTAAAAAGACTAGTTCTGAAAACTACAGCACTTATTATTGGTAAAAAAAGAGGCAATCAATCAAAATATTGGACACGTTATGCAGGTTCGGTGAAAAGAACTGTTTGCTGCATACTAATTACTGTTTTGATGCTTTCGGCACCTGTTTCAACCTTGGTTGGCTTTCGACCAAGTCCCTCTGCCTTCGTCACCATCGAAATCAATGTGCATGGTATCAATATATTGGTACATAGCCAGCTGGGTAGAAGGCAAAAGGAATGAGGTCGAAACCAGGGGTTTCAAGGGGCCGAGCCATCATTTTTTCTTAAATTAAAAATGTGGCTGCTTGCATTTGACTAAATGGCTTTCGACTAAGTAGCTTCCGACTCAGTTAGCTGTCGATAGGGTTTAATGGATTTAAAGGAAATGGTTTTGATTGGGTTGTGTCTTTTTTTTTAAAAGATTACTTTGATTAGTTCGAAGCCTCCTTACTGTCGCTTTCTACCTTTTGACCTAGAAGGTTTCGAAAGAGTTGTTTACTTTATTTTCTAAAATTTTAGGCCACTTTACCAATGCCTTCGAGGGGATGGTTTCGACACCAAACTTCTTTACTTCAAAAATGGTTTTGAAATTGATGCTTTCGACTTAAATGATTAAAGAACCCGTTTCCATGATTGAGGTAAAACCCAAATAGTTTTGAAAGAGATAGTTTTTAATGGTTTTGAAATAAATGATTTAGAGTTTAAGGGGTTTTTGACCTTTTTGATCTAGTAGAAGGCAGAATCCAAATGGTTTCGACCGAAACGATTTTCAAAGGTTTCAAAGGGGTGAATTTTTGATTGGTTTCGAAAGGTTTCCATATGTTTTTAAATCGAACCCAAAGTGCTTTTGAAAGGATTGAGTTTTGATTGTTTTGAAAGGTTTTAAAGAATGGTTTCGGAAGGGTAGTTCCCAATGGTTTTGACCGAGTCGAAAGGAAAGGGTTTTTTCGATGTTATAGAAAGGTAATATTTAATGGTTTTAAAGAGGGATGTCTATTGTTTTGAAGCTTTCAAAGGAAAGGCTTTTAAGTTTTCGAAAGGGTCACTTTAAATGGTTTCGAAGGGGGTAACCTTCGAGGGTTTCGAAAGGGCTGTTTAAAGCCTTTAAACAAAGGTTTTTAATGAATAAATAGGTAGTATAGCCTAAGTATTTTCAAGTTATAAAGAGTTTAACTTATTTTGGAAGGATAGTTAATCCTCATTAAAATCCATTAACATTATTTTTAGTAAAGTATAAATAACATAGAAAAATACTTAGAGTAAAGCTAAGAATATATTTTTCTTGTATAAGTATGATTTAAAAGGTAAAATCATTTTGAAAAGGTTTTCAAGAAAAAGATGAAGAGCAGTTAACCCTAAGAAAATTATTTGGACAGTTAGTCCACTTTGATCCAGATAGTTAGTCTAGTTTGGGGGCAGTCGGCCCTAATGTTATGGATAGATAGTCCATTTATAGTGTAACGGACCTTATGATTATGTTGTTGGTGGATATTCCACTTATTTCCTGTTTTTTGGATAGATAGTTCATTTATTAGCATAAGGGATATTACTAATTTGTTATAATCATTTTAATTAGCCAGTTTAGTTGCAGGAAAGGATTTGCAAAATATAGTTCTAAAAAGGATATTAGTGAGGGGAATCCCGTACTGCTAAGCGGCGTGGTCTCACTTAATATCAGTAAAACTAGACGTAACAGAATTATTCACGCCAGGCTTCATGTATGACTCGAAGTTTTTATTTCCTCTTAAACATTTGGGTACTCAAAATAAATTTGAGTAGGCTAAGGTTTAGGGTTTTTAGGTTTTAGTCTTTTTGGCGAATGAAGCTATTAGGGACGAGTAGGTGGCTGACGGATAGCTATTTAGGAATTTCAATTTTATCTTCTTTTATTTCCGCTGATATTAAGTCTGATATGACTATATTTCTTTGATTAAACAATGGGGCATTGTCATATATCACTCTTGGCGTATTTTATAATGATTATAATTAATCCTTACCTAAGAAATGATATGGGATTATGTAACATGGATAAGAATTTGTTTTTAAATATAATCAGTAAAATGTTGTCTTTAGGAAATCTGTGATTTTGTGCATATTCAAGTGATTATGATACTATGGATACCTTTATCATTACCGTATTTTGTCACCAGATTTCAATACTATAGATGATTGCAGAATTTGTAATGCTTAGCTTTTGGCCTCCAGATACCGGATATTACAACTTGGTATCAGACCATGGTTTATGAAAAAAATAAACTATAATTGGTTTTTAAAACATAATCCTAAGGAATTAGAGTAAGATTTGGGTATGGTATAATGCTATTATAACGTACATGTACTTACTACATGTAAACATACACTTTATCTCTAGTCTCGTATCCTTGTTGTGTTATTTTTCAATATCTCATAAGGTTTGAATACGGATATGGATGGTAGAAGATGAAGAGTTAACCCAGGAGGTGAGGGCCCTAATAGGAATGCCAGGCCTAATGCGAGGAGAGGAAAAGGTCAGGCCCAAGTAGAGAATGTAGGTGTAGGAATCCCTCAGGTTGGGATGGAAGCTATGTATCAGTTGTTTGTTAATATGATGTAAGCTGGCATTACAGCTAGAATGGTCGGAGGAGATGCTACAAGGGCAGGGGTTCTGGAAGTTCCCGTAGTTAAACATTATACTAAGCTGAGCGGAGATTATGTTAAGCTTAGAGTGAAGCCATTTCTACGGGCAAACGATGCTATAGAGGTGGAAAATTGGTTGTTGCACTATGAGAGGATCTTTGCAGACTTGGTGCTCAATGATGAGAAAAAGTAGAGGCTTGCTTCCAGATAGCTTCATGGAGCAGCATTGTTTTAGTGGAATAATATGATGACTGGTGTAGATGAGGAAACTTTTTCATGGGCAGATCACAAAGGGATGTTCCAAGAGAGGTTCGTGTCTACAGTGGCACAGTCAACTCTGATTGAAAAGTTTTTTGAGTTAGAGCAAAGAGAGATGTCTATTTTGGAGTACGCTAGAAAGTTGAGGGAATTGGCCAGATATTGTTAGGCTTTAGAGGATATCGTGATGAAGAGGAATGAAAATTTTATTAGGGGATTGAAGCCTACATTAGCAATGGCCACATTAACTCATATAAGAGGTCCTCATGAATTGGTAGTGGAGATGGCCTAAAGGCATGAGAAGATTCTTGATTCTTTAGAGAAGAATATGGCTAAAGAAGTCTAGGTTGGGCAGAATCAGAAGAGGAATTTTTCCTAAGAAAGTTGCTCAGAAGGGTAGAGGAGCTAGGAAGGGGAAGTCTCAGATTATTAGCTTCAAATGTGATAAGAAGGGGAACTTTGCTAATGAGCGTCGTGTCGAAAAGGCAAAGGAAGTGGTTGGTAAGAAGAATGCCAGGTGGTTCAATAGAGACCAGATTGGCCACTATAACCGATGCAAGGAGGCCGCTCAAGATGGAAAAGGCAAGGTGTATGCATTGGAGCTTGCTACTTCAAAGCCAATAGCTCAGGACAAAGGAATGGCAGTTTTGGGAGGTACGCTTCAAATTCGTGGTGTGTTTGTTAGTGTCCTACTTGATACTGATGCATCGCATTCTTTTATATCTAGATGTTTAATTGATAAGCTTAGCCTTAAACCCACATATTTAGTTACATCCTTAAGGGTTGTGAATCCAATAGGAGGGTATGCAACTCTAGAGTTGAGATGTGACCAGTTAGAGTTTGACTTATTAGGTCACACTTCTATTGACAGTCTGCATGTGGTTGATTTTATGGGTTTTAGGATTATTCTTTTGATGGATTGATTAAGTCAGTACAATGCTAGGATATTTTGCCAGGATAGGAAACATCTCTTAGACACTCTAGTTGTAGCGAACGGATTATTTATACCGTAGAAGGTTCTAGTGGTGAAATGAATGCATTACTGGGTGCTATGGGATCGAAAGATAAGTTAAGTTGGGTTTTTTGGTTAGAGAATTTGCTAATGTTTTTTTGCTTGTATTTGGATTGCTACCAAAGCAAGCCAATTAGTTTTAGATAGATTTGATTCCAGGAGTAGAACCAACGAATAGACAGGCGAGCAGAATGAACCCTATGGAGATGAGGGAATTGAAAGTGCAATTGGTGGATTTAAAAGGAAAGAATTTTATTAAGCTGAGTTGTTCACCTTGGCGAGCAGCCGAAGTGTTTGCTAAGAAGTCAAATGGATCCTTAAGGCTATGTATTGATTATCATAAGTTGAAGGAGAGGACGATAAAGAATCGATATCCATTGCCGAGGATTGACGATTTGTTCAACCAGTTGACTGGAGCCAAGGTATTCTCGCAGCTGGATTTGGTAACTGGTTTCCTTCAGCTCAGAGTAGCAGAGGAAAAATATAACTTTGACGGCATTTAAGACCAGGTATGGGTCGTATGAATGGTTAGTTATGCCATTCGGAATGACAAATGCCCAGCATTCTTTATGGATTTGATGAACCAGGTTTTTTGAGAGACTTGGATAGGTTCGTACTATTTTCCATATGTAATATCTTGATATAATTTAGGAATGAAACAGAGCATGAAGTTCATCTCAGAGTGGTGCTTGAGACGTTAAGGCAGCGTCAGCTGAAGGCGAAGTTTTCGAAATGTCATTTCTGGAAGAAGAAAGTGAAGTTTCTTAGTCATGTAGTCTCAGAAGAATGGTTGTCAGTAGATCTGACTAAATCAAAGCAGTGCATAGTTGGAAGAGACCCTAGATGGCAACAGAGATAATGTGTTTCCTAAGGTTGGCAAGTTGTTATCAAAGGTTCATCAAGGATTTTTCGTGGATAGCGGCACCGATGACCAAGCTAACAAGAAAGGGTGTAAAATTGGTGTTGACCGATAAGTGTGAGGAAGCATTCCAGAGTTTGAAACACTTACTGACCTATGCACCGATTTTGATTATTTTGGAAGGGAATCAAGATTTGGTGGTTTTTACAGACGCATGTGAAACAAGATTGGGATTTGTGCTGATGCGGTGGGTTAAAGTGATTGCCTATGCTTTTGATAACCTAGACCACATAAGGTTAGATATTCGATGCATGATTTGGAATTGGCTGTAGTGGTTTCTGCTTTTTAAAGTGTGGAGACATCACCTTTTGGGTTTGAGTTATATACAGATCATAAGTCACTGAAGTATTTGTTCTATTAGAAGGAGTTGAACATGAGAAAGAAGAGGTGGTTAGAGATCATAGTCGCTTATGATTTTGGGATTGAGTACACAGCAGGGAAAAGCAATAAGTTTGTAGATACACTTAGCAAGAAACATTAGAATGTTGTGCTGGCGATGATTGCTAAGTGGAAAGATTTAGAAGCATTAGCAGATTGTAGAGTGCAGTGTAGATTTGAGGCTGGATCTAGTGAAGAAACCATAGTGTTATCTTATTTGGAAGTTCAACCAACGATGATCGAAAAGATTGTTTTTAAATAGATGGAGGATCTAGTATTAGCTGATCGGATCAGGAAGTTAACAGATGGAACCGAGAGCGACGACTTAAAGGACTTTACTCTTGACCACAATCTGTGGTTGAGACGGAAAAGAAGATTATGTGTTTCGAGTATAGAAAACATAAGGAAAGAAGTCCTTGAGCAATGCCATTGTTCGAAGTTCTTTATCCATCTAGGAGGTACTAAGATGTATCAGGATATAAAGAGAATTTTCTTTTGGGAAGGTTTGAAGTGGGGTATTGGTTTATGGGTAAAGCAGTTTTTGATTTGCCAATAGGCAAAGGCCGAACATAAGAAGCCAAGTGGGTTGCTTCAGCCATTAGAGATTCCAATATGGAAGTGGGACTCTAATTCTAAGGACATCATTGATGGGTTGCCAAGGTCAAACAGCGGAAATGAAAGTATATGGGTTATAGTGGACAGATTGAAAAAGAGTGCCCATTTCATTCTTTAAGTCAACCAGGATAGCACCTGTTTTGGTAAAGTTGTTTATGAAGTATGTAGTTGGACTGCATGGAATTCCTAGTAGCATAGTAAATGATAGCGATCCTTTATTCACTAGCGAGTTTTAGAAGAGTCTATAGGAAGTTTTAGGTACCAAGCTAAAGATGAGTACCGCTTACCATCCACAGGCAGATGGGAAAATAGAAAGAATGAACAAAGTCATAGAAATATTGTTAAGAGCTTATGTATTAGATTTTGGGGGATCGTGGGAAGACCATCTGCATTTAGTCGAGTTTTCCTATAACAACAGTTATCAGACTAGTATTGGGATGACACCATTTGAAGCTTTACGGAAGGCCATGAAAATTTCCCATACATTAGTTAGAGACCGAGGATAGGTTGGTTCTTGGTCTAGATTTGGTTAGGGAAGCTGCAGAAAAGATTATGGTCATTCGGGATAGAATGAAGGATGCTCGGTCTAGGCATAAAAGTTACGTTGATAGAAGATGAAAAGATTTAGAGTTCTTAGTTGGAGATTAATTTTTCATCAAAGTTTCACCGATGAAGGATGTGATCAGATTCGGAAAATAAGGAAAGTTAACATCGATATTCATTGGACCTTTTCCTATTATCAAGAGGATCGGGAACATCGTATATAGAGTTGAGTTACCGAGCAGTTTGGCAAGTTTCCATGATGCTTTTCATGTTTCTAATCTCAAAAAGTGTTTTAGAGACCCGGAGACTACTATTGCACCAACTATGCTAGATGATTTAGTGGTAGAACCGAATTTGACTATAGTGAGAAAGCATAATGGCATTGTTGTGAGAGAAGTGAAGAGGCTTAGAACCAAGATGGACAGATTAGTCAAAGTCCAATGGAGCGACATTGACATGGACTATATTTGGGAGGTTGAGAGCAGGATTAGATATACTTATTTTGACTTGTTTAATAGTATGTTTTACCTTCTTGTTTGATTCGTTTTGTAGCTTATTGTAATTTCGAGAATGAAATTCTTTAAGGATGGGAGCATGTAACGCCCTAGATTATTGGTAACATTATTTAGGGTATTTAATTATTTAGGGTAAATAGGAAAGTCACCCTTCCTATATCCCTAAAACATGGTGGTGTGATCCTATACGCGCTCACTTTTCATTTTCAAAAATTTTAGAGGCTGGCCACCATTAAGAAGAAAAAGAGGAAGAAAAGCTCGGAAGAAGCTTAAGCAAACTAAATCCATCCACATCTCAATTCTTTAATATATAAAGATAAGGTGAATAATGTTTACATCTCAACTTTTATCATTTTCAATTTTAAGGTGAATTCTGAATATTTTGCGTTGATTTTCCATGTTTTTGAATGACATTATAATTATATATATACGGGTCGATGAATTAGGATTGTTCATATTGAATTTGTGATATGCTTTATGGTGAAAACCTTATTAACTACATCCAAATGCCTTATGTATTTTTATGAAGGTATAAATGATACTCTAGAATTTTTGTAGAATTTTCCAAAGTGCTTTGGTGGTTATATAAAATTATTTAAGGTGTGGAACTTAAATGTTTAGTGTTATAAATGCAGGAGAAGAGGTTTTTCAAATAATTCAAAACGATTAGTTCTGAAAACTGCAGTACGTTTTAATGGTAAAGAAAGAGGCAACCAATCAAAATTAGATGCATTAAGAAGGTTAGATGAAAAGAACTATTTGCTATAAACTAATTAGTATTTTGATGCTTTCGACACGTGCTTACGCCTTGATTAGCTTTTGACCAAGTCCCTCCGCCTTCATCACCATCGAAACCAATGTGCAAGGTATCAATACATTGGTACATAGCGAATTGGATGGAAGGCGAAAGGCATAAGGTCGAAATTAGGGGTTTCGAAATGGTTGAGGCATCATTTTGATTTAAATAAAAAATGAGCCTACTTATTTTCATCTTAATGGAATTCGACCGAGTAGCTTTCGCTTCAGTTAGCATTCGACTAGATTTAATGGATTTAAGGAAATATTTTTGATTGGGTTGGACTTTGTTCTTAAATGATTGCTTTCTACTAAGTTGAAGCCTCCTTGCTACCACTATCTACCTTTCTATCCAAAAGGTCTCGAAAGTGTTGTTTACCTTGTTCTCTAAAATTTTGGGCCACTTCTCTAATGTTTTCAAAGAGATGGTTTCTACGGTATCACTTCTTTACTTAGGAAATGGTTTCGAAACTGATGCTTTCGACTTAAATGTTTAAAGACCATTTTTCAATGATTGAACTAAAATTTAATGGTTTCGAAAGAGACGGTTTTAAATGGTTTCGAAACTGATGCTTTCAATTTTAATGGGTTTTTGATCTTTTTGCTCTACTATAAGGCAGAATCCTAATGGTTTCGACCGAGATGATTTTCAGAGGTTTCGTAGGGGTGAATTTTTGAATAGCTTCAAAAGGTTTCCACAAGTTCTTAAATTGAACACAAAGTACTACGTCTTGACTGTTTCGAAAGTTTTTAATGAATGGTTTCAAAAGAGTTGTTTCCAAGGGTTTCGATACAGTCAAAAGGGAAGGTTTTTCCAATGTTTTCGAAAGGAGATATTTAAAGGTTTTTAAAAGGGATATCTAGTGTTTTGAAGCTTTCGAAGGAAAGGCTTTTAATGGTTTCGAAAGGGTCACTTTTAATGGTTTCGAAGGTGTTACCTTCAAGGGTTTCAAAAGGTTTGTTTAAAGGCTTTGAAAAAGGTTTCAAATGAATTAAATAGGTTGTATAGCCTTAGTATTTTAAAGTTATAAAGGGCTTAACTTGTTTTGGAAGGATAGTCAATTCTCATTAAAATCCATCAATATTATTTTGAGTAAATTATATATAACGTAGCAAAATTGCTCAGACTAAAGCTAAGAATGTGTTTTCCTTATGTGGGTATAATCTAAACGGTTAAATCATTTTGAAAAGGTTTTCAAAGAAATGATGAAGGGTAGTTAACCCTAAGGAAATGATTCAGACAGTTAATCCATTTTGATTCTGATAGTTAGTCCATCTTGCGGCTAGTCGTCCTAGTTATTATGGACGGATAGTCCAATTATAGCATAACGAAACTTGTTATTATGTTGTGGGCAGATGGTCCATTTATTACCTATTTTTTGGATAGATGGTTTATTTATTAGCATAAAGTTATTGCTATTTCGACATAATCAGTTTGATTAATCAATTTATTTGTAGGAAAGGATTTGCAAAAATATGTTTTAAAGAGGATATAGTGAGGGGAAACCCGTTTCTCTATGCGCCATGGTCTTACTTAATATCCATAAGCCGAGATATAATAGAATTATTCGCATAAGGCTTTATGTTTACTCAATGTTTTTGTTTCCCCTTAAACTCTCGGGTGCTCAAACTTGATTTGAGTAGTCTGAGGGTTAAGGTTTTCAGGTTTTAGTCATTTTGGCAAATACAGCTTCCGAAGACGAGTAGGTGGCTGACGGATAGCTATTCAGCAATTTTAGTTTTATCATGTCTAGATTCCACTGTGTATATTATGTCTGACATAACTATGTTGCTTTGATCAACCATGGGAGTATCGTCATATGTCGCTCTTGGCGTATTTTGTAATGATTATAATTAATCCTTACCTGGGAAACGATACGGGATTATGTAACTTGGATATGAATTTACTTTGAAATATAATCGGTAAAATGTAGTTTTTAGGTAATCTGTGATTTTGTTCATTTCAAGTGCTTTTGATATTATGGATACCATTATAATTACCATATTTTGTAACCAAAATTTAATACAATGGATGACTGTAGCATCTGTAACAGTTACCTTTGGCCTCCAAATACAGGATGTTCCAACTTGGTATCAGAGCATGGTTTATGAAAAACTTTAACCACTAGTAGTTTTTAGTTTTAAAGAATTAGAGCAGGATTGGGGTATGGGATAACGTTATAGTAACATACTTGTTCTTGCTATATATGAGTAATGTTTTATCTCTAATCACCTATCCCTGTTAGGTTATTTTTCTATATCTCATAAGGTTTGATCATGGATATATATGGTAGAAGAGGAGGAGTTAACCCAGGAAGGTAGGGCATGAATGGAAATGCATGCCTAATGCGAGGAGAGGACAAGGTCGGGCCCAAGCAGAGAATGTAGCTGCTGGAATCCCATAGGTTGGGATGGAAGCTATGTATCAGTTTTTTGTTAATATGATGCAACCTGGAGTTGCAGCTAGAATGTTAGGAGGAAATGTTGTAGGGGTAGGGGTTCTGGAAGTTCTGGTAGTAAATCATTATGCTATGCAGAGTGGAGATTACACTAAGGTTGGAGGGAAGTAATTTTTTGGGACAGAGAATGCTATAGAGGTGGAAATTTTGTTATTTCACTTTAAGAGGATCTTTATAGACTTAGGACCCAATGATGAGCAGAAGAGTATGCTTTCTTCCAGGCAGCTTCAGGAAGTAGCTTTGTGTTAGTAGAACAGTGTGATGGCTGGTGTGGATAAGGAAACTTTGTCACAAGCAGATTTTTAGGGAGGGTTCTAGGAGAGGTTTATGTCTGCAATGCAAAGTCTACTTTGATCAAAAAGTTTACTGCAATAGAGCAAGGGAATATGTCTATTTTATAGTATGCTAGAAAGTTCGAGGAGATGGCTAGAAATGTGTATGCTTCAGTGGACACCATGATGAAGAAGAATAAGAAGTTTATCACGGGTTTGAAGCCTTAGTTAACTAGGGCCTTATTACCGCAGATTAGAGATCCTTCTGACATTGTAGTGGAGGTGGCTTTAAGGCATGAGGAGATTCTTGATTCTCTAGAGAAGAGTAAGGCTAAATAAGTCTAGGTTGGGCAGAATCAGAAGAGGAAGTTCTTTCCTAAGAAAGGTTCTCAAAAGGGTGGAGTAGCTAAGAAGGGGAAGTATGAGATTGTTTGCTTCAAATGTGACAAGAAGGGGCACTTTGCTAATGAGTGTCGTGTCGGGAAGGCAAAGGAAGTGGCTGGGAGGAGAATGTCAGGTGCTTCAATTATGACAAGATTTGCCATTATAAGATTCAATGCAAGGAGCCCTCTAAGGATGGAAAGGGCAAGGTGTATGCATTGGAGCCTACTACTTCAAAGCCAATAGCTCAGGAGAAAGAAAATGCAGTTTTGGGAGGCACACTTCAGATTCATAGCATGTCTGTTAGCGTCCTATTTGATAATGGTACATCGCATTCTGTAACATCCCGGAATTTTTAACAGTATCAATTTAATAATCTTTATTAAAATTAAATTGATATTGATAATTTTGTTAATAATAATTGTAACAACCTGCATTTTTATCGATTTTATACTTAAATATTTTATTAAAATATTTCATCATTGGTCGGATTTTAGTCCGAAAATCTGCTTTTTGCATACGGTCAAATTGGGACTCGAGACCCTTCCATTGAGTTCAAAATGCTATTTGCAACCTTTTTGAGTATAAACATTGATATGTTTGGAGCTATCTAAAAATTTGACCTTTTTCACTTTGGGTTTGGGTTTGGGTTCAGCCCAATGTTCTAACTTAATACACCAAACTGAAACCCCCTCTTCATTCACTCCCTCTTCCTCTACTTTTCAGTTCTAAAGAAATTAATGGTGAGTGGAATGAGAAATTAAAATTCAAGCCCTAGTTTTCTATTTGCAAATTAACTTCTAGCTCCAAATTCAGGAGAAACCATTGGTAAGCCTTCTCTTCACCTTCTCCAACTCCTTCTCTCTTGAATTTCAGAAATTCCCAAACCTAACTTTGGGAATGTTCTTCTTTTGAGCATAGATTCAAGCTCATTTGGGTTGTGTTGAAGAGTGGTTGATTATCCCTTTGCTTTCAAGCCTCTTCTACATTGATTTTGTGAAAAGGTGAGATTTTTATCTCACATCTAAGTCCATGATTATCTTTGATTGTTAGGTATGTATTCCTAGCACTTATTCATGTGCATTTGATTTTGATTTGGATTGGCTTTGTGAATATTCCGAATTTTAGTGTTTTGAGTTAAAATCTTCAAAAATCATAGCTTTGTTGTTTGAACTTGTTTTTGGTGATGCATCGAAGAGCCTATAGGGCCGGGTTGCCGTTTGGCATAAATCCCTAGCGCCATTGCTCGTTCGTTTGCGAATTGGACGAGATTGCATAGCAATCACATAGGCCGGAAAATTGCCCAAGGTCCAGTCAGTCGACTGACATTTCCAGTCAGTCGACTGGCTATAGCTATAATGCATTCCGAGGGCCATCTGCAGAGCTATAGGGCTCTGTTTCCCTGCAGTCAGTCGACTGACTCTCTGAGTTCAGTCGACTGACCAGTATCCCGCATATTTTCAGGGACTATGATCAGTCGACTGAACGCATTGAGCCAGTCGACTGACCTACTCTTAAATGCCTATTATGCCTATTTTGCCTATTTGGGTTGTGATTCTAGTTTATATCGATCTGTTTTGATTCCTAATTGATGCTATCAATTTTTCGACTTTGATGACTTCTAATATGGAATTCTTGGAAATATCCATTTTGATGGATTTGATATCGATTTCTTTGGAATTAATTCACGTCTTCGTATGTGAATTTGGTGATTGATTGTTTCTACAATCATTTTTGTGCTTTGTCACTTTAAAATACAAAGGTTTCTATACTAGTAGTAAATATTCAAACTCTTTATCAAAGATTATTTAAACTCTATTTTCAATATCAAACTCGTTTATAAAACCGTTTTTCAACCTATTAGTATATACAAGCCTTTACCTCACTCGTATGAGAAATCTAATTAAACCGCTTAGTAAAACGAGTGGTATGAAACGGTTGCGTTAACTTCGTCGGTTAATTCTTGGACTTGTTCGATTGAATCTCTTGTGACAATTTTCTAGTGGAGATCTACAATTTGTTCATAAATATTTAAGTTAAGCTAGTGGTTATGGGACATGATGCTATGCTCGTTTATTTACTAGCTTACTGTGATTGACACTTCTTGATGATCATGACGATCATTTTTGGTGATTTAGACTAGCAATGTGCGATGTCTCTTTGTCTACGAGGGAGACTAATCCCCGTTTTGTCGAGTTTCGACTCAAATTGGTGGGGTGGCAACCCATGGTCTTCGGGCCGTTTGTGGGGCTTCGGCTCAATTTGTGATGGTTAGCAACCATGGAATTAGCGTTCCATTTGTGATACACGTGTTGGTGAGCTTTATGCTCCCGTTTATGATAGGCCTTCCCCCTTTTGTGATTTCTGGATTTCTATTGATGATTTCTGGGATTTGTGCTTCACCAATTTTCGTGATTTTCATTGATAAGTTTTATCAATATTAGTGCATTGGTGAATTTGTGTGTCATTGACCTTTGTGATTGACATTGATATAATTGTCAATGTTTATGGTTTGGTGAATGAAATAAGGAGTATGACATTCTTTTGATCTTTGAGAAGATTTTTGTGATATTGATTAATCTCTTGTTGACTTTCAATTACTTATTTATCACCGCTTGGCATTGTGATTATTAGACGTTTAGTCATATCTCTTATTCTATATCATTTCATCTAATATTTATAGCTAGACTGATCCGTTTATTATTTTCTTATTTAATAATACTCGGGTCAGACCGAGATGTTACAGGTGCTTCTGCTTGACTTCTCATCCAAGATCATTACCTTGACTTTTGGCTAACTACTTAGATTAGTAGTTTTTGTTGTATACACTTGAGATATAGACTCATGGTTGTATCCATATTCTTTTGTATAGCACTGGTAGCTATTTCTTTTGTGATAGTGTGGATCTTGTTGACCACTACTCTGATGAACACTTTTATGTGTTATATATATTCATATCTATTTCCGCCTTTGTGATATGAATTATCTATGACTGATTTGTGTTATGTTTATTTCTACATTTGTTTCTGAAGATTACATATAGCTATTGTGTAGTAGCTTTGAGTTTGTATCGGCATGTCGGATTTCCTCTTGAGATGAAAAGTTATATTTTTATCTGGCATACCGGTACTCGCACAAAGCAATTATACAGATGGTCGCTCCTCAAAATCCTTATTCTCCATGCTAGTTGACAGCATTTCTCCGTAATGTTCTTGGCTAGCGTGGGTATAGAGGTGGGGTGTCACAATAATTTAAATAGATTTAATAATTTTCTTCAATAAATATTTAATTGGTTATTTTATCTTTTAAAAATAATAAATTGGTTTTTGTTTATAATATAAGTATATAGTTCATATTGTAATTCGATTAGCTTTGTTTTAATTTTAATAAATAAAACATATTTTCTAATTTTAATATTCTTTGTAATTTGAGAATTTTTTTATTTAATATATAAGCTTTTCAAAGTTATTAAATAAATAATCTTGGTTTAAACTAAATAAATGAATCATGATTTAAAATTCTAATATATACATTAATAATTCGAAAATTTTGATTTAATTTAATATTAAGTTTTTAAAGCTATGTAATAAATAAATATATGATTTTAAAATTGTTAAGAAAGATGTTAAAAAATTTAAAATAATTTTGGCTTGATTTTTAAATTTAAAATGAATTAACAAAAAGTTTATAGCTTAATAAAATAAGTAATTCATTAATAGAAGAACTAATTTCTTTTATAATTATTTTAATTTAATAATGAGTCATTTCAAAAAACAATGTATTGTCCTTATAAATAGATTTTGAATAAAAATAGCAATTGTTATTTCAAATTTTAATTTGTATTCATAACTTGATTTTTAAATATTATATTTTTGAATTTGATTTGAATTTAAAATCCAAAGTATAGACTTTTAATTGTTTTAATTTTTATATACATAAGCTTTATTTTAACTATAATTTGATTTTATTTCTTTTAAAAACTTTCTATACATATTAAATTCTAATTAACTAATCAATTAGGCTTAATACATTTATTAACATGTAAATTAATATACAAATTACTTTTAATAGGACAAGTGTTGTATTCTTAAGCTTTTATAACAAATGTTAAAAGGTTAACATATTAAGTTGACAAATGTTGGAATAGTTTACAAGTGTCCTTTTGTTTTAATTTTTCTTTTATTTAAGAAAATCTGAAAATAACCTATATAAGAACACATCTTTCATTCCTATCTCATTTTCTTCATTCCTAATCAAAGAAACTTCAATTTGTTTATTTCTTAAAATTGAAAGTCACTCCACTATAAACAAATCATGTTCAAAACAAATCAGTTTACAAATTCAAAATTCAACTCCTCATAACAAAAAGCATATGCACACCTTCAAACATTTACCTAAAAATCTAACTCCTCTTCAAAATCAATAGCCTATATTTTCAAAACCCTGCATCTGCAATTACAAAATCTGTAGCCTGCTTCTTCAAAAATCCTGCATTTACCATTTTCAAAACCAAATTCTGTTATAAAATCTCCTCATATCAAAAGGCTTCTGCACATTTTCAGAAGCAAAAAACATTTTTAATCTGCACATCTTCAAAATGAAGCCTGCTCAAAAGCAGTTTTAGATCAAGCAAAACTGCATTTTCTGCAATCTGAAAAAAAATGGATTTTGCATGCCACCTGCAATCAAAAAGCAAATCTGCCTCATTTTTTCTCTGCAATCTGGAAGCATGCAGTAGTGTTAAATCAAGCAAATACAAAAGCTTTTTGTATAGAGGCATGCAAACAGTTTTACAATCTGCAAATTCAAAAAGCCTTTCAATCAGAGGCTCTGCTTCCTTTTAAAACCGTGAGTAACTTTTTTTTTAAATTAAAATTTAAATCTTGGTTGCATAATTGTATGTTAAGATGAATAATAATTGCATGTTATTATAAGTAAATATTTGATGTAAATATTATATGTATGCATGCCGTGTATATGCTCTGTTGTACCCTGTTTAAAAATCTGTGTTTTAAACCCTTACCTCTTAACTTAGTTATTGATAAGATCTAATATTAAACAAATGTTGTTTGATTAGCTAAAATTATAGTTTAAAATTTTAATCAAGCCAAATATAAGCTTGTTGTTTCTAGAAACACTAAAACATCAATATATGTTGACACAAACAAAAAAAATCCAAACATGTTAATTTTGAAATTCAGTATCATAAATCAAAAGCACTAACTAAAGCATGATTTTTAAATCAAGAATTAGGATTTTTAGAAATTAGTTGAAGGTGCAGTTGGGTTTTAAAATGAAATGGGATTATTTTCATTTTCCGGTGACCTTTGAATAGTGGTGTCTCGGGGTTCTTCTAGGTGATGGAGGAGAGTTAGGAGAAGCTAGGACAAATCATAGTTGGTGATGGAAATCAATGTGCAAGTTGCGGTAGTGTTTTCTTTTTTTAAACCCTAGTTTTAAAGGGGTTTGAAGAGTCGATCGTTTCGGTTTGTATAATTGACCGAGTGTTAAGATCTTTTGGGAATCGAAAGATTGGTCGTGGATGATGTCGAGGCCGGAGTAGTTAATCTTCAGGTGGTCAGAGCGGCGAGAGTTAGGTGTTGAAAGGTTTGAAGGGAAACCTGATGGTTGTTTTCTATGTTTGGGATTTAGTACTCGAATTTGAATTCGAGGTTAAGTATACGATTTGATGATCGCATCTTGATGTTGGAGTGTCTTTGGATGTAGGACGATCACTTCTGATGATCGGTGGTGGCCGGAGTCACCGTGCATATGCACGGTGAAGTAACTGCACTGGTGATATTTGGTTAAAGTAGAGAAGGCACTCGGGTAAATCCTTGTTTGACTTGAAGTAATGGAGTGGTTTCCTCGGGGAAGTTGGGTTGAAAACTCGAAGCAGATTTGTGGTGTTTCGGGTATTTCTGTTTTACAGGTTTTGATAAAACCTATAGAATCTGTTTTTTTTTTTTTAAAAAAACCTGAAGCTTTTGAATGTAAAGAAGGTTTTAAACCTGATTTTAAATTAAAGTTTCAATTTTAGAATTCAAGTTTGAATTTAAAAATCTTAGTTTTAACATAAGTAAAAATAAAAATAAAATTTCAAACTTGAACTTATTTAACTACTTTGTATAGGTAAGTAGTTTTGAACTTTTAAAAGATGAATTTTTTAAAATATGAGCAAGATTTAAAATTAAATTTAAATCTGGAAATCTAAAATTAAATATGAACTTCGGTTTTGAAATTTAAAAGAAGATTTTAAATTTGAAGATTTAAACAAAGTGTAAACTTAAATCATTAAATTTTGAAATGAAATTAATTTCAAAACTCTTCTGAAATTCATTTCTAAGACAAGCACTTGTTTGTCTTGTAAATTTAAAAGGTTTTAAATTGTTTAAAACTTTGTTTAACTTTAAATGATATTCATTTTAAATTTCATATTTGAAATGAAATTTCAAAGTAATTTTAAAAGTAATTTGTTCCAAATCAATTTGTTTTTAAACATAATTAAGAAATATTTTAACTTAAAATTAAGTTAAGATTTAATGTTTTGAAATTAATTTAATTAATGGAGTAATTAAGGAATATCTAGTTAATTTATTTAATTAATTGAGGTTTAATAAATATTGATTAAGGGTTAATCAATTTGAAATTAAAGATCATTAATTAGATTATCAACTAATGATTAAAGATTTCTTAATTAAGCAATTAATTTATAATCAAGGTTAATTAATTAAATAATTAAGGATTAATTAAGTTATAGTTTACACATAATTAATTAAATAACTATGGATTAATTAATGAATAATTAAAGATAATTTAATATGTAATTAACAATGGTTAATCTAAGTTGATTACTTATTACAAATAACTAGAGAATGGTTAATGAAGGTTATTAACTAAGATTATTTAATAATTAATTAATGTGATTAATTTTTAATAATTAATTAGATTAATTAATTTAATAATAATCATTTGTGAATTGTTGAGTATAATTACTTAATGAAGTAATTAAGAAATTAATTACTTAATGTAATTAAATTAGTTTAATGTGATTGTTTAAATTGATTAATTAAGTTTAATTAATTTAAACACTTGATGTTTTAATGATAATTACTGAATGTAATTAATGGATTGGAAATTACTTAGTGGAGTAATTGATTGGTAATTACAGGATGTAATTAATGGAAGATGTTTTGATAATGTAAGTAATTTGGATTAAATTACTTAGTAATTAATCAAGGGATTAATTAAGAAATTAATAAGTAATAATTAATTTGTTTTAATAAAGTAATTAAGTTAGTTAATTACTGAATATGGTTAATCAAGAGGGATTAATAATTATGGATTAATTACATAAGGTAATTAATTTAAGACGATAACTTATTAAATATAATTAAGGACCATTAATTAATATAATTAATGATATAATTAAAGTTGATTAATTATGATTAATTAATCAATGATAAGTAATTAAAGGTAATTAATTAATGTGATTAATTAAGGATTAATGTTATTAATTATAGTTAATTAATTAATTGATGTAATTAAAGGTTGATTACTATTTTTGGTTAAGAATAATTAATTTGTGAAATTAATTAAGGATAATTACATGAATGTAATTAAAGAGCAATTAATCAAGGGTGATTAATTAAGAAGATTAATTAAAATGATTAATTAATTAATTTGTGATCAATTAAATGGTTATGTAAGCAAGATTTATTGAAGTAATTAATTTATTTTATTTTAAATTATTAAAGATGAAGTAATTAATTCAATTCACTTTAAATTAATTAGAGATGGAGATAATTAATTTAATTCATTTTAAATTAATTATATTGTGATTAAGTAAATCTTTGCTTATGTATGAATGGGTAATATTGATTGCCTTGAATGGATATGATCTCAGAAAATGAGATAAGTAATGTTGTGTGATATGAATGATTTGGTTGCATTATGATGATAATATAGATTATCTATTGTGATGATGATGTGGATTATCTGTTTATTATGATAATGTTGATTATCAATTGTGATTTGTGAGTTATCTATCTGTGTATATATAGATAATTGAATTGTTTTAAACTCTAAAACAACTTGGACCTAAAAGACACGTTTTGGATTTCGATGAGACCGGGATCGGGTTTCCATATTTGGATATTCGAAAACCACATTGATCCAAATTAACGATAGGTCGTGAATCTCAAGTGAAGATGAAGATTCAAAGTGCAAGGGTTATTGTCGTTAACTCTGAGGGTGATTCCAAAATGAATGTAACGAGATAATGCCTTCGGTTTCGTTCGAACCCGGAACGAACTTAGAACATCGTCAGGTGGACGATGAGCATTCTAAGTGATGTGTACACTAAAGGTAATCGTAGAATCAAGCCTCATCAACCGGCAATAGATAAAACATGGGAGGTGCAGCAAGGTTAAGTGGGTCATGCCCAAGTAGGACGAGACTTTCCCCTGTCTAGAGGTCCCTTTTTATTCTGCTATGTGGGCGGTTGCTAGCTACAACCGCGGGGTTGTCTTGTTCGGAACTGTTCAGTAAGGAATGGTTCTGGCCTTGTGTTGCAGGGGATTAGGAGTGATCCTCGGTATGTTGATCTAGGCCACGTACTGTGACAGGCGGCACCCCGGTAGCCCTGCCATTGATGGAATCCAAAATCCAATAAGTGCCGTATGTATTAGTTGTGCCCAACTATGTTGGAACGTGAGATGTAAGCATTCCATCTATTTCTGTATTTTACTTAAAAACCCTAGACATTATTATAATATCACTGGATTTCCTATCAAATGTTTTGGCTAGCGTAAGGTAAAAACTTTTCCATGTTTATGTGTGGGAAGTCTTACATGATACCTTTCTTTTCAAAAGGTTTTTGAAGTTAAGCAACCTTAACATGTTACTCACACCAGACCCATGTCTGACCCGGAGTTTATCTTCTTTTTTCTTAAACTCTTGGGTACTCAAATTTTTACGAGTAGTCAAGGGATTCTGGTTAGCTTTGACAAATTGTGGAGGAGCAATGGAGCAGGAGGCTTCTGCGTCGTAGATATATAGTTTCCGCTGTGTGTTCTCTGTGTTGTTTTCTCTAAGTAGTTCTCTTGTGTTGTATTGAGTTGTATAACTACACAGGTGTTCATAACTATCTAGTATGTGTTGTACTATCTGTGTAACTCTGATGATGATTGTAAACTATGTAATATTTATGTTATTAATATAATTATTCGTTCCGCTGTTCAGATTCTGATGTTGTTTCTTCTTTCTCTTCTTTCTTTTCTCTTTTCTATCCGTTTCTTTCTTCAAGATGATACGATTTTCTATGGTTGGAAAGTCGGGTCGTCTCACATTCTTTTATATCTAGATGTTTGATAGATATGCTTAGCCTTGAATCCATATATTTATTTACTTTCTCACAGGTTACGAATCCAATAGGAGGGTATGCAACTATATGGTTAAGATGTAACCAGTTAGAGTTTGACCTGTTCGGTCACTCTTTTGTTTGCAGTATGCACGTGTTTGATTTTGTGGGTTTGGGATTATTCTTAGGATGGATTGGTTAAGTGAATTTGATGCTAGGATATTTGGCCAGGATAGGAAATATCACTTAGGAACCTTGATTGTTGTGATTGGATTTTTTATACCTTAGAAGGTTCTAGAGGTAAGATGTATGCTTTATCGGGTGTTATGGAATCAGATTTTGAGTATAGTCAAGTTGTCGTGGTTAGAGAATTCGCATATGTTTTTGAGCTTGTAGTTGGATTGCCACCGAAATGAGCCATTGAGTTTCTAATAGATTTGGATTCGAGAGTAGAACCAGTGAGTAGGCCGCAAAGCAGGATGAACTCTACCGAGATGGTGGAGTTAACAGTGCAATTGGTGGAGTTGGAAGGCATGAATTTTATCGGGTCGAGTAGTTTTCCTTGGGGAGCAACCGTAGTGTTTGCTAAGAAGCCTGATGGATTGTTAAGGCTATATATCGATTATCATAAATTGAATGAGATGACAATAAAGAATCGATATCCATTGTCGAGGATTGAAAATTTGATCGATCACTTGAGTGGAACAAAGGTATTCTCGTAGTTGGATTTGGTAACAGGTTTCCATCAGCTCGTAGTAGCAGGGGATAGTATGCCTTTGATGACATTAATGACCAGCTATGGGTCGTATGAATGGTTGGTTAAGCAGCTTCGGCTGACTAATGTACCAGCATTCGTTGTGGATTTGATGAACCAATTTTTCCAAGAGCACCTTGATAGGTTCGTATTGGTTTTCATAGATTATATCTTCTTATACACTAGGGATGAAAGAGAGTATGAAGTTTATCCTAGAGTGGTGCTTGACACGCTGAGTTAGCATCAGCTTAAAGCGAAGTTTTCGAACTGTCATTTCTGGAAGAAGGAAGTGAAGTTTCTTGGTCATGTAGTCTTAGAGGAAGGATTGTCAGTAGAACCGACTAAGATTGAAGTAGTGAATAATTGGAAGAGACCTGGGATGGTGACAGAGAGAAAGAATTTCCTTGGCTTGGCTGATAATTATCGGAGGTTCGTTAAGGATTTTTCAGAGATATTTGCACCAATGACCAAGCTACAAGAATGGATGTAAAATTTGTATGGACTGATAGGTGTGAGGAAGCATTCCAGAGTTTGAAATGCTTATTGACCCATGCACCGGTTTTGGTTATTTCGGAAGGAAATCAGGATTTGGTGGTTTTATAGATGCGTGTGGAACAGGATTGGAAGTTGTTCTGATGCAGATAGGTAAAGTGATTGCCTATGCTTCTATATTGCATAAACTGAATAAGGTTAGAAATCCGACGTATGATTTGAAATTGGCTACCGTGATTTTTTTCTTTGAAGGTGTGGAGACATTACCTTTTGGGAAAAAGGTTTGAGCTATATACCGATCATAGGTCACTGAAGTATTTGTTCTCCCAGAAGGAGATGAACATGAGAAAGAAGAGGTGATTATAGTTCATAGTCGCTTATGATTTTGGGATGAGTACACATCAGGGAAAGGCAACAAGGTTGCAAATGCATTTAACAGGAAACATCATAATTCTATGTTAGCGATGATTGTTGTGTGGAAAGATTTGGAAGCATTAGCAGATTGCAAAGTGCAGTGGAGATTTGAGGCTAGATCTAGCGGAGAAACCGTAATGTTATTTTGTTTGGAAGTTCGAGCAGTGATGATCAATAGGATTGCCTCTAAAAAGATGGAGAAACTAGTTTTACCTGTTCAAATCAGGAAGTTAATAGATGGAACTGAGAGCGATGACTTTAAGTACTTCGATCTTGACCAGAATGGGCTGTTGAGAAAGAAAGGGAGATTATGTGTTTCGAGTATAGGAAACAAAAGGAAAGAAGTTGTAATGACCCAAAATTTAACCACTTAAAAACATAATATTTAAAGTGATTTTAAATATAAATATGAAAGGTTTTATGATTCAAACAATATTTGATAGGATTTGGAAATAGTAATATATATATATATATATATATATATATATATATATATATATATATATAAATAGAAATATTTACTTATGTCGAAAAAAGTGATAAAATTCTGATTCTAGAAAAGTAAGTTTAGATGGTTTAATTAATTATTTTAATCTATTTATTAGTGTATATATTTTTAAATTACATTATACTAATTTATTTTTAAATTTGGTTTACATAAATAAATAGTTTAACTAAAACGCCAAAATATAACTGTAAAACATTTTGTCAAAATTCAACGTTTTGTCGATTTAAAGTTGTCACAATATTGTTGCACCTTTATGTACACAATTTAATAAATATGTTAACATATAAAGGTAGTTAACAATTAACTAAACAAGGTTACTTTTAATAATCACGCTTAGAAAATTTCAGAAAGTAATTAGCAAAAGTAAACTAAAAAAGAAAAAACACATGTCACATCACATGTGATATAAAGTAAAGAAATGTGACATAAAGTAATTATTCTTATTACTTGCTTAACTCTTAAGTATTTGAATTTTAAAAGGGTGATGTGATTTGGATGGTAAGTTTTGAATTAAATTAGTTTATTTACTTCTTAAGGAATGTTACTTAAGTAAAAACAAAAATCTACATTTTATTCTCAAATATTTTCTATAAATATACACTCACTTTATCACATCCCTCCATACTTCTTCTTCTCAAAATTTCAAGCTTCTTCTCACTCTTTTAATGGCTTCTAACCATAACAATGTTATACCAAAATATCTCAAAAAATAAAATAAAGAAAAATATCGACAAAATTCCGCCCTAACCACTTCAAAACGCCTCCTTCCCTCTCCTATTGCTCACGCCCCTTTCCTCCATTTGGCTGAGCAAACTTTCCCCCTTCAAGCTTGGTTGTGGCTTCTAAAGGCAAGTACGAGGAAGTTTAGCAAGTTCTAAGAGCTTAAGGTGAAATTTAGCAAAGTTAGAGAAGTTAAAAGCAAGTTTGAAAGCGACAAATGGTGAGAACATTAAATTGATAAGTAGGAAACATTTATATGATGTTTTGCAAGTCATAAATGTTATTTGGATATCAATAATGATGTTTGATAAGTGTTTGAAAAAGAAAGCAACAACCTTTAAGACATTTGCAAAAGTAAGTAAGCAAATATGTACATAAATGACAATTATGTGACATTGTAATAAAAGAGTTGTTAAATTAACATGCAAGTTCATAGGACATGTTAGGATATGTTAAAATAATTATAAACAATGTTTTGTATGTTTATTTGCTATAAATTGAATATATATGTTGAAACAAGTCATGGATTTACAAACATATAATCACATGGAAATCACTTTCCAAAAGTAATAAAATAAATATGGAATCATTTACACCTTTGAAAAATATTTGAAAATGTTTCAAAAATGATTCCTAAACGTTTAAACTTGTCTCGGCAAAGCTTGGATATGAACCTCAAAATACGCCTAAAATTTGACATGTCGCGTAACGCTAGTTCGTGTTTTCGCGTCAAAAGTTCAAATGAACGTACAAAGTGGAATATAGTTCGAAATTCTTCGAAGTAAGAATTTTTAGAATCCTTATATCCATATCTTTTATATAAAAAAGAAAGTCAAGATTTCATCTTGTATATTTTGAAATATGGAAAAATCAATTTTCAAGAAAAATCCAATTTTTGCACTAAATGACCAAAGTTGGAAATTAATAAAATTAACATTTTAAAAATATGAAATAAATTCTAAAAATCTTTTAAAATGTTTTTAAGTGATTTAAGTTGAAAAGATGGTTTTCTAAATGATACAAAAGTCGTTGAAGAATATAGCATTTAAAGCACTATTTGTAACAATATTTGCAACACTTTTCGCAACTCTTTTCAATAACTTTTGAAATAAAGGTTGAAACTTAACAATTATTTTTCAAATCCTTGGTAAATGTTTTTAAGTAAATAATAAAGCATTTTAAAAGCAATTAGAACAATTTAAAATTATTTCGTAGATGGATAAACAAATAGTTAAGTGATTTAAAAAGGGAAAATGAGTATTCGGAAACGACTAGTAAATTTTTCCTGCTTGTGAGATCTAAAAATGAAAATAAGGTGTGTAATTAAGGTTAGGAATGGAGCAGCCAGTGCCCTGAACTTACCTAGCCTTAGTTTTCCCCTTTAGGCGAGGGGTGGAACACATCGAAAGGAAAGCCCGGATGCTCAACTCGAATTTTATAGAAATAATCGTCTTATACTCATTATTAAAATCCAAAGAGGGAACTTGTCCTATACGTGGAATTTAAAAGGTGATCTCACCGTTATTCTTCCAATAGCACTCCTTGAATACAGAAGTGATTTTGGATAGAAGTAGAATGATTTCCATAATCCTATTTTCTCAAAAGATATTCTTAAAAATGATTTGAGAAATATTTAGTAAGAGATTTAAATGATTTTGTATTCGCTAAAAGAA
Organism: Allium cepa; assembly: GCA_030765085.1. Classification (NCBI taxonomy): domain Eukaryota; kingdom Viridiplantae; phylum Streptophyta; class Magnoliopsida; order Asparagales; family Amaryllidaceae; genus Allium; species Allium cepa. Next base: position 512,696,536 of record CM060941.1, read on the forward strand.
TATTTTGAAAATATATATCTATCGAAGATATTTTGGTAAAGGAAAATGAATGAATCGAAAAATAATCACCTAATTACATCATTTTTATTGATGATTGGCGAAGGAACCGAGGTCGGATTAGGGTGATTCCTATCCAAAAACCACTTCAAACCAACGTATATGTTCGAAAGTGAAGAAATGTTGAAGATGATGATTATTGAAGACCGTGGATCTTCATATCATAAGGATAGCTTGTGGAACATGCTTTGGGTAGCTCCCATTATAGAGTTATTTATAGCAGTGATCTCCTCGTGGTGGAGATTTTTTGGATTGCAAGGACTACTCACTACTAGTGGTAGTAGGAGAATGCCTTCGGTTTGTCCTGTTCCTGGATAACTTGTATGGACGTTTTTTGACATTGTATTTCTAAAGATTATGTACATTGGTTTTTACAAACCTACATCAGTGGTGGCAGAGAAGGCAACTTCTCTTAGCTTAACGCCCTCCTTGAGAATTATGAGCTCAAGGATCGCATTTTTGTAGAAGGATTAGTCAACGGAAATGGCAATGTGACATTCAATGATGTGATATGTGATATGTGAAAGGTAATTACTGCCTCAAGCCTCATCAACCGAAAATGAACGAAACAGGGTTAGATGCGGCAAGGTTAAGTAGGTCATTCCCAATTAGCATATGATCATCCCCTTCTAGATATATTTCTTCTCGCTATGATGTTCGGGATGTAAATTAATGTGGATGTATGCAAAGAGAGCTCTCAAATAAAGGTCGGTAATGACTGGGGGATGATATATTTGGTACTGTCTAGTTACAGAGATAGTCGGTCTTGTGGTGGTAGAAGATCCTTTGTGATGGTCCTCGGGGCATCCATCTAGAGGTATACCCATCGGAAGGTAGCCCCTTTACCTGGTCATTTGTATGGAAATCCATTCTCCAATAAGAAACTTCAGACTTGATTGTAAACCTATTATGTTGGAATTTAATCATTGTAACAATTTCGGCTAAGATTAATAAGTTTATTTGCAAATATTTTCAAAGAATGTCATTAAAAATAATATCCCCAAATTTAACGTAATAAAAGGTTTTGGTTATCAGAAGGTAAAAACCCATTCCATATTTATTTGCGGCGTGGTCTTATGTGATACTTTTTTATTTTCAAAACATCATATTTTGAGTTCTCACACCAATCCCAGTACTGACCCAGAGTTTTTTTCCCTTTAAACTCATGGTGCCCTATTTTTGGGGAAGCCGTGTAATCAGGATACCTTAGGAGCATTTTGGAGCATGTTGAGGAGCATTTTGGAGAAGTCTTTTGGAGCTATGAAGCAGAAGTACCTTATGTTGATATCTACCCATTTTCCGCTATGGTGTAGTATGTATTTCCCAGCATATGTTCGGATAGACAGTTATAACTATCCCGCTGGAATTGTATTTTACTCTGATCAATTATGTATAATTAAAATGTTAAATGCCATGTGAGATTCTATTATTGTGTTATCTTCTACCTTTGTTTTCTTTTACACCCAAGATAATATGCCTCTTCAGCACTTGGATTTACGGCACGTGAATACCGTGGATGTATTGGTGTCGATTTTTAAAGGTCGAGGAGATGGGTCGTCACAGAAGTCTTAGAGGAATGTCATCATCAGAATTTCTTTATCCGTCCAAGAGGTACTCAGATGTATCGGGATATGAACAGAAGTTTCTTCTGGGAAGTTATGAAGCAGGATATTGGTTCATAGGTAAAGGATTGCTTGATTTTCCAACTGGCGAAAGCCAAACACCAGAAACCAAGTGGGTTGCTTCAACCATTAGAGATTTTAATATGGAACTAGGACTGTGTTTCTATGGACTTCATTGATGGGTTGCTTAGGTCAAATAGAGGAAATGAATGTATATGGGTCATAGTGGTCAGATTGACCAAGAGTGCCTATTCCATTCCAGTTCAGTCAACCAGGACGACACGTGCTTTGAAAAAGTTGTTTATGTAGAATGTAGTTTGACTGCATGGAATTCCTAGTTGCATAGCAAGTCATAGAGATCCCTTGTTCACTAGCGTGTTTTGGAAGAGTGTACAGGAAGTTTTGGTAACCAAGCTCAACATGAGTATCGCTTTTCATCCGTAGATGGATGAAAAAGTGGAAAGAATTAACAAAATCTTAGAAGATTTGTTAAGAGCTTGAGTATTAGATTTTGGGGGATCATGGGAAGACCATTTGCATTTAGTCGAGTTTTCATATTACAGTAGTTATCAAAGTAGTACTGGGATGGCACCATTCGAAGCTATGTATGGGAGGCCATGCAAATCCCTCGTGTCTTGGTTAGAGACCGGGGATAGGTTTGTTCTTGGTCCTGATTTGGTTAGGGAAGCTGCATAAAAGGTTGAGGTCATTCGAGATATATAACGAAGGAGGCTTAGCCTAGGCAGAAAAGTTATGCTGATAGAAGATGGACAGGTTTAGACTTCTTAGTTGGAGATAAGGTTTTCATCAAACTGTCATCGGTGAAGGGTGTGATCAGATTTAGGGAATCAAGAAAGTTAGCACCGAGATTCGTTGGAGCTTTTCCTATTATCGACAGGATCGAGAGCATATAGAGTTCAGTTACCGAGCAGTTTGACAGGTGTCCACGATGCTTTTCATGTTTCTCGTCTCAAAAAGTGTGTTAGAGAACCGGAGACTACTATTGCATCGACGATGCAAGATGACTAGGTGGTAGAAATGAATTTGACTATAGTGAGAAGGCCTATTCGTATTGTTGCCAAAGATGAGGATAGGCTTCGAACGATGACGAGCAGACTAGGTCAAAGTCCAGTGGAGCGATGATGAAAGGGACTGTACATGGGAGGTTGAGAGCAGGATTAGAGATACTTATCCTGACTTGTTTGATGGTATGTTTTACCTTCTTGTTTGATTTGTTGTGCATCTTATCGTAATTTCAAGGATGAAATTCTTTAAGGAGGAGAGTTTGTAACATCCTTGATTGATAGAAACATTATTTAGGATATTTAGTTAATTTAATTAAATAAAATAGTGTGTTGATTAGGGGATTGAGATTTGATCTAATTTAGGGTAGTCGTGCCATTTGAACAATGAATTAAATTAAAAATTAAATTGAAATAGAGGAGGCGTAAAATAGAAAAGTGGCCATTCCTATATCCCTAAAACTTGGTCGAGTGTTCCTATGCACGTTCACTTTTCATTTTCAAAATTTTTAAAGAGGCCGGCTACCATTAACAACGAAAAGAGGAAGAAAAGCTAGGAAGAAGCATAAGCAAACCGAATCCATTCACATCTCAATCTCTTTAATCTCCAAAGTTAAGGTGAATAATGTTTACGTCTCAAACTTTTATTATTTTCGGTTTTAAGATGAATTCAGAATATTTTGCATTGATTTTCCGTGTTTTTGAATGATGGAATAATTATATATATATAATTGTTGATGAATTATGGTTGTTCATATAGAATTTATGATATGTTTTAAGGTGAAAACCCTATTAAATGACAACTAAATGCCTTGCGAAAATTTATGAAGGTCATAAATGATATTTTAGATATGGGTTTCAATTTTTGGAAGTTTTTGAAAAATTATGGAATTTATACGATTTTTGTAGTAAAGAAAATGTTAATTTGGGTTAATAGTTATCTACAATTAAATAATAAAACATTTGGGTCTGAAATATTTATATGTTGTAAAACATATTAAAGGAGAATTTCTGGAATTTTTTTTGAATTTTCTTAAGGGTTTTAATGGCCATATAAATTATTTAAGGTATGTGACTTAAATGTTTTATACAATAAATGAAGGAGAAGAGCTTTTAAAAAAAATTCAAAAAGATTAGTTTTGAAAACTGCAGTACATTTATTATTGAAGAAAGAGGCAACAATCAAATTCAGACACGTTAAGCAGGTTAGGTGAAAACAATTATTTGCTATACAGTAATTACTGTTTTGAAGCTTTCGGCACCTGCTTCCGCCTTGGTTGGTTTTCGACAAAGTTTCTCCGCCATCATCACCATCGAAACCAATGCACATGGTATTCATATATTGCCACGTAGCGAATTGGATAGAAGGCGTAAAGCATGAGGTCGAAACCAAGGGTTTCGAAGGGGTTGAGGCATCATTTTGTTTTAAATTAAAAATGTGCCTGCTTGCTTTCGATTAAATGACTTTCGACAGAGTGGCTTTCGACACGGTTAGCTTTCAACTGGGTTTAATGGATTTAAAGGAAATGGTTTTTATTGGATTGTGCCTCTGTTTTTAAATGATTGCTTTCGACTAATTTGAAACATCCTTGCTATTGTTTTCTACCTTTCGACCCAAAAGGTTTCGAAAGAGTTGTTTATCTTATTTTCAAAAATTTAGGGCCACTTCTCTAATACTTTCGGTTAGATTGTTTCGACACCATCACTTCTTTACTTAGGAACAGATTCTTTCAACTTGAATGTTTAAAGACCCTTTTTCTATGATTGAAGTAAAACCTAAATGTTTTTGAAACGGATAATTTTAAACGGTTTTGAAACAGACGCTTTCGGCTTTAATGGGCTTTTTATCCTTTTGCTCTACTTATTTTTAAATTGAACCCAAAAAGCCTTCGAAAGGATTGAGTTCTGACTATTTCGAAAGCTTTTAATGAATGGTATTGAAAAGGTGGTTCCCTTAGGTTTCGACAAGGCCGAGAGGGAAGGTTTTTTCAATGTTTTAGAAAGGCAATATTTAAAGGTTTTGAAGAGGGATATCTAGTGTTTTGAAACTTTCGAAGGAAAGGCTTTTAATGGTTTCGAAAGGGTCACTTTCAATGCTTTTGAAGAGGTTATTTTTAAGGGTTTTTAAAAGGTTGTTCAAAGGCTTGAAACCAAGGTTTCGAATGAATTAAATAGGAAGTAAAGCCTAAGTATTTTCAAGTTATAATGGGTTTAACTTGTGTTGGAAGGATAGTTAATCGTCATTAAAATCCATCAAAATTATTCAGAGTAAAACTAAGAATATATTTTCCCTATTTAAGTATGATTTAAAAGGTTAAATCATTTTGAAATTTTTGTCAAAGAAAATATTAAGGGAAATTAACCCTAAGAAAATGATTTGGATAGTTGGTCCATTTTGATCTGGACAGTTAGTCTAGTTTGCGGGCAGTCAGCCCTGTTGTTATGGACAAATAGTCCACTTGTAGCACAAGGAAACTTGCTATTATGTTATGGGCAGATAGTCTACCTATTTCTTGTTTTCTAAGTAGGTAGTTCATTTATTAGTATAAAGGATATTACTATTTTGATATAATCAGTTTGATTAACATGTTTATTTGCAGGAAAGGATTTCCAAAATATATGTTTTATAGAGGATATTAGTGATGGGAAACTCATTCCGCTAAGCGGCGTGATCTCGCTTAACATCAGTAAACCGGGATGTAACAGAATTATTCACGTCAGGCTTTGTCTCTGACTCGAAGTTTTTGTTTCCCCTTAGACTGTTGGGTGCTCAAAATTGATTTGGGTAGGCTAAGGGTTAAGGCTTTCATGTTTTAGTCATTTTTGCGAATGAAGCTACCAAAGACGAGCAGGTGGCTAACAGATAGCTATTTAAGCATTTTATTTTAATATTTTTTTTGAATCTACTATGTATATTAAGTCTGATATGACTACATTTCTTTGATCACCCAAGGGGGCATCGTCATATTTCACTCTTGGTTTATTTTGTAATGATTATAATTATTCCTTACTTGGGAAACAATATAGGATTATGTAACTTGGATATGAATTTGTTTTGAAATATAATCGGTAAAATGTTGTTTTTAGGAAATCTACGATTTTGTTCATATTCAAGTGCTTCTAATATTATGGATATCATTAACAATACTATACTTTATCACCAGAAGTTAATACTATGGATGCTTGTAGTATATGTAGTGTTTGCACCAAAATTGGTCACAACACTCTTCGGAAGTTTTTGAAGAGTTAATAATGAAGAATGTAAATTGAAAATGAGGATTATCTAACAAAAACTCCAATCAACAGGAAAGTAAATGCACAGACAAGCAATTTAGAGTGGTTCGGCGTGTTGCCTACGTCCACTATGAAGTTTTTTGCAGTTTTATTGATTCTCTTTCAATGATTACAAGTGGTTACAGCAATTAACAGCAAGTTACAACTGGAAATTCGAATTTGACAGCAAAAGTATGGTGTAGATCTCGATCCGGCAGAGTCTGGGAGCTTTAGAATCAAAAGATCCTTTTTCTGTAGGCTCTAGGGCTCTATTTATAGGCGTAGGATGCTGATATTTCACTCAAATCTCGGGTGATTTTTTCTAGCACGTGAGTGGGCCCACGCGACCAATCTCAGAAAGTTTCGACTCAATCTGTGATCGATACGAATTCATTTCGTATCGATCAAGATGTTGTCCAATAAAGCTGAGATTTGGTGGGAACACTCCTTGGCATGTAGGCAATCTCCTGTGAAAATTTAATTGCATTTGGATCGGTAGATTTTTAGATATAGTCGATACGAAATGGACTTTTACGGTGGCTGCCTTGTTCGAATCGATTGCTTCGAATCAATGTTGTCACGCGCTTTCATGATGACGGGGAGCGCAACCTTTGCCTTGATCCGGTCTTTGGTCCGAGTTAACCGCATCGACTCCATATATCTCGCCTTGTTCGTATCGAGGGATGACACATCACCCAGGATTGTTGACTTGATGGATTCGAAATAAGGCCTCACCAATGGATTCGAACTGCAGTCATTGATGGACACGAACTTCTGATGATCGATGGAAATGAACAAGCCTTCCTTTGATGGATACGAACCGCATAGTTTCTCAGTGGATACGAGGCCAACCGATGCGAAGTTGAAGCCCTATGATGGATATGAAGTAAGGTGACCTGATGGATACGAATTGTAGCTGCCTGATGGATACGAAGAGAGGCTTCTATGATGGATGAGAAGCAGTATCCTTTGCCTTAGCTGATGGATGCGGAGTGGGCTATCTGCCGATGGATTCGAATAAGGAGGAGCTGATGGATTCGAATGAGATCGAGTCGAACCGAGGCTACCCGATGGATTCGAACTTGATCGACACGAACTGAGGCACTTCGATAGATATGAACTTGATCGATACGAACTGCGGCACTTCGATGGATACGAAATTGCTATGACCTAGTCGTTACAAACATGATCTATTCGAACAGGAGTTCGATGATGGATACGAAGTCAACCATAGCGATGGATACGAAAGCTGGGTCGTTTCCTCTAGATTGAATCGATCATAACATGAGCATACGAACTCGAATGGACTTGGAATTTGGAATGCATGCCTCCATGGCTTTGCTTGTCACATCCTATCAATTGTAGCTAAATATGGACTCGGACAAAATTCATCGATATCCATAGCGAACCTGTGTAGGCTTGATATCCAGGAAGAGTGATCCTTGGTTTTCAATCAGTTCTTTGGCATCACGGCCTTGCCAAAAGGCGGGATAACGCTTGCTCCCCAAAGTACGTCTTGTGGAAACATGATGTGCTTTGAAAAGCTGCAATTTCTCTCTGAATAATCATCGTATTTTTTCGTTGAAAGTTGTACTCCGTATTGCTGTAACTGACTGGTGTGTGATAGTGATCAGCTGTTTGTCGCCGTAATCGTAATGAGATGAGTATTCGATCCCTGTGAATGTTGAAAATTGAATATTAGCCCGACATATTAGCATATATGTTAACTTGACTCTCGTTAGCGTTGTGCGTCCACAGGTCGTTGTCAGTTTAGTTTGTTATCGAATTTCGTATCGATTCTGTCCTGTACCGGGAAATTCTGGCTGAAACAACGCTTGATGGTTGTTTTTGACTATCCTCTTGTATCGATCCTCTCCTGAGTCAATGTAAGAGGATGAACGACAGTTTTCTACATTGGCATGATTTTCATTGATGGATACGAAATGATCGTTCGTACCGATAAGTTTTGATGGATACGAAGTATTCGTTCGTATCGATGAGTTTTGATGGATACGAAATATTTGCTTATATCGATGGACCTGCACTGTCGTGAGTTGATGGTTGCAGAATGGACACGTCGAATCGACGGAGTTCGATGCTTTTAGTGCAACCTTCGTTGTGCACTTCGAATCGATGAAGTCCAATGGTAACTTCATCTTAATGATGACAAAGTTTGATGGATTCAAAAGAAGCATTTGCATCGATCCATCATTTGACCGTTTGTGACCGGCCACGTTGATTGGGAGGCGAAACGACCCAGTCACCCTTAAGGCTCCATATAAATACTTTAGACTTAGCCATTTTTTCACTTTTTCACTTTTACTGTTGGCTTATACTTTCTGTGCTTTCGTATCGATAGAGAGCCCGATAGAACGAACTGTTCTAGCCCTCGAATCAATTCAATCCTTCAATCCTTCAAATTTAAACATTAAAATCAGGTAGTCTAATAGATTAAACCATGCCACGAACGATGAAACTCGACACCTCTGCCATCCTTTTTCGTTTCTACAATCAATTTTGATGGGTTTAAGATCTGGACGAGTCAGAGCAAGAATGGGGATGGAGCGTGGCCATGGAGTTGAGGCCCTTTTGGAGAAGAAGGAGTTGTGGAGGAACGACTCTGCCTTTGTTTTGTGTCGATCTGTAATAGGAGTTTTCGAATCGATCCAGATTGTATGATTTCGTATCGATATAAATACGAGAGCAGCGATCGATGTGAAGCCAGTGTTTTCAGATCGATGCGAAATGGTGTGCCCTCGATCGATACGAAACGTATCGTTTCGAACTCGATCGATATGAAATGTATCGAGTCGAACCTGATCGATACGAATGTATCGATTCGAACAGGGTTAATACGAAAAATGAAGCATCTCTGACTCGATACGAATTTGAATTGCAGCGACCGATTCCAAGTTGAAATTAGACGAGCTTAGAGAACTTTTGCACACTCGAACACTTGACTCCGACGAGCTTCTGCCTTGCATGATTGAACTTGACCGCAGGATTGCATATTGAACTACCTTTCGAAGCTCGCCGATGGAACCGTAGTTTAACAACAATATAAAGAACTTAAATTTGGATCGGTCATCAGCATCTGGATGGCATGGTTGTGACGGTCAGCGATGATGGTCATTCCGGTCTGATTTTCAGAGTTTTGTGATTCATACATTTCATTTTATTCTGTAGAATTTGCTCAAGTAATGCACAGCACTGCACGACACATTCACGCACTTTACACTAGGGAATGCATGGGCTCTTTAGCATCTAACGATGATTTCCTGTGAGTTTGTTAGTTATGGAAACTTCAAGTTCGCAGCCGCAAGAAGCTCAGAGTTCAGGCCCTCCCGTGCTTGAAGTACCGAAGATTAAGATTGAAGTTATCGGTCCAGCTCTGGACGAGTTACCTGATGCATCCTTCATTAGTAACCCATCGGACTCTGTTCCGTCCAACATTTCGGAATACATGCTAGGAAGAATATGCTTAAGGCATGGTTTGTCGATGGACGACGTATTATTACCGGGACCAAATGATAGACCGCACAATCCAACGGAGGGATATACCGCATTCAATCGCCACGCATGCACAACTGGGACACTCCCTCTGTTTAACCAGTATATAAGAGAAGTATTGTCGTTTTTGGGGATCGCCCCATCTCAGCTACATCCGAACGGATATGCGTCACTCAATAGCTTGTTCATTGCATTTATGGGGTATCTCTATCGACCGCCACTCCCGATTGAGATCAGATACTTGTTTAACTTCAAGAGTCGGACTGATAGTCCATCTTTCACATTCTTGGAAGTGGTAAGGAACTGTTAGATGGTCACAGGTGCTTTGACTAGACTGAGGTACTTCAAGACGGAGTGGTTTTATGTTAGATGCCCCCCAGGATTTGCTAGGCGATGGCTATTTAGACGTGAGTATTGCTATCTTCTCGGGTAGTTGGTAAAACTGATGTTGATGAAGTCGAAATCACATCTCTTTTTCTTTTCAGCCATAATCCAGCGACCGAAAGTGAACGTTTCAAGGAGATAGTTTGGGTCTCTTGACGGATAAGAATCTTAGGATTCTTGGGTTAATCGAGCGAAGACAAAGTATAATGCTCGACGGTGCTTTAAAGATTGCCTCGAAAGAATGAGTTAAACGAAGAAAGCATAAAGTTGTTACAATTAAGGAGGCGGACTCCGAGAGAACTCACACCGATGAAGAACCGTTGGGCGAACCTGCGGATGTAGCCCAAGATACCGAAGAGCAAAGAAAAGGCAAGGCAGCCGTTGCTAAGCCACCTAAAAAGGGGAGATGGAAATCGGTTGTCACGTCCCGACCCGCCTCCAGAATTAGAATTTCGAAAATGTCTCCCCAAGAACTGAGAATCTTTATGAAGGGCTCGCCGATCTTCCAATTCCGGATGATGTGTCCTTGCAGCATGATGTCAGATTGGACGAACTTTCAAAAGCCTAAGTTTTTAGCGAGTCTCTGCCCATTAGTGCGGTTGACACATCCGGTTGGTCGGGGGGTTGCACCTACATTCACACTTCACGGCATTACATGATTTCTGAGTGTAATACGCTCACTGTGAGAGATTACTAACTTCGTTTTATATTTTGCTTCGCAGATACCATGTCTGGTCGAAGTTCGATGCTTGGCAGTCTTCGTAACAAACGCAAGTCTTCTTCATATTACGAATCATATAGGAGAGAAGGGGACAGAGACTACGACCAAGGGTACTTGAGCCGTGAACGCTCTGACAGAGACAAAGATTATAGGCGTCGGTCTCGATCTCGCACGCCACCTCCTAGAGCTCTCGCACCACCTCCGGTTCACGTTTCAAGGCCTCTAGAAACTTCACGGCACAAGCCGTCTTCCCAATCATCGAGGTCTGACTCTCATCGTAGAACGGAGATTGCGGCCCCCCTCGACAATAGAGCAGACATTGACTAGAATGAATTGCAACAAATTTTATCTAAGTTAATTATTAATGAATTGAATGAAATCCCAAATCAATTGAAATAATATGTAGTCAACGGTAATGGAATGAAGTTGTATTATATAGGAAATTGTGACACTTGCTTGTAAATAATAAAATTATAAGTGCGATAAAAAGTTAATGGTGATAATTATTTAAGTTACATATTCATTTAGTTAGTCGAATTGAATCTGGGAACCAATTGCAATTGAAATGAAATTTTATATATTAGTTGAGTGCATTATCTCTAACTAAAGTTAAATAATAATGTGGAATTCATTTGATGTAATAAAGTAATCGACTGATAACGAAAGTTTATTTAAAAATCCAATATTGAAATCCGTCAAATATTGAACAATTAAATTGTTTAAATTTAATACTTGGAATTTATTGAATAACTGAATAACGGGAATCGAATAACTGTTTAATGGAAATGGTTGTTCTATAATTTTAATTCGTTCCAAAAGTTAATTTTATAAGTTCGTTTTTGAATATCTCAAAAGATAGTGATTCAAGAAAAATAAAATTTATTTAAATTTAATATTAAAGATATTTGAATAATTAAATTCCGAATTTGATATGATTAATTTGATATTGAAATTAAATATATGAAAATAGAGTGAATAGCTGAAATTTGATTTAATATGATTCAAATTGGTTACCAAAGTGAATATAAGTTATATTTGGATTATAATAGAGTTAATAAGATTTTAAAATTGGAATTTTTAGCAATTATGTAATTTTGAAAAGTGGTTGATTTAATCGACGAGTTAAAATAGCCTCCCGGGGCACAGTCTCGGAATTCTACGAAACCAGTTCCGTTAGATCCGTAATTGTTTCTTATTATCGGGTTACAATTTCCATAGCAATCAGAGTTGTCATTTGACCATGGCAGCTCAAAATGCTTAGAAATTAATTTAATCGATTTAATTTAAAATTGATCGTTTATTTCCGTAACTCGCACATACTATCGAATTAGGCCCTGAAACATGTTCCATTGTGTTCGGAATGTGGGTAAAACATTATAAACTCCTGGCGGAACGTTTCATTTGGAGTCCGTCTGAAAAAGTTGAAAAATAATAATATTTTATTTATGCACACTTACATATATACGCGTATCCTCGGTGAAAACCCTAGCTATCTCTAGCCGCCGTTTGTTTTGTTTCAATGGCCGAAAAGTCACGACTTTCCACCCTCAATCTCTCCTCATCCGAGCCGTTATAGCTTAAAACTCCAACACGAATATCATAGAGCTAAGTGAGACCTCTCCATCCAACGGCGGATTTTGTTTATCGTCGCCGTTTAGAGCCACGGAGAGGCTGTGAAGGTGGGTCGTACGCTCGAGATTTCCAGGTGATGATGATAGCCGAGCTCGTTGAAACTTAGGTCGGCGGTGGAGTGCTGGGAGGCGCGCGCGGTGGTGGAATTTGATCGATGCCTGGTGGGCCCCGGCGTTGCACGACCGGGTGATGAGGAGCACGAGATGGGTTCGTTGTGTGCGTTCGTACGTCAGGAAGAAAGGACGCAATAGGCCTTGATTTTCTGGAGCTATGATCTACGGCCAGGATTGAATCTGGTATAAAAATTTAAAAGAAATTAGTAATTTAATTTTATATTAAATCGTATAAACTTGTAAATACCGTATCTTCTTTGTTCGTTATCAGAATTGGACGAAATAGGGTGTGTTGGAATCGCAGAGATGAGAGCTACGTTGCAGTGTAGATCCGGGAGTGTTTGGAGCTCATTAAATTTTAGGTTAAATCGAACGTAGTTCGATTTGATTTAAAATTGGGAAAAAAAATCAATGTGAGTGTTTCTAACGCTCACAACGTACTAGAATATCCTTATGCTAGTTAACTTTGACTGTATGAAGTGATACAATTTTACTTGTTGTTGTTTGATAAACTAAAATCGTCATCTAGATTTGTCATCGAATTTAATACTAGAAAATTAAAGTTGACAGTGAAGTTGAAATTAAAAATTTAATTGCTATTAAATTACCTGATATCGATAACTATGAAATTGCCGTGAATTGTATTGTCTACTGGATGATGTATTTCGATGGATGTAATTGGTTCATATTTAAATGTTTGGATGTTTATTTGCTTATATATATATATATATATATATCCTGTTATGCATACATATGACACTTGATTTGATTTATGTGATATATATTCATCCCTGACATTTAATTGAAATAACTAATCACTTGGCCATAGGATAGAAAATTATATACGGACACTGGATTGATTAAATTAGTAATTTTTAAAATCGTTGATTTGAAATTTATTTAAATGTTTTGATTTAAAAGTTATAAATAAAATCAATTTATAGAAATCGAATTTATCGCAAAATTGAGTTTGGAATGTTGAAATAAATTTTGGTTAAAAGAAATTGTTAAACAATACAAGTTGAGACTTTGAAATTTAAAATGGGGATATGATCAAATTTCGAAATTTATTTGTTTTAAAGATTGAACATTATTTTGAACTTTGCATATTACTAAGTAAAAGTGATATAAAAATGATATTTTGAAATTTAGCTCGGAATTGAATCATATTTCAAATTTGGATTTAAATTTGGATATTGAAGGATAATTTTGTTAAGTGTTATAAATTGATATTTTGAAAATCAAGCTCCAAATCGATATAAATTGAAATTGAATTAATTGAAGGTGAATGTGGAATTGAATTAATTTGAAGTCAAAGTAGACATTGATTTGAATTGAAATCGAAATTGAATCGATAGAATGGAAATTGAAATTGAAATTGATTTGAATTGGGAAGTTATAATTGAAATGGTTTGGTTTTGAAGCTGTTTCATTTTGTTTTCCAAATTACTCTGTTATATAAACCATCTTTAAATACTTAAACTATTTTAACTTATATTAACTATATTAAATTATTTTTAACCCATCTTAAACCATGTTAACTTATTTTAATTATATTTAATCTATCTTAAATCCATTTGACTATATTAAATTAATTTATCTATTTGAAATCCATTTAAAGATTTTAAGTATCTTTAACTATTTAATTATTTAAAACTACTTTTAAACTACTTAAAACTATTTTCTAAAATTTCAAGCTGGTTAATAAGGTGAAATGTTTATATTTAAATGTTGAATTTAAATACGAATTGGGTTAAATGAAGTTGCAACCTAAATTGAAATTCGAAATGATTTTGAAATCGAAATGAGATATCGAGGCGAAAAAATGATTTTGAAACGGAATCTTACATGTTGAATAGCTATGATGATATTTGAAATGGATTTGATTTTTTGAAACGAATAGGATAGTTTGATTTCAATTATGAATCGATTGAAATGTAAAAGAGCCACCGGTGTAATAATACGTAGTTATTAAAGAGACCGAGATCGGATATGGACATACTCTCTGTCGATACCGAAAACCACTTTAATAACTATTATACGCGGAGTGTTGATCCCGAATGAAGTGGATGGTTTGGTGAACACGTTGATTGAAGAAAGAGAACGATATCAGATGACCCCTGACATGACTAAAACAGGAGCCGCGCCGGGCCATTGAGGTTCGTCATCTCTAGCGGACACACTTCTTCGATACCATATCTATTACTTTTGTGATTCGATTTGGGTGCACGCCTCGATTTGGGAGTGTTGTTTCGCAGTGTTGAGGTAGCTGCTGGCTATGCTCAACATTAGTTCGGATCACGCAACTACTAGTATCCTAGTTGGTATCGCCTCATGTACCTTGTCGTACTGATTATCCTATTCGCAACCACTATGTTTTGTTTTGTGTTATACCTATGGGGTACCCTTTGATAACCACCAGTTTACGGTGGGGTTCACGATGCTGTATAGACTATGGCATTATAAAATGTGTTAAGGAGAATTATGGTAACGCCTTAACGCTATTTTAACACTTTTAATTTACTGTAGACATATTATAATAGCGTATTGTATACATAGTAGATAGTTTAACGGATCCTTGAGAGATGGAAAATCCCATAACATCTCTTAAGTTATTGCACGCACGTTGACACTGAATATGAGATGTCAAACACCGTAAACATCTCTGACGCCGTTACACTCATATTTATTTACGATTGATTTAACTTTCATAAGGATATTTTAGTCCTGACTCGAGTGTTTTGTCTTTTCATTACGCTCAGGTCCATCCTGAGTTTTCAGATTTTTGAAGATCTATTAGGAGGACGAAGACGAAGATTTGATATACTATTACTATTATTATCTTTGCATCATGCTGTCTGCTGCATTATTTTATTTGTTCCGTTGTATATGTATAACTCTGATAAATGTTGTATAAATAATGATCAAAGTATTGTAAATAGCTTCATGAACTGTTTATTTGACTATTATATTTATCGTTCCGCGGCAAGATTCTGTGTCGTTTCATTTCCTTTATTTCCCTTTCCTTTCTTTTCTTATTTACCCCAATAACCATCTGCCTTTTTGAATGGTTTGGAATCGGCATGTGTATTTGATCGTCGGTTTAAACTGTCCAAAAAGGTGGGTCGTTACAGTTGGTATCAGAGCTTTGGTTTAGCAATAACCTTAGCTTTGTGGGGTCTGACTCTTTATAAATAGGGTAGTAATACCCTATGATGAGTCGCTTAGTGTATACATATGAGAGAGCGTATTTGTTAGTGATATAAAATGTTTTATATTATGTCGGTTGATTTGTTGAGTGGCTTATGGATTCTGGTCAATACGAGTAATTAACGTCATTGATAGGGATCTCTAAACACTTAAACAGAACAATTCGACATAGTATTGTATTGAAATTGGGTAAATGAAATAATTTTGCTCTAATTATATTTTGTATATAAAGAAAAATTTTCAGAAATAATTGTGACTTATCTAGCTTACCTGGTTGTTAGGAATGATAATATTGGTTATTATCATTAATTGGATATTGTAATTTAACAAATAAGGTGAATTAGAAAATGAACAATGATAAAACACTGGTGAAATGTTTTAAGAAAGAAAATCCTATAAGAATATTTTATAAAGGTGACTTATAAATTAAAATAGAATTAAATTGGAAAATATTGAATTTAAGACCCGGAGGTTTGACAATGGTTCTCAAGCTTTGAAGAAAATATATTTTGGAAAATATTTATGAGAAATATTTTGAAAGGATATTTAAGAAGGAATGAATTCAATACTCCTCTCTTCTGTCGCTGGAAAATAATTTCGGTAATGACTGCGCAGCATCATCGACGTTCATTTTTGAGTCTCAAAGTGGGGGAGACTTCTAAGAAGCTTTGCTTTTCTTCGAAATTATTTTGGGTAAATGGGTTTTGGTTTAAACTCTAAAGGTATGATTTGATACATTAAAGATATAAGTGTATATGTTTATTTCAAACGATTTGAAAAGAACCGGGCATTTAAATTTCTAAGTTATGTTAATTAGTAATTTTTAAATTATTTGAATGAAATGTGAATAACCAGAATTTATAAAATAAGAGGATTAAGATATCTAAGATAATGTTTTGGGAAAACTTTAGAGTTGTAGTGTACCTTTAAAGTTGAAAGGTAAAGAGGATTTAAATAAATCAAATTTGTGAACATTCTAATTATGTAAAATGAAATTCTATAAATTTGTATAACACCAAATTTGCATTCTAATAACATATAATATGACTTACCAAATATTAAGAAGTTAAAATGATGTTTTGGATATGTAATGACATATTGTACAAACAAACATAACCTGAAAATAATTGAAGTATACAAGTAAGGAAAACTCAAAAGGAATTAAAATGTATATAAATGGAAAATTTGGTTGTGATAAAAATTATAAATACTTAAATATAACATGAAATGATGAATGGATAAATGGAACAAGTAAGTGAACTTAAGAAAGAAGATAAATGAATCGTATTATATCTTTGTAAATTGGTCATAGAAAATAAACATGAATTGCAAAGGGACAGAAAAAAAAGAAAAAATTAAATTTGTAACCTTTAAGATAACTGTAAACTAAGAAAAGTCATTTATGAGAGGTTAGACTTTCATAGGATGACTATAAATTAAAGTGATGATTAATAAAATGTTCCACAAATAAATTTGTTATTAACTGAAACTGAATATAAAGTAAATATAAACAAAAGAATTTGGTATAGCTAAGAATCAATTGGAAAATGAAATTGAATTTAATTAAATTATATAGAATGTTTAAAATGAACTTGAGTAAGAAAATTCAATGATATGATGTTTAAGAAAAGATAATGTTAGAGAACATGCTATGTAAAGAAATGAATATATAACTGAATAATGGATTGTGAATAGTTAATTGTGAATAAAAATAAAAGCCAATAAAATAATTTAGTATAGATAAATTGGATAGAAATCCATCGGAAGGTAGTTGTACGTATATTATTTTGTTCGCATAACGATTTGATCCAAATTCGAGCACAAAATTTCAAGATGATTTATATCGATCCAAGTTAGGATTTTTCACTCGATTCTCGACGGCGGACCTTGGATACGGATTTTTGACTTGATTCTGGAATTCTCTATCATAGTATATGGCTATGCAAGGAGAGTAACATTTTCCAATCAAGGAACCAAATCTGAGTCCGCACTAGAGAGCCGTGTGAACGATTCTAGTTTGGAAGTGAAATTATGTGATCGAATAAGCGATTAGATTTGATATTGCTCACGGATAATATATGTACGGCTTACAGACTTAATTAAAGTTAATATTGTAAATTTAAGATGCCAAATATAAAATGATTCTTTTAAAATTATATAATTGGATATCATTGGTAAATGAGATGCAGATATTTAAAATCAAGAAAAATTGGATTGCCCGACTAAAGGTACATGTTTATTTTGTCATTGGATTTGGTGATTTTTGATGAGTCACTTGGCTTTTGATTTTCTTTTGTTGGTATGGGGCCCGTAGAGGCGTTTTGCAGCTGTACCGATCGAGCCGCGCAAAGGAGACTCTGCCGAAATTTTTCGTAAATTCGGGTGTTTGAAAATTTTCGAGTTTTAAAATTTTATAACTTGCTTTGATAACTAACTTTTAAATTTAGAAAGCCGTTTGGAGTAACTTAGTGGAAACGTAGTTATGACTTTATAAATTGAATTTCATTGTTTTATAAGTTGGTAACTTTGAATAAAATATATCAAATGTTGAATTCTTTACTTAGTTTCTTTCCCCTTCTTTTTCCTTTTCGAGGACGAAAAGTTTTGAGTAGGGGAGAGTGTAACGACCCTTAAAATTTCGATAATAAAAAAATGTTAAATTAATAAGATTTCATGGGTTAATGTTGGAAGAATAAAAAAAATTGTAATTTATGTACGGTAATAATAACTAGAATAAATTGCAACAAATTTTATCTAAGTTAATTATTTATGAATTGAATGAAATCCCAAATCAATTGAAATAATATGTAGTCAACGGTAATGGAATGAAGTTGTATTATATAGGAAATTGTGACACTTGCTTGTAAATAATAAAATTATAAGTGCGATAAAAAGTTAATGGTGATAATAATTTAAGTTACCTATTCATTTAGTTAGTCGAATTGAATCTGGGAACCAATTGCTATTGAAATGAAATTTTATATATTAGTTGAGTGCATTATCTCTAACTAAAGTTAAATAATAATGTGGAATTCATTTGATGTAATAAAGTAATCGACTGATAACGAAAGTTTATTTAAAAACCCAATATTGAAATCCGTCAAATATTGAACAATTAAAATGTTTAAATTTAATACTTGGAATTTATTGAATAACTGAATAACGGGAATCGAATAACTGTTTAATGGAAATGGTTGTCCTATAATTTTAATTCGTTTCAAAATTTATTTTATAAGTTCGTTTTTGAATATCTCAAAAATAGTGATTCAAGAATAATCAAATTTATTTAAATTTAATATTACAGATATTTGTATAATTAAATTCCGAATTTGATATGATTAATTAGATATTGAAATTAAATATATGAAAATAGAGTGAATAGCTGAAATTTGATTTAATATGATTCAAATTGGTTCCCAAAGTGAATGTAAGTTATATTTGGATTATAATAGAGTTAATAAGATTTTAAAATTGGAATTTTTAGCAATTATGTAAATTTTGAAAAGTCGTCGATTTAATCGACGAGTTAAAATAGCCTTCCGGGGCACAGTCTCGGAATTTTACGAAACCAGTTCAATTAGATCCGTAGTGGTTTCTTATTATCGGGTTACAATTTCCATAGCAATCAGAGTTGTCGTTTGACCATGGCAGCTCAAAACGCTTAGAAATTAATTTAATCGATTTAATTTAAAATTGATCGTTTATTTCCGTAACTCGCACATACGATCGAATTAGGCCCTGAAACATGTTCCATTGTGTTCAGAATGTGCGTAAAACATTATAAACGCCTGGCGGAACGTTTCATTTTGAGTCCGTCTGAAAAGTTGAAAAATAATAATATTTTATTTATGTACGTTTACATATATACGCGTATCCTCGGTAAAAACCCTAGCTATCTCTAGCCGCAGTTTGTTTTGTTTCAATGGCCGAAAAGTCACGACTTTCCACCCTCAATCTCTCCACATCCGAGCCGTTTTAGCCTAAACCTCCAACACGAATATCGTAGAGCTAAGTGAGACCTCTCCATCCAACGGCAAATTTTGTTTATCATCGCCATTTGGAGCCACAGAGAGGTTGTGAAGGTGAACCGTTCGTTCGAGATTTCCGGGTGATGGTGATAGCCGAGCTCGTTGAAACTTAGGTCGGCGGTGGAGCACTGGGAGGCGCGCGCGGTGGTGGAATTTGATCGACGCCTGGTGGGCCCCGGCGTTGCGCGACCGGGTGATGAGGAGCGCGAGATGGGTTCGTTGCGTGCGTTCGTACGTGAGGAAGAAAGGATGCAGGCGGCCTTGATTTTCTGGAGCTATGATCTACGGCCAGGAATTAATCTGGTATAAAAATTTAAAAAAAAAATTAGTAATTTAATTTTATATTAAATCACATAAACTTGTAAATACCGTATCTTCTTCGTTCGTTATCAGAATTGGACGAAACAGGGTGCGTTGGAATCACGGAGACGAGAGCTACGTTGCAGTGTAGATCCGGGAGTGTTTGTAGCTCATTAAATTTTAGGTTAAATCGAACGTAGTTCGATTTGATTTAAAATCGGGAAAAAAATCAATGTGAGTGTTTCTAACGCTCACAACGTACTAGAATATCCTTATGCTAGTTAACTTTAACTGTATGAAGTGATACAATTTTACTTGTTGTTTGATAAACTAAAATCGTCATCTAGATTTGTCATCGAATTTAATGCTAGTAAATTAAAATTGACAGTCAAGTTGGAATTAAAAATTTAATTGCGATTAAATTACCTGATAACGATAACTATGAAATTGCCGTGAATTGTATTGTCTATTGGATGATGTATTTCGATGGATGCTATTGGTTGATATTTAAATGTTTGGATGTTTATTTGCTTATATATATATATATATATATCCTGTTATGCATACATATGACACTGTGATTTGATTTAAGTGATATATATTCATCCTTGACATTTAATTGAAATAACTAATCACTTGGCCATAGGATAGAAAATTATATACGGACAACAGATTTGTTAAATTAGTAATTTTTAAAATTGTTGATTTGAAATTTATTAAAATGTTTTGATTTAAAAGTTATAAATAAAATCAATTTATAGAAATCGAATTTATCGCAAAATTGAGTTTGGAATGTTGAAATAAATTTTGGTTAAAAGAAATTGTTAAATAATATAAGTTGAGACTTTGAAATTTAAAATCGGGATATGATCGAATTTCGAAATGTATTTGTTTTAAAGATTGAACATTATTTCAAACTTTGAATATTACTAAGTAAAGGTGATATAAAAATGATATTTTGAAATTGAGCTCGGAATTGAATCATTTTTGAAATTTGGATTTAAATTTGAATATTGAAGGATAATTTTGTTAAGTGTTATAAATTGATATTTTGAAAATCAAGCTCCAAATCGATATAAATTGAAATTGAACTAATCGAAAGTGAATGTGGAATTGAATTAATTTGAAGTCAAAGTAGACATTGATTTGAATTGAAATCGAAATTGAATCGGTAGAATGGAAATTGAAATTGATTTGAATTGGGAAGTTATAATTGAAATGGTTTGGTTTTGAAGCTGTTTCATTTTGTTTTCCAAATTACTCTGTTATATAAACCATCTTTAAATACTTAAACTATTTTAACTTATATTAAATATATTAAATTATTTTTAACCCATCTTAAACCATGTTAACTTATTTTAATTATATTTAATCTATCTTAAATCCACTTCACTATATTAAATTAATTTATCTATTTGAAACCCATTTAAAGATTTTAAGTATCTTTAACTATTTAATTATTTAAAACTACTTTTAAACTACTTAAAACTATTTTCTAAAATTTCAAGCTGGTCATAAGGTGAAATGTTTACATTTAAATCTTGAATTTAAATACGAATTGGGTTAAATGAAGTTGCAACCTAAATTGAAATTCGAAATGATTTTGAAATCGAAATGAGATATTAAGGCGAAAAAATGATTTTGAAACGGAATCTTACATTTTGAATAGCTATGATGATACTTGAAATGGATTTGATTTTTTGAAACGAATAGGATATTTTGATGTCAATTATGAATCGATTGAAATGTAAAAGGGCCACCGGTGTAATAATACGTAGTTATTAAAGAGACCGGGATCGGATATGGACATACTCTCTGTCGATACCGAAAACCACTTTAATACCTATTATACGCGGAGTGTTTTTCCAGAATGAAGTGGATGGTTTGGTGAACGCGTTGATTGAAGAAAGAGAGCGATATCGGATGACCCCTGACATGACTAAAACAGGAGCCGCGCCTGGCCATTGAGGTTTGCCATCTCTAGCGGACACACTTCTTCGATACCATATCTATTACTTTTGTGATTCGATTTGCGTGCACCCCTCGATTTGGGAGTGTTGTTTTGCGCTGTTGAGGTAGCTGCTGGCTATGCTCAACATCAGTCCGGATCAAGCAACTACTAGTATCCTAGTTGGTATCGCCTCATGTACCTTGTCATACTGATTATCCTATTCGCTACCACTACGTTTTGCTTTGTGTTATACCTATGGGGTACCCTCTGATAACCACCAATTTACGGTGGGGTTTACGGTGCTGTATAGACCATGGCATTATAAAATGTGTTAAGGGGAATTATGGTAACAACTTAACGCTATTTTAAAACTTTACTTTACTGTAGACATATTGTAATAGCATATTGTACTACATAGTAGATAGTTTAACGGATACTTGAGAGATGGAAAATCCAGTAACATCTCTTAAGTTATTGCACGCACGTTGACACTGGATATGAGATGTCAAACACCGTAAACATCTCTGACGCTGTTACACTCATATTTATTTACTATTGATTTAACTTTCATAAGGATATTTTAGTCCTGACTCGAGTGTTTTGTCTTTTCATTACGCTCGGGTCGGTCCTGAGTTTTCAGATTTTTGAAGATCTATTCTGAAGGACGAAGACGAAGATTTGGTATACTATTACTATTATTATCTTTGCATCATGCTGTCTGCTGCATTATTTTATTTGTTCTGTTGTATATGTATAATTCTGATAAATGTTGTATAAATAATGATCAAAGTATTGTAAATAGCTTCATGAACTGTTTATTTGACTATTATATTTATCGTTCCGTGGGAAGATTCTGTGTTGTTTCATTTCCTTTATTTCCCTTTCCTTTCTTTTCTTATTTACCCCAATAACCATCTGCCTTTTGAATGGTTTGGAATCGGCATGCGTATTTGATTGTCGGTTTAAACTGTCCAAAAAGGTGGGTCGTTACAAGGCTCATAGAAAAGCTGATGAAGCCCAGGCAGCAATAGATAGGATTAAGCACGAGATTATGCTACGGTGGAGGACATGCGCCACTGAAACACCACTGTAACCGCCTAGCGGGATGCATCCTTGAAAGATCTAAACGAGCTCAAGGCCAAAGTTTCGGAGATTATGAAGGAGAGGGACACCGCTAACGTTTCTGCACAGGAAGCATGCGATCAGGCGGTGGAGTTTTGGAGGGAAAGGGATGCGACCTTGAAAAAGGTCCGCGAGATGGAAGTCGAAGTCGATGAGAAAGTTCGGCAGGCAGAGATCAAGCTCGAGATGGAGATTGAAGAGCTTCTCGTTACTTATAATGCCAATGTGCTAAGGCATAGAAATTGGGCGTGGCTCGATGACTACCCGACACACTTATTCAATGCCTGGAATTTGTTAGTTGAAGAAGAGAAGGCAGCACGGCCGGGTGAAGGTTTTGATGAGTTCCAGTTGGAGAACCGCATATTGAATGATGATGAGAAGAAGTTTCCCCATGATTTTATGATCTCCCATGCTAGAGAGTGGCTGGGTACCCAACACTTAGAAGTTGGTGAGGGATCTGGCGTCGTACATCAGGTTGCAAGTTCTGAGTTGATTACTTCATCTGGATTCGAGCCGACGCCAGCGATTGAGCCGCAGCTGGTCCCAGGATACGACCCTGAGCTGCCACGCTTATCCCCCATAAGGGAACATCCTTCAGAAGCTGTTTAGCCAGCCACAAGTCAAGTTGAGGAATGTACTCTGCACAAATCTTCTGTGTGTCTGAACTGAATTATTAGTATTGAAGCATATTCTGACAACTTCTTTTCTTTCTTGTCCAGTGAGCAAAGTTACACCGACAGCGCCTCTTGCAAGCCAAGAATTGCATCAAGTGCAAGAGGCCATCACTACTGAGGCGGTTATCACGACTGCGGTCGCGCCGATGGAGACAGCACAGGGGAGCTCACTGTCTTTGGACGAGCAGATGATGAACGAGCTTTTAGGTCAAAGCGACGATCCTTTTGCGGACATGTCATTTGTTCTTGGCGCGTTTCCACCTGCTTCTATCGTTTCGTCATAGTCCACCACTGCCTATCGTGAATCTCGTGTCGCTCGTGAGGCTGAGATACTGGCTCAAATCAATGAAGAGATGGAAGCGGCAGCACACTGTGGTAATTCTGAGAGTGTTACGACGGCGGTCGGCCCCACTCCTCTTGAGGTGATATCTTCTGGGGACACGCTTGTCGGAACCATCGTGCCCATTCCGCCCCCGGTGGTAGTCCCGACTCCTCCAGAAGAGAATATTCCTTTAAGCTCAAGTTCGGAGCAAGATGTCGATATCATGCCTTCATCAGAAGAAGATCCGCCAAGGGGTACGGGGTCGAAGCGGAAGACTGTTAGCGGTTCTAGTGGTTCCGCACCAAAGAAAAAACCGAAGAAGAAAAAGTAGATAATCCCCCTCTGGCGCACTTTTGGCAGTTAGGAAGGCACTTTTATTTTTCTTTCATAGGCTATGTATAGGTGCAGGTTTGGCCCCCTGCTAGTAGGAATTTTTGGAATAACTTGTGCATGAATCTTCATATGCAGTTGGTTGAAATGACATTTAGTTTCTTTGCTTCAACTCTCATTTCTTTTGTGCTTAAGTATTTGCAATATTTGGCTTTCAGTCCAGTGTACCTGTGGTGTTTTTACCATCAAGTATAGTTCGTTTTATTCGCCAAGTCTGAAAATCTTGATCACATGTCATGATCGATGAATGAGTTGAATCTTGGAAATTGTATTGCTTCGGTTAGTGATTAACACTTAAGCTTTTTCCCCCAGCTCCAGGGAACAGCTTTTTAATTTCGATGGTCGATCGCATCTTTCCTAAATCTTGAGCGCATGTCCACACTCCGGGGACTTAGGATAATCTGTGATCGATAATCTGGTTCGCACTCTGGGAATGTGAGAGTTATCAATGTTTGTAACACAGTTCGCACTCCAGGAACTCTGACTTGGCATTTGTACTCTAATTCACACTCTGGGAATTCGAAGTCGACATTTATATTTTGGTTCACGCTCCGGGAACCTGGAATTGATGTTTATACTCCACTTCATGCTCTGGAAATTTGGAGTCGGCATTTGTATTTTTCGGTTCATTCTCCGGGAACCTGGAATTGCTGTTTATCCTCCAATTCACACTCTGGGAACTTGGAGTCTGCATTGATGTTTCGGTTCGCACTCTGGTACCTAGAATTGATGTTTATACTCCGATTCACGCTCTGGGAATTTGGAGTTAGCATTGATGTGTCGGTTCGTACTCCAGGCTGGAATTGATGTTTATACTCCAAGTCACGCTTTGGGAATTTGGAGTTAGCATTGATATGTCGGTTCGCACTGCGGGAACCTAAAATTGATGTTTATACTCCAATTCATGCTCTGGGAATTTGGAGTTAGCAATGATGTATCGATTCGCACTCCGGGAACCTGGAATTGATGTTTATACTCCAATTCACGCTTTGGGAATTTGGAGTTACCCGACAGATGGTCAGTCACATCTGTTTGAGCTTTTTAGGAATTCGTTCACACTCTGGGAACGATAGATTTATCGGGATCGCGGATGGTCGGATCATATCCACCCCGAGTTAACAAGCGAGCTCCTTAGATGGAAGGGTCCACCCTCCTCAAACTTGGTTAGGATACAGCCAAAGTCGTTAGGCAAACGGGTCCACCCTCTCTGGAACTGCATTTATATGTTTATACTCCAACATGCGCTCTGGGAGTTTGAAATTGGTGTTTATGCTCCGGTTCGCACTATGGGAACCTAGAATTGATGTTTATATTCCAATTCGCACTCTGGGAAAATGGAGTTAGGATTTATACTCCGGTACGCACTCTGGGAACCTAGAGTTGATGTTTATACTCCAATTTGCACTCTGGGAAAGTGGAGTTAGGATTTTATACTCCGGCTCGCACTCTGGGAACCTAGAGTTGATGTTTATACTCCAATTCGCACTCTGGGAATTTGGAGTTGGTTGTAGGACTATCGTGTGTCGGTCCAGTTTAGTCTTTGATGTGATGGCTTGCCCCCGAGCTGAGGTTTCACTTAGTGAGTGGTCGGTCGTATCACAGTCACTCGCTATTTGAATAAATTCCATCGTGCGATAGAACTTAGCTCTTCGTGTGTCGTGATTGTTGAATGTCGCATTCGGTGAATCACAGCTCTAGCTCAAAGAGATAGTAATTTATTGCTAGAACGGAAAAACATGGCGAAGTCAGTGCCTTATTACAAATTCAAGCTTCAAAATGTAAAGGAAATTGTAAAGTATTCATAGATTGAATAAAGCCTGTCATGTGTAACGGTGACGAAGATCCTCGTCGTTCCAGGCTCCTGACAAAGTGGCTCCGCCAATGATGGCGTTCATTACTAATCTCCCACGGGGACAGGTAGAGTTCTCCTGTCTCGGACGATCGGGTTCATTATTTTGATTTGATGGGACCGCTCCTCCAGGCTGTGGCGCGCGCACAAACTATTCCAGCTTCCATTCTCTGATTAATTTTTCTACGAGATTTTGCAAGTGACGACATTCGTTCGTATTGTGCCCATAGCTTTCATGAAACCAGCAAAATTTTCCCGTCTGGATCTGCCTCTCTGACGACGGTTTTGGAGCTGGTTTTTTGTACTGCATCGTATTATAAGTTTGTAAATACAAGTTCTTCGGTGATGTATTCAAAGGAGTGTAACTGTCAAACATGGGATTCTTGCGCTATGGCCACGATTTTGATCTCGTTTCCTAGTTTGATTCACATTCTGCCTTCGCTGAGCTTGTTTGTTTTGAATGTTCAACTGAACTTTTTCGGAGCTCTCACCGGACTATTTGATCGCGACATTGCTTTGGATCCCTTCCATGCTTGGCCCTGCATCAGTCTGCTTCCTAGACTGTTTCGCATCTTCCCTTCTCAAGAGTTGAGCCGCCTTGGCGTGGAAACGGTCCAATGATGCAGGTGGTTTTCCAGCCAACCAGTTGCTAAACTCAGAATCGGGGTCGATCGCCTTAGTCAACGCCATAAGGATGGAGTTATCGTTCGGATTGCTAATTTCCACGCATGCAGTATGGAATCTCTCTAAGTAGTGTCTGAGCATCTCTCCAGGAGCTTGGGTGACGCTAGACAGAGTGCTGACGTCTTTCGGTTTTGCGACGTGCATACGGAATTGCTCAACAAATTTAGTGGTCAATTAGCCAAAGGAGGAAATAGATCGTGGTGGCAGTCGTGTGAACCACATGGTGGCGATGCCCCCCAAGGAGATGGGGAAACTACGACACTTCACTGCATCATCAGCTCTTGCAGCGCTCATCGACCATTCATATTTCAAAATATGTTGGTTGGGGTCGGAGTTTCCCTCGTACATGGGTAGAGTCGGCATCCTGAATCGCCGAGGGGGTTCAGCAGTAAGTATATCGTCTATAAAAGGAGTGTGACTCTAGGAGATTCCCCAGCCGTTGTTCGTAAGAACCTGGCTCTCACGGATCATCTGACGTATCATGGTCGGAAGATCCAGCATTTGTATGTTCTGTGCGGCTCGTGTCGGAGTGTGATTGTGTTCCATAGTATGGGGTTGGACCGGATGTTGTCAATGGTCTACATTTTGCCTTCTTGCTCATAGTCCCTGGGACGTATAGTTCAGGAGCACGCCCATGCTGACGACGGTCCAGGTTCGACTAATCTTGGGCATCGACTCCTAGTTCAACCGTGGCGTTAGTGGCGCGGTATTTTGTATGGTAGTGAGGAGCGGTACCCCCTCGAGAGGAGGGCCCGGTTTGGAAACTGGCTAATGGACCAACTCTCAGTTGTCCATCGATCATTGCCGGTTGATATTCAGCAGTTTGCATATGACTCCCATCTAGTCGGGGTCGCGGAGATCGATGGTGATAATCGGAAGAGGAAGAACTTTCGCGGGAGGAGCGAGAAGCATGATCTCTCCTAGATCTCCTTCGCTTCCGGCGATTCAGCGGGTTGGTCAGCTTGGCGTTAGCGCGTAGCTGTTCTATTAGTTGTTGCCGACTTTGGGTTTGCTCTTGAAGCAGCAGCTGAAACTCTTGTCGGGTAACCGGACTCGATGGTTCTGAGTGTCCGGTAGTGTCTTGGTTAGAGGGAGGTAGTGGCGCAGGATTCTGTCTATCCTGGTCTTCTTGATAGACAGCGTTGGAGGTGGTC
Organism: Allium cepa; assembly: GCA_030765085.1. NCBI lineage: Eukaryota > Viridiplantae > Streptophyta > Magnoliopsida > Asparagales > Amaryllidaceae > Allium > Allium cepa. Next base: position 512,724,554 of record CM060941.1, read on the forward strand.
CTTGTGCAAACCGTCTTGGGGGTTGAACTCCTTTCTTAGACTTTATGCAAATCTGAATAGAATGGAAGGAATTTGGACTTGAAATCTGGATCTCTCTCTTAGATTTATGCAATCCAGTATCGATGACAGATCCAACGAGCAGCAAAAAATCTGGGTTTTCTCAGTGAAAGCACCAAAGTGTTTGCACCAAAATTGGTCACAACACTCTTCGGAAGTTTTTGAAGAGATAATAATGAAGAATGTAAATTGAAAATGAGGATTATCTAACAAAAATTCCAATCAACAGGAAAGTAAATGCACAGACAAGCAATTTAGAGTGGTTCGGCGTGTTGCCTACGTCCACTATGAAGTTTTTTGCAGTTTTATTGATTCTCTTTCAATGATTACAAATGGTTACAGCAATCAACAGCAAATTACAATTGGAAATATGAAATTGTCAGCAAAAGTATGGTGTAGATCTCGATCCGGCAGAGTTTGGGCGTTTTAGAATCAAAAGATCCTTTTTCTATAGGCTCGGGGGCTCTATTTATAGGCGTAATATGCCGATATTTCGCTCAAATCTTGGGAGACATTTTCTGGCACGTGAGTGGGCCCACGCGACCAATCTCAGAAAGTTTCGAGTCGATCTGTGATCGATAGGAATTCATTTCATACCGATCAAGATGTTGTCCAATCAAGCTCAGCTTTGGTGGGAACACTCCTTGGCATGTAGGTAATCTCCTGTGAAAATTTAGTTACATTTGGACCGGTAGATTTTGAGATATAGTCGATACGAAATGGACTATTTCGGTGCAGCCTTGTTCGAATCAATTGCTTCGAATCGATGTTGTCATGCGCTTTCATGATGACGTGGAGCGCAATCTTCGCCTCGATCCGGTCTTTGCTCCGAGTTGACCGTATCGACTCCATATATCTCGCCTTGTTCGTATCGAGGGATGACACGTCACCAAGGTTTGTTGACTTGATGGATTCGAAATAAGGCCTCACTAATGGATTCGAACTGCAGTCATTAATGGACATGAACTTCTGATGATCGATGGATACGAACAAGCCTTCCTTTGATGGATACGAACCACGTAGTTTCTCAATGGATACGAGGCCAATCGATGCGAAGTTGAAGCCCTATGATGGATACGAAGTAAGGTGACCTGATGGATACGAATTGTAGTTGCCCGATGGATACGAAGAGAGGCTTCTATGATGTATGCGAAGCAATATCCTTTGCCTTAGCTGATGGATGCGCAGTGGGCTATCTGCCGATGGATTCGAATAAGGAGGAGCTGATGGATTCGAATGAGATCGAGTCGAACCGAGGCTACCCAATGGATTCGAACTTGATCGACCCGAACTGAGGCACTTCAATGGATACGAACTTGATCGATACGAACTGCGGCACTTCGATGGATAAGAAGTTGTGGAACCTGGTCGATACGAACGTGGTCGACTCGAACCTGAGTTCGATGATGGATACGAAGTCAACCATAGCGATGGATACGAAAGCGGGGTCGTTTCCTCTAGATTGAATCGATCATAACATTAGCATACGAACTCAAATGGACTTAAAATTTGGAATGCAGGCCTCCATGGCTTTGCTTGTCATGTCCTATCAATTGTAGCTCAATCTGGACTCGGAAAAAATTCATTAATATCCATAAGGAACCTACGTAGGCTTGATATCCAGGAAGAGTGATCCTTGGTTTTCAATCTGTTCTTTGACATCACGGCCTTGCCAAAAGGTGGGATAACATTAGCACTTAGCTTTTGGCCTCCAGATACGGGAAGTTACAGGTACAGATCCATAAACCTTGGCCACGGTTTTGTTCCAACCACTATTTTGAAATTCCAACCTCCTTTTGAATGGTCTTCTATTTCATGTTCCTCTACCTTTACTCCGATAATGAAGAACTTTCAGATTCCGAACTAGAAGGTGTCAAGTTCCTTCTTCTTCTTCTTTTATGGTTGTCAGTCAGTTGGTTCAGCTATTCCAAATCTATTGCATTTTCCACTCCAACTCATCATGGCTCTCTTACAGCCTATTATTCATTTGTTTCATCATGTGGTCCATCTCGACCCCAGCAATCATGTCTATTGAATTCTGACCCTCAGTAGCAGTTGGTTGTACAACCACTTCGACATGTTGGGAATCGACATTCTCAACATCCTCGGTAGCTCTTGAAGTGGTGGATCAATCTCTTTATAGAGCCATTATAAATAACTTCGTGTCAATCTCTCGTATTTAGGCAATTAAATAAAAGAAGGTGGATCCCAATGGCATAAGCATCATGTTTTTTAGTGAAAATTCATCAAAATGTTAGTACCAAAAAGTGGGCCAAACGCCCAACAGATTAAGTAGGGAATAGAAATTCAGAAATATAAATGGAAAATGAGTAAAAACAAGACATCAAATGTTTAAGTGGCTTGGCCAACTATAGCCTACGTCCACTTGAGATTTGTTTTGATTATACAATTGTCTTGCAAGAACATTTATTATGGATCGGTAAGGATCATGGGTGATTTCAAGGCAATTAGTAAAAGTTACAAGGAAGCATAAAAGATTCCTGAAAATTAGCCTCTATCAACCTATTTATAGTTGTAGGTCCCTGGAAAGTGCTCCATCACATCTTCCACTGTCATCTCTATGTTCTTATAGTAGTTAGCCTGGAAGAAATGTTGCTATGTCAGCAATGTTGATGGATCGGTACTAAATCATAGGCATGGACCGGTACCGATCCAAAAAATTTCTTTATGGATCGATTCCAATGCTTTACGTTATGGCAATTAGTAGTTAGCTTCATGATTTCCACCTTATTTACATTGTTATAAGCTTGTTTCTGAGCTAATAAGATGGGTCAATGGTGGAATTAAGTTGTAGATTTTAGGTGCTTGAGTCGTACGATTGCAAACTACAGGCAACCGATTTAATGGAGCTTTAAAAAGGTTGTTGGCATCAATACTTATGAACAAGAGGAAAATGGGGCATTTTGGATGTAAATATACGGGATTGGTACCGATCCATAGGCTAATCCTTCAGTTAGAGTGATTTGGTTTTAGGATCTTTGGGATGGCCTTCATTCCACTTTGCGGTCTTGGTTGTACTTGGTTTCTGGACTACGGCTATCTCCCCGAGCTTCTTGCCTAGACAGCTTTTAAGTTTGACTCGCTAGGCCTGTCTAGATACTGTTTGATCAAAAGGCCGAATAACAAAAGAAAACCCATTAGTTGGAAATGTTCCAAGCATAAAATAGTTGCTGGTTTCACGATGAAGGCCGAGCACATCGCCTTCAATGAAGTAGAAAAAGAATCATTTGGATGCGCAAGTTTTTAAGTGAGCTCAGAGTGATTCCCTTTACCGCGATTCGTATGGCAATGTTCCGTGGTAACAATGAGGCGATGTAGAACGCAAGAAATCCTAGTACATAAGAATTCATGGCATATTACTAAAAATTTCCACTTAATTAAGGAATTCGTTGAGAAGAAAGAAGTCATGATACAAAGTGTAGATACTAAGGACAATATCGCAAATCCATTCACTAATGTTCTAGTTCGGTTCGCTCTAGTGAAGTTGATTGAAGGGATAGGATTGAAATTCCATAATTGGCCTCATGTTCAAGTAGGAAATCAATAGAGTTAGTGGTATGCCCTAGGGGGAATTCTATAGTCTATTGTTAATTAATTAACTCTATAATCAATTCTCGCTCATAATAAAGACATTTTTCTTTCTGTTATATATTTTGTTATAATGTGTTATAAATAATTAAATACTTAATTAAAATATATTTAATAGAATTCCATAAGTGGTGTATTTGTGAAAGTAAATACAAATGGTTGTAACCATGAGTATTGTATCACATTGTTATAAAACATGTCATTTTAAATGTTCATAGTCAAGATGCAGCGATACTGGATATCAATGTATCTGTTATGACAAGAGTATGTAACATTGACCAAATGTTATGTAGTATATTACTCATGACTACTTGGGGTCCCCTAGGTGTTAAGTATTGGTAGTTACTGGATAGCTATGGAACGAATCACTCTATAGTTTTCTGTTCGTTAATATAACTAAGGTCAAACAAAAAATATTAATGTGACTGATTTACACAGTTCTCTCGGCTTGAGAATACTATCAATCTTTAATATGAAAGTTCCACTTGATTATAGTCAAATCAAGGCAGGGCATCTATCAAATGACTATAATTGGGTCAACTAAAAGTATTTGAAGTGAAATACTATTCAAGAGAGGATTCATCTTCTCAGTCATATGGGGTTAGTATCAAGGTCAACTCAAGTCAACCCAAAGTCCAAAATCTCTAGGCGGTTAGTTTGGTAAATAATAATTGTTATTATTGAATAAAGGAATTTTTGTTTGGACTATAGAGTTGAATATGGACGACATTGAAATTTTCAAAATTACCAAATGTTACAAGTCCGAAGTGATATAGTTTTGACTAAGAGACTTGGTGTAAAATAGTCAGAATCGGGTAACGTTAACAAATTAAAAGTAGATTTTATCGAAACCGAGTAAGTGATAAATTTGGCTAAAATGTCACAGCATCTACTAAGTGATGTATGAACGTTAATATTCGATTTGTTTGATATTAATCGTTGGTCAAATTTACACATAGCGAGTCACACAACCAAAAAGATGAATTTTACTTTGATCAAACGGTTAAATTAATTTCTAATATTTATAAATTAATTAATTTAATTATATTCATGATATATTAGTTACAAAATTTAGTTATGATTTGAGAGAAAAATATTATTAAATATACCTATAACACGTATAATTAGATTAATCGATATACGATATTGATAAGCAGTAAATTGGATTTAACTGCATAATATTTTATTCGGGCTCTAAATAGGTTTAAAGCCCAGTAAGAGGGCTGATAGGATCAGCTCATATTGGGCCCATAAGTGGCTCAAATATAGGAGAGAGTAGCATGATTTTGGATGGCTAAGATGGAAGGAGACTGGGTAAAAGATGAGATCCTAAATTCTCTTCTTTTCATTCTGTATTTAAGCATCAATAATTTCATTTGATATTGATCTTTTACAGCCTCCATCCTTACACATTGCTAGCCGACCTCTCACTCTCATCTCCTAATTTTCTCAAGCTATCAAATATATTCAACTGTTGTTCGATGACTGTAAGTCAACGGTTCAAGCATTATCAATCTTTTTGATTGACAATTTTTCAAGGAGCATACTTTAGCATTTCAAGGTGTACTTCAAAGTATTATAAATAAGGTAAATTTCAGATCAAAATATAATTATCCATGCTTAGATGTAATCCTCTACTATCTATATATACATATACATATATGTACATATATATATTATCATTAGTTAGGTGACGATTTTCTTATGCAAATTTTGTTGTTAAAATTATTTTGGTTGTATGTATGTATATGCTCATAAATTTTTTATGTTTGTACCTAAAATGGCAAGACATAGAAATTAAAAAAAAACATTATTGTTTATTTTTATAATATATATAAATATATTGTTAATGTAGGAATATAAATGTAGTATATAATCAATTATTACATTTTGATTTGTATACAAATGTTATATAAATTTTATTTGTAGTGCATTTTTCATATATTATATTCGACGGCAATTCATATATTATATTAGACAGTAATAAAATATATACTATATATGTTATTTAAATATTGTATAATCATTTAATTGCAAAAATTAAATATATTAATATATATTTTACACAAAAGTTATGTTTAACATTTCTTAAAATTATATCACAAAATACATGCTAGGAGGAAAACTTTAAAAAATGGTATTTTTTTTACTTCAAAATATTTTAAATATAGGGCAAAAATCTATAATTGAGTATAAAATAAATTTTAAATCATAAAATTATGAAATAAATTTTTTAAGTACAAAATATAAATTAGAATTTACTGGAAATTTATGTTTCAAAATTATGTAATAAAATATTTTATATTAATATTTTAAATTAAAACCATATGGAAATTAGTTAAAATAATATTAAGCTATATTAAAAAAATTATATTTTAGTCATGTACAAGGCCAAGTAAATATTTTTTTATTAATTTTTTTTGTATATATAAGTATCAATCTATGTTTTAATATATTTTTATACATTTCGAAATATGTAATTATATAATTAATATATATATATATATATTAAAACTTAATTTAATTATTTATGCATGTATTGCTTTTGATTTTATAAAAGTTTATTATTATTTATTTATTTTAATATATTTATAACTGATTTAATTATACTTACATATTTGCATATATACATATGTATATACCTTTATATTTATAAAAAATTAATTAAATTATATGTATGTATGTATATGTATGTATATTTAAAATATTTTGTATATGTAAATAGAAGTATAAAACCTTACATTCGCACAATATATTTGCATATTGGATGAGACAACATGTCCGTTGCGATGTATATCTCAGCATTTATGCATAGGCATGTTATACCTTGCACGGTTTGATATGTTACACATACACATACATATATACGTGTATATGATACAAGTATATGTATATATATACACACAACAAAATATAAATTAAAACTATATCAATTTATAAATTTAGATAAATGAAAGATTTTATTTAAATAAAATTTAGAAATGTTCTAAATAAACTGGACTTAACAGGCCCAATACAGACACGATAGATTAAAATATCTGGAATTCACCCATAAATTCTATTGCAGGCTGGCCCAGGTCTAACGTACGGTTATAAATAGACTACCCCTTTGAAATCATTTCTCTTATCCAAGGGAATATCAAGGTTGTTTTTAAGGCTAGGCATTACAAAGGACCTATTAATAGGTTCTTTAACTCCTATATCTTTGAATTTACTATCACGCATTTCTTAGGGCAATTCAAGTGATTATCTCATATTTTTGCTTTTATTACTTAATCGTGTACATTTTTTTCTTCTCTCATATTTGTTTCTTTGTAGGGACATTGCATCATTCCACATCAACGGATAAAAGGATCTTCTAAAGGGAGAGCATGTTATTACCTTCACTTTAACTAGGACTCTTACTTGGCGCTTTTATGCTCGTATTTCATTCCAATTGTTTTTTACTATTCTTTTTGCTTCTTTGACAGCATCGATATGACTCTTTACTATGTGCACCATGATGTAGCGCACTTCTTTCACACATTGCGTCTGTGACATGTGTACTTTCCCATTCTTTGTAGGCCAAGGGTGCCATTACCCCTGCTTTTTTACTTGTGCGCTCACATCTATAAGTGCATCATTTTATTTTCTTTCATACTACTCTAAATATGCTACCGAAAGAAGGCATTTTTCCACCTTCTATCGTCATATAGTTCTACCTCCGTTCCCTTCTAATTTTTTTTGGGAACATAAATGGCTTTTGAGGGGTAGTTTCTTCTTTGTTCAAAAAAGTGAATCAAAAAGGCTTTTGAGAGGTAGTTTCTTCTATGTTCAAAAAATTGAATAAAAATGGGCATAGGATTTTATTCTCAAAAAACTTATGCATATGAAATCTTGAAGAAACTTAAGATGGATGGATGTTGACTAGTACATACCCTAATAGAATGTGGAAAAAGACACAGTTGAAGAGGAGAAAGTGGATACTACATTATTCAAAAGTACGATTGATAGCTTAAGATACTTAACTTTTTCATGACCCGGCATACTTTTTGGACTCTGTCCTATTAATCACTAATATCCTACTGCATCAAAGATGAATATTGCAAAGAGAATTCTTTGATACCTTAAAGGTACCACCAATTTTTGTTTATTGTACCTGCACTCTAGAAATTTTGATTAGTTTGTTATAGAGATTGGGATTGGGCCTGAGACCTTGATGATTGTAACAGTTGCACCGGATTTCTTTTTCTCATTAGAGATACAGTTCTCATTTGGACATTATAAAAGAAACCTATTATCTTTTGAACCTCCTAACTATTCTTCTTATTGTTTTCACCAATTATTATAACAAATAGACTTTCTAATAGCAGTCGAAAATAATGAGTTTGGAAGCAGTAGTCGTTTTAGATGAAAGTCCAAGGTTGAGGGCTCCGTCTATTGCTAAATTTTTAATGAAGTTTTAGGCAAATCCAACAAGCAATGATTGAATTCGGCTAAAGTGATTGAATCCATATTGGATCAACTAACATTTTGGATGTTGCAATATAGTTGAAACAAGAGTATAAAATTAAAAGGTTGAAAGTAGTAGATGACACATGTGTTTATAGTAGTTTGAGGGAATCCCCACACCAACATTATGGTATTATTCTTACTAAGAGCAATAATTTCTAAAATAATAAATATTATCAGTGAAGCCATTAATGAGTTTATTAAGATTGCACTAATCCTAAAGATTGTGATAAATTAAAAATGAGATGTCTATCTTTGTTATTCCTTTGTTTCAATGTCCTTTCCTAGGAGGTGGATTATGACATCCTTCACCTCCTGATACACCAGTCCGAAGCCTAGAGTGGCTTTCGGACTCGCTTCGGCGCCAAAAAGTCTGAGCTATCAGGTTTTTAAAACATTACAAAGACTAAGAATATACAGATATGATCTAAGACATTCTACACTTTTATATCTTACAACAGTTGGCAACAAAATATAATACAAAAAATAATCATCTAAGAAAACAATCTCAAAAATAATATGTATTAAAATCCAGAGTACATAGAAATACAATAAAGTCTGATAAATTATAACGACCCGATTTTTTGAGGCCCGAAAATCGACATCAATACGTCCACAGTATCAAATGCCGAACAATCGAATGCCGGAAAACCGAATCATTAGGATTTAGAAGAAAGAGGTAGAAGAAGAAATAGAAAACAATATCAGAATCTCACAATCGCAGCAGAGTGATATATAATAAATAAATGACTGATCTTTAGAAACATTAGAACTATATCTGTTTATACATTACATCATCAGAGTAGATCACAAATCAACAACACAATTTAGGACAGTTATAACAACTTGTCAAATTCAATACTAACTACTCAGCTACAACAAAGCATAATATATCAAGTACGTGTGCTACGTCTCGCCATCCAGCTCGTCTCCTAAGTTCCATAGCCATCCATCTAGAATTTGTATTCTATAATACTCGGTCTGACTCGAGCATTATAGTTAAATAACACCCGAGTCAGTCTGGAAAACCAGCGTTAGAAAACACAATCAATTGGATTATTAAAGTTTTCAAAATCCTTTGAAATCAAAGGTATCTCATAAGACCACAGCACAAACAAACATGCCGGGTTTTTACCTTACGATAACCAAAACATTTCCTATAAATCCTCTGATATTATAGTAGTGTCTATATACAAATACTTATTCAGACAGCCGAAATTGTTACATTCATTAAATTTCAGCTAATATGTATACAAACAAAATCGTAAAGGAACGTAGGGAGAACGGATTTCCATCAATGGCGGGGCTACTGGGGTACCGCACCTCGCAGTACGTGGTCTAGATCACCATACCGAGGATCCACCCTGATCCCCTACATCATAAGACCAGAGCTACTTCTTAATGGATAGTCCGAATAAATTCACCCCACGGTTAGGATCAGCAACAGCCCACACAGCCGAAATAAAGGGACATCTAGACAGGGGTGACCTTACCCTAATTAGTTGCTAGCCACTTAGCCTTATGTGCATCTTCCCTGTTTTAGCAATTCCCGATTGATGAGGCTCGAGGCTATGCGTTACCTTTCTAGCACAATTCACTTAGAATGCTCATCGTCCTCCTGAAAATGTTCTGAAAGCATTCATCCATACATGTCTGTTTCGTGTCCGAACGGAACCGAAGGCACTACTCCTACTACATCCATTTTGGTAATCACCCTTAAGATTATCAGCGATTAGCCCTTGCACTTCACTGCTCCATCTTCAACTCCAAGCTCTTGTCTTCCTTACGAAAAAGTTCAAACCAGATCGAAATGGTTTTCAGGAAATTAATCGAAATCTCGGTCTCTTCGAAACGATCATCGCATTGTCCAATATTGATAGTCGGTTATTTAACTATCAAATAACATTCACAAACAACCATCAGGTAACATTCACAAACAACCATCAGGCATTAAAAAAAATTCAAATTATTTATTTCAAAATATTTTCACAAGATAAACCTTCTGAAATAGTTTTCAAATCACTTTTTCTCTTGCGGAATACATTTTCAAATATTGTTTATTTCCACTAAAATTACCAAGTCTTAACACTTAGATTTTAAAATAAATTTAAATCACTTTATCCACAATATATACTTTAAAACATTTAATACAAAAAACCACTTAAAACACTTTATTCGAAATAATAGTTATGAAATTCTATACTAGATATCCAAGTAAAACTTAAGCCACAAACCATTTCAAAAATAAATAAAAGTTTTATATAAGTATAAATATTAGAAAATATCTTTTTAAAACATAATACTAATTTAACCTTTAAATAATTACTACTAAAATAAATTTGAATAATACTTTCTTTAAATTAATCAAATAACTAAAAATAATAAATTTTTGAAAACATTTCTTTAAAACTAATTTCTAAAACCTTAAACTTATACATAAAAAGTCTCCTTTAAAATATACTTGGCTTTCCAGGGAAGTACACTTCCCATTTCCAAACCTTTTAAAATAAACCACTATTTATTTTTAAAATAACTTACCCATTCCTTTATAAATTCCCACCGTGAAATTATACTTTCAAATATCCACTGATATCTTGTTTCACTTTATAAACCCAGTTTATAAATTTTATAGTCTCATTCCCTCCTTAAATCACAGTTTCAAACACATAATTAGTTTCACATCGACTTTCAAAACTAATCACATTTTAAAATAAATTTCTTTGCTCACCCAAATTTATTTTAAACTCCAATCCCATATTTACTTCTATGTTTATGATTTAAAATCGTATTTTAAACTGAAATATCCACTTCATACTTTATTCAAAATCCTAACCTTTTATTTCTTCCCAAACTTTTTAAATCTTAAATTTTGAAAATAAAATTCTTTAAATTTTTAGACAATACCACTTAAGTCTCCAAAATTCTTTTGTTTTCATTTATTTAAAATCTCAATCTTAATTTCCAATACTCAGAATTATTTTAGTAGAATTTGAAAATCAACTTTCATATTCTATTTTTCCAAATTCAATCTTTAATTCACTTAAAACTTTCCCTTTTTATTTCCTTTAAAAATTCAAACTTAACCATTTTCATCTTCTCAAATACTAATATATATTCAACCAAGCCATAACATTCAACAAATTTCATTTCCCAATATAAACAATATAATTATCATAGATTATCACATAAATCACATCGCTGAATTTAAAATAAATTCAACATTTTGAGGAACCCAGTTGGTTCCCTCCAACATGTTTCCCTGTAACCACAGATGTTAGTACAACAATTTGAAATACCAATTCCACTTCGAGGCGGAATATCACGGTATATGGGGTCAACCGCTATTATGTGGGGCGCATAGGGTCTCATCCGCTATATAATGCAGGAAATCAACCATTCAAATATATACTATATACTACTATATGTATAATATCACATCCATTCAATCCAATCACTCAACCAATAATTTAAATTTAACAAATTAAAACGTATTCCAAATGAGTGAGATTAACTCACCTTTGATCTTGTTTTGCAATCCGACCCTAACCCGGCTATTTCCTTCACGATTTAAGACCTTGTATAACCATTATAAAATTTTATTAACACTTGGAATAATTGAACGATTAATCATCATTTAGTAGATTTATTAACTAACTTTTAATTTAAACTAAAAATTTTCCTTCCAAAATATTTTTAGTGACTAAAATAATTAATAAGCTAACTAAACCAGTAAATCACCCTAAATACATTAATTTAAAACTAAAGGGTACGTTAAAATATGTGTATGTATATATATGTTATCAAAACTCTATATATACCAAATAAAATCTATACAGATTTTTAAAAATCTAACTTTTATATAAACTCTTCAACATTTTACAAATTCTTATATTTTCCCAAAATCTTCATATACATATATTAAATTTAAAACGGAATGGCTTTTATATCTTACTGTAACATAACTATTTTTCTAAACCATATATATATATATATACAGAATTAAACTAAAACAGATTGATACCTTACTGTAAATTTCATCATAATATATTCATATATGCATATACTAAATAGGCTTTGAATTAAAAGAAATGGATTGTGAAAACCTCACCGACTCGATCGATACAAAGATAACCAAGCCCTCAGCACCGCGCCTGACCACCCCAACTTCATCGCTGCTCGCAACTTGCGGCACCTTCGGCTTGCGTGTCGCCGTCTGACCCTAAGAATCCTCGACATCATGTCGTGCCTAAACCAAGATGAGACAGCCACCGCCCCTCTGCTGCCGTATGAAGGACGAAACCTATGACCCGAAAGCATCGTGACCCCTTGTGAAGCTCTACCGCCTTCTGTGGCGATCACGCGGCACTCTTCACTCATGAGTCATCACAAACCTCAAGGCGACAGTCGCCCCAAATAGATCGGCTCGCCGCTGCTCAAAGCGAGAGCCATCGTACGAGGCTCGGTCAACTCCCCACTCTCCAGATCCCATCACACAACCCAGATCGCCGATCGCGACTCGTCCACTCCTAAAAAAAATTTGATTCATTCTAATGATTTGAGATGAAAAGATTCAATTCGATTTGGCAATTATTGTCTTTGCTCGAGATTATCGAACGAACTTGTTCAAATAAAAAGAATAGAGGGGGGAACTAATTTTTGTTTTCTTTTTTTAGAGAGAAAAGGAAACGCATGTTAGCAGGGTGGACATGCGTTACACCAGGGAACACTGTTTGAATGACAAAACTTTTTGTCAAAACAATTTGAATATCAATATTATTTAAATTTAAAATTTAAATCGTCTCGAAATCACCATCTAAAATTTTGACTTCCTATTGAGGCATGCTGCCAGGCGTTTATAATGTTATACCCCTATTTCAAATGCACTTGGAAAGGCTTCGAGTACTAATTCGATCGTATGGAGAAGATAACTTTTTGGACCTAATTTTTGTATTTAATTTTCGATATAAATTTTAGCGTGTTTCTATATCGTACGATCACACGATAACTCCAAATACTACGAAAATTGAAATCCTATAATAACACAATATTATGGATCCAATGGAACTGGTTTCGTCGAATTCCGAGATTGTGCCTCAGAAGGCTATTTTTAAATATGGATTTAAACGATATACTTTTAAAACTGAGCAAAACATTTTCAAACTCAAATTTCAAACTTCTATTATCTCCAGTATTATAAATATAAATTTTCCAAGCCTTTGAAATATTTTTAACCAGCTTAAAAATCAAGATTCAATATTTTTTCCAATTTCCAATTACAAAATTCAAAAATTTAATTACCCAAATAAACCGTGATATTTAAAATTCAAATTAAAGTAACTTTCAAATATTAAAATCAATAAAATATTTAAATTTTGAATATCCAAAAATTTCGGGTCATCGCATTCCTCCCCCTTTAAAAGAATTTCGTCCTCGAAATTACTAGTTAAGAGGAATGGTCCACAACCCGTTAATTTTTTCTTCCCGAAATCAAACAGTTTCAACAACTTCTCCAAATAGTCTTTTTATTAAAGTCACATTATCACCTTTACTAACTTTCCCAAACTCAAACATAGATTACAATCTATATTGTTGATTCAATCATTTCAAATTTTAATTTAAGACAAATTCTTAAATTATCAAAATTTTCTCAAAATTTTTCTAACTCCCTAAATTTTCGAAATATTTCGCCAGCGTCTCCTTTGCGCAGCTAGCTTGGTACAACTACAAAATGCCTCTATGGACCCCTAAATTTCAAAAGAAAACAAAAGGCCAAGTGGAAAGACCAGAAAATCATCAAATTTCGTACAGAAATTTAAATACATACCTTTTATCGAGCAATTCAATTTATCTTCTGAAATCAAAAATCCTAATTTATCCCTTGCCTTTAAAACACCTATATATCCTACTTCAATCATACCAAATCATAGAATACAGATTCATTTTATTATTTTGTTTTCAAAATTTTCAGCATTTTCTTCACTTAAGCCCATACGGTGGACATATATCATCCGTATGCAATACCAAATCCGATTGCTCGCTCGATCACACAATTCCATTTTCGAACAAATATCGTTCATCCGACTTTCTAGTGCGGACTCGGATCTTGTTTCTTGATCATTAACCGTCATTCTCCTTGCATAGCGATGGCTATGATAGAGAATTTACAGAATCAATCAAAAATCCATATCTAGGGTTCGTCCTCGAAAATGAGTGAAAATCCCAACTGGGAACGGTATAACTACATCGAGATTCTGTGCTTGAATTCTGGATCGAATTGCTATGCGAATAAAATAATATACGGACATCCTACGTATTTAGCCCCAATTGATTATTAGCCAAAACAATTTTCTTTTTTCTTTCTTTTTTTAGTCACAATTATTTTGATTCGATCACTTATTAATTATTCCACATGCCTCTAATAAATCTTCATTTCAATTTTTAACTAGTATCTTTCCCATACAAAATTTTACTTGAGAATTTTCTTATTCATTTCTTACGTCCAATATAAATATTTTATATGCTTCTTATATTTATTCTCCACTTCACCATTGAAGTTTATCATTATTATTATGTTAAATTAGTTCCATTTATTTCAAATTTCAATTTGAGTTTAGTTGAGTTTCATTTAGTAGAGTTAACCGAGAGATTTTATCTCTCTCCATTTTAGTTTAACCATCTCTTTAATTAGTTCTACTTACCGATTAATTTTACCACTTCACTTTAATTCAATTCAATTTTGAATTTTAATATTCAGTTTTCAATTTCATTTATTTACAGCCAAATAAATTTTCAAATCTCAATACTTCATTTTATTCAACACGATTCAAATCAAATTTCATTCCAATTCATTCTCTTAACCACTAAAATCAATTTGTTTATTTTATTTAGTCCAACCTGACTAATTCTCCATTTTACACAATTCAAATATTCAGTTTCAATTTTATTTACTTACAAATACAAATTCATTTGTCTATCCACACTTTTATTTCCATCTTAAAACTTTTTATTTAAGTAACCATTTCACTTAGCCTCCTTAGATTTTCCTAAACTTCATTTTTACTTAACTAGATTCACTTACATTCTAGCTTAAATTAAATTTTAAACTTCCACCAACAAAATTCCCTTTTGCTAATTTCTTATAATTCCCTTCAATTAATTAGCTTACCTTTCTGCTTACTTTGTTTTCATACTTACTTTTATTTACTTCTTACAAGTTAGTTCCGTTCTAGGCAATTTCCAAACTTATAAGTTTCCAAACCTGTTTATAATCCATAAACATTTTTAGTTAAACTTCCAGAGTTTAAACTCATTACTTAAACATTTTAATTATACTACAGAGTCTTTAAAAATCACTTAATGTTTTAAAAATCATTTTTGAAATCAATTATATATATAATCCATTTACATATCAAATTATCTTTTGAATTTTAAAACCAAAACCAATTTTATAAACAACTCCAATTTAAAACAATTTGATAGCAATTCTTCTCTTGGAAACTCGAAAATGAACATCAATGATGCTGCAGTCATCACCGAAGTGATTTCCCAGCGACCGAAAAGAGTTCAATGCTTCATCTCCTTTAAAAACATTTTCCAAATATTTTTAAATTCCAAATCTTCCCAGATTTCATATCCAATTTAAAAATATTTTCGTAATAATTTCACTATTATTCTTCCAAAACCTTTGAAAACCATTTTCAAACCCAAAGGAATTTAAACTTTTCCCAAATTCCAAATTCTTTCAATTCATATTCAAATATTACTTGGAATTTTATTTTAAATTATAAATCACATTTATAATTCTCACATGCAATTTAATTATGGAATATGAATTTACTTTCTTAACTTTTTTGGTTATAACATTAATTTCTTATTTTAATTTCTACATAACAATGAAAATAGTTTAATATTACCATTCCTAACAACCAAGCAACCATATGTATATATAACTATAATAATCCACGAAAAATTTATTTCTTTTATATACAAAAATAATTTGGGTAAAATTATTTCATTAACCCTATTTTAAAACAATACTATATCGGTTTATCTTGTTTAAGTGTTTAGAAACTCTTATCAATGACATGGCGTCCTACATATCGACTAGAATCTATAAACACTCAATCGATAAGTCAACACAACATAAAAAAAAAATTATATCCACTAACAAAGACGCGCTCATTTCTATTAATACACTCAAACTCATTCTAGAGTACTACGGACTCTATTTCTAATGAGTAATTCCCACCAGAGCGAAGGTTCTCGCTTAACCTTCAGCTCTGGCACCAATCGGTAATGACCCGATTTTTTGACATTTGAAAATCGACATCAATATGTCCAAAGTATCAAATGCCGAACAACCGAATGCTAGAAAATCGAATCATTAGGATTATAGAAGAAAGAGGTAGAAGAAGAAATAGAAAACAATATCAGAATCTCACAATCGCAGTAGAGTGATATATAATAAATAAATGACTGATCTTTAGAAACATTAGAACTATATCTGTTTATACATTACATCATCAGAGTAGATCAAAAATCAACAACACAATTGAGGACAGTTATAACAACTTGTCTAATTCAATACTGACTACTCAGCTACAACACAGCGGAATATATCAAGTACACGTGCTACGTCTCGACATCCAGCTCGTCTCCTAAGTTCCAAAGCTGTCCATCTAGAATATGTATTCTATAATACTTAGTCTCACCCAAGCATTATAGTTAAATAACACCCGAGTCAGTCTGGAGAACCAGCGTGAGAAAACACACTCAATTGGATTATTAGAGTTTTTAAAAACCTTTGAAATCAAAGGTATCTCGTAAGACCACGCCACAAATAAGCATGCCGGGTTTTCACCTTACGATAACCAAAATATTTCTTATAAGTCCTCTGATATTATAGCAGTATCTATATATAAATACTTATTCAGATAGCCGAAATTGTTACATTCATTAAATTCCAGCTAATAGGTATACAAAGAAAACCGTAAAGGCACGTAGGGAGAATGGATTTCCATCAATGGCAGGGCTACTGGGGTACCTCTGTCACAGTACGTGGTCTAGATCTCCGCACCGAGGATCCATCCTAACCCTCTGCATCACAAGACCGGAGCTACCCCTTACTGGGTAGTCCGAATAAGTTCACCCCGTGGTGGGGATCAGCAACCGCCCACACAGCCGAAATAAAGGGACATCTAGACAGGGGTGACCTTACCCTAATTGGTTGCCAGCCACTTAGCCTTGTGTGCACCTCCCTAGTTTTAGCCATTTCCGGTTGATGAGGCTCGAGGCTATGTGTTACCCTTTTAGCATAATTCACTTAGAATGCTCATCGTCCTCCTGATATTGTTCTAAAAGCATTCGTCCATACAAGTTCGTTCCAGGTCCGAACGGAACCGAAGGCACAACTCCTACTACATCCATTTTGGAAATCACCCTCAGGATTAGTAGCGATTAGCCCTTGCACTTCACTGCTCCATCTTCGACTCCAAGCTATGTTCTTCCTCACAAAAATGTTCAAACCGGATCGAAATGGTTTTCGGGAAATTTATCCCGATCCTGATCTCTTGAAAATGATCAGCGCATTGTCTGGTATTGATAGTCGGTTATGTAACTATCAAATAACATTCACAAACAACCATCAGGCATTAGAAAATTTTCAAATTATTTACTTCAAAATATCTTCACAAGATAACCCTTTTGAAATAGTTTTTAAATTACTTTTTCTCTCATGGAATACATTTCCAAATATTGTTTATTTTCACTGAAATTACCAAGTCTTAACACTTAGATTCTAAAATAAATTTAACTCACTTTATCCAAAAAATATACTTTAAAACATTTAATGTAAAAAACCACTTAAAACACTTTATTAAAAATAATAGTTATGAAATTCTATACTAGATATCCAAGTAAAACTTAAGCCACAAGCCATTTTAAAAATAGGTAAAAGTTTTATATGAGTATAATTATTAGAAAATCTATTTTAAAAACATAATACTAATTTGGCCTTTAAATAATTACTACTAAAATAAATTTGAATAATATTTTCTTTAAAATAATAAAATAATTAAAAATAATAAATTTTTAAAAACATTTCTTTAAACTAATTTCTAAAACCTTAAACTTTTACAAAAGGTCTTCTTCAAAATATACTTGGCTTTCCAAGGAAATACACTTCCCATTTCCACACCTTTAAAAATAAACCACTATTTATCTTTAAACAATTTACCCATTCCTTTAAAAATTCTCACCGTGAATTTATACGTTCAAATATCCACTGATATCTTGTTTCACCTTATAAACCCAGTTTATAAATTCTATAGTCCCATTCCCTCTTTGAATCACAGTTTCAAACACATAATTAGTTTCAAATCGACTTTCAAAACTAACTCCATTTTGAAATAAATTTCTTTACTCACATAAATTTATTTTAAACTCCAATCCCATATTTACTTCTATGTTTATGATTTAAAATCTTATTTTTAAACTGAAATATCCACTTCATACTTTATTCAAAATCCTACCCTTTTATTTCTTCCCAAACATTTTAAATCTTAAATTTTGAAAATAAAATTCTTTAAATTTTTAGACAATATCACTTAAGTCTCCAAATTCTTTTGTTTTCATTTATTTAAAATCTCTATCTTTATTTCCATACTCAGAATTATTCTAATAGAATTTAAAATCAACTTTCATATTTTTTTTCCAAATTCAATCTTTAATTCACTTAAAAATTTCCCTTTTCATTTGCTTTAAAAATTCAAACTTATCCATTTTCATTTTCTCATATACTAATATATATTCAACCAAGCCATAGCATTCAAAAAATTCCAATTCACAAGATAAACAATATAATTATCACAGATTATCACATAAATCACATCGCTGAATTTAAAATAAATTCAACGTTTTGAGGAATCCAGTAGGATCCCTCCAACCTATTGCCGTGCATTCATAGATGTTAGCACAACAATTTAAAATACCAATTCCACTTCGAGGTGGAATATCATAGTATATGGGGTCATCCGCTATTATGCGGGGCGCACAGGGTCTCATCCGCTATATAATGCGGGAAATCAATCACTCCAATATATATTATATATTACTATATATATAATATCACATCCAGTCAATCCAATCATTTAGTCAATAATTTAAATTTAACTATTTAAATTTAAGAGGTATTCCAAATGAGTGAGATTAACTCACCTTTGATCTTGTTTTGCAATCCGACCCAAACCCGTCTATTTTCTTCACGATTTCAGACCTTGTATAACCATTATAAAATTTTATTAACACTTGGAATAATTAAACGATTAATTATCGTTTAGTAGATTTAATTAACTAACTTTTAATTTAAAATAAAAAATTTCCTTTCAGAAGTTTATTAGTAACTAAAATAATTAAAAAGCTGACTAAACGAGTAAATCACCCTAAATCCATTAATTTAAAACTAAAGGGTACGTTAAAATAAGTATACGTATATTTATGTTATCAAAACTCTATTTATACTAAATAAAATCCATATGGATTTTTAAAAATCTAATTTTTATATAAACTCTTCAACATTTTACAAATTCCTATATTTTCCCAAAATCTTCATATACATATATTAAATTTAAAAAAGAATGGCTTTTATATCTTACTGTAACAAAAATATTTTTCTAACCTATATATATATATATATATATATATATATATATATATATATGTATGTATATATATATATATATATACAGAATTAAACTAAATAGATTCATATCTTACTATAAATTTCATCCTAATATATTCATATATGAATTTATTAAATAGGCTTTAAATTGAAATAAATGGGTTGCGCAAACCTCACCGAGTCGATCGATACCGAGATGAACAAGCCCTCAGCTCGGCGCCTGACCACCCCAACTTCATCGCCGCTCGCAACTCGCGACACCTTCGCCTAGCATGTTGCCGTCTGACCCCAAGAATCCTCGACATCACACCGTGCCTAAACCAAGATGCGACAGCCACCTCCCTTCTGTTGCCGTACGAAGGATGAAACCCACGACCTGAAAGCATCATGGGCCCTTGCGAAGCTCTACCCTCTTCTACGGCGATCACACGGCACTCTTTGCTTACGACTCATCACGAACTTCAAGGCGACAGTCGCCCCGAATAGATCGGCTTGCCGCTGCTCAAAGCGAGGGCCATTGTACGAGGCTCGGTCAACTCCCCACTCTCCAGATCCCATTGCGCAACCCAGGTCATCGGTCGTGACTCGTCCACTCCTAAAAAAAATTGATTTCATTCGAATGATTTGAGATTAAAAGATTCAGTTCGATTTGGCCATTAATGTCTTTGCTCGAGATTATCGAACGGACTTGTTCAAATAAAAAGAATAGAGGGGGAACTGATTTTTGTTTTCTTTTTTAGAGAGAAAGGGGAACGTGTGTTAACAGGGTGGACACACGTTACACTAGGGAACAGGCGTTTGAATGAGAAAACTTATTGTCAAAACAATTTGAATATCAATATTATTTAAATTCAAAATTTAAATCGTCTCGAAATCACTATCTAAAATTTTGACTTCCTATTGAAGCATGCCGCCAGGCATTTATAATATTATACCCCTATTTCGAACACACTGGAAAAGGTTTTGAGTCCTAATTTGATCGTATGGAGAAGATAGTTTTTGGACCCAATTTTTATATTAAATTTTCGATATGAATTTCTGCGCGTTTATATATCGTACGATCAAACGACAATTGCAAATACTACGAAAGTTGAAAACTAATAATAAAACAATATTACGGATCCAACGAAACTGGTTTCTTCGAATTTCGAGACTGTGCCTCAGAATGCTATTTTTAAATATCGATTTAAACGATATACTTTTAAAACTGAGCAAAACATTTTCAAACTCAAATTCAAAATTTCTATTATCTCCAGAATCATAAATAAAAAATTTCCAAGCCTTTGAAATATTTTTAACCAGCTTAAAAATCAAGATTCAATATTTTATCCAATTTTCATTTATTAAATTCAAAAATTTAATTACCCAAATAAACAGTGATATTTGAAATTCAAATTAAGCTAACTTTCAAATACTTAAAATTAATTAAATATTTCAAATTCAAATTTCTAGAAATTCTGGGTCGTCACATAAATACTAAGTATTGAATACGATTTTAGTTCCATAAATAGTAAAGTATAATAACATGAAACTCTAAAGCTAAAGCTCACCTCTCTACGTTCTAATTACAGTCCTGTCACCTACAACCCTGTCCTCTAATGGTATGGGAGAAAGAAAGGAAAGGAGTGGGTCAGAAAAAAATCTTATGAATGGGTACTTATTAATATATGGTGATCACATGCAATTAATTTTATTATTACTCATTGTAGACTAGGATGTCCTAAAAGTGTCTGTGAATTACTTATTCCATTTGCCAAAAGAGTTTAACTCCCCACACTAATGACTTGTGCAAGCTTATACTTAGGGTCGAGCAACTAATCAAACTTCAAGGCAACTAATGATCAGCAAATAGCTATTGAAACTATTCCATCATATGGATTACTTACAATTTCCTACCATGGGATTAAGTTACCCAGACTACAACTACATGTATCATATCAGCCATGGGACTATAATTACCATACTCTACCTACATGTATCCTATTTACACATTAAGGGGGAGCCTGCAATGCCTGACACGTCGGGATATCCCATCGTTGCTGCATCCATGTTCACCTCTCAATGGTAACCTAAGGTCTCTTATTGCACTACGTCGAAACCCACCAAAAACACAGCATCGCATCATGTCGCCATAATACTAAGGAATTTCTATTAGTGCCCGACCGCACACTCCATCAAGCATCACAGTCAGTGTTGCATTTCCACCGTAGAACATCTTATGAGTGCAGTTTGCGATAAATTCGCTTCCTGTCAAATACCGATCATGTTGGCTAAATAGCGTTTATCAAGTCTCGTAAAGTCTTAGTGTCGTCAACATAAGGAACTAGCTTCCCAACTTCTAATAACTTCCATATATTATATTATATATACATACTATTAACTATATTATTTATAACTTAGGTCTTAGGTTGAGGTTAGTATTATGCTCTGGAAATGCAAACCAGTAGACCGCCTGCTCTTGGAGAAGTGGACCGCTTGCTATTGACGGCTACAGTAAGTGCGGTCGACTTGTCGTTACTGTTTTAGGGTCTTTACTTGGCAATTTTAGTTTTTTTTTCAATTAGGGGTATTACTTAGTGCCATTCCCAATATGGTAAACTTGAATTATACATTATCACATGATAACCCTAATTTTATTTAATCAAACTTGTGAATATATGTTATGTAAATGTTCAAAACTTCCTAATCAATTTCATATTTGCATAACAGTTAATTCTTATTAACTAGTCATAACGGTTATTCAAAATTTATCAATTTTCTTAATTTACAGGTTAATATGAATCAGATCAGGACCATAAAAGGGAAATCGTATTCATATAATAATTATTAAACTCCAAATTTCAAATAATAATGTTTACAATTTGATTTTAACAATCTAGATCAAATAGGGTATTCTAAGATTAACGGTATGTAATCACCCAAACTTTAATATACATCTTATCAAAGGTCTCTCTTTCGAACCCCGTCTGGAAATATCCCTCATTCGTTCGTTCTCCACCTGATTTAGCATTCTTCAACTTCTCTACTTCGATTTTAATTTGATTTTAAAGAATATTTGAAAGTTAAGGAGGAAATTTGAATTTGACAGAGTTTGGACATTTAGTTCTAACTTTGTGAATTAGGGTTTGGGTTAGTGAAGTACGTATAAGGCTAGCTTTTAATCTCTTCCATCCCCAAAAATATACGCTCCATTCTCATACATTTAGAAAATATACGGCCAAATCTTCACATCTATGAAAATATACGTTCAAGTTGGGTTGTTCAACCTAGGAAAACCCTAAACCTAACTTTTCTACCAGCCGACTGCTTGGGATTTGGACGTTCGACCACTACATGTCCATCGGCCCACCTAAAGGTGCTGACCGCTATTTAACCTTAATTATATTGATTTTCTTTCTTTATTTTCTTGCTTAATAATTTATGATTTCAAAATTTAAAAAGTTTATGATTTCCTAATATTAGCTCAAATTTGGAAGGTTATGTATGAAAACTACCTAGAAAATGGCTACAAAAGCAATGATGCAAGTTTCATAGGCAAATTCGGGCATTTGCAAAATTCCATTTTAACCCCCGCTGTATCTATATTTAATTCTTTATTTAAATTTTTGCTTAAATCTTCGAGATGTTACGTTCTCTCCCCTTAAAAGGATTTTGTCCACGAAATCTCTAAGGATGGGAAAATGTAATTCGTGCATACTAAAAATCACTAATTACAACCATCTACTCATCCACAACCACTTACAATCATTGTTCTTAATTCAAATTCTACTGCAAGTTGTATATGTAGGCATGGAATGCTTATGAATCTATACTAGTGCAAAGATTAGGATACTCCTGATCTAGTCTACCTCATTTAGTGCACATGCTCATGCAATGAATCCAAAATGTATGAGACATCCTACGTAAATATTCTAGCATTTCTACACATATGTGCAACCATTCGATCCATATGCAACAATCATATGTGTACAACTCGGAAAAATAGAACAAGTGATGATGAGCATGCATGCTAACCCGAGAATAGATTTGCCTACTGTTATTACAAATATTTATGTCGAGCTTCTAAAGAAAGAGCGTGTCAATTTTGAAGAAAATATGTGATGTCAAGCCTAAAGGAAGCAAAGTCATCAAGCAATCATAAGAAATATGTCGAATATCAAGTAGCAAAGTGATATCGAGTTTCTACATCAAATGGTGGGTGTCCAATATCCAGTGGCGAAAGGGGCATCGAACCTCTAAGGATGTCTAGCCCCAAATGGTTAGGAAATAGTGTAGAGATGCCGATTCTCTAAGAAGATAGTGTCGATCCTCAACAACCTTAAAGATTTACGGGAGTCAAGAGCAAAAGATGGTATCGAATGATTAATAATAAAGAGAAGGTGTGCAGTTTTTGAGAGATGATGAAGGTATAAAATCACTAAGTGTTAATTATTATCGAGCTTCCAAAGTACAAAGAATGCTGAAGCTCTATAACAAAGACTGTTATAGAGTAAGTAATAGAGGAGAGATGCCATTATGCCAAAAAATACGTCAGACAACATATATGCTCCATTGTTTGAAAATATATCTATCATTAAATCGGATGTCATCTTATTGTACATCAGACCTCAGAAATCCATCGTCTGATATGCACTGACGTAGCAAAAAAAAGTCATATGTTGTCTTGTGTTATAATATCATTCCCTAAATTACCTATTAGACAACATATAAATATTGAATAATATTATAGAGTATAATGGTTTATGATTTTTATTTGATGATAATAAATATTTTATTCAGAATTTCATATTTTATTAAAATAGATATTTTATTTCATTTCAATTTCAAATACTACACATCGAGCTTCCACTATATTTTACACTTTCATACATAACATTATTTTCACACTCTTATATACAACATTTTTTTACTCTCACCCACGCACTCGAATTTGATATCTTATTGCTTCTGCACCAGTCTTCTACTCTGCCTATTAAACAAACAATAATGTAGTAAAAAAACAAAAAGGAACAAACTAATATTTGCAAAAATAAGAATGTGATTTATTATGTTGCCTCGATTATTTGGTTGTCTGTTTTCAAACCTTAAAACTGGAATCAAAGTGCACAAACAAATGTACAACATGAACAATGTATCAATATACATGCCATAAGGTCGCATATAAAAAACGCACTTGTGTCAAAATTTCATGGATAAATGCAAATGTCGAGCCGAAGGCTCAACGTAGTGCAAGTGTGCATGAGATCAAGCCTAAGTAAGCTCGAGCTCAACTCAAGTGCATCATGTAGCTTACATAGGTGAAGCCATGTTACGGATTCAACTCTATTGCAGCCAGAACTAGAATGCAAAATCAGCAAATACACATTGCCAAGCTTTACAAATATGAACAATCAATCTAAATCCAATATGTGATACACCAAGTATCAATCCAAGGCATGCATGTATATTTTAGATTCAAACGGCAACCTACATTTCAAGACTAGGCACATTCACACAAGTCCAAACTCAAGCCACAAGGCCATGTCATAAATGAATTAGGGAGACAATCAGTTCAAGTGCAACATTTCGATAAAGACAAGTAATTCATAAGGATACAAGCAACCAGGGTCTCACGCATAAAGAAAATAGACGGTTGGAGTGCATATAGTGGTATGATTTGGAAAAGCAAATAATCAAGTGCAAACAAATGAGGATAGTGTGCACAGGTGGAACATAAGATGTACATAGGTTAAATTAGTACAAAAACATACAATAAACAATATAAGTGCAAATTTGTGGCAAATGCACTCAAGGCCATAGATACTTAAACCAATAAAACAGAAATAAATGCAAGCAACAATTTTTTTTCAAGCATAGTCCAATTCACCATCTTCACAAAAATGACAAGCACCGATGGAATAGATTAGCATAAGGATGTACAAGCAAACTAAAATACATATATGCAAATGTGTATATACATGTATATATGTAAATAGTGAGTAGAAAGGCAACTCAGAGATGCATACGATAGCATTGAAGATTAGGCATCACAACACATTGATCCTCAACTCAATTAGGATAAAGCAGCAATGGAACATCAAAATAGGTAAGGCACACAGTCCAACAAAAACAAGCTCACAGACTAACAAAGTCACACCTAGACAAGTACAATAACATACATATATACATATATGTATATACATGGTATACATGTGCATAGTGGCCACTTCAAACTCTAGGAAGCACACTAATAAGTCATGCAAGTAGTTCAATAGAGATACAAACCAATGAGCAAATAATTTTAAAAAATTGATGGCCGAGCGCACAACAGAGATAAAAACTATCATCCATTAGAAAATTCAAACCAGCAATTCAATAGAGGTATAAATAAACAGACTTAAAAACAAACAAAGATAAAAAAAACCCATATATATATAAACCAACAGAGATAATACAAACTAGTAGAGATAAAAACTCTAGGAAGCACACAAATCATTGCAAAGATCAAGTCAAAATTAAAACCAGCAGTTCAATGGAGATAAAATTTCCAGAAAGCACACAAACCAGCAATTCAAAACTAAAGTATATATTTGAAAATATAAGAAATTCATTCCTTTATGTAACCATACCATCATTGTTAGAAAAAAAATTTAGTCGAGTACGAGCATAAAATTAAAAGAGGCAAAACTATTAAAAATATCAAATCGACAGCAATCTATTCGACATAGAAGCAAATCCAAAAAATCGAAACGAAATTCAATTAAATCAACAACTTCAAACAAAGGCAGAAACAACCACTAACAACCAAGCATCACTAGATTTCTCCTCACAATTTGACAAAAAGAAATTGGGTTCTAAGATTAGGTTCCATGAGATTAGGTTTTGAGATTGGGTTTCATAAGATTAGGGTTTGAGAGCTAGAGAGTAAGGTTTTGAGAGTGAAATGAATTATAAGTGGGAAAATAATTATAAGAGGAGAGGAAAAATAATTAAAAGCGGGAAAACAAAATATAATATAGAGGCAAAACTAACTGTTTTGATAACTTCAATCAAACAGTAGATAAATATTATTTCAAAACAAATGTTGTCTGATCACTGTTGTGTCATACAACATATGATTTTACCATATGTTGTTTGAAAAGTGGGTAGCGAAAAATTTACCATAGGTTGTATAATCAATATTGACAAATCCACTTCAAGGCATAGTGTGCCATGCCAAGATGTCGAGCTTTTAGATAGTGAGAGATGGCAAGCATATACAAGCCTTTGCTACAATGACTAATATCGAGTCACAAGCAAGTAAGAGGGAGATTTGAGCTTTTACAAGTAGTAGATACCACAACTCAAAGCATGTACATCATGTTGGGTTTCTACAAGAGAGATTATGTTGCTAAACTTCAACAAACAAATGATATCAAATCTCTACAATGGGATGTCGAAATTTCACCAAAATAGAGCAAACAGAACCCTTGAATCTTAAGCAATGACGCTTGGTTTCCATCTCGCCTACCGCTACCCCCATAAATAGACCCTCATGGTTTCTTGTAGAGAGGCAATTAATTCTTTTCTATTTCTCAAGTTGTAAAGTTGTAAACCTTAAACTGATTTGGGGATTTTTAGGGCCTATTGTACACTTTTACATTTGCATATATGACCTTGGACATTTAAAAATTGCATAGCATAATTCCTTAAAGGATTGTAACTCCTAAATTTGACACATAAGGACTTGGGCAATAAATTTTTACATAGCATACTTCTTTCAGATGACTACAATTGACTGTTCCTGAAATATAGACAAGCATATGACTATATTTAGAACTTTAGTTTAAATAGCAAACATGCAAATGACTTCACTTGGACTCAAATTGGACTTGCATATTTTCTCAAGCTTGCATATGGCTATTTAAGCCCTTATCCAACCAATCCAGCCCGCCCTACATATTTGGTTAGAAAAGAAATTGGTTAACATTTTAGCACTAAGAGGAAGGCTTGAACCTCTGATCCTGCATATTCTTATGAAGAACTTTCCTACCTTCCTGCATAGCCCTATAGAGGATTTTAGGGACTTTTCAATCCATATAGAGAACTTTAAGGACTTCCCATGTAATAACCCAAAATTTAAGCTATAATAATTTAGTTAACGAATTAATTAAATGATAAAACAAGTTTGATGTAACAACCCGATATTTTCAGCCATTCGCATCCACACATGTCGGACTTGAATTTCTCAAAATACCGCATTGTAAATAATTTTTTTTGAAGCAAATGAAAACAATCACAGAAACAGAAATATCAGAATAACTCGCAGCGCAAATAAAATATACCATAGTAGTTCATGAAGCTACTATAACAAAGTCTCAAAACCAAAATACATAATATAAGTCTGAAAACAAATATAATAAAAATCCCAAATACATAGAAGTCTACTAATACAAGAGATGAAATAGATGAACTGAAATAGAAATAGATGAATAACTAGATAAGCAGAATCTCCAGCGATTCCTAGCTCCAGAAGAGAAATCCAAAGCAAAGTTGTGAATACACAGGCTGACCCGAGCATAAAGTAAAACACAAAACACTCGAGTCAAGACATACATACTTATATAATGTAAACCAACTCAAGTGAACCACAGTAGTAATGCACAATAACTTAAAGGATGCTTGGGATCGCTCATCCTCTGAGGATTAGTTAAGACATCAATTTAACAGTAATAACGCTATCATAGAAATGTATGTATTAAAGTAAACTATGCAAATAACAGTGTTAATGTCGCTAAGGTAGCGTAGAGCTGCATCAATCGCTCACCTCTAGTCACACTCTCAAATTGAAGGTGTACATCCAAAATCACGAGGCATACAGAGAAGTGTACCTATGGTTAAATTTCCAAAAAGGTATTTTATACTTCAAAATCAAATATCATTTCAAAAATTCAATATCATTTCAAATTCATTTTAAATATTAAAATATCATATCCTTCCAAAACCTCATTCATTTTTATCTAATTTAAATACCATTCCAAATCACATTTCAAAATGGTTTATATTTCAAATCAAATATTCCATTTAAACCAATTAAAATAAAGTTATTATACCTTAAAAATATCAAATATTCAATTCCCAAAAATTTAGTCTTTTTCAGAATTCATTTATTCACTTAAATTTATTAAAACGGTGAAATTTCAGCTTTCGCAACATTTAGAAAATGCTACGGAAAGTTACATTTGAAACAATTCAATTTAGCAAAGACAGCATTTACAGAAATGCTGTAACAGTTCAGGTTTCAAATAAAAGCTTTATTTCAATTCTGCAACTACAGCACTTACAAAGTGTTGTAATAGCCCTTAGTTCATTTTTGCCTTTTAGTTCATTTGTATCAATTATAGCAATTAGAAATGCTATAATATCTTTTACTTCAGAAATGATAGCATTTCTGAAATGCTGTTAATTAAATTCCAAACATTCAGTACTATTTCATAAACAATAAAAATTTAATTTAAATCATTTTAACTTATAAAATTTAATATTTTTCACTTTAAAAACAATCATTTAAATACCCTTTAATTTATATTTCATAAAGTGAAATTTTCACAAATAATTATCAAATCTTTTTTTTTATAATTCACTTATAAAAATTAATGTACAATTTTATAACATTTCATTTACTTTACATTTTAATTAAATTTACCATTTCATAAATTAAATTTAAATACCATTTTATTTTTCTCAACTTAACTTATATTTTTAAAACACATTTCACATTTTCCAAGTTAAGTTATATTTCAAATTTCAATTTTAAACATTTATTAATTTAACTATTTTTAATTTATAGAAAAATCAATAAAAATTTATAAAAATTCATTTTAAATTCAAATTTAAATCAAATTATCATATTTTCTTACTTAATTTAAACTATATTTACAAACAAAATCATAAATTTCAAAATTTACTTATATTTCAAATTCTACTTTACCATTTATTTATTTCACTTATTTAACTTGTAGAAAATCACTAATATTTTATAAAAATCATTTTTAAATTAAATTTAAATCAAAATATCATAATATTTACATTTTAAAAATACTTTATAAATTCTAGAAATATATATATTAACCACGGGTCTGTATATAATTTTCTAACCTAAGTCACGGGATACGGATAATATATCCTTTCAATCCGTAACTTACAAAAAAAATCCAGGTTCAATCATTTTAAACCCACAATCCCAAGTAAAATAAAATAAATAAAAATCGCTCAGGCCTATCATTCCAGCCCATAACGGTTTTCCCTACTCTAAAGTCCGTTCGGGTATGTATCATTCCAACCCATAGTGATTCTATTCTACAGAAAACTTGCAGTGTGATAAACAAATATAAATGAACAATATAACAGAATATAACATAGCAGATGATGTGACAAGTTTATAAACAGGGTTAACATCATATAATTCATATCATAGGCAGGTATAACATAATATAATATTTTCTACACATTCACTTGCGATCAATTCACTAATTATATAAGTATATATGTCAAGTGTGATTACTCACTTGTTTCAAGCTGGAGATAGCAAAACAAAGCACACAAAAAAATTCCACAAAGCACAATAACACGACTTTTGACTTAAGTGGAGTGGAGAGCCAAGTTTTAATCCTGTGAACAACACATAAACATGACAATATAAATATTATTTTAACCCAAATATACATTGACACAATTTGAAATAAATGCAACAAAAGAACACGACAACTTGACCTTGCCTCAATAATCATATGCTCGGCCTAAGGGTCTACTATGCTCATCCATAGTGGTGATTTGGCTAAGATGCGGAATTCATGTGCACGTCTACAAGGAGTTGAAGTGGTGTAAGTTACAACGTGAAAGAAGATAAAGGGGTAGGCAAAAGAAGTGGGTTTTTATGCAAACTTTGGTTCGGCCTGAAGTGATGTGGGCTCAGCCATGCTAGGCGAAGGTTCAGTGGTATCTGCAGTTGCGGCCAGAGGTGGTGGAGGAACGGTGGTGCCTGCGAAGGGGGTGGTCAAGGTGGAAAATGAAGGCTAGGTGCAAAATAAAGTTGGCTATGGCAGTATTCAAAGGGTTTGTGGAGTTTTTGTGATGCAAGCAACCTAGGGGGTTACGGCCTTGACTGGATAGAGGGGGAGGAGGGTGATGTGGCCATGGATGGTGGTGGAGTTGGTCGGTGGACGTGATGGAGGGGTATGGCTGAGAAAATACATGAAGGATCTAAGGCAAAAATCAACTAAAAATCAATAAAAATTGAAAAGAACTAGTAGAAAAAAGAAGAAGACAATACCAAGATTTTTTTCCTAAGATCTGAAGCATGCGTGTAAAATGAAGTGAGAAAGAGATGTTTACGTGAATAACAAAAAGAAAAATCACGGCTAAAGGTTTGGGAAGGGACGGCCCAAACTACGAAGAGGTGTGAAAATGGAAGGTCAAAAGGTAAAAGGCCAAAGTCTCTTTAAATTTCCTATTTCCTTTATTTAAATAAAACAAAAGAAAAATCATATAAATAAAATAAAAAAGAATATAAAATAAAGTGAAAATGAAATAAGTAAATAAACTTTAGGAAAAATAGAAAAATATAAGTAAATAGTCTAATATATGTAAACTAGTATTGAAAATTTCAAACAAAAATATAACTAGTTTTTTGGAAAAAAAAAACTACAACACTTTAAAAAAACGTTTTAAAAATAAAATCTATACATAATACGTCATATAACACATATTAGAAGATGATATGACAAACAAAAATATTATTTATGTAAATTAATACAAAAAATTTTATTAAATAAATCAATTTACATACAATATTGTAAAAAGCATAACTTTCACAATATAAATCGGATTTCAACGAAACGAAAAGAAGTATTCTTGAAATTTAATTTATTTTCATAATAAAAGATAAAATTAAATTCAAATATTTAGATTTTAAATTTAAAAGACAAAGTTTGGCCACTTTGACCAAAATTCACATTTTTGGGAAAATATTCTATTTATTCATGTTTGGAATTATAATTCTTATAAAAATCAAAATTTAAATTTAAAATAACAAAATTTATCCATTTTAATAAATAAAATAAAGTTTTTAAATCAGGACTTTCAATTAAAATAATTAAAATATAAAATTAAAAATAATCAAATAAATACAAGGTTGTTACACTCTCCCCCACTCAAATCTTTTCGTCCTCGAAAAGAACAAACAATGAAAATAAGAAAAAGCAAAAAAGAAATAGCAAATAGGACCTAAAAAACAATTCCGGATTCAAAGTATAATTGCTCTCCTCCATCTCCTAGGTACAATTTCGATCATCATTACTTCAATGTACTTTGACCAGAGTAACAGATTTCCTTCTTAGCTGCTTCGTACCTCCGTCGACAATACGAAGTGGCTTCCTCTCGATAGTCAGATTAGGCTCAATATCCAAACTATCAAGAGAAGAAGGTTGAAAAATAAGTGATGGTTCATGAAGATACCAGCGAAGATGTGAGACGTGGAATACATTATGCATTCCAGAAAGCTTCTCGGGCAAATCCAAACAATAAGCCAAAGAACTAACTCTTTCAGAAGTGAGGAAAGGACCCTCGAAAAGGAAGAAGGTAGGAGGATAAGAATAATTAGAAGGGAAAATAGGTTGAAAGACAAGTATGAACCATTATTTTAAAACCATATAAATTTCAATTTAAAAAAATTTATTTATAACATTTTAAACATATTATAATATGATGAATAGTCATTTGATTCAAATTTGCTAGTTCGAAGTAAACAATACTTAAAACATTTTAAATTATTTACGAAGAAAAAAATAAATGATTAAAATATTCTTTATATAATACTTTATCAAAATGCTTTTATAACTCGATGTCTTAATAAGTTTTCTCTCGTTCCTGTAGACTCAGGCCTTGCGTTGATCAGACGCAAAGCTAGAATTCTCCAGGTATTAGTAGACTTGTTTCAACACCAAATGAAAATACTGGAAAACTTTTTAAAACAGATATGGAAAGTACAATCCAAATAAATCAACCAAACCAAAACATTTGTCTAACCATGGATCGCAGATACACAATGGTTACGCCTGGATCCCCCAGGAAACATCCGTACCTGTAAGCTATCTCGTCCTGCGAATTATGCCATGATGGTTAGTAGACCGTAGATACACAATGGTTATGCATGAATCCCCAAGGAAACATCCATACTCTTAAGATATCTTAGCCAGTAGATTTCGCTACTAAATACGACCTACATAGATCGTAGGATACACAATGGTTACGCTTGGATCCTCTAGGAATCATCCGCACCCCTAGGCCATCTTAGCCATGTGAATTACGCTATGCAGTCACGCTCATAAAACCATGGAGATCGCCATGGAATTCGATGGGCACTCGAATATCAAATCCGAAAAACCCAAATCAGAGAGAACAATATCGATAGAATCAATCCGCAATATGGCCACAAAGCGGATATCAAGCAGAAGGCACTTTCCATATCTTTACTTCGAAAATATGTATCATATAGTACCTTTCAAACCACTTTCAAATATCATATTTATACAAAGTCCATCTTATATAAGATTTTATTTTCAAATCGAATACTTTCCAAATCAATAGTATATTAAAATCACACTTATAGAGACTTCCATTATATAAGATTTCACTTTCCAAATTGAATGCCTTTCCAAAATGATAGTTTTCAAATAAACTTCATACTTATACAATTCAATTTTATATAAATTCGGTAACTCCCAAATCAAGTTTTAATAAAACAAGGTTCTCAATTTCAATTCCTTTCAATAATGTTTTAGTTTCAAAATCATATATGATTTCGCCAAATCATTTCTTCCAAATTACATATATTCGTTTAAAAAAAATTCAAAACAATAGGTTTAGAAAAAAAATCCGGGTTTCTAAATCAACAAAATTTAGGTCCAACAAATTCATTTCCAAAACCATCATACAAATACTGGATTTAAATTTCAATCTATTTTCGAAAACAAATATTTTCCTCAAGAGTCACTTATCTCCAAAATGATTACCAATTGTACAACCCTTCCTTTAAATCCTTTTTATTTATTATTATTATTGTATATATAGTTTTATAAAAGATGTTACCAAGTTAAAACATTTAAACTAAATTTCATTCAAAATATTTTGAAAACTAAATTTTTATTCAAAATGTTTCAAAACTAAATTTCATATTAGTATAATTCAAAATAGTTTTATTCATTAACTTAACAAAACAGTTTCAAACTTATTTAAATTATATTACAACATACAAAACCAAACTTATATACTTTATCAAACTTACATACAAAACTAAATTAAATTAACCTTGACTTGGAAGTGCTCGAACTTTAAAAATAGTCGAAGAAACCAAATTATCCAATCCAAGAGTTGGAAATCAGCAACAAATCAGTAAATCAATTCCAATAGATAAGGTTATACCAAAACAAATCTGAAACTCGAGGACTGAACATCGGCTTACTTTAAAATCATTTCAAATATATATATATACACATACACACACACACACAGAGATATATATATATATACATATATATATATACACACACACACATATCTTTTAAATATCAAATCATACTTTGAAATCTGAAATCAAAATTTGTTTTACAAAATCACTCGCATAGCAAAGCTATTAAAGTGGCCTCTCCCCCACTCTAAAACTCGAAAATCAAGGTCGACGATGCATGCAATCATCACCGAAATTATTTTCCAGCGACACAAGTGCGTTCTGGACTTCTATTTTCTTAAAACTTTTTTGAAATCTCTTTGAAATCCTTGGAATCCATTCGAATACCTTTGAAACATTTCTTATTTGGAAAATATCTTTAAATCGTATTATTATTATATATTTTCCAAAATCTTAAAACCGATTTCAAAACACCGGAGTTCGATTCCTCGAAATTCAAATCCAAAACCCTTCAGTTAAATTTTTTTATATATAAAAATCAAATTCTTATAAATTTTCAAAATTTCAAATCCCATCGAAACTTCAAATTTTTATTTTTATAACGTATATAATCCTTATCGAAAACATTTCACTTTTATATATAAAAGTTGGTCATCCTTATCAAAATAATAATTTCAATGCATGCCCAATTTCAAAATACAACCAAACACAAATTTCCAAGGGATGATTCAAGGATGGAGTTCAAACCAACAGAGATTCAAATTTAGAGGATCTCTAATCAAATAGAATTCTGGTTCGAATATAAGCCCGAACTAAGATGTGATAATTTAATTACCAACTAGAGGATGGATAAGCCTATATAAATCGTGGGCGATCATAACCGGGTCAACCGTGACTTCAGGAATATAATCAATGCGGAAATCTAAGGCAAGTCGACATTCGATCCCCATAGTTAGAATCCAGGTAGTGCAGAAGATAGATAGCATCGTAAACCGAGGATACAGAAATCTCTGGTGAATCAATGCCAATTGTAAGGGAGTTTCATCCCTTTACAGATCATTCAAAGATTTGTGGAATCACCAATCATTATAGAGGTCATTCAAAGTGGATTTATGGAATGCCCCAAAATCAAAAGGATAAAAATAGGGAAGACAAGACCGGATTTCAGAACAAGTGGTAGCGTTCCAAAGTTCAAGGAATCCTAATCGATAAGAATCCTAACCAAGAGATTACTAACAAGGTGGATTCAAAAGGGATGAAGTTTAGAAAAATCTTGATTTCAAAATAAGAAAATTTTTATACCAATATAATCTATGAAAATCCTTTAAAATCATTTGGAAATCATTTTATACTTCAAAAATACGTTCCCTCACAAAGAAATGGTTCCGAGATTGATTTCACTCATTCTAGGGTATTTCTACCCTATCTCTAATGAGTTTTTGCTCCGCAGGCTATGGTTTGCCTAAAACCAAAGCTCTGATACCAACTGCAACAACTCGATATTTTCAGCCATTCGCATCCACATATGTCGGACTTAAATTGCTTAAAATACTGCATTATAAATAATTTTTTTGAAGAAAATGAAAACAATCACAAACATAGAAATATCAGAATAACTCACAGCGGAAATAAAATATACCATAGTAGTTCATGAAGCTACTATAACAAAGTCTCAAAAACAAAATACATAATATCAGTCTGAAAACAAATATAATAGAAATCCCAAATACATAGAAGTCTACTAATACAAGAGCTGAAATAGACGATTTGAAATAGAAATAGATGAATAACAAGATAAGCAGAATCTCCAGCGATTCCTAGCCCTAGAAGAGAAATCCAAACCTAAGCTTTGAATATTCAGGCTGAGCCGAGCTTAAAGTAGAACACAAAACACTCGAGTCAGGACATACATACTTATATAATGTAAACCAACTCAAGTGAACCGTAGTAGTAATGCACAATAACTTAAAGGATGCTTGGGATCGCCCATCCTCTAAGGATCAGTTAAACCATCAATTTAACAGCAATAACGCTATCATAAAAATGTGTATATTAAAGTAAACTATGCAAATAATAGTGTTAATGTGGCTAAGGTATCATAGAGCTGTAGCAGTCGCTCAACTCTAGTCACACTCTCAAATTGAAGGTGTACATCCAAAATCACAATGAAAATAGAGAAGTGTACTTGTAACGAATGCGACTTTTCGACGCTCGAAGGTCGACATCAATACGTCCACTGCATCAACTGCCGAGCAATCGAATGCCGGAAAACCGTACCGTTATGGTTAAAGAAGAAGAAAACGATTGAAGAAGAGAGAAAAAGATAGAATAGAACAGAACAGAAAGAAACGACAGAACAATATCAAAATCTCACAATCGCAGCGGAACAACATACAATAGATAAATGAATAATCTTTAAACAAAGAACTATATCAGTTATTACATTACATCACATTACATTACATTACATCATCAGAGAATACAACAACAAAATAGCGGAAAAGAAATACTATATACTAGTTGATACGCCAAGCCATTCAGCTTGCTTCCAGATCTCTACAGCAACTGCCGAATTCCAGAATATCTTGATAACCTAACTCTAGACTACCCGTGTGGAAATTGGTGGGCACCTAGAGTTTAGGAAGGAAAACAATAAACTCCAGGTCAGTCATGGAACTGGTGTGAGAACTTAAAACAGTTATCTTTAAAAAAACAAACCAAGGAATATTTTAAAATAGATTCGCAATGCTTTTTGGAAAATGAGACTACCATAAGGCCTCCCGTACACACATACAGTGCAAACGCAGAATCGGAGGAGATTTCTCCTTATGATAGTCAAAGATGCTTGATACGCATTAAAAAGAAACATTTGATATTATTACTAGTGCGTAGTGTAGGAAAAATCATTTCGAAAGTAAAGATATAAATCTTAGCCAACATACGACCATTATCGTATGCCTACTATAGCTACCATCTAAGCAGTGGTGACCACCATAAGTAAATGGCAGGTTCTACAACTAAAACCGTACAAGATGCGTATTGAAGTTTGGATTTCCAACAAATGGTCAGGCCAAGGAACTTCCCATTGCCACATGGGTGCGCCTCTGGAAAGACAACCCGAGAACCTAACCGGATCTCTGCCAACACATGGCCGGGTTACCCCTAACTGGGTAACTACTGACACGAATATGACATCCCCCGATCGTAACCGATCTATATCCAAGGATCCTCGATTCCAACAACCACAAAGTAATAAATTTGCAGCAACAACATAGGTTAAGTATCTGGGCTCCATACCATGATACCACCTCTATCCAGAAGGAATGACATACACTAAAGGGGCACTACTCCCTAATAACCATGCTGCATCCTTCCTGTTTTGACCATTTTCGGGGTGTGAGGTCCGACGAAGTCTCATCCATAAAGCCACGCTTTATACAAAAGTTGTGCGTTGATCACATATGCTCAACAGCACTTCGTATGGTACATTACCAATTTTGGGAAATCACTAGTAACCATCAACTACATAACTTCTGAGCTCGTACGTCTCAGAGAAGGGTGTTAAGCTAGGAGAATAAATTCTTCGCCACCAACAGAAATATATTTGATAGAAACCAGCTTTACATCTCAAAGTGTAATGTCAGACACACATCCATACAAGTCCGTTCCGAGATCGAGCGGAACCGAAGGCACTTTCAAAGAAGTCCTTGCAATCCGTATATTCACTAATCACGTCCGGACTTCCCGTCACTAAGGGTTATAAAACCTCTATATCGGAGATCAGCCGATGCAGAGTCATTCGACGGTAATCCTTCCGTTTTCACAAATATCCGGTCTTCAACACCGGTCTTCAAATGCAATCCATAACGACATATCACATATTCGAAATGGGTTATACGACCCAAAGGTCCTTTCCCGGCTAACCCGAATAGTGACCGCTTATTTTAAAAATAAGTGTAGCATTCAAATTCAAGCAAATAACAACAAATACCTATTTAAAGGTAAATATTGATAGTCGGTTATTTAACTATCAATAGATATGCACAACATCACCAGATTCCAAATAATTTTCCAAATTATTTATTTTCCAAAAATATCTTTACAAGATATATTTTTCCACACTTCAACATTTGAAAACAAATTTCAAATCGTATCCCTGCACGGGATATATTCATAAATCTTTATTCATTTTCATTTCAAAATGGTTCATATAAACCAATTAAATAAATCCTTACCGATTTACTTTATATTTACGTTCCAAATCCGTAAATTTATTTGTACACTTCAAAAATAAATCAACGTTTATTTTCAAACAAATTTCACTTTCTTTTATAAATTCCATAGTGAATTTACAATTCCAAAATATCTATGAATATACGATTTCTAAATCGATTTCTAATATTCATTTTCAATTTATCTTTAAAAGATAAAATCTCAAAACATTCACTTCATATTGGAAATCATTTCCATGCTTATTTAATAATGAGTAATTAACAAATCCATTTATTTTCAACACTTGGAATATATTCAATATGCTTAAATTGAAATTAAGTATATATTTTATTCTTTAAGGAAAACGTGCGCTTAAACACATTTTTTGAGTCAAAACGAATGTTGCCTAAAACATCGTTACGACGACCCAAAATCACTAGTATAGGGATTCGAAATTAAAGTAGATATATAAATCCCAATACTATATAAAACGTTTCCTTTCAGAAATCATTTACTATAACAACTGTGTTATAGTCCACTATTTCCTTCTATTTCTCGAAAACGTCTATTTCAACAATGAATGTTGAAATCTATGGTTTCGACACTTAATGCATTTTAAAACAACTTCAAATCGTTTTAATTCTATTTAAAATATCACTTCCCTAAAACACTTTAATATATTATTCACTGTCCCAAAATCGTGAATATTCTTCGTTAACCAAATTCAACATTTTTCTACCCATTTTGTTTAAAGCATTATCCACCGTCCAAAATCGTGAATATATCTCCTTTAAAAATCTAAAATAATTGACTTGTCAAAATAAGTCGGTTTCGGATTTATAAAACAATGTTTATAAATTCCCATTTATATTTTATAAAGACTTCAATTTACAAAATTTAAAAATCTTACTACTTGTAAAATTCCATTTATATCCTCATTTTCAGCATTAACAGAACTCCTTTTATGATTCCATTATTTCGATTTATAAAATATATATTTTATAAATCTCATCTATAAACCATTTATCCTTATTCGAAAATCTCAATTAAAATGCCAAAATCCGATTTATAAGTTAATTACTTATAAATCTTTTATTTTACAAAAATCTATTCATTTTATAACTTCCCAATTTATAAATCTATAAATTTCATTTACTTATGAAATCCATTTATACTTCATTTTAACACTTAATAAAACTCTTTTCATAATTCCTATATTTTAATTTATAAATCCTTTTATATAAACTGTTTACAATAATTCAAAAATCCCAATTTAAACTATTTTATAAATTAATCAACTACTTATTTCAAAAATCACATTTCGGATATATTTCTCAAAAATCATAACTTTTATAACTTTAAATATTATAACGTTTATTTATTAAAAATAAATCAATTTCAAAATTTAATAAACGTATATTTTCAAAAAAAAAATCACTTTAAAAATCCATTTAAATTCAAAATCGTTACTTTAACATTTTAAAACTCCAAAATAGGCCCAATGATGCAGCAGCACCAAATAATCAATCACGGCATCCAAACATCATATATCAATATGATAATCAACAAATATCACAATATCTGTAATCAAATAAATACTGGTGAGGAATCCAGTTGGATCCCTCCAACCTATTTCCCTGCATCCACAGATGTTAGCACAATACCAATTCTGTTCCAATACTGAATATCGCGGTATATGGGATTTATAAAATATTATCCGCTGTTATACGGCGCAATAGGGTCTCATCCGCTATACAATGCGGGAAATCAACTCCAAGTACATATATAATACCAATTTCACTCTGCATTGAAATTATCGCGGTATATGTTTTTAATAAATAACCTCCGCTTAATATACGGCGTATAATGTCTATTTCAATCATCAACAGATAATAATTTATCATCCAGACATACAATCATCAATTTTAAATCTAACTATTTAAAATTTAAATCGAAACAAATTCGATTGAGTGAGAAGTTCTCACCTTGAGTTCAATTCAGTTTTAGCGTTTTATTTCGAATAAAATTAAACGACTGTTTAATTTTATCCAAAATTATCACTAGCTCCAAACGACTCCAAACCAGCTCCATTGCGTAATGCTCGTCAATACAGTTCCAACGCAACTTGTTTCGTCAATTTTCGACCTCGTGTGAACAAGTTACAATGTTTTAAAGTTTACACGATTAAAAAAAAATAACTTTTACAATTTTCTTTTTATTTTGTAAAACTAGATAGATCCAGGCCGTTGGTTTCGAAATAGCAGATGGTGGCCGCGTCCATTTTCTTCCCCGTTTGTTCGCACCAGGTTGAGAAACCCACCATGCCGCCAATCTTCCACCAATTTTTTCGCCTCCTACAATCACTTATACAACGATCGGCCGATGCCAAACTGTTCGCCCACTCGAGCTTCACCCATGGAAGCGATCTCGGTGAACTCGGTCGCCCCTAGCCCTTATTTTTGGTGCACGAACACACGACCTTCAGCTCCAATTGCCGTTGATTCGTGCATCGAAACTTGATCATAGCCGTTGTTTTCATAGATCTCGTTACGATCTTTAATGTTGTAGTTAACAACTTTTGCTAATAATCGATGGATTGAAAGAAATTTGAGGAAGAACATTAGAAATTTTTGGCCACTGATAACAATGGTGGCGGCTAGGGCAGAAGGTTAGGGTTTGTTGCAAAATTGTGATATAGGGGGCCTTTTATAGAAAATTTGCAAATTACTATTCACTCGAAATTTTCCGAACTCCAAATCTCGCGCGGTGACTAGCGTTTCTAGGGTTTACCCCGTGTTCCGGACACAATGGAATATGTTTTGAGATCCAATTCGATCATATGTGTGAGTTACGGCAATAAACGATCAAATTTAAATTAAATCGATTAAACCAAATTTCTATGCATTTTAGCTCACCCCGGACAAACGGTAAATCCGATTGACACGAAATTTGAAATCTTACAATAATATAACATTACCGATCTGATGAAACTAGTTTCGTTGAAATCCGAGACTGTTTGAAAAATGACTATTTAAACTCGTCAATTAAATATCAAAATATTAAATTTTCACAACTTAACTTTTAATTCAATTTCAAAAGTTCTAAAATATCGTTCTAATTCCAATATAATTTAATAAAATTTTACGAATCATTTTCAATCATATTAAACCCAATTTTCAATTATTTCTGGAATTTCCAATATTAAATTATGGATTTAATTATCCAACTAAATTCAGATATTCGAAAAATAAATTATTCGACTTATAAATTTCACTTATTAATATTTAAAATCAATTAAATATACAAATTTTAATTAATAGAAATTTTGGGTCATTACAAACTTCCCCCCTTAAAAGAATTTCGTCCTCGAAATTACCAAGTAAGAAAAGTTACAGAATCCATTAACTTTTCAAAACAAATCGTTCAAGTTAAATTTCCAATTCATTTAAGTGTTTAGCTTTCTCAATATCCAATAGTTAAACTTCTTACAATAGCTTTACTAAGTTTCTAAATCATACTTAGTTATCTTTTCAAAATTTTCCAATTTTCTTAAAAATGTTCTAACGCCTTAAATTTTCGAAAAATTTCGCCAGCGTCTCCTTTGCGCGGCTCGATCCGAAAAAAATAACAGTGTATATATATCACAAATATACATCTCATCAAGTGATGAGGCATCTCGTAGGGAAAAAAGTATAAAAGTACGAAATGTAATCCGTGATATCTACCTTATATATTATTAGCGAGCATATACGGCTAATATAGCGCGAAAGGGAGCTCCAAATGCGAAGCATAAGCCATCCGCACCTACTATACACTCAACAACAACATGAGAAACATGCAGATATGAAAATAATATCAACATACATCATATATCAACACAACAAGTACATGTGCCAACATAGCAAATGCCACAAAAGCAACAAATGCAACCATCAAACAACTATCCAACCAATAAACATCCAACAAATCCATAACCAAATCAATATAAATTCACTTCTCATTAAT
Source organism: Allium cepa (assembly GCA_030765085.1). NCBI lineage: Eukaryota > Viridiplantae > Streptophyta > Magnoliopsida > Asparagales > Amaryllidaceae > Allium > Allium cepa. The sequence goes on from CM060941.1 coordinate 512,767,030, forward strand.
ATTCAATGAATTGGTTTTCCAATTTAAATCACATTTGATTCATTAACATTGGATGTTTTTACTAACATTCATTTATTCATATTTAATTAGCAATCATTCACTAATTTACATTCAAGTTGGTTTACTTCCAAATCAAATTCAATTCTGTTTAAGATTCACTTAACTTCTAATTTGATTTTAATTTCTTTAGCTTTCCATTTCATTAATTCAATTTCATTAACACTTAATGAATTATATACAATCAACTAACAAACATATAACAACCAAATCATAACCAACATAACCAAATTATTCAATTTACATTTCTTTACATTCAATTTGGTTCAACACTTTTAATTCCAATTGGTTGATATCAAATTGACTTCCATTCAATTATTCAATTTCTCAACTTCATTAGCTTCTAATGAATTTACACTTACATTCATTATCCCATATCAATTCTTTTACATCGATTGATTAATATTCCATCCATTTATCAATTCAATTGCCAATTCCTTTAACAATAAAAGGTTGAATTTCATTTATATAACTCAAGTTCATATTCATCACTTCTCTTGATTAATTTACTTCGATACCAAAATCAACTTTATTCAACATCATTTAAGTTATATTCTCTTTCAAACATCATTTGTTTAACTTAATTTAAGTTTCCACTTATAAATTCAATTCAGATTCCAATTCTGAAGAAAGTTTTATTTAACCTTTAGCAAAGTCAAATTTATTATCTCATATCACTATCAAATTCAGATTTTGTTTTGCTTAACCAAATTGTTTAACCATTTTTAACAATTTGTTTCACTTTCATTTTCTCATTTCATAAGTTATACAACTTTTATTTAATAATTACCACTTGGATTTTTATTGATTCACTTATACTTCCTTTAATTTAACTCCATCCTTTAAGTTAAATTTATTCTATCAAAATTCAAATTGTACAAGTTATCAACTCATTTATCATTCCCATAATATTTTAAATAGGATTCCAGAGTCTTTTCAACCTTTCGAAACCATTTTTGAAATCAATTCAATTATCCTTTGAATTTCAAAACCCAAACCCAAATTTTCCAAACAACTTCCATTTAAAACTACTTGGCAGCAATCCCTCTTTTGAAAACCCGAAAATGAACACCGATGATGTTGCAATCATCATCAGAATTATTTTCCACTGATCGAAAAGAGTTTAGAGCTTTAATTTCTCCAAAACAATTTTCCAAATTATCAAATCCTTTCAAAACACTTCTCTGGAATTTTGTTTTTAGATTATAAATCACATTTATAAATCTTTTACTTATATAATTTCACTTCTTATATATAAGATTATTTCACAATTGTAAATCACATTAATTATAGTTCCATACTTTATGATTCTTCGCTTATACAATTTATTCTTTTACAGCTGTTGTTTTATTTAACTTATTCAACAACCAAACAATCAATTCATATACACTTTAATAATTCTAAAAAATTATTCCTTTATATATAAAATATAATCAAGGTAAAATTATTTCATTGACCCTATTTTAAAACAATATCGTGTAAAATTGTTATGTACAAGTGTTTAGAGATCCCTATCAACAACGTTAATTACTCGTATTGACCAGAATCCATATACCACCCAGCAAACCAATCATCACAATATAAAACAATTTATATTCACTAACAAATACGCGCTTGTATCTATTATTACACTCACACTCATTCTAGAGTACTACTGACTCTATCTCTAATGAGTAATTCCCAACAGAGCCACGGTTGTTGCTTAACCATATGCTCTGATACCAATTGTGACGATCGTGACTTTTCGACGCTCGAAGGTCGACATTAATACGTCCACTGTATCAACTGCCGAGCAATCGAATGCCGGAAAACCGTACCGTTATGGTTAAAGAAGAAGAAAAGGATAGAAGAAGAGAGAAAAAGATAGAACAGAACAGAAAGAAACAACAGAACAATATCAGAATCTCACAATCGCAGCGGAACAACATACAATAGATAAATGAATAATATTTAAACAAAGAACTATATCAGTTATTACATTACATCACATTACATTTCATAACATTACATCATCAGAGTATACAACAACAAAACAGCGGAAAAGAAATACTATATACTAGTTGATATGCCAAGCCATCCAGCTTGCTTCCAGATCTCTACAGCAACTCCCGAATTCTAGAATATCCTGATAACCTAACTCTAGACTGCCCATGTGGAAATTGATGGGCACCCAGAGTTTAGGAAGGAAAACAATAAACTCCAGGTCATTCATAGGACTGGTGTGAGAACTTAAAATAGTTATCTTTAAAAAAACCAAACCAATTAATATTTTAAAATAGATTCGCAATGCTTTTTGGAAAATGAGACTACCATAAGGCCTCCCGCACACACACACAATGCAAATGCAGAATCAAAGGAGATTTCTCCTTATGATAGTCAAAGATGCTTGATATGCATTAAAAAGAAACATTTTATATTATTACTAGTGCATAGTGTAGGAAAAATCATTTCGAAAGTAAAGATATAAATCTTAGCCAACATACGACCATTATCGTATGCCTACTATAGCTACCATCTAAACAGTGGTGACCACCATAAGTAAATGGCAGGTTCTAAAACTAAAACCATACAAGATGCTTATTGAAGTTTGGATTTCCAACAAATGGTCAGGCCAAGGAACTTCCCATTGCCACATGGGTACGCCTCTGGAAAGACGACCCGGGAACCTAACCGGGTCTCTACCAACACAAGGTCGGGTTACCCCTAACTGGGTAACTACTGACACGAATATGCCATCCCCCGATCGTAACCGATCTACATCCGAGGATCCTCGATTCCAACAACCACAAAGTTATAAATTTGCAGCAACAACATAGGTTAAGCATCTGGGCTCCATACCATGATACCACCTCTATCCAGAAGGAATGACATACACTAAAGGTGCGATACCCCCTAATAACCTTGCTGCATCCTTCCCGTTTTGACCATTTCCGTGGTGTGAGGTCCGACGAAGTCTCGTCCACAAAGCCACCCTTTATGCAAAAGCTGTGCTTTGATCACTTATGCTCAACAGCACTTTGTATGCCACATTACCAATTTTGGGAATGTATCACTAGTAACCATCAACTACATAACCTCCGAGCTCGTACGTCCCAGGGAAGGGTGTTAAGCTAAGAGAATAAATTCTCCGCCACCAACAGAAATATTTTTTATAGAAACCAGCTTTAATCTCAAATTATAATGTCAGACACACATCCATACAAGTCCGTTCCGTGATCGAACGGAACCGAAGGCACTTCCAAAGAAGTCCTTGCAATCCGGATATTCACTAATCACGTCCAGACTTCCCTTCACTAAGGGTGATAAAACCTCTATATCGGAGATCAGCCGATGCAGAGTCATTCGACGGTAATCCTTCCGTTTTCACAAATACCTGGTCTTCAACACCGGTCTTCAAATGCAATCCATAACGACGCATCACATATTCGGAATGGGTTATACGATGCAAAGGTCCTTTCCCGGCTAACCCGAATAGTGACCGCTTATTTATAAAGTGTAGCATTCAAATTCAAGCAAATCACAACAAATACCTATTTTAAGGTAAATATTGATAGTCGGTTATTTAACTATCAATAGATATGCACAACATCACTAGATTCCAAATAATTTTCCAAATTATTTATTTTTCAAAAATATCTTTACAAGATATATTTTTCCACACTTCAACATTTGAAAACAAATTTCAAATCGTTTCCTTACACGGGATATATTCATAAATCTTTATTCATTTCATTTCAAAATTGTTCATTTAAACCAATTAAATAAATCCTTACCGATTTACTTTATATTTACGTTCCAAATCCGTAAATTTATTTCCACACTTCAAAATAAATCAACGTTTATTTTTAAACAAATTTCCCTTTCTTTTACAAATTCCATAGTGAATTTACAATTCCAAAATATCTATGAATATACGATTTCCAAATCGATTTCTAATATTTATTTTCAATTTAGCTTTAAAAGATAAAATCTCAAAACATTCACTCCATATTGGAAAACACTTCCATACTTATTTAATAATGAGTAATTCACAAATCCATTTATTTTCAACACTTGGAGAATATTCAATATACCTAAATCGAAATTATGTATATATTTTATTCTTTAAGGAAAATGTGTGCTTAAACACATTTATTTGAGTCAAAACGAATGTTGCGTAAAACATCGTTACGACGACCCAAAATCACTAGTATAGGGATTCGAAATTAAGATAGATATATAAATCCCAATACTAAATAAAAAATTTCATTTCAGAAATCATTTACTATAACAACAGTGTTATAGTCCACTATTTCCTTCTTTTTCTCGAAAACGTCCATTTCAACAATGAATGTTGAAATCTATGGTTTCGACACTTAATGCATTTTAAAACAACTTCAAATCGTTTTAATTCTATTTAAAATATCACTTCCCCAAAACACTTTAATATATTATTCACTGTCCCAAAATCGTGAATATTCTTCGTTAACCAAATTCAACATTTTTCTACCCATTTTGTTTAAAGGATTATCGACCATCCAAAATCGTGAATATATCTCCTTTAAAAATCTAAAACAATTGACTTATCAAAATACATCGGTTTCGGATTTATAAAACAATGTTTATAAATTCCCATTTATATTTTATAAAGACTTCAATTTACAAAATTTAAAAATCTTACTACTTATAAAATTCCATTTATATCCTCATTTTCAGCATTAACAGAACTCCTTTTATGATTCCATTATTTCGATTTATAAAATATATTTTTTATAAATCTCATCTATAAACTATTTATACTTATTCGAAAATCTCAATTAAAGTGCCAAAATCCGATTTATAAGTTAATCACTAATAAATCTTTTATTTTACAAAAATCTATTCGTTTTATAACTTCCCAATTTATAAATCTATAAATTTCATTTACTTATGAAATCCATTTATACTTCATTTAAACACTTAATAAAAAATCGTTTCATAATTCCTATGTCTTAATTTATAAATATCTATTTTATAAATCCTTTTATATGAACCGTTTATAATAATTCAAAAATCCAAATTTAAACAATTTTATAAATTAATCAACTATTTATTTCAAAAATCACATTTCCGTTATATTTTTCAAAAATCATAACTTTTATAACTTTAAATATTATAAAGTTTATTTATTTAAAATAAATCAATTTCAAAATTTAATAAGCGTATATTTTCAAAAAAAAATTACTTTAAAAACCATTTTAAGTTCAAAATCGTTGCTTTAACATTTTAAAACTCCAAAATAGGCCCAATGATACAACAGCACTAAATAATCAATCACAGCATCCAAACATCATATATCAATATGATAATCAACAAATATCACAATATCTGTAATCAAATAAATACCAGTGAGGAATCCAGTTGGATCCCTCCAACATGTTTCCCTGCATCCGTAGATGTTAGCACAATACCAATTCCGTTCCAATACGGAATATCGCGGTATATGGGATTTATAAAATATTATCCGCTATTATACGGCGCAATAGGGTCTCATCCGCTATATAATGCGGTAAATCAACTCCAAGTACATATATAATACCAATTTCACTTTGCAGTGAAATTATCGCGGTATATGTTTTTAATAAATAACCTCCGCTTAATATACGGCGTATAATATCTATTTCAATCATCAACAGATAATAATTTATCATCCAGGCATACAATCATCAATTTTAAATCTAACTATTTAAAATTTAAATCGAAACAGATTCGATTGAGTGAGAAGTTCTCACCTTGAGTTCAATTCAGTTTCAGCGTTTTATTTCGAATAAAATTAAACGACCCTTTAATTTTATCCAAAATTATCACTAGCTCCAATCGACTCCAAACTAGCTCCATTGCGTGGTGCTCGTCAACACGGTTCCAACGCAACTTGTTTCGTCAATTTTCGACCTCGTATGAACAAGTTACAATGTTTTAAAGTTTACACGATTAAAAAAATTAACTTTTACAATTTTCTTTTTATTTTGTAAACCTAGATAGATCCAGGCCGTTGATTTCGAAATAGCAGATCGTGGCCGCGTCCATTTTCTTCCCCGTTCGTTCGCACCATGTCGAGAAACCCACCATGCCGCCAATCTTCCACCAATTTTTTCGCCTCCTATGATCACTTATACAACGATCGGCCGATGCCAAACTGTTCGCCCACTCGAGCTTCACCCACGGCAGCGATCTCAGCGAACTCGGTCACCCCTAGCCCACATTTTTTGTGCACGAACGCACGACCTTCCAGCTCCAGTTGCCGTTGATTCGTGCATCGAAACTTGATCATAGCCGTTGTTTTCATAAATCTCGTTACGATCTTTAATGTTGTAGTTAACAACTTTTGCTAATAACTGATGGATTGAAAGAAATTTGAGGAAGAACATTAGAAATTTTCGGCCATTGATAACAATGGTGGCGGCTAAGGCTGAAGGTTAGGGTTTGTTGCAAAATTGTGAAATAGGGGGCCTTTAATAGAAAATTTGCAAATTACTATTCACTCGAAATTTTCCAAACTCCAAATCTCGCGCGGTGACTGGCGTTGCTAGGGTTTACCCCGCGTTTCGGACACAATGGAATATGTTTCAGGAGCCAATTCGATCTTATGTGTGAGTTACGGCAATAAACGATCAAATTTAAATTAAATCAATTAAACCAAATTTCTATGCGTTTTAGCTCGCCCCGGACAAACGGTAAATCCGATTGACATGAAATTTGAAATCTTAAATAATATAACATTACGGATCCGATGAAACTGGTTTCGTCGAAATTCGAGACTGTTTAAAAAATGGCTATTTTAACTCGTCAATTAAATATCAAAATATTCAATTTTCACAAATTAACTTTTAATTCAATTTTAAAAGTTCTAAAATAGCATTCTAACTCCAATATGATTTAATAAAATTTTACGAATCATTTTCAATCATATTAAACCCAATTTTCAAATATTTCTGGAATTTCCAATATTAAATTATCGATTTAATTATCCAATTAAATTCAGATATTCGAAAAATAAATTATTCGACTTATAAATTTCACTTATTAATATTTAAAATAAATTAAATATACAAATTTTAATTAACAGAAATTTTGGGTCGTTACAGTACCCGTGATTAAATTTCCATAATGGTATTTTGAACTTCAAAATCAAATATCATTTCAAATTCATTTTAAAATATCAAAATATCATATCCTTCCCAAACCATATTCATTTTTATTTAATTTAAATACCATTCCAAATCACATTTCAAAATGGTTTGTATTTCAAATCAAATATTCCATTTAAACCAATTAAAATAAAGTTATTATACTTTTAAAAAAAATCAAATATTCATTTCCTAAAAATTTAGTCTTTTTCAGAATTCATTTATTCACTTAAATTTATTAAAACGGTGAAATTTCATCTTTCGCAACTTTAGTAAATGCTATGGAAAGTTACATTTGAAACAATTCAATTTAGCAAAGACAACATTTACAGAAGTGCTATAATAGTTCAGGTTTCAAATAAAAGCTTTAGTTCAATTCTGCAACTCCAGCACTTACAAAGTGCTGTAATAGCCCTTAGTTCATTTTTGCCTTTTAGTTCATTTGTATCAACTACTGCACTTAGAAATGTTGTAATATCTTTTACTTCAGAAACGATAGCATTTTCGAAATGCTGTTAATTAAATTCCAAACTCTCAATACAATTTTATAAACAATAAAAATTTAATTCAAACCATTTTAACTAATAAAATTTAATATTTTTCGCTTTAAAAACAATCATTTAAATACCCTTTAATTTATGATTTTATAAAGTGAAATTTTCACAAATAATTATCAAATATTTTTTTATAATTCACTTATAAAAATTAATGTATCATTTTAAAAAATTTCATTTACTTTACATTTTAATTAAATTTACCGTTTCATAAATTAAATTTAGATTCCATTTTATTTTTCTTAACTTAACTTGTAATGAAACACATTTTACATATTCCAAGTTAAGTTATATTTCAAATTTCAATTTTAAAAATTTATTAATTTAATTATTTTTAATTTATAGAAAAATCAATAACATTTATAAAAATCATTTTAAATTCAAATTTAAATCAAATTATCATATTTTCTTACTTAATTTAAACTATATTTATAAACAAAATCATAAATTCCAAAATTCATTTATATTTCAAATTCTACTTTACCATTTATTTATTTCACTTATTTAACTTGTAGAAAATCACTAATATTTTATAAAAATCATTTTTAAATTAAATTTAAATCAAAATATCATAATATTTACATTTTAAAAATACTTTATAAATTCTAAATATATATATATATATATATATATATATATATATTAACCACGGGTCTGTATATAATTTTCTAACCTAAGTCAGGTGATACGGATAATATATCCTTTCAATCCGTGACTTACAAAAAATATATGGGTTCTATCATTTCAAACTCGCAATCTCTAGTAAAATAAAATAAATAAAAATTTCTCGGGCCTATCATTTCAGCCCATAACGATTTTTCCCTATTCTAATGTCCGTTTGGGTATGCATCATTTCAACCCATAGTGATTCTATTCTACAGGAAGATTGCTGTGTGATAAACAAACATAAATGAATTATATAACAGAATATAACATAGCAGATGATGTGACAAGTTTATAAACAGGGTTAACATTATATAATTCATATCACAGGCAGGTATAACACAATATAATATTTTCTACACATTCACTTGCGATCAACTCACTAAATATATAAGTATATATATCAAGTGTGATTACTCACTTGTTTCAAGCTGGAGAAAGCAAGACAAAGCACATAAACGAATTCCAAAAAGCACGATAACACGGCTTTTGACTTGAGTGGAGTGGAGAGCCAAGTTTTAATCTTGTGAACAACACATAAACAAGACAATATAATATTATTTTAACCCAAATATACTTTGAAACAATTTGAAATAAAAGCAACAAAACAACACAACAACTTGACCTTTCCTCATCCATCATATGCTCGGCTTAGGGGTCTACTATCCTCGGCCATAGTGGTGATTTGGGCTATGATATGGAATGCATGTGCATGGCTACAAGGAGTTGAAGTGGTGTAAGTTACAACATGAAAGAAGATAAAGGGGTAGGCAAAAGAAGTGGGCTTTTGTGCAAACTTTGGATTGGCCTGAAGTGGTGTGGGCTCGACCTTGCTAGGCGAAGGTCAGGTGGTGTCTAGAACTGCGGCCATAGGTGGTGGAGGAGCAGGTGGCGGCGGCTAATGGGGTGGTCAAGGTGGAAAATTAAGGCTAGGTGCAAAATAAGGTCGGCTATGGCAATATTCAAAGTGTTTGTGGAGTTTTTGTGATGCACGCAACCTAGCGGGGTCACGGCCTTAACTGGACAGAGGGAGAGGAGGGTGATGTGGCCATGGATGGTGGTGGAGTTATTCGGTAGAGGTGATGGAGGGGTATGGACGAGAAAATACATGAAGGATCTAAGGCAAAAATCATTTAAAGATCAATAAAAATTGAAAAGAAAATGTGGAAAAAAGAAGAAGACATTACCAAGATTTTTTTCCTCAGATCTGAAGCATGCTTGTAAAATGAAGTGAGAAAGAGATGTTTACGTGAATAACAAAAAGAAAACTCATGGCTAAAGTCTTGGGAAGGTACGGCCCAAAGTATGAAGAGGTGTGAAAATGGAAGGTCAAAAGGTAAAAGGCCAAAGTCTCTTTAAATTTCCATTTCCTTTATTTAAATAAAACAAAAGAAAAATCATATAAAAAAATAAAAATGAATACAAAATAAAGTGAAAATGAAATAAATAAATAAATTTTAGGAAAAATAGAAAAAATAAGAAAATAGTTTAATATATGTAAACTGGTATGGAAAATTTCAAACAAAAATATAACTAGTTTATGGAAAAATAACTACAAAACTTTAAAAATTGATTTAAAAATAAAATCTATACATAACATGTCATATAACACATATTAGAACATGATATGACAAACAAAAATATTATTTATATAAATTAAAACAAACAATTTTATTAAATAAATCGATTTACATACAATATTGTAAAAAGCGTAACTTTCAAAATATAAATCGGATTTCAACGAAATGAAAAGAAATATTCTTGAAATTTAATTTATTTTCGTAATAAAAGATAAAATTGAAAAATTCAAATATTTAAATTTTAAATTTAAAAGTCAAAGTTTGACCACTTTGACCAAAATTCGCATTTTTGGAAAAATATTCTATTTATTCATGTTTGGAATTATAATTCACATAAAACTCAAAATTTATATTTAAAATAATAAAAATTTCCATTTTAATAAATAAAATAAAGTTTTTAAATCGGGACTTTTAATAAAAATAATTAAAATATAAAATTAAAATAATCAAAAAAATGCAGGGTTGTTACCCTCTCCCCCACTCAAATCTTTTCGTTCTCGAAAAGAACGAACAAGGAAAATAAGGAAAAGCAAAATAGAAAAAGAAAATAGTACCTGATAAAAAAACAATTCTGGATTCAAAGCACAAATGCTCTCCTCCGTCTCCTAGGTACAATTTCGATCATCAGTACTTCACTGTACTTTGACCAGACTAACAAATTTCCTTCTTAGCTGCTTCGTACCTCTGTCCACAATATGAAGTGGCTTCCTCTCGACAATCACATTAGGCTTAATATCCCAACTATCAAGAGAAGAAGGATGAACAATAAGAGACGGGTCATGAAGATACCAGCGAAGATGTGTGACGTGGAATAAATTATGCACTCCAGAAAGTTTCTCGGACAAATCCAAATGGTAAGCCAAAGAATCAACTCTTTCGAAAAAGCGGAAAGGACCCTCGAGGAGGAAGAACGTAGGAGGATAAGAATAACTAGAAGGGAAAATAGGTTGAAAGACAAGGATGAACCATTATTTTGAAACCATTTAAAATTCAATTTAAAAATTTTTATTTATAACATTTTAAGCATTTTATAATACGATGAATAGCCATTTGATTCAAATTTGTTAGTTCGAAGTAAACAATATTTAAAACATTTCAAATTATTTAGGAAGAAAAAAATAAATGATCAAAATATTCTTTATATAATACTTTATCAAAATAATTTTATAACTCGATGTCTTAACAAGTTTACTCTCGTTCCTACAGACTCTGCCATGCGTTGATCAGACGCAAAGCTAGAATTCTCCAGGTACTTAGTAGACTTGTTTCAACACCCAGTAAAAATACTGGAAAACTTTTAAAAACAGATATGGAAAGTACAATCCAAACAAATCAACCAAACCAAACATTAGTCTAACCATGGATCGCAGACACACAATGGTTACGTCTGGATCCCCAGGAAACATCCGTACCCATAAGCTACTCAGCCTGCGAATTACGCATGATGACTAGTAGCCCGCAGATACACAATGGCTATGCCTGGATCCCCCAGGAAACATCCGTACCCTAAGCTATCTCAGCCAGTGGATTTCGTTACTAAATAGGACCTATATAGATCGTAGGATACACAATGGTTACGCCTGCATTCCCCAGAAAACATCCGTACCCCTAGGCCATCTCAGCCAGGTGAATTACGCTATGCAGTCGCGCTCAAAAGACCATGGAGATCGCCATGGAATTCGATGGACACTCGAGTATCATATTCGGAAAACCCAAATCAGAGAGAATAATATCGATAGTATGAATCCATAATGTGGCCACAAAGCGGATATTAAGTAGAAGGCACTTTCCATATCTTTACTTCGAAAATATGTATCACATAGTACCTTTCAAATCACTTTCAAATATCATACTTATACAAAGTCCACCTTATATAGGATTTTATTTTCAAATTGAATGCTTTCCAAATCAATAGTATATCAAATCACACTTATATAGACTTCCATTATATAAGATTTCACTTTCCAAATTGAGTGCCTTTCCAAAACGATAGTTTTCAAATCAACTTCATACTTATACAAATCAATTTTATATAAGTTCGGTATCCCAAATCAAGTATTTATTAAAACAAGGTTTTCAATTTCAATTCCTTCCAATAACGTTTCAGTTTCAAAATCATATATGATTTCGCCAAATCATTTCTTCCAAACTACATATATTCAGTTTCAAAGTTTCTCAAAACAATAAGTTAAGAAAAAAATCCCGGTTTACAAATCAACAAAATTTAGGTCAAACAAATTCATTTCCAAAACCATCATATAAATATTGGATTTAAATTTCAATCTATTTTCGAAACCAAATATTTTCCTCAAGAATCACTTATCTCCAAAATGATTACCAATTCTATAACCCTTCCTTTAAATCCTTTTTATTTATTATTAATACAAATATAGTTTTATAAAAGATGTTACCAAATTAAAACATTTAAACTAAATTTTATTCAAAATATTTTGAAAACTAAATTTTTATTCAAAACGTTTCAAAACTAAATTTCATATTGGTATAATTCAAAATAGTTTTATTCATTAACTTAACAAAACAGTTTCAAACTTATTTAAATTATATTACAACATATAAAACTAAACTTATATACTTTATCGAACTTACATACAAAACCAGATTAAATTAACTTTGAATTGGAAGTGTTCAAACTTTAAAAATAGTCGAAGAAACAAAATTTTCTAATCCAAGAATTGGAAATCAGCAATAAATCAGTAAATCAATTCCAATAGATAACATTATAGCAAAACAAATCAGAAATTCGAGGACTGAACATCGGCTTACTTTAAATCATTTCAAATATATATACACATACATGTATCTTTTAAATATCAAATCATGCTTCAAAATCTTAAATCAAAATTTGTTTCACAAAATTACTCGCAAGAAAGCTATTAAAGTGGCCTCTTCCCCACTCTAAAACTCGAAAATCAATGTCGATGATGCGTGCACTCATCACCGAAATTATTTTCCAACGACACAAGTGAGTTCTGGACTTCTATTTTCTTAAAACTTCTTTGAAATCTCTTTGAAATCATTGGAATTCATTCGAATACCTTTGACACATTTCTTATTCGAAAAATATCTTTAAATCCTATTATTATTATATATTTTCCAAAATCTTAAAATCGATTTCAAAACACCGGAGTTCGATTCCTCGAAATTCAATTTCAAAACCCTTCAGTTATAAATATATTTTTTTATATAAATCAAATTCTTATAAATTTTCAAAATTTCAAATCCTATCAAAACTTCAAATTTTCATTTTTATAAGGTATATAATCCTTGTCGAAAACATTTCACTTTTATACATAAAAGTTGGTCATCCTTATCAAAATAATAATTTCAATGTATGCACAATTTCAAAATACAACCAAACACAAATTTCCAAGGGATGATTCAAGGATGGATTTCAGACCAACGGAGATTCTAATTTAGGGGAACTCTAATCAAATAGAATTATGGTTCGAAGATAAGCTCGAACGAAGATGAGATAATTTAATTACCAACTAGAAGATGGATAAGTCTATATAAATCGGGGGCGACCATTACCGGGTCAACCGTGACTTCAGGAATATAATCAATGCAGAAATCTAAGGAAAATCAACATTCGATCGCTAGAGGTAGAATCCAGGTAGAGCAGAAGATAGATAGCATCGTAAACCGAGGATACAGAAATCTCCGGTGAACCAATGCCAATTGTAAGGGAGTTGCACCCCTTTACAAATCATTCAAAGATTTGTGGAATCACCAATCTTTATAGAGGTCATTCAAAGTGGAGTTATGGAATGCCCCAAAATCAAAAGGATAAAAATAGGGAAGTCAAGATTGGATTTTAGAACAAGTGGGAGCGTTCTCAAGTTCAAGGAATCCTAATCGATAAGAATCCAAACCAAGAGATTACTAACAAGGTGGATTCAGAATGGATGAAGTTTAGAAAAATCTTGATTTCAAAATAAGAAAATTTTTATACCAATATAATCTATGAAAATCCTTTAAAATCATTTGGAAATCAATTTATACTTCAAAAATACGTTCTCTCACAAAGAAATGATTCAGATATTGATTTCATTCATTTTAAGGTATTTCTACCTTGTCTCTAATGAGTTTTTGCTTCGCAGGCTATGGTTTGCCAAAAACAAAGCTCTGATACCAATTGTAACAACCCGATATTTTAAGCCATTCGCATCCACACATGTCAGACTTGAATTGCTCAAAATACCGCATTGTAAATAAATAAAAATTTGAAGAAAATGAAAACAATCACAGAATCACAAACATAGAAATATCAGAATAACTCGCAGCGGAAATAAAATATACCATAGTCGTTCATGAAGCTACTATAAAAAAGTCTCAAAAACAAAATACATAATATCAGTCGGAAAACAAATATAGTAGAAATTCCAAATACATAGAGAAGTCTACTAATACAAGAGCTGAAATAGATGAACTGAAACAGATATACATGAATAACTGATAAGCAGAATCTCCAGCGATTCCTAACTCCAGAAGAGAAATCCAAAGCTAAGCTGTGAATACCCAGGCTGACCCGAGGGTAAAGTAAAATACAAAACACTTGAGTCAGGACATACATACTTATATAATGTAACCCAACTCAAGTGAACCGTAGTAGTAATGCACAATAACTTAAAGGATGTTTGGGATCGCCCATCCTCCAAGGATTAGTTAAACCATCAATTTAACAGTAATAACGCTATCATAGAAATGTCTATGTTAAAGTAAACTATGAAAATAACAGTGTTAATGTGTCTAAGGTATCGTAGAGCTGCAGCAATCGCTCAACTCAAGTCACACTCTCAAATTGAAGGTGTACATCCAAAATCACAAGGCAAACAGAGAAGTGTACCCGTGGTTAAATTTCCAAAATGGTGTTTTATACTTCAAAATCAAATATCATTTCAAAAATTCAATATCATTTCAAATTTATTTTAGAAGATCAAAATATCATATCCTTCCAAAACCTCATTCATTTTTATTTAATTTAAATACCATTCCAAATCACATTTCAAAATGGTTTATATTTTAAATCAAATATTCCATTTAAACCAATTAAAATAAAGTTCTTATACTTTAAACAAAAATCAAATATTCAATTCTCAAAAATTTAGCCTTTTTCAGAATTCGTTTATTCACTTAAATTTATTAAAACGGTGAAATTTCAGCTTTCGCAACATTTAGAAAATGCTATGGAAAGTTACATTTGAAACGATTCAATTTAGCAAAGACAGCATTATAGAAATGTTGTAATAGTTCAGATTTCAAATAAAATTTTTGGTCCAATTCTGCAACTACAGCACTTACAAAGTGCGGTAATAGCCCATAGTTCATTTTTGCCTTTTAGTTTATTTGTATCAACTACAGCACTTAGAAATGCTGTAATATCTTTTACTTCAGAAATAATAGCATTTCTAAAATGCTGTTAATTAAATTCCAAACTTTCAACACAATTTCATAAACAATAAAAATTTAATTTAACTCATTTTAACTTATAAAATTTAATATTTTTCACTTTAAAAAAAATCATTTAAATACCCTTTAATTTATGATTTTATAAAGTGAAATTTTCACAAATAATTATAAAATCTTTTTTTTATAATTCACTTATAAAAATTAATGTACAATTTTATAACATTTCATTTACTTTACATTTTAATTAAATTTACCATTTCATAAATTAAATTTAAATTCCATTTTATTTTTCTTAACTTAACTTTTATTTTTAAAACACATTTCACATTTTCCAAGTTAAGCTATATTTCAAATTTTAATTTTAAACATTTATTTATTTAACTATTTTTAATTTACAGAAAAATCAATAACACTTTATAAAAATCATTTTAAATTCAAATTTAAATCAAATTATCATGTTTTCTTACTTAATTTAAACTATATTTATAAACAAAATCATAAATTCCAAAATTTACTTATATTTCAAATTCTACTTTACCATTTATTTATTTCACTTATTTAACTTGTAGAAAATCACTAATATTTTATAAAAATCATCTTTAAATTAAATTTAAATCAAAATATCATAATATTTACATTTTAAAAATACTTTATAAATTCTACAAAAATATATATATTAACCGCGGGTCTGTATATAATTTTCTAAGTTATGTCAGGTGATACGGATAATATATCCTTTCAATTCGTAACTTACAAAAAAAATCCGGATTCTACCATTTCAAACCCACAATCCCAAGTAAAATAAAATAAATAAAAATCGCTCAGGCTTATCATTTCGGCCCATAACGATTTTTCCCTATTCTAAAGTCCGTTCGGGTATGTATCATTTCAACCCATAGTGATTCTATTCTACAAGACACTTGCAGTGTGACAAACAGATATAAATGAACAATATAAAAGAATATAACATAGCAAATGATGTGACAAGTTCATAAACAAGATTAACATCATATAATTCATATCAAAGGCAGGTATAACATAAAGTAATATTTTCTACACATTCACTTGCGATCAATTCACTAATTATATAAGTATATATGTCAAGTGTGATTACTCACTTGTTTCACGATGGAGATAGCAAGACAAAGCACATAAATGAATTCCAGAAAGCACGATAACATGATTTTTGACTTGAGTGGAATGGAGAGCCAAGTTTTAATCTTGTGAACAACACATAAACAAGACAATATAAATATTATTTTAACCCAAATATACTTTGAAACAATTTGAAATAAAAGCAACAAAAGAACACAACCACTTGACCTTTCCTTAACCATCATATGCTCAGCCTAGGGGTCTACTGTGCTCGGCCATAGTGGTGATTTGAGCTATGATATGGCATGCATGCGCATGGCTACAAGGAGTTGAAGTGGTGTAAGTTACAACATGAAAGAAGATAAAGGGGTAGGCAAAAGAAGTGGATTTTTTGCAAACTTTGGTTCGGCCTAAAGTGATGTGGGCTCGGCCATGCTAGGTGAAGGTCAGGTGGTGTCTGGAGTTGCGGCCAAAGGTGGTGGAGGAGCAGGTGGTGGTGGCTAACGGGATGGTCAAGGTGGAAATGAAGGCTAGGTGCAAAATAAGGTCGGCTATGGCAATATTCAAAGGGTTTGTGGAGTTTTGTTGGTGCAGGCAAACTAGGGGGGTCACGGCCTTGACTGGACAGAGGGGGAGGAGGGTTTTATGGCCGTGGATGGTGGTGGAGTTGGTCGGTGGAGGTGGTGGAGGGGTATGGCCGAGAAAATACATGAAGGATCTAAGGCAAAAATCAACTAAAAATCTATAAAAATTAAAAAGAAAAAAAAAGATATTACCAAGATTTTTTCCTAAGATATGATGCATGCATGTAAAATGAAGTGAGAAAGAGATGTTTACGTGAATAAAAAAAGAAAATTCACGGCTGAAGGCTAGGGAAGGGACGGCCCACCGTATGAAGAGGTGTGAAAATGGAAGGTCAAAAGGTAAAAGGCCAAAGTCTCTTTAAATTTCCTATTTCCTTTATTTAAATAAAACAAAAGAAAAATCATATAAATAAAATAAAAATGAATAAAAAATAAAGTGAAAATGAAATAAATAAACAAATTTTAGGAAAAATAGAAAAATATAAGAAAATAGTTTAATATATTAAACTAGTATTAAAAATTTCAAACAAAAATATAACTAGTTTTTGGAAAAATAACTATAACACTTTAAAAAAATGTTTTAAAAATAAAATATATACATAACATATCATGTAACACATAGAAGAACATGATATGACAAATAAAAATATTATTTATATAAATTAAAACAAACAATTTTGTTAAATAAATCAATTTACATAACAAGATTGTAAAAACATAACTTTCACAATATAAATCGAATTTCAACAAAACAAAAGGCAGTATTCTTAAAATTTAATTTATTTTCATAATAAAAGATAAAATTCAAATATTTAAATATTTAAATTTTAAATTTAAAAGTCAAAGTTTGACCACTTTGACCAAAATTCACATTTTTGGAAAAATATTCTTATTATTCATGTTTGGAATTATAATTCGCATAAAAATCAAAATCTATACTTAAAATAATAAAATTTATTGATTTTAATAAATAAAATAAAGTTTTTAAATCAGGACTTTCAACTAAAATAATTAAAATATAGAATTAAAATAATCAAAAAACACAAGGTTGTTACAGTGAAATTGTTATAATTAAGCTACAGAAGTTGCACCATTGCATCCGTGGTAATTTGCTGGTCAATTTTCATATATAGTTTGTCAAAATACAAGCTATAAAGAGGAAGATACGAATTAAACAAAAATTCGAAAAACAAAAGGAAAAAAATAAGGTTAGGTCTACCCTCCCTATAGCTAGGACGACCTATACGACCCTAGCATGTGTTGGTCAACATGAAGGTCGGCCCGCCTTGCATTCTTCATTTTGTTTTGTCCAGTTTTGATTCAAACACATCATTTTGCAATTATTTTAAATATTGTGCATTCGTGCTTCCATCCGACGGTTCCCTGCGAGCCTATGACATGGTTGCACCAGATTTAATCTTCAAATCCAACGCCCTGAGATCCCTAAGTAACACTATAAATAAGACCCTAGACCTAGCTATTTTTCTCATTCAGTTTTTCTCTTAGAAGTGGATCTGGGAAAGCTAAGTAAAAGAGTTAAAGACCATAGATGAGTGTTTAGTAATTATTTTAGATTTTTAAGTAATTTAAAATAATAGGGTTCTAAACAGTTGTAGGTTTTCTGCAATTTTGAGACAATTCCTATATAAGTTATCTATAGCTAGTTTTTAAAGCTCTGTTTGGTCAATTTTATTCAGCTATTTTGTTTAGTTATTTACAGTTATTTACTGTTAATTGCATTTATGTACATTTGTTTTACGTTAAAATTTAGCCTATAAATGTTTGTTTCTTTTTGTTCCTTTTGACGTAAATAAAATAAATAAAAGAGAATAATTCACAACTATGGACTTAAATAGAAAGACATTAAATTTACAGAAATTAGATGTAAAATAATAAGAACTGTAATAAATTGGACATAGACTGAAATAGGAAAATTAAGGCATTTGTAAGCATAAGTTATAACAAGTAATTATAACTAAAAAGATAGAATAAAAGAACAATTATAACATAGGTTATAATTAGAAAGAACAGTAAGAGCTTATTTTAAGACTTACATTAAGTTAATAAGCAAGTATAGTAGAAATAACAGAAGAGGCTAATTTTAAAACTTACGCTAAGTTAATGGGCAAACATAGAAATAGGACCCATACCAATAGTACTCCCTTTCAAACTAGGACCGATGGTCTCACAACAGATTGGGTGAGGCTAAGCGGGACCCTTTCTAACTAGGATTGATGGTCTCATAATAGTTAGGAGAGGCTGGGACCCAGGGTAAATAAGTGGCCAATAAATAGAAGCTCAATTCAGGGGATTTAGGCAAGGAGCGCAAATAGATTTTTATTTGTTAGGACCCAAACCAACAGCATTGTCATTTCAAACTAGTACTGATGGTCTCACAACACAATTAGGTAAGGCTAGGTAGGACCCTTCACGCTACAACTGATGGTTTCACAACAGATTAGGTGAGGATGGACACGCTTATGTTGATTAGGGTTTGTAAAAGATCACAAGAGGGGGCGACAGTTATTGTGTATCCACCATGACCGTGCATGCGGCATCGAGTAAGGTAAATAATTCGCTATTGTGTTCCAAAGCGCTAAACACGTGCCTTTCTACTATGCGACCCGCATGATGGGATTACCTCACTGTGGCATAACAGAGATAGAAGGCCGATCAAAGGGTAGAATTAGGACTTCTGCCTAATTAAAATAGGATTAGGATTTCGTCCTAATCAAAGCAGCAATCTAAGGCAAGTGCAAACAATCCAAGTAAATAATCACTATTAAAACAAAGCAAACGGTTAAATAATATTTTATTCTAGCTTTATCTTTTCCTTTATTTTCATTTATACTAGAACTATTGCTAATTCTATTATCTTTATTTTCTTAAAAATGTTAGTAATTACTTCCACTCACCAGACTTTTAGTCTGACACACTCCTCTATTTCCCCTTTTTCCCCCATAGGCCAGTAGAATCGACGGAAGTAGATTTTAGACTTGCTTGGAGATATTTCCAGAGTTCTTCATGTATTCTCCTGCTTTTCAGTTTCGTTTCGTTTGGCTTTTGATTTATTGGTACTTTTTGAGAGGGATGATTATTTTTATGTACTCTGATGATGCGACTGAGATTGTATTTTCCATGAGACATGTGTATTTGGTATTTTTAGGCATATTTGGTTTTATGACTTATTTTATTGAGTAATGAAGTTTAATTTTAAATGTTTCCGTTGTTAATATTTGTCTATCTTTTGAATCTTAGTCTTTGCAAGGTTTTAGCTTATACCTGCAATGCACCACATCTTTTAGTGTGCCCTTTTGGGTATACTATGGGGTGTGGGGTGTTTTACTTGGTATCATAGCCTAAGGTTGTAGGATTTGTAAAAACTTGGTTTAAAAAGTAAAGTATCTTCCAAAAGTAACATATTTTTAAAAGTATTTTTCAGAAAGAAACTTTTGTTATAGAAATAGTTTTTTCGAGTATAAAAGAGTTTTACAAAAATTCCCTCAAAAGTCCAATACAAGCTTCTTTAGATTCTTTTGAGCCTAAATTTTCTTTACTTGGCATTGTATGGCTGACTGGTTCCACAGAGCTACTGCACCAGAAGTGCAAGGGCAAGCGCCCAACACAGCATCAGTAGGTGGAGTCCCATTAATCCACCTACAACAGCCAATTTTTCTAAGTTATGCAAGGACTTTACCAGTCTAGCAAGTAAGACGTTTTCTGGCAGAGAGGATCTTGAGGAAGCACAAGCGAGGTTGAAGGATACAGAGCGAATGTTTGGACTATTAGGCTTAAAGGGCTGACAGAGAGTTTAGCCTTCATTTTAGCAGCTAAAGGGACAGCTTAAAGAGGTTCCTAAGTCAGAAAGCTTTAAGAAGCCATGGAGGAAGAACAAGAAGGATAAGGACAAGAGGGAAGAAGGAGGACCTCAGAAACGGATCAAGAAAAGTGAGAGATGTCATAGTTGCGGATTGGTTGGTCATTATGTAAAGGACTGTAAGAATACAATGATAAAGGGGAGGTGTTTCAACTGTGGGCAGCCTGGCCACCTTAGTAGAGCTTCTCTTCAGAGGATGGGGCACGGAGCAGACGCAACTACAGTGCAATTATAGGCTTTGGATGCAGCACCGTCTAATAGTGGACCGGATCGAGGTAGGAAAGACACTATAGAAGGTTTGGTCTCTATTTCGGATTTTCCTATTAAGACTCTTTTTTATTCTGGAGAATAGCACTCTTTCATTCCTAGTTCCTTGGTTAATTGTTTGCACTTAGATATCTCTTTAGCAGTAGACCCTATAGTTGTTTCAGACCCTAAAGGAGGATCGTCACATTTATCCATAATTTGTAGGGGTTTGAAAATTTTCATACTAGGCGAAAAGTTTGATTGTGACGCCTACGTACTGAGATTTTATGGTATTGGATGACTTTGGGGATGGATTGGGTATCCACTTATGGAGAGATATTGGATTGCAAGAGGAGAGTCGTTAGGCGAGAGACATGCAGCGATAGGACCCTCAAGGTTTCTTGCGACCCAAAGGGGTTAATCATGTTAAGCTTCCTTTAATACCTTGATTCATCACTATGGGGAGCTAGATTCCGTTCTAGATGTTTGAGTTTTCCCTGATATTTTTGAGGAGGTTAGGTGACTGCCCCGTAAGAAAGAGATCGACTTTAGGATCTATCTTAATGACAATGCTAAGCAAGTGGCATTGCCCGTGAGACGCATGACACCCTAAGAGAGGAAGGAGTAAAATAAGTAGAGGGTAAGCTATTGGAGAGAGGCTTCATAGGCGGAGCATATCTGAGTGGGGAGCGCAAGTTGTCTTCACTACAAAGGCGAATCATTCCCTTCGATTTTGCATAGACTATAGAGAGCTAAACAAGCTCACTAAGAAGAACCGTTACCCACTTCCTAGGATAGAAGATTTTTTGATCTATTAGTTGGCTCTTCAGAATTTTCTCGGCTTGATTTAGCATATGGATGTCATCATCTTAGGGTCACCGATGATAGCATTGATAGGACAGCATTTACGACAGCCGATGGATTCTTTGAGTGGTTGGTTATGCCGTATGGACTGACCAATGCCCCCAGCCTACTTCATAGATTTAATGAGCAGTGTTTTTTGAGATGTCCTAAATAACTTCGTAGTAGTATTCGTAGATGACATTTTAGAGTATGGAAGAGCATGTTATTCATCTAGAGGTGGTTCTTCATACACTTCGCGTTCATTAGTTGAAGGCAAAATTCTTGAATTGTCACTTTTGGCAGAAGGAAGTACGTTACTTGGGGCATAGAGAAGGTTAACACATGGAAGGAGTTTGAGAAACGCTTTTGTACATTTAGGTTCAGATTATGGAAATCCAAGGAGTTGTAGGCAAAGATTGGAGATGTATAATAGAATCAGTTGAAAAAAGGAAAGCCCGTGTATAGATAATTGCAAAAATTATAATTGTTTCAAATAAAAGGATTTAACAGTAGTACCTTGGAATAAATATAAGCATAAAAGAGGTATAGGAATAAAAGAATTCAGTAAGGAATGATATTTCCAAGGCTTAGGAAGGTTACTCCTAGGGTACTAAGAAGGAAATCCACTTTATACCTAGCCCAATAAAATGAAATGGTTGGAATTGAAAAGTTGAAAAATAAAAAATTTAATATTTTTGACGAAGTAACATTGAGTTTTGAAGAAACAAAATGTGGTATGAAATTTAAATTGGTTTAAATTTTGTTAAAAGTGAAATTCTTTTTTTGGAATTATAGAGCTTATATATAGCTCCTTAGTTTCTTTGTAGGTAAATAAAGATTTTAAATATAAAAATCTAGAGTGTATTAAGTATCAAAAACATTGGTTACAACATTTGTTGTTTTAATATATGTTTTCATGAAAAATAAAAGGGAGCTTAGACTATTACTGTTATAGTAGTTGACTCCCAAAGGAAATGTTTCACGTAATATACGAGATTTATTAGTATTTATTTTAATTGAATCCATATATTAGTATTTTTGGGTTGCGGTAACGGTGTTTTGCGCAACATTATTTTAATCTAAATAAAAATGTATTCTGAAGATAATTTCTAAGTATAGAAATATAGTGGTTTGCAAGTATATTTATTATATAAATAAGTGTAAGGAAATGTTTTCTAGTTATGAAAATATTTAAAGAGTTTTGAAAATGAGTTCTTCTGAGAATGAAATAGTGTAGGTTAAATATTATAAAATTAATAAATTTCATAGAAAATGTTTATCGTAAGAGAGTGTACGTTAAACATACTTTAATCTATTAGAATGAAATAAATAACGATATAATTTTCTATGAAACCAAATCATAAAAAAAGATGTTCTATGCAAGTTATAAGGAATACGTGAAAGAGATGTACAAGGTATAGGAAGCACCATATATTATATAGCCAATTCGAAATATATAAAATAAGTTCCTTGTAATTTCACATAAACATGAAGTCCACTTTTAAAGGATTCATAGAAGATTTTAGCGTTAATAGTTTCTCATAAAAAAAGTAGTTCTAATACATAAAGGTGTAAAACCATTAGGTGTAATAAGAAGTGTAATAATTAGAGACACTGTTAGTTAGAAGAGATATTATAGAGAACCTTAGTAGAAAAAACTAACATATGGAAATTTCATTTTCTCCATTAATTATGTGCATTGGTTGCTTGCCTTTGTAGAAGGTCTTGGTTTGTAGTAAGTTAGAAACTCCTCTAAGTTAGGTAATTGGAAAGTTAAAGGGGTTTTAATAAAATAATTGTACTTATCTACTCCATTTTTTGCAAAATTGAAAATCTATGTAAAGAAGATGTTTTGAAAACATGCATGGACATTTTAAATATATCTTAAAGAAAAATGGTTTGCTAAGAAAAATGAGCAAATAAGTTTTTGAAAGCAAAAAAATTAGTAACAGTTAAATTTGAAAAATCCAAATTTTTATGGTAAGCTATAAAGGTCTTTAAAAGAACAAGAGGAATAAGTTTTGGAACTTAGAATTTGTATGTTTTCCCCCTAGGTTTGGGGAACAATGTAAATGCATAAAAAGACTATAAGGATGCAAGTTTAGAAAGATAAAATGTTAAGTAATCAAGTACCTTTGAATTTGATAGAAACTTGAAAATAACACTTTTAAAGGAAAAAAATTTGGGATTTGATGTTTTAAAAATGTAATAGCTTTAGTTTTTGAAATGAAATGATAAATACCAAACCAAACTTCTAAACATGGAGTTGTAGGAATCATTTCTAAGGTGTGACGGAAAAAGTGGAAGGCTATGTAGGAGATAGAAGTGATTATTTCAGTAATAGAAATTTCCGTAAAGTGTATAGGAATAGGATTGTTGCTTCATGTGTGTAGACTGTAGAAGAATAGTAAAGTGATATTAGTGAAATAGTAAGACACAAGTGGTTGAGGATGTGTACTCTTGATTTTGGAGGAAATTGGAAGGAGCATCTTCCTTTAGTGAAATTCGTGTATAACAATATTTTTCAAGCTAGCATTGAAATGTCATCTTTCGAAGCTCTTTATGGAAGACCATGCAAGTCGCCTTCGTTTTGTTTAGAGTCTACAGAGAGATTGCTAGTTGGTCCCGACAGGGTTAGAGACACTTTGGAGAAGATGGATTTGAGAAAATACGTGCCTACTATCCACATAACTTTGATAGTAAATTTTGTATTTTCCATTTTTATCTTTAATTTTGAATAGGTTCTTTCCTTTAATATCATTTCAGAAGATAGATGTTAGGATTTAACCTATGGATGTAAGGATTTTATGTAACATGTTATTAGAACATGTTATGTATGATGGAAGCTAGTGGATGCAAGTGTTTGCTAGTGGATGCTAATGGACGCATATATATACACTAGGCATTATTATCTCTCAGAGATCGGACTAACAAGGTCACTAGAGCATATGCATATGGATGTGTGTGCATTTGCATTTTATTTTGTTTCCATGGTTGCTATAAAGGGATAGTTATCACATGACTCTTGCATTTTGATGATGATTGTAGCATGCATGTAGAACTACCAATTATCATGAGGAAACTTGCATTCATTTTGGTACATAGCACGGACATGATTGCATAAGAAGGAGGTCGACCGAATCAGTAGATTGCCTAATCTTTTGCATTAGTTAGGGACGTTGACACTACACTATCCGCATATATATCATGAATTTCAGTAGAAAATTGAAGGGCAATGGGTGTAATGATGTATGGTTAAGTAGTTGGTTATAGAATATGGATGAAAATATTTATCTCATTCCCTATCCTTGGAGATTTCGGGGACGAAATCCTTTGAGGAGAGAAAAATGTAACAACATAAAATTTAAGCTATAATAACTAATTAACGATTTAACTAAACAATAAAATAAGTTTGTGAAATTTTCAGAATTGAGCCACGGAAGTTGCATCACTATATCCGTGGTAATTTTCTGGTCAATTTCCATATATAGTTAACAAAATCCGAGCTAAAATGTGGAATTTATGAATTAAATAAGAATTCAAAAAATAAAACAAAATATATAGATATATATATAAGGTCAGGTCGACCCTCCCTATAGCTAGGTCGACTATAGGTTGACCTTAGCATGTGTTGGTCGACATGTAGGACAACCCGCCTTGCATTCTTCACGTTGTTTGGTCCAGTTTGGATTCGAATATGTCATTTTACAATTCTTTTGAATCCTGTGCATTTGTGCTTCCATCTGACAGTTCCCAGCAAACCTAAGATGTGGTTGCACTAGATTTAATCTTCAAATCCAACTGCCTGAGATCCCTAAGTGACACTATAAATAAGACCCTAGACCTAGCTATTTTTCTCATTTAGATTTTCTCCTATCTGGGTTCATTTCCTAAGGTTGGACCCTAAATAGAGTATTTTTCTAAAGAGAATAAATTTTTAATTAAAATATTTGTACCCTAGAAGTGGATCCGGTAAGGTCAAAGAAAAGAGCTAAGGACCACAAGTGAGTATTGGTAATTATTTTAGATTTTTAAGTAGTTTAAAATAATAGGGTTCTCAATTGTTATAGTTTTTCTACAATTTTGAGACAATTCCAATATAAGTTATTTACAGCTATTTTTTAAAGCTATTTTTTGTCTATTTTATTCGGTTATTTTTATTCAGCTATTTTATTCAGTTATTTATAGTTATTTACTGTTATTTGCATTTATTTACATCTGTTTTATGTTAAAATTTAGCCAGTAAATGTTAGTTTCCTTTTATTCCTTTTTAATAAAATAAATAAAAGAGAATAATTCGCAAATATGGACTTAAATAGGAAGAATTAAATTTACAGAAATTAGATGTAAAATAGGAAGAATTGTAATAAATTGGACATAGATTGGAACAAAGACATTTGCAAGCATAAGTTATAACAAGTAATTATAACTACAATGACAGAATAAAAGAACAAATATATCATAGGTTATGATTAGAAAGAATAGGAAGAGACCTATTTTAAGACTTACATTAAGTCAATAAGCAGGTACAACAGAAATAATAGAAGAGGCTTATTTTAAAACTTACACTAAGTTCATAAGCCAACATAGAAATAGGACTCATACCAACAGCACTCCCTTTCAAACTAAGACTGATGGTCTCAAAATAGATTAGGTGAGGTTGGACAGGACCCTTTCTGACTAGGACTGATGGTCTCACAGCAATTAGGTGAGGCTGGGACCCAGGGTAAATAAGTGGCCAATAAATAGAAGCTCAAATCAGGAGATTTGGGGAAGGGCGCAATTAGATTTTTTTTTGGACCCATACCAACGGCATCACCATTTCAAACTATTATTGAAGGTCTCACAACACACTTAGGTGAGGCTGGGTAGGACCCCTTCAGGCTAGGGCTGGTGGTCTCACAACAGATTAGGTGGAGTTGGGCATGCTTACGCTGACTAGGGCTTGTAAGAGGTCACAAGAGTGGGCGATAGTCAGTGTGTATCCACGATGACCGTGTGAGCGGCATTGAGTAAGGTAAATAATTCGCTATTGCGTTTCAAAGCGCTAAACGAGTGTCTTTTTGCTGTGGGACCCATAGGATAGGACTAGCTCATAGTGGCGCATTAGAGATAGAAGACCGATCAAAAAGTAGAATTAGGAATTCTTCGTAATTAAAATAGGATTACGATTTCAACCTAATTAACGCAATAATTTAAGCAAGTGCAAACAATCCAAGCAAACAATCACTATCAAAGCAAAGCCAAAGGTAAAACAGTATTTTATTCCAGCTTTATCTTTTCCTTTATTTCCTTTTATACTAGAACATTTCTTATGTATACTATCTTTATTTTGCTTAAAAATTCTAGTAAGTACTTCCACTCGCCAGACTTTTAGTCTAACCTACTTCTCTATTTTCCCCTTTCCCCCATAGGCCACCAAAATCGAGGGAAGTAGATTTCACACTTTCTTGGTTATTTTTTCAGAGTTCTACATGTATTCTCCTTCTTTATAGTTTTCATTTCACTTGGATTTTGATGTACTGGTAATTTTTGAGAGGGATGATTAGTTTTATATGCTCTAATGATGTGACTGAGATTGTATTTTCCACGAGACATGTGTATTTGGTACTTTGAGACATATTTAGTTTTATGACTTATTTTATGGAGTAATGAAGTTTAATTTTAAATATTTCCGCTGTTATTCTTTATCTGTCTTATGAATCTTGGTCTCCATAAAATTTTAGCTTTACCTATAACGAACCACATCTTTTAGTGTGCTCTTTTGGGTGTGCTAAGGGGTGTGGGATGTTTCATTCCATTTCCTACATATCCCTTCAAAGGAATCACTATATCCAATAATTATATAGTAAACTACATAATGACTATCTTCAAACAAGGATGCTCCGAGCCATACTTGGCCAAGTCAACTTATCAAGTAACCCACAATCTTCAATTCTATAAAGAGTAGGTGTTAAGAGAGTAGGCACTGATAACTCTAGCCAAAAAAGACGAGTAATTCCTTATAACCTGGATAAGTGGAGCGTAAATCATTTATGTGGGCCCTACCCCGATCTTCGCTTATTATCCTACTTTGAAAAAGAAAACAAAAGAAGGACTGGCCAGTTTTCGAAAATGAGGAAACCTATACAGCGCCAAGCCAAAGGGACTATCTCAAAAAATGAATAGCAAGTGATTTCAATGAGTTTGCCCAAAAATGGAAGGGAATAATCAACACTCTCTCGTACCAGTCAGAGCTCGAGATTGTTCAAGGAGAAACTTGCCATTTGAGCTAATAAGCCTATTCGATGTTACAAAAAACCAAATGGGAACCAAAAACATTATCTTTTAAGAATTTCTGATCTACTAAAGTTGGTTTTCTTCCACCTCTAGGTTAGACCATTGGATATAAAAGACAATGAGGCTAGGAAATGAAAGGAATCATGGAGGTACTTATTGCCTGAATCATCAAATGAATGGACAATTGACCGATTAGTGTCGAACCCTAAAAGGAATGATCGGAAAAAAAATTAGGAAAGGGAGAACTCTACGAATTTTTTAAGAAAATTTAGAGAAAAACAATTGTATCTGCAAGGATCAAGTGATTAATAAAGGAATGTATTTCATGGAAAGGATGTATAAAATAAAGGAAAAGCCTTTAATCCTACTACAAGGGCCTAGTTAAAGAACCTCCTAAAGGGAGGTCGGAGTAAGCCTCTGATCCAACCTATAAGGCCTTATTAGAGCACTGCAAGCCTTCTGTCCCACCTGCATGACTTGGCTGTAGCACAAGCCTACGGTCCCGCCTACGCGCGCCTGGCCAGAGAACCTCCTAGAGGAAGGTTATAGTAAGCCTCTGGTTTCACCTATAAAGCCTAGCTAGAGCACCGCAAGCCTTCGGTCCAAGTTCAAGATGACCTAGCCAAAGCATCGAACTAACCTTTAGTTGGAGCACTTTCTTGAGGAAGGACAGAGTAAGCCTTTGGTCTCGTTTAAGATGACCAAGCCCAAGCACCGAACTTGCCTTTCGTTCCGCCTATAAGCACTAACCAAAGTGCCTCCCAGAGGGAGGATGGGTAAGACTTTGGTTCTGCTTAAAATAGCTAACCAAATGCATTGACCAGCCTAAATAATTACATATAAGGTAACAAAGGGCTCAATCAAAGCACAACCATCACCTAAAAGGCAATAAGGGGCGAAAAATATCGATGTCTAAATCATTACCTATAAGGTAGTAAGGGGTAGAAGAAATCAATCAAACAAAATCTAAATCCATCTTAGATATGAGTTAAAGTAATCTTCTAGAAGAAAAGCCATCAAATATGATTAGTCTTGCACCATGGCAAAGTAAAAACAACCTTAAACAAATGAGTGAGAAGCTATCTACAACCCAAAATCAAGAATTTTAATGTAATATATAGAGATCTGACAAATTTAGAACTATTATTTGGGCCCGGGGCATTAATATTTAAAATATTGAATCAGCTCCCAATCCTTGATTTCAAAACTAGAATTCAAATAATCAAATAATGGTAATATTCGTTAATATTCAGATTTCTAACCCTTTTATCAGATGGAATTCTAGTCTTATTATCACTGCATCAACCAAAAATATGAGCTATAACGATTAATTAATGAATTAATCAAATAATAAAATAAGTTTGTGAAATTGTCAGAATCGAGCTATGGGAGTTGCACCATTGTGTTCGTGGCGATTTTCTAATAAATTTCCATGCATAACTTGTCGAAATCTGAGTCGGTATGGAGAAGATATGAGAGAAATAAGAAATCGAAAATAAAACGAAAAAAATAATAATATAGGCATAGGTTGACCCATGCCATAAGCCAGGTCGACCTAGGCTTGTGTAAGGTCGACTTTGGGGTCGACCCCCATAGTAGCTAGGTTGAATCATCTTGTTTTTGGAAGTAAGTGTCCAAATTTAAGCCATATGATGTGTTTTGCAATTTTCTTCAAATCCTGTGCATTCGTGCTTCCATCCGATGGTTCCTAGCGAGCCTACGACGTGCTTGCAATACATTTAATCTTTAAATCCAACGATCTGAGATTCATAAGTCCCATTATAAATAAGACCCTTGACCTAGCTATTTTTCTCATTTAGATTTTCTCCCAATTAGGTTCATTGCTTGAGGCCGGACCTAAACACAAAAATTTTCTTGGAAGGGGATCTTTTTAATAAAAATATTCTACACCCTAGAAGTGGATCAGGGAAGGCCAGGGAATAGAGCTAAGGACCATGGGTGAGCGTTTTGTAATTATTTTAGATTTTTAAGAAATTTAAAATAATAGGGTTCTCAATAGTTGTTGATTTTTGATAATTTTGAGACAGTCTTCATATAAGTTATTTATAGTTAGTTTTTAAAGTTCTTTTCGGTCTATTTTATTCAGCTATTTTATTCAGCTATTTATAGTTATTTGTATTTATTTACATCTATTTTACGTTAAAATTTAGCAAGTAAATGTTAGTTTCTTTTTATTCCTTTTTACATGAATAAAATATATGAATATTAAAAAGAGGAGAATTTTCTAATATGGATTAAATAGAAATAAACATTGAATTTACATAAATTAAATGTAAAATAAGAAAAACTGTAATAAAAAGAAGATTGACTGGTATAGGCAAATTAAGATATTTGCAAGCATGTTTATAACTAGTGGTTATAACTAAAAAGAGAAATAGAAGAGCAATTATAACAAAGGTTATAGTTAAGAAAAAAGAACAGAAGAGGCTTATTTTAAAACCCATGTTATGTTAATAAGAAAATATAGCAGAAATAACAAAAGTGGCTTACTTTTAAACTTACAATAAGTTAAGAAGCAAAAATAGAAGCAGGGTTGTACCAACAGCATTCCCTTTCAATCAGGAACTGATGGTCTCACAATAGTTAGTGTGGCTGGGACACGCTTATGCTAACTAGGGTAGATAAGTGGCCAATAGATAGAGGCTCAAATCTACCGATTTGGAAGAGGGTCGCAAACTAGAATTTGTTTGTTAGGACCAGTACCGGCAGTATTCCCTTTAGACTAGGACTGATGGTCTCACAACACCTAGGTGAGGCTAAAAAGCATCCATTTTAGACTAGGACTGATGGTCGGACAAAAGATTAGGTGAAGCTAAGCACACTTATGCTGAATAGGGTAAATAAGAGGTCAAAATAGGGAGCGACAGTTAGTGTGTACCGGCGATGACCGAGCGTGCGGCATCGATTAGGGTAAATAATTCGCTATTGTGTTCCAAGTGCTAAACATGTGTTTTTTGCTGTGGGACCAACAGGATTGGATTAGCTCACAGTGGCACAACAGAGATAGATGGCCGATCAACTGGTGGAATTAGGATTTCAGCCCAAATAAAGTAGGATTAGGATTTCAGCCTAATCACAGAAATGTAAGACGGGTGCAAACAATCGAAATATTCCACGCAAATAGTTAAACAGTATCTTGCGCTAGTTTATCTTTCCTTTACTTTCCTTTTGACTTATAACTGTTGCTTAGTCTATAATCTTTATCTTGCTCAAGAGTGCTAGTAATTACTTTCACTCACCGAACATATAGTTTGACCCACACCTTTATTTCACATTTTCCTCCCATAGTCCATGATGTGCATGTAAATGTGCATATTTTTACCACCATATTTATTCTATTTAAATTAAATAAATGATCATATTGGGTTTTTTAACTTGTTTTAACCAAAATTCATATTAATTCCAAATTGCCACATATTCATCTTCATCCTAGGGAAAAACGGTCATTTGTGTGCATATATTTCTTTGAGAAAAATTAATTGGAAATTTATATATATTTTTATAGGAATTTGATCTCAAATAGGAGTGGTTTCATGAAGGAATATGCATGCACAAAGAAGATACAAAAGAATGAAGATGTAAATAATTCAAAATGAAGAACATGGAGGACCCCACCTACCCACCACCTAATGTACAAATTAGAGGCTAATGCATATGCTTATGGAATTAATGGCTTCATGTACATTTAAATGGGGATTAGACATGCTAATGATTGCTTGGTGGCCACACTACCTCATGGGCATTTTTGGGCATTCCTCAAAAATATGAATTAGGGTTTCATACATGTATAAATACCCATATGTTTCATGTAATCTCTCTCTCTTACATCCTTCCTCTTCATTAGTTTTAGGATCAAAATAAACAAAGCTCTTCCCTTTCTGTTTTCATGGCTACTTAGCCATTTTTATTCTCATGTAATTTCTTTTTTATATGCAATTTAATACATGATCTTTTCCTTTATTTGTTTATTTCCTTTCATGTTGTAGTGTAGATCACTTTTTCTTTTATGCAAATAGAATAGATCTCTTTTCCATTAGCTTTCATTTTTCTTTCTTTTTTCTTTCATATTGCATGCTACTTGTGTTGATATGACAAAACAAATGAGAGGTTAATCCCTTCAATTTAGGGGTAATGAAGCCTCTAATCATGTAGCTTCAACATTTTGATATTGTATACTCTCTTTTTGTGCTTTAATGAGAATGTATGAAGTGGTTAACTTGTTGTTTTTGCTTTGAATTTGATAGCCTATATTGTTGACACCAAATAGGTTATACTTAAACAATCACTAACACAAATTACCTCTTCATCTACATATGGTGATGGTAATGAAGTGAATGTTGAGATTAAAATTTGATGGTCTATATTTATAATTAATAGTTAATAGGCCATACTTAAAATAGATTTTTCTTTCAACTTTGTTATCATTTTTCATGTGAGTTAGTAAATGATTTAAGGGGTGTGCTATAGTTTGATGGCTTATGTTGAGCTAATTAATAGCACAAATAGGCCATACTTATGATAAGCACATCAATTAAGCTAACTAATGATAAAGAAAAAAGATCATAACTTCATTTTGTTGATTTATGCGATCTAGAGTGTGGAAGTTGCCTCTAAATTGTTTTAACACTCTCATATATTTTATTTATTTTCTTTTGTCATTTTTCTCTTTTTTTTAGTTAATCACTCTTTCAACTTTGGTTACTTTGATTGAGTAGAATTTTAAAATCATCAATTCCATGCGAATCGACCCGTATTCGCCACATGCAACATTCGTATACCGTGCGCTTGCGGTTATTTTTAATTTAAATTTGTTCGACGGTTTTCTAAACCGATAGAAATTCCGTCGACGAACAGTCTAGTAGTGACAAGGACAGTAGATTCGGATTGCTTGGGAGATATTTTCGGAGTCTTCATGTATTCTTCTTCTTCTCTTCAATTTTCTTTCCAATTGACTTTGGATGCACTAGTACTTTATAAGAGGGATGATTTTATTGTTTATGTACTCTGATGATGTGACTGAGATTGTATTTTTCACGAGACATGTGTATTGGGTTTTTAAGACATATTCTATTTTGAAATGAAAATGTCTAGTTATTATTTTAAATGTTTCCGCTGTTTTTATTACTTTTCTTGTGAATCTTAACCTCTGTGATGCTTTAGTTATACCTGTAACGCACCATATTCTTTAGTGTGCCATTTTTGGGTATACTAAGGGTATTTCACTTGGCATCAGAGCCTAAGGCCTAAGGTTACCAGATTTCTAAAAAACTTCTTTAAAAAATCAAGTATTTTCAAAAGTAACCTATCTTTAAAAGTATTTTTTAGAAAGAAACTCTTATTGTAGAAGTAGTTTTCAAGTATAAGAGAGTTTTTATAAAAGTCCCCTCAAAGTCAAATTCAATCTTCTTTCGATTCTATTGAGCTTAATTCTCTTTTCTTTGCATAGAATGACGGTTGCCCCCCAAATCTTCCAAAGGGTGTCTAAGTCCCTGGCTGGTTCTGTAGATACCACCAAGCTACGGCACCAGAGGTGCAGGGGCAAGCGTCCAATGCAGCACGGGCTGGTGGAGATCTCATTAATCCACCTACAACAACCAATTTTTCTAAGATGTGCAAGGAATTCGCCAATCTAGGAGGCAAGACATATTCAGGCACAGAGGATTTTGCAGAGGCACAAGCTTGGTTGAGTAATAAGGAGCGGATATTTTGGCTATTACGATTGGAGGACCGCTAGAGAGTTCAGCTTGCATCTTGGCAGCTGAAGGAGAAGCTTCTTACTGGTGGGAGATCATAGAGATGGAAGGTAGAGACATCGGTCGGTTTGGATTTCGGGAAAGGTTTGAGAGAAAGTTCTTATCGCAAGTCGAGGAAAGCATGCAGTTGGAGAAGTTCATTAGTCTAGAACAGGGGAGTCTTTCGGTGAAAGAGTATATAAATCATTTTAATGAGCTATCGTCATTCAGAATGGAGCTTGTTAATGCACGGCATAAGAAGGCCGGCAAGTTTGCTAAGGGTTTGAACCATCCCCTATAAGGATTGTTGTTGAAACATGTACCTATGGAAGCAACGTGTGAGTCACTTGTGGAAATGGCTCTTATGTCAGATGTTGTTAAGAAAGGAGAGCTTAAGGAGGTTCCTAAATCAGAAAACTCTAAGAACCAGTGGTGAAAGAATAAGAGGGATAAGGACATGAAGAAAGGAGGAGGACCACAGAAGGGACATATCAAGAAAGGTGAGAAATTTCGTAGTTGTGGATTGCTTGGTCATTTCACAAAGGACTGTAAGAAGAAATCGGTGAAAGGGAGGTGTTGCAACTGTAGGAAGCCTAGTCACCTTAGTGGAGCTTGTCCTTAGAAGATAGGTCAGAGAGCCGATGCACCTACTGCTCAAGTACAGGCTTTGAATGCAGCACCTTCTAGTAGTGGACCAGATCGAGGTAGAAAAGTCTCTATAGAAGGTTTGATCTCTATTTCGGATTTTCCTATTCGGACTCTTTTTGACTTCGAAGCATCGCATTCTTTTATTTCTAGTTCCTTGGTTGATGTTTGCACTTATATATTTCTCTAGTAGTGGACCCTATAGTTGTTTCAAATCACAAAGGAGGATCGGCACATTATCCATGATTTGTAATGGATTTGAAAATTTTTATACTAGGCATAGAATTTGACTGTGACGCCTATGTACATAGATTTTTGGGATATGGTATGATTTTCGAGATGGAATGGTTATCCACTCATGGAGCGATATTAGACCGTGAGAGGAGAGTCATCAGAATAAAGACATGTAGCGCAAGGACTCTTGAGGTTTGTTGCGACCCACAAGGGTCAGTCATGTTGAGCTTCCTTTCTTTCCTTGATTCATCACTAGGATAGTTAGATTCAGTTCCAATCATTCGAGATTTCCTAGATGTTTTTGAGGAGGTTAGGGAAGTACCTCCTAAGAGAGAGATTGAATTTAGGATCCATATAAATGACAATGCTAAGCCAGTGGCATTGTCCGTGAGACATATGGCTCCTAGGGAGAGGAAGGAGTTAAGTAAGTAAATTGGTGAGCTATTGAAAAAAGTATTGATCAAACATAGCATATATGAGTGAGGACCGCAAGTCGTCTTCGCTACAAAGGTGGATGGTTCCCTTCGACTTTGCATAGAGTATAGAGAGCTGAATAAGCTCACAAAGAAGAACCATTACCCACTTCCTAGAATAATGATCTTTTCGATCAGTTGGTTGGTTCTTCAGTATTTTCTCAGCTTGATTTAGCTACTGGATTTCGTCGGCTTAGGGTCGCTGACGATAGCATTGATAAGATAGCATTTAGGACACCCGATGGATTCTTTGAGTGGTTGGTTATGCATTTTGGGGTGACCAATGCCCCAGCCTACTTCGTAGATTTGATGTGCCGTGTTTTTTGAGATGTCCTAAATAAGTTCGTTGTAGTATTTATGGACGACATTCGGATGTTTTCTAAAAATATGGAAGAGCATGTTATTCATCTTGAAGAGGTTCTACGTAAACTTCGTGTTCATCAGTTGACGGCAAAGTTCTCAAAGTGTCACTTTTTGTGTGAGGAGGTGTGTTTCTTGGGGAACGTAGTCTCAAGAGAGGGTTTAGCGGTGGATCCCGCTAAGATTGTAGCAATGCAGGATTGGAAGGTCCCCAAGAATGCTACCGAAGTTAGAAACTTACTAGGTTTGGCTTGTTATTATAGGAAGTTATCAAATATTTTGCTAAGATTTCAGCACC
Source organism: Allium cepa (assembly GCA_030765085.1). NCBI lineage: Eukaryota > Viridiplantae > Streptophyta > Magnoliopsida > Asparagales > Amaryllidaceae > Allium > Allium cepa. The sequence continues at coordinate 512,803,146 of CM060941.1, forward strand.
ACTTACTCACCTCACTAAGAAGAATACGACATTCGTGTGGGATGTAGATTGTGAGGATTCCTTCACGATGCTGAAGAGGGCCCTTACTAGTGCACCAATGGTAGTTTTATCTGACGGAGTTAAGCCTTTTACAGTATACACCGATGCATATGGGACGGGTCTTGGAGCGGTATTGATGAAGTAAGGGAGGGTAGTATGTTATGGAAGTAGACAGTTGAGAAATCATGAGAAGAACTTCTCCATCCATGATTTGGAGTTTACTGCTGTTGTTTTTGCACTTAAGTCTTGATGACATTACTTGCTAGGAGAGAGGTTCGAGCTTTTCACTGACCATAAATCATTAAAGTACCTATTCTCACAGAAGGATTTAAACTTGAGGCGGCATCATTAGATGGAGTTTCTAGCATCATGTGACATTAAAACAGCTTACACCCCTGGTAAAGGGAACGTAGTTGCGAATGCGTTAAGTAGGAAGGGTGAAACCCTTGGTCCAGTGTTTTTGGAGTGGAAATGCCTGGAGTTTATTTCCACCTATGATTTTAAGTCCTCTATGGACATTACCCCTGGATTATTGGCATCGCATGAGGTTAAGCCTAACCTCATAGATTAGATTGGCTCAAGGCAGCGAGAGGATTCAGAGGTCATGTATATTTTGGATAGGATTAGCATAGGAAAGGACTCTAGACATCTCCAACATTATTTCATTTGATAGTAAAGGGTGGCTAAGGAGAGATGGAAGACTTTGCGTCTCCCGCACTAGTGATTTGACGAGACAGTTCTAAAAAAAGCATACTATTCTTGAATGACTATTCATCATAGTGGTGATAAGATGCATAGGAAAATGAAGAGAGTATTTTATTGGAGTGGCATTAAGAAGGATGTGGCAGAGTTTGTAGCCAAGTGTCTTATGTGCCAAAGATTTAAGGCGGAGCAGCAGAAGTCCGGCGTACTGCTTTAACCATTGGATGTACCGGAATAGAAGTGGGATAGTGTTTCGATGGACTTCATACATGGTTTACCCCGATCTAGGATGGTGAATACCAATATTTGGGTGATTGTAGACCATTTGACTAAGAACGCCTACTTTATTCCAGTCAGGAGTAAAAGGATAGCACCGTATTTGGACTTCTTATATGTCCGTGCGATAGTCAGACTTCATGGATTTTCCTCTAGCATAGTGAGCGACAGAGACCCTATCTTTACTAGTGAGTTTTAGAGAAGCTTGCAAGAAGCTTTAGGGACACGGCATAGATTGAGTACGGTCTATCACCCTTAGACGGATGGCCAAACGGAGAGAGTTAATAGAGTTCTTGAGGATCTTTTGAGGATGTGAATTCTTGATTTTGTAGAAACTTAGGAGAAGCATCTTTCTTTAGTGGAGTTCGCATATAATAATAGTTTTTAGGTTAGCATTGGGATGGCACCTTTTGAAGCTCTTTATGGAAGGCCGTGCAAATCGCCTTCATGTTGGTTGGAGTCCACAGAGAGATTGTTACTAGGTTTCGACATGGTTAGAGACACTTTAGAAAAATTGATTTGATTAGAAGGAGAATGAAGACGTCCCGAGATAGATAGAAAATCCTATGTAGATAAGTGGAGAAGGGATATCGAGTTTGAGGTAGAAGATTTGGTTTTCATTAAGGTGTCTCCGCTAAGAAAGGTAGTGAGGATTGGATTAAGTGAGAAACTTGCTCCCAGATTCGTAGGACCATTCCCCAATGTGGAAAGGGTAGGAAAGATGGCGTATCGGATAAAGCTACCAAAGATGCTCGAGGGAGTTCATGATGCTTTTTATGTTTTGCACTTGAGAAAGCACATACATGATTCAATAGAGTTAGTGGAACGTAGCCAACTTGAAGAAGTTAAAGTGGAGAGAGAAGCATTAATTTGTTGCATGCCTACCAAGATTATTGGAAGTGATGTCAAAAAGCTTAGGAATAAGGAAGTCCCTTTGGTTAAGGTGCAATGGGGTGATAGTATTGTGGATGCTACATGGGAGGCTGAGGAGAAATTACATACCTCTTATCTGCATCCTTTCGATGGTACATCTTGAATTTCCTATTTCCATCTTTAATTTTTAATAGGTTCTTTCCTTTAGTTTCTTTTAGGAAGGTAGATCTTAAGATTCAACCTATGAATGGTAGGACTGAATGTAAACATGTCACTAGAACATGTTACGTATGTTGGACGCTAGTGTTGCAAATGTTTGCTTGTAGATGCTAACGGACGCATATATATACACTAGGCACTATTATCTCTTAGGGATCGGCCTAACTAGTTCACTAAAACATATGCATATGGATGTGTGTGCATTTGCATTTTTATTATATTTCCATGATTGCTATAAATGGATGATTATCATATGATTATTGCATTTGGATGATGATTGTAGCATGCATATAAAACTATTAGTTACATTAGGGAATTTGCATTCATTTGTATACATGGCATGAACATGATTGCATTAAAGGAGGTCGACTGAATCAGTAGATTGCCTAATGTTTTGCATTAGTTAGGGACATTGACACTGCACTGTTGCATATAACATAAATTGCATAAGAAAGCTCAAGGGCAATAAATGTAATGAATGATGGTTGAATATGTGGTTGTATAATTTTAGTGAAAAAATTTATATCATTCTTTAGTCCATGGAGATTTCGGGGATGAAATCCTGTAAGGAGGAGATAATGTAACAACCTAAAATTTGAACTATAATAATTAATTAACGAATTAATTAAATAATAAAATAAGTTTGTGAAATTATCGGAACCTAGCTATGCAAGTTGCACCATTGTGTTCGTGGCGATTTTCTGATCAAATTTCATATATAATTGTCGAAACCCGAGTCAGCATGGGGAAGATATGAGGGAAATAAGAAATCAAAAAAAAATGAAAAAAAAAATGTAGGTGCCATAAGCCAAGTCGACCTAGGCTTGTGTAAGGTCGACCTCGTGGTCGGCCCCTTTAGTAGCTAGGTCGACCCACCTTGTTTTTGGACGACGAAGCATCCAGATTCGAGTCGTATGACGTGTATTGCAATTTTCTTCATATTATGTGCATTCGTGCTTCCATCCGACAGTTACTAGCGAGCCAACGACGTGGTTGCACCAGATTTAATCTTCAAATCCAATGGTCTGAGATTCATAAGTCTCACTATAAATAAGACCCTAGACCAAGCAATTTTTCTCATTCAGATTTTCTCCAAATTGGGTTCATTGCCTGAGGCTGGACCCTAAAAAGGAATTTTCCCTTAGAAGGGGATCCTTTTAATTAAAATATTCAACACTCTAGAAGTGGATCCAGGAAGGCCAAGGAATAGAGCTAACAACCATATGTGAGTGTTTTGTAATTATTTTAGACTTTTAAGTGGTTTAAAATAATAGGGTTCTCAATAGTTGTGGTTTTTTGCAATTTTGAAACGGTTTTTATATAAGTTAACTACAGTTAGTTTTTCTAGTTTTTGTTAGTCTATTTAATTCAGTTATTTATAGGTGTTTATAGTTATTTGTATTTATTTACATCTAATTTACGTTAAAATTTAGCCTGTAAATGTTAGTTTCTTTTTATTCCTTTTTACCCGAATAAAATATAAGAATATTAAAAAGAGGAGAATTCGCTAATATGGATTAAATAGAAATAAACACTGAATTTGTAAAAATTAAATGTAAAATAAGAAAAACTATAATAAATAGAAGATAGGCTGAAATTGGCAAATTAAGGTATTTGCAAGCATGTTTATAACTAATGGTTATAACTAAAAAATTAAAGTAGAAGAGTAGCAATTATAACGTGGGTTATAATTAAACAGAAAGTATAAAAGAGGATTAAAAGCAAATATAGCAAAAATAAAAAAAGATGCTTATTTTTAAACTTACACTAAATTAACAAGCAAAAACAGAAGCAAGGTCCGTATGCATTCCCTTTCAGTCAGCAACTGATGGTCTCACCATAGTAAGGTGTGTCGAGGACACACTTATGCTAACTAGGGTAAATAAATGACCAATAGATAGAGGCTCAAATATAGGTATTTGGACAAGGGGCATAAATTAGAATTTTTTGTTAGGACCAGTACATGCGGCATTTCTTTTCAGACTACGACTGATGGTCTCACAACACCTAGGTGAGGCTAGGCAGTATCCCTTTCAGACTAGGACTGATGGTCTCACAACAGATTAGGTGAGGGTGGGCATGCTTATGTTGATTAGGGTAAATAAGAGGTCAAAATAGGGAGCGACATTTAGTATGTACGGACGATGACCGAGCATGCGGCATCGATTAGGGTAAATAATTCGCTATTGTGTTCTAAGCGCTAAACAGGTATCTTTTGCTATGGAAACAACAGGAATAGATTAGCTCAAAGTGGCACAAAAAAGATAGAAGGTCAATTAATGGGTAGACTTAGGATTTCAGTCTAATTAATATAGGATTAGGACTTCAGCCTAATCAGAAAAATCTAAGACATGTGCAAACAATCGAAACAATCCCTGCAAACAAATAAACAGTATATTATGCTAGTTTTATCTTTCCTTTATTTTCCTTTTTAACTAGAATTATTGTTTAGTCTATTATCTTTATCTTCCTTTAGAATGATAGTAATTACTTTCACTCGCCAGACTTATAGTCTGACCCACTCCTCTTTTTTTTGTTTTTCCCCCATAGGCCAGTAGAGGCAAGGACGGTAGATTTGGATTGACTGAGAGATATTTCCAGAGCTCTTCATGTATTCTTATTCCCCTTTTCAGTTTTCTTTCCATTTGACTTTGGATGTACTGGTACTTTATGAGCGGGATGATTTTATTGTTTATGTACTCTGATGATGTGACTGAGATTGTGTTTTTCACGAGACATGTGTATTTGGTTTTTAAGACATATTCTGTTTTGAAATGAAAATGTATGGTTATTGTTTAATTGTTCCGCTATTTTTCTTTATTTGTCTTGTGAATTTTAGTCCATGTGATGCTTTAGCTATACCTATAATGCACCACATTCTTTAGTGTGTCCTTTTTGGGTATACTAAAAGGTGTGGGTGTGGGGTGTTTCAATCACATAGATTCTGATCTTCTTACTAAATGGAATTTTGGTCTTGTTGTCAAATGGATTCTGATGGAATTCTAGTCCTATTATTAAATGGACTTCTGATCTTCTTATCAATTGAGTTTATGGTATTCTTGCTCGATGAATTTCTGATCTTTTATTAAGCTGACCAGGACTATTTATGTTTGTGTGATAAAGATAAATCATCAAATGGATATCAACTCCAAAAACCAGTCAGAACAATGATATTTAATGTAACAATGATTTGCCTATAAGAGAAAGATAAGAAAGCAAATTAATTTGACTTGTCTAAAATTTTACCGATAATTATTCTGAGAAATGAATTTCAAAACCAAGCTTTTAAAATTTCAAAGATCAAAAAGACAATTTTTCACAAATATTCTTTAACATTTACAAAACAAAATTATGATGGTCATCATTATTTATTTTGTGCATTCCAGAAGAAAAAGAAAGAATCTCATAGAAAGGTGTGAAGTGGGAAAGGCTGGTCTAAAGCATTCAACTATGGGAGAATGAGCAAGCAAATCTTGCTTAATGAAAGATCACAGATCATATGGAATTGTACTAAAGCACTGAAGTAAAAAAAAATTCAACAAGTTCAAATACAAGACAAAAATAGTAAGGAAGAAAATATAAGGTTTATTCAAGATATTAACCATTCGAGTGCAAATTTATTTATCATTTTAGATTTTGCACATCACATAAAAAAGTCACAAATATCGAGGAGGATTAATCAGTAAGAGAATTTAGTCAAGTGTTTCTAAACAACGTCAATTCGATCATTCTCCAATATGATGCAAGGTCTTGCACTTTTCCCTTCAAGTCTTAAACAGCCGGGGAAGGTGCAATTACATGAAGAATCACCAAATCCAAAAATTCCTTAAGTTTCTTCTCCTTCTTTACCTGTCGATTGAACTAATTTTAACCTTCAATGCCTGATCAAGTGTTGTGTTGGCTATTTTGAAAGTTTTAACCTTGCTTTATAATTCTTCGACCTTCTGCTCAAGAATATATTTCTCACGTCCTCGCTTCATAACCTGACTTTGATATTTGAAGAGATGTTCCGAATCTTTCTCCTCCTACTTTCCGTTTAGAAACTGGGTACATTTTTTTTGATGTAAGAAACTGGGCACATTCATACTTATATTCTCACCACCTGGAAATTTATCCACCATCCACTCCTAGAGGTAGGTTTTCCAAGAAAAAGAATTTCTTCTTAACGGCTGAAGCTTGGGGCCTTGTTGTCCTTGCAGGAATAGGAGCAAGAAGGGTAGATTTGCCTTCGCTCACAAAAAGTTCCAAATGTTAATGTGATACCTAGTTTTTCAACAAGTCAAATTCAAGATTCTCAATTCTTTAATATAAATGAGCAATTTCTACATCGATTTAGATTCCTTGGTCTTGAGGTCGGCATCGACCTACCAACCCTATATTTTATCATTTTTTATTGATTTCTTTACCCTTTTCTTTGATTTTCTCCTTTAAACTTGAAGACATATCATTCAAACTAATTAATATTGCCTTCATTTTATAAAACCTATACAGTTTTCGTGCTTTTGATTTATTCGAAAGTGGACAGATTGAAGCATCTTGAGAAGAAGGTCTCTTTGTGATGTCCAACATTAGTTTGGTTTTAATTTTGCCCGGTTGAGAAAGGAAATCTGCTAGATGCAAGCGTCAATTGACTCTCCTATTAAAAAATAAAGGAAAAAAGAAATCAATACCCAAAGAGGCATGCTCTTTTTATTAATAGAAACAATATTTATAAGCTTGAAGAAGGTCAAGTTGCATTAACAACACCAATTTCAAAGTCTAGAAACAGTAGTTTGAGCCTTTTTAAATGAACCCACTGACTTAGGAGTAGCAGATTCGAAGGAAACATTTAATCCTTGAGTAACTATGGGGAACGTATGATAATCCTATTTCTCGGTAGAAGGGCTGGTGTCTCCGTATAACAACTTGGCATAGTTAGATCGTACTTCTTTAAGTAAATTTTCCTTCTCGTCATCTAAGAAATCAAAGTAAAAGTGAGGAACCCATGTGTAAATTTCTTAAAGGTCCCTTAGAAAGCAAAATTTTGTTAGGTGAGAGGTTTTAAGAATTAATGATTTCTCCTTAAGTTTCCTTTTTAACTTGACAAATTTACTTAATAGTTCTTTTGAGATGAGAGTACTCATTGGTTCCCTAACCTATGCATTTTAGGAAAAACAAATTAAGCTAAAACGAATTAGAAATTTCAATACCTATAATGATTATTTGAATTACACAATACAACAATGAAATTAGTTAGGTTTGTATAATATAGAACCTTTGTTAAACACAGAAATGAATTTCGTCTTATTGAACTTGACCTTCTCGCGAGGAAGAGTGTTAGGAGAAAGGGGGACGGTCGTGATCCTGAGAAGATTCCAGCATTCCCTAGGATGGGTTACGGTCCCACAATAATCTAATTACCTACCATGAAGACGCCTACGTAAACCCTTGCACTTCCACCATAAGAAGGAAATGTTGGTCAAAGCATTCCTAGAACAGACTTTGTAGATGAATTCCATTGAAGTATCCCTATCTTCAATAAGCATTCAAAAGAATGTGGTTAACTCCGCATTCTCCTTTGGGACTCTTTCTCGATAAAAGCGAGATCTTCTCAAGAGTGGGGCTACCTATTTTTCTTCGAAGTCTTTCAATCGATTAGCATAAATGAGAAGACACCCATTCTTTTCACTTAAATTATTATAATCTTCAATCACTTCTTAATTTCTCTATTTAAACTTTGCACTTTCTTATCCCTCTTCTCGTGCATGATCTCATAGTGATATTGTCTCTTTTCCCTGGCTAAAATAGTGGATTTTTGAACTCGCATCGGTGCCAAGAAGTAGGAGCTATTGGGTTTTTTGAACATTATGGAGACCATGAGTATACATATATAATCTAAAACATTCCACATTTTCAGATCCCACATTGGTAGGCAACAAAATATAATAAAGAAAATAACCATCTTAGAAAATATATCAAAATATAGCCTTAAAAACGGTACGTAACCGAATCCAGAATACATAGAAATACAATACATAGTCCGATAAATAGTTAGTACCGAATACGATAATAGTTACATGGAGAGTAATATAAAATGATAAGCAAGGACGTAGCTAAAACTCACCTCTCCACATACTTTTCTCGGGGATATCACCTGCTGTCCTATCCTCTTGTGGTAGGGGAAAAAGAAAGGAAAGGAGTGGGTCAAACAAAAGTTTGTTGAATGAATACACAATTAATATATGGTGACCATATGCAATAGATTTTATTGATACTCAATATGGCCTAGGATGTCCCACAATTGTATATGGATTACTTTTTCCATTTTCCTAAGAGATTTAACTCAATACACACTTACATTAATGAGTTGTGCAGGCTCTTACTTAGGGTTAATAGTTGATCGAAACTAAAGACAACTAATGATCAGTTAGTTGTTACTAAAACTATTCTAACATGGAGATTACCTGTAATTCTCTATCATGGGATTATGTTTCCCACGGTATGACAACACATATCATATCAACCATGGGATTATACTTCGCACACTAGGACTGCACATATCCTAGTTATGCATTAAAGGGGAGTCCAGAGTGCCTGTGTGACGACCCAAATTTTTCTCCACAGAAAAGTCGTATCATCATGAAGAAAGAAAGGGATAGAAAAGAGAAAAGAAAGAGAAGAAAGAAGAACACAACATCAGAATCTCAACAGCGGAACGAATAAATTATACTAATAACATAAAATATTACATAGTTTACAACAACCATCAGAGTACACAGATATACAGCACATACTAGACAGTTATAAACACCTGTCTAGTATTTACAACATAATACAACTCAGAGACAATCACAGATCACACAGCGGAAGACTATATATCTAACGCAGAAGCCTCCTGCTCCATTACTCCTCCAATATTCGTAAAAGCTAACCTGAATCCCTTGGCTACTCGTAAAAATTTGAGTACCTAAGAGTTTAAAAAAACAAAAGATAAACTCTGGGTCAGACATGGGTCTGGTGTGAGTAACAGGTTAAAGTTGCTTAACTTTAAAAACCTTTTGAAAGAAAGGTATCACGTAAGACTTCCCACACATAAACATGGAAAAGTTTTTACCTTACGCTAACCAAAACATTTGATAGGAAATCCAGTGATATTATAATAGGGTTTAGGGTTTTCAAGTAAATATGAAATAGCCAAAATTGTTACATTTATTAAATTCCAGCTACTAGCCACAAAAGTGGGTAATACAATCAAAACCGTTGGCACTTATTGGATTGTGGATTCCATACAATGGCAGGGCTACTGGGGTACCGCCCGTCACAGTACGTGGCCTAGATCAACGTACCGAGGAGTACGCCCGCTCCCCTGTAACACAAAGCCGGACCCATTCCTTACTGAACAGTTCCGAACAAGACAACCCCGCAGTTGGTGTACATCCAACTGCCCACACAGCCGAAATAAAAAGGGACCTCTAGACAGGGATAAATCTTGCTCTCCAGTGGGAGCTACCCACGAAGACTTGCTGCACCTCCCCTGTTTTAGCCATTCCCGGTTGATGAGGCTTGAGGCTACGATTACCTTTAGAGAACACATCTCTTAGAATGCTCATCGTCCACCTGACGATGTTCTGAAAGCATTCAATCCATACAAGTTCGTTCCGGGTTCGAACGAAACCGAAGGCATTATCTCGTTACACTCATTTCGGAATCACCCTCAGAGTTAACGAAGATAACCCTTGCACTCTAAATCACCATCTCGAACCTATAAGTATTATTCCATCAAACTCATTACGGAATCACCCACAGAGTTATACTGACGTATAGTTCCTACACCTCGATTCTTCACTTGCTCCACTTGGATTCACGACCTAACGTTAATTTGGATCGATGTGGTTTTCGGATATCCAAATATGGAAACCCGATCCCGGTCTCATCGAAATCCAAAGCGTGTCTTTTAAGGCCAAGTTGTTTTAAAGGTTTAAAACAATCCAATTATCTATATATCTAAATAGATAAATCACAAATTCACACAGATAATCAACACTATCATCATATCAGATAAACCATATTATCACTATCCAAAAGATAATCTATATCAACATCACAATGCAACCAATGCATCCAAATCACTCAACATTATCTCATATCTGAGATTCAAACCATACAAGGTAAACAACATCATCCATCTATATAAGCAATGATTTATTATCACACCAGATATAATTAATTTAAAATGAATTAAATTAATTACATCATTCTATTAATTTAAAGTAAATTAAATTAATTACTTCACCATATCAACTTGCTCATATCACTATTGATTAATTATCAATCAATTAATTAATCATCAACCAATTATTTATTTCAATTAATCATCACTGATTAATTAGCCTTTAATTACACTCAAGTAATTATTCATTAATTTATTTCTCAAATTAATTATACTTAACCAAATACAGTAATTAATCTTTAATTACTTCCTTAATAAATTAACTATAATTAATTACATTAATCCTTAATTAATTACCTAAATTAATTACCTTTAATCACTTATTATTGATTAATTAATCTTAATTAATTAATCTTAATTACATCATTAATTATATTAATTAATGATCTCTAATTACATTTTAATTAATTCCCTTATTTAAATTAATTACTTTAAGTAATTAATCTTAATTTAAACCATAATTGTTAATCACCCTTGATTAACCCCATTCAGTTATTAACTTCCTTCAAATTAATTTACCAAATAAATTAATTATTCATTAATTAATTATCTCAAATTAATCCCTTGAATAATTCACAAAGTAATTATACTCAAATTACTCAATATCAAATCATTTCCAATTAATTATATATAGTTATATCCATTAATTACTTTTTTAAGTAATTCCTCATTATTAATTTACATTAAGTAATTATCCTCCACAAATCATCAAATGATTAATTTTAAATTAATTAAACTGAATTAATTAACTTAAACTAATCAAATTAACTCAATTAATTACAATAAGTAATTAATTCCTTAATTACTTCAATAAGTAATTATACTTAATAACTTACACAATTGATTATCTTTTAAATTAATTAATCTAATTAATAATTCAAATTAATCACATTAATTAATTATTAAATAATTCTTAGTTAATGTCCTTCATTAACTATTAACAACTCATTAATTATTTTCTAAAATAATTAACTTATTTTAATCATTATTAATTACAAATTAATTAATCATTAATTAACCCATTAATTAATTCCAGATTAATTAAATAATTAAGTGTTAATTAAAAATTAATTAATCCATTATTACTTGATTAATTAATTATTAATCATTAATTAAAAACTAACTTTATTTAATTAATTATTCTTAAATTACAAGTTAATTATTCTAAGGATAATTAATCTTAAACCTTTATGATTAAACCCTTAATTACCATTCTATTTATTCCTTAAATAAATTAATTGTTCATTTAATTATCCTAATAATTAAATGAAATATAAAACATTAAATTATTATTTAACTTTAATAAGTTTTAAAAATCAATCTAAAACCTTTAATTACTAAATAATACTTTTTATTTCAAAAGAAATTTTACAAAAGTTAAACAAATTTCTTTTTAAATTAAAGCCATTAAAATTTTACATTATTATTCAAATTTGTTTTAAACACTTAAATTTATAAAACTTAAATTTTATTTTTAAACCAAAGATTCAAACCCAAATTTGAATCAAATTTAAACTTTGTTTAAACATTACTTTATATTTCAATTTCAATTTAAATTCAAATTTATTCAAAAACATTCTTAAACAATAAACTCCTTTTAAAGTTAAAACAAGTCTAAATTTAAAAGCTTATTTATCTCCAGACATGATATAAACCAAAACTTGAATTCACAATTTAAAGTTAGATTTAAAACTTAATTAAATTCTTTACTTAGTATTTTTGAAATTCAGTTTAAAATTTGAAACACGACAAATTCTAAAATGCAACAATTTAGCTCGAGCAACTCTAAATCACTCGAGTAACTCGAGAATCATCATTTTTTTTCATTTTGCAATTTATTTAAATTCAGAAACCACTCAGGTTTTCTCAAACCTGTAACAATTGAACACGCCCGAGCCTAATCAACATCTACTCCGAGTCAACCATCCCATACCTACGAGTCCCATGCCCTAATCCTTCGAGCTACATGAGAAACAACCCGAAACAAAACACTGGAAAACCATCTCCTCTAAACACTGATACGCCATTAAAAATCAAGCACCTGCACCACCGGAAAATCCATCTCCGACCCATCGCGACCCCCTACGCAAGTCAACGGCCATCTCCTAGTGCCATTCCGACCCTTAAATCAACGGCAGAAACCCCAGTTCGAATTTAAGCATTCGAGTTCCCAAATTGGAATATATCAAAACCAGGTAATTGCTTTAATCTATAAACTTCGATTATCTGAGAGGTGCCACCTCCGGCCTCGAACTTCCCCACACTCCACCGATCATTCACTTGAATCTGGATCAATTCGATCAAACATAGGAGTTGCAGTGTTTTAATTTCCAGATGAACCTAAAATCTAGGGTTAAATGCCTTAATTCCAAATTCCCACTGCCCTAATGCTTTAACCCATCAACTTCCATTTTTCCATACAACTATGATCAATACTCGATCACCAGAAAAAAAAATACTAGCCACCCAAACTCCCTAAATCGACAGAGCCACCCCAAAATATGATTTCTGGTTAAGCCAGAAATACTTAATTAAATACAAACTAAAAATTCTAAATTTAGTTTTTAAAATCAAGTCATTAATAATGTAACCTGTTGATAATCTTAAATCAAAGAATTTCGATGATTAAATTCTTGTTTTCAAAGATTACTCTGTTGCATTGTGTTTTCAGAAACAATACAGTTTCATTTATTATTATTATTTTTTAAATTTAATAAAATTAAATCTTAAACTTATGATTCATATCATATTTTGTATAAATCATAAACATAACAAAGGTTTGAATATGAAATTATGGAATTTGATCAGTAATAAACTAGCAATTCTAGAGACAGGCAGTAACATATACTCTACAACAAGCATATATACTCAGCAACCATGCATAGAAACTTCTATCATATGCTTTCATATAATTATGACTATATCAGTAACTAATTTCAAGCAACAAAGTTTACTTAAATTAGTTTGAATAAAAATATTACTCACCTGGTATAGGAGTAGAGCACATGAGCTTCAGATTTTACTTTCAATTTTTTTTTTTCTTATGACTTGAACTTCAGATTGCTATTGCACTTACAACTTTAGCTCCAGATTAACAGATGCATGTTTCCCCTTTTATTTTAAACTGCAGTTGCTTATTAAAATTTCATCTTGTATTTCCTGTAATGCTTCTGATTTACAATAGCATGCATCTAGGAAAATAGAGCAGGCTTCCAGAAATGATGCAAGACTAAGATGCTAAATGAATCCAAATGCATGCTTTCTAGGAACAATTGCAGGTTTGTACTTTTTTTTTTAAACAGAAAAGAATTTGCAGGCTTGATTTATTTATGAAATGCCTAAGTTCCCTGATTTCATTTGCATGCTTATTTCCAGGTTTCATTTGCATGCTTCCCAGAATAAAAATGCAGGCTTTGGTTGATGTTGTTTCAAAACAGAAAAAGAGGGGGACTACAGGTCTTTTGGATGATGTTGAAATTTTTGCTATTCAGGTTAATGTATTTGAAGGCTACAGGTTTTAAATTGCAGAATTGATTTCTGAGGGAAATTGCAAATTTTGTAGAATTTGTTTGAAAAGAAATTTTCTGTTTTGTGGAAGATGATCAAAGAATTTAAACATAAGTATGAATGTTGATTTCAGATTTTAGATCTGAAGATTTTCTTAAGCTTGAAAAAGAAAAATGAGATGAGAAGAAATGTATTAATATAAGTAGATTTTTAATTTTATCACAATAAAAGAAAAAGAAAATCTAAATAGGACACTTGTTTTAATTTTAAACATTTGTCACTTTGCTTATTTTAGTGGCTTACACATGTAAATTAAATGTCTTAAGAGACTTACACATGTAATCTAAGTATTTTTAATTTAAATTGAATTTAAAAACTTTTATATCTTAATTCACTATTTCTTATGTATATATAAATGAATTTTATTTCTTCTTCTTTTCTAATTAAGATAAATGAAACAAAACAAATATAAATACAAGCTTATTCAAATATTTTAAATACTTATTCTTTTAAATTTCAAAATATTCAATTCAAAATCAGATTTAAATTATAAAATTCCAATTAAAAAAAATCAAGTTATACATATGCATATATAACTCTTATTAAATTTTAAAAGAACAAATCCTATTTCTTACAAAGTCTATTTATGTTTATAAAAACTTAAGTATTATAATTTTATTTAAAAATAACAAATTAAACAATATTAAAAATGATTTTATGAAAGAGATTGTAACTAAATTAAGATCATTTTGGGATTTGTATTTTAACTCTTATATATAAATTTCAAGTAGTATAAAATAAAACTTAGCTTCTATATTTATCTATTTTAAATTCATATTTTTAAGCTAAATAAAATTTTAAAACAAATAAGATTTATCATAGTATAAACCATAACATTATTTATTGAATTGTGTTGAAAAGTCAATTCTTAAATTTAAATCAAATTTCCAATTTACCCAATATAAATAAAAATTAGAGCAAGAAAATTAATCCATTTACTAAATTCAAAATCAAAGTTTATTAATTTACAATATATACAATTATATATATTATAAACAAAAAATAACTTATTTATTTAAAAAGATAAAATCTTTCAATTTAAATATTTATTAAAACATGATTATTAAATCAAATTCCAAATTTGTTATTAAAATTATCAAATCAAATTAAATTTATAACACAGGTTATTAAATTTATATTGCCTAATTTCCGGGATATCACATTCCTTCCCCCTTAAAAGAATTTCGTCCCCGAAATTTAAAACAAAGGTAATTTAATAATCTATCTTAAGATTTAATTTTAAAACACAAGCATATATCAGACACACGCTAACAACCATAGCAACCAATTCATCTAATCAAAACAATTCGAATTATCCAGAAAAATTCTGGATAAAATTTTCACAAGTTTCCCCGGTATAAATATCGGAATACTCGCTCTATAGAATCTAAACAATCAATACTATTAAGCTATAGAGCTCCTATCCAACTAGATCTACTAACAAAACAATATATCAGACTACAGACGAGTCTGAATCGACAATCACATCCTTCTGAACTGCTGGTTCCACAACCAGAGATAAACCATACACGCACTCCCTCAGAGATACGTAAAACACATCAAATTCCAGTTATCCAAACTGACAATTCAAACCTGAAAACCAACACCAATCCTCATAAGAACACAGAAAAGATCCAAAACATCTCGGAGCTGACTTACCCAGTCTTACTCAGTCTTATCGCTCTTTAGATCGGAGAAAACTTATTTCAGATCAAATCTCCGACTCCGGAATCCAAATTCCTTCGTCTCTTATCCACAAAATACTTCTGACGATCCTGGGCTACCTTCAACTCTCCTGATCAGGTCAACCTTTGTTGATGTTCCTAGAAACAAACTGGACCAAAACAATCCAACAAAGTGATCTCCTCAAGATCAATCACAAACCAAGAACACCAACTCTACTCCACAAATACCAGAAAACTAACTTTCATTTCTTATCCGGAAAAGACAAAGCAAAAGCACTTCCAATCTGTTTCCGCTGCACAACTCTGATCTGGAGTAGAAGAAAAACTCGAGCACAAACTGGATAACACATCACGGAAACATGGTTCAGCAGATCCATAAAAGAAAACTCAGATGCCCCATCTGATCCAAAGCTGCTTCACTAAACCTTCGGTATCACTCCTAGAATCCAGTCGATAAGAAAACTCAACCTCCAAATATGGACAAACTTCCCATAGCTCAAGAGAAGACTCAAACTATCGCAAGTCACTTTTGCGATCAACCGGTCCAATATCCAAAGAAAACTGTTCCCTCTTTACCAATCAGAACAGCTTACGCTCATCTAGCCAATCCATCGTAGAAATGAAATCCACTCTGCTGCTTTTGAATTGTATCTTCAGAAACTGCTAACCAGAAGATCTTCTTGCTGGCACACAGAATACTTCGAGTTGCACTTGCTGACACCGACGCCAAAGACTTCCAATCCAAAACTCTTTGAGAAACTCGGACTTTAAACCGGACAGAAACATCCTGCTGAATCCAGCCACAACACTGAAGCAAACACACCTCTTTAACTTGTTTCAAAGAAAACTTCTTAGGAAACAATCCATATTTACTGCATCTCATCTCGCATCTTCTACTTCCTGAGGTATCAAGATACCATCATTCTCTTCTGCCAAACCGATAGATCAAAACTCTACTCATCCAATTCAAAGATAGACTCCGAACCTTAACAGGTTACCTTCAGAGATCTATGAAATCCTATACTCTGCACAACTCACTCGAGACGGTATTAGGTCTACAGTCTCGAAAAATACACTTCCAACTTCAACACTCAAACTCCAACCATTGGTAGTAGTCGTGTTACACACCCCACTACCTTATCTACCTTTATAACCTATATTGGAAAACCCGAACAGGTAACCCAACAGATAGGAAGAATATATATATATATATATATATATATATATATATAATTACAATTACGCTCTCTCAAGAAAGACACCACTCCAGAGCCTAGCTATTCACTCAACCTAATGCTCTGATACCAACTGTGACGACCCGAATTTTTCTCCACAGAAAAGTCGTATCATCATGAAGAAAGAAAGGGATAGAAAAGAGAAAAGAAAGAGAAGAAAGAAGAACACAACATCAGAATCTCAACAGCGGAACGAATAAATTATACTAATAACATAAAATATTACATAGTTTATAACAACCATCAGAGTACACAGATATACAGCACATACTAGACAGTTATAAACACCTGTCTAGTATTTACAACATAATACAACTCAGAGACAATCACAGATCACACAGCGGAATACTATATATCTACCCACGAAGCCTTGCTGCACCTCCTCTGTTTTAGCCATTCCCGTTTGATGAGGCTTGAGGCTACGATTACCTTTACAGAACACATCTCTTAGAATGCTCATCGTCCACCTGACGATGTTCTGAAAGCATTCAATCCATACAAGTTCGTTCCGGGTTCGAACGAAACCGAAGGCATTATCTCGTTACACTCATTTTGGAAGCACCCTCAGAGTTAACGACGATAACCCTTGCACTCTAAATCACCATCTCGAACCTATAAGTACTATTCCGTCAAACTCATTACGGAATCACCCACAGAGTTATACTGACGTATAGTTCCTACACCTCGAGTCTTCACTTGCTCCACTTGGATTCACGACCTAACGTTAATTTGGATCGATGTGGTTTTCGGATATCCAAATATGGAAACCCGATCCCGGTCTCATCGAAATCCAAAGCGTGTCTTTTAAGGCCAATTTGTTTTAAAGGTTTAAAACAATTCAATTATCTATATATCCAAATAGATAAATCACAAATTCACACAGATAATCAACACTATCTCATATCAGATAAACCATATTATCACTATCCAAAAGATAATCTACATCAACATCACAATGCAACCAATGCATCCAAATCACTCAACATTATCTCATATCTGAGATTCAAACCATACAAGGTAAACAACATCATCCATCTATATAAGCAATGATTTATTATCACACCAAATATAATTAATTTAAAATGAATTAAATTAATTACATCATTCTATTAATTTAAAGTAAATTAAATTAATTACTTCACCAATATCAACTTGCTCATATCACTATTGATTAATTATCAATCAATTAATTAATCATCAACCAATTATTTATTTCAATTAATAATCCCTGATTAATTAGCCTTTAATTACACTCAAGTGATTATTCATTAATTTATTTCTCAAATTAATTATACTTAACCAAATATAGTAATTAATCTTTAATTACTTCCTTAATAAATTAACTATAATTAATTACATTAATCCTTAATTAATTACCTAAATTAATTACCTTTAATCACTTATTATTGATTAATTAATCTTAATTAATTAATCTTAATTACATCATTAATTATATTAATTAATGATCTTTAATTACATTTTAATTAATTACCTTATTTAAATTAATTACATTAAGTAATTAATCTTAATTTAAACCATAATTGTTAATCACCCTTGATTAACCTCATTCAGTAATTAACTTCTTTTAAATTATTTTACCAAATAAATTAATTGTTCATTAATTAATTATCTCAAATTAATCCCTTGAATAATTCACAAAGTAATTACACTCAAATTACTCAATATCAAATCATTTCCAATTAATTATATATAGTTATATCCATTAATTACTTTTTTAAGTAATTCCTCATTATTAATTTACATTAAGTAATTATCCTCCACAAATCATCAAATGATTAATTTTAAATTAATTAAACTGAATTAATTAACTTAAACTAATCAAATTAACTCAATTAATTACAATAAGTAATTAATTCCTTAATTACTTTCATACGTAATTATACTTAATAACTTACACAATTGATTATCTTTTAAATTAATTAATCTAATTAATAATTCAAATTAATCACATTAATTAATTATTAAATAATTCTTAGTTAATGTTCTTCATTAACTATTAACAACTCATTAATTATTTTCGAAAATAATTAACTTATTTTAATCATTATTAATTACAAATTAATTAATCATTAATTAACCCATTAATTAATTCCAGATTAATTAAATAATTAAGTGTTAATTAAAAATTAATTAATCCATTATTACTTGATTAATTAATTATTAATCATTAATTAAAAACTAATTTTATTTAATTAATTATTCTTAAATTACAAGTTAATTATTCTAAGGATAATTAATCTTAACCTTTATGATTAAACCCTTAATTACCATTCTATTTATTCCTTAAATAAATTAATTGTTCATTTAATTATCCTAATAATTAAATGAAATACAAAACATTAAATTATTATTTAACTTTAATAAGTTTTAAAAATCAATCTAAAACCTTTAATTACTAAATAATACTTTTTATTTCAAAAGAAATTTTACAAAAGTTAAACAAATTTCTTTTTAAATTAAAGCCATTAAAATTTTACATTATTATTCAAATTTGTTTTAAACACTTAAATTTATAAAACTTAAATTTTATTTTTAAACCAAAGATTCAAACCCAAATTTGAATCAAATTTAAACTTTGTTTAAACATTACTTTATATTTCAATTTCAATTTAAATTCAAATTTATTCAAAAACATTCTTAAACAATAAACTACTTTTAAAGTGAAAACAAGTCTAAATTTAAAAGCTTATTTATCTCCAGACATGATATAAACCAAAACTTGAATTCACAATTTAAAGTTAGATTTAAAACTTAATTAAATTCTTTACTTAGTATTTTTGAAATTCGGTTTAAAATTTGAAACACGACAAATTCTAAAATGCAACAATTTAGCTCGAGCAACTCTAAATCACTCGAGTAACTCGAGAATCATCATTTTTTTTTCATTTTGCAATTTATTTAAATTCAGAAACCACTCAGGTTTTCTCAAACCTGTAACAATTGAACACGCCCGAGCCTAATCAACATCTACTCCGAGTCAACCATCCCATACCTACGAGTCCCATGCCCTAATCCTTCGAGCTACATGAGAAACAACCCGAAACAAAACACTGGAAAACCATCTCCTCTAAACACTGATACGCCATTAAAAATCAAGCACCTGCACCACCGGAAAATCCATCTCCGACCCATCGCGACCCCCTACGCAAGTCAACGGCCATCTCCTAGTGCCATTCCGACCCTTAAATCAACGGCAGAAACCCCAGTTCGAATTTAAGCATTCGAGTTCCCAAATTGGAATATATCAAAACCAGGTAATTGCTTTAATCTATAAACTTCGATTATCTGAGAGGTGCCACCTCCGGCCTCGAACTTCCCCACACTCCACCGATCATTCACTTGAATCTGGATCAATTCGATCAAACATAGGAGTTGCAGTGTTTTAATTTCCAGATGAACCTAAAATCTAGGGTTAAATGCCTTAATTCCAAATTCCCACTGCCCTAATGCTTTAACCCATCAACTTCCATTTTTCCATACAACTATGATCAATACTCGATCACCAGAAAAAAAAATACTAGCCACCCAAACTCCCTAAATCGACAGAGCCACCCCAAAATATGATTTCTGGTTAAGCCAGAAATACTTAATTAAATACAAACTAAAAATTCTAAATTTAGTTTTTAAAATCAAGTCATTAATAATGTAACCTGTTGATAATCTTAAATCAAAGAATTTCGATGATTAAATTCTTGTTTTCAAAGATTACTCTGTTGCATTGTGTTTTCAGAAACAATACAGTTTCATTTATTATTATTATTTTTTAAATTTAATAAAATTAAATCTTAAACTTATGATTCATATCATATTTTGTATAAATCATAAACATAACAAAGGTTTGAATATGAAATTATGGAATTTGATCAGTAATAAACTAGCAATTCTAGAGACAGGCAGTAACATATACTCTACAACAAGCATATATACTCAGCAACCATGCATAGAAACTTCTATCATATGCTTTCATATAATTATGACTATATCAGTAACTAATTTCAAGCAACAAAATTTACTTAAATTAGTTTGAATAAAAATATTACTCACCTGGTATAGGAGTAGAGCATATGAGCTTCAGATTTTACTTTCAATTTTTTTTTTCTTATGACTTGAACTTCAGATTGCTATTGCACTTACAACTTTAGCTCCAGATTAACAGATGCATGTTTCCCCTTTTATTTTAAACTGCAGTTGCTTATTAAAATTTCATCTTGTATTTCCTGTAATGCTTCTGATTTACAATAGCATGCATCTAGGAAAATAGAGCAGGCTTCCAGAAATGATGCAAGACTAAGATGCTAAATGAATCCAAATGCATGCTTTCTAGGAACAATTGCAGGTTTGTACTTTTTTTTTAAACAGAAAAGAATTTGCAGGCTTGATTTATTTATGAAATGCCTAAGTTCCCTGATTTCATTTGCATGCTTATTTCCAGGTTTCATTTGCATGCTTCCCAGAATAAAAATGCAGGCTTTGGTTGATGTTGTTTCAAAACAGAAAAAGAGGGGGACTGCAGGTCTTTTGGATGATGTTGAAATTTTTGCTATTCAGGTTAATGTATTTGAAGGCTACAGGTTTTAAATTGCAGAATTGATTTCTGAGGGAAATTGCAAATTTTGTAGAATTTGTTTGAAAAGAAATTTTCTGTTTTGTGGAAGATGATCAAAGAATTTAAACATAAGTATGAATGTTGATTTCAGATTTTAGATCTGAAGATTTTCTTAAGCTTGAAAAAGAAAAATGAGATGAGAAGAAATGTATTAATATAAGTAGATTTTTAATTTTATCACAATAAAAGAAAAAGAAAATCTAAATAGGACACTTGTTTTAATTTTAAACATTTGTCACTTTGCTTATTTTAGTGGCTTACACATGTAAATTAAATGTCTTAAGAGACTTACACATGTAATCTAAGTATTTTTAATTTAAATTGAATTTAAAAACTTTTATATCTTAATTCACTATTTCTTATGTATATATAAATGAATTTTATTTCTTCTTCTTTTCTAATTAAGATAAATGAAACAAAACAAATATAAATACAAGCTTATTCAAATATTTTAAATACTTATTCTTTTAAATTTCAAAATATTCAATTCAAAATCAGATTTAAATTATAAAATTCCAATTAAAAAAAATCAAGTTATACATATGCATATATAACTCTTATTAAATTTTAAAAGAACAAATCCTATTTCTTACAAAGTCTATTTATGTTTATAAAAACTTAAGTATTATAATTTTATTTAAAAATAACAAATTAAACAATATTAAAAATGATTTTATGAAAGAGATTGTAACTAAATTAAGATCATTTTGGGATTTGTATTTTAACTCTTATATATAAATTTCAAGTAGTATAAAATAAAACTTAGCTTCTATATTTATCTATTTTAAATTCATATTTTTAAGCTAAATAAAATTTTAAAACAAATAAGATTTATCATAGTATAAACCATAACATTATTTATTGAATTGTGTTGAAAAGTCAATTCTTAAATTTAAATCAAATTTCCAATTTACCCAATATAAATAAAAATTAGAGCAAGAAAATTAATCCATTTACTAAATTCAAAATCAAAGTTTATTAATTTACAATATATACAATTATATATATTATAAACAAAAAATAACTTATTTATTTAAAAAGATAAAATCTTTCAATTTAAATATTTATTAAAACATGATTATTAAATCAAATTCCAAATTTGTTATTAAAATTATCAAATCAAATTAAATTTATAACACAGGTTATTAAATTTATATTGCCTAATTTCCGGGATATCACATTCCTTCCCCCTTAAAAGAATTTCGTCCCCGAAATTTAAAACAAAGGTAATTTAATAATCTATCTTAAGATTTAATTTTAAAACACAAGCATATATCAAACACACGCTAACAACCATAGCAACCAATTCATCTAATCAAAACAATTCGAATTATCCAGAAAAATTCTGGATAAAATTTTCACAAGTTTCCCCGGTATAAATATCGGAATACTCGCTCTATAAAATCTAAACAATCAATACTATTAAGCTATAGAGCTCCTATCCAACTAGATCTACTAACAAAACAATATATCAGACTACAGACGAGTCTGAATCGACAATCACATCCTTCTGAACTGCTGGTTCCACAACCAGAGATAAACCATACACGCACTCCCTCAGAGATACGTAAAACACATCAAATTCCAGTTATCCAAACTGACAATTCAAACCTGAAAACCAACACCAATCCTCATAAGAACACAGAAAAGATCCAGAACATCTCGGAGCTGACTTACCCAGTCTTACTCAGTCTTATCGCTCTTTAGATCGGAGAAAACTTATTTCAGATCAAATCTCCGACTCCGGAATCCAAATTACTTCGTCTCTTATCCACAAAATACTTCTGACGATCCTGGGCTACCTTCAACTCTCCTGATCAGGTCAACCTTTGTTGATGTTCTCAAACCTGTAACAATTGAACACACCCGAGCCTAATCAACATCTACTCCGAGTCAACCATCCCATACCTCCGAGTCCCATGCCCTAATCCTTCGAGCTACATGAGAAACAACCCGAAACAAAACACTGGAAAACCATCTCCCCTAAACACTGATACGCCATTAAAAATCGTGCACCTGCACCACCGAAAAATCCATCTCCGACCCATCGCGACCCCCTACGCAAGTCAACGGCCATCTCCTAGTGCCATTCCGACCCTTAAATCAACGGCAGAAACCCCAATTCGAATTTAAGCATTCGAGTACCCAAATTGGAAAATATCAAAACCAGGTAATTGCTTTAATCTCCAAACTTTGATCATCTGAGAGGTGCCACCTCTGGCCTCGAACTTCCCCACACTCCACCGATCATTCACTTGAATCTGGATCAATTCGATCAAACATAGGAGTTGCAGTGTTTTAATTTCCAGATGAACTTAAAATCTAGGGTTAAATGCCTTAATTCCAAATTCCCACTGCCCTAATGCTTTAACCCATCAACTTCCATTTTTCCATACAACTATGATCAATACTCGATCACCAGAAAAAAATACTGGCCACCCAAACTCCCTAAATCGACAGAGCCACCCCAAAATATGATTTCTGGTTAAGCCAGAAATACTTAATTAAATACAAACTAAAAATTCTAAATTTAGTTTTTAAAATCAAGTCATTAATAATGTAACCTGTTAATAATCTTAAATCAAAGAATTTCGATGATTAAATTCTTGTTTTCAAAGATTACTCTGTTGCATTGTGTTTTTAGAAACAATACAGTTTCATTTATTATTATTATTTTTAAAATTTAATAAAATTAAATCTTAAACTTATGATTCATATCATATTTTGTATAAATCATAAACATAACAAAGGTTTGAATATGAAATTATGGAATTTGATCAGTAATAAACTAGCAATTCTAGAGACAGGCAGTAACATATACTCTACAACAAGCATATAAACTCAGCAACCATATATAGAAACTTCTATCATATGCTTTCATATAATTATGACTATATCAGTAACTAATTTCTAGCAACAAAATTTACTTAATTTAGTTCGAATAAAAATGTTACTCACCTGGTATAGGAGCAGAGCACATGAGCTTCAGATTTTACTTTCAATTTTTTTTTTCTTATGACTTGAACTTCAGATTGCTATTGCACTTACAACTTTTGCTCCAGATTAACAGATGCATGTTTCCCCTTTTATTTTAAACTGTAATTGCTTATTAAAATTTCATCTTGTATTTGCTGTAATGCTTCTAATTTAGAATAGCATGCATCCAGGAAAATAGAGCAGGCTTCCAGAAAATGATGCAAGACTAAGATGCTAAATGAATCCAAATGCATGCTTTCCAGGAAAAATTGCAGGTTTGTACTTTTTTTTTAAACAGAAAAGAATTTGCAGGCTTGATTTATTTCTAAAATGCCTAAGTTCCCTGATTTCATTTGCATGCTTATTTCCAGGTTTCATTTGCATGCTTCCCAGAATAAAAATGCAGGCTTTGGTTGATGTTGTTTCAAAACAGAAAAAGAGGGGGACTGCAGGTCTTTTGGATGATGTTGAAATTTTTGCTTTTCAGGTTAATGTATTTGAAGGCTACAGGTTTTAAATTGCAGAATTGATTTCTGAGGGAAATTACAAATTTTGTAGAATTTGTTTGAACAGAAATTTTCTATTTTGTGGAAGATGATCAAAGAATTTAAACTTAAGTATGAATGTTGATTTCAGATTTTAGATCTGAAGATTTTCTTAAGCTTGAAAAAGAAAAATGAGATGAGAAGAAATGTATTAATATAAGTAGATTTTTAATTTTATCACAATAAAAGAAAAAGAAAATCTAAGTAGGACACTTGTTTTGATTTTAAACATTTGTCACTTTGCTTATTTTAATGGCTTACACACGTAAATTAAATGTCTTAAGAGACTTACACATGTAATCTAATTATTTTTAATTTAAATTGAATTTAAAAACTTTTATATCTTAATTAATTATTTCTTATGTATATATAAATGAATTTTATTTCTTCTTCTTTTCTAATTAAAAGAAATGAAACAAAACAAATATAAATACAAGCTTATTCAAATATTTTAAATACTTATTCTTTTAAATTTCAAAATATTCAATTCAAAATCAAATTTAAATTATAAAATTCCAATTAAAAAAATCAAGTTATACATATGCATATATAACTCTTATTAAATTTTAAAAGAACAAATCCTATTTCTTACAAAGTCTATTTATGTTTGTAAAAATTTATGTATTATAATTTTTATTTAAAAATAACAAATTAAACAATATTGAAAATGATTTTATGAAAGAGATTGTAACTAAATTAAGATCATTTTGAGATTTGTATTTTAACTCTTATATATAAATTTCAAGTAGTATAAAATAAAACTTAGCTTCTATATTTATCTATTTTAAATTCATATTTTTAAGCTAAATAAAATTTTAAAACAAATAAGATTTATCATAGTATAAACCATAACATTATTTATTGAATTGTGTTGAAAAGTCAATTCTTAAATTTAAATCAAATTTTCAATTTACCCAATATAAATAAAAATTAGAGCAAAAAAATTAATCCATTTACTAAATTCAAAATCAAAGTTTGTTAATTTACAATATATACAATTATATGTATTATAAACAGAAAACAATTTATTTATTTAAAAGGATAAAATCTTTCAATTTAAATATTTATTAAAACATGATTATTAAATCAAATTCCAAATTTGTTATTAAAATTATCAAATCAAATTAAATTTATAACACAGGTTATTAAATTTATATTGCCCAATTTCCAGGATATCACAGCCTGACTCGCAGGGTGTCACATTGTCGCTACATCTATGTCGACCTCCAAATGTTAACCTAATGCCTCTTATTGCACCACACCGAGACCCATCAACAACCATGCATCACGTCACATCGCCATAAAAACCAAGGAATTCCCGTTAATTTCGGGCTGTGCACTTCATCAGGCATTATTATCGACGTTGCGCGTCCACCGTAAAACCTCCTATGACTGAAGTTTGCCGTAAAATCACCTCCAATCGAATACCGACTATACTGGATAAATAGCATTTATCCAGTTCTACAAAGTCCTAGCATCGTCAACATAGGAAACTAGCTTCGCTACTTCTACTAACATCCATATATGTGTGTGTAGACATATATACACACACACATATATGTACATACATATATATACATAGATATATACATACATATATATATATACATATATGTATATATAAACACACGACTAATAGCTATTTTATTTAAAACCCGGGCCTTAGGCCGAGGTTTACACTAATCTTTGAAAAAACCAACCGGTCGATCGCCTACTCCCAGAGCGGTCGGTCGCTTGCTGTCGACCACTCCAGTAGTGCGGTCGATCAGTCATCACAGTTTTAAGGTTTTTACTTGGCGATTTTAATTTTTTTAATTAGGGATTTTAGTTGGTGTTGTTCTCAAATACAGTAAATTTGAATCATACATTATTATACGTTAATCCTAATTTTTGTTAATCAAACTTGTGATTCAGTAAATGTTCAAAACTTCCTATTCAATTTCATATTTACGTAACAATCGATTCTTATTAACTTAACAGAAAGGTTATTTACATATTTATCAATTTTTTAAATTTATAGGTGATATAAATCAGATCTAAACTAGAAAAGGGAAATCATATTCATATAATAATTATTAAACTTCCAGTTTCCATTAACAACGTTTTCAATTCGATTTTAACAACCTAAATCAAATAACGTATTCTAAAATTAACTATCTGTAATCATCTTATCAATAATATACACTCACCTCAAATCCAAGCTCTTCCCTTCAAATACCCTCGCGTAATCTCCCATGTTCGTTCATTCTCCACTTGATTTAGCCTTCCTCAACTTTTATACTGTTAGGCGAATCCTCACCACCGATCCAAGGACCCACCGAACCAGGCCTCGCCTCGCTACTTACCGAATCGGCCCTAAGACCAACCCTGCCAAACCAAAAGCGCTCACCAACAACTACCGAACCAAACAAAGACCGGACCAACCCTCTACACACCACTGAATCAAACTCCACCAAGCTACGACCGAACCAAGGTTCGCCGAACCAAGCTCCGTCGAACCAGATGTGCCAGGCCAGATTGCTTCAGCCCAGGACCACCAGCAGCTATATACATCCAAGACCCCTGCCCCCAGCCTCACTCTATAAATAGAGGGGCAGGGGTACAACAATGGGGGACAAGTTTGAGAGCTCAAGCACGGAAGGAACTTTCAAACAACTTTGATATACCTGTATACAAAGCTTTGTACTTGTAATCTGAAAGAAAAAGGAGAATAACATATAAAGTGGACGTAGGCACGTTCTGGCCGAACCACTATAAATCTGTGTGTCTTTTACAGTTTAGTCCCTGCTTTTTATATATTTGCATAAATCACCCAAACCACTAGAAACAACATAAAATCAACTAATTCATACGACTTGGAGGTGTTTGTCCATTTTTTGTGCAAACATTTTTGGTGCTTTCACTGAGAACCGAGCTAGAAGCTACAACTTCTCCTACTCAACCTTCTTCCTCACAGCATCGTTCCTTGCTCCGACAACATGACTTCCAAGCAGAGGAGAGATGTTAACAAAGGAAAGAACGTCGCAACTAGCAATATCCCAGATCCAGTGGCCCCAAATCAAGAGAATCATCCCGTTTTAACAGCAGTACCGGATGAAAATCAGGAAAATCCAATAGCCCCCGCCGCGGAACAACCAATTACCAGGGCAGACCTGGACAGGGTCGTGGATGAAGTAACTAACCGCTTCGCATCTCAACAAGAAGCCTTGGTAGACCAACTCATGTCACGCCTAAGGGATGCTGAAGAATCCAACCGCAACACCGAATCATGGGGTGAGTCCCGATCTGGAGGATCTGGGAAGCGACAAAGACCTTTCTTCTTCGAAGAGGTTAACAACAGAAACAGCCATGGTAGGAACCGAGCCCGGACTCAGCACGAATCCCGACCCGAGGAAACACTTGGAACCGAACCCAACGGAGGAGGTGTCAAGCAGGGGTCGGATGTAGCTGAGCCTGTCATGCTACCTAACCATGGGAACACCAGTAGGCGGGGCTGAGCTAGAGTCCAGCCCGAAGTTGGACCCAAGGAAGTGTTAAGAACAGATGTAACAGACAGGGATTTTCGACTTTCGAAAATCCGACATCGACACTCACTTTATCGACTGCCGAGAATTCGAAGGTCAAAAACCGGAATGTTATGGGTTTTAAAAAGAATTTAAGAAAAGAAAAAGAGAGAAAGAGAAGAGATAAGAAGATAGAGAAAATAGAGAGGAAAGAAGAAAGACAATTTTTTTAGAAAAACAGAAAAAAGAGAATTTGAAAATAGGACGGACAGAAAGGAAATAAAAAGAACAACATCAGAATCTCACAATTCGCAGCGGAACAACATATAATAATAAATGAATAATCTTTAAACAAAGAACTACAGTTATTACATTACATACATTTCATTACATCATATCATCAGAGTGTACAACAACATACAACAATAAACAGTGCAGCGGAAAAAGAAATACTATATAAATAATATGCCATGCCATCCAGCTTGCCTCCAGCAACTCCAGAATATCCAGAATATCCTGATAAACCTAACTCTTAACTGCCCGTGTGGAAAATGGTGGGCACCCAGAGTTTAGGAAGGAAAACAATAAACTCCAAGTCAGTCATGTGACTGGTGTGAGAACTCAAAACAGTTTATTTACTTTAAAAATCAAAATAGAGGAATATTTTTAAATCAATTCGCAATGCTTTTAAAAAATGAGACTACCATAAGGCCTCCCGCACACACACAATGCAAACGCAGAATCGGAGGAGATTTCCCCTTATGATAGTCAAAGATGCTTGATACGCATTTAAAATAACATTTTATATTATTACTAGTGCATAGTGTAGAGAAAAATTCATTTCGAAAGTAGAATATAAATCTTAGCCAACATAGACATTTCGAACTATGCCTACTATAGCTACCATCCAAACAGTGGTGACCACTATAAGTGAATGGCAGGTTCTACAACTAATACCGTAAAAGTTTCGTATTGGGAATTGGATTTCCAACGAATGATCAGGCCAAGGAACTTCCCATTGCCACATGAGAATGCCTCTGGATGGACATCCCCGAGAACCAAACCGGATCTCTACCAACACAAGGCCGGGTTACTCCTAACTGAGTAACAACTGACCGAATATGCCATCCCTCGGTCCTTTGGGACCTTTTCACCGAGCGCTCGTAATCAATTCACACAATCATAAAGTGTTTTCAACATGAGTAAGTATCTGGGCTCCATACCATGACACCACCCTTTTCCAGAAGGAAATGGACACATCCTAAAGGGTGCTACCCCTCATAACCTTGCCGCATCTTTCCTGTTTTGACCATTTACGGGGTGTGAGGCTCGACGAATTCACGTCCACAAAAACATACTTTATACAAAAGCCATGCTTTGGGTCAACAAATGATCAACACAATGATCACTAAGATAGACGATCAAATAAATGATCCTATCACAAATAATCAACACAATGATCATTTCAGCATCACTCAGTATGTCACATTACCAAATTGGGAATATATCGCTGATAACTTCAACTATATAACCTCTGAGCTCGTACGTCTCAGAGAAGGGTGTTAAGCAAAGAATAAATTCTCCGCCACCAACAGAAATATATTTGAAAGAAATCGGCTTTATATCTCAACTTGTAATGTCAGGCATACAATCCATACAAGTCTGTTCCGGGCTCGAACAAAACCGAAGGCACTTCTTACGAAGCCCTTGCAATACGGGTATTCACAATCCCGATCGAATTTCCCATCACTTAGGAGATCTCTATACCAGGAGCTACCCAGTGCAGAGACAATCGATAGGTCATCCTATCGTTTTCACAAATACTCGGTCTTCAACACCGATCTTCAAATGCAATTCATAACGACGTATCACATATTCGGAATGGGTTATACGACCCCATGGTCCTTTCCCGGTTAACCCGAATAGTGAGCGCTTATTCAAAAATAAGTGTGCATTCAAATTCAAACAAATCACATCAATTACCCATTCAAAGGGAAATATTGATAGTCGGTTATTGAACTATCAATGGATATGCACACATCACCAGATTCCAAATAATTTTCCAAATTATTTATTTTCCAAAATATCTTTACAAGATATTTAATTTCAACACTTCAAAAATAAATCAATATTTATTTTTAACAAGTTTCACTTTCACATATAAATTCCATAATGAATTTATATTTCAAAATATCAATGCATATACGATTTCAATTATCCATTTCAATTTATCCTCAAAAAGATAAATTCTAATTATTCACTTCATATTGGAAAACATTTCCATACTTATTAAATAAGTAATTCACAATCTTTTATTTTCAACACTTAGAAAATATTCAATATACTTAAACCGAATTAAGTATGTATCTCTTTCTTTAAGGAAATCATTCACTTAACATATTTATTTGGGCCAAAACGAATGTTGCGTAAAACATCGTTACGACAACCCAAAATCACTAGCATAGGGATTCGAAATTAAAAATAGATATATAAATCCCAATACTATTCAAAATATTTCCTTTCGGAAATCATTTACTGTAACAACAGTGTTATAGTCCACTATTTCCTTTTATTTCTCGAAAACGTCTATTTCAACAATGAATGTTGAAATCTATGGTTTCGAATCTCAACACATTTTAAAACATCATTAGATCGTTTTAATTCAATTCAAACATCTCATTTAAAAACAATTTCTTTAACATATCATTCACTATTCAAAAACGTGAATATACTTCTTTTAACAAATTCCATCCTTTTATTCATTTTAATTCAAAGGATTATTCACTATTCAAA
This sequence comes from Allium cepa, assembly GCA_030765085.1. Lineage (NCBI taxonomy): Eukaryota > Viridiplantae > Streptophyta > Magnoliopsida > Asparagales > Amaryllidaceae > Allium > Allium cepa. The sequence goes on from CM060941.1 coordinate 512,834,395, forward strand.
ATGTGAATATAACTCTATTTCTAAGTTATAACAATTAACTCATCAAAATAAGTCGTTTGCGAATTTATAAAACAACGTTCATAAATTCCATTTCTATTTATCTATAAAAACTTCCTTTTTATAAATTCCTTTATTAACCTATTCTAGTTTATAACTCAATTATAAACTACAAGTTCATATTATAAGTTAATTACTTATAAAACGATTATTTTACAAAATCGTTCATTTAACTTCCCAAATTATTAATCTTAACTTATAAGATTGTTTATTTATCCAAAATTCATTCTTTCGATAACTTTATAAATTTTATAAACCTATTGCTTATAAAATTTCATTTATAACTTCACAGTTTATAATTCTATAAATTTCATTCTTTAATGAAATTCATTTTCACTTAATTCAAACACTTATAAAAACTCGTTTTATAATGTCTATATTTCAATTTATAAATATCCATTTATAAATCTCTTAATATAAATCAGTTTATATTATTATTCTAAAACGTCTTTAAATTCCTTTATAATTTCATCATTTCGATTTATAAAATAATCAAATTTTATAAATCCTATATTTAAACTTTTATCATATATTCAAAAATCCAATCTAAATTATTTTATAAAATCATTAGTTCATATTTCTCAAAAATCGACTTTTAATCGTATTTCTAAAAATCAGCTTTTTTACTATATTTCACAAAAACCATAATTTTTATAACTTTAAAAATTATAACGTTTATTTATTTATAATGGATCAATTCCAAAAATATAGTATATTCTCAAAATCACTTTTAAAATCATTTTAAAATCCCAAAATCTGGGTCCAATGATGCTACACACCAAATAGTCAATCACGACAAACAACGATATCATATATCGATATGATAATCCATCAAATATCAAAATATCTGAAATAAAATAAATACTGTTGAGGAATCCAGTTGGATCCCTCCAACCTGTTTCCCTGCATCCAAAACATTAGCACAATACCAATTTCGCTCCAGTACGAAATTATCGCGGTACATGTTCTTATTAAATATTATCCGCTTAATAACGGCGTAATAGGGTCTCATCCGCTAAACAAATAAATGCGGGAAATCAATAACTCCAATATATACATATGCCAATATATATATATTGATATTATATATAATACCAATTTCACTGTTTATGAAATATTCGCGGTATATGTTTTTATTAAATAACATCCGCTTACTAACGGCGTATAATGTCTATTTTAACAATCAATAATTTACAGTCATCATTCAAACATGCATTCAAATATTTTAAATCTAACTATTTAAAATAAAATCGAAACCTATTCGATTGAGTGAGAAGTTCTCACCTTGATTTTAAATTCCGTTTTAGCTTTTATTTCGAATAAAATTAAACGCGCGTTTAATTTTACCCGAAATTCTCACTAACTCCAAACGACTCCAAACCAACTCCATCGCGTAGTGCTCGTCCATACGATTCCAACGCAACTAAGTTTGCATTTTTTCGACCTCGTATGAAAAAGTTATAACATTTTAAAGATTACACAAATTTAATATACAATTTAATTTACAAATCTAATTTTTATTTCTAACCTAATGCATCTGCCATTCATCGCAAGCCTTTGGATCTCGGCCGTTCGTGACTTCTCCTTCTCCACGCGATTTGCATCTCCAGGTATTCGAACGCAACAAAACCCAGTCAATCACAACTAGGGTTAATTATTGCTTCATCCATACTCGATGATTCTTCGATCAAGTAGTTGCAACTCGAAGCCCTACACGACCACCACACTCGGCCCAAGTGCCACCAAGCTCGGCTGCCCCTCTCTCATAGAAAAACGTGCACAGGTCATGGAGGACGCGGCCTCCTATCCCCCTCCACGTCGCATGAAAACCCATCATCACCTTATAGAATCGAAGATCTCATCGTGCTCTTCGATTTTGCTGTTGATCACTTCGGCTAAAACTTCACGGATTGGAAGAGATTAAGGGTTGAAATTGGATGATTTCTGACCATTGAATAATTAGGGCCGGCTACATGATATTAGGGTTAGGTTTTTAGTGTTGAAATTTATGAAGGGTGAAGGGTTCTTTTATAGGAAAAGCAAGCGTAAACACTATTCATCCCGGGAATTCCGAACTCCGATTTAGACGCCGTAACCAGTGTACCTAGGGTTTATCCCACGTTCCGGACACAATGGAACAGGTTTCGGAAGCTAATTCGGAAGTATGTGCGAGTTATGGCTGTAAACGCTCAATTTGAATTAAACCGATTTAAATCGATTTATAGGCGTTTTAATTTGTACCGGACAAACGGTAAATCCAATTGACTTGAAATTTGAAACCTTACAATAATATCACATTACGGATCCGATGAAACTGGTTTTGTCGAAATCCGAGACTTTTTGAAAAATGGCTATTTTGACTCGTCAAATTTAAATTAAAAACAATTCGATGCGTTTCGAGCTGCCACGATCAAACGATAACTCCGATTGTCACGAAAATTGAAATCCGGTAATAACTAACTATTACGGATCCAATGGAACTGGTTTCGTTCAATTCTGAGACTGTTCAAAAATTGGCTATTTTACAGTCGATTATTAAATATCAAAATATTCAATTTTCACAGATTAACTTTTAATTCAATTTTATAAGTTCTAAAATATCATTCTAACTTCAACATGATAAAATAAAATTTTCCAAATTATTTACAATCATTTTTAACTCAATTTTCAATTATTTTCATAATTTAACATATTAAATTATCGATTTAATTATCCAATTAAATCCAATAAATCAAAATAAAATTTATTTGACTTATAAACTCACTTATAAATATTTAAAATTAATTAAATATTCAAATTTTAATTAATAAAAATTCTGGGTCGTTACAACAGAACCCAGCAGGGGAAGATCAAGGCAAGGGCCAACTGTGGCTGACCCCAGCATGCCTCCGGAAGACCAGAGGCAGCCATTGGATAATGTCAGGAGTGATAAACGATACCATCCCTACAGGTCATCTGGACGGAGTCAATCCCGCAGGGAAGAACCAAACTCATTTTTATCCACTCCAAGTTCTGATGAAAGGATGGCGCGATTATTCAAAGAGTTCGTCCAACGGGAGCAAAGGGATCGCGGGATAGGTGCTAGAGTAACCAGCCCCTTCACCCGCAATATCGAGACTGCCATCACCCCCCGGGAATGGAAAATGCCGACGATGGAACCTTACAAGGGAACCTCTGACCCCATCGTACACTTACAAAGATACACCCAGCATACGCTCATGAGCGGAGCAACAGAGGGAGTGTTGTGCAAATGCTTCCCACTATTCTTGGCAGATCTAGCTACCTCCTGGTACCCCAAGGGTCCATCAGCTCATGGGAAATGTTGAAAGAAAAGTTTGTCAGCCAGTTCCGCATTCATGTGGAACAACCCAAGGACGCTTATTCCTTATCTAATATCAAACAGAAACCTGGAGAGACAGTGCAACAATATCAAACCCGATTCAACGCCACGGCGGCCGCAGTCCAAGATGCCGACGAGAAACTTATCCTCATGGCTCTCTGCAGTGGTGTACATCCGGACACTAAATTCGCTAGAAGACTAAGAAAGGAAAAGCCAGCTACTTTACCTGATTTCTTCCATGAAGCTGGAAAGTATATGAGACTTGAGGACGCTGCCACTGAGAGGCAATCAGGGCAACAGGCTAAGACGGCTACAGACAGGGTCCCCGCTGCAGCAAAGGATGTTCGAAGAAATGACTCTAGAGACAATGCTGGGGGCAAGAAGGGAGAAAAGCGCTTATATCGACCAGGACCAAGATTTGACTCTTACACCCCTTTGAACGAAACAATCGAGAACATCTTCCTAGCCACTCAAGATGAAGTTAGATACAAGCGCCCCCCGCACAAGAAGGAGTCAGATAACGCACTCAAGTCTGGAAAGTTCTGCCGCTTCCACGAATCCCATGGACATGACACCAATGAATGCCACCATCTCCGGGACTTGATTGAAGAACACATCAGAAGGAAGAGACTGGAACGCTATGTGAAAAGCCATAACAGGACTTCGACTCCTGCCAATGAGAATCCTAGGCTACCCCTCCCAGAAGTAAGTGGAGGGAATCGCAACACCAGCGGCTCTAGTCAAGAGAAGATAGTGGTCCATACCGTCTCAGGAGGACCACACATCGCCGACAGAAGCTGGGCAGAGATGGAAAGATACGGTAAGTCACTCAGAAACAATGAAGGTTACGTTAACTCTTCTATGGAAGAACGCCACCCGAAACGGAAAGAGAGTGACGACATCACATTCAGTAGACGTGATCTAGAGGGCAGACAGTACCCACACATGGATCCCATGATCATCTCTGCTTGGTTCGGTCCGGCCAAACTTTTTCGAATTTTAATAGACACTGGAAGCTCAGTAAATATCCTATTCAAGCATGCTTTCGACAAAATGAAGCTGTCAATGAAGGATGTGTCTCCCTGCAACAAACCACTACATGGTTTCACTGGAGAGGCAAAGATGCCCCTCGAGCAACTGGATCTCTTTGTCGAAATAGGAAGTCATCCCCGCTCCGCTGTGCGAAAACAAACGTTTGTGCTAATAGAGAACCATTCGGCCTACAACGCCTTTTTGGGAAGACCAGCCTTGTCTGACTTCCAAATTGTCCTAGCCCCATGGTGCCTGAAGATGAAGTTTCCAACAGGTAACGGAATAGGAGAAATAGAGGGAGATCAAGACGCTGCTCGAGACTGCTATGTAACTGAACTTCGCAATAACCGCAGAAAAGATAAAGGGAAAAATGTAGAGACTACTCTCTGCATGAAAAACTTGGAAGCATAGCAACTAAAGAAAGCCCCTCCTCTTCGATATACCAGTGACCCTTTCAATGAATTAGACCCCAGGGACAAAGAGAAGGAGGCCACCGCCGAGCCTGCAGAGGCTATGGAATTCGTAGCTGTAGAAAAACATGACTCAAGTAGACTATTGAAAATCGGATCTCAACTAAAAGAAGAGTTAAAGGATCAACTCATCGATTTTCTTCGCCACAACATGGATGTATTTGCATGGACGCATGCTGATATGACAGGAATCTCCCCAGATGTAGCATGCCACGTACTGAACATCGATCCCACGAAGGCGCCAGTAAAGCAGAAAAAGAGAAGCATGGGGGCAGAACGATCCGCAGCCCTAGAGGAAGAAGTAAAGAACCTACTTGCCAATGACTTCATACGAGAAGCCATCTACCCAGAATGGATCGCCAATCCGGTACTGGAAAAGAAAGCTAAAGGGAAGTGGCGAACATGCATCGATTTCTCCAACTTAAATGAAGCTTGCCCGAAAGACTGCTTCCCACTCCCCTGAATCGACCAACTCATGGACAGCACAGCCGAACACGAACTCTTATCCTTTATGGACGCATACTCAGGATATAACCAGATCCCTATGCACGCCCCCGATCAAGACCACACTAGTTTCATCACTGACCGGGGATTGTACTGTTGCAAAGTAATGCCTTTTGGACTTAAAAACGCCGGAGCTACTTATCAACGCCTTGTCAACAAGATGTTTGCGGAACTAATAAGACGAACTATGGAAGTTTATGTGGATGACATGCTGGTAAAATCGAGGAAAGCCAACAATCATATAAACCACCTGGATGAGATGTTTCAAGTACTTCGCCGATATGGAATGAAGCTGAACCCTCTAAAGTGCTCCTTCGGAGTGTCATCGGGAAAGTTCTTGGGATTCATCGTTCATGCCAAGGGGATTGAAGCAAACCCCGAACAAGTTCGAGCTTTGCAAGATATCAAGATACCATCCACTCGAAGAGAGATGCAAAGCCTAAACGGAAAAGTGGCTGCCCTAAGTAAGTCCATCTCTAAAGCAACCGACAAATGCATCCCTTTCTTCGAAGCTCTAAAGAAAGACAAAGGAAAGTTCGAATGAACTGACGAATGCTCGACAGCCTTCCTTAACTTAATCGGACACCTCCAGAGACTACCGGTACTCTCAACTCCAGATGAAGGCGAGGAACTGTACTTATACCTTACTGTATCATCCCATGATTTAAGCGCCGCTTTGGTGAGAGAAGACAACCGCGCACAGCGGCCCGTATACTTTGTAAGCTAGAGATTTACAGGGGCAGAAGCCAGATACCCTAAACTTGAGAAGCTAGCATACTGTCTGCTAATCACGTCATGGAAACTGCGACACTATTTCCAATCTCATTCCATCAGAGTTTTAACCGATCAACCGCTAAGGCAGGTACTCCATCGCCCCGACACTTCTGGGCGATTACTTAAGTGGTGCATTGAACTAAGTCAATATGATATCACCTACCATCCTCGCACCACTATCAAGGGGCAAGCCATAGCTGATTTCATTGCCAAATTAACTACTAACGAAGGTAAGGAGCAATCTGAAATAGCAGAAGATATCAAGTGGAATCTCTTCGTGGATGGAGCATCAAATGAACAAGGCTCGGGGGCAGATGTTGTGACAATCACCCCCAGGGGGAGGAAGCTGCACTACGCCCTAAGGATGGAATTCGCTGCCACCAACAATGACGCAGAATACGAAGCGGTAATAGCTGGATTAGAACTGGCCTTGGAGATTGGAGTCAGATCTTTATGTCTCCATAGTGATTCTCAACTCATTGTAAACCAAATACTGGGAGACTTCCAGACTCGAGGAGAACGACTCACAGCATATCAAAAAAAGACCAAGCTGCTGCTCAATCAATTGGATCACTATCTAATCAAGTACATTCCTCGAGAAGAGAATCAAGAGGCCGACGAACTAGCAAAGCAAGCTAGTATGAAGAACATCACTATTTTCGGAGCATTAACCATCTCAAAACAGCTGGCACCAAGTTTCGAGCAAGTGAATCTGATAGCTGCGATCGACGAAGAAACTTGGATGACTCCTATCCGGAAATATTTACAAGATGGAACACTGCCCGACAGGCGTAACGAAGTCAAGAAAATCTTGAGGAAAGCTTCCCGCTATACATTACAAGAAGGCGTCCTCTATCGGCGCGGCTTCTCTAATCCCTTATTAAGGTGTATCGCTGGAAGGGAAGCCAGGGAAGTCTTATCCAACATCCATCAAGGAAGTTGCGGGGATCACACTGGAGGGCAGACTCTGGCAAAGAAGATACTCCGATATGGATATTACTGGCCCACTTTAAACAAATATGCCTTGGACTTCGTCAAGAGATGCGACAGATGTCAGAAATTTGCTAAGATTCCTCGACTACCCACAAATGAGATTACTCAAATGACCAGCCCTTGGCTCTTTGCAATATGGGGAATTGACTTGATTGGCGAACTGCCAATGGGCCGAGGCGGAGCCAAATATGCCATAGTGGCAGTCGACTATTTCACCAAATGGGTGGAAGCGGAACTTCTAAATAAAATATCTTCGGCAAAAGTTATTAACTTCTTGATCAAAAAAATTTTATGCAGGTATGGGGTTCCACTCAAAATCATATCAGACAACGGACTTCCATTTGACAGCGAAGAATTCGCCGATTGGTGCCAAGAGCACGGAATTTACAAAAGCTTCTCATCTGTAGCTTATCCTCAAGCAAACGGACAAGTCGAAGCTGTCAACAAAATTCTCAAAACCTTAATCAAGAAGAAACTTGAAAAGTCGAAAGGCGCTTGGGTGGACGAACTTCCTACGGCACTTTGGGCCTATCGCACATCTTACAGAACTTCAACAGGGCATACTCCTTTCTCTTTGGCATACGGATCGGAGGCCATGCTCCCAGTTGAAACTATAGTGCCCTCTCACCGTAGGATCTACTACAACCCGGAAGAGAACGAAGAACTCCTCCTCGTGTCTTTGGATCTAATTGAGGAGAGAAGAAACGATACAACACTCAAAGCAGCAGCTCATAAGCAAAAAGTTGCAGCACAATACAACTCCAAAGTCAAGCACCGCAGCTTATATGAAGGAGATTTTATCCTCAAGCGGATCTTCCCGCGCCCCGGAGCGCTAGATCCAATCTGGGACGGACCCTACGTAATTCATAAAGATCTCCGCAACGGAGCCTATATTTTGTCAACAGTGGACGGAGAGGTGTTCCAGAGGGCATGGAACATCCAACACCTCCGTCGATACTTTTCTTAACTTGTACCGCCCATATAAAGTGAATTAACAAAGAGAATCAGTGGATGTAGGCATTTTCGTGCCGAACCACTTTAAAAATCTTGTCTCTTTTTAAGTTGTTCCTTTATATCTTGGCTGCTTGTTAAGCTTTATCCTTTTCTGTTGAACAAAATCATGTATAACAACATTTCCATACTGGAACTTCACGGCGCAACCTCACATGGACAAGACTCAACAGGTACTATGCGATTCTATGCACTCGCCAATGAGACACTTTTGCTCCAGCATCCCTCTGCTGTGGGTTAACTCATTGCTCGCGACTGCCCTCAAAGCCGACTGTAATGAGCCAATTATAAGCCATCAAGAAGGCCGACTATAGCCGATGGCAGCTCATTACGGCGTTCGGCTCGTCGGCAACTATGAACCTACTTTAAGCCCCAACATAAGGTGTGGCCAGCCAGGGGTAGTTCACGGTTGACGATCGGCACCCACGCTAGCCGGCCACAGTAAATCGAATAACACCCATGATTACGGGCTATAATGGCTCGGGTAGTTACTGTGCGCGATCTCGGCTCCGATATGTGTTAAGTGCGGCTGTGGTAAAAAAGATAAACTCCCCGCGGAGGCGTAAGATGGGTGACAAATGTCTCCAAGACCCACGGCTAGGGAAAGTGACTACAAAACCCGTTTGCCACAAACTTAAGCATATCGACGGCCTTCCGTGACTAGAAGTTTTACTTTTCCTATATTTCCATTCCATTTAAATATTTTTCTTGTATCCTGCATAACGGTCCCCACAGTACAGGACACTAAATAAGAGGCATTCGATCACGAGAATCTGAGCCCGCAACCTGGGTGATAAGGCACTCAGTCGCATCCATGGTCAATTACACAAGATGTCCAAAGCTACCCCCTGCAACCAGAACATGAAGGGCGGTACTCTTTTCTCCTGTACATAATCATGTAGCTATGACTTATTCATAACATTGCAAAACGTGAGATTATATTTAAAGCAAAAGCTTAACATCGAACACAATCAAATCACAGGCATATGCATAACTATGTTTTTTATATAGCACTTCAAAATAATAACAGCATTCAAAATATAACAGAATCAGCATATGTTATAAACTTACATAAAGACGTTCAGTAACATAATTACAACTTAAGAGTACATTAATATTTTGAACTAGCATGTACAGGAATGTCAAGCAGATCAAATAAAATAACCAACTACACCAGTGCTCCACCCTCGTCCTACCAGCTCTTCGAATCTACTTGACTGCAGGATCGGAGCTCCCAGCATGATGAACAGAGGTCCCGCCTGCCCAATTCAAAAGAGAATCCATCAATAATCACGAAATATAAGCAATCAAATCATGAAAAGATTAAAAGGGAAGACTTACCAGCGTCTGCTTCCTGGTCTTCATCCTCCAGTTGCACACCCACTTCCTCGGCGGTGAGCAGCCTCATGCCTTCCTTCACCGCCGCCTTCTCCTCCTTGGTAAATTGTGCGGTAACCACATCCATTCTGAAGGTCGTGCCATCCTCTTTATCCGCTTCAGCCTTGGCTTCCTCCAAAGCCCGGAGATATATCCTAGCCATAACCCGGGGATAATCGTCCATCCAGGACAGGTTGCCCTGCCTCCAAGTACAGAAATACATGTCCTGGAGCATCTCGTCCATCATCCCCTCGTTCTCCTCAAACTCTTTCATCCGGGCCTCAGAAGCCGACAGCCGTGCGACAGCAGCATCTCTCTCCAATCGGTATCTCGAGCAGTCAGCCTGAAGAGATTTCCGCATCACTTCCATCTCCTCCTTCAGTCTGGCCTGAGCAAGCTCAGCAGATTCAAGCCTCCCAGATAGTTCCTCTGTCTGCTCGAGATCCGCATTCCGAACCTCGTCCACCGTTGCAATGTCCATGTCAATCCGTTCCTTGCAGGCAGCCTCCATCTTTCGTAGCTCTGCCTTATTAGCCTCTTCCATAGTCTTCTTCAACTGCCTGGAGGCTGCCTCGTGCTGAGAAATCTGAATGTCTTGATCGGCAAGCTGTTTGGCCTGATCAGCAACCTTTAGCCGCAACCAAATATTAGCACTCCCAATCTCCTCTCCAGCCTTGACCAGACGGGCATGATGCCCCATCAACTTCCTGGTCTCCTCCGCGACCCGATCAATATTAGCCTTGGCTTCGTCCCCTATGGTAACTATCCGAGTAGTAAGCAAATCGAGGTCTAAGGACTTAGCCTCATCAAGCACCCGTACCATGGGATTGCGGGGAAGAAGATGCTCACCCGTGGCCTCGTCAAAAGAGATATCCTGAAAACCCAGGTCCAGATCCGGATGGCCGGCAAATGGGTTGCGAACCAAACAAGGATGGTCTATCGGGGTGATGGTTGGATTTTCGGACGGATGTGGGGAAGACATAAGCTCAGTATCCTCTTCAGTAATATTATGGATAGGCTGGGCTGGAGGCTGAGGACCAGGTGAAGGTTCAAACGAAGATCGGTCCCTTTTTCTCTTTTGCATATCTTCTTCAATAACTCCGAGAAGAGGGCGATATCTGACCACATCTCCAGGACAGCTAGCTGACGGCTTTGGTTTGGCGGAAGTTTTGAGTAACTTATACTGTTCAAGGCGGTGCCGAATATCTGATGTTTTAGCCACCTTACCCATTCCTGGAATAAAAACCAAGTATTACAAGCATGCATGAAGCTATGACTCAAGAAACGTGTGAAGTTAAAAGGAGTTAAGAATTCACCTTGAACCGCCGGAGTTGCCTTAGCTGAAATACTCTCAGAAGATAGGCTGGCACCGGACCCGGCCTTATCAGACCTCTTCGATTTCTCCACCAAGGCTGATCCTTCCTCCAACCCCTCAAAAGCCTGGCGGAAGGCATCGTCCGTCCACTCTTGAATCTCGCCTGCTTGCCTAGGAGGCAAAGCCCCGGCGCCATCACCACCACCATCACCTTCTCTGTCGTCTCCGCTCTCTGCCTCTCCTCCTACATCGCCTCCTTCGCCTTCACCTCTATCCTCCTCCACGTCTTCCTCCCCCGGAGTCATTGGGCACGTGCTAGGGGAAGGGCTGTCGGACTTCTTGAGCTTCTTACCTTCGACAACTGGAGGTTTTGTAAAAGGCCTCCTTTTGCTGCTCTTCGCAGTAGCCCCATCTTTAGCTTTTGCAGCCCTTTCCTCGGCTGTATCTCTTTGCTTAACCACGGATTGACGTGGCAGAATCAGGTTGTGCTCCAGGAGAGTGGCATTCCTGATTAGGTAAGAAGCCGACCTGTCCCTTCCAGAGATAGCCTCTATCTCCACGGCCATTTGTACCAGGCGATCATTCTCCACGACCGCAAAGCCACCTGTCGCTAGCAAGAAATAAAAGCATATAAGAAGAAGCATTGCAGTCGGGACAAAGAAATTACAAGTGGAATTCAACTTACAGCCAGAAGTGAAAAGGCGAAAAGAAACGGAGTCGTCCTTGACGAAGAACCATTCCTTCTTAAACATAGTAAACTTCGAGTATAAGTCAAAGACCGGCTTGAAGGACACGGCCGACTCTAAACTAATGTACGGAGACCCCTTCTTGTAGCCCCTCAGATTATATAGATATCAGATTTCCCGGTTAGAAGGGGGCGCCCATATCTCCTCTGGAAGATAACGAATAGACATACTAAGATGGCGTAGGAGTTGGGCTGAAGCTGAAAAGTAGCCACTTTCAGGTAAGTAATGAAGCTGACTATCCATGCATTGATCGGAGGAATGGCCCCGCACATGCAATGGTATCGGCTATATGCGAAATATCCTTCAGGAGGACTGTACGGCATCACTCCGTCCCCCGGCAACAACATAAGTGATCTATCAATCCCAAAAGAGCGGGATATAACATCAAGCTGCTCCTCTCTGAGAGAGCTAGGAAAGCAGTCAGGAGGAGAATTCAAGAGCTCCTGAGGACCATATCCGTCCACTAATGACCTCGGGGCAGGTCCCTGTCGAGCTGGTCCTGGCTGGGCAGGGGGCACAACGGGAGGCTCACTTCGATCCATGGATTTTCTCTTTTCTGATCGAGTTTCCACTTTGCGAGACATTTATCTGCAACACGAGAAAGTACGTCGTTAAAACACATAAACTATGTAATCTAGAGTTTCACTAATAGTTCAAGTATAAAAGTCCATTCGGTAAGGGATTCATTCAACACTCGGAATTCCCAAACTCATTCGGTAGTACAGCCCAGAGCTCATTCGGCAGTACACGTTCGTCATTAAACGTCTCTTAACCCATCCGGTATTAGGTTCATTCGGTAATCAGCATCACCAAGGTCATTCAGCGTTCACACTTCCAATACCATTCGGTAGTTTAAAAACACAGGGATCATCCGGAAATTACCTGGTCCGGTTGTCAAAAGGTTTCAGCAATATAAGTTGATTCGGCAGAAATCTGGTTCGGTTCTCTCGATTCAGTAAGGAATAATGAAGGGGTGTAGCCCCTACTTATAGGCAGATATAGGATACCGAACCAAATGGATCGGCACTCAGGGACCGAGTGGAAACATCCTAGCTAAAATAAAGCGCGACACATACAGGCATGTTCCCCACTTTGGGGGGCAAATGTTGGGCGAACCCTCACCACCGATCCAATGTCCCACCGAACCAGGCCTCGCCTCGCTACTTGCCGAATCGGCCCTAAGACCAACCCTGCCGAACCAAAAGCGCTCACCAACAACTACCGAACCAAACCAAGACCGGACCAACCCTCTACACACCACCGAATCAAACTCCACCAAGCTACGACCGAACCAAGCTTCGCCGAACCAAGCTCCGCCGAACCAGATGTGCCAGGCCAGATTGCTTCAGCCCAGGACCACCAGCAGCTATATACATCCAAGACCTCTGCCCCCAGCCTCACTCTATAAATAGAGGGGCAGGGGTACAACAATGGGGGACAAGTTTGAGAGCTCAAGCACGGAAGGAACTTTCAAACAACTTTGATATACCTGTATACAAAGCTTTGTACTTGTAATCTGAAAGAAAAAGGAGAATAACATATAAAGTGGACGTAGGCACATTCTGCCCGAACCACTATAAATCTGTGTGTCTTTTACAGTTTAGTCTCTGCTTTTTATATATTTGCATAAATCACCCAAACCACTAGAAACAACATAAAATCAACTAATTCATACGACTTGGAGGTGTTTGATCTTTTGTGCAAACATATACTTTGAATTTTGTTTTATTTTGATGAATTTTTGTGAATTAAGGAGAAGATTTGAATTTAACATAGTCTGGATGTTTAGTTTTGATTTTGTGAATTAGGGTTTGCATTAGTGAAGCATTTATAGGGTTAGAATTTAATCTCGTCCGTCGCCACAAATGTACGTCCCAATCTCATACGTTAAGAAAATATATGGCGAATTCTAACAGTAATGTGCCTACTGGTCGACCGATTGGGCTTTGGAAGGTCGATTGATACAAGTTGACCGGCCCACCCAAGGGTTGGGTGTCGACTGTTGCTTAACATTAATTATATTGACTTTTCTTTTATTATTTTCTTATGTAATTTTTTCTATTTCCAAAATTTAGAATGCTTATAATTTTCTTGTATTAGCTCTAATTTTAAAAAGTTATATATGAAAATCGTCTAGAAATCGCAACGAATGCAATGATGCGAGTTTTGTTGCCATATTCAAACATTAGCGAAATTTTCATTTTCTCCCTTATTATATCTGAATTTAAGTCTTTATTTAAATTTTCGCTTAAATTTTTGAGGTGTTACCTAGATCCTCTTTTTAAACTCTTTTTAAAGTGGTTTGGAGCTTATGTGGATTACTGAACTGGTAGAATATTATGTCCCGATTGAAACACGTGTGACAGTCTTATAGCTACGTGTGGAATGATGATATGTCATTTGTTGATGTCACACTAGATAATTAGATTGCACGTTTAGTTTGACGGTTGACATTGATTTTTTTCCTTGATGAAAGCATTATGGTTAATGTTCCAACCTTTTGATCCTCAATTGAACAGCTTATGGTCTTACTGAAGCGTTCAAATTACTAATAGGTGCCGCAAGGTGGCTTCGAAGGAGTTTGAGCCGTTGCATCTCTCAAATATGTATTTGAGGTGCCTTGAGATTTATTTTGAAGCACTTGTTGCTTTTAATTACTCAACTAACAATTTGGATTCATATGGGTGCTTTATTTAATTTCGCATCTCAACCTCTTATGGGATCCAGATTGAATATAATTTGAGTCTTGGTCTTCATTTCGACTTTGAATTTCAAAGTTCATGAGAAAATTACTTAAAGATATGTGTTATTGTTATAGCTAAGGAGATAACTTAGTTCAGTATGTAGCATCCAAAAGCATTCATCTTCCTCAGTTTCATGTATGGGGAGCATATTGTTACCTAATAAAATAATGGCATACCGTTTACATTCTTAGTTTTTTCAGGTTTATTATTTTAACATTATGTTTTATCTCCCTTTTTAATATGCATTTTCTCTGCTATTATAGTAAAAATCCATTCCAATGAAAATTTAGTTCTTTACCAATTTATATGATTGTAATATTCGATAATGATTAGTCTATAAATAATTCCAAAAAAAAACATAAATTAAAATAATTATCTAATTATTTAATCACTAATAGCTAAAATAAGATAACATAAATGATAATAATATTACATAAGAAATCACATTTCCAATCATTATACAAGTTCACATCTCAAATTTCAATAATTTTAACATGCAAAAAAAATATTTTTTTGTTGATTATCTGAGATTAAAATAATTTTTTCGATCTATTTCGGTGTAACAATAATGTTATGCATAATGAGAGATACTTTCCTCACTCGCGAGTGCAACACGGGTGCTACATGTGTGGCCAATTACTTCATTTTCCATTTTTCAAAGGTTAATTGTCGTGCGTAGACCTGTCAAATGGGTCGGGTCGGGTCATAAATGGGTTGGGTTGATTTTACCAGCTCAATTCAAGACATAAATAAACCCAACCCGTTTGACCCATTTAATAAATGGGTTGTCCTAACCCGATACGTTTATTAAAAGGGTCAACCCGATCCGACCCGTTTAACAAAAATTGCAACAAAACAATATCAAAAACTGTAGCAAAACTGAAAATTACTCCAATATATCATTAATACTTCATCAACTATGAAAGATTCAAAAAATTACATCAGAAGATAACACAACTTCATAGTTTTAGTCGACAAACTTCACAGTTGAATACAAAATCTGCATCAAATAACTGAATAAACTGAAGCAAATACTACAAAAGCAGCAACATGTCATATAAAGTAATAAAACTACAAAATATTTGGAAGTTCTGCATCATAGAAGCAGTCTTTTAGGTTTGAAGCCCTTGTGCACAGCCTTGTAACCTGAAGCAAACAACATAAATTATCAGTTCACAGACAACAAAATGAGCACTTTTATTATGCCTACAGTAAAAAAATATTATACTCTATAACGGAATAATAGTTCAACATTATTATGCCTACAAATATTGTGCAACAAGTAATAGGATTACTAGAATGAAGGTTCAAATTATGCTCAGAAGCCAAGCGTAACAAGCAGATTTCACCGAAACCTATTCATATAGATTTCTTACATGTTAGCCTCTCATCACTGCATATCACATGGAACTTAACAAAAAATTCATGGAATATGCAGCAAAACATCTCAAGATCTTAAAATGAAGTTAAAAGGATAATAAACAATAACATACACATGACAAAAAATTCAATGCATAGTTTTGTCAAATGTTTTATCAAACACGCATAAACTGTTTACAGAGCTCAGAAGCCAAGCGTAACATAAATATTTTTAGAGAGGCAGTGAGTTTTGGCTAAAGCGTAACACAAAAAATTCAATGCATAGTTTTGTCAAATGTTCTTGCTAGAGAAGTTTATTGATGGACTCAAAGAGGAGATAAGGTATGATGTTATAGCCTCCATCCTGTAGATTTTAGAGAGGCAGTGAGTTTGGCTAAAGTGTTTGAACGCAAACGGACCAGCAAGAAGAAGAAAAATAAGTTGAGAAATTCAACAAGAACCGTTACACAAAGCAATACAAATTGTGATGTGGGTATAGAAAGAAGCACTAAAGAAGCATTTGCAAGAAGTAAAGGTTTAACTCCACACGAAATCATTGATAGAAGAAGAAAAAAATTATGCTTTGGATGTAATGAGAAATGGCATGCAGGTGTTGTATGTGAAAATAAACAAGTATATATTATTGAGGGCATCATGCCTCTTCATGATGATGGAGAGGAAATTACAGAAAGTGACATATTGACATATAATGAGGAGTTAAGTGAAGTACCAACCATGCCTGAGAAAAAGAAGGAAGAATCCTATGTCATTACCATTAATGCTATGTGCAGCATATTTACCCTCTATACTATAAGAGTACAAGGCTTAATTAATGGTGAATCGATCATTATATTTATAGACTCAGGTTCTACACAGCTCCGTAAATGTTAATCTATGAAAAAATTGAATTTAAATATTCAAGACTCCATGGAATATTCAGTTAAAATAGCAAATGAGGAAAAATTCAAGGAAAAGGAATTTGCAAGGGTGTCATTTTGAAATGCCAGGGGTGTACAATGTGCATTGGCCTGTTAACAATACCATTAAAAGGTTGTCAATTAGTGTTGGAGGCACAATGGATGAAAAAAAGTTGGGGTTGTATCCTTCAACTTTGCTAAACTACAAGTTAAATTCCAATTTCAAGCGCAAGCATATATTTAGCAAGGAAAGAAAGACAATGACAAGGTAGTGAGTGATAAAGACATATCCAAAGAATGTACAAAGGGGCAATTCTCATTACTTTTAATTCTAAGGAACTACATGCACACGTACCAATATACCCCATCCAAAAATTATATCCTGAAGTACAGTCAATACTACAGCAATTTCCTTCTGTCACCAGTGCTACCCCAACCCTTTCACCCAAAAGGAAATGTGATCATAAATTACAACAAACAGGCATTATAAGAAGAAAAAAATAGGTTAGTTTTCAAAGGAAAAAATTTGAAGCTCATAACTGACAGTAAAGGAATTTATTATTCAGCAGAAAAAATAAATATGCACACGTAAAAACTGAGTACAACCACCACTTTCAAATACAAGATTACTGTGCTAAAATTAAACCAATATAATTTACAATAGTACGAAACCATACTCACATTCTACGGACGGAATATCATATCATATCCAAAATAGTAAGTATATCAAAAGGGAAATAAAAATGAAAATCGTACCTTGTATTATGCAATCAATGATCGTCTAAGGATGGTGTAGGAAATAGAGTAAGATGCTCCGCATCAACATGAAATTTAGAAATATCTTCATCTTCCTGTTCCACTTCCGAAGCAATTGCATTCCCGTACAACCAATCACGCGTGCGAAGTAGCGCCTCCACAATATCATCTTTAAGGGAACTGCGATAATCGTCCAAAACTCTTCCGCTAACACTAAATGCACTTTCGGATGCAACGGTGGTGATAGGCAAGGCTAAAATATCTTTTGCCATGAAAGAGAGAACGGGATATGTAAGTTGTTTAGATTGCCAAAATGAAAGAATATCGAGTGGTAACTTACGATCTAGCGGTCCATCTTCTAAATATAACTTAAGTTCCGAATTATGCGAACTTTCAGCAAACTCAATATTTCTAAATATATCAAATTCCTCCATTACATCAACATACTCCTGTGAATAAGGTCCCATAAATGGATCATTACAATCTAATTCTTTTAATCCACTTGCTTCATTGTTCGATTCCTTCTCTATTTTTCTTTTGTACTCTTCATAAAGACTTTTTAATTTTGACTCTACCACCTCAAACTTTTCACCATAATCATTGCCATAAAGCCTTTTGTAACAAAACTTGACAAAATCCATCTTATATCGGGGATCAAGAATGCAAGCAATGCAAAGCAATATACTAAATTCACTCCAATATTTGTTGAACTTTAAAAACATTCTACTTGCCATTTCTGACATAAAATCATTAGATCCTATGCATTTTTGCAATGTAAAAAAAACCATAATAATTTTCGGAAAAAACAAATTAGATGTTGGGTATTTTGTTCCAGAAAACAAGCAAGTGGCATCATAAAATACTTCTAAAAAGTCGGCAATTTTTTTCGCTTTCATCCATTCCTCTTGTGTAGGACAATAAATATAATTTTTATCAACAAGCTCTAAACGACAAAGTGCTTGTTTATAATATATGGCACTTTTCAACATAATAAAGGTTGAATTCCACCTTGTTGGAACATCTTGACGCAATCCTTTGTTACTATTATCCAACGAAAGATAGGCTATACATTCTACGAAATGTTTTTTTTCTTGATTGCGAACCTTTGATATACTTGATGCTTTCCCTTATATTATTTAAACACAAAGCAATGCATTTTAAACCATCTTGTACCATTAAATTTAAAATATGCGCCGCGCATCGCACATGCAAATATTCTCCGTTTGCAATCAAGGCTTTACGATATGTAAGATGAGACTCTAATAGCTCCACAAATTTATCATTAGAAGAAGCGTTATCTAATGTATAAGCAAATATCTTATCTTCAATGTCCCAACTAAGCAAAAGATTGGATATTTTTCCAAAAATAGCAGCTCCGGAATGTGGTGGTGGCATAAGACAAAAACTTAACAATTTTTTCTGTAGTTTCCATTCATTATCAATAAAATGAGCCATTAACGTGATATAGCCATCCGTATTAACCGATGTCCATAAATCGGTTGTCAAACTTATCCTCCCCGTACATGTTTTCAAAAAACATTTAAGCTTAGATTTTTCCTTTTCATATAATTTCAAAACATCGGTACGAGAGGTATTTCTCGAAACGGATAGAACTCTTTTGTTAAGATATGAATGTATATCACGAATGCCTTCATAATGAACAAACATAAATGGCAAATTGTGTCTAATAATTGCCTTGGCCATTAACTCTCTATATTTATTTTGATTAAAAATTGTTTGATTTTGTTGCAATGCTTTAGCACTTATCATGGAACATCTCGGTATGTGTTTTCTTAGATTGGAAGTACCGTACTTACCTCCCCAAATATATGACTTCTTACATTCCTTACAATAACATGTTTGCTTTTCTCCTTCCACGACATCATTCTTTTGAAAATACTCCCAAACTTTAGAATGAGTACTCCTAACTCGCTTTTTTCCGACGGAACTATTTACCGAATCAGGTTCATTCTCCAAATCCTCCATAGCAGCGTTATCATGCTCGATTGAATCCATAATCCACCACTTGAAAATCACAAGAAAATATTAGTTGCGGACAAAATGCGGACAATGGAAAAAGGTGTTTTCAGGTTTTAAAATCGAATTTCTAGATTTTTGTTTTGCTTTATATGCATGGTATTGTAATTTTGAGATGACACTAAGAAGAAATACACTGCCAAAACCACATATAATAATCTGATTTCATGATATAAAGCATAGAAATGAGAATTTAACCATTTCTTAGCCACTGGAAATTGAAAACCAACTCCAAGTTTTGTTAATTTTGTTCCAGGTCCATTGATTCGCATTATATGAGTTGTTTTACAACTTTGAGATGTTTTTTAACATGTTTTATACTTAATGCATACTTGAGTCTACTCCAGAGGTAAAAATTCAAGCTCTGGAACAAATGAAAGGTATTTTTATACTTACTACCAAAAGTAAAGGTATATATACACTCTAAATCAACCTACCCTACCTAATAGTTCATAAATTACTAATCTTAATTTTCTTTATTTATCCAACCGAGCTTCATCCACGCATGCATGCAACACCTCCTTTCATCCCTTAAACTCACCGACACACACGAATGCAAAGATAAGGAAGATAGAGGGAAATGAAGTGAGAATGTTTGGCTGTGTGGCTTCATGCTTCTATGCACAGAAAGGAATGGAATAAGAAGAAAAATGAAGAGAACAAAATGAAATATATCCCCCAACTACTGACGTGAATGTATGAACATTTAATACTTGGAACCATGGAAAAGCAAGGACACTGATTAAATGCTCATAGTCAAAAGCATGAACAAAGGGGGGACAACAGAAATATACTGAGTAGATATTTGTGTGGCGTTCTGTGGATGTGTATATGACCATACATGAACATTTCTTAAGGGCTAACAAAATAAATAAAATAGGTACAAAAATTGATTGCTAAGTCCCAAAAATCATGAGCAAGGACATGCGCATGCAATATACAGAGAAAAGTACGATATCCTTTGTTTAAAATTGTAGATCTTAATGTTGTGTTGGGTATTAAGTTGATCTGGAAAGTGGTAAATAAACAGGGCTTGTTGGAAAAATGGATGTGCAGGAAAAATATTAAGAACAATTTGTTTTAGAATATTAATAGTAGGAATGACCAACCTAGGATTTGGAAATTCCTGCTAAAAATTAGACCCTATGCGGTTAAATGTATGCAAAAATAGATAGTTGATGGAATTTCTACCTCCTTTTGGTACGACCCTTAGATACAAGGTGGTAGATTAGTTAGCAAGTTAGGCAGGGACCTTGTTGTTTATACTTGAGAACATAACTCCAGTTGCTTTTACAACTTCATCTTTTGACCCATTTTACATGTCAGTTAAAAATTCTTTACATTCTAAAGTCCCTAGAAAAGGAAACTCTTCCAAACCCCCAATGACCAACTTGATCTAAGTTCAACTATACATGCACGCTTTCCAAGCTTGAACAAATAATTTCTCTGTAGTTAAATATTCTTATGATATATTGAAACATTGGCTCTCCATTGAATTAAAAGTACAGAAAACAAGAGATAAACAATTAGAGAAATGCCAAGAATCAGGTTAGTAAATAATAAAATACCTCAACAATGGCAATATGCAAGAGGATTCATCTCAAACCAACAGCAAGAGAAGCAACATCTACCACATCTGGTCCTGCAATAATTTGATTGGAATTGATTTATTCTCGTTAATGATTTGATAATATAAGATGGTAAATAGATGTGACAGGTTTATGAAAATGAACTTTGAGTAAATAACATATAGCACAAAACTAGTATGAAATGAAACTAAAACAAAAATAGTCTGTCTATTGTTTATCAACTAGCTACAAGAAAAACAACTTTAAATTTGATTTTTTTTTATTCTTTGAATTGTACTGCATTATTTTGGTTAAAAAGATGATACACAAACAGACAAATTGTTATCCCGCTTTTTGGCAAAGCCGCGATACCAAAAGATCGGTCAGAAACGGAGAACAGTTCGTCACAGAGGCTGGTCATACTTCATTTCACCATGGATATCGCTGAATTTTATCCGAGTCCAGATTGAGCTACAATTGATAGGACACGGCAAGAAAGACTATAGGAGTCAGCATTTCAAGTTTCAAGTCAATCCGAGTTCGTATGCTCAAGTTATGATCGATTCAATTTGAAGGGCAAGGCTTAGGTTTCGAATCCATTATTGACCAACATTTCGAAACCATCACCTTCGAATCCATAAGATTCGAATCCACTGAACCACCTCAAGTTTGTCTCCACCGCCTTCGAACCCATCAGGTTCGAACCCATCAGGATGCATCGGTTTCGAAACCATCAAAGCGCCTCACCTTCAGCTCCACCCACTTCGAATCCATCTCCTTGTTCGAACCCATCACGGAGTGCTTGTTCGAACCCATCACGAAGTCCTTGTTCGAACCCAACTGTGCAGCTTCATTCGAAACCACTGGGTCAACCAACCATGATGACGTGTCTTCCATCGGTTCGAATACGCCGAGATCTATGGAGTCGAAGCAGTCAACTCGGAGTGAAGACCGGATCGGTTCGAAGTTTGCGCTCCGCGCCAGCACAAAGCCACGTGCCTCCATGGATTAGAAAGGATCGATTCGAAACCTTGGTTTCGAACCAAACAGCCGAGCAACAAACCCAATTTCGAACCCATCATATCTCCTAACCTACTGATCCAAATGCCATGAAATTTTCACAGAAGCTTGCATGCATGTTGAAGAATGTCCACGCCAAATGTCACCTCGATTGGATGAATTCTTGATCGGTTCGAATGGAGTTCGAACCGATGCCAAAGTGGGCCCAAACTTCCTAAGACCGTGCGTGTGGGCCCCCTCACGTGCCAGACGTGGTCTCCCAAGTTTTCAGCGAGATACCAGCAGCCTACGCCTATAAATAGAGCCCCAGGGCCAACAGAAAAAGGATCTTCTGACTCTGAGGCGCCCAGACTCCGCCGGATCAAGATCTCCATCATCCTATATCATAACTTGATTGTTGATTTCGAATTTCCAGTTGTAACTTGCTGTTGATCGTTGTAACAACTTGTAAACATTGAAAGAGAATCAATAAAATGTCAAAAAACTTTACAGTGGACGTAGGCAACACGCCGAACCACTATAAATCGATTGTCTACGCATTTTCCTTACTGTTGATTGGAGTTTTTGTTAGATAATATCTGTTTTGAACTTGCATTCTTGACTATTATCTCTTCAACGACTCCCGAAGAGTGTTGTGCCCAATTTTGACGCAAACACTTTGGTGCTTTCACTGAGAAAACCCAGATTTTCTCCTGCTCGTTGGATCTGCCATCGATACCGGATTGAATAAATCTAAGAGAGAGATCCAGATCGTTAAATCCAACTTCCTTCCCTTCTATTCAGATTTGCATAAAGTGTAGGAAAGGAACTCAACTCTAAAGATGGTTAGCACAAGAACCACCTCGAATGCCGTCAATCAAGAAGGACAGGATAGACAGAATCCTGCCCCTCTACCTCCATCTAATCAAGATGCCGCTGGGCACTCAGAGCCGTCGGGTCCGGTTACCCGACAAGAGTTGCAGCTGTTAATTCAAGAGCTGACCGAGAGTCGGCGACAACTAGAAGAACAGCTACGCACTAACGCTGAGCTAATCAACAAGCTGGACTGCCAAAAACGAAAGAGATCCATGAGAGATCGTGCTTCTTGCTCTTCCAGCGAAAGTTCTTCATCTTCTGATTATCATAACCGACCTCCACGACCCCGGTTAGATGGGAGTCGTATGCCACCCACTGGAAACCAACCGACATTGACCGTTGGACAAATAAGAGTTGGTCCGTCAGCCAGTTTCCAAACCGGACCCTCCTCCCGAGGGGGTGCCGTTCCTCACCACGCCGCTGAATACCGCACTGCTAGCGTTGCGGCTGAACCAGGGGTCGACACTCAAGATCAGTCGGACCTGGACCGTCGTCAAAGCGGTCATACTCCTAAACCGTACGTCCCAGAGGACTATGAGCCAAGAAGGCGAGACTTGGACCGTCGACGATATCCGGTCCAAGCCCGAAGTACGGAACGTGATCGTACTCCGGCACAAATGCCGGATCTTTCAACTATGATACGTCAGATGATCCGTGAGAGTCAGGGATTCACAAACGACGATTGGGGAGTTTCCCGAAGTCACACTCCCTTTACGGACGATATTCTTAATGCTGAACCCCCACGGCGATTTCGAATGCCCACTCTACCCATGTATGAGGGAAACTCCGACCCCAACCAACATATTCTAAAATATGAATGGTCGATGACTGCTGCCAGAGTCGACGACGCTGTGAAGTGTCGTAGTTTCCCCTATCCTTGGGGGGCATCGCCACCATGTGGTTCACCCGATTGCCTCCTCGATCCATCTCCTCATTCGACCAGCTGGCCAAAAAATTCGTTGAGCAATTCCGCATGCACGTCGCAAGGCCGAAAGATGTCAACACTCTATCTAGTGTCATACAAGCTCCCGGGGAGACACTCAGACACTACTTAGAAAGATTCCATACTGCATGTGCAGAAATTAGTAATCCAAACGATAACTCCATCCTTATGGCGTTAACTAAGGGGATCGACCCCGATTCTGAATTTGGCAATTCGCTAGCTGGGAAACGACCTGCGTCATTGGACCGTTTCCATGCCAAAGCAGCTCAATTCCTGAGACGGGAAGACGCGAAACAGTCTAGGAAGCAAACTGCACAGGGCCAAATGCGGAAGGAACCCAAAGCCATGTTGCAATAAAACAATCCGGTGAGAGCTCCAGAAAAGTTCAGTTGAACATTAAAAATAAACAAGCTCGGCGAAGAGAGAGCGTGAATCAACTTAAAAAACAAGATCAAAATCGTGGCCGCAACGCAGAAATCCGATGTTCGACAGTTATACTCCTTTGAATACTTCACTGGAGGACATGTATTTGCAGACCCGTAATACAATTCAATATGAAAAACCTGCTCCAAGACCGTCGTCGGAGAGACAATCCAGACGGGAAAATTTTGCAGGTTCCATGAAGGCTACGGGCACGATACGAACGAGTGTCGTCACTTACAAGATCTTGTTGAAAAACTAGTCAGAGAAAGGAAGCTGGAACAGTTTGTGCGGACACCGCAGCCCAGAGAAGCGGGCCCATCCAATCCAATCAATGAACCCAATCGACCGAGGTAGGAGAACTCGACTTGTCCCCGTGGGAGACTGGTGATAAATGCCATCAGTGGCGGGCCCACTTACTCAGGAGCCTGGGACGGCGAAGAACCTCATCACTGTCACACATGACAGGCTCCTTCAGTCAATGAATGCTTTGTAGCTTCCTTTGCATTCTGAATTTTGAATTTGTAATAAGGCACTGACTTTGCCACATTTTCTCATTTCAGCAAATAAAATGCTATCTCTTCAAGCTAAAGCTGTGATTCACCGAATACAACGTTCAACAATCACGACACACGAAGAGCTAAGTTCCATCGAACAATGGAATTTATTCAAATAGCGAGTGACTGCGTTACAACCGGCCACTCACTAAGTGAAACCCCAGCTCGGGGGCAAGCCAACACATCGAAGGCTGAACTGGACCGACACACGACAGTCCATTCCATAATTCGCTCCCAGAGCGCGAGCGGACTCCAACTTCCCACAGCGTGAATTGGAGCATAAACATTCCATAATTCGTTCCCAGAGGGCGAACGGACTCCAACTTCCCACAGCGTGAATTGGAGCATAAACATTCCATAATTCGCTCCCAGAGCGCGAGCGGACTCCAACTTCCCACAGCGTGAATTGGAGCATAAACATTCCATAATTCGCTCCCAGAGCGCGAGCGGACTCCAACTTCCCACAGCGTGAATTGGAGTATAAACATTCCATAATTCGCTCCCAGAGCGCGAGCGGACTCCAACTTCCCACAGCGTGAATTGGAGTATAAACATTCCATAATTCGCTCCCAGAGCGCGAGCGGACTCCAACTTCCCACAGCGTGAATTGGAATATAAACATTCAACAATTCGCTCCCAGAGCGCGAGCGGACTCCAACTTCCCACAGCGCGAATTGGAGTATAAATATTCAACAATTCGTTCCCAGAGTGCGAACGGACTCCAACTTCCCACAGCGCGAATTGGAGTATAAATATTTAACAATTCGTTCCCACAGCGTGAACGGACTCCAAATTCCCAGAGTGCGAATTGGAGTATAAGCATCAAGCCCATCGTTCCCAGAATATGAACAAATTCCTGAAAGCCCAAGTAGATGCGACTGATCATCCAGTGGCTAGCTCCGACTTCCCAAAGTGTGGATCGGTGCATAAGTGCGGATTACGGGTTCCCGGAGTGCGAATCGAAGCATCCGTGCTAACTCCAAGTTCACGAAGCATGAGTTGGAATATAAACATCAATTCCAGGTTCCTGAAGTGCGAACCCAAACATACATGTTTTACTCCAAGTTCCCGGCGTATGAATCGGAACACAAACACCAAGTTAGAATTCCCGTAGTGCGAACTGAAATGTTAGTACTAACTCTGAGTTCGTGGAGTGCGAGTTGGAATGTGAACATCAATTCCAAGTTCCCGGATCGCGAACCGTGTTACAAGCATCGATAACTCTCGAATTCCTGGAATGCAGACCAGGTTATCAATCTCAAATTATTCTAAGTCCCCGGAATGCGGACGTGTGCTCAAGACTTGCAACAAGTGCGATCAACCACCAAAAATACAAGTGTTGTTCCCCAAAACTGGGGGGCACGAAAGCTAAATATTAGTCACTAACCGAAGTGATACAACGTCCGAAGTTCAACTCATTCATCAATCACAACTTGTGACCAAGATTTTTAGGCTTGGCAAATGAAACGAACTCTACTTAAACGGTAAAAACACCACAAGTACACCGGACCGAAAACAAGACACTGCAAGTACTTAAGCACAAATAAAACAAGAGTTGAAACAAAGAAATAAAATTTTATTTCAACTAACTTAAAACAAGGACTTACACGCAAATAAGTTCTTCCAAAAAAAGAATGCCTACTAGCAGGGGCCGAACCTGCATCTATACACGACTTACTGACAAAAAACGAAGACAAGTACCTATCTACCAAAACATCTACTTGAGAAGCTGATTTATTTCTTCTTTTTCGTCCTTCTTACTAGTGGTACATCGTCAGTGTCACTAGGGACAGAAATTCTTCATTTTGAATGTCTCCTCTCCGGCGGTGGCTCTTCGACTGGAGGCATGATGTCAATATCCTCCTCGGAGCTTGAATCTACACGGGGGCTTCTCGCCGAAGGAGTAGGGGGGACTGGATCCGCAACGGAAATTGAGATAGTGCCACCCGATGGTGCTACCATAGCAGGTGCTGGACTCTGCGCCGCCGTGCTGCCACCGACGTTACCACTCTGCCCCGCAGCCTCTATTTCGACGTCGATCTCAGCCAGAATTTCCTCATCTCGAGTCGCTTGGGCCTGGCTGGGGGCATCCGCAGTTTGCATCGAAGAACTTGAGGACGGCGGGAGGCTACTAACGATGATAAATGGCAAGTCAGAGAAAGAACCACCCTGCTCACCGAGCAGCTCGCTCACCATTTGTTCGTCAGCAGATAAGGATCCCCCCTGCGCCGCCTCAGTAGGTACCGCAGTTACAACAGTAGTCTCGGTGGCGATGGCCTTATCTCCTCTGCTTGGTTCTTGAGCCGCGACAGTCGGCGCAACTCCAGTCGCTAGGCAAAAAATAAGAAGTTATTAGTAACTGCTACAAAGAAAACACTCTATTTAGAAAATGCTTGAGATAACTTCGGAATACCTTCCCCAGTTTGGCTCGCAGACGGCTGAACGACCTTGGAAGTATGCTCATGAATAGGAGATAAGCGCGGCTATTCCGGGTCGTAAGAAGGAACAGGTTGCAAATCGACCGCAGATGCAGGCACCGACAAAGATGGTGTGGTAACTTCAGTGACAGCAGAATGGTGCTCAACACCTGATCCCTCTCCGACTTCCAGGGAACGACCGCCGATCATCTCCTTCTCATGAGCGATGATAGCGTCATGAAGAACCTTCTTCTCATCATCTGTGAGCAGCCGGTTCTCAAGTTCGAATAGATCGACTGCCTTACCTGGATGCGTTTCCTCTTCCTCCTCAACCAATCGGTCCCAAGCGCTACGAAGGTGAACTGGATAATCTTGAAGCCAGGCCAAGTTTCTGTGCTTTAACACATTGGCGTTATAAGTTATGAGCAAATCTTCGATATCGGCCTCTAGCCTGGCCTCTGCCTGTTGAACCTTCTCCTCCACCTCTGCTTCGACCGCCTGAACTTTGGCCACGGCCACATCTCTTTCGGTGCGAAGCACTACAGCTTGCTCGCAGGCTTCTTGCGCCGTGTTATGCGCGTCATCTCTATCTTTAATAATTTCGGCAAATTTAGCCTTGAGCTCATTAAGTTCTTTTAACGCCGCATCCCGCTCAGCAGTGACGACAGTGTTGTGGTGGCCCATGTCTTCCACCGTAACATAGTGCTCCTTTTTCATTCTATCCATGGCTGCTTGAGCTTCATCGACCTTTGTAAGGGCCTCCATCTCTGATTTTCGAGACGATTCAGCCTCGGTATTCAGCACTTGTATGATGCGGTCTTTTTGAGCCAGCTCGGTTTGAAGCTTTTCAATGGTAGCCGCTCGTTCGAAGGCCAACGCGGATGCTTTATCGGCCGCCCTGTACCACGCCTTGTACTGGGTGTAAAAGTCATGCACATAGTCGAGCGCTAACCGCTCGGCCTCCGGCGGGACTCTTTTCAGGTTCGGAGGAAAGACGTAGTTATCGAAGCAAATATTCGGGAACTCCCTTTTTAGTTGCGCAAGTCTAATTGCCCCTTCCCCCGAGATTTCAGTAGGAGGCTGCTCTGCGACTATCGGAGTCATCGCCTCAGATCGGGAAGATTGAGAAACAGACGTATATCGAGAAGACTCGGAAGGATGAGGGGCATGAGCAGGAGGTTGAACGGGATCTCTGGAAGGAGGAGGAGTACGTGATCGCGATCGACGCTTATAGCCTCTGTTCGTGTCATATCTCTCGTGACTAGAATACCCAGAGCGTCCCTGGTCATAATATCCAGGGCGCCCCTGATCATAACCTCTATCCCCTTCTCGTCTACGCTAATCGTAATATGAAGGCTTGCGGGCGTGTCGAAGACTCCCAAGCATTGAACCTCGCTTAGACATGATATCTGCGAAGCAAAATAAAGTAGAATTAATCACCTTTCAAGACAGATAGTTTTCAGTCAAAGGTTATGCAGTGTCGTGAAATGTGTATGAATATGCATTCCCCCCGACCAACCAGAAGTGTCGACCTCGCTAGTAATAAGAGGCTCGTTCAATTCTAGAGTGCAATGGAATTCCTCCAACCCGGCATCATGTTGAAAAGACACATCGTCCGGGATTGGAAGATCGGTGTAACGTTTGCGATTTTTCGTTGTCGAAAAACCCGAAATGTTATGGGTTTTAAGAAAAAGAAAAGAAGAAGAGAGAAGATAGAAAAAAATAGAGAGAAAAGAAAATAGAAAATAGAACAACAATATCAGAATCTCACAATTCGCAGCGGAACAACATATAATAGATAAATGAATAATCTTTAAATAAAGAACTATATCAGTTATTACATTACATTTCATTACATCATATCATCAGAGTGTACAACAACAAACAAACAGCGGAAAAGAAAGTACTATATACTAGTAATACGCCAATGCCATCCATCTTGCTTCCAGCAACTCCTGAATTCCAGAATATCCTGATAGACCTTAACTCTTGACTGCCCGTGTGAAAATTGGTGGGCACCCAAAGTTTAGGAAGGAAAACAATAAACTCCGAGTCAGTCATGTGACTGGTGCGAGAACTAAAACAGTTTATTTTTCTTTAAAATAAAGTAGAGGAATATTTTTTTAAAAATCAATTCGCAATGCTTTGAAGAATGAGACTGCCATAAGACCTCCCGCCACACACACAATGCAAACGCAGACTTGGGGAAGATTTCTTCTTATGTTAGTCAAAGATGCTTGATACGTATTAAAAGAAAACATTTGTTATTATTTCTAGTGCATAGTGTAGAAAATATTTCGAAAGTAGAATATAAATCTTAGCCAACATACGACAATTATCGTATGCCTACTATAGCTAACTATGTTCAATAGCAGGTTACCGCCACATTCCATAGCAGGTTATACAACTAAAACCGTACAAGTCTCGTATTTGAAGAATGGATTTTCCAACAAATGGTCAGGCCAAGGAACTTCCCATTGCCACATGGAAACGCCTCTGGAAGGACGCCCCGAGAACCACCGTTCTCCGCTAAACAAAGCCGGGAATCCCTTTTCCCAAGGAATATTACAAACCCTCAGATATGCCACTCCCGGTCCTTTGGAACCTTTCACCGAGCGCTCGTCACCATCATCACACAATCATAAAGTGTTTTCAACATGAGTAAGTATCTGGGCTCCATACCATGATACTACCCTTTTCCAGAAGGAATGGCTATACCCTAGGGAAGCGATCCATGAAAACCTTGCCGCACAATTCCTGTTTCGACCATTACCGGTTTGTGAGGCTCGACGAAGTCACGTCCACAAAAACATACTTTATACAAAAGCCATGCTTTGGGTCAACAAATGATCATAGAAATGATCACCAAGATAGACGATCAAACAAATGATCCTATCACAAATAATCAACACAATGATCATTTCACAGCAACACTCAGTATGTCACATTACCAAATTGGGAATATATCGCTGATAACTTCAACTATATAACCTCTGAGCTCGTACGTCTCAGAGAAGGGTGTTAAGCTAAGAGGATAAATTCTCCGCCACCAACAGAAATATATTTGAAAGAAATCGGCTTTACATCTCAATTTGTAATGTCAGACACACAATCCATACAAGTCTGTTCCGGGTTCGAACAGAACCGAAGGCACTTACAAAGAAGTCCTTGCAATCCGAATAATTTCTAATCACGTTCGGATTTCCCATCACATATGGAGATCTCAATACCGGGGATCAGCCAGTGCAGAGACAATCAACAAGAAACCTTTCGTTTTCGAAAATATCCGGTCTTCAACACCGATCTTCGAATGCAATTCATAACGACGTATCACATATTCGGAATGGGTTATACGACCCCAAGGTCCTTTCCCGGTTAATCCGAATAGTGAGCGCTTATTTTAAAAAAAATAAGTGTGGCATTCAATTTCAAACAAATCACAACAAATACCTATTTAAAGGTAAATATTGATAGTCGGTTATTGAACTATCAATAGATATGCCAACATCAGCAGATTCCAAATAATTTTCCAAATTATTTATTTCCTAAAAATATCTTTATAAGATATACATTCTCCATTCTTCAAAAATAAATCAATATTTATTTTTAAACCCAATTTCCAATTTCATTTATAAATTCTATATTGAATTTACATTCCAAAATATTTATGAATATACGATTTCCATTCAATTTTTAATATTCATTTTCAATTTATCTTCAAAAAGATAAATTCCAAATATTCACTTAATATTGGAAAAGCATTTCTATACTTATTAAAAATAAGTAATTCAGAGATCTTTTTATTTTCTATACTTAGAAAATATTTAATATACTCTAATCGAAATTAAGTATATAATTCATTCTTTAAGGAAAACATTCACTTAACCATATTTATTTGGGCCAAAACGAATGTTGCGTAAAACATCGTTACGACAACCCAAAATCACTAGTATAGGGATTCGAAATTAAAATAGATATATAAATCCCAATACTATACAAAACATTTCCTTTCGGAAATCATCTATTATAACAACAGTGTTATAATCTACCATTTCCTTCTATTTCTCGAAAACGTCTATTTCAACAATGAATGTTGAAATCTATGGTTTCGAATCTCAATACATTTTAAAACATCTTTAGATCGTTTTAAATTCTATTTAAAACATCACATTCAAAACCATTTCTTTAACTTATTATTCACTATTCAAAAACGTGAATATACCTTGTTAATAAATTTCATCACTTCTATTCATTCTATTTTAAAGAATTATTCACTGTCTAAAACATGAATATAATTCCATAAATAAATTACAACAATTCCTTATCAAAATAAGTCGTTGCGGATTTATAAAACAATGTTTATAAATTCTATTTCTATTTATTTTATAACAACTTCCTTTTATAAATTTCCTTAATAAATCTATTCAATTTCATATCTCAATGATATACTAAAATTTCATATTATAAGTTAAATACTTATATTTTTTTTTTTTAATAAAATCGTTCCTTTAAACTTCATAAATTTATAAATCTTATAACTTATAAGATTCATTTATTTATCCAAATTCCATTCCTTTAATAACTTTATAAATTTTATAAACCTACTGCTTATAAAATTTCATTTATAACTTCACTGTTTATAATTCTATAAATTTCATTCATTTATGAAATTCATTCACAATTTTTTTTCTAACACTTAGAAAAGCTCGTTTTATAATTCCAATATTTTTAATTTATAAATATCAATTTATAAATCTTTTTAATATAAAACAATTTGTATTACTATTTTAAAACGTCTTTCAACTCCTTATGATTTCATCATTTTGATTTATAAAATAATCAAATTTCATTCCTTTATGAAATTCATTTACAAATCATTATATCACTTATAAAAGCTCGTTTTATAGTTCAAGATATTCTAAATTTATAAATATCAATTTATAAATCTTTTAATATAAATCAATTTATATTATTACTTTAAACATCTTTAAACTCTTTTATAATTTCATCATTCTGATTTATAAAATAAAAATTTTATAAATCCTATTTTTAAACTTCTTATAATAAATTCAGAAATCCCAGTTTTAACTATTTTATAAAATCATTAATCTCATATTTTTCAAAAATCAACTTTTAACTGAATTTCACAAAAATCATAATTTTTATAATATTAAAATTATAACGTTTATTTATTTAAGATGAATCAATTACAAAAAATATTTTATAAACGTATATTTCCAAAAATCACTTTAGAAATCAAAATCGTTATTTTTAAACTTCAAAAAAAAAAAATTGGATCCGATGATGCAACACATCAATAGTCAATTACGACTTTCAAACATCATATATCATCCATGATAAACAATCAAATATCACAATATATGAAATCAAATAAATATTTGTGAGGAATCCAGTTGGATCCCTCCAACCTGTTTCCCTGCATCCACAGACATTAGCACAATACCATTCCACTTCGAGGTGGAATATCGCGGTATATGGGATTTTATAAAATATATCCGCTTACTAACGGCGCAATAGGGTCTCATCCGCTATACAAATGCGGGAAATCATCAACTGCAATATATACATATGCCAATATATATATATTGCTACATATATAATATAATACCAATTCCACTTCGAGGTGGAATATCGCAGTATATGTGTGTAATAAATAACCTCCGCTTACTAACGGCGTATAGGGTCTATTCACATCCAATATACATATATAACAATCATCATTCAAGCATTCAATCAACACAGTCAAGCAAATTTTAAATCTAACTATTTAAAATTTAAATAAATCCTTTTGAGTGAGAAGTTCTCACCTTTGCTTTTATTAGCAATCCTTTTTCCATCTTGAATCGATTTTTCTTGATTTATACCTTGTATAAATATTATACACAATTTATTAATATT
Organism: Allium cepa; assembly: GCA_030765085.1. Classification (NCBI taxonomy): domain Eukaryota; kingdom Viridiplantae; phylum Streptophyta; class Magnoliopsida; order Asparagales; family Amaryllidaceae; genus Allium; species Allium cepa. The sequence goes on from CM060941.1 coordinate 512,867,526, forward strand.
CGAACAGATCGAATAACTAATTTATTTTCATTTAATTGATTTGCTTAACAAATGATCTTTATTTCAAACCAGTTTCTTCTTAAATAAATTTGTTTTAACCTAATTTTCCTTTTATAGATTATATTTTATTTTCCTTCATTCCAATTGAACTAAATTTCCTTTTTATTAATTAAATCAACTATCAAATTTTTCTTTAATAAAATATTTAACTAAAAATTTACTTTCAGAAACTAAATTAAATAAAATACCCTCTTGTAAAAATTCAATTAAGTTTCATTAAATAAAATTATCTTTATAATATATTAATATTCGAAAAATTAAAATCACCAATTATCGTTCAATAGATTTAATTAACTAATTATTTAAATCTAAATTTAAAAATAAGCAGACTGTAATCCTTTATTATATTTCCAAAATATCTTAGTAAATAAAATCAATATTTCCAAATTCTCTTTCAATAACTTAATCAATTTTATTTATCAATTCCCTTTTTTTTTTAGGAATATCTTTTAGTGAATAAAAATACTTTAATTAACCCATAGTTTTTAATTTTTTAAAATAACACCTTAAATTTTAAACAAACTTTTAAAATCCTATTTCTAATCTATATACATTTTACTTAAATTAATTTAAATTTGAAATCATTAAAATTTTAAAAACTTGAAAACTACCTTACTGCAATTTAAAAATTTTAATTAAATAAATTATTAAAACTAAAATCAATACCTTCACTGCGAAAATCCCTAAGTTCGAACACCACCAACATTGCATTGCTCGACATCCACCTTCACCGATTACAACCCTAGCCGCCATCGCCTCATCGTCGCCTGCTCCCCCTACGCGACATCGCCTCGTGACCGCGCGACACTGCAGCTACCCCTAGTCGCGACCCACAGAGCGCCTCCCAGTTGCAATCGCGACGTCACCAACCACCTTCAATCGCGCGCCCTTAGACCAACTCGCGATCGATTCCCCTAGCCTCGCGCGAGTGCCATCCCTTGAATCGAACGACTTCGATTCGATTTCATTTTTTTTTTCTTGATTCGAACTGAGGAATTAAGGGAGAGGGAGAGAGATGCGAAGGTCTTCGGCTAGAGATTTGAAACAATAGAGATGAGAAGGGAAAGGGCACGGTTTTATGGACTGGGAAGGGAAAAGAATCGAAGAGAAGCCATTTTTGATTTTTCTTTTCTCGTTTGAATTAACTGATAAGGGAGAGGGATCATTTAAATGTGAAGGAGGAAGGCTTGCACGTCTCAACACGATCGAAGGTGTGATTTTAGGCGTGAGTAAAGGAGGCAACGTGATGTTTGACTAAATTTAAATTTAAATTTAAATTTAAATCGTTGAAAATTTCAACGCGTTTACTCAACGTACGCTCACATATCAACTCAGAAAAATACGAAATTTGAAATCCGGCAATAATTCAATATTACGGACTCAATGAAACTGGTATCGTCGAATTCCGAGACTGTGCCTCGGACGGCTATTTTTAAATATCGATTCAAACGATTAAATTTCAAAACTGAATAATTCACTTCCAAATTCAATTCTGAAGCTTCTATTATCTTCAGTATTATCAATATAAATTTTACAAGCCTTTGAAATATTTGTATTCAGCTTAAAATTGAAGATTCAAATTTTTATTCAACTCTCAATAGATTAAATTCTAAAATTCAATCGCCAAATTCATCCTGATAATTTGAAATTCAAATCAAACCATCATTCAAATATTTAAAATTTATTAAATATTCTCAAATTAAATTATTTAAAATTCTGGGTCGTTACAATCTTCCCTCCTTAAAAGAATTTCGTCCCGAAATTACAAGTTAAGAAGAATGCCCTTTATCCCGTCTACTATTTTTCACAATTCAAATAGTTTTATCAACTTTCTAAAACAAATCTTTTTATTAAGGATTCACTATCATTCAACTAGTTTTCCAACTTCAATTATAAGTTTCAACCAACATTGTTTACCTAACAATTCAAATTTAAATTCAAATTCAAATTTTAAACTTTCAAAATTTCTCAAAAATTTTCTAACACCCTAAATTTTCGAAAAATTTCGCCAGCGTCTCCTTTGCGCGGCTAGCTCGGTACGACTACAAAATGGCACCACGGCCCCTCAGAATCAAAAAAGAAAAGAGAAAAGCCAAGTGGCTAGAGAAGAAAGTCATCAAATTTCATACTGAAATTGAAATACGTACCTTTTTGTCGAGTAATTCGATTTTTATCTTTGAAATCAAAATCACAATTCCTTTATACACCTGTATAACCTGCTAACAGCAGCATCCAAATCCAACATTCAAACCATTTTGCCAATTCTATTACAAAATTTCCAACATATGTTTCTTATACGTTTTTCACTTCACTATTGAAGTTACATATTCATTTTCATTAAATTTTACATTTCAATTCAATTCACAATTTCAATCCCATTTGAATTAAATTCATAATTTAAATTTCATTCGAATTCAATTCTCAATTCTAAATAATGAATTTTATCGATTAACTTTCATTTACTAATTCCTTTCAATTAGTACATTCACTTATTCATTTCAAATTTCAATTTCCATATTCCATTCATCTCGAATTTTCTGAATTACTAACAAAACGAATTTCAATTTATTTCTTTTACCTACTTGAATTTATATTCAAATTCAAATTTATCTTCAAATTTAGCTCACGACTAAACTTTAATTTAGCCAATTCAAATTCCAATTCATTAGTCCATGAATTAATAATTTATCAAGTTAGTTTACTTGAATTCAATCCATTTTATTTTATTTAATTCCATATACTAATGATAATAATTCAATATTATCACTTCCTAACAATCACGCAACCATATACTATAATAATTCATAGAAAATCATTTCTTTTCTATACAAAAATAGTTTTGGGCAAAAATTATTTTATTTACCCGATTCAAAATCAATTTTATATTCACTAACAAATACGCGCTCATATCTATTATTACACTCAAACTCATTCTAGAGTACTGCTGACTCTATCTCTAACGAGTAACACCCAACAGAACCATGGTTGTCGCTTAACCATAAGCTCTGATACCAAATGTAACGTTTGCGATTTTTCATTGCCGAAAAACCCGAAATGTTATGGGTTTTAAGAAAAAGAAAAGAAGAAGAGAGAAGATAGAAAAAAATAGAGAGAAAAGAAAATAGAAAATAGAACAACAATATCAGAATCTCACAATTCGCAGCGGAACAACATATAATAGATAAATGAATAATCTTTAAATAAAGAACTATATCAGTTATTACATTATATTTCATTACATCATATCATCAGAGAGTACAACAACAAACAAACAGCGGAAAAGAAAGTACTATATACTAGTAATACGCCAATGCCATCCATCTTGCTTCCAGCAACTCCTGAATTCCAGAATATCCTGATAAACCTTAACTCTTGACTGCCCATGTGAAAATTGGTGGGCACCCAGAGTTCAGGAAGGAAAACAATAAACTCCGAGTCAGTCATGTGACTGGTGCGAGAACTAAAACAGTTTATTTTTCTTTAAAATAAAGTAGAGGAATATATTTTTTAAAATCAATTCGCAATGCTTTTAAGAATGAGACTGCCATAAGACCTCCCGCCACACACACAATGCAAACGCAGACTTGGGGAAGATTTCTTCGTATGTTAGTCAAAGATGCTTGATACGTATTAAAAGAAAACATTTGTTATTATTTCTAGTGCATAGTGTAGAAAATATTTCGAAAGTAGAATATAAATCTTAGCCAACATACGACCATTATCGTATGCCTACTATAGCTAACTATGTTCAATAGCAGTTACCGCCACATTCCATAGCAGGTTATACAACTAAAACCGTACAAGTCTCGTATTTGAAGAATGGATTTTCCAACAAATGGTCAGGCCAAGGAACTTCCCATTGCCACATGGAAACGCCTCTGGAAGGACGCCCCGAGAACCACCGTTCTCTGCTAAACAAAGCCGGGAATCCCTTTTCCCAAGGAATATTACAAACCCTCAGATATGCCACTCCCGGTCCTTTGGAACCTTTCACCGAGCGCTCGTCACCATCATCACACAATCATAAAGTGTTTTCAACATGAGTAAGTATCTGGGCCCCATGCCATGATACTACCCTTTTCCAGAAGCAATGGCTATACCCTAGGGAAGCGATCCCTGAAAACCTTGCCGCACAATTCCTGTTTCGACCATTACCGGTTTGTGAGGCTCGACGAAGTCACGTCCACAAAAACATACTTTATACAAAAGCCATGCTTTGGGTCAACAAATGATCATAGAAATGATCACCAAGATAGACGATCAAACAAATGATCCTATCACAAATAATCAACACAATGATCATTTCACAGCAACACTCAGTATGTCACATTACCAAATTGGGAATATATCGCTGATAACTTCAACTATATAACCTCTGAGCTCGTACGTCTCAGAGAAGGGTGTTAAGCTAAGAGAATAAATTCTCCGCCACCAACAGAAATATATTTGAAAGAAATCGGCTTTACATCTCAATTTGTAATGTCAGACACACAATCCATACAAGTCTGTTCCGGGTTCGAACAGAACCGAAGGCACTTACAAAGAAGTCCTTGCAATCCGAATAATTTCTAATCACGTTCGGATTTCCCATCACATATGGAGATCTCAATACCGGGGATCAGCCAGTGCAGAGACAATCAACAAGAAACCCTTTCGTTTTCGAAAATATCCGGTCTTCAACACCGATCTTCGAATGCAATTCATAACGACGTATCACATATTCGGAATGGGTTATACGACCCCAAGGTCCTTTCCCGGTTAACCCGAATAGTGAGCGCTTATTTTAAAAAAAATAAGTGTGGCATTCAATTTCAAACAAATCACAACAAATACCTATTTAAAGGTAAATATTGATAGTCGGTTATTGAACTATCAATAGATATGCCAACATCACCAGATTCCAAATAATTTTCCAAATTATTTATTTCCCAAAAATATCTTTATAAGATATACATTCTCCATTCTTCAAAAATAAATCAATATTTATTTTTAAACCCAATTTCCAATTTCATTTATAAATTCTATATTGAATTTACATTCCAAAATATTTATGAATATACGATTTCCATTCAATTTTTAATATTCATTTTCAATTTATCTTCAAAAAGATAAATTCCAAATATTCACTTAATATTGGAAAAGCATTTCTATACTTATTAAAAATAAGTAATTCAGAGATCTTTTTATTTTCTACACTTAGAAAATATTTAATATACTCTAATCGAAATTAAGTATATATTTCATTCTTTAAGGAAATCATTCACTTAACCATATTTATTTGGGCCAAAACGAATGTTGCGTAAAACATCGTTACGACAACCCAAAATCACTAGTATAGGGATTCGAAATTAAAATAGATATATAAATCCCAATACTATACAAAACATTTCCTTTCGGAAATCATCTATTATAACAACAGTGTTATAATCTACCATTTCCTTCTATTTCTCGAAAACGTCTATTTCAACAATGAATGTTGAAATCTATGGTTTCGAATCTCAATACATTTTAAAACATCTTTAGATCGTTTTAAATTCTATTTAAAACATCACATTCAAAACCATTTCTTTAACTTATTATTCACTATTCAAAAACGTGAATATACCTTGTTAATAAATTTCATCACTTCTATTCATTCTATTTTAAAGAATTATTCACTGTCTAAAACATGAATATAATTCCATAAATAAATTACAACAATTCCTTATCAAAATAAGTCGTTGCGGATTTATAAAACAATGTTTATAAATTCTATTTCTATTTATTTTATAACAACTTCCTTTTATAAATTTCCTTAATAAATCTATTCAATTTCATATCTCAATGATATACTAAAATTTCATATTATAAGTTAAATACTTATATTTTTTTTTTTTTAATAAAATCGTTCCTTTAAACTTCATAAATTTATAAATCTTATAACTTATAAGATTCATTTATTTATCCAAATTCCATTCCTTTAATAACTTTATAAATTTTATAAACCTACTGCTTATAAAATTTCATTTATAACTTCACTGTTTATAATTCTATAAATTTCATTCATTTATGAAATTCATTCACAATTTTTTTTCTAACACTTAGAAAAGCTCGTTTTATAATTCCAATATTTTTAATTTATAAATATCAATTTATAAATCTTTTTAATATAAAACAATTTGTATTACTATTTTAAAACGTCTTTCAACTCCTTATGATTTCATCATTTTGATTTATAAAATAATCAAATTTCATTCCTTTATGAAATTCATTTACAAATCATTATATCACTTATAAAAGCTCGTTTTATAATTCAAGATATTCTAAATTTATAAATATCAATTTATAAGTCTTTTAATATAAATCAATTTATATTATTACTTTAAACATCTTTAAACTCTTTTATAATTTCATCATTCTGATTTATAAAATAAAAATTTTATAAATCCTATTTTTAAACTTCTTATAATAAATTCAGAAATCCCAGTTTTAACTATTTTATAAAATCATTAATCTCATATTTTTCAAAAATCAACTTTTAACTGAATTTCTCAAAAATCATAATTTTTATAATATTAAAATTATAACGTTTATTTATTTAAGATGAATCAATTACAAAAAATATTTTATAAACGTATATTTCCAAAAATCACTTTAGAAATCAAAATCGTTATTTTTAAACTTCAAAAAAAAAAAATTGGATCCGATGATGCAACACATCAATAGTCAATTACGACTTTCAAACATCATATATCATCCATGATAAACAATCAAATATCACAATATATGAAATCAAATAAATATTTGTGAGGAATCCAGTTGGATCCCTCCAACCTGTTTCCCTGCATCCACAGACATTAGCACAATACCATTCCACTTCGAGGTGGAATATCGCGGTATATGGGATTTTATAAAATATATCCGCTTACTAACGGCGCAATAGGGTCTCATCCGCTATACAAATGCGGGAAATCATCAACTGCAATATATACATATGCCAATATATATATATTGCTATATATATAATATAATACCAATTCCACTTCGAGGTGGAATATCGCAGTATATGTGTGTAATAAATAACCTCCGCTTACTAACGGCGTATAGGGTCTATTCACATCCAATATACATATATAACAATCATCATTCAAGCATTCAATCAACACAGTCAAGCAAATTTTAAATCTAACTATTTAAAATTTAAATAAATCCTTTTGAGTGAGAAGTTCTCACCTTTGCTTTTATTAGCAATCCTTTTTCCATCTTGAATCGATTTTTCTTGATTTATACCTTGTATAAATATTATACACAATTTATTAATATTCGAACAGATCGAATAACTAATTTATTTTCATTTAATTGATTTGCTTAACAAATGATCTTTATTTCAAAACAGTTTCTTCTTAAATAAATTTGTTTTAACCTAATTTTCCTTTTATAGATTATATTTTATTTTCCTTCATTCCAATTGAACTAAATTTCCTTTTTATTAATTAAATCAACTATCAAATTTTTCTTTAATAAAATATTTAACTAAAAATTTACTTTCAGAAACTAAATTAAATAAAATACCCTCTTGTAAAAATTCAATTAAGTTTCATTAAATAAAATTATCTTTATAATATATTAATATTCGAAAAATTAAAATCACCAATTATCGTTCAATAGATTTAATTAACTAATTATTTAAATCTAAATTTAAAAATAAGCAGACTGTAATCCTTTATTATATTTCCAAAATATCTTAGTAAATAAAATCAATATTTCCAAATTCTCTTTCAATAACTTAATCAATTTTATTTATCAATTCCCTTTTTTTTTTAGGAATATCTTTTAGTGAATAAAAATACTTTAATTAACCCATAGTTTTTAATTTTTTAAAATAACACCTTAAATTTTAAACAAACTTTTAAAATCCTATTTCTAATCTATATACATTTTACTTAAATTAATTTAAATTTGAAATCATTAAAATTTTAAAAACTTGAAAACTACCTTACTGCAATTTAAAAATTTTAATTAAATAAATTATTAAAACTAAAATCAATACCTTCACTGCGAAAATCCCTAAGTTCGAACACCACCAACATTGCATTGCTCGACATCCACCTTCACCGATTACAACCCTAGCCGCCATCGCCTCATCGTCGCCTGCTCCACCTACGCGACATCGCCTCGTGACCGCGCGACACTGCAGCTACCCCTAGTCGCGACCCACAGAGCGCCTCCCAGTTGCAATCGCGACGTCACCAACCACCTTCAATCGCGCGCCCTTAGACCAACTCGCGATCGATTCCCCTAGCCTCGCGCGAGTGCCATCCCTTGAATCGAACGACTTCGATTCGATTTCATTTTTTTTTTTCTTGATTCGAACTGAGGAATTAAGGGAGAGGGAGAGAGATGCGAAGGTCTTCGGCTAGAGATTTGAAACAATAGAGATGAGAAGGGAAAGGGCACGGTTTTATGGACTGGGAAGGGAAAAGAATCGAAGAGAAGCCATTTTTGATTTTTCTTTTCTCGTTTGAATTAACTGATAAGGGAGAGGGATCATTTAAATGTGAAGGAGGAAGGCTTGCACGTCTCAACACGATCGAAGGCGTGATTTTAGGCGTGAGTAAAGGAGGCAACGTGATGTTTGACTAAATTTAAATTTAAATTTAAATTTAAATCGTTGAAAATTTCAACGCGTTTACTCAACGTACGCTCACATATCAACTCAGAAAAATACGAAATTTGAAATCCGGCAATAATTCAATATTACGGACTCAATGAAACTGGTATCGTCGAATTCCGAGACTGTGCCTCGGACGGCTATTTTTAAATATCGATTCAAACGATTAAATTTCAAAATTGAATAATTCACTTCCAAATTCAATTCTGAAGCTTCTATTATCTTCAGTATTATCAATATAAATTTTACAAGCCTTTGAAATATTTGTATTCAGCTTAAAATTGAAGATTCAAATTTTTATTCAACTCTCAATAGATTAAATTCTAAAATTCAATCGCCAAATTCATCCTGATAATTTGAAATTCAAATCAAACCATCATTCAAATATTTAAAATTTATTAAATATTCTCAAATTAAATTATTTAAAATTCTGGGTCGTTACAATCTTCCCTCCTTAAAAGAATTTCGTCCCGAAATTACAAGTTAAGAAGAATGCCCTTTATCCCGTCTACTATTTTTCACAATTCAAATAGTTTTATCAACTTTCTAAAACAAATCTTTTTATTAAGGATTCACTATCATTCAACTAGTTTTCCAACTTCAATTATAAGTTTCAACCAACATTGTTTACCTAACAATTCAAATTTAAATTCAAATTCAAATTTTAAACTTTCAAAATTTCTCAAAAATTTTCTAACACCCTAAATTTTCGAAAAATTTCGCCAGCGTCTCCTTTGCGCGGCTAGCTCGGTACGACTACAAAATGGCACCACGGCCCCTCAGAATCAAAAAAGAAAAGAGAAAAGCCAAGTGGCTAGAGAAGAAAGTCATCAAATTTCATACTGAAATTGAAATACGTACCTTTTTGTCGAGCAATTCGATTTTTATCTTTGAAATCAAAATCACAATTCCTTTATACACCTGTATAACCTGCTAACAGCAGCATCCAAATCCAACATTCAAACCATTTTGCCAATTCTATTACAAAATTTCCAACATATGTTTCTTATACGTTTTTCACTTCACTATTGAAGTTACATATTCATTTTCATTAAATTTTACATTTCAATTCAATTCACAATTTCAATCCCATTTGAATTAAATTCATAATTTAAATTTCATTCGAATTCAATTCTCAATTCTAAATATTGAATTTTATCGATTAACTTTCATTTACTAATTCCTTTCAATTAGTACATTCACTTATTCATTTCAAATTTCAATTTCCATATTCCATTCATCTCGAATTTTCTGAATTACTAACAAAACGAATTTCAATTTATTTCTTTTACCTACTTGAATTTATATTCAAATTCAAATTTATCTTCAAATTTAGCTCACGACTAAACTTTAATTTAGCCAATTCAAATTCCAATTCATTAGTCCATGAATTAATAATTTATCAAGTTAGTTTACTTGAATTCAATCCATTTTATTTTATTTAATTCCATATACTAATGATAATAATTCAATATTATCACTTCCTAACAATCACGCAACCATATACTATAATAATTCATAGAAAATCATTTCTTTTCTATACAAAAATAGTTTTGGGCAAAAATTATTTTATTTACCCGATTCAAAATCAATTTTATATTCACTAACAAATACGCGCTCATATCTATTATTACACTCAAACTCATTCTAGAGTACTGCTGACTCTATCTCTAACGAGTAACACCCAACAGAACCATGGTTGTCGCTTAACCATAAGCTCTGATACCAAATGTAACGTTTGCGATTTTTCATTGCCGAAAAACCCGAAATGTTATGGGTTTTAAGAAAAAGAAAAGAAGAAGAGAGAAGATAGAAAAAAAATAGAGAGAAAAGAAAATAGAAAATAGAACAACAATATCAGAATCTCACAATTCGCAGCGGAACAACATATAATAGATAAATTAATAATCTTTAAATAAAGAACTATATCAGTTATTACATTACATTTCATTACATCATATCATCAGAGTGTACAACAACAAACAAACAGCGGAAAAGAAAGTACTATATACTAGTAATACGCCAATGCCATCCATCTTGCTTCCAGCAACTCCTGAATTCCAGAATATCCTGATAAACCTTAACTCTTGACTGCCCATGTGAAAATTGGTGGGCACCCAGAGTTCAGGAAGGAAAACAATAAACTCCGAGTCAGTCATGTGACTGGTGCGAGAACTAAAACAGTTTATTTTTCTTTAAAATAAAGTAGAGGAATATATTTTTTAAAATCAATTCGCAATGCTTTTAAGAATGAGACTGCCATAAGACCTCCCGCCACACACACAATGCAAACGCAGACTTGGGGAAGATTTCTTCGTATGTTAGTCAAAGATGCTTGATACGTATTAAAAGAAAACATTTGTTATTATTTCTAGTGCATAGTGTAGAAAATATTTCGAAAGTAGAATATAAATCTTAGCCAACATACGACCATTATCGTATGCCTACTATAGCTAACTATGTTCAATAGCAGTTACCGCCACATTCCATAGCAGGTTATACAACTAAAACCGTACAAGTCTCGTATTTGAAGAATGGATTTTCCAACAAATGGTCAGGCCAAGGAACTTCCCATTGCCACATGGAAACGCCTCTGGAAGGACGCCCCGAGAACCACCGTTCTCCGCTAAACAAAGCCGGGAATCCCTTTTCCCAAGGAATATTACAAACCCTCAGATATGCCACTCCCGGTCCTTTGGAACCTTTCACCGAGCGCTCGTCACCATCATCACACAATCATAAAGTGTTTTCAACATGAGTAAGTATCTGGGCCCCATACCATGATACTACCCTTTTCCAGAAGGAATGGCTATACCCTAGGGAAGCGATCCCTGAAAACCTTGCCGCACAATTCCTGTTTCGACCATTACCGGTTTGTGAGGCTCGACGAAGTCACGTCCACAAAAACATACTTTATACAAAAGCCATGCTTTGGGTCAACAAATGATCATAGAAATGATCACCAAGATAGACGATCAAACAAATGATCCTATCACAAATAATCAACACAATGATCATTTCACAGCAACACTCAGTATGTCACATTACCAAATTGGGAATATATCGCTGATAACTTCAACTATATAACCTCTGAGCTCGTACGTCTCAGAGAAGGGTGTTAAGCTAAGAGAATAAATTCTCCGCCACCAACAAAAATATATTTGAAAGAAATCGGCTTTACATCTCAATTTGTAATGTCAGACACACAATCCATACAAGTCTGTTCCGGGTTCGAACAGAACCGAAGGCACTTACAAAGAAGTCCTTGCAATCCGAATAATTTCTAATCACGTTCGGATTTCCCATCACATATGGAGATCTCAATACCGGGGATCAGCCAGTGCAGAGACAATCAACAAGAAACCCTTTCGTTTTCGAAAATATCCGGTCTTCAACACCGATCTTCGAATGCAATTCATAACGACGTATCACATATTCGGAATGGGTTATACGACCCCAAGGTCCTTTCCCGGTTAACCCGAATAGTGAGCGCTTATTTTAAAAAAAATAAGTGTGGCATTCAATTTCAAACAAATCACAACAAATACCTATTTAAAGGTAAATATTGATAGTCGGTTATTGAACTATCAATAGATATGCCAACATCACCAGATTCCAAATAATTTTCCAAATTATTTATTTCCCAAAAATATCTTTATAAGATATACATTCTCCATTCTTCAAAAATAAATCAATATTTATTTTTAAACCCAATTTCCAATTTCATTTATAAATTCTATATTGAATTTACATTCCAAAATATTTATGAATATACGATTTCCATTCAATTTTTAATATTCATTTTCAATTTATCTTCAAAAAGATAAATTCCAAATATTCACTTAATATTGGAAAAGCATTTCTATAATTATTAAAAATAAGTAATTCAGAGATCTTTTTATTTTCTATACTTAGAAAATATTTAATATACTCTAATCGAAATTAAGTATATATTTCATTCTTTAAGGAAATCATTCACTTAACCATATTTATTTGGGCCAAAACGAATGTTGCGTAAAACATCGTTACGACAACCCAAAATCACTAGTATAGGGATTCGAAATTAAAATAGATATATAAATCCCAATACTATACAAAACATTTCCTTTCGGAAATCATCTATTATAACAACAGTGTTATAATCTACCATTTCCTTCTATTTCTCGAAAACGTCTATTTCAACAATGAATGTTGAAATCTATGGTTTCGAATCTCAATACATTTTAAAACATCTTTAGATCGTTTTAAATTCTATTTAAAACATCACATTCAAAACCATTTCTTTAACTTATTATTCACTATTCAAAAACGTGAATATACCTTGTTAATAAATTTCATCACTTCTATTCATTCTATTTTAAAGAATTATTCACTGTCTAAAACATGAATATAATTCCATAAATAAATAACAACAATTCCTTATCAAAATAAGTCGTTGCGGATTTATAAAACAATGTTTATAAATTCTATTTCTATTTATTTTATAACAACTTCCTTTTATAAATTTCCTTTATAAATCTATTCAATTTCATATCTCAATGATATACTAAAATTTCATATTATAAGTTAAATACTTATAATTTTTTTTTTTTTAATAAAATCGTTCCTTTAAACTTCATAAATTTATAAATCTTATAACTTATAAGATTCGTTTATTTATCCAAATTCCATTCCTTTAATAACTTTATAAATTTTATAAACCTACTGCTTATAAAATTTCATTTATAACTTCACTGTTTATAATTCTATAAATTTCATTCATTTATGAAAAAAAAATTCTAACACTTAGAAAAGCTCGTTTTATAATTCCAATATTTTTAATTTATAAATATCAATTTATAAATCTTTTTAATATAAAACAATTTGTATTACTATTTTAAAACGTCTTTCAACTCCTTATGATTTCATCATTTTGATTTATAAAATAATCAAATTCCATAAATTCTATAAATTTCATTCCTTTATGAAATTCATTTACAAATCATTCTATCACTTATAAAAGCTCGTTTTATAATTCAAGATATTCTAAATTTATAAATATCAATTTATAAATCTTTTAATATAAATCAATTTATATTATTACTTTAAACATCTTTAAACTCTTTTATAATTTCATCATTCTGATTTATAAAATAAAAATTTTATAAATCCTATTTTTAAACTTCTTATAATAAATTCAGAAATCCCAGTTTTAACTATTTTATAAAATCATTAATCTCATATTTTTCAAAAATCAACTTTTAACTGAATTTCTCAAAAATCATAATTTTTATAATATTAAAATAATAACGTTTATTTATTTAAGATGAATCAATTCCAAAAAATATTTTATAAACGTATATTTCCAAAAATCACTTTAGAAATCAAAATCGTTATTTTTAAACTTCAAAAAAAAAAATTGGATCCGATGATGCAACACATCAATAGTCAATTACGACTTTCAAACATCATATATCATCCATGATAAACAATCAAATATCACAATATATGAAATCAAATAAATATTTGTGAGGAATCCAGTTGGATCCCTCCAACCTGTTTCCCTGCATCCACAGACATTAGCACAATACCATTCCACTTCGAGGTGGAATATCGCGGTATATGGGATTTTATAAAATATATTCGCTTACTAACGGCGCAATAGGGTCTCATCCGCTATACAAATGCGGGAAATCATCAACTGCAATATATACATATGCCAATATATATATATATTGCTATATATATAATATAATACCAATTCCACTTCGAGGTGGAATATCGCGGTATATGTGTGTAATAAATAACCTCCGCTTACTAACGGCGTATAGGGTCTATTCACATCCAATATACATATATAACAATCATCATTCAAGCATTCAATCAACACAGTCAAGCAAATTTTAAATCTAACTATTTAAAATTTAAATAAATCCTTTTGAGTGAGAAGTTCTCACCTTTGCTTTTATTAGCAATCCTTTTTCCATCTTGAATCGATTTTTCTTGATTTATACCTTGTATAAATATTATACACAATTTATTAATATTCGAACAGATCGAATAACTAATTTATTTTCATTTAATTGATTTGCTTAACAAATGATCTTTATTTCAAACCAGTTTCTTCTTAAATAAATTTGTTTTCACCTAATTTTCCTTTTATAGATTATATTTTATTTTCCTTCATTCCAATTGAACTAAATTTCCTTTTTATTAATTAAATCAACTATCAAATTTTTCTTTAATAAAATATTTAACTAAAAATTTACTTTCAGAAACTAAATTAAATAAAATAACCTCTTGTAAAAATTCAATTAAGTTTCATTAAATAAAATTATCTTTATAATATATTAATATTCGAAAAATTAAAATCACCAATTATCGTTCAATAGATTTAATTAATTAATTATTTAAATCTAAATTTAAAAATAAGCAGACTGTAATCCTTTATTATATTTCCAAAATATCTTAGTAAATAAAATCAATATTTCCAAATTCTCTTTCAATAACTTAATCAATTTTATTTATCAATTCCCTTTTTTTTAGGAATATCTTTTAGTGAATAAAAATACTTTAATTAACCCATAGTTTTTAATTTTTTAAAATAACACCTTAAATTTTAAACAAACTTTTAAAATCCTATTTCTAATCTATATACATTTTACTTAAATTTATTTAAATTTGAAATCATTAAAATTTTAAAAACTCGAAAACTACCTTACTACAATTTAAAAATTTTAATTCAATAAATTATTAAAACTAAAATCAATACCTTCACTGCGAAAATCCCTAAGTTCGAACACCACCAACATTGCATTGCTCGACATCCACCTTCACCGATTACAACCCTAGCCGCCATCGCCTCATCGTCGCCTGCTCCACCTACGCGACATCGCCTCGTGACCGCGCGACACTGCAGCTACCCCTAGTCGCGACCCACAGAGCGCCTCCCAGTTGCAATCGCGACGTCACCAACCACCTTCAATCGCGCGCCCTTAGACCAACTCGCGATCGATTCCCCTAGCCTCGCGCGAGTGCCATCCCTTGAATCGAACGACTTCGATTCGATTTCATTTTTTTTTTCTTGATTCGAACTGAGGAATTAAGGGAGAGGGAGAGAGATGCGAAGGTCTTCGACTAGAGATTTGAAACAATAGAGAAGAGAAGGGAAAGGGCACGGTTTTATGGACTGGGAAGGGAAAAGAATCGAAGAGAAGCCATTTTTGATTTTTCTTTTCTCGTTTGAATTAACTGATAAGGGAGAGGGATCATTTAAACGTGAAGGAGGAAGGCTTGCACGTCTCAACACGATCGAAGGCGTGATTTTAGGCGTGAGTAAAGGAGGCAACGTGATGTTTGACTAAATTTAAATTTAAATTTAAATTTAAATCGTTGAAAATTTCAACGCGTTTACTCAACGTACGCTCACATATCAACTCAGAAAAATACGAAATTTGAAATCCGGCAATAATTCAATATTACGGACTCAATGAAACTGGTTTCGTCGAATTCCGAGACTGTGCCTCTGACGGCTATTTCTAAATATCGATTCAAACGATTAAATTTCAAAACTGAATAATTCACTTCCAAATTCAATTCTGAAGCTTCTATTATCTTCAGTATTATCAATATAAATTTTACAAGCCTTTGAAATATTTTTATTCAGCTTAAAATTGAAGATTCAAATTTTTATTCAACTCTCAATAGATTAAATTCTAAAATTCAATCGCCAAATTCATCCTGATAATTTGAAATTCAAATCAAACCATCATTCAAATATTTAAAATTTATTAAATATTCTCAAATTAAATTATTTAAAATTCTGGGTCGTTACAATCGGCAAGCCCTTCAAAAAGATTTTCGGTTCTCGGAGGAGACATCTCCGAGATTCTAACTCCGGGAGCAGAACAGGCCGTAACTACCGAATTCCATCTCCCGTTCTTACTTGACTTAACCGTGGCAGCCTCGCCTTTTCTCTGCTCCGTGACATCCGGAACTGCATCCGTAGGCCCGGTCAGCGGCTCATCATCGGTGTGGGTTCTTTCAGAGTCAGCTTCCTCGGTTATAGTAACTCCGGGTTTCTTGTGCTTGACTCGTTTTTTCGAGACGACCCTTAATGCCACCTCAAAGCTTATGCTCTGCCCTTGTTCGATCAAACCGCAGGCCCGGAGATTCCTATCCGTCAATAACACGTCGATATCCCTATCTCCACTCGGGACTTCTCGAAGCACTCGCACCATCTCCCTAAAGTGCTCGCCCTCAGGTCGCTGAATCACCGCTGTAAAAAAGGATAAAATATAAGTTCCACTTCGGCTGCAATTGCCGTAGTAATTATTTACGAACTCAGCTATACTCACGCCTGAATAGCCATCGTCGAGCAAATCCAGGAGGACATCTGACATAAAACCATTCTGTCCTATAATAGCTCAACCTGGTCCAAGACCCGGTAACCACTTGGCAGTTTCTCACCGCTTCCAGGAATGTGAAGGAGGGATAATCACCTCGAGTTTTGAAATTGAACAAGTATCTGATCTCAATTGGGAGCGGTGGTCGATGGAGATACTCCATAAATGCAATGAAAAAGCTATTGATCGACGCATATCCGTTCGGGTGCAGCTAAGATGGGGCGATCCTCAAAAATGACAATACTTCCCTTATATACTCTTTGAATGGAGGAAGTGTCCCGGCCGCGCACGCATGGCGGTTAAATGCTGTATATCCCTCCGGGGGATTATGCGGTCTATCATTCGGCCCCGGCAGTAGCACATCATCCAGCGACAGGCCGTGCCTCAAACATATTCTCCCCAACATGTCTTCAGAGATATTGGATGGAACGGAATCTGATGGATTGGCAATGAACGACGCATCGGGAAGTTCATCCGGGGCTGGACCAATAATCTCAGGATCAATATCCGGAATCTCTAGCCTCGGAGAGACTGTAACTTGAGTCTCCTGCTGCTGTGAACTTGACGGTTCCATCACTAGCTAACTCACGAGAAACCATCGTTAGACGACAAAAACCCGTGCGTTCCCCAGTGTAGCGTGTATGAGTGTATGTTGTGCAGTGACATGCATTACTTGAATGAATGTTGCAGAGTTAAAGAAATATGCAAACGACAAAGCTACGGAGTCCAGCTATAATGACCGTCATCGCTGACCGTCATCACTAATCCGTTTCCATGATGGAAATTGATCCGGATAAAAGTTGTTATGGTTCCATCGACGAGCTTCGAAAGGCGGTCATGTATGCAGTTTAATATTTAAGTCCAAATGTGCAAGAGTGAAGCTCGTCGGAGTTATGCCTAGAAAATATCAAACTTTGGTATCCATCATAGAGGGTTCGAAACCATCACAAGGACCTCGTTCGAACCCAACCGAACACCCCTTCGTTCGAACCCATCCTGACGTCGCTTCGAACCCATGCGGTTAGACGCATTTCGAATCGATGGCCAGATGCCAAATTCGAACCGATCGATAAGGGACAACTTCGAATCGATCATTGCTTGACAAGTTCGAACCGATAAGGAAACCTCAACTCCGCATCATTCACGTTTGAACTGATCCACTTCGTATCGATACGAAGTTGTGGACTTCGAAACGATAGCATATGGGTTTGAACCCATCGGTTCGAATGGACCCCTCGAATCCCTCAATCGGTGCGAACTGCGCATCCCAACAAGGACATTCCAAGGATCGATTCGAAATCCAATAAAAAGACGCCACCGTCATCGAGTCGAACTCGAGCCCACGCATCGGTTCGAATCCCTCCCAAACCAGATCTGGTTTTGCCAATCTCGAAGCTACGCAATCGATAAAAAGAAACGGGTTCGAAATAACTTCGCCGTTTGAATCCGAGGCTAATTACTTAGTTTGAATGATGAATTCGAGAAATTAAAGATTCGGACCTTGAATGATTCGAAAGCGCGACACAGTGTTTTTTCTCTTTTGAAGCTTTGAAACGATGCACTGCACAGTAAAAAGCAAGCAAGAGTAAAAGTAAAAAGTGAAAAAATGCCGAGGTCCTGGCTATTTATATGGGGGGTTGGAGATGACTGGGTCGATTCGCGTTCCGGTAGACTTGACCGATTACAACAGGTCAGAATGCAGAACCGGTTCGAAATCCACTTTCGAACCCATACGTTTGAAGCTCCATCGTGTGAAGCACACGGACCACTGCCACGAACAAAAGTCTCGAAACCATCCTTTCACATCGGTTCGAATGTCAGTTTCGAACCCATCACAACACAAGTATACTCCATCCTTTCAGACCGGTTCGAATGTCAATTTCGAATCCATCATAGCAGCAAGCGTACCGCGTCCATACAAACGTGGATTTCGAACCCATCAATGCTCGAATGCATCGGTTCGAAACATTACGCTCGCGCAATACAAATTCGATTCCTTTAACCTTCTACATCGGTTCAGGAGAGGATCGATACGAAGGAACCTTTCAAAACAACCACCAAGCGTTGTCTCAATTCAAATTTCAAAATCGGTTCAGGAGAGAATCGATACGAAATTCAGTAGCCAACCAAGCTGGCAACGACTCGTGAACGCACAACGTTTGCAAGGGTCAAACTAACATATATGCATAAAAGTCGAACTAACAATCGATTTTAAACATTTACAGGGGTCAAACACCCATCTTGTTACAAATGCAATAGCCAACGGCTAAGCACTATTATGCAGCAATCAATCATGTCAACACAAGGTTACAGCAACACAACATACGAGTTTCAGCAAAAAAAAAAAAAAAGAGAGCAATGATTGTTCAGAGAGAGATTGCAGCTATTCAAAGCACGTCATGTTCCCACAAGACGTACTTTGGGGGGCAAAATGTTATCCCGCTTTTTGGCAAAGCCGCGATACCAAAAGATCGGTCAAAAACGGAGAACAGTTCGTCACAGAGGCTGGTCATACTTCGTTTCGCCATGGATATCGCTGAATTTTATCCGAGTCCAGATTGAGCTACAATTGATAGGACACGGCAAGAAAGACTATAGGAGTTAGCATTTCAAGTTTCAAGTCAATCCGAGTTCGTATGCTCAAGTTATGATCGATTCAATTTGAAGGGCAAGGCTTAGGTTTCGAATCCATTGTTGACCAACATTTCGAAACCATCACCTTCGAATCCATAAGATTCGAATCCACCGAACCACCTCAGGTTCGTCTCCACCGCCTTCGAACCCATCAGGTTCGAACCCATCAGGATGCATCGGTTTCGAAACCATCAAAGCGCCTCACCTTCAGCTCCACCCACTTCGAATCCATCTCCTTGTTCGAACCCATCACGGAGTGCTTGTTCGAACCCATCACGGAGTCCTTGTTCGAACCCAACTGTGCAGCTTCATTCGAAACCACTGGGTCAACCAACCATGATGACGTGTCTTCCATCGGTTCGAATACGCCGAGATCTATGGAGTCGAAGCGGTCAACTCGGAGTGAAGACCGGATCGGTTCGAAGTTTGCGCTCCGCGCCACCACGAAGCCACGTGCCTCCATGGATTCGAAAGGATCGATTCAAAACCTTGGTTTCGAACCAAACAGCCGAGCAACAAACCCAATTTCGAACCCATCATATCTCCTAACCTACTGATCCAAATGCCATGAAATTTTCACAGAAGCTTGCATGCATGTTGAAGAATGTCCACGCCAAATGTCACCTCGATTGGATGAATTCTTGATCGGTTCGAATGGAGTTCGAACCGATGCCAAAGTGGGCCCAAACTTCCTGAGACCGTGCGTGTGGGCCCCCTCACGTGCCAGACGTGGTCTCCCGAGTTTTCAGCGAGATACCAGCAGCCTACGCCTATAAATAGAGCCCCAGGGCCAACAGAAAAAGGATCTTCTAACTCTGAGGCACCCATACTCTGCCGGATCAAGATCTCCATCATCCTATATCATAACTTGATTGTTGATTTCGAATTTCCAGTTGTAACTTGCTGTTGATCGCTGTAACAACTTGTAAACATTGAAAGAGAATCAATAAAATATCAAAAAACTTCACAGTGGACGTAGGCAACACGCCGAACCACTATAAATCGATTGTCTACGCATTTTCCTTACTGTTGATTGGAGTTTTTGTTAGATAATATCTGTTTTGAACTTGCATTCTTGACTATTATCTCTTCAACGACTCCCGAAGAGTGTTGTGCCCAATTTTGACGCAAACACAAATCTTTTCAAATTATTATTAATAGTCATAATAGTTGGCTATGGCCTTTTGTTGGACATTAAAATCATGACTATGCATAGCTAATGCCACTAGTTTATCTCATTAGCAAGTGGATCTAGTACATAGTTTTCATACTAAGCAATCCCATTAAGATACAATTCCTCATAAACTAATCTAAGACTAAATATATAGGATTACAATACACTAGTGAAAGCATGATGTCCTACGTACTTGAACATAACACCCAGCCATCGCATTAACTCGCTTCATGAAGACATCACCAGACTTGTATCCTTTCACCTACATATAAGATGCCTAGTTAACTCTGACTTATAACTAAGACAACAACATCATAAATTGCAATACAAATTAGAATTGCTCGAAAATTCAGTATTGATGGCATCTAAAAAAAAGAGGGAAAACTGATTTTTATATATAATTCACTGTAAATTACTGTAAATTAAAACCAACTAGAACGATAACAAAAATAGATTACCTGGACACGAACTTCAGAAACAAGGCAGATTAGGCTAGAACTTGTGGATTCAGATCTTGAATCTAGGGTTTTCGAACGAACTGAACGATGCAGAGAAATCGCGTCTTCAAGTCACCGCTTTTCGAACGAACTGAATGACGCAGAGAACTGAGCGAATTAGGGTTGGAAGGGTAGACGGTTTGGGTCGGGTTGAGACTGTTATGTGTTAGGGTGTAAATGGGTTGGGTAAAAAATATAAAGTAGAATAAGAGGGTTGGACCCAATCCATTTAATGTTAGGGTAATTGGGTTGGGTAAATGGTTTAGGGTTGGTTTTGACGGGCCTAGTCGTGCAGACCACAATATTATGCTCCGATGAGATAGCTACTCAGAGAGGGTGAGGAAACAATGGACTGAGGGCTGCCTCATGTGTAACATAGGGTGATAAATTTCTTTTGGAAAAAAAATGAAATCCTAGCTCCTGTCTTATTTGTTGTTTCACTTTGTTGATTTGCGTGTTTTGATGAAGTCCTTGAAACTCATCTATGTTAAAACTTGAAAATTATGCTACATTCACATTGAAACTCATCTATATTAACGTTTTGACTTAATACCTTTCAAAGTCATAAGTTATTGCACACTCTGTTGGCTTAAGCAGGTATTTAAGAAATTTCCTTTAAACATCCAAATGCAACAAACTTTGAAACAAATATGCTTCCATTTCATGGAATTTTCACAAACATTTCATATAAGCACATATTTGCAATTTTCACTGCAAATTATAAATATTACAGTTTGCACGGTATTATTGAAATAAAAAATAGAAGCTCTTTTCGAAACTTGATTTTGGAAGAGATGATGAAGATGTTTTTAAAAAGTACTATTTAGACTCATGAAACCATGTGGTTATTTTTAACCATTTAACAAGCAGATGTTTACATAATACTTGTTTGTTTTTAAGTATTAAGTTTAATTTTAAATATACCACTGCTTTTATGAGATTAGCTCAAGCTTCAAATTAGTTTATTCATTTATAAAATTAAAATATGTATGTAGTTTTATTAGATTGATGTACATACATATATACAAATACATATAAAGTTTAAGCGCATCAAACATTTGTATATTACAAAAATATGCTGTTAGTTTTCTTTCAACCCTTAGACAGAATCCTATTTGTTATGCATTTGGGTTTGATAACTAAAAAATTGTGAAATTTTGGTTCGGCTTTGGCCCCTCTTGTTCCGAATTTATAAATGAAAAACTCTTTCAAAATACATATTTAATTTTACTCCTATTAACCCGCCTTTTGATCAGGCAATATACGAGCGGATTTAACTAACCGGATCTCGTAATCATCAAGGCGGGAAGCCTGAAGGGTGATTATTGGGTTTGAAAATCAGGTATAAACAAGGCTATTGATGATGGTCAAGCGGATTCGAAAAAATGACATTTCAGAATTGGCTAAACATGGATTGGCACTTCCTTTAGGCAGGGGATCGGTACATTTCTCTTCCTTAGGCAGGGGATCAGATAGGATCACTATGACCATTGACACTTAACATGGCAGCTCAACTCAATGGAAATCGATCGGTATCTTCGTATTTCACCTAGGCAACATCACAGAACAACTCAAGAAACACGGAGCGAGCCTTGAAGGAGAACCACCATAGGGGTCGCCAACCCTAATGCTCAAGCATAGGGGATCGATGTCGGTCCTCGTAATGGCCGCCAATAGGCCCTATTCTTTCTAGAGGGGTTCGTCTTGGTTTTAGACTTCTACACGTGAATTTTCAACTGGATATTTGCACGTTTCCTCCTATAAATACAAGATCATTGGCTAAGGAAAAGTGATCTTCTTCCTTCTGGATCTCTTGCCTACACTATGTCATTTTTATTACTCAAATACAATTCATTGTAACTGTTATCAACAATATAAATAAAAAGAAAAACCTTTGGAGTGGACATGGGTCGGAGTACACCAAATCACTATAAAAATTTATGTATTCATTTTTTATTTTTTTATTTCTTATTCTTCATATTTTATTCTCTACTTCATTCTGTTTGGTGTTGGTAAATGGGTTTGTGGTGCTTTCATACTGTTTGGGTGTCGATGCCATTTTTGACGTCAACATTTCGGTGCTTTCACTAAGAGTACTTGCACCAATGAGCTTAGAAGCTTGGATACATAGATTTAGGAGGCAATGGCTCAGCAATCTACAAAGGGAGCACTTATAGATAGGAGTCACCATGAAGAAAGCCTAGAGGCTTCCTCAGGAGCTAATCAACCCTCATCTACATCATTAAGAATGGTATGGAGACTATGATGGAGGCAATGCTGGAGCGGATGATGAAGAGCAAGAGGAGATGATACATAGTTTCCTCAGGTGAATTGGATAGACTGGAGTAGTGGGAGCTACTGGAAATTTGGATCAAGGAGTTGGAGCACCAGAAGGTGTAGGAAAACTAGAACAGGGAGCATGGAAATAGAGCTAACAAGTAGGAGATCGCAACGAAGAAGCCAGTGGAAGCCCCCGGTCAACTTTAGGGGACCGACACCGATCCCTGTAGTGGGGTAGGGACTGAACCTCCAAGGCTTGGGGGCGTGCCCCGAGTCAATTTGGTATAGATGCTGGAATAACTGAAAATTGGAATCCAGAAATTGGAGTGATCGGAGCAAACCCTGGCCAAGAAAGTTGGGATCGGCATCGATCACTTTAGCGGGATCGGCACCACTCCCTAAGAAGGTAGCGCATGGCTTCGGTTAACTTTGTAAGGAATCGGACATCGGGGATGGAACGGGAGCAACCAACATCCGCCATAAATCGAAGCGGGCCTAGTTGAAGGGATAGACCGTCATCTCTTGATCGGGATGGCATGAACCAAATAAATTCCACAATAAAGTGACTAAGCCACATACACATGTATGGGATCATGAGGGGTCCATAAGCATGCACTGAAATGGCAATGAAGCGCCATGATAAATGGATCTGAAAAACCTTAAATCTGTATTAACGCGATGAACAAAACAGGTCGCGGATGTTCCGACCGAAGAGATGAGACAATAACCGCAAGGTGCGAGTCCCTTCGTCTGATAGCGGTAGGATGGACTAGTACGTCATGGGGTAAATCCTTGACTGGGGAATCAAGGCTGGAGAATAAAACCCCACAAATCATGTCATGTTCTGACCGGAGAGACGGGGCGATAACTGCAAGGTGTCAGTCCCTTCATAGGAGAGTGATCAAATGGATTCGTACATCATCGGAGAGTCGAGGCGAAGAAATGATGTCCCTGACCGGAGAATCAGGGACTGGAGTGCAAGAAGTGAGTCGCTACGACCGAGAGCGACGAGATCGACTTTCTTATCACCGCTCCACTTTTCGTCGAAGAGTGACTGAATGGGGTCTAGCAAGGGTCCGTAGTAATAATGATCGGTTTTGGAAGGCCTGGACATATGTTCAGGGATATTGAATCGGAGTGCAGGAAGTGATGCCGCTTTGCCAAAGAGCGACTGGATCGGGTTACTAGTCATTGTTCCCCCTTTATGAAGAGTGACAGGATGAGATCCAACAAATGCTCGGGGAGGCTATGATCGGTCCAAGAGGATCGAGACATGCTATATGCCCCAAAAGTGCTGGAGTGTAGGGAATGAGTTCCTTCGTCAAAGAGTGAAAGGATCGAATCACTCGTCATTGAGTCACCTTGCCAAAGAGCAAATGGATCGGGCTTAGCAAGGGTTCGAGGAGACTATCGATTAGTCTAGAGAAACAATGAACATGGTAACGGTCCGAAGAGATCATGAATTAGCTTGCTGACTTCTAGGATTTCAAACGGTTATGCATTTAGATATTAACCCGAAAATGTCATGGATTTGGTTAATGACACACAGAGCTCAATTATTTGGAAAACGGTCCAGGGAGATCGAGGCTTTGGATTTGGGGAATGATCTGATGAGATCACGGATTCGGTTACTGACTTCGGATGGATATGGACTTAGCCATTTGGAATGGTTTTGGAATTGACTGCCGACACGAGAAAGTCGCGAGTTTCACTAACAATACAGAGAGATCGAGGATTAGCATGCAAAAACTGTTAGCCCGTGAAATGATGGTTTTGATTACAACAACCTTAGAATAGATTATAAAATATAAATACTAACATTATAAGTTTAGATATATATGTATATGCAGGATTTAACCATGCAGGTACCAAGAATGAAGACTGTACAGTATAGAGATTCAAGATATTAAGACTGAAGACTCATAAGTATCAAGATTATCAAGAGTTCAAGAATTCAACTAATATATTCTTTAATTATAAAATTTTGTTAAAACTCCTAGAAAAGCACTGGCATCTTAAAATTCAATTTATTCGTGGAATGGAATCCACTTCGAGCATGTTAAAGGGATGGAAACCTAAGTAGGATGGAACCTACGAAAAATCTAGTGGAACATTGTTTTGCATCCGCTAACCTTTTATTCAAAATAATTTTTTTTAAAAATTATATCTTGTTTTCAAAATGATTTCAAAACCTTCCTTTTAAAAGCATCAAAAACATCTATCCTGATTTTAAATAATTTTAGCCTCAAAATCATCTTTAATTTCAATGTCAAATTACTCTTGATTTTGAACTATCTTTTAATATAATATATTTAACTTTTAAAATATTTATACTTAGATTTAAATATAAAATTATAGTTAAATTCTATATATATTATTATCTATATCTACTTATGAATTTTAATTATAGTCAATTATATTTATAAAGTTTAAAATAGTTTTAATATAAGATAAAGGTTATTTTCAAAGAAAATCAAATCATCAAAAATGCTTTGGGATGTCGACATACACATGGTGACCATGTCGACATGGTGTCAGTTGAGTTCAAAATTCAATTTCAAAAGAAGTGTCTATTCGCCATAACTCTTCACGAATGGACATGACTGTTGTTCTACTATAAATAGAGGTCAGTTTCAACGAATTTTACATTAGATTTTCTGGTTTTTCACTCCTCTTCTTCTTCCACTTTTCCTAATAATTTTTTTTATCATTACTCTACCGAAATCTACATTGAATTGAACTCGATCATTCGTAGTTTGATTTTCTATCACTATCTCAACAAGATCCTCAGTGCTATTCAGAGTTATAGGGCTTTTGTAATCAACTTAGCGAGAAAAGGTGTGATTGTAGCCTTGAAAATCAATCAAGCATGATAAGGTGTGAATGTAGCCTTGGGAAATCAATTGGGTGAACTTGTTGCCCGTAAAATCAAGTGGGTGAACTTGTAGCCCGGAAAATCAAGTATCTCTACCCAGAGGATTGTGAATCTGGAGGGTGTACCTCGTAGCCTTGAAATCGAGGGTGTAATTGTAAAGATTTCTTTTGAAAGGAAATCCGTACTTGTGTTGCGGGACTGGTTGTAGGGTAACTCCGAACCAGTATAAAATCCGGTATGTTCTTTCCTTTACTGCTTTTTATTTTATTTATGCGTCTTTGTTTGTTTCTTTGATCATATATGTGTCTGTATATTGCACACATCTGTGTTTAAATTAACATGAGCTCAAAAAGATTTAGTAATTCTTTATAAACACTATTCACCCCCCCTCTAGTGTTAATCCTATCCTTAAGATCTGTAATCCGCATTTCTCACAATTTGTATCAGAGCAAGGTTTTCAAAGTTTCATAATCTATTTTTTGAAAATTTTTCAAAATGGCTATATTTGTTAATACTAGTTTAGAAATATTCAAATCATCATTTCATGAGTCTACATATAATCAATATTCAAATTCAAGTTATCTACCAAAATTATTTGATGTGTAGGAATCATGCTTTATGGCTGTTGAGGAATCAATCCACAATGGACAAATTGTGCAGATCAGAAAGAACAAATGGATACTTGATAGTGGATGTTCTAGACACATGACTGGCAATCCAGATATACTGAATGATATTATATACAAAGATGGAGGACTGGTTAATTTTGGAGACAATTCAAAAGGATATGTGATTGGCATCGGCAAAGTCGGTAATTCTAAAACTCCTACTATTACTAATGTTTTGCTAGTTAAGAATCTGAAACATAATCTGCTAAGTATAAGTCAACTATGCAATAAAGGATATAAAATTAAATTTGAAAAAGATAAATGTCACATTGAAGATGATAATTCAACCATTATATTTGAGGGAGTCAGGAAAATGAATATTTATATTCTTAGTGTGAAAGTTTCAAATGATAACCTGTGTCTGTTGGCAAACACAAGTGACCCTTGGATTTGGCATAAGAGATTTGGGCATTTGAATTTCAAACTCTTATCTAGATTGTCAAAACATGATCTAGTAATAGGGCTTCCTAAAATGAATTTTAAAGTAGATAGTCTATGTGATGCTTGTCAACTAGGAAAACTTAAAAAAAGTTCTTTTGAATTAAAAGATATGATTTCAACTTCAAAACCTCTTGAATTACTTCATCTTGATTTATTTGGTCCATCTCAAATTCTGTCAAATATGTTTTTATAATTGTAGATGATTATTCTAGGTTTACATGGACAATATTTTTGAAATATAAAAGTGATACTTTTGAATGTTTTAAGACATTTTCAAAAAGAATTCAAAATCAATTTTCTCTAAAAATTATAACTATTCGAAGTGATCACGGTGGTGAATTTGAAAATGAAAAGTTTGAGGAATTCTACAATAAAAAAGGAATAACTCGCAATTTTTCATTTCCAAGAACTTCGCAACAATACGGAGTAGTAGAACGTAAAAATAGGCCGATTCAAGAGTGTGCGAGAACTATGCTTTCAAATAGTAATTTACCAAAGAATTTTTGGGCAGAAGCGGTTGCTACCGTCTGTTATATTTTAAATAGAACTTTAATTAGACCTTTAACTGATAAGACATCTTATAAACTTCTTTATTCAAAGAAACCTAAGATATCTTATTTCAGAATTTTTGGAAGTAGGCTTTATTTTAAATACAAAATATAATTTAGATAATGTAATCCTAAATCCGACAAAGGAATCTTTATCGGATACTCTAATAGAAGTAAAGCATACAGAGTGTTTAATTTAAAAACTAATATCATTGAAGAAGTAATGCATGTTTCATTTGATGAAAGTTTCAAAAATTTTGAAGATACAAATGATGAAGAGGATTTAATCACTCAAAATCAAGAATCAATTGAAACTAATATTGAAATTAATCATCCTAATAAAAGGACTAAACTTTTAAAAGATCATCCTATAGAAAATATACTGGGAAATATGCAATCTGTTGTTAAAACTATAAATCAACCAAGTCAAATGAGTAATGTAGCTTTTATATCAACTATTGAACCCAAAAATCCAAAAGAAGCATCAACTGATGATTCATGGATTTTGGCTATGTAGGAAGAATTAAATCAATTTACAAGAAATGGTGTTTGGAATTCCTAGACCTGAAAATAAAAATATAATTGGAACTAAATGGGCTTATAAAAATAAAATGAATGAACAAGGAGAGGTAGTTAGAAATAAAGCTCGAATAGTCGCTCAAGGTTATTGTCAAGAAGAAGGAATAGATTTTGATGAAAGCTTTGCTCCCGTAGCAAGATTAGAAGTCATTAGGATTCTACTTGCTTTCGCAAATCATAATAATTTCAAATTATTTCAAATGGATGTTAAAAGTGCCTTTTTAAATGGATTTGTAAAAGAAGAAGTATATGTTGAACAACCACCACTTTTTGAAAATGATAAATTACCAAATCATGTTTACAAACTTAAGAAAGCTTTATATGGTCTAAAACAAGCTCCTAGAGCCTGGTTTGATAGACTAAGATCTTATTTATTACAATCAAATTTTGAAATTGGTAAAGTAGATAATATTCTTTTTATTAAAAGAAATAAACTTGATATTCAACTAGTACAAGTTTACGTAGATGATATCATTTTTGGATCAACTAATTTGAAATGAATAAAGAATTTTATAAAATAATGACAAAAGAGTTTGAGATGAGTCATATGGATGAATTAAATTTCTTTTTAGGATCACAAATAAAACAATTAGATAATGGTATCTTTATTAGTCAAGAAAAATATGCTAAAGACCTAATTAGTAAATTTGGTTTGACTACTGCAAGTGGAAAACACACTCTCATGGCAACCAATGTGTACCTTAGTAAAGAAGATCTCTCAAAAGATGTAGATCAAAAATTATATAGCGGAATGATTGGATCACTACTCTGTATTACTGTTAGTAGACCTGATATCATGCATAGTGTTTGTCTCTGTGCCAGATATCAATCCCAACCTAAAGAGACCCACTTAAAAGCTGTAAAATGAATCATAAGATATGTTAAACACACGTCCGATTATGGTTTATTTTACCCTAGAAATGATTCTTTTGACTTAATATCTTACTGTGATGCTGATTATGTTGGTTGTAAATCAGACCAAAAAAGTACAAGTGGGACTTGTCACTTTTTGGGGCATTCTCTGGTTTTCTGGTTTAGTAAAAAGCAAAACACAGTTTCTCTATCAACAACTGAAGCAGAGTATATTCCTGCTGCTTTGGCTTGTTCTCAAGTAATATATATGCAACAAACTTTAAAAGATTATGGTTTAAATATCTCGAAATCACCAATTTATTATGATAATACTAGTGCAATAAAATTATCCAAAAATACTGCTCATCATGCTCGAACTAAACATATTAATATCAAACATCATTTTCTCAGAGATAATATAAGTAAGGAAGTAGTTACTCTCGATTATGTCAATTCTGAGAATCAAATTGCTGATATTTTAACAAAACCCTTAAATGAATCAATATTTACTAAATTAAGAAGAGAATTAGGTATTTGTTCAATAACTGAAATATAAAATATAAATATCTATTATAATAAATAATTAATACTAAAATAAATCAAATAGTAGAAATATGAAGGAGCATGTCAACATCCCCCATATATCCATGTCGACATACAACGTTTTTATTTATTTTTTAAATTTCCCACCAAAATTCAAAAAATTGGTTATATATTCTTCTTATTTTCGAATTTTTGATCATTCTCTCTGCTCTCTTTCTATTCTATCTTCTGAAACAAATAAAATCATGGCATCATCTACCAAATTAAACATAAAATCAACATTTTCGTTCCCCTCTCCTACTTCTGGTCCATTTCAACGTACTATTCTCGCTCGTGTAACAAAAATATAGGAGTCTCTGAAGGATGCACTTTAGATTATGACTGAAATTCAAGTGATTCAACTCCGTATGGAAAAGGAACAAGAGAGACAAGGCAAGATTCTTAGGAATTTGAAAAAATTTCTAATGGATAATCAAGCCAACCCTATCTTGATTGATGAAGATTCTTCACTCAATCAAGAACAAGAGGCCAGCGAAGAAGAAGAAGAAGAACCCATGGAAGAAGCACAAGCGGAGGATGACGACAAAGTTGTGTGTGTTGGAGAAGTGTGTTTTGACAAAGATGAGAATCTTGTCGAACAACGTGGAAATTTCTGTTTCCATTATCCAAACTGTTCGATTCATAGATCTCCTATGTTCAAAAACGCACATTAGTTTCTTCTCTTTCTTTACCTTTGTTGTTTATTCCTTCTTACGTTTACAATGAAAATGTAAATATAATTATATGATTAATAAATAAATTGTGTTCTTATATGTGTTCCTCCCTGTTAATAAATATAACTATATGGTTATCATATACTTAGACTAGTTAGTAGTTTAGGATTAGGATTATCTAAGTGCTGATTATTTATGATAACACTATCATTATAATCACATATCATAGGGTATTAGATTTAGGGGGAGTTATATAGTTTGGATTATAAAGTTTAGAGTTTGTTTTTTTTTTTGATGACAAAGGGGGAGAAGTATAAAATAGGGTAGTTAGGCATAGATTAAGGGGGAGTTACTAGTTTTAGGGGGAGTTATTAGGGGAGTTATTAGGATAGAAGTAATATTTTATAAACAAAGGTTGTCGTTATCAAAAAGGGGGAGATTGTTAGTCCGTGAGATGATGGTTTTGATGGCAACAATCCTAGAATGATTATAAAATATAAATACTAACATTATAAGTTTAGATATATATGTATATGCAGGATTAACCATGCAGGTACCAAGAATGAAGACTGTACAGTATAGAGATTCAAGATATCAAGACTGAAGACTCATGAGCATCAAGATTATTAAGAGTTCAAGAAATCAAGTAATTTATTCTTTAATTAGAATTTTTTTTTTAAACTCCTAGAAAAACACTGGCATCTTAAAATCCAATTTATTCGTGGAATAGAATCCACTTCGAGCCTGTTAAAGGGATGGATCCCTAAGCAGGATGGAACCTACGAAAAATCTAGTGGAACATTGTTTTTTATCCGCTAACCTTTTATTCAAAATGATTTTTTTTTCAAAATTATATCTTGTTTTCAAAATGATTTCAAAACCTTCCTTTTAAAAGCATCAAAATTATCTATCCTGATTTTAAATAATTTTAGCCTCAAAACCATCTTTAATTTCAAAGGCAAATTAATCCTGATTTTAAACTATCTTTTAATATGATATATTTTACTTTTAAAATATTTATACTTAGATTTAAATATGAAATTATAGTTAAATTCTATATATATTATTATCTATATTTACTTATGAATTTTAACTATAGTCAAGTATATTTATAAAGTTTAAAATAGTTTTAATATAAGATAAAGGTTATTTTCAAAGAAAATCAAATCATCGAAAAATGCTTTGGGATGTCAACATACTCATGGTGACCATGTCGACATGGTGTCAGTTGAGTTCAGAATTTCAATTTCAAAAGAAGTGTCTATTCTCCATAACTCTTCACGAATGGACATGACTGTTGTTCTACTATAAATAGGGGTCAGTTTGAACGAATTTTACGTCAGATTTTCTGGTTTTTCACTCCTCTTCTTCTTCCACTTTTCTTAATAAAAATTCTTATCATTACTCTGCCGAAATCTACATTGAATTGAACTTTATCATTCGTAGTTTGATTCTCTATCACTATCTCAACAAGATCCTCGGTGCTATTCAGAGTTATAGGACTTTTGTAATCAACTTAGCGAGAAAAGGTGTGATTGTAGCCTTGAAGATCAATCAAGCATGATAAGGTGTGATTGTAGCCTTGGAAAATCAATTGGGTGAACTTGTTGTCCGTAAATTCAAGTGGGCGAACTTGTAGCCCGAAAAATCAAGTATCTCTATTTAGAGGATTGTGATTCTGGAGGGTGTACCTCGTGGCCTTGAAATCGAGGGTTTAATTGTAAAGATTGCTTTTGAAAGAAAATCCATACTTGTGTTGCGAGACTGGATGTAGGGTAACTCCGAACCAGTATAAAATCCGGTGTGTTCTTTCCTTTACTGCGTTTTATTTTATTTCTGCATCTGTGTTTGTTTCTGTGATCATATATGTGTCTGTATATTGCACACATCTGTGTTTAAATTAACATAAACTCAAAAAGATTTAGTAATTCTTTATAAACACTATTCACTCTACTCTAGTGTTAATACTAGCCTTAAGATCCGTAATCCGCATTTCTCACAAAAACTAACTCTTAGAGGAACATGGAATGGCTTATGGCAATCTGGTTTAGCAAAGGACTGGATTTTGAATTAAAAATTTCGGCGGTCAATAATTTTTGGAGTTTGGACTTTTAGTAATTCAAAACAGGTCTTCCTACCGCAAGGCATGTTTTGGGGGCAAGTTTTGACAGGCCTTTTGATCAAGCAATATACTAGCGGATTTAGCTAAATGGATTTCATAATCATTAAGGCAGAAAGCTTGGAGGGGTGATTATCAAGTTGGAAAATCGGGTATATGCAAGGCCATGGATAATAGTTAGACGGGTTTAAACAAATGGCATCCCAGAGTTGGCTAATTATGGATTGGTACTTCCCATAAGCAGGGATTGGTGCTTATCTCTTCCCCTAGGTAGGTACTGGATCAGATCACTATGTCTATGGACACTTAACTCGGCAGCTAAACTCAACGGAAATCGACCGATATCTTCAAATTTCACCTAGGTAACATCGCAGAACAATTCAAGAAACATGAAGCTAGCTTTGCAGGGGACCTACCACAGGGGTCGCCGACCCCAATTTTCAAGCATAGGGATCGGTGCTGATCCCTCAGAAAGGTCACAATGGGCCCCATTTTTTCTGGAGGGGTTCGTCTTGTTCTTCGACCTTTGCGCATGGATCTTTAGCTGGATGTTTGGACGTCTTCTCCTATAAATATTGGATTTTTTGGCTCAAGGAAAGAGATCTTCTTCTTCCTTCTAGATCTTCTTCTCTTGGGCTCTCTTACCTACATTCTGTCATTTTTAGTACTCAACTTCAAATCATTGTAACTGTAATCGACATTATAAATAAAAGAAAAAAAAACCTTTGGAATGAACATAGGTCAAAAATACATCGAACCACTGTAAACCTGTTGCGTTCATTTCTTACTATTTTAATTTTCTATTCTTCATATTTTATTCTCTACGTCATTCTGTTTGGAGTTGGTTATTGGATTTGTTGTGCTTTCATCCTATTTGGGTGTTGGTGTCATTTTTAACACCAATAACACCTTTATTTTCAATTTCAGTAAAAAGAAATCATTACTTTTAGAAAATTAAATCTCAATAATAATTGCATGTGTTCTTTGATGAAAACATATTTTTAATTTTTTTATGAAAATTTGCAAATATTCACGGAATTCTCTCTAAATATTTAAAGAAAACTTTGCAATTATTTGCAGACTTCTCTGCAAATATCCGTAAATAAAAGTAAAGGAAGCAAAAGAAGAAAAAGAATAGAACATGGCCTTTATTTTCAAGTTCTGTATGCCTAGAAACATGTATTGGATTAAATTCCTATTTATATTTTCAGCAAAATGAATCATTTATTTTTAAAAAAAAATTAAATATGAACTTTAATCACATATTTCTACGAAGAAAACTAGTATTTTTATGAATTTTTTTTAGAAATTCAAATTTTTACAGTATTTTTACGCATATTTGCAATTAAAAAACATTAAATTTTTACCGTTTCTTCTAAAAATATTCTAAAACTTAAAACTAAGGCTCTATTTGGTTTGTCATTTTTAGTTTTTATGTTTGTTAGGAAAACGTGCTGACAACGCATGTGTTTTTGAAAAACAGTTGATTTGAAAAATGAAGTTAAGTTATAAAATAGAAAATAAATTTATTTTGTTTTTCATGTTTTGAGAAATACAAAAAAATGGAAAAAAAATTCATCTTCTTGATCGTCCTTACATCGTCGTCGCAGCTGTCTAAACTTTATATATCTTTTCCATTATTTTGATATATTGTAATAAATGTTGAAAATGTAAAACATAAATTATAAAATGAAATCAAATAGATCCTAAGGTTTTTTAAAAATCTTGTTTTCGACGAGGAACGGCTGTGTATGCAAGAATTAATTAGATTTAACAAAACAATTGCTCATAAAAATGCTATAATTGAGTTTCAGCACTACTGTACATGTACTGTGATATTGACTGTTCCAAGATTATTTGGACACATAGTACAAACATACGTAATGTATTTATTAGTACTTATACTATAAATTAAGGTTTTATTAATAACCGAAATTAAGAGAGGGTAGTGCGGGATGTACGAATTGAGGCGGAAATTAAATTTCAGACTAAAATTCATACAGCAGTCTAGGGCTTAACAGAATTACTGAACTTAAAATCCATGATACACCAATTACAACTTTCCTTGGTTCCAGGTACAAAGACTACTATTATTCTAATGCTGACTTCAGCTTCTTGAAAAGATCGTTCATTGCCACCTGAAATCCTTCTTCCACCTTTAAACATTTCAAACAAAAATCGTATCAGCCAAGGAAATAGTACTCTTTTTATGCACTTACATAATCTATATCTCGATACTACAACTAGAATTACCTTAGATGTAATTGTTATATCAAGAATCCGTTCAGAAAATTGGGTAGAATTTGCACTGACCACTTTCAAATGAAGGTTTTCAATAACATTAAGAGCTTTCACCAATGTACCTTTGC
Organism: Allium cepa; assembly: GCA_030765085.1. NCBI lineage: Eukaryota > Viridiplantae > Streptophyta > Magnoliopsida > Asparagales > Amaryllidaceae > Allium > Allium cepa. Next base: position 512,902,912 of record CM060941.1, read on the forward strand.
AAGCTTGAGTGCAATGAATCTTGATTAAATACGTGTTTACAGAAACTTTTAACTCGATTTTTGGACTTTGCCCATCATTGCTCGAAACTGAAACAAGCTTGGACTGTTTGCTTGTAAGCTCAGCCTCATCAATTGGGTCTTTGGCCGCTACTTGCTCCTCAAGTGTCTTCACTTTTTCTTGGATTTGTTTTATGTATTCAATTGTTTTCGTAAGCACCGATGCTTTGTCTCTCTGCATTATCAAAATCCTCACTCAACTCTAATATTGTAGGTGACGGAATCTACACATTTAATTTTGAACTTTTTCTTCTGTAAAAAGGTGCAATTAATTACTGGCTCTTTTGCTCCTGCGCTACAACATATATAAGATATCTTTCTTTAAGCTGCTATATGCATAAATGTTTTACAGTAGATCACTTTACAAATGCAAAATGCGAGCCTCTTTCATTACAACCATGTTTAGCAAATAGTAAAAGCTTATCAGTTACTTATTACTGTGTCTGTGTATTTTAAAACAATTCATAAAGAGGCAAAATAAATTGTTAACCCATAAGTAACAATTACCTTCTTATCACCTATTTCAATTCTTCCTACTAAATTTTACAACCGTTTCAATTTTAATTTTTTTTTTTTTTACACTGCACTTTTTTAAATTTCATACTTAAAGGTCGTTCCTAAATAGGCTTGAAGTAAAAGAGAAGTTGTAGACCTCAAATTGAAAATGTAGAGCAAAAAAGATACTAAATATTCACTATTGAAAGGAAAGAAAAGGTACCTTCTTCAAACCAGGGACAATACCAGACAATGTAAACAAATTTTCACTGACTCTCTCCCTCCTTTTCCTCTCAGCAATTACGTGTTCGCGGTTAGCAAACTCAGCCCTACTACGTGCAGTTTTGGATCTTTTCGGTGTTTTCTTAAAAGCCGGTACTGCTCGTAGTTCTATTGGAGAGCCAGGGTCTCCAAATGAAAGAATGCTTGGAATGTTTGTGGACGAACAACTCCACTTCATTCCACTGTTCTCTTGAGGAAGCTCTTCGGCATTGTTGTTTTTCTCAAGGATATTAGTATCTTGCAGAATCTCTTGCGATTCCAAACTAGAATTCTCCGACGATGGTCCTTGAATGTACTGATCCCAGGTGCTATTCTCCGTTAAGTTGAAATCAAAGCTGCTTATATCCCATCGATTTGTGCAGTTCTGCGTTTCCATCTCCTATAGATTTCATTAATTTGACGGTACTTTAATATGTTTTTCAAGTTTTTAAAATAATAATAATAGAAGAAAAATTAAAAAAAAATATTCTACTTACCAAGTTGTTCAAGAGCGAATCAAGATCTGATAAGTCCATATTAGCGTTTCTAATAAAAGTATTTAAAAACAAATATCAGTATGGCGTGCAGATATTCTACAATGATTCAGATATGAAATGCTTGACATATGTATGAGAAGAGAAAATAAAATAAAAATTACCTGATTTTGTCGTTGTAAACTTGTTAACCTTTTTATTTCTGTTTTCCTCTTATTTTTATATAAAAAAATATACCAGATTGCAGTGGATCAGTCGTTCAACTGGTATGGCAAGCTTCAATTGAAACTGCATTTTAGTCGGGATGTAGTCATATATATATATATATATATATATATATATATATATATATATATATATATATATATATATACATATATTGAATGCGAATTGGAATTATGAAAATGTTAACATGTCCCGCGAACACGTGTTAAGGTATTTTAAATATATAATATAATTTCTCCTTTTTCATATAACTATCATTTTTAACACCCGGGTTTAGAACATGGTAACCTTTGCATATAAGATTCTTGTGACAAGTCCATGATGTACATCTTAGAATTCTCAAAAATAGTGAATGAGATATATCCCACGTCGTCAAAAATAAGTCCATTTTCGTGTTTATATAGTGTACTCTCAACCCCTATATTGACCCTTAAGGTTAGGTAATTTTGTCCGACCGACTGACCGAACCGGACCGGGTTAGATCGTATCGGGTGCGTGTCCAATAAGATTGGGATGTTTCACATATTTTTGCTACCTAAAAATGGACTGATTTTAAAATAGAAGTGTGTTTAAAAAGATACGGATTTTTCAATGGTTGTAACTGTTGCAAACTGATAAAGAGACGCGATGTTGCAAACCGCAACAGTTCTTGACTGTTGCAAATGAAGGGACGCGACTGTTGCGAACAATAACACTTTTTGGCATTGCAAACGAACGAACGCGAGAGTTGCGAATAGTAATACTTTGTGGCGTTGCAAACGAACGGACGCGACTGTTGCGAATAGTAACACTTTTTGGTGTTGCAAATGAAGAGATGCTACTTTTCTCAACGGGTGTAGCTATTGGAAATTCGACTATAAATAAGAAGGAATCATGATCACTTTTTTCACTCAATTTTAAAACCGAATTATCTCTTCTTTATCTTCATTTTCTTAAATCATAATCAGTTCTATTATATAGAGGGGAAGGAACTGTTTATAAATGAGCTCTTTCAAGAAGCAATGATTCGAAACATAATCAACTTGAATTCGGGACAGCTATTAGAAATCTTAGGGAAAGACTTGATTTGTTATCTCATGTCTGCTTTTCGTGAAAAAAGACCAATTGAAGGGGAGGGTTTCTTCAAACAACAAGGAGCTGAGGCAACTATTCAATCAAATGATATTGAGCAGGATCATACACATAACGATCTCGAGCAGCTTATGTCTGTTGTATCTTGGAAGATTTTGAATAAAGTCTTAAGGAAATTGTTTCGACAAGCCTCAGACGAAATTTCCTTCTTCAACCGGTTACATTTCTAGTTGATTTTTGTGTGTGTGTGTGTGTGTCATTTTCGTTACTACGTTGTGTTATTTCTTTAAAGAATAACGTTTGATTTATCACTATAGTTACTATTATTATAGCTGTTAGTTTGTTGTTGTAACATACTTATTATTAAAAATAGTTAATACAGAATTACAAAGTAGTAGAAATCTAATTTCTAAACTTGTGAGACGAGTTTATTATTTATTAATCTCTGTTTTGATATACTAGACCTATAACAGTGCGTGTATGCACTTTGCATAAAACCTGAAATAACTGCAAAATCAAATGCACTTTGCATACTGTGAAACGGGAACTGTAAAGATTATCTTTTATGGAAATCAAAATTTTATATACTTTGGAATGCACAATGGTTTGCACTTAAGGCCGAATCCAAAGGTCATACCCTCACATCTTGTACATTTTACGTCATTTAGCCTTGCACTGATTATCAAACACTCTTCATTCAAAACACCAAAATATTAATGTTGAAATGCTTGGATTATAGAATCCAATTATTTCTTTAACAACGGTTAATGATGTCTATATAATATGGTTCTAGGTTCTTCGAAAACCCACTATTTCTTCTTGTCATCCATATAAACCTTTACTTGCAAAAAAATTAACATTGAGTATTTTGCTCAATTTGAGGATCTCGCTCTGCAAAACTACAAATTTTTAACAAAAGAACCACAATGTTATAACAAAATTTTAATAAATGGCGCTCAACCGCTTTTTTTAACAATTTTAAACCAATTTGAGAAGCATCTGGCATTCTCGGTGACAAAAAAGTCTCATAGAAGCTTAAAGGAAATTTCTATAGAACAGTAATTAGGCATGCGATGCTGTACGGTGCAGAATATTAGCCTATTAAGAACCAACACGTTCAGAAGATAAGCGTAGCAGAGATGCGTATGCTGCAATAGAGTTACGGTCATACAAGAAGATACCGACTTAGAAATGATGATATATGTGAGAAACTTGGAGTAGCGCCAATTGAGAAGAAACTAATTCAACATCGCTTAAGATGGTTTGAACGTCTCCAACGAAGGCCGCCCGAGGAACATGTGCACGTTGGAATCATAGATTGTCTCGTTTGCTCAAAGAGAGATAGAGATCGACCAAAGTTGACATGAGAGGAAGTTGTTAAAAGAGACTTGAAGGGTTGGAATATAGTCGAAGAGCTGGTAACGGATATGAGCACATGGAAGTTAGCAATCCACGTACCAGAACCCTGACCTACGAGTCTTATAAGTTTTAGATTATACGATTAGGGAAAAAGAGCCCAAGACGTAACGTTTGGTCTCTGATCAATGTTACTATCAGCACCATTATTATTATTTGTACTGTTATCATCATTTCTATTTTTTATTTTATTTTTTTGCATTTTTATTTATTTATTATTTATTTATTTTATTTTTTTACATACATATGTATTTCTATCTTTATTTTACTTAGTTATGTTATTATTAATTTACCTATTTGACTTAATTTTATCGTTGCTATTGTTATTGTTACTGTTATAACCTTTAAATTAATTTTGTCATTTATTTTCGAGTTCCATCTCTAGCCGACCCCAACTTGTTTACGAATAATGGCTCTGTTGGTGTTGTTGTTGTGTTCAACTGCTTTTTAACTAAGCTGATTTCAACCGAAATTAGAAGGCCAAACGTTACTGGAAGCACAGTAAATAGCGACAACCCGTTTGGATGGCCGTCAACGGTGCGTCGTCCAATTCGCGACGGCTGCCGACGGCAAGCAATTTCCTTGGTATAATTGAAATTAAAATAACATAGTCGTCGGAAGCCATTGGAAGGCATGACTAATCAAACCGTTAACGGCCATCGGAAGCCGTCAAAAAATCACGAATACCTACAGCCACACCGACAATCTCTTTCATTTCATTCTCTTTCCCAAATCAGCCCTCCCCTCCTCCAACCCCTCCTCCACGCCGTCAACAACCTTCCACGCCACCGGCGTGGGTCTCCGGTTTCGATTTGCAGCTAGCTTCATCACCTATTTCTCGGTAAGAAGGTATAATTCCTAAACCATATATTTAATTTTAATTTATTAAATTAGGGTTAATTTGTTGTTATTGTTGTATAATACCCCATTGATTGTTTGGTATATCTTATTGAATGCTAATTAGCTTGTTATTACAATATTTATCATTGAAATGTTGAGAAAGAAAAAAAAATAGTGTCTATGTGCGTTAATTAGTGTATATGCATTGATTAATTAGTGCATACGCACATTAGGGCTACTTCGGATGAAAGTCGATGCTCAAAATTTGATATATAAGTTTCTAAGATGACAAGAACGATGTTTTAGTGTATGTGTTTTTTAGAATGTAAATAAATTGTTGTAAAGATTATTCTATAATACGCTTTATTTTTTGTAAATCTCTTAGAGAGTTTTTGGCCTCATTTGACAAATATTGTATATGATTGTTGTATGAATATTCATTTTTATCACAGAACGGATATTTATATTCATCCAATACGATATTTGTCGGATCTGTCTCTATATTGAATAAGTTACAAACACAGTAGTAGTTATATTTTGCAAATCATTTTATTTTAAACGGTTCATAAAATTTCGACAATGCTTTCTTTTTGTTCCTTATGTACACACATGTGTACAATGTAGGAAAAAAGAAAAAGTGCTGCCGAAATTTTTTTGAATCGTTTAAAGTAAAATAATTTGCAAAATATAGTTACTCCTATGTTTGTAATAGGAAGTAGGATGACCAACATCAAAGTGTAAAACAATAACCAAAAAATTTGTGTAAATTTGTTTGAAAGTAAAATTGAATAAAATAATATTATATATTTGTGAAAATTTTGAAATGTACGATTTATTTGAAAAATGACATGTCAAGACATAAATGATTAATGCGTTTTTATGTTTTAAAGTAGGAAAAATAATCAGTTATTTTATCGATCACGGTTGGATGTACCAACAAAGAAGTAAAATTGGAGGCTCAATAGGCGAACATTTTCAAAATAGTGTACACATCTTTATTGAATTCGCTTTACGTAATAATGAAAACGACGAACAAATTCTTTGTTCACGTAGTAGGTGCAAACTATAGAAGTATTTGATACCATATATGGTAGAAGTTCATTTGCGCCAATATGGTTTTGTGCTGAATTATTTGATTTGGGATCGTCATGGAAAACTTATAGTACCTAATCCCATACATTCGGAGGAGAAGACAGATAATGAACTTGTTTCGATGAATCTCATAGAAGATATGGTTGAAGATGCAGCACGTTCAATGTTCACATACTATTGAAGTTGATGGTAACGATGTTAATGTCGAAGAACCAAGTATATGAGCAAAAAAAAATTATGATTTATTGGATGTCCAAAGTGTGCATCCTGCTATCCTTAGTTCCTAATGAATTTGAATTGTGTTTTCTGATTATTGGATCATGATGGAGTGGTGAAGCTAGTATCTTAATTGGCGACTGCAATGTCCTAGTGGTTTACTATATATATTGCTGATTCGTGTTGAATTGTGATATAAGGAGTAATGGTGGTGGTTCTGGGTATCTCTCGCCTTTCTACTACGGGCCAAATATGTTGGAATTGCTGGAGCTCCGTCTTTCAAAGCCTTTCTGTATAAACTATTATGTCCAAGTTCTCGATAGATGTTGTTTCCATTGCGTCCTCTTCCTTGCCCTTGGAGGTAACAACACACTCAAATGGATGGCTTCTCTCCGATCATTGATCATTCGAGCTCCGGGGGCAGAGAGTTGTATCTCTTTCATTTTGCTATAGCATTCGCGCTGCAAGCTGTGCTAGCGTCCCTAAGCGACCATCTATCTGAACTCCTGATAGTGATGTTTTCTCATCTTTATGTGCATTACTGACCCAAAGGAGAGGCCATGCATAGTTGTAGCGGCTAGTCTGATTTTCGTCTTTAAATCGTGTAGCGTGTAAGCACCATCGATTCGATCAACACATGCAACTGATTGACGAATCCTTCCTTCACCCTTTTCCAAGGATGGAGATCCAAGAGTATATGGTAGAGCCCTGCAATAACTTAATATTTATTAGAATTATATAGTACCTTCTTTGTGCCCCCTTGTTTATCAGCAAGTGCGATGACTTAGGAACTTTCTAGGGGCTCGCGTTAGCCCTTTATAAAGGTTTGTAGTGGGCACTCAAAGTTTTTTGTTTTATTGGAGGGTGGACTAGTAACTCTTGGCCTTATCTCTTTCTCTTTTCATATTTATTTAACATATCTCCAGGTATGAAGTGCTATTGAAATTATTTGAATCATGTCTGGCATGCATTGGATTGGTGATGCCTTCGTACATGATAGGAGTGATGAAGTGTCGTGCTTGTCATATCTAGTATTTGAGTATTCAATCTTCATGACTTCGGTCTTCAAGTTGTGATATTTCGATCCATCAGTGAGATCCCAATTGTAGTACTTTGATTTGATGCTGGATGGAAAAAGGCTTGTGCATGGGTTTCATTTGGTTATGCGGAATGCCGCATGTGTTCTCTATACTGGGACTTCCCTTGTATTATAACGTTGAGGTCGAATACTTCTGTCTTCCCTAAGCATGTCAAGAGTTTATCCATCATAGCTTTATGTTAAGCAGTGAAGTGTTTACTGATTTCAATCACAGCCATGTTGAATTTACGTCCGATAATTTTTAGCACCAGGAGGTTATTATACTAGTCTTCCTGCTTTTTCACATCCGGATAGCTATTGCATTCTTTGTAGCGGAGTTATCTCACTTTTGGCGGCATATCGGGAAGTTGCTCTCCTTCCCTTCCTTGAGAATTTTTACTTTTCGAGAGAGATGATTCAATTTTTGAAAAGGATTGGGAGGTTTTGAATCTTTGAAGGGTTGATGGTCCAACTCTTAAAATAAAGAGAGAATCTTGAGATAGGAGATATAGCTTCTCAATCCAAGGAATGGTGATTACAAACTTGAAAAAAGAAAAAGAGAAAAACTCTAATTTCAAAGAGACAATGACTTTAGATCAGGAAAAAGGATCTCAAGTTTGGAGGGAGAAAAGGATTTTCTTAGAACCGTAATTTTATATTTTACTAGGGGAATAGATTCCTCTCATACAAAAGAGGAAGATAGTTTACTTATGTTAAAGAAGCCATGCTTCCAGATGAAAAGAGAATAAGATCTATAATAATTTTAGATCTATAAAATGACTAAGTGTTTCTTTTGGTCAAAAACAAAGTTTTTTGATCTGAAATGAAAAAAAGAAGATATAACCATTTCAGATCTAAGAAATGAATACATTTTTTTGCTTAAGAAATATTGTTTGCAGATCTGAAAGGAGATATGGTGATTTTAGATCTAAGAAGTGAATATATGTTTCTTTTTTGTTAAGGAAAGCATTTTTAGATCTAAAATAAGAGAAAAGAAAGATAGAATATTTTTTTATCTCTAAGAAATTGTGATTGCAGATTCCAAAAGAAAAATAGATTTTCCTGAAGTAACGGATTTAGATCTAGGAGATATAGAGTATTTTGATCCAAGAAATAGTGATCTCAAACTGGGAAAGTGACAAAAAGAGAATCTCTCATTCCAAATGACTTTAGATCTGAAAAGAAAAAGCTATAGATTCTATCAAAAATGCAATTTCAGTTCTTAAGACTGAAAACATGCTTTCTTTTCTAAAAGAAAATAATGATTTGGATCACATAGAGGGAAAATAAGGTTTCTTCTACCAAAAAAACCATGTTTTCAGATTCCAAATGAGAAAAGAGAGGTGGCTTGATTTCAGATCAAAAGAATGAGTACATATTTTTTTTGTTAAGGGACATGTGTTTGTGGATTCGAAATAGTTAAAGGAATATCTAAGGATTTCAGGTCTATGAGATGACATTGTTTTGCTAATAAACAGTGTCCGTGAACAGTAAAAATAAGATCTAAAAAGTGGACAAGAGATTTCTCTATGTAGTAAAATGGATGTTTAGACCTAAAGAGAAAAGGAGGATTTTTTTTGTTTTATGTAAAATAGTCATGGTAGATCTGGAAAAAACATAGATTTCAGATCTCAGAATGGGGAGAGAGTTTCTTAAGAGAAGAAACGCCAATCGCAAGTCAGAAGATTAAAAATAATAGGTTTCAAAATAAAATGAAAATTAAGAAAAAGATAATTTCCTTTTAAAAAAGGAAAGTTTTGGTCTGATTGAGAGTCTTTCAGTGAGGTTCCTCGCTACAGCTTGGCATTACTTCCTCTATTCTGAGTTTCCAGTGCAGGCTATCATTTCCAGCTTTTCTTTTACTTTCACTTCAGATTAGAGGCTTCTGCTGTCCTTTTGATCAAGATGCATAGAGTTTTTCTGCCTTATGTGCTGCTTAGAGCTTCCGAGATTTTTGGTGCATCATTCCGGCCCAGATGCTCAGAGTTTCTCTTCTCTTTTTATTGCTTGGAGCCATTGAGATGTATTGAGCATCTTTCACTTTTGTTTCTTTTTTTTAGTTTTTGTTACCTGCCAGGCATGTTGGCAGCACCTTGTTTTAGTGTTATATATATATTTGCATGTGTGCTCTCCTCTATTCTATAGAGGATCATACATTTCTCTCAAAAAAAAGGAAAGTTCAGTTCTCAATGAAATCACCAAAATGTTAGCACAAAAATGGGCAAACACTCATATCATTGTTATAGAGCTGTGAATATTGTTTGTAGTATATAGCTATTGTTTGATAAAAATTAGTTGTTGATGTTTAAGGTAGAAAATTAGTAATTTTCAATAAACAATATATAAAAGACTTAAATGCAAAAAGACACAGAATTTAGAGTGATTTGGCCTGAATGTGTCTACGTCCATTGTTCCTCTTTTATTATCTCATTCATTTCTGATTACAAGTACAAACTTTGAATACGAGTATATATACTATTAGAAATAAGATTTTTCCCTCTTGAAGTTGTTTGCTATTGTTGCTGAAAGCTTCGCTCTTCAGCATCCTTTTTTTATGATGCCATATGCTTGGTATTTATAGAATGAAGATATGTGGAGAGGCAGCTGAGTAAATAGTATTTGGAATTTGGTTCAACCTTCTTTCCTCTAAGATTTGGTTCAACCTTCCTTGCATGACTATCGAGCTATTCCACTTGTGACAACCATCATACACCTCCAATAACCCCAGAACGCGTCATGAAGAAATCCCCGAAGTATCATCGCGCCATGATGAAAATTTTCAACTTTTTTTTAGATCAGTCACACCTAGGTTGAGCCCCAAAGAAACCTTCCCCCGACTCCAAGCTGCATTACTCCTAGCTGACTCCAGGTAAACCCTTAAATTTCTCATGCCGACTCCAAGAAATTGTCGAACAAAAGTTTTGGTTCGATCATCGGAACGACTCCAATCAGACTGGTTATTGAAGACCCGACTCCAATCAAGCGCCGAACCAATGTTTGGTTCGGTCATCGCCCCGATTCCAAGAAGACTCAAGATTTTCAAGCCTTGACACCAAGTGGCGTCGAACCAAAGTTTTGGTTCGGTAATCTAATCGACTCCAACCAGAATCCAGATTTTCAAGGCCCGACTACAAGAAAGCATCGAACCAAAGTTTTGGTTCGGTCATCACACCGAGTCCAAGCACACTCGAGATTTTCAAACCCAACTCTAAACGAGCACAAACCAACATTTTGTTTCGGTAATCCTACGACTTCAAGCAGACTTCAAATTTTAAAGGCCCGACTCTAGGCATGCGTCGAACCAAAGTTTTGGTTCGGTCAGCATGCCGACTCCAACCAGACTGGAGATTTTCATACCCGACTCCAAGCATGCGCCGAACCAATATTTTGGTTTGGTAATCCAACAGACTCCAAGCAGACTCTAAATTTTCAAGGCCCGACTCCAAACAAGCGTCAAACCAAAGTTTTAGTTCGGTCATCGGACCAGGGATCTTGGCTTGCTGTTGGAATGTCGACCTTGAACGACGGTAGAGCGTCCCGGTATCGGCCTCACGGGATGGTGGTGGCCAAATCTTAAGATGATCGTATCTCTCAATATGTAGCTCGGATTGAGACGCGATTTTAACCTATGTCCATATCTTTATCTCGAAAGTACCCGCAAACTAGTTTGAGTCTATTTCAGATCGCTGACGATTGTGCTCCTAACTCCTCATGCTCATCATGCAATGGGCGTAAATGCTTACAACACTTACACGTAGCCAAAACAGTTAAGAGCACGAGTACTATCTAGAAGATGGGATTTATCCAAAATGTAGCAGCATTATGAAGGCCTATCCAGATTCAATTGCATGAAGTAGATAATGTTTGCTGAGTTGCAAGAAGGACAAACTAAAGATGTTGAAAACGAGTCTGGAGTCCTTCAATATAGATTCGATGGTTAGTAATCCTTGTAGATTATGGAAGCGATCCAAAATGAGTATAATCGTGTTTAGATGCATTATTCTACATAATATATCATTAAAGACGAAAGGGATATGGAGGAGGGCCATCACTAAGAATACGATGGTGAAAACCAAATGTCAAAAATAATCCGGGAAGACATCCTTCAAACAGAAGAATGTTATAACATTTACAAGGACCAACAACTTGCATACCGATATGCACCACTGCATATTATGTTCTAAAAGGATCTTATGATTCATATTTGGAACCATTGTGGAAATTAGTAGTTTACTTATATGTTTGATTATTTACTTCAAGTTTGTACTTTGTTTCCTTAGGAAGGCTAGTTTGTTTCTGGTTGTATTAATCAATCATTTTGCGTTATACTTTATTTTTATTAGAATCTAAAAAACTAGATCATTCTTTAATAACCAAAGATACGTTAGAAATTTTCTACGAAATAACAATCATATCATTTCAAGGAATATAAAGTAAATATTTAAGAACATAGATTGTTTGATTCAAAATACAGTACAATTTACAGAAGTTAGCATAAATCATTCCCTTTTTTAGCCCAACAAATATTGGGTCATAAATTCATTCATTACTATCAAATCCTTCTCAATAACCATTTACTCGTATTTATGACATTCATGATCTTTATTGCTCAATTTCCAATTAAATGCTCTTCACGTCCACCTTTTCCTTCGCAACAATGTTTCTCTTTTGATTTCTTCTTTCGTTCATTTCATAGGTATAAATATATTCAAGAATCCATGGCCGTTTTGATCTTATTCTTCTTCATTGTTGTTTTCACTTTCATTGTTATAATGCCTTCATTAGGTATTTTAGTAAGGACACGCACCTCATTTTCCTCTTCATAAGGTGTTTTCCACCAGAAGAGTCCCCGGGACTCAAGTGGATTTTTGATTTTGGTGTTTTTTCTTCCTTTTGTTTTTTTGTTTGAACGTCTCATGTCAGAATTCCACCTTGATTGACTTATCAACATCTCATAACAAAATTTGAATTTGTATGGCTAAGGTTTTTTGACACCATTTTCCATTGCTAATAAGTTATGAGAATTCTGCATTTCGCCATTTTTTTAGTAGGAGAAAAAAAATTCAGAATTTGATATAAATAAATAAGGAAAATCAAGAAACATACCAATGGATTTCGCCTTTCATTCCACTAGGTTTGCTTTCTTGGTTTTGTAGATCTGCAATTCGTGATTGAGTATATCGATTAATTTTTCAGAATTGACCTTGAATCGTTCACATTTATTGTGCGTTGTTTAGATGTTTATGGTTATGAGAATCTATTACTTTTCTTTAGAATTTATCTCTGCATTGGTCACTACTCATAAGCGAATCATGAGAATAATGCATGGCAATAAACATATCGTAAATTGTAATCTTCTTCAGTTTGTCATTGTTTGGATGAATGCAAGCTTGGAGGTGTTTCATTCTGCCCACGATTGTCTCGAAACACAAATTATGTGAACCTAATGTGTGTGTGAACTTTGTGAATGGTGAAGTCATTTTATGGATTGAATTTGTTTCAAGATTTATTTGGTCGTGTGGGAAAGTTAGGGTAGAATGTGATGTATTTTGAAGACTGAAAGTTGGCTATTGATGGACGTATGAGTGACAATAGTCGTTGAAGTGCGAAACGGCCGTTTTATGAATGTTGGGTTTATGAATGTTGGGGTTTGAAAACCTATCGAATGGACGTTTATATTTGAAGCTTCTATGAAATAGGCTTTTAAAAACACATGCCTATTTACTGGACGAGCGAAAGCTTTGTGCTTATTTAATGGACGACCGATTTGATACGCCTATCAAATAGCCGTCTGACACCAGTTTAGAATTGTGAAATGATCCTCGAACGTTAACCTCTCTAGTATTTTATGTTGGAGAGCCTCGTTCGTTTCGAAGAAATGGTCATGAAGATTTGATTCAATGCAATTGCAGATGCTGTTAACAAAACGCTGAATCAATAAGTGAGTCTGAATTTTAGTAGTGAAATTGAAATGGCAACCAAAGCTTCCCTGAAGAGCGTTTCAACAAAATGAAAACAAACATAACGTTAACACAGTTGCAGGATTGAATTAGCATATGATAAAAACGAAGTGGTGAAAGGTGGGAATGGATGCCCTTTAATGTTAATGTCAGAATTGCAGCGTAGACAGTAAATAGATCTCTAGATATTGGGAAAGTGGCAACACCGCTCTTTTTTTAATCTTTTTCACCCAAACGTAAATATTAATTACATCTATCCGCATGTCAGTTTTACCGTGGAAGCGTGTTTAAATTTCCGCTTCACTCGATCAGATCAGAAGCAGTGGATGTACTATTTTCGCACCTTGTACACATGTTTACAATACTTCCAGAAAAGAGACAGCACTAATTGCTCAGGCCTTGGCTTTTACCTACCACTACGTTTCCAACGATTCAGTAGTATATTAAATGACCTGTTGCTAGCTGACAAATTACATTTGTTATTTTTGCATCTACCACGTTACATCGCTTGGAAACTGAATAAATTAGTAAAATCCAAAATAAATTAGCTGACGTTAACTTGTTACCTAAATTCGGATATTAGTAATGGGTGGTTAGTAAAAATAAATAAATAAATTCCTATTTTATCCACTAAATTGAAACATGCCGATTAGAGCGAAGGTGAACGTCGTCAAATGGACTTCACTTTTGAAAGTGAAACGCACCATCCATCGAAAATTAAAGGAAATAAGACACAAATTTACCAACATGAATTTCAATAGAGCATAATCAAAAAATATGAGGTATTAGTAATGAGAGTTACCGAATTAAAAGTTGCATGTCGGTTTTATTTGTTTTACTAAGAGGTAGCAAACTTTCTTGTACATTACTTAGTCAGAAAAAATAAAAATAAGACCCTCTCTTGTTTAAAACTTAAAAATGCCCTAACGATCATAAAATTTGCCGACAAAAGCATTCAACTGTAGGTTGACGCAACATTTTATGTACATTATATAAAGAGAGAGAAACAAGGAAATATAAGATCCTTTTAAACAGTGCATATTTTGGTATTTTATTTATCATCGCATTTACAAAATTATAAATAGCATCTTATTTAGTTTAATTTCTGCCACAGCTAGGGACTACTCGACCATACACAGTGCCGAGGCTGGCTCATGTTAATATATTACCTTCACAAAATGAAAACAAATATGACCTAATTAACTCTATTTACAGCATAACAATTCAGTGTGATGTATGGAATGACCTGTTGCTAGCTGACAAAATAACTTTTGTTATATTCTACTCCAGTACGTTCCGTCAGTTGATGGCTGAGTAAATTAATATCAGTAAAAACAAAAATAAAAAGGGTACTTTAACATGTACACCAAAAGCAATTATTGGCAATCACTTGTTAGTTGAAAAATAATAATAAATTACATGCTTTTTTTATCCATGAAATTGAACACGTGGACGTTAATTAAACTAGTATAACCGTACAACAGTGGAGAAACCGACCGCTTGATTGTATAACTTTAATAAGAAATATACATTTAAATTTTTTATTAATATTACTTAAACATTAAGTGATAATATGTTGGAAAATAATAAATTGAGATTTGAATCTGAAAATATGAATTTCAAATTTAAATATTAATCAAAGCATTCAAAATTGTGGATTTGAAATTGAAATTTTAGAATTTGAAAATCATAATAGATTTGAATTTTGAATCTTTGATGCGCGAAATAAAAGGAGGAAGTTTAGGGAAACCGCGATGAGACAAAATTCATGTTTTTAGATAAACCGCGATAAGACAAGATGCACTTTTTTTGGCTTCAGAAAAATTGGTTTTAATCAAAGCATTCAAAATTGTCGATTTGAAATTGAAATTTTAGAATTTGAAAATCATAATAGATTTGAATTTGGAATCTTTGATGCGCGAAATAAAAGGAGGAAGTTTAGGGAAACCGCAATGAGGCAAGATCCACGGTTTTAGGGAAACCGCGATGAAACAAGATGCACGTTTTTTTGGCTTCAGAAAAATTGATTTTAGCCAGTGACAGTAAGCAAACCTTCCTAACAGTCGGTTTGATTACTTTGATAAACTAACAATCTTAGCATTTCCCAAATAACAAAGCCTAGACTGCAAATTGACACAACAACATTTCGTGTGGTTTTTATCACCATTTACGATGAATTTTTGTATGATCCACAAATAAATAGTTTTAACTCTTTATTATTTCAAATTTTTTTTTGTTTTATCACCATGCCATACCCTTAATCAATCAATCACAAAAACGTTACGAATTATGTCAAATTATATTGAGAAAAAAATTTATGCTAGTTTTGTAACAAATGTGCAACGGTTCTACGAGTTAATTTTTATCTTCTTCCGTATTTTTATAAATTGTACTTTTATGGTTGTAAATGTTTAGACGGTAAATAATTCGTTGCGGATTGCGGTAAATTGCTGATGGCTTTTGTTCAATGTTATATTACAGCTAATTTCCATGCAATTTGTGAAGAAAACATTTTTCTTTAAAGTATAATTTTTAGAGAGTGGGCTATATGCTATGGGTCAGGAAATGGTAAACCAAGGAAGTGCGTATATAGGGTAGAATTCATGGGGCGACATGAATTTCAAATTATGCACTGAAGCGCCGCCATTAAATAATATTCGGGCCTTATTTTGTACATAATATTCGGGTCTTATAGCTTTAATGTTAGAGAGTTTAGATTCCACTTTATTGGGTGGGTTCACAAAAACATTTCATGATCGCATTTTCTTTAATTAAAGTTCATCATCACTAATAGGCTAGTTCTATTTGAACCCATAGATCACTATGTAGCCCTTCAAAAAACCAATATAGTTTTTATACCTTTTTTTGCTCAGTGGCCCCATAAATTACTAAAATAATTCCAATATTACCCCTCTTTATCATTTGCACACTAAACAAAAAATGTTGAAACCATGATATTTTTATTAAATCTAAAACTCAATCGAGTCTACTCAAATGAAAATCCAAGCCCTAGTTGAGTTCACTCGAATGAAACCTGATAAAATCAATCTGATACCTTTCAAACATTGCATTTTCTCTTCAAAATAATTATAACGCAGAATAACTCTAAGATTAGGAATTGTACACCATAGTTAAGACTATAGATAAAAACAATCATAATCACGCAAACGTTCTACGTGAATCATATTTTTATCCTGTGGTTGAACTACACGGTAAAAATATGATTCATGCATTATGATTTTTGTAATATAACAAAATATTCAACTAAATTAACATCTGAAGGTAAAAATATAGATGATTTTATCTTCTCTAATTGTTGAGGAATGTCATCACTCTTATCAAAATCAATTAATCTGAAATGAAAATTGAATTTATTTGACTAAAATTAAAAAAATATGGTTTGTCAAAATGAGTGGCTAGAATTAAAGATGGTTCAAGTATGTACAAAAAAGAAGGGTAAATAGGACATCCAATTTTTATTTAAATCAAGATCGGGCTTCGCAAAAATTTGTAGGGGTTGAGTAGAATTAGCCTCGGTAGTTTCATACGCATTATCCAAAACCTATTCGTATCCCAAACCTAATTTAGGGTTTCATGAAATTCCAAAACCACGAAACATCCAATGATGAAACGCCTTCTTTGGCTTCTTTTTCGCTGCTGCTGCCATTGTTTCTCTAGAATGGGAGCGATGTACGACACGAAATGGAACGTACGAAACAAATCCAATTTATACAATTGGGAAAAGTAACTATACTAAAGATTGGTTTTTTTGCCAAGGTTAGTAGGTATGGATCAATGAACATTTCTTATTCAAAACTTCAAACTGCATTAAAATGCCATAAAAATGTGAATACGTGCAAGTTACGGTAATCTTTGTACAAGTGTTCTTACTGTTGAGACTTGGTTTTGATTCATGACATAAAGCTATCATCTACAACTATCATCTACAACATACAGATTTGACGACTGCTACGACAAAAAGAGAATATATACTACAAGGAGACAAGACTTCAAAACCGGTGCATCAATTTTATTATTTGAATTTTGAGTCTTAGGTCAATATTGTTAAAATCTCTCCTCGGTTAAGTATATATTAGCTTATATATTTTCTATCACTCTATTTACAAATATTTTATATCTATATATAAGTATATAATTGGATTATAAAAGTAGAAAAATTATATATGTGTGTGTGTGTGTGTGTGTGTGTGTGTGTGTGAACTGTGCCTATTGCACAAAATTCACCAGGTCAGTCGACTGACCCTGTTTGCCAGTCGACTGACACTGGAGAAAAAGTGCAACATGCACAGTGCACGTATATACGAATTTAAATATTTTAAATTCGTTTGAATATTCAGTCGACTGACCCTGAAGCCCAGTCGACTGAATTTCTATAACAGCAATATTTTTGAAAGGACATGACTTTTGTGAAGAGTTGCGAACCTTTAACGGAAAGATTCGGATGCAATACTTCGATCGAAACTCTTCACCAACAGTCGTAGCTTTCTAACTATTAAAAATATAAACTCCAACTTCATTTCAACTCACTGAATTACAATCGATTTCTCTTATTCTCTGATCTAACTTTCTAAAATCTATTTGCTATCATACTCTCAATTATTATGCGTAAAAGCAATACTATACCTTTCTATTCTTCATATACTTTAAATACAAAAATTTATACTCGAGGAGAAGATTATAGGGAGGGTGTACTACAAGTGACAAATCCGTGTTATCAGAACACACGTTAGTCAAAAACTATTTTCTGTATTTGTTAAAGTGCTGTTCTGCTGCTTAGGCGGGTGAAGTCCTCTTCGGCTGTTGAGGGGAAATCCTGTTCTGCTGCTCAGGTCCCTGTTCGGCTGCTCAGGGGTGTATATACCTGTTCCTCCGGGTTAAGTGAGAGTTATTGTTATAGTGAAATTCCAGAAGGAGTCTCGGACTGGACGTAGGAAGGTGCTCCGAACCAGTATAAAAATATCTGGTGTCATTTTACTATACTGCTTTTTATTCCGCACTATTTACAGTATTATTATCATTAGTATACTTTCTATTATCATATATCCATATTACACGATCCACACTGCACTTTCATTTGGTATCAGAGCGAGGTCATCATGTGACCGTAACACAGTTATCTGCTATTCTATTAATATGGACACTAACACCAGCACTAGCATTAACACTAGCTTTGTTGAAGGACAATCCACTACACGTCCACCACTATTAAATGGCATGAATTATAACTATTGGTCCACACGAATGAGAATATATATGCAAGCAAATATTTTTGAATCATGGAATATAACTCAGACAGAATATACTATTTCTACTGAAGAATATTCCACTTGGTCAAATACACAGAAATTAGATGCCACAGCCAATGCAAAAGCCATGAATATGTTGTTTTATGCTTTAGATAAAAATGAGTTTAATCATGTTAGCATGTGTAATACTGCATATGAAATATGGCGTACACTCAAAATCACAAATGAAGGAACCAACAAGGTTAAACAAAGCAAAATATCCATGCTCAAGAGTCAGTTTCCAAACTTTAGAATGAAAGAAAATGAATCCATAAATGACATGTATTCAAGATTTCAGGATATCTATCATTCATTAGTAGGATTAGGAGAAAAATTATTCAGATTTTGATATCGTATCCAAAATCCTTAATTCTTTAACGGATGAATGTGAAAGAAAAGTTCTCGCTATTGAAGAAGCGAACATTATTTTCAAAATAAATCCAGAAGAATTAATAGGAAATCTAATGTCCTATGAAGTGAATTTGCAGGCAAAAAGAGTTCCGGCTCAAGATAAAAAGAATATAGCATTTTATGTTGAATATGCGCTCTGCGCTTATATGATTTTTGTTTGATGATAATAAACATATATACATTCGTTTAAATGTATTTGTTAATATACTATTTTGTTTTCACATATTAAATAAATATTTGTTGAATAAATTAAATAACACAGAATTTGAATTCAAACGAATATTTTATTCAAACAAATATTTATTACAACTTTGAATAGTACAATTTCAAGCTCCCACTATAATTATACAACTTTGATTACAATTACATCACATTTCATATTTACGGTTCACCTCACTACATATCACTCACACTCGTATTTAATACATTCAACTTCTTTCCAGTTTGAAATCCAGCATCTGAATAATCTGCAAAAATATTTTCAAAACGCAGTAAAATTGAAAAAGAAATATTTTTGCAAATTCAAAAATAAAAGATGATTTTGAAAACATTGTTTGCCTCAGTTATTTGGGTTGTTCGTCATCATTTTTGATTGTATCTGTGCATATCAGCATTTTATCAGGGACAGGTTGTACATAAGTGGCTGCAGTACACACGTATACATTTGTACACGTGTGCGCTACCCCGCCAACTCGTGTGCACAAATCAAACAAAAGCACTGCTAACAATTCAGCACAAGGTCAAACCCAAATAACACACGGGTTCAACTCAAGGCAACTTGAATAATACAAGGACAAATAATCAAACTGCAACAAAATTTCTGAATGGAGGCAATGAAACAAAGACACAGCAGTGTCAAGTGAAGCAGTGGATAAGCCAAGACTGTCAAAAAACTAGAAGTGTGCTCAAAGCAAAACTAGTTCCAACATGAACAAAAACATGAAGCAACACATACAACAAGTGCATGCAACAGTGAAACTCGAACTCAATGTAACACAGTGAGATACAATAATGAAGAATACAACAGAGCTCAATATGAACTAATACGCAGTGAATCAAAGGAAAATGGAATGCAATGCAAGCACAGGTGGACAGTAAGACCAGGTTCATATGTACAGTATGGCAAATGCATGTACAAACCATGGTTCAATGCAAATACATGGAAAAATGCAACAGTGAAGCTACTGAAGGCAACATGACCAAAATATGACAGTGCCAACATACTACAACGACCAGAGTGACGATGCATGCTACAGGAACCAAAGTCCAAGACCAGTGAAGTACAAAATCTTCAGAGACAGGTGCAAGCTCAACAGTCAATTATGATCAGGTTAGTTGCAAGCTGCAAACACCAAGTGACAAAATATCCAGAGCAACTCAGTGAGTATATGCCGAAGTCAGAGACAAGTAGCAGTATACAAAATGGAGTGAATGCAACATGGTAAACAATCAAAGTGCAACAAGTATTGCAGTAATAAACAATATCAGAAAATCAAGTTCAAGGCAACAGTGACAATGCAGACAACTCAAATAAACAACATCAATGTCAACAGAAAACATGGCCAGAGACTATAGTTCACAGTGAGGTCGAAAAGCAGTAAACAAGCTATAGTTGAAATCATGGAAGCAATGCTCCAGAAAGTGGAAGAAAAAAAAAGACATAACAGTGAAGCCAACCAAGCAATTCACGAGAAAAAAATGATGATGAATATTCGCCTCTACTCGAAGTCGAATTCAAAATTCACGAAATCAGTATTGTCAAAGTCAATCAAGCGTTCACCGTGATAGCCAAGCAAATTGACCAAGTCACAAATCAAAACCGTGTGTGCCAAGCATCAAAAATACGAAATTGACAAAGTCAGAGATCAATCTCAGCATCAATACCAGATCGAACGGCCAAAGACAAATTCAAATGAACATATACGAACGCAAAAATAGGATTTCGAATCCTATATAAGCCCAATCATCATCGGAATAAATCATCGAGTTCAAGCATCAACCCAGTAAAGAAAAAGGATAAATTACATACCGAATAAAGGAGACGAACTCGATCAAAATCGAAGAGCCGTGAGCAAAACAGTGAGGGAAACGATCGACGAAAGCAACGAGAAAACATATATTCGATCGAACAAAAGTCGGCATCTTCAAAATTTACAAAGCCCTAATTTTGGAAGCAAGGAGCAAAGAGCCGAAGCCCTAATTTTAGTTGCAGAGAAGAACAAGCCGCCATCTCAAAGAGGAACGAACGAAGATACAAAAGAGGCCACCATTTCACAAAAAGAAACGGGCTAAAATAAAGAAAAGGGCCGGCCGTATTTTAAAAGGGCTTTAGTATATTTAAATAGGGTTTAAGTGTTAATTATTTGTCTTTTAATTGTTGTTTTTATTTTTCAAATCAAAACTTTGTAAATCACCACCTAGGGATTAGGTCGTGTCAGATTGTCTAGTTAGAATTAGTTCAGTGAGAAGGGTGTGCAAGTTTGCAAAGCTCTATAGGCGGGAGCAGAGTTTGCGAGTAATCAAAGCTCTATAGGCGGGAGCAGAGTTTGCGAGTAAGCGAAACTCTATAGGCGGGAGCAGGGTGTGCGAGTCTATTAGAGTGTTTGTGAGCGGGAGCAAATGTTTGCGATTCTAGTAGAGTGTTTGTGAGCAGGAGCAAATGCTTGCGAGTCTAGTAGAATGTTTGTGAGCGGGAGCAAATGTTTGCGAGTCTAGTAGAGTGTTTGTAAGTGTGATACTGTTTAATTCTAATAGAAATCTGGGAATGCAGCAGTAGGCAGGGGTTGCTGAAGTTGGGTAAATTTTGTGTGTGATTTACTTTTCAGCATATTTATTTTTGCAGTTTGTTTCTGTGAATAAATCGAGAAAATTTTGCTATAACCCTATTCATCCCCCTCTAGGGTTAATCTAGATCCTACAAGTGGTATCAGAGCACGGTATTTTTTCATTAACTCTAGAGTCATGAATCCACCAGATAATACTTTTGTTGAGGGTCGTTCCAATATTATTCCTTCTATTTTCAATGGAACAGATTTTTTGAACTGGAAATCAAAAATGGAATTTTATTTAAAATCTGTTAATATTAAATGTTGGGATATTATTGAAAATGGGTGTGATATAACAAATAAGGAAATTATCTCGGTTAATGCTCTTGCTATGCATATATTATATTCTCATATTAATCGTGATAATTTTTATTTCGTCTCTCATTGTGAAAATGCACAAAAAATCTAGAAAATTCTCGATGCAATATATGGTGCAAAAGTCAACAGCAATGAGAAGTCCTCCACAACCGACTCAGTTAAAGAAATATGCTTAACAGGATTGGTAAATAGCAGTTGTGATGAGGATGATGATGATGGAGCAGCTGAGCTGGCGTTAATAATAAAGAAATTCAAAAGGTGGAACAACAAATACGGAAATCCAGCTCTAAATCAACAATTGAAAAGCAAAATAATTAAAGCATTAGACAACTCTATAGAACACGGGATCATCTGCAACAAACCCGGTGATATCAAGCCCAATTATCCCCAATTTCAACTCAACAAAGAAAAGAATTCAGAAAGGAAATTTGCAGCCACGTGGAATAAAAGCGATAGCAGTGAAAGTGAGAAAGCAGATATATGCCTTCTTGGAAATATAACAGATAGCGATGATGACGATCCAAGCGAGGTATCAAAACTTACTCACTCTGAATTACTTATTTATTTCCACGAAGTGAATGGCTGTTTTGAATGACTTAGGGAAAAATACGCTAAACTTGAATCACAAAAAGACACTTTGATAGAATTAAATGAACAACTTGACCAATTAGTTAAAACCTATCAAAGTAGGATCCCTAAGTGTGATAAGTGTCCAACATTTGAAGAAGAAATTAAAAAATCAGAAATTAAAATGAAATCACTTGAAAATGAAATTCTGATTTTAAAAATTGAAAATACTAGAAGAGAGAATTCTATTAAAAAGTGCACACAATTGTTAAACGAAAATGAATCTCTCAAAATACAAGTCCAACAATTGTCAACGACTTTAGATAAATTTTCAAAAAGCGAAAAATCGTTGAATATGCTATTAGGAAAGCAAACTGTTAACACGGTTAGAAAAGGACTTGGATATAATCAATCTAAAATTGTTGAAAGCAATTTTAATCAAGTCAATTTAATGTGCACAATTTGTAGAAAATTTGGACACAATCAAAATAATTGTTGGTATAGACCCAAACACGTGAAAACTATACCAATTTGGGTTCCAAAAGGCACAAATATAAAATCTTTGAAAGTCAAACAAATTTGGGTGCCAAAAGGAACATATATAAATAGTTTTGGGTCTCCACAAACATATTTTTCATGTTCTGCCACTAACAATCATGGACATATAAAAACAAATAAGTCACATAAATGTTTTATCGTGTAGGTGTGGTGGCAGGCTAAGGAACAACAACAGTGTTCTCTGGATTTTGGCTGTTCCAAAAACGCAACAGGCGACAAAACAAAGTTCCTTAGCCGAGTACAAAGGTGACAGAATCACAATGGTCAATCACGAAAAATTATCGTAAAGGTAAAACAGGTAAATTTGTTTCTGAACGATATATCAAATGTGATAATCTGCACCGTAATAAATCAGCCAGTAATGTGATGATGAAATGAATGATGTCTTTAATTCTGACTTATTCTTAATTGATATGATTTCTTTTGACTTGTTCTTATTTATGACCTTGATTTGTGCTTAAATGATGACCAATCAGATTTTCAACTTTGAACTAATCCATATAAATTTGTTCGGTCAAATGATGGTTACTCACGCTACACGTAGATATATTTGATATTTTGGTCACTGCTTGTAAATTTGCATGATTTCAATTTTCACGTGAAAGTTGTTAAAAAAGGATTTTAAGAAATTGTTGAAACTTCAAGAAATTATTTTTGAAATAATTATGATGTTGATTGACTATTGATTACACATGAATATAACTGTTTCTGAAACTGACAATATGATATTTGTTTGATTGTTAACACGGTCTCAATTCAAATCCAAGAAAATTTCATTAAAAATTGTTGAAAACAATCTTGAGATAATTTGTTGAAATTTCACAATCTGGTCTTTGACATCCAACGAGTGAATATTGAGTGAAATTTAAATTCAGATGCAGATTACACTGGTAATATAGTTGATAGAAAAATTACTAGTGGAACGTGATTAATTTTTGAAACATTCATTTGTTGCATCGTTTTTCAAAGAAAATATCTGCATGTTTTTCACTTGAAATAATTTTCAAATAGCAGATTTTTTTTCATATAACCCCTTCGAGAAAATCATTTTTGACCATATTTTCATATTAGTCATTTTTATTTGATTTTAAATGACAAATTTTAACTAATCTAACTCCCTAATGATTATCGAAAAGATCAATAGTGATTGAAAAAGTGATGAGTGTCGATATTTGTCATACATTACTCAAGACAATATATTTAGAAAAATTTCTTTAGAATTTCATAACAAGAGTTATAAAAACTTTTTGTTGGTAAAAATTCCATGATCATTTCTATTCCTAACATCTTTCTATCGACCATCACTCATCAAAATCATATATAGTATGTAAATTTGTGGTATTTTACAAAGGAAATTATTTGTTCTTCAATTTATTATTATAAAGGAAATTATCTGTGCTTCAATTTATTATATTCTTCAATAAAAATAAATATCCATAGTATTCACTCTCATTTAAAAATCCTCACAGTTATGCATGGGCGAATTACTTGGATTTTTGATTATGTGCTTCCATGCTCATTTAAAAGTCCTTACGGTTATGCATGTATGGAACGCATATCAAAATTAATTGATTAAATTGACAAGTTGATTCTAATCCCATTTAAAAGTCCTCACGGTCATGCGTGGTTAGAAGATACTTGATTTCATTTTTTAAATTAAATTGGAATACTACTAATCTCATTTAAAAGTCCTAACGGTTATGCATGATTAGTAGATATTCAAATTTTCTGAAATAAATATACCACAAATAGACAGAATTGTACGATTTTTTGATGATTTTATCTCCATCACTTCTGAAAGTGGAATATGCACCTGACAAGGGTAATTATGATTTTTGTTTGAGTTTTATTGAAATTTGATATTTATATTCAATTGAGTTAAATGTTTGGTTCATGTCTGTCACTTCATCCCTATTTTTGTAACACTGTTATTCTTTTGCTGATAACAAATGGGGGAGAGAAAAGTTAAGATTTTGTCAAATAGAATCAAGTAAAGGTCAAATAATTTTCCATTTGCATATAGGCTCATTTACATATTTTTATTTGTATGCATATATGTAGGGGGAGTATTGTGTAGAGAGGGAGCATCTAAATAGGGAGAGCAAATTGAACGATCAAATACATTTAATACATTCAAAATCTTAAATATATGTTTGTTATCATCAAAAGGGGGAGATTGTTGAATATGCGCTCTGCGCTTATATGATTTTTGTTTGATGATAATAAACATATATACATTCGTTTAAATGTATTTGTTAATATACTATTTTGTTTTCACAGATTAAATAAATATTTGTTGAATAAATTAAAGAACACGGAATTTGAATTCAAACGAATATTTTATTCAAACAAATATTTATTACAACTTCGAATAGTACAATTTCAAGCTCCCACTATAACTATACAACTTTGATTACAATTACATCACATTTCATATTTACAGTTCACCTCACTACATATCACTCACACTCGTATTTAATACATTCAACTTCTTTCCAGTTTGAATCCAGCATCTGAATAATCTGCAAAAATATTTTCAAAACGCAGTAAAATTGAAAAAGAAATATTTTTGCAAATTCAAAAATAAAAGATGATTTTGAAAACATTGTTTGCCTCAGTTATTTGGGTTGTTCGTCATCATTTTTGATTGTATCTGTGCATATCAGCATTTTATCAGGGACAGGTTGTACATAAGTGGCTGCAGTACACACGTATACATTTGTACACGTGTGCACTACCCCGCCAACTCGTGTGCACAAATCAAACAAAAGCACTGCTAACAATTCAGCACAAGGTCAAACCCAAATAACACACGGGTTCAACTCAAGGCAACTTGAAGAATACAAGGACAAATAATCAAACTGCAACAAAATTTCTGAATGGAGGCAATGAAACAAAGACACAGCAGTGTCAAGTGAAACAGTGGATAAGCCAAGACTGTCAAATAACCAGAAGTGTGCTCAAAGCAAAACTAGTGCCAACATGAAAAAAAACATGAAGCAACACATACAACAAGTGCATGCAACAGTGAAACTCGAACTCAATGTAACACAGTGAGATACAATAATGAAGAATACAACAGAGCTCAATATGAACCAATACGCAGTGAATCAAAGGAAAATGGAATGCAATGCAAGCACAGATGGACAGTAAGACAAGGTTCATATGTACAGTATGGCAAATGCATGTACAAACCATGGTTCAATGCAAATACATGAAAAAATGCAACAGTGAAGCTACTGAAGGCAACATGACCAAAATATGACAGTGCCAACATACTACAACGACCAGAGTGACGATGCATGCTACAGGAACCAAAGTCCAAGACCAGTGAAGTACAAAATCATCAGAGACAGGTGCAAGCTCAACAGTCAATTATGATCAGGTTAGTTGCAAGCTGCAAACACCAAGTGACAAAATATCCAGAGCAACTCAGTGAGTATATGCCGAAGTCAGAGACAAGTAGCAGTATACAAAATGGAGTGAATGCAACATGGTAAACAACCAAAGTGCAACAAGTATTGCAGTAATAAACAATACCAGAAAATCAACTTCAAGGCAACAATGACAATGCAGACAACTCAAATAAACAACATCAATGTCAACAGAAAACATGGCCAGAGACTATAGTTCACAGTGAGGTCGAAAAGCAGTAAAAAAGCTATAGTTGAAATCATGGAAGCAATGCTCCAGAAAGTGGAAGAAAAAAAAAGACATAACAGTGAAGCCAACCAAGCAATTCACGAGAAAAAAAAAATGATGATGAATATTCGCCTCTACTCGAGGTCGAATTCAAAATTCACGAAATCAGTATTGTCAAAGTCAATCAAGCGTTCACCGTGATAGCCAAGCAAATTGACCAAGTCACAAATCAAAACCGTGTGTGCCAAGCATCAAAAATACGAAATTGACAAAGTCAGAGATCAATCTCAGCATCAATACCAGATCGAACGGCCAAAGACAAATTCAAATGAATATATACGAATGCAAAAATAGGATTTCGAATCCTATATAAGCCCAATCATCATCGGCATAAATCATCGAGTTCAAGCATCAACCCAGTAAAGAAAAAGGATAAATTACATACCGAATAAAGGAGACGAACTCGATCAAAATCGAAGAGCCGTGAGCAAAACAGTGAGGGAAACGATCGACGAAAGCAACGAGAAAACATATAATCGATTGAACAAAAGTCGGCATCTTCAAAATTTACAAAGCCCTAATTTTGGAAGCAAGGAGCAAAGAGCCGAAGCCCTAATTTTAGTTGCAGAGAAGAACAAGCCGCCATCTCAAAGAGGAACGAACGAAGATACAAAAGAGGCCACCATTTCACAAAAAGGAACGGGCTAAAATAAAGAAAAGGGCCGGCCGTATTTTAAAAGGGCTTTAGTATATTTAAATAGGGTTTAAGTGTTAATTATTTGTCTTTTAATTGTTGTTTTTATTTTTCAAATCAAAACTTTGTAAATCACCACCTAGGGATTTGGTCGTGTCAGATTGTCTAGTTAGAATTAGTTCAGTGAGCAGGGTGTGCGAGTTTGCAAAGCTCTATAGACGGGAGCAGAGTTTGCGAGTAATCAAAGCTTTATAGGCGGGAGCAGAGTTTGCGAGTAATCAAAGCTCTATAGGCGGGAGCAGAGTTTGCGAGTAAGCGAAACTATATAGGAGGGAGCAGGGTGTGCGAGTCTAGTAGAGTGTTTGTGAGCGGGAGCAAATGTTTGCGAGTCTAGTAGAGTGTTTGTGAGCGGGAGCAAATGTTTGCGAGTCTAGTAGAGTGTTTGTGAGCGGGAGAAAATGTTTGCGAGTCTAGTAGAGTGTTTGTAAGCGTGATACTGTTTAATTCTAATAGAAATATAGGAATGCAGCAGTAGGCAGGGGTTGCCGAAGCTGGGTAAATTTTGTTCAGCATATTTATTTCTGCAGTTTGTTTCTGTGAATAAATCGAGAAAATTTTGCTATAACCCTTTTCACCCCCCCTCTAGGGTTAATCTAGATCCTACATTTTATGCAGAACAAAAATAATCAAACTCAGACAAAGACGACCAAGATTTTATTGCAAAGAACTTCAAGAAATTCCTGAAATATAGAAAAGGAAACAGAAATAATAGCAAGAGAAGCTCAACCAGTAATAAACCACCGTCTTTATCAATTATGGAATGTTATAACTGTCACAAAAAGGGGAACATGTGAAAAGATTGTCTAGATCAAAAGAAAGAACATCGATATAAAAGGAAGGACAAATTCAAATGAAAAGCCTTTACAGTCACATGGGATGATTCAGATTCCTCATCATCTTCTTCGGGAAGTGAAAGTGAAAGCGATAATGAACAAGCCAACGTATGTTTTATGGCTAAAGCTAATGAGGTTAGTGATTTTACTTTTGATGATATGATAAAATAAACTATGAATTATTACACTTTAAAAAGTCTTAAAAGAAAATATAAAGAATCTGTAGAAAATCAAAAAAGGCAGAATTCGAAAGAGATATGCTTAAAGATGAGAAGAAAATATTGGAAGAAGAACTTGAGAAAACTCAAGAAACTCTCTCTAATGTTAATTTTCAACTTATATTATTGAGTCAAGAAATTGAAACTCAAAAAGAAAAGAATGATAGTCTTGTTTCTGGGAATCATGTTTTAAAAACTAATATTAAAATGGTGAACTAGAAAATTCAAGTCTAAAGACTAAACTTGATGGAATCGCTAAAAATGTTTCAAATTTTAAAGGCAGAGAAAATTTATCTAGAATTATTCAGAATTCACAATCTTTTAATAATAAACATGGTTTAGAATATAAGAAGAAAGTTAAAAAGCCACAAACTAGTAATTTGAACAAAGTTAAATCTAATAAAACATCCATGTCTTTGAATAGACCAGTTTCTAAAACCATAAGTATATGGATACCTAAAACCAATAACAAACTAATATGAAAGAAATATATTAGTTCGTTCATAGAAGATGTTCATAATAATAAAAATTATATTTATAAAAGGAATACTAAACTCTCTTGGGTTTGGTTTTCCAAGACCTAACTCTTAGGACCCTATTAAAAAGGTGGGTACCAACGATGTCTCATATTTTTTGCAGGTCCCACTCAAGAAAAGTGGAAAATGGATACTCGACGGTGGTTGCTCAAAACATATGACAGGAGATAAGGACATGCTAATAAATATTACATGCTCAGATGGATGTTCTGTCACTCTTGGAGACAATTCCAAGGGATATATCATCGGCAAAGGCGATGTGAGCAATTACGGTACATCTAATTTACCTCTTATTACAAATGTTTTATTAGTTAAGAATTTAAAACATAACTTATTAAGTATAAGTCAGTTATGCGATAAAGGATTTAAAATATCATTTTTTGAAAATAAGTGTAGAGTTCTCAATCAGAATCAAAATCTTATTTTCAAAGGAAATAGAGATAAAAATATTTACGTTTTAAATATGAAAGTTAATCATAACTCAGATTTATGTTTAATAGCTAAAGAAAATGGTCCTTGGATATGGCATAAACGATTTTGTCATATCAATTTCAAAAATATAAACAAAATTTCTAAAAATAATCTTGTAAAAGGATTACCAAATATGAATTTTAAAGTCAATGAATGTGACTCGTGTCAATTAGGAAAACTAACTAAATCCTCATTTAAATCTAAGAAAGTTATCTCAACATTACAACCGCTCGAATTACTTCATATGGATTTATTTGGCCCTACCCAAATTCATTCTATAAATCATAATAAATACATATTTGTAATAGTTGATGATTTTTTAGATATACATTGACTATTTTTATGAAAAATAAAAGCGATACCTTTGAAAATTTTAAAACTTTTGTTAAACAAATTCAAAATCTAAAAGGTATTAGAATTAAAAATATTAGAAGTGATCACGGAGGTGAATTTGAAAATATACAATTTGATAACTATTGTAAAAAGAAAGGAATATTTCATAACTTTTCATTTCCTAGAACTCCACAACAAAATGGAGTTGTAGAACGAAAGAATCGAACTCTACAAGAATGTGCAAGAACTTTACCAAATGAAAGCACGTTACCAAAACAATTTTAGGCAGAAGCTGTTGCAATTGCTTGTTATGTTTTGAATCATGTTTCTGTTAGACCTCTCACCAAAAATACTCCTTACGAACTTTTTAACGGTAGAAAATCAAACATATCTTATTTTAGAATATTTGGATCAAAATGCTTTATATTAAATACTAAAGATCAGCTTGGAAAATTCGATTCAAAATGTGACGAAGGGATATTTCTTGGATATTCGAATCAAAGCAAAGCTTATCGAGTTCTTAATAAACAAAAATACTATCGAAGAATCACTACATGTATCTTTTGATGAAAACGCTAAACTTGTTTCTACCACATTTAATGACAATGACTTACTTAATAAAAGAAAAACAATTGTAAATAATACGACAGATGACGACGATATCATTTTATCTAGAGAAGATGAAAACATTGTTTATAATTTAGAAAATAGAAATACTACTAATACAATAAGATCTCCTCGATGAGTTTTACGAAATCATCCTACAGAAAATATAATTGGAGAAATAAATTCAAATGTTCGGACTAGAAGTCAATTAAATTTAATGAGCAATGTAGCTTTTATCTCTACTATAGAACCAAAGAATACTAAAGAGGCATCATCGGATGAAAATTGGATTATTACTATGGAAGAAGAATTAAATCAATTTGTACGAAATGAAGTTTGGGATCTAGTACACAGACCGAACGATCAGACAGTTATAGGAACTAAATGGGTTTATAAAAATAAAGCAGACGAATTAGGAAATATAACTAGAAATAAAGCAAGACTAGTAGCACAAGGACATAACCAAGAAGAAGGAATAGACTATGAAGAAACGTTTGCTCCGGTTGCTAGACTAGAAGCAATACGAATCTTATTGGCATACGCGTGTTTTAATAATTTTAAACTTTATCAAATGGACGTTAAAAGTGCATTTTTAAATGGTTATATTAAAGAAAATGTTTATGTTGAAAAACCACCTTTATTTATCCATGAAAAATATCCAGATCATGTATATAAACTTAAGAAAGCCTTATATAGATTAAAACAAGCACCACGTGCTTGGTATGAACGTCTTAAAAGCTATTTAATTAATTTTGGATTTGAAATAGGAAAAGTGGATCAAACATTATTTACAAAACGATCTAAAAATGATATATTAATAGTTCAAATATATGTCGATGACATTATATTTGGCTTAACTAATAATGAATTATGTAAAGAATTTTTTGAAATAATGACTAGAGAATTTGAAATTTCCCATATGGGAGAATTATCATATTTTCTAGGACTACAAATTAAACAAGTTTCAAATGGAATATTTACCAATCAAATAAAATTCTGTAATAATCTTATTAAATGTTTTGGAATGGAAAACACTTCTGCCAAACCAACTCCTATGAGTACAACAACACATCTTGATAAAGATGAAAACAGCAAAAGTGTAGACCAGAAATTATATCATAGTATGATAGGATAACTACTATATTTAACAGCAAGCAGACCAGATATTATGATGAGTGTATGCTTATGCGCTCGATTTCAAGCAGATCTGAAGGAATCACATCTACGTGCTGTAAAACGAATACTATGTTATCTTTGTAAAACTATGAATTTCGGACTTTTCTATCCAAAAGAGTGTTCATTCGAATTAGTATCAAACAGTGATGCTGATTTCGGAGGACCACGAACAGATAGAAAAAGTACAATTGGTACGTGTCACTTCATTGGTAAATCATTAATATCATGGTTTTGTAAGAAACAAAACTGTGTCACTCTATCAACTTGTGAAGCAGAATATATTTCTGCAGCGCTAGCTTGCACACAAGTAATTTATATGCAATAGACACTTAAAGATTTTGGAATCAACTTATCAAAATCAACAATTTACTACGATAATTCTAATGTAATAAATTTATCTATAAATCCAGTAAATCATTCGAGAACTAAACATATATATATTAGACATCACTTTTTACCTGATAATATAGAAAAAGGTATAATAAATCTAGACTACGTACCATCTGAAAATCAGTTAGCCGATATTTTTACTAAACCACTATTAGAGAATACATTTATAAATTACGACTTGAGCTCGGGATAATTTCAAGTAAGGATGTATAAATAAGAATATAAAATTTTTAATTTAAAAAAGTCAAAAATAAAAAAAATTCAAAAATTCAAAATTCTGACCATGCTGTGACTCGAACTCGTGACCTGTTGTAAATAGCCCAGGTGTCTTAACAACCTAAGCTATTAATGTTTTTGTTCTAATCTCTTATGACCATATTATTATATAGTTACAAGTATTTTATACCACTGTATATGTCACAATTATCTTTATACTACTGTATTTGTGTATTATTAATTTTATACATATTATAACCGATCAAATGACCTCAGCCAACAGAAATCCACTGACTCTATATAAATTTAGCCTAGAATTAGTATAATCCATCAATTCAAATCCTATTTTTTTCTAAAACTACAACTATAAATAGATACATTTTCCTATTCCTATGCACTCAAAAACAATACATTACTCGATTCTCTGAAATATAAAATCAATCAACAACAGCCTTTACAACAATGTCAACATCAGCTACTACTGACTCTATTGAAATCCTTGCCACACCCAACTCCCCAAAAAACCAGACCACAAAGGTTCACCACCATCGGTTTACCATACCGGATACACGCCGGAAAAGGAAAAAAAAGGAAAAAAGGCCGTTGATATCTCACCAAACACAAAACAAAAGATCGACGATCTCCATCATTATCAACATGAATCTCTAATGCTTCAACAGGAGATGTATTATGAGCAGAAAATTAATTCCAGACGCGTAGGTATTATCGAGCATTTAGCAATGAAGTTCTACGGGGCTTCGTCACACCTGATAGATGAAAATGTCGTTTCACCGATCCGACGCACTTCGACTTCGTCTTCTCCACGACCTCCATACTCACCAAATTCATAGGATTGCAATGAAGCTTCGAACATTCGTCATAAACAGCTGAAAGAATTCAAGACACCGAGTCCTAAGAAATAATCATAATATTTGATAATTTTTCATTGTATGCTTAATAATTTTTTTTTATCGATATGTACATTTGTATATCTGAAATAATATTATTTCCCGATAATATTATTTCTCGTCCAATAACAACAATTTAGATATAAAAACTATTCACATTTAACTACAAAATAATGTTAGATTTGTAGAATAAATAAAATATAAACATTTCATATAATAAAACAATTCACTGTGCGAAATGACACAGGTCAGTCGACTGGACGCGCAAATCAGTCGACTTCAACTGCATAATTTTGAAAATAAAAACACGGCCAGTCGGCTGATGCTGGCCCTCAGTCGACTGGTCTAGAAGGTTGAAAATAATTAACCTTCAGCTTCAGTCGATTGAAGTTCTACATCAGTCGACTGATGCTGTAACGAAGCCAAAAATTACACATGACTAGTCGACTGATGCAAGCCCTCAGTTGATTGATCCAGAAGGTCGAAAATTCACAACCTTTAGCATTAGTCGATTGAAGGCCTGCACCAGTCGGCTAAGTCGTAAATCTGAAAGGCTTTTAACCTTTCCACCTACCCGTTTACCCCTCTTTATTTATCACTTTACCTTCTCTCCTCCTTCACAATTCAGTTTTTCAGACTTCTCCAAACCCTAAGCTCTCCAAAAATCAAAATTTTCTCCTCCAAATCAAAATCAAATGGCACCAAAACGTAAAAGTCAAGCCTCCTCCTCGTCTCAACCCCCGTCTAATGAACAAATTCAGCGGTGGCTATTTGACGACACCGCAATGAAGAGAGGGAGACGGATGCAAGATTCAAGAATATTCGAAGGTTCCTTCGTCAACTTCCTTGATTTTTCATCTCATCATATTCAAGAATTAGCCCGATGTAGCAATTTAGAGTCGTTAATTGATATCAACGACAATAAACAAAAAATTTACCAAATTATGGTTAAATTGTTTTACGCTAATCTCAAACTGGGTCATCAAGATGTTCCGAATCAAGAAGACTGCATATGGAGCTTCGTCTGTGGTAAGCCCATCTTCTTTTCTCTAGATCGTATGGCTCATATACTAAAAACAGAAAATGATGGAGTTGAGTTATCTACTATTGATGTTGATTTGGTTGTTAGAGACCGCGTAAGCCATTTATTTCTTGAAGACGATATGCGTCAATTAAAGTCAATGTCTTTACGACCAAAGGCACGAATAATTCATCGCGCCTTAATGAAAACCGTAACTCCTAGAACCGGGAGTTATGAACTTGTCTATGAGCATAATTTTAGAGCCTTGTATGCAATTTTTGGAAACATCAAAATCAATTGGCTTCGTTTAATACTTGACGACTTTTTAAGCTTTAACAAAGGCAAGATGAATATAATTTATCATAGAGAATATATTCTGCGTCTTCTCAAAGCATGTGAAGTTCTGGAACTAGATTCACCAGTTTCTACAGTTGATGCTTAAATGCTCGGACATTAGCTTTAATGAAGTTACCGGTTGCCCGACCCCCTCCTATAATTTCCTTTGAAGAATGGACACAAAGGCAAACGTCTCAAGTCCAACCACAACAAGGCGAGTCTTCTCACCGACCATCTCATCAAACATCAACTTGATATCAACAAGAAGAAATTACAATTCCGGATGAAGGTCTTCAACCACGTGCGGCCATCAATATCATGTGCCGTAATCAACAAATCCTTCGATCAAACATTCAAAAAGTTGATAAGAAGCTCGATAAAGTCCAAGGATTTTTCATAAAATTATGGCAAGCTATATCGTGCTCTTCCGGTACATCTACATCTACTATGGGCGATCCGGGTAAGCAACCCGTATTTACATGGTCTTCTTCTTCTTCTGGGTACGATCAAGCTAGTAGTGATGAAGGAGATGAAGGAGATGATGGTAATAAAGGAGATGGTGGTAGGGGTAAGGGTCCGATGGTGTAAGATGTTTATTTTTTTCCTTTTTCATTTGATTCAAGACAATTGTTTAAATTCATATGGCTTATACTTAAGTGGCCATTCTAGTTTATTTGCTTTTAAACACTATTGTCTACGGATATTAAATGTGTGGATGTTTGTTCTTTGTTTTATTTCATATTATCTCTCACATTATAATATCATATTACTTATTCCTTTATGTCGATGACAAAGGGGAAGAAATATTGTTACTACTAATAAGAATGCAGGAAATAGAGCGTCATAGATTCAGGGGGAGTAAGTATTTATGTCATTTTATATACAGTCGAAATCTATATCTATTTACAGGTTGTCATCAATCAAAAAGGGGAAGAATGTTGAGACTTGGTTTTGGTTCACGACACAAAGCTATCATCTACAACATA
The DNA here is from genome assembly GCA_030765085.1 of Allium cepa. Taxonomy (NCBI): domain Eukaryota; kingdom Viridiplantae; phylum Streptophyta; class Magnoliopsida; order Asparagales; family Amaryllidaceae; genus Allium; species Allium cepa. The sequence goes on from CM060941.1 coordinate 512,938,528, forward strand.
CAGATTTGACGACCGCTATGATAAAAAGAGAATATATACTACAAGGAGACAAGACTTCAAAACCGGTGCATCAATTTTATTATTTGAATTTTGAGTCTTAAGTCAATACTGTTAAAATCTCTCATCGGTTAAGTGTATATTAGCTTATATATTTTCTATCACTCTATTTACAAATATTTTATATCTATATATAAGCATATAATTGGATTATAAAAGTAGGAAAGTTATATATATATATATGTGTGTGTGTGTGTGTGTGTGTGAACTGTGCTTATTGCACAAAATTCACCAGGTCAGTTTATTGACCCTGTTTGCCAGTCGACTGACACTGGATAAAAAGTGCAACATGCACAATGCACGTATATATGAATTTAAATATTTTAAATTCGTTTGAATATTCAGTCGACTGACCCTGAAGCCCAGTCGACTGAATTTCTATAACAGCAATATTTTTGAAAGGACATGACTTTTGTGAAGAATTGCGAACCTTTAACGAAAAGATTCGGATGCAATACTTCGATCGAAACTCTTCACCAACAGTCGTAGCTTTCTAACTATTATAAATATAAACTCCAACTTCATTTCAACTCACCGAATTACAATCGATTTGTCTTATTCTCTGATCTAACTTTCTAAAATCTATTTGCTATCATACTCTCAATTATTATGCATAAAAGCAATACTGCACCTTTCTATTCTTCATATACTTCAAATACAAACATTTATACTCGAGGAGAAGATTATAGGAAGGGTGTACTACAAGTGACAAATCCATGTTATGAGAACACACATTAGTCAAAATCTATTTTCTGTATTTGTTAAAGTGCTGTTCTGCTGCTCAGGCGGGTGAAGTCCTCTTCGGCTATTGAGGCGAAATCATGTTCTGCTACTCAGGTCCCTGTTCGGCTGCTTAGGGGTGTATATACCTGTTCCTTCGTGTTAAGTGAGGGTTGTTGTTATAGTGAAATTCCAGAAGGTGTCTGAGACTGGACGTAGGACGGTGCTCCAAACCAGTATAAAAATCTCTGGTGTCATTTTACTATACTGCATTTTATTCCGCACTATTTATAGTATTATTATCATTAGCATACTTTGCATTATCTTATATCCATATTACACGATCCACACTGCACTTTCACTCACGACTTATGTAGAAATGTTGGTTAGCAGAGATACGTAGGTACAATATGGCAAGTGCAATGTCAACTTAACCATATAAAAGAAAAACCAGACCTTACGTGCAACGAGTGGCACTAACATCGTCATCATATGCTGAACTACATGTACACGTTTTCCTTTTCATTCTTTACGTTTCTTTTACCGCTTACTATATTGTCAGCCAAAAGGCCACAATTTGAAGTGATTATTTGACCGATGCTTACAATTACTTCAATAAGGTATTCAAATCGCTGATGCTGAATGGACAGCGGAAATGAATGCCTAGGGATCCCTAGAGGCGATTATATAAAGTAAGGTTTAAAACTCCGCTTTCCATTTCCGCTCCGTACGCCGAGAAATTTTTAAATTTAGTTCTGTTTTAGAAACTTCAAAAAATCCACTTCAATTCCGTTATACGAATTTCGATATTTGTTTCACATGGATACGTGAATTAATACAATTTATGCATGTAAAAAGTTTGAACATAATACAAATTAATTGAAAAAAACTTTGTTTTACTCTTGTATAAGCAATTCTCGTCTTTGAAAAAATACTAGTAGTTCAAAATTTATGTTCCAGTCGAATAAAACAAAAAATAACACTCAGAATGAATTCTTTAAATGTCAAAGCCCAAATCAAATACTAGATTATACTGTCTTTCTTCTCGCAGGGCTGCTGCTTTCTTCTAACCAAAAAAGGGAATCGATAAAGAAAACCCTAAATTGCGACGATGTCGATGCCCTCTTCATCCTACATCCGTCATACTTTCTCGATTATATGCCCCTCTTTTTCCCCCCTCTCTCTCTGTTATGCTCCTGGTTTTTGGCAATCTGATCTCTGGTGTTAGTCATGATATAATGGGGAATGAAAAGAGTTCAGATGATGTATATTGCACCGTGGTGATTGCCAGAGATAAAGAATAGGATGAAGAAAGACTACAACAACAATATGAAGGGGGTATAGATACAAGAAGTGGGTGAAGTCAGATCAAAGAAAAAGAATGAGTGAAAAGAAGATAAAGAAAGAAGAATAACACAAAGTGCACAGAGGTAAGATAAAATTGATATGTTTTATTATGAACTCAATTGCTTCTTTTGCATGATATATATATATATATATATATATATATATATATATATACATATACATACATATATATAGACATACACACACAAAGCTAAAAGCAACTAGCTGTTATGTGCCAGCTCATTATATTACATGTGCCAACTCATCATAATTCAATCATCATTTCATAATTCACCCAACCTATATCTTCATGTATATGTGTGCATGTGCACAAGTGGACAACTTCAAATCTCCTTTTCCGAACACAATTGAATGCTTCCACTTGCTTTATCTTTTATCTGCAACACTTCGAAGTCCATAGAAACCATAGAATTAACTGCAAGTGATTGGGATGGAGTACTCTTGTTCATTGCTGAAACTGTTTGTTGAAATGCTACTGCAACTTGATGTCGAACAAATGTTTGATAAATTGTTGACCATAACAATTCCCTCTCCCTTTAAAAAGAGACATTGTCTCAAGGTTTAGTATGAGAAACTTTCCCACTATAGGCCAGTAATCCTCCCAAGTTCTATCAATAGTTAGTTTATTTTTCCATTTGATCAAAGCTTATACAACTGGTTTGTTATTTCAAGGAATAATTCTTCGGTTTGGAATTCTTTTTGGTTCTTCAAATAAATGTTCTTTTTCTGATGGTAGTCCATGTTGTATTGTAATATGTGAGACTATTTTCTTTTTTAATTGGCTGATGTGAAATACTAGATGTATTTGTGCTAAGGCTGGTAATTGCAATTTATATGCAACTTCACCAAACTTCTTAATTATCTTGAATGGTCCATAATACTTTGGTGAAAGCTTTGTGGTCTTAGTTGAACTGACTGATATCTGTCTATATGGCTGTAGCTTCAAGTAAACCCAATCATTAACTGAATAGTGTCTTTCTGTTCTTCTTTTATTTGTGAATTTCTATATTCTTTCTTAAGTAAGTTGTAAGCTATCTTTAAGAAACTGTAGAATAGTTTCTCTAGAAATAAATGTTCAACTTCTTGTACCTTGGAAGTATGGGACATAAGACAAAAGGGTTGGTTGTAGCTTGCCATACTATATTTCACATGGTGTAAGTTTTGTTGGCTCTTTCCAAGATGTGTTAAACAAAAATTCAACAAATGCTAACCAATTAGCCTACTCAAAAGGATAATGACAAACAAAACATCTTAGATAATTTTCCAAAATTTTGTTGGTAATTTCAATTTGGCCATTTGTTTGTGAATGGTACGCTGGGCTAATTTTTAATGAGCATCCTTGTAGATCAACTAATTCCTGCTAGAAATTGCTTAAGAAGATAGAGTCTTTGTCACTAATGATTGACTGTGGCATGCCGTAGAGTTCAAAAATACCATCAAAATATACTTTTGCAACTTGTTTTGCTGTATAAGGTTGCTGAAGTGGAATGAAGTGAGAGTATTTTGGTAATCTATGTACCACAACATAAATGATAGTTGCATTTTTTTTTCTTTTAGGAGGATAAGTAATGAAATCTATTGTAATGTCGGTCCAAATATGGTCAGGAATAATAAGAGGCTGTAGTAGACCAAGAGAAAGAATATTTTATGATTTAGCTCTCTAGTAGCCGTCACACTGTTGGATATAGGCTTCAATATTTTTTTTCATATTCTTCCAAAAGAAGACTTTTTTTATTTTTTTTCATAGTTTTTCTTACACGCATGGCCTCCTAATGAAGAAGAATGAAACTTGAAACAATAGCCTGAATGATAGATGTTTGCTCTGGATCTAATAAAATTCTTCCTTCGTAAAAATGAGATCATCAACAATTATATATTTTTCAACTGGTAGAGTGCGATGTTAAATATGGTCTTTTTTTATTTCATAAAATGTGCTTTGTTTTAATTCCCTTCGAAGTTTTGATATCCAATTTGCCTGTAATATTGAGACTGCTTTTATGCTAGGTTGTTCATGAGCTCTTGATAAACTATCAGCAATTATATTTTCTTTTCCCTTTTTGAACTGTACCTCATTATCATTTCCATATAGCTTTGCAAGCCACTTCCCTTGAATACCTATGGTTAGCTTTGGAGAGAGAAGACGTTGTAGACTTTGATGATATATTCATATGATGAATTTTCTTCCTAACAAGTATTGTGACCATTTTTTTGTTGCATGAATTAATTCTAACAGTTCTTTCTCATATGTTGAAAGGTGCAGATTTCTTCCATGTAAAGCTTGGCTTATGTAAGCTATTGGTTTGTTATCTTGGAGTAACACTGCAGCAATACCATAGCTACATGCATCACATTCCACTATAAAGTCTTTATTAAAATTTGGCATAACTAATATGGGTGGATTTATGAGACAAGACTTGAGTTTATAAAATGCATCAGTGGCTTCTGGAGACCAGTAGAAAGAATCTTTCTTGGGCATTGAGGTTAGTGGCTTTGCTATCATTCCATACCCTTTTATAAACTTTCTATAATACCCAGATAAACCCAAGAATCCTCTCAATGTTTTTATGTTGTGTGGTCGTGGCCATTCAAGAATTGCTTTAATTTTATCTTTATCTATAGAAATTCCATGATCTGAGATGATATGACCCAGATACTTTAGGTTATCTTCAACAAATGAGCGCTTGGAGAGTTTGATAACTAGCTTGTTGTTTTGAAAATTCTATAGTGTGATCTTTAAGTGATCTAATTGATCATCCCATGATCTGCTGTAAATCAAAATGTCATTAAAAATTACCGATTGAAATGTTGAGGGTGCATTATATAATCTAAATGGCATGACTAAAAATTTATAACGTCCATTATGAGTCCTAAATACTATTTTTATTTATGTCATCTTCATGCATTCCAATTTGATGATGACCTGATTTTAAATCAAGTTTGTAAAGTATTTAGAACCATATAATCATCTGGCAAGTCATCAATGAGAGGAATAGGAAATTTATCCTTAATTGTGAATTTACTTAATCCTATATGATCAATGCATACTCATTATGAACCATCCTTTTTTAACTGTTAGCCATAAAATTCACTCAAGAGCAGAAGTATGAAAGAAGGTTAATAAGAGTATTAGGTTTCCATAAAGTTACAGGCATGGATTTGGACAATGGTTATAAGAAGACGTTTCGAAGGCAGTAAGAAGGTTTCGGAAGAGTCGGAGGCACCAGCATCTCTTACAATATGAAGCTTTCGATTCAGATGGAAACAAGACTACCCTTCCGCCACTTTCAACCTCTCGACACCAACAAATAAGCAAACACAATTTCGAAACCCCTTTTCAAAGGCAATGGATGATAATCTCCCACTTATGCACCAAATCTTTCGGAACCAAAGGTTTCGTCTACATAACAACCCTTTCAAAAGCATATCTAAGCATTTCGAATAGATCAAGGCCAATGACATTAGAAAAAGGTTCAGCGACCATCAATGGATAAGCATTTGGAAGCTTCCAACAATGATGGAAACATTAAAGCTTCAATGTCTTCGAAGCCCTTATGAAAAGCCTTCGACATAGTCAAAAGGCTCCCATCATTACTTCCAAGCACAACAGGTCAACATGAAGAGAAAGGCACATTTGAAGGCCTTCCGACAACTTCAAAAGTAGTTCTGGAGAAAGTAGTGAAAAGTAATACTAAAGACTTAACAAAGGCGAAAGGTTGATAAAAGACCCTTTCCACTCAGTCGAAAGATCTGGGGAGAAATGAAGAAAGCACATGGAAGAGTACAAAGATAAGAAAGAGATACCTTTCGACATCATCGAAGGCAGGCGAGAACTTTCGACGAAGTTGGAAGGCATGAGGCAGCATATAAAAAGAGGCCATTTGACCGGGTAAAAGGCATGAACGCGAAAGGTGGACCGGCCTTATCTATAAATAAGACCCAAGGGGTCCATTTTTAGGGACAAATTTTAGAATCCCAAATTTATTTCTTTTACTCCAATTTCTTACCAGCAACTAAATCTTCTTGTAACCCAAAATATAATTTGGGATAAAGCTCTCTTAATTGTAAATCGTTTTGGATTATTAATAAAAGAGAGATGGCTAGTTAGTTAAGGATTTCTAACGACGAGAAAGATAGATCATTAACCAGTCTATTGATCAATTCACAGGATTCTAACCTATTTCCTTAACTTTCTTTTGTCTATGCAATGCATAGGATCAACATGAGTATACATAGTCGGAACACATCATCATCAAAACCAACATAAAACAATGAAAATGAGGATGATGATGAGATTTTGACATTGGTGAATCCATGAAACTGGGGGTTACCTAGGTTGATCTTATACAGGGAAAACAAAGTGAATCTTAGGCAGTTACAAGCTGAACCTGTTTAGAAAGAGTGGAACTACTCTCGACCTGAACGAATGGGAGGTTTCGAAAAGATTACAGTTTATAATTGACTAACTATTGAGTAGAGATGAACTCGTTCGATGGGGAGGGGGGGGGGGGGTTTAACCCCTACTATATCTGCAACCCTTTCGAAGGAGTTCTAGAACATAAGTAGAAAAACAATGGAGTTGAGAGCAGCTGTGTCATATTAATGAAACATGCATCCATATTGACATAATCGAAAGTGATAGAACAAACCTTTCGACATGATCAAAAGGGTTGAAAAGCCAAAATGATTAAATACTTCCGACCCACTTAAATAAAAGGTTTTAAAACGAATTCTACTTCCCTAGCCTACATTCCTAAACTAGATCTTTGAAGCCTTTCGATTAAGTCATTTTGGTCAAAAGGTAGAGCTAACTCCTAAAACCCTTTCGACTAAGTCAACCTGGTTGAAAGGTAGGTTTCGAAGGGAGACATATTTTTAATAGCTTGGTTTCGTTCGAGTTCAACTACCTTTCACATAGCATCAGGGATGTTGACAAGTTTTCTTGTTAACATTTTTAGCGCTAGAAGGGCCCGAACCTCCAACCTTATCACTATATTATAGTCTAATTTTGGCTCATTTAACTTGCGTAGGAAAAATGAGATCTAATCGATTAAGCGGAATTGAGGAAAGGGTTATCCACACCACCATTCTTGAGGAGAATATAGCTCCATCCTTTAATCTGGATGGGGCTATTCAAGGATAGACTTCATCACCAGCTCGGTAATATGAGAACGCTACAAAGATCAAACATTTGGAGCAGCACCTGCAAGAGATGCAGGAGCTACTCAAAATGACACTGTCTCAGAAATCTACAAAGACACCAAAACCAACTCAGAGGGATGAGGTGGTTTCACCCATGAGAAACCTGAACGCCAACTCAAATGAATACAAAATTAAAATAGACTTAACATCCTCAAAGAAGAAGGAGCATCTTTAGCCAAAAGCTAACTATGAAGGAGGAGATCTCGACAAGTCACTTAAAAACTCTGAAAGCTCAACATCAAAAGAGTATTGTTCAGATTAGAAAAATTGTTGTAATGTGGATGCTTATCTAAAAGATGCAGCTGAAAAGGCAATAAAGGATGCTATGAACATGAATGCGAGGAGAAAAATGGAAGAAAATGCTAATGACAATGAAAGAATGCCTCCCTTCAATGGTGAGATCATGGGAATAGTTATCTCGCCTTATGCGAAGATCCCATCAATGAAATACCATAGGGTTAAGACCCGAACGATAATCTAATGGCTTTTGATAGCCAAATGGATTTGTACAATGCATCTAGAGCCATCAGATGCCGATTATTCCCGCTCACTCTCCAAGGAGCTGTAAAAAAAGTGGTCCAGACAGTACCAGGAGAAAACCAGATATTCATAGAAGTTGTTCTCTTATGAATTATCTGCCCACTTCTGCATTTGCAAAGATCCCACAATAGATTATACCGTCTTGGCCAATATAAAGCAAAGACAGGGGGAATCCTTGGGAGATTATCCAAGGAGATTCAACATTGAAGCTCTAAAAGCCAAAGACATGAATGATCGAGACAAGCTTATTTTAGTTTACTCTGGCTTGATAAAAAATTCTCCTTCTGGAACAACTCTTTGTTAATGGCTGCAAAGATTTACAAGAGTTCCATTTCTAGGCTGATAAGTTTATCCGGATGGATGAGCTTTACTATGCTAAGAAGAAAACTATCCTCAAGGAAGAAGGAGGGAGATTTTTCCAAGACCAAGGACATAAAAGGACAAGATTGGTAGAGTCAATTGCCAACACAATCGTTTTAAACAAGCCACTGTCTTACGTTTATGCCATAGCTAAGGAAAGAGTCAAATTTCGAACCGCCTTTAAAGCTAAGAATAACCCTGAATAGAGAAAATGAGGAGATTACTGTGCCTACCACAAGGCCAATGGTCACACGATCGATGAGTGCAGGGTTCAAGCTGGCATTATCAAGAAATTGATCCGTGAGGGTCAGTTGAAGAAGTTCGTTTAGGATCAGCAAAAAGCACAGTGGATAGGGGATGATCCACAGAAACACCCTAGCAATGCTATAAATATATTGGAAGATTAAGACCTCCAAAGCTTGAACCCGCCAGTAAACAAAGTTGACGTGATTCACGGTGAGCTGCATCCGGTAGGAAATAGTAAGTGGCCCGAAACAGGTATATTAAGGAAGCTAAAGAAGTCATCTACTCTGTCCAAGAGGAACCCCCAATGAAGAATCCACGTCTCAATATTCAGATGATGAACCATGTTATCACTCCTCAAGATCTATGAAGGGGTTCACCATCCTCATAATGATCCTTTGATGATTAATGCATAGATTCAGTTATCCATCATCTCTAAAATTCTGGTTGACACAGGCAGTGAAATCAATTCAAACACGCCTTCGATCAGATGAACATTACCAAAGTCAAACAAGAGCCCAACATGGAACCTATATTTGAATTCAACAACAAAGGATCAACTCTTGTGGGATAGATAAAGCTGCTCGTGCAAATGGGGGTGCCACCAGCCAGTAGAACCTTCGAAACTATCTTTGTGATAATCAACCCAATGCCTTCTTTTCAGTCCATCTCTTGACGAAATATATGTCATCGTCTCCTCGAAATATCTCATGGTAAAATTTTCGACAAAAAGAGGATGAGTGCACTGTCTGAGGGGAGCAGTTCATCTTTTGAAATGTAATTTGCTACTCTAGACCAGTATAAAAGGGAGTATTCCGATTAATTTGGTTCTTCAACTATTTTACAACCTTCGGATGATGGATTTTCACATCCAACATTCGAAGAAAAGATTAAAATTAATAAATCTAACAAATGTATGCATCAAAGGTACATTTCTTCTAGAGGCAAGAGAAAGGGAATAAATGCTAACTCAGTGGAAGAAAGCCCAATAGTCACATAATTCGATTGCCGAGGGGAAAAGGAAAGGATAAAAATATAAAACCCATAGAGGTTCTTGAGGAAGCATACATAGATTCAGATGATGCTACCAAAGTGGTCAAGGTGGGAAAAGATCTTAATGATGATTTAAAGAAGGATTTGATATAATTTCTCAAAGTCAACAAAGACGTATTTGCCTGGTCACATACTGATATGGTAGGAATTGACCCAATGGTCATATTTCATGCACTTAACATCAATCCAGGAGCAACCTCCATACGGTAGAAAAAAATACATATAGATATGTTATGATCAGATGCTTTGAAAGCGAATAGATTGGGTTGTATATGCAACAAGAGGGCACAAGTTCTTCTCTCGCATGGATGCATATTCAGGGTATAATCAAATATAAAGGTTCAAACCAAATGAGGAGCACACTAACTTCATAACTGAATGGGGGATTTATTGTTACATGGCAATGCTGTTTGGGTTAAAAAATACAGGGGCAACATATCAAAGATTGGTCAACCGAATGTTTAAGAAAAAAATTTTCTGGAATATGGAAGTTTATGTAGATGATATGCTGGTGAAGTCTGGCAAACCCAAAAATTATCTTAAAGATCTAGAAGAGATGTTCAGGGTATTGCGGAAATATAAATGAAACCGAACCCACAAAAATATTCTTTTGAAGTCCATTCCGAAAAGTTTTAAGGCTACCTTGTAAGTGACCAAGAGATCGAAGCTAGTCTAGATCATATTCAAGCCATTAGGGACATGGCCGAACCTAAAACTAGCGAGGAGGTGACGAGTTTGAATGCAAGGGTGGCTGCCCTAAGTAGATCGATTTCTAAAGCTACCGATAAGTGTATAGCTTCTTTGATGTAATCAGGAAGAAGAACTTTGGATGGGGGGAAGATTGCAGGAAAGCCTTTCAGGAACTAAAAGCCACTTGGAAAAGTCACCGATACGTTCTAGTACCGAGAATGGGTAAACCTTATACCTATATATATGGCAGTCTAGAAGCACGCAGTTAGTTCAGTATTGATTAGAGAAGGGAATGGGTCAAATTCCAGTATATTTTATGAGCAGACGGTTGAAGGATGCAGAAGTTCGATACTCAGTGATAGAAAAGTTAGCCTATTGCTTGATTCTCGTAGCTCATAAGCTTAAGCTTAGAGCATATTTTCAAGCATATCCGATTAGGATATTGACTAATTTTCCCCTTAAGCAAGTCTTTAGTAAACCAAAAAATTTAGGAATGTTGGTAAAATGGGGAATCGAGCTCAGCCAATATGACATAGTTTCAGCCACGAGTTGCAATCAAGGGTCGAGCATTAGTAGACTTCATTAATGAGTTCACTAACTTTATTAAGGAGCAATCAGAAAAGGAGAAAGACCAAAGGCCTATGTGGCGATTATTTGTTGATGGTGCATCCAACGAACAAGGGGTTTGTGCAGGATATGTAATCATCACCCTGGATGGACACCGTTTATATTATGCCATGAAATTGGGATTCCCCACAACTAACAATGTGGCAAAATATTGAATCTATGGTAGCAGGATTAACCATGGCATTAGAGCTCAAAATTCCACGTATACAGATCTTTAGTGATTCTCAACTAATGGAAAACCAAGTGAAATAGATATATCAAACAAAGTACCCCAAGCTATTTTTATACATGAAGAAGATACTAAGAATGCCTGCTTTGTTTGAAGACTTTTCAATACATCAAGTCCCAAGAGCAGAAAATTCACAAGTAGACTTCCTAGCAAAGCTAGCAAGCTCAAGGGGATCCCTGGAGACACGTATTGTTCCAATGGGATATCAGGAAATTCCAAGTATGCAGACGAGGCATCCGAACAGGGAAAGGAATTATTAGTTCTGACAAGGTCTCAAGAAAAATCATAAGGGGAAGAGGGTACAGAAAATAATAAAGAAGTATCAGATGAAAGGGTTGACCAACCAAGATCAAGTAACATATATGATGACATCTGGATGTCAGCCATTGTTGAATACCTTGTTAAAGGAGTACTCCCATCTGACAAAGGTGAGGCAATTAAAATTAAGAGACAAGCTCCAACTTTCATAATGATGGATGGAATCTTCTATAAAAAGAAATATGCTCTTCCCTATCTAAGATGTATGAGCATGAATAATGGAGTAGAGTTAGCTGAAGCACATAAGGGTTTTGCGGAGATCATTCAAATAGTATAAAATTGGCTAAGAAAATAATGGTGCAAGGATTGTATTGGCTGCATATGGTAAGCCAAGCCATCGAATATGTGAGCAGATGCAAAAAGTGTTAGAAATATTCAAAGATTCCCATATTATCCCCAAGTCAGTTGACACCAATTGCAGGTCCACGGTGAAAGGGAGTGCAGATTAAGGATCTTAAGGCTAATTTAACACTAGAAGAGGGGTGAATAGTGTCTAACGGATTCTAAGACTTATATGGACTAATTTAAAAATTATGATATAAAAAAATGCAGAACTTAATCACAGATCAATCACAGAATCAAACACGGATGCATAAAGTAAATAAAAATCAGTAAAAGGAAAGAACACGTCGGATTTTATACTGGTTCGGAGTTACCTTATGTCCAGTCCTGCACCAAGGCAAATACCTCATTTAGATTTTTATTATACCAATGTCGAGATTGCAATCCTCAATTTCTAAAAGCCTTAAGGTATCCTCCTGTCTTTGAGTTCGGGGCAAACTCTCTTGATTTACGTGACATAGGATCACTCAATTGATTTCCAGGCACAACCATACCTTATAGAGAGACTCGATAAACTTTTGATTACAAATTGATCCTATAACTCTGGATAGCACTTTGATCTTCGAAAGAGTGCATAGAATTAAAGAAGAATGAGATTCTAATTTGATTCACTTGAGAACTTGGCAGAATTTCGATACGATCTTAAAAATATGAAAATTTTAGAATATGGATTTGTGAAGGAGGAGTGAAGAAAATAAGAAAATAGTTGGTTAAAAAAATTCGTCTGCGAAGGCTATTTATGAACCAGTAATGGCCATAACCATTCGTGAAGAGATTTAAACAAATAGACGATTCTTTTGAAATTTTAAACTTTTGAATTTAACGGCACCATGTCGACATGGGGTATCCCATGATATCGACATCCCTTAGTTAAAAATTATGTAAAATGTGTTTTGAAAATGGTATTGAAAGGAAAATAAGATGAAATGATTCTGGAGTAAGATAAACTAATTTTCCTATGTTTTAAAATAAAAAAGAGTAGAAAAATGTATTTATAGAATGTATATATAAATTCGATTTTAGATCTCAAGTATATATTATTATAAAGAATATTTAAAAATCAGAAGAAAGTTTTAAAAAAAAAACAAAGTTTAAAACAAGAGTTTATCTAAAAACAAAAAAAAAAGAATATTTTAAGGCTAAAACATCTTTTTGAAAATCATTTGAAAAGACAATTTTTAAGGCTAAAACATTTTGAAAAGCAGTTTTGAAAATCATTTTGAAAAACCATTTTGAAGTAGTTTTGCAAACTTCTTCCTGAAGAATATCTCATCACATCAGGACTCGAGAACTTGTACAAAACCAGGATGTTCATGGGTTTGTAAGTCACTTGTCGTAGGTTTGTAAGCTACTTGTCATGGGTTTGTAAGCCACTAAGAAGGTAGAAATGGGTACCATCCCAAATGAAATTTGGAATGAAGATTTCCATGCTATTATGAAGTTTTAACAAAACTAGACACTTATCTTGAAATCTTGATCTTGATACTCATGAGTCTTCAAACCTGATTTCTTCATTCTTAATCTTTATACTGTACAGTCTTCAATAATCAGTATCTGCCTTATATATATACACACCACATAATAACATTTATATATATCTAGACAATAGTGTTAGTATATAAGTTATAATAAAATAAGGTACAAAGGTTGTTGTCATCAAAATCACTATCTCCAGTTCCTAACAGTCTCCTCCTTTTGGATGATGACAATCTTATAAAATATACTTACCACTTCGAACATACCATAATTCCCCATTACACCAACAACTCCCCCTTACTCCAAGCCTACTTTTTATATAACTTCTCCCCCTTTGTCATCAACGAAAAATAACCTATAAACCTTGAACTTAATAGAAAATGAGATACACAAACATATGACATAAGAATAATAACTATGTATATGTGAAATATAGCATCCTAAGTTGAATGGAATTCAAGACTTTATACACTTAAGAATGTTTTTAGAAGAACAACTTATATACAAATTAATAAACCAATATACAATCAAAAAAGAGAAAACGAAAAACGAAAAACGCTTAATGAGGACCCTTAACTATTGGTGATTTATGGACCAAACAATTTGGATAGTGGAGATAAAAGTTTCCACGTTGTTCGACCAAGTTCCCATTAGCGTCAAAAAGGACCTCTCCAACTGCAAATCACGCCATTGTCTTCGTCCATATTAACATCCAGATTCGGCAGAGGATGTTCTTTTTCTTGATCCTCTTGTGGTTCTTCTAGAGACCATTCTTCTTCAGAATCCATAGCTTGTGATGATTCTTCGATGATAATGGGATTGACATGGTTATCCAAAGGAATTTTTGTAAATTCCTAAGGATTCTGCCTTGTCTATCTTGTTCTCTAGCCATTCGCAGTCGACTCACTTGAATTTTCGTCATTATTTGAAGCAAATCTTTCATCTTCTTTTGTAATTTGATGACTCGTACGTGTGTGGAACGTTGAAAAGGACTAGAATTAGGAGAAGTGGGTGAAGAAGGTTCATTATTAGAAGAGGAAACCATTAATTTACCGTTTTAGAAGTTTATTACAGAGATAAAATAGGGAAAAGGAGTAAAAGTCGAAATATATAAATATATAACTTAATATTAATTTTAGAGGGAAATTTAAATTTGAAAATCTCGGCCTGTATGTCGACATAGGGGGATGGGTCATGTCGACATGCCTACTTCAGTTTTTGAGAAATTTTTATTTTTATTAATTATTAACTATACTTGTATTATTTATAATTTATATTTCAGTTAATGAACATATACCTAATTCTCTTCTAAATTTGGTAAAGTTTTGTTCATTTAATGGTTTGGTTAATATATCAGTAATTTGTTTTTCAGTATTAATATATTTAAGAGTTATGACTTCTTTACTTATATTATCTTTAAGAAAATGATGTCTAATATCAATATTTTTTGTTCAAGCATGATGAGTTGGATTCTCAGATAGGTTTATTGCACTAGTATTATCACAATAAATTGGCGATTTAGTTATAGTTAATCCAAAACTTTTTAAAGTTTATTGCATATATATATATATATATATATATATATATATATATAACTTGAGAGCAAGCCAAAGCAGCATATATATTCTGCTTCAGTTGTTGACAAGGATAAAGTGTTTTGCTTCTTACTAAACGAAGAAACCAAAAAATGCCCTAGAAAGTAATAAGTTCCACTTGTACTTTTTCGGTCTGATTTACAACCAGCGTAATCAGCATCACAATATGAAATTAAATCAAATACATCGTTTTTAGAAAAAATAAACTATAATCTAAAGTATGTTTTACATATCTTAAAATTATTTTAACAGCTTTTAAGTGAGTTTCTTTAGGTTGAGATTAGTATCTTGCACATAGACAGACACTATGCATGATGTCAGGACGACTTGCCGTTACATAAAGCAGCGAACCAATCATTCCCCTATATAATTTTTGATCAACATCTTTTGATTTATCTTCTTTACTTAAAGCTACATTAATTGTCATTGGAGTTGGTTTTTCACTAGAAGTGGTTAATCCAAATTTATTAATTAAATCCTTAGCATATTATTCTTGACTAATGAAAATTCCTTTATCTAATTGTTTGATTTGAAGTCCTGAGAAGAAACTTAGTTCTCCCATATGACTCATTTCAAATTCTTTAATCATTATATCTGAAAATTCTTTATTCATTATGTTATTAGTTGACCCAAATATTTTATCATCTACATATATTTGTATTAATCGAATATCATTTTTTTTTCTTTTAATAAATAGAGTTCTATCTATTTTAACAATTTCAAAACCAGATTGTAGTAAATAAGATCTTAGCCGTTCATACCAGGCTCTAGGAGCTTGTTTCAGACCATATAAAACTTTCTTTAATTTATATACATGATTTGGAAATTTTTTATCTTCAAAAAGTGGAGGTTGTTCAAAATAAACATCTTCTTTTACAAAATCATTTAGAAAAGCACTTTTAACATCCATTTGATATAACTTGAAATTATTGTAGTTTGCGAAAGCAAGTAAAATCCTGTTAGCTTCTAGTCTTGCTACGGGTGCAAAGGTTTCATCATAATCAATTCCTTCTTCTTGACAATAACCTTGCGCGACTAAACGAGCTTTATTTCCCATGACCTCACCAAGCTTATTCATTTTATTTTTATAAACTCATTTTGTTCCAGTTATACTTTTATCCCTAGGTCTAGGAGCAAGTTCCCAAACATCATTTCTGGTGAACTGATTCAATTCTTCTTGCATAGCAAGAATTCATGAATCATCAGATGATGCTTCCTTTGGATTTTAGGTTCAATAGTTGATATAAAAGCTACATTAATAAAATTATTTAGTTGATTTCTTGTTTTAACTATAGATTCAATATTTAATAGTATATTTTCTATAGGATAATCTTTTAACGACCTAATTCTTTTATTAGGCTGAATGATTTCACAACTAGTTTTATTAGGTTCATTATTTAAAGTTACAAAATCTTCTTCATCTTCTATTTGTACAGTTTCTTTAAAATTTTCATCAAAAGATACATGCATTGATTCTTCAATAGTGTTAGTTCTTAAATTATAAACTCTAAATGCTTTACTTCTATTAGAATATCTGATAAAGATACCTTTGTCCGATTTAGGTTCAAATTTATCTAAATTATCTTTTGTATTACGAATAAAATACTTACTACCAGAAACTTTAAAATAAGCTACTATGAGTTTCTTATTGTAAAGTAATTCATAGGGTGTTTTATTAGTTAATGGTCTAATTAAAATCCTATTTAATATATAACAAGTTGTAGCGACTGCTTTAGCCCAAAAGTTTTTAGGTAAGTTACTATAAGAAAGCATTGTTCTGGCATACTCTTGAATCGTTCTATTCTTAGGTTCTACCACTCCGTTTTGTTGTGGAGTTCTTGGAAAGAGAAATTATGAGTAACTATTTTTTGATTATAGAAGTTCTCAAAATTTTCATTTTCAAATTCTCCACCATGATCACTACGAATAGTTTTTATTTTTAAATAAAGTTGATTTTGAATTCTTTTAGCAAAATTCTTAAATAATTCAAAAGCATCACTTTTAAGTTTAAAAAAATTGTCCAAGTATATCTAGAATAATCATATATAATTACAAAAACATATTTATTGTGATTAATTGATTGAACTTGAGATGGACCAAATAAATCTAAATGAAGTAATTCTAGAGGTTTAGAAGTAGAAATCATATCTTTTAGTTTAAATGAACTTTTCTTAAGTTTTCCTAATTGGTAAGCATCACGTATACTATCTACTTTAAAGTTTAACCTGGGAAGACCTCTAACTAAGTCAAGTTTTGATAATCTAGGTAACAATTTGAAATTTAAATGACCAAATCTTTTATCCAAATCCAAGGGTCACTTGTATTAGCCAAAAGAAAGAAGTTATCATTTGAAACTTTCATATTAAGGATGTAAATATTTTTCTTCCTAATTCCTTCAAAGATAATATTTGACTTATTAGCTTCGATGTGACACTTATCTTTTCCAAATTTAACTTTAAATCATTTATCACATAGTTGACTTATACTAAATTATGTTTTAAATCCCTAACTAGCAAAACATCAGAAATAAGAGGAGTTTTAGAATCACCAACATTACCGATGGCAATCACATATCCTTTTGAGTTATCTTCAATGTTTACCAATCCACCATCTTGATATATAATATTATTGAGTATCTTGGGATTTTTAGTCATATGCATTGAACAACCACTATCAAGTGTCTATTTATCTTTTTCAATTTGCACAGTTTTTCCATTGGTTGTTGATTCTTCAAAAGCCATGTAACATGTCTGTTCCTGCGTAACAAACCAATTTAGTAGATAACTTGATTTTTCATAAAAATTATATGCAGACTTATGATACTTTGATGAAATTCATAAATTCAAACTAGTATTAACAAAATTTCTTAAAATGCCATTTTTAACTTTTCATGTTTCAGATTATGAAAATGATGAAAACCTATGCTCTGATACCAATTGAAAGGGAGTGTGGATCAAGGATCTTGAGACTAATTTAACACTAGAGGGGGGTGGATAGTGTTTAATGGATTTTAAGACTTATATGGACTAATTTAAAAATTAAGATATAAATAAATGCAGAATTTAATCACAGATCAATCACAGAATCAAACACAAATGTATAAAGTAAATAAAAAGCATTAAAAGGAAGGAACACACCGGATTTTATACTGGTTCAGAGTTATCCTACGACCAGTCCTGCACCAAGGTAAACACCTCTTACAGATTATATTATACCAATGTCAATATTATAATCCTCAATTTCTAAAGCCCTTATGGTACCCTCTTGTTTTCGAGTCTGGGGCAAACTCTCTTGATTTACGGGACACAAGATCACCCAATTGATTTCCATGCACAACCATACCCTATAGAGAGACTCGATAAACTTATGATTAAAAATTGATCCTATAAACTCTGAATAGCCTTTTAATCTTCGAGAGAGGGCAGAGAATCAAACAAGAATGAGATTCTAATTTGATTCAGTTGAGAATTCGCCAGAATTTCTGCATGATCTTAAAAATATGAAAATTTTAGAATATGGATTTGTGGAGAAGGAGTGAAGAAAATAGTTGGTTAAAAAAATTCGTTTGTCAAGGCTATTTATATATCAGTAACGGTCATAACCATTCGTGAAGAGATTTAAACGAATATACACTTCTTTTGAAAATTGAAACTTTTGAATTTAATGGCCACCATGTCGACGTGGGGTATCCCATGATGTCGACATCCCTTAGTTAAAAAACATATAAAATTTGTTTTGAAATGGTATTGAAAGGAAAACAAGATGAAATGATTCTGGAGTAAAATAAACTAGTTTTCCTATGTTTAAAAATAAAGAAGAGTAGAAAAATATAATTTTTGAATGTATATATAAATTTGATTTTAAATCTCAAGTATATGTATATTATAAAGAATATTTAAAAATTAGAAGATAGTTTTAAAAACAAACGAAGTTTAAAACAAGAGTTTATTTAAAACAAAAACAAAGAATATTTTAAGGCTAAAACATCCTTTTGAAAATCATTAAAAAAGATAATTTTTAAGGCTAAAACATTTTGAAAAGCAGTTTTGAAAATCATCTTGAAAAACGATTTTGAAGTAGTCTCGCAAGCTTCTTCCTGCAGAATATCTCAACACATCAGGACTTGAGAACTTGTACAAAACCAGGATGTTCGTGGGTTTGTAAGTCATTTGTCATAGGTTTGTAAGCTATTTGTCTTAGGTTTGTAAGCCACTAAGAGGGTATAAATGGGTTCCATCCCAAATGAAATTTGGAATGAAGATTTCCATGCTATTATGAAGTTTTAACAAAACTAGATACTTATCTTGAAATCTTGATCTTGATACTCATGAGTCTTCAAACTTGATTTCTTCATTCTTGATCTTTGTACTGTACAGTCTTCAATAATCAGTACCTACCTTATATATACTGCATAATAACATTCATATACATCTAGACAATAGTGTTAGTATATAAGTTATAATAAAATAAGTTACAATGGTTATTGTCATCAAAACCACTATCTCCGATTCCTAACACATGGCCCTTTAACGTATGGGGAATATACTAAATCGGCCCATTACTAATCTCAAAATGAGGAGCAAAGTCGTCATAGTCGCCATAGACTATTTCACTAAATGGGTTAAAGCGGAGTCGCTTCTAAAGATTAGTTCTGGGTAGGTACATAGATTTGTTAGCAAAAATATCATAACCGGATTTAGAATTCCCCAAAAGATAATTTCTGACAATGGGACACAATTCGAGAGATAAAAATGGAATCATTAAAAGCTTTTCATCCGTTGCACATCCAAAACGAATGGAGCAGTTGAGGCTAAAAACAAAACCATAAATATAATTCTAAAAAAGCAGCTAAATAAAACAAAAGGAAATTGGATTAAAGAACTATCACTTGTGTTATGGGCTTATCGAACATCCACCAAAATGTCGACGGTACGTACTCCCGACTGTTTGAAATATTGGTGTGAGCCGGTGTTACCAATCACAATTGAGATACCCAAACACCGAAGAATCGCCCGTGCATTCGATAAGAATCAAGATATGAAAAGAGAATTCCTAGATTTTATACATTAATTAAGAGATGAAGCAGCGTATGAACTGTTGGGTATCACAGAAAAATCTTAAGATACTACCACTCAAAAGTGAGAAATCTGTCATTTCACAAAGGATATTTGGCATTCCGAAGAGTGATGAAAAATAACAGAAACTACGTAAATGGACTCCTTGGGCCCAATTGGGAAGGACCATTAATCGTACCCCCTGGGAGCTTACAAATTGTACCGACCATATGGCAATATGGTTCCAAGAACATGGAATGCCAAACATTTAAGGCCATATTTTCCAAAGATGAATGAATAAAGCATCTCTTTCTTCAAAATGAAAATCTACATGGTTGGGAGTGAAATACTCTTTATATTTTTATACTAACAAGGATGGTAGCCTACCTAAGATGGTAGAAAGCCTCTATCCGCGCCAAGATGGATAGGGAAGAGCACGTCCCAGAGGGAGGGCGGAGTAAGCCTTTAACTGGGCCATGAGATGGCCAGGTTAAAGCATTGGACAAGCCCTTGGTCTTGCCTCTGGTCAGGTCAAGGCACCTCCTAGAGGAAGAACGGAGCAAGCCTTTATCCATGCCCTATGACAGCCAAGGTAAAGCACCGAACAACCCTCTATTCATGCCATGCTATGTCCAGGGCAGGGCGCCTCCTGGAGAGAGGTCGGAGTAAGTCTTTATCCATGCCATAAGATGGTCAGGATAAAGCACCGAACAAACCCTCGACTGCATCTCTAGCTAAGTCAAGGCGCCTCCTGGAGGGAGATTGTAACACCTCATATTTTCGAGGACATTATTTTTAATATTAAATTAATCACGTTAAATAAAATAATGTGAGAAGGTTAATGGGTTAAGATTTCATTATAGTTAAAGGGTAGTCGTGCCTAAGTGTAAAATGAACTAAAGTATTAGAAGGAAAATAAGTGTTTGGAAACAAGGAAGGGAAAAATAGGTAAATGATAGGATGTATACCCTAAACTTTTAGGAAATGAACACACGTTCATTTCATTTCCTCAAGAAAATAACATTTTGAGGCAGACCACCATTTTCAATCTCAAGAGAAGATAATGCTGGGATTTACAAAAAGGAAGAAGTAAACTAACTTAATCAAGATCAAATATCATATCCTTAATCACAAAGCTAAGGTGAATAATTTCTACATCTCATTTTTCTTATGATTTCATGTTTAAGATTAATTCCGAATTTATCTTGCAAGTTTGGTCATAATTTTGAAGAGCAAAATGTTTATATATACATGTTGATGATTTATGCTTGTTCATATAGATTATATGATATGTTTTGATGGGAAAACCCTATTTAATGACATCCAAATGCCTTGTTATTTTGGATATAGATTGGAAATATTATTTTAGAGATGAGTTTCAATTTTCATAATTTTCTTAATTGATATGGATTTTATTTAAATTTTCTAGTGAAGAAAATGATTTGCTATATTATAAATATTTATGGTTAAATAAATAAGTATTTAGGTTTAAAATTTTTATATGTTGGAAAACATATTAAAATGGATTTTTGAGAATTTTTCCAGATTTTTCCTAAGTGTTTTGATGAATATAATATTTTTTAAGGTTTGGGACTTAAATATTTTATGTAATTTATTAAGGAAATGGGGCATTTTATAAAATAAAATAATCGCTTATTTCTAAAATTATTGGCAGCGCTTTTCTAAAGAGTATTTAGCAACCAATAATAATTTGACAAATAAAGGTTGGTTAGCTGAAAACTTTTCTCTTTTAATTTAAAAACAAGTAAATCATTCTTTTAGCATGTTCAGCTGCTTTCAGCATTAAGGGTTCTAACCCAAAACTTTCGACGTTATTGCTTTCAAAACCAATGCATATGGTGTCAAGCAACTTGGTACGTAACTTATTAGACAAGGTCGAAGGGGCAATGGGTCGAAACCTTAGTTTCCGATGAGGTTGGTGAATGTTTGTTTTATAAGCCAAAAGAAACACCTGCTTTGCTTTCGAAAAGAAGCTTTCGACTTGGTTGCCTTCGACAGGGTCAAATATTTATAGGTTTAAAGCTTTCGAAGGGGTCGAAACCCCTAGTTGCTGCCTTTCTACCATTCGAAGTCATTGGCCTTCGACAGGGTCGAAAGGTAAACTTGTCCTTTAAAATCAGCCGCTTCTCCCTTGCTTTCAAAGGAATGATTTCGATGCTATTGCTTCATGTTTAGGAAAAGATTCCGAAAGAGGTTTCTTAAAGTATTAAAAAGGCTAGAGTTTATTGTTTTAAAAGATACATTTTATGCTTTCGAAGGGGTCAAAAGCAAAGCTTTCGAAGTGGTCGAAAGTGATGCTTTTGAAATGGTCGGAAGCAAAGCTTTCGAAGGGGTCGAAAGCTAAGCTTCCAAAGTAGTTAAAAGGTTTTAAAAGATATTTTTCCACATGTTTTAAATTGAACCCAAAGTGCTTTCAAAAGATTTATGTTTCAAAGGTTTAATGCTTTCAAAAGGTAGTTAGTTTGGTTTCCAAAGAGTCGGCAGGTCTTAGTCGAAAGGATTAATGGTTTCAAAAGGTCTTTATCGACAATTCTTAGTCGAAGGTCCTATTTTCTAAATTGTTTTTAAAGGGTTGAAATGGAAAGTTTTCTAAGTTTTATAAGGCAATGTTTTAAAGTATCTTAAGATGGGACGTCTAAGGTTTTTAACTTTCGAAGGAAAAGGAATTTCAATGGTTTCGATAGGTTTAAATGAATGATTTCGAAAGGGAGATTTTGGCCTAAATGGAAAAAGGGGTTTTCTATTCTTTCAAAAGGGGTACTTTCAATAGTATCAAAGGGGGTACTTTCAATTGTTTAATGGTTTTCAACAACAAGGATTTGAGTAATATATATATAGCATGGAAAGGTGATTTTGAGTAAAGCATAAAGTATGAGCATTTTCCTTGTATAAGTTTGATTTAAAAAGTGTGTTAAATCAATTTCTCTGAGGAAAAGGTTTTCAAGGAAAATTATGGGAGGTTATCCCTAAGTAAAATGACTCAGATATTAGGATACCAAATGGGACCGGTATAAGGTCACACCCTATACATTAGCTTTTAGCCCCAAATAATTCAGTCCAAAATTCCAATGTGTAAGGCTTTGCCATAGGTAGGGCTAAAATTATGGTTACATAAAGAAAGGAATATGTTTTGTGTAAAGATAGATTATTGGTGAGCCCGCAAAACCATTAGATCTGGTGATTTTAGGAGATGTTAAGTTAGGGACAGACAGTCCAGAAGAACAATATTTAATAGATAGTTAAAAGACAGACTGTCGAGAAGAGATGTGTCTAACAGTTGTTAGATTATTTTGAGATTTTGTCCGACAGATCCGAGTCAGCCAATGGTTAATAGTCATCCAAAAAACTATAGTATTCAGATAGAAAGTTCGTTTGTTACCCAATATATATATATATATATATATATGTTTATATAACGATGCTTTACAGTTTTAACCAGTTTTGGTTGCAGGATAAAAGTTTGCAAAAAAATATGTTTTAGAAGGATAATAGTGAGCGAAAACTCATTCCGCTAAGTGGCGTGGTCTTACTTAATATCAGATAACCGAGGTGTATTGTAGTATTCACAACATGCTTTATTTCTAACTCGAAGTTTATGTTTCCTCTTAAACTCTCGGGTGCTCAAAACGGATTTAATTAGACCGAGGGATTAACGCTTTACAGGTTTAGTAGGATGATGAATAAAGCTACCAAAGGCGAGCAAAGAGCTAACAGATAGCTATTTAGGAGTTGCAGTTCTGATTTTATGTTTATTTCCGTTGTGCGTATTATGTCAGTTTTGACAATATTGCTCTGGTCATCTAAGTGGTCATCCTCTTATGCCGCTCTTGGCATAATTTGTAATAATTATTTTTATCATTGCATGGGAACGTATTAGGATTTGTAATTTGAATATGGAACATGTGTTTCTAAATGTAATGAAAAATTCTGCTTTGAAATTTATATGATTTGTTTTATAATCAAGTGCTTCTGATATTATAGATACCATTACCATAGCCATATTTAGTAGCCGAAAATTAATACTATGGATGACTACAACATCTATAGCGCATAGCTTTGGGCCTCTAGATAGGGGTTATTACAACTTAGTATTAGTGCATAGGTTTATGAAATATTTTAACTAAAAATGATTTTTGAAAAATGTAAATCCTTAGAAGTAAGAAGATTGGGGTATGGGATAACGCTATAGTAATGTACTTGAATTTTCTATATATCCTATCTTTATTAGGCTAATCTTCTGTATCTCACGAGGCTTGAATACAGATATGGATGGAAGAAGAGGTAGAGTTAGTGTGGAAGGAGAAAGCACCACCACTAATGGAAAAGTCGGAAATGGAAGAGGACAAGGTCAGGCTTAAGCTAAAAATGTTGTTGTTGAGGTTCCCCAAGTGGATATGAGAGCCATGTACCAGTTTTTCGTAAACATAATGCAAACTAGAATCACTGCTGGGGTTGTAGGAGGAAATGCTGCAGGATATGTTCAAGTAGGTCTAGTGGTTAATTAGTATGCTAACTTGAGTAGAGACTATGCTAGACTTGGATGGAAGCCGTTCATTGGAAGAGAAGATGCTATAGAAGTAGAGAAATAGTTGTTTACATTATGAAAGGATATTCGCTGATTTAAGACTTAACGACAAGTACAAAAGGAGACTTTCCTTAAGACTACTTCAAGAGGCAGCTTTATACTGGTGGAACAGTGTGACGGCTGGGGTAAATGAAGAGGAGACAACGTGGGCTGAATTTAGGAGAAGGTTCCAAGAAAGATTCATGTTAGTGATGACACAGTCTGTCTTGATAAGGAAGTTTGTGGAGCTTGAGCAAGGAGAAATGTCAGTCATGGAGTATGCTTGTAGATTTGAGGAGTTAGCCCATTATGGATATGCCATTTTAGACACAGTGTTGAAAAGGAACAAGAAGTTCATTAGAGGCCTAAAGCCATAGTTGGCTAGAGCAACTTTGCTGCACATTAGAGATCCTTGTGATGTAGTGGTGGAAATGGCATTAAGATAACATAAGATGTTAGCTTTCTTGGAGAAGAAGAAGGAGAAGGAGGTCTAAGTTGGACAGGGCCAAAAGAGAAAGTTTTTCCACAAGAAGAATTCTCCGAATGGAGAAGCAGCCAAAAAGGGAAAATATGAGGCGGTCTGTTATAAGTGTAATAAGAAAGGCCGTTGTGCTCATGAGTGCAAGACAGGCAAAGAAAAGAAGGCTTCTGAGAAGAAGGGAGTTAGATGCTTCAATTATGATCAGGTGTGGCACTACAAAAAGCAGTGTAAAGAGCCAGCAAAAGGAGAGAAGGGCCAGGTATTTGTATTGGAACCTGTATCTCCCAGCCGACAACGCAGGAAAAACGGAAAGCAGCATTGGGAGGTACGCTTCATATCAATGGTATGTCTATTTACGTTTTGTTTAATACCGGTGCATCACATTCTTTTATATCTTGATGCCGAGTAGATAAGCTTAACCTAGAATCCTCATACTTAGTTACATCCTTAACGGTTGCAAATCCGATAGGTGGGTATGCGACATTTGGGATGAAGTGTGACAATTTAGAGTTTGACTTTTTAGGTTACACCATTGTTTGCAGTTTGCATGTATTTGACTTCATAGGACTAGAATTATATTGGGTATGGATTTGTTAAGTGAATACGATGTTAGGATATTTTGCCAGAATAGGGAAATATCACTGAGACACCCGGACTATAGAGATCGAAAAGTTTATGCTGTAGAAAACCGAAGCTGCGAGGTGCATGCTTTGTTGAGTGTCATGGAGCAGATGAGTTAAATCGTGTTTTCATAGTCAGAGAATTCATGGATGTATCTGGGTTGGTAGTTGGATTGCCACCGAAACAAGCCATAGAGTTTCGAATAAAATTGGTGCTTGGAGCGGAAACGGTAAGTAGGCCGCCAAGACGGATCACGCCAACAGAGATGAAGCATTAGAAAGCTCGGTTGGTAGATTTGAAAGGCAAGATTTCTATTAGACCAAGCAGTTTGCCTTAGGGAGTAGCCGCTGTATTTATGAAGAAGCTGAACGCATCGTTAAGGCTATGCATTAATTATCGTAAGTTAAATGAGAAGATGATAAAGAATCGATATCCCTTGCTGATAATTGATGATCTGTTCAATCAGCTAAGTGGAGCCAAGGTATTTTCTCAGTTGGATTTGGCTACAAGTTTTCATCAGCTTAGAGTGGTAGAAGAATTTATACCTTAGACGATGTTCAAGACAAGGTACGGGTCATACGAATGGTTAGTTTATGCTGTTCGGACTCATGAATGCATTAGCGTCCTTTGTAGACTTGATGAACCGAATTTTCAGAGGGCATTTGGATAGATTCGTGTTGGTGTTCATAAATGATATATTGATATACTCTAAGAACGAGAAAGAGCATGAAGATTTTCTTAGAGTTATGCTAGAGATGCTGAGGCAGAATCGGCTAAATGCGGAGTTTTCCAAGTGTCACTTTTTGGAAGAAAGATGATAGATTTCTTGGTCATGTAGTCTTAAAAAGAGGATTGGAATAGACCATAGATGGTAAACGAAATCAGGAGTTTTCTTGGACTTGATGGAAATTACCGGAGATTCATCAAGTACTTCTCGCGGATAGCTGCAACTTTGATGAAGTTAACCAAGAAAGATGTGAAATTTGTTTGGTTTGAAATATATAAGGAAGCATTCCTTAAGTTAAAGCATTTGTTGACCAATGCTTCAATGTTAGTAGTTCCTGATGGCAACCAAGGGTTGGTAGTGTTCACATATGCTTGCGTAACTGGATTGGGAGCAGTGTTGATGCGGAAGGGCCAAGTCATTGCTTATGCATCTAGGCAGCTTAGATCGCATGAAGTAAGATACTCTGCTCATGACTTAGAGTTGGCTGCAGATATTTTTTTCCTTGGAGATGTGGAGCATTATCTCTTGGGGGAGAGATTTGAGTTGTATACTGACCATAAGTCGTTGAAGTACTTGTTCGCTCAGAAAGAGCTAAACTTGAGGTAACAAAGATGGTTGGAGTTTTTAGTTGCTTGCGATTTCAGTATAGAGTATACTCTGAGGAAAGGAAATAAGGTGGCTGATGCACTTAGTAGAAAACATCAGAATGTGGTGTTAGCAATGTTGGCAGAACGAAAAGATCAAGAGATTTTAGCCAGTTGCGGTGTGTAGTTGAGATCTACTGCTAGTTCTAGTAAGGATACTGCTAGATTGTCTTGTTTAGAAGTATGACTAGTATTGATCAAGAGGATAGCTTCTAAACAAAGCGAAGATCCAGTTTTAGCTGAGAAAATTAGAAGGCTTGAGGTTGGATCAAAGATCGATGATTTGAAACATTTTTGTCTTGACCAAAGGGGATGGTTGAGAAAGAAGGGACAGTTATGCATTCTGGATGTAGAGAACTTAAGGAGGGAAGTTCTGAAAGAATGTCATTAATTGAAGTTCACTATTCACCAAGAAGGAAGGAAGATGTATCTAGATATGAAGAGAAGTTTATTTTGGGAAGGCATGAAGAGGGATGTTGGCTTATGCGTGAAATAGTGTTTAAACTGTCAATAAGTGGAGGCCGAGCATCAGAAGCCAAGTTGGTTGCATCAGCCATTAGATGTTCCAGTATGGAAATGAGACTCTATTTCTGTGGATTCCATAGATGGGTTGTCGAGATATAATAGAGGGAATAAAAGTATATGGGTCATAGTGGAAAGATTAACCAAGAGTGTCCATTTCATCCAAGTTATGTTGAATAGGACGACACCTGTATTGCTATGTTATTTATGAAGAATGTGGTTAGATTGCACGGGATTCTTAGTAGTATTGTTAGTGGTATATATTCCCAATTCACTAGCAAGTTCTGGAAGAGCCTATAGGAAAATTGGGAACCAAGCTCAAGACAAGTGCTGCTTACCATCCTTAGACAGATGGGCAGACGGAAAGAGTTAACAAGATCTTGGAGGACATGTTACGAGCTTGTGTGTTAGATTTTGGGGGATCATGGGAAGACCACATATACCTAGTCGAGTTTTTGTATAACAATAGTTATCAGACTAGTATAAGGATGGCACAGTTTGAAGCTTTGTATGGAAGACCATGCCAATCCCCTGCATGTTGGTTAGAGACTTAGACCTCGGTCCAGATTTGGTTAAAGAAGCCGTAGAGAAGATTCAGTTAATAAGGGTGAGGATGAATGAAGCTCAGTATAGATAGAAAAGCTATGAGGATAGAAGATGGAAAGTCCTAGAGTTCTCTATTGGAGACCATATTTTCGTCAAAGTATCGTCAATGAAAGGTATTATCAGGTTCAGGAAGACAGGGAAGTAAGCACCGAGGTTCGTAGGACCATTTTCTATTTTAGAGAGGATCGAGAAACTTGCATACAGAGTAGAGTTACCGAATAGCTTGGCAGGAGTTCACGTTGTTTTCCATGTATCTCATCTGAGGAAGTATGTTAGAGATTCAGATACTACTATAGCACCGATCATGTCAGAAGATTTAGCAGTGAAACCAAATATGAATATAGTTGAGAATAATATCCGAATAATTGCAAGAGATGAGAAGAAGTTAAGGAATAAGACAGTTGGATTATTGAAAGTACAATGGAGTGATGATGCTAGAGATTGCACTTGGAAGATTGAGAGCAGGATTAGAGATACTTATCTTGACTTGTTTTGATGGTATGTTTTACCTTTGATTGTTTTGATGTGTTCCTTATCGTAATTATGAGGACAAAATTCTTTAAGGAGGGAAGTTTGTAACACCCCATAATTTCAGTGACATTATTTTGGATATTTAATTAGTTAAATTAAATAAAATAATGTGTGAAGATTAATGGGTTGAGATTTGATTATAATTAAAGCGTAACCATGCCTAAGTGTAAAATGAAATAAAGTAATAAAAGGAAAATAAGTGTTAGGAGATAAGGAAGGGAAAAATAGGTAAATGATTAGACTTATACCCTTAGGAAATCAATACACGTTCATTTCATTTTCTCAAGCGAAGAACATTTTAAAGCCGTTCACCGTTTTCAATCTTAAGAGAAGATAAAGCTAGGTTTTACAAAGAGGAAGAAGTAAACAATTTAATCAAGGACAAATCTCATATCATTAATCACAAAGCTAAAGTGAATAATTACCACATCTCAATTTTGTTACGATTTTGGTTTTAAGATGAACTCTGAATTTATTTTGCGGTTTGGCCATGATTTCGAAGAGAAAAATATTTATATATACATGTTGATGATTTATGTTTGTTCATATAGATTATATGATATATTTTGATGTGAAAATCCTATTTAATGATAGCCAAATGCCATGCGATTTTAGATGCAGAGCAGAAATATTATTTTTGAGATGGATTTCAATTTTCATAATTTCCTAATTTAATGTGGACTTTATATAAATTTTCTGGTGAAGAAAAACATTTATTGGGTTATAATTATTTACGGTTAAATAAATAATTATTTGGATTTGAAATTTTTATATGTTGGTAAACATACTAAAATAGATTTTTTTTGGAATTTTTTCTGATTTTTCCTAAGTGTTGTGATGAATATGTAAAATTATTTAAGGTATGGGACTTAAATGTTTTATATATTTATTAAGCAGATGAGACATTTTAAAAAATAAAATCATTGTTTATTTTTAAAATTATTGGCAGCACATTTCTAAATAGTATTTAGTAACCAATAAGAATTTGCAAATAAAGGCAGGTTAGTTGAAAAGTTTTCTATTTTAAGTTAAAAACAAGTAAATCATTCTTTTTGCATGTTGAGGCACTTTCAGAATTAATGGTTCTGACCTAGACCACTCAACATCATTGCTTTCAAAACTAATGCATATGGTATCAAACTACTTTGCATGTAATGTATTGGATAAGACGAAGGGGCACTGGGTCAAAACCTTAGTTTCCGAAGAGGTTGGGGTATGTTTGTTTTATAAGCCAAACGTAATGCCTGCTTTGCTTTCGAAAAGAAGCTTTTGACTTGTTTGCTTTCGACTGGCTCAAATATTTAAAATAAAGATCTAAAGCTTTCGTAGGGCTTGAAACCTCTAGCTACCGCCTTTCAACCGTTTAAACTCATTGGATTTTGACAAGGTCGAAAGGTAAACTTGTCTTTTAAAATCAACCGCTTCTCTCATACTTTCGAAGGGATGGTTTCAACACCATTGCTTCTTTTTTAGCAAATGGTTTCGAAAGAGGTGTTTTAAAGTATTAAAAAGGCTTGAGTCTATTGTTTTAAAAGATATGTTTCATGGGGTTGAAAGCAAATCTTTCGAAAGGGTCGAATGTGGTGCTTTTGAAAAGGTTGGAAACAAAGCTTTCGAAATGGTCGAAAGCTAAGCTTCCAAAGTAATCGAAAGGTTTTAAAAGAAGTTTTTCCATATGTTTTAAATTAAACCCAAATAGCTTTTAAAATATTTCTATTTTAAAGTTTTAATGCTTTCTAAAAGTAGTTAGTTTGGTTTCTAAGGAGTCGATAGGTCTTAGTCGAAAGTTTAAAGGTTTTGAAAGGTCTTTGTCGATAGTTCTTAGTCGAAGGGTCCTATTTTTTGAATGGCTTCGAAAGGTTGAAATGGATGGTTTTCTAAGGCATTGTTTTAAAGTGTTTTAAGATGGGATGTCCAAGGTTTTTATCTTTCGAAGGAAATGGAATTTCAATGGTTTTGAAAGTTTTAAATGAATGGTTTCGAAAGGAAGATTTGGCCTTTCCAATTAAATGAAAAAAGAGATTTTCAGTGCTTTCGACTGGGGTACTTTCAAATGTTTAAAGGTTTTCATCAATAAGGATTTGAGTAAAGTATATATAGCATGGCAAGGTGATTTTAAGTAAAGCATAAAGTATGAGTATTTTCCTTATTTAAGTTTGATTTGAAAAGTATTTTAAATCAATTTTTCAGAGGAAAAGGTTTTCAAGGAAAGTTATGAGAGGTTGTCCCTAAGTAAAATGACTCGGATATTATAATAACAGATGGGGCTGGTATACGGTCGCGTCTTATACATTAGCTTTTAGCCCCAACTAACTTGGTCCAAAAGTCCAGTGTGTAAGGCTTTGTCACAGGCATGATTAAAATTATGATTACACACAGAAAGGAATATGTTTTTATATAGGTAGGTTATTGGTGGAACTGCAAACTCATTAGATCGGGTGATCTTAGGAGATGTTAAGTTGGGGGTAGACTTTCCAGAAGAGAAGTATTTAACAGATAGTTAAAGGATAGACCGTCTAACAGAGAAGTGTCTAGCAGTTGTTAGACTATTTTGAGATTTTGTCTTGTAGACCCAAGTCAGCCAATGTTTAATAGTCAGCCAAACGAAACTAGTATTTGGACAGATAGTTCATTTGTTACTATATATATATATATATGTATATGTTCTATATAACGATGCTTTATAGTTTTAACCAGTTTTGGTTGTAGGATAAAGGTTTGCAAAAGGTATGTTTTAAAAGGGTATTAGTGAGGGATAACACGTTTCGCTAAGCGGCATGGTCTTTCTTAATATCAGACAATCGAGATGTATAGTATTATTCACACCAGGCTTTATGTCTGACTCAAAGTTCATGTTTCCCCTTAAACTTTCATGTGCTCAAAATTTATTTGAGTAGGACGAGAGATTAAGGCTTTACAGGTTTATTCGTATGATGAATAAAGCTACTAGAGGCGAGCAGGAGGCTAACAGATAGCTATTTAGGAGTTGCAGTTCTGATTTTATGTTTATTTCCGTTGTGTGTGTTATGTTAGTTATGACAATATTACTTGGGTCATCCAAGGGGGCTCCTCATATGCCGCTCTTTGTGTAATTTGTAATAATTATATTTTATCATTACCTGGGAATGTATCGGGACTTGTAATTTCAATATGGAACATGCATTTTTAAATGCAATGAAAAATTCTATTTTTAAATTTATATGATTTGTTTCGTATTCAAGTGCTTCTGATATTATAGATACCATTACCATAGTTATATTTAGTCGTCGGAAATTAATACTCTGGATGGCTACAACATTTGTAGCACTTTGCTTTGGGCCTCTAGATAGGGGTTGTTATAGAGGTCGGGTAAGTCATTGGCTCCAGCCTCTAAGATGAGCTGACCAAGAACACCGAACAACAATGGACTAAGATGTCCCAGCCCAGGAAGAGGCTCATTCAACAATGGACTAAGATGTCCAAGCCTAAGAAGAGACTCATTCAATAATGGACTAAGTTATCCAAGCCCATGGAGAGGCTCACCCAATAATAGACTAAGATGTCCAAGCCTAAGAGAAGGCTCTTCAAATCATGAACTAAAGTGTGCAAACTCGAGAAGCAGTATATCTCCAAAGGACTAAGATGTTCATTCCCAAGAGGCAATTGATCAAATTACAACTGCACACAAGACCTGAAGGGTTCGTACATGCCAAAGAGGGCAAAATTTAAAGAGTAGGGCCGAACTCCATCAATTAAATTCTCAAATCTGTGTTTCGGGTTTCTCATTTTAGGATTTCAACTATTAATACCTGAATCTGGGTTTTGGGTCATTATCAATCACTTATAATCTTTATACCCGAATCTAGGGTTCGAGACTTTCATTTCCGGACTTCATTTACTAATATCCAAATCTAGGTCTCGGGTCTTTATCAATCACTAATTATCTTTATCATACCCGAATCTATGTTTCACGACCGTTACATGATGCCCTAATCTGGCCCTGCTATGTCAAAAGATAGCTATCAGGGACTTCTGGCAATCCAACATATACCCTAATTTGGGCCGAAGGCTTCAATTATGACAAATAATAACCATGGATTTCTACTTATCCAACAGATGCCCTAATCTAGGCCAAAGAATTCTTCTTACACAGATAATTGTTAATAATTTCTAATTATCTGACATATTCCCTGATATGGGCTCAGGAGTTTTTGACATGAAGACAATTATTATGGATTTATGGTCAATCCATTGTAAATACCCGATCCTAGGTTCAAGATTTCCACCAAAGGACTTCCTTTGGACATTGCTACACGGATTCTGCATATCTCATTATTAGCTTATAAACTTCGCAAGTTAATACCCTAATTTGGGTTAAATCTCATTACTTCCTTATCTCTATCGAATCCCAAATCCGGGGTGTAAAGTAGTAGAGTTGAAGTTACTCCAAGCAATCAAAAATTTCAAACTGGTTTTCTTAATACCTAAATTAGAATAAGTATTTCATGATTCTAAATGAGGCACACGAACATCTGAATGAAGACTTCAGGATCATTCAGATCCTCGGGAAAACTTCTAAATACAAATTAAAGTGGATGGATCACAAGGGCCTAATTTTCGATAACAACTTGTAGCTCCAATTCATTACTATTGGCCGTGCTCCATAAGGAGTTCGTAGGTGACACTTACCATATGCATTCATGGCTACCAATTATAGGTATCATATCTTTTGAATCAGAATTGTGATCAACTAACTGACTAGATATAGATGAGTTAATATGCGGATTTATCAGGAAGCATACACATAAATATGATAATAGAAAATGTCACTTACTTTGAATTTTGCAGGAAAATGAAGTTAGAAAGAGCAAGAAAGTAAAGAAATTTTTGTCCTAAAGAAAAAAAGCTTCTTTCATACAAGAGGGCAAAATGTTAGCCATAAAATTCACTCAAGAGAAAAAGTGTGAAAGAAGGTTAATAAGAGTATTAGATTTCGATGAAGTTACATGCATGGTTTTCGACAAAGGTCATAAGAAGACATTTCGAAGGCATTTAGAAGGTTTCGAATAAGTCGGAGGGACTAGCTACCCTTATAATGTGAAGGATTTTGATTCAGATGGAAATAAGACTACCCTTCCGCCACTTTCAACCTCTCGACACAGACAAATAAGCAAAGACAACTTCAAAACACCTTTACAAAGGCAATGGATGATAATCTCCCACTATTGTGCTAAACCTTTCGAAACCAAAAGTTTCGCCTACATAACAATCTTTTCGGAAACATATCTAAGCCTTTCAAAATGGTCGAGGACAATAACATCAGGAGAAGGTCCCATGTCGATCAACAGATAAGCATTTGGAAGCTGCCAACAATGATGGAACCATTAGAGCTTCAATGTCCCCATGAAAAGCCTTCGATAGAGTCGAAAGGCTCCTATCATTACTTTCGAGGACAACGAGGCAACACGGAGAGAAAGGCGTGTTTGAAGACCTTCCAATAACATCAAAAGCAGTTCTGGAGAAAGCAAAGAAAAGGAATACTAAAGACTTGAAAAAGGTGAAATATTGACAAAAGACCCTTTTGACTTAGTCTAAAGGTCTAGGGAAAACGAAGAAAGCGCATTGCTGAGTCAAAAGATACGAAGGAGATACCTTTTGACTTCGTCAAAGGCATACGAGACCTTTCGACCAAGTCGAAAGGCATGAAACAACATATAAAAAGAGGCCATTCGACCAGGTTGAAAGTATGAACGTGAAAGGGGGCCAAACTGCATATATAAATAAGACCCAAGAGGTCCAGTTTTAGATACCGAAGTTTGGAGTCCCAAATTCATTTCTTTTACTCCAAGGGGTCAAAGGGATGTAGTCCTTAAAGTTTAACAGCTTCAAAACCTTTCGAAGGGGTCGGAAGGTTCCATCTCATAGTATCTAGGGAGTTCTTACCTTTCAAAGAAGATGAATAGGCCAAACAAAGTATTAGCAACCCCATGGCGACCTTTTTGAAAGTATAGTAAGCCTTTCGAACCGGTTAGGACCCATCAGAATACCACACAACAAAATCGGAAGGTTTTATGAAGAAAGCAACACATGGGAGTTAGCAAAGGCAAAGAATGGAAGAAAACTTTTCGACAATGTCAAGAGAAAGCATAGCCTTCGACAACAATGGAGGGAAACAAAACCCTCGACAACATTCAAGTGAAGCGAAAACCTTCCGAAAAGGTCAAAGGGTTCATAGAATACAAACCTCTCGCGAAGATCGAAGGGTTCACAATAGTATGTTAAAGGAAACCTTTCGAGTCGAAAGGTTTATGAAGACATAAGAAGGCAAACCTTTCAACAAAGTTGTAAGGTTCATGAAGGTAGGAAAAGGGTAAACCTCTCAATAAAGTCGAAATGTTCATGAAGACATAAGGCTACCTATCAATAAAGTCAAAAGTTAATGAAGGCTTAACGAAGGCAAACCTTTTGACAACGTCGAAAGGTTCATTATGGCATATGAGGGGCAAACCTTTCGAAAAAGTCGAAAGGTTCATAGCTGCCTATAAAGGGAGGACCTTCCGACCCTGTCGAGAGCTTGGAGTCGAAAGGGGGGCTGCCTGCATCTATAAATAAGACCCGAGGGGTTATATTTTGAGGATCCGTTTTCTCTGATTATAAGCTTTTCTTAAACAAAGTATTGAACCCTAATTGGGTGATGATTTGGGGATTTAATAAAATAAAGTTTTTCTTGGATAAAGAGGGAAGTCTTAAGCATCATTGATTACCTTACTATTTACTTAAATCTTTGTTGGATTAACTTCTACTTTTTAGGTTTATCACATCGAAAGGTTCTCTTGTCGATAAGATTGATAATACTTCTGATCTTTATAACCTCAATAACCTTTTGAAGACACCAGCTTTATAAAATGAACATTTTAACAAGGACGATAGCTCTTTATGCTCAGCAACCCCTATAGCCTTTCGAAGATATAAATTCTGTGATCTAACCTTTCGACAAGGTCAAAATCTACTTCAAATCCACTGAAGTATATGTTTTCCTGCCTAACCAAAGGAAAGCTACCACCTTAGCCTTCGACAAGACTAAAACTTATCTCCAAGAAATTTATTTCAGGGAATATCAACTTGGAAGGCTCACGAAGGCGCTCTTACACTAGCTCATCATTGTCGAAAGGTTACTCAATCCAAAGTCTACACCTTTCGATGTCGTCGAAAGGTCTAGTTCAAGAAATATCAAAAAATAATGCCAAATTGGAGATGATTCTTAAGGGTTCTTCACTCACCACTCATACAAAAGATTATCAAAATTCCTTAACATAACTTTGGGGTGTTAACAAGAAATCTTGTTAACTATTTTGGCGCTAGAAGGAGGGTTCGAACCACCTACTTGGATAAACCCCCAACACTGCTATTCTCTAATCCTACTTGGATCAGTCGTACATCAAGCTTATCCACTTTGGTTCAATCATGGACAGAAGATTTAAAAGATTTAAACAAGGGTCTTTTGAACCACATTTGTTAAGATTCTCCCAAGTAAACATCAAAAACTCCAATCAAGGTGAAGAACAAAGACCGAGGCTCAAAGCCTTAAGAATTATAAATAAAAAGAAAGCAGAATCTTATGACCTTGAAAAATGGAGCTTAAACCCCTTTCATGTTGGCCCATCCCAATCTTTGCACTTGGAAAGAGAACAATTGGAAGTAACAATATCTTTAATCAAATGAGAAGAACAATCT
The DNA here is from genome assembly GCA_030765085.1 of Allium cepa. NCBI lineage: Eukaryota > Viridiplantae > Streptophyta > Magnoliopsida > Asparagales > Amaryllidaceae > Allium > Allium cepa. The sequence goes on from CM060941.1 coordinate 512,974,829, forward strand.
AACATTATTCCAAAGGCATAATCTTTGAGAAAGAAATAATGAATGATTGCAATGAATTTGCACACAAATGGCAGCCAATTGCAATAAGAGCACTTCTAACTCAAGAAAATCAAAGGGTAGCGAAAAGAAAAGAAATCGAAGATCATGAAACAGTAAGGCCAAAGAATAAAATGTCAAAGAGCCATCCACAAGAATCAAACTTCAAATCTAAGTTTCCAAAACAATGCAACTTAACCATATCTATGCAAAATGTCAACTTCCTTATTAGGGATGAACTCAACTGTTGGCTATCATAGAAAAAGCCAAAACATGAAAGGAACTTAGGACGATCCTATTGCCATGATCATTTAATCAATGGTCATGAAACTAACCATTGAAGAGACCTGGAGGGGATGATCATAAATTTCTTTCAACAAGGGAAAACCAAAGAATGTGCAATGGAAATTTTAGATAAAGTCAATAAAGAGCAACTTTCTATAAATAAAAAATCTACATGGTTGGGAGTAAAATGCTCCTTATATTTTGATACTACCTAAGATGGTAGGAAAGCCTCCGTCCAAGCCGAGATGGCCATAGTAGAGCACCATTTGGAGGGAGGGTGGGTAAGCCTTTAGCCATGCCATAAGATGACCAGGTTAAAGCACTGGACAAGCCCTTGGCTATGCCTCTGGTCTGGTCAATGCACCTCCTGGAGGGACGATGGAGTAAGCCTTTTGCCGTGCCATAAGATGGCCACGTTAATGCACCAAACAAGCCCTTATACGCGCCACACTATAGCCAGGGCAAGGCACCTTTTGGATGTAGGATGGAGTAACCCTTTATCCGTGCCATAAGTTGGTCAGGTTAAAGCACCGAACAAGCCCTTGTCCGTACTGCATAAGGGACAAGGCAGTGTACCTCCTGGAGGGAGGTCGGATAAGTCCTTGGTTCCAGACTCCAAGATGAGCTAACTAAGAGCATCGAACAATAATGGACTAAGATGTCCAGGCCCAAGAAGAGTCTCATCAAATAATGAACTTAGATATCCAGGACCAAGAGGAGGCCCATCAGATAATGGATTAAGACGTCCAAGCCCGAGAAGAGGCTCATCAAGTCATGAACTAAGATGTTCAAGTCCAAGAAAAAGTATATCTGATCATGGACTAAAATGTCCTAGCTCGAGAGGCGGACAACCAGATTATTTCTATAGACATTCAAAACCTGAAGGGTTCATTCATATCAAAGAAGATGGAAACAAAGGAGTGGGATAAAACTTCGTTTATTATTACCTGAACCTAGGTTTCAGAACTTCCATTTCTAAACATCAGCTATTAATACCCGAATGAGGGTTTTGGGTCTTTCATATATGAGTTCCATCGTCTTACGCCCGAATTTGTATTTTGGGTCTTTAGCTACCACTAACTTATTTTGCCCAAATCTGGGTAAGAAGACTGTTACTTATCTAAACCCTAATCCGGGTACAAGATCTATGGATTTCTATTCATCGCAAATGCCCGAATCTGGGTCAAGGTATGTTAAAGATTACTATTAAAAGTCTCCAAATAGGGGCTTTGAGTTTCTTTGTTTTTAAATCCTATTAATGACAAGGAATGGGTTGGAGAGTTACTACATCCGAATTTTAAACATTGATCTCTTAATCAAATTCTTTATTCAATAAATGTTATATTCTAGTATTTATAGCTCTGTGACAAGGTAGAATTTTTTATCAACATATTTCAAACACTCCATCTATGTGGAAGAAGTTAAATCCTTGATAATCGCTCATCGTGGTCAAAGATGACATTTTAACATTAAGTATAAATTGATTTTCCATATAATTAATAGGATGATTTGTTAGTCTAAGAAAATGACATACATAGACATATATGGTGATTTCAAGCTAATAATTAGAAATATTGTTTGCTACATTCTTTTTAGAAAAATCAGCAAAAGCAAGGGATAGCGGAAGATGCAGCAAGTCTAAAAATCAATGAGTGAGCAATTCAATGACATTCCAAAAAGTAACATTACAGGTAAGGATTACAAATCAGGTGATATTTACAAATTTTATATGGTTTTCAAAAGTTATGAAATTGTTTACAAGACTACAAAATGATGTACATATACACCAGATAGACTCATAAAATTTGAGTATGAAAATGATTTTCAACTCTTGAGAAGCTTTACCGAGAGATTCCGCAGTTGAAGGATCCACAACGTGACGAATTACGGCATTGAGAACTTTCTTGATTTTCATTTCTTTTTTATCTTTTTTTTCTTGTCATCAACTGCATCGATGTTTGTCTTCAGGGTACGATTAAAAGATTTGTTTGCAGCCCTGACTGTTTTATTTTCGCTTTCTAACTCTGCAAATATGCTTGTCAAGAAAGTAGTTGTCATGTTCCAGCTTCTGGTTCTTGGTAGCATATTTGTAAATGGTCTGGGAGTACTTCACTTTCTAATGCTCATCAAAATATTTGGCTATTTTGAATTTTACCCTTCAATACCAATTCCCCACAACATTATCATCTAAACCTAGGGGAGGGTTGAGCATAGGTGGAAATTTCTGAGCCGTGACAAGCTTTGACCTAGTAGGCTTGACAGCGGGAGGGGTCGCTTGAGAGACTGGAAAATTGATCTTTGAAGTCTTATCACATAAAATGAACTCCAAAGAGTCATATTGCTCTTGGATATCTTTTAACATTAACTCCAAATAATTTATTCGTCAAATGAGTTCAAACATTTTTTGATCCAAATCTGCTGTGTGATTAGTCTTTACTTGCTGTTTAAGCATAAAGATCATCTCATCTTTTCTTAATATCAGCCTTAAGATAGGCAATTTGGTCCTTTTGACTACTAGAAATGCTCTTTTGGAGAAAATATCTCTTATTCCATTTCAGCTTCAGTATTTCTACTGAAACGCTCAAGCAAGACTTCATCGTCGACGATGAAGTCTTGCTTGAGCGTCTCCACTTCTTTGCAACAACTTCTCTCTAAGAGTGTCAACACATGACGATAAATTATGAGGAAGAGAAGTCATAGATAACCGCAGCTCGTATTTGAAAACAAGAGTAAAATGAAGTCAAAATCAAGCAAAAAAATGCTTTATTATTATGATAACAAATTACAACTCAAATAGCAACAAAATTAAAAAGGTACAATAAGCAAGTCAATTACATTTAAAGCAGGGAAACTACTTTTCTAACTTTATCTAGAGATTTAGTTGAAAGTATAACTATCGAAAAGCATAGTAACTCCTTCTGGGGTTATGACTGGTGGACATTTCCTATAGTCCCATTTCCAAGCTGGCGAACTATCACGACCACAAATTAATTTAGAGTGGAACGTTTTGTTCACTTTAAGGAAAATTTCCTTCCCATTTCCAAGGAAGTCGAAACGAAGGCGAGGGTATTCCAAGTATAATTTTTTTAAATCTCGAAGGAAGCAATATCTTGCTAATTCTGATGTCTTTAAAAATCGACGAATTTTCAGAGTAAAACCTTCTCAATTTAAAATATTGACTTAAGTGATCACTAGGGACAAGTCGACCAAGAGAATTGTTGTTCTAAAACAGCATAGAAAAGAGAAGCTAAGCATAAAGGAAACAGAGCTAAAAAAGTATTTAAAAATCAATTAATTGTAACATATTTACAATCATTCATCCGATTCATACAAAAAAGATTTTCGAAAAACTCAGCAACAAATTTATCTGTATAGTACTTAAGCTTCTCAAGGGGAGATCTAGAGGAATCGATCTGCCCTACGGTAAATTCCAGCAAGCCCTAAATTGCAGGTCAGATCCGTGTTTAATTAGATATCTTTTGTGGAAACGTCGGAGTAAACCCCTGCTGAATTCACCTAAGTACGAAAAATTTACAATTAAATGTCTACAATATACTTTACACAAAAAATTAAGTAAAATATCCCTCTCTTCAATCATCATCTAAAATAAAGTAAGTAACTCTCGATTCTTCTATAAGAGAGCATCTATCAGAGACGCGCCCTCTTTAATGACGGAGCCGCCCTTTGATTTTTAAAAGATGCTAGGGCAGAAGCGCTCTTTTCAAGACTGTGATACTTTTCAGAAAGGATGTTATGCTCCTTTATCTGTCTTTTTAATTTCCTATGTAGCCTGTTAATTTCAACTTGTTTCCTTTTAAGTTTTTTTTATCGGGCAATTGAGACTTTCTCCTTATCTAAAATAAATTATTTTATGTCAATTATTATTTTCGAAGGGAAAATTTTTTAAACAGGGAATTCCATACCAGAGAAACCGGAATGGAACTTTGAGGGGCCTGCTCCTCTCTTTTGGATCCTCGCTATTAAAGGGAGTAGATTCTTCCTCATGAGGAGCAGAAGGCTCGAGAAATGTAGGTGGCATGTCTTTCAAGGGAGATGGTTCTTTTTTTAAAAATTCAGCTTTGTTGCCCCCATCTTTTTTAGAAACTCCAAAAGGATCTCCCTTGTCACCACCAAGGTGGTGACCTCCGGTGGGGTCATCATTGTTGTCATCACCGTCATCATCATTATCATTGCCAATATCATCATCATCATATCCTTCATTGACATCATCATTCTTCTCACCTTCTTCCTCAAAATCAGATTCGTTTTCAAATGAGGGGATAAAAAAAGCATTTGGGCTGCATTAACTTCTTCCACACCCTCGGGTTCAATGCCCTGCTTCAATTGGTTAATTTTTCCCATCACTCTTTCGGCTAAGGAAGGATCAAGAGAAGGGAAGCAAAAGTTAAGACATTTCTTGTAATTGTCAGCGTATGCGAGCATAAGGGTAATTTTTTTAGCATCATGGGCCCTAGGGTGACAATAACAAACTGATACACTTGCTTCTTGATGTCGGAGAGGGTACGAACAGCCAGTTTGAGCGAAGCTCTGGTCTTTTTGAATTTACATTTCAAGAAAGTATTCTTGGAGACCAGGCAAGCTTTTTCATCCTATGAGTCTTTCAAATTTAGCTCCATGGTAAATTTTTCATCAGTTGTAAGTTGGTGAGCTGTCTTCTTTACTTTTAAATCAGCTTCAACCTTGGTGAGGGAAGACTTTATTCGCTCCAACTTTGTGGAAGCATTTTTTTATGTAGAAGTCAAGAAAGATACTTGATATTTGAGCTTAGAATTTTCCTTCTACAGTTTAGTAGATTCGGTTGAAGACTTCGAAACATGTTCATTTAAAGCTATCCAGCTTCTAGAAATCTGCAACAATTAGCGTAACACAAGTCAGCGATTGGAGAAATCCAATGGTGAAAAGATCAGTGGGGGTGAAAGCTCACCAAAAGTTGTTACTCCATGAGAGAGCAATAATTTTCCACTAAGTTTGGAGTGAATGGCGATAGGGAGAAGAAGTAAAAAAATTAGAACGCAGGATGAGCGCAACAAGTTCATCAAAATTGGTTGATTGAGGAGTAGAAGACGACTCTAGAGGAGTTGACTTTATGGAAGGAGTCGTCAATAGGGCCTGCTGTATTTGCTTGAGTGCAATTGGAGAATCAGAGATTGAGATGTGTGAGAAAGGATCGGGAATAGGTGGAGTTTGTGCTGATTTACCCACAGGGGCTTCGACTGTGGGGCTCACTGAAACTTTTTGAAGAGATAGGCGGTCTTCCTCTACCTCAACATCAATGAATTTGGCTATTTTCGCTGGAGGTGCATATTCAAGAGGCTACGTTACTTTTAAAAGTTTTTTTGGATTTAGCAAAAGCCTCCAAGATTGATGTTACACCAGAAGATGATGGAAGAGGGGCAGCACCACTAGAAGATACAATTGCATGGAAAGAAGCTAGAGCAAATTTAATCAGATATAATTTCAGTCAAAGTAAATCAAAGAATTCCAGGGAAAAAAGGGAAAATTCTAAACCATTAATAATCTTGAAGGGTCAGTGCAAATAGGTGACACTTAAATGAGGTGGTCGGCATCGCTTACGGAGAGAAAGCGCTTTCCATGTGAAGTGTGCATGATAGTGGGAGGAGTTCCTGGGATCCTTTGGCTAGAAAGCAGCAAAGTGTGTTTCCTTAAGTTTGAAGGGGTTAAGAGCGTCAGCCTGCTCCCAATTTGTTTTGAAGCTGCAGTCAGAGAATCAACGGTTTTCTTATCAACATCACTAAGTGTTTTGGAATATTCACCTAAAAAAGCAACAGATTAATTAACAATAAAGCAAAGACAACATTAGAGCAGACTGAGGCAAATGTCCCATGAACATCAGCAAAGCACTTTACAAACAAGAACTAGTTCTCCCAGTCCTTGAATTTGTTGATACTATCTGATATTAACTTCTTATATGTGTTGACTCTATAAATCTGCTTGTTGGGATTACTCAACCTTGCCCACTTGGTCAATGAGTTTAGTACTTTAGCATTAAGCGAAGGAAGTCCAGACTCCAATGACAATATCTCAAGAGAAAATAGATGAGTGTAGACATTTGGAGATAGTTGAATCAGAGCAATTTCAACACGCGTACTCAAGAACTCCAGGAAAGGAAGGAATCGGCCATGCCATATGTGGATGGCAGTGTAAGAAAAGTACCCTTCAGTGGGTTTCGATGGTATCAATTACTTGAGGAGCGATAGCTTCGATCCCAGTAATACCAAAATCCTTAAGAATGGCATCGACTTCATCTTGTGGTAAGATGGAAGAGTGCTTAGAAATGACAGCCAAGTGAAAAAGTTTTAGTTAAAATGATTGATCATTTATGAATTTAGAAGGCATTTAAGAAGTAAATAAATAAAACTACTTAGATTACTCAAGAAAGAAAACAGACATAAAATTTTAATATGGAAAAAATTAAATAGTTTAAGCATTCGACGTCGTCGAAAGGGCAACAGCTCAAGCTTTCGACGATGTCAAAAGGTCAACAGCTCAAGATTTCAACAATGTCGAAAGGACAATTGCATTAATTTTATACCTGCATACTTCAACATTGATTGAAAGCCTAAAAAGTAAATAAATAATAATATGAATTCCTAGAGCTATCGACAAATTCGAAAGGACGAGATGATACATTAACCCATTCATTACCTTTCGACAATGTCGAAAGCTCTATGGAAGCCTGGATACACTTCAAGTGTAACATAAAGCTAAAAGACAAAACCTTTCGACATGATCAAAACCAAGAACTTAATATTCTTGAGTAAGATATTGTTGTTGACGAAATCATCGAAAGGGATGGTCAATGTTGTCGAAACATATCCATCCTATTGAAGCCGAAAGGTTTCAGGTTTAATTCATTTATGCTTTCAACGTTTCAACAAAGATAGGTAGAGACAACTCTCAAGGGTCAAAGAATTTCAACCCTGTCGAAAGCTAATAGTCAAAAGGTTTGAAAGTCTTCGACCTCGTTGTGAGCTTGATATCGAAGGTGTAGATCCACTCCACTTAATTACCTATCATTTCAACAACATTGATCAATTTGGCACCACCACACCTTTCGACCCCATTAAAAGGTGCTAAGAAGGCAAATCCAACACTGCCATCTCAACCTCTTTCAAGGGTAAAAAAGGTCATTTTTGTGCCGCTAAAATTATCATTTGTACATGAGAAGTTTCTGGGTAAATGAATCGAGTGTAACCAACCCAAACCCAATTAAGAATTCGGTTTTCAAAATTTTCTTGAGGAACAAGCGAATCCAATCAGTTAACAAAATGGATTTAAACTAAAATTGATTTGGCATGATTTCAAAAACGGTATAAAAATTATCAATAAATCGAAAACCAAGGTTACAAATAAAGAGCAAAATAAAAAAAATTGAAATAAGAACTGAACCCGATAATGGGATGTTCAATAACAACAACAGTCAACCTCAAAATCCAAAGTGAGAAATGAGTTTTACTGATTTAAGAAACTGAATTAAGACGAAATTTTTCAGCAAATCAAACCAAAGTTAAATTTTAATTTTGGGATCCGCAAACTAAAAATTTGATTGAGGCGTAAATAAAGTTCGAATGAAAATTGAAAAACAAAAATTAATCTAAAATTTACAGTTTTAATTTGAGAATTACCATGATTTTTAGAAGTGAAGTTTAGGAACTTTTGGAGAATTATTTTACTTTTGCTCGATAATTTTGAGTGTAGGTAAAAGAAGAAGAAAGAGATGAAGCGACTTTATAAGAAAAGTCGCCCAAATTCTCAACCGTTAGATAAGATTTAAATGGATGGCCCAGATCAACGCGGGAAGTCCAAGAGGTGGAAAGATTTTAGCTTTCGATAAAGATGACTTGGAAAGTCAAGAGCATCTCTTCGAATGGGGGGGGGGCAAATGTTATTCTAAAAAATCAACCTTTCGAATAAGTCGAAATGTCCTTCAACAAGTACTAAGAAAGAAGAGTTCGGACCAATTCTTTCGAAGGAGTCGAAGGGATGCAGTCCTTAAAGTTTAACGACTACAAAACCTTTCGAAAGGGTCAAAAGGTTCCATCCCATAGTATCTAGGGAGTTCTTACCTTTCGAAGAAGATGAAGTGGTCAAGCAAGTATTAGCAACCACATGGTGATCTTTTCGAAAGCATAGCCAGCCTTTCGAACTGGTTAAGACCCATAAGGATTCCTTACGACAACATCGAAAGGCTCTATGAAGGAAGCAACACATGGGACTCAACAAACGCAAAGGAATGGAAGAAAAACTTTTGAAAACGTCGATAGAAAACATAGCCTTCGATAATATTGGAGGGAAACACAACTCTGGAAACATTCAAGTGAAGCGCAAATCTTCCGAAAAGTTCGAAGGGCTCATAACAACAACTGAAGGCAAACCTCTCGTCAAGATCGAAGGGTTCACAACATTATGTAAAAGGAAAACCTTTCAAAAAGGTTGAAAGGTTCATGAAGGCAAGAGAAGGTTAAACCTTTCGACAAAGTCGAAAGGTTCATGAAGGCAGGAGAAGGGTAAACCTTTTGACAAAGTCGAAAGGTTCATGAATGCAGGAGAACGGCAACCTTTGGACAAAGTCGAAAGGTTCATGAAGGCATAAGAAAGGCAAACCTTTCGACATATAAAAGGAGGACCTTCCGATCCTATCGAGAGCATGGACTCAAAAGGGAGGGTCGCCTGCATCTATAAATAAGACGAAAGGGGTCGTGTTTAGGGGATCCGTTTTCTCCGACTCTAAACTTGTACTCTTCTTAAAAAAATTATTGTAACCCTAATTGGATGATGATTTGGGGATTTAATAAAATAAAGTTTTTCTTGGATAAAGAGGGAAGTCTTAATCATCATTGATCACCTTACTGTTTAATTAAATATCTATTGGATTAACTTCTACTTTTCAGGTTCAACCACATCGAAAGGTTTCTTGTCGACAAGGTCGATAATACTTCTGATCCTTATATCCTCAATAACCTTTCGATGACATCAGCTTCGTAGACCGAACCTTTCGACAAGGACGATAGTCCTTTATGCTCAACAACCTATTAACCTTTTGAAGCTATAGATTCTGTGATCTAACCTTTCGACAAGGTCAAAATTTAGTTCAAATCCACTATAGTATATAATTTCTTGCCTATACCAACGGAAAGCTACCACCTTAGCTTTCGACAAGACTGTAACCTATCTCCAAGAAATTTAGTTTAGGGAATATCAACTTGATTTAAAGGAAGGCTCATAAAGGTGATCTCACACTAACTCATCATTGTCAAAAGGTTACTCAATCTAAAGTCTACACCTTTCGACGTCGTCAAAAGGTCTAATTCAAGAAATATCAACAAATAAAGCCAAATTAGAAAGCGATGCTTTAGGGATCTTCACTCACCACTCATACAAAAAGATTATCAAACTTCCTTAACATCACTGTGGGGTATTAACAAGCAATCTTGTTAATAATGAGGTTTCAGCATTCGTGAATCCATGAAATTAGGGGTTGCCCAGGTGGATCTTATACAGGGAAAACAAAGTGAAGCTTAGGCAGTTACAAGCCAGACCTATTTCGAAAGAGTGGACCTCTCTCGACCCGTACGAAAGGGGGGTTTCGAAGGGATCCTAGTTTATAATTGACTAACTATTGATTAGAGAGGAACTCATTCGAAAAGGGGGTTTATCCCCAGCTATATCTGCAACCATTTCAAAGGGGTTCCGCAACAAAAATAGCAAAGCCATGGAGTGGAGACCAGTTGTGTCAATTAGTGAAACATGCATCCCTATCGACATAATCGAAAGGGACTGAACAAACCTTCCAACATGATCGAAAGGATTGAAAAGCCAAAATGATTAGTTACTTTCGACCCACTTAAAGAAAAGGTTTTGAGCAGGATGGTAACTTCATAGCCTGCATTCTTAAGCTAGCTCTTTGAAGCCTTTCGACTAAGTGAACCTAGTGTTGAATATGCGCTTTGCGCTATATGATTTTTGTTTGATGATAATAAACATATATACATTCATATAAATGTATTTGGTAATGTACTATTTTATTTTTTCATAGTTTAAATAAATATTTGTTGAATAAAATTAAATTTCACAGAATTTGAATTTGAATTCAAACAAAACAAGTTAAACAGATTTTGAATTCAAACAGGAATTTTATTCAAACAAATATTTTGTATAGTATGTATTTGGTTAGATAAATATCTGTTGAATAAAATAAATTACACGGAATTTGAATTTGAATTCAAACAGAACAAGTTACACAGTTTTTTGAATTCAAACGAATATTTTATTCAAACGAATATTTATTACAAACTTGAATAGTACAAATTCATGCTCTCACTATACATATACATTTTTGATTACAATCACATCACATTTACATTGATAACCTCACTACATATCACTCACACTCGTATTTTTGTCTTCAACTACATTCCGGTTTGAATCCAGCATCTGAGCAATCTGCAAAAATATAAACTAACGCAGTAAAATTGAAAAAAAATATTTTTGCAATTCAAAAATAAAATATGGTTTTTGAAAATAATATTTGCCTCAGTTATTTGGGTTGTTCGTCATCATTTAAATTTGAATTCATCATACACGAACAACTTGTGACATACACAGTGTATCACTGTATATGCCACAAGGCCGTGCACACCGATATATACACTTGATAGATATTACAGGGACAGGTAACCATAAGTGGCTGCAATACACACGTGTACATTCATACACATGTGCACTGCCTCGCCAACTTATGTGCGTGGCCAACAAGAGCAAGTGTGCAAGTGCAAAAAGAAAATCAATGATCAAGCAAGTCCAATTCGAATTCATGATAGCAGACAACTCAAATTCCAAATGCATCTGTACATGAATACAGCTCGACTACAACAGCCAGTCAAATGATTAAATAAACAAATGAATGAATGCAAAAGCAAACAGTTCAAAGCTTCAAACTGCATCAGTGACCAACTATAGGAACAGCAAGGTGATCAAACAAACAAAGACCAAAGCTACAACCTCACATGAAGACCAAATGTCCAGACAACATCATAATGCAACATGAAGTCAATGAAGACCAAATACAACATGACCAAAAGTGTATGCAAACAGTCAGAGAAATGTACAGAGACCAGGTACAAATAACAACAAGTCAAGGCCGCAACTAACATATCCAACTAGAAGAACAACTACAAAACCATAAAGCTACAGCATCAAGCAGACTGCAACTTCACAGCAATCATAACACAAGCCAGAGTGAATGCAGACAAACACATGAATACATAAAGCTATAAGTGATGCAGCATCAATCAAAAAGTGACATGGTGAAGTAGTACAAAAGAGCAAGTGCAATTCGAACCAACATGGCGGCAATGCACCAATACAAGTTCGACTAAAAGTACAGACGACAGCTACTCAATGATACAGTAGCAAGCTACAAGTGATGCAGAACAAAGATGAATACAACAGAGATCAAGTTCAGTGCCACAGTACACATGCTCAGGTCAGAGACAACACACAAAACCAAAATGAATATCACAAGTTGATCAGTGGTACACATGCAAGCTCGAGCATAAATATGGAAACTGCACCAAGTACAAATCACCAAATGAAGACCACAAAAATATCAACTCAACAAAGAACAGTACAGTGCTATCAAATGAACCAGTGACAATGCAATAATCAACTCGACCAAGTATCATGATACAACAAAGCAATGCCACCAGAATTTCATATCAAGTTCGGCATCAGGATGAGAAGAACCAACAGAACAACCATGTATCAATAACAATGCAACATAGTGACAATCACAAGCATCACAACATATTCAAGTTGAAGCCGTGAATGACACAAATACAGGCAGTGAAGAATACTGAAGTGAATGAAGATTAGTTAGCAGGTGAAAGTGCAACAGGAATGCAGACAGTGGCCGAAGCCAATTTACAAAATATCGAAGTCAAAGAAGAATTCATGAATGTATATTGAAAGTAAAAATTCAAGTGCGTATGCAGTATTGACAAAGTCAAAAATCAACACCGTGATGAGCACGGCAATTCAATGCCGCAATTCAAAACCGTGTCAATCAAGCAATCGAGGATTTACACGAATGATTTGGTCAATAAAAAATCACGAGCATCCAAGTATAATCGAATGGCCGAAGCACAAAATTGACAAATTCAAATAAATATATACGATCGAAGATTCAGGAAATTAAACGCATATATAACCCAATCATCATCGGCAATCAATGTATCGAATTCCAGAAAGCACAAAATCAGTAAAAGCAAAAAGCATTACATACCGAGCAAGAAAGGAATTCGATCAACGAGCAAGCCGAACAATTCACAATTTCAAAGTTAACCACAATCGAATATCAGAGAACAAGCGACGCAAGCCATCAAATCAGAGATCGAGCATCAGAACGAAGCCCTAATTCGAGAAAGAGCCGAAGCCCTAATTCAACAAAGAGAGGCCGACATTTTTTCACAAGAAAAAGAAGGGAACGGGTTGAAAGAATAGTGGGCCGGCTTAATTATTAAAAAGGGGGTTTTGTTTTTTTGTTTTGGGCTTTTATTAATATTGTTTTTTAGGGTTATTGTTTTTAATTGTTTTTTTTATTTTACGAACCAAAAAGTTAGTAAATCACCACCTAGGTTAGGTAGTGTCAGATTGTCTATTTTGAATTAGTTCAGTGAGCAGGGAGTGCGAGTTTGCAAAGCTCGATAGGCGGGAGCAGTGTTTGCGAGTGAGCGAAACTCTATCGGCGGGAGCAGGGTGTGCGAGTCTAGTAGAGTGTTTGTGAGCGGGAGCAAAAGGGTCTGCGAGTCTAGTAGAGTTGTTGTAAGCGTGAAACTGTTTAATTCTAATAGAAATCTGTGAATGCAGCAGTAGGCAGGGGTTGCCGAAGCTGGGTAAATTTTAAGTGTGATTTACTTTTCAGCATATTTATTTCTGCAGTTTATTTCTGTGTTTAAATCGAGAAAATTTGCTATAACCCTATTCACCCCCCCCCCCTCTAGGGTTAATCTAGATCCTACAAGTGGTATCGGAGCCAGGTTTATATTAACTCTAGAGTCATGAGTCTACAAAATAATGCTTTTTCTGAGGGGCAATCTATTGCTAGGCCACCCATGTTTAACGGGAACGATTATGCTTATTGGAAAGTTAGGATGAGTATTTATCTTAGTTCCGTTGATTATGATGTTTGGGATATTATTGAAACTGGCTATAAACCTCCCACTATAATCGTTAGTGGTACTGAGATTCCTAAACCTAAGGATAGATGGGATGCAAACGATAAGAAATTGAAAACGACAAATGCTAAAGCCATGAATGCTTTGATATGTGCTCTTGATAAAAATGAATTTAATAGAATTTCTCATTGTACAACAGCACAGGAAATATGGCATACTTTGGAGGTGACACACGAAGGAACTTCTCAAGTCAAGGAGTCTCGGCTAGCCCTATTCAGCAATGAATACGAAAACTTTGTAATGGACAAAGACGAGAGCATAAAGGATATGTTTGGACGCTTTTCAACCTTGGTATACAATGCTAGAGCGCTTGGGAAGGTATTCACTGAGGTAGAGCTTGTGCGGAAGATACTACGAGTTTTACCAATGAACTTTGAGGCAAAAGTCACAGCAATCCAAGAATCGAAAGATCTGAGCAAACTAAGCATGGAGGAGTTGATTGGCAACTTGATGACATATGAGCTTGAGTTAAAAGCAAAGGAAGAACGCAACAACTCCGAACCAAAGAAGAAGACGATTGCCTTAAAAAGTAAAGAAGAAAGCGATGAAGAAGATCCAATTGAAGAGCTTGCAATGGCTGTCAATAATCTTAGAAGATGGTCTAGATTCAAGCCACGCAAGAAGAAAACCAAGGGCAATAGGTCAAAAGATTCCGAAAATTCCGATAATGAACTGATATGTTATAACTGCAACAAGCCTGGCCACATCAAACCAAAATGCCCACTTCTCAAAAACAACAAAGAAAAGAAAAAGGCGAAGAAGGTATTTGCAGCGACTTGGGATGATGAAGAAGGAGAGGAAGCTTCGGATAGCAGCCCAGAGGAGGCTAACTTATGTTGCATGGCAAAATCAGAATCAGAAGCAACCTCCGACGAATCTAGTGAGGCAGGTGAGTTTTCTTATAAAGAACTTGTTTTTATGTGTTCTGATCTTACTAAGGTAGTGGATACTCTTGAATCTAAAATTGAAAAACTGAAATCTGATAGGAGAGAATTTGCTCGTGAAAATTTTAGGTTAAAAACTGAACTTGAAAATATTCAAAACCTAGAATGTAACCAATGTAAAATTTTAGATTCGGAACTATCAAAAATTAGGAATAACTCTGAGAACCTTGAAAAAGAAAACTTGAGTCTTAAAGAAAACATTGACACTAGAAAAAAGGACTTTATAAATCGATGCACCTCACTTGTCGCTGAAAATACAACATTAAAAACCAAAGTCCAAAATCTTGAGAAATCTTTGAATAACTTTTCAAGAGGCGAAAAATCTTTCAACATGCTATTGGGAAATCAAATTTTTGCTAACAATAGAAAAGGACTAGGTTTTGGAAAATCACAAGATGATGATAAAGGTAAAAGTGCTGCTCGATCTGAAATAATTGGAAATCATGTTGAAAATCATAGTCATAGGAACACAAAATTTAATCAAGTCAATTTAATGAGCACGTTCTGTAAAGAATTTGGACATAATCGAAATAATTATTGGTATAAACCCAAACACGTGAAAACTATACCAATTTGGGTTCCAAAAGGCACAAATATAAAATCTTTGAAAGTCAAACAAATTTGGGTGCCAAAAGGAACATGTATAAATAGTTTTGAGTCTCCAAAAACATATTTTTCATATTCTGCCACTAACAACAATGGACCTATAAAAACAAAAAGGTCACATAAATCTTTTATCGTGTAGGTGTGGAGGCAGGCTAAGGAACAACAACAGTGTTCACTGGATTTCGGCTGTTCCAGAAACACAACGGGCGACAAAACAAAGTTCCTTAGCCTAGTATAAAGGTGACAGAATCACAATGGGCAATCACGAAAAATTATCATAAAGGTAAAACAGGTAATTGTTTTTTAAATGTGTTTATCTGCACCATACTCTAAATTAAAATCAGCCAATATTGAGATGAACAAAAGATGATGATTTTGATGCTATGATTTTTTTTTAAAAAAATAATGACTAACCATCTTTAAATAAGAATTACTTGGAGTAATTATGATGGTTGACTGATTCGGATTTAATTGATATGATTTTTTGACTTGTTCTTATTTATGACATTAATTTGTGCTTAATTAATGACCAACCAGATTTTAAATTTTTGAACTAATTTATATAAATTTGTTCAGTCAAATACTGGTTACTCATGCTACACGTAGATATATTGGTTCTGACATTTTGATCACTGCTTGTAAATTTGCACGATTTCAAATTCATGAGAAAAAGGATTTTAAGAAATTGTTTTTGAAATAATTATGATGTTGATTGACTGTTGATTACTCATGAAAATAATTGTTTATCCTCTGGTTTCTGAATTTATCATCATGATATTTATTTTGAGTGTTAACACGGCTTAAATTCAAAATTCAAAAGAATGATGTTTTGAAATTTTTGGTGCACATCTCATGGTTTGATTCAACAAGTGAATATTGAGTGAAATTTAAATTCAGATGCGGATTACACTGGTAATATAGTTGATAGAAAAATTTTTAGTGTAACGTGATTAATTTGTGAAACATTTATTTGCTGCATCGTTTTTTTTTAAAGAAAATATCTGCATATTTTTCACTTGAAATAATTTTCAAATAGAAGAAAATTTTCTTATAAAACTTCCCTCAAGAAATCATGTTTGACCATATTTACAGCTTAATTATTTTTGAAAAATTGATTTTATAATTTTTAATTTGATTTTAAATGACAAGTTTGACTAATCTGACTCCCTTTGATTATCGAAAAGATAAATAGTGATTGAAAAAGAGATAAGTGTTGATATTTATCATATATTATAACTCGAGAAAGTATAATTAAAAATTTCTTTTGAATTTCATAACAAGAGTTATAAAAACTTTTTGTTGGATAATAATTCCATGACCATTTCTATTTCTATCATCTTTCTATCGAACATCACTCATCAAAATCATATTTAATATGTAAATTTGTGGTAGTTTACAAAGGAAATCATTTGTTCTTCAATATCTTTAAATCGGTGAAGGAAATTATTTGTGCTTCAATTTCTTATATTCAGCAATTAAAAATAAATATCCAAAGTATTCACTCTCATTTAAAAGTCCTCACGGTCATGCATGGGTGAATTACTTGATTTTTTGATTATGTGCTTCCATGCTCATTTAAAAGTCCTCACGGTTATGCATGTATGGAATGCATATTAAAAATAATTGATTTAATAGACAAGTTGATTCTAATCCCATTTAAAAGTCCTCACGGTCATGCGTGGTTAGAAGATACTTGATTTCATTTTTTAAAATTAAATTGGAATACTACTAATCTCATTTAAAAGTCCTAACGGTTATGCATGGTTAGTAGATATTCAAATTTCCAGAAATAAATATACCACAAATAGACATATCTATATGAATTTTTGATGATTCTATCTCCATCACTTCTGAAAGTGGAATATGCGTTTGACAAGAGTAATTATGATTTTTGTTTGAGTTTTATTGAAATTTGATATTTATATTTAATTGAGTTAAATGTTTGATTCATGTCTATCACTTCATCCCTATTTTTATAACACTGTTATTCTTTTGCTGATAACAAAAGGGGGAGAGAAAAGTTAAGATTTTGTCAAATAGAATCAAGCAAAGGTCAAATAACTTTCAATTTGCATATAGGCTCATTTACATATTTTTATTTGTATGCATATATATAGGGGGAGCCATATATGTAGGGGGAGTATCACATATAAAGGAAGCATTCAAATAGGGGGAGCAAATGAAATTATCAAATACATTTAATATATTCAAAATCTTAAATATATGTTTGTTATCATCAAAAGGGGGAGATTGTTGAATATGCGCTTTGCGCTATATGATTTTTGTTTGATGATAATAAACATATATACATTCATATAAATGTATTTGGTAATGTACTATTTTATTTTTTCATAGTTTAAATAAATATTTGTTGAATAAAATTAAATTTCACAGAATTTGAATTTGAATTCAAACAAAACAAGTTAAACAGATTTTGAATTCAAACAGGAATTTTATTCAAACAAATATTTTGTATAGTATGTATTTGGTTAGATAAATATCTGTTGAATAAAATAAATTACACGGAATTTGAATTTGAATTCAAACAGAACAAGTTACACAGTTTTTTGAATTCAAACGAATATTTTATTCAAACGAATATTTATTACAAACTTGAATAGTACAAATTCATGCTCTCACTATACATATACATTTTTGATTACAATCACATCACATTTACATTGATAACCTCACTACATATCACTCACACTCGTATTTTTGTCTTCAACTGCATTCCGGTTTGAATCCAGCATCTGAGCAATCTGCAAAAATATAAACTAACGCAGTAAAATTGAAAAAGAAATATTTTTGCAATTCAAAAATAAAATATGGTTTTTGAAAATAATATTTGCCTCAGTTATTTGGGTTGTTCGTCATCATTTAAATTTGAATTCATCATACACGAACAACTTGTGACATACACAGTGTATCACTGTATATGCCACAAGGCCGTGCACACCGATATATACACTTGATAGATATTACAGGGACAGGTAACCATAAGTGGCTGCAATACACACGTGTACATTCATACACGTGTGCACTGCCTCGCCAACTCATGTGCGTGGCCAACAAGAGCAAGTGTGCAAGTGCAAAAAGAAAATCAATGATCAAGCAAGTCCAATTCGAATTCATGATAGCAGACAACTCAAATTCCAAATGCATCTGTACATGAATACAGCTCGACTACAACAGCCAGTCAAATGATTAAATAAACAAATGAATGAATGCAAAAGCAAACAGTTCAAAGCTTCAAACTGCATCAGTGACCAACTACAGGAACAGCAAGGTGATCAAACAAACAAAGACCAAAGCTACAACCTCACATGAAGACCAAATGTCCAGACAACATCATAATGCAACATGAAGTCCATGAAGACCAAATACAACATGACCAAAAGTGTATGCAAACAGTCAGAGAAATGTACAGAGACCAGGTACAAATAACAACAAGTCAAGGCCGCAACTAACATATCCAACTAGAAGAACAACTACAAAACCATAAAGCTACAGCATCAAGCAGACTGCAACTTCACAGCAATCATAACACAAGCCAGAGTGAATGCAGACAAACACATGAATACATAAAGCTATAAGTGATGCAGCATCAATCAAAAAGTGACATGGTGAAGTAGTACAAAAGAGCAAGTGCAATTCGAACCAACATGGCGGCAATGCACCAATACAAGTTCGACTAAAAGTACAGACGACAGCTACTCAATGATACAGTAGCAAGCTACAAGTGATGCAGAACAAAGATGAATACAACAGAGCTCAAGTTCAGTGCCACAGTACACATGCTCAGGTCAGAGACAACACACAAAACCAAAATGAATATCACAAGTTGATCAGTGGTACATATGCAAGCTCGAGCATAAATATGGAAACTGCACCAAGTACAAATCACCAAATGAAGACCACAAATATATCAACTCAACAAAGAACAGTACAGTGCTATCAAATGAACCAGTGACAATGCAACAATCAACTCGACCAAGTATCATGATACAACAAAGCAATGCCACCAGAATTTCATATCAAGTTCGGCATCAGGATGAGAAGAACCAACAGAACAACCATGTATCAATAACAATGCAACATAGTGACAATCACAAGCATCACAACATATTCAAGTTGAAGCCGTGAATGACACAAATACAGGCAGTGAAGAATACTGAAGTGAATGAAGATTAGTTAGCAGGTGAAAGTGCAACAGGAACGCAGACAGTGGCCGAGGCCAATTTACAAAATATCGAAGTCAAAGAAGAATTCATGAATGTATATTGAAAGTAAAAATTCAAGTGCGTATGCAGTATTGACAAAGTCAAAAATCAACACCGTGATGAGCACGGCAATTCGATGCCGCAATTCAAAACCGTGTCAATCAAGCAATCGAGGATTTACACGAATGATTTGGTCAATAAAAAATCACGAGCATCCAAGTATAATTGAATGGCCGAAGCACAAAATTGACAAATTCAAATAAATATATACGATCGAAGATTCAGGAAATTAAACGCATATATAACCCAATCATCATCGGCAATCAATGTATCGAATTCCAGAAAGCACAAAATCAGTAAAAGCAAAAAGCATTACATACCGAGCAAGAAAGGAATTCGATCAACGAGCAAGCCGAACAATTCACAATTTCAAAGTTAACCACAATCGAATATCAGAGAACAAGCGACACAAGCCATCAAATCAGAGAATCGAGCATCAGAACGAAGCCCTAATTCGAGAAAGAGCCGAAGCCCTAATTCAACAAAGAGAGGCCGACATTTTTTCACAAGAAAAAGAAGGGAACGGGTTGAAAGAATAGTGGGCCGGCTTAATTATTAAAAAGGGGGTTTTGTTTTTTTGTTTTGGGCTTTTATTAATATTGTTTTTTAGGGTTATTGTTTTTAATTGTTTTTTTTATTTTACGAACCAAAAAGTTAGTAAATCACCACCTAGGTTAGGTAGTGTCAGATTGTCTATTTTGAATTAGTTCAGTGAGCAGGGAGTGCGAGTTTGCAAAGCTCGATAGGCGGGAGCAGTGTTTGCGAGTGAGCGAAACTCTATAGGCGGGAGCAGGGTGTGCGAGTCTAGTAGAGTGTTTGTGAGCGGGAGCAAAAGGGTCTGCGAGTCTAGTAGAGTTGTTGTAAGCGTGATACTGTTTAATTCTAATAGAAATCTGTGAATGCAGCAGTAGGCAGGGGTTGCCGAAGCTGGGTAAATTTTGTGTGTGATTTACTTTTCAGCATATTTATTTCTGCAGTTTATTTCTGTGTTTAAATCGAGAAAATTTGCTATAACCCTATTCACCCCCCCCCTCTAGGGTTAATCTAGATCCTACACCTAGTCAAAAGGTAGAGCTAACTCCTTAAACTGTATCGATTAAGTCAACCTGGTCGAATGGTAGAGCTAGCTCCTAAAACATTT
This sequence comes from Allium cepa, assembly GCA_030765085.1. Classification (NCBI taxonomy): domain Eukaryota; kingdom Viridiplantae; phylum Streptophyta; class Magnoliopsida; order Asparagales; family Amaryllidaceae; genus Allium; species Allium cepa. Next base: position 512,995,401 of record CM060941.1, read on the forward strand.
TCTACTAAGTCAACCTGGTTGAAATGTTGATTTCAATGGAAGAGATAGCTTGGTTTCGTTCGAGTTCAACAACCTTTCTCATAACATAGGGGATGTTGACAAGTTTTCTTGTTAACATTAACCCTGATTACATGTGCACAAAATGCACTATTACTATTTTGATAATACCCATGTGAAACATTTCTGTAATCAACTTTTCAAGCTCATTCTTTATATGGTAAGAATGTCTATAAGTTATAAGACAAAGTGGTTTTAAACCATGCAGTGGTGGGATTTTATGATCACATTATCTTTTGGGTGGAAGAGAATTTCATGGTGATGTTACTGATGGAAATCGGTAAGTATGTTAATAATATCAGGGTGAATATTTTGAACAGAGGGGGTAGTTGTAGTAGTTGATAGCAACATAAATTTTAAGGAAGAATAATCAATTATTTTGAAATGTTTTTATCATTAGAATGTCGAATTTGAGAATTTGTTAAACCTTGGCACATAAATTCTCTTCCATTATATTTAAATCTTACCTGCAGATTTTGAAAGATGAAACAAACTTCATTAAATTCTCTTATCCACTGAATTTCCAAGACAACATCATAACCTTCCATAGGTAGTAATAGTAAATCTCTGGGTATTTTGCATCCTTGGCAAGTAAGAAAATTTTAGAACACATTTCATTATCTTGTAGCCTTTGACCATTTGAAACTTGCACTTCATAACTTTTTATTTGATGTTTTGGAAATTTCAATTTCTGTGCTAAGTTGCTGTCAATAAAACTATAAGTAGAGCCTAAGTCAATAAGAAATATTACTGATTTAATATTGATGCTGCCCTTTATTTTGATAGTATGTAGTGTAGGGATTCCCAATAAAGTATTAATAGACATTGAAAATAATGTTTTGTCTTGCTCTTGTTAATATCTAGGTCATTTAACTTTAAATTATCATCTGATTAATATTCCTTAGCATCAGTAATATTTTCCAAATCAATAATTCCCTCAATTATGTGAATTAGCTTTACTTTGCACTTATTACCAAAGTAGAATTTTTCATTGCACCCATAACATATATTATTCGTTTCATTTTCTAAAAAATTTTGAGGTGAAAGCTTTTTGATTTTTGCCAAATTATTAGAATTTTTAAGAATAGTTCACTACTAAAAAAAAGCTAATATTCCGAGGCATGTAGCGACGGCTTCCGACAGCTAATTTCCGACAACTTCCGATGGGCCGTTGGCGGCCGTCGGAAATTCGCGAAATACAGGCCCAGCCGAGCCTTCTTCTTCCCCATTGCAGCACGATTTTTTTTATCAAAAACCCCAAAATCCCTCCTGCAAGCCTTCAATCTCCAATTTTGAGCTTCCGGATCCTCCATGGCTGCCTAAGCAAACTCTATTGTTCTCAATCTTGGGTATAATATCTTAATTTGGGAAAAAAATCTTTTTTTTGCCCTAAATCTAGATTTGCATAAGATGATAAATTAGAGCTAATTAGTGATTGCAATTGTTTCCAATTGCGTAATAATAGTTTATAGCATCCCATGGCATACCTATTTCATATGTTATCGTGAAATTTTAAAGATTATGTATAATTTGTGATTGTGTGTGTATATAGTTAGTAAAATTATATTTTTTTCGTAAAATGTGCACATTTAATTAACTAATGTCCCTTAGAGAATTTTTAGCCCCGTCTGACGAATGTTGTACATGATCGTTATATAAATAGTCGTTTTTTTAAAAAATGACCATTTATATTCATTTGGTACAATATTTGTTGGATTTTTCCCTGTATTGGACAAGTTATGAACACAGTAAGCATTTATATTTTGTATACTGCTTCGTCTCAAACGGTTCATAAAATTTCGGCCTAATTTTTCTTTTTTATTTCATGCGTACACGCAATTGTGTACAATGCAGGGAACAAAAGGAAAATGCTGCCGAAATTTTGTTGAATCATTTGAGATGAAGTAATATACAAAATGTAAATGCTTACTATGTTTGTAATGGGAAGTAGGATGCCTGACAATGGAAAAGAATATCTTTTTGTACAAAATTTTATATTGATACATTAAAAAATAATATGTGTCATATTTGAAAATATTTTTTAATTTGTGAAATAGTTCTTTAAATTCAAATATTATACGACCTTGAAAATAATCTTTTTCGAATTTGTATTCTTGAAAATAAATATTAAATTTTGAACTTGTGACTCATTTTCTCAAATAGAAGAAATGACTTATTATTTTGTTGATTGGAGGAGACGGACGTACCAAAGAAAAGGACTGAGAGGCTCGATAAAAGAAGATTTTTTTAATGGCATAAATGTATTTGTTGAATTCGCTTTAAGTAATGACGGAAACGATCCGAAAATTCGTTGTCCGTGTAGTAGGTGTAGACATTTGAAGTATTTGTTATCAGATATTGTAAAAGTTCATTTGTGCTAAAAGGGTTTGGTACCCGAGTATTATGTTTGGGATCGGCATGGAGAAGTTGTAGCAAATACTTCTACAGAGTCTGAAAGTGTCGTTAACGAAGTAGTTATGATGACCCGTATAGAAAATATGGTCGAAGATGCAACACGATCAATGCTTCCTATGGTTGAAGTTGACGACGATGATGGAAATGTTGAAGAACCAAATATTGAAGCAATTTTTTTTATAATTTTGCTAGATGCTGCTAAGAAACCTATTTGAGATGGTTGTAAAAGCGGCACTCAGCTGTCAGTAATCGCAGAATACATTGCGATGAAGTCAAAATACAACATCACTGAAGCTGAGTTTACGGCTGTTGTACAAGCTGCAAAGAGACATATGTCATCCGATAATCTAATGTGTGAAAATCACTATGAAGTTAAAAAACTTATGTCGGCTTTTGGTTTACCTTATCAGAAAATAGATACATGTTTAAAATGCTGCATATTGTTTTAGAAAGAAGATGCAAACCTTAGAAATTGTAAAATTTATAATCAGGAGAGATACAAACTAAGAAAAAATAAGGGGAAGGAAGTTCTGTACAAGCGTATGCATTACTTACCTATCACTCTAAGGCTTCAAAGATTATATGCATCTTCTGTAACTGAATCTAATATGAAATGGCATAGTATGAGAACGGAGGAAGAGGGTACGTTGACACATCCGACCGATGGAGAAGCATGAAAGCATTTCGATAAAACGTATCCAAATTTTACAGCGGAGAGTCGAAATGTTAGATTAGGATTATGTATGGATGGTTTTTCGTCATTTTCTCAATTTGGTTCTAAATAATCATCCTGGCCCATTATCGTCACACCGTATAATTTACCTCCATGGATGTGTATGAAAACGCAATATACATTTCTTACTGTTGTCGTTTCTGACCCCAACTATTCGACACAAGGAATCGATATACATTTACAACCGTTGATTGAATAAAAATACTTTGGAACGAAAGAGTAGAAACATACGATGTGTCCAAGAAGAAAATTTTTCATATGTTTGCTTCTTTGTTGTGGACTATAAGTTATTTTTCTTCCTATGCAATGCTTTCAGGATGGAGTACTGTCGGTCGTCTAGCATGTCCATATTGCATGGATGAAACACGAGCGTTTTCTTTACCTCATGATAAGAAAATTTCGTGGTTTGACTGTCATCGATATTTTCTCCATGTAAATCATCCCTTCAGAGGAGATAAGAAAAACTTTTTAGCTAATAGAGTAGAAAACAGACAACCACCGACGATATGGTCAAGCGAAGACATATATGAACTTGTTAGGGACCATCCAAAGATATATGAAATTGGAGTGCAAACAGAATTTAAAGGCAAATCGATTGCTCATAACTGGTGCAAACAAACTATTTTTTAGGAGTTGCTGTATTGGAAACATCTTCTGCTTCGTCATAATATAGACGTGATGCACAATGAGAAAAATGTAGTTGATAATGTTTTTAACACAATTTTGAATGTGAAAGGGAAGATGAAGGATGATTTAAAATCAAGACGCGATATAGAAGAATTATGCAAACGTTCCGATCTTCATATGAAACCAAATGTCAGTAAAAAACCCAAAGCGTGTTACGAATTAGATAATAATCAAGTTAAAGTTGTATTAAAATAGATGGAAGGGTTAAGATTTCCTGATGGGATATCATCAAATCTTCGTAGATGTGTTGACTTTAAAAACGGTAGATTGAGCGGAATGAAAAGCCACGACTGTCACATAATGATGGAAAATTTATTTTCCGTTACGTTCAAAGAACTATTGCCGTTAAAAGTTTGGAAGGTAGTAACGGAGCTTAGTATGTTTTACAAAGAGCTTTGTTCGACTACTTTCAAAGTGCAATGTTTACGTAAACTTGAAGTAGATATTCCTATATTGCTCTGCAAATTAGAGAAAATATTTACGACAGGTTTTTTTAATGTAATGGAACATTTACCTGTTCATCTCTCATCTGAAGCATGACTTCGAGGTCCTGTCCAATATGGATGGATGTATCCATTTGAGAGGTATGTAATATGTTATCACGTAATTTAATTGCATTTGAAAGATGAAGTTAATGTAAATTAATTTTGCATAGATATCTAAATCATCTGAAGAAAAAAGTGAGGCAAAAAGCACGAGTTGAAGGTTCAATCTGTAAATCTTACATCGAAGAAGAAGTTTCGCTCTTTTTTCTCACTATTTCAGTGACCATGTGAACATATCATTTGAAAGTATTCCTCGTAATGATGAAGGCGACGAACAAGAGTCCTCTCAAGCAATCTAATCTATTTTAGACAATATGGTCGGCCTTTTGGAAAATGTGTAGAAATATGGCTAGACGATGGAGATCTTCATATAGCACACACTTATATTCTTCTAAATTATGCCGAGGTTGCACCGTTAGTTAGCTAATCTGAAATAATAATTTGTGTTTTTCTATAATGCATGCGCGTGTATAACCTAATGTAATAATTTGTTTATATGTACAATGTTTATGAACATGAACATCCGAACGGAGATCTCAGTAAAGAATTTTCCGGTTGGTTTTCAAATTACAATTATGAGCCGAGAAATTGTGTTGTTGATGAAGGTTTGAAACATCTTGCGATGGGACCAAAAAGAGTGATCAAGACATATCCAATATATTTCGTCAATAGATATAAATTTAACACCAAAGAATACGGTGCAGAAAAATTAACGAATAATACTGGTGTATTTGTTAAAGGTAACGACGATTCAGAAAATCACCTAAATGATTTTTATGGCGTTCTAACATAAATTTTGCAACCGACATTTTTCTGACGACCAGCGGAGGAGATGTTTCTATTTAGATGCAATTGGTTTAGCAATGTTACAGGTTCTGGAATTAATGTGCACAAAGATTATAATCTTATCGAAATAAAGCATACATCGCACTATCATAAGTATGATCCTTTTGAACTGGCCAAATAAGCATTGCATGTTTATTACGCTCCTTATCCGTCTTTAAAAAGAGATAAAGAAGATTGGTCGGCAGTTTTAAAACAAATGCCATATTTATATTCGATGGGAAGATATTCCAAACGAACAAGCTTATCAGGCAAATTTTGAGGAAAATAATGAAATAATAATTACAGATGATCATACAGATTTTGGTCATTTGATCGATGAATCAAATGTTTTGGTAGAAGCGTTTGACAGTGCAAAGGAAAATATCATACAAAATGAGACCGAATCTGAATCAGAAGACGATGATCATTGATAAAAATCCAAATCTGATCTTTTTGCAATTGATGTAACTATGTTGAATTCTTGATGTATTATGAAATTGATGTAACTATGAAACTAAATCTATACGTTTACCATTGTTTACATGTTTTATGTCATTTCCATTTGTCACTTATTTAGCAATTTTTAATAAAAATGCAATTTAATCTGCTTATCGTCGGAATATGAGACCCATTATGAATCAGGTATAACACACTTCCATTTCTATTTCCATTTCACTCACTAAGTTAGCAATTTATACCGTTGATGTCATTTACGTATGAAATATATTTCATTATCATGTTATTATTCTCTTTTGAAATGATGTGTATATATGTCACAGGTTTATCGTAATGTCATCTAGAGGAAGAAGCTCTTCCTGATCTTCAGGAGGAGATGGCAGTGGTCCATCGCAAGCATCACAGCGTCCTACAGTTTCTTTAATACCTAGAGCAGAGCGGTAAGAATTAAATTTTATTCAGCATCTTATTTTTTTGATATACGTGCGTACTTATTAGTATCATATTTAAAAGCAGGAGGTCCGACCTACTTCCTTCGAAGGTTGTGTTAGATGTTTCTAGAGCTTCTTACCTGAGTAGGATGAGTATGTGTTGGCCGAAGTGGGATAACATCCCCCCCACATAGTAGAGTGTATTTGGCAGGATGTCTTAGTAAGTATATTTTTCTGTTTTTCCTTTTTAATTCGTTTTTGTCATTTTTTTTACTGTTTATCGTTTACAATTTAATATTCTTTTTGCATTTTATTATGAAATGTAGGCTGAGATAGACATTCAGACAGACGATATGCAGTTGGCATGAGGATATTAGACGAAGAAGATGCGTAAAAACTATAAGGACTTGATATCCGAAATCAAGAAATCAGGTAAGAAACCATGTTGAATGGGGGAGAGCATATGGCAAGCATGGTTGGGATACTGGAAAACTGACGAGGCGAAGGCAAGTATACTATTTTTTTTTTAATTATTTGACTGGTAGTAAATATAAAAAATACACGATCGATAAATAATGTATCAAATTTTCAATGTACAGACAGAGTCGGAAAGAAACTCTACAAACAGAAATAAAAATCCCGTCACTCATCGCGGAGGGTCGAAGTCATTTCAGTAGTATCAGCAGGAGTTGGTAAATTTACTGAATGCAAATTGTAAATAGTTTGTGCTATATAATTTTTAACGTATAATAATTATATGTAAAAATCAATTTAAGGAAGCTAAGGCGCATGGTCTATATAGACGTGTTTACTCATACACATGTTGTCGAGCATGTAAATCCAGACGGGATAGTTTCGTATACATGGCGCAACGATAAATACAGAAAGAGCCATGTAAGCATATTTCATTTTATGCAGTATTAATAATTGTTCTACTTGTTAAAATATAATGAAATAAGATATGATGATATTAAATTGTTAATGCAGGAAAAGTTTATGGAGCACCGCCAGAAACTCCTTGCTAATACGGGTCGAGATCAGCTGACGACGGATGAAGAGGATGCTATTTTTGAGTTAGTTATGGATCCATCGGAGCATGACAGACGATACGGATTAAGCAATCAAGTGGTAAGTAAATAATATATTGGGTATCATATAAGTTTTCAAATTCAGTACATTGGTTTTGAGTCACTTCGTTATGAAAGCATTATGCGTTACCAAAATATATTAATTCGTTACTTGAATGTCATTTCAAAAAATAACGAAAAAGACATGTTATTTAATTTAGTTTGTCTGATATATGATGTACACATGCATAAATTTGTCACATTTACTGTTAAAGAGATCAAAAGCAGTGATATCTCGTAATGTAACATACTATTATTTTTGTTTATAAACGGTTGAACCACAATTTAAAAACGGCCAAAAGAACATATTTTCAAATGTATACATTATACATAAGTAATGGTTAGAACTTTATTAACGAGTAAATTATTGTAGCTTTGATTTTATTGCATTAAATATCAGAAAGAAATTTAATGCGGCAAAATGATAATGGACAGAGTTTTGAAATAGAGTGACTTTGCCATAAAAGCCTTAGGTGCTTCTAATGACATATTTATATTTATTTACTAGCGACTAATGTAACATGTGGATTCATTTTTGAAAATACTCGAGTAACATATGATTTTTAAATGGAAATATATAAACTGAACGAGTACTTGTACATTTGTTTTAAAATAAAATAATATAAGGATAAAATTATTTTGCATCGATATAAATTATTTTGTTGTTAATTTTTTCTTCATTTTAGGACTATTATCTTGATTAACAAGTATAAATGAACATACAAATATGAAGTACAAATACTTTACTAGAGTAGACTACATATGGCTGCAATAATTTGTAAATAAAGGCCTTTAGTGTTTCAGGTATCAAAATGGCGGTTTATGCTGTGGGAACTACATCAATTAATGTTTTTTCTCATCATCTAATATGTGTAAATTCTAAGTTCAAATGATAAGTAATTTGTTAAAATACAAAACAATGTTTTGTAATGGTTGATATTTGTCCAATACATTGTTCGCCTCATTCAGTCTACAGTTTCATGATTTAGTCGCATGACCCTTCTTAACCAATTTACTAACACTTAATTACATAAACATGCATAAACTAAATTAAATAACATTATCACACTGCTAATCATTCACATACTTACACATACACTTACAAAGATCACACAGCAAAATTAAATATTTATTATAGGCCAGCAGTCAGAGACGGGGTAGGCAGAGTAGAGCTCAGATCGATCTAGCAGAGATCGAAGATTTTCGGCTAGAGTGGCGCAGCTGGAGGAGCAAAACCGTCGGCAGGCCATAAAGACCACACAGTTGTTAGACCAGCGTATCGCCGAGTACATGCAGCAGTATGGTGGCCGCTTCGCTTTATCTGCTGGCTTTGGTTCTGGAGGAGATTGACTGATTGTTTTGGTCGATATGTTTTTTTATGTTTTGTATTGTTTGACAGATGGTGGAGATAGTTGTTGATTTATGTACTATGTTATGATACATTTAGTTGTTTTGTTTTAAAATTATGTGTTTTGACTTAATTTTACATATTTTTTTGTTTGGTGAATTGTATATAGTTTGGTTTTTGATATTTTGTTACAATATTATATACTGGATTTTGCAGTATTGGTGGAATAATATTTGTATAGAAAATGTGGATGGAAAACTATATTGCAGCAGAAATATAAAAAAAATTGCAGCAGATTTCCGACGGCTTCCGATAGCTTTCAGGTTATATTTTTTCAATGGCTTCCGACCGTTTTTGAATCAATTTTTTCAACGGTTTCCGACTGCTTCCGACAAGTGTCGGAATCCGTCGGAAGCCGTCGGAAATACGGACGACGAGATGTGACGTTGAAAGCCATCGGAAGCACTGCACCCCGACGCCTTATTTTCCGACGCCTTTCGGCGGTCTTCGACGGCCGTCGACGGTTTTCAGCCGTCGAAAAATGTCTTTTTCCTTGTAGTGTTTTTTTTTTAAGATGGTTGGTAATTTTCAAAAAAAAAAAAATCCTGGAAGAATAAGAATTAAATTTCGTTTTGTTTTTTTGTTTTAAAAGCTAACTTGTTTCAAATATTTTGGCTAAAGAGACTGCTACATCGAAATCTGTAGGATTTGCAGCTATAACTTTTATTTAATTTCATCTTTTAGCCCTCCTAAATTTATTTGTAAAAGATGAGTGGGTGTAATGTGTTCTATCAAACCCTCTGATTGTTCAAACCGATTAACATAATGCATGATAGTGATTGTTTGTTTACGAGAAGAAAATGTGTCATAAGGCCTATATTATTCACTATTCTAAATCGTACCTGGATGGCTTTATGAAAGACTGACCACTGATCATAATCCGGGATATTATGTGAGTACCTATAAAACCACTGAAGTGCTTCTATTTTTAGATGGTATGAACATATGTGAATCCATTCTTGGATGTTTGTATTGTTATATGAAAAGAATTGCTCTACTTGCCGAAGCCAGTCAATTACTCTATCCTCTTCAGTGAATTGTGGGAAATCTATTTTTATCTTGACCTTTGCTGTGTACTTTGAATGATTAAATTGGTGATCAAATAATTTGGATGGAGAGTTATCAAAGGTTAATTGTATCGAGTCTTGGTAACAGAGAGGGTCTTTGATTGGATTGTACATAAACATTGGATTTCTAATACTGAGTTGAAGATTGTGGAAGTGATGTAGATCCATTGATATCAGTTCTTGCACTTCCTTCAGTTTCTTTTGTTCTTGCACTTCCTTCAGTTTGCTTTTGAGGTTTTAGTTTTCTAAATTTAGAAAAAAATATTGCTAATGATTTGTCAAGTGTTTCTTGAATTTCTTGAAGGCCTTGAGTGTTTCTTGCTACATTGATGGACATGTCTTGGGTTGTTTTTTTTCCAATTTCTTGAGAGGTAAAGCATTTCCATTGTTGATGAGATCTAGCTTCTGCCACCTCTCTGGTTGTGATAACTCCTCAAGGTTAACAGAATCAATGGGTGAAGGAGCATCTCCAGGATCATCACTGTTGTCGGATGATGTCAGATTTTTGTGGTGAGGGTCAGTGTCTAACTCACCATGCTTCTTGTTCTTGGCAACCTAAGCTCTGGTGTTAGTCATGGTATAGTGGGGAATGACAAGAGTTCAGATGATGTATATTACAAGGAAGAAGAAGGTGGTGATTGCCAGAGATAAAGAATAGGATGAAGAAAGACTGCAGCAGCAATATGAAGAGGGTATAGACGCAAGAAGTGGGTGAAGTCAGATCAATGAAAAGGAATGAGTGACCAGAAGATAAAGAAAGAAGAATAACACAAAGTGGACAGAAGTAAGATAAAACTGATATGTTTTATTATGAACTCAATTTCTTCTTTTACATGCAAGAATGGTGAACATGGAAACCTACTTTTTTAGGGAGACCGAGGATGGATTCAAACAAGCTGCTATTGATGGTATCAGTCAAGTCAAATCGAGACCTTCACATGTAACGTTGCCATCATCTGATCATGTTGACTCTAGATGCTACTTAATGTTCTCTCAGTGAAAATCTACGGATATCCATTACATGCATATGTGTGCTTACCTTTGCATAAATGTCAATAACCATACTTGAGCAGAGATGTGTTGTTGAGATACACATATTTGCACAGGCGGAAAACAGAATAGTTGTCACGACTTTAAGCCAATCTGATTGGTGTATTTCACAAGAAAGAAATTGGGGTGTGCCAATTCCTGTAATTTATCATACAAGCTCAAAGGAACCCCTGATAAATAAATAGACTCTTGCACATGTCCAAGGTAAGAAATGTCCGAAGTAAATAATAGTCATCGTTGAATTTGGTAATGAAACTATTTTGATTCGCTACGGCATTATTATATACACACATTCACACACTGAATATAGAACTCATCCATATATCACCGTGGCTTCATAGTTACACAAGTACAATTCTAACTATTTATTTTCTATCACATCTCTACATAACATTCACGTCGTGCGCTGGTTTGTTTGTGTGTGCGCACACACAAAACACACACACGTGTATGTATAAGTTTAGAATATTCCGTGTAGGTTCTTGATATAAGATCTATTACTTAACAATACCATCATTTATTTTATCAACCGCTATGCTTCTCTTTCAATGTCATCGTTTTGAAAGATTTATCATTTTCTATCCATTTATTCAAACATATTATTATAGTCACCCTAAACTGAAAAAAAGGAAGTTTACTTTGTATGCAATTCAAAATTTTGAGACGTTTAAGTGGAAATGGACTCCTAGGACTAGCATTTCTGAACTCGGCAATCATATTTGAACTTTATTATATTGCGGTAAGTCTATGGAATGAATAGAGATATCTAAACAAGTGCATTAATTTTCTCATTAACAGGGAATTGCACTTTTAAAACTAGTATAAACGCACAACGGTGGAGAAACCGACCGTTCGATTGTATAACTTTGATAAGAAATATACATTTAAAAAATTTGTTAATATTACTTAAACATTAAGTGATAATATGTTGGAAAAGAATAAATTGAGATTTGAATCTGAAAATATGAATTTCAAATTTAAATATTAATCAAAATATTCAAAATTGTCGATTTGAAATTGAAAATTTTAAAATTTTAAAGTCATAATAGATTTAAATTTGAAATCTTTGATGCGCAAAATAAAAGAAGAAAATTTAGGGAAACTGCGATGAGACAAGATCCACGTTTTTAGAGAAACCGCGATGAGACAAGATCCACGTTTTTTTGGTTTCAGGAAAATTGATTTTGGCTAGTAGAAGTAGGCAAACCTCCCTACGGTCGGTTTGATAACAAATTTATTTTTGTTAAGTCAATTTTTGTTTTCCGTTCATATATTCTTATAAGGTGATTAATGACCACTGTTCCTTTAAGATACTTTTACCTTGATAGCTAATGGCTGAATTACTTAATTATAGGGAGATAAAGACTTTTGGAGCAAAAAATTAACAAAATGATATGTTATCCAAGTGTTCGAAATTCTTTTTAATTTAGTAAGCATAGGAATTTTTTCTTTTGTGCATTTTGTCATCTAGTGGCATTTGTTGAACAAATATATAGAAAACTTGATTTGTGAATATTGTGCAAACTTAGTTCATGGATGTTGTTTGAACTTGGATATGTTCAATATATAATATTTTGAATTATTCAACGTGTTTGTGGGATTGTTGTTCGAACTTGAATCGAATATGTTATATATAATTACTAAGTAAAGAATCTCAAATCTATAATAATAATAATAATAATAATAATAATAATAATAATAATAATAATATATAGTAGATTATTCATACTTTTTAATTTTTAGGTTATACACACGGTTAAGAAAAGTGGTTAAGAAAAGTTGTAGCGTATGTCTAAACAATGTTTTCTTGTAGTTGTAATATAGGTTAAGACAATGTTTCTAAAAGGTTGTCACAGGTAGAAGTAAACCTTCGCAAAGAAGTGTGCAATTAGAAATAGAAGTAAACATGTCGCTAAACAAACACTAAATACATCACGGGTAGTGGTGAATTACCAGCAGACCAGGATGATTAAAAGTGAATAAATCATAAAATCATCAACCAATTGTTTTATACAAAAAAACAACGGTCTTATTAATGGCGTCTTCCCTCTGACTATTCAGCGATATTTTTCTTCTCCTTTTTCTCTCTCCTCCGTTCCTAATTTTAGGCGTTTTCCTATATTCTCCTCTGTGCTCTCTGAGGTTTACGCTGTCTTCGATTCCTCATCTCTCCATGGTTCCGATATTTGGGGAGGATGCCTTCTTCCTCAGAGGCTCATTCTTGAAACAGTGCCCTAACTTTGAATCTATTGCCAAGGCTTTGCGCGTGCTGACTGAGGGCTCGATTTCACTGATTTTCACCGGCCCTGAATCCATTGAGATTCAGGTTTTCTCTTTGCGAGCCTTTGCTGATCTTTCCAGGCATCGTATGGTGGTGGTAGATGATTGTTTTCTGGAGATTTCCCCTTGCTCTGACTTCGGCCTGTTTACTCGTGAGCATTCTTTTGGGTTCAGAACCGTTTTGGGTTTCGACCCTAGCTTGAGATTCACTGATACTTGCTCTTTATTGAACTGGGGAGCTAATCCTCCCTTGTTTGGATCGCTAATTGGGGGTTTTGCTGATTCTGGCAATGATGGGCAGGAGTGTTTGGTCACTAATGGGGATTTCATCACCCCATGCAGTTCATCGCCGGTATCGGGTTTTTCACAGAGGCGCCGGTCCTCTACTGTGCGGCGGCGGCGGCGTCGCTCTTCTCGTCAGTTGCGCTCGCTGATTTCAAGCGATAGTGTGCCGCTGCCCACTGCTTCATTGGTTTCCTCTGTTTTTGGATCGGCACCAGTTGGTGTCGGTTCTGCTTTACCGGATTTGTTGGTTTGGGAGCAGCCTTTGTCGCTGTTCCAGCCGCTTGGTGTGGTGCTTCTCTTGAAAGAGTGTTGGGTTACTACTGGGGATTTCATCACCCCAAGTAGTTCAACTCAGTTGCGCTCGCTGCTATCTTACGATAGTGTGCCGCTGCCCTCTGTTACTTTGGGTTCTTCTGACCTTGGCTTGGCGCCAGATGGCGACGATTTTGCTTTGTTGGATTGGGAACATCATTCGTATCTGTTACTGCCGTTTTGCGCGGTCCTTTTCACGCAGGTGAGTTCCTACTATTTCGTTTCCCTTTTCGTTTTTCCTGTTGGGTTGCCGGTCCAATTTTGGTTGTTGGCTGATGGCATTTGTTTTCTGTGCATGAGCCTCGACACACATCGGTGTGTGCTCCCTGTCACCACTGCCCGATCCCTTACTGGTGGAGTGACAGGTCCCCTAAGTTCAGGAGATTTTGTCTCCGCACACTCGTCATGCTCTCTGCATCAACATCTCTGCCTCCGCGTATTTGTTTCGGGGGAATTTCGCATCAGTTCTGCCCATACCAGGCTTCTAGTATGGATCAATCTGATGCATTCCTCTTGCTGGGTTCATGTGCTGAGACATTACGAGGCCTTCTCTGTGTCGTCTATGTCTTTGGCTCCGTTTCTTTTCTTTTTATTGGTGGGCTATCACTGGTCTCTAGGGCGGTTTCAACAGGCCTGGAGCGAATGGTTCAGGCGATATCCCTTCTCTGTTCGCATAGTAGTCCATGGTTGGGACCACTGCTCGGGCAGTCCGGGTTATTGCCATCCTACATTGTTCTGCTCTGTTGCTACCTCCTATGTGACCGACCCGAGACACTTACCTGTAACGCTGGGCTGTACTCTTAGTGACAGTCCAGCTTCGGTAAGTTTCCTACAGCAACGTGGGCTGCAGCTGGTGTGCTCCCATACACTTCCCGGTTCTACTATTGATTTTCCTCGCCGTGCTCTTCCCTTCCCTTCTTCTCCTTCTCCTTCCCCGTCTTCGGTTTTTTCTACGCTCTTGCTCTGTGATAGTTCTCCCTTTTCTTTTCCCTCCTCTCTTTTGGCTCATTCTTTTCCTTCTGTAGACTGGTTTGTTCGGAGGTATGGGTTACAGTTGGTTAGTCACCTCTCTCCATTGCGCTCTCCACCTGTTCTCCATGACCGATTGGATCCTTCTTCCTCCCCCTGTTCATCGACTTGCTCCCTTCCCTCCTCTTCCTGTTCCCTGTCCATTACCATTCCTCTCATGTGTAAGGCAGAAATTGCGCTCCTTAATGAGCGTCTAGATTGCATTTCTAGGAACTCTTCCCCTTCGCCTTTTGATTCCTCTCTGGCTTCTTTGTCCTATTACGATGGCGAGGTATCTTTTGAGACATCCCCCCTCCCTCCTCCTCGCTGGACTCGTCGTAGATCGCGAAGAGTCCAGTCTACCCCTCGCACCATTCGCACACGCTCTATAGCGGCGTCCGAGCAGATCGATAGATCTACTCGATTTTCCTTGTATCTTATCTGAGTCAGATCTGATATCCCTCGATAGGTGTCTTTCTTATCTGTCTCTCTCTTAGGTTTTCTTGCCTTTCCTCATGTTGAATTTCCTTTACTGGAATGTCCGTGGCATTGGTAACGATGCGTCTTTGGCTAGACTAAAACGCATTGTCAAGAAGCACTTGGTGGGATTGGTTGCTCTCCTGGAACCTTTTCAGGCTCCGGATGGTATTCCCAATACCATTCTAGCCTTAGGTTTTGGGGGTGGATCAGCCAACGCTTCCGGAAAGATCTGGATTTTATGGTCCAAATCCCTTGTTGTTCGTTCCGTCTTCGATTCCTCGCAGCTTCTCCCTGTGGCCTGCTCTTCCCCGTCTTTCGCTTTTCCCTTTCTATTCAGCGCGGTTTACGCCAAATGCGATCGGACAGAGAGATTATCTCTGTGGTCCGACATTCTTGCTCTTGTTGATCCGGGTTTTTCTTCCTCGGTAGTTGGTGGAGATTTTAATATCGTCGATTGCCATGCAGAAAAGAGAGGAGGAGCCTCCACCAACCGTGCTGCGATGACGGATTTCAACTCGTTCATTGTCAGCTCTAGTCTCTCTGAGCTCCCCTTTGTTGGCTCTGCTTTCACTTGGTCGAACAACCAAGAGGAACCGAACCGTATTCTTTCTAGGCTCGACCGTGTCTTCGGATCGGAAGAATGGTTTCACCTCCCATTTTCCTGTAGGATCGATTTCACCCTAGAGGGGGGGGGGGTGAATAGGGTGATAGTGTAAATTATTAAAAATTAATCGCGGAAGCTAATAAACTAATATTATCACAGAATATTACCAGCACAGAAATAAATAGCAGAATAAAATGCAGAACAGAACAAACACAGAATTTACCCAGCTTCGGCAAAACCCTGCCTACGTGCTGCCCCAAGGTTTCTACTAGAAATTAGAAAGTCCCTCGCTTACACACGTAAACTCGCTATACCCGCTATTGACTATTCTAACTCTACGCTCAAAACCTTGACCACAACTCAACTACCGAGTTGCAAATTCGTACCCTAGTCACACGACTAGAAATTTAAACTGTTTAAAAAAAAATACAAACTAAAAACAATTTAAAGTAAAATATCCCTATTTAAAAAATTTAAAAACCCTTTGTAAATAATAAAACAATAAAAGTAAATTGGCCGGCCCCTTTTATTATTCAACCCGTCTCTTTTCTTTATGCTAATGGCGGCTTCTCGTTCCTCCTGATCCAAATTAGGGCTTCGTCCCTCTTTGCTCGGCTCTGAGATTAAGGGCTATTTCGAAGCTCCGATTCTAAGTTGATCGAATTCGTGATTAATTTCCTGAAGCCTTGTTCGATCGAATCGTTGTTGCTCACTTCGGTTGCTTCGAATTTGTTCGAGTTCGAGATGGCTTCTGTAAGTGATTTTTGCTTCTTTTATTTCTCTGATTGAATGCTTGAACTCGATTTTGTTTTTGCCGATGATGATTAGGGTTTTATACGCGTTCGATTTCCTTAATTTGCATACGTCTGATTTTGTCAAATTGTTTGCTCTGGCCATTCGATTATACTTGAATGATTGAGATTGATTCTGACTTTGTCAAATTCGTATCTTTGGTTGCTTGAATTCCACGGCATTGAGTTCTGACTGCTCCGTGAATTTCTTGTTTCGACTTGTTTGAGTCACGGCCTTGTATCACTTGTTATCTGTATTTCAAATGCCTGCAACTTGAATTTCAATGTTCGCTGTAGTTTAAACTTGCATCACTTGAGTTTATAGCTTGCCACTGACTTGTTGCTTTGGGATTGAGCTCGAGCTTTGATTCATTGTGATTTTTGTATCACTGCTTGAAGGTCAGTTTGCCTTGTATCACTGCAAAAATGCATGTTATTGCATTCATGGTTTACTATCTGCATTCACTACAGTTTGTACATGCATTGCTTTTGTGGTCGTTATATTGTGCTCTCTGGTTGCTTTATTCTTGAGCTCGAGTTGTGGTGTTGGTCCTGACTTGTTTCATATTACCACATATGTGCACTGTCACTTGTGTTGGTGTTGCATTGTTCATGTCATGTTGTTCATGTGATCTGCTGTCCACTGCTCTAATTTGCATTGTCTTACTGAACTTGATTCACTTCATGTTGCAGCTGGATATTGTTTCATCTGACTTTGGTCTGATGCTTGTTGTACTTGTAGTTGATAGCAGTTGTCTCTATTGCATTGTTGTACTTGTGCACAAACTTCCATTTGTGTACTGTCATGTACACTTGTGTTCAAGCTTGCATTTTGTATCTGTACTACTCTGTGGTTTTGGTCTGATCATCTGGTATGTTGGCATTTCTTTGTGGTCTATTTATTCCTTGTGACATCCATGTTGCAACTGCATCTATTCACTTGAATTTGTAGTCTGCCTTGAGTTGAACCTATGTGTTACTTTGGTTTGACCTTGTTTTTTATTTCTGTGCTTTTTGTTTGATTTGTGCATACGAGTTGGCGGGGCAGTGCACACGTGTATAAATGTACACGTGTGTACGGCAGCCACTTATGTACAACCTGTCCCTGATAAAAATACTGATATACACAGATATTCCACAATCAAAATGATGACGAACAGCCCAAATAACTGAGGCAAATATTATTTTCAAAATCCATTTTTTTTATTTTAAGTCGCAAAAATATTTCTTTTTCAATTTTACTGCGTTAGTGAATATTTTTGCAGATTGCTCAAATGTTGGATTCACACTGGATTGCAATTGAAGATAAAAATACGAGTGTGAGTGATATGTAGTGAGGTGAATATGTAATTGTGAAATGTGATGTATTGTAATCAAAATTGTATATGTATAGTGAGAGCTTGAAATTGTACTATCAAAGTTGTAATAAATATTTGTTTGAATAAAATATTCATTTGAATTCAAAAACTGTGTTATTTATTTTTATTCAGCAAATATTTATTTATTCTGTGAAAATTAAAATAGTACGTTGGCAAATACATTTAAACGAATGTATATATGTTTATTATCATCAAACAAAAATCATATAAGCGCATATTCAACAATCTCCCCCTTTTGATGATAACAAACATATATTTAAGATTTTGAATATTAAAATGTATTCGATAATTTCAATTGCTCCCCCTATTTGAATACTTCCTTTCTATATGATGCTCCCCCTACATATATGACTCCCCCTACATATATGCATACAAATAAAATGTGTGAATGAGCCTATATGCAAATGTATGCAAATGGAAAAATAATTGACCTTTTCTCTTCCCTTTTTACAAAATCTTAACTTTCTCTCCCCCTTTTGTTATCAGCAAAAGAATAATAGTAATAGAAAAGTAGAGATATAGTGATCGATATTAATTCAACATTAACACTCAATTGAATATAAAAATTAAATTTCGATAAAAAATCAAACAAAAATCATAAATCTTTTAATTGACGCATATTCCACTTTAGAATGGTATGAGTGATTTCATCAAATAAAACTATATAGTTGTGTCTATTTGTGGTATATTTATTTCAGGAAATTTGAATATCTACTAACCATGCATAACCGTTAGGACTTTTAAATGAGATTAGTAGTATTCGATTTTTATTTTTATTTTAAAAATGAATTCAAGTATCTTCTAACCACGCATAACCGTGAGGACTTTTAAATGGGATTAGAATCAACTTGTCTATTTAACCAATTAATTTTGATATGCATTCCATACATGCATAACCGTGAGGACTTTTAAATGAGCATGGAAGCACATAATCAAAAATCCAAGTAATTCACCCATGCATAACCGTGAGGACTTTTAAATGAGAGTGAACACTTTGGATATTTATTTTATTGCTAAAAATATAATAAGTTGAAGCACAAATGATTTCCCGTTTAAAATACCACATATTGACATACTATATAGAATTTTTAATGAGTGATGGTCGTTAGAAATATGAAAGATATAGAGATGATCATGGAATTTTTACCAACTAAAAGTTCTATAATTCTTGTTTAAATTTTCAAAGAAATTTACTAATTATACTGTCTCGAATCATAATATTTGATTAATATCAATACTCATCTTATTTTCAATCACTATTTATCTTTTCGACAATTTGTAGGGAAAAAAAAATGTTAAATATTCAGCAAATTTCTAAAACACCTAAGCTGAGTCGTAGTTTGCAAAAAACTATTTTCTGGTAGGGGTTTTGTAAAAATATCTGCCAATTGTGAATCAGTTGAAATAAAATTTATGCAGATATTTTCTTTGGATATATGATCTCTAATAAAATGATGTCTAACATCTATATGTTTTGTTCGTGAGTGATGTACAGGGTTATTTGTGAGATCAATTGCGCTTTTGCTATCACACATTAGTGGTACACGTTTATAACTTAGACCATAGTCGTGCAAAGTTTGTATCATCCATAGGATTTGAGCAGAGCAACCACTCAAAGCAATATACTCTGCCTCTGTTGTAGATAATGCAATACAATTCTGTTTTCTACTTGACCATGCAACTAATGAATGTCCTAACATAAAACATGCTCCACTAGTACTTTTTCTATCAACTAAATTTCCAGCATAATCAGCATCTGAAAAACCTTTTAATTCAAAATTATCGTTTGTTGGATACCAAAGACCAGATTAAGAAATTTCTCATGATTATTATCAACAAATTTTAAATGAAATTCTCTTGGATTTGAAATGAAAACCGTGTCAACAATCAATCATATATTAAAGTGTCAATTTTAGAAGCCATCAAACGTTATTTTTATTTCAAAGCAATTTCTTAATAGTTTCAACAATTTCAAAAAAAAATTTAACATCCTTTTCACAATTTTTAAAATAGAATTCATTAGGATTTTAAATCGAGGCCGTGTCAAAACATGAATATAGATTTAGCCAAAAATATTATAACAACAATATTATTATCCAATCAAAACACTATTTTTCTCTCAAACTTATATATCAAGTAATTCTAGAGAATTTTATAGTGTTTTTGGCATAAGAATATAAATGGCTAATCAATTTTGAATAAAGTCAGAATCAAAATCATCATTAAATCATCATCATATCATAATTGGCTGATTTTATTCAGAAAATGGTACAGATTATCACATTTAATATATCGTACAAATAAATATACTTTTACCTGTCTTTACCTTTACGATATTTCTCGTCGTTGTTCATTGTGATTCTGTCACCCTTATACTAGGCTAAGGAACTTAGCTTTGTCGCCCGTTGTGTTTCTGGAACAGCCAAAAATCCAGGTAACACTATTGTTGTTCCTTAGCCCGCCACCACACCTACACGATGAAAATTTTATGTGACCTATTTGTTTTTATAGGTCCATGGTTGTTAGTGGCAGAAAATTTTGAAAAATAATTTTGTGTAGACCCAAAACTATTTATAATTGTTCCCTTTGGCACCCAAATTTGTTTAACTTTGAGAGTTTTTATATTTGTGCCTTTTGGAACCCAAATCGGTATAGTTTTCACATGTTTTGGTCTATACCAACAATTATTGTGATCGTGTCCAAATTTTCTACAAATTGTGCACATAGAATTAACTTGATTAATCTTGTTTTCAACAATTTTCGAATTATTAAATCCAAGTCCTTGTCTAACCGTATTAACAATTTGCTTTCCTAATAGCATATTCAACGATTTTTCACTTTTTGAAAATTTATCTAAAGTCGTAGACAATTGTTGGACTTTTGATTTGAGAGATTCATTTTCGTTTAACAACTGTGTGCACTTTTTAATAGAATTCTCTCTCCTAGTATTTTCATTCTCCTTTAAAATCAGAATTTCATTTTCAAGCGATTTTATTTTAATTTCTGATTTTTTAATTTCCTCATCAAATGTTGGACACTTATCACACTTAGGGATCCTACTTTGATAGGTTTTAACTAATTGATCAAGTTGTTTATTACATTCTATCAAAGTATCTTTTTGAGATTCAAGTTTGGCGTATTTTTCCCTAAGTCGTTCAAAACAACCGTTTACTTCATGAAAATATATAAGCAACTCAGAATGGGTAAGTTTTGATACCTCACTTGGCTCGTCATCGTCACTGTCAGTTGTATCACCTCGAAGACACAATTCTGCCTTTTCGCTTTCACTTCCAGTGCTTTGATCATTCTCGTCTATTTCATCCCAAGTGGCTGCAAAACTTTTCTTTTTCTGTTTCTTTCCGTGGCTGGATTTAATTTGTGGACAATCGGGCTTGATATGGCCGGGTTTGTTGCAATTATAACAAATAAACTTTTGTTCTTCTGAGTAGTCTAGTGCTTTGGCTATTCTGCTTTTTGCTTTATGAATTCGAGCTGAATTTCCATGTTTTTGATTCCATTTTTTGAATTTCCTTATTAACAGCTCCAATTCTGCTGCTCCATCATCTTCATCGTTATCATCATCACTTTCGGTTGTTCCTTTGAGAGCTATTGATTTCTTTTGAGTGTCACCTCCTTCACGCTCTTCTTTGAATTTCATTTCAAGCTCATAAGTGGTGAGATTTCCGATGAGTTCCTCAACTTTAAGTAGTTTTAAATCTTTTGATTCTTGTATGGCAGTTACTTTTGCTTCAAAGCTTCGTGGAAGGACTCTGAGGATTTTCCGGACTATTTCTAATTCGGTGTATGTTTTTCCGAGAGCTTTTGATTTGTATACGATATTGGAGAGTCGTCCGTACATCTCTTTGACATTTTCTTCCTTCGCCATTTTGAAGTTCTCGTATTTGCTGCTTAGCATTGCAAGGCGAGATTCTTTGACTTGAGATGTTCCTTCGTGAGTCACTTCTAGTATGTGCCATATTTCCTGCGCAGTTAGACAATGTGAGACACGATTAAATTCAAATTGATCCAATGAACAGATAATAGAATTCATAGCTTTGGCATTAGTATTCTGTAATTTATTTTCTAGTTCTGTCCATTGTTCCTTTGGTTTCTCTATTTCCTGATCATCTACAGTTATAGTTGGTATTCTATAACCTGTCTCAACAATATCCCAAGCGTCAATGGTTTTCAAAAAAAATTTCATCCTATTTTTCCAAAAAGCATATTCACCATTGAACATTGGTGGTCTAACTATGGATTGACCTTCTGCAAAAGCATTATTAAAAGAAGCCATTTTAAAAATTCGAATTTTTAAACAAAAACTGATTTTTTCAAAAAAAATAGAATTTTTAAAACAAATGTTGACTTCTATTCCTAGCTCTGATACCACTTGTAGGATCGATTTCACCCTAGAGGGGGGGTGAATAGGGTGATAGTGTAAATTATTAAAAATTAATCGCGGAAGCTAATAAACTAATATTATCACAGAATATTACCAGCACAGAAATAAATAGCAGAATAAAATGCAGAACAGAACAAACACAGAATTTACCCAGCTTCGGCAAAACCCTGCCTACGTGCTGCCCCAAGGTTTCTACTAGAAATTAGAAAGTCCCTCGCTTACACACGTAAACTCGCTATACCCGCTATTGACTATTCTAACTCTACGCTCAAAACCTTGACCACAACTCAACTACCGAGTTGCAAATTCGTACCCTAGTCACACGACTAGAAATTTAAACTGTTTAAAAAAAAAATACAAACTAAAAACAATTTAAAGTAAAATAGCCCTATTTAAAAAATTTAAAAACCCTTTGTAAATAATAAAACAATAAAAGTAAATTGGCCGGCCCCTTTTATTATTCAACCCGTCTCTTTTCTTTATGCTAATGGCGGCTTCTCGTTCCTCCTGATCCAAATTAGGGCTTCGTCCCTCTTTGCTCGGCTCTGAGATTAAGGGCTATTTCGAAGCTCCGATTCTAAGTTGATCGAATTCGTGATTAATTTCCTGAAGCCTTGTTCGATCGAATCGTTGTTGCTCACTTCGGTTGCTTCGAATTTGTTCGAGTTCGAGATGGCTTCTGTAAGTGATTTTTGCTTCTTTTATTTCTCTGATTGAATGCTTGAACTCGATTTTGTTTTTGCCGATGATGATTAGGGTTTTATACGCGTTCGATTTCCTTAATTTGCGTACGTCTGATTTTGTCAAATTGTTTGCTCTGGCCATTCGATTATACTTGAATGATTGAGATTGATTCTGACTTTGTCAAATTCGTATCTTTGGTTGCTTGAATTCCACGGCATTGAGTTCTGACTGCTCCGTGAATTTCTTGTTTCGACTTGTTTGAGTCACGGCCTTGTATCACTTGTTATCTGTATTTCAAATGCCTGCAACTTGAATTTCAATGTTCGCTGTAGTTTAAACTTGCATCACTTGAGTTTATAGCTTGCCACTGACTTGTTGCTTTGGGATTGAGCTCGAGCTTTGATTCATTGTGATTTTTGTATCACTGCTTGAAGGTCAGTTTGCCTTGTATCACTGCAAAAATGCATGTTATTGCATTCATGGTTTACTATCTGCATTCACTACAGTTTGTACATGCATTGCTTTTGTGGTCGTTATATTGTGCTCTCTGGTTGCTTTATTCTTGAGCTCGAGTTGTGGTGTTGGTCCTGACTTGTTTCATATTACCACATATGTGCACTGTCACTTGTGTTGGTGTTGCATTGTTCATGTCATGTTGTTCATGTGATCTGCTGTCCACTGCTCTAATTTGCATTGTCTTACTGAACTTGATTCACTTCATGTTGCAGCTGGATATTGTTTCATCTAACTTTGGTCTGATGCTTGTTGTACTTGTAGTTGATAGCAGTTGTCTCTATTGCATTGTTGTACTTGTGCACAAACTTCCATTTGTGTACTGTCATGTACACTTGTGTTCAAGCTTGCATTTTGTATCTGTACTACTCTGTGGTTTTGGTCTGGTCATCTGGTATGTTGGCATTTCTTTGTGGTCTATTTATTCCTTGTGACATCCATGTTGCAACTGCATCTATTCACTTGAATTTGTAGTCTGCCTTGAGTTGAGCCTATGTGTTACTTTGGTTTGACCTTGTTTTTTATTTCTGTGCTTTTTGTTTGATTTGTGCATACGAGTTGGCGGGGCAGTGCACACGTGTATAAATGTACACGTGTGTACGGCAGCCACTTATGTACAACCTGTCCCTGATAAAAATACTGATATACACAGATATTCCACAATCAAAATGATGACGAACAGCCCAAATAACTGAGGCAAATATTATTTTCAAAATCCTTTTTTTTTTATTTTAAGTCGCAAAAATATTTCTTTTTCAATTTTACTGCGTTAGTGAATATTTTTGCAGATTGCTCAAATGTTGGATTCACACTGGATTGCAATTGAAGATAAAAATACGAGTGTGAGTGATATGTAGTGAGGTGAATATGTAATTGTGAAATGTGATGTATTGTAATCAAAATTGTATATGTATAGTGAGAGCTTGAAATTGTATTATCAAAGTTGTAATAAATATTTGTTTGAATAAAATATTCATTTGAATTCAAAAACTGTGTTATTTATTTTTATTCAGCAAATATTTATTTATTCTGTGAAAATTAAAATAGTACGTTGACAAATACATTTAAACGAATGTATATATGTTTATTATCATCAAACAAAAATCATATAAGCGTCGATCGCTCACCTCCATCGTACTTTCTCTGACCATGCTCCTTTGGTTGTTCGTTGCCTACCTCTTTCCCTCTCTGGGCCCTCTTCATTTCGGTTCCAGAGCATGTGGAGATCTCACCACTCTTTTCATCAAGTGGTAGCTAACTCGTGGAGCGCTCCTGTCTCTGGCTCTCCTTGTTCTATTTTCGCTCGTAAGCTTCAGTGCCTCAAAGCCTGCCTTAAGGTGTGGAACGTTGATGTTTTCAAGAACATTTTCGATCGCGTTCGGGTGGCCGAAGAATCCCTGATTTTAGCCGAATCCTTGTTAGATGAGGATCCGTCCGCCGCTAACAAGGAGGCTTGGGCTTTGGCCCAATCCATTTACTCTTCGGAGCTTCGTATCGAAAATGACTACCTTTGTCAAAAAGCTAGGATCAAGTGGGTGGTAGACGGTGATACCAATTCCAAGTTTTTTCATTCTTCTATTCGTAAGAAGAATAATCTTCTCACTATCCGTGAGATTTTGCGTCCTGACCAATCTTTGGCCTCATCACCCGACGTCGTCAAAGATACAATTATGTCCCACTTCCAGTCCTTTCTGGGCTCTCCTTCTGTTTCGATGTCCGATCCGGCCTTGATGGCCTTCATTCCCCGCTTGGTTCTCCCTCCGGACAGCAACCTATTTGCGGATCCTCCTTCCCCGGAGGAGATCCGTGCGTGTGTGTTTTCTCTGAACAAGGATAGCGCCAGCGGCCCGGACGGTTTCAATGGTGTCTTTTATAGGTCTGTTTGGCCTATTATACAGGCTGATTTTTGCCTCGCCATTCAATCCTTCTTCTCCGGTGGGTCTCTTCCCTCTAGCTGGACTTCCACCAATTTGATTCTTATTCCGAAGTGCGAAAATCCTCGGTCTTGCACGAATTTCCGTCCCATCAGTCTTTGTAACTTCTCGAATAAAGTTATATCTAAGATCTTGGCTAGTCGAATGGCACCAATCCTTGAACGCATTATCTCTCCCTCCCAAGCGGGGTTTGTGAAGGGACGTTTAATCACTGATAACGTCCTTCTCGTTCAGGAACTGATCTCCCAACTAGATCGGAAAGTAAGGGGCTCTAATGTGGTTTTCAAACTAGACATGGCTAAGGCCTTCGATCGCTTGTCCTGGTTTTTCGTCATAAAGGTATTTAGGGCTTTCGGGTTCCCGGAAACCCTTATTGACTTGGTGTGGAGGCTCATCTCGAACTGTTGGTTCTCTGTGCTCATTAACGGGTCGTCTAATGGGTATTTCAAGGGGGGAAGGGGTCTGCGTCAGGGAGACCCACTCTCGCCTTCACTATTCGTGATTGCGGCTGAGGCTCTCATTCGCGGGCTTCAGTCCCTTACGATCTACGGTCAGATCCAGCGCTTTGGAATCCCGAGGGGTTGCCCTCTTATCTCTTCCTTATCCTTTACTGATGACATTGTCATTTTCTCTAATGGCAGTCGCTCCTCTGCCCGGCGGCTCCTTTGTTTCCTTCACCAATACGAGAGGTGTTCGGGCCAACTCGTCAACCCTTCCAAAAGTTGCTTTGTCCATGGCAAGGACTTGTCCCCTACTCGTACTTCATGGATCGAGACCATCTCTGGTTTCAAGGAAGCTTCCCTTCCCTTCCCGTATTTGGGTATTCTCCTGTACCGAGGTAGAAAACTTAACGCCATCTTCTATCCCTTGACTGACAAGGTGAGAAACAAGATTATTCGCTGGAATGCATCTCTTCTGTCCCAAGCAGGTAGACTAGTTCTCATTAAGTCGGTTCTTGATTCAATGGGAACCCATGTATTCGCCGCTATGACCCCACCTCTTCCGGTCTTATCAGTCTTTGGTCTCGTCCTTCTTCTGGGGTTCCAAGGACAATTCCCGCCGTCACCACTGGATATCTTGGGACGCCATTTTTCGACCGAAGAAAGAAGGTGGCCTGGGATTGCGTAATCCCAAGGATCTTTGTGCGGCATTTGCTTGTAAGTTGTGGAACAGGTTTGGGGCTAACGACTCTTTGTGGGCGTCGTTTCTCCATGCTAAGTACCACAGGCTTGCGGGCACTAATTTCTCTGGCTCTCCGTCCTACGCTAGTGAGACCTGGAAGCACATGCAGTCGGTTAAGCCAATCACTGACTCTCATGCCGGGTTCACGGGATGGGATGGCAGTCCGTTCTCCGTCCTCACACGGGTGTTACTTGATTTTATGGGTTTACTAACGCTGGTTTCCAGCCTGACACGGGTGTTACTTGATTTTAATGATCGGGTCAGTCCGAATATTACAGATTTTTAGGGTAGGTCGTTCTGGAGCTCAGATGGCGAGCTAGAAGGTAGGAACGTATGGAGTTTATTCCGTTGTTTATTGGAGTTGTATTATTTGTATTCAGGGACAAGTTGTTATAACTTTCCAATTTACATATAATTGATTGTATTTTGATGTTTTGTATGTAATCTGACAATTACAGCTTTCTTTGTATAAATGCTATTATTTGATATTATATTTAATCCGCCGCGAATGTGAGATGCTATTTTTTTTTGTTTCTTCTTCTACCTCTTTCTCCTTTGCACTAACAATCTGGAATCTTCTGGCGTTCGATTGTTCGGCACTTCTACGGTGAACGTATTAGTGTCGAATTTTCAAGGTCGAATATCCCGAATCGTTACTGATTTCCCATGTTTCAACTCGAGGAAGCGACGGGCTAATAAGGCATTCACTTATTCGGGAATGAACTTAAGCTCGAATCGTTCCCTAGAATGTGTCCAGGTGAGAGTGGATTCATCAAGCTCGGCAATGAGAAGCTCATACCAATCAAGAGCATGCTTTTGCAGCATAATCGATGCTATAAGAACTATGTGGTGGTCAGAAAGATCCATGCGAGAGAAGATGCGCTCGCACGTACGAAGCTAAGCCTGGACCTCTAAAACAGTCTCGGAGCCTTTGAATGGATTGCCTCCAAGATGGGAGAAATCACTACACATGCGCGCAAAGGCAGACTTGCATGGAGGAAATGATGGAGTAGGAGATGGAGGCTTAGTACTCCTAAAAAACTCCATGAATTGATCCGCAAATGTAGAAATACCATTCGGATGCGAGCCGTTGGATTGCCCAGCATCCGAGCATCCATTATCTGAGTGACGACCTCTGCCTCTTCTAGCTATTAGCTGAAAGTTAAGATAAGATAAAGATTATTTATAGGGTAAATATTATTAATTCAATTATGAAATACTACTGAATTAAAAATGTATTCCTAGACGTATTCCTAACTTATATCTACCCCAAAGCACACGAAAAGGTCAAAGACGTAATGTTAACGGAATTTGTAACACTTATACTATACT
Source organism: Allium cepa (assembly GCA_030765085.1). Lineage (NCBI taxonomy): Eukaryota > Viridiplantae > Streptophyta > Magnoliopsida > Asparagales > Amaryllidaceae > Allium > Allium cepa. The sequence goes on from CM060941.1 coordinate 513,023,388, forward strand.
TTGATGTACCGTAATATATGTTTCTGCTCTGTGTTTATCATATTTTGTTCTGAACTCAGCTCCGATACCAAGCTATGATGCCTCATCCCGAGATCCACATTAGTAAAGAGTATTACTGGGTTTACTGTCTGCTAATGCAGAGAATAGGGCTGGTTAGGAGCGACCATCTGTAGCTTTGTCTTAAACATCTATTGAATACGTCGATTAATGCTCTAAATTTTTTCTACCTCAAGTGAATCGACATATTCAATAAATGCTTAATACAAAACTATAGGTAGGTAATGGATCAATCAAAACGTAATACAACAACAGAATGCATAATACATCACAGAACAACAAACAACAGATATATACATATACACTGATACATCCCAGTACAATACAAAATTATACATCATAAGTGGTACGAAGACCATATTATGTAAAACGAGTCAAAACAATATACATATCAGAGTCAATCAAAAAGACTACAACAACAAAAGGTGATAAGCAGATATCCAAGCGGAAGCATAAAAACAAAGTCCAAAAGCAGGTTTCTAACCTGAAACAACTCGGTCTGACCCAAGTAAAAAATACACGGGTCGGTCTAGCTAAAAAATATGATTAGTATTGATAAGCGATAATATGGAGCATAAGGTAAGGGTAAGGTATCCTCTCAATTGAGAAGAAACGATAGTAAGAGCATGTCACTACTTCAAATGAGGTAATTTCACTAAGTGTATGTCCTCGAAAGAGGTAAATTCATCGATAAACACTAAGTATAACAAATGCCTCATATCATTAGCGGAATCCAAAAGCAACTATAATGGTTTCTATAAACCATATCTCCTAAATAGGAGATCTCAAAACTCAAATTCACCATAATGGCAATCATAAAAATACTCTCAAAATAGAGAAGTCCAAAAACCCAAAATATGTAAAAAAAAATGGTAAACACATATACCTAAAAGGAGATTATAAATCTCATATAAATGCCAAAGATGGCAAACCCAAATCTCAAACATAGAACTCGATAAGGAGTTCAAATTCCAAAGATGTAATCGCCATATATAATGTCTCGAATGGCTTAAATGGCCAATAATGTAAAAAGGTGATACACTTGGAAAATCACAAAGAAATCAATGAAGTCATCTCAAAGATAGCACGTGCTTATGGCCAAAGCCCGCCAAGTACTTCTCTCAAAATAATGCAACACATCTCAAATGGATAAACGTCCCAAACGACAACATCTCGAAGGACAAATACATCTCTTGGATAAAGATCCCGAAGGACAAATACGTCTCTTGGACAAACATCCCAAAGGACAAATGACATGAAGTTCCAGTACTGGTAGCTCAACAATGTGTCGCAAACTTTCAGATAGGAACCCAAAAGTGATAATAGTGCGTCCCACACACGCGCTCTCACTAATAGGCTTACTAACTGCTTACTAATGCTCCACCATAAATCATTAAAAAATATCCGCCTCATCTCATCGGCAAATACGACCTAGAGGTCAAAACGTTCAAACGGACAAGTCAGGAATTAACCGATAAAGTGAACGCACGTGTCCCATACCATGTGTTTTACTAAACCATTTAATTCTCCTTCTCATATACTCGAATAGTGCAAAAATGTGTATTTTTGTATCGAAATAATTTGTTTGAAAAAACAAGCTTTTAAAACAATTTTCGAAATCGTTTGTGGAAAACATACTTTAAAATTCCCTTTTTACATAGAATATATAGTGTTTATAGCTTGAAAACAATTTTAAATATTATAAAATAATTATTTCAAAAGATAATTTATTTTCAAATTATTTCAAAATTATTTAGAAAAACTCATGCTCGAAATCAAGGAAAAACGTCGAAAAATATCAAAAACCGACATTTGAAGATATCTCAAAATCGATTCATTTTGAATCACAAATTCACTAAAAAATTAGCTCGCCTGTTGATAGGATTCATGGCCTTCAAAACGCTTCTGAAATGTCACACATACAGGATGCATAAGTCAGAAATAGAATGGGAAAATAAGGCAGAAAAAATGCACGGGCAAAAACAATATCCAGATTTGAAATCATCTCTGGGTTTAACTTTTAGACTTAATTTGAATGGCTTAGTCCCCTTGGAATGGTCTGAAATATGATACACAAAAAGTAGAACAATTTATCTATGAACTAGAAAAAGATTCACTGAATTCTGACATGAATGTTAAAGATATGAAATTTCAAACATGGACTAAGGCCATGTTGAATTCTTCCCGGGTCTGAAAACTCTCTCAGGTTTGACTTACAAGCATGAAACGGGTGACTAAACAGCCTCAGATTGAACTGAAAATTGGTATGTACATAGTAGAAAACTTCAACTTTCAAATAAAAGAAGAAACAATGAATTGCGATAGGGAGTGAAAAAGATACGCTGTCTCAAACATGGACTCAGGCCATGTTTGCAGTAGCTCAGAAAACGGAAATGTTCCCAGGTCTGAAAACCATCTTGGGTTCAACTTACAGACATGAAACAAAGAACCACACAACCTCAGATTGAACTAAAAATTGGTATGCACATAATAGAAAACTTCAACTTTCAAATAAAAAAGAATCAATTAATTCCAACAAAAAATGAATAAGATACGTTGTCTCAAACATGGACTCAGGCCATGTTTGCAGTAGTTCAGAAAACAAAAATGTGCGCAGGCCAGCAAACCATCTCTGGTTCAACTTACGAGCGTGAAACAAAGGACCAAACGACCTCAGATGGAATTGATAATTAGTATGCAAATAGTAGAAAATTTTAACTTTCAAATAAAAAAAATTAGTGAATTTCGGCAAAGGAATAAAAAGATATGGTCATGCAAATTTTCTACTCAGAACATTTTTTACTGTAATATCTAACAACACAAATTTCAATTACAGTAAACGATTTTTGGCATTTTTAGCGTATAATTCAGCTTCGTTTGAGCTAGCATTTGTGAGATTATTACTCACCTTGCAAAATACTTGAGCTACAAGTGCAAATCGGAGAAAATTCGCAAGCTTTGGCTTCAAAAGAGCTTCAGTGACCTGAATAAGAAGTCTACAGTGACATGCAAACACAAATATTCAATTGCAAACAACCAAATCACTCAAAAATTGAAATTTGATGAAGTATATTGGTTTTAAGATAGATTCACTACAACAAAAATACCCTTTAATAGCGTTTAAAAAACGCTATTAGAAGCTATTATAGCGTTTTTTCTTACGCTGTATATTAACATGTTGTAATAGGTCAGTGACCTATAACAGCAACATACAAAACGCTATAAAAGACGCTATGGACAAGGACATTTCATAGCGTTTTATGAGTGCTGTAAACATAACTTTTAATAGCCTTGGAAAGTCGCTATGAAGTGAAACTATAGCGTTTTCATGACTGCTATCACTACAACAAAAAGGACTTTTTATAGCGTGTAAAAACCGCTATAAAAACTTTCTATAGCATTATGAAACGTGCTATAGAACTTTTTATAACGCATTTTAGTTGCTATAAATATGTCGACATGCTATATTATTATAGCATTTGAACGCGCTATGGAATCATCGTGTCAACCTTTTATGACACATTGAAATGCTATAGAAAATTCATCACTATCTATTATAGCACCGTCTTATTGCTATGAAAACTATTTACTCTTTGCAAAATATTTTGTATAGCACTAACATGATGCTATAGCATAACAAAGCTGAACAAATTTTCTTTTTATTGCATAGTTAGAACGCTATAAAAAAAATCTATTGCACATTTTTTGCTGTCATAACATTCAAAGCTTACAATTTTCAATTCTATTTATATATTATAACTCAAAAAACCACATTCATCACATTAACATAAGTATACAAATTGAGTCATAAGCCAAATCACAAAATATATATATCCATAATATTTCATACATGAAGAATTAAACAAAAATATTTGTGATAAAAATTAAACATAAGTACATAAATTGAGTGTAGCATACCAAAACGATACATACTAAAAATATTTTAATGACCGTCGATAAGCATGACTGATTTAAAGGAGAAAGAGTGCGACATCGTGTATCAACCTCAAAAGCATCATACAACACCTATGAAGAAGAAACACAAACATACATATGTTAGTCAATATATACAAGTATGTATAAGTACAAAAGATGCATCGCCAAAGATTAAGTTACTGAAACTAGCATAACCCCTAATGAACCTGTTATTGTGATCAATCTATACCCTAATATACAAACAGAAATCCTAGTTATGTCAAAGTATTTGTTAATTAACAAACCTTGCCGAGAGCCCAATCTACAGGGTCAAAGTATGCACGCTCATTGTCCTGATCATTATATGAAATACACTAGTTGAATGCAATGTGACAAAATTATTTGTTAATTTTTATGTAAACATGATTAACAAAAGGAAACTTGCCTTTGAGATCAAAGGTTTCTTTTTTAATACAAGCCCACCATATTTTTTTCCATAGATGCCTGCATTAATTTAGTAAATTACTCAAAATCTTCCAGCATATAAAACAAATCATGCTGTGATGAATCCTCCAAATAATCAAATTGTTGCACAGTAGTATTAGTAAGTCAAGAGAATCAATATTTTTACTATGACCAGATATATATTTATAAAAATAGTCATATATCATCTTTTTATTCTGTCTTATTCATAAGTAAATTAAGTAATATAATAAAATGCCAAAGATTATAGAGGATTCCTTTCTAAGACTTTTTGTAAACCATATTGTAAATGAGGATATATTATGAAGTTTAAGATAAAATAGTCCTGAAAGAATATTAGGCATGGAACCAAATATACAAATATCATAATGGTCAATGATTTTTTTTTCTTTCGAGAAGTCGGTTAGGAAAAATAGATAAGTACAAATTAGCTAATCATCAATTTAAATTGTTATTTTCTTTACGAATTTGGCCTAACCTTCTGACTAAGATGTAACCATTAACATATTGTTTACCCAAAAAAGACAGAGAATAATTCGCTTTTAACTTCAAACTTATTGTGTAAAAAAAATGAATATAATCTATCCACATGCATTCAATGCTAGAAATCAATTGAACCGTTGTCATAAGACACGTCATAAACGTGATATGTCATAAGACTACATAACAAAGGGAGAAAATACCAACGACAAACTCACCTTTACTCTGAATCCTTGTAGTTCTAGTAATATATGCACTTCCATTTTAATCTCTAATTGCGACTCTCTGCACTTTTGAAACCTACCATACTCATGGACATCGGAAAATTAATACTAACATTGTTATCTGCAATAAAAGTAGAATTAGAATTATAAGAATATTTGTTGATGTTAAGGTAAACAAATTATAAAGATAGTTTATGGAGTCATGATTATTTGGACACTGGAGATGACACGAAAAGAATATGAAAACTAAACACAATATAGAGCAATTAATAGACACTGTTCACTTCTAATTCATTCCACACATGGTTGTCATACTCGAATAATATCACTTTCATACAACAAACGTATGGGATATACATACCTAGGCGTCCAGGTGATGCATTGCCCCTTTGTTTAGCACTGCGATTACCTTACAGCGCTAGTTAGTTTTGAAACCATTGAATTAATTGAAGTTTTTCATATGATGTCTCAGCGGTCCATAATTCCATATAGGTAAATCCCTAACTCCATATGGAACTTGACATGATGAAATCATAATCCAAATGCATAAAGCATTCCTGTGGTTGTGGGTTTACTAGAAAAATAAAAATTTAAATACTGGAACAACAATCTGGTGTAGTGTTGAAACTTTTGTTGAGACTTTTGTTGAGTATACAAGTTAAAAACATATAGTTCAATTGTGATTATCATACTTATTATCGGGGATATACATACCTAGGCATCTAGGTTTGGTTCAAAAGCATTTCGTGCTCTAAAACTTATGTAAATGACCTACAAAAGGTACAAGTTAATATTTAGTAGACAACATAAGAAAATTTCAAGTTAGCATGTGTTTTTACTGATTTAGCATTCATTTAATAAATATCTACTTTTCTTTTTTCAAAGGAACGGTATAAAAGTGGAATCCAACAGTAAACACAAATGATAACCTCATTGCCCACATGGAAAATATTACCAGCCAAATGATATATACAGCATTAATCATTTGCTTGTGGCACCAAAGAAAAATAACATAGATGTATGTATTTTAAATAATATAGACAAATGAATGTCAATAATAGTAAATGAAAGGTCATTGTAACGTGAAAGGACCATATGCCCAATTGGACAAATGCAAATACGATTCTATGTTGCTACTCTTGTAATCAAACCAAATGTTATGCATATATAATGTATGGGCTTATTTATCTCTTGATACGCAGAGGAATTGACTTTTGCCGTATCAACTTCATAGATTGGCAACTGATCACATTATTACGTTTCACGCAAATAGGAGCATCACTCCAAAATTTGTACTTACACTTACATAATCGTATGCTACTGAATGTTTGTTAGCGTACAACTCTTTCGATCATTGTTTATTATGGGTTTAAATCTAGTGGAAAACATACTGAATCTATGCAGCTGAACATCATTGGTTTTAGTTTCGTTCCATTTATAGTACAAAATAAAACAAGTTTGCTGAACATGATAGAGTATTAGCACTTTCCAGAAAGTGAAGGCAAGAAGATAACAATAGAACACATACCAGTCCTCCAGGAACCAAATTGTATAGAACCCTTTCAGGTCTGGTGATTTCCATCATAATCTTCCTTTCAAGCTGAGCTAAATTTAGGCCAAATGCATGATAGTCAGCAAGTTTAGCATAGAAAATAGATAATAAGAAGTTACACTTTAACATTACACATATCTGAACCATAATATAATTTTTTGGAAAATTCAGACATCACCTCTCCTAAAGAATCAAGCATAGCGACTTCTGATTCCAAAGATGAGATCCATTCTCTCATACTTGGTAATGATTAAAGCAAAAAGGTTAGAATGAAATGTCAATACTTCATGAACAAACAAAGAGCAATTAAAGACTAGCATTAAATACGTACAGTAAAAAAGGGACCTTTTCATAATAGAATTGGTGAAATGAATGTTTGATGACATGTTCAGCAGCAAACTGACCCTCAGCGCAACTCAACAGATTCAGTATTGAGTAAAAGCTCAATCTAAAATGTACCGACTAAAGAAGGAGGTTTTCCCAAAACCATGTCTTTGAGTGTATCCATTTCCATCTAACACCATCGAGTAGCATTAAATAACAACTAAAACAGAGCTACAAACCAAAAATTATAACAAGATGCAGTAAAGTACATAATTTTAATACTGCTTAGAATAAGTAAGGAGAAATATGTGTTGCATTTTTATGGCTGGTCAAGTTGTATTTGCGGTTCTAAGAAAAAAAGTATACTATGGTTGTTATTAGAACATTGAAGAAAGTTTGATCACAAATTTCCATTTCCATACACACATATATACATATATAGAGAGACACACACATAATACTTGGCCAAACAACTGTACTAGCACACATTCCCATAGAATTTAAATAATTATGTATGTATATACATGTGTATTTATATACCTTCCCATCAATCATTATTAGACAAATGTCACGCTCATCCTTACCATGACGAGCAGCTCTTCCACTCATATGTACATATTACGATATGATAGATGGATGAACAAAGGAAAATTACCAATAAACTGTATATTTGTTCGGCACAGATTTAACTTCATTTATTTTAACCTGGATGTAATCTCCTGACCCAATGTGTCTATTGTTGTCACCATCCCATTTTATAACTGATATAAACACAATAGTTTTGCAAGTATGTTGAAGCCCATAGCAAACTGAAGGAAACAAAAACAATAAAGAATCGAGTATTTTAAAGCCGCAACTTCATTAAGTAATCAAGACAAGTAGAGTATCTGGAAAATGTTGAATTCTATAGGTTGAAATCAAATCATTGTGTTAAGTACAATGCTACCTTATGAAGTACGCGGAACGTAAATGAAAATGAAAAAAGTTACATACTCTGGAACGCGCATTAGGAGTATGCATAATTGGAACGCACAGCCACAATGGAATACGCCTAGCCAAAATGCAAAACATTTTCGTAAAATTCTTTCTTACATAGAAACATGTATATTATTCTCAAAACTGATTTGAAATAATAATTCAATGTCTGTTTCTGTTTTTCACAAGTAATTGATATAACGTAAAATTGTATGCTTAAAGTCGTTGAAATGAACGTACTCGAACGTCGGAATCAACGTTTTCGAATATGATTTGTTTGCAATTTCCACAAGTAATCATTAGTTGTGAAATCCTAATGTACAGGGTTTTGGAACACGCGTATCATAATGGAATATGATTAAAATATGAATTGTGGTAACATAGATTAAGTATCAACGTTATATGTTTCTAGGATACAACATTTAAGCAGCGGTACTGATATTTTAGACAAAATGAATTGCAGTGAACTTACTGTCTCAGTAGCAAAAAGTGCTTTTACTAGGCTTTCTTAGAAGAGAAGCTCCACCAATTCCATGATTGTAGGCAGAAGCCCTGAATGGTGCACAACAATACCCTTTCGAAGAAGTAGGAGCATTAGTTCAATAGCTGGAAGAGTTTTATCTTCCTCACTCAAGCACAATATTTCTCTCTTGAACACATCTTCCACTGTTTCCTTTTCTTCTTCGGTGTTAAAGTCAAGTTTGGACATAGACATAACATGTTTCTCACACTCCCTTCCGTTAAAACTAAAAATAATAACAGGCTGAAACTACCACTCCATGATGATCTGCAATATAAAAGGAGATCCAATATAAATCAAAATTTACAATAAAAATCACAATGAGGAACCAAAGACAGCTTATCGCAAGCACGACTTAAAAATGGAATGTAACTAGAAAACACAGCAGGGTTAAAAAGTTATGTTGTACTGAAATTAATGGTTTTTTAAGTAATATTAGTTGCATGGTGGTACCCAGTTCAAATTTTTATCCCAACACCGCCGATGGAATATTCAATTGTATTATCATCTAATGTTAACTTTTGAGAAGATATAATATTGATTTACTTGCTCGAATTCAATTTACTTGAGTTTGTAACAACTATCTATCAAGGTCTATGTCCGTAAACTTGAACTCTGATCAGAACCCGACTCAATTAGCTCAACTTAACTTGCCAAACAATTTACCTTCAGGTTCGATTCCTAATCCTATTTCAAAACTTTCCGACTTAGAATCACTTCTCTTAGTTACAATAGTTTCCAAGATACAATACATTGTTCAATATCATAACTTCATAAGCTAGTAAAACTTGATCATATTAGCAATTTACTTTCAGGTTCAATTCCAATCTCACTACGATATTGTACAGAACTTATATACATTGACTTGAGCCAAAAAGAAACTTCTCAGGTCAAATTCTATCTAAAATATCCCCTTTTTTATTATGCTTAATTTCGTTAACTCCAATTTTCGTTAACTCCAATTTTCCACAAACATGTATTAATCTGAAGTCCATATATTAAATTATGCTTAATTTGATAATTTTTGAAACTTGTAGTTGAAGATTTCATTTGAAAGCTTGGTTTAAGTGCCAAAAATTTAAACAATGGCAAGGACAAAGGATAGAGAACCAACAGTTCAAGCCGATTTAGACATTTGAAGTGAGTTTCTCTCTAAAATTAATAGACATTCAAATGTTTTGTATGCTTGATTGCAGAGTGTGTTCAAAACAATTTTTTTTCAATTAATTTCAAATATCTCTTTAAGAGGTGCTAGGGAACGTTTTAGTGTGCGTATATACTAGCACCCATTATTTCAGTGTATTATACACACACATGCAAAATCACTGAATTCCTCAAAACAATGGAAATAGGAATGATACAAACAACATGTTACTGGCAAAAAGTGAAAAACAATCAATACCTCTTCCACTCAGCTTTATACTGTTCTGGAATTATCTCGATTTTCCTCTCACTTCCGATGACAGCATCAAGAGCTTCTTTTTCCATGCTGGAGAAGTTTACGAACCACTGAGGTTTCACCATGGGTTCCACAACATCATTGCTTTTTGAACAAAAACCAAGGTTCATCTCATTCTTCTGAGCGCCTCTATATAATTTCTGACATGATAAATCTCTTTTTAGTGATGTATAAAACATGAATGGTAAAAGAAAACAGTGGAAAACATCAATAAAGTAAGTGTAGCAAAGAAGTTCTATATAATCAGTCTCAAAACCCTTATAAAGAAAACTCAATAATTATCGTAACTATCAATTTTGAAGTAGAAATTTGATTATAAAATGGCACAATAAATTCATTCAACTGGGTTGACATTAATTCTAGGAAATATTTGTGCATCGATGATTCTATGTTGTTATTTTAAAAAAGGCATGAGCTGAGCTTCATGCTTATTGTGTTGTTTCATATTATTTAGTCATGCATGTATACAAAATATACAACATAATAAATGTGGTTAATCAGCCACAATTCTGGTATACATAGAATACAAGCTCTTGATTAGAAATACAATGCCCATTAAACAATTTATGGAATTTCCTTCCAACTTGCGACTTCCTACTTAACAAGTAAATGCAAAATCATGTAGTCCTTTTTGAATCCAATTTTTAAAACAGTTGAATCAAAATGTCCTAGAAATCTCCAAAATATTGTATGAAAATGATCCAACAAACAATATTTACAAACACGGACTTATTAAAATTGTGCGTCATAACTCACAAGCACTAAACACTTAATTATCTAGAACAAAACTATTTAACTCACAAACTCTTCCTGTGTATATTGCTTTTTTTTCTTTTTTTCTTTCTTTCTATTACTGTTATTTTAGTCTTATCCACAAGTACACTGAGTAAGATCTCCTTTAAATATATAATACACTATCACATCTCCGTAAATTTTCAGATAGGAAAAAACTAAAAAAGTAATAATAATCCAATAGATATTGGCGATAGCGCTGTTAACAATATTAGCAAGATACAAATAGGGGAATGTGCGATGTTTCTACATTCAGATTTGAATTATTCGACAAACTGACTATAAAGTACTAATATGAGAATAGAGATTTATTACAAGGATACAGAATAGAAATTTTACATATGCCGAAATTTACACATAAAATGATTATAAAAACAAGGATAGAGAATAGAAATTTTTAACTGAGCCGAAATTCGTTTTGTGCATGCACAAAGTGAAGCGCGATTTTATGTGTATATTTAAATCCTTCTCAAACAAACTTGTTATGAATATAAAATTGATTTATATTAAAATCCGTATATATGAAATTGTACCAACTTAAGAGCTCATACATACTCTGAAACTTAGTAGATTCGTAGTTGATATGTTTTCAAAAATTAACACATGTTCAAAGCTTCTGTACTCAAAATAAAAATTCATACACATAATTATAGTTTCAGTATTTATGGATTATAACCTTCAATGTGCCTTGAATTTTAACAATCAAAATAATTTTTAAAAATTAGTATAATTTCGATATTTACGGATTAGTTTAATACTCAAAATAATCATTATATACCATAAATATATCAACATAATCTATAAAAAAATCATAAAATTCTTAAGTTCAAAAAAAACATACCAAAACCCAGTTCGCGAAGTTGAAATACCGAGAACCACTTGAGTACCGCGAAGTTGAAATACTGCTTCAGCTGCCTTGAAGAACCGCTTGAGGAATCACTTGAGGAATCGAGCCTAGAAGACGCGCTTCAACTGCCTAGAAGGATTCCAGTGAATAAGTTGAGGAATCAAGCTTTGAGGGTTATGGAGACTTAAAGGTTGTGGAGCTTTGAGGGTTGTGGAGCCTTGAAGAATCGAAGAATTATGGTGACGATAAGTCTTGAGGAAAGGGTTGCAGAGCCTTGAGGTTAACGAAGAATTTCGGTGACGAGGAGAATCTAAAAAGGAAGTGAAAGTGAAAAAGGAAAAGGGGATTCGGGCGGCATAGAAAAATGATGGAGGAAAATAAAATTTTGGACCGTGAAAATTTCTCAATCGTTGTTATCAACGGCGTTAACTTATCATTGATGGCGTTAAAGACTACCTTATATAACCATTAACTAGTTATCTATAGCAAGTATCCTCCTGTGCAATCCTCACTTGCTATCAATATAACATTTTCTTGTAGTGATTACCTGAAATAAATTGACTTTAATTTTAAAATTACAACAAAAGAGTTGGATTGGAAAGATGATTTTTGATTTTATTTTAAAAGAGAAAATGAGTTTTCTTTTTCTCTTTGTTTTCTGGAAGAAGCTTACTATACGTACAAAATAATGAGAATAAATGTTTTCTATCTTTCCTAGTTAAGAAATTAAATGGGGGAAGACCCAAATACCCTAATTAATTAGCCTCTAAATGAAATTAACACGCTAAATTACTATTACACTCACATATACACAAGTTATAACAAATATATGTGCAAGTTTCACTTTATATAAATCATAAGACATATACTTCTTTTCTAAAAATTATTTTACATCAAAATAAAAGATAGTTTTGCTCTAAAAATTTATTTCCATTATAAATACTCTTTTTTATTTAAATACACAATTTACACAAATATTTGCACAAAACAATATTTTAAACTCCAAAAATTATACAAAAATTATTTTCTTGTATAATAAAATGCAATAATTCATTCTAACATCATTTTTGTAACCAAAACTTATTTGTAAAAAAAATTCTTTCTTTTTATTAACAATAAACACGTATTAAAACAAATACTTTTTTTAAAAAATCAATAAAAGAAGCAATTCGCAATTATTACTAGAATTATTGCATTTTATTAAATAAAAATCATATTTCACTCATATTTCTCACAAACAACCAAAATAAAGTTTTAAAACTTTATTTTCACATTTATTTCTAAAATCCATTGTTTATTTGAAATAAAAATTTTAAATCTCTAACTTAATTTTTTATTTCACAATATTAAATTATAACCATCGTTATAATTTAATATTTACAGGTAATCATCAAAACCAGGGTTGTTACAATTTTACCCTTGTTTATATGATGGTTATATGGTTATTTATGCATGATGCTGATGTTTGGATATGATATGGTTTGGATATATATATGTATGTGATAGCTTTTGTTTTAGCTTTGGACTTAAATCGATGGGGTAAAATAATATGGTAACTATGAAGATGTGATCTTTGATGTGTTATTGAAATGCTCTTACTTGGTTTGTGTGTGTGCGCATGCGCATATATATATATATATATATATATATATATATATATATATATAATCTTGATTTGTGGTTAAATTGTTTTGCAGATTGAACTTGAAATTGAGAAGGACTTGAGATCCATTTTTGAAAATAAATCATTTACTTGTTTGATTTAGAAAATGTTTTGTCTTATATTTTCTTTTAGATTCAGACTTTAATTAAAGTTTTAAACATTCTTGAATATGTTTTAAAAGGGTAAGCACAAGTGGAAGTTTAAGTTTTGGATGGTAGCTAAGAAAAGTAATTCTAAGTTACAGTATTCGTAGCGAAACTCGCCGTGGAGGCAATTTGGAAATATACGAATTTCAAGTTTTTACGTTCTCTTTTAAAATTGTTTTGAAAACCATTTCAAACTTAATTAGATATAATTACAATTAGTTAACTTTAATTTATGAGTTAAATAATTAATTTATATATTGAAAATAATTATTAATTAGTTAAGTAATTAAGTTAAGTGATTAGGGTTTAAGAATTAATTAATTAAGTTAATCATTTGTAGTTAATTACGAAGGTTTACGTAATGATTAATTCAGTTAAGGGGTTATTATTTTAAGTAATTTTGTTTAATCAATTTATTTTTTTAAATTAACTATTTGATCAGTATTTAATTATTTAATTAATTGTTGTTCAATTAAGAGTTATTTATTTACTTAATTATTCATTAATTAGTTTTTAATTAATAATAAATATTTATTAAATAAAGTCTAATTATATATTTTTTAACTAATTAGGATTTAATTATTATTAAACTATATTTTAATTCTTTAATTAATTTTTGATTAATAAAGTGTAATAATTAGTAATTAATTATTTTTTGATTAATAGTGTAATTATTAGTAATTAATTATGACTTAACTAAGATAATGAAGGTTTTAAATTTTGATGTAAGTATAATTAACTAAGGATCAACTAAGCTTTAATTTATGATTTAATGATGATTTATTTATTATTTTAAAAAATTTTGAACTCCAAAAGTTATTTATTTTAAATTAACCTTTACTCATAATGAATTGTTTTCAACCCAAGGATCTCGTCCATGGAATTAAGTAGCTAAATGAATTAAAGTAGTTATAGTAAAACATTGTCATATTTTATTGAAAATAAGTCGACTTGTACTTATCGTACAGATCGCATTTCGAAAACATGATAAGTGCAAGGGAGTTAGTTTCGATAAGTAGGTCTTGATAACTTAAGCATATGAAAGGTAATTCCATATGTAAATCCTTACACGTAGATAGTGGAGTAGTTCGCTATTTATAACTTGACCTGCTTTTACTAAGGAGATATGTTCTGTATATTAGGATTTTCCCAGTGAGAACTCGAATACTAGTTACATACTTCCAAATGAACCAGAATCGAATTTGCTGGGAATTAACGCTTAGTTTAGAGACACTGACTCCGGGTAAGTATAATTTATCTTAACCACTCCAAACTAATAACATTCATGATGGTTTGTTATGAAGTATATTATGGAGCTCTACTACTCTTCCTGAGGGTGATTCCAAAATAGAAGATAGTAAATGTTGAAAGTTTGTTCGATTCGGAAACAATTTCTATGGATGAATGTTGTCATTACATTGGTTGGCTGGAGGGTAGTGTTAGCATTTCGAGATGGTCTGCTTAAAGGAAAGGAATCGTAACCACAAGCCTCACTATTGGTAAAGGACTAAAGCAAGGATGTGCAGCAGGGTTGTATGGGTCGCTCTAATTAGGTTATGATCATCGCCAAATCTAGGGGGATAACTTTGGTTTATGTATACTTTGGGATCCCTTTTTATAGTTGTTGATTGCAACCAGGTGGTGATCATATTCAATGCCACCATGTCATCGGTAGGGCCAGTCCTGAGTAGTAGGCGTGTAATGCGTGGTGGCCTCCGGTACATTTTTTCTAGAGCTGTACAGATTCGGTGGGTAGACCCTTACCCTTTCATAGGTGTAATCCATTTTACAATATAAGCCTTAAGACTTGATTGTATATCTATTATGCTGGAATTTAATAATGTAACAATTTCGGCTATGATTCCATATTTATTTTATACCTAGACATTGAGATACTTTTTGAGGATTATATATATATATATATAAATGTTTTGGTTATCGTAAGGCAAAAAATCGTTTGTGTTTATGTGCGGCATGGTATTAAGAGATACCTTTAATTTGAAGGTTTTTATAAAGTTAAAAGTATGATTTACTCACGCCAGACTCATGTCTGACCAAAAGTTTTATTTCTTTCCCATAAACCCTTGGATACTTAAATTTTTATGAGTAACCAAGTAGTCATGTTTCTTTGGAGCATTTTTAGGAAGCAGTATGGAGTCGAAGCTTTCACTGTATCCAATAGTTATGTTTATTTTCACTATAACTGTACATTATGCATTAGTAACTTAGGTAGGCTGATATAGCTGTCCATTTTTGAAATAGTACTCGTTGTAACTTCGTTGTAATATTTTAGAGTAACCACATGTACTATTCTATGGTAATGTGAATGTAACTCTATCATTTGTGAGGAAAATCTGTATTTGTTTTCTTTGTCTTATATTTTCTTTACCGCATGACCTGTCTTTCGAACAATTGGTGATCGGCATATGAATACTAAGGATGTATTAAGTTTCGTCTTTGAGTGTAAGAAAGGCAAATCGTCACACTTGGTATCAGAGCTTGGGTTGCGCAAACATCTAGGCCTTCGTTGGGGTCAACTCAGTAGAGATAAGATTAGTAGTACCCTAGAATGAGTTTAGTCTTTGAGAATGCGTTCTTGTGTGGTTTTGATCAGCATCTATATGCTTGGTTTATGCTCTTTTTCCTACGATAATCCTGTCTATGTATTCTAAAGATACCTTACTTTATTCAGGTAGTAAGAATGAGTATGAGAAGAGGACGAGGTAGGGGAAACAGTAGCACAACAACCACAAATAGAAAATCCTCGAATGTTAGAAGGGTTGGAATAGCGGTTGAAGCTGTAGTTCCAATGTAGCCTCAAGTCAACTTCGCAACTCTATGCAAGGACTACACAAATCAAGGAGGAAATCCTTTCAAGGGTATCGAATCCATCATTGAAGTAGAAGCTTGGCTACGGTCACGTGAGAAGATTTTTAGAGGTTTGGACATTTATGATGATCAAAAATGATCTCGGCATCATTGCAATTACAAGTGGGTGCAGCTGCATGGTGGAATTCTGTTACCGCAAATGTTTCAGAAGATGGGTTCTCTTAGGTTAGATTCAAAGAAGTATTCAAAGACCAATTCTTTCCAGCTGCAGGCAAAGCATGATTATACAAAAGTTTCATGGACCTCAAGCAGGAAAACCTGTTGGTGGCTAAATATGAGACCAAATTTAATCAGTTGTCTCATTTCGGCCATGGACTCTTTGATACACCATTAAAGAAAACCGAGATGTTCGTATTGGGTATGAGAGAAGAATTCCTTGAAAAGATGACCGAACATGTGAAGGAATCATTTGTAGATTTGGTAGATATGACCTTAAGGTATGAAGTGCTTTTGAATAAGAAACCAGCAGCAACACCTAGTGGCGGTACAATTTGCCAGTATAAAAGGAAGTTTAATCCAAATTTGAAAAGGAAGCAGGGTAAGGGAAAACGAATAGGAGGAAGACAAGGTCAAAGATGTTACATGTTTCAATTGTAATAAAAAGGGGCACATTTTACCACATTGTCAGCAGGAAAAGGATATCTCTCCAATGGTCAAGAAGATGCTTTGTGGTAATTGCCACCAGCCTGGACATATGGTTAAGGACTCCCCATTATAGATGAAGGGTCAACAGATTAAATTCTATGCTATTATGGATGTGCCCTCAACTTCTGAAGATGTAGAAGAGAAGGAAGTCTGGGAAGGTACTATAATTAATAATGGTATTTTAGTTCACGTTTTGTTTGATATCGGAACCTCAAATAGTTTATCTCTAAAGAATTTGTAGATATGTTATTCTGAAATTTTTATAAATCCCTATTTGTGTGTCCAACCCCATAGGTGGTATAACTAATCTATGCTTGGTTTGTGAAAGAGTTCAAATTGGTTTTCGAAAACATCTTTTCTTTTATGACCTATTTGTCTTAGATTTTAGAGGGTTTGATGTTATTTTGGTTTGGATTGGTTGTCGAGATATGGAGGTATACAGGATTGAGTTAAGAGGTGAATAGTGTTGAAATCCAGTTCTAGATAGGTATTGGAAAAGATATTTTGTAGGAAACCTCACAAACATATGAGTAGTTTCCTTTATTCCTTAGAATCATCCCAGGAAGAGTTAGGATCTATAGAAGTTGTAAAAGATTTCTGGGATATCTTCTAGCCGATTAACATTTTGCCTCCCCATTGGGAGATTGAATTTTGTATCGACCTAGTTCCGGATCTGAGACCTGCCATTCAACCTCTGCGTAGAATGTCTTTGAGAGGGAACAGGAGCTAGTTAGGCAAAACAGTGATTTGTTAAGAAGAGGATGGATTAGATAGACTCATTTGAGTTGCGATCGGCTGTACTTTTTATAGCTAAGTCACATGGTTCGTTAAGACTGTGCATGGATTATAGGGAATTAAACAAGCAGACTATCCGGAATGACTATCCCTTACCTCATATAGAGGATATGTTCGATCAACTTCATGAGGCTAGAGTATTTTCCTAAATGGACCTTGCGATGGGTTTCCATCAGTTAATGGTAGCAGAGGATAGTATACCCTTAACTGCTTTCAAAGGGCCTAATTGTTCTATGAGTGGTTGGTTATGCCTTTTGGGCTAATCAATGCACCTATATTTTTGGTTGAACTTATGAATCAAGTTTTTAGGAATGTGTTGAATAAGTTCGTGTTGGTTTTCATCGAAAATGTTCTTACCTACTCAAAAAAAATAGGAAGTGCACAAACATCGATTGGAAGTGGTGTCGGAAATATTAAGGAAAAACGTTCTTAAAGCTAACTTTTCTAAGTGCCAATTTTGGCAAATAGAAGTGAGATACCTAGGACATATTGTATCAGCTGATGGCAACTCATTTGATGCAGCTAAGGTAGCTGTTGTGCAAGATTTTAAGAGATCCCAAATTCCTATTAAGGTGAGAAGCCTTTTAGGGATGGTGAGTTATTATAGGAAGTTCATAAAGGATTACTCCAAGATTTCCGCTTATCTAACCATGCCGATGAAAAAAGATGTTAGATTCGAGTGGACTTCGATATGTGAGGATGCATTCCTCGTGTCAAAAGAAAGGTTGACCAATGCTTTTGTTTTGGCTATTATCGATGGAGGAGAAGGGTAAACTGTTTATACCGTTGCACGTAGAGTTGGCTTGGGCACAATGTTGATGCAACATGGGAAGGTTATAGCCTATGCAAGTAGATAGTTAAAGCCTCATGAGAAGAATTATACAATGCATGACTTTGAGCTGTTAGCCTTAGAATTTGCATTAAATATGTGGAGGCATTACTTGATGTTTAAGAATGCTTCTTTTCCTCTTTTATTTATTTCTAACCTTTAAGGATCGTAGTTAGTAATTTCCTTCTTTAATTAGGGGAAAAGTTTAAGCGCTTTATGGATCATAAGTTCCTGAAGTATCTTTTCACTCAGAAGGATCCTAACCTCAGGCAACAATGATGGTTGGAGTTCCTAGTAGCTTACAACTTAGATATTCTTTACACACCACGAAAAGCGAATGTGGTAGTAGATACTCTTAGTAAAAATGAAGTATTAGCTCTCTTTAAAGTTAAACCAACTCTTTTGGAAAGGATTGCTAGTATGAAGAAGGAGGACAAGCATTTAAGGAAGATCATTCAAGATGTTGAGAAGGGGCAATCTTCAATTTTCAAGTTTGACAAGCATGGTATATTATATATGAATGGAAGGATCCACATCTCTAATATCGATGGCCTTAGAAAAGAAGTTTTATCAGAATATCATCGATCCAAATTAAGTATCCATCTAGGTGTTCCTAAGAAGCATTGATATATGAAACGAGTATTTTAGTGGCTCGGAATGAAGAAGGATGTCTCAATCTTTGTCAGAAGATGTTTGAACTGTCAATAGATTAAAGGCGACCACCAGAAGACGGTTGGAATACTTCAACCATTGGAAATCCCAGATTGGAAATGGGAGATGATATCAATTGATTTTACCAATGATTTAGCCAAAACCAGAAAAGTAAATGAAGGTATGTGGGTTATCGTGGATCATCTAACGAAGAGTGCTTATTTTATCGAGGTAAAGCCGACAAGAACTGCAGCTTCTTTGGTAGAAATTTGTATGAGGAAGATTGTTTGACTACATGAAGTCCCAATGAGTATAGTAAGTGATTGTGATCCTACCTTTACAAGTCAGTTCTAGAAAGCCTTGCAACTTGCATTAAGAATAACGCCGAGTCTAAGCACTATCTCCACCCACTAACCAATAGACAAACATGGAGGGTTAACCACATCTTGGAAGATATGTTGAGGGCCTACATCTTGGATTTTGAAGGGTCTTGGGAAGATCATTTTCATCTAGTGGAATTCTCCTAGAATAATAGCTTCTAAGCAAGCATCGGTATGGCACCTTATGAAGCTCTCTATTGAAGGCAATGCAAGTCACCAACCTCTTGGGTAGAGTCTGGAGATCGTCTAGTACTTGGGCCAGATGTGACTCGAGAGGTGACAGAGGAAGTTATGGTGATTAAGAGAAGAACGAAGGCAGCCTAAGATTTCGATAAGAGGTATGCTGAAAGGAGGCGAAGAGATTTGGAATTTGATGTTAGAGACCTCGTGTTCGTTAAGATTTTGCCAATTAGAGGAGCTGCTAGATTTGGAAAAGCTGGGAAGTTGGCTCCAATATATATTGAACCTTTCCGCATTCTTGAAAGTATTGGAGCTCTTGCTTATAATGTTGAGTTGCCAAGTGTTCATAATCTAATTCATGTGTCGCATTTAAGAAAATTTATGCATGATTTGAGCTTGATTTTAGAGCCATCTGACTAGGAGGATCTTGAAGTAGAGCTAGACTTGATAGTGGTTAGGCATCTAACCTATATTTTAGATTAGGAAGAGAAGCGGTCACGCAATAAAGTAGTGAAGTTGGTCAAAATTCAGTGGAGTGAGGACCCTAGAGACAACATGTGGTAGACTGTAGACCATATAAAGGAGGCTTATACTCAGTTAATGTCAGGATAGCTAGTCGTTTGTTTGTATGTATAGTAACCATTATTCGCTATGGATGTTTAGTGTATGTATTTTTATGTGTTTTATCATATGAATGTATAGCTTTTCAAGTAATTGAGTTATCTTCTTATGTCTAATTTCGGGACGAAATTTTATTAAGTGGGGAGAATGTAAGGAATGAATGTTTAGTGTATGTCTTTTATTGATATGAATGTTATAGCTTTTCAAGTAATTGAGTTATCTTCCTATGTGCTAATTTTGGGACGAAATTCTATTAATGGGGAGAGTGTAAGGACCCAAAAATTAATTACTTTAATAATCAATATTGAAATATATTTTTATTAACTAATTAATGGATTTTATAACTCAAATAAACTCCTTTTAAATAGTAAATAAAGATGGTATTTTTGTAACGGCGCGGAATTTCACTGCTTTGATTCGCAAATATTTGATTATTTTAAATATTCAAATAATAAATATTATAATGAAAATGAAAATCTTTTAAATAAAAAAATAATAGTGAAACCATTTTTAAATTTTATTTAAAAAAAATTAGTTCGAAGAAAGATTAAAAATGGGACTAAAAGTCATTTTCCGAATTTTCAATTGTCCATCGACAAAAAGTTATCGAAAATGTCATAAAACTTTTGCGTATAAATGCACTCATATAAAGATCACCTTGGACATGGAAACGTACATGTGAATATGCATGTACACTTGAGTATATATGTGTATATATGATAAGGTAAGATATTTTTGTAAAAAGTGTGTGTATATATATATATATCATATAAAGGAAAGATTCCACCTTAGATAAAAAGTACAAAAAGAGGACAAACATGTTTGTTTTTATTTGATATGAAGGTGGCTGGGGGCGAACTTTTGGTGAGGTGGAGGCGAGGAAGAGGTGACAGTATTTGTGTGGAGGGCAAAGTACAAGAGGGTATTTTTGGTAAATCCCATTTCAACTCTTTATAAAACCAAATTATCCAATTATTTTTTACCTTCTCATTCTCTTTTCCAGTTTCAAAATTCCTAAAGATCTTAAGTATAATTTTCATGGCTTCCTACTGAATTTCAATGATTCAAAAACCATATAATTCCACTTAAATCTCTTAAGCAACTTGCTAAAACACTTCTACACTCACTACATCACTTTTTCTTCCCAAATCAAGCCATCTCCACCCAAATTAGCCAAGGTCGTACCCTTATAAGCAAACCATGTTATGCCCAGGCTAAGCACATTTCCAAATTTCAAGCAAGATCGAGTCTTTTTCAAGAAAATTCAAAAATCCTAAGTCGTTGTGCAAAAAGTTTGAAAATATTTCATTAAATTCGGTGAGTAAAACTCCTAAATTTTGGAAAGATAGTACCCTTGTTTATATTTTGGTTATATGGTTATTTATGCATGGTATTGATGTTTTGATATGATACGGTTTGGATATATATGTATGTGATAGCTTGTGTTTTAGACTTGAATCGATGGAGTAAAGTGATGTGTCAACTAAAAAGCTGTGATCTTTGATGTTTTATGGTAATGTTATGACTTGTGTGTATATATAATCTTGGTTTGTGGTTAATGGCTTGGAAGATTGGTCTTGAGATGTTGAGATGGACTTGAGATCTATTTTTTGAGAATAAATCGGTTACCTGTTTGATTTAGAAAATGTTTTGTCTTATATTTTTTTTCTTCAGATTCTAACTTTAGTTAAAGTTTTAAACATTCCTGAATATTTTTTTGAAAAGGTAAGCACAAGTGGAAGTTTAAGTTTTGGATGGTAATTTAGAAAACTAATTCTAAGGTACGGTATCCATAGCGATAGTCGATGTGGATGTGGTTTGAAAATATACGATCTTCAATTTTCAAATTTTGTTTTAAAATTGTTTTGAAAACCATTTTAAACTTAATTAGGTATTATAAAGCTCAATTAACTTTTAATTATGAGTTAAATAATTAATTCAATTATTAAAATAATTATTATATAGTTAAGTAATTAACTTAAGTGATTAGGGTTAAAGAATTAATTAAATAAGCTAATCATTTGTAGTTAATTAAAAATATTTAATTAATGGTTAATTAAGTTAAGGGGTAATTATTTTAATTTATTTTGTTTAATAAACTTAATTATTTCTAAATTAATTATTTGATTAGTAATTAATTGTTTAATTATTTAATTAATTATTATTTAATCAAGAGTTATTTATTTACTTAATTATTAATTTAATTAGGTTTAATTTATAATAAACATTATTAAATAAAGTCTAATTATTTATTTTTATTTAACTAATTAGGATTTAATTATTATTAAACTATATCTTAATTATTTAATTAACTTTTGATTAATAAAGTTAATTATTAGTAATTAATTAAGACTTAACTAAGATAATGAAGGTTTCAAATTTTGATTTAAGTATAATTAATTAATGATAAATTAAGCTTTAATTTATAATTTAATGATGATTTACTTATTATTTTAAATTATTTTAAACTCCAACAATTATTTATTATAAATTAACCTTTTCTCTCAGTGAATTATTTTTAACCCAAGGATCTCTTGTCCATGCCATTAAGTAGCCAAACATATTACAGTAGTTATAGTAAAATATCGACATGTTTTACTGAAAATAAGTTGACTTATACTTATCTTAAAGATCTCATTTTGGAAATGTGTTAAAAACAAAGGTGTTAATTTTGATAAGCAGGTCATGACAATTTAAGCATATGAAAGGCAGTTTCATATGCAAATCTTACACGTAAATAATGGAGTTATTCATTATTGATTACTTGACCTGTTTTTATTCAGGAAGCATGTTGTGTATATAAGAGTTTCCTCAATGAGAACTTGAATATTGGTTACATGCTTCCAAAAGAACCAGGATTGAGTTAGCCGGGAATTATCGCTTAGTTTGGAGACATAGTTTCCGGGTAATTATGATTTATCTGAACCACTCCAAACTAATAACGTTCTTGAAGGATTATTACGAAGTATGTTATGGAGCTATACTATTCTTCCTGAGGGTGATTCCAAAATGGAAGATGGTAAATGTTGAATGTTTGTTCAATCCTAGAACAACTTGTATGGATGGATGATAGCATTGCATTGGTTGCCTGGAGGGTAGTGTTAGCATTCCAAGATGGTTTGCTTAAATGGAAAGGTTATCGTAACCTCAAACCTCATAAACAGTAAATGATTAAAGCAGGAATGTGCAGCATGGCCATGTGGGTCGCTCCTGGTAGGGTATGATCATCACCAAATCTAAGGCAATATGTTCGATTTATGTATACTTTGGGATCCATTTTTATGGTTGTTGAACGCAACCAAGTAGTGATCATATTCGACGCTACCTAAGAAGCGCTAAGATCGGTCCTGAGTAGTAGAGGTACAATGCAGTGTGGCCTCTTGTACATTTTATCTAAAGGTGTACAGATTCAGTGGGTAGAATCTTACCCTTTCATACTTGGAATCCATTTTTCAATACGAGCTTTCGGACTTAATTGTATACTATTATGCTGGAATTTAATAATGTAACAATTTTGGCTATGATTCCCTATTTATTTTAAACTTAGACATTATGATACTATCAGAGGATTATATATATAAATGTATTTATTATTGTAAGGTAAAAACTCATCGGTGTTTATATGCGGCGTGGTCTCATGGGATACCTTTAATTTAAAGGTTTTTATAAAGTTAAACATTCGCTTTACTCACAGCAGACCCATGTCTGACCCAAAGTTCTATTTATTTCCCTTAAACTCTTGAGTACTCAAATTTTTATAAGTAGCCAAGTAGTCAGCTTTCTTTGGAGCATTTTTGGGAAGCAGTATGGAGTCGAAGCTTTCATTATATTCAGTAGTTATGTTGATTTCCGTTGTGACTATACATTACCTATTAGTAACTTAGGTAGGCCGATATAGCTATCCTTGTTGGGAATAGTACTTCTTGTAACATTGATGTAACATTTTGGAGTAACTATATGTACTATTTTGTGATAATGTATATGTAACTCTATTGTTTGTGAGGAAAATCTGTACTTATTTCCTTTGTCTTATATTTTCTTTACCCCATGATCTATCTTTCAAACACTTAGATGATCGACATATAAATACTAAGGATGTATTAAGTGTCATTTTTGGGTGTAAGAAAGGTAGATCATCATAAAGAACTTGACTTGGGTAGAGTTTGGAAGGAGATTCGAAGAGAGATTTATTCCTTAGATAGCCAAGTTGACCTTTTTAGAAAGTTCACTTAGTTGGAACAAGGTGATTTTTTTATGCTTGAGTATGCGACTTTGTTAGAGGAGCAATCCCGATATGAATATGCAATTGTGGATACTATGATTAAGAGAAACGAGAAGTTCATCAGAGGATTGAAACCAGAGCTTGCCAATGCAACACTATCACATCTTAAAGATCCTTTTGATGCTGTAGTTGAGATGGAATTAAGGAATGAATAGATGCTTGCATTGTTTAGTAATAACAACTCAGTGGAGGCTAAGGTTGGTCAAAGTCGAAAAGAAAGTTCTTTCAGAAAAATGGAGGTCAGAAGGGAGGAGTTGCCAAGAAAGGAAAGGCTAATGTAGCTTTCTGCAAGTGTGACAAGAAAGGACATTTGCTCACGAGTGTCATTTTGAGGGTGGAAAGAAGGTCGTTGGAAAGAAGAATATCAAGTGTTTCAATTGTGATCAGATATTCAATTACAAGATGCAGTGCAGAGAAACAATTAAGGTTGAGAAGGGAAAAGTATTTGCTTTGGGACCGTCCACCTCAAGACCAACAGCGAAGGAGAAAGGAAAAGTTTTGATGGGAGGTATGCTTTTGATTCATGACATACTTATTAGAGTATTATTTTATACTGGTGCGTCATATTCCTTTACCTCTCATTGTTTGATAAATAAGCTTAGCTTAGAATCATCATACCTTGTTACTTCCTTACGGGTTGTGAATCCGGTTGGAGAGTATGAGACTTTGGGATGAGATGTGACCATTTAGAGTTTGAGTTGTTAGGTTGTGTATTTGTCTACAATTTGCATATGTTTGTTTTTATTGGCTTTGGAATTATACTAGATATGGATTAGTTAGGAAAATATGATGCTAGGATATATTTTTCTAATATCAAAAAATGTCACTAAGACACCATAATAGTAGCTGTCGATTTATATACTCGGTAGAGAACTTGAATATTAATGTTTGAACTTTTTTGGGTGCAATAAAAGAGGAGACGAGTTGGATCGAGTTTTTGTCATTAGAGAATTTGCAGATGAATTTGAGCATGTTACATAACTACCACTGAAAAGAGCTACTGAGTTTCAGATAGATCTTCTACCTGGAGGTGAATCTTTAAGTGGACCACCTAGCAGAATGCCACCTACTGAGATGAAAGAGTCAAGGTCTAGCAGACGAACTTAAAATGAAAGAATTTCATTAGATAAAGAAGTTCGCTTTAAGGAACCGTTGCGTTGTTCATGAAGAAACTAGATGGGTCGTTGAGATTATGTATTAACTATCATAAGTTGAATAAGAAGATGGTAAAGAATTGATGTCCTTTGCCAAGAATTGATTATTTATTTGACCAATTGAGTGGTGCCAAATAATTTTCTTAGTTGAATTTGATGATAGGGTTCCATCAATTGAGAGCGATGGAGGGTAGTATTCCTTTGATGGCATTTCGAACAAGATACTACTTGTACATGGGGTTAGTAATTCCATTTAGTTTTACTAGTGCGTCTACTTTCTTTATGGGCTTGATAAACTGAATTTTCTGAGAGCACTTTGATAGGTTCGTGTTATGGTTCACTGATGACATTTTGATATATTCTAATGATGAAAGAGATCATGAGATTTATCTTAGAAATATGCTTGAGACATTGAGGCAGCATCAACTAAAAGTGAAGTTTTCAAAATGTCAATTTTGGAAGAAAGAAGTGAAGTTCGGTTGTCATGTAGTTTGATAAAAAGTGTTGTCAGTAGACGTAGCTAAGATTGAGGCTGTTAATAATTGGAAGCGGCTTGAGACAGTGACCGAGATAAAGAGTGTTCTCGGATTAGCTGGCAATTACTGGAGATTCATTAAGGATTTATATCATATCGTAGCACCGATGACTAAAATAATAAGGAAGGGCATGAAGTATGTTTTGGATCAATAAATGTGAGGAGGTATTCCTGAAACTAAAACATTCATTAACCAATGTGCCCATGTTAGTTGTACCAGAAAGTAATCAGGATTTGATGGTGTACATAAATGCGTGTGGAATAGGATTAGGAGCTGTGTTAATGCAAAGAGGTGAAGTGATTGCCTATGCTTCTGGGAAACTCAGATCATAATATCACATGAAGTTAGGTATCCGACTCACGATTTGGAGTGGGCAGCGGTAATCTTTGCTTTGAAGATGTGCAGGCACTATCTTTTTGAAGAAAGATTCGAGTTATTTATAGATCACAAGTCTTTTAGATATTCATTCTCTTAGAATTAGTTGAATATGAGACAGCAAAGGTGGATGGGGTTCATAGCAGCTTATGATTTTGGTATTGAAAAAGGAAACAAGATCGTCGATGCACTTACTGAAAACATCAAAATATAGTGTTAGCTATGTTGGTAGAATAGAAATATTTAGAGGAGTTTGACTACTTGTAGTGTGAAGTTCAGATCGACAGCTAGTTTTTGTCAGAATATTGCAATGTTACCTTATTTAGAATTTGACCCGTATTGATCGATAGATTGGCTTATAAGTAGAGAGATAGTCCATAGTTACCCAAACGGATTAGAAGATGGGAAAGTGGAACTGAGATTGATGATTTAAACAAATTAAGTCTTGATCGGAATAGATGGTTGAGAAATAACGGACGATTGTGTGTTCCAGATGTAGGAGACCTAAGGAAGGAAGTTCTTAGCAGGTATCATCGATCGAAGTTTACCATTTGTCCTAGAGGAACTAAGATGTATCAGGATATGTAAAGAAGTTTCTTTTGGGAAGGTATAAAAAGGGATATAGGCTTATAGGTATAGTAGTGTTTAAATTACCAACAAGTAAAAGTCACATATCAGAAGCCGAGTGGATTGCTTCAGCCTTTAGATATACTAGTGTGAAAATGAGAGTCTACATCTATGGATTTCATTGATGGGTTGCCAAGGTCGAATAGGTGAGCGTTTGGGTTATAGTGGATGGACTGATCAAGAGTAAACATGTCATTCCCGTTAAGTCGACAAGGACAACACTTGTTTTGGCCAAATTATTTATGAAGAATATTGTCAGATTGCTTGGGATTCCTAGTAGTATAGTTAGTAATAAAAATAATCTATTCACTAGTGAATTCTGGAAGAGTCTACAAGACGTTTTGGGTACTAAGCTCAAGATGAATATCGCTTACCATCCACTGACAAATGGGCAAATGGAAAGAGTTAAAAAAATCTTGCAAGTTTTATAAAGATCTTGTATATTAGATATTGAGGGTCATGGGAAGCCCATCTACACTTAGTCAAGCTTTCCTATAACAATAGTTGTCATAGTAATAAAGGGATGGGCTTTTTGAAGCTTTATATGGAAGACCATGCAAATCACCCATATGTTGGTTAGAGAACAAAGATAGACTAATTCTTGATCCAAATTTGGTGAGAGAAGCCATAGAAAAGATTGAGTTGTTCAAAGCGAGAATGAAGGAAGCTCGATTGAGGTAGAAAAGTTATGTAGATAAGAGACGTAAGGAAATAGAATTCACAGTTGGAGATCATATTTTCATAAAAGTATCACTAATGGAGGATGTAATCCATTTGGAAAGTCGAGGAAATTGGCAACGAGGTATGTTGGACCGTTTTCTATTATAGAAAGGATCGAAAACTCGCTTATAGGATAAAGTTGACGAGCAGTTTGGTAGGAGTCCACAATGTTTTTCACGTTTCTCATCTTAGAAAGTGTGTTCATAATCCAGTGACTACTATCACTTTAATCGCATTGGAAGACTGAATGGTGGAACCGGACATGACTATTAATAGGCAACTAGTTTGTATTGTGGCTAGGGATGAGAAGAAGTTATGGAAAAAGATAGTATGTTTAGTAAAGGTACTGTGGAGTGTCAACAAGAAAGATGGCACTTAGGAGACAAAGAATAGGATTAGAGACATTTATCCTGATTTGTTTTGATTGTATGTATTATGTCTATGATTATATTCGATGTTACGTACTTTATCGTAATTTCACAGACAAATTTTTTTAAGGAATGGAGTCTGTAACACCCTTAGTTTTGAGTAACATTATTTAGAAAAATTAATCACATAAACAAAATAAAATAATGTATTAAGATAAAGAAAATGAAATTCGATAATTAAATATGTCATGCCTTAATTAATGAGCTAATAAGAATGTTTAAAACTAAAATAAGAAGAAGGAATAATGTGAGGAGTAAAATAGGAAAAAGCTTTATTTCCTAACGTAAACCCTTCTCTCCCATTATCCACATTCATTTTTCATTTATAAAACTAAAGCAAAGACAAGGCCGGCCATTACTAGGAGAAACCAAGAGTAGAAAGCGGGGAAAATCTAGGGAAAAAGCTAAAGAGGAATTTAATTAACTCAAATCTCAACTCCCATTATCAAATTAAGGTAAATAATGATTACCTATCTCAAGTATACTTGTTTATTTTAGTTTTATGATTAAATCTGACTCTTATGATTGTTTTCGCTATATTGTGAATGAATGATGATTATATGCTTATTGATAATTTGTTAGATTTATTATGGAATTATTTAATAGGTTTTAAGAGTGAAAATCTAGTTTATGACATTCATTTGATTTGAAATTTGGATATGATGGTAGAAAAATTATTTTAGGTGTGGGTTTTTAATTTCATAATTTTCCAAGTATCGATATTTTATGAATTTCGTAAGTGGGGAAAATTATTTACTTCAGGTTTTAATTATTAAAAATAATTAAATAATAGTTTTGGTCCTAATTTTTTTATATGTTAAAAATATATTAATTCTGATTTATTATGACTTTTGGGGATTCTTCCCAAGTGTTTATGATTTCTTATGAATTTATTTGTTTAGAAAAGCTTAATAATTATACTAAAACATTAAGATAAAATTAATGGTTTGCAAATTATTTTGGGAATGATAATCCTAATTTTTAGCAGTTTTCAAAAATGGATTTGATAATGAAGTATATTATCCAATAGCAATCTGACAAAGGGTTGGAGTTGGTGAAAATAAATTGCTATTTAAGGAAATAAAAAAGTTTATGTTAATTACGAGATTGCCACAACGTTATTAATCAATGTCGACGTCCATCTGTGCCGCATGATTTTTATCAGCTATTATGATGTCGTTAGTACTGCTTTAATGGTAAAAGTATTATTTCAACAGTGCTGCCCATTTTATATCGGCTATAGTAATGCCATAAGTTTTCACTATGGTTTTAAACAATACGACTTATTTTTAATATCAAACTCCATATACTATGAGGCCGCACTTATCTATACCAGCATCAACATTTATAGCAGCAATGATGTTGCATATCTTCATTACTATATAAAGATGTAATGATGTCGCATAACATAATTTCGACATTATTACTTTAGGTAGCAATGCCACATATAAACCATACTTTCGTTATCGATACAAACGACAATGATTCCACCTATTTTCCATCGAAATGAACGATATTAATGACTCTAAGATATGGATGTTGAATGTCATCAATGTTGGCATTTCCATTTTTTCAAGTTTAAAGCTTTGTACTATGCAAATCAAAGACTATGCTGCTTATAATCGGCAATCTTCATATTTATTTTATGCGACGTAAATGATTTGGACCTTATGGCCCTATGCTTTATTAAATCAGATGCTTTGACATAATAGCGACATAGAGGGGTGTGGCAACCCATAGCGACTATATCAATGCCACACTTTTGTTAGTTCAAATAGTTTTATTATATGGCTTTATATCTTAAGGCGATAACCTCATAGTGGTTTTAAAGTTAATGGAACCTATTTTATAAAACCATATATATCTTGGCATAAGTTTTAGGATAAAGTAAAGGGCTATAATTTCTTTGTTTCTAGGTATGATTTCAAGGGATAAATCATTAATAAATTATTATGTTTTCAAGGAAATAAAGAGGGTATTTAGCACAAAATTTTAGTAGTGAAATTATCGTTTTTATCACCATTAGATAAATTGTGATATGATGAATTGACTCAAGGATTAGAGAATAGAAAACCAAATAATGGATCTGGTGTAGGGTAGTGCCTTATACTTCAACTGTTAGTCCTTAGTTGATATTAGTCCATAATTCTAATACGTAGGTCTTTGTTAAGGGTAAAACTAAAAGTAGGTTTACGTAAAAAAAAGTATATAAATTAGGTAGGTTATTGGTTGTCCCGTAAATCCATTAGGTTAATAGCGAGTCTAGTTAAACTATGAGATCGGCCGAAAGTTAGGTAAATTTTTAGATGATTGTGTTCGGATGGATAGTCCAGTTTACTCCTAAGGTAAGTTGGAGAATCTTGGTATATCTGGTAAGCCCGAGTCAGCCATATAGGTTTGTAGTCATCCTGGGGAAACTATGAAGTAGAAACAGACTGTTAGTTAATTAAGATAGATTAGTCAGGATTACCCATGTAGCATGCATCCATTTAATTATCCTATGTTTATGAAACCATTGTGACTATAGGAGCATGATTGTGATAGACATATTATCAGAGGATATTAACCCATTGTACTCAACGACATGGTCTCTAGATATCTATTACCATGATGGCATACTATTATTCACACCAGACTTTTTGTCCTACCCAATTTTTTTTTTCCCTTGCACTCTTAGGTACTCATCTGAATAGTTTGGGAATAAGGTTTCTAGGTTTTAGGTTTGCTGAATAAAGATATCAAAGATATGCAGGAGACAGAGCTAGCTATATATAATCCATTGTGTTATCATTTTGTTTGAATATATGTAATAGCATAAGTTGTATATGTCTAATAGTAAACTTTAATCAACCGAAGCGGCATCTTCATTTGTCACTCTAGGAGTATTTTGAAATAATTATATTTTATCTAAACCCTGACAACATTTGAGATTATATAATGTATATGGAAATTAATTTATGAAAACAATGTTTTGAAAAAAATTCGTATTCCCGTGCTTCTGATGTTAATGATACTATTCTCATTTTGTCACCGTAGAATAATACTATAGATGACTACAGCATCAGCAGTGCTTATTTTCGAGCCTCAGCATAGGGGACATTACATTGGGGTTTAGTGTACTCATTCTGTTTAATATTCCAAATATCTAAACCATTAGACTGTAAATAAATCTTCATCCTACATGACCAATAAGTATAACTACCACCATTGGAAAGCGGGGGTCTAGTAATTTATTGTCCTTCGAAAAAAGTGTTAACAAGTGTACTGACAATGTTGCTAGTTATTTAAACTTTTCAAAAATCAAATTATGAGTTTTTGAAAAGTTATTTCTTTGGTATCAACTATAGATTGCAGAACTATGGATCTTAAGGCAAAATAATACTAGAGGGGAGGTGAATAGTATTTGCTAACTTATGTAAATCTTTTTTTTTTTCAAGATTAATATTAAACCACATTTTAACAACGTAGAATTATATTAATAACCAGTCACATATGCAATCATAGATAAAAGTAAATGCAGTAAAGAAAAGTAAGAGTTAGAGAGATGACATCGGGGATTTTATAGTGGTTTAGATTTCTCCTATATCCAATTCCGTACAGTTGCTTGTACGGATTTCTTTTTAAATGCCATTCTTTAATTGGGTAAAAGGTAAACCCAACAATCTCGATTTCGAGGCTACGAGACACACCCTCCTATATTCGAGTCTGGGGTAAACTCATTTGATTTAATAGGCTGCAAGCACAGCCACTAGATTTGAATAGGATACTAAGCACACCCACTTGATTTGAATAGGCTACAAGCACATCCAAGCTAACACTAATAGAGTTAACAGTCTTCCAAAGACAAATTCTTGTACATTGGATACAATGGATTCTATTGTCTCGTGGATAGCACTTTGATGTTTTAAATGAGAGAGATGTTTCCAAAATATTAAGAATGTTGTGTTGAATCAATACAATGTAGTATGAATTTATTCTATATGATCTTAAAGAGAATAGAATATATTTTTTAAGAGGATTTTCAAGAGAGTGAGGAATAGAAAGAATGTAAGTAAGTAGTTATCAAAAAATTGGTTTGCGCTTCCCTTTACATAGAAAATTGACATACGTCTCCATTCGTTAAAAGTTATGTCGAATAGACACTTCAGTTCAATTTTTGAAAAACCATTTGGCAGCATGCATGTTGACATATCCTATATATATATATGTCGACATATGCTAGTTAAAAAGAAAATTGTTTTCTTTAAAAAGTTTTGAAAATTCTTATACGTTAAAATATTCTGAACGTAGATTTTTCAA
The DNA here is from genome assembly GCA_030765085.1 of Allium cepa. Taxonomy (NCBI): domain Eukaryota; kingdom Viridiplantae; phylum Streptophyta; class Magnoliopsida; order Asparagales; family Amaryllidaceae; genus Allium; species Allium cepa. The sequence continues at coordinate 513,056,236 of CM060941.1, forward strand.
ATATGTTTGAACTTAAAAACTTCTATAAGTATTGAAAATATATTTTTGAATTTCAAATAATTTAAAAATATCGAAGATTGAAAATTTGAGATAGAAATCAGAAATTACTATCAAGAAATTTAACAATATTTACTAATGGCTATATACACTAAATTATAACATTGAAATCTTCATTTCTATGTGTTTGTACTCATGGGTCTTCCTATTTTTATAACAAACCAGAATTTTTAAACGTTTCAAATTAGAATATTTAACTTATTTAAATGTTTGGATTTGATCCAAATAAAATAAATAATAAGGAAATCAAATTTTTGATTGTAACGACCCGGAATTTTCGACCTTGAAAATTCGACACTAATACGTTCACTGTAGAAGTGCCGAGCATCCGAACGTCGGAAATCCCAGATTGTTAGGGTAAAGAAGAACAGAGGTAGAAGAAAAACAGAAACAAAACACGGATTCTCACATTCGCAGCGGAAAAATATAATATTAAATAATAGCAGTTATACAAAGGAAAAGTGTATCAGTTAAATTACATTCAATACATCAGAGTTACAGCCATTACACAAAACTGGACAGTTAAAATTAATTTGTCCTAGAAATTCGAATAATAAATATACAGAGCGGAAAACTCCATACGTCCTGCCATCTAGCTCGCCTCCTGAGCTCCAGAACGTCATAACTTGGAAATCTGTAATACTTGGTCTGACCCGAGCATTACATCAAAGTAACACCCGGGTTAGGTTGGAAACCAGCGTGAGTAAACCCATCTATCATGAAATATCAATGCATAAAGACTATTTAAAACCCGGGGTAACTCGTACTTCACTACGAGTTCTTAACTTGCCATAGTCACACACAATCCTTTAAGTACCATTACATAATTTCAATGGTCCAGTTTACTTAAATTATTCCATTCCAGCCTATTGATTTCACAAATCAAATATATAAAGAATTATTGTAGATTCCAAATCGAAGTGGTTTCGGGTATGTACTGATACCCGACCCCGGTCTCTTCGAATCCAAAATTATCTTAAAAACAAAGCTGTTTAAGTTTAAACAATTCTATTTATATCCAGAATTACATATTTACATAGCCATTCATCACAGATAGACAAACCATATTATCATAGCTCAACCCAAACATATCATATCACATAGCATCACAAATCACATATCAACGATATCAACTAGCCTAAGGCATACAATATCATTCAATCATTCATAAGCAAGACTAATTTGTCATACCATTTCTAATTAATTTAAATAAATTAATTAAATTACTTCAATGACTTTTAATCCTGCATACTTAACATTAATTAATTACAAACCATTAATTAATCTTCCCTTAATTATCCTTTTTAATTACATTAAGTAATTATCCTTTAATTAATAACACAAATTAATTAATCTTCACCCATTCACATTAATTACATTTATCCTTAATTAATTACTCAAATTAATCATCCTATAATCACTTACATTGATTAATTATTCTTTAATTAATCATACTCATTAACTAACCCTTAATTAATTTCCTTAATTAATCAATCCTTTAATTAATTACACTAAGTAATTAATCCTTAATTACTTCCCTTAAGTAATTTACCTTTAATTACTTTCATCAAGTAATTATCCCATTGGTTAATTATTCTCAGTTAATTAATTTTTAATCATTAATTAACTTAGCCTTTAATTGCTAATTAAATTAATTAATCCTTGATAAATTTATCCTTTAATCTTAAGTAATTAATCTCTAATTAATTTATAACCCTTAATTATTAATCATTAATTATTTAATATTACTTACTGTTTAATTACTTCACTTATTATCAAACCTTAATTAATTTAAGATAAATAATTACCTTTATTAACTACCTAATTACATTATTTTTGAAACATTTATCCTTTTTATTAAGACTTAATTATATTTAACAATTAAGTTTTAAAACAACCTAAAATTTACTTAACAAATTTAAGTTAAACAAATCATATACTTCCTAATCAAATGTTAAAGAAAGCATTTAATATATGTAAAAGAAATTTATTTAAGAAAATTTTAAACTACATTCATTTTAAATTTCAATCTTTGCCTTTTTAAAAACTTTTAAAACTTGTTTTAAGTCTTGCTTCGGGTCAAACCCGATAACCACCCGAGACCTGCCCGAGATTTTTTTTTAACTTAGTTTAAAATTTTAAAATTGATATGTTAGCACTCACGAACCCGAAACCCACTCCGAGTCCAACATCCTTTCCCCCAAGCTTCGACCCGAGGCAAACTATCTCACACACAAACTGACACGTAGGGACATCGTGCACGTGCACCATCCTACGGCAGCGCTACGGCGACCCATTCCACCTCCGGCAAGTCATCGATCATCTCTACTATCGATCCCATCCACCCAGATACCAACATAAGCTCGAAATCAAATTCGAGCCCCCCAGTTCAAACTAGAACAACAGCTCCGACCAAAACTCGCCTCGACAAGACAACCCCAACCATCAGAAGCTCCACCATTTCGTCCACAGCCTCGTCCATGACCCAAGTTCCTATTCCCCTTTAACCGATGAACTCCGGTGCCCTGTAGACGGAGCAGCAACCAATACTTCAACCTCGACTTCTAACATTCTTAAACCCTAGTTCGACCAATCGCCATCGCCATGATGAACCCGCATCACTACAGCCATTTTTGCTGACATCGTTGATCGCCATTCTTACTTCGACAAAAAAACCCCGACCACCAAAATCTCAATGATCACCGGAAAAAGGTCGAAACCCATTTTCCGTTCAACCAAAGATTTCTCACAGTTCACTATATTTAAAATCATGATTTTCATCTTAAAAATTATAATTCTTGAAGACAATTCAGATTATAATCCTGATTTTATCAATTATTCATATCGAAACTTCAATATATATAATTTTTTACTGTAAATCTTATTTCTCAGTAAAAACTGTCATCAATTCCTGTTTAAAATATTTTTAAAATTCAAATCTTGTTATTTCTAAAAGTTTATGTTTATCATCATGACCTATAACAGATCAGGAAGAGAGCAAATGATTTCTTTTTTGGATTATATTTGCATCCATTATTTAAGAATAGAGTAAACACTGACATGCGCATAGAGATATCCATATCCATATATACATATAATCATTAAATCAAACATGCAAACCATTACCATAAATTCAAACCCAAGTTTACTACATGCATCAGGGTTTAAACAGATTTAAAGCTTTTTAAAAGTTAAAATTGTTTACTCACAGAATTAACAAAGAAGCTGGAAAAACTTTTGAAATATGGAAGTTGCTTAATCCTTTGAAACTTGAAACTGAAATTGATCTTGCTTCTAGACTTGATTTGCCTACTAATCTGAGTTGCTTGAAACTGGATGAACTTGAAATTGTTTACTGGTTTTGAATTGTGAAGAGAGTTCTTTGATTTGTTTGATTACTGGATTTTTTTGTTTGAATTTGAACATATAAAAGGAATGAAAGAGAGAGGTTATGTACCTGATTTATTTTCTTTATTCATTATTTTAAAATATTGTTGCACTTGTAAATTTCATGTTAAATTAACTAACACTTGTTTACTTTTTATCATAAAACCATTACACTTGTAAATTTATGTGTTAATATCTTAACACTTGTTGTTCTACATGAGAATATATTTTGACAAATATTTATAAGTCTTATACTTGTAAGATACGTGTATTCATACCCTTTTTATTTTTATGTTTATAAATATAGGTGTTATCAAATTTATATCCATACTTTCCCTTAATAAAATTTTAAAGAAAATAATTTGAAACTAACCATACATTAATAAAAATCTAATATATTATTTTAAGTCCAAATTGTTTCTAAGACATTTTATTTTTGAATTTGAAATTCAATTTAAATTACATAGGAATGGCTCGGGTTAAATAATAGCTTCCTATATATATACACACACTTGTATATGAACACACTTAAAATTTTCAATAAAGTTTGCATATGTCTACTAACATATTTTTAATTTACCACAGGGTTTATCATTTCCAGATATTTTTAAATTATCAGAATTCCACTTATTGATTTAGATAAAATCAGTAAATTATCCAATTACCAGATGTTCCAAAATCTGGGTTATCACATTCCTCCTCTCTTTGAATCTTTTTGTCCCCGAAAAGGAACGAAGCCATAATTTATTCAATACTTATTATCAGATAAATTCCTCTTCGAACATTTTAAAACATTTTAAAATCTATATAATATTGCCAAAATAGTTTTATAAAAATACTTTTACAACTCAATGTTTCCACAAGTCCATCCTCGTTCTCACAGAAATTCGGTCATACGTTGATCAAGCGTAGGACTGAAAATCTATAAGTGCTCGGTAAACCCATTTTCAACACCCAATGAAAAAATACTTGGAAAGTATTTTAGTGAAAATACAAAAACAAAGTTCGAAAGTAGAGGAAATATCTTTGGTGAGAATGCTTTGAAAATCATTACCCCTCCATGGTCGCAGTTAACCCGATGGTTACTTTGCCATCCCGGCAAAATCCATAGATAACTGTAGGCACTCCGCTCCCCTCGATTACACCACGGAACCCGCTACAGATCGTAGCTACATCTAGGGTTACGTTGCTATCACAGCAAAAACCCATATAACTGTAGGCATCAGCGCCCTCAAATTTCACTACCAAAAGAATGAAACTTCTCCACTACACCATAGATCGCAGTCTACCGATGTTACGTTGCCTTCCCAAAAAATTCAAATGTAGACCGTTGACACTCACCTCCACACAATTTTTGCTATTGTCCACAGTAGATCGCATCAACATCGAGTTACACTGTCGTCACAGCATAACCCAAATGCCTCTGTGGGCATCATCGCCCTCGACTTTTGCTACCCAATAATCCTCAGGAACTTCAGTTTGCCCGGACGTCCTCACAGGATCAACTTTAGAACCCCACTTAGGGCTCAAGTCAGTACCATCCCGTGGTACTCCTGAGAAGTTCATTCCATGGGAGCGCCTTTTTCCCCAAAGTCATTCTCAAAACACTTTATACTATACACATATAGTATCTTCCAAATCATACCCTTTATATGAATCACATACATATCTCCTCTACACAAAATCGATTATCCCAAAATCGATAATTCTCAAACTAGGCTTTCCAAATCTCCAAAATTGATTTTTCCCAAATATCAAAAGCCTTTCAACATCCATAGGTTCCAAAAACCTTTTCTCAAAATCATTCTCATAAGATCCTATATATATATATATATAATTTTTAAAATCTTTTGATCACTTCATACTTATGTAAATTCCCTTTTTATACTTTAAATACTTTTCAAAAATCCTTTTCTTATGGCAGTAGATTCAACAAGGGGAGTTTATTAATATAAACAGATATATATGACTTTATTTTTTTGCCAAATCAAATATTCAAGTTTGATTACTTTATAAAATTATTCACAACATTACTTTTTTTTTTATAAAATGGGTTCTAATCATAGAAATATCCAACTTCCATTTTATTTCATCATTTATTTATCAAAATATACCTTTCCATTTCAAAAATCATTTTACAGAATTTATCCACAAATTTTCAATACCGCTTTCATTCAAACCCATACGATGAACACATATCATCCTATGCACTATCAATCTGATTGCTCACTCGATCACACAATTCCTCTTCCGACTAGTATCGTCCACCCGACTTCCTAGTGCGGACTCAAATCTAGTTTCTTGATATAAACTGTCATTCTCCTTGCATAGCCATAACTATGATAGAGAATTTTCAGAACTAATCAAAAATCCATATCCAGGTTCGCCGTCGAAAATCGAGTGAAAAATCCCAACTCGGATCGATATACTATCTCAAAATTCTATGCTCGAATCCGGATCAAATCTTTATACAAATAGAATAATATAAGTACATCCTACGTATTTATCTTCATTGATTATTATCTAAATCAATATTCTTTTCTATTCACCTATCCACAATTGCTCCCAATTTCCAATTGGATTATCACTTCAATTCTTATCTCAATTGGTAATTAATCATAAACAGTTTGCACTCTGACCAGCTTATATTTAGAAATAGGTTGAATTTTTTTAAAACAGATAAGTAGTTGTAAAATAGTTATTAGTTGCAAATAGTAGTAAAATAGTTAAGTAATTTTAAAATAGTTGTAAAGTAGTAAAATAGTTGTAAAATAATTAAATAATTGCAAAATAGTTGTAAAATAGTAAGTGGTTATAAAGTAGTTGAAAAAATAATAATTAGTCTATAAAACAGTTGTAAAATAGTTCCAAAAATAATGGTAAAATAAGTATAAGATAGTTTGGGCTATAAAAGAAAAGATCGTATGTTAAATAGCTAGGAAAATAGATTTAAAACAGTTTACTTTAAAATAATTTATTTGAAAATAATCTCAGAGTCAAACTGTTCAATTTCCCAATCTCTCATTCCAATCAATTCAATTTAAATTTCATTTCTATTTAAGTTGATTTAATTTCTATCCCAAATTCAAATCAATTCTCATTTCAATTTAAACTTATTCAACTTCAATCAAAATTCCAAACCATTCAAATCAAATTTCAATTTGGACTAACTTCAAATTCCATTTCACTTTAAACCATCTCGAATTATATAAATTCGAGTTAAATTTCAAATGTTGATCTAATTTCTTTAAATCAAATTAAAGTTTACTTCTTCACAAACTTATTTCTATGTTCAAATCATAGTTCAAATCCTTTTCAAACAATCTGATCATTGAAAAACAAGTTTATTACCCAATATCAACTTTGAAACCAAATCTCAAACGATTTCCAGTTTGAATTAATTTCAAATTCCATTTTCAAATAAAAGAAAGTGATTTTATATTAGAACATACTGCCACAAAATATTTCATACATTGATAGACTGCACACTAGCAGTTCAAACATCACATCCATTATCATAATAAAAGCCTTACAAAGTCATAAATCTAGATGTCAACACCATCACCTAGGTTTTAGAGTCCTAGCATTTTCTACCGGAATCCTTCCTATGGACTTCCTTCCAATGGGCAAAGCCCAAACATGCACTTTTGTATAGGATGTCCCCACTTATAGAATTTTCCACAAAAGGTTTCTACCTCCCATCAATCTGGATAACCTCCACGCTTCCTACAGGACGCTCCACAACGTTAATCTTCTTCTTCTGTCTCTTGGGACAATTCCTAGCGATGTGTCCCAACCCTTTACAATGATAGCAAATGGTTGACTCATTGACTGGTTCCACTGGTTACGCTTCACCTTCCTCACTTCAGGACAATGGTTAAGGAAATGTCCCTTCTTATGGCACTTAAAGCATAAATCTCGGAGCGAAATCGTTGAAATGTACCCTTTACTTCCTTCCTTGTTTTACCACACTTGGCTGCATAATGACCCTTATTGAAACATCTGTAGCAGGTGACCTTATCATAAGGTCCTGGTCCATTCCTTTCCTTAATCCGATTTTCATACTCCTGTATTGCTATTTCCCGTTCCTTACATGCAGACGCTTTCCATTCTCTGCATCTTGCCTTCCATTCTTCACTCTTAGCCATTTCTCTCATAGACTGAATTCTAGAGGTACTTCCTAACCTATAAATTAGAATTAATTAGAAGAATTCAACTTTTACACTTATATACCAATTTTCTTACCTAGTTATACCTTAAGTTTTAAACCACCTTTGGTTTTTAATCCAAACAAAGTTTTCAAACAACTTCTTATTTTAAAATAAGATTACATTCAAAAATATTCTAAATAATATTATTTATCATTTCTTTCAACATTTTGAAGACAATTTCAAATGTTTTTAATCTTAGGATTTAAAACTTCATAATTTAAAACCCACTTCAATTTACAAGTCATACTTATCTAAAAGTTTACTTCCTTAACACATTTCATTTTGCTTTATCATTATTAGAAAACAAACATCACAATAACCGTTCTACTTTTTGGTTTGAATCCATTTCTAGTTTATTTTATTTGTATAGTCCATATTATCCAATTCCTATTTGGATATATTTATACCACTTAAATTCTTATTCAGTTTCAATAACCAACCACCAATTTCTTTATATATATCAAAATATAAGCTTGTATAAGAATCATTCATTTTTAAAACCATTTTTAAACCTTTATATAAGAAAATAACAAGTACGCTCTCATGTACATACACTCAACTCATTGTAGGGTACTACTGACCCTATCCTTAATGAGTAAACCCACGAAGCCAAGGTTTTAGCTTAACCTTACGCTCTGATACCAAATGTAACAACCCGAAATTTTCGACCTCGAAAATTCTATCGACACTAATACGTTCACTGTAGAAGTGCCGAGCATCCGAACGCCGAAAATCCCATATTGTTAGGGTAATGAAGAACAGAGGTAGAAGAAGAAACAGAAACAAAAAACAAATTCTCACATTCGCAGGAGCAAAATATAATATCAAATAATAGCAGTTATAAAAAGGAAAACTGCATGGGTTAAATTACATTCAATACATCAAAGTTAAAGCCATTGCACAAAACTGGACAGTTAAAATTAACTTGTCCCATAAATTCAAACAATAAATATACACAGCGGAATCCTCCATACATCCTGCCATCCCACCCGCCTCCTGAGCTCTAGAACGTCCTAACCTGGAAATCCGTAATACTCGGTCTGACATGAGCATTACATCAAAGTAACACTCGGGTCAGGCTGGAAACCAGCATGAGTAAATCCATCTATCATGAAATACCAATGCATAAAGATTATTTAAAACCTGGGGTAACTCGTACTTCACTACGAGTTCTTAACTTGCCATAGTCAATACTTATTTCACACACAATCCTTTAAGTACCATTATGCAATTTCAATGGTCCATTTTACTTAAATTATTCCATTCTAACCTATTGATTTGACAAATCAAATCTATAAAGAATTATTGTAGATTCCAAATCGAAGTGGTTTCGGGTGTGTACTATACCCGACCCTAGTCTCTTCGAATCCAAAATTATCTCAAAAACAAAGCTGTTTATGTTTAAACAATTCTATTTATATCTAGAATTACATATTTACATAGCCATTCATCATAGATAGACAAACCATATTATCATAGTTCAACCCAAACATATCATATCACATAGCATCACAAATCACATATCAAAGATATCAACTAATCTAAGGCATACAATATCATTCAATCATTCATAAGCAAGATTAATTTGTCATACCATTTCTAATTAATTAAATTACTTCAATCACTTTTAATCCTGCTTACTTAACATTAATTAATTACAAACCATTAATTAATCATCCCTTAATTATCCTCTTTAATTATATTAAGTAATCAGCCTTTAATTAATAACATAAATTAATTAATCTTCACCCATTCACATTAATTACATTTATCCTTAATTAATTACTCAAATTAATTATCCTATAATCACTTACATTGATTAATTATCCTTTAATTAATTATACTCATTAACTAACCCTTAATTAATTTCCTTAATTAATCAATCCTTTAATTAATTACACTAAGTAATTAATCCTTAATTACTTCCCTGAAGTAATTACCTTTAATTACTTTCATCAAGTAATTACGCCATTGGTCAATTATCCTTAGTTAATTAATTTTTAATTATTAATTAATTTAACCTTTAATTACTAATTAAATTAATAAATCCTTGATAAATTTATCCTTTAATTTTAAGTAATTAATCACTAATTAATTTATGACCCTTAATTATTAATCCTTAATCATTAATTATTTAATATTAATTACTCTTTAATTACTTCATTTATTATCAAACTTTAATTAATTTAAGAGAAATCATTACCTTTATTAATTACCTAATCACATTATTTTTAAAACATTTAACCTTTTTACTTACACTTTTAAAATAACCAAAAAATTTACTTAACAAATTTAAGTTAAACAAGTCATATACTTCCTAATCAAATGTTAAAGAAAGCATTTATTATATGTAAAAGAAATTTATTTAAGAAAATTTTAAACTATATTCATTTTAAATTTCAACCTTTGCCTTTTTAAAAACTTTTAAAACTTGTTTTAAGTCTTGCTTCGGGTTAAACCCAATAACCACTCGAGACCTGCCCGAGATTTCTTTTTATTTTTAAACTTAGTTTAAAATTTTAAAATTGATATGTTAACACCCACGAACCAGAAACCCATTCCGAGCCCAATATCCTTTCCCCCGAGCTTCGACCCGAGGTAAACTGCCTCACACACAAACTGACACGCAGGGACATCGTGCACGTGCGCCGTCCCAAGGCAGCGCTTCAGCGACCCATTTCACCTCCGGCAAGTCATCGATCATCTCTACTATCGATCCCATCCACCCAGATACCAACATAAGCTCGAATTCAAATTCGAGCCCTCCAGTTCAAACTGGAACAACAGCTTCGACCAAAACTCGCCTCGACAAGACAACTCCGACATCAGAAGCTCCACCATTCCGACCACAGCCTCGTCTATGACCCAACTTCCTATTCCTCTTCGATCGATGAACTCCGGTGACCTGTAGACGGAGCAGAAACTAATACTTCAATCTTGAGTTCTAACCTTCTTGAACTCTAGTTCGACCAATCGCCATCGCCACGATGAACCAGCATCACTCCAGCCAATTTGCTGACATCTCCGATCGCCATTCTTGCTTCGACAAAAAAACCCAGACCACCAGAAACTCGACGATCACCAGAAAAAGGTCAAAACCCATTTTTCGTTCAACCAAAGATTTCTCACAATTTACTATATTTAAGATCATGATTTTCATCTTAAAAATCCTAATTCTTGAAGAGAAATCAGATTATTATCCTGAATTTATCAATTGATCATATCGAAATTTCGATATATACAAGTTTTTACTGTAAATCTTATTTCCCAGTAAAAATTGTCATCAATTCCTGTTTAAAATATTTTTAAAATTCAAATCTTGTTATTTCTAACAATTTATGTTTAATCATCATGACCTGTAACAGATCAGGGAGAGAGCAATTGAATTTTTTTTTGAATTATATTTGCATCCAATATTCAAGAACAGAGTAAACACTAACATGCACACAGAGATATCCATATCCATATATAAATATAACCATTAAATCAAACATGCAAACAATTATCACCAATTCAAACCCAAGTTTACTGCATGCATCAGGGTTTAAATAGAATTAAAGCTTTTTTAAAAATTAAAATTGTTTACTCACAGTATTAACAAAGAAGCTGGAAAAACTTTTGAAATCTGGAAGTTTCTTAGTATTTTGAAACTTGAAACTGAAATTGATCTTGCTTCTAGACTTGATTTGGCTACTAATTTGAGTTGGTTGAAACTGAGGTGAACTTGAAATTGTTTACTGGTTTTGAATTGTGAAGAGAGTTCTTTGATTTGTTTGATTACTGGATTTTTTTTGTTTGAATTTGAACAGAATAAAAGAAATGAAAGAAAGAGGGTATATACCAGATTTATTTTCTTTATTCATTATTTTAAAATATTGTGGCACTTGTAAATTTCATGTTAAATTAACTAACACTTGTTTAATTTTTATCATAAAACCATTACACTTGTAAATTTATGTGTTAATATCTTAACACTTGTTATTCTACATGAGAATATATTTTGATAAATATTTATAAGTCTTATACTTGTAATATATGTGTATTCATACCCTTTTTATTTTTATGTTTATATATATAGGTGTTATCAAATTTATATCCATACTTTCCCTTAACAAAATATTAAAATTTTTTGAAAGAAAATAATTTGAAACTAACTATACATTAATAAAAATCTAATATATTATTTTAAGTCCAATTTATTTTTAAGACATTTATTTTTGAATTTCAAATTCAATTTAAATTACATAGGAATGGCTCGGGTTAAATAATAGCTTCCTATATATATACACACTTGTATATGAGCACACTTAAAATTTTCAATAAAGTTTGCATGTGTTTGTTGACATATTTTTAATTTACCATAAGGTTTATCATTTCCAGATATTTTTAAATTATCAGAATTGCACTTATTTATTCAAATAAAATCAATAAATTATCCAGTTACCAGATGTCCTAAAATCCAGGTTATCACACTGATAAACAAGTTAATTTTTAATAAAGTATTTTTAACTGGATTTATATGATTTTTCCATAATTTTTAATTTGTTAAATATTAAAATTTTCGTGTGACGTATTTTACGAGAAGCGATGCCATTTTGAAAATTTAAAGGAATAAAATAACCAGTGTAATTTATTATACACGAATGAGATATTGTGTAGCGGGGTGCCTTGTTTGACGATTACTTAGCTCGGAAGCTTCGTGATGCTTTACTCCTTTCTTTTGAGTCTGATTTGGTTTTGAGGTGATAGGTACCCAACATTTTTGGTTATAAGCTTATGTCTTTTGTGCCTTAAAATTTTCGTGATAAGCTTATGCTCTCAACCTTCACTTCTTTCTTTAACTTTTGCTTTGATGTGAGGGGATGGATTACTTGGCTGGGAGGTTTGCATTGCCTATATACAAGACATCATATATAGAAAATGGAGATAAGAATGGAACATTATATGTACATCGACATTTTTGTATCAACTTATTCAAACATCACAACACTTAATCTTTTCTTCTCCTTTTATTTTTATTTCCTTGTCCAATAAAAAAACACTCAACCCTCCTTCTTTCTAAAGCTAATATCTCCATAAGAAAGTAAAATCAACCAGAACATTCAACATAAACCTTGTATGTAATCAGTCCAACAATTTTCAGAAAATGTTCACCTAACTTTCCGTTGAGTGTGGTGGCAGGAGTAGGTCAAAAACAGTAGTGGGTGAATATTGAATGTTTTTTTATGATTATGAATTGGATAATAAAGCGTATGGAAGGGTTTATATGGCCGACAAAGATTTTTGGAGTTTATTTTGTCATTTTAGGGGGGCGGAGTTGGCCGTAGTCTGCAATTGAACATTTTAAGTTCACTTCAAGGTTTCTGACATCTTGATGGCCCATGGATAGAGCAGAGCTACTGGAAGGAAGGTCGAGGCACGACGATTATTTAGGACCAAAGGGAGGCGGTTCGCTGAACCATGGTGGTCGGGGGATCTCATGTTAGGGTTTTGGCTACTTTTAATTTTTGAGTTCGATTTTAAGGGCTTTGCAGTGGCGTGGTTAACCGAGCTTGTCGGGGAGAGCAAGGGATTTAGGTGATGACGGAGCTAATAGTGGCATGCAGCGGCGGAAGAGGCCTGTAGCGGCAGTGGAAGTGGATTGGTTGAGGCATTTTAATTACATGGGCGCGTGAATTTAAGTGGAGGGAAGAGAATCTGTAGCAATTGGAAGCGGGTCGAGTTGTGAATAATGGTGGGCTGGGCCATAGGAGTTCGGGGAGAAACTTTTTAATTATTTGTTAAATTACTATGTTTTAAGTACGTTCAAGTTGAAATTGCCATATCTCATTCATTTTGTATCTGACTAACCTGTGGATTTTTGCGTTAGGGTCGTATCTATGGGTAAAATAATAAAGTATAACTTGTTGATAGTTTAGATGAAGAATAATTTCATGATATTATAATGATGAGTAAATTTAATTACGTTGTTTTAATAGCAACATAGTAAAATTAATTACACTTCACTGGTGATATCTATTTAGACAAATAAAACACTGATCAGTTAAAATGAATGGAATAGATTATTTGGAAATTTATTTAGCAGAATGAAATACCATTCTGCTATAATTATACTGAATAGTGTTAATCATAAATCCACTTAAGAATAGAAGTATGAAAGAAGGTAAATGAGAATTCAAGCTCCATTGGAGTTACAGGCATGAGTGTCGACAAAGGTCACAAGAGAGCATTTCAAAGGTATTGAGAAGGCCTTTGAAGGAGTCGGAGGCACCAAGTGTCCTTACCAGTAATAAATAGTGTGAAATCTTTCGAATCAGATGGGAGTAGGACTATCCTTCCGCCATTTTCAACCTTTCGATATAGTTGGATTCACGTATTTAAAGAACACAAGGACGGTCTCGAAACTTCTTGTCGAAGGAAAAGAACATTAGCCATTCATATGCATTTCAAACCTTTCAGAAGCAAAGGTTTTGCCTTCATAACAACCCTTTTGAAAGCATATACAAGCCTTTCGAACCGGTCCAAGCTAACGACGCCAGGAGAAGGTTCCACATCAACTCACTGGCATGCATTCGAAAGCTACCCAACATCATCAAAACCATTAGTACTTCGACATCTTCGAAGCTCCTATATACAACCTATCGACAAAGTCAGAGGCTCCTATCTTACTTCCAATAAGAATAAGGCAACATGAAGAGAAAGGTGCATTTGAAGACCTTTCGACAACATCAAAAGTAGATCTAGAGAAAGCTAAAAAAGGAATACTAATGGCTCAACAAAGGCGAATGGATGATAAAAGACCCTTTTGACTCAGTTGAAAGGTCTGGAGAAAGATAGGGACATCGCAAGGATGAGCTAAGGAACTCGAAACACATGCCTTTCGACTATGTTGAAAGCAAACAAGGCCTTTCGACCGAGTTGAAAGGCTTAAGGCTTAAGGCGACATATAAAAAAGGACCCTTTCGACAGGGTTGAAAGCAAACAAGGCCTTTTGACCAAGTTGAAAGGCTTAAGGCTTAAGGCGACATATAAAAAAAGGGTCCTGTTTTGGGGATGGGATTTTGGAATCCTAAGCTCATTTCTCTTATCTCAATTCTTTGCGATAACAAATATCTATGTAAACCCTAAATTGATTTGGGAAGGCTCTTGTAGTAACCCATTTAGATTAATAAAAATAGGAGAGATGGTGAATTCATTAACGATCTGGATTATGAGGAAGATCATTATGATCATTAGTTAGACTACTAATCCATTGCACACAATTGTATCTTATTTTCTTTTCTTCTATTTGTCTATGCGAGACATTAAGATCAACCTGGACATTCGAAACACATCATCATCAAAATAAAAATGAAAAAAATAAAAATGATGATGAGGTTTCAACATTGATGAGTTAATGAAACTTAGGAATATCCAGGCTGATCTTATGCAAAGTAAATTGAATGAATCTTAGGAAATTATAATTTGGAACATTTTTGAAAGGATGAAGCTCCTTACGACTTTGTCGAAAAGGATGTTGCAAAGAGAATATGGTCGTAGTTAGCAAGCGATTGTTAGGAAAGTGATTCATTTGAAAGGGGTTTACCTTTGAGTTTATCTGCAACCCTTTCGAAGTGGATCATCAACAAAAGAGATAAAACCAATGAGGTCGAGAGCAGTTATCTCATTTTAATGAGACATCCATACCTTCCGATGGGGTCGGAATGGCTGAAATGAACCTTCCAACATAGTCGAAAGCCTTCCTAAATAGCCGCCTTCAACTCATTCAGAAGAAATGTTTCGCGTTGAATGCTTCTTCCTTAGCCTGCATGTCTACTATAACCACCGAAACTATTTCAATTTCGTCAATCAGGTTGAAAGGTGGGTTTTGAAATAACCAACTTCTTTGACCTCCTAATCTTACATGACCATGTTGGTATTCATATAGCTTTGGGGATGTTAACAAGCTTTCATGTTAACATTTTTGATACTAGAAAGAGGCCCGAACCTCTGACCTTGTTACTATATTATAGACTAATTTTGGATCATTTAACTTGTTGTAGGAAGATGAAATCTAAACGACTAAGCAGAATTGAGGAAGGAGTTACCCACACAACAACTTTTGAGGAGAACATAGCCCGTACTGTAATTTGGATGGGGTTGTTCAAGGAAAGCCTTCATCACCAACTCAATAGGATGAGAATACTGCAAAGATCAAACACTTGGAACAGTAGCTATAAGAGATGCAAAAGCTCCTCAAAATGGCATCATCTCAAAAGTCTTTGAAAATAGCCAAACCAACTAAAGGGGACGAGGTGGTTTCGCCCAGAAGGAACTTAAAAGCTTACTTCAATGAAACAAAAGCAAAATAGACCTAACACCCTTCAAGAAGGAGGAACACACTCGATATAAAGCTAATTATCAAGGGAGAATTCTCGATAAATCACTTGAACAATCCGAAAGCTCAATGTCAAATGAATACATAGAAAAATTATGATAACGTGGAAGCCTTCTTAAAGGACGCAGCTGAAAAGGCAGTCAAAGATGCAATAAACACAAAAGGGAAGAGGACTACATATGAAAATGCTAATAATAATGAACAGGTGCCACCCTTTACAGAGGATATCATGGCAACACTCATTCCGTCTTATGTGAAGTTCCCAACAATGAAATACCACGGAGTTACAGATACAGATGATTATCTAATGGTTTTCGATAGCCAAATGGATTTATACAATGCGTCGGGAGCTGTTAAATGCCTATTGTTCCCTGTCACTCTCTAGGGAGCTACGGCCAAATGATACAGACAGTACCAAGAGAAAACCATCTATTCATGGAAGCTGTTCTCTTACGAATTTTCCGCCCAGTTCTGCATTTGTAAAGATCCCACTATAGATTATACAGTCTTGGCCAACATAAAGCAAAGGCAAACAAAGTCCTTGGGAGACTATTTGAGGAGATGGCAATATGGTTTCTAGAACATTGAACGCTAAGCATTTGAGACCATATTTTCCAAAGATGAATGAATAAATCATCTCTTTCCTCAAAAAGAAAATGTACATGGTTGGGAGTGAAATACTCCTTGCATTGGATACTACTTAAGTAACCTACCTAAGATGGTAGGAAGCCTCTATCCGCGCCGAGTTGACTAGGGCAGAGCACCTTCTAGAGGGAGGGTGGAGTTAGCCTTTAACTACGCCATGCTATGGCCAGGTTAAAGCACCGAAGAATCCCTTGGTTGCGCCTCTGGTCAGGTCATGGCACCTCATGGAGGGGGGATGAAGTAAGCCTTCATCCATGCCATACTATGGCCAGGTTAAAGTACCGAATAAGCCCCTATCTACGCCATGCTATGGCCAGGGTATGGCGCCTCCTGGAGGGAGGATCGAGTAAGCCTTTATCCATTCCATGCTATGGCCAAGTTAAAGCACCAAACAAGCCGTTATCCCCACCATGCTATGGCTAGTGTAGGCTGCCTCCTGGAGGGAGGTTCGATAAGTCCTTGGTTCCAGCCCCTAAGATGAGCTAACCAAGAGCGCTAGACAATAATGGACCAAGACGTCCAAGCCCTAGAAGAGGCTCATCAAATAATGGACTAAGATGTCCAAGCTTGAGAAGAGGCTCATCAAATAATGGACTATGATGTCCAAACTGAAGAAGCGGTATATCTCCAATGGACTAAGATGTCTGCGCACAAGAAGTGGCACAACAGATTATAGACTAAAACATCAAAGCTTGAGAAGAACCAATTAGATTACTACTATATACATGGCCTAAAGGGTTTGCATGTCAAAGAAGACAATATATAAGGAGTAAGGCAAAACACCATCTATTAAATTACCGAATCTGGGTTTCAGGACATTCGTTTCTAAACAACATCTATTAATACCCGAATCTAGGTCTCGGGTCTATATCAATCACCTACGGCCTTTATTATACTCGAATCTGGGTTTTAGGACTTCATCAATATTTTATTATCTTTATACCCAAATCTGGATTACGAGATTATTACTTAATTTCACTTTAATGCCCCAATCTGGGCTTGCGGTTTTTATTACAAGGACAATTGCCGTGGACTTCTGGTTATCTGACATATGCCCTAATCTGGGCTGCGTGTTAGCGCCATAATTGGTCACTAACACCCAAATCCAGAAGAAAGCACCAAAATTACAGTAACAGATAACAGATAGAGTGTATGTACGAAGTATAAATATGAATAACCATAAAAATTAAAAACAAAGCAATAATAATAGAGGATTTATAGTGGTTCGGCTGACTCCATCCTACGCCCACTGCAAAAATTTCCTTTTTATTGATATGAGAATCAGCTACAGTTACAATCCGGAGTTCATAAAACAATAATGGCATAATAGCCTTAACGCAGAAGAAGAAGGGAAACAAAATCCAGATCCTTTTTCTCACATGCTGTATTTATAGACGAAGATAGGTCGGTTCCCTTGTGCAGGCCCATGACCAAGGTAACTCGACCCACAATTGATAATTCAAGCTGACCGACCTAGGCAAGTCGATCCACAACCCCCAACCCACATATGCCGACCCTGAATCCCATGGATGCTGACTCGGAGTGGACTTTAATCATGCTCGAAGCAACTTGACCAACTTCCTGCTATGCCGACCGACCCTATACGGTTGAACCGCTTAGGGCCGACTCACACGTTCCAATTCCCTTGAGGCCGAACCCTTCCATACCGAGCCACTTCATCTCATATTCCTTGTCTAACCTTATGTGACCGACCCACTAAGTATGATCCAAAATTGCCGAACCACCTCAACCTAACTATCTTGGTCGATCCACACACTGTCGGTCCATACATACTGGTCTATGTATACCGACCCACTTTGGCCTGTCTCCCTTGACCGAACAACTCATGACGACCCACCAAGGCCAACCCATCCATGACCTTCCATAGAAGCTATCCTACTCCAACTACACCACCATCTAATACCGAACCACACAGACATGCCGAACCACAACATTATGTCGAACCGCATATGTATATCGACCCCAGAATAGAATGCCCAACCAAAGATGTTCTCTCATCACAACCAATCCAGCCCAGTCCCTTCCATGCCGATCTGATCCAAGATGCTGACCTGAGGATAACTCCATGCCGAACCTGAGCCACTTCAACCAAATCAACTCCCAACCAGACCGAACCACCTATTGCCGATCCAATCAAATTGCACCGACCCCGAACAACTGACCCACATGGCCGAACTCCAATGACCGAACGCTCATGACCGATCCATGTTATGCCGAACTCCGACTTCGTATTCATATTAATCATCCGTGATTGTTCGTCTATTGATGCATGTATTTTAACTTGTTTAAACCAAATTCAAATTATTTTCAAATTGTCACATATTCATCTTCATATAGGGGCAACATGGTCATTTTTGTGCATATATTAAATTGAGAAAATTTAATTGGAAATTTCTATATTATTTTTTAGGAATTTAAACTTAATTGCAAGTGGTTTCATGAAGGAATATGCATTCACAAAGAAGATACAAAAAATGAAGATGGAAATAATTCAAAGTGAAGAACATGGAGGGCCCCACTCACTTACCTTGATTTTCAATTAGGAGCTAATACACATGTTAAAAGGCTATTAAAGCTTCATGTACATTTAAGTGGGGGATTATTGAAGCTAATGATAACTTGGCCACCACACTTCCTACAATGGCATTTTGGGCATTCCCCAAAAATATGCATTAGGGTTTCTAACTTGTATAAATACCCCTTATGTTTCATATACCTTCTTCCTTAGTCTCTCGTTAGTTTAGTTTAGGCTCAAAATAAAAAGACAAGCTCTCTTTCTCTTTTCATGGCTACTTAGCCATTTTTATTTCATGTAATCTTTCTTTTATGCAATGTTAATTAGCGTTTTATTTTACTTACATGCTCTCTTTCTTTCATGCTAATAGTGTAGATTATATTTTATGCAATTAGATTAGTTCTCTTCTCCATTCGCTTTCATTTTCCTCTTCCTTTTGTTTTTTATTTCATGTTGCTTTCTACATATGATAACACAAATGAGAGGCTAATCCCTACAATTTAGGGATAATGATGCTCTCTTGAATCACATAGATGCAACATAATTTTTCATTTATGTCCCTTTTGTGCTTAATAGAAAGTTAGATGTTTGTGTGATTTTGGTGTTTAATATTAAGTTACATAGCTTATGTTGTTCAAAACAAATAGGCTATGCTTAATCTTGTGAATCACAATTACATCTTCATCTATATATGATTATGGTAATGGAAGTGGATTTAGAATCAAAATTTGATTGTTTATGTTTCTACTTCAATAGTTAATAAACCATGCTTAAAATAGATTCTACTTTTAATTTCATGTCATTTTCATCAAAGTTAGTAAGTGGGTTAGAGGGCGCATTAAAGTTTGATGGTTTAAGTGTGTTAATTAATAACAAAATTAGGCTATGCTTATGAAAAATGCATCAACTAAACTCACAAATGACCAAAAAGAGATCATAATTTTATTATGTTGATTTATGTGATCATTAGAGGGGATTTGCCTCTAAATTGCTCTTTAATCTCATATTTTTATTCTCCTTAGATTTAGCTTGTTTTTACTTCCTTTTAGTTAGTTAAAAATCTCTCGACTTTGGTTTAATTTGATTGAATAGAATTAAATTTTTTTAATAATTCCATGTGGATCGACCCATACTTGCATATATGCTACATTATACACCGTGCGCTTGCGGTATAAATTTTATTATAAATTTTTCGACGGTTTTCTAATTTGATAGGAATTCCATCGTTAAACAAGTTTTTTGCACCGTTGCCTACGAAATTTGTTTTGATTTTGATTTTCTATTCTTCGAATTCTTAGTTTGTTTAATTTTTGTGTGATTTTTATTTTGTGTATGTTGCATTCAAAAAAAAGTTTGTGTATTTGTGTGATTTTTGTGACATTTTGTTTGTGTGTATTGTTTTAGTTTTTGATTTGCATTTACATATTAAAAAAAACCACATATACAATTTCAACTAAAAAAAATTAGCATTTCATTGCTTTTTTCAATTTACATTCCGATTGTTAATTACAATTTACAATTCAGTTTATTTTTACATGCACTGCTCCGCAAACATTTCTAAATGTCTGTCACTGTGCTACCATCTTCTACCCAACCATATCACCTTCCTAACCCAAAACATTTACAACCCCAAACAAAACTCAATAGCATCACAGCACGACAATCCCCTTACCACTAGTACACAACAGCGCGACAACACCACCATACATACTTCTAGTCTGCAACTCGATTAGCCTTCCATTCCCAAACCACAAACTCCATTGTTCAATCGCCTACAAATTGTCATCATCTTCAACCATCTAACACCACACATACTTCAATACTTCAATACAACTTCAATCCTTCAGTACAACTCACCACATCAACCATCTCCCGCTGTTTCTTTGCCACAATTCATCATTACCACAACCATATTGCCATTCAACTTCCTCCCCCTTGCCTCTATCAATCCCATCATCCACTGCTTATCAACCGGCCCTTCACTTCACAACATTCACCATCAGAGCAGCTCTAAACTCAGCTAACTGATGTTGGGTTGGAAGATAAGTAAGTTGAAGTAGTCCCTTAAGAACTTTTTCACGAGTAAAATGACAGTCAATTTCAATATATTTAGTCCTTTCATGGAAGACTGGATTGCAAGCAATATGTAGGGCAGACTGGTTATTGCAATGCAAAACAACAAGTTTAAGCTTTGTAATACCTAAATCTTCCAATAACCTCACAATCCAAGTAACTTCAGATGATGATTTTGAGACTGTACTTTGCTTCTTAAATTCCAAGTGACTGGAGAACCACCAAGTAAAAGAACAAAACCGGTTATAGATCTTCTAGAGTCTGCACATGAAGCCCAATCTGAATCTGAATATGCCTGTAAACAAAGCTGATCTGAAGCTTTTAACAAGATACCCTGCCCTTCAGTATGAGCAAGATACCTAAGGGTATGATGTAGGGCTGACTGATGAGAAGATCTAGGAGATTGCATGAATTGACTAAGAGTTTGCACAGCATAAGCTAGATCGGGTCTAGTATTGGTAAGAAAATTAAGTTTACCAACTAGTGATCTGTAATGTTCTGCATCAGGAATCAACTCACCATAATCTGCTTGTAGCTTTGCATTTGAAGGAAGAGGAGTTGAAACTTTCTTTGTTAGATCAAAACCACACTCTGCAAGCTGATCCTTAGTGAACTTTTTCCGACTCAAAACTATCCCATGAGGCAAATAACCAACTTCAATACCTAAAAAATAATTCAGTCTGCCAAGATCTTTAATACTAAACTCATTATGGAGATGACCTTTCAAAGCTTCAATTGCATCTACATCAGTGCCTGTCACTATGATATCATCCACATAAACTGCAGCAATGCAAATGTTGTTTGCACATTTCTTTATAAACAGGCTATGATCATGGTGAGATTTAACAAAACCTAACTTATGCAATGAGTGTGCCAGCTTTTCATGCCATTGTCTTGAAGCTTGTTTTAGTCCATAAAGAGACTTTCTAAGCTTGCAAACTTTATTTTCAGGATTTGGAACACCATCTGGAACTTTCATATACACTTCCTCTTTGAGATCACCATGAAGGAAAGCATTATTGACATCTAACTGAAACAAAGGCCAACCCTTACTGGCTGCTACTGCAATCAAACTCCTTATAGTACTCATTTTCATTACAGGATTGAAAGTTTCAGCATAGTCAACACCATATTTCTGACTAAACCCCTGAACAACTAATCTTGCCTTACACCTCTCTAATTCTCCATTTGACTTCAATTTGACTTTAAAAATCCATTTACAACCAATTGCCTTTTTTCCTTTTGGAAGATCAACAAGATCCCGGGTATTATTTGCTTCAAGAGCTTTCAACTCAACTTGCATTGCCTCCACCCAAACTGACTGTGTTGTTGCTTCTCTGTAATTTAAAGGTTCCTTTATGTCACAAGTTTGAGACAAAAAAGCTTTATGTTCTGCGGGGAAAGATGTATATGCAATCAGATTGCACCAGTGATCTGAAATAGAACTACTGGATGCTATATTACATGTGTAATCATTCAAATAAGATGGTGTTTTATGGATTCTTGTTGATTTTCTAAGAACTGGCTGTGCAACTGATACTGGATCAGTGATGTCAACAACCGATGTAGGATGTGAAAGAATAGAAGAAGAAGTAGTGTGAATCTGTAAATCTGAAAAATCTGAAACCGTGGGAATAACAGACTGAGGAGGATTAATATTTGATGAAAAAATAGTATTTGAAGAAGAAAAATCACGAGTTTCATGAAAAATGGGTGCAGAACATGTTGGTAGAAATATAGCATTAGAATAGTTAGAATGGGGAGGTTTTGATCTATGAAAAAGATGATAAGGAAAATGACTTTCATAAAACTTCACATTTCTAGTAATGCTTATTTTATTTGTATCAATATCTAAGATCTTGTAACCCTTCCTGCTGTCAGAGTAGCCAAGTAATACACATGGCTTAGCTCTTTCATCCATTTTTGATCTTTGCACCCGTGAGGTAGTCACATAACAAAGACATCCAAAAATCCTTAAATGGTCAAGTTTAGGCTCTTCCCCATAGAACCTAGAATAAGGAGTATTACCTCGAATAGCTTTCAATGGCATTTTGTTGATCAAATATGCTGCACACAGCACACAATCACCCCAAAATTTGTCTGGAACCCTGGATTGAATGTATAAAGCTCTAGCAGTTTCTAATAAGTGCTTATGCTTCCTCTCAACCACTCCATTTTGCTGTGGAGTGCCACTACAACTCTGTTGACTCAGTATACCATGATCTTGAAGCAAGATTTTCATCTCTCCTTCACATAACTCACTAGCATTATCGGATCTTATGCACTTTACAGAAGAAGTAAATAGAGTTTGCACCATTTTCAAGAAATTTTTCATGACATAAACAGAATCACTTTTATTTCTTAACAAATGTATCCAAGTGAAACGACTAAAATCATCCACAATAGTCAAGAATTGATTACAACCAGACGGAGTTTTTACACAATGAGGACCCCAAACATCAATATGTATCAATTCAAAAGGACTTGTAGTCTTTATTGTACTACTAGGAAAAGCTAACCTAGTTTGTTTTGCCTTAGGACAAACTTGACAAATAGTGTCTTTCAAACAAGATCTTATTTCAGGACTAAACTGAACTATTTTCAATTGATCAAAAGGTAAATATCCTAATCTAAGATTCCACAACTTAGCATTTTCAACAGCAGCAAGACGGACTTTATTGTAATGATGTAAATCAGCACTTTGTGCATTATTCTTATGTGCTTCAACATTGTAAAGACTCTCAATTTACCAACTAGAATCAAGGTTCCCTTCTGACAACACACAAAGCATTGATCATGAGTAAAATGAAGTTCACACTTTAGATCCTGACAATGCACAAAGCATTAATCATGAGTAAAATGAAGTTCACACTTTAGATCCTTGCATAATTTGTGAACTGAAATCAGATTGAATTTGAATTACGGAACGTGTAAAACATCATGCAGCAAGATATTATTGTTCAACTTGACAGTACCGGTATGTTTAACACAAATTCTTGTGCCATCAGGTATGGTAATGTAATTTGCAACATTGCAAACAGGTTTGTATTCAGAGAAATATGTCAAGAAAGAGCAAATGTGGTCAGTAGCACCACTATCAAGTAACCATTTAGAGTTAGAACATGACAAAAGACAGAAGTTACCTGCCATCAATACATGTTTGTTTGATGATTCACTTTTGTCACCAAATTTCTATGAATTCAGGATGTTCATCGGTTGATTATACTGTTCAACAGAAAGGACTTTGCCTGCCATTTTATCTACCTCCATGTCAACAGCATCATTGCCGGCCACAGTAGTTGCTTTTCTCTTTAATCCTCTGAAATTAGGTGGATACCCATGGATCTTGAAGCATCTATCAACACTGTGCCCTGGAACTTCACAATGAGTACAATAATATTTAGAACCAGGCTTGTCAATCTTAGCTCCATTCCCTGCCTGCTTGTAAGTGCCTTGTTTCTGAAAATTGGTCTGTCCCTGAGAGTTGCCAATATTCCGACTCTTGGTGTTTTTGCTCTGAAAATTATCATTAAATCGTCTCTTCTCAGCAGCAAAAGCCATTGGCTCAGTATGTGAATGCATCTGTGAAATCTCTTTATGCTTCTCCTCTTGTGCAAACATCCTATATGCATCAGTAACCTTTGGCAAAGATTGCATCATTAACATATTGCCTCTGATTGTTGCATATTGCTCAGATAGTTTCATCATGAATTGGATCACCATTTTCTCTTGGTGCCTTTCATAAATTCTCTTCGTGAGGTTACAGATGCAATTATTGCAAGTGCAATAAGGTAATGGATGTGCTTCATCAATTGCATCCCAAATAGACTTGATTCCGTTAAAGAACTCTGACACAGACTGTGTTCCTTTAGTAGTTTCTGACAATTTCTGTTCAAGACCATAGATCTGAGCCAAAGATGTGTAGCCATACCTTTCTTCTAGATCTAGCCATATTTCTCTAACACCTCTTCTAAACATAACGCTCCCTGCTATGCTTTCTTCCAGATTGAACAATATCCATGAACACACTAGATCATTGCACCTCTCCCAAGCCTTAAATTCTGCACAACTTTCATCTACTGGTTTCTTAATCATTCCATTAACAAAGCCTACCTTATTCTTTGCAGATAAGGTCAGTAACATTGATCTCTTCCAACTGGTAAAACCTTCACCATTAAATTTGAAAGAAACGAGTTGAATTGAGTTTGCATCTGAAGGTTGTATGTAGTAAATACTACCAGGATTTTGATTAAGAGGAAGATTAGAAGTATTTTGTACAATTTCAGGCATTTTTTGAGCTAGGAATTCAGCGAAAAACAATCGGAAACAATCGCAATGAAAATAAACCCGATTAACCAGCAAACACTACGATCAACAATTGTGCAAAGAGGATGACGATTTCAGAGAAATTGCGGAAGAATGAGCTAGTATCAAGAATTTCATTCTGATACCATGATGGAATTCATCGAAAGTTTTATTTTTATTATGCTTGAAATTATTAAACTGTACAAAGTATTTAATGAATATACATACAAAGCTTTTGCAACTAAATTGTCTACTTGGACCAATAGAAAAACAGATCTCAGATCTGGAATCTTCTTGCTGATGTGGCATACTCCCATAACAACCTTGCCACATCTTCAGCAGAGTACTCCAACAACCATCGCAACCTCATTCATCTTCCACTATACTTGCTTGCTTGCTACTTTCTTGGTGCACCATACTTCACAAGTTGCCACATTGCAACAGCCTTGTCGACCACCCAAAACCATAACACCTACTTCATACATCACTTGCTCCAAGATACCCACTACTAACCATTCAATTCCCAAGCAAAACTGCAACTTCTTTGCCACTGTCAAGCCATCAACATACTCACATACCCACATCAGATCAGATCATATATCCACAGCCATTCAAAGCTTTACCTACGAACAACATTCCATGGCATATACCATACTACAAAGCACTACCATCTACGAACAAACAAAATCCAAAACATTATCACGACCACCTACAAATTGTGCATATAACACAGCAACGTCCACTTCTGTCAGTAGCACGAACAGACCACTTCACCTCAAATTTGACTACCACCAAAAGCCAAAAAAACCCAAATAGAATTACAAAATCACCAACCACCTTGGACCTGATATCTCCTAGCGTGACCTCCTACGCCTTCTCATGCAGCCCTCCGCAGCACAAAAATCATACCTTTAATCCAAAATCCTCGATCAATTGCAAGCTCCAGCTACAACTCATAATTTTCAACTCTACTGCCAACACAACTCCCTCAATCGCCTCGATTCTGCTGTCTATCATGACCGCGACCCACGCCTCAACCCACGATTCGTCGAACCCAATCGTCGCCAAAATCGAACAACTCGGAATCGGCAATCAATCACCGCGTCTGACATCCACAATCTCTTCGAAACCGAATCTCCTAAAACCAATAACAAAAGTCGAACAAGTTTTCTTTATTTTCTTTTATAATTTGGGAATATGATTTCTTTTGCAGATCAATGGGTTAGGTAAGAATTTTTTTTTGGCTTAATCATAGTTGAGATTATTTGTGGGTTGGTGGGCCAGAGAGACTTTGGGCCGAGTTTGAATATTGAAAGTGTTTCATGTGAATTCATTTTTTTTAAAAGGGGTGTTGTTTTCATTTGGTTTTTGTCTGTTTGTTTTCCTTGTTTTAGTTGCTTCTTTTAGTTGCTTTCTTTGATATTTAAAAAAATTCAGTTTATTTGATTTCAACTTGTTTTGTTTTGTTTTCATTTATTTTACTTCTTTTTCGATAATAATAATAATAATAACAATAATAATAATAATAACTTGTGTATATATCCTGATTTATTTCATGTTGCCAAAGCAGAATTTCAGAAAGAGAAGAATTGCTTGCGTCACTCTACTGTCAAAAATAAATTGCTGTCTTGCTTATAAAAAAATTGTCGCTTTCATCTCTACTTTTATTTAAATTGCATTCTTGATTGCTTGCATTTGAAAAAAAATCAAAAATAAAAACAAAAATCTATTCGTAGATGCATTGTTAATACACGTTAATTTCAATTTTGCATTTCATCTTAAATTTTGATTAATAATAATGGTTAGAAATCAACAACCCTTAATTGTATATTGACAAGTTGTCTTCTTTAAACAATTTAATTTCTTGGTGTCTAGGATACGGCAGAGTAATAACCATTTATAAATATTACGGTGATTCGTAAATATTATAGTGATTGTTTCTCTGAAGGTACTTAAACCTTCGGCTGCATTGCTACAGTGATTCGTGGTGCACCGATAAATTCTATCAGTTACCCGGCCGAGAACTATCTTCTTTATCTAAGACAACGTGTGATTATACAATTTTAGGTTAACTTAGGATAAATCGGTTATAAATAATCCCTGCATTCATTTAGTTGCATTGGTTCATGCATATTTAAAAAAAAATTGAAACAAAAAATATTCCTTTTCTTTGAAAATTTTAAATCCTTTTTCTTTGAAATTTCAAAAATCCAAAAAAAAATTAGAAAAAAAAAATCCAAAAAAAAAAATTATAAAACCTTTTCAAAAAAAAATTTGAAAAACCAAAAATCAATTTTCCATTTTAAAAAATAAATTCTATTTGTAAATATTTTTCGTTTATGAAAAAAATTCTTGAAAATGACTGAGTTTCCTTTTCCCTACTTAATTGAATTTTACAATAGTTGTGATAATCAATATGATCTATATGATTTCAGTCCAAATTCGTATGGACATTTTAATGAAAACTTTAGTTTAAACAATTCGAATTTTGAACCACAAAATTTTCAAAATAATGGTTAACCCTCAACTCTTGAAAATAGCATTTCGTCTTTGCTTGAATTCTCTACACAACAAAATCAAGAAATAAAAGAGTTGTGTAATTC
Source organism: Allium cepa (assembly GCA_030765085.1). NCBI lineage: Eukaryota > Viridiplantae > Streptophyta > Magnoliopsida > Asparagales > Amaryllidaceae > Allium > Allium cepa. The sequence goes on from CM060941.1 coordinate 513,084,430, forward strand.
ATATCTGTGCGATAACTCAAATCAACGTTTTTCAAACAATCCAAATTTAGATTCACTACAAAATTCAAACGACTTCGAGTTTAACTCATGCCAAGTCAATTTCGAACTTCAAAATGAGTTTCAAAACCGAAACGAAAGTGGAAAGAACTTTTCAAATAATTTTGGCAATGAAAATAAACTCGATTACGATGCGGTGGATAATTTTTGATCTCAACAGATCCAAATTGAAAATTCTCGAATTAATAACTAGATATTAGATTTTGTTGAACAAATGAGCGAAAGTTAGATAACCACACAGATTTGTTGTTTGAAACTTATATGACACAACGCGAACAACAAAACCAAATCCCTGATTTTACCAAAATCAATGATTTTCAAACAATAACTTTTGAAACTGAAAATGATGATCTTAATGCAATTGTTGAAAACACGGTAATTGAGTTGGATTTCAACTATTTTAAGGATGAGAAACTCGATCTGAAATTCGATCTTCCTTTTTTCGATTTCAAAAATTTAAATACAACAATGTTGGATTTTGAACTTGGCACATGGAATGAAGTTGTTGGTAATCCAATAAAGGAAGACGAATTCAGTGAACATGATTTCCTTGGACTTTTCGAAAATGAGTTGTCAAATTCTGATGGGGAAGAGTTACATCACCATTTTGATTTTGAAATCAATAATTCTGAAGAAGTTTTCAATGATAAATTTGAATTTCAATTTGGTAAGAATTAACTTGAACTCCAACCAATTTTTCTATCGACCCGAAAAATTTATAGAAAAGGAAACAACTCGTGCGATTTTTAATAAAACAAAATTCGTTTTTCCAAATTAATGTTCAACTTCGAAATCTTTAACGGTTTGGTTTTCTATGCTTGAGCTGTGTCTCGCATATTTGATGAGACACATGAACCTGTGATGACTCGGAATTTTAGGCAATATCAATTTAATAATCTGTATTAAAAATTAAACTGATTGATAAATATCTTTTATTATTTTAATTCAATTTGGAAAATTAATTCTTTTAAAAGCAAATAAATATTTAATTGGAAAATTTTATCTTTTAAAAGCTAATAAAATGTTTTCTATTTATAATGTATATATATTTGTATATATTGTAAATAGAAAAGCTTTGGTTTGAAACTTAATAAATAAAATCTTGTTTTCAAATTCTAATATATATTTTAGTAATTTGGAAATTCTAATTAATTTAATATAAAACTTTTCAAAGCTATTTAAATGAGTAATCATATTGTTTTAAATACTCAAGGAAAATGTTTAATTGTGTAAAATATTTCTAAGCTTAAGTTTATATTTAAATAAAATTAATAAAAAGGTTTGTTTTATTTTCTTTTTAAAATATAGCTTGATAAATATGAGATAATCTCTTTTATAAATTATTTAAAATTGATAAGTTTGTTATTTTCAAATAATAATAATGTATTATATATATATATATTAATAAAAAACAAGAATTGTTATTTCAAATTGAATGTGTTATTGACTTTAATTTGGATTTTCAAATTTAATTTGAATTTGAATTTGGATTTAATTTTAAAATTATGTTATTGCAAGTGTAATTGAATTAAGTGACTATGGAAACAAGTGTTAATGAATTAACAAGAGAAAATGACAAATGTTAAAACTTTAAACAAGTGTCACTCTTTAATTTTCATTTTTCTTTTATCACATTTTAACTTATAAAAACATAAGCCTCCTTCTCTTCATACCATTTCTATCTTCCTAAATCAAAAGCCAAGATAAACACAAACTATTTCTCAATCAAATCTGTAATTAAGTCATACCTCAACAACCAGAAATCTGTAATTAACATCCTCCTCAAACCAAAATGTAAATCAAAGCCTGCATTTTTAAAACCTATATCATTTCTTCAACCAGAAAACAAATAAAAATTCATCAACCTGTATATTTTCAATATCAAAATCAAGCTTGCATCTTTCTTCAATCTAGAATCAAACCTGTTAATCCTCTTCAAGTCAATAAACTGCAACCCATTTTCGAGGTTCAAAACCAAAATCTATGACAAACAAAGCAAGCAAACCTGTAATCTCATTTTCAAAAGCTAGTTCAAATCAATAGCCTGTTTCTTTTTCAAACCTGATATTTTCAAGGTCCTGTGTTCTTCAACCTGAGTTTCAAACTAAAGCAAGTTCAAATCAAGGCAGTCTTAAATCACCTCTACAACAGATTCAGTAACAAACACATTTCCAGCAAATTCAAGTTTAAAAGTTTAAAGCTGTTTCATAACATAGGTGCTCTGTTCATCATTTGTTTTCAGATGAGTAACATCACTTTTTAAAAGTTTAAGTATCTGTAAATCTGTTGCATGTTAATATTTGGAAAATAAGTAGGTTCTTTGTGATTATATATAAGTGAATTATCTGTATATATATGGATGTATAGAATGTGTGCACGTTGTTGTATCTGTGTTTACCTGTTCTTAGTTTTCAAAGTTAAGGTTTTAAATCAAAATCCATTATCTCTTGAACCAATCACTGTTAGGGCGTAGGATCCAAACAAAATTTGTTTGTTTGATCATGAAGTAAAGTTTAAATTTTATTTAAATAAATTGAAATTGAAATTGCTTTGGAAAATCAAGTAGAACAGAGCTAACTTAGACTAAGTGAAAATTCAAACATACTGATTCAATTGTTTCAGGCATGTAATCTGAAACTCTATCCAAAAACATGATTTTTAGTAGTAAAATCATAGTTTTTAGTATTTGATTATGGAAGCAGTTCGATTTTTTTTATTTTTTTGAATATGGGGTGGTTTTTGGCGATCTAAGTGGTGAGGGAAGTCGCGGTCATCACTGATGGTAGTGGAGTGATCGGTGGAGTGGGGAAAAATGTCAGATAGGTGAATATGTTTCTGTGGCGATGGTAGGAGGTCGTAATTGTTTGTAACCCTAGTTTTTGGGGTTGGTCGGAATGCATTCATTCCATCACCTCTGGTGGATCGAGCTCCACTAGAATTTAGGAATTGTTAGCATGAAGGTTGGCGAAGTTGTGGAAGGATGCTAAGACGCTCCAGTGATCGGCATTAGGAGGTCGAGAGTTTTTCAGGTTTTAGTATTTGTTCCAGGTTTGGACTAGATTGCTCGAATTCGATTTTTAGAGACGATCGAAAAATTTGGGGTTTGGATTGTCAGAGGTTGTGGTCGCCGACCTTGGGAGGGTTGCGGCGTTGATCAAGAACGGTCAAAGAGCCACCATGCATGTGCATGGTGCATTTTGGTTCATGATGAAGCCTGGGTTTGAAGGGAAGGAGGTACTCGAGTTTACTCGAGTCAGATTGCGTGAGTGACTCGAAGGCTTGTGAGTTTTGGCTTGGGAATTTAAGTGGGTGGTTCGGGTCATTTGTTTAGTTACAGGTTTTAAACCTGATAGTTTTTCAAAATTTAAATTGAATTTAAAATTTGAAAGCATGATTTAAAACAAAGTTTTAAATCAAATTTTTAAGTATGGGTGCAAATTAAATTTGTATCCTAGTTTTGAAATAAATAAAGTTTTATAAAATCAAAATGTTTAAACAAGTTAAAGGTTTAAAGGATATTTGTAAATAAGTTAGTTTTCCAATAAAATGTTTAAAACTTTGTTTATATAAAATTCTTTTATAAAAGTTTTCCTTAATATTAGAATGGGAAGTTATGTAAATTTGATTAACTTAAGTTGCATGTTAAATAATGAATTTATTTTAAAAGCTTGATTTTTTTAAATATAATTGATTAATTTATTTAAACTTTTTCTTATATAAGTTTCTCTTATAAATGATAAATGTTTCTTTACATTTTTTTAAGAGGTTTGTAAATTGTTTTAAATTTTGAGAAGTTAAATCATTTTTAAAAATCTTAATTAAAAATGGAATTTAAAAGTTGGTTAAAGGTGGAAAATGTTTTAAATACACATGTTAATGATAAATAAGTCATTAATAAAGAAAATGATTCATCGTAAAGATAATTAAGGTTTAATGATTAATTAAGTTAATAAGGTAATTAAGGAGTAATTAATTAATTTAACTAATTAATTAATGATTTAGAGGATAATTACTGTAAATGGTTTGATTACTTGGTGTAAATAAGTTAGTTTTCCAATAAAATGTTTAAAACTTTGTTTATATAATTAACTAACTAATTAATTACTGTAAATGGTTTAATGATTACTTAATGTAATTAGAGGATAATTAATCAAGGATGATTAATTAAGATGGATTATTAGAAGATGATTAATCATATGATTTGTAATTAAGTAATGGTTAAGTAAGCAAGATTTATGTGACGAAAGTAATTAATCTAATTTATTTTAAATTAAATAGAGATGAAAGTAATTAATTTAATTCATTTTAAATTAATTATAGATAATGTGATTAATAGATATTTGCTTATGGATGGCTGATTGATATTGAATGCCTTGATTGTTTGATATCTCTGATGAGATATGTGTTGATATGTGATATTGGGTGCTTTGGTTGAATTATGATGATATGGATTATCTATTTGTGATAATGTGAATTATCTATCTGTGTGAATATAAATAATGAATATAATTTGTTTTAACCTTAAAACAACTTGGCTTTAAAAGATGGCATTGCGGATTTTAATGAGACCAGGATCGGGTTTCCAGATTTGGATATCAGAAAACTACATCGATCCAAGTTAACGATAGGTCGTGAATCTCAAGTGAAGATGAAGATTCAAAGTGCAAGGGTTATTATTGTTAACTTTGAGGATGATTCCAAAATGAGTGTAACGGGATAATGTCTTTAGTTTTGTTCGAACCCGAAACGAACTTGTATGGTTTGAATGCTTTCAGAACATCATCAGATAGACAATGAGCATTCTAAGATAGATGTGTTCTATAAAGGTAATTGTAGCCTCAAGCCTCATCAACCGGGAATGGCTAAAATAGGGGAGGTGCAGCAAGGCCAAGTGAGTCACGCTCAAGTAGGACAAGATCTTCCCCTGTTTAGAAGTCCGTTTATATTCGGCTGTATGGGCAGTTGGTTGCAAACAACTACGGGGTTGTCTTGTTCGGGATATCCAGTAAGCGGATGTAGCATTATAGATTGTATTTTTACTCTTGCTCCCATCAGGATAAATCTGACCCCTTCCCCTGTTCCCACCTACATATATAGGATATTTTAAGAAGTTAACGTCTTTCTTTGTAGCGGGGTCAGGGGAAAGAATGGGAAAGACGGTTTCACTATATTTTTGACCTGGAATAGGACCTATCACAAGAATATTTCTTTTATTAGGACGATAACTCAGAAAAGACAGATTTCCTATCTTTTCTTTCACCTCGGGAGAAATACGATCGGTGGGGATGGTTCCGGCCTTGTGTTGCAGAAGGCCACGTACTGTGACCGGCGGTACCCAGTAGCCCTGTCATTGATGGAAACCCATTTTTCCTACGTTGCCTTTACGGTTTTGATTGTATTACCCACTTTGTGGCTAGTATGCTGGAATTTAATCATGTAACAATTTCAGCTATTTCTTATTTACTTGAAAATCCTAGACCATATTATAATATCACTGGATTTCCTATCAAATGTTTTGGTTATCGTAAGGTAATTTTTTTTTTGTGTTTATGTGCGGGGAGTCTTACGAGATACCTTTTGTTTTCGAAGGTTTTTCAAAGTTAAGCAACTTTAACCTGTTACTCACACCAGACCCATGTCTGACCCGGATTTTATCTTCTGTTTTCTTAAACTCTTGGGTACTCAAATTTTTACGAGTAGCCAAGGGATTCAGGTTAGCTTTGACGAATTCTGGAGGAGATATGAAGCAGGAGTCTTCAGCGTTTGTAGATATTAATGGTTCCGCTGTGTGATCTCTGAGTCGTTTCTTTGTGTTGTATCTTGTATTGCAATAACTAGACAGGTGTTTATAATTGTCTAGTATGTGATGTATAAGCAGTGTAACTCTGATAGATGTTGTATAGTACGTAATACTTACGTGATTAATACAATTTATTCAATCCACTGTTGAGATTCTGATGTTGTTCCTTTCTTTCTTCTCTATCTTTATCTTTTCTATCCCTTTCTTTCTTAATGATGATGCGTCTTTCAGTGGAGAGAAAGGCAGGTCATCACATTTGATATCAGAGCACTAGGTTGAGTGAATACCTACACTTTAGAGTGATTTATTTCTTGAGAGAGCGTACTTGTATTTATATATACATATATATATATATGTATGTATATATATATATATATATATATATATTCTACCTATTTGTTGGGTTACCTGTTCGGGTTTTCCAATTTAAGCTCTAGAGATAGGAAGGGTAGTGGTGTGTGTAGCACGACTACAAATGGTAGGAATTTGATTGTTGAGTTTGGGAGTGTATCTGCCGAGACTGTAGACCTAATACCGTCTCGAGTAAGCTTTGCTTTGATTTCACCAATCTCTGAAGGAAGTCATTTTGAGGACCGGAGTCCATCTTTGTAGTGCAAGTTTGATGAGTGGAGTTTGGGTTTATCGGATGAGCCGAAGCAAGTGATGGTATCTTGGCAACTTCAGGAAGTGTATCTGCATCAGTGATGAGGCTAGGCTCAGCAGGGTGTTTGTGTTTGGCTTTGAGGCCCGAGTTTCTCGAAGAGCTTTGGATTAGGAAGTCTTTGGCATCTGTGGCAGCATTGCAGCTCGAATTGTTCTGTGTGCCTGCAAGAAGGTCATCTGGTTAAGCAGTTTTCTAGAGGTGGAGTTCAGAAGCAGCAGAGTGAATCCATTTCTTCGATGGATTGGCTAGATAAGCCTAAGATGTTCTGTTTGGTAAAGAGAGAACGGTTACTTTGGAAATTAGGTTGGGATGATCACAGAAGTGACTTGCGATAGTTGAGTATTCTCTTGGGTTATCGGAGATTTTTTCGAATGTCTTCGAGGAAGTCAAGGTTTACCTTAGCATATGGAGATTGAGTTTTCATATTGACTAGTATTCCAGGAGTGATGCCGGTGGTTCAGCTAGTAGAAGGATGGTTTCTAAAGAGAGGGTTTGGTGAAACAACTCAGGTTTTGGTGGAACTTCTGATTTTTCTCTTTATAGATCTGTTGAACTGTATCTTCTGGGAAGGGTTGGACTAGTTTGTGATCTTGTTCATCATCAGCATTCTCATCTACTGTAGATCAGAGTTGTGCAGTGGAAGCGAGTAACAGCTGTTCTAGAGTGGAAGCAACCCTAGACTCCTTAGAAGGTCGCAATGTTTTGGATTAAAGGGTTTCTATAGGATCTGAAGGCAAGATTGGCAAGCGCATTTGTTTTGACTTTTCTAGAGAGGAGAAGTAAGTTTGAAGTCTACTGAAGTTTATAGAGTAGAGGTTGTTCTTAATTTTGGTTGATCTTGAGAGAATCATTTTGTTGAGTTGTTTTGATCCAGTTTGTTTCTAGAGGCATCGGCGAAGGTTGAGCTGATCAGGAAGGATGAAGGCAGCCCAGGATTGTCAGAAAATTTTTGTGGATGAGAGACGGAGGGATTTGGATTTCGTAGTCGGAGATTTGATTTTGGGTAAGTGCTTTGGTCTTCAGGGTTGAAATGCCAGTTTGGAAGACTGGGATTCAATGTGTTTCACGTATCTCTGAGGGGATACGTGTACGATCCATCTTTGGGTTTAGAATCAGCAGTTTAGGAGGATTTGGTAGTTGAGCAAGACTTGAGTGTGGTCTGATATCCTATTCAGTTTTATAGATCTAGATGGGCAGGAGCTCTATAGCTTAGTATATAGATTTTTTGGATTCAGTAGAGCGAGTATCCCAGTATTTATACCTGGGAAACTCTAGATAGTGTTAAGAAGTCTATCATGATTTGTGTCAGAATCATTAGATTTGTTTGGTTGAGTGAATTGGTTGCTATGGTTGTTAGCATGTGATTGATAATATATGCTTGTGATTTAAATTAAAATCTTTGATCGGTTATTAAATTATCTTTCCTTTAAATTTCGGGGATGAAATTCTTTTAAAAGGGGAGGAATGTGATGATCCAGAATTTTGGGCAATATCAATTTAATAATCTGTATTAAAAATTAAATTGATTTGATAATTATCTTTTATTATTTTAATTTAAATTGGAAAATTAATTCTTTTAAAAGCAAATAAATATTTAATTGGAAAATTTTATCTTTTAAAAGCTAATAAGATGTTTTCTATTTATAATGTATATATCTGTATATATTGTAAATAGAAAAGCTTTGGTTTGAAACTTAGTATATAAAATCATGTTTTCAAATTCTAATATATATTTTAGTAATTTGGAAATTCTGATTAATTTAATATAAAACTTTTCAAAGCTATTTTAATAAATAATCATATTGTTTTAAAATACTTAAGGCAAATGTTTAGTTGTTTAAAATATTTTTAAGCTTAAATTTAGATTTAAAAAGAATTAATAAAAAGGTTTATTTTATTTTATTTTTAAAATATAGCTTGATAAACATGAGATAATATCTTTTATAAATTATTTAAAATTGATAAGTTTTTTATTTTAAAATATTAATAATGTATTGTTATGTATTGTTACTATGGTCACTTAATTTTAACATTTTATTTTCAAATATATAATGTATTGTTATATATATATATATATATATTGATAATGTTTAATTTTCATTTTTCCTTTATCACATTTTAACTTATAAAAACATAAACTTCCTTCTCTTCATACCTTTTCTATCTTTCTAAATCAAAAGCTAAGAGAAACACAAACTATTTCTCAATCAAATCTGTAATCAATTCATCCCTCAACAATCAAAAATCTGTAATTAACATCCTCCTCAAACCAAAATGTAAATCAAAGCCTGCATTTTTAACACCTGTATCATTTCTTCAACCAGAAAACAAATCAAAATTCATTAACCTGTACATTTTTAATATCAAAATCAAGCTTGCATCTTTCTTCAATCTAGAATCAAGCCTGTTATTCCTGTTCAAGTCAATAAACTGCAACCCATTTTCAGGATTCAAAACCAAAATTTACGACAAACAAATCAAGCAAACCTGTAATCTCATTTTCGAAAGATAGTTCAAATCAATAACCCGTTTCTTTTTCAAACATGATATTTTCAAAAGCCTACATTCTTCAACCTAAGTTTCAAACTAAAGCAAGTTCAAATCAAGGCAGTCTTAAATCACCTCTATAATAGATTCAGTAACAAGCACATTTCCAGCAAATTCAAGTTTTAAAAGTTTAAAGCTGTTTCATAACAAAGGTGCTCTGTTCATCATTTGTTTTCAGGTGAGTAACATCACTTTTTAAAATTTTAAGCACCTGTAAATTTGTTGCATGTTAATATTTGGAAAATAAGTGTTTGCACAAAAATTGAGCAAACACCTCGATGATTCCCATCCGGAAATACTTACAAAGTGGTACACTGCCCGACGGGTGTAACGAAGTTAAGAAAATCTTAAGGAAAGCTTCCCGCTACACAATACAAGAAGGCATTCTCTATCGGCGCGGCTTCTCTAACCCCTTATTAAGGTGTGTCGCTGGAAGGGAAGCCAAGGAAATCTTATCCAACATCCATCAAGGAAGTTGCGGAGATCACACTGGAGGGCAGACTATGGCAAAGAAGATACTCCGATATGGATATTTCTGGCCCACCTTAAACAAAGACGCCTTGGACTTTGTCAAAAAATGCGACAGATGTCAGAAATTTGCTAAGATCCCTCGACTACCAACAAATGAGATTACTCAGATGACCAGCCCTTGGCCCTTTGCAGTAAAGGGAAGAATGCAGAGACTACTCTCTGCAGGAAAAGCTTGGTAGCATAGCAACTAAAGAGATCCCCTCCTCTTCGATATACCAGTGATCCTTTCAATGAATTAGACCCCAGGGACAAAGAGGAGGAGGCCACCGCCGAGCCTGCAGAGGCTATGGAGTTTGTATCTGTAGACAAACATGACTTAAGTAGACTATTGAAAATCGGATCTCAACTAAAAGCAGAATTGAAGGATCAACTCATTGATTTTCTCTGCCACAACTTGGATGTAGCCGAGCCTGTCATGCTACCTAGCCATGGGAACACCAATGAACGGGGCCTAGCTAGAGTCCAGCCCGAAGTTGGACCCGAGGAAATGCTTGGAACAGAACCCAGTAGGGGAAGATCCAGGCAAGTGCCAACTGTAGCTGAACCTAACATGCTCCTAGAAGACCAGAGGCAGCCACTGGATAATATTAGGACTGATAGACTATACCATCCCTACAGGTCATCTGGACGGAATCAATCCCGTAGAGAAGAAAAAAAATCATTTCTATCTGCTCCAAATTCTGATTAAAGGATGGCGCGATTGTTCAGAGAGTGCGTCCGACGGGATCAAAGAGATCGAGGGATAGGCGCTAGGGTAACCAGCCCCTTCACCCGCAATATCGAAATTGCCATCACCCCCCCCCCCCCCGAGAATGGAAAATGCCAACAATGGAGCCTTAAAAGGGAACCTCTGGCCCCGTCGTACACTTACAGAGATACACACAGCATATGCTCATGAGCGGAGCGACAGAAGGAGTATTGTGTAATTGCTTTCCACTATTCTTGGCAGATCTAGCTACCTCCTGGTTCTGCCATCTACCCCAAGGGTCCATCAGCTCATGGGAAATGTTGAAAGAAAATTTCATCAGCCAATTCCACATTCATGTGGAACAACCTAAGGACGCTTATTCCTTATCCAATATCAAACAAAAGCCCAGAGAGACAGTGCAACAATATCTAACCCGATTCAATGCCGCAGCGGCCGCAGTCCAGGATGCCGATGAAAAACTTATCCTAATGGCCCTCTGCAGTGGTGTGCATCCGGATACTAAATTTGCTAGGAGAATAACGAAAGAAAAGCCAACTACCTTACCCGATTTCTTCCATGAAGCCGAAAAATATATGAGACTTGAAGACACTGCCATTGAAAGGCAGACAGGGCAACAAACTATGGCAGCTCATGGCAACACACCCGCAGTAGCAAAGGACGTTCGAAGAAATGATTCCAGAGATAGTGCTAGGGGCAAGAAGGGAGAAAAGCGTCTATATCGGCCAGGACCGAGATTTGACACTTACACTCCTTTGAATGAAACAATCGAAAACATCTTCCTGGCCACCCAAGACGAAGTTAAATACAAACGCCCCCCGACAAGAAGGAATTAGATAACGCAATTAAATCTGGAAAGTTCTGCCATTTCCAGGAATCTCATGGGCATGATACCAATGAATGCCATCATCTCCGGGACTTAATTGAAGAACACATCAGAAGGAAGAGACTGGAACGCTATGTAAAAAGCAGGGACCAAACTGTAAAAGACACACAGATTTATAGTGGTTCGGCCAGAATGTGCCTACGTCCACTTTATATGTTATTCTCCTTTACTGATCAGATTACAAGTACAAAGCTTTGATTACAAGTACATGAAAGTTGTTTGGAAGTTCTATCCGTGCTTGATCAAAGCTACCATCTACAACTAAGACATGAGGGGTAGTACCTTTTCCTCTTGTATATAAAAACGTAGCTATAATTTGTTCGCACAACACACAAACATTGCAAGATATGAAATTATATTTTAAGCAAGAACTTAGCATCAAACACGATTGAATCACAGACATGTGCACAGCTGTATTTCTTATGCAGCATATCAAAATAACAAAAGCATTCAAATATAGCAGAATCAGTCTAAGTTAAAAGTTACATGCCAAAAATCAAGTTGTTCGTTACATAATTACAATCTGAAAATTACATTAATGTTTTAAGACTAACATAGACAGCAATGTCAAGTAAACCAAAAAATGTCCAGATCAAGCCAAGGAGTCGGCTGCATCGGGGCTTCGCCTCTATCCTGCTGGCCCTTCGAGATTTACTTAACCGCAGGATCGGAACTCCCAGCATGTGGACCAGAGGTAGTTGGCGCTTCAGAGGTCCTACCTGTCCAATTCAGGAGAAGAATCCATTAAATAAACAATAAGCAACCAAGTTATGAAAAGGCTAAAAGGAAAGACTTACCAGCATCTGTTCCTTGATCATCATCCTCCAACTGCACACCTACCTCCTCAGCAAGGAGCAGCCGCATACCCTCCTTCACCGCCACTTTCTCTTCCTTGGTGAATTGGGTCGTAACCACATCCATTCTGAAGGCCATGCCACCCTCCTTATCCGCATTAGCCTTGGCCTCCTCCAGAGCCCTGAGATAAATCCTGGCCATGACTCGGGGATAATCATCCATCCAGGATAAGTTGCCCTGTTTCCAAGTACGGAAGTACATATCCTGGAGCATCTCATCCATCATCCCCTCATTCTCCTCGAACTCCCTCATTCGGACCTCATAAGCCAACAGCTTTGCAACGGCAGCATCCCTCTCCGATCGGTATCGTGAGCGGTTAGCCTGAAGAGATTTCCTCATTGCCTCCATCTCCTCCTTTAGCTTGGTTTGAGCAAACTCTGCGGCTTCAAGCTTCCTAGATAACTCCTCTACCCGCTTGAGATCCGCTTTTCGGACCTCATCCACAGTTGCAATAGCCATATCGATCCGTTCCTTTCAGGCAGCCTCCATTCTCTGTAACTCTGCTCTGCTAGCCTCTTCCATGGTTTTCTTTAGTCGCCTGGAGGCGGCCTCATGCTGAGAGATATGGATGGCCTGATCGGCGAGTTGCTTGGCCTGGTCGGAAACCATTAACCGCAATCGAATGTTAGCACTCCCGATTTCCTCTCCGGCCTTGACCAGTCGGGAATGATGCCCCATAAGCTTCCTAGTCTCCTCAGCAACCCGGTTGATGTTTGCCTTTGCTTCGTCCCCCATAGTTACAATCCGAGTAGTAAGCAAATTAAGGTTCAGGGACTTAGCCTCATCAAGCACCCGCACCATAGGATTGCGAGGGAGAAGGTGCTCACCAGTAGCCTCGTCAAAAGAAATATCATGAGAGCCTGGATCCAGGTCCGGATGACCCGCAAACGGATTACGAGCCAAGCCGGGATGATCTATTGGGGTAACAGTAGGGTGTTCAGACGGATGCGGGGTAGGTATAAACTCAATGTTCTCCTCCGTGGTATCCCGAGGAGGTTGAGTTGGGGGCTGAGAACTAGGTGAGGATTCGAACAAGGAACGGCTCCTCTTCCTCTTTTGAATGTCCTCTTCGATGACCCCAAGAAGAGGACGGTAGCCGACTACATCTCCGGGGCGGTTAGTCGAAGGCTTCGGCTTAGTAGAAGCTTTGATAAGTTTGTATTGTTCAAGCTGGTGCCGAACGTATGATGTCTTGGCCGCTTCGCCCGCTCCTGGAATAAAAACCAAGTGTTACAAGCATACATTGAGCTATAATTCAAGAAACGCATCAAGTTAAGAAGAGTAAAAAGACGCTTTTGTTATACAAACCCTGGGGAGGAGTAGGATACTGCAATAAGTCCTGGATCTCATTCCAGGACAGGAGCTGGCCATAAAATATTCCTAAATCCTTACCATAAATGGAGTCGTCAGGAGTCAAAAATTCACCTTGAATCGCAGGGGTTGCCTTAGCTGAAATGCTCTTGGAAGATGAATCGGCACCAGTCCCGGCCTTGTCAGCTTTCTTTGGCTTCTCCACCAAGGCCGATCTTTCCTCCAACCCCTCAAAAGCTTGGCGGAAAGCATCATCTGTCCACTCTTGGATCTCCCCTGCTTGCCCAGAGGACAAAGCCCTAGCGCTATCACCGCTCTGTCCTTCGCCACCATCATCACCATCACCTTCTCCATCACCTCCGCTCTCCTCCTCGCTTCTTTCCTCCTCCACATTTTTCTCCTCCTGAACATCTGGACATGTGCTGGGAGAGGGTCCATCGGACTTCTTGAGTTTCTTCCCCCCGACGACTGGGTGTATCGAGAAGGGTTTCCTTTTGCTGCTCTTCGCCGTATCCCCTCCTTTAGCCTTGGCAGCCCTCTCCTCGGCTGTGTCTCTCTGCTTGACCACAGACTGACGTGGTAGAATCAAATTGTGCCCCAGAAGAGTAGCATTCTTGATCAAGTAAGAAGTTGACCTCTCCCTTCCCGAAATGGCTTCTATTTCCGCAGCCATCTGAACCAGGCGATCGTTCTCCATGACCGCAAAGCCACATGTCGCTAGCAAGAAATAAAAACACATAAGAAGAAGCATTGCAGTCAGAACGGAAATTATAAATAAGCTTCAACTTACAGCCAGAGGTGAAGCGACGGATAGAAACAGAGTCATCCTTGACGAAAAACCATTCCTTCTTGAGCATGCTGAACTTCGAATATAAGTCCAGGACCGGCTTGAAGGACACGGCCGATTCTAAGCTAATGTAGGGAGACCCCTTCTTGTAGCCTCTCAAATTGTACAGGTACCGAATCTCCTGGTTGGAGGGGGGACGCCTGTACTTTCTCCGGAAGATGATAAATAGACTCACCAAGATAGCATAAGAGTTGGGCTGAAGCTGGAAAGGGGCCACCTTCAAATAGGTGATGAAGCTGACTATCCAAGCATTGATCGGGGGAATGGCCCCACACATACAATGGTACCTGCTATAAGCAAAATATCCTTCAGGAGGGTCATACGGCATAACTCCATTCCCTGGCAGCACCATGTGTGCTCTGTTAATCCCGAAAGAACGAGATATAACATCAAGTTGCTCCTCTTTAAGGGAGCTAGGAAAGCAGTCAAGTGGCGAGTTCAGGATCTCCTGAGGGCCGTACCCATCTACTAGTGATCTCGGGGGAGGTCCATGACGTCCCGGTCCTGACTGAGCTGGGGGCACTGTGGAGGACTCTTCTCTGTCCTTGGATTTCTTCTAATCTGATCGAGTTTCCACTTTACGAGACATTTAACTGCAAACACAAAAAAGTGCATCGTTAGAATGAGGGAAGTAAACAAGCAAGTGTATGTAGTCTGGAATTTCACTCGCAGTTCAAAACATAAAAGTGCGTTCGGTAGTTCAAGGCCGAAAGGTCATTCGGCACTCGAACTCCCGAATTCATCCGGTAAAGCAAGGCAAAAGGTCATTCGGCACTATACTCTCCAGTCCATTCGGTAGTCCAAGGCTCAAATACCGTTCGGCACTCATATCCTCCGATCTCATTCGGTGGTTCTGGAAAAAGTTGGTTCGGTGAAAGAAGACCTCACCTGGTCTGGCAATGTAATTGATTCGGCAGGAAAAAATTGGTTCGGCTACTTCAGTTGGTAAGGAATAACGAAAGCATAAGGCCCATACTTATAGGCAAATATCAACGGCCGGACCAATTGGTTCGGCGTTCGAGGCCGGATGAGAGTGTCCAAGATGAGTGACCTAAAACAAAGCACGCCATATGCAGGCACATGCCCTACTTTGGGGGGCAAGTGTTGGGTGTGTTTCGACCGGGCCAACACCACTGAACCAACCCCTTTCTAAACCACTGCCGAACCAACTCTTTTCCTAAGCACTGCCAAACCAACTCCCTTCCCAGTGTACTACCGAACCAACTCTTTTCCTAAGCACTGTCGAACCAACTCCCTTCCCAGTGTACTACCGGTCCAACTCACTTCCTATGCCTAGCCGGACCAGAACTCAACCCATCTACCACCGGACCGTAGCGTTACCGAACCTACACATCTCCAAGGTACTACCGGACCAACCACTGCCGAACCAAAGCCACTCCCTTCACATGCCTGCTGAACCAAAGTGATACCGGACCAATTCCACTCCAACCATCTCCGAACCAAGGCCTTGCCGAACCAACATTGCCAGGCCAGATTGCTTCAGTCCAGGCCTACCAGCAGCTATATACATCCTGGACCCCTACCCTCCGCCTCACTCTATAAATAGAGGGGCAGGGGTACAACAATGGCGGACAAGTTTGAGAGCTCAAGCACGGATAGAACTTCCAAACAACTTTCATATACTTGTATTCTAAGCTTTGTACTTGTAATCTGATCAGTAAAGGAGAATAACATATAAAGTGGACGTAGGCACATTCTGGCCGAACCACTATAAATCTGTGTGTCTTTTACAGTTTGGTCCCTGCTTTTTACATATTTGCGTAAATCACCCAAATCGCTAAGAACAACATAAAATCGACTAAATGATACGACTTGGAGGTCTCTGCTCAATTTTTGTGCAAACAATAAGTATGTTCTGTGTGATTATATATAAGTGAATTATCTGTATATATGGTTGTATAGAATGTGTGCATGCTGTTGTATCTGTGTTTACCTGTTCTTAGTTTTCAAAGTTAAGGTTTTAAATCAAAATCCATTATCTCTTGAACCAATCACTGTTAGGACATAGGATCCAAACAAAATTTGTTTGTTTGATCATGAAGTAAAGTTTAAATTTTATTTAAATAAATTAAAATTGAAATTGCTCTGGAAAATCAAGTAGAACAGAGCTAACTTAGACTAAGTGAAAATTCAAATATACCGATTCAATTGTTTCAGGCATGTAATCTGAAACTCTATCCAAAAACATGATTTTTAGGAGTAAAATCATAATTTTTAGTATTTGATTATGGGAGCAGTTCGAGTTTGTTTAGGTTTTGAAAATGGGGTGGTTTCTGGCGATCTTAGTGGTCAGGGAAGTCATGGTCATCACTGGTGGTAGTGGAGTGATCGGTGATGCGGGGAAAAATGTCAGATATGTGAATATGTTGCTGTGGCGATGACAGGAGGTCGTAATTGTCTATAACCCTTGCTTTAAGGGTTGGTCGGAATGCATTCATTCCATCAGCTCTGGTGCATCAAGCCCCGCTATAATTTGGGTACTAGCGGGAAGGTTGGCGAAGTTGTGAAAGTCCGCTAAGACGCTCCGGTGATCGGCATTAGGAGGTCGAGAGTTTTCTACGTTTTAGTATTTGTTCCAGGTTTGGACTAGATTACTCGAATTCGATTTTTAGTGACGATCGAAAAATTTGGGGTTTGGATCATCAGAGGTTGTGGTCGCTGACCTTGGGAGGGTTGCGGCGTTGATCAGGAACGGTCGGAGCCACCGTGCATGTGCACGGTGCATTTTGGTTCATGGTGAAGCCTGGGTTTGAAGGGAAGGAGGTACTCGAGTTCTTCTCGAGTCAGATTGCATGAGTGACTCAAAGGATTGTGAGTTTTGGCTCGGGAATTTGAGTGGGTGGTTCGGGTCATTTGTTTAGTTATAGGTTTTAAACCTGACAGTTTTTCAAATTTTAAGTTGAATTTAAAATTTGAATGCAAGATTTATAATAGAGTTTTAAATCAAATTTTTAAGTATGGGTGCAAATTAAATTTGTATCCTATTTTTGAAATAAATAAAGTTTTATAAAATCAAAATATTTAAACAAGTTAAAGATTTGAAGTATATTTGTAAATAAGTTAGTTTTCCAATAAAATGTTTAAAACTTTGTTTATATAAAATTATTTTATAAAAGTTTTCCTTACTATTAGAATGTGAAGTTATATAAATTTGATTAAGTTAAGTTTGCAAGTTAAATAATTAATTTATTTTAAAAACTTGATTTTTTTAAATATAATTGATTAATTTAGTTTAAACTTTTTCTTATATAAGTTTCTCTTATAAATGATAAATGTTTCTTTGCATTTGTTTAAGAGGTTTATAAATTATTTTAAGTTTTGAGAAGTTAAATCATTTTTAAAAATCTTAATTAAAAATGGAATTTAAAAGTTGGTTAAAGGTGAAAAATGTTTTAAATACACATATTAATGATAAGTAAGTCATTAATAAAGAAAATGATTCATCTTAAAGATAATTAAGGTTTAATGATTAATTAAGTTAATAAGGTCATTAAGGAGTAATTAATTAATGATTTAGATGAATTTATAATTAGAGATTAATTAATTGATTATTAAGAATTAATTAATTTATAATTAATAATGGTTAATTAAAGTTTAATTACTTAGGAAAGTAATTAAAGAATTGATAATAGTTAATGAATATAATTAACTAGGGATTATTAAATAATTAATTAATGTGATTAATTTTAATAATTAATTATATTAATTAATTAAAAATAATCATTTGTGGAATTGTTTAAGTATAATTACTTAATAAAAATAATTAAAGGGATTAATTACTCAGTGTAATTAATTAAATTAATTTGATTAGTTTAAGTTAATTAATTAGTTTAATTAATTTAATATTAATCATTGGATGATGGGTTAAGTATAATTACTTAGTGTAATTTATAAAGTATAATTACTTAGTGATGTAATTAATGGGTAATCACTGGACGTAATTAATAGGAGAATGGTAGTAGTTTGGGTTTAATTACTTGGTGTAATTAATATGAAGGATAATTACTTAATGAAAGTAATTAATAATTAATTACTTTGTGTTATTAATTTAAGAATTGATTAATAAACTTATTTAAAGTTAATTAAGTGATGTAATTAATTAAAGATTGTAAATTACTGATTGTGATTAATCAAGATTGATTAATGAATAAAGATTAATTAAAGACTAATTATTAAATATGATTAATAATTAATAATTAAAGAAGTAATTAAGGATAATTAATTAATATAATTGATGAAGTAATTAGGGATTGATTAATTAAGATTAATTAATCAATAATGAGTAATTATAAAGTAATTAACTAATGTAATTAATTATGAATTAATGTAATTAATTATAGTTAATTAATTATTGAGAGTAATTAAAGGTTAATTATTGTAAATGGTTAAGGATAATTAATTTGTGTAATTAATTAAAGGCTAATTACTTAATGTAATTAGAGGATAATTAATCAAGGATGATTAATTAAGATGGATTACTAGAAGATGATTAATCAATTGGTTTGTAATTAAGCAGTGGTTAAGTAAGCAAGATTTATGTGATGGAAATAGTTAATTTAATTTATTTTAAATTAATTAGAGATGAAAGTAATTAATTTAATTCATTTTAAATTAATTATAGATATTGTGATTAATAGATCTTTGCTTATGTATGGCGGATTGATATTGAATGCCTTGATTGTTTGATATCTCTGATGAGATATTTGTTGATATGTGATATTGGGTGCTTTGGTTGAATTGTGATGATATGGGTTATCTATTTGTGACAACGTGAGTTATCTATCTCTGTGAATATAGATAATGAATCAAATTTGTTTTAACCTTAAAACAACTTGGCTTTAAAAGATGGCGTTTTGGATTTCGATGAGACCAGGATCGGGTTTTCCGATTCGGATATCCGAAAACCACATCAATCCAAATTAACGATAGGTCGTGAATCTCAAGTGAAGATGAAGATTCAGAGTGCAAGGGTTATTGTCGTTAACTTTGAGGGTGATTCCAAAATGAGTGTAACGAGATAATGCCTTAGGTTTCGGTCGAACCCGGAACAAACTTATATGGATTGAATGCTTTCAGAACATCATCAGGTGGGTGATGAGCATTCTAAGATAGATGTGTTCTATAAAGATAATCGTAGCCTCAAGCCTCATCAACCGAGAATGACTAAAACAGGGAAGGTGCAGCAAGGCTAAGTGAGTCGCGCTTAAGTAGGACAAGATCTTCCCCTGTCTAGAAGTCCGTTTATATTCGGCTGTGTAGGCAGTTGGTTGCAAACAACTGCGGGGTTGTCTTGTTCGGGACTATTTAGTAAGGAATGGTTCCGACCTTGTGTTGCAGGGGAATGGGAGTAATCCTCGGTATGGTAATTTAGGACACATATTGTGATGGGCGGTACCCCAATAGCCCTGCCATTGATGGAAACCCATTCTTTCCACGTGCCCTTTATGGTTTCGATGGTATTACCCACTTTGTGGCTAGTATGCTGGAATTTAATCATGTAACAATTTCAGCTATTTCTTATTTACTTGAAAACCCTAGACCCTATTATAATATCACTAGATTTCCTATCAAATGTTTTGGTTATCGTAAGGTAAAAACTTTTCCGCGTTTATGTGCGGGGAGTCCTATGAGATACCTTTTGTTTTTAAAGGTTTTTCAAAGTTAAGCAACTTTAACCTGTTACTCACACCAGACCCATGTCTGACCCGGAGTTTATCTTTTGTTTTCTTAAACTCTTGGGTACTCAAATTTTTACGAGTAGCCAAGGGATTTAGGTTAGCTTTGACGAATTCTAGAGGAGATATGGAGCAGGAGGCTTCAGCGTTTGTAGATATTAGTGGTTCCGCTGTGTGATCTCTGAGTCGTTTCTTTATGTTGTATCTTATGTTGCAATAACTAGACAGATGTTTATAACTGTGTAGTATGTGTTGTATAAGCTGTGTAACTCTGATAGCTGTTGTATACTATGTAATACTTATGTGATTAATAGAATTCATTCATTCCGCTGTTGAGATTCTGATGTTGTTCCTTTCTTTCTTCTCTATCTTTCTATTTTCTATCCCTTTCTTTTTTAACGATGATGCGACTTTCAGTGGAGAGAAAGGCGGGTCGTCACAGAACCATTCTTTGGAAGACAGTTTCATTTACTCTTTAACGACATACTTTCTGATGTCATGTAAATAATCATCTTTTCATTTTCATTTAAATAAAGGTTATGTTTTTATTTTTCTCCTTCCAATTGGGTTGACTGTGGGGACATAGTCAAAATCAAGTGTAGGGGGAGATTCGTCTTCTTTTTGAATTTTCATGATTAATTTTTCACTTTTTCCTTCCAAAACTCAAAATAAATGTCAAAATTTTTAAATACAAATGAAAAAAAATTCAAGCATTTTGATTTATTTTTAAAGAAACACTATAGGATTAATATATGGTTTTGGTTTATTAAATTTAAATTTTTTAAAATTTATTTGTCTTAACAAAAATAAAAATGAAGTTTGATTACAAATAATGATAGTTTAACCAGTATATAGGAAGGTTCATATGCGATAATTATTAATATATCCTATTTGAAAATCCTTGTTTTAAAAATTAGTTGATTTAAAGTAAAGAATATAACATTTTTTTGTCTTCTAAGTAAGGTGGTGCTAAGATGATTTTGAAAATTCTCTCTATCCAAAAAAAATTTGAAAAAAAACATATAAAAAACAAAACATTTGTATATATGTAAATATTTTCTATTAACATCTACGGTCGACAGGCGTTCACACTTGTGTGTTCACTCGCCATGCTCAGTACCCTTGTCACGTAAGCTCGAAAGGAAGTGTACGATCGGTATATCTGGCCTCTGTTTATCTGAGTTAGGTGTATATATATAAAAATTATTTTTAATAACGCCTACAGTCAATAGGTGTTCACACTCGTGTGTTCACTCGCCACGCTCTGTATTCTCCTCACATAAGTCCACAAGGCAGTGCATGGGTAATATATCTGGCCTCAGTTTATCTGAGTTAGGCATATTTAAATATTGTTAATATCAATTTCAAAAGAAAAATGGAGAGAGTAAGCAAATGAAATCCAAGCACTATTTTAACTTATTTGATTTGACTTGTTATTGAACTGAAATGAAAATACCACTTTGATAAAATTTGATAATTAACTAAGGATCTATTTCATAGTTATACTTTGTGATCAACTAAAAAACCGAGTTAAACTATAGTCTATTTGTTATGATAACTTCGTTTTTTGGAAATTTTGGTGAGTAAATGACTGACATTTTCCAGATAATGACCAAAACCTATATTTAACTTATTTGTGTCAATTTAAAAGTAAATCTTCCATTTGTAAATATTTCCAAAAACTTGCATTCATCCCATTGTAAATAAATCTTGCACTTTGTAAATATTTTCACTTTGCATTTGGACTTTGTGGGTAGTATCTGCTGAAAATCCTAACGAGACAACACTCGTCCTACTGGGGACATCTAGAGTTTAACGGCTTATTGCATACGCTCAATGCAATCGTGCTCCCTACGAAAATGGATTTATCTTAGTTTTTCTTCATTCGAGGACGAATAAAAAGACAAGTAAAGGGGTATTTGATGTGCACGTAAATGTGCATATTTTTACCACCATATTTAATCTATTTAACTTAAATAAATGAACATATCGGGTATTTTAAATTATTTAAACCAAATCCAAATTATTTTCAAATTGTCACATATTCATCTTCATATAGGAGCAAAATGGTTATTTTTATGCATATATTAAATTGAGAAAATTTAATTGGAAATTTCTATATTATTTTACAGGAATTTAACCTTAATTACAAGTGGTTTCATGAAGGAATATGCATGCACAAAGAAGATACAAAAGAATAAAGATGGAAATAATTCAAAGTGAAGAACATGGAGGGCCCCACCCACTTAACTTGATTTTAAATTAGGACCTACGCACATGCTAAAAGGCCATTAAAGCTTCATGTACATTTAAGTGGGGGATTATTGAAGCTAATGATAACTTAGCCACCACACTTCCTACAAGGGCATTTTGGGCATTCCTCAAAAATATGCATTATGGTTTCTAACTTGTATAAATAACCATTATGTTTCATGTAACTTCTTCCTTAGTCTCTCTTTAGTTTAGTTTAGGCTCAAAATGAAAAGATAAGCTTTCTTTATCTTTTCATGGCTACTTAGCCATTTTTTATTTCATGTAATTTTTTTTTATGCAATGTTAATCAATGTTTAATTTTACTTACATGCTCTCTTTCTTTCATGCTAATAGTGTAGATTTTATTTTATGCAATTAGATTGGTTCTCTTTTCCATTAGCTTTCATTTTCCTCTTTTTTTTGTTTTGTTTATTTCATGTTGCTTTCTTTTGGTGTTGATATGATAACACAAATGAGAGGCTAATCTCTATAATTTAGGTGTAATGATGCTCTCTTGAATCATGTATATGCAACATAATTTTTTATTTATATCTCTTTTGTGCTTAATGGAAAGTTAGATGTTCGTGTGATTTTATGTTTAATATTGAGTTTGATAGTTTATGTTGTTCAAAACAAATAGACTATGCTTAATCATGTGAATCACTAATCACCTCTTCATCTACATATGATTACAGTAATGGAAGTGGATTTAGAATCAAAATTTGATGGTTGATGTTTCTACTTCGATAGTTAATAAGCCATGCTTAAAATGGATTCTACTTTTAATTTCACGTCATTTTCATCAAAGTTAGTACGTGGGTTAGAGGATGCATTAAAGTTTGATGGTTTAAGTGTGTTAATTAATAACACAATTAGGCCATACTTATGATAAATGCATCAGCTAAACACACAAATGACCAAAAAGAGATCATAATTACATTATGTTGATTTATGTGATCATTAGAGGGGATTTGCCTCTAAATTGCTCTTTAATCTCATATTTTTATTCTCCTTAGTTTTAGCTTGTTGTTACTTCCTTTTAGCTAGTTAACAATCTCTCGATTTTGCTTTAATTTGATTGAATAGAATATAAAAATCTAAACAATTCCCTATGGATCGACCCGTACTCACATACGTGATACATTCGTACACCGTGCTCTTGCGGTTTAAATTTTATTATAAGTTTTTCAACGGTTTTCTAATTCGATAGAAATTCCGTCATTAAACTTCTATCCATTCAGTTGACTCAAACCCATTGTATTTCAGTCTCGACAAACGAGTAGTCTATTTAGTTAAATTTGTCTGTCTACGGCCTTGCCAAAAGGCGGTTAACACTGAGAATTTCTATTATGACGAAAATTACCATGGATTTCTACTTATCCAACATACGCCCTAATTTGGGCCAGAGATTCTCATTACAAAGATAAATATTAATAATTCCTAATTATCCGACATATACCCAGATCCGTGCTTGGGATTTTTAACATGAAGACAATTATTATGGATTTCTAGTTATCCACCATAAATAACCGGATCCGGATTCAAGAATTCTACTCAAAGAACTATTTCTGAATACTTCTATTTGGTTCTGGATAACTCACTATTTACTTCTAAACTTCACAAATTGATATCCAATTAAGGTTAATGTTTTATAACACAAGACGATTCTCGGGATTATCCTAATTTTCGGGAAATTTTCCAAATGCAAATTAACATTGATGAGTTACAAAGGCTTGTTTCCAAATAATAGCTTATGGCCCCTATTTACAGCCATTGGCTATTTCCCACAAGAAGTTCGAAGACTACAACTATAATATGCATTAATGGCTATCGATTACAAACCTCATATCCTTTATTAAATTAGGAGTATGATCAACTATCTGTCTAAACATAGAAGCACTACCACTGACTTATCGTGAAGCATGCATAAATATGACAATGAGTTAGCCATAGAAAATGCCACTTACTTTTGAACTTTGCAAGAAAAAAAAAGTTATAAAGAGCAAGGAAGATTTGAAACTTTTGTCCTAAAGAACAAAACTTCTTTCATACTAGGGTGTGGGGGATAAATGTTAACCATAAAATCCACTTAAGAACAGGAGTTTGAAAGAAGTTTAATAAGAATATCAGGCTCCACTGGAGTTACAGGCATGTGTTTCAAGGTCATTAGAAAGCATTTCGAGGGCATTGAGAAGGCCTTCGAAGGAGTCGGTGACACCAGGTGTTCATACCAGTAATAAACAGCGTGAAAGCTTTCGAATCATATGGGAGCAGGACTATCCTTCTACCACATTCAACCATTCAATGCAGATGGATTCACGTATTTAAAGAACGCAAGGATGGTCTCGAAACCACTAGTTGAAGGCAAAGAACATCAGCCACTCATATGCGCACCAAACCTTTCGGAACCGAAGGTTTCGCCTTTATAACAACCCTTTCGAAAGCATATACAAGCCTTTTGAACTGGTCAAAGCTAATGACATCAAAAGATGGTTTCGCATCAACTCACAGGCATGCATTCGAAAGATACTCAACATCATCGAAACCATTGGTATTTCGACATCTTCGAAGCCCTTATGGACAGCATATCGACAGAGTCGGAAGCTTCTATCTTACTTCCAATGACAATAGAGCAATATGAAGAGAAAGGCGCATTTGAAGACCTTTCGAAGACGTCGAAAGAAGTTCTAGAGAAAGCAAAAAAGGAATATTAATGGATTGGCAAAGGCAAAAGGTTGATAAAAGACCCTTTCAACTCAGTCGAAAGGTTTGGAGTAAGATAGGGACAGCCAAAGTGTGAGCTAAAAAACTCAAAAGAGATGCCTTTCAACTACGTCAAAAGAAGACAAGGCCTTTTGATCAAGTTGAAAGGCTTAAGGCGGCATATAACAAGGGGGCCTTTCGACTGGGTCAAGGGTATTAACGCAGATGGGTATCGATCTATATCTATAAATAGGAATTATGGGGTCTAGTTTTGGGGACAGAATTTTGGAACCCTAAGCTCATTTCTCACATCTCTATTTCTTTGTGACAACAAACATCTTTGTAAACCCATAATTGATTTGGGGAAAGCTCTCATAATTGTAACTCATTTTGGACTAATTAAAATGGAAGAGATGGCGAATTCATTAAGGATTTGGATGATGAGGAAGATCATTGTGATTATTAGCTAGACTAATGATCCATTGCACAAGATTATATCTTATTTTCTTATCTTCCTTTTGTCTATTAGATACATTAAGATCAACCTAGATTTGATCATTCGAAACACATTATTATCAAAATAAAAATGCAGAAAATAAAAATGATGATCAGGTTTCGACCTTGATGAGTTAATGAAACTTAGGAATATCCAGGCTGATCTTATGCAAAGTGAACTGAATGAAGCTTAGGTAATTACAATTTGGATCCGTGCCTAAAGGATGAAGCTTTATACGCCATGGTCAAAAGGGGTGTTCCATAGGGAATCCAGTATGTAGTTGAAAAGTGAATGTTAAGAAAGGGATTCATTTGAAAGTGGTTTACCTCCCACTTCTTCTGCAATAAACCAGAATTTCTTTCATTTAAAATTCATATATTTAATTGATTTTAAATTTTTAAAAGTTAAGTTTATAAGCTGAATAGATTTTATTTCGAATATAGTAATTTAATTGGATAATTAAATTGCCAATTTAATATTTGAAATTGTAGAAACAATTGAAAATTGAATTTAATATGAATAAAAATGATTTATAAATTTGAATTAAATTCTATTTGAATTAGGATGATGTTAGAGAATGTTTAAAATCGAATTAAAAGTTAGTTTGTAAAAATTGAATATTTTAATATTTAATTGACGTGTAAAAATAGCCATTTTTCAAACAGTCTTGGATTTCAACGAAACTAGTTTTTTCGGATCCGTAATGTTATATTATTGTAAGATCTCAAATTTCGTGTCAATCGGATTTACGGTTTGTCTGGGGCAAGCTAAAACGTGTAGAAATCTATTTTAGTGAATTTTAAATTTAAATAATTCGATTTGGAAACCTATCTTTCAAATACGATTGAATTGGCTCCCGATATATATTCCATTGTGTTCGTAATAGGGGTTAAACATTATAAATGCCAAGCGGCACGCTTCGTTTCAAGTTCGAAAAATTTCCGAATGAATAGTGTTGTAGAATTTTCTACAAAAGCCCTCCATCATTTCATTTTTCACAAGCATTAGGGTTTCAAAGCCCTAGCCGCCACTTCTTGTTAATGGCCAAAATTTCATTTCGTTTCTCCTCAATTATCTTCAAATCCATCGATCTATTCGAAAAAGTTTCAACTACAAAGTTGTAGACAACGTCGAGAACTATAAATCTAATGGTTATGATCGAAAAATACGAAGCGGATCGACGGCTATCTTTGTTTGGACTTGGCGTGTTCGAGCTCGAGTAATGAGGCAATAAGGCAGCCGAAAGGGGCCGGTCTTCGGCTGGAGGTGGAGGTCGTGTCGCGCGTTCAGTTGGTAGTAACTGATCGTCGGCAAGGTGATGGTAGTAGGCTCGAAAATTCGATGAAGTCGGCGGCTATTGGGTTAATTAAGTGTGTGTTTTACTAGGTGAGGAGGAGAAAGGAATAGCAGCCAGATGTGTTGGGTTCGAAATTGACGGCCATGATTTAAAGGTTTAAAAAAATAAAATAAAAATGAAATTGCTTTATATATTAATTCGTACAATGTTTAAAATGCTGTAATTTTTTCATATGAGGTCCGTTTCACACGAAACGAATTGCATTGGGTTCGTATGGATGACACTACGCGATGGAGTTGGTTTGGAGTTGATTGGAGCTAGTGTGAATTTTGGGTAAAATTAAATGCTTGTTTAATTTTATTAGGAATAAAACGCTGCAACTACTATTGGATGCAATGTGAGTATAACTCACTCTTTCTGACTCATTGATATTTTTATATAAGTGAGAAATAATATATTATATGATGATTGATGATTGTTTGGATGATATATAATATAGCCTAGTGGAGCAGATGGCCCTATACGTTTCTGTGTGTGAGCGGATGACCCTTTGTATGCACGTCTGCCTTGAAGCGGACATTGTACACATATTCTAATATGTATATTTTTTGTAGGTGATAGGTTGGAGGGATCTAACTGGATTCCTCACCCGTATTGATTTATTTACAAATATTATGATATATTCTATTATCATATGATATATGATGTTTTGGATGTTGTTATTGACGTATTTAGTGCTGTTTCATCATTAGGCCTATGTTTTGGAATCTAAAAATATTTAAGTGATGATTTCAAAATTTAAAAGGATTTTAAATTTATTTTGAAAATAAACGTTTTGTTGAATTTTTGAATCGTTAAGAATTAATTTATTTTAAATAAATAAATGTTATAACTTTTTTATGTTATAAAAATTATGATTTTTGTGAAATATGATTGAAATGTGTTGGACATCTGAAGTTGATTATTTTATAAAAAAAAGTTTAAATGGTGATTTTTGAATTTATTATAAAAGGTTTATATATAAGATTTATAAAAATGGATATTTTATAAATCAAAATGATGGGATTATAAAGGAATTTTGTATGAGTTAAAATGAGGTTATAAATGGGTTGTATAAGTAAATATGATTTATAGATTTATAACTGAAGCACTTATAAAAAGAATGATTTTGGAAATAAATAGTTTATAAGTAATTAACTTATAATTGGATTTTAGCATGTAAATGAGCTATAAATAGAATTGGTTAATAAAAAGGATTTTTGAAATGGAAGTTTTTATTAAATATAAACATGATTTATAAACATTGTTTTATAAATCCAAAATTAATTGAATTTGATAAATTAAATATAGAAGTTTATTAAAGGAGATATACTCGTGATTTGGATAGTGAATTATCCTTTAAATTAAAGGTTGTAATAATAAAGAATTTGGTTGGGAATTATATCTATGATTTTGGACAGTGGATTATCCTTTAAATAAAACGTGTTGAAGTATTAGATTTGGTAAACAATTTATATTCACGATTTTGGACAGTGGATAATATATTAAAGAAATGTTTTGGAAAGTGATATTTTAAAATGTAGTTAAACGATTTAAAGATGTTTTAAAATATGTTAAAGATCGAAACCATAGATTTCAACATTCATTGTTGAAATAGACGTTTTCGAGAAATAAGGAAATGATGGACTATAACACTGTTGTTATAGTAAATGATTTTCGAAAGGAAATGTTTTTGTATAGTAATGAGATTTATATATCAATCTTATTTTTGAATTCCTATACTAATGATTTTGGGTTTTCGTAACAATGTTTTACGCAACATTCGTTTTGACCCAAATAAATGTGTTTAAAGAGAACGTTTTCCTTATAGAATAAAATATATACTTAATCGTAATTTAAGTATATGTAATATTTTCTAAGTGTTGAAAATAAATTGATTTGTGAATTACTTAGTGTTAAATAAGTTTTTGGAAATGTTTTCCAATATAAAAGTTGAAATGGTTGAAAATATATCCTTTTTAAAGATAATTTGAAGTGAATATTTGGCAAGTGATTTAATTAATAAAAGATTAATTTAAAAGGGCCTTGTGATTGTTATAGTGCTAAATATTTGTTTGTTTGTTTTGATAGTTAAATAACCGACTATCAGACTTGGCCAAATTTTAGTTCCTTAACTTGATGTGGGAACTATTTAGTCGTACACTTAGTACGTAGCCTTTCTTTGTAGGCTTGATTATCGTTTGTGTTGAGGATGTTGATTCGTATAGTGCGGAGTATTACACCCATCTATCAAGCTTCCTTCTTGGCCCTAAGGATAGTAAGTTGAAAGTTGGAGACGTGATAAGTCTATGAGACTTAGTTTCTGTGTGAGGTTGAGAAACGCTTTTGCGTTGATGGTGCGAAGAGACCGGGATCGGTTTATCCGAAAACCACTTCGGACCAACGTATATGCGACGATTGTGCAGGTTGTTTTGTGATGATATTGATATTCCGGATTTTCATAGTGGAGGATTGCTTGTTGATCGTTTGGGGTAAAATCCCAATATACATTCAGTAGTAGTGGTATCTTCATTTATGAAATATCTAATGCAAGGACTATTCGCTACTAATCCTAGGGATTTCCTGACATGATGTGGTAGGAAAGTACCTTCGGTTTGTCCTATTCGTGGACAACTTGTATGGATGTTTGTATGACATTGCATTTCTACAGATTACGTACATCGATTTTGCTTGATTATGTTCAGCCTGATAGGGGGTTCTTGCTTTTTGTTAGGTAGCGAACGGATGACTCTTGCCCCTACATGTCTCTAGAGTGAAAGGGTTGGTTGTAGTCGAGAGGCTGGCCGTAAAAGCAAAGCGCGAGGTATTGGTGTGAGCTACGGTGGGTATTACCCTCTGGTTGCGTCCCGTCACATTTTGTATATTCCTAAGCTTTGATGTGTACTCGTTATAGATAGGGATAGTAGCACCCTACATTGAGTTGAGTGTATTATATATATATATAAGCGCGTATTTGTTAGTGAATATAAAATGTTTTATATCGTGTTTACTTATCCGTTGAGATGTTTGTGAATTCTGGTCGGTATGTGGGACGCTATATTATCGATAGGGATTTCCAAACACTTAAACGAGGCAAGTTGACATAGTATCATTTTAAATTGGGTAAATGAAATAATTTTACCTCGATTATATTTTATACATAAATAAATAATTTTTCAGGAATTATTAAAGTGTATATAAACTGATTGTTTGTTGTTTGAAAATGTAAATGTATATCGGTTAATAAAAGTTGTTTGAATAATCTTAATGGAAACAACAATTGTCAAAAAATAAATTATATAAGAAAATGAATTATATAGTATGGAATTATAATTAATATGATTTACAATTGTGAAATAATCTTATATATAAGGAGTAAAAATATATGAGTATATTTATAAATATGAGTTGTAAATAAAAGCGGTTTTAACTAAGAATTTGGGAAATTTGAATCTCGTTGATTTTGGAAGTTATTTTTCAAAATAAAGGGTTTATATTGTTATAAATCTAAATAAGATAAATAAATTTGAAACGAATATTATGTAAGTGAAGTGTAACAGTGAAATTAGATAAGTATAGATTTATGAATGTGATTTATAAAGATAAAAGAATTTTTAAAAGAATTTAAAGCACTGAATTCACTATTGTTACTGGGAAATAATAAGGGTGGTGACTGCAGCATCATCAGTATCATTTTTGAGTTTCTGTGTGATGGATTTGCTACCAATAATAAATTGAAAACTGAAGTTTTGTTTTGATAAACAAATTTGATAAAATCCAAGTTGAAATTGATGAATATAAGTGAAATGAATTTGGACTTACAATATGAGATAATAAAATTTAACTTGGTTAGGTTAAAGAAATTTGAGTTAGTATATTAGATATATGATTTGAAATTTAACTAAAGGAAAGTTAAATAAATTGGGTTTTAATTAGATTTGATAAGTTATTGAAATGGAAATTAAACTTAAAAGATAAGTGACTATATAACATGAATTTGGAAGTTTAGATAAATAAGTTGTATAACTTATAAAATGAGAAAATGTATGTAAAACCAATTGTTAAAATGGTCAAACAATTTTGTTAAGAAAAACAAAATCTGAATTTGAATAGGGATATGAATTTGACTTAAGTAAAAGTTAAATAAAATAGAATTTGAAGTGAATTAGAAATGAACTTAAGCTGTAAAAGTGAATGTAAATGAAGTTGAAATGAAAGATAACTTAAGTAAATATGAAGAAGTTGATTTTGGTATCGAAGTAAATTAATAAAGTGAGTTTATGAAAAGAAAATGAATTTGAGTTATATAAAAATTCAACTTTAATGGTAAGAATGAATTAGAAATTGAATTAACGAATGAATTGAATTTAACTAATGGAATAGATTAGTAAATGAAATATGGATTGAATGTAATTCAATTGAATGTAAATAATTGATATGGAATAGTGGATACAAGGGTTAATTCATAAAAAGCTAATGAAATTGGGAATTGAATAATTGAATGAAATTCAATTAAATGTTAAACCAATTGAAATTAAAAGTGATGAACCAAATTGAATGAATGTAAAGTAAATAAATTTGATAATGTTGGATATACATTGTTTGTTAGATGGTTGTTAGTTGATTGTATAGAAAATTCATATGGAATTGAATTAATCAAATTGAAAGCTAAATAGTTGAATTCAAATTGGAAGTTAAGTGAATTTAAATAGAATTGAATTTGATTTGAATTGGAAGTGAACCAACTAGAATATAAATTGGTGAATGTAAACTAATTGAATACGAATAAATAAATATTAGTGAAATCCAATGTTAATGAATCAAATGTGATTAAATTGAAAACTAATTCATTAAATATTAATGAGAAGTGAAAGTGTATTGATTTGGTTAAGGATGTTAGTTGGATGATGGTTGATGGTTGGATTTGTTATGGTGGTTGCATTTGCTATATCATATATAGTTATTGGTATATGTTGTATATTGATATTACTTTCTATATACATGTTTCTCATTTGTTTATTGAGTGTTTAGTAGGTGCGGATGGCGTTTTCTTCGCATTTGGTGCTCGCTTTCGCGCTATATTAGCCGTATATGCTTGCTAATAATATATAAGGTACATATCTCGGATTACATATCGTACTTTTATACTTTTTTCCCTTTGGAATGCCTCATCCTTGATGATGAGATGTTTATTTATGATATATATATTGCTATTTTTTTCGAATCGAGCTGCGCAGAGGAGACTATGGCGAATTTTTCTGAAAATTTAAGGTGTTAGAAAATTTTAGAAAAATTGGAATTTTTTTTTGAACAACTAAAATTTTGATTTTGAGTTATAAGTTAAATGATGTTAGTTGGTTTGAAAAGATAACCACAAATGTATTTGAAAACTTAGTAAAAGTTTTAATAATAAGTTTAACTAATGGATTTTTGGAAAAGTTAAAAAGTTAAACATTTAAGTGATTTTGGTAAATCTAAATTGAACGAATTGTTTTGAAAAGTTAATGGATTTAGTGACTTTTTCTTACTTGGTAATTTCGAGGATGAAATTCTTTTAAGTAGGGGACAATTTAACGACCCAAATTTTTGTCATTTGAAATTCGTATATTTTAAATGATTTTACATATTTAAAAGTTAAGTTTATAAGCTGAATGGATTTTATTTTGAATATAGTAATTTAATTGGATAATTAAATTGCCAATTTAATATTTGAAATTGTAGAAATAATTGGAAATTGAATTTAATATGAATAAAAATGATTTATAAAGTTGAATTAAATTCTATTTGAATTAGAATGATGCTAGAGAACTTTTAAAATCGAATTAAAAGTTAATTTGTAAAAATTGAATATTTTAATATTTAATTGACGTTCAAAAATAGCCATTTTTCTAACAGTCTCGAATTTCAACGAAACCGATTTCATCGGATCCGTAACGTTATATTATTGTAAGATTTCAAATTTCATGTCAATCGGATTTACAGTTTGTCTAGGGCAAGCGAAAACGTGTAGAAATCTGTTTAAGTGAATTTTAAATTTAAATAATTCGATTTGGAACCCTATCTTCCAAATACGATTGAATTGGCTCCCGATATATATTTCATTGCGTTTGGAATTGGGGTAAAACATTATAAACGCCAGACGGCACGCTTCGTTTCCAGTTCGAAAAATTTCAGGATGAATAGTGTTGTAGAATTTTCTATAAAAGCCCTCCATCATTTCATTTTTCACAAGCATTAGGGTTTCAAAGCCCTGGCCGCCGTGTTAACGAAAAAATTTAAACGCTAACACCCTGGTGTATAAGATGTGATTGTGAAAGCACCACCCGTTTGTACGGGAAACAGAAATAAGCAGAAAGTATGTAGAAAAACGGTAAGAGACACAGTATTTATAGTGGTTCGGCTTATAATCCAGCCTACGTCCACTTTAATCTTTTTATCACTAGTTTGATTACAATTCTTTACAAGATCTTTCAATTACAACACACTTCAAGTGATAGGATATGTGAAACAAGTAGCTCAAGCTTTGATGTTGACAATCATCTTCAAATCCATGGTGAATGTGGATGATTCCTTCATGGAGTTCCTTTAGAAGTTTGTTGGATCTAAAAAGCTTTGAAGTCGTCTGGAATTCGGCAGAGTAATGGCGCTTGAAGAGAATGAGCCCAAAAGTCTTTTGCATGTTGGAGATGGTTTCATATTTATAGAGAGTTCTGGGCGGAAAAAGTGCTAAGTCCTAACTCGTGGCCGACTTAAGATAAGTCGTGTTCGACTTAAGGTAAGTCGTCCCCGGGTCACTGAGCCGAGTCTATGGCAGTTCCCCTTTTTTGAACCCATCCCTAAGTTCTAAGTCGTGTGCGAGTTATCTGGCTGCAATTGCTAATTTCCCTTCTTAAGTCGTATACGACTCTTTTTATGTCGTAAGTCGTAGTCGACTTAACCAATTGCAACTGGTTTAAAGCAAGTCTTAACTCGTAGACGAGTTAAGAGGTGTGTCTTTAGGTCGTATCCTCCTTAAGTCGTATAACTTCTTTAAGTCGTAAGGGTCTTAAGTCGTACAAACTGCAGTTATCATTAAGTCGTAGGCCATCAATTTCCTTAAGTCGTAAAGACCTTAAGTCGTTAGCTTTTCTTAACTCGTATGCCTGCTAACTCGTAGAAGATCTTAACTCGCAGAGGATTAACTCGGGTACTCCTTAACTCGTAGGCTGCTTATCTCGTAAGCTTGCTAACTCGTAGAGGTCTTTAAGTTGTAGGAAGTTGCTGACTCATGTATCCTTTAACTCGTACATGCCTTGAGTCGTACATGCCTTGAGTCGTACATGCCTTGAGTCGTACATGCCTTAACTCGTGGACCTGTTAACTTGTGAACGAGTTAGGGTTAACATTTGCCCCTCGAAGCACACGCTTAAATCGTAAGTCGTGTGCTTCGACTTATCATAACTCGGTCATGTCGTTTCAAATCCCAACCTTTCCAGATATAAAAGCCTGAGTCGTCCTTCTTCTCATCACTTAACCTTTTAAACTGCTTTCTGCCATTAACGCATCTTCAAGCTCTCCGAGGCGATTTCGACCCGATTCATCTCTGATTCTTTCTAGCATCAAACAATCGTAAGAGATCTTGCTTCAAACTTCGACCGTTAACCATTGTTACTTTATGTATTCAGTTCATCATCTTTGGTTTGCCCCATTCAAACCCTGCGAATTCTATTCGAATTGATTACCGATGAACTAAAATTCATCTGATTTGGCCTATGGTGATTCGCGCTTTGGGGCGATTCATAGTGTAACGAGTTAAGGTTGTCGCTGCTGAAGAAGCCAAGGATGAACAGGTTAAGAGATTTGAAAGGGAGGCGAGTTGGTCGAATAGGTTGAGTGATGATAACAAGGGATCGTCTCATATATGACTCGGCTTCTTCCATGTGACTTAGCGATTTCCATGAGCCGTAGCCGAGTTAAGACTTGGAGGATTTCTAGTTGTTTTGGATCAGAGCCTTTCTCCTGTTCCCCGAGTTACGACTTAGGACTTAGAGGATAAGCAGCTTGATGTGTTTGATGGCTGAGGATAGGAACGACTCATCCCTTGAGTCGGTTGCGACTTAGTACTTGAGTCGGTTTTGACTTAGCACTTGAGTCCGATACGACTTAGCACTTGTGTTCGATACGACTTAGCACTTGTGTTCGATACGACTTAGCACTTGTGTTCGATACGACTTAGCACTTGTGTTGTTTTTTTTTTTTTAGGATCTGCTTAAACCTTGAATTTGCAGTGATGTTGAACTGTTGAACTTTGATGCCTTCTTTTACAAATTACTTTGACTCGCAAGTTAACAACCTGTCCAATACAACATTTACAGAAAAACCGGGGCGAATATACTGCCATTGATCGCCCTCTTCGAATGACAGATTAGCTAACAACAGTCATTAAACTTAAACAGATTGTGTGAATGAAGTGCTCAACTTATTAACTTCAAGTAAAATACTAAAGCAATACTGAAATAGTCAATTAAAATTGACCAGCTCGCATTAATATTATACTTGAACTAAAGACTAACAAGTTCTGAAATTTTTGTAATCGATCAATCGTCGACTAGTTTTATTTCAGTTATATTTACTTGTTATTATTATTTTTTTATTAGTTTTTTGCACAACACTTCACACTTTTTTAGGAAACGTGCACCTTCATATTTGAATATCCAGTTGTTTGTGTAGAATGACTTCTCAGGAAGGTGATACAACAGTTCGGACTGGAGAGGTAACTGTTCTTCCGGCTCCACTGGTTAATCCTCCCGAAAGAGCTCCTACTTCACTATCATACAAAGTTTTTCGCCAGTTGTGTGCTCAGTTTGGTATCGTTGAATCAGATGCCATTCTTCCCGAAAGAAATAACACTGCCGATATAGCTCCTTCTGGCTTTGTGACAATTAACCGGCAAATGTGCCTAAGTGGAGGCATTCCTCCTTTCAATGACTTTTTCCAACAACTTCTCCGTCAACTGGCCATTGCTCCATCCCAGCTACACCCCAATGGCTATGCCATTCTAATGGGGTTGTGTGTGCTTTTTAGGAGAACACTTGATCGACTTCCAAGCTTTGGTGAAGTTTGTTATCTATGCTCTTTTGCTCGGACTAAGGATCATCCTTCCATTACTGTTGTGAGGAGCGCCCGAAACCGCAAACTGATTGTTGGCCTCCCTGATACTGCTCACGGGTTTTTAACCCAATTCTTCTATGTTCGTTGCCCTCCGGGGTTTTATGGTGTGTGGAGAGTTGGAAGTAAGGGCGTTCAGCTTTATTCCTGACACATGTTTTCCTTATAAAATCTTTTCATAGCCTGAGTAGTTAGATGTTAATTTCCCTTTTTACTTTTCAGCGCTTCCACCTCCTTCTAGAGACCCAGGCTATAAGCAAATTTTTGAAAGATTGAATGCTGTGCCAGTAGAAGAGAGGAATATAAAGTTTTTGCTGAGAGATGACTTTTTACATCAATACGGGCTTCTTCACTCTTCTCGCTATACTCAGCCTCATGAAGCCCCGACTGAAGTTCCCGATTCCCCGACTGAAGCATCAGATGCCCCCGTTACTATCGAACAATCTTCATCAAAAGAGTCTAACATCGAAGCTTCATTGGTGAAATGTTCCACCCCTACCGGCATTATGGGGTCATCTAGTAAGACGGCACTTGCCCCGATTGAGGAAGAAGAAGGACCTTCACAGCCTCTCGGGGGATTAGCTGATGTAGGAACTGAGAAAACAAGTCTCACCGAGCATGATGGTGACGATGTTTATGATGGGTTGAGCGACATAATAGTGACCTCACAGGAGCTTTTTAGAGATGACGTGTCTAAAACTATCTCTCCTATAATTGAGGCGACGTCCCTTCTTCGACTAACACCAACACAAACACCAACTCCTCATACCCAAGCTATCATCACCCCTACACCAATGAGTGGTTTGTAGCTTAATGCGCGTAGCTTGCACATCACACAACACTTAGGATTTTTCGGCATTTGTTCATATTTAACTTCTTTTCTTCGGAAGTTTCTAAGACTTGCTATTTTTGCCTTTTCAGATTCCTCTATGGGGCGCAGCGGCAGCGGTTCTTATTACAAGGACTTTCGACGCTATGGAGGGCGTGGCAGCTATGACTACAAGCAATACTATGCCGATCCCAGAGAAACCAATGAGCAGAGAGCTGCGCGAAAAGCTGAAGAGAGGAGAAGGTATGAAGAACGTCATGAGGGAGCGGGCACGCGACATGAATCCTTCCCAAGGGATGATGACTCCCATAAACGTAAAACGCACGATGATAGGGGGAAGAGCCATATTGAGGATTCGAGAAAGCGGACCAAACTTGGCGAGGAGCACGTGCCCGTGACATCTGAGAGACCTGGTGCCTCAGTTTCTATTGACATCCCTTCCAAATCTCCTGCTCTTGAAGGAAGTGCCATCCAAACACTTCTCAACAGGCCTTCATACCATGTTGAAAGGGGCCCCCCGACTTTGCAGAGCCGATTCCCGAACTGGTGTTTGAGGGGGGTACGCTTCGACCTTGATTTGGTCCCCATCGACAAAGAAGCTATGTACAGAAATCTCGATGCTGTCAAGCTTGATATCGATAGAATGTCTGGATGGCAAAAGCTGGTTGATGAACTTCAAAGAGTTAATCGGGCTAACATCGAAGCAATGCTGACCATGGAAAATGACAAATCAGAATGGCAGAAGATTCTTGATCAACACAACGCTGAGATGAAGGAGATAGCCGAATACAATGAAAAACTCGAAGCTGAAGTAAAGCAGCTCAAAGATGATCTTGCCTCTTCTACTAATACTTACACCCAAAGAGAAGAGGTATTGCAAAAACAAGTGCGAGATGCGCACGCCAGCCAGAGGGACGCTGAAGCTAAAGCTGAGAGGTTGGAACAAGCTGTAGAGAACCACCGCACTGATGTCACCCAGCTGCAGAATAAACTGAGCGCCCGGGACATGGAGATTGAAGCGCTAAAAGCCCAACTTGCTCAGACCGAAAAAGATCGAGATGAGGCCATGGCTGGCAAAATTGCAGCCGAAGAAACTGCTCAGACCATGGAAAACGATATCAATTCGACTTTATTCGATTTTTATTTACATTGTGTCTTGGGACGCGGCAGCCTCTCTTTTCTTGGTCCTAAGTATGAAATCACCCTGGCCGAGGTGTGGGAAGCTGCTCTTAACATGTTTAAAGACGCCGGGTATGGCGATGAAGATTTTGAGGCGCGTTACCTGGATGAGGGAGCTCGCGCTGCTCTTGCGAAGGGGCGAGAACAACTTGCCAGGATGAGAACTGGAATGGCGGAAGAGGAACGTTCTGGAAAGGAATTAACGCTTACTTCCTCTGTCCAACCTCCAGTTTCTCCTGTGGTTGACATCACGGGTTCTAGCTCCTCTACTCCGCCTGCAACTAAGACAGTAACTGAAACTACAAGTGCACAAGGCGGGGATGAAGGTGGTGAAAGCAACGAAGCACAGCGATATGAAATCAGCCTCAGAGATCCAACTACCCCAGGTAAACTTGACACCGGACCAGCCCAAGTGGTGAACTGCTCGTTCGCTCCTTGTGAACTTGACGATCTTCTTGATTATTTTTCAAATGTCAATGAATTCCCGACTTTTGATTATTCCTCAAATGTTAATGAATTCCCGACTTTTGACGAGCCGTCATCCCCTCTCTTTTCGAAAGATACTGATATTTTAAGTTTTTTCTCCTTTGTAGAGAAAGCACCGAGTCAAACTCAAGCTTCTTCTCCCCCGGTGATCCTTCCTCCATCTCTTCAAGTAGCGCCTCCTTCTGCCTCGCAACCTGGGTCACAAGAAGAACAAATAGAAGCTCTCCATGGCCTGGATGATCCCATTGCTTCGCAAGAGCAAAAAGATGAGGGACTTGAGGGAGGTGACATATCTCCGGAGCGGACTCCTTCTGACGATATAACTTTATCTAAACTTGTCACTCCAGGAAGTGAGTCTTCCTCAAAGAGGAGAAGGAAGCAAGGAGCATCAAGGAGGAGAGGGAAGATAATCACTGCCACTGAAGAGGAGCCAGAAGTTGGGCCAGCTGCGCCTACCTCTCCTTCCTCCCTTATACCCACTGGCCGACCTGAAAAGCTGATCATTCGGCCGGGTAAAGGGTCTAAAGGCAGCAAAAAGAAGTGAAGATCTTCAGTTTCTAGTTTTTTGTGTTTTGCATGTACTGGCCGAGAATTGTGCGGGTACCGGCCCCCGCTTTTCTTTATTTTGAAACCTGTACCTGCGTTGTAATTGAATAAAATGATTCCTCGTTTGTACAAACTTTTGTTTGAATTAAAGAATACATTTGTTATTCGTTTTGGCATGAGTTTATTTGATATTGCAGCGAGCTTATGGTATGTTACTTGAGCGTTACCTTTTGCTGGTTTAGTTATACCATATTGTGTGTAATTATACTATATTGCCCCCATTCCATAAGTATGCTGCAATATTCTATACCTCGAGGGGACTTACACTCTTATTTGCTAAAGAATAATTATTTTATTCTTTAAAGAAAATTTTATAGAGTACAACTCCCTTCGTATAAGTTTTTACGCTTGGTCGTTCGAAGAAATCACTTTTTTCTTTTGCTTATGTGCATATCTCATCAAGTGAATTCCTCTATGTGGTAAAGCGGACCTCTGAAGGGTACTTTAACTTCTTTTCTTTTTACGATCATTTCTCATAGTAGGCAAATTACTTTTCCTTTGAAAGTTAAAGTACGCTTTTGATGAGGATTTTTTTTTTATAGAAAGTTGTACCTCTGAGGAGGGATTTTTTCACGTTTCAACACTTGGAAGTTTTATTTCAATCTCGGTGAAACGTGTACCTCCAAAGAGTTATGCTTTAGAAATCCTTTTCACGTTTCAACACTTGGAAGTTTTATTTCAATCTCGGTGAAACGTGGGTTTCCAAAGAGGTCTTTTTTCTTAATTGTGTTCCCGGGAGGGGGTTGTACCTCTGAGGAGGGATTTCTCACGTTCCAACACTTGGAAGTTTTATTTCAATCTTGGTGAAACGTGTACCCCCAAAGAGTTGTGCCTTTGAAGAAAGCCTTTTCACGTTTCAACACTTGGAAGTTTTATTTCAATCTCGGTGAAACGTGTGCTTTCAAGAAGGTCTTTGTTTTTACATTTCAACTTTGGTGAAGTGAAACTCCGAAGAGCGGCTGCTACACTTCAACTCCTGGCGAAATGGGCCTCCGAAGAGGGCTTTTATTTTGTTTACATTTCAACTCTGGTGAAGTGAAATCCCGAAGAGCAGTTATAACACTTCAACTCCTGGTGAAATGGGCCTCCGAAGAGGGCTTTTATTTTGTTTACATTTCAACTCTGGTGAAGTGAAATCCCGAAGAGCGGTTATAACACTTCAACTCCTGGTGAAATGGGCCTCCGAAGAGGGCTTTTATTTTGTTTACATTTCAACTCTGGTGAAGTGAAATCCCGAAGAGCGGTTATAACACTTCAACTCCTGGTGAAATGTGCCTCAGAGAGGGTTTTCATCGCCTGGAAGTTACTCTCTCATGGTTGGAGGGTCATGACTCCTCCAATCTTTTTTGTTGAGTAGAGAACTTTCTTTTTTGTGGCATATGACCCATTAGAGGTCTTTTATTATCCGAAGAGTTGCGCCTCCGAAGAGGACTTGTGGCGCTGATGGTAGCTTTGGTTGTTCCTCTGTTCACTTGCTTATGCCTTTTCAGCGATCCTTTTTTTTTTTTTTTTTTTTTTTTTTTTTTTTTTTTTCTTTTCAAGTTTTCATCCCCCTTTTTCTCACAAGTGGCTTGTTTAATCCAAGGAAATGTACTTCATTGCCAGGCAAGTTCGTGAGAACGGGCACTAGCTTCCTAATTGGATGTTTGTTTGTTTAAACAATCTCAATTTATCAGCAAGGGCTCGTTCCTATCGAAATCATTAGCCGTTCAATTGAAGCATTTCCTATCTAGGATTTGAATTCGGGGTCTTTGTGACTTGAAATTTGTTTGTTGAATGATGGTGAGAATCGCTCGGTCTTATTATGCGCAAGTTTTATCTCCACTGTCTGCAAAAATTTAAATCGATATTTCAGCAATACATTTTGTGTATTTTTATATCGAAAACAAAGCAAACATATAATGATAATAAGGAACACAAGATTTATAGTGGTTCGGCCATGAAATTGGGCCTACATCCACTTTATATTCTTTCATTATTTACTTGCATCAGTTTCACAATTGCTTTCAATTACAGGAATCATACATTCATAATTCTTTTTACAATGTTTCAACAAAATTTTCAAGTAAAGTATGGACGCAAGTGATTGCTGTTCCATGCCCTTGGAATTTGATCTCCATCAACTGTGGTGAGCTTGAATGTGCCGTCAAGAAGTTTCTGACCTATCACATACGGTCCTTCCCAATTTGGCCCAAACACACCTGTCGCAGTCATAATTCTTTTTAGGACTAGATCTCCAATTTCAAAGCTGCGTTGACGAACTTTGGAATTGAAATGTCTGGCTATCCTTTGCTGATGAGCTGCAACTCTGAGGTTAGCTTCATCTCTTTTTTCATCAAGGAGATCCAGCGCTTCAAGTTGCAGCTTTTCATTTTCTGCTTGATTGAAATGGATTCTTCTGTGTGAAGGGACCTC
The DNA here is from genome assembly GCA_030765085.1 of Allium cepa. NCBI lineage: Eukaryota > Viridiplantae > Streptophyta > Magnoliopsida > Asparagales > Amaryllidaceae > Allium > Allium cepa. The sequence continues at coordinate 513,125,780 of CM060941.1, forward strand.
TGTTTCAACCGGGATCATTGCTTCCGATCCGTATGCTAACGAAAAAGGAGTATGCCCAGTTGCAGTTTTGTGAGTAGTTCTGTATGCCCATAGTGCAAGTGGTAGTTTATCGACCCAACCACCTTTTGCTCTTTCGAGTTGCTTGTTGATGGTTGATTTGATGATCTTGTTCACTGCTTCCACTTGCCCGTTTGCCTGCGGATGAGCTACTGCCGAAAAGCTTTTCTGGATTTTGAATCGTTTGCAAAAATCCTGGAATTCCTCACTTTCAAACTGAGTACCATTGTCTGTGATTATTTTTTGAGGCACACCGTATCTGCAAATGATATTCTTGGTCACAAAGCTTATCACTTTCTTAGAAGTGATAGTAGCCAATGGTTCAGCTTCAGCCCACTTAGTAAAATAATCAACCGCAACAATAGCATATTTAATCCCTGATTTAGCGGTTGGTAGCGGCCCAATGAGATCCATTCCCCAAATTGCAAATGGCCATGGACTGATCATCTGTGTGAGTTCGGTAGAAGGTGCTCTAGGAATTTTGGCATATCTTTGGCACTTGTCACATTTTCGGGAGTAATCTGCGGCATCCCGATTAATTTCTGGCCAAAAATATCCGTATCGGAGAATTTTCTTTGCTAATGTTTGACCACCTGAATGATCACCGCATTCTCCTCCATGCACTTCAGTTAGGATTGTTTTGGACTCTTCCCGGGATACACATCGAAGCAATGGCATTGAGAATCCTCGTCTGTATAATTGACCATCCTGGATTATATATCGAGAAGCTTTTCTCAGTAGCTTTTGTCGTTCTTTAGAGTTTTCTGGTAAAGAGCCATTGAGTAGATACTTTGTTATTGGAGTCATCCATGATTCTTGCTCTTGCGACATACTCATAACCCAATCGATATCCATTTCATCAATGCTCGGATTTGACAAAACTTCCACTGGAACTAACCCTAAGGATTGGGCTTCGCCAGAACTTGAGTATTTTGCGAGAGAATCTGCTTTCATGTTTTCTTCTCGAGGAATATGACTTATCGTGTAATGGTCGAATTCACATAAAAGTTCCCAAGCCTTTGACACATAAGCGGGCAGATTTCCTCCTTTCGTTTGAAACTCCTTCTTGACTTGGCATACTATAAGCTGAGAATCACTGAAGATCTGTAACGCTCGAATGTTTAGTTCTTTAGCAATTTTCAAACCAGCGATCAGAGCTTCATATTCTGCTTCATTGTTTGTTGAAGGAAATTCTAATCTTAGCGCATAGCATAATGACCGGCCTTCAGGAGTTTCAAGAACAATTCCAGCACCTGAACAGTAATCATTTCTTGCGCCATCTACAAACAACTTCCATTGGGTTGGGGAGTTCTCGATTGTTTCTTCCTCGCTGTTACCCTTGTCTGTAAATTCTGCAATAAAATCTGCCAAAGCTTGTCCGTTGATCGCTTTTCTAGGATGATAAGTGATGTCATATTGGCTCAATTCAATATTCCACTTTAAAAGGCGGCCCGAAGTCTCAGGGCGAAACAAGACTTGCTTTAAAGGTTGATCAGTGAGGACTTTGATAGGATGAGCCTGGAAATATTGCCTCAACTTTCTTGAGGCAATCAATAGACAATAGGCGAGTTTTTCCAACTTGGAGTAATTCATTTCTGCCCCAGTGAGTCTTTTGCTGATATAGTAAACTGGATGTTGAATCCTTTTGTCTTCCCGTACCAGCGCTGCACTTAAAGCATGAGATGAAACTGCCAAGTATATAAGAAGATCCTCGCCATCGCCGGGCCTGGAAAGTATTGGAGGCGTTTCCATATGTTGAATCAATTCTTCAAAAGCTTTCTGGCATTCGGGAGTCCAGTCAAAGTTTTTCTTTCCTTTCTTTAGAGCGTCGAAGAATGGAATGCATTTATCAGTAGCTTTGGATATGAACCGACTTAAGGCGGCAATTTTTCCATTGAGACTTTGCAATTCCCTCTTTGTTTTAGGAGCTTTGACTTCTTTTAGAGCAGTGATTTGAGCTGGACTAGCTTCAATGCCCCTAGCGCTCACGATGAAACCCAAGAACTTCCCAGATTCTACCCCGAAAGAACATTTTAAAGGGTTAAGCTTCATTCCGTATCTTCGGAGAATTGCGAACATTTCTGCTAAGTGTTCGATGTGATCCACTGCTTTCTTAGATTTTACTAGCATGTCATCAACGTAAACTTCCATAGTCTTTCCCAACTGCGGTTTGAACATAGCATTAACCAGTCTTTGGTATGTTGCCCCCGCATTCTTCAACCCAAAGGGCATAACTCTGTAACAGTAAAGACCGACATCGGTGATAAAGCTTGTGTCCTTCTGATCTGGCTCATGCATCATGATCTGATTATATCCGGAGTAGGCATCCATAAAAGACAACAATTCATGACCCGCTGTTCCATCTACCAGTTGATCGATCCTGGGTAATGGGAAGCAGTCTTTGGGACAGGCCTTGTTTAGATCTGAAAAGTCGATGCACACTCTCCATTTACCATTGGCTTTCTTAACTAGCACTGGATTTGAAACCCAATTTGGATAGGTAGATTCTCTGATGAAATTATTCTCCATGAGCCGGTCAACTTCCTCTTTCAATGCTGTCGACCTTTCTAGACCTTGGATTCTTCTTTTCTGCTTTACTGGCGTGAACTTTGGGTCAATATTCAGAGCATGTACCGCAACTTCTGGGGATATTCCGCACATATCGGCATGGGTCCAAGCGAAAACATCCAGGTTTGCTTTCAAAAAAGATATCAAGGCATTCTGAACTGACACATTAAGTTGTGAACCCACATTCAGCACCTTGTTTGGGTCCTTCAGATCAACGGGCACCGGTATCGTTGTTTCTGCTGGTACCACCCTACTCTCCCCCGCACTGGCCTTTCTAGGATCCATCACTTTTCGTGCCCCGCTATGCTCGCCAGTGCAGGGTCCGCCCTGTAGTTGCTATAGGGTTGGTGTTTTGATGCGGATTGGGGTTGCCGCATCTTTCCCCATTTCTCTCTTCCTTGTTTCTCGCAGCTCTGTCATATAACATTCTCGCCCAGCGTTCTGGTCTCCTTTAATAACTCCTACCCCATTGTCTGTAGGGAATTTAATAGTAAGACACCATGGGGCAAGGACAGCTTTGAATGCAGCAAGAATAGGTCGACCAAAGAAAGCATTATAAGCAGAAAATTCATCTACTATCACAAAAGTCTGCTTGCGAACTACTTTTCTTTCTCCTTCTCCGAGTTCCACAAGCAAGTCAATGGTTCCTACTGGTTGCTTTGGCTCCCCAGTGAAGCCAACAATCTTCTGAGATGAGGCTTGCACATCCGCCATCGGGATTCTCATCTGGTCAAACGTTTTCTTGAAGAGGATGTTGCAAGATGCGCCGCAATCAATAAGAACTCTTCTGACAATAGCCGGTCCAATACCGGCCGAGATGACTAACGGGTCCAAAGTAGGGGCCTCAATGCCCGTGGAATCTCTAGCCCTGAACACAATATCATCATTAAAAGTCCTTTGTTGTTTCAGGGGTGTAGAGTCCTCTAAAACAAAGACATTCTCTTCAGTTGGCATATGTTTCAGAGCTCGAGTGTACCTCTCCATTTCACCCCAGCTTCTGCCTGCTGGGTGGGGTCCTCCTGTGATGACATTAATAACTGGCCTTCCAGATTCATGTCCTGCGGCCTTCTCATTTGTCCTGGGCTGATGAGCAAGAGCTTGTTGCCCCTGACTTGACGAAGCAGGATCATTACCACTCTTCTTCACAAATTGCTGCAGCTTATTTTCTCTTAGCAATTCTTCGATTATATTTTTCAATTGACGGCAGTCGTCTGTGTCATGACCAGGCTGATTATGGAAGCGACAGAACTTCCCACTTTGCACAGCTTTTCTTCCGGTTCTGAGAACAGGAGGTTTGGGATACTCAAAAGAATCTTTTGTAGCCAGGTAGATGCGCTCTGGTGTTTCTAACAAAGGAGTATATTCTGATGGCTTGAAGGATCGAGGCTTCTTCGAATTGTGTTGTTTCCTTCCATCATTATTTTCTCTTTTCTGTCCCACAGATCCATTCTTACGTGGCGCAGCAGTGTTGTCTTCAGCTTTCTCTACTGTTGCCTTTGCCGGGACAGGACGGCTTTCCAAACGCATGAATTCATCCGCCTTTTTGTAGAACTTTTCCAGAGAATTTGGCTCCTTCATGTTCAGCCACTTTCCGAATTCACTTGACTTATCAATAGCTCTCATCAAATAGGTCAAGACCATGCGGGGTTCTGCATTATCCACCTCAGCTAACGCTATATTAAAGCGATTTAAAAAAGACTTGATAGTTTCCCCCGGATTCTGTTCCAAACCGGATAACGACATGATGTCTTTTGCCTTTGAAGCATATAGCCTAAATTGCTCTTTAAATTTCCTGGTTAGGTCTGAAAACTGATCGATGGACCGGACAGGTAGTTTTGTGAACCAAAGCAGAGCTACCCCTTCCAAATACACAGGAAAATAGCGGCATTTTATCTCGTCAGAAGCTCTGGCACCTGTCATGTGCCAATCATATTTGTACAGGAACTCATTTGGATCACTTGTCCCTTTGTAAGCTGGAATGGTCGGAGGGACGAACTTCCTTGGGAATTCAGCTTTTAGGATCTTTTCAGTAAACGGAGTCTTGCTCGGAGCGAAACCCCACTCTTTCTCATCTTCGACCCTTTGCATACTTTCTTTCATAATCTGTCGAACCATACCAGAAAGATATTCTTCGTCATTCCTATTTCTGGATCCTCCAGCCTCAGGCAATGTCTGTTCAAAGGGGCTAGCAGCCCTTTCGGGAATGTTTCTAGTTTCAGCATCATGGACATTACCGACAAAGTTCCTTTCATTATTCGCAGGTTGACGGTTTGCCCCGAGCAGATCGTTTAACCTATTCAGAATCAGAGCATTCTGAGCATTCTGAGCTTCCAATTGCGCGTTCTGGGCATTTATTTGCTGATTCAACCCAAAGATAGCAGCGTCCAATTCCGCTTTTGAAACTCCAACAGCTGGAGTGGCTTGATTTGGTGTTGGGGAAGTGGAGGTTCCCTCTTGAATGTTTGCAGATCTCACAGATTTACTTTTCCTTCCAGGAGCCATGATTTCGGATAGACTTCTGGTTCTTAAAGAAACTCTATCTACAAATCTTTCTGAAACAATGATGATAGATGTCCTGAGTTCAATTCTCAGTGAAAGCACCAAAATGTTAACGAAAAAATTTAAACGCTAACACCCTGGTGTATAAGATGTGATTGTGAAAGCACCACCCGTTTGTACGGGAAACAGAAATAAGCAGAAAGTATGTAGAAAAACGGTAAGAGACACAGTATTTATAGTGGTTCGGCTTATAATCCAGCCTACGTCCACTTTAATCTTTTTATCACTAGTTTGATTACAATTCTTTACAAGATCTTTCAATTACAACACACTTCAAGTGATAGGATATGTGAAACAAGTAGCTCAAGCTTTGATGTTGACAATCATCTTCAAATCCATGGTGAATGTGGATGATTCCTTCATGGAGTTCCTTTAGAAGTTTGTTGGATCTAAAAAGCTTTGAAGTCGTCTGGAATTCGGCAGAGTAATGGCGCTTGAAGAGAATGAGCCCAAAAGTCTTTTGCATGTTGGAGATGGTTTCATATTTATAGAGAGTTCTGGGCGGAAAAAGTGCTAAGTCCTAACTCGTGGCCGACTTAAGATAAGTCGTGTTCGACTTAAGGTAAGTCGTCCCCGGGTCACTGAGCCGAGTCTATGGCAGTTCCCCTTTTTTGAACCCATCCCTAAGTTCTAAGTCGTGTGCGAGTTATCTGGCTGCAATTGCTAATTTCCCTTCTTAAGTCGTATACGACTCTTTTTATGTCGTAAGTCGTAGTCGACTTAACCAATTGCAACTGGTTTAAAGCAAGTCTTAACTCGTAGACGAGTTAAGAGGTGTGTCTTTAGGTCGTATCCTCCTTAAGTCGTATAACTTCTTTAAGTCGTAAGGGTCTTAAGTCGTACAAACTGCAGTTATCATTAAGTCGTAGGCCATCAATTTCCTTAAGTCGTAAAGACCTTAAGTCGTTAGCTTTTCTTAACTCGTATGCCTGCTAACTCGTAGAAGATCTTAACTCGCAGAGGATTAACTCGGGTACTCCTTAACTCGTAGGCTGCTTATCTCGTAAGCTTGCTAACTCGTAGAGGTCTTTAAGTTGTAGGAAGTTGCTGACTCATGTATCCTTTAACTCGTACATGCCTTGAGTCGTACATGCCTTGAGTCGTACATGCCTTGAGTCGTACATGCCTTGAGTCGTACATGCCTTGAGTCGTACATGCCTTAACTCGTGGACCTGTTAACTTGTGAACGAGTTAGGGTTAACACGCCGCTTCTTGTTAATGGCCAGAATTTCATTTCGTTTCTCCTCAATTATCTTCAAATCCATCGATCTATTCGAAAAAGTTTCAACTACAAAGTTGTCGACAACGTCGAGAACTATAAATCTGATGGTTATGATCGAAAAATACGAAGCGGATCGACGGCTATCTTTGTTTGGACGTGGCGCATTCGAGCTCGAGTAACGAGGCAATAGGGCAGCCGAAAGGGGCCGGTCTTCGGCTGGAGGTCGTGTCGCGCATTCGGTTGGTAGTAACTGATCGTCGGCAAGGTGATGGTAGTAGGCTTGAAAATTCGATGAAGTCGGCGGCTATTAGGTTAATAGCGTGCGTGTTTTACTGGGTGAGGAGGAAGAAAGGAATAGCGGCCAGATGTGTGGGGTTTGAAATCGACGGCCACGATTTAAAGGTTTAAAAAAAATGAAGTTGCTTTATATATTAATTCGTACAATGTTTCAAATGCTATAACTTTTTGATATGAGTCCGTTTCGTACGAAACGAATTGCGTTTGGTTCATATGGACGAATGCTATGCGATGGTGTTGATTTGGATTTGATTGGAGCTAGTGTGAATTTTGCGTAAAATTAAATGCTTGTTTAATTTTATTCGGAATAAAACACTGCAACTGCTATTGGACGCAATGTGAGTATAACTCACTCTTTCTGACTCACTGATATTTTTATATAAGTGAGAAATAATTTATTATATGATGATTGATGATTGTTTGGATGATATATGATATGTTGATTGCCATTTCGATATATACCTTCCTAGTGGAGCAGATGACCCTATATGTTCCCGTGTATGAGCGGATGACCTTTATACGCGCGTCTGCCTTGAATCGGACATTATACACATATTCTAATATGTATATTTGTTGCAGGTGACAGGTTGGAGGGATCCAACTGGATTCCTCACCCGTATTGATTTATTTACAGATATTGTGATATATTCTGTTATCATACGATATATGAGTTTTGGATGTTGTTATTGATGTATTTAGTGTTGTTTTAGCATTGGGCCTATATTTTGGAATCTAAAAATAATTAAGCGATGATTTCCAAATTTAAAAGGATTTTAAAATGATTTTGAAAATAAATGTTTTATTGAATTTTTGAATCGTTAAGAATTGATTTATTTTAAATAAAAAAATGTTATAACTTTTATGTTATAAAAATTATGAATTTTGTGAAATATGATTGAAATGTGATTTTTGGAAATTTGAAGTTGATTATTTTATAAAAAAAAGTTTAAATGGTGATTTTGAATTTATTATAAAAGGTTTATATATAAGATTTATAAAAATGGATATTTTATAAATCAAAATTATGGGATTATAAAGGAATTTTGTAAGAGTTAAAATGAGGTTATAAATGGGTTGTATAAGTAAATATGATTTATAGATTTATAACTGAACCAGTTATAAAAAGAATGATTTTGGAAATAAATAGTTTATAAGTAATTAACTTATAATTGGATTTTAGCACGTAAATGAGCTATAAATAGAATTGGTTAATAAATAGGATTTTAGAAATGGAAGTTTTTATTAAATACAAACGTGATTTATAACCATTGTTTTATAAATCCTAAATCAATTGAATTTGATAAATTAAATATAGAAGTTTATTAAAGGAGATATATTCACGATTTTGGACAGCGAATTATCCTTTAAATTAAAGGTTGTAAAAATAAAGAATTTGGTTGGGAATTATATCTACGATTTTGGACAATTGATTATCTTTTAAATAAAATGTGTAGAAGTATTGATTTGGTAAAAGATTTATATTCACGATTTTGGATAGTGGATAATATATTAAAGAAATGTTTTGGAAAGTGATATTTTAAAATGGAGTTAAACGATTTAAAGATGTTTTAAAATGTGTTAAAGATCGAAACCATAGATTTCAACATTCATTGTTGAAATAGACGTTTTCGAGAAATAAGGAAATGATGGACTATAACATTGTTGTTATAGTAAATGATTTTCGAAAGGAAATGTTTTTGTATAGTACTGGGATTTATATCTATCTTTTTTTCGAATCCCTATACTAGTGATTTTGGGTTGTCGTAACGATGTTTTACGCAACATTCGTTTTGACCCAAATAAATGCGTTAAAGAGAACGTTTTCCTTATAAATTAAAATTTATACTTAATTGTGATTTAAGTATATGTAATATTTTCTAAGTGTTGAAAATAAATTGATTTGTGAATTACTTATTGTTAAATAAGTATTTGGAAATGTTTTTCAATATAAAAGTTGAAATGGTTGAAAATATATCCTTTTTAAAGATAATTTAAAGTGAATATTTGGCAAGTTATTTAATTAATAAAAGATAATTTAAAAGGGCCTAGTGATTGTTATAGTGCTAAATATTTGTTTGTTTGTTTGTTTTGATAGTTAAATAACCGACTATCAGCCTTGGCCAAATTTTAGTTCCTCAACTTGATGTGGAAACTATTTAGTCGTACAATTAGTACGTAGCCTTCTGTGTAGGCTTGATTGTCGTTTGTGTTGAGGATGTTGATTCGTATAGTGCGGAGTATTACTCCCATCTATCGAGCTTCCTTCATGGCCCGAAGGATGGCAAGTTGAATGTTGGAGACGTGATAAGTTTATGAGACTTAGCTTCTGTGTGAGGTTGAGAAACGCTTTTGCGTTGTTGGTGCGAAGAGACCGGGATCGGTTTATCCGAAAACCACTTCGGACCAACGTATATGCGATAATTGTGCATGTTGCTTTGTGATGATATTGATATTCCAGATTTTCATAGTGTAGGACTGCTTGTTGATCGTTTGGGTTAAAATCCCAATATACATCCAGTAGCAGTGGTCTCTTCATTTATGAAATATCCAATGCGAGGACTATTCGCTACTAATCCTAGAGATTTCCCGACAGGATGTGGTAGGAAAGTACCTTCGGTTTGTCCTGTTTCTGGACAACTTGTATGGATGTTTGTCTGACATTGCATTTTTATAGATTACGTACATTGGTTTTTACAAACGTACATCAGTGGCGGCAGAGAAGGCAACTTCTCTTAGCTTAACATCCTCCTTGAGACGTATGAGCATAAGGGTTGCATTTTTGTGGAAGGCAATTAGTAGTCAACGGAAATGGCCGTGTGGCATTCTAAATGATGTGATATGTGATTGTGAAAGGTAATCGTTACCTCGTCAGGCCTCATCAACCGGAAGTGATAAAAACAGGGTTAGATGCGGTAAGGTTAAGTGGGTCGCTCCTATTAGGGTATGATCATCCTCTTCCAGATATATCTTTGCACGATATGACGTCGTGTATCTGATTATTGTGGTTTGTATGCTAGAGGTCCCTTGGTAAAGGTCGGTAACGACTGGAGGATGATATATTCGATACCATCTAGTTTTAGAGGTGGGCTGGTCTTATGTTGGTAGAGGATCCTTTATGATGGTCCTTGGTACATTTTTCTAGAGGTGTACTGTCGGAAGGTAGTCCCTTCACCTGGTCATTTGTATGGAAATCCAAAACCCACTACGAGCTGCAATTTTGTTTGTAAAGGCGTAATGAATAGCCTCAAAATGCTATATGGGTGACCATTTCGACTATGATTAATATTATTTGTATATACTAGACACTAGTATAATATAAGAGGATTTGATATGAAAGAAACGTTTTAGTTATCATAAGGTAAAAGCATGTCCGTGTTTATGTGTGGACTTGGCTTACGAGATACTTTTGTTTTGAAAACTAAGGAAAAGTTTGGTAATTTAATAAATTCAATTGAATGTGTTTCTCACGCTGGTTTACCAGACTGATCCGGGCGTTCTTCCCTTTCAATGCTTGGGTCAGACCGAGTATATTTATAGGTTATGCTTTGGTGCTTTTGGAGCTTCAGCAGGAGAGCTGGAGATCTTCATTTCTTATACGCGTATCTGTTTTGATTATTGATTATCCGCTACGTTGCTTAGTTGTTGTTAAATTATCGGCATTTGTGAGGACATGTTATTATAACTGTTCAAGCTGATAACTGTTGATTGATTGTTGAACTCTGATTGATGTGTATATATATACAGTTTCTATTTTGTAAAGATCATTGATATGATATTATATGTTTTCCTCTATGATGTGAGATTCTGTATTGTTCTGTTTGGTTCTATCTTCTCTCTTTTTTCTCTTCTCTTCTTCTCTCTTCTTTTCTTTCTCTTGACTTTCCGTCAGTCGGTGCTTTTTGGGTCGGACATGTGTGGTTTATTGTCGATTCAAAGGGTATGGATTTGCGGGTCATCATATCTTCTGCAACCTTTCGAAGTGGATCATCAACAAAAGAGGTGAAACCAATGAGGTCGAGAGCAGCTATCTCATTTTAATGAAACATGCATAACTTTCGATGGGATCAAAATGGTTGAAACGAACCTTTCGACATAGTCGAAAGCCTTCCTAAATAGCTGCCTTCAACTAATTCAGAAGAAAGGTTTCTAGTTGAATGCTTCTTCCTTAGCCTGCATTTCTACTCTAACCACCAAAATTGTTTCGACTTTGTCAATCTGGTCGAAAGGTGGGTTTGAAAGAAGCAACTACTTTGACCTCCTAATCTTACATGACCATGTTGGTTATTCATATAGCTTTGGGGATGTTAAAAAAATTTCTGGTTACTTAACCAAGCTGGTCAAGGAGGGAGGGAGAGTTGCTTTAGGTGATGGTGGAGATGATAGCGTCGGGCAGTAGCTGGAGGAGGCTTATAGCGGTGGTGGAAGTGGATTGGCCGAGGCATTTTAATTACGTGCGTGCATGAATTTCAACAAAGGGAAGAGAACCTGTAGCAATTGGAAGCGGGTCGGGTTGTGAATAATGGTGGGTTGGACCATAGGTGTTGGGAGAGAAACCTTTTAATTATTTGTTTACATTTCTATGTTTTAAGTATGTTCAAGTTGAAATTTCCTTATCTCATTCATTTTGAATCCGACTATCCTAGGGATTTTTGTGTTAGGCTTGTATCGATGGGTACAACAACAAAGTATAAATTGCTGATAGTTTGAATGAAGAATAATTTCATGATATGTTAATGTTGGTTAAATTTAATTACATTGTTTTAAACAACAACGTAATTAAATTAATTACACTTCATTGGTGATATCTATTTGGCCAAATAACACACCGATTGTTAAGATAAATGGAATAGATTATTTTGGACATCTATTTAGCAGAATAAAACACCATTCATCTATAAATATATTGAATAGTTTATTGATGACATCTGTTTGGAGGAATAAATCCTTGTTATTCTACAATAATTAATTTGGACATTTATTCTTATGCCAGTTAAATAATATGTGGATTAATTAATATTGGATAAGCGATGGATAAGCTAGCGATTGTTAATTGCTGATTTTATATACATAAACGTTTTCTTATGTAAATACCAACGATATGACTTGGAAAGTTAAATTGAGTTAAATGGTAGCTTGTTTAAGTACCATTATGATCTTTAAGCCTCTTTCTGAATTTAAAAGACTAGAGATTTTTAATTTGACTTCAACTTTTATAATATTTGAAGTAAATATTTTTCTATATGTATAGTGGAATCAAATATAGAAATAAAAAGAAGTTTTAAATATATGTTAAATTGTCATTTAACAATTATCAATTAAAGATTCTTATTTGATAATTAATTATTTTATTAATAATGTTTAAGTTAATTAATTATTTTAGTTAATGATGTATATGCTAATTAATTATTTTATTAATGATATTTAATGTTAATTTTTTAATTGTTTACTAATGATATTTTAATTTAATTAGTTATTAAATTAATGGTATTTAATGTTAATTAATCGATGCAATTAATTATGTTCAAAGTTATTTAATTGATTTAATTAACTTGTGTTTGAGTTAATAAAGTGATTTATTAAAGGTGTTAATAATTAATAAATAGAGTTAAAAGGAATTTTACTTAATAAATGATATTTTGTAACAGAGATTTACCAATGATATTTTGTAAAGGAGATTATATACGATACTTTATAAAGTAGTTTAATGGGTGATATTTTGCAAGAAGATTTATATATGATATTTTATAAATAAAAGAGAGATTTTTAAAACGGAAATTTATAAAACATGAGAGTGGATCTATAAGTGATAGTTTAGAAATAAAAGGAATTTTACAGAGGATTTTATAAATTATTTTTATAATGGAGTTTAATAAGGAAGAATTATAAAAAGTTTAGAAAAGGAGTTTTATAAATAATGTTAGAGATTTACAAAAGAAGTTTTATATATTAATTTGTAGATTTATGAAAGGATTTACAAATATGGAATGGTTTGTAAAAAAGTGAATTTTATAAAAAATAAAAAAATATTCGTTTTTGACAGTAGATCATTCCTAATTATGGTGGTATGGAAGCATTCTTTTCATACTTAACATCGAAGGAAAAGGGGTTTGGTTTAGAGTAAGTAAATGTTTATATGATATTTGTTTTTAGCCTATTTAAATATGAATTTAGAAAACAGGAAATCTTCATTACGTGTTTTTAGTAAACTAATACCATTGAGATAAGTATGTGGATATATTTTCTAAGTATTGAAAGTGTATTATTTTGTAAATATACTTATATAGTTGAGAAATTATAGGAATGTTTTTCCATGTATTGAAAGGAATATAAGCGGTTTGTGAAGATATTTTTAATGAAATAATTGAAAAAATTTAGTTAATAAAAGATTAATTAATAGAGACTTAGTGGATCCCACATGGAATTAAATCTTTTTTTTTAATTTGATATCTAAAAACCGACTGTCAAATCTTGGTCAAAATTATAACTCTAGAAATATGTAGAGAAACATGGGAGGTATATGGCACAGTCATTTTCAATGATATTGTATTGTGCGTAAAAATCTCATTTTGTTCCCCTATGACAAATGATAAGGAAATCTCTCTGCTTAAAAGGTTAGGAGGTGATTTTTCCTCTTCTGTATTATATGATTATTTCCAAAAGAACTGGAGTTGAGGTTACTGTTGGAACCTACTTCAGATGTTTTGATTGTCACAACTATAAAATTAAATTTTGTATGAACTAACCATATTTGCAGGAGAAGATACTATCCATATTTATAGGAGAAGAAAATATTTTACTTGACATACAGATTGCAGACCACATTCTAGATAGAAGCTCAAAAATTGTCTATATTCTAGGTCTTGCAGTAAATTTTTGTTAAAATCTCTTCAAAGTGGTATATGCGCACACACACGCAATTTCAAAGCTTCCATTCATATATCAAAGTTCTTATTACATTGTTCATACAAATGTATTTCTAAAAAATCATGAATATGGCAGAAAACATGAAATTCAACCGAATGAATGCCTAGTTTAGTCGACTGAATATCTATGCACATGCATAATTTGATATGAATGTTCAGTCGACTGAACTACCCATTTCAATCGACTGAATAAGATGTTTTTTATATTGATTCTTCTGTGATTCAAATTTTAAATATTTCAGCTGACTGAATTCTTTTGTTCAGTCGACTGAAATTGCATAGCGGTCATTGTTCTGAAAAGTCACTTCGCTTCATCGAACAGAAACAAGCCTTGATTCAAGAGTTGTTTCCATATCTTTCTATCGTTACTTTTCACAATTAGTTGCAACACCTAAACACTATATATAGTCTTTAAATCATTTGTTTTAATCACCTAATTTTTTGATTCTATTCTCTTATTCTTATTGTCTAACAATTCTGCCGTTAGCATTCAAACTCTCATTCTAACCACTTGTACATTCAAGCAAAATTTCGTTCGTGACTTATTAAACTTCCTAACTTCACAAATTACACAAAATACCACAAAGGAGAAGATTATAGGAAGGGCGTATTCTAAAGACCTATCCATGCTATTAAAAGAGCACATTCATTTAAGATAATTCTCTGTATTATTGAAGTCCTATTCGGTTGCTCAATCTGTTGAAGTCCTATTCAGTTGCTTAGGCCGTAGAAGTCCTGTTCGGTTGCTCAGGTAACGTACTCAAGTGTCTCTGCAATCATGCAGAACACCTTCCAAGCAATGTATGCACCAACCATCTCTGCAACATCTCAAGTGTCTCTAAAATCTTAGGAACGTGGTGCTCAAAATATTACTTGGTCTCATATCCATCCTTTACAAGAAATCACTAAGGTTGAACCGCACTCGGATGATTTGAGAAGTTCAAACAACTAAAATTTTTGTTTTCAATTTTAATATTGTAATTTGAATAAGTTTTGTGTTTTCTGAAATAATAATTATATATTTATGATTAACATTCGATTAAAACTCATAAAAAAATGTATATAATGTATAACTAAATTAAGGAAAAACTAGAAAAAATGCTAAATAGGAACACAAAATAGATTCAGTCGACTAAATATTCAAACTTGTTTATATTTATTCACCTAAAGACATTCGACTAAATTTTCTAACCGGTCGACTGAATCCCCACAAAAATGAAAATATATATGAGGGACTCAAAACTTTGCACTTCAGTCGACTGAATCAACAAATAAGTCGATTGAATCTTCAAATACATGAATTTTGACTCGGCATCCAATTAACTGGGACCCTACTTTCAGTCGACTGAATTCCTAAAAAAATATAACATAAACTTGTGGGTTGAGGAACCATGCATACCGGTCGATTGAGCACCCCATTTCAATCGACTGCCTCGTATTTTTTTTTAGTTTTTTAAAATACCTATACCTCTTTCTAATATAACCTTTCAACATAACTTTGCTTAGCTCACCTCTCTTCTTCATATTCCACTCACCAAAATGATTTTTACTCCAAAATAAACCCTTGCCTCCACACTAAAAATCAATTTTTTTCTCTTCAAATCTATTAAGTCAATGGCACCCAGATCCAAATGTGCTCATGAATCTACTGCTGGTCCATTCAAAAGCCAAATCCGTTCTTATCTTCATAATGAGACAGTGGTAACTCGATTCGATTCAATGAAAAACTAATGAATTTTTGAAGGAGATTTCGTCAACTTTGCTGATTTCAATGGCTATGCTATCCAAGAGATTGCTGAAGCTAGTAGTATCGACCATCTTATAGGGTATGACTCAAATAATGTCAAATATATCCCCTCTTGATTAAATTGTTCTTCACTAACATGAATCTTGACCATCAAGATCCATGTAATAAGGATGATTGTATTTGGACCTTGTTTTATGGAGTGAAAAATTATCTTCCTCTTCAACGAATTAACCACATATTGCATTGTCCATCTGAGTGGTTGGATATTGATGATGTAGAAGTAGACATGTATAATTGAGATGATTGTTCTCATCGTTTTCTATTGGATGATTTGACGATCCTGAAATCCTGTGCCTTACTCCGAAGGCATGTATCCTTCACTGAGCTCTCATTTAATCACTGCAACCTCGTACCGGTGGCTACGAGAAAGTCTACAAGAGGGATTTTTAAGCCTTTTATGCTATTTACTCATCCTAAAAAGTAAATTGAGAAAAAATTTTTTGGATAAGTTTCTCATTGTTAACAAGAAAAAAACTACAAAACCATCCACTATGGAGCCTACATCATGCGCTTTCTTTAAAACCATGGAGTTCCTTTACCCGATGTTGATTTTACAACCATTGGCAAACTCAACTCAAAGACTCTAACTCTAATGAGTCTTCCAAAATGCCTAAAATCTCAAAAAATAATAGCTTCAAAAAATGGCCGCAAATCGCGATTAAGGTCATCCTCACAACCTCCCCGCCAAGACGAAAAAGAAGACAACGATGTGATTCATAAGCTCCACGGTGACATTACTCCAAAGCAAGCACTTGTTATGCTCTCTCGTAATCAAAGTAAATTTGGACAACATTTAGCTACCGTCAAAAAAAATGTGACCAAAACAAATAAAAAGATTAATTCAATAAAAGGTTTTTCGAACAAAATCTCGGAAAAGGTGTCATGTACCGGATCTACCTCTACTGGTGTTGTTAAAAATCCTGCATCATTTATTTGGTCAACTTCCAAAGACGAAAAGGAAGAAGAAGCCTATGATGGTGAGGGTTGTTAGTTTTATTTTTCACTAATCATCTTTTTATCATATTATTTAGGACAATTTCTTACGTATGCTTGTTGTGTTTTGATGTTGTTATGTGATATTGTTCTTTTACTCTTGTATGTACATGCTCATGTTTATTTTGCTATTTATTATACTAAGTGTACTTTCTTTCTCTAAGTTATATGTTGATTACCGTGCTAATATGGCTATATTCCGCATATTATCATTTTTTTGTCGATAAGAAAGGGGGAGAAATTGTTTGATAAGGGGAATATTCATTCAGCGGGAGTAAATTGCTTTTATAAATTTTCAAACTGTGTAGTTGCCATCATCAAAAAGGGGGAGAGTGTTAGAACCTACTTCTAATGTTTTGACTATGATAACTATATATGTAAATTTTACGTGCGCTAACCATATTTGTAAAAGAAGATACTGTTTGTGCCAAAATTGGTCACAAACCCCGAATACCGTGAAAGCACCAGTGTATGAATACAAATCAATAATATTCAGACACAAATCTCAGATCTCAGCAAATATTAAACAGTAATCCCAAAATAAAGAACAGAGACACAAGTTTTATAGTGGTTCGGTTATCTCCGGCCTACGTCCACTCCAAAGTTTTTATCCTTTTATTGATTATCCTTGATGGGTATAGATGATTACAACAGTTACAAAGTCCAAAACTTGAAATAAATAGCAGCAATGATGATATGGAGTGATTCCGGCGGCGTCCGAGCGTGCTTTCTCTCTCTAGAATCTCCGACCCCCTTTCTGAATGACCAGGGGCTCTATTTATAAGCGTAGGAGGCTGATATTTCTCCTAAAATCCGGGAAGACCGCTTCAGGCACGTGAGGGGGCCCACACGCCCGAAATCCGGAGGTCCGGGTCCACCTTGGGATCGATTCGAAGTAAGGTTCGAATCGATCAAGAAATCATCCAATTGAGCTGAAATTTGGCGTGAACATTCTTCAACATGTATGTAAGCTCCTGCAAAAATTTCAATGCATTTGGATCAACGGTTTGGAAGATATGATCGATTCAAGTTCAAAACTTCGTGTGTTTTGCCTGGTTCGAACCCATGCTTCGAATCCACCTCCTTCGAATCCATCCCCTTCGAACCCACGTCCTTCGAATCCATCTCCGAGTCCATTGCTTCGAATCCATGCTCCGAACCCACCTCCTCTTCGAATCCATGAAGTCGTCCCCCAATGTATGCTTCTCGTGTTCCATCGATCTTCTTCGAATCGATCCCAGGAGCATGCTTCGAATCGATCTTGTTTACACCGATCGATTCGAACATACCCTAACCTGATCGATTCGAACTCTCCTTGACCTCACGGATTCAAAGCATTATGCTTTGTCTTGATTGATTCGAACCTATCCATTTTGGATCCATTGCCATTGGGCCGAACTCCATCTATCCTTCTTACCTGATCGATACGAAGTTCACCAGGCCGAAACCATACTGATCGATACGAAGCATATCGATTCGAACCAACCCTATGCCTTGCCTACGATCGATACGAAGTAGCAGTGTCGAACCCAGGTCGATCGATACGAAGTTTATCGATTCGAAGTGAGTGCTACCCCTGATCGATTCGAACATCATGCCTTTCCTACCTTGAATCGATCATAACTTCTCCATACGAACTTCGATTAACCTGAAATTTGAAACATAGCCTTTCCTAATCCTTGTCATCGTCTCTAATTAATTTCGTCTCGATCGGAGCTCAACCAAATTTTGATGATATCGATCGTAACCTTGATCCCAACCGATCTCCAACCCTGATATCCATAATTCCTTGCCAATTTATTGATATTCCAGTTTTGACCAAAAATGGGATAACATTTTGCCCCCCAAAACATGCCTTGTGATAACAAGGCGTGTTTTGAATAGTTCTGAATCCAATATCCGAAGTCCATAGCCATATTGCCAGAGCATATCATCCTTGACTGCTTCGAGTCGATGCCCAATTCCAAATCCCGTAACCAAAGCCTTAGCAAATTCCATATCCTTTCGAACCCGACAGCCGAGTCCTAATCCATAACCTCTCCGGGTTGATATCCGAATCCATAACCTCTCCGAGTTCTTGTCAAGTGTAATCCACGCCTAACGACCGTGGTCCAGTGTCCCTGGACGTTGAACTAACCTCTCCGGGTTCTTGCCAAGCGTAATCCACACCTGACGACCGTGGTCTAGTGTCCCTGGACGTTGAGCTATGCCGCGGCTTAAGTCCTAAGCCGAATCTTGGTCTCTCCGGACCCTTGTTGAGCATAGTCCATACTCTACGACCTGAAACAATAATCGATAATATGGGGCCTAAGTCCTAGGCCGAATCCTGGTCACTCCGGACCCTTGCCGAGCATAGTCCATGCTCGACGTCCTGAATGAGTCAATCTACCACGCTTGGGCAAAGTGACACACCCCTTGCCAGGCATAATCCATACCCGACGACCATTTATCAAAAACCAGATGAAAATCCAATCAAAATCCAATCCAACATCCGAACCCAAAAATCCAAATCCAAAACCAAAAAACCAAACCAGCATCCAAAACCGAAAACAATCATCCAAAGAAAAATCTAAATCAAAAGAAAGCAAAACCAGGAGCTCGATCCAAACTCCAAAACCAAAATCCAAAAAGAAAAGCAGTGTCCAATCCAAAAGCAAAAGATAGATTTCACAAACCATAGCATTGCATTTTATCATCATTCAGAGCATGCCTAGGGGCTATCTCCGTCCCCGTACATGTGTAAATGACTTGGTTGCTTGCTAATAGCTCGCTACTTATTCCATATTATCCTGGTCAATGGATGATCAATCGACCATCGTCCCTGGGCCTCACATCATCACGGCGTGAGGTGGTCGGTGGTTGCTCCTGCTCCATCGTTGAGTTCCGTGTTCCGACGTAATGTCGTAACTGTCCATTCCTTACATGCTCCTCGATTATATCCTTCAAGTGCCTGCAGCTATTGGTGTCATGTCCGTCTAAGTCATGGAAGAGACAATGCCTCCCGGATGCCCTCTCTCGTTCAGAAGGCTCTCTCCTGGCTGGCCTCCGGTAGGGAAGGCGATTCCGAGTATCCATGTATATCCGTTCCAGCGTCTCGTTCAATCCTGTGTATGTGGAAAACTTTGGATCCTTCCATCGCTTCCCAGCGTTTCTAGAATCATCATCCAATTTCCTTTTTCCTTTGTCTTTATCCGAACTACCGCTGGATACTGCTCCAACCTCGATTGCACTAACCTTTTTCAACTTTAAATCCGTACTTGCATCTTCTTGCCGAAGGAACCTTTCTGCCTCGTGAAAGAATTCGTCGAGATCTTGTGGGGGATCTCGTATCAGAGATACCTTGAAATCCGAGTTCTCCCTGACTCCTGATACTGCTGCCATTAAAACCATCGATGGATCAGGCCGATCCACCGAAGCGACTGCCGCACTGAATCGAGTTAGAAAAGCTCTAAGCGATTCGTCCGTCCTTTACTTTACCGATGTCAATGTCATTACGTTCTTCGGTCTCTTGACATGAACCTGAAACTGCCCCAAAAACCTTTCCACTAATTCCCTCCAAGTCCTGATAGATCCTTCTTCCAGCTGCCTAAACCACATCGCAGCTAAGTCCGTCAAATACAAAGGGAAGCATCGGGCCATCACTTCCTCCGATGCCCCCAGCACCTCCATGTGTCTGGTGTACCTCATCAAGTGATCTATTGGATCTGCCTTTCCATCATATACCTCCACGCTCGGTAGCTTGAACTTAGGTGGATTCTGAGCCATCCTTATTCCCTGAGCGAACGGACTCC
This sequence comes from Allium cepa, assembly GCA_030765085.1. NCBI lineage: Eukaryota > Viridiplantae > Streptophyta > Magnoliopsida > Asparagales > Amaryllidaceae > Allium > Allium cepa. The sequence goes on from CM060941.1 coordinate 513,145,997, forward strand.
TATTCACTCCTTCTAAGTCTCTGTTGGTCAAACCACCTCGCACAGTTCTTCTGATGATTTCTACTAATCCGGTATTGTCTGTTGGGGGTTGCCCTTCATGCCCCCGAGGGAATTCCGGCACATATTCCTCATGTGGTTCACTAGCAGCAACGTTAGCTCTAGCCCGTTGAACTCCTTCCAAAGGTCCTCCTGTTTTGGATCCTGTGGGCCTGCCCCCAAGCCCTTGTTGATTGCCTTCTGGCTCCGTATCTCGTCCTCCATTGGGTTCCACGACCCTAGTCCCCTGTCCTGCATCCATAGCGGCTGTAGCTGTTCCTAAGTTTTGCATCCCCGCTGCTCTCATTTGCTCAAAGAAAGTTTGCATCATTTCCTGTTGGCTCTTCAATAATCTCTCTTGCAAAGAATTTGCCATAGCCTCCATTTCATCCCGAGTTATGTAGATTGAAGCCTGTCCTTCCCCAGCTCCGGAGGATGCTCGTTGACTTCCTTCCTGTTGGCTTCGCTCAGCCCTTTGCCTTCTACTGTTTTGCCTAGTCATTGTTTTCAAATCGAAATTCCGCGAACTTCTTCAAATCCAAACTCCAAATCCGATGTAGCGGGTGCTAGTTCTTCTCAGTGGAAGCACCAAAGTGTTTGCGCCAAAATTGGTCACAAACCCCGAGTACCGTGAAAGCACCAGTGTATGAATACAAATCAATAATATTCAGACACAAATCTCAGATCTCAGCAAATATTAAACAGTAATCCCAAAATAAAGAACAGAGACACAAGTTTTGTAGTGGTTTGGCTATCTCCGGCCTACGTCCACTCCAAAGTTTTTATCCTTTTATTGATTATCCTTGATGGTTATAGATGATTACAACAGTTACAAAGTCCAAAACTTGAAATAAATAGCAGCAATGATGATATGGAGTGATTCCGGCGGCGTCCGAGCGTGCTTTCTCTCTCTAGAATCTCCGACCCCTTTTCTGAATGACCAGGGGCTCTATTTATAAGCGTAGGAGGCTGATATTTCTCCTAAAATCCAGGAAGACCGCTTCAGGCACGTGAGGGGGCCCACACGCCCGAAATCTGGAGGTCCGGGTCCACCTTGGGATCGATTCGAAGTAAGGTTCGAATCGATCAAGAAATCATCCAATTGAGCTGAAATTTGGTGTGAACATTCTTCAACATGTATGTAAGCTCCTGCAAAAATTTCAATGCATTTGGATCAACGGTTTGGAAGATATGATCGATTCAAGTTCAAAACTTCGTGTGTTCTGCCTGGTTCGAACCCATGCTTCGAATCCACCTCCTTCGAATCCATCCCCTTCGAACCCACGTCCTTCGAATCCATCTCTGAGTCCATTGCTTCGAATCCATGCTCCGAACCCACCTCCTCTTCGAATCCATGAAGTCGTCCCCCAATGTATGCTTCTCGTGTTCCATCGATCTTCTTCGAATCGATCCCAGGAGCATGCTTCGAATCGATCTTGTTTACACCGATCGATTCGAACATACCCTAACCTGATCGATTCGAACTCTCCTTGACCTCACGGATTCAAAGCATTATGCTTTGTCTTGATTGATTCGAACCTATCCATTTTGGATCCATTGCCATTGGGCCGAACTCCATCTATCCTTCTTACCTGATCGATACGAAGTTCACCAGGCCGAAACCATACTGATCGATACGAAGCATATCGATTCGAACCAACCCTATGCCTTGCCTACGATCGATACGAAGTAGCAGTGTCGAACCCAGGTCGATCGATACAAAGTTTATCGATTCGAAGTGAGTGCTACCCCTGATCGATTCGAACATCATGCCTTTCCTACCTTGAATCGATCATAACTTCTCCATACGAACTCCGATTAACCTGAAATTTGAAACATAGCCTTTCCTAATCCTTATCATCGTCTCCAATTAATTTCGTCTCGATCGGAGCTCAACCAAATTTTGATGATATCGATCGTAACCTTGATCCCAACCGATCTCCAACCCTGATATCCATAATTCCTTGCCAATTTATTGATATTCCAGTTTTGACCAAAAATGGGATAACAGATACTATCCATATTTGTAGGAGAAGATACTATTTTACTCGACAAATAAATTGCAGACCAGATTCTAGATAGAAGCTTCAAAATTATCTATATTTTGTCTATGGTCTAGGTCTTGTAGTTAATTTTTGTTAAAATCTCTCCAAAGTGGCATATGCAGGAACATACTCAAATTCAAAGCTTTCAAATCATAGTTTATATATCAAAGTTCTTATTACACTTGTTAACACAAAAGTATTTCTGAAAAATTATGAATATCGTAGAAAACATGAAATTCGTCCGACTGAAATGCCTAGTTTAGTCGATTGAATATCTATCCACATGCACAATTTCATATAAATGTTCATTCGACTGAACTACCCAATTCAGTCGACTAAATAAGATTTTTTTTGTACCGATTCTTCATTGATTCTAAATTTAGTTATTTCGGCTGATTGAATTCTTTTGTTCAATCGACTGAAATTGCATATTTTTTTGAAAAGTCACTTCACTTCATCGAACAGAAACAATCCTTGATTCAACAGTTATTTTCGTATCTCTTGATCGCTACTTTTCACGATAAGATTCAACGCTTAAACACTATATATAGCCTTCAAATCATTTGTTTTAATCGCCTAATTTTATGATTCTATTCTCTTATTCTTATTTTCTAACAATTCTGCCTTTAGCATTCAAACTCTCATTCTAATCACTTGTACATTCAAGCAAAATTTCATTAGTGATTTATTAAACTTTCTATCTTCACAAATTACACAAAATACTACAAAGGATAAGATTATAGGAAGGGTGTACTCTAAAGACTTACCCATGCTATTAAAAGCGCACATTCAGTCAAGATAATTCTATGGATTATTGAAGACCTGTTCGGTTGCTTAAGCGGTTGGTGTCCTATTTAGTTGTTTAGGCGGTATAAGTCCTGTTCAGTTGCTCATGCGGTGTAATACATGTTCCTAAGGGTTAATTGAGGGTGATAGTTAAACTCCAAAAAGTGTCTAGGACTGAACGTGGAAAGGGAAGTTTGAACCAGTACAAAAATCCCTAGTGTCGTATACTTTACTTTTATATTTTATTCCGCACTAGTAGATAACTTAGTTAATATTCCATATTACGATTATTTTCAATTACTGAAATCTATCGGTTGGTTTTGGAGCAACTGATAAGCGGGGGAGTGTACTTACATGAGATGACTCGAAACCATAACCATTCCAAAACCATATGCGTGCTCCAAGCTTTTGGAAGAGGTTCGAGAATGGTTTTAGATAATAAGATCGAAGATGGTGTTCTTTCGAAGTGCAAGAGCTGATTGCTACTAATCCTAAGGGTGATTCTAAAGTAGATGTAATAGAAGTAGTGACTTCACTTTGTTTATATCCTAAACAACTTGTATGGATAAATGTTGGCATTGTATTGTTTTTCCTGGAGGACAGTGTTAGCTTTCCAAGTGGGAATTGCAAGAAGGAAAGGGTATAAGCATAACCTCACAAGCTTGACAACCCGGTAACGGTTAAAACAAGTGTTGCTCATAGAGCTCTGTAGTGAGCTACCATTAAGAGCATCATTCCTCGAACTAGATTCAATTTTATGGATTTTGGTGCACGCTTAAAGGGACCGTGGGGAAATGTTTGTAGTTTGGTGCAAGTGGGATGAGGTAATCTGATGTCATGTTAAAGGTGCAGCCGGCTCTGTGTTCGTAGGGTTCGATAGAATCAACCTCGATAGAGGTCTACCATGCGAAAGGTAGTTTCTCACCTGGTCATGTTGGAATCCATTCTCTAATACGTTCCTTAGGGACTAATTGTGCCCAACTACTAGAAGGCGAGATGCAAGCATTTCACCTATTTATATATTGATTTTCAACCCATAGACATTATTATAATATCACAAGATTTCCTATAAATGGCTTGGTTATTACAAGATGAATCCCATTTGACTTATGTATGGGGCGGTAATACAAGATACCTTTATTTTTAGAAAGGGTTTAATGAAAAATAAAATATCCATTTGTTTGTGTTTCTCACGTTGCTTTACCATACTAATCCGGGAGTTATTTTCTTATAATGCTTGGGTTAGGCCGAACATATTTTCTAGATTTTGCAAGACACTTTAGGGCTTTAGGAGACAAGCTACATCCTCCAAAACACATATTTTATCTTCCACTATTTGCTCTTGTTTATATTTATCGACAACTGTAAGGATCGGTGGTTATAACCATCGACTTTGTTGATAGGTTAGCTTTGCTCTGATTCTAGTATGTATACTAAAATTCGTTTTCTTTTTGTAAGGGCCAGTTGTATATTATATATTACTCGTCACGTTCTAAGATTATGTTCTACGTTTTCCTTCTTTCACCCCAATAATCTGTCTTTTCGGGACCTGAAAGTTTGAAGTAAGAATAACGTGGATGTATTCATGCCTACTTTTGAGGGTCGAAGAGGGCGGCTCGTTGCAAGTGGTAACAAAGCCTAGGTTGCGAACACCTAGGCTTTAGTAGGGTAGACTCATTTGAGATAAGGTTAGTAATACCCTAGAATGAGTTTAAGTGTGTGTGTGTATATACATACACGAGAGCGTACTTGTTAGTGATATAAAATTGTTTTATATTGTGCTGATTGATTTGTTAAGTGGCTTACGAATTATAGTAGAGGTGTCCTATCAATGTTGTCAATAAAGGTTTCTATACACTTAAATAAGAAAAACTGACACGGTATTGTTTCTAAAATTGGTAAATGAAATAATTTTACCTCGAATTATTTTATATATATAATGGAATAATTTTCAAAAATTGTACGTTTATTTGTTAGGAAATGGTAATATTTAATTATTATCATTTATTGTTCGATTAATTATGCTTGGCCTATTTATAAGCAGTTTTACTTTTCTATTTCATGGGTTAGGTAGATAATAATTATGGGAACACTGAAACGAACACCTTGTTAATTAAGTTTCACAGTTTGATTACAATGATTTCGGTGACAATGTTGGTTAAATATTAATTCTAATAAAAGTTGTTTATTTTAATCTAAACAAAGATACACATTTGTGAAAATATTTGTACAAGAAAGTGAAATTATATAAGTATGGTTTATAAATATGGTTTATAAATAAAAAAAGGATTCAAAACTGAGAAATTAGGAGCTTATATCCGGATGTTTTGAATTATTGAAAATTGCTTTTCAAAGTTTTGGGAAAAATAATAACACTGTTATTTAAAGTTATTTGTGTATGGAAATGTTTCCAAAAAGATTTTAAAAGAGAAAGAAAGCACTTTACTGACTTCTGTCGTCAGAAGATAATTCTGGTGATGATTTTAGCATCATTGACTTTCATTTTCGAGTTTCAATGTGGAGAATGCTACCATAGTACTTTTGTTTCTTGATTGTTTGTTAAAACAAATCTTGATTTAATAATTCTAAAAGTATGATATGATAAACTTAAGTTATAAATATATATTATTATTATTTCAAATTGAGTTAAAATAAAATTAGGGTATTTAGTTCTTAAGCTTTCGGTTAAGTAATTATATGGACTCATGTACCCTACCCATTAGGATAGTTTAGTTTATGCATATTATTATGGTAAGTGTTTAGTAGTTTTATTTTATTGAAATAAAATGAAATTTTCGATGATTTTGGATAGTTGACATCTTCCGAATTTATATAAAAATTTAAGCAAATTGTTTTTGAGAAATTATAAGAAAATAAGTTTTTGTAACTTGTAAATTTGAGAAGATAATAAGTGGAAACTAGTTTTAATATTTGTTGAACATTCTCGTTAAGTGAAAAATAATCACAAATCTTATATATACTCTATGGTTATACAAGTTAAAACTTAAGTTCGTATGAAATATTTTCATATATGATATTAAAAGACAACGAAATTGTATAAGTAAGAACCAATAAAAATAAACATGTAAGTTATACATAGATCATTTATTTGCACGGTTCTATATCCAAGATTCACACATATGACTTTTGAAGTGATTTACACTAACCAGAATATTGATTTATCACTCGATTCTTAAAGACGAACACTTGGTGAGGGTTCTTTGTATGTTACCAATGTTCTCTATCATAGTACATAGTTATGTAAGGAGAATGGACGTTTCTAATCAGGGAGCCTAATCAGAGTCCACATTAGGGAAGTCAAATGAGCGATACTAGTTTGGAAGAGAAGTCTGTGTATTCGAGCAAATGATAGAATCAAATATTGCATACACATGATCTATATACATCGTACATGTTTATGGAAAATGTTAAGTATTCATAAGGAGTTTATTTCTTTCTTAGGTTGATACCGATGGAATTTCGAGGATGAAATTCTTTTAAGGGAGGAAGAATGTAACAACCTAAATTTTTGAACGTTTCAAACTTGAATACTTAATTTATTTAAATGTGTGAATTTAATCCAAAAACTAAATAATAAGGAAATCAATTTTTGATAAAATGACTTGATTTTAAATAAAGTATTTTTAAATGGATGTTTTATGATTTTTCCATAATTTTTAATTTAGAAATCATCAAAAATTTTGATTGATGTATTTTACAATAAATGATGCTGTCATTGATATTTACAAATAAAGTAACCTGTGTAATTTATTATTGCTTGGAGATCGTGTCACATTGTTATACACGATCATATTTTTATTTTTGTCGTTCATCGTTCATATGCAAAAAGATACTATATGGCAGACTGCCTTGTTTGATAGTTTCTTAGCTTGGAAATTTCATTTTGCTACACTTTTTTCTTTTGACTTTGATTCCATTTTAAGGTGATATATGCCTTGAACTTTTGGTTATATGCTTGTGCTTTGAACTTTTGATTATAAGCTTGTGCTTTGAACTTTTGTGTAACAACCCGCATATTTATCGATTTTATATTTAAATATTTTATTTAAATATTTTATCGTTAGTCGGATTTTAGTCCGAAAAACTACTTTTTGCATACGGTCGAATTCGGACTCGAGACCACCTCCATTGAGTTCAAAATGCCGTTTGCGACCTTTTTGAGTATAAGCTTCGTTATGTTTGGAGAAAGTTGAATTTTGCTACTTTTTGCTTAGGGTTTTGGTTTGGGCTGAGCCAATTAACCACTTACTAACTCAGTTCCAACCCTCTCCTCTTCATTCACTTCTCTTCTATTTTCCTAATACTCAAGCTTTTATGTTAATGGAGGGTGGAAGAGGAAATTAAAACTCCAAGCCCTAGCTTCCTTTGCAAATCCAAGTTCTTGCTCCAAACTCAAGAGAACCCATTGGTAAGCTTCTTCTTCTTCTTCTCCAACTCTTTCTCCATTCAATTTCAGAAATTTCCTAAACCTAATTTAGGGAATGTTTCTCTTTTAAGCTTAGATTCAAGCTTCTAGTGTTGAGATTGAAGAGTGCTTGTTCTTGCCATTGCTTTCAAGCTTCATCTTCATAAACTTAGTTCAAAGGTGAGATTTTTATCTCACATCTATGACTATAATTATCTTTGGTTGTTGGGTATGAATTCCTAACACTTCTTCATGTGCATTTGCTCTTGATTTGGATTGGTTTTGTGAATATTCCAATTTTTGGGTTTTTAAGTCAAATTTGTGTGAAAATCCTTATATGGATGTTTGATCGTGCTTTTAGTAATGCACCGAGGAGCATATAGGGCCGGATTGCCGATTGGCATAAACCCTTAGAGCCAATGTTCGTCCGGTTGCATTTTGGAAGAATTTGCTCTTCATTTGAATAGGCTGAAAAACAGCCCAGGCATGATTCAGTCAACTGAAAACTCTGTTCAGTCGACTGAACCTGAAACCCGAAAGTTTTCAGGCATGATTCAGTTGACTGAAAAACTCTGCACAGTCGACTGAACCTGGAAACAGAAAGTTTCCTGAACCTGGAAACTTCCCAGGTACAGGGTCAGTCGACTGAAAACTCTGTTCAGTCGACTGAACCTGCTGTTTGAGTCCAATTTGCCTTTTTGGATTGAATTTCCAATTTAAATCGATTCGTGATGATCCTATTTATTGTCATCATTTATTATCATCTTTGATGACTTATTTTCTTTGGGAATTTTAGATATATCCACTTCGATGGATCCTTTATCGATTTCGTTGGATTTTTTATTCACATCTTCGAATGTGATCTTTGTGATTGATTGTTTCTACAATCCCCCTTGTGCTTTGTCACTTTAAAAATATAAAGGTTTTCTATACTAGTAGTAAATATCAAAACTCTTTCCTCAAACGATTTCAATACTATTTTAATACCCAATTCGTTTATAAAACCGTTTTCCAATCTATTAGTATATATAAACCTTTACCTCACTCGTATGAGAAATCTAATTAAACGACTTAGTAAAATAAGTGGTATGAAACGCTTGCGTTCACTTTGTTGGTTAATTCTTGGACTTGTTCGATTGAATCTCTTGTGACAATTTTCTAGTGGAAACTTACAATTTGTTCGTAAATAATTAAGTTAAGCTAGTGGTTATGGGACATGAAGCTAAGCTCATATATTTACTAGCTTATTGTAATTGACACTTCTCTTTGATCATGACGATCATCGTTGTGGTTTAGACTAGCAATGTGCGATGTCTCTTTGTCTATGTGGAGGACTGTTCCTCATTTTATTGAGTTTCGTCTCATTTTATACATGGGTCGTACCTTTCTAGGTGCGTCAATGTTTTATTATGCATGGGGTGTACCTTTCTAGGTGCGTCGATGCTAGAGCATGGGGTGTATCTTTCTAGGTGCATCGATGTTTATTTATTTGTGCATGGGGCGTATCTTTCTAGGTGCGTCGATGCTAGAGCATGGGGTGTATCTTTCTAGGTGCATCGTTGTTTATTTATTTGTGCATGGGGCGTATCTTTCTAGGTGCGTCGATGCTAGAGAATGGGGTGTATCTTTCTAGGTGCATCGATGTTTATTTATTTGTGCATGGGGCGTATCTTTCTAGGTGCGTCGATGCTAGAGCATGGGGTGTATCTTTCTAGGTGCATCGATGTTTATTTATTTGTGCATGGGGCGTATCTTTCTAGGTGCGTCGATGCTAGAGCATGGGGCGTATCTTTCTAGGTGCGTCGATGTTCGACTGTACATGGGGCGTGTCTTTCTAGGTGCGTCGATGTCCAATTTTTTGGGGATTGGCCAACCTTTTTATTGTGATTTGGTTCATCGGATGTCCCACTGTACAACGTGGTTGTTCCTTTTTCTTGTGATTTCTGGATTTCGTGTGTTGATTTCTGGAATTTATGTTTCACCAACTTTTACGATGGGCATTGATATATATGCCATTTATTGTGGCTTGGTGAATGAAATTAGGAGTGTGACATTCCCTTTTTATCTTGAGTAGATTATTGTGATATTGATTAATCTCTTGTTGATTTTCAATTACTTATTTATCACAGCTTGGCATTGTGATTATTATATGTTTATGTCATATCTCTTATTATATATCACTTCATCTGGTATTTATAGCTAGACTGATCCGTTTATTATTTTCTTCTTAAATAATACTCGGGTCAGACTGAGATTTTACAGGTGCTTCTGCTTGACTTCTCTCTTGGGATTGATTCCTCTGACTTTTGGCAAACTACTTAGACTAGTAGTTTATTTTGTTGTATACACTTGAGATATAGACTCATAGTTGTATTCCTTTGTATAGCACATGTTGCTATTCTTTTGTATTATTGTGGATCTTGTTTGACCACTACTCTGATATACACTTTTATGTGTAGTATTCATATCTATTTCCGCCTTTGTGATATGAATTGTCTGTGACTGATTTATGTTATGTTTATTTCTATATTTGTTTCCGAAGATATTATAGCCACTTTGTAGTAGCCTTGAGTTCGTGTCGGTATGTCGGATTTCCTCTTGAGATGAAAAGTTATATTTTTATCCGGTATATCGGTACTCGCACAAAGCAATTATACAGATGGTCGCTCCTCAACAGCCTTATTCTCCGTGCTAGTTGATAGCATTCACTGTAGTGTTCTTGGCTAGCGTGGGTATAGAGGTGGGGCGCCACATTTTGTTTATAAACTTGTGCTCTCAACCTTCATTTCTTTCTTTACCATTAATTTTCTATGACATGAGGTGATATATTACTTGGCTAGAAGGTTTGCATTTCCTATACATGTACATAACACAACTCATATGGAAAAAGGAGATAAGCATGACATAGTATATGTACATAGACACTTTAATATTAATTCATTAGAACATCATGACACTTAATCTTATCTTCTCCTTCTACTTTTAATTCCATATCTTGTAAAAGGAAACACTCAACCCTCCTTTCTACAATTTAAATCTCCACAACTAGGAAAAATCGGCCAAAACTTCAAACATAAACCTTTTAGGTAATCATCCCAGCTTTTTATAGAAATTTTCTCTTAGGCTTTCATTGACTGCGGTGGTTGGGGTTGGTCGGAAATAGTAGTAGGTGAATACTGATCATTTTATGAAGATCATGAATTAGAGAATGGAGTTTGTGGATGGGGTTGTATGGCTGAGACGAGAATTTTTGGAGTGTGATTATAAGAGGCCGGGGTTGGCCGTATCGGAAGTCAACTCAAGGTTTCCAATGTTATGGTGGTCTAGGAATGGAGCGGAGCTGCTGGAAGGACGGTCGAGGCAAAGCAAGTCTTTTAGCACTAGAGGGAGGCGGTCCGATGAATCAAGATGGTGGGTGGTGCTCATATTTGGGTTTGGGATGCTATGAATTTTTGGGTTCGACTATAAGGGATTTCTTGTGGCGTGGTTAATCGATCCGGTTGAGGGGATGGGGGAGTCGCATCAGGTGATGGTAGAACTAATGGCATCATGCGGCTGCCTGAGGAGGCATGCAGCGGCAGTGGTAGTGGATTGGCCGAAGCATATTAATTACTCGCTCATGTAAATTTCAATGGAGGGAAGGGAACTTGTGGCAATTAGAAGCGAGTTGGGCTGTGAATAATGGTGGGCTTAGCCATATGTGTTAGGTGAGGAACCTTTTAATTATTTGTTTAAATTAATTTAATTTAAGCATGTTGAAGTTGAAATTGCCATATCTTGTTCGTTTGAATCCTTAACCCGTAAATTTTTTAAGTTAGGCTCATATCGAAAATAGTAGAGCATAACTTAGTGATAGTTTGTATAAAGAATATTTTTATTATATTATAACGTTAGTTGAATTGATTTACGTTATTTAAAACAACAACGTAGTTAAATTAATTACACTCCACTTTTAATATCTATTTGATCAAATAAAATACCAGTCTGTTAAATTAAATGGAATAGATTATTTTGAATATCTATTTACCAGAATAAAACACCATTGTAGTATAATAAAATTGAATAAATTATTGATAACATTTGTTTGGTAGAATAAGTCCCCGTTCTACTAATATAATTAATTTGGACATTTATTCTTATGCCAGTTAATTACAGTGGATTAATTAACGTGGGACAAACACCGAATAAGCTAGCGATCATTAATTTTTGATTTTATTTACATATAATCTTGCTTACATAAATACTAACTATATGGCTTGGAAAGTTAAATTGAATTAAATGGTAGCTTATCTAAGTATTTAAAGATTTTAAATTTGAATTTGAACTTTTATAATATTTGAAGTAAATGTTTTTCTACATTTATTATGGAATCAAATGTAGGAATAAAAAGGAGTTTTAAATATAATTATTAAATTTTTATGTAACAATTATTAAGTGAAGATTCTGATTTGGTAATTAATTATTTTATTAATAATGTTTAGATTAATTAATTATTGTAATCAACGATATATATACTAATTTATTTTAATGATATTTAAGGTTAATTAGTTAATTATTTACTAATGATATTTTAAGTCAATTAACTAGTAAATTAATGGTATTTAAAGTTGAATAATTGATGTAATTAATGATGTTTAAAGTTAGTTAGTGGATTTAAATGATTTGTGTTTGAATTAATAAAGTGATTTATTGAAGGTGTTTATAAATAATAAATAGAGTTATAGAAATAATTTTACTTAATAAATTATATTTGTAAAGGAGATTTACAAATTTAAATTTTGTAAAGGAAATTATAAACAATATTTTATAAAGGTGTTTAATAGGAGATATTTTTCAAGAGAGATTTATAAATGGTATTTTGTAAAAAAGGTGAGATTTTTCTTAATGGAAATTTATAAGACAAGAGAGTGGATTTATAAGTGATAGTTTAAAAATAAATGATCTTTATTAAGGAGTTTAATAAGGAAGAATTATAAAAGATTTTTATAAATAGAAAAGGATTTGTATAAATACTTTTATAGATCTGTAAAAGAAGTTTTATAAATTAATTTGGAGATTTATAAAAGGATCTGTAAATACGGAATGAGTTATAAAAAGTGAATTTTATAAAAATAATAAAATTCGTTTTTGACAAAAAAATCCTTCTTAATTATCGTGGTATGGAAGCATTCTTTTGGCACTTAACACCAAAGGAAAAGGCATTTTGGTTTTAGAGTAAGTAAATGTTTAAATGATATTTTTTGGCACATTTGAATATGAATTTGGAAAAGGGAAAATATTCCTTAGGTTTTTGTTAATATACTTATACCGTTGAGAAGATTATAAGAATATATTTTCTAAGTATTGAAAGTATAATGGTTTGTGAATATACTTAGACAAGTGAGAAAAATATAGAAATGTTTTTCCAAGCATTGAAATGAATATAAGCGGTTTGTGGATATATCTTTATGAAGGTATTTTGTTTCAAATAACTGAAAATATATTTAATCAATGAATGATTAATAAATAGAGGCTTAGTGGATCCTACGTGGAATTAAATCATTGTTTGATTGTTTTCTTATTTGGTAGTTAAAAACCGACCGTCTAACCTTGTCCAAAACTATAGCTTGGGAAATATCTGAGAAAAACGGGTGTTATACAGCACAGTTTACCACGATGCATAGAAAATAAAAAATTCATTTCATAGTGTTTCTCACGCTAGTTTACCAGACTGATCTAGGTGTTATTTTCTTATAATGCTCGAGTAAGCTCGAGCAATTTTTTTAGATTTTGTTGGATGCTTTGGAGCTTCAAGTGACGAGATGAATCCTCCAAAATGTACTCCTTTATTTTATTTTTCTCCTTTTGTTCTTATATGTATTTATCATTAATTGTAAGGACCGGTGGCTATAACTATTTAAGCTGATGATAGATTAGTATTTTCTAATGATAGTATGTATATTAAAATTTGTTTTCTTTTTGTAAAGACCAATTGTATATTATATTTTACTCATCTCATTGTGAGATATTGTTCTATCTTTTATTTCTATCACCTCAATAATTTTTCTTTTCGGCACCTGAAAGTTCGACACATGAATACCATGGATATATTATGTTGAATTTTGAGGGTTGAAAAGGAAGGTCGCTACACATGGTATGAGTGCCTAGGTTGAGCGAACACCTAGGCTTTGCTGGGGTAAACTCATTAGAGATAGGGTTAGTAATACACTAGAATGAATTTTGAGTGTACATATATGAGAGCATATTTATTAATGCTATAAAATTGTTTATATTGTGATGATTGGTTTGTAGAGTCGCTTATGAATTTTGGTCGATGCTTTTAATCAACGTTATTGACAAGTGTTTCTAAACACTTTGACAAGATAAATCATCACAGTATTGTTTATGAAATTGGTAATTGAAATAATTTTACCTAGAGTTATTTTTTAAATAGAGAGGAATACTTTTCAAAAATTTTATGTTTGTTTGTTTGGAAATGATAATATCTAATTGTAATCATTTATTGTTTAATTGATTGTGATTTGCCTGTTTGTGAGTAGTTTTACTTTTCTATTTCATGAGTTGGGTAGATAGTAATTATGGGAACATTGAAACGAACACCTTGTGAATTAAGTTCCACGATTTAATTATAAGGCATTCGGTGACAATGTTGGGTTAAAATTTAATTTTAATAAAAATTGTTTATTTTAATCTAAGCGAAGATATACATTTGTGAAATAATGGATACAAGAAAGTGAAATTATATAAGCATCTCTAAAATATGGTTTATAAATAAAAAAGAATTTAAAAGTGAGAATTTAGGAACTTAAATCTCAATATTTTGGATTATTGAAAATTGCTTTTCAAAGTTTTGGAAAAATTAATAATAGTATTATATAAAGTTTTTTGTGTATATAAATGTTTCTAAAAAAAGATTTCAAAAGAGACAGAAAGCAGTAAATTCGCTTTTTTCGTCGAAAAATAATTCTAGTGATCACTATAGCATCATCGGCTTTCATTTTCGAGTTTTTAAGTGGGGAATTCTACTATAGTACTTTTGCTTCATGATTATTTGATAAAAAAATCTTGATTTAGAAATTTTGAAAGTATGATTTGATATACTAAAGTTATAAGTATATGTTATTATTTCAAACTGAGTTGAAATAAAACCCGGGTCGTTAGTTCTTAACTTTTTTGGTTAAGTTATTATATAGACTCGTGTACGCTATCCCTTAGGATAGTTTAGTTCGTGCATATTGTTATGATATGTGTTTCGCAATTTTATTTTGTTGAAATAAAATGAAATTTTCGACGATTTTGGACAGTCAAAAACTTCCGAATTTATAAAAATTTAAGCCATGTGTTTAAGAGAAATTATAAGAAAACAAGTTTCTGTAACTTGTAAATCTGAGAAGATAATAAGTGGAAACCAGTTTTAGTTTTTGTTGAACATTCTGGATAAATGAAAAAAAAAACGATATTTTATATATACTCTGAGGTTAAAGTAGGGTATTATACAAGTTGAAACTTAAGTTAAGTTCATATGAAATATTTTCGTATATGATATTAAATGGAAACAAAATTGGTATAAGTAAGAATCAATAAGAATAAGTACATAAGTTGTACATAGATCATTTTTTCCCATGGTTCTTGATCCAAGGTTTGAGTACATGACTTTTGAGGTGGTTCACACCAACCAGAATAAGGATTTATCATTCGATTCTTATCGGCAAACACTTGGTAAGGATTCTTGGTATGTTACCACTATCATAATATATAGCTATATAAGGAGAATGGAGGTTTCTAATCAAAGATCCTGATCGTAGTTCATACTAGGGAAGTCAGGTGAGTGATACTAGTACAGAAGAGAAGTTTATGTATTCGATTAAGTGACCGAATCTGATATTGCCTATAGATGGTCTAAGTATATCATACAAATTTATGGAATATGTAAAGTATTTATGGGGGGTTCATTTCATTCTTAGTTTGATACCGATGGAAGCTAGGACGATATTCTTCTAGGGGGAAGAGTGTAATAACCCGGAATTATTAAACGTTTTTGAATACTTAATTTATTTAAATGTTCAAATTTAATACAAAAAAATAAGTAATAAGGAAATCAATTTTTGCAAAAAAGAATTGATTTTAGTAAAGTAGTTTTAAACGGGTTTATATGATTTTTCCCAAATTTGAAAAACATTAAAATTTTCGTTTTGGCGTATTTCGATTAATATGGAAACTCGAGATCGTACTAGTCATATGTTTCTCTCCGATGACTTAACCAAACTAAAAGAAGTAGCGCTAAGACCTAAGGCTCGAATCATACATTATGCGCTAACCCATACCATCAACCCAAGAACCGAGAACTATGAGAAAGTCTACAGGATTAGTTTCCAGTCTTTGTATGCTATTTGGGGAGGTCGTCGTGTGAATTGGACAAAAGTAATATTGGGTGAATTTCAGACCTTCTACCAGGGTCGCATGAGTACAATTCATTATGGCGAATATATTATGCATATTCTAAAACACTTTGACGTTCCTTTTGCCGACTCGGATTGCTCATCCATTAGTTCCTTGAATACTAATATACTTAGCGTGATGAACCTAACTAAGTAATTTTGAGACCATACTATCACTACCTATGACCATTTGCCTGAAATTAATCTTCCGATCAAGCACAACCTTCCTCTCGACAATAAACTTCTCATGTTCAAGTTTCCACTTCATCTCAAGCTCCTCCACCACAAAGAGAAATCACCGAGATTTAAGAAATCTATACTCGAGCTCGGCCTCAAGAAGCCGTGACTATGCTTTCCCAATACCAATGACTTCTTGATCAACGTCTATCTTGAGTGGAGTCAATTGTTTCTCACATTGAAAATCTGTCTCAAAGGTCAATAAGAAACTCAATCATATAAAGGTATTTCATAACAATATTTGGGAATCTAGCACTTGCTCTCAACCTTCTTCCCCATCCGTTCATGTACCCACTTCTCATGGAAAATGACCTATTGAGCTTTTCACATTGTGATGACTCGCAAATCCGTACCCTTTCAATCGACAATAATCCAAACATGTCAGCCCAAAAAAGCATAGACCGACGAAAAGTCAAGAGAAAGAAAAGAAGAGAGAAGAAGAGAAGAGAAGAAAGAGAGAAGATAGAACCAAACAGAACAATACAGAGTCTCACATCACAGCGGAAAATATATAATATCATATCAATGATCTTTACCAAACAGAAACTGTATATATATACACACATTAATAAAAGTTCAACAATCAATCAATAGTTATCAGCTTGAACAGTTATAATAACCTGTCCTCACAATTACTGATAATATAGACAACTAAGCAATGCAGTGGATAATCAAGCAAATACGGATGTACGAAAATGAAGATCTCCAGCTCTCCTGCTGAAGCTCCAAAAGCACCAAATCTGAAACTGCAAATATACTCGGTCTGACTCGAGCATTGAAAGGGAAGAATGCCCGGATCAGTCTGGTAAACTAGTGTGAGAAACACACTCAACTGAACTTATTAAAATACCAAACTTTTCCTTTATCAAAAACAAAAGTATCTCGTAAGACAAGACCTCACATAAACACGGACGTGTTTTTACCTTACGATAAATAAAACATATCATATCAAATCCTCTTATATTATAATAGTGTCTACTATATATAAATAATATTAATCATAGCCAAAATTGTTACATTGATTAAATCCCAGCATATAGCCCAATTGGGTAGTACAATCACAGAACATCTACCCTCTGCCAACACAAGACCGGCCCACCTTTGTAACTAGATGGTACCGAATATGTCATCCTCCAGTTGTTACCGACCTTTACCGAGGGCCCTCTAACATACAAACCACAATAATCAGATACATGACGTCATAGCATGCAAAGATATATCTAGAAGAGGATGATCATACCCTAATGGGAGCGACCCACTTAGTCCTGCTACATCTAACCATGTTTTGGTCATTTCCGGTTGATGAGGCTAGAGGTAACGATTACCTTTCACAATCACAACCACATCACTTTGAATGCCACATGGCCATTTCCGTTGACTACTAATTGCCTTCCACAAAAATATAACCCTTAAGCTCATACGTCTCTAGGAGGGTGTTAAGGTAAGAGAAGTTGCCTTCTTCGCCATCACTGATGTACGTTTGTAAAAACCAATGTACGTAATCTTTAGAAATGCAATGTCAGACAAACATCCATACAAGTTTTCCAGGAATTGGACAAACCGAAGGTACTTTCCTACCACATCCTGTCGGAAAATCCCTAGGATTAGTAGCGAATAGTACTTGCATTGGATATTTCATAATGAAGAGACCACTGCTACTGGATGTATATTGGGATTTTAACCCCAAACGATCACCAAGCAGTCTCCTACTATGAAAATCCGGAATATCAATATCATCAATAAGCAACCTGCACATCGTCGCATATACGTTGGTCCGAAGTGGTTTTCAGATAAATCTGATTCCGGTCTCTTCGCACCAACGACGTAAAAGCGTTTCTTAACCTCACACAGAAACTAAGTCTCATGGACTTATCAAGTCTCCCACTTTCAACTTGCTATCCTTCGGGCCAAGAAGGAAGCTCGATAGATTGGAGTAATACTCCGCACTATACGAATCAACATCCTCAACACAAATGATAATCAAGCCTACACAGAAGGCTATGTACTAAGTGTACGACTAAATAGTTCCCACATCAAGTCGAGGAACTAAAATTTGGCCAAGTTTGATAGTCGGTTATTTAACTATCAAAGCAAACAAACAAATATTTAGCACTATAACAATCACTGGGCCCTTTTAATTAATCTTTTGTTAATTAAATCATTTGCTAAATATTCACTCAAATTTATCTTTAAAAGATATAATCTCAAAACCACCTCAATATTTCAATCTTGGGAAACATTTCCAACTACTTATTTTAAAATAAGTAATTAACAAATCAATTATGTTTTCAACACTTAGAAAATATTTTATATACTTAAATCACGATTAAGTATATATTTTATTCTATAAGGAAAATGTACCTTTAAAACACTTTTATTTGGGTTAAAACGAATGTTGCGTAAAACATCGTTACGACAACCCAAAATCGCTAGTATAGGGATTTGAAAATAAGATAGATAATATAAACCCCATATACTATACAAAATACTTTCTTTCGAAAATCATTTACTATAACAACAGTGTTATAGTCCACAATTTCCTTGTTTCTCAAAAACGTCTATTTCAACAATGAATGTTGAAATCTATGGTTTCGATACTTAACACATTTTAAAACATCTTCAAACCATTTAACTCCATTTAAAATATCACTTCCCAAAACGTCTATTTAATTTAAAGGATTATTCACTGTCCAAAATCGTGAATGTACTTCATTTATCCAATCAAAACTTCTACAAATTTATTAAAAGATTATCCACTGTCCAAAATCGTGGATATAATTCCTTTAATATACTTCAATATTTAACTTATCAAATTCAATCAAATTTGGATTTATAAAACAATGTTTATAAATCACATTTATATTTTATAAAAACTTCAATTTATAAAATTCCTTTATTAACCAATTCCATTCATCCCATTCATATGCCAGATCCAATTTATAAGTTAATTACTTATAAATCATTTATTTTACAAAATTATTCATTTTATAACTTCACAATTGTAAATCCTATTAACTTATAAAATCCATTTATAACCTCATTTTAACACTTCCAAAGCTCCTTTTAAAATTCCTTCATTTTGATTTATAAGAATTTAATTTTATAAATCTTATATATAAAACTGTTTATAATAAATCAAAAATCTCAATTTACACTATTTTATAAAATCATTAACTCCATATTTAAAAAATCACATTTCAACTATATTTCGCAAAAATCATTATTTTTATAACAATAAAAATTATTATATTTATTTATTTTAAATAAATCCATTCCTTTAACCATTCAAAATTCAATAGAACATCTATTTTCAAAATCACTTTAATCCTTTTTAAATCGAAAATCATCACTTTAACATTTTTAAATTTCCAAAATAGGCCCAATGCTACAACAGCACTAAATACATCAATCACGGCATCCAAAACATCATATATCATATGATAACAGCATATATCACGATATATGTAAATAAATCAATACGGGTGAGAAATCCAGTTAGATCCCTCCAACCCATCACCTGCAACAAATATACATATTAGAATGTGTACAATGTCCGCTTCAAGGCAGACGCGCGTACAAAGGGTCATCCGCTCGTACACGTGAACGTATAGGGTCATCTGCTCCACTAGGCAGGTATATATCCAAGTACCAATCAACATATCATATATCATCCAAACAATCATCAATCAACATAAATAATATTTATTCTCACTTATATAAAGATACCAATGAGTCAGAAAGAATGAGTTGTACTCACATTGATTGTAGTCGCAATTTCAGCGTTTTATTCCAAATAAAATTAAACGACCGTTTAATTTTACCCAAAATTTTCACTAGATCAAATGAATTCCAATCTAGCTCCATAATTTAGTGCTCGTCAATACGAACCCAACGCAATTTGTTTCGTCAAAAACGGACCTTGTATGAAAAAGTTATAGTATTTTAAACTTTAACGAATTTATATAAATAAATTTCATTTTTATTTATATTTTAAAACCTAGAATAGATCTCAACCCTTGATTTCATTGCATCAAATCTCAGCCGTGCTCCTTTTCT
Source organism: Allium cepa (assembly GCA_030765085.1). NCBI lineage: Eukaryota > Viridiplantae > Streptophyta > Magnoliopsida > Asparagales > Amaryllidaceae > Allium > Allium cepa. The sequence goes on from CM060941.1 coordinate 513,166,021, forward strand.
TCTCCCCCCTCCGTTCCTGCTCGTGCGCGAATAACTCATGGAGCCACCGCTTTGCCCTAATTATCACCACCTCCTCGCTTGATTGGACGACGATCAGGCGCCTTCACATTGAAGCCCCGCCTTGCCTCAACCTTCGGCTATGAGCACGTGCAGCTCGGTAGCGTCTTTGTCACTAAAACCATATTTGAACGTTGAATGTTTAAGCTTGATTTATCGACGATCTACCACATGAAATCCAATCATAACCGTTGGATTCGAGGATCTCGTGATGTTTTACAAATTTGCAGTTGGATGTTTTTCGTATAGGTGGATGGATTTGAAGAAATCAAAGGGAGAAAATAAGAAAATTTCAGCCATTGAATTGGAGGTGGCGGCCTGCCCTAGTTTAGCTTAGGGTTTTGAAAAATAAAAGAAAGTTTGGCCTTATATAGAAAATTACGTGACACTATTCATCCGATATTTTTCCGAACTCGAAACGAAGCGTGCCACCGGGCGTTTATAATGTTTTACCCCTATTCCAAACATAATGGAATATATATCGGGAGTCAATTCGATCGTATTTGAAAGATAGGTTTTCGAATCGACTTATTTAAATTTAAAATTTACTTAAACATATTTCTACGCGTTTTAGCTTGCCTCGGACAAACCATAAGTCTGATTGATACGAAATTTGAAATATTACAATAATTTAAAATTACGGATCCAATGAAACTGGTTTCGTCAAAATCCGAGACTGTTTGAAAAATGGCTATTTTTACTCGTTAATTAAATATTAAAATATTCAATTTTTACAAATTAACTTTTAGTTCGATTTTAAAAGTTCTCTAACATCATTCTAATGTAAATAGGATTTAATTCAACTTTAAAAATCATTTTTATTCATTTTAAATTCAATTTCCAATTATTTATGCAATTTCAAATATTAAATTAACAGTTTAATTATCCAATTAAATCTAGATATTTGAAATATAAGTTATTCGACTTATAAAATTTACACTTATATATTTAAAATCAATTAAATGTATGAATTTTAAATGACTGAAATTTTGGGTCGTTACACACATGGTCGACATCAAATGAAGAACACGTAGAAGGAAGGAGAAGAAGTTGGTGGCGAATCTGGCGATGAAGAGACCGAAGGCGATAAAGAACGAGAAAGCTCTAATAAAGGAAGTGATGGTGAAGAGTAAGGTTATTTTTTCTTTCAATCCTTGTTATTTTGATGAACTTGTAAGTTATTTTATTTCAAACAATGTCTATGTGGTTATGTGTTTCTGTGGTTGTTATTTTTGTCTAATTATGTAATATTTAAACATTGATAATGTGTTCTGGTTTTGTGTGCTAAATTTCTGAGTTATCATCATTTGTATCTTTGTTATATGCTATGCGTCTTTGTCATTGTTCATATAATATTTTCTGGTTTGATAACTCTTCTTTTTGTCGATGACAAAGGGGGAGAGAAGATTAATTATTTATAGGAATATATAGCATAGATGCAGGAGAGAAAACTATAGCACAATTGCGGGAATATATTCAGGGGAAGAGATAAGTCAACAAAGCTTGCCATGATTCGTCTATAGCAAATCGAGTTGTCATCATCAAAAAGGAGGAGAATGGTTGATCATAGGTTATGATTGTCGACATGAAACAATAATTCACGAATCTACGACTACGATAACAGCAAGACTAAACGACTCAAAGTATGGTTCGTATAGTTATATATTAACAAGAGTCATCAAATGTGTATATAGAGTCTAATTTATTGCTTTGTTAAAATCCTTCCTCAAGAATCATCATTCACATTCAAATAAACTTGCATGCATATTTTAATCGAATTCGAAATATAAACATATATTCTTTAAGGTACTGAAGTGCACTATTCAGTCGATTGCTCAGGTATATTCAGTCGACTGAATTAGTAGTTATATTTTTATGTATAACACGGACCATTCAAATGAACACACCTGGTCAGTCGATTGAGTCTGTGCATGAAACTTATGCACTTTTTGAATTTAGTCGACCGACCTAGCACTTTCAGTCTGCTGAATCTTGTAACAATCCAATATTATGAAAAGACACTTCCTTTCATTAATAGATTTCTTCTTTGCAGAAGGTTATGACCATTGCTGTTCGTTAAAGTCTTTTCACCAGAAATTGTTACTTTCAATCTACTATATATATGTATGAAATTCAAGATCAAATGACTTCACTTACTTTCTTATACTTGAATCATATTTTCTAAATTAACTACTCCCTTGAATTCATACAATCATTGCTTACAATTCCACTTTCATATTCTATAAGCAATTGTAGTCTTCCTATTCTTCATACATACACAATTAAACACATCATTCTTAGGATGGGTGTACTACAACTGATAAATTCGCGTTTTTTCAGAACACACAAAGTCAAGTCAATCTAGTCTGTAGGAATGTCCTATTCGATTGCTTAAGCGGTCAGGTCTTGTTCTGTTGCTTACGCGGTCAAGTCCTGTTTGGTTTCTTAAGCGGTGTAATACATATTCCTCCGAGTTAAATGAGGGTTGTTAGCTTTAATTCCATAAGTAGTCTAGGACTGGATGTAGAACAGGACTTCGAACCGGTATAACAATTCCTGGTGTCTTTTTACTTCATTGCTATTACTTTCCACACTAGTTATTTACTATATTCCATATTACTCGATCCTGTAGCACCATCACTTTCAATAACCAGTGTAATTTATTGTTACTTAGAGATCGTTTCATATTGTTGTGCACGATCATATTTTTATTTTTGTCATTCGTTGTTAGTACGCAAACGGGATACTGTGTAGCTGGACGCCCATTTTGATGGTTTCTTAGCTTCGAAGCTTCTCGTTGCTTCACTTATTTCTTTTGACTTTGGTTAGGTTTTGAGGTGATAGTTGCCTTGAACTTTTGGTTATAAGCTTGTTCCTTGAACTTTGGGTTATAAGCTTGTGCCTTGAACTTCACTTGTTTTTTTACCCTTAATTTGCTTTGATATGTGGGGATGGATTATTTGGCCGAAAAGTTTGCGCTGCCTATATATATGAACAAAACACATATGGAAAAGGGAGATAAGCATGAAACAGTGTATGTACACAGAAACTTCAATTCAACTCACTAAAACATCACAATACTTAATCTTTTCTTCTCCTTCTACTTTTACTTCAATATCCAGTAAAAAGAAATACTCCACCCTCCTTCTTTCTAAACTTCAATTCTCTACAATCAAGCAAAATCAGCCAGAACTTCCGATATAGACCTTGTAGGTAATCATCCTAGCTATTTTTAGAAATTTTTTGCCAGAGCTTTTGTTGAGTGTGGTAGGTTGGGTTGTTCGAAAATAGCAGCGGGTGAATATTGATTATTTTTCGATGATCATGAATTGGAGAATAGAGTGTGTGGATGGGTTCATATGGCCAAGCCGGGATTTTTGAGTTGATTTTGTTATTTTAAGGGGCCGGAGTTGGCCGTAGTCGACAGTTGAATTTTTTTCATTCAACTCAAGGTTTCTGATGTCATGGTTGTCTAGGGATGGAGTGGAGCTGCTAGAAGGATGGTCGAGGCAAGGCGAGCCTTTTGGGACTAGAGGAGGCGGTCCGGTGAACCACAGTGGTTGGAGGAGCTCATGTTAGGGTTTGGGCTGCTCTGAATTTTTGGGATTGATTTTAAGGGCTTTACAGCGGCGTTTTTAACCGAGCTGGTCGATGGGGTGGAGGAGTTGCATCAGGTGATGGTAGAGCCGATGGCATCATGCACCTTTCGATGGAGGCCTATATTGATAGAGGACGGTGGAAGTGCATTGGTCGAGGTATTTTAATTACTAGGGTGCATGAATTTTAGTGGAGGGAAGGGAAATTGTAGCAATTGGAAGTGGGTTGGGTTGTGAATAATGGTGGGTTGGGCCATAGGAGTTGGTTGAGGAACCTTTTAATTATTTGTTTACATTAATATGTTTTAACTATGTTGAAGTTGAAATTTCCATATCTCATTCATTTTGAATCCAATTAGCCCATTGATTTACGTGTTAGGCTCATATCGACGGGTACAACAATAAAGTATAACTTGTTAATAGTTTGGATAAAGAATAATTTTATGATATTATAATGGTGGTTGAATTTGATTACGTTATTTTAAACAACTACATAGTTAAATAAACTACACTCCATTAGTGATATCTTTTAGGCCAAATAATACACTAATCTTTTAAATTAAAAGGAATAGATAATTTTGGACATCGATTTAGTAGAATAAAATAGTGTCATGCTATTATTAAATTGAATTGATTATTGATGACATCTGTTTTGTAGAATAAATCCTCATTCTGTTATTATAATTAATTTGGATATTTTTCTTATGCTAGTTAACTAATATGTGGATTAATTAATAATGGAAAAGTGATGGATAAGCTAACGATTGTTAATAGTTGATTTTATTTACATAAATGGTTTCTTATGTGAATACTGCTGATATGACTTAGAAAGTTAAATTGAATAAAATGGTAGCTTGTCTAAGTACCATTGTGATCGTTGAGCCTCTTTTTGAATTTAAAAGGTTATAGATTTTAAATTTAACTTCAACTTTTTTTAAAATTTGAAGTGAATGTTACTATATATTTATAGTGGAATCAAATACAGAAATAAAAAGGGGTTATAAATATATTATTAAATGGTTATTTAACAATTATTAAGCAAAGATTCTGATTCGATAATTATTATTTTATAAATAATATTTAGATTAATTAATTATTTTAATTATCGGTGTATATGCTAATTAATTATTCTATTAATGATATTAAAAGTTAATTAGTTAATTATTTACTAATGATATTTTAGGTTAATTAACTATCAAATTAATGCTATTTAAAGTTAATTAATTGATGTAATTAATGATGTTTAAAGCTATTCAATCGATTTAATTAATTTGTATTAGAGTTAATATAGTGATTTATTAAAGACATCTATGAATAACAAATAAAATTATAAAAGGAATTTTACTTAATAAATGATATTTTGTAATGGAGATTTACAAATGATATTTTGTAAAAGAGATTATAAATGATAATTTGTAAAGGAGTTTAATAGGAGATATTTTGCAACCGAGATTTATAAATGGTATTTTATCAATTAAATAGAGATTTTGTTAAATAGATATTTATAAAACAAGAGAGTGGATTTATAATTGATTGTTTAGAAATAAAATGGTTTTGATAAAGGAGTTTCATAAGGAAGATTTATAAAAGATTTTTATAAATGGAAAAGGATTTTTGTAAATAATTTTATAGATCTATAAAAGAAGTTTTATAAATTAATTTGGGGATTTATAATGGGATTTGTAAATGTGGTATGGTTAAAAAATGTGAATTTTATAAAAATAAAAAGATTTGTTTTTAACAAAAAGTCCTTCTTAATTATGGTGGTATGGATGCATTCTTTCCATACTTAGCACCGAAGGAAAAGGGGTTTGGGTTTAGAGTAAGTAAATGTTTAAATGATATTAGTTTTCGGCACATTTAATTATGAATTTGGAAAAGAGGAAATCTTCCTTAGGTTTTTGTTATTATACGTATACTGCAGAGATAATTATATGGACATATTTGTTAAGTATTGAATATATAATGGTTTGTGAATATACTTATATTGGTGAGATAAGTACAGGAATTTTTTTCCAAGTATTGAATGGAATATAAGTAGTTTGTGATTATTTTTTTGTGTAGGTATCTTAAATCAAATTATTGAAAAGAGATTTAATTAATGAATGATTAACTAATATAGGCTTAATGGATCCCACATGGAATTAAATCTTTGTTTGATTGTTTTGGTTTTTGATAGTTAACAAACCGACCATCAAATCTTGGCCAAAAATATAACTCTGGAAAGATGTAGAGAAACATGGGAGTTATATGACATAGCCATCTTTAATGATGTTGTACTGTGCATTGAAATCTCATTTTGTTCCCTATGACAAATTATAAGGAAATCCATCCTCTTAAACAGTTAGAAGGCGAATCTCCGCTCTTATGTATTGTCTGATTATTTCCAAAACATCCGTAGTTGAGTTTACCGAAGAGGTGGCTCAAAACCGTATCCACTCCTAAAGCATATGCATGTTCTATACTTTGGGAAGAGGTTCGAGATTGGTTGGAGATACTAGGATCGAAGATGGGTTCTTTGAAGTGCAAGTGCTACTTGCTACTAATCTTGAAGGTGATTTCAAAATAGATGTAGTAAAAGTAGCGCCTTTGGTTTTTTCATATCATGAAAAAAAAATTATGGATGAATGCTTGTATTGCATTATTATATAGAGGGTAGAGTTAGAATTCTAAGTGGGAATTGCAATGAGCAAAGGCTCAAAGTGCAACCTCATAAGCCTCACAACCCGTTAATGGCTAAAACTAGTGATGCTTGTAGAGCTATGTGGTGAGCTACCTTTACGAGCATCGTTCCTCGTTCTAGATTTGATTTTACGTATTTTAGAGTGCTCCCGAGGCGATCTTGGGGACATGCTTAAAGCCCGGTGCTCGAGGGATGATGTAATCTGTTACGTCATGTTAACGGGGCAGCTGGCTCTATGTCATAAAGGTCGATAGGTTTAGTCTCGGGTACATTTTTTCTGGAGGTGTACTATACCGAAGGTAGTCCCTTATCTTGCCATGTTGGAATCCACTCTCGAATATGTGCCTTAGGGACTTAGTTGTGCCCAACTACCGAAAGGCGAGATGCAAGCATTTCAGCTAGTTTATATATTTATTTCAACCCTTAGACATTATTATAATATCATAAGATTTCCCATAGATCGTTTGTTTATCGTAAGGTAAAAACCCATCCGTATTTATGTGCAGCGTGGTCTTACGAGATACCTTTATTTTTAAAAAGGGTTTAATGAAAATTAAAAAATCCATTTAATTATGTTTCTCACATTAGTTTACCAGACTGATTCGGGCATTATTTTCTTATAATGCTCGGGTAAGCCTGAGCATATTTTCTAGATTTTGCTGGACATTTTAGGGTTTCACAAGATGAGCTGAATCCTCCAAAATGTATTCCCATATTTTATCTTCCACTATTTGTTATTATCTGTATTTATTACTACTTGTAAGGACTGGTGGTTGTAAATGTCCAAATTGATGATGGGTTAGTTTTACTCTGATGATAATAGTATATTAAAGTTCACTTTCTTTTTATAAAGACCTATTGTATATTATATATTACTCGTCACGTTGTGAGATTCCGTTCTGTCTTTTCTTTCTTTCACCCCAATAATCTGCCCCTCCGGTACTTGAAAGTTCAACACAGATATACCATGGATGTATTAGTGTTGACTTTTGAGGGTCGAAAATGAGGGTTGTACATGTGGTATCAGAGCTTAGGTGAGCAAATACATAGGCTTTGGTGGTGTAAACTCATTAGAGATTATGTTAGTAATACCCTAGAATGAGTTTGAGTGTATATATATAAGAGCTTATTTGTTAGTGTAATAAAATTGTTTTATATTGTGTTGATTGGTCTATTAAGTGGCTTATGAATTAAGTGTCATAGTTTGCTTATAAGGCTTTTAGTGATAATGTTGAGTAAATTAATTTTAATAAAAGTCATTTATTTTAATCTAAACGAATATATATATTTGTGAAATGATTTATACAAGAAAGTGAAATTATATAAGTATATTTTATAAAAATGGTTTATAAGTTAAAAAGGAATTTCAAACTGAGAATTTGAGAACTTAAACCATGATGTTTTTCTTTTCATAGTTTTGGGAAAAATAATAATATTATTATTTAAAGTTATTTGTTGCAGAAATGTTTCTAAAAAAGATTTTAAAAGAGAGAGAAAGCACTAAACTCACTTCTGTCGTCAGAAAAAAATCTAGTGATGACTGTAGCATCATCGGTTTTCATTTCTGAGTTTCTAGGAAACACTACCAGAATAATTTTATTTCATGATTGTTTGGTAAAACAAATCTTGATTTAATAATTCTTAAAGTATGATTTGACATACTTAAATTATAAGTATATATTGTTATTTCAAACTGATTTGAAATAAAACCTAGATGTTTAGTTCTTAAGTTTTTGGTTAAGTTATCATATGGACTCATGTACCATATCCATTAGACTGGTTTGGTTTATGCATATCATTGATATGTGTTTAGCAATTTTTTTTGTCGAAGTAAAAAGAAATTTTTGATGATTTTGGACTGTCGAAAGCTTCTGAATTTATACAGAAATTTAAGCTAAGTGTTTTTGAGAAACTGTAAGAAAACAAGTTTCTATAACTTGTAAATTTGAGAATATAATAAGTGGAAAACAATTTTAATTATTATTGAACTTTCTGGTAAAGAAAAAATAAATTTGGTATTGTATATATACTTTTAGGGTATTGGCATCAAAATTAGCCACCAACACCTAATTGTAAGTGAAAGCACCATTATCCAGTCACAGATCATAGATTGAGTCCACGTAGAGAGTATAATATAAAGAATAACCAAAATTTAAATGAAAGCAAGTAAAAAAACGAGATTTATAGCGGTTCGGCTAACTCCGGTCTACGTCCACTCTAGAAAAATCATTTTTATTATACTGAAACTTGATTGCAGTTACAATTCGAAATTTCTAAAACAAAAATAGCAAAGTAGCCTCTCGGTGAAAGATCAAGAGAAATATAATGAAGATCCCCTTTTCTAAAGCCACACCTACTGTATTTATAGAAGAAATCCTGGCTATATGGCGGCCTACTCACCTACATAGGCCAACCACGGCGATCGTCGAGCCTAAATCGTCCATCCTATGCTAATCCAAAGTAGTTCGTGTACTGATCCGAGTGCTGAACCGAAGTAAAGATAGTGTCAACCCAAGTGCTGACCTGAACCGAAGATAGTGCCGACACGGAGCACTTCCATATGCCGACCCCAAGTATCTCCTTCCCTGCTGATCCGAGTGCTGACTCGAGGTGGAGATAGAGCCGACCTAAGTACTGACCTGGAGCACCGCCATATGAAAACCCCGAATATCTCCTTCCCTACTGACCCAAGTGCCGACCCAAAGTGCAGATAGTGTCGACCCGAGTGCTGACCTGAAGTGAAGATAGTGCTGACTCGGAGCATTTCCATATGCCGACCTCAAGTAGCTCCTTCACTGCTGAATCGATTGCCGACCCGAAGGGGGATAGCACCCACCCGAAGTAGATCCACATGCTGACCCGAGGTTGATTCTATGCTGACCTAACCTCAAATCCCTTTGCCAAATCGAAGCCACGCCAACACCGACCCATGGTAGAGCTAATGCCGACTCGACGCCACCTCATATGCCGACCCGAAGTCACCTTTGTATCTCGACCCTAAGTCACCTTTGTAAGCCGACCTGAATTCATCTTTGTGTCGACCCGAAGTGGATGCCGATCCGACCCGAAGAAAGAGCAATGCCGACCCAAAGAAGCTCCAGTGTCGATCAAAAGTGAAGCCTGAAGTCAAGCCTATGCCGACCCAAAGTAGAACCCAAAGAATACCAATGCCGACTCGAAGCCAAACCAGAAGCAATACCAATGCCGACTTGACTGAAGTACATCCTATTATGACCCGAAGTAAACACTTTCCTGACCTAAGGTAAACTACATGGTGACTCGAAGCAACCCCTTGGCTAACCCAAATCAACCCGACCTTTGCCAAAATCCATATTCCAAGTACCCGACATCGTCTATCCATCGACTGTGCTGAATCCTGACTTCATATTCATATTTATTATCCATAATTGATCATCCATCCACCTATTCGACCCAAACCCATAATATTCCAGCCTCGACAACCATGAAGTAAATTGAGTTAAATCCGCCTGTATACGGGCTTCCCTAAAGGCAACTTAACACCAAAATATGATATTGTATATATACTCTTAGGGTATAGTAGGGTATTATACAATTTAAAACTTAAGTTAAGTTTGTATGAAACATTTTCATATATGATATTTTAAGGAAATGAAACTGGTATAAGTTAGAACCAAAAAGTATGTAAGTTGTACATAGATCATTTCTTAGCATGTATCTTGATCTAAGATTCAAGTATATGACATTTAAGGTGATTTGCACCAATTAGAATAAGGATTTATCAGTCGCTTCTTGATGGCGAACACTTGGTTAGGGTTATTGGTATATTACAAATGTTTTATATCATAGTATATGGCTATGTAAGGAGAATGGAGGTTTCTAATCAAGGATCCTGATAGGAGTCCATAATATGGAAGCCAGGTGAGTGACACTAGTTTGGAAGAGAATTTCGTGTGTTTGAGTTAGTGATCGAATCATATATTGCATACATATGATCTATATGCATCGTACAAATTTATGGAAAATGTTAAATATTAATGGTGGGATTATGTCTTTCTTAGGTTGATAGGGATGGAATTTCGAGGATGAAATTCTTTTAAGGGGAACGAATGTAACAACCCGGAAGTTTTAAACGTTTCGAATTTCCGTATTTAATTTAAATGTTTGGATTTGAACCCAAAAAAATAAACAATAAGGGAATCAAATTTTTATAAAATGACTTGATTTTTCATAAGTATTTTTAAATTTATTTATATGATTTTTACATAATTTTAATATGAAAAATATCAAAATTTTCGTTTGATGTATTTTACAGCTAATGGTGCTATCTGAAATTTAATAGAATAAAATAACCAGTGTAATTTATTGTTTATTGGAGATCGTTTTGCATTGTTATGCACGATCATATTTTATTTTTGTCATTCGCAGTCGTACGCGAAACGGGATACTGTGTAGCGGGGTGCCATGTTTGACAGTTTCTTAGTTTGGAAGCTTCACGTTTCTTTACTTCTTTCTTTTCAATTTGATTTGATTTTTAGGTGATTGGTGCCTTGAACTTTTGGTTATAAGCTTATGCCTTGAACTTTTAGTTACAAGCTTGTGCTTAGAACTTTGGTTATAATCTTTGCTCTCCACCTTCACTTCTTTCTATACCTTTGATTTTCTTTGATGTGATGGGACAAATTACTTGGCCGAAAGTTTTGCATAGCCTATATATGAACACAACACAACACATATGGAAAATGGAGATAAGCATGAAACAATATATGTATACAGACACTTCAATATCAATTCATTTGAACATGACAACACTTAATATTTTCTTCTCCTTCTACTTTAATTTCCATATCCGGTTAAAGAAACATTCTACCCTCCTCGTTTCTAAAATTCAAATCTCCATAACCAAGCAAAATCGGCCCAAACTTCCAACATAAACGACGTATGTAATCATCCTAGCTACTTTTAGAAACTGTTTGCCTCAGCTTTCCCTGAGTTTGATGTTAGGCATTGGTCAAAAATAGTAGTGGGTGAATATTGATTGTTTTTTATGATCATGAATCAGAGAATAGAGTGTGGGCATAAGTTAGTGTGGCCAAGCTGAGGTTTTTTAGTTGATTTTTTATTTTAAGTGGTTGAAGTTGGCCGTAGTCGGTATTCGAACGTTTTCTATTCAACTGAAGGTTTCTAACGTCATGGTGGTATATGGTTTGAGCCGAGCTGCTGGAAGGAAGGTCAAGGCAAGGCGATTCTTTAGGCTCAAAAGGAGGTGGTCTGGTGAACTACGGCGGCGGAAAGAGCTCGTGTTAGGGTTTGCGCTACTCTGAATTTTTAGGTTTGACTTTAAGGGTTTTGCGGTGGTGTGGTTGACCAAGCTAGTCGAGGGGGCGGGAGAGTTGCGTTAGCTGATGGCGTCGTGCGGAGGTCGAAGGAGGCCTATAGCGACGGTGGAAGTGGATTGGTCGAGGCATTTTAATTATTGGCGCATGAGAATTTCAGTAGAGGGAAGGGAACCTGTAGCAATTGAAGGCATGTTGGGTTTTGAATAATGGTTGGCTGGGCCATAGGAGTAGGGTGAGGAACCTTTTAATTATTTGTTTAAATTAATATGTTTTAAGTATGTTGAAGTCGAAATTTCCATATCTTGCTCGTTTTGAATCTGATCAACCCATGGATTTTTACATTCGGCTCATACCGACGGGTACAACACTAGAGTATAATTTATTGATAGTTTGGACGAAGAATAATTTTATGATCTTATACTACAAGTTGAGTTTAATATGTTATTTTGAAAAACAACTAGTTAAATTAATCATATTCCATTGGTGATATCGATTTGACCGTATAAAATACCGATCTATTAAATTAAATGTAATACATTATTTTGGACATCTATTTAGCAAAATAAAATATCATTCTGTAATAATTGAATTAAGTAGATTATTAATGACATTTTTTGGTAGGATAAATCCTCGTTCTGCTTTTATAGCATTTATTCTTATGCTAGTTAATTAATATGTGGATTAATTAATGTTGGATAAGTAATGGATAAGCTAGCGATTGTTGATTTTATTTATTTGCTTATGTAAATACCAGTGATATTGCTAAGAAAGTTAAATTAAATTAAATGGTAGCTTGTCTGAGTACTATTATGACCGCTAAGCCTCTTTCTCAATTTAAAGGTTATAGATTTTAAAAGTCATTTCAACTTTTATAATATTTGAAGTAAAAGTTTTTCTATATGTATAATGGAATCAAATATATAAATAAAAAGGAGTTTTAAAGATATTACTAAAGTGTTATTTAACAATTATTAAGTAAAGATTCTAATTTGACAATTAATTATTTTAGTAATAATGTTTAAGTTAATTAATTATTTTGATTAACGGTGTTTTTGTTAATTAATTATTTATTAATGATATTTTTGAAGTAATTAATTACTTATGATATTATAAGTTAATTAATTACTAAATTACCGGTATTTAAAGTTAATTAATCGATGTAATTAATGATGTTTAAAGTTAATTAATTGATCTAATTAATTTTTGTTTGAGTTAATAAAGTGATTTATTAAAGGTGTTTAAAAATAACAGATAGAGTTATAGAAGGAATTTTACTTAGTAAATGATATTTTATAAAGGAGATTTACAAATGATATTTTGTAAAGGAGATTATAAACATATTTTGTAAAGGAGTTTAATAGGAAGTATTTTGCAAGAGAGATTTATAAGTGGATTTTAAAAATAAAATAGAGATTTTTATAAATGGAAATTTATAAAATGGGAGTGTGGATTTATAGATGATATTTTAAAAACAAAAGCATTTTTACAAAGGATTTTATAAATGAGTTACAAAGGAGTTTAATAAGGAAGATTTATAAAAAGAGTTTTATAAATTGAAGAAATTTTTATAAATAAAAAACAATTTTTATTATAATTTTAGAGATCTATAGAAGAATTTTATAAATTAATTTGGAGATTTATAAGAGCATCTAAAAATATGAAATGGGTTATACGAAAATGAATTTCATAAAACGAATAAGATTCATTTTTGATAAACAATCCTTCTTAATTATGGTGGTGCATAAGCATTCTTTCCATGCTTAACGTCGAAAGAAAAAAGATTTGGGTTTAAAGTAAGTAAATGTTTAAATGATATTTTTTTTGCCCATTAAAATATGAATTTGGAAAGAGGAAATCTTCCTTAAGTTTTTATTAATGTACATATACCATTGAAATAAGTATGTGATATATTTTCTAAGTATTAATAGTATAATGATTTGTTAGTATACTTATACCGTTAAGATAAGTATTGGAATGTTTTATTGCTATTCAATAGAATATAAGCGGTTTGTGAATATATCTTTGTGAAGGTATTTTAAATCAAATAATTGATAAGATATTTAATAAACGAGATTAATTAATAGAGGACTTGTGGATATCACATGGAATTAATTATATGTTTGATTGTTTTGTTATTTGATAGTTAAAAAACCGACCGTCAAATCTTGACCCAAAATATAAATCAAGAAATATCTATGAGAAACACGTGAGTTATATGTCACATTGATATTTGATGATGTTGTACTGTGTGTATAAATCCCATTTTGTTCCCTAAGACAAATGAGATGGAAATTCATCCGTTTAAACGATAGGAGGTGATCTCGGCTCTTATGTGGTGTCTGATTATTTCCAAAAAAATTGGTGTTGATTTTACTGAAATCTATCGAATGGTTCTGAAGTAATCGGTAAGCGAGGGAGTGAACTTATATGAGATGACTCAGAATCATAACCATTTCAAAATCATATGCACGTTCTACGCTTCAGGAAGAGGTTCGAGATTGGTTTGAGATAATGGGATGATGGAGTACTTTGAAGTACAAGGCTGCTTGCTTTTAATCTAATGGTGATTCCATAATGGATGTAGTAGAAGTAGTGCATTTGGTTTGTTCATATCCAGAACAACTTGCATGGATGAATGCTGACATTGCATTATTGCCTGTAAGGCAGTGTTAGCATTCTAAATGGAATTGCTATGAAGAAAGGGTCAAAGCGTGGCCTCTTAAGCCTTAGTACGTGGTAATGGTTAAAAATAGGGGATGCTGAAGAGCTATATGGTGAGCTACCATTTGGAACATCATTCCTCGATCAAGATTCGATTTAATGAAATTTGGTGCATGCGTGGGGCAGCCGTGGCGAAAATGTTTATAGCCAAGTGCTTAAGGGACGATGTAGCATGGCATGTCACATTAATAAGGCAGTCGGCTTAGTGTTCATAGGGCCTGATAGATTCGACCTTGAGTAAATTTTTCTTAAGGTGTATGGTATGAAAGGTTATCACTTACCTTACCATGTTGGAAACCATTCTATAATACATGCCTTGTAGACTTAGTTGTCCCTAACTATTGGAATATAAGATGCACACATTATAGTTATTTTATATATTTATTTTAAACTCCTAGACATTCTTACAATATCATAAGATTTTCTATAAATGGTCTGGTTTTCGTAAGGTAAAACCTATATGTGTTTATGTGTGGTGCGGTCTTACAAGATACCTTTATTTTTAAAAAGGGTTTTATAACAATTAAGAAGTCCATTTGATTGTGTTTCTCATGCTGGTTTACCAGACTGATCCAGGCATTTTTTTCTTCATATAATGCTTGGATTAGCCCTAGCATATATTTTAAATTTAGCTGAACACTTTGGAGGTTCAGGAGACAAGTTGGATCCTCTTAAATGTATTCTCGTATTTTATCTTCCACTGTTTGTTCATGTTGGTAGTGATCAATAATTTTAAGGATAGGCAGTTATAACCGTCTGGGCTGATGATAGGTTAGTTCTGCTTTGATGGTAGTATGTATATTAAAGTACCTTTTCTTTTTGTAAAGACCTATTGTATATTTTATATTACTCGTCAGGTTGTGAGATTCTATTTTTTCTTTTCTTTCTTTCACCCTAACAATCTATCTTTCTAGCTCTTAGTAGTTCAGCACATGAACACCATGAAGGTATTAATGTCGGCTCTTGATGGTCGAAAAGGAGGGTTGTAACATTTTCATCTTGAGTCTTTATATTGTATAGTCTTCGATTTAGCACCTATGTAAGATTCTGCAATATATGCTATATAACATGGAAAAACATTAGTATCTATATCTTATATGGTTGTATATAGTTGTTGTCATCAAAATCAATAATCAAGGCATTAACATGTTTTCCCTCATTTTTATTAAGTATGCTTCTAGGAGCATGATTCTTAGAAGAAATAATTGTTGAGTTTGCTTGCATCTACTTTACACTTGATTATTGCAGCCATGTGATTCTTACTCTTTGTGCACCCACTGTCATGCGACAATAAGAGTATCTTTTAAATTTATAAATATTGGTGAACCTAATCTCTGCCATGCACTTATGTTGATTAATGTAACAGTAAACATATGAGACAAAAAAGGATTACATGAACCTAACAAAGAAATAGAAGAGGGTCGCATGTGAACCGTTATGGGAGGCTTAGCTACTTTACACTCTATATATACATAGCACCAAAACCACCTTAGTGTACCTTATCTTGGAATAAGTGGGGAGGAGGTATAAGTTATTATAGGGTTTGCAGCCATTCTTGGCATATTTCTTCGTCTCTGTGATTGATGTAATAGCGATATTTTGATCTATGAGCTCTGATCTTTATTAAGTTTACCACCCCATCACAAATTGTAACAACCAAAATTTAAGGAGGAATTAATAAACAATTATAAGTGAAAAGAAATAGTGTTTATAATTAGAATTTGTTTGAAATTAATTGGTAGTAGATTTATTGAAATGTTTCAATTAGAAAGGGAAAAAGGAATTAAATTGTAACGATTAAGGTTAGTATAAGAACTTGCATTTGTGTCAAAATGGAATGAACATTTTAAATAAAAATAAATGCATGTTTCGAAATAAATAAAATAAAATTCTCATTTTTGAATATATGTATGATTTTATAAACATGCAGTTCGGTTTATTACAAAAGATAAAAAAGGTATAATAGTGTATTTAAAAAGAAGGCATCCACTTAAATTTATATGACAATGTTCAAATGAGATGGGCTATTGTAAATGAGAGAAAATGTAACCATATATTTATAAATAGAAGGCATTTAATAAAATAAACGTTATGCTTTGAAAAGAAAAGGCAAGAGTGTATTATGGAAGGATTACATTTCTTACAGAAAATATAAGGTATGTTATTTCTTTATTAGTAAAGAATAAGGGTTAGTTTTATTTCAAACATAATAACATTAATAACAATCGATTAATGTAAATGATTGTTCAATTTAATGGTAAATAATTAGGTTACTAAATTATACACAACATATATACACATTTGTGGACATATGTTATTTATCTAATTACAACAGATGTGAATATGGAAAAAAAATGTAGACATAACAATTCACATGTTGTTTAATAAATTCAGATTTGAGTATATAGAATATTGACATAACAATTCACATGTTATTCATCCAATTAATTTAAATGTAAATATGTACAATACTGGCATAAGGATTTCTAGTTATTTATTAATTTATTTTAGACATAAACATGGAGAAATATTGACGTGTTAATTTACTTATTTCAGATGTAAATGTGGAAATATATTGATATGTTGTTTGTTTATTTATTTCAGATGTCAACACGTAAATTAAATGGAATGTTGAAAAATGAAATGAAACATACGAATAAAGAGAGACTAATGGAAATTTAATATGAAATAAAATGTCACAAATTAGAAATTAATTAAGGAGAAGAACGTTATTTATAGTTCGTATATTATTAAGGGTGTAATTAAATAATTTAAAAATAAGATAAGGCACTAACATGGTGCATTGTAAGATTTGACAAAACAACGTGTCAACATAAGTTTCTAGAAATTTAAATCTACAGTTGAAAGCGTACCTAAAACACTATAAATAGGACCTAAAAAATCCTAAGTTTTCACTCTAAAATCAAAACGTAGCCTCCATTTCTCTTTCTCAAATATTTGCCTACATTCCTCATTTATAAAACAAAATTATATTATAAATATACATTCAAATAAAAGATGGAGATTATACAAATTAGAGGAGATTTTTAGAGAATTTTGTTTGCTGTAAAAATAAGGGATTCTAGCTTTTGTCTCAGGTGGGTGATTGTAATTATTCTAGATTACTTTAAGTAATTTAAAATAATAGGGTTTCCAATAGTTGTAGTTTTTACTACGATTTTTGGAATAACCTTTTTAGTCATTTATTTACTTTTTTTTGAATTATTTTCAGTCTATTTCTTTTAGCAATTTTTTTCAGTTAATCGTAGTTTACTTCTGTTAATTATAGTTTTTCCATTTATTTACAGTTTATTTACAGTATTTTAATTTATTTACTGTTATTTATGCGTTATTTACATCTTTTTCCTACACTTTAGATTTTCTTCTATTTTCAGTTTTCTTTTATTTATCCTTCTTCTTCGCGTATGCATTAGAATAGATTAAACGCAAATATGGATTAAAATTATAAGAATACTGAAATAATAGAAGATAAGATGTAAATTGTAAAGACTATAATAAAAATAGAATTAAGACTGAAATTGAGCCTAATTATGATATTAATGTTAGAATTGGGCTAATTAAAGATAATTGGCCTAGTTATAACTTAGAATTATAACTAAAAAGAGTATAAGATGAAAGGAGCTTATTTTTACACTCAGACTTTGGGTTAAGTAATAAGCATGATTATGACGTAGGTTATAATAAGAAATAGAATAGAATGAGGCTTATTTTAGGACTTAGGATAAATTAATAAGCAAAGATAGTGAAGATAATAATAATGGCTTATTCAAATAATTTATCTAAGTTAATAAGCAAAGATGAAAGTAGGACCTACACCAAAGCGCATTCCCTATTAGATAAAATGGTGTCTCACATTAGCCTGACGTGAGATAAGGACATGCTTATGCTAATAATGGTAGTAATTGGTCAAATAGAAAACCAAATCACAAGGGAATTGGACAAGGGGTGCAACAAGATATTGTTTAGATGACGGGCCAGTACCAACAGCATTTCCCCTGTTTTTCTTTGGACACGTTGTTTCACATTATCCTAAAGTGAGACGAGAGGCATGCTTATGCTAGAGCATAAGTAGTAAGATGACTCAATAGGTGAAGCTAACAGGTAGCATGGGCATGGTGGCAGTTACGCGTGGGACTTCCATTTTGGTGCTCAGTAATCGCTATGAGTTTCAAGCGCTTAAGTATGTATGCCTATCGTAGGCACCTTTAGCTTATGTAGGGAGCTATATAATATCTAGTCCATAATAAATCCTTTGTGCGTCTTTCTTAGAAACCATTGTACTTTGTGCATCTTTCGTAGATGACATTATCTTATGTGTAGAGAGTTATATAGCGTCTATTCCGCAGTAAGGTCTATGTAGTAGCAGCCCGATCAAAGGGTAGAATTAGGATTTCAGCCTAATTATAGGATTAGGAATTCAACCTAATCAAATCAGCTAATAAACACAAGTGCAAACAATCGAAGTTAATCAATTGCGTTAATTTAGTAATTCGCACTTATTTCTAGCTTTATTTTTCCTTCTATTTCCCTTGTTTCCTTTATATATACTAGAACTGTTGTAGGGTCTATTACTTTGCTTAAAGATTCTAGTAATTACTATCATGCACCAGACTTTTAGTCTGACCCACTCCTCTATTTTCCCCTTTTTCACCCATAGGCTAGCAAGAGCAAGGACGATAGATTGTAGACACTTGGAGACTTCTTTAGCAGAGATTTCTTATGTATTTCTCTTCTTTATTTCCCGTTTTTAGCTTATTCCATGTACTGGCACTATATGAGGGATAGTTTGTACTCTAATATTTACCATACTGTGGTTTTGATTCCATGAGACATATATTGGTATTTTTAGATAGATGATGTATTTGGTTTTATAATTCTACATTACAAAGTTTGACTTTTAACAAATTATTATTTTAACTGTTTCCGCTGTTTTTATCTATTTTGTCTTGTGAGTCTTAGTCTTTGCTAGTTTTAGTTATACTTACAACACACCACATATTTTTTTGTCCTTTTGGGTATACTAAGGGGTTGGGGTGTCACACTTGGTAACAGGGCCAGGTTACATGATTCCTAAAAAATTTTGTAGAAAAAATGAAGTATCTTTCCAAATAACTGGTTTTAATATATTTTTCAGAAAAGAAACTCTTTAATTTAGAATTAGTTTTCAAATGATAAAAAGTTTTCTTAAAAATCCCCTCAATGTCCAGTTCAAACTCCTTTCGATTTCGAAATATCAAGCTCATCCATCTCAAGTTCTTTGGTAGGCTGTTTGCACTCAGACATCTCTTTAGTAGTAGACCCCATTGTTGTTTCGAACCCCATAGGTGGATCTACACACTTGTCTATGATTTGTGGGGGTTAGAAAATTTTATACTAGGCGTAGAATTTGATTGTGACGCCTATGTACTAGGATTTTCGGGTATGTGATGGTTTTGGGGATGGGTTGGTTATCCACTTATGGTGCGATATTAGACTGCGAGAAGGGAGTCGTTAGATTAGGAATATGTAGCGGATGGACTCTCGAATTTTCTTGCGACTCATAGGGGTCAATCATGTTGAGCTTTCTTTACTCCTTTGATTCATCACTATGAGAGCTAGATTCTGCTCTAGTCGTTAAAGATTTACCAGATATTTTGAGGAGGTTATTTGTACTTTGCATTCATGGGTTGAAGGAAAAATTCTTCAAGCGTCAATTTTGTAGTAAGGAAGTGCGTTTTTTTTGGGGCATAGAGAAGGTCAACTCATGGAAAGAGTTTGAGAAACGGTTTTGTACATTTAGGTTCAAATAAATGGATTTAAAGGTGGTGCATTGGAATAAATATAAGCACAAAAGAGGAATAGGAGTTAAAGACTTTAGTAAGGAAATGAGATTTCCAAAATTTAGGAAGGGTGCTCCTAGGATAGTAAGAAGAAAATCCACTTTATGCCTAGTCCAACAAAATGAAATAGTTAGAATTGAAAATTTGAAAAATATAATTGTCAATATTATTGAAGAAGTATATATTGGATTTTTGAGAAAAAAAAGTGGTATGAAATTTAAATAGGTTACTATATGATGTAAATTTTGTTAAAAGTAAAATTATTTTTGAAGGATTATAGAGCATATGTAGCTTGCTAGTTTCTTTATAGATAAACAAAGATTTTAAATATAAAAGCCTAGAGTGCATTAAGTATCGAAAGCATATGTTACAACATTTATTGTTGTAATAGATGCTTTCGTGGAAAATAAAGGGAGCATAGGCTATAACACTATTGTTATAGCAGGTGACACGGGAAGGAAATGTTTTTACATAGTATATGAGGTTTATTAGTATTTATTTTTAATTAAATTCATACACTAGAATTTTCGGTTGTAGTAACGGCGTTTTACGTAACATCCGTTTTAAACCCAAATAAAAATGAATTTTTAAAAGATAATTTCTAAGAGTAAAAATAAAAATGATTTATAAAATACACTTATTATAAGGAAATATTTTTGGTTATGGATATATTAAAGCAGTTTTGGAGGTGAGTTTTTCTGAAAAGAAAAGAGTAAGTTAGATATTAGAAGATGTCTATCATAAGAGAATGTAAATTAAACATAATTTAATCTATTGGAATGAAAAAAAAGCAATGGTATAATTTTCTATGAAACCAATAAAAATGTTTTGTGCAAGTTACAGGAATACATGAAAGAGATGTACAAGGTATGAGAAGTAACATATTTTGTATAGCCTATTTAAAAAGGTATAAAATAAGTTCCTTGTAGTTTCACCTAAACATGAAGTCCACTTTAAAAAGGTTCATAGAAGATTTTAGCGTTGATAATTTCTCATAGGAGAACGTAGTTCCAATACATTAAGGTATGAGACTGTTAGGTATAATGTGAAGATGTTTTGAAAACACATAAGGATATTTTAAAAATATTCTAAAAGAAAATAGTTTGGTGAAAAAGTGAAAAAGTGTTTCGAAAACTTAATAAAAGTAAAATTTGAAAATTGAATTTTTATAGAAAACTAAAAAGGTCTTTAAAAGAAAATGAGGAATAAGTTTTGGACTTCAAAATTTTTCCCCCTAGGTTTGGGAAATAATGTATATTCAAAAAGCTGTGAAGATGCAAGTCTAGAAAGATAAGATTTTAAGTAACCTAGTATTTATGAATTTAATAGAAACTTAAAGATGACACTTTTAAAGATAAAGGTTTTGATATTTGATGTTTTAAAAATTTAGAAACCTTAATTTTCAAAATGGAACTATAAACACCGAACAAAACTCCTAGCTGTGAAGTAGATAGGAATAATTTCCTTGGTGTAACATAAAGTTGTAAGGCTACATAGGAGACAGCAGTAATTACTTTTGGAAGTAATAATAAAGTTTCCGTAGACTGTATAGGAACTTATTGAGAACCAAAGAATGTTGATTCATGTGAGCAGACTAAAGAAGAACGGTCAAGTTAGTAAAATTATAAGACACACATGGTTGCGAATGGATATTCTTGATTTTGGAAATACTTAGGAAAAGCATCTTTCTTTCGTGGAATTCACATAAGATAGTAGTTCTCAAGATAGCATTGGAATGGTATCCCCCAAAGCTCTTTATGGAAGACCGTGCAAATTGCTTTCGTGTTGGATAGAGTTTACAGAGGTTAAAAAGACTTCGGAGAAGATTAAATTGATTAGGAGAAAATGCGTACTTCTTATCCACATCTCTCTTCGATAGTAAATTTTGAATTTCCTATTTCCATCTTTAGTTTTGAATAGGTTCTTACCTTTATCATCCCTTGGGAGGGTAGAACTAAGGATTTAACCTATGCATGATAGGATTTAATGTAAACATGTTGTTAGAACATGTTAAGTATGATGGATGCTAGTGGTTACAAGTGTTTGCTAGTGGATGCTGATGGACGCATATACTTACACTAGGTTCTTTTATCTTTTAGGGATCGACCTACCTAGAACACTAGAACATATGCATATGGATGTGTGCGCATTTGCATTTTGTTTTATCTATGGTTGTTATAAATGGATGATTACCATATGATTGTTGCATTTGGATGATGACTGTAGCACACATATAGAACTCGGTTATCATTAGGGAATTTTTGCATTCATTTGGATACATGACACGAACATGATTGCATAAAAGGAGGTCAACTGATTCAGTGGACCGCCTAATCTTTTGCATTAGTTAGGGACATTAACACTACACTAATTGCATAAGTATCATAAATTGCATTAGAAATACTTAAGGACAATGTATGTAATGGGTGATGGTTGAGTAGTTGGTTGTAGAATTTGGATTAGTACATTTATTTCATTCTTCTATTCTTAGAGATTTCAAGGGCGAAATCCCTTAAGGATAGGAGAATGTAACAACCGAGAGGAATTAATAAATAATTATAAGTGAAAAGAAATTGTGTCTATAATTAGAATTCATTTGAAACTAGTATTGAAATTAACTGGCATTAGATTTATTGAAATGTTTCAATAAGAAAGGGAAAA
The DNA here is from genome assembly GCA_030765085.1 of Allium cepa. NCBI lineage: Eukaryota > Viridiplantae > Streptophyta > Magnoliopsida > Asparagales > Amaryllidaceae > Allium > Allium cepa. Next base: position 513,188,897 of record CM060941.1, read on the forward strand.
ATGAAATTGTAATGATTGAGTTTAATATAAGAACTTGCATTTTTGGGTCAAAATGGAATGAACATTTTAAATAAAAATAAAGCTTATATTGAAATAAAAAAATAAACTTCTCATTTTTGAATATATGTATGATTTAGGAGTTTGTTTTGTTACAGAGGAGAAAAAAAGGCATAACATTGTATTTAAAAAGAAGACATCCACTTTTATAAATTTAGATGATGATTTTCAAGTGAAATGGGTTATTGTAAATGAGAGAAAATATAATCATATATTTATAAAAAGAAGGCATTTAATAAAATAAATGTTATATTTTGAAAAGAAAAGGCAAGATTGTATTATGGAAGGATTGCATTTCTTATAGAAAATATAAGGTATGTTGTTTCTTTGTTAGTAAAGAATAAGGGTCGGTTTGATTTTTAAACATAAAAACATTAATACCAATCAATTAATGTAATTGATTGCTCAATTTAAAGGTAAAGAATTAGGTTGCAAATTAATACATAACATATATACTCGTTTATGGACATATGTTATTTACCTAATTCCAACAGACGTAAATATGGAAAAAAATGTTGATATAACAATTCACATGTTTTTAATGAATTCAGATTTGAATATATAGAACATTGACATAATAATTCACATGTTATTCATCCAATTAATTCAAACGTGAATATGTACAATACTGGCATAAGAATTTCTAGTTATTTCTTAATTTATTTTAGACATAAACATGGAGAAGTATTAACACGTTAATTTACTTATTTTAGATGTAAACGTGGAAAGATGTTGATATGTTGTTTATTTATTTATTTCAGACGTAAATATGTAAATTAAATGAGATGTTGAAAAATAAATGAAACATGCGAACAAAGAGAGATGCATGAAAATTTAATACGAAATAAAATGTGACAAATTACAAATTATTAGTTTGTATATTATTGAGGGTGTAATTAATTAAATTAAATATAAGTTAAGGCGATGACAAGGCGCTTATTAAGATTTGACACAACAATGAGTCAGCAGAAGTTTATAGAGATTCTAATCTACGGTTGAAAGCACACCTAAAACACTATAAATTGGACCTAAACTAACCTAGGTTTTCACTCAAAAATCAAAAACTAGCCTCCATTTCTCTCTCTCAAATATTTACCTACGTTCTTCATTTATAAAATAAAATTATATTATATATACACATTCAAATAAAAGATGGAGATTATACAAATTTGAGGAGATTTCTAGAGAATTTTGGTTGGTATGAAAAAAGGGTATTCTCTATTGTCTCGGGTAAGTGATTGTAATTATTTTAGATTTTTTTAAGTAATTTAAAATAATATGGTTTCCAATAGTTGTAGTTTTTACTACGATTTTTGGAATAACATTTTTAGTAATTTATTTACAGTTTTTAGAATAATTTTCATTCTATTTCTTTTAGCTATTTTTTCCAGTTAATCTTAGTTTAATTCTGTTAATAATAGCTTTCCCATTTGTTTAGAGTTTATTTACAGTATTTTAATTTATTTACTATTATTTATGCATTATTTACATTTGTTTCCTACACTTTGGATTTTGTTCTATTTTCAGTTTTCTTCTATTTCTCCTTCTTCTTCTCATATGGATTAGAATAGATTAAATGCGAATATGGATTAAAATTATAAGAAAACTGAAATAACAGAAGATAAGATGTAAATTGTAAAGACTATATTAAAAATGGAATTAAGACTGAAATTGAGCCTAATTATGATATTAATGTCAGAATCGGTCTAATTAAAGATAATTGGCCTAGTTATAACTTAGAATTATAACTAAAAAGGGTATAAGATAAAAGAAGCTTATTTTTACCCTAAGACCTAGGGTTAAGTAATAAGCATGATTATAACGTAAGTTATAATAAGAAATAGAACAGAAGGAGGCTTATTTTAAGATTTAGGATAAATTAATAAGCAAAGACAGTGAAGAAAATAATAATGGCTTATTTAAATAATTTATCTAAGTTAATAAGCAAAGATGAAAGCATGACCTATACCAAAAAGCATTCCCTATTAGACAATATAGTGTTCTCACTTTAGCCTGAAGTAAGATAAGGGCACGATTGTGCTAATAATGGTAGTAATTGGTCAAATAGAAGTCCAAATCACAGGGGATTTGGACAAGGGGCGCAACTAGATATTGTTTGGATGACGGGCCAATACCCACAACATTTTCCATGTTTTTCTGTGGACATGGTGTTTCACATAATCTTGAAGTGAGACGAGGGGCACGCGTATGCTGGAGTACAGGTAGTAAGAAGACCCAATAGGTGGAGCAACATGTAGCATGATCATGGTGGCAGTTTCGCGTGCGACTTCCATTTCGATGCTCAGTAATCGCTATGAGTTCCAAGCGCTTATGTATGTGTGCCTTTCATAGGCACCATTGCCTTCTGTGTAGGAAGCTATATAACGTCCAGTCCACCATAAATACTTTGTGCGTCTTTCGTAGACACTATTGTACTTCCTGCGTCTTTCACAGATGCCATTACCTTATGTGTATGGAGTTATATAGCGTCTAGTCCGCATTAAGATCTATGGAGCAGCAGGCCGACCAAAGGGTAGAATTAGGATTTCAGCCTAATTATAAGACTACAAATTCAGCCTAATCAAAGCAGCTAACAAAGACAAGTGCAACTAATAAAATTTAATCAATTGCATTAGTTTAGTAATTCGCACTTATTTCTAGCTTTATCTTTCCTTCCATTTCCTTTGTTTCCTTTATATATACTAGAGCTGTTGTAAGTTCTATTACTTTTACTTTACTTAAAGATTCTAGTAATTACCATCATTCACCAGACTTTTTTTCTGATCCACTCCTCTATTTTTCCATTTTTCCCACATAGGCTAGCAAGAGCAAGGACGATAGATTGCAGACACTTGGAGACTTCTTTGGCGTAGATTTCTTATGTATTTCTCTTATTTATTTTCTATTTTTAGCCTTTTTCATGTACTGGCACTTTGTGAGGGATAGTTTATGCTCTGATATTTATGAGACTGAGGTTTTGATTCCATGAGAAATATATTGGTATTTTGAGACATATAATGTATTTGGTTCTATAATTCTATATTATGAAGTTTGACTTTTAGTTAATTATTATTTTAATTGGTTCCACTGTTTTTGTCTATTTTGTCTTGTGAACTTTATTCTCTGCTAGTTTTAGTTATACTTACAACGTACTACATCTTTTAGTGTGTACTTTTGTGTACACTAAGGGATTGGGATGTTATATAAATAGACCTTTTACATTTTGGTTTTTATCCTAAAAAATAAGACTTTTTGTTCCTTCTAGGTGACACATACACAAATTGATGTGGCTAGGCTAGCAATGTCTTATAATTTACATTTTTATTTAAACTTGTTTATAGTATTTTGTGCTTGGCTATGTAATATAATTAATTTTATATGCCTAGTCGGCCATTTCAGCTTTATGCTACACCATATCCAGATGTAAGCGCTAAACTTGCATTGGAAGAATAAGTGGTCTTTAGTTTTGAGATATTGATTGCACTAAACATATATCGAGTCTATAGTTTGGCTCCTTTGCATGAGTCTATCTTTGGTTAACAAAAGATTAGAGATGGACCTATAGAGACGCACAACAATCAATGGGTAGTTAATTCTGTTCCACACCAGTGTAAACCTCTCGCCTTTATCAAATTTAGTTCTGAGTTCGTCCCAAACCTATTTAAATGAATCGTTCCTTATTGGTTAGTGTATCATAGCCAATAATCTTCTGTTATATCTTTGTACACTTTGATTACTTGAATTTCATTCTCGTTATGCCTAAAAAACTATACCTTTCCACCATCCAATCACTCTCGCATAGAATATCACTCACCAGGAATTTCTTACCTCTAACACGGATGATGGTATTTACAACAACCCTACTTTCTATACCGTATAAATAATTAAATTTAATTAAATTAAAAATATTCGAATTTGATTTTGATAACTACTATTTTGAAAATAAATTATTATTTATTTAATGTTTATTTATTAAAAGATTTTGTTTTAATAACATAAAAAAAAATTCCTTCCTATAATATATTGAAATAGAATAAAATGTTTTATTTAATATAAAATATTTTGAAGTGTAAATGATTTTTGAATTATAGAAATAGTTGGTAAACATATTTATTTTGTAATAATATATTTAATAATTAAAAAGAAATAAAAAATATTGAAATGAATGAAATATGGTAATTATGGCAGTATAACTTGCATAATGAAGTGTAAATTAATTTGAAATGGGTTGAGGTATATTTATAAATAATTATCAAGAATTTAAATTTGAATTTGAATGGAAGATGAAATTAAAAATAGAATAAATTAGAAGTAAACGGACCAAAACCAATCTAGCTCATTTCTTTTCCCCTTGATTCTAGGACCTCCCTTCCTTTGCCTCGTACCTTTAAAACTCCAAACCCGACCTGGTCTCTTATACCCTTATCCCTAAATCTTTTAGCCCAAAAACGCGATTCAAAAGGAAAAAAATCATGATCATGATTAAAAAAAGCATCGTGTGAAGGAAGGTGCGCGATGTCGAGAGTGATAAAGTTAGGGGTATGCCGTGGAGGAAATTATGTAATTTATTACATATATCTAACTTGATAAGTAATCTTTTTTGAAATAAAAGTTGTTTTCTTTCTATTGTATTCTTGATGTAATACGTTATATTAATTTATTAATTTAACTAAAAGTATATTTAATAGAAAATCCATATATGGTACATTTTGTTATAGTAGTTACAAAGCGTTGTAACAGCGGGTAATCTATCGCAATGAAAATAAATTTACCATTTTAAATATTCCTAGTCCAGGTACATTGAGATCAGACATCGATGTACCCATTGAGACTAGTACGCAAACGCTCTCCAAGTGTTGAACAGTGTATTACTCATGGCTCCTACGGGCACTTGGAGGTTATGTACTGATAGCCATTAGATAAATATGGAACAACTCACTCAATAGTTTTCTGTTGGTTAATATAAATAAGGTCAAATAGAAAATATCGATGTGTAACGACCCGGAATTTTGGGTCGCCAGATTTGAACATTTAATTCATTTTAAATGTTAAATATGTGTTATAATTTGAATTTTCAAATAAAAGACTTTGGTTAAATTAAAAAAAATTGGTTAAATTTCAAATACGGGATTCTAATTGAAATTTGAATAATAATTTAATATTAGAATTGGGATAATTGGTAATTCTGAGTATAAATAAGTATAAAATTAGGTTCTAAAATTTATTTTAAGTCTAATTGGATTTGAATTATAATATTGGACTGTTAGATTAAATTAGAAGTCGATAGATTGAATTTGGGAATTTTATATTTATTTAATAATGGAATTTAATAATATAATAATGCAAATATTCAGATTTTGATTTAAACTGAATCAGAATGATTTCTAATGTGAATATAAATTTTATACGAGTTATAATAGAGTTAGTAAAATTTTAAAAGTGAAATTTTAGATGATTTCGACGATTTTGAAAATCGCTCGAATTTATCGACGAGTTAAAATAGCCTTACGGGGCACAGACTCAGAATTTGACGAAACCAGTTCCATTGGATCCGTAATAGTTAGTTATTATCGGATACAATTTTCGTAGCAATCGGAGTTGTCGTTTGACCCCGGCAGCTTAAAACGCTTAGAAAATACTTTAAATGATTTAATTTAAAATTGATCGTTTATTTCTGTAACTTGCGCATACGACCAAATTAGCTTCCGAAACACGTTCCATTGTGTTCGGAACATGGCTAGAACCTTAGGAACGCCTGGTGGCACGTGAGATTCGGAGTTCGTTTGAAAATTGCTTAAAAGTTAACTTAACATTAAAATATTATTATATTTACTTATTTATATTCATGTAAACAGGAGCCGAAACCCTAACAATCTTCTTCAGCCGCCACTAATAATGTTAATGGCCGAAAACATTTAAACTTCATCTTGATCTTTCTCCTAATCCGTAAACTATTATCAAAGACCTTCTAACATGACAATCAAAGAGCTCGTTGAGCTCTACAATTCGATCGGCTATGATTGGATAACTGTGAGTGGATCGTCGATGGGAGCGCCACGAAGGGGATGCGTTTAAGCACGAAATTTGAGAGTTTGGGATCGCTGAGTTCGTACGTTTTCGGGTCGTGAGTGGAGCTGGCGTAGACGCGTGGAGGGGTAGTTGCTGATCGAGTTCCGGTGGCCTGTAGGGGGTATCGGCGTCGATTTGTGAGCGGGATAATGGGTTTCATTTAAACCCTGTATGAGAACGAGAAGAAATAGGGAGTGGCCGTGATTTCCTTTCTTGATTAAACGGCCACGATCTCTTTTTGGTAAATAAATAAAAAAAAATTTATTTTAAACAATTATTCAAACTATAAAATCCATATCTTGTGCTTGTGTTATCAGATTTCGACGAAATGGGCGGCGTCGGAATCGCAACAATGCGATGTACGTTGCAGTCTAGATTTGGTGACGATCGGAGTTAGCGGAATTTTGGGTTAAATCGATCGCGGTCGATTTAATTCAAAATTTGAACGCTCGCCAAAAACCCAAGGTGAGTTTAACTCACTCACATCTAGAATATTAGTTGATTTAAATAGTCAATATTTAAATGATTGCTTGATTGGTTGATTATGAATGAATCAATGTATTTATTGTTGTGCTAATATCTGTAGGTGCAGGGAAAACAGGTTGGAGGGACCCAACTGGATCCCTCACAAATAGAAATTAATTTATATTCTGTGATATACCTTATTTATTGTTCTGTGATAATTTGTTTAGATCTTGATATGCTGCGTTTTATTTATATGCTGTGATGAAATAAATTTAAATTTAAATTGTGTTGTGCTGTGATTGGGTGAATACGACCCGAAAACCTTAAATATAAATAGATGAATTGGGTTTAAAGAATATAAAAAAATCTTAAGTAAAGAATTTTAAAAGAGATTAAATCCAAGGAATGGGTTGGAGAACTTCAAGTGTTTGAAATTTGATTTCAGAGGGTATTGAGAATTGTTTAAATTAATAGCGAGATTTATTTTAAAGAATGAAAACTGTGCTTTCTCCTGGAAATTTTGTTTTGTTTTAAGAAAGCTTTCAAATCTATAAATTTGCAGTTTAAATATTTTTAGAAAGAAATATTATTTTAAAATGTTTTAAGTAAAAGCAAATATTTGATTAAGTAATTATGGTCTTTAATTTTATTTAAATATAAAAGGGTAAAGTAGTATTAAGTTTTAAAAAGAAATTTTAATATGAATATTTGATTTAATAACCTTATTTTAAAGGTTTAAATTTTATTCAAAGAATTTTACGGATGAACGTAAATTGAATTGGGATAAAACGTGTTGGATTGATAAAATGAATTCTTTGGTTATTCTAAAATAGAGGTGTATTTCCCTGAAAGCCAAGTACGTTTTTAAAACGTTAGAGCTTGAAGTTATATTAAAGAATGGTTTCAAGGAAGATTATTTAAGTTGTAAGAATTTTAAAAGTAAATATATATCAAAGTAGTTATAGAAGTAATTTTTTTAAAGGGTAATTAGAATTATGTTTTAAAGAATATTATTACTATTTATACTTTAAAAAAACAGTTTTATTTAAAAGATTATTAATCAAAGTATTAATTAGAAATTGTATAGAGTTTCACAACATTATTTTAAAATTTAGTATGACTTAACTTTATTTTAAGGATAATAGTTTATATTTTATTAAGCAGTTTTATTTGAGATATTTTTTAAAAGTATATATATATTTTAGATCAAGTATGTAAGAAGTTTTAATATGAATGTTTTAACATATTTTCAAGAATAAAGTATTTAAATTATTTTAAACCTTAAATATTGGTACTTGGATGTTTTCAGAGGAAGTAAAGATTTGGAAATCTAGTCCATAATAAGAATTGGATTTGAAAAGTGTTTCAAAGGGGTTTTGAAAATGGAATTATATCTCGTAAAGATATTTTGAGGAAATAAATAATGTGGGCAATTATTTATTGTGTGATGGATTTGTGAAAGTTAATTGATAGTTAAATCACCGACTATCAATATTGGACAAATGCGTTGATTGTTTCGAAGAGACCGGGATCGAGATTTATTTCTCGAAAACCACTTCGATCTGGTTTGTACGTTTTGTGGTAAAACGTGTTCGGAGTCAAAGATGGAGCAATGAAGTGCAAGGGCTAGTTGCTACTAATCCTGAGGATATTTCCAAAATGGATGTAGTAGAAGTAGTGCCTTCAGTTCCGTTCGAACTCGGGATGGACTTGTATGGACGAATGCTTTCGGAACATCGTCAGGTGGGCGATGGGCATTCTAAGTGAAACGTTCAAAAAGGTAACACTTAGCCTCAAGCCTCATCAACCGGGAAAGACTGAAAATCAGGGGTTATGCAGCATGGCTTCGTGGGTAGCCCCCACTTGAGGGTAAGGTCATCCCTGTCTAGATGTCCCTTTTTATTTCGGATTAGTGGTGTGGTTGCTGATCCTAACCCTAGGGTTATCTTATTCGGAACTGTCTAGTAAGGGATGGTTCCGGTCTTGTATTGCAGGGGAGCGGGCGTACTCCTCGGTACTATGATCTATACCACGTACTGTGACAGGTGGTACCCCGTGCCTAGTCATTGTTGGAAATCCATTTTCCCTACGAGCCTTTTACGAGTTTTGTTTGTATTACCCACTTTGTGGCTAGTAGCTGGAATTTAACAGATGTAACAATTTCGGCTATTTTATAAGTATTTGTAAATAGACCCTATTATAATAGCAGAGGATTTCTATAAAAAGTGTTTTAGCTATCGTAAGGTAAATACCCGACATGTTTATTTGTGGCGTGGTCTTACGAGATGCTTTTTTTTCAAAAGGATGTTTTAAACTTAATAATCAATTTGGATGCATTATTATCAGCTGGTATTCCAGACTGACTCAGGTGTTATTTTATTGTAATGCTCGGGTCAGACCGAGTATTATATGTTCAGGACAGGATGCTATGGAGCAGGAGAGGAGCTGGAGTCCATGACGTATTATCTGTACTAGTATATACATATCCGCTGCCATGATTGTATGATTGTTTGACTGGTAAATATTGTTTGTATGAGATACTCTGATGATATGATGTATAAAACAGATATAGTTTTGTTTTGCGTAAAGATCTATTTTTTACTATTATATTTTATTCCGCTGCGACTGTGAGATTCTGATATTGTTTAGTTTCTCCTTCTTCTATCTCTCCTTATTTAACCCTAATGGTTCGTATTTCTATTCCACTTGAGTTAATTGATGTAGAATAGTGTTGACTCAAGGGGTACGGATTTGCGGGCTGTCACACGATATGACTGATTTACACAGTTCTCTCGACTTGAGACTACTATGTGTAACAACCTACCTCGGAACAGGCCTAAATTTTGAACCAGAAAAGGCCTATTGAAAATTAGATTCATTCTAAGGCTAGCTGTTGGTTGGAAAAAGAAGTAATAATACAGAGCAATAACTATTCTTTCAAAACTCACAACGGATGGAAAAAAATATAATAGAAAATTATACCCATTTATTTCAAAACCATTTGAAATGTCATTATACAAAAAAATCATCAAACTGTCTTGTAAAATCTGTTACATCATTTATCCAAATTACACGGGTACAACATAAAACATCATAAAAGATAATAATAACTGCCACGAGCTTAATTCATTCCACCTTTAAGCATCTTCATCATCATTGCTACATGCTTAACCGGTATTGTAATAAAGGAGGAGTCAAACAACAAGTGTCTAGTGAATAAAAACCTTGAGTCTTACCATTTTAGTACATGGGCAGTATATTTCAAAATAAGAATGTCTTATATACATAAAACCACTTAATTCTTCTTATAAGGAAAGGAGGCGGGTCATTAATCAACCACTCAATGACATCCACTCCCGAAGTAGATTTCTAAATTTCATGACCTAACTCCCATGTCATAATATCTAATAATGCAAGAGATAGTATCCGAGCCACTTAATACTTTTTATTGTAAATAGGAAGACCCTGGCCATTTACGACCTCAATTTAGGCAGATCCCATCACTTAATACATATTCCCAAGGCATACCTCTCAATTGTAACTATCTCGTTGACATCATATGGAATCTCTCGATCCACTTAATATCTTTATGTAAACGCGGACCCTTAGTAAGTCACTTAATACCATATCTCAAAGTGGATCCCTATCGAGATACCATCTTGCCTAATAACTAGCCCCTTGACCATTTAATACTTAACTTGGGTAAAAAGGCTGGCCCTCAGACAACCACTTAATACTTCAAGACCCTAAAGCAGTCCCTTCATAACATGACTCATTCTCATAATGGCGTCCAACATTATTTCGACTATTCATAGGAACTGGTAGTCGGATTAGCTGGGCAGATTTACCCTACAAAATCTAGGAATAACCTTATATCATCACAAATATTTATCTTGGGAGATGTTTTACATCAGCTCTAAAGTCAAATTACTGGTAGCCGGATTAGCTGGGCAGACTTCTGTGTGTCTTTTGACTGGCCTTGCATCCCTATGTCTTAGCCATAATTTAAATACTCTCCATATATATAATACCCATCTCATCATTTCATAATTAAGGCATTACAAGGAATATTCCTTGTTACGCCTCAAAATATTACTTACCGTCCTAAAGGGGAACTAATGACAATTATTACGTAATTAATTATGTACCTACACTGTAATTATTCATTTATTATGCTAATAGAAATAAATATATATACATGTGCCTAATAACTTGTAAGTGTGCGGTTCATACACCCTTAACTAGCATTAAATGTCAATTCCTTTAACCATAATACTAACATAAGTCCTTTCTTTTCAGCTTTCCATGATTTCAATATCCATCCAAGGGATTCTAAAATCCATAACATGGATTAAGTACTCCTATCCAGAACTCCAATAAATAGACCTGTAAATAGAAATAGAAAACAATTTATTACACCAATTCAATGGAATATGGTTAACAATTTGAATTACAATCCTAATTTCATAATCTATTCAACTTTTGTTTTACAAATGAATAAATGAACGAATTTTATGTTGAATAAGTGGTGTAAACTATGAGTATAATTCATACTCTACACCCTTATTTTATTATTGAAGACAAAGAAGGAGGAGAAGTGGGATATGCTATGAAATTATCAAAAATTGTAGAAATAGTATAAATTCTATCAAATTAACATAAATAATTAAGAATCTCCATCTAGAATTGACATTCGAAATAAAAAGGAATTTTGGGTGATTTTATCTATTTTGTTTTTGCAATCCCAAAATCACTAAGGCATATTCAAATCCATATACATATACTAATCAGTTATTGAATAAAAGAAATACTAAGGTTTTCACTCATTGAATATCCTTAGCTTTGCCTTTCTTTGATTTTCACACTTTACAACCCCTTCAAGAATCTATCTTTTGATATACATATAAACAGCAAGGGCGGGGTATATATGTTTGTTAGATTTGGAATAGTTGGAGAAGGATAAAAATAAGTTGGAAGGAGAAGAAACAATTAGAAAACTAGTTTGAATTCTTACCTAAATTCCTAATGGAGTTTCTAAATCTAATTTGGAGAGACAAGAATGATAGAGGTTCGAGGAATTCCCTAAATATTTGTGAATAAAAAATGGAGAGGATAGGGTCCTATTTATAAGAGTTGAAACACACCAGAATCGTAAGAGGAAGTTAGGTGAAAAATAGATAAATCTGGAGCATTTAAACATGGGAAAACCTTAGCCGCCACCCTGAATAGGGGTCGATCGTCCCTTTGACCAGTGAACTGTTAGGGGTTGACCGCTTGGGTCGGAGGTATTGACCACTCCGCTGTTCTAAAGTGTGTTGATTTATTTCCGTTGCTCGTTTATTTTATTCCACATTTAACTTTTAACATTAATTGTTTAACTTAATGTTTACCTAACCCACAAGTAAACCCACAAGTAATTTTTGAAATTCACAAACTAGATTTAAATCTTCATTTGAATTTGAATTCGAACTAACTTAATTAAAATCTGAAAATTTCAATGCTCATAACTTCTTCGTTTGAGCTCCATTTTCAGCATATCATGTATGGAAAAAATTGGAAACTCGGCATGAATGCAACAGAATAACTTTCATGGTTAAATTCTAACTTTTATAAAATTTTCATTTTCTATCCTACCTTATTTAATTTAATTACTCAATTTATTTATTGCTAATTTTATGGGTGTTACACTACAACTTTTCAATATTAAAGCACTGCTTTAATTATAGTCGAAAAATGGCATGACGTCCATCGAGTGGCTATAGTTGGATCGAGTGGAAGCGTTGGAAGGGAAGAACTGTTCAAGAGAGGATTCGTCTCCTCAATTATATAAGGTTAGTATCACAATTAAATTAAGTCAACTTAAAGACAAAGTCTCAAGCTAGAGCATTTTGGTTAATAATAATTGTTATTTCCGAATTAAAGACTGTATATTTAGACTATAGAGTTGAATGTTGACGATATTAGAATTTTTACCATTACCAAATTCCATAAGTCCAAAGTGATATATTTTTGACGAAGAGAATTGGTGTGAAAATGTCACAAGTGGATAGCTCTTAATAATGTAAAATTGGATTTTACCAGAACTAAGTAAGCGACAAATTTGGCCAAAATATCACACCACCTACTAAGTGGTGAGTGAACATTAACATTCGATAGTCCGATATAATTCACTGACCAAATTTACACCTAACGAGTAACACAACCAGTATGATGAATTCTCTTTAGACCAAATAATTTAATTTGTTTATATTTTTATAAAATAAATAATATTTATGAAATATTAATTATAAATTTTGAATATGATTTGAGTGATAAGAATTATTTTATATTTACAATAGTTAAAAATATAATCGATCGATACGCGATACCGATAAGAAATTGAATTAGATTTAATTAATAACATTTATTTAGGCTTAAAATGAGTTTAAAGCCTATGAAGGACATTGGAAATTTCAACCAAAAAGATGTAGTGTCGGGTTGAAAATAGGCTAGGGGTATTTTAGATGGATGGCTCATATTTAAGGAGAAGGGTTAAGAGATATGATCCACATTTCTCTCTACTCCTTTCACTATAAATGGAGTCCCAACCCTAATGCATATTAATCTATTTTGGCTACCATTTCGTCTCCTTGCTAGTTGATCAGACCTACATAAATCTCCATTAAAGTTCATCTCAAATCAATTGCAATCAACAACTATTGGATAGTCAACTCTTTACAATTCAAAGATTAGTAGTCTGCCAAATTGAGAATAGTCCTAAAGAGGATACTCATCATAGTAAGGTATACTTCGAAGCATAGGTTTTGGTATGTTTTAAAAATTTATATAACTCATAATTTATGTATAATATTCTGTTGCATGTTCATTATATCGTTATATTGTTAGTTGGATGAGATTCCTATATGTAAGAATGTTGTCACATATTGAAAGGTTATATATATATATATGTATATGTATGTATGTACGTATGTATGTATGCATGCATGCATGTATGTATGTATGTATAATATAAAATAATCTTTTATTTAGATCTGATGAATACATAGACAAAACAATTTATTTTAATTTTTTCAAATTTATGAATTAATTATATTTATTTTAATATCTCATACTACATAAATTAAATGGCCTATAATAAATTATGCCATCATATTATAAAAATTGATCACATATTTTATATATATAAATTTACACTAAATATAATTTTAGGCGATAGAAAAATATTTTTAATAATTATTTATCGTTTTAATATTGTTTTATTAGAAATATGGTTTAAATAATTCATATAAATAACATATGTTTCAAAAATTATATTTAAATTTTGTAAAATTGCTTCATAGTCATATTATTTTTAGCTAAAATTACAGAATTTAAAAACCAAATTTATTATTTTTTAAAATCATTAATAATAACGGTTGAAATTAAATAAATAATAAAAAATAGAATTTTAACTTAGAAAATTATGGAATTTTTTTCATGGTCCTTTAAAATCATATTTGAATTTCCAATAATTTAGTATTTGAAAAATAGGTTATCAAATAATTTTTAATATTATATCAATATTTTTCAGCTAATATATTTTTGTATAATAATTTAATAACATAAAATTATAATAAAATATTTTTATGCTTCGTATCGAATCTAGAATGTAATAAAATATATATTTATTTTTAATTAATTTCATAATTAATATAATTATATATTACAAATATATATATATTTAAATTCACATATTTATAAATATTATAAATATTACAAATATAATTATAAATATATATACATATATGTATGTATGTATGTATGTATTTATGTGTTTGTATTATTTTGATTACTATAAAATATACATGTATAATATATATATAATAATAAAAAACTTTGCATAATATAAATAGCCACGTATCAAACTAATATTTAATTTAATATATACACACACACATATATATATATATATTACGTTTATATAATATATATATATATATGCAAATATTTATATTATCTTAATACTTAGTTAAATAACAAGTGTATATATATACATACATATATTTGGACAATATATAATACATATTATATGAGCTAGCATGTCTGTTGCGATGCAAATCCTAACATTTATATACGGGCATGTTATACCTTACATAGATTATTACGTTATTGTAACAACCCGCCCTTCTCAACCCTCGAAAATCGACACAAACTACTCCACAGTATGATATGCCGACGATCAAGTGCCGGAAAAGACAGGTTGTTAAGGGAAAGAAAGAAGATATGAGAAAGAAGGAACTAAACAATATCAGAATCTCACAGTCACAGCGGAATAAAATATAATATATAATATCAGCTCTTTACACAAAATGAAAACTATATCTGTTTTATACAATATATCATCAGAGTATCTCAAACAAACAACATTTACCAGTCAGACAATTATATACAATCACAGCAGTGGATATATATATATATATATATATATATATATAAGTACGGATAATATGTCTCAGACTCCAGCTCCTCTCCTGCTCCATAACATCCTGTCCTAAACATATAATACTCGGTCTGACCAGAGCATAATAACGAAATAACACCCGAGTCAGTCTGGAATACCAGCTGATAATAATGCATCCAAATTGATTATTAAAGTTTCAAAAAATCCTTTTGAAAAACAAAATCATCTCGTAAGACCATGCCACAAATAAACATGTCGGGTTTTTACCTTATGATAGCTAAAACACTTTTTATAGAAATCCTCTGATATTATAATAGAGTCTATTCATAAGTACTTATAAAATAGCCGAAATTGTTACATCTATTAAATTCCAGCTACTAGCCACAGAGTTGGTAATACAAACAAAATCCGTAAAAGGCGCGTAGGGAGAACGGATTTCCAACTAATGACTAGGCACTGAAGTACCACATGTCACAGTACTTGGTCTAGATCAGTGTACCGAGGACCACGCCCGATTCCCTGCAACACAAGGCCTGGATTATCCCTTACTGGATAATCCCGAGTAAGAACACCCCACGGTTGGGATCAGCAACCGCACCACTAAGCCGAAATAAAAGGGACATCTAGACAGGAATGACCTTACCCGAAAATGGGTGCTGCCCACCAAACCTTGCTGCATATCCCCTGATTTTCAGTCATTCCCGGTTGATGAGGCTTGAGGCTAAGCGTTACCTTTTAGAACGTTTCACTTAGAATACCCATTGCACACCCGACGATGTTCCGAAAGCATTCATCCATACAAGTCCCTCCCGGGTTCGAACGGAACCGAAGGCACTACTCCTACTACATACATTTTGGAAATATCCTCAGGATTAGTAGCGACTAGCCCTTGCACTTCACTGCTCCATCTTCGACTCCGAACTCGTTTTTCCCACGAAAACGTACAAACCGGATCGAAGTGGTTTTCGAGAAATAAATCTCGATCCCGGTCTCTTCGAAACGATCAACGCATTTGTCCAATATTGATAGTCGGTGATTTAACTATCAATTAACATTCACAAACATCCATCACACAATAAATAATTTCCACATTATTTATTTTCCTCAAAATATCTCCGCAAGATATATTTTCGTTTTCAAAATCCCTTTGAAACACTTTTCAAAACCCAATTCTTCTCATGGAATAGATTTCCAAATCTTTACTTCCTTTGAAAACATCCAAGTACCAATGTTTAAGGTTTAAAATAATTTAGATACTTTTTCTTGAAAATACATTAAAACATTTATATTAAATCTACTTACATACTTAATTTAAAATGTACATATACTTTAAAAATATTTCGAATAAAACTTCTTTATAAAAATATAAACTATTTTCTTTAAAAGTTAAGTCATATTAAATTTTAAAATAAAGCTATGAAATCCAATACAAGTTTCAAATAAAACTTTAATTAATTATCTTTAAAATAGAACCATTTATAAAGTATAAATGTTAGTAATATTCTTTTAAACATATGACTACTTATCATTAAAATAATTACTCCTTTATCTAATTTGATAAATGCTTACTTTTAAAATTCTTATAACTTAAATAATTTGTTGAAAACATTTTCTTATACAACTTCTAACCTTTCAACAACTGGCTTTAAAAGCGTACTTGGCTTTTCAGGGAATATACTTCTATTCTAGGATAACCTAAACAATTCCTTTTATAAATACCACCCATTTATCCAAATCAATTTTTACATTCATCCCGTATCTTTCCTTTCCATACTTGAAAAATAGCTCCTTTTATTTTTAAAAAACATTGCTATTTCCTGGAAATCACTTTCAAATATGTGTTTAAAATATTTAAAATAAAGCTTCTAGAAATTATTTAATTGAAAATAATACTTAAGGAAATATATAGAGGTTTCCTAAGTAATTTAAGTCAATTTACCCTTTAAAATAAATCTATTAAATTAATTATTTATATTATAATTTGCTTTTGAGAACTTAATACTACGTTACCTTTTTCAAATAATTAATTACCATAATCACTTAATCAAATATTAACTTACACTTTAAACAATTTAAAATAATATCTCTTTCTAAAATATTCTAACATATTTAAACTGCAGATTTATATTTTGAAAACTTTTCTTAAAAAACATACTAAAGTTTTCAGGAGAAAGCACACTTCCCATTCTTTAAAAATAAATCTCGCTATTATTTTTAACAAAATCTCAATTCCTTTTTTAAACCACAATTTCAAACACTTCACATTATCAACCAATCACCTAAATTTAATTCCTTTTAAATTCTTTATGTAAGAATTTCTTTAATTTTCCTTTAAACCCAATTTATTTATATTTAAATTTCCAGGTTGTGTTCACCAAATCAGAGCACAACACAATTAAATTTTCAATTTATCTATCACGGTAAATAAACATAGCATAGCATAACAGGATCTAAAACAATTTTATCACAGAATATAAATGTGATATATTACAGAATATAAATAAATTTCTATTTGTGAGGAATCCAGTTGGATCCCTCCAACCTGTTTTCCCTGCATCCACAGATATTAGCACAACAATATATATCAATTCAATTTGATAATAATTATCATATTCAACCAATCAAGCAATCATTTAGATATTGACTATTTAAATTAACCAGTTTTCCAGATGTGAGTTAGTTAAACTCACCTTGGGTTTTCGGCGAGCGTTCAAAGTTAAATTAAATCGAACGGCGTTCGATTTAACCAAAATTTTTACTTGCCTTGAATAATTCTAGAATTGCTCCACTACGTAGATCACGTCGCTGCGATTCCCACGTCGCCAGTTTTGTTGAAATCTGACAACGAATGCATTAGGTATGAATTTTCAAAATTTGAATATAAAATTTAAAACAAATTGTTCTTCTTTTTATTTTATTAAACCTTGAACAGATCACCGCACGATCCACTAAAGAAATCATGGCCCCATGAAATACTTTCTTCCTCACGCATGTTACAGACCGAGAAACCCATCATCGTGCTTCCAACCTAGATGCCGCACCCACCCAGATCGTCTAGCACTCGATCCATGACCGCCAAATCGAAGCCCATCGGCCATACCACCTTCGACCAAGACGAGATAGAGCTCGGTCGTCACCATAGCACAAAAAACAAGGACGAACAGCAATAGTTCCATCTTAGATTTCCCCCTCCACGACGTTCGAAACACGATCTCTACCGTTGGATGTGTAGATCCCTTCATGATCTACAGCTGCCATTTAGAAAGTTTTTGGAATTAAAGCGTGGATAAGGAGATTGTAGAGGAAGAAGCACGATTAGTTTCGGCCATTAATTCAGAACTGGTGGCCGAAGAAGAAAGGATTAGGTTTTCTTTGGGGAACGTGAATATATATATATTCATTATTTAATATTATTCTATTATTAATTTTCACCAATCTGTCAGATTTTCGAACGAACTCCGAATTAGACATGCCGCCAAGGGTTTATAAGGTTTTACCCGCATTCCGAACACAATGGAACGTGTTTCGGAAGCTAATTCGGTCGTACGCACGAGTTGCGGAAATAAACGATCAATTTTAAATTAAACCGATTAAAATGGATTCTATGTGTTTTAAGCTGCCGGGGTCAAACGAAAACTCCGATTGCTACGAAAATTGAAATCTGATAATAACTAACTATTACTGATCCAATGGAACTGGTTTCGTCGAATTCCGAGACTGTGCCCTAGAAGGCTAATTTAACTCGTCGATTAAATCGAGCGATTTTCAAAATCGTCGAAATCATCTAAAATTTTACTTTTAAAACTTTATTAACTCTATTATAACTCGTTTAAAATGTATATTCACATCAGAAATCATTCTGATTCATTTTAAATCAAGATCTGATTATTTGTGTTATTGTATTATTAAATTCCATTATTAAATTAATATAAATTTCCAAATTCAATTTATCAACTTCTAATTTTATCCAACAGTCCAACATTACTATTTAAATCAAAATAAACTCAAATAAATTTTTAGAAACCATTTTTATATTTATTTACACCCAGATTCACTCATTATCCCAATTCTAATATTAAGCTATTTATTATTCAAATTTCAATTTAATTCTCGTATTTGAAATTTAACTAATCCTATTAATTTTACTGCAACTATAAGGATTTTCGACTCACGAAAGTCGACACTAATACGTCCACTGTATCAACTGCCGAGCAATCGAAGGCCGGAAAACCGACTTGTTAGGGTTAAAGAAGAAGAAAAGATAGAAGAAGTAAGTAAGAAAGAAGAAAACAGAAACAATAACAGAATTTCACATTTTGCAACAGAACAACATATAATATATCAATAAATAATCTTTAAAACAAAGAATCATATCTGTTATTACATTACATCACATTACATTACATCATCAGAGTTTATAACAACAAACAGCGGAAAAAGAAATACTATATACTAGTTGATACGCCACGCCATCCAGCTTGCTCCTGATCTCCACAGCAACTCCTGAATTCCAGAATGACCTAATAACCTAACTCTAGACTGCCCATGTGGAAACTGGTGGGCACCCAGAGTTTAGGAAGGAAACAATAAACTCCAGGTCAGTCATGGGACTGGTGTGAGAACTTAAACAGTTTATCTTAAAAAAAACAAAGAAATATTTTTAAAATAGATCGGCAATGCTTTTAGAAAATGAACTACCGTAAGGCCTCCCGCACACACACAATGCAAATGTAGAATCGGAGGAGATTTCTCCTTATGATAGTCAAACATGCTTGATACGCAAATTTCTTTGATATTATTACTATAAGTGCAAAGTGTAGGAAAACATTTCAAAAGTATGATATAAATCTTAGCCAACATACGATCATTATCGTATGCCTACTATAGCAACCATGTTCAATAGCAGGTTACCGCCACATTCCATAGCAGGTTATACAACTAAAACTGTACAGGGCTCGTATTGTTTCTTTGGATTTTCCAACAAATGGTCAGGCCAAGGAACTTCCCATTGCCACATGGGTACGCATCTGGAGAGACGCCCCGAGAACCTAACCGGATCTCTGCCAACACAAGGCCGGGTTACCTCTACAAAAGTAGGTAACTACTGACACGAGTATGCCATCCCCCGGTTGTAAACAACCTTTATCCGAGGATCCTCAACCAACATCAATCACAAAGTCATATATATTTGTAGCATCCACATAAATAAGTATCTGGGCTCCATACCATGATATCACTTCTATCCAGAAGGAAATGCACATACATTAAGGGGCACTACTCCCTAAAACCTTGCTGCATCTTTCCTGTTTTGACCATTACCGGGGTGTGAGGTCCGTCGAAGTCTCATCCACAAAGCTACGCTTTTCACAAAAGCTATGCTTTGATCAACAAATGATCAGCAGCACTTCATATGCCACATTACCAAATTAGGAATGTATCACTAGTAACCATCAACTACATAACATCTGAGCTCGTACGTCTCAGAGAAGAGTGTTAAGCTAAGAGAATAAATTCTCCGCCACCAACAGAAATATATTTGATAGAAACCAGCGTTACATCTCAAATTGTAACGTCAGATACACAACCATACAAGTCCATTCCGGGATCGAACGGAACCGAAGGCACTTCCAAAAGAAGCCCTCGCAATCCGGATATTCACTAATCACGTCCGGAATTCCCATCACAAAGGGTGATAAAATCTCTATATCGGAGATCAGTTGATGTAGAGACATTCGACGGTAATCCTTCCGTTTTCGAAAATACCCGGTCTTCAACACCGGTCTTCAAATGTTATCCATTACGACGTATCACTATTCAAAATGGGATTCATGACCCAAAGGTCCTCTTCCGGCTAAACCGAATGACGAGCGCTTATTTTAAAATAAGTGTAGCATTCAAATTCAAGCAAATCACAACAAATACCCATTTAAAGGTAAATATTGATAGTCGGTTATTTAAATATCAATAGATATGCATAACATCCCCAGATTCCAAATAATTTCCCAAATTATTTATTTTCCAAAAATATCTTTACAAGATAAATTTTTCCACACTTTAAAAATAAATCAATGTTTATTTTTAAACAAATTTCCCTTTCCTTTATAAATTTCATGGTGAATTTAAATTTTCAAATATCCACTGATATATGATTTTCAAATCGATTTCAAATATTCACTTTCAATTTATCTTTAAAAGATATAACCTCAAAACATTTCACTTCATATTGGAAACATTTCCATACTTATTTAATAATAAGTAATTCACAAATCTTTTTATTTTCAACATTTGGAAGATATTCAATATACTTAAATCACAATTAAGTATATATTTTATTCTTTAAGGAAAACATTCTCTTAAACACATACATTTGAGTCAAAATGAATGTTGCGTAAAACATCGTTACGACAACTCAAAATCACTAGTATAGGGATTGGAAATTAAGATAGATATATAAATCCCAATACCATATAAAACATTTCCTTTCGAAAATCATTTACTAAAAAAACAGCGTTATAGTCTACCATTTCCTTATTTCTCGAAAACGTCTATTTCAACAATGAATGTTGAAATCTATGGTTTCGATACTTAATACATTTTAAAACACCTTTACATCGTTTTAATTCTATTTAAAATATCACTTCCCCGAAACATTTCTTTAATATATTATTCACTGTCCAAAATCATGAATATACTTCGTTTACCAAATTCAGCCCTTCTACATATTTTAATTTAAAGGATTATCCACTGTCCAAAATCGTATATCTCCTTTAATAAGCTTTCAAATTAACTTATCAAATTCAATTGGTTTTGGATTTATAAAAAAACGTTTATAAATTCACACACAAACACATATATATATGTATTTTATAAAAACTTCAACTTATAAAATCCCTTAATTTACAAATTCTATTTATATCTCATTTAAATGCAAAAATCCAATTTATAAGTTAATTACTTATAAATCTTTTATTTTACTAAATCTATTCATTTTATAACTTCACAAGTTATAAATCTATAAATTTCGTTCACTTATGAAATCCATTTATATTTCATTTTAACACTTAAAAAAACTCATTTTATAATTCCAGTATTTTAATTTATAAATATCAATTTTATAAATCTTTTATATAAACCGTTTAAAATAATTCAAAAACCCCAATTTAAACCGTTTTACAAATTAATCAACTACTTATTTCAAAAATTACATTTCGGTTATATTTAACAAAAAATCACAATTTTTATAACATAAAAATTATAACGTTTATTTATTTAAAATGAATCAATTCCAAAATTCAATAAAATGTATACTTTAAAAAATCACTTGAATTTTTTTTTAAATTTGAAATCGTTACTTTCATATTTTTAAAACTCCAAAAAAATCAGCCCAATGCTGCAACAGCACCAATACATCAACCACGGCATCCAACGTCATATATCAATATGATAACAGAATATATCGTAAATATATGTAAATAAATCAATACTGTTGAGGAATCCAATTGGATCCCTCCAGCCTGTTTCCCTGCATCCACAGTTGTTAGCACAATACCAATCTCATTTCAAGACGGGATATCACGGTACATGGGTTTATATAAAATATTATCCGCTATTATGCGGCGCAATAGGGTCTCATCTACTATATAATGCGGGAAATCAACTCTAAATACATATAATACCAATTCCACTTCAAGGTGGAATATCGCGGTATATGTGTTTAATAAATAACATCCGCTTAATATACGGCGTATAGGGTCTATTTCAATACAATAGATAATAATTTATCATCCAAACATAATATCAAGCAATTTTAAATCTAACTATATAAAATTTAAATCGAAACAATTTCGATTGAATGAGAAGTTCTCACCTTGTTTCAAATACAGTTGCAGTGTTTTATTTCGAATAAAATTAAACACGCGCTTAATTTTACCTAAAATTATCACTAGCTCCAATCAATCCCAATCCAGCTCCATTGCGTAGTGCTCGTCCATACGATTCCAACGCAATTTGTTTCGTGCGAAACGGACCTCGTATGAAAACGTTATAGTGTTTTAAAGTTTATACGAATTTTAAATATAATAATTTACAAATTTCATTTTATTTTTAAACCTCAAACACATCTGGGCCATCCATCCCCTGCCCTAGATCCAGGCCGCACGCGTTAACCTTCTTCCCTAGGCAAAAGTCGCGACCATGAAACCCATGCCGTCGTTATGCCCTTGATTTTGGCGACCACCACGTCGACTTTGAAGACGAACAGAGAGTGCCACGACGACGTTCACTAACTCCACTACCCACGGCCTCAACAACATCAAGCTCGGCCCTCCACAGCACGAGAACCAATGTCTTGAACGCGAACACAATGTGAGCCCCTAGCCTCCAATCCACTTCGCTAAACTTGATCATCTCCATATGGATTTGTAGATCTCACTTAGCTCTATCATTTTCTAGTTGGAAGTTTTACGAATCGATTAACGGATTTGAAGAAATTAGGAGAGAAAGAAATTGAATTTTCGGCCATTGATTATAAGGGTGCCGGCCTGAAGCTTGAAACCCTAATTTGTGAAAATAAGAAAATTACGTGGCCTTTTATAGAAAATTACGCGACAATATTCACCCGAAATTTTTTCAAACTCCAAACGAAGTGTGCTGCCTAACGTTTATAATGTTTTAACCCCATTCCGAACGCAATGGAATATATATCGGGAGCCAATTCGATCGTATTTGGAAGATAGGTTTTCAAATTGACTATTTAAATTTAAAATTCACTTAAACCGATTTCAATGTGTTTTAGCTTGCCCTGGACAACCGTAAATCCAATTGACATGAAATTTGAAACCTTACAATAATATAACATTACGGATCCGATGAAACTGGTTTCGTCGAAATCCGAGACTATTTGAAAAATGACTATTTTCACTCGTCAATTAAATATTATAATATTCAATTTCCACAAGTTAACTTTTAATTCAATTTTAAAAGTTCTATAACATTGTTCTAACTCCTATATGATTTAATACAACTTTATAAGTCAATTTTAATCACTTTAAACCCAATTTCCAATTATTTCTAAAATTTCAAATATTAAATTATTAATTTAATTATCCAACTATATCTAGATATTCGAAATATAATTTATTCGACTTACAAATTTTACTTGTTAATATTTAAAATCAATTAAATATATGAATTTCAAATGACAGAAATTCTGGGTTGTTACAAACTTCCCCCTTGAAAGAATTTCGTCCTCGAAATTACCAAGTAAGAAAAGTTACAGAACCCATTAACTTTTCAAAACCATTTGTTCAGATTAAATTTCAAATTCATTTAAACTTTTAACTTTTCCAAAATCCATAGTTAAACTTCTTACAGTAACTTTACTAAGTTTTCAAATCATACTTAGTTCTCTTTTGAAAACTAACTATATCGTTTAACTTTTCACTCCAAAATCAAAGTTATATTCTTCAAAAATTTCCAATTTTCTCAAAAATATTCTAACGCCTTAAATTTTCGAAAAATTTCGCTAGCGTCTCCTTTGCACGGCTAGCTCGGTACGGCTACAAAAATGGCACCACGGCCCCCAGATTACAAAGAAAAGAAAAAGCCAAGTGGCTAGACAAGAAAATCATCAAATTTCATACTGAAATTGAAATACATATCTTTTGTCGAGCAATTCAATTTTTTTTCCTATCTTCAAAATCAAAATCCCAATTCCCTTTAATCCACCTGTATATCCTGCTAACCATAATATCCATTTTCATTCAATCTCACATTATCAATTTCATTTGAATTCAATTTACAATTTCAATTCTATTTGGATTCAATTTACCTTCTGAATATTGAATTTTATCAATTATTTTTCATTCACAACTGATTCATCTTGCTATTTTAAATTAGTTGCTTTTACTAATTCATTACAAGTTCTAACTCATTTCATCTCGCACATTTCAAATTGGTTTTCGATATTCAGTTTTCAATTTCAGTTTTTATCCTTTTGTTCGTTCCCAAACACAATTCAATTCACTATTTCGGTTTATAACCACTTATATTTAAACTGGATTTCAAATTCCAAATGAATTTAATTTACCCTTTATTTATAAATGTTGAATTCAATTCATTTCGACCCATATTAAATTTGTCATTTCTTCAATTAGTTTTACTTACTAATTTTATTTTAATACTTAGCTTCATTTGATCCAACTTGACAAATTTTCAATTTACTTGCAATTCTAAATTCATTCATTCATAAATTTATTTCCATAATTATTTTTACCAGATTCTAGAGTCTTTCCAATATTTCAAAACCATTTTTTTTTGAAACCAATACAAATTATCCTTTGAATTTCAAAACCCAAACCCAAATTTTCCAAACAACTTCCATTTAAAACAACTTGGCAGCAATCCCTCTTTTGGAAACCCGAAAATGAGCGCCGATGATGCTGCAGTCATCACTGAAGTTATTTTCCAGTGACCAAAAAGAGTTTAGAGCTTTTATCCCTCCCAAAAACATTTTTCCAAACCCTTGAAAACCATTTTCAAACTCAAAAAGAAATTTAATCTTTTTCAAATTGCAAACCTTTTCAAAACATTTCCAAATATTCCTCTGGAATTTTACTTCAAATTACAAATCACATTTACAATTTATATTCTCCAATTCTATTTGTATGTAAATTTATTTCTTAACTTTGGAGTTACGATTTCAATTTCTTTTTCAACATTAATGATAATAATTTAATATCATCACTTTCTAGCAACTAAGCAATCATATATTATAATAATTCACAGAAAATTATTTCCTTTTATATACAAAATAATTTAGGTAAAGTTATTTCATTATTTCATTTACCCTATTTTAAAACGATATCGTGTCAAATTTGTTATGTACAAGTGTTTAGAGATTCCTATCAATAACGTTAATTACTCGTATTGACCAGAATCCATATACCACTCAACAAACCAATCATCACAATATAAAACAATTTTTTTATATTCACTAACAAGTACGCTCTCATAGATATTATTACACTCTAACTCATTCTAGAGTAGTGGTGACTCTATCTCTAATGAGTAACACCCAATAGAGCCAAGGTTGTCACTTAACCAAATGCTCTGATACCACATGTAACGATAAGGATTTTCGACTCACGAAAGTCGACATTAATACGTCCACTGTATCAACTGCCGAGCAATCGAAGGCCGGAAAACCGAATTGTTATGGTTAAAGAAGAAGAAAAGATAGAAGAAGTAAGAAAGAAAGAAGAAGAAAATAGAAACAATAACAGAATCTGACATTTCGCAGCGGAACAACATATAATATATCAATGAATAATCTTTAAAACAAAGAATCATATCTGTTATTACATTACATCCCATTACATTACATTATCAGAGTTTACAACAACAAACAGCGGAAAAAGAAATACTATATACTAGTTGATACGCCACGCCATCCAGCTTGCTCCTGATCTCCATAGCAACTCCTGAATTCCAGAATGACCTGATAACCTGACTCTAGACTGCCCGTATGGAAAATAGTGGGCATCCAGAGTTTAGAATGGAAACAATAAACTCCAGGTCAATCATGGGATTGGTGTGAGAACTTAAACGGTTTAACTTTAAAAAAACAAAGAAATATTTTTAAAATAGATCCACAATGCTTTTAGAAAATGAACTACCATAAGGCCTCCCGCACACGCATACATACAACGCAAACGCAGAATCGGAGGAGATTTCTCCTTATGATAGTCAAACATGCTTGATACGCAAATTTCTTTGATATTATTACTATAAGTACAAAGTGTAGCAAAACATTTCAAAAGTATGATATAAATCTTAGCCAACGTACGACCATTATCGTATGCCTACTATAGCTACCATGTTCAATAACAGGTTACCGCCACATTCCATGGCAGGTTATACAACTAAAACTATACAGGGATCGTATTGTTTCTTTGGATTTTCCAACAAATGGTCAGGCCAAGGAACTTCCCATTGCTACATGGGTACGCCTCTAGAGAGACGCCCCGAGAACCTAACCAGATCTCTGCCAACACAAGGCCGGGTTACCTCTGCAAAAGTAGGTAACTACTGACACGAGTATGCCATCCCCCGGTTGTAAACAACCTTTATCCGAGGATCCTCAACCAACATCAATCACAAAGTCATAAATATATTTGCGACATCCACATAAGTAAGTATCTGGCCTCCATACCATGATACCACTTCTATCCAGAAGGAAATGCACATAAACTAAGGGGCGCTACTCCCTAAAACCTTGCTGCATCTTTCCTGTTTTGACCATTACCGGGGTGTGAGATTCGATGAAGTCTCATCCACAAAGCTACGCTTTTCATAAAAGTTATGCTTTGATCAACAAATGATCAGCAGCACTTTATATGCCACATTACCAAATTGGAAATGTATCACTAGTAACCATCAACTACATAACCTCTAAGCTCGTACATCTCAGAGAATGATGTTAAGCTAAGAGAATAAATTCTCCGCCACCAACAGAAATGTATTTGATAGAAACCAGCTTTACATCTCAAATTGTAACGTCAGACACACATCCATACAAGTCCGTTCCGGGATCGAACGGAACCGAAGGCACTTATAAAAGAAGCCCTTGCAATCCGGATATTCACTAATCACGTCCGGAATTCCCATCACAAAGGGTGATAAAATCTCAATATCGGAGATCAGCCGATGCAGAGATATTCGACGGTAATCCTTCCGTTTCTGAAAATACCCGGTCTTCAACACCGGTCTTCAAATGCTATCCATTATGACGTATCACTATTTGGAATGGGATTCATGACCCAAAGGTCCTCTCTCGGCTAAACCAAATAACGAGTGCTTATTTTAAAATAAGTGTGGCATTCAAATTCAAGCAAATCACACTATCAATAGATATGCACAACATCACCAGATTCCAAATAATTTCCCAAATTATTTATTTTCCAATAATATATTTACAATATAAATTTTTCCGCACTTCAAAAATAAATCAATGTTTATTTTTAAACAAATTTCCCTTTCCTTTATAAATTTCATGGTGAATTTAAATTTCCAAATATCCACTGATATATGATTTTCAAATCGATTTCAAATATTCACTTTCAATTTATCTTTAAAAGATATAACCTTAAAACATTTCACTTCATATTGGAAACATTTCCATACTTATTTAATAATAAGTAATTCACAAATCTATTTATTTTCAACATTTGAAAGATATTCAATATACTTAAATCACTATTACGTATATATTTTATTCTTTAAGGAAAACATTCTCTTAAACACATACGTTTGAGTCAAAGCGAATGTCGCGTAAAACATCGTTAAGACAACTCAAAATCACTAGTATAGGGATTCGAAATTAAGATAGATATATAAATCCCAATACTATATAAAACATTTCCTTTCGAAAATCATTTACTATAACAACAGTGTTATAGTCTACCATTTCCTTATTTCTCAAAAACGTCTATTTCAACAATGAGTGTTGAAATCTATGGTTTCGATATTTAATACATTTTAAAACACCTTTAAATCGTTTTAATTCTCTTTAAAATATCACTTCCCCATAACATTTCTTTAATATATTATTTACTTCCAAAATCATGAATATACTTCGTTTACCAAATTCAACCCTTCTACATATTTTAATTTAAAGGATTATCCACCGTCCAAAATTGTGGATATATCTCCTTAATAAGCTTTCATATTTACTTA
Source organism: Allium cepa (assembly GCA_030765085.1). Taxonomy (NCBI): domain Eukaryota; kingdom Viridiplantae; phylum Streptophyta; class Magnoliopsida; order Asparagales; family Amaryllidaceae; genus Allium; species Allium cepa. Next base: position 513,217,662 of record CM060941.1, read on the forward strand.
TCAAATTCAATTGGTTTTGGATTTATAAAACAACGTTATAAATTCACACATATATATTTTATAAAAACTTCAACTTATAAAATCCCTTAATTTACAAATTCTATTTATATCTCATTTAAATGCAAAAATCCAATTTATAAGTTAATTACTTATAAATCTTTTATTTTACTAAATCTATTCATTTTATAACTTCACAATTTATAAATCTATAAATTTCATTCACTTATGAAATCCATTTATATTTCATTTTAACACTTAAAAAAACTCATTTTATAATTCTAGTATTTTATTTTATAGATATCAATTTTATAAATCTTTTATATAAACCGTTTAAAATAATTCAAAAACCCCAATTTAAACCATTTTACAAATTAATCAACTACTTATTTCAAAAATCACATTTCGGTTATATTTCACAAAAAATCACAATTTTTATAACATAAAAATTATAACGTTTATTTATTTAAAATGAATCAATTCCAAAATTCAATAAAATGTATACTTTCAAAAATCGCTTGAAAATTCCTTTAAATTCGAAATCGTTACTTTAATATTTTTAAAACTCCAAAAAAATAAGCCCAATGCTGCAACAGCACCAATACATCAACCATGGCATCCAAACGTCATATATCAATATAATAACAGAATATATCGTAAATATCTGTAAATAAATCAATACTGTTGAGGAATCCAATTGGATCACTCCAACCTGTTTTCCTACATCCACAGTTGTTAGCACAATATCAATCCCGTTTCAAGACGGAATATCGCGGTACATGGGTTTATATAAAATATTATTCGCTATTATGCGGCGCAATAGGGTCTCATCCGCTATATAATGCGGGAAATCAACTCCAAATACATATATAACACCAATTCCACTTCAAGGTGGAATATCACGGTATATGTGTTTAATAAACAACATCTGCTTAATATACGGCGTATAGGGTCTATTTCAATACAATAAATAATAATTTATCATCCAAACATACAATCAAGCAATTTTAAATCTAACTATTTAAAATTTAAGTCGAAACAATTTCGATTGAGTGGGAAGTTCTCACCTTGTTTCAAAATACAGTTGCAGTGTTTTATTTCAAGTAAAATTAAACACGCGTTTAATTTTACCCAAAATTATCACTAGCTCCAATCAATCCCAATCTAGCTCCATTGCATAGTGCTCGTCCACACGATTCCAACGCATTTTGTTTCGTGCGAAATGGACCTCGTATGAAAAAGTTATAGTGTTTTAAAGTTTATACGAATTTTAAATATAATAATTTACAAATTTCTTTTTATTTTTAAACCTCAAACACATCTGGGCTGTCCATCCCCTGCCCTAGATCCAGGCCACACGCGTTAACCTTCTTCCCCAGGTAAAAGTCGCGACCAAGAAACCCATGTCGCCGTTATGCCCTTGATTTTCACGACCACCACGTCCGCTTTGAAGACGACCAGAGAGTGCCATGACGACATTCACTAACTCCACTACCCACGGCCTCAACACCATCAAGCTCGGCCCTCCCAAGCATGAGATCCAATGTCTTGAACGCGGCCACAATGTGAGCCCCTAGCCTACAATCCGCTTTGCTAAACTTGATCATCTCCATATGGATTTGTAGATCTCACTTAGCTCTATCTTTTTCTTGTTGGAAGTTTTACGAATCGATTAATGGATTTGAAGAAATTAGGAGAGAAAGAAATTGAATTTTCGGTCATTGGTTATAAGGCTGGCGGCCTGAAGCTCGAAACCCTAATTTGTGAAAATAAGAAAATTATGTGGCCTTTTATAGAAAATTACGCAACACTATTCACCCGAAATTTTTCCGAACTCCAAACGAAGCATGCCGCCTGGCGTTTATAATGTTTTACCCCCATTCGGAACGCAATGGAACATATATCAGGAGCCAATTCGATCGTATTTGGAAGATAGGTTTTCAAATTGACTATTTAAATTTAAAATTCACTTAAACCGATTTCAGTGCCTTTTAGCTTGCCCCGGACAAACCGTAAATCAGATTGACACGAAATTTGAAAATTTACAATAATATAACATTACGGATCCGATGAAACCGGTTTCGTCAAAATCGGAGACTATTTGAAAAATGACTATTTTCACTCTTCAATTAAATATTAAAATATTCAATTTCCACAAATTAACTTTTAATTCAATTTTAAAAGTTCTATAACATCATTCTAACTCCAATATGATTTAATACAACTTTATAAATTAATTTTAATCACTTTAAACCCAATTTCCAATTATTTCTAAAATTTCAAATATTAAATTATCAATTTAATTATCCAATTAAATTGATATATTCGAAATATAATTCATTCGACCTATAAATTTTAATTGTTAATATTTAAAATCAATTAAATATACGAATATCAAATGACAGAAATTCTCGGTCGTTACATTTACCAAAATCTTTTTATTTCAAAATCTATTCAAAATTCACATTTAACATTTAAAATGAATTAAATGTTCAAAATTAACGACTAGAAATTCTAGGTCGTTACATTCCTCCCCCTTATAAAAATTTCGTCCCCCAAATTTGCTAAGGTAGAAGAATGCTCCAAACCAAATAGCAAAAATTACTTAGTGAAAATCTCAATTTCACTTTGCCTACATTCTTTAGTTTCAAATCGAAACTATTAGTTTCAATTCCTACCCCAAAATCCTTTTTATTTCAATTGTTATTTGAAATCACTTTGTCGTTAACAAAACATTTTCAAAATTTTCTAACTCCCAAAATTTTCGAAATTTTTTGGCATAGTCTCTGTTGTACGGAGGTGCTTTTGCAATATCACAGTAGATATAAATATATATACATTGACCCACACGGTCGGAAAAAACCAAAAACAGTTCATATTTCCTATTTTTATTGCGTAGGTGTACCTTTTATTAGCATTTTAACAGCATGCGGCTAATTTAAATTGCATATACACACTCCAACTCTATCTACTGCCTCCCGTGCCTGTAATTACTCAAACAAACACATCAGTTTCCAATAATATGAGAATTTATCAACATTCTTTTCATTAATCTAGCCAAACTCATCAATTTCATAGTTAAACAAGCAACTTCATAGGTTAACAATGTTAACCATATTTTATCAGCAATTCAAAGATTTCAATCACCTTTTTAAATTTCTTATACAAGTCCAAACTTTATTTTATCTCACTCAAATAATTTACATTCAAGTTCACTATATACCATTCATATTAGTTACAACCAATTTATTTCTACTTCAATATGATTAACATATGCCTTAGTTACATCTCTTTATTTCAATTCATTTCCCAATTTGATTCACAATCAAATTTTTATTTTTAAATTTGATATACTTGTATTTCTTTTATGATTCACTTGTATCAATATAAAAAACCACTTAATAAAATTTCAACCCATTCCAATTGATTCAAAAACCAATTTCATTTGCTTCTTTAAACCAATTCAATTCCTAATACAACAGTCGACCAATTTTTATGCAAATTTAAAGGTATCCAAGCAAGTAACGATCACTTAAGCTTATAACCATTTAAAATTAATTCCAACTCAAACTATATTAATTTCTTTCCATTCTAAATTATTTACAGCCCAAACATTCTTGCTTTATCACAATTATTGAATTAAATCTCTAATCTTACATTTCCAATTCATTATCCATATAGGTTTATATTAATATCATTCAATTCTGGGTTATATACAACTCATACATTCTTATTTCATCACAATAATTAATTAAAATTCATTTCACTTGCATTTCAATTCTATTATCTCAACAAATTCCATTCAAGACCCTTTATAAAGCCCGACCATAATTATTTTTTCCTTCTCAATTTTCTTAAGTTCTTTCACAATATTTATTTCTTTTTAAATTAATTTTATTTTTGTTTTATTTTCATTTGATTCTCATCCAAATCAATTCCAATCCATTTACAAATTTTAATTCAATTAGTTTACTCATTAACTCCATTTAAAATTTTAATTCATCTTCTCGATTCATTCTGAATTTTATTAATAATATGACTACTTTAAATCTTGTCACTCATTTGAATTTATTTATAAGTCAAACCCTCACTATTATAATCTAATTCCATAATTCATTCACACTCTCAGCTTTTATTACCAAAATTAAATCCCATACTAGAACTGGTTTTTTATTTTTCTTTTCAAAATTTTCTCAACAAACCACCAAAATTTCATCCATGCCAATACAAATTCCATTTAATTTAGTTTACACAAAATTCATCTTCAAGCTTCTTTTTTTATTTAATTTAGCTTATGCTAAATTCATCCTTAAACAATTCCTTTGGATTTAGTTGGATTAAAATTTTATTCATACAATATCCTTTCAACTTAATTAAATTTTCCTTCAATTCAATTCTTTTTCAAATTTAATTCAAGTTTAACTAAATTTATTCAGCCAACTTGAGTTCATACCATTTCCTTTACTATCTAAAATAAGAATTGAATTCCATTTGTTTTTATTCATAACACAATTGAATCTTGATTTTAATTAAATCCAAATTCAACCCAGTTCCATTTAATCGAAGTTAAATCCAATTCAATCCAATTTTAATTTTCCATATACAAGTTCAAATTTTATTTAATGACTTAAGTTCATTCACATCTTTTATATTTTCTTCTCCTTATTTCAATATACATTTCATTTGAGATTAAGTTTGAATTCACCATACCATTCAACTATTTCCATTTGTGATTATAATTCCATTTTCTATTTATAAGTTCACCAACTTATTTGCTTAATAATTTATATTGCTTATTTTAATCCATTTACATCTTATAATCATAATCCCAAATTTTATATATATGTATGTATCACTGAAGTCTTAAGGATACAAATTTTCTTTCACCTTAATCGTTTGCAAATTTTAAATCCATAATTTCAGATTATAAGTATAATACTTAATAGCTTATAGGTACAATTTATTACACAATGACCCATACTTACCAAGTTATTTTACACTTCGATTTAATTCTAAGTCCAATTTATTTAACTTATCCCAAGTTAAATTCAAATTTTCTATTCAATTCAATGTATTCAAGTTAAATTTTATTTCTAAGATTAAAATTTTCATTTTTTTCTTATTAATATCAATTTCACTTTATAAGTTCAATAGTTGATTTATTTTAATTTTACACATTATTTAAATAGAATTTTTCATAATTCAGTTGCCTGGTTTTATCTCAAAACCATTTTGAAATAATAAATAACTCATACTCTCCTGGTATATCAAATCAAACTTCCAGATTTCTAAAACAATCTGTTTTCACCCATGCAATTTCCGTTTTTGAAACTTCTAAAACCACTTTTATCTCAAACAAGTCCAACAAATTTCATAACCAACCACTTTGGTAGCAATCCATCAATTTAGAAACTCGAAAATGAATTATAATGATGTGGCCATCATCATCAAGATTATTTTCCAACGACTGAAGTGAGTTCAGTGCTTCCTTACTTTCGCAAATTCATTCCAAAGCAATTTCCATTCAAACATATTACTCAAAATAATATTCCATCATTTCATGCAAACACCTTGGAAAACATTTGAAACATTCCAAAGATTTTAAATTTTCCAAACCTTTGTTTTCAATACATTTAAAATCTTTTTCAAAATCCCTGGGATTTAAATTCTGGTTCAATTCAAATTTAGTTATTCTTCTTTTATATAATTTATACTCATGGAATTTATTTGGTTATAACCATTTCTAATTTTAGATTAAATTTAAGATTCTTAGTTGATTAAGATTTCCACATCCAAACAATCAAATATATATAATAATTTCAGAAAATTATTTTTTATATCAGAATATAATTTTGGGTAAAATTATTTCATTTACCCTCTTTAAAACAATACTATGTCAGTTTATCTTGTTTAAGAGTTTAGAAACCCCTATCGATATGGTTGTACTTCCCGTACCGACCAGAATTTATAAACACTCAACCGATAAGTCAACACAGTATAAAAATAATTTTTATATTCACTAACAAGTACGCTCTCATATCTATTAGTACACTCAACTCATTATAGAGTACTATTAACTCTACTTAATGAGAAATTTCCCCACCAAAGCCTAGGTTGTCGCCAACCTAAGATCTGATACCAAGTATAACGACCCGCCCTTCTCGACCCTTGAAAATCGACACAAACTACTCCACAGTATGATATGTCGACGATCAAGTGTCGGAAAAGACAGATTGTTAAGGGAAAGAAAGAAGATAGGAGAAAGAAGGAACTAAACAATATCAAAATCTCACAGTCGCAGCGGAATAAAATATAATATATAATATCAGCTCTTTACACAAAATGAAAACTATATCTGTTTTATACAATATATCATCAGAGTATCTCAAACAAACAACATTTACCAGTCAGACAATTCTATACAATCACAGCAGTGGATATATATATAAGTACAGATAATACGTCTTGGAATCCAGCACCTCTCCTGCTCCATAGCATCCTGCTCTAAACATATAATACTCGGTCTGATCCGAGCATTATAATGAAATAACACCCGAGTCAGTCTGAAATACTAGCTGATAATAATGCATCCAAATTGATTAATAAAGTTTCAAAAAATCCTTTTGAAAACAAAAGCATCTCGTAAGACCACGCCATAAATAAACATGTCGGGTTTTTACCATACGATAGCTAAAACACTTTTTATAGAAATCCTCTGATATTATAATAGGGTCTATTTACAAATACTTATAAAATAGCCAAAATTGTTACATCTATTAAATTCCAGCTACTAGCCACAGAGTGGGTAATACAAACAAAACTAATAAAAGGCGCGTAGGGAGAATGGATTTCCAACTAATGATTATGCACTGGGGTACCACCTGTCACAGTACCTGGTCTAGATCAGTGTACCGAGGACCACGTCCAATCCCCTGCAACACAAGGCCCGGATTATCCCTTACTGGATAATCCCGAGTAAGATCACCCCATGGTTGGGATCAGCAACTGCACCACTAAGCCGAAATAAAAGGGACATCTAGACAGGAAAGACCTTACCCGGAAATGGGTGCTGCCCACCAAGCCTTGTTGCATATCCCCTGATTTTCAGTCATTCTCGTTTGATGAGGCTTGAGGCTAAGCGTTACCTTTTAGAACGTTTCACTTGGAATGCCCATCGCCCACCTGACGATGTTCCGAAAGCGTTCATCCATATAAGTCCGTCCCAGGTTCAAACAGAACCGAAGGCACTACTCCTACTACATCCATTTTGGAAATATCCTCAGGATTAGTAGCAACTAGCCATTGCACTTCACTGCTCCATCTTCGACTCCGAACTCGTTTTTCCTACGAAAACGTACAAACCGGATCAAAGTGGTTTTCGAGAAATAAATCTCGATCCCGGTCTCTTCGAAACGATCAATGCATTTGTCCAATATTGATAGTCGGTGATTTGACTATCAATTAACATTCACAAACATCCATCACACAATAAATAATTTCCACATTATTTATTTTCCACAAAATACCTTCGTAAGATATATTTTCGTTTTCAAAATCCCTTTGAAACACTTTTCAAAACTCAATTCTTCTCATGGAATGGATTTCCAAATCTTTACTTCCTCTGAAAACATCCAAGTACCAATGTTTAAGGTTTAAAATAATTTAGATACTTTATTCTTGAAAATGCATTAAAAACATTTATATTAAATCTACTTACATACTTAATTTAAAATGTACATATACTTCAAAAATATTTCGAAAAAAACTTCTTTATAAAAATATAAACTATTTTCTTTAAAATAAAGTTAAGTCATACTAAATTTTAAAATAAAGCTATGAAATCCAATACAAGTTTCAAATAAAACATTAATTAATTATCTTTAAAATAGAACCATTTATAAAGTATAAATGTTAGTAATATTCTTTTAAACATAAGACTACTTATCATTAAAATAATTACTCCTTTATCTAATTTGATAAATGCTTACTTTTAAAATTCTTATAACTTAAATAATTTCTTGAAAACATTTTATTATACAACTTCTAACCATTCAACAACTGGCTTTAAAAGCGTACTTGGCTTTTCAGGGAATATACTTCTATTCTAGGATAACGCAAAGAATTCCTTTTATAAATCCCACACGTTTATCCAAATCAATTTTTACATTCATCCCGTATCTTTCCTTTCCATACTTGAAAAATAGCTCCTTTTATTTTTAAAAAACATTGCTATTTCCTGTAAATCACTTTCAAATATGTGTTTAAAGTATTTAAAATAAAGCTTCTAGAAATTATTTAATTGAAAATAATACTTAAGGAAATATATAGAGGTTTCCTAAGTAATTTAAGTCAATTTACCCTTTAAAATGAAGTTAATAAATTAATTATTTATATTATAATTTGCTTTCGAGAACTTAATACTACGTTACCTTTTTCAAATAATTAATTACCTTAATCACTTAATCAAATATTAACTTACACTTTGAACAATTTAAAATAATATTTCTTTTTAAAATATTCTAACATATTTAAACTGCGGATTTATATTTTGAAAACTTTTCTTAAAAAACATACTAAATTTTCCAGGAGAAAGCATGCTTCCCATTCTTTAAAAATAAATCTCGCTATTATTTTTAACAAATTCTCAATTCCCTTTTCAAACCACAATTTCAAACACTTCACATTATCAACCAATCACTTGAATTTAATTCCTTTTAAATTATTTATTTAAGAATTTCTTTAATTTTCCTTTAAACCCAATTTATTTATATTTAAATTTCCAGGTTGTATTCACTAAATCAGAGCACAACACAATTAAAATTTCACTTTATCTATCACGGTAAATAAACATAGCATAGCATAACAGGATCTAAAACAATTTTATCACACAATATAAATGTGATATATTACAGAATATAAATAAATTTCTATTTGTGAGGAATCCAGTTGGATCCCTCCAACCTGTTTTCCCTGCATCCACAGATATTAGCACAACAATACATATCGATTCAATTTGATAATAATTATCATATTCAACCAATCAAGCAATCATTTAGATATTGACTATTTAAATTAACCAGTATTCCAGATGTGAGTGAGTTAAACTCACCTTGGGTTTTCGACGAGCGTTCAAATTTAAATTAAATCGAACGGCGTTCGATTTAACCTAAATTTTTACTTGCCCCGAATAATTCTAGAATTGCTCCACTGCGTAGATTGCGTCGCTGTGATTCCGGCGTCCCCAGTTTCGTTGAAATCTGACAACGAATGCATTAGATATGAATTTTCGAAGTTTGAATATAAAATTTATAAAAAATTCTTCTTTTTTTTTAATTAAACCTTGAACAGATCACCGCACAATCCACTAAGGAAATCACGGCCGCACGAAATACTTTCTTCCTCACGCATGTTAGACACCGAGAAACCCATCGTCGCGCTTCCAACCCTAGATGCCGCACCCACCCAGATCGTCCAACACACGATCCATGACCGCCAAATCGATGCCCATCGGCCATACCACCTTCGATCAAGACGAGATAGAGCTCGGTCATCACCATAGCGTGAAAAACGAGGACGAACGACAACGGTTCCAGCTTCGATTTCCCCCTCCACGACGCTCGAAACACGATCTCTACCGTTGGATGTGTAGATCCCTTCATGATCTACAACTTCAATTTAGAAAGTATTTGGAATTAAAGCATGGATAAGGAGATTATGATGGAAGAAGCACGATTGGTTTCGGCCATTAATTTAGAACTGGCGGTCGAAGAAGAAAGGATTAGGTTTTCTTTGGGGAACGTGAATATATATATATTCATTACTTAACATTATTCTATTATTAATTTTCACCAATCTATCAGATTTTCGAACGAACTCCGAATTAGACATGCCGCCAGGCATTTATAAGGTTTTACCCACGTTTCGAACATAACGGAATGTGTTTTGGAAGCTAATTCGGTCGTATGCGCGAGTTGCGGAAATAAACGATCAATTTTAAATTAAACCGATAAAAATAGATTCTGTGCGTTTTAAGCTGTCGGGGTCAAACAACAACTCCAATTGCTATGAAAATTGAAATCCGATAATAACTAACTATTACGGATCCAATGGAACTAGTTTCGTTGAATTCCGAGACTGTGCCCCGAAAGGCTAATTTAATTCGTCGATTAAATCGAGCGATTTTCAAAATTGTCGAAATCGTCTAAAATTTTACTTTTAAAACTTTATTAACTCTATTATAACTCGTATAAAATTTATATTCACATTAGAAATCATTCCGATTCAGTTTGAATCAAGATCTGATTATTTGCGTTATTATATTATTAAATTCCATTATTAAATTAATATAAATTTCCAAATTCAATTTATCAACTTCTAATTTTATCCAACAGTCCAACATTACTATTTAAATCAAAATAAACTTAAATGAATTTTTAGAAACCATTTTTATATTTATGTACACCCAGATTCACTCATTATCCCAATTCTAATATTAAACTATTTATTATTCAAATTTCAATTTAATTCCCGTATTTGAAATTTAACTAATCCTATTAATTTTACCAAAATCTTTTTATTTCAAAATTCACATTTAATATTTAAATGAATTAAATGTTCAAAATTAACGACTAGAAATTCTGGGTCGTTACAGTTATACATGCAAGTACATACATACATATATGTATGATACATATGCGTACCATTATGCTTAATTTAAAATAAATTAAGTAAAATTCAATCCATTAATCATAAATTTAAGTGAAATAAAGATTTTATTTTAATTTAATTTAGAAATGTTCTAAATATATTAGACTTCATAGGCCCATTAAAGACTCAATAGGGTAAAAAAATTCATATTCACCTATAACTTCCATTGTGGGCTGGCCTAGTTGGAACAATGGTATCAGAGTCCAATGGATTTTGCGGTCTAATTAGTCATTTTAGGGTTAAAATAATTAAGTTTGAAACCTAGATAGTAGGGTGTTTAGAAAGGCAGTGTCGAAGGATTGATTTTGAGTAATCTAGCACTCTGGCCTACCAGGCTACAAGCCTAGACTGAACAAATATGCAATCCTTAAGGATGCCCCTAATAGAAAAGGTTCAATTTGAATTGGGCCTTGGGCTGATTTTCAAGATTACTTGAAAATTAAAAAATATTTTTAATTTAATAATATAATTTGAAATAAAATATATACATATTATAGATGGTATTATGTAATAAAATTTTCAAAATATTTGAAAATTGGTATAATTAACTCCAAAATTTAAAAATTAATTGACGAGGTTGATTAAATAAGCTAATTATTTAATAAATATATACAAGTACTATATATTATGATACATGTCATGTTGTTTTAAATATTAAAAAAACATAAGTATACATGTATGTAAATAAATGAATTTCAAAATTAATATAAATTTAATTAAAATTGTTTAACTAAATTAATTAATTAAATAATTTACACATATATATGATATACTTGTTAGACTATAATGGTTATAGTATATAATTATTATTAAATACAAATGTTATATTAAATTAATATATAATTAAAATTTTAATTAAGTAAAATTAATTAAATAAGATTTAATTAACATAATATTATATGAAGAATATTATATAAGTAACATGAAATATAAAAGCTGTATATAATAAAACTTATATGTAATGACCCGCAATCCCTTATATTTTAAGTTGGCAATAAACCACACATGTCCAACTCAATTTTAACAAAATGGTGGAAGGTTATGGGAAAAAGAAAATAAAGATAGAAATAGAGAAGAAAACAAAATCTCACACGAATGGAATAACATATATTATTTCAACATATAACACCAGAAAACTTTAAATACATTTATCGGAGTTTAACTAAACATCAACATGGACAATTATAAGTATCTATCCTTACGATGCAGAATTTAATAGTACTTGAGTGTGGTGGAAATGGCTAATAATCTTTAGAAGCATGTTAAAATTCCATACTCCGAGCTCTTCCAAAGTGCTCTAAACAAAACCTGACTCCTATGCTACCCAAAATAATAGGACATCCAGAGTTTAGGTGAAAGAAAATAAACTTCGGATCAGTCATAGGACTGGTGTGAAAGTTCAAAACATGAGTATTTGAAAAAAAGGGTTTATCATAAGACCATGCCGCACAAAAACACAGAATGAGTTTTCACCTAAAGATAACCAAATCATTTTATGTAAAATTCAACGATATTATTTTTAATGACATTCTTTTGAAAATCTTTCAAATAAACACATTCAAATAGCCGAAATTGTTACATTGTAAAATTCCAGTACAATAAGTTTACAACTAAGTCCAAAGGCACTTATTGGCGAGTTGGATTTCCAATGGATAGCGAGGTTAGGGACTACCGCCGATACAGTGCATCTCTTGAGGGATGCGTCGAGGATCGACATCTTCGAAACCTTGGTGAATTAAGTCCAGCCTACCAGTAGACCATTATGGTAGCAGATGGCACCAAATATGATATCAAGTTGGTTGTTCTCAACCTATCCGAAAGTTCTCACACCATACACCATATATAGTTTTACTCAACGTTAAAGCGGGCGCAAAATAAATCTAGAAAGGTGATCATACCCTAATGGTAGCGAACCACTTAGCCCTAAAGCAACCCCAGCTTCAAAATTCCTCGGATGTGAGGCTTAAGGTAAAGTTTACCTTTCTTAGAACATTTCACTTAAAATTCAAAAGTTCCATTTCCTACAACACACAATTGATTTCCACAACAGTATAACATTTGAGCTCGTATGTCTTAATGAAGGGTGTTAAGCATATAAGGGTTACCTTTTACACCACCAAACAGATGTACATTCGTAGAGATCAATTCACTATGATCATCGAAATGCAATATCAGACATTCATCTATACAAGTTGTCCAGGAGCAAGACAAACCAAATGCACATTCCTGCCACATCCCTTCGGATTAGTAACGGTAGTCCTAACATACGAAGATCCCATAATGAAAGGACCACTGCTATTTACACTACTAGGGGAATCACGTTTTCCGACGGCTGAAAACCGTCGGCGGCCGTAGGAAGCCGTCGGCTGCCGTCGGAAAAAGCCGTCGGAAATGACTGCGTCGGGGAGCAGTATTTCCGACGGCTTCCGATGGACGCTGTCGCACACGATTCCAACGGATTCCCACGGTTTCCGACGGATTCCGACGGATGTCGGTATCCGTCGGAAACCGTCAGAAATAGCGTGCTATAGGCCGTCGAAAGCCGTCGGAAATTTTGACCTATAAGCCGTCAGGAGCCGTCGGAAATCTGCTGTTTTTTTTTTTGAAATTCGCTACAAATATAGCCTTCCAACCACATTTCTCTTCCAAACACTATGATATCAATACTGCACAATCCAACATACAATAATCCAACCAAATATCCAAACCCAAACTATAAAATATTCAATAAACACACATATAAATAAAATTACATCAAAATAATATACAAAATATACATAACCATTCGAACATTAACATTAATCCTAACAATAACTATTATACCATGTTGTTAATACACAAATTGATCAATATTCTCATACACATCCTCATACAACTACAGAACCAAGTGTATCAAACATAATTATACATAAGTCAACAATTATCTACGCCGTCTACCAAATCATTCTAAACTAAAACAAAACATACCTGAACGAACGAACGAACAAGCAAGCAAACAATGAATCAATCTCCTCCAGATCCAGAGCCAGCCGAGGAAGGGAAGCGGCCACCAAACTGCTGCATGTACTCTAACAACTGTGCGGTTTGCATGGCCTGTTGGCGGTTCTGCTCCTCTAATTGGGACACTCTAGTCCGCAATTCTTCTATATCTGCTAGATTGCTCTGAGGTCTACTCCGCCGTCCCCTACTCTGACTACTGGCCTACAATAATTGTAAAATGAATAAAATCCAAGTTTATTATTTTGAAAAGGTCAAAATATCATATTTGAAGTATTTCAAAAAAAAGTAAATTATTTACCGCTAGATTGCCAAATCTGTATCGTCGACCATGCTCTGCTGGATGCATAACGGACTCAAAAATAACGTCCTCCTCATCGGTCGTCAGCTGATCTCGACCCGTATCAGCAAGGAGTTTCTGCCGCTGCTCCATAAACATCTCCTGCGTTAACAAATTAATAATATCATATCTTATTTCATTATAGTTTAACAATTAATACAACTACTAGTACTGAATAAAATGAAATATGCTTACATGGATTTTGCTGGATTTATCATCCTGCCATGTATACGAAACAGTCCCGTCTAGATTAACATGCTCGACAGCATGCGTACGGGTGAACATGTCCATATAGCTGACAGGACCATGTGCCTCGGCTTCCTAAAGTTGATTGTTACATACAATTATTATACATTTAAAATCATATAGCATAAACTATTTACATTTATTATTCAGTATATTTACCAACTCCTGCCGATACTGCTGAAACAACTTCGATCCTCCGCGATGAGTGACGGGATTCTTATTTCTATTTGCAGAGTTTCTATCCGACTCTGCATGTACATTAAAAATTTGATACATTATTTTTCGATCACGTCAAATAAATAATTCAAAAAAAATTAGTATACTTGCCTTCGCCTCGTCCGTCTCCCAGTATCTCAATCAACCTTGCCACATGCTCTCTCCCATCCACCATGGTTTCTTAACAGATTTCTTAATGTCGGATATCGTGTCCCTGTAGTTCTTGCGCATCTTCTTCATCCAGTATGCTCGTGCCAGCATCAGATCGTCTGTCTGGATGTCTATCTCAGCCTGTGTTAAAAAAAATTACACTTTAAACGATAAACAGTAGAAAAACGACAAAAACGAATTAAAAATGGAAAACGGAAAAATATACATACTAGGACATTCTGCCATATGCACTCTATGATGTGAGGAGGGATGTATCCCACTTTGGCCAGCAAGCACCCGTCCTACTGCGATAAGAAGCTCTAAAGACGTCCAGCACAACCTTGGAGGGAAGTAGGTCGAACCCCCTATTTTTAAGTACGATATAGATAAGTACGTACGTATATCATAGAAAAAATAAGATGCTGAATAAAATTTAATTCTTACCCATCTTCTCTAGGGACTAACGATACAACTGCACGCTGTGGCTCTTGCGATGGGCCACTGCCATCACCTCTTGACGATCGGGAAGAGCTCCTACCTCTATATGACATAATGATAAACCTGTGACATATACACATCATTATATAAGAGAATAATAACATGATAATGAAATATATTTCATATGAAAATGACATCAACGGTATAAATTGCTTAATTAATGACTGAAATGGAAATAGAAATGGAAGTGTGTTATACCTGATTCATAATGGGTGTACTCTTTCAACGATAAGCAGAGTTCATTGCATTTCTAATAAAAATTGCTAAATAAATGACAAATGGAAATAACATAAAACAAGCAAACAATAGTAAACGGATTTGGTTTCATAGTTACATCAATTTCATAATACATCAAGAATTCAAGATAGTTACATCAATTCCAAAAAAACAGATTCAGATTTATATCAGTCATCATCATCTTCTGATTCAGATTCGGTCTCGTTTTCGACGATATTTTTCTCTGCACTGTCAAACGCTTCTACCAAAACATTTGATTCATGATCAAAGGACCAAAATCTGTATGATGGTCCATAATTATTATTTCGTTATTTTGCTCAAGATCTGCGTGATAAGCTTGTTCGTCCGGAATATTCTTCCCATCGAATGTGAATCTGGCCTTTGTTTTAAAAACTGCAGACCAATCTGCTTTATCTCTTTTTTGAGACGAATAAGGAGCATAATAAACTTGCAATGCTTGTTTGGCTAGTACAAAAGGATCATACTTGTGATAGTGCGATGTATGCTTTATTTCGATAAGATTATAATCCTTGTGCACATTAATTCCAAAACCTGGAACATTGCTAAACCAATTGCATCTAAATAGAAATACCTCCTCCGCGGGTCGTGAGAAATATGTCAGTTGCAAAATTTGTGTCAGAACGCCATAAAAATCATTTAAATGATTTTTTGGATCGTCACTACCTTTAACAAATACACTAGTATTATTTGTTAATTTTTCTGCACTGTATTCTTTGGTGTTAAATTTATATCCATTGACGAAATATATTGGATATGTCTTAACCACTCTTTTTGGTCCCATCGCAAGATGTTTCAACCCTTCGTCAACAACACAATTTCTCGGCTCATAAACATAATTTGAAAACCAACCAGGAAATTCATTACTGAGATCTCCGTTCGGATATTCACGTTCATAAATACTGTTTATATAAACAAATTATTACATTAAGTTATACAATAGCATGCATTATAGAAAAGAATAAAACACAAATTATTATTTTAGATTACCTAACAAACGGTGCAACCTCGGCATAATTTAGAAGAATATAAGTGTGTGCTACATGAAGATCTCTATCGTCTAGCCATATTTCTACACATTTTCCAGAAGGCCGACCATGTTGTCTAAAAATAGGTAACATTGCCTGAGAGGACTCTTGTTCGTCGCCTTCGTCATTACGAGGAACACTTTGAAATGAAATATTCACATGGTCACTGAAATAGTGAGAGAAAAAGAAAGAAACTTCTTCTTCGATGTAAGATTTGCATATCGAACCTTCAACTCGTGCTTTTTGCCTCACTTTTTCTTCAAATGATTCAAATATCTATGCAAAATTAATTTATATTAACTTCATCTTTCAAGTGCAATTAAATTACGTTATAACATATTACATACCTCTCAAATGGATACAACCATCCATATTGGACAGGACCTCGAAGTCATGCTTCAGAAGGGAGATGAACAGGTAAATGTTCCATCACATTAAAAAAACTTGGCGGAAATATTTTCTCTAATTTGCAAAGAAATATAGGAATGTCCACTTCAAGTTTACGTAAACGTTGCACTTTTAAAGTAGTCGAACAAAGCTCTTTGTAAAACATACTAAGCTCCGTTACTACCTTCCAAACTTTTAACGGCGGTAGTTCTTTAAACATTATAGGAAATAAATTTTCCATCATTATGTGACGGTCGTGACTTTTCATTCCGCTAAATCTACCATTTTTAAAGTCAACACATCTACGAAGATTTGATGATATCCCATCTGGAAATCTTAACCCTTCCACCCATTTTAACACAGCTTTAACTTGATTATTATCTAATACGTAACATGCTTTGGGTTTTTTACTGTCATTTGGTTTCATATGAAGCTTAGGACGTTTGCATAATTCTTCTATATCACGTCTTGATTTCAAATCATCCTTCGTCTTCCCTTTCACATTCAAAATTGTGTTAAAAACATTATCAAATACATTTTTCTCATTGTGCATCACATCTATGTTATGGTGAAGCAGAAGATGTTTCCAATATGGCAACTCCCAAAAAAATAGTTTGTTTGCACCAGTTATGAACAACTGATTTGCCTTCAATTTCTGTTTGCTCATCAGTTTCATATATCTTTGGATAGTCCTTAACAAGTTCATATATGTCTTTGCTTGACCATATCGTCGGTGGTTGTCTGGTTTCTACTCTATTAGCTAAAAAGTTTTTCTTGTCTCCTCTGAAGGGATGATTTACATGGAGAAAATATCGATGACAGTCAAACCATGAAATTTTCTTACCATGAGGTAAAGAAAACGCTCGTGTTTCATCCATGCAATACGGACATGCTAGACGACCGGCAGTACTCCATCCCGAAAGCATTGCATAGGCAGAAAAATCACTTATAGTCCATAACAAAGAAGTAAACATACGAAAATTTTTCTTCTTGGACACATCGTATGTTTCTACTCCTTCGTTCCACAGTATTTTTAACTCCTCAATCAACGGTTGTAAATATACATCGATTCCTTGTGTCGGATCGTCGGTGCCAGGAACGACAACAGTAAGAAACATATATTGCGTTTTCATACACATCCATGGAGGTAAATTATACGGTGTGACGATAATGGGCCAGGATGAATATATAGAACCAAATTGAGAAAATGGAGAAAAACCGTCCGTACATAATCCTAATCTAACATTTCGACTCTCCGCTGCAAAATTTGGATACGTTTTATCGAAATGCTTCCATGCTTCTCCATCGGCCGGATGGGTCAACGTACCCTCTTCCTCCGTTCTCACGCTATGTCATCTCATATTAGATGTAGTTACAGAAGATGCATATAATCTTTAAAGTCTTGGAGTTATGGGTAAGTAGTGCATACGCTTATATGGAACTTCCTTCCCCTTTTTTTTTCTTGGTCTGTATCTCTCATGGTTACAAACTTTACAATTTCTAAGGCTTGCGTCTTCTTTCCAAAACAACATGCAGCCTTTTAAACATGTATCTATTTTCTGATACGGTAAACCAAAAGTCGACATAAGTTTTTTAACTTCATAGTGATTTTCACACATTAGATTATCGGGCGACATATGTCTTTTTCCAGCTTGTACAACAGCCGTAAATCCAACTTCAGTGATGTTGTATTTTGACTTCATCGCAATGTATTCTGTGATTACTGACAGTTGAGTGCCGCTTTTACAACCATCCCAAATAGGTTTCTTAGCAGCATCTAGTAAATCATAATTTTTTTTGCTTCAATATTTGGTTCTTCAACATTTCCATCATCGTCGTCAACTTCAGCCATAGGAAACTTTGATCGTGCTGCATCCTCGACCATATTTTCTATACGGGTCGTTGAAACTATTTCGTTAACGACACTTTCAGACTCTACAGAAGTATTTGCTACAACTTCTCCATGCCGATCCCAAACATAATACTCGGGTGCGAAACCATGTTGGCACAAATGAACTTTCACAATATCTAGTAACAAATACTTCAAATGTCTACACCTACTACACGGACAACAAATTTCTGGATCGTTTCCGTTATTACTTAAAGCGAATTCAACAAACACGTTTATACCATTATAAAAATCTTCTTTTATTGAGCCCCTCGGTCCTTTTCTTTGGTACATCCATCTCCTCCGATCAACAAATAATCAATCATTTTTCCTATTTGACAAAATGAGAAGTTCAAAATTTATATTTATTTTGAAGAATACAAATTCGAAAAAGTTTATTTTCATGGTCGTATAATATTTTGAATTTAAACTTCACAAATTTAAATATATTTTCAAATAGGAAACATTTTATTTTTTTAACCTATCGATTTAAATATATATATAATTTTTTCATTGGTCAGGCATCTTACTTCCCATTACAAACACAGTAAGCATTTACATTTCGTATATTACTTTGTCTCAAACGATTCAACAAAATTTCGTCAGCATTTCCCTTTTGTTCCCTACATTGTACACAAATGCGTGTACGCAGGAAACAAAAAAGAAAAGTTGGGCCGAAATTTTATGAACCGTTTGAGACGAAGTAGTATACAAAATGTAAATGCTTACTGTGTTCATAACTTATCCAATACAGGGACAAATCCGACAAATATTGTACCAGATGAATATATATGGTCGTTTCGAAAAAAACGACTATTTATACAATGATCATGTACAACACTCGTCAGACGGGGCCAAAAACTCTCTAAGGGACATTTGTCAGTTATATGCGCGCATTTTACAAAGAAATATAGTTTTACTCACTATTCACATTTACAAAAATATATATTAATTTAACACATTTATTCGACGTATTAAATCATCTTAAGGTTGGTTTAACATTTTTGTCATTTTTCAATACACACAATTATAATTTAGAGTAATGCATTTTTTTGTTTCATAAGTAAATACGTGCACAATATAATACTCCTAGTTCATTCAATCATTTTATCTTATTCCAAATAACGTATACAATCGTCGAATCAAGACATACACAACAATTTACATATACATGAACAATCACAAATTATACATGTTTTTCACAATTTCATGATAAAAGATGAAATAGGTATACCATGTGATGCTATAAACCGTTATTACGCTATTGGAAACAACTGCAATCACTAATTCGCCCTAATTCATCAATTTATGCATACCTACAATTAGGGTAAAAACTGAATTTTTCGCAAAAATAAGAGATTATACCTGAGATTAAGAGTAATAGAGTTTGATTAGGCAGCCGTAGAGGATCCGGAAGCTAGAAATTAGGGATTGGAAGCTTAGAGAAGGGATTTGGGGGGTTTTGGTTATAATTTTCATATGAAATGAGGAGGAAGAAGAAGGCTCGGCTGCAGGTATAATCGCAAATTTCCGACGGCTTCCGACGGCCCGTCGAAAGCCATCGGAAATTAGCCGTCGGAAGCCGTCGGTCCTAGCTGTCGGTAATGAGGCCTTTTCTAGTAGTGTCATTTATCTCGGGAGCTAGATTGAAATTATCAACAAGCAGTCCTTCCTTTATGAAGATCCCTCCATTAACTTCATTGTCTTCAACATACCTTCACTTTCGAACTCGTAAAGTGGATTTTGAATAAGAATCACTCAGATCCGACCCCGGTTCCTTCGAACCAATCATTGATAAAAAGACGTTTAATAATTAAGTATGTGATTATCATTTTATTGATTACTTTTCTCTTTATCAAAAATATCTTTTAGGGATTTATATCTTTAAGAACATTTCCTTTAGTATATACAGAATCGTTGGACCTCATTTATCAAATCTTTGTTAAACTAAAACCATTTTAAATCTTGTAGTAATTCTAAATCATTTTATCCTTACTTAGGAAAATATCTCCAAATCATTTATTTAAATCTTAATAAAGGTTTCTAAATCATAACTTTTAAACCGGTCAAGAACAATGTTATTTGAGACATCGTTTACTGTAAACGCAAAACAATTAATTTTACGTATAGGAATTAAATTAATTCCATATCATTTATTTAAATTTTGATAAGGGATTTCTTATTTCCAACACACTTCTTTTTAATAGGTTGAAGCCATGTTATCTAAGATGGTAAATCCAAATTAGTTAGTATTCGTAAAATGGATTAATAGAAATTGTATTAAATCAAATCATTTCTCATAAATCATATTGCACATCCTTTTTGAGTAAAAAAAGTTGATAGAAATTATACTAATTATACCCAACATCAATTTCCATATTCAAACTTTACTACCCATCGAATAATGGTGAACTCACCATTTAAATTCACGCGGATAGAACGGGTTCCCTCCTAGGAATTTAAAACCAAGTATAAAAAGATTGTCCCTATAAAATCCAAGTTGTATTAAATTTAGAAAGAATTAAATCTTTTATATTTTCCTCATTTTCGACATTTCGACCTTATTTATACGTCATCGAAGAAAGAGGCCAAGTGATCAAGGTACCGGTTGCTCCTGAACATCTACTTAGTTTAAGCACCAGACATCTGAATCTCATAAATAGAAAAATCCAGTCTACTCATTGGCTTTTAGAGCCAAGATTAAATCACTTTATTATGACCACTTTTCTTTAGACCATTCATTTAAACTTTTCAAAATAAATTATAAAACCTTAAAATATTTTTTAAAACTCTTAATTATTTATTTGAAAACATTTATAAAAGATTTGGGAAAGAATACTTAAGTTCATAGCCATAATTAAAAAGTTATTAAAAATGATGCGAAGATTGCTGTGAATAGTGCTTTAAAGCTTATTTGATCAAAACAACTTTTCTATCATTTTGAAATCCATTTTTATAACTGAAATCTCTTTTAAAATATTTTAAAACATTTACAGAATTTATTTCATATTATTAGAGAATAAAAAATATCAACTTTAAATATTTTATCGCTTTGGTTTATGGAATGCCAAAGCACAACTACTTTGAAATTTGATTTGCTCACATTTCAAAATCTACTAAATGAAATCTCGATCTTATTTTGGTTTGAAAATTACAATTATAAGAGTCCAAAAAAAAATTATTACAAAAAATTCTGACTTTGAATCCATCGTATAAATGGATTTAACTTCCTATGGCGCAAAATCGTGAATTGTCATTACGCGATGCACCTATTTTTGACTCAATTTTTATAACTTGTCAAAACGTCACCAAACTTGATCTAAGTGTTTATAAAACATTTACAAACCATTTTAAATCATTTCATTGGGGTTTAACAGTCTCATATACACCATTTCATTTATTAAAGGAAAATGATATCCTTTGTGATATTAGACGTGTATTTAACATGACATGTTAACAATATTAAACAACTATAGTAAAGAACCAGTGTAATGATCCGTACTTTTGGGTCTTCAAATTCGAATATTTAGTTTATTTAAATATTTGGATTTGAATTAAATTATAATAAAATCTATGTTTCGAATTAAGACCTGATTTTCAATGATGTATTTTAATTTAATTTTTAGAATATTTCCATATTTTTTAATTTGGAAAAATAAGTAAATTTTCTTTTGATGTATTTTATGGCAAATGTTGGCATTTTGAGATTTCACAGAATTTAATAACTGGTCTATTTTTGTTTTATGATTGTATAACATCGTTATACATGATCGTATATTATTTTCTATCGTTCATAGCTCGGATGAGGACACGATATATGGTAGCCGGGCACCATAATCTATTCAATTTCAAAACAAAACACGCGCACACACAGAATGCACAACATTTTCCACAGCCACCATATTATCTCAGCAAGGCAACCATTATGTCAACCTTTTTCCCTTCTAACCTCCATCTTGTAGCCATGTCCCCTTTTTGATCCATGACATGTTTGGTTATAAGAAGGGGACATGTCAACTCAAGGCATTTACTTCACTTCATCCTTCTGCACTATATCTATGTTGGGAAAATTACTCTGCTCCATTTTGCTCATCTGTTTGAACATGTACAAGGAAACCATGAAATAAACATCTCTTCATCATTCAAAAATCCACGCCTCCAAATCTACTTGTTTTTAGCTAAATCATCCAACACAAAATTGTTCGCAATGTTCTCTAGTATTTTTTAGAAATTGACCGCTCAAGTTACCATTGAGGAACGACCAAGTTATCTCCATAAATCTACAAAGAAGAAAAAGTGTTCATAAATTTCAAAAAATAAATTCCGTCAATCCGGACAGAATCGTTCGACGCTGCTAGCGCCATCAAGTTCGTATCGAAGCATAGTTTTTTTGGTATGGATTGGGCAATGTTTCATGCCGACGATCGACGTTCGTCGAAGATTTAGGTTGCGGTTTACTGGAGTCTGAGGCGATGAGAGCTCGAATGGAGATTGGCATTTCGTTCTTGGAGGTGAGGTGCTCGAGCGGTGGAAGTTTGGCAAGATTAAGTGGCAAAAGTTATAGCGACCTGTAGCTCGTGATGGGTTTGTTCGGTCGCTTTTTGATTCAATGGACAGGAGCGATGATGGTGGTGTGCAGCTGAATGAGGAGATGGTGGCTGACTTGCTGATGGTTTCGATTGGTTAGATGGTGGACTTGGGCGCTTGTACATGTGCTCACGGACAAACATGTGCATGAAATGGAGAAAGGGAGCAGCACATTTTTTAAGGAAGGATATCCTGTTGCTCTTAGGTTTAGGAATGGTTTAACATGATGGGCTTAGGCCATTATCTCTGGGTGAGAAAAGTTTAAATTTAATTGTTTTAATTTGAATAAATATATATGTAACTTGTAAATGTAATATCTCGCTTGTTTTAAAACCGATTGACAAATTAATGGTCAAATTAATGGTGAGAAAAGAGTAAATTCAAATGTAAATGGTAATTATACTGGAATGTATATATCTATTCATATGTATGTTAGGTTGTTTATGTTAATGTTGGATATGTGTTCAAGTGATATAAATAAGGTTGCAACAACTTTGAATAACTTTCGTTTGTCAAACCGTTGAATACCGGGAAGTCGATTCCCGGTCACATTTTCAATTATAAATTAATTTACATATACATGCAAAAAAATTAAAAAATAATTTATTATCATTTTTATCTAATTAAAATGATCACATTTGATTTATAAAACCATATAATTTAATATCAAACAATTATTTACAAAATGTGCTGTTATATCGATAAGGCGATACGAATTTTCTTGTATTTTCAAAGTAAATATATACTTAAATCATAAATGATTTATTATCATTGATAACTAATTACAATGGATTATCATTATTTAAAAACAATTATTCGAATAATTATAATAGTCGTTAAATCAATAAATCTCAATTTAAATTCATAAATCAATTATTAAATATGATGCAATTATTGATGATGTCCTAAGTACATTTTATTATTAAAAATATAACAAAGTATTCTTTTATATTCTTGTTTAAATGGATAAATAAGTGTACCTATCCAGCTGCATGCGTGACTTCTAACAATTATAGAGTTGTTTATCGATAATAAGGTTTTTGGTCATTTTATCGATATTTTTCCAAAGTATAAATATTTTTGCAAATACTTATTCAAAATAAGATTACCATCATTATTTACTATCCAAACATAATCTATGTCGAAAGCTTATATTTGAATATTTAAAATAAATATAATTTGTCAAAGTGATAAATTTATGGGTCGTTATATGATATAATGTACGTATAAACTAAAGGTGCAACACTAAAAAAACTCAAAGACTTAAGGAACAAAAACATATGTAAATGTATGTATACCATGATTTCAGATGTGTTCGACACTTGAATCACGAGGGTATTTCATAAGAGATACATTATTCCATGAATTGATATCACTCAATATAATATATTGAAGATTACGAATCTTTAATATAATGTTGTCCTCTACCACATATATGTTAATAAATTATATGCATACTCCTTAGTTGTTAAAAATTCCTATGCCAAGGATGTTACATGTAGTACTATTAATATATTGAATGAACAAGGTAAGATAACTATTGGTATTTGTTGAGCAAACTCAAGGTACACATAATATACTTAGTCGTCATGGTATGGTAGGTACAAGTGAATAATTTTGTTTCAATTTGTTGTGTAGACACAAGGTTAAAGCAAAATTAGGGCAATGTACCAAAAGGTTAGAAATTGTACGTGATACAACCGATAGGGAGTTATCTATCATTTTTTGGGGTATGATTTGTTGAGCAGACTCAAGGTCAGAATTTCAAGACAAACGAGTCCTAACACCCACTAGTGAACACAAAAGATTCTATGCTTCTCTTAGAATTTGGTGAAACATAAAAGACTAGTGGGAGTCTTACTAGTAAAATGAAATGATAATATTTAATCTTTCTAATATCGGAAGAACATATGCTATATAATTTTATAACAATATATAATGATAAATTTGTGTGTTTAATATGATTGATAAAAACATTTATTATTTAACGTATACAGACGGTTTGAATCAAAGGCTTACAAATAGAAATATAACATACACTTACTAATAATCCTTCTTGCATGTTAATGTTTCAGTACCCCTGCAAGCACCTGATTTTACAACTACTAAATGTATTTGTAATTTGGTTGCTTACATGTTTATTTGGTCAAGGACATGTGCTACATTTTATGTGTTTTAAACTTTAAAGTAACATAAGATCGTAGATATTTGATCGACATACTATCACAATAAGTGTTATATGGAGAATGGTCATAGTTTGTAATGTACGATACTTCAAAAAATTAATTTCATTCGAAATAAGCCCGCAAACAGTACTATGAGATCAAGTATTCATTTTGATTAATTACAAAGGATCGTATTGTGTTAAATGTAACACTAGACCAAAACTACAAGAAAGATCTTAGAATTTGAACATTGAAATGTCAATTTGAATGATTACGTAAAATGCATCATAATTAATGTCCGTAAATGTTAAGCATGATCAAATGTATCTTTGAAAGGGTTCATTATGATGTTGTTGTAAGGGTGTTCTTTTGAATGGTTCGACTATTTAGAAAGAAAAATGAATATACAAAAGTAGATATAATTTAAGGTACAGTTGGGATGAAATAAGTGAATAGTCACTTCTGCTTCATAAACAAACATTAGAAACGAGAACCGTAATAATAGTAATTGATACTTAATATTGGAATAAAAAAATTAATTTCTATTCCAAAATGTATTTTCGTATTGAAAGTTGCTTTCTATGTGATTTATTTCTTTAAGTTTAAGATATATGATTAAAGAACTTCCCACTGTAAACTATTTACAATATATGAAATAAATAATATATATTAAGTGTATGTTGGACTTCTGAATTCAATATACTATTGTAATAGCGAAGGAAACAGTGGGAGCATGCCATATAGCACTTAATAATTGCATCACGTTATGAAAATTGTTTTCGTAAAACGTACCAAGCATTATTTATGAAATAATGACTATTTTTCGATATCAACTGAAAGAAGACATAGCTATATTTCAATATGAATATTATGAATATTCATTATGAAATAAAACTATAACCTGATATTTGTTTTTATAACAAAAGTGATGCATAGGAAAATACAGAACTATCTAATATTATTTGCAGTTATTTTGGAATTATAAACTAAGGCGTAGTTTTGAAAAATAATTTAATTATATGATTATGAAGCATATGATACTAGTTAATTATATCTTAAACAATTAATAGCTATGCACCCATTCAGTTGAGCATCATAAGAATTGACAAACTCCTTGGATTGACACATATAGATGTATGCAATTGTAAGGCTATTAATACCACAATGGTTCCATATACTTCACCATATTTATCGATGAGTTATCGTCGACATGGACATTTGTATTTGATAAATATGTAATATGTCTAAGATAGATTCATGGAGTGCAAAATGAAAGAAAATGATGTAACATGTTATAGAACTAATTCGATATGATCAAATGGGTAAGTATATTAGAAGGAGTTCCATATGCACCTAGTATGAATAAAGATTCAGTCTCAAAGGTCACTCGTTCCTATGATACATAATGATGTACCGATAAAGTGTAATCGTACTTTGTTGCACAAAATACAATTAATTATGGGTGAAGTTGAGCGAATTTCTTTTTATATGGTTGTTTACTTAAGAGTAGTATACAAGATTTGTATTATTTCATCTAAATAATAGTTTATAAGATCATACAAGATAAGAGTTTATAAGAAACCCCAATATATCCTCGGCTAAAGAGTTGGTAGGTTGTCCAAATCGAATGTCCGCATGTAATAATTGTTCTTGAGGGATCTTATATAATTCTCCTTAAAGGAGTTTAGGAAAGAATGTCATTGGGTAACATATTTATGCTTTGAACATAAGTTTTTTAAACCAAAACAAAATCATTTTTATGGAAGAAATTCATAAAATGTTTATGAATACCTATTCCATTTCACTGAGAAATATTCGTTGTTTCAAGAAATACCAATTTCATAGTAAAGGAATTTTTTTTGAGAAATTATTGGTAGTAAAATAGAACTGGATCCAAAAATAAAACCGATTACGTGATGTGAAATGAAATTAACTAACCTAAATGAATACATCGCATTAGAGTGCCTAATAAGTTATCTCATACATTAAAGAGAACTATGAGTTTCTTATCAATGTTGAAAATATGTAATCCTTGGTTATTTAATTAAACCACTAAGAGTATTGACTCTATGATATGGTATAATGCGCAACTCCGGAATAAATTCCAAATACATTATAGGAATATGATTTTGACAGTTGTATTCATAGATAGAAAGTGTCTCGAAGTCAGTGGGAGCATCTTGAGATTATAGGTTTTTGGTATGATATAAGAAATGATAGAAATTATCATTTCAAAAGCATCAAAATTGAACAAATTTTTTAATAGAAATATCAAATAGTTTAATTGTCAATCAAAATGCAGAGGAAGTGTGTGCTCATAAGAAAAACGTTAAAAGATACATATATATTTCTAAATCATAAGTAAACAACACATTACTGATTGTTAACAATGTACTTGTGTTAAAATTAGCTTTTGTTTTTTTTCATATTCGACATTGGCTTGGTGAATGATATCTTTTATAGCAAGTATAAAAGATATCGGAAATGTCCTAAATCGATATGCAAGGACATTACATTAAAATGTTTAATATGGAACATGTAAGCTAGATTCCTTATGCATTGGAAAAAAGAATTATCACTACAAGAAAATCTAATTTTAGTAGTGCATTTCAATGTTATGTGCTACCTTTGTTAATTGTGGTAAAAAAAATTGATGCTACTTATAATAAAATATTTCGCAGGCCATGAATATCAAGCGGTTATGTTTATTTTGGTCATTGGAATTGATTTTCATTTGCATGGTTTTTAGTTCTCAAATTTCATACAAAGAAATGGGCTAAAGAATAATGAACTATCTAGATTTTGCCAATCCAAATACCGTTTTCCCCATCCAAAATCCTAGCTTCCCTAAACCAAGTTTCGTCGATTCTTAGGGTAGACTTCTAGATCTGGAGGAATATGATCTCTGTATTGGATCCATACCTTTAGTTCCATACGGGTTTCACATAGTGAAGGATGATTAACTCCACATCGATCTCTCCTAATCTAGAATCAAAAGGTTATAGTTTTGGGTTTAAGATTTTATCCTATGATTTGATATTTTTATCCAGATATGATCTGAGCATTTTAGTTTCTATAATCAGATTCTGACTTCTTAATATTTATTAAGATCTAATGATTATTGTTTTGTTTTTTTATTTGAATTATCTGGCAGTTTTATTTGTTTATCTAATTACTTACTGTTTTGAGATGAAGAAATATTTTATCTGATTGTACTTCGTGGTTAATATGACAGATGATTTTGTTATTTAGTACATAACATAGAATTTTTAGCATGAAATCGATTATATAATCATGTGATATCCATGGATGTTGCCAATTATTTTTGCAAAAGTTTATTTTGTGTAGATTCTGACAATCTTCTTTATTGCTTATCTTACTTAGACTTTAAATTTCTTGTTATTTAGTTAGTTTGTTGATTTACTAGTATCTATTGCTATTGCAGAGTTCAAAAGTCCTGTTATTTTTGAAGTTGTGCGCATAGCTCAAGTGAACATGAAGTTGGCAAGAATTGATGCAAATTTCAGTGGATTATCACCAGGCAAACATGGATGTGCTATTAATGAATTTGATGACTTGACTAGAGGTACATAAAGCAATGGTAAAATATTAAATTTGATAAACAACACTTTAGAAAAGGTTATTACTCTTAGCCTTTTGTTATTTTTTAATTTTCCCGAAGTCTTTATGTTAAGTCATCAGCTTTTCCTTTACCTGCTCATTTCATTTCATTTACGAGTAATATTATGTCAACCCAAAAAAGAAACATCATAGGTCCATATTTTTTTCTCACTTCATCTTGCTCACAAATATTATTAATTCAACCCTAGTGAAATAATTAAATCCCAATAAGAAGAAACAACAAGGCTATTTCTTTCCACCTTCTCACGGAGCCGTACATGGGCCCATGTACTGTTTCATTTTAAGACTCCATGTCAATGTGAACATTGTTGATCATTTTTCTAAAAAAATTTATGATTGACTTTATAAGCTAAAAATCGTATTTTTATTATATGTACGATCTCAGAATGGTGATTTATTTTGATGCAGAGAATTAAGATCTATGAAGAAAATCATTTTAAATACATGCGCTATAGTAAAAAGTTAAGTGGAAGAATTACTCAAGTTAAGCTTTCCATTATTTGGAATGTATTTACTTGCACGAATCACTTTTCTGTAAAATTGACGTGATTACTATAATTTATTAATGTAACCTCATCTTTATATCATTTTGTAATAAATACAAGAACAAGAAACCTAAGTGATTTGAAGAGTCACGCCGTTTAGGAAAAAATGCTTTCTACTGTGTCTTTTAAATTTAACATGCTATATTGTTAAGAAACTATGCTTTCTGCAACAATTAGAACAGCAAAACAATTCAAAATACAAAGGTAAATTAACATGGCAGTACAATAGTACAATTCACGACAATCCACCATATTACAAATAATTTAAAATCAACTTTTCTTGTTGCATAGTTTTTCTTCTATTTGATTCCAATAGTATATTTACCACTTCACAGATACGAGTCTAAGTAGAATTCATGGGAAGTTATTTTACTATTGGATTTTGAGGGTTCATTAAAGGAAAATAAACGTTCTTTATTTGATTTTGAATGTTTATTAAAGGAAAATTGACATACTATGTTGGATTTTGAGTACCTTGTAAGAAAACTGTGCATGTTTTGTTAGTTTTTTGACTTTAAATTAAAAAACTGAATTGACATCTAACAGTTTTCTTTTATTAAATTAATTTTTTGTGTTTGAATAATACGTACCATTTCTTGACATTTTGTGTGGCAAGAACATAAAAAAGATTTCTATTTTATCATTGCTTGTATTATTAAGTTCCGTTGGTATCTCTTTTTAGTATAAAAGAGTTTAATTTGTTGCATTTACTTTCTTCATAAATATATATATCCAAAGTTATGTTTAGTGACATAAAATCCATTGTCATAAATATCATTTTACTTGAATGTCATTTATAGGGCCTAACAAGCATGACACTTTGATGTTTCTACCTACAAAATAAAACAAGGAATAATGATACAATTGCGTTTCTAATATATTCATATATTGTTCATCTTTTTCTAAAACTTGACATAGAAGTTCATGTACATAACAATAGTTATGATACGTCACCATGGACAGCTATTCATATTTACATACCTACCAATAAATGAAACATAATTATTAGTCGTAACTTTATTATTCAAATATCTCATACAAAAATCAAACGGCTCTTTCCATGGACGCTCTTCTCTGACGAATTAGCAATTTTCTTACTGCTTTCTCTACCTCTCTTTAATCGCTCTCTCCCTGAGGCTGCTGTCTTCTTTACAGAGTTTTAGTACTGATTTGTTGGTTATGTTGCCGTTTATGGGAGGCGAAGGAGAGTTCGCTCTTGTCGGCTCTTTCGTTCGCCACTGCCCTTCGTTCGCAGCGATAGGCGAAGCCATTCGCGCGGTGGCCGCTGGTCCTATTTCTGTGGTCTTGACTGGTGAATGCTCGGTTGCGATTAGGGTATACTACCTATCCACTTTTGGGGATCTTGCCGGATCTCGTTTCTTGTGGGTTGAATCCTATTTTATGGAGATTCTTCCGGTCTTCGATGATGGTATTGTGTGCTGCCCTCCCCCCAGTAGTCGTATTTGGCAGTTCGATGATGTCTTGGTGGTGCCGTCTCTCTCAGTTGATTCCTCTGTTGTTTCGATAAGGGATTTCAACTGCTTATTCGAACCACGATTATCTTTCTCAGTCAACTGTGAGATACTGCCTATTGGGGAGGAGGCACTGATGGTGGGTTCGGTGAGTTGCGGCTCTTGCTCTGGTATCGATTCTTTGGACGAAAGGGATTTCATCACCCAATTCGCTCCATCGGTTATTTTCTCTGCTGCTTGTGAGATTTTGCCTCGTGGCGAGGAGTCGCTAGTGGTTGGCACGGTTCCTTGTGATTCTAGCTGTGGCTTGGATCTTTTGTTGGAAGGGGATTTCATCACCCCTACCATACTTGAAATGTTGGTTCCCCCCCTCCCGCTTCGTTCTTCGTCGTTATGTGGTTTTAGGGATGGACTTGGAGGTTTGACAGTGGTTACCACTGCGTCGTTGGAGTTGGGCTTGGGATTTTGTGTTAGTGGTGATCGGTATGGCGATGAGTTTGATTTGTTGGTCGTTGGGTTCTCTGCCTATCCATCCTCTCTGGATGGGATATACCTCATCCAAATGTCTTCGTTGTTGATTTCTGACTCTTGGGTTGGCTGTAGCGGTGTGGCGGTGAGTTCTTTTATGGTTGATTTTGGAAGGGTGGTTCCTTCTTGTCTATGTGCTCGATATTCTCGAACCTGTTTGCTGGGTGCGCTGTTGCGTGTGCAATTCTTGGTGGGTTTTTCTGTTGGTTTCCTTGTCGAGTAGCTGCAGGTAAGTGCTCTGGTGGCCGGCCAGGTGAGTGCTTTGTTTGTGCATTTTCTCTTGGTCGTTGATAGTGGGATTTTGATATATTGTCGGCTTGAGTCTGTTGGTTTGTTTTTTATGGTATTGAGCCTTGGCGCGCTTCGGCGTGTGCTCCCTGATATTGCTACCCTACTGATGTTTCATGACGTGTCAGGTCATGTTGGCATTGTAATCTCCGCTTGGAGCGAACAATGTGGTTCCCCCTGTTGGTATTTTATCCTAAGCCATAGCGAGGCCTGGTCAGTGTCGTTTGTGGCTTATAGTCTATCTCTTCTGGTTGGTCCCCATTGGTCTCTACGGAGAAATTACCCTATATGGGTCGTTTGGCTATGGCGGTGTTCCATTCCTGATTGCATAGTGTACCCTGATGCGGTTCACTATGCGGGCAGACTGGAACATTACCAGTCAGTTGCGACCCGATCGGGTGATATTTCTGCTAGGGCCACCCTGCGAACCTCACCTGTCTCGTGGGGCTGTCTATCCAGTGGCAGTCCGGCATGAGTTAGGTTCCTACAGCAACGTGGGATGCGTATATTTAGCTCCCCTACATTCTCTCATTATACTCTGTCTGTTCCGGTTTCTCCTGATCCTTCGACTCTTTCGTGCTCTTCCCGGTGCTCTTTTCCTTCTTCTTCTTGTGCCTTATCGATCGTCATCCTGATGCTTTCTGTTGAGGAAATTGCGTTGATAAACGAGCGGCTTTCTCGTCTTACCGATAACTCAGCCCCTTCCAGTTCCTCTTTCCCTCTGTCCGATTCGAAAGAGAGAATAGGTGTTGCTTCGGTGTCCGAACCTTTGCGTCAGCCTCTTCGTAGATCCTCTCGTCGTCGAGCGCGTGGGGCTTCCGTCATCTCCCGCACCATCCGTACTCGCTCTATAGCGGCGACAGAGCAGATTGATAGATCTACTCTATCCTCCTTGTATCGTATCTGATTTTCGTCTGTACGGTCTCTTCTGGCTTGTCTCCTTTTCTCTGATTGGTGTTGGCTCCATGTCGAACTTTCTCTTCCGGAATATTCGTGCTATTGGCAACGAAGCATCTTCTGTTAGGCTAAAGCAGATTGTCTGTAAATATTCCATTGGCTTGGTGGCTATTTTAGAACCTTTTGTGGGTCCCGGCGAGATTACCAAGGCGATTTTGTCGCTAGGTTTTGGAGGTGCTTTATCTAATGTTTCGGGAAAGATCTGGATTCTTTGGTCCAAAGAATGCGCTGTTCGCCCGGTTTTTGACTCGTCTCAACTATTATCTGTCTTGTGTTCTTCTTCCTTATCCCCGTATCCGTTCCTTTTTTCCGCGGTATACGCCAAGTATGACCGGGTAGATAGATTATCTCTTTGGGATGACATTATGTCTCTAGCTGCTTTCGGTTGCTCGATTTCAGTGGTGGGTGGCGACTTCAATGTTGTTGCAAAGCCAGGCTGAAAAATTAGGCGGGGTGGCTGTCAATCGTCTGTCGGTTAAAGATTTCAATTCTTTCATTGTGAGATCTGGGTTATCTGAAATCCCCTTCGTTGGTTATGCTTTTACTTGGTCTAACAACCAGGAAGGTCCGAACCGGATCCTCTCCAGGTTGGATAGGATTTTTGGGTCTGCTGATTGGTTCAACCTTCCTTATACTTTCGCTATCTCCCATCTTCATCGATCTTGCTCTGATCATGCGCCTCTTGTTTTACGATGCGCTTCGCGATCTTTAATGGGTCCTTCCTCTTTCCGCTATCTTAGTATGTGGAGTTCCCACCATTGTTTTCTGCAAGTGGTCGAGGAATCGTGGTCCACTCCCATTGAGGCTGCTCCCATGGGTGCTTTTTCTCGAAAACTGAAGCGTCTTAAGGCTTGCCTAAAGACGTGGAATTCCCTTGTTTTCTGGAATATTTTCGATCGTGTGCGAGCGGCAGAAGAGTCCCTGATTCTTGCCGAAGCTTAGTTCGACGAGAGTCCTTCGGCGGAAAACAAGGAGCTTTGGGCTTGCGCCCAATTGACTTTCTCTTCGGAACTTCGTATTGAGAACTCCTACCTTCGACAAAAGGCGAGGATCAAGTGGGTGGTAGAAGGCGATACGAATTCCAAATTCTTCCATTCTTCCATTCGTAAGAAAGCTAATTTGCTTTCTATTCGCGAGATTGTGAGAATGGACCATTCTGTGGCTTCGACTCCGTCCTAAGTCATAGAGGTGCTTGTTTCTCATTTTCAATCTTATCTGGGTTCTCCCTCTGTGTCTGATCCGGTCTCGGACATCCTGTCCTTCATTCCTCGGATTGTTCCAGCAGAAGGAAGTGAAGGTTTAGCTTCCCCGCCTTCGACAGATGAGATTCGTGCCTATGCCTTCGCTCTTAGCAAAGATAGTGCATGTGGGCCGGATGGTTTTAACGGGTCCTTCTTTCGATCTACATGGCACATCATCCAGTCTGATTTATGCCTGGCAATTCAGCATTTCTTTTCCAGGGCCGCTCTCCCCGTTAGTTGGTCATCCACTAATTTGGTCCTTATTCCAAAGTGTGATAATCCTCGGGCGTGCTCGGAGTTCCTCCCCATCAGCCTTTGTAATTTCACTAACAAAATGATCTCAAAAATTCTGGCCACTCGGTTGGCTCCTTACCTTGATCGCATTATATCATCCTCTCAGGCGGGTTTTGTTAAAGGTTGTTTGATCACTAATAACGTCCTTTTAGCCCAAGAACTTGTTTCTCAGATTGACCGTAAGGTCAGGGGTTCTAACATTATTTTCAAACTTGATATGGAAAGGGCATACGATCGTATGTCCTTGTTTTTCATCATCAAGGTTCTCCGTGCTTTCGGTTTCCCTGAAACCCTTATCGATTTGGTTTGGAGACTCATTTCCAACTGTTGGTATTCTGTTCTCATTAACGGATCGGCCAATGGTTTTTTCAAAGCCAGAAGAGGTATCCGTCAAGGCGATCATCTATCTCCTTCTCTATTCGTTATCGCGGCCGGGGCTTTCATTCGTGGCATCCACTCTTTGACGATATTTGGTCAAATTCAGCGTTTTGGTCTTCCGAGTGGCTGTCCGCTCGTCTCTTCTCTATCATTCGCAGATGACATTGTCATTTTCTCCAATGGTAATCGGTCCTCTGTTCGCCGCCTCATTCGGTTCATTAATCTGTATGAGAGGTGTTCGGGCCAATTAGTCAACTCTGCGAAGAGTTGCTTCGTTCACGCGAAGGATATGGACCTTGTGAGAGTTTCTTGGGTCGAATCTTTTACAGGGTTTAGGGCTGCTTCCCTTCCCCTTCCTTATTTGGGTATTGTTCTATACAGAGGTAGGAAACTTAACGCCCTATTCGATCCTCTTACGGACAAAGTAAGGGGAAAGATTATCCGTTGGAATGCGTCTGTTCTATCTCAAGCTTGTAGACTAGTGCTCATCCAATCGGTTCTGAGCTCTATGGGTACTCATATTTTCGCCGCTATGACCCCTACTTCCTCTTTTTTCCGCTCGTTCCAAACTTTGGCTTCCTCTTTCTTCTGGGGTTCGAAGGGTGACAATCGCCGACACCACTGGGTTTCTTGGGATGTTATCTGCCATCCTAAGAGTGAGGGTGGGTTAGGATTGCGTAATCCGAAGGACATCTGTTCGCCTTTCGCTTGTAAGTTGTGGTACAAGTTTGGTACTAATGACTCCTTATGGGCGAAGTTCCTTCATGCTAAGTACCGGCGATTGGAGTCTTCTGGATATGCAGGTTCTCCTTGCTACGCCAGTGAGACTTGGAAGCATATGCAGTCGGTCAAATTGTTCGTTGATTCTCATAACGGCCACTCCGGATGGGATGGTGGTCCGTTCTCTATTCTTAAGGCCTAGAGCTCTTCTCGAACTCCCAATCCAGTCCTTCCTCTTTTTTCCTTCATTTGGGACGTTCGAATCCCTCCTAAGGTCTTTCTCCTCATGTGGCGAACCTTCCATTATGGGTTACCGGTTGATGAGAGCCTCCAACAGATTGGCATTCCGTTTGTTTCCAGGTGCAGGTGCTACGGTAACGGGGAAACAGAGTCGACGAATCATTTGCTTTTCGTTTGCTGGTGTGCCAGATCCTGCTGGAATTACTTCGGTAATTTATTGGGTGTCCGTGGCACCATCTCCTCGTCGTCTGATTTGCTGTCCTCTTGGTGGTTTGGTTGTTCTGGGAAATCTCTTCACTCTATCATCCATCGCTTGCTACCTAGTCTGATTTGCTGCATGTCTGATGTGTGCGGAATAAGGCAATTTTTGACGAGATTCCTATGGACCCCCTATCCGTTATTCGGCGGGTTAGAGATGATGTTTACTTGGCATTTCGGGGCCGACCGTTCAGAGGATCGGTCAATGCTCGTTCTGATCGCTTAGTGAACCTTTTATCTATTTCCTGCTCTCCGTCTTCGAATAGAGCGGGAATAGGATGATTGCCGATTAGGAGACTGGTGGTTCCGGCTTACTAGTCTCCTGCATGTCCGTCTTCCCCTCCCCCCCACCCCCCCCCCCCACCCCTTGATTTCTTACAGTGTGACTATTGCTTTCAGGCTCTTACTTTTCTGGGGTGGTTATTAATTCTTAGTTCCTATGCGTTTTGGAGATTGCTTCAAGGAATTCCGTTATTCTCTTCCAGCTGACGGCCTTACAGTCGTTGGGTGGTGGCCGTTTCTTCCTTCCATTTTGAAGGGTCGGCGGATGGGCTTGCTTCTCGGTGCTTGGTGGTCCCTCTACATCGTCGTCGGGCGGTGGCCTTGTCGGAGCTCGATTAAGATGTTGGATGGGCGGTGGGTATTCAGGAGCTCATCGGGAGTGCTGTGTGGCAGGGCCAGTGATCCTTCGCCTCTGCTACTCGATTGTGTGTGTTGGTTTACCTTATAGGTTGTTTCGTTTTCCTCTGTTGTGAGTTCTCAGTGTTGTATTTCTTTTGGGATCGATTTGGTTACCTGTCAGGCCTGTTGACAGCTTTTGGTTGAGATTATATATGTACAGCTATTTATTAAAAAAAACAATATTTTGTTGCAGCCTATAGCAAAAAGATTTACAGCGACTCAATTTGAGTTCAATATTTGTTATAACCTACAGCAAGATAATTTATAATGACTCGGTTCCAATTATGAATAACTCACTGACTTCGGTATCTTATTTAAATTTCTCAATGGTCGGTTGATTTAATATTCCAAAGTTTGCAATAGGCGAAGCCTCAAAAACTATTAGGATACCACTGGTTGTGAATTTGCCTAAAAAAATAAGTGGTAACTATAAAGCAACATAGTTAGTTAAATGAAGTGATCCGACTGACTCCTAGTACCATTCAATTAGCATCCATCCTTCGTTGACACACGCTTCTAGCGAACTTATATTATATAAATAATAATATAGCTATGTGAATATAAACTCAAAATTTTGTTCATGGTACAGGGATAATATCTTCATTTGGAATACTAGTAGAATTTTGGAATCCCACTAATTCGACAAAGTGGTGCAAGTCGGTACCATCGTTAACCATTACGTTTTTTCCGATGAAGGAGTGGTCTCAATAGAGGAGAGCACCCAAAATTATTATTATATAACCAAAAACCACTAAGGTGTTTGTATAACAATCTTTTAGATTAGTCGAAAGTTCCTATAAAGATAGCTCACATTTAAAAAGCGTTGCTTTCTCTTATGGGAGTTAGTTTACCCATGATAGTCGCTAGATAATAATTTTAACTCTTTAAAACAACTTTTTCTTGTCAAATTAGTTAAACTTCAACTTCAGAGTCAGACATGTCGTGTGCTCATTTTAGCAATTCATGTATCAATTAAAATCAATAACTGGAGTGAATCGTATATTACCATTGCCCTGTTAACTCAGCCTTTTGAGGTTAAATATTGGTGCTACCTTCACCAAATAGGCTATTACTTCTTTTGTAAATTAGAGTTAATCTTGAAATATGGCTACATAGTATACTGCAAATTTCTATGAACAAATTAGGTAATATATTCCAAAGTAATTAATTTAGTAAATCTATATGATTATATATTTGCTGCTAAAATATGATTGGGATGGAGTGCATAATTTGTAACTATTTTCTACAGATTTATTCAAATTAATTTACTCTACTTGGTGTACATCATCAACTATTACTGGCCAATTTGATTAAAAGTAGTAGTAAATATAATTAATCTAATTAACTATAATTTGAGTACAACAAACTATACTTGGTTTAATATGAATGTATTTTAATCAAAATAGAATGAGAGACTTGGGTGTCAGATTATCTGTATGGACTTTCAATTCTATGTTGAATCATTGTCCATGTTTGAATATGTTAGTTCAGGATTCAGATACACTTCCACTTTGCTACGATGATCTAATTGAGCACTTAAGTAATGAAGATGAAGCGTTGTTAGTAAAAGAAATGACAAGTTTATCGTTTTTGGATGAAAATGTTAAGTTGTAAGATATGGAATGGGAATTAGGTCTACATGGATTTTACTTATCATCAGCTTATGTAATTCTTTTACGATGGATAAAATTGGTGAAGTGTAGGATAATGGTAATGGAAGATGCTGATATTCCATCATAGGTATCGGTGGTTTGTGGCCTGGAAAGCATAGCATTGTGAGAGGTGAATCTCATGTTGAGAAGCTTGTATCGAAGTTGTTGCTTCAGATGAGAAGTCTATTGAAGATAGATAGGAAGAATTTAGGCATGTTGGTTGTAAAAGGAAAGGCTGCGAGAGACTTGTTATCTTAATGCTATATGAAGGCATCTTACATCTAGTGTTTTGCAACATTTGCCACCAACAGATAAGCATTCTTCTACGTTTATAAGTTATTTCAGTCTGCCATGGTAAACAAATTTTCTCATCCATTTTGCACTATCCATTACTAAATTTAAGATCAATCATTACTTATGCCACTGGAATTGTAGCATATAAATGCAAATCTCTACATAGTTCTTGCATATAATGATAAAAAATGTTGAAGAACAAATGCCCATAGCTTGTCTTTGTCCATGTAGCATTGTAGACTAAGTTTAGGTAAATGGTGCTTGATGCGTCATATTCCTATATTGCCGAAACTTATTTTTTATTTTGGATTCTTGTTATTTGACGTGATTTTATCTGTTCATTTACCTTTGAATCCTATAAATTTTGTATCTTTACCGAACCTTACATGATACCGGCATTGTCGACCAAAAAGTATCGTATAATTATTATAACCACTATAATAAGACTCCAAAGTGTATATAACCCGTTGCTTAGTTACCAAGTTGGCAAACACTCAAATTTTATTTTTATTGTTTATTTTTGCAATTATGAAAAGAGTTATTAATTTGTTTCGATGTAGCAATGGTAGGAGAGGAGTTCCAATGATGGTGTGTATTTTGGTAGCTGCGGTGATTTAATTGCTTATACAAATTTAGTTTTTAGTCAA
Organism: Allium cepa; assembly: GCA_030765085.1. Classification (NCBI taxonomy): domain Eukaryota; kingdom Viridiplantae; phylum Streptophyta; class Magnoliopsida; order Asparagales; family Amaryllidaceae; genus Allium; species Allium cepa. The sequence continues at coordinate 513,256,960 of CM060941.1, forward strand.
TTATCATCTATACATAGTGTGTAATTACTCCTACAGTCCATTTGCAGTGTATAGTCAGCATAATGTTTCCGGTAGTGCACATAACTTTTCAAAACATCAACAAAAGTCTACAAATAGAGTGTTAAACAATAAATGTTCTATAAACAAAATATATGCATACAATTAGTTTTGAAATTGTGATAACCCAGATTTTAGAATATCTGTAATTGATAAAATAACTGGATTTAATTTGTAGAAATACTAATTTGTAAATTGAACAAATAAATTCTAGTATTTAATAATATCTGGATGTTAATAAATGGATTTGATTTATAATAAATGCTGGATTATAAATATCTGAAAATTAATAACTCTTGTAGTAAATTAATAAAAATATATAAATAGATATATGCAAACTTTATGATATTAAAATTGTAAGTGTATACATATACAAGTATAAGTGTGTGTATTTATATGTGGTTATTAATTTATGTGTTAATGACTTAAGCCTATAAGAATCAAATTAATATAAGGTTTTAAATTATTTCTTCTAAATAATATCTTAAAAATAAATTTACAACTAATATTTATATATATGGTTATTAATTGATTTTAAATCTTTTCTTTAAAAGTTATAAATATAAATAAGAGGGAAAAATTTAAAACATATATAAATTTAAAGCAAAAAAGGAAATATAATATTTAGACATTTGTAAACTTTGTATGCATGCAAATTGATATGTGTAAGCTAGAAGATATCATGCAATTACATATGGCCTTAGCTTTCTTTAAGTTGAAAAAAAAGGTGTTTAAGAACTAGGCTGCTGATTGTTTTCTGAATCTTCTTTCTTCTTCCTCTAAATAAGCTGAAAAGAAAATAAAAATAAAAAAACAACAACAGCCTCAACTTGTTCAAACTTCAACCTATCAAAGCTAGTAGTTTCAAGATTATCATAAATCAAGCAAGTTGAATTCAAACATCAGGCACCAGATCAAAAGAAAAATTATGTTTACCCGTTCTCTGCCTCTAAAATAGTGAGTAAAATTCCTTTAAGAAATTTTTTTAACTATGTTAGGTGATGAATTTGTAGAGTAAAGTTGTAAAAAGATTTGCATGGAAGATTTCAATTTGATTATAGATTGAATTGCTGTATATAGCTATGCATGCCTGTGTGTATACATGTTCTTGACTCTGCTATATTCACAGTTCCAAACCACTCAAATAAATTTATATCTCCCAATCCATATCAATTCAAGCTTTGATCTTTAAAAGAAAAGTATATGTAATAATGAAATATTTATCGTAAAAATTGTTTCAAGAATTTTTATTAAGGAATTACTTCAAAAATGGTAAATCCCAGAGATAATCAAAGGCAGGCTAAAATTTGATCATCTAGAAATTTAGCTTTGATTATATAAGCTAATTCGTGTTTGAAAAATTTGAATTTTGATATAAATTTTAGGATTTTAAATCATGTGATTGATGAGATATTCGGCGTTGAATGCTGAGTCACTCAATCTGACTCAAGCGTAAAGCAAAACACAAAACACTCGAGTCAGGACATAAATACTTATGAACTGTAAATCAACTCAAGTGAACAGTAACAAAAATGCATCAGTAAAGGATGCTTGGGGTCGCCCATCCTTTAAGAATCCGTTAAACTATTTACTATGTAGTAATATTGCGCTATCATAATAATGTCTACAGTAAAATAAACTTACTTTAAAATAGCATTGAAGGGTTACCCATATAGTCCCCAACACGTAATAGTCCCAGTAGTCCATCCAATATCAGCATATCTCCAGATCAAGAGACTACCCTAAGTACTTCATAGGCTACGGGAGAAAAACAAACTCGTAGTAAGGCTCGCTATGGTAGGTGACACGACACACAAGGCAATGCCAGGGTAGATGTACCGATTACGCACACATGCTGGTAGTAACGTAGCAGCCACTACGCCCACCTCGGAACACACTTCCAAATCAAAATAGGAGGACGGCCATCAAATCAACCATAAGTAAGAGTATAGCATCGAAGAAATGTGTCCGATTGGAGGAATGACCTCACTTGGCCCGAGATTGCTCATGTTTTAGCCACCTTATGCCAACTCACGGGAGTCGGGACCACGTAATATACCTCAAGAACGTCGCCATCATCCTACTTCATTCTGCAATCTCCACCGCGTACACGGTTGTTAAAATGGTTTTCGAAGTTGGCAGAGAGTATGACAACTTCAGATCCCGGTCTCTTTAACAACCAAACGCTGTTATAACGCCGTGGTCATTTCAAAATAGTTTTATATTTCAAAAATCAAATCATTTCATTTCCAACTATATTCCTTTCAAAATAGTTTATACTTCGATACTAAAACCATTTTTTTATTTCAAAACTATATTCAAATCAATACAATATCATTTCCATTTCAAATATATATTCATCTTTCAAAAGTCATAATACTTTCAAAACTATAACTCTTTCGAAACCAAAATACTTGAAATCATTACACTTTGAAAATAATAACATTTCGAAATCATACATTTGAAATCATGAAACATTCCTTTAATTCTTTACATTTCACAAATTTATTCAATTAAACTCAAATTTCTAATTTAATTCAATTCAAACCATCAGTTCAATTCAATTCAGTTTCCCAACAAACATTTCAAATCTTATAAATTTCAAATAAAGTATTAATCCACCAAAATAAACTATTCCATCTTTAGTATATTTCAAAGCTTTAATATCCCGCATTTCAAAAATAATTTTATAATTTCATATATCTCAATTTTAACTTCATTATTACTTAGTTTTGAAATATTCATTTCATAAATCCAATATCATTTAAATATCCAGAATTACAAGTAAACTAAATATATTTCATATTAATATAAACCATAAATATTCATTTATCGAAATCAAATATCATTCTAAATTCATATTCTTTATCAAAATAAAGATCAAATCATTTCCAAAACATTTCAATCATTTCCTTCCAAATCCATTATAAATTCATTATCATTCTTATATTCAAATATTCAATTTTAAATATCACTTTCAAATCACAGATATCATTTAAATATCATTTCAAAACACATTTCAAAATTTCATTCAAAAATTTGTTTATCTCATTACATTTCATTTCATTTAACACATAACAAAGTAAATATTATTTAAATTCAAGTTCAATTTAAATTCCTTAAAAATTAAAATTTAAATATTAAATATTTTCAAAACTCCTAAAAATTCACAAATAATCAATTCCAAAAGTTAAATCTTTTAACACTTTAAAATATAACTCAAATAGTGTTAAAATCTATAATATTTCAAACTTTGTCAAAATATAGCAACGATATCATTTATAAAGTGCTATCGTAGCTTATAGTTTCCAAAATAGTTTGGTTTAGAAACAACGGCATTTATAAAATTCCGTAATAGATGTTTAGTTATTTCAATATAGTTAAATTCAAAAACAACAGCATTTCAAAAATGCTGTCATAAGACCACGTCATTTTTGAAAAATGTTGTTAATAAAATTCAAAATTTTATTATACTTTTCAAAAACAATTAAATTTTGATTTTAGCAAATTTTAAACTTATAAATCATATTTTTAGGCTTAAAATTTCATATTTTAAAAATTTTAACATGTGATTTATCACAACAAATTTTTTAAATCAAATATCCAATTTAAAACTCAATTTCATTTATTAAGTCAAAATTTCACTGTTTATTTACTTATAAATTTAATAAAACTTAATATTTTACTTTAAATACCATTTCAAAACTTTAAATAAAATTTCCATTATTTACTTACATTTTAAAAATAAATTTAAAGTCAAAATTCACATTTACTTCAAATTTACATGCTTAAATTCATAATTTCAAGACTTAATATTTAACTTTCTTAAAACCATAAAATATATATTTTTAAATCAAAATTTATACTTTTAAAAATACATATCTTAATAAAAATCATTTAAAAATATACCATGGGGTCTGTATATAATTTTCTAACCTAGGTCAAGTGATACAGATATATATCATTTCAATCCGCAATTTAAAAAGAAAACCCGGGTTCTATCATTTCAAACCCGCAAACCCAAGTAAATAAGAATAAATAAAAATCGCTCAGGCCCATCATTTCAGTCCATAACGATTTTTCCCTTTTTTAAAGTCTGTTCGGGTATGTATCATTTCAACCCATAGTGATTCTTTTCTAACAGGGAACTTGCAGTGTGAACATATGTATAAACAATATAAACTAACATGTCAATGTCACCATATAATGTCAAATATCAGATGTCAAGTGATAATTAACAGAGTTAACATGGTAATAACATGGCATAGAATATCATATCATTATCATTTACTTGCATAAACATTTTTAATTACTAAACACTTGACATCAATTCACTATTTCATAAGTAAATTATCAGAGTGAGAAAGACTCACCTTTTCTAGCTGGAAATAGCCAATCCAGAAATCATGATATGGCATGACACAACACGACAACGGATTCAAATGAGAGAGATAGCCAAGATATGATCTTGCACACAACCAATAACACAACAATATAACACATGAAATTTCAATACAAAACAACATTGAAACTGATTGAAATAAAAGCAACAATGGACAAGATGATTTTACCAAGCCTCAATCACTTCAATGCTTGGCCTAAGTGACTCTTTATCTTAGCCATATGATTATGCTAGGCTCAGGTATAACATCAAAAATGCATGGCAACATGAAGTGATGATGGTAGGAGAGTTACAACATGAAGCATACATGGGTTCAAGGCAAAATAGTAATGATTTAGGTGCACACAAGGCTCGGCTTGATCACACATGAGCTCGGCCATGGTTCAATTGGATCAGGTCGAATTTGGAGCTTTCTGAAGTGATGGCCAGAGGATGAAGTAGCTACTGGTGGTGAAGGCTGAGGTGTGGCCGAAACAAACTATGAAGGCAATAGTGGAGTATAGGCTTGGCAAGCATTGTTTTGGTGAAGTTTACATTGTCTTTGTGGTATTTTCATCTTTGGGATGCCACGACCTGATATGGACAGAGGAGAGGCTGATGTTGCAACTGGAGATGAAGGAGGTGATGGTCGATGGAGGTGGTGGAGGAGCTACGGCCGAACAAAGGTAGGGGAAGCAAAGCAAAACAATGAAAAGAAGAAGGAAAGTGGAGCAAATGAAGCCATTTTTGTTTTTTTTTTCCTTTTGTTTCCATAGCCGTGAGTTTTGTGTGAGGAGAAGATGAGAAACACGTGAATGAGGAATCAAAATTCATGGCTAGGGCAAAAGGGAATGGTCGGTCAAAGTAAGGAACTGAAAAGGCAAGAAGAGGAAAAGGCAAAGAAAGGAAAGGTCACAGGAAAATGAAAAGGTTTTGTCCTTTTGTTTTCTATTTTCTTTAAATTAAAATAAACCATATATATTCTAGTAAATAAAATATAAAACTAAACAAAATAAAGTGAAAAAAATAAATAAATAAATATTTTTAGGAAAATATAAAAGTAAATAAAGAAAATAGTTATTAAATTGAAACTAGAATTTAAAAATATAAACAATATACGATGAACATTAGAAAATTATAATTACACTTTTAAAAATGTTTTAAAAATAAAAACGTATATAACATGTCATATTACACATATGTATACAAGTTAGAACAAACAAAAATATTATTTATATAAATTAAAATAAACAATTTTGTTAAATAAAACAATTTACATACAATATTGTAAAAAGCATAACTTTCACAATATAAATCAGATTTCAACGAAATGAAAAGCATTATTCTTGAAATTTAATTTATTTTCATAATAATAATAAAATTAAAAAATTCAAATATTTAAATTTTTAATTTAAAGGTCAAAGTTTGACCATATTGACCAAAATTCACATTTTTTGGAAATATTTAATTTATTCATGTTTGAAATTCTAATTCACATAAGAATCAAAATTTATATTTGAAATACAAAATTATCCATTTTGAATAAACAAAATAAAGTTTTTAAATCACAAATTCAATTAATTAAAAGATGCAATTAAAATAATCACAGAATACAGGGTTGTTACACAATTAATCTGAGTGGTAATGCTTAGATATGACTGTAAGATGTGACTTTGATTAAGGCAAGTTAAGAACTCGTAATAAGATACGAGTTACCCGGGTTTTAAAATAATTGTATGCATTGGTATTTCTTGTTAGATGGGTTTATTCACGCTGGTTTCCAGCCTCATCCGGGTGTTACTTTGATGTAATGCTCGGGTCAGACCGAGTATTACAGGTTTTCAGGTAAGGACGTTCTGGAGCTCAGGTAGCGAGCTAGATGGTAGGAACGTATGGAGTTTATTCCGCTGTGATATATTGTTATTTATTTAAGACAAGTTATTTAACTGTCCAGTGATTGTGAAATGTTGTAACTCTGATGTATTGATGTAAGTTAACTGATGCAGTTTTTCCTTTATATGACTGTTATTTTATTTAATATTATATTTTAATATGCTGTGAATGTGAGATGTTGGTGTTTCTATTCCTTCTATCTCTTTTCTTTTTTTTCCCTAACTATCTGGAATTTTTGGGATCGAAAATTTCGAGTCGTTACATTTGGTATCAGAGCAGAAGGCTAAGTGAGAACCTTAGTTCTGGTAGGTTTACTCATTAAGGATAGGGTCAATGGTACCCTAGAATGAGTTGAGTGTAGTATATATGAGAGCGTACTTGTTATTTTCTTATATAATGATTTTAAAAATGGTTTTAATGAATGATTTTTATAAAAACTTATATTTTATATATAAAGTAATAATTGGTTGTTGGATATTGAAGTTGGATAAGAATTAAGTAATGAATATATATACACATATATCCAAATAGGAATTGGATAAAATGAACTATACAAATAAGCTGAATTAGAATTGGTTTCAAACCAGAAAATAGAATGGTTATTGTGTTTAATAATGGGATGATTATTTTCCAATAAACAATAAAGTGTTTTAAGGAAGTAACCATTATATGAGAATAACTTGTAAACTAGAAAGGATGTAAATTGAGAAGTTTTGAATTCTAAGTCTAGAAACATTTGAAATAGTTTTCAAAATGTTAAGCGAAATAATAAATAGTATTATTCAGAATATTTTGAATATAATCTTATTTTAAAACAAGAATTGTTTGAAAGCTTTAAAGAAAACTGTTTTGAATTAAAACCAAAGGTGGTTTAAACTTTAAAATTTTGGCTTGATGGGCCAAGAAGTAAATATGTGTGGATATACATAATATCAAAGATGATTTGAAATAAACTATAAAGTGATGAGTTTTTATTTTTCCTCAAGTGTGATGTAAAACCCAAAGTAAAATAGGTTTTTGGACTTTCAAGTGATAGAAATTTAAAATTTGAAATGGAGAATTCAATCTTTGAGTGGGATTAATGGGATTAATTTAAATTTAACTTAGAAGAAGTTAAATAAGTTTGAATGAACAACCTGATTTGGAAATTTCAAGATGAAGTTGAGATTTAACTTGGGAAGTTAAATGGTTGATTTGAATTGGGAGTTTGTGTGATCTCAAAATGGGTTTAAGATCTGAAAATTGGAAATGGATGGATGTTTTAAAATAATTTGGATAATATTATCCTATTGTTATTAATAATCTTTAAACTATGAATTGGATTTGTTTAAATGAATGAGGAAATGGATTGTGGTAATATATCCATTGTTGAGATAAAAGGGAAATTAAACTTTAATTTGAAATTAAGGATATGGAATCACTTTGAACTTAAAATTTGAATGTTAAGAATTGATTTGTAAATTGAAGAATCGGTTTCAAGGTTGGAAGATAAAATTGGGTAATAAATTGAATTTTAAAAAAATAAAATTGTTTTGAATTCTTATTTGAACTTTGAAATAAGTTACATAAAGATAATTTAAAATGGGATTTTGAAATTTGGACTCAGAATTTAATTGTTTAAAATTTTAATTGTTAAATTAAAGTAAAGATTAATTTTATTTAAGGAAATTAGATCAGCAATTGAAAATTTAATCGAATTTATTTAATTCGAAATGATTTACAAGGGGAGATTGGAATTAGGATTAATTCAAACTAGAATTGAAATGAATTGAAATTGGTTCAATTTGAAATTTATTTGAATTAATTGGAATTATGATTGATGATGGATAAGTTTAAAAATCAAATGGAAAATTTGAATTGAAATTGAAAGTTAATTGGAAATTGGCAATTGGTTGGAAAGGGAGATTGGGAAGTTGCACAGTTTGGCTTTGGACTATTTTCAAAATGAGTTGTCTTAATACAAACCTATTTTTCTAGCTACTTACTATACAATCTATCGTTTAAAGACAAACTATGTTATACTTATTTTACAATTATTTTTGGAACTATTTAACAAATTTTCAATTGTTTTATAAACTAATTACTGTTTTTCAACTACTTTAGAACTAATTACTATTTTGCAATTATTTAAAATTTCTATAACTATTTGACTGTTTTCCAACTGTTTTACAATTACTTAACTATTTTACAACTATTTTTAATTATTTTTCAACTACTTATCTATTTTTAACTTTTCAAGCTATTTTCTAAATTTAAGCTGGTCAGAGTGCAAACTGTTTATGATTAAATATCCATTTGAGATAAGAATTGAGGTGAAAATCCATATGGGGATTGAGGCAATTATGAATAAATGAATAAAGATCTAAGGGAATGTGAATAGAAAGGAGAAATTGATTTAGCTAATTATCAATAAAGATAAACACGTAGGAAGTACATATACTATTCTTTTCGCATAGTGATTTGATCTAGATTTGAGCACAGAATTTTGAGATAGTATATCGATCCGAGTTGGGATTTTTCACTCGATTTTGAACGGTGAACCTGGATATGAATTTTTGATTGGTTCTGAATATTCTCTATCATAGTTATGGCTATGTAAGGAGAATGACGGTTTCTGATCAAGAAATCAGATCTGAGTCTGCACTAGAAGTCGGGTGGATGATACTAGTTCAGAAGTGAAATTGTGTGATTTAGTAAGCGATCAAATTTGAAATTGTGTAAGAATGGTATATATACAATGTATGGGTTTGAATGAAATTCTGGATAAGAAATGTAAAATGGTTTTTGAAATGAGAAGTATATTTTATGAAATATATGATGAAATAAAGTGGAAATTGGATATTTCTACGATAGAAATTTACTTTATAGAAGTAAATAATATGGTAAGTGACTTTATAGAGTAATCAAGCTTGAAAATTGATTTGGCATAAACAAGTTATATATATTAGATAAACTCCCCTTGTTAAATCTATGGCCAGAAGAAAAAGGTTTTTGAAAAGTATTTGAAGTATAAAAAGGGAATTTATACAAGTATGAAGTGATCCAAAGATTTTCAAAGTTATATATATATATATATATATATGTATGAAGGATCTTATGAGAATGATTTTGGAAAGGCTTTTGCTTTTTGGGTAAAATCAATATTGGAATTTAGAAAACCTAGTTTGAGAATTATCGATTTTGAAATAATCGATTTTAAGAAAAGGAGATTTATATGGGATTCATATTAGGTGTATGATTTGGAAAATACTATATGTGTATAGTATATAGTGTTTTGAAAATGGCTCTGGAGAAAAAGGCGCTCACTTGAAATGTACTACTTAGGAGTACCATAGTTTGGTACTGCCTTGAGCACCAAGGGGGAGGCTCTAAAGTGAATCATATGAGGAAGTCCGGACAAACTGAAGTTCCTGAGGATTATTGGATAGCGAAAGTCGAGGGTGCTGATGCCTACAAAGGCATTTGGATTATGCTGTAATGATAGTGTAACTCGATGTCGCTGCGATCTACTGTGCACCATAGCGGAAATCGTGTAGAGGTGAGTGTCAACGGTCTACGCTTGATTTCACCAGGAAGGCAACGTAACATCAGTAGACTACGATCTATGGTCGAGTGGAGTGGTGAAGTTTCATTTTTTGGCAGCGGAATTCGAGGGCGCTGATGCCTACAGTTATATGTTTTTTTGCTGTGATAGCAACGTAACCCCAGACGTAGCTGCAATTTGTAGCGAGTTCCATGGTATAATCGAGGGGCGCGGAGGTCTACAGTTATCTATGGATTTTGCCGGGATGACAACGTAATCATCGGGTTAACTACGACCATGGATGGGGGTGATGATTTTCAAAGCATTCTCACCAAAAATGTTTCCTCTATTTTCAAAAAAAATGTTTTCTATATTTTCAATAAAATTATTTTCCAAGTATTTTCACTAGGTGTTGAAATGGGTTTACCAAGTACTTATAGATTTTCATTTCTACGCCTGATCAACGTATGACCGAATTTCTGCGCGAACGAGGATAAACTTGTTGAGACATCGAGTTATAAAATATTTTTATAAAAACTATTTTGGCAATATTATATAGATTTCAAAGTGTTTTAAAAATGATGAAAGAAAATTTATTTGGATGTATATAAATGGATTGAGTTATAATAAATGCTGGATTATAAATATCTGAAAATTAATAACTCTTGTAGTAAATTAATAAAAATATATAAATGGATATATGCAAACTTTATGATATTAAGATTGTAAGTGTATACATATACAAGTATAAGTGTGTGTGTGTGTGTGTGTGTGTGTGTGGCTATTAATTTAAGTGTTCATGACTTAAGCCTATAAGAATCAAATTAATATAGGGTTTTAAATTATTTCTTCTAAGTAATACCTTAAAAATAAATTTACAACTAATATTTATATATATGGTTATTAATTGATTTTGAATCTTTTATTTAAAAGTTATAAATATAATAAGAGGGAAAATTTTAAAACATATATAAATTTAAAGAAAAATAGGAAGTATATTATCTAAATATTTGTAAACTTTGTATGCATGAAAATTAACATGTGTAAGCTAAAAGATACCATGCAATTACAAATGGCCTTAGCTTTCTTTAAGTTGAAAAAAATGGTGTTTAAGAACTAGGCTGGTGATTGTTTTCTAAATCTTCTTTTTTCTTCCTCTAAATAAACTGAAAAGAAAATAAAAACAAAAAAAACAACAACAGCCTCAACTTATTCAAACTTCAACCTAATCAAAGCTAGTAGATTCAAGATGATCATAAATCAAGCAATTTGAATTCAAATATCAGGCACCAGATCAAAAGAAGAAGTCTGTTTACCTGTTCTCTGCCTTCTAAAATAGTGAGTAAACTTCCTTTAAGAATTTTTTTAACTATGTTAGGTGATGAGTTTATAGAGTAAATTTGTAATAAGATTCGCATGGAAGATTTCAATTAGATTATAGATTGAATTACTGTATATAGTTATGCATGTCTGTGTGTGTACATGTTCTTGACTCTGTTATATTCACAGTTCCAAACCACTCAAATAAATTTATATCTCCCAATCCATATCAATTCAAGCTTTGACCTTTAAAGAAAAGTATCTGTAATAATGAAATATTTATCATAAAAATTGTTTCAAGAATTTTTATTAAGGAATTACTTCAAAAATGATAAATCCCAAAGATAATCAAAGATAGGCTAAAATTTGATCATCTGGAAATTTAGCATTGATTATATAAGCTAATTCGTGTTTGAAAATTTTGAATTTTGATACAAATTTTAAAATTTTAAATCACGTGATCGTTGAGATATTCGGAGTTTATCAATTTTGGGTTTATTGTCAATTTCCATCGATCGATGTCGAATTAGGGCTCGTGGTTCATGTCAGAGGTGACGGCGGAGGAATGTAATAGAAGAAAATTGGTGTGGCATTTTTTTATGCTGTGAGGTGGTCGGACGGGAATGATCTAGGGTTTAAGTTAAGATTTGGTTCGAGTTTGATTTCTTGGGATTTATGGTGCCGACGTTGAGTCGAGTTGGGTCGGAGGAGTGGGAAATAGAGCGAAGAACTTAGGCGGAGGTCCAGATAAGTGGCCGTACCCTCTGGTGGACGGAGATGGGAGATTGAAGTTGTAACGACCCGCTATTTTGGACCATTCAAATCGACAATAAAACCATATATATCTGATTTGAATAATTCAAAATACCGAATTGTTAATTAAAATTTGGCAAAACTTAAAAAATACAGTAAGTAAATCAATCACAGATCACAGAGTAATATATTGCAGCGGAATAGATAAAGAATAGTAGTTCATGAAGCTACTATATACATCAGAGTTAGAAAAATACAACTGAATAGTTCAAATGCAATGAAGTCTCCAATGCAACAGATGACTTCTCTGAACCAATCAACTGGAAAGGCTGGAATCTGAATCGATAGTTGGATTTCCAAATGAAGCTCCGAACTCCGAAGGTGAGTCTCAAATGCTGTATCACTCAGTCTGACCCGAGCGTAAAGCAAAACACAAAACACTCGAGTCAGGATTAACATTCTTATATCAATAAATCCAACTCAAGTGAAATATCAACTGAAATTCAAATAACTTAAAGGATGTTTGGAATAACCATCCTCTAAGGGTCCATGGAACTATCTACAGGGTAGAAATATACACTATAACACCGTGGTTCTTTCATCTTAATTTATACCTCAAAATCAAATATCATTTCACTTCAAATATAGCTATTTTCCAAAATAGTATTTAGATATATTAAATAATTTATACCGTAAAATATTTTCAATTCCCTCAACTTAACAAATTGTTTCAACATCAACCCGACCTTCCCATTTAAATTAAATTCAATCTCAATTTATCAATTTAAATTCAACTCAATTCCTAAAATAACCACTTCAATTTTATCGATCTCAAATTCGGATCTGTAATCAAAAAATACTCCTTTATATTCAATATTTTTAAACACTTAAGTATTCAACGTTTCAACTAAATTTTTATTCAATTTAGTTTTCTAAATAATAAATTCAAATTTAGTTCAAACTAAATTTTCATTTTAATTCAATTTAGTTTCTAAATAACAAATTCAATATATTGATTTCAAATACAGATCCGAATCTCAAATTTAAACCATTTAAATTCCAATATAGTTTAAGGCTTAAAAATTTAATTGTTCAATTTGACCGTTTCATATAGATCTCGATTTAACCTCATTATTATTTAGTCTTGAAATACTTCCTCATTTGATTCAAGATTATTTAATTAACCTTAAATTCCATTTTTCTCAATATTTTCTTTAATTTACTTAAACATGAAATATGCATTTAATCGCTTAAATCGAAAATTCAGTTATAAAATCCTACCTTTTTAAAATTTCCCATTTAAAAATTTTATATTGATTTAATTAAATAAATCCTTATTTAGATACCATTTAATAAACTCAAATTTATCTCCCCATCTTAATTTATCCCAATTATTTCAAAAATCTATTTGAAATATAATTTACATAAATATTAACATAGTTTATGTATTAAATCAAACTTAATTAAATTAAATATTATTAAATCTATATATATAGAAATTTAAGAATTAACATTTATTAAGACCATATATTTCTTTCCAAACAAAGAATTTATTTCCAAAATATTTATATATGAACCACGGTGTCTGTATATATTCCTTATCATCTGGTCAAGTGTTACGGATATTTATCATTTAAATCCATACACTAAATATATACGGATGGATATCATTCCAATTCGTAATCCCAAATTTAATTAAATGAAAATCGCTTGGGTCTATCATTTCAACCTATAACGAAATTCTCCTATTCTAAAGTCTGTTCGGGTATGTATCATTTCAACCCATAGTGAATTCTAAACTACAGGGAACTTGCAGAGTGATAACAGATAACAAAAATATAGCAGGATATGATAATAATATACAACAGGAATATATCATCAGTAATTAAATAAAGTATAAACAATAGGATATGGTTTCATATCCCGTAGGTGAACAGATACAGGTAATAGCATAAATATAACAATTTAAATAACTACAGCAACATATTTCAATTGTCGTTTCAATTGAAATCAAATTTAATAAATAAAAGAATGTAAATCGTGAGTGATTGCTCACCTTTCGAGGTTGGAGAATATAGATAACGAAGTTGAGTTACGAAATCCAAGCATGAATTACGAAGCAAAGCACGAAGGACATGGGTTTGTCGGACAAGCTGATAAATAGGAGTTGATGAAGTCAAATCAGAACTGGATTGATAAGGATAAATGGTATAATTGAATAGATACACCGTATAAAATTTATGTATGTTTATATACAAATCATATTCAAATTTTTAAACCCATATTGATGTAATATATATATTATTTTCTCTTCTTAAAAATCAATATGTTACTTTAAGAAAAATAAATATACAAAATAAAATCATCGGTTTAAAATTTAAACCCATGATGCAGCTATACAAATAAACGTATAACAAGTAGATTCTATGTGAAATATATTTATGCTTATATTTTATAACCAGACTTATGCATAAAGAAACTGTCGATTATAACTTAATATAGTACGCGTGTAAACTCAGGTATTAAAACTGACACACTTACACAACTTAAAGTATATAGACTGACCTGTTAACAAATATCCTATAATATAAAACTGATAACTTTATTTAATAACTACAGATCCCTTAACTTATATACAAGCCAAACTTATATACGCGTAAATTATAAATTATATACAGCAGCTTATGTGTATACTAACTAACATCTTTAAACTAATATATAAATGTACCTAGCTTATAACTTTTATAAACCTTACATATAAATGTACTGTGTTTTTTTATATATATATTAAAACACATTTCAGATAAATCTATAAATATACTCACTTTTAAAATCAATGTTATCATAACATATTTAAAAACAAACCACAGACTAATATAAATTTATATAAAAACTATGACACATATCATCAATCAAATCTACCTTTAAAAAAAACTGTACCAAATTTATAACTTACTATATGTATACATAACAAATTACAAACTTATTTACTTATGTATGCTAACAGAATATATCTATAAACCTGAACCAAACCATACATATAATTAAATAAATAAGCTTATACTCAAGCAAGCCTGAAGAGAAAACGTAACTTACTTATGATCAGATGTATACATACAGGAACAGTTCATCCATTTATATCTCTTTTAATCAATGTTTTGAAGCAAATTTAATCATACAATACACCTATCATATATATAACTCTATATATATATTCCAATGCAAAACAACACGACATATGTATACACTTGAATTATGATATACTATAATAACATATGCTGATATATACATAACTTAACAACTTATAGAAGAAGAAAAATATATATGTAAACATTAAACACAACCTTTAATATAAATACAATTATCCTATATTTATAAAAATATCTTGTTTACAGATTCTAAATAAAACATTAACAAGAATGAAAAGAAGAACAAGAAAGAAAAAGAAGTAGCAGGAAAATATATGCAAACCTTCCCAGATTAACTCGAGCGAATGGAGGTACGACCAGAAGATGCGTTCGGCCGAGAGTGTGGGAACGGGAAGCGGTGGGCCGGAGAGAGACACGGCAGGGTTGGGAAATTGGGTTCGAGTGTAGCCGACAGGGAGGGGATCGGGAAGGCTGCGTGAAGCGAAGGAGGGGAGGTCGTGAGGCAGTACTTGGTGGTCGCTGGTGGGTGAACACGGGCGTAGGAGGCTACAGCGGTTAGTGGAGGAAGAGTGGGGATGAGAATGGTAGGCTAGAGTGGAGATGGCCCACGTGTGGTGAAGCGGCATGTCTGAGGTTGCCGTGGGAAGGGGATGAGTGGCGAAGGCTTCGGTCAGAGGTTGTTTGGACGGTAGCAAAAGGGATGTAGCCGAGTGTTGTTGTTTGTTCGGTGATGTGTTATTTAGTTTGAGATGGCAAGGTGTGACGTTGTACATTGAATCATGTAGAGGGGAAGAAGCTACAGAGAGGAGAAGATAAAATAACGTACCTGATTTCAAAATGGGCAGTAAACAGAAGAGAAGGCAAAACGAATATATACTAGAGGAATGAAACAAAATGCCAACGGTCTGCCTGTGATTCAGCTAAACGTTAAAGGCAAATTCAAATTTGAAACCGAAGGAGGAATGAATAAAAAACGGCTACAGATCAATTAAAGAAGGAGAGGAGTGTGCGTGCTCTGATTTTGCTAAAATAAATTTCAACGTTTAAAATAATAAAGGTTGGAATTCATTTCAAAAGTAACAGCAGGACCTTAGATTGATGGGCAGATAAGTAAATCAATTTATTGCCTGATTGGACAGCACGTTTAAATTTAGAAACGCAAAAGGAAAAGTTAAGTCACAATTTAGGGTACCGTTACAACGAACAATTTATTGCTTCCGTTGTACACCGGATCCCAAAATACAGAAATAAATGTACCATTGAGATCAGCACGACGAGACGATCACAACGGTATACAGATATCAGTGGTATGATCATCCGATCAAAAGTCGATGATCGATACCAAAAAATGCTGCAAATTTGTCAGAAATAAGGTAAACGGAGCAGTAGACGTCCGAATTTGGAAAAACTAAAGATGACATCTCACTCAGAAGAGGATTTAGAAAAAAAATTTAGGAAAATATCCAGGCTTGAAAATAAATTTATTGTCAGCAATAATTAGCTAGCTTGAATTTAATAGAATTTAACAATAAAATAAACTTTGATATAATAAATTGAAAATTTAAAATCTGCTATGATTAATTAGACGAAATCCAAATATTAAATTTTTATTTCAAAATATTATTATAAAATTTCTCAAAAGTTTCAGTTAATTACGTTAAATAAAACCATTTAAAACTAATAAAATCTACGGGTCGTTACACTCTCCCCCACTCAAAACTTTTCGTCCCCGAAAAGGAAGGAGGTAGGAGAATTGTACAACCAGAAATAAAAGTAGATTGGAAGTCAAGATTTAACAAATAATTTGAAACTAAATAAATTTTACTTGAAATTTGAAAACTTCATTTGCAACTCGATTATCTTTGATACTTTAAAACTTTTCAAAACTCTTTTGAAAACAATTATTTACACTATTACTTATATTTACAAAGAAGCTATTTTACAAATATTAAATCCAAAATTCATGAAATTTTTTATTTATCTCAAAATACTTTCAAATATTATCAATAAATTAATAATCATTTGCTTTAATTATGTTCCATTTAATTAATAACTTCAAAAAATTTCTATTAAACAATGTGGTATACAAATAAGCAATATTTAAAAGATTAGATTCAAAAAGGAAAGAAGGTAGATTCGGAAAGCAGAATATAGGTGAATGAATAAGGCTGAGAAGATAAGGTAGATTAAAAGAATAGAATCAGGCACGAATCGTAAATTTCAAACCATAAGAATTTAAATTTCAAAACTAATACGGAGTTTTCTTGCTGGAAATATTTTTGTAGCAAAATACCTTTATAATAAAATACTTTTATATCAAAACAAATTTTCCTTTCGAAAATACTTTTATAACTCGATGTTTCAACAAGTTTATCCTCGTTCTTGCAGACTCTGGCCATGCGCTGATCAGGCGCAAAGTTAGAGTTCTTCAAGTATTTAGTAGACCTGTTTCAACACCCAGTGAAAATATTTGAAAAACCTTTTAAAAACAGATATGGAAAGTACAATCCAAACAAACAACCAAACCAAAACCTTTGTCCGATCATGGTTCGCAGATACACAATGGTTACGCCTGGGTCCCCCAGGAAACAATCCATATCCGTAAGCTTTCCCAGCCCTGCGAGTTACGCCATGATGACTAGTAGAGTGCAGGATACACAATGGTTACGCCTGAATCCCCCAGGAAACAATCCGTACCCCTAGGCAAGACTCAGTCAGGCACTTGCGCTACTATTCGCGACCTACACAGATTGTAGGATACACAATGGTTACGCCTGGATCCCCCTGGAAACAATCCGTACCCCTAGGCAAGACTCAGCCAGGCAATTGCGCTATGCATTCACGAGAGAAAAAAAACCATGAGTTACGCCACGGTGGGAACACTCGAGTATTACATCCGGAAAACCAAAAATCGGAAAGAATAATATCGATAGAATGAATCCACGATGTGGCCACAAAGCGGATATCAAGCAGAAGGCACTTTCCATATCTTTACTTCGAAAATATATATCATATAGTACCTTTTCAAATCACTTTCAAATATCGTACTTATATAAAGTCCATTATATATAGGATTCCCTTTTTCCCAAATCGAATACTTTCCAAATCAATAGTAGATCAAATCATACTTATATAGACTTCGATTATATAAAATACTCTTTCCAAATTGAGTACCTTTCAAATCAATAGATTTCAAATCAACTTCATACTTATACAAATCCTTTTTATATAAGTTCGACCACTCCCAAATCAAGTGCTTAATAATATAAGGTTCTCAATTTCAAATCATTCAATATCCATTCAGTTTCCAAATCATATATGATTTCACCAAATTTTCTTACACTTTAAGTATCTAAATTTCAAAGTTTCCAAAATAATAGGTTTAGAAAATTATCCCAGTTTCTAAATTAAAATAGTTCAAGTCGAACAAATTCATTTCCAAAATCTCCATAAGAGTACTGGTTTTCAATTTCAATTTAATTTCAAAACTAAAAATTTTCTCAAAATCAATTATACTTAAATGGTTTCCAAATTTATAATTATCCCTTTAAAACTTTTAATCTATCTATTTCTAGTTGAAATATTCAATTTACCTTTCTGAAAACTATTATTCAAAACTATAATTTTTTTTCAAAACATTTCAAACTAAATTTATATTCTTTATCAAACATTTTACATTCTTCGAAATTTCTTAGTTTTAAAATTTTAGACCTTGACTTGGAAGTGTTCGAGCCTTCAAAATGATAAGGGGAAATCACATTTTCAATTCAAGAGTTGAAAATCAATAATAAATCATTTTCAATATATAGGGTTATACCAAAACAAATTCGAAACTCAAGGACTGAACAACGGTCTCACTTTAAATTGTTTCAAATATATACATATATCTTTCGAAAATATCAAATTATACTTCGGAATTTGAAATCATAGCGGTTTTACAAAATCACTCGCATATCGAGCTATTAAAGTGGCCTCTCCCCCACTCTGAAACTCGAAAATCAATGTCGATGATGCGTGCACTCATCATCGAAATTATTTTCCAGCGACATACGTGAGTTCTAGACTTCTATTTTCTTGAAAACTTCTTTGAAATTTCTTAAAAATTATTGGAACTCATTTGAACTCATTTGAAACATTTCTTATTTGGAAAAATACCTTTAAATCGTATTATTTTTATATATTTTCCAAAATCTTAAATCCAATTTCAAAATACCGGAAATCAATTCTCGAATTTCAAATTTAACCCTTCAGATGTAAATCATTTTTATATAAATCAATTTCTTGCATGTTTTCAAATTTTCAAATCCTTTCAAAACTTTTATATATATAGAATAACATTTCTTATTTGTTTTATATATAGGTATATAATCCTTATCGAAAACAATTTCTTTTTATATATAGAATAAAACCATAGTTATCAAAATAATAATTTCGGTACGAAACAATTTCAAAAATACAAACAAAACCCGATTTTCAAAGGATGATTCAAGAATGGATTTCAAAACAAAGATAGAGATTTAATTTAGAGGAACCCCAATCAATAGAATCCTGATTCGAAGATAGACTCGATCGAAGATGAGATAATTAAATTACAAAATAGAAGATGGGTATACTTCTATAAATCGCGGGCGACCTTTACCGGTCAACCGTGATTCGTTGTAGAATTCTATAGATCGTTGTAGAATTCTGAGGAAATTCGACATT
The DNA here is from genome assembly GCA_030765085.1 of Allium cepa. Classification (NCBI taxonomy): domain Eukaryota; kingdom Viridiplantae; phylum Streptophyta; class Magnoliopsida; order Asparagales; family Amaryllidaceae; genus Allium; species Allium cepa. The sequence continues at coordinate 513,276,740 of CM060941.1, forward strand.
CGATCGCCAGAGATATAGAATTCGGCATAACAAGATATAGCAGCATCGTAAACTGAGGATACAGAAATCTTCGGTGAGTCAATGCCAATTGAAAAGGAGTTTTCATCCCCCTTTACAAATCATTTAGTGGAGTTATTGGATACTCCAGAATCAAAAGAATATAAATCGAGAGAGACAAGAATGAATTTTGGAACCGAGGGACATTTCAAAATTCAAAGGAAATCGAGTCAGAAAGGAAGAGATTTAACTCGAACGAAAGTGATTCTGTAAATAAATTTACCATATATGCTAAGTTTTGCCTAGAACCAAAGCTCTGATACCAACTGTAACGACCCGCTATTTTAGACCATTCAAATCGACAATAAAACCATACATATCCGATTTGAATAATTCAAAATACCGAATTGTTAATTAAAATGTGGCAAAACTTAAAAAATACAGTAAATAAATCAATCACAGATCACAGAGTAATATATTGCAGCGGAATAGATAAAGAATAGTAGTTCATGAAGCTACTATATACATCAGAGTTAGAAAAATACAACCGAATAGTTCAAATGCAATGAAGTCTCCAATGCAACAGATGACTTCTCTGAACCAATCAACTGGAAAGGCTGGAATCTGAATCGATAGTTGGATTTCCAAATGAAGCTCCGAACTCCGAAGGTGAGTCTCAAATCCTGTATCACTCAGTCTGACCCGAGCGTAAAGCAAAACACAAAACACTCGAGTCAGGATTAACATTCTTATATCAATAAATCCAACTCAAGTGAAATATCAACTGAAATACAAATAACTTAAAGGATGTTTGGAATAACCATCCTCCATGGGTCCATGGAACTATCTACAGGGTAGAAGTATACACTATAACACCGTGGTTCTTTCATCTTAATTTATACCTCAAAATCAAATATCATTTCACTTCAAATATAGCTATTTTCCAAAATAGTATTTAGATATATTAAATAATTTATACCGTAAAATATTTTCAATTCCCTCAACTTAACAAATTGTTTCAACATCAACCCGACCTTCCCATTTAAATTAAATTCAATCTCAATTTATCAATTTAAATTCAACTCAATTCCTAAAATAACCACTTCAATTTTATCGATCTGTAACGATCTTGAATTTTATTAAGTTTAAATTGATAACTAAATTTTATTTTTGAATAAAATTTGTGAAATAATTGGTAATTAATATAAAATTTTAGTTAAACTTTAGATAATCGAGAATTAATTTGGATATTTGAAAATGAACATATTTATAAAATAGTTTGAAATAATTTTTAAGTAAATTTAGTATTTAATAATATAAGTTTAAAAAAATAAAGGAAAGGTAAGATTTTAAATTTTTGTTTAAGTATAAAAGTGTGTTTATACTTGAGTTAAAATTTTATAAACAAATAACTGTAACTAAGGCATAATAAATAAAGTATTCAAACATAACTAAAAGTATGCTTATAAAATGAAGGGGAGATGTGTCAGGCCTTGTTATATACGAGCATGGTATAAAGTGTGGATTGTACAAGGCAGTTAATGCCACTATCTTTAGCCACTGAAATAAGATTTTCAGCCTCCACTTGTTTATAGGAATCTTAGCATAGTTAAACAATGCAAAGGAAAAAAAATGTACAAAGCAAGATCATATCAGCCGAGGCAACAATGCAAAACAACACTAAAACAAATTCAACCTAAGACACATATATTTGTATATAAAGAGTAACCAGGCAAGAACAAGTAAAGGCATGTGTAAACAAATCAAATTCATTATAAAAATGCATAAGAAAAGGGTCAAAGGACAGAGCAATTAATGCAACATGCTTTATGCATTTAATACAAGAATCACTATAGCCATGCCTATTATACTAAATGATATAATTAACATGTACACTTTCCGATGTATCAGCCCCTATACAAGGAAGAAAAGTATCACTTCATTGTACAAAGAATTATAATATCACCTAAACAACTCATCTTCTATATACCAAACTTCCTCCTCATTTTAGTTCGAGCATCATCAACTTGAGAAGAATAAAATGGAAATCAGGAAACAAGAATCTGAAAGCATGCAAATTAATAATAATAAAATCTTCAACAAAACAAAGAAGCAATGTTTCCAATGATTCGGAACTGAACCATTTCAGATCATCAAACTCTAGTTTGCAAAAGCATTTTCAATTTCAAGCCTAAGTCTCCTCTGTTTATTTCTTCTAAAACAGGTGAGTAACTTTTAATAAATAAAAAATAATAATCTTAAGTCCCTGAATTAGTTGCTTATGTAGATCTAGAAAATGTGTATATATGTGATTGTGAAAATCTGTGTATGCCTGTAACTTTTGAAACTCTGTTCCTGTTGTTTTTTTTTAGACAAATGAGCAAACAAACCTTCATCACTTGATCTAGTAACTACTTGAACTTAGGATGTAAACAAATGTTGTTTGTTTGTTTTTAAGCTAGGTGTTAAAAATTTATTAAAGTTGAAACAACATGTAATTGTCTCTGGCAATCAAGAAAGATGAATACAACTTTAAATAAGTTTAAAAACAAATTTCTTAATTTAAGAAACCAGGCATATAAATTGAATCTATTTACTTAAACAAGATTTTTAAAACTAAAATTATAATTTTTAGTTTTGAAATAAGCGTGCAACTCTGGGTTGAACAAAAATGGGGAATTGGGTAATCTCTGGTGATCTCAGTGGTTTTGGATGTTGTATTCTTCAGTGATGATAGTACGATGATCAGAGACTTAGGGAAAATTGGTAGGAAGTTGATTAGATCATTGTGGCAGTAGCGATATTCGATTTTTGGTTTGTAACCCTAGTTTTGACTAGGTTTGATAATTCGATCACCACGGTTTCTCTGGTTGATCGAGTGAAACAGGGTCTTGGGTGAGGGTAGCTTGGTCGTTGACGAAGGGTTGGTCGAAGTTTCAGAGTCTCCGGCGGTCGTGATGAGGATAACGAAGCGATGACAGGTCAGGGTGTTCCCAGATTTTACGTTGTTCCAGGTTTTGGAATGATGGCCTCGAATTTGATTTAGATATTTTGAACACGATCTGATGATCGTGATGAGTTACGTGGAAGATAGTTGACTTGACGAAGATCATGGCGATGATCGGAGCCCTCGCGTTTGGCCGTGCATGTGCACAGCACAGTGGTGTTTGGATGGCCTGGGATGTTATCGTGGCTGTCGCGTGATGTTGCTCGAGTATTTTTGGGAAACGAATCGTGTCGAACCCGATGCGCATGAGTGTTTTTATCACTGCATTTTTTAAATTTTATAAAATTGAAAAGAAGAAGAAAGAGTAGAGGGAAAAACTCGAGTGTTTTGAGATTTTACACGAGGAAGGTCTCGGGGGGGAAACTCGCGTTTGCTCGAAGTAGACGAGGGGAGGAGCTATGGTAGAATTGTTCAGGTTTTAAAAGCTGTTGCAAGTTTTAACAGTTTTTTTTACAAGTTAAACCAAGTTATTAAATAAAGTTCAATAATGAATTTGAGTTAGTTTTGAAATTTGAATAATTTAATTTAAATTTGGAATTAAATTTAGTTTTATAAATTTAAAGGTATAAATAAGTTTAAATGTTAAAGTTCCTTTAATATGTGAATTTAATAAATAAATTTGATTTAAACTCTTTTAAAATTTCTTTATAATAAAATATTACTTCAACAAGTGATTTAAAGGATTTTTTAAATTAGTTTTAAACTTTACTAAAGATAAACGAGGGTTCATTTTAAATCTTGAGTTTAAAATGAAATTTAGAAAGGCAAGTTGAAATAAAAAGGTTTTCAACATATTTGTAAATGATATTTAAATCACTACTAAGAATGAGTTCACCTTAAATTAATAAAGATTGAATGATTCGTAATACATTAATTATTAAGATAATAGTAATGGATAATTAATGTTTTGTGTCAATTAAATTAGTAATTGTAAGTTTAATCTTATTAATTAAGGTCTAATTTATTAAAACAATTAATTAATTGGTTAATTAATTATGTAATTGGTTTAAAAGATTAATCTAATTAATTTATTAATTAAGAAGAATTAATAAAGGTGATTGATAAATTAATCTATATCAATTGATTTGTAATTAATAAATCAGGATTAGATAATTAATTCATAAGTAATTAATTTAATTGGAAATAAATTGAATTAATCAAGATAAAACGATTAATTAATCCTACTTTCCAATGATTTTTGAATGGTTGACCTTACTTATGAATGATTATATTGTATGAAATGCCTTGAATTGATTGTCCTATCTGATCTGTGATATTTTATTCCGTGGATTGAGCTGTATATAATTTATTCATTTATTGATGATACATCTATATATTATCTGTGAATCTGTGAATGGGCGATAAGCTTTATAGTTATATCGCTTATCAACTATATTTCTGTGTTTGATCTGTAATGATTGAATGATGTTGCACTATTGTGTTAAACCCTTTGACCACACTTATACACACACCAATATGATTTCACGAGGAAATCGATTAAGTCAAAGATTTTGAAATGATTTACAAAATTGAATATTTGAATTCAAATATTTTGAAAATGGATTGAGATTAAAGTAAAAAGCTTTTGAAATGGAATTTCAAAGATGAAATATAGTTTGGATAACTTGATTGAGTTTTGAAATTTAAATATTTTGATTTAAATTTGAATTCAATATTTGAAATTGAATTCTATGATTTAGAAACTAGGATATAAAGAAAAGTTATTCAACTTATAATAAGTTATATGGGTTTTTAAACCATTTTTTAAAGTGTTGTTTTTTTGGAATTTGAATTAATCCAAAAGATTTAACTTGTATAAATAAGATCGAATTTCTTCGAAACGAAAACTACTTGTTTTCAAATAATAATAGCTTCCATTTTAAAGAAAGAATCTCTAAATTATGTTGAAAAGGTTTCAAGTTTGAAATAGAATCGAAATGTTTTGAAAGCTATAAGTTGAATCTTTGATTAACAAGTTAATCGAATTTTGAAAGCTATAAGTTGAATCTTTGATTAACAAGTTAATCGAATTTTGAAAGCTATAAGTTGAATCTTTGATTTAAAGATTCAACAAGTTAATCGAATTTTGAAAGCTATGAGTTAAATCTTTGATTTAAAGATTTAATGAATTAAATCCAATTGAATTGGAATTGTTTTGAAATCCAGGAATGAATATTTGTGAAAGTAGGTGAACTTTAGGAAATAAATTTTTTGTTAAAAGATTTGAAATGGTAATTGGTTTAAACCATTTGAAAGGAAAGTTTTTGGATTTTAAGTTGTGACTTAATTGAAATCCCAATATCCATATGTTTTTAAAATACTGCACTCACTATTCGGTTTAGCCGGGAGAGGACCTTTGTGTCATGTATCCCATTCCGAATATGTGATACGTCGTTATGAATTGCATTTGAAGACCGGTGTTGAAGACCGGATAATTTTGAAAACGTAAGGACAACTCGTCGAATGTCTTTGCATCGAATGGCCCCGGTATAGAGACTCCATATGTGAGGGGAAGTCCGAACGTGATTAGTGAATACCCGGATTGCAAGGGCTTCGTAAGAAGTGCCTTCGGTTCTGTTCGAACCCAGAACAGACTTGTATGGATTGTTATGTCTAACATTACAATTTGAGATATAAAGCTGATTTCTTTCAAATATATTTCTGCTGGTGGCGGAGAATTTATTCTCTTAGCTTAACACCCTTCTCTGAGACGTACGAGCTCAGAGGTTATGTAGTTGAAGGTTATCAACGATATATTCCCAATTTGGTAATGTGACATGCTGAGTGTTGCTGTGAAATGATCATTGTGTTGATCATTTGTGATAGGATCATTTGTTTGATCGTTTATCTTTGTGATCATTTCTATGATCATTTGTTGACCCAAAGCACGGCTTTTGTATAAAGTGTGTTTTTGTGGACGAGACTTCGTCGAGCCTCACAAACCGGTAATGGTCGAAACAGGAATTGTGCAGCAAGGTTTTCAGGGATCGCTTCCCTAGGGTATGACCATTCCTTCTGGAAAAGGGTAGTATCATGGTATGGAGCCCAGATACTTACTCATGTTGAAACACCTATTATTATGGTGTGATGTTGGTTAGAGAGCTCTCGTTTAAAGGTTCCAAAGGAATGGGGGTGGTATATCTGAGGGTTTGTAATATCCCTTGGGAAAAGGGGTTCCCGGCCTTGTTTAGCAGAGAACGGTTTGGTTCTCGGGGCGTCCTTCCAGAGGCGTTTCCATGTGGAAATGGGAAGTTCCTTGGCCTGACCATTTGTTGGAAATCCATTCTTCAAATACGTACCTTGTACGGTTTTAGTTGTAGAACCTATCATTCACTTATGGTGGCGCCCCACTGTTTGGATGGTAGCTATAGTAGGCATACGATAATGGTCGTATGTTGGCCAAGATTTATATCTTTATTTTCGAAATAAATTTTTCCTACACTATGCACTAGTAATAATATCAAATGTTTCTTTTAATGCGTATCAAGCATCTTTGACTATCATAAGGAGAAATCTCCTCCGATTCTGCGTTTGCATTGTGTGTGTGTGCGGGAGGCCTTATGGTAGTCTCATTTCTAAAAAGCATTGCGAATCTATTTTAAAATATTTCTTTGTTTGTTTTTAAAGATAAACTGTTTTCGTTGCTCACACCAGTCCCACGACTGATCCGGAGTTTATTGTTTCTTTCCTAAACTCTGGGTGCTCATTATTTTCTACACGAGCAGTCTAGAGTTGGGTTTTCAAATAGTTAGATATAGTGGATTATCTGGAGTTAGTTCAGTCTTTGGACCACACCAGTCTTGCTTAGCTTGGTGCATCGTTATTGGGGGTTCGAGCTATTGTTGGATTGATTCTTGGAGATGGAGTTGCAGTTCTCGGAGTTCTTCCTTGAAGACTATCTTAGAGTTATATTGTTTCGCTGCTAGATGTCATCTATTTTCTGTTCCGCTGCTATTTTATTGTATCATATCTCTGATGTATATTGATATTTATTGTATCATCTGTTGTATCAGATATTGTATCAATGCTGTATAGCAATGTATTATTCTTTTTATTCTGCTGTGTTGTTTACTTAATGTTGTTATAAGCCCCGGCGGGCCGGATTCGACACTTGAACTTGCGGCATTCGAATATAGGTAACGTATTCGGTGTCGATTTTCGAAGGTCAAGTCAGGATCGCTACAATTGGTATCGGAGCTAAGGGTTGAACTTTAGCTCAGGAGTATAACACATTAAGTAACTCATTAGAGATAGGGTGAAGTATACCCTAGAATGAGTATATCCCTAAGATATCCGTTTGAATGCCTCAGTAAATTCTTTTACTATTCACCGATAGTAAGTATGAGTGTAAGTAGATAACGAGATAGGGGATAGGGAAGTACGACTATAATTGGTCAATACTCTGTAACAACAGTGGAAATAACTTTCTTATCAATTTCTTTGATTCGATTCTAAATTCTTTTGATTGCTTCGTGACAGCACCAGAAAGAAGTTTCGATATGATGGTGGCTCTACGATTCGTTATAGAAAATCCTTATCTTTATCGATTTCTTATCAGTTTCTGATTTAAACTTTAATGAATATGAATTTAAAATTTGAGATTGAAAATTTTAAATAAATTGGAAAATTTTAAATTGAGTTAAATTGATCAATAGAATATGAAGGATAATTTGAATTGAATCGATAAAACGATTTTATTTAAAACTAAGTTTGAAATTCTATTGAAATTTCTTGTGAATATCAAAGTCCGAAGAGGGACAAATTGGTATATATTTTGAGATATTCCGACTTGAGTTTGGAATTCATATCTTGTGTTTGAGGAATTATAGGAGATCGAATCTGTCTATCGCTGTGTTGTTTTCGTGCCTGCGAATTTCGAGGACGAAATTCTTTTTAAGGGGGGAAGTCTGCAACGATCTCGAATTTTATTAAGTTTAAATTGATAATTAAATTTTATTTTTGAATAAAATTTGTGAAATAATTGGTAATTAATATAAAATTTTAGTTAAACTTTAGATAATCGAGAATTAATTTGGATATTTGAAAATGAACATATTTATAAAATAGTTTGAAATAATTTTTAAGTAAATTTAGTATTTAATAATATAAGTTTAACAAAATAAAGGAAAGGTAAGATTTTAAATTTTTGTTTAAGTATAAAAGTGTGTTTATACTTGAGTTAAAATTTTATAAACAAATAACTGTAACTAAGGCATAATAAATAAAGTATTCAAACATAACTAAAAGTATGCTTATAAAATGAAGGGGAGATGTGTCAGGCCTTGTTATATACGAGTATGGTATAAAGTGTGGATTGTACAAGGCAGTTAATGTCACTATCTTTAGCCACTGAAATAAGATTTTTAGCCTCCACTTGTTTATAGGAATCTCAGCATAGTTAAACAATGCAAAGGAAAAAAAATGTACAAAGCAAGATCATATCAGCCGAGGCAACAATGCAAAACAACACTAAAACAAATTCAACCTAAGACACATATATTTGTATATAAAGAGTAACCAGGCAAGAACAAGTAAAGGCATGTGTAAACAAATCAAATTCATTATAAAAATGCATAAGAAAAGGGTCAAAGGACAGAGAAATTAATGCAACATGCTTCATGCATTTAATACAAGAATCACTATAGCCATGCCTATTATACTAAATGATATAATTAACCTGTACACTTTCCTATGTATCAGCCCCTATACAAGGAAGAAAAGTATCACTTCATTGTACAAAGAATTATAATATCACCTAAACAACTCATCTTCTATATACCAAACTTCCTCCTCATTTTAGTTCGAGCATCATCAACTTGAGAAAAAAAATGGAAATCAGGAAACAAGAATCTGAAAGCATGCAAGTTAATAATAATAAAATCTTCAAAAAACAAAGAAGCAATGTTTCCAGTGATTCAGACCTGAAGCATTTCAGATCATCAAACTCTAGTTTGCAAAAGCATTTTCAATTTCAAGCCTGAGTCTCCTCGGTTTATTTCTTCTAAGACAGGTGAGTAACTTTTAATAAATAAATAAAAAAATAATCTTAAGTCCCTGAATTAGTTGCTTATCTAGATCTAGAAAATGTGTATATATGTGATTGTGAAAATCTGTGTATGCCTGTAACTTTTGAAACTCTGTTCCTGTTGTTTTTTTTTAGACAAATGAGCAAACAAACCTTCATCACTTGATCTAGTAACTACTTGAACTTAGGATGTAAACAAATGTTGTTTGTTTGTTTTTAAGCTAGGTGTTAAAAATTTATTAAAGTTGAAACAACATGTAATTGTCTCTGGCAATCAAGAAAGATGAATACAACTTTAAATAAGTTTAAAAACAAATTTCTTAATTTAAGAAACCAGGCATATAAATTGAATCTATTTACTTAAACATGATTTTTTAAACTAAAATTATAATTTTTAGTTTTGAAATAAGCGTGCAGCTCTGGGTTGAACCAAAATGGGGAATTGGGTAATCTCTGGTGATCTCAGTGGTTTGGGATGTTGTATTCTTCAGTGATGATAGTACGATGATCAGAGACTTAGGGAAAATTGGTAGGAAGTTGAGTAGATCATTGTGGCAGTAGCGATATTCGATTTTTGGTTTGTAACCCTAGTTTTGACTAGGTTTGATAATTCGATCACCACGGTTTCTCTGGTTGATCGAGTGAAATAGGGTCTTGGGTGAGGGTAGCTTGGTCGTTGACGAAGGGTTGGTCGAAGTTGCAGAGTCTCCGGCGGTCGTGATGAGGAGAACGAAGTGTTGACAGGTGAGGGTGTTCCCAGTTTTTACGTTGTTCCAGGTTTTGGAATGATGGCCTCGAATTTGATTTAGATATTTTGGACACGATCTGATGATCGTGATGAGTTACGTGGAAGATAGTCGACTTGATGAAGATCATGGCGATGATCGGAGCCCTCGCGTTTGGTCGTGCATGTGCACAGCACAGTGGTGTTTGGATGGCCTGGGATGTTATCGTGGCTGTCGCGTGATGTTGCTCGAGTATTTTTGGGAAACGAATCGTGTCGAACCCGATGCGCATGAGTGTTTTTATCACTGCAGTTTTTAAATTTTATAAAATTGAAAAGAAGAAGAAAGAGTAGAGGAGAAGAACTCGAGCGTTTTGAGATTTTACACGAGGAAGGTCTCGGGGGGGAAACTCGCGTTTGCTCGAAGTAGACGAGGGGAGGAGCTATGGTAGAATTGTTCAGGTTTTAAAACCTGTTGCAAGTTTTAACAGTTTTTTTTACAAGTTAAACCAAGTTATTAAATAAAGTTCAATAATGAATTTGAGTTAGTTTTGAAATTTGAATAATTTAATTTAAATTTGGAATTAAATTTAGTTTTATAAATTTAAAGGTATAAATCAGTTTAAATGTTAAAGTTCCTTTAATATGTGAATTTAATAAATAAATTTGATTTAAACTCTTTTAAAATTTCTTTATAATAAAATATTACTTCAACAAGTGATTTAAAGGATTTTTTAAATTAGTTTTAAACTTTACTAAAGATAAACGAGGGTTCATTTTAAATCTTGAGTTTAAAATGAAATTTAGAAAGGCAAGTTGAAATAAAAAGGTTTTCAACATATTTGTAAATGATATTTAAATCACTACTAAGAATGAGTTCACCTTAAATTAATAAAGATTGAATGATTCGTAATACATTAATTATTAAGATAATAGGAATGGATAATTAATGTTTTGTATCAATTAAATTAGTAATTGTAAGTTTAATCTTATTAATTAAGGTCTAATTTCTTAAAACAATTAATTAATTGGTTAATTAATTATGTAATTGGTTTAAAAGATTAATCTAATTAATTTATTAGTTAAGAAGAATTAATAAATGTGATTGATAAATTAATCTATATCAATTGATTTGTAATTAATAAATCAGGATTAGATAATTAATTCATTAGTAATTAATTTAATTGGAAATAAATTGAATTAATCAAGATAAAACGATTAATTAATCCTACTTTCCAATGATTTTTGAATGGTTGACCTTACTTATGAATGATTATATTGTATGAAATGCCTTGAATTGATTGTCCTATCTGATCTGTGATATTTTATTCCGTGGATTGAGCTGTATATAATTTAGTCATTTATTGATGATACATCTATATATTATCTGTGAATCTGTGAATGGGCGATAAGCTTTATAGTTATATCGCTTATCAACTATATTTCTGTGTTTGATCTGTAATGATTGAATGATGTTGCACTATTGTGTTAAACACTTTGACCACACTTATACACACACCAATATGATTTCACGAGGAAATCGATTAAGTCACAGATTTTGAAATGATTTACAAAATTGAATATTTGAATTCAAATATTTTGAAAATGGATTGAGATTAAAGTAAAAAGCTTTTGAAATGGAATATCAAAGATGAAATATAGTTTGGATAACTTGATTGAGTTTTGAAATTTAAATATTTTGATTTAAATTTGAATTCAATATTTGAAATTGAATTCTATGATTTAGAAACTAGGATATAAAGAAAAGTTATTCAACTTATAATAAGTTATATGGGTTTTTAAACCATTTTTTAAAGTGTTGTTTTTTTGGAATTTGAATTAATCCAAAAGATTTAACTTTTATAAATAAGATCGAATTTCTTCGAAACGAAAACTACTTGTTTTCAAATAATAATAGCTTCCATTTTAAAGAAAGAATCTCTAAATTATGTTGAAAAGGTTTCAAGTTTGAAATAGAATCGAAATGTTTTGAAAGCTATAAGTTGAATATTTGATTAACAAGTTAATCGAATTTTGAAAGCTATAAGTTGAATCTTTGATTTAAAGATTCAACAAGTTAATCGAATTTTGAAAGCTATGAGTTAAATCTTTGATTTAAAGATTTAATGAATTAAATCCAATTGAATTGGAATTGTTTTGAAATCCAGGAATGAATATTTGTGAAAGTAGGTGAACTTTATGAAATAAATCTTTTGTTAAAAGATTTGAAATGGTAATTGGTTTAAACCATTTGAAAGGAAAGTTTTTGGATTTTAAGTTGTGACTTAATTGAAATCCCAATATCCATATGTTTTTAAAATACTGCGCTCACTATTCGGTTTAGCCGGGAGAGGACCTTTGTGTCATGTATCCCATTCCGAATATGTGATACGTCGTTATGAATTGCATTTGAAGACCGGTGTTGAAGACCGGATATTTTTGAAAACGTAAGGACAACTCGTCGAATGTCTTTGCATCGAATGGCCCTGGTATAGAGACTCCATATGTGAGGGAAGTACGAACGTGATTAGTGAATACCCGGATCGCAAGGGCTTCGTAAGAAGTGCCTTCGGTTCTGTTCGAACCCAGAACAGACTTGTATGGATTGTTATGTCTGACATTACAATTTGAGATATAAAGCTGATTTCTTTCAAATATATTTCTGTTGGTGGCGGAGAATTTATTCTCTTAGCTTAACACCCTTCTCTGAGACGTACGAGCTCAGAGGTTATGTAGTTGAAGGTTATCAATGATATATTCCCAATTTGGTAATGTGACATGCTGAGTGTTGCTGTGAAATGATCATTGTGTTGATCATTTGTGATAGGATCATTTGTTTGATCGTTTATCTTTGTGATCATTTCTATGATCATTTGTTGACCCAAAGCACGGATTTTGTATAAAGTGTGTTTTTGTGGACGAGACTTCGTCGAGCCTCACAAACCGGTAATGGTCGAAACAGGAATTATGCGGCAAGGTTTTCAGGGATCGCTTCCCTATGGTATGACCATTCCTTCTGGAAAAGGGTAGTATCATGGTATGGAACCCAGATACTTACTCATGTTGAAACACTTATTACTATGGTGTGATGTTGGTTAGAGAGCTCTCGTTTAAAGGTTCCAAAGGACCGGGGGTGGTATATCTGAGGGTTTGTAATATCCCTTGGGAAAAGGGGTTCCCGGCCTTGTTTAGCAGAGAACGGTTTGGTTCTCGGGGCATCCTTCCAGAGGCGTTTCCATATGGCAATGGGAAGTTCCTTGGCCTGACCATTTGTTGGAAATCCATTCTTCAAATACGTACCTTGTACGGTTTTAGTTGTAGAACCTATCATTCACTTATGGTGGCGCCCCACTGTTTGGATGGTAGCTATAGTAGGCATACGATAATGGTCGTATGTTGGCTAAGATTTATATCTTTATTTTCGAAATAAATTTTTCCTACACTATGCACTAGTAATAATATCAAATGTTTCTTTTAATGCGTATCAAGCATCTTTGACTATCATAAGGAGAAATCTCCTCCTATTCTGCGTTTGCATTGTGTGTGTGTGCGGGAGGCCTTATGGTAGTCTCATTTCTAAAAAGCATTGCGAATCTATTTTAAAATATTTCTTTGTTTGTTTTTAAAGATAAACTGTTTTCGTTGCTCACACCAGTCCCACGATTGATCCGGAGTTTATTGTTTCTTTCCTAAACTCTGGGTGCTCATTATTTTCTACACGAGCAGTCTAGAGTTGGGTTTTCAGATAGTTAGATATAGTGGATTATCTGGAGTTAGTTCAGTCTTTGGACCACACCAGTCTTGCTTAGCTTGGTGCATCGTTTTTGGGGGTTCGAGCTATTGTTGGATTGATTCTTGGAGATGGAGTTGCAGTTCTCGGAGTTCTTCCTTGAAGACTATCTTAGAGTTATATTGTTTCGCTGCTAGATGTCATCTATTTTTTGTTCCGCTGCTATTTTATTGTATCATATCTCTGATGTATATTGATATTTATTGTATCATCTGTTGTATCAGATATTGTATCAATGTTGTATATCAATGTATTATTCTTTTTATTCCGCTGTGTTGTTTACTTAATGTTGTTATAAGCTCCGGCGGGCCGGATTCGACATTTGAACTTGCGGCATTCGAATATAGGTAACGTATTCGGTGTCAATTTTCGAAGGTCAAGTCAGGATCGCTACACGATCTCAAATTCGGATTTGTGGTCACAAAATACCCCTTTATATTCAATATTTTTAAACCCTTAAGTATTCAACGTTTCAACTAAATTTTTATTCAATTTAGTTTTCTAAATAATAAATTCAAATTTAGTTCAACCTAAATTTTCATTTAATTCAATTTAGTTTCTAAATAAAAATTCAACTACATTGATTTCAAATACAGATCCGAATCTCAAATTTAAACCATTTAAATTCCAATATAGTTTAAGGCTTAAAAATTTAAATGTTCAATTTAACCGTTTCATATAGATCTCGATTTAACCTCATTATTATTTAGTCTTGAAATACTTCCTCATTTGATTCAAGATTATTTAATTAACCTTAAATTCCATTTTTCTCAATATTTTCTTTAATTTACTTAAACGTGAAATATGCATTTAATCGCTTAAATCAAAATCCTGTTATAAAATCCTACCTTTTTAAAATTTCCCATTTAAAAATTTTATATTGATTTAATTAAATAAATCCTTATTTAGATACCATTTAATAAACTCAAATTTATCTCCCCATCTTAATTTATCCCAGTTATTTCAAAAATCTATTTGAAATATAATTTACATAAATATTAACATAGTTTATGTATTAAATCAAACTTAATTAAATTAAATATTATTAAATCTATATATATAGAAATTTAAGAATTAACATTTATTAAGACCGTATATTTCTTTCCAGACAAAGAATTTATTTCCAAAATATTTATATATGAACCACGGTGTCTGTATATATTCCTTATCATCTGGTCAAGTGTTACGGATATTTATCATTTAAATCCATACACTAAATATATACGGATGGATATCATTCCAATCCGTAATCCCAAATTTAATTAAATGAAAATCGCTTGGGTCTATCATTTCAACCTATAACGAAATTCTCCTATTCTAAAGTCTGTTCGGGTATGTATCATTTCAACCCATAGTGAATTCTAAACTACAGGGAACTTGCAGAGTGATAACAGATAACAAAAATATAGCAGGATATGATAATAATATACAACAGGAATATATCATCAGTAATTAAATAAAGTATAAACAATAGGATATGGTTTCATATCCCGTAGGTGAACAGATACAGGTAATAGCATAAATATAACAATTTAAATAACTACAGCAACATATTTCAATTGTCGTTTCAATTGAAATCAAATTTAATTTATAAAAGAATGTAAATCGTGAGTGATTGCTCACCTTTTGAGGTTAGAGAATATAGACAACGAAGTTGAGTTACGAAATCCAAGCATGAATTACGAAGCAAAGCACGGAGGACATGGGTTTGTAAACAGTAAACACAACTATGACACGTATCATCAATCAAATCTACCTTTAAAAAAACTGTACCAAATTTATAATTTACTATATGTATACATAACAAATTACAAACTTATTTACTTATGTATGCTAACAGAATATATCTATGAACCTGAACCAAACCATACATATAATTAAATAAATAAGCTTATACTCAAGCAAGCCTGAAGAGAAAACGTAACTTACTTATGATCAGATGTATACGTACAGGAACAGTTCATCCATTTATATCTCTTCTAATCAATGTTTTAAAGCAAATTTAATCATACAATACACCTATCATATATATAACTCTATATATATATTCCAATGCAAAACAACACGACATATGTATACACTTGAATTATGATATACTATAATAACATATGCTGATATATACATAACTTAACAACTTATAGAAGAAGAAAAATATATATGTAAACAGTAAACACAACCTTTAATATAAATACTAATATCCTATATTTATAAAAATATCTTGTTTACAGATTCTAAATAAAACATTAACAAGAATGAAAAGCAAAACAAGAAAGAAAAAGAAGTAGCAGGAAAATATATGCGAACCTTCCCAGATTAACTCGAGCGAATGGAGGTACGACCAGACGATGCGCTCGGCCGAGAGTGTGGGAACGGGAAGCGGTGGTCCGGAGAGAGACACGGCAGGGCTGGGAATTTGGGTTCGAGTGTAGGCGACAGGGAGGGGATCGGGAAGGCTGCGTGAAGCGAAGGAGGGGAGGTCGTGAGGCAGTGCTTGGTGGTCGCTGGTGGGTGAACACGGGCGGAGGAGGCTACAGCGGTTGGTGGAGGAAGAGTGGGGATGAGAATGGTAGGCCAGAGTGGAGATGGTCCACGTGTGGTGAAGCGGCATGTATGAGGTTGCCGTGGGAAGGGGATGAGTGGCGAAGGATTCGGTCAGAGGTTGTTTGGTCGGCAGGAAAAGGGATGTAGCCGAGCGTTGTTGTTTGTTCGGTGATGTGTTATTTAGTTTGAGATGGCAAGGTGTGACGTTGTACATTGAATCATGTAGAGGGGAAGAAGCTACAGAGAGGAGAAGATAAAATAACGTACCTGATTTCAAAATGGGCAGTAAACAAAAGAGAAGGCAAAACGAATATATACTAGAGGAATGAAACAAAATGCCAACGGTCTGCCTATGATTCAGCTAAACGTTAATGGCAAATTACTCCTGGGCTGCACGTTTCAAATTTGAAACCGAAGAAGGAATGAATGAGAAACGGCTACAGATCAATTAAAGAAGGAGAGGAGTGTGCGTGCTCTGATTTTGCTAAAATAAATTTCGACGTTTAAAATAATAAAGGTTGGAATTCATTTCAAAAGTAACAGCAGGACCTTAGATTGATGGGCAGATAAGTAAATCAATTTAAATTTTGAAACGCAAAAGGAAAAGTTAAGTCACAATTTAGGGTATTGTTACAACGAACAATTTATTGCTTCCGTTGTACACCGGATCCCAAAATACAGAAATAAATATACCATTGAGATCAGCACGACGAGGCTATCACAACGGTATACAGATATCAGTGGTATGATCATCTGATCAAAAGTCGATGATCGGTACCAAAAAATGCTGCAAATTTGTCAGAAATAAGGTAAACGGAGCAGTAGACGTCCGAATTTGGAAAAACTAAAGATGACGTCTCACTCAGAAGAGGATTTAGAAGAAAAAAATTTAGAAAAATATCCAGGCTTGAAAATAAATTTATTGTCAGCAATTATTAGCTAGCTTGAATTTAATAGAATTTAACAATGAAATAAACTTTGATAAAATAAATTGAAAATTTAAAATCTGCTATGATTAATTAGACGAAATCCAAATATTAAAATTTTATTTCAAAATATTATTATAAAATTTCTCAAAAGTTTCAATTAATTACGTTAAATAAAACCATTTAAAACTAATAAAATCTACGGGTCGTTACAGAGGTTGATTGATGATCGGGGTTTCAGTCTACAGGCGTTCGAATTCTTCAATTTTGTTCTGTGATGTGTGGATCGAGTTTCTGGGTAATCGATGGGGTCGAGATGATCGTCATCGACTTGTAGATGCCGGTAGGGTCGATCAGATCGACGTTGAACTTGCGTGCACGTGCACAAGTTTACAGGGTATCAGATTTGCTGTATGTTTTGGAAGCTTCGGGGAAGACGTGGGTTTTCTCGTATTCGCACTTGAATTTCGGAGGAGGAGTGGGTTGTTCACGTGGTCATCAGTGAGAAGTGTGGGTTTCGATGAGTATTTGACTCAGGTATTTTGATTGGTGGCTCGGGTTAATTCTGGATGGTCTCGGGTTCTCGATCGCGATTTGTTCGCGTGTATAATATCTTGCAGCAGTTTTAAATTTAGACAAGTTTTTTTAAAAAAAGTATGGAACTTGGTCTTGGTTTGAGTAATCTTGGGTTTTGTGTCGGGTAAGGATAAATTGTAACATGATGTTTTATGGTTAAACATAATTAAGTTTTAATAATACACTTAATCATTCTTTGATAAATAAAGTATTTATTTAAGTGGTTGATTAATTTAGTTGAATTAATCATTTAACTTAGTAAGTTAATTCTTAAATTTTACTTAATTAATAAGATTTTAAATGATAATTAAGTAGTTAATTAACGTAAATGACTAATCTTTTAATTGATTAAGTTTTGGGTGATTAAGATTAATTAATTAATAAGTGTAATTAAAGAGTAATTAATTGTTTGACAAGTAAAGATTAATTAATAAAAGTAATTAAAGAGTCATTAATTGTTTGACAATTAAAGATTAATTAATAAAAGTAATTAAAGAATAATTAATTGGTTAACAATTAAAGATTAATTAATAAGATTAATTAAGGGTTAATTGTTGTAATTAATTAATTATTAAAGGTTAATTTATTTTTAACTAATGTGATTAATTAATTAATTAAGGATTAATTAATCAATAAAATTATTAATGTTAATCTGTCAGGGTTAATTAATTGAGAATAATTAACCAATGGGGTAATTACTTAATGAAAGTAATTATGGATAATTAATTTAGATAGATAATTAAAGGATGATTAATTATGATGAATGGTTAATGGATGATTAATTTATTTATTTGTAATTAATTAATGTTAAGTAAGCAGGATTTAACGGTAATCTAAGTGATTAAAGTTGATGATTAATTTAATTAGAGATTAATTAAATTAATTAGGAATTATATATAATAAATCTTGCTTATGAATGATTGAATGATATTGTATGCCTTAGATTATTTGATATCTCTAATAGGTGATTTTTGATGCTATATGATATGATATGTTTGGACTGAATTGTGATGGTATGGTTTGCCTATCTAGGATGAATGGCCATGCAAATATGTAATTCTAGAAATGAATGGAATTGTTTAAACTTAAGCAGCTTTGTTTTTAAAATGACAGTGGATTTGAAGAGACCGGGGTCGGCTATCAGCAAAATACCCAAAACCACTTCGATTTGTAATCTGCAATAATTCTTTATGGATTTGATTTTGGAATAAATAGGTTGGAATGAAATAAATGAGGTAAACTTGGTCAATTAAGCTGAGTAGTAATGCTTAGATATGATTGTAAGATGTGATTTTGATTAAGGCAAGCTAAGAACTTGTAAAAAGATATGAGTTATCCGGGTTTTAAAATAGTTTTATGCATTGATATTTCTTGTTAGATGGGTTTACTCACGCTGGTTTCTAGCCTGACCCGGGTGTTACTTTGACGTAATACTCGAGTCAGACCGAGCATTACAGATTTTCAGGTAAGGACATTCTGGAGCTCAGGTGGCGAGCTGGATGACAGGAACGTATGGAGTGTATTCCGCTGTGATATATTGTTATTTATCTGGGACAAGTTATTCTAACTGTCCAGTGATTATGAAATGTTGTAACTCTGATGTATTGATGTAAATTAACTGATACAGTTTTTCCTTTGTATAACCGCTATTTTATTTAATATTATATTTTGATCCACTGCAAACGTGAGATGGTGTTTCTTTTCCTTCTTCTTCTCTCTTTTCTTTTTCCCTAACTATTTGGAATTTTCGAAATCGAAAATTCCAGGTCATTACAGAAATGTATACTCCACAATTGGAAATTACATAAAGAGAAAATTACAGGCATATATTGCACAAATACAACCTGTAACAAGATAGTATGCACATAGAAAAATTAGAAAAAATACACACACAGAAAACAAGCGCATGCAGATACACTTGTTTTTATAAATGTGTGTGTATGTAAAAATGACTGTACTTAGATACATATCTTGAGAAACAAGTACTTGGCAAACTCGTAATCCACTGATATACTAGTTGCAAACAAATATTCCTTTAAAAAATTACATACGATAGGAATAAATAATGCACAAAGTAACTATTTTTACTTCCTATGATATATAACTTGAATTATGCCCTAATCAGTAATGAACTATTAGGTAGTATAATGCCATACTTAATTATTAACCAACATAAACCAGTTTTGTGGCCCGAGTCAAAATCTATTAATACGACTGTGTGTTGTCAACCTTGCGGTATTAAGAAAATAAGAATATGCAACTTTGTAACAAGTATTGACTTTTTTATATTTTACCATACTTTTAACTAACAATACTAAGTCAAAATTTTATAGAGTATACAGTAAAAAAACTAAAATGCAATTTAATTTGAGATAAACGAGAGATGTAAGTTGTGATTTCCAAATTTTAAATGATTTAATATATCACCACTGAACTAATTATTGAAGATGACAATAATTGCTTTTTTAAGTATTTTTTTTAAAACCCCTAATTTTATTGACATTATTTAGGATATTTAATTAGAATAAATCAAATAGAATAATGTAGATAAGGAGATTGAGGTAGATAAATAAACTAAGTGGTCATTCTTATTCAAAGCAAATGAACTTATGAATTGTTAAGTATTAAGAAATTGAACATAAGGGCATTAGGGTAAATTGCCGCCCACATTCTCCTCCTTATACCATTTTCATTAGGCTATATACGTTCATTTTATTACAAGTAAAATTATACTGTAGGAGATAAAGCAAGGCCGACCATTAGGAAGAAAGAAGAGAAGAGAAAAATCAATTTAAAGCTTAGGATTCAAGCTAAGAAGAAATCAATCTCGATCAAACTTTAATTGCCTTATCCAATCTACGGTGAATAATGATTTCTACATCTCTATTATGGTTTTTGATTTAAGAGTAAATTTGTTTTTATGATATATTGAATGATACGCTTGATTATGATTTATACGATTTAGATATGTTATATAATGGAGATATACACGGTTTTGAGGTAAAACAAAGATTAAATGTTTTTAAATGCTAAGGAAAATTTTATGTTATGGAAGACATGATTTTGGAGTTGTGTTTAAATTTTTATAATTTTCCAAGTCGTGGAGAATTAGTTATGAATTTTCAAAGGAAAATATTGTTATTTGGGTTTGTTTAATTTTGGAAAATAAATTAAGAATTTGGGTCTGGAATTTTAGTATGATAGATAACATGATTAAAGCGAATTTTTGGAATTTTTGGAGATTTTTACTAAGTGATTTAGTATGAAATTAAATTATTTCGAATGGAGGACCTAAATGATTTAATTGTTTTGATAATAGGAAGGGATTATTTGCTAAAAATTATCCTAATTTTAAATCTGAGAAAATGTGGAAAATATTATCCAAATTATTTAAAAATTTGTGAAAGCCAATCAAATGTTTACAAGTTGGCAAGTGTGTTAACAAAAGTTTATTTACTTTGGTGAAAATAGCGTTTATTCAAAAAAAGGGTTCCGCCTTCTCTGGGACCTTTCGACCAAGACCTTTCCAATTCATTATAACCAACAAGTTCGAAATCAATGCACATGATATCATTCAGGTGGTATGTAGTGAATTAAACAAAGGCGGAAGGTAGGTCGTCAAAGGGTTGCTTTCGAAGGAGTTGGTTCATTAATATTTTTTTTAAAGAAAATAACTTGCTTGTTTTTAAAAAAGCTTTCGACACTGTCAAAAGCTACTAGGGCGAAAGCTACGATTTCGAAAGGATGGTTTTTAAAGAGCTTTTGACACAGTCGACAATTATGCTTTCAACACAATCGAAAGCTAAGTTTTCAGAAGGATAGTTCATAAAGGGGCTTTCGACACAGTCGAAAGCTATGTTTTCAAAAGGGGATTTCAAAGAGGCTTTCGAAAGAGAGCCGCCGCCTTTGTTTCAGTGAAGTAGCTTTCGAAGGAGTTACTTAGATTAAAGCTTTCGAAGAGGTAGTTGTCCACTAGGTCGAAACCCTTCTAAGAATTTGTGACCTTCCGATGGCATCGAAGGCATTGATGTTGTCAAAAAGTTCAATCTTTATAAATACAAGCCACTTCCGAAAGCTTTCAAAGGGGTTGAAAGCAAAGCTTTAAAGGGGTCAAAGGCAAAGGTTTCGAAAGGGGTTTCGAAGCCAACCATCAATTGTTTTCCTAGATATTTCAATGCTTTCGAAAAGATTGTTTCGACACCATCAAACTTCCCCAATATTTTACAAAATAAAGAGTGGTTTCGAGAGAGATGTTTTCACCTATTTTCACTTTGACCCAAATTAATGTTTTAAGTGTAACCCTAATGCTTTCGAATAGGTGGATTTTCAATGGTTTCCAAGGGTAACCTACATTGCTTTCAAAACGATAATTTCAAGTGGTTTTGAATCCATGCTTCTACACTTATATAATAATACTTTAACATGGTCAAAAAGTTTTTGAAAGAGGTGTTTTAAAATATTATAAAGGCTGGAGCCTATTGTTTGAAAATATGTGTTTTATGCTTTCGAAGTGGCCGAAAGCAAAGCTTTCATAGGGGATACTTTCGAAGGGGTTGTAAAATTGTTTTCTTTTAACCAAGCTTTATACTTTCACAGGGGATAGTTTTTAGAGAATATGTTTATATTACACTTGATGTTTGGACATGTAGGGTGGGTAACCTTATATAATAACTTTTGTTTAACCTTGGGGATATAGGGGGTGGGTTTAATGAGTTCAACACAATAGTTGAGGATACCGACACTTATTTGTTTTGACACAATCATTGGGGGTACCAATGTAAATTTTAAATGAATATAACCTAAATTAGGGATACTAAAGGAAATTGGTTAATCATGTGAATAACATGATATGATTAGAATCATGGGGATAATATGAGTTAAATGGCTAAGTTATGAGTTCATATTCATCCTAGGAAAACTATGAGTTTTTTGATGGATAGTCAGCATCATGTCGAGGATGGATAGTCTCCATATGATTAAAGATTGGTTCATACTCATCTGAGGAAAAATATATGATGTCTGATGGATAGTCAACATCAAGTCAGGGATGGATAGTCTCCATGGGTATAAAGAAGAGTTCATTGTTATCCTAGAAAAACTAGGGGATGTGAGATGGACAGTCTACATCAATTTAAGCAAAATGAATGTGAGATGGATGGTCCCTCGACACAAATAAATTGGGATAGGGAGTCCTTGAAAATAAAAGACGGATAGTAAGTTGAAGCTTAGATGACTAGACTAAGAAATCTGGGATTGAAAAACCGATTTATTCTTAAGTATGCATATCATCATGATTAGTTTGAGATGTATGTTTTAACCATTGTGGATGTAGGATCACAGACTATGGTTTCATGAAGGTTTTACGATACTAGTGAGGGAGAACCCGTTTTGCTAAGCGGCGTGGTCTCACTAGTTATCTAAAAGGATTGAAATGTTAGATTATTACTCATACTAGGCATTATGTTTGACTCGAAGTTATTGTTTTCCCTTTAAACTCTCGGGTACTCAATTGACCTTGATTAGTTTGAAATTTAAGGTTCTCAAGTTCGCTTCTCTGACGAATAAAGCTTCTAGAGGCATGCAGGAGGCAGATAGTTATTTCGTGTTATCTTTTCCGCTGTGTATTTGTTTGAAAAGGCAGATTTATTAGCCTTACTTTATACTCTGATCAACCAAGGGGGCATGATTATATGTCGCTCTTAGCATATATGTAATAATTATATTTTTCTTAACGTGGTTATTGTTTTAGGATTTTGTAATGAACATGAATTGTTTTGAATGAAATGTGGAAATATGTTTTTATATTGTTAATTTTTTTCCATATTATTGTGATCTATGCATCAATGAATCAAGCATCACTGTATATGGTCGTCGAAGATTAATAACTATGGATGATAGCATCATCCGTGGCTGTCAGTTTTAGTTCTCAAAGTAGGGGGATGTTACATGTTGATATCAGAGCATATGTTTATGGAACTTTAAAATAAAGATAAACCTAAAATCTTTTTGCAACATAATCCAATGAATTTAAAAATATGATTGGGGTTTGGGTTTACACTATAGAAACGTACTTGTATTTGTTATGCATAAGTATAAGCTCAGTCTCTAGACTTCTATCTTTATTTGGCTACTCTTATGTATCTCACGAGGCTTGGATACAGATATGGACGGAAGAAGAGGCAGAGTTAATGTGAGAGAAGAAAGCACCACCACTAATAGAAATGCCCGATGCAATGCTAGAAGAGGACAAGGTCAGGCTGAAAATGTAGGTGTTGGGGTCCCCCAAGTGGACATGAGAGCCATTTATTAGTTTTTTGTAAACATGATGCAAGCAGGAATCACTGCCACGGTTGTAGGAGTAAATGCTGTAGGAGGCGTTCAGGTAGCTCCAATGGTTGATAACTACGCTAAGCTGAGCAGAGACTCTACCGGTTTGGGTGGAAAGCCATTTGTTGGAACGGAGGATGCGGTTGAAGTTGAGAACTGGCTTTTGAACTATGAAAGGACCTTTATAGATTTTGGCTTGGACGATGGAGAGAAGAGAAGGCTAGCCTCTAAGCAGTTGGAAGGGTTAGCGCTTTATTAGTAGAACAACGTGATGGTCGGAGTACCGGAGGAAGAGCTGACATAGGCAGATTTCAGGAGAAAGTTTGAGCTGAGGTTTCTATCTGAGGTTGCCAAATCGGAATTGATGAGGGACTTCATGGATCTTGTCCATGGAGGGATGTCAGTGATCGAGTATGCTGCTAAGTTTGATGAGCCGTCTCCATATGGTTGTGCTTTAGTTGACACTAATGTTAGAAGGAATGAGAGATTCATTAGATGATTGAGGCCAGAGCTAGGCAGAATGACTATGGCCCATATCTAAAATCCTTCTAATGTGGTGGTGGAGATGGCCATTCGCTGTGAGTAGCTGCTTGCTATTTCTACTAGAGAGAAGCCAATTGAATAGGGTCCTCTAGTGAAGAAGAGGAAGTTCATTAAGAAGAAGGGTGCTCAGAAAGGAGGAGCATCCAAGAAAGGGAAAACAGATATAGTTTTCTACAATTGTGATAAGAAAGAGCACCATGCTAATGAGTTCCGTTCGGGTGATGGAAAGATGGTTGTGGGGAAGTAGAATGTGAAATGCTATAATTGCAACCAGATGGGGTATTACAACAACAAGTGTCCTGAAGCTGCCAAGGCAGGAAAAGGAAAGGTCTTTGCTTTGGAACCACCATCCTCTAAACCAACTACTGTTGAGAAAGGGAAGATTATAATGGAAGGTACGCTTTTGATTCAGAGTATATCAGTTAGGGTACTTTTTGATACCGGAGCATCGCAATCATTTATATCGTAGTGTTTGGTTGATAAGTTATGTATAGAACCCACATGCCTTGTTACTTCCTTAAGGGTTGCAAATCCAATAGAAGATTATGCAACTCTTGGGATGAGATGTGACCAGTTAGATTTTGATTCGTTAAGTCATAAGTTTGTATTCAATTTGTATGGCTTTGATTCCATAGATTTCGGGATCATCTTAGGTATGGATTAGGTTGGGTAAGTACGAGGCTAGGATATTTTTCTAAGATCGGGAGATATCATTAGACCTAAATAGTCACAACCGAATCATTTTCTCAGTAGAGAATTCCAATAAGAGTGCTTGTGCTTTGTTGAGCGCCAAGGAGGTTGGAGAAGACCTTAGTTAGGTTCGTGTGGCTAGAGAGTTTACGGATGTTTTTGAGCCGGTTGTTGGATTACCCTTGAAACGCACTATTGATTTTCGGATAGACCTTGTGGCAAGAGCTGAACCTGTCGGTAGACTACCTAGCAAAATGACACCAACAGAGATGAAGGAATCGAAGGTGCAGCTGGTGGATCTTGAGGGAAGGAATTTTATTAGACTAAACAGTTCATATCGAGGAGCGGTCAAAGTGTTTGTGAAGAAACTAAATGGGTCCTTAAGGATGTGCATTGACTATCATAAGTTAAACGAAAGGACGATCAAGAATAGGTACCCTCTGCCGAGAATAGATGATCCATTTGATCAGCTGAGTGGAGCTAGAGTATTTTCTCAATTGGATTTGGCGATAGGGTTCCATCACTTGAGAGTGGCGGTGGATAACATTCCTTTGATGACATTTCAGACTAGATATGTTTCGTATGAGTGGTTGGTGATGTCATTTCGATTGACAAATGCACCTGCTTTCTTCATTGATTTGATGAACTGGGTTTTTCGATTGCACTTGGATAGGTTCGTGTTGGTATTTATAGATGACATTTTGGTGTACTCTAAAGATGAAAGAGAGCGTGAGATTTATCTTAGAGTGGTGTTTGAGACGCTGAGGCAGAATCAGCTAAAGGCGAAATTTTCCAAGTGTCATTTTTGGATGAAAGATGTTAAGTATCTTGGTCTTGTGGTTTTAGAGGAAGGATTAGCAGTCGATCTAGATAAGATCGAAGCTGTCAATAATTGAAAGAGGGCAGAGACGGTAACTGAGATTAGGAGTTTTCTTGGACTTACTGACTATTACCCGAGATTCATCAAGGACTTCTCTGAATAGCAGCACCTTTAACGAAGTTGATCAAGAAAGATGTAAAGTTTTTTTGGTCTGACAAATGTGAGGAAGAATTCCTTAAGTTAAAGTGTTTATTGACCAATGCTCCAGTATTAGTAGTTTCTAATGGTAACCAAGGGTTGGTAGTATACACAGATGCGTGTGGAACTAGATTGGGAGCAGTGTTGATGTAGAAGGGCAAAGTCATTACTTATGCATCTAGGTAGTTAGACTGCATGAAGTAAAGATACCCTACTCACGACTTAGAGTTGGTTGAGGTGATTTTTCCTTAAAGATTTGGAGGCATTATCTCTTGGGGATAGATTTGAATTGTATACCAATTAAAAGTTTTTGAGATATCTATTCTCTCAGAAGGAGTTGAATATTCGACAATAGAGGTGGTTGGAGTTTTTGGCTGCTTATGAATTTAATATAGAGTGTACTCCTGGGAAAGGAAAGAAGGTAGCAGATGCTCTCAGTGGAAAACATCAGAATATGGTGTTAGCGATGTTGGTAGATTGGAAGGATCTGGAAGCTTTCGCCAGTTGTGGTGTGCAGTTGAGATCTACTGTTATTTCTAGTCTTGGTACTGCCATGTTATTTTGCATAGAAGTTCAATGAGTGCTGATCGAGAGGATAGCTTCGAAGCAGAGAGAAGATTCAATTTTAGCTAAAAGAAATAGAAGGCTCGAGGTAGGATCAGAGGTTGATGACCTAAAGGATTTTATTCTTGACCAAAGAGAATGGTTGAAAAAGAAGGGACGATTATGCGTTCCAAATGTAGAGAACTTAAGGAGAGAAGTTCTAGTAGAATGTCATCTATCGAAGTTTTTGATTCATCCTGGAGGAACCAAGATGTATAAAGATATGAAGATGAAAATTTATTGGGAAGGCATGAAGAGGGATGTTGGCTTGTGGGTTAGCTAGTGTGTTAACTGTTAACAAGTGAATGCAGAACATCGGAAGCCAAGTGGGTTACTTCAGCCTTTATATATTCCAATCTGGAAATGGGACTCGATATCGATGGATTTTATAGACGGGTTGCCAAGATCAAGTAAAGGAAATGAAAGCATATGGGTTAGTGTGGATAAGCAAACCAAAAGTGCCCATTTCATTTTGGTAAAGTCAACCAGGATAGCACCTGAATTTCGAGGACGAAATACTTTAAGGAGAGGAGCTTGTAACACCCCTAATTTTATTGACATTATTCAGAAGATTTAATTAGAATAAATTAAATAGAATAATGTGGATAAGGAGATTGAGTTTGATTAATAAACTTAGTGGTCGTTCTTATTTAAAGCAAATGAACTTATTAATGGTTAAATATTAAGCTATTGAGTATAAGGGCATTAGGGTAAATTGCCGCCCACATTTTCACTATTATACCATTTTCATTAGGCCATACACGTTCATTTTATTAGAAGTAAAATTATAACCATAAGGAGATAAAGCGAGGCCGGCAATTAGAAAGAAAGAAGAGAAAAATCAATTTAAAGCTTAGGATTCAAGTTAAGAAGAAGTCAATCTCAATCAAACTTCAATTTCCTTATCCAATCTAAGGTGAATAATAATTTCTACATCTTAATTTTGGTTTTATAATCATATGGTTTCGGAGTGTAAATATATTTTTATGATATATTGAATGATGATATGCTTGATTTATGATTTATATGGTTTAGGCAAGGTTGTATAAATGAAATATACATGGTTTTAGGGTAAATTCGAGATTAAATAGTTTTTAGAAAGCCATAGGACAATTTTATGTTATGGGAAATATGATTATGGAGTTGGGTAAAAAAATTCATAATTTTCCAAGCCATGGAGAATAAGTTACGAATTTTCAAAGGAAAATACGATTATTTGGATTTATAAATTAGTTTTGGAAAATAAATTAAGAATTTGGGTCTGAAATTTTAGTATGTTAGATAACATGAGTAAAACGAATTTCTAGACTTTTGGTTGATTTTTACTAAGTGATTTAGTATGCAAATTAAATTATTTCAAAAATAGGACCTAAATGATTTGATTGTTTTAATAATATGAAGGGCTTATTTTTTAAAAATTATCTTGATTTCAAATCTGAGAAAATGTGGTAAATATTATCCAAACAATTTAAAATTTTGTGAAATCCAATCAAACGTTTACCGGTAGGGAAGTTTGTTACAAAAAGTTTACTTAATTTGGTAAAAACTGCTTTTGTTCAAAAAAAAAGGGTTCCGCCTTCTTTAGAAAGACCTTTCAACAAAGTTCTTTCGACCAAGACCTTTCGACTTCATAGAAACCAACAAGGTTGAAACCAATGCGCATGTATCATTCCGGTAGTATGTAATGAATTGAACAAAGGCGGAAGGTAGGTCCTCGAAGGGTTGCTTTCGAAGGTGTTAGTTCCTGGGTTCGTTTTAGTTTGAAAAGAAATTCACTTGCCTGTTTATAAAAAAACTTTCAACAAGGTCGAAAGCTACAATTTCGAAAGGATAGTTTTTAAAGAGCTTTCAACACATTCGACAGTTATGCTTTCGACATAGTCGAAAGTTAAGGTTTCGAAAGGATAGTTTATAAAAGGACATTCGACACAGTTGAAAACTATGTTTTCATAAGGGGATTTCAAAGAGGCTTTCTAAAGAGACCTTCCGCCTTTGTTTTAAAGTAGTAGCTTCTGAAGGAGTTACTTAGTTTTTGTTCAAAGCTTTCGAAGGGTAGTTGTCGACTAGGTCGAAACCTTTTTGAGAATCTGTGACCTTCCGATGGCATCGAAGGCATCGATTTTGTCGAAATGTTCAATCTTATAAATACAAGCCGCTTCCTAAAGCTTTCGAAGGGATCGAAAGCAAAGCTTTGAAGGGGGTCGAAAGTAAACTTTCGAAGGGGTCAAAAGCAATGGTTTCGGAAGGGGTTTCGAAGCCAACCTTTTATTGTTTTCCTAGATATTTCAATGCTTTCGAAAAGATGGTTTCAACGCCATAAAAATTCCCCAATATTTTATAAAATAGAGAGTGGTTTCAAGAGAGATGCTTTCACCTATTTTCAGTTTGACCCAAATTAATGTTTTAAGTGTAAACCCAATGCTTTAGAAAGGATGAATTTTCAATGGTTTCGAAGGGTAACCTTCATTACTTTCAAAATGGTACTTTCAAGTGGATTTGAAGCTATGCTTCAACTGTTAAATAATAATAATTTAACATGGTCGAAAAGTTTTGAAAGAGGTGTTTTAAAGTATTATAAAAGCTGGATCCTATTGTTTTAAAATATGTGTTTTATGTTTTCGAAGGTGTCGAAAGCAAAGCTTTCAAAGGGGATACTTTTGAAGGGGTTGTAAAATTGTTTTCTTTTAACCGAGCTTTGTACTTCGAAGGGGATACTTTCGAGTGATATGTTTATATGAAATTTGATGTTTGGACATGTAAGGCGGGCAACCTTATACAATAAATGTTGTTTAACCTTTGGCATACTGGGTGGGTTTAATGAGTTCAACACAATAGTTGGGGATATTTGTTTCGATGCAATCATTGGGGATACCAATGTAAATTTTAAATGAATATAACCTAAATTAGGGATACTAATGGAAATAGGTTAATCATGTGGATATCGTGAGATAATTAGAATCACGTAGGTAACATGAGTAAAATGACGAAGTTATGGGTTCATAGTCACCCTAGGAAAACTATGGAAAGTTTGATGGATAGTCAACATCATGTCGGGGGTGGACAGTCTCCTTATGATTAAAGAAAGATTCATAGTCATCCTAGGAAAACAATGGGATGTTTGATGCATAGTTAACATCGTGTCAAGGATGGATAGCCTCCATGTGATTAAATGGTCGTTCATAGTTATACTGGGAAAACTATGGGATGTGAAATGGAAAGTCTACATCAATTTAAATGTAACATTACGTATCTGGAGGCCAAAAGCTAAGGGCTTTGGATGCTGCAGTCATCCACGATATTAACTACTTGTGACGAAATATGGTGATGTTAATAGTATCCATAACATTAAAAACACTTAAATATAAACAAAATCACATATTATCAAAAATAATAATTTTAGTGATCATACTTCATATCCATGTTACAAAAATCCCCAAACTTATACCCAGGCAATGATCAAATATAATTTACAACAATACACCAAGAGCGACATATAAAGATGTCCCCTTGGATGATCAAAGCAACATAGACATAACTATCCTAATACATAGCGGAAACACATAAAAAAATTCCAGATTTTTCTATTCGTCAGCCACCTACTTGTCTTCGTAAGCTTATTTGTCAAAATTTTCTAAAACCTAAAACCTCAGCCTACTCAAATCTATTTTGAGCATCCAAGAGTTTAAGGGGAAACAAAAGCTTTGAGTCGGACACAAAGTCTGGTATGAATAATTTATGTTACATCTCTGTTTACTGATATTTAGTGAGATCACGCCACTTAGCGGCATGGGTCTCCCCTCACTAATGTCTTTTTTCTAAACATATTAATTTTGCAAATCCTTTTCCTACAACCAAACTGGTTAATCAACTAATTATAATAATTTTATAGCAAAATCCATTATGCTAAAACATGAAACTAACTAACGAAATCTGAGCCAACTACTCTCTACTGAACTAACTGTCTTAAATCCAATTATACCAAAATAGCAATATCCTTTATACTAAATAATGGACTATCTATCCATAAAATAGGTAAAAAGGATAGACTAGCTGTGCTTAAAAAGTAGCATGGTCCGTTATGCTAACAAATGATACAACTATTCATATCTGGGCTAACTTCCCTTAACTAGACTAACTGTCCTCTGGGCTGACTGCCCACAAAATGGACGATTGTCCGAATTTAAATGAGCTAACTGCCCGAAATTTCTTAGGGTTGACTACCCTTTGAATTTTCCTTGAAAACCTTTTCAAAATGATTTAGTCCGCCAAATCATATATATATAGGGAAAATGTATCTTTTATCTTTATTCTAAGCTATTTTTCCATGTTATGTATACTTTA
Source organism: Allium cepa (assembly GCA_030765085.1). Taxonomy (NCBI): domain Eukaryota; kingdom Viridiplantae; phylum Streptophyta; class Magnoliopsida; order Asparagales; family Amaryllidaceae; genus Allium; species Allium cepa. The sequence goes on from CM060941.1 coordinate 513,307,848, forward strand.
CTCAGAATAATATTGATGATGTACAATAAGGATTATCTATCCTTTTCAAATGAGTTAAAGTACTTTATAACTTAAAACACTTAGGCTATCTACCTAGTCATTATGTTCAAAACCTTTGTTTAAAGCTTTAAAAAAACCCTTTTGAAATCATTAAAGGTAAACCCTTCGAAACCATTGAAAGACCTTTCAAAAACATTGAAGGGAACCCCTTTGAAACCATTAAAAGACCTTTTGAAAACATTGAAGGTAACCCCCTTGAAACCATTAAAATCCTTACCTCAAAAGGCCTTAAAATATATGACATCTGCCATGAAAACCGTTAAAATCTTGCTATCCAAAAACATATGAAAAACCATACGTTTTGACCTTCTCGATAGCTTGTGGAACCACCCTTTTGATACCATTGATAAAACCTTCCGAACGCATCAAACTGAACTCTTTCGTAAGCACTTTGGGCTCAATTTAAAACAAGTGGAAACCTTTTGAAACCATTCGATGTTGCATTAGGATTATGCCTTCAAGTAGAGCAAAAGGATAAAAAAAACATTGGGGTCGAAAGCATCGGCTTCAAAACCTTTGAAGTAACTCTTTCAAAACCATTTCATAAACAATGAAGTGATGGAGTCCAAACCATCCCTTCAAAAGCAATGGAGAGGCGACAAATTTAGAAAATAAAAGATTCCCTTCAAAAGCATCTGGATCAAAAGGTAGGTAGCGGCAGCTACGCTTTCGACCTTGTCGAAAGCTATGCTTTAACCTTGTCGAAAGACTTCCTTACGACCTTATCGAAAGCATTTAATTTTTGAAATAAAAAAGCACCCCACTCGAAACCTTTTCTTTTAAACCATTTGACGTTGTCGAAAGCATTTTGGGTCGAAAGCAACCTTGTTGAAAGCACTTAGTCGAATGCTAACAAGCGTATTTTCCTTAAAAACGAAAAAAAGCTTCATCTCTTTCGAAACCCCATGGTTTCAATCCTATACCTGTCGACCTTTTCCAATTCACAACGTACAAGTTGCCCGATACCATGTGCATTGGTTTCGACCTTGTCGAAAGGTAAAGAATAGAGGTGTAACATAGTTGTGATGGAGTCGAAACAGTAAAAAGCCCATTTATTTGTACCTTAATGTTGTCCTTTTGTACTTAACCTGCCTTATTTTTCTAATTTTGATTGGTTGCCAGATTTTTATACTCAAAAGTGCTACCATCTTTCATGATTTTTAAATTTAAACCATTTTAGAAAAAACCATTCTCCTTTATAATTATATAAAATATCTAAGTCTCATACATTAAATAATTTTATATAACTATTAAAACGTCATAGAAAAATCTAGAAAAATTCCAAAAATCATTTTATATATGTTTTCCAACATACCAAATTTTCAGACCCAAATAATAAATTATTATCTCGTAGATAATTTAAGAATCAAAAATACCATTTTCTTCCTTAGAAAATTCATATTAAATCCACGAAAATTCAGAAAAATTTGAAAATTGAAACTCATCTCAAAGCTATCATTTTAGATCTTTATAAATATTTGCAAGGCAATTGGATGTCATTTAATAGAGTTTCATCTTAAAACATATCATAAAATTTATATAAACATTCATAAATCATCAACATGCATATATAATCATTCTATCATTCAAAAACATGGCACATTGTTGCAAAAATATCAGATTCATCCTTAAAACCGAAACCATAAAAATTTGAGACGTAAACATTATTCACCTTTGCTTTAGAGATTAAAGGAGCTTGAAATTTGAATGGATTTGATTTGAATTTTCTTTTCCTTTAGCTTTTCTTAGTTTTCTCTTCCTCTTTCCCAGTTAACGGTGGCCGGCCTTGCTTGTATTTTTTTTTTTTCTGAAATAAAATATACGTGCACATGATATACGACCTTGGTTTGGAGATATAAGAATGGCATCTTTCCCATATTACCCCTCCTTTAATTCATTTTGAAACCCTTCTTTTAATTTGTTTATTTTCAAACGGCACGACTACTTTAATTGAAATCAAATTTCAATGCCCTAATCAGCACATTATTTTATTTAGCTTAACTAATTAAATCTCCTAATAATGTTACCAAAAATCTAAGGTGTTACAGACTCCCCTCCTTAAAGAATTTCATCTTCGAAATTACGATAAGGCACACACTAAATAAAATAAGAAGGTAAAACATACCATCAAATAAGTCAGGACAAGTATCTCTAATCCTGCTCTCAACCTCCTAAGTATAGTCCCCATCATCGTCACTCCATTGGACTTTGACTAATCTGACCGCCTTGGTTTGAAGCCTCTTCACATCTCTCGCAACAATGCAAACTAGATTCCTCACTATGGTAAACTTTGATTCAACCACTAAATCATTTAGCATAGTTAGTGCAATAGTAGTCTCCTGGTCTCTAACACACTTTCTAAGATGAGAAAGGTGAAAAACATCATGGACACTTGCCAGACTACTAGGTAACTCAAATCTATATGTGAGTTTCCTGATCATCTCAAGAATAGGAAAAGGTCCAACGAACTTAGTAGATTACGTCCCCGATTTTCCAAAGCTAAGCACACCCTTCATTGGTGATACTTTGATGAAAATCTAGTCTCCAACTGAGAAAACCAAATCTTTACGTCTCTTATCTGCATAACTTTTCTACCCAGATCTGGTTTCCTTCATTCTAGCTCGAATGACCTCAATCTTTTCTACATCCTCTCTAACAGATCTAGACCAAGAATCAACTTACCCCTGTTTCCAACCATCATACAGGAGATTTTCATAGCCTTCCATATAAGGCTTCAAATGGTGCAATCCTCATACTAGTATGATAACTGTTGTTATATGAAAACTCGACTAGATGTCGATGGTCCTCCCATGATCCTCCGAAATCCAGAACATAAGATTTTAACAAATCTTCAAAGATCTTGTTAACTCCTTTTGTTTTACCATTTGTCTGCGGATGGTAAGCGATACTTATCTTTAGCTTGGTTCCAAAACTTCCTACAAACTTTCCAAAAATTGCTAGTGAATAGGGAATCTCTATCACTAACGATACTACCAGGAACTCCATGTAGTCTAATAACATTCTTCATGATAACTTTGCTAAAATAGGAGCCGTCCTGGTCGACCTAACTGGAAAGAAATAGGCCCTCTTGGTCAATCTGCCCACTATGATCCATATACTTTCATTACCTTTTTTCGATCTTGGAAATCCGTCTATGAATTCCATAAAAATAGAATCCCACTTCCACACTGGAGTATCTAATGGCTGAAATAAACCACTTGGCTTTTAGTGTTCGGCCTTTGCCTGTTGGCAATTCAAGCACTGCCTTACACACAAACCAATGTCCCGCTTCATTCCTTCCCAGAAGAAACCCCTCTTCATATCCAGATACATCTTGATACCTCCAGGAAGTATAGTGAACTTCAAATGATGGAATTCCTCTAAGACTTCCTTCCTTATGTTTCCTACACTCGGAACACATAACCTCCATTTCTCTCTCAACCACCCATTCTGGTCAAGACTAAAATCTTTCAAGTCTTCACTCTTGGCCTCTTCCTTATGCTTTTTGATCCGTTCAGCTAAAACTGGATCCTTCATCTACATAGAAGCAATCCATTCGATCAACACTAGTCGAACTTCCAAATAAGACAATACAATAGTATTTCCACTAGACCCGGCCTCAGATCTCCACTCCACCCTACAATCTGCTAAAGCTTCTAAATTTTTCCACTTGGCCATCATCGCTAAATCTGCATTCTGATGTTTCCTGCTAAGTGCATCTGCAACCTTGTTGCCTTTCCCTGGTATGTACTAAATCCCAAGATCATAAGAGGCAATGAATTTTAACCATCTCTACTGCCTCATGTTCACCTCCTTCTGAGAGAACAACTACTTCAACGATTCATGATCTGTATACAGTTCAAACCTTTCTCCCAAAAGGTAACGTCTCCATACCTTAAAGGCAAAAATCACCGCAGCCAATTCTAAATCATGCATCGGATACCTAACCTCATGTGGTCTATGCCATCTTAAAGCATAGGCTCTTACTGTACCTTTCTGCATTAGCATAGCTTATCCTATTCCGCACATGTCGGTATAAACTACAAAGTCTCGTTCCCCTCTGGAATGATCAACATAGGTGCATGGATCAATAAGTATTTCAACCCCTGGAATGCTTCCTCACACTTATTGGCCCACATAAACTTCACATTCTTTCTCGTCAGCTTGGTTATTGGTGCTGCAACCCGCAAAATATCCTTAAAGAATCTTCGATAATAACCAGCCAAACCAAGGAAATTCTTTATCTCAGTTACTATCTTGGGTCTCTTCCAACTATTCACTCCCTCTATCTTAGTTGGATCCACTAACAATCCTATCTTTGAGACTACATGACCAAGAAACTTCACCTCATTCTTCAAGAAGTGACACTTTGAAAACTTCACTTTCAGTTGATGCTACCTCAGCATCTCAAGCGCCACTCTAAGATGGAATTCATGCTTTCTTTCATCCTTAGAGTATGTCAAGATAACTTCTATGAAAACCAGCACGAACCTATCTAAGTGCTCTTGGAAAATCCAGTTCATCAAAGCCACAAAGAAAACTGGCACATTTGTCGGTCTGACCGACATGACTGACCATTCATATGACCCATATCTAGTGTTGAATGCCATCAAAGTTATACTATCCTCTACTACCCTAAGCTGATGGAAACCTATTTCCAAATCCAACAGGGAAAATACCTTTGCTCCACTCAACTGGTAGAAAAACCATCAATCCAGTGCAATGGATGTCGATTCCTTATCGTCCTCTCATTCAATGTACGATAATCGATACATACCCTTAATGATCCACCTGTCTTCTTAGCAAACACTACCACTGCACCCCATGGAAAACTTCCCGGCCTGATAAAACTCTTGCCCTGTAAATCCATCAAATGCACCTTAAAATCCTTCATCTCTGAAGGGGTCGTTCTGCTTGGTGATCTACTCACTAGTTCTGCTCCTGGAACCAAATCTATCCAAAACTCGATGGCTCGCATGGATGGCAATCAAACTCCAGGCTCAAACACATCTGTGAACTCTCTAACCATAAAAACTCAGCTTAACTCATCATCTAAATCCAAAGTACCCAACAAAGCAATCACTGCACCACTAGAACCTTGTACGGTAAGAACAATCCGGTCGCTACAATCAGGATGTCGAAGAGATATCTTCCTACCCTGGCGAAATATTTTAGCATCGTTCTCACTTAACCAATCCATCCCAAGGATAATCCCGGACCCCACAAAATCAAACACATGCAAACTGCACACAAAAGTATAACCTAATAGGTTAAACTCAAACTGGTCACACCTCAACCCTAGAGTTGCATACCCTCCTATTGGATTCGCAACCCTTATCGAAGTAACTAAATATGTGGATTCAAGGTAAGCTTATCTATCAAACATCTAGATATGAAAGAATGTGATGTTGCAGCATCAAATAAAATGCTAACAGACATATCATGAATCTGAAGCGTTCTTCCAAGAACTGGCTTTCCTTTCTCCTGGGTTGTTGGCTTAGAAGTAGCAGTCTCCAATGCATACACCATACCCTTACCATCTCTAATAGGCTCATTACACTAGTTTTTGTAATGGCTTATCCGGTCATTGTTGAAGCACCTGACATTCTTACCCTAAGCCAAATCCTTTGCCTTCCCCGAGTCACACTCATTAGCAAAGCGCCCTTTCTTATCGTAGTTATAAAAGACAATTTCGGACTTACCTTTCTTGGCTGCTCCGCCCTTCTGAGCACCTTTCTTGTGAAAGAACTTCCTCTTCTGGCCCTATCCAACCTAGGCCCCATTGGCCTTGCTCTTCTTCAACGACTCAAGGACTTCTTCCCGCCTCATAGCCATCTCCACAACAATATCAGAAGGATCCCTAAGGTGAGACAAAGTAGCACTAGCCAACTTTGGCTTCAATCCCCTGATGAAATTCTCATTCTACTTCAAAACTGCATCCACTGAAGCATACCCATATCTGGCCAACTCTTCAAACCTACTAGCATACTCAACAACAGACATCTCACCCTGCACCAGCTCAACAAACTGCCTAATCAAAGTTGACTGTGACATAACAGACATGAACCTCTTATGGAATGTCCTCTTGAAATCATCCCAGGTCACTGCCTCGTCATCTACCGTCACAATCATACTATTCTACCAAAAAAAGAGGCTCCCTATAGCTGCCTGGGCAATAATTTCCTCTTCTTCTAATCATAGCGCCCTAGATCTACAAAAATCTTTTCATAGTTAAACAATTAGTTCCTATTTCAACGTCATCCTCCATTCCCGTAAATGGCTTCCCTCCAAAACTTCACAAAATCACCACTCATCTTAGCGAAATGATTAACTACTGGAACCTCCGAAACCCTTGCTCCAGCAGCATTTCCTCCTAACACTCCGACCGCAACTCCCGCTTGCATCATACTCCTAAAAAACTGATATGTGGCTTCCACTCCGACCTGTGGGCCTTCTGCACCTACATTCCCTACTTGACCTTGGTTTCTCCCGGCCCTATGACCCGCATTCCTTTCGGTGCTTCCTCCTCCTAAGTTAACTCTACTTCCTCTACAATCCATATCAGTATTCAAACCTAATAAGCTACACATATATAACCTAATCAAAGATAGGAGAATGGATAGAGTGCATACTTATATATAGCAAGTACAAGTACATTACTATAGCATTATCCCAATCCCAATCTTCCTCTAATCCCTTAGGATTTTTGTTGTCAAAATCATTTTTTAATTAAAAAATTACATAACCTATGATCTGATAACAAGTTGTAACATTCCGTATCTAGAGGTCAAAAGCTAAGCGCTGTGGATGCTGCAGTCATCCGCAGTATTAATTTCTGGTGATGAAATATAATAATGTTAATTGTATCCACAATATCAGAAACACTTAAATATGAACTAAATCATAGATTTTCAAAAGCAATAATGCCAGTGATTGCATTTCATATCCACGTTATAAAAATATCCAAACGTATATCCAAGCAACGATTAAATATAATTTACATCAATACGCCAACAATGACATATGAAGATTCCCCCTAGGATGACCAAAGCAATATAGACATAACTATCCTAATACACATCGGAAACATATAAATACAAAATTCCAGATTCAGCTATCTATCAGCCACTTGCTTGTCTTTGGAAGTTGATTCACCAAAATCTGCTAAAACCTAAAAACCTAAACCCTCAGCCTACTAAAATCAATTTTGAGCACCCGAGAGTTTAAGAGAAACAAAAAATTCGAGTCATACATAAAGCCTGGTATGAATAATTTATGTTGCATCTCTCTTTACTTCTATTTAGTGAGACCATGCTGCTTAGCGAAATGGGTTTCCCCTCACTAATATTTCTTTTCAAAACATATATTTTGCAAATCCTTTCCAACAACCAAGTTGGTTAACCTACGTATTATAATAATTATATAGCAAAATCCATTGTGCTAAAATAGGAAATAAATGGTATAATTGTACAAAATTTGAGCAAACTACTCTCTACTAGACTAGCTGTCCTAAATTTGATTATACCAAAATAGAAATACCCTTTATGCTAAATAATGGACTATCTGTCCATAAATAGGTAAAAAGGTTGGTCTAGTTGTCCTTAAGAAGTAGCAAGGTCCGTTATGCTAACAAATGAACTAACTGTTCATATCTAGGCTAATTGCCCTTAACTAGACTAACTGTCTTCTGTGTTAACTGTCTTCAAAATAGACCGACGGTCCGAATTTAAATGAGCTAACTGCCCGAATTTTCTTAGGATTGACTACCCTTTGAATTTTCCTTGAAAACCTTTCAAAAGGATTTAGTCCAACAAATCATGTATACACATGGAAAATATATCTTTTAGCTTTACTCTAATCTATTTTTCCATGTTATATATACTTTACTAAAAATAATGTTGATGATATTCAATAAGGATTATTTATCATTTTAAAATAAGTTAAATTACTTTATAACTTAAAACATTTAGGCTATTTACAAAGTCATTATATTCGAAACCTTTGTTTAAAACCTTTAAAAACCCTTGAAGGTAATCCCTTCGAAAATTTGAAAGACCTTTCAAAAACGTTGAAGCAACCCCTTCGAAACCATTAAAAGTCCTTTCGAAAACATTAAAGGTAACCCCTTCGAAACCATTAAAAGCCTTACCTCAAAAAGCCTTAAAATATATGACATTCGCCTTTAAAACCATTTAAATCTTGCTTTCCTAAAACATTGGAAAAACCTTATCCTTCGACCTTGTCGAAAGCTTTCTTTTCAACCTTGTTGAATGCTTAGGGAACCACCCCTTTTTGAGAAAATTGATAAAACCTTCCAAAAGCATCAAACTAAACTCTATCGAAAGCACATTGGGTTGAATTCAAAACAAGTGGAAACCTTTTGAAACCATTTGTACTTGACTACTTCGAAACCATTTAAACGTTTCGATTTAAAACATTTGCATTATGCCTTTAGGTAGAGCAAAAGGATCAGAAAAACATTAGGGTGGAAAGCATTGGCTTCGAAACCCTTTGAAAGTAACTCTTTCAAAACCATTTCATAAACAATGAAGCGATGGTGTCGAAACCATCCCTTCGAAAGTAATGGAGAGGTGGAAAATTTAGAAAATAAAAGATTCCCTTCAAAAGCATCTAGATCGAAAGGCAGGAAGCGACAACTATGGTTTCGACCTTGTCGAAAGCATTCGATTTTTTAATTAATAAAGCAACCCAATCATAATCTTTTCTTTTAAGCCATTTGACTTTGTCAAAATCATTTAGGTCGAAAGCAACCTTGTTGAAAGCATTAAGTCGAAAGCTAACAGGCATATTTTCCGTAAAACAAAAAAAGCTTCATCTCTTTCGGAATGCCTTGGTTTCAACCCTATACCTCTCTACATTTTCCAATTCACTATGTACTAGTTGCCTGATATGATGTGCATTGGTTTTGACCTTATTGAAAGTTAAGTTTTCGACCTTTTCGAAAAGTGAGGAACGGAGGTGGAACCTAGTTGCCGAAGGAGTCGAAACAGTAAAAAACCAGATTTTTATATTCAAAAGTGTCGCCCTCTTTCCAGATTTTTAAAGTTAAACCATTTTAGAAAAACCCCTTCTCCTTTATAATTATATAAAACATCTAAGGCCCATACCTTAAATAATTTTATATTACTATTAAAACATATTGGAAAAATATGGAAAAATTCCAAAAAATCATTTTATATATGTTTTCCAACGTATAAAACTTTTGGACCCAAATAATAAATTATTTTTCCATAAATAATTTAATAATTGGAAATACCATTTTTTTTTCTTAGAAAATTCATAATAAATCCATAGAAATTCAAAAAAAAATCTGAAAACTAAAACCCATCTTAAAATTATCATTTTAGATCTTCGTAAAGGTTCACATGGCAATTGGATATCATTTAATAAGGCTTTCATCTTAAAACGTGTCATAAAATCTATATGAACATTCATAAATCATCATCATGCATATATAATCATTCTATCGTTCAAAAACATTGCATATTATTGCATAAATATTTGGATTTATCTTTAAAACTAAAACCATAAAAATTTCAGATGTAAACATTACTCACCTTTTCTTTAGATATTAAAGGAGCGCTTGAGATTTGAATGGATTTGATTTGAATTTGCTTTACCTTTAGATTTTCTTAATTTCCCCATAACCTTTCCTTGCTAATGATGGCCGACCTTACTTGTAATTTTTTTTTAAATGAAATGAACGTGTACATGATACACAGCCTAGGTTTGGAGATATAGGAATGGCCTCTTTCCCATATTATCCCTCCTCTAATTCATTTTAAGACCCTTCTCTCAATTTGTTTACATTAGAAAGGCACTTCTACCTTAATTAAAATCAAATCTGAATTCCCTAATCAACACATTATTTTATTTAGTTTAACTAACTAAATCTCCTAAATAGTCTTGCCAAAAATTTAGGGTTTTACCTTAAGTAAAATGAATGTGGGATGGATAGTCCCTCTATGATGCAAATAAAGTCTAAATTGAAATGGGTAGTCGTTGAAAATATAAGACGGATAGTCTATTGAAGCTTAGAGGGCTAGACTAACTATGTGAGATGGGAAATCCTAGTTGTTCTTAAGTATGCATATCATCATGATTAGTTCGAAATGTATGTTTTAACCAATGTGGATGCAGGAGCACGGAATATGCTTTTATAAAGCTTTTAAGATATTAGTGGTGAGAAAACCCGTTCCGCTAAGTGTCATAGTCTCGTTAGATATCTAACAGGATTGAGATGTTAGATTATTATTCATAGCAGGCTTTATTTATGACTTGAAGTTTTTGATTCCCCTTAAACTCTCGGGTACTCAATTTATTTTGGGTAGTTTGAGAATTATGGTTCTTAGTTTTTCTTCTCTACTAAATAAAGCCTCCGGAGGCGTGCATGAGGCAGATAGTTATTTAGTGTTATCTTCTCCGCTTTGTATTTGTTCGTAAATCTAGATTTATTAGCCTTACCATATACTCTGGTCAACCAAGGAGGCATTTTCATATGTCACTCTTGGTTTATGTGTAATAATTATATTTTGCTGAAAGTGGTTAACGTTTTGGGATTTTTTAATGAACATGAAGTTTTTTGAATGGGATGTGGAAATATGTTTTTGTGTTGTTAAATTTTTTCCATATTCTTGTGATCTGTGTATCAATGAATCTGGCACCGTCGTATTTGATCATCGAATACTAATAACTATGCATGATTGCAGCATTTGTAGCCGTTAGTTTTTGGCCTCCAAGTAGCGGGATGTTACATTTTTCTAATTTTCTTTTAAAATGCTCAAATCACACATAAGTGTTATTTGATAATTCATGTCCATAACTCTTATTGTTGATTATTATACATATCTAGAGGTAATTAGCTTTTTTGAAATAAAGACTAGCTACAACAAAGAATTGTGGGCAATCTAGCACTAAATAAGGCTCTAGTTGTTATATGTTTTATATTTTATTAGTACTAATTATGTAAACTTATTTATGAATGATTATGGTAAGATAATTCACTCGTTTTTTCAAAAAAAATAAGATCGAAATGGTTGTGGATATCATGTTTGATTATGTGATTAATTTGTTTTTTTAATTGTTTGAATACGATGCTAATGCGATTGATTGCTGATTTTAATTCAATATGTGATTGATTGCATGGAAATAAATGTAACCAACTGCAAAAGTTTTAGTAGCGGAAAATATACTACAAAAAATATATACTAGCGTAAATGCTACAAAAATTATCTAGCAAGTTACAAAAATGTTAACTTTCACGGAAGTTGATAAACGTTAGTGAAATAAACTTTTGTAAAGTTTCTAAAAGGCCACAATATGTAAAGTTTTTGTAGCGGTTCCTATGATGGTACTAAAAGTTTCAGACTTTAGTTGCATGTCATATAACATCAACACTAAAGTTCTGGTGTAGTATATCATACATGTTATATTGTCCATAATATCATGATTTGTTTGTATAATTGATACATGAAGAAAATATCCAATCCAAATTGATCTCACTAAATGGTTATTTGAAATACTCTCATGTATTTATAAAATACTAGGGAATTGTTTACAGAAACAACTAACTCCTTATAAGGGAGTATTTGAACTCAAACTATATAAGTGGTATTGAGTATAATATGTCAATAATAAATTCAAGTTAAGAATCTTTAAATAGGAAATATTCCAAATGAAAGACTGTAGCTAATTAACTGGATAAAGCTAAGTACGTCGCCTTGAATAGACAGCATTGAAGAAATGTATATTAATATATATATATATGCACAATAATTGAAGCAAGGGTCATTCCAAATATTGAGAATCCTACAACATTATTATATGATAACAATGTCACTATATACTTCATAACAGAACCTAGAGCTCACTGGAAGTTAAGAGATATACTCTAAATTGTTCCATGTGATAAAGGTAGTATTGCAACATCGGAAAGAGTTGATTGATTTAGTAGATACCTGAAATATTATAGCACGCCCATTCACTCAAGGGAAAACCCAATCAATTTTGAGAAACTGATTGGTGAAGTTGGACTAAGATTCCATAATTGACCCCAAGTGCAAATGAGAGATTGATAAATTTAGGGGTATGCCCTAAGGACAATTATGTAATTTGTTACATATATCTTACTTGATAACCAATCTTTTTCGAAATTAAAGGTTTTTTTCTATTATATACTTGATATAATGTCTTATATTAATTAATTAATTTTACTAAATGTATATTTAATATAAAATCCAAAAATGGTACATTTTTTGATAGTAGTTATGAACTATTGTAATTGTGAGTAATTCATCACAATAAAAATAAATATACCATTTTAAATGTTCCTAGTCAAGATGCATTAGGACTGGACATCAATGTATCTATTAAGATTAGAGTGCATAATGCTTTCCAAATATTTTGTAATGTATTAGTTATGGCTACCAGGGGTATCTCGAGGTTATGTACTGATACTTATTGGATAACTATGGAATGACTCACTCAATAGTTTCCTGTTGATTAATATAACTAAGGTCAAACAAAAAATATCGATGTGACAGATTTACATAGTTCTCTTGACTTGATAAAACCGTGGGTCTTCAATATAAAATCTATGCTTTAATTATAGTCAATGACATATAGTCCATCGAGTGACTATAATTGGATCGAGTGGAAATATTGGAAGTGAAGCACTATTCAAAAGAGGATTCGTCTTCTCAGCTATATGTGGTTAGTATCACGGTCAACTTAAGTCATCTCAAAGTCAAAGTATCTAGCTAGAGCATTTCAATTTACAATAATTGCTATTATTAAACAAAGGATCTTGTTTTTGGACTATAGAGTTGAATATGGACGACGTTGGAACTTAGACCATTACCAAATTCCATAAGTTCAAAGCGATATAGTTTTGACGAAGAGAATTGGTGTATATGTAATGTCACAACCGGGTAATGCTTAATAATGTAAAATTAGGGTAATGATTAATAATGAAAACATGGATTTGACCGAGACTAAATAAGCGATAAATTTGGCCAAAATGTCACACCACCTACTAAGTGGCATGTGAATGTAAACATTCAAATAGTTTGATGTTAATCCCTGATCAAGGTTACACCCTACGACTCACACAACCAATATGATGAATTCTCTTTAGACTAGACGATTTAATTAGTTTATAATTATTATGTGGATGACTGGGTTGCCTACAACATGATGTGGAATTGATCTTAAGGCAATTTAAGCACTAGAGGTTATGAAGTGTGTATTTCAAATGTTTAAAACTTACTTATAAATTTAAAACTCTATCTACTCAAATTGAAAAGAAAACCGATAATCATAGAACAAGTACGTAATGAAGTGAAATGTAATACACTAAACACCAGAAATTGTTATACTAATTCGGATTGACCAATCCTACATCCAGTCCCATTTTGCGCCATGCAGAATTTCAGTATCATCGCTTGCTTTCAACGGGTGGCAAGAAACAATTTACAATCTTGATTATCAAGGCCTACAAGATGCCGCTCGATTTAAGGGCTATAAGAACCCACTCTTCTCTGTACGAACAACAGCAGAGTATGGCATGTAGTCATATCTTCAATATAGATTCTTGCAGATTCGCTACAATGATCCTATAGACTTCCAACAGCAATATATCTTTGAATTCTATGAGGAATAGGATGAAATTAGAGAGAATGATATGAGTTCAAGTACATACTCTGTGATATTGTATAGTCTGAAAATCCACAAGAACTTGAGTGAAAGAGTATGGATTTGCAAAAGAATAGAAGAGTGTTCAATGAATTTCTCTCATAAATGTATGGAGATGAAAGAGTAAGAGAAAATGAGAATTACTGATGTGAAAATTCATTTTCCAGAGCCTTTAAATAGTGGTTGAAGAGACATGTCACTTAGTGAAGAGGTGGCGGAAAAATCCCTTGATTTGAATTTAAAAAAACTAAAAAATGGGATGTATGTCGTCATATATAAAGGAGATATGTTGCCATATGGTGTTTCAAAAAGAACAGCAATAAAAATTAAGTGCTACAGATTTTCAGATTTCAAAGTACCTTATATTTATGGATTTTTTGTGATTTAGTTGAGATCAATGGTTGATGATCTTCAAGGATAATTGCCATGGGATCTTCAACAAAGGACTCTAAGGCTTGACCAACTAATTATCACTTTAAATACATCTTTCATTTAGGCATTCACATTTCTTCTTCAATTGGTTTTGTTTTTCTATTCGCTCTGCTTAATATTTATATATGATTCATTTTCTTCCATTGAGTTTATGTTTATCTTTATAAATGTCTCCATTTATATTTGAAAGTACCGCATAACTCAAAGAAATGTTAGTAGTAATATTTATATGGCTGTTTCCATCAAAACAAACATCTGAAGGATTAGCGACCTCTTCCTTTTTTTATGATGGAAAGCATATAAATATTCGAGAGATAAAATATAATATTTTTATACTTGACTCTCCCTAACTCTATGCACTCCTCCCATTGTTTTGCCTAGTATATGTATATATTTTCTCCCTCTTTATCATCAACAAAAAGGGAAAAACAGAATAGCTTAAGAACAAGTAGATAATATGTATAGAGTTTTTTTATTTAGAGATATACAAATATGTATAAATAAAACTCATGAAGCGAATCAAAATCAAAACAAAGAACGAAGTAAAATATTTAAAATAAAAGGAGTTTTGGACTTTGGACATTGCTGATGTCGATAACATATCCTTTTGTATTATATCCAATGTTCACTATTTCACCATCTTTGTATGTGATGTCGCTCGGTATTTAAGGATTAAGCATTGATCATCCACTGTCTGGTATCTAATGTTGGGTACTTGAAAAATATAAAATAAGTGCACCGGTACCCTATTTTATTTTGGAGTCCACGGAGTTATGTTTTGGCTTTGGGTCCATGGAGTTATGTTTTGGAAAGCCAAACCCATGAATAGTTAGATGCCCTTTCAAAATATAATCGTTAAATAAATGAACTTTATTAGTAAAATTATCAATATATTTTTCTTTCTCAACATTATATAACCTTTTAAGAAGCCATAAGTTAATGATATTATTTGGAGGTTTTAACTTAATTTTCTAGGTTTTGGTTTGAACTTGGCCGCCTTAACAAATTTAGTACTTCGAGCAATATTTTTCTTTGGTTTTGGTCGTGAGGTGTATCAAGGTCCTTGATATTATTAGTGGGTTGAGATCCAGATAATAAATTTTCTAGATTACCCATGCCTTCGTTAAATTTATCAACGTCAGTTTTCATTTTATCAAAATCCTTATTACATTTAAGAATAACATTTTCCAGAGATGTTATTTTGTCATCTAGATCAATGATCTCTGACTTCAATGAAAAATTTTCTTAACTTAAGAATTCATTTGACTTTTTATGTTTTCAAAACTTTCAAGTTTCAAACCATTATTAAGTCCATTAAGTCTTTTAGTTTCATCTTCTAGACATTATTCTTCTTCGGTCAACACTTCATTATACATTTTTAATCTATCTATCTCTGCTAAACTAATCTTGTACTCTTCTATAAGCATTTTATATCCCTTATACGTATAATTTGAAACATTAATAATATCTTCATTAAAATTCCACACTGGTCATCCTTTGCCATGAAGCACATGTTGGCAATTTCAATTTGTGAATCATTATCACTTTATGATGTATCTGAATCATCCAATGTTGCATTGAAAGTTGTTTCCTTTTCTTATTGAAAGTGTTTGAAGATTACTTTGATTTCTTCAGGTTTGGATAGGTCTTTTCAAATGAGCTGGTTGATCACATTTAATATACTTAATAATATTTCCATTTCTAGAATGAAAGTTGTTAGTTTTCCAAAGTTTGTTAATCTTTCTGTATTTCAAGAACTTATTAAAGGTTATGAAATCGTTTTCACGTGATCATCATCTGGTTTATGATTGTCATTTTTACCATTGAGTGCTAGTAATTTCTTCTCATTTGACTGATTCTCTTTTCTAAACTGCAACTTTACTACATAAGACATTAGATTACTAACTAAATCTTTTATTTTTATAGTACTAATATCGTTGGCTTCTTCGATTGCTAGAGTCTTTGATCCATTTACTATAAAGTGGATTTAAGATCTTTCTGACTTGGTTCTCTTCAATGATATTCTTTTCGAAAGATATTAGTGCTTATAATATATCCTGAAATCTAAAATACATATTAGGGATAGACTCATTTAGTTTTATTTTGCAAAGTTGAAACTGGTTGGTTAGCATATATATATCTTAGTTTGTTTTACTTTACTAGTTTCCTCATATATGACTTACAAGGTTCTTCAAATTTCATATGCAAAATTACAAACGGACACTCGATTAAATTCTATTTTATGTAAGACAAAAAGTAAATTATTTGTGGCCTTTGAGTTAATAAGTGCTCATGTATTTTGGTTTGGTGTCTAGGATGAGTACTTAGTGTGGGGTTCAGTGTACTTAATCTGTGTAATATTCCAAATATCTAAACCGGTTGACTGCAAATAAGTTTGCATCCTACAGACCCGGCATGTATAATTATTACCACCAAACAGAGGAGGTCTAGTGGTTGAATGTCCTTCTACAAAAGTGTTACAGTAAGTGTAACTAGTGTTATTATCCATTTATACTTCTCAAAAATCAAGTTATAAATTTTTGAAAACCAGTGCTCAATGGGTGTCTATATCATAATGTAGAACAAATCTTAAGGTTATTTAAATAGTAGAAGTGTTGAAGTGCGCATTTAAAATATTTAAATCTTACTTATGAATTGAAAACTCCATGTCTTCGAATTGCAAATCGAAACCAACAACTACAGAAAATGTAAGTAATAAAGTAAAATGCAGTAAAGTAAATAACACCAGGAATTTTTATACCACTTTGGATAGGTCATTCCTACATTCAGTCGTATACTGCATCATACAAAATTTCACTATCATAGATTGCTTTCCACGAGTGGCAAGACCACTTTTACAATCATGATTTCATGGGCTACAAGTTGCATCCTCTTGATCTACGGCCTATAAGATCACCCTCTTCTCTATATAAACAACAATAAATCATGGTAAATTGTCGTATCTTCAATATAGATTCTTGCAGATTCTGTACAATGATCCTATAGACCTCCAGTGGCAATATATCTATGAATTCTTTGAGTAATAGGATGAAATCAGAGAGATAATGATATGAATTCAAGTGCAAACTCTATGATATTGTGTGGTTTGCAAATCCTTGAAGAATTGGAGTAAAAGTGTATGCATTGGAAAAGAGAATGGAAGAGTATTCAATGTATTTCTATCAAAAATGTATGAATATGAAAGAGCTAGAGAAAATGAGAATTGTTGATATGAAAAATCATTTTCCAGAGCCTTTAAATAGTGGTTGAGACATGTTTTTTGGTCAAGCGGTGGTGGGAAAATTTCTTGATTTGAATTTTCAAAAAATTGAAAAAGGGCATGTACGACAACATACATAGAGAAGATATGCTGACATACGGTGTCTCAAAAAGAATAGCAACACCAATAAAATGTTGCAGAATTTCAGATTTCAAAGTATTTGATATTTGTGGATTTTAGTCGCTTGGCTAAGGTCAACGGTTGATGATCCCTAAGTATAATTATCATGGGATATTTACAAAGGATTCTAATGTTCAACCAACTAATCATCTCTTGAAATATCTATGTCATTTCAGCATTTGCATTTCTTCTTTAATTAGTTTTGTTATTATATTTTCTCTGATGATTTGCATTTCTTCTTCAATCAGTTATGTTATTATATTTCTTCTTCAGTCGCTTCAAACACCTATGTCATTTCATGTATAATTCATTTGCTTCCACTTAGTTCTTGATTATCTTTTTAAATGTCTCCATAATATATTTGATACTTGTGACGACGCGCAAATTCATACCCTTTAAATCACCAATAAATCACACATGTCCGATCCAAAAAGCACAGACTGTTAAAAAGTCAAGAGAAAGAAAAGAAGAGAGAAAAAGAGAAGGGAGAACTAAATAGAACATACAGAATCTCACATCGAGTGGAAAACATATAATATCATTGATCTTTACAACACTATATACATACATCGATCGGAGTTCAACAATCAAACACTAATCATTATCCTGGATAGTTATAATAACCTGTCCTTACAATTGCTGACATTATGAACAACTAAGAAGTGGATAATCAAAACCGATACGTGTATACAAAAATGAAGATCTCTAGCTCTCCTGCGGAAGCTCTAAAAGCACCAAATCTGAACCTGTAAATATACTTGGTCTTACACGAGCATTGGAAGGGAAGAACGCCCGGACTAGTCTGGTAAACCAGCGTGAGAAACACACTCAACTGAATTTATTAAATTACCAAACCTTTTCTTTTCAAAACAAAAGTATCTCGTAAGACACGCCCACATATAAACACGGACATGTTTTTACCTTACGATAAATAAAACATTTCATATCCAGTCCTCTTATATTATACTAGTGTCTAGTATACATATAGTATTAATCTTAGCCGAAATTGTTACATTGATTAAATTCCAGCATATAGCCCAAAATGGGTAATACAATCAAAATGGTAGGTACGTAGTGGAGTTTGGATTTCCATACAGACGATCAGGTAAAGAGGCTACCTTCCTATGGGTACACCTCTAGATGGATGTCCCGAGTCACAGAACATCTGTCGTCTACCAACATAAGACCGACCTACCTCCATAACTAGGTAGTACCAATATGTCATCTCTGATCGTTACCGACCTTTTTTGAGGGACCTCGTAGCGTACAAAGCAAATTAATTTACATCTCGAACGTCATAGCAGGAAGAAATATATCTAGAAGAGCATGATCATATCCTGATGGGAGCGACCCACTTAGCCTTGCAGCATCTAACCCTGTTTCGGTCATTTTCGGTTGATGAGGCATGAGGTAACGATTACCTTTCACATATCACAATCACATCACTTTGAATTCCACACAGCCATTTACGTTGACTACTAATTACCTTCCACAAAAATACAACCCTTAAGCTCGTATGTCTCAAAGAGGGTGTTAAGCTAAAAGAAGTTTCATTCTCCTCCACCACTGATGTACGATTGTAGAAACCAATTTGCGTAATCTTTAGAAATGCAATGTCAGACAAATATCCATACAAGTTGTCTAGGAACATGACAAACCTAAGGTACTTTCCTAACACATCTTGTCAGGAAATCCCTAGGATTAGTAGTGAATAGTCCTTGCATTGGAAATTTCATAACGAAAAGACCACTGCTACTATATGTATATTAGGATTTTAACCCCAAACGATCAACAAGTAGTCCTCCACTATGAAAATCTTATATATCAATATTACCGACCAACCTGCCCAGTCGTCATATAAATGTTGGTCCGAAGCGATTTTCGGATAAACCGATCCCGGTCTCTTCGCACCAATAATGCAAAAGTGTTTCTCAACCTCAAATAGAAACTAAGTCTCATAGACTTATCATGTCTCTAACTTTCAACTTGTTATCCTTTGGCCAAGAAGGAAGTTCGATGGATTGGAGTAATACTCCATACTACACGAATCAACATCCTCAACACAAACGATAATTAAGTCTACATAGAAGGCTACGTACTAAATGTACGACTAAATAGTTCCCACATCAAGTCGAGAAACTAAAATGGCCAAATTTAATAGTCGATTATTTAACTATCAAAGAAAACAAACAAATATCTAGCACCATATGCAATCAGTGGGCCTTTTTAATTAATCGTTTATTAATTAAATCACTTGCCAGATATTCATCTCAAATTATCTTTAAAAATATATATTCTCAAGACCATATCAACTTCTATATTGGAAAACAATTCCATATACTTATTTAATAATAAGTAATTCACAAAGCAATTTATTTTCAACACTTAGAAAATATTCTGTATACTTAAATCACGATTAAGTATATATTTTATTATTTAAGAAAAAGATTCTCTTGAACATATTCATTTGGGTCAAAACAAATATTGCGTAGAACATCGTTACGACAACCCAAAAACACTAGTATAGGGATTCGATAATTAGATAGATATATATTCCCATATACTATATAAAATATCTCCTGTCGAAAATCATTTACTATAACAACGGTGTTATAGTCCATCATTTCCTTGCTTCTCAAAAACATCTATTTCAGCAATGAATGTTGAAATCTTTTTATTCAATACTTAACACATTTTAAAACATTTTCAAACCATTTCACTCCATTTAAAAATATCATTTTCCAGAACATTTATTGGATTTAAATTATTATACATTGTCCAAGATCATGAATATAACCCAAATTCAATGTTTCTACACATTTAATTTTAAACGATAATCCACTGCCCAAAATTGTGGATTTAATAAGCTTCTATAATTAACTTATCAAATTCAATTGATTTTTAATTGATAAAACAATGTTTATAAATCCCATTTATATTTTATAAAAACTTCAATTTATAAAATCCCTTTACTAACGAAGTCCTTTTATAAATCAGTTTCATGCCAAAAATCCAAATTATAAGTTAATTAGTTATAATTCTCTTATTTTCAAATTCATCACTTTTTTATAACTTCGCAAATTTTAAATCTATAAATCTTATTTACTTATAAAATCCACTTATAACTCCATTTTAACACTTACAAAACTCCTTTACAATTCCATCATTTTTGTTTATAAAATAACAATTTTATCAATATTATATATAAATCATTTATAATAAATTCAAAAATCTCCATTTATACTGTAACATCCTGCCTTTTCGCACGATTTAAACAGACACACATGCCGATTCAATCCATACGGAAGGGCGGATTGTTATGGGGTAAATAAGAAAAATAAGAAAGAAATAAAAGAAAACAGAATCTCGTAGTGGAAGGATAAAATATAATAATAAAATATACAGTTTATAAATCTGTTTACAAAACATTCATATAATACATATCAGAGTTACACATACCAACAACAGTGCAGCGGAACAGTGTGTAGTGCACTAGTATAAATAATAATAATATACATCTTCGTCTTCGTCCTCTAGAGCTAAATCTTCAAATCCTGAAACGCTCGGACTGACCCGAGCGAATTGTAAAGACAAAACACTAGAGTCAGAACTAAAAGATCTTACGTAAGTTAAATTAACAGAAATAAATATGAGTGCAGTAACTCAAGAGATGCTCGGGATTTACATCTCCTAAGGATCCGTTAAACTATTTACTATATAGTATATTACGCTATTATAATAGTGTCTATTTGTAAAATAAACTTACTTTTTAATAGCGTTAAGGGGTTACCCATATAGCCCTTAACACAAATAATGCCAATAGTCTATACAGTACCGTAATACCTCCTGATCGGGAGGCTACCAGAGGATACTCCATAGGTACGACACAAATAGAAACTCGTAGTAAAGGCGCGGTAGGGTAGGTGACACGGCACAACTAGGCAATGCCAGGGTAGATATACCAATTACGCTTCCGGGCCGATGGAAACGCGCAGCGCGTAGGTGCCGCCCACCTCGAACAAACTCCCCACATCAAAGAAATCAAAAATGAAGGTGGCCACCGAATCAATCCAAAATCAGAGTATAGTATCGAAGGGAAGTGTCCGGTCAGAGGTGCTACCTCATTAACCCGTCAATCGCTCCTGTTTTAGCCACCTTATGCCAACTCACGGGAGTTGGGTCCACGTATTTACCTTACAGGAAACGTCTCCACTAACCTACTTCATTCTGGAATCTCCACCGCGTACACGGTTAGTCAAAGTGGTTTTCGGTATCGACAGAGAGTATGTCCATATCCGATCCCGGTCTCTTTGCCAACCAATCGTTATTATAACACCGCGGTTATTTAAAAAAAATTATACTTTTAAAACCATAATAAAATATCCATTTAAAACCCATATAAACCCGATATCATTTATTCTTAAAACACCAAATCAATACGATATCATTTAGTTTCCAATATATATTCTTTCCAAAATCATAGGGTTTCCAAAGCAAAATATTTAGAAATCAAAACTCTTGAATATAATATTTCCAAATTTACCTTGAAAACATAGCTTTGAAACAAAATTTCCATCTCTTAAATGGTTAAATATTAAATTACTTTTATAAACAAAATAGCTTCTTTAGATTTCATAAATCAATTTCAAATATCGATTTAAACTTCCAAATACCATTTCAATTCTTATGTTTCAAGGCTTTAAATATTTCACCATTTCAAACAGACCTATTTGACAATTCCATATATATATATATATATATATATATATATATATATATATATATATATATATCAAATTCAGTTACTTATTATTTAGACTTGAAATGTTTGCTTAATGAATTCAATATAATTTAAGAAAACCTTTAACTTCATATAACTGGATCATCTTTCAATTTATTATATATTCATTTAATCAACCTGATATTCATTAAAATCACTTTACACAAAAATCAAGTTATAAAAATCATATCCTTTAAAAATTCTAATTTTTATTAAATTTCAATTTAACTTAATATTCATCTTCCAAATCTATTCTCATTTAAGTCATAAAACTCTAGAAATTAAATTTTAAATAAATGTTTAATCTTATTTGATCTTAAAATCAAACTTATTTAAACTTCAAATCAAATTTATACAAAGCTTAAAAACCGGAAATTACTATATATATAATAGCCTTTATCAATAACCAAATCAATATCTCATAAACCATATATATATATAACTTTACAAAACCATAGAAAAACATTTCAAAAATAATTTTATATATTTACCGCGGTGCCTGTATATAATTTTCTATCCTATGGTCAAGTGGTACGGATGTTTATCATTTCAATCAGCAATTTAAAATAAAATGCGGTTGTATATCATTTCAAACCACAATCCCGAATGAATGAAATGCATAGCAACTTGCAATTAATGAAATAAATCATCCATTCATCCATCAAATCATACATCCATTTATAACAGTCATCATCCAATTTCAAACAATCATCAATCTATAACAGGTAATAAATAATGGTATCAATTATCAGTTTTTACTCAAAATAAATTTTATAACTGTTAATTGGCAGTTTATATGCAAAAATAAACGTAAACTTAACTGGCAGTTAATATGAAATAAAAATTTAACATAACTATGACTGGCAGTTAATATGCAATTAAATAAATTCTAACTGTCAAATTTATATTCAATAAATAAATAAATTTACAGTTATATTAAATAAATGCGTTTAAACAGAAATAGTGAATAAAACATGCCAAACAGTCATAAAAAAATTTCTACCCATATCTAAAATTAATTTAACAAGCATAAGAAATTTAGAAATTATGAGTGGGTTAAAACACTCACCTTTTGGATTTAAATCGAATTAGAAATCCAATTTAAATCCAAAAATTTGACGATCTCCAAATCTGTCCAAACCAGTGCCAAAAAATATAGAATTTTATTACGATCCTAACAAAAAAAATCTTGCGTGAAACGGAGTTCGTAGGGGAAAGTTATACGCATTAATGGTGATTGAAATTTCAAAAAAAAAAAGAATAGAAATAAAAGAACACCTTCAAGCGCCACGTCATCCCCCTTTCTTTCCCTCTCTACCTCATGCGTTTTGCTTCCAGATTTTTCTGAGAAGTTTGAATTTTAGCTTTTGATTTGGTTTGGAATTTTTATTTGGATCTAAGCTTTGTTTGTCTACCATTGAGGAGGAGAAGGAGCTGATGAAATTTTACGCGCAGACAAATGAGAATAGGCGGAGGCTAGGGTGTAGCGGGGTATTTATAGATGAAGTTGGAATAGACAGATGGATCCGAATTTAAATGAATTCACAATTTGTCAAATTTAAATTCCAATAATCTATTTATTTGATTTTTAGATCTTATTATGAATAAATGGTCAACTTACCATTCCTATCATTCCTGATTGCAATTAGCTTCAAATTTATTAACCAAACCTCCATATCAAATAAAGATTTATTGCAAAAATTTTAGTGTTTACCTTTAATTAAAGTAAATTCAATAAATTATAAAATCTTATTTCAAATGAAATTTTATACCATTCGTATTCAATTCTCTTTATTAAATCAATCATCATCTTATGTATATAGTTAACATTAGTATATATCAATTTACCCCAATTAAATAAAATTTTATTCCCAAATTGATTTACAGCCTAATATAACATTTGAATTTTATTCCCAATTCATAAATTACTACCTTAACTAAATTTTACGTTTCCCTTTTAATTTACATTTTCACCTTACGTTACTACATTAATTATCCTTAAAGTAACGTCTATTATTAATAACAATATTATAATTACTTACCATTTTATTTCATAAATCAATCCATTTCATCAAAATTCTTATCTATGTAATATTTCAACATTTAATTTTATCAAATGTAATTGTTTTCCAATACGTTAATAACTTTATTTCCAAGTCTTATATTACAACAAACTATCCAATACGAAAGTCTTAACATCGTTACAAATACTACTTTAATTAACATTAACGCAATACTCAATTAAAAATTATTGTAACTGATTTCAAAATTGTAATTTAACAAGCTACCAAAATAGGCAACATACAATAATCGTACTCTAACCTTTAGTCACATTAATACGCTTTTATTTCTCAAAATCAAAGTTTCCATTTAACTAAATCTCCATAAATGAATTTGACGTTATCTTCAAAAAGTACTTTATATTAACATTAACGTAAAAATTTATTTATATCTATTGCAATTGATTTAGTACTATTTTCTCAATATTTAAAATGATTTAACAAATTTTAAATGTCAGTTTATTCAAGATTAAATCAATATAAATATTCAATTCCATAAAATCCAAAACTGTTGATAAATTTCCAAAACTTCCTTTTTTTATTGAATCAACCTATATTTATTCCTTTCATTAATCTCAAATATAAGGGTTTACCCTTTGGATTAAAAATTATCACATAAATATCCTCTTTCAACGTAATTCTTAATTTAACATAATAAATAAAATTTGACTTCATTTATCTCAATAAGTCCTACTATTATAAATTAACCAATTGACTCACTATTCAAATTCACCTTCTATAATTCAAAATTTTTCTATCACCTTGATTTACTTAACTTTATAATTCCTTAGACAAATCTCTATCTCAAATCTTAAATGTAAGTCATTCTACTAATTATAGTACTTAATATTTTCTTAAAATAATCTTTCTATAATCCAATTTATTAAATAAGTTTCCAATTAGATCCAATTTCAACCTTGCACATAAGTTTAGGTTATAATTAACTTATAACTTATACTTCCCTAGTTATTTCTTTATATACTCCCCATATTAATTCCACAATTAACCATTATTATTAGAATAACGTTTATAATAAATACGATCCTATAATTTACTCAACACTTAATTATTTCCTTTTCCATTAGGGTAACATTCCTTTATCTGATTATTACTTATTACACATTCTAATTCCATTAACAAGGAAGCAGGTAAATTATGATATATGCTACAAATTTTCAATTTATTACTATTCATTATTATTAACCTAAATTCAGCATTACTTACCTCGCATTAACCTTATTACTTAAAATCCTTATCCAATTGCAATTAATACTCTAAATAAATACATTTACTTCTTTCGTTATTTTATTAGTTACAATTAAGGCACACCTAATTATCTTTATAGGTAAATGAGTGAATTTACTAGTATCCTACTATTACAACCTTTAATATACTTGTATATGGTTATTTTACCCTTTTATAATCCCTTTATAAATATATGCACATCTACAAATTAAGATTCTAAATCCAATTTCTTATTCCATCTAGGTTCCATTTCTTCACTTTATGAATAACTAGCATTTCCTATTCATTTGTTACATCTACTTATATTCACTTTATGAATAGTTTTGATATTCCATTTATTACTAACTTTAATTATTCCAATTTATTATCTACATACAATTTGAATCTATTTTCAAATTTTCACCTTTTTAATAATTAACACCTTCCAATAATAAATAAAAGGATTGTACTAAATAAAATTTTATTTTCATTAATGAATTCAATCCTTGCCTTTATTTACTTATTTCTAACCTTATATCCAATTGCAACAATTTCCACTATTACACTTAATTGCAATAAACATTCAATTTGTAAATTTCAATTAACCTAGATACATCTAATTTCAACATTCTCTTTTATAAAAATAAATAAGATTTCCGTTTCTTTCTAAAAAAAAATAATTAAAAATCCTATTAATATAATTCATTTTAAGCATCGAATTTACACGGGTCGTTACACTCTCCCCCACTCAAAACTTTTCGTCCCCGAAAAGGAAACGAAGGGAAAAGAAGAATTAAATAACAATACGTCTTATTAAAAATATTAACTCATAAACAATAACTTACTAAATTTATTACCTTAAATAAAATATACCCATTTTATAATCATAATATCTTTTTATACTTAAATTACTAAAGTTCGAAAAACATTTTTAAAATATTCTAAGTCTAAAATTTTAAGGAGAATTTTGGCAGAGTCTCCTTTGTACGGAGAGGCTCGGGAGAAAATAATATCAAAGTATAACACTATACACAAATATTTTCCAAAAATAATATGTATCCCTACACGGGAAAATGTATAAAATAGCGCTATAAACCGTAATTCTAAACGTGCCTATTTGTCGTGCAATTTACGCTTAATTTATGGAACCAAAAACAGTAACAATTGCTTCCATAACCTGTATTTCACTTATAAAATCCAAAGAGGTAACAATTTATATAAAGTGAAATATTTAAGTGGTTTCAATCACTATCAACAAATCAATACAACAACCAACAATTTCAACAAACAGCATATACAACAAATACAAACAACCATTCAATCAAACAAACAAATAGTTGTTCGGGTTCAAAACTTTTAAGTTATACGGAATGAAGAATAAACCATCAAGTGCATCATTTACTCAACAGTCTTAGATTAAACCCAATGGATTATTCATCCATCCCAACAAGATTAAAGTTCCCTTACCCAACAACTCCAAACCACGACAAACAACAATTTAAATCAACAAATCAAATTAACTTATTATAAATTTTATTTCATACATTAGTTGTTTGATTCTTTTCATTCATATAACAGTTTATCTTTTATTTTCATTTATTTCATTCAATTTTATTTCCATTTTATTTCTTTCAATTATATTCAGAAATAACTCTACCCTATTTCTTAAATTTACAATTTCTCTTTATTATATTACATTCATTTATTTTCACTTTAATTACTTAAGTTTATAATCGTTTATTTACCATACTTACCTTTAATTATATTTACTTGGTAAAATTTCAATTATAACATAAGTTTATAACATTAAATTCTCATTTAACAGCGATTTCATTGAATACTTCATTACCTACCTTTACTTGTACAATTTTCATTACACTTCCTATTAAACATTTCAACTTTTAATATTTGGTAAGTTATATATGTTATTTAAGAGTATAATTGAAAGTTATACAAGTTTGTTCTATTTCCTTAAATTAAATTAAAGTTCAACAATAGTAATCTTTATTTCATAAGTTACAAATTTCCAATTTCATTTAATACCATTTTTACTTTACTTAAAGGTTCAGATTTGCTACACTTAATTGTCCTATTAATTAACTGGAACCTAAGAACCAAATATCGGGTTTAATTTTAAATCATTTAAAATAATAGATAGATATCTACACTTAACATATATATCCAATTATAATTAAAACGATAAAATTTCTTAACGATTCTGCAGTTAATTACTACAGTGGCCTTCCCACTTCGAAACTCGAAAATGAATGTCGATGATGCGTGCACTCATCACCGAAACTATTTTCCAGCGACAGAGAGGAAAGTACAAAACTTATTTTCTCCAAAAATCTTCTTTAAAACAATTTCTTTTAAATTATAATAAATATTTATATCAGAAAATACTTATAACAATATTATTATATTCCAAATCATTTGAAAGAAGTTTTCAAAAACCCCGGAACTTAAGTTCTAAATTCCCAAATTACATTTATTTATTTTTAATCTTATTTACCTAATATATATAAATTTTATTCCTAACAACCAATATTTTGCAATCAAATATAGATATCATTTGAAAATTTTATTTTATATATAGAAAATATAATAGGCAAAATTATTTCATTCGCCTATATTAAAAACAAATATTATGTTGGTCTATCCTATTAAGTGTTTAGAAATTCCTATTGATGTCACAGCGTCCCATGCACCAACCAGAATTTATAAATACAAAACGGAACAGATCAAAACAATAATAAAACCTTTTTATAACACTAACAAATACGCTCTCTCATATATAAACACTCAACGACTCCCATAGGGTATTACTACCCTGTTAGTAAAGAGTCAAACCCCCACAAAGCTAAGGTTTATCGCTAAACCAAAGCTCTGATACCAGATGTAACATCCCGCCTTTTCGCACGATTTAAACAGACACACATGCCGATTCAATCCATACGGAAGGGCGGATTGTTATGGGGTAAATAAGAAAAATAAGAAAGAAATAAAAGAAAACAGAATCTCGCAGCGGAAGGATAAAATATAATAATAAAATATACAGTTTATAAATCTGTTTACAAAACATTCATATAATACATATCAGAGTTACACATACCAACAACAGTGCAGCGGAACAGTGTGTAGGGCACTAGTATAAATAATAATAATATACATCTTCGTCTTCGTCCTCTAGAGCAAAATCTTCAAATCCTGAAACGCTCAGACTGACCCGAGCGAATTGAAAAGACAAAACACTCGAGTCAGAACTAAAAGATCTTACGTAAGTTAAATTAACAGAAATAAATATGAGTGCAGTAACTCAAGAGATGCTCGGGATTTACATCTCCTAAGGATCCGTTAAACTATTTACTGTATAGTATATTGCGCTATTATAATAGTGTCTATTTGTAAAATAAACTTACATTTTAATAGCGTTAAGGGGTTACCCATATAGCCCTTAACACAAATAATGCCAATAGTCTATACAGTACCGTAATACCTCCTGATCGGGAGGCTACCAGAGGATACTCCATAGGTACGACACAAATAGAAACTCGTAGTAAAGGCGCGGTAGGGTAGGTGACACGGCACAACTAGGCAATGCCAGGATAGATATACCAATTACGCTTCCGGGCCGATGGAAACGCGCAGCGCGCAGTTGCCGCCTACCTCGAACAAACTCCCCACATCAAAGAAATCAAAAATGAAGGTGGCCACCGAATCAATCCAAAATCAGAGTATAGTATCGAAGGGAAGTGTCCGATCAGAGGTGCTACCTCATTAACCCGTCAATCGCTCCTGTTTTAGCCACCTTATGCCAACTCACGGGAGTTGGGTCCACGTATTTACCTTACAGGAAACGTCGCCACCAACCTACTTCATTCTGGAATCTCCACCGCGTACACGGTTAGTCAAAGTGGTTTTCGGTATCGACAGAGAGTATGTCCATATCCGATCCCGGTCTCTTTGCCAACCAATCGTTATTATAACACCGCGGTTATTTAAAAAAAATTATACTTTTAAAACCATAATAAAATATCCATTTAAAACCCATATAAACCCGATATCATTTATTCTTAAAACCCCAAATCAATACGATATCATTTATTTTCCAATATATATTCTTTCCAAAATCATAGGGTTTCCAAAGTAAAATTTTTAGAAATCAAAACTCTTGAATATAATATTTCCAAATTATACTACCTTGAAAACATAGCTTTGAAACAAAATTTCCATCTCTTAAATGGTTAAATATTAAATTACTTTTATAAACAAATTAGCTTCTTTAGATTTCACAAATCAATTTCAAATATCGATTTAAACTTCCAAATACCATTTCAATTCTTATATTTCAAGGCTTTAAATATTTCACCATTTCACAAAGACTCATTTGACAATTCCATATATATATATATATATATATATATATATATATATCAAATTCAGTTACTTATTATTTAGACTTGAAATGTTTGCTTAATGAATTCAATATAATTTAAGAAAACCTTTAACTTCATATAACTGGATCATCTTTCAATTTATTATATATTCATTTAATCAACCTGATATTCATTAAAATCACTATACACAAAAATCAAGTTATAAAAATAATATCCTTTAAAAATTCTAATTTTTATTAAATTTTAATTTAACTTAATATTCATCTTCCAAATCTATTCTCATTTAAGTCATAAAACTCTAGAAATTAAATTTTAAATAAATGTTTAATCTTATTTGATCTTAAAATCAAACTTATTTAAACTTCAAATCAAATTTATACAAAGCTTAAAAACCGGAAATTACTATATATATAATAGCCTTTATCAATAACCAAATCAATATCTCATAAACCATATATATATATATATATATAACTTTACAAAACCATAGAAAAACATTTCAAAAATAATTTTATATATTTACCGCGGTGCCTGTATATAATTTTCTATCCTATGGTCAAGTGATACGGATGTTTATCATTTCAATCAGCAATTTAAAATAAAATGCGGTTGTATATCATTTCAAACCGCAATCCCGAATGAATGAAATGCATAGCAACTTGCAATTAATGAAATAAATCATCCATTCATCCATCAAATCATACATCCATTTATAACAGTCATCATCTAATTTCAAACAATCATCAATCTATAACAGGTGATAAATAATGGTATCAATTATCAGTTTTTACTCAAAATAAATTTTATAACTGTTAATTGGCAGTTTATATGCAAAAATAAACGTAAACTTAACTGGCAGTTAATATGAAATAAAAATTTAACATAACTATGACTGGCAGTTAATATGCAATTAAATAAATTCTAACTGTCAAATTTATATTCAATAAATAAATAAATTTACAGTTATATTAAATAAATGCGTTTAAACAGAAATAGTGAATAAAACATGCCAAACAGTCATAAAAAAATTTCTACCCATATCTAAAATTAATTTAACAAACACAAGAAATTTAGAAATTGTGAGTGGGTTAAAACACTCACCTTTTGAATTTAAATCGAATTAGAAATCCGATTTAAATCCAAAAATTTGACGATCTCCAAATCTGTCCAAACCAGTGCCAAAAAATATGGAATTTTATTACGATCCTAACAAAAAAAATCTTGCGTGAAACGGAGTTCGTAGGGGAAAGTTATACACATTAATGGTGATTGAAATTTCAAAAAAAAAAGAATAGAAATAAAAGAACACCTTCAAGCGCCACGTCATCCCCCTTTCTTTCCCTCTCTCCCTCATGCGTTTTGCTTCCAGATTTTTCTGAGAAGTTTGAATTTTAGCTTTTGATTTGGTTTGGAATTTTTATTTGGATCTAAGCTTTGTTTGTCTACCATTGAGGAGGAGAAGGAGCTGTTGAAATTTTACGCGCAGACAAATGAGAATAGGCGGAGGCTAGGGTTTAGCGGGGTATTTATAGATGAAGTTGGAATAGACAGATGGATCCGAATTTAAATGAATTCACAATTTGTCAAATTTAAATTCCAATAATCTATTTATTTGATTTTTAGATCTTATTATGAATAAATGGTCAACTTACCATTCCTATCATTCCTGATTGCAATTAGCTTCAAATTTATTAACCAAACCTCCATATCAAATAAAGATTTATTGCAAAAATTTTAGTGTTTACCTTTAATTAAAGTAAATTCAATAAATTATAAAATCTTATTTCAAATGAAATTTTATACCATTCGTATTCAATTCTCTTTATTAAATCAATCATCATCTTATGTATATAATTAACATTACTATATATCAATTTACCCCAATTAAATAAAATTTTATTCCCAAATTGATTTACAGCCTAATATAACATTTGAATTTTATTGCCAATTCATAAATTACTACCTTAACTAAATTTTACGTTTTCCTTTTAATTTACATTTTCACCTTACGTTACTACATTAATTATCCTTAAAGTAACATCTATTATTAATAACAATATTATAATTACTTACCATTTTATTTCATAAATCAATCCATTTCATCTAAATTCTTATCTATGTAATATTTCAACATTTAATTTCATCAAATGTAATTGTTTTCCAATATGTTAATAACTTTATTTCCAAGTCGTATATTACAACAAACTATCCAATACGAAAGTCTTAACATCGTTACAAATACTACTTTAATTAACATTAGCGCAATACTCAATTAAAAGTTATTGTAACTGATTTCAAAATTGTAAATTAACAAGCTACCAAAATAGGCAACAAACAATAATCGTACTCTAACCTTTAGTCACATTAATACGCTTTTATTTCTCAAAATCAAAGTTTCCATTTAACTAAATCTCCATAAATGAATTTGACGTTATCTTCAAAAAGTACTTTATATTAACATTAACGTAAAAATTTATTTATATCTATTGCAATTGATTTAGTACTATTTTCTCAATATTTAAAATGATTTAACAAATTTTAAATGTCAATTTATTCAAGATTAAATTAATATAAATATTCAATTCCATAAAATCCAAAACTGTTGATAAATTTCCAAAACTTCCTTTTTTTATCGAATCAACCTATATTTATTCCTTTCATTAATCTCAAATATAAGGGTTTACCCTTTGGATTAAAAATTATCACATAAATATACTCTTTCAACGTAATTCTTAATTTAACATAATAAATAAAATTTGATTTCATTTATCTCAATAAGTCCTACTATTATAAATTAACCAATTGACCGACTATTCAAATTCACCTTCTATAATTCAAAAAATTTCTATCACCTTGATTTACTTAACTTTATAATTCCTTAGACAAATCTCTGTCTCAAATCTTAAATGTATGTCATTCTACTAATTATAGTACTTAATATTTTCTTAAAATAATCTTTCTATAATCCAATTTATTAAATAAGTTTCCAATTAGATCCAATTTCAACCTTGCACATAAGTTTAGGTTATAATTAACTTATAACGTATACTTCCCTAGTTATTTCTTTATATACTCCCCATATTAATTCCACAATTAATCATTATTATTAGAATAACGTTTATAATAAATACGATCCTATAATTTGCTCAACACTTAATTATTTCCCTTTCCATTAGGGTAACATTCCTTTATCTGATTATTACTTATTACACATTCTAATTCCATTAACAAGGAAGCAGGTAAATTATGATATATGCTACAAATTTTCAATTTATTACTATTCATTATTATTAACCTAAATTCAGCATTACTTGCCTTGCATTAACCTTATTACTTAAAATCCTTATCCAACTGAAATTAATACTCTAAATAAATACATTTACTTCTTTCGTTATTTTATTAGTTACAATTAAGGCACACCTAATTATCTTTATAGGTAAATGAGTGAATTTACTAGTATCCTACTATTACAACCTTTAATATACTTGTATATGGTTATTTTACCCTTTTATAATCCCTTTATAAATATATGCACATCTACAAATTAAGATTCTGAATCCAATTTCTTATTCCATCTAGGTTCCATTTCTTCACTTTATGAATAACTAGCATTTCCTATTCATTTGTTACATCTACTTATATTCACTTTATGAATAGTTTTGATATTCCATTTATTACTAACTTTAATTATTCCAATTTATTATCTACATACAATTTGAATCTATTTTCAAATTTTCACCTTTTTAATAATTAACACCTTCCAATAATAAATAAAAGGATTGTACTAAACAAAATTTTATTTTCATTAATGAATTCAATCCTTGCCTTTATTTACTTATTTCTAACCTTATATCCAATTGCAACAATTTCCACTATTACACTTAATTGCAATAAACATTCAATTTGTAAATTTCAATTAACCTAGATACATCTATTTTCAACATTCTCTTTCATATAAATAAATAAGATTTCCGTTTCTTTCCAAAAAAAAATTAAAAATCCCATTAATATAATTCATTTTAAGCATCGAATTCACACGGGTCGTTACACTCTCCCCCACTCAAAACTTTTCGTCCCCGAAAAGGAAAGGAAGGGAAAAGAAGAATTAAATAACAATACGTCTTATTAAAAATATTAACTAATAAACAATAACTTACTAAATTTATTACCTTAAATAAAATATACCCATTTTATAATCATAATATCTTTTTATACTTAAATTAATAAAGTTCGGAAAACATTTTTAAAATATTCTAAGTCTAAAATTTTATGGAGAATTTTGGCAGAGACTCCTTTGTACGGAGAGGCTCGGGAGAAAATAATATCAAAGTATAACAATATACACAAATATTTTCCAAAAATAATATGTATCCCTACACGGGAAAATGTATAAAATAGCGCTATAAACCGTAATTCTAAACGTGCCTATTTGTCGTGCAATTTACGCTTAATTTATGGAAACAAAAGCAGTAACAATTGCTTCCATAACCTGTATTTCACTTATAAAATCCAAAGAGGTAACAATTTATATAAAGTGAAATATTTAAGTGGTTTCAATCACTATCAACAAATCCATACAACAACCAACAATTTCAACAAACAGCATATACAACAAATACAAACAACCATTCAATCAAACAAACAAATAGTTGTTCGGGTTCAAAACTTTTAAGTTATACGGAATGAAGAATAAACCATCAAGTGCATCATTTACTCAACAGTCTTAGATTAAACCCAATGGATTATTCATCCATCCCAACAAGATTAAAGATCCCTTACCCAACAACTCCAAACCACGACAAACAACAATTTAAATCAACAAATCAAATTAACTTATTATAAATTTTATTTCATACATTAGTTGTTTGATTCTTTTCATTCATATAACAGTTTATCTTTTATTTTCATTTATTTCATTCAATTTTATTTCCATTTTATTTCTTTCAATTATATTCAGAAATAACTCTACCCTATTTCTTAAATTTACAATTTCTCTTTATTATATTACATTCATTTATTTTCACTTTAATTACTTAAGTTTATAATCGTTTATTTACCATACTTACCTTTAATTATATTTACTTGGTAAAATTTCAATTATAACTTAAGTTTATAACATTAAATTCTCATTTAACAGCGATTTCATTGAATACTTCATTACCTACCTTTACTTGTACAATTTTCATTACATTTCCTATTAAACATTTCAACTTTTAATATTTGGTAAGTTATATATGTTAGTTAAGAGTATAATTGAAAGTTATACAAGTTTGTTCAATTTCCTTAAATTAAATTAAAGTTCAATAATAGTAATCTTTATTTCATAAGTTACAAATTTCCAATTTCATTTAATACCACTTTTACTTTACTTAAAGGTTCAAATTTGCTACACTTAATTGTCCTATTAATTAACTGGAACCTAAGAACCAAATACCGGGTTTAATTTTAAATCATTTAAAATAATAGATAGATATCTACGGTTAACATATATATCCAATTATAATTAAAACGATAAAATTTCTTAACGATTCTACAGTTAATTACTACAGTGGCCTTCCCATTCGAAACTCGAAAATGAATGTCGATGATGCGTGCACTCATCACCGAAACTATTTTCCAGCGACAGAGAGGAAAGTACAAAACTTATTTTCTCCAAAAATCTTCTTTAAAACAATTTCTTTTAAATTATAATAACTATTTATATCAGAAAATACTTATAACAATATTATTATATTCCAAATCATTTGAAAGTTTTCAAAAACCCCGGAACTTAAGTTCTAAATTCCCAAATTACATTTATTTATTTTTAATCTTATTTACCTATTATTTATAAATTTTATTCCTAACAACCAATATATTGCAATCAAATATAGATATCATTTGAAAATTTTATTTTATATATAGAAAATATAATAGGCAAAATTATTTCATTCGCCTATATTAAAAAAAATATTATGTCGGTCTATCCTATTAAGTGTTGAGAAATTCCTATTGATGTCACAGCGTCCCATGCACCAACCAGAATTTATAAATACAAAACGGAACAGATCAAAACAATAATAAAACCTTTTTATAACACTAACAAATACGCTCTCTCATATATAAACACTCAGCGACTCCCATAGGGTATTACCACCCTTTTAGTAAAGAGTCAAACCCACACAAAGCTAAGGTTTATCGCTAAACCAAAGCACTGATACCAGATGTAACATCCCGCCTTTTCGCACGATTTAAACAGACACACATGCCGATTCAATCCATACGGAAGGGCGGATTGTTATGGGGTAAATAAGAAAAATAAGAAAGAAATAAAAGAAAACAGAATCTCGCAGCGGAAGGATAAAATATAATAATAAAATATACAGTTTATAAATCTGTTTACAAAACATTCATATAATACATATCAGAGTTACACATACCAACAACAGTGCAGCGGAATAGTGTGTAGTGCACTAGTATAAATAATAATAATATACATCTTCGTCTTCGTCCTCTAGAGCAAAATCTTCAAATCCTGAAATGCTCGGACTGACCCGAGCGAATTGAAAAGACAAAACACTCGAGTCAGAACTAAAAGATCTTATGTAAGTTAAATTAACAGAAATAAATATGAGTGCAGTAACTCAAGAGATGCTCGGGATTTACATCTCCTAAGGATCCGTTAAACTATTTACTATATAGTATATTGCGCTATTATAATAGTGTCTATTTGTAAAATGAACTTACATTTTAATAGCGTTAAGGGGTTACCCATATAGCCCTTAACACAAATAATGCCAATAGTCTATACAGTACTGTAATACCTCCTGATCGGGAGGCTACCAGAGGATACTCCATAGGTACGACACAAATAGAAACTCGTAGTAAAGGCGCGGTAGGGTAGGTGACACGGCACAACTAGGCAATGCCAGGGTAGATATACCAATTACGCTTCCGGGCCGATGGAAACGCGCAGCGCGCAGCTTCCGCCCACCTCGAACAAACTCCCCACATCAAAGAAATCAAAAATAAAGGTGGCCACCGAATCAATCCAAAATCAGAGTATAGTATCGAAGAGAAGTGTCCGATCAGAGGTGCTACCTCGTTAACCCGTCAATCGCTCCTGTTTTAGCCACCTTATGCCAACTCACGGGAGTTGGGTCCACGTATTTACCTTACAGGAAACGTCGCCACCAACCTACTTCATTCTGGAATCTCCACCGCGTACACGGTTAGTCAAAGTGGTTTTCGGTATCGACAGAGAGTATGTCCATATCCGATCCCGGTCTCTTTGCCTACCAATCGTTATTATAACACCGCGGTTATTTAAAAAAATTATACTTTTAAAACCATAATAAAATATCCATTTAAAACCCATATAAACCCGATATCATTTATTCTTAAAACCCCAAATCAATACGATATCATTTATTTTCCAATATATATTCTTTCCAAAATCATAGGGTTTCCAAAGCAAAATTTTTAGAAATCAAAACTCTTGAATATAACATTTCCAAATTATACTACCTTGAAAACATAGCTTTGAAACAAAATTTCCATCTCTTAAATGGTTAAATATTAAATTACTTTTATAAACAAAATAGCTTCTTTAGATTTCACAAATCAATTTCAAATATCGATTTAAACTTCCATATACCATTTCAATTCTTATGTTTCAAGGCTTTAAATATTTCACCATTTCAAACAGACTCATTTGACAATTCCATATATATATATATATATATATATATATCAAATTCAGTTACTTATTATTTAGACTTGAAATGTTTGCTTAATGAATTCAATATAATTTACGAAAACCTTTAACTTCATATAACTGGATCATCTTTCAATTTATTATATATTCTTTTAATCAACCTGATATTCATTAAAATCACTTTACAACAAAATCAAGTTATAGAAATCATATCCTTTAAAAAATCTAATTTTTATTAAATTTCAATTTAACTTAATATTCATCTTCCAAATCTATTCTCATTTAAGTCATAAAACTCCAGAAATTAAATTTTAAATAAATGTTTAATCTTATTTGATCTTAAAATCAAACTTATTTAAACTTCAAATTAAATTTATACAAAGATTAAAAACCGGAAATTACTATATATATAATAGCCTTTATCAATAACCAAATCAATATCTCATAAACCATATATATATATAACTTTACAAAACCATAGAAAAACATTTCAAAAATAATTTTATATATTTACCGCGGTGCCTGTATATAATTTTCTATCCTATGGTCAAGTGATACGGATGTTTATCATTTCAATCCGCAATTTAAAATAAAATGCGGTTGTATATCATTTCAAACCGCAATCCCGAATGAATGAAATGCATAGCAACTTGCAATTAATAAAATAAATCATCCATTCATCCATCAAATCATGCATCCATTTATAATAGTCATCATCCAATTTCAAACAATCATCAATATATAACAGGTGATAAATAATGGTATCAATTATCAGTTTTTACTCAAAATAAATTTAATAACTGTTAATTGGCAGTTTATATGCAAAAATAAACGTAAACTTAACTGGCAGTTAATATGAAATAAAAATTTAACATAACTATGACTGGCAGTTAATATGCAATTAAATAAATTCTAACTGTCAAATTTATATTCAATAAATAAATAAATTTACAGTTATATTAAATAAATGCGTTTAAACAGAAATAGTGAATAAAACATGCCAAACAGTCATAAAAAAATTTCTACCCATATCTAAAATTAATTTAACAAACACAAGAAATTTAGAAATTGTGAGTGGGTTAAAACACTCACCTTTTGAATTTAAATCGAATTAAAAATCCGATTTAAATCCAAAAATTCGACGATCTCCAAATCTGTCCAAACCAGTGTCAAAAAATCTGGAATTTTATTACGATCCTAACAAAAAAAATCTTGCGTGAAACGGAGTTCGTAGGGGAAAGTTATACGCATTAATGGTGATTGAAATTTCAAAAAAAAGAATAGAAATAAAAGAACACCTTCAAGCGCCACGTCATCCCCCTTTCTTTCCCTCTCTCCCTTATGCGTTTTGCTTCCAGATTTTTCTGAGAAGTTTGAATTTTAGCTTTTGATTTGGTTTGGAATTTTTATTTGGATCTAAGCTTTGTTTGTCTACCATTGAGGAGGAGAAGGAGCTGATGAAATTTTACGCGCAGACAAATGAGAATAGGCGGAGGCTAGGGTTTAGCGGGGTATTATAGATGAAGTTGGAATAGACAGATGGATCCGAATTTAAATGAATTCACAATTTGTCAAATTTAAATTCCAATAATCCATTTATTTGATTTTTAGATCTTATTATGAATAAATGGTCAACTTACCATTCCTATCATTCCTGATTGCAATTAGCTTCAAATTTATTAACCAAACCTCCATATCAAATAAAGATTTATTGCAAAAAATTTAGTGTTTACCTTTAATTAAAGTAAATTCAATAAATTATAAAATCTTATTTCAAATGAAATTTTATACCACTCGTATTCAATTCTCCTTAATAAATCAATCATCACCTTATGTATATAATTAACATTAGTATATATCAATTTACCCCAATTAAATAAAATTTTATTCCCAAATTGATTTACAGCCTAATATAACATTTGAATTTTATTCCCAATTCATAAATTACTACCTTAACTAAATTTTACGTTTTCCTTTTAATTTAAATTTTCACCTTACGTTACTACATTAATTATCCTTAAAGTAACGTCTATTATTAATAACAATATTATAATTACTTACCATTTTATTTCATAAATCAATCCATTTCATCTAAATTCTTATCTATGTAATATTTCAACATTTAATTTCATCAAATGTAATTGTTTTCCAATAGTTAATAACTTTATTTCCAAGTCTTATATTACAACAAACTATCCAATACGAAAGTCTTAACATCGTTACAAATACTACTTTAATTAACATTAACGCAATACTCAATTAAAAATTATTGTAACTAATTTCAAAATTGTAAATTAACAAGCTACCAAAATAGGCAACAAACAATAATCGTACTCTAACCTTTAGTCACATTAATACGCTTTTATTTCTCAAAATCAAAGTTTCCATTTAACTAAATCTCCATAAATGAATTTGACGTTATCTTCAAAAAGTACTTTATATTAACATTAACGTAAAAAATTATTTATATCTATTGCAATTGA
This sequence comes from Allium cepa, assembly GCA_030765085.1. Classification (NCBI taxonomy): domain Eukaryota; kingdom Viridiplantae; phylum Streptophyta; class Magnoliopsida; order Asparagales; family Amaryllidaceae; genus Allium; species Allium cepa. The sequence goes on from CM060941.1 coordinate 513,348,093, forward strand.
TTTAGTACTATTTTCTCAATATTTAAAATGATTTAACAAATTTTAAATGTCAATTTATTCAAGATTAAATCAATATAAATATTCAATTCCATAAAATCCAAAACTGTTGATAAATTTCCATAACTTCCTTTTTTATTGAATCAACCTATATTTATTCCTTTCATTAATCTCAAATATAAGGGTTTACCCTTTGGATTAAAAATTATCACATAAATATCCTCTTTCAACGTAATTCTTAATCTAACATAATAAATAAAATTTGATTTCATTTATCTCAATAAGTCCTGCTATTATAAATTAACCAATTGACTCACTATTCAAATTCACCTTCTATAAGTCAAAAATTTTCTATCACCTTGATTTACTTAACTTTATAATTTCTTTGACAAATCTCTATCTCAAATCTTAAATGTAAGTCATTCTACTAATTATAGTACTTAATATTTTCTTAAAATAATCTTTCTATAATCCAATTTATTAAATAAGTTTCCAATTAGATCCAATTTCAACCTTGCACATAAGTTTAGGTTATAATTAACTTATAACGTATACTTCCCTGGTTATTTCTTTATATACTCCCCATATTAATTCCACAATTAACCATTATTATTAGAATAACGTTTATAATAAATACGATCCTATAATTTACTCAACACTTAATTATTTCCTTTTCCATTAGGGTAACATTCCTTTATCTGATTATTACTTATTACACATTCTAATTCCATTAACAAGGAAGCAGGTAAATTATGATATATGCTATAAATTTTCAATTTATTACCATTCATTATTATTAACCTAAATTCAGCATTACTTACCTCGCATTAACCTTATTACTTAAAATCCTTATCCAATTGAAATTAATACTCTAAATAAATACATTTACTTCTTTCGTTATTTTATTAGTTACAATTAAGGCACACCTAATTATCTTTATAGGTAAATGAGTGAATTTACTAGTATCCTACTATTACAACCTTTAACATACTTGTATATGGTTATTTTACCCTTTTATAATCCCTTTATAAATATATGCACATCTACAAATTAAGATTCTAAATCCAATTTCTTATTCCATCTAGGTTCCATTTCTTCACTTTATGAATAACTAGCATTTCCTATTCATTTGTTACATCTACTTATATTCACTTTATGAATAGTTTGGATATTCCATTTATTACTAACTTTAATTATTTCAATTTATTATCTACATACAATTTGAATCTATTTTCAAATTTTCACCTTTTTAATAATTAACACCTTCCAATAATAAATAAAAGGATTGTACTAAATAAAATTTTATTTTCATTAATGAATTCAATCCTTGCCTTTATTTACTTATTTCTAACCTTATATCCAATTGCAACAATTTCCACTATTACACTTAATTGCAATAAACATTCAATTTGTAAATTTCAATTAACCTAGATACATCTAATTTCAACATTCTCTTTCATATAAATAAACAAGATTTCCGTTTCTTTCTAAAAAAAAATTTAAAAATCCTATTAATATAGTTCATTTTAAGCATCGAATTTACACGGGTCGTTACATATACTATTTCACAAAATAGTTAACTTCATAATTCAAAAATCTCATTCTGATTTTATTTCACAAAAATCATAATTTTTATAACATAAAAATTATATCATTTTATTTTTTTTAAATAAATTCATTCCTTTAACAATTCAAAAATATATTTTTTCAAAATCACTTGAAAATCCTTTTTAATTTGGAAATCATCACTTTAATTTTTTTTAAATTCCAAAATATGGCCCGATGCTGCAACTTCGCTAAATACATCAATCGTAGCATCCAAAACATCATATATCACATGATAACAGCATATATATATATATATATATATATATCAATTTTTGTAAATAAAATCATTACTGGTGAGGAATCCAGTTGGATCCCTCCAACCTGTCACCTGCAACAAATATACATATTAGAAAATATGTACAATGTCTACTTCGAGACAGATGCATGTATAAAAGGTCATCCGCTCATACACGAGAATGTATAGGGTCTCATCTGCTCCAATAGGCAGGAATATATCCAAATGTCAATAAATATATAGATAATATACCATATATCATTCAAACAATAATCAAACATCATAAATAAATTTATTCTCACTTATGTAAAAATATCAGTGAGGCAGAAAGAGTGAGTTGTACTCACTTTGGTTCCAATAGTAGTTGCAATGTTTTATTCCGAATAATATTAAACAGCCGTTTAATTTTACCCAAAATTCACACTAGCTCTAAAATGTAATGCTCATCAATGCGGACCCAATTCAACTTGTTTCGTCAAAAACGAACCTCGTATGAATAAGTTACAACATTTATAAGTCTATACGAATTAATATATAAATTAATATGCTACTTCATTTTATTTTAAAACCCTACAATTAATCTGGCTGCACGATTTGTATCATCAGATCCAGGGCCGTTCATTTTGCTTCTTATTCCCCGTTCGTTTCCATCTCACGTTCGAACCCATGCCGCCGTCCCCACCAATATTTCGCGACCACCACCATCGTTTTGACGATGATCCAACACGATCATTTCAAAGCCCTAGCCTCCACGCTCCCTTAGTCAAAACCACGATAAACTCGGCCCTCCATTCGCTTTGAACAATGTGCATGAACGTGCGACACGCTCGGCCAAAATTTTGGCGATCCACTTCACTGTTTTACATCTTGACCGTTGAAATCATAGAACTCGATACCCTCTATAATTTTGTTGTTGAAGGCGAGATGTGAAAATTGATGGATTGGAAGAGCTCAAAGGGGAAAGATAATGGTTTTCTGGCTATTGAAAATATAATGGCGGCTAGGGTTTGTGAAAATTATAAAATATGGTGGCCTTTTATAGAAAATTTTTACGCACTATTCATCCGAATTTTTCCAAACTCCAAACAAAGCATGGTGCCAGGCATTTATAATGTTTTACCCCTATTCCAAACACAATAGGTTATATATTGGGAGCCAATTCGATCGTATTTGGAAGATACGATTTTAAATTGACTTATTTACATTTAAAATTCACTTAAACAAATTTCTATGCGTTTTGGCTTGCCACAACTAAACCGTAAATCCGGTTGGCATGAAATTTGAAATCTTATATTAATACAACATTACGGATCCAATAAAATTGTTCATTGAAATCCGAGACTGTTTCAAAAATGACTAATTTTACACGTTAATTAAATATTAAAATATTCAATTTCTGTAATTCAACTTTTAATTCAATTTTAAAAGTCCTCTAACATCATTCTAATTCAAATAGAATTTAATTCAACTTTATAAATCATTTTCATTCGCACTAAATTCAATTTCCAATTATTTCAGCAATTTCAAATATTAAATTAACAATTAAATTATCCAATTAAATCACTATATTCGAAACATAATTCATTCAACTTACAAATTTTACTTGTGAATATTTAAATTAAATATTCGAATTTCAAATGACTGAAAATCTGGGTCGTAACAAAACTACTACACAACTCGTAGAAATATGAGTACTAATATTTATATGCTTATTGCCATCAAAATCAATATCTGAGGTGATAACATGTTTAAATTAAATAAATAAATTAATATTTATGAAATATTAATTATGAGATTTTGAATAGGAATTGAGGAATAGATATTATTAATATACAATCGATCGATAAGTGATATCGATAAGCAAATAAATTACATTTAATTAATAAAATTTAGTTGGGCTTAAAATGGATTTAAAACCCATGAAAGGTGCTAGGTATTTCAAAGAAAATGATGTAGAGGGTGGATAAAAAATGGGCTAGGAGTATTTCAGATGGCTGATTCAGATTTAGGGAGATGGATGGCTCAGATTTTGGAAGAAGGGATAAGAAACATGATCCACCTTTCTTTCTATTCCTTCCACTATAAAAGGACTCCTAACCCTAATGCATGTTGAATCTTTTTGGCTGCCATTTTTGGCTCCTTATTGGTCGATCACACCTGCACAAAAGCTCCATCAAAGTTCATCACAAATTAGTTTCAAATCAACAACTATTGGATAGTCAATGATCTACAATTCAAAGATTAGCAGCTTGCTGAATTGAAAAGAGTTTTAAGCAAAGATATTCATCATAGCAAGGTGTACTTCAGGGCATAGGTTTTGGTATGTTTTATTATTTCATGTAACTTGTAATATATGTATGATATTTTATGGTTGTTTATATATGTATCTTATTATATTATTAGTTAGGTGAGATTCGTATATTATGAATGTTGTCACATATGGATTAGTTATATGTACGTATTTATGTACGTATAATAAAATGAAACAATCTTTTTATTTAGATTTGATGAATACATAGCAAAAATAATTTATTTTAATTTTTGTAAATTAATTATATTTATTTTAATATGTCATATTACATAAATTAAATGACCTATAAATAACTATGCCATCATATTATGTTGAAAATTGATCTTATATTTTGCATATGCAAATTTATATTAAATATAATTTTAGGTGATCGCAAAATATTTTTTAATAATTATTTATAATTTTTAATATTATTTAATTTGAAATATGGGTTAAATAATTCAAATAAAATTACCTATATTTCGAAAGTTATATTTAAAATTTTACAAAATTTCTTTTTTATTATATTTTCTTTCTGCCAGAATCCAAGAATTTAGAAATCAAATTTATTAATTTAAAAAAAACTTTTATAAATGGTCGAAATTAATTAAAAAATAAAAAATGGAATTTTAGCTCAAAAAATTATGGAATTTTTTTTCATGACTTTATAATATCATATTTGAATGTAAGATAATTTACAATTTAAAAAATATGTTACAAAAATATTTCTAATATTATTTTAATTTTTTATTCTAATATATTTATATTCAAGTAATATAATAATATATGACTATAATAAAATATCTTATGCTATGTATAGGATCTGGAACATTATAAATATATATATATATATGTGTGTGTATATATATATATTAATTTTACAATTAGGATAATTATATAGGTAAATATGTACATTTAAATTCATGTAATTATAAATATTTTAGATATTACTGAAATAATTATAAATAAATACATATATATGTATGTGTGTGTGTGTTATTTTTAGTGCTGTGAAATATACACGTGTACAATATATATATAATAAAAAACAACTTTGCACAATATATATAGTCATTTATCAGATTAATATCTAAAATTCGTACCCTTTGAATCGACAATAATCCACACATGTTCGACCCAAAAAGCACAGATTGACGGAAAGTCAAGAGAAAGAAAAGAAGAAAGAAGAAGAGAAGATAAGAAAGAGATAAGATAGAACCAAACAGAACAATACAGAATCTCACACCGCAGCGGAAAATATATAATATCATATCAATGATCTTTACAAAACAGAAACTGTATATGTACATATCAATCAGAGTTCAACAATTAATCAATATTTATCAGCCTGAACAGTTATAATAACCTGTCCTTACAAATACCGATAATATACAACAAAAAAACAAAACATGTAGCGGATAATCAAGCAAATACGAATGTACGAAAATGAAGATCTCCAGCTCTCCCGCTGAAGCTCCAAAAGCATCAAATCTAGACATGTAAATATACTTGGTCTGACCCCGAGCATTGAAAGGAAAGAACGTCCGGATCAGTATGGTAAACCAGCGTGAGAAACACACTTAGTTGAATTTACTAAGTTACCAAAACTTTTCCTTTATCAAACAAAAGTATCTCGTAAGACACGCCTACACATAAACACGGACATGTTTTTACCTTACGATAACTAAAACATTTCTTTCATATCAAATAATATTCAAAATAGCTGAAATTGTTACCATTATTATATTCCAGCATACTAGGCTCTACAAATAAAATGGAAGGTACGTAGTGGAGTTTGGATTTCCATACAAATGACCAGGTGAAGGGACTACCTTCCAGCAGTACATCTCTAGAAGAATGTACCGAGAAACCTTCACAAAGTTTCTCTACCAACACAAGAACGGCCCACCTCTATAACTATATGGTATCGAATATGTCATCCTACGGTCGTTACCGACCTTTACCGAGGGGCCTCTAGCATAAAAACCACAATAATCAGGTACATGACGTCATAGCGTGCAAAGATATATCTAGAAGAGGATGATTATATCCTACTTGGGAATGACCCACTTAGCCTTGCCGTATTTAACCCTGTTTTGGTCATTTCCGATTAATGAGGCTAGATGAGGAAACGATTACCTTTCACAATCACATATCATATCACTTTGAATACGACACCGCCATTTCTGTTGACTACTAATTGCCTTCCACAAAAATACAACCCCTAAGCTCATACGTCTCAAGAAGGGTGTTAAGCTAAGAGAAGTTGCCTTCTCCGCCATCCCTGATGTACGTTTGTAAAAACCAATGTACGTAATCTATAGAAATGCAATGTCAGACAAACATCCATACAAGTTGTCCAGGAATAGGACAAACCGAAGGTAATTTCTACCAAATCCTGTCGGGAAATCCCTAAGATTAGTAGCAAACTGTCCTTGCATTGGATATTTTATAATGAAGAGACCACTGCTACAAATGTATATTGGGATTTTAACCCCAAACGATCAACAAGCAGTCCTCCACTATGAAAATTCGGAATATCAACATCATCACAAAGCAACCTGCACAATCATCGCATATACATTGGTCCAAAGTGGTTTTTAGATAAATCTGATCCCGGTCTCCTTGCACCAACAACGCAAAAGCATTTCTCAACCTCACACAGAAACTAAGTCTCATAGACTTATCACGTTTCCAACTTTCAACTTGCTATCCTTTGGGCCAAGAAGAAAGCTCGACAGATTAGAGTAATACTCCGCACTATACGAATCAACACCCTCAACACAAACGATAATCAAGCCTACACAGAAGGCTACGTACTAAGCGTACGACTAAATAGTTCCCACATCAAGTCGAGGAACTAAAATTTTGGCCAATTTGACTCGGTTATTTAATTATCAAAACAAACAAACAAATATTTAGCACCATATACAATCACTAGGCCCTTTAATTAATCTTTTATTAATTGAATTACTTGCCAAATATTCACTTCAAATTATCTTTAAAAGATATAATCACAAAACATTTCACTTCATATTGGAAAACATTTCCATACTTATTTGATAATAAGTAATTCACAAATCAATTTATTTTCAATACATAGAAAAATATTCCATATAGTTAAATCATGATTAAGTATATATTTTATTCTGTAAGGAAAAACATTCTTACTAAACACATTTACTTGAGTCAAAACGAATGTTGCGTAAAACATCGTTAGGACAACCCAAAATAAATACTATAGGGATTCGATAATAAGATAGATATATAAATCTCAATACCATAAAAATACATTTCCTTTTGAAAATCATTTACTATAACAACGGAGTTATAGTCCATCATTTCCTTATTTTCGAAAACGTCTATTTCAACAATGAATGTTGAAATCTATGGTTTCGATCCTTAATACATTTTAAAACATATTTTAATCATTTTATTCCATTTAAAAATCACTTCCCAAAACATCCATTTTATTTAATTTAAAATATTATTCACTGCCCAAAATCGTGAATATACACCGTTTACCAAATTAAAGCTTCTACACATTTATTTTAAGGATTATCCACTGTCCAAAATCGTGGATCTAAATCTCTAACCAAATTCAACCCTTCTACATATTTAATTAAAGGATTTTCCACTATCCAAAATCATGGATACATCTCCTTTAATAAGCTTTCATGTTTACTTATCAAATTCAATTAATTTTGGAATTATAAAACTATGTTTATAATTTCCATTTATATTTTATAAAACTTTCATTTAAAAATTCACTTTATTAACAAATACCCTTTACATCTCATTTATAAGCCAAATCCAATTTATAAGTTAATTCACTTATAAGTTATTTTTTTACAAAGTCCTTTCATTTTATAACTTCACAAATTCACAAATCTTAATCACTTATAAGATTCATTTGTAACTTCATTTTAACACTTATAAAAACTCCTTTATAATTCCATTATTTTGATTTATAAAAATTCAATTTTATAAATCTTATACATAAAACCATTTACAGTAATTCAAAAATCACAATTTATACTATTTTAAAAAATAGTTAACTTCCTATTTTAAAAATCAAATTCTTGTTATATTTCCCAAAAATCATAATTTTTATAACAATAAAAATTATCACATTTATTTATTCAAAATAAATCAATTCTTAAAGATTCAAAAATTCAATAAAACATTTATTTTCAAAATCACTTTTAAAATTCTTTTAAATTTGAAATCGTTACTTTAACATTTTTAAAATTCCAAAAATAGGTCCAATGCTGCAACAGCACCAAATACATCAATCATGGCATCCAAAAACATCATATATCATATGATAACATCATATATCACAATATCTGTAAATAAATCAATACTGGTGAGGAATCCAATTGGATCCCTCCAACTTGTCACATGCAACAAATATACATATTAGAATATATGTACAATGTCCGCTTCAAGGCAGACGCGCGTACAAAGGGTCATCCGCTCATACACGAGAACGTATAGGGTCATTTATTCCACTAGGCAAGTATATATCCAAATACCAATCAATATGTGATATATCATCCAAACAATCATCAATCATCATATAATAAATTATTTCTCACTTATATAAAAATATCAGTGAGTCAGAATGAGTGAGTTGTACTCACATTACTTGCAGTCGTCGCGATAGTGATTTATTCCTCTTAAATTTAAATGACCGTTTAATTTTATCCAAAATTCTCACTAGCTCAAATAAATCCCAATCCAGCTCCATAATGTAGTGCTCATCAATATGGTTCCAACGCAATTCGTTTCGTGCGAAACGGACCTCGTATGAAAAAGTTACTCATTTTTAAACATTCATGATTTATAATATAATTAATTTCAAATTTCTTTTTATACTTTTACCCTAGAACTCAAATCATGCCATTCATTTTTGCTTGAGCAGATCTCAGCCGTATGATATTGTTTCTTCTTCCCCAGGCTAATACGTGCGCACAACCCATTTATAACCGCCGATCCATCACATGCCACGCCACCAACCTCCACTTTGACGTTGATCAGACAACGCCAAACGAAACGCCATAGCCCACTCCACCTTCGGCCGAATTATCAAGAAGCTCGGTCATCTACATGCTTCGAAAATCACGCGCGAAGTCGAGATGAACACGACCACTTTTCTTACTCCACTCTGCGAATTGGGCAATCATATCCGTATGGATTTGAAGGTCTCACTTAGATCTACAACACTATAGTTGAAAGATTTTCCAATTTGTTGATGGATTTAAAGATTTTGAGGAGAGAAGAACCGAAGGTTTATGGCCATTAAAACGAAAATAGAGGCTAGGGTTTCTAACCCTAAGTTTGTGAAAAAAGAAAATAATGTTGTCCTTTTATAGAAACTTCGCGCGCACTATTCATCCAATTTTTTTTCAAACTCGAAACGAAACGTGCCGCCTGGCGTTTATAAGGTTTTACCCTATTTCGAACTCAATGCAATATATATTGGAAGCCAATTCGATCTTATTTGAAAGATAGGTTTTCGAATTGAATTATTTAAATTTAGAATTTCACTTAAACTGATTTCTATGCGTTTTAGCTTGCCACGGCTAAACCGTACATCCGATTGACATGAAATTTGAAATCTTACAATAATATAACATTACGGATCCAATGAAACTAGTTTCGTCGAAATCCGAGACCGTTTGATAAATGGCTATTTTCGCTCGTCAATTAAATATTAAAATATTCAGTTTCTTCAAATTAACTTTTAATTCAATTTTAAAAGTTTTCTAACATCATTCTAATTCAAATAAGATTTAATTCAACTTTATGAATCATATTCATTCACATTAAATCCAATTTCCAATTTTTTCTGCAATTTTCAATATTAAATTAACAATTTAATTATCCAGTTAAATCTAGATATCCGAAATATAATTTATTCAGCCTATAAAATTAACTTGTGAATATTTAAAATCAATTAAATATGCGAATTTCAAATGATAGAAACTCTGGATCGTTACATTCTTGTAACGACCCGCAAATCCGTACCCCTTGAGTCAACACTATTCTACAACAATCAACTCAAGTTGCACAGAAATACGAACCATTTGGTTAAAGAAGAAGAGGTAGAAGATGAAAATAGAAATCAACATCAGAATCTAACCATCGCAGTGGAATAAAATATAATAGATAATAAATGATCTTTACTCAAAATCAAATATATCTGTTTATATATTACATCATCAAAGTACATCAATCACAGCTCAACATCAATATCATACAAATGGATACACAACAACTCAATGCAGCGGAATATATATATAAACAAATATGGAAGTACGTATCATCATCCTGCTCGCCTCCTGAGCCCCACAGCATCATATCCTGTACCTTATAATACTCGGTCTGACTGGAGCATTACAGTTAAATAACACCCGAGTCAGTCTGGAATACCAGCGTGAGAAAATCACACTCAATTGATTATTAAAGTTTCAAAAATCCTTTTGAACACAAAAGCATCTCGTAAGACCACGCCACAAATAAACATGTCGGGTTTTTACCTTACGATAGCTAAAACATTTTTATAGAAATCCTCTGATATTATAATAGGATCTATATACAATTACTTATAAAATAGCTGAAATTGTTACATTATTAAATTCCAGCTACTAGCCACAAAGTGGGCAATACAAACAAAACTCGTACAAGGCTCGTAGGGAGAATGGATTTCCAACTAATGACTAGGCACTGGGGTACCACCTATCACAGTACCGAGGATTACGCCCGCTCCCCTGCAACACAAGATTGGGACTACCCCTTACTTGATAATCTCGAGTGAGATCACCCCGCGGTTGGAATTAGAAACCGCCCACTAAGCCGAAATAAAAAGGGACATCTAGACAGGAATGACCTCACCATGCTTGGGTGCTACCCACCTAGCCTTGCTGCATAATCCCTGATTTTCAGTCATTCCCATTTGATGAGGCTTGAGGATAAGCATTACCTTTTTAGAACATATCCCTTAGAATGCCCATCGTCCACCTGACGATGTTTCGCAAGCATTCATCCATACAAGTCCGTCCCGGGTTCGAACGGAACCGAAGGCACTATTCCTACTACATCCATTTTGGAAATATCCTCAGGATTAGTAGTGACTAGTCCTTTCACTTCACTGCTCCATCTTCGAATCCAAACTCGTTTCCACGAAACGTACAAACCGGATCGAAGTGGTTTTCGAGAAATTAATCTTGATCCCGGTCTCTTCGAAACGATCAACGCATTTGGCAAATATTGATAGTCGGTTATTTAACTATCAATTTATATTCACAAACAACCATCCAACAATAAATAATTTCCCAAATTATTTATTTATCTCAAAAATATCTTCACAAGATATATTTTCACTTTTCAAACTTCTCGAAAACAGTTTTCAAAACTATCTGCCTTTCTCAGAATAAATTCCATGTATTTCTATTTCCACTGGAATCACCAAGCACAAAACTTTAGATTTTTAAAATAATTAAAAAAACACTTTATTGTAAAATATATTTAACATTTAATATAGAAAAATTACTTTAGTACTTAATTTAAAATAATACTGTAGAAATAACTAAAATAAGGTTAGCTTATAACTATACATTAGATTTCTTCTTTACACAAAATACCAAATCATTCTTTAAATAATTATTACGATAATAGATTAACAAATTACTTACTTTAGAATTTACTTTAAAATATTTAAATTGAAACTACTTCAATAATTGAATAAAAATATATACTATATGAATATTTGAAATAACGATACTTTATAAATATAAACTAGGTTTTCACCTTTAAAACAGAATTACTAAGTCACTCTTTATAAATTGTTACTACGGTAATAGATTTGAATAAATATTTACTTTAGAATTTAAGCATTTAGAAATAACAAATTTCCAAGAACATACTTTGTAAAACAACATTAAAACCTTTATTTTATTTTATTTTTTTAGAAAAAAAACTTACTTTGAAAACGTACTTGGTTATCCAGAGAAATATACTTCTCTTCACATCCTTTAAAAATAAATCACTATTTATTTTTAAATAATTTTTCTCATTCCTTTAATAAATTCCCACCTTGAATTTATTCTTCCTAATATCCAATTTCAAACACTTAAATCAATTTCCAAATTAATTTCCAATTTACTTCATTTATTCAAAAATCTTTTAATTTCATATTTTATTCCTTAATTATGATTTAAAATACTTTTAATTGAAATACCAATTTAGATTTCTTAGTTTACTTCTTAATTCCTTTAAATAAATTTAAAACTTTAAGTTTTAAAATAATTCTTTATTCCTTTAAATTAATATCACATAATTTTACAATTCATTAATTACTGTTTATTCAAACCCTTTTCTTTTCATACTCGAAGTTGTTTATTAGTATTTAACATACTTCCATTTCTTTTTCAATTCATTCTTAATTTATTAAATTTTCTAAGATTATTTCGTTTTTACAAATTTACTTCCTTTATTTTCTTTCCAAAACCCAATTTATATGTTTTTTTTGGTAATTCATTATACTCCAATATATCTAATCAAATCATAACATTCAATATTCCAATATATTCATCATAGAATATCAAGTAATCACAACAGAGAATATTGAATAATAAATGTTGAGGGATCCAATTGGATCCCTCCAACCAGTTTTCCCCTGCATCCAAAGATGTTAGCACAATATAATATGTGTAACGACCCGATATTTCAACCATTCGCATCCGCACATGTCGGACTTGAATTGTTCAAAATACCGCGTTGTAATTAAAATTTGGCAAATCTCAGAATATGCAGTAAATAATTAATCACAGAATCACAGACACAGAATCAGAATACTCACAGCGAAATTTAAAAATACTTAGTGGTTCATGAAGCCACTAAAATAGTCTCAACAAATACAAATTACAAAGTCTTCCATCCCAAATATAGTTTAAATCATCAAATAGAAAATCCAAAAATCCCAAAGTCTTGATTTCATAAATAAGATAACGGACAAAAAGAAGCCAGCAACTTGAAAGGATCTACAGAAGTCCTAGCTCCGGGATGATGACTGAACTGCAACTCAGGCTGACCCGAGCGTAAAATAAAACATAAACACTCGAGTCAGGACATACATACTTATATAGTGTAAGCTAATTCAAGTGTACTGTAATATAGAGCAAGTAACTTAAAGGATGCTTGGGACCGCCCATTGTAACAACCCGCATATTTATCGAGTTTACATTTAAATATTTTTATTTAAATATTAAATCGTTAATCGGATTTTGGTCCGAAAAACTACTTTTTGCAAACGGTCAAATTAGGACTCGAGACCACTTCCATTGAGTTCGAAATGTCGTTTACAACTTTTTAAGTATAAACATCGATAGGTTTGGAGTTAGTGAAATTTCACTAACTTTTCCCGCTTTGGACTTTGGGTTAGTTTAGCCTATTAAGCCCAAGTTCCAACCCTCTTCTCCTCACTCTTCATAAATTTCCTAACTAACTCAAGCTTTAGCATTAATGGTGAAGAGAATGGGAAATTAAAACTCCAAGCTCAAATTCAATTGCAACTCCATCATTCAACTCCAAATTCAAGTAGAAGATATTGGATTCAAGCTTTGGATTGCTTCTCCTTGCTTTCAAGCTTCATCTTCATAAATTTTAGTGCAAAGGTGAGATTTTTATCTCACAATTCTAGTCTATAACTATATTGGACTGTTGGGAATGATTCCCTATCACTTTAGCATGCATATTTGCTTTTGGTTTGGATTGGATTGGCGAAAAACTCCGATTTTTGGTGTTTGGGAGAAATTTCTGCATTTAGGTCGTTCTGGCCGTTTTTAGCTCGCTCGGAGTTAGGTCGTGTGGACCTTAGGTCGTAGGTCGCGTACGAGTTAACCCCTAGGTCGTTCTGGCCATTTTCGTGTTTTCGGAGTTAGGTCGCTCAGGACCTTAGGTCGTAGGTCGTATGGCCGTTAGGTCGCTCTGCTTTGGCTCTGGCCATTTTCGCTCACTCGCAGTTAGGTCGCTCACGACCTAGGACTTAGGTCGCTCGCGAGTTAGTACCATAGGTCGCTGGGCCATCTAAATGCTTGTTCGGCGTTAGGCCATAGGTCGTATGGACCTTAGGTCGTAGGTCGCTCGGTCTCTCTCACTTCGCTAGGTCGCTAGCTCGTAGCTCGCAGCTCGCGTTTGAGCTTAGGTCGTAGGTCGTGGGTAGGTGGGTCGTAGGTCGCTCGCCTATATCCTCTGGCCATTTCATCCCTTGGTCGCTTGACCTCTAGGTCGCGGGTACCATTAGGTCGCTCGGCCTTGTTTAGTGCTAGGTCGCTGGACCATTTAGGTCGTTCGACCCTTAGGTCGCGGGTTTTTAGGTCGTTAGGTCGTTAGGCCGTTAACCCACTAGGTCGCATGACCTATAACCTGTTAGGTCGCTCGACCGTTTACTCCATTAGGTCGCCCAACCCTACTACAAGTATTAGGTCGTATGACCTTGTTCCACTAAGTCGCTCGACCCTTAGGTCGTAACACATTAGGTCGCACGCCTTTCACACCATTAAGTCGTGAGTTTAATTAGGTCGCTCGGCCTTAAAACGTTAGGTCGCTTGACCTGTGCTATTGTTAGGTCGCTTGGCCATTTCAGTTAGGTCGCATGACCATAGAGTTGCTCCAGTTAGGTCGCTTGACTCCTTAGACCCCTAGGTCGCAACCATTAGGTCGCTCGACCCTATTCCCCTTAGGTCGTTAGACCTCATTTTGTCTTCACTAGGTCGTACCGTTTTGGTCGGGGCGCTGCCCCGCACCCCGCCGGGGGCGCTGCCCCTTGGACCCCCGCGACCTGACCGGGCAGGTCGAACCCCGTAAGCGGTGGCGTTGCCCCCGCACCCCCACCTTGGGGGGTTGCCACCCCCCCTAGAACCCCCCTCCGTAGGGGATCTTATCTGAAAAATATTGAGCTGATTTCCTTGGATTTTATTCGCATCTCCGTATGCGATCTTTGTGACTGATTGTTTCTACACTTGCTTGTGTGTTTTGTCACTTTATAATATAAAGGTTTCAATACTAGTAGTAAATATCAAAACTCTTTTAACAAACAATTTCAACTCTATTTTTAATAACAAAGCTCTTTTCTTAAACCGTTTTCCAATCTATTAGTATATACAAGCCTTTACCTCACTCGGATGAGAAATCTAATTAAACGACTTAGTAAAACAAGTGGTATGAAACGCTTGCGTTCACTTCGTCGGTTAATTCTTGGACTTGTTCGATTGAACCTCTTGTGACAATTTTATTAGTGAAGATTTACAGTTTGTTCGTAAATATTTAAGTTAAGCAAGTGGTTATGGGACATGAAGCTAAACTTCTATATTTACTAGCTTAGTGTAATTGACACTTCTCGTTGATCTTGATGATCGCTTTATGAATTAGACTAGCAATTGCGTGATGTCTCTTTCATTGCAAGGTTAGACTAGACACCACTTGTGTGATTCCATTCACACATACCTTTCTGCTTTTTGGTTAGTCTTGACCTCATTCTGTGTGATTCCACTCACACATGTGGGGTAGCTCCCCATGGTCTTCGGACCGTCATGTGATAGGCCTCTTTCCCTTTTTATGATTTCTGGATTTCTCGTGTTGATTTCTGGAATTTATGTCATTGGGACTTGTTATGAGTAGAAGTTTAGGGTATGATGCCCCCTTCGAATCTTTGAGAAGATTCTTGTGATATTGATTATCTCTTATTGATTGATCTTCTGTTGATCATTATTTACATACTTATAGTGGTATGTCGTTATGGATGTTTATGTTTATGCCATATCTTTTATGTTATATCATGTCATCTGATATTTATAGCTAGACTGATCCGTTTATTATTTTCTTAAATAATACTCGGATCAGAACGAGATGTTACAGGTGCTTCTGCTTGACTTCTTCCCAGGGATTCATCACTCTGACTTTTGGCTAACTGTTTAGATTAGCAGTTTTTGTTGTATACACTTGAGATATAGACTCATAGTTGTATTCTTTTGTATAGCACGTGTTGTTATTCTTTTGTATTATCGTGGATCTTATTGACCACTACTCTGATGTACACTTTCATGTGTTAGTTATATATTCATATCTTCTTCCGCCTTTGTGATATGGATATCTGTGACTGATTTGTGATATGATTATTTCTATGTTTGTTTCCGAAGATTATTTATAGCCACCGTGTGATAAGCAATTACATGGATGGTCGCTCCTCAACAGCCTTATTCTCCGTGCTAGTTGACAGCACTTCTCCGGAGTGTTCTTGGCTAGCGTGGGTATAGAGGTGGGGCGTCACACCCATCCTCTAAGGATCCGTTAAACTATTTACTATGTAGTATATTGCGCTATTATAATAGTGTCTATTTATAAAATAAACTTACTTTTAAATAGCGTTAAGGAGTGACCCAATATTCCCCTTAACACGTAATAGTCCCAGTAGTCCATCCAATATCATAGTCCCTCCTGATCGGGAAGCCACCAGAGGATACCACACGGGCTACGGGAGAAAACCAAACTCGTACAAGGCTCGCTATGGTAGGTGACACGGCACAACTAGGCAATGCCAGGGTAGATATACCAATTGCTACTCGGACCGATGGAAACGCGTAGCCGCAGTTACCGCCCACCTCGAACAACACTCCCAAATCAAAGGTGCGCACCAAAACAATCACAAGAGTAATAGAATGGCATACGAAGAAGTGCGTTCGATCAGAGGTGCTACCTCATTAATCCGAGAATCGCTCCTGTTTTAGCCACCTTATGCCAACTCACGGGGGTCGGGTCCACGTATTTACCTTAAAGGAACCGTCACCACCATCCTACTTCATTCTGGAATCTCCACCGCGTACACGGTTGGTAAAGTGGTTTTCGGTATCGACAGAGAGTATGCCAGATATCCGATCCCGGTCTCTTTAACAACCAAACGTTATTATAACCCGTGGTTACAACTTTTAAAAATGGTATTTATACTTTGAAATAAAAATAAATTTCAAATACCTTCAATTTCAAAATATTGTTTTAAACATTGGTCATTTTATAATATACCATTAAAATCTATTCAATTTATTTAGGAATAAATTAAATTCTTCCATTTAAAACCATTCAAAATCAATTGCTTATTTTTATTACTTACATATTAACTTCCAAATTTAAAACCCTTTCCCAAAATTTTTCCATAAATTTGTTTTAAAACAATCAATTTCAGTTTCCGTAACACTTCTGAAATGCTGCCTAACGTCTATAGGTTAAAACAGTTCAATTCTAAAAGACAGCACTCAAATGCTGTAATAGGTTATGTTCTTAAAAATTTTAGTTTTAAATTCCAAATATAACTTATTATTAATTATTTTCTTAACTGAAATCTTACCTTTAACAAAAATCCAGAATTTCCCAAAATAAGTTATATTCCAAAATTTTATTAAAACATTTATTTATTTATTTAACATTTTTAACTCATTCAAATCATTATAAATATTTATAAAAATCCTTTAAATCATTTAAACCAGAATATTATAAACTTCCACTTTTAAAAATAAATTAAAATATTTCAGAAAAATATTATATAAACCACGGGTCTGTATATAGTTTTCTAGCCTAGGTCAAGTGATACGGATTTATATCATTTCAATCCGCAATTTACAAAACCCCGGGTTCTATCATTTCAAACCCGCAATTCCAAGTTAAAATTAAACAGTTAACTGAATAAATGAATAATAATCATCGTTTAGGCCTATCATTTCAGCCTAAACGATTTAAATTTACAGGGAACTTGCAGTGATGATTTAAATCAGTATATAAACATTAAATAATATAACGGCAATAATATTACAACAGATAAACAACTGATGAGGTGTCAATTTAAAATGGGGTTTAACATCATACGTTATATTACAGACAGATGACATTTAATAAATAATTTACAAATACACTTGCGATAATTCACATAAATATAGGTATGTTTGTCTGGTGAGAAATACTCACCTTAAACTGCAGATAATCAGATTTAAACGATTTTACCACTTGATAAAGGATCGTACAAATGGCACGATTAGGTTTCCGCGGATGCCACGCCTTGATTCAAATCTAAAATAAGATCCAAATACTAAATACGCGACTTTTAAAATTACGGTCAAAGCAAAATTTTCGAAACAACTGGAACGAATAGAATAAAAGAAATTTTAGTTCAACTTTTGCTCGACTGCCTCACCCCACATCCCGACCCCAACTTCATAGGCTTGGCAATACTATTTATTATTATTATACATTTTATTATTATTATTATTATTATTATTATTATTATTATTATTATTATTATTTCCACCGGCATACCCTAACTTATCTAGTTTTGAAAAATATGTATTTACACAAACTTGCGTCTCTGCCTAAACTATTCTTCAATGCAAACTCTCTCTGTTTCTTAATTACAACACGTCTCTGCCACTTCAATTTCAAAACATTGTCGAATTCAGAAACATTAAAATTTAAATTTTTAACCATTCTTAACTTTAAAAATCATATTCCTACTTCAGAAAATGTTCATTTGGATACCATTTATCTTATGATTAAATAAAATAAATTTTATAAATAAAATATCCAAATTTACTATGAATCATTTGTAAGTCAGAATTTCCCAATTTTACTTAACTTGTATATATATTTTTCCAAATAACTTTACACTTAATTTAAAAATACCCACTTCCTAAATAAAACTAAATTCTCATTTATTTACTTAACTTAACAATTTTATTTAAAACCAAATTTCAAATTTTCAAGTTAAGTCAAAAATTGAAATTTCACCTTTCCATTTGAAAACAACATTTTCAATTATTTACTCACAAAACACATCCGTTCCATAAAATTTTTTTTCCTTTTTACAGTTAATATACACTAAATTTTCTTCACAACTTTATTCACTTAGACATCAATTCAACTATGATTCAAGTTAAATAAAAGTTATTCCAAAATGTTCCATTTCAATCGTCTTTCATTTTATCAATTTAAAGTACATTATTTATTATACCAAACATATCCATTTTCGGAAATAACTTTTATTAAAATTTCTAGGTTAGATTTCAACTCCATATTAAATCAAATTTAATTATTATGTCATTTATCGTAAATAAAATCTTTAAATTCACTTTAAAACCAATTATTAACTTACAAAAATTTAACTAAAAAAAAACAAAACACCTTTAAAATTTTAAAGCCTTAAGTCAAATTTTTAGTTGAATCACATAAATTTTATTTCAAAAATACTTAAAAATTTTAGAAAAATATTATAATATATTAACCATGGGCTTGTTCGGGATATAAGCTTGGTTATGAAAACTTAGAGGGACGTGACGTGGTGAAGAAGTAGCCGAGCAAGGCAAAAGGGAAACAGAGAACAACAAGAAGAAGAAAGGGAAAAACTGAAAGAAGAAAAGAAAAAGACAAAGAAAAACCATTACCTGATTTGAAGCTCTGTACGCAAGAAGGAGATAATACAAGCTATAGGAGATGCAAAGGTATTTGGAATAGCTGGTATATATAAATGAGCTTCAGGTTTTAAAGTGGTCACGACAGGGGAAAATTTATAAAGTGGCAACATATCTTGATTGAGAAGCAATAAATTTCGTATTAAAACAAAGGAAGGCAGAGAGATTTATTTCCAGTTTCTTCATGTTTGAACGTTATACGAAAATTTAGATTAAATGCATGCATTGATACGAAGAGATTTAGATTTGGATTGGGCAAGAGATAAAAGATTGCTCCACCTTTTCTCAAATTAAAGGCTGCGTGATTTATACCAGTTATAATCTAAATTTAAAGCATGCGTTAATGCAAATGAAAATATTTTGATTGAGGAAGCAAAATCTGAGCTCTTGCGTGATTTATGGGAACAGTTATACGAAAATTTATTTATTGCAAAATAAAGGCAGTGGAAACAATAAGCAAGAGATAAGGTTTTCGTGCTTAATGAAATAGAGGAGCGTGATCATAAAAGCAAATCTGATTCTCCTTCAGATGATATTCGCGTGATTTAGAGAAGATATATGGTATGTAGAAATTTAAAAGATAGGCAAGGTAAATTTGAATGCATGAGTAAATTCTTAGGCAAAAGATTTGATTGTAGATTGAAGAAACGGCAAGGATAAGTTTTCTTCCAATTTTGTGCTAAATAAAAGGAAGGACGAACTTGATTTATTTCCCACTATACACAAATTTTGATTGTTAATTAGATTGAATTAAATGAACGGCAAGAATTTGGGCAAAGATTGTAGAATTTAAAGTCTTATACCAATACACAATTATTTCTTAACAAAAATTTTATTGGTTTACATTCTCCATATTATATATATACAAAATTCAAATTTTTATATAAAAATTCCAAATGGAGTAGTCTTTTAACAAAGTTAAACAAATCAAAACTTAAATTTATATTTTTAGACCTTTGGAAAATGATTTAATTAATATATATATAAATTGGGAAGTAAATTTTACTGGAAAGAGAAAATAACGTAAGAGATATGAGTAAAGAGAAAAACGCATATGAAATAGGCAAGCAGATAGGAGAATGGATACTGCGCATGACTGAGATTTAGGAGAAAAAATTGTGTTTTGAAAAATGCAAGAAATAAATTTTGTTGAATGGAAAAAAAATCTATGAAATCAAATTTTTAAAGTAATGCGTTGAATTTAGAGGCAACATATCTGATTTGAATGCTAGAATATTCCTTCCCTCTAAAACACATGCCACTGATAAATTTACTCATTTACACTAAGGTCATATTTTTAAGAATGTGTACCATAGCCATAATATTTTATGCCCAAAATATACCGAAATAAAGGATTAAAATTCTATACGTTTTCTTATATATATATATATATATATATATATACATACACGGTATTTATTCCCTAAATTTAGGCGCCCTTTTTAACGCGTAATTACCCAGTTCATTTATACACTAAAAAAAATTCAAAATTCTGACCATGCTGAGACTCGAACTCGTGACCTGTCGTGAATAGCCCAAATGTCTTAACCACCTAAGCTATTAATGTTTTCTTAATTAAAACTTGATTTTGCTAGAAATTAAGTTATTTACCATCTTCGACAAAAACCCAAATTACCAAATTAAAGTTAATTCTTAACCATGTCAAAATTTCAGAGATCTTATTATTTAATTAAAATTTTGGTCAATTTTTTTTTTTTTTTTTTATTTTTAATCACTTTAAAATTTAGATTTTTATATAATACACCCCAAAGTTTTTAAGATACAAGTGAAAAATACTTGTTAAAAATTTGGGCTGTTACACTCTCCCCCACTCAGAACTTTTCGTCCTCGAAAAGGAAGAAGGTATGGGAATAGAAACAACCTGAAAGAAAACTAAATTGAAACTTAAATTAGAATCATTAATCTAAACAATAAAAATTCAATTTTAAATTAATCATTGATTTCATCTATTTATACTTAAAATTTTAACATTTATTTATTTACATATTTACTTGTATAATATCCCTACACTTAAAAAAAATCATTCATTTTTATTTTTTTTCCAAATTTTTCACAAGGTATTATAACATTCTAATTTAAAATGTTTAATTTTAGTCCAAATTTGAAATGGTAATTTAACTTAAGTTTTAAAGTAAATTTACCATTTCCCCCATTTCCCAAAATAAACTAAATTCCCCATTTAGTTTCTTCTTTATTCCAAACTATAATTAAATTTATTTTTCTCAATATTTTTCTCATCTATGTCAAATATTTTTCTCAATATCTAAACCATATAAATTCAATTTAAATTAATTAATATTCAATAATTGATTTAATTCATTTGATTTTTACAGAAGTTAAATCAATCTTAACTATTTCCAAATTAATTATCTTATTATCCAATTATTTTCTAAAATCAGAAATTTGTATAGTCATTTATAATAATCATCTTTTATTCAACAAATTTAATTTTTCTTTATTCCAGATTATTATTAAATATATTCTACCTAATATATCTTATCGCACATATTAAGTAGATTATATTTAATATAACTATTCCAATATATTTCTAAATTTCCTTTAACACCATTTGATATTGTATATTATTCAATTATTATTTTATTTCTATTTACCTCTATTTGTCTTGTTGTAACTGAAACTTTAAATGTATAACATTTATTATAACCACTCAAATTTTTATTTATAAAATCCTTTTATATTATACATTATCCAATTACATAGTTAATTTATGAATGATTTAGGTAAGTTATATCGGCATGCAATTATACAAGTAAAATTTTCCAACTATATTATTCAAGTTTAAATATTCATTCCAAATTTGACTTTATTTTATCTTTAGAATCACCTTTTAACATAAATTTATGAACTAAATTTCCAATTAACTTCAAACCCTTTAGAGATAAATAAATACATACATATAGTATATGTCAAATCAAATTTAAATCATATATCTATATATATTATAAATTAAGTCATATTTAGAAATTCAAATCAATTAAATTTTTGAAGCAAAACTACAGCGTGGTCTCTTTACTTCGATACTTGAAAATGAATGTCGATGATGTTGTAGTCATCACCGAAATTATTTTCAAGCGACAAAGAGAAGAGCACTAATTTTTAAAACTTTAAAATTCTTTGGAAACAAATTTATATTCGAAAATAATTTAAATAATAATATATCCTTTTAAGACTTTAAACACAAGGTTTGAAACTATCAGAAATTAAATTCTTAAATTCTTGTTTTAAATCCATTTCTGTTTCCAAATAAATTTATAACCATGTTTTATAGTTCAATTATTTATATAAGACAAAACCAATGGTTTACAAAACCATAAATAAAATCAAACACTATTATCTCTAAACAACTAGTTAAATTCTGAAAATTATAATTATATATATTATATTAGATTTTTCCCAAATATAGGAATAAATTTTTCAAAACAAGGATAGAGATTCAAATTTAATGGATTCAAATCAAAGAGAATTTTGATTTAAAGATAAATTGGAATCAGAAGATCCGATGATTACATAACAGAACAAGGAACTAGATAAGTTTATATAAATCGCGGGCAACCTTAACCTGGTCAACCGTGACTTAAAGAATAAGATCGATGTGGATTTTCTAGGGTAAATCTACATTCGATTTGAAGAAATAAAGTTCAGAATAACCAAAGATACTAGCATCTAAACCGAGGTTAAACATAAATCTTTGGTGAATCAATGCTAATTGTAAAGGAGTTTCACCCCTTTATTAGAATATTGGCGAGACCGCCAATTCACTATAAAGATCATCCGAAATGGAGTTATGGGATACTCCAGAATCGAAGGACAATGAATAGTGAGGGACACGAATGAACTTCGGAACCGCAGGGGACGTTCCAAAATTCAAAGGAAATCGAATCAAAAGGAAGAGATTCAAGCTCAAATGAAAGTAATTCTGTAAATCAAATTTACCATACATTCTAAGTTTTGCCTAGAACCAAAGCTCTGATACCAAATGTAACGACCCGATATTTTCAACCATTCACATCCGCACATGTCGGACTTGAATTGTTCAAAATACCGCGTTGTAATTAAAATTTGGCAAATCTCAGAATATGCAGTAAATAATTAATCACAGAATCACAGACAAAGAATCAGAATACTCACAGCGGAATTTAAAAATACTTAGTGGTTCATGAAGCCACTAAAAATAGTCTCAACAAATACAAATTACAAAGTCTTCCATCCCAAATATAGTTTAAATCATCAAATAGAAAATCCAAAAATCCCAAAGTCTTGATTTCATAAATAAGATAACGGACAGAAAGAAGCCAGCAACTTGAAAGGATCTACAGAAGTCCTAGCTCCGGGATGATGACTGAACTGCAACTTAGGCTGACCCGAGCGTAAAATAAAACATAAACACTCGAGTCAGGACATACATACTTATATAGTGTAAGCTAATTCAAGTGTACTGTAATATAGAGCAAGTAACTTAAAGGATGCTTGGGACCGCCCATCCTCTAAGGATCCGTTAAACTATTTACTATGTAGTCTATTGCGCTATTATAATAGTGACTATTTATAAAATAAACTTACTTTTAAATAGCATTAAGGAGTGACCCAATATTCCCCTTAACACGTAATAGTCCCAGTAGTCCATCCAATATCATAGTCCCTCCTGATCGGGAAGCCACCAGAGGATACCACACGGGCTACGGGAGAAAACCAAACTCGTACAAGGCTCGCTATGGTAGGTGACATGGCACAACTAGGCAATGCCAGGGTAGATATACCAATTGCTACTCGGACCGATGGAAACGCGTAGCCGCAGTTACCGTCCACCTCGAACAACACTCCCAAATCAAAGGTGCGCACCAAAACAATCACAAGAGTAATAGAATGGCATACGAAGAAGTGCGTTCGATCAGAGGTGCTACCTCATTAATCCAAGAATCGCTCCTGTTTTAGCCACCTTATGCCAACTCACGGGAGTCGGGTCCACGTATTTACCTTAAAGGAACCGTCACCACCATCCTACTTCATTCTGGAATCTCCACCGCGTACACGGTTGGTAAAGTGGTTTTCGGTATCGACAAAGAGTATGCCAGATATCCGATCCCGGTCTCTTTAACAACCAAACGTTATTATAACCCGTGGTTACAACTTTTAAAAATGGTATTTATACTTTAAAATCAAAATAAATTTCAAATACCTTCAATTTCAAAATATTGTTTTAAACATTGGTCATTTTATAATATACCATTAAAATCTATTCAATTTATTTAGGAATAAATTAAATTATTCCATTTAAAACCATTCAAAATCAATTGCTTATTTTTATTACTTACATATTAACTTCCAAATTTAAAACCCTTTCCCAAAGATTTTTCCATAAATTTGTTTTAAAACAATCAATTTCAGTTTCCGTAACACTTCTGAAATGCTACCTAACGTCTATAGGTTAAAACAGTTCAATTCTAAAAAACAGCACTTAAATGCTGTAATAGGTTATGTTCTTAAAAATTTTAGTTTTAAATTCCAAATATAACTTATTATTAATTATTTTCTTAACTGAAATCTTACCTTTAACAAAAATCCAGAATTTCCCAAAATAAGTTATATTCCAAAATTTTCTTAAAACATTTATTTATTTAACATTTTTAACTCATTCAAATCATTATAAATCTTTATAAAAATCATTTAAATCATTTAAACCAGAATATTATAAACTTCCATTTTTAAAAATAAATTAAAATATTTCAAAAAAATATTATATAAACCACGGGTCTGTATATAGTTTTCTAGCCTAGGTCAAGTGATACGGATTTATATCATTTCAATCCGCGATTTACAAAACCCCGGGTTCTATCATTTCAAACCCGCAATCCCAAGTTAAAATTAAACAGTTAACTGAATAAATGAATAATAATCATCGTTTAGGCCTATCATTTCAGCCTAAACGATTTAAATTTACAGGGAACTTGCAGTGATGATTTAAATCAGTATATAAACATTAAATAATATAACGGCAATAATATTACAACAGATAAACAACTGATGAGGTGTCAATTTAAAATGGGGCTTAACATCATACGTTATATTACAGACAGATGACATTTAATAAATAATTTACAAATACACTTGCGATAATTCACATAAATATAGGTATGTTTGTCTGGTGAGAAATACTCACCTTAAACTGCAGATAATCAGATTTAAACGATTTTACCACTTGATAAAGGATCGTACAAATGGCACGATTAGGTTTCCGCGGATGCCACGCCTTGATTCAAATCCAAAAAAAGATCCAAATACTAAATACGCGACTTTTAAAATTACGGTCAAAGCAAAATTTTCGAAACAACTGGAACGAATAGAATAAAAGAAATTTTAGTTCAGCTTTTGCTCGACTGCCTCACCCCACATCCCGACCCAACTTCATAGGCTTGGCAATACTATTTATTATTATTATACATTTTATTATTATTATTATTATTATTATTATTATTATTATTATTATTATTATTATTTCCACCGGCATACCCTAACTTATCTAGTTTTGAAAAATATGTATTTACACAAACTTGCCTCTCTGCCTAAACTATTCTTCAATGCAAACTCTCTCTGTTTCTTAATTACAACACGTCTCCGCCACTTCAATTTCAAAACATTTTCGAATTTGGAAACATTAAAATTTAAATTTTTAACCATTCTTAACTTTAAAAATCATATTCCTACTTCAGAAAATGTTCATTTGGATACCATTTATCTTATGATTAAATAAAATAAATTTTATAAATAAAATATCCAAATTTACTATGAATCATTTGTAAGTCAGAATTTCCCAATTTTACTTAACTTGTATATATATTTTTCCAAATAACTTTACACTTAATTTAAAAATACCCACTTCCTAAATAAAACTAAATTCTCATTTATTTACTTAACAATTTTATTTAAAACCAAATTTCAAAATTTCAAGTTAAGTCATAAATTGAAATTTCACCTTTCCATTTGAAAACAACATTTTCAATTATTTACTCACAAAACACATCCGTTCCATAAATTTTTTTCCTTTTTATAGTTAATATACACTAAATTTTCTTCACAACTTTATTCACTTAGACATTAATTCAATTATGATTCAAGTTAAATAAAAGTTATTCCAAAGTGTTCCATTTCAATCGTCTTTCATTTTATCAATTTAAAGTACATTATTTATTATACCAAACATATCCATTTTCGGAAATAACTTTTATTAAAATTTCTAGGTTAGATTTCAACTCCATATTAAATCAAATTTAATTATTATGTCATTTATCGTAAATAAAATCTTTAAATTCACTTTAAAACCAATTATTAACTTTCAAAAATTTAACTAAAAAAAAACAAAACACCTTTAAAATTTTAAAGCCTTAAGTCAAATTTTTAGTTGAATCACATAAATTTTATTTCAAAAATACTTAAAAAAAATTTGAAAAATATTATAATATATAAACCATGGGCTTGTTCGGGATATTAGCTTGGTTATGAAAACTTAGAGGGACGTGACGTGGTAGAGAAGTAGCCGAGCAAGGCAAAAGGGAAACAGAGAACAACAAGAAGAAGAAAAGGAAAAACTGAAAGAAGAAAAGAAAAAGACAAAGAAAAACCATTACCTGATTTGAAGCTCTGTACGCAAGAAGGAGATAATACAAGCTATAGGAGATGCAAAGGTATTTGGAATAGCTGGTATATATAAATGAGCTTCAGGTTTTAAAGTGGTCACGGCAGGGGAAAGTTTATAAAGTGGCAACATATCTTGATTGAGAAGCAATAAATTTCGTATTAAAACAAAGGAAGGCAGAGAGATTTATTTCCAGTTCTTCATGTTTGAACATTATACGAAAATTTAGATTAAATGCATGCGTTGATAAGAAGAGATTTAGATTTGGATTGGGCAAGAGATAAAAGATTGCTCCACCTTTTCTCAAATTAAAGGCTGCGTGATTTATACCAGTTATAATCTAAATTTAAAGCATGCGTTACTGCAAATGAAAATATTTTGATTGAGGAAGCAAAATCTGAGCTCTTGCGTGATTTATGGGAACAGTTATACGAAAATTTATTTATTGCAAAATAAAGGCAGTGGAAACAATAAGCAAGAGATAAGGTTTTCGTGCTTAATGAAATAGAGGAGCGTGATCATAAAAGCAAATCTGATTCTCCTTCAGATGATATTCGCGTGATTTAGAGAAGATATATGGTATGTAGAAATTTAAAAGATAGGCAAGGTAAATTTGAATGCATGAGTAAATTTTTAGGCAAAAGATTTGATTGTAGATTGAAGAAACGGCAAGGATAAGTTTTCTTCCAATTTTGTGCTAAATAAAAGGAAGGACGAACTTGATTTATTTCCCACTATACACAAATTTTGATTGTTAATTAGATTGAATTAAATGAACGGCAAGAATTTGGGCAAAGATTGTAGAATTTAAAGTTTTATACCAATACACAGTTATTTCTTAACAAAATTTTTATTGGTTTACATTCTCCATATTATATATATACAAAATTCAAATTTTTATTTAAAAATTCCAAATGGAGTAGTCTTTTAACAAAGTTAAACAAATCAAAACTTAAATTTATATTTCTAGACCTTTGGAAAATGATTTACTTAATATATATATAAATTGGGAAGTAAATTTTACTGGAAAGAGAAAATAACGTAAGAGATATGAGTAAAGAGATAAACGCATATGAAATAGGCAAGCAGATAGGAGAATGGATACTGCGCATGACTGAGATTTAGGAGAAAAAATTGTGTTTTGAAAAATGCAAGAAATAAATTTTGTTGAATGGACAAAAATCTATGAAATAAAATTTTTAAAGTAATGCGTTGAATTTAGAGGCAACATATTTGATTTGAATGCTAGAATATTCCTTCCCTCTAAAACACATGCCACTGATAAATTTACTCATTTACACTAAGGTCATATTTTTAAGAATGTGTACCATAGCCATAATATTTTATGCCCAAAATATACCGAAATAACGGATTAAAATTCTATACGTTTTCTTATATATATATATATATATATATATATATATATATATATATATACGGTATTTATTCCCTAAATTTAGGCGCCCTTTTTAACGCGTAATTACCCAGTTCATTTATACACTAAAAAAAATTCGAAATTCTGACCATGCTGAGACTCGAACTCGTGACCTGTCGTGAATAGCCCAAATATCTTAACCACCTAAGCTATTAATGTTTTCTTAATTAAAACTTGATTTTGCTAGAAATTAAGTTATTTATCATCTTCGACAAAAACTAATTACCCAGTTCATTTATACACTAAAAAAAATTCGAAATTCTGACCATGCTGAGACTCGAACTCGTGACCTGTCGTGAATAGCCCAAATATCTTAACCACCTAAGCTATTAATGTTTTCTTAATTAAAACTTGATTTTGCTAGAAATTAAGTTATTTACCATCTTCGACAAAAACCCAAATTACCAAATTAAAGTTAATTCTTAACCATGTCAAAATTTCAGAGATCTTATTATTTAATTAAAATTTTGGTCAACTGTTTTTTTATTTTTATTTTTAATCACTTTAAAATTTAGATTTTTATATAATAAACCCCAAAGTTTTTAAAATACAAGTGAAAAATACTTGTTAAAAATTTGGGCTGTTACAATATGCCAATTCCAAAATATACCATACTATAGCACATCAATAAATTTCAACCATTCAAACAATTATTTAAATTTAATCATTTAAATTTTAAATTTTAATTCAGCTGAGTGAGATTAACTCACTTTTCCTTTGTTGTTTGCAATCCATTCCAAACTGGCTTGTTTCCTTGATTTTTAAAACCTTGTATAATAATTCACGGTTTATTATTATTTGAACCAATCAAACAATTATTCACAATTTATTTATTTTATTAACTAATGATTAAATTTTAACCCTATATTTAATTTAACCAAAATAGTAAATTTTAAACCAATTTTCCTTTCATAAATTACTTAAAATAATTAAGTAAGTTAAGCGTGCACACAAGTACAAAATTTTCCTTTCCATCCCAGTTTAAACTTGATTACAATAACAATATCTAACCTCATTTACATTTTCTTTTCTAACCAGAAAATTTCCATTTCTAATTTTACATTTTCAAAATCTTACCTATTTACATATATTTCTGTTTACTGTCAAATCTTTTCTTCTCTTTTATTTTTAAAATATCTTTCTGATCTTTGCGTTTGTATATAAAAATATGCATATAAATATACTTCACTGTTGTATATTTTTCTTTCTATAAATCAAAATAGCAATAACCGACTTTAAATCAAAAAAATCAGAAACAAAGAAAAAAATCAAACCTCAACTCGCTGACCTGCGGACGAGAATCCTAAACCACTATCTCCACCAAATCTCGTGGCCATCAACATCTCCAATCGAACTCCAAATTGATGCTAACTCGCCTTGGCGTCGCGGCTTCCATGACCATCGCATACCGCCCAAAATCGTGCGCTACGGCCGACGCCGCGACACCCCCATCCATGACTGAGCCACCCCAAACCCTATCCCTCGGTTCGCCTACCCACAACGAACTCAAAATGCCCACGAAAACAACTATCGATCAACATCGGAAACGAACTTCCATGCCCTAATCTTAACTGCAGTTCGACACCACCTGTTGCTCAATCATACTCGAAGCCGCACTCAATAGTTCGCATATCAATGCGAAGTTCAGAGCGAAATTGATTTTGACTTCAAATTGGAATCTAGAGGAACGAGCGGCTATTTATTTAATTTTGTACTCTTTTTTTTAGCGTGCGTACGAACGGAGATTAGAGAAGGGGAAAGAGAAAAGAAGGGGGTACGAAGGAGACACAAGCGTAGCGGTTCTACGTATTGTCGGTTTAAAAGAAAGCGAATATATTTTATTTAAATTCAATTGGCCTCAATAAATTTCTATGCGTTTATATATCGTACGATCACACAACTCCAATCACTATGAAATTTGAAATCCGACAATAAAACAATATTACAGTTCCATTGGGACTGGTTTCATCGAATTCCAAGACTGTACCTCGAAGGGCTATTTTTTAATTCAATTTGAACTATAAAATTTTAAAACTGAACAAACCACTGTTAATTTCAAACAACTTCTATTATTTTCAGTGTTATCAATATAAATTTTACAAGCCTTCAAATTATTTTTAACAGGCTTAACATCCCAGATTTCATATTTTACCCGATTTTAAATTATGTAATTCAATAATTTAATTAACAATTAATTAGTGATATTTGAATTCAAGTTAAAATTATTACATTGAATATTTAAATCAATTAAATATTCTGATTTTAAAGGCTTAAAAATTCCAGGTCGTCACAATTCTCCCCTACTTAAAAGAATTTCGTCCTCGAAATTACGAAATAAGAAAAAGTCACAAAATCAATTAACTTTTCAAAACAACTCATTCAAATTAGATTTACCAAATCTCATTAACCTTTTAACTTCAAATCAAAAATTTAGTTTTCACAAATTTTTCCAATTTTCTCAAAATTTTCTAACGCCTCAAATTTTCAAAAAAATTCACCAATGTCTCCTTTGCGCGGTTCGATTCGACAAATAGCAATATATATCAAAAATATACATCTCATCATCGAGGATGAGGCATCCCATAGGAAAAAAGTGTAAAAGTACAATATGTAATCCGAGATATGTACCTTATATATCATTAGCAAGTATATACGGCTAATATAGCGCGAAAACGAGCTCCAAATGCAAAGCAAGCGCCATCCGCACCTACTAAATACTCAACAATAATAAGAAACATGTATATATGAATGTAATATCAATATACAGTATATACCAACAACTATATGCCAATATAGAAAATGCAATAAAAAACAACAAATCCAATCATCAAACATCTATCATCCAACAAAGCAATATTTATCTAATCAATCCATAACCAAATCAATATACATTCACTTCTCATTAATATTCATTGAATTGATTTTTCAATTTAATCACATTTGATTCATTAACATTGGATTTACTAGCATTCATTCATTTTGGTTCAACACATTTAATTTCAAACTGGTTTAACATTCAATTGACTTTCATTCAATTATTCAATTCACAACTTCTTAAATTAAGTTTTATTCAATTCTTAACAATAACATTTCTAATTCTGATTCATTTCACATCATAAAGTTGATTAAAATTTATTTTACAACAAAGTAATCTCTAAAGGATTTTGAAAATGGTACTATTTCAAATATAAAAAGGTATTTTATGACAACTAATTCGATTGGCTCGAAAATAAACTAAAAATGGGCAAGAGATGTGTTCGGATGGTAAACACTTCTCTTACGTATTACTCTTCTAGTTAAGAGGATATATGATACTATTGGTAGTACCCAGTTCCTTGCATTGTTTTGGAGTTACTCGATCTATATAATTTTCTTAAGTTAGAAGAAATAATGTAAATCATTGATTAGTAATCTTTATAAAAGTGTTTAAACTAAAGATAAATTGGAATCACTAATTGATAAGATAAAGCGGAATTCCTGGTGATTTTGGACAGTCTAAAATTTCTGAATCATACATAACTCAGAGCTAAGAAATTTAGGAAAACTTTTGGTAAAATATTGTGAAACATTCTGAGTAAATGAAATTGGATAAGTATAATTTATTAATGTGATAATAAACAAAAAGGAAATTATAACCTAGAAAATATTTAATTAATGAATTCCAGCATTAATTAAGGATTGGACTTAAGTCTTTAAAATATGATTGATTTGCATAAGTCATAAGATGTAATAAACTTAAGTAATAGTTTTACGAATGATTTATAAATAACAATAGTATTAAAGGAAATATACTGTGTTAAAAGATTGTGGGAAAACATTTTTATACAGATAAATTATCTTTTGAGTGAAAAATGGTTTCTTTAGGATATTTTCCTTTAATAAAAATATATGCAAATAAATAATTAAAGGGATTATATAAAGAAGCACATTTATAAAGTGTTTGAGCTTAAGATAAATATTTTATGAAAGTTTTTAGAGGTAATAAGTACATATATGTAGATCATTTCGTCACACAAATGTTGATTTAATATTCGAGTATAGAACTTCAAGGTGTTTACACTGGTTCGAAAAAGGATTTATCACTCGATTTCTTGACAACGAACATTGATGAGGATGTTGATTAGGTATTTTAATTTTCTATCATAGTTGAGCACAATGCAAGGAAAGCAAAGGTTTCTAAGCAAACAGCCTGATCAAAGTCAGCACTTCGGAAATGAAGTTGTGTATTCGAATAGGAGATCGAATAAGATATTTCATATGGATGATCTGTGTATATTATATGGAATTAAATTTAAAGCTAAATGGTTTAGGTAAACTTTTGTTTGGGTAATTTCGAGGACGAAATTCTTTTAAGTAGGGGAAAATGTAACGACCCAGAATTTGAACATTTTAAAATATAATATATAAATTGATTTTAAATGTAAAATAGGTAAGGTTTTATTATTCAAACAATATTAGATAGGATTTGAAAAGAGAAGTATACAGAAAAATAGTAACATTTGCCTATAACGACAAAAGTGACAAAATGCTGATTTCAGAAAAGTATGTTTCAATGGTTAAATAAAATATCTTAATTAATTTATGAGTATTTATATTTTTAAATAGAATTATACCAATTTATTTTTAAATTTGGTTTATATAAATAAATAGTTTAACTAAAACTTCAAAATGTGACCGTAAAACATTTTTTCGAAAATCAACATTTTGTCGATTAAAAGTTGTCGCAAAGTCGTCGCACCTTTATTTTCTTATATAGAAACATATATTCAAATAGTGTAAGTATTAATTAATTCACTAAACATGTTTACTTTTACTAAATAAGATTAGAAAACTTCTAGAAGTCATTAGTAAAAGTAAGTAAGAATTAACAAAAGTGAGAAAAAGTAAATATCAAATCACATCAAATCAAAACCAACATAATTATTATTTTTCTTAGCTTAGTTCTTAACGGATTAAGACATAAAGTAATAATTGAAAGGATAATGTTAAGTTGTGAAAAAGTGGAGATTGCTTTAGGTTGAAGTAAGGTTAGTTTGGTAATTGGATAAGAGGTAATTTTTGTAAATTACCACTTTTTTCTTTTTCTATAAATACTCACCTCCTTCTTCACTTTCATTCACATTTTTCTTTTTCTTCTTTTCTGAAGCTTCCTTATCTTCTTCCTCTTCTCTTTAATGGCTTCCAGGCCATAGAAAAAATTAGAAATAAATAATGTCAAAATATTTTCAAAATATTCAAAAGAAATCAATGTTCATTCTCTTCAAATCAAATTCATTTTTTCTCCATATTTTACCTCTTCTTATCTCGGCTGTTACTTCTTCAAAACTGAATCAAAATAAAAAATTATTTTTCTCAAATAATATATTTTTCCAGTGGCTACAACTTTCATGTTGACCATTTTATCACATTGTAAAGTTAACTATGTCAAAAATACATTTCTTTTCAGTGCATTTTCGTGCCCAGATTTTAAACCACAGAATATGTCATTTTTTTTTTGATACTAACTTGATCATTACAGATCCAAATTAAGAAATATTTTTTTTGAAAGCATATAAAATTCCAGTGGCTATAATTTTTATGTTGATCACTTTTTCCAGTTATGAAGTTTTCTATACCTGAAACTCAATTCTTTGAAGTGTATTTTCAGGCTTCATTTTTGTCAATCTGACCATACCTCTTCTTCATTCTATCATATCTCCCTCAAAACAACTTGCATTCAAATGATTATTTTTTTAAAATTCAATAGAAAAGAATTTTCAACAACTTTTATGTTAACAGGTTTTTCAAATTTTGTGAGTAAGAGAATCAAAAATAAGAGTGAAGATGATCCATTTTTCGGATCTAAATCTTGGGAATTCAAGTTCAAAGCTCTATCGCTTCTTCGTTGTATTTTCGGCCAACCTCCATCTTAAGCCTCAACCAAGCTATTGGAAGAGAGAGGGTGTTGTTTTCCAGTGTTCAATGGAGTATGAATTAATTAGTGAAGTGTTGGTTGATTAGAATGTTGGTAGGAAGTTAATCGCTTTGGTTTATGGTGAGAAACTCTATTTAGCATCTCCATTTATATATATACATGTTTGATGATGTGTTATGAATGCTATGAATGTTTATATATGTCTTGATCATCAATTATTGATTGTTCTATGTGATTGTTAAATTGTTTTACCAAGTCACGTTAATACACGTCGATAAGCACGAAGGAAATTACTTTCCTTTTGAAAATGAAATGGTGTATATGGAATGTTTAAACCTTTTGGAAATAGTTTTAAAATGAGTTAGAAATGTTTTATAAACATTTAAATACGTTTAAAGAAATAAAAGAATAAAATCAAGATTTTATCTTGTATATTTTAAATATGTCCAAAATAATTTTCAAGAAAAATCGCGCTTTTGCAGTAAAGTGACCAAAATTTAAAATTGATATTTTAAATGTTTTAAAAATATGAAATAAATCCTAAAAATCTTTTAAAATGTATTAAAAGAGATTCAAGTTGAAATATGGATTTCTAAATGATATAAAAGTCGTTTTGAAGAATATAGCTTTTAAAACGCTATTTGCAACACATTTCGCAAGGCTTTTCACAGCAGTTTGAAATAACTTTTGAAATGCAGTTTTAAACTTATAAATTCTTTCCTATATATTTTGTGAATGATTTTAAAAGAATAATTAAGTTATTTAAAAATGATTTGAAAGTTTTAATAAGAGTTTGAATAAATGGTTAATAGAAATTGTTTATACCACTTAAACAAAAAGTGAAGAAGATTGAATATAATAACAAACTGAGTATGCGGACCCGACTAGTACATTTGTCCCATCTGTGATGACCCGAAATCCGTACCCTTTGAATCGACAATAATCCACACATGTCCAACCCAAAAAGCACAAACTGACGGAAATCAAAAGAAAGAAAAGAAGAGAGAAGAAGAGAAGAGAAGAAAGAGAGAAGATAGAACCAAACAGAACAATACAGAGTCTCACATCGCAGCGGAAAAATATATAATATAATATCAATGATCTTTAGAAAACAGAAACTGTACATGCATACAATAATTAGATTTCAACAATCCGTCAATAGTTATCAGCCTGGACAGTTATAATAACCTGTCCTCACAAATGCTGACAATATACAACAACAAACAAAGCTCAGCGGATAATAAAAAAACATGTATGTGTATACATAAATGAAGATCTCCAGCTCTCCTGCTGAAGCTCCAAAAGCACCAAATCATAACCTGTAGATATACTCGGTCTCACCCGAGCATTGAAAGCGAAGAACGCTCAGATCAATCTAGTAAACCAGCGTGAGAAATACACTCAACTGAATTTATTAAATTACCAAACTTTTCCTTTATCAAAACAAAAGTATCTCGAAAGATAAGTCCACGCTTAAACAAGAACATTTTTTTACCTTTCGATAACCAAATCATTTCATATCAAACTCATGTGATATTATATTGGTGTCTGGTATACAAATAATATTCAAAATAGCCGAAATTGTTACCATTATTAAATTCTAGCATACTAGGCTCTACAAATAAAATGGCAGGTACGTAGTGGAGTTCGGATTTCCATGCAAATGATCAGGTGAAGGGACTACCTTCCGGTAGTACATCTCTAGAAGAATGTACCGAGAAACCATCATAAAGTTTCTCTACCAACACAAGACCGGCCCACCTCTATAATTAGATGGCACCGAATATGTCATCCTCCGATCGTTACCGACCTTTACCAAGGGCCCTCTAGCATACAAACCACAATAATAAAATACATGACGTCATAGCGTGCAAAGATATATCTAGAAGAGGATGATCATACCCTAATAGGAGCGACCCACTTAGACTTGCCGCATCCAACCCTATTTTGGTCATTTCTGGTTGATGAGGCCTGACGAGGTAACGATTACCTTGCACAATCACATATCACATCACTTAGAATGCCACATGGCCATTCCCGTTGACTACTAATTGCCTTCCACAAAAATACAACCATTAAGCTCATACGTCTCAAGGAGGGTGTTAAGCTAAGAGAAGTTGCCTTCTCCGCCACCACTGATGTGTGTTTGTAAAAACCAATGTACGTAATATTTAGAAATGCAATGCCAGACAAACATCCATACAAGTTGTCCAAGAACAGGACAAACCGAATGTATTATCCTACCACATCCTGTCGGGAAATCCCTAGGATTAGTAGCGAATAGTCCTCGCATGGGATATTTCATAATAAAGAGACCACTTCTACTGGATGTATATTGGGATTTATTTGAGTTAGTGAAAATTTTGATTGAAATTAAACGTTTGTTTAATTTTATTCGGAATAAAACATTGAAATCGCGACTACTAGCAATGTGAGTACAATTCACTCTTTCTGACTCTATATAAGTGAGAAATAATTTATTATATGATGATTGATGATTGTTTGGATGATATATGATATATTGATTAGTGTTTGGATATACATACCTACGTAGTGGAGCAGATGACCCTATATGTACCCGTGTATGAGAGGATGGCCCTTTGTACGTGCGTTTTCCTTAAAACGGACATTGTACACATATTCTAATATGTATATTTGTTGCAGGTGACATGTTGGAGGGATCCAACTGAATTCCTCACCTGTATTGATTTATTTACACATATTGTTATACATTCTGTTATCATAAGATATATGATGTTTTGAATGCCGTGATTGATGTATCTGGTGCTGTTACAGCATTGGGCCGATTTTGATAATTTAAAATGTTAAAGAGACGCGACTCGTTCGTTGTAGTTGGTGCGCCGAACTATGGTTGGCGGGCGGCTATGGGTTGTCTTCGATCTGTAAACAACGGAGGGGGGAAAGGGAAAAGACGGATCAGATCTGATGGGGAAAAATCAATGGCTCAGATTATTAAGAGGTTTAAAAAAAAGAATTGTAAATTTTATTATTTTAATTCGTGCAAACTTTAAAAAGCTATAACTTTGTCAAACAAGGTTCGTTTCGCACGAAACAAATTACGTTGGGTTCGTACTACATTATGGAGCAGGACTGAGATTTATTTGACCTAGTGAAAATTTTGGCTGAAATTAAACACTTGTTTAATTTTAATCGGAATAAATCGTTATCGCGACAACTACAAGCAAAGTGACTACAACTCACTCTTTCTGACTCACTGATATTTTATATAAGTGAAAAATAATTTATTATATGATGATTGATGATTTTTCGGATGATATATGATATATTATCTATATATTGATTGGAATTTGGATATATATACCTGCCTAGTGGAGCAGATGGCCATATACGTACCCGTGTATGAGCGGATGACCCTTTGTATGCACATCTACCTTGAAGTGGACATTGTACATATATTTTAATATGTATATTTGTTTCAGGTGACAGGTTGGAGGGATCCAACTGAATTCCTCACCAGTGTTGGTTTTATTTTACAAATATTGTGATATATTCTTTTATCATATGATATATGATGTTTTGGATGTCGTGATTGATGTATTTGGTGTTGTTTGCAGCATTGGGCCTATTTTTGAAATTTTAAAAATGTTACAGTGATGATTTCCAAATTTAAAAGGATTTTAAAGTGATTTTGAAAATAAACGTTTTATTGATCTATGAATTGTTAAGGAAATTGATTTATTTTAAATAAAAGAAAGTTATAATTTTTACTGTTATAAAAGTTATGATTTTTGGAAAATAATACTTAAGTATGATTTTGGAGTTATATAAGCTTTAATAATGATTTGTAAATTATTTAAAGAATAAGCTTGTTAAAGTGGGATTTTTGAGTAAATATAAATGGTTTTATATATATAAGATTTATAAAATTGATATTTTTATAAATCAGAACAATGGAATTATAAATGAGTTTTATAAGTGTTAAAATGTAGTATAAATGAATCTTATAAGTAAATATGATTTATAGATTTATGAAGTTGTGAAGTAATAAAACGAATGATGTTGTAAATAAAGAGATTTATAAGAAATTTACTTATAAATGGGATTTTGGCATATAAATGATAGAAATGGAATTTATAAAGTAATACTCTATACTGTACAAATCAACATCCTCAACACAAACGATAATCAAGCCTACACAGAAGGCTACGTACTAAGTGTATGACTAAGTAGTTCCCACATCAAGTCGAGGAACCAAAATTTGGCTAATGTTTGATAGTCGGTTATTTAACTGTCAATGCAAACAAACAAATATTTATCACCATAACAATGACTAGGCCCTTTTAATTAGTCTTCTATTAATTAAACCATTTGCCAAATATTCACTTCAAATTATCTTTAAAAAGATATAATCTCAAACCATTTCAACTTCTATATTAGAAAACATTTCCAAATACTTATTTAATAATAAGTAATTCACAATCAATTTATTTTGAACATTTGGAAAATATTTCATATATTTAATCAAGGTTAAGTATAAATTTCATTCCATAAGGAAAACAATCTTTTAAACATATTTATTCGGGTCAAAACGGATGTTGCGTAACACATCGTTACGACAACCCAAAATCATTAGTATTGGGATTCGAAAATAAGATAGATATATAAACCCCAATACTATACAAAAACATTTTCTTTCGAAAATCATATACTATAACAACAGTGTTATAGTCCATCATTTCCTTACTTCTCGAAAACGTCTATTTCAACAATGAATGTTGAAATCTATGGTTTCAATCCTTAATACATTTTAAAACATCTCTAAACCGTTTTAAATCCATTTAAAATATCACTTACAAAATATTTATTTAATTCAAAAAGTTATTCACTTTGCAAAGCATATCATTTTATTCAATATATTATTCGCTGTCCAAAATTGTGAATATAGTTCATTTAATCCAATTCAATATTTCTACACATTTATTAAAAGATAATCTACTATCCAAAATCGTGGATATAATTCTCTAACCAAAATCAATACTATTGCACATTAAATTTAAAAGGATAATTCACTGTCCAAAATCGTGAATATAATCCCTTTAAATAAACTTCTATATTTAACTTATCAATTTTAATTGATTACGGATTTATAAAAC
Organism: Allium cepa; assembly: GCA_030765085.1. NCBI lineage: Eukaryota > Viridiplantae > Streptophyta > Magnoliopsida > Asparagales > Amaryllidaceae > Allium > Allium cepa. Next base: position 513,387,894 of record CM060941.1, read on the forward strand.
AATGTTTATAAATTCCATTTATATTTTATAACAACTTCAATATACAAAATTCCTTTACTAACCAATTCCATTTATAACTCAATTATATACCAAAACGCCAAATTAAAAGTTAATAACTTATAATTCATTTATTTTACAAAATCATTCATTTTATAACTTCATAATTATAAATCTTATTCACTTATAAACTCCATTTATAACTTCATTTTAACATTTACAAATCTCCTTTATAATTTCCTCGTTTGATTTATAAAAATCGAATTTTATAAATCTTATATATAAACCTTTTATAATAAATTCAAAAATAACCATTTAAACTATTTTATAAAAAAATAAACTTCATATTTCCAAAAATCACATTTCAACTATATTTCTCAAAAACCATAATTTCAATTGTATTTCACAAATCATAATTTGTATAACATAAAAATTATAATATTTATTTATTTAAAATAAATCCAATTTTTATTTATAACACATATTTATAAATAAATTCATATAGTTCTACTTCTTATATATAAGATTATTTCACAACTGTAAATCATATTAATTACAATTCCATACTTTATAATTCATTTGCCTATATAATTTATTCTCTTACAATTGTTGTTTTATTTAGATTATTCAAACATCTTTATTAACTTTTATATATTTACATTTTCAAACATAACTCATTTATATACACTTTAATAATTTTTGAAAAATCGTTTCTTTTATATATAAAATATAATCGAGGTAAAATTATTTCATTTACCCAATTTAAAATAATACTATGTCGGCTAGCCTCGTTTAAGTGTTTGGAAATCCCTATCGATAATATGGCGTCCCACATACTGACCAAAATTCACAAAAAGCTCAACGGATAAGCAAACACAATATAAAATATTTTATATCACTAATAAATACGCGCTCATATATATAATATACTCAACTCTGTAACGACCCAGAATTTTTATTAATTAAAATTTTAATATTTAATTAATTTTAAATATTAATAAGTGAATTTATAAGTCGAATAAATTTTATTTTGAATAATTGGATTTAATCGAATAATTAAATCGATAATTTAATATGTTAAATTATGGAAATAACTGAAAATTGAGTTAAATATGATTGAAAATGATTTGTAAAATTTTATTTTATCATGTTGAAGTTAGGATGATATTTTAGAACTTTTAAAATCGAATTAAAAGTTTATTTGTGAAAATTGAATATTTTAATATGTAATCGACTAGTGAAAATAGTCAATTTTTGAACAGTCTCAGAATTGGACGAAACCAGTTTCATTGGATCCGTAATAGTTTGTTATTACCGGATTTCAATTTTCGTGTCAATCGGAGTTATCGTTTGATCGTGGCAGCTCGAAACGCATCGAATTATTTTTAATATTAATTTGGCGAGTTAAAATAGCCATTTTTCAAAAAGTCTCGGATTTCGACGAAACTAATTTCATCGGATCCGTAATGTGATATTATTGTAAGGTTTCAAATTTCGTGTCAGTTGGATTTACCGTTTGTCCGGTACAGGTTAAAACGCCTAGAAATCGATTTAAATCGGTTTAATTTAAATTGAACGTTTATTGCCATATCTCGCACATATGATCGAATTAGCTTTCGAAACCTATTCCATTGTGTCTGGAACGCGGGATAAACCCTACGAACGTCAGTTTCGGTGCGTAAATCGGAGTTTGGAAAATCGGAATGAATAGTGTTCGTTCAAAACTCTATAAATAGCCCACCATTCTCACAAATAAAAAAAATAAATAAATCTATAACCCTAAACGTTGCAGCCGGCCCTAACAAATGAAAGGCCAGAATTTCGTTTTGCTTTCCCTCAATTTTCTCAAAATCTGTGAATCAATTTAGGAAATCATCAACATGGAAGTTGTTGAGCATCTCGAGGGCTTCACATCCATACGGATTTGATGGAGATTGGAGCAACGAGGAGGGAGAGAGACGCTCGCGTTCATCTACAGTTTGGCATGCGGTTCAAGGCTGTAAGGGGGTCCGAGCTCTATGAGCTTGAGGCCGAGCATAGTAGTGGTGATGCTCTTTGAGATGAGAGGTCCTGATCGAGTTTTAATCGAGTGAAGAGGCTCGAGTTTCAAACCCTAAGTGATGTAATGGGTTCGGCCTTTGCTTATTTTCGTACTGGAGGTGTTACACGTTGGGGAAGATAAAGGGACGTGCGGCCTGATGTGGATGCAGGAGAAAACAACGGCCCATGTTAGTGTGGGTTTAAAAATTAAATTAAAAGTTGTAATTAAATTATAGTTTAAATTGTATTAACTTGTAAAATTCATATCTTTGTCATACGAGGTCGAAAACGCGCGAAATCAGTTGCGTTGGAATCGTATGGATGAGCACTACGCGATGAAATTAGATTGGAGTCGTTTGGAGTTAGTGAAAATTTCGTGTAAAATTAAACGTCCGTTTAATTTTATTCGAAATAAATCGCTAAAACGAAAATAAAATCAAGGTGAGAACTTCTCACTCAATCGAATCAGTTTCGATTTTATTTTAAATAGTTAGATTTAAAATATTTGAATGCATGTTTGAATGATGATTGTTGTCTATTGATTGTTAAAATAGACATTATACACCGTTAGTAAGCGGATGTTATTTATTAAAAACATATACCGCGAATATTTCATAAACAGTGAAATTGGTATTATATATAATAGCAATATATATATTGGCATATGTATATATTGGAGTTGTTGATTTCCCGTATTTTTTAGCGGATGAGACCCTATTGCGCCGTCTATTAAGCGGATAATATTTTAAATCCCATATACCGCGATAATTTCGTACTGGAGCGAAATTGGTATTGTGCTAATGTTTGTGGATGCAGGAAAACAGGTTGGAGGGATCCAACTGGATTCCTCAACAATATTTGTTTGATTTCAGATATTTTGATATTTGATGGATTATCATATCGATATATGATATCGTTGTTGTCGTGATTGACTATTTGGTATGTAGCATCATTGGACCAAACTTGGAATTTAAAAATGATTTTTAAAAGTGATTTTTGAAAATATACTATATGTTTGGAAATTGATTCATTTTAAATAAATAAACGATATAATTTTTAATGTTATAAAGATTATGACGTTTTGAGAAATATAGTAAAAGGGTGATTTTTGAAAATGTGGGATTAATAATTTTATAAAGGAGTTTAAATTGGGATATTTGAATTTATTATAAAAAGTTTAAAAATAGGATTTATAAAATTTAATTATTTTATGAATCAAAATGATGAAATTATAAAGGAGTTTAAAGATGTTTTAAACTAATAGTATAAATTGATTTTATAAAGGATTTATAAATTGATATTTATAAATTAAAATATTTGAATTATAAAACGAGTTTTTATAAGTGTTAGAATGAATTGTGAATGAATTTCATAAATGAACGAAATTCATAGAATTTTAAACGGTGAAGTTATAAATGGAATTTTATAAGCAGTAAGTTTATAAAATTTGAAAAGTTAATTGAAGAATGGATTTTTGATTAAATGAATCTTATAAGTTATAAGATTTATGAATTGTGATGTTTAAAAGAACGATTCTTGTAAACAAATACATTATAAGTGTTTAACTTATAATGTGAACTTTTGGTTTATAATTAAGTTATAAATTGAATAGGTTAATAAAGGAGATTTATAAAAAGGAGTTATAAAACAAATAGAAATGGAATTTATAAACATTGTTTTATAAATTCGCAAATGACTTATTTTGATAAGAAAATTGTTATAACTTATTTATGGAGTTATATTCACATTTTTGACCGTGATTAATCCTTTAAAATAAAATGAATAAAAGGATGAAATTTGTTAACGTAGTATATTCACGTTTTTGAATAGTGAATAATATGTTAAAGAAATTGTTTAGATTTGATGTTTTAAATAGAATTAAAACGATCTAACGATGTTTTAAATGTGTTGAGATTCGAAACCATAGATTTCAACATTCATTGTTGAAATAGACGTTTTCGAGAAATAGAAGGAAATGGTGGAATATAACACTATTGTTATAGTAAATGATTTCCGAAAGGAAATGATTTGTATAGTATTGGGATTTATATATCTATTTAAACTTTGAATCCCTATACTAGTGATTTTGGGTTGTCGTAACGATGTTTTACGCAACATTCGTTTTGGCCCAAATAAATATGTTAAGAGAATGATTTCCTTAAAGAATGAAATATATACTTAATCTCGATTTAAGTATATTGAATATTTTCCAAGTGTTGAAAATAAATGAATTTGTGAATTACGTATGAATAAATAAGTATGGAAATGTTTTCCAATATAAAGTGAATATTTTGAGAATTTATCTTTTTGAAGATAAATTGAAATGAATAATTGAAATCGTATATTCATAGATATTTTGAAATATAAATTCACTATGGAATTTATAAAAGAAAGTGGAATTTGTTTAAAAATAAATATTGATTTATTTTTGAAGTGTGAAAATTATATATCTTGTAAAGATATTTTGGAAAATAAATAATTTGAAAAATTATTTGGAATCTGGTGATGTTGTGCATATCCATTGATAGTTCAATAACCGACTATCAATATTTCCCTTTGAATGGGTATTTGATGTGATTTGTTTGAATTTGAATGCACACTTATTTTAAATTATTGCGCTCGTTATTCGGATTACCCATTACGAATAGTGATACGGCGTAATGGATAGCATTGAAGATCGGTGTTGAAGACCCGTTATTTGCGAGAGCGATAGGATGACCTGTCGATTGACTCTGCACCGAGTAGCTACGGTATTGAGTTCTCCATATGTGATGGGAAATCCGATCAGGATTGTGGATATCCGGATTGCAAGGACTTCTTTGTAAGTGCCTTCGGTTTTGTTCGAGCCCGGAACAGACTTGTATGGATTGTATGTCTGACGTTACAAATTGAGATATAAAGCAGATTTCTTTCAAATATATTTCTGTTGGTGGCGGAGAATTTATTCTTTTAGCTTAACACCCTTCTCTAAGACGTACGAGCTCAGAGGTTATGTAGTTGAAGGTTATCAGCGATATATTCCAAATTTGGTAATGTGACATGTTGAGTGTTGCTGTGAAATGATCATTGTGTTGATTATTTGTGATAGGATCGTTTATTTGATCGTCTATCTTGGTGATCATTTCTATGATCATTTGTTGACCCAAAGCATGGCTTTTGTATAAAGTATGTTTTTGTGGACGTGACTTCGTCGAGCCTCACACCCCGTGAATGGTCAAAACAGGAAAGATGCAGCAAGGTTATGAGGGGTAGCGCCCTTTAGGATATGTGCATTTCCTTCTGGAAAAGGGTGGTATCATGGTATGGAGCCCAGATACTTACTCATGTTGAAAACACTTTATGATTGCGTGAATTGATTGCGAGCGCTCGGTGAAAGGTCCCAAAGGACCGGAGGATGGCATATTCGGTCAGTTGTTACTCAGTTAGGGGTAACCCGGCCTTGTGTTGGTAGAGATCCGGTTTGGTTCTCGGGGATGTCCATCCAGAGGCATTCTCATGTGGCAATGGGAAGTTCCTTGGCCCGATCATTCGTTGGAAATCCAAAGAAACAATACGATCTTGTACGGTATTAGTTGTAGAACCTAGCATTCACTTATGGTGGCGCCCCACTGTTTGGATGGTAGCTATAGTAGGCATAGTTCGGAATGTCTATGCTGGCTAAGATTTATATTCTACTTTCGAAATAAATTTTTCCTACACTATGCACTAGTAATAATATCAAATGTTCTTTTAAATGCGTATCAAGCATATTTGACTATCATAAGGAGAAATCTCCTCTGATTCTGCGTTTGCATTGTGTGTGTGTGCGGGAGGCCTTATGGTAGTCTCATTTTTAAAAGCATTGCGAATTGACTAAAAAAAAAAATATTCCTCTATTTTGATTTTTAAAGATAAATAAACTATTTTGAGTTCTCACACCAGTCACATGACTGACTTGAAGTTTATTGGTTTCCTTCCTAAACTCTGGGTGCCCACCAATTTCTACACGGGCAGTCAAGAGTTAGGTTTATCAGGATATTCTGGATATTCTGGAGTTGTTGGAGGCAAGATGGATGGCATGGCGTATTACTAGTATATAGTACTTCTTTTTCCGCTGCACTGTTTGCTGTTGTTGATGTTGTACACTCTGATGATGATATGATGTAATGAAATGTAATGTATAAAATGTAATAACTGATATAGTTCTTTGTTTAAAGATTATTCATTTATTATTATATGTTGTTCCGCTGCGAATTGTGAGATTCTGATGTTGTTTTGTTGTTTTCTATTCCGTTCTATTTTCTTTTCTCTCCTCTCTCTATTTTTCTATCTGCTCATCTCTTCTTCTATCTTTTTTTCTTTTTCTTAAACATTGATAATTCGTATTTCTGTTCATCTTGAATTAATCTACGGAGATTAGTGTATATTCAAGGAGTACGGATTTGTGGGTCTTCACAGGTGGTATCAGAGCATATGGTTAAGCGACAACCATGGTTCTGTTGGGTATTACTCATTAGAGATAGAGTCAGTAGTACTCTAGAATGAGTTTGAGTGTAATAATAGCTATGAGAGCGTATTTGTTAGTGAATATAAAATTGTTTTATATTGTGATGATTGGTTTATTGAGTGGCATATGAACTTTCGTCAGCGTGGTCCGCAAGACTATGCCGAAGGGGTTTCTAAACACTTGAATAGAACAATTCGACACAATATTGTTTTTAAATTGGGTAAATGAAATAATTTTACCTTGATTATATTTTATATATAAAGAAATAATTTTTTTAGAATTATTAAAGTGTATATAAGTGGATTGTTTGGTTGTTTGAATAATCTAAATAAAGGAATAATTGTATAAGAAAAGAATTATAAGGATTGAATTATAATTAAAGTGATTTACAATTGTGAAATAAACTTATATATATAAGAAGTGAAACTATATGAATATATTAATGAATATGAGTGTTAATTCATTAAAATCTAATCTCATTAGAAGTTGAATAATTGAATGCAAATCAAATTAATTAAACCAATTGAAAGTGATGGTGTTAAACCAAATTGAATGAATATAAGCAAAGGAATTTGGTTGAAATTAATATACATTGATTATTATATGGTTGTTAGTTGATTGATTGTATATAATTCATTAAGTATTAATGAAATTGAAAGCTAAAGTAATTGGAATTCAATTGGTAGTTAAGTGAATCTTGAATAAAAATGAATTTGAATTGGAAGTGAACCAACTTGAATATGAATTAGTGAATATAAACTAATTGAAAATGAATGTTAGTAAGAACATCCACTGTTAATGAATCGAATGTGATTAAATTGAAAACCATTTCATTGAATATTAATGAGAATATAAATGAATATTAATTAGTTGAATGCTAGTTAGTTGATGGTTGAATATATTGCAATTGTTGTTTGTTTACATTTGCTATGTTAACATACATAGTTATTATGTTGCTATATGTTGTATATCGATACTATTGTCATGATATACATGTTCTCATGTTGTTTGTTGAGTGTTTAGTAGGTGTGGATCGCGTTTGCTTCGCATTTGGAGCTCGCTTTCGCGCTATATTAGCCGTATACGCTTGCTAATAAAATATAAGGTACATATCTCGGATTACATACCGTACTTTTATACTTTTTTCCCTGCGGGATGCCTCATTACTTGATGAGATGTATATTTGTGATATATATACTGTCATTTTTTTTTCGGATCGAGCCGCGCAAAGGAGACTATGGCGAATTTTTCCGAAAATTTAAGGCGTTAGAAAAAAATTTGAGAAAATTGGAAAATTTTGAAAACTTTAACTTTGATTTGGAATTGAAAGTTAAACAATAGTAGTTCTTTTTGAAAAGATAACTAAGTGTGATTTGAAAACTTAGTAAAGATTTATAAGAAATTTTATTATGAATTTTGGGAAAATTAATAGGTTCTGTAACTTTTCTTATTTGATAATTTCGAGGACGAAATTCTTTTAAGGGGGGAAGATTGTAACGACCCAGAATTTTTATTAATTAAAATTTTAATATTTAATTAATTTTAAATATTAATAAGTGAATTTATAAGTCGAATAAATTTTATTTTGAATAATTGGATTTAATCGAATAATTAAATCGATAATTTAATATGTTAAATTATGGAAATAACTGAAAATTGAGTTAAATATGATTGAAAATGATTTGTAAAATTTTATTTTATCATGTCGAAGTTAGGATGATATTTTAGAACTTTTAAAATCGAATTAAAAGTTTATTTGTGAAAATTGAATATTTTAATATTTAATCGACTGGTGAAAATAGTCAATTTTTGAACAGTCTCAGAATTGGACGAAACTAGTTTCATTGGATCCGTAATAGTTTGTTATTATCGGATTTCAATTTTCGTGTCAATCGGAGTTATCGTTTGATCGTGGCAGCTCGAAACGCATCGAATTATTTTTAATATTAATTTGGCGAGTTAAAATAGCCATTTTTCAAAAAGTCTCGGATTTCGACGAAACCAGTTTCATCGGATCCGTAATGTGATATTATTGTAAGGTTTCAAATTTCGTGTCAGTTGGATTTACCGTTTGTCCGGTACAAGTTAAAACGCCTAGAAATCGATTTAAATCGGTTTAATTTAAATTGAACGTTTATTGCCATATCTCGCACATATGATCGAATTAGCTTTCGAAACATGTTCCATTGTGTCCGTAATGCGGGATAAACCCTAGGAACGTCAGTTTCGACGCGTAAATCGGAGTTTGGAAAATGGAATGAATAGTGTTCGTTCAAAACTCTATAAATAGCCCACCATTCTCACAAATAAAAAAAATAAAAAAATCTATAACCCTAAACGTTGCAGCCGGCCCTAACAAATGAAAGGCCAAAATTTCATTTTGCTTTCCCTCAATTTTCTCAAAATCTGTGAATCAATTTAGGAAATCATCAACATGGAAGTTGTTGAGCATCTCGAGGGCTTCACATCCATACGGATTTGATGGAGATTGGAGCAACGAGGAGGGAGAGAGACGCTCGCGTTCATCTACAGTTTGGCACACGGTTCAAGGATGTAAGGGGGGCCGAGCTCTATGAGCTTGAGGCCGAGCATAGTAGTGGTGATGCTCTTCGAGATGAGAGGTCCTGATCGAGTTTTAATCGAGTGAAGAGGCTCGAGTTTCAAACCCTAAGTGATGTATTGGGTTCGGGCTTTGCTTATTTTCATACTGGAGGTGTTACACGTTGGGGAAGATAAAGGGACGTGCGGCCTGATGTGGATGCAGGAGAAATCAACGGCCCATGTTAGTGTGGGTTTAAAAATTAAATTAAAAGTTGTAATTAAATTATAGTTTAAATTGTATTAACTTGTAAAATTCATATCTTTGTCATACGAGGTCGAAAACGCGTGAAACCAGTTGCGTTGGAATCGTATGGATGAGCACTACGCGATGAAATTGGATTGGAGTCATTTGGAGTTAGTGAAAATTTCGTGTAAAATTAAACGTCCGTTTAATTTTATTCGAAATAAATCGCTAAAACGAAAATAAAATCAAGGTGAGAACTTCTCACTCAATCGAATCAGTTTCGATTTTATTTTAAATAGTTAGATTTAAAATATTTGAATGCATGTTTGAATGATGATTGTTATCTATTGATTGTTAAAATAGACATTATACGCCGTTAGTAAGCGAATGTTATTTATTAAAAACATATACCGCGAATATTTCATAAACAGTGAAATTGATATTATATATAATAGCAATATATATATATATTGGCATATGTATATATTGGAGTTGTTGATTTCCCGCATTTTTTAGCGGATGAGACCCTATTGCGCCGTCTATTAAGCGGATAATATTTTAAATCCCATATACCGCGATAATTTCGTACTGGAGCGAAATTGGTATTGTGCTAATGTTTGTGGATGCAGGAAAACAGGTTGGAGGGATCCAACTGGATTCCTCAACAGTATTTGTTTGATTTCAGATATTTTGATATTTGATGGATTATCATATCGATATATGATATCGTTGTTGTCGTGATTGACTATTTGGTATGTAGCATCATTGGACCAAACTTGGAATTTAAAAATGATTTTTAAAAGTGATTTTTGAAAATATACTATATATTTGGAAATTGATTCATTTTAAATAAATAAACGATATAATTTTTAATGTTATTAAGATTATGAAGTTTTGAGAAATATAGTAAAAGGGTGATTTTTGAAAATATGGGATTAATAATTTTATAAAGGAGTTTAAATTGGGATTTTTGAATTTATTATAAAAAGTTTAAAAATAGGATTTATAAAATTTAATTATTTTATGAATCAAAATGATGAAATTATAAAGAAGTTTAAAGATGTTTTAAACTAATAGTATAAATTGATTTTATAAAGGATTTATAAATTGATATTTATAAATTAAAATATTTGAATTATAAAACGAGTTTTTATAAGTGTTAGAATGAATTGTGAATGAATTTCATAAATGAATGAAAATCATAGAATTTTAAACGGTGAAGTTATAAATGGAATTTTATAAGCAGTAGGTTTATAAAATTTGAAAAGATAATTGAAGAATGGATTTTTGATTAAATGAATCTTATAAGTTATAAGATTTATGAATTGGGATGTTTAAAAGAACGATTCTTGTAAACAAATACATTATAAGTGTTTAACTTATAATGTGAACTTTTGGTTTATAATTAAGTTATAAATTGAATAGGTTAATAAACGAGATTTATAAAAAGGAGTTATAAAACAAATAGAAATGGAATTTATAAACATTGTTTTATAAATTCGCAAATGACTTATTTTGATAAGAAAATTGTTATAACTTATTTATGGAGTTATATTCACATTTTTGACTGTGAATAATCCTTTAAAATAAAATGAATAAAAGGATGAAATTTGTTAACGTAGTATATTCACGTTTTTGAATAGTGAATAATATGTTAAAGAAATTGTTTAGATTTGATGTTTTAAATAGAATTAAAGCGATCTAACGATGTTTTAAATGTGTTGAGATTCGAAACCATAGATTTCAACATTCATTGTTGAAATAGACGTTTTCGAGAAATAGAAGGAAATGGTGGAATATAACACTATTGTTATAGTAAATGATTTCCGAAAGGAAATGATTTGTATAGTATTGGGATTTATATATCTATTTAAACTTTGAATCCCTATACTAGTGATTTTGGGTTGTCGTAACGATGTTTTACGCAACATTCGTTTTGGCCCAAATAAATATGTTAAGAGAATGATTTCCTTAAAGAATGAAATATATACTTAATCTCGATTTAAGTATATTGAATATTTTCCAAGTGTTGAAAATAAATGAATTTGTGAATTACGTATGAATAAATAAGTATGGAAATGTTTTCCAATATAAAGTGAATATTTTGAGAATTTATCTTTTTGAAGATAAATTGAAATCGTATATTCATAGATATTTTGAAATATAAATTCACTATGGAATTTATAAAAGAAAGTGGAATTTGTTTAAAAATAAATATTGATTTATTTTTGAAGTGTGAAAATTATATATCTTGTAAAGATATTTTGGAAAATAAATAATTTGAAAAATTATTTGGAATCTGGTGATGTTGTGCATATCCATTGATAGTTCAATAACCGACTATCAATATTTCCCTTTGAATGGGTATTTGATGTGATTTGTTTGAATTTGAATGCACACTTATTTTAAATTATTGCGCTCGTTATTCGGATTACCCATTCCGAATAGTGATACGACGTAATGGATAGCATTGAAGATCGGTGTTGAAGACCCGTTATTTGCGAGAGCGATAGGATGACCTGTCGATTGACTCTGCACCGAGTAGCTACGGTATTGAGTTCTCCATATGTGATGGGAAATCCGATCAGGATTGTGGATATCCGGATTGCAAGGACTTCTTTGTAAGTGCCTTCGGTTTTGTTCGAGCCCGGAACAGACTTGTATGGATTGTATGTCTGACATTACAAATTGAGATATAAAGCAGATTTCTTTCAAATATATTTCTGTTGGTGGCGGAGAATTTATTCTTTTAGCTTAACACCCTTCTCTGAGACGTACGAGCTCAGAGGTTATGTAGTTGAAGGTTATCAGCGATATATTCCCAATTTGGTAATGTGACATGCTGAGTGTTGCTGTGAAATGATCATTGTGTTGATTATTTGTGATAGGATCGTTTTTTTGATCGTCTATCTTGGTGATCATTTCTATGATCATTTGTTGACCCAAAGCATGGCTTTTGTATAAAGTATGTTTTTGTGGACGTGAATTCGTCGAGCCTCACACCCCGTGAGGTCAAAACAGGAAAGATGCAGCAAGGTTATGAGGGGTAGCGCCCTTTAGGATATGTGCATTTCCTTCTGGAAAAGGGTGGTATCATGGTATGGAGCCCATATACTTACTCATGTTGAAAACACTTTATGATTGCGTGAATTGATTGCGAGCGCTCGGTGAAAGGTCCCAAAGGACCGGGGGATGGCATATTCGGTCAGTTGTTACTCAGTTAGGGGTAACCCGGCCTTGTGTTGGTAGAGATCCGGTTTGGTTCTCGGGGATGTCCATCCAGAGGCATTCTCATGTGGCAATGGGAAGTTCCTTGGCCTGATCATTCGTTGGAAATCCAAAGAAACAATACGATCTTGTACGGTATTAGTTGTAGAACCTAGCATTCACTTATGGTGGCGCCCCACTGTTTGGATGGTAGCTATAGTAGGCATAGTTCGGAATGTCTATGCTGGCTAAGATTTATATTCTACTTTCGAAATAAATTTTTCCTACACTATGCACTAGTAATAATATCAAATGTTCTTTTAAATGCGTATCAAGCATCATTGACTATCATAAGGAGAAATCTCCTCTGATTCTGCGTTTGCATTGTGTGTGTGTGCGGGAGGCCTTATGGTAGTCTCATTTTTAAAAGCATTGCGAATTGACTAAAAAAAAAATATTCCTCTATTTTGATTTTTAAAGATAAATAAACTGTTTTGAGTTCTCACACCAGTCACATGACTGACTTGGAGTTTATTGTTTTCCTTCCTAAACTCTGGGTGCCCACCAATTTCTACACGGGCAGTCAAGAGTTAGGTTTATCAGGATATTCTGGATATTCTGGAGTTGCTGGAGGCAAGATGGATGGCATGGCGTATTACTAGTATATAGTACTTCTTTTTCCGCTGCACTGTTTGTTGTTGTTGATGTTGTACACTCTGATGATGATTTGATGTAATGAAATGTAATGTATAAAATGTAATAACTGATATAGTTCTTTGTTTAAAGATTATTCATTTATTATTATATGTTGTTCCGCTGCGAATTGTGAGATTCTGATGTTGTTCTGTTGTTTTCTATTCCGTTCTATTTTCTTTTCTCTCCTCTCTCTATTTTTCTATCTTCTCATCTCTTCTTCTATCTTTTTTTCTTTTTCTTAAACATTGATAATTCGTATTTCTGTTCATCTTGAATTAATCTACGGAGATTAGTGTATATTCAAGGAGTACGGATTTGCGGGTCTTCACAGGTGGTATCAGAGCATATGGTTAAGCGACAACCATGGTTCTGTTGGGTATTACTCATTAGAGATAGAGTCAGTAGTACTCTAGAATGAGTTTGAGTGTAATAATAGCTATGAGAGCGTATTTGTTAGTGAATATAAAATTGTTTTATATTGTGATGATTGGTTTATTGAGTGGCATATGAACTTTCGTCAGCGTGGTCCGCAAGACTATGCCGAAGGGGTTTCTAAACACTTGAATAGAACAATTCGACACAATATTGTTTTTAAATTGGGTAAATGAAATAATTTTACCTTGATTATATTTTATATATAAAGAAATAATTTTTTTAGAATTATTAAAGTTTATATAAGTGGATTGTTTGGTTGTTTGAATAATCTAAATAAAAGAATAATTGTATAAGAAAAGAATTATAAGGATTGAATTATAATTAAAGTGATTTACAATTGTGAAATAAACTTATATATATAAGAAGTGAAACTATATGAATATATTGATGAATATGAGTGTTAATTCATTAAAATCTAATCTTATTAGAAGTTGAATAATTGAATGCAAATCAATTTAATTAAACCAATTGAAAGTGATGGTGTTAAACCAAATTGAATGAATATAAGCAAAGGAATTTGGTTGAAATTAATATACATTGATTGTTATATGGTTGTTAGTTGATTGATTGTATATAATTCATTAAGTATTAATGAAATTGAAAGCTAAAGTAATTGGAATTCAATTGGTAGTTAAGTGAATCTTGAATAAAAATGAATTTGAATTGGAAGTGAACCAACTTGAATATGAATTAGTGAATATAAACTAATTGAAAATGAATGTTAGTAAGAACATCCACTGTTAATGAATCGAATGTGATTAAATTGAAAACCATTTCATTGAATATTAATGAGAATATAAATGAATATTAATTAGTTGAATGCTAGTTAGTTGATGGTTGAATATATTGCAATTGTTGTTTGTTTACATTTGCTATGTTAACATACATAGTTATTATGTTGCTATATGTTGTATATCGATACTATTGTCATGATATACATGTTCTCATGTTGTTTGTTGAGTGTTTAGTAGGTGCGGACCGCGTTTGCTTCGCATTTGGAGCTCGCTTTCGCGCTATATTAGCCGTATACGCTTGCTAATAAAATATAAGGTACATATCTCGGATTACATACCGTACTTTTATACTTTTTTCCCTGCGGGATGCCTCATTACTTGATGAGATGTATATTTGTGATATATATACTGTCATTTTTTTTTTCGGATCGAGCCGCGCAAAGGAGACTATGGCGAATTTTTCCGAAAATTTAAGGCGTTAGAAAAAAATTTGAGAAAATTGGAAAATTTTGAAAACTTTAACTTTGATTTGGAATTGAAAGTTAAACAATAGTAGTTCTTTTTGAAAAGATAACTAAGTGTGATTTGAAAACTTAGTAAAGATTTATAAGAAATTTTATTATGAATTTTGGGAAAATTAATAGGTTCTGTAACTTTTCTTATTTGATAATTTCGAGGACGAAATTCTTTTAAGGGGGGAAGATTGTAACGACCCAGAATTTTTATTAATTAAAATTTTAATATTTAATTAATTTTAAATATTAATAAGTGAATTTGTAAGTCGAATAAATTTTATTTTGAATAATTGGATTTAATCGAATAATTAAATCGATAATTTAATATGTTAAATTATGGAAATAACTGAAAATTGAGTTAAATATGATTGAAAATGATTTGTAAAATTTTATTTTATCATGTAGATTAGGATGATATTTTAGAACTTTTAAAATCGAATTAAAAGTTTATTTGTGAAAATTGAATATTTTAATATTTAATCGACTGGTGAAAATAGTCAATTTTTGAACAGTCTTAGAATTGGACGAAACTAGTTTCATTGGATCCGTAATAGTTTGTTATTATCGAACTTCAATTTTCGTGTCAATCGGAGTTATCGTTTGATCGTGGCAGCTCGAAACGCATCGAATTATTTTTAATATTAATTTGGCGAGTTAAAATAGCCATTTTTCAAAAAGTCTCGGATTTCGACGAAACCAGTTTCATCGGATCCGTAATGTGATATTATTGTAAGGTTTCAAATTTCGTGTCAGTTGGATTTACCGTTTGTCCGGTACAAGTTAAAACGCCTAGAAATCGATTTAAATCGGTTTAATTTAAATTGAACGTTTATTGCCATATCTCGCACATATGATCGAATTAGCTTTCGAAACATGTTCCATTGTGTCCGTAATGCGGGATAAACCCTAGGAACGTCAGTTTCGACGCGTAAATCGGAGTTTGGAAAATGGAATGAATAGTGTTCGTTCAAAACTCTATAAATAGCCCACCATTCTCACAAATAAAAAAAATAAAAAAATCTATAACCCTAAACGTTGCAGCCGGCCCTAACAAATGAAAGGCCAGAATTTCGTTTTGCTTTCCCTCAATTTTCTCAAAATCTGTGAATCAATTTAGGAAATCATCAACATGGAAGTTGTTGAGCATCTCGAGGGCTTCACATCCATACGGATTTGATGGAGATTGGAGCAACGAGGAGGGAGAGAGACGCTCGCGTTCATCTACAGTTTGGCACACGGTTCAAGGCTGTAAGGGGGGCCGAGCTCTATGAGCTTGAGGCCGAGCATAGTAGTGGTGATGCTCTTCGAGATGAGAGGTCCTGATCGAGTTTTAATCGAGTGAAGAGGCTCGAGTTTCAAACCCTAAGTGATGTAATGGGTTCGGGCTTTGCTTATTTTCATACTGGAGGTGTTACACGTTGGGGAAGATAAAGGGACGTGCGGCCTGATGTGGATGCAGGAGAAATCAACGGCCCATGTTAGTGTGGGTTTAAAAATTAAATTAAAAGTTGTAATTAAATTATAGTTTAAATTGTATTAACTTGTAAAATTCATATCTTTGTCATACGAGGTCGAAAACGCGTGAAACCAGTTGCGTTGGAATCGTATGGATGAGAACTACGCGATGAAATTGGATTGGAGTCATTTGGAGTTAGTGAAAATTTCGTGTAAAATTAAACGTCCGTTTAATTTTATTCGAAATAAATCGCTAAAACGAAAATAAAATCAAGGTGAGAACTTCTCACTCAATCGAATCAGTTTCGATTTTATTTTAAATAGTTAGATTTAAAATATTTGAATGCATGTTTGAATGATGATTGTTATCTATTGATTGTTAAAATAGACATTATACGCCGTTAGTAAGCGGATGTTATTTATTAAAAACATATACCGCGAATATTTCATAAACAGTGAAATTGATATTATATATAATAGCAATATATTTATATTGGCATATGTATATATTGGAGTTGTTGATTTCCCGCATTTTTTAGCGGATGAGACCCTATTGCGCCGTCTATTAAGCGGATAATATTTTAAATCCCATATACCGCGATAATTTCGTACTGGAGCGAAATTGGTATTGTGCTAATGTTTGTGGATGCAGGAAAACAGGTTGGAGGGATCCAACTGGATTCCTCAACAGTATTTGTTTGATTTCAGATATTTTGATATTTGATGGATTATCATATCGATATATGATATCGTTGTTGTCGTGATTGACTATTTGGTATGTAGCATCATTGGACCAAACTTGGAATTTAAAAATGATTTTTAAAAGTGATTTTTGAAAATATACTATATGTTTGGAAATTGATTCATTTTAAATAAATAAACGATATAATTTTTAATGTTATAAAGATTATGAAGTTTTGAGAAATATAGTAAAAGGGTGATTTTTGAAAATATGGGATTAATAATTTTATAAAGGAGTTTAAATTGGGATTTTTGAATTTATTATAAAAAGTTTAAAAATAGGATTTATAAAATTTAATTATTTTATGAATCAAAATGATGAAATTATAAAGGAGTTTAAAGATGTTTTAAACTAATAGTATAAATTGATTTTATAAAGGATTTATAAATTGATATTTATAAATTAAAATATTTGAATTATAAAACGAGTTTTTATAAGTGTTAGAATGAATTGTGAATGAATTTCATAAATGAATGAAAATCATAGAATTTTAAACGGTGAAGTTATAAATGGAATTTTATAAGCAGTAGGTTTATAAAATTTGAAAAGTTAATTGAAGAATGGATTTTTGATTAAATGAATCTTATAAGTTATAAGATTTATGAATTGGGATGTTTAAAAGAACGATTCTTGTAAACAAATACATTATAAGTGTTTAACTTATAATGTGAACTTCTGGTTTATAATTAAGTTATAAATTGAATAGGTTAATAAAGGAGATTTATAAAAAGGAGTTATAAAACAAATAGAAATGGAATTTATAAACATTGTTTTATAAATTCGCAAATGACTTATTTTGATAAGAAAATTGTTATAACTTATTTATGGAGTTATATTCACATTTTTGACTGTGAATAATCCTTTAAAATAAAATGAATAAAAGGCTGAAATTTGTTAACGTAGTATATTCACGTTTTTGAATAGTGAATAATATGTTAAAGAAATTGTTTAGATTTGATGTTTTAAATAGAATTAAAACGATCTAACGATGTTTTAAATGTGTTGAGATTCGAAACCATAGATTTCAACATTCATTGTTGAAATAGATGTTTTCGAGAAATAGAAGGAAATGGTGGACTATAACACTGTTGTTATAGTAAATGATTTCCGAAAGGAAATGATTTGTATAGTATTGGGATTTATATATCTATTTAAACTTTGAATCCCTATACTAGTGATTTTGGGTTGTCGTAACGATGTTTTACGCAACATTCGTTTTGGCCCAAATAAATATGTTAAGAGAATGATTTCCTTAAAGAATGAAATATATACTTAATCTCGATTTAAGTATATTGAATATTTTCCAAGTGTTGAAAATAAATGAATTTGTGAATTACGTATGAATAAATAAGTATGGAAATGTTTTCCAATATAAAGTGAATATTTTGAGAATTTATCTTTTTGAAGATAAATTGAAATCGTATATTCATAGATATTTTGAAATATAAATTCACTATGGAATTTATAAAAGAAAGTGGAATTTGTTTAAAAATAAATATTGATTTATTTTTGAAGTGTGAAAATTATATATCTTGTAAAGATATTTTGGAAAATAAATAATTTGAAAAATTATTTGGAATCTGGTGATGTTGTGCATATCCATTGATAGTTTAATAACCGACTATCAATATTTCCCTTTGAATGGGTATTTGATGTGATTTGTTTGAATTTGAATGCACACTTATTTTAAATTATTGCGCTCGTTATTCGGATTACCCATTCCGAATAGTGATACGACGTAATGGATAGCATTGAAGATCGGTGTTGAAGACCCGGTATTTGCGAGAGCGATAGGATGACCTGTCGATTGACTCTGCACCGAGTAGCTACGGTATTGAGTTCTCCATATGTGATGGGAAATCCGATCAGGATTGTGGATATCCGGATTGCAAGGACTTCTTTGTAAGTGCCTTCGGTTTTGTTCGAGCCCGGAACAGACTTGTATGGATTGTATGTCTGACGTTACAAATTGAGATATAAAGCAGATTTCTTTCAAATATATTTCTGTTGGTGGCGGAGAATTTATTCTTTTAGCTTAACACCCTTCTCTGAGACGTACGAGCTCAGAGGTTATGTAGCTGAAGGTTATCAGCGATATATTCCCAATTTGGTAATGTGACATGCTGAGTGTTGCTGTGAAATGATCATTGTGTTGATTATTTGTGATAGGATCGTTTATTTGATCGTCTATCTTGGTGATCATTTCTATGATCATTTGTTGACCCAAAGCATGGCTTTTGTATAAAGTATGTTTTTGTGGACGTGACTTCGTCGAGCCTCACACCTCATGAATGGTCAAAACAGGAAAGATGCAGCAAGGTTATGAGGGGTAGCGCCCTTTAGGATATGTGCATTTCCTTCTGGAAAAGAGTGGTATCATGGTATGGAGCCCAGATACTTACTCATGTTGAAAACACTTTATGATTGTGTGAATTGATTGCGAGCGCTCGGTGAAAGGTCCCAAAGGACCGGGGGATGGCATATTCGGTCAGTTGTTACTCAGTTAGGGGTAATCCGGGCTTGTGTTGGTAGAGATCCGGTTTGGTTCTCGTGGATGTCCATCCAGAGGCATTCTCATGTGGCAATGGGAAGTTCCTTGGCCTGATCATTCGTTGGAAATCCAAAGAAACAATACGATCTTGTACGGTATTAGTTGTAGAACCTATCATTCACTTATGGTGGCGCCCCACTGTTTGGATGGTAGCTATAGTAGGCATAGTTCGGAATGTCTATGCTGGCTAAGATTTATATTCTACTTTCGAAATAATTTTTTCCTACACTATGCACTAGTAATAATATCAAATGTTCTTTTAAATGCGTATCAAGCATCTTTGACTATCATAAGGAGAAATCTCCTCCGATTCTGCGTTTGCATTGTGTGTGTGTGCGGGAGGCCTTATGGTAGTCTTATTTTTAAAAGCATTGCGAATTGACTAAAAAAAAATATTCCTCTATTTTTATTTTTAAAGATAAATAAACTGTTTTGAGTTCTCACACCAGTCACATGACTGACTTGGAGTTTATTGTTTTCCTTCCTAAACTCTGGGTGCCCACCAATTTCTACACGGGCAGTCAAGAGTTAGGTTTATCAGGATATTCTGGATATTCTGGAGTTGCTGGAGGCAAGATGGATGGCATGGCGTATTACTAGTATATAGTACTTCTTTTTCCGCTGCACGGTTTGTTGTTGTTGATGTTGTACACTCTGATGATGATATGATGTAATGAAATGTAATGTATAAAATGTAATAACTGATATAGTTCTTTGTTTAAAGATTATTCATTTATTATTATATGTTGTTCCGCTGTGAATTGTGAGATTCTGATGTTGTTCTGTTGTTTTCTATTCCGTTCTATTTTCTTTTCTCTCCTCTCTCTATTTTTCTATCTGCTCATCTCTTCTTCTATCTTTTTTTCTTTTTCTTAAACATTGATAATTCGTATTTATGTTCATCTTGAATTAATCTACGGAGATTAGTGTATATTCAAGGAGTACGGATTTGCGGGTCTTCACAACTCAACTCGATCTAGGGTGCTACTGTCCCTATCTATAATGAGTACACAACAAAGTTTAGGATTATACAAAATCTAAGCTCTGATACCAGATGTGACGATCTAGGCTTTGCAACCATCGACAGTGGATAAACTCCACCGTAGCTCACATGGGTACCTCACAATTAGCTTTTACAGCCAGCCTCTCGACTGTAAGGCAAACTACCAAACCAACCCCTCGATACTCGATCTTAGGGACATGTAGGAGTAAGAGTCATCCGTTCGCTACCTAACAAGAAGCGAGAACCCCCTATCATGTACGAATATCACTAAGCAAATCTGATCAGAGCTAAAAAAATCCAATTTCCAATTATTCACACAATTTCAAATATTAAATAAACAATTTAATTATCCAATTAAATCACTATATTCGAAATATAATTTATTCATCTTATAAAATTTACTTGTGAATATTTAAAATCAATTAAATATACGAATTTCAAATGACCAAAATTCTGGGTCATTACATTCTCCCCTACTTTAAAAGGATTTGATTATTCATGCCTTTAGTGCTGTTGCAGCATTGGGCCATATTTTGGGAATTTAAAAATGGTAAAGTGATGATTTCCAAATTTAAAAGGATTTTAAAGTGAATTTTGAAAGTATACGTTTTATTGAATTTAGGAATTGATTTATTTTAAACAAATAAATTTTATAATATTTATTGTTATAAAATTTATGATTTTTGTGAAATAAAACCAGAATATGATTTTCGGAACGTGAAGTTAACTATTTTATGAAATAGTATAAATTAATGTTTTTGACTTATTATAAATGGTTTATAGATAAGATTTATAAAAATGATATTTTATAAATCAAAGGGATGGAATTATAAAATCACCATAGCATGCAAAGCTATATCTAGAAGAGGTGATCATACCCTAATGGGAGGGACCCACTTAGCCTTGCCGCATCTAACCCTGTTTTGGTCATTTCCGGTTGATGAGGCTAGAGGTAATGATTACCTTTCACAATCACAATCACGTCACTTTGAATGCCACGCGGCCATTTCCGTTGAATGCTAATTGCCTTCCACAAAAATACAACCCTTAAGCTCATACGTCTCAAGGAGGGTGTTAAGCTAAGAGAAGCTGCCTTCTCCACCACCACTGATGTATGTTTGTAAAAACTAATGTACGTAATCTGTAGAAATGCAATGTCAGACAAACATCCATACAAGTTGTCTAGGAATAGAACAAAACCGAAGATGCTTTCCTACCATATCCTGTCGGGAAATCTCTAGGATTAGTAGCGAATAGTCCTTGCGTTGGATATTTCATAATGAAGAGACCACTACTACTGGATGTATATTGGGATTTTAACCCTAAACGATCAACAAGCAGTCCCCCACTATGAAAATCCGAAATAACAATATCGTCACAAGCAACCTGCACAATCGTCGCATATACGTTGGTCCGAAGTGGTTTTCAGATAAATCTGATCCCGGTCTCTTCGCACCAACAACGCAAAAGCGTTTCTCAACCTCACACGGAAACTAAGTCTCAGAGACGTATCACGTCTCCAACTTTCAACTTGCTTTCCTTCGGGCCAAGAAGGAAGCTCGATAGATTGGAGTAATACTCCGCACCACAACACAAACGATAATCAAACCTACAAAGAAGGCTATGTACTAAGCGTATGACTAAATAGTTCCCACATCAAGTCGAGGAACTAAAATTTGGCAAATTTTGATAGTCGGTTATTTAACTATCAAAACAAACAAACAAATATTCAGCACCATAACAATCACTAGGCCCTTCTAATTATCTTTTATTAATTAAATCACTTGCCAAATATTCACTTTAAATTATCTTTTAAAAAGATATAATCTCAAAACATTTCAACATTGGAAAACATTTGCTTACACTTATAAAATAATAAGTAATTCACAAATCAATTTATTTTCAACACTTCAAAAATATTGCATATACTTAAATCACGATTGAGTATATATTTTATTCTTTAAGGAAAACATTCTTATTAAACACATTTATTTAGGTCAAAACAAATGTTGCGTAAAACATCATTACGACAACCCAAAATCACTAGTATTGGGATTCTAAAATTTGATAGGTATATAAATCCCAATACTATACAAAAACATTTCCTTTCGAAAATCATTTACTATAACAACGGTGTTATAATCCATCATTTCCTTACTTCTCGAAAACGTCTATTTCAACAATAAATGTTGAGATCTATGGTTTCGGTCCTTAACGCGTTTTAAAACATCTTTAAACCGTTTTAACTCCATTTACAATATCACTTTTTAAAACATTTATTTAATATATTATTCGCTATCGAAAATCGTGAATATACTTCATTTATCAAATTCAAAGCTTCTACACATATATTAAAAGATTATCCACTATCCAAAATCGTGGATATAATTCCCAACCAAATTCTTTATCATTACAACATTTAATTTAAAGGATAATTCACTGTCAAAAATCGTGGATATATCTCTTTTAATAACTTCTAAATTTAACTTATCAATTTCAATTGATTTCGGAATTATAAAACAATGTTTATAAATTCCATTTATATTATAAAAACTTCCATTTATAAAATCAAATTCCATTTATTATTTTATAAGAACTTCAACTTATAAAATCTCTTAATTAACAACTTCTATTTATATCTCATTTAAATGTCAAAATCCAATTTATAAGTTAATTACTTATAAATCATTTATTTTACAAATCATTTATTTTATAACTTCACAATTATAAATCTTATTCACTTATAAACTCCTTTATAATTTCCTCATTCTGATTTATAAAAATATCACTTTTATAAATCTTATATATAAACCTTGTATAATGAATTCAAAAATCACCATATAAACTATTTTATAAAATAATCAACTTCATATTTCCAAAAAATCACATTTCAATTATATTTCTCAAATATCATAATTTTTATAACATAAAAATTATAACGTTTATTCATTTAAAATAAATCCATTCCTTTAACACTTCAAAATTCAACAAAATGTATATTTTCAAAATCACTTGAAAATCCTTTTAAATTTGGAGATCATCACTTGAACATTTTAAATTTTCCAAAATAGGCCCAATGCTGCAACAGCACCAAATGCATCAACCACGGCATCCAAAACCACATATATCAATATGATAACAACATATATATCAATATTTGTAAATAAACCATTACGGGTGAGGAATCCAGTTGGATCCCTTCAACCTGTCACCTGTAACAAATATACATATTAGAATATGTGTACAATGTCCGCTTGAAGGCAGACGCGCGTACAAAGGGTAATCCGCTCATACACGGAAGCGCATAGAGTCATCTGCTCCACTAGGCAGGTATATATTCAAATACCAATCAATATATAGATAATATACCATATATCATCCAAACAATCATCAATCATCATAAATAATATTTATTCCCACTTATACAAAAATATCAGTGAGTTAGAAAGAGTGAGTTGTACTCACATTGCTTGTAGTCGTCGCGGTAGCGATTTATTCCGATTAAAATTAAACAAGCATTTAATTTCAACCAAAATTTTCACTAGATCAAATAAATCCGAATCCAGCTCCATAATGTAGTGCTCGTCAATACGGACCTAATGTAATTCGTTTCGTGCGAAACAGACCTCGTATGAAGAAGTTATGGCATTTTTAATATCACATGAGTCATTATATAAATTAGTTTCAATTATAATTTTATTTTTAAACCCTTAAACCTCATTTGTCCTTTCGTTTTATCAAAGCAAATCATGCCCGTGAACTTCATCTTTTCCAACACCAGGTTTGAACATGTGAAAGCCCACCAAGCCGCCACTTTTCTTGAATTAACGCGAACCCTACGAGCACGTAGAAGTTGATCGACGACCTGAGTTTCGAAGTCCAAGGCCGACTCTATCACCGTCGCAAAAACCACGAAGCTCGGTGGCTCCTCTGTTTTGAAAAACGTGAATGAACTTGCGATGTTTGCACTTGAATTGCCGTTGATCCATAGCGTAATAATCGATCGTGACCGTTGGATTGAACGATCTTGTTACCCTCTACAAATTTGCAGTTGAACACTTTTCGAATCGAATGACGGATTTGAAGAAATCTAAGGGAAAAGGAAACGAATTTCTGGCTGTCGAAGGTAAGATTGCGGCTAGGGTTTGTAACCCTAGGCTTAGTGCAAACAAGAAAAAGTGAGGTCCTTTTATAGAAAATTTGACGACACTATTCATCCAGAAATTTTCCGAACTCGAAATGACGCTTGCTGCTTGGCGTTTATAATATTCTACCCCTATTCCGAATGCAAAGGAATATATATCGGGAGCCAATTCGATCGTATTTGAAAGATAGGTTTTCAAATCGACTATTTAAATTTAAAAATTCACTTAAAAAGATTTCTATGCGTTTTAGCATGCCCTAGACAAAGCGTAAATCTGATTGACACGAAATTTGAAATCTTACAATAATTTAACATTTTGGATCTGATGAAACTGGTTTCGTTGAAATCTGAGACTGTTTGAAAAATGGCTATTTTTACTCGTCAATTAAATATTAAAATATTCAATTTCTGAAATTTAACTTCTAATTCAATTTTAAAAGTTCTCTAACATCATTCTAATTCAAATAAGATTTATATCAACTTTATAAATCATTTTTATTCACATTAAATCCAATTTCTAATTATTTCAGCATTTTCAAATGTTAAATCAACAATTTATATATCCAATTAAATCGCTATATTATACAATAAAATCTATTCAGCTTATAAATTTAACTTTCAAATGTTTAAAATTAATTAAGTATATGAATTTCAAATGACAGAAATTCTGGGTCGTTACATTCTCCCCTACTTAAAAGAATTTCGTCCTCGAAATTACCAAGTAAGAAAAAGTTACAATATCCATTAAATTTTCAAAACAATTCGTTTAATTTAGAGTTACCAAATCTATTTAAACTTTTAAAATTTTCCAAAATCCAATAGTTAAACTTACAAAAAAATTTCTAAGTTTCAAATCCATTTATAGTTATCTTTCCAAAAACAACTAATGTCGTTTAACTTTTAACTTGATATCAAAAATTTAGTTTTCACAAATTTTCCCAATTTTCTCAAAATTTTCTAACGCCTCAAATTTTCAAAAAAATTCGCCAGCGTCTCCTTTGCGCGGTTCGATCGTAGTAGGATCATAACATATATATATATCACAAATATACATCTCATCTTCGAGGACGAGGCATCCCGAAGGGAAAAAAGTGTAAAAGCACGATATGTAATCTGAGATATGTACCTTATATATCATTAGCGATCATATACGGCTAATATAGTGCGAAAGCAAGCTCCAAATGTGAAGCAAGCGTCATCCGCACCTACTAAACACTCAACAAACCATGAGAAACATGTATATATGAAAGTAATATCAATATACAACATATATCACTACAACAACTATATATGCCAATATAGCAAATGCAATCACCACAACAAATCCAATCATCAACCAACTATCATCCAACTAACATCCATAACCAAATCAATACACTTTCACTTCTCATTAATATTCAATGAATTGGTTTTTAATTAATTCACATTTGATTCATTAACACTGGATATTTCTCTAATATTTATTTATTCATATCCAATTAGTTTACATTCACTAGTTTACATTCAAGTTTGTTTACTTCCAAATCAAATCAATTTCATTTATATTTATTCTTACTTCACTTTCAATTTGAATTCAATTATTTTACTTTCAATTTCATTAATTCAATTCCATTTTTATTTTTATTCAATCAACTAGTATCCATCTAACAATCAATGCATATCCAACATTACCAAATTAATTTACTTTACATTCATTCAATTTATTCAACACTTTTAATTCTAATTGGTTTAACATTCAATTTAGATTGAATTTTAGTATTTACTATAATCACATTTTTATACAACACTTTCAATATTATTATTAATTCACAACTTCTTGACAACAACATTTTTAATGCTAATTCAATTTACCACTAAAGTTAAATTTCTTTTTATAACTCAATTTCACATTCAATTATCTCAGTTTATTAATTTACTTCGATACCAAAATCAACTTCATTCAATATCACTTAAGTTATGTTTCATTCAATATCATTTACCTTCACTTTCACTATACAACTTAAGTTCATCTCTAATTCATTTCAAATTCTATTTTATTTAACTTTACTTAAGTCAAATTCATATCACTATTCAAATTTAGATTTTGTTTTGCTTAACAAAATTGTCTAACCATTTTAACAATTGATTTTACTTACTTTTTCTCATTTCCTAAGTTATACAACCTAATTATCTAAACTTCCAAATTCATATTATATAATCACTTATCTAATCCAATTAAAATTCAATTCAATTTATTTAACTTTCATTTGGTTAAATTTCAAATCATATATTTAATATGCTAACTCAATTTTTTTTCAACTTTACCAAAGTTAAATTCTTTATTTCATATTATAAGTCCAAATTCATTTCGCTTATATTTATCAATTACAGCTCGGATTTTAAATCAAATTTGTTTATCATTATAAAACTTCAATTTTCTATGGAGGGTATTTTGGTCTTTTTGGCTAAGGGATCAGGTTTTCATAGTGATGTTCATACATGATAAGGGTTCTCGCTTCTTATTAGGTAGCGAACGGATGACTCTTACCCCTACATGTCCTTGAGATCGAGTATCGAGGGGTTGGTTTGGTAGTTTGCCTTACAGTCGAGAGGCTGGCCATAAAAGTAAATCGTGAGGTACCCATGTAAGCTACGGTAGAGTTTATCCTGGTTGAAAAGCCTAGATCATTACGTTTGGTATCAGAGCTTAGGTTGAGCGAACGCCTAGGCTTTGTTGGGGGCAAGTCTCATCAGAGATAGGTTTAGTAATACCCTAGGATGAGTGACTCATTAGATATAGGGTTAGTAACACCCTAGAATGAGTTTCAGTGTATTATATATATATATATACACACACACATGAGTGCGTATTTGTCGTTGGATATAAAAATGTTTTGTGTTGATTTATCGGTTGAGCGGTTTATAAATTCTGATTGATATGGGAAGTACAACTATTTCGATAGGTATTTCTAAACTCTTAACAAGGCATATCGACACATTATTTTGAAAAGATTATATTTCGCATATAAAGGAATGTCTTTCGAAAGATATAAAATTTTGTATGGTTAGGGAAATTTATAAGATACATTCCCTTAGGTAAGTCCCATAGATAAGGTCTTGATCTGTCTAGTGATGATTAAAATAATCTTCTAAGTATCAATCATATGTTGGCTTAGGTAAATGGTATTGACCACTTGGCAAATTATTCTTCTTATCATTGGAGGATGAAGGCAAGTTCAAATCCAAAAAAAAAGTTGAATTAAGTATTTGGATAGAAGATGTCTGAATAAAATGAAATGGAAATGGTATAAACAATTCTAATCTTGGAATATCACTTAGGGGCAGAATGGCTTATTATATGTCGAGTCATGAGTTTTGGATGACTCCAAAGCAAGCTCGAAGAGCAAGTGCACAGAAAGAAGCAGAATAAAAAGAAAAACTAGGACCCTTTGCTGAATCGACTGTTATTATTGCGGTAAGAATGGACATTATGCAGTTATGTGTGAAATGAAGAGAAGTAAGAAGCGGATGGAGGAAAATAAAAATTCTAATCGGGATAATATAGTCTGTTTCAAGTGTAAAGAGAATAGACATTTTCTACATAAATGTCCTAAAACAAAGAAGAAACCAATAATTAAAAAGAAGAAAATGGGCTGCTACCGATGCAAGAACCTAAGACACGAGGTCAAAGATTACCTCCAACGAACTTGTATTTGGTGCTTTCAAGGGAAATACTTAATGAAGGACTATCCAAGAATGAATGTGGTTAACTTAAGCCCCAAAGATAAAGCACCGTCTACCTCAAAAGGAATTCAAGAATAGTACATAGTAGTCTAAGTATCTATATAACGGTAGTATGTGATAGGTTGTATTTCCTAGGAAAGTTATCTCTGATACTTTGTAATGCCAGTTAAGGTTAGAAATGGATGTATGAATATGATGTTAATTAATGAACTTCCTTTTGATTATCCTTTCGATGCACTTCTTCAATCTTATATCCGATCAAATCTAAAAAGATATTTAGAAATAAAAAGTTCAAAGGAATATTAGAAAGAAATATATTATACTAAAAGATGGTTTTCAAAAATTAGTTATTTGGAAATTTATGAAATGTTTCATAAAAGATTTTTAAAGATAAATTATCTTTTGAGTAAAAAATAGTTTCTTTAGAATATTTTTCATTGATAAAAATATTTAGAAATAAATAGTTAAAGGGATTATATAAAGAAGTACCTTTATAAAATGTTTAAAATTAAGAAAAAGCTTTTATGAAACTTTTTTTGAGAGGTAATAAATACATATATTATATATTTCATCACACAAATGTTGATCTAATATCCGAGTTTGGAACTTTGAGGTGTTTACACCAATCCGAAAAAGGATTTATCACTCAATTCTTGACGACGAACATTGATCAGGGTTTTTGGTTGGGTATTTGATTTTTCTATCATAGTTGAGCACTAACAAGGAAAGCAAAGGTTTCTAAGCAAAGAGCATGATTAAAGTCCACACTAGAGGATCCGGGGATCGATACTAGTTCGGAAATTAAGATTCGAATAGGAGATCGAATAAAATATTTCATACGGATGATATGTGTATATTATATGGAATTAAGTTTAAAGATAAATGTTTTAGGCAAACTTTTGTTTGGGTAATTTCGAGGACGAAATTCTTTTAAGTAGGGGCGAATGTAACGACCTATAATTTCGCTACTTCGAAAATGAGAGATTTGGTTTGTTTTAAATTAAAAAAGGTTTAAAACTTAAATAAATAAGTTAAATATAATAGATAATAGAGAAATTAGTTTTTCTTATTGTTGATAATTTAAAAAGTATAAATTTATATTTTAGAACAAATCAACAAAAGTTAAGTTTTGTTAAAAATAAATAAATGCTTAAATAAATAGGTTTAAATATTTATTTAAAAAGATAAATCTTATTGAAAACATCTAATAAAGATAGTAAAAGTATATTTATATATTTAAAAATATGTTAATAATCGTTTTACAAAAATAACCAAATTTTGTCGCATTTTGTCACCTTTACATACGCCGTAAAATTAGAGATTTTGATATTTATTAAATATGATTTTGAAATATAAAGAGACATGTTTTAATTTATTTAAAGAAGTAAAAAATTCATTTTTAAGTTTGATTTACTTAAACAAATAGTTTAACTAAAACGCCAAAATGTGACCGTAAAACATTTTGTTGAAAAACGACGTTTTGTCGATTAAAAGTTGTCACAACATCGTCGCACCTTTATTTTCTTATATAGGAACATATGTTCAAATAGTGTAAGCATTAATTAATTCACTAATCAAGTTTACTTTTACTAAACAAAGTTAGACACTTCTAGAAAACGATTAAGAAAAGTAACAAAAAGACAAAAATGATTTGCTTTTGTAAAATAAAGTTAGAAATCCTTTGATTTGATGTGTAATTAAGTAATATTTGATTTGACTAATAAAATATTTAAACTTGAAATTATATTTACTCAATCACCTAATCACCATTAATAAATGTCAAATACATGCTTACTTTAAACATAATTATTACAAAAACTTCACATCACATTTATACACTTCCTTTTCATATCAAATCTACATTTGATATATGTTTAGTCATGCATTAGAAAGTGTTTTAGTGTACTTAAGGGAGACAAAAATTGATTTGATAGGGAGGGTATTTTGGTCTTTTTGGCTAAGGGTAACAAGGTAATTTGTGTAGCAAACATCTACTATGAAAAAACCACAATCCTTCCACCTTCTTTTACACATTTCTACATCTTCTTCTTCCTTTCTCAAGCTTTCTAAAAGCTTCTCTAATGGCTTCCATGCCTTAGGAAAATAAAATAAAATATTAGAAAAATAAAAAAGTAAAGAGAAAATCAAGTATTCCACTTCAAAACCCCTCTCTTCCTCCTTTCTACCCACGGCCACCCCCTTCCACCTCAAAACCCGAGCCAAACACCTCCCCCTTGCCTAGACCGAGCACATCAAGAAGAAGAAAGGAGATTGGGAAGCTTAAGAGCAGAAAAAGAGAAGGAAGTGCTGTCGGAATAGATTCGGGAATCTACACAAAAGATTGGTGGAGTGGAACTAATCATGAGTACTCTTATTTATTAATAAATCCATAACTTATTTCAAGTATAATGATTGAAAGTTTAAATATATTGAATGAATGTTTGATAAATTGGTTGAAATTGGTTGATTATGTGATTGTTTATTTGGTTGATAACTTGTTTGATAAATGATAAGAGAAATCATTAGTAATTAACCATAGTTAATTAAATGAGAATTAAATCCATACAAATGTGTGTATGGAATTATTTAGCCTCTTAATGATTTCAAAATATCTAAAAAGATTGAAAATGATATTATAAAAATATGATATTATAATATGAAATGAAATGAAAAATGAATTTAAAATGATGGAAATATTTGTTGAAAATGAGTTTAATGATTTAGAAACTTTTTATAAGCATTTAAATGTGTTTTCAAGAAGTTTGAAAAGAAATTGAAAAACAAGTCAAAACAATGTGCATCGCGTAAGGGTAGTTCGCGATTTCGCGCCATAAAAGTTTAATGAGCGTACAAAGTGAAATATAGCTCGGAATTTTTTGAGATAAGAATTTTTCGGTCTATTATATCCATAGTTTTCCGACGAAGAAATAAAATCAAGATTTCATTACACAGATTTTGAAATATGTCCAAAATAATTTTCTAAAAACATCGCGGTTTCGCAGTTCGGAATCCAAAATGGGATTTCTTTATAAATAATATTTTTAAATGATTTAAAAACATGAAATAAATTTGATAAATCTATTAAAATGGTTTAAAAGAGATTTGGAATGGAAAATATGAATTTTCAAATATTAAAAAGTTATTTAATCAAATAAGCTTATATAGCACTTTCCGCAGCACTTTTATGCTGCGAATTCTATAGCATTTTGAATATGAGTTTAAACGTAACGATATTTTATAGAATCAGTTATGAATATTTTTTAAAGAATAATTAAGTGTTTTAAATGATTATTTGGAAGTTTAATAAATCATTTCTAAAATGAAGATTAATAACTGAGTATGCGGAAACGACTAGTACATTTGTCATGCCTGTGAGATCTAGGAAGGTAAACAAGGTGTTTAACCAAGGTTAGGGATGACGCAACCAGTGTCCTGAACTTACATGGCCTATATTTTCTCTTCTTAGGCGAGGGGTGGAACATATTGAAAGGAAAGCTCGGGTACTCTAATAGATCATAATTAAGTTTTTCTAAGATAAAAGAAAAGAAATAAATTCTTTGAATTTATTATGAATGGTCTATTTATAAGATTTATAAAATTGATATTTTATAAATAAAAGTTATGGAATTATAAAAGTGTTTTATAAATACGAAATGGGATTGTAATCAAATTTATATATGGGTTTGCAATTGAAATTTAGAAAAGAATTTATAATGGATTTTATAAATAATAAGATTTGAAAGGAATGAATTTTTAAATAAGAGTTTTATAAGTAATTAAATTATAATTGGATTTTGACTTATAAGTGAGATATAAATGGAATTTGTTTGTAAAGAATTTTTATGTATGGAAGTTTATAAAATATAAATGGAATTTATGAACACCGTTTTGTAGATTTGAAATCAATTTAATTTGATAAGTTAAATGTGAAAGTTTATTAAAGGAATTATATTCGCGATTTTGGACAGTGAATAATCCTTTAAATTAAATGGATGTTTTGGAAAGTGATATTATAAAAAGGGAATATTTTCCCTGAATTAAAAATCAAAAAAGAAAATATTTGATTAAGATTTAATGAATAATTTGGAAAGGTTTTCTTAAGTAAAAGAGAAAATGATTTGGAATTATTCCAGGATTAAAGAAAAGTTTAAATAAGCCAAATGATTTGATAAATGAGGCTTAATGATTCCATATATATTTGAAAAGAAAATGGAATAACTTGAAAAGAATATGTCTAAGAAAGATATTTGATTTGATAAAAGATAAAGCAATTGATAGATGATTGATATCCACGTATGAACTTAACATCTTTTAAAGCGATGATTGGCTTTGAAGGAACCAGAGTCAGATTTAGATGATTCCTATCCGAAAACCACTTCGAACCCATGTATACGTTCGAAAGTGAAGATATGTTGAAAATGATGATTATTTAAGACCGTGGATCTTCATAGCGTAAGAACTGCTTTTTGAACATGCTCTGGATCGCACCCGTTATAGAGTTATTTATAGCAGTGGTCTCCCTGTTGTGGAGATTTTTCGGATTGCAAGGGCTTCTCGCCTAGTAATGGCCGAGGAAAGTGCCTTCGGTTTTGTTCAGTCCCAGAATGAACTTGTATGGATGTTTGTATGACATTGTATTCTAAATCACATTTGAGTGGTTTCTATAAATTTATATCATTTGGTGGCGAAGAAGGCAACTTCTTTTAGCTAACACCCTTTTCCGAGACATATGAGCTTAGGAAGCTATACTTTTCTAGAAATCAGTCATGTGACATGAAATGACAATGTGGCATTCAAAGCGGAACTTGTTATGATCAAAGCGTGGTTTTGTATGAAAAGCGTGGCTTTGAAGAAATTGATCGTCGCTTCATGAGCCTCACACCTCGGTTATGATGAGATACTATGCTGTCTAACAGATGCAAATTCGAAATAAGTGAGTATGTATGGTGGTGTCAAATACGTTTGGCCCTTTGGAGGATACGTCCCTCAAGGCATTTATTGCCCCATTTTGATAAAGTGGTTAGCTTGAGAAAAGAAGAAGAAGGTATAGAAATGTGTAAAAGAAGGTGGAAGGATGGTGGTTTATTTATAGTTGAAGTTTGCTACACAAATTACCTTATTACCCTTAACCAAAAAGTCCAAAATACCTCCCATATCAAATCAATTTTTGTCTTCTTTAAGTACACTAAAACACTCTTTCCAATGCATGACTAAACATATATTAAATGTAGATTTGATATGAAAAGGAAGTGCATAAATGCGATGTGAAGTTTATGTAATAATTATGTTTAAAGTAAGCATGGATTTGACGTTTATTAATGGTGATTAGATGTTTAAGTAAATATAATTCCAAGTTTAAATCTTTTATTAGTCAAATCAAATCTTACTCAATTACACATCAAATCAAAGGATTTCTAACTTTATTTTACAAAAGTAAACCATTTTTGTCCTTTTGTGCTTACTTTTTCTTAATTATTTTCTAGAAGTTTCTAACATTGTTTAGTAAAAGTAAACTTGATTGGTGAATTAATTAATACTTACACTATTTGAATATATGTTCCTATATAAGAAAATAAAGGTGCAGCGACGTTGCGATAACTTTTAATCGACAAAATGTCGTTTTACGACAAAATGTTTTACGGTCACATTTTAGCGTTTTAGTTAAACTATTTATTTATGTAAACCAAATTCAAAAATGAACTTTTTTTACTTCTTTAAATAAATTAAAACATATCTGTTTATATTTCAAAATCATATTTAATAAATATCAAAATCTCTAATTTTAAGGTGTATGTAAAACTAACAAAATGCGACAAAATTTGGTTATTTTTGTAAAACGATTATTAACTTATTTTACTTTTATTATCTTTATTAAATGTTTTCAATAAGATTTATCTTTTTAAATAAATATTTAAACCTATTTATTTAAGCATTTGTTTATTTTTAACAAAACTTAACTTTTGTTGATTTGTTCTAAAATACAAATTTATACTTTTAAATTATCAACTATAAGAATAAATAATTTCCCTATTATCTATTATAGTTAACTTATTTATTTAAGTTTTAGACCATTCTAAATTTAAAACAAACGAAATCTCTCATTTTCGAAGTAGCGAAATTACGGGTCGTTATGATAATGATCTAGGCTTTGCAACCATCGATAGTGGATAAACTCCACCGTAGCTCACATGTGTACCTCACAATTTGCTTTTACGGCCAGCCTCTCGACTGTAAGGCAAACTCCCAAACCAACCCCTCGATACTCGATCTCAGGGACATGTGGGAGTAAGAGTCATCTGTTTGCTACCTAACAAGAAGCGAGAACCCCCTATCATGTATGAACATCACTAAGAAAATCTGAAGTCGGTCTCTTCGCACCAACAACG
This sequence comes from Allium cepa, assembly GCA_030765085.1. Taxonomy (NCBI): domain Eukaryota; kingdom Viridiplantae; phylum Streptophyta; class Magnoliopsida; order Asparagales; family Amaryllidaceae; genus Allium; species Allium cepa. Next base: position 513,422,793 of record CM060941.1, read on the forward strand.
CAAAAGCGTTTCTCAACCTCACACAGAAACTAAGTCTCATAGACTTATCATGAATCCAACTTTCAACTTGCTATCCTTTGGCCAAGAAGGAAGCTCGATAGATTGGAGTAATACTCCACACTATACGAATCAACATCCTCAACATAAATGTTAATCAAGCCTACGCAGAAGGCTACGTGCTAAGTGTACGACTAAATAATTCCCACATCAAGTCGAGGAACTAAAATTTAGCCAAATTTGATAGTCGGTTATTTAACTATCAAAGCAAACAAACAATTATTCAGCACCATAACAATCACCGGGCCCTTTTAATTAATCTTTTATCAATTAAATCACTTGCCAAATATCCACTTCAAATTATCTTTAAAAAGATATATGTTCAAAACCATTTCAACTTCTATATTGGAAAATATTTCCATATACTTATTTAATAATAAGTAATTCAAAAATCAATTTATTTTCAACACTTAGAAAATATTCATATACTTAATCAAGGTTAGGTATATATTTCATTCTATAAGTAAAACATTCTTTTAAACATCTTTTATTTGGATTAAAACGAATGCTGCGTAAAACATCGTTACGACAAGCCAAAATCATTAGTATTGGGATCCGAAAATTAGATAGATATATAAATCCCATATACTATACAAAAATATTTCCTTTCGAAAATCATTTACTATAACAACAGTGTTATAGTCCATCATTTCCTTATTTCTCGAAATTGTCTATTTCAACAATGAATGTTGAAATCTATGGTTTCGATTCTTAATACATTTTAAAACATCTTTAAACCATTTTAAATCCATTTAAAATATCACTTCCAAAATATTTATTTCATTCAAAAGGTTATTCACTTAGCAAAGCAAATCATTTTATTCAATATATTATTTACTGTCCAAAATCGTAAATACAGTTCGTTTAATCCAATTCAATGTTTCTATACATTTATTAAAGGATAATCCACTGTCCAAAATCGTGGATATAATTCTCTAACCAAAATCAATACTATTGCACATTAAATTTAAAAGGATAATTCACTGTCCAAAAACGTGAATATAATCCCTTTAAATAAACTTCTATAATTAACTTATCAAATTCAATTGATTTCGGATTTATAAAACAGTCTCTATCAATTCCATTTATATTTTATAAAAACTTCAATATACAAAATTCATTTACTAACCAATCCCATTTGTAACTCAATTATGTACCAAAACGCCAAATTATAAGTTAATAACTTATAATTCATTTATTTTAAATAAATAAATGTTATAATTTTTATGTTATAAAAATTGTGGTATTTGTGAAATACAGTTGAAATGTGATTTTTAGAAATATGAAGTCGATTTTTTTTGTAAAATAGTTTAAATGGTGATTTTTGAATTTATTATAAAAGGTTTATATATAAGATTTATCAAATTGGATTTGATAAGGTGCGACAATCGAGTTTCGGTTTACTGAATTCATTATTATCTGCTCCACTAGACAGGTATATACCAAATACCAAATGTAATGATCTAAATGTAACGACCCGGAATTTGACCACTTTAAAATATAATATATAAAGTGATTTGAAATGTAAAATAAGTAAGGTTATATGATTCAAACAATATTAGATAGGATTTGTAAAGGGAAGTATACACAAAAATAGTAACATATACTAATATCGACAAAAGTGACAAAATGCTGATTTCAGAAAAGTATGTTTCAATGATTAAATAAATTATCTTGATTAATTTATTAGTGTTTATATTTTTAAATAGCATTATACAAATTTATTTTGAAATTTGGTTTGCATAAATAAATAGTTTAACTAAAACGTCAAAATGTGACCGTAAAACATCTTATCGAAAAAACGACGTTTTATCGATTAAAAGTAGTCGCAACATCGTCGCACTTTTGTTTTCTTATATAGGAACATATATTCAAATAGTGTAAGTATTAATTAATTCACTAATTAAATTTACTTTTACTAAACAAGGTTAGAAACTTCTAGATAACAGTTAAGAAAAATAAGCACAAAAAGACAAAACAAGTACAAAAGTCAAAAAATTAAAATATCAAATCAAAGAAATATAATTATTACTTACTTTACTTAATATCTAAGTGAAAATGACATAAAGTAATGATTTGAAATGTGATGTTAAGTGTTGAAAAAAATAAAATTACTTTAGAAGTAAGTAAGGTTATTTTGATAATTTGGTAAAGGGATATTTTGGTAACTTACCACTTTATTTCTTTTCCTATAAATACCAACCAATTTCTCAGTTTTTTTCACACTATTTCTACCTTCTTCTTCTTTCTCCTTGAAGCTCTCTTTAATGGCTTCTTCTTCTCTTTCAAATGCTTACTAAATTTTTCAAAACCATACCAAATCAACTTCAAACACCACCGAACTTTGCCAAAGACCTTAGAATACTATTTAAACATGGTTTAGCATCTAAAAATAGAAGAAATGATGGAGGAAGGTGTGTAACCCAAGGAGACTGAGCACATCAAGAGGAGGGAAGCAAGTTGGAAAGCTTCGGAGCAAGAAAAAGAAAAGTGCTGCCGGGATCAAAAGGAAAGTCTAGGGGAAAAAATTGGTGAAGATAAAAGGATTTAGTGAAGTGTTGGATAATATGAATGTTGGTAGAAAGTGAAAATTTTGGTTAAAGGTGAGTACTCTTATTTACTAATAAATCCATAAATAATTTCAAGTATAATGATTTGAAAGTTTAAATATGTTGAATGAATGTTTGATAACTTGTTTGATAAATTATAAGAGAAAAGATTAGTAATTAATCATAGTTAATTGAATAAGAATTAAATCCATACAAATATGTGTATAGAAGTTATGCAGCCTCTTAATGATTTAAATGAGTTAAAATAGTTTAAATATGTTTTAAAAAAATTTGAAGTATTTCGGACAAGTTCCGAAGCAATTCTCAAAATTGGTCAAAATCGAGCTCGTTGCGTAGTAGGAGTTCGTAAATTTTGACCCGAAACTTCAAATTGACGTAAAGAATGATTTATAAGTCGGATTTCTTAGAAATAAAAATTCTACGGTTCACAATGATAATAATTTTCCAACGAAGAAAGAAAATCAGGATTTCATGTGACGCCCCACCTCTATACCCACGCTAGCCAAGAACACTCCGGAGTAGTGCTGTCAACTAGCACGGAGAATAAGGCTGTTGAAGAGCGACCATCCATGTAATTGCTTATCACACGGTGGCTATAAATAATCTTCGGAAACAAACATAGAAATAATCATATCACAAATCAGTCACAGATATCCATATCACAAAGGCGGAAGAAGATATGAATATATAACTAACACATGAAAGTGTACATCAGAGTAGTGGTCAGTAAGATCCACGATAATACAAAAGAATAGCAACACGTGCTATACAAAAGAATACAACTATGAGTCTATCTCTCAAGTGTATACAACAAAAAATGCTAATCTAAACAGTTAGCCAAAAGTCAGAGTGATGAATCCCTGGGAAGAAGTCAAACAGAAGCACCTGTAACATCTCGGTCTGACCCGAGTATTATTTAAGAAAATAATAAACGGATCAGTCTAGCTATAAATATCAGATGACATGATATAACATAAAAGATATGGCATAAACATAAACATCCATAATGACATACCACTATAAGTATGTAAATAATGATCAACAGAAGATCAATCAATAAGAGATAATCAATATCACAAGAATCTTCTCAAAGATTCGGAAAGGGCATCATACCCCAAACTTGTACTCATAACAAGTCAATGACATAAATTCTAGAAATCAATGCAAGAAGTCCAGAAATCATAGAAAAGAGAAAGAGGCCTATCACATGACGGTCCGAAGACCATGGGGAGCTACCCCGCATGTGTGAATGGAATCACACAGATTGAGGTCAAGACTAACCAAAAAGCAGAAAGGTATGTGTGAATGGAATCACACAAGTGGTGTCTAGTCTAACCTTGCAATGAAAGAGACATCGTGCAATTACTAGTCTAATTCATAAAGCGATCATCAAGATCAACGAGAAGTGTCAATTACACTAAGCTAGTAAATATAGAAGTTTAGCTTCATGTCCCATAACCACTTGCTTAACTTAAATATTTACGAACAAACTGTAAATCTTCACTAATAAAATTGTCACAAGAGGTTCAATCGAACAAGTCCAAGAATTAACCGATGAAGTGAACGCAAGCGTTTCATACCACTTGTTTTACTAAGTCGTTTAATTAGATTTCTCATCCGAGTGAGGTAAAGGTTTGTATATACTAATAGATTGGAAAACGGTTTAAGAAAAGAGATTAGTTATTAAAAATAGAGTTGAAATTGTTTGTTAAAAGAGTTTTGATATTTACTACTAGTATTGAAACCTTTATATTATAAAGTGACAAAACACAGAAGCAATTGTAGAAACAATCAGTCACAAAGATCGCATACGGAGATGTGAATAAAATCCAAGGAAATTAGCTCAATGTTTTTCAGATAAGATCCACAAATGACCTATAGGTTCACGCGACCTAGGTGGAATGCGACCTACGAGATAGGCAAGTGGAACGACCTAAAGATGAATGGGTCGAACGACCTAACGTGAGCACAGGTGAAGCGACCTATCGGTCCAACGACCTAAGGGGAAAAGGCAACCTAGGTCTAACGACCTAACTGCTCACGACCTAAGGGTCTAAAGGCCACGCGACCTAGAGGAAAATAAGGTTAAGCGACCTAAGTGGGTTCGCGACCTAACGACAAAAAGGGGCGAACGACCTAATAGGTGCGCGACTTAAAGCCATCGCGACCTAACGACCTAACAAGGTCATACGATCAAGTGGTTTCCAACGACCTAATGGTGCAACGACCTAAGGCCAAACGACTTAAGGGTTCCAGAGGAGAGCGACCTAAAGGAGACGCGACCTAAAAGAGGCGCGACCTAAAGGAGACACGACCTAAAAGAGGCGCGAGCTAAAGGAGACATGACCTAAAAGAGGCGCGAGCTAAAGGAGACACGACCTAAAAGAGGCACGACCTAAAGGAGACGCGACCTAAAAGAGGCGCGACCTAACTCAAACAAGCATTTTGATGACCCAGAGTCATGCCGAGCGACCTAGACCCAAACGACCCACGACCTAGCGACCTTGCGACCTACGACCTAACTCCGAGGTGAAGATTCAAGGCAGTGCGACTTAGCGCGATAACACGCGAACGACCTAAGGGTTAGGTCGCAAGCGACCTAACTCCGAACACCAAAAATGGCCAGAACGACCTAAGTGCAGAAAATTCACCAAAACGCTAAAAATTGGAGTTTTTCGCCAATCCAATCCAAACCAAATGCTAATGTGCATGCAAAAGTGATAGGGAATCATTCCCAACAGTCCAATATAGTTATAGACTAGATTTGTGAGATAAAAATCTCACCTTTGCACCAAATATCAATGAAAATGAAGTTTTAAGCAAGCAAGAATCAATCCTTCTTCTATCTAAGCACAAGAAGCTTGAATCCAATGTCTTCTTCTTGAATTTGGAGTAGAAAGATGGATTGCAATTGAATTTGAGTTTTGGAATTTTAATTTCCCATTCCCTCCACCATTAATGCCAAAGCTTGATTAGTTAGGAAATTTATGAAGAGTGAGGAGAAGAGGGTTGGAACTTGGGCTTAATAGGCTAAACTAACCCAAAGTCCAAAGCGGGAAAAGTTAGTGAAATTTCACTAACTCCAAACCTATCGATGTTTATACTTAAAAAAGTTGTAAACGACATTTCGAACTCAATGGAAGTGGTCTCGAGTCCTAATTTGACCGTTTGCAAAAAGTAGCTTTTCGGACCAAAATCCGATTAACGAGTTAATATTTAAATTAAAAATTTAAATACAAACTCGATAAATATGCGGGTTGTTACATTTCATCGAATAGAGTTTGAAATATGTCCAAAAAATTTTTCTAAAAACATCGCGGTTTTGCAGTTCGGAATCCAAAATGGGATTTCTTTATAAATGATATTCTTAAATGATTAAAAATATGAAATAAATTTGATAAATCTATTAAAATGGTTTAAAAGAGATTTGGAATGGAAAATATGAATTTTCAAATATTAAAAAGTTGTTTAAATCAAATAAACTTATAAGGCATTTTCTACAGCACTTTTATGCTGCGAATTCTATAATCTTTTGAAATGTAGCTTTAAACTTAACAATTCTTTCCTATATCTTTGTGAATGATTTTAAAGGAATAATTAAGTAATGTAAAGATGATTTGGAAGTTTTAATAAGAGTTTGAATAAAAGGTTAAGATGAATTATTTATACCACTTAAACAAAAAGAGAAGAATATGGAATGTAATAACAAACTGAGCATGCAGAAACGACTAGTACATTTGTCCCACCTGTGAGACCTATGAGGGTAAAACAAGATGTTTAACTAAGGTTAGGGATGGAGCAACCAGTGCCTTGAACTTTCCTGGCCTATGTTTTCTCTTTTTAGGCGAGGGGTGGAATAGATCGAAACGAAAGCTTGGATGCTCTAAACGATCATATTTAAGTTTTTTCAAGATAAAAGAAAAGAAACTAATTCTTTGAATGTTAAATAACCTCTTAACATCTTTTATTCAATGGTTTGTACAAAAGAACCAAGATCGGATTAGGGTGATTCCTATCCGAAAACCCCTTTCAAACTAATTTTGGAAATAAAACATATTAAAGACAAAGATAGTTAAAAGACAAAGATATTCATAATGTAGGATTACTCGCCATTAGTCCCTGGAGGTGAAACTTGCCATTAGTCCCTGGAGGTGAAATTTACAATATATAAGATGGCAGTAGTGCTCTATTATGAAAATCTTCAATTTGCAAGAATATGATTTGAAGTTAACAAGAAAATCTTTGATTTAGATTTAATGAATGATTTGAGAATATTTTCCCTAAGTTAAAAGTTATAACTTGAATATAAGAAATCTTTGGTTAAGATTTAATGAATGATTTGGAAAGGTTTTCCTAAGTAAAAGAGAAAATGATTTGGAATTATTCCATGATTTAAGAAAGGTTTAAATAAAACAAATGATTTGATAAATGAGGCTTAATGATTCCATATACATTTGAGAAGAAAATTGAATAAATTGAAAGTAATATATCTAAGAAAGATATTTGTTTTAAATAAAAGATGAAGTAAGTGATTGATGATTGATATTCACATATGAACTTAACATCTTTTTAAGCGATGATTGGCTTCGAAGGAGCCAGAGTCGGATTTGGATGATTCCTATCTGAAAACCACTTCGAACCAATGTATACGTTCGAAAGTGAAGATATGTTGAAGATGATGATTATTGATGACCGTGGATCTTCATAGCATGAGGACTGCTTGTTGAACATGACTTGGATCGCTCCCATTATAGAGTAATTTATAGCAGTGGTCTCCTCGTGATAGAGATTTTACGGATTGCAAGGGCTTCTCGCCTAGTAATGGCTGAGGAAAGTGCCTTCGGTTTCATTCAGTCCCAGAACGAACTTGTATGGATGTTTGTCTGACATTGTATTCTAAATCACTTTTGAGTGGTTTCTATAAATGTATATCAGTTGGTGGCGGAGAAGGCAACTTCTTTTAGCTTAACACCCTTTCCCGAGACATATGAGCTCAGGAAGTTATACTTTTCTAGAAATCAGTCATGTGACGTGGAATGACAATGTGGCATTCAAAGTGGAACTTGTTATGATCAAAGCGTGGCTTTGAAGAAATTGATCGTAGCATCACGAGCCTCACACCCTGGTTATGATGGGATACTATGTGGTCTAACAGACGCAAATTCGGAGTAAGTGAGTATGTATGGTGGTGTCAAATACGTTTGGCCCTTTGGGGGATACGTCCCTCGAGGCATTTATTGCCCCATTTTGATAAAGTGGTTAGCTTGTGAAAAGCAGGGAATACCGGTTATCAGTCGTAGTATAGCAAGTATAGTTTCAAGTGACTAGTTTGAGAAAAGCGATTAAGGCACCGTGGGAACTATGTTTGTTATTCGTGGATTGGAGAAAAGGTCACTAGTTCCCTATCATGTTGGAAATCCAATCCTAATATGAGATTTACGGTTTTGATTGTATTCCTAAAATAGCTGTAATGACTTGCAAACATTTCAGCTACCCCTTTTGATATTATATATTCCGTTCGGTATATTCCATTGACCTAGTCCGGATATATTCTGTTAGATTTAGTCCAGATATTGATACCTTATTTGAATAAGTTTATTTGCAAAAAATTTCAAAGAAATATCATTATAAATAATATCAAAGGTTTTGATATAAAAGTATTTTGGTTATCATAAGGTAAAAAAAATGTTCGTGTTTATGTGTGGGCATGCTCTTATGAGGTACCCTTCTTTTCAAGATTTTTAAGACAACGTCATTTAAAATGTCGAGTATCTCATGCTGGTTTATCAAGCCTGATCCGGGTATCTTCAATACTCGGGTCAGATCCGAGTAGTTTCAGGTTGAGTTGAAGACAGTTGGAGTTTCCAGAGGAGAGCTTGAGATCTTCATCATCGTATGGACGTATTCTGTTACCCGCTTTTCTTAGTGAGGTTCGTACATGATAGGGGGTTCTCGCTACTTGTTAGGTAGCGAATGGATGACTCTTACTCCTACATGTCCCTGAGATCGAGTATCGAAGGGTTGGTTTCAGTTGACAGGCTGGCCGCCAAAGCAAAGCGTGAGGTACCAGTGTAAGTTATGGCAGAAAGTGGCCGTTGTCGATGGTTGAAAAGCCTCGCTTCCTCTAGTGCATTTGTTTTGTTGCTTGTCAGCATTTGTAAGGGCAGGTGTTATAACTGTCCAAGCTGAATCTAGGTTAGACTTTGATATTGCATTTAAATTTTTCCGCTATAAAGATTATTATTGTAATAATATATGTTATTCCATTCGTGTGAGATTCTATTCTGTCTTTATTTTTCTTTCTACCCTTAATGATCCTCTTATTCGTACAATTTGAGTTGGACATGTGTGGTTTATTGTCGATTCATAGGGTACGGAAAAACAAGCCATTACATTTGGTATCAGAGTTGAAGGTTAAGCGAGAATCTTGGTTGTGGTTGGGTAAAGACTCATCAGAGATAGGGTTAGTAATATCCTAGGATGAGTGACTCATTAGAGATAGGGTTAGTAACACTCTAGAGTGAGTCTGAGTGTATTATATATGAGCGTGTATTTGTTAGTGACTAATAAAAATGTTTTGTGTTGATTTATCTATTGAGTGATTTATGGATTCTGATCAATGCGCCTGATCACCGTTATCGATGAGGGTTCCTAAACATTTAAACAAGGCGAACGGACACACTGATTTTGAAAAATTGGTAAATGAAATAATTTTACCTAGGATTATATTTTGAATATAAATTATATATTTTGAAAAGTTGTATAGTTAAAAATTGGAATTAGTGAAATTTAAATATGAACATCTTGTGATTAGAATTTCACAGTTTGACTATAAGGTGTTTCATAAAGATAATCGATAAGTAAGAAATCAGATAAGGTAATTAAGATCTTTAATACCTATTCCAAAATAATAAATTAAGAAATGATAATGTTAAGTTACTATCATAAAGTGATCAACTGTTTGATTTAAAAGTTTAAGTACAAATACCTCGTGAATTAAATTTCACGATTTGACTATAGGGTATTTGATAATAATATTTGTTTAAGACATGAAGACATAAATAAGAATGTATTTAAATGATTGTGCAAATCAATAAATATAAAAGGAACAAGAATTTAAATTCGAGTAATTTAAAGAATTGTGGTAATTTAAATGAACGTAATTATTATAAGATAAAATAAATTTATAAGATAGGTTTTACAAAGTAGTCTCTAAAGTATTTTGAAAATGTTATTATTTCAAATATAAAAAGAGATATTTTATGATAACTAATTCGATTGGCTCGAAAACAAACTAAAAATGGGCAAATGATGTGTTCGGATGGTAAGCACTTCTATTAAGTATTACTCTTCTTATTGAGAGGATATATGATACTATTGGTAGTACCAGTTTCTTGGATTGTCTTGGAGTTACTCGATCTATATAATTTTCTTAAGGTAGAAGAAATAATGTAAATCATTGATTAGTAATCTTTATAAACGTGTTCAAACTAAAGATAAATTGGAATCACTAATTGATAAGATAAAGTGGAATTCCCGACGATTTTGGACAGTCGAAAATTTCTGAATCATAAATAACCCAGAGCTAAGAAATTTAGGAAAACTTTTGGTAAAAGATTGTGAAACATTCTTAGCAAATGAAATTGGATAAGTATAATTTATAAATGCGATTATAAACAAAAAGAAAATTATAACCTAGAAAATATTTTATTAACGAATTCCAGCATTAATTAAGGACTTGGACTTAAGTCTTTAAAATATGATTGATTTGCATAAGTTATAAGATGTAATAAACTTAAGTAATAGTTTTACGAATGATTTATAAATAACAATAGTATTAAAGGAAATATACCGAGTTAAAAGATTGTGGGAAAACATTTTTATACAGATAAATTATCTTTTGAGTGAAAAATGGTTTCTTTAGGATATTTTCCTTTGATAAAAATATTTGGAAATAAACAATTAAAGGGATTATATAAAGAAACACATTTATAAAGTGTTTGAGCTTAAATAATTTTTTTGTGAAAGTTTTGTGTAACGACCCGTATAAATTCGATGTTTAAAATGAATTAAATTAATAAGATTTAATTTAAATTTAGGAAGAAATAGAAATCTTATTAATTTATATGAAAGCAAATATTGAGGTTTGATGTATCAAGGGTAATTAAAATTTACAAATTTAATTTTTATTTTTCAATTAATTGGAATAGTGAAAATTGGTGCATTTGGATATAAAGTTAAATTAAATAAATAAAGGCAAGTATTGAATTCATCAATGAAATAAATTATTTATTTATGAAGATTGAATGTAAATGGAGGTAATAAAGTAATGCAGGACAATAAATAATTTATTTAGTACAACCCCCTTTTTATTTGTAAACTATTGTAAGGTGTTAATTAATTGAAATGTGAGAATTTGGAAATAGATTCAAATTTTATGTTAGACAATGAATTGCAATAATTAAAGTTAATAAATCAATGGGTTAAATGGGATAATTAATTGGATTTAGAATCTTAATTGGTATGTGAGCATTTATTTATATTGGAATATAAAAGGGAAAATTTATAGTATAAAATGTTGACGTCACCTTTAAGATGATGGGTTTATAATTGATGCATAATAGGGAAATCAAATGAATGGGTTTAAATTGAATAACAATTAGCAATTAATGAATAAATAGTAATTTTTAAAGGGCGTAATTGATTTCGTTAAATTTATTTTGGTAACAAATTGAATGTATATAGATTGTAAAATTATAATAAGGGTAGAAATTGGATGACATTAATACAAGGTAATGAATTGCAAATTTTAGGTTATACTAAAGTGTGGATGGAAATTTGATGGGTTATATTAATTGAATGGAATTCAAATTTGATGGGAAAGGTAAATAGATATTTAGTAATAAATTTAAAACGGACTTAAATAGTGAATTTATCTAATTAATATATAATAAATAATGATTGAATAAAAAGCCTATACCTGTAAACATCTATAATATGTGAGTGGAAATAACAAACTTATAAATGTGGGAATGAGAGTTTTACAACGATTGTTATGAGTTATATACTTAGTTCGTTCAATTAAACCAGAAACCATTGCAATAAATATAATTTTAATGTCATGCAATTGAGATAAACAATTGGAAAATGTTAAAGTATATGGATATATATATATATATATATATATATATTAAAATAAATTGTACCCAGGATGGTAATATGATAAATAGTGAATTTAAGAATGGGAATCAAGAATTATTTGTTTATATGGAAACTTAAAGTCTAATAATTGAATTTAATTGCAATTAAATGAGAATGAATATAGTTAAATAACTCGTTATTTGAAATAATGATAATGTGAGAAATTTGTGTGATAATTTGGAATACAATATTTAAAATCCATCTGTTGATAGGAATGAATGGAATACTAATTAATTTATTTAACTAAACTAAATTTTAGGATATATAATTTGGGAATTTAGTGAAATTAAGGATTTATATTGAAATTTATAAATTTACCTTCTTTAAATTGACATTTTAAACTTGTTGGAATTTTATAAATGATTAAGAATTTTTAAAAGTGATAAAATGGGTCAATTTTAGAATCTAAATATAAAATTGGATTTTATTTATTTATTTTGAATTATTTAATTTATATAAATATAACCATTTTTGTCACGGACTCGGATTTCGACGAAACCAGTTTCATCGGATCCGTAACAGTGAATTATTATAGGGTTTCAATTTCGTAGCGATCGGACTTGTCGTTTGATCGTACGAACGCGAAACGCCTTGAAATCGTTTTAATTGAAATCAATTTGAAATCAATTTGGAAATATTGTTTTCAGCATAACTTTTTCATACGATCGAATTTGGACTTGAAACTTTTTCCATCGCGTTCGGAATATTTTAAAATACCTATTTTGATATATGGGTTATCCTATTTTCGTTCCGGGGTCAGAACGGGCTTCTTGGGCCAACTATCGGTTAGTACGTTTATAATTTGTGCCCACCTATTCTATTGCAGTTTGTCTATAAATAGGCTGTTATAAACCCTAGCGGCCTCTATTCCTAACTTCTACGTATAGGAACCTCTGTACTCCTCTTCTTCAATGGCAACAAACAATTCTAGATCCAAATTCAAATTTCAAACCAAAAATTCAAAGTATTCATAAAAATTCTGGAAAAAATATATGTCATAGTTCTCGAAGAGCGTTTTCTGCTGGTACTGTTCGCTTTTCGAAACGATTCACCATTTAACCAGAAATTACAAATCAACTGTGGCCGTTCGTATTGGATTGGTGACGATCCGACGGTGGATCTTCGACCGTTTGTCGATCAGGAGGTGTCGTTGTGAAGCTTATGACGAGCAGCCCATGGATCTTGCATTCGTTTGTCGCAAGAGGCGACGAGTTCGCCAGAATTTGAAGCTAAAGCTCGCGGTGGGGGGCGGGGGAGGAAGGTTCTGGCCTCGGTTTTCGTGCGCATGGCAGTTGTAGGGGCGGCCGAGGCTGAGGATGTTTGTGGCGCGAGTGGATCGAGGCGAAAGTCGATGTGGAGGCGGCGCTAATTTCGTTTATCGCGGCGGCTAGGGTTTCTCTGGTTCGAAGGGGAGATTGCGTTCCTGAGGGGAGCACGTGAGGGTGGATGACGTGGCCTTACGTGAGTTTATTTTTTTTGTTTATTTTAATTAAATTTCAACTCGTTCAAATTATCATAACTTTCTCATACGAACTCCGTCTCACGCGATTTTTTTTTGTTAGGATCGTAATTAAATTCCAGATCTTTTGACGCTGGTTTGGACAGATTTGGAGACCGTTGAATTTTAGGGTTTAAATCGGATTTAAATTCGATTTAAATTCAAAAGGTGAGTGTTTTAACCCACTCACAACTTCTAGAATTCCTTATGTTTGTTAATTTGACTTAAGATATGAGTAGAAATTTATTTATATTCGTTTGGCATGTTTTATTCATCATCTCAGTTAAATCGCATTTATTTAATTTAACTGTTAATTTATTTCATTTATTGTATATAAATTTGACAGTTAGAATTTATTTATTTGCATATTAACTGCCAGTCATAGTTATGTTAAATTTTTATTTCATATTAACTGCCGGTTAAATTTACATTTATTTTTGCATATAAACTGTTAGTTTAACAGTTGCTAAATTTATTATTGAATATAAACTGTTAGTTAATACATGTTATTTATTACCAGTATAATTTATATACTCTATATCGATGATTGTTTAAATTGGATGATGATTGCAAATAATGGTTGATGATTGATATTTGGATGAATGGATGCTATATTTATATTGTATAAACTGCAAGTCATCATGCATTTTCATTACATTCGGGATTGCGGTTTGAAATGATATACAACCGCATTTTTATTTTAAATTGCGGATTGAAATGAAAAACATCTGTATCACTTGACCATAGGGTAGAAAATTTTATACAGGCACCGCGGTTGTATATATATAATTATTTTTGAAATGATTTTCTATGGTTTTGTAAAGTTATATATATATGGTTTATGGGATATTGATTTGGTTATTGATAATGGTTATTATATATATAGTAATGTCTGGTTTTTAAGCTTTGTATAAATTTGATTTGAAGTTTAAAATAAAGTTTGATTTTAAGATCAAATAAGATTAAGCATTTATTTAAAATTTAATTTCTGGAGTTTCATTGACTTAAATGAGAATAAGGTTGGAAGATGAATATTATGTTAAATTGGAATTAAATAAAAAGTTAGAATTTTTAAAGGATATGATTTTATAACTTGATTTTTGTGTAGAGTGATCTAAATGAATATCGGGTTGATTTAAATGAATATATAATAAATTGAAAGATTTTCCAGTTATGTGAAGTTAAAGGTTTTTCCTAAATTATATTGAATTCATTAAGTAAATATTTCAAGTCTAAATTATAAGTAATTGAATTTAATATATATGAGATTGTCAAATGAGTTCGTTTTGAAATGGTGAAATATTTAAAGCTTTGAAACATAAGAATTGAAATGGTGTTTGGTAGTTTAAATCGATATTTGAAATTGATTTGTGAAATCTAAAGAAGCTATTTTGTTTTATAAAAGTAACTTAATATTTAACCATTTAAGAGATGGAAACTTGTTTCAAGGTTATGATTTTCAAGGTAGTATAATTTGAAAATATTATATTCAAGAGTTTTGATTTCTAAATATTTTACTTTGAAAACCCTATGATTTTGGAAAAGAATATACATTGGAAAATAAAATGACATTATATGATTTTGGATCTAAATGATATCGTATTGATTTGGGGTTTTAAAAATATAAATGATATCGTATTTATATGGTTTAAAGTGGATATGTATTCTGGTTTTAAAGTATAAATTTAAAAGACCGCGGTGTTATAATAATGTTTGGTTGTTAAAGAGACCGGGATCGGAAGTTGTCATACTCTCTGCCAACTCCGAAAACCACTTTAACAACCGTGTACGCGGTGGAGATTCCAGAATGAAGTAGGTTGGTGACGGCGTTTCCTATAAGGTAAATGCGTGGACCCAACTCCCGTGAGTTGGCATAAGGTGGCTAAAACAAGAGCGATTCTCGGGCCAATGAGGTCATTCCTCTGATCGAACGCGCTCCTTCGATACTATACTCTGACTTTGGATTGATTCGGTGGCCACTATTGATTTTTTGATTTTGGGGGTGTTTGTTCGAGGTGGGCGGTAGCTACGCGCTGCGCGTTTCCACCAGCCCGTATAGCAATTGGTATATCTACCCTGGCATTGCCTAGTTGTGCCGTGTCACCTACCCTAGCGCGCCTTGTACGAGTTTCTGTTTGTGTCGTACCTATGGAGTATCCTCTGGTAGCTTCCCGATCAGGAGGTATTACGGTACTGTATAGACTATTGGCATTATTTGTGTTAAGGGCTATATGGGTAACCCCTTAACGCTATTAAAAAGTAAGTTTATTTTACAATTAGACACTATTATAATAGTGCAATATACTACATAGTAAATAGTTTAACGGATCCTTAGGAGATGTAAATCCCGAGCATCTTTTGAGTTACTGTACTCATATTTACTTATGTTAATTTAACTCACATAAGATCTTTTAGTTCTGATTCGAGTGTTTTTGTCTTTTCAAATTCGCTCGGGTCAGTCCGAGCGTTTCAGGATCGAAGACTTTAGATCTGGAGGACGAAGACGGAGATTTCTACTATTATTATTAATTATATTCCACTACACTCATATTGTTCCGCTGCATTGTTATATGGTATGTGTACTCTGATATGTATTGTATAGATAAAATCAAAGGTTTTGTAAAACAGCTTCATGAACTGTATATTTTGATTATTATATTTTATCCTTCCGCTGTGAGATTTTGTTTAGTTTTCTTTCTTCTCTTTTTTCTTATTTATCCTATAACAATCCGCCCTTACGTATGGTTTGAATCGGCATGTGTGTCTGTTTAAATCGTACAGAAAGGCGGGACGTTACATTTTGAGAGGTAATAAATACATATATGTAGATCATTTCGTCACACAAATGTTGATTTAATATTCGAGTATAGAACTACAAGGTGTTTGCACTGGTCCGAAAAAGGATCTATCGCTCGATTTCTTGGCGACGAATATTGATGAGGATGTTGGTTAGGTACTTTAGTTTTCTATCATAGTTGAGCACTACCCAAGGAAAGTAAAGGTTTTTTACCAAAGAACTCGATTAAAGTCTGCACTAAAGGATTGCGGGATCGATGCTAGTTCGGAAATGAGTTGTGTATTCAAATAATAGATCGAATAAGATATCTCATATGGATGATCTGTGTATATTGTATGGAATTAAATTTAAAGATAAATATTTTAAGTAAACTTTTGTTTGAGTAATTTCGATGACGAAATTCTTTTAAGTAGGGGAGAATGTAACGACCCAGGATTTAACCACTTTAAAATATAATATATAAAGTGATTTTAAATGTAAAATAAGTAATGTTATATGATTCAAACAATATTAGGTAGGATTTAGAAAAGAAAGTATACACAAAAATAGTAACATTTACTTATATCGACAAAAGTGACAAAATGCTGATTACAGCAAAGTATGTTTCAATGGTTAAATAAATTATCTTGATTAATTTATGAGTGTTTATATTTTAAAATTGCATTATACAGATTTATTTTTAAATTTGGTTTACATAAATAAATAGTTTAACTAAAACGTCAAAATGTGACCGTAAAACATTTTGTCGAAAAAATGACGTTTTGTCGATTAAAAGTTGTCGCAATGTCATTGCACCTTTATTTTCTTATATAGGAACATATATTCAAATAGTGTAAGTATTAATTAATTCTCTAATCAAGTTTACTTTTACTAAACAAGGTTAGAAACTTCTAAAAAACAATTAATAAAAAGTAGGCACAAAAAGACAAAACAAGTACAAAAGTCAAAAAGTAAAACATCAAATCAAAGAAACATATATTACTTACTTTACTTAATATCTAAGTGAAAATGACATGAAGTAAAGACTTGAAATGTGATGTTAAGTATTGAAAAAAAAATAACATTTCGTTAGAAGTAAGTAAGGTTATTTTGGTAATTTGGTAAATGGATATTTTGGTAACTTACCACTTCATTTCTTTTTCTATAAATACTAACCACTTTCTCACCTTTTTTCACACTATTTCTACCTACTTCTTCCTCTTACTTAAAGCTCTCTTTAATGGCTTCTTCTTCTCTTCCAAATACTTACTAACTTTTTCAAAACCATACCAAATCAACTCCAAACACCCCCAAACTTTGCTAAAGACATTAGAATACCATTTAAACATGGTTTAGCATCTAAAATTGAAGAAATGATGGAGGAAGGTGTGTAACCCAAGGAGACCGAGCACATCAAGAGGAGGGAAGCAAGTTGGAAATCTCCGGAGCAAGAAAAAGAGAAGGAAGTGCTGCCGGGATCAAAAGGAAAGTCTAAAGAAAAGATTTGGTGAAGATAAAAGGATTTAGTGAAGTGTTGGATAATATGAATGTTGGTAGGAAGTGAAAATTTTGGATAAAGGTGAGTTCTCTTATTTATTAATAAATCCATAAATTATTTCAAGCATAATGATTTGAAAGTTTAAATATGTTGAATGAATGTTTGATAACTTATTTGATAAATGATAAGAGAAAAGATTAGTAATCAATCATAGTAAATTGAATAAGAATTAAATCCATACAAATACATGTATCGAAGTTATGCAGCCTCTTAATGATTTAAATGAGTTAAAATAGTTTAAATATGGTTTTAAACAAATTTGAAGTGTTTCGGACAAGTTCCGAAGTAATTCACAAAATTGGTCAAAATCGAGCTTGTCGCGTAGCGGAAGTTCGTAAATTTCGACCCGAAACTTCAAATTGACATAAAGAATGATTTATAAGTCGGATTTCTTAGAAATGAAAATTATTTAGTCCACAATGATAATAATTTTTCAAAGAAGAAAGAAAATCAAGATTTCATCAAGTAGAGTTTGAAATATGTCCAAAACAATTTTCTAAAAACATCGCGGTTTTGCAGTTCGAAATCCAAAATGGGATTTCTTTATAAATTATATTTTTAAATGAATAAAAATATGAAATAAATTTGATAAATCTATTAAAGTGGTTTAAAATAGATTTAGAATGGAAAATATGAATTTTCAAATATTAAAAAGTTGTTTAAATCAAATAAGCTTATACAGCATTTTCTGCTGCACTTTTATGCTGCGAATTCTATAACCTTTTGAAATGTGGTTTTATACTTAACAATTCTTTCCTAAATCTTTTGTGAATGATTTTAAAGGAATAATTAAGTAATGTAAAGATGATTCGAAAGTTCTACTAAGAGTTCGAATAAAAGGCTAAAATGAATTGTTTATACCACTTCAACAAAAAGAAACGAATATTGAATGTAATAACAAACTGAGTATGCAGAAATGACTAGTACATTTGTCCCTCCTGTGAGATCTGGGAGGATAAAATAAGGTGTTTAACTAGGGTTAGGGATGGAGCAACCAGTACCCTGAACTTACCTGGCCTATGTTTTCTCTTTTTAGGCGAGGGGTGGAATAGATCGAAAGGAAAGCCCGGATGCTCTAAAAGATCATATTTAAGTTTTTCCAAGATAAAAGAAAAGAAACAAATTCTTTGAATGTTAAATAACCACTTAACATCTTTTATTCAATGGTTTGTACAAAGGAACGAAGATCGGATTAGGGCAACTCCTATCCGAAAACCCCTTTCAAACTAATTTTGGAAATAAAACATATTGAAGACAAAGATAGTTAAAAGACAAAGATATTCGTAATGTAGGATTACTCGCCATTAGTCCTTGGAGGTGAAACTTGCCATTAGTCCTTGGAGGTGAAGCTTGCCATTAGTCCCTGGAGGTGAAATTTACCATATCTAAGATGGCAGTAGTGCTCTATTATGAAAATCTTCGATTTGTAAGAATACGATTTGAAGTTAAGAAGAAAATCTTTGAATTTGATTTAATGAATGATTTGGGAATATTTTTCCTAAGTTAAAAGTTATAACTTGAATATAAGAAATCTTCGATTAAGATTTAATGAATGATTTGAGGTTTTCCTAAGTAAAAGAGAAAATGATTTGGAATTATTCCATGATTTAAGAAAGGTTTAAATAAAACAAATGATTTGATAAATGAGGCTTAATGATTCCATATACATTTGAGAAGAAAATTGAATAAATTGAAAGTAATATATCTAAGAAAGATATTTGTTTTAAATAAAAGATTAAGTAAGTGATTGATGATTGATATTCACATATGAACTTAACATATATTTAAGCGATGATTGGCTTCGAAGGAACCAGAGTCGGATTTGTATGATTCCTATCCGAAAACCAATTCGAACCAATGTATACGTTCGAAAGTGAAGATGTGTTGAAGATGATAATTATTGAAGACCGTGGATCTTCATAGCGTGAGGACTGCTTGTTGAACATGCTCTAGGTCACTTCCACTATAGAGTTATTTATAGCAGTGGTCTCCTCGTGATGGAGATTTTTTGAATTGCAAGGGCTTCTCGCCTAGTAATGGATAAGGAAAGTGTCTTCGGTTTCGTTCAGTCCCAGAACGAACTTGTATGGATATTTGTCTGACATTGTATTCTAAATCACATTTGAGTGGTTTCTATAAATGTATATCAGTTGGTGGCGGAGAACGCAACTTCTTTTAGCTTAACACCCTTTCCCGAGACATATGACCTCAGGAAGTTATACTTTTCTAGAAATCAGTCATGTGACGTGGAATGACAATGTGGCATTTAAAGTTGAACTTGTTATGATCAAAGCGTGGTTTTGTATGAAAAGCGTGGATTTGAAGAAATTGATCGTAGCTTCACGAGCCTCACACCCCGGCTATGATGGGATACTATGTGGTCTAACAGACGCAAATTCGAAATAAGTGAGTATGTAAGGTGGTGTCAAATACGTTTGGCCCTTTGGGGGATACGTCCCTCAAGGCATTTATTGCCCCATTTTGATAAAGTGGTTAGCTTGAGAAAAGCAGGGAACTACAGGTTATCAATGGTAGTATAACAAGTATAGTTCCAAGTGACTAGTTTGAGAAAAGCGATTAAGGCACTGTGGGAACTATGTTTGTTATGCGTCAATCGGAGAAAATGTCACTAGTTCCCTATTATGTTGGAAATCCAATCCCAATACGAGATTTACGGTTTTGATTGTATTTCTCAAAATAGTTGTAATGACTTGCAAACATTTCAGCTACCCCCTTTGGTATTATATATTCTGTTCGGTATACTCCGTTGACGCAGTCTGTATATTTTCCGTTAGACTTAGTCCAGATATTGATACCTTATTTGAATAAGTTTATTTGCAAATGTTTCCAAAGAAATGTCATTAGAATTAATATCAAAGGTTTTGATATAAAAGTATTTTGGTTATCGTAAGGTAAAAAAACCCGTCCGTGTTTATGTATGGGCGTGGTCTTATGAGATACCCTTTTTTCAAGATTTTTTTTGACAAAGTCATTTTAAATTTCGAGTATCTCAGGCTGGTTTACCAAGCCTGATCCGGGTATTTTCAATACTCGGGTTAGATCCGAGTAGTATCAGGTTGAGTTGAAGACGGTTGGAGTTTCCAAAGGAGAGCTGGAGATCTTCATCATCGTATGAACGTATTCTATTATCCACTTCCTCTAGTGCATTTGTTTTGTTGTTTGTCAGCATTTGTAAGGGCAGGTGTTTTAACTGTCCAAGTTGAATCTAGGTTAGACTCTGATATTGTATTTAAATTTTTCCGCTGTAAAGATTATTATTGAAATAATATATGTTATTCCATTCGTGTGAGATTCTGTTCTGTCTTTATTTTTCTTTCTACCCTTAATGATCCGCTTATTTGTACAATTTGAGTTTGATATGTGTGGTATATTGTCGATTCAATGGTTATGGAAAAACAGGCCATTACAGTGCTTTTACAGCAAGAGATGTGTACGGATTTTTATAAATAAATATTATAATTTTTATGTTTTAAAAATTATGATTTTTGTGAAATATAGTCAAAATGCGATTTTTGAAATATTGATTTAATGATTTGGTACATAGATTTAATTAAGTTTCTGAATTATATTAAATGGTTTATATATGGGATTTATAAAATGATATTTTATAAATTAAATTGTTAGAATTATAAAACGAGTTTTGCAAATGTTAAAATGAAGTTATAAATGGATTTTATATGTGAATACGATTTATATAATTTGTGAAGTTATAAAAAACGAATTTGAAAATAAATGATGGACTATAGCGTTGTTGTTATTGTACTGTTGTTATAGTAAATGATTTTCAAAAGGAAATATTTTTGTATAGTATTGGGATTTATATATCTATCTTATTTTCGTATCCCTATATTATTGATTTTGGGTTGTCGTAACGATGTTTTACGCAACATTCGTTTGACCCAAATAAATGTGTTTAAAGAGAATGTTTTCCTTAAAGAATAAAATATATACTCAATCGTGATTTAATTATATGCAATATTATCTAAGTGTTGAAAATAAATAGATTTGTGAATTACTTATTATTAAATAAGTATATGGAAATGTTTTCCAATGTTAAAATATTGAAATGGTTTTGAGATTATATCTTTTTAAAGATAATTTGAAGTGAATATTTGGCAAATGGTTTAATTAATATAAGATTAATTAAAAGGGCCTAGTGATTGTATATAGTACTAAATATTTGTTTGTTTTCTTTGATAGTCAAATAACCGACTATCAAACTTGGCCAAATTTTAGTTCTTCGACTTGACATGGGAACTATTTAGTCGTACACTTAGTACGTAGCCTTATGTGTAGGCTTGATTATCATTTGTGTTGAGGATGTTGATTCGTATAGTGCGGAGTATTACTCCAATCTATCGAGCTTCCTTCTTGGCCCAAATGATAGCAAGTTGAAAGTTGGAGACGTGATAAGTCTATGAGACTTAGTTTCTGTGTGAGGTTGAGAAACGCTTTTGCGTTGTTGGTGCGAAGAGACGGGGATCGATTTATCCAAAAACCACTTCGAACCAGCGTATATGCGACGAAACAACGGAGGGGAGAAATCCGTACCCTTTGAATCGACAATAATCCACACATGTCCGACCCAAAAAGCACAGATTGACGGAAAGTCAAGAGAAAGAAAAGAAGAGAGAAGAAGAGAAGAGAAGAAAGAGAGAAGATAGAACCAAACAGAACAATACAGAATCTTACATCACAGCGGAAAATATATAATATCATATCGATGATCTTTACAGAACAGAAACTGTATATGTACACATCAACCAGAGTTCAACAATCAATCAATAGTTATAAGCCTGAACAGTTATAATAACATGTCCCTACAAATGCCGATAATGTACAACAAACAAACAAAGAATTGCAGGGGATAATCAAGTAAATACGGATGTACGAAAATGAAGATCTCTAGCTCTCCTGCTGAAGCTCAAAAAGCATCAAATCTAGACCTGTAAATATACTCGGTCTGACCCGAGCATTGAAAGGGAAGAACGCCCGGATCAATCTGGTAAACCAGCGTATAAACACACTCAACTAAATTTATTAAGTTACCAAAACTTTTCCTTTATCAAGCAGAAGTATCTCGTAAGACACACCCACACATAAACACGGACATGTTTTTACCTTACGATAACTAAATCATTTCTTTCATATCAAATCCTCTTATATTATAATAGTGTCTATTGCACAAATAATATTCAAAATAGCCGAAATTATTACCATTATTAAATTTCAACATACGAGGCTCTACAAATAAAATGGCAGGTACGTAGTGGAGTTTGGATTTCCATACAAATGACCAGGTGAAGGGACTACCTTCCAGCAGTACATCTCTAAAAGAATGTACCGAGAAACCATCATAAAGTTTCTCTACCAACACAAGACTGACCCACCTCTATAACTAGATGCTACCGAATATGTCATCCTCTGGTCGTTACCGACCTTTACCGAGGGCCCTCTAGCATACAAACCACAGTAATAAGATAAATGACGTCATAGCGTGCAAAGATATGTCTAGAAGAGGATGACCATATCCTACTTGGGAATGACCCACTTAGCCTACCACATCTAAATATGTTTTGGTCATTTCCGGTTGATAAGGCTAGATGAGGTAACAATTACCTTTCACAATGACATATCACATCACTTTGAATGCCACACGACCATATCCGTTGACTACTAATTGCCTTCCACAAAAATACGACCCTTAAGCTCATACGTCTCAAGGAGGAAGTTAAGCTAAGACAAGTTTCCTTCTCCGCCACCACGGATGTTTTGTAAAAACAAATGTACATAATTTATAGAAATGCAATGTCAGACAAACATCCATACAAGTTGTCCAGGAACAGGACAAACCGAAGGTACTTTCCTACCACATCCTGTCGGGAAATCCCTAGGATTAGTAGCGAATAATCCTTGCATTAGATATTTCATAATGAAGAGACCACTGCTACTGGATGTATGTTGGGATTTTAACCCCAAACGATCAACAAGCAGTCCTCCACTATGAAAATCGGGAATATCAATATCATCACAAAGCAACCTGCACAATCGTCGCATATACGTTGGTCCGAAGTGGTTTTCAGATAAATCTGATCCCGGTCTCTTCGCACCAACAACGCAAAAGCGTTTCTCAACCTCACACAGAAACTAAGTCTCATAAACTTACCACGTTTCCAACTTTCAACTTGCTATTCTTTGGGCCAAGAAGGAAGCTCGATAGATTTGAGTAACACTCCGCATTATACGGATCAACACCCTCAACACAAACGATAATCAAGCCTACACAGAAGGCTATGTACTAAGTGTAGGACTAAATAGTTCCTAGATCAAGTCGAGGAACTAAAATTTTTGCCAAATTGATAGTCGGTTATTTAACTATCAAAACAAACAAACAAATATTTAGCACCATATACAATCACTAGGCTCTTTAACTAATCTTTTATTAATTAAATTACTTGCCAAACATTCACTTCAAATTATCTTTAAAAGATATAATGACACAACTTTTCACTTTATGTTGGAAAACATTTCCATACTTATTTGATAACAAGTAACTCACAAACCAATTTATTCACAACACTTAGAAAAAAATTCCATATACTTAAATCACGATAAGTATATATTTTGTTCTGTAAGGAAAAAGATTCTTATTAAACACATTTATTTGAGTCAAAACGAATGTTCGTAAAACATCGTTACGACAACCCAAAATCAATAGTATACGGATTCGATAATAAGATAGATATATAAATGCCAATACCATACAAAAACATTCCTTTCGAAAATCATTTACTATAACAACGGAGTTATAGTCCATCATTTCCTTATTTCTCGAAAACGTCTATTTCAACAATGAATGTTGAAATCTATGGTTTTCATCCTTAATACATTTTAAAACATCTTTTGATCATTTTATTCCATTTAAATATCACTTCCCAAAACATCCATTTTATTTAGTTTAAAATATTATTCACTCTCCAAAATCGTGAATATAAACCGTTCACCAAATTAAAGCTTCTACACATTTATTTTAAGGATTATCCACTGTCCAAAATCGTGGATCTAAAGCTCTAACCAAATTCAACCCTTCTACATATTTAATTAAAGGATTTTCCACTGTCCAAAATCGTGGATATATCTCCTTTAATAAGCTTTCATATTTACTTATCAAATTCAATTAATTTTGGAATTATAAGACAATGTTTATAATTTCCATTTATATTTTATAAAACTTTCATTTATAAATTCCCTTTATTAACAAATACCCTTTACATCTCATTTATAAGCCAAATCCAATTTATAAGTTAATTCACTTATATATCATTTATTTACACAACCCATTCATTTTATAACTTCACAAATTCACAAATCTTAATTACTTATAAGATTCATTTACTACTTCATTTTAACACTTATAAAAACTCCTTTGTAATTCCATTATTTCGATTTATAAAAATTCAATTTTATTAATCTTATATATAAAACCATTTACAATAATTCTCAAACCATAGTTTATACTATTTTACAGAATAGTTGACTTCCTATTTCGAAAATCGTATTCTTATTATATTTCCCAAAAATCATAATTTTTATAACAATAAAAGTTACCACATTTATTTATTCAAAATAAATCAATTCTTAACTATTCAAAAATTCAATAAAACGTTTATTTTCAAAATCACTTTTAAAATTCTTTTAAATTCGAAATCGTTACTTTAACATCTTTAAAATTCAAAAAATAGGCTCAATGCTGCAACAGCACCAAATACATCAATCACGACATGCAAAAACATCATATATTATATGATAACAGCATATATCACAATATATGTAAATAAATCAATAGTGGTGAGGAATCCAGTTGGATCCCTCCAACATGTAACCTGCAACAAATATATATATTAGAATATGTGTACAATGTCCACTTCAAGGCAGACGCGCGTAAAAAGGGTCATCCGCTCATACACGAGAACGTATAGGGTCATCTACTCCACTAGACAGGTATATATCCAAATACCAAACAATATATCATATATCATCCAAACATTCATCAATCATCATATAATAAATTATTTCTCACTTGTATAAAAATATCAGTGAGTCAGAATGAGTGAGTTGTACTCACATAGCTTGCAGTCGTCGCGATAGCGATTTATTCCGATCAAAATCAAACGACCATTTAATTTTATCCAAAATTCTCACCAGCTCAAATAAATCCCTATCCAGCTCCATAAGTTAGTGCTCATCGATATGGCTCCAACGCAATTTGTTTCGTGCAAAACGGACCTCGTATGAAAAAGTTACGCATTTTTAAATATTCACGATTTATAATATAATTAATTTCAAATTTTCTTTTTATATTTTTACCCTAGAACTCAAATCCTATCGTTCATTTTTTCTTGAGCAAATCTCAGCCATATGATTTTGTTTCTTGTTCCCCAGGTTCATACACGTGCACAACCCATTTATAACCGCCGTCCAACACATGCCGCGCCACCAACCTCCATTTCGACGTTGATCAGACAACGCCAAACGAAACGCCATAGCCCACTCCACCTTCGACCGAAGTATCAAGAAGCTCGATCATCTACATGATTCGAAAATCATGCACGAAGTCGACATGAACACGGCCACTTTTCTCACTCCATGCTGTAAATTGGATAATCATATCTGTATGGATTTGAAGGTCTCACTTAGATCTACAACATTGTGGTTGAAAAAAATTTCTAATTGTTGATGGATTTAGAGATTTTGAGGAGAGAAGAATCGAAGGTTTATGGCCATTAAAATGAAAACGGCGGCTAGACTTTCTAACCCTAAGTTTGTGAAAAAAGAAAATAATGTTGTCCTTTTATAGAAAATTCGCGCGCACTATTCATCCGATTTTTCGAACTCAAAACGAAACGTGCCGCTTGATGTTTATAAGGTTTTACCTCTATTCCAAATGCAATAGAATATATATTGAGAGCCAATTCGATCATATTTGAAAGATAGGTTTTTGAATTGAATTATTTAAATTTAAAATTCACTTAAACAGATTTCTACGCGTTTTAGCTTGCCCCGGCTAAACCATACATCCGATTGACACGAAATTTTAAATCTTACAATAATATAACATTACGGATCCAATGAAACTAGTTTCGTCGAAATCCGAGACCGTTTGAAAAATGGCTATTTTCACTCGTCAATTAAATATTAAAATATTCAATTTCTACAAATTAACCTTTAATTCAATTTTAAAAGTTTTGTAACATCATTCTAATTCAACTAAGATTTAATTTAATTTTATAAATCATTTTCATTCACATTAAATCCAATTTCCAATTTTTTCTGCAATTTCCAATATTAAATAAACAATTTAATTATCCAATTAAATCCAGGTATTCGAAATATAATTTATTCAGCCTATAAAATTAACTTTTGAATATTTAAAATCAATTAAATGTACGAATTTCAAATGACAGAAATTCTAGATCGTTACAATATATTAATATTTTACGTTTATACAATACATATGATATATGTATGTATGTATGTATGTATGTATGTAAATAATTATATTATTTTAATACTCAATTAAATAACAAGTTTTTATGTGTATGTGCATGTAGACGCACACAAATGCATATGTTTGGACAAAATACGATGTATATAAGGTGAGCTAGCATGTCCATTGCGATGCAAATCCCATTAGTTATGTATGAGCATGTTATACGTTGCATGGATTATTATATTAGGCATGCATACACACACATATATGTATATGACGCATATGTGTACCACTGTACTTAATTTAAAATAAATTATATAAATTTCAATTCATTAATTATGAATTGACAGGGTATAAATATTTTATTTAAATTTAGTTTAGAAATATTCTAAATAAATTAAACTTCATACGTCCAATAAACATCCAATACAGTAAAAATAATTGAAATTCACTCATAAATTCTACCACGGGTTAGCCTAGTTCAAATAGAGAGGACTGAGGAGGGCAAGATAGTTGTAGCAACAGCAAACCCGTATCGATTATTTTGGATGCACGCGACTAGCAGAGGTCGAGCTGAGTTTCGGTGAGGTTGCGATATAATGCTAGTGATCCGATAGCTACCGGTGATTGTGCTAAGGTTTGTTGCAACATTTTTAGGTAAAAATTGGAGGCTTTGACAATGACGGTTGAGGCAAGCAACATTAATACGGAATCGACTCTGTGAGTGGTGTGCATGGTTAGAGGGATGGGTGATGTACTAGAAAGGCTATAACATTACAGGCTGAAGCAATTTGTAGCTTCGGGTTAGGAAATTCAAGCTTTAATTTGGTGAGTTATTTTTGTAACTCACAACTATGTTTTAGAGTTTAGTTTCTAGAGTTTCAATTGAATGCTCGATGATGCATGATTGGTTATATGAATTTGATTGGATGAAACAAGATACATAGGTTATTGATTGTTGATGTTTATTGAATGAGTGTTGATACTTATGTTGAGTTAGGTTGTGTATGTATTGGTTAAAATTAATGATGGTATTAGTCGGACACAACACTCATAATGGATCGGAAAGAGGTAAATAAATTAAAAGATGATGATCTGAAATAAATAAATTATTGGATTTTCAGAATGATTTTCTTATTTATTATTGGAAAAATTGTAATGAACGAAAATTTGAAAGTGCAATGATTCTGGATAAATATAAAAGCAAAATAATTTTGAGAGTCATGAGAGTTGAATTATTCGCAATATTGGTTATGTTAGACGAAAAGCTGTTATAACATCCATGATGCTAATTGTGACAAATTAATCCTTAATTTAAATATATGTGATGATATGATTAGGCTTGGCCTAACCAATGGTGTCTAAATAATGTTTTCAAGAATCAACTTATCACTTGAGATTTAATGCGAGATTGAATCATTGAAGGTTGGATTTATGATGTTAAAGGGCCTTTAAGATGAATTATTAGAAATCTCATATGTTTTCTTAAAACATTATGTTTGAGTTCCTTGAATATCTGTTTGAGTAAATACGTCCAAGAACCGACATATGCTTCAAGGTGATATTCTCAAAAAGGTCCAGTTATGCTGTATATTCATGACATGTGAAGAAGTTAAGAAACAAATTCATGTAATAGTCCATCAGGCTCAATAATGGACTATCTGATTTGTTATTACATTCATGGTTCAATGTTTACATGTAGTAAGCAAGGCAATTATTATGTATATAATCGACATCATAGTTCGATGCCCCTTCGAAGTGGAAATTGTAAAATTTTGAACCTAACAAGTTTGAATATATGCATGTCCAAGTCAATAATGTTCAAAAGGAATAATCAAAATAAGAGAGTCAAGTCAAAATTCTCATTCATATAAGTTATGCATGATTATAGTCAAATATGATTTGTCCCCGATTTGATTTAGGGTTTACAAGAGTTTGATTTCAAAAAGGTAGAGAGGAGAGGAAAAAATCATCCCTATTTGTGCAACCCTGGGTCTAAATTTATTAGGATTATGCGTCCTCATGGCTTCGTCGTTACATGGTAGTAGTCCTTATTTTTGACGATCTTCGATGATCTTGGGTGCTATCATTGGCCTTATTAGCACCTTTTTTCGTAGTTGATTACTGTCGGCATTAATCATCACATATTAAGATATGTGGCCTTTTTTGAGTGTTGATGATACATTGTTGGCTACCGGTAGCATCAATAATAACTCTCCACATCGACGACCTCATGCACTAACCCTTAGTTGATCGTTGATGTCATTGGCTTGAAGCAATGTTAAGCGTTGGCAAGGAGCAGCATTACCCAGTATTCTTTAATCGTTGTTGATCCTTGGAGTCATTGAAGAGCGATATCCTCAAAGCCCTATAAGGTATGGCACCACTTTAATGTAATGTTGGTAGTATTGTGGTTATCGACTGTGAGTCTGCTTTGATTACAATAGGTTAATAGTTATTCAATTAGAGTATTGCATCAATGAAATGTGATATAGGTTGCATCGACATTTATTGGTGGCTTTCAATGTTGATTTTTTCGATGCCTTTGCTTCTTGGGTTATATGAGACATTGGTCCTTTTTCCTTATCAATGTAATGTGATGCTGATGAATCGCAAAGTGATGAAGTGTGGTGTGGTTAAGGGGCGATACCGAAGAAATACATCATCGATTTTATACATCATCGACCCCATGCGACACTGCTAATCTTCGATGTAGAACCTAGTGGCACCAATTCCTTTATGACGCTATCGCTCATACATCATTTTTGACATCGAAATTACATGGATAATAGTTGCTCTCCTCTTAATGTAAGTACTGCTTTTTACTCTTTAGGGTAAAACATTGAATTTCCTTGCTTTGCTCGGTCTCCAGCAAGATGTAACATCCCTCTACTTGGAGTTCCAAAACTAACGGCTACGGACACTGCAGACATCCATAGTTATTAATCCTTGGCGACCAAATACGACAATGTTAGACATATTGATACACAGAAACACATGAATATGAAAAATTTTAAAACAGCAAATAATGTCCACATTTCATTCCAGAAATTTCAAATTCATTCCATAATCCTAGAGTGCAGACTACGTTCAGACAAAATATACTTGTTACAAAATATGCAATGAGGGGCATGTGAAAATGTCCCCTTGGATGATCAGAGCATATAATATGGCAATAAAACAAGTTTGTCTTTACAACCAAAGACAGTGGAAATAAAAGAACTCTAAGTAGCTAGCATGCATCCTGCATGTCACCGGAAGCATTATTCATCTAAAAGAACACCTGAAAACCTTAACTCTCAACTTATTCAAAATCAATTGAGTACACGAGAGTTTAAGAGGAAAACAAAAAATTTGAGTTAGACATAAGCCTTGTATGAATAAGAACCTACCATCTCAAACCATTTAGATATCTAGTGAGACCATGTCGCTTAGTGGAATGGGTTTTTGTTAGAACTCTTAGTTTATGATTTCGACGATGACAACTATATAATGGAAACCATATACATCATACAACCATGCAGATACAAACTCAAAGCAAGACAAACCACTACTATGATAAGATGAAGACTAAAGCACTAAAGTGATTCATTTACAAAGTTACACGACAATCGAAGAGAGATGCACTCAAGAATAAACCCAGAAGAACCTCAATTAATAGGTTCAGATGTCTGAATGCAGAATTTCAGACGTTTGAATGTAGAAGATGAACAAAAATAATAAAAGACTCTGAAAACACCATTCAGAAGTTTGAAACTGGGCTCGAGGCAGATAATTCAAATTACAACTGTCATCTCCGAAGAGATACAACTCCATCTCTCCTCCGCAACTCTTCACCAGTGAACAGTGATGACTCTAGACTGAAAGGAAAGAGATGCAACTACTTGAAGAAACTTTCTACAACTATATAAATGAGAATCAAGAAGGATCAAAGCACTGACTTACTTTCTACTAATTCACTCTACTCTTTATCTTAATCATCTCTTGTTCTAATCATCTACTTGCTATCAAATTTGCAAATCTGAGATCATACACTTCCATATTCTCTCGAACAATATTGTATTCAGTCATTCAAGAGATATAGGAAGTTCAATTGTACTATATAGTCAAAATCTGTGTAATAGAGAACACACTCTTGACAAAAAAAACTCTACTATTGTAAACCTGTTACTCCGGGTGAAGTGAGGGTTATATGGTGAAAGGAAACTCCAAAGAGGAGCTTCGGGACTGGATGTAGGACAGGAGGTCCGAACCAGTATAAAATCCCTGGTGTGATTATTCTTATTTACATACTTTATTATTGTTACACTATAGTTTAAATTAGTCATATACTTGTCATTTGTATAATCGATTCACCATACGTTATACTTTCAATTGGTATACGAGCTTTGTTTGATCAAAAGTACTATAACAAGTTTTTGAATCACTAATATGGCAAGTATCTTTCAAGAAGGTCAGTCTAGCGCACGTCCCCACTGTTTAATGGCTTAAACTATGCATATTGGTCAACTCGTATGCGTATTTTTATGGAAGCCAATGGTCTAGAAAAATGGTCTGCTACACAAAATAAATATGAAGCACTTGACACTTCTATGAGCACATGGACCGATGCACAAAAGACCTTAGGCTCAAACAATGCTAAAGCTATGAATGTATTATTTTGCACTCTAGATAAAAATGAATTTCACGTGTTATGTTATGCACAACTGCGTTTGACATCTGGAGTACCATACAAATTACACACAAAGGTACAACAAAGGTCAAACAAACTAAGATTTCAATCGTGCAAAACCAATTCTCCTCGTTCAAAATGAAGCAAAATGAAACTATTATTGACATGTATTCTAGATTTCAAACTATTCGACATAATCTTATGGCATTAGGAGTTAAGTTTACTAATTTTGATTTAGTTTCTCGAATACTCAACTCTTTAACATCGGATTGGGAAAGGAAGGTATTAGCTATCGAAGAAGCTAATTGTGATATCCCGGAATTTCAAGAAATTTAAAATGTGATAATCTCTTAATTAATTATTTAAAATTAGTAAAATTTGTTATTTTCAAACAATAAATAATAATGTGATTTTTTAAATATAGTTATACATAGATTTTTATATAGAATAATTATTTATGAATTTAATTTGGTTGTTTTATAAATAGATTTTAAATAGACTTATTATTTTCAAATTTAATAAGCGTTGTTTAAATGTATATGTATATATATTTATTTAAGTTGACTTTAAAGTTAGAATTTAATATTTCCAAATTTAATAATGTGTTTGTTTAAATTAATATATATATTTGAGTTGATTTTAAATTTGATTTTTAAATTTGAATTTGAATTTAAAATTTGGATTTAAATTTGGAATTTAAAAGGATATATATCTTGAAAATATTTTGGATATAAAAATATTTGAATAAGGTTTTTATTTAAAACCAGATTTGTTTTATATTATTTTCCTAAAAGAATTTTATTTATATAAATTTAGAAAGTGATAGTAAATAAATACAAAAATTTTATATTAACATTTAATAATTAGTAAATATATTATATATGATTTTATTTAAAATGTAATTGGTTTTTATTTTATTTTCTATTAAAGGTTTTATTTATATAAAATTAAGAAAACCATTTATTAATTTAGGAAGTATTTATTAATTAGGAAAATAAATATAAAAGCTTTTAAAATCATTTAAAAATAATATAAAGATGAATAATTACAAGTGTTTAATTTTAAAAGCTTGTGAATACATGTGTAATGAGATTAAAATGTGAGATTAACAATTGTTGTTGAATTGAGCAGGTGTCATAATTTGTTTTTATTTTCTTTAATTTTAAATAAATCACTAATTAAGCTTATATAAACATACATCCCTTCTCTTCTATTTCTTTTCTTATCTTTCCTTTTCAAAAGCAAGAAAAACTCAAACTTATGAACTATTCTCAAAAGTCAGAAAAATCCACAAGAACAAAACCTGAAAACATTTCCTCACTATACAAATATTTTTAAAACTCAAGTTCAAATTCAAACCCTGTAAACCATTTAACAAGCCTGTAAATAAATCAAGCTTCAAAGCTTTAACCCAAAATCAAAGCTACTCAAGTTCCTAGTTAAACAAGCCTCTACCTACATCAATCAAAGGTCTTAAAGCATTCAAATTTCCAGTAAAACAAGATCAAGTATTTTCTTCTGCAAATTCAAAGCTTTTCAGTTTCAAAAGATACCAAAGCAATTCAATTTTCAAAGTTTCTAGTAAATCAAGCTCTCTGCCTTTTCAACGGTGAGTAAACATTTTATTTTAAAGCTTAAGTTGATAAATCTGTTGCTTGTAAAGTTATGAGATGAATGGTGTTGTGCATGTGTGTATATATGTATGATCTCTGTATATATGAGTTTGAAGTGTGCGTGATAGTATACCTAGTTATGTCTCTATTTCATAAGTTACAGAGTTTAGAAATAAATAAAAATTTAAAATCTCTTTATTCTAATCTCTGTTAGGTTTGGGTTTCAAATAGAATATGTTTGTTTAAACATCAATTAAGGTTAAAAAATATATATTTAAGCAAAGTAAGTTGTATATCTCTGAAAATCAAGAAATATACAGTTGAAACTTAAACATGTTGAAATTCGAGCATCATGATTTGATAATCTATCATATAGCCTGAATCCTCGTCTTAAATCATGATTTTTAAAAGTAAATTCATAATTTCTAGATTGGGATTGTGTGAGCTTTTGGTGGACCTGTAAGTGGGTTTTGAGTTGTAGTGGGTGGTACGAGTGACGTGGAGGGTCGGAACTACATTTGGAGGTGGCGTAGGGGTCGGCAAGCTTGGTAAAAATGGTGGATGGATTTATTCATTACCGTGGCATCGACGGTGGTCGAGATGGGTTTTGAACCCTAATTTGAGTCGAGTTTGGTAAATGGATCACTGCTTCTTCTCTATAGTTTCAAGTTCGATCGCACCAAGGGGGATGGCTTTGTGGATGATCGGAGATGGTGTGACCATGGTTGCGCGTTGTCTGGTGGACGGAGATGTGAGTTCGAGGGGTTTTTCTGGTGCTGGTTTGGTTTCCAGTTTCATCTGGGTTGCTCGATTTTGGATCGTGGCTTGTGATGGTGTTTTGATGGTTGAAATGGGTTTCATCAACATTGGTCGGTGTGCCGAAGGGAGCGCCGATGGTCGGAGGTGGGTCTGACGTCGGTGCATGTGCACAGGGGTTGGACGTGTTAGTTGTTTTGGGTTATGGGTTTGCTCGAAGGGTGACTCGAGTATTTGGGGGTAGTAACTCGAGTTTGTACTCGAGTAGTTTGTGGGTGTTAGGCTTGCAGTTTTTTTAACTTAAATATAAATCTGAATTTTGAAAACAAAAGAAAGAAGAAGATGGGTTTTTACTCGGGGCAAGACCCGAGTGGTCTTCGGGTGGAACTCGAAGCAAGTGTTGAGCTATTTTAGAAAGGATTTTTAAAACAAGGTTTTTGAAATTTTAAAAATAAGTTTAGTTCAAACTTTCTTATATAAATTTACTTTATATATAATAATTGTTTTCTTTAACAATTGGTTAAGAAGTTTTGAAATTGTTTAATTTAAATTTTGTTAAGTAAAGTTTAAAGTTATTTTAAAACTTGAGTTACAAATGAAATTTTAAAGGTTTTTATAAAAGCAAGTTTTATCTTAAGATAATTAAGGTTTTGATGTCTTGTGATTAATTAAGGGAATTAAGTATAATTAATTAATTTGATTAATTTATGATAAAGGATTAATTAAGAAATTAATTAAGAGTAATTAATTGATTTAATTAATAAATAATTAAGGATTAAAAATTAATTAATTTAAAGGTTAATTAATTTGTAATTAAAGATCATTAATTAGATAATTAAATATTATTAATTAATGATTAGAAGTTGATTAATTAAGTAATTAAGTGTAATTAAGAATTAATTAATTAATTAACATTGATTAATTAAGTAATTAGAAAGAAGTTAATTAAGTAATTAAAGGTTACTTAACTAGAAATTAAGAAGTACTTAATTTATAATTAAATTCTATTAATTAATAATTAGGTTTTATTAATTAATAATTAAAGGATAATTAATCTGTAATTGAAGATTAATTAAGGATTGGTTAACTATTAACTAAGGATTGGTTAACCGTTAATTAAGGATTGGTTAACTGTTAATTAATGATTGGTTAAATGGTAATTAAGGATTAATTATTTGTAATTAAGAGATATTAATTAATAATTTAGGGTTTATTAATCAATAATTAAGGGATAATTAATTAGTTAATTAAAGATTAATTAATTGATTATAGGAGTAATTATGGATTAATTAATTTGTATTGAAGAATATTAATTAATAATTAAGGTTTATTAATTAATAGTTAAAGGATAATTAATCTGTGATTAGAGATTAATTAATTGATTGACAAGGTAATTAAGGAATGATTCATTAATTAAATGGTTAATTAATTAATGATTGATTAAGCAGGATTTGATGATTAATTCTTAAGTAATTAGTTTAATTTAAGCTAATTAGATTAATTATGATATGGATTAATAATTCCTGTTTGTGGATGATTGTTTGTGTAGAATGTCTAAATTGGATGATATCTATTGGATGATATGTTGTGCTATTCTGGGATGAGATATTGGATATATCAGTGATAAATGTGTGATATTTATCTGTGTTAATGCTGTGTGAATTCAAAGTATTGAATTGAATTAAATTGTTTAAACTTTAAAACAACTTGGCCTTTAAGAAACGTTTGGATTTCGATGAGACCGGGATCAGATATCAGATTTGATTATCCAAAAACCACATCGATCCAAGTTAAACGTCAAGTCATGAATTCAAGTGAAGATCAAGTTGAAGACTCGAAGTGTAAGAACTATTTGTCGTTAAAACTCTGAGGGTGATTCCAATACGAGTATAACGAAGATGGTGCTTTCAGGTTCGAGATGGAGATTCAAAGCGCAAGGGTTATTGTCGTTACCGTTGAGGGTGATTCCAAAATGAGTGTGACGAGATAATGCCTTCAGTTTCGTTCGAACCCGGAACGAACTTGTATGGATTGAATGCTTTCAGAACATCGTCAGGAGGACGATGAGCATTCTAAGATAGATGTGTTCTATAAATGTAATCGTGACCTCAAGCCTCATCAACCGGGAATGGCTAAAACAGGGGAGGTGCAGCAAGGCTAAGTGAGTCGCGCTCAAGTAGTATAAGGTCTTCCCCTGTCTAGAGTCCTATTTTATTCGGCGGTGTGGGTGGTTGCTAGCTACATATGCGGGGTTGACTTATTCGAGACTGTCCAGTAAGGGATGGTTCCGGCCTTATGTTGTAGGGGATTTAGGATGGATCCTCGGTACGGTGATCTAGACCACGTACTGTGACGAGCGGTACCCCAGTAGCCCTGCCATTGATGGAAACTCATTATCCCTGCGTGCCTTTACGGTTTTGATTGTATAACCCACTTTGTGGCTAGTATGCTGGAATTTAATCATGTAACAATTTCAGCTATGTGAATATTTATTTGAAAACCCTAGACCCTATTATAACATCACCGGATTTTCTATCAAACGTTTTGGTTAGCGTAAGGTAAAAACTTACCCATGTTTATGTATGTGGAGTCTTACGTGATACCTTTATTTCCAAATGATTTTTAAAGTTAAACAACTTTAACCAGTTTACTCACACCAGACTCATGTCTGACCTGGAGTTTATTTCTGTTTTTCTTAAACTCTTGGATACTCAAATTTTTATGAGTAGCCAAGTGATTAGGTTTGGCTTGACGAGTATTGGATGGCATGAAGTAGGAGTCCAGACGTAGCTATATCTATCTATTTCTGTTGTGTAGTGTTGAAGCCATTGTCAGTTGTATTTGAAATGTAATGGATTAGACAGGTCTTTATAATTGTCTAATGTGATGATGTTGTAATCTGTGTGACTCTGATATGTAAAGACTATGTAATAGTTATCTGAAATATTATATTACGTTCCATTTCCGCTGTGAGATTCTAATATTGTTTAGTTCTTTCTTCTATCTATTCTATATCTACCTCTTTCTTTCTTATTGATGATGCATCTATCTGTGGAATGAAAGGCGGGTCGTCAGTAATGATCTTTCTACTCTCAAGGTTGAAGAGTTGATAGGAAATTTAATGTCCTATAAAGCTAACTAACAGGCAAGAAAAGAACAAAATGTTGAAAAGAAGAATATAACATTTCAAGTAAAGAATGATGACTCGGGTTTGGATGAAGAAGAGATAGTTTTCATTGCTAAGAATTACAACAAATTCAAGAAAATTAGAAAGATGACCAAATTCCAAAAAGAAGGGAAATCCAATACAACAAATCTATCTCAAATCCAGTGCTATGAATGTGATCAATACGGACACATGAAGAAGGATTGCCCTAAACGCAACAATGAGAAAAGGAACAAATTTGAGAAATTTAAGAAGAAAAGAGCTTTTAAAGTCACTTGGGATGATTTTGATTCATCATCATCTTCCAAGAGTGATAGTGATAGTGATGAAGAACAAGCTAATGCATGTTTTATGGCTAACACTGAAGTGGTATGTCCTGAACTTAGCTATAATGAACTATTAGAATTAAGTATCAAATTTGATGATCCATGGCTATGGCATAAACGATTTTGTCACATGAATTTCAAATGTATAAATAAATTATCAAAATACGAATTAGTTAGAGGTTTACCAAAAATAAGTTATAAAATAGACAATTTGTGTGATGCATGTCAAATTGGAAAATTAAAAAGGAGTTTTTTCAAATATAAAAATAATATTTCAACAAAACAACCATTAGAATTGTTGCATTTAGATTTATCTGGTCCTACTCAAGTAAGATCAATAAATCATAACAAGTATGTTTTTGTAATTGTTGATGACTTTTCACGATATACATGGACTTTGTTTTTAAAAAATAAAAGTGACACTTTTGGTATGTTTAAATTTTTTGCAAAAAGAATTAAAAATCGATTTTAAAATTAAAAATATTCGCAGTGATCACACGGACAAGAATTCGAAAATGAACTTTTTACAAAATTTTGCAAAAAAAAGGGAATTAATCATAATTTTTCAATTCCACGTACACCACAACAGAATGGTGTAGTTAAACGGAAAAACCGAACATTACAAGAATGTGCAAGAACAATATTAAACAGCAATAATCTACCAAAACATTTTTGGGCTGAAGCTATTGCCATAGGTTGTTATGTTTTGAAAAGAGTGACACTATGACCAATGACAAAAAAGCTTGTTATGAAATATTTTTTAGTAAAAAACCTAAAGTATCATATTTTAGAACATTTGGATCAAAACGTTTCATATTAAATACTCAAGACAATCAAGGATTGATCCTAAGGCCGATAAAGGAATATTTGTTGGCTATTTGGATCGTAGCAAAGCTTATAGAATTTATAACAAAAGAACGAGTATTATAGAATAAAGTTAACATGTTTCTTTTGATGAAAATTTTAAAACTACACAAATTAATGACGAATAAGAAATACATCCAAATGATTCCTCTAACAGACCTTACAATAATAATGAAGCTATTGATCAAAATAATAATCTAGTTTCACCTCCTAGGATTTTAAAGAATCATCCTATAGACAACATCATTGGAGATTTAAATTCTAGAGTAACTCGAAATCAACTTAATCAAATAAGTCAAATTGCATTCGTTTCAAATTTTGAACCAAAGAACTATAAAGAAGCTTCTAAAGACGACTGTTGGATTTTAGTTATGCAAGAAGAATTAAATCTGCTCGAACGAAATAATGTTTGGGAACTCATACAAAGACCAGAAGATCAATCCATCATTGGAACTAAATGGGTATTTAAAAATAAAGCCAATGAAACAGGAAATATAGTTCGAAATAAAGCACGTTTAGTAGCATAAGGGTATAATCAAGAAGAAGGAATCGATTACGATGAAACTTTTGCACCTGTAGCTAGATTAGAGGCTGTACGAACTCTACTCGATTTTGCTTGTCATAACAATTTTAAATTATATCAAATGGATTTCAAAAGTGCATTTTTGAATGGTTTTATCAAAGAAAATGTTTATGTTGAACAACCACCATTATTTGAACACGAAAAATTTCCAAATCATGTTTTTAAATTAAATAAAGCATTATATGGGTTAAAATAAGCTCCTAGAGCATTGTACGATAGGCTTAAAACTCATTTAATCTCACCAGGATTTCAAACTAGTAAAACTGACTCGACTTTATTTATTAAAAAAGAAAATAATGATATTTTAGTGATTCAAATTTATGTCCATGATATCATATTTGGATCAACTAATGAAAATTTATGTGTAAAATTCTCTAATATAATGAAAAATGAATTTGAAATGTCACACATGGAAGAATTAAATTTCTTTTTAGGATTACAAATAAAACAACTAGAAAATGGTATTTTCATACATCAAGAAAAATATTGCAATGAACTATTAAAACATTTTGATATGGATAAAACATCTAGTAAACCTACTCCTATGAGTGCTATGGTCCATCTTGATAAAGATGAAAACGGGAAAGATTTTGAAGGAAAAATATATAGGAGTATCATTGGTTCGTTATTATTGTGATAACATAAGTAATTTACATGCATCAAACCTTAAAATATTTTGGCAAAATAATTGAAAAATCCCCGATTTATTGTGATAACACTAGCGTAATCAATCTATCTAAAAATTCAGTAAATCATTCTCGAACTAAACATATAGATATAAGACATCATTTCTTAAGAGATAATGTCGAAAAAACATAATGTGAAGTCTTTCTTTAAATTTGTCGAAAAAACATAATGTCGAAAAAACTAAATACTACCTATTTTTATATTTGGATTGCTAAAAAACTAACTTTGTGAAGTCTTTCTTTAAAAAACATATCAAATATTTAAATTAAAATGTCATCTCAAGAAATAATTTCATATAATTCTGGATCTCCATCCTCAAACTTATCCACCCCTTCACTTTGTACTCCTTCACCTCCTCGTTCCCTACCTTCTCCTGACTTCTCAAAAAATCGATGGGCAGTATCACCACTACTGAAGAAAGCCAAACAAGAAAAACCGCCTACAATCCATGAAAAAATTGACGAAATATCACATTATCAATTTGCAATGATGGATGTTCAAAAGGAAATGTACTATACACAGCAAGGAATAATCGAACATTTGAACTTCCTGGAAAAAGCTCTATATGCTATATGTTGCCATTCTCCAAGAAAGAAATGTTTACATAAAAAATCTCTACGCTTTATAGAAACTCCTAGAGACGAACCATCAACTTCATCACCCAAACCTCCTTCCTAGTCCCCAAACAACTATGGTGATCCCACATACGAACCAAATTCATAGGATCGTCGGGAATGGAACCAAGGTAAATAAACTATGACGTTTGTAAACAGTTATATATATATATATACACATACATACTCTATTCCATTCATTAAATAAATTTTTCAAAACTATCAACAAAAAAACTAATCTGGAGTTTTTCAGACGTCTGAAATAGATTCTAGACGTCTGAAATAGGAATCTAGAACAATTGATATATGTTCCCAGACATCTGAACTCATTTCCAGACGTCTGAAGTTACTCTCTATCTCAAATTATACTTTCCAGACGTCTAAATTATAATTCCATACGTCTGATTTTACTCTTTGTTTCTAAACTAGGCATCTTCAGACATCTGAACCACTATTTCAGACGCCTGGAACTGGCAACAACGGTGTTTTTTTTAAAAACCCCTATATCTAATCGATCAATTACTTTTTCACTATTTCAATTCGTTTCTAAATTAAAATTTATCTTTCTCAAAATCTTATAACCGAATTTCTTACCATATTAATGCCACCAAGAACTAAAAAGATGGGAGTTAAGAAAAGGAAGTATGGAGAAGAATCTTCCTCTCAATCATTGATGGTAATTGATACTCAAATAAACACTTGGTTGTTTTAGAATCCAATAAATAGACAACACTTTGACGACTTGAAGATTAAGAAGATGCATCTAGGTCCTTTCTATAGTCTAATCAAAT
This sequence comes from Allium cepa, assembly GCA_030765085.1. Lineage (NCBI taxonomy): Eukaryota > Viridiplantae > Streptophyta > Magnoliopsida > Asparagales > Amaryllidaceae > Allium > Allium cepa. The sequence continues at coordinate 513,464,036 of CM060941.1, forward strand.
TTCCTTCTTATGATATGGATGGCATATGTGAGCAAGGTGAATTGCAAACTCTTATTTCTTTTAATGCAAATGATGTTTCTATCGATCAATTAGCTATATATCTCTTTTACGCTAATCTGGATAGTCCATCGGTATGGCCTACTAAGAATGATGAAAATTTGTTATCGACAAGTGTCTAAGGAACAACAATCAAGTTAACCCCGCAATGATTGGACGATTCTTAGAGTGCTCTTATATGGGTCATAATTTATTTGAAATAGAGGACATGCGATTCAAACCCCGTGATACTATCACTCATCAATTATGGGAAAATCGAATGCCTCAGTTTTCATCCAAATTCCTTAAGCCACGTGCTAGGCTCCTTACCCGAATGCTTATAAATACTGTTATCCCTCGAATAGGTAGCCATGAACAAATTACTGATCTTGAACACAAAGCACTATATGCACTATTTAATCGCATTAAGATCAATTGCGCTCAATTCATCTTTGATGAACTAAAAGGTTTTTTGAATAGATCTCTCCAGACTATCATTTACCTGGCTTATATTATGTGAATCCTCAAAGCACTAAACATCCCATCGTACATTTCTGCTTTTGAGGAGTTACCTATCAAATATAGTGGAACAAAATTTTTCAATCTAATGCATTTGCCGAAAGAACCACCATCTTATATGAATTTTTAGAATGGAGAAATGCACAAGATCAACCTCCTCCTCCTCAACAACAACAACAACAACAAGGTAATATTGAAATACCAAGGCAATCATCTCCACTTCCTCCTTCCTTGTTTGAACGTCACTCTGATATGGAGAATTTAGAAGCACGAACTAGACCTAATGCTAATGAAAATATTGCTCACTTAACCTTACGAAACCAAGTGCTCCTATCTAGAAAACAAATTCTCCTTGATAAAAAATAGCAAGGCTTGATCACATGTGTCCATAAGGCTTTCCAAAGTTAAAGACTATCTTGCTTCAGTGTTTTCCAAACTTGATCAAGCACTTCAACAAGCCCGTCAACCTTCTTCTGATTAGTCTACACCTTCTCAGTCTCCTCACACATCGCCAAAGACCAGCAATAAGGACAAAGGGAAATTAGACTCCTCTCATGACGAACTACCTTGACTTCATAAATTAAAATATTTTTGTACTTAACTACCTTCTAATAATTCTGGTAAGACACAATCAATATTTTGTTGTGCTTAAGAATGTAATCATAATTTTTTGTTAGTATTATAATTATGTCAGTACGTCATACTTTGTTTTGCACTATGTTTATACTTCTTTGATTATTTTTGATAATGACAAAGGGGGAGAAAAATAAATATGCACACCTATAAGGGGAGATTATATTTAGGGGGAGAACCTTTCTGTAATTATTATCTAAGTATATTATATAGTTGTCATTGTCAAAAAGGAAGAGAATGTTAGAACCCTTAGTTTACGATTTCGACGATGACAACCATACAATGGAAATCATATATATCATATAACCATGCAGATACAAACTCAAAGAAAGAAAAACCATTACTGTGATAAGATGAAGACTAAAGAACTAACGAGATTCATTTACAAAGTTACATGACGATCGAAGAGAGATGCACTCAAGAATAAACCCAGGAGAACCTCAATTAACAAGTTCAGACGTCTGAATGCAGAACATCAGACGTCTGAACGTAGAAGATGAAAAATAATAATAAAAGACTCTCAGACGTCTGAAAACACCATTCAAACGTCGGAAACTGGGCTCGGGGAAGATAATACAAATTACAACTATCATCTCCGAAGAGACACAACTCCATCTCTCCTCCGCAACTCTTCACCAGTGAACAGTGACGACTCTAGACTGAAAGGAAAGAGATGCAACTACTAGAAGCAACTTTCTACAACTATATAAAGGAGAATCAAGAAGTATCAAAGCACTGACTTACTTTCTACTAATTCACTCTACTCTTTATCTTAATCATCTCTTGCTCTAATCATCTACTTGCTATCAAATTTGCAAATCTGAGATCATACACTTCCATATTCTCTCGAACAATATTGTATTCAATCATTCAAGAGATATAGGAAGTTCAATTGTACTATATAGTCAAAATCTATGTAATAGAGAACACACCCTTGACAAAGAAACTCTGCTATTGTAAACCTGTTCCTCCAGGTGAAGTGAGGGTTTTTTGGTGAAAGGAAATTCCGAAGTGGAGACGCGGGACTGGATGTAGGATGGGAGGTCCGAACCATTATAAAATCCCTGGTGTGATTATTCATATTTACATACTTTATTATTGTTACACTATAGTTTAAATTAGTCATATACTTGTCATTTGTATAATCGATCCACCATACGTTAGAATTTCAGTTTTCTCCTCACTAGTATCCTAAAACTTTTATAAAACCATATACCGTGCTCATGCATGCACAATGGTTAAAACATAGTTTTTCAAAACATTATAAAGATATGCAAAACAAGTAAGTCAAATCTAGATTACACATTCCCTTTCATTATGACTATCTGTCTCGATTATTGTTTCTAGGGTTACTATTAACCTGTTAAATATTTATGGACTCTCTGTCCAATTTTATAGTTTTCATGGGATCACTAAGAACCTACCGGTAACTCCAATATCTTTCCTATTATCCTAGTTTTCATGGGCTAACTAGGGACCTATTGACTAACTGTCAATATCTTAATCTGGATATAGTTTTCATGGGCTAACTATAAACCTAATAACCGTCATTAATATCAAATCATAGTTTCCATGAACTTGCTATGAACCTATTGGCCCCTGTCAATACCTTTCCCTTCACAGTTTTCATGGGCTTACTGTGAACCTTTTGGCCCTTGCCAATATCTTTAATTAAGATTCTATCATTTCATAAAATGTTCGCTACTTGATCAACCTAGCTAGATATTCTACCCTTCCCCAAATTACCGTTATGGGATAATTCACAATGCGAATGATATATAAAGAAGTAATATTCTCAAAAATCTTCATTTCTGCAATGGTATTTTCATTTTAAAATGAGAATGGGTTAATTGTTTTGAAACATTAAACCATCACTTTCGAAACCAGTGGATGACCTCCTTTGAAAGCATAGAAAACTACTTTTAAATACTCTAGGAATATATCTTTTGAATGTATGAAAACCTTGCTTAATTATCTTTAGGAAAATAGCTTCGAAACTAATGAGAGTACCCATTTCAAAAACATTGGGTTTTACTCCTTAAAAATCTTTTGGGTCAAAGTGGTTATATACGAAAGTATCTCTTTTGAAACTCATATAGAAGTATTTGGGTAAAAGTAGATGGTTTCGGAACCACCTGTTCGAAAGCTCAAAATCATTAAGTTTAAATTTCAAAAAGTAGCGTAAAAACCTCCTTTTGACGCCGTTCCATTTGGAAACTTCAACCCCTTTTGAAAGTATTTAGGAAGTGGCTTAGCTTAGGTTAAAACAGAGATAACCCTTCGAAAGTATTGATGGGTTCAATACACTCGGAAGCCAAAATAGTGGTTGGGTTTCGACTTGGTCGAAACCATTACTTTCGAAAGCACATAAAACAAAAGGAACTCATTTGAAAGCTAATACTTTAAACACAATACAACATCCTTCTTCAAAGGCTAATTTTAAACTCCTTTCAAAAGCATTCACTTTGAATGGGTCAAAAGCTAATTTTAAACTCCTTTCGAAAGCATTCACTTTGACTGAGTCAAAAACTCTATGCAAAACAAGGCAAATACTTAACTTTTGAAAACCAAATAGGGTTTCGACCGCGTCGGAAGCATTCTTTTCGACACCATAGCTTCCGACTTTCATCCCATCCACCACGTATCATATAAGTGATACCTTATGTATTAGTATCGACTATATAGGTTTCAGTTGGGTTGGTTTCAATTGAGTTGAAGCGGAAGCAACGGAGTTGAAAGATATTACTAAAGAAGGCGGAACCCTATTTTCTGATTAATTGTTAAAATCATGCACATTTTTAGTAATTTCTTTAACCAACCTGTCTATGTGTATCCTTTAATTGGTTGTCTTAAAACTTTTTTGATACTTTACACAATAACCACCACATTTATCAGATTTAAATCAAAGGAAAATTAACGTTTAAGCTCGTCCATTAAGCAAAACCAATATATGTAGAAAAGTCCCTCTTTTAAAATAACTTATTTTATTTAGAAAATCAGTTGGAAAAAATCTCCAAAAATCATAGAAAATCTCTTACACCATGTAATCAATCATATTAATATTTTTGAGCTAGAAATTAATTTTAAACCCAAATGTATCATATTTTCCTTTAGAAATTCATAATAAATTTTCCATAGCTTGGAAAATTTTAAAAATTTGAATCCGCCTCTAAAATCATGTTTTGCCTAACATATAAATTTTCTATGGCATTCTAAATTAAATAACAATTGATTTTGCCCTAAAACCTTGAAAATTCATATGTACTTGAATTAATTTAATTCCTTTATAATATAGCTCAAGCATATCATCATCTATAACATAAAAAAAGAGGTTTAATCTTAAATCCAAAAATAATTGAATATAAATTAAAATAGAGATGGAATGAATTATTATTCCCCTTAGGAATGATAAAGAATTTGAGATTTGTTATTGATTAACCCTTCCTAGCTTTGATCCTTAATTTTAGATTGAATTTTCCTCTTTTCCTCCCTGTTAATGGCCGACTCTAATTTAGGTTTTTGATTTGTGTCTAAGATAAATGAGAAGTGAAACGTGAATGGATAATTACAAAAGTGTATACCTACGAGTATAAGGAGGTGCGGCTATTTACTAATATGCCCATATGCATATTAATTAGCTTACAAACCAAATTAAGCCCATTTATTATATTATTAAGCACAGTCGTATATGTTTTATGCAAATCTCAATCCCCTTATCAGCATTACTCTTTATAATTTATCTAATTAAATTTCCTGAATAATGATATCAAAAATTAGGGATGTTACAGGCTTCCCCCTTAAAAAATTTCCTCCTCCAAATTCAGTAAGGACTAAATACTAAGCATGTTAACCATCTGTAACAACTCCTAACAAACATACTAGCCTATCTGACTAGTAACTATCTATACAAATCAAACATAGACATACCCTCAAAGTAGTTCAAGATAAGTATCTCTAATCCTGTCCTCTGTCTCTCAAGTACAGTCCTTCTCATTATCGCTCCACTGAAATTTCACCAACCTGACTGTATTGTTCCTCAATCTTTTCTCATCTCTCACCAAACTCGAACTGGTTGGCTAACAAAAGTCAAATTAGGTTGCACTACCAAGTCTTCCAACCCTGTCGGAGGAATAGTAGTCTCTGGATCATGCACATACTTGCAAAGATGAGACACATGAAATGCATTACGGACACGTACCATACTGCTTGGCAACTCTACTCTCCATGTGAGCTTCCTAATCCTCTCTATAATTTGGAATGGTCCAACATATCTCAAGGCTAATTTTTCTGACTTTCCATATTATACTACACCCTTCTTTTGTAACACCTTAATAAAAGCCTTATCTCCAACTAAGAACTCTATGTCCTTACGCCTCTTATCTGTGTAAATTTTCGGCCAAGATTAAGCTTCCTTCATCATTCCCTGGATTAACTTAATCTTCTCGGATGCCTCTCTGACCAAATCTGGATTTAAGACTAATCTGTCTCTAGTCTCCAACTCACATGTTGGTGATTTGCACGGCCTTCCATACAAAGCTTCAAAAGGCGCCATTCCTATACTAATCTGCTAACTATTATTGTAGGAAAACTCAACTAAATGTTGGTGATTTTCCCAAGATCCACCAAAGTCTATGATACAAGCTCTCAGCAAATCCTCAAGTACTTTGTTGACTCTCTCTATCTGCTTGTCCGTCTTAGGTTGATATGCAGTACTCGTATTAAGCTTGGTACCCAATACTTCATGTACACTCTTATAGAATTCACTAAGGCATCTCTGTCACTGGCTATACTACTAGGAACTCCATGTAGTCTAACTATGTTCTTCGTGAAAAATTTAGCGAAAACAGGTGTCGTCCTGGTTGACTTAAATGGAATGAAATGGGCACTCTTAGTCAATTTTTACACTATGACCCATGTACTTTAATTTTCCTTATTTGATCTTGGTAACCCGTCTATAAAATCCGAAGATATCGAATCTCATTTCCAAACTGAAATCTCTAAAGGTTGAAGCAATCCACTCAGCTTCTGATGTTCAGCCTTCACTTGTTGATACTTTACACACTACCTACCCCCACAAGCCAACATCTCTCTTTATACCTTCCTAATAGAAGATCCTCTTCATATCCTGATACATCTTTGTTCCTCCAAGATGAATCATAAACTTGGATCGATGACATTCTCTAAGAACTTCCTTCCTCAAGTCTTCCACACTCAGAACACACAACATTTCCTTCTTTCACAACCATCCTCTTTGGTCAAGGCTGAATTCTTTTAGTTCGTCGATCTCATCTCTTATCTTGAGCCTCATAATCCTTTTGGCTAACACTGGATCCTATTTCTGCTTAGAAGCAATCCTCTCAATCAACATTGGTCGGGCTTATAAGCAAACAGAAAGGTGGTACTCAGACTAGAACTAGCAGTCGAACTTAACTGTACTCCATAAGTTGCCAAAGATTCTAAATCCTCCAATTCCACAAACATTGCTAACCCTACATTCAGATGTTTTCTACTAAGAGAATCCGCTACTTTATTACCTTTCCTTCGTGTATACTCTGTACCAACATCATAAGCAGCCTAAAACTCTAGCCACCTCTGCTATATCATATTCAACTCCTTCTAAGAGAACAAATAACGTAAAGACTTATGGTCAGTATAAAGTTCAAACCTCTCCCTTAAGAGATAATGTCTTTAAATCCTAAATGCGAAGATTACTGCTACCAACTACAAATCATGAGTAGGGTATCTAACTTCATGCGGTCTAAGTTGTCTAGATGCGTAGGCAATAACTTCATCCTTCTGCATCAATACTGCTCCCTATCTAGTTCTGCATGCATCGGTATACACCACCAACCTTGGTTTCCGTCTAGAACTACTAAAACTGGTGCATTATTCAACAAATGCTTTAACTTAAGGAATGCTTCCTTAGATTTGTCGAACTAGACTAACTTCACCTCCTTCCTTGTCAATTTAGTCAAAGGTGCTGCTATCCACGAGAAGTCATTAACGAATCTCCGGCGGTAGCTAGCAAGTCCCAAAAAACTCCTAATTGTGGTTACCGTCTCTGCTCTCTTCCAATTATTCACGGCTTCGATCTTATCTAGACTAACTACAAGCCTTTCTATGAAACCACGTGACCAAGAAACTTAATATCTTACTTCCAAAAATGACACTTGGTAAACTTCATGTTTAGCGAATTCTGCCTCAACGTCTCAAGCACAACTCTAAGATGAACTTCATGCTCCCTTTCGTCCTTAGAGTATGCTAAAATATCATCTATAAACACTAGAAACCTATCCAAGTACTCTTGGAAAAATCGGTTCCTCAAATCCACGGAGAAAGTAAGTGTATCGTTAATCTAAATGACATCACCAACACTCATAAGAACCATATTTAGTTAGAAATGCTTTCAAAGGAATACTATCCTTCGCAACTCTTAATTGATGCAAACCTGTCGCTAAATCCAACTGGGAAAACTCTCTGGCTCCACACAATTGATCAAAAAATCATCTATCCTTGGGAAAGAACACTTATTCTTAATCGTCCTTTCTTCAACTTACGATAGTAGATATACATCCTCAATGATCCATCTTGTTTCTTTACAAACACCACGGCCACATCCCAAGGAAAACTGCCCGTCTTGATAAAATTCCTTCCATCAAGATCCACTAGCTGCACCTTACATTCCTTTATCTCAATAGGTGTCATCCTGCTAGGTGGTCTACTCATAGGTTCAGCTCTAGGCATAAGATCTATTGCAAACTCCATAGCTCATTTTAGTGGTAGTCTTATAACTGGCTCAAAAACATCTGCGAACTCTCTTGCTACCCGAACTAAACTTAACTCATCACCTATCTCTGTAGTATTAAGCAAAATACTAACACTCCAGTCATAATTTTCCACCGTACTCAGTTATGACTATCAGGGTGTCTCAATGATTGTTTAACGGCGAATATTTTATGAGCGAGAAAATCGCGGATAAATTTAGAAATAAAATTTAAACCCCAAGCGCACGACGTACTATCGTAGTACGTGGCGAGTACGGGTCGATTTGTAGGGAATTTTTAAGATTTTAAAATTTTCAATTCAATCAAATTAGACCAAAGTGGGAAGAAATTGTTAACTATGAAAAAAAAGCTAAAGCTGGAATCGATGAAAATATGATGGTTTGAAAATAATTTAATTTTGGTTTTAAACATGTTAAAATGCCCAAATATGAAGTTTATTTAGATAAAAAGAGATAAAATATCGATGTAACTATATGCACATTTACATGCACATCAAATACCCCTATACTTATCCTTTTATTCATCCTCGAATAAAGGAAAACTAAGATAAATACGTTTTCATAAGGGGCACGATTGCATTGAGCATATACAATAAGCCGTTAAACCTCTGGCTGTCCCTAGTAGGATGAGTGTCGTCTCATGAAGGTTTTCAGTACGACGCACAAAATCCAAATGCAAAGTGAAAATTTTTACAAAGTGCAAGAGTTATTTACAATGGGATGAATGCAAGTTTTTGAAAGTATTTACAAATGAAGGATTCACTTTTAAATCGACATAAATAAGTTAAATAAAAATTTTGGTCATTATCTTGAATTAAGTCATTCACTCGTCAAAATTTCCAACAAAAATTAAGTTATCATAACAAATAGACTATACTTTAACTCGTTTCGATCGATAATATAGTGTAATTATGAAATAAACCCTAATTTGATTATCAAAGTTTATCAAAGTCGTATTTTCATTTCTTTCCAATAACAAGTCAAATCAAACAAGTTAAAATGGTGCTTGGATTTCAATTGCTTACTCACTCTTATTTGAAAATTTTATTGATATTAACAATATTTTCAAATGCCTAACTCAGGTAAACTGAGGCCAGATATACTACCCGTGCACTACCTTGCGGACTGATGTGAGGGGAAAACAAAGCGTGGCGAGTGAACACTTATTGACTGTAGGCGTTATTAAAAAATAATTTTTACACACATCCCTAACTCAAATAAACTGAGGCCAAATATACCGATCATGCATTGCCTTTCGGGCTTACATGAGAAGGGTACAGAGCGTGGCGAGTGAACACACGAATGTGAACACATGACTCTAGGTGTCGAAAATAAATACATATATGCATAAAAAATTTTTCTATATTTTTTTAATAAAAAGTTGCAAAATCATTTTAGCACCATTTAACTTAGAAGCTAAAATTGTTATATCCTTTACTTTAAATTTACCACTTTTTTCAAACAAAAATTTCAGTTAGAACATACTTCATAGTAAAACATATGAACCTTCCTGTATACTAGTTAAACCATTTTTATTTGTAATCAAACTTCATTTTTATTTTTGTTAAGACAAATAAATTTTCAAAATTTTTAATTTATTAACCAAAACTTATACTTATCCCTTAGTATTTCTTCAAAAATAAATCAAAATGCTAAAAGGAAAATGTTTTTGAGATTTAGAAATTTTGAGATTTTTTTTTTGGTTAGGAAAATTCAAAAATGCCATGAAACTTTAAATAAAATAAAATTGAGACTCCTCCCACACTAAATTTTTGATTGTGTCCCCATAGTCAATGCACGATATAATGAGTGTAACAGAGAAAAATATGTACATTTTTACGAAAGAGGGTTAATAATCTTACCAGACGTAGCATGGCTCATGAAGAATCATGAGCTCCTCCTCTTGGTTACTGTGTAATTCCAAGAAAGGTTTCAAACGATGACCGTTCAATTTGAATATCGATCCATCCCTGGTGTTTTCTATTTCTGCGGCACCAGGTGGAAAAACAGTTCGTACCACAAATGGTCCGGTCCATCTTGATTTAAGTTTCCCAAGGAATAAATGAAGTCTTGAGTCATATAAAAGAACTTTTTGGTTAGGCGATTAGGATTGACTTGTTACAAAAAAAAATTGTATTTTCTTTGTAAATTTTCTAGTTTTCATACGCATCGTTCCTAAGTTCTTCTAGTTCATTGAGTTGTAGTTTTCAGTTTTCGCCAGATTTTTCAAGATCAAAGTTTAAGGTCTTTATTTTCCATAATGCTTTGTGTTTGATTTCAACTGGTAAATGGCAAGCTTTACCGTAAACTAAACGAAATGGGTACATCCCAAGGTTAGTTTTAAAAGCAGTATGGTAAGCCCAAAGTGTGTCGGTCAATTTCTGAGACCAATCTTTTCAATTTTTGTTAATATTTTTTTCCAAAATCTGTTTTGTTTGTCGATTTGAAACTTCTACTTAGCCACAAATCTGAGGATGACATGGAGTGGAAAACTTGTGGGCTATCGAGTATTTTTCAATTAAAATTTCAAAAGAACAATTGCAAAAAAGGGTTCTATTATCACTGATTATTGTGCGAGGTGTGCCGAACCTCAAGAAGATGTTTTCTTTGAGAAATTTCACAACAATTCTATGGTCCTTGGTTTTGCAAGGAACGGCTTCGATCCATTTTGAAACGTAATCGACAACGAGAAGGATATGCAAGTTTAAAAAAGAGTTGGGAAAAGGTTCCGTAAAGTCGATACCCCAAACAACAAATTTCGATCGTAAGAATGGGGTTTAGAGGCATCATATTTCATCGAGAAATTCGTCCAAGCATTTGACATTGATCGTAAGTTTTACAAAATTCAAAGGAGTCTTTGAAAAGAGAAGGCCAATAAAAACCACACCGAAGCACTTTTTTCGCCGTTTTTCGAGGACCGAAATGTCCACCGCACGCTTGATCGTGGCAAAATGAAAGAACAGTCCTGATCTCATTATCTGGAATGCAACGTCAAATGATTTGGTCAGGGCAATATTTGAACAAGTATGGATCATTCCAATAGATATTTCACTTAGGGACATGAATTCGTATTTGTCCTGTTTAAGATGAGGGAGTTTCTTTAGTGACTAAATAGTTTACTATATCAGCACACCATGAATCGATAGAAATTGAAAGGAGTTGTTCATCGAGTAATTTTTCACTGATTGGCAAAGAAGATGGTCCATTCGAAAGACAAGGCAAGTGATCGGCTATGACATTATCAGATCCTTTTTTGTCTTTGATTGTAAGGTCAAATTATTGAAGTAAAAGGATCCAACGAATCAAATGGGATTTAGCATCCTTTTTAGAGAAGAGATAATGAAGCGCAGAGTGCTCCGTGTACACAGTAATGTGTGAACCTATCAAGTAACGTCGAAACTTTTTGAGCGCAAAAATGACAGTTAAAAGATCTATTTCGGTTGTTGTGTAGTTGAGTTAAGCATCGTTCAAAGTCATACTCGTGCAATAAATGACATGAAGGATTTTGTTGATGCGTTATCCTAAGACAGCACCAACTACAAAGTTAGAAGCATGATTTCGAAAGGAAGATCCCAATCGGGGGTGCAGATGATTGGAGCAGAAATGAGTTCGTTTTTGAGATGTTCAAAAGAAGCGATCCACTCGGAGTTAAAATCGAAAGGAATGTCTTTTTCGAGGAGAGTCGTCAAAGGACGAGCGTTCTTGCTAAAATCTTTCACAAAGCTTCGATAAAAGCCAGCGTGTCCTAGATGATCGAATGTCCTTAACAGATTTGGGAATGGGTAGATTTGCAATGACATCGATTTTCGCTTTGTCTACGTCAATGTCTTTATTTGAGATGACATGTCCAAGGACTATGTCTTGTTTGACCATAAAGTGTCATTTTTCGCATTCAAAGTCAAATGTTTTTCTTTACATCAATTTAGAACCAACTCGAGGTGATGTAAACATTGGAAAAAAGAATTGCCAAAAATAGAGAAATCATCCATAAAAACTTCTAGAAAGCGTTCATGTCGGAAAAAATGCCAACCATGCATTGTTAGAAAATTGCAGGATCATTACAAAGTTCAAATGACATACGTCGATAAGCAAAGGTACCGAATGGACACGTGAAAGCCGTTTTCTCTTAATCTTCAAGGGCGATTGGAATTTGGTTATAGACAGAATAACCATCGAGGAAGCAGTAGAATTCATGGCCATCTAAACATTCGAGCATTTGGTCAATGAAAGGAAAGGGGAAGTGATCCTTACGTGTTGCAGCATTTAGTTTACGATAGTCAATGCAAACACGCCAACCCGTTTGAGTACGAGTTGGAATAAGTTCATTTGAATCATTCTTGACAATGGTTAGCCTAGACTTTTTCGGTACAACGTGAATTGGGCTAACCCATGAACTATCGGAGATTGGGTAAATTATTCTGTTGTCGAGAAGTTTAACAATTTTATCATGCACCGCATATTTCATTTTTGGATTAATCCTTCGTTGCGCATCACGAACAGGCTTGGCATCGTCGATTAAGTAGATGCGATGTTGAACAAGAGCGGAACTAATTCCCTTTATATCGGAGATCGATCATCCTATCGCTTCCTTATTTTTAGAAAGAATAGAGAGAAAAAAGCTTCTTGGTTAAGAGAAAGATTATTATAAATTATGACAGGACAAGTTTCGTTTTCACCTAAGTATGCGTACTTAAGGTGGTCGGGAAGTGGTTTGTGGTCCAACTTTGGGAGTTTTTCGATCGAAAAATTGGGTTGTGATTCGGACTCAACTGGAAGCGATTCAAAAGGAAGAGTGTATTCAATCTTATTGGTCGTTTTGTGAAACAATTTTTCGTACTCGGCCTCGCGTTCATCATTAAGATCAAGTGTTTCATTTTCAAAGTTTTCGTGAATGGCACTAGCTTCCAATGTTTGGTCACGAGGTTCATTCAATTGGCTTTCAAGATTGAAATGTTGAGGTCCAAAGTTATGTTTCCAAAAGAGATTTTCATCGACCCGTTACGACAATTGACTAAGGCATTTGAGGTGGCTAAGAATGTTCCACCAAATCAATGGAATTTGACTTGCGGGATTTGTCACGAGTTGTGTTTCGAGAATGATAAAGCCAACAGGGAATATGAATTGCCCTACTCGAATGAGAACGTCTTCAATTTCTCCTACGGGATTTTTAATGGAACGACCGACGAATTGAAGCGTAACTTTTGTGGATTTGAGTTCACCAAAGCCTAATTTTTCATACATGGAGTACGGAATCAAGTTGACATGCACGCCTAGTTCTATCAAACATTTGTTAATCGTCCTGTCTCCAATTGTATATGAAATCGTAGGGCACACAGGATCTTTGTATTCAACGGGCATGGATTGGGATAAGACTTCACTTAAACTAGCGGATAAGAAGACTTATTTGGGCACTTGAGTATGTCGCTTTTGGGTGCACAAGTCCTTAAGAAATTTTGTGTACGTGGGGACTTGTTAAACGATGTCAAGAACCGAAATGTTAAATTTGACTAGTTTAAAAATCCAACATCTTTTCCATTTGGTCCGAGTGTTTCTTTGGTCGAAGACGATGTGGAAATGGAACACGATACTCGATAGGTGGGTCTACTCGAGTAGAAGAAGAAGAATTTTGATTGGCATTCAATTCAACATTTGGCTCCACATTCTGTTCATATTCGTTCGCTGTTTTAGAAGTTTCGAAAGAAGTTTTCGGTAAATCGTTTGGGTTAACGACTTGATTATCGATTTGTTTACTGGAACGTAAAGTTGTGATAGCATTCAATTGAGTGACGTTGCTATCTTGAACAACATGGGCTTGATTTGAATTTTCGTTTTGATTTCTGGGATTTGGAATTGGCTGGCTTAGGAATGTTCACATTCACTTACAGGCGTGACTAATTGACTCATTTGCATTTCGAGTTTTGCAATTGATTAGTTTGTGTTTTGCATATACGAGGTCAATAAATTTTGCAAGTTGTTATTTGATTGTAGACTTTAAGTAGTTGCTTTAGCCAACGTTTCAAGAGTTTTCTCGTATGAACTTAAATGTTTATCGTCTTGGGGAGGATGAGCAGAATTTGGTTGAAAGTTTGATTGTTGCGTTTGATTATGAGACGGACCCGCTAAGTTTGGTTGAAAATTATTGTACTGAAAGGGAGGATTCGAAGTAATATTCGAAAATGCTTAAAAATTGGGACGAAAGGTATTCGTGTTGGGATTGTTTTGGTTCCAAGCAAAATTCTGATGATTTCTCTAACCAGAATTGTATGTTGAAGAAACGGGTCATTTTTGGCTTTATTGAAAGCATTGATTTGTTCGACAGAATTGGGACACTGGTCGGCTACATGATTAGGATCATTTCATTTATAACACATCGGTTGGGAAGCTTGGTTCATTTGATTCGATGAGAAAACGTTATAAATTTTTTTTAATCATTACGTCGATCTTAGCTTCCAAAGCAAAAGAAGATACTATCGAGTGTGCACTCAATAGTGAGTAAATTGATTTTGCCGTTCGAACGTTCCCATTGGGATGATTTTTCAACGAGGTTTTTAAGAAATTGCTAAGCATTGTCGTGATGTTGGGTAAGAAAGTTGCCTTGGCACATTGATTCGAGCATGGTTCGTGAGCTATTTTCGAGTCCATCGTATAAGATTTGGCAAATCGTCCATTTTTCAAAATTATGGTGTGGACATTTTATCAAAAGCTCTTTGAATCTTTCAAAATATTTTCCAAATGGTTCTCTCTTGAATTGATGAAAATTTACAATTTCGTTTCAGATTCTACTCGTTTTTTCAAAGGGGTAGAATTTTTTTAAGAAAGCTTTTACTAATTCTTCCCACGTTTTAATCGAGTTCGATGGTAACCGTATAACCATTTTTCATCGTAATCTATAAGAGCGAATAGGATTAATCGAAGTTTGATTCCGTCATCAGAAAGTTGTTGGAGTTTAATGGTTGTACACACTTGGTCAAATTTAGTCAAGAAAATATAGGGGTCATCGTGCTCGAAATTGCCAAATTTCAGAAGCGTAGCAATATGATTCGAGTGGATTTCGAAATGGTTACCTGTAGGGCCATGTAACATGATGTAAGATGGAATAGAAACTCTATCGGGAAAGATTCTATCCGTAAGAGTTCGAGGGGCATTCTTGTTCGCCATTTCGGGAGGATCGTCTATTCGAGTTAAACGATTAGTTGTTGAATCGCGAGTCCAACGATTTGTTATTGTGTTATGAGTCCAAGTACTCATGCACAAGTGAAAGTAGAGAAGAGAAAGAAGTTAGAATTGAGTTTAGAGAATGAAAGAAAATTTGAGAAACGAAGTGAAAATTTGTTTCTGTTTTTGTTTTTGTTTTTTTTTAAAGGAAGAAAAATATTTACCAACTGAGATTTATTTTCAAAAGAAAAGTTTGATTTTTTGTTGAATTTTCAAATATTTACCAAAAATATTTTTGTTTCTGTTTTTGAATTTTCAAAACTTTTTGAAAAGATTTGATTTTTTTGGATTTTTTTGAATGAAAATTTTCAAAGGAAAGGAAAAGGATTTAGTTTTTTATTTTTTATTTTTGGGATTACAAACTAAGTTAAGTAAAATTTATAATATTTTTGGATTTTGGATCTTTTTTTAAATATGCATGAACTAATGCAACTAAATGAATGAAAAGGACTTAATTACAATTTTCTGTCCTTTGTAGCTCCTAACCCAAAATTGTATAATCACACTTCGTCTTAAATCAACAAAAATATTTCTCAGCCAGGTAACGGACAGAAGTTATTGGTGCACCATGAATCATCGTAGCAATGCAACCGAAGGTTTACGTACCTTTAGAGAAATGACCAGTATAATATTTACGAATCACCGTAATTTTTATAACTAGTTATTACTCTACCGAAGCCTAAACACCAAGAAATAAAATTATTCAAAGGAAACAAGTGTAAAGATACAATTAAACCCTAGATGAGCTCGCGACACCGTTAAGTCGAATGTCTAAACTTTATTATTAGTCAAATTTTAGGATGAAATACGTTTGTGGGCTAAGGAAAGGGTGACGAAATCCCTTACCTTATGTGAATTGGGTATTGCCCTTAGAAAAAAAATAAGATGAGATGAATGCAAAGAAAAAATTAAACGTGAATTTACAATGTAACTAAATGAATTTTTTTTTTTGGATTTTGAATTTTTTTTATATAAATACAAATGCAAGCAACCAATAATGCAATTCAAAATAAAACTAGAGATGAAAGCACGATACTAGAGCATGCAGAATTATTAGCAATTTATTTTTAAATGGTGATTTTTTTTAGCAAGCAAGCCGAGCCGTTTTCGCATGCAATTCTTCCTTTTATTTCCAACAGCCTGAAAATAAGTCAAAGATATATATGCAGATTTTTTTTGTTATATATATATATATATATATAAACAAAATAAGTGATAAACAAAACAATTGAAAACTTGTTTTCTTTTTTTTAGAGTGCAAATTAAAACAAAAGCAAATCAAAGCCAAAACAAATCAAAACAAAGGACTTTACACTTAAAAATAAATTATCAGATTCGGCTATGAATGGAAATGGGGCGGGTTGGGGTAGGTTTTTAGTGTCCCATACCCGTCCTGGATTTTCTAGACCTTGCCTCAGACCCGCCCCGTAGACCGGTGCGGATCTGGAATTTTGCCCCATACCCGGGACCCGTACGGGTCAGGGTAGACCCGACCCGCCCCAAGACCCGATGAGTCTCATGTATTGATTCAAAATTGTGTACCAACTTACATATAATTATTTGTTTATACTCGTTATCACCAAATAATACACGAAATACAAATAACAACTTGTCTAAGGAAAGTTAGTAAAGATGATGTGTACAATAACAATTCAGAAAATATATACATATGTTATTGTATAATTATCAATGACGCAACTTGATACTCTAATATTTTATATAGATTATTTATTGGACATTTTAATATCCATGCTAGAATCACTTATATCTAAGAAGATTAATAAATCATTATAGTAATAAAGCAGTTTTATGAGATGTTAGTAGTGCGGGTCGGGTTGGGACGGGTCAACCGAGCCCCAACCCGACCCTAGACTCGAAGCACTCAAGAACGGGTCATGGGTCTACCCGCCCCAATGACCCAATGGGACGGGTCTAGACGGGCCAAAACAGGGACGGGTCGACCGGGTTTGGACCCTAGACCCGCCCCATTGCCATCCCTAGATTCGGCCCGTTCAACAACCCCGACCCAACAACAATGATGCCTGTCTTTTTATTTTAAACAAAAGAAAATATAACGCGAATCCAATTCTCTTGTCTAAAAGAAAAGCTTTCTATTTTTTTTTGAACAAAAATCAATCGAAAATGTAAAGGAAAATTAAAACGAATCGAGGTAATGCAATCGCATTATTGAACTTGCGATTTAGTCGAGGTAATTGCTGAAGGGAGGCAACTACGGGGTGGTTGTGGTTTGGTTTCGAGGGCGATGGCATTGAGTGGTTTGATGGTCGATTTTGGTGATTGGTAAGTTCGACTGCAGTGAAGGTCGAAGATGGATTTGTTTTCTCTAGGTTAGTGGAAGTCGCGATGGGTTTAAGTCGATTGGTGAAGAAGATTCGTGTGCGATTGTTGATTGAGTATTGGGCATTGCAATTTTGGACAGAAGCAGTACTATGTTTAAGTGGTTCAATGATTGGATGGCGAAGTAGTTGATCGAGGGGTTCAGGTAGATGATTACTATGCCTGTACAGGTGATGACAGATGAGGGACTAATTGGCGATTGCGGATTTTATGGCACTGTCAGTGATGTGATTCAAGGCTATGGTTGTAGCAGTGATCGCTGGTTTTGGTGATTGAGTGTGGGTTTGGTAGCAGTTGTATTGTATGCTGGTGGTGGCTATGCCGATGGGCTATGCAGGGTGTAGCAGCAGCTTGAAGGACGGCAAAGACTGTGGTAATGGTTTTGGTGAGATTGTCGGCATTGCAGAGATGAATGTGATGAAGTTTGTGATGATGGATGGGGTAGTAGGGTGATTTGGAATTTGCAGTGAAGTGATGGTGGTTAATTGAGTTTGATTGAAGTTGTGACGTAGTGGATGTATCAGATGTTATGGCAGAAGTATGTAGAAGAGGTGGAAGCGAATACTGGTTGATGTGGTAGCGCGATGTTGTGATGTTGATATGAAGGTTGGAGTTCTGTGCACTTTGCAAGCAATGGCCAGTCATTATGTACTGAGGGAAGATGATGTGATGTTCTATGGTGGCCTGGTGAAGTAGGTTATGGCAATGGTCGCCTGTAGTTGCTGATGGAAGTTGGTTTTGCTGTGATGAAAGAATGTCGCAGTGGTAATGGCGATGGTTGTTGTTGTTTGTGTGGCAGAGGCAAGCAACAGTAACAATGTGTTTTGGGGTTGTTTGATACAATGTTGTAGTGAAGATGGTGAACTGCTGGCTGATGAAAGTTTGATGAATATGGATTTGGCAGAGTTTGAAGAGGCAGCAAGGTTGAGAAGTGGATGAAGTAGTGGTTAGTGTTGTGTTTTGGTGGAGAGTTGTAGGAGTCAGTGGCTCGATGTATTGTAGTGTTGAAATGTGCAGGTTATGGTGATTAGTTATTGAAGCGAGTGTAAGGAAGAGGATGGTTGTTGTTTAGACAGCAGGAGGAAGTGTACTGGTGATGGTAAGGTTTGTAGTGATGTTGTAGTATTGGAGAAGGAAGGAGAGGGTGTTGTTAGATGATGGTATGAGGAATGAAATTGTAGGCAGTAATGACTGTGGGAGGTGACTGATTGGAACAGGGACTATGCAAATGAATGAACGGAGAGTGTTTTAAAGATGGTAGATGTTTATGAAGTCTATCAAATGCAGTTGAAAATAGAAATGTACATTGGAAATTTAGAATGTAATAGAAAAGCAAATGGAATAAAAAAAATCGTTTTTTTTTAGTCAAAGTTGTGTATTTTTAAAAAATATGAAATGCAAATGAACAAAGCAACTAGAAATCAACAACAAACACACAAATTTTTTTTAATTGCAAAGAAACACACAAAAATAATTCGAAGAATATAAAATCAAAATCAAAGCAAATTCCCCAGCAACGGCACCAAAAACTTGTTTAACGACGAATTTTCTTTGAGCTAGAAAATCGCCGTTAAATTTAGAAATAAAATTTATACCGCAAGCTCACGGCGTACTGTCGTAGTACATGGCGAGTAGGGGCCAATACATAAGGAATTTTTATGATTTTAAAATTTTCAATTTAATCAAATTAGACCAAAGTGGGAAGAAATTGTTAACTACTTCATAAAGAACTTTCTCTTCATGCCTTGAGAATCTTGAGCTTCCGCTAACTTCTCTTTAGAATAATCAACAAGTAACTCTTCGTGGCAAATGGACATCTCCACCACCACATTATAGGCATCATGGACATTTATCGTGGTTACTCTAGTGAGCTTTGGCATCAATCCCCAAATGAACCTCTTATTTCTTCTGATGTCAGTATCTATTATGGCATATTTTTATCGAGACGGCTCCTCAAACTTAGTAACGTACTCAACCACTGACATCTCTCCTTGAACTAGATCCATAAAATTCCTCACTAGCTCCGCTTTAGCACATTCAGACACAAACTTCTGCTCAAATCTCCTTTTAAAATCCGCCCATATCAACTGCTCTTCCAAAACTCCAATAGTAGCACTATTCCACCAGTGTAGCGCTGACCCCTGCAACTGTCTAGGGGCCAACCTTCTATTTTACCCATCATTCAGACCTAAATCGGTAAATAAATGTTCACGATGCAACAACCACTTCTCAACCCTATGGCACTCTCCGTCCCCAAGAATGGCTTCCGACCCAAACTGGTTAAATCTCTACATAGCAAGGCATAATTATTCCCAACTAGAGCTAAAGGATTAGCTCCTCCTACATTTCTAGCCATTCTAGAAGCAGCTCCTACTTGCATCAAACCAACGAAGAACTGATACATTGCGCCCATATCTATTAGTGGATTTCCAGCACCCACATTAGCATCAGCATTTTGATTATTAGCATTTGCTGATCGGCCCGGGTTCCTCCTGGTTGTGGGTCAAGCATTTCCATTATTTGTGTTGCTCCCTCCACTGAGATGTACACTTCCGTTTCCTGCTTCCATATCTCTTTTCTCATATATTTGCATATGAGCGTTAGAAAGATAAAGAAGAACGGTCTAAGAGAGCGGGGAATACGGTCTTATTTATATATAATTATATATCAAATACATGTAACTATAACGTTAATCCAAACCCCAATCATGTTGTATGGTTCATTAGATTATGTTTGAAAAAAAGATTTTAGGTTTAGGTTCTTTTAAAGTTTCATAAACCTATGCTCTGATACCTACTTGTAGCATCCCTCTACTTGGAGAACCAAAATTAATGGCTACGGATGTTGTAGTCATCCATAGTAATTAATCCTCGGTGACCAAATACAGCAGTGTTAGATACATTGATAGACAGAAATACATGAATATGAGTATGGAAAATTTAAAAATAATAAATAATGTCCACATTCCATTTCAAAAAAATTCAAATTCATTACATAATCGTAGAGCGCAGACCGTGTTCAGAAAAAATATACGCCAAGAGCGGCATGTGAAGATCTCCCCTTGGATGATCAGAGCGTGTAATATGGAAATAAAACAAGTTTTCCTTTACAACCAAATGTAGCAGAAATAAAAGAACTATAAGTAGCTAGCATGCCACCTATAGGTCATCAGAAGCTTTATTTGCCTAAAAGAACACCTGAAAACCTTAACTTTCAACCTAATCAAAATCAATTGAATACCCGAGAGTTTAAGGGGAAAGCAAAAACTTCGAGTCAGATATAAGCCTGGTATGAATAATAACCTACCATCTCAAACCATATTGATATCTAGTAAGACCATGCCACTTAACGGAATGAGTTTTTCCCTTACTAGTATCCTAAAACATTTATAAAACTACATACTATGTCTCCGCATTCACAATGGTTAAAACATAGTATTTTAAAACATTATAATGATATGTAAAACAAGTAAATCAAATCAGGATTATGCATTCCCTTTCATTCTGACTATCTGTCTCAATTATAATTTCTAGGGTCAATGTTAACCTATTAAATATTTATGGACTATTTGTCCAATTTCATAGTCTTCATGGGATTACTAAGAACCTATAGGTAACTCCAATATATTTACTATTATCTTAGTTTTCATGGGCTAACTAAGAACCAATTGACTAACTGCTAAATCTTAATCCGGATACAGTTTTCATGGCTAATTATAAACCTATTGGCCCCTACCAATATCAAATCATAGTTTTCATGGATGGATTATGAACCTATTGGCCCATGCCAATAACTTTCCCTTTACAAAGTTTTCATGGGTTTACTGTGAACCTGTTGGCCCCTGCCAATATCTTTAATTAAGATTTTATCATTTCATAAGTTACATTCACTACTGGGTCAACCTAGCTAGCTAATCTGCCCTTCCCCAAAGTACTGTTATGGGTTAATCTACAATGTGAATAAATATATGAAGAAGTTACACTCTCAAAAATCTTCACTTATGCCTTGGTATTTCCATTTTAAAATGAGAATGGGTAGTTTTTTTTGAACCTTAAAACATCACTTTCAAAACCACTGGATGACCTCCATCGAAAGTATAGAAAATATCTCTTCAAAATCTTAAGCATATACCTTCCGAATGTTACAAAACCTTGCTTAATAGTCTTTAGGAAAATAGCTTCGAAACTAGTGAAAGTACCGCCTTTCGAAAACATTGGGTTTTACTCTATAAAACCATCTCTTGAGTCAAAGTGGTTATATATGAAAGTATCTCTTATAAAACGCTTACAGAATTGTCTAGGTAAAAGTAGATGGTGTCGGAACCACTAGTTCAAAAGCTCAAAGCCTTTAAGTTAAATCTTCGAAGGGTAGCATCAAAACACCCTTTCGACCCCATTGCCTTCGAAAACCTCAACTCCTTTTGAAAGCATTTAGAAAGTGGCTTAGCTTAGGTTAAAACAGAGATAACCCTTCGAAAGCATTAATGGCTTCAATACACTCGGAAGGGAAAATAGCGGCTAGGTTTTGACTTTGTCGAAACCATTACTTTTGAAACCACTTAAAACAAAAGGAACTCATTCGAATGCTAATACTTTAAACATAATACGACAGCCTTCTTCGAAAACTATTTTTAAACTCCTTTCAAAATCATAAGTTTTAACTCGGTCGAAAGCTCTAAGTAAAACAAGGCAAATACTTAACTTTAACGAAACAGGGTTTCGACCCCATTGGAAGTATTCCTTTTGACACCATAGCTTCTGCCTTTGCTTCAATCCACTACGTACCATCTGAGTGATACCTTATGGATTGGTTTCGACTAGGTGGGCTTTGTCAGGGTTGGTTTCGATTGAGTTAATGCAAAAGAAATGGAGTCGAAACTCCATTACTAAAGGAGGCGGAATCCACTTTTCTGATTAAAGGCTGAAATCATGCACATTTTTAGTAATTGCTTTAACTAATCCGTCTGTGTATAAAGTTTTAATTAGTTGCCTCAAAAACGTTTCAATACTTTGTAAAGTGACTGCTACATTTATCAGATCCAAATAAACGGAAAATTAACGTTTAAGCCCTTCCATTAAGCAAAACAAATATACGCAAAAAAGTCTCTCTTTTTAAATAACTTATTTTCCCTATAAGTCAGTTGGGGAAAATCCCCAAAAATTATAGAAAATCTGTTTCACCATGTATCAAACATATTGAAATATCTGACCTAATTTATTTCTGAAATACTTGAAATAAATTTTAAACCAAATGTATCATATTTACCTTTATAAATTCATAATAAATTTTCCATAGCTTGGAATATTATGAAAATTTAAACCCATCTCTAAAGTCATGTTTTTCCTATAAATTCAATAACATTCGATTTTGCCTTAAAACATTGCAAATTCGTATGTAAATGAATTAATTTAAATCCAACATAATATAGCTCAAGCGTATCATCATCCATAACATCATAAAAACAGGTTTAATCTTAAATCCGAAAATATTTGAATATAAAGAAAAATAGAGATGAATGAATTATTGTTCACCTTAGGTATGATAAAGAATTAGAGATTTGTTGTTGATTAATCCTTCCTAGCTTTAATCCTTAGTTTTTGATAGAATTTTTCCTCTTTTTCTCCCTGTTAATGGCCGGCTCTAATTTAGATTTTTGATTTGCATTTGAGAAAAATGAGAAGTGAAACATGAATGAACAGTTACAAAAGTGTATAGCCGTGAGTATGAGGAGGTGTGGCTATTTACTAATTTGCCCATGTGTATGTTAATTAGCTTACAAACCAAATTAAGCCCATTTATTTTATTATTTAGCATGGCCCTATATGTTTTAACCAAATCTCAATCCCGTTAGTATCACTATTCTATTTAAGTTATCTAATTAAATTTCTTGAATAATATTATCAAAAATTAAGGATGTTACACAGAATTTTCCTGCTGGTGTTATTTTTCTTACAAAATAAGTCATAACTTTTATTGTTTACTTTTTGATCGAACTTTTCAAGTGATTATGAAGTTTTTTTTTTGTAACATAATGTTACTTTTAGTGTTTATCAACTTCAGAAAATTATTTAATATTGATTTTTATGAACTAAAAATTAGATAATTATTTGTGAATTATACTTTCCTAAATGGAAATATCATAGGAGGAAAGTCTAAAAACTCTTCTAGCAATGATGATAGAAG
This sequence comes from Allium cepa, assembly GCA_030765085.1. NCBI lineage: Eukaryota > Viridiplantae > Streptophyta > Magnoliopsida > Asparagales > Amaryllidaceae > Allium > Allium cepa. The sequence goes on from CM060941.1 coordinate 513,487,764, forward strand.
GTTAGTAGGTCTGTCTGAAAATTGTAGTATAAACAAAAGTCCTTCTAGCAATGAGAGGAGACTAGAAATCCATATCGGGCCATAATGAAAGAAGTTTAGAAATCAATATCTGATAATAGTAAAAGATCAAAATACTATATCTGATAATAATAGAAGACCAAAAATCCAAATCTGGCTATAATAGAAAAGGAGAAATCTAGCAATAATAGTACAAGACTAAAAATTCTTATCTGATAATAGTAGAAGACTAGAAATCCAAATATTCCAATAATAGAAGAAGAACAATAATCCAAATCTAGTAATAATAGAAGAAGACCAGAAATCCACATTTGGCAATAATAATAGAAGAAGACCAGAAATCCACATTTGGCAATAATAATAGAAGGTCGAAAATCGAAATCTTGCAATAATAGAAGACTAGAAATTCAAATCTGATAGTAATAGAAGACCGGGAATCCACATCTGACACTGATAGTAGAAGACCAGAAATCCACATTTGGCAATAATAGAAGTAGACCGAAAACCAAATCTAGGAATAATAGAAGAAGACTGGATATGCACATCTAGCAATAACAGATAAGACCAAAAACCAAATCTGGCAATAATAGAAGAAGACCATAAATCTATATCTGAAAATAATAGAAGACCAAAAATTCTTATCTAATGGCGGAAAATTGCATCTGATAGGGAGAATAAATGGCTCATACTCGATGGACCATTCTTTGGAAGATTTGTTTAATTTGAAGCAATACTTTGCTCAGATTTTGATAGATCTTCCTCTAGAAGATTGATTGATCTAGAGTATTACTTAACTCAAACTTTGATAGATTTTCCTATTTGAAGATTGATTTGGAGCTTTAGCGAGGCCTTTGATGATGGGACTGAAGGTTTTCCTAATACTTTAGTGAGGCCTTTAATGACGGCACTAAAGGCTTACTCCGACCTCCCTCTAGGAGGCACTGCAGTAAGGCCTTTGATGACAACACTGTAGGCTTTCCTAGTGCTTTAGTGAGGCCTTTAATGATTGCATTATTGTTGACTTCGACCTCCCTCTAGGAGGCGCTTCAGTGGGGCCATTGATTACGACACTAAAGGCTTAGATAGGACCTTTGATGGCCCAGGACCTCTTACAGTCATGAGCTTTCGATTGCTAGGGAATTTAATGGCCAGTGATCTCTTATGGTCATGAGCCCTAGATGACCATGAGCCTTTGATGTCTAGGGCCTTTGATGCCTAGTGACGATGTAACATCCTGGTATTTTCAACCATTCACATCCGCACATGTTGGACTTGAATTGCTCAAAATATCATATTGTTAATTTTAAATTGGAAAAACTCGGTATAAACAGTAAATAAAGATCACAGAATCATAGACACGGAATAATATAACAATAATGCAGCAGAAACAAAAGAATAGTAGTTCATGAAGCTACTATTTATATAATAGAGTTATATAAGATAAAACAGAAGTCTCAAATACTATAGTCAAATACAAGATCATAATACATCACTGGAATCAACTGACTAATTGCAAGCTGAAAGATGCAGATGGATCTCCAAGCGAAGCTCCAACTCCAAAGGTGAGTCTCAAAAGCTGTATCACTCAGTCTGACCTGAGCATAAAGCAAACACAAAACACTCGAGTCAGGATTAACATTCTTATACCAATAAATCCAACTCAAGTGAAATAACAACTGAAAAACAAATAACTCAAAGGATGTTTGGGATAACCATCCTCTAAGAATCCATGAAACTATCTACTATATAGTAATATACGCTATTAACAACCAAACGTCCTTATAACACCGTGTTCATTTATATTTCAAATCAAAATATCATATCCATTTCAAAACCGTATCAAAACATTATCATTCTTCACTCCAAATATATCTATCTCCAAAATCATGGCATTTTCAAAGTTATAACACCTCCAAAATTACAAAGCATAGAAATTATAACATTTTGGAAATCATAACACTTGATAACATAATACTTAAATTCATAACTTTGGGATCATAACTTCCCACTTGAACAGTTTAGATATTAATAATAGTATATATAATAAAATAGTTTATAAAATAAAATAGTTTATATAAATAGTTATAAGTTAAAATAGTTTATATCAAAATCATTTATAAAGTAAAATATATAAATAGTTTTAAATATAATTAAAAATACTTTATATAATAAAATAGCTTCCTAAAATTTCACAACTCGATTCCAAATCAACCCAAATTCAAAATTTAAATTTAATTAAATCTCAATTCATCAATATCAACCCAATTCAGTTTCTCAACAAAACCATTTCAATTTTTGTCGATTTCAAATACGATTTGATCCACAAAATAAACAGTTTCAATTTTAATACTTTCAAAGCTTTAAATTTTCAAAATTTTCAAAACTACATTTGATAATTCCATATATATATCAAATTCACTTTACTATTATTTATTTTGAAATATTTACTTAATCATTCAAATAACATTTAAATAAAACTTAAAATTTCAAATTTAAATAAAACTAAATATACCATTTTCAATTTATGTAAATTTGAAATATTCACTTAAATCACTTTTAATCAGAATTAAGTTATAAAATCATATCATTAAAATCCCAAATTTAATAAATTTCAAATCAAACTTATTTTAGTATAATTCTAAAATAAATTCAATTTCATACCAATTTCTATTTATCTTTCCAACCTTAATTTATCAAAAAAATTATTTTAAACACTATATTTGAAAATATAAATTTTAAATAAAACTTAAACATAATATTAAATTTATTTATATATAAAATATATTTATGTATTTTAAAAATAGTAAATTTATAAATAAATTCTTAAAACTTAAAATTCCAAAATTAACTTATATATATAAAAATTTTACAACATATAAATATAAAAATCTAAATTTTAAACTTTATAAAATTACATTTATATATAATATCTTAAATTTAATATTTATTAACCATAAATTTATTTTCTAAAACTATAGAAATTATTTTCAAAATATTTATATATAGACCAACGATGTCTGTATATAATTTCTTTCCTATGGTCAAGTGATACATATATTTACCATTTCAATCCACATTTAAATATAAATACAGGTATATATCATTTCAACCCGCAATCCCAAATTCGATTCAATGAAAATTGCTTGGGTTTATCATTTCAACCCATAATGATTTTCCCTTACTCTATAGATTCGGGTATGTATCATTTCAATCCATAGTGAATTCTATACTAACAGGGAGCTTATAGAGTGGTAACAAATATAATAATAATATAACAGGCATATATCATCAATATAAATAACAGATAATGGTGTCAGATGTCACAAGTGAACAGATAGCATATATATATATATATATATATATATATATATACACACACACACATACATACACACACACAACAATGTAAATAACTAACAGCAGCATATTTTAATTTTCGTTTCAATTGAAGTCAAATTTACTAAATATAAGAACGTTAATCATGAGTGATGGCTCACCTTTCGAGGCTAGAGATGAACGAGAATGAGATGGGTTATGAATCCGAGCATGAATTCCAAAGAAAAATCAAGATTGAACTCGAATTCTACGAACAGAGCTGATAAATGGGAATCGATGAGAAAAAATTAGAATCAACTTGATACATATACAGAAATATATATATATATATATATATTTGTTTTAAAATCCATTTCAATATATATACATTGCAAATCAAAATTTATTTCAAATTCACAAAAAAAATTCCATATATATTTGAAATCAACTCATAAATACTTATATATAGACAAATACATAAACGTATGTATAAGCGTACATACTTATTGAAATCAAAAATTACAAAATTAATATAACTTAACTCATTATAATATATTAGAACTCACCGATAATAAATAAACCTATATTTATATAAACAGCAAACAGTAACAGCACATTATAAATATAAACTATTATAAACTTCTCAACATTAACAAATATATATTTGTACATTATAACTAGATAAAATAATAAAAAAATTATATATATATATATATATCCACACACTCTTGACACACATACATATAAACTTATATGCCTATTTTATAAGCAACCCTTACCTATAAACATATTATATATATATACAAACCCATACTTGGACATGATTTATAAATTATACCGGTAATATATAAACTGACTCCTGTAAATATTTTAAACAAACCCAATGCATGAAATAAATGTCATAACTTATACAATCAAACACATATATCATTTGAAATACATACATACACACATACATACATATACATACACACACACACACACACACATATATATATATATATATATTATATAACTAACAATATATAAAATTTCAAATACATAACTTATATACAAAAATAGAACTCACGTACTAATGCATATAACATGTGTGTGTGTGTATAAATGTAAACTCATATGACCAATATATATATAAACTGGGAATCGAAATACATGTTAATATATATATATACACACCTATACATAGATGAGAAGAGCGGCATTCGACCTCGAGTGGTGATGGATGGGCGGTGGTAGTGAAAGGCTTTCGGCCTTGCTGGAGGAGGCACGAAGGAGTAACGGCCTAGAAGAGGTGGGTCTGCAAGCACTCGGACGGTTGTACGGTGCTTGCATGGATGAGGGGAATGAATGCTTGGAGGTTTTGTATCGGCTGGAGTAAGAAGAAATGACTTCGAGAAACTCGCATGAGGCCACAATGAAGGAGGAGCTTCGTTTATTGGTTGGAGCTGCTGACGCGGTGATTGGCTGGAGGGGAGACAAGCATGGTTAGAAGACGGAGGCTGGCGAGATGGTTGATGTGGTGAGTGAGATTTTCCGAAGCAGTGGAAGTGAAGTTGTGGTCGGTTGTAAGAATAAAGAGACGAGAGTGAGCAGGCTTCATCATTTTTTTAGAGGAAGAATGGCCAAAATGAAAAGAAGAGTTAGCAGGCAAGCTTTGCGTGAGGAAAGGGATGGGAGAGTTAGGAAGAGCAATGAACAGCCAAATAAAGAAATTTTATATTTTCAAACTGATAGAAATAAAGTCAGAACGAATCATCAATGCATTGAACTGATGGAATGGAAACAGCTAGCCATTGATTTGGCAGATAATAAATGCTAGTGATTTTTGGGTTTGTACGGTGAAAATGAAAGGGTATAGGAAGCTAAAAGGTCTAAATGTGGAGCCAATACGGAAATCGTTTCCGTAGATCTCGCCGTCTTCCAGACTCCAAAACACATAAACGAATATGTTGCGGAGATCAACACGACGAGACGATCAAAACGGTATAAAATATTAGTGATAGATGCATCCTATCAAAAGTCAATATCGGTACTGAAAATGCTGCTAAAACGTTGAAAATAAGATAATCGGAGCAATAGCAGTTCAAATTTGGCGAAACGAACATGACGTCTCACTCAGAAGATGATTTACAAATTTATTATATAAAAATATTCGGGTTTGGAAAACATTTTATTATCATTAATTTTAACTGATTTGAATTGAAATAAAATTACATAATAAAATAAACTTCCATATTATTAATTGAAAATTTACAATTTGCTATGTTTAATTAGGCGTAATCCAAATATCAAATTTATATTTAAAAATTGTATTATTTAAAATTTCACAAAAATTCAATTAAGTATATTATTAAAACGAATAAAATTATTAGAAATTTACAATTCATTACACTCACCCCACTTAAAACTTTCCGTCTCCGAAAGGAAGGAGGTATGAGAATAGAACAACCAAAAGAAAAATAGATTGACAAACAAAATAAAAAAACTAATTTAAAACCATATAAATTTCAATTATTTTAATTTATATTCAACAGTTTAGTTTAATCCATTTTGTTAAATCAGTAAATAGTCATTCAATTCAAATTGTTAGTTCAAATTGTCAATTCAAATCATATAAATTTCATTTAGTCTTTAAATTGATTTCTACTAACTTATTTATATAAAGATCAATCACTTAAATAATTTGTTTTCTATTAAAGATTTAAGTCATAAATGAATCATTTCAAAAAAATATTTCTTAAGCTTCTATTGCCCTACTTAAGTTTATAACCTAATTCGGTTATTGAATAAAAATTTAAGTTTTTGGTATTTGCCTTTGAAGAGAAAAGAAATATTTTAATATATCTAAAAAAATTCAGTTAAAACATTTTAACTCATTCACTTAGTAAAATATATGATACATTTAAAACATCCTTATAGCATTATGCAAAGATTTTTCAAAATTCTGAAGCAATGTTAGAAATTATATTAAAACAAAAAGCTTTAAAATAAAGTTCCTTAAATCCAATAATTTATTAGAATCGTATTTTTTTTTATAAGTATAAACTCAAGATTATTAAACTGAAACTAATAGTACACTTCAAATCTTACATTAAATTTCTAAATCAAAGTATAAAATTTTATATCTTTGTAACTAATTTTACAGCCTTGTTTAAAATGAATATTCAAATCATGGTAAACATTATTATGGTTTAATACAAAATTTCAAACAGTAAATAAACCAATAAATTTACTATTAGTACTTCGAAATCAAGTAAATATTCCAAACTATACTTCCAAAATAGAGGTTCAAACTTATTTTTCAAGTACATTACTATAAATAAACTTCGCAAATCAATATATTTCCATTTATATAATATCTTTAAATTATACATTCACAAAAACTTATATAAATTTTACTTGAAATATTCATTTGAAAACTTCATTTGCAAATCAGTTATCTTTAATACTTTAATACTTTTCAAAACTCATTTATAAAATTTCTTGCTTCATTTATAGATGCCAATTAAATTTTTTAAATAACACCTTTATAAATATATGTAAGCTATTTGAAAATAATTATTTACATCACTACTTATATTTACAAAGAAGCTATTGAAAACATTAAATCTATAATTCATAAATTTAATAATTTTGCCTTAAGATACTTTTCAAACATTATTCATAAATCAATAATCATTTACTTTAAATATGTTTTATTTATTTAATAACTTCTAAAATATTTACAACACTAATAATTTACTATTAAACCGTGTAGTATAAAAATAAACAATATTTTGAACATTTTAAAAGTATTTAGAATGAAAAATGATCAAAATATACTTTATATAATACTTTATCAAAATACTTTTATAACTCGATGTCTTAATAGGTTTATCCTCATTCTTGCAGACTCTGGCCGTACGTTGATCAGGTGTAAGGCTAGAAATCTTCAAGTACTTAGTAGACTTGTTTCAACACCAAGTGAAAAATACTTAAAAATAGGTATGAGAAGTACACTCAAAATCCAATGTCAAATGATGATAATACGATAGCAGTGGTCCGCTGCTGATCCAGTATTTATACAATGGACACAAAACTTTCCAGAAGATCCTTCCATCTTTCAGATTCCAAAAAAATATAGTAGCCAGTTCGCAAACAAGGGACCATCGACCTCTGCTGCAGTGGTACGCTGCTGATTCAATGATTTACGCAATGGATACATTTCCTTCCCGGAAGATCCACAAACAACAGATCCCAGGATCGAAAGCGCCTCCATTGGGTAAACTAAAGAACCATCTACCCTGAAAAAATCGAGGAACTCATGAGTTTAAATCCGGACAACCATATCAGTTCAAATCCATTATGGAATTCACCCAAGTCCATTAGGATTTATCAATCGAATCCATTCTTGGATTCCTCAAGTCCATCTGGGTCGAAGCATATCATACTATACTTCTTCACGGAGGGTACTTTCCCATACCTCTTACTTCAAAATATAACATACCACCCTTTCAAAATCATAGCTTCAAATATCACACTTATATAGATTCCATTATATATAAGATTTCATTTCAGATAAAGTACTTACCAAAATCAATAATCTCAAATATATCAAATCATTCTTATATAAATTTCGTTATATATAAGGTTTATCTCTTCAAATCGAATACCTTCCAAAATCAATAGTTTTGAAAAATCACCTTGTGCTTATATAAAGTCCGTCTTATACAAGAATTACAATTTTCCAAGATCAATTTCATTGAATGAAACAACATATTCAAAATTAGAGGAGTCCTAAACGAAGAGAACCCGAATCACAAAAACAAACTCGGGAGGAAGATATGATAATTAAATTACAAATGATGAAAATGGATAGCCTTGTATTAATCGCGGGTGACCTTAAACGGGTCAATCGTGACTTCAAGAATTAGATCGATGCAGAATTATGAGGCAAATCGGCATTCGATCGCAAGAGAATTTACCCTAGTCGTCTGCTAGAGAACATTAGTGTATAACAAGAAATAGCAGTATCTAAACCACGGATACAAAAATATTCGGTGACGCAATGTTGTTGTAAAGCAGTTTCACTCCTTTCAAAATAATTCAATGGAGCTATTGGATGCTCCAAAATCAAAAGAATTTGGAAAGGCAAGACAAGAATAGATTTTGAAATCGAGGGAAACGTTTCAAAATTCAAAGAAAACTGAGTCAAAGAGGAAGAGATTCAAGCTCGAACGAAAGTGATTCCGTAAATAATTTACCTTATATGTTGAGTTTTGCCCAAAACCAAAGCTCTGATACCAACTGTAACATCCTGGTATTTTCAGCCATTCGCACCCACACATATTGGACGTGCATTGCTCAAAATATCATATTGTCAATTTTAAATTGGCAAAACTCAGCTTAAACAGTAAATAAAGATCACAGAATCACAGACATAGAGTAATATAACAATAATGCAGCGAAAACAAAAGAATAGTAGTTCATGAAGCTACTATATATAAAATAGATTTATATAAGATACAACAGAAGTCTCAAATACATAGCCAAATACAAGATCAGAATACATCACTGGAATCAACTGACTAACTACAAGCTGAAAGATACAGATGGATCTCCAAGTGAAGCTCCAACTCCAAAGGTGAGTCTCAAAAGCTGTGTCACTCAGTCTGACCCAAGCGTAAAGCAAACACAAAATACTCGAGTCAGGATTAACATTCTTATATCAATAAATCCAACTCAAGTGAAATAACAACTAAAATACAAATAACTTAAAGGATGTTTGGTATAACCATCCTCTAAGAATTCGTGAAACTATCTACTATATAGTAATATACGCTATTAACAATCAAACATCATTATAACAACGTGGTCATTTATATTTCAAACCAAAATATCATATCCATTTCAAAACCATATCAAAACAATATCATTCTTCACTCCAAATATATCTATCTCCAAAATCATGGCATTTTCAAAGTTATAACACCTCCAAAATTATAAAGCAATAAAATTATAACATTTTGGAAATCATAACACTTGATAACATAATTCTTTGAAATTCATAACTTTGGGATCATAACTTCCCTCTTGAACAGTTTAGATATTAATAACCGTATATATAATAAAATAGTTTATAAAAGAAAATATTTTTATAAAATAGTTATAGGTTAAAATAGTTTATATTAAAATAATTAGTATAATAAAATAGTTTATGTTAAAATCATTTATAAAGTAAAATGTATAAATAGTTTTAAATATAATTTAAAAATACTTTATATAATAAAATAGCTTCCTCAAATTTCACAACTCGATTCCAAATCAACCCAAATCCAAAATTCAAATTTAATTAAATCTCAATTCGTCAATTTCAACCAAATTCAGTTTCTCAATAAAACCATTTCACTTTTTGTCGATTTCAAATACGATTCGATCCACAAAATAAACCATTTCAATTTCAATATTTTCAAAGCTTTAAATATTCAAAAATTTCAAAACTAGATTTGATAATTCCGTATATATATATAATTCACTTTAATTATTATTTATTTTGAAATATTTACTTAATCATTCAAATAACATTTGAAAAAAACTTCAAGTTTCAAACTTAAATAAAATTAAATATATCATTTTCTACTAATGTAAATTTGAAATATTCACTTAAATCACTTTTAATCAAAATCAAGTTGTAAAATAATATCTTTAAAATCCTAATTTAATAAATTTCAAATCAAACTTATTTGAGTATAATTCTTAAATAAATTAAATTTCAAACCAATTTCTAGTTCTCTTTCCAACCTTAATTTATCAAAAAAATTATTATAAACACTATATTTGAAAATATAAATTTTAAATAAATACTTAAACACAGTATTAAATATATTTATATATTAAAACTATTTATATATTTTAAAAATAAAAAATTTATAAATAAATTCTTTAAACTTAAAATTCCAAAAATAACTTATAACTATAAAATTTTCACAACATATAAATTTAAAAATCTAAATTTTTAACTTTATAAAAATACATTTATATATAATATCTTAAATTCAATATTTATTAACCATAAATTTCTTTTCCAAAACCATATAAATCATTTTCAAAAAATTTATATATAGACCAAGGGTGTCGGTATATAATTTCTATCCAATGGTCAAGTGATACGGATATTTATCATTTCAATCCGCAATTTAAAAATGAATACGGGTGTATATCATTTCAACCGCAATTCCGAACTCAATTCAATGAAAATCGCTTGGGTTTATCATTTCAACTCATAATGATTTTCCCTTATTTTACAGATCGTTCGGGTATGTATCATTTCAATCCATAGTGAATTCTATATTAGCAGGGAATTTGCAGAGTGATAACATATATGATAATAATATAACAGGCATATATCACCAGTATAAATAACAGATAATGGTGGCAGATGTCACAAGTGAACATATATATATATATATATATATATCAATGTAAATAACTAACAGCAGCATATTTCAATTGTCGTTTCAATTGAAGTCAAATTTAATAAATATAACAACGTTAATCGTAAGTGATGGCTCCCCTTCGGAGGCTAGAAATGAACGAGAATGAGATAGGTTACGAATCCGGGAACGAATTCCAAAGAAAAATCAAGATTGAACTCGAATTCGACGAACAGAGCTGATAAATGGGAATCGATGAGAACAAATTAGAATCAACTTGATATATATATATGTATGTATGTATGTATGTTTCAAAATCCATTTCAACATATATACATTTCAAATCAAAATTTATTTCAAATTCACACAAAAAAATAATTTCCGTATATTTGAAATCAACTCATAAATACTTATATATAGACAAATACATAAACGTACATACTTATTGAAATCAAAAATTACAAAAACAATATAACTTAACTCATTATGATATATTGGAATTCACCGATAATAAATAAACCTATATTTATATAAACAGCAAACTGTAGCAGCACATTATAAATATAAACTATTATAAACTTCTCAACATCATACATATGTATATATAAACAAATATATATTTGTATATTATAACTAAATAAAATAATAAAAAAGTGTGTGTATATATATAAATGAAACTTCTACATAATATGTATATTAACATATATTTACTTTAGTGTAAAATTTCTAAAAATCTGGACATAGTATATATATAATATTCTTGACACACATACATATAAACTTATATACCTATTTTATAAGCAACCCTTGCCTGTAAACTTATTATGCATATACAAACCCATGCTTGGATATGATTTATACGATATTCCAGTAATATATAAACTGACTCTTGTAGATATTTCAAACAAACCCAATGCATGAAATAAATGCCATAACTTATACAGTCAAACACATATATAATTTGAAATACATACATACATACATACGTATATATATATATATTATATAACTAACAATATGTAAAATTTCAAATACATAACTTATATACCAAAACAGAACTCATGTACTAATATATATAACATGTATATATATAAACGTAAACTCATATGACCAATATATATATAAACTGGGAATCGAAATACATGTTAATATATATATATATATATATATATATATATATAGTGATGAGAAGAGCAGGATTTAGCTTCGAGTGGTGATGGCTGGGCAGTGGTAATGAAAGGCTTTCGACCTTGCTGGAGGAGGCATGAAGGAGTAACGTACTGGAAGAGGTGGGTCTACGAGCACTCGAGCGGTTGTACATTGCTTGCATGGATAAGGGAGATGAATGCTTGGAAGGTTTGTATTGGTTTGGGTAAGAAGAAATGACTTCGAGAAACTCGCATGAGGCCACAATGAAGGAGGAGCTTCGGTTATTGGTTGGAGCTGCTCATGCAGTGATTGGCCGGAGGGGAGATGAGCATGGTTAGAAGACGGAGGATGGTGAGATGGTTGATGTGGGGAGAGAGATTTTCCCGAGCAGTGGAAGTGAAGTTGTGGTCGGTTGCAATAATAAAGAGACGAGAGTGAGCAGGCTTCATCATTTTCTCTTTTTAGAGGAAGCATGGCCAAAATGAAAAGAAGAGCCGGCAGGCAAGCTTTGCGTGAGGAAAGGGATGGGAGAGTTTGGAAGAGCAATGAACAGCCAAATAAAGAAATTTTATATTTTCAAACAGATAGAAATTAAGTCAGAACGAATCATCAATGCATTGAACTGATGGAATGGAAACAGTTGGCCATTGATTTGGCAGATAATAAATGCTAGTGACTGTTGGGTTTGTACGGTGAAAATGAAAGGGTACAGGAAGCTAAAAGGTCTAAATGTGGAACCAAAACGGAAATCGTTTCCGTAGATGTTGCCGTCTTCCGGACTCCGAAACACACAAACGAATATGCTATGAAGATCAGCACAACGAGACGATCAAAACAGTATACAAATATCAGTGATAGAACTATCCTATCAAAAGTCGATATCTGGTACCAAAAATGCTACTAAAACGCTGAAAATAAGATAAATGGAGCAATATCAGTTCAAACTTGGTGAAATGAACATGACGTCTCACTCAGAAGATGATTTACAAATTTATTATATAAAAATATTCAAGTTTGGGAAACATTTTTTATCATCAATTTTAACTGATTTGAATTGAAATAAAACTACATAATAAAATAAACTTCCACATTATTTATTGAAAATTTACCATTTACTGTGTTTAATTAGGCGTAATCCAAATATCAAATTTATATTCAATATTTTATTATTTAAAATTTCACAAAAATTCAATTAAATATATTATTAAAACAAATAAAATTATTAAAAATTTACGGTTCGTTATAGACCACTTGCGATCATGAGCATTTGATGGCTAAGGCTTTTTTGCCTTGTGAGAATCCTACCCCTTTTCACAATTGAACTGATAAATTCTTTTTATTCATCCACTATTGCAAAATATGGATGCAAATGTTTGGCATTCCATGTCCTCGCTATGATGTTGCCATTTAGTCGGTAGAGTCAACAAGTCCTGGGCAGGATTACTTTGTATATAATTAAGGGTCCTTTCTAATTTAGTCCAACCAGCCTATTTGTCGGATTCTTAGAGTTTGCCATGACTCTTCGGAACATTAGATCTCCTTATTGAAATGATTTTCCTTTTATTCTAGAGTTATAATATTCGATTATTCTTGGTTGATACTTAGTTGTTCATATGGCTGCTTCGTCTCTTAACTCATTGATCAAGACTAAAGATTTTCTTTTTAACTCTTGATTTGGATTGAATGCATGTGTAATCATTCGATGAGAAGCTACTTCAACCTCAATTGGGAGCATGTCTTCACAACTATATTTAGGGTGTATAGGTATGCCCTATCGTGGTTTTAGTAGAAGTTTTGTATACCCATAGAATGAGAGGTAGTTCCTCTTTCCAAATCCCTTTTGCTTAGTCCAACTGCTTTTTAAGAATCATCTATACTATTTTATTGGCTGCTTCAATAGCTACATCTGCTTTGGGAGGAGCTACAGATGAAAAGCTTTTGACGATTTCATTCTTGTTACATGTGAATTTTTCACTTTTAAATTGAGTTCCATTGTCAGATTTTATCTCGTATGGAATCCTGAATCTGGTTATCATATTCTTAATTACAAACTTGATAGCTTTTCCTAATGTGATATTCAGAGGCGGTCAGCTTCTATCCACTTTGTAAAATAATCAATGGCTACCACTGCATATTTAGTCCCTCCTTCGAATATAGGAAGTGTCCCTTTTAAATTGTTTCCCCGTACGCCAAAAGGCCATAGGCTTGAGATAGTAGTCAATTCACCTGATGGTATGCGTGGGATCTTAGAGAACTCTTGACATTTTTCACATCATCTTACGTAATCAATGGCTTAACTGGTCATCTAGGGACAATACATGCCTTGTCCCATAACTTTCTTGGCTAACTTTGTATCAATTGAATGGTCTCCTTAGAATCCTTCGTGGACTTCCCTTAGCAACTTTGCCATGTCTCTGGATCAATACATCTTAAGTAAGGAAGTGAGTATCCCTTTTAATAAAGTATCTCGTTTGTCACGATACAAGTTGGGGCTTGATATTTTATCCTCCTTCTTCCTTTTTATCCGCTGGTAGTTTTTATTTTATTAAATATTTGATGGTAGATGTCATCCAATTATTCTTGCATTGATCACTAATTTTCAAATGAGGGATCTTTCTCAGAGAACTAAGCTTAATCTTCTTTCTCCTTGTGTGCTAAGGCTTGAGACATGAACAATACTAAAGCATCATTTCCTAGATTAGGGTTTTTCTCCTCTATAATAGGATTCGCTGGTAGTCTATTGACATAATTTGAGCTTTCGGTGCCCCTTATGAGCTAGCCAAGTTAGCTAAGGAATCGACTTGAGAGTTCTTTTCTCTAGGCACTTAGTGTATTGAGAAATCGTCGAATTGATTAAGCATCTTCAATATCTACTTGAAATATAGGATCATTCTGGCATCCTTCATCCGATACATCTAATTTGGTTAATACAACATTAGTTGCAAGTCAATAAAAATCACAATTCTAGGCATTTTCAACTGGAGGGCTAGAGTAAGTCCTGCTACCATAGATTCATATTCTGCTACATTGTTGGTGGTTGGAAACCTTATCTTCATTGCACATGCAAACGATGTCCATCATGAGTTATGACCACATACCTAGCTCTTGCTCTTTGTTCATCTGATGTTCTTTCTATAAAAAGCTGCCACTTACGTTTTAGTCCTTTTTCTTTTTCTGATTGCTCATTGTGAATATGGTACATTATTTGACTAAATCGGCTAGTGCCCATCCCTTAATGGACACCCAAAGCAGGAATTCGATATCATATTGGCCAAGTTCAATTCTCTACTTAACTAATTGTCTTGAAGTTTCCTATTTACTAAAAACCTGCTTCAGTGGGAAACTAGTTAAGACTTTGATTAGATGCGCTTGGTAATAGGCCCTTAACTTGCATGTGGTGAGCATCAAGTAGTACATCAGTTTCTCTATAATTGGATATCTAGTTTTTGCATCCTTGAGTCTTTTGCCCGGTTTAATATACTGGAAGCTGAACCCCCCTCTCTTCTCTTATCAATACCGAGCTAATAGAAATTTCAGAAACTACCATACGTTGATAAAAAAATTCCTCATCTACAAGCCTAGAGAGAAATGGTGGTTTTTCCCAAATGATTTTTCCACTCCTTAAAAGCCTTTTGACAATCCTCACACCATTCGAAATTTTTCTTCTTCTTAATCACATTGATGAATAGAATGCATTTGTCGATAGCCTTGGAAATAAATTTATTTAATGCTACCACTCTTCCATTCAAGCTCATTAAGTCTTTGCTTGTCTTAGGTTCTGCCATATATCTAATAGCTTGAATTTGGTTAGGGTTAGCTTTAATTCCCCTTGCACTAACGATATATCCCAAAAATTTCCGTACGAATTCCAAAAGAAAATTTTTGTGGGTTAAGCTTCATCTAATATCTTTATAATAAACCGAACACTTCTTTTAGGTCTTTTAGATGGCTTCTTTTCTCCCAGGACTTGACCAACATGTCATCTACAAATACTTCCATGTACCAACCAATTGTTCCCTGAACATTCTATTCATCGGTCACTTATATGTTGCTCCTGGATTCTTCAATCCAAATGGCATCACTTTGTAGGAATATGTTTCCTGATCTGCTATAACACTAGTGTTTTCCTCATCTGGTTTGAACATTGGAATTCGATTGTATCTTGAATATGCATCCATGAAAGATAAGAGTTAGCGCTAGCTTGTTGCATGGACTAACCAATCTATCCTCGGTAAGGGATAGTGGTCCTTTGGACACGCTTTGTTCAAATCAGTATAATTGATACACGTTCTCCACTTCCCATTGGATTTCTTGACTATCATTGGAGTAGCTAACCATTTCGGATAGAGAACCTTTATAGTAAACCCATTCTAAAGCAGCCTTTTGACTTCTTCTTTCAAAGCATTAGACCGGACTTTATCAAACTGTCTCTTCTTCTACTGGACTAGTGCGACATTTGGATCTACATTCAAGGCGTGACACATGACGGTTTGATATTTTTTGACTATACTTGAGTGAGTTAAAGAAAACACATCTTTGTCAGATTAAAGGAACTGAATAGCTCTCCTTTGATCCTACTGGCTAATTCTTTTCCAATTTTAACTTTCTCCATTGTATCTATCGAATCCAAGCAATTTTCTTCAAGATCTTCTGTTGGATTCATTCTTTCTTGTTCGTTTCCATAGTCTAGTTTAGTGTTAATTTCCTCAACTTCCGTTTCATCTTTTACAGGTTTGCTTCCTACCTATTTATTTTCTTTTTAGAGAAGTCAAATTTCCCTAACATATGTTTTGCCGTCTTAATAGGCGATGTTTTAGCTTTGGATGATGAGTTTGAAGAATCATCATCCAAAGGCATTTTAGTATCAGTTCTGATTATTTCATTTTTCTCCAAATTGTAACAAGAAGGATAGTCTTGTTTATATTGCTCAATAGTCACAAAATTCACCTCATGAACACCAAATTGTTCTACACTTATGGTTCTCCATCCATCTTTGGTTAATAATTTCACTATCAAGTACTAGTGAAACAAAAGCATCAACTTCATCCAAAACTGGCCTACCAATCAAGGCATTATAATAAATAGGTTGGTCAATGATGACAAAGAGAGTTTCAAAGGTTCAGGAACACGGAAGGACCCGCATTTGCACAAGAAGCTTTATTTGTCCCATACAAGTTGACCCTTTATTGTTGAACCCAAAAATAGGTTCAAAACTTGTTTGAGCTTTTCCTCTGAGAACCCAGCTTGTCAAGGATGCTTGAAAATTATGCTGACAGCACTTCCAGTGTCCACAAAAATTTTAACAACCATAGAAAGTCTAATTTGTGCGGTTAACATAAGTAGATCATTATGCGGATGGCAAACCCCTTTAGTTCTTGTGGGGTAATGGTCAAATTACGCATATGAATTTGGAATCTTAAGCTCTTGAGCGATGGAAAACTCCTTTATTGTTTCCAGGCAGTGTGGGCCATTGCAGATAATGTTAATTCTTTTATGAGGTGGAATGAAGTCTGGCTGAATATCATCTTTACCATATTTGCAGTGTTTCTTGGTGGCCTTTGGCTGCCATTTTCAGAGCGAACAACTTGTTAATTATCCTTAATGAACTCCTTCCTTTATCTGGCATGAGTCATTCGTTGGATTATTCCCGCTAGTACTCGACACTCATCTATTTTGTACCCATTCGATTTATGATCAATGTGATGCCCTACCCTGAGGCCTACACTAGTAAAGAATATTAAAAATAAAATTGTCGACTAGTGTGGAGAATAGGGCTGGTTAGGAGCGACCATTCGTGAACTTTACTTTAAGCGATCATTGATATGTTGATTAATATGCTATATATTTCTTAAATCAAGTAGAATCGACGTATACAATTCAGGCTTAAAACAAAACTACGATGGCTATAATAAAAATTTAGATCAACATATAACAATATGTAGATTACTGAATTATAGATCAATCATAGCAGAATACAATTGATACAAGTCTGAACTGACACAAAATGGAAACACGGTGTAGCTAACATATATACAAATTACTACATCTCAAAAGACATGAATATGTACATGAAAGGAGTCTAATCTCAACATAAGATACAACATGATATCAAATATATACATAGGTTGACAAATGTAAGCCACTAGAAAACTGATAGGACATCCACTCTAATGTCTTAAGCTGAACGACCTGAAACATTTTGGTCTGGCCTGAGTGTTATAAGAAAATTGGGTCAATCTAGACTAAGATAATGTGTTAGGAGAACTGAATGATAGATAAAGTAAACTAGATCTCAAATACAGTCATATAACATCAAATATCAAGCATGCATCAATAACTTCAAATCACCAAATATTAAAACTCAAGACAGCTTCCTAAAAGCAACAAATCCCCAAAGTGATTTAGTGATAATTCAACAACATCAAATCCTAAAATCTTACAAATTGAAATCTAGAAATCTCATAATAAGAGGAGAAGGCGCCAAACTCTAAGATTGCTGAATAAATTTTCCTACATGAAAGTAACTCCAAGATAGATGTATAAGGCTATAAACATCAAGATAAGTACGAGACCTATAAACATCGAAATAGGTAAGGGACCTATAAACAGCAAAGTATGTGCGAGACCTATAAAAAAAAATAGGAACGAGTCCTATAAACATCAAGATAGGTAAGAGTCCTATTAACATCATAATAGGTACAAGACCTACAAACTCCAAAAGCAAGCCATAAACTCATCGATAAAAATGTTAGGTACTTCTACATAACAACCAAATAGATAATGACCATGTGTCCTATACAACATGGATTTACTCAAACGTTTACTATACAATAGTAAACTATAATTATGTATAGCAATGCTTTGGTTAAACAAGTCCGTGAATTAACCAGTAAATTAAATGTGGGCATTCCATACCACTCTTTTTATTCATCCATTTGAATCAATTCCTCATTCAATTGATGTCATGCAATTTTATGGAAATATTTCCCTTTAGAAACAATTTCTAAAATTACTGATTTAAAGAAGAAATATACATATATAAGTACGCTTTTCAAACAATTTCTCCAAATTAATTTTAAAACCATTATAAATGCAAATAAATAGAGTGTGTGTGTGTGTTTATTACTAAAATTCTTTATATATATATATATATATATATATTAGATTGGCACTTAAAAAGGTTGTGTAGGTCTGATGTATAAATTAGCCATTTGTAAATCCGAGTTGAAAACGTGCATCAAAAGTATTTATTACTTCCAAGATCAATAGAACAATCGCTATGGCATAAAGCATCAAGCGAGTTCATCAATCCATTAATAAAAACTCCTTGAAATATCAATGAAATTGATTTAAAGGCAACACCAAAATCAAGAGTTTAAATCTCGGAATTGAGTATTAAAAATCATCACAAAATGGCAATTAAACATGCACAGATAAGCATCTAAGTGAGAAACAAGCAAAGCAGTGCCTTCGAGAAGCATGGGAACATAACCTGGGCTCAGCTCTGGTTATGCACCGGTGCATCGGTCGTGTGTGACCAGTGGACCGGTCACACTGCATGGGCTGAACTCCAGGAAATTTTCTTGGCTTCTTGGATGTCTGATAGTGGTGATTTTCCTAGTGAGGGTTGTTCAACTCAAAGGGTATCTATTGTGAAGCTATGCAAGCATATAAACAACCATGATTACAAATTCAATGATTTACATGAGGCTTTCAACGAAATTGATAATTAGGCAACATGATTCAAAGTTTACTAAAACTAATTAAGAGAAAATCAACTTGTACTTATCAAATTATCTCAACAACTCGCAATCATTCATAGCCTAGAAGTGCGAGATAAACTCACTAATACAAGTTAATTAATGGCATGAACTCGGATTCCTCTAGGCCAATGACTTTTAGAAAATATAATTAGGTTGATTTTTAGAAAATAAGCAAAACAAGTTTATGAGCCAACTGAAAATCCAAGAATAAAACTTTAATAGATGAGAAAGGGGACGCAGGAGACTACCTTAGATTAGTTTCTTCAATTATTAATCAAACCCCTATTAAAGATCATGTTTTGGAGGATAAATTGGATTTCTAGGGTTAGGGAAATAAGAGGATTTTTTTTCTTTTTTACGGTAAGAGAAACAAAAATAAAATATTATTCTCGGTTTCTTTTCTTACTTCATATTTCTTCCTTTGGGGGCAAAGAAGGTTCGTTTCTAAACCCAATGAGAAGGTGTTGCAAAATTTCTAAGGAAGTGTCATTAATTTATAATGTTCCATTTAATATAAATAACATTCTATCCTAAACAATATTTTATTTACAATACTTTGATTTCTAAAATTTTACAAAGCACCAAAAAGTCAAAAGTTCGCATTATTTTGATAAAATAAAGTATTAATTGAAAAATCTCCTTTTAAACAATAAATCTCCTTTTAAATAAATAAATAACCTTGGAAAAATTCATATTCTAACTAAAAAAATTATTCCCACATATTTCATTCTCTCATTTTTCAAAATTACTTTTATATTATTATTGATAAGAATATAACCATACAATTTGTATTTCTATAAATTCTCAATTTATCCAACATTACTTGGAAATCTTTCTAAATAATTTCCTTATTTATGTGATTCTAAATCCAACTTAAATTTGGAAATGAAATAATTATAAATATAAATTCTCCAAATTCGTCTTAAAACTAATTAAGATATTTTAAAATCACAATTTAGGTTTAATTCTAGGTAATCTCGACCATGGTTGTTACAAATTCCCCTCCTTACAAAAATTATCTTCCCGCAATTTCCTTCAGGAAAGAACTGATAGTCTTAAAGAAAATTAAGCTATGATTGAGGAATAACTCAATATAAGTGATTGCTCACCCACAAACTTAGAAAAAAATACACATGATATGTTCGCTTGATGAACCCTCTATGTAACGACCCGGAATTTTGGGTCGCCAAATTTGAACATTTAATTCATTTTAAATGTTGAATATCGATCATAAATTCGAATTTTGAAATAAATGACTTTGGTTAAGTAATATAATTAGTCAAAGTTCAAATACGTGAATTAAAGTGGAAACTGAATAATACTAATTTAATATTAGAATTGAGATAATTGGCGATTCTGAGTGTAAATAGATATAAAGTTGGATTCTGAAGTTTATTTGAGTCTAATTAGGTTTGAATTATAATATTGGGTTTGTTGGATGGAATTAATAGTTGGTAGATTAAATTTGGAATTTTATATTAATTTAATAATGGAATTTAATAATATAATAATGCAAATAATTCGATTTTGGTTCGAAATGAATCAAAATGACTTCTAACGTGAATATAAATTTTTTACGAGTTATAATAGAATTAATAAAATTTTAAAAGGTGAAGTTTTGAAGTAATTTTGAAAATTTCGAAAATTTCCGATTTAATAGACGAGTTAAAATAGCCTTCCGGGACACCGTCTCGGAATTCGAAGAAACCAGTTCCATTGGATCCGTAATAGTTATTTATTATCGGATTTCAATTTTCGTAGCAATCGGAGTTGTCGTTTGACCGTGGCAGCTCGAAACACATCGAAATCGATTTAACCGATTCAATTTTAAATTGATCGTTTCCTTCCGTAGCTCGCTCAGACGACTGAATTAGCTTACGAAACCTGTTCCATTGTGTCCGGAACACGGAAAAACCTTGGAAACGCATATTGGTACGTGAGAATTGGGGGTTCGGTTGCATCAGTCGTTAACATTTGAAGTATAACATTAAAATAATATTAATTAAAGTTATAAACATTATAATAATCAAAACCCTAGAAGCATATCACGGCCGCCATCTTCTTTTTTTCAATGGCCGTCATCACCCCATTTTCCCTATCGATTTCCTCCTAATCCGTAGATCTTTAGCATTTGGTTTCAACTGGAAGATCGTGGAGCACTCCGAGATCTACGATATCGACGGTGGTGATGGGTTTTGGCGAAGCGTGGAGGGGATAGGAGAGCCGCGTTTGCTAGGCGTTCGCCTTCGAATAGTGATGAGTAGTGGGTGCCGAGTTCCCCCAGGTTTCGGTCGAAGGTGAAGACAGCGACGAGCCATCTCGTGGTGAATTCAGATCGTGTTCGTGTGAATCGAAGATGGAGCGATCTTGAACCCTAGTTTTGCGTTGATGGGTTCGCGCATACTGTCGCTTGATTTCGTGAGAGAGAGGAACGAGCTGGAGCTTGCGTGCGCGTTTGGGAAGATGTGATGAACGGCCCTGATTGTTTGTGGTAAATAATAAAATTAAATTTAAAGGAAATTGTTTTAAATTGGTAATTAAACTTTGGAAATTCATATCTAGTTCATGTGTGATCAGAATTCAACAAATTTGGTAGCGCCGGAATCCCGGAAAAGCGTACTACGCAATGGTGCAGTTCCGGAACCATTTCGGGCAAGTAGAAATTTGAGTTAAATCGAACGCCGTTCGGTTTAATTTTAATTTCGAACGCTCGCCGAAACTCAAGGTGAGTTATTCTCACTCACATCTGGATGCTAGACAATTTAAATGGTTAATATTTAAATATCTATGTGATTGGTCGCATATAACTGTGGTTATCAGTCTGGATTGATATTTATATATGTGATGTGCTAATATTTGTGGATGCAGGGAAAACAGGTTGGAGGGATCCAACTGGATTCCTCACATTATAGTAATTATCTTTATAATTGATATTGTGATCTGTTTATATGTTGTGATTGATAAAACTGAAATAAAATTGTATTGGAATATTGTTGGATAAATTATAAATCATAATTTAGTTATAAATGGATAAATTGAGTTTTTAGAGAAATAGAGAATATTGTTAAATAAGGAATTTAAAAGAATTAAAATTTGAAATATGTTTAAGGATGAAAATTGAAAATTGGTAAATTTGGAATGATAAACGAGGAGGAACGTTATCAGTTGATAGATGTGAAATTAAGTTTATGTTATTAAAACGTAAACCTGAATTGAAATAAATTGACAGAATTTATAAGAAGGATCTTCTTTGATGTTTAAGTGGAAATGAGATTTCCAGGGAAAAACCAAGTTCGAGTTTAAACAGATTTTATAAAAAGAAAGTTTTAAAAACTTCAAACTTGTTAAAAGAGTGTTTTGGAAATTATTATTTTAAAGTAATTATTAATACATTAGCAATAGTAAATTTTTATGAATACCTTAGTAATTATTGTTACCATGGTTTTATTTAAAGGCTAGTTTGGAATAAAGTTATTTGAAATTTATTATTAATCCTTTTAAAAAACTCTACTTTTAAATTTAGTTTAACTAAACTTTTATGTAAACCAAGTTTAGATCTTAATAAATAGTTTTCCTTCACTTATTTTAAAATTTATATTTTTGAGTAAGTAACTAGAAGTAAATTTACATATTTTAATGTATATTTCAATATGAAATGTTTTAACTGTTTTTAAATCTAAATGTTTTGAACTTGGTTATTTCCAATGGGAATATAGGGTAAAGGATTTACCTTGTAAAGGAAGAACTTTGGGAATTGTTTTCAAGTGGGCTTTGGAAATTTGAAAATAAATCCTTTAAAGATATTTGGGGCAAATAAATAATGTGGAATATTATTTATTGTGTGATGAATGCTTATGGATGTTTATGAATATAAATTGATAGTTAAAACACCAACTATCAATATTGGACAAATGCGTTGATCGTTTCGAAGAGACCGGGATCGAGATTTATTTCTCGAAAACCACTTCGATCCGGTTTGTACGTTTTGTGCGAAAAACGTGTTCGGAGTCGAAGATGGAGCAGTGAAGTGCAAGGGCTAGTCGCTACTAATCCTGAGGATATTTCCAAAATGGATGTAGTAGGAGTAGTGCCTTCGGTTCTGTTCGAACCCCGGATGGACTTGTATGGACGAATGCTTTCGGAACATCGTCAGGTGGGCGATGGGCATTCTAAGTGAAACGTTCCAAAGGTAACGCTAAGCCTCAAGCCTCATCAACCGGGAATGACTGAAAATCAGGGGATATGCAGCAAGGCTTCATGGGTAGCCCTCACTTGAGAGTAAGGTCATCCTTGTCTAGATGTCCCTTTTATTTCGGCTTAGTGGTGCGATCGTTGATCCCAACCATGGGGTGATCTTATTCGAAACAGTCCAGTAAGGGATGGGTCCGGCCTTGTGTTGCAGGGGATCGGGAGTGGTCCTCGGTACTATGATCTAGACCACGTACTGTGACAGGTGTTACCCCAGTGCCTAGTCATTGTTGGAAATCCATTTTCCCTACGAGCCTTGTACGAGTTTTGTTTGTATTACCCACTTTTGTGGCTAGTAGCTGGAATTTAATCATGTAACAATTTCGGCTATTTTATAAGTATTTCTAAATAGACCCTATTATAATATCAGAGGATTTCTATAAAAAGTGTTTTAGCTATCGTAAGGTAAAAACCCGACATGTTTATTTGTGGCGTGGTCTTACGAGATGCTTTTGTTTTCAAAGGATTTTTAAAACTTTAATAATCAATTTGGATGCATTATTATCTGCTGGTATTCCAGACTGGCTCGGGTGTTATTTCATTATAATGCTCGGTTCAGACCGAGTATTATATGTTCAGGATAGGTTGCTATGGAGTAGGAGAGGAGCTGGAGTCCGAGACGTATTATCCGTATTTATATATATCTGCTGCTGTGATTGTATGGTATGTCTGATTGGTAATTATTGATGTATGAGACACTGTGATGATATGATGTATAAAACAGTTATAGATTTCAATTTGTGTAAAGTTCTATATCTACTATTATATTTTATTCCGCTGCGACTGTGAGATTCTGATATTGTTTAGTTTCTTCTTCTATCTCTTCTTCTTTAACCCTAATGGTTCGTAATTCTGTGCCACTTGAGTTAATAGAGGTAGAATAGTGTTGATTCAAGGGGTACGGATTTGTGGGCTGTTACACTTGGTATCAGAGCTTAGGTTGGCGACAACCTAGGCTTTGGTGGGGGGAAATTTCTCATTAAATAGAGTCAATAGTACTCTATAATGAGCTGAGTGTATTTATAGATATGAGAGCATACTTGGTAGTGAATATAAAATTGTTTTTATACTGTGTTGATTTATCGGTTGAGTGTTTATGAATTCTGGTCGGTGCGGGAAGTACAACCGTATCGATAGGGGTTTCTAAACTCTTAAACAAGATAAACCGACATAGTATTGTTTTTAAAGGTGGGTAAATGAAATAATTTTACCCAAAATTATATTTTGATATAAAAGAAATAATTTTCTGAAATTATATATATATATATGGATGTTTGGTTGCTAATATTAAAAATCAAATAAGAATCTAAAATTTTAAATGGTTATAACCAACTAAATTCCATAAGTATAAATTATACAAAAGAAGAATAACTAAACTTGAATTGAACCAGAATTTAAATCCCGGGAATTTTGAAAAAAGGTTTTAAATGTATTGAAAACCAAGTTTGGAAATTTAACATCTTAGGAATGTTTGGGAATGTTTTCCAAAATGTTTGAAGGCAGTTATGGAATATTATTTGAATAATAAGTTGGAATGGAAACTGTTTGGAATGAATGTAGGAAAGTAAAGAAGCACTGAACTCACTTCAGTTGCTGGAAAATAATCCTGATGATACTGGCCACATCATTAGAATTCATTTTCGAGTTTCTAAAGTGATGGATTGCTTCCCTAGTACTTGGTATGGTGCTGTTTTGATTTGTTGGGTATACTAGTTGTTTTGGGGAATTCCAAAGGGGGAAATTTGTTATGGTATAAATAAGTTGTTTGGAAAATCTGGAGATTTGATTGGGTATACCAAATAGGCATATATTTGATGTATTTCAAATTAGTTTTGGGATAAAACCGGGTAAATTTAAATTCTGGAAAATTATATTTAAATAATGTGTAAAATTAAATGACTTAACTATTGAATTTATTAAGTGAAGTTAATATTAATAAGAAGGAAGAAATGAAAATTTTAATTTCGGAATTAAAACTTAATTTGAGTAAATGGAAGTGAATAAAATATATTGAAGTGAATTGGAAATTTGAATTTAACGTGGATAAGTAAAATAAATTGGACTTAAAATAAAGTTGATTTGAATTAAATTAAAATGTAAGTTGGCTTTGAAATTGTGGGTCATTGTGTAATGAATTATACCCACAAGCTATTAAGTGTTATACTTATAATCTGGAATTGAGAATTTAAAATTTGCAAAGGATTAAGGTGAAAGGAGATTTGTATCCTTAAAAATTCAGTGATATACATATATGTAGAAGATTGGAATTTGATTATAAGATGTAAGTGGATTAAAATGAGCAATATAAGCTTTCAAACAAATAAGTTGGTGAACTTATAAAATAGAAATAGAATTATAGTCACAAATGGGAAATAGTTGAATGGTATGGTGGATTCAAACTTAATCTCAAATGAAATGTAAATTGAGATAAGGTAAAGTGAGATATAAAAGAAGTAAATGAACTTAAGTTAGTAAATAAGTTTTGAACTTGTATATGGAGAATTAAAATTACATTGAATTGGATTTAACTTCAATTGAGTGGAATTGAGATGAATTTAGATTTAATTAAAAACAAGATTCAATTGTGTTATGAATAGGAATGAATGGAATTTAATTCTCATTTAAGATAGTAAAGGAAATGGAGTGAATTTAATTTGGCTAAATAAAATTTAGTTAAACTTGAATTAAATTTGGAAGAGAATTAAATTGAAAGAAAATTTAATTCGGAGAAGTAAGGATGATATTGTGTGAATTAAATTTTAACTCAACTAAATTCAAAGGAATTATTTGAGAACGAATTTAGTGTAAGTTGAAGTAAACAAAGAGAAGCTTGAAGATGAATTTAGTATAAGCAAAATTAAATGAAAATAGTACTGGAATGGGTATAATTTTGGAAGCTTGTTAATAATTGAAGGGTAAAATGGAACCTAGTTCTTGTTTAGAACATTTGAAAATGGTCGTATTATAAATAAGTTTAGTATGAATTGGGAAAGAGTATTAAAACCTAATATGGATTAGGTTAGAGACTAATTGCATTACAATCAAATGGGATTTGTATTGTAATGGATAAAATTTTGATAATTGATCAAAATTTGGAAAGTAAATAGAAATCCAACTGTAGAATGGGATTTAATTTTGGTAACAAATATTGAAAATGTGAAGGAATACTAGTATTAGATTATAATAGTGATGGCTTGAATTGTAAATAAATTCAAGTGGGTGAAATAATGTGAAGGGGCCCTGTTGTTGATAAAATAAATTGGGAAACTAATTGGATGAATATACTAATCAAGTTTAATAAAATTGGAATTTGATTGAATGAGAATTAAATGAAAATGAAATCAAATTGTAAGAAAGACAAAACTTAATCGTGGTTAAGCTTTATTAAGTAATCTTGAATGAAACTGGTTTAGATAATAAAAGTGAAATGCAAGTGAAATGAATTTTAATTGATTATTGAGAAGTGATATGAGTAGAAAGAGTTGTAAATAATATAAAATGAGATGTTATTAATTTGAACTTAAGCTGATTGTATAAGCTAGTTGGATTAAAATTTGTAAAGGGTTTGATTTGGTAAGAATCAATTAAAATGGAAATAAATTGAGATATTATGGAATTGTAATCATTTAAGAGAATGATGAGATGGTTATTTTAAGCTTATGAAAATAGCTTTAAATGAAATTTGTTTGCAAAATAAAATTTGGATGCAAGCAAATGACTTTTAAGATTGTAATTATGAGAAAGAAAGAATATATGAGTTGTAAATAAGAATGGAATGATATATATAACTATAAAAATATATATAATAATAGTAGTAGTAGTAGTAGTAGTAGTAGTAATAATAATAATAATAATAATAATAATAATAATAATATAAAAATAAACTTAAGATGATTAATAAATTTGAAAAGTGAGAATAAGGATTGATTTAATAATTGAAATGGAATAAGAATGCTTGGATTGTGAACCATGCAGAATTTGATAAATTAATATGAATCTAAGTGGAAATTAATTTTAAAACTATTATAAGCTTAAGTAATGGGTTATTACATGAATAACATGTAAATTTGCATTGTAAATTTGTCGATTTGTGGTAAATGAAGATAAATAGTTTAAAGTAAGCAAATAATTGGTTTCTGAATTAATTGAATGGATTGAAATGTTATTAAGTGATTTTGCATATGAATGGAAATGGATCATGAAAGAAATGCAAATGTTTCAAGTTTAAAATAAAATTTGATTGTAAATCAAATTGGGAATGTAAGTTAAAATAAAGAAATGTAAGTAAGGCATATGGTAAACTTGAACGTAAATCATTTAAGTGAAGTAAAATGAAGTTTGGTTGAATAAAAGTAGAATGGGCTAAAATCTTAATAAATGGGTTTGAGTATAAATATAAGTGAATCATAATAGAAATGCAAATGTTGCAAATTGAAATAAAACTTGCCTGGTGAATCAATTCAAAAATTGTGTAAAGTATGAATTGGAATGGCGAAACTTGTTTGTAAATCTTTTGTGTGAAATAAAATGGAATTTGGCATTAGAAAAGGAACTTTGTGCATGTTATAAAGTATGGTTTGCTTATGAAATTTTGCAAAGTGTTGTTAGGATATGAAATGGATATGTTTTGGCTTATACTTATATTGGAAATGTTGTAAAATGTTCATATCTTTGAAAACTGATATGTTTTTTTGAGTAAGTACAGGTATAGAAGGTGTTCAGGAGAGTTGGAGCACGTATATGCGTTATATTAGCCGCTCGCTATTAAAATTTGCTAAAAAGGTACGCCTACGCAAATATAATTGGGAAATGATATATATATATTGTGATATGTTTTGGTTTCCGACCGTGTGGGTCGATGTATATATATTTGTGTGTATCGCGATATCGTGAAAGCTCCTCCGTGCAAGGGAGACTCTGCCAAAATTTTCCGGAAATTTTGGGAGTTAGAAATTTTTTTGGATTTTGGGAAAATTTTGTTAACTTGGAAAGTTATTTTTAAAAGCAAAAGTTAAAATACAAGCTTTAGAGTAGATAAAGCAAATGGTTTTGAAATGGAGCTGAAGCTTTTTGGGGAAGTAAATATAAGCTTTTAACTAAGCAAATTGGGTAAGTGAGTGAGTTTGAGAGTATGTTCCACTTTAGCAAATTTCGAGGACGAAATTTTTATAAGGGGGGAGGAATGTAACGACCCGGAATTTTGGGTCGCCAAATTTGAACATTTAATTCATTTTAAATGTTGAATATGGATCGTAAATTCGAATTTTGAAATAAATGACTTTGGTTAAGAAATATAATTAGTCAAAGTTCAAATACGTGAATTAAAGTGGAAACTGAATAATACTAATTTAATATTAGAATTGAGATAATTGGCGATTCTGAGTGTAAATAGATATAAAGTTGGATTCTAAAGTTTATTTTGAGTCTAATTAGGTTTGAATTATAATATTGGGTTTGTTGGATGGAATTAATAGTTGGTAGATTAAATTTGGAATTTTATATTAATTTAATAATGGAATTTAATAATATAATAATGCAAATAATTCGATTTTGGTTCGAAATGAATCAAAATGACTTCTAACGTGAATATAAATTTTTTACGAGTTATAATAGAATTAATAAAATTTTAAAAGGTGAAGTTTTGAAGTAATTTTGAAAATTTCGAAAATTTCCGATTTAATAGACGAGTTAAAATAGCCTTCCGGGACACCGTCTCGGAATTCGAAGAAACCAGTTCCATTGGATCCGTAATAGTTATTTATTATCGGATTTCAATTTTCGTAGCAATCGGAGTTGTCGTTTGACCGTGGCAGCTCGAAACACATCAAAATCGATTTAACCGATTTAATTTTAAATTGATCGTTTCCTTTCGTAGCTCGCTCAGACAACCGAATTAGCTTACGAAACCTGTTCCATTGTGTCTAGAACGCGGAAAAACCCTGGGAACGCATATTGGTACGTGAGAATTGGGGGTTCGGTTGCATAAGTCGTTAACATTTGAAGTATAACATTAAAATAATATTAATTAAAGTTATAAAACATTATAATAATCAAAACCCTAGAAGCATATCACGGCCGCCATCTTCTTTTTTTCAATGGCCATCATCACCCCATTTTCCCTATCGATTTCCTCCTAATCCGTAGATCTTTAGCATTTGGTTTCAACTGGAAGATCGTGGAGCACTCCGAGATCTACGATATCGACGGTGGTGATGGGTTTTGGCGAAGCGTGGAGGGGATAGGAGAGCCGCGTTTGCTGGGCGTTCGCCTTCGAATAGCGACGGGTATGGGGTGCCGAGTGCCCCGAGGTTCCGGTCGAAGGTGAAGACAGCGACGAGCCATCTCGTGTTGAATTCAGATCGTGTTCGTGTGAATCGAAGATGGAGCGATCTTGAACCCTAGTTTTGCGTTGATGGGTTCGTGCATACTGTCGCTTGATTTCGTGAGAGAGAGGAACGAGCTGGAGCTTGCGTGCGCGTTTGGGAAGATGTGATGAACGGCCCTGATTGTTTGTGGTAAATAATAAAATTAAATTTAAAGGAAATTGTTTTAAATTGGTAATTAAACTTTGAAAATTCATATCTAGTTCATGTGTGATCAGAATTCAACAAATTTGGTAGCGCCGGAATCGCGGAAAAGCGTACTACGCAATGGTGCAGTTCTAGAACCATTCCGGGCAAGTAGAAATTTGAGTTAAATCGAACGCCGTTCGGTTTAATTTAAATTTCGAACGCTCGCCGAAACTCAAGGTGAGTTATTC
This sequence comes from Allium cepa, assembly GCA_030765085.1. Lineage (NCBI taxonomy): Eukaryota > Viridiplantae > Streptophyta > Magnoliopsida > Asparagales > Amaryllidaceae > Allium > Allium cepa. The sequence continues at coordinate 513,518,429 of CM060941.1, forward strand.
TCACTCACATCTGGATGCTTGACAATTTAAATAGTTAATATTTAAATATCTGTGTGATTGGTTGCATATAACTGTGGTTATCAGTCTGGATTGATATTTATATATGTGATGTGCTAATATTTGTGGATGCAGGGAAAACAGGTTGGAGGGATCCAACTGGATTCCTCACATTATAGTAATTATCTTTATAATTGATTTTGTGATCTGTTTATATGTTGTGATTGATAGAACTGAAATAAAATTGTATTGGAATATTGTTGGATAAATTATAAATCATAATTTAGTTATAAATGGATAAATTGAGTTTTTAGAGAAATAGAGAATATTGTTAAATAAGGAATTTAAAAGAATTAAAATTTGAAATCTGTTTAGGGATGAAAATTGAAAATTGGTAAATTTGGAATGATAAACGAGGAGGAACGTTATTAGTTGATAAATGTGAAATTAAGTTTATGTTATTAAAACGTAAACTTGAATTGAAATAAATTGACAGAATTTATAAGAAGGATCTTCTTGGATGTTTAAGTGGAAATGAGATTTCCTGGGAAAAACCAAGGTCGAGTTTAAACAGATTTTATAAAAAGAAAGTTTTAAAAACTTCAAACTTGTTAAAAGAGTGTTTTGGAAATTATTATTTTAAAGTAATTATTAATAAATTAGCAATAGTAAATTTTTATGAATACCTTAGTAATTATTGTTACCAATGGTTTTATTTAAAGGCTAGCTTGGAATAAAGTTATTTGAAATTTATTATTAATCCTTTTAAAAAACTCTACTTTTAAATTTAGTTTAACTAAACTTTTATGTAAACCAAGTTTAGATCTTAATAAATAGTTTTCCTTCACTTATTTTAAAATTTATATTTTTAAGTAAGTAACTAGAAGTAAATTTACATGTTTTAATGTATATTTCAATATGAAATGTTTTAACTGTTTTTAAATCTAAATGTTTTGAACTTGGTTATTTCCAATGGGAATATGGGGTAAAGGATTTACCTTGTAAAGGAAGAACTTTGGGAATTGTTTTCAAGTGGGCTTTGGAAATTTGAAAATAAATCCTTTAAAGATATTTGGGGCAAATAAATAATGTGGAATATTATTTATTGTGTGATGAATGCTTATGGATGTTTATGAATATAAATTGATAGTTAAAACACCAACTATTAATATTGGACAAATGCGTTGATCATTTCGAAGAGACTGGGATCAAGATTTATTTCTCGAAAACCACTTCGATCCGGTTTGTACGTTTCGTGCGAAAAACATGTTTGGAGTCGAAGATGGAGCAGTGAAGTGCAAGGGCTAGTCGCTACTAATCCTGAGGATATTTCCAAAATGGATGTAGTAGGAGTAGTGCCTTCGGTTCCGTTCGAACCCGGGATGGACTTGTATGGACGAATGCTTTCGGAACATCGTCAGGTGGGCGATGGTCATTCTAAGTGAAACGTTATAAAGGTAACGCTAAGCCTTAAGCCTCATCAACCGGGAATGACTAAAAATCAGGGGATATGCAGCAAGGCTTCGTGGGTAGCCCCCACTTGAGAGTAAGGTCATCCCTGTCTAGATGTCCCTTTTATTTCAGCTTAGTGGTGCGGTTGCTAATCCCAACCGTGGGGTGATCTTATTCGGAACTTTCCAGTAAGGGATGGGTCCGGCCTTGTGTTGCAGGGGATCAGGAGTGGTCCTCGGTACTGTGATCTAGACCACGTACTGTGACAGGTGGTGCCCCAGTGCCTAGTCATTGTTGGAAATCCATTTTCCCTACGAGCCTTGTACGAGTTTTGTTTGTATTACCCACTTTTGTGGCTAGTAGCTGGAATTTAATCATGTAACAATTTCGGCTATTTTATAAGTATTTGTAAATAGACCCTATTATAATATCAGAGGATTTCTATAAAAAGTGTTTTAGCTATCGTAAGGTAAAAACCCCACATGTTTATTTGTGGCGTGGTCTTACGAGATGCTTTTGTTTTCAAAGGATTTTTGAAACTTTAATAATCAATTTGGATGCATTATTATCAGCTGGTATTCCAGACTGACTCGGGTGTTATTTCATTATAATGCTCGGGTCAGACCGAGTATTATATGTTCAGGATAGGTTGCTATGGAGCAGGAGAGGAGCTGGAGTCCGAGACGTATTATCCGTATTTATATATATCTGCTGCTGTGATTGTATGGTATGTCTGATTGGTAATTATTGATGTATGAGACACTGTGATGATATGATGTATAAAACAGTTATAGATTTCAATTTGTGTAAAGTTCTATATCTACTATTATATTTTATTCCACTGCGACTGTGGGATTCTGATATTGTTTAGTTTCTTCTTCTTCTATCTCTTCTTCTTTAACCCTAATGGTTCGTAATTCTGTGCCACTTGAGTTAATAGAGGTAGAATAGTGTTGATTCAAGGGGTACGGATTTGTGGGCTGTTACACTCTAGTTTCGCATGAATAATCCTTAGGATCATCGTCCCATCGGACTTAGATTGGTGAAACGATAATATCTTGAAGGCACTCAATCTCCAAGGCGACAAAACAAATAATGTACTATTCATAAGTTAGATTTTAAGATATCTCAAGTGCAACGGTGATTCTGTGGTGAAGAATGGAATCAAAATTCCCAATGTATTTCTAGGGTAGAAACACACGAAGGACAACATGACTGCTAGAAATTTGGATAGGTAAGGAGACTTGGCAAGCAATAGAACCACTATTCTCCATGATTGGGTAGGGTCTCCATATGTGTCAAATAGTCATTACCCTAATTAACTAAAATACCAGTTAATCAACGAGGAAGAAACACGAATAGAGATTTGATCTTCAACAAAAGTTTCTAATATCTTTCTAAAAGATTTACAAATAGAGTCGGGACATAAGATTACTATCTTTCCCCGACTTAAGCAAACAAGAGAGTGATCGATATGTACTTTGGATAAATCTCGAAAGGAGTCATACCGATACCTGATTAGAAATTATATATAACGATGAAATGTAATCTAGGTAGATATGATCCTTCTAGCGCTATTAGTGTAAAGAATACAATTATTGGATAAATTCCAAGATTTTATCACATCAAAATTTTAGTTTTGTTTATTACTTATTTAAGATAAACTCAAAGGATTGCTTTGAGTTCTCTAAAAATTTCTATAATATCTACTTCTAGAAATTTCTTAGTTATCACATCCTTAGATAGCACTATAGATTACTCATATAACTTGTTTAAAGGATTAAAATTTTCAAATTTGAATCTTATTCAATCAAATAAAGGTTATAACCCAAAATGAGATTCTTAATTTTCACATCTCAATTTACTAAAAGTATTTTCTCTGTTCAAAATACTTAACGTTCTCAATGTTCTAAAGCATACCTAGGATTTGTGGATTAATTCTACAGTTTCTTCACGTTTAAACTTCAAAATTCATTATATAAATTCACATAAACCCCAATTGCAAATTATTTTCTTTTCAAACTTACTTCTTAATTTCTATGTTAATTCAACTTTCAATTAGTTTTTAATTTGAAAGGCTCAAATTATATAAGCCATTTTATATTATTCATGTAACTAAATTTCCTTTATAATCTTATACTATAAATTTCATTTCGAAATAAAGATTACTCTTTACTAAAGAAATCCAATTACTATATATAAATGATTCAATGGAATCCATGAGTATACCTCTTAAGGATCTACTAGTCCCACCGAACACCAAAAGATAGTAAACTTTAAATGTCAAATACTTTCACTTTTAGTAATCACCGAATTTAGCAAAAACATCCCATATCACCTAGTGAAGTTCTAGTACTTACTAGAAGCTAGTAAATCACACTCGTTATGGATGCCAAGACAAAATCTAGACTATTTTCTCTTAAGGATCTATCAGTCCCACCGAATACGAAAAGAAAATACAACCCTAAAGTGTTAAATACTTCCTAATCGCAATCACTAGAATTTAACAAAGGCATCCTATGCTACCCGGTGAAATTTGAGTACTCGCTATTGGGCTAGTATGTTCTATTCAAACATTCTATGCAATGAGTTGTACAGTATTCAATTAAGCATTACCCGAGAGCATTTTAACCGATAACACTGGGTCGGTTATTATGATTCCCTATATCATAGAACTAAGGCCCTCAGAACATTTTCTCTTATTGAGTTTATAGTTTAGAGATCCAGAAAAAGTTTATGGTTTGAAAACAAATAAACATAATCTTATCATATACAAAATGATTTCAAAAATGCTTTATCTATAAATATTTCCTTCCAAACATCCCATTTAAAATTCATAAAATCATTTATTCCTCAACTATATATATATATATATATATATATATATATATATATATATATATATATATATATTTAGATAAAATATTTCAAATTTCCACTTTAAATATAAAAATATTTAGTTTTCCAAATTCTTATTAAAAGATTTATGGTTCCCAAACAATATTCCAAAGTCACTTTATCATTACAATTTTCATGATACTTTGAAACCATCTCTTCATAAGTTTAAATAGTTATTTTTCTCAATAACAAGTTTAAATATTTGGTAAATGTATGTAACATATATTCCAAAAAGCATTATGAAAAACTTCTTTTAATTACCATAATTAGTATTCAAAAGATGAATTAATACCTAAAGTTATTTCCACAATTTGTCATTCCAATTATAATTTGAGATAAAATATCAAACTCATATTTTATTTAACATAAGCTTAAAATTTTTGCCTCTTTTTAACATTCACAATTTCTTCTAATTAGCTTTTGTTGATTTGGCTATTTAAGTATTTACACTTTTGTATTCTTACTTGGATTATAATGGTTTTTCATAGCCTACCTAAAGCATTAAATCAAGTTCAATTTTATGAGCAAATCTTAAAACAATTCTCAAATGTTATAAATAACACATAATGTTACCACTCCATTATTTCTTAACAAATTGCTTCTTACCGTTAGCTGTAGTGTTGATTATAAAATCAACGTTGCCTTGCCATTTTTCTCGGCAATCTCTAGTCTCCTAATGATAGTATAGAAATACTTTTTATATCACCAAAACCTTAACATATAATTATATACATACCTTCGTATGCATTTCCAAATACCATTTATTTTAAACCACATTAGTTTTCAAAAATACTTTTATACCTTTGAGAACTAACATGTTTCCAAATTTATGATTTTCCAAAACTCTTACTTTAATAAAAGTGCATGTCCAATTGTCTCGTTTGAATGTTTAGGAATCCCTATCAAGTACGTTGGCCATATTCCCCAACTAAAATCCTTAAACCTCCCAGTGGGTAATTTAACACCAATACATACGTGCTTCAAAATTCTTGTTAATCATAAAAACCACCTAATAGCAGAAGCATGAAAGAAGGCTAATAAAGTCACAATTTCAATGGAGAAGCAGGTCGAGTCATCATGAAGAACATAAAAGAGATGTTTTAAAGATATTTGAGCAAGTATTGGAGGAGTCAAAAGCACCAACTACCCATACAATACAAATGCCTTCGATCCAAATGGAAATAAATAGGACCTTCCACTGTAACCAACTTTTCGACACAGATGAACAAGCAATAGTGATTCCAGAACTCCTTTGAAGGTAATCAGTGTTACTCTCCCAATCATATGCCAAACCTCATGAAGCCAAAGGTTTCGCTTCATAATAACCATTTTGAAAGCATAAGCAAGCCTTTTGAACCGGTTAAAATCAACCCAAGATACCTTTCGACAAATTTGAAAGGTTCTATGAAGAAGGCAATGCTTAGAAGTCGGTAAAGAATGAAAGACAGCCTTTCGACAACATTGGAGGGAAGCACAGCTCTCAACAACGTTCAAGAGAAGAGCAAACCTTTCGACAGAAAAGGGTTCCCAATGATCAAATGAAGAGCAACCTTTCATCAAGATTGAAGGGTTCACAATAGTATAAGAAAGGCAACCTTTCGACGAAGTTGAAAGGTTTATAAAGAAATACGAAAAGTAAACCTTTAGACAAAGTCAAAAGGTTCATGAAGGAAGTAAACCTTGCGAAAAGTCGAAAGGTTCATGAAGACATAAGAGAAGCAAACCTTTCGACGAAGTCAAAAGGACCACATCATCATATAAAAGGTAAACCTTTCGAGAAGGTCATAAGGTTCGTAACAACATATAAAAGGGGTACCTTTCAACAAGTTCAAAGGCAAGGACGCAAATGGATAAACCAAGAAGCCCAAGAGAATGCTTTTCGACGGCATTGAAAGGTTCATAACCTTTCAACCAAGTCGAAAGGTTAATGGCGGCATATAAAAGGCGAACCTTTTAACCTAGTCGAGAGCAAAGACGCGGCAAGAGGTCAACCTGCATCTATAAATAAGACCTAAGGGTTCTAGTTTGGAGGATCGGATTCTGGAATACCGAATTCATTTTCTTTTCTCTACTTTCATAGCCATAATTGTATGAGAAGAAACACTAAATCAAGATGGGGAGAAGTTTAAATTCTTGTAAATCATTTTGAAGGATAATTTCAAGAGGATGGCTTGTTCATGATGGATTTTGGCAATGAGGAAGATCATTAAGATCGTTAGCTAGACTAATGATCAGTTGCACAAGATTTCAACCTTTTTCTCATAATCTCTTCTGATCTATGCTATATATATAACACCAACTTAGATATTTCCAATCGAAACCTATCATCATCAAAGCCAATATTTCATACGAAAAATATAAAGTGATGGTGATGAGGTGTCATCTAAGTTAAAAGCATGGGATATGGGAATTTCTAAATTGATCTAATATATGGAAGACAAAATAGGATGAAGATTATGAAGATAGAGTTTCTTTGATGGAATGAATACCTTTCAACTTAGTTGGAAGGTTTACTTCTAAGAGGAATACTGGGTTATATATGTAACAACCATTTATGATGGAATTCATTCGAATGGGAATTTACTCCTTTAAACATTGGTAAACACTTTGAAGGGATTCTGTGGAAAGAATATTAAACCCAAGGGCTTGAAAGAAATTAGGACTTGAAGGTGAAACATACACTCCTTCCGTTAAAATTGAAACGTCTCACCTGCTAACTTTCGTTGTGATTAGAAATGAAGTGGATGTCATCAACCATAACTGCCTTCAACTCCTAAGGGGAATAAAACTCATCAAAATGTTGATTTTGAATATGACCGTGAAAAACTTCATCTTAATTGAAAGGTTTGAATAACCTTAACACGCCTTTTGATAAGATTGAAAGGTTCTGCGATTTACTTCCATCTCAACCTTTCAAAAAAGATCGAAAGGTTGAAGTAACCTTGTTAACAACATTTCGACAAAGTCGAAAGGTTCGCTAGCTTAACAACTTATTCCAACCCAGTCGAAAGTTTGAAGTGATCTTGTTTACAATGTTACAACGTGATCGAAAAGTTTAACAATTAAATAATTCACTTCTATTGCAACCTAGTAGAGAGGTTAAAGTAATCCTATTAACAACTTTTAGACAAGATCGAATAGTTTGACAATTCAGTATTTTACTAAACTGGTCAAATGGTTGAGACTGCTTCATTATTCCCGTCGACAAGGTCGAAAGGTATGTTAATTCACTATACTTTTCACCAAAATCGACTTTATCGAAAGTTGAAGTTTTTCTCCTCGAATTGATTTAATGGAATCATTCTGTTTATCATTTCAATCACATGGTTATGTCAAAAAAAATATCTTATAAAAGCATTGAGGATGTTGACAAGTTTTCTTGTTAATATTTTTTTCACTAGGAGGGCATGAACCACTAACCTTGTGGTTATATATAGACCAAGTATGATTTATTTCTCTTGCCTTGGAAAAATGAGATCAAATCGTTTGAGTGCACTTGAAGAGGGAGCGATACACACTACCAACCTAGAGGAAAATATAACTCCAACTTTCAACTTGGATGGGGTCATTCCAGGGCAAACTTCATCACCAGCTCAGCGAGAAGAAAATACGGAGAAAAACAAGTGCTTGGAGCAAAAATTACAAGAAATGCAGGATCTGTTGAAGATGGCTTTGTCTCAAAGATCATCAAAAACTCCAAGGTGGACTCAAGGAGAAGAAGTAGTTTCTCCAATAAGAAATCTGAAGACCGGTTCTAAGGAATGCAAAGATAAAGTGGACTAGACCTCCTCAAAGAATAAAGAAATTCCTCATCCAAGAGCTAATTAACAGGGGAGAATTCTTGATAAGTCACTAAAGCAGTCTGGAAGTTCAACTTCTAAAGAGTATTTACCAAATCAGAATAATTATGACAAGGTTGAAGCTTACTTTAAAGATGATGCTGAGAAGGCTATCAAGGATGCCATGAATCAAAAGGAAAGAGAACCATGGATGTAACAACCCGCATATTTATCGATTGTGTATTTAAATATTTTATTTAAATATTTCATCGTTCGTCGGATTTCGGTCCGAAAAGCTACTTTTTGCAAACAGTCGAATTGGGACTCGAGACCACTTCCATTGAGTTCAAAACGTCGTTTGCGATCTTTTTGAGTATAAGCTTTGATATGTTTGTAGTTAGTGGAATTTTTCTACTTTTTACTTAGGGCTTTGGTTTGGGATGAGCCCAATAACCCCACTTATGTATTCAGTCCCAACCCCTTCTCCTCTTCATTACTTCATTCCTCATTTCCTAATACGCAAGCTTTTATAACAATGGAGAGTGGAAGAGGAAATTAAAACTCCAAGCCCTAGTTTTCTTTTGCAAATCAAACTCTAGCTCCAAACTAATAGAAGAACCTATTGGTAAGCCTTCTCTTCATCTTCTCCAACTCCTTCTCTCTTGAATTTCAGAAATTCCTAAACCTAACTTTGGGAATGTTCTTCTTTTTAAGCATAGATTCAAGCTCGTTTGGGTTCTGTTGAAGAGAGGTTGATTCTCCCTTTTCTTTCGAGCTTCTTCTTCAATTGTTTGGGTACAAAGGTGAGATTTTTATCTAACATCTTTGTCTATAATTATCTTCGATTGTTAGGTATGAATTCCTAACGTTTATTCTTGTGCAATTGATTTTGGTTTGGATTGATTTGGTGTATATTCCAATTTTTGGTGTTTTGAAATCAAAATCTATGAAAATCCTTTTATGGATATTTGGACATTGATATTTTAGGTGTATCGAAGAGCCGTTAAGGCTGGGTTGTCGCTTGGCGTAAATCCTTAGTCGTTGTCGCTCGATCGATCGCTTCCGGTATCCGTTTGGCCAATTTTTTGGCCTAGGTTCAGGGAATGCCCTGAACCCCATATTTAGACGTATGAAACGTAATATTCAGACGTCTGAATATTGTTCTGGGAAGATTTCTATTCCCAGATTCAGACGTCTGAATATATGATTCCAGACGTCTGAATTGGTTCATTTGGAACCGGAAAGGAAATAGGCTAAAATGTGCCTATTTCAGACGTCTGAAATCAAAGATTCAGACGTCTGAATTCTGTTTTGGAAAATAATTTATTTTCCAAATTCAGACGACTGAATCCTTGATTTCAGACGTCTGAATTTGCACTCTTTCTGCCTGTTTGCCTATTTGCTTGAGAATTTTACGTTAATCGATTCGTGTTGATTCCCTTTTGTTATTATCACTTATTATCGACTTTGATTGCGTTTTCTTCGTGATTTTTAGGAATATCCATTTTGATCGATTCGGTATCGATTTCTTTGGATTTTATTCACGTCTTCGAATGTGAATTTTAGTGATTGATTGTTCTCACAATCTTCTTTGTGATTTGTCACTTTAAAAATATAAAGGTTTTCTATACTAGTAGTAAATATCAAAACTCTTTCTTTAAATGATTTCAACACTATTTTATTATAAAGCTTGTTTTCTCAAACCGATTTCTAATCTATTAGTATATACAAACCTTTACCTCACTCGTATGAGAAATCTAATTAAACGGCTTAGTAAAACGAGTGGTATGAAAAGCTTGCGTTTACTTCGTCGGTTAATTCTTAGACTTATTCGATTGAAACTCTTGCGACAATTTTCTAGTGGAGATCTACAATTTGTTCTTAAATATTTAAGTTAAGCTAGTGGTTATGGGACATAAAGCTAAGCTCATATATTTACTAGCTTACTGTAATTGACACTTCTTGATGATCGATGATGATCATTTTATGGTTTAAACTAGCAATGTGCGATGTCTCTTTGTTTATGTGGAGGACTGTACTTCATTTTATTGAGCTCCGTCTCATTTCTCGCATGGGCCGTACCTATTTAGGTGCGTCGATGTTCATTTACACATGGGTCGTATCTATTTAGGTGCGTCGATGTTTGTTTACTTCGTGGAGCAATCGGCTCAATAAGTCGGGACATGGGGTGTGTCTTTCTAGGTGCATCGATGTTCGTCTATGCATGGGATGTATCTTTCTAGGTGCGTCGATGTTGATTTATGCATGGAGCGTATCTTTCTAGGTGCGTCGATGCTTATTTATGCATGGGGTGTATCTTTCTAGGTGCATCGATGCTAGACATTACATGGGGAGTATCTATTTAGGTGCGTCGATGTTTGTCTTTGCATGGGTCGTACCTTTCTAGGTGCGTCGATGTTTGACTGTGCATGGGGCGTCTCTATTTAGGTGCGTCGATGCCCAATCTATGGAATAGCGTTCCGTTTGGGATTGGCCATCCTTTTCTTGTCATTTCTGGATTTCGTGTGTTGATTTCTAGAATTTGTGCTTCACCAATTTTCGTGATTTTCATTGATAAGTTTTATCAATATTTGTGCATTGGTGAATTTGTGCGTCATTGACTTTTGTGGTTGATATTGATATAATTGTCAATATTTATGGCTTGGTGAATGAAATTAGGAGTATGACATTCTTTTTGGATCTTTGTGAAGATTTTTGTGATATTGATTAATCTCATGTTGAGTTCCAATTGCATACTTATAGTAGTATGCCATTATGGATATTATATGTTTATGCCATATCTCTTATTCTATATCGTTTCATCTGATATTTATAGCTAGACTGATCCGTTTATTATTTTCTTATTAAATAATACTCGGGTCAGACCGAGATGTTACAGGTGCTTCAGCTTGACTTCTCACTTGGGATTGATTTCTCTGACTTTTGGTTAACTACTTAGATTAGTAGTTTTTGTTGTATACATTTGAGATATAGACTCATAGTTGTGTACTTATTCTTTTGTATAGCACATATTGCTATTCTTTTGTGTCATTGTGGATCTTTTAGACCACTACTCTGATGAACACTTTTATGTGTTATATTTATTCATGTCTATTTCCACCTTTGTGATATGAATTATCTGTGACTGATTTGTGTTATGTTTATTTCTATAATTGTTTCCGAAGACATTATAGCCACTGTGTAGTAGCTTTGAGTTTGTGTCGGTATGTCGGACTTCCTCTTGAAAAGAATGCAAGTTATATTTTTTTCTGACATATCGGTACTCGCACAAAGCAATTATACAGATGGTCGCTCCTCAACAGCCTTATTCTCCGTGCTAGTTGACGGCATTACACCGTAGTGTCCTTGGCTAGCGTGGGTATAGAGATGGGGCGTCACAGCTTGGTATCAGAGCCAAACTTCGGAAGAATGTAGAATAATCTAACAGGGATCATGTCCTAAGTCTTTCTAAGGAGTTGTGCCTTAGGATTTAATTCGGGTCTTCGTACCGTCCTATCCTATTTTCATTTATGATTCCTTGTTTTATCTATCAAGATTGCTTGATACTCATTTGGTGAAAACCTTTTTCTTCTTTCTTTCTTTCTAAAGGAAGAGAAATGGTTAGACCAGGTCGTCCCAGCGCCGGTCAATCTAGTGCTACTCCCCAAGATGGAGTATTCATGATTGCTCAGTAGCTTTTAGATCTCGTGAAGAATGCTCAAGCTGCAGGACCCAATCCATAGCCTACTCATCCTAGATCTAGTTTTGCACGTTTGTGCAGAGACTATACCGATTTGGGTCGAAGGCCATTCAAAGGATCCGAGAGTGTTATAGAAATTCAGGCTTGGCTCAAATCATGCGATCGCATCTTTTCTCGCATGAACCTTATTGACCTTCATCGAGTCCAAGTGGCTTCTAGCATGCTCCAAGAAAGAGCATTAGATTGGTATGAGCTTTTAATTTCTGAAATCGTTGAAGCGGATCTCACTTGGGAGCAATTCCGAGAAAGATTCGAATTGAAATTCCTACCGGAGGCTGAAAAAGTAACTTTGGCCCGGCATTTTATTGACCTTGTTCAAGGTGAATCTTCTGTGACAGACTATGTCGCATCTTTCGAATCTCTGTCCAAATACGGGGTTGAGTACATTAATACCCCATTGAAGAAAAATCATAGATTTGTCTATGGCTTGAATAAGAATCTTAAGAAGCCATTACTTTTGAAACTAGAAGTTTCTTATGATCAGCTTATTGATATCGCTCTTCATCTTGAAGAGGCCGATAAAGAGTGTGATGTTGAAGTTGTGGGTGCCAAACAAAACTTCAACAACAACATGAAGAGGCCAATTAAATTCAAAGGCCCCATTCCCAACAAGAAAGGGAGGCAAGAAACCCCGGTAGCAAAAGTTCCTACCTCTAGTCGTGGGCAATGCTACAATTGTTGTTCCACGGACCACTATGCAAGGGAGTGTCTGAAACCTCTTTATTGTCGCTATTGCAAAAATTCGGGTCACCATATAACTGCATGTACCATACTTCAAAGTAGGAAGGAGGGAAAGCTCAATGTAGTGCAAGCTCCTGGTAACACTTCTCGTGGTCAAGGTATTTCTCATTTAATCCTTGATTACGTTTGTTTTGTGATCATCCTTTTGAGTTCTTGTTGATATGGGTTCATCTCATTATTTTTATATCAAAAGAACTAGTTGATTCCTTTTCTTTAAACATTTTGGGCTTGATGACTTCTTTGAGAATTGCGAATCCGGTTGGTGGATCCGCAACACTCAATTTTCTTTTTATTGATGTCGAAATTATTTTATGTGATTTTTCTTTCCGAGCCGATTTTTTTTTACTTAGGCTTCGGAATTGATTTTTGTAAGGATTAGCTTAATCGTTGTGAAGCCCACATCCTATTTTTCGTGTGGACTATTCATCTTCGACATTTTCAATCTGTTAAGCAGATTTCTATTTTTTCCTTTGTGATTTTGATTCCAACTTGATGGCATCATTTTATTCTTTAAGCCTTCATGATAAGGAAAGTGTGGTTTCTCTTATCTAAATAGTTTGTGAAACTTTCCAGTATTTTTGAGTTTGTCTTAGGATTATCACCTAAGAAATCTTTTGTGTGGTGTTAAGGTCTTTCTAGTTTGACCTTGCCACCGATTTTCATTTGGCTACGAGTTGCGGGAGCTCGCATTCCCCTTACCGCATTCCACACTCGTTACGATTCTTATGAATGACTTATTTTGTCATTCAGTTTGTCCAGCTTATTTCATCCATTTTATAAATCGAATATTCTATGAATATTTCGATGAGACCATTCTTGTATTTATTGATTTTGGATGAAAATAAAAATTTAAAATCTTTGCAAATCTTTTTCATAAGATTTATTTATAAGTATAGTTGGGTTTTGTTCTTAAACGAGCAAAGAATATTCTTAAAACTTTTTAAGAGATATTTTTATCATATAGAAGATGATTTTGTGATTGTATTGCCCATTTAGTGTTTTAAGAATTTTGGTCGATGCGCTTGATCAACGTTATCGATAGGAATTTCCTAAACACTTTGATGAGACAATCAGACACGATATATTGACTTGTAAAATGTAAATTTTTCTAGAAAGATTATTACATAAAGATTAATGTAATTTTGAAAGTCTTAGCTTTTCGGAAAAGAAGATTATTTAAAAGAAATTCTATCTTTTCGATACTCTTATTCTTGTGTTTCTCGAGGGGAACCAAGATTTTGTCTTTTTGTACCAATGCTAGTCGTATTGGTTTGGGTGCCGTCCTCTTGCGGAAGAGAACATGCTCTCACTTGTGCTTCTAAGTCATCAAAAGCCGATTGAGACTAGGTATGCCACTCATGATCTAGTGCTCGTGGCTATTGTTTTCGCTTTTAGAATTTGGCATCATTATTTTTGGGGGAGAAATTTGTTCTCCACCTCGATTATAAATCTTTGGAATATTTATTTTCTCATAAGGAACTTCATATTGGCTTGGGTTCCTTACGTCTTATGATCTTGATATTCTTTATACTCCCAGAAAGGAGAATCGTGTTGCCTATGCACTTGGTCGTAAGCAACAAGTGGTTGATTTTTTGATGATGTTTTAATGGAATTATCTTTTTATCAAGTCCATTGGACGTTTTGATATACTTCGTTTTATTGAGCTTTATCTCATTTCTTTTATGGATTAGCGTCCGATGTTCTTTTATGGTGTTCGGTTCATCGGATGTACTGTTATTATACTACATCGTTGCTCCGTCTTATCTGGATCAATGGATGATCCATTATTATACTACATCGTTGTTCCGGTTTATCGGTTCATTGGACGTACCTTTTTTGTACTACGTCGTTGTTCCAAATTATTCGAGTTTCTAATTTCTAGGGCGTACCGTTTTTGTACTACGTCGTTGCATCGGCTCAATTTTCTTTTATTCATGATGTTTTCTCACGTCTTTCTACTACGGAAATGCCTTAGGGATTCCGATTTTTATTCTTGAGTCCGGTGCTATTGAAGAAAGTGAAGTTTCACCAGATTTGACTTAGGAGTTATATTCTATTCGCATCATTGCTTCGGAGGTTGAGTGCCTTCAAAATAAAGATGTTCTTTTTATGCGAGTTCAATGGTTCTCAAATCCTAAGGATTGCTCTTGGGAATCCAAAGAATTCACCGTGCGAACCTGTTCTGGCTTACTCTTTCATGCTGCTTATAGTGAACTTCCTATTTCAAATTTATTTTGTGTCGATATGCTTTTATGGTTGTTACTCTTTATTTTCTTCTTAAGTATTGCGAGGACGCAATTTCTTTAAGGAGGGGAGTCTGTAACAACCCGCATATTTATCTTTGTGTATTTAAATATTTTATTTAAATATTTCATCGTTCGTCATATTTCAGTCCGAAAAGCTACTTTTTGCAAACAGTCGAATTGGGACTGGAGACCACTTCCATTGAGTTCAAAACACCGTTTGCGATCTTTTTGAGTATAAGCTTTGATATGTTTGGAGTTAGTGGAATTTTGCTACTTTTTACTTAGGGCTTTGGTTTGGGCTGAGCCCAATAACCCCACTTATGTATTCAGTCCCAACCCCTTCTCCTCTTCATTACTTCATTCCTCATTTCCTAATACGCAAGCTTTTATAACAATGGAGAGTGGAAGAGGAAATTAAAACTCCAAGCCCTAGTTTTCTTTTGCAAATCAAACTCTAGCTCCAAACTAATAGAAGAACCCATTGGTAAGCCTTCTCTTCATCTTCTCCAACTCCTTCTCTCTTGAATTTCAAAACTTCCTAAACCTAACTTTGGGAATGTTCTTCTTTTTGAACATAGATTCAAGCTCGTTTGGGTTGTGTTGAAGAGAGGTTGATTCTCCCTTTGCTTTCGAGCTTCTTCTTCAATTGTTTGGGTTCAAAGGTGAGATTTTCAACTCACATCTTTGTCTATAATTATCTTCGATTGTTAGGTATGAATTCCTAACGTATATTCTTGTGCAATTAATTTTGGTTTGGATTGATTTGGTGTATATTCCAATTTTTGGTGTTTTGAAATCAAAATCTATGAAAATCCTTTTATGGATATTTGGACATTGATATTTGAGGTGTATCGAAGAGCCGTTATGGCTGGGTTGTCGCTTGGCGTAAATCCTTAGTCGTTGTCGCTCGATCGATCGCTTTCGGTATCCGTTTGGCCAATTTTTTGGCCTAGGTTTAGGGAATGCCCTGAACCCCAGATTCAGACGTCTGAAACGTAATATTCAGACATCTGAATATTGTTCTGGGAAGATTTCTATTCCTAGATTCAGACGTCTAAATATATGATTCCAGACGTCTGAATTGGTTCATTTGGAACCGGAAAGGAAATAGGCTAAAATGTGCCTATTTCAGACGTCTGAAATCAAAGATTCAAACGTCTGAATTCTGTTTTGGAAAATAATTTATTTCCAACTTCAGACGTCTGAATCCTTGATTTCAGACGTCTGAATTTGCACTCTTTCTGCCTGTTTGCCTATTTGCTTGAGAATTCCAACATTAATCGATTCGTGTTGATTCCCTTTTGTTATTATCACTTATTATCGACTTTGATGGCATTTTCTTTGTGATTTTTGGGAATATCCATTTTGATGTATTCGGTATCGATTTCTTTGGATTTTATTCACGTCTTCGAATGTGAATTTTAGTGATTGATTGTTCTTACAATCTTCTTTGTGATTTGTCACTTTAAAAATATAAAGGTTTTCAATACTAGTAGTAAATATCAAAACTCTTTCTTCAAATGATTTCAACACTATTTTATTACAAAGCTCGTTTTTTCAAACCGATTTCTAATCTATTAGTATATACAAACCTTTACCTCACTCGTATGAGAAATCTAATTAAACGGCTTAGTAAAACGAGTGGTATGAAACGCTTGCGTTTACTTCGTTGGTTAATTCTTGGACTTGTTCGATTGAAACTCTTGTGACAATTTTCTATTGGAGAGCTACAATTTGTTCTAAGTTAAGCTAGTGGTTATGGGACATGAAGCTAAGCTCATATATTTACTAGCTTACTGTAATGACACTTCTTGATGATCGATGATGATCATTTTATGGTTTAGACTAGCAATGTGCGATGTCTCTTTGTTTATGTGGAGGAGTGTACTTCATTTTATTGAGCTCCGTCTCATTTCTCGCATGGGTCGTACCTATTTAGGTGCGTCGATGTTCATTTACACATGGGTCGTATCTATTTAGGTGCGTCGATGTTTGTTTACTTCGTGGAGCAATTGGCTCAATAAGTCGGGACATGGGGTGTATCTTTCTAGGTGCATCGATATTCGTCTATGCATGGGACGTATCTTTCTAGGTGCGTCGATGTTGATTTATGCATGGGGCATATCTTTCTAGGTGCGTCGATGCTTATTTATGCATGGGGTGTATCTTTCTAGGTGCATCGATGCTAGACATTACATGGGGCGTATCTTTTTAGGTGCGTCGAGGTTTGTCTTTGCATGGGTCGTACCTTTCTAGGTGCGTCGATGTTTGACTGTGCATGGGGCGTCTCTATTTAGGTGGGTCGATGCCCGGTCTATGGAATAGCGTTCCGTTTGGGATTGGCCATCCTTTTCTTGTGATTTCTGGATTTCGTGTGTTGATTTCTAGAATTTGTGCTTCACTAATTTTCGTGATTTTCATTGATAAGTTTTATCAATATTTGTGCATTGGTGAATTTGTGCGTCATTGACTTTTGTGGTTGATATTGATATAATTGTCAATATTTATGGCTTGATGAATGAAATTAGGAGTATGACATTCTTTTTGGATCTTTGTGAAGATTTTTTTGATATTGATTAATCTCATGTTGAGTTTCAATTGCATACTTATAGTAGTATGCCATTATGGATATTATATGTTTATGCCATATCTCTTATTCTATATCGTTTCATCTGATATTTATAGCTAGACTGATCCTTTTATTATTTTCTTATTAAATAATACTCGGGTCAGACCGAGATGTTACAGGTGCTTCATCTTGACTTCTCACTTGGGATTGATTTCTCTGACTTTTGGTTAGCTACTTAGATTAGTAGTTTTTGTTGTATACATTTGAGATATAGACTCATAGTTGTGTACTTATTCTTTTGTATAGCACATGTTGCTATTCTTTTGTGTCATTGTGGATCTTTTAGACCACTACTCTGATGAACAATTTTATGTGTTATATTTATTCATGTCTATTTCCGCCTTTGTGATATGAATTATCTGTGACTGATTTGTGTTATGTTTATTTCTATAATTGTTTCCGAAGACATTATAGCCACTATGTAGTAGCTTTGAGTTTGTGTTGGTATGTCGGACTTCCTCTTGAAAAGAATGCAAGTTATATTTTTTCTGACATATCAGTACTCGCACAAAGCAATTATACAGATGGTCGCTCCTCAACAGCCTTATTCTCCATGCTAGTTGACGGCATTACACCATAGTGTCATTGGCTAGCGTGGGTATAGAGGTGGGGCGTCACAATGGACATGAATGTAAATGATAATGAGAGGGTGCTTCCATTTGCCAATGAGATCATGGTGATAGTAATTCCTTCATATGTCAAGATCATGTCTATTAAATATCATAGGAATACAGATCTTGATGATCACCTAATGGCTTTTGACAGCCAGATGGACCTATACAATGCTTCCGGAGCAGTCAAGTGCCGACTGTTCCCCATTGCCCTCTAGGTGGCGGCAACCAAGTGGTATAAAAAATATAGAGAGAAAACTATATACTCTTGGAAGCAGTTCTCTTATGAATTCTCAGCACAATTTTGCATTTGCAAGTACCCAACTATTGACTACACAGTCCTGGCAAACATAAAGCAAAGGCAGGGTGAATCTCTGGGGGACTATTTGAGAGGATTCAACACAAAAGCTTTGAAGGCTAAGGACATGAATGATAGAGGCAAATTCATAGCCGTACACTCTAGCTTAATCGTAAAATACTCCTTTCTGGAAGCAACTATTTGTTAATGGCTGTAAAGGTCTCCAAGACTTTCACTTTCAGATAGATAAATTCATTTGGATGGATGAGCTTTACCACTCCAAGAAAAGGCCACTTCTCAAAAAGGAGGCAGGAAAATTTGGCTTGGACCATAGTCATAATAGGGTCCGATGGAAAGAGCCAATTGCTAATACAATCGTCTTAAACTAGCCACTATCTTACATATATGATGTTGCAAAAGAAAGTTTCGTCTTTCCAACATCTCACAAGGATAAGAATAATCTAAAGCAAAAGAAGGGAGGAGACTAATGTGTCTATCATAAAGCTAACAATCATAAGACAGATGAATGCAGAGTGTTGGTTGGCATAATCCAGAAGCTAATCTGAGAAGGACATCCAAAGAATTTATCCAAGATCGGCACAAAGCCCAACGAGCTGAAGGTGCTCCCCAGAAGCGTTCAAGCAACAATGTGAATGTTACTGGAAGATGAAGAGCCCTTCAGCTTAAGCCTGCCAATTAATAGGATTGATGTGATCCACGACGGACCGTATCGGGTAGGGAATAGTATAGGAGCTTGAAGTAGATATATAAAGGAAGCCAAGGAGGTAATTTATTCTGT
Source organism: Allium cepa (assembly GCA_030765085.1). NCBI lineage: Eukaryota > Viridiplantae > Streptophyta > Magnoliopsida > Asparagales > Amaryllidaceae > Allium > Allium cepa. The sequence continues at coordinate 513,537,639 of CM060941.1, forward strand.
TCAAGAGGAGCCTCCGATGAAGAACCCACAACTTAACATCAAAATGCCTAATCCGATGGTCACCCCGCAAGAGCTATGCAAAGGAGTCCATCATCCCCATAACAACCCCCTTATAACTATTGTACAAATTGGGCTGTCAATTATCTCCAAGATTCTGGCCGGTACAGGCAGCGCTATTAGTGTCATCTTCAAACATGCTTTTGACCAATGAATATCCTAGAGCACAAATTAGAGCTGAGCACTAAGCCTATATTTGGGTTCATTACCAAAGGGTCGACTCCAACAAGGCAGACAAAGCTACTTGCGAAAATGGGAGTTCCTCCAACTTGCCGAACATTTGAAACTATCTTTGTAATAATTGATCAATCTTTCAGCTATAATTGCTTCTTCGGAAGACTAGCCTTGGATGATATTGATGCTTTCATGTCTTTTAAAATACTTCATGGTGAAATTCATGACAAAGCGAGGCTGGGGGACTAAGCGTGTAGAACAATTTAGCTCCCGTAAAATGTATTTTGACACGCTCGATCAATAAAAAAGGAAGTATTCTGCTTACTTGTATTCTTCTATCATTTTACAGCCTTCGGATGCTGGATTTTCACATCCAACATTCGAAGCAAAGATTAATAGGAAGAAATCTAATAAGTGTATGTATCAAAATACATTTCTGTCGGAAACAAGAGAAAGAGGGTTGACACTAACTCGACAGAAAAAGGTCCAATAGTTTGATTGCCAAGGTGAGACAGATAGAATATGGCCCATAGAGGACCTTAAGGAAACCTATATAGATTTTGAAGATGCTTCTAAAGTGGTAAAGGTGGGAAAAGATCTTAATGGCAAGTTAAAGAAAGATCTGATTCATTTCCTCAAAAACAACATGGATGTGTCCGCTTGGTCACATTTTGATATGGTGGGGATTGACCTGAATGTCATGAGTCATGCCCTTAACATCAACCTAGGAGCAATTCCCATAAGACAGAAGAAGAGACAATGGGATAAAGAATGAACAAATGCTTTAAATGAAGAAGTTAATAGGCTCCTTGAAAATGGATTAATCCAAAAAGTATATTACCCTAAATGGTTGGCCAATACAATCCTAGTGAAAAAGTCAAATGGGAAACAGAGAACCCGCATTGATTACACAGATCTAAACAAAGCATGTCCAAAGGATTATTTTTCGCTGCCGCGAATAGATCATTGGGTGGATGCAATGAGTAGGCGCAAGTTGTTATCTTTTATGGATGCTTATTCAAGGTATAATCTAATACCGATGTTCAAGTCAGATGAAGATCATACCGGCTTAATAACGAGTGGTGGGTATATTGTTATAGAGCCATGCCACTTGGTTTAAAGAATGAAGGGGCCACTTATCAGAGATTGGTTAATCGAATGTTCAAAAAACAGATTGGTAGAAATGTGGAAGTTTATATGAATGACATGCTAGTAAAATCTAGTGAACTTGAAAATCATATCAAGGATCTGGAGGAAATGTTTAAGATATTATGGAGATATCAAATGAAGTTAAATCCACAAAAGTTCTCCTCTGGAGTCCATTCTGGAAAGTTCTTAGGCTATTTAGTAAGTGCTCAAGGAATAAAGGCAAGTCCCAATCAAATTTAAGCTATAAAAGATATGGCTGGACTAAAAACTAGTAAGGAGGTGATGAGTTTAAGTGGAAGGGTAGCCACCCTAAGTAGGTTCATCTCAAAAGTTACTGATAAATGCATACCATTCGATGTAATCAAGAAAAAGACGAACTTCGAATGGGGAGAGGATTGCAGAAAAGCTTTCTTGGAATTGAAAAGCCATTTGGAAAAACCATCGACAGTCTCAAGTCCTGAGAACAGAGAAATATTATATCTGTACATGGCAGTTTCAAAACATATAATCAGCTTAGTCCTCATTCGAGAGGTAAATGGGGTACAACTCCCGGTATACTATGTGAGCAGGCGATTAAAAGATGCAGAAGTTTGATACCCATTTTTAGAAAAATTTGCCTATCGATTGATTCTTACAGCTCGAAAGTTTAGAGCATATTTCCAGGCACATTCGATCAGAGTATTCCTCTCAAGAATTTCTTTAGTAAACTTGAGACTTCGGGAAGGTTGGTAAAATGGGGATTGAGCTCAGTCAATACATAATAGAATTTCAACCACGGGCTGCAATCAAAGTGTAGGCACTGGCAGACTTTGTTAATGAATGCACCAATTTTATAGATAAACAATCGAAAAAAGAAAAGATTCAGAAGCCCACATGGCAATTATTTATGGATAGGCCATGGAATGAACAGGGTGCCAGCGTGGGATATATAATTTTAACCCTAGATGGACGTCGTTTGCATTATGCCATGAAACTGGGATTTCCTGCCACCAACAATGTAGCGGAATTCGAATCAATGGTAGCAAAATTAACTTTGGCACTAGAATTAAAATCCCACGAATGTAGATTTTTAGCGACTCTCAACTGATGGTAAATCAAGTAAAGCAGACATATCAAACAAAAGATCTCAAACTGTCTTTATATGTGAAGATGATTTTACAAATGCTTGCTTTGTTTGAAGATTTTTCGATAAACCAATTCCACGTGTAAAGAATGCACATGCAGACTCTTTAGCAAAGTTGGCTAGCTCAAGTGGAGCCTTAGAAACATGAAATGTACCTATTAGATATTTGGAAAAACCAAACATTGAAAAAGAAACATCTGAACAAGGGAAAGAGTTGCTAATTATGACAAGATCTAAGGCCAAGTCTCAAAAGGGAGAAGAAAGAGAAAGTGATCAAGACTTAACAGAAGAGAGGATGAGCCCACCAAAGCCAGATAACATGTATGATGATACGTGGATGTCAACCATTGTTGAGTATTTAGTTAAATGGACACTACCGTCCAATAAAGAGACAAGCTCCGACCTTTGTTATGATGGATGGGATCTTTATAAAAAGGGATATGCCCTTCCTTATCTTAGGCATATAAGCAGGATTGATGTGATAAAACTAATGGCTGAAGCACACAAAGGATTTTGTGATGACCGTTCAAACGGAACAAAGCTTGTGAAGAAAATAATAAGGCAAGGATTTACTGGACCAACATGGTAAGTTAAGCTTTAAAAGATGCGAGAAATGTCAAAAAAATGCAAAGATACCCAAGTTTCTGTCAAGTCATTTAACCCCAATCACCTTTCCATGGCACATCGTTGTGTGGGGAATAGATTTGATTGGACCATTACCAATTTCAAAGGAAGGAGCGAAATATGCCATAGTCGCCACTAACTATTTTACCAAATGGGTTAAAGCTGAACCACATTCAAAGATCACTTTTGGGAAAGTACTGAGATTTTTTATTAGTAACATTGTAACTAGGTTTGGAATTCCCCATAAAATAGTTTCTAACAATGGAACGCAATTTGAGAGTGAAGAATTCTCCCTGTTCTGGCACAAAAATGGGGTTATTAAAAGTTCTTCATCTTTCGCACATCCAAAAGCTAATGGAGCAGTTGAGGCTATAAACAAAACCATAAAAACAATTCTGAAAAAGCTACTAAATAAGCAAAGGGAAATTGGGTAGAAGAGTTGCCATTAGTACTGTGGGTCTACCGAACATCTGCTAAGACAGCAGCGGAACATACCCCATATTCTTTGACATATGGGTGTGAGGCGATGCTACCAATCGAGATTAAAACATCTTCACACCGAAAGATTGCCTATACATTTGAAAAGAATCAGGAACAAAAAAAAATTCACTGGACATGATACATGAGCTAAGAGATGAAGTAGCATGAAGAACTGCCAAATATCAAAGAAGAATCTCAAATATTACAACTCGAGAGTAAGAGCTTTATCATTTTAATAAGGTGATTTGGTATTATGCATAGTAATGGAAAACACTAAGAATCTTGCAGATGGACCCCTAAGACCAAACTGGGAGGGACCCTTAACTATATGTACTCCCCCAAGGTGCCTACAAGTTGTGTTGTCCAAATGGTAATATGGTACCTATAACATGGAATGTTGAGCACTTAAGGCCATATTTTCCAAAGTTAGATTAATAAAGAGCAACTTTCTATAAAGAGAAAATCTATACGGTTGGGAGTGAAATGTTCCTTATATGGATACTACTTAAGATAGTAGTCTACCTAAGATGGTAGAAAAGCCTCAGTCCGCGCCGAGCTGGCCAGGGCAGAGCACCTCCTGGAGGGAGAGTAGGTAAGCCTTTAACCGCATAATGAGATAGCCAGGTTAAAACACCGGACAAGCCCTTGGCTATGCCTCTGGTCAGGTCGAGGCGTCTCCTGAAGGGAGGATGGAGTAAGCCTCTAGCAGGGTAGAGCATCAAACAAGCCCTTATCCGCGCCACGTTATGGCCAGGTTAAGGCACCTCCTGGAGAGAGGACGGAGTAAGCCTCTATCCATGCCATAAGATGGCCAGGGTAGAGCACCGAACATGCCTCTGTCCGCGTTGCAAAAGGGCCAGGGCAGGGTGCCTCCTAGAGGGAGGTCGGGTAAGTCCTTGGTTCCAGCCTCTAAGATGAGCTAACCAAGTGCACCAGACAATAATGGACTAAATGTCCATGCCCAAGAAGAGGCCTAATAAATAATTGACTAAGATGTCCAAGCCCAAGTAGAGGCTCAATCAGCGATGCCAAACCCAAGAAGAGACGCAATCAGCAATGGACTAAAATGTCCAAGTCAGGGAAGAGGCTTATTGAATCATGAACTAAGATGTTCAAGCTCAAGAAAAAGCATATCGACCATGGACTAAGACATCCTAGCTCAAAAGGCAGCCAATCAGATTATTTCTATTCAAAACCTGAAGGGTTCATACATGTCAAAGAAGGCATAAGCAAAAGAGTGAGAAAAAACTCCGCTTATTATTACCTGAATTTGGGTTTTGAGACTCCTAATTCTAAATATCAGTTATTAATACTCTAATGAGGATTTTGGGTCTTTTATATATAAATTCCATCCTCTAACGCCCGAATTTGGGCTTCGGGTCTTTATCAATCACTGACTTACACTACAATAAAAATACCCTATTACAACGCCCTTTTTACAATGGGCATTGGTTGCCCGTTGCAATAGAAGGCTATTACAACGGTCCATTCAGACCCGTTGTAATAGATGCCCTATACAACGACCTTTTACAACGGACGATGATAGCCTGTTGTAATAGAAGGCTATTACAATGGTCCTTTCAAGCCTATTGTAATACATGTCAATTTTACAACAGAAAATGCCCGTTGTAAAAATTAAGTCCAAATAAAATTATAAACTAATACAATGGTCGGCCCCCTTTTTCTTTTATATCTTCGGCCCGTTACTCTTTTATTTGCTCCGTTCCTTTTTTTATGTGAAAATGGCGGTCGTTCCTCAATCCAGATTTAGGTTTTTGCTAAATTGAAGCGCCGCTTGATATTGTTTGATTGTAGACTTCGATATTCTTTGATTTGGTTTGCTGATTGTTGCTTGTGGCAGCTTCAATTTGTCGAGCGTGTATGCTTTATATAAATTGGTACGTGATGTTTCTTTGATTTCAATTGCGCTCGACTTTGATTCGAGTTGTTGATTTGATTTATTGTTCGTTTGTTTTAGTCGAACTCGAATGCATTTTACGGTCGATGATGTTAGCATTTTTATAGGATTCGATTTCCTATATTTTCGTTCATATAAATTTTTCCGCCTCTAAAAAAACAAGGAATGTCAATTGGTCAGTATTCCTTGTGATTTTTGGTTAGTTTTAGTACATTATAGCAGTTCAATTTGGTTTCTAGTGATTAATATACGAGTTCGCTATTAATTTTTACTGTCGAATACTTTAATAAGAAGTAATCTTCGGGTCGTTCGGAATTGATGGATTTCTCAATGTGTACCTGATGTTGGCTGTTCATTTCAAACTTTTGGAGCTAGGACATTTAAATTTTTATCGATTTATCCTAAAATATCTTTCTTCCATGTTATTTGCCTTTTGGATTCAAAAGAGAAGGGGAAAATATGTAAATCATCTGTACTAATCCAAAACCTTAAATTACAAGGGTGCATCTCTAATCGTGCAAATATTTCTCATCATTTTTAATGGTTTTATAGTTACTTCCATTTTCCAGAACATTAGATCATGGATATTGCAGTGGATAAAGGTGAATGGGTGAGTGATTGTGGCTTGAAGGTTAGAGCTTGGGGGATTGATGTGCATACATTATACATGCAAGTATGTTACTGCAGTTTAACATAATTTAGGATCAATCAACAATTTTCATGCTGTTTAAATTTTGTCTAACAAAATTAAATCTTTGGGGTTGCCTTTATTCTGTCTTTAACCCATATGTTCGTGAAATTGAGTTGAATTACATTATCATATTTTCTCACTTGTAGCATGATCATTTTTACCGATGCATTGATTGTCAGATCCAGTTGCCTGATAGTTTACACGGCTATGGAAAGCAGTTCTGATTAGCCCTGGTGTATCAGTTGCGTGATAGTTTATACGCAAATTTAGTTTGTATGCTATGACTTTGGCTATTTTTGAAATCCCTTGTTGGTCCGGTCTGGAGCATTTGTGGCCAATGGTTCATGTTGTAGCTTTGTTTGAACATGTACACGGCTGTTGCATTGCTCCATCATTTATCAACTGAATATTTTGAAAAAAATGAGGAGATGATATAATTGCCATTCAAAAAATAGTAAGCAGCCAGAGAATGTATTCTATAGATAGAGCTTATTATGATAGCTAAAGAGAAGTATTATGTTGGTTTGATAGAAAAAATCAAAAGAATACTGAGAGCAATCAAGAAAAACAGACGTTGAAAGAAAAAGAAACCTGATGCTTTTCTTGGTATGGCTCGATGATGTGTTCAGTGTATTGAACAAATGAAAGTAAGGAAAAATATGAGATAAAGGAGTAAAATAATAAACTTCCTCTGTGATGATACCTTGATTACTGCAACTGCAAATCTGAGATCTAAGAGGAAAGAACTAACTAATTGACAGTCGTTAGAATTTTTGTGGCTCTGATACCACATTAAAAATTATGCAGATATTGAAGAGAGAAAGTGCTTTATTATCTCAAATGATTATTGCATACAAAACTGATCATTGGTTCATGCTTATATACGGAAATATAGTAGCTTATTACATTGTTGGCTAGGCCCAATATGGTGCAGCCTGTATAATGCTTTTGATCTCTATGATTTTCATGTAAGTTGTTTGAAATAATCTCCATTCAATTTAATCTTTTTATACACCCATTTTCATATTACCATATATCAATTGTACTGAGAAAATGTTTTATACATGACAAGTTTATACATCTGCATCCAATATGTTTTCAATGGTCTATCAGTTTGATCATGCACCTCATATTGGACCGAAATGGGTATAGGCTAATGTAAGAAAAGAGACCTTTCGCTGATCTAATCAGATCTCGGTATCCCAACTATTGAGTTACAATAATGGAAAAACAATTGCAAGGCAAATGCGAACCTAACTAGTATCTAAAAAGGGAACATATATGAAGCAGAGCTAACGTCTAAATCTGACCTATATATGGTCGGGCGGTGAGCAAATCTAAACCCAACTACTACATATTGCTTCGTCTTTCTCATTAATATAAGCTACATGTGCTTGGAGTTAAAAAACCTAATATTTACAATGCATGCACATATTTTCTCAGATTTAGGATTTATATTGTTAGAAATTCGCTCGTTTCTTTCCTTCCACAAGTATCAAACACATACTGAAAATGCAATTCTTGCTAAATCATTGCTTTTGCACTTTCCGTTGAATTACATTTGCATATGCTGAATTTCTGTTGTAATTGATAGTTCCCAAGAATGACTCGTTGGCCAATTTTTTAGTTTAATTCTACACCATTTCTACATGAAGGTATAAAATTTACAATTTAAAAAAGGATGATCTACACTTTCTGCCTCTCAATCACATAACACACATTCTGGATTGACTTGGATATGTTTCTGATTAAGTATGCCATTTGTAGGGAGTAAATTCATCATAGCTTTATAACAGCACAATGCAAGAAGCCATGACAGCCATATGAAAAAGAACGTCTAGGTGTTGAGCTTAAATTAGTTGGAGAATATGGGCTCCGATGTAAGCGTGAGCTGTGGAGGGTCCAATACGCTTTGAACTGCATCCGCAATGCTGCTGAGGGCTTTTGATATTTGTAAGTTTGTGGCATATTATAATTGTACTTAGAACATGATATTTGTAGTGGACTGTTATGTGTTAATGCTTTACGTATTTAGCATGTAAACTTATCTAACTTTTTGGAGTGTTAGAATTCTATGACACTAGCTTTTAGTCTTTTCGTATGTGATTTTAATTATTTTACGACAATATTTAGTATTAGTATGGATGTATTGCATGGATGCTGCTATAATTTTTTTAAAATTTGCATTTATTTTGCAACGGGCAATGTGCGTTGTTACATAAGCTTTTACAACGGATTATGGTCGTTGTAAAAATGTATACTGCAACAGTTTTTACAACGTGTTTTGCCCGTTGTAAAATGTGGTGGATCTACTACAAGGAGGCCTATAACAATGGGCACATGCCCGTTGCGAAAACCACATTACAACGGGCATTTCCCGTTGTAAAAAGACTGTTTTGTTATAGTGTTATTGCACCCGAATCTGGGTATTAAGAATACTGCTTATACAAACCCAAATCTGGGTGTAGGATTATTGGGTTTCTATCCATCCCAACTGGGCAACGAGATTCTTATATATGAATTTTAGCATCTAATACCCGAATCTGGGTTTTAGGATTCACCAATCACCATCTTTATTAAGCCTGAGTCGGTTTGTGAGAGCATTGATAGTCACTACAATTCTTAATATGCGAACTTCAGGATTATTATCTAATTCTTCTAAATACCCTAATCTGTGTCTAGAGAATCTGAGATGAAGTCAATTTTCATAAGTTTTTGGTTATTCAAAGTATGTCGCGATAGGTGTAGGGAATTTCTATTTTTAACAGCTATCTTCTTACACAAAACATATGCCCTAATTGGGACTAGAGATTTTTTTCTTCTAAAAAGAGGATTAACAAATATATGTCCTAATCCGGCTTGAAGCTTAATATGGAGGTCACATTACCAGTTCTCATTTAGTTGGCCATGAAAACCTGAATGTGGGTTCAAAAATGCCATATTTAAAACTATTTTTGGGACATTGTTATCTATAATCTGGATGTCAAGTTATCGATTTCTAAACTTTGCAGGTTAATGCCCTAATCTGGGTTAGATTTCCTGATCGATATAATTGGATCTATTATAGGCAGCCGAAAATTTCAAACTGGTGTTCTTAATGCCAAGATCGAAAATTAAAGTTCCAGAGGATGTATACAAAGTGAATAAGGGCATTAATATGCTGATCAACTATTAAACATACATGTAAGTATGACAGTAACAATAGTGCTTTTAACTTTGAGTTTTGCAGGGAATACAAAATTATAAAGAAGTGAAAGCTATGGACATTTTGTCCCAAAGAACAAAAGATTCTTTCACAAGGGGGGAGAAAAATGTTAATCATAAAAACCACCTAATAGTATAAGTACGAAAGAAGGCTAATAAAGTGGATGTTTCAATGGTGAAGCAAGTCAAGTCATCATGAAGAACATAAAATGGATGTTTTAAAGACATTTGTGCAGGTATTGGAGGACTCAAAAGAACCAGCTACCCATACAGTACAAAGGCCTTCAATCCAGATGGAAATAGATAGAACCTTCCGCTGCAACCAATCTTTCGACATGGATGAATAAGCAACGGTGTTCCTAGAACTCCTTCCGAAAGAAATCAGTGTTACTATCCCAACTTTATGCCAAACCTTTCGAAGCCAAAGTTTTTGCTCCATAATAACCTTTTCGAAGGCATAAGCAAGCCTTTTGAACAGGTTAAAATCAACCCAAGATACCTTTCGACAAAGTCGAAAGGTTCTATGAAGAAGGCAACACTTAGAATTTGGTAAAGAATGAAACACAACCTTTCAACAACATTGCGGGGAAGCATAGCTCTCGGCAATGTTCAAGATAAGAGCAAACCTTCCAACAAAGTTGAAGGGTTCCCAACGATCAAAAAAAGAGCAACCTTTCATCAAGATCGGAGGGTTCACAACAGTCTAAGAAAGGCAATCTTTCAACGAAGTCGAAAGGTTGATAAAAGAATAAGAAAAGTAAACCTTTCGATAAAGTTGAAAAGTTCACGAAGGAATAAGATATGTAAACCTTTCGACAAAGTCAAAAGGTACATGAAGACATAAGAGAAGCAAAGCTTTCGATGAAGTCGAAAGGCCTACAACAGTATATGAAAGGAAAACCTTTCGACAAGGTCAAAAGGTTCATAACAACATATGAAAGGTGTACCTTTCGACATGGTAAAGGGCAAGGAGGCAAATGGATAAACCAAGAAGCACAAGAGAATACCTTTCGACGATTTCGAAAGGTTAATGGTGGCATATAAAAGGCGGATCTTTCGACCCAGTCGAGAGCAAAGATGCGGCAAGAGGCCAACCTACATCTATAAATAAGACCCAAGGGGTCCAATTTTGGCGATCGAATTATGGAATAATGTATTCATTTTCTTTTCTCTTCTTTCATAGTGATAATTGTACGAGAAGATACCCTAAATCAAGTTGGGGAGAAAGCTTTAATTCTAGTAACTCATTTTGAAGGATAATATAAGGAAGATGGCTTGTTCATAAAGGATTTTGGAAATGAGGAAGATCATTAAGAATGTTGGCTAGACTAATGATCAATAGCACAAGATTTCAAACTATTTCTCATAATCTTTTCTGATCTATGCTACATATATAAGACCAACTTAGATATTTCCAATCGAAACCTATAATCATCAAAACCAATATTTCATACGAAAAATATAAAGTGATTGTGATGAGGTGTCAGGTGTGTTAAATTCATGGGATATGGGAATTTCTAAATTGATCTTATATATGGAAGACAAAATGGGATGAAGATTATTAAGCTAAGGTTGCTTTGATAGAATAAATACCTTTCGACTTAGTCAAACGGTATACTTCTAAGAGGAATCCTGGGTTATATATCTAACAACCATTTGTGACGGAATTCATTCGAATGGGACTTACTCCTTTAAACATTGGTAAACCCTTTGAAGGGATTCCGTGGAAAGAATATTAAACCCAAGGGCTTGAAAGCAATTAGGACTTGAAGGTGAAACATACTCTTCCTTCCGTTAAAATCGAAAGGTCTCACTTGCTACCTTTCGACGTGATTAGAAAGGAAGTGAATGTCATCAACAATTATTGCCTTTAATTCCTGAGAGGAATAAAACTTGTCAAATGTTGATTCTGAAGGTCTAATAACTGTGAAAAACTTCGTCTTAATCTAAAGGATGGAATAACCTTGACATAACTTTCGATAAGATTGAAAGGTTCTGCAATTTACTTCCATCTCAACCTTTCGACAACATCGAAGGTTGAATTAACCTTGTTAACAACCTTTCGACAAGGTCGAAAGGTTCGGCAACTTAACTTATTCCGACCTAGTCGAAAGGTTGGAGTGATCTTGTTAACAACCTTCCAACATGATCGAAAGGTTTAACGATTAATAATTCACTTCTATTCCGACCTAGTAGAGAGGTTAAAGTAATCCTATTAACACCTTTCGATAAGGTCAAATGGTTTAACAATTCAATATTTTATTAACCTGGTTGAAGTTTGAGACTGGTTCATTATTCCCCTCGACAAGTTCGCAAGGTATGTTAATTCATTATACTTTTCAGCAAAATCGACATTATCAAAAGCTGAAGTTTTTCTCCTCGAATTCATTCGATGAAATCGTTCTATTCATCATTTCGATCACATGGTTATGTCCAAATAAAATTATCTTATAAAAGCATTGATGATGTTGACAATTTTTCTTGTTAACAATTCTCTTATCAAGTAAGGAATATTTATATATTTATATATACTCGAGTTAATGCATATAATAACAAAATTATAATCATCACCATTAAACATATATAGAAAACTAATAGGATGGTATTTCTTAATTGGGCGATGATTTCATTAAAACAATCCTCAATCAAACTCTTGGTTAAGAGTAAATAACGAATCATTTATTATTTTTGGTTAATTGGTAATCAAATACCAAACTTACCTCCATTTCTGATTGATTAATAATCTAATAATTACAAGATTTATCCTTGACTATTTTATATCCAAAAAATTTGATATCTCTTGCGGTGATATCCAATATGAAAATACAGCAAGATTCAATTATTAATTTTCAATTATAATTCTTAGTATTAAAGGATAATCGTTAATTGAATTAGAATTAACACTAAGAATCCTATGAAAACAAACATCCAACAAACCTATCAAATTAATCATAGACCTACTGGTTAATGTACCTAGCGAAACCATCTGTCTGCTTCTAGTGTGCGACTTTGATTATAAAAAGAACGACAACAAACTTCATGATTTGCTGAACGGACAAAGTACTACCTCTTAATTAGGCTTGTGAGATTGCCTAATATAGAACGAGCGACTTAGCTGCTAGCCAACTACATTTCTAAAATGAATATGATTGGATCAAAGATTGCTTAGGATTCAAATGATTCGATAATAGGAACATTAAAGAGTGGAAAAAAGTAAATGTTCCTAGAATCCCAATAGACACTTCTTATTCTATAGGGGAAATTCCTACTATCTACCCCAAGAATCCATAATGGATGGTCTCTAAGATTTACATAGGCAAAGATTTGTGTCCATTATATCATATTTTGTTCTGAACTTAGCTCTGATACAAAGCTGTGACATCCCACCATGAGACCCACGATAACAAAGAATATTACAAAGTAATATTGTCGACTAATGAAAAGAATAGTGTTGGTTAAGAGCGACCGTCCATGAATTTAACTTTAAGTAAACATTGATATATCGATTAATATATAATATATTGCTTGAGAAGATTGTAAATTTTTTGACCTTATTTATTTTAAATGGGCCGGACTTGAAGGTATTATAAAAATAAAAAATGTTTCTTTGAGTTTGTTTGTTTTGATTCTAATTGTTTGTAGTTCAAAAATTTTAAAAAGAAAACCTTTTTTTTGCACAATTTGTGTTTGTTGAATTTACTTGCCTTTTGTTGTGTTCATGTTTCCTTTTGTTTTACTAAAAAAAAGTTTCAATTTCTTCTTCTTATGTTTTTATTTGTCTTCAATTATTCTGTTTTGTTGGGTTTTGAATTAATTTCTTCTTTGATAAAAAAATTGTATATATTGTGCATTTGGTTTCAGATTGCAAAAGCAAAATATTGGAAAGAGAAGAATAGCTTGGTGAAAACTACTGCTATGCTTGCCAAATAAATTGCTTGCTTATAAATAAAAAATTGCACCCTTATTCTTTTTTTTATTTGAATTGTTGGTTGCTTGCATTTAAAAAAAAATCCAAAAAGAAAATTTCGAAAACAAAAACAAAAATCCATTCGTAGTTGCATTGTTAATAAATATTTAATTTCTGCTTTGCATTTCATCCTACAATTTGTTAATAATAAAGGTTAGACATCGATAACACTTAATTGTATATTGACAAGTTGTCTTCTTTGAACTATATTATTTCTTGGTTTCTAGGCTTCGGGCAAAGCAATAACCATTTATAAATATTACAGTGATTTGTAAATATTACAGTGGTTGTTTCTCTGAAGGTACTTAAACCTTCGGCTGCATTGCTACGGCAATTCGTGGTGCATCAATAAATCATGTATGTTATCTGTCTGAGAATTATCTTGTTTATTTAAAACGAAGTGTGATTATACAATTTTTGGTTAACTTAGGATAGAAAGTCTTTAATTAACCCTTGTATTCATTTAGTTGCATTAGTTCATGCATAGTTTAAAAAAACCAATAGAAAAGTCAAAATCCAAAACTAAAAAAATTGTAAACATTTCTTAACTTAGTTTTTTTTTTAAATCCTTTCTTTGAAATTTATTTTTCAATCAAAAGTCTAAAATCCAAAAAAAGTTTAAGTTGGTTTTTTTGCTTATAAAAAAATATATAACCTTTTCAAAAAAGCCAAAAAAATTTGAAAATCCAATAACAAAAATAAACAAAATTCAATTTTCCATTTCGAAAAATAAATTCTATTTGTAAATATTTTTTCTTTAAAAAAAATCCAAAAACATTCTTAAAGATGTCTGAATTTCCATATTCACATGAATTCTACGATAGTTGTGAAAATCAATATAATCCATATGATTTCACTTCAAATCCTTATGGATATTTCGACAACAACTATTGTTTAAACGATTCGAATTTTGAACCAAAAAATTTTCAAAATGATGACCAACCTTCAAATATTGAAAATAACATTTCGTCTTTACTTGAAATCTCAACACAACAAAATAAACTGATAAATGATTTGTGTAATTCTTATTTATGTGATAACTTAAGTCAAAATTTTCAAATTAATCAAGATTTGAATTCACTTCAAAACGCAAACGATTTGGAGTATAACCCGTGCCAATTCGATTTTGAATTCCAAAATGAATTTCAAAATCAAAATGAAAATGTGATCCACTTTTCAAATAAATTTGGTAATGGTAATAATCTCGACTACGACACGAGTGAAAATTTTTGTTCTCAACAAATCCAAACCAAAAATTCTCAAGTTAATAACTATAAATTGGATTTTGTTGAACAAATGGACGAAATCTACAATGATAACATGGATTTATTCTTCGAAACATAGGAATAAAGTGAGAAACAAAACCAGATCCCAACATGTGACGAGTCAAATGATAATCCATCTTTTACCCAAATCGGCGATTTTCAAACAACAACTTTTGAAACTGAAAATGATGATCTTAATGAAGTTGTTGAAAACGCAGTAATTGAGTTGGATTTCAATTGTTTTGAGGATGGGAAACTCGATTTAAGATTCGATCTTTCTTTCCGCGATTTTGAAATTTGAACACAACAACTTTGGATTTTGAACTTGACATATGTAATAAAGTTGTTGATAATTCAATAAAGGAAGACGAATTCAATGAACACGATTTCTTTGGACTTTTCGAAAATGAGTTGTTAAATTCCGAAGGGGAAGATTTAAACCACCATTTCGATTTTGAAATCAATAACTTTGAAGAATTAGACAATGATGAGCTTGAATTTCAATGTGGTGAAAATGAACATGAATTTCAATCAATTGTTTTTTCGACCGCAGAAATCATCGAAAATAAAACAACTCGTACGAATTTCAAAACGACATTTGTTTTTCCAAATCAACATTCAACTTTGAACTCTTTGGAGGTTTGGTTTTTCAAGCTTCAGCTGTGTCTCGCATACCTGATGAGACAAAAGAATCGGTCTTTGGAAGACCGTTTCATTTACTTTTCGACGATATACTTTCTGAATTCTTGAAAATAATAATCTTTCCGTTTTCATGTAAATATAGGTCATCTTTTTTTTCTCCTTTCACTTGGGTTGACTGTGGGGACACGGTCAAAATCAAGTGTGGTGGGAGATTCATCTTCTTTTAGATTATTCATGATTAATTTTTCATTTTTCTACCAAAACTCAAAAAAAATTAAGCATGTTGATTTATTTTTAAAGAAACACTATAAGATAAATATATGGTTTTGGTTAATAAATCAAAACTTTTTGAAAATTTATTTGTCTTAACAAAAATAGAAATGGAGTTTGATTACAAATATTGATAGTTTAACTAGTATATAGGAAGGTTCATACATGATAATTATGAAATATATCCTAATTTAAAATCTTTGTTTTAAAAAGTCATTGATTTAAATTAAATGATATAACAAATTTTTTGTCTTTTAAATTTAATGGTGCTAAGATGATTTTGCAAAACCCTCTCAACAAAAAAAAAAGAAACAAAGACCAAAAAATATTTCTTACATATGTTCATATATTTTTCTTAATAAACACCTAAAGTCATGTGTCCACACCCGTGTGTTCACTCGCCGTGCTCTGTACCTTTATCACGTAAGCCCGAAAGGCAGTGCACAATAGATATATATGGCCTCAGTTTATCTGAGTTAGGTGTATGTATATAAAAATTCTTTTATAAGTAATTCCTATTGTCGATAAGTGTTCACACTTGTGTGTTCACTCGCCACGCTCTAAATTCCACTCACATCAGTCTGCAAGGCAGTGCATGGGTACTATATCTGGCCTCAGTTTATCTGAGTTAGGCATATGTAAATATTGTAAATATCAATAAAATTTTCCAAAAAAAAGAGAGTAAGCAAATGAAATCCAAACCATTTAAACTTATTTGATTTGATTTGTTATTGAAAAGAAATGAAAATACCACTTTAATAAACTTTGATAATCAACTAAGGATCCATTTCATGGTTACACTATGTTATCAACCGAAATATCGAGTTAAACAACAGTCTATTTGTTATGATAACTTGATTTTTGTTGGAATTTTAAAAAGTAAAAGGTCTTAAGCTTCATAATAATAACCAAAACCTTTATTTAACTAATTCGTTTTGATTTAACAATGAATCCTTCATTGTAAATATTTCCAAAAACTCGCATTCATCTTTTTGTAAATAAGTCTTGCATTTTGTAAATATTTTAATCTTGCATTTGGATTTTGTGGGTAGTATCCACTAAAAACCCGCATGAGACAACGCCGTCCTACTGAGGACACCCAAAGATTTAACGGCTTATTACATATGCTCAATGCAATCGTTCTTCCTACGAAAACATATTTATCTTAGTTTTTAGTTTATTCGAGGACAAATAAATAGATAAGTGTGGAGATATTTGATGTGCACGTAAATGTGCATATTTTTACCACCATTTAATCCAATTAAATTAAATAAATGATCATATTGGATATTTTAACCCGTTTAAATCAAAAATAAAATTATTTTCAAATCGTCATATATTTATCCCCATATAAGGGCAAAATGGTTATTTTTGTGCATATATTAATTTGAGAAAGTTTAATTGAAAATTTCTATATTATTTTGTAGGTATTTGACTTTATATGCAAGTGGCTTCATGAAGATATATGCATGCACAAGAGTGAATACAAAGAATGGAATTAGAAGTAATTCAAAGCCATGATCATGGAAGACCCCACCTACTCACCTACCTTAATGTACAAATTAGAGCTAATCCACAAGTCAAAAGGCCATTAAATCTTCATGCACACTTAATGAAAGATTATTGGATGCTAATGGTTACTTGGCCACCATAATTCCTGGCGGGTTAGTTTGGGCATTCCCAAAAAGGTAAATTAGGGTTTTAAACTTGTATAAATACCCTTTATACTTCATGTAACCTCTCTTCCCTTAGCCTCTCTTAGACCCTCTTCTCTTTAGCTTAGTTTAGGATCAAATAAAAAAAAGCTCTCTTTCTCTTTTCTTGGCTACTTAACCATTTCTTTTTATGTAATTTTCCTTTTTTATGAAATGTTAATTATCTTTTTTTTCATTTAATTTTCATGCTTCTCTTGTTATGTTTGTAGTGTAGTTTACTTTTCATGCAAGTAGATTAGTATTTACTTCTTTTTAATTAGCTTTTCTTTTCATTTTGTTATCTTTTCCTCTTATTTTTGTTCAATGTTGCAAGCTACATTTGTTGATTTGATAACAAAAATGAGAGGCTAAACCTCCTCAATTTAGAAGTAATGAAGCTCTCTAATTATGTAACTTCAACATAACTTATTAATTTTGATCTCTTTTGTGCTTAAATGAATGTTGATGTGAATTTATTGTTTCATGTTGAATTTGATAGTCTATGTTGTTCATAACAAATAGGCTATGCTTAAGCGATCACAAATAATCATTACCTCTTCATTTACATATGATAATGGTAATGAAGTGAATGTTGAAATTAAAATTTGACGTCCTTTATTTCTAAACAATAGCTGATAGACCATGCTTAAATTAGATTTCATTTTCAACTTGTTGTCATTTTTTATGAGAGCTAAAAGTTGTTTAAGGGGTGTGTTATAGTTTGATGGCTTATGTCGAGCTAACCAATAGCACAAATAGGTCATACTTATGATAAACACATCAATTAACATAACTAATGACCAAAAAGAAAGATCATAATTTCATGTTTTGTTGAACTATATGATCTTGAGAGAGGAATTATCACTAAATCGTCATTTAACTTCCATATTTTTATCAAATTCTTTTGTTAGTTAGTTAGTTTATTTACATTTTTAGTTCACACTCTTTAAATTCTTGGTT
Organism: Allium cepa; assembly: GCA_030765085.1. Lineage (NCBI taxonomy): Eukaryota > Viridiplantae > Streptophyta > Magnoliopsida > Asparagales > Amaryllidaceae > Allium > Allium cepa. The sequence goes on from CM060941.1 coordinate 513,555,857, forward strand.
TAATTTGATTGAATAGAAATTTAAAATTTAACAATTCCCTACGGATTGACCCGCACTCGTCACGTGCTAGAATTGTACGCCGTGCACTTGCGGTAAAGTTTAATTTGAAATAAATCAGCAATTTTCTAACTCGATAGAAAGTTTGTCGATAAAGAGTGATTTAGAAAATTCAAGTTATTTATTTCTTAAAGTCTTCACATATTTATACGCGCTGAAGAGTATTCTTGAAGAGTAACATCCTTTAGTATGTTCTATTTCAGTCTAAGGGTTGCAATCATTGAGGAAGAAGAGATGCTTTTTAAAAAGATATGGATGCAACCATTAGAATGAAGCAAGTGCATGTTCATAGTTTTAGTCCCTTACCTAGCGCAGACGTCTACCCATAAAATTCAGATGTTTGTTTAAATATATATATATTTATTTAAACAGAGAACAGAGTCATACATCTGGCATATATGGACATACGTCTGATGCCTGTTAATTTCTACAGTTAACTTGTTTGAAATAATGGAAGTCTTATAAAAACTTTAATGTGCAATGTTGTTCAAAAAATACTAAAGGAGATTTTACAAACCATCTATCTATGACTATAACACACTATAATAGCTTCTCTAATACTAATGATTCTTCTCTTCTACTGGTCATCTTCAAGTTATGATAATATGAATTCTGAAAGCCTTTATTTGCAAATAGGTGGAATATATTGTATGTGTATAATTGTGTAGTTGTTGTCATCAAAACCATATAATAGAGGTTCTAACATCTTCACCTTTTTGGTGATGACAACCATACAGTCAGTTATCGAATAAGCATATAACTCCCCTGAATGTGATTCCGCCCCTTATATACATGTAATAAGATATTTCTTCCCCTTGGCATTATCAAAAATAGTTAAATAAATAAGGAAATTTGGAAGAAACATAAAGAACACAAGTTTGCAGAGAATCACAGACAATAGTAGACATAAGTATACTGAAAATTGTTATCAAGGAATAAAAAATAGATACATAAGACATACACGATTATGAAAGTAGAAGATAACTCACTGACAGTTTAAGTAACCCTAGAAATTTGACGAATCTTCATCATATTTTCCCTATTGCCAATGAGACTGATCATTGTACTCCGCATCCTCTCGGGTAAAGAGAACCTGAAATGATGTGTAGTGGCTATAACGCAGAGGGTCTTGTGGAGACCATGATATATCCTCACTTTCTTCAGTATCAATAGATATTGGTGTTTTACCAGGATGGGTAGTTCAACTGAAGGCCCTGCGCCTGAAGAAAGTCCTGGCTGACACATCTGTGGTGGTGGTGGTGTTGGGTATGGAGAAGATGAAGATAGTGATGATGAACGACCCCGGAGCTTTATCATGACTTTTCTAAAGGTTGAAACGACCTTTTCTAATGTCTTTTCTACTTTGGTCATTCTAGTAGAAAAGGATCGTTCTAAGTGAGTCATCTTTTTATCTAATGCTTTTTGGTTCAAGGAGAGAAGACATTGGTTTTGAAGTGCAACATCTTAATAGTTTTCTCCTAGTCTAGCTGCAGTTTTAGCTTCTTGTATATCTAAGTCAGGGTAATACTCTATAGGTTTTGAAGCTCTTGCAGATTGAGAAGTTCGAGTTGTAGGTGGTGGTGGTTGTTGTTGTTGTTGCGGTTGTTGATACAACATTGATGACATCTCCAATTCCAATGAAAAATCCTTTTGAACTATCTCCGAAGGTTAAAGTACCACCATCTTTGTATGTTATATTCAATATCACTAGTGCATTTCCAGTCATAAGTTTGGATCATCCGCTATCAGGTATCCATTTCTCCTTGTTATTATATTTTCTTTTGGGTGCCTACAAGATAAAATGGCCTAATTGGTACCCACATCCATTGTTATGGTCCTAAGTATTAGAGAGTGAAGGTTGCCATACCCAAGTGGGTTTGGGACCTCTAAAAGAGTAATTTTTATTAAACAATACTTTTCAAATAGTTATCTATGTGCTTTTATCTAATTAATTTGTCACCATATTTTGGAATCCATATTTTTATTACTTTAGAGTTAGATGCCTTTTCCCCAGTATAAGACTTCTTGAACCTTTTAAATAGTGAGATATAGTTTCTATGTTTTGAAGTTTTCTTGAAACCTAATCCATTTTGATTTCCAAATGGTTTAGAACTTTTGATCAAATTGTCCAAATTCTGCTTTCCTTTGTTAAATTTTAAAATATTATTTGTAATCTTATGTAATTCATTTTTAAGATTGGAAATTTCAGATTTTGATGCTTCTAGATTATCCTTTAATACAATGTTTTCTTTTATAAAATTATCATTTTCTAGTTTAACTATTCTTATTTCACATAATAAAGAATCAGTTTGACTAGATGGGTTTTACATTTTTCTTTTATGTTTTCTAATTCTTCTTCTAGAATGGTTTTCTCATCTTTTAATAATCCTATTTCAAGCTCTATATGATTAATTTTAGAAACATACTCTTTATTTAACTTCTTAATTTCTCTATATTTGTCATCTAGTTCCATGCTAAGTTCTAAAATTTCATTGTAAGTAAGGTGAAGACATACCTCCTCGGTTTTTGCTATAAAACATATATTTGCTTGCTTAGAATCACTATTGTTGTCACTGTCTGATGATGAAGATGAATCTGAGTCATCCCAAGTTAATTGAAAAGCCCGTTTTCTTTTCGTGAATTTCTCTAACTCACTTTTCTTTTTGTCATTATTGAGTTCTGGGCATCGTTTCTTCTTGTGCCCAACTTGTCACATCCAAAGCATTTGATTTAAGTTTGGTTAGATGAATTTGAATTTCCTCTGTTTTGGGATGTCGTCATCTTTTTGAATTTATTGAATTTTTGTAATTTTTGGCAATAAATACGATCTCATCTTCATCTAAGTCTGAATTAATATCATTGGCTTGAAAACCTATATTTTTCTTTTCATTATTTTGTTTTTTTCTTGCCTGCAAATTTGCTTCATACGACAAAAAATTTCCTGTTAATTCTTCAACATTCAGTTGAGATACATTATTAGCCTCTTATATAGCCAGCAATTTTCATTCCCAATCATTGGTTAAGGAATTTAAAATACATGTAACTAAATCAAAAACTATAAATTTGACTCCAAGTGTCATAAGATCATGTTGAATAGTTTGAAATCTAACATACATATCACCCATAGATTCACTTGCTTCCATTTTAAATTAAGAAAATTGATTCTGCAAAATGGAAATCTTTGTTTTTTTAACTTTACTTGTGCCTTCATGAGTGATCTATAGTGTACGCTATATATCATATGCAGTAGTGCACAACATGACACGTGAAAATTCATTTTTGTCAAGTGAACAGAATAGAACATTCATGGCTTTAGCATTGTTTGTTGCTGTGTTTTTTTGAGCATCCACCCAAGTGCTTATGTATATGTTTGGTGCTTCATATTTATTTTGAGTGGCTAACTAAATTTATAGACCATAAGTTTTCATGAAAATATGCATTTGCGTAGACCATAAGTTTTCATGAAAATATGCATTTGCGTAGACCATAGGTATAATTAGATTCAGTGAACAGTGGAGGACGTGCAGTGGATTGACCTTCTTGAAATTTACATGCCATATTGAATATGTTTCAATTATGTGTTATTGTAACTTGTAATAATCATGCTCTAGTACCAATTGAAAGTATGCATGGATTGTGTATTTATATCTTAACAAGCAAGTGTAGTAAAAAGCTAACTTATAACTACTTAAAGTAGAGTAAATATAAGTAAAGTAACAATCATACAAGAGTTTTTATACTGATTCGGACCTCCCATCCTACGTCAGTCTCGAATCTCTAATTTGGTTTTAAACTAGCAAACAATCCTTGCTTTTCCCGAAGGAATAGTCTTGATACAAAAAGTTCTTCTTTGACAAGTATGTGTTCTTAGTAACATTGATTTTGACTACACAGTATAAATCTTCCTATAATCTCCTTTGAGTTGTATATAAATGTGAGGTGTTTTGTTTTTAGGAAGAAATGATGTACTGATAGAGTTTTAGAGATCAAAGAATGCAAAGTGTAAAGATAGGGAGATTCAGAAAATTCAAGTTATTTATTTCTCAAAGTCTTTACATATTTATAGGTGTTGAAGAGTTTTCTTGAAGACAACATCCTTTAGTATGTTCTATTTCAGTCTAAAGGTTGCAATCTTTGAGGAAGAAGATATGCGTTAAAGAGATACAGATGCAACCATTAGAATAAAGCAAGTGCCTATTCATAGTTTTAGCCCGTTACCCAGCATAGATGTCTTCCTATAAAATTCAGACGTCTGTTTAAATATATATTTTTAAACAAAGAACAAAGTCAGATGTCTAACATATATGGACATACGTCTGATGCCTGTTAATTTCTGCAGTTAACTTGTTTGAAACAATGAAAGTCTTATAAAAACTTTGTTGTGCAATGTTGTGTAAAAACCACTAAAGGGGATTTTACAATCCATCTATTTATGACTATAACACACTATAATAGCTTCTCTAATACCAATAATTCTTCTCTTCTATTGGTTGTCTCAAGTCGTGATAATGTGAATTCTGAAAGTTTTTACTTGTAAATAGATGAAATATATTGTGTATGATTGTATAGTTGTTGTCATCTAAACCATAGAATAGAGGTTCTAACATGTATGACCTCTTCATTTGAAGCGTAAATCATTTTCATCTCATTTTCCTAAAATAAAATCTTAATTATTATGGAGCGAAACATAAACAAGAAAGACGTTAAGGCCCTTCTCCTAGCGCAAAAGTATTAGACCAAAAGCTGGTGTAACATCCATGATGTTAATTGTGACCAATTAATCCAAGATTTAAATGCATATGATGATAAGGTATGGCCTAACCAATGTTGTCCAAATAATGTTATCAAGAATCAACTTGTCACACGAAATTTAATGCGAAATGGAATCCTTGACGGTTGGATTTGTGATGCCAATGGGTCTTTAAGATGAATTATTAGAAAGTATGTATGTTTATTAATATATTATGTTCGAGTTCCTTGAAGATCTCTTAGACTGTATATGTCCAAGAACCTATATAGGCTTTCGAGGTGATATTCTCAAAAAAATGTCCAAGTTATGCTATATGTTCATGAGAGGCGAAGAAGTTAAGAAACAAATTCGTGAAATGGTCCATTAGGCTTGGCAATGGAATATGTTCTTATATTCATGGTCCAATGTTCAAATCCAGTAGGCAAGGCAAATATTATGGGTAGCATCGATGTCATAGTTCAATACTCCTTCGAAGTGGTAATTGTCGAATTTTGAACCTAAGGAGATGGAGGATATGCATGTCCAAGTAAATAATGTTCAAAAGGCATAATCAAAATAAGAGGCAGGTCCAAATCCCCATTTATATAAATTATGCATGATTATAGTCAAATAGGATTTGTCCCTAATTCAATTTAGGGTTTACAAGAGTTTGATTTACAAGAGTTGAGAGAAGAGGAAAAAATCCTCCCTATTTGTGCACCCCTGTGTCTATATTTATAGGGGTTGTGCTGTTCCACTACCTCTCATGTTTTCGACAGATTTGACTTCGGCATCGTCAACAATATTCATAACATTAACTTCGTCGTCGCATGGTAGTTTCCTTATTTTATGATGATCTTGGGTGCTATCTTTGGCCTTAATAACAGTTATTCATAGTTGATGACTCTTAACGTCATTAATTTCGTATTAAGACATATGGCGTTCTTTAAGTGTTGATGAAAGGGTATTGACTATCGACGATATCAACAATAACTCTCAGTGTCGACAACCTCATGTTCTAACTGATGTGCACGTAAATGTGCATATTTTTACTTCCGCATTTAATATATTTCATTTTAAATAAATGTCATAATTTGGTGTTTTTACATGTTTAAAACCAAATTTCAAAAATGATTTCAAGTCGTCATTCATACATCAATTTGGGGGTGAAATGGTAATTTTGTGCATGTATTAATTTTGAGAATATTCATTTGCAAATTTTGTTTTTATTTGTAGAAATTTGGATGGAAAATGAAAAAAGCTTTCATGGAAATATGCATGCACAAGAAGCTAATGATAACTTGGTGGCCAACTTCCTAAGGGGTATTTTAGGTAGTCCCTTAAAATATGGATTAGGGTTTTGATGTGCACATAAATGTGCATATCGGGTATTTTAACTTGTTTAAACCAAATTCAAATTATTTTCAAATTTTCACATATTCATCTCCATATAGGGGCAAAATGGCCATTTTGTGTATATATTTATTCGAACAAATTTAATTGGAAATTTTTATACTATTTTGTAAGAATTTGGCTTCATATACAAGTGGCTTCATGAAGATATATACATAAACAAGAGTGAATACAAATGAATGGAGATGGAAATAATTCAAAGCCATGATAATGGAGAACCCCACCTACCTACCTTCCGTCATGTGCAAATTTGAAGCTAATCCACATGCTAATGGGCATTACACTTTCATGCACATTTAATGGATGATTATTGGAGCTAATAATTACTTGGCCGCCACACCTCCTACAAGGGCATTTTGGGCATTCCTCAAAAAATTGGACTAAGGTTTCATACATGTATAAATATCTCTTATGTTTCATGTAAACCTCCTCTTCTTTAGGCTCTCTTAGTTGATTTTTAGCTTAGAAAATAAGTCAAAGCTCTTCTCTTTCTTTTCATGGATACTTAGCCATTTCGTTTATGTACTTTTATTTTATACAAGTTAATACAAGTTCTTTTCCTTTTTTTGTTTATTTCCTTTCATGTTAGTAGTGTAGATTTATTTATTTATGCAAGCAGATTAGTTTTCCTTTCTTTTTTGTTCTCTTTTTCCTCTTGTTTGTTTAATGTTGCTTTCTACAATTGTTGATTTGATAACAAAAAGGAGAGGCTAATCTCTTCAGTTTAGCGGTAATGAAGCTCTCTAGTATGTAGATCCAACACTTTATTGTTTATACTCTCTTTTTGTGTTTTAATGGAAACACTTGAAGTGGTTTAATGATGTTGTTTAGCTTTAAATTTGATAGTCTATGTTGTTCATAACAAATAGACTATGCTTAAACAAACAAAACACAAATTGCATCTTCATTTACATATGATTATGACAAAGAAGTAAATATTGAAATTAAAATTTGATGGCCTATATTTTTAAACAATAGTTAATAGACCATGCTTAAAATAGATTTTGCTTTCAACTTGGTTGTCATATTTCACAAGATTTAATGTGTATTAGTGGTTGTGTTATAGTTTGATGGTTATATTAAGCTAATTAATAGTACAAATATGTCATACTTAAGATAAACACATCAACTAATTACACTATTGATAAGAAAAGAGAGATCATAACTTCATTTTATTGATTTATGTGATCTACAAAGTGTTATTATCTCTAAATTATCTCTAAACTCTCATATTTTTATCAATTTTCTTTTTGTCATTTTCTACATTTTTATCTCCACACTTTTCAACTTTGGTAAATTTGATTGAATATGAAATTTAAATCAACAATTCCCTACGGATCGACTTGTATTCACCATATACTACAGTATTACGCCATGCGCTTGCGGTATAAATTTTATTATAAATTTTTCGACGGTTTTCTAATTTGATAGAATTTCCATCGTTAAACAAGTTTTTGGCGCCGTTGCCGGAAAATTGCTTGATTTTTTATTCTTCAAATTATTTTTGTTTGATTTTATTATGTGTTTGTTTTGTGTGTTTATTTGCATTTAAAAAAATATTTTTTGTGTATGTTTGTTATATGATTTGATTTATGTGATTGTTTATTGTTTTCTATTCGCATTGCTTTTGAATATTTTCTAAAAAAACCACACTTTCAATTGAAAAAGGAAAAAAAATTCATTGCAATTCATATTTTACAGTGCACATACATTTTGCATTGTTTTGCATTTTACATTGTTTTCACTCTCTGTTTACAAGACTTCTGTGCACTGCTCTGTGTTCATAAAAAAAATACAAAAACTATTTTCATTCACACCGTCAACAAGTTGCACTGCCTTAACCATTTACACAACTGCAACTATTGCACTGCACAAACAGCCATCGACCACCATCCCAAAACACTATACATTCACTGTGCACTTGACTAGTGCACCGTCACAAAACATTGCTGTACTTGACCATCTTCCCCAACTACTGCTCCACCATCTCAACCTACAGACTTCACAAATACTCATAACTCCTCATAACCGCACATTCATAACAACCCACAGACTTCAAACCAAATCCCCACTTTTGTGACCCCGTTGCGCTATCTCTGATCCACCATCATTACCACAAGCAAACCATGCAACCATCACAGTGAACTGCTGATAAAATTACTTCCCTAACAACTGCACAATATCCAGCTCCCATATCACTTCTACATTCCCTTAGATTTTTAAAAAACTTCTCACTGCAGTGTATATAACACATCATCACATTCATACCATACAGTCATACCATATCGACGAACAATCCCCACAGATCCCCACTAGAACTACTACTGTTTCATCCTCCACATCCAAACATCCACCAGTAGCATAGCATCAGTACATCCAAGCCTATCAACCTGTTCAACCTGTGTCACTTTACTGCCCACTATCAAGCAACTACCCTCTCCCTTCACAGCCTTCAACATCATCGGTGCAACTCCTGAAACCAACCACTTCTGCATCAAAATTCCTCCGACCAAAAATCATCCCCGCTAACTCCACTTTCTTCCAGCAACTTCAAATACATCACCACAGCTATCCCCTTCACAAAATCATTCCATTTCACCACTGTTACATCCCATTACCACCATCGACAATTCCAATTCTTCCACCAAGCAACCAGAAATAGCAGCATCCTCCATCACCAGCCCCGACCTTCGACCAAAAATTTCCAATAAAAATCATCTTCCTTATCACTGCAATCTGCCATCATACTTCCAAACGACCTCCCTGAACCACTCTCGAATAGCTCGCAAACATCTAAACCTCCTCAAATCACCCTTCGCCATCACCATTGCCTTGAATCGAAGATGCATACATCGCAATCGAACTGTCGAATCCACCTCTACACAAAATCCCCAATCGCCTCACTTCATCGGAATCCCAATCCCCTCATCCACGAACCCAAACTTCATCTTGCCAAACGCCAAATCAAAACGAATAATCTCCGCTGTTAACTAGTGGCTGTGAAATTGGGAGTTGCGATTAAAAAAAAATAAAAAAATAAAATAAAATAAAATAAAATAAAAAACTGACTTTGAGAGTTCATTTTTGGTAAGGGGGTTTGGGAATTAAAAACTTGAGAAGAAATTCTTGCGTGTGAAACAAATAGAAGTAAGCTCTGACGCAACAGGGTTGGCGCAATTGGTTGATGGTCCGGACTGCGTGATCGAAGGCACGAGTTCGAGCCACGAAACTGACAACCCTGTAACAAGTACCCGAAGTATGTGTTTGGCAGACACATACTTCCCTAAAGTTTACAAGCGAAGCTTGGTTCTTTAGGTAATTCAAAAAAAAAAGTAAGCTGTGACTTATATATTGGGCTGGGTTTAAAATTGTTGGTTTGTTTCCATTTTTTTTTGTTGTCTTTAGTTTATTTAGTTTAAGTTTTTTATTTTTTGTTTATGTAGTTTTAAATTGTTTTCAACTGTTCTAGTTTTATTTATTTAGTTTACAATTCGTTTTAGTTTCTGTTTCTTTTAAAACTAAAAAAAATTGAATTGTTTTCATCCATTTAGTGAATTTGGTACCAATTCTTTTGAATTGTTAGAAAACAAAAAATTGTATAAATCTTGTTTAATTTCAGGTTACCAAAGCAGAAATGCAAAAGGAGCAGAAGTGTTTGCTAAAATAAATTGCTTGATTTGTTGAGCTTGCCAAAAAAAATAACTGCTTGCTTATTTATACTTTTCTTTTTATTTTGCCTTGCATTATATATATTAATTGTTTTTATTTGTCTTGCATTGCTGTTTACTTTCATTTGAAAGAAAAAAGAATTTAGAAAACAGAAAACAAAAATCTATTCGTAGTTGCTTTGTTAATACATATTTAATTTCAGTTTGCATTTCATCTTAGAATTTATTAATAAAAACGGTTAGAAATCAGTAACGCTTAATTGTAACTTCACAATTAATTTTTTTGAACAATTTTATTTTTTGGTGTCCAGGCTACGATAGAGTAATAACCATTTATAAATATTATGGTGATTCGTAAATATCATAGTGGCTGTTACTCTGAAGGTATTTAAACCTTTGGCTGCATTGCTATGGTGATTCGCGGTGCACCGATAACTCTTGCCCGTTAACTGGCTGAGAAATATTTTTGTTGATTCAAGACAATATGTGATTATACAATTTTGAGTTAACTTAGGATAAATCATTTGTAATTAACCCTTGCATTTATTTAGTTGCATTAGTTCATGCATAATTAAAAAAAATTAAACCCAAACCTAAAAAATTGTAAATATTCATTTTCCTTTGAAAATTTTAAACCCTTTTTGTTTGAAATTTCAAAAATTGAAAAAAAAATTAGAAAATTAAAAATCCAAAATCCAAAAAAAATATAAAATCTTTTCAAAAACAAAATAAAAATCAAATTTCCATTTTGAAAAAATAAATTCTATTTGTAAATATTTTTCCTTCACAAAAAAAAACCAAAAACATTCTTGAAAATTTCCGAGTTTCCCCACTTAAGTGAATTTTACAATAGTCATGAAAACCAATATAATACATATGATTTCACTCCAATTCATATGGATATTTTAACGACTACCATTGTATAAATAATTTGAATTTTGAATAACAAAGTTTTCAAAACAATGACCAACCTTCGACTCTCGAAAATAGCATTGAAATGATTTCATCTTTACTCGAACTCTCTACTCAACAAAATCAAGAGATAATTGATTTGTGTAATTCATATTTGTGTAATAACTCCAGTCAAGGATTTTAAATTTGAATTCAATTCAAAATTCAAATGATTTCGATTATAACCTATGCCAATTCAATTTCGAACTTCAAAATGAATTTCAAACTCAAAATGAAAATGGAAACAACTTTTCAAACGAATTTGGAAATGGGAATAATCTTAACCACATTACTATTGAAAATCTTTGTTCTTAACAATTTCAAAGTGAAAATCCTCATGTTCATAGCAATAAATTCAATTTTGTTGAGAAAATGAACGAAATTTACGATGATCACACGGATTCATTGTTTGAAACATATGTGAAACAACGTGAAAAACAAAATCAAATCTCAACGTATGACGAGTCAAATAATAATCCGTCTTTTACCACAATTGACGATTTTCAAATAACAGCTTTTGAAATTGAAAATGACAATCTTAATGAATATGTTGAAAATACGGTAATTGAGTTGGATTTCAATTATTTTGAGGGTGAGAAACTCAATTTAAACTTCGATCTTCCTTTTTTCGATTTTGAAATTTTGAACACAACTTTGGATTTTGAACTTAACATACGCAATGAAGTTGTTGATAATCCAATAAAGGAAGACGAATTCAATGAACATGATTTTTTTGGACTTTTTGAAAATGATTTGTTTAATTCCAAGGGGAAGATCTAAATCACCATTTCGATTTTGAAATCAATAACTTTGAAGAATTCCTCAATGATGAGTTCGAATTTCAGTGTGGTGAAAATGGACTTGAATTTCAATCAATTGCTTTATCAACCTGTGACGACCCGCCCTTCTACTACCAGAAAGACATATCATCACTAAGAAAGAAAGTGATAGACATAGAAAAGAAAAAGAAAGAAAGAACAACAACATCAGAATCTCACAGCGGAACAGAACAAAATATAATATATCACATAAATATTACATAGTTTTACATATATCAGAGTTATAGAATATCAATACACATGACATACAAGCATACATCTGTCACTATATACATCAGAGATACAATACACATCAACAAACACAGCGGAACTAGATAGATAACTACATTCGTCTGGAAACTCCTGCTTCAAGCTCCTCCAGGAATCAAAGTCCAAAACCTATCACTTGGCTACTCATAAAAATTTGAGTATCCAAAAGTTTATGAAAAACAAAATATAAACTCCGGGTCAGACATGGGTCTGGTATGAGTAAACGGTTTAAAGCTGTTTAAATTTGAAAAACATTTGAAAATAAAGGTATCACGTAAGACTCCACACAAATAAATAAAGGTAAGTTTTTACCTTACGCTAACCAAAACATTTCATAGGAAATCCAGTGATATTATAATAGTCTCTAGGGTTTTCAAGTAAATAGAAAATAGCCGAAATTGTTACATCTATTAAATTCCAGCTACTAGCCACAAAAGTGGGTAATACAAATCAAAACCGTAGGGTCTCGTAGGGAAAATGGATTTCCAACAATGGCAGGGCTACTGGGGTACCGCCCGTCACAGTACGGGGCCTATATCACCGTACCAAGGATCACTCCCGACCCCCTACAATACAAGGCCGAAATCATTCCTTACTGAATAGTCTCGAACAAGATAAACCCCGAGGTTGTAGTTAGCAACCGCCCACACAGCCGAAATAAAAAGGGACATCTAGACAGGAGAATATCTTGTCCTGCTTGGGCATGACCCACCTAACCTTGCTGCATCTCCCCTGTTTTATCCATTCCCGGTTGATGAGGCTTGAGGCTGCGATTACCTTTAAAGAACATATCACTTAGAATGCTCAACGTCCGCCTGACGATGTGTTGAAAGCATTCAATCCATACAAGTTCGTTCTAGGTTCGAATGAAACCGAAGGCATTATCTCGTCACACTCATTTTGGAATCACCCTCAGAGTCAACGACGATAACCCTTGCATTCTGAAAACACCATCTCGATCTTCATTTCAGAATTCACGACCTAACGTTTAAATTGGATCGATGTGGTTTCCGGAATATCATCCAAACGCCATTTTAAAGGCCAAGTTGTCTAATTAACTTAAACAGTTTAAATAATTTAAATTCAACAATTGATTTAACATAGCATTATCACAGATGAATCATACACAATCATCATAGATATAACTCGACATATCACAGAACATCACAGAACATCATTAAATAAATATCACAATCAGATATTCAACATAACAATCCGTAAGCAGTCATCTTTAAGTCCTATTTGTAATTAATTCAATTTAGAATTAATTACCTGAGAGTTAACCACTTAACTCTGTTTAATTAATCATTAATTAACAATTAATCACCTATTTCATTTCAAATTGTTTAATTAATGATTTCTTAATTAATTATTAAGTCTTAATTACATAATTATTTTATTTCACACTATTAATTAATTACTTTTCTAATCAAGTGATTTAACTTTAATTACTTAATTAACCGTTCCCTGATCATTAATTAATATCTTTAATTATTTATTAATAAAACTTAATTATCCAATTATTATCTGCTAATTACTTAATTAATCAATAATTAATTCTTCATCAAGTTACTTAATTAATTAACTATTTATCCATAATTAAATTACTTGATTAATTAACTATTAATTCATAATTAAATTACTTGATTCATTCATTAATTAACTCAAGTAGTTAATTACCCTTTTATTTATCACTTAATCATTAAGCAATCCGACTCTAAATAAAATTTAAAAGTTAATCATTCTTAGTTACTTTCTAAAAATAATTAATCAACATTAATCATTCAACTTAATTAACCTTTTAAAAGAAAAACTTTTTGAAAATCGATATATTGCTAACTACAAACTTAAATATTAATAAATTCATACTCGTCTTGAAGTAATTGCTTAGTTTAAGAAATAATTAAGTGTTAAAATATTTTTAAGTATTAACTAAGATAGTCAAAACTTGTATTAAGTTTTTAACTTAAACTGTTAAACATTATTTAATTCTACAGTGTTTTAAAACTTGATGTAATCTGTTACTTAACTTACCTCTAAACACACTGTTGCAGTTAAAAGGGAACCCGAGACTTCCCATGGTAAAACTCGAGCAATGCTTCGGGTTCCACCCCATCCTTTTCCCGCGTCCTGCCTTAAGCGTCCTCTTCTTCTTCCTTATTTTTTTAACAGTAAGCTAAACTTATAAACCAAGAATAATTAGCATCAGGAACTTGCATTCAAACTCAACATACAACCCGAAGCTTCCCTCACTTTTACTCGAGCTTGACTCGGGACAGACCCCCCTTCACGGCGCTGACACAAACACACCGCCGCCGTGCACGAGCACGGCGGTACGTCTGCCCTCCAGCGAACCCCAATGTCGCCGGCAAGTCCCAAATTACACGAAAAAATGAAAATCAACTCGAATCATTTCCAAAACATTCAATTTGAAATTTTAGACCTATGCTCGAAACAACTGCAAAACGACCCCTCCCCAAAACGTTTCGCCACTGCCGCACACGCCTCTGTGGATGCCCCGATCTCGTCCATGCCATGAAAACGCGTAGAGCCACCAATCTAAAAAAAATCATAACACTCGATCACGTGTGGTCATTGAACACGATCTATTTTCGGACATGAACAAAAACTGAACACAAGCCCTAATTTTTACTTGTTTGATTAATTCTTAAACTAGAAAATTATACAACATTTTTCCCCACTTCCCAGATTTACAAGCTTGCTTCAAAAGAATTTTCAATGTTTATTATTGATTATATCTTTAGAAATTGACAAGAAAGCAATTTGTATTCAAATCTCAACTGCTCCTAAATTTCTTGATTAAAAATCTTCGTTCTTGTTTTAAAAATCATGAAATTTAATAACCTTTACAATTATGAACATGAACTAACCTTTTTCATCAATTGATTTTATCAAAATTTTTGTTCAATCTCCTGTAAACATAAGTTTCCAGGGTTACTACCTCTTCCACATGTTTGAACAGTGTTAAAAAAAAATCTTAGTTTAGGGTTTAATCATCTTATATATATTTGGAATTCTAAAATTCCCATGATTTGACGAAAACTACTTGAGCTTAGAAAAAAGAGATTTTCTTGCAATCTGTAACAACAGAGAGAGAGAGAGCACCCAGAATTATACAAGAACAAGTATCATGGCATATGGTCATGAAATCATAAACTGTTTTAGGTTGAACTTTAAAACTTTTAAATTTCTTGTTTACTTACCTGAATCATTCCTGAACAAAGATCAAATTTGATGTTGATTATCTAAAACTGTTTTGAATATGCAGTTGAAACTGTTTTTATTTGAATTCAATTTGAGTTTGCTCTTCTTTTCCTGCTTTAGTTTTCTCAAGTTTTGTTATATGTTTGTTGAACGAACTCCAACTGAAAAGAGGATGGTCTCTCTCATATATATATATAAGAGAACAGTTGTATGAAGGAGGTATTATCTGGACAAGTTTTACATGTTTTGACATGCTTTGTATTTAATATACTGAAATGATATTGTAACTCGGCTGTAAGATTTTATTTGTAAAACTGAAATGACCATTTGTTGTGCTAATTAATCCATGTCTTCAAAATTGTTAACACCTATTTATGATTTCTGATATTAGTTGATATTTTTTCTGGGCAAAGATATTTTGTATATGCATTTGTGTGAAGATGTGTACTTTAGCAGGTAGGCTTATGGCTTGTGAAAGACGGTATGTTTATATATACATTTGTCTTATAATTTTCAGTTTGAACTTCAATATACATATATGTTTGTGTAAATATATTTGTCTTCTTGCTTGACTTAATATTTCTTGCTTCATAATGTTTATCTAGTTTGCTTTTAATACACTTGTGTTTTTTTTTATACTATGGTCTTGCAAAATTTAAAATGATGTTGCAAGTATTAACTACTTATTTCTTGTTTTGATTTTGATTTTATATTTGACTATTAATATTAAACTTAGATTCATGGGTTTACTTATATTTTATATTAATAGAATTAGATTTTAATTTAAACATTATCATTCATACGTATATTTTTATCACATGATAACAAGACAAAGTAATTTAATTTAATGGTATAAGATAAATATTATAAAGAGATTTATTTTAAATTTCAAACATTATTATTCATATGTATATTTATCAGATGTAAACAAAGTAAAGTATTTTAATTTAATTATATAAGACAAATTTTATTATAAATATTATCAAGAGATTTTATTTTAAATTTCCAAAGCCCAATTTCCTTTTTAAAATACCAATCCATATGAACAAATAGCAGTTATTTCCAAAATCATATTCATTTTAAATATGTTCAGTTTATATTTTATCTAATTAGATTAAATATATATTAAAATAAACAGGCCAAAATCCAGGGTTGTTACATTCCTCCCCCCTTAAAAGAATTTCGTCCCCGAAATTTAAAACAAGGATAATTTAAAAGCTGTTGTATCAACCATTTAAACATGCATATCATTTAAACATTAGCGAACAACCAAACAGTCTATCCTAACAAACATCACTAGTTATCAGAACACAAATTCAGATAAACTTCCCTAAAATTATCCAGAGTTGTCTCTCGATGATCAACAATCCGAACTGGATTCCTGACCACAGTTAAATTTGATTCGACTTCCCAATCCCTGAACCACCGGTTTTACAACAAATGATGGATCATGAACAAATTCCCTTAGATGGAATATATGGAATACACAATGGATTCCAAACATCCATTCTGGCAATTTAATACTGAAATCTACAGTATTAACTCTTTCCAAATTTTATTGACTTCTTTACATAATTTCAATATCTATTCAATCAAGCTACGATATACATACATTATTCGTATGCAGTATCAAATCCGATCGCTCGCTTGATCATACAATTGCACTTCCGATCTATTATCGTCCACCCGACTTCCTAGTGCAGATTCAGATCTGGTTTCTTGATCAGAAACTGTCATTCCCCTTGCATAGTCACAACTATGATAGAGAATTTCCAGAATCAATCAAAATCCATATCCATGGTTCGTCGTCAAAAATCGAATGAAAAATCCCAACTCGGATCGATATATAACTACCTCGAAATTCTGTGCTCGAATCTGGATCAAATTGTCATGCGAATAAAATAATATACGTACATCCTACGTATTTATATCCATTGATTATCAACTATATCAATTTCTTTTATTCACATTATTTTGATTTCTATCCACTTGGAATAATTTTCTCAATATCAAATTTACTTAAGAATTTCACCATTCATTTCTTAAGTTTAATATAAGCATTATATATACTCTTATACTATTACTCTACCACTTTAGCCTTTATATCCACTTATTTAAATCTGAATTTCCAATTTCATGTGAATTCAATTTATCTTCAATTCTGAATATTGAATTTTATTGACTATCTTCCATTTATAAATGATTTCTATCATTATTTTAAATTAGTTTCATATACTAATTTATTTCAATTTCCAATTTGAAATCGGTTTGTTCCTAAAGTTTTAATTTCTTTTTTATTTCTGGTTCCCAAAAATTTTAAAAAGTTTTGGCAGAATCTCCATTTGTTTAGCATTACATATTTTCATAAGCACGTATGTATAGTTTCAGCACTTATTACAATTACTTCCAACCAATTCTCAAAACATTCCCTTCAGTTTAAGTGATTTACAACTTACTTGCTTATATAAATAATCCATTTAAGCAAAACAAACTCATATTCAAAATCATCTTATTTCGCTTCTAATAATTCATAGAATTTTATCTAATCTCATTTACTTCAAACGACCCATTTCCTTATGCAATTCGACAATACTATTGTGAATAAATAATTACTTAAGCTTTATAACAATTTTAAATTGATTCCATCTCAATTTATTCATAATCTTTTTATTGCATTTTCTTTCATTTCAAAAAGTTTGATTCCAAACCATTTTATTAAACTTGACAACCAATATTTTAAATAACCATCTCATAATTTACTTAAGTTATTTATTTTCTTCAAACTGTTCCACTTAATAACTTAAGTTTATTCTATTCCACCAACTTCCATTTAAATCTTTGATTTGATTTTCCTTTAATCAAATCCCAACTATTTACTAATTTATTTGATTAGTTTATTCCTTTATCCATTCTTAAATTTATATTAATAATTCATTATTGAATTTATTTATAAAGTCATTCAATTTATGCTTGAGTTAGATTTGTTTACAACTCACACTAATTTTATTTTAATTCAACTCAATACTTACATATTTACTTAAGAATTTTATTTCATTCAATATTATCTATAACTCGATTGAATTCATTTAAATTCAGTTTTATTCCAACTCAGTTTCAGTTAAATTTAGCTACTTACCATTCTTTTAAATATTACTGAATATATGAGTTCAAAACTTATTTATTTACTTAAAAGCTTATATTGCTCATTTGAATCATTTCATCTTATAACCGCAATTTCAGATTATATGTATATAGCACCTACTACCTTAAGGTATAAATTTTCATTCCACAATTTCAATTATTTTACCTTCCAGTTTTAGTTCAATTTCAATTTAATTTCAACTTCAATTTTATCTAACTTATCTCAGGTCAAACTCAAATATATCTTCTTCATTTTCATTAAGTTAAATTTTAATTCCCGGTTTAAAATTCCCAATTTCTTCTTATTAATATCAACTTTACTTTATAAGTCCAATAGTTGATCCATTTAAACTTTCACATTATCTAAATAGAATTTCTTAGAATTCAATTGCCCGGTTTCATTTCCAAAACCATTTTGAAATGATAACTACACATACCCACTCGGTATAACAAATCAAATTTCCAAATTCCAAATACTTGTTTTCACCAAAACAAATTTTCCCTTTGAAATTTCTAAAACAACTTGTATACCCAACAAGCCCAAACAATATCATGACCAACTAACCTGGTAGCAATCCATCACTTTAGAAACTCGAAAATGAATACTGATGATGTGGCCATCATCAGGATTATTATCCAGCGACTGAAGTGAGTTCAGTGCTTCCTTACTTCCACAAATTCTTTCCAAACAATTTCCATTCAACAATATTTTCCAAAACAATACTCCATTATTGCCTCCAAATCTTTGGAAAAACATTTCAAACATTCCCAAGATTTTTAAATTCCCAAATCCTTTTGTTTAAATTCATTGAAACACCTTTCAAATTTCCGGGACTTAAATTTTGGTTTAACCAAAATTTAGTTATATTCCTTTTTATTTAAATCATACTTAGACAATTTTATTTGGTTATAAACCACTCAAATTTTAAATTTTTATTCAAATATAGTATTGACAACCAAACATCCAAATATATATATAATAATTTCAGAAAAATATTTCTTTTATGTCAAAATATAATTTTGGGTAAAATTATTTCATTTACCCTACTTTAAAAACAATAGTGTGTCGGTCTACCTTGTTTAAGAGTTTAGAAAACCCTATCGATGAAATGGCGTCCCACACATCGACCAGAATCCATAAACACTCAACAGATAACTCAACACAATATAAAAACAATTTTATATTCACTAACAAATACGCGCTCATATCTATTAATACACTCAACCCATTTTAGAGTACTACTGACTCTATTCTATGAGTAATTCCTACCAGAGCCAAGGTTATCACCAACCCTATGCTCTGATACCAACTGTGACGACCCGCCCTTCTACTACCAGAAAGACGTATCATCATTAGGAAAGAAAGGGATAGAAATAGAAAAGAAAAAGAAAGAAAGAACAACAACATCAGAATCTCACAGTGGAACGAAACAAAATATAATATATCACATAAATATTACATATTTTTACATATATCAGAGTTACAGAATATCAATACACATGACATACAAACATACATCTGTCACTATAAACATCAGAGATACAGTATACATCAACTAACACAGCGGAACTAGATAGATAACTACATACGTCTGGAAACTCCTGCTCCAAGCTCCTCCAGGAATCAAAGTCCAAAACCTATCACTTGGCTACTCATAAAAATTTGAGTACCCAAGAGTTTATGAAAAACAAAATATAAACTCCGGGTCAGACATGGGTCTGGTATGAGTAAACGGTTTAAAGTTGTTTAACTTTGAAAAACATTTGAAAATAAAGGTATCACGTAAGACTCCCCACAAATAAATACGGGTAAGTTTTTACCTTACGCTAACCAAAATATTTCATAGGAAATCCAGTGATATTATAATAGTGTCTAGGGTTTTCAAGTAAATAGAAAATAGCCGAAATTGTTACATCTATTAAATTCCAGCTACTAGCCACAAAAGTGGGTAATACAAATCAAAACCGTAGGGTCTCGTAGGGAAAATGGATTTCCAACAATGGCAGGGCTACTGGGGTACCGCCCGTCATAGTACGGGGCCTATATCACCGTACCGAGGATCACTCCCGACCCCCTACAACACATGGCCGGAACCATTCCTTACTGAACAGTCCCGAACAAGATAAACCCCACGGTTGTAGCTAGCAACCGCCCACACAGCCGAAATAAAAGGGACATCTAGACAGGGGAATATCTTGTCCTGCTTGGGCATGACCCACCTAACCTTGCTGCATCTCCCCTGTTTTAGCCATTCCCGGTTGATGAGGCTTGAGGCTGCGATTACCTTTAAAGAACATATCACTTAGAATGCTCATCGTCTGCCTGACGATGTGTTGAAATCATTCAATCCATACAAGTTCGTTCCGGGTTCGAACGAAACCGAAGGCATTATCTCGTCACACTCATTTTGGAATCACCCTCAGAGTCAACGACGATAACCCTTGCATTCTGAAAACACCATCTCGATCTTCATTTCAGAATTCACGACCTAACGTTTAAATTGGATCGATGTGGTTTTCGGAATATCAATTGGATACCCGATCCCCTTCTCATCGAAATCCAAACGCCATTTTAAAGGCCAAGTTGTCTAATTAACTTAAACAGTTTAAATAATTTAAATTCAACAATTGATTTAACATAGCATTATCACAGATGAATCATACAAAATCATCATAGATATAACTCGACATATCACAGAACATCACAGAATATCATTAAATAAATATCACAATCAGATATTCAACATAACAATCCGTAAGCAGTCATCTTTAAGTCCTATTTGTAATTAATTCAATTTAGAATTAATTACCTGAAAGTTAACCACTTAACTCTGTTTAATTAATCATTAATTAACAATTAATCACCTATTTCATTTCAAATTGTTTAATTAATGATTTCTTAATTAATTATTAAGTCTTAATTACATAATTATTTTATTTCACACTATTAATTAATTACTTCCTTAATCAAGTGATTTAACTTTAATTACTTAATTAACTGTTCCCTGATCATTAATTAATATCTTTAATTATTTAGTAATAAAACTTAATTATCCAATTATTATCTGCTAATTACTTAATTAATCAATAATTAATTCTTCATCAAGTTACTTAATTAATTAACTATTTATCCATAATTAAATTACTTGATTAGTTAACTATTAATTCATAATTAAATTACTTGATTCATTCATTAATTAACTCAAGTAGTTAATTACCCTTTTATTTATCACTTAATCATTAAGCAATCCGACTCTAAATAAAATTTAAAAGTTAATCATTCTTAGTTACTTTCTAAAAATAATTAATCAACATTAATCATTCAACTTAATTAACCTTTTAAAAGAAAAACTTTTTGAAAATCGATATATTGCTAACTACAAACTTAAATATTAATAAATTCATACTCGTCTTGAAGTAATTGCTTAGTTTAAGAAATAATTAAGTGTTAAAGTATTTTTAAGTATTAACTAAGATAGTCAAAACTTGTATTAAGTTTTTAACTTAAATCGTTAAACATTATTTAATTCTACAGTGTTTTAAAACTTGTTGTAAGCTGTTGCTTAACTTACCTCTAAACACACTGTTGCAGTTAAAAGGGAACCCGAGACTTCCTATGGTAAAAGTCGAGCAATGCTTCGGGTTCTACCCCATCCTTTCCCCGCGTCCTGCCCTGAACATCCTCTTCTTCTTCCTTATTTTTTTAACAGTAAGCTAAAGTTATAAACCAAGAATAATTAGCATCATGAACTTGCATTCGAACTCAACATACAACCCGAAGCTTCCCTCACTTTTACTCGAGCTTGACTCGGGACAAACCCCCCTTCACAGCGCTGACACAAACACACCGCTACCGTGCACGTGCACGGCGCGCGACTGCCCTCCAGCGAACCCCAATGTCGCCGGCAAGTCCCAAATTACACGAAAAAACGAAAATCAACTCGAATCATTTCCAAAACATTTAATTCGAAATTTTGGACCTCTGCTCGAAACCACTACAAAACGACCCCTCCCCAAAACGTTTCGCCACCGCCGCACACGCCTCTGTGGATGCCCAGATCTCGTCCATGCCATGACAACGCGTAGAGCCCCCAATCTCAAAAAAAATCATAACACTCGATCGCGTGTGGTCATTGAACACGATCTATTTTCGGACATGAACAAAAACTGAACACAAGCCCTAATTTTTACTTGTTTGATTAATTCTTAAACTAGAAAAATTATACAACATTTTTCCCCACTTCCCAGATTTACAAGCTTGCTTCAAAAGAATTTTCAATGTTTATTATTGATTATATCTTTAGAAATTGACAGGAAAGCAATTTGTATTCAAATGTTAACTACTCCTAAATTTCTTGATTAAAAATCTTCGTTCTTGTTTTAAAAATCATGAAATTCAATAACCTTTACAATTATGAACATGAACTAACCTTTTTCATCAATTGAGTTTATCAAAATTTTTGTTCAATCTCCTGTAAACATAAGTTTCCAGGGTTACTACCTCTTCCCCATGTTTGAACAGTGTTAAAAAAATCTTAGTTCAAGGTTTAATCATCTTATATATATTTGGAATTCTAAAATTCCCATGATTTGATGAAAAATACTTGAGCTTGGAAAAAAGAAATTTTCTTGCAATCTGTAACAACAGAGAGAGAGAGCACCCAGAATTATACAAGAACAAGTATCATGGCATATGGTCTTGAAATCATAAACTGTTTTAGGTTGAACTTTAAAGCTTTTAAATTTCTTGTTTACTCACCTGAATCATTCCTGAACAAAGATCAAATTTGATGTTGATTATCTGAAACTTTTTTGAATCTGCAGTTGAAACTATTTTTATTTGAATTCAATTTGAGTTTGCTCTTCTTTTCCTGCTTTAGTTTTCTCAAGTTTTGTTATATGCTTGTTGAACAAACTCCAACTGAAAAGAGGACGGTCTCTCATATATATATAAGAGAACAGTTGTATGTAGGAGGTATTATCTGGACAAGTTTCACTTGTTTTGACATGCTTTGTATTTAATATACTGAAATGATATTGTAACTCGGCTGTAAGATTTTATTTGTAAAACTGAAATGACCATTTGTTGTGCTAATTAATGCATGTCTTCAATATTGTTAACACCTATATATGATTTCTGATATTAGTTGATATTTGTTCGGGGAAAAGATATTTTGTATATGCATTTGTGTGAAGATGTGTACTTTAGCAGGTAGGCTTATGGCTTGTGAAAGGTATGTTTATATATACATTTGTCTTATAATTTTCAGTTTGAACTTCGATATCCATATATGTTTGTGTAAATATATTTGTCTTCTTGCTTGACTTAATATTTCTAGCTTAATAATGTTTATCTGGTTTGCTTTCAATACACTTGTGTTTTTTTTATACTATGGTCTTGCAAAATTTAAAATGATGTTGCAAGTTTTAACTACTTATTTCTTGTTTTGATTTTTATTTTTATTTTTATTTGTATTTTATATTTGACTATTAATATTAAACTTAGATTCATGAGTTTACTTATATTTTATATTAATAGAATTAGATTTTAATTTAAACATTATCATTCATACGTATATTTTTATCACATGATAACAAGACAAAGTAATTTAATTTAATGGTATAAGATAAATATTATAAAGAGATTTATTTTAAATTTCAAACATTATTATTCATATGTATATTTATCAGATGTAAACAAAGTAAAGTATTTTAATTTAATTATATAAGACAAATTTTATTATAAATATTATCAAGAGATTTTATTTTAAATTTCCAAAGCCCAATTTCCTTTTTAAAATACCAATCCATATGAACAAATAGCAGTTATTTCCAAAATCATATTCATTTTAAATATGTTCAGTTTATATTTTATCTAATTAGATTAAATATATATTAAAATAAACGGGCCAAATCCAGGGTTGTTACACAACCCCAAAAATCATCGAAAATAAAACAACTCATATGATTTTCAATAAAATGACATTCTTTTCCCAGATCCATATTCAACTCTGAAATCTATTATGGTTTGGTTTTCTGAGCTTAATCTGTATCTCGCATACTTGACAAGACAAATTAATCGATTTATGGAAGACCATTTCATTTACTTTTTGACGATATACTTTCTGATCTCGTGTAAATACCGTTAATTTTCATTTAAATAAAGGTCCTGTTTTTTATTTTAATTTTTCTCCTTCCATTTGGGTTGACTGTAGGGACACAGTCAAAATCAAGTGTAGGAGGAGATTCATCTTCATTTTTAATTTTTCATGGTTTAATTTTTGCATTTTGTAACGACCCCAGATTTTTATGAATTTAAATTGATAATTTAAATAAATTTTTGGATAAAAAAATTGTAAGTGAATGGTTTAAGAAATGAAATTATATATATATATATATATATAAAGTAAACAAACTTGTTTTATTTTAACAACATATTAAAATAGAATCTCATGTATATTACAAGTATAATAATTAATAAATGTTGGCTGTAAATTCATAAGAATGCAAAAGAATAAATAAACAAAACAAAAGTATAAATAAAAGAATTAAGGCATAAGCTTATAAAAATAAAGTAAATTCATGATAAATATTTAAACTAAAAATAGAAGTAAAATAAATGTTTGAGTTATAAACAGAGATAAATAAAAGTTAAGTATGGAACCAAACAAACCTATTAAACATCTATGTACAAACAAAGTTATAGAATAAATAAAAAGAAAAAGAAGATAATAATAATTTACTTGGAAATAAATAAGAAATACACTCAAATAAAATAAATTACAAACAAATGTAAGCATACAAACATAATTAAAATAGAAAATTATTTGCAATACAAAGTAAACTAAACAAAGGAAAGAAAATACAAACATAAAATATGTACACAAGACAAAAAAAAATCTAAGTACAAACAAATAAAACAAGATTGCATAATATACAAAGAAAATAAAAGAGATGTGTATGCAGGCAAATAGAAAGTAAGTATAAAAACAAAACAAAGCATAAAGTACTAAGCAAGAATAAAATGTAGGCCGTAACTAAGGAAAACAAGTACAAATATAAGCATGGAATGAAACAAGTAAACAAATACATAAATATGCATAAACAAGTACCAAAGCATTTAAGGCTGGCACAAAGAAGATATCCTACAACATACCTCTAATACACTTCAACCATGCCTATTTTATTAAAATAACATTACCTGTACAAATATTGATATCAGCCTGCATACTTCTCTTTATATACATCAATCTTCATTTTAGTTCATTTCAAAGCAAGTAAAAGAAAGTTTGAAAAAAAAACAAATCAATTTCTTCTTTTTAGTTTCATTCTGCAAAACTGAGAAGAAAGGCAAAACCAGAAGAAAAAAAAATGAGTAAGCTTTCTTTCTACAAATCTAAAAACAACAAAAGCCAAAGCAATTTTCAAGCATGCATAATCAAGTCTACAATCTGATATCTGAAGCATTTCAAATGCAAAGAAAAATTTCCAGGCCTCTGTTTCAAAACCCATCAAAAGTGAGTAACTTCTTGTTAAAAAAAAAAATGCTTTAGTATAATTATATATGTTGCTTGAATAATGCCTGAAATGTGTATGTTTATATGTATACCTACTTTTGCAATTCTGAGTATACATGATATCAATGTTGGTTTAGCTGGAAGATACCCTGTTTTTAAACTTCAAACTCAGGTTTAAATTCTTAATCATTTTCTCTGGATACATTGATTTCTAGGACTTGGATCAAAATAAGGTCTGATTGTTTGATTACAAAGGAAGTGTTAAAATTTATTTAAACTAAAAATGAAGTAGTTGCTCTGGAAAAACTTAAGATCAGTAATGCTTAAGTATTTATCAAAAATTCAATCTTAGTAAGTCAATGATTCAGGATCATAAACTGATTACTAAACCAAAATTAGGATTTTTAAAAATTAAATCACATTTTTTAGTAATGAGTTGAGTTTGCACTTCTGGTTTGATCGATTTAGGGATTTTGGGTTGCCTCGGGAAATACACTTGATTGGAGTGGTTGAGGTTTGTTCGGGAGGTAGATGGGTGGTCGGAGAGGCCATGAAAAATGGTCGGAGGCACTCTCGATCACTGTGGCGATGGTGGCTTTCGATTGAAGTGGGTAAACCTAGTTTTAGCTGAGTGGAGTTTTTGGGGTCTGTTCGAACACCACGAAGCATCGAGTTCAACGGGGGTTTGGGAATTCGTAGATGGATGGTAGGCGAAGTTGTGGACGGTGGTGGTGGTTCTCTGATGGTCGGGGGAGGAGGAGCGAAGTGATTTTCGTGGATGGGTTTATGGATCAGTGGGTTCAAATGGGTCGATTTCGATCTGATCGAAATTTCTTCGATCTGGTTGGTGCTTTGGGGTCTCGCGTGTTCGAGTGGGTGTGTGGGATGGACGCGGTGCTCATCGGTGGCCGGAGGAGCGTGGGTAGGTGCACGGTGCATGTGTGTGCACTGGGGAGGAAGAAAGGGGAAGTCTGAGGTAATGGGGATGAAGCAGGGAAAAGACTCGAGATTTGTCTCGAGCAACTCGGGTATTCACTCGAAGTAGTTGAGAGTTGGACTCGAAGCAAAATGACAAAGGACCGGGTAAATTTCTAACACTTAAAACAAAAACAAAAATTTTTAGAAGGCTCGGGTAAGTTTGGGGAAAAACTCGAAGTTGTCTTCGGGTAGAACGAAGTTTGGCTCGAAGCAGGGCCCGGGTGGTATAAAAACAGTTTTCAAAATTTTAAAACAAAATTCAAGTTTTAAACAATTTTAACTTGTTCTTTTAAATAATTGTTTTATTTAAGTATGGGATCGGTTTAAGGTTTAAAAGTAAATTATTTCAATTAAATTAAGTTTTAATTAAAGATTTAATTAAAAGGGTTAATTTATTAAAGATTTAATTTATGTAATTGAATAAATTAATGTGATAAATTAAAAGATTCTTTAATAATTAAAGGTTAATTAAGTACTGAAAAAAAAAATTAATTAATTTGTTGAGAGCTAATTTATTAATGATGGATAATTAAAGGATAATTATTTAATTAAATATTAATAAATGATAAAAATTGATTTAAATTAAGTGATTTATCAATATTTAATACAAAGTATAATGTGATTAATTAAAAATGGTAATTAAAGAAATTTATTAGTTAATAAAGATAATTAACTAAGGATTATTAAGTATTGATTAAAGTGATTAATGTTAATAATTAATTGGATTATTTAATTTAGATAATCAATTATAAATTGTTTAAATGCAATTACTAAATTAAAGTAATTGAGAATTAATCACTTATTGTAATTAATTTTTGGATATTTTGATTTATTAAGGTTAATTAATTAAGTAATTGGTTTAAAGGTTGATTTAAATTAATATGATTAATTAGGTATAATTTAATTAATTAAAGTGTTTGATAAATTTATTTATATCAAATGATTTGTAATTTATAAATAAGATTGAATAATTCATTCATAAGTAATTAATTTAATTGGAAATGAATTGAATTACTTAGCATTAAATAATTTATTAATCCTGCTTATAAATGATTATTAAATGCTTGACCTTACTTATGAATGATTATTTTGTATGAAATGCCCTGATTGATTGTCCTATCTGATCTGTGATATTTTGATCTGTTGATTGTGCTATGTATAATTTTATTCATTTATTGATGATACATCTGTATATATATCTGTGATCTGTGAATGAAGATAAGCGTTATAGTTTATATCGCTTATCGGATATATTGTTATATTTGATTTGTGATGATTGAATGATGTTGTACTATTGGGTTAAACCCCTGGACCACACTTATACACACACCAATATGGATTTTACGAGGAAATCGATTAAGTCACAGATTTTTGAAATAGTTTTAAATTTGAATATTTGAATTCAAATGTTTTGGAAATGGATTGGGTTTAAAGTGAAAAGCTTTTGAAATGGAATTTCATAGATGAAATTTATTTCGAATAACTCGATAAAATATGAAGTTGAATAATTTGATTTGAACTTAAATTCAAGATTTGAAATTGAATTCTATGATTTAAAACTAGGGATTAAAGATATTATACCAGTTATATATGGGTTAAACTATTTTTAATGCATTGATTTGGGAATTTGAATTCCAATTCAAGGGCTTTAACTCGTGTAAATATAATTGGATTTTTCTAAGACGAAAACTGTTGTTTTCAAATAATAAAAGCTTTCACATAAGAAATGAACTTCCAATTTGTGTTAAAAAGATTTCTAGTTTAAAATGAAAATGATTTCCAAGTTATAGAAACGATTTGAAAGCTATAAGTTAAATCTTTGATTTAAAGATTTAACGGGTTAATCCTATCGAAATGAAATTGTTTTGGAAATCTATGAATGGATCTTTTTGAAATAAATCTTTTTGTTTAAAGATTTGAAATGGTAATTGATTTAAACCATTTGGAAGAAAGTTTTGGGTAATAAGTTGTGACTTAATTGAAATCCCAATATCCATATATTTCTTGTAAATATTGCGCTCACTATTCGGTTTAGCCGGGAGAGGACCTTTGTGTCATATATCCCATTCCGAATATGTGATATGTCGTTATGGATAGCATTTGAAGACCGGTGTTGAAGACCAGATATTTTTGAAAGCGAAAGGACAACTCGTCGAATGTCTTTGCATCGACTGGTCCCTGGTATAGAGACTCCATATGTGATGGGAAGTCCGAACGTGATTAGTGAATATCCGGATTGCAAGGACTTCTTTGTAAGTGCCTTCGGTTCTGTTCGAGCCCGGAACAGACTTGTATAGATTGTATGTCTGACATTACAAATTGAGATATAAAGCCGATTTCTTTCAAATATATTTCTGTTGGTGGCGGAGAATTTATTCTCTTAGCTTAACACCCTTCTCTGAGACGTACGAGCTCAGAGGTTATGTAGTTGAATGTTATCAGCGATATATTCCCAATTTGGTAATGTGACATGCTGAGTGTTGCTGTAAATGATCATTGTGTTGATTATTTGTGATAGGATCGTTTATTTGATCGTCTATCCTGGTGATCATTTCTATGATCATTTGTTGACCCAAAGCATGGCTTTTGTATAAAGTATGTTTTTGTGGACGTGACTTCGTCGAGCCTCACACCTCGGGAATGGTCAAAACAGGAAAGAAGCAGCAAGGTTATGAGGGGTAGCGCCCTTTAGGATATGTGCATTTCCTTCTGGAAAAGGGTGGTATCATGGTATGGAGCCCAGATACTTACTCATGTTGAAAACACTTTATGATTGTGTGAATTGATTGCGAGCGCTCGGTTGAAAGGTCCCAAAGGACCGGGGGATGGCATATTCGGTCAGTTGTTACTCAGTTAGGGGTAACCCGGCCTTGTGTTGGTAGAGATCCGGTTTGGTTCTCGGGGATGTCCATCCAGAGGCATTCTCATGTGGCAATGGGAAGTTCCTTGGCCTGATCATTCGTTGGAAATCCAAAGAAACAATACGAACCTTGTACAGTATTAGTTGTATAACCTGCCATGGAATGTGGCGGTAACCTGCTATTGAACATGGTTAGCTATAGTAGGCATACGATAATGGTCGTATGTTGGCTAAGATTTATATTCTACTTTCGAAATAAATTTTTCCTACACTATGCACTAGTAATAATATCAAATGTCCTTTTTAATGCGTATCAAGCATCTTTGACTATCATAAGGAGAAATCTCCTCCGATTCTGCGTTTGCATTGTGTGTGTGTGTGCGGGAGGCATTATGGTAGTCTCATTTTTAAAAAGCATTGCGAATTGACTTTGAAAATCTTTTGTTGAATGTTTTAAAAGATAAACTGTTTTTGTTGCTCACACCAGTCCCACGACTGATCCGGAGTTTATTGTTTCTTTGCTAAACTCTGGGTGCTCATTATTTTCTACACGAGCAGTCTAGAGTTGGGTTTTTCAGATAGTCAGGTTTAGTAGATTATCTGGAGTTAGTTCAGTCTTTGGTTCGCACCAGTCTTGCCTAGCTGGGTGCATCGTTATTGGGGGTTCGAGCTATTGCTGGATTGATTCTTGGAGCTGGAGTTCAGATTTGGAGTTCTTCCTTGAAGACTATCTTAGAGTTATATTGTTCCGCTGCTAGATGTTATCATCTATTTTCTTTTCCGCTTCTATTTATTGTATCATATCTCTGATGTATATTGATATCTATTGGATCATCCGTTGTATCAGATATTGTATCAAAGCTGTATATCAATGTATTATTCTTTTATTCCGCTGTGTTATTTACTTAATGTTGTTATAAGCTCCGGCGAATCGGATTTGAACGGTCGAATCTATGGCATTCGAATACGATTTGAAGTATGGATGTCGATTTTCGAGCGGGCAAAATTCGCGTCGTTACACGTTTTCTTTTTAAAAAAACTCAAAAAATCCCAAAAACAAATTTTCTTTTGATTTATTTTTAAAGAAACGTTATAAGATAAATATATGGTTATTGTATACTAAATTGAAATTTTTGAAAATTTATTAGTCTTAACAAAAATAAAAATGAAGTTTAATTACAAATACCAATGGTTTAACTAGCATATAGGAAGATTCATACATGTTAATTATGAAATATGTCATAATTGAAAATCTTTGTTTTAAAAAAGTGGTTGATTTAATGTAAAGATGTGATATTTTTTTGTTATCTAAGTTAAATGGTGCTAAGATGATTTTGCAAAACTCTCTCTTAAAAAAAAATAAAAAACAATTTTTTTCTTTTATATATTTATATTTTTTAATAAACATCTAGAGTCATGTGTTCACACTCGTGTGCTCACTCGCCATGCTCTGTACCCTTTGCACGTAAGCCCGAAAGGCAGTGCACGATCGATATATCTGGCCTCAGTTTATTTGAGTTAGGTGTGTATATAAAAATTATTTTACCAATAATGCCTGTAGTCGATAAGTGTTCATACTTGTGTATTCACTCGCCACGCTCTTTATTCCCCTCACATCAGTCTGTAGGGCTTTGCATGAGTAATATATCTGGCCTCAGTTTATCAGAGTTAGGCATATGTAAATATTGTAAACAATAACAAAATTTTCAAAAAATAAGACAGAGCAAGCAATTGAAATACAAGCACTATTTTAACTTATTTGATTCGATTTATTATTCAAAAGAAATGAAAATACCACTTTGAAAAGTTTTGATAATTAACTAAGGATCTATTTCATGGTTATACTATGTTATTAACTGAAACGTGAGTTAAACTATTGTCTACTTGTTAAGATAACTTGATTTTTATTGGGTATTTTGATGAGTAAATGACTAATATTTCCAAGATAATTACCAAAACCTATATTGTACTTATTTGTGTCGATTTAAAAATAAATCCTTTCATCCTCCATTTGGATTTTGTGGGTAGTATTCGCTGAGAACCTTCACGAGACATCACTCATCCTACTTGGGACACCCAGAGGTTTAACGGCTTGTTGCATACGCTTAATGCAATCATGCTCCCTACAAAAATGGATTTATCTTAGTTTTTCCTTTATTCGAGGACGAATAAAAAGATAAGTGTGTGGGTATTTGACGTGCACGTAAATGTTCATATTTTTACCATCATATTTAATCTATTTAAATTAAATAAATGATCATATCCGGTATTTTAATTTGTTTAAACCAAATTCGAATTATTTTTAAATTATCACATATTCATCTCCAT
The DNA here is from genome assembly GCA_030765085.1 of Allium cepa. Classification (NCBI taxonomy): domain Eukaryota; kingdom Viridiplantae; phylum Streptophyta; class Magnoliopsida; order Asparagales; family Amaryllidaceae; genus Allium; species Allium cepa. The sequence continues at coordinate 513,587,812 of CM060941.1, forward strand.
ATAGGGGCAAAATTGTCATTTTTGTGCATATATTAATTTGAGAAACTTCAACTGGAAATTTCTATACTATTTTGTAGGATTTGGCTTCATATACAAGTGGCTTCATGAAGACATATTCATGCACAAGAGTGAATACAAAGGAATGGAGATGAAAATAATTCAAAACGATAATCATGGAGGATTCCACCTAACCACCTTCCTTCGTGTACAAATTAGAAGCTAATCCACATGCTAATGGCCACTACAAATTTCATGCACACTTGCTGGATGATTATTGGAGCTAATGATTTCTTGGCCACCACACTTCCTATAAGGGCATTTTGGGCATTAATTCCTCAAAAAATTGGATTAGGGTTTCATACATGTATAAATAGCCCTTATGTTTCATGTAACCCTCCTCTTCTTTAGGCTCTCTTAGTTAGTTTTTAGCTTAGAAAATAAATCAAAGCTATTTTCTTTCTTTTCATGGCTACTTAGCCATTTCTTTTACGTACTTTTCTTTTATGCAAGTTAATCCATGTTCTTTTTCTTTTTTTGTTTATTTCCTTTCATGTTAGTAGTGTAGATTTATTTATTTATGCAAATAGATTAGTTTTTATTTCTTTTTGCTCTCTTTTTCCCCTTATTTGTTTAATGTTGTTTTCTAAAATTGTTGATTTGATAATAAAAATGAGAGGCTAATCCCTTCAATTTAAGGGCAATGAAGCTCTCCAGTATGCAGATCCAACATTTTAATGTTGTACTCTCTTTTTGTGCTTTAATGGAAACACTTGAAGTGGTTTAATGATGTTGTTTAGCTTTGAACTTGATAGTCTATGTTGTTCATAACAAATAGGCTTTGCTTAAACAAACAACACACAAATTTTACATAAGATTATGGCAAAGAAGTGAATGTTGAAATTAAAATTTGATGGCCTATATTTCTAAACAATAGTTAATAGGCCATACTTAAAATAGATTTTTGATTTCAACTTGGTTGTCATATTTCATGAGATTTAATGTACATTAGTGGTTGTGTTATAGTTTGATGGTTTATATTGGGCTAATTAATAGTACAAATATATCATAATTATGATAAGCACATAAACTAATTATACTAATGATAAGAAAAGAGAGATCATAACATCATTTTGTTGATTTATGTGATCTAGAGAGTGGAATTATCTCCAAATTGTCTCTAAACTCTTATATTTTTATCAATTTTCTTTTTATAATTTTTCTACATTTTTAGCTTCACACTTTTCAACTTTGGTTAATTTGATTGAATATGAAATTTAAATCAACAATTCTATATGAATCGACCCGTACTCGTCATGTACTACGATAAGTGCGTCGTGCGCTTGCGGTATATATTTTATTTTGAATTTTTCGACCGTTTTCTAATTCGATAGAATTTTCGTCGTTAAACAGATTTTATACATGTGTAAATAGCCCTCTTATGTTCATGTAAAGCTTTTATCACTTATCATATTATGCAAGTTGTATGCCTTAAAATTGTATGAAATAAAATGGCTTCCTAGGCCTCCTTTTTTATTTCTTCTTTGTTCTTGTTTTATTTTCTTGCTCATATTTTTATTTACATGCTCTTTTCCTTTCATGTTAGTAGTTAGCTTTCATTTATGCAAGTAGTTTAGCTCTATTTTATGCAATTATTTAGTTCTCTTTTATATTAAGTTACTCTTACTTTCTTGCTTACTAATGTTGCAATCTACATGTGTTGAAATGATAACAAAATTGAGTAGCTAAACCCCTTCAATTTAGGGGTAAAGAAGCTCTCTAATTCATTTAGATTCAATATGTTATATGATTTATGATCTCCTTTATGCTTTGTGAAAAGTTAATTTATGATATAATTTTTTTAGTGAATTTGATAGTCTATGTTGTCTATCACAAATTGGCTATTATTGTTCAAACATAAACGCAATTTACATCATTGACTAACTACGTGATTTTGGTCATGAAATTAAAGGTGAAACAAAATTTGTTGATTTATGTTACTAAACAAAATAGTAAATAGATCATACCTAAAATAGTTTTTGCTTTGATTTCATGTTCATTTTCATTACAATGGATTAGTGGATTTTGTTGTTATATTGTAGTTTGATGGTTTAAGTTATGTTGATTAATAACATAAACAGACCATACCATGATAAATACATCACTAATTCCACTTAAGATTAAAATGAGAGATCATAAATTGATTTTTTTTTTAATTTATGTGAGAGTATGAGAGTGGATTTGTCTCTAAATTGCCAATTAATCTCATATTTACATCTACTTTGCCCTGGCTAGTTGTAGCATTTTTCCTGGCTTTAAACAATTTTAAGTTTTGTTTAATTTGATTGAGTAAAATTTATAAAATCACTACAATTTCCCGCGAATCAACCTGTACTCGCTACGCACTAAAATTGTACGTTTTGCGCTTGCTGTTATTTTTATTACAATTTTTCAGCGATTTTCTAAACCGATAGGAAACTCATCGATTCAATAAGTTTTCGGAGTCGTTGCCGGAGATTTTAATTTGATTTTTATTTTACTCTTTGAATTATTTTGTTTGATTTTTGTGTGATAATTTGCATTTAAAAACAATTTGTGCATTTGTGTAATTTTTGTTTGCATTTTGATTGTGTGATTGTCACTTTTCATTTTGCATTTGCATTTCTATTGAAAATAATATACACAATTTCATTTCGAAAAAAGTTTATATTCCACTTCATTTAGCATTTACGATTTTCTTTCTACAATTTCATTTTGCTTTTGCACTTTCCTTTTACAATTTTGCATTTACTATTACATCGCACATTTCTGTGCACTATGCACATAGAGTGAACAACCATCATGTCTGCCCTACCTCAACTTACAGCCATCAACCATTTCCTTTCCACGATTTCACCAAACTTCACATTCATCTCCTCCCATCAACCCAGAAAACCAAGCTACCTCCTCTACTTTATCTTTTTCGAACACCACAAGTTCCCTCCATCCACCATCATCAAGTACCCACATCCAAACATCACTCTGTTCCCTCTGTCCACATCCAAGTACCACATCCTGAACTTCCCTCTACACTACATTACATACCAGTCACCACCACTTTCTCAATCATACTACAAAAAAATGAAACCTGCCTTGCTCCTCCTCACCACACTGTTGCACTATCAATACAACTTACTCCAACATCCACTTCTCAAATACTCTGTGCACATCAGTTGCATACTGACTTCACACAGCAAACCCCTCTACCATACATAACATTCTTTCCATTTCCCCCCTTCATAATTGCAAACATACATCCCCATATTCATCTACAAACACACTTCACCGTTGCAAAACTACATATATCCATCACAATCCCAGTTCAACACCACTATCACCAAAAGAACATCCCCACCTTTCTTTACTATGCACTGCCACCATCAGTCATTCATCACCTCAGTTAAACCATCATACATCTACCTATCCACTGCTTCTGTACGACCATCCACTTACAATCCAAACTTCATCATTCATCACTAACCACCCCGCTTCAGCTCGCCATCATCAAAATTCCCCATTGCACTTCAGTCCACTGGCATCACTACTCATACCACCTAACTGCCTATATCATTCACTATGACCAACCTGCACATTGTTATACAAACATCCAATTTCCTTCCACTTCACACTTACACCTGTTGGAATTCCTTAACAAATTAAATGAATGAAATATACAAAGTCCCACATCATCAAATTATTGAAGCTATATTGGTTTATATATGGATTTCTCATGAGGAGGTCGGGGGCCTAGGGCTCCCAAATGTATGCTTCGTTGTGAGGAGGAAGATCATGCATCTCCACCACACACGCGCGCGCGCCGTCGTCCGACCGAACCGGGCCGGGCCGGGCTCGGGTCTAAAATGACCATTCTTTTTTGCTTGGACATTGTTTAACGGTTTTGGGCTTCGTCTGAAACTAGGCTGGGCCTGCGATTTGAAGAGAAGCGGGCAGGTGAAGACGGACGCGGGTTTTGGCCTGAAGAGGTGCGACCTGTTGGACGCGGGTAAATGACCATTCTGTTGTATCTTAGGAGAATTTTGAAATAAAATTCTTAAGGAAATCATTACAACGAGCCTCAGACATAATCCGGTTAGAATTCTAGTCTGATTGTATATTTATATACATTATTCTATATTGTATCCGTTATTCTGGTTATACTATTTATTCAAAATAGTATAACGCTGTTGTTGTAATTTATTTACAACATTCATATTGTTATAATAATTACTACAGAATTCCAGTGTAGTGGAAATCTGAGTTATAAACTTGTGCGATGAGTTTATAATTAATTATTCTCTGTTTTGGTATACTAGACGTATAACATCTTAAGAATTTTATCTGTTTTCTTACTAAAACAGAGATGGCAACAATAGAATTTTCAAACAATTCTACTCACAATAGACCTGAACCGTTCAAGGGAGATGGTGATGATTTCTTGACATGGCAGAACCATATGTTGTTTTATCTCACCACACTCAGTCTGCAAAAGTACCTCGAGGAGGAGGAACCAATTCCTGCACTAGGCTAGGAAGCAGAGGTGAATATGTGGAAACATTTCGATTTTTTATGCAGAAACTATATTCTGAATTGTCTCGACAAGGTGCTATACAAAGTATATCAGCCTTTAAAGACATCAAAAGAACTCTGGAATTCACTTACCACGAAGTATATGATGCAGAATATCAGTCTTAAGAAATTCATTGTAGACAAATTCATGGACTACAAGATGGTTGACTCCAAACCGGTGACTGCTCAACTGCATGAATTGCAAATCATCATTCATGAACTCGAAGCGGAAGGTCATATGGTTGGAGAATCGTTATTGGTTGAAGCCATCATGGGAAAACTGCTGCCGTCATGGAGAGATTACCGCAACTATCTAAAGCATAAAAAGAAGGATATCTCTTTACAGGATCTCATAGTCCGATTGAAAATTAAGGCAGATAACCGTAGAATAACAAAACAAAGCGATGAGGCATTTGTGACTGAAGGGTCAAAGACCAAAAATAAAAAGAAGAATTTCCAGAAGAAAAGGAAAGCTCAAGACAACAAACCAAAAGACAACAAACGAACCAAGAAGTTTAATGGCGAATGTTGGGTTTGTGGAAAAGTTGGACATGCCGCTAGAGATTGCAGACTCAAGAAGGAACGCAATAAAGAGGCAAATATAGTGGATAGCATGGAAGTAGATGAGTCCAACTTCTCGGCGGTGGTATCTGAATGCAATCTGGTTCAGAATCCTAACCAATGGTGGGTAGATACAGGCACTACTCGTCATGTTTGTTCTGACCAATCCATGTTTTCTACATATCAGAAATTCGATCACGAAGAAAAACTCTACATGGGTAATTCTGAAGTTTCCATGATCGAAGGCAGTGGCACAGTAATCCTCAAGTTTACTTCTGGAAAAACTGTTAAGTTGAATAACGTGCTCTACGTTCCAGACATACGTAAGAATCTCATCTCTGGTGCAGTCCTATCAAAGAAGGGATTCAAGATGGCGTTCGAGTCAGACAAGATGGTTCTGTCCAAGGCTGGAATGTATATAGGAAGGGGATATTTATGTGATGGCCTATTTAAGGCAAATGTAGCCGTTGTTGGCAACAAAAATATGTATTCTGATTGTGCTATCAATAAAATTGAAGTTTCTTAATTGCTTGAGCATGAAATTTTACTATGGCATGACAGATTGGGGCACATAAATTTCCGCAAAATGAAAACCGTATCAAACTTGGGATTAATTCCAAAATTCCAAGTAGATAAGAACTACAACTGTGAGACATGTGTAGAAGCAAAAATGGTCAAACAACCATTTAAATCTGTTGACAGAAGCACCGAACCATTAGGTTTGGTACATACAGATTTATGTGATTTTAAATCACTACCTACAAGTGGTGGGAAAAAGTATTTCATTACTTTTATTGACGATTATACGTGATATTGCTATGTATACCTTTCAAAAAGTAAAGATGAAGCAATAACAACGTTTATAAAATACAAGGCTGAGGCAAAAAATCAGTTAAATAAAAAGATCAAGATACTAAGATCTGATCGAGGTGGAGAATATGAATCACCATTTGAACAGTTCTGTGTCGAAAATGGTATAATTCATCAAACAACAGCTCTATATTGACCACAACAAAATGGTGTAGCCGAGAGGAAGAACAGAACGTTAAAAGACATGATTACTGCCATGCTTTTAAATTTTGGTCTACCGACGAACTTGTGGGGGGAAGCATTAAATATGACTAATCACATATTAAACAAAGTCCCTCACAATAAAACAGGAACAATTCCATATGAGTTATGGAAAGGACACAAACCAAGTTTTAAATACCTCAAAGTGTGGGGGTGCTTGGCAAAAGTTCCAGTTCCGCCTCCCAAGAGAGTCAAACTTGGACAAAAAACAGTAGATCGTTATTATCTTGGGCCAGCCCAAAATAGTAGTGCCTACAGATTCTTGGTATTCAAGTCTGATATAACTGATATTCATGTAAATACAATCATGTAATCAAGAGATGCCTCATTCTTTGAAGATGTGTTTCCGCACAAAAGGAATGATGGAAATAAGGTCTCAAAAAGGACAAGGGAAGAATCAAACGATTCGCATGAAGATGAAACTCATCATGAAATTGAGGATGCTGAACCAAGAAGAAACGTAAGGGCTAGAACTTCCAAAACATTTGGTTCGGACATTTTTACATATGTATTAGAGCACGAACCTCAAACGTACAAGGAAGCAATGTCATCTTCTGAATCCTCATGTTGGAAAGAAGCAATCCAAAGTGAGATTGATTCAATTCTAAGTAATAAAACTTGGAAAATTGTTGATATTCCACCAGGAATAAAACCAATTGGCTGCAAATGGATTTTCAAGAAGAAAATGAAAGCAGATGGCTCTATCGACAAGTATAAAGCCATATTAGTAGCCAAAGGATATCGTCAAAAAGAAGGAGTAGACTTTTTTGATACATATTCGCCGGTAACATGAATAACCTCTATAAGAATGCTAATAGCAATTGCATCCTTCTATAATCTAGAGATTCATCATATGGATGTAAAACCAGCATTCTTAAATTGAAATCTCGATGAGGAGATTTACATGGAGCAACCTGAGGGATTTATTTCCAGAGGAAATGAAAACAAAGTCTGTAGATTAGTCAAATCATTATACGGACTAAAACAAGCTCCAAAGCAATGACATGCAAAATTTGACAGTGTCATGATGAGAAATGGTTTTCGTATAAATGAATGTGACAAATGTGTTTATTATAAACAACTTGGGCAATCATACGTGATGATCTGTCTATATGTGGACGATATGCTAATATTCGGTCCAAATACTCAGGTAATTGAGACCATAAAGAAAATGTTGATCAACAATTTCGACAAGAAAGACTTGGGTGTTGCAGATGTTATTTTGGGAATAAAAATAATAAGAATACCTAATGGAATTGAGTTATCTCAATCACATTATGTAGAAAAAGTGATTGAAAGATTTCAAAACTTTGGAATTAAAGGAGTAAATACACCTTTTAATCCATCAGAAGTACTGCATAAAAACACTGATGAGAGTGTAATGCAACTGGAATATTCTCGTGTAATAGGATGTCTCATGTATCTCATGAATTGCACAAGACTAGATATAGCTAATGCAGTAAGTCGATTAAGCAGGTATACGAGCAATCCAGGGAAGGAACACTGGAAAGCACTAATGAGAGTGCTTGGATATTTAAAAAATACCACTACCTATTCCTTACATTATGGAAAATATCCTGCCGTCTTAGAAGGATATAGTGATGCAAACTGGATTGCAGATTCATAGGAATCAAAATCAACAAGTGGTTATGTCTTTACCCTAGCAGGGGCAGCAGTGTCATGGAAATCTACTAAACAAACATGCATAGCTCGATCCACTATGGAATCAGAGTTCATTGCATTAGATAAAGTAGGCGAAGAAGAAGAATGGCTTCGTCACTTTTTAGAAGATATTCCATTTTGGCCTAAACCTGTACCGGCCATTTGTATACACCGTGATAACCAAGCTGTGCTAAGTAGAGCGCACAACTTTATGTATAATGGAAATTCACGACATATTCATCGACGCCATAACACAGTTAGGCAGTTACTCTCAAATGGAACAATTTCCATAGATTATGTGAGAACAAATGATAACCTAGCGGATCCATTTACTAAAGGTTTATCAAGAGAGAAAATTGACTGCGCATCGAGGGGAATGGGTTTAAAAGCCTAAATCACAAAGAGTTATCTTATACGGAAACCTATCCTAGAGACTGGAGATCCCACGGACTAGGATCAATAGGCAAACCAGTTCTGAATAACTCAAGACGTAATGCATTTGCATGGACATAGTCCAACTCCATTCTTATTGTGCACAACATAAATGCATGCCTATAGAAGTATTTAAAGGTTAAAACTATGTTTTTTAATGATGACCATATCTTGGAAATAACAAGTGGGGTATATGTAGGATACTCTTAATGGTTGCGATCACCTATGTTAGTGTGAGCTGGGTCGGCTCTATGAGAATATTAAAAGGCTTTTATTCTCTAAAACACTCGCAGAACCAAAAATTGTTCAGCCAAAATGAACACAACCAAGAGATTGGATGAGAAGGGAATCAATGCTTCGTAAAACTTATTGTCTGGATATACAATAAAGGCCGACGGTTCAAGATGAAATAATTCACCGATTAGCCAAGTAGATCCGATAAGTTTTAACTAGGGAAAGTTCAAAGTGAAATATCTACTTATCCACAATAAAACATTATTCCATATATACTCTGTGATATTTCGCTTTGTGTGGGGGATATGTATATTATCATTCATGTGGGGGATTGTTGGAATTCCTTAACAAATTAAATGAATGAAATATACCAAGTCCCACATCGCCAAATTATTGAAGCTATATTGGTTTATATATGGCTTTCTCATGAGGAGGTCGGGGGCCTGGGGCTCCCAAACGTATACTTCGTTGTGAGGAGGAAGATCATGCATCTCCACCACACGCACGCGCGCCGCCGTCCGTCCGACCGACCGAACCGGGCCGGGCCAGGCTCGGGTACGGGTCTAAAATGACCATTCTTTTTGCTAGGCCATTGTTTAACGGTTTTGGGCTTCATCTGAAACTGGGCTGGGCCTGCGATTTGAAGAGAAGCGGGCAGGTGAAGACGGACGCGGGTTTTGGCCTGAAGAGGTGCGACCTGTTGGCAGCATTTTTCTGAACGGATGCGGCCCGTTAGCAGGCGCAGTTTAATTTTGGCGAACAGATGTGGTTTTTGGCGAACGGATGCGGCCTATTCAAAATGAATGGACGCAACCTATAAACAGCAGCAGAAACGGGCGCAACTATTTGGACAAATGGGTGCAGACGCGACCGTTCGAAGGGATACGAACCAACTATAAATAAGGAGGAAAACTGATCACTTTCCTTACTGACTTCCGATTCGAATATCTCCTCTCTTCTAACTACTGTTCTTATATATATTCAAATCACAAAGTGATATACTCATTACAATCTCGAGCAGAATACATCTGTTGTATCTTGGGAGAATTTTGAAATAAAATTCTTAAGGAAATCGTTACGACGAGCCTCAGACATAATCCGGTTAGAATTCTAGTCTGATTGTATATTTATATACATTATTCTATATTCTATCCGTTATTCTGGTTATACTATTTATTCAAAATAGTATAACGTTGTTGTTGTAATTTATTTACAACATTCATATTGTTATAATAATTACTACAGAATTCCAGTGTAGTGGAAATCTGAGTTATAAACTTGTACGACGAGTTTATAATTGATTATTCTCTGTTTTGGTATACTAGACGTATAACAACACCTACCAATAAAAACCAATACAACAGCTTCACATCCACCCACCTTTGTCAATTTACTACCTGAATCATTTCCATCTACATACAACTGTGCACACATCTTGCACACTGCAATCATACTGCACATTGCTCTGACATTAACACACTTCTAATACATGTTATCCATACTACCAGTACTTCCCAACAACCACCAACCCACACTTTCCATCTACTCTCCAAACCACCTTTTAAACCTCAAACACCACAATCATTCACCCAACAACTCCATCCTCCAACTATAAACACTCCTCACCTATATCACCGCATCAACACATCAAAAACATCCTCATCAGCAATGCATCCACTTCCTACCTAACCTCCTATAACCGACTGCCTCATAACCAATATAGCACCATCTACCAAACCTGCCAAAACTACACCAAGGCCAAACCACCTTCAAATTCAAACTCCTACATTAATTCATCTTTCTTCATCTCCCATGAAACAATCAGTCGTAACCACATCAAAGCTAACCGCTACACACATCACCAACTCCTACGGTAAACTACCACTAACCCAAACTCCAACAATCTGTGCTTACAAACCATCATTTCCTAAAACCACTCCTCACATCGCACACCCTCCGTAAATCCTACATCTCAACCTTCATATGAACTCCCAATCACAACCATCTAAAAATCCGAACCAACCCACGACTGAAACCCTCTACAACCCATAAGATGCAACTCGACTACTACCGCAACTTAAATTCGCAATCACTAAAACCCTACCGCAACCTTCTACCCTCACCAAACTGAAACTTCACCACTCTGAACTAATCACGGCTTCTCGAAACCATACATAATCAAACCCATTCCACCTCACTACAAGTCGAACAACCTCCTACAGCCGCGAACCGATTCCAATAAAAAAAAGAGGAAAAGATTTCGAATTGCAAAATTCAACTTAATTTCGGTTTGGAAATTTGTAAAATTGTGGTGCTCAGCATAATGTTATATCATTTCCTTTGATCGAGAATTTTGAAAAATTTGTGAAAGTAAAAAGGTGTTTTAGCAGGCTGGGTAGCATTAATTCTTTTAGGCCTGAGTATAATTTTTTCAATTTGCTTCCATTTGTTTTAATTGGTTTTTTTAAATTGTTTAAGTCCAACCATATATAAAAAAAAGAAAGAAAATAAAGAAAATAAAGAAAAATAATTTTTTTTATATATTTTTTATTTTTACTTTCAGGTTGCAAAAGCAGAAATTCGAAACGAGGGGATTAACTTGCTAAAACAATTGTCGTGCTTGCTTGTATAAAAAAATCACTGCTTTAAAAAAAATGCTAATAATTCTACACACTCTGGTTTCACTCTCTCATCTCCTGTTTAATTTAAATTGCATTATTGGCTACATGAATCTAAAGAAAATAAAAAAATAAAAGCAAAATTCATTCGTAGTTGCATTGTTAGAATCACATTTAATTTCTACATTGCATTCAACTCATCTTATTTTTATTTTCCAAGAGCCCCCCAATTTACATAAGGTGGGTGATTTCATCATCTCTTCCTTGACCCATAAATTGCATTTCATCTTAGAAAATCAGAAAAAAATTGAAAAAAAGAAAGAAAAATCAAATCTCTCTTTTGAAAAATAAATTCATTTTGGTAAACAGTTTTCCCTTTAATATATATATATATATATATATATAACAATTTTTCATTTCATCCTCTAAACCTTGTTTCTGTCTCTTAAATTCGATTCTTACTTCTTTCTCTTCTCAACTTTTACTTGTGCATGAGTACTTGGACTCGTGACACTTCTATGAATACTTAGATTCGGGACCCTTCTACAAGTCGTTTAACCTGAACAAACGATCCTCCTGAAATGGCAAACGGGAATGCTCCTCCAACGCCTATGGATAGAATCTTTCCCGATAGAGTTTCTGTTCCTTCTTGTATCACGCTACCCGCTCCAATGGGTAACCACTTTGAAATCCATTCAGACTATATTACCACACTTTCGAAATTTGGCAATTTTGAACACGATGACCCATGCATTTTCTTAACTAAATTCGAAAAAGTTTGCGCAACCATAAACTCCAAAAACTTTTTGATGATGGAATCAAACTACGATTAGTTCCATTTACTCTTACTGATTATGCTGAAAATTGGTTGTACAGCTTACCATCTAATTCAATTAAAACTTGAGAAGAATTGGTTAAAATTTTCTCCAAAAAGTTCTACCCCTTGGGAAAAAACTAAAGTTCGAAACAAAATCGTAAATTTTTATAAATTCAGGAGATAATCATTTGGAAAATATTTTGAAAGATTAAAAGAGCTCTTGATAAAATGTCCACACAATGACTTCGAAAAAATGGATGCTTTGCCAAATCATATATGATGGACTCGAAAACAGCTCACGAACCATGCTTGCATCAATGTGCCAAGGCAATTTTCGCACCCAATATCACGATGATGCTTGGCAATTTCTTGAAAACCTGGTCGAAAAATCATCCCAATGCGAATGCTCTAACAAAAAATCAATTTACCCACAATCGAGTGCACATTTGATAGGATCATCTCTGGCTTTGGAAGTTAAAGTCGACGCAATGATTGATAAATTCGACAATGTTTTCTCATCGAACCAAACGAACCAAGGTTTCTAATCTATGTGTTATAAATGCAATGATGGGAGTCATAGCCGATCAGTGCTCTAACTCGATAGAACAACTAAACGCTTTCAACAACTTTAAAAATGACCCGTTTCCACCAACGTACAATCCTGGTTGGGGAAATCATCTGAACTTTGCTTGGAACCAAAATAATTCCCACATAAATTAGGTTCGTTCCAATTTTCAAGCATTCCTAAATAATGCTTCGAATCCTCCCTTTCAGCCCAATCATTTTCAACAAAACTTTGCGGGCCCATCTCAAAATCAACCGCAACAATCTTTCGCTCCCTCTCCCCATGACGATAAAGGTTTAAGTTCACTTGAAAAAAGTCTTGAAACATTGACTAAATAAACTACTTAAAGCCTCCAATTAAACAGCAATTCGCAAAATTTATTAACCTCGTATATGCAAAATATGAGTCGGTCTATCTCTAAACTTGAAATGCAAATGAGTTAATTAGCCATGTCTGTGAGTGAACATAAAAGAAACACATTCCTATGGCAGCCTATTCCGAATCCCAATAATCAGAACAAGACCTCAAATCAAGCCCATGTTGTTCAAGATAGTAACTTAGCTCAAAAGAATGCTCACACAACTTTGCATTCTAGAAAACAAATAGATAATCAAGTTGTTAATTCAAACGATTTACCCGAAACTTCTCTCGATACTTCTAAAACAACAAACGAATCTGAATAAAACATTGAGCCAAACAATGAATCAAATTCCAATCCAAGTTCTTCTTCTACTCAAGTAGACCCACCTACCGAGTATCGTGTTACATTTCCATATTGTCTTCAACCAAAGGAACACTCTGACCAAATGGAAAAGATGTTGAAAATTTTTAAACAAGTCAAAGTTAACGTTCTGCTTCTTGATAGCATTTAACAAGTCCCAACTTACGCTAAATTTCTCAAAGACTTAGGTACCCAAAAACGACACACTCAAGTGCCCAAGAAAGTTTTCTTAGCTGGCGGACTTACCAAAGTCTTCTCCCAATCAATTCCTGTCAAATACAAAGATCCTGGATTTTCGACAATCTCGTGCATCATAGGAGATAAATCGATTAACAAATGCTAACTCGGTTTGGGTGCGAGTGTCAATATGATTCTTATTCCATTTACCAATAACTTGGCTTAGGTGAACTAAAACCGACAAAGATAACTCTTCAATTCGATGATCGTTCGATTAAGAAACCTATGGAAGAAATCGAGGATGCTCTTATCAAAATCGACCAATTCTTATTCCCTGTCCATTTCATCATTTTAGAGACTCAACCCATGAATAATCCAATAAGTAAATTTCTGTTGATTTTGGGCCGATTTTTCTTAGCCACGTCAAATGCTTTAATCAATTGTCGAAACGGTTCAATGAAAAATTCTTTTGGAAACATGAATTTGTATAAAATCTTCAATATTGAAAATAAACAGAATGAACCACATGACCAAACGTTGGAAGTTAGCTTCATTTATGAAAATGTTGGCAATGAAACGATTGACTTAAACCGCGAACGCGAGACTGAATACAAACAAATATTCTGAGACGAGCCTAAAAGAAATCGAAATTATGCTTCCATTTGAACCCCTTACCATTGAATCACAACTTCCACTGAATTGTTTGATTTAACAACCACTGAAGTTGGATCTTAAACCCTTTTTCAATCACCTTATGTATGCATACTTAGGTGACAATGAAACGTTTCCTGTAATAATCTCTTCAGCTCTCTCTCTCTTGATAAAGAAGCTTCCATTCTTTCAATTCTATCGAAAAACAAAGAAGAAATTGGATGGTCGATCACCGATATAAAGGGAATTAGTCCCGCTCTTGTTCAACATCGTATCCACTTAGTTGACGATGCCAAGCCTATTCGTGATGTGCAGCAAAGGCTTACTCCAAAAATAAAGGATGCGGTTCGTGACGAAATTATTAAACTTCTCGATAATGGAATCATTTATCCAATCTTTGATAGTTCACGGGTTAGGCCAATTCATGTCGTGCCTAAAAAGTCTAAACTTACCATTATCAAGAATGACTTTAACAAACTCATTCCAACTCACACTCAAACAAGTTGGCGTATTTGCATTGATTATCGAAAACTAAATGCTGCAACACGTAAAGATCATTTTCCTCTTCCTTTTGTGGACCTAATGCTCGAACGTTTAGCTTATCACGAATTCTATAGCTTCTTTAATTTCCAGTTATAACCAAATTCCACTTGCTCCCAAAGATTAAGAGAAAACGACTTTCACGTGTCCTTTTGGCACTTTTACGTATCGACGTATGCCTTTTGACCCTTGCAATGCTCCTATTATGTTTCAAATATGCATGATCAACATCTTTTCCGACATGATTGAATGCTTTCTCGAAGTTTTATGGACGATCTTTCCATCTTTGGAAATTATTTTTTCGAGTGCTTACACCATCTTGAGTTGGTTCTTAAATGATGCAAGGACAAACATTTAACGTTAAATTGGAAAAAATATCATTTCATGGTTAAACACGACATTGTCCTTAGACATGTCATTTCAAACAAAGGCATTGAGGTAGATAAAGCGAAAGTAAACGTAATTGTGAATCTACCCATTCCCAAATCTATCAAAGACAGTTGTTCATTTCTTGGGCATGCGGGCTTCTATCGATATTTTATGAAAGACTTCAGTGAAATTGCTTGACCTCTTTCGACTCTTTTTGGAAAAGACGTTCCGTTTGAATTTAATTCTGATTGTGTTTCTACTTTTAGACATCTCAAAAATGAACTTGTTTCTGCTCCTGTAATTTGTTCACCGAATAGGGATCTTCCATTTGAAATAATTTGTGACACTTCTAACTTTGTAGTTGATGCCGTCTTAGGACAATACATCAACAAGATCATTCATGTTGTCTACTACACTAGTATGACTCTGAATGATGCTAAACTTAACTACACAACCACTAGAAAGAGCTTCTAGCGGTAGTTTTTGCTCTCGAAAAATTCCGACAATATTTGATAGGCTCACACATTACTATTTACATTGACCATTCTGCTCTTAGGTACCTGTTTTCTAAGAAGGACTTAAGTCTTGCTTAATTCTTTGGATCCTTTTACTATAAGAATTTGATCTTACAAACAAGAACAAAAGTGGATCCGACAATGTCATAGCCGATTACTTGTCTCGTCTTTCCAACGCACCATCGCCTTTACCAATCAATGAAAACTTTCTCGATGAACAACTCCTTTCAATTCTATCGATCCATGGTATGCCGACATAGCAAACTATTCAATCACTAAGGAAACTCCTTCATTTTGGTCGAAACAAGATAAATATAAATTTCTTTCCCAAGTCAAATACTTCTATTAGGATGATCCATACTTGTTTAAATACCATCCTAACCAAATCATTCGACCTAACATCTTGGATTTTGAAATCAAAGCGTTCTTTTATTTTGTCACGACCAAGCTTGTGGTGTACTTTGTGGTCCAAAGAAAACTGCGGACAAATTACTTCAATGTGGCTTTTACTAGCCCACTCTTTTAAAATACTCATTTGAATTTTATAAAAATTGCGATCGCTGCCAAATGCTAGGATGGATCTCTTGACGTAATGTAATGCCCTTGAACCTCATCCTTATGATCGAGAACAATGATGTTTGGGTTATTGATTTTATGGGACCATTTCCCAATTTTTACGGAAATTTGTACATTCTTCTTGCTGTTGACTATGTCTCAAAATGGGTCGAGGCCATTTTGTGTAAAACAATTGACCATAAAGTTGTTGTAAAACTCCTTATAGAAAACATCTTTTAAAGGTTCGGAACACCTCGCACAATAATAAGCGATAAAGAAATCCATTTTTGCAATTGATCATTTTAAACTCTACTGAAGAAATACGTGATAACCCACAAATTATCCACTCCATTTCATTCTCAGACTTGTGGTCAAGTTGAAGTTTCAAATCAACAAAGAAAACAAATTTTGGCGAAAACCGTTAATAAAAATCGAAAAGATAGGTCATAGAAATTGACTGACGTGCTTTGGGCTTACCATACCGCTTTTAAAACTAATCTTGGGATGTCTTGATTTTGTTTAGTTTATGAGAAAGCTTGTCGTTTACAAGTTGAATTCGAGCACAAAGCGTTGTGTGCAGTAAAGAACTTAAACATTGATCTTGAAAAGCTGACAAAAATTGAAAATTGCAAATCAATGAATTAGAGGAGATTAGGAATGACGCATACAAAAACAAGAAAGTTTAAAAAGGACGAACAAAATTTTTTCATAACAAGTCTATCATAAGAAAAATGTTTTTTGCGAAACGAAAAAGTTCTTTTGTATGACCCTAGACTTCAGTTATTCCCTGGGAAATTAAAATCGAGATAGACCGGAACGATTGTGGTTCGAACTATTTTTCCATACGGTGCAATAGATATTCAAAACCCCAGGGATGGAGCAATTTTCAAAGTCAATGGTCATCTCTTGAAACAATACTTGGAATTGCCAAGTAATCAAGAGGAGGAGCTCATGATTCTTCATGAGGCATTCTATATCTAGTAAGAAATGTTAACCCTCTTTTAGAAATATCTACATATTTTTTTCCCATTACCCTCAATATACCATGCATTGATTGTGGGGACACAGTTCAAATCAAGTGTGGGGGAGTCTCATCTTCATTTTTCATTTTTCATGGTTTACGCTTTGCCTTTTTTTTCCAAAACTCAAAACTGAAAAAGAAACTAAAAAATCCCAAATAAAACTTTTTTTAGCATTTTGATTTACTTTTGAAAAAAACACTATAGGATAAGTATATGTTTTGGTTATTAAATTGAAATTTTTGAAAATTTATTTATCTCAACAAAAATAAAAATAAAGTTTGATTACAAGTAACTATGGTTCAACTAGTATATAGGAAGATTCATGGGTGTTAATTATGAAGTATATCCTAATTAAAAATCTTTGTTTAAAAAAGTGGTTGATTTAAAGTAAAGGCGATAACGTTTCTGATCTTCTACGTTAAGTAGTGCTAAGATGATTTTGCAGAACTCTCTCTTCATAAAAAAAAAGGAGGAAAAAAATAGTTTTTGTAAAAATCAGCAACACCTAGTTTTATGCATTCACACATAAGTGTGTACACTCGCCATGCTCTATACCCCTCTCACGTAAGACTGAAATGTTGAATATGCGCTTATATGATTTTTGTTTGATGATAATAAACATATATACATTCGTTTAAATGTATTTGTTAATATACTATTCTATTTTTCACAGTTTAAATAAATATTTGTTGAATAAAATAAATTACACAGAATTTGAATTCAAACAGTTATTTTATTCAAATAAATATTTATTATAATTTTGAATAGTACAATTTCAAGCTCTCACTATAATTATACAACTTTGATTACATCACATTTTACACATTTACATCAGCACCTCACTACATATCACTCACACTCGTATTTATCTTCAACTGCATTCCAGTTTGAATCCAGCATCTGAGCAATCTACAAAAATATAAACTAACGCAGTAAAATTGAAAAAGAAATATTTTTGCAATTCAAAAATAAAAGATAATTTTTGAAAATATGATTTGCCTCAGTTATTTGGGTTGTTCGTCATAATTTAAATTTGAATTCATCATACACGAACAACTTGTGACATACACAGTATATTACTATATATGCCACGAGGCCATGCACGCCAATATATACACTTGATTAATTTATAGGGACAGGTGAGCACAGGTCAAACCCAAATGAAAAACCGGGTTCAACTGACGTGCAATAACATTGAAAATCACGACTCTCAGCACAAGGTCAAACCCGAGTTTTAAAACTGGATTCAACTCAGGTGCAAATCAAAAGTACACATGAATGCTATGTTCAAACATGACACAGCCTCAAATCAATGGACATGCAGTACATCAACTACAAAGAGCATCAATAATGCATGAAACAGTTCAAAGCTTCAACAAATCAGAGATCAGACCATAAAGAAGCGAAGCCAGAAGCTCAAGTCAATGCACAGTGCAAACATATACACCTAAGTGACACAGTGAACAAAGTAATATGTACATCAACAAGTCTAGCTACAAGTTGCAGACTCGAAGCATCAGTGGACACAAATAAACACAATGCACATGCCAACAACAAGTCCAGCAAATATGACACCAAGCTACAAACTCAAGTGCATCAGTGTGCAAAGAGCTCGAGCACAACAAATATGACAGCAAGCTTCAACTATATGGAGACGAGACCAAATACACAAGTTCACATGTGCAGCCAAATGGACAGAGAAGAATAACAAATATACAGAGACAATACAGCATGAACCAAAGGCAGTGCACAAATGACCAGGCTACAACATGAATTATGCAATGCAGATGCCAACATTGATGAATGTATATGACAGCAACAAGAGGCAACATCACATAATACAACTACAACAATGACCAAAAGTGTACATCAATGCAAGTGAAGACAAAACAACTCAAAAGCAAATGCATGTACAAAATGTAGTGAATGCAGACAGTAAACCAGTGTCAATATAAATGCAAGTGAATGCAACATGTACAACAAACAAGCACTGAAAGAAAGATAGCCAAAGACAGAAGCACATTGATATGCAACAATCAGATGAAACCAAAATGATCACGGCTACAATATGCAGACTCAATGGATGCAACATCAAAACAGTTCGAGTTATATCCTAGTGTCAACATATTCAACTAGAAGTGCAACTACAAGATACAGCAAGCACAATAAAACAATGATAACAAAATGCAACGAGAATTTTACAGTGTCAAGTTCATGTATGCAACAGGTCAGAGATACAACAATGGAACCATCACAACAGTTCACATTGCAGTAATATCATATCACTACAGAAGTTCAAATCAAAACAACCAAATGGAGACGGCATCCCACAATATCCAGAAGTTTAGAAAATCAAATGGCCGAAGTAAACACTCAGTATCAAGGCCGAAGTGACATTGAATCGCCAATTCAATGTTGAACAAGTCAACAAAGTAAAAATTCACGAAATCAGTATTGTCAAAGTCAATCAAGCATTCACCGTGATAACCAAGCAAATTGACAAAGTCACAAATTAAATACCGTGGTGGCCAAGCAAAGCCGTGACCATCAATATATGTTTTTGAACAAGTCAGAAAACATCTCAATCATCGAAGTATAATCAAGCGGCCAGAGATGAATAATTGACAAATTCAAATAAAATATATACGACGAAAATACAGGGGGGTTGAACCCTATAAAAGTAATTAACATCATCAGCAATTGAGGTATTCGAGTTCGAGCTTAACAAAGAACAAATCATCCAACTCGAATCACGATCGAATTCAAGCAAGCATAAAATCAGTAAAAGCAAAAGCGTATAATTACATACCGAAGTAAGGAAGGAATTCGATCAACGAAGCAGCCGCGTAAGCAACGAGGAATCAATCGATCAAGGCGACACGCAAAACATCACTGGATCGATCGAATTAAAGCCGACGACTTCAAGCCCTAATTTCCAGAGTAGAGAGAACGAAAGCAAAGCCCTAATTTCAGAACTAAGAAAGGAAGCAGGCCGACAATTGTTTTCACAGAGCAAAATAATCTAATGAAGACAACGGGCTAGAGTGAAATAAAAGGGGGCCGGCTTTATTCATTTTAAAAGGGCTTTAGTTTTTGGGTTTATTGTTAATTAGGGTTTAAGTGTTTTTAATTGTTGTTTAATTGTTTTTTTTTTTACTTTTCGAAACAAAAATTTGTAAATCACCACCTAGGGTTTAGGTAGTGTCAGATTGTCTAGTTAGAATTAGTTCAGTGAGCAGGGTGTGCGGGTTTGCAAAGCTCTATAGGCGGGAGCAGAGTTTGAGAGTAAGCGAAGCTCTATAGGCGGGAAGCAAAGTTTGCGAGTAAGCGAAACTCTATAGGCGGAGCAGGGTGTGCGAGTCTAGTAGAGTGTTTGTGAGCGGGAGCAAATGTTTGCGAGCAGGGTGTGCGAGTCTAGTAGAGTGTTTGTGAGCGGGAGCAAATGTCTGCGAGTCTAGTAGAGTGTTTGTAAGCGGGATACTGTTTAATTCTAATAGAAATCTTGGAATGCAGCAGTAGGCAGGGTTTGCCGAAGCTGGGTAAATTTTGTGTGTGATTTACTTTTCAGCATATTTATTTTTGCAGTTTATTTCTGTGTTTAAATCAAGAAAATTTGCTATAACCCTATTCACCCCCCTCTAGGGTTAATCTAGATCCTACAAGTGGTATCAAAGCCCGGTATTTTATTTTTTAACTCTAGAGTCATGAATTCACCAAATAATATTTTTGTTGAGGGTCGTTTCAATATTATTCCTTCTATTTTCGATGGAACGGATTTTTTGAATTGGAAATTGAAAATGGAATTTTATTTAAAATCTGTTAATATTAAATGTTGGGATATTATTGAAAATGGGTGTGATATAACAAATAAAGAAATTATCTCGATTAATGCTCTTGCTATGCATATATTATATTCTCATATTAATCGTGATAATTTTTATTTCGTTTCTCATTGTGAAAATGCACAGAAAATTTCGAAAACTCTCGATGCAATATATGGTGCAAAAGTCAACAGCAATGAGAAGTCCTCCACAACCGACTCAGTTAAAGAAATATGCTTAACAGGATTGGTAAATAGCAGTTGTGATGAGGATGATGATGATGGAGCAGCCGTACTGGCATTATTAATGAAGAATTCAAAAAGGAATTTTGCAGCCACGTGGAATAAAAGCAATAGCAGTGAAAGTGAGAAAGCAGATATGAGCCTTCATGGGAATATAACCGATAGCGACGACGACGAGCCAAGCGAGGTATCAAAACTTACTCACTCTGAATTACTTATTTATTTCCACGAAGTAAATGGCTGTTTTGAACGACTTAGGGAGAAATATGCTAAACTTGAATCACAAAAGGTTACTTTGATAGAATTAAATGAACAACTTGGCCAATTAGTTAAAACCTATCAAAGTAGGATCCCTAAGTGTGATAAGTGTCCAACATTTGAAGAAGAAATTAAAAAATCAGAAATTAAAATGAAATCACTTGAAAATGAAATTCTGATTTTAAAAATTGAAAATACTAGAAGAGAAAATTCTATTAAAAGGTGCACTCAATCGTTGAAAGAAAATGAATCTTTAAAAACAAAAGTCCAACAATTGTCAACGACTTTAGAAAAATTTTCCAAAAGTGAAAAATCGTTGAATATGTTAATAGGAAAACAAACTGTCAATATTGATAGACATGGACTTGGATATACTGATTCTGAATATGTTAGAAATGAGATTAATTAAGAAAATTCAATGTGCACAATTTGTAGAAAATTTGGACACAATCAAAATAATTGTTGGTATAGACCCAAACACGTGAAGACTACCAATTTGGGTTCCAAAAGGCACAAATATAAAATCTTTGAAAGTCAAACAAATTTGGGTGCCAAAAGGAACATATATAAATTGTTTTGGGTCTCCACAAACATATTTTTCATATTCTGCCACTAACAACCATGGAACTATAAAAACAAATAGGTCACAAAAATCTTTTATCGTGTAGGTGTGGTGGCAGGCTAAGGAACAATAACAGTGTTCTCTGGATTTTGGCTGTTCCAGAAACACAACGGGCGACAAAGCAAAGTTCCTTAGCCTAGTTCAAAGGTGACAGAATCACAATAGACAACATCGCAAAATATCGTAAAGGTAAAACAGGTAAAGGTATATTTATTTGTACGATATATTAAATGTGATAATCTGCACCATATTTTGAATTAAAATCAGCCAATATTGTGATGATGAAAAGATGATGATTTTGATTCTGACTTATTCAAAATAGTTGGCCAAATTATATTCTTATGCCAAAAACACTATAAAAATCTCTAGATTCTTTGAATTACTTCATGTATATCAGTTTGGATTAAAAATAGTGTTTTGTTGGATAATACAATTGGTTATAAAACGGCTAACTCTATATTCACGTTTTTTGATTATTTACATGGCTTCAATCAAAATTCAAGAGAAGGTCATTTGAAATGCTGTTAAAAATTGAGTTCGAGTTTCTTATGCACATTTTCATGGTCTTGGCTTATCAAAATTTAGTTAGTGATATTTGTTTGAGTGATAACATAGCTTCATTTCAAATTTCATTCTGAGATAGTTTGTTGAAATTTCACAATCTGGTCTTTGACATCCAACGAGTGAATATTGAGTGAAATTTAAATTCAGATGCAGATTACACTGGTAATATAGTTGATAGAAAAATTACTAGTGGAACGTGATTAATTCTTGAAACATTCATTTGCTGCATCATTTTTCAGAGAGAATATCTGCATATTTTTCACTTGAAATAATTTTTCAAATGGCAGAATTTTTTTTTCTCATATAACCCCCTCGAGAAAATCATGTTTGACCATATTTACAGATTAGTCATTTTTGAAAAATTGATTTTATAACTTTTGAATTTGAATTTAAATGACTATTTTGACTAATCTAACTCCCTTTGATTATCGAAAAGATGAATAGTGATTGAAAAAGTGATGAGTGTTGAGATTTATCATATATTATAACTCGAGAAAGTATAATTAGAAAATTTCTTTAGAATCTCATAACAAGAGTTATAAAAACTTTTTGTTGGGTAAAAGTTCCATGATCATTTCTATTTCTATCATCTTTCTATCGACCATCACTCATCAAAATTACACATAGTATGTAAATTTGTGGTAGTTTACAAAGGAAATCATTCGTTCTTCAATATCTTTAAATCTGTGAAGGAAATTATTTGTGCTTCAATTTATTATATTTAGCAATAAAAATAAATATCCAAAGTATTCACTCTCATTTAAAAGTCCTCACGGTTATGCATGGGTGAATTACTTGGATTTTTGATTATGTGTTTCCATGCTCATTTAAAAGTCCTTACGGTTATGCATTTATGGAACGCATATCAAAATTAATTGATTAAATAGACAAGTTGATTCTAATCCCATTTAAAAGTCCTCACGGTCATGCGTGGTTAGAAGATACTTGAATTTTTTTTAAATAAAAATTGTGAATACTACTAATCTCATTTAAAAGTCCTAACGGTTATGCATGGTTAATAGATATTCAAATTTCCTGAAATAAATATACCACAAATAGACAGAACTGTATGATTTTTTGATGATTTTATCCCCATCATTTATGAAAGTGGAATATGCGCATGACAAGGGTAATTATGATTTTTGTTTGAATTTTATTGAAATTTGATATTTATATTCAATTGAGTTAAATGTTTGATTCATGTCTGTCACTTCATCCCTATTTTTATAACACTGTTATTCTTTTGCTGATAACAAAAGGGGGAGAGAAAAGTTAAGATTTTGTCAAATAGAATCAAGCAAAGGTCAAATAATTTTCAATTTGCATATAGGCTAATTTACATATTTTTATTTGTATGCATATATGTAGGGGGAGTATCATGTAGAGAGGAAGCATTCAAATAGGGGGAGCTAATTGAACGATCAAATACATTTAATACATTCAAAATCTTAAATATATGTTTGTTATCATCAAAAGGGGGAGATTGTTGAATATGCGCTTATATGATTTTTGTTTGATGATAATAAACATATATACATTCGTTTAAATGTATTTGTTAATATACTATTCTATTTTTCACAGTTTAAATAAATATTTGTTGAATAAAATAAATTACACAGAATTTGAATTCAAACAGTTATTTTATTCAAATAAATATTTATTACAATTTTGAATAGTACAATTTCAAGCTCTCACTATAATTATACAACTTTGATTACATCACATTTTTCACATTTACATCAGCACCTCACTACATATCACTCACACTCGTATTTATCTTCAACTGCATTCCAGTTTGAATCCAGCATCTGAGCAATCTGCAAAAATATAAACTAACGCAGTAAAATTGAAAAAGAAATATTTTTGCAATTCAAAAATAAAAGATAATTTTTGAAAATATGATTTGCCTCAGTTATTTGGGTTGTTCGTCATAATTTAAATTTGAATTCATCATACACGAACAACTTGTGACATACACAGTTTATTACGGTATATGCCACACGGCCGTGCACGCCAATATATACACTTGATTAATTTACAGGGACAGGTGAGCACAGGTCAAACCCAAATGAAAAACCGGGTTCAACTCACGTGCAATAACATTGAAAATCACGACTCTCAGCACAAGGTCAAACCCGAGTTTTAAAACTGGATTCAACTCAGGTGCAAATCAAAAGTACACATGAATGCTATGTTCAAACATGACACAGCCTCAAATCAATGGACATGCAGTACATCAACTACAAAGAGCATCAATAATGAATGAAACAGTTCAAAGCTTCAACAAATCAGAGATCAGACCATAAAGAAGCGAAGCCAGAAGCTCAAGTCAATGCATAGTGCAAACATATACACCTAAGTGACACAGTGAACAAAGTAATATGTACATCAACAAGTCCAGCTACAAGTTGCAGACTCCAAGCATCAGTGGACACAAATAAACACAATGCACATGCCAACAACAAGTCCAGCAAATATGACACCAAGCTACAAACTCAAGTGCATCAGTGTGCAAAGAGCTCGAGCACAGCAAATATGACAGCAAGCTTCAACTATATGGAGACGAGACCAAATACACAAGTTCACATGTGCAGCCAAATGGACAGAGAAGAATAACAAATATACAGAGACAATACAGCATGAACCAAAGGCAGTGCACAAATGACCAGGCTACAACATGAATTATGCAATGCAGATGCCAACATTGATGAATGTATATGACAGCAACAAGAGGCAACATCACATAATACAACTACAACAATGACCAAAAGTGTACAGCAATGCAAGTGAAGACAAAACAACTCAAAAGCAAATGCATGTACAAAATGTAGTGAATGCAGACAGTAAACCAGTGTCAATATAAATGCAAGTGAATGCAACATGTACAACAAACAAGCACTGAAAGAAAGATAGCCAAAGACCGAAGCACACTGATATGCAACACTCAGATGAAACCAAAATGATCATGGCTACAATATGCAGACTCAATGGATGCAACATCAAAACAGTTCGAGTTATATCCCAGTGTCAACATATTCAACTAGAAGTGCAACTACAAGATACAGCAAGCACAATAAAACAATGATAACAAAATGCAACGAGAATTTTACAGTGTCAAGTGCATGTAT
This sequence comes from Allium cepa, assembly GCA_030765085.1. Taxonomy (NCBI): domain Eukaryota; kingdom Viridiplantae; phylum Streptophyta; class Magnoliopsida; order Asparagales; family Amaryllidaceae; genus Allium; species Allium cepa. The sequence goes on from CM060941.1 coordinate 513,613,559, forward strand.
GCAACAGGTCAGAGATACAACAATGGAACCATCACAACAGTTCACATTGCAGTAATATCATATCACTACAGAAGTTCAAATCAAAACAACCAAATGGAGAAGGCATCCCACAATATCCAGAAGTTTAGAAAATCAAATGGCCGAAGTAAACACTCAGTATCAAGGCCGAAGTGACATTGAATCGCCAATTCAATGTTGAACAAGTCAACAAAGTAAAAATTCAGGAAATCAGTATTGTCAAAGTCAATCAAACGTTCACCGTGATAACCAAGCAAATTGACAAAGTCACAAATTAAATACCGTGGTGGCCAAGCAAAGCCGTGACCATCAATATACGTTTTTGAACAAGTCAGAAAACATCTCAATCATCGAAGTATAATCAAGCGGCCAGAGATGAATAATTGACAAATTCAAATAAAATATATACAACGAAAATACAGGGGGGTCGAACCCTATAAAAGTAATTAACATCATCGGCAATTGAGGTATTCGAGTTCGAGCTTAACAAAGAACAAATCATCCAACTCGAATCACGATCGAATTTAAGCAAGCATAAAATCAGTAAAAGCAAAAGCGTATAATTACATACCGAAGTAAGGAAGGAATTCGATCAACGAAGCAGCCGCGTAAGCAACGAGGAATCGATCGATCAAGGCGACACGCAAAACATCACTGGATCGATCGAATTAAAGCCGGCGACTTCAAGCCCTAATTTCCAGAGTAGAGAGAACGAAAGCAAAGCCCTAATTTCAAAACTAAGAAAGGAAGCAGGCCGACAATTGTTTTCACAGAGCAAAATAATCTAATGAAGACAACGGGCTAGAGTGAAATAAAAGGGGGCCGGCTTTATTCATTTTAAAAGGGATTTAGTTTTTGGGTTTATTGTTAATTAGGGTTTAAGTGTTTTTAATTGTTGTTTAATTGTTTTTGTTTTTACTTTTCGAAACAAAAATTTGTAAATCACCACCTAGGGTTTAGGTAGTGTCAGATTGTCTAGTTAGAATTAGTTCAGTGAGCAGGGTGTGCGAGTTTGCAAAGCTCTATAGGCGGGAGCAGAGTTTGCGAGTAAGCGAAGCTCTATAGGCGGGAAGCAAAGTTTGCGAGTAAGCGAAACTCTATAGGCGGAGCAGGGTGTGCGAGTCTAGTAGAGTGTTTGTGAGCGGGAGCAAATGTTTGCGAGCAGGGTGTGCGAGTCTAGTAGAGTGTTTGTGAGAGGGAGCAAATGTCTGCGAGTCTAGTAGAGTGTTTGAAAGCGGGATACTGTTTAATTCTAATAGAAATCTAGGAATGCAGCAGTAGGAAGGGTTTGCCGAAGCTGGGTAAATTTTGTGTGTGATTTACTTTTCAGCATATTTATTTTTGCAGTTTATTTCTGTGTTTAAATCAAGAAAATTTTCTATAACCCTATTCACCCCCCTCTAGGGTTAATCTAGATCCTACATGAAAGGCAGTGCATGATCAGCAGTCCGGCCTTAGTTTATTTGAGTGAGGTGTATGTAAATATTTTTAATAAAATTACCACCTAGAGTCATGTGTTCGTACGCAAGTGTCTACACTCGCCATACTCTATACCGTTCTCATTTTAATCTGAAAGGCAGTGCATGATCAGTACATCTAGCCTTAGTTTATCTAAGTTAGGTGTGTAAATATTAATAATGTTAATACTTTTCAAAAATAGGGAGAAATAGGCAATTGAAATCCAAGCACTACTTTTACTTATTTGATTTGATTTGTTATTCAAAAGAAATAAAAATACCACTTTGAAAACTTTAATAATCAACTAAGGATCCATTTCATAGTTGCACTATGTTATCAACCGAAACAACTAGCCAAACTCGAGTCTAATTATGATTTTAACTTAATTTTTATTAAAATTTTTGTTGAGTAAAATGATTAAAATTTCATAATGATGACCAAAACTTATATTTAACTTATTCGTGTCGATTTGAAAGTAAATTCTTCATTTATAAATATTTTCCAAAACTTACATTCATCTCTTCGTAAATAAATCTTGCATTTAGGAAATTTTTCATGTTGCTTTTGGATTTTGTGGGTAATATCCACTGAAAATCCTCACGAGACAATACTCATCCTACTAACGACCTAGAGTTTTAATGACTTGTTTCATATGCTCAATGCGATCGTGCTCCCTACGAAAATGAATTTGTCTTAGTTTTTCTTTATTCAAGGACGAATAAAAAGATAAGTGTGCGGGCATTTGATGTGCACGTAGATGTATATATTTTTTGCCATATCTAATCTACATTTATTTTTAATAAATTCCATAATTGGGCCTTTTTACATGTTTAAAACCAAATTTCAAAAATGCTTTCAAGACATCATTCATACATCAATTTAGGGGTAAAATGTTAATTTTGTGCATATATTAATTTTGAGAATGTTTACCTGCACATTTTATTTTTATTTGTAGAAATTTAGATGGAAAATGAAAAAACTTTCATGGAAATATTCATGCACAAGGAAGAACACAGGAATGAAGAAAAAAATCATTTCATGCATACGGAGAACCCCACCTACCCACTTACCTTGATCTACAATGAGAAGCCAATGCATATGTTAGTGGAGATTAAAGTTACATACACTCTTAATGAAGGATTAATTAGAAGCTAATGATAACTTGGTGGCCACACTTCTTAAGGGGTATTTTGGGCAGTCTCCTAAAATATTGATTATGGTTTTATGCATATATAAGTAGCCCTCTTAAGTTCATGTAAAGTTTTCATTACTTATCATATTATGCAAGTTGTAAGCCTCAAAATTATGTGAAATAAAATAGCTTCCTAAACCACTTTTTCTTTTATTCCTCTTTGTTCTTATTTAATTTTCTTGCTCGTATTTTTACTTACATGCTCTTTTCCTTTCATGTTGTAGTTAGCTTTCATTTAAGTAGTTTAGCTCTATTTTTACGCAATTATTTAGTTCTCTTTTCATTTAAGTTGCTCTTACTTTCTTGCATGTTAATGTTGCAATCTACATGTGTTGAAACGATAACAAAAATGAGTAGCTAAACTCCTTCAATTTAGGGGTAATGAAGCTCTCTACTTCATGTAGATTCAACATATTCTTTGGTTTATGATCTCTTTTTATGCTTCACGAAAAGTTAGTTTATGATATATGTTTATTAGCAAATTTGATAGTCTATATTGTTTATCACAAATAGGTTGTTCTTATTCAAACATAAACACAATTTACGTCATTGATTAACTAAGTGATTTTGATCATGAAATTAAAGGGGAAACAAAATTTGATGATTTATGTTACTATAAAAATAGTAAATAGATCGTACTTATAATACTTTTTGCCCTAATTTCATGTTCATTTTCATTACAATGGATAAGTGGATTTAGTTATTGTATTATAGTTTGATGGTTAAAGTTATGTTAATTGATAACATAAATAGACCGTACTTATGATAAATACATCACTAATTCCACTTAAGATTAATATGAGCGATCATAGATTTATTTTGTGTTGATTTATATGGGAAAATAAGAGTGGTTTTATCTCAAAATTGCCTTTTAATCTTATATTTACATCTACTTTATTCTAGCTTATTTTAACATTTTTCCTAGCTATAAACGGTACCAAGTTTGGTTTAATTTGATTGAGTAAATTTTTTAAAATCACTTCAAATCCCTATGGATTTGCCCGTACCCGCCGCGTACTAAAATTGTATGTTGTGCGCTTGCGTTTATTTTATTACAATTTTTGGCGATTTTCTAAATCAGTTGAAAACTCATCAATTCAACACTAGCCCTTAGTTGATCATTGACGTCATTGGCTTGAGCAATGTTAAGCATTAGTGAAGAACAGTATTACCTATATTATTTCGGCATTATTGATCCTTGGCGTCATTCAAGAGCTATATCCATGAAGTGCTGTAAGGTTTGGTGCCGGTTTAATGTAATGTTGGTAGCTTTTGTGGTTACCAACGGCAAGCCCGCTTTAGTTACAATAGGTGAATAGCGGTGCCAATGGAGCACCGCATCAATGAAATGCAATATGGGTTGCATCAACATTCATTGATAGCTTCGATATTGATTGTTTCAATGCCTTTGCCTCTTGGTTACGCGCATATTGGTCTTTTACCTTTCTGAAGTAATGCAAAGATGATGAATCGTGAAGTGATGAAGTGCGGTGTAGTTGAGGGGTGATACCGAAGAAATACATCGTCAATTTTTTACATCATCGATCTCATGCGGCATTGTTGATCTTCGATGTAGTACTTAGTGGCATCAATTCCTTTGTGACACTATCACTCGATGCATTATTCTTGATATTGGAATTATATGTATAACAAGTGAATTTTCGAATATTTATATTAGTATTCATTTATCATTGGCTATGAGGATATTTAGATGATTTTTATAAAATAATTTTTAAATTTTAAATTTTAAAATGAGTATTTAATTTTATTTGAAAGTAAATAATTTGGAAGTTATAAGCATTATTTTGAAGAGTAGTACGATGATAGCAACTTATTTACTGAATGAAAATTTTCATTTACATGATTTTCTTTTTGGCTTTGGAAGATTATTTCTATTTGGAAACCTAAGTAGAAAAGTGGAATTATTAAATTCATTATTTAAAGAAATTTTGAATTATAAAACTTATTTAATAATATTTTTATTTTCAATCATCAGTGAAAACTTTATAAATGTATGAATTATTTTTAGAAAGGGTTTTCAATATTTGGAATTGAATTGTAATTTATAGATTTCCTTGTAATTAAATAATTGATTTGCGACTATTTGTTTTGAAACAAAAAACTAATTTTTAAGAAAGACTGGAAATATTGTGAATTGATTTTCTTCCTATTGAGAGTTAATGTTTGTAATTTTTTTGATGGTTTTAGGAAAATGTATTTTAGAACCCGTTTCAAATAAATAAATAAATAAATAATAGAATTGTGTATTTTGATCGATTCATATTTCTGTGTAATAAGGAATTAGAATAAACGTGGCTGTACTACCGTCTAGTATGGGACTTTCGGTAATACTTTTCAGCTGTTCTTTTGACTTGTTATATAAAATAATTGTGTGATAATGAGTGCAATTAATGAACATCGAGTAAATGAGCAAGTAACACAAGATGGTATGGGACGCCTGAGCTGATATTTATTTGATTACTTTATGTAAGTAGATATCACTCTAATAGTGTCGAATATATGGGGTAATTATATTTATGGTCATGCATGTAGAGAGTGTGCAAGTCGGAGCCATACGTGTGTCTATCTTGTGTGTCTACTTCCATTATATGATTGGGAGTAAACTAAATTAGCTAGTATCCATCTTAGAGGCCTGATTGCGGGCTCTCTCCTCGAATCACGACACATCCTTTTGTGTATATGGCCGAGCCACTACCCCAATGTCACTTTGGCCAATAGTCAGTTACTATTGGAGCATTTGTTGGATTGTGACCATTACATAGCACTATCTTGCACTAGATGGATATTAGGTCAAAATGGCTGTGACTAGTGGGGTTGCATTGAGAGCATGTAAGGAAGGCTCCTGTAGTAGGGTGAGAGCTGTCAGTTTCCTGTTGGTAATTGTCGATATAGCCACTGCTTATTTACCTTTGTGAGATTGTTATAGATGTGGCCTAGAGCGATCAAGATCTTTTTTCAAGGCTGATGCCATATATTATGGGGCGGAGAGCCCATTTGGACTGAAAGTCCATAGAGATTATCTACGATACAAAGAGTTGAGTAGGTTATTAGAGGTCAAAGAGACCATATGATTATTTTTTAGCTTGGAGCTAAGATCATTACAATGCAGCTGACGTCTAGATTTTATTATAGGATCATTGATCTCCTTGATTATTATTTTTAGACTAAGAGTCCTTATAGTTGAGTAACCCTGTATATATTTTTTGTATTGCTATTGAGGATAGCTAAAGACGTTGAAGGCATCGAGTTAGACCCTTTCCTTTTTTATGGTTTTCTAAAGATGACATTGGCTACCGAAGTAATGACATATTTATATTTCTTTCATGTATGTTTTATATGTGGTGAATTTGGCAAATATCATTACCACGACCCATCTTTCATCTACCAGAAAGACGCATCATGATTAAGAAAGAAAGGGATAGAGAAGAGAAAAGATAGAGAAGAAAGAAACTACATCATAATCTCAACAGTGGAACAAATAAATTATATTAATCACATAGATATTACATAGTATACAACATCTACCAGAGTCACACAGCTTATACAACACATACTAGATAATTATAAGCACCTGTCTAGTTATTACAACTCAATATAATACAAAGATACCAATCACAGCGGAACACTGTAAATATCTACAACGTTGAAGTCTCCTGCTCCACAATTCGTCAAAGCTAACCTGAATCCCTTGGCTGCTCGTAAAAATTTGAGCACCCAAGAGTTTAAGAAAAACAGAATAAACTCTGGGTCAGACATGTGTCTGGTGTGAGTAACAAGTTAAAGTTTCTTAACTTTGAAAAACCTTTGAAACAAAAGGTATCACGTAAGACTTCCCATACACAAACATGGGTAAAATTTTACCTTATGCTAACCAAATCATTTGATAGAAAATCTAGTGGTATTATAATAGGGTCTAGGGTTTTCAAGCAAAATACAGAAAAGCTGGAATGCTTACATCTCACGTTCCAACATAGTTGGGCACAACTAAAACGTACGGCATTTACCGGAGTTTGGATTCCATATGATGGCAAGGCTACTGGGGTACTGCCCGTCACACTATGGGGCCTAGAACACCGTACTGAGGATTACTCCCAAACCCCTGTAACACAAGGACAGAACCATCCCTTACTGGACAGTCCCGAACAAGACAACCCCGACAGTTTTCACGAATAAACTGCCCCATATAGCCGAATAAAAGGGACTCCTAGACAGGGGTAAATCTCATCCTACTTGGACATAACCCATTTAGCCTTGCTGCACCTCCCCTGTTTTAGCCATTCCCGGTTGATGAAGCTTGAGGATACGATTACCTTTAGAGAACACATCTCTTAGAATGCTCATCGTCCACCTGACGATGTTCTGAAAGCATTCAATCCATACAAGTTCGTTTTGGGTTCGAACAAAACCGAAGACATTATCTCATTACACTCATTTTGGAATCACCCTCAAAGTTAAACGAAAATAACTCTTGCACTCTGAATCTTCATCTTCACTTGAGATTCATGACCTATCGTTAATTTGGATCGATGTGGTTCTTGGATATCCAAATCTTGAAACCCTATCCCGGTCTCATCGAAATCCAAAACGCCATCTTTTAGGTCCAAGTTGTTTTAAAGTTAAAACAATTCAATTATATTATCTATGTACACACAGATAGATGATTCACAATATCACAATAGATAATCCATATTATCATCACAAATAGATAATTCACATTACCATCACAATTCAACCAAAGCTTTCATATCACACAGCATCAATTATCTCATATCTGAGATCTCAAACCATTCAAGGCCATCAATATCATCCATCCATACATAAGCAAGGATATAAGTAATCACACTATAATTAATTTAAAATGTATTAAATCAATAACTTCATCTGTAATTAATTTAAAGTAAATTAAATTAATTACTTTCATTATTATAAAACTTGTTTACATAACCATTAATTAATTACAAATCAATTAGTTAATTATCCTCTAATTATCCACCTTAATTAATCATCCCTGATTAATTATCCTTTAATTACATTCAAGTAATGATCCTTTAATTAATTTCACAAATTAATTATTCTTAACCAAATACAATTACTTCATTAATTAATTAACTATAATTAATTACATTAATCCTTAATTAATTACATTAATTAATTAGTCTATAATCACTTATTATTGATTAATTAATCTTAATTAATCAACCCTTATTTACATCATTAGTTATATTAATTAATGATCTCTAATTATATTTTAATTAATTACACTATTTAAATTAATTACATTTAGTAATTAATCATTAGTTAAACCACATTTATTAATCACTCCTGATTAATCACATTCAGTAATTAACTTCCCTTAATTACTGCATTAAATAAATTAATTACTCCTTAATTAATTATCTTAATTAATCCCTTGATTAATTACAAAAAGTAAATTAACTCAAATTACTTCCATTAATAGATCACCCTTCAATTAATTACATTAAGTAATTATGCTAACAAATCGTGATTATCTTAAATTAATTAAACTTAATTAAGTAACTTAAACTAATCACATTAAACTCAATTAATTACATTGAGTAATTAGTTCCTAAATTACTTCCATTAAGTAATTACATTTAAAACAATCTCACAAATGATTATCCTTAATTAATTAATCTAATTAATTATTAAAATTAATCACATTAAATAATCATTAAATAATCTCAAGTTAATGACCTTCATTAACTATTAACAATTCTTTAATTACTTCTCTTAAGTAATTAAATTTAAATTAATTATTAATTACAAATTAATTAATCTTTAATAACCATTTAATTAATCTCTAATTATTTAATTAATTAAGTTTTAACTATAACTTAATTAATCTTAAATTACTTGATTATAATCATTAATTAAAAATCTTAACTTATCTAATTAATGATCTTATTTTCAAATTAATTAATCTTAATTAATTAACTTCAACCTTAATTAATTAACTCAAATTCTTAACCATTTAATTAATTAATTTATTTATTATCCATATTTATTTACCTTAACAGTTTAATGAATCACAAATCATTAAATCTTTATTAACTTTAAAATGAAAACATTTTTCTTATTAATGATTTAATTATCATTCACAATCACATTTGAAAACATTTTACTTTCAAATTTCATTTCAAATATAAAATTTAAAATGAAAACAATTTTAACTTTAACAAAGTTTAAAAACCATTTAAAAACATTTAAAATCATATGTTAAAGACATACTCATCTTATAAAAGAAACTTAAAGAATTTAAACCAAATTTGCTTTTAAATTCTTACCATTTAAAATACACTTTAAACATTTAAAGTTGTTTAAAACAATTTAATTTATAAAACTTAATTTAATTTCAAAACTAGGATATAAATTCAGTTTTGAATCCATATTTTAAATTTGGTTTTAAAACTTTGTTTAAAACTTGCTTTCGAATTTAAAATTAAATTTAAATTTGAAAACAGAAAGGTTTCAGAAAAACCTATAACAACTATTACCCAAGCCCCCTCTAAAATGCTTCGAGTAAAACTTTACATTACTTCGAGCCAAAACTCGAACTACTCGAGATAAACTCCAGTAAAAAACCCTGCAACATCAAACTTCACCTGACACAAACTACTGCACCGTTCATATGCACGGTGGTTCCGCCCCTCTCCGGTCATCACCGATGGCCTCAACACATCAGCAAACATCCACGCAACCCATCACGATCATCAGATCATGACCATCAATTCAAAATCGAATTCGAGTATGCTAACCAAAACCTGGAACCAAAACTGGAACCTTCCCCCCAAACTTGAAAACTTCTCGTCCTCACATCTTCGGCCATCGGAGGTTTTGAAACTCCGTCCAAACCTTCTTCAACATCCAAGCTTCCATCTCCCTAAATCTTATTGCACTCGATCATCCAAAGAAACAATGCCGATCAAAAATTCCAGAGCATACCAAAACTAGGTTTACAAACTTAATCGACCAACCACCACCGCCACGGTCATGAACACACCCGTCCATTATTTTTCCGCTACTCACCGATCATCACTACATCATCAAAAGAAATTCCGACCTCCCAGACCAAACAGATCATCAGAGACAACCCAAAACATCATTTCTGGTCAAACTAGAACTGCCCCCTTTCCCCTTAACTGACAATTATGATTTTAGTTTCAAAAAGCAAGTTTTAGTTTTAGTATTTGATTCATATACCTGAATCCATGAATCATGGTAATTGAATTTTAACTTATTTAAGTTTGCGCTATTGTTTTATTATTTCTAGAGGCATTACAAATTTTTTTAATTTAAACAAATTTTAAAACTTAAAACTATGATACAACAAACATACTGTGTTCAAGAATTAAGTCTTAACAAAGATTGGATCAAGAACAAGTGAATTTTGATTAGAATTTGAACCTGGAAACTAGAATCAGAAAAACATCCAGACACATAGCAATGCACACACCAAACATTCATATATATACACACACACAGAGATTTACTTATAAATATATTCACAAACATACTTGTTTTCAGAGATAAGCATGCAACAGAATTATTACTTAAAATTTAAAATAGTGATGTTACACAGCTTAAAAAGATGATGAAGAACAGAGCACCAATTTGAAGTTGCTTTTAACTCAGAAAACTTGAATTGCCTTAAAACTGGAAACTTGCGTTGCCATTGCTTTTGAAAACTTTAAAACTTGAATTGCCCTTTGCTATAAAAACTGAGTTGCTAGTCTCAGGTTGCATGAAGGCTTGTTCTTGCTTTTGAAAAATGAGTTTACAGGGTTGAAACAAAAATAGGCTTTGGTTTGCAGAAATGCACAGAGATTGATTCCAGATTGGTTTTTGAAAACAAGTTTACAGGTTTATGATTTTGATTTCAGGTTTGAATAAAAATGCAAGCCTTTGAATTGAAAATATACAGGATTAAAATATGCAGGACTTTGATTTTTATTTGGTTTGTGGAGAAATTTTCAGATTTTGATTTGAACATGATTTTTGGTTTGAGGTATTTTGGTTATTGATTTGTGAATGTTGTTACCAGATTTCAATTTTGAGAAGCTTGAGTTTTTCTTAGCTTTTGAAAATGAAGATTAGAAAAGAAATGAGAAGGAAGAAAACATGTTTTTATAAGTATAAATGATTTACTTTAAAATAAAAGAAAAAAAATTAAAAACAAAAATGACACTTGTCTAATCTATTTACATTTGCTTAACACATGTTATTATGAGACCTCAGTATAATTACACTTGTCCATTAAGTAATTTTACTTTTTTTTATTTTTTAAAAGTAAATAAAAGCCCTTTTTCTTATTTATTAAATACTTATCTATATATTTGTAAATTACATTTTTCGAAAAATAAAATAGAACAAATATATATATACAAATAAAAGCTTATACCTATCTCTTTTAAAATCCAAAATATTTTTAAGTATCTATTCCTTTGAATTTCGAAATAAATTCCGAATTCAAATTCAATTAAATATTTTAAAATCCAATTTGAAAATTCAAGTTACATATATGCATATATAACTATACATTAAATTTTGAAAATAACAAATTCTGTTTATACTAAAATCCATATATATTTATAAAAATAATACATTATAATTATTATTTGGAAATAACACTTTATTCAATTTTAAATAATTTGTGAAAGAAATTATCTTGTTATATATAAATTACTTATATTACTTAAATGAATTAATGTATCATTTGCAAATTGTATTTTGAACTTCTATACAAAATTTCAAATCATACTTATCAAGTAATATTTAAAAAGAAAATAAAATAAACCTTTTTATTAATTTAAGCTTGAGCTAAAATAATTTTAAACAAATATCATTTACCTTAAGTATTTAAAACTATATAGTTATTTATTAAATAGCTTCGAAAAGCTTTATATTAAATTTAATCATAATTTCCAAATTATCAAAATGTATATTAGAATTTTAAGACAAGATTTTATTTATTCATTAAATTTCAAATCAAAGTTTTTTTTTTCTATTTACAATATATACAAACATACACACACACGCACACACACACACACACACACATTATAAATAGAAAACATTTATTAGCTTTTAAAAGATAAAATTCACCAACTAAATTTATTAGAAGAAGATTATTAAATTAATTCAGATTTTATTAAGAAAGGTTATCAAATCAATTTTAATTTTTAATACAGATTATTAAATTTATATTGTCTAAAATTCCGGGTCATCACATTTGTAATGATCTGTTTTTCCGTACCGTTTGAATCGACAATAAACCACACATGTCCAACTCAAATTGCACGAATAAGCGAATCATTAAGGGTAGAAAGAAAATAAAGGCAGCACAGAATCTCACATGAATGGAATAACATGTATTATTTCAATAATAATCTTTACAGCAAAATTTTTTAAATACAATATCAGAGTCTAACCTAAACTCAGCTTGGACAGTTATAAACACCTGTCCTTACAATTGCTAACAAACATCAAACAAATTACACTAAGCAAAGTGGATAATATAATACGTCCATACGACGATGAAGATCTCCAACTCTCCTCTGTAAACTCCAACCGTCTTCAACTCAACCTGAAATTACTCGGATCTGACCTGAGTATTAAAAATAACCGGACCAGGCTTGATAAACCAGCGTGAGATACTCGAACTTTAAAATGATTATGTTATCAAAACCTTTGAAACAAAAAGGTATCTCATAAGATCACGACCACACATAAATATGGACGGGTTTTTACCTTATGATAACCAAAACACTTCATACCAAAATACACTTGATAATATTTTTAATGACATTCTTTTGAAAACACTTTTCAAATAAACTTATTCAAATAAGGTATCAATATCTGGACTAAGTCTAACGAAATATATCCGGACTGGGTCGACGGAATATCCTGAACGGAATATATAATACCAAAAAGGGGTAACTGAAGCGTTTGCAAGTCATTACAACTATTTTGGGAATACAATCAAAATGGTAAATCTCGTATTGGGGTTGGATTTCCAACATGATAGGAATCTAATGGAAAGATCAATCTATATCCACAGCTTACGTCCATGACTCATATGTCATTATACAACAACACAAATGGCTAAACGTGGATGCAATCTGTGAATAACATCCAAGGACTCGGACTTTGCGCATCCCTGTCATGAGGCCCAGACGTATCTGCTACCTGGGGCTCAGAACATCTGATAACCCAAATCACTACTATCCGAAATGCGATCATACATCTGACCACATAGAATCCCATCATAACCGGGGTGTGAGTCTCGCGAGGCTAAACCATGTTTAAATGGTATTCTAAGGTCTTTGGCAAAGTTGGTGTTGTTTGGAGTTGATTTGATATGATTTTGAAAAAGTTAGTAGAGATTTGGAAAAGAAGAAGAAGCCATTAAAGAGGTAGAGAAATGCTTGGAAAAGGAAGAAGAAGAAGAAGAATGAAAAGTGTGAAAAAAATGAGAAAGTGTTTGGTATTTATAGAAAAAGAAATGAAGTGGTAAATTATCAAAATATCCATTTACCAAATTACCAAAATAACCTTACTTACTTCTAAATATTATTTTTTTAAACACTTAACGTCGCATTTCAAATCATTAATTTATGTCATTTTTACTTTGATATTAAGTAAAGTAAGTAATAATTATGTTTCTTTGATTTGATGTTTTACTTTTTGCTTGATATTTTTGTCTTTTTGTGCTTATCTTTTCTTAATTGTTTTCTAGAAGTCTCTAACCTTGTTTAGTAAAAGTAAACTTGAATAGTGAATTAATTAATACTTATACTATTTGAATATATGTTCCTATATAAGAAAATAAATGCGTGACGACGTTGCGGCAATTTTTAATCGACAAAACGTCCTTTTTCGATAAAATGTTTTACGGTCACATTTTGACGTTTCAGTTAAACTATTTATTTATGTAAACCAAATTTAAAAATGAAATTTTTAATTATTTAAATAAATTAAAACATGTGTCTTTATATTTCAAAATCATATTTAAATAATATCAAAATCTCTAATTTTACGGTGTATGTAAAACTGATAATTTGCGACAAAATTTGGTTATTTTTGTAAAACGAATATTAACATACTTATAATTATTTTAATATACTTTTATTATCTTTATTAGATGTTTTCAATGATATTTATTTTTCTAAATAAACATTTAAACCTATTTATTTAAGCATTTATTTATTTATTTTTAACAAAACTTAACTTTTGTTGATTTGTTCTAAAATCCAAATTTGTACTTTTTAAATAATCAATTATAAGAATAAATAATTTCTCTATTATTATCTATTATATATAACTTGTTTATTTAAGTTTTAAGCCTTTTTAAATTTAAAATAAACGAAATCTCTCATTTCGAAGTAGCGAAATTACGGGTCGTTACATACTCCCCTACTTAAAAGCATTTCGTCCTCGAAATTACTCGAAACAAAAGTTTGTCTAAAACATTTATCGTTAAGTTTAAATCCACACAAAATACACAAATCATCCATATGAAAATATCTTATTCGATATCCTATTCGAATACACAACTTTTTTTCGAACTAGTATCGATCCCTCGATTCTCTAGTGCAGATTTTAATCAGGCACTTTGCTCAGAAACCTTTGCTTTCCTTGCCTAGTGCTCAACTATGATAGAAAACTCAAGTACCCAATCATAAACCCTAATCAATGTTCGCCGTCAAGAATCGAGTGATAAATCCTTTTTCGAATCGGTGTAAACACCTCAAAGTTCCGAACTCGAATCTTAGATTAAATTTTGTGTGATGAAATGATTTACATATAACATATGTATTTATTAACCCGCAAAAAATTTCATAAAAACTTTATCTTAAGTTTAAATTTTTATAAAGCTGCTTCTTTATAGAATCCTTTTAATTATTTATTTCAAAATATTTTTAATAAAGGAAAATATTCTAAAGAAACTATTTTTCACTCAAAAGATAATTTATCTTTATTATAAATTTTCCTCCCACGATTCTTCAACTTAGTATATTTCCTTTAACACTAATATTATTTACGAATTATTTCGTAAAACTATCGCTTAAGTTTATTACATCTTATAACTAATGTAAATCAATCACTTTTAAAGACTTAAGTCCAAATCCTTAACTAATGCTGGAATTCACTAATAAAACATTTTCTAGGTTATAATTTTCTTTTTTGTTTATAGTCATATTCATAAATTATACCGTGACGCCCCACCCCGAGACCCACGTTAGTAAAGGGAATTAACGAGTAATTCTGTCTACTAACGCAGAGAATAGGGTTGGAGAAGGGCGACCAACATAGCATACACTAGCTAAGAACTAAACATGTCAATTAGTGTCAATATTTTTTTTTTCATTTTACCTCATATGTGGTTGACATGTCTAGTCCATAACTATTGCACACTATGGCGGTTCACAAACATTTCAGAACTAATGTAATATACATATACGCGGAAAGTAAATAACAGTCACAGAACAGCAAACCCAGATCAGATATATATATACACACATACACCACCATACATACCCACATAATACATCATACATGAGTGCCAAAAAGGGGTACTGATAATCACATACAATCATCCCACAAAAAGAATATACATCATGATAGTCAACAAAACAGTCTAAAAATAAAAGCTAGCCAAATCGATATGTCCCACAAAAGGTGATAAGCTGATCCAAAAAGAGAGGTTGTCCATGCTAACCTGCAACTCGGTCTGACCTAAGTGAAAAACACACGGGTCTGGCAACTAAACTCATCAGTAGATAAGGGCCTCAATGATGATAAGTGATAATGAGATAATCATTTCGTTGTTCCCAACGGAATGAATATAAGGTTCATCATGAATATACATCTATGAGAATCATCAAGGATCATTCTTATATCGTAAGAAGGGAAATTATTTCGAAGTACTTCAAATCAATCATAGAGATCGTCAAACTTCATAAATCACATAATCTCAAGCAAGTAGTAATAATATGGTCGAAACATCATGGACCATGTCGCCTCATTCTTACTCGAGGCTATTCAAAACATAAACATCACCCAAAAAGATTAACATCAAAATCATCAATAAAAAGAATACTTTGCACGTGCTATTTACTTCCACTAGTACTGTACTTCGGTACCATACATCATAGAATTGGGATCACCTTCATTTCTACCTATCCTGCCTATGCACACGACTACGTAGTCTATAATTTCCTCCATCCCAATCGGTGACGTCAAAAGACCCGAGTAATAATAATATCATAATGCTTCGGGGTTGACTACTAATCTGCAACCCCACTCCACTCGAGGTCCGTAGTACTAGTCCAAACTTCCATGTGTCTCAACTTTACGATTAGGAACCCAAAAGGTATTAACACACGTCCCATACCATGTGTCAGCACCTAATGGTTTACTAATCGTCGGTCGATAACACATCGTAAAGTAATCATAAATTAACATCAAAGCCTATAAAAAAAAACATACATCACCTCATTTCATCGGCAAAATGTAGAAAATTCCAACTCATCATATTTCGTTCTATGACGAGTTCAATGTGACTACCACACTTGTCTCCTTTCATCGACAAGTATCATCATAATAAATAATCTTGCCTCATATCCTCGGCAAATGTAAATCTACATCCATATGGTCCTCTATCGAATATACGAGTCATCGGACCATATTTGCATAATATTAGTCAAATAGACTAATATGATAAAAAGCTTCAAACACAATCAAAACGTCAAATATACACCCGAATAACATAAAAATAATTAAAATAAATAAAGTTATTTACAAAATATTTTTCATAGAAAAAGGGGTTTTTTTTTTTTTTTTGATGATTTATAAAAGCCTTGGAAATAAGGAATACTTGTTTTAAAAACCCTTAAAAATGCTTAAAAACATTTATGATTTCAGCATAGAAAACGCCAAAATTTGGCAATGCGATTAAAAACAAAGTTATAGATTAGTTTCTAAGCTTTCCAGAATGATCAAGATCATTGAATACCGATCAGCGGTCTAAAAGTTATGATCTTTTTACTAAAACTCTTATACAAAGCCTGTAGCATATAGTGTGTATGCATATATTGACAGGACTGAGACAAATATTCACAATTTCAGCATAGTAAACATTCGAATCTGGCAATATGACTAAAGAAAAAGTTGTGGCTTATAAAACGTGCTTTCCAGAACATCTAAGAATATCGAATTCGGCTTAAAAACGAAAAAGTTATGGCCGATTCCATTTCAGATTCAACAACAGAGAATTTCTAGTCTTGCTCTCGGGTTAGCAGTAAAAAATTTCAATTTTGTCATAGCTAACCTCAAACTAACAGAAAACTCAACATATGAAAGTTGTAGTATATAAAATAAGCTTTCCGGAAAGGTCAAGATTATCAAAATCCGATTTGTGTGTCAAAAGTTATGGCTGTTTTGCTAACAAATACAAACTAAGCCTGATTTGTTAAAGGCAGAATCAGGCTTCTGATATCAAACTCATTTTCGTTCATTAAAACTGCAAAATCTCAGGATATGATCTGAAAATAAATTGTTTCTTATCGAATGCAGTTTTCAACAAAAAAAATTTAGGTAAAACGGACAAGAAACGTGAAAGTTATGACCTTTTTACTATGATGCATTTACAGCAAAACGAGATATACGAAAAACTTAAAAACTAGTACGAATTTGCAACAAAATACTACAGATTTTGCACAGGCTTTCAATTTAGTTGCTGTAAGTTATATACTTACAATTTGCAGCAAAAGATGATGATTTTAGGCAGCAAAGGCAAAGCTTTAGGCGAATTCACGCTCGTGCAGGACCTGTAGAAGCTTAAGAAGAGACATGCAAAAAGAAATCATCAACAAAATGAGATTACAGTAAATAGAAAATTGCAATCTCTCAAGAATTTGGGATTTAAGGGATGAGAGATTACCTTATTTATGTTTTGAGCTAGGA
This sequence comes from Allium cepa, assembly GCA_030765085.1. Taxonomy (NCBI): domain Eukaryota; kingdom Viridiplantae; phylum Streptophyta; class Magnoliopsida; order Asparagales; family Amaryllidaceae; genus Allium; species Allium cepa. The sequence goes on from CM060941.1 coordinate 513,631,233, forward strand.
AATCTTTCTAATTCGCTAATTAATTGAGAATTTTGATTAGAGATATAGGAGAGGAAGCCATTTTTAAGAGTTTTGAAGCTTCTGTGTTAATTTCTGGTGGAAGGAGAAAGATGAGAAGCCTGTACGATGTCTCCTTCACCTACCAGAAGCCTCTTTTGGGTACTGGATCCAACCCAAACCCAATATGCCTTATGAAATTTTTAGAAATGTTATTTTTCCCTAATTACTCACATATTCAATCATTAACAATTCATAACTTTTGCATTATCAATCCGATTTCAACAAAATTAAATGCGTTGGAATCGTTATTTCGTCTAGAATTTTATTAAAGTAAATAAATCATTATTTTCCACCAATTTAGATGTTATTTTAGAACTAACTCTCATTTTCTACAAATTTGCATATTTTGACAAAATATGCAAATTTGGACATATTTTGCAAAATAAAACTATATTTTCCAACCAATAAAGTGTAAATAAATGTTTTAACACTTTTAAAACATTAATACACTATTATATATCATTTTTATTATGTTTAATTAACTTATTAACCATTTCTCTTGCATTTGATCAATAAAAGGCAGATTGACAAAAAAAATAAATACAATATTGCCAAAATTAACATTTTTACTCGAATATAGTTATACAACTACATTTAAAAACTCATGAAATAAAGTAACACTTTATTTCACACATGTCCAACATTTTCATCCTCAACAAAATTATTTCTTCTTTATTCTCCATAATTTATTTTAAAATAAAAATGGATTATTGGTCTTAAATTACCAATATCATTTTATTAAACCCAAATAAATTACAACCTATCCCAAGACTCAAATAAAGTGATTAACTTTATTTTCTTAATTTCATTAGCTCAATTTACTCAGCTTCATTGTTTATATTAAATAAACAATATTTTCACCATTTTACCTCTAATTAATTTAATTAATTCCAATATTAAATTATAGTCATCATTAAAATTTAATATTAGCGGTAATCTCCTAACCTGGTTTGTTACAGACTCCCCTCCTTAACAAAATTGCGTCCTCGCAATTTCTAGGGAAACCGTAACAAATATAACAATTTAACCCAAAAGTAAAAAGAAAAGCTTGAGATAATAGTTCTCACCATCCTCAAATGAAGATAGAAAACCCGGAAAAGAACGCTCGATAGATTCTCTAGTTTCCCAAGTGCAATCATTGAGATTCTCCGACCATTGAATCTTAACAAGAGGAACGTTCTTGCTTCGAAGGCGCCTCATCTCCGAATCAAGCACACGAATAGGCCGCTGAACGGTGGATAAACTCGGTGAGATCTCAAGCTCTAGCTGCTCGGAAGGATCAACAACGGAATCAGAACCTCGAATGCACTTCTTAAGCTGAGAGACGTGGAAAACATCATGAATATCGGATAAATGAGGCGGAAGTGACACTCTATAAGCAACTGAACCGATGCGCTCTGTAATCGGAAATGGTCCTATAAAGCGAGGAGCCAATTTCCCTGTGGAGCTAAAGCGCATCACTCCCTTCATCGGAGATATACGAATGAACACATGGTCACCGACGAAGAATTCAAGAGGCTTCCTACGGTTGTCCGCGTAGGATTTCTGACGGCTCTGTGCCTCTTTCATTCTCTGTCTAATAAGGGAAATCTTCTCCGAAGAATCATGAATCGAATCCGGCCCAAGAATAAACTTCTCGCCAGATTCTAACCAACAAGATGGAGAACGGCACGGTCTACCATAAAGTGCCTCGAATGGTGCCATACGGATACTAGACTGAAAGCTGTTGTTATAGGATAATTCTACCAATGGAAGGTAATCCTCCTAAGAACCACCAAAATCAAGAATGCATGCACGCAGTAGGTCCTCAAGAATACGATTCACCCTCTCTATCTGTCCATCAGACTGAGGATGATAAGCAGTTGAAAGATTCAGCTTTGTTCCCAAAGCTTGCTGAAAGCTGGACCAGAAATGACTGGTAAATAGAGGATCACGGTCATAAACGATCGATGAAGGAACACCATGCAATCGAACAATTTCCTTAATATAGAGCTTTGCCAAAAGAGGAGCATTCCTATTAGACTTAATAGGAATGAAATGAGCTGACTTCATGAGGCGATCAACAATTACCCAAATGCTCGAATGACCCGACCTCGAACGAGGTAGGCCGTCAACGAAGTCCATCGAAACTTGGTCCCACTTCCACAGTGGAACCTCTAGAGGCTGAAGAAGACCAGATGGCCGCTGATGCTCGGCCTTGACAAGCTGACACGTCATGCAATTGCTTACATAACTTGCAATGTCACGCTTCATGCCTTCCCAATAATAAAGTCTATGCATATCCGCATACATCTTACTGCTACCCGGATGAATGGTGTACTTTGAGCGATGACAATCATCAAGTATGTCACGCCTAAGTGCTGAATCAGTTGGAACAACTATACGGTTCCTCAGACGAAGGCAACCATGAGAATCAATCGAATAATCCCGTAACTCCTCATCACGGGACTCAGATGAGCAAGACTGAATGAGGCGCATAATATAAGCATCACGTCTCTGGGCCTCAGAGATACGATCAAGAAGATAAGGTCGAGCCACCATACTGAATAATAAGACCGGTGAATCAGATGATGGTGTTCGATCACGAATGTCGAAGCTGGATAACGTCTCAAGAACATCCCATTCGGCTAACATCATAGAAACAACTGCCGAATGCTTGCGGCTAAGCGCATCAGCTACACGATTACCCTTCCCTGGGGTATACTCGATATCGAAATCATATGAGGCGAGGAACTCTAACCATCGTTGTTGCCTCATATTCAATTCCTTCTGCGAAAAGAGGTACTTGAGAGACTTATGATCGGTATAAAGGACGAAATGCTCACCAAGGAGATAATGACGCCATATCTTTAAGGCGAAGACGATGGCTGCAAGCTCTAAATCATGGGTCGCGTACCGAACCTCGTTCGGACGTAATTGCCTTGAAGCATAGGCAACAACCCGATCCTTCTGCATAAGAACCGCACCAAGCCCACTGTGGCTTGCATCAGTATAAACAATGAGATCTTGGTTCCCTTCAGGAACCACAAGCACAGGAGCATGTGTGAGAAGCTCCTTCAATCGCTGGAAGGCGGCCTCACACTTGTCAGACCAGAGAAAACGAACACCATTCCTGGTAAGTTTTGTAAGAGGAAGCACGATACGAGAAAAATCCTTAATAAAGCGACGATAATAACTGGCCAATCCCAAAAAGCTACGAATCTCATGAACATTCTCAGGCCTCTTCCAATTTTGAATAGCCTCGATCTTAGAAGAATCAACGGAAATACCTTCTGAAGATACAACATGGCCTAAGAACTTCACTTGCTTTTCCCAGAAGTGACACTTAGAAAGTTTTGCTTTGAGTTGATGCTTTCGGAGAGTACTCAAAACAATTCTAAGATGTCGAGCATGGTCCTCTTCGGACTTGGAATATACTAAGATATCATCGATGAATACAAGCACGAATTTATCGAGATATTCCCGGAATACTCGATTCATAAGATCGACAAAGTAGGCAGGTGCATTCGTCAATCCGAACGGCATGACGAGCCACTCAAAAGAACCATAGCGAGTGCGGAATGCGGTGAGAGGAATACTATCTTCCGCAACTCGGAGTTGATGAAAACCAGTGGCAAGGTCTAACTGTGAAAAGACTCTAGCACCACTTAACTGATCGAACATGTCGTCGATCCTCGGTAAAGAGTAACGATTCTTGATGGTTAACTCATTAAGCTTGCGATAGTCGACGCAAAGCCTAAGAGTCCCATCGGACTTCTTTACAAATACCACCGCGGCACCCCACGGTGAAGAGCTAGATCGAATGAAGTGCTTAGCTTCGAGCTCGAGGAGTTGCTTCTTAAGTTCCTCATTCTCCTTAGTAGACATCCTCGTGGGAGGACGACTAGCTGGCTGAGCACCAGGAATGAGATCAATACGAAACTCTATGGCCCGCTTGGGTGGCAACCCCGAAACAGGCTCAAAAATATCAGCAAAGTCACAAACGATCGGAATTCGAGACACATCATCTTCATCATCTCGAGAATCAAGAGCATATAAGGTTGTTACGGAATCACAATCTGTATCCCGAAGCATAAGAGATAACTGCGAAGGCGAGTCTGGATGGCGGAGATAAATGACTCTATCAGAACAAAGAATCTTGGCATCGTATCGAACTAGCCAGTCCATACCAAATGTCATATCAAAACCAAGCGAAGGAATCACGTGCAGATTCGCACGGAAAGGAAAACCACAAATCATGATCTCAACGTCATCACAAAGTAAGCTAAGGGTGGCGGATCCTCCAATAGGATTAGCAATTCGCAATGAAGTAAGCAAGCAAGAAATATCCAACTGCAAAGCATCTACGAGTTCCTTCGGTACGAATGAGTGAGAAGCACCCGTATCGAAAAGCACTCGGATAATACGATCATGAAATAATAAGGAACCTTCTAGAACGGAAGAGTGTGTACCTCTAGGCTGAGAAGCATCACCAGAGGTAGAAGCCACATTAAGCTGACCCTGGCGTGAACCTTTCCCCTTAATGGGGCAAGCAGCAACTAAGTGTCCCTCTTTCTTGCAGTGGAGGCAACGCTTGGGTTTGGGACACTCTCTAACAGGGTGATCAGGGGAGCCACAATTGAAGCATGCAAAAGGCTTCGCTGAAGGAGTAGACTGAGGCTGAGAAAAAGAACCACCATGCTTCTTCTTCTTCTTAGGTGGAAAGGGCCTAGACTTGCGAAAGAACTTCTTCTTATTCGGGTTGGCCCGAACCCTAACATCATCATCACTATCCTCTTCCTTCTCGACCGCTTCAAGTTGAAGGACCATATCAACAAGCTTCTCAAAAGTAAGCTCAAGGCGAAGCATAAGGGCCTTCTTCAAATACTTCTTAAGTCCGGAAATGAACCTAAGATTCTTCTTGTATGGAGTAGGAATATGTTCATGCCCATACTTAGAAAGACCCTCAAACGAAGCAACATACTCAGAAACAGAAAGCCTTCCTTGCTTGAGCTCAAGGAAGCGACGAGCTAGAGTAGCTCTCTCAGAATCAGGAATAAACTTGATCTCAAACCGCTCACGAAACTGATCCCACTCAAGTGTGGACTCGTCAATCTCAGCAATCAGAAGGTCATACCAATGAAGAGCTCGTTCTTGCAACATACTGGATGCTACAAGAACACGGTGATGGCTAGAAATCTCCATACGGCCAAAAATACGCTCACAAGAACTGAGCCAAGCCTCAACATCAATAACAGACTCGGTGCCTTTAAAGGCCTTGCCACCGAGATGAGTGAAATCACTGCACATACGTGCAAAAGCTGATCGGCGAGGAGAGGAAGGAGTAGCAGTAGTGGGAGGCTGAATGCTCCGCACTAACTCAAGAATCTGATCAGTGGACATATATACACCCTCAAGACGAGAACCACTGGACGGTCCCGCCGCTGAATGGCGGCCTCTAACTCGATGAGACATAGCTGAGAGAAAAGGTTAAAAGGATTATTCGTAGGGTAAATAGATATATTGAAAATTCAAATATAGAAAATAAGGAATACTATGAAATATAATGAACATTCCTTGACGTATTCCTTTCTATCTACCCCAAAGGAATCGAAAAGGGACACGGGTCAAAACATAGGTAAGGACAAAATTAAAAGTAAGGTGAACCGAATCATGATTATGGGATGATACATGTAGATGTATTATACTTGATGTATGGTATCTCGTGTACTGTTCTGTATATATCACATTATATTCTGAAACGATGCTCTGATACCAAGCTGTGACGCCCCACCCCGAGACCCACGTTAGTAAAGGGAATTAACGAGTAATTCTGTCTACTAACGCAGAGAATAGGGTTGGAGAAGGGCGACCAACATAGCATACACTAGCTAAGAACTAAACATGTCAATTAGTGTCAATATTTTTTTTTCATTTTACCTCATATGTGGTTGACATGTCTAGTCCATAACTATTGCACACTATGGAGGTTTACAAACATTTTAGAACTAATGTAATATACATATATGCAGAAAGTAAATAACAGTCACAGAACAGCAAACCCAGATCAGATATATATATACACACATACACCACCATACATACCCACATAATACATCATACATGAGTGCCAAAAAGGGGTACTGATAATCACATACAATCATCCCACAAAAAGAATATACATCATGATAGTCAACAAAACAGTCTAAAAATAAAAGCTAGCCAAATCGATATGTCCCACAAAAGGTGATAAGCTGATCCAAAAAGAGAAGTTGTCCATGCTAACCTGCAACTCGGTCTGACCCGAGTGAAAAACACACGGGTCAGGCAACTAAACTCATCAGTAGATAAGGGCCTCAATGATGATAAGTGATAATGAGATAATCATTTCGTTGTTCCCAACGGAATGAATATAAGGTTCATCATGAATATACATCTATGAGAATCATCAAGGATCATTCTTATATCGTAAGAAGGGAAATTATTACGAAGTACTTCAAATCAATCATAGAGATCGTCAAACTTCATAAATCACATAATCTCAAGCAAGTAGTAATAATATGGTCGAAACATCATGGACCATGTCGCCTCATTCTTACTCGAGGCTATTCAAAACATAAACATCACCCAAAAAGATTAACATCAAAATCATCAATAAAAAGAATACTTTGCACGTGCTATTTACTTCCACTAGTACTGTACTTCGGTACCATACATCATAGGATTGGGATCACCTTCATTTCTACCTATCCTGCCTATGCACATGACTACGTAGCCTATAATTTCCTCCATCCCAATCGGTGACGTCAAAAGACCCGAGTAATAATAATATCATAATGCTTCGGGGTTGACTACTAATCTGCAACCCCACTCCACTCGAGGTCCGTAGTACTAGTCCAAACTTCCATGTGTCTCAACTTTACGATTAGGAACCCAAAAGGTATTAACACACGTCCCATACCATGTGTCAGCACCTAATGGTTTACTAATCGTCGGTCGATACCACATCGTAAAGTAATCATAAATTAACATCAAAGCCTATAAAAAAACATACATCACCTCATTTCATCGGCAAAATGTAGAAAATTCCAACTCATCATATTTCGTTCTATGACGAGTTCAATGTGACTACCACACTTGTGTCCTTTCATCGACAAGTATCATCATAATAAATAATCTCGCCTCATATCCTCGGCAAATGTAAATCTACATCCATATGGTCCTCTATCGAATATACGAGTCATCGGACCATATTTGCATAATATTAGTCAAATAGACTAATATGATAAAAAGCTTCAAACACAATCAAAACGTCAAATATACACCCGAATAACATAAAAATGATTAAAATAAATAAAGTTATTTACAAAATATTTTTCATAGAAAAAGGGGTTTTTTTTTTGATGATTTATAAAAGCCTTGGAAATAAGGAATACTTGTTTTAAAAACCCTTAAAAATGCTTAAAAACATTTATGATTTCAGCATAGAAAACGCCAAAATTTGGCAATGCGATTAAAAACAAAGTTATAGATTAGTTTCTAAGCTTTCCAGAATGATCAAGATCATTGAATACCGATCAGCGGTCTAAAAGTTATGATCTTTTTACTATAACTCTTATACAAAGCCTGTAGCATATAGTGTGTATGCATATATTGACAGGACTGAGACAAATATTCACAATTTCAGCATAGTAAACATTCGAATCTGGCAATATGACTAAAGAAAAAGTTGTAGCTTATAAAACGTGCTTTCCAGAACATTTAAGAATATCGAATTTGGCTTAAAAACGAAAAAGTTATGGCCGATTCCATTTCAGATTCAACAACAGAGAATTTCTAGTCTTGCTCTCGGATTAGCAGTAAAAAATTTCAATTTTGTCATAGCTAACCTCAAACTAACAGAAAACTCAACAAATTAAAGTTGTAGTATATAAAATAAGATTTCCGGAAAGGTCAAGATTATCAAAATCCGATTTGTGTGTCAAAAGTTATGGCTGTTTTGCTAACAAATACAAACTAAGCCTGATTTGTTAAAGGCAGAATCAGGCTTCTGATATCAAACTCATTTTCGGTCATTAAAACTGCAAAATCTCAGGATATGATCTGAAAATAAATTGTTTCTTATCGAATGCAGTTTCCAACAAAAAAATTTGAGGTAAAACGGACAAGAAACGTGAAAGTTATGACCTTTTTACTATGATGCATTTACAGCAAAACGAGATATACGAAAAACTTAAAAACTAGTACGAATTTACAACAAAATACTACAGATTTTGCACAGGCTTTCAATTTAGTTGCTGTAAGTTATATACTTACAATTTGCAGCAAAAGATGATGATTTTAGACAGCAAAAGCAAAGCTTTAGGCGAATTCACGCTCGTGCAGGACCTGTAGAAGCTTAAGAAGAGACATGCAAAAAGAAATCATCAACAAAATGAGATTACAGTAAATAGAAAATTGCAATCTCTCAAGAATTTGGGATTTAAGGGATGAGAGATTACCTTATTTATGTTTTGAGCTAGGAAATCTTTCTAATTCGCTAATTAATTGAGAATTTTGATTAGAGATATAGGAGAGGAAGCCATTTTAAAGAGTTTTGAAGCTTCTGTGTTAATTTCTGGTGGAAGGAGAAAGATGAGAAGCCTGTACGATGTCTCCTTCACCTACCAGAAGCCTCTTTTGGGTACTGGATCCAACCCAAACCCAATATGCCTTATGAAATTTTTAGAAATGTTATTTTTCCCTAATTACTCACATATTCAATCATTAACAATTCATAACTTTTGCATTATCAATCCGATTTCAACAAAATTAAATGCGTTGGAATCGTTATTTCGTCTAGAATTTTATTAAAGTAAATAAATCATTATTTTCCACCAATTTAGATGTTATTTTAGCACTAATTCTCATTTTCTACAAATTTGCATATTTTGACAAAATATGCAAATTTGGACATATTTTGCAAAATAAAACTATATTTTCCAACCAATAAAGTGTAAATAAATGTTTTAACACTTTTAAAACATTAATACACTATTATATATCATTTTTATTATGTTTAATTAACTTATTAACCATTTCTCTTGCATTTGATCAATAAAAGGCAGATTGACAAAAAAAAAAATACAATATTGCCAAAATTAACATTTTTACTCGAATATAATTATACAACTACATTTAAAAACTCATGAAATAAAGTAACACTTTATTTCACACATGTCCAACATTTTCATCCTCAACAAAATTATTTCTTCTTTATTCTCCATATTTTATTTTAAAATAAAAATGGATTATTGGTCTTAAATTACCAATATCATTTTATTAAACCCAAATAAATTACAACCTATCCCAAGACTCAAATAAAGTGATTAACTTTATTTTCTTAATTTCATTAGCTCAATTTACTCAGCTTCATTGTTTATATTAAATAAACAATATTTTCACCATTTTACCTCTAATTAATTTAATTAATTCCAATATTAAATTATAGTCATCATTAAAATTTAATATTAGCGGTAATCTCCTAACCTGGTTTGTTACATATACTTATCCAATTTTGTTTACTCAGAATATTTCATAGTCTTTTAGTTTTCATAAATTCCTTAGCTACGAGTTAGGTATGATTCAGAATTTTCGACCGTCCAAAGTCGTCGGAAATCCCGCTTTATCTTATTAATTAGTGATCCCAATTTATCTTTAGTTTAAACACTTTTATAAATATTTCTAAACAATGATTCACGTTATTTCTTTAACTTAAGGCAATTAAATAGATCGAGTAACTCCGAAACAATCCAAGGAAATGGGTACTACCAATAGTATTATATATTCTCTTAACAAGAAGAGTAATACTTAAGAGAGGTGCTTAACATCCGAACACATCACTTGCCCATTTTTAGTTTATTTCAAGCCGATCGAATTAGTTATCATAAAATATCTCTTTTTATATTTGAAATAATAACACTTTCAACATTCTTTAGAGATTACTTTGTAAAACCTATCTTATAAATCCATTTTATCCTATATTAATTAACTTCATTTAAATTACCACAATTGTTTTAATCGAACTTAAATTCTCATTCCTTTTATATATGACTTTTACAAAATCATTTTCTATTATTTAAATACATTTTCATCTTATGTGTTCATTCCTGAAACAAATCTTATTATTAAATACCTTATAGTCAAATCGTGAAACTTAATTCACAAGGTATTTGTACCTAAACTTTTAAATCAAACAATTGATCAATTTATGATAGTAACTTAACATTACCATTTCTTAATTTATTATTTTGGAATAGGTATTAAAGATCTTAATTACCTCATCAGATTTCTTACTTATCGATAATCTTTATGAAACATCCTATAGTCAAACTGTGAAATTCAAATCACAAGATGTTCATATTTAAATTTCACTAATCCTGATTTCTAATTGTATAACTTTCCAAAATATATACTTTACATTCAAAATATAATCCTAGGTAAAGTTAATTCGTTTACCTTTTTTTCAAAATCAGTGTGTCGGTTCGCCTTGTTTAAGTGTTTAGGAACCCTCACCGATAACGATGATCAGACGCATCGATCAGAATCCATAAATCACTCAACAGATAAATCAACACAAAACATTTTTATTAGTCACTAACAAATACGTGCACATATATAATACACTCAAACTCATTCTAGGGTAGTACTAACCCTATCTCTAATGAGTTACTCATCCTAGGGTATTGCTAACCCAACCTCTGATGAGTCTTTACCCAATCAAAGCCAAGGTTCTCGCTTAACCTTCAGCTCTGATACCAAATGTAACGATCCATTTTTCTGTATCGTTTGAATCGACAATAAACCGCACATGTCCAACTCAAATTGCACAAATAAGCGGATCATTATGGGTAGAAAGAAAATAAAGACCGAACAGAATCTCATATGAATGAAATAACATATATTATTTCAATAATAATCTTTACAGCGGAAAATTTTAAATACAATATCAAAGTCTAACCTAAATTCATCTTGGACAGCTATAAACACCTGTCCTTACAATTGCGGACAAACATCATACAAATTACACTAAGCAAAGCGGATAATAGAATACGTCCATACGATCATGAAGATCTTCAACTCTCCTTTGGAAACTCCAACCGTCTTCAACTCAACCTGAAAATATTCGGATCAGACCCGAGTATTAAAATAACCCGGATCAGGCTTGATAAACCAGCGTAAGATACTCAAAATTTAAAATGACTATGTTATCAAAACCTTTGAAAAAAAAGTATCTCATAAGACCACGACCACACATAAATTAGGACGAGTTTTTGCCTAATGATAACTAAAACACTTCGAACAAAAATACACTTGATATTATTTTTAATGACATTCTTTTGAAAACACTTTTCAAATAAACTTATTCAAATAAGGTATCAATATATGGACTAAGTCTAACGAAACATATCCGGACTGGGTCAACGGAATATCCCAAACGGAATATATAATACCAAAAATGGGTAGCTGAAATGTTTGCATGTCATTACAGCTATTTTGGGAATACAATCAAAATCGAAAATCTCATATTGGGGTTGGATTTCCAACATGAAAGGAATCTAGTGGAAAGATCAATCTGTATCCACGGCTTACGTCCATGACTCAGACGCCGTTATAGAACAACACAAATGGCTAAAAGTGGATGCATTCTATGAATAACATCCAAGGACTCGGGCTCAGAACATCTGATAATCCAAATCACTACTATCCGAAATGTGTGCATACATCTGACCACATAGAATCCCATCATAACCGGTGTGTGAGGCTCACGAGGCTACGCTCAATTTCTTCAAAGCCACGCTTTTCGTATAAAACCACGCTTTGATCATAACAGGTTACACTTTGAATTCCACATTGACATTCCCCGTCGCACGACTGATTTCTAGAAAAGTATAACTTCCTGAGCTCATATGTCTCGGAAAAGGGTGTTAAGCTAAGAGAAGTTGCCTTCTCCGCCACCAACTGATATACATTTATAGAAACCACTCAAATTTGATTTCGAATACAATGTCAGACAAACATCCATACCAGTTTGTTCTAGGACTAAACGTAACCGAAGGCACTTTCCTCGTCCATTACTAGGCAAGAAGGCCTTGCAATCCGAAAAAATATCCATCACGAGGAGACCACTTCTATAAATAACTCTATAATGGTGGATAACCAGAGCATGTTCAATAAGCAGTCTTCACGCTATAAAGATCCACGGTCTTCAATAATCATCATCTTCAACATGTCTTCACTTTCGAACGTATACATTGGTTCAAAGTGGTTTTCGGATAGGAATCATCCAAATACGACTCCAGCTACTTCAAAACCAATCATAGCTTTTTAAAAGATCTTAAGTTCATACGTAGATATCAATCATCAATCAATTACTTCATCTTTTAAATCAAATATCTTTCTTTGATATATTCTTTTTAAGTAATTCCATTTTCTTTTCAAATGTATATGGAATCATTAAGCCACATTTACCTAATCATATGATTTATTTAAACCTTTTTTAATCCTAATCATTTTCTCTTTTACTTAGGAAAATCTTTCCAAATCATTCTTTTAAATCTTAATCAACGATATCTCATATTCAAGTAATAACTTTTAACTTAGGGAAAATATTCCCAAATCATTCATCAAATCTTAATCGAAGATTTCTTTCTTAACTTCAAATCATATTCTTGCAAATCGAAGATTTTCATAATAGAGAAATACTGCCATATTAGATATGGTAAATTTCACCTCCAGGGACTAATGGCAAGTTTCACCTCTAAGGATTAATGGTAAGTTTCACCTTCAGAGACTAATGGCAAGTTTCACTTCCAGGGACTAATGACAAGTAATCCTACATTATGAATATATTTGTCTTTAACGATCATTGTCTTCAATATATTTTATTTCCAAAATTAGTTTTTTTCTTTTATCTTGGAAAAACTTAAAATGATCTTTCTAAAGCATTCGGGCTTTCCTTTCGATCTATTACCCCCTAGCCTAAAAAGAGAAAACATAGGCCAGGTAAGTTCAGGGCACTAGTTTCTCCATCCCTAACCTTAGTTAAAAACCTTGTTTTATTTTTTTAGATATCTCAGGCGAGACAAATGTACTAGTCATTTTCGCATACTCAGTTTGTTATTATATTCAATCTTCTTCACTTTTTATTTAAGTGGTATAAACAATTCATCTTAACCATTTATTCAAAGTCTTATTAAAACTTTAAAATCATCTTTACATTACTTAATTATTCCTTTAAAATCATTCATAAAAGGTTCTAGGAAAAACCGTTAAGTTTAAATCTTCTTTTAAAAAGTCGTAGCAACGGTAGCAGAAAAGTGTTGCGGAAAGTACTTTATAAGCTTATTTGATTAAAACAACTTTTTAATATTTGAAAATTCATATTTCCCATTCCAAATCTCTTTTAAACCATTTTAATAGATTTATCAAATTTATTTCATATTTTTAATCATTTAAAAATATCATTTATAAAGAAATCCCATTTTGGATTCTGAACTGCAAAATTGCGATGCTTTTAGAAAATCGTTTTGGACATATTTCAAACTCTACTTATTGAAATCTTGATTTTCTTTCTTCCTTGAAAAATTATTAATATAATAGACCGAAAAATTCTTATCTCGAAGAATTCTGAGCTATATTTCACTTTGTACACACATTTAACTTTAATGGCGCGAAATCGCGAACTACGGTTACGCGACGTGCATAGTTTTGACATGTTTTTCAATTTCTTTTCAAACTTCTTGGAAACACATTTAAATGTTTATAAACGTTTCTAAATCATTTTAAACTCATTTTAAACAACATTTCAATCATTTCAAATTCATTTTTCATTTTATTTCATATTATAATATTATATTATTATAATATCATTTTCAATCTTTTTAGATATTTTGGAATCATTAAGAGGCTAAATAATTTCCATACACACATTTGTATAGATTTAATTCTCACTTAATTAACTATGGATAATTACTAATCATTTCAGTTATCATTTATCAAATAAGTTATCAACCAAATAAACAATCACATAATCAACCAACTTACAACCAATTTATCAAATATTCATTATAACATATTTAAACTTTCAAATCATTATACTTGAAATAATTTATGGATTTATTAGTAAATATGAGTACTTACCTTTTACCAAAAGATTAACTTCCTACCAGCATTCTTTCTAACAACACTTCATTTAAACTTCAACTAATCAACTTCTACTCCATTTCTTTTACTTTATGCTATCGACCTCCTCTTTCAAACTTTTGAAAATCCGGCAGAGCTTCCGCAACACCTTGAACTTGCTTCTAGCTCCTTGGAATGAAATCGACGACACTTCCTTCTCTTTTTCTTGCTCCGAAGCATCACGACTTTCTCCACTTCCTCCATAGGTTCGGCCATGCCCTATTCTTTGCCTTCCCCCATCACTACTTCACTTCTTAGATGCTAAACCATGTTTAAATGGTATTCTAAGATCTTTGAAAAAGTTTGGTGGTGTTTGGAGTTGATTTGATATGGTTTTGAAAAAGTTAGTAAGGATTTGGAAGAGAAGAAGAAGTCATTAAAGAGGTAGAGAAAAGCTTGGAAAAGGAAGAAGAAGAAGAATGAAAAATGTGAAGAAAATGAGAAAGTGGTTGGCATTTATAGAAAAAGAAATGAAGTGGTAAATTAGCCAAATATCCCTTTACCAAATTATCAAAATAACCTTACTTACTTCTAAAGTAATCTTATTTTTTTTCAACACTTAACATCACATTTCAAATCATTAGTTTATGTCATTTTTACTTCGATATTAATTAAAGTAAGTAATAATTATGTTACTTTGATTTGATGTTTTACCTTTTGCTTTGAAATGATATTTTTGTCCTTTTGTGCTTACTTTTTCTTAATTCTTTTCTAGAAGTCTATAACCTTGTTTAGTAAAAGTAAACTTGATTAGTGAATTAATTAATACTTATACTATTTGAATATATGTCCTTATATAAGAAAATAAAGGTGCGACGAAGTTGCGGCAATTTTTAATCAACAAAACGTCGTTTTTCGACAAAATATTTTACTGTCACATTTTTACGTTTTAGTTAAACTATTTATTTATGTAAACCAAATTTAAAAATGAACTTTTTAATTCTTTAAATAAATTAAAACATGTCCCTTTATATTTTAAAATCCTATTTAAATAATATCAAAATCTCTAATTTTAGGGTGTATGTAAAACTGATAAAATGCGACAAAATTTGGTTATTTTGTAAAACAAGTATTGACATACTTATAAGTATTTTAATATACTTTAATTATCTTTATTAGATGTTTTCAATGATATTTATCTTTTTAAATAAACATTTAAACCTATTTATTTAAGCATTTATTTATTTTTAACAAAACTTAACTTTTGTTGATTTATTCTAAAATCCAAATTTATACTTTTTAAATTATCAACTATAAGAATAAATAATTTCTCTATCATTATCTATTATATATAACTTGTTTATTTAAGTTTTAAGCCTTTCTAAATCTAAAATAAACGAAATCTCTCATTTTCGAAGTAGCGAAATTACGGATCGTTACATTTTCCCCTACTTAAAAGCATTTCGTCCTCGAAATTACTCAAAACAAAAGTTTTTCCTAAAACATTTATCTTTAAACTTAAATCCATATAATATACACAAATCATCCACTTGAAAATATCCTATTCGAACACACAACTTTATTTCCGAACTAATATCGATCTCCCGATTCTCTAATGCGGACTTTAATCAGGCTCTTTGCTCAAAAATCTTTGCTTTCCTTGCATAGTGCTCAACTATGATAGAAAATTCAAGTACCCAATCATAAACCCTAATCAATGTTCGCCGTCAAGAATCGAAAGATAAATCCTTTTTCTAATCGGTGTAAACACCTCAAAGTTACGAACTCAAATCTTAGACCAAAATTTATGTGATGAAATGATTTACATATAACATATGTATTTATTAACCCGCAAAAACTTTCATAAAAACTTTATCTAAATTTTAAATTTTTTATAAAGATGCTTCTTTATAGAATCCTTTTAATCATTTATTTCCAAATATTTTTAATAAAGAAAAATATTCTAAAGAAACTATTTTTCACTCAAAAGATAATTTATCTTTATTATAATTTTTCTTCCCGCGATTCTTCAACTTAGTATATTTCCTTTAACACTAATATTATTTACGAATCATTTCGTAAAACTATCGCTTAAGTTTATTACATCTTATAAGTTATGTAAATCAATCACTTTTAAAGACTTAAGTCCAAATCCTTAACTAATGCTGGAATTCATTAATAACACATTTTCTAGGTCGTAATTTCCTTTTTTGTTTATAATCATATTTATAAATTATACTTATCCAATTTCATTTACTCAGAATATTTCGCAACCTTTTAGTTTTCATAAATTCCTTTACTCCGAGTTAGGTATGATTCGAAAATTTTCGACCGTCCAAAATCGTCGGAAATCCCGCTTCATCTTATCAATTAGCGATCCCAATTTATCTTTTGTTTAAACACTTTTATAAAGATTTCTAATCAATGATTCACGTTATTTCTTTAACTTAAGAAAATTATATGGATCGAGTAACTCCGAAACAATCCACGGAACTGGGTACTACCAATAGTATTATATATCCTCTTAAGAAGAAGAGTAATATTTAAGAGAAGTGCTTATCATCCAAGCAAATCACATGCCCATTTTTAGTTTATTTTCAAGCCAATCGAATTAGTTATCATACAATATCTCTTTTTATATTTTAAATAATAACATTTTAACAATCTTTAGAGATTACTTTGTAAAACCTATCTTATAAATTCATTTTATCTTATATTAATTAACTACATTTAAATTACCACAATTGTTTTAATCAAACTTAAATTCTCATTCCTTTTATATATGACTTTTACAAAATCATTTTCTATTATTTAAATGTATTTTCATCTTATATGTTCATTCCTGAAACAAATCTTATTATTAAATACCTTATAGTCAAATCGTGAAACTTAATTCACAAGGTATTTGTACTTCAACTTTTAAATCAAACAATTGATCAATTTATGATAGTAACTTAACATTATCATATCTTAATTTATTATTTTGGAATAGGTATTAAAGATCTTAATTACCTCATCAGATTTCTTACTTATGGTAATCTTTATGAAACATCCTATAGTCAAACTATGAAATTCTAATCACTCGATGTTCATATTTAAATTTCACTAATCCTGATTTCTAATTGTATGACTTTTCAAATATATACTTTATATTCAAAATATAATCCTAGATAAAGTTATTTCATTTATCATTTTTTCCAAAATTGGTGTGTCGGTTCGCCTTGTTTAAGTGTTTAGGAACCCTCATCGATAACGGTGATCACGCGCATCGATCAGAATCCACAAATCACTCAATAGATACGTCAACAAAAAATATTTTTATTAGTCACTAACAAATACGCGCTCATATATAATACACTCAAACTCATTCTAGGGTGTTACTAACCCAATCTCTAATGAGTTACTCATCCTAGGGTATTGCTAATCCTATCTCTGATGAGTCTTTACCCAACCAAAGCCAAGGTTCTCGCTTAACCTTCAGCTCTGATACCAAATGTAACGATCCATTTTTCCGTACCGTTTGAATCGACAATAAACCACACATGTCCAACTCAAATTGCACGAATAAACGGATCATTAAGGGTAGAAAGAAAATAAAGACAGAACAGAATCTCATACGAATGAAATAACATATATTATTTCAATAATAATCTTTATAGCGGAAATTTTCAAATACAATATCAGAGTCTAACCTAAATTCAGCTTGTACCGTTATAAACACATGTCCTTACAATTGGTGACAAACATCAAACAAATTACACTAAGCAAAGCGGATAATAGAATACGTCCATACGATCATGAAGATCTCCATCTCTCCTTCGGAAACTCCAACTGGCTTCAACTCAACTTGAA
Source organism: Allium cepa (assembly GCA_030765085.1). Lineage (NCBI taxonomy): Eukaryota > Viridiplantae > Streptophyta > Magnoliopsida > Asparagales > Amaryllidaceae > Allium > Allium cepa. Next base: position 513,649,287 of record CM060941.1, read on the forward strand.
ACTACTCGGATCTGACTCGAGTATTAAAAATACCCGGATCAGGCTTGATAAACCAGCGTGAGATACTCGAACCTTGAAATGACTATGTTATCAAAACCTTTGAAAAAAAGGCATCTCATAAGACCACGACCACACAAAAATAAGGACGGGTTTTTACCTTATGATAACCAAAAATCTTCATACCAAAATACACTTGATATTATTTTTAAAGATATTCTTTTGAAAACACTTTTCAAATAAACTTATTCAAATAAGGTACCCAGATATATATCCGGACTGGGTCGTGGAATATCCCGAACGGAATATATAATACCAAAAAGGGGTAGCTGAAATTTTTGCAAGTCATTACAGCTATTTTGGGAATACAATCAAAATCGTAAATATCGTATTGGGGTAGGATTTCCAACATGATAGGAATCTAGTGGAAAGATCAATCTGTATCCATGGCTTTCGTCCATTACTTAGACGCCGTTATACACCAACACAAATGGCTAAAAGTGGATGCAATTTGCGAATAACATCCAAGGACTCGGACTTCGCGCATCCCTGCCATGAGGCCCAGACGTATCTGGTACCTGGGGCTCAGTACATCTGATAACCCAAATCGCTACTATCCGAAATGCAAGCATACATCTGACCACATAGACTCTCATCATAATCGGTGTGTGAGGCTCGCGAGGCAACGCTCAATTTCTTCAAAGCCACGCTTTTCGTACAAAACCACGCTTTGGTCATAACAGGTTCCACTTTGAATGGCACATTGCCATTCCATGTCACACGACTGATTTCTGGAAAAGTATAACTTCCTGAGATCGTATGTCTCAGGAAAGGGTGTTAAGCTAAGAGAAGTAGCCTTCTCCGCCACCAGCCGATATACCTTTATAGAAACCACTCAAATGTGATTTAGAATACAATGTCAGACAAACATCCATACAAGTTCGTTCTGGGACTGAACGAAACTGAAGGCACTTTCCTCGGCCATTACTAGGTGAGAAGCCCTTGCAATCCGAAAAAATCTCCATCAGGAGAAGGCCAGTGCTATAAATAACTCTATGATGGTAGCCAACCAGAGCATGTTCAACAGGCAGTCTTCACGCTATAAAGATCCACGGTCTTCAATAATCATCATCTTCAACATGTCTTCACTTTGAACGTATACATTGGTTCGAAGTGTTTTTCAGATAAGAATCGTTCAAATCCAACTCCTGTTCCTTCGAAGCCAATCATCGCTTTTTAAAAGATGTTAAGTTCATACATGGATATCAATCATTAGTCAATTACTTCATCTTTTAAATCAAATATCTTTCTTTGATAGATTCTTTTCAAGTAATTCCTTTTTCTTTTCAAATATATATAGAATCATTAAGCCTCATTTATCTAATCATATAATTTATTTAAACCTTTCTTAAATTCAAATCATTTTCTCTTTTACTTAGGAAAACCTTTCCAAATCATTCTTTTAAATCTTAATCAAAGATATCTTATATTCAAGTTATAACTTTTAACTTAGGGAAAATATTCCCAAATCATTCATTAAACCTTAATCGAAGATTTCTTTCTTTACTTCAAATCATATTCTTGCAAATCGAAGATTTTCATAATAGAGCGTTACTGCCATATTAAATATGGTAAATTTCACCTTTAGGGACTAATGAAAAGTTTCACCTCCTGGGACTAATGACAAGTTTCACCTCCAGGGACCAATGACAAGTAATCCTACATTATGAATATATTTGTCTTTAACGGTCATTGTCTTCAATATATTTTATTTCCAAAATTAGTTTCTTTTCTTTTATCTTGGAAAAACTTAAAAATGATCTTTTTAGAGCATTCGGGCTTTCCTTTCGATCTATTCCTCCCCTCGCCTAAAAAGAGAAAACATAGTCCAGGTAAGTTCATGCACTGGTTACTCCATCCCTAGCCTTAGTTAAACACCTTATTTTATCTTTCCAGATCTCACAGGCGAGACAAATGTACTAGTCATTTCCACATACTCAGTTTGTTATTTTATTCACTTCTTCACTTTTTACTTAAACAGTATAAACAATTCATCTTAACCATTTGTTAGAAGCCTTATTAAAGCTTTCAAATCATCTTTACATTACCTAACTATTCCTTTAAAATAATTCATAAAAGATTCTAGGAAAAACGGTTAAGTTTAAATCTTCTTTTAAAAAGTCGTGGCAACGACAGCAGAAAAGTGCTACGGAAAGTACTTTATAAGCTTATTTGATTAAAACAACTTTTTAATATTTCAAAATTCATATTTTCCATTCCAAATCTCTTTTAAACCATATTAATAGATTTTCATATTTTTAATCATTTAAAAATATCATTTATAAAGAAATCTCATTTTGGATTCCGAACTGCGAAATCGCGATGCTTTTAGAAAATTGTTTTGGACATATTTCAAACTCTACTTGTTGAAATCTTGATTCTCTTTCTTCGTTGGAAAATTATAGATATAATAGACCGGAAAATTCTTATCTCAAAGAACTCTAAGCTATTTCACTTTGTACACACATTTAACTTTTATGGCGCGAAATCGCGAACTACCGTTACGCGACGCGCATAGTTTTGACTTGTTTTCAACTTCATTTCAAACTATTTGGAAACACATTTAAATGTTTATAAAACGTTTCTAAATCATTTTAAACTCATTTTAAACAACATTTCCATCATTTCAAATTCATTTTTCATTCCATTTCGTATTATAATATTATATTATTATAATATCGTTTTTCTTCTTTTTAGATATTTTGAATCATTAAAAGGCTAAGTAATTTCCATACACACATTTGTATGGATTTAATTCTCATTTAATTAAGTATGGTTGATTACTAATCATTTATCTTATCATTTATCAAACAAGTTATCAACCAAATAAACAATTACATAATCAACCAATTTGCAACCAATTTATCAAATATTCATTCAACATATTTAACCTTTCAAATCATTATACTTGAAATAATTTATGGATTTATTAGTAAATATGAGTACTCACCTTTTACCAAAAGATTAACTTCCTACCAACATTCTTTCTAACAACACTTTAGTTAAACTTCAACTAATCAACTTCTACTCCATTTCTTTTGCTTTATGCCATCGACCTCCTCTTTCAAACTCCTGAAAATCCAACAGAGCTTCCGCAGCACCTTAAACTTGCTCCTAGCTCCTTGGAATGAAATCGACGGCACTTCCTTCTTTTTTTCTTGCTCCGAAGCTTTACGACTTGCTCCTCTTCCTCCATATGTTCGGCCATGCCCTACTCTTTGCCATCCTCCATCATTTCTTCACTTCTTAGATGCTAAACCATGTTTAAATGATACTCAAAGGTCTTTGGTAAAGTTTGGTGGTGTTTGGAGTTGATTTGATATGATTTTAAAAGAGTTAGTAAGGATTTGGAAGAGAAGAAGAAGCCATTAAAGAGGTAGAGAAAAGCTTGAAAAAGGAAGAAGAAGAAGAATGAAAAGTGTGAAAAAAATGAGAAAGTGGTTGGTATTTATAGAAAAAGAAATGAAGTGGTAAATTACCAAAATATCCCTTTACAAATTATCAAAATAACCTTACTTACTTATGAAGTAATCTTATTTTTTTAATACTTAACATCACATTTCAAATCATAACTTTATGTCATTTTTATTTCGATATTAAGTAAAGTAAGTAATAATTATGTTTCTTTGATTTGATGTTTTACCTTTTGCTTTGAAATGATATTTTTTGTCTTTTTGTGCTTACTTTTTCATAATTGTTTTCTAGAAGTTTCTAACCTTGTTTAGTAAAAGTAAACTTGATTAGTGAATTAATTAATACTTATACTATTTGAATATATGTCCTTATATGAGAAAATAAAGGTGCGACGATGTTTAATCGATAAAACGTCGTTTTTCGACGAAATGTTTACGGTTTAAACACTTTTATAAAGATTTATAAACAATGATTCACGTTATTTCTTTAACTTAAGACAATTAAATAGATCGAGTAACTCCGAAACAATCCAAGGAACTGGGTACTACCTATAGTATTATATATTCTCTTAACAAGAAGAGTAATACTTAAGAGAAGTACTTACCATCCAAACACATCACTTGCCCATTTTTAGTTTATTTTCAAGCCAATCGAATTAGTTATCATAAAATATCTCTTTTTATATTTGAAATAATAACATTTTCAACATTCTTTAGAGATTACTTTGTAAAACCTATCTTATAAATTCACTTTATCTTATATTAATTAATTCATTTAAATTACCACAGTTGTTTTAATTGAACTTAAATTCTCATTCCTTTTATATATGACTTTTACAAAATCATTTTCTATTATTTAAATACATTTTCATCTTATATGTTCATTCCTGAAACAAATCTTATCATTAAATACCATATAGTCAAATCGTGAAACTTAATTCACAAGGTATTTGTACTTAAACTTTTAAATCAAACAATTGATCAATTTATGATAGTAACTTAACATTATCATTTCTTAATTTATTATTTTGGAATAGGTATTAAAGATCTTAATTACCTCATTAGATTTCTTACTTATCGATAATCTTTATGAAACATCCTATAGCCAAACTGTGAAATTCTAATCACAAGATGTTCATATTTAAATTTTACTAATCCTGATTTCTAATTGTATAACTTTTCAAAATATATACTTTATATTCAAAATATAATCCTAAGTAAAGTTATTTCATTTACCATTTTTTTCAAAATCAGCGTGTCGGCTCGCCTTATTTAAGTGTTTAGGAACCCTCGTCGATAGCGGATCAGGCGCATCGATCAGAATCCATAAATCACTCAACAGATAAATCAACACAAAACATTTTTATTAGTCACTAAAAAATACGCGCTCGTACATAATACACTCAAACTCATTCTAGGGTGTTACTAACCCTATCTGTAATGAGTTACTCATCCTAGGGCATTGTTAACCCTATCTCTGATGAGTCTTTACCCAATCAAAGCCAAAGTTCTCGCTTAACCTTTAGCTCTAATACCCAATGTAATGATCTGTTTTTCCATACCGTTTGAATCGACAATAAACCACACATGTCCAAATCAAATTGCACGAATAAGCGGATCATTAAGGGTAGAAAGAAAATAAAGACATAACAGAATATCACATGAATGAAATAACATATATTATTTCAATAACAATCTTTACCTCGGAAAATTTTAAATACAATATCAGAGTCGAACCTAAATTCAGCTTGGACAGTTATAAACACCCCTCCTTACAATTGCTGACAAACATAAAACAAATTACACTAAGCAAAGCGGATAATAAAATACGTCCGTACGATGATGAAGGTCTCCAGCTCTCATCTGGAAACTCCAACCGTCTTCAACTCAACCTGAAACTACTCGGATCTGACCCAAGTATTAAATAACCCGGATCAGGCTTGATAAACCAGCGTGAGATACTCGAACTTTAAAATGACTATGTTATCAAAAACCTCTGGAAAAAAGGTATCTCATAAGATCACGACCACACATAAATAAGGACTAGTTTTTACCTTTTGATAACCAAAACACTTCATACCAAAATACACTTGATATTATTTTTAATCACATTCTTTTGAAAACACTTTTCAAATAAACTTATTCAAATAAGGTATCAATATCTGAACTAAGTCTAACGAAATATATCTGAACTGGGTCAATGGAATATCCCGAACGGAATATATAATACCAAAAGGGGGTAGCCCAAATATTTGCAAGTCATTACAGCTATTTTGGGAATACAATCAAAATCGTAAATGTCGTATTGGGATTGGATTTTTCAACATGATAGGAATCTTGTGGAAAGATCAATCTTTATCCACGGCTTACGTCCGTGACTCGGACACCATTATACAACAACACAAATGGCTAAAAGTGGATGCATTCTACGAATAACATCCGTGGACTCGGACTTCATGCATCCCTGTCATGAGGCCCAGACGTATCTGGTACTTGGGGCTTAGAACAACTGATAACCCAAATCACTACTATCCAAAATGCGAGCATACATATGACCACATAGAATCCCATCATAACCGGGGTGTAAGGCTCGCGAGGTTACGCTCAATTTCTTAAAAGCCACACTTTTCGTACAAAACCATGCTTTGATCATAACAGGTTCCACTTTGAATGCCACATTACCATTCCACATCATACGACCGATTTCTAGAAAAGTATAAGTTCCTGAGCTCGTATGTCTCGGGAAAGGGTGTTAGGCTAAGGGAAGTTTCCTTCTCCGCCACCAACTGATATACGTTTATAGAAACCACTCAAATGTGATTTAGAATAAAATGTTAGACAAACATCCATACAAGCTCGTTCTGGGACTGAACGAAACTGAAGGCACTTTCTCCGACCATTACTAGGCGAGAAGCCCTTGCAATCCGAAAAAATCTCCATCACGAGGGGACCACTTCTATAAATAACTCTATAGTGGTGGCCAACCAGAGCGTGTTCAACAAGCAGCCTTCACGCTATAAAGATCCACGGTCTTCAATAATCATCATCTTCAACATGTCTTCACTTTCGAACGTATACATTAGTTCGAAGTGGTTTTCAGATAGGAATCATCCAAATCCAATTTCGGTTCCTTCGAAACCAATCATCGCTTTTTAAAAGATGTTAAGTTCATACGTGAATATCAATCTTCAATCAATTACTTCATCTTTTAAATCAAATATCTTTCTTAGATATATCCTTTTCAAGTAATTCCATTTTCTTTTCAAATGTATATGGAATCATTAAGCCTCATTTATCTTATCACATCATTTATTTAAACCTTTCTTAAATCCTAATCATTTTCTCTTTTACTTAGGAAAACCTTTCCAAAGTGTTCTTTTAAATCTTAATCAAAGATATCTTATATTCAAGTTATAACTTTTAACTTAGGGAAAATATTCCCAAATCATTCATTAAATCTTAATCAAAGATTTCTTTCATAACTTCAAATCATATACTTGCAAATCGAAGATTTTTATAATATAGCACTACTTCCATATTAGATATGGTAAATCTCACCTCCAGGGACTAATGGCAAGTTTCACCTCCAAGGACTAATGGCAAGTTTCACCTCCAGGGACCAATGACAAGTAATCCTACATTATGAATATATTTGTCTTTAACGGTCATTGTCTTCAATGTATTTTATTTCCAAAATTAGTTTCTTTTCTTTTAACTTGGAAAAACTTAAAAATGATCTTTTTAGAGCATTCGGGCTTTCCTTCCGATCTATTCTCCCCTCGCCTAAAAAGAGAAAACACAGGCCAGGTAAGTTCATGACAATGGTTGCTCCATCCCTAATCTTAGTTAAACACCTTGTTTTATCTTTCCAAATCTCACAGGCGAGACAAATGTACTAGTCGTTTTCGCATACTCAGTTTGTTATTATATTCAATCTTATTCATTTTTTATTTAAGTGGTATAAACAATTCATCTTACCATTTATTCAAAGTCTTATTAAAACTTTCAAATCATCTTTACATTACTTAATTGTTCCTTTAAAATCATTCATAAAAGATTCTAGGAAAAACCGTTAAGTTTAAATCTTCTTTTAAAAAGTCGTAGCAACGGCAGCAGAAAAGTGCTACGGAAAGTATTTTATAAGCTTATTTGATTAAAACAACTTTTTAATATTTGAAAATTCATATTTTTCATTTCAAATCTCTTTTAAACCATTTTAATAGATTTATCAAATTTATTTCATATTTTTAATCATTTAAAAATATCATTTACAAAGAAATCCCGTTTTGGATTCCGAACTGCAAAACCGCGATGCTTTAAGAAAATTGTTTTGGACATATTTCAAAATCTACTTGTTGAAATCTTGATTTTCTTTCTTCGTTGGAAAATTATGGATATAACAGACCGGAAAATTCCTATCTCAAAGAATTCCGAGCTATATTTCACTTTGTACACATATTTAACTTTTATGGCGCGAAATCGCGAACTACCGTTACGCGACGCGCATAGTTTTGACTTGTTTTTCAATTTCTTTTCAAACTTCTTGAAAACACATTTAAATGTTTATAAAACGTTTCTAAATCATTTTAAACTCATTTCAAATTACATTTCCATCATTTCAAATTCATTTTTCATTTCATTTCATAATATAATATTATATTATTATAATATCGTTTTCAGTCTTTTTAGATATTTTGAAATCATTAAGAGGCTAAATAATTTCCATACACACATTTGAATGGATTTAATTCTCATTTAATTAACTATGGTTAATTACTAATCATTTCTCTTATCATTTATCAAACAAGTTATCAACCAAATAAATAATCACATAACCAACCAATTTGCAACCAATTTATCAAAGATTCATTCAACATATTTAAACTTTCAAATCATTATACTTGAAATAATTTATGGATTTATTAGTAAATATGAGTACTCACCTTTTACCAAAAGATTGACTTCCTAACAACATTCTTTCTAACAACACTTCACTTAAACTTCAACTAATCAACTTCTACTCAATTTCTTTTGCTTTATGCCATCGACCTCCTCTTTTAAACTCCTGAAAATCCGGCAGTACTACCGCAGCACTTTGAATTTGCTTTTAGCTCCTTGGAATGAAATCGACGGCACTTCCTTCTGTTTTTCTTGCTCCGAAGCTTCATGACTTGCTCGTCTTCCTCCATAGGTTCGGCCATGCCCTATTCTTTGCCTTCCTCCATCATTTCTTCACTTCTTATATGCTAAACCATGTTTAAGTGGTGTTCTAAGGTCTTTGGAAAAGTTTGGTGGTGTTTGGTATTAATTTGATATGATTTTGAAAAAGTTAGTAAGAATTTGGAAGAGAAGAAGATGTCATTAAAGAGGTAGAGAAAAGTTTGGAAAAGGAAGAAGAAGAAGAATGAGAAAATGAAAAAATGAGAAAGTGGTTGGTATTTATAGAAAAAGAAACGAAGTGGTAAATTACCAAAATATCCCTTGACCAAATTACCAAAATAACCTTACTTACTTCTAAAGTAATCTTATTTTTTTTCAACACTTAACATCACATTTCAAATCCTTACTTTATGCCATTTTCACTTGGATAATAAGTAAAGTAAGTAATAATTATGTTTCTTCGATTTGATGTTTTACCTTTTGCTTTAAAATGGCATTTTTGTCGTTTTATGCTTACTTTTTCTTAATTGTTTTCTAGAAGTTTATTACCTTGTTTAGTAAAAGTAAATTTGATTAGTGAATTAATACTTATACTATTTGAATATATGTTCATGTATAAGAAAATAAAGGTGTGACAATGTTGCGCCAATTTTTAATCGACAAAACGTCGTTTTTCGACAAAATGTTTTACAGTCACATTTTGACATTTTAGTTAAGCTATTTATTTATGTAAACCAAATTTAAAACTAAACTTTTTAATTCTTTAAATAAATTAAAACATGTCTCTTTATATTGTAAAATCATATTTAAATAATATCAAAATCTCTAATTTTACGGTGTATGTAAAACTGACAAAATGCGACAAAATTTGGTTAGTTTTGTAAAACGATTATTAACATACTTATAAGTACTTTAATATACTTTTATTATCTTTATTAGATGTTTTCAATGATATTTATCTTTTTAAATAAACATGTAAACCTATTTATTTAAGCATTTATTTATTTTTAACAAAACTTAACTTTTGTTAATTTGTTCTAAAATCCAAATTTATACCTTTTAAATTATCTACTATAAGAATAAATAATTTCTCTATTATTATCTATTATATATAACTTGTTTATTTAAGTTTGAACCTTTTTAAATTTAAAATAAAGGAAACTCTCATTTTCGAAGTAGGAAAATTACGGGTCGTTACAACACTCCTCCCCCCTTAAAAGAATTTCGTCTCCGAAATTTAAAGGCAAAGGTAATTTAATAATCTATCTAAGATTTAATTTTAAATCACAAGCATATATTATCAATCATATGCTAACAACCATACCAACCCATTCACCTAATCAAACAAATCTAACTATCCAGAAAAAATTCTGGATTGAACTTCCTAGAGTTTCCCAACATAAAAATAGGAATACTTGCTCTATAGAACTCAAACAATCTATACTACGAAGCTACAGAGCCCCTACTCATCTAGATCTATAAACTAAACCGGATATCAGACCACACTCAAGTCTGACTCAACAACCAAGCCTTCCTGAACTGCTGGTTCCACAACCAGAGATAGATCATACAGATACTCCCTTAGAGATACGTGAAACATATCGAATCCTTGTTATCCAAACTAGCAATTCAATCCTGAAGACCAAAAACTTATTCTCACAAGAATACAGAAAAGATCCAAAACACCTCGAAGCTAGCTTTCCAGCCTTACCAAAACTTATTGCTCCTTGGATCGGAGAAATCTTATCCAAAATCAAATCTCCAACTCATATCCATATTACTCTCTTGAAAATCCTGTGCTGTCTTCATCCTTCCTGATTAGGTCAACCTTCGCTGATACTTCTAGAAACAAACTAGACTAACCACAATCCAATAAAATGATTCCCTCAAGATCAACCAAAACAAGATCACTAACTCTACTCCATAAACATTAGAAGACTGAACTTACTTCTCCTATCCGGAAGAGACAAAACAGAAGCACTCACAATCCTAAAAATTCCTATAGAAACCCTCTAATCCAAAACACTGCAACATACAATTGCTTCTACTCTAAAACAGCTGCCCCCTCGCTTCCGCTGCACAACTCTGATCGGGAGCAGATGATAATGCTGATGATGAACACGAGCATAAGCTGAACAACACATCCCAGAAATATGGTTCAACATATCCATAAAGAGAAAACGTAGAAATTTCTCCAAATCCTGAGCTGCGTCACTAAACTCTATCTCTAAGAACCATCCTTCTACTAAGCTGAACCATCAGAATCTCTCCTAGAATCCTAGTCGATAAGAAAACTCAATCTCCAGAAGTGGACAAACCTCTAACTTCCCTGAAGACATCCGGAAAATCTCTCATAACCCAAGAGAACACTCAAACTATCGCAAGTCACTTTTGCGATCAACCCAGACTAATTCCAAAGAAAACCGTTCACTCTTAACCAATCAGAATAGCTTAAGTTATCTAGCCAATCCATCGAAGAAATGGATCCACTCTGCTGCTACTGGACTCCACCTCTAGAAAACTGCTAAGCCAAAAGACCTTCCTGCTAGCACATAGAACACTCCGAGCTGCATTGCTGACCCAGATGCCAAAGGCTTCCTAATCCAAAGCTCTTCCAAAAACTCGGACTTCAAAGCCAAACACAACACCCTGCTGAACTCGGCTACAACACCGAAGCGGACACACTTCCTTAAACTTGTTCTAAAGAAACATCTTCGAAAACAATCCATAGTCACTGTGTCTCATTACACAGCTACTACTTCCTGAGATATTAAGATATCATCACTTGCTTCTGCTCAGCCGACGGATCCAAACTCCACTCGTCCAATTTTCACTACAAAGATGGACTCCGAACCTTTAAAAGGTTCCCTTTAGAGATTGATGAAATCTTTACCCCATTACAAAACTTACTCGAGACGGTATTGGGTCTATAGTCTCGATAGATACTTCTAACCTCAATCACTCAGACTCCTTCCATTGGTAGTCGTGCTACACACACCACTACCCCATCTACCTTTAGAACTCATATTGGAAAACCCGAATAGGTAACCCAACAAATAGTAGATATACATATATATATATATATATATATATATATATAGTTATACAGTTATATATAAAAATTATAAGTACGCTCTTTCAAGAAAGGCACCACTCCAAAGCCTAGGTATTCACTCAATCTAGCACTCCAATACCAACTGTCATGACCCATCTTTCATCTACCAGAAAGACACATCATGATTAAGAAAGAAAGGGATAGAGAAGAGAAAAGAAAGGGAAGAAAGAAAGAAACAACATCAGAATCTCAACAGCGGAACGACTAAATTATATTAATCACATAGATATTACATAGTATACAACATCTATCATAGTTACACAGCTTATACAACACATACTAGACAGTTATAAACACATGTCTAGTTATTACAACTCAATACAATACAGAGATACCAATCATAGCGGAACACTATAAATATATACAATGCTGAAGCCTCCTGCTTCATTGCTCCTCCACAATTCGTCAAAGCTAACCTGAATCCCTTAGCTACTCGTAAAAATTTGAGTACCCAAGAGTTTAAGAAAAACAGAATAAACTCCGAGTCAGACGTGGGTCTGGTATGAGTAACAGGTTAAAGTTGCTTAACTTTGAAAAACCTTTGAAACAAAAGGGATCACGCAAGACTTCCTACACATAAACATGGGTAAGTTTTTACCTTACGCTAACCAAATCATTTGATAGGAAATCCAGTGATATTATAATAGGGTCTAGCGTTTTCAAGTAAAATACAGAAATAGCTGGAATGCTTACATCTCACGCTCGAACATAGTAGGGCACAACTAAAACGTACGTTACTTATTGGAGTTTGGATTCCATACAATGGCAGGGCTACTGGGGCACCGTCCGTCACAGCACGGCAGTACGGGGCATAGATCACCGTACTGAGGATTACTTCCAATCCCTGGCAATGCAAGGCCGGAACCATCCCTTATTGGACAGTCCCGAACAAGACAACCCCACAGTTGTCGCGAATCAACCGCCCTACACAGCTGAAGAAAAGGGACATCTAGACAGGGGTAAATCTCGTCCTACTTGGACATGACCCACTTAGCCTTGCTGCACCTCCCCTGTTTTAGCCATTCCTGGTTAATGCGACTTGAGGCTACGATTACCTTCAGAGAACACATCTCGTAGAACGCTCATCGTCCACCTGGCGATGTTCCGAAAGCATTCAATCCATACAAGTTCGTTCCGGGTTCGAACGAAACCGAAGGCATTATCTCGTTACACTCATTTTGGAATCACCCTCGGAGTTAATGACAATAACCCTTTTACTCTGAATCTTCATCTTCACTTGAGATTCACGACCCATCATTAATTTGGATCGATGTGGTTTTCAGATATCCAAATCTGGAAACCCGATCACGGTCTCATCGAAATCCAAAACGCCATCTTTTAGGTCCAGGTTGTTTTAAAGTTAAAACAATTCAAGTCTATTATCTATGTACACACAAATAGATAATTCACAATATCACAATAGATAATCCATATTATCATCACAAATAGATAATTCACATTATCATCACAATTCAACCAAAGCTTTCATATCACACATCATCAATTATCTCATATCTGAGATCTAAAACCATTCAAGGCAATCAATATCATCCATCCATACATAAGCAAGGATTTAAGTAATCACACTATAATTAATTTAAAATGCATTAAATTAATTACTTCATCTCTAATTAATTTAAAGTAAATTAAATTAATTACTTTCATCATTGCAAAACTTGCTTACATAACCATTGATTAATTATAAATCAATTAATTAATTATCCTCTAATTATCTACCTTAATTAATCATCCCTGATTAATTATCCTTTAATTACATTCAAGTAATTATCCTTTAATTAATTTCAAAAATTAATTATTCTTAACCAAATGCAATAATTAATCCTTTAATTACTTCATTAATTAATTGACTATAATTAATTACATTAATCCTTAATTACATTAATTAATTACTCTAGAATCACTTATTATTGATTAATTAATCTTAATTAATCAACCCTTAATTACATCATTAATTATATTAATTAACGATCCCTAATTATATTTTAATTAATTACTCTATTTAAATTAATTACATTTAGTAATTAATCATTAATTAAACCACATTTATTAATCACTCTTGATTAATCTCATCTAGTAATTAACTTCCCTTAATTACTGCATTAAATAAATTAATTACTCCTTAATTAATTATCATAATTAATCCCTTGATTAATTACAAAAAGTAATTGAACTCAAATTACTTCCATTAATAAATCACCCTTCAGTTAATTACATTAAGTAATTATGCCAACAAATCTCCCAGTGATTATCTTAAATTAATTAAACTTAATTAATTAACTTAAACTAATCACATTAAACTCAATTAATTACATTGAGTAATTAGTTCCTTAATTACTTGCATTAAGTAATTATATTTAAAACAATCTCACAAATGATTGTCTTTAATTAATTAGTCTAATTAATTATTAAAATTAACCACATTAATTAATTATTAAATAATCTCAAGTTAATGACCTTCATTAACTATTAACAATTCTTTTATTACTTCACTTAAGTAATTAAATTTATATTAATTATTATTTATTACAAATTAATTAATCTTTAATAACCATTTAATTAATCTCTAATTATTTAATTAATTAAGTTTTAACTATAACCTAATTAATCTTAAATTACTTGATTAATTAATTTCTAACCATTAATTAAAAATCTTAACTTATCTAATTAATGATCTTATTTTCAAATTAATTAATCTTAATTAATTAACTTCAACCTTAATTAATTAATTCAAATCCTTAACCATTTAATAAATAAATTAATTAATTATCCATATTAATTTACCTTAAGAATTTAATGAATCACAAATCATTAAATCTTTATTAACTTTAAAATGAAAGCATTTTTCTTATTAATGATTTAATTATCATTCACAATCACATTTGAAAGCATTTTACTTTCAAATTTAATTTCAAATATAAAATTTAAAATGAAAACAATTTAACTTTAACAAAGTTAAAAACCATTTACAAACTTTTAAAATCATATGTTAAAGACATACTCATCTTATAAAAGAAACTTAAAGAATTTAAACCATGTTTACTTTTAAATTCTTACCATTTAAAATACACTTTAAACATTTAAAGTTATTTAAAACAATTTAATTTATAAAACTTAATTCAATTTTAAAACTAGGATATAAATTCAGTTTTGAATCCATATTTTAAATTTGGCTTTAAAATTTTGTTTAAAACTTTCTTTCAAATTTAAAATTAAATTTAAATTTGAAAACAGACAGGTTTCAGAAAAACCTGTAAAAACTATTACCCGAGCCCCCTCTAAAATGCTTCGAGTAAAACTTTACATTACTTCGAGCCAAAACTAAAACTACTCGAGATAAACTCCAGTACAAAACCCTACAACACCAAACTTCACCTAACACAAACTACTACACCGTGGATATGTACGGTGGCTTCGACCCTCTCCGGTCATCACCGATGGCCTCAACACATCAGCAAACATCCATGTAACCCATCACGATCATCAGATCGTGACCATCAACTCGAAATTGAATTCGAGTACGGTAACCAAAACCTGGAACCAAAACTGGAACCTTCCCCTCCCCAAAATTGAAAACTTCTCGTCCTCACATCTCCGGCCATCGGCGGTTCTGAAATTCCATCCAAACCTTCTTCAACATCTAAGTTTCCATCTCCCTAAATCTTATTGCACTCGATCATCCAGAGAAACAATGCTGATAAAAAATTCTAGAGCACACCAAAACTTGGTTTACAAACTTAATCGACCAACCACCATCGCCACGGTCATCTACACACCCATCCATTATTTTTCCTCCACTCACCGATCATCACTACATCATCAGAAGAAATTCCGACCTCCCAAACCAACCAGATCACCGGAGACAACCCAAAACATCATTTCTGGTCAAACCAGAACTGCCCCTTTCCTCTTAACTAAAAATTATGGTATAGTTTCAAAAATCAAGTTTTAGTTTTAGTATTTGATTCATATACCTGAATCCATGAATCATAGTAATTGGATTTTAAGTTATTTAAGTTTGCACCATTGTTTCATTATTTCCAGAGGCAGTACAAATTATTTTAACTTAAACAAATTTAAAACTTAAAACTATGATACAATAAACATACTCTGTTCAAGACTTAAGTCTTAACAAAGATTGGATCAAGAGCAAGTGAATTTTGATTAGAATTTGAACCTTGAAACTAAAATCAGAGAAAACATACAGACACACAGCAATGCACACACCAAACATTCATATACACACACATAGAGATTTACTTATAAATATATTCACAAACATACTTGTTTTTAGAGATAAGCATGCAACAGAATTATTACTTAAATTTTAAAATAGTGATGTTACTCACCTTAAAAAGATGACGAAGATCAGAGCACTAATTTGAAGTTGCTTTTAACTCAGAAAACTTGAATTGCCTTAAAACTGGAAACTTGCATTGCCATTGCTTTTGAAAACTTTAAAACTTGAATTGCCCTTTGCTGTAAAAACTGAGTTTCTTGTCTCAGGTTGCATGCAGGCTTGTTCTTACTTTTTAAAAAATGAGTTTACAGGGTTGAAACAAAAATAGGCTTTGGTTTGCAGAAATGCACAGAGATTGATTCCAGATTGGTTTTTGAAAACAAGTTTACAGGTTTATGATTTTGATTTCAGGTTTGAATAAAAGTGCAATCCTTTGAATTGAAAATGTACAGGATTAAAACATGCAGGCTTTTGATTTATATTTGGTTTGAGGAGAAATTTTAGATTTTGATTTGAACATGATTTTTCGTTTGAGGTATTTTGGTTATTGATTTGTGAATGTTGTTACCAGATTTCATTTTTGAGAAGATTGAGTTTTTCTTAGCTTTTGAAAATGAAGATTAGAAAAGAAATGAGAAGGAAGAAAACATGTTTTTATAAGTATAAATGATTTACTTTAAAAAAAAATTAAAAACAAAAATGACACTTGTCTAATCTATTTACATTTGCTTAACACATGTTATTATGAGACCTTAGTATAATTACACTTGTCCATTAAGTAATTTTACTTATTTTTATTTTTTTTAAAAGTAAATAAAAGGCCTTTTTCTTATTTATTAAATATTTATCTATATATTTGTAAATTACTTTTTAGACAAATAAAATAAAACAAATTATATATATACAAATAAAAGCTTACACCTATCTCTTTTAAAATCAAAATATTTTTAAGTATCTATTCCTTTGAATTTAAAAATAAATTCCAAATTCAAATTCAAATTAAATATTTTAAAATCCAATTTTAAAATTCAAGTAACATATATGCATATATAACTACACATTAAATTTTGAAAATAACAAATTCTATTTATATTAAAATCCATATATATTTATAAAAATAATACATTATAATTATTATTTGGAAATAACACTTTTATTCAATTTTAAATAATTTATAAAAGAAAATCTTGTTATATATAAATTACTTATATTACTTAAATGAATTAATGTATCATTTGCAAATTGTATTTTAAACTTCTATATAAAATTTCAAATCATACTTATCAAGTAATATTTAAAAAAAAAGAAAATAAACCTTTTTATTAATTTAAGCTTAAGCTTAAGCTAAAATAATTTTAAACAAATAAACATTTACCTTAAGTATTTAAAACTATATAGTTATTTATTAAATAGCTTTGAAAAGCTTTATATTAAATTTAATCATAATTTCCAAATTATCAAAATGTATATTGGAATTTTAAAACAAGATTTTATTTATTTATTATATTTCAAATCAAAGCTTTTTTTTCTATTTACAATTTATACAAACACACACACACACACACACATTATAAATAGAAAACATTTATTTGCTTTTAAAAGATAAAATTCTCCAATTAATTTTATTAAAAGACGATTATTAAATTAATTCAGATTTTATTAAGAAAGATTATCAAATCAATTTTAATTTTTAATACAGATTATTAAATCTATATTGTCCAAAATTCCGGGTCATCACACTCACGTATGTTAATTTTATGATTACCTGAGAGATAATCGAGGGCATTACTGAGAGCTTGTCCTATTACTGTGATTATTTATATTACTAATATTTGGACGCATGAAATATTTCACCATTTGACATTATTCACCAGTACATGGTCTGACTTGACTTTCTAACTTTCTATATAGACGATACTACGTATTTTGTAACAACCCGGAATTTTTTTTAATTTTGAATATTTATTTAGTTTTAAATATTGAGAAAATTGAATTTATGATTTAAAAAATAAATTCAAATATAGGGATTATTTATATATTTGAAATTGTGGATTTAATATTTGAATTGTGTTTTAAATATTTAGATATTTAATATAATATTTATTTAATAGATATTATAGTCTTCTTTAACTCTTTTAACTTAATGAATAAATACAGTGAATTCATTTCGCAAATTTATTTGCAATAATAAATGATTCATAAAAATAATAAGAAAAATAAATTTTACATATAACTACTTGATTTTGAACGTTTTATATTTGAATATCGGAATTATTTAAATAATGGAATCTTGAATTTAAATTGAATAAAATGATTTCGAAAGCTTGTTTAAACTCTTGTTAAATAATAATGATAATAGTAAACTTTTAATTTATAATTAAAAGTGATTAAATAGGTTTTAGTAATAATTCCTTTTAACAAGTGTGTGAAGTTATCATTTTAGGGCATTGTCTTGAATTTTGACAAAACTAATGCTATTGGATCTGGAATACTAAGGTGAGGTGCGCTGATGAGTTTTATGATGATCTGATGCATCTTATGGTCGTGCAAACTTGAAATATGAAGTGATTTGGTTAGGTGAATTAAAATATAATAGCTGAAAATCTAACTTATGTGTATGATAGAATTAGGTCTCAAAACTAGTTCCATAGAGTTTGGACTAGGAGTATTTGGCAAGGAACACCAATGAGAATGCCTTGTTTGGAGTTTGTCTATTTTTGGCCGTGTGTAGAAAATTTCTATATAAGGACCCACGACCTCATCCATTTCCTAAAAACCTAAGTTAATATCCTAGTCGTCATTTTTTCTCTTTTCATCTAACAACCATAATTGATGGTCGTGCTAAACCCGTTTGCCGTTTCAGGTCGGGGGTTCCAACTGCAAATTGGTCATAGGGGAGGGGAAGGTGATGATCGGCTTTGACTCGAGGTGACCAGATTTTAGCCATATGGCATATTCTTTTGTTCAACGGTAGAGCTACATGCCATCTTAAGTGGCGAGGCCAGTGGAAATCAAAGCGTCGGGGCGGTGACAAGTCTGATGAGGCCGCGATGGATGAAGGTGGTGCATAGTGGCGTGGGTAGGCATTTGAAATTCGACCTAGGTTTTGAGTGGGGAAGTTGGTTTAGCAGGTAAAATTTAGGGCTAAGCGTGGATTAACTATGGTAATTAGGGGATTAGTGGAGGTAATTGGTAAACATTAAATTTATTAATTCAAAAATCTTGTAAAATCAATATCTCGTTCATACTAGGTCAACCTCGAACACCGTAATGTTAGATTCGTAATGACGTTATCAACATTATGGAATTGGATTCGTGGGATTTGGATCTTGTAGAATTTCAAGTTAAAACGAATGTTATTTTATTTTAGATGGAACCAGAATGCTTCGGCGGTAACTAGAATTTTGGTGAGTTCACTCACCTTTGAATGAACATTATAACGTTATATAGTAGTTATAAAATCGTTGATTGGATGTTTATCTGTTGGTTGATTGGCTCTGTTAAATCATCTCTTTTAAAAGTGGTCGATATGTGAAATCATTTGCAGGGAATCTATCAGACGTTCAAGAGATTTGTAGAGGGATCCAATGGGATTCCTCGCCACTATTGATTTATTTCCAGTTATATTCCTATTGTATGAATCATTGAATATCAAACTTGATTGTATGGAACTATTGGTTATGACACAGTATATGTTAACACTTAACACTTGTAGTAAAAAAAATAACACTGGTTAAGTGCTTTGGTGGCTATTGGCCTCAATTTATTATTTTGAAATACTATTAATTACCGTTTGGCTTGAAATTGGTTTTGATTCAAAGAATGATTTAATATTCGACTTTTGTGTTTTCTAGAATATTTTTTAAATGGGTTTTAAAACTTCTCTACTTTACTACAAACCTTTTCCATTTGGCTTGAAATTGGTTTTGATTCAAAGAATGATTTAATATTCGACTTTTGTATTTTCTAGAATATTGTTTAAATAGGTTTCGAATATTCTCTATTTTACTACAGCCCTTTTATTTGTCTTTTCTAAATCATTTAGAAATGTTTCAATATTGTTTAATATTATTTGATATTGTTTTAACAGTTGCTTATTTATAATTAATATTATTTAAAATTATTTATCAACATTTTAAACTGGAAAATAGGCATAGGGAAGAAGTTGCAAAAAAATTAGTTTCAGTGACAACAAATTTGCTTTTTAATCTGGAGGACACTTTTTAGTGTAAATAGAAAATGGTAGTTACAACTATCATTTTGTGATTTATACTAAAAAGAGTCCTTCAGCCTAAAATGCAAACTTCTAGTCCTTAAAACTAAAATTTTCTTCAACTTTTTTCTTGAGCCTAAAAACCCCTATTTTAAAATTGTGAAAAGTTATTTATTTAAATAATTAATATCGTTTAAAGATATTAATTATTATTTATTAATAATATTTTTGGAATTAATAATTATTATTTATATAATAAGGTTTGGAACTAATAATTATTATGTATTAATAATGTTTTGGAAGTTAATTTATTTATTATAGTAATGTTTGAAGAATTATTTATTATTGTTTGATTAATAATGTTTTAAATTATTTTATTTATAATGTATTTAAGTTATTAATCATTATATTAATAATGTTTGGATGAAAATATTTAATTTGTTAATGATGCTAAAAAGGAAAATTGCTTTTTATTACTAGTGTTGTTGAAAAGTGATTTATTATTTATTTATGATGTTTATAGTTAATTATATTATCTAGTTAATTATATTATAAATAGTAAATTGATTTGTAAAAGGAATTTCATTTAATAAAAGAGTCTACAAATGAAAATGGAGTTTTGGATTTACAAAGGATTATCATAAAGACTTTATAAAGGGTTTTTATAATGGAGTTCTGGAAGGGATTTTTATAAAGGATAGTCATAAGGAGTTTTATAAAAGAATTAAATTTTATAAATTGATCTCAGCATTTTTGAAGAGTTTTGTTAAAAGGTGTTATAGATTTATAAAAAAAAGTTTTATAAATATTTTAAGTATATGTAAAGGAGATTTTTAAATGATTTTTGAAATTTATAAAAGGAGTTTATAAATGATTTGTGAGTTGTGTAAATGAGGAATTTATAAAAGAAGATGAGACTGATTTCTATAAAAGATCTTTAATTAATTACAGTGATATGGAAAATATCTTTCCATACTTACCACCAAAAGAAAATCATTCTTAGTGTTTGCGAATATACTTACACTTTTGGGATCGATATATAAATACATTTTCTGATGAATGAAAGTATAATGTTTTGTGAATATACCTATATCGTCGAGATAGTATATAGTTATTTTTTTCAAAGTATTGAAAGGAGTATAAGTGTTTATGAATATATCTTTGTAATTAATTCGATATAAGTGTCTATAGAGTGAATTTTTAATTAATGAAAGGATTAATTAAGGAGGTTTGTGTCTGCTTATGTTCTTAATTAATGTTGGTTTTCCTATGAAAATAAATCCTAGATTTGAATTTTGTTTTATTTGATAGTTAAATAACTGACTATTAAGCTAGACTAGCTTTAGACCATCGTTGTCCGTTTGGAGAGACCGAGCTCGGATATGTTATCCGAAAACAACTTTGAACCAACGTAAGCGTTCGAATGGTAGACTTCTTAATCATGATAGTTTCAGAGATGGAGTTCTTTGAAGTGCAAGGATTACTTGCTACTAATCAGAGTGATTCCAAAGTAGATGTAGCAAAGGTAGTGCCTTCAGTTTCGTTCAGTCCCAGAACGAACTTGTATAGATTTTTGCTGGCATTGCATTTCTGCCTCGAGTTAGTGTTAGCATTCCTAGTGGGAATTGCTAAAAGGTAAAAGGGTAGCCTCAAACCTCACAACCGGGAAATGGCTAATACAAGGAACGCAATAGCGTTATGAGGGTCGCTCCTATTAGGGTCTGTCATCACCTTTCTAGATCATTATCTTATGGATTTGGTTGTATATGAGAGCTCTCGATTATGGTTGGAAAGCAGCCGGGTTGATGACATGTTCGGTGTTATCCAAGTTCAGGGGTATGCCGGTTCTATGTTGGTCGGCGTAGACCAAGTTCAAGGTATGGCCCTGGTACATTTTATTTAGAGATGTACTGTACGAAAGCTAGTCCCTTACCTTGCCATTATTGGAATTCATTTCCCAATACGTGCCTTTACGGTTTTGTTTGTGGAAACTTGTATGCTGGAATTTATTGGTGTAATAGTTTCGTCTATGATTCAATATTTATTTTAAACCATAGACATTATTATAATATGTAACAACCTTGATTTTGGTGATTGCCTGTAAATATTAAATTATAACGGTGGTCATAATTTAATATTGTGAATTAAAAATAAATTGGAGATTTAAGTTGTTTCTTTGGAATAAACAATGGATTTTGAAAATAAAATGTGAAAATAAAATTTTGGAAACCTTATTTGGTTTATTTGTAATAATAATGAATGAAATATGATTTTATTTATTGAAAATGCAACAATTATAGTAATTATTGCAAAATGCTTCTTTTAATAATTTTAAAGGAAGTAATTGATTTTATAATGTGCTTATTTTAAATAATAAAGGGAAATTTGATTTAAAAATAAGTTTTGGGTATATAATTGAGTTTAAAATGGTATATTTTATTATGCAAAAGAATTATTTTGTGTAAATTTTGGAATTAAAAATGATGGTTTATGTATTTATTTGTGTAAAATTGGTTATTTATTTAAAAATAAGAGTTTTTGTTAATAAAATTAATTTTAAAACTAAAATTATCTTTTTATTAAATGTAAAATATTTTATTTAACTTGGAAATGTGTTTGTATATTTTTATTGTAGATAAAATTTGAAAATAATATGATGTTTTCATTATAACATAAGTGTGTGCAATTGTTTTTAGTGATAATTGATTGCATAGGCTAATTAATTTCTTTTGATTGGGTCCAAAGCCTATTAATTAGCTTAAACCAGAAGATGAGAAAAGATTTCTCCTGTACGTACACATTTTTTTCTTCTTAAATAAATAGAAAACCAAAAATAGAAAGAAAAAAAAGAAAGAAACTTCACCATTTTCAATCTAAGGCTTCTACTCTCCAATTTTCTTCAGTAATTTGTGGTTTTAATCAAATCTAAATAGAATACAATAGGTAATCCACTAAATAAACCTAATTATTTCATCAAAATTCTTTATTTTGTTAATAGTTTGTCTGTAACAGTTATTCTCTATTTTCATGCTTTTGTTTTAGATTTTTACAGGTTCTTGAAGGCAATTCAGCTCAAAGCTTCCACCTTTCAGCACAAATCCGGATTTTTAATCTTCATTTGCAAGGTGAGTTACTGCTCACAAAATTCTAGCTGAAGCAAAAGCTTCAAATTGCAGAAAGTTGTGAAAATTTAGCTCTGTAATTTGTTTTCTATTGATATCTAGTTTCTGTGAAAACTGATTTGAGTAGCCGCTTTACATGTCAATTTTCTTAATTGCGGCAATGAAATGCTACCGATTTTCTTCAGATGATAGTTCATGTATTGTAGTATAAGTGCATCAAATTTCATTGCTTAATTCATTTGTTTGATATCTCAAAACTGCTCTGGAAAATCAATATGAAGCCAGAAATCAGCCTGCACATAATCCCGTGGTCATGGCCGACTACTAATTTCCTTGGGTCGACCGAAAGGTCGACCCAGAAGCACATTAGGTCAACCCTAGTGTCGACTTATGGGGTTAAAGGTCGATACCCGGGTCGACCTGGGTATTGATTTTTCTGCCTTGCCTTCTTTTGTGTTCTGCCTTGTTTCCATCTTGTTTTTCCTACAATTCTATTTGATTATGGTGACATTTTTATGTTGTTTTGATGGCCATGAATCCTATCAATAGGTGAGCAAAAATTTTGGTGAATTTGGGATTAAAAATTAATCATTTTGAGTTGAATTCGAATGTCGATTTTTGAGAATTTTCGATGTTTTTCTTTGATTTCGAGCATAGGTTTTTCAAAAAAATTGAAATAATTTTCAAAATAATTTGGCTTTTGAAATAATTATTATATAATACTTTTAAATTATTTTCAAGTTATAAAAACTCTATAATAAGGAAATTTTGGGAGATTGTTTTCAAAATCGATTTCGGGAAAATGGTTTTAAAAGCTTCTTTTCTCAAATAAATTATTTTATATATAAATTACACATTTGTACACTATTCGAGCGAATGAGATGGAGAATTAAACGATTGGTTAATACATGTGGTATGGGACATGTGCGTTTATCTTTTCGGTTAATTTCTAACTTGTCCGTTTGACGTTTTGAACTTCGGGTCGTGTTTGCCGATGAAATGAGGTAAACATTTTACTGCTTTCTAGTGTGGCGTGGGCTAGCGGTTAGTAAACTGTTGAGTGCGAACGTGTGGTGTGGGATGCACGTTAACACTTTTCGGGTTCCTAATTGAGAGTTTGTGACACATTTGTCATTGCGACATATTTGCCAGTACTGGACCTTTGGGTGATTAGTCCTTCGAGACGTTTGTCATTATGACGTATTTTTCCTTCGGGATGTTTATCATTGCGACATAGCGCTTTATTTTAAGAGAAGAGTACTTGGTGGGCTTCAGCTATATGCGCATGCTATATGTCTTTGAGATGATTTCATTGATTATTTATGATTTTCCAAGTGTATCGCCTTTTTACATTATTGGCCATTTGCGCCGTTTCAGATATCATATATATGGCGATTACATCTTTGGAAATTTGAACACCTTTGAGTTCTATATTTGTGATTTGAGTTGCCAACACTTTTCGTTTATTTGAGATTTGAGATTTTCCATTCTTGGCGTTTATTTGGGATTTATATTCTCCTATTTTGGTGATATATGCAATTGCTTTTATAGCGTATTTTTGAGATTAAGATTTCTCTTTTGGAAATGCATTTGAGATTGCCATTATGGTGGATTTTGAGATTCGTCATATTTAGGAGTTATGGTTTCTCTAAACCATTATTGTTGTTTTGGGATATGCCGATGATAGGAGGCATGCTATGCTTAATGCTTTTGTTATGGAGTTTATCTCTTTCGAGATTATAAATATGTTTAGTGATACCACTTCATCACTTGAAGTAACCACGTATATTAGAACTAATTTTTCTCATTTGAGAATAATTATCACCCTTTTCCTTATGCATCTTATTATCGTTTATCCTATTCAACTAATTGTTTTAGATAGACTGACCTGTGTAAAAATGCACTCGGGTCAGACAGAGTAGTTTTAGATTAGACACCTGCATTTAGGCATAGCTTAGCTTTGGTGCTTCCGCTTGGACATCTATTTATCACCTTTTTGTTGTTGTCTTTTTTGATTGACTCTGATACACACACACACACACACACACACATATATGACTTGTTGTATATAACATGATCTTCGTACCACTATGATATATAATTTTGTATTACACTAGGGATGTATCTGTATATACGTATATGTCTGTTGTTTCCTGTTCTATGATGTGATGTACATTTTAGTAGTTGTATTTTTTTTGATCAATCCATTAGCCACCTATATTTTTGTATTAAGCATTTATTAGATATGTCGATCTACTTGAGATGGAAAAAAATTAGAGCATTTATCGACATATTTAATAGTTGTTTAAGACAAGGCTATAGATGGTCTCTCCTAACCAACCTTATTCTCTGCATTAGCAGAGAGTATTACTCAGTAATACTCTTTATTAATGTGGTTCTCAGGGTGGGGCGTCATAGCTTGGTATCAGAGCTGAATTCAGAACAAAATAGGATAAACACCGAACAGAAATATATATCACGGTACATCCAAGTATAGTACAAGTGTTATGAATTCCTTAATCATCGTGTCCTTGACCTTTTCCTGTTATTTGGGGTAAATAAGTTGGGAATACCTCTAGGAATGCATTTTTAATTCCATAGTATTCTATAATTAAATTGATGGTATCTACCCTTTGAATATTCCTTATCTTATCTTAACTTTCAGCTAATGGCTAAAAGAGGCAAAGGACGTCGCTCGGATGTTGGACAATCCAGCGGCTTGCATCTAGACGGCGTATGCATGTCTACCGATCAGTTTGTGGAGTTATTTAGGATCACTCAGCCTCTAGCCCCTAGCCTAGCACGTCCTCCGTGCAAGTCTGCCTTTGCACGCATGTGTAGTGATTTCTCCCATCTCGGAGGCAAGCCGTTCAAAGGCCTCGATTCTATATTAGAGGTCCAGGCTGGGATTCGCACGTCCAAGCACATATTCTCTCGCATTGATCTTTCTAACCACCGTAAGGTTCTTGTAGCATCTAGCATGTTGCAAGAGTGCACTCTCGAATGGTATGAGCTTCTCATTGCTGAGCTCGATGAGTCCACTCTCACTTGGATGGAGTTTAGGGAACGATTCGAACTCAAGTTCGTTCCTGAATCAAAGAAAGCCTTATTAGCCCGTCGCTTCCTCGATTTGAAGCAAAGGAAATCTTATTTTCTGATTATGTATCTTCCTTCGAGGCCTTATCCAAATATGGTCTTGAATATATTAGCACCTCTTACAAGAAGAATTTGAAGTTTATTTCTGGTTTGAAGAAGTCTTTGTTACCCCATCTCAAGTTGTCTTTCGAGAAGTTTGTTGACTCTACGCTTCACCTTAAACCCATCGAGAAAGAGAGGGATAACAGTGATGAGACTGAGGTTTGTAAGAACTCTAATAAGAAGAAGCTTCCATTTCAGAAGTCCATGTCCTTTCCTTGGAATATGAAGAAGCTTGTTGGTTTTAGTTCTCAGTCTCGTGGAGCACCTCCTACTCGGAAGGGGTGTTTCAACTGTGGCTCTTCCTATCATATGATTCGTGATCGTCCTAAGCCTCTGTTTTGTCATTATTGCAAGAAGGAGGGTATCGAGTTTCCTCTTATCCTATTGCTCCGAATAATACTCAGTCTGGCAAGCTCAATGTAGTGGATGCTTCAGGAGGGTCTTCTTAGCGCAGAGGTACATCCCCTTCTATCCTTGAAGGCTTTATTTTATTTCATGATCGATCTATTCGAGTCCTCTTCGATATGGTGTGTCGCATTCATTCATATCGAAGGAGCTTGTTGATGCTATTTCTTTGGATGTTTCATATTTGGTTACTTCATTGACGATTGTGAATCCCTTTAGGGGATCTACAACCCTTAGAATGCTTTGTGAGGATGTTGAGATTGTTTTGTGTGGCTTTTCTTTCCGTGCGAATCTGCACGTTATTCATTTTCTTCGATTTGATATGATTTTGGATATGGACTGGCTAGTGCGATACGATGGCAGAATTATTTGTTCGGAGAGAGTTTTATATCTTTGACATCCAGATTCGTCTACTCAGCTCTCACTTGTTCTTCGAAGTGTTGATGATAATTCCGAAGCATCTTTTTTTTCTCTCGAATCACGAGATGATGATGATATATCTCATATTCCCATTGTTTGTGATTTCTCCGATGTGTTTGAGCTTGTTTCGGGTTTGCCACCCAAGTGGGCTATCGAGTTCCACGTTTACCTCATTCTAGGCGTGTAGGCGGTTAGTCGTCCCCCTATGAGGATGTCTACAAAGGAAAATGAGGAACTCAAGAAGCAGCTTTTGGAGCTTCAAGCTAAGCAGTTTATCCAGTCTAGTTCTTCACTGTGGCATGCCACGGTTGTCTTCGTTAAGAAGTCTGATGGTATCTTAGGCTTTGTATCGACTATCGCATGCTTAATGAGGTAACCATCAAGAATAAGTATACGTTGCCTAGGATCGATTATATGTTCGATCAATTGAGTGGTGCTAAGGTTTTTTCTCAGCTCAGCCTTACCACTAGTTTTCATCAACTATGAGTTGTGGAGGATAGCATTCTTCTTACAGCTTTTTGCACTCGTTATGGTTCTTTTGAGTGGCTTGTTATGTCGTTTGATTTGACGAATGCTCATGCTCTCTTTGTCAATCTCATGAATTGAGTATTCTAGGAATATCTCGATAGGTTCGTCCTTATGTTCATTGATGACATTCTTGTCTGCTTTAAGTCTAAAGCCGATCATGCTCAACATTTGAGGATTGTTTTGAGTATCCTTCGTCAGCATCAACTCAAGAAAGTGCCACATTTGGGAGAATAAGGTGAATTTCTTAGGCTACATTGTTTCTTCCGAGGGTATTTCGATCGATCCATCGAAGATTGAAGCCATCCATAGTTGGAAGAGTACCTAGAATATTTCTGAGATTCGTAGCTTCCTTGGATTGGTGGGTTATTACCGTCGATTCATCAAGAACTTTTCCCGCATCTTGCTTCCTCTGACTAGCCTTACTAAAAAGTCGTTCGTTTTATCTTGTCGAATAAGTGTGAAGCATCTTTCCAGCATTTGAAGGAGCTTCTCACTAATGCTCATATTCTTGTGGTTCCCGAAGGGAATCATGATCTTGTTATTTACATCGATGCTAGTAGATGTGGCCTCGGTGTCATGCTTATGTAGAGAGATTGAATAGTTACTTATGCTTCTAGGAAACTACGACCGAATGAAGTTTGTTATGCCACCCATGACCTCAAGTTAGCCGCCATAGTCTTCGCTTTGAAGATTTGGCGACATTATCTATTAGGTGAGCGCTTCATTCTATATACCGATCACAAATATTTGAAATATCTATTCACCTAGAAGGATCTTAATATGCGGCAACAACATTGGCTCGAGTTCCTTGCCTCCTATGACTTTGACATCCAGTACATTCCTGGAAAGGGGAAATGAGTTGCTGATGCGCTAAAACGCAAACACTTAGCTGTTGTTTCCATGATGTTAGCCGAGAAGGATATTTTAGAGACTCTATCTTTTTGTATTGTTCGTGATCATGCTCCATCTTTTGATTCTCCTATCTTATTATTCAGTTTGGAAGCTCGACCCAGCTTATTGGATCGTACTGTTGATGCTTAAAGGTAAGATCCTGATCTTGTGCATGTCATTCAGATTTGTGAGTCAAAATCCCATGACGAGGAGTTGAGGGATTTCAGCATTGATTCTCATGGGCATCTTTGTAAAAAGAATCACTTAATCGTGCCTTCTAGTTTTGATCTTAGACGGGACATTCTCAAAGACTGGCACCCTTCTAAGTATACTATTCAATCCGGCAGTAGCAAGATATATGCATATATGATACGCCTTTATTATTGGAAAGCATGAAGCATGATATGGTAAGTTATGTGAGTAATTACATGACTTGTCAACTCGTTGAACCCGAGCGTCAACATCCTTCTGGTCTTCTTCAACCACTTAAGGTCACATTGTAGAAATAAGATCATATCTCTATGGATTTCATTGATGTCCTACCACATTCGAGACAGGCCGTTGCAGTATTTGGATTATTGTTGATCGCCTCGCTAAGTCTGTTCACTTCATTCCTATTAAGTCTAATAGAACAGCTTCTCATCTGGCTAAGCTTTATATTAAGGAAATCATGAGAGTTCACAGTATTCCTAGTTCTATTGTTTGTGACCGTGATCCACTCTTCTTGAGTCATTTTTGGCAGAGTCTTTAGCAAGCTTTGGGAACAAAGCTTAATTTTAGCACATCATATCATTCGCAGTCTGATGGACAGACTAAACGGGTGAATCGTATTCTTGAGGAACTTATGCGTTCTGCATTCTAGATTTTGGTGGAAGTTGGGAGGACCACTTACCACTTGTGGTTTTTTCCTACCACAACGCTTTTAGTCTAGTATCGGTATGTCTCCTTTCGAAGCCTTACATGAAAGGCCATGTCGATCACCTTCGTGTTGGCTGGAAAACGAGGAGAAGCTTATTTTAGGCCCCGATTCTGTTCTTGATTCTACAGAGAAGATTATTCTTATTCATCAAAGAATGAAAGAGCCATAGAGTTGTCAGAAATACTATGTAGACAACTATAGGAAGCCTTTCGAGTTCTCTGTCGGCGACCTTGTCTTTATCCTTGTATCTCCTTTGAAGGGGGTTATGCGTTTAGTAGGACTGGAAAATTGGTTCCTCGCTTTATAGGACTGTTTCCTATTACTGAATGTATTGGCACTGTGGCTTATAGAATTTCACTTCCAGCTCATCTATTTGGCATTCATGATATATCTCACATCTCTCGGCTTAGGAAGTGTCTTCGAGAGTCAGATTCTATTATCGATTCTCCTGATTTGTAAGAGCTTGAGATCTCACCTAACATATACATTGTACAGCAGCCTATTCGCATTCATGCTTTCGAGGTGAGACGCATTCGAAATAAAGACGTGCCACTTGTGAAAGTTCAATGCTCTGCAAATCCCAACGACTGCACTTGGAAAACCAAAGAATTTATCGAGTAATCCTACCCTGGTTTTCTTTCTTCTCATAGCCATGGTGAGAATATATTTAACTCGAGCTTGTTTTTTCTTTTAATTGATGAAATAATTGTGCTGAATACGGCTTTCCTCTAGAAATTACAAGGACGCAATTTTTATAAGAGGGGAGTTTGTAACTACCTTGGTTTTGGTGATCTTCTGTAAATATTAAAGTATAACGGTGGTTAAAATTTAATAGTGTGAATTAAAAATAAAATTGGAGATTTAAATTTTTTATTTGGAATAAACAATGGATTTTGAAAATAAAATGAGAAAATAAAGTTTTGGAAACTTTATTTTGTTTTTTTGTGATAATAATGAATGAAATATGATTTTATTTAATGAAAATGCAATAATTCTAGTAATGATTGCAAAATGCTTCTTTTAATATTTTTAAAGGAAGTAATTGATTTTATAATGTGCTTATTTTAAGTAATAAGGTGAAATTTGATTTAAAAAAGATTTTTGGTATAAAATTGAGTTTAAAATGGTTTGTTATATTTTAATAAACAAGAGAATTATTTTATGTAAATTTTGGAATTAAAAATGATAATTTATGTATTTATTTGTGTAAAATTGGTTATTTATTTAAAAATAAGATTTTTTTAATAAAATTATTTTTAAAACTAAAATTATCATTTCATTAAATGCAAAATATTTTATGTAACTTAGAAATGTGTTTGTATATTTTTATTGTAGAGAAAACTCAAAAATAATATTATTTTTTCATTATAACATAAGTGTGTACATTTGTTTTTAGTGATAATTAATTGCCTAGGCTCTTTTGTTTGGGTCCAAAGCCATTAATTAGCTTAAGCCAAAA
This sequence comes from Allium cepa, assembly GCA_030765085.1. Classification (NCBI taxonomy): domain Eukaryota; kingdom Viridiplantae; phylum Streptophyta; class Magnoliopsida; order Asparagales; family Amaryllidaceae; genus Allium; species Allium cepa. The sequence continues at coordinate 513,680,445 of CM060941.1, forward strand.
GATGAGAAAAGATTTCTCCTGTACGTACACTTTGTTTCTTCTTCTTCAATAAGCAGAAAACCAAAAATAGAAAAAAATAAAGAAACTTCACTATTTTCAATCTAAGGCTTCTAATCTCCAATTTTCTTCAATAATTTGTGATTTTAATCAAATTGAAAGAGAATATAATAGGTAATCCACTCCATAAACCTAATTATTCATCAAAATTCTTTCTTTTATGAATAGGTTTGTCTGTAGGAGTTCTTATCTGTTTGCATGCTTCTATTTTATATTTCTACAGGTTCTTCAAGGCAATTCTAGCTTAAAGCTTCCACCTTTCATCACAAATCCGAATTTTCACTCTTCTTTTGCAATGTGAGATTTCACAAAATTCTAGCTGAAGCAAAAACTTCAAATTACAAACACCTATGAAAATTTAGCTTTGTAATTTATTTTCTGTTGATATCTTGTTTCTATGAAAACTAATTTGAGTAGCCTCCTTGCATGTCAGTTTCTTTCAATTCTGGTAATGAAATTCTGCCAGGTGTTCTTATGATGATAGTTCATGTGTTGTAGTATAAGTGTGTCAAATTTCATTGCTTAATTCATTTGTTTGATACCTCAAAACTGCTTTGGAAAATCAATACGAAGCCAGATATCAGCCTGCACATCATCCTGTGGTCATGGTCGACCACTAATTTCCCTCGGTCGACCTATAGGTTGACCTAGAAGCCCCTTAGGTAGGGTCATCCTATTAGTGTGAAAGGTCGATACCGAGGTTGACTTGGGTATTGATTTTTCTGCCTTGCCATCTTTTGTGTTCTGCCTTGTTTCCAGCTTATTTCGCCTTCTACTAGACTTTTGTGACATTTTTGTGTTGTTTTGATGGCCATGAAGCCTATCAATGGGCGAGCAAATTTTTTAGTGAATTTAGGATTCAAAATGAATCATTTTGAGTTGAATTCGAATGTCGATTTTTGAGAATTTTTAATGTTTTTCATTAATTTCGAGCATGGGTTTTTTCATATAATTTGGAAATAATTTTCTAAATAAGTTGCCATTTGAAATAATTAATATATAGTGTTTTTAAATTATTTTCGAGCTATAAAAACTATATATCCTTTATAATATGGGAATTTTCATAGATTGTTTTCAAAATTGATTTCGGGAAAATGGTTTTAAAAGCTTGTTTTCTCAAATAAATTATTTTACATATGAAATACACGTTTTTTAACTATTTGAGCGGATGAGAGGGAGAATTAAACGAATGGGTAAAACACGTGATATGGGACACATGTGTTTATCTTTTCGGTTAATTCCAGATTTGTTTATTTTATCATTTTGAACTTCGGGTCATGCTTGTTGAGGAAATGAGGTAAACATTATACTGCTTTTTAGTATGGCATTGGCTAGCAGTTAGTAAACCGTTGAGTGCGAACGTGTGGCATGTGACGCACGTTAACACTTTTCGGGTTCCTATATGAGAATTTGTAGCACGTTTGTCATTGCGACGTATTTGCCAGTACTGGACCTTTGGGTCATTTGTCCTTGCGGATGTTGTCCTTCAGGATATTTGTCATTGCGTCGTGGCGCCTTATTTTGAGAGAGCGGTACTTGGTGGGCTTTGGCCATATGCACGTGTTATATCTTTGAGATGATTTCATTAATTATGATTTTCCAAGTGTTTCTCTTTTTAAATTATTGGCCATTTGAGGCGTTTGAGATATCATATATATGGTAATTAATTCTTTGGAAATTTGAATTCCTATGAGTTTTATATTTGGGATTTGAGTTTCTAACACTTGGCGTTAATTTGAGATTTGTCGTTCTTGGCATTTATTTGGGATTTATATTCTCCTATGTTGGAGATATATGTAACTGCCTTTATGGCGTATTTTTGAGATTAAGATTTCTCTTTTAGAAATGCATTTGAGATTGCCGTTATGGCGGGTTTTGAGATTCTTCCTATTTAGGAGTTGTGGTTTCTCTAGACCATTATTGTTGTTTTGGGATATGCTGATGATAGGAGGCATGCCTAACTTAGTGCTTTTGTTATGGATTTTATCTCTTTTGAGATTATACATTTGTTTAATGATACCACTTCATCACTTGAAGTAACCACGTATACTTAGAACTATTTCTTCTCATTTGAGAAAAATTATCACACTTTTCCTTATGCATCTTATTGTCGTTTATCCTATTAAACAGATTGTTTTAGCTAGACTAACTCGTGTATTTTATACTCAGGTCAGACCGAGTTGTTTCAGGTTAGACACCTGCTTTTGGGCTTAGCTTAGCTTTGGTGCTTCCGCTTGGATAACTGTTTATCACCTTTTTGTTGTTGTCCTTTTTGATTGAATTTGATATATGTATATATTTTTGACTCATTGTATATAGCGTGGTCTTCATAGCACTATGATGCATGATTTTGTATTACACTAGGATGTATCTGTATATATGTATATATCTGTTGTTTGCTGTTCTATGAAGTGATGTGCATTTTAGTTGTTGTATTTTTTCCTGATAGATCCTTTAGCCCCCTATAGTTTTGTATTAAGCATTCACTAGATATGTCAATCTACTTGAGATTGGAAAAAAATTTAGAGCATTTATCGACATATTTAATAGATGTTTAAGATACGCTACAGATGGTTGCTCCTAACCAGCTCTATTCTCCGCATTAGCAGACCGTGTTACCCAGTAATACTCTTTGTTAATGTGGCTCTCGAGGTAGGGCGTCACATAATATTACTGGATTTTATATAAAAATGGTTTGGTTATCATAAGGTAAAAAAACCATCCATGTTTATGTGCGTTGTGGTTTTACGAGACACCTTTATTTTAAAAGGGTTTTATAAATATAGACATCAATATGATTGGATTGAGTTTTCACATGCTGGTTTACCAGACTGATCCGTGCAATATTTTCTTATAACGTTCCAGTAAGCCCAAATATGTTTTAGATTTAGATCTGGATGCTTTTGACCTTTAGGAGATGAGCCGGATGTTTCCAAGATGTATTAACGTATTTTATTTCCATTGCATTTTCTTGTTTGTATTTATCAACAATTGTGAGGACATGTTTTTAAAAATGTCCAGGTTGATGATAGGATTGGTTTACTCTGATTGATATATGTATATTACAGTTTTCTTTGGTAAAAATCATTTGTATATTACAGATTACTCATTACGATGTGAGCTTTTATTTTGTCTTTTATTTTCTTCCACCTCAACAATCTGTCTTTCCAGCACTTGAATTCTCGGCACATGAATACAATGGATGTATCGGTATTGACTTGGGAGGGTCAAAAAGGTGGGTTGCTACATGTGGTATCAGAGCTTATGTTGAGTGAGCACCTCGGCTTTGGTGTGGTGAATCATTTGAGATAGGGTAAGTTAGATCCTAGAAAGAGTTTGAGTGTATTATATATATATAATCGTGTCTTTATTGGTGATATAAATTATCGTATTGATTTATTAGTTGAGTTGCTTATGGACCTGGTCGATACATAATGTACAACAATATCGATAGGGATTTATAAACATTGAACTAGGAAAACCGACATAGTATTATTTTGAAAATTGGGTAAATGAAATAATATTGCTAAGATAATAATTTTTAGAAATTTATATAATTATTTTTAAGGTGTTTGTTTGTTAGGAAATGGCAGTACTAATTTATTATCATTTATTGTTTGAATAATCATGCTCACCGATTTAGGAGCATTGGGTATTGGTTATTGATTAATTATTTATTCTTGACCAGTTTATAAGCATTTACTTTTTGATTAAATTAAATTAAGTAGAACACCTTGTGAATTTAGTTTTACAATTTGAGTATAATGCATTTAATGATAATGTTGAGTTAAAATTTAATTTTAATAAATGTTTTTTAATATAACTTAAAACAAATTAACATTTATGAAATGATTTTATATGAAAGGGTGAAATTATATAAATATGATTTTTAAACATGGTTTATAAATAAAAAGGGTTTAAACCGAGAATTTGACAACTTGAATCCTGGTATTTGAAGATTTTTTTTTTAAAGTGCCAGAGAAAATAATAATAGTATTATCTGAGATGTATTTTTGAATAGAAATATTTTTAAATAATTTTGAAGGAAACAGAAAGCACTGAACTCACTTTGGTTGTTGGAAAATAATTTCGATGATGACTGCAACATCATCGGTATTCACTTTCGAGTTTCGAAGTGTGGGATTGCTACCATGGTTGTTTTGCTTCATAATTATTTGGTAAAACAAGTTGATTTAAATTCAGAACTAGATTTGATATAAAAAATGGATAGGTATATTATTATTATTTCAAAATTATTTGAAATAAAGACCGGGTGTTATATTCTTTATTTTATGGATTTAATATCCTATGTATTAGAGTCATTTGGTTTTGCATCTTATTTTGATATGTTGTTTGGTAAATTTTCATTTATTGAAATGAAATGGAATTTCTGAAGATTTCGAATAGTAGGGACTTCCAAATTTGAATTGGAATTTAAAGCTAAGTGTTTTGTGAGAATATAAGAGATAAGTTTTTATAGCTTATACTTTCGAGATGATAGTAAATTTAAAAGAAGTTTCAAAATTAGTAAACATCCTGGTTAAGTAAAAAATTCTGAAACTGTACATATACTCTTAGGAAGTAGAAGAGTATTTTTCATATGTTACAGAATGTTAATAAACTTAAGTAATATTTCTTATATAAGATAACGAATCTTTAAAAAGTAAGTACAATCTTGGGAAATGTTTTATTAATAAGGATAAGCCTTTATAAAGTGTTTGTGGGCTAAAAGTAATATGTTATGAAATGACTTCTAAAATGAATTCTAGTATTAATTTAGAATACAAACTAAAATTTTAAAGTGTCGATAAACGTAAATTGTGTTTTTAAGATGTTGATGAACTTAAACAACGAAATGCTTGATAAACGAATTTAATATTAAATGAAAGTACTATTGGTGTAAGTTAATTGTGATTTAAAAATGATGCGAATAAAAAGAATTGGGTGTAATTAAGAAACCAATAGAATAAATATGTAGGATGTATGTAGATCATTTTATTCGCACGACAATTTTTGATCCGGACTCAGGCGCATAAGTTCGAGGAGATTTACACTGTTCCGAACAAGGATTTTTCACTTGATTCCCGATGGTGAACATTAGATATAGATTTTGATTGGATTCTGAAGTTTTCTATCATTGTCTATGGATATGCAAGGAGAGCGGTGGTTTCTAATTAAGAAACTGGATCAAAGTCCACAACAGGGAATTCGAGTGAGTGATTCTAGTTTGAAAGTGAAATTTGTGTGATCGAGTGGGTGATCAGATTTGACATTTCATGCGGATGACATATGACATTGTATGGGCTTTACTATAGTTGTATGATTTTGGCATTAATGCAAGTTATAAGATTTGATATGGCATATTTGGTTAAGAAGATTATTGCATACGATTTAGCAAGTTAGATTCATGTTATATGATGGATGAGTTGTTGTATTGCTTTAATTGTCATATTTAGCTCTCTTTTTGGTCATTTAAGTGCAATTCAAGTATATGGAAACAAAGACTTGCTAGCTTATTGCTTTTGATTTCATGAGTAGAGTTTGGTTATCCAACAAATTGGTATATAATAGATTTAGAGTTTGGTGATTGATTGATGATTTTATCCCCAAATATGGGAGGCCATTTTTGGACTTGTTTTCTTTTGTTGGTTTGGATCATTTATGGTAAGTTGAAGTTTTTTCAAACAACCCGCACAAAGTAGGTGCTGCAGAAATTTCAGTAACATAGGAGATCTTAAATTTTAATAACACATTTCAACGAATTGATTTGTGAAAGCTTAAGAGACTTTATAAGTTTAAGTAATCCATTTGTATATGTTGGCATAAAAAATGGTCACAATACCCAGTTGTACATGAAAGTACCAATATCCAGTCACAAATACAAGATAATATAATGTAGAGAATATACATTGAAGAATAATAAAATTAAAACAGAAAGCAAGTAAAGAGAGACACAGATTTATAGTTGCTCAGCTAACTCCGGCCTACGTCAACTCCGAAGATTTTCCTTTTATTTGTTTACGCTGTTGTTACAATTACAAATCCTGAAATCTCAGAATAAAAAGGGCAAAGTATCGCCTAGGTAGAAGATAGAGTAAAGGCAAAAGAAAATCCCTTTGTACATGCCATGTCTATTGTATTCATAGGAGAAGACGTGAAAACACAGTTAAAAACCCAGATCTAGAACCCTAAATCCAAGATGAGCCTACCCAGGCAGTTTGTGGCCCACTGGAGCCCACACTTGGGATCAGGGCCGATCCCTAATTTAGGGGATTTAAGGGGTGTGGTCCCTTTGATGTATCCCCCATGTAGTGGTGTACTTCTACTTCAATTTAATGGTGATTGCATTTGTAGATTTTTGAGTTATTGACGGAGCATTGCTATGAACTTGAATATGGCTGATCCCTCATAGGGGAGAGGGCCGATCCCTCCAAATTCTTCCATTGATGTGCAATCCCTTGGGTAGACTCCTAAGGGTCACTTCTTTTCATTTCCAAAGTTATACTTCAATTTTCCTTGTGTTTGTTGAGTTACGAAGCGATCATCATTGGTTGTGTTGTATGCATCCTATTCAATCCGATCCCTCTACTATGCTCCCTCTATTCGGATCCCTTTTTTTAGAGTGAATATTCCAATCCAACACCTCTCTTAGGGGAGTGCTCCTCCCATACTTAGCCATTTTTGAGTGATTTTCATCCGAATCCATTCAACTATAGTCCATAGCTCAAAATATAATTGATCTTAAATCCTATTAACCATCTCTCCAGGCATATTGCCTTGTTGATCATGAAGTCTGATGGGCTAAATCCGCCTGTGTATACCCTTGCCAAAATGCTTGTAAACGTGTTGCCCCTTAAAACATGCCTTGCGATTGGAAAGTGTGTTGCCAATTGCCATAAATCCAAAATCTGAAGTACATTATCCATCGATAACCATGTTATCCAATCCGAATCCAGCCTACAACCAATCGAAATCCATTATCTCTTCGGATCATTAAAGAAATCCATGACCATTCTAAGTGGATATCCAATTCCGAATCCAGGATCTCTCTAGATCATTTTATCAAAATCCATATCCATTTGAAGCCAAATCCATTACCGTTCGAGGTTGATATCCAAATCCATGACCACTTCGGTTCATTAGCCAATTCTAGGACCGCTCTAGGCTCATATCCAAGTCCGCGACTGCTCCAAATCAATGTTCAAATCCATAACTGTTTGAAGCTAATTTCCAAACCTATTACCTCTCAAGGTCATTAACCAAATCTGGGATTGCTCAAGGCCATATCCAATTCTTCGACCACTTCGTGTCAATGTCCAAATGCATAGCTGTTCGAAGTCGATATCCAAATCTGTGACCACTCCGAGTCCTTGTCGAGCACAATCCAAACTCGACGTCCGAATAAGCCAAACATGTTGCTCTTTACAAAGGATGTTATTTCACGTACTCCAGTTCAATGTCTTTGAACATTAATTGGTGTCTTGGTCTAAGTCCTAGGCCGATAGCGGTCTCTCTGGACACTTTTCGAGCATTGACCTACTCCTTGCCGAGCGTAATCCATAGTTTACATCCTATTGGGTTTTATTTACCGATCTCGACTCTTCGACCAGGGACTTAATCCTTGTGCATGTCCATTATGTCGCTCTTCGGCGAAGGGACTCAAACCTTATGGTTACTACCCCATCACTTCGATCGGGACAATATTCATGGCCTGCTTTATTAGTCATAGTAATGTAGATCATAAATAACTTAATGAATAAGAAATCGTACATCAAGTAGTCCAAAAACTAAAAAAGCCTATGGGTGCCTCTTTGGGCATGACGGTTCATCATCATCCCAAAGCATGCCTAGGGATCTTCCTCGACCTCGTACATATGTAAGTGACTTAACAACCCTATTATATAGTTTATTAATATATTATTATGGTCAGAGTACAAGTACTGAACTTGGCTCTTACCATCATGATTAGCTAGTGACGATCCATGACCCCGGTCATGAGCCATTCCTATTTTCATTCGATGTAGATGGTGGCTACTCTTGTTCCACCATCATTATTCGATTCTCACAAACTGCGACAGTCTGCCATTCCTGATGTGCTCCTCAATCATATCCTTTAAATGCCTGTGTTCATCTATGGTTTACCCGTTCAATTCGTGGAATAGGCAGTACTTTCAAAAAATATGCTTGGTCCATGGGATCCCTCCTTACCAGTTTTCGATAGGGGAGTTGCCCCTAGTGTCAAGGAAAATTCGTTTTGGGCTTTCCATCAAATCCGAGTAGGAGGAGAACTTCACTTCCCACTCTTTCCATTGCCTTTTCGTCCAATAATACCCATCATCCAGATTCTGTTTGCCTTTATCATTCTTGTTCACATCTCCTGATGATCCACCGCTTTGCACAGCGTTTACCTCTGGTTTATCAGCTCATGTATCTACCTACCACAGGAACCTTCCTGCTTCATGGTAAAACTCCCTGAGATTCATAGGTAGATCCCACACAATAACTCATTGTAATCCATGCCATCTGCAATTCTTGATACAGCTACCATTAAAACCATAGATCGATCTAGCTGATCTACCAATGTCGTCCCATTATGAAATCGTGTTAGAAAACTCCTTAGATACTCTCATGTCTTCTATTTGAGTGTTTCCAGATTCATTAGATTTTAGGGTCTCCAAAATATGAACCCTAAACTGCCTTACAAATCTTTCGACCAATCCGGTCCATGTGTCAATAGAACCGCTCTCCAATTTCCTGAACTATAGTGCAACTATATCCATAAGATATAAGGGAAATCATTATGCCATAATTTTCTCTGATGCCCCCAGTACTTGCATTTTCCGATATACCTCATCATAAGCATAGTTGAGTCCGAATTTCTGTCATATACTTCCATTGTTGTTAGTATAAACTTCGGTGGATTCCTAGCATCCTTGATATTAGGAGAGAATGGACTCCTATTCACACCCTCCAGATCCCAGTTCGCCAGTCCTTCATGCATAGCTCTCCTAATCATCTCTGCAAACCTGTCCTTATTATCCAAAAGTAGTGTCCTATCATTATTTCTGAACTACCTCTTGAGCCCCCGAGGGAATTCTAGAACATATTCCTCTACCGTGTATCCAAATTTCGATTTGCACCAAAATCCATAGGATCAACCACATGTCCTCCGACATTGTTACCGACGAGCATGCCCTCAAGTCTATTCCCATGGTCCTGGTTCTGATTTCCAACGAATCTGGTCACATTAAATTCTTGGTCCGAGTTCCACTAGCTCATACTACTCTATTCCCTTATTTCCATGCTTTCAGCTTATCCAATCAGTCGGAGTGGATTTTGCACCATTTCCTCCTATCTCTTCAGCATTCTTTCCTTCATAGCATCCATTATCATTTCCATTCATCCTTGGTAGTGTAGATGGAAGCTTGATTAGCTCTAACTCCAGAGAAAGCCCCATGACTCCCTCCATGATGGCTCATTTTCAGTAGCTCTCTCCTTGTTGATTGTCTAACCACTGCTCCAAATCTAAGCTATCTAGTTGATTCCAAATTTGACCTCCTAATCTGCGAGGGCTAGCTTTCTCAGTGAAATCGCCAAATTGTTGGTGTCGAAAATGGCCACCAAAACCAAGTTGTATGTGAAAACACCAAAATCCAGTCACGGATCTCAAATAATATAATGTAGAGAATATAAATTGAATAATAATAAAATTAAAATAGAAAGCAGGTAAAGAGACACATAAATTTATAGTAGTTCAGCTAACTCCACCATTAGTTCACTCTAAAGATTTTTCTTTTATTCATTTATGCTGCTATTATAGTTACAAACTCGTGAAATCCCAGAATAAAAATGGTAGAGTATCACTTAGGTAGAAGATAGAATGAAGCCGAAATAAGATCCTTTTATTGATGTCATTTCTGCTGTATTTATAAGATAAGACATAAAAATATATGCCTCAAAACTCGGATCTAGAACTCTAAAGCCAAGACGAGCCTGCCTAGAAAATTTGAGGCCTATCGGAGCCCACACTAAGGATGGGGTCGATCCCAATTTTTGGGGATATATGCGGTGCGATCTCTCTGATGGGTCCCCTAAGTCGTTATGTACTTTCCCTCCTATTTCGTGTTGATTGTATTTGTATATTATGAGTTATTGACCGATCATCACTATAAACTCGAATATGGTCGATTCGTCATAGATAGAGGGACAATTCCTCATAGGCAAGAGGCTGATCCCTCCAAACTCCTCCATTTGATGTGCGATCCCTCGGATAGACTTGTTAATGTCCTTTCTTTGTGTTCCCAAAGTCATTTCAATCCGTCTTGTGGTCATTAAGTTATGGAGCAACTGTCATGTAGTTATGTTGTGTGCATCTTGTTCAATCTAGTCCCTCTACTCTGATCCCCCTATTCCTATCCCTTTTTGTAGAGTGAATATTCCGATCTGATCTCTCTCCTAGGGAGTGTGCTAGTTCCATGCTTAGTCTTTTTTTAAATGTTGTCCATCAAAATCCATTCAACTATAATCGAAAATTTCAAATATAATCGATCTCCAATCCTGGTAACCGTCTCAACAGTCTTTCCACCTTGATGATTATAAAGTACTTTGGGTTAAATCTGCATGTATACTGCCTTGTCGAAAGGCGAGTTAATAGTATAAATTGGTTTTGCAAGATTAAAAGGTGAGAACTTTTTTAAAGCTAAGGGTTCAAAGATATTTTTCTTACTTTTGAAATTTGGAAAACGAAATTCTTTTAAGAAGGGAGAATGTAACATGCTAGAATTTTTTTGTTTAACTGTGAATACTTGATTAATTTTCAATATTGGGATAATCGATTTTAAGGTTTAAAAACTTGAATCAAAATATATGGATAATTTATATATTTGAAATTGTGGATTTAATATTTGAATAGTGATTTAGATATTTGGATTTTGAATTGAATATTTATTTAAGGAATTTAATGGTCTTGTTTAACTCCTTTAAATTAGTAACGAAAAATAGTGAATTCATTTTGTAAATTTATTGGCAATAATAAATGGTTTGGACAAATAATAAGAAATTTCAATTTTTAAGATAACGACCTAGATTTTTAAACGTTTTACATTTAGACATCGAAATTAATTAAATAATGAATTTTGAATAAAATGTTTTCAAAAGCTTATTTAAACCGATTTTGAATAATTATCATAATAGAAAACTTTTAATTTATAATTAAAAGTAATTAAACTGGTTTTATTAATAGTTAGTTTAATTAATGTGTGAAATTGTAATTTTAGGGCATTGTGTTGGATTTTGACGAAACCAGTGTCATTGGATCCCCAATAATAAGGTGAGATGTGCCAACGAGTTTCATGACGACCCGATGCACCATATGTTCGTGCGAATTCGAAACACTAGTGATTTAATTAAGTGAATTAAAATAAAATAACTGAAAAGCTAACTTCTTTATACGATAAATTAGGTCCTGAAACTAGTTTCGCTGAGTTCAAAATAAGGGTATTTGGTTAGGAACGCCTGTAAGCACGCATCGTTTGGAGTGTGTATTTTTGGGCATGAATAATGCAGTAGAAATTTTCTATATAAGGACCCACACGCTTATCCATTTGCTCAAACCCTAAGTTAAAACCCTAACCGCCATTTTTTTCCTCTTTGTCCAATGGCTACAATTGATGGTGGTGCTAGAGGCCGTTTCAAGCCGGGGTTCCAATTGTAAAGTTGGTCGCGGAGGGGGAAGTGAAGGTGATGACCGATTGGATCGAGCTATTACGACTCGAGGTAGCAGGATTTTGGTGATGAACACGGCATGTTCTTTTGTTTAGTGGCGGAGCTGCGGGCCATCTTAAGCGGCGAGGACGGAAATAATCGAGCATTAGGGTGGGGGCAAACTCCAGTGAGGTCATGAAGGACATAGGTGGTGCATGATAGCAGGGATAGGCGTTTGAAGTTTGGGCCGCTTTTTGAGTGAGGATGTGGGTTTAGCAGGGGGTTTTTAGGGCTAAGCATGGAATAATTACGATAATTAGGGGATTAGTGGAGGTTATTACTGGTTATTAAATTTATTAATTCGAAAATCTTGCAAAATCAGCATCTTGTTCATACTAGGTCCCGATCGAACGCGGTCAGTCGCGTTGGATTCATAATAATGATATCAACGTTATGAAATTGATTCATGGGAATTAAGGCTTGTAGAATTTCAAAGTAAAATCAAACGTTGTTCGATTTTAGAGGAAACCAGAACGCTTCGGCGATAACTAGAATTTTGGTGAGTTGACTCACCTCTGAGTGAACACTATAACATTATATAGTTGTTATAAAATTGTTGATTGGATGTTTATCTGCTGGTTGTTTGGCTTTGTTGAATTATAGAATCTAAAAGCGGTCAATACATGAATCATTTGTAGGGAATCTATCTAATGTACAAGAAATTATAGAGGGATCCAAGTGGATTTATCGCCATTATTGATTTAATTTGAATTATATCTGTTGTATAAATCATTGAATGTCAAACCTGATTGTATGAAACTATTGGTTATGACATTTCTATGTTCAAACTTAACTCTTATAGTGATAAAAATTAATAACAACATTGGTTAAGTGCTTTCACGGCCATTGACATCGATTTAGTATTTTAAATACTATTAATGGCCGTTTGGCTTCAAATTGGTTTTGATTTGGAGAATGATTTAAAATATGACTTTTGTATTTTCTGGAATATTTTGTTTAAATGGGTTTTGGAACTTCTCTATTTTACTCCAACCTCTTTCTTCAACTTTTCTATAGAATTGTTTTAAAGTTGTTAAAATATTATTTTAAAAGTTATTTATTTATATTTAATATTTTTTAAAGTTATTTATCAATATTTTAATTTTGTGAAAAGCTATTTATTTAAATAATTAATACTGTTTGAAAATAAGAATAATTATTATTTATTGATAGTGATTTGGAATTAATAGTTATTATTCATATAATAATGTTTGAAATTGATAATTATTATGTATCAATAATGTTTTGGAAGTTAATTATTATTTATTATAATAAAGTTTGAACAATTTCTTGTTATTGTTTTATTAATAACATTTTAAATTGTTAATTATTTTATGTATAATTTTTTGAAGTTATTAATCATTATATTAATAGTGTTTTGAGTAAAATGTTTATTTTATTAATGTTGTTCTAAAGGAAAATTGATTTTAGTTACTAGTGTTATGGAAAAGTAATTTATTATTTATTTATGATGTTTAAAGAGAGTGCCCCTCCCAGTACCACAAATCTCGCTATGCACCTCGTGGCTCTTCTTTGTTTCCAAGTCGCATACTCTGGTATACACCCTCAGGAAATATTAGATGTCATAATACCCCTAATATACTGGCTATTATCTTCATACTCATCCTCTTTCGGTCCGAAATCGATCGCCGAGATTAATTCATTTGATTAATTATATTATGAATAATAAATTGATTTCTAAAAGGAATTTCATTTAAAAAGAGGATTTATAAATGAAAAGCAGTTTTGGATTGATAAAGGATTTTCATAAACACTTTATAAAGGATTTTTATAAAGGTGTTCTAGAAGGAATTTCTATAAGGGATCTTCATTAGGAGTTTTATAAAAGACTTAAGTTTTATAAATTATTCCGAAGATTTATCAAGGTTTTTGAAAAGGTTTTATCAATTTATAAAAAAAGAGTTTTATGAATGTTCGAGAGATTTGTAAAAGAGATTAATAAATGATTTTTTTAATTTATAAAGGAATTTTATAAGTGTTTTTTGAGTTTTATAAAAGGATAATTCATAAAAGAAGATGAGATTGATTTCCATAAAAGATCTTTAATTAATTACGGTGGTATGGAAAGCATCTTTCCATACTTAATACTAAAAGGAAATCATTCTCAGTGTTTCTAAATATACTTATACCATTGAGGTAATATCATTGAGATAAGTATAAGGATTTTTTCCCAAGTATTGAAAGGAGGACAAGGATTTGTGAATGTATCTTTGTATAGTAGTTTGATACAAGTATTTATACAACGAATTTTTAACTAATGAAAGGATTAATAAAAGAGGTTGGTGATTTCTTATGTGTTTAACCAATGTTCATTTCCTTATGGAAATAAAGCCCTGAATTAGATTGTTGTTTTATTTAATAGTTAAATAACAAGCTATCAAACTTGGTCTGTTTTAAACTATCGTCATCGGTTTAGAGAGATCGAGATCAGATATTTTATCCGAAACCCACTTCAAATTGGCATAAGCATTCGAGTGGTTGACATTTTGATCATGATATTTTCAGAGATGGAGTTATTTGAAGTGTAAGGATTACTTGCTACTAATTCTGAAGGTGATTCCAAAATGGATGTACTAGAGGTAGGCCCTTCCGTTTTGTTCAATCCTAAAACGAAGTTGTATGGAATACATGCTAGCATTGCATTTCTGCCTCGAGGGTAGCGTTCGCATTCCAAGTGGGAATTGCTAAAAGGTAAAAGCATAGCCTTAAGCCTTACAATCGGAAAATAGGTAAAATAGGGAATGCAACAGAGTTATGTGGGTTGCTCCCATTATGATGTGTCTTCACCTTTCTAGACCATTATATCATGGATTTGATTATACATGAGAGCTCTCGATTAAGGTTGGAAAGCAACCGGGTTAATGACATATACAGAGCTATCAAAGTTCATGGGTAGGTCGATTCTATGTTGGTAGATGTAGATGAAGTTCAGGGCCTAACCCTGATATATTTTATGTAGAGATATACTGTATGGAATGTAGCCATTTACCTTGCCATTATTGGAATCCATTCTTCCATACATGCCTTTACGGTTTTGATTGTAAACCTAGTATGTTGGAATTTAATTAATGTAACAATTTTGCCTTTGATTCAATATTTATTTTAAACTCTAGACATTATAATGATATCATAGGATTTTATATAATACTAGTTTGGTTATCGTAAGGTAAAAACATGTCCGTATTTATGTGCGAAGTGGTCTTACGAGATACCTTTATTTTAAATGGGTTTTGTTGTTGAATATGCAACTATGTGATTTTGTTTGATGATAATAAACACACACACACACACATACACATATATATATTCATTTAAATGTATTTGTTATTGTGCTATTTTATTTTTTACATAATTAAATAAATATTTGATGAATAAAATAAATAACACAAAATTTAAATTCAAACGGATATTTTATTCAAATAAATATTTTATTACAATCTTGAATAGTATAAAATTTGAGCTCTCACTATATATACAAAATTTCAATTACAAAACAATTTTGATTACAACACAATTTTTTACTATACAATGCTTACATACATTTTCACCTCACTAAATATCACTCATTCACTCGTATTTATCTTCAAATCTATTCCAGATTGAATCCAGCATCTGAAATATCTGCAAAATAAACACCGACGCAGTAAATTGAAGAAGAAATATTTTTGAAATGTAAAATATAATGTGTGTTTTGAACAATGATATTTTCCTCAGTTATTTGGGTTGTTCATCATCATTTTCATTTGAATTCATTCATACACGAACGACTTATGACATGCATAGTGTATCACTGTACATGCCACAAAGCCGTGCATACCGATATAAACTTGATAAAATTGCAGCGACAGGTGAGCACAAGGTCAAACCCAAGCCATAAGATGGATTCAACTCAGGTGCAATACAAAAACATTACAAAATTATCGAGCACAGGTTCTCATGCAACAAGAATTCAAAACCAACATAAAACAAGCTTCGACCAAAAATTCAATGTGTATACATAAGAACAGACTCGACAGCGTAGTCATGAAGCAACCATCCTAGACTTGTACAGACCAGTGTGTACAACAAGACACCAACATTCAAAATGACAGCAAGACTACTACTCATACAACAAGACAGACTCAAGTACACAAGTCCAAATGAATGGGCAAGCCGACCAAACCAAACTACAAGCAACTTAACAGAATTAAGTGAATATGCAACAGAACCAGACAACAGTGAGGCATGAAACAATTCCAGCCATCAATGTACACGTGAACAATTGAATCCAGACCCAATAGCCAGAAAATCAAAGTGCAATCAAACTGCATAGCTCCATATGAAACCAGACTACACGAACACGCACATATATACATACATAAATGTATGTATGTATACAAATGGAGATGACCAACATCTAAAGTGCAACATGAAACCCATGGTTGAAATGCAACCAGACTTCATTCAAAGTGCACCGGACAATAACAAAGGCAAGAATGTGCTCACAAGGTCAAATGGTCTAGTTTGAATGCAAGACAGGGTCATCCACATATATACATGTAGACCACAATTTAATTTCCAAGCAACCCAGCAAAATTAACCAAGCTCGTATGCCAGTTAAGTTTTAAACATATAGTACAAATATACAGTGGAGCATGAATCAGTTCAGGTATGAAAGTAATATAGGACCTATAAAACAATGAATGAAATTCAAGAAAATGAATATAATATAGGGTAACCCAAAGAATCAAAGCCGTGGTGACCAAGGTAGAGTTTGAACAAGTCATAGTCAAAGACAGGTGATAACATGAATTGAATAAGTCCATATAATATCACAAGTACATTGAGCAAGTCAAGGCCGAAATAAATGAAAAAAATTCAAAGTCTTGGAGCAACACGCATGGATGAACAAAAAATCAAAAAATCAAACAAGTCGTGGTAACCAAGCAAAGCGCATCAGAAAAATATTCGAATTGTACCAGTCTAAACAAATCATATGTATTCAAGTAAAATTGAACCGCCGAGCAAATTTAGCATACAAATTCAAATGAAATATTTGATAAAATTAAGGGGATCGATATCTATAAATTCTCATATCATCATCGGCAGAAAATAGCATCGAGTTAAAGCATATCAACGAAAGTAATAAATGAAATCGCATATCAGTATTATTCAATTTAAACTCGACAAATTGAAGTAGCCGAGTGAATTCAAAGCAAGACGATCGATCGAAAAAATAGTCAACGCTAAAACATCTATTCAATCGATTAACTAGAATCGGCGGTTTCAATTTCCATAAGCCCTAAATTTTTGAAAGAGGAACAAACGAAGGAATGAACGAAAGCAAAAGGAATCGATAGACAAAAATAAGAAAAATGGGGACAACTTATTTTAGTTCCTTTGTGCCGATCTCATTTATTTCTTTTGGGTCGATCTATTTGGGCTATAGTGGTTATATAGGGTTTTATATTTTAAAATTGTTTATATTTTTTAATTTCTTTTTAACTTGTGTAATTGTCTAGTCGTGTGACCAGAGAACGAACTACGGTGGTATAGTTCGAGAATTTACAACTCAATGGCTGAGTTATGGCAGAGTATTGAGAGTAGAGTTAGGTTAGTCGATAGTGGGTGTTGCAAGTTTACGTGTGTAAGCATCTAGCTACTTAATTTCTAGTAGAAACCTTGGGGCAGCACATAGGTAGGGTTTGACCGAAGCTAGGTAAATCTGTGTTGTTTTATTTCTTTTTTTATTATACTGCTATTATCTGTGCTGCAATTATTTTATATATTTCTGTATTAATTTTTATTATTATTAGTATCACCCTATTCACTTTCCCTCTAGGGTGAAATCGATCCAACATTTATAAATGTAGAAATTAATATGA
Source organism: Allium cepa (assembly GCA_030765085.1). NCBI lineage: Eukaryota > Viridiplantae > Streptophyta > Magnoliopsida > Asparagales > Amaryllidaceae > Allium > Allium cepa. The sequence continues at coordinate 513,698,150 of CM060941.1, forward strand.
TTGGATTATGTTTTCTCAGGCTAGTTTACCAGACTTATCCGAGCGTCATTTTCTTATAATTCTTAGGTCGGCCCGAGTATATTTCAGATTTAGTTCTGGACACTTTGGAGCTTCAAGAGAAACCAGACGTTTACAAGACGTATTCACGTATTTATTTCCGTTGCATTTTCTTGTTTGTATTTACCAGCAATTGTATGAATAGACTGTTATAACTATCCAGGCTAATAATATGTTCGGTTTACTCTGACTGATGTATGTATATTACAGTTTTCTTTGGTGAAGATTGTGTATATTAGAGATTACTCGTTACAATGCGAGATACTATTCTCTTTTATTTTCTTCCACCTCAATAATCTATCCTTCTGGCACTTGGATGCTCGACACGTGAATACGGTAAATGTATTGGTGTCGACTTTTAAAGGTCAAAAAGGTGGATCGTTAAACGATTGATGTTTTGTGATGAGTTTCTATATTAAGTACCCTTGCATCGCCTCATTTTACCTTTGACATATCTTACTATTATTGAGATACGTTGACACATTTATTATTATATGTGTTCATGAATGGTTGAGATGTATATACTGGACATATTATGTATATTTATGGTGTTAGTGGGTATTTGACTATCGTTTTAAATCCATTTGGACTCGCTTCTATTTATCATTACATGTTATGGCTCCGTGGATGACTCTGTGTTGTCAGTGATCAATTTTATATTGTGTATTATTCTGTCTTGAAGACAAATATGTTTGTTGCTTTTTGCTGATACCGTGTACGTATATTTGAGTTGTTTATGTTTTTTTTAGATATATACCGGTGTTAATCCAATGGAATATTTAGTGCGTAGCCCCATATAGCCTTTTCTTCTGTATTATTTGACAATATTGCATAGTAATACTTTTGGATAGTATGTATAGAAGTGGGATGTTAACCCTACAATCAAGATGTTAACAGAAAAATCCATTTTTACCCACCAATAGGAATTGTTCTCTTTATTTTATTATTAAATCCAATTTGGTACTATCACTTCGATCGGTTAGTTATCCACTTAGTCTACATATGGACTTATGGATAAGCCAGCGAGGATGTGTAACATATGGGGTAATTTTTTTTTATTTTTTTTTGAGATAATACTAGTAGAATTGCACAACGTTGAAAAACTAACCTTTCGATTACATAATTTAAAAAATAAAATATTTAACGTAGTTTTTCATTGATTTTAGTTAAATATCAAATAATAACATATTGAAATAGATTTAAATTTAACAGATTTGAGAAGAAATTTATGTAAAGAACAAAGTAAAAAGACACAGTACAACATCGAATTCATCTGGCCAATTCTTTTACTTTAACCACCAAATAGGAAGGCCATAATAACTGGTAGGAAAAGACAAATTGTAAAGATATTTTATTTTTCAGAGTAGATCTACCGACAACTTCTTCAAGTTTCCATGCGCTTACTTCTTCACGTTATTCATTCTTTAATTCCATCTTTAGACTCGTAAAAAAGATCTCTGCGATTACTTCTTCAGGTTATTCATTCTTTAATTCCATCTTTAGACTCGTAAAAAGATCTTTGATCTCCACCTGGAATCCTTCTTCAACCTTTATACAGTTAAAACAAAAACATATTAGTCAAAGAACTATGATTTTTCTACACTGAAGAACCCTGCTTTTACCTCGATTCCAGTGAATCAGTTAAAAAAAAAAATTAAAAATGAACGTAAACATAAAAATAAATATAAAATACCTGAGAAGTAATCGTCAAATCTAAAATCTGTTCTGAAAATTGCAGCGAGTTTGCAGTGACCACATTCAGATGAAGACGTTCAATAAGATTAAGAACTTTCACCAATGTACCTTTGCTCGCTTGAAAGCAATGTATTTTGATTAAATATGCGTTTCCGGAAATTTGAATATCAACAATTAGGTTTCGGTCATCAACGGTCGAAGCTGAAACAAGCTTAGACTTTTCGTTCGGAAGCTCATCAGCCTCAACATTCCTGACACTGGCTGCTACTTGCTCTTCAAGCATCCTCACTTTTTCTTGCATTTGTTTCATATATTCGATTGTTTTCGCCAGCACTGATGCCTTGTCTCTCTGCATTATCAAAATGTTCGGTAAAGTTGACAATTTAAATTAATGAATAAAGATACTATACATACCTTCTTCAAACCTGGGACAATAGCTGACAATGCGATCAAATTTTCTGTTATTTTCTCCCTCCTTTTCCTCTCTGCAATTACATGTTCACGATTAGCCGAATCAGGCCTACTCCTCGTTGTTCTCGACCTGTTCGTTATTTTCTTAACTGCAGGCGTTGCGTGTAGGTCCACTTGAGAGCTTGGATCACCAAATGAAAGAATTTTTGGAATGTTTCCGTTACTTCTTCCAGGGAATTCTACAAATTTTCCTTTTACAATATTGTTTATATTATCGGGTGGACTCTCGGGTGATTCTAAACAGGAATTATCTGAAGAAGGAAGTTCTTGAATGTACTGATCCCAATCATTATCTCCGGTTAAATAGATATCTAAACTGTCTGAAGCAGCTTCCCATTGACTGTTTGCGTAGTTCATGCTTTCCCTCCCCTGTAACTGTTAATTGATCATTTACTTTGAATTTTTTTTTGTGTTTGATCAACGTTGAAAAAATCAAACTTACCGAATTGTTCAAAAACGATTCAACATCAGTTATGTCCATATTTATCTTCCTGGTAATAGCCATTCAAAATTCTCTCACATTGTTAAATCAAATGAAATACGACTAATATGTTCAGTACGTTCGCTAAAATAGTTAGTGCGTAACGTCATAAATCTTGACTCAAAGCATAGATGCAATAAAAAATAAAATAACTCTAGCTAGCTCATTATATATACATAAATTACAAAAATTAAGTTATTGAAACTTATCAAATTAAAACATGTATAACATGCAAATAACACACATTTGCTGCAATGAATTTATACTACGTATATCTTACATATTATTAAAAGGTCATACAAATTAATGTGTATGCATATGATAGATGAGTATTAAACGTAAAAAAAAATTAGAAGGGGAAAAAGTAGAAACCTGATTCTGTTGCTCTAAACTATTTCAGTTTGATTTGCCTCGCAGTTTCTCTTTTGTAAATACATCAGTCATATGGTTATAATATGCACACAGGAATATACAGTACACACTTTGTTATAATTAAATTAATATACACTTGGAGTTGGCTAGGGTTTACATATGTACACCTGTATATTATGGTAGTTGGGTAGACAGACAAGTAGTCAGAGATAATAAATGATGAATAAGACTATTTTCTAAAAGTTAGAGTTGGTGATTTAACACTGAAGATACCATTTAAAATGTAAACTCATATTCAATCACATGTATTATTATTATTGATTTTTTGTGGTTGACAAGGCTGTTAGTGATAAGACGTTCTAAACATATATTTTATAATTCTTGTGTTTAAACCTTTGAGATATCAAATTAAACATTCTGCTCGAATGAAGTATCACTTTTACTATAAAAAATGTGTTATTTTCAAAAATATGATAAATTCATTTTTCTTTCTAAAAATAAGAAAACTTTTAAAAAGAAGTATTAAATTTTAAACAAATGAATTCAAAGTGGCAAAGTTAATTGCGATATTTTTTTTTTAATTTTAAACATAATTCTTTTTCTTTTTTAGTACATAGTTAAGTTCAATTAAAAGACTACTCATTATCTTTGCAATATATTCCATTATTTATTACTGTTCATATTGGATATATTTAGTTGTGCGAGCATAATAATAATAGGAACCGTACTTCTGAATTCAATGATCTTTGTAAATGATAATTTTCGAAAATAATTCAATCCTCTAAGGACAAACAGATTATCGAGTTATTGATTCATGATTCAATTATGTCCTTTAACAGTGCAGTTGAATTCAAAATCTTTTCGACTTTGATTCAGCTAAAAGCACTCTTTTATAAGAGGTGATGATACAACCGAGGAGTTCAGAAATGAAGAAGAAGGAAAAAGTTCGTAATCAAAAGTGAATTTGCTCAGGCCTTTACACAGGCAGTAAAATAATGTGTCCAACCATTAACAAGCACTTCTAGCGGTCGCGTTTATTTACTGCGATCGCCAGTTTTCCTATTCGATTCAAAAATGAATCTGTTGGTTTGCAACAGTCATAACTCCTGCCATCTTTTAAATTTCAACTATATTTGAGTTTATGAACATATTGTAAAAGAAGGCTCGTTATTATTTACATTGCTATCCAAAAAATATAATTTGAACCCAAACCCGACCCGACAGGTCAACAATGATGCTCACTTGCGTGTTTAATATGCACAGTCTCTCAATCTAAGAGAAAATAGTTGAATGCCTTAAGGGGTCAACTTTCTCATGAGATACTTATATTTAAACTTATAAAAGTTCTCCATTTCTACAACCTGGGACTAATATCATTTTGCTTATTTCCATCTTCCTTAGTCTAAAGCAATGATCGAAGTCTAGTAATATTTTAAAAACCCAATATTCTCCCCTTAATTTCAAAATAATTAAAATAAATAAAAAGAATGGTTTTTTTTTGTATAATGGTGCTTTATTAACAGTAGAAAAGAAAGCATATATTTCCATGACATGCCTCATTAAAACTTGCAATCTCCCTAACCTAAACGAGTGCTTTACAAGGAAAAAGAGTAGATATCATTTTCATATATTAACATTACAAAATCATGACTATTGAAAACATGTTGTTGAACAGATAGAGGAGTAAACTAACACAAGACGCACTCAAAACCATCCGTAAAATTACCTTGATCAATAGACACGAGAATACATTTAGTAGAAATAAAAAAAACAAATACATGAAACCAACAAGAGGACTTCACGTGAGATAAGCCATCAACTCCAACAGGATGATGAATAATCTATCTCAGGGGATAAGCATCATCCAGGGGAGAGAAAACATCTAACTAGATCTGAAGCAAAAATGGATCTAATAAAAATCCGTGAGCAACCACAACCTCCAGAATCCAGATTCGTCGATGAAGGACATAGGCAAGAATAGGAAGAGCTAATGCAGAAGCATTCGAGATGAGACCGAGTAGCTTTCATGGAGGCTGCTGATGATCATGAAAGAATGCATCGAAGCTCAGATTATCCAAGATAAGTCTCGTCTCTGAATTCATCACTTGATTTTTCAATATATACTACATAAGAATTTTAACCTCTTGTAAAATTAGGGTGGTTCTGACAGACTCCGGCATCTCGATTCCTCTAAAAATTCCGCTGTTCCTTTCACACCACATGTTCCAGATCAGGAAAGTGAAAGTTAAGTTGGTAATTTGTCTTAGTATAGTGTCCTTTCCCTGTCTTTGTCTAATGCATTCCAGAATTTGATTAATGTCGCAATTACGATTACAGTCAATCTTGATTTTCTGTATAATATTGTCCAGTAATCTTCTCGAATATGGACAGTTAAAAAATAGGCGATCTCTGTCCTCTAATTGATTTGAGCATAGAGTACATTTTTGATCTATATTAGAGTTCCATCTACTAACGCGCTCCTTAGTGTTTAACTTATTCTGTATAGCCATAAGCGCACAAATAGACATTTTCGGCGCACACCCTTTATCCCATATAATTTTGGTCCAGAAATGTTCTGTATACTTGTTTCTGACTTGGTTCTATGCTGATTTCATTGAACATTGTTCATTGCTGCTTGGATTCCAGATCCAATCGTCATTTTTCTTATGTGTTTGAATGTTAATATTATGAATAATATTGTGAAATTGAGAAGGTATATTGTCCATGCTTTGTTTCCAGTTATTATTAGAAATTAACACAGAAACTTTTGAATTATGCTCATTTACCACATCCATGGCATTCCTGCCAACTTTATTAATTAATGTGGATCCATTGATCCATGGATCAAGCCATAAATTTGTGGTTTCTCCATTAACAATATTCCTATTAATGAGACCATTGTACCACTGTCTAGCACGGAGTAATGTTTTCCAAATGAATGAAGCAGTTGGATTCATAGTAGCAGACCAGAAGTTATCTTTTTTATTGTATTTATTTTTAGTCCATTTAGCCCATAGCGATTCACCATTGATAAATTTCCACAAAAGGTTAACAACCACTGCTTTAGATAAATCTTCAATTTTCCTTATACCAAAGCCTCCTTCACTCTTAGTTTTACACACATCTTCCCAACTCATTTTATGAGCTTTAGATTTCCACAAAAAATTAGCACACAATGAGTTGATTCTTTGTATAACAGTTAATGGAAAGTGTGTAAACTGCAGCCAAAACTGAATCAAAGGGTGAATGACAGTTTTTATTAATTCAACATTACCACTTATATTTAGCATCTTGCTTTGCCAGTGGCTGAATTTTTTATTTATTTTGTCTATCAGCAATCCGAAATCCCTTGCTCTTAGTTTATTATTCGATAAAGCGATGCCCAAGTAAATTATTGGCAGACTACCAATGTTCAAGTTTAAAATGCTAGCTATTTGATTTTTGTTTGTGGCACCTTTACTAAGAAATAGCGTAGATTTATTGTTGTTTAATTCCAAACATGCAATACTATTCAAATCTTGGAAGATATGCTTGATACACTTGGCATTTTCAATAGAAGATTTGGTTATGATCAGAATGTCATCTGCATATATCAAGTGAGTAATCAACGGTTCTGTTGGATATATGGGTTTTATATTACCTTTGAGGAATTCCATGTCAAATTTTATAGTCGGTAGTTCCATAGCAATGGCAAATAGATACGGTGAGAGGGGGTCACCTTGCCGGAGACCTCTTGAACTGTTAATGAACCCATATGGTGTGCCTTCTATTAAAACCAAAAAAGTTGGGGTAGAGACACATTCATAAATAAGATCCACAAATTGGGGGGGGGGGGGGGGTGGTTCATCGATATCAGCATATGATGAATAAATTCTCTGTTGATTTTATCATATGCCTTATGCAAATCAATTTTCAGACAAAAATTGTTAGATTTTTTTCTGTTAAAACTTCTAATCATTTCATAAGCCATAAGGGAATTTTCTGTGATTACTCTACCAGGAATAAAAGCATTTTGGTTATAAGAGATAAGATCATCCAAATAACTTTTCATACGATTACAGAGAAGATTTGCTAGAATTTTATACGACATATTGCACAATGATATCGGTCCGAAGTCAGTCATATCTATTGGCTTTGTTTTTTTTTGGGATAAGACAAATAAACGTATGATTGATTTCTTTAATAATTTTCCCAGTATGAAGAATACCATTTATAGCATTGCATACATCATATTTGATTTATTCCCAGTGGAATCAGTAAAATTTGGAGTTGATGCCATCTGGTCCAGGGGAGCTATTGTCATTAATTTGAAAAATAGCAATTTTTACTTCCTCAAGAAGAAAGGGTCTGCATAGATTAATTTTTGCATTTTCTGACAAAATTTTCTTGCAAGTTATGTCTGGAAATTGAAATGTATTTCTCGGTGTAGTGAAAAGATCTGAAAAATATTTTATAGCTGAATGAGCAATATTTTCTGATGCTGATGACCAAGAACCATTGTCATTTAGAATAAGATTATTTCTCCTGCCTGATTTCATTGAATTGATTTTGGGGAAGAAAAATTCTGTAGGTTTATCTCCTTTCGTCAACCAGTTAATCTTCATTCTCTGTTCATTTTCTTTCGCAATACATCTCATAATTTCATGAATCTAAGAATTTTTCGCAGTATATTCTTCCGAAAGGCTGATATTTAGAGGATCTCACACTAATTAATTGTAGATGTTATTAGCATCCTCTTTTAATTTTTCTAGTTGAGAGTATATGTTGATTTTATTTGTGGACCAATTTTTCAAAGCAGCCTTTACATTTTTTATTTTACAGAGGAAAATGTAAAGTTCATTACTTGAGAATTCTTGCTCCAGCGCCATCCGAACAGTGTTCTGGTATCCTTTTTGAAGATGCCACGCATTATTGTATTTGAAAGGTATGCAAGTTCTTCTCTTCTTTTGATCTACTATTTTAATCATGATATGGGTGTGATCGATTATGGAATGATTGCCAAAATTTATACCAAATTGGTTAAACTTATCAGTCCATAACTTATTTACAAAGACCCTGTCTGTTTTACTATGTATAGAGAAATTGAGTCCTCCTCTCCATTTGTAGTGGTTTCCTGAGAAGTCTGGCTCAATGAGATTAGATTTGTTAATACAATCCATGAATTCCTGTTCACCCCTATCATTATGAATGCCATTATTTAGTCTATCAGTAGGGGTTAAAATAGCGTTAAAATCGCCTGCCACTATCCAAGGAAGATTAATATTCATAGATTGATCAATGATATAGTTCCATAGGTCTTGTCTCCTCATTTCCTCATTAAATGCATAAACAGTTGTACAAATCATGTTAAGACCACTAGTATTATGTAGGATGCAAGAGATATATTGTTCATTCGTGTGACATATAATGTCAGACCACTGTGTCGAATCCCAAAAAATAAGAATGCGACTTTTTTGATCATCTAAAATGTTATGAGAGAAATTCCATTTAGGTTGAATTTTATCCATAAATTTATCAATACTATTTAAAGATAGTTTATTCTCAAGAATGCTAATAAATGAAAACCTGTTACTGTGCAAAAGTCTAATAATTTCCAACTATTTGACTGGGGCGTTCATACCCCTAATGTTCCAGAAGAGGAACTCCATCCACTGATTGCTTTCAGATTTGCTACTATTTTCTGGGGGAGTAGCATTTCCCAGTAATTTAGATTTCTTCGAGTTTTTATTTTTGCCTTTTAGTTGATAAACAATGGATATCCATGTAGGGTTGTCTACCACGTCATGTTGTGCCGTGGCTTTAAATTCAAATGCGGCTTTGTCTGTCCTGATTTTTCTCGTGTTGCAGTTTTTTGAATTGCTCGGGGAGATGGAATTTTTGTCTAGAGAATCAGGCCTTGTATCCATATCAGAACAGTCTGCATTAATGTTATTTGAATGAACGTTATTATTTTATGAATTTGTGAACCTTGTCTGTAAAATTTTATTATTTTCTTTGTTCATATCTGTTGGAATTGCATTTGTAATAACATTCGAACTGACTATACTTGGTTGGGTAACTTGATCTTCTACTGTAATGTTCTGAGATGTTTCACTCATGTCTGTCTTAAGGTGCTTCTGTTCAATGGATTTTCTGTTTCTGCATCATCTGTTGCCGTATTAGTATTGTATTGAGAAACTTGGGAAATTTGATTGTTGATTTAATTTTTTGCCAAATGATTCCCATCGATGTCAATAATCATGTCAGAATTTCCTTCATTTGTAGGTTTGTAATTCATTTTTGGTTTCCAAACTTTATTAAATTGACAGTTAATTTCAGCGTGACCAAAACTTGAGCAATTTGTACATATCGATGGTTTCCATTCATAGACCACTTCTTGCCATATCATTTTATCATCCTCAGTTATAATAGGAATTTTACTAGGAAAATTGAAGGATTTTTTTATTTCAATTAGCACTCTTGCGTAAGAAATTTTGATGATACCTTTAGTGTATTTATCCAGTCTAATTGGGGAGCCTAACACCGATGCAATACGGCTAATCCCTTCTTCTGTCCAATAGTCTAGGGGAAGATTAGGATGACCAATCCATATTGGAATTGAGTGAAGAAGCTCTTTGTTGAGTTGCACTCCCAAAGACCACCTTTTCATCATCATCAATTTTTTGTTGTAATAATATGGTCCTCCTTCCAGAATTTTATCACAATCTTGTTTATTATTGAATTTTATCACATAGAATCTGTTTTCTTTAGAATAAATCGAGAATTCATCTACTGGTTTCCAGACTCTATGAATATAGTCTTTGAAAAATTAATAATATGGTTTAGGACCAACTACGTATACCACTATTGCATTGTCCCATTGTTTTTTAGCTTTTAGCACAACATCATCAGACATTTTGGCACATTGAACGGAATTTAATTCACGCGGTTGATTGAACTTTAGTGGGATAGAAGTAGGTATGTTATTGCCTTTAACCACTTCACTCCATGCCCAACTAGCTGTGGTAGAGAAATTCCATCTATTAGGAGCAGATTTGAGACCATTTTGGGATGTATGGTTGTCATTATTAATTGAGGTACTAAGATTGTGATTTTTTTGTCAAAGAGGGTTCATCACTTTCTGTTGGGGGTTTCCGTTATTCGTAGCACCAGATTTTGCTTAAAGTGAATTGTTTGCCACACGTTTCCACTTACGAGATACGACTGTAGTGAAGCCTTCATTATCAATTGGAGATGGATCTGATAGGGATAAGGGGGAAAACCAGGAGGAGGTTCCATGACAAGGGGCTGCGGATCAGGAGGTCGACTAGACTGTGGATCAGTCGTCAAGGGGATGACATCAGGAGAAGATTCACGAGGACGAAGATGAGCTGTTTCACAATCTAAATGAATGGTTGCATCAATTAGGTAATTGGCCCCGTACTCAGGTGATATCAAGCCGCCATAGTTCAAAGATGAAGAATATGCATCATTGTAAAAAAATTACCTAAACGAGAGGTATCTTTTGGATTTAAACCTTCATTTAGTATAAACCCTTCAAAATCATATCGAGATCTTTAGTGAGCCAACCTTGAACCAAACACCCTTATGATTGTGTTAGTCCTTGAGATGATGGTTTTGATGACAACAACCTTAGGACTTGTTATAAAATATAAATACTAACATTATAGTTTAGATATATATGTATATGCATGATATAAACATACAGATACCAAGAATGAAGACTGTACAGTGTAGAGATTCAAGATTGAAGATATCAAGATTGAAGACTCATGAGTATTAAAATATCAAGAGTTCAAGATTTCAATAATACAAGATAAGTATTGAGTCTAGAATTATGTTAAAACTTCTTGAAAACACTTACATCTTTATTTGAAATTTATTCGTGGAATGAAATTCACTTTGAGCCTATTAAAAGGATGGAACCCCAGTGGGATGGAATCCATGATAATATCCAGTGGAACATATATTGGTCCTATTTTGATATCCATTAATTTTATAAAAATGCTTTTCAAAATTATATCTCTTGCTTTTAAAAAATGTTTTTAAAACTTTCTTTTCAAAAAGACATCTCTCTTGGTTTTAAATATTTTAGCCTTAAAACTATTTTTATCATTTTTAATATTTTGATTTCAAAATTGTCCTTGTTTTTAAACCATCTCTTGTTTTAATATTTGGCTTTAAAATATTTACTCAGATTTTAAATCACTTTGTAGGTTAAGATTGTATATATTAAAAATTACTTTATAAACTCTTTTATATGTTTAAACTATATTCAAATATATTTACAAAGTTTAGCAATTGTTTTGAAAAATTATAGAAACCAATTTTAATAAGAAAATAAAACATCAATTTTGCCTTGAGCGTGTCGACATCCCTCAACCCCCATGTCGACATGGTGTCCGTTATTTTCAAATTTCAAAAGAAGTGTTTATTCATTGTATCCTTTCATGAATAGATATGACTGTTGATCTACTATAAATACCAGTAAGTTCTAAACGAATTTTTACCAGATTTCATTTATTTTCTCTCCTCTTCATCTTCCACATTTATTCTAAAGAATCATAAACTATACTCTGTCGAAATACCAAGTGAATCAAACTTGATTATCTCTTGTTTGATTCTCTACCACTCTCTCCATAAGATCTCAGTGCTATTCAGAGTTATAGAATCTTTTGTAAATCAAAATGTTAAGTAAAAGGTATGGTTGAGCCTTTAAATCAACTGAGTATGATTGTAGTCCTGGAAATCAATTAGGCGATCTTGTAGCCTAGTTAAATCAAGAGAGTTTGCCCTGGACTCGAATACAGGAGGGTGTACCTCGTAGCCTTGAAATTGAGGATGTAATCTAGGAGATTATTTTTATAAGAAATCCGTACGATATTGTACGGGACTGGATGTAGGGTAACTTCAAACTAGTATAAAATCCTGGCGTGTTCTTTCCTTTACTGTTTTTATTTAGTTTTTGCATCTGTGTCTGATTCTGTGATTATATCCATGTTTGTGAATTGCATTTGTTGGTGACTAAATCACATAAGTTTCAAAAAGATTTAGAAAATCCACAAAACACTATTAGCCCCCTCTAGTCTTATTCCACCTTTAAGATCCGTAATCCGCTTTTCTCACAGATTGGACCAAAACAGTACCATATATGGATTTCCATAGGCAGAATGTTTTGTAGCTTAGCATATTAATGACCAGAAGCTAAATCATGTGTTCATGAGTCTTTTTTAAAAATTAGTCTTACTTTATTAGGAAATGACCTTATTTCCATACTCATATAGGTGGGTCTCTTAAGGTGTTTCTGTGGTACACCTTGTCAGTTATCTAGACTTACTAAAGATCATCATCCATCCTTTTTTTGAAATGGTACTTTATATACAACATGTCACTGGGACAACATATCATCCACCTTATTCATGTAGAATCCAACACTAATTCTTAAATATGTAATTAGTTTTAGTGTTCCATAACTATTCTCTTAACTTTTATGTATCCACTAAACCTTGTTTATCATTTTCAAAGTATAAGTTGGGTTTCTGTTAAGGATGATTATTCTTCACTGATAGATAGTCTCATCTCTTTTGATTTTATAGAAACCATTGACATTGGAAGGCTCTTAGGCAGTAGTTTAGCCAAATTTTTCTTTGTTTCTATGTAATCAACTTTAATTACTCATCTTTTCGGTAATTGTCTTACCATCTGGTGTCGAAGAATCACACGTTTAATCTATCAATAATATTTTTTTTATTATAAACATTATATTTTATAATACGATTATCATAATTAATCATGAATAAAGGAGATGGCTTTCTCCATAGAGAAATTTTTCTAAGCCATTCAGTGTACTTATAAGTTAATGCGACCAACTTTGACAACTTTGTTGAGTAAGAAAAACAAGTCTGCTTCTTGGAATCCCAAAACAGAACACCTTCTAATGTAAAGATCCACTCAGTCATAGACTTGGATTCAAATTCTACATTGTTACAAGTCGCATCATTATATCCATCTAAAATAATGGGATATTCTTTACAATATAAACCATATTCTGTGGTTACTTTCGAATAAGCTAATATTCTATAAATAGCTTTCTAATGTTTGTAAGTTGGATTACTCGTAAATCGTCACAACACGCTTATAGCATGTGCTATGTTAGGTCTAGTGCAATGTATAACACACATAAAGTTTCCAATAATATTGCAATATTTAAGTTGAAAAATAGTACGACAAGTATTCTTCACGAATTCAATAATAGTATCTAAAGGAGTCGGTCTTGTTTGTCACTGTAATGACCCTATTTCTTGAGGAACTTCTCGACGTAATGAGATAAGATTAGCACCAACTCTTCCTCTTCTCTTATGATTTTGATCCTTAAGACCGCAATAGCCTTTCCTAGATCTTTCATATCAAGTTTAGAAGACAAAAAGTTCTTTGTTTCTTTCACACAAGATAGATAAGAGTAAAAAAATCAATATGCCATTGACATACAAATGCATTACAACACAACCAGTTTTAGTCGATTTGAATAAATGCACTTATTAGTGTCATTAACAATGAAGCTATTTGATAGTGCTACTTTATCAAAAGGGTGAAAGAAGCTACGCGGTAAGATCGTATAATATGGAATAGTGGAATGGTCTCGGTCGATAGCAATAAACAGTAAGTAAAGTAGACACCAAGACTTTATACTGGTTCGGACCTCTTGTCCTACGTCCAGTCCCTAAGCTCCTCTTAGGAATTCAGCTAACCAACTACCCTCACTTAACCCGGAGGAATAGGTTTACAACTTACCCGAACAACCGAACAAGATTTCTTGCCTCAACTGCTGAAGAGGACTTCAACTAGATACAAAGAGTATTTCTGACTTGTTGTGTTCTTGATAACACTAATGAGTCTAATTGAGTACAACTTTCCTGTAATCTTATCCTCAAGAATATGAAATGTGTTAAAGAATATTTAGAAAATATAAATTGCTATGAATCAAAAGAGTATTTAAGATAAATCAGAGATTCAAGCAATTGAAGTAGTTTGTGATTGCTTTTGAAAACTTAAGAAATCTGAAAATATGATCAAGATAATAGAGAGATTAAAGCAATTAGAATTCGTAATTTGCAAATGATAGAATCATGTATTTATAGGTGTATAAGAGGTGTATCTATTTGCAAAAGATCCAAGCAAGAGATGCATACATTACCATTGGAGAATAGTTGCAACTCCCAGGAAGAAGGTGTCTTGTCATAAAAAATTCGCAGGTTTGAATTCAGTCGAATGAACAGGGAATTTCAGTCGACTGAAACTGTGCATGTTGTAATTCTGTAACAGGTTCAGTCGACTGAAATTTCATGTTCAGTCGACTGAACTGGTAGTTTCTGCACAGTGAACACTTAACTAAAATATTAAGTTATGAAATGTGTTCTTGTGTTTGTGCAAGCTTCTTGAAGATAGATTTTAACAATAAAACTAAGACTAAGACCTATATATAATAAGTACTCATGATATCCTTGGTCTTCATAGTCATTCCTTTTGCTTTGCATATATCTCTTCCTTTTTGTTGAAGAACATTGTCATTCACCAAAATATAGTGTATCAATATTCTCCCCCTTTTTGATTGATGACAATACCTATGTTTGTAGAGATGTAATTATCTTTCCTCCCGCTGAATATATGCACTATCTTTCCTACATAAAAAAGTTAGTGACATAGACTTTTCTCTTCTTTGTCATCGACAAAAAGGAAGTAATAATTTATAGAAGTATATAATTGTCAAACAAAGCAACCACATGCATGCATAACCATAGTGTAAATCATACAAACCATAGAGTATCATGAATAAAAGAAGGCTATTTATACAAGCCTTTTCAGAAGTGTTTGAAAATTAATAAAGTGTTCCGGAAATCAAACCATCAAAATGATCAAGAATCAATGTCCTAATTATAAGAGCCTTCACGTTCTCCTTCTGGTTCACGAATAACAAGGCCACTGGTTGGTTGTCTAAAAGCTCCTCCTCCTTGACCACCACTGTTACCACTGGTGCTGCTGCTTGGATTCTCCTTGGAAGATGTCCACGTGAACGTTGGAGTTGGGCGCTTGCCACGTGAGGTAGAAGCAGAAGTGGTGCTGGTGCATGAAATGGAATCCATAGTTTGTTGAAGAACCCTTTTACCCTATCAAGTTTGTGATCAACCTTTTTGAGACGAGTATCAAGGATTTGTTGATTCCTTGATAGAATTCCCAACGATTGATCTGTAGTAAAATCTGGTTGAACAAGATGGATTTTATCATCTTGATCAAGAGGTTCTTTTTGTGGATCTTGAGGTTGAGGTTGGTGAGGTTCTTGTTGACGTGCTTCCCATTCGGCTAGAGACATGATACGAGGAGGCCTTACCGGTGGTTGCATGAGGCTTATAGTCCGATGGTTGATTTGATGAACCGTCATATTTTCTAAGTGCGGTAGTGGCGTATCAACGTCTAGGAGAAGTCGCATTATGTAATCGCCAAAATATATCGTTCTCATTTTCCCATTGTTGAAGGAAAGAAATTCATCAAGTATCAATTGCACCCAATTTACTTTAACATTTCCCCATATAGCATATAGTGCCCGGTAGTTATTCGGGTGCACTATTTCATAGGAGCCGGTGCGTGGGGTAATGGTCCACATAAGGGCTTTGTGTAAAAGCCTAGCTCTTGGTCTTAAGGAGGTGGATTTGATATCTTGGTTATTGATCTCATCCTCTAAAACTTGATGATTTATATTGTCACGAATATGAGGATTGAAATCTATTTCCTCAAGCTTTCTACCAACGTTTGGGGATCCTAGAATATGAGCAATGCGATCAAGTGAAAACCATACCTTTTTCCCGCATACCATACTCCAAACACTGTCATTCGGATTTCATGGAGTTTGGTGTCCGAGGTTGAGGTTGGCATAGAATAATTTGACCATAATATGGTTGATGGCATGGTCGTTACGATTAATGTCTAAAAGCGATGTCAAACTTGCCTGGTCTGTTAAAGCTTGAATATTGTAGGTTTGAAGACCTTGGAAATCAACAAATGAGTGCTCGAAGATCCTTGACTTCTTCATCTTGTTCCACCGAGTGACCGCAACTCCATTGTAAAGCCATTAAGCGATTTGGGAATCAACTAGCTCGGAGGAGGTTGAAGTTGAAGCTCTAGAATGTTTAGGAGGCATAATTGTGGAAATTTTGAGGAAGAAATTGAGAAAAAGTAGAAATTGGGGGCTAGGGTTTTCTTAAAAATGGGGAAGATGAAGTTTGGAAGCGGTAAAAAAATAAAAGTAAAAATGAAAAAGATGGCTAAGTAGGGTAAAAAAACTTGGTAAACTGCGTTCAGTCTACTGAAATTTTCTGTTCAGTCGACTGAACTGAAAGCCAAAAGTTTTCTGGCTAAAATTCAATCGACTGAACAGAGATTTTCAGTCGACTGGACTGTTGGCTGAAAGTTTTTATCATATATTTAGTCGACTGTGCAGAACTATTCAGTCGACTGAATTTTGCATTTTTGGTTTTTCTTGACTTTTTGAATGCAAATGTTTTATTTAATGAAATAATTACAATTATATAGTAATAATATGACACAACAACATTATTTTGACCACAAAACCATCATTTCTAGAGGGATGGAGTATTCTTCTTTGGTGTTTTATATCCCTCATTCGCCATATAATTCTTGTCCTATGAATTTGGGCTATATTGAGGTATTTGTGGCGATACCCATGGATTTATCGGATCAATTGATGTACGATATGAAGAAGATGGATCAAACGAATTAACTGGTCGATGTAAGGGCTCACTCACATCCTTTTTCTTCGAGATGCAAAATTTTAAACCAATTTTCTCAAGAAAGCTTAAGCGTTTAGCCGTTACTTTCTGTTCAAAATACAATTCACGTTGAAGGTCTATTTGCTGCCGTTGATAATGATGAATTTCATCGATCTTTTTCTTCGTATCTGGAGAGATAAATATCACATGTTTGGCCTTCTTGGAATTCGGTGTATACCCAGTTCGATAATTTTCCCATTTATAAACAGGCTCGTGTTTTGGTGTTGGCGTAGGAAGATGCGGTGATGCAGCTGAGCTATCAGTTGAGAAGGTTATATTGATGGATGAGTTTGATTTGTTGGAGGACATTTTTCTATTGAGTTTGAAACTTTTTTTTTAAACAATCATATGTGTGTATATATATATGATGAGAGTTTTTTTTAAAAAGTGTGGTGTAGAATCAATAAGAATTTAGAGCCAGAAGTTGAATTATTGGTTAATAACTTACTTTGAAATGAATGGTCTTAGAAGGATGTTTTAGTTTATGAAATATTATGTAGCTAATTCAAATGTATAGATTAAATGATTAAGTTTTTAAACCCATAGTTAAGTGAACTAAATTCATGTCTGACTTTTGTTTAGATGAAGTATATTCTAGCCAATTAAAGTATGAGATATATTACTCAAGTATTACATTCCTTACCATTATAATTCTTGTTATTAAATATCTTTGAAAGATATTATTCCTAATTCTCTTCGTAATTTTATAAATGAGTTTTCTAGTAACGGTTTAGTAAATATATCGGCAATTTGATTTTCGGTAGAAATATATTCTAAATTGATAATTCCTTTTTCGATATTGTCACGTAGAAAATGGTGACGAATATCAATATGTTTTGTACGAGAGTGATTTACCAGATTTTTAGATAAATTTATTGTACTTGTATTATCATAATATATTGTAGAATTTGTTAAATTTATATTAAAATCTTTAAGTGTTTGTTGCATATATATGACTTGAGTACTAGCTAAAGCGGCAGATATATATTCCGCTTCACAGGTTGAAAGCGAAACACAATTTTGTTTCTTACTAAACCAAGATACAAGTGATTTTCCAATGAAATGGCACGTGCTACTTGTACTTTTTCTATCTGTTCGAGATCCACCAAAATCAGCGTCACTAAATGAAACTAACTCGAATGGACAATCTTTTGGATAGAAAAGACCAAAGTCCTTAGTATTATTAAGATATCGCATAATTCGTTTTACGGCTCTTAAATGTGATTCTTTAGGATTAGCTTGAAAACATGCACGTAAACGTACACTCATCATTATGTCTGCTCTACTAGCGGTTAAGTAAAGTAAAAAGCCTATCATACTTCTGAACAACTTTTGGTCTACACTCTTGACATTTTCATCTCGATCGAGATGAGTTGTGGTACCCATAAGAGTAGGTTTACCAGAAGTGTTTTCCATTCCAAAACATTTAATTAGATTAGCATAATATTTTTCTTGTTTAAGAAAATTCCATTCGTCAATTTTTTAATTTGAAGTCTGAGAGAATAAGATAATTCTCCCATATGTGACATTTCGAACTCCTTAGTCATTATATTTGAAAATTCTTTACACAATTTTTCATTAGTTGATCCAAATATAATGTCGTCTACATATATTTGACTTATTAAAATGTCTTTAGTAGTGTTTTTAATGAATAGAGTTTGATCTACTTTTCCGATTTGAAATCCCGAATCTAGTAGATAGCTCTTAAGTCTCTCATACCAAGCACGAGGTGCTTGTTTAAGACCATATAATGCTTTGTTTAATTTATATACATGATCCAGATATTTTTCATGAATGAATAAAGGGGGTTGTTCTACGTATACATTTTCTTTTATAAAACCATTTAAAAAGGCACTTTTAACATTCATTTGATAAAGTTTAAAATTATGAAAACAAGCGAAGGCTAATAAAATATGTATTGCTTCAAGTCTTACAACTGGAGCATACGTTTCTTCGTAATCAATTCCTTCTTCTTGATTATAACCTTGTGCTACTAATCTTGCTTTATTTCTTGTAATATTTCCAAATTCGTCTGCTTTATTTTTATAGACCCATTTAGTTCCAATAACTGATTGGTCATCAGAACTAGGAACTAACTCCCAAACATTATTTTGTTCAAACTAATTTAACTCTTCTTGCATGGAAATAATCCAGTATTCATCTGTTGAAGCTTCTTTTGAATTTTTAGGCTCAATAGTTGAAAGAAAAGCAACATGACCCATTTGGTTTAGTTTACTTCTTGTTTGAACTTGCGAATCAATCTCTCCAATTATATTTTGTGTAGGATGATCTCGTAGGATTCTAGGAGGAGATCTAATTTGATTGTTATTGATTTGATTAATATTTTCATTATTTTCAAAACTTATATTTTCTGTGTTGGATATAATTTCTTCATCATCTTTGATGATTGTACTTTTATTAAAGTTTTCAACAAAAGATACATGTAAAGTTTCTTCTATTACATTTGTTCGTTTATTGAAAACACGATATGCCTTACTTCGTTCTGAGTAACCTACAAAAATACCATGGTCAGCTTTTGGATCAAATTTTCCAAGTTGGTCTTTTGTGTTAAGAATAAAACATTTTGACCCAAAGATTTTTAAGTACGAAATATTAGGTTTTCTTCCATTAAAATGTTCATATGAAGTGTTTTTAGTTAAAGGTCGTATGGAAATACGATTTAATATATAGCACGCAGTTGCTACAGCTTCTATCCAAAAATGCTTTGGTAATGTACTTCCATTTAATAACGTTCTTGCGCATTCTTGAAGAGTTCTATTTTTCATTTCTACAACTTCATTTTGTTGTGGAGTTCTAGAAAATGAAAAATTATGATTTATTCCTTTCGTTTTACAAAATAATTCAAATGATTCATTTTCAAATTCGCCTCCATGATCGCTCCTTATATTTTTGACTTTTAAATTCTTAATATTTTGGATTCTTTTAACAAATTTTTTGAAATAATCAAACATATCACTTTTGTTTTTCATATATATCGTCCATGTATATCTTGAGAAATCATCAACTATTACAAAAACATATCAATTATGGTTAATAGATTGAACCTGTGTTGGTCCGAATAAATCCATATGTAATAATTCTAATGGTTGTAAAGTTGAAATAACTTTCTTAGATTTAAAAGATGATTAGTTAATTTTCATGATAGACAATCATCGCAAACATTATTTATTTTAAAATTTATTTTTAGTAAGCCTTTGGCTAATTCATTTTTTGAAAGTTTTTGAATAGATTTAAAATTAATATGACAAATCTTTTGTGCTATAACCAAGGATCATTATCTTTGACCATTAAACACATATCTTTATTATTATTAATTTTCATGTTTAAAACATAAATATTTCTATCTCTCTTTCCTTCAAAAATAAGATTTTGATTTTGATAAAAAATACAACATTTATTTTCAGAAAAAGTTATTTTAAAACCTTTGTCGCATAGTTGACTTATGCTTAATAAATTATGTTTTAAGTTTTTAACTAAATAAACATTTGTAATAAGGGGTAAATTTGATATACCGTAGTTGCACACATCTCCTTTGCCATTGATGAAACCTTTTGAATTATCTCCGAAGGTAACAGAGCCACCATCAAAGTATGAAATATTTGTAAGCATTTATTTGTTTTCGGTCATGTGTTTTGAGCAACCACTATCCAAAATCCATTTTCTTTTCTTGAGTGGGACCTACAAAAAATATTAATAAATATATTGGTACCTACCTTTTAAGAGGATACTAAGAGTTAGATCTTAGGAAACAAAACCCAAGTGGGTTTAGTATCCCTTTTATAAAGATAATTACTATTTCTGTGAACTGTTTCTATAAAGGAATTTATATATTTGTTTCTAATTAAATTATTGTTTATTTTCAAAACCCATATTTTGAATTCCTTTTTCTTTTTAGTGTGTCTTGGTATGTTATTTTTCAATACTGTACTATGTTTTGAATTATCTTCCTTCTTAAAATTAGCATTTTTCTTTGGAAGAATTTTTGATTCCTTTTTAAAACCTAATCCATTTGTATTTGAAGAGGATTGAGAATTTTCGAGAATTTTAGATATATTTTCTCTTCCCTTATTAAAATTAGAAACATTTTTAGTAATGTTATCTAATTTAATTTGAAGACTAGTATTTTCTAATTCAACTTGTTTTAGTTTATTTTTTAAATTGTGATTTTTATAAATAATTTCATCATTCTTTGTCTTTTGATTTTTAATTTCTTGGCTCAAAAGTAAAAGTTGACTATCTGAGTTTGAGAGAGATTCTTGAACTTTTTCAAGTTCTTCTTCCAATATTTTTTTCTCATCTTTTAACATATCTCTTTCAAATTCAGCTTTGTTCTGATTTTCACGTGTCTCTTTAAGTTTCTTTTTGAGAATTTTTATAGAATTTAAAAATTCAGTGTTTACTTCTATTAAATCATCATAAGATAAATCACTAACCTCGGATTCTTGAGCCATGAAGCACACATTTGCTTGTTCATTGTTGCTATCACTATCACTATCTGATGAATCTGAATCTGAATCGTTCCACGTGACAGAAAAAGCCTTCTTTTTAAATTTGTCTTTCTTATTCTTGTTGTTGAAGTTTTTCCGATTATCCTTCTTTAGCTCCGGACAGTCTTTTATCATATGACCTTTCTTATGACAATTAAAACATTCCAAATTTGAGGATGAAGGTTTGTTCAAGAAATTCTTTTTGACACCGTTTTTATTTCCTCTTCCATATTTTAAGAATTTCTTGAAATTTTTGGCATTAATGCTAGATCCTCATCTTCAGACTCCGATTCTTTTTTTTCTGCGTGAAAAGCCACATTTTTTCTTTCCTGTGCTTGATCTTTTTTAGCTTGCATGTTAACTTCATAAGACATAAGGTTTCCAATTAATTCTTCTGGTTTCATTGTAGATAGATCGTTTGCTTGCTCGATTGCTAAGACTTTTCTCTCCCACTCATCAGTGAGTGAATTTAGGACCTTAGATACAATATCAAAATCCGTATACTTTTCTCCTAATCCTATTAAGGCATGATGAATGTCTTGAAATCTCGAGTACATGTCATTGATGGATTCATTCTGTCGCATTCCAAAGTTTTGGAACCGGTTCTTTAGCATGGAGATCGTTGTTTGTTTGACCTTGTTTGTGCCTTTATGTATGGTTCTAAGTGTATCCCATATCTGATGTGCAGTAGTACAAATGCTAACACGATTGAACTCATTTCTATCCAAAGTGCAAAATAGCATATTTATAGCTTTGGCATTTGCACTAGCTTCATTCTTCTGAGTTTGTGTCCCTGTAGGGTAATCAGTTGTGGGTACAACGAACTCTGCTTGAGTTGCATTCCAGGCTTCAAAGCTTGTTGCTTGCATATAAATCCTCATCCTTGTAGCCCAATAATTATAGTTTAGTCCATTGAATAGAGGGGGTCTTTAGGTAGATTGTCCTTCTGCAAATGTAGAGCTATAGGCAGTTGTTGTGCTTGTGCTTGTGTTATTTTCCATATT
The DNA here is from genome assembly GCA_030765085.1 of Allium cepa. NCBI lineage: Eukaryota > Viridiplantae > Streptophyta > Magnoliopsida > Asparagales > Amaryllidaceae > Allium > Allium cepa. The sequence goes on from CM060941.1 coordinate 513,720,579, forward strand.
ATCAATAATAACAGTGTTATGGTTATAGGACAACCAGGCTTTGATACCAATTGAAAGAAGCCATGCGGTAAGATCGTATAATATGGAATAGTGGAATGGTTTAGGTAGGTAGCAATAAGAAGTAAGTAAAGTAGAGACCAAGACTTTATACTGGTTCGGACCTCTTGTCCTACGTCCAGTCCCTAAGCTCCTCTTAGGAATTCAACTAACCAACAACCCTCACTTAACCCGGAGGAATAGGTTTACAACTTACCCAAACAACCGAACGGGATTTCTTGCCTCAACTACCGAAGAGGACTTCAACTAGATACAAAGAGTATTTCTGACTTGTTGTGTTCTTGATAACACTAATGAGTCTAATTGAGTACAACTTTCCTATAATCTTATCCTTAAGAATATGAAATGTGTTTATGAAGATTTAGGAAATATAAATTGCTATGAATCAAAAGAGTATTTAGGATAAATCAGAGATTCAAGCAATTGAAATGGTTTGTGACTGCTTTTGAAAACTTAAGAAATCTGAAAATATGATCAAGATAATAGAGAGATTAAAGCAATTAGAATTCGTAATTTGCAAATGATAGAATAATGTATTTATAGGTGTAGAAGAGGTGTATCTATTTGTAAAAGATCCAAGCAAGAGATGCATCCATTACCATTGGAGAATAGTTGCAACTTTTGGGAAGAAGAAGGTGTCTTTTCATAAAAAATTTGCAGGTTTGAATTCAGTCGACTGAACAGGGAATTTCAGTCGACTGAAACTGTGTATGTTGTAATTCTGTAATAGGTTCAGTCGATTGAAATTTCATGTTCAGTCGACTGAACTGGTAGTTTCTGCACAATGAACACTTAACTAAAATATTAAGTTATGAAATGTGTTCTTGTGTTTGTGCAAGCTTCTTGAGGATAGATTTTAACAATAAAACTAAGACTAAGACCTATATATAATAAGTACTCATGTTATCCTTGGTCTTCATAGTCCTTCCTTTAGTTTTGCACATATCTCTTCCTTTTTGTTGAAGCATATTGTCATTGATCAAAATATAGCGTATCAACAAAGGGTACTTTTGGCACAGATCCTTATTAAGTTTCAAAATTCGCGAAAAGTCCTTCACCAAATTTCAATGTAAATTAGGTCCATGTTTTTTTATGCATGATTATTGTAGAGCATGATGCAACTTTTCATAAAAGTTGCTGACATTTCCGCAACTTTTCTATACACTGTAAAAAGTGTATGAAAGTTGCTGAAATATCAGCACCTATTTATAAAAGTTACTGACATTTCAGCAACATTTATGTACACTGTAAACACAGTTTATGAAAGTTACTGAAATATCATCACTTATTTATAAAAGTTGCTGACATTTCAGCAATAATTTTTCTTTGTTCTAAAAAATAGGGACAAGATTTACAATGAAACTTTGACAGGGAAAGTTGCTGAAATATTAGCACTTATTTATAAAAGTTGCTGACATTTCAGCAATAATTTTTCTTCGTTTTCAGAAAACAGGGACCCGCTTTACAATGAAACTTTGACAGGGACCCGCTTTACAATATGAAAGTATGGTAGGGATGCCTCCCTAATTTCCACTTATCAAAATTCATATGTTGCTGAATGGGTGCTTGTTTTAGGCCATAAGGAGATTTATCAAACTAATAATTTCTTTGCTTTGTTAAGATTTCTAAAACCTTCTAGTTGTTCCACATATATCACTTCTTCTAAATCACCATCCAAGATAACAATTGTCACATACATTTGTTGTATTGCTAAATTATGAACGTATGCAAGTGCTATTATATAATGAATATAGGAAATGCTACCAACGAAAGCATATGTGTTAAAGTAACCAGCTCCATGTATTATTTAACATCCCTTAGCATCTAATCCGGCTTTAATTTTATCAATGGATCCGTCTGTACTCAATTTTTTCTTAAAGATTGATCTATATCCTATTGGTTTAGCACCATGAGGTAAATATCAGATTTTGATGATACAATATTCAATATCTAAATATATTTTGGAGATAATTGAGTCTATGTGGATTGTGACTCAAATTCATTGTCTATTTTTATAGATTTTGAAGAGTGATTAATTGCCTCTTTCAAAGCTTTAAAGAAGGCAATGAATTATCTACAAGGAAAAGATCGGTGAAATTATTCAATAGCTTCTTAAAAAACATATTTTATTATGACTATTATAAATAGGCATGTATAGGGTTTATTAGATGTGCGTGGGAAATTTTTTATATTTCTATGGTTTTAGGGACAGAGATATCTTCTCAATTTTTAGGCTTTCTCTTGTAATCTTTTGGTGGAATAATAAAGGTTTCGTTTGAAGGAATCTATTTATCATTATTTTTCTTCATTTATTATCACTTCTAGAATCTAATTGTGTAGAGATCTGAGAAAAAACCCTAATAGTTGGTATTGTAGCTTACTATATATTTATTTAACAAAGTTTTGGTTATGGAGAAGATAAGTATTGAAAAATTTAATGAGAGAAATTACGAGCTATTAAAGGTGAAGATGGAGGATTTTCTAGACCTCAATGATTTTAACCAACCATTGGTAAACAAATGGGAGAAACCTTTGAATGTATCCGAACAAAAATGGGAGATTTTGGATATTTGAAGTTTGCGGTGACTATTCGATGTTTTTTGGAATATAGTGCTTATATTGTTACTAATGAAACATTCGCTTATTTAATTTGGAAGAAATTGGATAAAATTTATGCAAACAATTCCATAAAAAATAAGGCTCTTCTTATGAGAAGATTGGTGAATCTAAAACATAGTGGAGGTGGGTCAATTAGATTGTATCTTAATGATCTTCATGTAATTGCGAACCAATTGGAGGCCACGCATTACAAATTCGATGATAAGACACAGGCCTTGACATTAATGAGATCATTACTAGAGAGTTAGGAAACGCTTGTGATTACATTGAACAACTCAAATTTAAATGGAGTTGTTTCAATGGGATTGGTGATTAATAGCCTACTTAATGAGAAGATATGGAGGATGAATCTAATGGAAAAAAGATTAGGAATAAGAGGAAATTGAAAATCCTATCGAAGAGGTGCATCTTTCAAGGAGGGTAACCGACCAAACATGGAAAGACGATCAGATAGATCAAACGTGGAGAGAGACTTCATCTGCTATTACTATGAAAAACTTATTCATTAGCTAAGATTTTGTAATAAGCTTAAAAAAGACAAGAAGAGGATGAAGGCATCGAAAGAAGACCAAAAGGAGCTAATAGATAATAACGAAGGTGAGGTGCATTTCGGTGAGGACTTTAATGACAACGTCTTCTCTGTGAATAATGTTAGAAGCAAAAATTAGGTGATTGATTTAGGTGCTTGCTTCCACATGTGCAATCAAAAGGAAGTGCTTATCGACTATGAAGGGCAAGTTGTTATTGTGAAATGTGTAGATGGTGAAGACTTGCATGTTAAGGGGATAACTTCAGTTTGATTGAAGATGCATGATGGAAGGGTGGTGAAGTTTACGGGGTAAGGCACATCCCATAAATTACAAAGAATCTTGTTTTTGTAGGAAAGATGGGGGTTAAATGCTGTAATTTTTCGACTTTAGGTGGAGTTACAAATTTTTGGATGGGTAATACGCATGATAAAAGGGAAGCAACAATGTGCATAAGTTGCTCGGAAGCAGAAGAATGAAGGGACTTCTCAGAGGGGTATTGGAGAGGCAAATTCGCTAGAATCAAGGTGGAGCATGCAATAGAAAACCATAAAGTTTGCTTGGAGACCTTTGTGGTATTACAAGCAATTCCAATTTATTGGTAATGTGCATGTTCAATTGGGGAGCATGCATATATAGGTGGTTTGGAGGATAGTCAGGTTTTGAATGGTAGTATTTGTTTCCATGGTAATATTGAAGATTGTTTGGAGTTTAGGTTTATCGTAGCTTTAGTAATATTTATGGAATATTGTATCAAGGTGGAGATTGTTAGATTTTGGTGATACAATATTCAATACTTAAGTAGATTTTGAAGATTATTTAGAGAGTGATTAGTTGACTCTTTTAAAGCTATAAAGAAGGAAATAAATCATCTACATGGGAAAGATATATGGAAGTATTCAATAGCTTCATAAAAAAATATTTTGTCACGACTATTATATATAGACATGTATAAGATTCATCAGATGTGTATGCGAAAAAGTTTATTTTTCTAAGGTTTTAGATATTGAAATATCTTCTTAATTTTTAGACTTTTTCTTATAATCTTATGGTGGATCGATAAAGGCTTTGTTTGAAAAAATCTATTTTTCATTATTATTTTTTACTTTTTATCTCTTCTAAAAATCTAATTATGTAGGGATCCTAGAAAAAAGCTAATATTAAATCAGTCAAACTCCAAGTTTGATTTGCCAAAATTGAATTCATTTCATAATTGATAGCTTCTTTCCTAAAAATAGCATCTTTGGAACTCATAGATTCAAAATAAGTTTTAGGAACATCATCAACATTCGTTACATATATAGTTATACTATGAATTTCATCCTTACTTTCTTCTACTATATATGTAATGAGTTCAAGACCATAGCCGTAACATCCTCTGTCTTGAGGTCCAAAGCTGCACTACAAATACTGCAGTCATCTGTAGCATTAACTATCGACGACAAAATACGGTTATGTTAATGGTATCCATAATATCAGAAGCACATGAATACGAAACAATCAAAGATTAAAAAAACAACTTTTCTGATTACATTTCACAAAACATGTTTTATATTCCTTTACATAATCCCAATCGTTTCCCAAGTTCAGGTCAAATATGATTATAAACACGGAAAGAGCGACATATGAAGATGCCCTCTTGGACGATCGGAGAACTATATAGACATAAACTGTCTTAATACATCACAGCGGAATAAACAAAAACAACAACTCCTAAATAAAACTCACATCAGCCTCTTGCTCGACTCCGAAAGCTTTATCCGTCATCCTACTAAACTAATGTGCACGTAAATGTGCATTTATTTACATCCATATTTTATCTTTTTTTATTTAAATAAATATCATATTTTGGACAAACACCTTTGTCCAAGTGGTTAATTGGTTCGGCTTTGGTGCAGGATGTCACAAGTTCGAAACTTGCTTTCGAACGTTTATTTGACATGGGATATGTTGTCCCAATGATTTTTTGTATATAAAGTACCATTTCAAAAAAAAAAAAATCATATTTAGACATTTTAACATGTTTAAAACCAAAATTCAATTATTTTCAAATCATCATATATTCGTCTTCATTCAGGGACAAAATGGTCATTTTTATGCATGTATCAATTTGAGAATTTTTAATTGGACATTTCAATGATTTTTATAGTACATTTTGATGCATATGGAAGAAGGTTTCATGAACTGACAGCCATCAAAATTGCATACTTTCATACAACATACATTCATTCAACAACAACAATCACCACAAGTTCCATAGCATACCATACTTCACAATCACACACTGCCCATAACTTCCAACATCCATAAAATCATACCTATCAGTTGTGCACATCACTTCTGCTCACTGCAGTGAACAACCATCTCCAGCTGCTGCATTTACCCCTCTCCACTGTGCACATTTCCTTACCACCAGATCACCTAATAGCAACTTCTAACCAACCATCACCAAGATGTACATATCTCACCATCATACAAAACAACCACAGTGCCTACCACCTCTTTGTTGCCCACTATCATCCCTGCCTACCTCCAAACAAACACTGCAATTCATTCAATCAAGCAAACGGCATCAGCCTCCTAAATAGAGACCTCTCCTGACCACTACTTCACTTCCGATTCAAGCTTTTATCAGTACACAATGCATGCTTCAAGCATACAACTGCACCTGACTTCCCCTTTCAACAGTCCTACATACTCATCCATATACACTGTACAACTACTCCAACACCATCCACCAGAACTCCACCCATACCAAGCTGTAAAACCACTACTTCCTCAATCAAAAGCAAGTCGGCTCCTCTGCTCCACCATCCAAGCTTCCAACCACCATCATCAAATTCACATACCACTTCCATTCATCAAACTGCTGTGCAACGTACTCAACTTCCCCCTGCTACTCGTTCACCAAACTGCTACCACTAACTCCCCCGCCATCTACATCATAAATCACACAAACCACTTCTAGCACAACTGCATCCCAAAACCCAAGCATCACCAACCTCGAACCATCCTCCTCCCGCAACCTCCCGCGACCACCACAAATCGCAAACTCCAAACTATAACTCACCCAATCCCCTTGACTAAATCAATCACCCTCAATTGCAACCACCCTCAATCCGAAATTGAACCACTCGATTCTCTCTAATCGCAAACCTTCATCAATTTACCAGTTATCACAAATCCACTACCTCTTCCCACATACTTCCACCTATTTACTGCTGTCAACGTGGCTGCTCCGATCATAGTGAGCTTCATCACCACTTCGGCCTACATCTGCAGTTCAACTTCTTAGTCACTTGCCAAGAATCGTCTTCATCAGCTCCTTTTCACTTGAACCACTTCGCCACCTCCACATTCCTCTCCAATCACCATCCCCTACCACCAACAACAAAACATCACCATACCCTCCTGCAAAAGCTTCGCTTGCCTTCTCCTCGCAAAAAATAGATCAACCATCGCTCTTGAATCACAAAATTCAATAACAATCCCTGAAGTTTGCCTCTTCTGTTGTTAAGACTGTCTATACCAGTGCAGCCCACAACTGCAGCAAATCTTAGCAAGAATAAGTCTATCCACTTGTTACGTATATATCCCTTGAGATTAGGTCTGCATGAGTATATACAAAATTGTAGTTGGAATAGTTCTTTAGGCTAACAATTCAAAGTGCTATGTAATTCACTCTCTGTATAAATACTGAATAATATAGAAGGTTGTGGCTGTGCAAGCCATTAACAGTTTCTACTTGGTATCAGAGCAGGTCGATCTATCCCAAAACCATCCCTGCCATTCACTTTCTCACCATGGCCAATGGAGACTCCTCCACCACTGCCAATCTCACTCCCACCATTCCAGTGTCCAATCCCACCCTTCCGCCAGTCCAAATTCACCACCTTATCTCTGTTAAGTTGGACAATTCCAACTATTTACTTTGGCACACTCAATTCCTCCCTTTATTAAAATCTATGAACTTGAAGGTTTTGTTGACGGGAGTAATAAATGCCCCGCTGAAACCCTGACGAACAACACAATCAATCTAGAATACATTGCTTGGAACAAACAAGACCAGATCCTATTAGGATGGCTCCTTTCCTCCCTCACTGAATCAGCACTCGCCCATGTTGTCGGCCTCCAAACCTCACAAGCAGTATGGGAAGCTTTATCCAAGCACTTTGCCTCTAAAGCTCAATCGTGAATCCTGTATCTCAAACGAGAACTACAGAATGTAAAAAAAGGATCCAAAACCATAGCTGAATATTATCGCCATGCCAAGCACCTAGCTGACAGTCTTGCTGCAGCAGGTAGCCCTATCTCGACCACTGACCTCCAACACATAATTCTTGGAGGCCTTGACTCAACTTATGATGCCATTGTCACTGTCCTAACGGCCACCGCCACTGATCTCCATATGGACGATTTTTACTCCAACTTACTTTCTTTTGAACTGTGTTTGGAGGCACAGCTTGCCAATTTGCCCCAACCCACTGCCAATGTTTCCCATCAAGCATCTCCGTCTCGCTCATCTACACCATATCAGAAAAACAGAGGTAAGCCAAATAACAATAGACATGAGGACCTCGTCGCTCCCAAAACCAGTCTCATTCAAACTCATCTTAAGGTGGACCCTGTCAGCTTTGTGGGCGTAAAAGCCATGTTGTAAGTGATTGCTGGTATAGGTTTGATAAGACTTACAAACCACCCTCCACTACTCCTCCAACTACTTATGTTGCTGCTCCCAGTTCTCTGATTGATGCAAACTGGTGCCCGGATAGTGGTGCTACTCATCATCTCACAAATGATCTCTCTAACCTCCATATCCAATCAGATTATCACGGCCCTGATCAAATCCGAGTTGGTAATGGTACTTCTCTTCCCATTCATCATACTGGTAAATCATCTTTTAAAATTGGTAATCGCTTATTTCGTTTAAATAATATTTATCATGTACCATCTATCTCTACAAATCTTTTATCAGTTTCACAATTCTCTAAAGATAATCATTTCTTTTTTGAATTTCATCCTTCTCATTTTTATGTAAAGGACCAGGACACAAGGACAATATTGCTCCAAGGCAAGAATAAGGGGGGATTGTATCACTTTAGTCATCCGCCAGCAGTCGGATTTGTTTCTCAGTCAGTTTCACTTTGGCATCATCGATTAGGTCACCCAATGCTAAAAACTGTTAATAAAGTAGTGTCATCTAATGATCTACCTGTTGATCATGAGTCATTGTCTTTTTGTCATGGTTGCAATATAAGCAAGAGTCATAAATTGCCTTTTTCTTCTAGTAAAACAAAATATGATGCTCCATTGCAATTAATTCTCTCTGATTTATGGGGTCCAGCACCCGTTCTTGCTAAAAAAGGTTATCGCTATTATCTACTTTTAATGGATGTGTTTAGTCGTTATACTTGGCTTTATCCTCTTTGCCATAAGTCTGATGCATTGAACATTCTTATTCAATTCAAGTTACAAATTGAAAATGTTACTGGAAAGAAAATTAAAGTTTTTCAAACAGACAATGGGACTGAATACAAAAAGTTCACAAACTTTCTAAACAATCACGGTGTTATTCATCGTTTTACTTGTCCACATACTTCCCCACAAAATGGTTTAGCTGAACGCCGACACAGACACATTGTTGAGTCCGGTTTGTCTCTACTTAATCATGCTAGTATGCCTTTATCATTTTGGGCCGATGCTTTCATGACTAGCTGTTATCTAATTAATCGCCTTCCCTCACCAGCAATATCCGGCTCCATACCCCTTGAGTTAATGTTTGGCACAAAGCCTGATTATACACAACTAAAATCCTTTGGATGTCTTTGCTATCCGTATCTTCGTCCTTATGCACCTAACAAACTTGTTCATGGGTCTCTTCCACGTGTTTTTCTTGGATATTACAGTTCACAAAAGGGATATATATGCTATAACATTGACTCCCTGCGTCTCTACATCTCTCGTCATGTCCGTTTCGAAGAAACAATCTTCCCCTATTCTAGTCAAAGAGACAATACTGCAACTGTAAGTACTTCTGTTTCTCAATTCTTCCCAACCACTTCATTAATTCTCTCTAATCTCTCACCAGCCCCCACCATTCAGTCTCCTTCATCATTACCTACCTTTAACATATCTCCTTCACCATTACCTACCGGTTCACAACCAGCACCAGCAGCACCTTCTCCTAGTGTGCTAGAACCCACCTTCCTACAAGCTGAACCAACACAGTCCTCCCCTACTCCAGTAACGCCAAACAACCCACCAACCCATCCAATGGTTACGCGAGGCAAGGCTGGGATTATAAAGCCAGTAAAACGTATGTGTCTATTGACCACTCACCATCCTTTACAAATCTCAGATGAAGATGAACCCACTTGCTATTCCCAAGCCAAAATACATACTCATTGGCGCAATTCCATGGATGATGAAATAAACGCTTTACTGCAAAATGGAACTTGGATTCTTACACTTCCAAAACAAAACCAGAATGTAATTGGTTGTAAATGGGTCTTTCGAACAAAACGAAAATCCGATGGCACTTTTGAGAGACATAAGGCCAGATTAGTTGCGAAAGGGTTTAACCAATAAGCATGCATTGATTATGGTGAAACATTCAGTCCTGTCATTAAGCCATGTACCATTCGAATTGTCCTTACAATTTCTCTAGTCAACAAATGGCCATTGCATCAACTTGATGTTCAAAATGCCTTTCTTCATGGTCATCTTACTGAGGAGGTTTATATGAAGCAACCACCAGGGTACATTGATCCTAAATTTCCAAATTATGTATGCAAACTTCGAAAATCTCTATACGGACTCAAACAAGCCCCTAGAGCATGGTTTTTCAAACTTACTAGTTTCCTTATCAGTCTTGGCTTTGTTGGTTCAAAAGCAGATATGTCTTTATTCATGCGCCATACGAAGATGTCTACTCTCTTCATCCTTATATATGTTGATGATATTATAGTTACAGGAACTCCAGGAGATCACATTAATATACTTCTACAACAACTACAGTCCTCCTTTGCCATCAAAGATCTAGGTCTCCTGCATTACTTCCTTGGCATTGAAGTAATTCCACATTCAAATGGCCTTTTTCTCTCCTAACGTAAATACATCATGGAGCTGCTGCAAACCAGCAAATTTGATGGTGCCAAGCCCATCACCACACCTCTAGCCACCAACACACAGCTGTCAAAGTTCGACAGTCCCAAATTTTCTGATCCCTCTCAGTATCGAAGCATAGTGGGATCTCTCCAATACCTTTCATTTACCAGGCCTGATATAGCTGTCGTAGTGAACAAGGTATGCCAACACATGCATGATCCACGAGATTTCCATTGGGCAGCTATCAAATGTATACTTCGCTACTTGAAACATACAATCAATTTCGGTCTAAAGCTCTCTATTCCAACCAACTTATCTCTTCATGCATTTTCTGATTCGGATTGGGCTGGTTGTCCGGATGATCGTCGTTCCACAAGTGGTTACTGCATATACTTTGGAGGAAACATAGTCTCATGTAGTGCACGCAAACAGAAGACTGTTTCTAGATCAAGCACAGAAGCAGAATATAGAGGAATTGCCATTACTACAGCTGAAATAATGTGGATACAATCATTGCTTAAAGAACTCAAATTACCCATGCAGTCACCTCCTACACTATGGTGTGATAACTTGAGTGCCACTTATCTCACAATCAATCCTGTTTTTCATGCTCGGACAAAACACATTGAGATAGACTATCATTTTGTTCGCGAACAAGTTGCAGCCAAGAAGTTGTCAGTCCGCTTTATTTCAACCAAAGACCAGATTGCAGATATTTTCACAAAGGGCTTGAGCACTCAACGATTTGAAGTGTTAAGGAACAAGTTGTCCATCCAGAATCGGCCGTTCAACTTGCAGGGAAGTGTTAACACTGTCTATACCAGTGCAGCCCACAACTACAACAAATCTTAGCAAGAATATGTCTATCCACTTGTTACGTATATATCCCTTGAGATTAGGTCTGCATGAGTATATACAAAATTATAGTTGGAATAGTTCTTTAGGCTAACAATTCAAAGTGCTATGTAATTCGCTCTCTGTATAAATACTGAATAATATGGAAGGTTGTGGCTGTGCAAGCCATTAACAGTTTCTACTTCTGTGCTGTTTAATTTCAATTTTTGTTTTGAAAAGAGAACGCTAACAAATTTTCAATTGTTTGGGCTAGGTTTTGTTTTATGTTGGCATTCATTTGTTTGAAATGAGATTCTAAGGGGCGGGTTTAATTGTTTGGGCCGGGTTTTGGACTTCAATGAGTTTTTAATTTTTGTGTATGTTTTCTTCAGTTTTTATCTCTATAGTTTTAGTTTTTTTAATAACACAAATAAAAAAAGTGTTTTAGTTTGTTTTATTGTTTCGTTTGTTTCTTTGTTTTATTTAAATTGTTTTATCCTTAAAAAAAGAAAATTGTTTTGTTTTGTTTTTAATTTGTTTTGGGTTTCATCATTATCTCTACTTCTCTACTACTAATAAAAAAAATTCATTGAATTAATTTACTCGGCGTCCTTTTGAAATTTTGAAAATGCCCTTGCTTTCCGTTTACCATAATATAAACAGTCCGTGTGCGAAACACGGACCAATTCTAGTTGGAGATAGACAGTAGAGTATAGGCTGGTTCATCGTTGGATATTAGTTGCTATGGTGAAGGTCACGACGTCTAGAAAATATGACTTTAAGTACAATTTATGGTCAAAGTGTTGGCCACGGAAGTTGATCGATGGTGGTGATCATCGAAATTGATGGCACGAAGTACAATTGACTCATTTTCTAGTAAGAATAAAAAGAACTGTATATATATCTTGTTTGTGTTTTAGGTGGCCAAAGCAGAAAATTACAAGAAATTGTTTGTCAAAAAATAAATTGCTTGCTTGCTAAAAAAATTGCCGCCTTAAAAAAATTGCTAATAATTCATCACGCTATGGTATCGTGCTTTTAACCTTTGTTTATATTTGAATTGCACCGTTGGTTGCTTGCATGTGCATTTAAAAAAAAATCAAATTCCAAAAAAAAACAAATACAAACTTCATTTTAGTTGTACTGTAAATTCACGTTTAATTTTTGTTTTGCATTCATCTCATCTTGTTTTATTTTCTAAGGGCAATACCCCAATTCACATAAGGTGAGGGATTTCATCACCCTTTTCTTAGCCCACAAACGTATTTCACCGTAAAATTTGACTAATAATAAAGGTTAGACATTCGACTTAAGGGTATCACGAGCTCATCTAGGGATTAATTGTATCTTCACAATTGTTTTTTTGAATATTTTATTTCTTAATGTCTAGGCTACGACAGAATAATAACCATTTATAAATATTATGTTGATTCATAAATATTGTAGTGGTATTTCCTCTGAAGGTACTTAAACCTTCGGCTGCATTGCTATGGTGATTCATGGTGCACCGATAACCCCTTGCTATGGTGATTCATGGTGCACCGATAACCCCTGCCCGTTACCTGGTTGAGAAATATTTTTGTTGATTTATGACAATGCATGATTATATAAATTTGGCTTAGGAGCTACTAAGGACAAAAACTATAATTAAGTCACTTGCATTCAAAATAAAATAAAATTTGAAAAGCAAAAATATAAAACAAAAAAAATCAAACTTCTCTTTTGAAAATAAATTTCACTTGGTAAATTATTTTCTTCCTTTAAAAAAAACAAAAACAAGTTTTCACTTCATTTTCCAAATCTTGTTTCATTCTCTAAACTCGTTTCTAACTTCTTTCTCTTCTCGACTTTCACTTGTGGATGAGTACTTGAACTCGTGACACAATAACAAATCGTTGGACTTGCGACTCAACAACTAACCATTTAACTCGAACATATGATCCTCCCGAAATGGCGAACGAGAATGCCCCTCGAACTCTTATGGAAAGAATCTTTACCGATAGAGTTTCTATTCCATATTGTGTCACATTTCCCGCCCCTATAGGTAACCATTTCGAAATTCATTCGTACCATACTGCCACGCTTCTAAAATTTGGCAATTTCGAGCATGATGACCCCTACATTTTCTTGACTAAATTCGAACAAGTTTGCGCAACAATTAAACTTTAACAACTTTTCGATGACGAAATCAAACTTCGATTAATCCCATCCGCTCTTACGGATTACGCTGAAAAATGGTTGTACAGCTTACCATCGAACTCGATTAAAATTTGAGAAGAATTCGTAAAAGCTTTCTTAAAAAAGTTCCACCTCTTGGAAAAAACGAGTATAGTCCAAAACGAAATCATAAATTTTCATCAATTCAACGGAGAACCACTTGAAAAATATTTTAAAAGATTCAAAGAGCTTTTGATAAAATGTCCACACCATAACTTCGAAAAATGGATAATTTTCCAAATCTTATACGATGGACTCGAAAATAGCTCACGAACCATTCTCGAATCAATGTGCCAAGGCAACTTTCATGCCTAATATCACGACAATGCTAGGAAATTTCTTGAAAACCTCGCTGAAAAGTCATTCCAATGGTAATGTTCAAACGAAAAATCAATTTACTCACGATCGAGTGCACACTCGATAGGATCTTCTTTTGCTTTGGAAGCTAAGATCGATGCAATGATTAAAAAATTTGATAACATTTTCTCATCAAATCAAATGAACCAAGCTTCCCAATCGATGTATTATAAACGCAACGATCCTAATCATATAGCCGATCAGTGTCCCAATTCTGTCGAACAAATCAATGCTTTCAATAAAACCAAAAACGACCCGTTTTCTCCAACGTACAACCCCGATTAGAGAAATCATCCAATTTTTCTTAGGACGAAAGCAATCCCAATATGAATACAGTTTGTCCCAATTTTCTAGCATTTTCGAATAATGCTTCGAATCCTCCCTTTCAGCCCAACCATTTTCAACCAAACTTTGTGGATTCGTCCCCTAATTAACTGCAACAATCAAATTTTCAACCAAATTCTGCTCAACCTCCCCAAGACGATAAACGTTTAAGTTCACTTGAGAAAACTCTTGAAATGTTGGCTAAAGCAACTACTCAAAACCTTCAATCAAACAACAATTTGCAAAATTTGTTGACCTCATATATGCAAACACAAACCAATCAATTGTAAAACTCGAAATACAAATGAGTCAATTAGCCACGTCCGTAAGTGAACGCGAACGAGGAACATTCCCTAGCCAGCCCATTCCAAATCCCAGAAATCAAAACAAAAACTCAAATCAAGCCCATGTTGTTTAAGATAGCAACATCACCCAATTGAATGCTATCACAACTCTACGTTCCGATAAACAAGTCGATAATCAAGTCGTTAATCCTAACGATTTACCGAAAACCTCTCTCGACACTTCAAATGAATCAGAACAGAATGTGTAGCTAAACGTTGAATCGAATGTCAATCAAAATTCTTCTTCTTCTACTCGAGTACACCCACCTATCGAGTATCGTATTCCATTTCCACATTGTCTTCCATCAAAGAAACACTCGGACTAAATGGAAAAGATGTTGAATTTTTTTAAACAAATGAAAGTGAACATTCCGCTTCTTGATATCGATCAACTAGTCCCAACATACGCGAAATTTCTTAAGGACTTGCGCACTCAAAAGAGACACACTCAAGTGCCCAAAAAAGTATTTTTATTCGCCAGTTTGTGTGAAGTCTTGTCCCAATCCATACCCATCAAAAACAAAGATCCTGGCTGCCCTACGATTTCGTGTATAATTGGAGACAAGACGATTAACAAATGATTGATTGACTTGGGCGTGGGTGTCAACTTGATTCCATACTCCGTGTATGAATAATTATGCTAAGGTGAGCTCAAACCCACAAAAGTCATGCTTCAGTCCGCCGATCGTTCCATCAAGAAGCCCTGGGAGAAATCGAGGACGTGCTCATTCGAGTATGACAATTCATATTCCCCATTGATTCCATCATTCTCGAAACACAACCCGTGACAAACCCGCAAGTCAAATTCCATTGATTTTAGGCTGACCGTTCTTAGCCACCTCAAATGCCTTAATTAATTGTCGTTACGGTTCGATGTAAATCTCTTTTGGAAACATGACTTTGGATCTTAACATTTTCAATCTTGAAAGTCAATCAAACAAACCTCGTGACCAAACGTTGGAAGTTAGTGTCATTTACGAAAAATTTGAAAACGAGACACTTGATCTTAACGATGAATGCGAGGTCGAGTGAAAAATTGTTTCACGAAATTCCCAACGAGATTGAATACACTCTTCCTTTTGAATCGCTTCCAGTTTAGTCCGAATATCAACCAAATTCCTTGATAAAAAAACTCTCGAGGTTGAACTTCAAATCACTTCCCGATCACCTTAAGTACGCATACTTAGGTGATAACGAAACGTTGCTGGTCATAATTTCCACAACTCTCTCTTGATCAGGAAACCTCCTCACTTTCTATTCTTTCGAAAAATAGAGAAGCAATTGGGTGGTCCATTACCGATATAAATGGAAGCAGTCCCACTCTTGTTCAACATCGGATCCATTTAATCGACACTGCCAAGCTTGTTCGTGACGTACAACGAAGGCTTAATCCAAAAATGAAAGATGCAGTGCATGATGAAATTCTTAAATCTCTCGACGACGGAATCATTTAACCAATCTTTGAAAGTTCACGGGTCAGCCCAATTCATGTTGTACCGAAAAAGTCCACGCTAACTGTTGTCAAGAACGATTCGAACGAACTTATTCCAACTCGAACTCAAACTGGCAGGTGTGTTTGTATTGATTATCGAAAATTAAATGCTCAACATGAAAAGATCACTTCCCTCTTCCTTTCATTGACCAAATGCTCGAACTTTTAGCCGGCCATGAATTTTACTGCTTCCTTGATGGTTATTCCGGCTATAATCAAATTCCAATCGCTCTTGAAGATGAACAGAAAATGACTTTCATGTGTCCATTTGGTACCTTTCCTTATCGACGTATGCCATTCGGACTTTGTAATACTCCTGCTACTTTCCAACGATGCATGGTTGACATTTTTTACGAAATGACTGAACGCTTTGTAGAAGTTTTTATGGACGATTTCTCTATCTTTGGTGATTCCTTTTCCCAATTTTTACATCACCTCGAGTTGGTCTTAAATCGATGTAAAGAAAAACATTTGACTTTGAATTGGAAAAAAGGCCAATTTATGGTCAAACAGGGCATACTCCTTAGACATATCATCTCAAATAAAGGCATTGAGGTTGATAAAGTAAAAATTGACGTAATTGTAAATCTACCCATTCCCGAATCTGTTAAGGACATTCGATCATTTCTAGGACACGTTGGCTTTTACCGACGCTTTATGAAAGACTTAGCAAAATTGCTTGTCCTTTGACGATTCTCCTTGGAAAAGACGTTTCTTTTGATTTTAACTCTGATTGTATCTCTTCTTTCGAACGTCTTAAGAATGAACTCATTTGTGCTCCAATCATTTGCACGCCCATTTGGTATCCCCCATTTGAAATAATATGTGATACCACAAAATTTACAGTTGGTTCTGTCTTAGGACAACGCATCAACAAGATCCTTCTCATTATCTACAATGCTAGCATGACTTTGAACGATGCTCAAGTTAACTATACAACCACTGAAAAAGAGCTTCTAGCGGTAGTTTTTGCTCTCGAAAAATTTCGACAATACTTAATCGGTTACACATTATTGTGTACACGGACCATTCTGCGCTTCGATATCTCTTCGCTAAAAAGGACGCTAAATCTCACTTGATTCCATGGATCCTTTTACTACAAGAATTAGATCTTACAATCAAGGAAAAAGAAGGATCCAATAATGTCATAGCCGATCACTTATCTCGTCTTTCGAATGCACCATCTTCTTTGCCAATCAATGAAAACTTCTCTGATGAACAAGTTCTTTCAATTTCTATTGATCCATGTTACACTGATATAGTGAACTACTTAGTCACAAAAGAAACTCCCTCATCTTGGTCCAAACAGGACAAATACAAATTCATGTCCCAGGTGAAATATTTCTATTGGGACGATCCATACTTGTTCAAATATTGCCCCGCCTAAATCATCCAACGCTGCATTTTGGATAATGAGATCAGGAGTGTTCTTTCATTTTGCCACGATCAAGCATGCGGTGGACACTTCAGCGTGCGGTGGACATTTCGGTACTCGAAAAACTATGAAAAAGCTACTTCGGTGTGGTTTCTATTGGCCTTCTCTTTTCAAAGACTCATTCTAATTTTGCAAAACTTGAGATCGATGCCAAATGCTTGGATGAATTTCTCGACGAGATTTGATGCCTCTAAACCCCATTCTTGCGATCGAAATCTTTGATGTTTGGGTTATCGACTTTATGGGACCTTTTCCTAATTCTTTTGGAAACTTGTATATCCTTCTCGTTGTCGATTACATCTCAAAATGTGTCGAAGCCATTCTTGCAAAACCAACGACCATAGAATTGTTGTAAAATTTCTCAAAGAAAACATCTTTTCGAGGTTCCACACACCTCGCACAATAATCAGTGATAATGGAACTCATTTTTGTAACCATTCTTTTGAAAATTTAATGAAAAAATACTCGATAACCCACAAGTTACAACTCCGTATCATCTTCAGATTTGTGGCCAATAGAAGTTTCAAATCGACAAATAAAAATAAATCTTGGAAAAAACTGTTAACAAAAATCGAAAAGATTGGTGTCAGAAATTGACGGACGCGCTTTGAGCTTACCGTGCCGCTTTTAAAACTAACCTTGGGATGTCCCCATTTCATTTAGTTTACGGTAAAGCTTGCTATTTAGCCATTTAAATCGAACACAAAGCATTGTGGGCAATAAATAACTTAAACTTTTATCTTGAGAAAGTTGGTGAAAAGTAAAAACTACAACTCAATGAATTAGAATAATTTAGGAACGACGTGTATGAAAACGAGAAATTTACAAAGAAAGAACCAAAGTTTCTCGTGACAAGTCAATCCTAAGGAAAACTTTTTCGCCTAACTAGAAAGTTCTTTTATATGACTCAAGACTTCATTTATTCCCTAGGAGACTTAAATAAAGATGGACCGGACCATTTGTGTTACGAACTATTTTTCCATATGGTGCTGCAGAAATAGAAAACCTTAGAGATGGATCGATTTTCAATGTCAACGGTCATCGTTTGAAACCTTTCTTAGAATTTCCCAATAACCAAGAGGAAGAGCTCATGATTCTTCATGAACCAAGCTATGTCTAGCAAGATTATTAACTCTTTTTTGTGAATATATACATATTTTTCCTTGTTACACTCATTATATCGTGCATTGACGGGGGACATAGTCAGAATTAAGTATGGGGAAGGAGTCTCATTTTCATTTTTTAGTTTTTCATGGCATTTTTGAATTTTCATTTTCTTTTAACTAAAAAAAAAATCTCAAAATTCCTAAGTCTCAAAAACATTTTATTTTAGCATTTTGATTTATTTTTGAAGAAACACTATAGGATAAGTACATGTTTTGGTTAAATAATTGAAATTTTTGGAAATTTATTTGTCTTAAAAAAAAATGAAGTTTGATTACAAATAACATTGGTTTAACTAGTATATAGGAAGCTTCATATGTGTTAATTATGAAATATATTCTAAATGAAAATCTTTGTTTAAAAAAGTGGTAAATTTAAAGCAAAGGACATAACACTTTTATCTTTTAAGTTAAATGGTGCTAAGATAATTTTGCAAAACTCTCTCTTTCTAAAAATACTAAAATATATAAAAAAATAAAATTTTGTATATATGTATATTTTTTTAACACCTAGAGTCATGTGTTCACACTTGTGTGTTCACTCACCATGCTTTGGACCTTCTCATGTAAGCTCGAAATGCAGTGCACGATCGGTATATCTGGGCTAAGTTTATCCGAGTTAGGTGTATGTATATAAAAATTCTTTTTAATAACGCCTACTGTCGTTAAGTGTTTACACTCGTGTGTTCACTCGTCATGCTCTGTATTCCCCTCACATCAGTCCGTAAGGCAGTGCATGGGAAATATATCTGGCCTTAGTTTACCTGAGTTAGGCGTATGTAAATATTGTTAACATCAATAAAATTTTCAAATAATCGAGAGTAAGTAATTGAAATCCAAGCACCATTTTAACTTGTTTGATTTAACTTGTTATTATAAAGAAATGGAAACACTACTTTGATAAACTTTGATAATCAACTAAGGATCTATTTCGTAGTTATACTGTATTATCGACTGTAACAATGAGTTAAACTATTGTCTATTTGATAGGATAACTTAATTTTTGTTGGAAATTTTGATAAGTAAATGACATTTCAAGATAATGACCAAAACTTATATTTAACTTATTTGTGTCAATCTAAAAGTAAATCCTTCATTTGTAAATATTTTAAAAAACTTGCATTCATCTAATTGTAAATATATCTTCCACTTTGTAAATATTTTCACTTTGCATTTGGATTTTATGGGTATTATCCACTGAAAACCCTCACGAGACAACATCCTTCCTACTAGGGACACCCAGAGGTTTAACGGTTTGTTGCATATGCTCAATTTAATCGTGCTCCCTATGTAAACGGATTTATCTTAGTTTTCCTTCATTCGAGGACGTAAATGTGCATATATTTACATCCATATTTTATCTCTTTTTATTTAAATAAATATCATATTTGAGCATTTTAACTTGTTTAAAACCAAAATTCAATTATTTTCAAATCATTATATATTCATCCTCATCCAGGGGAAAAATGGTCATTTTTGTGCATGTGCCAATTTGAGAATTTTTACTTGGACATTTTTATGATTTTTATAGGAAATTTTGATGCATATGGAAGAGGGTTTCATGAAGATATATGCATGCAAAAGGGAATACAAAGGAATAAAGAGGAAATAATTCAAGCTTATGATCATGGAGGACCCCACCCATTACCTAAATCTACAATTGGAAGCTAATGGGCAAGTAAGTGGAGGTTAATGTTTCATGCACATTTAATGATGGATTAATTGGTGGCTAATGGTTACTTGGTGGCCACACTTCCTAAAGGGCATTTTTAGAACCACCATAAAAATTGAATTAGAGTTTTCTGCATGTATATATAGCCCTCTTATGTACATGTAAATATCTTCTACTCTCTCTTATTTTACTTCGAAAAATAACAAGTTGTAAACCCAAATCAAAGTGAAATAAAAATGGCTTCCAGGCCTCTTTCTCTTCTCTTTTCTACTTGCTTTATTTACTTTTATGTTGATGTTTTTTTTCTATGCTGTCTTTTATTTTATGATTATAGCTTAGATTTACATTCATGCAAGTAGTGTAGCTTTGTTTTTTATGCAAGTAGTTAGTAGTTAATCTCACTTTTTCCTTTGCTTAGTCTCCATTTCCTTGCTTTTTAATGTTGAAATTTACAAGTGTTGATTTGATAACACAATTGAGTAGCTAAACCCCTTCAATTTAGGAGTAATGACGCTCTCTAACTTTATGTAATTTCAACATTTATATGATTTATGATCTCTTTTGTTTGTTCGTAATGAAAATAAATTTTGATGTAAGTTTATACAAGTGGGTTTGATAACTTATGTTGCTTTTGCAAATGAGTTATTCTTATTCAACATAAGCACAATTTACATCATCATTTGACAATTAATTTTTGATTTTGAAATGAGAGTAAAAACAAAATTTGATGATCTATCATACTAACTAAAATAGTAAATAGATCATACTTAAATAGCTTTTGCTTTGACTTCATTTTCATGAGAATTTATAAGTGGTATAATTATTCTATTACAGTTTGATGGTTTGAGTTATGTTAATTAAAACATAAACAAACCATACTTATGATAAATGCAACAATTATTTCAATTAATATCATAACTAGCGATCATAAATTATTTGTTTGTTAATTACAAAAATATGAGAATTGATTCCTCTAAATTTTCTCTAATCTCATAGTTTTTAATCTCATTTTAATTCTAGCTTTAGCATCATTTTGCTTGTAGCTGACAATTTCCTCTCCATTTGGTATAATTTGATTGAATTGATTTTTAAAATCACACAATTCCCTATGGATCGACCTGTACTCGCCACGTACTAACTTTTGTACGCCGTGCTCTTGCGATAAAATTAATTCAAAATTTATCGGCATTTTTCTAACTTGATAGAGAATTTTCCATTAAAAACCTATAAACCCATACTCTTAATCTATTCAAATTAATTTTGAGCACCAAAGAGTTTAAGGGGAAAAACAAAAATTTCAAATCAGACATAAAGTCGGGTGTGAATAATACTATTACATCTTGGTTTACTGGTATTAAATGAGACCACGACGCTCAGCAAAACGGGTTTCCCTTCACTAATATCCCTTTAAAACATATCTTTTTTGCAAATCAAAACGTTGCAACCAAACTGGTTAATCAAACTGATTATATCAATAATATCAAATATCATATATGCTCAAAAACAGGTAGTAAATGGACCATTTATCCGAAACAATGTAGTTTTGTTTGGCTAACTACTAACCTTTAGCTAATTCGGGCCTACCAGACGAACTAAAAGAAATTATCTAAGAACTATTAGACAAAATTCTAGATGGTCTATCCTTAACTTACTTCTCCAAGGGTTACATGTTCCTAATGGTTTTTCGAGATTACCAACAACATATCCTTCTTCACTTTACATACATATTTCTTTCCATGTGTAACCATCATTTAAGTCTTACCTGTGACTAAGCCCTACACACTGGAATTTTGGACTAAATTAACTAGAGCTAATAGCTAATGTACAGGACGCGACCCTATACCAGTCCCATTTGGTATAAAAATATCTAAGTCATTTTACTTAGGGTTAACTACACTTTAAAATTTCCTTGAAAACCTTTTCGAAATGATTTAATCCCTTTAAATGATATTTAAACAAAAAACATACTATTTGCTTTATTCAAACTTCTTTGCCATGATATATACTTTAGTCAAAATATTGTTGATGAAAACATTCAAAAACTTTGTTTAAACCCTTAAACAATTCACATTTGAAACCATTGAAAATACCCCTTTCGAAACATTGAAAGTACCCCTTTTGATGCAAGTAAACCACTTTACTTTATAAACTTAGGCCGAAATGCTAAAACATACCTTTCGAAACAATTGACAATAGTCCTTTTGTAAACATTGAAAACATTTTCTTCGAAAGCTTTATAAACCTTAGATATCCTTTTCTAAACACTTTAAATATGCTTTTCGAAACTATTGGAATCCTTCCATTTAAACACTAAGGTAAACATTTCGAAACACTGGGGAATCACCCCTTCGAAACGTTATATATATATATATATATATATATATATATATATATATACCTTTAGAAAATACCGGGGGACCTCCCCTTCGAAACCTTTTCTTGTTACCTTTAGAAAGAATAAAAGTGTACTAATTAAAACAGTCCTTTTGAAAGCACCGTGTTCAAGTCAAAATATGTAGAAAAACCTTTTGAAACCATTTGAAACGATACCTTTCGAAACCTTTTGGTTTTACTTTCAAAATATCAAAGAGGGTCTTAAAACGACTAAGTCGAAAGAAATACTTTCGAAAGCAATTTCCTAAGTTGAAAAAGTGGATGGTGTCGAAACCAATCCCTTAAAAAGCATCGGAGAAGCGGCTCAGGTTTTAAATCCAAGAATTCCCTTCGAAAGCATTGCTTCTAAAGGAAGGATGCCGCAACAAGGAGTTTCGACCCATTCAAAAGCTTCTTTATAAAACAAAGGCGCAACCTCTTTCAAAACCATTCCTTAAACCCATTTGATCAGGTTAAAAGGTATCTAAGTCGAAACCATTCTTTTCGAAAACAAAGCAGGTGCATTTTTTAAAAAGCAAAGCACGATTTCGACCGCTTCGAAACCTCTTGTTTTGACTATATACCTTTCACCTATATCTAATTCACTACTACCAAGTCTTCGATACCATATATATTGGTTTCGATGGAGATGGAGGCGGAAGTACCCAATCAAAAAGCTTGTGCCGAAAGTGGTGAAAGAAGAAAAACGTGATAAAACTGATTTTTAACTTTAAAAATCAATTCCTTTTTAACTAACCTGCTTTGTTTGTCAAAATATGATTGGTTGCTAATTTCTTTTCTAAATTATTTTCTAAAAGTGCTACAAAAATTTCAGAAGTAAATAATTTAAAATATTTACAAAATGCCTCTTCTCCTTTTATAAATATATAAAACATTTAAGTCCCATACCTTAAATAATTTTATACACTTATTAAAACACTTAGGAAAATTCCATGAAAATTCTCACTAATCACTTTTAATATGTTTTCTAACATATATTAGTTTCTGACCCAAAACTGCAAAAAAATCCATAATTAATTTTAAACCCAATTAAATATTTTCTTCACTAGAAAATTGATAATAGATCCACATTAATTTAGAAAATTGTAAAACTTGAAACCCATCTCCAAAAGTATCATTTCTGACCATATATTAAAATCACAAGGCACTTGGATGTAATTTGATATGTTTTTCAAATCAGAGCTTGTCATAAAATCAATATGAATAAGCATAATTCATCAACAAACACACACACACACACATATATATGTCTAACATCCAAAACATGGAAATATACTTGCATAAACATTCGGATCTGATTCTAGAAACCAATAATATCAAAAATATGAGATGCAATCTTTTATTCACCTTTTGGTTAATGATTAAGGAGTTGAGATTTGAGAATCCCAATCCCTTAACCATTTACATTATTTCATTAATTTACCTAACATAATGTCCTAAATAATGTTAATCAAAATAAGGATCGTTACTGACTCCTCTCCTTAAAGAATTTCATCATTGAAATTATGATAAGGTACACAACAAATTAATCGTAAAGGTAATATATACCATGAAACAAGTCAGGTTAAGTATCTTGAATCATGCTACCAGTTTCCCAAGTACAGTCTTTCTGGTCGTCACTCCACTGGACTCTGAGTAATCTGACTATCTTGTTCCTTAGGCACTTCTCATCTCTCGTTACTATACGAGCTGGCTTTCTAACTATAGTCAAATTCGGTTCCAAAACTAAGTTATCTAACACAGTCGGCACTATAGTAGTCTCTGGATCTCAAATATACTTTCTTAGATGAGAAATACGAAAAACATCGTGAACTCCTGCCAAACTGTTCGGTAACTCTACTCTATATGCGAGTTTCTCCATAATCTCTACAATAGGAAATGGTCCAACAATCCTTGGTGCCAATTTCCCTAATCTCCCAAACCGAATTACATCTTTTATCGATGATACCTTGACAAAAACATGATCTCCAACTAAAAATTCTAAGTCTTTATATCTTCTATCGACACAACTCTTCTCCCTTGACTGAACTTCCTTCATCCTAGCCTCAATGAACTCAATCTTTTCTGCAGCTTCTCTAATCAAATCTGGACCAAGATCTAGTCTATCCTAGGTCTTTAACCAACAAAATGGAGACTTACATGGCCTCCATACAAAGCTTTAAATAGTGTCATCCTTATAATAGCCTGTTAATGTTATTATACGAAAACTTGACTGTGTAGATGGTCTTCCCATGATCCTCCAAAATCGAGCACATAGGATCTTAACAAATCATCTAAGATTTTGTTAACTCTTTCCGTTTGCCCATTTGTATGTGGATGGTAAGCAGTACTCATATTGAGCTTGGTGCCCAAAATCTCCTGTATACTCTCACTAGTGAAGAAAGAATCCCTATCACTTACTATACTATTAGGAATTCCATGCATCTAACTATATTCTTCATAAACAACTTAGCTAAAACAGGTGCCGTCCTAGTTGACTTAACTGGAATAAATTGGGCACTCTTGGTCAACTTGTCCTCTATGACCCATATACTTTCATTTTCTCTGTTTGACCTTGGTAACCTATCTATAAAATACATTGAAAACGAATCCCATTTCCAAATTGGAACATCTAAAGCCTAAAGCAACCCACTTGGTTTCTATTGTTCAACTTTTACCTGTTGGCAGTTCAAACACTGCTTCACCCATAAGCCTACATCTCTTTTCATACCTTCCCAGAAGAAACTTTCTTTCATGTTCTGGTACATTTTATTTCCTCTGGGATGAATATGAACTTCGAACGATGGCATTTTTCAAAAACATCCTTCCTAATGTATCCTACATTCGGAACATATAATCTTCTTTTCTTCCTCAACCACCCATTCTGGTCAAGTTTGAAATCTTTCAAGTCAACACTCTTTGTTCCATCCCTTAACTTTCTAATCTGTTCAACTAATAATGGATCCTCCTTCTGCTTGGAAGCAATCCTTTCGGTCATCTCCGGTCGAACTTCCAAACATGGCAACATAAAAGTTTCCTTATTAGATCTAGCTTCATATCTCCACTACACTCTGCATATCGTCAACCCTTCTAAATCTTTCCACTCAGCTATCATTGCCAATAGTGTATTCTGATGTTTTTGGCTATGTGCATCTGCAACCTTATTGCCTCATCCACGTGTGTACTCAATACTAAAGTCATAAGCGGCTAAAAATTCTAACCACCTTTGCAGTCTCATATTCAACTCCTTCTGAGAGAATAAATACTTTAGTGACTCATGATCCGTATACAGCTCAAATCTCTCTCCCATAAGGTAAAGCCTCCACACCTTCAACGCAATAATTACCGTGGCTAATTCCAAATCGTGAGTTAGGTTCCCAACCTCATGCGGTCTAAGCTGTCAAGATGCATAGGCAATCACTTTTCTTCTCTACATTAACACGGCTCCTAACCTTGTTCCACATACATCTGTGCATACTACTAAATACTGATCCCCTTCTGGAACAACTAGCACAAGTGCATTAACTAATAGGTGTTTCAGCTTTTCGAATGCTTCCTCACACTTATCATTCCAAGCAAACTTCACTTCCTTTCGCGTTAGCTTGGTCATCGGTGCTGCTATACGTGTAAAATCCTTAATGAATCTTCGATAATACCCATCTAATCCAAGAAAACTCTTTATATCAGTTACTGTCTTAGGACTCTTCCAATTATTCACTGCCTCTATCTTAGTCGAATCTACAGACAACCCTTTCTTTGAGACTAGATGACCAAGAAACTTCACTTCCTTCTTCTAGAAATGACACTTCAAAATTTTCACCTTCAGCTGATGCTGCCTTAATGCCTCAAGCAATACTCTAAGATGAACTTCATGCTCTCTTTCATCCTTAGAGTATATCAGTACATCATCTATGAATACCAACACGAACCTATCAAAGTGCTCTCGGAAAATTCGGTTCATTAAATCTACAAATAATGCTGGCGCATTAGTTAGTCCGAACGGCATTACTAGCCATTAGTACATTCCATATCAGGTTCTAAACGCCATCAAAGGAATATTATCCTCTACTACTCTAAGCCGATGGAACCCGGCTAGCAAATCCAACTACGAAGATACATTGGCTCCACTGAACTAGTCGAACAAACCGTCAATTCTAGGAAATGGAAATCGATTCTTTATCATCTTCTCATTCAACTTATGATAATCGATATACAACCTTAATGATCCATCCAGTGTCTTAGAAATACCGTGGCTGCTCCCCAAGGTGAGCTGCTTAGTCTAATAAAATTCTTTCCCTCTAAATCCACCATCTACACCTTTAACTTCCTCATCTCGGTAGGGGTCATTCTGCTTGGCGGTCTACTCGCCAATTCTGCTCCTGGTACTAATTCTATACGAAATTTGATGGCTTGTTTCGGTGGCAATCCTATCATAGGTTCAAAAACATCCACGAATTATCTAACAACGAAAAAACGATTCAACTCATCTTCTACCTCCATGACATCCAATAGAGCATTAACATAAAAACTATGGTTTTCTATGGAGCATATAATCCAATCACTACAGTCAGGGTGTCTGTGATATTTTCCTATCACGGCAAAATATCCTGGCATCGTACTTACTTAACCAATCCATACAAAATATATTTTCGGTTCCTACGAATTCAAACACATGCAATGTGACGACCGCCCATGACTCCCACACGAAAACAAGGGAATGGTGCGCTGAAAGGCGTGCCAGGCAGCCATGGACAACGTAAAGGTAAGATTAAACAGCGGAATCTATCGTATTACTCACAGCGCATGGAAAAAATACAATAGAAAATATACATAGTGAAGCTCCATAGAATAGAATTTCATCATATAAACTCATAATAGTTTGATACAGCAATCAACAAAGTCAATACATCAAGCCTCACTACATATCACTCAGAGAATATACAAACAGCGGAACACCCAGTACATATGTAAGAAAACAATATGCAAAAGCCTCCAGCTCGTCTTCGTCATCAACAGCGTTGGCCACTAGAACAACACCTGTCACCTGTTACCTAGTCTGCCCATCCCAACATGGATGACTAGCCCAAGGTAATAAGAGTTAAACACAAAACCTTGAGTCAGAAAAAAGTCTTAGTGAGCAGTAAATCAACTATCAAACATACCAAAAGAGCATAAAGGGTAAAAGGAATAGGAGCCCAACCATCCCACTCCACCTCTTTCTACAGTGATAGCCCCCAGACATACTAAGCAGAAATAAACATAGCAATTCAGACATTCAAAGCAAAGTAATTATCGCTCGAGTCAAGGTCGGCATTTTCCAAGTACAAACCCCCAAGGCCTAAACCAAGATCAGATAAGCACCCTGAAAACATCGCTCTTGACCCAAGTGATGATACAACCAAACATCCAAACATCCATGACTCTGGCTATCACTGTTATCATTGCCTTGAATTCACCGTTAGTTGAATGACCGCCTGTCAAGGGCTAATGGTAACCCCGGTTCTAGACATAACTCTGCACGCCGTCGCAGCCCGTGCCTAGGAATTTTCGCAACTACCCAGAGTACTAGCACGTCGTCGCAACCCGTGCTTGGAACGTCATCGTGACCCGTCCCAACGTACTCTTGCTTTGAGCATGCTAGAACCTTCAACAACGATGAAATCTCCGCCTTCTAGTCATCCTCCTCGACGACTATTCCCATACTAGCTCAAGCGCCTCTCAAGCTAACCATTATCCACAAACTCGGACCGCATCACCGAGTTATCAACATGCTTGGGATGATCCCGTCTGGATTAAACCAAGGCTTTCACACATCATGCTTTGCTTCATCGCATCATAGCAAAGTCCCCTCATCATGGTTTGCCTCATCGCATCATGGCAAAGTCCCATCTCAACATCATCATCAAATCTATCCATATGAGCTTCAACATCCGCTTCATATGCCACAAGCAGCTTTCCTTATTCAAGAGCCTTTCCACTTAGCTTTTGAATCATCTTCGACCAACTTGTCCAAATCAAGTTACCAATCAACTAATCAATCTAATCAAACATTAATCCAAGTAATCAATCATTCAAACAAGATCTAAATAAACAATTACAACAATAATGGCAATTTTGTAAATAAGGAGCCCAAACCTAACATGCAATCTAACAAGCATGAATCATGAACAATATCTCTACAGCTTGATGAATAAACTTGCATAAGTGAACATGTAGTAAAATAGGTATCAAATCATCATGAACAATAGATCTACATGCAGACTTGAGAAAAGTGCACGAAATCACTCTCTTTAACACATAAACAAACCACCGATCCAGTATACTCCTTTGGGTCCGTGTGGGAGATAACCACCACTCACCGAATCACCTAAACACCTCAAAAACAACCAACTCCAGATCTGGACAGCAAAGAATCAAGCTTGATCCTCCAAAGCTCCGCTTCAAACGATGAAATCTCTCTTCAATGGATGGAGATCTTCAACTTTGGCTCTTGGATCTTTGATTTGATCTTCAATTTAAATGGAAGGAATCACTAGATTAGAGTGGAGAAAAGAAGTGAAGAAATTTTGTAGTCGAGCTCTCAAAATGGCAGCACTTCGTCGCTTCAAAATCCGGTGCCAAAAAGTGAACCAAACCCCTCTATTTATAGGCTGGAAATCCTTAGGTCGCCGCCCCCTTAGGTCGTCCAAGACCTAACTCTTAAGTCGTCGCCGACCTAATGACCTAAGCCTTAGCACTAATGCACAACCTAACTGAGATGCCGATCCAACGACCTAACAGGAGTACCGACCTAACTAGGTCGTCCCACGACCTAACTACAAGGCAACGACTTAAACACCATGCGACCTATCACAGACACAACTGCGCGACTTAACGACATGGCCGACCTAACACTCATGCGACCTAGCGACTTAACTAATTTGCGACTTAGCAAATGCCGCGACCTAACCAAACCCAGGCCACACGACTTAACTATGTAACGACCTAAAGCCCTGCCGACCTAAAGACTTAGCATCATAGCTGCCTCAATGACCCAACACATTCCGTGACCTAACGACTCAAGGCCGCATTTCTTCCTAAGCCGTTGGGACGACTCAACGACCTACGACTCAACCACACACGACCTAGCGACCTAACTACACAAGGCCTAGCGACTTAACTAAACCCCCGCCTCAACCTAGGTCGTCTACGACCTAAATACACACAGCGACCTATCTTAGGTCGCTCCACGACCAAACTGCTAAATCCCTTAGGTCGCTACAACTATTAGGTCGCTCACTCTCCTAAGCCGCTCACCACTAGGTCGCTACCTTCTCTAGCTCGCTAACCCGTAAGTCGTCAACTACCTTAACTCGGTCACCTCTTAGGTCGGCCCAACTCCTTAAGTCGCTCACACGAGCTAACTTCCACACGACCTAAGAACTAAGTCGTTGAATCCCATAAGTCGTTCCACTATTCAAATTACAACACGTCTTAAACTCTGGACGACTTATCAACACTAACGACTTAAATTTTCGACGCCTTAGCGGCACTAACAATCTAATAACATCAATTCTACGATCTTTAGATCCGTAAAAATACGGGTCGTTACATGCAAACTACAAACAAAGTATGACTTAACAATTCAAACTCTAGGTGGTGACACATCATCCTAAGTGTCGTATACCCACCTATCAGATTTGCTACCCTTAAGGAAGTCACTAGGTATGAGGGTTCTAGGTTAAGCTTATCTACCAAACAATGAGAAATAAAATATTGTGATGACCAGTATCAAGTAAAACTCTAATTGATACTCTATAAATAAAAAGCGCACCTCCTAAGATAGCTTTTCCCTCTCCTCTACCGTTGATCTCAAGGTAGCAGGTTCCAATGCGAACATCTTGCCTTTCCTATCCTTAGCAGGCTCCATACGCTGGTTCTTATAGTGTCCATTTTGATCGTAGTTGAAACACTTTATCCCTTTCTTCTTACTAGCTTTCTTTCCTTCGCCAGTTCGACACTCATGCGTATAGTGTCCTTTCTTGTCACACTTGTAACAGACCACTTCTGCCTTTCCCTTCTTAGTAACTCCACCCTTCTGAGCTCCTTTCTTATGGAAAAACTTCATCTTCTGACTCTATCCCTCATGAGCTTCCTTAGCCTTATTTCTTTCAAGAAAAGCTTACATCTTTTCATTCCTCAAAGCCATCTCAACAACAACATCACTTAGATCTATAATATGCGGTAACATGGTCTTAGCAAGCTCGGGCTTCAACCCCCTAATGAATTTCTCTTTCCTTCAAATCATAGTATCAATCGTAGTGTAGACATATCTCGCTAGCTTCTCAAACCTCGTCGCATACTCGAGCACAGTCATACCCCCTTGCTCCAACTTCGCAAACTTTCTGAGTAGATGGACTTAGCAATCTCTGACATAAACCTTTCCTCGAACCTCCTCCTGAACTCAGCCCAAGTCATATTCTCCTCATTGACTCCAACTGTCACACTGATCTACCAATACAGTGCTACCCTTGTAGCTGTCTAGAGGCATTTCTGCTCGTCGTTGATTCCTAAGTCAGCGAAAATCCTCTCATAATGAAGTAGGCAATTCTCTATTTCGATTGCGTCTTTAGTGCCAATAAATAGCTTTCCTCCCAACCGAGCATAATCTCTACTAAGAATACATAGTTATTCACCACTGGAGCTTCTTGGTTCCTTCCCCTAGCATTTACTCCAACTACTCCAGCATCAATTCTTGCCTGCATCATGTTGACAAAGAACGGAAACATTGCCCTCATGTCTACTTGCAGTACTCCAATACCCACATTTGCAGCTTGTGTCTGACCTTGATTTATCCTAGTATTAGGTCTGGCATTTCCATTGGTTGTGGTGCATCCTCCACCAAGGTTAACTCTTCCACTTCTAGCATCCATATCTGCATTTGAGCCTTCGAAAGATATAGAAGAATAGCCTAAGAGAGATAGGAGAATGGAGATATAACATATACTTATATATAGCAAATACAAGTACGTTACTATGGCATTATTTGATACCCCGATCTTTTCTCTAATTCCTTAGGATTATGTTTCCAAAATCATTTTAAGTTTAAAGTTTTTCATACTTACACTCTGATACCAAATTGTAACATCCCTTATCTTGGGGTCTAGAGCTAAGCACTACAGATGTTGTAGTCATCTATAGTATTAATTTTCGATGATAAAATACGGTTATGTTAATGGTACCAATAATATCAGAAGCACATGAATATGAAAAAAAATCACAGATTCAAAGAACAACTTTTTTGATTACATTTCACATAACATGTTACATATTCCATTACATAACCCCAATCGTTTCCCAGGTTCAGGTCAAATATAATTACTACATAAATATGCTAAGAGCAACATATGAAGATGCCCTCTCAGATGATCAGAGAACTATGTAGACATAAACTGTCTTAATACATCACAGCATAATAAACAAAAATAACAACTCCTAAATGCAACTAACTTTAGCCTTCTGCTCAACTCTGGCAACTTTATTCACCCTCCTAATAAACCTATAAACCCAAACTCTCAGTCTATTCAAATTAATTTTAAGCACCCGAGAGTTTAAGGGAAATACATAAACTTTGAATCAGACATAAAGTGTGGATTATACTACAACATTTCGGTTTACCAATATTAAATGAGACCACGCCGTTTAGCGAAATGGGTTTTCCCTCACTAATATCCCTTTAAAACATATCCTTCTGCAAACAAAATCCTACAACCAAACTGGTTAATCAAACTGATTATATCAATAATAGCAAATATCATATATGCTCAAAAACAATTAATAAATGGACCATCTGTCTGAAATAATATAGTTTTGTTTGGCTAACTACTAACCTTTGGTTGATATGGCCCTACCAGATAATCTAAACAAATTATACAACAACTGTTGGACATACTTCTAGCCGGTCTATCCTTAACTTACTTCTCCAAGGGTCAACTGATCCTAATGGTTTTTCGGACCTACCAATAACCTGTCTTTCTTCCCTATATATATATTCCTTTCTATGTATAACCATCATTTAAGTCTTACATGTGACTAAACCTTACACACTGGAATTTTGGATTGAATTAGCTATGGGCTATATCACGACCCAATTTTACGACGCCCGAAAGTCGACATTTGTACGTCCACTGTATCAAATGTCGCGCAGTCGAATGTCAGAAAACCGAACCATTAGGGTTGAAGAAGAAGAAGATAGAAGAAGAACAGAAACAATAACAGAATATCATATTTCGCAGTGGAACAATATATAATAGATAAATGAATAATCTTTAAATCAAAGACTCATCACTGTTAATACAATACAACATCAGAGTTTACAACGACATCGTACATCACTGACAGTTATTATAACTTGACTATATGAAAACTGATTTGCACTAACCATACGCAATAGACACTACATAGTAAAGGGATACGTCTCGCTATCCAGCATCAACTCCTGATCTCCACAACAACTTTTTTATGACTTCGCTCCCGAATAACTGATAACCTGACTCTAGGCTGCCCGTGTGGAAAATTATGGGCACCCAGAGTTTAGAAAGGGAACAATAAACTCCAGGTCAGTCGTGGGACAGGTGTGAGATCTTAAAAATAGTTATACTTTAACAGAAGAATTTAAACGAAATCCGCACTGCTTTTTGGAAAATGAAACTACCATAAGGCCTCCCGGCACACACACAATGCAATCGCACACTTGGGGGAGATTTATCCTTAAGATAGTCAAACATGCTTAATACGCAAAATCTCCTTTAATATTATTATTAGTGCATAGTGCAGAAAAAATTTGCAAGTATAATATTAATCTTAGTCAGCATACGTACCATTATAGTATGCCTACTATAGCTACCATACTAGATGGCTGGTTATACAACCGTACAAGACGCGTATTGGTGATTGGATTTCCAACAAATGGTTAGGCTACGGAACTTCCTACTGCCACATATGTATACCTCTGGAGGGACGCCCCGAGAACCTAACCGGATCTCTGCCAACACAAGTCCGGGTTACCTATGCAAAAATAGGTAACCACTGACACGAGTATGTCATCCCCCGGTTGTAAACAACCTTTATCCGAGGATCCTCAACAACAACAATCACAAAGTAATATATATTTGCGATATCCACATAAGTTAAGTATCTGAGCTCCATACCATGATACCACTTCTATCCAGAAGGAAATGCACATACCCAAAGGGGCGCTACCCCCATAACCTTGCTGCATCCTTCCTGTTTTGACCATTCCGGGGTGTGAGGTCCGACGAAGTCTCGTCCACAAAGCTATGCTTTTCACAAAAGCCATGCTTCGATCAACAAATGATCAACAGCACTTCGTATGCCACATTACCAAATTGGGAATCTATCACTAGTAACCATCAACTACATAACCTCTGAGCTCGTACGTCTCAGAGAAGGGTGTTAAGCTAAGAGAATAAATTCCCTGCCACCAACAGAAATGTATTTGATAGAAATCAGCTTTACATCTCAAAGTGTAACGTCAGACACACATCCACACAAGTCCGTTCCGGGATCGAACGGAACCGAAGGCACTTCCAAAGAAGCCCTTGCAATCCGGCTATTCACTAATCACGTCCGTAATCCCATCAAAAAGGGCGATAAAATCTCTATACCGGAGCAACCCGGTATAGAGACAGTCGACAGGCAATCCTTTCGCTTTTGAAAATATCTGATCTTCAACACCATCTTCAAATGCAATCCCATTTCGTCGTATCGCTATTCGGAATGGGTTTTATGACACAAGGTCCTCTCCCGGCTAATCCGAATAACGAGCGCTTATTTTAAAAATAAGTGTTACATTCAGATTCAAACAAATCACAACAAATTCCACTTTGATCTTTTAAATAAAAGATCCATCACAATCACAAAGGTTCGATGTGGGTTTTGAAAATCCATTTGGAATTCGACTCCCGGTCGCATCGAAATTCAATTGCCGATTAAAGGCCAATATTGATAGTCGGTTATTTAACTATCAATCATCATTCACAACAATCACTGGATTTCAAATAATTTTCCCAAATCATTTATTTCCAAAATATGTTCGCAAGATATAATTTTAACACTTTAATATTTTGAAAACAAATTTCAATCACTATTCACATTTCAATCCTTTGGAAATAAATTTTCAAATTATTTTCCTTACGTGGAATATATTTCCAAATATTTATTCATTTCCACTGAAACTCTGCCGAGTTAAAAGAATTCAAATCACTTACCCAAAATATTCTTGGAATATTTAAAATAAAACCATCTTAAATACTTACTTAAATATTGGTTATGAAATCATTATACTAATTATCACATATAAGAATTCAAGTCCAAACTAATTTTAAAATAAAATTAGTAGATAGAGTATAAATATTTAAATAACTATTTTCTAAATCAAATATTCATTTAATCTTTAAAATGATCCCTTATATAATTAATTTAATTAATTTTTACTTTAAAGATTTAAAACAATTTTCAAAACTAATTTCTTCAACGGTATTATTTTTAAAACCAAATCTAAAACTTTTAATTTTTTTTTCAAAAGCTATTTTAAAAATATACACGGCTTTCCAGGGAAGAATTCTTTTTTTCCATTACAAAATGGCCCCTTCAAATAAATTAATAAATCTTCTCGATTTATTTTAATTTACATTCCAAATTTGTAAATTTCTTTCCACACTTTTAAAAATAAACCGACATTTATTTTTAAAACAAAATTCCCTTTCCTTTATAAAATTTCCATTGTGAATTTAAACTTTCAATTACCCAACGATATACGATTTTCAAATAGTTTTCCAAATATTCACTTACAACACCCAAATCAATTTTTAAATTGATTTCCAAATTTATTTCAATCACCAAATCAAATTCCAAATTGGTTTTTAAATTTATTTCAATCAACAAATCAATTTTCTTATTGATTTCCAAGGGTTTTATTTTTAAAACACCAAATTAATCTCAAATTTAATTTCTAAATTTATTTCAGCAACAAATCGATTTTCATGCAAACACTAAATCAACTTTCATATTGATTTTCCAAAGATTTATTCTTTTAACACCAAATCAATTTCCGAATTTATTTTTAAAATAAATTCCTTCATCTTTTCCAAATTATTTAAAAACCATATTTTTAAAATAAATTATTCACTTTTTGAATTTTATTACTTGAAATCCATTTATTAAACTTTTTTTTCCATATTTTGGAATTTTATTCAATAGGATTTCACTATAGATTTTCTACCTAAATTTAAAGATCCAATTTTATTTATTTCTGGTATCCTACCATACCAAAAATATATTCGGCTAAATTTTAGCCTTCATGGGTTTTAATCACAAATAATCACACACAGATTACAAATATTCAACACACAATTTTGAAAACAAATCAAAATGTTTTGAGGAATCCAGTTGGATCCCTCCAACCTGTTTCCCTGCATCCACAGACGTTAGCACAACAATTAGATACCAATCCCACTTCGATGTGGAATATCGCAGTATGTGCGATTTATAAAATATCATTCGCTATTATGCGGCACATAGGGTCTCATCCACAATATAATGCGGGAAATCAACAACTCCAAATACATATATAATACCAATTCCACTTCGAGATGGAATATCGCGGTATATGGGTTTAATATTATATCATCCGCTATTATGCGGCACATAGGGTCTATACTAATATAACTGATTATAAAACAATCATCCAAGCAGAATCAATTTTAAATCTAACTATTCCAAATTTAAATCAGAAAAAATATATTTGATCGAGTGAGAGATCTCACATTTGCTTTTATTTTGCAATCCATTTTCCTGTCCAGCTTGATTTCACGATTTTTTTAAACCTTGAAACAACATAATAGGGCTTATTAATATTCGAACTGATCGACAATGAATTACCATTTTTTTAATTTATTTAAACAAGTAATTAAATTTTATCGAATGATTTATTTTAAACAAATTTTCCTTTTATAATAATATAATTGAACCAAACCAATAATCTTTTAACAACTAAAAATAGTTAAATTGGTAAACGACAAATTAGTTGCCTTTTTAAAATTTAATTAGCTAATGACTTAGTTCAAAACTTGTTTTCCTTTAATAGATTATTTTTAGTAACTAAAATAATTAAACAAATTTATTAAACAAATTGACCATTAAAATACATTATTTAAAATAACCGGTAGATTAAAAAATGCACATATAGGTATATAATTTTTTTCTTATTTCCCATCTTCAAACTGCATAAAAAAATGTGTATATATAGCTTAAAAATCCAACTTTTTATACAAACTCTTATATTCCCAAAATCTATGTATATGTATATTTCCTGTTTTTAAACCTTAAAAAAACAAAACTGTTTTGAAATCACAAATTTAAAACTCACTGTTTCAAAACTAATTTTTTAAAGTCAATGTTAAAATACCTTACTGCAATTATTTATAATCATTATTTTTTTCTGTTCTTTGTACAAATCTGTATGGACATTATTAATTTCAAATTGGAATAAAACGGTATGTATACCTTACTGCCTGAAACCACGACGTGGCTGACCTCTTTGACTTCGCGAAACCCTTGCACCATCGCGACATGTTTCACCTTCATTGCCGTGACCTAATCGAGCGCCAACACTCGAGCAGCCGAAGCCTTGATTTTCGACTCCAACGACATCAAACGCCCGCGCAAGAACACTCGCTATCCACCGGCCTAGCCACCATCCACGCCCCCACACAAATCGACGAGAGCGCCTCACTTTCAGACCACCGCTCTATCTCGAGCTCCCCTTGTTCACGCGAGCGCCTCACCCCTCAACTCGCGCCTCGTGCTCGCGAGCTTCCATGCTTCGGCCAATTTTGATTTCAATAATTTGGCTTCGGCCATTGATAGAGTTTTGTGCAAAATCAATTTTTAGGAAGAGGCGATTTTTTATTCTGTCGACGTCGGCCACATATATATAATTTTTTTAACTTTGAATTCAAGTTTGCTGTCGCCATTTATTCAAAGCATTCAATTGGAATTTTCTGAGTGAAGAGATAAAAAATTTATTCTGGTATTTTTTTTTATGTTTGAGAACGAACGCGTGTGGGATCTTTCACAGAGAAAGTGGAACACGTGTAAAAAGGCAAATACGTGTTGAAACTAGCTACAGTGTTTTGCTTATATTGTTTATATTAAATTTCAAATTCAAATTTAAATCGTCTCCAATTCGAAGCCCAAAATTTCGAACTCCAATCGAGGTGTGCCGCAAGGCGTTTATAAGGTTATACGCCTATTCCAAACGCAATGGAAAAGGTTCTGAGTCCAAATTCGATGTATGAAAAAGATAGCCTTTTGAACCCAGTTATTAAATTAAATTTCGATAAAATTTTCAGCGCGTTTACTTGTCCTACGGCTAAACGATCACTCCGAATGCTACGAAAATTGAAATTTGATAATAATAATACAATATTACGTATCTAATGGATCTAGTTTCGTTGAATTCCAAGACTGTGCCTCGGAAGGCTATTTTGAACGTCGATTTAAACGATAAAAACTCTAAACTGAATAAAACATTTCCAAATTCAATTTTTGAAGCTTCCATTATCTTCAGTATTATCAATATGAATTTTCTAAGCCTTGAAAATATTTTTAAACAGCTTAAAACTGAAGATTCAAATTTTTTTTACCCAATCTCAATAAATTAAATTTAACAATTAAATGGCCAAACTCATAGTTAAAATTGAAACTCAAGCTTAAATCAACGATTCAGATATTTGAAATCAATTAAATATTTCAGTTTCAAACGTTGAAAATTCTGGGTCGTCACATCCTTCCCCCCTTAAAAGAATTTCATCCCGAAATTACTAGTTAAGAAGAATGATCCTCAATCCGTCAACTATTTTCCCAAAACCAAACAGTTTTATCAGCTTTCCCATTCAATTTTTTTTGTTAAAAACCCGTTATCACTTCAACTATCTTTGCAAAACCTTTCATAAATTTTAGACAACATTGTTTCTTAACAATTCAAATTTAAATTCAAATTTAAATTCAAATTTCAAAATTTTAAAATTTCCTCAAAATTTTTCTAACTCCCTAAATTTTCGAAAAATTTCGCCAGCATCTCCTTTACGCGGCTAGCTCGGTACGACTACAAAAATGGCACCACGACCCCCAGATTTCAAAAAGAAAACAAAATGCCAAGTGGCTAGACAAGAAGATCATCAAATTTCATACTGAAATTCAAATACATACCTTTTTGTCGAGCAATTCAATTTTATCTTCGAAGTCAAAATCCCAATTCCATTTCCTTTAGCACACCTGTATATCCTGCTAGCCATAATATCCAATTACAACATTCAAATTTATTTTGCACATTCCTTTACAAAATTTTCAATATATACTTCTTGTACCATTTTTACTTTACTATTGAAGTTTTATATCCATTTTCATTCAATCTTGCATTTTTAATTTCATCTGAATTCAATTTACAATTTCAATTTTATTTGGATTCAATTTACCATCTAAATATTGAATTTTATCAATTATCTTTCATCCACAATTGATTCATATCACTATTTTAAATTAG
This sequence comes from Allium cepa, assembly GCA_030765085.1. NCBI lineage: Eukaryota > Viridiplantae > Streptophyta > Magnoliopsida > Asparagales > Amaryllidaceae > Allium > Allium cepa. The sequence goes on from CM060941.1 coordinate 513,759,706, forward strand.
TTTCATTTACTAATTCATTACAAATTCCAATTCATTTTATCTCAAACCATTTTTTTCCATTTCCACCTTTATTATCTTTAGTCCACTTCGAACTAATTTTACGAGTTCATTCTATTTTACACAATTCAAATTGGTTTTCAGCATTCAATTTAAATCCAATTTTATTCTTTTGTTCGTTCCCAAACACAATTCAATTCACTATTTTGGTTTATAACCACCTATATTTAAACTGTATTTCAAATTCCATATGAATTCAATTTACCTTTTATTTATAATTATTGAATGCATTTCATTTCAAACAATATCTAAATTTATCATTCCTTCTATTAGTTTCAGTTACTAATTTTATTCCAAACATTTAGTCTATAAGACTTCTCAAATTCACATTTATTCAAATTAACTCAAATTTTCAATTTCAATTCTTTTATTCAATTTTCATTTTTTTAATCCCACTTGAATTAAATTTTCCTTCCAACTTATTTTGTTTCCACATTTACTTTTTCTAGCTTCTCTTTAAGTTAGATTTTTATTTTAACAACTTCAAACTTTACAAGCTATCAACTTAATGATATTCCATAAATATTTTATATAACATTCCAGAGTCTTTTCAACCTTTCAAAATCATTTTTGAAATCAATTCAAATTATCCCTTTTGAATTCTCAAAACCAAACCCAGTTCGCAAACAACTTTCATTTAAAATCATTTGGCAGCAATTCCTTTTTTAGAAACCCGAAAATGAACATTAATGATGCTGCAGTCATCACCGAAGTTATTTTCCAGGGATCGAAAAGAGTTTAGAGCTTTCATCCCTTCAAAATACTTTTCCAAAACCTTTGAAAATTATTTTCAAACCAAAAGGGATTTAAACCTTTCCAAATTCCAAAACATTAAACCCTTTCAAATTCTTTTAAACTTTCCTTTGGAATTTTATTATAAATCACATTTACATTTACAATTCCCATTTGTATATCAATTTTATTTCTCGGCTTTAAGTTAAGTTTTCAATTTCCCATTCAATCTCAATGATAATAGTTTAATATTATCGCTTCCTAACATCCAAGTAACAATATACTATAATAATTTACAAAAAATATTTCCTTTTATATACAAAATACTTTTGGGTAAAATTATTTCATTTACCCTAATTTAAAACAATATCGTGCCGAATTATTCTATACGAATGTTTAGAGATTCCTATCGATAGAGTTGTATGGACTATACCGACCAGAATCCATATACCACTCAACAAACTAATCATCACAATATAAAATAATTTTGTATTCACTAACAAATACGCGCTCATATCTATTAATACACTCAAACTCATTTTAGAGTACTACTGACTCTATCTCTAATGAGTAACACCCAACAGAGCCAAGGTTGTCGCTTAACCAAATGCTCTGATACCAAACTGTCACGACCCAATTTTACGATGCCCGAAAGTCGATATTTATACGTCCATTGTATCAAATGTCGCGCAGTCGAATGCCGGTAAACCGAACCATTAGGGTTAAAGAAGAAGAAGATAGAAGAAGAACAGAAACAATAATAGAATCTCATATTTCACAGCGGAATAATATATAATAGATAAATGAATAATCTTTAAATCAAAGACTCATTACTATTAATACAATACAGCATCAGAGTTTACAACGACATCATACATCACTGACAGTTATTATAACTTGAATATATGAAAACTGATTTGCACTAACCATATGCAATAGACACTACATAGTAAAGGGATACGTCTCGCCATCCAGCTTCAACTCCTGATCTCCACAGCAACTCTTTTCTGACTTCGCTCCCGAATAACTGATAACCTGACTCTAGGCTGCCCGTGTGGAAAATTATGGGCACCCAGAGTTTAGAAAGGGAACAATAAACTCCGGGTCAGTCGTGGGACTGGTGTGAGAACTTAAAAACAGTTATACTTTAACAGAAGAATTTAAAAGAAATCCGCAATGCTTTTTGAAAAATGAAACTACCATAAGGCCTTCCGGCACACACACAATGCAATCGCACACTTGGGGGAGATTTCTCCTTATGATAGTCAAACATGTTTAATACGCAAAATCTCCTTTAATATTATTATTAGTGCATAGTGCAGAAAATATTTGCAAGTATAATATTAATCTTAGCCAGTATACGTTCCATTATAGTATGCCTACTATAGCTACCATATTAGATGGCGGGTTATACAACTAAAACCGTACAACGCGCGTATTGGTGATTGCATATCCAACAAATGGTCAGGCTAAGGAACTTCCTACTGCCACATGGGTACGCCTCTGGAGGGATGCCTCAAGAACCTAACCGGATCTTTACCACCACAAGGTCGGGTTACCTCTACAAAAATAGGTAAATATTGACACGAGTATGTCATCCCCCGGTTGTAAACAACCTTTATCCGAGGATCCTCAACAACAACAATCACAAAGTAATATATATTTGCGATATCCACATAAGTTAAGTATCTTGGCACCATACCATGATACCACTTATATCCAGAAGGAAATGCACATACCCTAAGGGGGCTACCCCCTATAACCTTGCTGCATCCTTCTTGTTTCGACATTTTTGGTGTGTGAGGTCCGACGAAGTCTCGTCCATAAAGCTATGCTTTTCACAAAAGCCATGCTTCGATCAACAAATGATCAACAGCACTTCATATGCCACATTACCAAATTGGGAATGTATCAATAGTAACCATCAATTACACAACCTCTGAGCTCGCACATCTCAGAGAAGGGTGTTAAGCTAAGAGAATAAATTCTCCGCCACCAACAGAAATATATTTGATAGAAACCAGCTTTACATCTCAAAGTGTAACGTCAGACACACATCCACACAAGTCCATTCCGGGATCGAACGGAATCGAAGGCACTTCCAAAGAAGCCCTTGCAATCCGAATATTCACTGATCACGTCCGGAATCCCATCACGAAGGGTGATAAAATCTCTATACCGGAGCAACCCGGTGCAGAGACATTCGATAAGTAATCCTTTCGCTTTCGAAAATACACGGTCTTCAACACCATCTTCAAATGCAATTCCATTTCGTCGTATCATTATTCGGAATGGGTTTTATGACACAAGGTCCTCTCCCGGCTAATCTGAATAACTAGCGCTTATTTTAAAAATAAGTGTTACATTCAGATTCAAACAAATCACAACAAATTCCACTTTGATCTTTTAAATAAAAGATCCATCACAATCACAAGGGTTCGTTGTGGGTTTCGAATATCCATTTGGAATTTGACTCCTGGCCGCATCGAAATTCAATTCCCGATTAAAGGCCAATATTGATAGTTGGTTATTTAACTATCAATCATCATTCACAACAATCACTGGATTTCAAATGGTTTTCCCAAACCATTTATTTCCAAAATATGTTCGCTGGATATACTTTTAACACTTTAATATTTTGAAAAAAAATTTCAATCACTATTCACATTTCAATCCTTTGGAAACAAATTTTCAAATTATTTTCCTTACATGGAATATATTTCCAAATATTTATTCATTTCCACTGAAACTCTGCCGAGTTAAAATAATTCAAATCACTTATCCAAAATGTCCATGGAACATTTAAAATAAAACCATCTTAAATACTTACTTAAATATTGGTTATGAAATCATTATACTAATTATTACATATAAGACTTCAAGTTCAACCTAATTTTAAAATAAAATTAGTAGATAGAGTATAAATATTTGCATAACTATTTTCTAAATCAAATATCCATTTAATCTTTAAAATGACCCCTTATATAATTAATTTAATAAATTTTTACTTTAAAGATTTAAAACAATTTTCAAAACTAATTTCTTCAACACTATTATTTTTAAAACCAAATCTAGATCTTTTAAATTTTATTTCAAAAGCTATTTTAAAAATATACTCAGCTTTCCAGTGAAGAATTCTTTTTTTCCATTACAAAATGGTTCATTCAAATAAATTAATAAATCTTCTCGATTTATTTTAATTTACATTCCATATTTGTAAATTTCTTTCCACACTTTTAGAAATAAACCGATATTTATTTTTAAAACAAAATTCCCTTTCCTTTATAAAATTTCCATTGTGAATTTTAAACTTTCAATTACCCAACGATATGCGATTTTCAAATCGTTTTCCAAATATTCACTTTCAACACCCAAATCAATTTTTAAATTGATTTCCAAATTTATTTCATCACCAAATCAAATTCCAAATTGGTTTTTAAATTTGTTTCAATCAACAAATCAATTTTCATATTGATTTCCAAGGGTTTTATTTTTCAAACACCAAATTAATCTTCAAATTTAATTTCTAAATTTATTTCAACAATAAATCGATTTTCATGCAAACACTAAATCAATTTTCATATTGATTTTCCAAAGATTTATCCTTTTAACACCAAATCAATTTCCGAATTTATTTTTAAAATAAATTCCTTTATCTTTTCCAAATTATTTAAAAGCAATATTTTTAAAATAAATTATTCACCTTTTGAATATTATTACCTAAAATCCATTTATTAAACTTTTTTTTCTCCATATTTTGGAATTTTATTCAATAGGATTTCACTATTGATTTTATACCTAAATTTAAAGATCCAATTTTATTTATTTCTGGTATCCTGCGATACCAAAAATATATTCGGCTAAATTTTAGCCTTCAAGGGTTTCAATCACAAATAATCACACACATATTGTAAATATTCAACACACAATTTTGAAACAAATCAAAATGTCTTGAGGAATCCAGTTGGATCCCTCCAACCTATTTCCCTGCTTCCATAGACGTTAGCACAACAATTAAATACCAATCCCACTTCGAGGTGGAATATCGCGGTATATGGGATTTATAAAATATCATCCGTTGTTATGCGGCGCATAGGGTCTCATCCGCTATATAATGCGGGAAATCAACAACTTCAAATACATATATATTACCAATTCCACTTCGAGGTGGAATATCGCGGTATATGCGTTTAATATTATATCATCCGCTATTATGCGACGCAAAGGGTCTATACTAATATAACTGATTATAAATGAATCATCCAAGCACAATAAATTTTAAATCTAACTACTCAAAATTTAAATCAGAAAAAATATATTTGATTGAGTGGGAAGATCTCACCTTTGCTTTTATTTTGCAATCCATTTTCCTGTCCAACTTGATTTCATGAATTTTTTAAACCTTGAAACTACATTATATGGCTTATTAATATTCGAATTGATCGATAACGAATTACCATTTTTTTTAAATTTATTTAAACAAGTAATTAAATTTTATCGAATGATTTATTTTAAACAAATTTTCCTTTTATAATAATATAATTGAACCAAACCAATAATCTTTTAACAACTAAAAGTAGTTAAATTGGTAAATGACAAATTAATTGCCATTTTAGAAATTTAATTAGCTAATGACTTAGTTCAAAACTGGTTTTCCTTTAATAGATTATTTTTAGTAACTAAAATAATTAAATAAATTTATTAAACAAATTAACCATTAAAATACATTATTTAAAATAACCGGTAGATTAAAAAATGCACATATAGGTATATAATTTTTTTCTTATTTCCCATCTTCAAACCGCATAAAAAAAGTATATATATATATATATATATATATATATAGCTTAAATATCCAACTTTTTATACAAACTCTTATATTCCCAAAATCTATGTATATGTATATTTCCTGTTTTTAAACATTAAAAAAACAAAACTGTTTTGAAATCACAAATTTAAAACTCATTGTTTCAAAACTAAATTTTTAAAGTCAATGTTAAAATACCTTACAGCAATTATTTATAAATTTTTTTCTGTTCCTTGTACAAATCTATATGGACATTACCAATTTCAAATTGAAATAAAACAATATGTATACCTTACTGCTTGAAACCACGATATGGCCGACCTCTTTGACTTCGCGAAACCCTTGCACCATCGCGGCATGTTTCGCCTTTATTGCCATGACCGAATCGAGCGCCAACACTCGAGCAGCCGAAGCCTTGATTTTCGACTACTACGACATCAAACGCCCGCACGAGAACACTCGCGATCCACCGGCCTAGTCACCATCCATGCACCTACACAAATCGACGCGAGCGCCTCACTTTCAGACCACCGCTCTGCCTCGAGCTCCTCTTGTTCACGCAAGCGCCTCACCCCTCAAGTCGCGCCTCATGCTCGCGAGCTTCCAGGCTTCGGTCAATTTTGATTTCAATAATTTGGCTTCGGCCATTGATAGAGTTTTGTGCGAAAATGATTTTAAAGAAGAGGCGATTTTTTATTCTGTCGACGTCGGTCACACATATATATATTTTTTAATTTTGAATTCAAGTTTGCTGTGGCCATTTTATTTAAAGCTTTCAATAGGAATTTTCTAAGTGAAGAGATAAAAAATTTCTTCTGGTATTTATTTTTTTATATTTGAGAACGAATGCACGTGGGATCTTTCATAGAGAAAGTGGAACACGTGTAAAAAGGAAAATACGTGTTGAAACTGGCTATAGTGTTTTGCTTATATTGTTTATATTAAATTTCAAATTCAAATTTAAATCGTCTCTAATTCAAAGCCCAAAATTTCGAAATCCAATTGAGGTGTGCCGCCAAGCATTTATAAGGTTATATGCCTATTCCAAACGCAATGGAAAAGGTTCCGAGTCCAAATTCGATCGTATGGAAAAGATGGCCTTTTGAACCCAGTTATTAAATTAAATTTCGATAAAATTTTCAGCGCGTTTACTTGTCGTACAGCTAAACGATCACTCCGAATGCTACAAAAATTGAAATCCGACAATAATACAATATTACGGATCTAATGGAACTGGTTTCGTCGAATTCCGAGACTGTGCCTCGGAAGGCTATTTTAAACGTCAATTTAAACGATAAATCTCAAAACTGAATAAAACATTTCCAAATTCAATTTTTGAAGCTTCCATTATCTTCAGTATTATCAATATGAATTTTCTAAGCCTTGAAAATATTTTTAAACAGCATAAAACTGAAGTTTCAATTTTTTTTACCCAATCTCAATAAATTATATTTAACAATTAAATGGCCAAACTCATAGTTAAAATTGAAACTCAAGCTTAAATTAACGATTCATATATTTGAAATCAATTAAATATTTCAATTTCAAACGTTGAAAATTCTAGATCGTCACAGGCTAATAGCTAATGTATAGGGCACGACCTTATACCAGTCCCATCTGTTATAAAAATACTTGAGTCATTATACTTAGGGTTAACTACTCTTTAAATTTTCCTTGAAAACCTTTTCAAAATGACTTAATCCCTTTAGATCATACTTAAACAAGGAAAACATACTATTTTCTTTACTCAAACTTCTTTGCCATGATATATACCTTACTCAAAATATTGATGAAAACATTCGAAACCAGTGTTTAAACCTTTAAACAATTCTCTTTCGAAACCATTGAAAGTACCCTTTTCGAAACCGGTGTTTAAACCTTTTCTAAGCACTTTAATTATGCCTTCCGAAACCATTGGAATCCTTTCATATAAACACTAAGGTAAACCTTTGGAAAACACTTGTGAATCATCCCTTAAAAACCTTATATATTTACCTTTCGAAAATACTTGGGGACCTCCCCTTCAAAACCTTTTCTTGTTACCATTGAATGCATTAAAATATACTAATTAAAACAGACCTTTCAAAACCATCGGTTTCAAGTCAAAATATGTAGAACATCCTTTTGATACCATTGGAAACCATTCCTATCGAAACCTTTGGGTTTAACTTTTCAAAATATCAAAGAGGGTCTTAAAACAACTAAGTCAAAAACAACAATTTCAAAAGCAATTTCCTAAGTAAAAGAAGTGGATGGTGTAGAAACCACTCCCTTCAAAAGCAATGGAGAAGCGACTTAGGTTTTAAAGCTAAGAATCTCTTTCGAAAGCATTTCTTACAAAAGAAGGATGCGACAGCAAGGAGTTTCAACTCCTTAAGAAGCTTCTTTATAAAACATATGCGTTTTCGCTAATATTGGTCACAAACCCCAGATGTAGTGAAAGCACCAGTGTTTGTATACAAATCCTCAATATCTTAACACAAATCTTAGATCTAGATAATGTAGAGAATAAAAATGAAGAAATAGAAAAATTAGAATGAAAGAAAGTAAGAGAAGACACAAGATTTATAGTGGTTCGGCTATCTCCGGCCAACGTCCACTTTGAATCAATCCTTCCATTCCTTTTTTAATATAGTTACAGTTACAAGCCTTTAGTATCAAATAACAAAAATGGCAGAGTTTTGGCCTAAAGAGCAGAAGAGATCCTATTTTTAGTTGCCATAGGACCTCTATTTGTAGGTGTAAATCGAAAAATATCCTCCCTAAAACCTGGAATACCTCTTCTCTTGTGCAGGTGGGCTAGCCCGATCGATCAAGAGTGATTTTGGATCGTTCTAAGTATAATTCGTATCAATCCAAGTTGGCTCCGTTAGAGTTGAGATCGATCATGGATATTCCTGACCGCATAAGCAAGTTTTGTGAAAATTTCATTGCATTTGGACTTGTAGAATGGTAGTTATGATTGATCCAAGTTTGAATTTGCGAGTAGGCTGGATGCTACATATCCATAGATTTCGTATCCATCGGTCACGTGCCCATCGCCTTCGTATCCATCAACCCGTTCCCTTTTTCATATCGATCAGCCACTATCCTCTTCATATTCATCCGCTGCTCTTCGTGTTGCCTTGTTCGTATCAATCCTTGAGCACCCCGAAAGCACACGCCTTCATATCCATCAAACCTACTTCCTTCGTATCCATCAATTTGGCTTCATTAATTTGTATTGTTCTACAATGGATAGATATGAAATGCTTCCCAAACCCCTTCAACTGTCGCCTCGTGTCCATGCTCTATTCGTACTTTTTCATCGATCTTGAACGTCCTGTTGAAGTCATATGACTTCCTATCCATCCAGCTACTTCATTCTTCGTATCGATGTGAACCATATCGAAACAAACAACATCCATCGATCGAAGTTACTCACGCTGATCGACATTGGCCATATCGATCCGAAGTAGATAACAATTCCATCATTGATCGATACGAACTATATCGATACGAGGGGATCGATACGAAACCGTTCCTTTCCAACATTGATCATTCATATCCTGAGCATACAGATTCCGTTTGACCTAAAATTTGAAGTGCAGCCTTCTCAAACCTTGTTTATCATTCCCAGCCGATCCCACCTTGATTGGAGCTTGATCCAACTGTAACGGTACAAGTCATAACCATGTTTCCAGTCGATCTCCAATCTTAATATCCATCCACTTTAGCCAATTTTGTTGATATCCCGGCCTTGACCAAAAGGCGGGGTAACATTTGCCCCCCAAAACATGCCTTATGGTAAGAAGGCGTGTTTTGGATAGCTACGAATCCGACATCCAAAGTCCATATTTCATTCATTTCCATACCATCTGATCCATAGTCTAATCTATTACGAAGACATCCTATCAAGTGTCATAGCCATATCCCTATCCAAATCCACGACCACTCTGAGCCGATATCTGATTCCGAATCCAGTAACCAATAAGGCATGTTTTGACCAAAAGGAGGGGTAACAATAGGCGCAACGTCTTTTGAAACCATTCCTTAAAACCATTTGACCAAGTCGAAATCTATCTAAGTTGAAAGCATTCTTTTCGAAAGTAAAGCAGGCGCATTTTCTTTCCGAAGCAAAGCAAGGTTTCGACACCTTCGAAACCTCTTATTTTGACTATATGCCTTTCACCTATGTCTAATTCTCTACATACCAAGTCTTTGATACCATTTGTATTGGTTTTAATGGAGATGGAGGAAAAAGTATCAAGTCGAAAGGTTGGTGCCATAAGTGGTGAAACTTGTCATAAAATTAATAGGAATAAGTATAATTCATCAACATGAATACACACACACACACACACACATATATAACATCCAAAAATAGCAATATACTTGCAAAACATTTGGATCTGCTTCTAGAAACCGATAACTTCAAAAATATGAGATGTAACATATTATTCACCTTTTGCTAGGTGATTAAGGTGTTGAGATTTAAGAATGGATTTGATTATTCTTCCTCTTGATCTTTAGCTTTTGTTTTTCTAGCTTTGCTAAATGGTGCCCGGCCTGTAATATTTGATTTTTGTTTTGAACATGAAAATGAACGTGAGTGAGGGTTTAGGTTATAAGAATAAAACTTATTCCTATTTTTCCCCTTGCTAATTTCCTAACCTATTTCATTTTAAATTCCATTTAATTCATTAGTTCAACTAGGCACGACTCTGCTTTATTATACAAATCTCAATCCCTACCATTTACATTGTTTCATTTAATTTGTCTAACTAAATGTCCTAAATAATGTTAATCAAAATTAGGGACGTTACAATAGCCTTTCTATTCTTGCTCTTCTGCATTTTCTACATTTAGTGTTTTCTTCAAGTATTGAGATATTATTGTTGTTTTGAGAAGTGATATAATCTTCCTTATTATTATCATCTGTTTTAATATGTCTTGAAATACATGATACTAATGGATTCTCAATAGTTTCATTTTGAGAGATATACTTTTTTTGTTCAAAAAATTCTACATCAAGTAATTCTACTACTTCCTATTTATCAAGTATTATAACTCGATAGATTATACCATGATGGAAGAACCAATGAAGACACACTTAACTCTCTATTTCACAATTTGGTCTTTTAGGATATGGTTTTCAATATATTTTAACCAATCCCAAATTTTAAGTTATAGTAAATTTTATTTTCTTTTAAGCCATAATTAATAAAAGGAAACATCCTTGTTTTTTAAAGAAACTCTACTTAAAATATGAAAAAGATGAAATCGACATATTTGAAAGGGAGTAGTGTTATATGTGAAAGAATCTTAGCGGATTTCAAAGGTTATAAGTATTTACATTTTGAAATATTAAAAAATCAGTTGAATGCCAATATAGATAAATATGAATATCATTGATAAGTAGTTATGTTCAAATGAATATGATTTACATATTTTGATATTTTGTTTTGAAATATGGTTGAATTTGAGTTGACTATATTAAACTATTAAATATATAAAATTGTTTGATTAAACATGATCTATGGTAGGGTATAATTGGCTGGTTAGTATAGTATACCTTATAATGAGTGTTTGTTGGCGTCATAATTGGCAACCAACACTCAATTATGTGAAAGCACACATATCCTATCTAGTCACAGAAATATGAAGAGAAATAAATGAAGAACAAAATTAAAACAATTAAAAAGAAAGTAAATAGAGACATAGATTTATTATGGTTCATCCAAATCCTCCACTCCAAATATTTTCCTCTTATTAGTTTATACTATCGATTACAATTACAAATCCGTGAAATTCAAGAATAAAAATGGCAGAGTATCTCCTAGGTTGTAGATGAAGAGAAGCAAAATGAAGAAGATCCATTTTCTGATGCCATGCCTACTATATTTACAGGGGAAGACGTGCACCAGTCTCTCTGTAACTTCGGTTACAGGACCTTCTTATCCATATGGGACCACCATAGGGGTCACTGGGCCCAAAGTCCAATAAAGAAGGAGTACTGGTCCCTCCATTGGTTAATTCTAGGGCAGCGATCCCAATGGAGACTTCTTCATGCTTATATATGACGATCCTCCAAATATCAGATTATCATATTGATTGGACTAGTGAAGCTCGTCCTTTTGATTTATTTTTGATTCAAACCCAATTACAAATTGCCATTTGTCGAACCCACTAAATGGATAACGCCGATACCTTATCCCTTAGCTATTTTGACATGCGATCCCTATGGTGGGCTCCCTAGAGTCCATACACCATGTTCCCTAGGTTTCTTCTGCTTTAGACCTCTAAATCCAAAAATATTGATTGTTGAAGGCAGATGTGCACTTGGTTCCAGGTGCATACCGATCCCTTCGTGATTGATTCAAGTATGTCAATCCATCCAATAACTTATCATGTTGATCCATGCATTAACGCCTATGTTGAACCCTCGAGTTCCTTCATGTCATGCCGATCCATCTGATTCTATTAAGCTATGTCGATCCTTCTCCTCTACTTAGGCCGATTACTCTATTACTTCATCTACCTAGCTATGCCGATACGTGCATACTTATTATTGCTTGTCCCTTAAACTCTTTTATATGATGCTGACCGCCCATTCCATAATGCTATGTCGAACCCTTCTATTTCATAGGGCTATGCGACCCCTCTTGTTCCACATGGCTATGCCAATCCCTCATACTTCATGAAGCTATGCCGATCCCTCCTACTCCTTGAAACTATGCCGACCCCTTCTACTCCATAAAGCTATCCCGATCCCCATTAACTAAACCATGTCGAACCTTCTATAAAAGCCAACCTATACCCATCCCTTCCAAGTTGCTAAGCTGATCCCTACAGATTGAGCATGCCGATCCCTTCCATTTTCAAAGTTATACTGCACACTTTGAACATTCTGCCTTGCATATCTTTTGATTCCACTCAATCTGACATCATGTAACCATTTGTACCTCATTCCTATGCCCTATAATTGTCGCTCTATACTTATCCGCCTTGATAATCGTAAAGTCAATTGGGTTAAATCCACTTGTTTATTGCCTTGACAAAAGTCTGGTTAACACTTTTCCCCTTAAAACGTGCCTTGTGATAGGATGGCGCATTTTGAATTTTCGTAAATCCAAAATCCGAAGTCCATAATCCATTGATCACCATATTATCTAATCCAAAATCCAATCTGTTGTCAATCCAATTCCTTGATCTCTCCGGATCATTAGCAAAATCCATGTCTGTTCTGAGTTGATATCCTATTCCCAATCCATTCCAAATTCATTATCTAAATCCACGATCTCTACAAATCGTTCTATCCAAATCCGGGACCGCTCCGAGTCCATATCCAAATCCATAGACCTCTCTGGGTCGTTTTATCCAAATCCGGGACTGCTTCGGGTCCATATCCAAATCCATAGACTTCTCCGGGTCGTTAGCCTAATCCAAATCCTTGATCTCATGGGAACTTTGCCAAGTACAATCCATACTCGACAACCTGAGTAGGCCAATCTTGTCGTTCTTCGGCAAAGCGGCCTACCTCTTGCCATGCATAGTCCATACACGACGACCTTGATCTCTCCGGATCCTTGCTGAGCATAATCCATACTCGATGACCTGTTGGGTTTTATTCTCCGCCTCGATTCTCTGGTTAAGGCTTAATCCACGAGGTATCCTTCTCCAGCCCTGATCACTAGTTGAGGACTTAATCTATGGGGTATCCTTCTCCGTCATCAATCCCCAGTCGAGGACATAATCCGTTTACGAATCCATCCCGTCGCTTTCCAACGAAGGGACTCGTGATTCATGGTTATTGCCACGTCTCTTCGATAGGGCCACAACCATGACCTGTGTTATTTATTACATTAATCCAAACTTGAGCATCCCTAAGTCCATAAAATAAGATTCCGTACAACCAATAAACTAAAGTTCAAAGCATATAAGAAGAAATAAAACAAATTTCACAAACCCGAGCATAATGGTTTATCTTCATCTTAGAGCATGCCTAGGGACCATCCTCGATTCCGTATATGTGTAAGTGAATTAGCCATATTACTGCGGAGTTTATTGCTTATTCCGTTCCATCCCGATCAATTGATAATAAGATGATGATGATGCCCTAACCTAGATCCATTTTCGTTCGAGGTAGACGGCAGCTGCTCCTTTTCCACCGCCGCTGCTCGAGTCCTTATGTATTGTTCTAACCGACCATTCCTCACGTGTTCCTCAATGACATCCTTTAAATGCTTGCAGTCATTTGTATTATTTCTATCCATCTCATGGAATAGGCAATGCTTTCTTGATGCCTACTCGTGTTCGGAGTGTTCCCTCCTCACCAACCATCGATACATTAGAAGTCCTCGAGTATCCAAATAAATCATTTCTGGAGATTCGGTTAAATCTGTATAAGAAGAGAATCTTGGTTCTCTCCATTGTCTCTGTGACACATTAACACCATCATACATTTTCCATTTGCCTTTATCATTCTTGTTTACATCTCATGATGCTCCTCCACTTTACAGCATTCACCTCCAGTTTGTTTGCTCATACGTCTTCCGACCATAGGAAACTTTCTACTTCATGATAAAACTCCCCGAGATCCATAGGTGGATCCTGCGCAGGTGAATCCTTGAACTCTACGCCATCAGATCCATGGATGGATCCGGACGACCCACCAATGCCCATGACATTAAACCATACTAGGAAACTCCTTAGGGACTCTCTGGTCCTCTGTTTTAGTGTTGCCAAAATCATCACATTTTTGGGTCTCGAGATGTGAATCCTAAACTGCCTCATAAAGCTTTCGATCAATTCCGTCCATCTGCTAATAAAGCCACTTTCCAACTGTCTGAACCATAGTGCAGATATATCCGTTAAGTACAAGGGGAAGCACAGTGCCATGACTTCATCCAATGCCCTAAATACTTCCACGTGTCCCACGTATCTCGTCAAGTGAACAGCTGGCTCCGTTTTCCATAATCTGTCTCAAGCGTTGGTAGTTTAAACCCCAATGGATTCCTAGCTTGCCTGATATTTGGAGCGAATGAACTTCTATTTACATCCTCCAAATCCCTATTCATTAATCCTCCATATATAGCTCATCTTATCATCTCCATAAACCTGTCATTATCTTCCAATGGTAGTCTTATATCATCATGCCCAAGCTGCCTCCCGGGTCTACGAGGGAATTTCGAAACGTACTCCTCCATACGAGCATCCAAATTCTATTTCACACCAAGCTCCATGGGATCGATTGTGAGTCCTCAGCACCATGACCAATAAGACCTAAGGGCATGCCCCTTAGTCTTTTGGGATCGGTATCGACCCCTCTGCCCTCGGCTGCTTTGCTACTCTCCTTTGTTTATTAGTTCCATTTCCATGTTCTAGGTTCTGATTTCCAGCGATTCCTACCACTTCAACTCTTAGTTTTGCATTCCAGCAGCTCCTATGGTTCCAGCCTGTCCAATTTGTTGGAATAGGTTTTACATCATCTCCTCTTGCCTTTTCAGAATCCTCTCCATCATCATCCATCATTGTTTCCATTTCATCCTGGTGATTTAGATAGTTGCTTGATTAGCTCCAACTCCTGAGGAAGCCTCCTGACTTCCTCCATGTTGGCTCCTTTCTGGTAGCATGCTCCTTATTGATTGCTTAACCATTGTTTTCTGTATCCAATTATCCAAGCGTCCTAATCAAAGATCCTAGATTTCCACATACGTGGGTGCAAGTCTTCTCACTGAAAGCACCAAAATGTTGGCTCCAAAATTGGCCACCAATACCCAATTATGTGAAAGCACCGATATCCAATCCAGTCATAGAAATATAAAGGGAATAAATGAAGAACAAAATTAAAACAATTAGAAAGAAAGTAAATAGAGACATAGATTTATAGTGCTTCGACTAACTCCAACTTACGCCCACTCTAAAGATTTTCCTTTATTAGTTTATACTGCTAATTACGGTTACAAATCAGTGAAATTCAAGAATAAAAATGACAAAGTATCTCCTAGGTTGATGATGAAGAGAAGAAGAATGAAGAAAATCCATTTTCTAATGCTATGCCTGTTGTATGTATAGGGAAAGATGTGCAACAATCTCTCTGGAACTTTTGCTACAGGACCTTCTTATCCATATGGGCCCATCATAGGGGTCGCTAGGCCCAAATCCTAATGAAGATGGATCAGTACCGACCCCTCCATATGATGATTCTAGAGCAGCAATCTCTATGGTGGCTTCTTTATGCTTATTTATGATGGCTCTCTCAAATATCATATTGATCGGACCAGTAAAGCTCGTACTTTTGATTTATCTTTGAGTCAAACTTAATTACAAATTAACTTATGTCAAACCCTCCAAATGGATAA
This sequence comes from Allium cepa, assembly GCA_030765085.1. Classification (NCBI taxonomy): domain Eukaryota; kingdom Viridiplantae; phylum Streptophyta; class Magnoliopsida; order Asparagales; family Amaryllidaceae; genus Allium; species Allium cepa. The sequence continues at coordinate 513,775,645 of CM060941.1, forward strand.
TGCCGATCACTTATCCCTTAGCTATTTTGACATGCGATCACTAGGGTGGGGTCCATAGGTTCCATACACCTTATTCCCCAAGTTTCTCCTGCTTTGGACCACTAAATCCCAAAATATTTATTGTTGAAGGTAGATGTACACTTGGATCTAGGCACATAACGATCCCTTTTTAATTGATTCTAGTATGCCGATTCATCTGATAACTTACCTTGCTGATTCATGCATTAATGCCTATTCCATACCCTCGAGTTCCTTCGTGTCACGTCGATCCCTTTGATTCCACTAAGCCATGCAAATCCTTCTCCTCTACTCAGGTCGATCCCTCTATTACTTCATCCGCCTGACTATGCCGATCCATACATACTTATTCATGCTAATCCTTTGAACTCCATTATATGATGCCGATCCCCTCTATTTCACAATGCTATGCCGAACCCTTCTATTTCACAAGGCTATGCTGACCCCTCTTTTTCCACATGGCTATGCCGATCGCTCCTTCTCCATAAAGCTATGTCGATCCCTCCTACTCCATGAAACTATGCCGACCCCTCCTACTCCATAAAGATATGTCGATCCCTTTGCACTAAACATGCTGGACTCGCTTTTAAAGCCAAAACTAATCCCTTCCAAGTTGCTAAGCTATTGGAGTATACCGATCTCTTTAGATTGAGCATGCCGATCCCTTCAATTTGCTAAGTTATACTCTATACTTCGAAGATTCTGCCTTACATGTCTTTTACTTCAATTAATCCCGACTTCATGCAACCATTTGTACCTGATCTCTAGGCCCTACAATCATCGATTTGTACTTATCTGCCTTGATAATCATGAAGTCTATTCGGTTAAATCCCCCTGTGTGCTGCCTTGCCACAAGGCGAGTTAATAGTATTGGTAGTAGATTAATGGAAACTAATATGGACCTATCATTGATTGTACCATTTATTATTATTTTAATTAAATTTATATTAAGGATATTTAAAGAGTAAATTTCCAAAGTATTATTATTTATGAAATTCTAGGGAAACTCATAAATAATAAGAATAAATATTTATCTAGTGTAAACTAATATTTTATGTAAGAAGTTGTCAAAAAAAATAAAATAACAATAATATGGTTTCCAGAAGTAAAGAAATGATAAATATCAAATATAATAGCTATATACAATAAAATAGGTTAAATCAACTATTATTTAGTAAATTTACTTATAGTAAATGAGGTTCAATGAAAACTAAAATAAAGGGAAATCAATTCTTTAAAAGAATATCAATGATAATGCAAACTCTAAAAAAAAATCTAACCTTAACATCTATGGTCACTAGTGCTACATTTAAGAAGTTAAAATTGATACGATTAATAAGAAATCGGAAATTATAATAAAATGGCTTATGATACTATAAATTATGAAATTCAATTATAAAAGGTTATTTATTCAATGTTTATTATTTTTCTCAAGTGGATCGACATATCCAATAAATACTTAATACAAAGCCATAGGTAGCTATAGGATTTATCAGAACAAAATACAACAACTTAAAGGCAAAAAAACAGCACAGAACAGTAGATCATCACATACATATACATATACAGATACATCGTATAGTATACAAAATGATACATGTCAAGTGGTATGGCAACCATAATATACAAGCAGGTCAAAAGAATATGGCATTGTTGACGTATTCAATAGATATTTAAGACAAGGCTATAGATGGTCACTCCTATCCATCCCTATTCTCTGCATTAGCAGAAAGTATTACCCAGTAATACTCTTTGTTAATGTGGGTCTCGGGATGGGACGCCACAGCTTATACATATACAGATACATCATAAAGTATAAAAAATGATACATGTCAAGTGGTATAGCAACCACAATATACAAGCGAGTTAAATGAACATACATATGATGGTCTACTATTCTGTGATGTGTTTTGCATTCAAGCTGTTGTATTTATTTCTGATAGATCCTATAGCCACTTATGGCTTTGTATTAAATTTTTATTGGATACGTCGATCCACTTGAGATAGAAAAAATATGGCATTGTCGACGTATTCAGTTAATATTTAAGACAAGGCTATAGATGGTCCCTCCTATCCAGCACTATACTCCGCATTAGCAGACAGTATTACCTAGTAATACTCTTTGTTAATGTGGGTCTTGGTGTGGGGCATCACAGCTTGGCATTAAATTAGAATTGAATTCGAATATCGATTTGAGTGATTTCTTAGGTTTTTATTCATTTTCGAGCATGGATTTTTCCAAAGCTTTCACCTTATAACAACGTCCAGGCCTTTTGAGGAAAAAAAACCCCACACCTTGGCTTGGCCCATGAGGTGCAGGTGACTAAATTGGGGACAATATCTGCATTAGGTGAGGTGCGGGTTGTTACAATGGGTTTTAATCCACAATATTAAATCATAACGAGCGAATTGCATCTCCTCTCCAATTCGCTCTTATTGGTCTGATACCAGTGTAACAGCCCGCACCTCACTTAACTTTTTTTTTTTAAATTTATTATTAAAATCCTTTATATTACAAAAATACACAATTTTCACAAATAAATGCACAAAACATTATTTTTAACTTCTAAAATTCCAACAAAATATTTTTCTTGCTTAGAAAAATATAGCAAACCATTCTAAACTCAAATTTATAATTAAAACTCATTTTCAAAGCAATTTCCACCATTTTATTCGATTAATCAAAAATCACATACTTCTTTTAAATGATATTTTTAAAGTATTTTCAAATATAAAATCTATTTATTCTCGATAATAAGGGAATTTTCAAATAACCAAGCTATGATGCTGCATCCCGAGACCCACATTGACAAAGAGTATAATTGGGTAATACTGTCTGCTAATGCGGAGAATATGGCTGGATAGGAGCGACCATCTATAGCCTTGTCTTAAATATCTATCGAATACGTCGATAATGCCATATTCTTTTGACATATATCATTTTGTATACTTTGTGATTTATCTATATATGTGTGTGTGTATATATATATGATGGTCTACTGTTCTATGATGTGTTTTGCATTTGAGTTGTTGTATTTTGTACTGATAGATCCTATAGCCACTTATGGCTTTGTATTAAATATTTGTTGAACACATCAATCCACTTGAGATAGAAAAAAATGGCATTATCGACGTATACCATAGATATTTAAGACAATGATATATATGGTCATTCCTATCCATCCATATTCTCCGCATTAGCATGCAGTTTCCCATTAATACTCTTTGTTAATGTGGGTCTCGGGGTGGGGTGTCACAGCTTGGTATAGCTGTGACTCCCCACCCTGAGACCCACATTAACAAAGAGTATTACTGGGTAATACCATCTGTTATTGTGGGTCTCAGGCTGGGGCGTCACAGCTTGTCTCACACATGGACTATATTCTCAATTGAGAAGGGACAATTAAAGTGCATGATTACATCAAGTGATAATATGGTATCACTAAACAAACATATAATCTCAAAAGAGATAAAATTACCCATAAAACGCTAAAAGTAGGGAGCTGAGTTAAAATACTCACATAATCTAGCTGAGCCAGCTCAAAAATTTGCAAAATCAATCAAAATTGAGCTTTTGTTTGTAAACTTTTGTTGTAGTTTCTCTATTTGAAATCTATTTTGTATTGCCTCTTTGAAAGCCTATAAATTTTGATTCCATAATAAAATACTATCGAATTTTCTTTTATTGATAATTCACGTGTTATAGTATATGTCTGCAAATTTTCGTAGTAAAAATCATTCGTTTGTTACTTGAAAACTTTGTAGAAAAATCAATGCACAGCTTGGAAGTCACCTATACACATTTTGTTTTGTGTTGCTTCAAACATGGCCTGAGTCCATGTCTGAGACAGCGTAACTTCTACATTGGATTTCTAGTCATATAGGTAAGCTCTGTAACCAAGCTGTTGTCCATCGGGATGTTGTCCTTTGGGATGTTTGTCTAAGAGACGTATCTATTTTTCCTTCGGGACGTTTGTCTAAGAGACGTGGAGCCTTATTTAGGGAGAATAGTACTTGGAGGGCTTCAATCATAAGCACGTGCTATATCTTTGAGATGATTTCATTAAATTCCTTGTGATTTTCCAAGTGTATCGCCTTTTTACATTATTGGCCATTTGAGACGTTCGTGTTGTCATATATGGCTATTACGTCTTTTGAAATTGAACTCCTTATCGAGTTCTATAATTGAGATTTGGGTCTGCCAACACGGGCATTGTTTAAGATTTGCCTTTGTGTATTATATGAGATTTGCCTTTTGGCGCTTATTTAGGGTTATAGTCACCTACGTTGGAGATTTATATTTGATTGCCTTATGGCGTATATTTGGATGGTGATTTCTTTGAGGTTGTTTTGAGTTGCCGATATGTCGGGTTTGGGATTTCTCCTCTTTGGAGTTATGTTTTTCTCCTGAGCCATATTTGATGTTTCGTGATACGCCGATAAGATGAGGCACGCTTTTATTGTGAGATTTGTTATAGAGTTTTATTGCCTTTGAGTTGCATTCATATTTAGTGATATCCTTATATCACTTGAAATTACTATACCTACATAGTTATGCCACGTGAAGTAACCATATACCCTTGAATTATTCCTTCTCACTTAAGAGGATTATCACCTTGACTTATGCTCATATTATCACTTATCCTTATAAACTGATTTGTTGAGCTAGACTGACCCATGTAATTTATACTTAGGTCAGACCGAGGTGTTTCAGGTTAGGAACCCTTATGGACATAGCCTATTCTGCTTTCGCATGGACTTGTCTACTGGCCTTTTTGTCGTAGTCTTTTTATCGCTATTCTGATATGTATATTGTTTTGACTCGTGTGTATATTGTGGTCATCATACCACTTACGATATATTATTTGTATTGTATTGGGATGTATTAGTATATATGTATGCATATATATATATATATATATATATATATATATATATATATATATATGTATATATATATCTATTTGTTGTTTTCTGATGTGTTATGCTTTTGGGACTGCAACTAACCCATCAAGGCCTTTGGAATGTGAACTTCTTCTTATTGGGGTTCTTGCAAACCTCAACCTCATCAGCACTCTCGCACTCCTTCTCGACGACTTCGAGATGAAGCATGAGAATGGCGATGAGGTTGAGGTTCTCAAGAACCCCAATAAGAAGAAGTCCTATTCCATAAGGCCTTGATGGGTTGGTTGTAGTCGTGTAAGGCTGGTGAGAGGAAGCATGACGTGGGAAAAATCCGTGCTCGAAAACGATTAAAAACCCAAGAAATCGTTGTTCAAATCGAAATTCAAATTCAATTCAAATTAAATTCAAATTTAAAAATCCATTCTAAGTTCAACTTTCAGGCACAAAACAAGGGACCAAACTGTCTTTGATTGAGCTGAAAATTGGTATGCATATAGCAGAAAAGTTCATCTTCCAAAAATGAAAAGAATCAATGAATTCCGATTGAAAATGAAAAAGTTACACTGTCTCAAACATGTACTCAGGCAATGCTTGCAACAGTTCGAAAAAATCAAATGTACAGGCCTAGGAATATTTTTGTTTTTGAACTGTTGCAAACATGGCCCGAGTCCATGTTGGAGATAGCGTAACTTTTTCATTTCCATTCAGAGTTCATCAATTCTTTTTTTGTTTGAAAGATGAAGTTTTCTACTTTGTGCACACCAATTTTTAGTTCAATCAAAGATCGTTTGGCCACCTGTTTCGTTTCCGAAATTTGAACCCAGAGAAGGTTTCAGACCGAGGTGTTTTAGGTTAGGTTCCCTTTGGACTTAGCATATTCTGGTTTCGCATGGACTTTTCCACTAACTATTTTTGTTGTAGCTCTTGTATATTCCTTTTTATTGCTAATTTGATATGTATACACTTGTATATTGTGGTTGCTATACCATTTGACATGTATCATTTTGTATACTTTGTAATGTATCTGTATATGTGTATATATGTGATGGTCTTCTGTTTTGTGATGTGTTTTGCATTCGAGTTGTTGTATTTTGTTCTGATAGATCCAATAGCCACTTATGGCTTTGTATTAAATATCTATTGGATACGTCGATCCACTTGAGATAGAAAAAAATATAGCATTGTCGACGTATTCAATAGATATTTAAGAGAAGGCTATAGATGGTCGCTCCTACTCAGCCCTATTATCCACATTTACAGACAATATTACCCAATAATACTCTCTATTAATGTGGGTCTTGGGGTGGGGCGCCACAGCTTTGTATTAGAGCATTTTTAAGCCTAGGCTCCAAATCTCCAAATCTCTTCAATCTTTTGTGTTTCTAATCAAATTAATGCTATTTTTTACCAGTAATCGCCAAAACTAGGGTTGTTACAAATCCCTTAAACATTTTCTCTTTGACCTTTTCGTGTCCTTTGGGGTAGATATAAGCTTGGAATATGTTTAGGATATATTTTATTCCATAGTATTCCATAATTGAATTAATGAAATGGACGTGCCAATCAGAGGACGATTACTGTTAACCGAGTTTTAACCAAGCAGATTTGAACTGAAAGTATTCATGAATTTGGAAATATACTCTGAAGTACTTAAAGAAGTAATTCAAGAAGTTGCAAGTTCGTTAAAGTAAATGAGACCTCTCGTTATCGAGGGCTTTTTATTACTCCTTGGTCCCTTCAATCCTCTCGTGATCAACACTCTATTTCAAGCAATCATAGTCTGCTGCTTTTTCCATAGAATAGACAACCACTTTATGAAATTATGAGAAGAAAGTAGAGAAAGCAAGAAAAAACAAGTAGAACCGAGGGAATCGTCGGCTATGACTCAACTTCTATGGAAAATAGGTTGGAATACATTAACACGATAGAGCAAAGAAAACGTGGAGAAGAAGTTTTCACAAAAATAGACCTTTTTGGCACCAAAAGGAACCTCTCCATACCAAGAGGTCGCTCTTAGAGATTGGGCCACATACCCTCTTATGCACCTCTTGCATGCATCTAGACTTCATATTATGCAGGCTCCCGGATCTGCATAGTAGTTTCTCTGTAAATACCAATCATATGGCAACCAAATATGGATCTTTCCTCCTTTTTAGACTTTGAATCTTCTTCATCTCTTATCTCTTTATACAATAGCACCTAGGCATATACTTTTTGCAGTTATAGGCTTAAGTACCTACCAATTTATTGTACTAGTGACATAAAATCTCTATCAAATCCATAATCAATAAAAATATATAGTGGACTCAGGCCAGAGATTGCTGATCACTATAAAAATCTTCCGTCTCTCGACTTTTATACACTTTTGGGATATTTCTACTAGATTTAATCCTACAATCGGTCATATTTGGATGTTTTTCTACTTTTGGCATCAACATTTTAGTGCTTTAACTGAGAATTGAAGGGTTAGATCGAGCTTGCTATTTTGGATATGAAAAGGTCCAATGGTTTGATTTAAAAGTTTTTCTTCAAGAATTTGTAACTTTTCTATTCAAAGTCAATGGCACCTAGAAGATCTAATAGATTCATAGGGGTAGTTGCTAGTGGAGATGAAGGAAATACTCGCCCAGTGGAAGTTAGTAATCAACAGGCAATTCTAGGATCATTTACTCGATTAGAAGTGATTACTATACGTGAGATTATGGCGGATAGCCAAAAAGCTTTGATAGAGAAGATGCATGCTCTACTAACCCAGCAACCATTAAGGACTAGGAAGAACGGGAGAGAAGTTTCTCCCCACAGATCTGAAGTTGAGAATTCATCTATATATGGTTAGAATAGGCAAAGGGTAAAGGGAAAACAACAGAAAGTAGTTATTGGAGTTATAGAAGGAGCTATGAAGGAAACAAAAGTGCTCCCCCTACATGAAAACAACTCGATACCGAGAGGACTTCTCTCGGTAAAAAGAGGAATTTATAGAGTATAGGGCATGCGAAGTTGATGCTTTGGACCTATCTGATTTAGAAGAGGACCAACAACTTAATGGTGATAATTACGAGCTGGTCATTGAAGCTAATGGAATGGGAATTCAAATGGCTATAGCGGAACCAAATGGGCATTAACTTAAAATAGCGCAAGTGGTTCTCTTAGAAACTGGAGAACCCAGATGTCAGCAGGCAAATCGAGATCATTTGCAGAGCAAAACAATCGACTCAGCCCCAAATAGTTGTCCTAATAAATACCATGTTAGTTAGGAATACATAGAAGATATGGTTAAATGGTTGGTATAAGAAAGTAGATGTAGGAAAATGTAACAGCCCGCAAATCCGTACCCCTTGAGTCAACACTATTCTATATCAATTAACTCAAGTGAAACAGAAATACGAACCATTAGGGTTAAAGAAGAAGAGCAAAAAGAAAGAAGGAACCAAACAATATCAGAATCTCACAGTCGCAGCGGAATAAACTATAATAGTAAATAATAGATCTTTACACAAAATTAAACTATATCTGTATTATACATCATATCATCAGAGTATCTCATACAAACAATATTTACCAGTCAGGTAATCATACAATCATAGCAGCGGATACATATATATATATATGTATATATGTATGTATATATATATATAAGTACGGATAATACGTATCGGACTCCAGCTCCTCTCCTGCTCCAAAGCATCCTGACTTGAACATATAATACTCGGTCTGACCCGAGCAATATAATGAAATAACACCCGGGTCAGTCTGGAATACCAACTGATAATAATGCATCCAAATTGGTTATTAAAGTTTCTGAAAACAAAAGCATCTCGTAAGACCACGCCACAAATAAACATGCCGGGTTTTTACCTTACGATAGCTAAAACACTTTTTATAGAAATCCTTTGATATTATCATAGGATCTATGTACAAATACTTATAAAATAGCCGAAATTGTTACATTCATTAAATTCCAGCTACTCGCCAATACGAACAAAACTCGTAAAAGGCTCGTTTAACTTAGAATTGTAGTCATTCCCGGTTGATGAGGCTTGAGGCTAAGCATTACCTTTTAGAACATTTCACTTAGAATGCCCATCGCCCACCTGAGGATGTTTCGAAAGCACTCATCCATACAAGTCCATCTCGGGTTCGAACGGAACCGAAGGCACTACTCCTACTACATCGATTTTGGAAATATCCTCAGGATTAGTAGCGACTAGCCCTTGCTCTTCACTGCTCCATCTTCGACTCCGAACACGTTTTTCCACGAAATGTACAAACCGGATCGAAGTGGTTTTCGAGAAATAAATCTCGATCCCGGTCTCTTCGAAACGATCAACGCATTTGTCCAATATTGATAGTCGGTGATTTAACTATCAATTAACATCCTTAAGCATCCATCACGCAATAAATAATTCCCACATTATTTATTTTCCTCAAAGATATCTTTACAAGATATGTTTCCATTTTCAAAACCCCTTTGAAAACACTTTTCAAATCCAATTCTTCTCATGGAATAGATTTCCAAATCTTTACTTCCTCTGAAAACGTCCAACTACATATATTTAAGGTTTAAAATAATTTAAATACTTTATTCAAAAATACATTAAAACATTCATATTAAAACTTCTTACGTACTTGATTTAATATATATATATATATATATATATATATATATATATATATATATACCTTTAAAAAATATCTCAAATAAAACTGCTAAATAAAATATAACTATTATCTTCAAAATAAAGTTAAGTCATACTAAATTTTAAAATAAAGTTATGAAACTCTATATAATTTTTAAATAATACTTTGATTGATTATCTTTAAAATAAAACCATTTTATAAAGTATAAATAATAATAATATTCTTTAAAACACAAGTCTAATTATCCTTTAAAAATAATTATTTCTATAACTACTTTGATATATATTTACTTTTAAAATTCTTAAAACTTAAATAATATTTCTTGAAACCATTCTTTAATATAACTTCAAACTCCAACATCTCAAAAATCTATTTTAAAAACGTACTTGGCTTTCAGGGAAATACACTTCCATCTTGGAATAACCAAAGAATTCTTTTTGTCAAGCCAACACGTTTTATCCCAATTCCATTTTACGTCCATCCCGTAAAATCCTTTCCATACTTTAAAAATAGCTCCTTTTATTTTAAACACATTGCTATTTCCTGGAAATCATTTCAAATATACGTTTAAAATATTTAAATAAAGCTTCTAGAAATCATTTAATTGAAAATAATACTTAAGGAAATATATAGGGTTTCCTATGTATTTTAAATAAAATTTAACTTTTTAAAATAAAGTTACTAAATTAAATATTTATATTATAATTTCTGGGAAAACTTAATACAACTTTACCTATTAAAAATAATAAATACCATAATTACTAAATCAAATATTTACTTTCACTTAAAAACATTTTAAAATAATATTTCTTTCTAAAAATATTCTAAACATATTTAAACTGCAAATTTTTATAATTTGAAAGCTTTCTTAATAACAAAATAAAATTTCCAAGAGGAAGCACACTTCCCATTCTTTAAAAATAAATCTCGCTATTCTTTAAACAATTCACATTTCCTTTATAGATCACATTTCCAAACATTTCAAATTATCAACCAATCTTCTTGAATTTGATTCCTTTAAAATTCTTTACTTAGGAATTTCTTTTATATCCTTTAAACCCAATTTATCTATTTATATTTAAAATTTTCAGGTTGTATTCACCCAATCACAGCACGACATAATTTAAACTTCAATTTAATTCATCACAACATATAAGTAAAACACGGCATAACAAGATCTAAACAATTTATCATAGAATAATAAATAGGATATATCACAGAATATAAATTTAAATTTCTATTTGTGAGGGATCCAGTTGGATCCCTCCAACCTGTTTTCCCTGCACCCACAGATTTAGCACAACAATATATCGATTCAACTTGATAATAATTATCATATTCAACCAATCAAGCAATCATTCAATTATTGACTATTTAAATTAACTAATATTCCAGATGTGGGTGAGTTAAACTCACCTTGGGTTTTCGACGAACGTTCAAATTAAAATTAAATCGAACAGCGTTCGACTTAACCTAAATTGTTTACTTGCTCGGAAAGATTCCAGAACTGCTCCACTGCGTAGTATGCGTCTTTGCGATTTCGACGATACCAAATTCCTCGAAATCTGACATCGTATGAAATAGATATGAAATTTCAAAGTTTTAAATAACATTTTAAACATTTTTTTTTTAATTTACCAAAACAAACCAGGCCGACGCTATCCCTCTCGTTCGTTCAAAATGCGAACGCTCCAGGAGTTCGAAACCCAAACACGCCATGTAGGGCTCGCCGCCGCACCACCATTGGCCCCCGTGGAACCCATCAAGCACCGCCACTACATGCCCCAACACGAGCTCCACCGACGCCTAGAACCACGTGCCACTCGGTCCTCCCCAGGCCTCTGGATCCATGCTTGAACGCGCGCCGTCCCTCTCCAATTTGCTGACAAACCGGAGCTCAATTTTCGATCACCACCGCTCGAAACGTAGAGTTCAACGAGCTCTCGACGTTTGTAGTTGAAAGTTTTCGCGATAGCTTGATGGATTATGGTAGATCTGAGGTGGAAGACGAATGAATTTCGGCCATTGGAGTTAAGGAAGTGGAGGCCGGTCAAAATAAACTAGGGTTTGGTTAAAACGTGTATATATACTTGTTTATTAATAGTATTTTAATATTAACTCCAATTTTAACAAGCTTTTACAAACGAACTCCAAATCTTACGTGCCGCCTGGCATTCCTAAGGTTTTACCCATGTTCCAAACACAATGGAACATGTTTCGATAGCTAGTTCGATCATATGCGCGAGTTACCGAAATAAACGATCCATTTTAATTTAAATCGATTAAAGTATTTACTATGCGTTTTAAGCTGCCGGGGTCAAACAGCAACTTCGATTGCTACGAAAATTGAAATCTGAAAATAACTAACTATTACGGATCCAATGTAACGGGTTTTGTCGAATTCCGAGACTGTGCCCTGGAAGGCTATTTTAACTCGTCGATTAATTCGAGCGATTTTCAAAATCGTCGAAATTACTTGAAACTTCGCTTATAAAATTTTATTAACTCTATTATAACTCGTACAAAATTTATATTCACATTAGAAATCATTCTGATTCAGTTTAAATCAAAATATGATTATTTGTTTTATTATATTATTAAATTCCCTTATTAAATTAATATAAAATTCCAAATTCAATCTATCGACTATTAATTCCATCCAATGGTCCAGTATTACTATTTAAATTAAAATAAACTTAAATAATTTTTTAGAAACCATTTTTATATTTATTTACACTCAGATTCCCCAATTATCCCAATTATAATATTAAGCTACTATTCTTTAAATTTCAATTTCATTCCCGTATTTGAAATTTAACTAACCAAAATATTTTTATTTCAAAATCAAATTATAATCCATATTCGACATTTAAAATGAATTAAATGTTCAAATTTGGCGACCCAAAATTCCGGGTCGTTACATTCCTCCCCCTATAAAAATTTCGTCCCCGAAATTTGCTAAGGTAGAAAGAATGTTTCAAATTTAATAGCAAAACTTACTAGTGAAATCTCAATTTCACTTTGCTCAAATTTTTTAGTTACAAATCGAAACTACTAGTTTCAATTCCTATCCCAAAATCCTTTTTATTTTCAATTATTATTTGAAATCAACTTTGTCATTAACGAAACATTTCAAATTTTTCAAAAATTTTCTAACTCCCAAAATTTTTGAAATTTTATGGCAGAGTCTCCCCTTCACGGAGGAGCTTTTGCAATTTCACAATAGATATAAATATATATACATCGACCCACACGGTCGGAATAACAAAAAACAGTTCATATTTCCTATTTTTATTGCATAGGCGTTCCTTTATTAGCATTTTTAAAGCAAGCAGCTAAATAGTATCGCATATACGCACTCCAACTCTATCCATTGCCTCCCATACCTGTACTTACTTAAACAAACACATCAGTTTCCAATAATATGAGCATTTATCAACATTCTTTTCATTAAACTAGCTCAAACGCATCAATTACAAAGTTTAAACAAGCAAACTTCATAATTATGCATGTTACTTCCTTTATAAGAAATTTCACAAATTCAACATCATTTTAAATCCTCTTTACAAACCCAAACTTCATTTTATCTCACTCGAACAATTTATATTCAAGTTCACTATATACCATTCAAATTTATTACAACCAATTCATTTCTACTTCAATATGATTAACATATGCCTTAGGTATACCTTTTACTTCAATTCAATTCCCAATCAAATTTTAATTTTAAATTTGATATGCTTGTATTTCCTTTATGATTCACCTGTATTAATATACAAAATCACTTAATAAGATTTTAATACATTTCAGTTGATTCAAAAGCCAATTTCATTTGCTTCTTTAGGCCAATTAAATTTTGTTTACAACAAAACGTCCAATTTCTATGCAAATTTAAGGTTATCCAAGCAAGTGACCATCACTAAAGCTTATAACCATTTAAAATTAATTTCCAACTTAGGTTCATATTAATGTTATCCAATTCTGCATGGTTCACAATCCAAGCATTCTTATCCCATTGCAATTCTTAAATCAAATCCTTATTCTCACTTCAAGTTCACCATTCAACTTAAGTTTTAAATTAATAACACCCCATTCTATATTATTTACAATTCACACATCTTTAATTCATACGTTCTTATTTCATCACAACAATTAATTAAAACCATTTCACTTGCAATTCAATTTCATTATCTAAACAAATTTATCAAAGACCACCTTATAAGCTTGGTCATAATTTTTTTTTTCAATTTGCTTAAATTGTTACGATCACATAATATTTCCATTTCTTCTTATATCACTTTTATTTTATTTTCATTTGATTCTCATCTAACCCAATTCCCATTTCATTTACAAATTTTAATTCAATTTTTCTATTTGTTCTATCCATTTGGAATTTTAATTCATCTCCTCGATTCATTCTGAATTTTGTTGATAACATGACTACCTTTAAATTATTCCACTCATTTGAATTTTTTTTGTAATTCAATCCATCACTATTATAATCTAATTTCATTATTCATTCACACTCTCAGCTTTTATTGCCAAAATTAAATCCCATAGTAGAACTGGGTTTTTAATTTTTCTTTCAAAAAATTTCTCTTAACAAACTACCAAAATTCCATCCATGCCAATACAAATTCCCTTTAATTTAGTTTACACTAAATTCACCTTCCAACTTCTTTTTATTTAATTTAGCTTACGCTAAATTCATACTCAAACAATTCCTTTGAATTTAGTTGAGTTAATTTTATTCATACGATATCATTCTTACTTAATCTAAATTAAATTTCCCTTCAATTTAATTCTTTTCCTAATTTAACTCAAGTCCAATTAAATTTTATTTAGCCAACTAGAGCTCATACCATTTCTTTTACTATCTTAAATAAGAATTTAGTTCTATTTAAAATTATTTGTAACACAACTGAATTTTGACTCTAATCCATTACAAATTCAACTCAATTCTATTTAATCGAAGTTAAATCCAATTCAATCCAATTTTAATTTTCCATATACAAGTTCAAAATTTATTTACTGACTTAAATTCATTCACCCTTGTATATTTTATATTTTTCTTCACCTTATTTCAATTCATATTTCATTTGAGATTAGGTTTGAATTCACCATACCATTCAACTATTTCCCACTTGTGATCATAATTCCATTTTCTATTTATAAGTTCACCAAATTATTTACTTCAAAGTTTACATTGCTCATTTTAATTCATTTACATCTTATAATCATCAATTTCAAATTATATATATGTGTGTATCACTGAATTCTTAAGGATACAAATTTTCTTCCAATTTAATTCTTTGCAAATTTTAATTCGACAATTTCAGATTATAAGTATAATACTTAATAACTTGTGGGTCATTACACCATGACCCACAAATACAAAGTCATTTTACATTTAAATTTAATTCAAATCAATTTAATTCTAAGTTCAATTTATTTAACTTATCCCAAGTTAAATTCAAATTTTCTATTCACTTTTTTAATAAATTTCGTTCACTTCCATTTACCCAAGTTAAATTTGATTCCAAGATTAAAAATTTCATTTCTTCCTTGTTAATGTCAACTTCACCAAATAAGTCCAATAGTTGATTCATTTTAATTTTACACATTATTTAAATAGAATTTTCCAGAATTCAATTGCCCGGGTCTATTTCAAAACCATTTTGAAATAATAAATAACCCATACTCTCCCCGTATATCAAATTAAACTTCCAGATTTCTAAAACAATCTGTTTTCACCAAAGCAATTTACCTTTTGAAACTTCTAAAATCACTTGTATCTCAAACAAGTCCAACAAATATCATAATCACTCACATGGTAGCAATCCATCACTTTAGAAACTCGAAAATGAATTCTAATGATGTGGCCAGCATCATCAGGATTATTTTCCAGCGACTGAAGTGAGCTCGGTGCTTCCTTACTTCCCCACATTCATTTCAAAACAGTTTCCATTCAAAAATGCTTCCCAAAACAATATTCCATTATTGCCTTCAAACACCTTAGCAAACATTTCAAACTTTCCCAGGATTTTAAATTTCTAAACTTTTATTTTCATTACATTAAAAATCCTTTCCAAAACTTCCGGGATTTAAATTCTGGTTTAGTTTAAATTTAGTTTTCTCTTTTGTATAATTTATAATCATGGAATTTATTTGGTTATAACCATTTCAAATTTTAGATTAAATTTTATATTCTTATTTAATTATAGTATTAACAACCAATCAACCAAATATATATATATATATATAATGATTTCAGAAAATTATTCCTTTTATATCAAAATATAATTTTGGGTAAAATTATTTCATTTACCCCTTTTAAAACAATACTATGTCGGTTTATCTTGTTTAAGAGTTTAGAAACCCCTATTGATACGGTTGTACTTCCCGTACCGACCAGAATTCATAAACACTCAACCGATAAGTCAACACAGTATAAAAACAATTTTTATATTCACTAACAAGTACGCTCTCATATCTATTTATACGCTCAACTCATTATAGAGTACTATTGACTCTGTTTAATGAGAAATTTCCCCACCAAAGCCTAGGTTGTCGCCAAACTAAGCTCTGATACCAAGTGTAACAGCCCGCAAATCCGTACCCTTTGAGTCAACACTATTCTACATCAATTAACTCAAGTGGAACAGAAATACGAACCATTAGGGTTAAAGAAGAAGAGGAAGAAGAAAGAAGGAACTAAACAACATCAGAATCTCACAGTCGCAGCGGAATAAACTATAATAGTAAATAATAGATCTTTACACAAAATGAAACTATATCTGTTTTATACATCATATCATCCTAGTATCTCATACAAACAATATTTACCAGTCTGTTAATCATACAATCATAGTAGCGGATATATATGTGTATATATATATATATATATATATATATATATTTATATATATAAGTACGGATAATACATCTTGGACTCCAGCTCCTCTCCTGCTCCAAAGCATCTTGACCTGAACATATAATACTCGGTCTGACCCGAGCATTATAATGAAATAACACGCAAGTCAGTCTGGAATACCAGCTGATAATAATGTATCCAAATTGGTTATTAAAGTTTCAAAAATCCTTTTGAAAACAAAAGCATCTCTTAAGACCATGCCACAAATAAACATGTGGGGTTTTTACCTTACGATAGCTAAAACACTTTTTATGGAAATCCTCTGATATTATAATATGGTCTATTAGAAATACTTATAAAATAGCTGAAATTGTTACATTCAGTAAATTCCAGCTACTAGCCACAGAGTGGGTAATACAAACAAAACTCGTAAAAGGCTCGCAGGGAGAATGGGTTTCCAACAATGGCTAGGCACTGGGGTACCACCTGTCACAGTACCTGGTCTAGATCAGCGTACCGAGGACCACTCCCGATCCCCTGCAACACAAGGCCTGGACTACCCCTTACTAGATAATCCCGAGTAAGAACACCCCGCGGTTGGGATCAGCAACCACACCACTAAGCCGAAATAAAAGGGATATCTAGACTGGAATGACCTTACCCGGAAATGGGTGCTGCCCACCAAGCCTTGCTGCATATCCCCTGATTTTCAGTCATTCCCGGTTGATGAGGCTTGAGGCTAAGCATTACCTTTTAGAACATTTCACTTAGAATGCCCATCGCCCACCTGAGGATGTTTCGAAAGCACTCATCCATACAAGTCCGTCCCGGGTTCAAATGGAACCGAAGGCACTACTCCTATTACATCGATTTTGGAAATATCCTCAGGATTAGTAGCGACTAGCCGTTGCTCTTCACTGCTCCATCTTCGACTCCGAACACGTTTTTCCACGAAATGTACAAACCGAATCGAAGTGGTTTTCGAGAAATAAATCTCGATTCCGGTCTCTTCGAAACGATCAATGCATTTGTCCAATATTGATAGTCGGTGATTTAACTATCAATTAACATCCATAAGCATACATCACGCAATAAATAATTCCCACATTATTTATTTTCCTCAAAGATATCTTTACAAGATATGTTTCCATTTTCAAAACCCCTTTGAAAACACTTTTCAAATCCAATTCTTCTCATGGAATAGATTTCCAAATCTTTACTTCCTCTGAAAACATCCAAGTACCAATATTTAAGGTTTAAAATAATTTAAATACTTTATTCTAAAATACATTAAAACATTCATATTAAAACTTCTTACGCACTTGATTTAAAATATATATATATATATATATATATACCTTTAAAAATATCTCAAATAAAACTGCTAAATAAAATATAACTATTATCTTCAAAATAAAGTTAAGTCATACTAAATTTTAAAATAAAGTTATGAAACTCTATATAATTTTTAAATAATACTTTGATTGATTATCTTTAAAATAAAACCATTTTATAAAGTATAAATAATAATAATAATATTCTTTAAAACACAAGTCTAATTATCCTTTAAAAATAATTATTTCAATAACTACTTTGATATATATTTACTTTTAAAATTCTTAAAACTTAAATAATCTTTCTTGAAACCATTCTTTAATATAACTTCAAACTTTAACGTTTCAAAAATCTATTTTAATAGCATACTTGGCTTTCAGGGAAATACACTTCCATCTTAGAATAACCAAAGAATTATTTTTATCAATCCAACATGTTTTATCCCAATTCCATTTTACGTTCATCCCGTAAACGGATGGCTTGATAGAGCCAATGAGGGTAGCTTCCTCTAGCGGACATCCATTATTCGATTTTATTTTTGGATTTGGTCCGTACTAGTTCTTTTAATGTTGGTTTCGATTGGTGCACCTTGATCTGAGATAACCTCTCTTTGACCCGATATGGGATGGACGGACTCAGTGAGTGGTTGTGACTACGAAGCATTACCACCAGCCTTGCGACCTACTGTTATTGTCCTATCGTGGGCATTACCCTATGTGCCTTGTTATACTTTTATCCTTATACGAGACTACTTTGAGTTAGGTGTAGTGTTGTCGTATCATGACGCATCCCTATGCCTCGACGTGCTATTGTAGCGTTATATGCAAACTGTACGACCATGCTTAAAGATACATACATACATACATACATACATACATACATACATACATACATACATACATACATAAATACATACATATATACATCATATTCTACTATATATAGATATTTTGATGGATCCTTAGAAGACAGAAAATCCCTTACATCTCCTGAGTTATCACATGCACGCATATACTGGATAGGAGATGTAAAACCATGTAAACATCTCTATTGCTATTGCACTAATGTTATATTCGATATTGATTTGACTCACTTAAGAATATTTTAGTTATGATTAGAGTGTATTGTTTTACTTTATGCTTGGGTTTGTCCTGAGTTTTCAACCCTTTGAAGATCATATTATTCTGGAGGATGAAGATGAAGATTTGATATATTATATTACTAGTATTATTCCTTTTGCATCATGTTGTTCCGCTACATTATTCTATTGTTCTATTGTGTATTTAACTCTAATAATTATTGTACATATTATGATAAAATGTATAGTATATATAGCTTCACCAACTGTTTATTTGATTATTATCTTTTATCATTCCGCTGCGAGATTCTATATTTGTTTTCTTTTTTCTTATTTTTCTTAGTTAACCCAATTGATTATCTGTGTTTCAAATTTTTTGAGTTGGACACGTGTGGATTATTATCGATTTAAATCTTTCGAATTGTAGGTCATCGTAATTGGTAGCAGAGATTTGTTTAGCAATAACCTTAGCTTTGTTGTGTATGACTCGTTAGAGATAGGGTAGTAATACCGTAGAATGAGTTTGTCCATGTGTATACATATATAAGAACACGTATTTGTTGGTGTTTAAAATGTTTTATATTGTATTTGATTATTTTTTGAGTTTTTTATGAATTTTGGAAAGTGTGTGGGACACCATGTTATCGATAGGGGTTTTTAAACACTTAAAAGAGGCAAGTCAACATAATATTGTATTAAAATAGGGTAACTGAAATAACTTCACCTAAATTATATTTTATATATAAAAAGAAATAATATTCCATAAATAACCATATAGGTTTATGAAAATACGAATTTATTTATGGATGTTTGTTGTTAGGAGATGACAATTTTAGGTATCATCAATTATTGGTTGAATTAAACTAAAATGAGTACTTTGTGAACTCTATTTCACGAAGCGTTCGATAATCAGATAGAATTGAAATCTAATTACAATAAAAATTGTTGCAATAACGAAGATATAAATTACTAAAATGTTTTCATAATAAGATAATGGAATCGTATAAGTATATTTAATATATAGCTTATAAATAGAAAGGATTTAAAAGCCTAGAATTTAAGAACTCAAATCTCGGTGCTTTTGAATTTTTTTTCTAAGATTGTGATATAATAATTAGTATTATTTAAAAACATTTTGTAATAGAATTGTTCCAAAAGAAATTGAAAGGAAATAAGGCATGTACTCCCCTCTTCGTTCGTTGGAAAATAATTTCGGTGATGACGGCCGCATCATCGACATTTATTTTCAAGTCTCAAAGTAGGGGTGGCTACTTAGTAGCTTTGCTACGCATTTGGTTTGAAAATAGATTTTGATTTAAAGTTTCTAAATATGATTTTATACATATAAAATATATTGTTACCTTGCCTTTTGGACAAGGCCGGGACAACAAAAATTGGCTAAAAATGATGGATATCAGGATTGTAGATTGATTGGAAATAAGGCCATGATTGGTACCATCAAAATTGGACCAGGCTCCAATCAAGGTGGGACCGATAGAAAATGATAAACAAGGCTAGATGTGGCTACAATTCAAGTTTTGAGTCAAATGGAGTTTGTATGCTCAAGATATGGATGGATCAAGGTTCATGGCAAGTTGGTTCGTATCGATACTTTCGTATCGATCAGGGCAAATATGGATATTGGTAACACACATATGCATTGGCTTTGGATCGATGGATGTCATATCGATGTCTTACGTATCGATATGGTTCGTATCGAGGGACATCAAGATGGATATGGTATGGACAACACACTCTACACCTCACTTCGTTCGATGCGATGTGCATCGATTGGATGGATACGGCAGGGCAGTCGGCATGCTTCGTATCAATCAAAACCTGGATCGATACGAAAGAAGTAGGACTTGGATGGATACAGGCTTGATGGGTACGAAGCCACATGCTTCACCAAGGTACTTGGGATCGATGCGAAGATATGCGCAGGGGATGGATACGAAGAGTAGCAAGCGCTCATAGGCTATTTCGTATTGTTCGCCTTCGTATCGATCGATACGAAGGTACTGGTCAGGGGAAGGAGTGCATTACATGGTTGGAAGCACAATACTTCGGTTGATGCGGAAGCTATGGATGCAGGATGATGGATAATAAGTGATGGATGCCAGATGAGGGATGCGAGATGATGGATACGAAATCCATCGGTACGAAATCACTAGCCTACATTGGCAAAGGTAAACTTGGATCGATCATATCTCACAAATTGCACATTGGAATTTCATGAAATTTGGTGAGCAAGGACTTTGCACTATAATCTTTCACCATGATCGATCTCAGATCGTTTGGAGTGATTCTCAATCGATATGAACTCCATATGGACTGATCGAGAACAGATCCCAAACCACTTTAGATCGATCATATGGGCCCACATGCATGTGAGAAAAGGTATTCCGAGGTTTCAGACAGATTTATCCTGATCTACTCCTATAAATAGCAAATCTATGTCAACTTCAAGGGCATTTTCTTCTTCTTTTTGGGGCGAAACTCTGCCATTTGGTTATTGATATTCAAAGGATTGTAACTGTAATCACAATATAAAAGGAATAAAATGATTAATTCAAAGTGGACGTAGGCCGTAGATAGCCAAACCACTATGAATCTTGTATTCTTTTCTTTCTTACTCGTTTTAGTTCTGTTATTTCTTCATTTTTGTTCTCTACATTATCCAGATCTTAGATCTGTGTCTGGATATTGAAGATTTGTGCACAAACACTTGTGATTTCACTACTTTTGGGGTTTGTGACCAATTTGGGCGCAAACACTTTGATGCTTTCATTGAGTGGAACTAGCACCCACTATACTAGATTTGGAGCTCAGAATTGGAAAGCCAAAGGATCGGATCCAGGAGGAACCATGGTTAGGCAATCAGTTGGGAGTACATTCTGGAGAAGAGTTGGCAAGATGGGAGTCAGGAGGCTTCCTCAGAAGCTAATCGGGCCTCAATCTATATTACAAGAGACGAGATGGAAACGATGCTGAAAAGGAAAAAGGATGTGATACAGAACCAACTCCGAAAGGTTGGACCAAAAGGAGTGCAAAGTTAGGAGAACGGAGTTGCAGGTAATGCTAGAAATGAGGATCACGAAGCTGAAGCGGCATGAGCAGGTTCAATCCAGAATCGGGACCGAGGAAACGAGGCAAATGGGATGCGGGACAGAGTGGAACCATCGGGGGGTAGCTCCTATACTTAGAGGCATATGCATGTATCGTGTTGGCTCAATTCTAGAAACATAACCTGGCGCTGCCGTGCTGTTTGGCGTTAAAATAGATATGGATGCTCGTCTAAAAGAGCAGGTTTCAGATTCCCTTATGAACTAAAGGGGCAGGTTGGAGATAGGAGACAGAGGCCACCACTTAGCGATAATGACAGGTTAGTGGACATGATCGGACGAGCTATAAGGGGAGGATTGGTGAATAGAGATTTGGAGGATGTGCACAGGAGCCCTTTCGCTCCTTCGGTAAGGCAAGCTAAGAACCCGCCAGGTTTCAGACTTCCAACGTTGGAAATGTAGGATGGAAGAACGGGTTCAGTTGTTCACTTGACAAGGTACATGAAACACATCGAAGTATTGGGTGCATCAGAGGAAGTCACGACACGATGTTTGCCATTGTATTTGGCAGATATAGCAGCACTATGGTTCAGACAACCGGAAAGCAGCTATATTTGCACATGGATGGAGTTGATCGAGAGGCTTAGGAGGCAATTTGGGTCCACATCGTGAGACCCTAGAATGTGATGACTTTAGTGTCGATGAAATAGTGGAATGGAGAATCACTTAAGGATTTCTTGACCAGATTTAACGCAGCAGTGGCTTCAGTGGATCGACCTAATCCGTCGATGGTTTTTATGGCAACAGTCTTAGGAATTGCAGATGTTTTGGATTTCAAGATATATTTGGAGTGGGATTCACCGATGGATCTCAGGAAGTTTTACCATGAAGCGGAAAGGTTTCTACGATAGGAAGATGTGAAGGCTGAAAGATAGGGGAGAGAGGCTGAAGTTTATGCAACAAAAGGTAGAGGTCCACTAAGGGAGGATTCAAACAAGGACGATAGAGGAAAAATAAAAGTGAATGACTGTGATACCACGTTGAAGAGGCAATCGAAGGAGTCTAAATTCTCTTCTTACACAGATTTGACTGAAACTTTGAAAAGGATTTACTTGGATATTCGAGGACGCCTCCACTACCGAAGGCCGGTAAAAATGGAGCCCTCTGAATGCGAGCAAGCATCGAGAAAGCATTACCTATTCCATAAGTTGAATGAGCACAACATGAAAGACTGCATGTATCTGAAGGATATTATAGAGGAACATGTGAGGGGTGGTCATTTGCAACAATACATAAGGAATCGAGTCATGGAATAGGAGTAGCCACCGCACACCTCAAATGAAGATGGCACTGGATCTTGGCATTAAAGTCGGCTTATTATCAGATAATTGGATTCATGGCCTGGAATAAGTAGTAAACCCCGAAGTAATGTGGCAAAGTCACTTACATATGTACGAGATCGATGAAGGTCCCTAGGCATGCTCTAAGATGATGATAAACTGCAATGATTAGGTTTACGAAATATTTTTTTTTGGTTTCTGCGAACTCTGGTTTTTGTTTTCATAGTTATTTAGTTTTTTGGGTTGTCTGGACTTTTATTTTATCGATCGAACTCTATGATGATTGGATTTGGACTAATGTAATGAATATTACAGGTCACGCGGTTACCGTCCCGACTGGAGAGACGGGACAGTAACCGCGAGTTACGAGTCCCTTCGCCAAAGAGCGAAGAAATGGACTTAGACATGGAATATAAAGTCCTCGATTGGACAGTCAAGGCCGCAGTATATAAAGTCCACGACCGGAGAGTCGATTTTGGAGAATATAAAGTCCTCTACCGAGGGTCGAGGTCAGAGAATGATACCTATAAATAAGTCCACTATAGAAGAGTCGAGGCGGGAGAATACAATCCCTCGACCGGAGAGTCGAGGCCGGAGTAAGTTAAAATGACCCGGCACGGTCTATGGATTTGGATTAAGACCCAGAGAGGTCCCGGATTTGGATTTGGACTCGGCGAGGTCCCAAACTTGGATAAATCAACCTGGAGAGGTCATGGATTTGGTTATTGCTTAATGGAAATAGATGGATTAGATCTCAGTTATCAGGCTCGGATTGATATGGAATTGACTAAGGATTTGGTTTTTGGTTTTGGGATTGGATATCGACTCGTAGCCGTCGTAGATTTGGATAAGGATACGGCTATGACACTCAGATAGAATGGATTGGTAATGGATTGAATTATGGATTGGATGATATGGCTATGGATGGAATATGGACTTCAGATGTCAAATTTAAAGATATTGAAAACATGCCTTCTTACCACAAGGAATGTTTTGGCGGGAAAATGTTACCCCACTTTTTGGACAAGGCTAGGATACTAACAAATTGGCTAAGAAGGATGGATATCATGATTGAAGATCGATTGGAAACAAGCCTATGATCGATACCATCAAAATTGGATCAGGCTCCAATCAAGGTGGGACCGATAGGAAATGACAAACAAGGCTGATTGAGGCTACATTTCAAATTTTAGGTCAAACGGAGTTCGTATGCTCAAGATATGGATGGATCATGGTTCATGGCAAGTTGTTTCGTATCAATACTTTCATATTGATCATGGCGAATATGGATATGGGTAACACGCACTATGCATTGACTTTGGATCGATGAATGTCGTATTGATGAATTTCTTATCAATATGGTTCATATCAATTGAGGGACATCAAGTTGGATATGGTATGGATAGCACACTTTGCACCTCACTTCAGATCGATGGATTTCGTATCAATGCAATGCGCATCGATTGGATGGATACGGCATGGCATGTCGGCACGCTTCGTATCGATCAAAGCCTGGACTGATACGAAAGAAGCAAGACTTGGATGGATATGGATTTGATGGGTACGAAGCCATATATTTCACCAGGGCACTAGGGATCGATACGAAGATAGGCACAGGGGATGGATACGAAAACCAGTAAGCTCTCATAGGCTATTTCATATCGATCGCGTTCGTATCGATCGATACGAAGCAACCGGTCAAGGGAAGGAGCACATTACATGGGTTAAAGCGCAATACTTGTATTGATGTGAAAGCCATGAACGCGGGATGATTGATACGAAGCAATGTATACGAGGTGAGGGATGCGAGCCCATCGATACGAAATCACCATCCTACATTGGCAAAGTCAAACTTGAGTCTATTATATCTCACAAAATTGCACGTAATTTCATGAAATTTGGAGAGCAAGGACTTTGCACTATCATCTTTCACCATGATCGATCTCTGCTCGTTCGGAGTGATTCGTGAACGATACAAACTCCAAATGGATCAATCGAGGATCGATCCCAAACCACTTCAGATCGATCATGTGGGCCCATCTGCACGTGAAAAAAGGTACTGCAAGTTTTCGGATAGATTTTCCAGCTCTAGTCCTATAAATAGAAGCTCTGTGGCAACTTCAAGGGCAACTTCTTCTTCTTTTTAGATTGAAACTCTGCCATTTTGGTTAATTATATTCAAAGGATTGTAACTGTGATCGCATTATAAAAGGAAATAAAAGGATTAATTCAAAGTGGACATAGGGTGGAGATAGCCGAACCACTATAAACCTTGTGTTCTTTGCATTCTTACTCATTTTAGTTATTTTATTTCTTCATTTTTATTCTCTACATTATCTAGATCTGAGATCTATGTTTGGATATTGAAGATTTGTGTATAAACACTAGTGCTTTCACTACTTCTGGGGCTTGTGACCAATTTTGGCCCAAACAGATATGAGTACATATATTATTTCAAAATGATTTGAAATGAACCCGATATTTAACTTCTTAAGTTCATGTTAAATAATTATTTTTCAGTTGTTGAAATAAAGTGAAATTTTTAATAGTTGGAAACTTCTAAAATGAGGAATAAGAAATTGAAGCTAAATGTTTAAGTAAAATATAAGAAGTTAAATTATAACTCTTAAATTTCAAGACAATGGAAATTTAAACATGTGTAAATTATTGAACATTCCTTTCAACTAAAATGAATAAGATAAATTTGTATAACACTCAATTACATTCTAAAAATATTATCCAGAAAATGTTCTCAAGAATAAAAGTAAGAAAGAGGGAACACAGAGCATTGAAAAAGATCAGAAAGCATCAAGATGGTCTGGTTAATCATAACTTCCTTCATGGAGTTTTCGACGAGGTCGAAGGCTATCTTTCGAAGCCCATATATCCAAAACCACACAAGGCATTTTGTTCTGACTCATTATATGCACGTTGGAGAAGTTTGTCAAGAAATCAACCCCTTTCAAAAGCTTGCCTAGCCTTTCAAAACGGTTGGAGCCACTTTCTTCCATCAGGAAAGAGCTAAACACCTGCTGGCAGAAGGTTGCAGTGCTCCAAGTCACTTAAGGAAAAAGGAGGCTTGGTTTCGATAACATTTTTACACTAAAAATCAACCTTTCGACTAAGACGAAAGGTCTATTAGCAAGAGTAAAAGAAGAGAAACACAGCCCAAACCTTTTTAATGGGTCGAAGGGATGCAATCAAAAAATTTCGTTAGCATCAAACGTTTTAAAGGAGTTGAAAGGTTCCATCTCTAGTATCCAAAGTGTTCTTATCTTTCATTGGGGATGAAGAAGTCAAAGAAAGTGTGAGCAAGTACTTAATGACCTTTTTGAAAGCATAATAAGCCTTTCGAACCGGTTGAAGCACATCCGGAGTACCTTTCGACAACGATGAAAGGTTTACGAAGAAAGCAGAACTTATAAGTCAACAAATACTGAAAGACAACCTATCGACAACATTGAAGAAGGGAAACCTTCCGATGAGGTTGAAAGGTTGACAATAAAAAAGAGAAGAACAGCCTTCCGACAACATTTAGAAAGGCTCACAACAACTAAAAGAGGAGAAACCTTCTGACAAGGTCGAAAGGTTCATAATAGTATAAAGAAGACAAACCCTTTGATAAAGGCGGAACGATCATGGATGCATAAGAGTAGCTAACCTTCCGACAAAGGTGGAAGGTTCAGAACAGCAGATGAAAAAGAAAATCTTTCGACGAAGACAAAGGGTTTTAGGCGGCAAATAAAAGGAAGACCTTCCGACCCAGTCAAGAGCATGAAGTCGAAAGGAGGGCCGTCTGCATTTATAAATAAGATCCAAGGGGTCTAGTTTTGAGGTGGAGATTTCTTCCATTCTAATCTCACAACTTTTTAATAAAAGATTGTAACCCTAGTTGGGTGTTGATGTTGGGAAATTTAATAAAATGAAGCTCTTTATTAGATATGAAGAGAAGTTATAAGCCATGTTAATTATTTTACTGTTTGCCTAAACCTTTATTGGCTTAAATCCTATTTTACTGGTTCAACCTCATCGAAAGGTTCTTGTCAACAAGGTTGAAAACACTTCTGTTAAAAATAATTATTGCAACCCTTCGAAGCTTTCGAATCTACAATCTAAACCCTTCGACCATGCCGACAGCTTAATTGGCTCGATATTCACTAAAACCTTCTAAAACCATTAACTCTACTGTTTAAACCTTTCAACAAAGTTGAAACCCACTTAAGATAGGTGAACAAACCTTTTGACAAGGACGAAAGCCACTACCTTTTCACCAAAGTAATTGATTTCCGGCCCTAATTTAAGGAAGGTTATCTCCTTACCCTTTCAACAAGATTGAATCCTATATCTTAAGAACTTAATTCAAGGAAACATAACCTAATCAGAAATGAAAGCCTTTGTGAAAGACTTCAAGCAAGTTCAACAATGAGAGAAGGATATCTATCCTAGGTTTTAAACCTTCCGATGACGTCGAAAGGTCTGATACTAGATTTATCAACTAATATTGTTGTATTGAAAGGAAATGCTTAAAGGTTTCACGCCCATTGTTCTCCAAAGAAGAAATCCATCCTTCTTAGCTTTATTTTGGGGTGTTGAAAATAAATCCTTTTAACATTTATGGTGCTAAAAGGAAGGCTTGAACCTCCGATCTTCGGTAACTTTAATCCTCAATCATTTATATAAAGAGCCTTTACTAAAAGAGAAGTACGGACAAAGCTAAAAGTAGTAGCAACAATCCAAATGAAAAGGCTACATCAGAGTCAACCTTTAAAGGTCACATGGTCTCAAATCATAACTTAAGCAAAATAGAAGTTAGGAAACCTTCAACCCTGACAAAATTGGAAAGCAATATGATTAAGGCTTAGAATCAACAATCATAAAAGATGGTAAAAAAGGAGTATTCAGAAAGAGCCCAACTCGGTAATCAATAAGGATTGTGGAAATATAGAATGAAGTTCAACGTCCAAATGAGATAGAGGACCATGGTTAAACAGAGATAGTCAAGTAAATAAATCTCTTGAGAAATCAAATAGCCTCATCCCAGAATATAATATGAGAAGTTACAAAAATGAGATCAACAAAAATAGCAACCTAAACCATATAGTGGTGATGCACTTAGGGGAAAAAAATTATGATCCTGGATAATATGTTACCCTGCAAAACGCCCCCTTTTTCGAAGAAATAATGGCAATCAAATTCCTTCACTAAAATATGTTGGGACAACTTATGCAGACGATCACCTTGTCATCTTTGAAAACTGGATGAACTTATACAATGCTCCGAAGGTAGTTCGCTTTAAACTTTTTCCCATCGCTTTTTAGGGAGCAATAATCAAATGGTATTGGAGTTACCAAATGAGAACTATCCATTCTTGGGAACAATTTACTTGCGATTTCATGGTTCAATTTTCTAGATTCAAAGATACAACTATGGAATTTAACTTGCTAGCAACCATCAGAAAAAAGCCAAGGGAGCTACTTGGCGAATATTTGAACAAATTCAGTGCAGAAGCATTAAGGGCAGAAAGTACAAGTGATTGAGAAAAGCTTATGGCAATTTGATCAGGTTTAATTGAACGAACCCTAATCTAGAAAGACCTTTACATTAAGGGGTGCAATGATCAACAATATTTCTTTCTTCAGGCTGAGAAGTTTATTTAATTGGACGAAATGCACCATGCTAAAAAAGAATTCCATGGAGAATCGAAGGAAGTGAAAGCTGATTTTAGGCGCCTTGATAAGAGGCCAAGGGAAAGTGAAAACGCGAAGGCAAGTCGAAGAAAGAGTTCTAAAATGAATTGTGCAGTCCTGAGCAAGCCCCTCTCCTACATATATGCTAAGATAAAAAGAAAAGAGAATTTATTGCACCTCAAAACGTTCGGAGTGCCACAGAGCTAAATAAAGGATGAAGTTACTGCGAGTACCATAAAGCAAATGAGCGTGAAACTGATGAATGCCATGTCTTGTCAGATAAAATTCAAGGCATGGTCAGGTCGGGATTTTTACAGGATTTCATCAGAGAAACTTTAAAGACATCTTATTCAAATGAAGAGGAAAACAATTCGACAACTCCAAAATGTAGATTCCTATCAAATCATGAGGACTCACGACATTAGTTCAACCATGGAATTTCTCTCTTTCTTTTCATAGCTCTTTAGCTTGATACTTAAATTTATATTGTGTATTTTTCATGTACTAATTAAAGTTGGGTACAATTATAGGTAAAAACAAAATCAAGATGAAGCATTCGACGAACTCTAGAAAACTTAAAGAGGACAACTCAGACGCCTGACATGAGGCAATTATCAATAGTTTAGTCAACACCAAAGCTTTCCTGTAAGAAATATTGAATCACTGCTAAACTCAATTCCAATTTAAGAGAAAACCCATACATACAAAATCTATTTTTAGCAAGTGATTTAAAAAGGAAACTTCTTAAATTGTACCCTCTTAAGAAAACTATTTTCAGTAACCCCATGCTCTGGGGGAATACAAATACTTATTTATCTCAAAAGCAGATTTATGTAAATAATTTGAGATATTATATAGCATTAATAAATGTACACCAAAAGACTTCAAGCTGAGAAATAATAATGTTTCAAAGTTTACTAAAATCATGGGTGGAGATAAGCCTATTCATACTTTTTCAGGAAAGATTTTGAAAGCATAATTTTTTTATTAGAACTCAACTAGAGAACCCTATTCTCGACTAAAACACTGGTGGCTCATGAATCATGACCTCCTAGTCTCCTATTTTAGATTCGTGTCTCTATTACGAGAATAGCAAGAAAGTTTTTGCAAAATATTTAAAAAAACATACTCTTTCATAAAAAAGATTCATGAGTCTGAACTATTTTTCAAAAAACTCTTCAGTATAATAGAAGGGTTTAATTACAAAGTTCTTTTAAAGAAGACTCCATTTTAATTGGCCGAAAATTAATTTCATATATAAACACTCAATCCTACGATGTTATTCCGTAGCACCTCCTAGAGTGAGGAACATAAGCCCACGACGCTATCCCATGGCACCTCTTAGAAGGAGGGACATAAGCCTGCGACATTATTCTGTAGCATCCGCTAAAGGGAGAGATAGAACCCTTAACGTACAAAACCACCTCTTATGGGATGTGTCAGGGTAGTACCCATCAACGGCCTTCTTGAGGAAGGTCAGCTAAGTATATATCCCTTTAAGATAAGGGAAGACCAAAGAGTGGCTCACTAAAGAATGGACTACGATGTCCAAGCCTAAAGAGCGGCTCATTGAAGAATGAATAGGATATTCAAGCCCAATGGGGGCTCCAAACAAAAGAATGAGGATAAAAGGTGTCCACAAATCAAGATCATAGGTTAAAACCCAAGAGAATAAAGGGCTACAGAAAGAAATCTATCAATCAACTGGAACAAAGTTAAAATCCTAAAAGATGGATACATAAGAGACAGTGGGACAACCATGTTCAACACTACAATTGAAGATAGATAAGGGATCTAGAATCATATTCAAAGGAAATAAGATATGAATTAGCGGATCCTAGAACACTTATCACTCGAGAAATAGTTGCCATGTCAAAGGACTAAGAATCTACATCCTCATAGATGACATGAGACAAGAAAAGGGATAAAAGAAATCCCCAGCATAGAATCAAAGACCAAAATATATACAAAAACCAATAGAACAGAATAGACAGCAAAGTATTTCAAATGGTAAAAGAAATTACACACAAGGAATAAGAAGAGTAAACCACTACAGAATATGAAAAATCAAAGTAATCTCTTAGAACAAAGGAGATTCCATAGGTACATAAGGATCCAATGCTCCAATAAATCACAAGGTCTTGCAGATGCAACTCAACTCCAATATATCAAAACTTTATTAACCCATAGGTCCAGGAGAGTATTGTTTGGCCAGATAAATTTCTAATTTGATATTGGATGAATTTCTATTAATCTATTTGTTAGTTTGGATCCTGATAAGGTTTTTTTTTTAATTCTTGACTTATAGGTTTTCAGTTCGTTTTCTTGAAGATTTCGTCTATGATGCTTTATTGATTTCATTAGAACCTATCAATCTCGTTGGAGAATTTCTATAAGGACTTCATATTAAATTCATAGTTTCAAGGTTTCCCAATTCCTTCATTGACATTTGAAATGGTTTATGAGTCTTACATACATGAATCTTAATGATGATTTTTCATTATTAGTTTGTTTATTGAGTTCCTGAATTTTTTACTCGTTTGTGGAGTTTTTATGATAATTTATGGGTTTCCCATTAATTTCTGTGATGGTTTGCTGATTTGGCATTCTTGATTTTTTGCTAATTTATTCGTTTAACGAATTTCCCTAGAGATTTCTATGATGATTCAGGAATTTAACATGTTACAATTTCCCAATGAATTTTCATGTCGGTTTCCAATTGATTGCTTGTTTCATGAGTTCATGATTTCTTGGTTCTCTTTATTTATTTTCCATGATAATTTATGAATTTCCATTGACCTTCTTATTTTGAATAAGAAAGAACTGATTTCAGATTACATTTTTGATTCTCGGATTTTCAATTCCCAAATTTAATGGAATTTAAGCCTCCTTACTGATTTTTGTGATGATGAATGAATTTCTTATTTCTAATTTACCTATTGGAAATTTTTGATGATCTTTATTAGGGTTTTGAGTTGATGAATTCTGATATTGCTTGTTGATTTTCATGATGATTTATGAATTTTTGATTTCCTTATTGGGTATTTGGTAATCCTTTGTAAGATTTCTGATTTAATAAATTACGAGATTTCCTTATGGATTTTTATGGTGATTTGTGAATTTTATATTCTCAATGGATTAGGGATAATTTCTTATTGGATTTTTGATATAGTGAATTTCAAATTTCCTTACTGTTCTTCGTAATAGTTCATGAATTTGGTTCTCTATACTTTAGTGGCCGAATTTGGATGGTTTCCCGCCTGTTTTCTGATTTGTTGAGATTCGCGTTTTCAGATTTTGACGAGAGTTTATGATTTTCCTATTCCTTACCATTTTGTTAGACTTGTAGGTCCATGATTTTAAGAATCTTGTGTTTCCTTAATCATTTGTATCATGATTCATGAGTTCCATATTTCTACTGTTCTTCTTGAGGCTTTTGATGATCACTATTTCAATTTTTGATTGAATGAATTCTGAAATTTCAATGAGGGTTTCCCTGATGATTTATGCTTGATTTTCTCATTGAATTTTGAACGATCTTTTGTCAACTGACCAATTTCATGGACTTTAAAATTTCTTTGTGGATTTTAATGACAACTTATGAATTACACATCTCTGATTTCCTTGTGGGACCTTTACCGTATTCCTAACTTTATAAATTATATATCTTGCAATTGAATTTTATGATGACTTGTGAATTTCCATTGAATTTAAAATTTGATTTCAATACGAGATCTTCATGACACCAAATGGAAACATTACTTAACTACTTTCTACTTTTTCACTAAATGAGAATCACTAGTCAATGGTTAAAGGATGAAAATTAAGGAAACTTAGAGGGATGAGGAAAAGTCCCCAATGGCATGAAATAGATTTCCATAGGCTGAAAAGGTTTAACTCGAGAAAGAAATATCAAGGATTTGTAATAGATTTTCTCTAAATGTTCATTTATTTGAACAAATATCCGCAAATCAAGTGATATTACTCCATATTCTTAACGAAGTTTAATAATGGTTATTACAAAGCAACTTATCTAGAAATACTACCCTAATGACATCTTAATTATGAACTGCGTAAATTTGAAATTTGTCGTCAAGATTTCATAACATAGTCAAAACCTTAATAGAGGTTATAATTTATTTTGCAGGAAGCAAAGAAGGAAGTTCATTGGAGTTTTGTCCTAAAGAAAAAAAATGCTTCTTTCGTACAAAAGGGGGCTAAATTTTATCCATAAAATATTCTCAAGAATAAAAGTATGAAAGAGGGTGCACAAGAGCATTGGAAAATATCAGAAAGCATCAAGATTGTCTGGTTAATCATAGCTTCCATCAAGGAGTTTTTGACGAGGTCAAAGTCTATCTTTCGATGTCCATATATCCTAAACTACGCAAGGAATTTGGTTCTAACTCATTACATGCACGTTGGAGAAGTTTTCCAAGAAATCAACCCCTTTCGAAAGCCCACCTAGCTTTAAAAATGGTTGGAGCCACTTTCGTCCATTTGGAAAGAGCTAAACACCTACTGGCAGAAGGTTTCAGTGCTCCATGTCACTCAAGGGAAAAGGATGTTTGGTTTCGATAACATTGTTACACTAAAAATCAACCTTTCGACTAAGACTAAAGGTCTATCAGGAAGAGTAAAGAAAGAGAAAAACATCCCAAACCTTTCGAAATTGTCGAAGGGATGCGAACAACAAATTTCATAAGCATCAAACATTTTGAAGGAGTCGAAAGGTTTCGCCTCTAGTATCCAAAGTGTTCTTACCTTTTGAAGGGGATGAAGAAGTCAAAGCAAGTGTGAGAAAGTACTTAATAACCTTTTTGAATGCATAATAAGACTTTCAAACCGGTTGAAGCGCATCTGAGGCACCTTTCGACAATGACAAAAGGTTTACGAACAAAGCAGAACTCACACATCAACAAAGAATGAAAGACAACCTTTCGACAATATTGAAGAAGAGCAACCTTCCGACGAGGTCGAAACGTTGACAATAAACAAGAGAAGAACAGCCTTCCGACAACGTCGAAAGGCTCACAACAACAAAAGGTAGAGCAACCTTTCAACAAGGTTGAAAGGTTCATAACAGTATAAAGAAGAGAAACCCTTCGATAAAGGTGGAAGGATCATGGAGGCATACAGAAGGAAGACCTTCCGAACCAGTCGAGAGCATGAAGTCGAAATTAGGGCCGCCTGCATCTATAAATAAGACCCAAGGGGTTCAATTTTGAGCGGGTAATTTCTTTCATTCTAATCCCATAACTTCTTAACAAAACCACTGTAACCCTAATTGGGTGTTGATTTGGGGAAAGTTAATAAAATGAAGCTCTTTATTGCATATGGAGAGAAGTTTTAAGCTGTGTTGATTACTTTACTGTTTGCTTAAACCTTTACCGACTTAACTCCTATTTTACGGGTTCAACCTCATCGAAAGGTTCTTGTCGATGAGGTCGACAACACTTCTATCACAAATAACTAGTGCAACTCTTTGAAGCTTTCAACTCTACAATCTAAACCCTTCGACCAGGCCGACGACTTAATTGGCTCAGCATTCACTAAAACCTTCTGAAACCATTGACTCCACTGTTTAAACCTTTCAACAAGGTTGAAATCCACTTAATATAAGTGAACAAACCTTTCGACAAGGACGAAAGCCACTACCTTTTCACCAAAGCAATTGATTTCCTACCCTATTTCAAGGAAGAATTTCTCCCTAACCTTTCGATAAGATTGAAGCCAATCTCTTGAGAAGTTAAATCAGGGAAACTTAACTTAATCAAAAAGAAAAGCCTTTGTGAAAGACTTCAAGAAAGTTCAACAAAGACGGAAGGACACCAAGCCCAGGTGTTAAACCTTTCGATGATGTAGAAAGGTCCGATACAGGATTTATCAACTAATAAGATACGATTGAAAAGCAATCCTTAAAAGTTTCACGCCCGTTGTTCTCCAAAGAAGAAATCCATCCTTCTTAGCATTATTTTTGGGTGCTGACAAGAAATCTTGTTAAAAAAAACATATATAAAACTTAAGTAATAAAAATGTTTCAAATTGAAATTGTGTTTAAAGAAATGTTTATATATAAAGAAAAAATTAAATTAATTAGTTACAAGAAATATTATACACTTAGTTAATATTCTAAGGAATGTTAAATGAATAAATAAGTAGTAACAAAAGAAAACATGATTTAGATATGAACTTAAGAGAAGGTAAACAATAATAAATTAAATCATATCTTTGTAAATTGTTTGTAAAATAAAAAAGAAAATACATTTGCAAAGGATGTTTTAAGATTTAGTTATAGCTTTCTGTGATAATCATAACTTGAACAATATTGTGTAAAAGAAGATACATATGTATAAAATGATTATAAACTTAAGAAATGATTAATGAAATAAGAAATATGAAATATGAATTACGAAATGAAATTTTACTTAAGTCAAGTTGAATGGAATGAATCAATGAAATAAATTAATGAAATGAATTCTAAGATGAAAGTTAACTTAATAAAAATTGAATGAAATTGATTGTGATAAAAAGAAAAACTTATTAATATGAATTTGAGTTATAAAATAATATTTACCAAAGTAAAGTTAATGATATGAATTAATGAAGTGAATCAATGAATTAGTATGAACTTAGGTCATGAAGTAATAATAAATATGAGTTGCGTTTTATAAAATGGTTATAATAAACTTAAATGGTTTTATGAAATGGTCTATCAATGATGTTAGTATTAAAGAGAATATACTAAGCGATAATGAAAATAAGGTTAGATGAAATGGTTTATAAAATGGTCCATAAATGAATTTATTATGAAATGTTGTTAAACATAAAGTGAAACAATTGAAATTTGACAAATTGAATGCAAATAAATTGAATGTAAATCAAATGCATGTGAATAAAATAGATGAATATTAATTGTTGAATGGTTTCTTTTGCTGCAAACCATTGTTATTACTGCTTTTGATAGGATATGATTATCATCGTTGTGTATTAGTGCTTGTGCTTATGACTTGGATTCAGAATTCACGTTATATAGCCTACTAAACTTATTCATGTTTCTATATCTTTTTATATGTGGTTAATATTCAAATTTGAGTTGAGATAGGTACATACGAAGACCATTTGGACGCATACGCTGTTTGATTTGCTTTTTCTTGCTTAATATGAGCAAACTTGCTCATATTATTAATAATAAGGTACATATCTCGGATTACATACCATACTTTTATGTTTTTCCCAATGGGGTGCCTCATTATTAAAATGAGATATATATTTGTGTTATATATCTACATTGAAATTTTTTACAATCGAGCCGTGCAAAGGAGACGCTGCCGAATTTTCTCATAATTTCGGGTGTTCGAAAATTTTTGAGATTTAAAATTTTATAAACTTGTTTTTATAAATAAGATGGAATTTCCATAAAGCCGGTATCGGAGTAGCATAGCCGAAGCATGGTAAAGGTATTGTAAATAAAATTTCAGTGTTTTATAAGTCGATTATTTTAAGTAAAATATATCAAATGTTAGATTTCTTGCTTAACCCCTTTTCTAGGACGAAAAGTTTTGAATGGGGGAGATTTTAACGAGCAGTATTTTTAACAATTTTAAATTATTAAATTTAATATAATTTTTGAACAAAAATGTTTAGAAATAAAAATTAAATGATTTATTAATGTAGTTTATTGAATCTGAACTTGAATAAAATTTTGAAATAACAATTTCGATAAGACTTAAGGAAGTTATTTGTATTAGAATGAAGTTCAATATATTGAATGCGTTTGTAATCAATAGATGAAATTGAATAATGAATGTTGAGTTAAATGGAAATAAATGTTTTATTATTCGAATACAATCTAAAAGTTAAATTTTATAAGTTAAATAACTTATATTTAAAATATGATGATTTATTGAATAATTAAATTGTTTCTATTTAATATTGGAAATTATATAAATAATTGAATTTGGAATTTAATGTAATTGGAGATGATTTCAAAAGTTCATTTAAATTTTGTTTAAGCAAGATTGAAAATTGCTAACTTCTAAAATTGAATTTGAAATGAATAATTTGATTTTAGAAAACAGCTCGTTTTAATTAACGTGTAAAAACAATCTTTTTGGGGGTTGCCTCAGATTTCGACGAAACTAGTTTCTACCGATCCGTAATAGTGAATTACTATAGGATTTCAAGTTTCGTAGCTATGGGCTTATCGTTTGGTCGTGTAAGCTTGAAATTTATAGAAATCAATTAAAGGAATTTAACTAAAATAATTTGATTCGAAAAGCTATCTACTGAATATAATGGAATTGGCTCCGATACATGTTCCATTGTGCTCAAAACAGGGGTATAACATATCGAAATGCCGGGCAACACGCTTCATTTGGAGTTCGGAGTTTTCACGGATAAATCGGGTCGGAAATTTACATAAAAGGACGTTCCATTTTCAATTTCGTCAAACCCTTAAAGCTTTAGCGTCATTCCTCTTATCATTTTAATGTCCAAAAATTAGCGATCTCCTCTCCTCATTTTCTCTCAATCAACTTTACAAAATCGGACGACACCAAAAGGAAAGATGTAGATCTCATCGAGCTCTACGTATCCAATGGTAGGACCAAGGCGATACAACCTGAGTTTGCCAGGATCTACCTTCGAGCTCACCGTGGGTTTTCTCGAATTGCAGGATGATGGCAGGAACGAAGACATTGTGCTTGCTAGTGGCTGTGGAGGTGATCGAGGCGTGCGACGTAGCGGGCTTCGATTAGTGGTCGATAGCCTAGGGTGGCTCGCACATGTTAAGGAATGAACACGTGAGATATGTATCATGGGTGGCCTGAATGCGTGAGGAAGAAGGTTTTGTTTTGTTTTTTCATTATGTAAATTATGTATTAATTATGTCGTTAATAATCGATGCGCTAAATATTGAATAACTTTTTAATGCGAGGCCCGTTTTGAGCGAAATGAGTCGCGTTACCATCATATCGACCGAGGTTACGACATGGAATTGGATTGGAATTTATTTGAGGCTAAAAAAAAAATTATTTTCAAATAAAGATGAGTGTTTTAAACTGCGCATGAAATAATAAAATATTCTGATGTTAGTTAAACTAAAATCATTAAGTGGTTTATTGACTGTTGTTTGGTAATTTGGTTGGCATTTAAATTGACATATGAGTTGAGCTGATAGGAACTCAAATTGATAGTTCAATTTGAAATTGAAATTTAATTTCTAGTTAAAAACCCGATATTGACAACTAGTTAATTATTGTGATATTTTGGCTGATTTGGATATTGATTATGATGGATGGCTATTGGTTGATATATTGGATGATTAGAAGTGTGTGTGTGTGTGTGTGTGTGTGTATATATATATATATCATGTTATCACCCTATATATTATTTGATAGTATATAAAACTCTAACTTGAATTATTTTGAGTAAATTAAGAAATATGTTGAAATGCTATATATCTATGATTTGGATTGAAATGATATATATACATCCTCTAAATTAAATTGAAATAACTAATCACTGGGCTGTAGGATAGAAAATTATATACTGACATCTGATTGTTTAAATTAAATGGTTTTAAATTCTTGAATTTGAATCTATTTAAATGATTTTGATTTAAAGAATAAAACAACTGAATTTATGAGAATTGAATTAATTTCGAATTCTAGTCTTGAAATGTTGAAATTGGAATCGGTTAAATGAAATTATTTAAAGAATGCAATTTGAAATGTGAAGTTGTAAATGAGAAATCATTTGAATGATGGAAATTGAAATTGTTTTAAAAGGGTTGAACCTTCATACGAACTTTGAAATTTATCTTTGTTAGTACTTTAGGTTGAATTTCAAAATTTGGGCTCGGAATTGAAATATTCGAAATGGAATTATTTTAAAGATTTGAACCTTAAAATTAAACATTGAAGTTGAATTTGGTTTAAGTGATTTAAATCGGTAATTTAAAATTGAACTTGAAATTTATATAAACTAAAATGGTTTAATATAAAAATAGAATTGAAATTTAAACCATTGAATTGAATCGTTGAATTAAATTTGAAGTTAAATGAACATTTCAAAATTGAAGTTAATTCGAGTTGAAATCGAAATTGAGTTGAATTGAATTTAAATCCAAATTTTGACGTTTTGAATTGGAAGATTTGAAATTTAATTAGTTGATTGAAATTTAGACCTGGGTTCAGATGGTTGAAATAGAAAGAAACGGTTTGGTTTAAAACTGTTTTCGAAATAAATTATTTTAATGTAAACAGTTTAAAATTTTACCTTTATAAATATTCAAATTATTTTTATTTTCCAAACTATTTTACTATATAAACCATTTTGACTACTTAAACCTTTTTATATGAAACTATTTTAAACCTATAAACTATTTAAACTATTTTTGTGCTGACCTGAAATTTTAAGCAATATCAATTTAATAATCTGAATTGAAAATTAAATTGATTTGATAATCTTTGTGATAAGATTTGAATTTATTTAATGATCCAATAAAATAAATATTTAATTGTTAGATTTTATCTTTTTAAATTTAATAATTGTTATCTATTTGTAATGTATATAGGATATGTATATATTGTAAATAGATCTTGTTTTAATCTAATAAATAAATAAATCCTGTTTTCTATAAAAATATATATCTTTAGTAAAAATTGGGAATTATGATTTTATTTAAAAGTTAAACTTTTAAAGGATTATTTAGTAAATAAAATATGGTTTTAAATTAATAAAATAAAATTTTAATTTGTTTAAATTAATTTATTTGATATTAAGTTTTAAAAAAAATATAATAAATAACTAAATAATTTTAAATACATAAGATAAATATTGAAATGATTTAAAATATGCTTAACTTAAGATTTAAATTTAAATAAATAAAAATAAGGTTTATTTTGATTTCTTAAAAATATAGTTAAATAAAATAAATAATTTATTGATAAAGAAACAACTTCTTTTATAAGTTATTTATAGTTATCAAATTTTGTTATTTTAAAAAATATAATAATATATTGTTTCTAACAAATAGATTTTTAATAAAAATAATTGTTTTTCAAAAATTTAATTTTGTAGTTATATTTGTAACTAAACTTGATTTCAAAATTTAATTTTAACTTGAATTCAAAGCTTTAAAATTTAAAGTATAAATATTTTT
Organism: Allium cepa; assembly: GCA_030765085.1. Classification (NCBI taxonomy): domain Eukaryota; kingdom Viridiplantae; phylum Streptophyta; class Magnoliopsida; order Asparagales; family Amaryllidaceae; genus Allium; species Allium cepa. The sequence goes on from CM060941.1 coordinate 513,815,752, forward strand.
AATTTATTTTGATTTTGAAATATTTGTATAAGCTTTATTTTATAAATAAAATTGGATTTATTCATTTTAAAATTATCTACATATAAATAAATACATGTTAACTAATTAATTAAACAAAGATTTACAATTATCTTGTATTAACATCTAACTAAATACTAGTTAACTTTTAATTATAAAAACTAATTACTTTTATAAGACAAGTGTAACATCCTAAGGCCTTATATAACACATGTTAAATGATAAAATAAGGATTATGACAAATGTTAAATCTATGACAAGTGTCATTTTTAAAACTTTAATTTTTCTTTATTTTTAAAATTACATGTTCTTTTATACAAAACTCTTTTATTTTCTTAACCCATCTCTTTTCTATTTCCCTAAATCTAAAGCCAAGAAGACAATTAAAACAAATCTGAAAATAAAATAAAAATCTTCAACAAAACTCTGAAAATCATCTCCAAAATCCTGCAAATCAGAAGCATGCATATCATTTTTCAAAATCGAATCAAAGCATGAAAACAAACCTGCATTTCCTCCTTTCAAGGATCTGGGAAGCAGATCTGTTTTAAAAGCAAATTTGATTTGAGCCTGCATTTCTTAAATCTGGAGTTGTCTGCATGTAATTGTATTGTGAATCAAAGTGCACTTCTAGATGATAAAGCAACTCAAAGTTTAAAAGCAAAAGCATTGAAGTGCAAAGTTTGAAACAAAGAAAAAAAGGGGTTTCAGTTTTCAGGCTCTTCAAAACAAATATGGAGGCTCTGTTCTTCTTTTATAACAAGTGAGTAACTTTTTTTTAAAAGTTATGTATGAAACATGGTTGCTATTATTTCTGTGGTTAAATCTGTAGTATGTATATAAGAATATGAAATCTGCAGTATGCATGTTTTATTCCCCTATGAATATCCTCTGTTTAAAATTCTAATTTCCTGTTTAGATTTAAAGTCATTTTCTCTTCAAACAATTGTTAATAGGACTTAGTTTATAAACAAAAGTTGTATGATTTATCATGGATTAATGCTTTAAAAACTTGTTTAAGCTAAATTCATCTGAGTGACTCTGGAAATAAAAAAAAAGAAACAGCAGTGATTGTTATACAAAGTGAAAATCAAACTTTGTAAACTATGAATTCAGTAATATAAAATGGAAACACAAAGCAAAATATGAATTTCAATACAAAAATCATAATTTATAGATTAAGGGAAAAGGTGCAGTTCTATATTGAACTAAAAAGGGGGATTTTGGGTTTTTAGGCGATCTCGACAATTTGAAGTGGCGGGGTTCTTCTGGTAGGTGGAGGAGTAGTCATTGATGCCGGGAAAAATATTTGATGTTGATGCAAATCAACATAGGAACTGTGGTGATGATTTACTACCTGTAGCCCTAGTTTAAGCTAGGTAATTTGTTTTGGTCAGTACTACCTGTAGAGATGATCGAGTTGGATGTGAATTGGGCAGATGGAAGCTTGGTCGTGGGTGGAAGCACAGCCGGAGTTGTTGGATTTTCGGTGGTCGGAGGGCCGTGACCTTGGCGATGTCAGGTTATGATGGGTTTTGCTCTTTCTGTTCCAGGTTTTGGAATGAAAACTCGAATTCGATTTCGTGTTTTGGAAAGAGGATCTGATGGTGGTGGTTGATCGTGGGGTTGATCGTCGTTGTTGGGAAGCCACCGGAGGTGGATGATGATGGCCGGAGGCACGGTGCACGTGCACCTTGTGCTTTTTGGATCTGATGTTTTTTTTTTGGGTATAGTCAGTGGGGAAGCTCGAGAATAACTCGAGTAGGTGCTGTGTTTTGCACGAAGGAGTGGGCCTGATGACTCGAAGCAGGATGTTGGGTGTCTCGGGTTTAAAGAAAGGTTACAGGTTTTAAAAAAACCTGTACTGTTAGTTTAATAATTTGTAAAACTGAAGCTTGTAAATGGAAAGAAAGGTTTAGACCAAATTTTAAATCCAAGATTTGAAATTTAGAATTAAAATTTAAGTTTAAATCTCAGTTTTAAAATAAATTAAGTTTTTTAGTTTGAATTGTTAAATACTTTAAAATGAAAAAGTAGTTTGAATTTTTAAAAATAAAGTTAAAAATATAAGTAGAGTTTTAAAGATTATTATGAAATCAAATTTAATTCAAATTTTGAAATGTAGGAAATTTTTAAAAATTTAAAATGTTTTAAACAATTTTGAAAGTTGAAAAGGTAATTCAAATTGATTTGAATTTAAATCTGAATTGGTTTTAAATCCTTTTAAACTTCTTTATTAAATAAGAAATTCTTCAAACTTGTGAAATGAAAGGTTTAAAAAAAGAGTGTTTTAAAACTTTGTTAAAGGTAATTTGAATTCATTTTTAAATCATAAAGTTAGAATGAAATTTGAAAGTAAATTTAAAGTAAATTTGTTTTGTACCTAGTAAATGGTAACTTGATTAATAACAAAGTTTGATCTTTAAGTAAATTAGAATTTGAAGATATGTATTCATTAAATTTGTAACGAAATTTAATGGATAATTAATTTATTTTGATTAATTAATTATTTTGATTAATTAAATAAGTAATTAAAGGTTTAAACTAATTAATCAATTGTTGAGATTAATTAATTAGGAATAATTAATTTGAAATTAAGGATTATTAATTGGATTTTAATTAATTATCAGGAATTAATTAATCAAGTAATTTAGAATTAATTAAGTTGCAGTTAACACTTAATTAATTTAATTAAAGATTAATTAATAGATAATTAATGATTAATTAGTTTATAATTAATATTGATTTACGAAAGTTAATTACTTAAGAAAAAGTAATTAAAGAATTAATAATAGTTAATGATGATCATTAACTAAGGATTATTTAGTAATTAATGAATATGATTAATTTTTAATAATTAATTAGATTAATTAATTAATGATAATCAGCTGTGAAAATTATTTAAGTTTAATTACTAAATGAAAGTAATTAAGACATTAATTACTTAATGTAATTAATGGAGTTTATTGAGATTGGTTTAAGATAGTTAATTAAGTTTAATTAATTTTAAACATTGGATTTGATAATAATTACTTGATGTAATAAATGGAGTAAAATTAATTAGTGAAGTAATTAAAGATAATTACTAGATGTTATAAGTGGGTAATGATGGAATTGTGAATGTAATTTGGATTAAATTACTTTGTGTAATTAATCAAGGGATTCATTTAAGAAATTAATTAAGGAGTAATTAATTTGATAAGTAATTAAGGGTAGTTAATTACAGAATGAGATTAATCAAAGGTGATTAATAATTATGGTTTGATTGAGATTAATTACTGAATATAATTAATTTAAATAAGATAATTAATTAAATATAATTAAATACCATTAATTAGTATAATTAATGATGTAATTAAGATTGATTAATTAAGATTAATTAATCAATAATAAGTGATTAAATGTAATTAATTAATTGTAATTAATTAAGGTTTAATGTAATTAATTATAGTGAATTAATTTATGAAGTAATTAAAGGTTAATTATTGTATTTGGTTTAGGGTAATTAATTTTGTGAAATTAATTAAAGTATAATTAATCAGGGTAAATTAATTAAGATGATAAATTAGAGGTTAGTTAATTAATTAATTTGTAATAATTAATGGTGATGTAAGCAAGATTTATATTGATGTAAGTGATTAATTTTCAATTAATTAAAGATGATGTAATTAATTTAATTCATTTTAAATTAATTACAGATAATGTGATTATAGATCATTGCTTATAAATGGATGATATTGGTTGCCTTAAATGGTTTGGAATCTCAACTACGAAATTAGTAATGTTGAGGGATATGGATGCATTGGTTGCATTGTGATGATGACATGGATTATCTTTTTATAATGATAATGTGGATTATATGTGGTTATAATAATGATAATTATCTGTTGTGAATCTGTGAATTATCTATCTGTGTGTATATAGATAATGTAATTGAATTGTTTTAAACTCTAAAACAACTTGGACCTAAAAGGCACGCTTTGGATTTCGATTAGACCGGGATCGGGTTTCCATATTTGGATATCCGAAAACTACATCGATCCAAATTAACGGTAGGTCGTGAATCTTATGTGAAAAGTGAAGACTTGAGGTTTAAAGACTATTTGTCAGTATAACTCTAGGGGTGATTCCGTGACGAGTTTGACGGAAATTGTACTTACAGGCTCGAGATGGAGATTCAGAGTGCAAGGGTTATCGTTGTTAACTCTGAGGGTGGTTCCAAAACGAGTGTAACGAGATAATGCCTTCGGTTTCGTTCGAACCCGGAACGAACTTGTATGGATTTAATGCTTTTAGAACATCGTCAGGTGGACGATGAGCATTCTAAGTGATGTGTCCTATAAAGGTAATCGTAGCCTCAAGCCTCATCAACCTGGAATGGCTAAAACAGGGGAGGTGCAGCAAGGCTAAGTGGGTCATGCCCAAGTAGGACGAGATTTTCCCCTGTCTAGAGGTCCCTTTTTATTCGGCTTAGTGGGCGGTTGGATATGCGCACCAACTGCAGGGTTGTCTTGTTCGGAACTGTTCAGTAAGGAATGGTTCCGGCCTTGTGTTGCAGGTGAGCGGGCGTACTCCTCGGTACGTTGATCTAGGCCACGTACTGTGACAGGCGGTACCCCAATAGCCCTGACATTGTATGGAATCCAAAATCCAATAAGTGCTAACGGCTTTGATTATAGTACCCACTTTTGTGGCTAGTAGCTAGAATTTAATCATGTAACAATTTCGGCTATTTTGTATTTACTCGAAAACCCTAGACCTATTATAATATCGCTAGATTTCCTATTAAATGTTTTGGTTAGCGTAACGTAAAAACTTTTCCATGTTTATGTGTGGGAAGTCTTACTTGATACCTTTACTTTTCAAAAGGTTTTTCAAAGTTACGCAACTTTAACCTGTTACTACCACCAGACCCATGTCTGACCCAGAGTTTATCTTTTGTTTTCTTAAACTCTTGGGTACTCAATTTTTACGAGTAGCGAAGGGATTCAGGTTGGCTTTGACGAATGTTGGAGGAGCAATGGAGCAGGAGGCTTCTGCGTTAGATATAGTATTCCGCTATATTTGATATCTCTATGTTGTCTCTGAGTTGTATTGAGTTGTAAATACTAGACATGTGTTTATAACTGTCTAGTATGTGTTGTATTATCTGTGTACTTTGATAATTGCGTTGTACTATGTAATATCTTATGTTATTAATATAATTTATTCGTTTCGCTGTTTAGATTCTGATGTGTTGTTTCTTCTTTCTTCTCTTTCTTTCTCTTTTCTATCCCTTTCTTTCTTATTAATGATGCGTCATTCTATGGAAAAGAAAGGCGGGTCGTTTCAGTGGTATCAGAGCATTAGGTTGAGTGAATACCTAGGCTCTGGAGTGGTGTCTATCTTGAGAGAGCGTATTTGTAATTTTAAATATATTTATATATATATTTATCTATTTCTACCTATCTGTTGGGTTACCTATTCAGGTTTTCCAATATAGGTTATAAAGGTAGATAAGGAGTGGTGTTTGTAACACGATTACTACCATTGGTTGGAGTTTGTATGTTGAGATTGGAAGTGTATCTGTCGAGACTGTAGACCTAATACCTTCTCGAGTAAGCTTGTTGTGATGAAGTATTTCATCGATCTCTGAAGGAAATCTGTAAAGGTTCGGAGTCATCTTTGAAGTGCAGAGTTGGATGAATTGAGTTTGGATCTGTCATTTGGGTAGAAGAAAGTGACGGTATCTTGGTACCTCAGGAAGTTGTAACTGCATGATGAGACGCAGTGACTATAGATGTGTCCGAAGATATTTCTTTAGAACAAGTTTTGGAAATATTCTGCTTCGATGTTGTGGCTGAATTCAGCAAGATGTTGTGCTGTTTCTGTCTCCTTTGGAGTCCGAGTTTCTCGAAGGGCTTTGGATTAGGAAGTTTGGCATTGGTGTCAGCAGTGCAGATCGGAGTGTTCTGTGTGCCGACAGTGAGGTCTTAGCTGAGTAGTTTTTCTGAAGATGGGGTTCAGAACCTGCAGAGTGGATCCGTTCCTTCAATGGATTGGCTAGGCCAGTGTAAGCTGTTCTGTTGGGTAAAGAGAGAATAGTTTTCTTTGGAAATTTATCTGGGTTGATCGCAAAAGTGACTTGTGATAGTTGAATGTTTTCTTGGATTGTTGGAGATTTTTTTAAATGTCTTCTGGGAAGACAGAGGTTTGTCAGCATCTAGAGATTGAGTTTTCTTATCGACTAGTATTCAAGGAGGGGAACCAGTGGTTCTGTTTAGTTGGGGAATGATTCCTAGAGATAGAGTTTGCTGAAGCAGCTCAGAATTTTGGAGAAACTTCTGAGATTTCTTATGGATCTATTGAACTATATTTCTGGGAAGTGATGTCCAGTTTGTGCTTGTGTTCTTCATCAGCATTTTCTTATCTACTTCAGATCAGATTTGTGTAGCGGAAGCAGTTGGAAGTGTTTCAGATTGTCTTTTTCGGATAAGGAGAAGTTTGTTCTGTCTTCTGTTGTTGTGGAGTAGAGTTGTGTTCTTGGTTTTGGTTGATCTTGAGGAGATCATTGGGTTGGGTTATTTTTGGTCTAGTTTGTTTCTAGAGAAATCAGCAAGGGTTGCGCTGATTAGTTTGAATGTTGGCTGTGACGCCCCACCTCTGTACCCACGCTAGTCAAGGACACTATGGGGTAATACCGAACACTAGCACGGAGAATAAGGCTGTTGAGGAGCGACCATCTGTGTAATTTCTTTGAGCGAGCACCGATATGCCAGATAGTACTACAAACATAAGTCCGACATAACGATACAAACCCAAAGCTACTACACAGTGGCTATAATGTCTTCGAAAACAAATATAGAAATAAGCATAACATAAATCAGTCACAGACATCCATATCACAAAGGCGAAAAAAGATATGAATATAACACATGAAAGTGTACATCAAAGTAGTGGTCAAACAAGATCCACAATATCACAAAAGAATGGTTACAAGTGCTAGACAAAAGAATATGTATACATCAAGGAGTCAATATCTCAAATGTGTACAACAAAAACTACTAATCTAAGTAGTTAGCCAAAAGTCAGGATGATAATCCCAGATGTGAAGTCAAGCAGAAGCACCTGTAACATCTTGGTCTGACCCGAGTATTATTTAATAAGAAAATAACAAACGGATCAGTCTAGCTATAAATATCAGATAAAATGATATAGAATAAGAGATATGATATAAACATATCATATCCATAAATCCATACTGTGATAAGTATGTAATTGAAAATCAACAAGAGATTAATCAATATCACCTGAATCTTCTCAAAGATCAAAAGGAATGTCATACACTATATTATTATTCACCAAAACCATATGCATTGACAATAATATCAATACCAATCACAAAAGTCAATGACACACAAAATTCACCAATGCACAAATATTGATAAAACTTATCAATGTAAATCACGAAAATTGGTGAAACACAAATTCTAGAAATCATCAATGGAGATCCAGAAATCACATAAAGGGGGAGGCCATCACAAAACGGGAGCATGAAAGATCACCAACACGTGTATCACAAAATGGAACGCTATTCCATGGTTGCTAACCATTAATTTTGAGCCAAAGCTCCACAAAACGGCCCGAAGACCATGGGTCGCTACCCCACCAATTTGAGCCGAAGCTCCACAGAAACAGGGTTTAGTCTCCCTCGTAGACAAAGAGACATCGCCCAATTGCTAGTCTAAATCAAAAAAATGATCATCAACGATCATCAAAAGTGTCAATTACAGTAAGCTGGTAAATATAAAAGCTTAGCTTCATGTCCCATAACCACTAGCTTAACTTAAATATTTACGTACAAATTGTAGATCTCCACTCGAAAATTGTCACAAGAGATACAATCGAACAAGTTCAAGAATTAACCGACGAAGTAAACGCGAGCGTTTCATGCCACTTTTTTTCTAAGCCGTTTAATTAGATTTCTCATACAAGTGAGGTAAAGGTTTGTATATTTTTAAAATGAAAAATCACAAAAATGATTGTAGAAACAATAGGTCACAAAAATTCACGTACGAAGACGTGAATAATATTCAAAGAATTCGATTCCAAATTCATCAAAGTGAAAATACCCCTACGACTCAACATTGCACGACCTAACTGCTGAGCGATTGAAGGAGATGTGCGACCTAACATGCACGCGACCTAACGCATGTCGCGAGCTAGCGGAGCGACCTAAAGGATAGTGTGACTCAACATGGCGCGACCTAAGGCGTGGTGCGACCTAATGGTGCAATCAGGTCGAGCGACCTAGGGATGGTCAACGACCTAAGAGATAAGGGAGTCGAGCGACTTAGTGGGCGAACGAACTAAGGGTTAACAAGGCCGAACGACCTAACGAAATTAGGCCGAACAACGACCTAAGGTGCCAGCGCGACTTAATGGTCCGAGCGACCTAGCGACTTAATGAATAAACATGGCCGTGCGACCTAGTGGAGAGTGACCTAAATTGGCGCGATCTAAGCAATAGAAGAAGGCTGAGAGGTTCGTGTGCAGGCCGAACGACCTAGGGAGCTATGACCTAAGGGGGACGACCTAGCATGGAACGAACTGATGGGCCTAGCGACCTAACGCAAAACGACCTAACTGCGCGCGAGCTAACTGCAGGCCGAAAATCACCATTGTGCAGGCAGAGCGACCTAACTGTTTTGGAGTGCAAAACTCACCCAATTTGCAACCGATGGAGCATGGACGCTAGGGGGATTATGCCAATAGGCTACCCGGTCGTATTGGCTCCTCGACGCATCACCAAAAACGTGTTTAAACATCCAAAGATTGGATTTTTAAGGATTTGAACCCAAAATACTAAAAAGTGGAATTTTCACCAATTCAATCCAAATCAATAGCAAATGCACATGAATAAGTGTTAGGAATTCATACCTAACAATCAAAGATAGTTATAGACAAAGATGTGAGATAAAAATCTCACCTTTTCACAAAAATCAACGAAAGAGAAGCTTGAAAGCAAAGGAGAATCAACCCAAGAAGCTTGAATCAATGTATTCTCTATGAATTTGGAGTTGGATGTTGGATTTGCAAATGAACTTTAGCTTGGAGTTTTAATTTCCCATTCCTTCCTCCATTTTTGATGAAGCTTGAGTGTTAGGAAATGAAAGTGAAAATTATGAAGGGAAGGGGGTTGAGTTAGAATTATTAGCTAAGGGTAATGGCTAAACCAAACCCAAAGTCCAAAGTTAAAAAAAAAGCAAAATTCCACTAACTCCAAACATATCAAAGTTTATACTTAAAAAGATCGCAAACGGCATTTTAAACTCAATGGAAGTGGTCCCGAGTCCAAATTCGACCGCATGCAAAAAGTAACTTCTCGGACTATAGTCCAACTAAGGATAAAATATTTAAACAAAATATTCAAAATATTCAATCATAAAATATGCGGGTTGTTACAAACTCCCCTCCTTAAAGAAATTGCATCCTCGTAATATTTTAGAAGAAAATATAAGGTAGCAACCATAAAAGCATATCAACACAAAAGAAATTTGTAGCAAGAAATTCACCTCAAAGAGCATGAGAAAGTACGTCCGGATGTGTTCGTTCGATGAACTCTCTAGATTCCCAAGAGTAATCCTTAGGATTTGAGGACCATTGAACCTTAACAAGCGGAACATCTTTATTTTGAAGGCGCTTGACCTTCGAAGCAATAATACGAATAGGACGTTGCTCATAAGTTAAATTAGGTAAAACTTCAATTTCTTCCACAACACCGGGCTCAAGAATACAATCAGAATCTCGAAGACATTTCCGTAATTGAGAAACGTGAAACACGTCATGAATAGCAGAAAACTGAGCCGGTAATAAAAGGCGATAAGCCACAGAACCAATACGTTCGGTGATAGGAAATGGCCCAATATATCGAGGCGCTAATTTTCTTGATCGACTGAAATGTACAACACCCTTCATAGGTGAAACACGGATAAACACAAGATCCCCCACTGAAAACTCTAATCTCCTTCTCCGGTTATCGGCATAGGATTTTTGTCTACTTTGGGCTTCTTTCATTCTATGACGAATAAGGTCAATCTTTTCTGTGGAATCACGAATAAAATCTGGACCTAAAACCAGCTTCTCACCGGCCTCAAGCCAACAAGAAGGAGATCAGCATGGCCTTCCATAGAGTGCCTCGAAAGGTACCATACCAATACTAGATTGGAAGCTATTATTATAGAAAACTCAATAAGAGAGATATGATCTTCCCAACTCCCACCAAAATCAAGAACACATGCACGAAGAAGATCTTCAAGAGTTTGATTCACAAGCTCGGTTTGTCCATCGAACTGGGGATGATAAGCGGTGCTAAAATTAAGCTTCGTTCCTAAAGCTTTTTGAAGACTCTTTCAAAATTCACTAGTAAACAATGGATCACGATCACTAACAATAGAAGAAGGAACTCCATGCAATTTTACAATTTCTTTAACAAAGAGTTTGGCTAAGAAAGGAACGGTTCGATTGGACCGAACGGGAATAAAATGGGTGGATTTAGTAAGTCTATCGACTATCACCCATAAGCTATCATGACCCGAATGAGAATAGGGAAGGCCGTTTATAAAATCCATGGAAATTTGATCCCACATCCAAATTGGAATTTCTAAAGGTTGCGATAACCCTCCCGGCATTTGATGTTCGGCCTTGACAAGTTGGCAAGTCATGCAACACTTAACAAAGTTAGCAACATCAAATTTCATTCCCTCCCAACAATAAAGTCGCCTCATATCCGCGTACATTTTACTACTACGGGGATGAATGGTAAATTTAGAACGATGAGAATCTTTTAAAATATCTTTACGAAGATTACTAGTATTTGGCATGACAAGTCTACCAAATTCTCGAATACCGCCACGAGAATCAATATCAAAGTCTTTCAAACTTTCAATATCAATTTTATCCCTAAAATTTTGGCCAAGAAGGGCCAATTCGGGATCTAGCTTTTGAGCTTCAAGAATGCGGTCTAGAAGAGAAGGATGAGCCTCAAGGATACACAAGACAAGAGATGAACATAAATCGAAAACACAATCTCGAATCTCACAAGTGGATAAAATTCCGAGATCATTCCATTCGGATATCATCATAGAAACAACCGCTTGTTGCTTGCGACTAAGGGCATCGGCAACACGATTTCCCTTTCCGGGAGTATAAAGAATATCAAGATCATAAGGTGCGAGGAACTCGAGCCAACGTTGTTGACGCAGATTAAGCTCCTTTTAAGAAAATAGATATTTCAAAGATTTATGATCGGTATAAAGAATAAATTTTTCTCCCAAAAGATAATGCGCCAAATACGAAGGGCGAAAATAATAGCCGCAAGCTCTAAATCAAGAGTGGCATATAGAGTCTTGGCTGGCTTCAATTGCCTAGAAGCATAAGCAATAACACGTTCCTTTTGCATAAGAATGGCACCCAAACCAACGCGACTAGCATCGGTATAAACAACAAAATCTTGATTCCCCTAGGGAATAACAAGAATAGGAGCATCGGAAAGGATTTCTTTTAACTTCTGAAAAGAAGCTTCACATTTGTCCGACCAAACGTATTTAACACCTTTATTTGTCAAATTAGTAAGAGGCACGGAAATTTTGGAAAAGTCCTTTATGAAACGGCGGTAATAACCTACCAATCCGAGAAAACTACGAATCTCCGTCACACTCTCCGGTCTCTTCCAATTTTGAATCGCTTCAATCTTTGAAGGATCCGCAGAAATTCCGGATTCAGAAATAATATGACCGAGAAACTTCACACAAGATTGCCAAAAGTGGCATTTAGAAAATTTTGCTTTCAATTGATTACTCCTAAGAGTTTCCAACACAATCCGAAGATGTTTTCATGCTCCTCCTCGGTTTTAGAATACACAACAATATCATCAATAAAGATGAGAACAAACTGATCGAGGAAGTCTTTGAAAACTCGATTCATAAGGTCAACGAAATAAGCCGGGGCATTCGTTAAACCAAATGGCATAACAAGCCATTCATATGATCCATAACGAGTACAGAAAGATGTCAAAGGAATGCTATCCTCTACAATACGAAGCTGATGGAAACCGGTAGCTAAGTCTAGTTGTGAAAAGGCTCTAGCACCACTAAGTTGATTGAATAGATCATCAATCCGAGGTAAAGGATATTTATTCTTGATAGTAAGATCATTAAGCTTGCGGTAGTCAACACAAAGCCTAAGTGTACCATCAGATTTCTTCACAAAAATAGCCGAAGCTCCCCAAGGCGAGGAAATAGAGCGAATAAATTGCTTCGTCTCTAATTCGAATACTTGCTTGCGCATCTCCTCATTTTCTTTATTGGACATACGATAAGGAGGACGAGTGATAGGTTGAGCTCTAGGAATAATATTAATTCTGAACTCAATTGCTCGCTTAGGTGGTAATCCTAAAACGGGCTCAAATATGTCGGAAAATTCACGAACAACATGAATAAGAGAAATAATATCTTCCTCATCATCATTATCATCATCATGAGGAATTAAAGAATATAAAGATACAACCAAGCTAGAATCCGATTCTTTAAGGTCAATAGAAATCTGCTTAACAGATTGAGGATGTCGAAGATGAATAGTCCGCTCAGGACATAGGATTTGGGCTTCATAACGGTTAAGCCAATCCATTCCCAAAATCATTCCAAAGCCTAAGTAGCGCATGACATGCAAATCGGCTCGGAAAGAAAAATCACACAAAATAATCTCGACATCTTTACACAATAAACTGATTGTTGAGGATCCACCAACCAGATTCGCAATTCTCAAAGAAGTCATTAAACACAAAACATCCAAAGAAAAAGTATCAACAAGTTCTTTTTGAAATAAAAGAATGGGACGCACCCGTATCAAAAAGAACTCGAATAGGATAATCATGAAATAAAATAATGCCATCAAGGATAGAATGAGAAATACCTTTACCACGAGATGTGTTGCCAGGGGCTTGAGCAGCATTAAGCTTTCCCTCCTTCCTGTTTTGAAGTTTGGGACAAGAAGATAAATAATGATCCGGGCTTTTGCAATAGCGACAAGTACGAGGCTTTGGACACTTGTTTGCATAATGGTCCTTAGAACCACAATTGTAGCATTGCCTACTACTAGAAGTAGAAGTCTTAGCTTCCTGAGAGGCTTGCTTCCCTTTGTTATTATTGGGATAAGGACCCTTGAACTTATTAGGCTTTTTCTTGTTGTTGAAGTTTGGTTTAGCACTCACAATTTCAACATCACTCTCTCTATCAGCCTCTTCAAGTCGAAGAGCAATATCAATGAGTTGATCAAAAGAAACTTCTAATTTTAGAAGTAATGGCTTCTTGAGATTTTTATTCCAGCCATAGACAAATCTTTGGTTCTTCTTCAATGGGGTGTTTATGTACTCGACCCCATATTTAGAAAGTGACTTGAAGGATGCGACATAATCTGTCACAGAAGATTCACCTTGAACAAGGTCTACAAAACGGCGAGCCAAAGTCACCTTCTCAGCTTCTGGCACAAATTTTAATTCGAAGCGTTCCCGGAATTTCTCCAAAGTAAGATCCGCTTCATTTATTTCAGAAATCATAAGCTCATACCAATCTAATGCTCTTTCTTGGAGCATACTAGAGGCCACCTGAACACAGTGAATATCAATAAGATTCATGCGAGAAAAGATTCGATCGCACGATCTCAGCCAGGCCTGGACTTCAATAATAGTCTCATAACCTTTGAATGGCTTCCCACCCAAATTGGTATAATCGCTACACAAACGTGCAAATCCAGACCTAGGGTGAGTAGACTCCGGATTAGATCTGGCTGCTTGAGCATTCCTCACTAGATCAAGAAGCTGCTGGGCAGACATAAATACACCATCCTGGGGAGTTGCACGAGATTGACTGGCGCTGGGACGACCAGGTCTAACCATTTCTCTTCCTTTAGAAAGAAAGAAAGGAGAAAGAAAAGGTTATTTACCAAATAAATACCAAGCAATCTTGATAGATAAAACAAGGAATCATAAGGAAAATAGGATGAATCGGTACAAAGACTCGAATTAAATCCTAAAGCACAATTACTAAGATGGACTTAGGATGATGATCCTTGCTAGATTATTCTACATTGTTTCGAAGTTTGGCTTTGTTACCAAGCTGTGACGCCCCACCTATATACCCACGCTAGTCAAGGACACTACGGGGTAATGCCGACAACTAGCACGAAGAATAAGGCTGTTGAGGAGCGATTATCCGTGTAATTGCTTTGAGCGAGCACCGATATGACAGATAGTACTACAAACATAAGTCCGACATACCGATACAAACCCAAAGCTACTATACAGTGGCTATTATGTCTTCGAAAACAAATATAGAAATAAGCATAACATAAATCAGTCACAGACATCCATATCACAAAGGCGGAAAAAGATATGAATATAACACATGAAAGCTCACATCAGAGTAGTGGTCAAACAAGATCCGCAATATCACAAAAGAATGGTTACAAGTGCTAGACAAAAGAATATGTATACATCAAGGAGTCAATATCTCAAATGTATACAACAAAAACTACTAATCTATGTAGTTAGCCAAAAGTCAGGATTATAATCCCAGATGTGAGGTCAAGCAGAAGCACCTGTAACATCTCGGTCTGACCCGAATATTATTTAATAAGAAAATAATAAACGGATCAGTCTAGCTATAAATATCAGATAAAATGATATAGAATAAGAAATATGACATAAACATATGATATCCATAAAGCCATACTATGATAAGTATGTAATTGAAAATCAACAAGAGATTAATCAATATCACCAGAATCTTCTCAAAGATCAAAAGGAATGTCATACACTATATTATTATTCACCAAAACCATATGTATTGACAATAATATCAATACCAATCACAAAAGTCAATGACATACAAAATTCACCAATGCACAAATATTGATATAACTTATCAATGTAAATCACGAAAATTGGTGAAACACAAATTCTAGAAATCATCAATGGAGATCCAGAAATCACATAAAGGGGGTGGCCTATCACAAAACGGGGGAATGAAAGCTCACCAACACGAGTATCACAAAATGGAACGCTATTCCATGGTTGCTAACCATTAATTTTGAGCCGAATATCGACAAAACAGCCCGAAGACCATGGGTCGCTACCCCACCAATTTGAGCCGAAGCTCCACAGAAACGGGGTTTAGTCTCCCTCGTAGACAAAGAGACATCGCCCAATTGCTAGTCTAAATCACAAAAATGATCATCAACGATCATTAGAAGTGTCAATTACAGTAAGTTGGTAAATATAAAAGCTTAGCTTCATGTCCCATAACCAATAGCTTAACTTAAATATTTACGAACAAATTGTAGATCTCCACTCGAAAATTGTCACAAGAGACTCAATCGAACAAGCCCAAGAATTAACCGACGAAGTAAACGCGGGCGTTTCATACCACTTGTTTTACTAAGCCGTTTAATTATATTTCTCATACGAGTGAGGTAAAGGTTTGTATATTTTTAAAATGACAAATCACAAAAATGATTGTAGAAACAATAGGTCACAAAAATTCACGTTCGAAGACGTGAATAATATCCAAAGAATTCGATTCCAAATTCATCAAAGTGAAAATTCCCCTACGGCTCAACATTGCGCGACCTAACTGCCGAGCGACCGAAGGAGATGTGCGACCTAGCATGCACGCGACCTAACGCATGTCGCGAGCTACCGGAGCGACCTAAAGGATGGTGCGACTCAACATGGCGTGACCTAAGGCGTGGCGCGACCTAACGGTGCAATCAGGTCGAGCGACCTAAGGATGGTCAACGACCTAAGAGATAAGGGAGCCGAGCGACTTAGTGGGCGAACGACTTAAGGGTTAACAAGGCCGAACGACCTAAGCGAGCAACCTAACGAAACAAGGCCGAACAACGACCTAAGGTGCCAACGCGACTTAATGGTCCGAGCGACCTAGCGACTTAATGAATAAATAAGGCCGTGCGACCTAGTGGAGAGCGACCTAAATTGGTGCGATCTAAGCAATAGAAAAAGGCCGAGAGGTTCGTTTGCAGGCCGAACGACCTAGGGAGCTACGACCTAAGGGGGACGACCTAGCATGGAACGACCTGATGGGCCTAGCGACCTAACGCGAAACGACCTAACTGCGCGCGAGATAACTGCAGGCCGAAAATCACCATTGCGCAGGCAGAGCGACCTAACTGTTTTGGAGTGCAAAACTCACCCAATTTGCAACCGATCGAACATGGACGCTAGGGGGATTATGCCAATAGGCTACCCGGCCGTATTGGCTCCTCGATGCATCACCAAAAACGTGTCTAAACATCCAAAGATTGGATTTTTAAGGATTTGAACCCAAAACACTAAAAAGTGGAATTTTCACCAATTCAATCCAAATCAATAGCAAATGCACATGAATAAGTGTTAGGAATTCATATCTAACAATCAAAGGTAGTTATAGACAAAGATGTGAGTTAAAAATCTCACCTTTTCACAAAAATCAATGAAAGAGAAGCTTGAAAGAAAAGGAGAATCAACCCAAGAAGCTTGAATAATGTCTTCTCTATGAATTTGGAGTTGGATGTTGGATTTGCAAATGAACTTGAGCTTGGAGTTTTAATTTCCCATTCCTTCCTCCATTTTTGATGAAGCTTGAGTGTTAGGAAATGAAAGTGAAAATTATGAAGGGAAGGGGTTTGAGTTAGAATTAATAGCTTATGCTAATGGGCTAAACCAAACCCAAAGTCCAAACTGAAAAAAAATAGTAAAATTCCACTAACTTCAAACATATCAAAGTTTATACTTAAAAAGATCGCAAACGGCGTTTTGAACTCAATGGAAGTGGTCCCGAGTCCAAATTCGACCGTATGCAAAAAGTAACTTCTCGGACTATAATCCAACTAAGGATAAAATATTTAAACAAAATATTTAAATATTCAATCCTAAAATATGAGGGTTGTTTCATTGGCAGCCAGGATTGTCTGAAGACATTTTGTGGATAAGAGACGAAGGAATTTGGATTCTGGAGTCGGAGTTTTGTTTTGGTTAAGTTTTCTTCGATCAAAGGAACTATATGATGGGGTAAGGCTAGAAAGCTTGCTCCGAGATATTTTGGATCTCTGAGTTTTTGAGTTGGATCAGTGTTTGGTTTTCAGGATTGAATTGCAAGTTTGGATAATTAGGATTTGATATGTTTCACGTATCTCTGAGGGAGTACGTGTATGGTCTTTCTCTGGTTTTGGAACTAGCAGTTACAAAGGTTGGTTGTTGAATCAGACTCGTCTGTAGTCTGATATGCTGTCTAGTTCTGTAGATCTAGATGATTGGAGCTCTGTAGCTTAGTAGAATTGATTGTTTGGGATCTATAGAGCGAGTATTCCGATGTTTATACCGAGGAAACTCGTGAAAACTCTATTCAGAATTTTTATGGATAATTAGATTTGTTTGATTAGGTGAATTGATTGCCATGGATGTTAGCATATTGTTGATATATGCTTGTGTTTTAAATTAAATTTTTAAATAGTTTATTAAATTGCCTTTGTTTTAAATTTCGGGGACTAAATTCTTTTAATGGGGGAAGAATGTGATGACCCGGAATTTTAAGCAATATCAATTTAATAATCTGAATTAAAAATTAAATTGTTTTGATAATCTTTGTGATAAGATTTACATTGATTAAATAATCCAATAAAATAAATTATTAATTGTTAGATTTTATCTTTTTAAATTAATAATTGTTATCTATTTATAATGTATATAGGATATGTATATATTGTAAATAGATCTTGTTTTAATCTAATAAATAAATAAATCCTGTTTTCTATAAAAATATATATCTTTAGTAAAAATTGGGAATTATGATTTTATTTAAAAGTTAATCTTTTAAAGGATTATTTAGTAAATAAAATATGGTTTTAAGTTGATAAAATAAAAATTTAATTTGTTTAAATTAATTTATTTGATATTAAGTTTTAAAAAATATATATAATAAATAACTAAATAATTTTAAATACATAAGGTAAATATTGAAATGTTTTAAAATATGTTTAACTCAAGATTTAAATTTAAATAAATAACAATAAGGTTTATTTTGATTTCTTAAAAATATAGTTGAATAAAATAAATAATTTATTGATAAAGAAACAATTTGTTTTATAAGTTAATTATAGTTATCAAATTTTGTTATTTAAAAAAATATAATAATACATTGTTTCTAACAAATAGAATTTTAATAAAATAATTGCTTTTCAAAAATTTAATT
Source organism: Allium cepa (assembly GCA_030765085.1). Lineage (NCBI taxonomy): Eukaryota > Viridiplantae > Streptophyta > Magnoliopsida > Asparagales > Amaryllidaceae > Allium > Allium cepa. The sequence continues at coordinate 513,834,054 of CM060941.1, forward strand.
AGTAGTTATATTTGTAAATAAACTTGATTTCAAAATTTAATTTGAACTTGAATTCAAAGCTTTAAAATTTAAAGTATAAATATTTTTAATTTATTTTGATTTTGAATTATTTGTATAAGCTTTATTTTATAAATAAAATTGGGTTTATTCATTTTAAAATTATCTACATATAAATAAATACATGTTAACTAATTAATTAAACAAAGATTTACAATTATCTTGTATTAACATCTAACTAAATACTAGTTAACTTTTAATTATAAAAACTAATTACTTTTATAAGACAAGTGTAACATCCTAAGGCCTTATATAACACATGTTAAATGATAAAATAAGGATTATGACAAATGTTAAATCTATGACAAGTGTCATTTTTAAAACTTTAATTTTTCTTTATTTGTAGAATTACATGTTCATTTATACAAAACTCTTTTATTTCCTTAACCCATCTCTTTTCTATTTCCCTAAATCTAAAGCCAAGAAGTCAATTAAAACAAATCTGAAAATAAAATAAACATCTTCAACAAAACTCTGAAAATCATCTCCAAAATCCTGCAAATCAGAAGCATGCATATCATTTTTAAAAATCGAATCAAAGCATGAAAACAAACCTGCATTTCCTCCTTTCAAGGAAGTGGGAAGCAGATCTGTTTTAAAAGCAAATTTGATTTGAGCCTGCATTTCTTAAATCTGGAGTTGTCTGCATGCAATTGTATTGTGAATCAAAGTGCACTTCTAGATGATAAAGCAACTCAAAGTTTAAAAGCAAAAGCATTGAAGTGCAAAGTTTAAAACAAAGAAAAAAAAGGGGTTTCGGTTTTCAGGCTCTTCAAAACAAATATGGAGGCTCTGTTCTTATTTTATAACAAGTGAGTAACTTTTTTTTAAAAGTTAAGTATAAAACATGGTTGCTGTTATTTCTGTAGTTAAATCTGTAGTATGTATATAAGAATATGAAATCTGCAGTATGCATGTTTTATTCCCCTATGAATATCCTCTGTTTAAAATTCTAATTTCCTGTTTAGATTTAAAGTCATTTTCTCTTCAAACAATTGTTAATAGGACTTAGTTTATAAACAAAAGTTGTATGATTTATCATGGATTAATGCTTTAAAAACTTGTTTAAGCTAAATTCATCTGAGTGACTCTGGAAATAAATAAAAAAGAAACAGCACTGATTGTTATACAAAGTGAAAATCAAACTTTGTAAATTATGAATTCAGTAATATAAAATGGAAACACAAAGCAAAATATGAATTTCAATACAAAAATCATAATTTATAGATTAAGGGAAAAGGTGCAGTTCTATGTTGAACTAAAAAGGGGGATTTTGGGTTTTTGGGTGATCTCGGCAATTTGAAGTGACGGGGTTCTTCTAGTAGGTGTAGGAGTAGTCATTGATGCCGGGGAAAATATTTGATGTTGATGCAAATCAACATGGGAACTGTGGTGATGATTTACTACATGTAGCCTTAGTTTAAGCTTGGTAATTGTTTTGGTCAGTACTACCTGTAGAGATGATCGAGTTTGATGAGAATTGGGCAGATGGAAGCTTGGTCGTGGGTGGAAGCATGACCGGAGTTATTGGATTTTCAGTGGTCGGAGGGCCGTGATCTTGGCGATGTCAGGTCATGATGGGTTTTGCTCCTTCTGTTCTAGGTTTTGGAATGAAAACGCGAATTCAGTTTCTTGTTTTGGAAAGAGGATCTGATGGTGGTGGTTGATTGTGGGGTTGATCGTCGTTGTTGGGAAGCCACTGGAGGTGGATGATGATGGCCGGAGGAACGGTGCACGTGCACCGTGCACTTTTCCCAAAAGCTTTTTTCTTTTTTTAATGGCCTTTGTTCCCACCTTCCCACCTCCCCCCGTACTTTCAAACATCTCTCCCGTACTTTCAAACATCCCTTCCGTATTTTCAAACATCCCTCCTTCTGTTCATCACCAGTCCCCTCAATTTCCTCCTGACCCTCTCCCGCTTGACCCATCCCCAACTCTGTCAACTGTGACCTCATCTCCACCCATTGCTCCCCTTGGTCATTCACCTAATGTCCTCTCTCTAAACTGCCATTCTTCTCTGGCAGTTCCTCCTGTCCAATGGAATTCCCTTTTTAAAGTTAAACCACGTAAGGGCAGCATTCCCCTAATCAAGTGCCTCTGGTCTACGAAGGACATGTCCTGGTTCCACCGGAGAATGTTATTAAGGCAGGCAATGAAATTTAGGGTGACTACTTGGTTTTTTTCTTGGTAAACCTCTTTCGCATCTTACGGTAATAGCTCATCTTAAAAGAGTATGGAAATTAAAGGATTCTATTAAAGTTAAATCGGATGGATTTCTGTTCCATTTCAATCTGTCTTGTGACGAAGATAAAAGGAAAATAACTGCTTCAGATCTAATTATCATGAGGAACAAATTATTCATAGTTAAGCAATAGGATCCAAATGTTGGAAACAGCTGTAGTACGATAAGATCAGTTCTTGTATGGATTAGGCTCTCTAATATCCCATTATATGCTTGGTCTCATCTGGGAATTAATTGGCTTGCATCACGTGTTGGAACCTTCATGTGTATGGATGAGCAAACTGAAAGGTTGGAAAGAATTGGTTATGCAAAATGTATGGTAGAAATTACTCCATTAGTGGAGTTGTTGGATGACTTTGTAGTGAGGTTACTTGATGGATCAGAGCAGATTGTTAAAGTAGAATACTTATGGAAACCAGAAATATGCATAGGGTGCAATGAGTTTGGTCATATGACTGATAAGTGTATGAAATTGAAATCAAATCATGAAGAGAAGGCAAGAGCAGAAGATGAAACAAGAAAGGAAAGCAGGGTGAATGAAGTGGAGAATGAAAAAATAATAAGGGTCACAAAAAAAAAGCAGGAGTGGAGAAGGGTTGAAAGTAGAGGAACAAAAATGAAAAGAGATAAGGGGAAAAATATGCTAAATGAAAATCAAAAAATTAGAGTAGGAAATTTAGTAGATGATGCCAGTAGTATAAAGTTACCTGTAACACTTTCTAGCTCAGCGAAAATAGGCAATCCAATAGAAACAAATGAAGAAATCAATAGAGAAACCAATAGATTTAATGTATTGATGGAAGAAAATGACACTGAGGTATGCTATGTAATAAGTGATATTGATCTATGCTATGTAAACGGTGAAAATCAAGAGCAAGTGGAGGAAGGAGTAATATTAGGTGATATGCAGGCTGATCTTATGGTTTATGTTGATCAAGTGCCTTCAAATTTAATGATGCAAAATGAGATAGAGGTCCAGGAAAACAATAAATCCAGGAGAGAAACATCAAAAACAAAAATAGGTCCAATAGCACAGTACAATAAGAACCCTGATAAAATTTTACATGAAATTGCCAATACTAGTGGAGGAAATTCTAAGCATACAAGTGACATTCAGGATATAAATGCTAAATATGGAGGAACAAAATCAAATTCATTGCATGCTGAAACTCAGTTTAAAGAAGCACTAGAAAATGAAATTTTTAACTTGATCATGTCAGTACAAAAAGAAAGCACCATCCCCACTACTAGTTTTTACTCTTACTCTGGCTCCTTGCCTGGATGGATTTGTCTGCCAACCTCTCCAACAAGCACACCAATTAACCCTATGGCAAGAAAGAAAAGTGATAAAGGTCAAAACCTTAAGAAAAATGACAAAGTTGATATGAACACTGGACAAAGGGATTCTCCTACAACTAGGAGCATGAAAAATGTAGTTCATCAATCTTTGAAGTATACCAAATGATGCAGACCTATGCAATATGGAATATTAGAGGAGCACATTCCTTAACTAAGTTAGATCAAGTTAAACATATCATTAACCATCACAAAGTATCTCTCTTTGCTATTCTAGAAACAAAATTGAATGAAACCCTAACTATTAAAGCTGCAAAAAAAAAAAAAAAATCCAAACTGGACTCTTAACCATAATCTGAACCAAGCTACTTATGGTAGAATCATGGATATTCATGATCCATCTGTTTTGTCTATTTAACAGTTCTAAGTACTGATCAAGTAATGCACTTCCATGCCAAACTCAATGATTCTTCCTCATCTTTCTTTTTATCTATAGTTTATGCCCACAACTCTATGAACTCAAGACAAACTTTTCTTGATCTTCTTCCAACGTTTAGGAAAAATTCCCATCCCTAGCTTGTCATTGGGGATTTTAACTGCTGCTTATCATTGCATGACAAACAAGGAGGCCCCCTTCTTCCAAAAGACATTTATCCCCTCAATAAGGCTATTGAGGATTCTAATATGCTTTCTATTCCCACTACTTATGTTGAGTTCACTTGGAAGAACAAGAGTAGATCTGGAGTCAGAACTTTTACAAATATTGATCACTCTTTTGCTAAGCTTAAAGCCTTAACCACTTGGCCAACAATGTATACCTTTATCCCCCATCCTGTATTATCTGACCATTCACCTATAATTTTCTCCTCGGGCCAGAAGTTGTTAAAAGAAAAAAAAGCTTCAAATTTTATAATACTTGGGTCCTTGAACCTGAGTATACTAATATAATAAATAAAGCATGGCCTGAAATTTTTTATGGAAATCCTATGTTTATTTTTTGCAAGAAATTAAGAGCTACAAAATATGCTTTAAGAGATTGGGCAAGGAACAAATTTGGTGATGGTACATTGAAAACAACTATGCTAAGAAAGAAACTCAAGCAAGCATAGGAACTAATGATGAACAATCCAGATAATATAGAAGCAGCTGAAACTGAGAGAAATTACTTTGATCAATTAAGTGAAGCATTGAAAAGTGAAGGGAATATGAAGAGGCAGCAGCTGAGGCAAAGATGGGCAACTGAAGGAGACAACAATACTGCTTATTTTCATGCAGCCATAAAGGTTAAACAAGCTAAGGAGCATATCACTACTATTTATGATGAGTTTGGGGACTTGCACTCTAATCTAACTGATGTTGATAAAGCTCTTCTTAGCTATTTCAAGAATATGTTAGGAAACAAAGATGTTTTCAATCCCCTGATTGAAGATCTAACCCAAATGCAATTACCAGTAGTGCAGCCTGAGGAAGCTGACAATCTTGTCATAAAGGTAACTGATAAGGAAATTAAAGATACTCTTTTTTCCATGAATAGACATTCAAGTGGAGGGCCAGATGGGTTCAATGTCAAATTCTTTATCAATATTTGGAATATAATCTAGAAAGATTTTTTAAAGGAAGTTCATAATTTTTTCACCACTTCCAAACTGCTAAAGCAAGTGAATGCAACTAATTTGGTTCTTATTCCCAAGGTCCTTCCTCCCTCTTCAGTTGCATCCTTTAGACCAATATCTTGTTGTAATGTTATGTATAAGTGTATATCTAAAATCTTAGCCTCTAGACTTGTTATTGTCCTTAGCAGAATTATATCCAGGAATCAGTCTGCATTTCTTCCCATGAGGAATATCCTTGACAACATATTGTTATCACATGAATTATTAAAAGGGTATGGTCATGCTCAAGCTACCAAAAATGCTATGTTAAAACTGGACTTAACGAAGGCATATGATAGTATACACTGGACATCAATTGTGAGAATAATGGCTTTGATGAAATTTCCTAAAGTTTATGTGGCTTGGATATACAGTTGTATCTCAACTCCTACATACTCAATAAAATATAATGGTTTCACTTCTGGATTTTTCAACAGTAAACAAGGGATCAGGCAAGGGGACCCTATCTCATCTTATATATTTATACTAGTTATGGAAGTATTAACTACTATGTTGTCAAAAAGTTATGTGCAGAAGGATATTTTGTTTCATTCTAAATGTGAATCCCCGCAAATAACATCTCTCTTATTTGCTGATGATATCATGATTTTTACTAAGCCTGATCAGAGATCATTAGAGAATATTATAGCTACTCTTCACAAATTCTGCCTTATGACTGGATTGAAGCTGAATGCTAATAAATCTCATATTATCACATCTAGTATATCTGCTGAGGAAACTAATTGTTTAATTGCTATATCTAGATTGCAAACTATGGATAATAACATGAATTATTTGGGTCTTCCACGTTGCACATCAATAATTACTACAGCACACTGCCTGCCTCTGTATGCTAAAATCTGTAACTTAATGAACTGCTGGGCTAATAGATTTCTCTCACAAGCAGGAAGACTTGTGCTCATCAAGTCTGTTATAACTTCAATGATAGTATACTTATCTAGGGTGTTCATTCTTCCCATAAAGATGGTTAAAATGGTAAGAAATGCCTTGCTGAGGTTTTTCTGGACAGGTTCAATTCATTCTAAAAAGATCATCCCCTGCTCATTTGCCAAAATGGAATTGCCAAAAAAGAAAGGTAGTCTAGGAATATTTAACTTTCAAACATGGAATAAAGCAGCCATTAGTGCACACTTTAATGCTTTGCTAAGTGGAGTTGAATCCTTATAGGTTGAATGGACCAGAAAATATAACTTGGGTAGAAGGAACTTCTGGACTATGCCTGTGCCCCAGAATTGTAGCTGGACTTGGAGGAATTTACTGAGACTACGATCTTCTTTCTCTCCATATATAAGGTTTGTGCTCTCTCAATCCAGTGTTATCAAATTCTGGAATGACCCGTGGATGGATGAAGGCTTATTGCTTGGCAAAATGTTTACCCCCCACCAGATTGAACAGGCTGGCATAAGTAGGGATGCTAAAGCAATTGATTACTTGTATGATGGCAAGCTGTTGCTGCCATACACCAGTAATCAGGATATTAGGGCTGTTTGGAATATATATCAGGGTATTACTACCATATAGCTCCTAATGATGAAATTCTTTGGATTGGAAAGCCTCACTCTATCTCTGTTGCATATGATTTACTTGCTAATGTGACAGAATGCTCTGATATTGTTTGGCATAAGGTTTTATGGTCCAGATACTCTCCTGCCAGGGACAACCTGATAATGTGGAAGGTTATCATGAATGCATTGTTGACTAGTAGAAAAATGGTGAGCTATGGAATGAATGTTGATCCAATGTGTGTCTTTTGCAAGTTGCAGTATGAAATTGTGATTGAGCTAATGAGTCTCTGGGGTAGACTGGTGAGAAGATTAAATATTGATCGTATTCATGGTATGTCTGATGTGGAATGGAACCTGATTAGTAAGTCAATAAGGTGGAGGAATGATGACAGAACTGTTTACTTCTTTTTTAAGAAGTACTTGAAATTGGTTTGGGAGGAAAGAAATTTAAGATGTTTGGAAATTAAAAGTAGGAGCATGCAACAGCTATAGGAAGCCCAAAAGAATGTTATAATTAATGGAATGAAGGAAAGCCTATTTGACTTCAGTTCTCAGTTGGCTGAAGTTTGGCCTTAGTTCATTTTTGTGTTTTGCTTCTCTTTCTCTTTCATATTGTCTTGTTTCCCTGTGTGTTTTTCTTTGTAGCTTACCTACGTGTGGTTTTCTTGTGTTTTATTTCTATTTCTGGCGATTATGAGCATGTTCATAGTCATTTTCTTTTTTCTCAATAAACTGGTAGGGGTCCAGTCAACCCCGCTTGCCTTGCAAAAAAAAGTGATTAAATGTAATTAATTAATTGTAATTAATTAAAGTTTAATGTAATTAATTATAGTTAATTAATTTATGAAGTAATTAAAGGTTAATTACTGTATTTGGTTTAGGGTAATTAATTTTGTGAAATTAATTAAAGTATAATTAATCAGGGTTGATTAATTAAGATGACAAATTAGAGGTTAGTTAATTAATTTATAATTAATTAATGGTGATGTAAGCAAGATTTATATTGATGTAAGTAATTAATTTTCAATTAATTAAAGATGATGTAATTAATTTAATTCATTTTAAATTAATTACAGATAATGTGATTATAGATCATTGCTTATAAATGGATGATATTGGTTGCCTTGAATGGTTTGGAATCTCAACTATGAGATTAGTAATGTTGAGTGATATGGACGCATTGGTTGCATTGTGATGATGATATGGATTATCTTTTGATAATGATAATGTGGATTATCTGTGGTTATGATAATGATAATTATCTGTTGTGAATCTGTGAATTATCTATCTGTGTGTATATAGATAATGTAATTGAATCGTTTTAAACTCTAAAACAATTTGGACCTAAAAGAAACGCTTTGGATTTCGATGAGACCGGGATCGGGTTTCCATATTTGGATATCCAAAAACCACATCGATCCAAATTAATGGTAGGTCATGAATCTTATGTGAAGAATGAAGACTCAAGGTGTAAAGACTATTCGTCAATATAACTCTGGGGGTGATTCCGTGATGAGTTTGACGGAAATAGTACTTACAGGCTCGAGATGGAGATTCAGAGTGCAAGGGTTATCGTCATTAACTCTAAGGGTGGTTCCAAAACGAGTGTAATGAGATAATGCCTTCGGTTTCGTTCGAACCCGAAACGAACTTGTATGGATTGAATGCTTTCAAAACATCGTCAGGTGGACGATGAGCATTCTAAGTGATGTGTCCTATAAAGGTAAACGTAGCCTCAAGCCTCATCAACCGGGAATGGCTAAAACAGGGGAGGTGCAGCAAGGCTAAGTGAGTCATGCCCAAGTAGGACAAGATTTTCCCCTGTCTAGAGGTCCCTTTTTATTCGGCTTAGTGGGCGGTTGGATATGTGCACCAACTACGGGGTTGTCTTTTCGGAACTGTTAAGTAAGGAATGGTTTCGGCCTTGTGTTGCAGGGGAGCAGGCGTACTTCTTGGTACGCTGATCTAGGCCACGTACTGTAACGGGCGGTAGCCCAATAGCCCTGCCATTGTATGGAATCCAAAATCCAATAAGTGCCAACGGTTTTGATTGTATTACCCACTTTTATGGCTAGTAGCTGGAATTTAATCATGCAACGATTTCGGCTATTTCATATTTACTTGAAAACCCTAGACCTATTATAATATCACTGGATTTCCTATTAAATGTTTTGGTTAACGTAACGTAAAAACTTTTCCATGTTTATGTGTGGGAAGTCTTACGTGATACCTTTTCTTTTCAAAAGGTTTTTCAAATTCAAGAAACTTTAACCTGTTACTCACACCAGACCCATGTCTAACCCAGAGTTTATCTTTTATTTTCTTAAACTCCCGGGTACTCAAATTTTTACGAGTAGCCAAGGGATTCAGGTTGGCTTTGACGAATACTGGAGGAGCAATGGAGCATGAGGCTTCTGCGTTAGATATAGTATTCCGCTGTGTTTGATGTCTCTATGTTGTCTCTTAGTTGTATTGAGTTGTAAATACTAGACATGTGTTTATAACTGTCTAGTTGTGTTGTATTATCTATGTACTCTGATAATTGTGTTGTACTATGTAATATCTTATGTTATTAATATAATTTATTCGTTCCGCTGTTTAGATTCTGATGTGTTGTTTCTTCTTTCTTCTATTTCTTTCTCTTTTCTATCCCTTTCTTTCTTATTAATGATGCGTCATTCTGTGGAAAAGAATGGCGGGTCGTTTCAGTTTTCACTATTCAAACTATTTTATAAAAATTCAAAACTGTCCAAGTGGGAATTATTTATATTTAAATGGTGGATTTAATTGCGAATTTGCTTAAATGGAAGTTATAATGTAAACTGAAATTCGAAATGATTTTGGAAGTGAAATAGGGATATTGAAGCGAAAATTATTGTTCAAGTGAAATTGAGATATTTTAAGTAAAAATGATATTTTGAAATAAAATGGTATTTTGAAGGGAATATGATATTTTGATATCAAGCATGAATCGTTTTCGAAATGTAAAAGAACCAACCGGTGTCTAAAATGATGTTTGGTTGTTAAAGAGACCAGGGCCTCTTATTGGCATACTCTCTGTAATTATAGGAACCACTATAACAACTATGTACATGGAGTAGACTCCAGAATGAAGTGGTTTGATTTGGTGTACGTTTGCTAGATTTGAAGAAAGAGAACAATGGTAGATAGCCTCGCCACTTATCTCAATCTGAAATGACTAAAACAGTATGTTTTGATAGTGCCAATGAGTGTAGCTACCTCCAACGGACATCCGTTCTTTGATTTTCTTTTCGAACTTGGTCCATACTATTTCCTTTGATGTTGGTTTCGATTGGTGCACCTTGAGTTGAGATAACCGTCCTTTGACTCGATATGGGATGAATGGAGGCGGTGGGCGGTCATAGCTATGATGCGTTACAACCAGCCCTGCAACCCGAACTAGTAGTATCCTACCTTGGACATTACCTCATGCACCTTGTCTTAATTTTATCCTTATACGGGACCACGACGTGTTTGGTTTAGTGTTGTCATATCACGGTGCATCCCTATCCCTCGACGTGCTACTGAGGCGATGCATGCAAACTGCACGACAATGCTCAAAATGCGTCAAGGGGGATTAATGTAAATCCTTAATCCTATGAAAAATATTTATTTTACTGATTAGGCATTACATATATAGCGTATTCTACTATATATATATATATATATATATATATATATATATGTTTTGGCGGATCCTTAAGGGATGGAAAATCTCGTAACATCTTTTGAGTTAATGCATCCACATGTACACTGGATAGGAGATGTAAAACCCTATAAACATCTCTAACGCTATTACACTTGTAACACCCTGATATTTTATGAGAATATTAGTAAAAATAAATTAAAAGCACATTTGGTACAGTGGTAAAGGTGCATATTGACTTCCTTAGTTACTAGGGATCAATTCTTGTTGTCGTTCAAAATCTGAAGTGATGTTTTTTTTTGCTAGTTCGTTTCCCATGATTTTTCGACGTATTTCAGCGTTGTTTCTGATATGTGGTGGCTTTCCATTTACTCCAGTGATGTAATAGGATGAGAATGATGAATTTTATTAGTTGTGCAATGCGCATGGGCTAGAATGGATAACCACTAAGTGTATGAAAGAATCAGAGTTAATACGAAATAATCTAATAGATTATATTCGCTCAAACAATCTATAAATAAACCATCTAACCTAAACTTAATCTCTTTTTCAGCCTTCGCCATAATTCTGTAGCAAAATTTAGTGTGTATTATTCTTCTTTCTTTACTCTACTCAATAAACAAATCTCTACCAAATTAAATTATCTATATATATTCAAACATTTTGGGGAATTTAGAAGAACCAAAGGGAGAAAGTTTCAAGCAACTTCTTCTTTCACTTCTCAAATATAATTCATGTTTGGTTTAAAATACGGGACAAGCAAATCATCTGTTCACGTTTTATGGCATCGATAAGATTGAAATTTATGTAAATTATTGAATCTTCTCCTTCTACCATTTCTCAATTCTAATTCATGTTTGGGTTGAAATTTGGAATAAACAAATTATTATTCACGTTTCATGGTGTAAATAAGATTGGTTTAATTAACCTGAATTAGAATTGTTATTCAATTTCTAATGGAAGAACATGTTAGTTGAATAAATTCAGAATATGTTACTTGAATAAAATTATGTTTTTATTGATATAATTACATAATTTTGAATATGATTTTGGAACAAAATTGGAAAGTCTAATTGGCATAATTGTTTGTTTCTTATGTGGCCTAAAAATGTAAAAGTTGAATTTTGTGTAATTAAATGGTTTGTGGCTATTGGATAAATTTTTTGTATAGATTAAATCTCTAAAAGGAGGATGTATATTAGGGTGGAAAAAATGTAAATTAAATGGACCGCAAAGGCTAGTGTAAATCTATAACAAAATGGTATTAAAATTACAAACAAACCATGCGAACTGAACGGATGTTAAATTGAAACACCATTTATTTAAGAAAAAGGAAAATTGTGAAACAACCAAACCGGATGTAAAAATGGCCTAAAGCAGATTAATGGAAATAATATGCGAACTGTAACTGTAAAATTAATTAATTTGGAAGTGATTTAGTAAGCAGATCTTGCAAAGGTCTGGATAGGGGGTTTCATGCACTTAAGACCAAATTATAGTTTTGCCGCATGTTCTACGAGCGGGCAAGTAGGTTCGCAAGGATGTTAGTTACCATTCATAGGTTTTTTACATGTGGGATAGATAGCATCTGCAATCATTGGCTTCTTCAGGAAGATCGACTTGGATTGAACAAGACAAGTGCGTTCCAACGTAGGCTTTTTTAGGCAGATCGTTGGAGGATTTTGCGCAGTCGACCAAACTGCGGGCGTTCTTTCGAAGGACCGACACTTGAATACGGGAAAGTCCAAGTTGGTGACATGGGAAACATAAGGATAGGAGTCCAGTTTGGCGGAGTCTTAGCAACTTCAGGATCCTACGAGGTTGTTTGAGCTGGCGCCGGTCAGATGTAAGAAGCATTTAGTCACATGCACGGGTAAAGAGCATGAATTCATGCTGTAGCATGTGGATAGGTAAGGACAACAGGTCGGGCTATCTGATTGACATTTAGAATTACTGCATGGTTGACTTCCCTATAGTGACCATGAACTTTGGCTTTTTAAGAAATGTATCTAAGAAGCATTCATTGCATTATATTATTCATCCTTTACGATATCCAGAGAAGGCCTGGAATTAAACTGTTTTATTCTTTCTGCTTCATTTTATTTCTCATTCACAAAACTTTATGTCTGATCCATTCCTTTTTTCCTACATCTCCCAAATCATAGGAGGGCAGGTCTAGGTTGCAGTTCTTTGTAGCTTGTGGGGTCATTGGAGCAGTTGTTATCTTCAGCTTTTGTTTCTTTTGTTTCATGTACTTCGTTTCTCTTTTCTATAGTTTACTCTATATACGAGGACCTATATTGTGAACTATGTTATGTTTTATGTTCTAGTAGAGACTACTTGGTACATTTGGTTTAAGAAATAAATCTGGGATAATATTGTTTATAACGAAGCTGATTTTTTATTAATTTATAATTAGTAAAAGTTTTTTCCACTATAATATTTTAATCATTTTATTCTATTTCCTTAGTCTCTGTGTTGTGTTGTGCATTTTTATTTCACCCGACGACCCATGCTTCTAGTCATGTTTGAACTTCAGGGTGCCTAGAGGTGCGGGGTGTCACAGTTGATATCAGAGCTAAGGTTTCGGTAATCCTACAAATATTTTAAAAACATTAAGATTTTTGAATTATTTTTAAGGGATATTCCAAATAATACTTTTAGAAGTATGTGTATATATTTTGAAAAGAATTTTTTAGAAATAGGTCTCATATCTCTTCCTCCCTATCTATTAAAATAATAATGGAGTACCTAATCCCATCTTTTTAATATCCACAGATAGAAATGTCTGAACCGCAAGATATCCCCAAGTTCCAAGCCTTAATATACCTGCTTGGTTTAGACATTGTTCGTAGGTTACTGCACGAGCAGAGCCACTAGTTAGGGATGCTGCTCTGATGGAAGGGGCTTCAGCCCCTTCGCTAGGCATTCTTGATTTTCCCAAGTTATGCAAGGACTACACCAACTTAGAAGGCAAGACATTTCTTGCCATAGAGTCATATACTGAGGCAAGAGCTTGGATTCGTAGTTGTGAGTGGATATTTGGACTTATGGGATTGAAGGACTTGCTTGGAGGCGGTTGGCTTCATGGAAGTTGCAAGGAGAGGCCCTTTGTTGGTGGGAGATCGTGGAGGCTGAGGCTCATAATTTGACTAAGGTGGATTTTTGTAGTAGGTTCAAGAAAAAATTATTATCGCGGGATGAAGAGGGAGTATAGTTAGAGAAATGTATACAGCTTAAGTAAGGGGATATGACTGTTAAGGAATATGTTAATCAATTTAATGATCTTGCTAGATTTGGACTAGACTTGATCAATAATCCTCATAAGAACGTGCTAAAGTTCCCTAAGTGGTTGAGCTATCCATTGTAGAGTTTAGCGGTAATCCACATTCCGATAGGAGACACTTTTGAGGGATTGGTATAGATGGCTTTACTTGCTGATACCAAGAATAATGGAGATGTGACGCAGAAGAGTGATGGGAAGATGTAGTGGAAAGGAAAGAGGAGAGGAGGAGGAGGGTCAAGTGGAAAAAGGAAAGCTCCAAGTGCAATACTTATGGGAGACTAGGTCATCTTACTAAGGATTGTAGAAGGGTAGGAGAGCGACCGAGACTAAGGTGCTATCTTTACGATCACGTGGGGCATATGGAGAAGAACTGGCCACGAAGCCCACAGACGTTTCGTAGATACCTTCACAGTATGCTCATGCTTATGCTTCAGAGGCAGCTCCTTCCTCTAGCACTCGTCCGGTCGTGTACAACGGAAAGAAGGTAATTATCGAAGGTGTGTTATCATTCCCTGATTTCCCTATTCATACCCTATCTGATTCTGGAGCTTCGCACTCTTTTATATCTAGTACTCTTGTAGAGACTCTTAGTCTTGACGCTTTCTTAGCGACCGACCCGGTAGTAGTATCAAATCATGTATGAGGATCTATCTATTTGTCCATGTCATGTTGGGATTTGAAACTGTTTATTTTAGGGGTTGAGTTTGACTGTAGTGCCTTTGTATTGGGCTTTTTGGGTTTGGGTTGATTCTTGGTATGGATTGGCTCTCCATGTATGGTTCTGTTCTTGATTGCGATAAGAGGGTAGTGAGGTTAGTCACTTGTAGAGGACGTACCTTGGTGGTATCTTGTGATCCAAGAGGATTATTCATGTTGAGCTACCTTTATTCTCTTGACCTATTGCCGGATAGTTTGAGTCTGGTACCCATTGTTAGAGACTTTCCAGATGTGTTCGAGGAGGTTGCCGGCCTTCCGCCTCAATGAGAGATCGAGTTCAAGATTTATCTTGTCGATAATGCCAAACCGGTTGCTTTATTGGTAAGGCACATGGGTCCTATGGAACGTTGTAAGTTGAGCAAGAAGATTGGAGAGCTTTTGGAGAAGGGCTTCATTCGTAGGAGCATTGCTAAGTGGGGAGAACCCATCATCTTTACCACCAAGGCGGATGGCTCTCTCAAAATTTGCGTGGATTATATGGATCTTAATAAGCCAACGAAGAAGAATCGTTGTCCCCTTCTCTGTATAGATGATCTCTTCGACCAGCTAGTAATAGCTAATGTATTTTTGTAGCTTGATTTGACCGTCGGATTTCATCAGTTGCGTGTGGCAGATGATAACATCTAGAAGACCGTGTTTAGGTCTCCGGATGGGTTATTTGAGTGGTTAGTCATGCCATTTGGGCTAACCAATGCTCCGGCATATTTTGTGGACCCGATGAGTCGAATATTTCACGAATCATTGAACAAGTTTGTGGTGGTGTTTGTCGACAACTTTTGGTTTATTCGCGAAGCAAGGAGGAGAATATTGTTTACTTTGAAGAAGTGCTTAGGGCCCTACGAGCACATAATTTAAAGGCGAAGTTCTCCAAGTGCCACTTTTAGAGGGATAAGGTACGCTTTAAAGGACACATTTTTTCAGAGGATGGACTTGTAGTAGATCCGAAAAAAGTGGCAGCAGTACAGGATTAGCAGACCCCTAAGAATGCCACGGACATAAGTAGTTTCCTTGGTCTTGCGAGCTACTATATGAAATGCATTAAGGACATTGCTAGGTTATCAACTCCACTTACCGACCTTACCAAGAAGAACTCAGCTTTTATTTGGGATGCCAAATGTGAGGATGCCTTTGATTGATTGAAGGAAGCTTTGACTACTGCACGCGCATTGGTATTACCGGATGGAACCAAGCCTTTCTCAGTTTATATGGATGCTTGTAGTATGGGGCAAGGGGAAAAACTGATGCAATAGGGTAGGGTAGTGCGTTATGTGATTAGAGAGTTGAAAACGCATGAGAAGAACTACTCGATGCATGATCTTGAGTTAGCGGCTGTTATCCCGCCTTTTGGCAAAGCCGAGACACCCAAAAACTGACTGGAAACTAAAGACAGTTCGTCTCAGAGATTGGTTATATATTGTTTCGCCATAGACGTCGATGAATTTTTTCCGAGCTCGGATAAGGCTACAATTGATAGGACATGACAAACAAAGCCATTAAGGCCAGCATTACAAATTTCGAGTCAATCCGAGTTCGTATGCTCGAGTTATGATCGATTCAATCTGGAGGAAACGGCCTCGTTTTCGTATCCATCAGTGAATCATCGTTCGACTCGATCCAGTTCATATCCATCACCCACTTCGCATCGTTTGATTCCCATGGGTTCGTATCGATTAGGTCAGCAATGTTCGAATCCATCGAGATCGTATCGATGGACTTCGTACCCATCAACAACTAGTACGATTCGTATCGATTGGCCAAATGTCTGCTTCGTATCCATCATGGAAACCTCTCTTCGAATCCATCTGGGCAGAGCAATTCGTATCCATCAGGTTACCTTACTTCGTATCCATCAAAACACTTCGGTTCGCATCGATTGACTTCGTGTCCATTAAGGAGCTATGTGGCTCGTATCCATCGAGTAAAGGCCTGTTTGTAACCATCGACCTTCGTTAGCTCGTATCCATCGATGTAACCGTTGTTCGAATCTATGGCTGATGACTACTTCATATCCATCGAGTCAAAAAACCTGGGTGACGTGTCAAATTCGATACGGACAAGGCGAGAATTATAGAGTCGACGAGGTCAACTAGGAGTGAAACTCGGATCGAGGCGAAGTGTGCATGCCACATCATCACGAAACCACATGGGGTGATCGAATCGAAGGGATCGCGATTATATCTCAAAATCTACCAATCCAAATGCAATGAAATTTTCACAGGAGATTGCACATGAGCCAAAGAACGTTCACACCAAATTTCAGCTCCATTGGACGTAATCTTGATCGATACGTAATGATTTCGTATCGATCACAGATCGATTCGAAACTTTCTGGAATTGGTCGTGTGGCCCCCTCACATGCCAAAGCGAATCTCCCGAAGTTTGAGCGAAGTCTCAGCCTCCTACTCCTATAAATAGAGCCCCAGAGCCTACAGAAGGAGAATCTTTTGACTCTGAAGCGCCCAGACTCTGCCGGATCGAGACTTACATCGTTTTATTGCTGTTGAATTCGAATTTCCAGTTGTAACTTGCTGTTGTTTGCTGTACTTTCTTGTAATTGTTGAAAGAGAATCCATAAAGCTGCAAAGAACTTCATAGTGGACGTAGGCAACACGCCAAACCACTCTAAATTGCTTGTCTGTGCATTTACTTTCTTGTTGCTTGGAGTTTTTGTTAGATAATCCTCATTTTTAATTTATATTCTTCATTATTATCTCTTCAAAAACTTCCGAAGAGCGTTGTGTCCAATTTTGGTGCAAACACTTTGGTGATTTCATTGAGAGAATCCAGATTTTCTCCTGCTCGTTGGATCTGTCATCGATACCGGATTGCATAAATCTAAGAGAGAGATCCAGATTGCAAATCCAGATTCCTTCCATTCTATTCAGATTTGCATAAAGTCTAGGGAAGGAGTTCAACCCCCAAGATGGTTAGCACAAGGACCACCTCTAATGCTGTCAACCAAGAAGACCAGGATAGACAGAATCCTGCGCCACTACCTCCCTCTAACTAAGACGCTACCAGACACTCGGAACCATCAGGTTCGGTTACCCGACAAGAGTTTCAGCTGGTGCTTCAAGAGCTGACCCAGAGTCGGCAACAACTAACAGAACAGCTGCGCGCTAACGCCGAGCTGACCAACCAGCTGAATCGCTAGAAGCGAAGGAGATCTAGGAGAGATCATGCTTCTCGCTCCTCCAGCGAAAGTTCTTCCTCTTCTGATTATCATCATCGATCTCCGCGACCCAGGCTAGATGGGAGTCACATGCAAACTGTTGGATATTAACTGGCAATGACCAATGGACAGCTCAGCGTTGGTCCATAAGCCAGTTTCCAAACCAGACCCTCCACTCGAGTGGGTGCCGCTCCTCACTACACCATAGAATACCGTGCCACGACCACCGCGGTTGAACCAGGGATCGATGCCCAAAATCAGTTGAATCTGGACCGTCGTCATCATGGACGTACTCCTGAACCATATGTCCCGGAAGACTGTGAGCCAAGAAGGCGATATCTGGACCGTCGACAGCATCCGGTCCAACCTCATGATGTGGGACCTAACCATAATCTGACTCAACACACTTAGAATGTACAAATGCCGGACCTTCCGACCATGATACGTCAGATGATCCGTGAGAACCAAGGTCTCACAAATGATGACTAGGGAATCTCCAGAAGTCACACTCCTTTTACGGACGATATACTTACTGCTGAACTCCCTCGGCGATTCAGGATGCCGACTCTACCCATGTACAAGGGAAACTCCGACCCCAACCAACATATTTTTAAATATGAATGGTCGATAAGCGCTGCTAGAGCCGACGATGCAGTGAAGTGTCATAGTTTTCCCATCTCCTTGGGGGGAATCGCTACCGTGTGGTTCACTCGACTACCACCTCGATCCATTTCCTCCTTCAATCAGTTGGCCACAAAATTTGTGGAGCAATTCCGCATGCACGTCGCAAGGCCGAAAGACGACAACACTCTATCTAGCATCACACAAGCGCCTGGAGAGACGGTCAGACACTACTTAGAGAGATTCCAAGCTGCATGTGTGGAAATCAGCAATCCGAACGATAACTCCATTCTTATGGCATTGACTAAAGGGATTGACCCCGATTCCGAGTTTGGCAACTGGTTGGCTGGAAAACCCCCTGCATCGTTGGACCGTTTCTACGCCAAAGCGGCTCAATTCCTGAGAAGGGAAGATGTGAAACAGTCTAGGAAGCAAACTTATGCAGGGCCAAGCAAAGAAGGAATCCAAAGCAATGTCACGATCAAACAGTCCGGTGAGAGTTTCGAAACAGTTCGGTTGAACGTTCGAAACAAACAAACTTAGCGAAGGGAGAACGTGAATCAAACTAAAAAGCGAGATCAGAAACGTGGCCCACCATGGAAGAATCCTATGTTTCACAACTACACTCCTTTGAATACATCACTGGAGAACTTGTATTTACAAACCTGTAATACAATTCCATATTAAAAACCTGCACCGAAACCGTTATCAGAAAGACAAATACAAACGGGAAAATTTTGCAGGTTTCATGAAAGCTACGAGCACAATACGAATGAATGTCGTCATTTGCAAGATCTCGTAAAAAAATGATTAGAGAAAGGAAGCTGGAACAGTTTGTGCGGGAGCTGCAGCCTGGAGGAGCAGGCCCATCAAATCAAAATAATGAACTCGATCGACCGAGACGGGAGGACTCTACCTGTCCTGGCGGGGATTAGTGATAAACGCCATCAGTGGCGGACCCACATTATCAAGAGCCTAGAACGACGAGGATCTTCGTTACTGTTACACATGACAGGCTTTATTTAGCCTATGAATACTTTGCAATTTTCTTTGTATTCTGAAGTATGAATTTGTAATAAGGCACTGACTTTTCCATGTTTTTCCGTTCCAGCAATACATTACTATCTCTTCAAGCTAGAGTTGTGATTCACCGAATGCAACATTCAACAATCACGACACACGAAGAGCTTAGTTCTATCGCACGATGGAATTTATTCAAATAGTGAGTGACTATGATACGACCGGCCACTCACTAAGTGAAACCTCAGCTCGGGGGCAAGCCATCACATCAAAGGCTGAACTGGGCCGAAATACAACAGTCCTATAACCAACTCCAAATTCCCAGAGTGCGAATTGGAGTATTAACATCAACTCTAGGTTCCCAGAGTGCGAACCGGAGTATAAACACCAACTCCAAATTCCCAGAGTGCGAATTGGAGTATTAACATCAGCTCTAGGTTCCCAGAGTGTGAACCGGAGTATAAACACTAACTCCACTTTCCCAGAGTGTGAATTGGAGTATAAACATCAACTCTAGGTTCCTAGAGTGCGAACCAAAGCATAAACACTAACTCCAAACTCCCAAAGTGCGAGTTGGAGTATAAACATATAAATGCGGTTCCGGAGAGGGTGGACCCGTCCGCCTAACGACTTCGGCCGTAGCCTAACAAAGTTTGAGGAGGATGGACACGTCCGTCTAACGACCTCGCTTGTTAACTCAGGGTGGATGTGATCCGACCATCCACGATCCCGATAAACCCATCGTTCCCAAAGTACGAACAAATTCCTAAATAGCCCAAATAGATGTGACTGACCATCTGTCGGCTAACTCCAAGTTCGTAGAGCGTGAATTGGAGTATAAACATCAATTCCAAGTTCCCGGAGTGCGAGCCGAAACGTACATGCTTACTCCAAGTTCCTAGAGCGTGAATTGGAGTATAAACATCAATTCCATGTTCCCGGAGTGCGAACTGAAACGTACATGCTAAATCCAAGTTCCCAGAGCGTGAATTGGAGTACAAACATCAATTCCAGGTTCCCAGAGTGCGAACCGAAATATAAATGTCGACTACAAATTCCCAGAGTGTGAATTAGAGTACAAATACCAAGACAAAGTTCCTAGAGTGTAAACTTTGTTACAAACATCGATAACTCTCGAATTCCTAGAGTGCGAACCAGATTATCGATCACAGATTATCCTGAGTCCCCGGAGTGCAGACATGTGCTCAAGATTTGCAGTAGGTGTGATTGACCACCGAAATACAAGTGTTGGTCCCCGGAACTGGGGGAAAAAGCTTAAGTGTTAATCACTAACCGAAGTGATACAATGTCCAAAATTCAACTCATTCATCGATTACGACTTGTGATCAAGATTTTCAAGCTTGGCAAATAAAATGAACTCAACTTGAAGGTAAAAACACCACAAGTACACTGGAATGAAAGTCAAATACTGCAAATACTTAAGCACAAAAGAAATAAGAGTTGAAGCAGAGAAACTAAATTTCATTTCAACTAACAGTATGTGAAGATTCATGTACAAGTTATTTCAAAAATTCCTACTAGCACGGGGCCGAACCTGCATCTTTAGATGGCCTACGAAAGAAAAATAAAAGTAACTTCCTAATTGCCAAAAATGCGCCAGAGGAGGATTATCTACTTTTTCTTCTTTGGCTTTTTCTTCAACGCGGAACCACTGGAACCGCTAACAGTCTTTCACTTCGAGCCCTTACCCCTTGGCGGATCATCCTCTGATGAAAGCATGATATCGACATCTTCTTCCAAACTTAAACTTAAAGGAATATTCTCTTCGAGAGGAGTCGGATCCACAACCGGGGGCGGAATGGGCATGCTGGTATCAACGGGCGTGTCCCTGGAAGATATCACCATAAGAGGTGTGGGGCCAACCGCCATCGTAACACTCTTAAAATCACTACCGTGAGCTGCCGCCTCCATCTCTGCGTTGATTTGAGCAAGTATCTCAGCTTCACGAGCGGCACGAGCTTCATGATAGGCAGTGGTGGACTGTGATGAAGCAATGGAAACAGGTGGGAACGCATCAAGAACGAACGCCTTGTCCACAAAAGGGTCACTGTGTTGGCCCAAGAGTTCATTCACCATCTGCTCGTCAAAAGAAACTGAGCTCCCTTGTGACATCTCAATCGGCGCGACCGTGGTTGTGGTAACCGCCTCGGTAATGATGGACTTCTACCCCTGGTGCAACTCTTGGATCACAGGAGGCGCATCTGATGTAGCTTCAGTCACTGAGCAAAGAAAAAGAAGAAGTTGTCAGAACACACTTCAAGGACAAGCCCTTCACTTCAAATACACACAAGATTTGTGCAGAGTACCTTCTTCTACTTGACTCGTGGCTGACTGAACAGCTTCTGATGGATGTTCCCTTATGGGGGATAAGCGTGGATGCTCAGGATCATAGCCCGGAACCGGCTGTGGCTCAATCGCCGCCGTCGGCTCAGATCCAGATGAAGTAATCATCTCAGAGCTCGTAACCTGATGTTGCGACGCCAGAGCCTTCGCCAACTTCTAGATGCTGGGTGCCCAACCTCTCTCTTGCATGAGAGATCATAGAATCATGGAGAATTTTGTTTTCATCTTTTCTTAAAATGCGCTTCTCCAATTCAAATTCATCGAGAGAACCACCCGACAGCATCACCTTCTCTTCTTTGACTTACAAATTCCAAGCATTGTATAAATGTGTCGAGTAATAATCAAGCCAAGCCAGATTTCTATGTCTCAACCCATTGGCGTTATAAGTGATGAGAAGCTCTTCAATCTCCGTCTCGAGCTTGATCTCTGCCTACCGAACTTTCTCATCGACTCCGGCCTCCGCCTCGCGGACCTTTTCCATGCCCGCATCTCTTTCCTTACGAAACTCCACCGCCTAATCGCACGCTTCCTATGCGAAAGCGTTAGCGGCGTCCCTCTTCTTCATAATCTCAGAAATTTTGGCCTTAAGCTCATTAAGTTCCTTCAAGGTCGCATCCCGCTCGGCGGCTACGACGGTATTCCGGTGGCCCATGTCCTCCACCGTGGCATAATGCTCGCGCTTTATCCTGTCCATTGACGCCAGGGCTTCATTAGCTTTTTTAAGAGCCTCAATCTCAGATTTTCGAGAAGATTCGGCCTCACTGCTAAGCACTTGAATAATCCAGTCTTTTTGGCCAAGTTCTTTCTCTAGTTTCTCAATCATGGCCGCCCGGTCGAAGGCCACCTTTGATGCTTTCTTCGTGGTTTTTGACCATTCCTGGTACTGGAAAAATATATCGGCGAGATAATCATGCATCGTGGGTTCGACCGACGTTGGTATCCTTTTCAAGCGCGGAGGGAAGACGAACCCATCGAAGCAAATGTCAGGAAAATCTTTCTTCAATTGAGCAAGCCTCGCTGCTCCTTCCCCCGAAGGCTCGACCAATGTCTGCTCTGTAGCTGTTGGAGCCGCAATCTCAGTCCTATGGTGGGTTTCGGACCTTGGCGGTTGCGAGGATGGCTTGTGTCACGGTGCCTCTAAAGGTCGCGAGGCATGGGCAGGAGGTTGTGCAGAGACTCTGAGAGGTGGCGTACGAGATCGAGACCGACGCCTATACTGTTTATCTCTGTCAGAGCGCTCATGACTCGAGTACCCCTGGTCATAGTCTCTGTCTCCTTCTCTTCTATATGGTTCATAATATGATGAAGACTTGCGTTTGCTGCGAAGAATGCCAAGCATCGAGCTTCGACTAGACATGTTATCTACAAATCAAAACGGAGACAAAAGTTTGTAATCTCTCACAGTGAGCGTACTACATTCAAAAATCATGTAGTTCCGTGAAGTGTGAATGTATGTGCAACCCCCCGACCAACCGGATGTGACAACCGCACTAGTGGGTAGAGACTTGCTAAAAACTAAGGCTTGTGAAAGTTCGTCCAATCCGACATCATGCTGCAAGGACACATCATCCGGAATTGGAAGATCGGTAAGCCCTTCATAAAGATTCTCAGTTCTTGGGGGAGACATCTCCGAAATTCTAATTCCGGAGGCAGGCCGGGATATGACAACTGATTTCCATCTTCCCTTTTTAGGTGGCTTAACAACGGCTGCTATGCCTTTTCTCTGCACTTCGATATCCTAAGCTACATCTGTCGGTTCGCCCAACGGTTCCTCATCGGTGTGAGTTCTCTCGGAGTCAGCCTCCTCGATTATAACAACTTTAGGCTTTCTTCGTTTAACTCATTATTTCGAGGCAGTCCTTAAAGCACCGTCGAGCATTATACTTTGTCTTCGCTCGATCAACCCAAGAATCCTAAGATTCCTATCCGTCAAGATCAATTCGATATTCCTCTCTTCACTTGGGATCTCTTGGAGGACCCGAACTATCTCCTTGAAACATTCACCTTCGGGTCGCTGAATTATTGCTGTAATAGAAAAAAAGATGTGAGCCCGAATTCATTTATATATGCCTTATCAACTACCCGAGGAGATAGAAATACTCATGTCGAAATAGCCATCGCCTAGCAAATCCTGGGGGGCATCTAAAATAGAACCACTCCGTCTTGAAGTAGCTTAATCTGGTCCAAGATCCTGTGACCACTTGATAATTCCTTACTGCCTCCAGGAACGTAAAAGATGGACTATCAGTTTGACTCTTGAAGTTGAACAAGTATCTGATCTCAATCGGGAGTGGTGGTCGATAGAGATGCTCCATAAATGCAATGAACAAGCTATTAAGCGAGGAATATCCATTCGGGTGTAGCTGAGAGGGGGCGATACCCAGAAACGACAATACTTCTCTTATATACTGGTTAAACGGAGGGAGTGTCCAAGCTACGCACGCGTGGCAATTGAATGCGGCATATCCCTCCGGTGGATTGTGTGGTCTATCATTTGGCCCCAGCAATAATACGTCGTCCATCGACAAACCACGCCTTAAGCATATTCTTCCTAGCATGTCTTCCGATATGTTGGACGGAACAGAGTCTGATGGGTTACTAATGAAGGATGCGTCAGGTAACTCGTCTAGAGCTGGACCGATAACTTCAACCTCAATCTCCGGTACGTCAAGCACGGGAGGGACTAGACTTTGAGTTTCTTGCGGTTGCGAACTTGAAGTTTCCATAACTAGGTAACTCACGAGAAATAATCGTTAGACGCTGAAGAGCCCTTGTGTTCCCCTCGTGTAAAGTGTGTGTTGTGCAGTGCTGTGCATTACTTGAGCAAATTCTACGGAATTAGAGGAAGTGTGTAAATGACAAAACATTGAAAATCAGATTGGAATGATTGTCATCGCTGACCATCACAACCACGCTATCCAGATGCTAACGACCGATTCAAATTTAAGTTCGTTATAATTGTGTTAAGTTACAGTTCCGTCAACGAGCTTTAGAAGGCAGCCAAATGTGCATTTCTACGGTCAAGTCTGATTACGCAAAGCAGAAGCTCGTCGGAGTCTAGTGTCAGGATATGCAAAAGTTCGCTAAGTTCGTCAAATTACAGCTTGGAATCGGTCACCGCAGTTCACGTTCGTATCGAGTAAGATGAACCTCACATTTCGAACCGACCGCGTTCGAATCGAAACATTCGTATCCGTCAGGTTCGACTCGATATGTTTCGTATCGATTAGTTTCGACTCGATACGCTTCGTATCGATCAGGTTCGAACCGATACATTTCATATCGATCGAGTGCTAACATATTCGCATCGACCAGGTCCACTGATCTAGCATCAATATGAAAACACTGACTTCGCATCGATCGCCGCTCTAGCCTTCGTACCGATACGAAATCCTGCTATCTGGTTCGATTCGCATACTCCCATCCCAGATCGACACGAAACAGAAATAAAGTGATTCCTCCACACCTCCTTCTCCAAAGGGGCCTCACCTCTATGGCCACGCTCCATCCCTAAATCTTGCTCTGGCTTATCCAGATCTTAAATTCACCAAAACCGATCGTAGAAATAAAAAAGAATGGCGAAGATGTCGAGTTTCATTGTTCTTAGCATGGTTTAATCTATTAATTACCTGATTTTATTGATTAAGTTCGAAGGATTGAATCGATTCGAAGGCAGGAACAATTTTTCCTCTCGAATTCATAGATTGATACGATGGTAAAGATAGAAGGTAATAGTAAAAAGTAAAAAGTGAAAAAATGCCAAAGTCCCAGATATTTATATGGAGCCTAAGGAGAGACTGGGCCGATTCGCCTCCCAGTCAACATGACCGATCGCAATCGGCCAAATAGCGGATCGGTGCGAATGCTCTTTTCGAATCCATCGGACTTTGCCTTCATCGAGGCGAAGTTACCACCGGACTTTCGATTCAAAGTACACAACGAAGGATGCACTAAAGGCATTGAACTCCATCGATTCGAAATGCCTATTTTACAATCGTCAACTAGCAATAGTGCAGGTCTATCGATACGAACGTTGTTTTCGTATCCCATCAAAACTCGTCGATACGAACGATCATATCGTATCCATTAATGAAAACCGCGTCAATATAGAAAACTGACTTTCAACCATTTAGATCGATTCAGGAGAGGATCGGTATAAGAGGGTAGACCAAAAACAACCATCAAGCGTTGCTTCAACTCAAATTTCAAATCGGTTCAGGAGAGAATCGACACGAAATTCGATATAAAAACAAACTAAACTGACAATGACTCGTGAACGCGCAACGTTAACAAGAGTCAAGTTAACATATATGCATATATGTCAGACTAATATTCGATTTTCAACATTCACATGGATCGAATACTCATCTCATTACGATTATGACAACAAACAGCTAATCACTATCACACAGCAGTCAGTTCCAACAATATATGGTACAACTTTCAACGAAAAATACGACGATTGTTCAAAATGAAACTGTAGCTTTTCAAAGCACGTCATGTTTCCACAAGACGTACTTTGGAGGCCAAATGTTATCCCGCCTTTTGGCAAGGCCGTGACACCCAAAAACTGACTGAAACTAAAGACAGTTCGTTTCAGAGATTGGTTATATATTGTTTCGCCATGGACGTCGATGAATTTTGTCTGAGCCTGGATAAGGCTACAATTGATAGGTCCAAATTTCGAGTCAATCCGAGTTCGTATGCTCGAGTAATGATCGATTCAATCTGGAGGAAACAGCCTCGTTTTCATATCCATCAGTGAACCATCGTTCGACTCGATCCAGTTCGTATCCATCACCCACTTCGCATCGGTTGATTCCCATGGGTTCGTATCGATCATGTCAGCAATGTTCGAATCCATCGAGATCGTAGCGATGGACTTCGTACCCATCAACAGCAAGTACGATTCGTATCAATTGGCCAAATGTCTGCTTCATATCCATCATGGAAACCTCTCTTCGAATCCATCTGGGCAGAGCAATTCGTATCCATCAGGTTACCTTACTTCGTATCCATAAAAAGACTCCGGTTCGCATCAATTTATGTCGTGTCCATTAAGGAGCTATGTGGCTTGTATCCATCAAGTAAAGGCCTATTCGTAACCATCGACCTTCGTTAGCTCGTATCCATCGATGTAACTGTTGTCGAATCCATGGCCGATGACTACTTCGTATCCATCGAGCCAACAAACCTGGGTGACGTGTCAAATTCGATACGAACAAGGCGAGAATTATGGAGTCGGCGCAGTCAACTAGGAGTGAAACACGGATCGAGGCGAAGTGTATGTGCCACGTCATCACGAAACTACGTGGGGTGATCGAATCGAAGGGATCATTTCGAACCGATCGATTTGAACCAAACAGCCACCAGAAAAACTCATCTCGTATCGATTATATCTCAAAATCTACCGTTCCAAATGCAATGAAATTTTCACAGGAGATTGCACACGAGCCAAAGAACGTTCACACCAAATTTCAGCTCCATTGGACATAATCTTGATCGATACAAAATGATTTCGTATCGATCACAGATCGAGTCGAAACTTTCTGGAATTGGTTTTGTGGGCACCATCACGTGCCAGAGCGAATCTCCCGAAGTTTGAGCGAAGTCTCAGCCTCCTACGCCTATAAATAAGCCCCAAAGCTTACAGAATGAGGATCTTTTGACTTTGAAGTGCCCAGACTCTGCCGTATCGAGACCTACATAGTTCTATTGCTTTTGAATTCGAATTTCCAGTTGCAACTTGCTGTTGTTTGCTGTACTTGCTTGTAATTGTTGAAAGAGAATCAATAAAGCTGCAAATAATTTCATAGTGGATGTAGGCAACACGCCGAACCACTCTAA
The DNA here is from genome assembly GCA_030765085.1 of Allium cepa. NCBI lineage: Eukaryota > Viridiplantae > Streptophyta > Magnoliopsida > Asparagales > Amaryllidaceae > Allium > Allium cepa. The sequence continues at coordinate 513,861,521 of CM060941.1, forward strand.
ATTGCTTGTCTGTGCATTTACTTTCTTGCTGCTTGGAGTTTTTGTTAGATAATCCTCATTTTTAATTTATATTCTTCATTATTATCTCTTCAAAAACTTCCGAAGAGCGTTGTGCCCAATTTTGGTAAAAACAACAGCTATAATTTTTACTCCCGAGTCTTGGAGGCACTATCTCTTAGGAGAAAGATTTGAGCTTTTCATGGATCATAATTCTTTGAAGTATCTATTCTCAGAAAGACTTGAATTTAAGATAGCAAAGATGAATGGATTTTTTAGCCTCTTATAACTTTGAGATTTCCTATACCCTTGGCAATGGTAATGTAGTGGCAGGTGCTTTGAGTAGGCGCAAAGTGGTTTTAAGTCCTCTTTTTTCCGATTGGAATCATTTGGAGTACATTGCTACCTTTGATTCTAGACCTTCGTCATATTTAGCTCTGGGATTGTTAGCTGCCCTCGACGTCCAGCCTACTTTGATGGAGCAGTTTGTAGCAAGGGAAGGTGAGGACAAAGAGTTAAAGGATATTTTAGATAAGCTTGGTGAAGGAGAGTCATCACCACATCTTAGGCGCTATACATCGACACTAGGGGATGGCTTAGAAGGGATGGTAGACTTTGTGTTCCCTGTAGCAAGGATTTAGTAGATGTAGTGTTGGCTAAGTCACATCATTCTAGGATGACAGTGCACCTTGGTGGTGGTAAGATGTACCTCGATATGAAGAGGGTATTCTATTGGCCAGGAATAAAGAAGAGGGTGGCGGAGTATGTATCAAATTGCACCACTTGGCAACGGGTAAAGGCGAAATAGAAGAAGCCTGAAGGACTGTTGCAGCCATTGGATATTCCATTTTGGAAATTGGAGAGCGGCTCTATGGACTTACCAAGGTCATGGAGAGGGAACAAGAGCATTTGGGTCATTGTGAATAGGCAGACGAAGAGTGCTCATTTTAAACCCATTAAGAGTAATAGGATGACAGCTTCTTTGGTGACTCTTTATGTAAAGGAGATAGTTAGGCTTCATTTTCCTCCCAGCATTGTGAGCGACATGGATCCATTATTCACCAGCGAGTTTTGGAGGAGTCATCTGCAAGCCTTCAGAAAGGAATTGAATTTGAGCATGGCATATCGCCCTCAGACAGATGGATAGACTGAGAGGGTAAATAGGGTTTTGGAAGATTTGCTCAGATTGTCCATTATTGACTTTGGAGGCTCTTGAGAAGACCACCTACCATTGGTGGAGTTCACATATAATAATTGTTATCAAGAAAGCATTAGGATGGAATCGTTCGAGGCCCTCTATGGCAGACCATGTCGATCACTAGCCTATTGGTGGGAAACCACCGATAGGATCTTGCTTGGACCAGACTTGGAGAGGGAAACTTCCAAGAAGGTGGATTTGATTCACAAGAGGTTGAAGACTGCATAAGATAGACAAAATTCATATGGTGAAAGATGACGTTCAGAATTGGAGCTTAAGGTTGGAGATAAGTTTTTTTTAAAGATTTCTCGTCTAAGAAATGTTATGAGATTTGGCTCAGTGGGTAAGTTCGCACCGAGATTTGTAGGACCCTTCCCATTACCGCACGAATTGAAAAAGTGCCATACAGAGTTGATTTTCCAGATAACATGGAAGGAGTTCACGTTTTTCATGTTTCGCATCTGAGGAAGTGTCTACATGATTCCGCAGTAGTAGTAGAACCCGATCAGCTATGGGAAGTGGTGGTAGAGCGCGGATCACTTATGCGTCATACACCCACCCGTATATTGGAACATGTCGTCAAGAGATTACTCAACAAGGAAGTTAGTCTGGGGAAGGTTCAGTCGGGAGATGACCCCAAGGAGTGCACATGGGAATCCAAGAAGAGAATTCGATCTTCTTATCCTTTTCTGTTTGATGGTACACTTCAAATATCCTATCTTTGATCCTTGATCTTTCCTTAGTTACGGTCTTTTTGATAATCTTTAGGTGAAACCTGTGGATGGTGGCTTGGTTGTAAACATGTCATTAGGGCATGTTACATTTGATGGATGAAAATGATTACAAGTGGATGTCAATGTTTGCAAATAGATGCATTGCATGCACTAGATAGATATTTATTAGGATAATCGACCAACTAGATACACACACCTGCATTTGCGTGCCTGTTGTCTATTGAATTTGCACATGGTTGTATATATATGTGTGTGTATATTTAAATGGATGTTGCATATGGATGGTTCATTTAGGTGAATGATTGAAACATACATATAGAATTATCAAGTATACTGGGGTAATTTCAGACATTTGGTTGCTAGCATAATCATACTTGCATTATAGGAGGTCGACTGAATTAGTAGACCGATTACCATTTCGCAATAGATAAGTTATGTATTTCACTTCGCATAAATCATAAATTGCATTAGTTAAAAAAAAAGACAATGGTAGAAATGGATGATGGTTGAGTAAATGGATGTAGTTCTTGAATGTTGGTTGTTAGTTACGTTCTTCCGCCTTAGGAGATTTTGGGGACGAAATCCTTCAAGGGGAGAGAATGTAATACCTCGATATTTTATGAGAAATATAATTAAAAAGAAATTAAAGGTGCATTTGGTATAGTGGTAAAGGCGCATGTTTACTTCCTTAGTGACCAGAGATCAAGTCACGTTGTCGCCCAAAATCTAGAGCGATGTTTTTTTCTGCTGGTTTGTTTCTAGCAATTTTCATACGTATTTCAGCATTGTTTCTGACATGTAGCGGCTTTCCATTCGCTCCAGTGTTGTAGTAGGATGAGATGGCTAAATTTTATTGGTTGAGTGATGTGTATGGGCTAGAATGGATAACCATTAAGTGTATCAAAGAACCAGATTTACTCAAAAATAATCTAATGGATTATATCCACTCAAACAATTTATAAATAAACAACCTAACCTAAACCTAATATCTTATTTAGCCATCACCATAATTCTATAGTAAAAATTAGTGTGTATTAATTTTTCCCGCTTTTCTCTACTAAATAAACAAATCTCTACCAGAATAAATTATCTATATATATTCAAGCAATTTAGGGAATTTAGGAGAATAAAAGGGAGAAAGATTAAAGCAAAGCTTTTTCAAATTTATACAAGCTCAAACGCCAGGTGAGTGACAATTAGTATGAAACAAAAAAATAAAGTAGTTCAATTTCAATTTTTTTCTGGCTCATCAATGTGAATTAATTTTTTTTATTAATTGAGAATAGGTGTAAATTATTGTAACATTTTCTTCTTCTTTAACTTCTCAAATATAATTCATGTTTGGTTTAAAATACGGGACAAACAAATTGTCTATTCTGGTTTTATGGCATAGATAAGATTGAAATTTAAGTAAATTATTGTATCTTCTCCTTCTACCACTTTTCAATTCTAATTCATGTTTGGGTTGAAATTTGGAACAATTATTTTTTATTCACTTTTCATAGCGTAAATAAGATTGGTTTAATTAAATTGAATTAGAATTGTAATTCAATTTCTAATGGTAGAACAAGTTAGTTGAATAGATTTAGAATATTTTACTTGAATAAAATTATGGTTTTGATTAATATAATTATATAATTTTGAATGTGGTTTTGGAACAAAATTTGGTAGTCTAATTGGCATAATTATTTGTTTCATATGTGGCCTAAAAACATGAAAATGGAATTTTGTGTAATTAAATTGTTTGTGGCTATTGGATAAATATTTTGTACGAATTAAATCTTTAAAAGGAGACCGTAAATTAGGGTGGAAAGTAAATGTAAATTAAATGGACTTTACAGGCCAATGTAAATTTGTAACAAAATGGTATAAAAATTACAAACAAACCATATGGACTGAACGGACGTGAAATTGAAACATCATTTATGTAAAAAAGGAAATTGTGAAATAACCAATTTGGATGTAAAAATGGCCTAAAACGGATTAATGCAAATAAACAATATATAAACTGTAGTAAAATTAATTAATCTGGAAGTAATTTAGTAGACAGACCTTGTAAAGGTTTGGATAGGGTTTCATGCAGTTAAAACCAAATTAAAGTTTTTCCATATGTACTAGTAGCAGACAAGTAGGTTCGCAAGGATGTTTGTTACCTTTCATAGGTTGTTAATACGTAGGATAGATAGCATCCACGGTCATAGGCTTCTTCGGAAAGATCGACCAGGACAGAACATGACAAGTGTGCTCCGACGTAGGCTCTTTTAGGCAGATCGTTGGAGGATTTTGCGCAGCCGGCCCAGCTACGGGCCCTCTTTCGGAGGGCCAACACTTTGGATAGGGGCAAGTCTATCTTTGTGATCAAGGAGACATGCAGATAGGAGTCTAGTTTGACAGAGCCAAAGAGCAACTTCGAGGTCCTGTGAGGTTGTTTAAGTCGGTTCCGGTCAGATGTAAGAGGCATTTAATTGCAGTGCACAGGTGAATGGCATGACTTTCATGCTGTAGCACGTGGATAGGTAAGGACAGCAGGCTCGACGGTCGATTGACGTTTAATATTACTTCATGGTTGACTTGCTTAGAGTGACCATGGACTTTGGCTTCCTAGGAACTGTATCTAGGAAGGATGCACTACGTTATATTATTCACCCTCTGCGATATCTGGGTAAGACCTGGAATTAAACTATTTTATTCTTTTTTCTTCATTTTATTTCTCATTCACCAGATTTTATGTCTGATCCATTCCTATTTTTTCTACTTTTCCCAAATCATAGGAGGGAAGGTCTAGGTTGCAGTTCTTTGCGGCTTGGAGGGTCATTGGAGCAGTTATTATCCTCGGCTTGTGTTTCTTTGTTCCGTGTAATTCGTTCCTCTTTTCCATACTTTACTCTATATATGGGGACCCATATTGTGAACTTTGTTATGTTTTATGTTTTGGTGGAGACTACTTGGTACTTATGGCTTCATAAATAAATTTGGGATAATGTTGCTTTTGACGAAGCTGTTTTTTTATTAATTTATAATTAGCAAAAGTGTTCTTCCATTGTAATATTTTAATCAATTTATGTTGTTGCCTTAATCTCTTTGCTATGTTATGGATTTTTATGTCACCCGACCACCCGTGCTTCTAGTCATGCCCGAAGTTCGCAGTGCCTAGAGGTCTGCGGTGTCACAACACTCATGTTATATGTGATATTGATTTGACTCATATAAGAATATTTTAGTTCTGACTTTATTGTTTTACTTTATGCTCAAGTCAGTCATGTGTTTTTAGCGCATTGAAGATCATATTAATCTAGAGGACAAAGACGAAGATTTGATATATTATATTACTAGTATTATTTCCCCTACATCATGTTATTTCACTGTATTATTCTATTGCTCTGTTGTATATATAACTCTAATAATTGTTGTATATATTATAATTAAATGTATAGTATAAATAGCTTCATGAGCTGTTTATTTTATCATTATATTTTGTCATTCCGTTGCGAGATTCAATATTTGTTTTTTTTTAATTAATCCCATTGATTATCAGTGTTTCAGATTGTTTGAGTAGGACACGTTTGGATTATTGTCAATTTAAACCTTTCGAAATATGGGTCGTCAAATATGTGTGGTGATATATGTAGGGCTAGTGTTATGTTATTACATTTGTAATGTGCATATACCACTTTGAGTTATAAATGATTATACCATACAAGTTATTATTATATAATGACATCAACATTCTAGAAATAGTTTAATCTGGATGTTATTTATGTAATACTTGGCTTAGTACAACACATTTTAGGCTCATGTACGAAGAGACCAGCTTGTGATTGTTGGGCATAGTTAGGTGCGAGATTATTAGTAGTATTGAGTATCGTTGTATAATATTTGGTCTCATTTATGATTATGTTATTAGATTATATGTATTGGACCTATCTTGTATTTATTCGAGAGATAATGTGCATAGACTCTTTTTATATAAACCCACTAGTATTTGTATATATCAATTTATTATATGATATCATGACTAATGACTGTATGTTCTCAGTATCCTGTTTATGTGGTATGTTGTTTTATCTTGGAAATGCACGTGTTTATTCCTTTATGCCGATACCGAGTATATATGGATGTATTATATGAGAATATAAATATGTGCTAGTGATATCCCAAGGAAATATTCATATGTGATAGTCTAATATCCCCCCATTCTCTATATTATCAAACATAATTCCCTAGTAATACACTTTGGTAGTATTGTTATAGAGGTAGGGTGTTATAGTTGGTATCGAAGCTGGTTTAGAATAATACGTTATATATTTAAGACACGAGTCTTGACCTTAAATAGGATCTAGAGTCCATGTTCCCTTTGGTGCGTTGGGTAGTTATCCTATAAAAAGGGATAGTAGGAGTATGCGATGATTACTAAGGTAATCGTTAAGGATGTATCAATGTTTTCTTACCATCCAATACTTATCTCTTCTACTTTCTTAGAGTTAAACCCTATATGAGATACATAGTAGTTGATGAGGGTGGTGGACATAAAGTATTTTTCTGACTAGTGGGGTTTGGTTTTGTTTATGATTATTAGGCCTCGTTGTGTCTTTGAATGGAGTAACCTGATTCACTAAGAATCAAAGTGCATAGCGGAAGTTGAAGGTTTGATTTCCACCGAGTATCTTGATTATTTGATGTTTTGATTGGTCGATCGGTATTTAAATTCTATTGCATGAATAATTTAATTGACCGATCTTTGTTGGATCGGTCTTAAGTGAGGTAGTGGGAGATATCACTCAAGGTCAGCATCCTATATGAGTTTTGGGTCTTTGATAACTAGAACCTTATGGTGTCTTGCCTTATTCTATGACTGGTCAGGGAGGGGGAAGAGTAAGAAGTTTCTATTTTGAATTAAAAAGGCTAAAAAGAAATTAAAGGAAGGCAAATGAAATCTTGCTTTTGATTAAACATTATTGCCCTATTATAAGATTTCATTTTTCATTTAGTATTCTACTTTCTCTCCCCCCACTCGATCATAGCTGAAAATTTCATGGCGTTTAGAGCTTAAAAGTTTCAAAAGCAAAATCCAAATAAAATCTAAATAAAGAGGTGGTTTATGTCTTTTGATTCTTGCAAAATCCATAAGTTGATTCGGTTGAATCTAAGAGCTTTATTCATCATCAAATTTATAAATTTTTAGTTGCATCTTTAGGCGACATTCAAATTATATTTCATCATATATAAATCATTTTCATATGGTTTAAATCCTTTACATGCTATGAATTTTCTATTAGGTATTCACCTTGCAATATAATTCAGATTCCCTTTTTTCAACACCTTAATTAACAAAATGTTTGTCATGTCAATTTAATGTAGCTTTTTACTACACCTCAAATAATTATGTGATCATTATATTAATATATTTATCCTGCATCTCTTTTTATTATTTTTTTCATATTATTTGTATAGTTTAGATTTGAATCTTTTACGACAAATTTATATTTATATAAGTTGTTCGATCTATTTTGTTGTTATTTTTAGAAATTACTGTTTAATAAAAAAACAAAATTGTGATTGAATTTTTAATATAATTTGTTGGGTTATTGTTTAATTAAGTGTAAATGTTATTCCAATTTGAAAATCTATCAGTGAACTTGTTTATTAAATCATAAACCATTTGATTCCTTCATAACTTGAAATTTGAATTCAAATTTGTTAATTTTTAATACATACACACACATACATACACACATACATACACACACACACACAAATATATATATATATATATATATATATATATATATATATATATATATAAGTATATGTATATGTATACATTAGATTTCAAAGTTTACAAATATGTTGTTTCAAATAATAAAGCATAATTTACAATTATTTATATATGGACATAAGAATGTGTATGTTAACTCAAATTTCATAAAATGAACTTTAATATAATACTATAAAATTCAATTTTAAAGCCCTCTGTAATTATAATTAAAAATATACACATACACACACACACACACACACATACAACATGTGTGCATTTATGTGTGTAAAATCAAAATCATGGACAACAAAGGCATATATAAAGGGAAACATGGGTTGGTTATAGTGTAACTCCCAACACCAACAAACGGTCACATTAGCCACGCATGCTTCTTGTATATAGCACGTTCACTTTACTTAAATAAGTGTACTTGATAAATTTATAAATTTAAACGGAAAAAAACCTTTTCCAAACAAATTAAATAAAATAAAGATTTTGTTTAAAGTACTTTGGCTTGGATTTAAATACATTTGACTTCATAGGCCCAATAACGATCTAAAATTGACTTTTTTTAAATTCACCCTTTACCCGACTACGACCCAAACATGTTCCTTCAAATGGTATCAAAACCCAATAGCCTATGTAGTCTAAATTAGCAATGTTAGGGCAAACTAATAAACACCTACCCATTAAGTAGGTTGTCTAGAAAGATAGAGTCTAAGGATGGGATTGAGTAATTAAGTACTCTACCTTACACGGCGATAGGCCTGACTCGAAGGATGAAGTAACCTCAGAGGTTATCACCGATATAAACATCCAAACTATCAATAAGCCTTAGGCTAGTTTTTCAATTTTTTTTTGAAAATTTAAAACTATATATTAAATTTAAAGTTAATTTCAAAATAATACATGTTATAATCTCATAATAGGAATTTTACAAATTGTTTTTGAAAATTAATGAATTAATGTCAATATCTTTATCCAAATTATTTAACTAGTTGGATTAAGTAGATTTATAAATAACAATTAAGTAATTAATTAAAACATATGCAATGATATATGTATATTTGTCTTGAAATGTTTGAGGTAATTGATGATAAAATTTCAAATTTAATTAATATTGTTTAGCTAAAAAATTGTTTTTAACTAATTGAATCAACTTAAAATTAATTAATAAATAATATAAATGCATAACAACATATGTACATAGTTGATACAAATGATATAGTGTATATTCATCTTTAAATTGTTAATGATGAATAATTAAAAGGTAAATAGTTTAAGTTTAAATTTAATTAACTAAAATGTTCATTGAATCATTAATTTCATTAATTAAATATGACTTAATTAATAAATTAAATATGATTTAATTAAATATAGTGGAACTGTAATAAACCAAAATTAGGTTCAAGGAATATATAATTAAATATTGTACGTATACCGAGATATCATATTGTTCGGCACTTGGATCACGAGGGTATTTCGAAAGAAATATTTTATTAACTGAATTGCCATATAAATATATTAAGCATTACGAATCTATAATGTTAAGTTGTCCTTTACCATTTATGTATTAATAAATTACTTGCATACTCTCTACTTGTTGAGCAGACTCAAGCAAGAAATGTTATATGCAGTGTTGTTAATATATCGATACACATGGTAAGGTACATATATGTATATACTGAGCAAACTCTAGGTATCTACGTCTATACTTAGGCTGTCGTGAAATTTCAGGTTCGAGCAAATAAACTATTTCGATTTGTTATCTACGGGTTAGGTGTAGTATCTGATGCAACCAATAGTGTGTTATCCGTCGCTTGTGGGTCTATGATTTGTTGAGAAAACTCAAGGTCGAAATCCTAAGAGAAGCGAGCCCCAACACTGACTAGAGAAGTTAGGAGCCTTATATATTTCTCTTTGGATTTTGAGGAATAAAAAATCCAATGGAAACTTCTTAATTAAACGAAATAATTATATTTTCCTTACTAATAATATAAGAACATTCCTTATGTATAAAATATCCTAATCTACTTCAATAAAATTTGTATAAAATGTCCATACCAAGATGATTTTTGGAAAATGATAAACTAATTAGACCAAATTACGTTGACTAGCTAAGAGCGATCAAAATAGCATTAACTTTTGAACGCTTATGGTCATTTATATAAGAACCTCATGAAGATATACTTGTTGAAATGCACAGATCCTTAATTAGCGATTGCTTATAATAATTGGGTGGCAAATCTTGAAATTTCCTAAGTCTACACGCTGACCACTTTGGAAAAATTGTTGCTAAGAAAGTACGAAATCATGGTTATCCATCAGATCTTCGATGGCCTCAAACCATTGTTTGGGCAAAAATCTCGTTCTGCAATGTAGGAGATTACTAAGAGACTATTTAATACAAATATGAGCAAGGGCACTCGTGTAGAAGGTTATATCTTGATGATATAAGGCTATATTTATAGGCTTTCAAAGCTAGATGTTTCGATTAGCATGGAGCCACAAGTGGACTTGATTTTAGGCTCGTTCACTTTATAATTTTAGCTATTCATACTGAACTATAATATGAACCAGTTGAATGTGGGCCTTGTGGAGTGACTTAATTTGTTGAGATTACCCGAGAGCTCAGCCAAGGATCAAGACACGATGCTGGCTACAAGGGGAAAGGCATCGCATTCGAATGGTTCAAAGAAGAGAAAGAATATAAATAAGATGGGTAAGAAGACTACTCCTAATGACATGGGTGAATGTCACCATTGTCTCAAGAAGGGGCATTGGAAATAGAACTGTCCGGACTATCTAAAACTTGTCAAAGAGAAAAAATGAATAGTTCTACAACCCCTATTGGTATGTATATAATTAAAAATTATTTTACCAATCAATAAATTATCTTGGGTTTTAGATGCTAAATCTTGAACTCGTGTTTGTAGTTTGTTGTAGAATTTAGGAGCTGACAACATGTAGTAAAAGGTGAAATGAGGCTTCAAGTTGGTAAGGATCTATTGTAGAAGTGACAACAGTTGGAGGCTATCATTTTTTTTCCTAGTGCTTGTAATCTAGTCTTGAATAATTAATACTATATTAGGACTATTATTTGTGGTACTATATCTATTTAAAAATTACATGAAACTGGTTATTGGTTTTATTGTGAAAATACTATTATGAATATTGTTTTGGGTGAAAATAATATATGTGATGGTACATTAGAAAACGAAATTTATGTACTTAATCTTAATTGAATTTGTGCTTTTAATTATTTTCTAATAATGACATAAATAAAAATTATCTATAGCATTGGAGGCTACATAATATCAATGACAAACGACCGCACAAGTTGAAAACCGAAGGTCTCCGCCACCATTTGTGTTTGAATCATTTATTATTGGAGAGTCATGTTTAAAAGGAAAAAATGACCAAGCACCCATTTAGTTGGAACAATAATACAGTTGGTGAATTCTTGCATCTTGTACATACAATTGTATGTGGCCTAATGACTAAAATTAAATAAGATAATTTTTCTTAATTTGTAACTTTTACTAATGTTATCTTGAGATTGAGGTATGTATATTTATGAAGAAAAAATCCATCATCTACGAAAAATTCAAAGAATATAAGAACGAGGTTGAGAATAAAATGAACCATAAGATTAAAATACTTCGATCTAATCATGGAGTTAAGTACGTTGGACAAAAGCTCCATTAATACTTAAAGGATAATATGATTATCTCTTAGGTTACTCCGTCCTGTACCCTGTAACATAATGTTGTTTGGAAATAAGGAATCGAACTCGATTAGACATGGCATATTCCATGATAAGTAAAGTTGTGTTACCACTTTTCTACTAATGATATGCACTGGAAACCGCATCACATCTATTGAATTTGATGCATACTAAATCCATGCTTAAGACGTTATATGACCTGTGGTGTGGAAAGAATCCTCAACTCAAGTATTTAAAGGTATGGGGTTATCCAGTCTACGTTATGGAAAGTTGGCCCCAATAAACTTAAGGCAAGGATCTACATTGTGTAAATTTATAGGATATCCCAAGAATTAAATGAGATGTATTTTATATATACCAAGGAACAAAAAGTTACCGTATCAACATACTGTTATTTTAGAAAAGGCATTTCTTTCAAATGAAATCAATAATGAGATTGTAGAGTTGATGAGATCCGATAAATTAACATAAAGAACGAACCTTAGATGAATCAAATTCACTGGTATGCAAAAAAATGCAACATATTAAAAGGTCTAGCAGGGAATCTCGTGCTCTAGAGAAAAGCTATGGATTTATCGTGGATGGAGAGAAAGATGATTTTGTCTTAGAAGAGGATACTCTACTCTCATTCCAACAAGCACTAGAGTGTATTGTACTTTGAGTAGAGGCTATGAAATCCAAAATTGATTCCATGTATGACAACAAAGTTTGGACTTTGTGACATACCCGAAGGATTTAGAACCATCGGTTGCAAAGGATTTTAAGAAAAAGTTAAATGCAAATGGATGGGTAGAGACCTATAATTCTAAGCTAGTTAGAAATGGTTTCAGAAAATTCAAGGTGCTTATTATTACAAAACGTTTTTCATCCATAGCCATGCATAATCTATTCGGATAATGCTTGCTATCGTTAAATTCTATGACTATGAAATACGAGAAATGAGAATGAAAACGACATTTCCAAATGATAAGTTGGAAGAAAAAATTTACATGTCATGGCCCGAGAGTTTTGAAGTCAGTGGGAGAGAGGGCCAGGCTTGTAAATTATTAAGATCAATGTACGGCGTTAAGCAAGCTTCAATGAGTTAGAATGGATGTTTTGATAAAATAATCAAACAGACTGGTTTTTATCAGAATATCAAGCAAGCATATGTATATCGAAAAGATAGGGAAGTGTTATAGTGCTCATAGTCCTGGATGTCAATGACTAACTCCTAATTGTCAATGACATCCCATTATTGCAGTCGATGTATGTAAGGTAGTCCAAGGACTTCTCCATGAACAATTTGATAGAAGTAGCTTACATACTAAGTATGAAGATCTATAGAGATAGATCCAAGTGGTTGTTGGGATTGTCCCAATTCCTGTACATAGACACCTTACCGAAAAGAATTAGTATGGAGAATTCCCAATGCAGAAATTTTCCAACACAATTTGGAATCATCCTTTCTAAAAAGGATGCTCCTCGAATTGATGAGGTGGAGTGTATGATTAGGATACCATATGCATCTGCTATTGGTTCTGTAATGTATAATGTTATATATAAGACCAGATGTTACTTATGTCTTAGGATACATTAGCTAATACAAGTCTAATTCTGGTGAGAAGAATTAGATAGTTATAAAATGTATTCTTAAGTATTTGAGAAATATTAAAGACAGATTCCATATTTATAGGAATGAAGGCCTCGGTATGAAGGCATATACAAATTCAAACTTTTAAAGTGATACCGATGAGATTAAGTCAGTATATGGTTATGTTTTACATTGAATAGTGAGCTTGTTAGTTGGGAACGTTCCAAAATATAAAGAAAGTTAATTCAACAACGGAGGATTTTATACGGTACCCTTAATAAAGGAGCTAAGAAAGGAGTTTAGATGTTGAAATTTATCATTGAGCTAGGAGTGATTCCACATGTTGAGAATCCAATGACATATTTTGTGACAACAATGTTGTGATGCAGACTGCAAAGTAACCAAGAGCTCACAAAAAGTCAAGGCACATACTTCAAAAGTTCCATCTTATTAGAGTTTTCATCAAAAATAAAGAAGCTATGACTGATAGTGTAATAATCCACATCTTAATAGGCCTAAATTTTGACTAAATTAAAACCCAAGTCCACTAGGGCATGGATAGTTGGACTGGTAACCTTTCATAATCATAAGTATATTAGAGAAAAATCTCACAATAGAATATGAAAATATAATAGAACATATATGATGACTAAGGCTACTACCTTTGAATCAGCATTATTCCTTTAGTGTCTAATTGCCTAGCCAGTGTCGAGCATGAATGAAAAGGCTTCACCGTCTACCATTCTAGTCTTGCGTGAGTAGCATGCCCCTCTAAGTCTATCACATGGGCTGTAATGAGGTAGGGCATAGAACGACGTCCTAGTGATTGGAAAATTATATTTTCTCCATAACACTAATTTATGCCGATTGATTCTATTTAAGTACCATGTCTATTATTCAAGGCTTATATGTGTAATTCCATCTATGCGTATGATATATTTAACCTTCTCTTAGGTATAACTATATATATATATATATACAAGCGTTGTACTACCCAAAAGAGAACCACAACCACTTAATATTTCTTGAATTGGGAGGAGGCAGACCTAACGACCATTTAATACAATAACCCTAAAGCGGTCCCTTCATAACGTAATATCTAGTTAAACGACCCTTGTTACAGAGACTGATGATTCTTACATTCAGGTATAAATTTAATTGTTGTATTATTAACGCATCAAAGACATATGAAAGGGTTAACTATCCTACCTTCGACAACCAAACAACTAACTAAACAATGAGGTCTTCGTTCATCTTATATGGATTCTACATTAATAGGAGGTGAAATGCGGTATAACATAACCAAAGTCTTTCGTAACGACCCGTCGGGACCGCTGGTGATCATAGCTTATATGCAAGCACTACAACTAAATACCGGTCCAACAACAACACATACATAGTCCACCGACCTCCCACGACCAAAATCTCATTTTGGCTAGCCTAATGTATACCAAGGAAAATTATCCACCTAGTTACTTAATACCTCTTGTTAGAAATAAAGTAGATCCCATTTCCTTATTAGGTACCATTGTAGGTTATTTAAGACTTCTTATTAAGAATTAAGGCAGACCCAACAACCATTTAATATCTTTCACCCCAAAGTAAACCCCTTGACATTCCTAAAGGTATTGAGCAATTTAATACTTCAAATTCGAGGTGAAAACTTTGTGTATTTTTCCACATTTTTATGCAAGTATATCCCTTCCCTATGGGTCCTATGTTGGAGATGTCCTACATCAATAGCATGCATATATAATTGTTGGTAGCCTCTTGGAGAAGGGCATACTTCCACTGCATAACTCCACTGACTTTGCATCCTAAATCATTCTAAACCAAACCAATTATCCTAGACCTAAATATTAGGGTAGGCCCATTAATTCATGATCATCCTAAATGTATTATTGAGGATATATAATTTTCTACTATCAAAATTATATTGCCTCTTATGATTATTTACTAGTATTAAGTTCACATATTCGCTACGAAACCATTCCTATTTTATGCCCTTATTTCCACTATTTCTTATTTCCTTCTATATCCCATAAACATCAATTGTCCGTAATAGATGGTCCTTACTATTCAAATTAGACAATCACTAATGACTTTTATTTATTTGCTCAAATTCAACTTATTACGCCTATGTCGTTGCTTTATAAATGTCACTTCTTTAATCAGTCTCATTAAACACATTTATATCCCCATTTAATTTCTATAGCTCCCTTTTTACAGCGCATTTATTTCCCTACAAAATTTCCAATCATTATTCACAATTTTAGAGCTAGTATCTTTTTTCCATTTCAATCTCCCGATCCAATGATATACTATGCTATTAATAACTAGTCAACCTAATAATAAGTAATATGAATACCAACGTATATTACGCTTTATTTATTAACCTATGCATATTTATATTTCTAGTTAGTAAGCACGGTTATACATATATGTATGTGTATATGTACATGAGTGTGCAATCGTATACCTAACTAACTAAATCATACACTTAGGAATCATGAACATACACTTATATGTACATTTTGTATAGAATATTCATTTCCACATTTTAATGTATTAGGGATAACCTTTTCAAGATGGATTACCGTTATAACTTTCCATTAATTATCCAAAAGTGAGACTTTTGCTTCATTTGAAATTACAAGGAATTATCTTTTTCCTTTATTGAAATAGATAGTGCAAACTACAGAGGACAACATCTGTACTTTACACATCTCTTTTGTTTTTGGTAAATTCCTTACTATTTCAAGTGACTCACTTTTTATACACAATTCAGAATTAGATAATTTTTGGAAATTTGACGAAAATAGATATAACTAAGTTGCACCGCCAATACACCTAATAAATTAATATATAGATTTTAAGTCAAATTAAAGAGAGCTAAATTAATTCTAATAATTTACAATCCAATTATCATAGATATTGAGTAAATCTTGCAATCATATCAACATCATATTTTAACAAATTTAGGCCCGAAATTTTCCGATTAGAGTGTAAATACCATTCCATTCCAATTACTTAACTTACAAAATATGTAGGTGAAATATCGATTGAATACTTCCTTTCTAAGCCTACAACTCAACATATCTTGCATATGCATAATAAATATAAACTCAATGATGTAAATTTTAGTGTTAATTATGAATCATATAATTTCTCACCCATCTTTTTAAGCTTTCCAAACTCCCAAATTCAAATTCATCCCTCTGATTGACCCCTTTATCGTTTTCAATCCAAAATATGTATAACAAGATATTTACATACCCATTAGAATTACATATCTGAGAGGAGATTTGAATTAAGTGGAATATAGATTTATCACTATAAAATGTACATATTTATGCACGATCGATCGCTCCTTCTCGTCCTCTCTTTTATATTCCACCCTTCTCTGATTATATATATAATATCATATTTTATGATTAATAGAAATAGTGCACAAGGGAAAATGGCAAAGCTTCGTTGCTTTGATCAGAAAATACGAGAAGAAAAATGAGAGGCTAGGCTTGTATTTATAAACGCTCAAGTCAACAGTATCTCCCAGATTTAAATTAATTAAATGTATGCTATTTAGCCAAGGTCAACCCTAGCCACCACTGTTCTAACTAGTCAACAGCTTCGTTATAGGCAGTTGACCGCTCCACTATAGACAGTTGACCACTAACAGTCGACTGGGCGATTGACTGGCCAAATGAGGGAGTCGAACGATGGAGTCCACGCGGTTTTATTATTTATTTCCTTATAAATTCCTATTAAATTATTTTTGTTTCGAAAACTTTAAACGATAACTGCTTCATCATTTGAGCTCCAACCGCAAAACTGCATATATTAAAGGTGCCTACAAAATCACCATGAACATAATGGTGCATGTTTCATGACAAAATTATGTCGTTTACTCAGGTTCCATTTTCAAGCCTTGGTAATTATTTATTAATTACCGCTAATTTAACACAGTTTTACATTCTTGCTTCCTTAAAAGATTTTCGTCCTCAAAATTCTAATGGATAGAGTCATGTAACATAACGCATAGCCATTCTAAACTATCCAACTAATTATTATACATCCAATTTTGCAGACAAACGTGCACATGTGCATGGTTAATCACAACATATGTGATACGCATGCTGAGTAATTCTAAATCGATGCTTCGTATATAAATGCCTTCTTTTAAAAACATTTTGATTATATGATGTAAGTTATATATATACTGGCAGTTCTATATGCAAGCAAGTTTTCAACAATTAAAATTCTATATTTTCACATAATAAATTCAATACTCCTATAAGTAGGAGTATGGTTCGACTAAATTTGCACCGAATCCTTACCATCCAAAGTCTAGCATGCTAAATTTTCGTTTCCTATACCTATACCCTTATATCGAAAAATAAATTTAGATGGAGAATTTTATGTTTCCACCTTACATTTGGATACCAGTTCCATTCAGTCTTGAAGCTTTCTCTTTTGCTCCCATTCTTTTCCAATTTTTCGACGTACATTAAGCATAAGGAAGTTTGTTTTAAAATTTTAAAATGAAATTATTTAAAAAAATGAGTTTCATTTACTATAAATATGGTATGGAAATAGAAATTTTAAGGCTAAAAGAACTTTTTCCCTTGTTATTATC
Source organism: Allium cepa (assembly GCA_030765085.1). Taxonomy (NCBI): domain Eukaryota; kingdom Viridiplantae; phylum Streptophyta; class Magnoliopsida; order Asparagales; family Amaryllidaceae; genus Allium; species Allium cepa. Next base: position 513,879,144 of record CM060941.1, read on the forward strand.
TATGCTATACATACTGCCACCCTTACTGCGTAGAAAAATTCATATTCGCTAACGCATCGACCTTCACTACGCTAAGCATATTGCCCTTGAAAATTAAGATTTCTCTTATTTCCCAAAAAACATTTTTCCTCTTCCTATCAATCTTGCGAAATAGCTTGAAAGGTCAAATTTATAAAAGCATTTAAACACAATTTTTTCAAAAACATTTAAACAAAATTTGAAAACCATTCCAGCATAATTTTTCAAAAACATTTCAACTCGACTTCTTATGAAACAAGTCAAGCCACATCTTAACATGCTCAAGATTGAATTAATGCATATAATTGATTCTAGCGTTACACAGTACTTATATTTGAAAACCTTTCCTCCTATTTTGAAACATGACACACAAACCAATTTATAAATTTTAACTTTTATGGCACGGGATAATGACATGAGGTTTTACAACAACCTTTCTATGTCCTTCACTTGCTACACTTTTTTTTATGAACTTCCAATCTTACTTTGCATTTATCGTTAGCTAAGTGTCCATATGAGATTTTCATATTTATACAATTTTTCTCAAATATACTATAGTTGTCAAACATATCCAGAAATATCATCATAGTAAATAAATAGGAACACAACACATAATATATCATATGCATCTTTTATAAAAAGTGATAAATAACATTTACAACCCAAACAACCAAAAGAAAAGGAACTAGTGTTGGAAGAAAAATAAAAATAACAACTACTACTAATCATAAATACTACCCATGAGCTACGAAATAGTCCGGATCCGCAACGGAAGCTTAGGCCATTGCCGTGACCCCTAAATGGGTGCATCAAGTTAGCTATGCCTCCAAGCTCTTTTCTCAAGCACCACTACTAGGCTTATATTTCCCGTAGCTCGGCCTCCATTTGGAGTTGAGAGTCTCGAACCTCTACCAACTTAAGGCTTTGTAACCCTACAGTACCCTGCCATTGCTTTTCCACCTACTGCTCCTACTCCTCCGCCTTTAGTGGAGCCACCTCGGCTGGCGCCTCTATGATCCCCATCCTCCTTATGGAGTTCCTATCAAATGTAGCGTGGGCCTTCTTCTGGACCAACTCTCCATGAAGGCTCACTCCATATCATCCAACGAAGTTAGTGAAAAGATGACAACAAAGAATGTAGCTTTATAATGTCCCTACTTCTGGCTCTATGTGGTTTCTTATGATATTCAAGCCCTGTTCACCACTGTACCACCGGTGATGGCATAGGTGGCCTTTTGCACCAGGGGATATTCAAAGCTCCCCTTCTTAGGAAGCTGAAAATTGTAAAAGACAAGGCAGGCCATAAACCGCAAGTTGTCCGGCCTCTAGGATCCAACATCTCCAACAAAGATTTAATGCAAAATCTCTTGATCTGTAGTCTAAACATTCACCAAATCCACTCCTACTGCAACTATAACCAAGATATCTCTAGAATCAACATTCCTTACGGTAATTGCTACCCCTTTCACCTTTGATGTGAGACAATTAATGTCTTCATTAAACTTTCATTCCATATTAGAATTAAACAACCACATTAAGCGTGGGTAGCACTCCCGCTCAAAAGTGTCGAGGTTCAGAATCAATGCTGTCCCAAGGCCGTGAACGAATCCCTTAGTCTATAGGTGCTAAAGTCCTCGAATTTCATCGATAATCCTTGAAAACATGAAAAATTATCCAAGGTTTTGTGAGTGGAGATTTTCTCGTCCTTTTCGTCGACCCACGCAATCAATTGGGGAGTTAGGTTTGGTTGGAATGAAGATTCATTGGTGGATCTTGGCGTACCATGGACTAACTTGTCATCAGGGATGGGGAATTTGTTTTCAGATCTGGAGTGAGTGAGCGGGCTAGATTTGAAGCGCCTACAGGTTTAGGTACAAGTTTCTCGCGGCTGGTCTGAAGGGGTGATGCTAATGGCATTTTGGAGAGAGGAAGAAAAGGAGAGGTGGTCGGAGGAGAAATAGGGGTAAATAATAGAAAAAGGAGGGGATGGAGCTTGGATGAAACTATATGCTACTTTCGAGGTTCGGATTTGTTAGTCCGTGAGATGATGGTTTTGATGACAAAAACCTTAGAATAGGACTATAAAATATAAATACTAACATTATAGTTTAGAAATATACGTATATGCAGGATTTAACCATGTATGTACCAAGAATGAAGACTGTACAGTATAAAGATTCAAGATATCAATATTGAAGACTCATGAGTATCAAAATTATCAAGAGTTCAAGATTTCAAGTAATTTATTTTTTAATTAGAAATTTTGTTAAAACACCTAGAAAAGCACTAGCATCTTAAAATCTAATTTATTCGTGGAATGGAATCCACTTCGAGCCTGTTAGAGGGATGGAACCCTAAGTAGGATGGAACCTACGAAAAATCTAGTGGAACATTGTTTTGTTTCCACTAACTTTTGTTCAAAATGATTTTACAAAATTATATCCTGTTTTCAAAATGTTTTCAAAACCTTCCTTTTAAAAGAATCAAAATCATCTATTCTGGTTTTAAATACTTTTAGCCTCAAAATAATCCTTAATTTCAAAATCAAATTATCCTTAGTTTTAAACTATCTTTTAAATAATATATTTAACTTTTAATATTTATACTTAGATTTAAATATAAAATTATAGTAATTTTTTTTTTAAAACTCAACCCAGAGCCCTGATGAAATCGAAGGGATAGGAGGAGCCCCCTCCTGCTTGGTCCGACCACAGACAGTTGGGATTTAAGCCAGCCCAGCACAGAGATTTGATGCCCCCAACCGATTTTGGTAGGATTTATGGGGACCCACCTCCGCGCCTTGAAATTGGGAGTAGGGCAGACGGGGATCGAACCTGCGACCTGCTTACCAGGAAGCAAGTATCTTACCACTACGCCACTACTTGCGGACTTAAAAAAGTTTATTTTATACCAAGATATTAATCTCTATATTTATTTATGTATTTTAACTATAGTTAAGTATATTTATAAAAGTTTAAAATAGTTTTAATATAGGATAAAAGTTATTTTCAAAGAAAAACAAAACACCAAAATTTCTTTTGGGATGTCGACATGCTCAATACATCCATGTCGACATAGTGTCAATTAATTTCAAAATTTAAATTTCAAAAGAAGTGTATATTCGTCATGTCTCTTCGCGAATGGACATGGCTGTTGTTCTTCTATAAATAGGGGCAGTGTTCAACAAATTTTTAATCATATTTTCTGGTTTTCATTTCTCTTTTTCTTCCTCATTTATTTATACATATCCCTACCATTACTCTGCTGAAATCAACATTGAATTTAACTACATTATTTTTGGTTTGATTCTCTATCACTATCTCATTGAAAATTGGGATGTCATTTGCCTCTTCGATTGCAAGTGTCTTTTGATCTCTACCCAAAGGATTGTGAATGTGGAGGATGTACCTCGTAGCCTTGAAATCGAGGGTGTAATTGTACAATTTCTTTTGAAAGGAAATCCGTACTTGTGTGCGGGACTGGATGTAGGGTAACTCCGAACCAGTATAAAATCCGGTGTGTTCTTTCCTTTACTGCTTTTATTTTATTTCTGCATCTGTGTTTGATTCTGTGATCATATCTGTGTCTGAATATTGCATATATTTGTGTTCAAATTAACAAAAACTTAAAAAGATTTAATAGTTTCTTAAAACACTATTCACCCCCCTCTAGTGTTTATCCTACCCTTAAGATCCGTAATCCGCATTTCTCACATTTGGTATCAGAGCAAGGTTTTCAAAGTTTCATAATATGATTTTTAAAAAAATTTCAAAATGGCTACCAACACTGGTACTGTCACTAACACTAGTGTCCCTGTCACTAGTTCATTTGTAGAAGGTCAGTCTACTGTCAGACCATCATTTTTTAAACGCAGTAACTATGCATATTGGGCGTGTAGGATGAAAATATATTTACAATCTGTGATACATGCTTTTTAGTGGCAGTAACTATGCATTTCAGGTGATACATGCTTTTTACAAGCTGAGAGAAGTAATGGCGGAGATGCTAGAGATTCCTTCCTTTCCCAAACACCTTTCCCATCAACTTTCGATGGAGTGTAAGCCCTGTTGTGGAGATCCTTATAAAAAACAAATGGTCCTTCCAGAACTGGATCTGGTATGCTTGGACGGGGAAAGAATTGCTTGAGAATCATGTCTCCTTCTTGTAACTCTTGGGGCTTCACCTTAAATTTGTATTGTTGTGCCACTTTCTATCTATGTGCGGCGGTCTTGAGGGTGGCGTTACTGCTTCTCTCTCCAACTTGTTTGGCATGGTATGCTTAGAGCAAATAGAATATGTTATGTTGCTATTTTGTAGGAGGCTTGGAAGTCCTCCAGTGTCGTGGGTAGTTCGTCAATCCACGCTCCTTTAACGTTATCTTGTTTTTCCTTAATTAGTGTTTGCAAGATTCTATTAACAGCTTCAATCTGTCCATTGGCCTGGTGTAACTCCTATTATGAGTCAATCCATGGTAGGCTTGGCTTTGAATGCATTCGTTCTTTGAGTTACTCGAGCTAGGTTTATGTCTACATGCTCGACCTATATGTCATTGCTAGGGAAAGGGGGATCATCAACAGTGAACTGCCTAGGCTATTGCCCTTAGTCATGGCTATCTTATTTTCACTGCTTCTAACACACACTTGTTATCTAGGTTGCTAATCACAAAAGAAGGAGAGGTTATAACAGCATAGGTGTTAAGTGAATATAACTATGTGCGTTAAGTGCATATAACTACATATGTGTTAATTGAATGCATTAGTCTCTTGCCTCTGTCAAAGAGAAAGATTAGTTTAGACCAAACCTACTGCTTTGAAAGAAGCAAAAAGTACCGGGTTGTGTAGTATGTCTAGTTTAAGATTTTCTCTTGGATAGGGATTCTCGCTTCTTATTTTTGTAAGACTCTGTGTAACCTAGGAGCTGATGGCATTGTCCTGAAATGAAAACCGTCGAGTCGGATAAAAACGAAAGAAGAAGTTTTTCATGGTACCTCCTTTGCAGGGCCACCTGTTGTCATGCGTATGACATGTTTATGCGAGCATATTATTTGATCGGAGAGCTCTTCATAAAGATTTTATCCTGTTAGTCATTGGACTAGTCATCTAGTTGGGTTGATTTTGATTAGTTTGGGTGGACTTATAATGGATGCCTCCAGTGTGCATCATGCTATCTTTAGTCCTTGATCAATTTGAATTGCGTTTTCTGATTATTGGACTATGGAGGAGTTGTGAAGCTAGTATCTTGGTTGGTGACTGCAATGTCCTAGCAGTTTTTTATATATATTGTTGATTTGTGTTGAATTGTGATATGATGAGTAGTGGTGGTGGTCCTGGATATCTCTTGCCTTTCTGCTATAGGCTAAGTATATTGGAATTGCTGGAGCTCGGTCTTTCAAAGCCTTTCTATATAAACTATTATGTTATCCAAGTTATCGGCAGATGTCGTCTCCGTCGCGTCCTCTTCCTTAACCATGGAGGTAACACCAGACTCAAATGGATGAATTCTCTCTTATCATTGACCATTCGAGCCTAGGAGGCAAAGAGTTGTATCTCTTCCATTTTGCAATAGCATTTGTACAACAAGCTGTACTAGCTTCCTTGGGTGACCATCTATCTGAACTCCTGATAGTGATGTTTTTTCATCTTTATGTGCCTTCCTAACCCAATAGAGAGGTCATGCATAGTTGTAGGGGCTAGTTTAATTTCTTATCTTTACTTCGTGTAGTGTGTAAGCACCCTCGGGTCGATCAACATGTGTAATGGATTTACAAATCCTTCCTTAAACTTTGTCCAAGGACGGACATTCAAGAGTAGATGGTAGAGCCCTGAAATAGCTTAAGATTAGTTATAATGAAAGAAATGTAACTATATAGGATCTCCTTTGCGCATCCCGCTTATCGGCAAGTGTGGAGGTCTTAGCTAATGTCTAGAGGGCTAGGTTAGCGCCTTATAAATGTTTGTAGTGGACATTCAAAAGTTTTTGTCTTCAAAGAGGGTGGACTAGTAACTCTTGGTCTTATCTCGTTCTCTTTTCAGATTTTTTTGACATATCCCTAGGCAAGGTGAGCTATTGACATTATTTGAGTTATGTTTGGCATACGTTAGATTGGTGGTGCCTTTGCTCATGATAGGAGTGATGAAGCGTCGTGCTTGTCAAATCTAGACTATGAGTATTCAATCATCATGACATCGGTCTTCAAGTTATGATATTTCAATCCATCAGTGGGATCCCAATTGTATTACTTTAATTTGATATTGGATGGGAAAGGGCTGTGCTTGGCGTTAATTTGGTTATGTGGAATTCCCTCTATATTCTCTAGACTGGGACTTTCCTTGTACTATGACGTTGAGATTGAATCCTTCTATCTATCTAAGAGTGTCAAGAGTTTATCCACTAAAGCTTTATGTTGAGCAGTGAAGCGTTTACTAATTTCAATCACAGCCATGTTGAATTTACATCCGATAATTTTTAACACCGAGAGGTTATTAGACCAGACTTCCTTCTTTTTCATATCCGGATAGTTTTTGCATTCTTTACAGCGGAGCTCTCTCACTTTAGGCAGCACATCGAGAAGTTGTTTATCCATTTCTTCCTAGAGAGTTTGCACTTTTCGAGAGAGATAATTAAATTTTCGAAAAGGAATAAGTGGTTTTATAGCTTCTAAAGGTTGATGGTCCAGCTCTTAAAATAAAGAGAAAATCTTGAGAAATGAGGTATAGCTTCTCAATTTGGAAAATGGTGATTACAAACTTGAAAATAGAAAAAGAGTAAAACTTTAATTTCAAAGAGACAATGATTTAAAATTAGGGGAAAGGATTTCAATTTTTCAAGGAGAAGGATTATCTTGGAATCGTAGTTTCATAAATTACTAGGGGAATAGATTCCTCTTATACAAAAAAGGAAGGTAGTTTTTTATGTTAAAGAAGCAATATTGCAAGATGGAAAGATAATAAGATTTGATTTTAGATCTGAAAGATAACTAAATTTTTTTTGGTCAAAATATCGTTTGAAGATCTGAAATAAGAGAAAAGAAAGATAGAATGTTTTTATCTTTAGGGAATAGTGACTGTAGATCTGAAGGGAGAAATAGATTTTGCTAAAGTAACGATTTCAGATCTAGGAGATATAGAGTATTTTAATCCAAGAAACAATGATCTTAAATTGGGAAAGTAAGAAAAAGAGAATAGCTCGTACCAATGAGTCAGAGACTTTAGATCTGAAAAGAAAAAGGTATCAGTTTTATTAAATATTGCAATTTCAGATCTTAAGACCAGAAACAGGTTTTCTTTTATGAAAGAAAATAACGATTCAGATCTAAACAAAGGGAAAAAAGGGGTTTCTTATGCTAAGAAACCATGTTTTTGGATTCTAAATGATAAAAGAGAGGGTGCTTGATTTTAGATCCAAAGAATGGGTACATATTTCTTTTTGGTCACGAGATATGTGTTTGCAGATCTAGAATAGTAAAAGTAATATCTAAGGATTTAAGATCTAAGAGATGACATTTTATTGCTAATAAACAGTGGCTGTGGTTAGTAAAAGTAGGATCTAAAAAGCAGAGAAGAGAATTTCCCTATGTAGTAAAATGGATGTTCAAATCTGAGGAGAAAAGGAGGATTTTTTGTTTTATGTAAAATAACTAGGGTATGTCTGAAAAGAAATAATGATTTTAGATCTTAGAAAAGGGGAGAGAGTTTCTTATGAATAGAAACGATAATCTCTAGTCAAAAGATTAGAAAAAGTAGGTTTCAAAATAAAAGGAAAAGCAAGAAAGGGAGAATTTCCTTTTAAAAAGGAAAGTTTAGTTTCTCAGTGAAAGCACCAAAAATGTTTGCACGAAAAATGGGCAAACACCTCCAAGACGTTGCAGTATGGCTTTGAATACTGGTTGTAGTATACAGTTAACGTTTGATGAATTTTAGTTGCGAGTGCGTGTGGTATAAAATCAATAGTTTACAATAAAGATAAATAAAGGACTAAAATGTAAAAAGACACAAAATTTATAGTGATTCGGCCTGAATGTGCCTACATCCACTGTTCCTCGTTTATTATCTCTTTCATATCTGATTATAAGTACAAGCTTTGAATATGAATAAACTTGTTATTAGGGCTAAGGATTTTTTCTCTCAAATTTGTCTGCCATTGTTGATGGAAGCTTCACTATTTTCCATCTACCTTTTTTTATGATGCCATATGTCTAGTATTTATAAAGTGAGGTTATGGAGAGAGGCAACAGAGTACCCGACTTCTAGGCTTTGGTTCAACCTTTCTTCCCTTGAAATATGGTTTCGCTGTTGTTGCACTACTCTGGGATGCTTGTTGAATACTATTCTAGTAGCTCGCTTCAATCGCCCATTCCGACCCTTAAATCTTGAATACCAGAACAGCTAAGTTCATCCCTGCGAGTGGAAAAAAGGATGGATCCAGCCCCAAAAAGGATGGACCAAGTATGTCTACTAGGTCCAACTATAGAAGGGCTAAACCAAGTGAGTCTAGTGGGTCCAGTTTCGAAAAGGCAGGACGAAGTTGTGGCGGCCACGAACCCGATGGGACCGAGCAAGGTGGGTTTGGCCTTGGGGATGGACCAGGTGGGTCCAACCTAGGGTGCCGGATCAGGTGGTCCCCTATCTAACAGGACCGGACCAGTAAGATGGTCTGGTAGTACCGGACTAGGAATCTGGTCGGGCATTTGCCGGACCGGGTTGTCCCTGGTCCGGCATTTGCAGTACCAGCTGGCCCTGAACGGTCTGGCATTTGTCAAACCAGGGGGTCCGACCTTGGACATGAGTAGGTGTCCGGTAACAGAGGGCCGAATCTGTATGGGTTCGGCCCTCCTGGGCCAAACTAGGATGTTAGGCCCTATAGGGCCTGACCTATGCCGGTCCTGCCCTGCCAGGCTAGATGTAGTTGGTCCAGCCCTATTGGGACGGACTTTGATAGGTTAGGTCCTATTAGGCCGGGCCCGTGCGGGTCCGGCCTGGGCTGGATTTGGCGGGCCTGGTCCTGTTGGTCCGGGTTTTGCTGGGTCAGTGCGGACATGATTTTGTAGGGAAGTTTCTTCGCTAGTTTAGGCGGGCTCGTGCTTTGGCCGAAAGCGATCTTCGAAGCTTTATTGTCAGACCGTGTTAGGCAAATCTTAGAATGGCCATATCTTTCAAACCGTTATTCGGATTGAGATGCAATTTGGACTAGTGCTTATATCTTGACCTTGCAAACATTTCTAAGCTGCTCTGAGTTTATTTTAGGACTTTGATAAGTTTTCCTCTGACCTTTCATATCCACTACGCAATGGGTGAGAATGCCCACAACAATAATCGTCATAAATTTAGTTGAATTAATTAATATTTTTAAAATATTAATTATTAACTTTATTTGATTTTTGAACACCTTTAGTATTTAACAAAATGCATATATATAATAGTTATTACACGTATATCAAAATTATATATCTAGAGAATATTTAACCGGATTTAAACAGAATAAATACTAATGGGTTTGGAAATTTTTAAATCCCGTATTTCCTTGTTCGATGGTCAATTAGGAGGGGGTGTAGGGTAGAGCAAATGTATTCAATGAATTCAAAAGCTAAAGTGTAATTATTTGAAGGCAAAAAGATGTCTTGTCTTGAATTATCCTTTATTTCTTTCTTACAAGTTTCAGTTTCTTTCAGTATTCTGCTCTCTACCCCCCCCCCTCCCCCATTTCAAGCATAGTCAAAAATTTCATGACATACAAGGCTCAAAATTTTGGGAAAAATTCCAAATAAAATCAAAATAAAAGGTTAGTTGTTGTCTCTTTATTCTTGTAGAATCTTGGGATTTTTTCAGTTGAATCTAAAATCTTTGTTATTCATTTGAGGTGCAACTTTTTGGCTACGTCTTAAGGTGACATTTAGATATTATTTAGTCATATACTTAACAATGTTCGTATGGTTTATATCCTTTACATATTATGTATCCTATGTTTGTATATTCATTTTGCAATATAATTCAGATATCTTTTTTGCCACACCTCAATTAATTAATTGTTCATTTTATTAATTTAATTTATATCCATTTTTGTATTTCACCTCACTTGATTAAAGGATCTTTATCTTGATTTATATTAGATCCTTCGTCCCTTTTGATTATTTGTTCTATTTTTGTATAGTTTAGATATGAATCTTTTATAACGAATTTATTTGTTTATTTAAGTGTGTCTTTGTGCGGGTTTATATATGTTACATTGTTATTTAAACAATTTGACTAAAAATATTTTTTATTAACTTTTAATTAATTTTGATTGTAAATAATTTTGGTTGAAATCAATTTTGGTAGAATTATTTTTAATTAAGCATATTAATATATACATATATATAAGTTACACAGTTATTTGAACAATTTTGATTGAAAACAATTTTGATTAACTTTTAATTAACTTTCACTGTAAATATTTCTGATTGAAAATAATTGATTATTTAAATTCACCTTTAGAATTGAATGCACATGTCACATGTTTGCTATTTTGAATATAATTTGTTTGTTTGCAGTTTATCTAAGTGTAAACATTATTTAAATTTGAAATCTTTAAGTGGACTTTATAAAAATCATAAACCATTTGATTCCTTCTTGATTTGAAAGTTGGGTTTAAATTTGTTTACTTTATATAAACGAGTATATATGCATGCCTAGATGGGCCTGCATGCATTTATAGTTGCACCTATGGAGGAAGATTTGACAGTACAATTGCCAGCATGAACTAAACCAAAAGCAACATCTGAGAAGATAGAGACAACAGAAGAATGTTTATAGAACTAAAAACTTGAAAGCATACATAGTTTTATCGTTCATTTCTTTTGTTTTAGTCTATTTTATACTACTGAAAATGGAAATAGTAGTTGTATTTTGCATACATATACTTTCTTAGCTAGTGCGGAATGTGCGCTAAAATGTATCTAAATACATCGATGATTAATTGTTTCTTTACCACTCTTTTGTACATTTTTGTTTTTTATGCTTTCAAATTACTATTTTTTCTTTGTAAAAATCAGTAATTTCATTTTTATCTTTCTTAAGTTTATACTGCACATTTTAACGTGGTTAATTACCCAAGCAGAATTTTTATATTCTGTTACCATTTTTATAATTATTTTCTTCATTTATTATGGCATTCTGGATAGGAAACATGAATCTCAAAGAATAAACAAGAAGAGGGTCAGAAATGGAAGTATAAAAGAGTGAATGGTTCGTACATGCAAGCCTAGTATTCAGATAGGGCCAAGAATTAGCCATATCATTTTTGAGGATATATATATAAAAAAATTCAAAAGCATATTGTTATTTTTCTACTACTATAATCAAAATAAGAAAGCCAGTAGTAGCATTACAGGGAACTAACTTTGCTATCTAATTCCAAACAAAATTAAAATAGCCAATGTCTTCCTCAACATAACATTGAATGAAATACATCAATACAACATACCAACAGCTAAGCCAAGATAAAAGCAGCAATAACAAAAAAAAAGAATAACCGAATAGAGTATAATTACGTTCAAATAAGCAGTAAACAAACCTTACTCATTGAAAAAAGAATTAAAACTGGAGCAAACAGTAAGCACATGTCAAAATAGAATTATTCTTCTAGAATGAAAAAAATCCAATTTTTTTGAACACAACAGAAAAGACACCATCTCTCTGTATTTATAGCTTAAACATCATATTAGCATGAATCAGCTATGGACTAACAAAATCAATAGCTTAATGAAACAAACCACAAAATCTACGGACCAACGACACAATGAGAATCAACTTCCAAAGAATCGAATAATATATAAACATACATGTTTAATGCACCAAATCTATATTATATATAAGGAAGCCGAGGCCCAAGAAAAGCTGTCATTCCAGGAAGCACTGCAAGCATAAGTGCTGATGCCCATTTACCAACCTTGCTCTTCTCAGTAGCAAGGCCATATTTTTTAGAATCTTCAACATAGTAACGATTGTGCCAATTGCTGAAATAAATTATACTTAAACATATGAATATGTTTAGTCTGAATTATAATATGCAGATCAAATTAATGCACCCTATAAATTCTAAGAACTATAATGTTGTCTTTAAAAATTAGGCAAAAAAGATGATGATAAATGATATGTATACATACCCATGCCAAATGTTGATAGCAATGTATCATCATGTTGCTGCATGTACCTCCGCATATAATATCCAAAGAAAATGTGTACATTAATTGATTCAAATAATCAACACCCTGTTTGTTATTTGATGTTTCAGCATATCAGACTTTCCAACTCGGCTGCATAGTTGCAGCGCAAGTGGCACTCAGTTGGGGTACAACTCTGTACTGCAACTGAGTGTAACTTAGTTGCACTACAAAATGCAACTAAGCAACGCTCAGTTCCAAAAAGCAACCAAGTCTTTTAGTTGCAAATTGCAGTTGAAACCTTTCTTAGTTGCCTTAGCAAGGTTTTAGTTACAAAATGCAACAGAGCATCACCTCAATCGCATTTTGAAACTAAAAGCTTTCCCTGTTGATTATGCAATTGAAGCAGGGCCTCAGCTTCATTACGCAACTGAAGCACCACCTCAGTTGCAAATGCACCAGAAGCAGTAGTCAGTTACAAAATGCAACTAAAACATCACTTCAGTACCATTTTGAAACTGAGCAACATTGAGCCTCCATTGCATCTTGCAACCGAGAAGCAAAACTGAGAAGCACCTCAGTTGCATTTTTCAACTGAAACCTTGCTCAGTTACAAAATTCATATGAGCAACTTAGTTGCAAAATACAACTGAAACATTGCACTGTGATATGCTACTGTGTGATATGATTTATTTATTTATATTTTTGTTAAATATTATTATATAGGATATGTTATTGTGTGTGGATCCTCGTAACTAAAATCTCGATATCTTTATTTTAATTTTATTTATGTTGAATATTATCTATGTTAGAAGATAAATGTGTTGATATGCTGTTATGTGTGAAAGTTTATTTATTTTCTTAGATTTTAGTATAATTCTTTCTAATGTTAGTGGATCATGTTATTTGCACCGTGATGGTGATATAAATTCCAAATTTGATTACAACTTTGTACTAATGATGGTGTGCATCTTTTTGATATAGATGAAGAGGCTGCAGATCGATTGCTGGTACATTCCTTTAAGAGTTTATTAGCAAACAAACACTGTAGCTTTATTTCAGAACTCAATGATAAAATCACATTCATTTGCAACATATTAGTATTATGGATACCCATATCGTTTGAACAGTTTGAGGCAGATAGGAAAACAACTACACCATGAATTTGATAGATAGGAATTGAAATTTTGACACCATAATTCACTAAAAAGAGATGACACTGAACCAAATTTATAATATTTTAATTCAGGTTTCCATTTTGCATTTTTCAATGTAAGGATCTAAAAGTGAATTATCTATACATAGTAGCGTGCGATAGCATTGAACAAATTAAATTAGTTGTAAATGGAAACTAACTAATTTTAATTAGTCCCACATCGTCAAAAATATCTTAGTGTATATAAGCTAAGAGAGGAAGTTATAGATTGTTCCGCTTTGCAAAACCTATAAAATTATGAAGAGGTGGGGAGGGTAAATGAAGTCAAGTTGATCGCATGGTAGTTGAGAAATGATATCTATGTTTTAGAACCTTTAATGATGTAAAGGTCATTTTGGGAATTTCAAAAAGAAAAGGTTGAAACTAATGGATTGAATTCTCATTATTAATAGTAGAGATATTTGGAGAAAAACCAATTTTCGATGAGTTCAATATAATTGTCCTTGATTGCAGATTTTTCAGTATGAAAGAAAGAATCATTTAATCAATTGGCATATATGCTACTTATCCTTTTAACACCTTTGAATATAACAAATCCTCAAACATTCAGTTTTTTAGCCGTACTTGTGTTCGTCCCCATCCATGTAGTTGTAGAAAGCAAGTTATGATGTTTAGATGGAGCAGTTGCTGGTGTTGTTCCATTATTCGCTTTATTCAAATCAGTCTAATTCTTCAACCATAGTAGCTCTTTAACAAATTAAATACAATATAATTCAATTTAGTATTCAAATAAAAATGAATAAATGACATAAATCATTGTTTTACTTAATTATAAGATTGTGTAAGGGTATAGGGAGTTTCAACTGATTTTATTTCCTTAAAATTTGGAATAAAAATTTCAAATCACATAAAAATGCCATAAAATTAGAGCATTTCGATACCAAAACTTTTAAATGAAATTCCCTTTGCAAAAAATAAAAATTACAGAGAATATTAACAAAGTAAACAAAACTTCTTTACTGTATATACTGTTAAAAAAAACACAAGTCACAATATTATGGATATAGTTGTTACATTTGTGGTTCCTTTATAATACTCCTTACTCTTTATAAAAATTGAAAGCAGGTTCTCAATTTCCCAATCTATAGATGAGTATATATGTATTGAACTAGAGTGTTTCGTTACATTGCATTCTAATATTCTAGTGAGGATTTTTCATTACACCTCATTTTGTCATATAGGCAAGCTTCATGCACCCAATAAGTTTTCCAGGGATTTTACACTAATGCAATATGGTATCAGTATAAATATTATATATTTATCTATTTTCAAATGCAATGAATCTCAATACATATATGAAATCAGTAACATGTAATTAGATGGTGGAATGCATGCTCTTTAAAAAACAGGCTGCATGCCGAAATTAATAACAATCTATAACTTAATGAAGTAGCTTTTTAGCATTGATTGTTAAAAGAAGGATGCTTTATCTACTCTAGTGTTATGCGGAGGAAGATAGTTGGTTTTGTAGCTAAAATATGAGGAAAAGTAGAAAATTCATTTTCTTGTAACTTCTGATAATATGTAATTACACAAAGTCAACATATCATTCTAAGTACATTCATAGAAATGAATCCAAGCATTTAAACTTATAGAACTCATTTGAGTAATTGTAGACACATGAACATTAACTTCCAACTATGATTTAGAAAGAGAGAACCTTTTAAAATTCTGATTTGCACTTAGGCTATTAAAAGGAATACACTCAGCATAAATCTCGTTAGTTATTTCTCAAATAAATAGAAATAGTATTTAATTCATAATCTGTGACCGTATATAAAAGGAGCTAGATTGAGTAGCAAAACTATCGGTGCATTGGATATATGCATAAACTTTAGCTTCATTAGTATTCAGTGATTGAAAACAATAACATTATGTAATATGTAAAATGATCTGTCAAAACAAACACATTGAATAATGCATATTAGCCCATGTTGAGTACTAACTTTTATGTTTTAATCTTAAAAACTTCTTTACCAGATCGAACTGCATACACGATGATTCAATCATGTATTATATTGGTGAAGAAAAGAACTGTTTAATATTATAGAAATATAGACATGTGCGTAGGCATTACAAGTGCCAATAATTTGAAAATCTTGATGTCATAGATCAGTATTGCAAAGGTTGAACTTTGTTAAAAAGATCTTTACAATAGAAACCTACTTCGAATTTGCATGGCTATCATACTTGAAACAATAGTACTATTCCGGTTAGAAGGAAACAAAAACATGAAGTTTGATGTATTTGCTAAAATCTGTAAAGATGGAAGTGAAAATTAGTTTAAAACAGTATGTGCTAATATCCACTGAACGTAATAATTAAACCAAAGCAAGTAATTACCACTTGAGACAACTAAAAATTTGACGTGTTAGAATAATACAATCAAAAAGTATGTTTGAGATAGGTGTACAGAATGATCATTGTTATAAACTTTGCAAGCTAATTTTGTTAGAAAAACTAAGCATCTAGGAACAAAAATGAGATTAATCAGAACGAAGAATAACAAAAAAATGAAGGTCCAAAATGACTTTTAATGTCTTAAACATATATATTTTTGTTCAAATTATTTCAGATCATTCAAAATTTCTACTTGCCAGTTGAAAAGTTTGAGAAAGAGAAAAATTACATAATATAGGAAACTTGCCTCTTTCAGAATAATTTATAAAAATTTTAAGGAAATAAAGAAAAGCTAATGTCACGTTGACATTAGTGGGAATAAAAAATTAAAGTATTATTGAGCTATTAGTTTATATCAATCACCCTTTCGTGAAAATACCGGTTAACAAACATTTCAGTATATGACTTTTACAAAATGTAATGTTAATGGCAGTCCAGATTTTGTTACACTATCAAAATATGAGTTTTAAGTTCTGTTAAAACTCCAGGAAAGAACATGCAAATTCATGTGAACTATTCTTGCATTCTTCTACTGCTCAATTCTTAAAACCTTACCTTGGAAACCAAATATATATAACTACATACTTTCAAGAGACTTAATAAAAATTGAGTATTTTTAACTATTCACAACAATAAAGCTAAACATACAGAATAGTGTATTATGTATATGAGAGGTCCAAACATCGATTTGGGGATTTTTTAGAGCGTATTGTAATTCATGAATTATACACACATAAGAGCTTTAAAATTATACAAGGACATAGCGTAGCATATATGTAATCGATTTAAAATTATGACTCGAGAATACTTATGACTTCGTACATATCAACTTTTTTGACTTCAAAGCTATAATTGCATAATTGACTTCGACTTGGGGACTTCGAACTTGAATTTTTTCTACACATATGACTTCAAACTTGAACTTGCCTTGAATTCATGATTTCAAACTTGTACTCGTCTTGGATATATGACTTCGACTATGATGGCAACATCAAGAATGAATACAAAAACTCTTATTGCATAGCTAACTTTGACAGGCTTCTTCAGGGCCTCTTCTTGAATAAACAGGTTTTCCAAACATTATTCGGTTAGCAAATTTATATACTAACACTAACCTTTGGTCAATCCATCGTTACGTGCTTTTGGTTGTTGACAAAAGTTATTCGTTGATAAGCATATTCCTATTGAGGACTTTCTGTTTCCTGCTAAATCCTATTAAATCGCATAATGGCTATCTCCAAATGAGAATCCTCCAAGGCCTACTTTCCCAAGTTAACTTATCTAGTGACCCACAATTTTCAATTCCATGAGGTAGAAGTATTACGAAGCCTTGCACTAATGACTTTAGCTGACGACTATAGTCGAAATCCATTCCATATGGGATCTGTCCCAATCTTCATTTATTATTCTACTCTAAAAGAAAGCAAGAAAAGGAACGATCCATTCTCGAGAATGAGTAAACTATACAGCTCCAAGCTAAAGGAACTATTTTCGAACGTGAAAAAACAAAAGTTCTCGATAATTTTGCCCAAAAGTGGAAGGGAAGCTATTATAAAAAATGCATGTTGTCTAGCTTCATTTACTTTGGTTGTATCCACAGCCAATGTAAACAATATCATTTTCTTCCGTTCCCCATTAACAATCGAAGTAATTGGTACATGAAAAGTAATAGAAAAAAAAAATTGTATTCTGCTTCGATTCTTGTTAATAACCAAAGCAAATGTACCAAAGCAAATAGTACGTGAAAAGTAATAGAAAATACGAAAATGTAATTTTCTTTGGTTCTCGTTAACAATCGAAGAAAATGTACCATAGCAAAATGTATACAACGGATGCAAATAGGGTTATTTCCATTGGTTCCTATGGAACAAAAGCAACTGCACATAATTTTAATTGGACTAAATTTTTTATTAAATACTCACATCTATATTGAGTGGAGATAGACAATAAATATGATATTTTATACATTATTAATACTCCGTTCTTCCTTTTGGCCAATTCCCATTTGATAAAACAATCAAACCCTAGAAATTATGATTTTGATTTCCAACCAATTCCCATTATTTCCATTCCCTTTTGAAAAAAAATAAACCCTAGAAATTAAGATTCCGATTTCTTAATTTCACCCATGAATTCACCTCACTTCCTAAAAATAAACCCTAGAAATCGCACCACCACTAGATAAAATTGTCACAGCCATGTCTATGCAAGAATGCCTTCGCTTGAGAGCCGTCGAGGCATCATTGTTGATTTGATTTTGAATTTAAGTTTTGGGTCATGGTTATCAGGTTGGAGCCAAAATGGTCTGGGAATTTATGTAGTCGCGTTTGATAAAGAATATCACCATTGATGATGCATGCAGTCGCACTGCCTCCTTGTCAACGTTTACTAAATTCGAAGTATATGTCATTGTTGAGTTTTCTGTTTTCCTTTGCCTAGAATGTCGTGCTAACGTAGTCGAGGTATGTGATGTCGCCACACTAACTTGTGCTTTCATTGCTTGAAGCTTGTTATTGATGGCCTGAACATCGCAACGAAGCAATGTCCTAATTGATGTTTGGTTGAGGTTGGTGTGCTGCTTGGTATGATCAAATGAAGGTTTGTATTGGCTATTTGGCTGATTTTTTGTGAAGATTTGACGATGAAGGATTCGAATGATGTTGTCTTGATCTGCAATACAATAAAATTTCCGCAAGGTATTTAAGATATGCTCGACTCTTAATTTTTTAACATGATTGTGTGCTGTTGTAACTGATGAATGTATTGCCTGATTCATGGTTTAGTGATGCACACTCATTGATTTGCAATGTTCGGTATAGACTTGAAGTTGCTGCAGTTTGATAAAGCTGAGTTGGTGGTGATGTTGGTTTATGTGTTAAGTATTGGATAG
The DNA here is from genome assembly GCA_030765085.1 of Allium cepa. Taxonomy (NCBI): domain Eukaryota; kingdom Viridiplantae; phylum Streptophyta; class Magnoliopsida; order Asparagales; family Amaryllidaceae; genus Allium; species Allium cepa. Next base: position 513,897,804 of record CM060941.1, read on the forward strand.
TTATAAATCTAAGATAAATTATAATAATGAAATGAAGTTTGTCAATAACAGGAGACATAAGTGCAACCGTCGAAGTCAAATTTGAATCTGTACCATGGCATGTTATTCTTCTACTACTAGACCATTTTTGCACGACGACATAATGCAACACCCCTATCTTTAGTTAAACATTATTAAGGACATTTAATTTTATAGATTAAATAGAATAATGTAAATGAATAAAGAAAATGAGATTTGGTTATTTAATAAGGTCATGCTTTAATAAAGTATTAAGATTTTTTTTTAGAAAACTAAACATATAATAGAAAATATAAGGAAGGCAAAATACATAGATCCATCCTTCAACTTGTTAAACCCTTTCCTCCTCATTTCATTCCCACATTTCACATAATTAAACAATCGAAAGAAGAACACCAAGGCAGGCCATAACTCAAGCCAGGGGATCAAAATCAAGATGATTCAAGGGGAAGAAGCTTAGGGATACTAAGACCAAATCAAATTTCAAATCCAACAATTAACCTAAGGTGAATAATAGGAGTTATATCTCTATTATTGCTTAGAAATTTGGCTATGGGTGATATCCGAATCAATTTGATACATTTTGCTAAGATATGGTAACATGTTCATTGTTTGGATAGAATGATGTACTAAGCGATTTTTATGAAATTAATTAAACGGTGTTAAGGGTAAAACCTAAGATTTTAATCTCCAATTACATTGATTTTCTAATATGTTAAAACATTATTTTGGAGATAGATTTTTAATTTCATAATTTTCCAAGTTATATATATATATATGTATGTATGTATGTATGTATGTATGTATGTGTGTGTGTGTGTGTGTATATTATTTTACGAATTTCCTAAGCAGGAAAGTTAAATTTCAGGTTTTAATTATTTAAAATAATTAAACATAGTTTTTGGCTTTGAAAATTTTATGTGGTAAAGAGAAGGATATTCTCTAATTTTTGTGAATTTTCAGGATTTTTCCCATGTTATTTCAGTTTATTGTGAATTTATTATGCTATATAATTCTTTAAAAGGATAACTAATTAAGTATACTAATTAATTATTTTAAACATGTTTTGGAACTTGAGAATTTAGTGCAATGGTAATTCTAAAAAGGATTATTAAAGAAACTATTTTACCCAAAATAAATTTGGACAAGAAACAAGATTTGGTGAATTTTTTTTGCTTAAAGTTGTAATAAATTAGTTTTAATAAAAATTACGACTATGTCAAACCACTCTAACATCCCCGAGCCCATGACAAGGTCGCATCCATGAGTGTTGACATCAAAGTGAAAGGAAGCATAAGATAGTTACTGTGGCAGCTATGTAATGTTTCTAAATAGGCCGAAGTCGACCTTATCGACAAGATAGTATTGGTGGAAATGGTATCTTCGTGATTCACTAAATGTTTTAAATGCTTGATGTCGACGTCGACGACATCACATGTCTTCACCACTGTTTAACTTTCTTGCACCCGACCACTTTAAATGTTTTACATACTGAGGCATGATGTCGCTTGTATTAAGGTCGACTCTATATAAAAGCGGCATAATAGCCGAAGTGATTTAAGTAAGATATTTTTTTTGACATCGACGGTCTCCGGGTCGATGTTCATCAAGCTCGGCGACCTTATGTTTTACAGTCGATGACTCATGTCCACGGTGTCATGCTTCATCTTTTAAAGGCGGAGAGGCTTGCTTTTATACAAATTGAAAACATTTTAGATGGGGCAAAGAGGCCTGTGTTTCAAGGAGGTCGAAGACCCTATATCTTCGGTAATTAGCCTTATAACTTATAATAGTTTTAAGTTTTGTTTGATAAGTGGATAGACTGTAGTTTATAGAAGTTGACAACGTTACCTTTGACATGAATTTATACTTAAAAATTATTTAAGTTTGGTTTAACCTTGGGTAGAGGGTGATGAGGTATAGTGCGGCTTGAGTGTCGCATATCTTCATCTAAGTCGAAGGGCCTTACGTTTTCATTTCGACGTCATCATTGGGGTTAACAATGTAGAAAAACTTCGACATTGATCTATATTAACCTAATAAGGGAGGCAAGCCAATTATTTTATGACTTCGATTTTAAACATTGGTAATACCGGAGCTATTTTGATCACTTGCCCTCCAAAGTATGTCGTGTGTATCAACACGACGTGCTTTGAATCAACCAAGTAGCTATCTCATTCGGAATAATAATCATCTGTCATTTATGTCCTGTTTTTAACTTTTCAAAAGTTGGGTGAATACAACCTCTTGAAGGCTGAATCACGGTGGATATTCTGAACATTATACATGCACATATTTATACATGAATATATACATTCTCACACTTCATTTTAACATCATTTTCATTTACTCATTATTCTATTTATTATTATTATCCATTATATCCTATTTTTCCATGGGTCAGTCGACGTACGAGATTTGAACCACTTATTCGGTTTACTCATTACCGTTTGGTATACTTGCTCACCGAACAACTGAGGTACTCTGACCGGTTCTACTGGTTAAGGCCCGTTCACCTCCACCTTCTCATATATAAAAACCCAAACTCTAGTTTTTTCTTCTTTCTTCCATTCTTACAGGCCTACTAACTCATTTTCCTCCAACCCTTGTTTACCATTACACTTGTCCTTCCTCCTTTTAAACCCGAACTTCTTACCTCATAACTCCAGACATCATAAATCTGAGCAATCCCCAGCTCACGGTCCTATAATCTTCAAAAGCTTCTAGCTTTTCTTATAGGCATGAATTCCTCATTCAATCCGCCCTCCTTAGTTCGAAATCTAGCCCGAAATCTGAGTACATAGGTTTGTTAGGAGATGGCGGTAAGGAGTGAGTCTAAGGGGATATAGGGATGTGGTTATAGGATTACTAGATGAAGTAGTGTAGTATTAATTTTTCAAGATCAGCGACGTGGAGACAAAGGAAGCATAGTCGGCAAACTTTTAGAGTGGAACTGGGTCAGAAATTTTTTTGTGGGAGCAGATCGGTTATCAGAGAAAGTGTGAATCGATATTTTGTAGGGGAGCGGTAGATTTTTGCAGGGGTTATACTATAGAGAGACTCGACACTCTAAAAGAGAGCGTATTTCGTTTACGAGAGAAGGAGAAAGATAGTGTATCGCTCAGCATTGAGGGTGTTGTTATGGTTCGGCGAGAGTCTAGGGTAGCCGAGTGAATCGATATTTTGAGAAGGAGTGGCTCGGTACGAGTCATGGTGATGCTGTCCGGTGACAGGGGAATGAGTGTGGGTCAGTCATTTGAGTGTGACGTTACGACCAGATGAGAGTCCATAAGGGTGGTTCGATACGCCGAGAAAGTGTGGTTTATATAGGCCCAATGGGCCGTTCGGTGACGAGAGAGTGATGGGGAGGAGAGTGAGTGGGTCGGTATGTAGGCTTAGAGAGACAATCGGCTTCGGTTCTTGGGATCGACATTGATAATCAAAATCACCTCAACTTGAACACAACATATGTCAAGACCACTTTTTCCCACGCCTGATCATAGAATAATGAATGCTGACAAGGACTTAAGCACATGAGCATATGGAACTAGTTTGGACTAATAAATCCATAGTTTTAACAATTATAAACACGAATTCAACTCAAAAAAGCAAATAACATCCTTCAACATATGATGCCAATGTCTGATTCCGAGACCCCAACTATCGAACATTGGACATGGTCTCGGAGACGATCAGCAATGACGGTCTCCGAAGATGATAGTTTAACGCTCAATCACACTTCATTGGTCTTTAAACCTTTAATTCTCTTATACTCAAGCTTGAATGATTGCACTAGTTCACACACCATATAGGGGGAATATTTTTGCCAATATATCTAATAGCGATTGCATTTCAAGTACAGTTTAAACATGTTACTGTTCACATCCATTGTTCTTTAAAAATGTCTAGAAAATCGTGCTCTGCTACAGTTTCTGATAAGTCTGAGCCAGGTTCTCAGTAGGCGGTAGTAGGAACTTCGAATCCACCGACAACCTCTACACAGGGTACTCCAGATCTATCTACTGCAATTATAGGCCCAACTCCTGATGCTATAGACGGAGCCGTTATTCTGGATAATCCTATTGATTCACAAGTTTCAAAAATTGGCAAAGCCGCTCGTCGTTGGTTGTGCTCAATTCATGGAATCCCTTTCAACGATGTTATAGTTCCATTAGGACAAGATTCGCCTCATGTGCCCCCAACCGGGTATACAGCATGCAACAAATTTATGCGCTGGGTCGGAAGTGTGCCACCTTTCAACTCTTTTCTCCATGAAGTGTTACGGTATATTGGGATTGCTCTGGCATAACTACATCCTAACAACCACCCGTTTATTTATGGCACTTGTATTCTCTTCATGAGAACGTTATTCAGATTCCCTACTCCCGGGGATATCCGCTGTATCTACTTATTCAAAAGACGATATGATAGTCCACCGTTCATATTTCTCGAACCACATTCCAAATGTCAAATCCTGATGGGGGCACGGAGTAGATTTTCCCAGTATAAGCAAGAATGGTTTTACATACGCTGCCCTCCTGTCTTTACGAGGAGATGGCTGGAAGGGAGTAAGTTTCAATCCTAGATTAATATTTTTCTAAGGCTTGAAGTGCATCCTTTCTAAACTTCCTTTGGCTTTTATAGGTATCCTCCTACGACCTGAAGGCACTGGGTATTCTAAGGCCGTTGAGGCCATTCGAGCTATTCCTGTGAGAGACCGGGAGATTAAATCCATTATCTCTAATGGAAGTTTGGATTACCGTCGAAGGGTCGTCGAACTAGCCTCCCAACTAGTGCCACTACTACTGGACCCGCTGCGGAAAAAGGCATAGAGTAGGCTGGGCCTTCGGTGCCCCCTATAGGTGGGCCGTCGATACATCCGAGAAAGGTGAAATTAAAGAGGCCGGGTGCCAGGTGCGTCTGATGAGAATATAAGTCTCGATTCAGCACCGATGATAGGTGCACCTAGCATCAATGAAACGCCTCCTCCTTCAAAGGGGAAAAAGAGGCTAGCCTATAAACTAAGAAAGAAAACAGTGGGCGGAACCTCAAAAGTTACAATTACTCCATTTGAGAAAGAGTCGTCTTCCCAACAACTGGAGGGTTCACTAAAAGGTCTATAAGATATGACCATCCCTGATGACTTGCTAAATACGATTTCTACGTTCCAGAGGCATTGGGACTTAATTCGCCTACAAGAGGCGATCAAGGCGATCAGGCTCATCATCAAGGAGAGAGAACCCCAATAAGTAAAGTAAAAGAAACTGGTCCGTCGGGGGGAAACACTAGGACATACACACACACACTTACATTTCACCCTACACTTAAATTTTAGCCATAATACGATTCTCACTAACTCATCCTCACTCGGTTTCTATGTAGGTGATATGGGGTGGACACACGGCTTCGACCTCATTCGTGGGTCTTCTATCTTCCACCACCCCAATTGGGACTCGTGATCCGGTAGATGCCGGGACAGGGATGACAGCGGTGATAGAGACTATCGTCAGAAAGATTCATCATCTTCCCAAAGAAAAAACTTATAGCATTCCTCATATCCCAATGATCCTCCTCCTCAATTTAAGCACAGTAAGAAGAAATCTACCCAAAAGGGATCTTAATTCAAAGCTCCACGTGACCAAAACTATGGCTCATCCCGCACCAAACAATCTCGGGAGCCTCATAAGAAGTCCATGATTCTGGCTAGGCAGAATTCCTCAGCCTCCGTACATGATACATCGACAGTAGAAAAACTAGCTGAGCTTAAAACCACATTTCCAAAGACATGCTTCGAAGGACTGAAATTTCTTCCTGCGATTCAATCTATTCCAGGGCATTTCAAGCAAAGTGCCATCACTTCCAAAAATGATGTCTATGTCCAACATGATGGGTTTGTTCATCTGGAAAAAAGTTTCAAAAGTTTCTATGGAACGTCAACACGAAGTCGATCGCCTGAAACTTGAAGCTATCCATGAAAAAGATATCGTTAAGGCCCAAGATGAAGAGTTTTCCTTGTATAAATCTCAACGTGAGGCCGCCTAGAAAAACACTAAAGATACAGCCGAGGTAGTTAGTTGTTTGAAAGCCACTCACAAAAAGGAAATTGATGAGGTGTACTCCATCCAGAAAGTAAAGGATGTCCTCGCTCGACGAGTTAAAGAATTGGAGGAGCTGCTCCTCAGAGAGAAGGAAGAGAAAATAGTTGCGCAAGAAGAGTTACAATGATATTGTGATGAAATTATAGAAACACGACTCCTAAAGATGAGATTGATGAGGAACTTTCTAAAGATGAAGCACTAAAGGAGGCAGCCTACGAGGAGGGTAAGAGAATGGCGTTTACAGAAATTGACTCCCGCCTCGAGGCAGCAGCTGAAGCTGGAAGATAAGAAATAATTTCTTATTTGATCCACTAATTGCAAAGTATAATGCTCGAGTTCTCATGCACCGCGACCTATTCGAGGTTACCTCGAATAGGTGGATGAGGCATGGGATACTTTAATAAAGATTAAAAAAGTTAAGCTGGGAACTGAGTAGTTCGATGAAGGAGCTTCTGTGAAGGAAGTTGTGACGACACGCAAATCCATACCCTTGGAATCGACAATAATCCACGCATGTCCGACCCAAAAAGCACAGACTGACGGAAAGTCAAGACAAAGAAAAGAAGAGAGAAGAAGAGAAGAGAAGAAAGAGAGAAGATAGAACCAAACAGAACAATACAGAATCTCACGTCACAGCGGAAAATATATAATATCATATCAATGATCTTTACAAAATAGAAACTGTATATACATACATCAATCAGAGTTCAACAATCAACTAGAGTTATCAACTTGAACAGTTATAATAACCTATCATCACAAATGTTGATAATAACAACAACTAAGCACAGCGGATAATCAATAATCAAAACAGATACGCGTATACGAAATGAAGATCTCCAGCTCGCTTGCTGAAGCTCCAAAGGCATTAAATCTAGACCTGTAAATATACTCAGTTTGACTCGAGCATTGAAAGGGAAGAACGTCCGGATCAGTCTGGTAAACCAGCATGAGAAACACACTCAACTGAATTTATTAAATTACCAAACTTTTCCTTTATCAAAACAAAAGTATCTCGTAAGACAAGTCCACACATAAACACAGACATGTTTTTACCTTACGATAACTAAAACATTTCTTTCCTATCAAATCCTCTTATATTATACTAGTGTCTAGTATATACAAATAATATTAATCATAGTCGAAGTGGTTACCCATATAGCATTTCGAGGCTATTCATTACGCGTTTACAAACAAAATCGCAGCTCGTAGTAGGGTTTGGATTTCCATGCAAATGACCAGGTGAAGGGACTACCTTCCGGCAGTACATCTCTAGAAGAATGCACCGAGGACCATCACAAAGGATCCTCTACCAACACAAGACCGGCCCACCTCTATAATTAGATGGTATCGAATATATCGTCCTCCAGTCGTTACCGGCCTTTACCGAGGGCCCTCTAAGCATACAAACCACATAATCAGATACACGACGTCATAGCGTGTAAAGATATATCTAGAAGAGGATGATCATATCCTACTTGGGAACGACCCACTTAGCCCAGCTGCATCTAACCTTGTTTTGGTCATTTTTGGTTGATGAGGCCTGAAGAGGTAATGATTACCTTTCATAATCACATATCACATCACTTTGAATGCCACACAGCCATTTTCGTTGACTACTAATTGCCTTCCACAAAAATACAACCCTTAAACTCATACGTCTCAAGGAGGGTGTTAAGATAAGAGAAGTTGTCTTCTCCGCCACCACTGATGTACGATTGTAAAAACCTATGTACGTAATCTGTAGAAATGCAATGTCAAACAAACGTCCATACAAGTTGTCCAGGAACAGGACAAACCGAAGGTACTTTCCTATCACATCCTGTAGGAAAAATCCCTAGGATTAGTATCGTATAGTCCTCGTGTTGGAAATTTCATAATGAAGAGACACTGCTACTGGAGGTCTATTGGGATTTTAACCCCAAACGATCAACAAGCAGTCCCCCACTATGAAACTCCGGAATATCAATATCATCACAAGCAACCTGCTCAATCGTCGCGTATACGTTGGTTCGAAGTGGTTTTTAGATAAATCTCATCCCGGTCTCTTCGCACCAACAACGCAAAATCGTTTCTCAACCTCACACAGCAACTAAGTCCCATAGACTTATCACGTCTCCAACTTTCAACTTGCTATCCTTCAGGCCAAGAAGGAAGCTCGATAGATTGGAGTAATACTCCGCACTATATGAATCAACATCCTCAACACAAACGATAATCAAGCCTACACAGAAGGCTACATACTAACTGTACGACTAAATAGTTCCCACATCAAGTCGAGGAACTAAAATTTGGCAAAGTTTTATAGTCGGTTACTTAACTATCAAAACAAACAAATAAATATTCAGCACCATAACAATCAACGGGCCCTTTTAATTAATCTTTTAGTAATTAAACCATTTGCCAAATATTCACCTCAAATTATCTTTAAAAAGATGTATTCTCAAAACCATTTTAACTTTTCGATATTGGAAAACATTTCCATATACTTATTTTATAATAATTAATTCACAAATCAATTTATTTTCAATACTTAGGAAATATTCCACATGCTTAAATCAGGATTAAGTCTATATTTATTCTTTAAGGAAACAATCACTCAAACACATTTATTTGGGTCAAAATGAATGTTGCGTAAAACATCGTTACGACAACTCAAAACCATTAATATAGGGATTCGAAAATAAGATAGGTATACAAACCCCAATACTATACAAAAACATTTCCTTTTAAAAATCATTTACTATAACAACAGGGTTACAGTCCATCATTTCCTTACTTCTCGAAAACATCTATTTCAACAATGAATGGTGAAATTTATGTATTCGATACTTAACACCTTTAAAACCATCTTTAAGACATTTTATTCCATTTAAAATATCACTTCCCAAAAAATTTATTTGATATATTATTCACTGTCCAAAATCGTGAATATAAATCGTTTACCAAATTTAATATTATTTTAACATTTAATTTAAAGGATAATCCACTGTCCAAAATCGTGGATATATCTGCTTTAATAAACTTCTATAATTAACTTAACAAATTCAATTTATTTCGGATTTATAAAATAATTACATTTAATAACTAAATTACATGCCAAAATCCAGTTTATAAGTTAATTACTTATAATTCATTTATTCTACAGAATCCATTCATTTTATAACTTCACAAATTATATAAATCTTATTACTTATAAGATTCATTTGTAGCTCGTTTTAACATTTACAAAACTTATCTATAATTCAATTACTTTGATTTATAAAATATCAATTTTATAAATCTTCTATATAAACCATTTAATATAATTCAAAAATCTCGATTTTAACTAAACTCATTCTTTAATAATTCCAAATCGTTATTAAAACTTTTATAACTCCAAAAATCATACTTAAGTATATTTCACAAAAATCATAATTTTTATAATATAAAAATTATCACATTTATTTACTTAAATAAATTCATTTCTTAACAATTCAAAAATTCACCAAAACGTATATTTTCAAAATCACTTTAAAAATCTGTTTTAAATAAAAATCATCACTTTAATATTTTTAAAATTATCAAAATAGGCCCAATGTTGCAACAGCACCAAATACATTAATCACGGCATCCAAAACATCATATATCAATATGATGACGGAATATATATCAATATCTGTAAATAAATCAATACTGTTGAGGAATCCAGTTGGATCCCCCCAACATGTCACCAGCAACAAATATACATATTAGAAATATGTGTACAATGCCCGCTTTTAGGCAGACACGCGTACAAAGGGTCATCCGCTCATACACGGGAACGTTTAGGGTCATCTGCTCCACTAGGCAGGAATATATCCAAATACTAATCAATATATCATATATCGTCCAAACTATCATCAATCATCATAAATAATATTTATTCTCACTTATATAAAAATATTAGTGAGTCAGAAAGAGTGAGTTGTACTCACATTGCTTGTAGTCGTTGCGTTAGCGATTTATTCCCACTAAAATTAAACAAGCGTTTAATTTCAACCAAATCCCAGTCCAGCTCCATAATGTAGTGCTCGTCAATACGAACCCAACGCAATTCGTTTCGTGCGAAACAGACCTTGTATGACAGTGTTATGGCATTACAAAGTTATACGAATTTATATATATATTAATTTCAATTTTCTTTTTAATTTTTTAAACCTTTTTACATCATAGCTTTGCATTTCCATCCAACAAAATTTGGCCGTGTTTCCTTTCTTAGGATAACGATCACGTACCTAAACCCATCATCACGCGACAAAATTTGATTGCCGCACCCCCCGTGTTCCAGTAAACGATGGTCGGTGCACACCGTTCGATGCGCCTACGCGTGCACTCCCACTAGCCAGAGCCGCTTCGAGCTCGGCCTCCATCTTGCCTCAAATAATGTGAACAAATGCCGGTCGTTCAAGCTTGATTTGCCGTCAATCGACTTTGTTTTAAACGATCTCCACCGTTGGATTTATCGATCGTGATGTGCTCTACAAATTTTATTTAGAAATCGAAGCTCGAAAATGTATGAATTAAGAAATAATTAAGGAAGAAGAATTGAATGATTTTGGCCGTTGAAATACAACCGCCGGCTAGCCCTAATTGTTGTTAGGGCATTGTGAAAAAGTGAATAATAATGTCCTTTTATAGAAAATTCGACGGCACTATTCGTCCCAAAAATTTTCAAACTCGAAACGAAGCGTGCCGCCCCGCATTTATAACGCTTTACCCCTATACCGAATGCAATATAATATATATTGGAAGCCAGTTCGACCGTATTTGATAGATAGGTTTTCGAATCGACAAACTTAAATTTAAAATTCACTCAAACCGATTTCTACGCGTTTTAGCTTGCCCAGGACAAATCGTAAATTCGATTGACACGAAATTTGAAATCTTACAATAATATAATACTATGGATCCGATGAAACTGGTTTCGTTGAAATCCGAGACTGTTTGGAAAATGGCTATTTTTACTCGTCAATTATATATTAAAATATTCAATTTTTTATAAATTAATTTTTAATTCGATTTTAAAAGTTCTCTAACATCATTCTAATTCAAGTAGAATTTAAAACAACTTTATAAATCATTTTTATTCATTTTAAATCCAAATTTCAATTATTTCTGTTATTTCAAATATTCAATTAACAATTTAATTATCCAATTAAATCACTATATTCGAAATATTATTTATTCAGCTTATAAAATTAACTTGTGAATATTTAAAATCTATTAAATATACGAATTTCAAATGATTGAAATTTTGGGTTGTTGCATTCTCCCTTACTTAAAAGAATTTCGTCCTCGAAATTACCAAGTAAGAAAAAGTCACAAAATCAGTTAATTTTTTTTAAAACAATTCATTCAATTTAGATTTACCAAAATCACTTAAATGTTTAACTTTCCTAAAATCCAATAGTTAAACTTTTTACGAAAACTTTTCTAAGTTTTCAAATCTACTTAGTTATCTATTCAAAACCAACTATATCGTTTCAATTTTCAACTCGAAATCAAAACTTTAGTTATCAAAAATTTTCCAAAATCTCAAAAATTTCCAACACCTCAAATTTTCAAAAAATTTCGCCAGCGTCTCCTTTGCGCGGTTCAATCCGAGAAAATAGCAATATATATCACAAATATACATCTCATCATCAAGGATGAGACATCCCGAAGGGAAAAAAGTATAAAAGTACGATATGTAATCCGAGATATGTACCTTATATATTATTAGCGAGCAAATACGGCTAATATACCGCGATAGCGAGCTCCAAATGCAAAGCAAGCGCCATCCGCACCTACTAAACACTCAATACACAAATGAGAAACATGTATATAGAAAGTAATATCAATATACAACATATACCAACAACTATATATGCCAATCTAGCAAATGCAACAAAAGCAATAAATCCAACCATCAAACAACTATCATCCAACTACATCCAATATCCAAATCAATACACTTTCACTTCTCATTAATATTTACTGAATTGATTTTCAATTTAATCACATTTGATTCATTAACATTGGATTTACTAACATTCATTCATTCATATTCAATTAGTTTACATTCACTAACTCATACTAAAATTAGTTCACTTCTACTTCAAATTAAATTTAATTCTATTTAACTTCACTTAACTTCCCATTTGAATTCAATTATTTAGGTTCAATTTTATCAATTCAATTTCATATGAATTTTTATTCAATCAACTAACATCCATATAACAATCAATGCAAATCCAACATTACCAAATTAATTTATTTTACCTTCATTCAGTTTGGTTCAAAACATTTAATTTAGATTGAATTCTAGTATTCACTATATTCACTTTTATAATTAAAGTTGAATTTCATAATATAACTCAAATTCATTTTCATTTAACTACTTTTATCTCATTAATTCACCTTATTAATTTACTTCGATACCAAAATCAACTTCCTTCAACATTACTTAAGTTATATTTCATTTCAACTTCATTTACATTTAGTATACAACTTAAGTTCACTAATAATTTAATTCAAATTCTACTTTATTTAACTTCTACTTAAGTCAAATTCATATCACTATTCAAATACAGATTTTGCAGTGCTTAACAAAATGTTTAACCATTTTAACAATTCGTTTTACTTACCTTATGCCTTAAGTTTAATTTTTACACCAATAACTTATCAAATTTGGTTCAAATCCAATTCAATTTATTTAACCTTTTTTTAGTTAAATTTCAAATCATATATTTTATTATACTAACTCAAATTTCTTTCCACTTTACTAAAGTAAATTCCTACTTCATATTATAAGTCCAAAACTCGTTCCACTTATTTTTATCAATTTTAACTTGGATTTTAAATCAAATTTGTTTATCATAACAAAACTTATATTTTCAATTTACTATTGGTAGCAAATCCATCACACAGAAACTCGAAAATTATACTGATGATGCTGCAGTCATCACCCTTATTATTTCCCATCACAGTAGTTAATCGGTGCTTTATATTCTTTGTAAAATACCATTTTATATTTATAAATCACTTTAAATATAAATCACTTTTATAAACCATTTTACTTATATAATTTCATTGTATTATTTCACCTTACTTATATAAGATCCATTCCAAATTCATTTATCTTATTTAGATTTATAATAATATAATCACTTTAACTTTTGAAAAACAACTTTCAAAATCAACAGGATTCAAATTTTCAAATACTTAGTTTAAAATCCATTTTTCATTTACAACTCACATTTATAAATATATCCATGTTGTTTCATTTTTATATATAAGATCATTTCACAATTATAAATCATATTAATTATTATTCCATACTTATAATTCATTTTCTTATATAATTAATTTTTTTACAATTGTTTCTTTTATTTAGATTATTCAAAAATCTTTCATTAACTTATATATTTACGTTTTCAAACAACCAAACAATTAATTTATACACTTTAATAATTCTTGAAAAATTATTTCCTTTATATATAAAATATAATCGAGGTAAATTATTTCATTTACTCAATTTAAAATAATACTATGTCGACTTGCCTCGTTTAAGTGTTTGGAAATCCCTATCGGTAACATGGCGTCCCACATACCAACTATAATTCACAAACAGCTCAACAGATAAGTAAACACAACATAAAACATTTTTTATTCACTAACAAATATGCACTCATATATATAATACACTCAACTCAATATAGGGTGCTAATGTCCCTATCTATACTGAGTACACATCAAAGCTTACGAATATACAAAATCTAAGCTCCGATACCAGCTGTGAAGACCCGCAAATCCGTACCCATTGAATCGACAATAACCCACACATGTCCAACCCAAAAAGCACAGACTGACGAAAATTCAAGAGAAAGAAAAGAAGAGAGAAGAAAAGAAGAGAAGAAAGAGAGAAGATAGAACCAAACAGAACAATACAGAATCTCACATCGCAGCGGAAAATATATAATATCATATCAATGATCTTTACAAAATAGAAACTGTAGATACATACATCAATCAGAGTTCAACATTCAACCAAAGTTATCAGCTTGAACAGTAATAATAACCTGTCCTCACAAATGTTGATAATAACAACAACTAAGCACAACGGATAATCAATAATCAAAAAGATACGCATATACGAAATGAATATCTCCAGCTCGCCTGCTGAAGCTCCAAAGGCATCAAATCTATACCTGTAAATATACTTGGTCTGACTCGATCATTGAAAGGGAAGAACTCCCAGATCAGTCTGGTAAACCAGCGTGAGAAACACACTCAACTGAATTTATTACATTACCAAACTTTTCCTTTATCAAAACAAAAGTATCTCGTAAGACAAGTCCATACATAAACACAGACATGTTTTTACCTTACGATAACTAAAACATTTCTTTCCTATCAAATCCTCTCATATTATTCTAGTGTCTAGTATATACAAATAATATTAATCATAGTCGAAATGGTTACCCATATAGCATTTCGAGGCTATTCATTACACCTTTACAAACAAAATCGCAGCTCGTAGTGGGTTTGGATGCCCATACAAATGGCCAAGTGAAGGGACTACCTTCCGGCAGTACATCTCTAGAAGAATGCACCGAGGACCATCATAAAGGATCCTCTACCAACACAAGACCGGCCCACCTCTATAACTAGATGGTACCGAATATATCATCCTCCGGTGGTTACCGACCTTTGCCGAGGGCCCTCTAAGCATACAAACCACATAATCTGATACACGACGTCATAGCGTGTAAAGATATATCATGAAGAGGATGATCATATCCTATTTAGGAATGACCCACTTAGCCCTACTGCATCTAACCCTGTTTTGGTCATTTCCGGTTGATGAGGCCTGACGAGGTAACGATTACCTTTCACAATCACATCACTTTGAATGCCACACGGCTATTTCCATTGACTTCTAATTGCCTTCCATAAAAATACAACCCTTAAGCTCATACGTCTCAAGGAGGATAGTAAGCTAAGAGGAAGTTGCCTTCTCCGCCGCCACTGATGTACAATTGTAAAAACCAATGTACGTAATCTGTAGAAATGCAATGTCAGACAAACATCCATACAAGTTGTCCAGGAACAGGACAAACCGAAGGTACTTTCCTGCCACATCCTGTCGGAAAATCCCTAGGATTAGTAGCTAATAATCCTTGCATTGGATATTTCATAATAAAGAGACCATAACTACTGGATGTATATTGGGATTTTAACCCAAAACGATCAACAAGCATTCCACCACTATGAAACTCTGGAATATCAATATCATCACAAGCAACCTGCACGATCGTCGCATATACGTTGGTTCGAAGTGGTTTTCAGATAAATCTGATCCCGGTCTCTTCGCACCAACAACGCAAAAGCGTCTCTCAACCACACACAACAATTAAGTCTCATATACTTATCACGTCTCCAACTTTCAACTTACTATCCTTCAGGCCAAGAAGGAAGCTCGATAGATTAGAGTAATACTCCGCACCATACGAACCAACATTCTCAACACAAACGATAATTAAGCTTACACAGAAGGCTACGCAAAATGTACGACTAAATAGTTCCCACATCAAGTCGAGGAACTAAAATTTGGCAAAGTTTGATAGTTGGTTATTTAACTATCAAAACAAACAAATAAATATTCAGCATCATAACAATCACTAGGCCCTTTTAATTAATCTTTTATTAATTAAACCATTTGCCAAATATTCACCTCAAATTATCCGTAAAAAGATATATTCTCAAAACCATTTCAACTTTTCGATATTGGAAAACATTTTCATATACTTATTTAATAATAAGTAATTCACAAATCAATTTATTTTCAATACTTAGAAAAATATTCCATATACTTAAATCAGGATTAAGTATATATTTATTCTTTAAGGAAACATTCACTCAAACACATTTATTTGGGTCAAAACGAATGTTGTGTAAAACATCGTTACGACAACCCAAAACCATTAGTATGGGGATTCAAAAATAAGTTAGATATATAAACCCCAGTACTATACAAAAGCATTTCCTTTCGAAAATCATTTACTATAACAACAGGGTTATAGTCCATCATTTCCTTACTTCTCGAAAACTTCTATTTCAACAATGAATGTTGAAATCTATGTATTCGATCTTAACACCTTTAAAAACATTTTTAAGACATTTTATTCCATTTAAAATATCACTTCCCAAAACATTTATTTGATATATTATTCACTGTCCAAAATCGTGAATATAAATCGTTTACCAAATTTAATATTATTTTAACATTTAATTTAAAGGATAATCCATTGTCCAAAATCATGGATATATCTCCTTTAATAAACTTCTATAATTAACTTAACAAATTCAATTGATTTCGGATTTATAAAACAATTACATTTAATAACTTAATTACATGCCAAAATCCAATTTATAAGTTAATTACATATAATTCATTTATCTACAAAATCCATTCATTTTTTAACTTCACAAATTATATAAATCTTATTACTTATAAGATTCATTTGTAGCTCCTTTTAATATTTACAAAACTTATCTATAATTCAATTACTTTTATTTATAAAATATCAATTTTATAAATCTTCCATATAAACCATTTAATATAATTCAAAAATCTCGATGTTAATTAAACTTATTCTTTTAATAATTCCAAATCGTTATTAAAACTTATATAACTCCAAAAAGCATACTTAAGTATATTTCACAAAAATGATAATTTTTATAACATAAAAATTATCATATTTATTTACTTAAATAAATTCATTTCTTAACAATTCAAAAATTCACCAAAACGTATATTTTCAAAATCAATTTTAAAATCATTTTAAATAAAAATCATCACTTTAATATTTTTAAAATTACCAAAATTGGCCCAATGCTGCAACAGCACTAAATACATCAATCACGGCATTCAAAACATCATATATCAATATGATAACAGAATATATATCAATATCTGTAAATAAATCAATACTGTTGAGGAATCCAGTTGGATCCCCCAACCTGTCACATGCAACAAATATACATACTAGAAATATGTGTACAATGTCCGCTTCGAGGCAGACGCGCATACAAAGGGTCATCCGCTCATACACGGAAACCTATAGGGTCATCTGCTCCACTAGGCAGGAATATATCCAAATACCAATCAATATATCATATAACATATATCATTTAAACAATCATAAATCATCATAAATAATATTTGTTCTCACTTTATAAAATATTAGTGAGTCGGAAAGAGTGAGTTGTACTCACATTGTTTGTAGTCGTTGCATTAGAGATTTATTTCGATTAAAAATAAACGAGCGTTTAATTCAACCAAAATTTTCACTAGCTCAAACAAATCCTAATCCAGCTCCATAATGTAGCGCTCGTCAATACGAACCCAATGCAATTTGTTTCGTGGGAAATAGACCTTGTATGACAATGTTATAGCATTACAAAGTTATACGAATTTATATATATATTACTATCAATTTTCTTTTTAATTTTTTAAACCTTTTTACACCATAGCCATGCGTGTCCATCTAAAAAAATCTAGCCATGTTTTCTTTCTTCTCCCCCAGGCTAACTATCATGTACCTAAACCCATCATCATGCGGCAAAATTTAATGGTCGCACCCCCCGTGTTCCAGTAAATGATGATCGGTGGCCGCCGTTCGATGCGCCTACGCGTGCACTCCCACTGGCCAGAGCAGCTTCGAGCTCGGCCTCCATCTTGCCTCAAAAAACGTGAACAAACGCCGGTCGTTCAAGCTTGATTTGCCGTCAATCGGCTTTGTTCTAAATGATCTCCACCGTTGGATATATCGATCGCGATGTGCTCCACAAGTTTTATTTCGAAATCGAAGCTCGAAAATATACGGATTAAGAATAATTGAGGAAGAAGAATTGAAATATTTCAGCCATTGAAATACAACCGTTGCCCTAGTTGCTGTTAGGGTTTTGTGAAAAAGTGAATAATAATGTCCTTTTATAGAAAATTCGACGACACTATTCATCCCAAAATATTTCGAACTCGAAACGAAGCATGCCGCCCGACGTTTGTAATGTTTTAACCCTATTCCAAATGCAATGGAATATATATCGGAAGCCAATTCGATCGTATTTTAAAGATAGGTTTTCGAGTCGACAAATTTAAATTTAAAATTCACTTAAACCGATTTCTACGCATTTTAGCTTGCCCCGGACAAACCGTAAATCCGATTGACACGAAATTTGAAATCTTACAACAATATAACTTTACAAATCCGATGAACTTGGTTTCGTCGAAATCCGAGACTATTTGAAAAATGGTTATTTTTACTCGTTAATTAAATATTAAAATATTCAATTTTTTACAAATTAATTTTTTATTCGATTTTAAAAGTTCTCTAACATTATTCTAATTCAAATAGAATTTAAAACAACTTTATAAATCATTTTTATTCATTTTAAATCCAAATTTCAATTATTTCTGTAATTTCAAATATTTAATTAATAATTTAATTATCCAATTAAATCACTATATTCGAAATATTATTTATTCAGCTTATAAAATTAACTTGTGAATATTTAAAATCAATTAAATATATGAATTTCAAATGACTGAAATTCTAGGTCGTTCCAGAAGTGCTTCGAGGAAACGAGCCTTCAGACCTGTCTGCAGTAAAAGCCTTCTAGGGTAGAGATTCCTTGCCATCAAAGGGAAAGGACGACATTGTTGGCCCATCCGGTATCGAGTCTCAAGTTCCTCGTTCCGCGCAGCCGACTGATAGCTCGTCACTCAATCCTCCCGAGCAGCATGTTGGCTACGACCCGGAGAAGCCTGGGCTCGATGTTCACATTCTATCCCTGATCCCAAAGGGTGAGACTCCCAAAACAGTTGAGAGCCAACTGGAAGCCGGTATGTAGTTTTTCCTTCTAGAGTCCAAAAGTCCATTTTTTTTTGCATGTAATAGTTGTATTCTAAAATTTGTCTTTTATGACTTCGTGTAGGCCATTCTAATCCCATACCAACTTCAAGGAGCAATGTCTCCACAGAGAGGGAAGAGAAAATGGGAGGGGCATTTCACACTAGGGAAACTCCCTGACCCGATGCTCAAGTGATCGGGGCGTTCGATGAGGACAAACTTGAGAATCCCTTTCCTGTAGAAGAACATGATGAGGTTGAAATAATGGACGCCTCCGAACATACTTCAAAACTGAGCATGGAGGAGCAAATCCTGGAAGAGGGGAAAAAGAAAGCTGAACTTAATGTTGAGCCTCAGGTGGTGGAACTTGATGATCCTCTTAACAGGCCCTTGGAGGTCATTTCCTCGGTAGGACCACTCCTCTGGAGGTTCCTCTTCCTCTCCCGAACACCACCTCGCTAGGAAGCATGGCGTCCAAGAGTAACGCTTGGATGAGGATCCTTCATGGAAACCAAGGAAGGAGAAAAATCATAAAGGTAGTTATCTGGTCATGCCTCGTTCAACCTAAATAAGCTTGAATCATGTAGTTGTTTCTATTTACTTTTATAGTCGTTGTAAATAAACTTTTTACTTCGAGCTTAGGAGAAGTTGTAACGAAACTTAATCTTCGATTATTAAATAAAATTTTGTTTCTTTGTTTTTGATGATTTTCATTGTTTAGCTTATCATCGAACTTGTAATTGAAATCCAAAGTTTCGTGGGTTATGCAAATGCCTGTTTGCTTCCACATGACTTGGAGTCTTCCGAATTACTTATATTTTAGTCCATGCTCCGGGAACTTAGATATTTTTTGAACCGTTTATACTCTAGTTTGCATTCTGGGGATTTGGATATTTTTTGAGTCGTTTATACTCTAGTTTGCACTCCGAGAACTCAGAGTAATCTAGTCCGCACTCTATGGACTTAGAGATTTTTAAGTCATTTATGCTCTAGTCCGCACTCCGAGGACTCAGAGCACTCTAGTTCGTGCTCTAAGGGCTCAAAGCTTTTTACGTCATTTGTACTCTAGTCCACACTCCATGGACTCAGAGTACTCTATTTCGCGCTCTGGGGACTTAGAGGTTTGTAAGTCGTTTATACTCTAGTCCATACTCCGGGGGCTTAGATTACTCTAATCTACGCTTTGAAGACATAGAGATTTTTAAGTCGTTTATACTTTAGTCCGCACTCCGTGGACTCAGAGTAGTTTAGTCCAGGCTTTGGGATTAGAGAGATTTTTAAGTCGTTTATACTCTAGTCCACACTTCAAGGACTAAGAGTACTCTAGTCCATGCTCCGAGGACTTAGAGATTTTTAAGTCGTTCATACTCTAGTCCGCATTTCAGGGACTCAGAATAATCTAATCCATGCTTTGGGGACATAGAGATTTTTAAGTCGTTTAAACTCTATTCCGCACCTTGGGAACTCAGAGTACTCTAGTTTGCGCTTCGGGGACTTAGGGATTTTTAAGTCGTTTATACTCTAGTCCACACTTCGAGGACTCAGAGTACTCTAGTCCACGCTTCGGGGACTTAAAGATTTTTAAGTCGTTTATACTCAAGTCCGCACTTCGGGACTCAGAGTTATATAGTCCGTGCTTTGGGAACTTGGAGATTTTTAAATCATTTATACTCTAGTCCACACTCTGGGAACTTAGAGTACTCTAGTCCGTGCTACGGGGACTTAGAGATTTTTAAGTCATTTATAATCTAGTCCGCGCTTTGGGGACTTAAATATTTTTAAGTCGTTTATACTTTGGTCCACACTACGGGGACTCAGAGTACTCTAGTCCGTGCTTCGGGGACTTAGAGATTTTTAAGTCGTTTATACTCTAGTCCATACACCGCGGACTCAAAGTACTCTAGTCCATGCTTCAGAGACATGGAGATTATTTTTCAATTGACTTTTAATTTTATGTGTGCCTTCATACGCCAAACAGAATAATGTAATTTAATTTTTCCATGGAATTATAACACACGGAACATCAACAGTTTATAGAAAAATGGCTTTAAGCCTTTATTGACCATAACAAATAGGAACAACCTGAATTGTGTTATTACATGCCGAAAACAAAGAACAAGAAAAGAAATATATACAGCAAACAATTGCAACCAAAAATGCTAAAGAAATAGACTAAGTGTAATAACGGTGCAAATCCTCGCTATTCCATGCTCGGGGGAGCGTCATGCCATGACGGTCGTTAATTTGAAATTTTCTTCTCTAAGCTTCCGTTCGGTGATGTATGGACCTCCCATATGGGATTCGTATGTGACAGGATTGGGAAAAGTCACTTCAAAACAAGATCACCCACATCAAAGATTCTCGGTCGAACTTTTTCATTATAATATCGATCGACTCGGTGCCAATATGCAGCTACCCTTAAATCTGCTTCTTCACATTTTTCATTGACAAAGTCTAGTGATTCCAGTATTAGATCCCGATTTATTCTAGAATCATAGTGAGTCGCCCGGTGAGAGGGAACTTCAAGTTCCACGGGTATAATAGCTTCAGTGCCGTATGCTAAATTAAATGGAGTATGAACAGTCATGGACATATGGGTGGTTCTATAGGCCCACATCGCTATTAGAAGCTCATTCACCCACTTGCATCTGCCATTCTCCAAATATTTTTTTCAATATGGACTTGATTATTTTGTTTACGGCTTTAACTTGTCCATTGGCTTTAGGATGAGCAACTCCCACAAAACTTTTCTCAATGCAATATTTTTGGCAGAATTCTTTGAACTCTCTACACTGAAATTGAGTTCCATTGTCCATAATGATAGTTAGTGGGAAGCCAAAATGGCATATGATGTTTCACACAATGAAATTAATTACCTTTTTGGTGGTGATCGTAGCTAAGTGCTCTGTTCCACCCACTTGGTAAAGTAATCGGCCACAACAATTGCATATTTCGCACCACCTCTGAAGATTGGCAAGGAGCCGATTATATCGATCCCTCATATTGCAAATGGCCAGGAACTAACCATTTGTGAGAGTTCCATCGGTGGTGCTCTAGGGATTTTTGCATACTTTTGACATTTTTTGCATCTTCTTACATAGTCCGCAGCATCCCGATTCACAGTTGGCCAATAGTATCCATAACGGAGGATCTTTTTTGCTAGTGTTTGCCTCCTAGTATGTCGCTACATTCTCCTTCATGAATTCTTTTAAGATCCGCTTTATCTCATTGTGGGCGATGCACCGAAGTAAGGGAACTGAGAATCCTTTTCGATACATTATTCCAACCTGCATTATAACCATGGTGCTTTGCTAACGACATGTCGTCTTTCGTTCTTTCTCTCAGGCAAAGTTCCATGTAACAAGTATTGTTTGAATGGGGTCATCCAAGACTCCCTCTCAGTTTCCGTTTCTAACACAAAATCTACTTCCATCTCGCTTATACTCGAGGCATGTAAAATTTTGACGGGAACTAAGCCCATCTGCTGTGCATCACCAGTACTTGTGAATTTTTCCAATGAATCGGCTTCCCCATTTTGTTCATGTAGGATACGCGAAATATCGTAATATTCAAGGTCTAACTTTTCCTAAACCCGGGTGAGGTATGAGGCAAGTCTTTGCCCCTTTGCTTGGTAGTCTCCCCGTACTTGGTGCACCACTAATTGTGTGTCACAAAAGATTTCAACCGATTTTTCTCCAAGTTCCCTAATAAGTTTTAAGCCAGCAATCAATGCTTCATATTCGACTTCCTTATTTGTAGCTGGGAAATCGAGTTTCAACGCATAACAAACTAATATGTTTTCGAAGGTTACAAGAATAACACCATCCTCAGAACAACGATCGTTGGATGCCCCATCAATGTGCAACTTCCATCGAATGGGGGGAACTGCATCACCACTACCTGGCTCATCTAATATGGTGAATTCTACAATGAAGTCTGCTAGCGCTTGCCCTTGGATAGCCCTCCGTGGCAGGTAGGTGATATCAAATTGGCTCAACTCAATGTTCCATTTAAGCAATCTTCCTGAGGTTTCTGGTCGTTGGAGCACTTGTAGCAGAGGTTGATCAGTATAAACACTAATCGGGTGTGCTTGAAAATATGTACGGAGCTTGCGTGATGTAATGACCAAGCAGTAGGCTAGCTTCTCAATCTTAGGATAATTTATCTCTGTCCCCATTAGACATTTATTACCATAGTACACTGGCTTTGAATTTGGTCCTCCACACGAACCAAGGCTGTACTGATGGCATGCTAAGATACGACCAAGTAAACATATAATTCCTCATGATCAACAGGCTTTGATAGAACCGGAGGCCTCTCCAAGTGTCTCACCAGACCTCGAAACGCATCCTCACAGTATGGCGTTCATTTAAAATTTCTTTTCCCTTTCCTTATCACATCAAAGAAAGGAAAACACTTATCGGTCGCTCTGGATATGAATTAACTCAACGCGACGACGTTTCCATTTAGGGTTTGTACTTTCTTTATAGTTCTGGACGCTTGTATGTCTCGATTGGCCTGAATTTTTTCCAGGTTTGCTTTGATTCCTCGCACATTGACAATAAAACCAAAAAAATTCCCCAACGAAACGCCAAAGGAGCATTTTAATGGATTGATTTTCATTCCGTAGTATCTGAGCATGTTAGACATCTCTGCTAAGTCTCGAATGTAGTCGTTTGACTACCATTACTTCACAAGCATGCCATCCACATAGACTTCCATTTTTCTAATAGTTTGGTCTTTAAACAACTGATTCACAAAACGTTGATAAGTTGCTCCTGCGTTCTTCAACCCAAAAGGAATCACTACATAACAATATAGTCCAACGTTCGTGACAAAATTAGTGTGTTCTTGGTCTGGAATGTGCATCGGGATTTGACTATATCCCGAATACGCATCCATGAATGACAATAATTCATGTCCTGTTGTTAAGTCGACCAGCTGATCAGTTCTGGGTAAAGGGAAACTATCCTTAGGGCATTCCTTGTTCAGGTCTGAGTAATCAACACAGGTCCTCCATTTCCCATTTTCTTTTCTCACTACTACGGGGTTAGATGCCCATTAAGGTTAGAGGGCATCGCGGAAGAACCCATTGGCTTTGAGTTTGTCCACCTCCTCTTTTAGGACAGCGGACCTCTCTGGGTCCGTACCTCTCCTTTTATATTTTATTGGCACATACTTAGAGTCAATGTTCAACATATGACTTGCAATGGCAGGAGAAATCCCACACATATCAAAGTGCGTCTAAGCGAAGGCTTCTAGATTCGCTCGGAGGAAATCGGTAAGATCCTCAATCATGTGGGATTAAGTCGTGATCCAATCTTAACCACCCATGATGAATCATCATGGCTGACTGGAATGTCAATCGTCAGTTCAGCCAATGTTGCTTTAGCTTGTCCCTCAGATCTATGTCTTTATAGATCCGATGATGTTGCCCGAGCTAAGGCTCGGGCATTACTTGTCAATTTTGAGCAACATGGACGTGGACAGAGTTGTCCACCACCTTTCCATTCTCTCTTCGCTGGTCCTCCTCTGCTCAGCCACATAACATGCGCGACCAATCGCTTAGTCGCGATGCACTACACCAACTCCTCTATTCATCGGAAACTTCAAGGTTAAAAACCACAGGGCTAAAGCTGTCCTAAACTCCGCCAGGAACGGTTGACCCAAAAACAAATTATACGGGGAATCAACATCCAAAACAATGAACGATAAGATCCGCACCCTCCTACGTTCACCTTTCCCTAACTCAACTGTTAATTCAACGAAACCTACTGTATTAGTGATTGCACCATTAAACTGTGAATGCCGGATTTAGATGGTTTCAGATCCTTTGCCTCCATCTTCATTTGGTCATATGCCTTTTTGAAGACAATGTTTACGGAACTCCCGCAATCAATCAATATCCTTCCCACAAACGCTGGCCCAATCGTGGCCGAGATGACCAACAGGACAATGGTACGTGCCTCCACCTGATCGGAATCTCTACTCCAGAATACTATATCATCCGTCATCATTTGCTGCTGTTTCATCGAGGTTGCATCCTTTGTGTTTGAACTTCAAAATCCGCATGCTTTAGGGAACTAGCATACCGCTCCATTTCTTGCCAACTCTTGTCTGCCGGGTAAGGCCCACCTGTTAGTCTTGAGATGATGGTTTTGACGACAACAACCTTAGGACTAGTTATAAAATATAAATACTAACATTATGGTTTAGATATATATGTATATGTAGGATATAAACATGCAGGTACCAAAAATGAAGACTGTACAATATAGAGATTCAAGACTGAAGATATCAAGATTGAAGACTCATGAGTATCAAGATATCAAGAGTTCAAGATTTCAATAGTACAAGATAAAGTATTGAGTCTAGAATTATGTTAAAACTTCTTGAAAGAACTGACATCTTTATTCAAAATTTATTCGTGGAATGGAATCCATTTCGATCCTGTTAAATAGATGGAACCCTAGTGGGATGGAACCCACGAGAATATTTAGTGGAACATATAGTGGTCCTATTTTGAAATCCGCTAATTTTATAAAAATGTTTTTCAAAAATATATCTCTTATTTTTAAAAATGTTTTCGAAACTTCTTTTCATAAAGACATCTCTCTTGGTTTTAAATATTTAAGCCTCAAAACTATTTTTATCATTTATAATATTTTGATTTCAAAATTGTCCTCGATTTTAAACTATCTCTTGTTTTAATATTTAGCTTTAAAATATTTATACATTCAGATTTTAAATCACTTTATAGATTAAGATTATATATATTAAAAATTACTTTCTAAACTTTTTTATATGTTTAAACTATATTCAAATATATTTATAGAAATTGTTTTGATAAATTATAGAAACCAATTTTAATAAGAAAATCAAAACATCATTTTTGCCTTGAGCATGTCGACATACCCCTACCCCCCATGTCGACATGGTGTCTGTTAATTTCAAGTTTCAAAAGAAGTTTCTTTTCATCGTTTCTCTTCACGAACGGACATGACCGTTATTCTCCTATAAATACTGGACTTTCCAAACGAATTTTGAACTGAATTTTATTCCTTTCTTCTCTCCTTCTTCTCCACTCAAATATTATGGATATCTTAACAAAACTCTGCTGAAATCCTAAGTGAATGAAACTTGATAATCTCTTGTTTGATTCTCTGCCACTTTCTCCATAATAACCCAGTGCTATTCGGAGTTATAGGATTATTTGTTAATCAAACTGTTGAGTAAAATGTGCGGTTGAGCTTTGAAATCAATTGGGTGTGATTGTTTTCTCGGAAATCAATTAGGTGATCTTGTGGCCTGGTAAATCAAGAGAGTTTGCCCCAGACTCGTATACATGAGGTTTGACATCGTGGCCTTGAAATCGAGGGTGTAATTTGGGAGATTATTTTTGACAAGAAATCCGTACATTTGTGCAAGAATGGATGTATGGTAACTCCGAACCAGTATAAAATCCTTGTGTGTTCTTTCATTTACCGCTTTTACTTATTACTTGCATCTGTGTCCGATTCTGTGATTATATTTGTGTTTATGTATTGCATTTATTGGTGATAAAATTACATAAGTTTAAAAAAGATTTATTAAATCCACAAAACACTATTCACCCCTCCCCCTCTAGAGTAATTCTAACCTTAAGATCCGTAATCCGCATTTCTAACACCACTGGCTATAATGTTTTTGACTAATCTACCTCCAGTCTGAACAGGTTTCTCAGGTCGATGTGGAGTCTACCCGCGATTAGGATCGGATGTCCTCTGTCAGCCTTCCTACAGATTCTTAACAAACTGCTATGACTTCTTTGTCGAATCAACTTTTCTATAGCATTATGGAGGTGTCTACGTTCTTCGGTATTATGGTCGTAAGTCTCATGGAAGCGACAATACTTCCAAGTCTGTTTTTATTTCTCAGTGGATTCTTTTGGGTGCAGCTTTCGACATTGGAATGTTACAAGTTAATAAATAAATATTCTCCAGAGATGCGTTCAGAGGAGGGTATTCGTTGTAGGTTGTGATCCTTGTTTTCCACTTTCCTGTTTCCCTCTTCTTTTCGAATTTTCCTCCGTCGGATCATTAAACAGCTATGGCTTGTTTTGTACATTGACCAAGACCTTTCCAGAGTTGTCGCCAGATTGTTTTACCGCAATATTGCTTTGCACCATCTCATTGTCAAGCCCTGATGCACTACCTCGCCTTGTCCACCTGGCTTCGTCCCTTCTCATGTTTTGATTCACCTTTGAATAAAAACATTCCAGGGTAGTTGAAGGTTTTCCTGCCAGCCAATCACCAAACTCCGAATCGGGATCTACTCCTCGCATCACAGCCATTAGAATAGCGTGGTCATTCGGGTTGCTAACTTCGGTAGCAGCAACATGAAATCTCTGCGAAATCTCCTTTAACGCCTCCCCTGGAGCCTGAATCACACTGGATAAAGACTTCACATCCTTTGCACAACTGGTATGAATCCTAAACCGCTCCAAAAATTTCATCGCTAACTCATCAAACCTGGAGATAGATCGTGGAGGAAGTCAGGCGAACCACATGGTAGCGGTTCCAGATAGGGTTATTACGAAATATCTACGTTTAGTCACACTGTTTGCCCTGGCTGAGTCCATCATCCACTCATATCTCATTAAATTTTGTCGGGGATCAATCTTCCCTTTATAAGCTGAAATAGTTGGAATACTAAACTTCCGAGGTACTTATCCTGTAGGATAGCGTCTGTGAATGGAGTGTGGCTCCTAGACATGCCCCAATCATCGTTGAATAAGCCTTGATTTTCGCTCATCAATTGTATGACCACAGCTGATAGGTCCGGAGTTTGTATGGGAGGTGGCAAGTTGGGATCCTTTCTACACGATCGTTTTGGTTGGTGCCTCTTTGGTTGGTGATCTACAAAATGTGTGTCCTGAGGACCTTCTTCGTTATGACCTTAGTGAGCCGATCAGCCAGTTTCCACTCGTGCTCCAGATCCTAAGTTTCCCATTCCAACTTGAGTGCGATTACCCAGATGCAGGTGAGGGGCCATGGTTCCAGGTATGGAACCTGGACCATTCCTGTTGGATTGATCTATTGCGCCTATTTGCGCTGTTTCAATTCTATGGCGTCTACTCTTATGATGTTCATCAGACAAAGCAGAGCTGTCGGATGAGTAGTAGGAAGTGGAGCTTCGTCCAGCATTTTAATGTTGTTGTTGAGTAAGGTTGGTAATGAGATTGGCGTTAGCTTGAATTTGCCTGTTAAGTTGTCTCCAGCTTTCCATGAGTTCTCTCATCAGTTCATTGAACTCTGTTCTGGTGACAACTTCTATTTGGCATAGGACGGTGGCGGGTTCTGCACCTACATTAGCTTGCTGATTGCTTGGTCCTACTTATTGGACACTTGCGGTCTCATTGGCATCGGCGTGTGGGAGGCGGATCTAGTGCATGGCCTTGACATCTTAGAGTTATCTTTAGGAACTCTAACTAGAGTCTGTGAACTTTTGAGAATAAACTTGGATCTACTACAGGGGATTTCTTTAATCCAGTAGCGACAAAGTAGATCCTAACAGCCTAAGAATCCAGTTCTCAATGAAAGCACCAAAATTGGTCACTAACACCCTTGAATAGAATTTTGTAGAGAGGTCAATGAAGAAAATAAATTAAAACAGAGGAATATCATAGTAAAATGTGATAATAACATTAAAAACGAGAACACCAGAATTATATTGGTTCGGTGCTTACGTCCAATTTAAATGTAATCTTTATCGCTTCTTCAAAGAATTGAATACAGATACAATCCGTACGCAAACAGCTTGAGTACAAGATTTGAAAAAAAAGAAACCAGTATAGAAAATGGCATAGTCTCCCTGGTGTTCTCGAGAAAAGGTACCTTTTACTGTACCCCTGCCTCTCTTTTTATAGACGAAGATAAGCTGATCTCCCATGCAGGTCCAAGGCCGATATAGCTTGGCCATATATGATAATTATAACCTAGTCGAGCTAAGTAAGCAGAACCACTTCGGCCGAGCGACAATTGCCAAATCAGAATGCTTTAACAAATGACTCGAAGTAACTTCTCCGGGGTCTCGAAGGGAATACTAGCGTGACTCGAAGTAATGACATGTCGATCGCCTTGCATTGGGGTGGAACTGATAACTACCAACTCCCCTGTTATGCACAGAACCATGAGCGTTGAACCTGGACTGAACACCACACCCTAACCAACCCGCTATTTCCTTTCTTCTTCGACCAAGCGACAACTGTCGAAATACCTGGACTGAACGACGCATGTCAAACTAGTAAAACCGAACGATACATGGCCTTCCCTGACCGAGCGATGCACGGCTTTCCCCGGCCGAGCAATGCATGGCTTAGTGCCTTTAAGGCCGGACCACAATCAACTGGGCGACCAAGGCCGAACGAAATCCACACGTATCCACTAGATCCAAAGTTACCTCGACCGAACCAGTTGCTCTTGCTGTTCTTGGCTAACCCACCCTGGCTTCACTCTAGCTTCGAGCTATCTTGGCCGAGTCAATGTAAAATACATCAATCCTTGTGTATAAGCTGATCCAAACATGAGTTACATCAGTCTCTTATACTTCCAATCCTCTCTTAGCCTGGGTTTCGTCAAGGTTCAACCGTAGGCTTTACGACTATTGCCACGCAGTAGGACTAAAGTACCGGGTAACATCGACAAAGGTGAATGAAATCGTGGTTGAGCTGGTGAAGTTAAGGAGAAATGTTTGATGGTTGGGTTGATTATATATGGAGTTTATAATTCATGCAAGTAGTGTGGGAGACTGAGGGTATGTGATGAGGGCACGTATGTGAGTTGAATGGTTTTTCTATAAGGATAATGATGTGAAGTGGGAAGATGCAGCAGTGGTTTCAGGTAGAAGAAGTGGATGTGGAGATACATTGGTGGTCTGTTGTCGGGGAATAGAAGGGATGATGAAGTTCTTGGAAGTTTATGTAAAAATAAGAATGGCTATGAAGTGATTGAATGTTGAGGAGGCAGATTGTTGGTAGAGGCAGCAGCAGCGCGATGAGCTGGAGGCAGAGGGTGTTTGATATGGTTTCGAATGGTGGTTTTGAATGGTGATCCTATCAGAGTATCACTATGAGATAGTTTCGTGTATGTGCAGTTTCTTCTCTTCTTCTTCTTCTTCTTCTTCTTCTTCTTCTTCTTCTTTTTTCAATGTTTTGTTTGGGAGAAGTTATGAAAAGTGTTATGAGAGTGAATGATTTAAGGAAGCAATAAAGATGTGAACGGTTGTTTGCAGCAAGGCAGATGTGGTATGTTGAAGTGACTTGTTCATCAATTTGCAGTGATGAAGTTTGTGATGAGATGTGGAAAATTGATGAAATGGATATGGATAGAAAAGTAGGTCAGTAGGGATGTGAAAGGTGGTTGATGCAGTGGAGGTTATGATAAGGAAAAGGATGCACATAGGTGTGGGCAATGGGTTCAGTGGTTAGAAAAGTTGTTCAGGCAGTGGCAGAATTGATCTAGTGTGCAGATTGGCGAGATGATGGCAGCAAGATATGGAGAGGCGTCGTGGTTGTTTATATGTGGAGATTGAAAGTGGGTTGATGTATTGGTTGCTTGATTGTAATTTTTTGTTGAAATGGATATGGTAGTGATATGTGACCAGTTTTGGAGGTTGGATTGATATGTCAGCAGTGAGAATTTTGGAGATGTAGATGAGGTTTTGTGAAGTGTTGATATGGTGGTTTTGTGGTATGTAGCACCTGCTTGATGGTCTATGTGAATGTAGGAAAGTACGTTGTTGACTGTAGTTGTAGTATGGGGTTATTGGTATGAAGGAATGAGTGATAGCAGGAAATCGAAATGCACAGAGATAGAATGTCCAACGAATAAGTATAGAGCATAGTGTAAATTGCACGGCAATGTAACTGTACAAAGAGAGTGAAAATGGTGAATGGAAAGAGAATTGTAACTGTCAATGAGTTGTAAACAAAAATTGAATATGAAATGCAATGTTTTTTTGTTAAAATATGAAATGCAAATTGAAAACAAGCATACAATGAACACAAACAGAAGAAAGAAAAATTCATGCAAATACACAAAACAAAAACTGTTTTAAAAAAATATGCAGATGCAAAAACAACTATAAAACAAGAAACAAACACAAGGCAAACAAAAATAACACACAAACACATAATTTTTTTTCCTCTTTTTCTTCAAATGCAAACGCACAAAATAAAATCACACAAAAATCAAACGAAAATAATTCGAAGAATAGAAAATAAAATCAAAGCAAATTCCCTAGCAACAGCGCCAAAAATTTGTTTAACGGTAAATTTTCTATCTAGTTAGAAAACCGTCGATAAATTTTGAATTAAATTTATGCCGCAAGCGCACGACATACTATCGTAGTACGTAGTGAGTATGGGTCGATCCGTAGGGAATTGTTGATTTAAATTTCCTGTTCAATCAAATTAACCAAAGTTGAAAAGTGTGAAGCTAAAAAAGTAGAAAAATGACAAAAAGAAATTTGATAAAAATATGAGAATTTAGAGGCAATTTAGAGATAATTCCACTCTCTAGATTATATAGTTCAACAAAACATGAAATTATGATCTCTCTTTCTTGGTCATTAGTTAGTTTAATTGGTGTGTTTATCATAAGTATGGCCTATTTGTGCTATTAATTAGCTCAACATAAGCCATCAAACTATAACATATCCCTTAAACAACTTTTAACTCTCATTAAAAATAACAACAAGTTGAAAATGAAATCTATTTTAAGCATGGCCTATTAACTATTGTTTAGAAATATAGGCCATCAAATTTTGATTTAACATTCACTTCATTACCATCATCATATGTACATGAAGAGGTAATTATTGTTTATGATTGTTTAAGCATAGCCAATTTGTTATAAACAACATAGACTATCAAATTCAAAGCAAAAACAACAAGCTAAAACACTTCAACTATATGCATTAAGCACAAAAAGAGAGCAATAATTATCAAAATATTGAAGCCACATGATTAGAGGCTTTATTACCTCTAATGAAGGGATTAGCCACTCATTTGTGTTATCATGTCAACACAAGTAGCATGCAACATGAAACACAAAAAAGTAGAGAAAAGGAGAGCAAAATGAAAAGAAAAACTAAGTAAAAAGAAATAACACTAATCTACTTGCATGACAAGTAAACTATACTACTAACATAAGAAAAGAAGAAGCATGTAGTTAAAAAAGAATTGTAATAACATTGCATGAGAAAGGAAAATTACACGAAATAAAATGGCTAAGTAGCCATGGAAGAATAAGAGAAGTGCTTTGTTTATTTTTGTTCATAAATTAAAACTAACTAAGAGGAAGGGAGGGGTTACATGAAGATATGGGGTATTTATACAAGTTAGAAACCCTAATTCATATTTTTGGGGAATGCCCAATTTTCCCTTGAGGGAGTTTGGAGGCCAAGTAATCATTAGCATCAAATAACCATCATTTAGATGTGCATGAAGCTTTAAAATCTAATAGCTTGAGCATTAGCCTCTAATTTGTAAATGAATGTATGTGGATAGGTGGGGTCCTCCATGATCATGGTCTTGAATTATTTCCCTCTTCTTTCCATTGTATTCATTTGTGCATGCATGTACCTTCATAAAAGGATCTTTCATATGCATCCAAATTCCTATAAAAATCATCAAAAAATTACCAAGTATAAATTCTCAAGTTGACACATGCACCGAAATGACCATTTTGTCCCTGAGTGAAGATGAATATAGACGATTTGAAAATAACTGAATTATGGTTTAAACATGTTAAATGCCCAAATATGATCTTTATTTAAATAAAAAGAGATAAAATATGGATGTAAATATATGCGCATTTACTTGCACATCAAAGCCTCCTACACGTTACCGAAAGCTTATTCGTCTAATGAGGTACCTAAAAACCTCAACCTTGGACTACGCAAAATCGATTGAGCACCCGAGAGTTTAAGGGGAAAACATAAACTTCGAGTTAGACGTAAAGCCAGGTATGAATAATAATCTACCATATCAAATCATTTAAATATCAAGTGAGACCATGCCGCTTGGTGGAATAGGTTTACCCTTACTAGTATCCTAAAACCTTTATAAAATCATATACTGTTCTCTTGCATCCACAATGGTTAAAACATTGTCATTTCAAAATATTGTGATGATATGCAAACAAGATAAAACATACTGGATTTCTGATCCTCTGTTAAATTGACTCACTGTTATATTTGCAGTTTTTAGGGTCACCATTAACCTATTAGTTTTCATGGGCTCGCTAATAGCCTTTTCATATTATATGGACTCCCTGTCCTATTTCATAGTTTTCATGGGTACACAATGAACCTATTGACCTCTGCCAATTAACTTAATTAATTCATGGGTTCCCCTAAACCTATTGGTGTTCCCTAGTAACTTCTCTCTTATTGTAGTTTTCATGGGTTGACTAAGAACCTATTGACTGATGTCGGTACTTAATGCGAATATAGTTTTCATGGGTTTACTACAAACCAATCGTCCTCTGCCAACCAATTCTTGTAACATAGTTTTGAAGGGAACGCTATGAACCAATTGGCCCCGACTAATCACTTTGTTTAACATAGTTTTCATGGGATCATCATGAACCTATTGTTACCTCCAATAAATTCCTAATCATAGTTTTCATGGGTTCACTATGAACTGTCTCCCTGACAACTTCCGTATTTAGGCATCCTATATTCTGGTTTCCCTAACCTCTTAGATGCAATTCTACCCATCACAGAGTTTAATCAATGTATATTCACTACTAGATTAACCTAGCTGGTTCTTCTACTCATTTATTCCAAAAATGTGGTTAAGGGTCCATTATAATGTGAATATATTTATATTTGAAGAAGTAAACATAATTACAAAACAATACCACCCTTGTGGATTTAATGTCCTTGAAACACTTTTCATAGAAAACATGGTTAATCCCTTGACCCTATAATTTTATCATGGAAAGCTTCTTCTTAATATAATTTATAAAACTCCTTTATTCTGGCCTTGGGTTTTTCTATTGAAAATGAGTTTGGGTTACAAGACCATTAGACACCACCAAAACCTTGCTTTCAACTTCATAGGATGACCCCTTCAAAAGCGTTAAAATCTATATTCAAAATGTCAGACTGCTATCTTTCGAATACTTTAAAAGCTTTCTTTCAAAACCTTTTGACTATGTTAAAAGTATTTTCTTATAAGTATAAAAACATAGCTTCGAAACCATTTGAAAATAACCTTTTTGAAACCATTAAAGGTTACTCTTCGAGACCATTGAAAGTCCCACTTTTGAAATTATTTGGTTTATTTTTGATACATCATTTTAGGCCTAAGTAAACATAAGCGAAAGCATCTCTTTCGAAACCATTCTTTATTTCATAAAGGTATTGGGGAAACTTGATGGAGTTGAAACCATCCTTTCGAAAGCATTAAACATCTGCGTAAAACAGTTGAAGGTTGGCTTCGAAACCCCTTTTGAAACAGTTGCCTTTGAAACGCCTAACCCTTTCTGAAAGTGGTAGGAAGTGACTTATATTTGTAAAAGCGAACGGTACCTTTCGACAACATTGGTGTCTTTAATACCATCGAAAAGCATCAAACTACATAAGGGTTTTGACTTGGTCAAAACTACCCCTTCCGAAGGCTTCAATTAACAACTAAATGACTTCTTCGAAAGCTACTACTCTAAAAAGGCAGCAACTCTCCTTCGAAAGATTCTTTTGAAATTCCCTTTCATAACCATTGGTTTCGACTGCTTCGAAACCCTTTTGTAAATTAGCAAGCTATTCTTTTAAAAACAACACAAAGGTATCGACACCTTTGGAAGCTCTGTTTCGACAACTTATGTTCTGCCTTTCTCCAATCCGCTACGTACCAAATAAGTGATACCATGCATATTGGTTTCATGGTAAAAGGTTTCACCTAGGTCGAAGATGGAAGCTCTGAGTCGGAAGCTCCTTCCAAAGAAGATGAAACACACTTTTCTGAGCAAAGGACTGTTTTTACTAAATAAAGAAAACTCTTTTAACCAACTTGCCAATATGTAAACACTTGATTGGTTACATTAAAATTTCAAATTATTTTGGTCATATTTGCTGCATTTTCTCAGATCTGAAACTGAATAACTTTTAACAATTAAGCCATTCCCATTAACAAAGCGATTAAATCATTTAGGTCCTCCTTTCAAAATAATTTAATTTTCACACTATATCACTTAGTAAGAATCCCCAAAAATTCCAGAAATTCATTTTAATAATGTTATCTAACATATCAAAATTGAAGGCCCAGATTCTCAAAATAATTTTCGAAAATAAATTTATAAACCCAAATAACCATATTTTCCTTTGAAAATTCATGATTAATTCTCTATGGCTTGGAAAATTATAAATATTAAAACCTAACTCTAAAATCATGATTTTCATAACATATAATTTTTCCATGACATTTAAAAATCATTCCTAAAACCGTGTATACCTTGTTTAAACAATTTGTTTAAACTAAAAAATTATAAATCAAACATATCATCATCCAATATATCATAAAAACGAATTTACCCTTAAATCCGAAAGTCATTGATTATAAAATAGAGATGTTGTGATTATTATTCACTTTAGATTGGATAAGGAAATTGAAGATTATTTGAGATCGATTTCCTCTTGCTTGAATCCTAAGCTTTACCTGAATTTTCTCCTCTTATCTACCTACTAATGGTCGGCCTTATATTTGCATTCTTACGTTTATTTTTCTTATGATAAAATAAACGTGTATGGCATAGAGATAATAATATAAGGGTAGGAAAATGGGGGCGACAATGACCCTAATGCTCTTATGATTAATAGTTAACATTTATTCCATTTTTATGCCTATTCAATTTAATAAGCACGGCCATGAAATTAGTTCACAAACCTCAATCACCTTATCATTCTATATTATTTTGTTTAATTCATTGTAATTAAATCTCCTGAATAAAGTTATCAAAAATTAGGGGTGTTACAGGCTTCCCTCCTTAAAGAATTTTGTCCTCGAAATTCAGTGAGGACTAAATAGCAAACATAGAAATCATCTGCCACGACTTCTAACATTCGTACTAGCCTACCTGACTAGTAGCTAATTTATATAAATCTAATATAAACATACCATCAAAGAAGATATGGATAAGCATCTCGAATCATGTCCACTGTCTTCCAAGTACAGTCCTTCTCATTGTCGCTCCACTGAACTTTCACTAACATGACTGTCTTGGTCCACAAACTTTTTTCATCTCTTGCTACAACCCAAACCGGTTGTCTAATTATAGTCAAATTAGGCTCTACTACTAGATCTTCCAACACTGTTGGAAGAATAGTGGCATTTGGATAATGCACATACTTGTGAAGATGAGACACATGAAATACATTATGGACACCGGCCATAGTACTCGGCATCTCTACCCTCTATGCGAGCTTTTCAATCCTTTCTATAGTCCAAAATCGTCCAACATATCTCAATGCCACTTCCTCTGACTTCCCTAACCGTACTGCACCCTTCATCGGTGACACCTTAATGAAAACCATGTCTCGCACTACGAACTGTAGGTCTTTACGCCTTTTATCTGCATAACTCTTTTATCTGGATTGATCTTCCTTCATCCTTTCTCGAATCAACTCAATTCTCTAACGCTTGCCTAACCCAATCTAGACCTAAGACTAATCTATCTCCAGTCTCCAACCAACATGTTGGTAATTTGACTGGCCTTCCATAAAAGCTTCAAAAGGCGCCATTCCTATGTTATTTTTATAACTATTATTATAGGGAAACTCAAATAAATGTAGATGATCCTCCCAAGATCCACAAAAGTCCAATACACAAGCTCTCAATAAATCCTCGAGTACATTATTGACTCTCTTTGTCTACCCGTCTATATATTTTGTTAAATACTTCACTTCTAGATGGTCTGTTCCTATGTTAATCATCTCCCATGTCTTCCTAATCCTAATGATTTTCCGGGCTTGCCAATAACCAATCTGTATACAAACATATATCTCTTTCGGTGTGTAATCCTACTTTTATTCTACATGTGACCAAGTCCTACACAATGGAATTTTGCGCAACAATTAGCTGGGCCCAATAGCTAATGTATAGGGCATGACCCCATACTGGTCCCATCTGGCATTCTAATATCTGAGTCATGTTCACTTAAGGATCCCCTTCCATAATTTTTCATGAAAACATTTTCAAAATGATTTATAACCTTTAAATCAAACTCAGATAGGGAAAATATATAATCTTAATGCTTTACTCAAAAAGCACATTACCATGTTGTATATATCTCCTTTACGCAAACTTTAGTTGGTGAAAACATTTAAGCATTTGAAAGTTTCTCTTTCTGAACTTTTGAATACATCACTTTCAAAATCAAGTGAAGTCCTTTAATTCTCTAAGCCAAAAGGCCAAAAACTTACCTTTCGAAACCAATCATCAAACCTTTTGAAACTAATCATCAAACCTTTCAAAACTATTGAAATCATTCCTTTCGAAAGCCATAAAACTTTAGACATCCTACTTTAAAACAACTTAAAACATTGCCTTAGAAAACTTTGGAAAACCTTCCATTTAAACCTTCCAAAATCATTCAAAGAAAACCTTTCGGAATTATTGAAATCAAACCTTCTGAAATCATCAAACTAAAATCTTTCGAAACCATTAAACTCGTATCTTTCAAAACCATTGAACTCAAACCTTTCAAAACCATTGAACTCAAACCTTTCAAAACCATTGAACTAAAACCTTACATAACCAATGGACTCAAACCTTTCGAAAGCTGACTGGGTTCAATTAAAACATGTGGAAAACCTTCTTTAAAAACTATTCGACTACATTGGAAGCAACCTTCGACATTTTCAAAAGATTTGCTTCGAAAGTTAAGTCGAAAGCTAAGATACCTTTTGAAAGTATCAAGAAGTGGCTGATTTTAGAACATGTAAACCTTTCGAAATCATGAAAAATGGAACCTTTTGACTTTTTCGAAAGAAATTACCTCGGATGGTAGGAAAAAGCGGCAATAACCTTCCGACTGTGTTGGAAGGTTCAAAACATAAAGCGGTAGTAACCTTTCGACTGTATCGGAAGGTTCAAAACATAAAGCGACAATAACCTTTCAAATTTGTCGAAGGGTATAGAACCTTTATCTTAAATAATTGACCTAGTCGAAAGCAACCAAGTCGAATGCTTCTTTTCGAAAGCAAGTAGGTTTAAGCATTTGGTTTATGAAACAAACATCTCCCAACCTCTTTGGCAACCAACCTTTCAACTAAGTACCCTTTGTCCTTATTCAATTCTTTACGTACCAAGTAACTTGATACCATATGCATTGAACTTTGACCTTGTCAAAAGGTTTACCCTTTTGACTTTGTTGTAAGGTCTGGGTCAGAAAGTTCGATGCCTAAATTACCTGAAACATACTGAAAGCATGATTTTCTTGTTTATAACTTAAAACAAAAACTTTTCAACTAACATGCCTTTGTTTTGTCAAATTATCATTGGTTAATAAATACTTTTCAAAAAGTATCGCCATTAATTCAAGAATTAAATAATGATTTTATTTTATAAAATGCCTCTTCTTCTTAATTAAATATATAAAAATTTAAGTCCACACCTTAAATAATTTCATATATTCATCAAATCACTCAAGACAAATCTAGAAAAATCCCAGAAAATCTACATTAATATGTTTTCCAACACATAAAAATTTCAAGCCCAAATAATTATTATTTTAAATCATTTTCTTCACTAGAAAATTAATATAAACTCCACATTAATTCAGAAAATTATGAAAATTGAAACGCACCGCTAAATTATCATTTCTGATATATATATTTAAATTTTCAAGGCATTTGGATGTAATTTTGTGTGGTTTTCATATCAGACATATCATAAAAAATAATATGAACATGCATAAATCACCAACAATCATATATATAACTTTAATCATCAAAACGTCGCATATTCTTGCAAAATCACTTTGGATCCAATCTTAAAACTGAAAGCTATAAGAAAATGGGTGAAGAAATTGTTCGCCTTAGCTTTGAGATTAAAATATGTGAGATTTGATGTTGAATTAATTGATTATCTTCCATCTCTTTAATCCTAGCTTTTATCTTGCTTGAGAACAAAAATGGTGGCCGACCTTAGATGTTTTTAGTTTGCTTAAATGAAAATGAATGTAATTTTCATTTCCTAAGGGTTTAGATTATAAGCTTCTCCCATTTCCCATATTTCCCTTACTCATTTCTTAACACATTAGTTAATGTTATCTCATTTTAATTTGCACATAAACATGGCACGGCTACCCTTAATTTAAACAAATCTCAACCTATTAATCTTTACATTGATTCATTTAATTTTACTAACTAAATATCCTAGATAATGTTAAAAATAAAGTGTTGCAGACTCCCCACCTTAAAGAATTTCATCCTTTAAATTTCTATAAGGCACACATAAAACAATCAAAGGTAAAACAAACCATCAAACAAATCAGGATATGACTCTCTAATCCTGCTTTCATTCTTCGAAATACAGTCTCTGTTATCGTCACCCCACTGGACTTTCACTAATCTGACTGTCTTGTTCCTTAGCTGCTTCTCATTTCTCTCGACTATTTAGATAGGCTTCCTAATAATATTCATGTTCGACTCTACTACTAATTCTTCTAGCTCTATAGGTGCTATATTGTTCTCCAAGTCCCCAACAAACTTTCAAAGATGAGAAATATGGAAAATATCATGGACTCCTGCCAAACTATTCGGTTACTCTACTCTATAAGCGAGTTTCTTGATCCTCTCAACAATAGGAAGGGTCCAACAAATCTAGGTTTTAACTTCCCTGAATCTCCAATTCTAATCACACCTTTCATTAGTGAAACCTTGATAAACATATAGACTCCAACAGTGAATTCCAAGTCCTTCCTTCATTTATCTGCATAACTTTTCTACCTGGACTGAGCTTCCTTCATCCCAGCTCGCATCAACTCAATCTTCTCTATGACTTCCTTTACCAAATCTGGACCAAGAACCAGTATATCCTTGGTTTTTAACAAACATACAAGAGATTTGCATGGTGTTGAATACAAAGCTTCTAATGGTGCCATTCCAATACGAGTATAATAACTGTTGTTATACGCAAACTCAACTAGATGAAGATGGTCTTCCCATGATCCTCCAAAATCCATTACGAAAGCTCTTAACAAATCCTCCAAGACTTTGATAACTCTTTCGGTTTGCCCATTAGTCTATGAATGGCAAGTGTTACTCATATTGAGCTTGGCTCCTAAAGCTTCTTGTAGACTCTTCCAGAACTCACTAGTAAACAAAGAATCTCTATCAATGATAATACTACTAGGAATGCCATTCAACCAAACCACATTTCTCATGAACAATTTCGCCAGACTAGGTGCCATTCTATTTGACCTAACGAGAATGAAATGGGCACTCTTGGTCAATCTATCCACTATAAGCCATATACTTTTATTCCCTCTATTAGATCTTGGCAACCCATCAATAAAATCCATTGAGATAGAATCCCATTTCCACATCGGAACATCCAACGGCTGAAGTACTCCGCTCGTCTTCTGGTGTTTCGCCTTTTCATATTGGCGATTCAAGCACTTCTTAACACATAAACCAATGTCCCATTTATTCCCTCCTAGAAGACACTTCTCTTCATATCCTGATACATCTTCGTTCCTCCTGGATGGATAATGAACATCGAATGATGGCATTCATCTAAAACTTCTTTCCTGATGTCCCCTACATTAGAAACACACAACTTTCCTTTCTTTCTTAACCACTCTTCTTGTCAAGACTGAAATCCTTTAAGTATCGCTATATTTCATTCTTTTAACTTTCAGATCTGCTCAACCAAAACAGGATCTTTCTATTGTTTAGAAGCTATCTTCTCAGTCATTATTGGTTGAACTTCTAAACATAAAAATACAAAACATCATGCACTAGAACCTGCCTTGGATCTATACTGCACTCTACAAGCTGATAATGCTTCCATATCTTTCCAGTTAGCAATCATAGCCAATTCTACATTCCAAAGTTTCCTGCAAGTGCATCTGCCACCTTATTTCATGTTCCTAGCGTGCACTCAATTTCAAAATCAAAAGAAGTAATAAACTCCAACCATCTTTGCTGTCTCATGTTCAGATCCTTCTAAGAGAACAAGTACTTTAACGACTTGATGTGTTTTGAGCCGTCTAGAAGCATAAGCAATAACCTTAACTCTTTGCATCAACAAAGCTCCCAATCTAGTTCCATATGCATTAGTATAAACAACTAAATATCGATTACCCTGTGGAACCACCAACACTGGTGCATAGGTCAATAAGTATTTCAAGGTCTAGAATGCTTCCACACACTTATCAGTCCATAAAAACTTCACATATTTTCATGGAAGCTAAGCCATCGGTACTACTATCCATGAAAAATCCTTTATATACCTTCTATAATAACTAGCTAGTCTAAGAAAACCTTTTATCTTGACCGCCATTTCGGGCCTCTTTCGGTTACTCTCCGCCTCAATCTTGGTTGGATCTACAGACAACCTTTTTCTGAGACTACATAACTAAGGAACTTCACTTTCATTTTTCAAAAATGGCACTTCGAAAACTTCACCTTCGGCCGATGCCCCTTAAGGTCTCAAGTACTACTCTAAGCTGAACTTCATGCTCCTTCTCATCCTTAGAGTATATTAAAACATCATCTATGAACACCAACATGAATCTTTCTGAGCGCTACCTAAAGAATCGATTCATCAAATCTACAAAGAACGTCGACGCATTCGGTAGTCCAAAGGGCATAACTAACCATTTCTATGATCCATAGCAGGTCCTAAACACTGTCAACGGTTTACTATCTTCTACAACTCTAGGTTGATGGAACCCGATGTCCAAATCCATCTGAGAAAACATCTTAGCCCCACTCAACTAGTCGATCAAATCGTCAATTCTCGGCAATGGGTATTGGTTCTTTATCGTCTTTTCATTCAACTTACGATAATTGATAGATTGCCTTAACAATTCGTCCAACTTCTTAGTAAACACTGCGGTAGCTCCCCAAGGTGAACTACTTGGTCGAATAAAACTCTTGCCGTCCAAATCCACCAACTTCACCTTCAACTCTTTCATCATTGTGGGAGTCATTCAACTTGGTGGCCTACTCAGCGGTTCTGCTCCAAGCACTAAATCTATCAAAAACTCAACAGCGTGTTTCGGGGGCAAACTAGTCACTGGATCAGACATGTCTGTGAATTTTCTTACTATGAAGACTCGACTTAACTCATCTTCCAACTCCATAGCATCCAATAAAGCTGTTATCCCTCCTTTTGGCAAGTCCGTGACACTAAGAAGTTGATTGAAAGCCAAAGGCAGACTGTCTCGAGTGTTGGCTATACACAGGTCTACTATGGATGCTAATAAAGTTTTCCTGAGTCCGGATCGAGCTACAATCGATATGATACGAAAAGAAAAGCTATGGGAGCCAACGTTCCAAATTTCAAGTCAATCAGATTCTTATGCTCAAGATATAAATCCATCAAAGTCTAAGTGAAACACCATGCTCGTATCCATGGAAGAAGACCCCATTCGTATCCACCTTGCTTATCCATTCTGTATCCATCATATATACATCGCTTCATATCCATCACGATCAGCCACAATTCGTATTCATCAGTTATAGTCATTTTGTATCGCTCCAACCTTTGGGGAGCATGTGTCGATCACCATTTGAATATTTTGTATCGATTGGCCATCACTCGATATGAAATTGGATCATATTCATCGATATGAAAGACCTGGGATCATATCGATATGAGGTAAGCATTTGGATCGATTCTATATAGTTCATGGATCGATAAGAAATGGGGAGTAATGGGTGGATACGAATGGATTAAACTGGTGGATACGAGCAAGACATGTTCAAGCGAAAGACTCAATCACTCTACATGAAAAGAGGATAGATCCAAGAATATAGCACCAAGTCATCTAGCAGCCACATGCACAACATCCTTACGAAAGGAAGCGATACGATCGTATTGATAAGATGTCGGCTGCACATTGAAAACACAAACTTGCATCGATCATAACTCAAAATCTACAAGTCCAAATACAACCAAATGTTCACAGAAGCTTGCGTACAACCACAAGAATGTCCATGATCGATCTCAACCCAATAAGAACAATTTAGGATCGATAATAATTTGGTACGTATTGATCATGGATCGAATCTAAATGTCCAAGGATCAATCACGTGGGCCTACCCACGTTAGAGAAGGAGTCTTTCGAGATCCGAGCGAGACATTTGTGGCCTACACCTATAAATAGCAAGCCAAGGCCTTCAAGAAATGGACTTTTGGATGTCAGGAAGCCCGTACTTGGTAGAAATCATTGTTGTATTTCGATTGTACTATGGTAAACATCTGTAACCAGTGAGTAATATCAATAAACAACAACTTTCCATAGTGGACGTAGGCTACAACGCTGAACCACTCTCGATGCTTGTGTTTTTATACATCTTAT
This sequence comes from Allium cepa, assembly GCA_030765085.1. Taxonomy (NCBI): domain Eukaryota; kingdom Viridiplantae; phylum Streptophyta; class Magnoliopsida; order Asparagales; family Amaryllidaceae; genus Allium; species Allium cepa. The sequence continues at coordinate 513,941,415 of CM060941.1, forward strand.
TGTCGATTCTTGGTGTATTTGTTAGGTTAGCCCATTTTTCATTTATATTCCTCAATTTAATCTCTACAAACATGCTCGAAGAGTGTTGTGCCCAATTTGGGTACAAACACTTTGGAGCTTTCGCTAAGAGAACCCATCTTTTCTCCTGCTCTATGGATCTACTACCAAAATTGGATTACAAGATTCTAAGGAGAAATCCAGATATCATACCCAGAAGTTCTTCCATTCTGTTCAAATTTGCATCAAGTCTAGGAGAGAGCTTCATCCTTCACCATGGTTACTAGAAGGATTGCCTCAACTGGTATGGATTAGGAAGGAAGAGATAGACAGAATCCATTATAGCTACCCGTTATCGATCAGAACTCAGCTGGACCTTCAGATCCACAAGGCCCTGTCACTAGGGAAGACTTTCAAATGTTGATGCAAGAATTGATCCAAAGTTGCCAGCAGTTTACCCAGCAGTTCCGTGCCAACATGAAGTTAACCAACCGTCTGAATCAAGAAAATAAAGGAGATCTAGAAGGGATCAAGCTTCCTACTCATCTACTAAGAGCTTGGTTTCCATTGATTACCATCATATATCCACAAGTTAACGACTAGATGGAAGCTACACGCAAGCTCTCGAGCATCAGCACACTCCCAATCTTGGACAAGCAGGACCTGGTCCATCTGCCAGTCACCATGCTAGATCCTCCCAGGAGGGAAAATTCCTTATCACATTATTGATAACCATGCTGCCACCACCGCTATTAACTTGGAAGCTAGCATTCGAGAGGGAACAGATCTAACCCATTGTCAACATAACCGTACTCCTGAACCCTATCCGCTCGAAGACCTGGAGCTAAGGAGGTGAGGCATGGATGGTCGACAAGCCCGGGCCAACCTCGCATTGTGGAACCCGACCATGCTTGGCCCAGCATTCTAAAAATGTCCAGATGCTAGATATTCCTGACCATGGTTCGTCAAATGATTCGCGACAGTCAAGGCCTCTCCAATGACGACTATGGAATCTCCTGGAGTCATATATCCTACACAGATGGCATCCTCTATGCTAAACTACCTTGCTAATTCAGAATGCCAACTTTACCTATTTATGAAGGGAGTTCAGACCCTAACCAACACATCTTAAAATATGAATGGCTTATGAATGTCGCACGAGCTAATGATGTGGTAAAGTGCAGAAGTTTTCCAATCTATCTAGGGGCATCACAATTATGTGGTTTACTCGCTTGCCACCCCGATCCATTTTTTGCTTTGATCAGTAAGCTACGAAATTCGTTGAACAGTTTCGTATGTACGTCAAAAGACCTAAAGATGTTAACACCTTATCTAGAATCACTCAAGCTCCTACAGAGATGCTCAGATATTATTTAGAATGGTTCCATGCCGCCTGCTTGATGATTACTAACCCTAGTGATAATTCCATATTGATGGCACTGACTAGAGGAATCGATTCTGATTCCGATGTTTGACAACTGATTGACTGGGAAACCACCTATGTCATTGGATAGTTTCTATCCCAAGGCAGTCCAGTTGTTGAGGAGGGAAGATACGAAACAGTCTAGAAAAAAGGATGATGCGGGGCCCAGTGTGGAAGGAATTCAAAGTAATGTCGCTATGAAGCAAACCAGTTTAAGATCTAGTAAAGTATAGTTAAATATACAGAATAAGAAGAATCAACAGAAAGGTGATGGAAGTCAGGGTAAAAAGCGGGATCAAAATTGCAAACCGCGATGTAGAGTTCCCATGTTTGACACCTATACTCCTTTGAATACATCGCTGGAGAATGTGTACTTGCCAACCTGTAATACTGGCCAATATAAGAAGCTTTCTCCGAAGGAGTCATCCGAAAAGCAGATTCAATCTGGAAAATTCTGTAGATTCCATGATTGCTATGGTCACAATACTAATGAATGTCAACAAATTGAGGATATTATCGAGAAGTCAATTGGATAAAGGAAGTTGGAACAATTGGTTTGGGCATCGCAGACTAGAGGTGCGGTCCCATTAAACAAGAATCAAGTACCGAATCAGGCTAGACCTAAGGAACCTGCATGTACTAGCGAGAGGTTTGTTATAAACACACTGCGTGGTGGTCCTCATCCAGCTGATCGGGGCTGGAAAGAAATGGAGTCGTGTGCCCACTCGATTAGGCATGCATACTTCAAATGTTGTAGTAAAGTTGATGATGGAGCTATGGCTAAACAAAAAAGATGACGAGAGACGAAATTGTTTTATCGAAACAGAGTTGTCGATAGAATCGAAGCCCCAACCGTTGACCCACTATCATATCATCTCAGATAGGTCCTACTTAGATTAAGAGGATCTTAGTGGATAGCAGAAGCTCCATGAATATTCTTTTCAAGTGAGCTTATGATCAAATGAAAATGGAAGCAAAGGACTTGAAGCCGTGTCAGTCACGTATTCATGGTTTCAATGAAAGTGCAACTGTACCCACTGGGATGGTGGAATTACCAGTGGAATTGGGAATTAGATAGTGCCGAAGAGTCCGGATGTTGCACTTCATTGTTATGGATATTAATTCACCGTACAATGCTATCTTGGGCCGACCGGCCCTTGCCGAATTTAAGGCAGTTATTTCTCCTTTGTATTTGACTTTAAGAATCCCTACCGACAACGGAGTTGGAGTTGTACAGGGAGACCAGGCTACTGGGCAAGCCTGTTACATTGCTGACCTACGGGAGGTGCAATGAAAGGAGAAGGGCAAGGACGTAGAGGAATCTCTCTACGTCCGTTCTATAGACGATTGACAGCTAACACCTGGGCCTAGGCCCGAGCGCCATAATCAATTCCTAAAAGACCATGATCTAAGAGATGATGAGAATGAAGAGGAATTCAAAGACAGTTAGGCTTCAATGGCAGAGTTGATGATCAATGTTTCGATCGATCTTGATGAAGAATCAAGAATGATAAAGTTCGGGTCTCAGCTAAGCCAACAGTTGAAAGAGGATTTGGTTGAATTTCTCCATGCAAACCTTGACAGGTTCACCTGGACACACTCAGACATGTGTGGGATCTCGCCAGACATCACGATCCATCATTAAATATTGACCCATGGCATGTCCCGGTTAAGGAGAAAAGGCACGGTATGGATCCAAAGAGATCTGTCGCCTCGAAAGAAGAGATGAATAAACTCATGTTGAACGGGTTTATCTAAGATTCCTTATACTCATGTGTGGATTAGTCAGATTTAAATAAAGCCTGCAGCAAAGATAGTTTTCCACTCTCTTGAATTGGTCAGCTTGTAGATTCAACTGCCGAACACGAGCTTTGTCTTTTATGGATGCATATTTTGGCTACAATCAAATACCAATGCATCCACCTGATTGGGAACACACTAGCTTTTTCATCGATTTGGGAATCTATTGCTATAAAGTGATGTCGTTCAGACTCAAGCACGTTGGATCAACACATCAAAGGCTTGTGAACTGAATGTTCGCTAACCAAATTGGAAAGACAAAAGAGGTATATGTCGATGACATGCTGGTGAAGTCGTTACAATCAATCAATCTTATCAAGGATTTGGAAACAATATTCAACATCCTTCGACAGTACCACATGAAGCTCAACCGTCGAGGTGTCATTTGGAGTCTCCTCCGGTAAGTTCCTTGGATTCATTGTCAATGCCATAGGAATTGATGCCAATCCTAAGAAAATTTGGGCGATTTAGAATCTTGAGACTCCCAAGACCATAAAGCAAGTACAAAGCCTCAAAAGGAAGGTGGCGGCCTTAAGCAGATTCATCTCTAAATCCACTGATAAATGCATTCCCTTCTTCGATCTGATCAAGAAAGGAAAGCGACACTTCAAATGGACTGAGTGCGAAGGCGCATTCAGGGCCCTAGTTCAACAACTGGCAACACCGCCTATTTTGTCGAAGTCGGTTGATCACGAGAGAATGTACATCTTTCTAGCGGTATCGTTATACGCGATTAGTGTCGCTTTAATTCAAGAAGAGGATTGGATACAATGGCAGGTTTACTATGTTAGCAAAAGATTAACAAGGGAAGAAAGGAATTATCCCAAAGTAGAGAAGCTAGCTTATCATCTTGTTGTATCCTCAAGAAAGCTCCGTTTATACTTCTAGGCTCATCCGATCACAGTTTACACCGATTAGCCGTTACGATAGATCTTGATACGACCTGAGACGTTTGGCAGATTGCTTAAATGGAATATCAAGCTGAGTTAGTTTACATTACTTATGCACTAGGGCAGGCTATTCAAGGACAAGTTCTGGCAGACTTCATAGCTGAATTTACTATACCAGAGGACTTTCCCAAAATTAATGAATCTCCCAAACACATATGGAAGCTGTACACTGACGGCACATTGAATGACCGTTGCTCAGGCGCTGGAATAGTACTCGAAACTCCAGAAGGTCGATCAACATGCTATGCTTTAAAGTTTGACTTCCATGTAACTAACCGCGAGGTAGAATATGAAGCTTTACTCACGAGACTAAGATGTTCTAGAGATTTGAGAATTATTGCTTTACAGATTTACTGCGATTCGCAATTGGTCGTATGCCAGGTTCAGGGAGAATATCAAGCTAGAGACCAGAGGTTGGCTGCTTATCTAGCTTGAGTTTAGGAAGTATTGGATCAGTTCGACTATTATTCCATCAATTACGTACCCCGAGAGCACAATCAGAAATTTGATTCATTAACAAGCTGGCCAGCACCAGTGAAGCATAGCAGATGGGACTCATCCCCATTGAGACATCTACCACTCTGAGTATTGATCAAATAGAGACAAACTGGGTTCATGAGTTTCTACCTAAATAAGAATCTTGGATGCTTCCAATTAGGAATTACCATGAACATGGAACATTACCTGAGCACAGAAGCGATAGAAGACAGGTTCTCTGAAAAGCTTCACGATTTACTCTCCAGAACTGAGTCCTGTAGAGGAGGGATACTATATTCCTCTATTCCAATGTATCACCCACGATGAGATCAAGTGAGTGTTGCACGATGTGCATGAGGCAAAATGTGATGATCACACTGTGGGCAAGCTCTTGCCAAAAAGATACTCAGATATGGATATTACTAGCCGATTGTGAATCGAGATGCATCTGAATACGCAAAAAATGTGATAGATGCCAGAAGCATGCCAGGATTCTGAGAGCCCCACCTATTGAAATCACCCAGATGGTCGGTCCATGGCCGTTCGCCACATGGGGCATCTATATTATTGGGTCTTTACCTATGGCGAAGGGTGGCTGGAAGTACGCCATCGTTGGAGTTGATTACTTTACCAAATAGGCGGAAGCCGAGCCCCTCGCTACCATTGTGACAAAGAAAGTAATCCTCTTTGTAGTATGCAGCATCATCTGTCGACTCAGTCTCCTACATACCATTATCATTGATAACAGAACTTAATTCGACATCGTCATGTTCAAGAACTTCTATCAACGTTTCCATATCTAGAAGAAGTTCTCAGCAGTTGCTCGCCTCAAGTAAATGGACAGGTCAAAGTTGTTAACAAAGTTATTTAGTCCATTCTCAAGAAACGACTGGAGAAGGCTGGAGGCAGATGGGCTGATAACTTCCCATGGCCCTATGGGCATATCGAACTACCCATAAGTCCGCGACCGGCGACACACCATTTTCCCTTTCCTACGGCTCAGAAGCCATCATTCTATCGAATTGAAAGTACCTTCTCATCATGTGACATATTATGATCCAAAGAAAAACAACAACTTACTTGCTGAATCTCTAGAATTATTAGATGAGAAGTGTGAAGATACTGATTTGATGGCAGCCACACATTGAAAACAAGTTGCCCAATTGTACAATGCTAAGGTCCGACCCTAGACCATTGAACTTTGCGATCTCGTGCTCAAGAGATTTATCCGGTCCCTTTACATATGAAGTCAACATGGGAAGGACTATATATCATCGAATGGAGACTTGGAGATGGCACATTCAAATTGTTGACTGTTGATGTTCTCACTTTGTCGAGAGCTTGGAATAGCAAAAGTCTATGTCGCTACTACACATAACAGGCTTTGTTTACTCATTTAGTCTACTTTTCCTTTGTAGTTTGTTTATGAATTTCGAAATTTCAACTTTTAATAAGGCAACTGACTTTGCTATACTTTCTTATTTTAGCAATAAAATTCAAACTCTTCGAGCCAAAGTAGCGATTATTGAAATACATCATGCAACCTTCACAATGTACAGAGAGTTAAGTACCATCCTATAGTGGGACTTATTCAAATAGGGAGTGATTGTGATATGATCGGCCAGTCACTAAGTGTAACCCAAGCTCGGGGGAAAGCTGTCACACTCAAGCCAAAAAGGATTGATATACGACAATCCTCTAACTAACTCTAGCTCCCAAGCTGCGAGCTAGAGTATAAACATATAAACAACAACCTAAACTTGAGGAGGATGGATCCGTACATCCATGATTTCACTTGTTTATTCAGGATGGATGTGATCTGACCCTCCATGATCCTGATCAGTTTATCATTCCCAAAGTGCGAATAAGATGTTAGAATGCAAAACAGATGCGATCGACCGTCTGTCAACTAACTCTAAGTCCTCATAGTGTGGACTGGAGTATAAACACAAATTAGGTGTGACTGACCACCCACAACTAACTCTAAGTCCCCAGAGCATGGAGTGGAATATAAAAACAAATTGGGTGTGACTAACCACACACAACTAACGTTAAGTCCCCGGAGTGTAGACTAGAGTATAAATACAAATTGGGTGTGACTGACCGCCCCACAAATTAATCCAAGTCCCCAGAGTGTGGACGCAATTTCGATTATTAAAATGGGTGTGACTAACCGCCCAAAAAACAACTTAAGTCCTCGGAGTAGGGACATAACTTTAAACATTAAGCAAGCATTATCGATCGCCAACATGCGAGTTCAATCCCCAGAGTGCGAGGGCGATTGTCTGCACATGAACGAAAGTGATCCAAACACTCGAACACATCTCACAACAACTTAGTTCCGACCAAGTGAAATTAAAAAGTGTCGAAGGTGAAAAGCAATCATCGTCCGATCATTTCAACTCGTCCCGGGGACTGGGGGCATAACTCGGGGACCAGCTACTGACCGAGATAGTGCAACATCGAGATGTCGACTTAACGTTTGGTTACGGCCCGAAGCCATGACTCTGGTAAATAACAACCGAACACATGTCTGGCCTTGAGATTAAAGCTTCATAAATGTATTGAATAAAAGTTCAAGTGCTGAATCACTTAAGCAAATAAATAAAGAGTTGTGCCAAAAAAGCAAAAGGAGAATTCATTTCATCTATTCTTCAAAAACAAAATAAGTACAAAAAAGCTTATTCCAAAAATTCCTACTAGCAGGGGTCGAACCCGCATTTATACACGACCTACTAGAACCAAAAACGGAATTCCTATTTACATACCTAAAAGGAACAAAAAGAGACATGCCTACTCCTTATGTTTCTTCTTCTTCTTTCCCTTCGGCATCAATCCACTAGAGCTATCACCGTAGTGTCATTTTGAACTCTTGTCTTTGCCCGGCTTATCCCCGGTCGGGGAAAAAATTATAATCTACTCCTTCGAAGTCATAGAAATTAGAACACTATTAGAATACGTGGTTGGAGAGATGGAGGCACTTTATATATAAGGAGACGTAGGAGGTACCCAGTGATGATGATCGTATCACCTAGAGAGACTGTACGAAAAGAAGCTGGGCCGGGACCTGCCATCCCACCTCCAATATCGCTACCCAATGCAGCACTTGCCATCTCAGCACTAATCTCTACCATTACCGCTTCATCATGAGCTGTTTGAGTACCGACGAAATGCTGGCACTTGGAGCCGAAGAACTGGCCATGAGCGCGCTTCCGCTCATAACAAAAGGAAAATCTGTAAGTGAATTGCTCTGATGACCGAGAAGCCCTTCCATCATCTGTTCTTTGAAGACAAAAGCACTCACATAAACTTCCTCGGTCCACGCGAGAGAAGTGGTAGTCATCGCCTGCGTCATGACTGCCTCCTGCTCTTGATGCTGCACTTAGGATGTGGGGGCACGACCAATGCGGAACCTATCACTAAATGAAGATAAGTAAAAAGATTAGCGACTTCTTCGGATGATACTTCAGACTTTGAATGAATTCGAGAAGTGTTCAGAATACCATCCTTTGGCTGGTGTGTGAGTGGAGCCTGGATTCCTTTGGAGATGTGCTTCCAAGCCGAAGACAATTGTGGCTGATCGAGATTGTAGGAAGCCACAGGTAGAGGATCGACTACAGGGTTAGATCCAGGCTAAGTTGGCATAGGGATTTAAGAAAATTATGACATGACGCTCAACACTAGGACCCTCTTCAACCTTTGGATACTGAGTGAAGAGTTTCTCTTTTTCAAATACGATAGCGACATCGTGGAGAACTCTTCTCCCATCTTCAGTCGGCATCCGGTTCTCCAATTCGATCTCATCAATGGATTCAGTATGATGGTCCACCTTTTCATCCGCAACCAAATGACGCCTGGCGCTGTGCAGATGGGTCGGGAAATCACCGAGCCCACTCATTCCACGGTATATCAAGACGTTCTCCTTCTAGTCTAGTTTCGACGGCCCCGACTTCAACTTCAATCCTAGCCTCAGCCTCTTGAACCTTTAACACTACCGCATCTCGTACTCCCTTGAGCTCCACCGTCTGGGCGCACGCCTCCTGAGCTACCTTATTTGCATTATCTTTCTCTTTGATGGCTTCGACGTACTTCTCCTTAAGCTCATTAAGCTCTTCAAATGCGTTGTCTCTTTCGGCTGTGTCGATGGCATTTATGGCCTATGTTACCAACCAATTTAAGGTGCTCCTGCCTCATCCGCTCTATTTCCTTGTTGACCTCGTCAAGTTCTTTAAAGTCTTTGTTTCAGAATTCCCCAAATTTTTATTTTCCCTAGTGAGCACTGTGACTATTCGATCTTTCTTGGCGATGGTTCCTTTTAGCTCTTCAATTGACTTTGCTCGCCCAAATGCCACAACCGAGGCCTTCTATATGGTTTTATTCCCCTTACGATATTGGCCAAAGGCATGATAGGCATAATCGTGTACAAATTTCTCTATTGCATTTAGAAGCACCCGCAAATTTGGGGGGAAGTGAAAACCGTCGAAAAAGATGTTAGGAAACTCTCTTTTCAATTGGACAATTCGAGCGGCTCACTCCTGAGACAACCCTACCCTAACTTGTCATTTTGATTGAATGACTCAATTTAGTCTGAGCTAAATTCGGGGTTGCCCTCTTTTACAGACCAACTATTTTTTTTTTTTCCCAAGATCTAATCTGATCAATATAGAAATATTGATATACTTCTTTGTAAAAACTATTTGAATGTTCATATAAACACCCAAATTATTTTTAGTTCTAATATCAGAGTTTTTTTTCTTTTAAAAAGGAATAACTCAGTTTATTTTATACTAAAAATAAACCAAGTTTAGCCGCAGTACAGAGGATTGGGAAGATCCTCCCCTATTTGAATCTTTGTGCAAATGAATTAACCAATTTTTATTTGTTTGCATGTGTTTAGCATTTGTAGGTTTAATTAAATATGTGAATTAACTCATAGCTTTTAACTTATTCACAGGTTGCTTTCTAAAATAGCCTAACTGGGGGTTGTGCATACATCTGTGCACCTGTGTGCACATAATCATGTACAACTGCTATTTACTTCACCTTAGTCTTCAGGTGGCCTAATTTGTTTAGGTAAGATTCCAAGATTATCTGGTTATAATCTACGAGTTTTACTTATTCATATAATCATCAAACCTATTTAAATCTGGGTTCATGTTTCTTGTGTTTTTTTTCTCTTCATATTTGCCTATAGTTTTTTTTCCTTACTTTACAATACTTACAGTTATTATGTGAATGGTTTCTAGTCTCTAAAACAATCTAGTACATAAGCATACATTACTAGTTCACATATGCTTCAGATCCACTACCAAACTCATTACTTGATTCAAATAAAGATTTCTTGCTGACAGGTTATAATATAAAGCTAAATTTCATTATCTTTTTCTTCACTGAGACTAGTTCTATCACAAGTGGTTTAAATCATTCAATACATTGAAGTTTGAGCTACAATCATGATTCAAACATTACCACAAAACAGTTCTTTTAGCAAAAGAAAAGAAAACATAAAGAAGCATTCTTCTACAAATCTAAATTTTTAGTTAACTAGCAATTCATCCTAGCATCATGCTTCTGCCCCTTTTTCACTTAGCTTCCTTCTTTCCTGTAGACACCATATGATCTACTCCACAATGTGAGTGGAGCACCCATTTGATGCAAGCAACAAACAGGTCAGACTAAAGTCTGGTATGAGTAAATTCAATTGACAATACATAAGATTAATGAAATTAGTTCCACATCACCTTTATTTCAGAAGTTAAATGTTCTACTCAGATTGTTAAACCACTTCCTCATGTACACATTTTTTTGTATCCTTACAGTGAAGTGAATGAATTGCTAAATACATGTATATGTGCTTAGACTAATTTTTTTAGCAGAAATTCTTATTTCAAGAATTCATAGCAGCCATCATACAAATCACACAAGCATTTCATAAACATGAACAAGCAACACCCAATTCATTAAGCTAAGGCATCAAAACTGAGTCTGCATACCAGAACTCACCATACTCGTAGCACATTCACCTCTGCTTGTAAGTTCATTTCATATCATTTTTTTAAGGGTCCAATATCACATTCATGGTTGCACTGGTGCACACTGCCTGGAACTACTGCTTAATTTCCAGTGCACTACAAGCTATTTGGACATGAACATGCCATGTGCAAACTCACACCCGATCCTTGATGCAAGCCAACCACTATGTCATACCCACTTCCCTCATACCCAACCTGATAGAGGTGACCCATGCCCTAAGTTTAATTACTAAATTCTTTCATATAACCCCCTATTACCTATGCAGTGTCATGCCCCACACTGTTGTATCCCTAATCAATGCATACTAGCAGTTTTTTTTATACATCCATCGAACATTCATCCACTCATATATTCAACCATCACTCACATTTGAAAATCATTTCAAGTTAATTCCATTCAGAGATATACCTTTGGTTGAAGCATAACTCATAGCATTTTCAAAGTGAAATGCTATTAGGGTTCTTCAGTAGTAAGGTTCCTACAGTCTGCCCACACATTATAGTGTATTTTCTTATTACTCAACCTTATTTCCAGAGGGTACTTAATGATGGATCAAGATTTAGCATACGGAAATTCCACTGCATCTCAATCATCCTTTCAAGTGCAAGACATAAGCCAGAGGACCCCTTCCTCTTACTGCCTTGCACCTTACTTTTCTTATTAGTTTATGCTTTAACCAAAAATATTTCTCAGGTTCATAATCATATAAATAAATCAGTTATTATCATCCTATCATTAAATATATATCATGTGTAAACAATCATTGGATTAAATGATAACTAAGCAATATACTTCAGAAACATCAGAAAATGGTTAGACCAGAAATGCAAGAAAACTTCAAACATAATTAAAATAAATTAGAGGTTAAATGGCTGCCTTTCATAGGTCTTAATGCCTTGCCAAGTGAGGGTTTACTCACCAAGGTTCTTCTTCCCAAATCTTGATTTAAGTCTGCCATTGATTTCTTAACTGCTGCTTGTTTCCTCTTTTATTTCCTATATTTTTATTTTCTGTTTCTCATGTGTAACCGTAGGAGATAATGAGGTATATAGTGGAGTTACTAGGGTTTTAAGGTTAGTTAAGTAATTTATTTTTCATCAGAAATCCCATCACTATTTCTGGTTTCACCCAACAGTTCACCCTCTCCACTTTCCTTTCCGACCATTCCTCTTTTTTCTTGTCTTGGCTACTTTTGGCATGTTTCTTTACATACTATATGCATGATTTTTGGCTCGGGCTTTGTTTGCCTTTTCTGGTTTTGACCATGCATATAAGCCCTATTTATATAGCCAGCTATGTGTGTGTTTATCAAATGTTATGCATATGTGCTCATGTGTATTTTTTTTATAATGTATATAACTTGTGTCTAACTGATTTTGTGTGTGTGAATTAAATATTTTACCCATCTTATATTCATGCTCCTTCCACTTTTCAAGCAGCTATATTCCTGTTTAATTTTGTGGTAAATTTAGACTAAAACTGCCTATGTTACTTATACATTGTTTTTAAGCTATTATGTACCCCTACTTAACAGATCATGTACTAATTTATCTCCTATGTCTTTTCTCACTAAATTACCTTACTCAGGTAATGTGTTAAAACAGCATACATATGTACAAGGGCATACATTCTTATTTTTTTTTTACACAAGCATCTCCCAGAAAATTGTATGTATACTATTTTCTTCACATAACTAAATAAAATTTGAATGACTTAAATTTTCTACATGCTTGCTTAACTAGGGCTGTCACATACACCCCTCCTTTAAGAAATTGTGTCCCACAATTTAACACTTCTTACTATATAAATCAAGTGTCAAAATCAAACATGAATACACATTCTTAATTCAACCAAAACATATATCAAACAAGCACATTCAACTTTGAATATCATGTTCAACTAAGTAAATTCAAGCATGAATATTAAAATACCTCTGCCTTAACTATCAGTTGCAAATAGTTGAGGGTATTGGACTTTTATCTTGTCTTCAACCTCCCATGTGCAATCATTAGGGTCTAAACTCCACTGCACCTTTACCAGTTTAATTATTTTGTTTCTCAATTTCTTATCTTCCTTAGCTACAATGCCTATTGGCTACTTCTCATACACCAGATCTGGTCTAACTTCCACTTTGTTTGGTGACTGAACTACTGAAGCTTCATCATGCACACATTTTCTCAATTGTGATACATGAAATACATTGTGTACCCCACTCATTTCTTCTGGCAATTTCAACTTGTAAGCCATCTTTCCTATCTTTTCAATGATCTCATACGGTCCTATATACCTTGGGGTTAGCTTCCCTGCGTTGCCAAATCTCAACACCTTCCTCATTGGTGAAACTTTTAAGTACACATATTCTCCTAACTCAAATTCAAGTGGCTTCCTTCTCCTATCTGCGTATGATTTCATTCTATCTTGCGCTGCCTTCATTCTCTGTCTGATTAATGTAACCTTAGCATTTGTCTCTTTCACATGATCTGGTCCTAACTTTACCTTATCACCCACTTCTAACTAGCAAGCAGGTGACAAACAAGGCCCTCCATATAGAGCCTCATAGGGTGCCATTCCTATACTACTCTGGTAGCTGTTGTTGTAAGCAAATTCTGCTAAATGAAGGTAGTCTTCCCAATTCCCACCATGATCCAGCACACAAGCCCTAAGTAGATCCTCCAAAAATTTATTGACTACTTCTGTTTGGCCATCAGTTTGGTGATGGTAGGCTGTGCTAAAGCACAACTCAACCCCCATTGCCTGTCGAAAGCTACTCCAGAACTTAGATGTGAATATGGTATCTCTATCACTAATGATAGTGGTGGGAACCCCATGTAACTTCACTATCTCCTTCATAAAGACTTGTGCTAGTTTTGGTGCATTTCTATCACTCTTTACTGGTATGAAGTGTGATGATTTGGTCAATCTATCTACCACCACCCAAATGTTGTCATTTCCTCTCTTTGATCTTGGCAAGCCATCAATGAAATCCATTGATATGCTTTCCCATTTCCACCTTGGAACTTCCAGAGGTTGCAGCAGTCCACTGGGTCTTTAGTACTCAGCCTTGACTTGTTGGCAAGTCATACACTTTGCCACATATTCACCCACACTTCTCTTCATTCCTTTCCACCAATAACTTCTTTTTAGGTCATGATACATTTTAGTGCCACCTTGGTGTATGGTGTACTTTGACTTGTGATGAACATCCATGATCTTCCTCTTCAGTGCTTCTGTGTTAGGCACACATAGCCTTCCTTTATATCTTATACAACCTTTTTCATCCAGTTCAATGTTGTCAGGCTTTGAACCATTCTTTAACAACTCCTTCTTTTCTCTCAAGAATGCATCAATGTCTTGGGACTGGTTCACTTCTTCCACTAAGTCTGATTTTATTGTGATAAGGCTGAGCTTGCCATAGTGCTCCACATCCTTACCCACTTCCATAGTTTGTTCCCCCATGTATTCCATTTCTACATCTGTCAGTGTTAATAACATTTTAAACTCCTATATCATCAATGTAGCCAACTTGGCATGTTGTCTACTTAATGCATCTGCCACTCTATTTGCTTTCCCTGGTGTGTACATAATGTCCAAATCATAGGCAGCAAGGAATTCCACCCACCTATGTTGTCTCATGTTTAAATCTTTTTGAGAAAATAAATACTTCAAAGCTTTATGGTCAGTATAAAGCTCAAACTTTGCTCCTAACAGGTAGTGTCTCCAAAGCTTTAGTGCATACACCACTGCTGCCAATTCCAAGTCATGTGTTGCATACTTGGTTTCATTGGGTTTCAGTTGTCTTGATGCATAAGCTATTACACTACCATCTTGCATAAGAACAGCTCCTATACCTGATCCACAACATCGGTGTATACCACTAAATTGTCATTGCCTTCTGGGATTTTTAGCACTGGTGCTTCCATCAATGCCTTCTTCAATTGATTGAATGCCCCTTCACATTTCTCAGTCCACATAAAAGGCTGGTCTTTCCTTGTTAACTTGGTTAGTGGGATTTCTTTTTTAGCAAAATCTTTTATGAATCTCCTGTAGTATCCAGCCATGCCCATGAATGAGCTGATTTCAGTGACATTGCTTGGTCTTTTCCATGCTTGCACTGCCATGACTTTACTTAGATCTACTGAAATTCCTTCTTAAGAAATTATGTGGCCCAAATTTTTTATTTCATTCTTCCAAAAAGAACGTTTTGCAAACTTGGCTTTAAGGTCTTGTTGCCTTAGTTTACTCAGTACCATATGCAATTGCTTTTCATGTTCACTATCTGACTTAGAATATATTAGTATATCATCAATGAAAATCAGTACAAATTTATCTAAGTAATCTCTGAAAATTCTATTCATCAAATCCACAAAATAGGATGGTGCATTAGTCAAACTAAATGGCATTACTAAGTATTCATACAAGCCATACCTAGTGTTGAAAGCTGTATATTTGATACTTTCTTCTTCTACTTTCATTTGGTGAAAACCAGATGCTAAATCAAGTCTAGAAAATATTTTAGCACCATTTAGTTGATCAAAGAGATCATCAATTCTAGGTAAAGGGTATTTGTTTTTGATGGTGACTGAGTTTACTCCTCTATAGTCTATGCACATTCTCAAGGAACCATCATGCTTCTTAACAAATACTACTGGTGATCCCCAATTTGAACTGCTAGGCCTAATGAAGCCTTTTTGTTCTAATTCCTTTAGTTGTTTCTTCAACTCAATCAGTTCTTTAGGACCCATTCTATTTGGTTTCTTGATGACAGGGCTTGTTCCTGGTTTAAGTCTTATTTGAAATTCTACTGGTCTGTTATGAGGAATGCCATTTACTTCACCAAACACATCAGTGTATTGGTTAACCATGGGTATCTTATTTAGACTTAATTCAACTTCACCACTGTTCAAGTTGAACATTTTTCCCATACCCCTATCCTTGGCTGCTTCATACATAACCACAACCCTCTTGCCATCAGGAAGTTGTAGTGAAATGGTGGAATTTTCTAAGTTAATAATAGCACAAAAGCTTTTTAACCAATCCATTCCCAATATAATATCTAGCTTTGGGTAATTCAACACATATAATTCGGAGATAAAGGTGTGACCACCCATGCTTATTTATACTTGCATGCATTTCATATGGGTAATGCAGGAACTACCTAAAGGACTATCAATATGCAGTAGCTTATCAACAAGAATACATGTCAACCCTAATTTCTGAACTATATCATATGAAATAAAAGAGTGTGTGGCTCCTGTGTCAAAAACAACTGATATGGGTATGCCTTTAATAAATAATATACCTTCCACTTGGCTAGGTGCCTCCATTGCCTTGCCTTTCCCTTCAAGTACAGCCACCTTTGCCATCTCTGGAAACTGCCTCTTCATGTGCCCCTCTTTTCCACAGTTGTAGCACCTAAGAATAGTTGACTTGGGTGCTTGGCATTTGGTCTTCATATGGCCTTCCTTTCCACAGTTATAACAGATCACTTTAGGTTTCTTATTGTCAAAGCTTGCCACTTTACTTCCTTCTTTGTTCATTGCTTCTACCTTCTTCCTCTCATATGGGTGTGCTCTATTCTTTCCTTTCTAGTTGTTCTTGAAATTCCTGAACTTTTCTCTGGCATTGTCATGTTGGTCAAATGACAATGTCAAGTCCATAACTTGATCAAATGTTCTGTCTTTATATGGTAACATGGCTCTACTCAATCCAGCATTCAACCCCTGAATGTACCTAGCATTCCTTGATGTTTCATCTAGGATTAATACTGCCCCATATTTAGACAACCCTTCAAATTTCTGAGTGTATTCAGTGACACTCATAGATCCTTGTCTCAACTTGATAAATTCCTCAAGCAATGAAGCTTTTGTTGATGCTGGGACAAATCTGGCTTCTAACATTTCTTTGAACTGATTCCATGTGATTTCTTGTTCTTGCCTGCCTACAATAATCACTTCCCACCAGTCCAAAGCTATGCCTTTTAGTTGTCTTGAAGCTATTTGCCTCCTTCTCTGATCATTGACTTGCATGTCTACAAAGATCCTCTCTACTGTCCTTAACCATGACTGGACACCTATGGCATTTTCTGTGCCATCAAAGCTACTACCTCCTAAGTTTGTATATGTTTTAAGCAATTTGGACAGCTCCTCATATGGATTATCTACCCTAGGTGCCATTCCATCCCTCAGTATTTGAACAAAATCTTGCATGTTAATCATTGGGGGACCAGCAGCCGTTCTAGTTGCTTGCTCAGTAGTATAAGAAGATTGACCATTTTCTCTTTCTCCTGTGGCCTGGGGATTGATTCTAACTCCTCTGGGCCTCTATTGAACATTTCTAATGTAGTTAGTTCTGATTCTTATTCACTACTTTTGCTTTTTAAAACTAACAGTGAACTCATTTTTTCATAATAAGTAAAGCAACTCAAGCAAGCAGCAAACAATGCAAACAAGGCACATAGATTCAAGCAAGTATTTGTTTTGGCTATGTATTTGTTAACATAGCTCTGATACCAACTGAGACAACCCTACCCTAACTTGTCATTTTGATTGAATGACTCAATTTAGTCTGAGCTAAATTCAGGGTTGCCCTCTTTCACAGACCAACTATTTTCTTTTTTTTCTTTCTATTTTTTTATTTTCCCAAGATCCAATCTGATCAATATAGAAATATTGATATACTTCTTTGTAAAAACTATTTGAATGTTCATATAAACACCCAAATTATTTTTAGTTCTAATATCAGAGTTTTTTTTTCTATTAAAAAGGAATAACTCAGTTTATTTTATACTAAAAATAAACCAAGTTTAGCCACAGTACAGAGGATTGGGAAGATCCTCTCCTATTTGAGTCTTTGTGCAAATGAATTAACCAATTCTTATTTGTTTGCATGTGTTTAGCATTTGTAGGTTTAATTAAATATGTGAATTAACTCATAGCTTTTAACTTATTCACATGTTGCTTTCCAAAATAGCCTAACTGGGGGTTCTGCATACTTCTGTGCACCTGTGTGCACATAATCATGTAAACTGCTATTTACTTCACCTTAGTCTTCAGGTGGCCTAATTTGTTTAGGAAAGATTCCTAGATTATCTGGTTATAATCTACGAGTTTTACTTATTCATATAACCATCAAACCTATTTAAATCTGGGTTCATGTTTCTTGTGTTTTTTTTCTTCATATTTGCCTATAGTTTTTTTTTCCTTACTTTACAATACTTACAGTTATTATGTGAATGGTTTCCAGTCTCTAAAACAATCTAGTACATAAACATACATTACTAGTTGACATATGCTTCAAATCCACTACCAAACTCATTACTTGATTCAAATAAAGATTTCTTGCTGACAGATTATAATATAAAGCTAAATTTCATTATCTTTTTCTTCACTGAGACTAGTTCTATCACAAGTGGTTCAAATCATTCAATACATTGCAGTTTGAGTTACAATCATGATTCAAACATTACCACAAAATAGTTCTTTTAGCAAAAGAAAAGAAAACATAAAGAAGCATTCTTCTACAAATCTAAATTTTTAGTTAACTAGCAATTCATCCTAGCATCATGCTTCTGCCCCTTTTTCACTTAGCTTCCTTCTTTCCTATAGACACCATATGATCTACTCCACAATGTGAGTGGAGCACCCATTTGATGCAAGCAACAAACAGGTCAGACTAAAGTATGGTATGAGTAAATTCAATTGACAATACATAAGATTAATGAAATTAGTTCCACATCACCTTTATTTCAAAAGTTAAATGTTCTACTCAGATTGTTAAACCACTTCCTCATGTACACATTTTTTTGTATCCTTACAGTGAAGTGAATGAATTGCTAAATACATGTATATGTGCTTAGACTAATTTTCTTGGCAGAAATTCTTATTTCAAGAATTCATAGCAGCCATCATACAAATCACACAAGCATTTCATAAACATGAACAAGCAACACCCATTTCATTAAGCTAAGGCATCAAAACTGAGTCTTCATACCCGAACTCACCATACTCCTAGCATACTCACCTCTGCTTGTAAGTTCATTTCATATCATTTTTTAAGGGTCCAATATCACATTCATGGTTGCACAGGTGCAAGCTGCCTGGAACTACTGCTTAATTTCCAGTGCACTACAAGCTATTTGGACATGAACATGCCATGTGCAAACTCACACCCCATCCTTGATGCAAGCCAACCACTATGTCATACCCACTTCCCTCATACCCAACCTGATAGACGTGACCCATGCCCTAAGTTTAATTACTAAATTCTTGCATATAACCCCCTATTACCTATGCAGTGTCATGCCCCACACTGTTGTATCCCTAATCAATGCATACTAGCAGTTGTTTTATACATCCATCAAACATTCATCCACTCATATATTCAACCATCACTCACATTTGAAAATCATTTCAAGTTAATTCCATTCATAGATATACCTTTGGTTGAAGCATAACTCAAAGCATTTTCAAAGTGAAATGCTATTAGGGTTCTTCAGTAATAAAGTTCTTACAGTCAGCCCGCACATTATAGTGTATTTTCTTATTACTCAACCTTATTTCCAGAGGGTACCTAATGATGGATCAAGATTTAGCATATGGAAATTCCAATGCATCTCAATCATCCTTTCAAATGCAAGACGTAAGCCAGAGGACCCCTTCCTCTTACTGCCTTGCACCTTACTTTTCTTATTAGTTTATTCTTTAACCAAAAAATTTCTCAGGTTCATAATCGTATAAATAAATCAGTTATTATCATCCTATCATTAAATATATATCATGTGTAAACAATCATTGCATTAAATGATAACTAAGCAATATACTTCAAAAACATCAGAAAATGGTTAGACTAGAAATGCAAGAAAACTTCAAACATAATTAAAATAAATTAGAGGTTAAATGGCTGCCTTTCATAGGTCTTAATGACTTGCCAAGTGAGGGTTTACTCACCAAGGTTCTTCTTCCCAAATCTTGATTTAAGTCTGCCATTGATTTCCTAAATGCTGTCTGTTTCCTCTTTTCTTTCCTATATTTTTATTTTCTGTTTCTCATGTGTAACCGTAGGAGATAATGAGGTATATAGTGGAGTTACTAGGGTTTTAAGGTTAGTTAAGTAATTTATTTTTCATCAGAAATCCCATCACCATTTCTGGTTTCACCCAACAGTTCACCCTCTCCACTTTCCTACCATTACTCTTTTTTTCTTGTCTTGGCTACTTTTGGCATGTTTCTTTACATACTATATGCATGATTTTTGGCTTCGGCTTTGTTTGCCTTTTCTGGTTTTAACCATGCATATAAGCCCTATTTATATAGCCAGCTATGTGTGTGTTTATCAAATGTTATGCATATGTGCTCATGTGTATTTTTTTTATAATGTATATAACTTGTGTCTAACTGAGTTTGTGTGTGTGAATTAAATATTTTGCCCATCTTATATTCATGCTCCTTCCACTTTTCAAGCAGCTATATTCTTGTTTAACTTTATGGAAAATTTAGACTAAAACTGCCTATGTTACTTATACATTGTTTTTAAGCTATTATGTACCCCTACTTAACAGATCATGTACTAATTTATCTCCTATGTTTTTGCTCACTAAATTACCTTACTCAGGTAATGTGTTAAAACAGCATACATATGTACAAGGGCATACATTCTTATTTTTTTTTTTACACAAGCATCTCCCAGAAAATTGTATGTATACTATTTTCTTCACATAACTAAATAAAATTTGAATGACTTAAATTTTCTACATGCTTGCTTAACTAGGGCTGTCACACCTCCCCTGTGATCTCTGCAGCCGTTGAAATGATAGTGATAGAAGTGTCCACCCCAGTTGTATGGCGATGTTCGCTAGGCCTTGGAACTTATGGAGGCATTGGCTGGCACTAGGACCCTACAGTTTGTGTTTCATAGCTGGGGGGTGGCAATGAAAGCCTGGGTAGAGGAGAGCATGATCGGGAGCGGCTCCTATCTCGCCTCTCTCTTTCCCTGTCTCTTTCTCTTTATCTCTCCCTTTTCCTAGCTCTTTCTCTATCATAGTAATCCCTGTCTTGGCTGGATTGACGGGGGTCATGGTCAGAATCATGCCTGCGGGATTCCCTGTATAAACTAGACAATTGAAGTGCAATGCAGAGGCTATCAAGCATAGATGGCTTCTTCGATATCGAATCCGTAGAGTGAAAAGAGAAACAAAGTTAGTTATCGTCGGAAATTGAATAGCTCATAGATGTCAGTTGTGTAATGTCATGGAGTGTATGCATGCATGTGTTAACCGCCCAACAAACCAGTTATTACAGCCGTGCCGGGAGGAGTTGGCTCTCCTAAATCTAAGGCCCTTTGAAGCTTCCAACCCGATGTATTTGTTGAAGAGATACATCGTCTAGAATTGGGAGATCTGCAAGTCCTTCAAAAGGGCTCCCCGTGTATGAGGTGGGAACCTCAGAAATAACCACACCCGCTGCTAATAAAGACATGACAACGGACTTGCATCTCGGAGCTTTATGTGTTGTGAACTTGCCTTTCCTTATTCTCTGAGAATGTCGATGGCTTTGTGAAGGCATGGGTGTGGGTTCATCTCCAGCGGGCGTATCATCATCGTCACCTTGCACGGTTATCACTATCCTAGGAACTCTCCTACTAACGTGCCTCGCTGAAACTGCCCTAAGAGTCCCTTCAAGCCTGATGCTTTGATTTCCACCAATCAACCCTACAGCCCTTAAATTCTCGTCCGTTATAACTTCATCAATTCCTCTATCCACAACAGGAACTCTTTGAAGAACCCTTAGAATCTCTTTGAACTGGTCGCCTTCGGGTCGTGGAATCGAAGCTGTGAAAGAAAGAAAGTATTAGACTCGACATCAAATAAGATTATCTTGTCATTCGGCATAAAAGTTAAGTTATGCCAGGCTAACCACATCTGGTGATTCTCGGTGGACATCAGATGTAGTACCATTCAGTCTTGAAGTAACCTAGCTTGGTCCACACTCCGGTCATGACCTGACAGTTCCAAACTGCCTCTATGAAGGTGAAAGAAGGATTATCCCCTCATATCTTTATATTAAACAGGTACCGGACTTCCTCTATAGTCGGGGGTCGAAAAAGATGCTCCATGAAGATGATAAATAAGCTGTTCAACGAAGCATACTCGTTCGGGTGCATCTATGATGAAGCAATCCTTAAGTAGGACAACACCTCCTGTATGTATTAATTGAATGAAAGGAGTGTCCCAGTTGTGCGTAAGGATCTACTAAAAGCAGTGTACCAATCCGAGGGAGACTAAGGTCTGTCTTTGCTCTAGGTAGTAGGATGTCATCCCTCGACAATTTATGCTTAGTGCAAATCCTACTAGCATTTCCTCAGAAATATTAGATAGGACAAAGTCTTGTGGATTCTCGATGAAGAATACTCCCGGTAGCTCATCCGGAGCTGGACTTATAACTTTGGCTACGATAGCCGGTATCTCTATTATAAGAAGAGGTGGACTCTGAGCCTCCTATTGATGCGACCTTCCAGTTTCCATAGCTAATCAACTCAGCAAAAATCATCATTCGATGACAACAAACCTGTGTTTCCCCCAGTGTGAAACGCATGAATGTGTTGTGCAGTGCGATGCTGCATGTTATTTAGGAAATTCTACGAAGATTGAGAAGTGTTTAAACGAAGAGACTTCAATATTCAACCGGAGTGACCGTCATCGCTGACCGTTACAACCGTGCCCTCCAAAATTTGGAGATCGGCCCAAGTTAAAGTTCGTTAAATTTCGTCAAGTTACAGTTCCATTGACGAGCTTCGAGAGGCAGTCAAATATGCAGTGAAATGATTAAGTCCAATTATGCAACGCAGAAGCTCGTCGGAGTCAAGTGTCAACTATGCAAGGAATTTCATATCGATCAAAATTTAACTCGGATTGATCACGAAAACCCTCACTTCATATCGATTAGAAAACCTTCACCTCATATCGATCCCAAAGTATCATCTCGTATCGATCATCAGAGGCCATTTCGTATCAACACCATATCCCTTGCTTCAGGTCGATCAGTGTTAACATCTTCGTACCAATCGTCATTTTGTATTACTCAATTGATATGTAGTTCCACCAGCAATTGATACAAAGCATAAGCTTCTCTCGATACAAAATCACACTGCAAACTGGATCGATACGAACTTCATTCTTTAAGCCATCATTTCCGGATTGATACGAACTCCACTCCCTAGATCGATATGAGCATCCTCTTCCTGTCCTCACACTCCTTCTTCTCCAAGTCTGCTTAGGCTTCATCTCCTCCTTCTCGAAACCCATTCTGACCATCCGCAGCTATCACTTCACCAGAATCGACCATGAATGCAGATGAATTAGCAATTGAATTTGAGTCTCGTCGTTCTTGACATAAGTTCACTAACTAGTTACCTAAATCAAAGTGCAGATTCAAGGGGTTAAGGAATTTTGTCAATTTAGGGATGAAAGCAAGTTCTATTTCTAGATCTTTTAATTGATACGAAGCAAGGCAGAAAGAATGAAAAGCAAGAAAGTGAAAATTGTCTAAGTATGAAAGCTTTTTATACCTAGGATGGTGGTCGTTTATCTCCTAGTCACTGTGACCAGTTGACATAGTTCCACATCCAATCGATACGAGGGCGGTTTTTGGTGTTGTATCCATCCTACACCGAGATGAAGCAACAAAATCAAAGCTCATGTGAGCTACTCGTACCCATCAGGCAATCTAGACGAAGCATGAAGCAAATGCCCATTGTCATGTTCGTACCCGTCGAAAACTATGGATAAGAGGCCAGTTTCGTATCCATCCACGGCTCATTTAGAATGAAGCCCTTCGTATCCATTGGTTTATTGATATGAAATGCCATACCAAGACTTATCTTAGCTATTCGAATCAAATAAAGATGCATCGATATGGATATTCTAGTACATATCCATCGTCATAAAACCCACAAAGGCTCGTATCCGTCGATACGAAAATTGGTTTTCATCTTTTCACATAGATCCAAGAGAGGATCGATACGAAGAGATACTCTGAAAAAACCATCAAAGTCGATTATAACTCGAATATCACATCGATTCAGGAGAGGATCAATACAGAATTCGATAAAAAAAACTGGCAATGACTCATGAACATAAAACGTTAACGAGAGTCAGGTTAACATACATTTTATGTGCAACGAATTAACATTCAATTTATTCAAAGTTCATTGGAGTTAAACGCTCACCTTGTAACAATTGCAACGACGAACAACAGATCTCTAATACTTAACATTCAGTTACAATAATGCACAGTACAATCATTGGCAGTCTACAATCAGTATTTATATTACCAAGAAATAATCAAAAGTTACATCTTTTGGTGAAAAGACAACAACTGCACATCAAATTAGATAGAACTCTTCCAATGGAAGGTTGCGGCTTTTCAAAGCACATCATGTTCACACAGGATGTACTTTGGGGGGCAAATGTTATCCTGCCTTTTGGCAAGTCCGCGACACCAAGAACTTGATTAAAAGCCAAAGGCAGTCTGTCTCGAGGGTTGGCTATACACAGGTCTATTATGGATACTGGTAAAATTTCTCGAGTTCATATCGAGCTACAATCGATATGATATGACTAGTAAAGCTATGGGAGACGACGTTCCAAATTTCAAGTCAACCGAAGTTAGTATGCTTAAGATATTGATCCATTAAAGTTCAAGTGAAACACCATGCTCATATCCATGGAAGAAGAACCCATTCGTATCCACCATGCTTCTCTTTTCCATATCCATCACATGTACATTGCTTTATATCCATCATGATCAGCGACAATTCATATCCATCAGTTAAAGTGATTTCGTATAGCTCCAATGTATAAGGAGCATGTGTCGATCACCATTTGGATATTTCGCATCGATTGGCCATCAATCGACATGAAAAGGATCCCATTCATCGATAGACCTAGGATCATATCAATTCAAGGCAAGCATTTGGATCAATGCTATATGAGTTCATGAATCGATATGAAATGGGGTGTAATGGGCGAATACGAACGAGATTAAACTGGTGGATAGGAACAAGGCACGCTCAAAAGAAAGACTCGGTCATTCGACATAAAAAGTGGACCGATCCAAGAATATAGCACCACGTCATCTAGCAATCACGTGCACAACATTGATACGAAAGGAAGAGATACGATCATATCGATACGAGCTCGGCTGCACATTGAAAACCCAAACTTGCATCGATTATAACTTAAAATTTATAGTCCAAATGCTACCAAATTTTCATAGGAGCTTGCATAAAACCATAGGCATGTCCTTGATCGATCTCAGCACAAAAAGGACGATTTTGGATCGATATGAATTTGGAACGTATAGATCATGGATCGCGTCGGAATGTCTAGGGATCGATGACATGGGCCTACGCATGTGAGAGAAGGAGTCTTCTAAGATCTAAGCGAGATATTTGCAACCTAAACCTACAAAATAGCAGGCCTTTAGAAAATGGACTTTTGGATGCGCCAATACTTTACCGAAATCATTGTTGTATTTCGATTGTGTTGTTGTAAACATCAGTAACCAATGAGTAATATCAATAAGCAGCAATTTTCCATAGTGGACGTAGGCTATAACACCGAACCACTCTAAATCCTTGTGTTTTGATTCTTCTTTTTGTCTGTTTTTGTCGTGTTTGTTAGGTCAGCCTCATTTTTCATTCATATTCTTCAATTTAATCTCTTCAAACACGCCCGAAGAGTGATGTGCTCAATTTTGGTGCAAACAAAAGCATTCACTTCACAAGTAGGGCTTTCAATGGTATAAGAAATATGCTCATTGCAACTAGGGTGACTAAGTGCTATCTTCCTATCATGGAAAAATATCCTAGCTTCACACCCACCTAACCAATCCATACCCAATATAATTTCTTACCCTACAAAGTCAAATACATGCAAACTACAAGAAAAGGTGTAACCAAGCAAATCAAACTCTAAGTAGTCTCATTTTATCCCAAGTGTTGCATACCCTCCTATCAGATTTTCAACCCTTAAGGAAGTAACTATATATGAGGGCTCTAGGTTAGGCTTATCTACCAAACATTGAGAAATAAAAGAATGTGATGCACTAGTATCGAACAGAAAGCTTACAGGCATACCGTGAATCTGCAGCGAGCCTCCCGAAACACACTTCCCTCACTCATACACAACTGGCCTTGTAATTGCGGGCTCCAATACATACATTTGTCCTTTTCCATCTCTAGCAGACTCTTTGCGTTGGTTCTTATAGTCGCAGACCTGATCACAATTAAAGCGTCGGATGTTCTTCTTCCCAATCAGCTCCTTTCCTTTCTCTTTTCCTTTTGTAGTATGACACTCATTAGCATAGTATCCTTTCTTATCACATTTATAACAAATCACCTCAGCTTTTCTTTTTTCTATGCTCCTCCCTTCTAAGCATTCTGCTTATGCAAAAACTTTTTTTCCTGACCTTGTCCCACCTGGGCCTCGTTCATTCTCTTTCTCAAACAAGCTAACACCTCTTCCTGCCTTAGTGCCATTTCTACCACTACATCATTTGAATCTCTGAAGTGTGGTAAGGTAGCACTTATTAACTCCAACCTCAAGCACCTTATAAGCTTCTCATTCCTCTTGATCATTGTATTAACTAATGCGCACCCGTATCGAGCTAACTTGTCAAATCTTCTTGCATGCTCAAGGACAGATATCTCTCCTGGCTCCATTAGCAAACTTCCTGACTAATGTCGTCTACGCCATTACTGACATAAACCTTTCTTGAAACCTTTTCCCAAATTCCACCCAAGTCATAGTTTCCACATCAACACCAGCTACAACAGTATCCACCAAAATAGAGCCGCTCTTTGAAGCCATCTCGAAGCAAATCTCTTCTTCTGATCATCATTCAATCCTAAATTAGCAAAGATTCTCTTACAATGTAGCAGCCAATTTACCACTTCAATCGCGTCTTTAGTTCCAATGAACGGCTTCCCTCCAAGCCTAGTATAGTCTTTGCTCATGTTAGCATAATGGTTGACTAATGGAGCTTCCTATACCCCTCCTCCAGCAGAATGAATTCCCTCCGACAACTCCAGCTGTAATACTAGCTTGCATCATGTTTACGAAGAGCTGATACATAGGTCTCATATCAACTTGGTGAACCCCAGCACCAACAATTTCAGCTCGAGCCTAACTTGGACCTCTTCTAGCATTTGGTCGGGAATTTCCATTAGTGTCGGTGCTATCTCTTCAAGATTAACTCTGCCTTTACTTCCTTCTATATCTGCATTCAAGCTTCGTGTGATACAGATGAATATCCTAACTAAGATAGGAGTCCAGAGATATAGCGTATACTTATATATATAAAACTAATATAAGTACGTTATTATAGCGTTATCTTATACCCCGATCTTAACTCTAATCACTAAGGATTATATTTTTTTCAAAAACCATTTTTAGTTAGAGTATTTCATAAACCATGCTCTGATACCAAGTTGTAACATCACCTATCTAGACGTCCAAAGCTAAGCGCTACTGATGATGCAGTCGTCCATAGTATCAACTTTCGACGACTAAATATGGCTTTGTTAATGATATCTATAATATCAGAAGCACTTGAATATGAAACAAAACACAGATTTCAAAATAACCTTTCTTTATTATATTCAAAACAAATGTCCATATTCATTTTACATAATCCCAAATTTGTTCCCAAGCACAGATCCAATACACTTGTTACAAAATACACCAAGAGCGGTATATGAAGATACCCCCTTGGATGATTAGAATTATATAGTCATAATTGACTTAATACAATCACAGTGGAAATTCAACAAAACATAAAACAAGTACTGCAAATCCTAAATAATTATCAGTTTGCCTCCTGCATGCCTCCGGTACCTTATTCGTTATCCTACTAAACCTAAAAGGACCTTAACCCCTCAGCCTAGTCAAATTAATTTTGAGAACCCAAGAGTTTGAGGGGAAAATAAAAACTTCGGGTCAGACATAAAACTTGGTGTGAATAATATTATACATCCCTGTTTAATATGTTAAGTGAGACCACACCGCTTAGCGGAACGGGTTTCCCCTCACTAATATTCTATTAAAACATATCTTTGCAAAACATTTTCCTATGACCAAAACTGGTTAAACGGCATAAAGCTATTTATTATGCAAACATGCAGAAATATCAAGTAATAATGAACCATCTATTCAAACATAAAGGTTTTGTTTGGATAACTTTTAACTTTTGGCTGACTTGGGCCTACCAGACAGTATAATAAAAATTAATCTAACACCTATTAGTTATTCTTCATTTAGACTATTTTCCCTCAACTATCTGTTAAATACTTCACTTCTCGATAGGATGTCCCTAACTTAATCATCTCCTAGGTCTTCCTGATCCTAATGGTTTTTTAGGCTCACCAATAACCTATCTGTATACAAACATATATTCCTTTCGGTATGTAATCACAATTTTACTTTACCTGTGATCAAGCCCTAGACACTGGAATTTTGGACAACAATTAGCTGGGGCTAATAGCTAATGTATAGGGTGCAACCTCATATTGGTCCCATCTGGTATTCTAATTTCTGAGTCATTTTCACTTAAGGATCCCCTCCCATAATTTTCCTTGAAAACATTTTCAAAATGATTTAAAGCCTTTAAATCAAACTCAAACAACAAAAATATGTAACTTTACGCTTTACTAAAAATCACATTACCATGTTATATATATCTCCTTTACTCAAACTTTAGTTAGTGAAAACATTTAAACATTTGAACGTACTTCTTTCTAAACTTTTGAAAGCATCTCTTTCAAAACCAAGTGAAACCCTTTAATTTTCTAAGTCAAAAGGCCAAAACCTTACCTTTTGAAACCAATCATCAAACCTTTCGAAACTATTGAAATCATTCCTTTCAAAATCTATAAAACTTTAGACATCTACTCTAAAACAACTTAAAACATTGCCTTAAAAAATATTTGGAAAACCTTTTATTTATACCTTCCGAAACCATTCAAAGCAAATAATTTCGGAATCATTGAACTCAAACCTTTCAAAATCATCAAACTAAAATCTTTCAAAACCATTGAACTCATGTCTTTCGAAACCATTAAACTAACACCATTTGAAACAATTGAATTCAAACCTTTGGAAAGCTTTGAGCTGAAACCTTTCGAGGCCATTGAACTAAAACCTTTCGAAACCATAGAACTAAAACCTTTCGAACCATTGGACTTAAACCTTTCGAGGGCTGACTGCGTTCAATTAAAACATGTGGAAAACCTTCTTTAAAAATCTTTTGACTACATTGAAAGCTAAGTCAAAAGCTTAGATACTTTTTGAAAGCATCGAGAAGCGGCTGATTCCAAGACAAGTAAAGCTTTTGAAATAATCAAAAACAAAACTTTTCGACTTTGTCAAAAGCAATGACCCTGGAAGGTTGGAAAAAGCGGCAATAACCTTTCGATTGTGTTCTTGCAAAAACACTTCGGATCCAATCTCAAAATTGAAAGCAATAAGAAAATGGGATGAAGTAATTATTCAGCTTAGCTTTGAGATTAAAAGATGTGAGATTTGACATTGAATTAATTGATTATCTTCTTTCTCTTTAATCCAAGCTTTATATTTCTTGAGAATAAAAATGGTGGCCGACTGTAAATGTTTTTAGTTTTCTAAAATGAAAATGAACATAAGTTTCATTTCCTAACGGTTTAAGGTATAAGCCTCTCCCATTTCCCATATTTCCCTTAGTCATTTCCTAACACATTAGTTAATGTTATCTCATTTTAATTTTCACGTAAACATGGCATAGCTACCCTTAATTTAATCAAATCTAAACCTATTAGTCTTCACATTATTTCATTTAATTTAACTAACTAAATATCCTAGATAATGTTAAAAATATTGTGTGTTACAGGCTTGGCCTAGTAGCTCTCCAACCTTTATAAATACTTTCCTACAGTACATAAAGGGGATGATGTACACGTAAATGTGCATATTTTAACCACCATACTTAATCTATTTTAATTGAATAAATTATCATATTGGGTATTTTAACTTGTTTAAACCAAAATTCAAATTATTTTCAAATTGTCACATATTCATCTTCATACAGGGGTAAAATTGTCATTTTGTGCATTTATTAAATTGTGAAAATTTACTTAGAATTTTCTATGTTGTTTTGTAGGAAATTTAGTGAATTTTACAAATTGTTTTATGATGAAATATGAGTGCACAAAGATGATACAAAAGAATGAAGATGGAAATAATTCAAAGTGAAGAACATGGAGGACCCCACCTACTTACATTGATTTTCATTTAGAGGCTAGTGCACATGCTTATGGAGTTTATGGCTTCATGTACACTTCAATGATGATTAGTAGAAGCTAATGATTACTTGGCCTCCACACTTTCTCAAGGGTATTTTGGGCATTCCCTAAAAATATGAATTAGGGTTTAACACATGTATATATACCCCTTATGTTTAATGTAACCCTCCTCTTACTTTGTCACTTTCTCTTGATTAGTTTAGGCTCTCTTCTCTTAGTCTCTTCTCTTAGAAAAATAAATGAGAGCTCTCATTCTTTTCATGGCTAATTAGCCATTTTTATTTGATGTAATTTTCTTTTCTTTTCATGCAATGTTAATTATTGTTTCTTTTTAATTACATGTTCATTTCCTTTCATGCAAGTAGTGTATATTTCTTTTATGCAATTAGATTAGTTATCTTTTTCATTAGCTTTAATTTTCCTTTCTTTTTGTTCAATGTTGCATGTTACATTTGTTAATCAAATGACAAATATGAGAGGCTAAACCCCTTCAATTTAGGGCTAATGAAGCTCTCTAATTATGTAGGTCCAACTATTTGTTAATTCATGCTCTCTTTTGTGCTTAATGATGATGATAGTAATGATTTAATTTTTGTTTTTGCTCTGAATTTGATAGCCTATATTGTTGACATCAAATAGGCTGTGCTTAAACAATCACTAACACAAATGTCTCTTCATCAAAATATGATTATGGTATAAGAAAGTGATTTGAAATTCAAATTTGATGGTTTATATTTCTAATCAATAGCTAATACACCGTACTTAAAATGGATTTCATTTTCATTTTCTTTGTCAAAGTTCATGAAAGTTAGTTAGTTCTTTGAGGGATGTGTTATAGTTTGATGGCTTATGTTGGCTAATCAATAGCACAAATATGCCATACTTATGATAAGCTCATCAATTAAAGCACTAATGACCATAAAAGAGAGATCATCATTTCATATATGTTGAACTATGTGATCTAGAGAGTGGTTTTATTCTCTAAATTGTCATTTAAATCTTATATTTGCATCTCTTTTCTTTTAGTTAGTTAGATAATTTTCTAATTCTCTAGCTTAACTTTCACTCGACTTTGGTATAATTTGATTGAAAAGAATTTCTAAAATCATCAATTCGTTGCGGATCGACCCGTATTCGCCACATACTATGATAGTACGTCGTGCACTTGCAGTTAATTTTATTATAAATTTTTCGATGATTTTCTAGTTCATAGACACTTAGTCGTCCGAACAAGTTTTTGATTTTGGGTTAATTTAGGATAAATCATTTGTAATTAAACCCTTGCATTCATTTAGTTTCATTAGTTCATGCATATTTTTAAAAAAAATTAAAAAAATTCAAAAACCAAAACTGTCAAAGTTGTAAATATTCCTTTATTTTATTTTTAAATCCTTTCTTCTTCTTTTTTTCAAAATCAAAAATCCAAAAAAACAAAAATAAAAAAATTATTATAAAACCTTTTCAAAAAAATGAAAAACAAAAATACAAAAAATAATCAATTCCCTTTGAAAAATAAATTCTATTTGTAAATATTTTTTATATAAAAAATAAAAAAATAAAAACATTCTTGAAAATGTTAGAGTTTCCTTTTCCTTGCTCACTTGAATTAAGTTGTGAAAATCAATATAATCCATATGATTTCACTCCAAATTCGTACGGATATTTTAATAGCAACTATTGTTTAAACGATTCAAACATCGAACCATAAAATTTTCAAAATAACGAGCAACCCTCAAATCTTGAAAATAGCATTTCGTCTTTACTTGATATCTCTACACAAAAAATCAAATGATAAAAGATTTTTGTAATTCGTAATTATGCGATAACTCCAGTTAATGTTTTCAAGGATATCCAAATTTGAATTCAATTCAAAATTCAAACAATTTCGATGATAACCCATGCCAATTCAATTTTGATCTCCAAAATGAATTTCAAAATCAAAACGAAAATGTAAACCACTTTTCAAATAATTTTCATAGTGGGAATAATCTTGATTGCGATACGGGTAAAAAAATTTGTTCTCAACAAATCTAAATCGAAAATTCTCGAGTTAATCACTATAAATTGGATTTTGTTGAGGAAATGATTGAAATTTACGATGATCACGTGAATTCGTTGTTTGAAACATATATGAAACAACACGAAAAACAAAATCAAATTCCAACGTGTGACGAGTTAAATAATGATCCACCTTTTACCCAAATCGATGATTTTCAAATAACAACTTTCGAAATTGAAAACAAAGTTGTTGAAAAGACGGTAATTATGTTGGATTTCAATTCTTTTGAGGGTAAGAAACGCGATTTAAATTTCGATCATTCTTTTTCGAAAAATTTAAATACAACAACTTTGGATTTTGAAATGGATATATGCGATGAAGTTGTTGATAATCCAACGAAGGAAGATGAATTTAATGAACACGAGTTCTTTGGAATTTTTGAAAATGAGTTGTTAAATTCTGAAGGGGAAGATTTACACCACCATTTTGATTTTGAAATTAATAATTTTGAAGAAGTTTTCACTATGCCATAGATGACCTTCTGCAACATTTTTGCAAGGTGTTGCTAGCTAAAATGTTGCGACAGCTATAAAATTTTGGCCCTACTGCAACGTTGTATTTTTGGTGCTACCTTAGCCATAAAAATGTGTTGCTCTAGCTAAACAAGTGTAACACGATGCAACATTTTTATATAGTGTTGCCATAGATATATTCTAATTAAAAAAAGGACAAATTTTCAATAGAGGCTGGTTTTTTAAACTATTGGCATAAATAGGCTAGTTTTCAAACTATTTGCAAGTTTAGGCCAGTTTTTTTAAAAAATATTACGGGGCGCATATGTGAAATGCGCCCATACAAAATTACACTGGCGCATCTGTCAAATGCGCTAGTGTAATTACACCAGCATTCTTTTAGTTCTTCGCTATTTAGTGTTGAATGTTTCTTTCAAAAAACTTTTGTCAAATAAGATCCCCTACGAAGGGGGGGTCCGGGGGGGTGGCAACCCCCCAAGGCGAGGGTGCGGGGGCAACGCCCCCGCTACGGGTCCGGGGGCAACACCCCGTCCAAAACGGTACGTTTTGTTGACTGTTGAATTCAAATTCAACAGCCAATCATTCACTATATAACAGTGCATTCCATCAACGCAAGTGTAACACGATGCAACATTTTTATATAGTGTTGCCATAGATATATTCTAATTAAAAAAAAATTAAAATTTTTTACACCTCAGCGATCCACACCACCATTTAAAACAAAATCTCAACCATCGATTCACACCATCGATCCACACCTTACCAATTTCCATTTCCCGCTTTACTTTTCTTTCTCATTCCTCTCTGTGTGAAAATTAGGGCACGCGATTTTTCTTTCTCGTTCCTCTCTGTGAAAACTAGGGCATGCGATTCCAGTTGCTTTGATGCTCTGATTGATCGAATCTAGTGTATGAAACGTTCCTGGAAGCTTGCTCCTTCGTTCTCCTTGATTGATTGCTCGAATTGCTTTGACTTCGTCGTCGGGTCCGATGTGATATTATTTGGTTTGTTTTCTGCCTTCTGGTTTACTTGATTATTCTCAATTTTGGTTACACTCGCACGCTTTTGCCGATGATGAATTGGGATTTATTTATAGGCTTTATTTCCTATAATCTCGAGTTTAATCTTTCTGTTGGACTTTGAGAGATCTGGTATGTTGGATTGCGATGATGTATTGGTATGTTGGATTTTGGTCCACTGGCTTGATTTTGCTTTGCCGATGATGAATTGCGATGTGATATTATTTGGTATGTTGGATTTTGGTTCACTGGCTTGTTTTTGATTTCTGATCTGAGCTTGTTAGCTCCTTTCTGCTGCATTTGTTAAACCAGAACTTGAACCTTTGTTAAACTTGTTCACATACCTTTGTACCTTGCTGCATTTGTTAAACCAGAACTTGAAGTATTTGTATTCTGCTGTCCTCTTGAAAACTGCTTCACTTGAAAACTTCTGCATTTTTGAAAATCAGAACTTTGAAAGTGATCTTTGGTTTTATTAAATTGTTGACTAATCTGAACATTGAATTTTGATTTCCACGATATATATAAACATATGTGTGTTGAGCTTTGTTGGTTTTGCTTGGTCTGGACTGAACTGGTATCATGCTAACCTTGTTCTTTAACATGAACTAATGCTCCATGTCCTCTGCATATCATATTACTGCCTATGTTTCTCTTGTACATGCCTGATGCATTCACTGTTTTTGCTTGATGGGCTGCCTATGTGTACTGCTGTGTTTCTTGCACTAGCTTGTCTACATTTTGCTGAACCTGGTACTTGTTTGTTTTGTTGGTTGCTTGGCCCTGAGTTGAATCCAGTCGAAGACTCGGGTTTGAACTTGTGCCGTGTCCATTTTTTTTGGCTTATCTACATATCTGGCTGCACTTGAGTATGAACTTGCACTTGAGTAGTTGCACTTGAGTAGTTTCTGGTACCAAGCCTTATGATGCATGTATGTTCATCTATGTACATGCATTTCTTGGTCATGTTATGTTGCTTGCTGTGTTGAGTACTACTTTGTGCACTTGGCTTCTCCTTTGTGCATTTTTGCCTGAACTGTTGCTTGCTGTCTTCCATACTGTCTTGTATCCTTGTGTTGCATTCATGTTTGGCTTATGCACTTGTGAACAGCTGACTTGTGCATTCACAGGTTGTCCGTGCAAATATTTGGTCCCTGTCAGAAGAAAATATGAAAAGAAACAACCCAAATACGTGAGGCAAATAATATAACAAAAATATTTTCATTTTCTGTTCGAGTTAAATATTATTTTCCCGATTACTGCTTTTGAATTATATGTGACAGGTATTGAAGACTGGACAGCTGAATACGAGCTTGAAGACAGAGTCAAATCAAATGTGCATGAGCTTGAAGACTGGACCCGCTACTCGGCTCGCCTTCGGCTCGGCACTCGGCTCGTCATATATTTGTCAGTGTCGATGTCTGTATAAATTGAAACTGCATATGTAATGAGTGAACTGAGTGATGCAGCGAGGAATATCTGTATATGTGAATATCAGTGTTATATATCATTGAATTGTAAAATAGTGGAGTCGGGAATTTGTACTATTTCAAATGTTGAAATAAAATATTATTTAAATAAATTACTGTTTGAATATCAAATTCTGTGCAATAGCATTTTATTAAATAAATATTTATTTCTATTAAAAAATCAAATATGCTCTACATTGTGGGCCCCACAAATTCAGAAAGTTAATATCTATAGCAATATTTTGGAATGTTGCTACAGACACCTATGGATGTTGCTATAGACCCAAATAGGGTTCTATTGCAACAATATTACTTATGTTGCCTTAGATAGTAAAAATGTTGCCTTTGAGGTCTAAGGCAACGGCAAAAATTGCATCACCCCAAAGGTGTTGCCATAGACCTATGGCAACATTTTTTGGGCCCGACCCAACATTTTTTTTGTGTTGCAGAAGGCCATTTATGGCGTAGTGTTTCAATGATAAGTTTGAACTTCAACTTGGTGAAAATAAACTTGAATTTCAATCAATTGTTTTATCAACCCCAAAAAATCATTGAAAATAAGACAACTCGTACGATTTTTAAAACGATATTTGTTTTTCCAAATCAAAATTCAATTTTGAAATCTTTTATGATTTGGTTTTTCGTGCTTAAGCTGTGTCTCGCATACTTGACAAGACAAATGAATCGGTCTTTGGAAGACCGTTTTATTTACTTTTCAACGATATACTTTCTGATACCGTGTAAATACATTTCATTTTCATGTAAATAATAATAAACATTCCTTTCACTTGGGTTGACTTTGGGGACACAGTCAATATCAAGCATAGGGTGAGACTCGTCTTCATTTATTTTTCATGGTTTATTTTTACTTTTTCTTTCCAAAATTAAAAAAACATCTCAGAAAAAAAACAATTTCTTTAAGAATTTTTGATTTATTTTTTAAGAAACGCTATAGGTTAAATATATGGTTTTGGCTTATTAATTGGAGTTTTTGAAAGATTACTTGTCTTAACAAAAGTAAAAATGAAGTTTGATTACAAATAGCAATGGTTTAACTAGTATATAGGAAGATTCAAACGTGATAATTATGAATATATCCTAATTGAAAATCTTTATTTTAAAAAGTGATGAATTTAAAGTAAAGGATATAACAATTTTTTTTGTCTTCTTAGTTAAATGGTGCTAAGATGATTCTACAAAAATCTCTTTTAAAAAAATAAACAAACAAAACAAAACATTTATGTATATCTAAATATTTTCTATTAACACCTACGGTCGACACGTGTACACACTTTTGTGTACACTCGCCATGCTCTGTACCTTTCTCACGTAAGTTCGGAAGGCAGTGCATGATAGGTATATATGGTCTCAGTTTATCTAATCTAGATGTATGTATATAAAAATTCTTTTATTAATAATGCCTACAGTCGATAGGTGTTCATACTCGTGTGTTCACTTGCCATGCTCTGTATTCCCCTCACATAAGTCCGCAAGGCAGTGCATGGGTAATATATCTGGCCTCAGTTTATCTGAGTTAGGCATATGTAAATATTTTTAATATAAATAAAATTTTCGAATAAAAAATTAGAGAGAGTAAGCAAATGAAATTCAAGCACTATTTTAACTTATTTGATTTGGCTTGTTATTGAAAAGAAATGAAAATACCACCTTGATAAACTTTGATAATCAACTAAGGATCCATTTCATAGTTACACTTTGTTATCAACCCAAACAATGAGTTAAGCTATAGTTTATTTGTTATGATAACTTTGTTTTTATTGGAAACTTTGACGAGTAAATGACTTAAATTTCAAGATAATGACTGAAACCTGTATTTAACTTATTTGTGTCAATTTAAAAATAAATCCTTCATTTGCAAACATTTTCAAAAACTCGCATTCATCTCTTTGTAAATAATCTTGCATTTTTGTAAATATTTTCACTTTGCATTTGGATTTGGTGGGTAGTATTCGCTGAACACACTCACGAGACAACATTCGTCCTAATGGGGACACCCCGAGGTTTAATGGCTTGTTGCATACGCTCAATGCAATCGTGCTCCCTATGAAAACGGATTTATCTTAGTTTTTCTTTATTCGAGGACGAATAAAAAGATAAGTGTGGGGATATTTGATGTGCATGTAAATGTGCATATTTTTACCACCATATATAATCTATTTAAATTGAATAAATGATCATATTGGGTATTTTAACTTGTTTAAACAAAAATTTAAATTATTTTCAAATTGTCAAATATTCTTCTTCATACAAGGGTAAAATTGTCATTTTTGTGCATTTATTAAATTGTGAAAATTTACTTGGAATTTTCTATTTTTTTGTAGGAAATTTGGTGAATTTTACAAGTGGTTTTATGATAAAATATGTATGCACAAAGATGATACAAAAGAATGAAGATGGAAATACTTCAAAGTGTAGAACATGGAGGACCCCTGCCACTTACCTTCACTTTCAATTAGAGGCCAATGCACATGCTTATGGAGTTTATGGCTTCATGTACACTTAAATGATGATTAGTAGAAGCTAATGATTACTTGGCCTCTATACTTTCTCAAGGTTTTTTTGGGCATTCCCCAAAAATATGAATTAAGGTTTAACACATGAATATATACCCCTTATGTTTCATGTAACCCTCCTCTTACTTAGTCTCTTTCTCTTGATTAGTTTAGATTCTCTTCTCTTAGTCTCTTATCTTAGAAAAATAAGTGAGAGCTCTCTTTCTTTTCATGGCTACTTAGCCATTTTTATTTTATGTAATTTTCTTTTCTTTTTATGCAATGTTAAATATTGTTTTTTTTAATTTACATGTTCATTTCCTTTTATGCAAGTGGTGTAGATTTTCCTTTATGCAATTAGATTAGTTGTCTTTTCATTAGCTCTCATTTTCCTTTCTTTTTGTTCAATGTTGCATGCTACATTTGTTAATCAAATAACAAATATGAGAGGCTAAACCCCTTCAATTTAGGGGTAATGAAGCTCTCTAATTATATAGCTTCAACTATTTATTAATTCATGCTCTCTTTTTGTGCTTAATGATGATGACAGAAATGATTTAATTGATGTTTTTGCTTTGAATTTGATAGCCTATATTATTGACATCAAATAGGCTATGCTGAAATAATCACTAACACAAATGCCTCTTCATCAAAATATGATTATGGCATAAGAAAGTGATTTGAAATTCAAATTTGATGGTCTATATTTCTAATCAACAGTTAATAAACCATACTTAAAATAGATTTCGATTTCATTTTCATTTTCTTTGTCGAAATTCATAAAAGTTAGTAAGTGCTTTAAGGGATGTTATAGTTTGATGGCTTATGTTGGCTAATCAATAGCACAAATATGCCATACTTATGATAAGCACATCAATTAAAGCACTAATGACCATAAAAGAGAGATCATGATTTCATATATGTTGAATTATGTGATCTAGAGAGTGGATTTATTCTCTAAATTGTCATTTAACTCTTATATTTGCATCTCTATTCTTTAGTTAGCTAAATTTCTAATTCTCTAGCTTAACTTTCACTTGAATTTGGTATAATTTGATTGAATAGAATTTTTAAAATCATCAATTCCCTGCGGATCAACCTGTACTCGCCATGTAGTATGATAGTACATCGTGCGCTTGCGGTTAATTTTATTATAAAGTTCTGACGATTTTCTAGTTCATAGACACTTAGCCGTCTGAATAGGGGATTTTTTGGATTGGCTGCTGAAACACCACTTAATTTTTTCTTCACACTTCTCTTTCTCCCTCATAATAGTCATCCAAGGAGTTTATTGTGATTTTTAAGTGAACTCCAACATCGGGGGCTTAGTCTAGTTATGGATATTCAACAACTTTGTAATCCA
Organism: Allium cepa; assembly: GCA_030765085.1. Taxonomy (NCBI): domain Eukaryota; kingdom Viridiplantae; phylum Streptophyta; class Magnoliopsida; order Asparagales; family Amaryllidaceae; genus Allium; species Allium cepa. The sequence continues at coordinate 513,980,320 of CM060941.1, forward strand.
ATTCACCTTGTAACAACAATTAGTCAATAATAAAAGCTATAAACTAGATGTAGGCTTCATTAACAGCTGAACCACTATAAAAATCATCTTGTCTTCTTTCTATTTTTGATTTTTCTATTTTTATTCTCTGTACTATTGCTCTGTAAGAACAGGTCTGGTGCTTTCACGATTAATCCAGGGTGTTGATCCAGTTTTTGGCTTAACATTTTGATGCTTTCATTGAGAACTCAACTCAGGGTTTAGATCAAGCTATCTACTTTGGATCAGATATGTTTAGAAGTTAGATCCTTAACCTTAGCTTAAAAAATCTATTGCTAGGAACCAATGGCTTCAGGAAGAAAAAGAACTGCTTTTGGAAGACCCATATGGGTAGTAATAGCCAGAGAAGAGATGAATCATCAGCAAACCAATGTAAATGGTGCCAACGTAGGAGATAAGGTGCCAATATCCTCTAATCAACGCGAAGTCATTACAAGAGATGAGTTGAATAAAATGGTTGATGAAATCAATCAGAAAATGGAAAGTAGTCAGAGAGCTCTAATGGATAAGCTTATTGCCCTCTTGACCTTATAATCGCAACCTGCTCTAAGAACTATGGCCAAACCAGCGACTACCGTAGAACAAGAAAATTTTCTTGTTTCTGGTCTAAATAGAAGAAAGAAAAAGGAGTAACAGCTGGAATTGCGGGATTGAACGTAGAAGGAAACACTAGCACCCCACTGACAGCAAGGCAGCCAACAACAAACTTGAATAAGGAAGTGAAGACCCTACTAGAGGATATCGTTATGGACCTCTTCGACTTAGAAAATGGAGAGCAATTTAACAACGGCAAGTTCGAAGGAAATACAATTACGCTCGATAACACTAGGAATGTCCAAACTGTCCCCCTCAACCGCAACCCAACGGGATCCCGAGGAAGTGGCTCTTCCAAAGACAAGAGAGCCTAGGCTTCAGCCCACTTGCGAAGACCGTTTGCAAAGCCAAACATTTTGTGTATGACTGACCACGAACCCGAGGACTACCGGGCATCAGAGATATTTACCGCGGACATGGTCAAGCGGTTGATGGATGAGACTAAGAATAGGAGAGATGATGAATAGGGATCCACTCCAAGTCAGACTCCATTTACTGATGAGATCTTGACTGAACGATATCCAGAAAAGTTCACAATGCTAACTGTTATATTCTATGAAGGAACAAAGACCCCAAACCTCATCTTTACAAGTAAGGTTGGTACGTGGATGGTGAAAATGCTTTGGATGATGTTCGGTGTAGATGTTTTCCCATTTTTCTGGAAGGAATTACTTCCATATGGTTCAACAGACTTTCGTGAAGATCCATCTCCACTTTTGACCAACAAGCAGCAAGATTCCTCGATCAATTTGGGCTTCACACCGAGCAGCCTAAGGATTTGATGTCCCTATCCGGACTGTTCCAGGGAAGAACCGAATCCTTGAAATCTTTCATGGACCGATTTAATACCGTTGTGATAGTAGTAAGAAATCCAAACGAGGTATGGTCTTTATGGCTTTGGTTCGTGCCATCCACCTTGGAACTAAGTTCGAAAAGTGGATCATAATGAAGAAACCCACCACAAGGAAGGATTTCAATCGCAAAGTAAGTCAATACTTGAGATTGGAGGAAGCATAGGAGTTGGAAAGGGTGTCTACTAGAGTGCAACCGATGAACGTCAGGCAAAGTGGCATGGCAATGAACTAGAACATAAATGCTTTTGAGATTGTTTGAAATAACCACAGGGAAAGAAGGAAATCAAAAAAGGAAGAACCAAAATACCAATAAAAGAAATGGTAACCATAAATGATTTAAAGGCTTTAGACCTGAGGATTACACAAAGCTTAATGATACTTCGGAAAACATCTATCTGGTGATGCAAGGAACAGTGAAATATAAGAAAACCCCTAAGAAGGAAGCGATTGAAGAACAAAAGTGCTCGGGGAAGTTATGTCGCTTCCATGAGATGCATGATCACAACAAAAATGAATGTCGTCATCTAAAGAATTTTACTGAAGAGCTGATCCTAGAAAATAAGCTTCAGCAATATGTGAGAAAATCAGAGAATCCTGACCAGACCGCGGCTCCCCAAGCTCATAGGGACCGAAGAAACCAAGTTGGAATCATGTCTCATGGTCGAAGATGGCGCTCCAGCTAAGCACCACAAAACTTTGAATGATGATATATTATTCCGAAATTGAGATGCCGAAGAGATCGAAGATCAAACTTTTGATCTAATGGTGGTGATAGTGGGGATTGGACCTGCTATGGTTCGATGAGTATTAGTTGATAGCGGCAGTTCTATGAATATCCTTTTTAAATGTACCTTTGACCAAATGAAGATCGGCATGAAAAATGAATATGCACGCCAAACAAAAATCCAAGGGTTCATTGGCAAAACCAAACAACTCGTAGGGACGATTGACTTGTTAGTAGAACTTAGGGAGGGTGATTAAAGAGTCACCCTCATTCAGACTTTCATAATTGTGAATGAAACTTTTGCATATAACACCTTCTTGGGATGGCCCACGCTTGCAGATCATGAAATTGGACTAGCCTAGTCTTGCCTCACCATGTAGTTCCCAAGGGCAAACGGAATCGGGATGGTCAAAGGAGATCAATGCGCTGCCAAAGAATGTTACATTGCAGAGTTATGTGAATCTTAAAGAAGGGAAAAGGGGAATATGTAGGGAGAACTCTCCATATTCATGAACCTTTTGAATAGAAACTATCGAACCACCCTTGGCTTGGAGACCATAGTCGATTCGACAAGGTATTGGACCATAGAAAGAAGTGTTCAAGAGAGGATCGAGCAGCACCGACGGAATTGAAAGTGTCTGTCACATTCGACATGGATGATGCAATTCGGGGGTTGAAAATTGGATCACACCTTGGAAACAATGTATGATTGGAACTCGCTAAATTTCTTCACGCCAACTTGGATGTGTTTGCTTGGACACATTCCATATGTGTAGGATGTCGCCTGAAATTGCATGCCATGCACTCAACATTGACCCCAGGTATACACCAATAAAACAAAAGAGGCAAAGCCTGGGCCCTAAGCGGTCTAAGGAATTAAGAGAAGAAGTGGAAAAGTTGATGGCCAACGATTTTATCCGTGACGTGACTTACCCTAAAAGGGTATCTAACTCGATCTTAGTCAAAAAGTCCAATGGGAAGTGGCGATCTTGAATCGACTACTTAGATTTAAATTAAGCTTGCAAAAAGATAGCTTCCCTCTGCCATGAATTTACCAGTTTGTGGACGGAACAGTGGGGAAGAAGTGCTATCATCTATGGATGCACACCCAAGGCACAAATAAATCTTGATGCACTAACCTTATAAGGAAAACACCAACTTCGTCATCGATCTACGATTATATTGCATAGGGTAATGCCATTCGGTTCAAAGAACGTTGGGGCAGCCTACCAAAGACTAGTAAATCCCATGTTCGGGCATCAGATCGGAAAAACCATGGAGGTCTACGTGGATGACATGTTGGTCAAATCGCAAGTAGCTGCCAACCACCTGGATAATCTCGCTGAAATGTATGAAATACTCCGAAAGTATGGAACGAAACTCAATCTACTCAAATGCCACTTAGGGTAGCCTCCGGTAAGTTCTTAGGATTCATAGTGAGTGCTAGGGGCATTTGAACCAAGTCCAGACCAAATAACTTCCCTATGAGAAGTCCAAGCCCCAAAGAACAAGAAGCAATTACAAAGCCTGAATTGGAAAGTCATAGCACTAAGCCAATTTATCTTGAAAGCTACCGACGAGTGCATATCATTTTTTGATACATTAAAGAAAGGAAAGAGGAACTTTGAATGGAGTGATGACTGTCAAACCATATTTGAAGAATTGCTACGACACATGGAATTTTCACCAATCCTATCAAAGCCAGTGGATGGATAGGACATATTCATTTACTTAGCAATCTCACCTTATGTCTTGAGCGCTGCCCTTATGCCTGAAGAAGCAAAAATACAACAGCCTGTATACAACATAAGAAAGCGGTTCAATGGAGCCGGGAGAAAATACTCGAAGATGGAAAAGCTAGCGTATTACATCTTGATTGCGTTTAGGAAATTACAACCATATTTCCAGGCGCACACGATCAAAAGTTCTGACTATTCAACCTCTGAAGCAGGGATCGTACTGATCTGAAACTTCTAGGCGGCTCCTCAAATGGAATATCTAATTGAGCCAATATGATATCACCTACCACCCGAGAGAGGCAATCAGTAGGCTAGCTTTAGTAGATTTCATCGTCGAGTTTACCATGCGGGATGACGAAGAAGAAATATCATTTGAAGTGGAAACACAATGGAAACTCTTCGTCAATGGTGCATCTAACAATCTCTGTTTAGGAACAGGGTTAGTGCTTGAAACCCTCGAAGGACGCTCCATTTGCTATGCCTTACACTTTGAATTCCCTGCAACAAATAACGATGTGGATTATGAGATGTTGATAGCAAGAATGAAGTCGTGAAGGAACTTGGAATAAATTCCATCCATATCTGCAGCGACTCTCAATTAGTCGTCTGCCAGGTGAAAGGCAAATACCAAGCTTGAGGGGAGAAGCTTGCCCTATATCTATCTAAAGCACTGGAGTTGCTGAACGATATCGAATTATTACACCATAAATCACATCCCACTAGAGCAAAACACCAAGGCTAACTACTTTGCTAAACTTGCAAGCTTCGGAGAAGCTCAATCGTTGGGACTAGTCCTGGTTGAGACCCTGACTGCTCCAAGTATAGATGAATTGGAAGTCAACTGGATTTTTGAGACCAGCGTCGAACCAGAAACATGGACGACGTTAAAAAAAGACTACTTGCTTACAGTGACCCTTCCAAGTGACAAGAACCAACGAAAAAAGATTCTCCCAAAAGCACCGCAATTCATAACATAGGATGGAATACTCTATCGAAGGGGATCTTCTTCCCCTACACTCAGATACGTAATGGACGATTTAGCTCGATGGATCTAGAAGGAGGCTCACGTAGGTGATTGCAGAGACTATTGGGGGACAAACCCTTGTAAAAATAGTCCTACGGTATGGATATTTCTAGTTGGTGTGGTCGTTGCCAAAGATTCGGCAAGATTAAAACAACTCCCTCAATAGAGCTAACGCAGATGGCTAGCCCATGGCCATTTGCAATATGGGGAATTGACTTGATTGGTGTACATCCATTAGCAAAAGGAGGGGCTAAATATGCTATAGTTTTCATCGATTGTTTCAAGAAATGGGCCGAAGTGGACCCGGTGGCCACCAATACATCAATGAAGGTCATTAATTTTATTACTAAAACATTATTTACAGGTTTGGTATGTCATAGAAAATCATCATTGGTAATGGAACCCAATTCGACCGAGTTCAAAGACATTTACAGTCGCTTCTGAATCGAGAAGACCTTTTTCACGGTCGTTCATCCATAGGCGAATAGGCAAGTGGAAGCAATATACAAATTCATCAAGTCTAGCATCAAAAGGAGACTAATTAAAGCAAAAGGGAGCTGTGTTGATGAACTTCCACTTGCACAATGGGATTATAGAACAAAACACAAAGCGGCCTCCAGGTATACTCCGTTCGCCATGGCATATGGTTCAAAAGCAATAATTCTTATCGAACTAGAAGTCACCTCCCATCAAAGGAAAAATTTCAGCCAGAAACAAAATGAGCAGTTCCTACCCAAGTTGCTTGATACAATTGGCGAAAGGAGGGAAGAAGCAGAGTTGAGGACTGCTGCTCACCAAAAAAGGCGTGCACAGTACGTCAACTCCATGATTCACAGCCAAACCTTCAAATTTTGAGACCTTTTCCTCAAGCGAGTCTATCATGTACTGGGAGCCTTCGCACCAAACTGGGAAGGGACGTATGTGATCAATCAAAGGCTAAGGAACGGAACTTTCAAACTGACAACCACTGGGAATCAAAATTCCCAGAGCTTAGAACAGCGAATCGCTGCGCTGTAACTTTATATGAAAACTACCATATGTACTTCCTATTTTTCAGCAAATAAGGCATCTCGAGATATTAAGGGCATTGTAAATAGGCAGAACCTGCCTAACTCTTCTTAATAAAATTGATTCGCTTTCTAAACCAATAAAATGTGTTCTTAATAGTGACCTACTGAGTCGACGGGGTTAAATCGATTCAAAGCAATTCAATTGCTGCTTGATATACTGAAATCATGCTCTGGTACACCTCACTTACCTACCGGGATGACGGAAGCAAATCGAATCAAACCGCTGGATCAATGGAACCCGATGCCTACCTTCATAGAACCGATGTTGTACCCGCAACATCGAGAAGGCTCAAATTGAAAGCCGCGCACCTCTTAACCCGCGGACTAAATTTTCAAGCCATGGAATAACACACTTAAAGCATACACATTGCCCAAAGATGGGCAACATTGAGAAGTTTCAAAACCGCTCTGGACCGACGGGTCATATCGGCCACAAAAGCCGCGTATCCTAAAAGCTGTGCATACTTCTAAAAAAGCCGCGCACTTGATAAGCCATGCACACTTTTAAGTACCGGAATTGCCCCAGCAACACATAGAAACTTATCCATTATAACAAAAACAATGATCAACCCACTCCCACTATCTGGAGTAACAGGCATGAATCCAACAAAATCAAAGTGCTGCAAATCAGCAAAAATCCCAATTATTTACTAACAATAACTCTATAATTAAGCTATTCAAATCATAAGTTCCCAAGGATGGGAACCATAAAGCAAGTCCACTGAATAAAGAAGACCATAATAAGCAAACACTGGATTAATTGGTCATTTATCAATTGTTCAAAGTAAACAGCCCTGTGAACTAGGAGGCATACACTGGTTAAAACAAAAGTGCTCAAGAACAAAAACACTTCACAAGTTCTGTTTCTCCAAACAAGGAATTTTGGCAGTAATCACAGGGCTAGATAAAATACAAGGAAGTAAACAAGATGGATATAAGTACACAAAACACAAATAAGAAGAAGAGTAAAGTTACAATCACAGTATGAGCAAAGTATTACTTATGACTTTTATGTACAAGGCCAAAATGTAGAGTTCGTACCGACACAATATCGACCAACAAAAAGAAAAGGTATAGACAGGGCAACATATGTATTAATTGGGTTTTTAATCTAGCAGAATTCAACAAGAGTTAGAACATCCAGACTAAGCCAGAATGACTTAAAACTTGAACAAGGCATCTAAATGAACAAACCAATGGAACTTAAGAGAAACAAGCCAAAAATCTACTAAGTAGATGGATTGCTGGTGATCCGTCTTCCTTGCTAGCGATCCAAAAGAAAGCATTACGAGTAGAAAATGCCATGCATCATGATCAACTGCCTCTTTTAAGAATATTTACCAAGTTTCATAGAATTCCAAGCAATGTAGTTCAAGAAGAAAAGATTCATCTGACTCAAGTTGTTTACCCGCTTTTTGACCATAGCAACTAACATAAAACAAACCTAGAGAACACATATGAAGTCGGATTAGCTTGCAATTTTGGGAGAACACTTAGAAGTAATAAAAGAAGGAACTCAACGAAAATGAGCTTCATTGGACAAGATTAGACTGGTCTTTGGTGACCTAACTAGATGGATCACTAGCGACCCATGTTGAATGGGCTTAACCACTTAAAATTTTTGTGGTGGGTCCTGACAAGCTTTAAAGTTTGTTTGTAAAGCTTCGTATGATTTTGTAAAGTTTGAGTGAGTTATGCATGATTCTTCTAGACCAGATGAACTATGAAGATGGATGATCAAACAAACACCAAATGACTTGATATTTGGACAAGGCACTTAAATAGAAGATAGGAAGACAACCAAACTAAGATCACTTAAAAATATTCTAAGTTGATGGATAGCTAGTGATCCATCCCCTGAGGATAGATGGCGATCCATTAAGATAGGTCGAATCGCCCTTAAACTTTACGAGCTCCTTCGTGGCTCTAAGTAAAGGCTTCTGGTAGAAAAATGCTAAGTTGATCGATAGCTAGCGATCCATCGCCTTTGGATAGCTACCGACCTATTGAAATGACTCAGATTGATTTGAGATTTTCAATGATGACTTGGCATAACAACTGGACTCTTTTGCAGTTAAACTTCTAGCCCAAATGCTCTCCAATCCCTATAAATGCAGTCCTACCTGCAACGTAAACAGGATCTTCTGGACTGGCTATTGAAACACCATAGAAACTACTCTTCCCCTCTAATGCAACCGAACTCTAACAAACATGACTTGATCAAACTTACAAGATCATTTTCATTATGATTAGATTCAAATTTTCATGGCCGCCAGTCAATAATAAAAGTTGTAAAGTGGACGTAGGCTTTGATAACAGCCGATCCACTATAAAAAACTTCTTGTCATTTTACTATTTCTGCTCGTACATTTATTCTCTATATTATTGCTCTGCAAGAATAGGGTTAGTGCTTTCACACTCAATCTAGGGTGTTGATCCATTTTTTGGGAAAACAAAAGGCAGCAATTGCAGACTCTGCACTTAAAAAAAAATACAAAATGCCTAAAAGTAAGCTCAATTACTATCCGAGCGTCTCAACGCCTTTTTCCACCAATCCCCTTACTGCCTTTGGTTTGAAGTTTTTGCTTCCCCTCAGGAGTAGCATCGCTGTCGGTGATGTCGACTATCTCCTTGGTGCTGACATCTTCTTCTTGCTCTTTAACTTTGTCGGAAGTCTCCCCTTTTGTCTTGCGCTTTCGGGACTTGCAAGAGCTCTTCGAGGACTTTTTTACTTCAACCTTTTCATTCTTTATGGCAAGTAGTTGCAGTTAGGATTTACGTGGCTGCTCAATCTAGATCTCGTGCTCCTGAACTTTAGCCACCGTAAAGTCGCCCACCAAAGATAGGGAAGGGTCATCCAAGCTAGGCACTGTGGAAATTTTCTTAGACTCCTACCCTAACTGTGAGCTGGACACGAACACGGCAACCGGAGCAGCTACAGAGACAAGCACGAAAGAAATTGAAATAGCGACGGGTCTGGTTATCGAAGAAACCAACGGATTGGCGGATAAGGAAATCAGGCCTATAAGATCAAAAATGAAAGTGTTAAATACATCTTGCTTTTGCGGCGTGAGTTGAAAATTCTTGAACTTTGAAGAAACCAGAAGATTGCCCACACCAGAGGAGTGACCGAGAATGTCGATCTCATATTCATCACCTTCTTCATCCTTATACGGTTGCACAATTTACAGAAAAGCTACAGCCCCAGGACTTTCACAATCTACTAAAGGAATACCTCGATGATACACTAGGTCTGGAAACAAAGGGCTCCGTCAACTTTTCGACAGTCGTTGTTAACTCAAAAAATGGATCAACACCCTAATTGGAGAGTGAAAGCACCAAACCTATTTATCAAAGCATATAAAATAGAAAAGCAAAATAATAACTTGTAGATAAAGTAAAGAGACAAGAGGTTTTTATAGTGGTTCGGCTGTTAATGAAGCCTACGTCCACTTTATTGTTTTTATTATAGATTGGTCATTGTTACAAGATGTATTTGGTTATAAAGCTCTTAAATTTTTTAGCTAGGTAGAATCTTCAAGGTTGGGATCCACTGTGGAATCACAGTGAACCCCTTTGAAGATTATTGTGTGGAAGATGAAGAGTGAAGAAAGCTTCCAGTAGAGTTTCAGCCACCGGTCTTATGGATCTAATTTGTGTTGCAGGTAGGATGGTATTTATAGAGATTAGAGAGCTTCTGGCCTAGGCCTACTCGCCAACTACTTACAGATGAATTCAGGAAGGTACCAATGAAACTTGTCGCGCGACCTGAGCTAAAAAGCATGGATCGCTAGCGATCCATAGTATTTGTCTCCAATGTGAGCCAATTCCTTAGCCTTACTCTTTGCTTTGGTTTCCATGGAGCACGGCGACGCTGTATTGATGCATGGAATGTTGGAAATCTATGGTGTATGGATCGCTAGCAATCTATACACTTAGCATTTCTTTGGACTTTAGTCTCTGGATTGCCTTTTTCTTTTTGAGTTGATGTTATTTGTGACCTCCCAGGTTATTGCCATGGATCGCTTGCGATACATAGGCCACCGATTGCGATCGAACCATGTCCTTAGAGTATTTTTTCTTTCCTTTTTTTTCAGACTCCTTTTGTCTCCTTGTTTTAGAACCTTCAATTGACTTTTGAGCTATTTTGACTCGATCAAGTTGTTCCGACTTCTACTGGATTCAAATGGGTTATAGACCCAGATAACAATTGCAGTCGTAGCGACATTAGCAACTTCTTTCTACCTTTCTACTCTGAGAAATTCTCGGCCTTCTTTCAACGTTTACTTTGATTTTTCATTAAGGTAGGCATTCTATAGCTCCTGCTAAGTGAAGACATCCCTGCTGTCTTGGAAGTGGGTCAAAATTTCCTCCAGACCAGGGCGAGAGTGCATGGGAACTCGGGGCCAAAGTAACTGAGGCTCCACTGGTGCAACAGGGAGTTGGTGTAGAAGTTTAAGATGGTATCATCCATCTTTTCCATTTACCACTCAAAGTGGTCTTGTAGCTCCAAATAATTCCCCAAAAGGCGGCCTTTTCAATTTCAATATGAGTTTTATCGGCGCTAAGCTTCGCAACTCTGTCCTGGAGTGTGGAGATCGTCTTGGCCTGATCGAAGATGGTCTAATAATGCGACTTTACGACTACCTCATATTCCATGATTGTTTTGTCATGACCTTCGACAATCTTGTTGTGATTAGCAGTGGTTTTCTTCTGGGCCTCAATAATCGCGCTACAAGCTTCCATTTCATCTTTCAACTTGACTTCTTCTTCATGGACCTTCTTATTTTCATCTCTGTAGATGATCGCTTTGCGCCCATGGGCCTCTTTTAACTCTTTTAGCAAGCTGGCGTTACTCTTGCTCTCTCGAAGTACCGCATCCCTTTCTTCTACCAATCGTTCAATTCTGGCTTCGCTTTCGCCAATGCTTTCTCGAAGTCATCCTTTTGTTTCAAAGGAGTGAATTTCTTAGTAGTTATTGCGAATTGTATCCGCCAGCTGTTTGCATAGTTGTTCCCATCCCTCAGCTTGCTCCAAAACACTCTGGGTCGCCTGAAAGTGGGGCAAATATGAATCTTTGCAAATTGGATTAAGATCACGGTCAAATTTAACCCCTCTTAAAAACCACGTGAGAAACACTACTTCAAGCCTAGGTGGACCAATCAAAAAACATAGGTCGATCTCCGGTGAGGACGTGAAGAACCAGGGGCGAGCACCACCTGGGGCGATGGAACGTAGACAAAAGAAACTAGAATTTTGGGACCGATTGAAGCGGGGACCAGGGAGAAGGTCTGTTTTTCTGAAGAATGAGAACTGCGGTTGACCTTTGACTTTTTAAGCGATTCCTCTTGCTCATTGAAAGTCTTTCTTTTCTCGTAACCGCCTTTGTACAGTCGATAACGTTCTCTCTCGTCTCGACGGCGTGCTTCAGCCGCTAAATCCTTTCGTCTTCTCGATTCCTCCTCTATTTTGCGAGACTGATGATGGCTGGAGGATCGTTTCGATCAGCATTGAGAGTCGGTGAACTCCTCAAGATCATCGTAAAGACTGCATCCACACTTGGTACTTGACATTAAGAATAGATAAAGAGCTTTAGTAATGAAGAAAAGCTTGAATATCTTATGTATAAGTGAGTGCGACCCTAGCGAAACGTGTAATTTTTCTGGGAAAGGTTCTAAAATGTCATCACAAACCAGATCAGGTAGCCATTATGGTAGGAATCGGACTGATTTCGGGTGCAACATAGCCCGAATGAGGAGATAAATCTTCGAATTTGTAATCTTCCTCCATGAGTGTCTCAAAATCGACCTTGACGTTGCTCAGATCCCCAAAGCCTACGCTGACATCTTTACTCGAGGAATCCTGACGTCGTTTGACTTCTAGAGAATCGTTTTTATTGTGAATCTCTAGGGGAGAGCTCGGGACAACGGGACTCATCCTCGAAGTCTCATCACATGATTCAGAATCTCTATCATCGAAATCTGGATTGAAGTCATCATCATCACTTGAGGAGGACTCATCACTACTGCTCTCAATTTCACCCTTCTACTTTTCTATCACTATTGTAGCCTTCCCTTCTCTCTATTTAAACTCCTCTTCCCCTTCCTCCTGAATTATGGGCATTTTAGCCCAGCGACTGGCTTCGGTCGTAGCATCTTTCCCCTCATGAGTTTTTTCAGCCGACTCGTCGAACAAGCCTTCTCTTTCTTGAAAAGCACCTTTTTTGAAACTACGAGACAGAGAAGTAGAGCATGTCGTAATCTAGAAGGAGAAGGGGATGGGACTTCAACCGGGACAATAGATCTATTTGGATGTAATAGTCCATACCGAAAAAAGTTTTCATCTACCTGCAAGAATTTAGCTGATCTTTCCCTAGCATCAATGACCTTCAAGGTACAAAAAGTTTCTTCAAGGGATGGTCTTTATTTGGCCTTGGAATAATTGTAGGAAGTATTTGACTTGTTATAAATTCCATAGTGGTGTTTCAGAACTCAATAAGTAAGGAAGAGAACTTACTCCACGTAGTCCAAAGATGATTGAACACTTCGGGATATCTAATAAAAAAGAATTCGGTCTTGAATTGAGATAAATTGCTTTGCAGCTTAAACACAATTTTGCAATTCCTTTGAGCCTCAATCACGACTAAAGATGGACACCCGTCTCTTCTTTTAAATGAGAGAAAATATCTTTGCTTGTCAAAGCTTGGATCATGGTTGAATGTCCGCATAGAAAGAACGTGTAAGCAAATTAAAATAGCATATATATTGAGGTGAATCTAGAATGGGGTGATTCCCAAGTTTGAGAGGGCTTCTCTAAAGAAGTCACTTAAAGGGGGCACTTATCCATTTAGGCACATATACTGGTGACAAGAAGTATATCCCAAAGGTGGCATATGAGTATATTCATCCTTCTTCAGGAGGCGCACGTCTTCCTTCGGAATGTCGTGGTGCAAACAAATGTTGTGCAAAACCTAGGCAGAAATCACAGAGGTGCCTCTCTCAGGTGGATTAAGAAGAACTCTGAAGTTCGGAGTAGTTTGGTCCACTACCGGAACAATTGGGACTACTTAACCATATTCAGCCTACGAAGCAAAAGAAGAAGGGGCAACAGAAGATGACTCAGCATCTGAAAGCATTGGGCTTCCTCCGTTGGTCTTACGACGAGAAGATGAATACTTCATTCTAAACAACAAGACTTGCATCCAAAGAGGTCAGACAATTCTATCATTAACTAAAAAAAATCCCTAACTCCCTTATAACACTTGAATTCAGAAAGGATATCAATTCATGCCGACATGCCAGATTTCATATATGTATCGAGGTAAGTGTAGTGTGTTATCTATAGATGGTGAGCTCGGTGTCCTGAACACTACAAATGCTCTATCTCATGTAGATAGAACACTCGCAGTGGAAAGAGAAAAGGAATTTTCGTATCGTTTCTTGGAATTATTTCTTCTGTACTTACCTGTTATCGATCAACAATCGATAGAGAATCCGTTGTTCGAAGCAACATAGAATGTTTTTCCCAGTATAGGTACGTGGAGTGTGCAAAGGAAAACAAACTAATTCGAAACCTCCAAAACGGTGAAACCAATTCACGATGGGTCGTGCGGTATCAGCAATGTAACTCAGTACAATCAATTCTGGTTCAATGGAGGAAGACAGCAAAACATGTCATGCATCGAGCAAGGCCAGAATGTCATTCCATGAAGAACTCAAGACTCGATTTACTATCTCCGTACATCAAATCATAATCAATTCGGACTCTTTGCTGTAATCATCACTAATACATTATGTAGTCGAATCGATAAATGAATGTTAGAATCGACATAACCTACCTCGAACTAAGGATCAAAAGGCAAAGATTGTCAAAGTTTTCAATTCAGCGACCTAAACACGATGGATCAACGGTGGCGGTGTGGTTCTGGAGCCAACGGGGAAGAGGATGATTGGCGGCCTTGATGGATCAAAGGGAGTTTGGACATGGTCAAAATTGATCAAATCTTTAGAAGTAGCTCAAGTCGTAGGATGAAAGCTTGGGTCATAAGATGGAACTGAAATAGATCGGCTCGAAACATTTAAATAGGGACGAATGAGAAGGAAAAAATGCCTAAGTCATTGGATCGCCAACGATCCTTTGCAATGGATCTCTAGCAATCCATCGAACTACTTGCGTTTGATCTCAAATTTGTCTAGCGAAATTCACATGCTACTTCAAGGTTTTTGGAAAGCTATAGAGTAATATTTTGTCTGTTATGACAAGCAATGGCAGTCCAGGTCAAAACTAAACATCCAACTATATAACCAAACTATCAAATTCGCGTGGCCCTGACATGATTGCTTGAAACTCGACAAGCAAAAACTGGAAAGCAATTATTTCCAAAGCATGCCTCGTTTTCAATGAAAACATCTTTGTGGAGCAATTGTTATACAGGTTTCTAACCTAGAGAGTTCGAAGGAAGCCGCGGCAACTTGGTCGAGTCAGAATAGCTCAAGAGTCAACCAAAAGGACCGGAACAGCAAGGAAAGAAAGTTAGTGAAGAAGAAAGAAAAAAACGCTAAGGACATTGATCGCCAACGATCCATGGCCTATGGATCGCCAGCGATCCATGGTATTTGGTCATTGGCTTATTAATCTTCTTGCATCAAGATCAAACCTGAAATCTAAGAACAATGGCTAAGTTTGATGAGATTCCGAGCTATTTAAAACAAGAGGCAAGCATTGCCTAATTCAATTGGCGGCATAATGCAACCAGTAAGCAAATCGTCATCAAAACACGGCAACATGCTACGAGATTACATGGACAACATCAACACGAGACAAAAAATGCTATCCAGAAGACAAAGCTTAAAAACTGGCTAAGTATATGGATCTCTAACTATCCATATATTTTCATCAGTTCACTGCGATCTGTGTGGAATTAAGCAAGGAAAGTATACTAAGACGATGGACTGCCTTCGAGCCTAATCTATGCTAGCGATCCATTATTTTAGCTCAGATCGTGATGCAATTTTTAGGGTGTCTTCCTGTGATCGTTTGCAAGCATATGGCAAACAGGCTTGGCCTAGTAACTCTCCAAACTCTATAAATGCTCTCCTACCTTCAACATAAAGGGGATCCTTTGGACTGGCTGCTGAAACACTGTTGAAGTTATTCTTCACTCTTCTCTTTCTCCCTCACAATAGTCATCCATGGTCTCCAGTGAACTCCAACATTGGGGGTTAGTCTAATTAAGTATATTCAACAACTTCAATCCAATTCACCTTAACAGCAAGAAGTCAACAATAAAAGCTATAAAGTGGACGTGGGCTTCATTAACGGCCAAACTACTATAAAAATCTTCTTGTCTTCTCTCTATTTATTCTTTTTGTATATTTAGTCTCTGTATTTTTGCTCTGCAAGAGAAGGGTTGGTGCTTTTACACTCAATCTAGGGTGTTGATCCATTTTTGGATTAATTGACGTCGAGACCTAAGCGTATAGTAAACGTGAGGGTTGTCGAGCTTGAATAAAGAAAAGAGGAGGTCTCGAGCCAAAAATAACCATAGAGTTTGTCAAGCATATAAGGATGAAAAGATGTTGAGCCTCAAAACGATAAAGAATGCCAAGCATATAACAAGCTGAAGAAGATGTCGACCTTAATAATGAATCAAGGTATCGAGCTTGTAAGATGGTGAAGGTGACGAATCAATAACCGCTTATAGATGTCAAGTTTCTATAATATGAAAGATACCATGATCAAAGATAGTATGTTCAATAAAGGACATTGGAGAGATATTGAGGTTCTATAATACCAAGCACTTCAGAACTTGTGATAAAAGGTGCCGCGTCTTTTCATATACAAGGGATATCGAGCGTCTAGAAGATAATGACCCTATAATAAATCAATTACCATCAAGTTACTACCACAACAACAGCTACTGAATATCTACTATAATAATGGCTATCGAGTTGCTATTAAAGGAGGACTGCATTACCAAACTTATTATGGCTAAGAGGATGCCAGACTCATTAAGGCTAAGATGATGTCGAGTTTCATTAATGCTAAGTCGACGCCGAATATCAAATGATGCCAAGGTAATATCAAGGAAATGATATCGACACCCTTGGATTCTGAACCATGACATGTGTTAACTATCTACACTAAGAAGGTGGCGATTCTTTCTTTCCTTTCTCTCAAGTTTTAAAGTTGTAAACCTTAAATACATTTGGGCTTTCTAGCGCCAATTGTAACACTTGAACTTTTGCACATAAGATCTTAGGCAGTAATCTTTTACAAAACATACTTCCGTTGAATAATAATATTTGACTATGGACAAGCATATGACTTCATTTTGTATGTGGGCTAGAACCGTGGGCATGCATATTATTAATCGTTGGACTTGGACTCGAACATGGACTCGTGTATTTCACTTGAGCTTGCATAAGGCTACCTAAGCCCTTATTCAAACCAACCTTTGTATGCCCTGGATAATTGGTTAGCGAGTAAATTGGCTAATAGGTCAATTGTAGTGTAAATCTATGCACCCTCATATGATTACATTAGTCATGCACACTTCTTATCTATACCACATGCACAATACAAAAATAGTCTATTTGTTATAATTATAAAGTTAAACCTAAAATAATACCTTTTCAAAGAAATTAAATAATATAATGACTTTATATAAATTATTTCAGATCGAAACCATCCATTTAGACTTTATAGGCGCAGTGAGGATCCAAAATTGATTTTTTTATGAAATTCATCGATTCAACCCATTGCGCCTCGACCCAGCTCTTTCAAAATATTTACTCAAAAATTGGCTAACTTCCCACAAAGTTTTGTATAACTACATATACTTGATATGTTATGTAGTTGAGTGTTAGATGTGATTTTATATTATGATCTAAGCTGATCGTAGAAAGACAATATTAATAAAGTGCACATATTAAAGACACATAAGGTTTTTATAGTGTTTCAACCAAAAAGACGCCTGCATTGACTGTGATTTATTGGTCATTTTCTCATAGATCTCAAAAATATTATGAAATACAATGATCTAATTGTCCAATGAAATGAAAATATGGCCATTTAAAATTGATTTGGTGGTAGTGAAGAATTCTATTCGATAGTTCTTATAATTAGTAATTAGGTCCTTATCTTTTTCATCACTCGGTATCCGTATGCGTCATATAAATTGAATTCTACTTAGTATTTCCTATAAGATAGCAACTTTCCATGTACAACTATATCTGCTCAATATAAATATGTTCAACAACATTTTCATTGGTCAAATTTGCTTGACACAGGTAAATTCTGGCATAACACATGTTAAGCAAGTAAGAAGGCATAATACATCCAAATGTAAAGTAATGAACCATTTTCACGATTCGATGATATTCTCCTCATTGTCGTACCGTAACATTGTTTGAGTACTTGGCTCTTGGTTGATCTTCTTTTATTTTTAGTGCTTAGTCTAAGAACAGGTGGAAAAAAAGAAAAAGGATTTTGACCTAGCTTCGACTATAGAACAATTTTCATTGTTCAATTGTGTTTTGTTCGGTATTGGATAGTGAATTCTAACTAGTGTAGAACAAAATCAAATGCTTATTCAAAACTGCTCCGATTTTCTCTCATTTCCTGTAGCATCCCCTTACATGGAGGCCCAAAACTAGCTGCTACAGATGTTATAGTCATCATAGTAATCCTCGGCGACCAAATACAGCTGTGTTAGGTTCATTGATATACAAAAACACAAGAATATGGAAAAAAAATTAAAACTTCAAGCAAGATCGCATTGCATTTCAAATCATTTTCGATTAATCCCATACTCATAAACCACGTTCCAAGAAATTATATTTATTACAACATATGCCACGAGCAATATATGAAGATGCCTTCTTGGTTGATAAGAGTGTTTATAGGCAATATAACAACTTTGCCATTACAAACAACACAGCTGAATCAAATAAAAGAGAACTCTAAATGTCTAATATGCCTCCTACATGTCACCAACAACTTATTCGTTTAATAAGGTACCTGTAAACCTCAACCCTCGGAACTACTCAAAATCAATTGAGCACCCGAGAGTTTAAGGGAAAAACATAAACTTCGAGTCAGACATAAAGCTTAATATGAATAATCGACCATCTCAAATCATTTAGATATCTAGTGAGACCACACCGCTTAGAGGAATGGATATTCCCTAAACTAGTATCCTAAAACCTTTATAAAACGATATATTATGCTCTTGCATTCACAATGGTTAAAACATAGTAATTTCAAAATATTATGATGATATGGAAACAAGATAAAACATATTGGATTTCCCATCCTCCGTTTAATTGATTCCGTATCATATTTGCAGTTTTAGGGTCACTATTAACATATTAGTTTTCATGGGCTCACTAATAACCTTTCATATTATATGGGCCCTTTGTCCTATTTCATAGTTTTCATGGGTGCACTATGAACCTATTGGACCCTGCCAATTAACTTAATTAATTTATGAATTCCCCTGAACATATTGGTGTTCCCCGATAACTTCTCTCTTATTCTAGTTTTCATGGGTTTACTAGGAACCTATTGACTGATGTTAGTACTTAATCCAGATATAGTTTTCATGGGTTCACTACAAACCAATTGGCCCCTGCCAACCACTCCTTATAATATAATTATCATGGGATTTCTATGAACCAATTGACCTCTGCCAACCACTATGCTTAACATAGTCTTGATGGGATCATTATGAAGCTATCGGTACCTCCAATACCTTCCTAATCATAGTTTTCATGGGATCACTATCAACCTGTCTCCCTGAAAACTTCCATATTTAGGCATCCTATATTTTGGTCTCCCCAACCTCTTGGATGCAATTCTACTCATCCAGGAGTTTAATCAATGTACATTCACTAGTGGTTAACTTAGCTGGTTCTTCTACCCTTTTATTCCTAAAATGTAGTTATGGTCCATTATAATGTGAATACATTTATGTTTGAATATGAAAACATAATTACAAAACAATACTACTCTTGTGGGTGTAATGTCCCTGAAACAATTTTCATGGAAAAATGGTTAATCCTACTAACCTATAATTTTATCAAGGAAATATTTTTCCATAAATAATTTCAAAACTCCTTTAATTTAGCCATGAGTTTTTCTCTTAGAAATGAGTCTGGTTTACAAAACCATTCGACACCATCGTAACCTAGCTTTCGACTTCATAGGATGACCCCCTTCAAAAACTTTAAAATCTATCTTCAAAACATCAGACTCCTGCCTTTCGAATACTTTAAAACCTTTCTTTCGAAACATTTTGACTGTGTTAAAGTATTGTTATATAAGTATAGAAGCATAGCTTCGAAACCATTTGAAAGTACCCCTTTTGAAACCATTGAAGGTTGCCCTTCAAGACCATTGAAAGTCCCTCGTTCGAAATTATTGGGTTTATTTTCAAAACATCATTTCGGATCTACGTGAAAATAAGAAAAAGATCTCTTTCGAAACCATTCTTTATTTCATAAAAGTATTAGGGAAACTTGACCTTGTTGAAACCATCCTTTCGGAAGTATTAAAACATCAGGCTAATATAATTGAAGGTCGGCTTCGAAACCCCTTCCAAAATAATTGCCTTTAAACCCCCTAACCCCTTTCGAACTAGCAGGAAGTGACTTATATTTACAAAAACAAACGTACCTTTCGACAGCATTGATGCCTTCAATACCATCAAAAGGCATCAAATCATAAGAGGGTTTCGACTTTGTCAAAACTACCCCTTACGAAGGCATCAATTAAAAACAAGTAACTTCTTCGAAAGCTACTACTTTAAGAAGGTAGCAGCTGCGCTTTGAAAGCATCTTTTCAAATTCCCATTCGTAACCATTGGTTTCGACTGCTTCGAAACCCTTTTGTAAACAGGCAAGCGCTTCTTTTCTTTTAAAAACAAAATTAAGGTATCGAAACCTTTGGAAGGTCTATTTTGACACCCTACCTTCATCCTTTCTCCAATCCACTACGTGCCAACTATGTGATACCATGTGTATTGGTTTCGCGGTAAAAAGTTTCAACTAGGTTGAAGGTGGAAGCTCTGGATCGGATGCTCCTTCCAAAGGAGGCGAAACACACTTTTCTAAGCAAAAGACTGTTTTTACTAAATGATGCAAAATTTTTGAAACTAACTTGCCCACATTTAAACACTTAATTGGTTACATTAAACTTTCAAATTTTTTGCTAATAGTCGCCCATTTTCTCAGATTTAAAACTGAATAACTTTTAACAAATAAGCTATTCCCACTAACAAAGCGATTAAATCATTTAGGCCCTCCTTTCAAAATAATTTAATTTCCATATTTAATCATATAGTGAAAATCATAATTCAAGAAATTCACTTTAATCGTGTTATCTAACATATCAAAATTTAAGACCTAAATTCTCAATATAATTTCGAAAATAAATTTATAAACCCAAATAACCATATTTTCCTTTGAAAATTCATGATTAATTCTCCACGACTTAGATAATAATAAAAATTGAAACCCAACTCCAAAATCATGATTTTCGTAACATATAATTTTTCCATGGCATTTAAAAATCATGGAACCTCGGTTTTATAAAACGTGTATACCTTTTAAATAATCTTGTTTATACTAAACAAATTATTAATCAAGCATATCATCATCCAATATGTCATAAAAACGAATTTACCCTTAAATACCAAAATCATTGATTATAAAATAGAGATGTTCTGATTATTATTCACTTTAGATTGAATAGGAAGATTGGAGATTGATTTCCTCTTGTTTGAATCCTAAGCTTTACTTGAATTTTATCTTCTTATCTTCCTCCTAATGGTCGGCCTTATATTTTCTTTCTTATATATTTCTCTTATGATAAAATGAACGTGTATGGCACAAAGATAATAGCGTAAGGGTAGGAAAATGGGGGTGGCAATGATCCTAATGCCCTGATAAATAATTGTTAACATTTATTCCATTTTTGTGCCCATTCAATTTTATATGCATGGCCACTAAATTAATTAACAAACCTCAATCTCCTTATCACTCTACATTATTCTATTTAATTCTCCCGAATAATATTATCAAAAATTATGCATGTTACGGGCTTCCCTCCTTGAAGAATTTCATCCTCGAAATTCAGCAAGGACTAAATAGGAAACATAGAAATCATCTACAATGACTCCTAACATCCATACTAGCTAGCCTACCTGACAAGCAAATAACTCTAAAATCGACATACCACTAAAAGCAGATTAGGATAAGCATCTCGGATAATGTCCTATGTCTCCTAAGTACAGTCTTCTCATTGTCGCTCCACTAAACTTTCACCAACTGGACTGTCTTGGTCCTCATTCTTTTCTCATCTTTTGCTACAACTCGAATTGGTTGTCTAACAAAAGTCAAATTAGGCTCTACTACTAGATCTTCCAATACCGTCGGAGGAATAGTGGTATCTGGATCATGCACATACTTACGAAGATAAGACACATGAAATACATTATGGACACCTGTCATACTGCTCGGCATCTCTACTCTGTATGCGAGCTTTTCAATCCTTTCTATAATTCGAAATGGACCAACATATCTCTGTGCTAGATTCCCCGGCTTCCCGAACCAGACCACACACTTCATCAGTGATACCTTAATGAAAACCCTGTCTCCCACTGAGAACCATAGGTCTTTATGCCTCTTATCTGCGTAATCTTCTGTCTGGATTGAGCTTCCTTCATCCTTTCTCGGATCAACTCAATTTTCTCTAACGCCTCTCTAACCAAATCTGGACTTAAGAGCAATCTGTCTCAAGTCTCCAACTAACATGCTAATGATTTATATGGCCTTCCATACAAAACATCATAAGGCGCCATTCCTATGTCAGTATGATAACTATTATTATATGAAAACTCAAATAAACGTAGGTGATCCTCCCAAGATCCGCCAAAGTCCAATACAAAAGCTCTCAATAAACTCTCGAGTACCTTATTGACTCTCTCTGACTGCCTATCCGTCTGAGGGTGATATGCAGTTTTCATCTTGAGCTTAGTGCCTAACACATCCCGTGGACTCTTCCAGAATTTAGTAGCGAATAATGCATATCTCTCATTAGCTATGCTACTAGAACTTCATGAAATCTAACTATGTTCTTCATGAACAACTTCGCCAAAACTGGTGCCATCCTGGTTGACTTTACTGGAATGAAATGGGCACTCTTAGTCCACCTGTCCACAATGACCCTTATACTCTCATTTCCTCTACTTGACCTTGGCAACCATCTATAAAATCCATGGATATCAAATCCCACTTCCATTCTAAAATCTCCAGAGGCTGAAGCAACCCACTTGGCTTTTGATGTTCGGCTTTCACTTGTTGAGGTTTACATACTTCCTAACCCACAAGCCAATATCTCTCCTGATACCTTTCTAATAGAAACTTCTCTTTATATCTTGATACATCTTGGTTCCTTCAAGATGAATCGTGAACTTGGATCGATGACATTCCTCAAGAACTTCTTTCCTCAAGTTCTCAACACTGGAATACATAATTTCACCTTCTTTCTCAACCATCCTCTCTGGTCAAGGCAAAAATCTTTCTATTCATCGACCTCGGTTCAACCTTAAGCCTTCTAATTCTCTTAGTTAATAATGGATCCTCCCTCTACTTACAAGAAATTCTCTTAATCAACACTGGTCGATCTTCTAAATAGGACGATATGGCAATACTTTGACTAGAACTAGCAGTCGTCTTAACTGCACACCACAGTTGGCCAAAGCTTCTAAATCCTTCCATTCTGTCAACATAGCTAACACCATGTTCTGATGTCTTTTGCTAAGAGCATCTGCTACTTTACTTCCTTTCCCTGGATTATACTCTATACCAAAATCATAAGCAACCAAATACTCTAGCCACCTCTACAGCCTCTTATTCAACTCCTTCTCAGAGAATGAATATTTTAAAGACTTATGGTCTGTGTACAGCTCAAATCTATCCCCTAAGAGATAATGCCTCCAAATCTTCATCGCAAAATTTACCATGACCAACTTCAAGTCATGAGTACGATATCTTACTTCATACGGTCTAAGTTGCCTAGATGCATAGGCAATGACTTTGCCCATCTGCATCAACATTGCTCCCAACACAGTCCCACATGCATCAGTGTATACTACCAACCCTTGGTTTCCATCTAGAACAACTAACATCGGTGCATTGGTCAACAAATGCTTCAACTTAAGGAATTCTTCCTAACATTAGTCGAACTAAACGAACTTCGCCTCCTTCCTAGTAAGCTTAGTCAAAGGCGCTGTTATCCGCGAGAAATCCTTAATGAATTTTCAATAGTAGCCAACAAGTCCAAGAAAACTTCCGATCTTGATCACCATCTGTGGTCTCTTCCAATTATTAACAGCTTCGATCTTATCTGGATCGACTGACAATCCTTTCTCAAAATTCATGTGACCAAGAAACTTTACCGCTTTCTTCCAAAAATGACACTTAGAAAACTTTGCCTTTTACTGATTCTGACTTTGTGTCTCAAGCACCAATCAAAGATGATCTTAATGCTCTCTTTCATCTTTAGAGTATAGAAAAATGTCAACTATAAATACCAACATGAACCTATCCAAATACTCTTAGAAGACTCGGTTTATCAAACCCACAAAGAAAGTAGGTGCATTCGTTCAACCGAATGGAATTACTAACCACTCATACGAACCATGTCTATTTCGAAATGCTATCAAAGGAATGCTGTCTTCCACCACTCACAATCGATGGAAACCTATCACCAAATTCCAATTGGGAAAACACCTTTGGCTTCACTTAACTTATCAAACAGATCATCTATCCTCGGCAGAGGGTACCTATTCTTGATCATCCTTTCGTTTAGTCTATGACAGTCGACACACATCCTTAATGACCTATCTAGTTTCTTCACGAACATCGCGCCACTCCCTAAGGCGAACTGCTTGGTATGACAAAATTCTTTCCTTCTAGATCACTAGCTACACCTTCAGTTCTTTCATCACGGTGGTGTCATCCTGCTAGGTGGTCTACTTATGGGTCTGAATTTTTATATGTTGGAAAACATATTTAAAGAGATTTTTTAGAATTTTTGTTGAATTTTCCTAAGTGTTTTATGGGTATATAGAAGTATTTAAGGTATGAGACTTAAATGTTTTATATATTTATAAAAGGAGGAGATTTTTGCAAATTATTCAAAAAGATTAGTTCTAAAAATAGAATTACTTTTTATTGGTAAAGAAAGAGGAAACCAATCAAAATTGACACATAAAGCAGGTTAGGTGAAAAGAACTATTTGTTACATACAATTACAGTTTTGATGCTTTCGGCACCTACATCCGCATTTGTTGGTTTCGACCAAGTCCCTCCGCCTTCATCATCATCGAAATTAATGCACATTGTATCAAAATATTTGCACGTAGTGATTTCGATGGAAGGCGAAAGGTATGAGGTCGAAACCAGGGGTCCCGAAGGAGTTGTGGCAACATTTTGTTTTAAATTAAAAATGCACCTGCTTGCTTTTGAAATAGATGGCTTTCGACTAAGTTAGCTTTCGACAGGGCTTAAATGGATTTAAAGAAAATGGTTTCGATTGGATTGTACTCTTGTTTTAAATGAATGCTTTCAACTAAGTCAAAACCTTTTTATGCCGCATCTTTACCTTTCGACCAAAATGGTTTCGTAGGAGTACCTTGTTTTCTAAAATTTTGGCCACTTCTCTGATGCTTTCGAAGGTGTGGTTTCGACACCATCATTTCTTTACTTAGGAAATGGTTTCAAGACAGATGCTTTCGATCCAAATTTTTTAAAGGCCTTTTTTCCTTTGGTTAAAGTAAAACCCAAATGGTTTTGAAAGAGAGTTTTAAATGGTTTGAAACAGATGCTTTCGACTTTAATGGGTTTCTGATCCTTTTGCTCTACTTGAAGGCAGAATCCAAATGGTTTCAACTGAGATGATTTTCAAGGGTTTCTAAGGGGTGAATTTTTGAATGGTTTCGAGAGGTTTCCATGTGTTTTTAAATTGAACCCAAAGTGCTTTCGAAACGATTGAGTTTTAAATGTTCCAAAAGGTTTTAATGAATGATTTCGAAAGAGGTGGTTCCCAAGGGTATCGAAAGGGTTGAAAGGAAAGGTTTTTCCTACGTTTTCAAAAGGCAATATTTAAAGGTTTTAAAAAGGGATGTCTAATGTTTTGAAGCTTTCGAAGGAAAGGCTTTTAATGGTTTTGAAAGGGTCACTTTCAATGGTTTCAAAGGGTTTCCCTTCAATGGTTTTGAAAAGGTTGTTTAAAGGTTTTAAACAAAAGTTTTTAAATGTATTAAATAGGAAATATAGTTTATATAATTTCAAGTTCAAATGGATTTTAACTTGTTTGAAAGGATAGTTGATCCACATTAAAATTCATCAATATTATTTTGAGTAAAATACATCTAATATGGCAAAATAGCTTAGAA
Organism: Allium cepa; assembly: GCA_030765085.1. Lineage (NCBI taxonomy): Eukaryota > Viridiplantae > Streptophyta > Magnoliopsida > Asparagales > Amaryllidaceae > Allium > Allium cepa. The sequence continues at coordinate 514,005,826 of CM060941.1, forward strand.
TAAAGCTAAGAATATATATTATCCTTGTATAAGTATGATTTAAAAGGTTAAATCATTTTGCAAATGTTTTCAAGGAATATATGAAGGGTAGTTAACCGTAAGCATGGTTCAGACAGTTGGTCGATTATGATCCAGACAGCCAGTCCAATTTACGGGCAGTCAGTCCAATTTATGGACATATAGTCCATTTGTAGCATAATGGAACTTCCATTATATTATGGACAGATGGTCCACTTATTACCAATTTTCTAGACAGATAGTCTATTTGTTAGCATATAAGATATCGCTATTTTGATATATTTAGTTTGATTAACCAGTTTAGTTGCAGGAAAAGATTTGCAAAATATATGTTTTAAAGCGGACATCAGTGATGGGAAACCCGTTACGCTAAGCAACGTTGTCTCACTTAATATTAGTAAACCGAGATGTGACATAACTATTCACACTAGGCTTTATGTCTGACTCTAAGTTTTTGTTTCTCGATAAATCTCGGGTGCTTAAAATTGATTTGAGTAGGCCGAGGGTTAAGGCTTTTAGGTTTTACTCATTTTGGCAAATAAAGCTTCCGGAGAATAGCAGGTGGCTGATGGATAGCTATTTAGGAATTTCATTTTTATCTTGTTTTGATTCTGCTGTGTATGTTATGTCAAATATAACTATATTGCTTTGATCAACCAAGGGGCATCATCATATGTCGCTCTTGGTGTATTATAATTAATCTTTTCCTCGGAAACGATACGGGATTTTGTAACTTTGATATGAATTAGTTTTGAAATGCAATCAGTAGAATGTTGTTTTTAGAAATTTTTGATTTTGTTCATATTCAAGTGCTTCTGATATTATGGATACCGTTATCATTACCGCATTTTGTCCCAAAAAGTTAATACTATGGACGTTTGCAACATATGTAGCACTTAGCTTTTGGCCTCCAAATACGGGATGTAACGACTTGGTATCAGATTATGGTTTATGAAATTTTTTAACTAAAATTGGTTATTCAAACATAATCCTAAGGAATTAGAGTAAGATTGGGGTATGGGATAACGCGATAGTAACGTACTTATATTTGCAATATACAAGTATATGCTTTATCTCTATTCCCCTATCTTTGTTAGGTTATTCTTCTGTATCTCACATGGTTTGAATAAAGATATGGATGGTAGAAGAGGAAATGTAAACCTAGGAAGGAAAGGCACCGATGGGAATGCCAGATCTAGTACAAGGAGAACCTAAGGTCAGGCACAAGCAGAGAATGTAGGAGCTGAAGTCTCAGAAGTTGGAATGGAAGCTATGTATTTGTTTTCCATGAATATGATGCAAGATGGAGTGGCAGCTGGAGTGTTAGAAGGAGATGCTATGCTTGGAGGGAAGTCATTTCTGGGGATAGAGGATGCTATAGAGGTGGAAAATTGGTTGTTCCACGGTGGTAGTGTAATGGGCCATTTTTTCGTACCATTTGAATCGACAATATACTACACATGTTGTGACGTCACACCTCTACACTCACGCTAGCCAAGGATACTACGGATTAATGTCGCCAACTAGCATAAAGAATAAGGCTGTTGAGGAGCGACCATCCATGTAATTGCTTTGTGTGAGCACCGATATGTCAGATAGTGTAACATGCATTTCATTTCAAGAGGAAATCCGACATACCGATACAAACTCAAAACTACTACACAGTGGCTATAATATCTTTGGAAACAAATATAAAAATAAGCGTAACACAAATCAGTCACAGAAGTTCGTATCTCTAAGGCGGAAACATACATGAATATAACACATGAAAGTGTGTACATTTGAGTAGTGGTCAAACAAGATCCACAATAGCACAAAAGAATAGATACAAGTGCTACACAAAAGAATATATATACATCAAAGAGTCTCTATCTCTAATGTATATCAACAAAAACTACAAATCTAATGTAGTTAGACAAAAGTCAGATGATTACTTTATTTAAAGAGTCAAGCAGAAGCACCTGTAACATCTCGGTCTGACCCGAGTATTATTTAATAAGAAAATAATAAACGGATCAGTCTAGCTATAAATATCAGATAAAATGATATAGGATAAGAGAAATGACAAAAGCGTATGATAACCGTAAAGACATACTGTGATAAGCACGTAATTGAAAATCAACCAGAGATTAATCAATATCATAAGAATCTTCTCAAAGATAAAAAATAATGTCATACTCTTTATTTTTATTCACCAAGTCACAAATGTTGGCAAACATCACAATGCCAATTGTAAAAGTTGTTGAAACACAAATTCACCAATGCATAAATATTGATAGAACTTATCATTGAAATCAAAAAATTGGTGAAACACAAATTCTAGAAATCATCAATAGAAATCCAGAAATCACAAAAAGGGGGAGGCCTATCACAAAACGGGAGCATGAAAACTCACCAACACGTGTATCACAAAATGAAACGCTATTCCATGGTTGCTAACCAATTATTTTGAGCCGAAGCTCCACACAAAACGGTCCGAAAACCATGGATCGCTACCCCACCAAATTTTGAGCCGAAGTTCCACAGAAATGGGGTTTAGTCTCCCTCGCAGACAAAGAGACATCGCACATTGCTAGTCTAAATCACAAAATGATCATCATCGATCATCAAGAAGTGTCAATTACACTAAGCTAGTACATAGATGAGTTTAGCTTTCTATCCCATAACCACTTGCTTAACTTAAGTATTTACGAACAAATTGTAAATCTCCACTCGAAAGTTGTCACAAAAGTTTCAATCGAACAAGTCCAAAAATTAACCAACAAAGTAAACGCATGCGTTTCATACCACTTGTTTTACTAAGTCGTTTAATTAGATTTCCCAGACGAATGAGGTAAAGGTTTGTATATACTAGTAGTTTGGAAAATGGTTGAAGTAAAAAGTTTTGTAATAAAATAGTGTCGAAATCATTTTGATGAAAGAGTTTTGATATTTACTACTAGTATGGAAACCTTTGTATTTTAAAAGTGACAAATCATAGAAATGATTGTAAAAACAATTAATCACCAAAATTCACATTTGACGCCATGAATCAAATCCATAAAAATCAATACGGAATCCATCCAAATGGATATTCCCAAAATTTCCAAATAAAGGAAGTCATCAAAGTCGACAGATGATAACAATAAGTAAGATCAACCCGAATCGATTAAAATTGGAAACCCAAACAACTTAGGCAAATTAGGCTGAGATAACCAGATTCAGACATCTGAAAATAATGATTCAGACGTCTGAAACTGGAAAATAAATGTTTTCCAGAACATTATTCAGACATCTGAGTCATTAAATTCAGACGTCAGAAAATGGCTAATTTGAGCCTATTTGCTCTAGGGTTGGACTTGAGCAATTTCAGACGTCTGAAATTTATAATTCAGACGTCTGAATTGGGAAATAAATTTTTGCCCAGAACGGTATTCAAACGTCCGAATCATTTGTTTCAGACGTCTGAAACTGAAGCTTAGGGTATTTTCTCCCCTAGGCCATTGATGGCCAACGTATATCGAAAGCAATCAGATGAGTGACGATTACGGGGGGTTTACGCCAAACGACCACCCAACTTTAAAGACTCACCAATACACTCTGATCAACATGTCCAACTTCCATATAAGGTTTTTCATAGATTTGTTTTCAAAACACCAAAAATTGGAAAATTCACCAAATCAATCCAAATCAAAATCAAATGAATTCGTAAAGATGTTAGGAATTCATATCTAACAATCAAAGATAATTATAGACTTAGATGTGAGATAAAAATCTCACATTTTTCACAAAAACAAGGATGGAGAAGCTATAGAGCAAGGCAAGAACAATCACTCTTCAATTCCAACCTAAGAAGCTTGAATCTAAGCTTAAAAGAAAAACATTTCCTAAGTTAGACTTTAGGGATTTCAGAAATTGAAGGTAGAATGAGTTGGAGAAGAAGAAGAGGATGCTTACCAATAGCTTCTCTTTGAATTTGGAGTTAGAACTTGGATTTGTAATGGAACTAGGGCTTAGGATTTTAATTTCCAATCTCCTCCACCATTTTTACTAAAGCTTAAGTGTTAGGAAAATATGAAAGAATGAAGAGGAGAGGTGGTGGAGTTAGGATATAAGATGAGTTTGGTTAATGGGTTGAATCCTCGGTTCAAACCCAAAGCCCTAAGTGAAAAGGTCAAAATTTTAGCTAGCTCCAAACATATCAATGTTTATACTCAAAAGGGTCGCAAACGCCATTTTGAACTCAATGAAAGTGGTCCCGAGTCCTAATTCGACCGTTTGCAAAAATTAGCATTACGGACTATAATCCGACTAATAATGCTATACTTAAATAAAATATTTAAATACACAATCGTAAAATATGCGGGTTGTTACAGACTCCCCTCCTTAAAGAAATTGCGTCCTCGCAGTATTTGAGAACAAAACAAAAGTAACAACCATAAAAGTGTATCAACACAAAGAAATTTGAAATAAGTAGTTCACCTCAAAGAGCATGAGAGAGTAACTCCGGATGTGTTCGCTCAATGAATTGTCTGGATTCCCAATAACAATCCTTAGAATTTGAAGACCATTGGACCTTCACAAGAGGAACATCTTTATTTCGAAGGCGTTTAACCTCCGAAGCAATGATACGAATAGGATGTTGCTCATAAGCTAAATTAGGCGAAACTTCAATTTCTACAATAACACCGGGCTCAAGAATAGAATCAGAATCTCGAAGGCATTTCTGTAGTTGAGAAACGTGAAACACTTCATGAATAGCAGCAAATTGAGCCGGTAACAAAAGGCGATAAGCCACGGAACCAATACGTTCGGTGATGGGAAATGGTCCAATATAACGAGGTGCTAATTTTCCCGATCGACTAAAACGTACAACACCTTTCATAGGTGAAACACGAATAAACACAAAATCTCCCACAGAAAAATCCAATTTCCTTCTTCGGTTATCGACATAGGATTTTTGCCTACTTTGAGCTTCTTTCATCCTATGGCGGATAAGCTCAATCTTTTCTGTGGAATCACAAATAAAATCTGGACCTAAAACCAGCTTCTCACCGGCCTCAAGCCAACAAGAAGGAGATCGGCATGGCCTTCCATAGAGTGCCTCAAAAGGCGTCATACCAATACTAGATTGGAAGCTATTATTATAGGAAAACTCAACAAGAGAAATATGGTCTTCCCAACTTCCACCAAAATCAAGAACACATGCACGAAGAAGATCTTAAAGAGTTTGATTCACACGCTCGGTTTGCCCATCGGACTGAGGGTGATAAGAGGTGCTAAAATTATGCTTCATTCCCAAAGCTTTCTGAAGAGTCTTCCAAAATCCACTAGTAAACAATGGATCATGATCGCTAACAATAGAAGTAGGGACTCCATGCAATTTAGCAATTTCTTTAATAAAGAGATTGGCCAAAAGAGGTACGGTTCGGTTGGACCGAACGGGAATAAAGTGGGCGGCTTTAGTTAGTCTATCAACTATCATCCATAGGCTATCTTGACTCGAACAAGAATGGGGAAGGACGTCAATAAAGTCCATAGAAGTTTGATCCCACTTTCAAATTGGAATATCCAAAGGTTGCAATAACCCGCCGGGCCTTTGATGCTCGGCCTTAATATGTTGGCAAGTCATGCAACGCTTAACAAAGTTAGCAATATCGGATTTCATTCCATCCCAATAATAGAGTCGTTTCATATCCGTGTACATTTAACTACTACCGGGATGAATGGAAAATTTGGAAGGATGAGAATCTTCTAGAATGTCTTTACGAAGATCACTAATATTTGGCACAATAAGTCTACCAAATTTTCGAATGCCGCAACGAGCATCAATATCAAAGTCTTTCAAACCTTCAATATTAATATTATCCATACAACTTTGGCTAAGAAGAGCCAATTCAGAATCTAGCTTTTGAGCTTTAAGGATGCGGTCAAGAAGAGAAGGATAAGCCTCAAGGACACATAAAACGAGAGATGCACGTAAATCGGATTCATGATCTCGAACCTCACAAGTGGACAAAGTCTCGAGATCGTTCCATTCGGATATCATCATAGAAAAGCCGCTTTTTTCTTATGGCTAAGTGCACCGGCAACATGATTTCCATTTCCGGGAGTATAAAGAATATCAAGATCATAAGATGCAAGGAATTCGAGCCAACGTTGTTGACGCAAATTAAGTTCCTTTTGAGAAAATAAATACTTCAAAGATTTATGATCGGTGTAGAGAATAAATTTCTCTCCCAAAAGATAATGACGCCAAATTCGAAGGGCGAAAACAATAGCCGCGAGCTCTAAATCATGAGTGGCATATCTAGTCTCGGCTGGCTCTAATTGCCTGGAAGCGTAAGCAATAACACGATCTCTTTGCATAAGAACGGCTCCCAAACCAGCACGACTAGCATCGGTGTAAACAATAAAATCTTGGTTCCTTTCGGAAATCACAAGAATAGGAGCATCGGAAAGGAGTTCTTTTAATTTCTGAAAAGAAGCTTCACATTTGTCCGACCAAATGTATTTTACTCCTTTCTTTGTCAAGCTAGTAAGAGGCGCGGCAATTTTAGAAAAGTCCTTCATGAACCGACGGTAATAGCCCGCCAATCCAAGAAAGCTACGGATTTCTGTAACACTTTCCGGTCTCTTCCAATTTTAAATCGCTTCAACCTTTGAAGGATCCATGGAAATTCCGGATTCGGAAATAATGTGGCCAAGAAATTTCACACAAGATTGCCAAAAATGGCATTTATAAATTTTTTCTTTCAATTGATTGCTTCTAAAAGTTTCCAACACAATTCGAAGATGCTTTTCATGCTCTTCTTCGGTTTTAGAATACACAAGAATATCATCTATAAAGATGAGAACGAATAGATCGATGAAATCTTTGAAAACTCGATTCATAAGGTCAACGAAATAAGCCAGAGCATTCATTAAACCAATTGGCATAACAAGCCATTCATACGATCCATAACGAGTACAGAATGATGTCAAAGGAATGCTATCCTCTGCAATACGAAGCTGATGAAAACTGGTTGCTAAGTCTAATTGTGAAAAGACTCTAGCACCACTAAGTTTGTCGAATAAATCATCAATCCGAGGTAAAGGATATTTATTCTTGATAATAAGATCATTAAGCTTGCGGTAGTCAACGCAAAGCCTAAGTGTACCATCGGATTTTTTCACAAAAACAGCTAAAGCTCCCCAAGGAGAGGAACTAGAACGAATAAATTACTTCGTCTCCAATTCAGATAATTGTTTGCGCAACTCCTCATTTTCTTTATTGGACATACGATAAGGAGGACGAGTGATAGGTAGAGCTCCAGGGATTAGATTGATTCTGAACTCAATTGCTCACTTTGGTGGTAATCCTAGAACGAGCTCAAATATGTCGGAAAATTCACGAACAACGTGAATAAGAGAAATGACATCTTTCTCATCATCATTATCGTCATCACGAGGGTTTAAGGAATATAAAGTTGCTACCAAGTTGGAATCTGAATCTTTAAGAACCACATAAATCTGCTTAACAGAATGAGGATGTCGGAGATGAATAGTCCGCTCAGGATATAGGATATGGGCTTCATAACGGTTAAGCCAATCCATTCCCAAAATCATACCGAAGCCTAAGTAACGCATGACATGGAAATCGGCTCGGAAAGAAAAGTCACACAAAATAGTCTCGACATCTTTACAAAGCAATTTGAGCGTTGCGGATCCACCAACCGGATTCGCAATTCTCAAAGAAGTCATTAAAGCCATAACACTCAAAGAAAAGGTATCAACAAGTCCTTTTAATATAAAAGAATGGGATGCACCCGTATCAAATAGAACTCGAACAGGTTGATCACGAAACATAATAATGCCATCAAGGATAGAATGAGAAATACCTTAACCACGAGATGTGTTACTAGGAGCTTGTACGACATTTAGCTTTCCCTCCTTCTTGCCTTGAAGTTTGGGACACGCAGATATATAATGACCTAAACTTTTACAATAGCGACAAGCAAGGGGCTTTGAACACTTATTAGCATAATGGTCCTTTGAACCACAATTATAGCATTGCCCTCCACTAAAGGTAGAAGTCTTTGCTACAGGAGTTGCTTGCTTCCCTTTCTTGTTGAGATAAGGGCCTTTGAACTTATTAGGCCTTTTCTTGTTGCTGTTGAAGTTTGGTTTGGCACCCACAAATTCAACATCACTTTCCTTATCAGCCTCTTCAAGTCGAAGGGCGATATCAATAAGTTGGTCAAAACAAAACTTCCAATTTCAGAAGTAATGGCTTCTTGAGATTTTTATTCAAGCCATAGAAAAATCTCTGATTTTTCTTCAATGGGGTATTAATGTACCCAACCCCGTATTTAGAAAGAGATTCGAAAGATGCGACATATTCCGTCATAGAAGACTCACCTTGAACAAGCTCAATAAAACGATGGGCCAAAGTCACTTTTTCAGCCTTCGGCACAAACTTTGTTTCGAATCTATTCCAGAATTGCTCCCAAGTAAGATCCGCTTCGAATACTTCAGAAATAAGAAGTCCATACCAATCTAAATGCTCTTTCTTGGAGCACGCTAGAAGCCACTTGGACTCCGTGAAGATCAATAAGATTCATGTGAGAAAAGATGCGATCGCATGTTCTAAGCCAAGCTTGGACTTCGATAACGCCCTCGGAACCCCTGCACGGCTTTCCACCCAAATTTTTGTAATCACTGCACAGGCGTGCAAATTCGGATTTTGGGTGAGTAGGCTCTGGAATGGGTCTGACAGCTTGCGCATTCTTTACAAGATCAAGAAGCTGCTGGGCAGACATAAATACTCCATCCTGGGGAGTAGCACTAGATTGTCTGGCATTCGGACGATGTGATCTAACCATTTCTCTTCTTTAAGAAAGAAAGAAAGAAAGAAGAAGAAAAGTTATTCTTGGAATGAATATCAAACAATAATGATTGATAAAACAAAGCATCACAAAAGAAATAGGATAGAACAGGTCTAATGACTTGAATAAAATCCTAAGGCATGACTCTTAAGAAGAACTTAGGACGATGATCCTTGCTAGAATATTCTACATTGTTCCTAAGTTTGGTCTGATACCAAGCTGTGGCGCCCCACCTCTATACTCATGCTGCCAAGGACAATGCGGAGTAATGCCGTCAACTAGCATGAAGAATAAGGCTGTTGAGGAGCGACCATCCATGTAATTGCTTTGTGCAAGCACCGATATGTCAAATAGTGTAACATGCATTTCATTTCAAGAGGAAATCCGACATACCGATACAAACTCAAAACTACTACACAGTGGATATAATATCTTCGGAAACAAATATAGAAATAAGAATAACACAAATCAATCACAGAAGTTCATATCTCTAAGGAGGAAATAGATATGAATATAACACGTGAAAGTGTGTACGTCAGAGTAGTGGTCAAACAAGATCCACAATAGTGCAAAAGAATAGATACAATTGCTACACAAAAGAATATGTATACATCAAAGAGTCTCTATCTCTAATGTATATCAACAAAAACTACAAATTTAATGTAGTTAGACAAAGATCAGATGATGGCTCGGTATAAAGAGTCAAGCAGAAGCACCTGTAACATCTTGGACTAACCCGAGTATTATTTAATAAGAAAATAATAAACGGATCAGTCTTGCTATAAATATCAGATAAAATGATATAGGATAAGAGAAATGACAAAAGCGTATGATAACCGTAAAGACATACTGTGATAAGTATGTAATTGAAAATCAACCAGAGATTAATCAATATCAAAAGAATCTTCTCAAAGATCAAAAAGAATGTCATACTCTTTATTTTTATTCACCAAGTCACAAATATTGGCAAACATCACAATGCCAATTATAAAAGTTGTTGAAACACAAATTCACCAATGCACAAATATTGAAAGAACTGATTGACGGAATCACAAAAATTGGTGAAACACAAATTCTCGAAATTATCAATAAAAATCCAGAAATCACAAAAAGGAGGAGGCCTATCACAAAACGGGAGCATGAAAACTCACCAACACGTGTATCACAAAATGAAACGCTATTCCATGGTTGCTAACCATTTATTTTGAGACGAACCTCCACACAAAACGGTCCGAAGACCATGGGTCGCTACCCCACTAAATTTTGGGCCGAAGCTCCACAGAAACGGGGTTTAGTCTCCCTCGTAGACAAAGAGACATCGCACATTGCTAGTCTAAATCACAAAATGACCATCATCGATCATCAAGAAGTGTGAATTACAATAAGCTAGTAAATAGATGAGTTTAGCTTTCTTTCCCAAACCACTTGCTTAACTTAAGTATTTATGAACAAATTGTAAGTCTCCACTCGAAAGTTATCACAAAAGTTTCAATCGAACAAGTCCAAAAATTAACCAACAAAGTAAACGCATGCGTTTCGTATCACATGTTTTACTAAGCCGTTTAATTAGATTTCTCAGACGAATGAGGTAAAGGTTTGTATATACTAATAGTTTGGAAAAAGGTTGAAGAAGCAAGTTTTGTAATAAAATAGTGTCGAAATCGTTTTGATGAAAGAGTTTTGATATTTACTACTAGTATGGAAACCTTTGTACTTTTAACGTGACAAATCACAGAAATGATTGTAAAAACAATCAATCACCAAAATTCACATTCGAAGCCATGAAAAAATCCCTAAAAGTCAATACCGAATCCATCCAAATGGATATTCCCAAAATTTCCAAATAAAGGAAGTCATTAAAGTCGATAGATGATAACAATAAGTCGGATCAACCCGAATCGATTAAAATTGGAAACCCAAACAACTTTGGCAAATTAGGCTGAGATAAGCAGATTCAGACGTTTGAAAATAATGATTCAGACGTCTGAAACAGGAAAATAAATGTTTTCCAGAACATTATTCAGACGTCTGAGTCATTAAATTCAGACGTCTGAAAATGGCTAATTTTAGCCTATTTGCTCTCGTGTTGGACTTGAGCAATTTCAGACGTCTGAAATTTATAATTCAGACGTCTGAACTGGGAAATAAATTTTTGCCCAGAACGGTATTCAGACGTCTGAATCATTTGTTTCAGACGTCTGAAACTGAAGCTTGGGGTATTTTCTCCCCTAGGCCATTGATGGCCAAAGTATATCGGAAGCAATCGGATGAGTGACGATTACGAGGGGTTTACGCCAAACGACCACCCAACTTTAAAGACTCACCAATACACTCTGATCAACATGTCCAACATCCAAATAAGGTTTTCCATAGATTTTGTTTTCAAAACACCAAAAATTGGAAAATTCACCAAATCAATCCAAATCAAAATCAAATGAACACGTATAGATGTTAGGAATTCATACCTAACAATCATATATAATTATAGACTTAGATGTGAGATAAAAATCTCACCTTTTTCACAAAAAAAAGGATGGAGAAGCTATAGAGCAAGGCAAGAACAATCACTCTTTAATTCCAACCTAAGAAGCTTGAATCTAAGCTTAAAAGAAAAACATTTCCATTGTTAGACTTTAGAGATTTTTCAAATTGAAGGTAGAATGAGTTGAAGAAGAAGAAGAGGATGCTTACCAATAGCTTCTCTTTGAATTTGGAGTTAGAACATGGATTTGTAATGGAACTAGGGCTTAGGATTTTAATTTCCAATATCCTCCACCATTTTTACTAAAGCTTAGGTGTTAGGAAAATATGAAAGAATGAAGAGGAGAGGTGGTGGAGTTAGGATATAAGATGAGTTTGGTTAGTGGGTTGAACCCCAAGTCCAAACCCAAAGCCATCCAAACTCAAAGCCTTAAGTGAAAAGGTCAAAATTTTAGCTAGCTCCAAACATATCAGTGTTTATACTCAAAAAGTTCGCAAACGCCATCTTGAACTCAATGGAAGTGGTCCTGAGTCCTAATTCGACCGTTTGCAAAAAGTAGCATTTCGGACTATAATCGTACTAACGATGCTGTATTTAAGTAAAATAATTAAATACACAATCGTAAAATATGCGGGTGTTACACATGTCTAATTCAAATTGCACAAAAAGATGGATCATTAAGGGTAGAAAGAAAATAAATTCATAACAAAATCTCACATGAATGGAATAACAATTATTATTTCAATAATAATCTTTACAGTTGAAAATTGTAAAATACAATATCAGAGTCTAACCTAGATTCAGGCTGAACGGTTATAATACATGCCCTTACAAATGCTGAAAAACAACAAAACAAATACAATTGATGCAGCAGATAGTAGAATAAGTCCATATGATGATGAAGATCTCCTACTCTCCTTTAGAAACTCCTACTGTCTTCAACTAAACTTGAAAATACTCGGATCTGACCCGAGTATTAAAAATATCCGTATCAGGCTTGATAAACCAGCTTGAGATACTCGAAATTTTAAATGCACAGATCATGACCATATTATCAAAACCTTTAAAAAGAAGGGTATCTCATAAGACCACGCCCATACATAAACACAGATGGGTTTTACCTTATGATAATCAAAACAATTTATACCAAAATACACTTGATATTATTTTTAATGACATTCTTTTGAAAACACCTTTCGAATAAAATTATTCAAATAAGGTATCAATACCCGGACTAAGTCTAAGGAAATATATCTGGAGTGGGCCAACGGAATATACCACACATAATATATGATACCAAAAAGGGTATTTGAAATGTTTGCAAGTAATTACAGCTATTTTGGGAATACAATCAAAACTGTAAATCTCGTATTGGGATTGGATTTCCAATGTGATAGGAAACTAGTACAAAAATCAATCTGCATCCACGGCTACGTCCAAGACTTAGAAGCCGTTATACAACAACATATATTGCTAAAAGTGAATAAAATCTACGAATAACATCCAAGGACTCGAACTTCGCGCATCCCTTCCATGAGGCCCCGACGTATCAGGTACCTATGGCTCAGAACATCTGATAATCCAAATCACCACGATCCAAAATGCGAGCATACATCTAACCGCATAGAATCCCGTCATAACCAGGGTGTGAGGCTCGCGAGGCTACGATCAATTTTTTCAAAGCGACACTTTTCATACAAAACCATGCTATGATCGTAATAGGTATCACTTTGAATGCCACACAGCCATTCCTTGATCACTATTTGACTCCCACAAGCACAAAACGTTTGAGCTCGTATGTATCGAAGAAGGGTGTTAAGCTAAGAGAAGTTGCCTTCTCCGTCACCATAGATGTACATTTATAAAAGCCAAACGTTGTGTCTCAGAAATGCAATGTCAGACATTCATCCATACAAGTTTGTTCTGGGACTGAACGAAGCTGAAAGCACTCTCCTACTACCACTAGTAGCGAGTAGTCCTTGCAATCTGAAAAATCTCCACAACGAGGAGCCCACTGCTATAAATAACTCTATAATGGGAGCGAACCAGAGCATGTTCAACAAGTAGTCCTTATGCTATAAATATCCACGATCTTCAAAAATGATCATCTTCAACATGTCTTCACTTTCGAACATATACATTGGTTCGAAGTAGTTTTTGGATAGGAATCACCCAAATCCGATCCTGGTTTCTTCAAAGCTAATCATCGCTTCATAAGATGTTAAGTTCGTAAGTGGATATTAATCATCAATTAATTACTTCATCTTTTATAAAATATCTTTCTTAGTTATATTATTTCCAATTTATTCCATTTTCTTTTCAAATTTGTATGTAATCATTAAGCACATTTATCAAATTATTTGGTTTATTTAAACCCTTCTTAAATCTTAGAATAATTCTAAATTATTTTCTCCTCTACTTTGGATAACCTTTCCAAATCATTCATTAAATCTGTAATTAAAGATTTCTTATATTCAAGTTATAACTTTTAACTTAGGGAATATTCCCAAATCATTTATTAAATCTTAATCAAAGATTTCTTTCTTAACTTCAAATCATATTCTTACAAATCGAAGATTTTGATAACATAGCACTACTGTCATCTTAGATCTGGTAAATTTCACCTCTAGGGACTAATGGCAAACAGTCCTACATTACGAACATCTTTGTCATCAATGATCTTTGTCTTCAATGTGTTTTATTTAAAAAATTAGTTCAAAGAGGTTTTCGGATAGGAATCACCCAAATCCGATCCTGGTTTTTCAGATAGGAATCACCAAAATCTGATCCCGGTTCCTTCGTTCTAATCATCGACAAAAAATGTTAAGTTCATATGGGGTTTCGAAAATTAGTTTTAAGTAATTTTTGGATAGGAATCGCCCAAATCTGATCCTGGTTCTTCGAATAGAAATCTCCCAAATCCGATCCCGGTTCCTTCGTACCAATGATCGAATAAAAGATGTTAAGTGGTTAATTAACATTCAAAATATTTGTTTCTTTTCTTTTATCTTGAAAAAACTTAAATATGACCTTTTAGAGCATCCGGTCTTTCCTTTTGATTTATTTCACCCCTCGCTTAAAAAGAGAAAACATAGGCTAGGTAAGTTCAGGGCACTGGTTGCTCCATCCCTAACCTTAGTTAAACACCTTATTTTATCTTCCTAGATCTAACAGGCGGGATAAATGTACTATTCATTTCCGCATACTCAATTTGTTATTACATTCAATATTCTTCACATTTTGTTTAAGTGGTATAAGCAATTCCTATTAACCATTTATTCAAACTCTTATTAAAACTTCCAAATCATCTTTAAATTACTTAATTATTCTTTTAAAATCACTCACAAAAGATTTAGGAAAGAATTGTTAAGTTCAAAATCATATTCAAAAGGTTACGGAATTCACAATGCAGAAAGTGCTATATAAGCTTATTTGATTTAAACAACTTTTTAATATTTGACAATTCATATTTTCCATTCCAAATCTCTTTTAAACCATTTTAATAGATTTATCAAATTTATTTCATATTTTTATTCATTTAAAAATATCATTTAAAAAGAAATCCTTTTTTTGGATTTCGAACTACAAAACTGCGATATTTTTAGAAAATTGTTTTGCACGTATTTCAAACTCTGCTTGATGAAATCTTGATTTTCTTCCTTCCTTGGAAAACTATGGATATAGTAGACCGGAAAATTCTTATCTCGAAGAATTTCGAGCTATATTCCACTTTGTACACTCTTTAAACTTTTATGGCGTGAAACCGCGAACTACTGTTACGTGACGGGCATAGTTTTGACTTTTTTTCCATTTCTTTTCCAACTTCTTGGAAACACTTTTAAATGTTTATAAAACATTTCTAAATAATTTTAAACTCATTTAAAACAACATTTCCATCATTTCAAACTCATTTTTCATTTCATTTCATATTATATTATTATAATATCATTTTCAATCTTTTTAGATTATTTAAAATCATTAAGAGGCTAGATAATTTCCACACACATATTTATATGGATTTAATTTTTATTTAATTCACCATGATTAATTTCTAATCATTTCTCTTATCATTTATCAAACAAGTTATCAACCACATTAACAATCACATAATCAACCAATTTGCAATCAGGTTATCAACCATTTAATTATTCAACATATTTAAGCTTTCAAATCATTATACTTGAAATTATTTTCGGGATTTATTAGTAAATAAGAGTAATTTTCTTAACTTAATCAATTTTTCCTACCAACATTCATATGCAACAACGTTTCACTTAAACTTCAACTAATCAACTTCTACTCTATTTCTTTTGCTTAATGCTATCGACCTTTTCTTCCAAACTCTCGAAAATCCGACAGAGCTTCCGCAGCACCCTGAATTTGCTTCTACCTCTTTGGATTGAAATCGGCGACACTTCCTTCTCTTTATCGTGCTCCGAAGCTTCACAAACTTGCTCCTCCTTCTTGATAGGTTCGGCCATACCCTATTCCACCTCTTCCTCCATCATTTCTTCACTTCTTAGAAGCTAAACTAAGGTCTTTGGCAAAGTTTGGTGGTGTTTTGACTTTATTTGATATGGTTTTGAAAAAGTTAGTAAGGATTTGAAAGAGAGGAATCCATTAGAGAAGTGGAAGGAAAGCTTGAAAAATGAAGAAGAAGAAGAAGTGGAAAAATGTGAGAAAGTGGATGCTTATTTATAGAAAAAGATTTGGATTAAAATAATATTCTGCAAAAAGACCAAAATACCCTTTACTTACTTTTTAAGAAATCTTATTTTTTCAACACTTAACATCATATTTCACATCATTACTTTATGTCATTTTCACTTAGATACTAAGTAGAAAAAGTAATAATTATGTTCCCTTGATCTGATGTTTTATTTTTTACTTTGAAATGACATTTTTGTTTTTTGTGCTTAATTTTTTTTAATTATATTCTAGAATTTTCTAAGAATATTTAGTAAAAGTAAACTTGATTAGTAAATTAATTAATACTTATATTATTTGAATATATGTTCCCATATAAAAAAATAAAGGTGCGACGACGTTGCGACAACTTTTAATCGACAAACGCTGTTGTTTGACAAAATGTTTAACGGTCACATTTTGTCGTTTTAGTTAAACTATTTATTTATGTAAACCAAATTTAAAGATAAATTTTTATAATTCTATTTAAAATATAAACACTCTTAAATAAATTTAAATAATTTATTTAACCATTGAAACTTACTTTTCTGACATCAGTATTTTGTCACTTTTGTCGTTATAGGCAAATGTTACTATTTTTGTGTATACTTCTCTTTCCAGAACCTATCCAATATTATTTGAATCATATTAGCTTACTTATTTTATATTTAAAATCACTTTAAATATTATATTTAAAGTGGTCAAATTCTGGTTCGTTACATTCTCTCCTACTTAAAAGAATTTCGTCCATGAAATTACCCTGAACAATAGTTTGTCCAAAATATTTATCTTCAAACTTAATTCCATATAATATACACAAGATCATTTGTATGAAATATCTTATTCGATCTCCTATTCGAATACACAACTTTATTTTCGAGCTAGTATTGATCCCCCGATCCTTTAGTGCAGACTCTAATCGGGCTCTTTGTTCAGAAACGTTTGCTTTCCTCCTTGCATAGTGCTCAACTATGATAGGAAACTCAAGTACCTAACCAAATATGATCATCAATGTTTGTCGTCAAGAATCGAGTGATAAATCCTTTTCCGGATCAGTATAAACACCTCAAAGTTCCGTACTCGGATGTTAGATCAACATTTGTGTGACGAAATAATCTACATATAATATATGTATTTATTAGCTCTCAAAACATTCATTAAAACTTTATCTTAAGTTTAAACATTTTATAAAGGTTCATCTTAGATAATCCCTTTAATGATTTATTTCCATTTATTTTTAATAAAGTAAAATATTCTAAAGAAACAATTTTCACTCAAAAGATATTTTACCATTATAAAAAAGTTTTCCCACAATCTTTTAACTTAGTATATTTCTTTTAACACTAATATTGTTTATGAATCATTACATAAAACTATTACTCAAGTTTATTACATCTTATAACTTATGTAAATCAATCATATTTTAAATACTTAAGTCCAAATCCTCAATTAATGTTGGAGTTCATTAATAAAACATTTTCCAAGTTATACTTTCCTTTTTAAAGAGTCATTATTTTTCTTAATAGTTTATGACTTAAATCTAGTTTGTATGATACACCTTTACATCATAACAGTATATAAAAATCCCAAATTTCATATTGATTATACTTAAATTCGTCTGTCTAACAAATTTAGACTTTGTTTTCATTTACTATTATCTCAAATTCATAAGTTATAAAATTTATTCTTATTCAATACTATTATTAATTTTCTAGCTTTGAAAAACAAATTCAAAATTACAATATGTTACACGGAAGTTTGACCAGGCAACTAAGCAGTCAGCATCAGGGTGCTCGGAACAAGAAAAGACACTCGGCATAAAAGAATGTTCGGCATGTTGAGGTCATTCGCCATGAATGCCCCATCCGGCATTCAAGGTGTTCGACATCACATCGTTCAGCAGGGGATAGCGTTCGGCATCTAGGAGCATTCGGCATTGAGGAACGTTTGATATTGAATACCGTTCGGCCAAAGAGGAATGCTCGGCATAAGATCGTTCGGCGATTAAAGATTGCTCTGCCTCCGGAGTACGTTCAGCCAAAGACATCGTTCGACGATCCTGGATCGTTCGGCATTCCAGCTTGGTTCGGCATTGTATGTTCGGCGATCCTAGATCGTTCGGCATTCCAGCTTGGTTCAGCATGGTACGTTCGGCCATCCTGGACCGTTCGGCACAAATGCCTTGGCTCGGCATCTTACCATTCGGCCTCCCTGGTTCGGCGCGCAGAGCTAACACTATTTGGACCAAAATATTCAGCTACCAAGCCCACCGGGGAAGTCCAACCCGCCTTCGCCTATAAATAGAGGGGCAAAGGCACAGAAAAAGGGACGAGATATTAGAGAACACCATGGAGACTCTGCCATTTTCAAGACTCATTCCAGACTTATTTCTTTTTCTTTGCAATTGTATTCTAGTAACTAAAAACTGATTGTATCTGTAATCACCCATCAAGGAAATCAATGGAAATTAACTTCAAAGTGGATGTAGGCAGTTACGTCGAACCACGATAAATTTGGTGTTCTTGTTCTCTACATTTAAATTTATGTTCTCTTCTCTGTTTTAATTTACAAAAATTACAAAAAATTATTACACGGCTTAAATTGACTCTCGTTGAATGAGGACAGTAGTTATTTCTTGTGCTTCTTCAACGTCTTCCCGGACGACTCTTCCCCAGAGCGTTTACCCTTGAAACCTTTCCTTGATGGAGGAGTAACAGCTAAAGAAGTAGAGGGAACATCCAAGGGCTTGGACCTGCCAGGAAGGATGACCTTCAATGTCTTGTTCAAAGGATCGTCTAGGTCTACTTCACGCGGCTCAACCTTGACCTTGGTTGTATCTCTTTTCTCTTTCTTGACCGCTCCTTCATGCTCAATTCAGATGTATGCTCAGAGGTGCGTGTGACTTCTACTTCATAACACCCAGAGGAGGAATCGGACTTGCCTTCGTCAAGCGCCCCGATCACTTGAGCATCTGGCCAAGGAACTTCACCAGCATGACCAGCCCCAACAGTCTTTTCCACCTCCTTGGCGACATCGCTAATTGGAGTGGGATCGGGATCAGAACGACCTGCACAAAATCAGAAAAGATGAGCATTAGAATGCAATAGTACTTCACAAAGAATGACGACTTTCAAAATCTCAAAGTGAAAGGTTATCTACCAGGCCCTGGCAAACTCTCTACCGTCAATAGGGTTTCGCCCTCCGGGATAGGAGACAAAATATGAACGCCTAGGCCGGGGGCTTTCGAATCATAGCCAATGTGATGTTCAAAGGGATCGAGTATAGGCCGGCCGGCCGGCTGGCAAGGCACGTGAACAGGAGACTCGGCCCCGGATGGATCGGCGACAACTTCTTTCCCTTTCCTCGAGGAGAAGCCTTTGCAGTAAAGGGCCTTGGCCGTTGATAGGTCCGAAGGCTCATTTCCCTTCAGAAATTCTTTTATCAAATCCCCCTCGTCAACCTCCTCGACACCGCGCTCGTCCTTCCTGATCTGAATTAAGGTTTCCCATGCCTCGAGCAATGATTCAAGATAGCCATCGCCCAAAAAAGTTAAGTCACGGTGCCTGAGCACGCGGGCGTTGAATTCGGCAATGAGCGGGTCGAACGTGGTTTTGATCTCTTCTCTACCTTCTTCCCTGGCTTCCTCAAGACAGGAATCGATGTCCGTCAACGCCATCTTCTTGCCCTCTTCACGGGCCTCGCTCTTTAACATCTCAACCCTAGAAAGCTTGCCCTCGAGTTGTTCTTTTAAAAGTCGGGTGGCGACAATCTCATCACAGTATCGCTGTGGCTCTTCTTGGGCAGTCGTTTTCTCCTCTTTCTCTCTGAGGAGAAGCTCCTCAAGTTCCTTGACCCGGGTGCTGAACGCATCCCTCTCCTTTTGAATGGAGTCCTTTTCCAAGGCCAAAGCCCCACATCGTTGAACCACCTCGTCAAGCTCATTCCTATGAGTTGATTCCAAGCGAGTAACGGCTTCAGCAGTATCCCTGGCACTCCGATGGGCGACCTCGAGTTCAGACTTATAAGTGGCGATTTCTTCGTCTTGGGCCTTAATGATATTTCTATCATGGATAGCCTCAAGCTTCAAACGGTCTATCTCATGCTGGCGCTCCACAGAGACTTCGGAAAGTTTCTCAGCTAGGTGAACAAATGCATCATGTTGAACATAGACGTCATTCATATAGGCACGGGCGCACTGTTTAACAAGACCGGGAATAGGATGAATCGCCGGAAGGAATTTTAGGCCATCAAAGCAGATTCTCGAAAATTTGTCTTTAAGCTCGTCTAGCTTCTCTGACACTGTTGGGTCTGTCGTAGGAGCAGGGGGTGATGGCTTTGAAAGTTCGCCCCTCCGGTGAGAACCTCGGGACTGTCGAGTAGAAGAGGAGTCAGAGTGCTGGTCCCGGGGAGCGTCGGGTTGCGACCTCTTATGGCTGTGCTTGTCTTTGTTGTGCTCCGTGTGAGACGAAGTATCCTGGTGGTGCTATGGCTGATAGTAAGTTTTCCTCTGGGATGAGGAGTCCCGGGAATAATAGTCTTTATCGCCATCTCCATCTTGACATCTTCCGGAACCCGAATCCCGTCCCGGTTGATGAAAAATGGATAAACAGCAAAGACGATCGAATCCATTTGAGCGCCCCATGGCACCTGTACAGAATTCAAATAACAGCGAATTAGCAAAGAGATAGCGTGACAATGAAAACTAAGTGCATATGGAAGTACGAGTGTTTTGTGTGTGTGTGTCCTAGTGTGTTCCCCCCGACGGACTAGACGCTTTGGTAACAGGAGTTTTCTCTCCTTGGTTGTGGGATAAGGTGACTGCATTGCCTCTAACGGGCGAGTGAAACTTGAATGCCTCCGGATCATTGAAATCATAGTTGAGCAGATCTTCCGGAATGGAGAGGTTCGAAAGTCCCTTTAGCGAACTTTCAACGTGCTGTGAAGAAGTCTCCTTCTCTGCCGGGATGAGTGTAACTTTGGAAGTTCCACCAACCTTCTCCTTTCTAATCTTATATGTTAAAGTCTTTTTCCCCTTCGAAGGGGAAGATGATGTTTCAATATCATGCACTTCGACCGGCGGATACTGACTAACACCCACATTCTCACCTTGTGTTTCAGGAGCCTCGCCCTCTTTAATCTCCCCCTCCACCTGTGCACCGGGGGTGTGGCATGACGACGATTCAGCCAACTTCTTCCCTTTACCGGATGTGGGCTTGGGAATGGAGACGCCCTCAAGAAGGCTCACCCAACGACCTTCTTCTAACAGCCCAAACCTTGATAGTGACTCATTTGAAATGAGGGTTCGAATGTCTCGTTCCTCGGCGGGAAGAGCTCTAATAGCCTCAACAGCCTCAGAATAGCCATGGCCCTCAGGACGTGAATTGATATCTGGAAAAATTGAAACAAGATTTAGGAAAAGCATCGCCACGACCGAAACATGGGCATTGCTCCAAGAAGAAGACTGACTTCCTTCAACACATCTCCTCGCGAAACCAGGAGGGCAGCGCATGTAGAACCATTCCTGTTTGTACAGGGAAAACTTGCTCCACGCTCAGGTTAGAATTTGGCACTTGTGGTACGGCTCGAGGAACACGAAGGAGGCGCTATCTCTCCGCTTCTTGATCATATAAATGTATCTGATGTCGTCGGGAGTTGGAGGCCTAGAGAAGACATCCATGAAAAGGAGGTAGGTCCCATAAATGAATGCATGACCGTTTGGGTGCAGCTGCGACGGGGCGACGTCAATGTATTGCAACATGTCCCGAAGAAATAAATTGAATAGAGGCACGCTGCCCACCCAGCACGTAAACTTATTGCAGGCGGTGTATCCGACTGGGGGCGGTGTGGACGATCATGCCTCGACGGGACCAACACATCGGCAAAAGGAATGCCGTGGATAGAGCATATTCGCCGAAGGGCAACTGCGTTAATCTTTGAAGCCTGTGAATCGATTGGATTATCTAAGAGAATAGATGACTCCAGGGCATCAAGAGCTAAATTATGAGCAGGGGAGGTCGACGGGTTAGAAGTGTCCACGTCCCCTTATTTGGAAGACGGCCCGGGTCTGTCCGAGACTATGGCGGAACTGGACCTTTTAGACATCTTCAATAAATAGCGGATCTGACAAAACACCTGTGTGAACTGTACTTGAAAAATGATCGACGTTAGAATTAACAACACAAATATTCCCCCCACGTGGTGTGTGAACTAGTGCAATCAATCGTGTATAAGCATTGGAAGTTCGAGAGTCGCAAGGTTACTGATATAAAAACTAAGCTTAAAAATCTTCGCCTTCGAAGACCGTCATCGCTGACCGTCTCCAAAAGCCTTCCTTATGGCGATTACAGTTTCAAGTTCGGGGAACGTTAGAGGAAGTTATCTAATTACGTCAAGTAAAGTTCAGATTTATAGCTACTGAAAATAGAAGGTTAAAGTCCAAGTCGGTTCGATATGCTAGAATGTTAGAGTCATTGTTCTTGCTTTACGACCGTTCGGCATGTTTTAGTTTGGCATTTATATGTTGTTTGGCTAAATATAGTTCGGCTTAAGTTGTGTTCGGCCGATAGAATATGGGTCGGCATTCATGATTGTTCGATCTAGTGGTTGTTCGGATTAACTGACAAACGGGCAAGCTATCATTCGGCCGTACTATCGGTCGGCAGAACTATCGATCGGCCTATATCTTGTCCGGCCAGACCATTACTCGGCTGAATTGTTGTTCAGCCTGAAAAGCGTTCGGCTAAAATACTGTTCGGCCAAGATATCGATCGGCATCCTGTCCATTCCCCACTTCCCTTTGATTGTTCCTCTTCAACCTCGTTCGGTATGGGGAGATCATGCTGAACCATTGCAAGGACGATCCATACCACTAGGTCTTACCTCCAGTGCCACGCATCTCCAACTAACTCCCACCTTCGAGCGCCTCTACCATCCACTTTTCTCCTCTCCGTTCCACCCGCCTCGGAATCACCTAAGGTCAAACTAAGTCCCAGCCTCAGGGCACGATCAAGACCCATCTCGTCTCCCTCATCCCCGTATCTCCTACATCATCTGTGGAGGGTTTGGGAATTCGGGTCTAACTACAGATTGTGATTTTAAATGAAAACGTACGAAAGCTTCTTACGAAGAGGAATGATGGGAGCTTGGGAAGGAATTGTAGGAAGGATGTGCTTGATTCGAGGAACGGAAGAGATGAGTAAAACTTAAAGGAGATAAGTTGTGTGCTCTCGGAAAATCAAAGGTAAGAGGTGAAAAAGTGAAGAAGAAGTAGAGTACCAGTTTTTATAGGAGAAGAGAGGAAGTCGAAACAACTCTGACCCGTGGAACCGGTCAAAGTACAAAATACGTTCGGCATCGGTTATCTTGTTCGGCATTTGATTATCGTTCGGCCTCGCATTACACCAACTCATAGTTCAAAGCACATCGTGTTCGATCACATGATGTACTTTGTGGGGCAAAGTGTTACCTGGAATTTTGACCAGGCAACTAGGCAGTCAGCATTAGGGTGCTCGGCATAAGAAAAGACGCTCGGCATAAAAGAACGTTCGGCATGTTAAGGTCGTTCGGCATGAATTCCCCATCCGGCATTTAGGGTGTTCGGCATCACATCGTTCGACAGGGGATAGCGCTCGGCACCTAGGAGCATTCGACATCGAGGAACGTTCGGTATTGAACACCGTTCGTCCAAAGAGGAATGCTCGGCGTAAGATCGTTCGACGACTAAAGATTGCTCGGCCTCCCGAGTACGTTCGGCCAAAGACATCGTTCGGCGATCCTGGATCGTTCGGCATTCCAGCTTGGTTCAGCATGGTACGTTCAGCGATCCTCAATCGTTCGGCATTCCAGCTTGGTTCGGCATGGTACGTTCGGCGATCCTAGACCGTTCGGCACAAATGCGTTGGCTCGGCATCTTATCGTTCGGCCTCCCTGATTTAGCGCGCAGAGCTAACACTATTTGGACCAAAATATTCAGCTACCAGGCCCACCAAGGAAGTCCAACCCACCTTCGCCTATAAATAGAGGGGCGGAGGCACAGAAAAAGGGACGAGGTTTTAGAGAACACCAGAGAGAATCTGCCATTTTCAAGACTCATTCCAGACTTATTTCTTTTTCTTTGCAATTGTATTCTAGTAACTAAAAACGGATTGTATCTGTAATCACCCATCAAGAAAATCAATGAAAATCAACTTCAAAGTGGATGTAGGCAGTTACGTCGAACCACTATAAATTTGGTGTTCTTGTTCTCTGCATTTAAATTTATGTTCTCTTCTCTCTTTTAATTTACTTTCTTCATTAATCTCTCTACACAATCTTTCTAAGGGTGTTAGTGACCAATTTTGGTGCTAACGCGATATTTAAATCCTCTATTCTTAGATCCTTTTGTTTATAAATTACATTTATAAATTATACTTATCCAATTTCATTTACTTAGAGTATTTCACAATCTTTTAGTTTTCATAAATTCCTTAGCTTTGAGTTATGTGTGATTCGGCAATTTTCGATTGTCTGAAATCGTTGGGAATTCCGCTATATCTTATCAATTAGCGATTCCAAATTTATCTTTGGTTTGCACACTTTTATAAAGATTAATAATCAATTTACCAATTAGTGATTCATATTATCTATTCTAACTTAAGAAAATTATATAGATCGAGTAACCCCAAAACAATCCAAGGAACTAGATACTACCAATAGTATCGTATGTTCTGTTAAAAAGAAGAGTAATACTTAAGAGAATGGCATACCATTCGAACACATCTCTTATCCTTTTTAGTTTATTCTCGAGCCATTCGAACTAGTTATCATAAAATACCTCTTTTTATTTGAAATGATACCATTTTCAAAATCCTTTATAGATTACTTTGTAGAATCTATTTTATAAATTCATTTCATAAATTTATCTTATGTTAATTAACTTCATTCCAATTTCCACGATTTTTTTATTGAATTTAAATTCTTATCCCCTATATATTATTTTTCCTTTCACATAACCATTTAAATACATTTTTATCTTATGTGTTCATTCCTTAAACAAATTTTATTATCAAACACCTTATAGTCAAATCGTGAAACTTAATTCACAAGGTATTTGTACGTAAACTTTTAAATCAAACAATTGATCAATTTATGATAGTAACTTAACATTATCATTTCTTAATTTATTATTTTGGAATAAGTATTAAAGATCTTAATTAACTTATCAGATTTCTTACTTATCGATTATCTTTACGAAACATATTATAGTCAAACTATGAAATTTTAATCACAAGATGTTCATATTTAAATTTCACTAATCTTGATTTGTAAATATACAAATTTTCAAAGTATATACTTTATATTCAAAACATAATCCTAGGTAAAATTATTTCATTTACCTTTTTTTAAAAATCGGTGTGTTGGTTTGCCTTGTTTAAGTGTTTACGAATCCCTATCGATTACATGGAGCTCTCATGCATCGACCAGAATCCATATACCACTCAAAAGATTAATTAACACAAAACATTTTTATATCCGGTAATTCATGTAGAATACACTCTAACTCATTCTAGGGTGTTACTAACCTTATCTCTAATGAGTCACTCATCCTAAGGTATTGCTAACTCTATCTCTGATGGGTCTTTACCCCAACAAAGCAAAGGTTCTCGCTTAAGCTTCAGCTCTGATACCAAATATAATGGCCTGTTTTTTCATACCATTTGAATCGACAATAAACTATACATGTCTAACTCAAATTGCACGAAAAGATGGATCATTAAGGGTAGAAAGAAAATAAAGTCAGCATAGAATCTCACATGGATGGAATAACATATATTATTTCAATAATAATCTATACAGGGGAAAATTTTAAAATACAATATCAGATTCTAACCTAGATTCAGCCAGGACAATTATAATACCTACCCTTACAAATGTTGACAAACAACAAAAAAATAAAATAGATGCAGTGGATAATAAAATATGTCCATACGATGATGAAGATCTCCAGCTCTCCTCTGGAAACTCCAACCGTCATCAACTAAACCTGAAACTACTCAGATCTGATTCGGGTATTAAAAATACCCGAATCGGGTTTGATAAACCAGCGTGAGATACTCGAAATTTTAAATGCATAGATCATGGCTATATTATCAAAACCTTTAAAAAAAGGATATCTCATAAGACCATGCCCACACATAAACACGGATGGGTTTTTACCTTATGATGACCAAAACACTTTATACCAAAATACACTTGATATTATTTTTAATGACATTCTTTTGAAAACACTTTTCAAATAAAGTTATTCAAATAAGGTATCAATATGCAGACTAAGTCTAAGGGAATATAACCGGACTAGGTCAACGGAATATGCCAAACGAAATATATGATACTAAAAAGAGTAGCTGAAATGTTTGCAAGTCATTGCACCTATTTTGGGAATACATTCAAAACCGTAAATCTCGTATTGGGATTGGATTTTCAACATGCTAGAAAACTAGTGGAAAGATCAATCTATATCCATGGCTTACGTCCAAGACTCGGACATCGTTATAAAACAACACAAATGGCTAAAAGTGGATACAATCTGTGAATAACATCCAAGGACTTGGACTTCGCGCATCCCTGCCATGAGGACCAGATATATCTGGTGCCTAGGGCTTAGATCATCTGATAACCCAAATAACTGCTATCTGAAATGTGAGCATACATCTGACCACATAGAATCCCATCATAATCGGGGTGTGAAGCTCGAGCGGCTACGATCAATTTCTTTAAACCGATAGTTTTTTTAAAAAACCACCTTTGATCGTAACATGTTTTCACTTTCGAACATATACATTGGTTCGAAATGGTTTTCGGATAGGAATCACCCAAATCCGATCCCGGTTACTTTAAAGCCAATCATCGCTTTAAAAGATGTTAAGTTCATAAGTGGATATCAATCATCAATCAATTACTTCATATTTTATAAATTATCTTTCTTAGATATATTCCTTTCAATTTATTCCATTTTCTTTTCAAATGTATATGGAATCATTAAGCCTCAAATTATCAAATTATTTGGTTTATTTAAACCCTTCTTAAATCCTCGAATAATTCCAAATCATTTTCTCTTTCACTTAGGAAAACCTTTCCAAATCATTCATTAAATCTTTAATCGAAGATTTCTTATATTCAAGTTATAACTTTTAACTTAGGGAAAATATTTCAAAATCATTCATTAAATTTTAATCAAAGATTTCTTTCTTAACTTCAAATCATATTCTTGCAAATCGAAGATTTTCATAACAGAGCACTACTGCCATTTTAGATATGGTAAATTTCAGCTCCAGGGACTAATAGAAAACGTCCTACATCTTGAAGATCTTTATCATCAATGATATTTGTCTTCAATATGTTTTATTTCGAAAATTAGTTCAGAGGGGTTTTCGAATAGGAATCACCCAAATGTTATTCAAGTTATTCAGATAGGAATCACCCAAATCCGATCCCGGTTCCTTCGTGCTAATCATCGATAAAAAAATGTTAAGTTTATATGGGGTGTTGAAAATTAGTTTGAAGTGATTTTTGGATAGGAATCGTCCAAATCCGATCCAGGATCTTCAGATAAGAATCACCCAAATATGATCCTGGTTCCTTCGTACCAATCATCGAATAAAAGATGTTAAGTGGTTAATTAACATACAAATAATTTGTTTCTTTTATCTTGGAAAAACTTAAATATGATCTTTTAGAGCATCCGGGCTTTCCTTTCGATCTATTCCACCCCTCGCTTAAAAAGAGAAAACATAGGCCAGGTAATTTCAGGGCACGGGTTGTTCCATTCCTAACCTTAGTTAAACACCTTGTTTTATCTTCCTAGATGTAACAGGTGCGACAAATGTACAATTCTTTTCTACATACTTAGTTTGTTATTACATTCAATATTCTTCATATTTTGTTTAAGTGGTATAAACAATTTCTCTTAACCATTTATTCAACTCTTACTAAAACTTCCAAATCATCTTTAAATTACTTAATTATTATTTTAAAATCACTCACAAAAGATTTAGGAAAGAATTGTTAAGTTTAAATTCATATACAAAAGGTTATAGAATTTGCAGCATAAAAGTGATGCGGAAAGTGCTATATAAGCTTATTTGATTAAAACAACTTTTTAATATTTGAAAATTCATATTTTCCATTCGAAATCTCTTTTAAACCATTTTAATGTATTTATCAAATTTATTTCATATTTTTATTCATTCAAAAATATCATTTAAAAAGAAGTCACTTTTTTGGATTCTAAACTGCAAAACCGCGATGTTTTTAGAAAATTATTCTGCGCGTATTTCAAACTCTACTTGATGAAATCTTGATTTTCTTCCTTCATTGGAAAACTATGGATATACTAGACCGGAAAATTCTTATCTCGAAGAATTCCGAGCTATATTCCACTTTGTACACAGTTTTAACTTTTATGGCCTGAAATCGCGAACTACCGTTACGCGATGAGCATAGTTTTGATTTTTTTTTCAATTTCTTTTCATACTTCTTGGAAACACTTTTAAATGTTTAAAAAACATTTCTGAATAATTTTAAACTCATTTAAAAAACATATCCATCATTTCAAACTCATTTTTCATTTCATTTCATATTACAATATAATATTATTATAGTATCATTTTCAATCTTTTTTGATCGTTTAAAATCATTAAGAGGCTAGATAATTTCCAAACACATATTTGTATGGATTTAATTTTTATTTAATTCACTATGATTAATTTCTAATTATTTCTCTTATTATTTATCAAACAAATTATCAACCACATAAACAATCATATAATCAACCAATTTGCAATCAAGTTATCAAACATTTAATTATTCAACATATTTAAGCTTTCAAATCATTATACTTGAAATAATTTATGGATTTATTAGTAAATAAGTGTACTCCCATTTAACTTAACCAATTCTTCCTACCAACATTCATATGCAACAACATTTCGCTTAAACTTCAACTAATCAACTTCTACTCAATTTCTTTTGCTTAATGCTATCGACCTCTTCTTTCAAACTTTAGAAAATCTGGCAGAGCTTCCGCAGCACCATGAATTTGCTCCTAGTTCCTTGGAATGAAATCGGCGGCACTTCCTTCTCTTTTTCTTACTCTGGAGCTTCACGAACTTGCTCCTCGTTCTTGATAGGTTTGGCCACACCCTACTCCACCTCTTCCTCCATCATTTCTTCACTTCTTAGATGCTAAACCATGTTTTAATGCTACTTTAAGGTATTAGTAGTGTGAGTCTATTTCTCATGCTACTTGAAGCAGCGACCAACAGCTTTATGACTCTTTTGTCCCCTTCATTAAGTATTTTAAGAATAGGACCAAATAAGAAAATGTCGATCAAACAAATAAAGTAATCTAACAAAAACTATGATCAACTTATAGTAAGAAGAGAAGAGACCACTGATGTCTAGAAAATATTTGATAAAAAAGAACCATGTCTCCTAGTCTTTAAGTTTATTTACCCCCTTTGAAACTAATTTTTAAGGGGATTAGCTCTGAAAATCAGAATATTCAAATTGCTGAGTTTGTCCCGTCGGACTAAATAGTTGAGAACTTCAATGTTTAGTGAAGGAATGCTTAATTCCAAAGCCATAAGTTCCAAAGAGATAAGATATGTGTAGACATTAGGGGATAATCGCATAGGTGCAATGCCAAGATGATGAAGGAACTTAGATAAGAAGTTTGGGAAGGGAAGAAAGTCATCATGCCAAATGTGAGTGGTAGTATAAGAAAAGTATCATTTGGGAGGATTTTGAATATTATCGCCATCGCTGGGGGAATGGCTTCGACTATAGTAATTCCATAGTCATTGAAAATGGCATCAACTTCATCCTAAGAAGATATTAAAGAATGTTTGGAGATAGCTTCAACCTTCTTTGGTGAAGATTCTACATCTGGAGCAATGTTTTTTAAGGTTTCTTGGAGATCTTTTTCACACCCATGACTTTATCATGTGAAATCATTTTAGTAAAAGTTATAATTTGTTCCGTTATTAAAACCTTTTAAAGATTTCAAAAACCTATTGCAATAATTCAAATATCAACCAAAATATATAATTCCATATCTTTGAAAGAGTTTTAAATTATATTTGGGTCATTAAATTAATTGAGCTTTCGATGTGTCAAAGGGGTAAATGGAATGGAAACACCTACAAACACCCTTCGACAATATCGAAAGCCAAGGGAAAATTTTACAATTAAAAGGAATAACTAACCCTACATTACTAGTCTAAATATATATACACGTTAACAACATTCCACAAGCAACACAAATAAACCTTTCGACAATGTTGGAACCTATGAATTTTGTTTTACTCAAAGAATATGAATGTTGCCGAAATACAAATGATTTTTAATACAAATGGAAAGGCTTTGTAGCGTTTCGATAATATTTATAAAAATGATAATTTTACTTCTATTAACTACAAGTTGTTTTAAGTAAGTCAAAAAGGATAAATAGTTTCGAAAACATACAAACAACTAAACTTATTTCAACATGGGAGGTTTTGATCAAGTCAAAAGGCTTGATTCGGTTTTCCACTTGAAAAAAATATACCATTCTCAATCCAATTTATGATAAGATGTGAAAATTTCAAACTTCAACAACTTCTAGAGTAAATTAAAGTTGAGCAAGGATCCAATGACAATTTAAATCCACTTTTGTATTCATTAGGTTTCGAATCCTTCAAAATAAAATTTGGGCTTTCGAAAGTATATATTATTTTCCATTAAATCAAACTAGTTAAGAAGACGTCTTCGAAAGGTGTCAGAATGAAATGAAACATATTTCTGCTTTCGAAGAAGTCCGCCTCATGTTGACCAAAATAACCCCTTCGAAAGGGTCAACTAGAAGATGGATACTAGGCCTCCTTTTGACCCCTTCAAAAGAGGTTGAAGAAACAAAGAGTTAGCCGCTTCAACCCCTTTCGAAAGGGTTGAAAAGTCAAATTACAATATCGAGTTAATCTTCTCTGTGAAGCAATTGGAAAATTTTTCTTTCACTAATTCAATTTTCAATCTAATACTTCAAGAGTCCAACGATTACATTATATCGAGCATGAATTTACACTCGACAACAATAACAACTCTTAATCTGATGAATTTCAAATACAAATTGATGTGGTAAATTAGACATAATAAACATAAATAATGAAATTAAGGATAATTTTATATGGGCAAGGAGCTTCGATCATATTCAAGAAATTAAAATAGTAATGCAAATTCAAACCCAATGAATGTTAAAATAGAATTAAGCATGGTAAATCAGTTCGAAAAATATGATAATGAGGACTTTCCTTGAAATCGAGCTTCTGTTTAGTGGAAATAGGAATTTATAAAGAAATTGAATTTTTTTGACTTTGCTATAAGCTTTTAATCATTGGTAAATGAGAAGGAGGAGGAAAGAAGCGTGATTTATAAGAAAAAGTCGGCGTGAAGGACGTTCCCTACGATAAAATTCAAATGAACGGCCGGGATTTATGCAAGAATATGAAAAGGCGGGAAATCTTTGTGCTAAATAATAGAAGGTTATCGAAGCAGTTGACTTGAAAAGTTAAGAGCATCCCTACGCAAGGGGACAAGTGTTACCATCGGTATTCATTTCAACCTTATCGAAACCATGGAAAATATAAAAGAGGAGATCACAGGAAATGATAGTGGAAGCAAGATCTTTTGAAGGAGTCGAAGGGATGCATCTGCAAAAGTTGAATGTTTTATGAGCTTTCTAAGAGATAGAAAGAATACAAAAGCACCCTTTCGCTTCCATTATTTCCTTTCGAAACAGTAGCTTCCATATGCATGATGACGTGTCGAATGGGTTAAGGAATACTTTTCAAAGGCAACATATTACATGCCTTCGTGCGCATGCTAAACCTTTCGAAACAATGGGTTTTGCCTTATTTCATATCCCACAGAAGAACACTTGGACAAACCCCTTTGAAATCAAAATTATCCTTTCATACCAATCGAGACCTTTCATAATTATAAAGTAAAGCTTATTTAAGTTCGATACAGCATTCATATACACTGGAGGATAGGGTTCTGCATCAATCAACAAGTATTCTTTCAAAAGAAACCTTCTGTATCTGAACCTTCTGTGTTTCAACTCCTTCAAAACCCTGAAGATTCAACCATCGATAAAGTCGAAAGCCCTTCTCCATTCCTACTTGCAACAACGCATCGACAACAAAATAGAGAACATGTCTACACCTTTCAACCAGTTCGAAAGCACTCAAGTTCCATTTAAAAGAAAAGTAGAAGGATGCCTTATGTTAATAACAACGAGAAGTCTCCAAGGTCGCCTTTCGACCAAGTCAAGTGGACTGATTCAAATGGTGCCAACACACACCAATAAATAAGACCTTAGGGGTCCGGTTTAAGGAATCTGAATTCATTCACTTCATTCTTGCACTTTCTTGAATTTGTAAACCCTAATTTTCAAATTAGATAGGGGATTCGACTACTTTGTATACTTAAGTCTTAATAGTAAAGGAATATATTGTTCCGAGCAGGTTTATGGAATTCTTGGGTATGTTAACTGATTCAATATTTTTATGTGGTTTTGATTATAATCTGCTTGTATCGACATAATCAAAATGCTACCTTTCAAGGGAAGATGAAACCTTTCAACTAAGCTAAAACCCTTTGATCATTAGGCCCTTACCTCAATTCACCTTGACAACTTCGGAAGGAGGTTTTGACAGATTCCCGAACTAACTGAACTAGTTCAAAAGATATTTCTAAAGAGGGGTTCAGGTTTTTCGACTGTATCTAAAGGTATTAAGAAGGAGTTTTTAACTATCATTACCTCTTCGATAGGTAATAACTGCCTTCATCTGTTCGAAAGGAGGTTTCGAATGGAATCACTTATACATTAAACTCTACTTTGGGGGTGTTGACAAGTTTTCTTGGTAACAAGATTGTTTTAGTTTTCTTATTCTTAGTTTAATTCATTTTTTGATATTGAACAAACCACTCTCGAGTAGCGTTGTTTCCATAGATACTTTGAGTAAATATGTTAAGTTTCAAAAGATTTTTAAAAAAATCCTACTTCTTAAAACATCAAAATTTGCAAGATACTGTTCTCTTACAGATTCTCAAGAGATATACATGTGGCACCCTTGATTTCACTTTAACATTTAAGGTGTAGAAAAGGAAAAGTTACATGGGGAAATTCGAACTTATGACACGAAATTGATATGCGATTGTGACAGTCTTCCAACTAAAGAATGGGACTATGGCAGATTTCCCCTTATTTGTACTGCTTAATTAATTAAGGATCCTTTCGAGGAAACACTCACTTTATCGGCTAAATCTTTTGGAAAAGTTAAAAATTTCGTTTTAAAACTTTAAATTGTATAAAATAATATATAGTTGTGACTATGACCTATCTTATGTTGGAGAGTGATGTTATTTTAACTTTGTTTATTTTAAGTTGTAATCCTTGTTGCCATAATGAAAGAAATAGTTTTTCATATGCTAATTCTGTTTTCGCTTACTTTGAAAAGGAAACATAGTTTACAATCATGCCTGCCCTTATAGACTGTCACTCTCAACTATTGATTTTAAGAATAGGTTGGATGCTGTTTTGAACAAAGGAGTTCTTTTAAAGATGACGCTACTATCAAATACCTACATAATCCAGAAGCGCAGGAATGGCCTAGGAAGTTTTTATTTCAAAGAGTGATTCCTAGAGTTTTTAATGAACAAATCACTAGCTTGGAAACATAATCCAAGAAAAAGGATGAAATAATTTTAGGCTTAATGCGCCAAAAAAAGTATAATCCTACAACGAGATGGCTAACTTTATCAAAGAATAT
Organism: Allium cepa; assembly: GCA_030765085.1. NCBI lineage: Eukaryota > Viridiplantae > Streptophyta > Magnoliopsida > Asparagales > Amaryllidaceae > Allium > Allium cepa. The sequence goes on from CM060941.1 coordinate 514,039,704, forward strand.
GCACTCTTGAAAAAGGCAATCAGATAGTCAAACATATTGTGAATATTTAGAACTCGTTATTGAGGAAAGCAATTCAAATCTGAACTCCACGGTTTGTCCTACCACTCCTAATGTTGGAAGAACAACAAGATCTTGCTCCTTAACAATTTAGGAATTTCCTTTTATGATAAACCCTCCTCTGGGTTTAAACGAAAAAGTATTCAATGAATGGTGTAAAAAGGTTAAATTAGAAATCATGCAACACATGAATAAGCAATAGGAAGAAAAGATATCTCAACACTTCATGGATTATGAAGGTAATGTTCAAAAGCAAGGGCGGAAGAAATATTTCCTAAAAAGCAAATTGTTGAGTTGGAAAGTCAAAACAAGACCATTAAGAGATCCAATAAAGCTTAGAACTATGCCTTGAAGATTCACATTGAATCTATTGATGACGCTGATACACTTAGGAAGAAGGAGAAGAAGCTTAATGGAGCTCTCTATGGAACAATTCATCATATTGTTGATCCTGTAATTTTAAGCATTTAGATGAGACAACACGAGATCTTTGAGCCACAAACTTATTTTGATCTTTTTGTACCTGTATCTTGAAACATTGTACAACATATTTTATAAATGATTGATTTTAAATTGAATGGATATTGCCTCGTTTGTAGTTCTAAACCAAATTCTGGTTCTTGTTCTTGACCTGTTCTTTAGCAGTTCTGTTTAATGACTGAATTTTCAATATTTGTTTTAAGATTAAATTCAGCAACATTTAATTAGCTGGGGACATTCTCCAGAGATCTCATTTAATAGAATCATTATCATCTAGAAATAAAGGGAGAAGACCATAAATCCACATCTAGTAATAATAAGAGAAGTATAGAAATTATCATCTGGAAATAATAGAGGAAGGCCAGAAACCCCCATCTATTAATAATAAGAGAAGTCTAGAAATCATCATCTAGAAATAATAAGATAAGTCTTTTATCTTATGCCACCATTTGGGCTTTGAATATTTGATTTCTTTGTTTTGCACCACTATTCGGGCTTTGAACTTCTTAATTCTATGATTTGTGCCACCTTATAGGCGTTGTATGTTTTAATTCTTCATTTTGTGCCACTACTTAGGCTTTCGTTTGTTCCACTCTTTGGGCTTAGGATGTTATTAGTCCTTTGATTTGACCCCTTCCGCTATCTGAGATGATGCATCGAGTCAATCGGGGCATTTGGTTAGCTCCCATTAAGCAGGACCAAAGATTTACCGGCCCTCCCTATAGAAGGCACTTCAAATAGGCCTTATACGCGGGAATGAAGGTTGGTTTGTTGCTTTGACCCGGCTGTCTTAGGCAGGGACCAAAGGCATACTCTGCCCTCTCTATAGGTGGAACTTCAAACGGGCCCTATAGGCGAAAATTGGTCCTTCGCTCCGGTCGTCTTAGGTAAGGGCTAAAGACTTACTTTGTCCTACCTCTAGGAGGTGTCTTTATTTGAAAACATAGGTGAGATCAAGCACTTGCAAATGCTTTAGCCTGGCCATTTCAGGCGTGGCTAAAGGCATACTCTATGCTTTGATCTGGTCATCTTGGCACGATCAAACGCTTTCTACCATCTTATGTAGTTTCCAAATTTGAGAAGAATCTTACGCCCATCAATGTGGATTTATTTATTTGGATGACCTTTATTATTGAATTCATTTAATATCTTCTCACAAATTTATTGAGCTCGCCCTATCTAAAGAGGCTGATAATAATTCCTGCTAGCTTCCTACACTGCTTTGTATCGTGTCCGTTCATTGTATGGTATTAACAGTACCACCCTCTAAGGTTCCTTTCATTTAGGCCTTTTCTTTTGCGATGGCCAATAATTGAGCTCACTCTTGGTTAGGAAATAGATATTTTCCAATGATTTAATGAAGTTGTAATCTTTTGGAAGCTTGGATTTGAAGGCTATCTGCCTTGACGGGTATTTCACCCTTTTGCTGCTTCGTTCAGACGCTTCTTTTTCAATAATCGACTTTTTTCTTAAGGCTCTCTGAACTTCATTTGGGGTTAATGAACCTTCCATAATCCTTTTTCATTTTTGATCAAATGTACAGTAATCAACCATCATCCCTTTCTAAAATATGGTTCTTTTAGCATAAAATTGGATGGCTTCCTTCATTTTTACAAATAAATTATCTTTCTTGGAGCACTCTCCTCCTAATGAAAAAATTGGTGTAGAGCCAATGTGAAATGGATTAATACTCCAATTGTCTAGATCATACAAGTTTGCTTGTTTCTTCACATTTATGATTTGTAGTGCCTTAAATCTGGGTACTTTCTCTTCATAATGTCAAGGGTCGCTACTAATTTGACAAGTGGAATTACTTACCCGAGTTTTAGAGGACCCATGTTCTGACCTTTTGACATGGTTAATCATCATGAAAACTAAAGATTGACCTGGTATGGTAGGATAACTAGGGATAAGGAGTGGTGGTTTTAGGATTTCAACGTAGTTCAAGGTTCAACCCCTTCTTTTTGCACCAAAATTGTTAACCCAAAATATGGTGTAACACCCCAAAGCATGGATATGAGAAGATGATCAAGTAGAATATTTAATGAAGCTTAGTGAAGCCAATATTTTCCTTTATGTGACCCTGTTGTAGGTATTAAAGTCATTCATGTTTGAAGAAGTAATTAATCTTTATTTCTTATGCGTATGAATTACACAAATTACAAGTAACTAAAGTTTCCCAAATTGATTTAGGGTTTAGGAGAATTTGATTATGAGAAGCGATCTGGGGAATTAAAACTTGGTCAAAATACGGCCTATAGGGTCGTAATAATAGATGGGGGTCCAATCCCTTTCGCCTCCTTGGTGCAATTATGCTTGGTGTCGATAGTGTTTAAAGGAGCTTGGTGTAGGTGGCAAAGTAGCTTTATGTCTTATATATTTCTTCCGCTTTGCTTGGATTTACCCCTTCGTCACTATTGACAACAAAGTCTTTGTGGATGTTGAATTAATACCCTAACAATACCGCTTGTTCGAATGCTTTTGATGTTATCAGAAGGGAGTTCATATGCTATTATTCTGCTAGAAAGTAGGCGAAGGCATGTTGAATTCCTTTGTCGTCGTTGAGCTTTGGTATTAACATGGAATGGTACTTATTTGAATAGATGCGGAAGAGTTTGAAGTAGCAACACTAGTGGATGGCAGCAGAACCATGCATGTAGGGGGAAGATATATAAGAGGAGGTAAGTATGTTGAAGGACGATGCTATACTGGTGGATGGAGCAATGTTGACAATAGGAGCTTTGCTGATGGAGCGAAGCTCGTATTGAAGCAATACTTACGGTAGAGCAACGCTTGCGACAAGAAGATTGTGGCAGAACAACAGTTTTGGTAGGAAGAACTTCGACGGAAGGAGGCAAAAGTTGCGGTAGGACGACTCCCGCCGAAGCGTAAGGCTTGTGGAAGGACGATACTGGCGGAGTCAACCCGTGCGGAAGGAATGCATTAGCGGAACCAAACTTTGCGAAATGACTTTACTTGCGGTGGCGTCACTGTTGTTTTTTTTTATGGCGTTACACTTCCCTTTGCTATTCTTTGGCTTCGATGGGATAGACTTGATTTTTTAGCAACAAGACATATAATAGAGTGTGAAAAGTACATAATTATAAAAGATTGAATAATAATATGGGAATGAAGAACAATATCTTTATTTATTTTACAAAATAGAAACAGTTGAATTAAATTAGTGGAATTTGCAATAAAAAAATGTAAATCCAAATGTATCAAGATGGAGAAATGTTTATCAAGAACCTATAAAGAAATATTAAAAATTATTTGGTTTTTTTATAACCGCAAGTAGTTGCATCCTTTTGTCAATAGAAGCAGCTATTGGAAAAGACATATAAAAGAAGTAGAAGAGAAAATTAATGCCATAGGCAACCATCTTGAAAGTAAAATTTGATATGACTATGATGTAATGATTGATTATGGTTCCCTCTCCAAGGTTAACACAATATTGTATAAACTTATGCAATTAAGGTTGAAAAATTGAAAAAGTGTAGAAAACTTCTTCTCGGTATTTTTTTTAGAAAGTATTTAAAATGAAATTTTTTATTTTCTTATATATCTTTTCGCTGAAATGAATATCAGTAAATAGGAATAAGCAGTTAGTAAAAGAAGAAAGATACAAAAACGGTGACCAAGTGAAGTCAATCCAGTTTTCTATGCATGTTGCAATGTTGCATCAACAAAAAACTGTAAATGTCCACATACCCAAGGCATATGCATGTTTAAGCAAGTTGGCATAATCCATACCCTGTATGCTTAATGGAAAGTTAGTAGAAAAAATAATATATAAATGTTATAAAATAAAGAAAGCAGAAGCCATTAGAGAGAACAATTTTTATTCATTCAGAGATTAGTAATACATTTTCATTACATTAGCACCTTTATATAAAGGCCTAGTAGCTTGGGATAGAGCTAATCCCACGATGTGGGACTAAATACAAAACAGTATATAGCATACTCACAATTTATATTATAACACCCCCCCTTGAATATGCGTCTTCAAAATCTTGAATCCTTTGATAACTTGAAATTGTCTCTTTTGTAATATGATGATGATTGCTCCCCCTCATTGTTATCTTGGTTGCACTTATTCGTTCAGTCAATCTTGATTCCGTTGCCTCATTCAAAAAAACTCTATTAGGAAAACCTAATGGAAAAAACCTTGAACGAGGAAAAGAGTGCAACTTGAGATCATATATATCATACAATGATATTCCTTCTAAGAGTTTGATACTTCAGGATCAGTATATTGCCTCATTAAAACCCTTACTAAGAACCCAATGGGAAAAATCTTAGTGAAGGAAAAAAAGAGCACAATGACATATCTTATTTTCTCATTTCTTCAAATGAAGTTTGATACTCCTGGATCAATATAATACTTCATTAAAAACCTTACAAAGGAAAACCAGATGGGAAAAACCTTAGTCAAGGATAAAAATACAATTTAACTTAAATAACATATTTGAGATGATATTTCTTAAAAATACGTTTGATTCTTCTAGATCAAGACAATGCCTCGTTAAAACCTTAGTAAGAAAAACCCAGTAGGAAAAATCTTAAATAAGGGAAAAGAGTACATTGTAACTTATTTTCAAATGTTACTGTGGAGTTGATACTTCTGGATCAAGATAATGCCTCATTAAAACCTTACTAATAAAAACCAGGTGGGAAAAATCTTAGTTAAGGAAAAATAGTGCATTATAAAATACTTATGGATGCTTCCCCTGATTTAAAGTTTCCTCTGAATTCCTATTCGTCTTTCGATAACTAAAATTGGTTATAGATACTTCTGGATATATAAATATGAATACAAATTATTAATAGTTTCCTTTACTACAATCAAATTTTCTAAGATTGTTTCTTCCAAATATGGTTTGCATTTTATGCATTTTGTATGCTAGTTTTATGAAAAACACTTCATGTGCTTTCATTTTTGTGCTTCAAATTAGTTTTGCGCATTGCAACTATACATCTTTCATGAATATTAAAAATTTCATTACAACATTACTAGAAAGCAGGAAGTAATCTACTCATCTTGAAGTATATCAAGATTTTCATTACAACAATACTTAGAAGAACTTTGTGATCTACACTTCATGTCTTTTGCATTCTTTCTAACTACAAAAGTTATGTATATCTTCAGACATTTGTATACTATAATAAGTATTTGCATATCGCAACTATCACTTCAATGGATATTAAGAGTTTCATTACAATGATACTTAAAAATAGAAAGTAATCTACTCATCATGAATTATATCAAGATTTTCATTACAATAATACTTAAAAGTATGTTGTAATCTACGCTCCTTGTTCTTTGCATTCTTTGTAACCATGAAAGTTATTTATATTCTTTAGGAATTTGTATACTTTCATCATTTAATATGATTTAAACCATATTTGTACCTTCGGGGTATATTAAGCATTTCAAGTACTTTCGCTACTTTGCGGACTACATGTCAATGTTTCTCTATTGGTAAAGGATTCATGATAGCCATTCATGTTTCCCCTAATTCAAGATATTTAATCTTTTTATAAACATAAGCACTTTATTATTTATAAATTTATCACAGATGGTTATTTCTTTGTCAGTTCTAGACACGATTCATTGAGATCTCTTTAATTATCATGTTTTAGGTACCTAAACCACTTCTAGGGTAATTTGACAATCATGTCATCAGTCTCTTCAAGATCACCCTTAAGTGTTTCTTCAAGAACACTCATCTCTTTTGTTTGACATCTTTATTACTTTCTCCAAAAGTATTTTAAACTGACTTTTGTACCATATTTCAAATATGGTTTACACATTTTGATCCTTCAGGGATTCAAAGCTATACTGGAGAAAGTCTACTAGGGATATTATTAATAATTTATTCAAGTTATGTTATATTTTGCATCATTATACATGTTAACAAATATTTGACATTGATGATCAAAATGAACTTATATCTCTTTATCTTCCCCCTCAATGTTGAGTAACGTTGTCACATAAATAATAATCATCTTTGGATTCTTATTTTGATCCATTATCATATTGCTACTAGCAAATAGACTATACATATTAATAATAGGAGGATAATTCTTTTATCAATTGATAAGATGCATTCAAGTGATATTTGTGAGCTTCTGGCTCATGTTTAAATATGAGATTCAATTATGCCAAATTTCATGATATATAATCTAGTTGAAATTATACTAAATTTTCTAAAATAAGCTTCTGGCTTTTAATTTTAGAAATAATGCAAAGATATTCTTTGACGTTTTCATTATAGTTCCAACATGGTAGCTATTTATTTATATATCCTCAAAACTCAACAAATTTTTTTTAAGTTTGCTTGAGTATAATGTATTTTGAATAAAGATATATGTACCATTTGGTAATACTATATGGGCTCTTTCGGACCCTTCAATTATATTAGCAAATTTGCTATAGTTGAAATTTTTAGCTAAATATTTTTGGATAGTTCAGAGAAAAAACTTCTCTTTTTCAAAATAATGTGAGTAGTTGCACAATCTAGTAGGCATATATTATCACTCAAATATTGATGGTCCATATCTTAAAAACTAAAGGACAATATAATTAGTCAACTACTAAATTTATAAGCATAAATAAATGCTAGTATTTTCCAAAAATTTAAAATAGACTACTGATTAAAGTCAACATTATCGGTACATTATTTCAATTAATTATGAAAGGAAAAACATACAAGCACCAACTTCCAACTGATTTATTGAACTGAAACAAAATAAAATCCACATAGCAGACTTAAGGTTGCTGTTATTGATCAATTTGACCATATCATTTATTATTGCATTTAGATTTTCATCACTAACGAAGTTTCATTCATCAACTTCGAAGAAAAGATCTAACTTCAGGTTAGTATTACCAGACGATCCTTTCACATAATTTTAGTTCAGAAGTAATTATAAATATAGAGGAATTGTATTTTCTAATAGATTTAAAGACTTGAAACTTCAAGTTCAACCACTCGTGTACAGTTTTTAGAAGTGTGATCATATTTTGGTGGTCATGATGCTCCTTCAGGGAGTTCCATAGGTAAAGATGATCTTTTTTAGTTAAATGTTTCATTTTAAGTTTGTCATGGATATGACACTTTAAAAATATAGGAGCCATTGCTTTATCCTATTGGATCATCATTTTTATGGCATATTCTACGCAACGAGATTGTAATTAGATGTCAACATCCAATATCTATGATAAAAAGTAATCTTCTAATAAGTCCAAAGCTTTAAATTCAAGCTTGGTTGTGTTTACACTACTACCAAACAGGCCATTTGCATCGCCTCATTTGAATCGGTTTAAGTAAAAACTGATGCTATAGAACTATTTGCATCAGTTCTGTCTTAATAACCGATGCAATTGGTACGTGGAAAACAATAGGTAATAAAAAAGTCAAATTTGCATCAGTTGTCGCCAACAACTGATGCAAATACGTCGATGGAAATAGGTTTAGTCGCATCGGTTTTAAAGTCAACCGATGCAACTACGTCCATCAAAATACTTTTCGCATCGGTTCCCTTGCGTACACGATGCAATTTCAAAATTAGGTTATTCGTTTACATCCCTCATTTGCAATTCTTTTTCTGCCGCTCCCATTCTTTTCCCCCAATAATTCGCGTGCTTCAAAGAAAAGAACCCTAAAATAATCGTTAAGCGATCGGTTGATTTCAAGTGTCGAGTTTCGAGTTTGCTGATTGATTTCGAGTTTCGAGTTTGAGAAGTTCTTGTTTCGCTCGTTCAAGCCAATGTAAAATGTTGTGACCTCCATTATAAGTTGGAATCTAAATTTAGTGATTTATGCTGGAAAGGTTTGTGTGGTATTGGTGATTGTTTGGCTTTCAGAGTGTGAGGCGACGGTGGATTGTAATGGTGATATTATGGTTGAGGGTTTTGAGGATGGTTATGGGTACGTAGGAATTGGTTCCGATCCAAAGTATTTGATTGGTTGTGAAGTGGATTTGTGGTTGTGTGAGTTGAATATGATGGCTGAACTGTAGGATTAAGTAGTATGCCTAGGGAATGAAGAGAAGTAATGGTTTCAGTGTTGTTTGAGCTGTTTGTAGAGATATTATGGTTGGTTGGTATTTGTGTATTTGGTAAGGAGCAATTGTATGTTGTGAGAGATTTGTGCTAATTTTTAATTTAATACCTGAAATCTCCATAGCTGCTGATGAATTAAATGCATCTTATTTGCTTATTCAAAGGTCAAGTGACTCGGTGGTTGTATGATTGATTTATAGATCTGGATTATCTTCATCATTTTCAGTCAAATCTTATATTTCGTCATGGTGGATCTCGGCACCTGAATCTGATACCAAATGGTGGGGTTCAACATAGGGGGAAATGACTACCTTTTGGCTATATTTTGGCATGGTGAAGTTGAGGATGAAGTAGAAGAAATGTGAGGAGGAAAGAACTAAGCTATGAGAAGAATTGCGAGGAAAAGAAAATTTACTTTTTCGTTCATTATGCTCTCTAACAGGTTCTATTATACTTTTATGTTCCTACTCATTGCAATCCACTCATTAACATACGCATGTATTCTGTCACATTTCATTAATACAAAAGAAAAATGCATATACATGAAACTACTAACCTATACCCTATATCGTTTATTTAATTCCCTCCATAACATTGATAGCCTGCATCATGCTTGATCAATTCACTCTCATAATCTGCTCCCATCTCCTTGCTAGTTGCCACTCAACTGCCTAGAGTAACATTGGTGAGAATACCTTCTGCTCTGGAGCTTCTTCCAAGCATTGCTTCTCTAATGAACCAGCCTGCTCTCCTACTTTAATGTGAATATCAGTCAATACTTGTTGATGATTCAAAGTAGAGTTGCAACAATTCTCGTCCCTCCCAAACCTTGACATAGCCTCAAGGTCAAATGTAGGAAACTTTGCTACTAACTCCCAATAATTTTCCCATGTTGCTTCATCTTCCTTCAAATGCTTCCATTTCACTAGTCTTTGTATTGTATTTAAGTTGTTGACTTTTGCCATTCTTCCGGTCAAAATTCCCTCAGGCTAACAAACAACCTATTTATCATAAGATGGAACAGATTGATGAATGGTTGTATCGGCTCCTATTTTCTTTCTAAGCTGAGAGACGTGAACAACAGGATGTGTCTTTCCTTGATCGGGATTTGTTGTTTTCACCGCTATATACACAAAATTTTCATACTGTTTTGAAGGGTTGAAGGCCACAGTATGCTTCTGTCATTGTGAAGAATTTTTTTTTTAGATGAATGTACATGTGCACGCATCACTGCTAGAGTGAGACAACAATAGTTGAGGTTTATAACATAATTCTTCGCATTTTCTAGCCGTTCATCACACATCTTAATTTTCTTCAGTTTCCATATGCCTTGTCCATTGTATAATGTGAATGTATTTAACTGTATACTTGTATTTAGTTCAAGGTTCCATTTATGTCATGTGTATCGATTAAAACATGCAGCTAATGCTGGTATTAACATTTTTTTTCTTGCATAATCACTTACAAAACTGCTAATGTATAAAAAATAATAACGTGGTAACAAGTCTTACTAATGCCATAAAGCCCATCCAATCTCTGAATGATGAGTACATGGGCATTTCGTATGCTGACTTGTTGTAGTTAGCTAGTTTATAATTTTGTGTCTATATATAATATTCCAGGTCCTCAGTGTCGCAACATTAGGAGGTTTGTTGTGGTGGAAAACACCATCCTCTCACTTACAAGACAGGGTAAGCCTTCAGATTCCAGCTTTTAATAGCAGGTGGATATTATGTGCAGCAGATTCCAGCTTTTTTGCCACTTCAGGTTTGGATAAACGGACTTAAAAAATTCAATATTTGACATTTTAAATTTACAATAATATGATCTTTCTATATTTTCATGGCACTTCAGAAAAGAAAAGAAAAAAAGGTTTTGGACCCTTTTATGGTGTATATTTCAAGTTTGAATTTGGGGTTACCTCGGAGTCTATTTGCTCATGCAAGACTGCAATGAGCTGAAACCCCATTACATCAAATATGGCTTTCCTCGAGTACAGCTGATGGGCCTCTGCTCTACACATGATACACCTATACATAATTATAAAAATCACTTCATGTCATGCATTAGTGATAACAAGCTACCTTAGACTTTTTATTTTTTATCTTTTATTTTTCTTATGCAAAACAATTCCGGTTTTAATGCCAAAAGCTCTGTTCAATCCAAACTAGATATCAAATATATCAATTGTAGCTAGAAAAATATATATATGGTATCATACCTTCGCAATGATAACTAGATATCTTATTTTTCAGACTCAAGGGCATGAATCAATTGCAGCCAAACTTGTTGCAAATTTGATAACAGAAACAGGTGCACATCGTGTACTTGCTTGGAACCTTCACTCTGGTCAATCTGTTGGATATTTTGACATTCCAGTTGATTAGGTCTATGGTCAGGTACTCATTCTCATTTTTGAGCTTTTATTTTGTGGCTAGGTAGTTTTGGGAATTGATTATGTAGCAATGGAAATATATCAGCGTTGAATTGTTTGTTACTTAAAAAGGGCCATAAATTCTCTACATTCAGCATTTTCTTTTTGTAATTTGAATTTACTGCCACTTAAACTTAGAAATGAAGTGGAAGAACCCATAATGCGAAGTCTTATATTTAAACGTACTTGTTTTCCATCCCGAAATAGTTGAGGGCTGGCCATTTTTTTAAAACTATGAAGGTCTGAGTGATGGAATACAATCAAGAATGAAAGCAGTGAAAGAAAAACCAACAGCAAGTAAGTTCATTGACATATCCTAAGAGCTTATGAAACTGGAGTAACATTAGCACTCTAAATTAAAATTTAAGTGTTTTTGTTCCAAGCAATAACCATAATGTAATATAGGTGTTGTTGCATATAGTTGACCTAAACCAAGATGGAGTGACATCTAAGCTAGTTTATGAACTAACTGTGTTTTATGAACTTCATCGGGTAGTTTATGAACTAATTGCATGTTGTGAATTTCATACTAGTATCTCATATAGGTTGTTATGGGTTATCATAACTATAGCTACATAAACTATATCTGAATATTATTAGTTATTTTTTAAGGATGCAATGTAAGTAACAAGAAACATATTGGAGAATCCAAATTTTCTTCCTAAAGGCCAGGCTATATAATAGACTGTATCGGCAACACTGAAGCAGAAAAGCTGGTCAATTAGGCACTAAGAAGGTACATTATGCGTTATTAGTATCATTTGAAATTAACAAACTTGTAGTTTATTCTGGTGGGTAGTTTTCCTAAAGGGATTGTATGTGCCTTTTTTTAACAAAAACATGTTACTAGAATACTGAATGGTAGTACATTTACTAGAAACTCAAATTATCATGCTTGCTGCCATTACTAATATACCATGTATATTCTTATTTCATTTTATTCAGCCCACCTTTGGATACAAAGACGACCCCATGAGAGAGAATCAATGGTTGGAAAAGTTTATTCCAAGAAAAAAAAGGCTCGAGTTGCTTGTTTTGGGTTGCGATGGTGTGGTGGCTAAGCAGTGATTGCGGTTTGGGAAAACTTGTTGAGTTGGTCGCGGATTTGTCTATAGCGTTTAGTGGATGGAAGGCAGCTGAAGTCAAGTGATAGCGAGTTCTGGGCGAGTTGGAGATGAAGCAGTTTCTTGAAGGTTTGTGCAGAGGAGTTGACAGTGTTTTGTTATGAAGGAGGGTTGATGTTGTGTCAGAGGATGGTAGTGAAGTAATATGCGACTAATGCAGGGAAGTAGTTGATGATGCAGTGGTCTGTAATGAAATGTAGTGGTGGGTGGGCAGGGAAGGTTGGTGATGTTTGTGTACAGTTATGAAGTGATGATGTTGCTATAGTAGCTAAGGTCCAGGTTGCACTATGAAGGTGGTAGCAGTAAGGAATGAAAGTTGTAAGAAGTTGTAAGAAATTGTAAGAATGTGGTAGCACTATGAATGTGATACCAGTTCAATGATGAAATTGTAAGAAGTGTATGTTGGAGAAGGAATGAAAGTTATATATGTTGTGGTTGATGATGGTGGTATTGTGGTGAAGAGGGTTGAAGTAGTGAAATGTAAGTGGTTGTTTGATGAAAGATTGTTTAATGAGGAAAATGGGAAGTTTGATGTTAGTGGAAGTGTGTTATTGGTTGAAGTTTTTGATCAGGTGGGAAGGGGTGTGCAAGGAGGAGTATGACGATGTGATGCTGTTGTAATGGCCGTAGAGGGTGGAGTATGAAGTGCAAGGCAGCAGGTTCAGATGTATGGCTGTGACTGTGCATAGATGCACTGTTGTATTGCCGAATGTAGATGTGTTAAAGTTGTTGTCGTTGGATGTGGTATACCTGGTTTGTTTTGCAGGGAAGTGGTGAGGTGTAGGCAGAGGGGAAGGAACCAGAAATAGTAGATCAGCAGTTATGTGATGGTAGAACTAATGTGGTTCGGCTCAGTGGTGAAGGAAGGTTGATGTTGTTATGGTGGTGTTTTGCTGATAACAGTATGGTAGAAGGCAGCAGTAAGGAGGTGATGTGCAATGCACTAACTGTTTTGAGGTGTTGTGTGCACTATGTAGTTTTGGTTATAGGCAAAGGGTGGTTTTAAAGTCAGAAGTTGGACGGTTAGGTGCAGTTGTTTAGAGAATGGTGGTCTGTGGAGTTGATATAGTGGATTGCTGAGTTTGGGCAGTTGTTGAATATGTTAATGTATGTTTGATTCGAAGAGTTTTTTTATGTAGATTATTATTTGTGTTGATGTTTGATGAACTACAGGGGGTGGCAGTATGGTTGGTGAACTGTCAGGCAGGGTTATAGAGTATGAACAGGGGGAAGGGTGTGAAGTATGGACAGGGAAAAGGGTGGCAGTGGTGTGCACAGTGGGGTTGACAGTAAAGGAAGATGGATGGAAGTGGTTATGAGTATACGGATGGTATGTGCAGGCAGGGCAAGTGACTGGTAGGGGATGTGCAGCAATTTGAGAAGTTGTTTTGGTGATTATCAGATGGTTGGTTGTTGCAGTAAGGTTTATGTGGAAGTAAGGAGTATGTAGCAGTGCAGGCAGAGGTTTGAAGTGTGTTTAAGGGGGAGGAGGGCAGAAACGGTGGCGGCAGCAAATGAAACTGAAATGTGTACTCTGGGTGATGCACAGAAATGCGTACACTGGGTGGCAGCAAATGAAACAGTGGTAGTTGTATTTGAAGTATTAGAAGATGCAACATTGGTAGTTGTATTTGAAGTAGCAGCAAATGAAGTAGCAAATGAAACTGGGTGGCACGGGAATGTTGTATGGCAGAAGTGGTCAGTTGTATGTAACCAGAAATGAAATTCAGTGGTTTGTGGCAGAGGCAGTAGTTGTGAGACAGTGAGGTTAATAGTGATGTTGTAAAATAAAGTTGTTCAATAGAAAATTGTAAATGAAATGGAATAAAAAAGTTTCTTTTGGAAATGAACTTATGTATAGTAGTGATGATGAAGATTAAGCAGTTGTATGAGTGGCTGTAGGAGTGTAATATTTATGGTGTGGCAGTGCTGTCAGGAAGAAGAATGCAGCAGGCACTGAAGGTGACAGTGTAGAAGAGGAGCAGGCAGTGGTTGTTTGGATTGAACAGCACAACTTCAGGTAGCTCAAGTACAATATAGGATGAAGGTTTGTGCATTTGAAGACCATCTTCTGTTTAATTTATCCACTGTCAACGATACATTCTCTTCTCCGTATATATGTATTTTTGTGTGTCTACATATAACACGCTGCATTTATTTTTTACTACTGACTGTCTAATTATGTATTGTGGAATTTATTTATGTTTTTCATTCTTCTGTATAAATCTGATTATGTATTTGCCATCAAATTTAATTTTGAATGATTGTAATATTGCATGCAATAATTGTTTGTTATAATCAATAATATATATATATATATATAGTCTTTTCGAGTACTGTAATAATGGTTTCTGAGAATGGCTTTTTTGCATCAGGTATAAATAGTTGATGCAATAGAGGGAATAGTTTACATCGGTTGTTATAAAAAACCGATGCAATAGGGGGATGATATTTTGCATCAGTTGTTAGTAACAACCGATGCAAAAAAGACCTTTTTGCATCGGTTTCAGAACTAATGCAAAAGTGTTAAGCCTGTTGCATCGGTTGTTGAACTGATGCAAAAGGGGGGTAAACAACCGATCCAAATGGCCTGTTTTGTAGTAGTGTTATCATATTACCAACAATAAGTGGAAATAAAAATGGCTAAGCATCAAAATATTGTTTATGGGTATATAATCAATGCATTTCATAAAATAAGAACCCATATCTGATAGTAGTTGCAGTGAAAGAAAAAAACAGTACTGCAAAATAGCAAAAGACAACCAAATATAATCTATAAAAAGTGACTATAATTTCTTATTTACATCCTTTTGATAGCTCTAGATCTAATCTCATTAATTGCATTCACTAATTTTCTTGAAAATGCAAAACTACCCTTAAAATATGGAAAGGCCTTTATATGGATTGATCGGTGGAGAAGGGATGAATTATAATCAAAGATTGTGCCGACTTTATTATGTTTACTTTCATAATATAGGTAGATTTAAGAGTATGAATAAGTAGTACTAAATACCATTTATTAATTCATAACAACTGCAATAGTGAGAAACATAAATATATACCATGTATATACGTTATGTTCCTTATCAACAATAAGAGATATAAAAGAAGAATAAATGTATAAAGTATTCATACGCATCTTTGTTGGACCATTCTCATTAATCAATTAATTTTATTTAATAATTTATTAATTGCTACTGACTAATATATGAACTAATTTATGTGGCTTTTTACATATTGTAAGCAAAACAGAGAGAGGAAATTTGTACATCATATAGTGTATGAATAATATCATGAAAAACAAAATAGTTTGACTTTGCCACTAAAAAGTATGTTGTATGAGTTACAGCTATTGATAACATCAGTAAGTATATTTTTATGACATGACAATAATAGGTGAAAGATTAAGCATACAAAATAGTATACATTGGAATACCACTTTGCTGAAAGAGGAAAGATGAATGAGTTTTATATATAATATAACATAATTGATGTGTGTATAAATATTAACATTCATTTTTTTTAGAGAATCCAAAATACTCACTTGATGAGCTAAAGGAAAGAAACTTGATCTACTATATTTTATCTTTTGAAAGACATGATTAGATGCATGGAAGAAGAAAAAAATAGGAAATAAACTTCCTATTAGAATATCTTGTTCCCTGTTAAAAAGATAGAGAGCAGGAGAGTAGATATATTTCTATATATTTATTTGGTTTAATAAAAAAAACCAAATATATCAATAAATCTCTTCTAGAGATATTTCATCATCACTAAATATACAAATCCCTTCTGGAGATTTTTTTTATAAGTATTATCACCACTTCTGGAGTCAACAAAATTCTATACATTTATTTAATACCATTGGCAAATATTTTTAGAACTTCAGGTTCCAATTTTACTTTAAAGTAAAGTCTTTGTTTAGTAATTTAGATCCTAAATGGTACAACTTGATTTTCATTATCAAACTTCAGGTTTGATTGCAAACATGGTTAGAATTTACCGCAATCTGAATTAGCTTTTCTAATAATTCAACGCTTCACATCTCAAATTTATAGAGTTTTGATATATAATCCCCTTTTTTAGGAATACAAACTTATATGCATAAATTTTATTTGAGAACTTCAGGTCTCTAATATTAAATAAACACAATGAAACAAGAGGACTCTTCATAATTGTATTCGAACATGAGAATCATAATGCTATTTCTCTTCAACGAAATAGTATTTACCATATTTGTAATATTATTCCAGCATATTGTTTTTATGTTATGTCTTCTGGACATATCAACATCTTCTTCTGGAATTGCTAGCTTATTTTCTTCAAGGTGGCTTTATTTCAGCTTATGAAAGCTTTAATCTTTCACCTTCGCACAAATGAACTTCAGGTTCCTATTCTTTCATACAAACTTAATACGATCTTCAAGATATGTATTATCCTTCTATTTATTTCTCTAAGAAACAACAAAATATTTCTTCTGGAAATATAAATCATGTAGCAAAAACATTTCTATAGTCCTCATTCAAACCGAAATCCAAACAAAAAAGTTTCAAAATGAAAACCATTTTTTTTACCAAACAATGGAATGAGATCTAAAAGTTTAGATCTACTATAAAATGAGATCTAAAATGATAATATTAATAGAGAAAGATATATAAGATAATATATATATATATATATAATGAAATCTTGAAAATTAGATATGATAGATAAGATCTAAAAAGAATACTAACAGAATAAGGTCTGAAATTACATTTTAGTCTATGTATCAATTTTAGTTTCAAATCAAATTCAAAATTATCACAAAAAAATGGATATACATTAATAAAAAATTAATAAGAGATCTGATGATTAAAATCTACAGATCTAAAAAATATATCATTTGAACATGATATTGAAATCTAAAAGTGATCTGAAAAATTAGAAGAAGAAAAAAATATAAGATCTGCAACAAAACGAGATCTAAAATACAGGGACAAAAGGTAAGATCTACAAATAGAATCAGATCTAAATAATTATATCAATGATACAATGAGATCTAAAAGAAATAAAACTAATAGAATGAGATCTGAAAGATTTGATAATCAGATCAGAAATAGCTTACCGCTTTGAAGATTTATAATCAGATCTGAAATTTTCCTTTTATTTAGAGATCGTGCTGATAATTTGTTATAAAATAAAGAAAGCAGAAGTCATTAGAGAGAACAATTTTTATTCATTCAGGGATTAGTAATACATTTCATTACATTAGCATCTTTATATAAAGACCTAGTAGCTTGGGATAGAACTAATCCCACAACGTGGGACTAAATACAAGATGGTATATAGCATATTCACAATTTATATTGTAACAATAAAGAGTAGAATTCAGAATAATTAGACGATTCGGGACTAAAGAGTTTTGTGGTGTTATCCAACAACAAAGCCCAAAATGCAAAATTCAAATAAAAGTACGGCTGTTATGCATCCATTTACAAACCATAAATTATGTTAACACGAACTTGGCACATGAAGCATAGGTTAGCTTCATTTTAAATCTAATTAGATATTTTGAAGTCCAAAAAACTAGTAAATGGTCGAAAATTATTCTTTAATCTAATTTTCCTTTGTCCCATGGACTACTTGAAATCCATAAAACTATGAAATGGCATAAAAGGCTGCTTTTGGATTCATATGTCATTTTGTTAGTGAATTGAGATGATGCATTATTTCTAATATTGAACCCGAGACTTGATAGTTACTGAAATAACAGCTATGTTTATTGTTTTTGTTGAGCATTTGTGTTTCTAAGTTATCATTTCTATTGACAAAAAATCAATCGATTAATTGTTTGTTACCCTTGCACATAGTAGACCAGTATAACCGTATAACTACGACAAATCGACCGTTTGATTACACAATTTAAAAAAAAAATCAATATAGCTTTTTATTCATTTTAGTTAAATGTAAAATACTAACATGCTGGAAAAAAATTCAAAATTGAGGAGATTTAATGAGACATTTGAATAGATTCAAAATGGCTGCATAGCTACTTTGTAAAATTGTTGTAATGGTGTAGTGGGGAAGATTTAAGGAGATATGCGAAAAATATGTTCCTTATTGTTTTGCTTTAACACATTTTGTTTTTTTAAGCCTAAAGTGGACAAATAAACATTTCTAACAGTTAGTTTTATAATGCAACCGACTGTGTGCCACTAATCAGTAGCAGGTATTGTGTAAAATGTGCAAACAAAAGTCCCACATTGACTATGGTGAGTATCCATTGGTATAGGGCCTTTTGGGTAGAACCAAAATGCAAAAGCTATGATAAGTCCACACAGCTAGAAAAGAAAGTTCCATCTTCTTAAAAATTAAATCATTTTTCATATTATTTTTACATGCATGTCTCACAATTCAAAAGATGCACCAGAATGATATATATATGCTAAGGTCACGTAAAATACAGTAATAAATGTGCATATATAGTTTAAACATAATAATAAAAAATTAAGGTTCAGGAAATAAGAAAAAGAAGGTAATATCTCCATATTTTTATCTACTTTAAATCCTTCATTACATGATGTTGTACCATATATTATCATGTACCAAAAAACCAATATCATAGCACTATATATATATATATATATATATGAAAATTTCATATATCCATCCTAGAGTAAACAGACAAAAGAAATAAGTAAATAAAAAAACGACGTATACCTAATGTACCATACACACTCTGTTAAAATTTAAGAATGATTATTGGTTTCAAATTAACTACCCACTATATCTTACTGAACGAAAAACCAAAATGGTAAGAAATATGACATTGATTTATTTATTTTAACATGTGTGGAGTTCCATCATATAAGTAACTTCATGTTGAATTCCAATATCACCTTTGGTGAAGCCTTGTAACATCCCGCATCTGAAGGCTAAGAGCTAAGCGCTACAGATGCTGTAATCTTCTGTAATATTAACTTTTGACGACTAAACACGGTAATGCTAATGGTATCCATAATATCAGAGTCACATGAATATTGAAACAAAATCATAGATTTCAAAAACACATTTCAATTACATTTTCAAAACTTGTTCCATATCCAGGTTACACAATCCCATCGCTTTCCCAGGTTAAGATAAAATAATTATTACATAAATACGCCAAGAGCGACAGATGATGCCTCCTTGGTTAATCGGAGATACTGAATAGTCATAACTGACTTATTACAAACACAACGGAAATACGTCAACAAAATAAAACAACAACTCCTAAGTGGCTATCCATCATCCTTATGCTCGTCTTCGGTAGCTTTATTCATCATCCTACTAAACTTGTATACCTCAACCCTCGACCTACTCAAATCCATTTTGAGCACCCAAGATCTTAAGGGGGAAATCATAAATATCGAGTCAGACAAAAAGCTGGGTGTGAATAATATTGTACTGTTGAATATGCGAGTATATGATTTTTGTTTGATGATAATAAACATATATATATTCATTTAAATGTATTTGTTAATGTGTTATTTTATTTTCACGGATTAAATAAATATTTGCTGAATAAAATAAAAAACACAGAATTTAAATTCAAACAGATATTTTATTCAAATAAATATTTATTACAATTTTGAATAGTACAAATTTAAGCTCTCACTATAAACATAATTTTCAAACAATACAAGTTTGACTACATCGCAATTTTCATTTACATTAGCACCTCGCTACATATTACTCATTCACTCATATTTATCTTCAACTCCGTTCCAGATTGATTCCAGCATCTGAGCTTTCTATAAAAATATACACTGATGCAGTAAAATTGAAAATGAAATATTTTTGCAGTGTAAAATAAAATGTAATTTTGAAAATATTATTTGCCTTGGTTATTTGGGTTGTTCGTCATCATTTAATTTTGAATTCATCATACACAAATAGCTTGTGACTTGCGCAGCGTATCACTGTACATGCCACAAAGCCGTACACACCGATATACACTTGATAAATCTACAGGGACAAGTGAGCACAGGGTCAAATCCAAATTAAAAGTCAGGTTCAACTCAAGTGAAATTGTGACGACCCCGATTTTCGAACCAATTAAAATTGCCGAAAAATCCGTCTGTTCTAAAACTACTAATGAAAACTACCAACTTAATACACCATATTTGATAAATATTCAACAATATTAAATGTATGGGATAAAATTACAATTTTTGCAAGTTATCAGAGTAATCAATTTAATCTACTAGGTATGCTTATATACAAACAAAATACAAATAAATCTAACGCTGAGCAACACTAATACGAGGGACAGCAATAGCCATTCCTGCTAACTCAATAAACATGTCAAATGCGGTATAAAATAGTAAGTAGGAAAAATACAATAACACGAGATAAACAACAACCATTAACAAATAAACATGAAAAGGTTATATTATTTTAGGGGTTGCATCACTACCACTTGTGACTGCCTACGTACCCCTATCTAATTGGTTACCCAATTAGATACAGGATCAAGCCAACGTAGTTCTCCTACCGTAAATAGGACTCATGGAGCCTACGATGCAACAAACAAATATGCAATTACCAAAACTACCCACGTAGGCCTAATCTTTAAATTTAGATTTTCAAATCTAATCACCTTTACGGAAATTATCTCTTTGGACTTTATTCTTGAATTCTTATTTCAAAACTTTTGAAATATATATAAATATCCTTTATATTCAAATTATACTTTACTTCGGGATCTTAAATCAAATCACTTTTGAAAAGTTTATTTGGAAATCCCAAATATTGTAATAAGACATATCAAACCATATGCAACCAGATCGGGAGGTTTCTTCCAATAACAAGGCAACTGGGTCCCAGCCTTAATACAATCGATAAATAAGTATATCCCTCTATTCTAAGAGCGGACTATACCAAAATCACTTTCCCACCTTTTTAGCTACGGGTTACCCGAACCATTGGTAACATAACAAATCATTTTATATCTCGAAGCGATAAATCATTTCACACTAATACTCACAAGTACTTTCAAATCTATAATAATTTTCATTTCTCAAATCTGTTCAAAAATCATCTTAAAACCATCGGGTTTAGTCCTCGAAATTCTTTCCGTTTTATAATACACTTTTATAAAACCATTCATTATATAAATCACTTTTATATAATATAACTTCAAAATATTCATTACCAAACATTTCTATTTCTTTGAAAGGAAAAACTTTTCATAACAATTCCATTTGAAAACCAATTTTCAAAACAATTCATTAAATTGAAGTGAACCAAATATTATCGCTAAACACCTTATAGTCAAATTGTGAAATAAAGCATAAGGTGTTAGCCTATAATTATTTTCTACCCTGTCCATGCATATGGATAATAAATTGCCCATAAATTGGTCGAGCAAAGTCAACAATCAATAATAATAATCAGTGCTCATAAACTGGTCGAGCCTAATTCAAACAATCAATCCATGAAATAAACGCAATAATAAATGATAAACAATGCTTCATTCTATCAACTATTTATAACACTTTAATGGTTTGATATTTATTTTGGAGCATTCGGTCTTTCCCTTCGACATGTTTCGTCCCTCGCCCAAGTCTTCTTGGATCTCGCAGACGAAACACATGTACTAGTCGTTTCCGCATACCCCATTCAATATTTAACTTCTAAATTTTAAATTACTTAATTAATCATCCAAACATAATATCAAGCAAGGAAATCAAACCATTGTTCTAGGAAACAAAGTAAACAAGAATTTAACAAGGGTTTTCAAACAATTTAACACTTAAAGTTCTTTCAACATAGCAATGGTTTTAATGAACATAAAATAAGAAATAACTGACTTTAGATTCCACTCCGTCAAACTTTAAGGGAAGGAACATAAGATCTAATGCATACTTCCTACCATGCTTCGGAACCAAATGAATATAAGCTCAAATACCTCCTTCTTAGTGTTTGGCCAAGGCTTGAGATGGAAGCTGGCCGAAAGTATAAAGAAGAAGTGGTGGAGCTTTGAACTTGAATTCTCAAAATTAGACCCAAAAAATAGGTCATATTCTCTCTTGTTTTTGACTCTTTTACTCTCAAAATTTGAAAAACTTGTTAACAAAAAGGTTGTTGAAAATTCTTTTCTCTTGAATTTAAAAAAAGAATCACTTGATTTTGGTTAAATTTAAGGAAGATGTGGTCAAAAGAAAATGAGCTATTCTTGGATTCACAAAAATAAAGCCCAAAAATGCACTTCAAAGAATTGAGTTTCAGGTATAGCAAACCTCAAAACTGAAAAAAGTAATCAATATAAAAGTTATAGCCAATGAAATTTTATATGGTTTTAAAAAAACAATTTCTTAATTTGGATCTGTCATGATCAAGTTATGATAAAAACAAATTGGCTTATTCTCTGGCTTAAAAACTGAGCCAGAAAATGCACTGGAAAGAAGTGGATTTTTGACATGATTATCTTCATAGTGAGATAAAGTGGTCAACATGAAAGTTGTAGCCACTAGAAAAATACATGAATAAAAAAAATAATTTTTTATTTTCATTCGGTTTTGAAGAAGTTGGCTAAGAGAAGAAGAGGTAAAATATGAATAAAAGAGAAATTTGATTTGAAGAGAATGGACATTGATTTCTTTTGAATATTTTATAAATATTTTGAAATTATTTCTTTCTAATTTTTTTCTACGGCTTGAAAGCCATTAAATAGAAGAGGAAGAAGATGAAGAAGCTTGAGAAAAGAAAAAGAAAAAATGTGAATAAAAGTGAAGAAGTAGGTGGATATTCATAGAAAAAGGAAGAAGTGGTAATTTTACCAAAATAACCTCTTACCAAATTACCAAAATAACCTTACTTCAACCTAAAACAATCTACACTTTTTCAAAACCTAAAATTATCCTTGCACTTTTTACTTTATGTCTTAGTCACTTAAAGATTACGTAAAGAATATCATAATTATGTTGGCTTTGATTTGATGTGATTTGATGTTTACTTTTTCTCACTTTTGTTAATTCTTACTTACTTTTACTAATGACTTCTAGAAGTTTTCTAATCTTATTTACTAAAAGTAAACATGTTTTGTGAATTAATTAATACTTACACTATTTTAATATATGTTTCTATATAAGAAAATAAAGATGCGACGACGTTGCGACAAATTAATCGACAAAATGTTTTACGACAAAATGTCGTTACAGAAATACAAATAAAATCACGACACGAGCATAATGTCAAACCCGAGCTTTAAAGCTGGATTCAACAGGTGCAGTCCAAATATACAAGCATAATATGTACAAAGTCAATGCAACATTAGTGAACCATAAAGAAAACAAGACTGCATCAAGTAATCAAATCAAGCAGACTGTACATGAAGGCAAACTCAAAACAGATAAAAAATGTTGTCGATACAACCGAGCTGGATATGCTACAAGTTCAACAAGACATATGTATACATATACATGAACCAATGCAATCAACCAGAATATCGAACCAACAACACACATACATATATTGGGATGTAGTGTTCAAGACTGGGACAAACTCAAGCAACGGACTCGACCAACACTACAATATACACAAGTGAATGCAACATCGACATATAACATGAATTTGCATAATGGGTAATGCACAGCGAAGACTAACAGGCACAAATCGACAACAATTCAACATGCATCATATACATAATGCCACTAGACAAACGAAACAGTGCAAGCATTCAAGTACAGGATTGAATACAAGGAATTATCGAACCACTCGATACAAGTAACTGAGCAGTGTCAGAAATGCACATGAATTCAAAATCATGGAACAGCAATTAACAGTTTTGTAAAAGCCGAAGTCAGGTAATGGCAAAATTCAAGTCGAAGCTTTGAGCAATTGAACAGGGTCAATGTCATGCCGAAAGTCAATCAAGGAAATAAAAAAAGCACAAATTTTAACAATATCAATTGACCGAAGTCAAAAAATTCAACACCGTGGTGGCCAAGGAAGTCGAAACAAAAGTCGTGAAAAGTAAGTAAACATAATATACGAAATTAAAGAAGTCGGTAAAAATCACCAGGATTCAAACAATATCAAACGGCCAAGCATATAATTATCAAATGAATTCGTATGAAAAATAAGAATGAAAATATATGGGATCGAACCTAAATAAACTCTTAACATCGGCCAAAAGATCATTCGAGTTCGAGCAAAATAGATACCAAAAATCAAATCAACAACTCGAATCTGGTCGAGTTCGAGCAAGCTAAACAGTAAAGTAGAAAAGCACAAATTATATAACAGATTGTTCGAATCGAACTCGATCAAAGAAGCAGCCGAAACTAAGCTGCGAAGAGACAATCGGTCGATAGAGCAAAGAAAGAGAAATGTAATATTCGATTGATCAAATTGAAGTCGGCGCTTCTTTA
Organism: Allium cepa; assembly: GCA_030765085.1. NCBI lineage: Eukaryota > Viridiplantae > Streptophyta > Magnoliopsida > Asparagales > Amaryllidaceae > Allium > Allium cepa. The sequence continues at coordinate 514,064,262 of CM060941.1, forward strand.
ATTGCAAAGCCCTAATTTTGTCAGAGAGAAACGAATGAGCAAGCCGACATTATTCACAAAGAAGTCGGGCCAAAGGAAAAAAGTTTATCAATTTATTATGGGCCGACTTCTACTTTTATATCACTTTGGGCTTTTTATTTAAATTAGGGTTTTTATTATTGTTTAATCGTTTTATTCTGTATTTTATTTTTTAAAGGTTTGTAATTGTCTAGTCATGTGACTAGGAGACGAACTACGGTGGTGTAGTTCAAGAATTCGCAACTCAGTGGCCGAATTATGGTAGGGTTTTGAGCGTAGAGTAAAGGTTAGTCGATAGCGAGTGTCGCGAGTTTACGTGTGTAAACGTCTGACTACTTAATTTCTAGTAGAAACCTTAGGGGCAGCATGTAGGTAGGGTTTTTCCGAAGCTAGGTAAATCTATGTGTTCTATTTTATGTTTTTATTCCGCTTTTATCTATGCTGCTATTATTTTTCAATATCTGTGTTGAAATTGTTTTATAAACTTCTGCAATAATTTTTATATTTAATAGTATCACCCTATTCACCCCCTCCCTCTATGGTGAAAGATCCTATATGTACATCTCATTTACTTGATATTAAGTGAGACCACGCCGCGTAGTAGAATGAGTTTCCATCACTAATATCCCTTTTAAAACATATTTTTTGCAAATGATAATCCAACCTCCAAAATTGGTTACATCTGTGAAACATTATTATATAAACATACATATCAGGTAACAAATGGACTATCTGTCTGAACGTTATAGTTTTGTTTGGCTAACTACTAACATTTAGCTGACTCGGGCCTATCAGACAATATAATTAAAATATTCTAACATCTGTTACACATGCACCTTCAGGACGGTCTGTCCTTGACTATCTGTTAAATTATTCTCTTCTGGATGGTCTTTCCATAACTATCTATTAAATACTCCTCTTCTAGATGGTCTGTCCCTAACTTATCATCCCCTAAGGTCACCTGATTCTAATGGTTTTGCGGGCTCACCAATAACCTATCTGTATACAAGTATATATTCCCTTCTATGTGTAATCATAATTGTATTCTTACCTATAACAAAGCCCTACACGTTGGAATTTTGGACTAAATTAGTAGGGGCCAATAGCTAATGTATAAGGTGCGACCCTACATCAGTCCCATCTGGTATTCTAATATTTAAGTCATTTTACTTAGGTTTACTACCCAAAATTTCCCTTGGAATCCTTTTTCACCTTAAAATTATATAAAACCGTTAAATCTAACTCAACAAGGAAATTATATGTACTGGATGCTTTACTGAAAATCGCTTTGCCATGTTATGTATACTTTACTCAAATCTTTATTAATGAAGCATTTAAACCTTTAAAGTATCCCTTTCGAATCCATTGAAAGTACCTAGTTCTAAACCATCGAAAGCGCCTCTTTCAAAACCAAGTAAAACCCTTTATTCATGTAAGTCGAAGGGAAACCACCCCTTCGAAATCAATTCTTTAAAAACCTTTCGAAAGCATCAAAACTATTTTAAACAAAAAACCTTTCGAAAGCACTTGGTTTAATTTAAACATGTGGAAAAATGCCTTTCGATACCATTTAAACCGTCACTTTCGAAACTAATTGGATTATACTTCAATAGAGCAAATGTTTTATTAAAACCATTTAAGTTTAAAGCCATTCTTTCGAAAGTATTTCTAAGCAAAGAAGTGATGGTGTCGAAGCTGTTAGTTATTAAGATGTTGGTTTTAGTGACAACAACCTTAGCACTTGTTATAAAATAAAAATACTAATATCTTTGTCTATATATATATATGCGGGTACTGAGAATGAAGACTATACATTATAGAGATTTAGAACTGACAGATTCAAGATTGAAGAAATCAAGACCAAAGACTCACGAGTATCAAGAGTTCAAGATATCAAGATAAGAAATAGAGTCTAGATTTATGTTAAGACATCATAATAGCACTAAAATCTTTATTCGAATTTTAATTGTGGAATAGAATCCACCTTCTCGCTTTAACAGTGGGATGGAACTTACAACCTTCTCTAGTGGAATGAAATCCATGAAATTTTCAAAATGATTTGTTTTTTCAAAACTATCTTTTTAAAGTCATCTCTATCAATTTAAATATTTTAGCCTTAATTCAAAAACTATTTTTAATCACATTAATTTCAAAATCATCTCTTGATTTTTAAACTATCTCTTGATTTTAATATTTTAGCTTTAAAGAAATCTATATTTAGTTTGTAAAATTATTTTTACATTATAGATTATATATATTAAGATTACTTTCTAAAACTCTTTTATAAGTTTAAGCTATATTCAAAATTGTTTACAAAATTTAGAAATTATTTTGACAAGTTTTAGAATAGAAATCATTTTAAAGCAAAATTTATTTTCAAAATCAACATAAGCATGTCAACATTCCTCATCCCCCATGTCGACATGGTAGCCATAGAATTTAAAATTCAAATTTTTAAGAGAAGTGTCTATTCATCATAACCTTTCATGAATGGACATGACCCTTGTTCTTCTATAAATGCTAGTTGTTTTCAACGAATTTTAAGTTAGTTTTTTTTCATTTCTTCACTCCTTCTTCTCCAATCAAATATTCTCTTATATTTCAAATGCTTTAACAAAACTCTACTGAAATTCTAATCAAACTTGATCATCTCTAGTTTGATTCTCTTCCACTCTCTCTCAAAGATCTCAGTGCTATTTAGAGTTATATGATCATTTGTAATCAAAAAAGTGTATGGAGTCTCTCTCTATCAAAATGTGATTTGAAACGGTGTGACTATGGCTTTAAGTCAACTGAATGTGATTGTAGCCTACAAATCAATTAGGTGATCTTGTAGCCTAGTTAAGTCAAGAGAGTTTGCCCTGGACTTGAAGACGGGAGGGTGTATCTCATGGCCTTGAAATCGAGGTTGTAATATCGATATTATTTTTGAAAAGAAATATGCCCAAGAAATTGTGTGGGACTGGATGTAGGGTAATTCCGAACCAGTATAAAATTCTGGTATATTCTTTCCTTTACTGCTTTTGTTTACTATTTGCATCTGTGTTTGTTTCTGTGCTTGTGAATTGCATCTGTTTGGATTTAATTTGAAAAGATTTCAAGAAGATTCATAAAATTAATTAAACACTATTCAACCCCCGTTAGTGTTAATTCTGCCTTAAAATCCATAATCCGCAATTTCTACATTTGGTATCAGAGCATTGGTTTTCAAAGTTATCATAATTTGAATTTTGGAAAAATTTAAAATGGGGAATTTTTCGAGATTCTGTTATCACCATGTAACGACCAAGAATTTAAATCATTTGAAATTTTTATATTTAATTGATTTTAAATATTTAAAAGTTAACTTTATAAGCTGGATAACTTATATTTCGAATATAAAGATTTAATTGGATAATTAAATTGTTAATTTAATATTTGAAATTATGTAAATCATTGGAATTTGAATATAATGTGAATGAAAATGATTTACAATGTTGAATTAAATTCTATTTGAATTAAAATGATATTAGAGAACTTTTGAAATTGATTTAAAAGTTAATTTGTAGAAGTTGAATATTTTAATGTTTAATTAACGTGTAAAAATAACCATTTTTCACACTGTCTCGGATTTCGATGAAACTAGTTTCATTGGATCCGTAATGTTATATTATTGTAGGATTTCAAATTTCGTATCAATCGAATTTACGGTTTGTCTGTGGCAAGCTAAAACGCGTAGAAATTTGTTCAAGTCAATTTTAAATTTAAATAGTCGATTAGAAAAGCTATCTTCCAAATACTCTTGAATTGACTCCCAAGATATATTCCATTATGTTCGAAATAGGGATAAAATATTATAAACGCCAGGCGGCACACTTCGTTTGGAGTTCGAAAAATTTTCGGGTGAATAGTTCCCTAGAATTTTATATAAAAGGACCTTATCGATTCTATTTTCACAAACCCTAAAAAAACTAGGGCTAGCAGCCATTATATATTCAATGGCCCAAAAACTTCGGCTTCCCCCGTCGATCTCTTCCAATCCATCCACCTATATGAAAAACTTTCAACTACAAAGATGAAGAGGGCGACGAGATCTCTCAAATCAACGGCGGTGATTGAAAATTACGTAGGGGATCATCAACAACTTGGCCACATTCATCATAAAGTCACGCGCGTTTTCCCATGCAAGGGAACTACCAAATTAATTCATATTCACAGAGGCGGTAAGGCTTGGTCAGGCGCTTCGAACGGCTATGTCTGATCGACGTCGAAGTGGATGTTGGTGGCGCGAAAATTTGTGAAGACCGGCGGCTACGTTAGGTTCTTGCTTATGAATTTGAACGGGAAGAAGAAGAAAAGGGCGGACAGCTCAGATCTGAAGTATAGGAATGAAAGACCACAATTGCATAGGTTTATAAATAAGAAAAAGAGAAAAAAGAAATTATAAATTTATTTGTTTTAAAAATCATATAAATTTTGTAACGTCATAACTTCTTCATACGATGTCTGTTTTTGACGAAACAAGTTGCATTTGATTCATATTGACGAGCACTACATTTTAGAGTTGGTTTGGAGTTGACTAGAGCTAGTGTAAATTTTGGGTAAAATTGAACAGCTATTTAATTTTATTCGAAATAAAACACTGTAACTACTTTTGGAATTAAAGTGGGTACAACTCACTCTTTCTGTCTCATTGATACTTTTATATAATTGAGAATAAATTTTATTTATCTGATTAATGATTGTTTAGATGATTTATGATGTATTGATTGGTATTTGGATTTATCCCTGCCTATTGGTGCAGATGAGACCCTATACGTTCCCGTGTTTGAGCGGATGAACCATTGTACGTGTGTCTGCCTCGAAGCGGACATTGTACACATATTTTAATATGTATATTTGTTGCAGGTGACATGTTAAAGGGATCCAACTGGATTCCTCACCAATATTGATTCATTTACAGATATTGTGATATATGTTGTTATCATATGATATGTGTTTTGGATGCCGTGATTAATGTATTTAGTGCTGCTGCAGCATTGGGCCTATTTTTGATAATTTAAAAATGTTAAAGTGATGATTTCGAATCTAAAACCAATTTTAAAGCGATTTAGAAAATATATGTTTTGTTGAATTTTGAATAGTTAAGGAAATGGATTTATTTTAAATAAATAAATGTTATAATTTTTATGTTATAAAGTTATGATTTTTGTGAAATATAATTAGAATGTGATTTTTGAAATATGAAGTGAACTATTTTGTAAAATAGTTAAATTGAGATTTTTGAATTATTATAAATGGTTTTATACATAAGATTTATATAATTAAAATTTTATAAATCAAAGTGATGGAATTATAAAGGAGTTTTGAAAATTATAAAAATGGATTTATAAATGGATTTTATAAGATTTATAGATTTATAAATGGATGATGTTTTAAAAAGAATGAATTTGTAAGTAGACGATTTATAAGTAATTAACTTATAATTTGGATTTTGGCATGTAAACGAGACAAATGGGGTTTGTTAATAAATGGATTTTATAAATTGAAATTTTTATAATTGAAATGTGAATTTATAAACATTTTTTTACAAATCAAAATCAATTGAATTTGATAAGTTAAATATAGAAGTATATGAAAGGAATTTCATCCACAATTTTGGACAGTGGATAACCCTTTAATAAATATGTAGAATTAATGAATTTGGTAAAAGGAGCTATATCCACGATTTTGGAGAGTGGATTATCCTTTAATAAATGTGTAGAAATATTGGATTTGGCAAATGAACTATATTCACGATTTTGGACAGTGAATAGTATTTTAAAGTGAAATAAATGTTTTGGAAAGTGACCTTTTGAATGAAGTTAAGTGATTTAAAGATGTTTTAAAATGTGTTAAGTGTCGAACACGTATATTTCAACATCCATTGTTGTAATAGACGTTTTCGAGAAGTAAGGAAAGGATGAACTGTAACACTATTGTTATAGTCAATGATTTTCAAAAGGAGATGTTTTATATAGTATATGGGATTTATATATCTATCTTATTTTCGAATCCCTATACTAGTGATTTTGGGTTGTCGTAACGATGTTTTACGCAACATTCGTTTTGACCCAAATAAATATGTTTAAAGAGAATGTTTTCCTTAAAGAATAAAATATATACTTAATAGTGATTTAAGTATACGAAATATTTTCTATGTGTTGAAAATAAAGAGATTTGGAATATGCTTATATAGTCGAAATAAGTATTTGGAAATGTTTTTCAATATTGAAATATTAAAATGGTTTTGAGATTATATCTTTTTAAAGATAATTCGATGTGAATATTTAGCAAGTGATTTAATTAATAGAAGATTAATTAAAGGGTCTAGTGATTGTATATGATGCTAAAATTTGTTTGTTTGTTTTGATAGTTAAATAACCGACTATCAAATTTGGCCATTTTAGTTCCTCGACTTGATGTGGGAATTGTTTAGTCGTACACTTAGTACGTAGCCTTCTGTATAGGCTTGATTATCATTTTTGTTGAGGATGCTGATTCGTATAGTGCAGATTATTACTCCAATCTATTGAGCTTCCTTCTTGACCGAAGGATAGCAAGTTGAAAGTTGGAGACGTGATAAATCAGTGAGACACAATTTCTGTCTGAGGTTGAGAAACACTTTTGCATTGTTGGTACGACGAGACTGAGATCAAATTTATCTGAAAACCACTTCGGACCAACGTATATGCGTTCGATTGTGCAGGTTACTGATGATATTGATTTTCAGGATTTTCATAGTGGAAGACTGCTTGTTGATGTTTAGGGTTAAAATCTCAATATACATATAGTAGTAGGGGTCTCTTCATTATGAAATATCCAATGCAAGGACTATTCGCTACTAATCCTATAGATTTTTCACAGGATGTGGTAGGAAAGTACCTTCGGTTTGTCTTGTTCTTGGACAACTTGTATAAATGTTTCTCTGACGTTGCATTTCTGAAGACTACGTACGTTGGTTTTTACAAACGTACATCAATGGTGGCGGGGAAGGCAACTTCTCTTAGCTTAACACCCTCCTTGAGACATATGAGCTTAAGGTTGTATTTTTGTGGAAGGCAATTAGCAGTCAACGGAAATGACTGTGTGGCATTCAAACTGATGTGATGTGTGATATGTGAAAGGTGATCTTTACCTTTGGCCTCATCAACTGGAAATGACCAAAACAGGGTTAGATGCGGCAAGGCTAAGTGGGTCGCTCCCATGTAGAGTATGATCATCCTCTTCTAGATATATCTTTACAAGCTATGACGTCGTGTATCTGATTATTATGGTTTTATGCTAGAGGGCCCTTGGAAAAGGTCGATAACGACCGAAGAATGACATATTCGGTACCATCTAGTTATAGAGGTGGGCCGATCTTGTGTTGGTAGAGGGTAGATGTTCTGTGCCTCGAAACATCCATCTAGAGGTGTACCTATTGGAAGGTAGTATCTTCACCTGGTTATTTGTATGGAAATCCAAACTCCGCTACATACCTGCCATTTTATTTGTAGAGCCTTGTATGCTAAAATTTAATAATGGTAATAATTTAGGCTATTTTGAATATTATTTGTATATAAGACACTAGTATGATATAAGATGATTTGATATGAAATGTGTTAGTTATCGTAGGATAAAAACATGTCCATGTTTATGTGTGGGCGTGTCTTACAAGATACTTTTTTTTTGATAAAGGAAAATTTTGGTAATTTAATAAATTCAGTTGACTGTGTTTCTCACGCTGGTTTACCAAACTGATCCGAGCATTCTTCCCATTCAATGCTTGGGTCAGATCGAGTATACATACAGGTTCAGATTTGGTGCTTTTGGAGCTTCAACTGGAGAGCTAGAGATCTTTGTTTCACATACACGTACCTGTTTTGATTATCCACTGCTTAGTTGTTGTATATTATCATCATTTTGTAAGGACATGTTATTATAACTGTCCAGGCTGATAACTATTGATTGATTGTTGTACTCTGATTGATGTATGTATACACAGTTTCTATTTTGTAAAGATCATTGATATGATACTATATGTTTTCCGCTGCGATCTGATATTCTTTATTGCTCTGTTTGGTTCTATCTTCTCACTTTCTTCTCTTCTCTTCTTGTCTCTTTTTTCTTCATCCTGACTTTTCCGTCAGTCTGTGCTTTTGGGTCAGACATGTGTGATTTATTGTCGGTTCAAAGGGTACGGATTTGTGGATCGTCATACACTAATTCAAAACTATCCAAATCATCACTGTCTCATAAGTTTGCATATTGTTATTATAGAAAATCAAGTTATCTACTGAATTGGTGTGTTGTGCAGGAACAGATGTGTTATATGGCTTTTGAAGAATCAACACTCAATGGACAAATAATGCAAATCAAGAAAAACAATTGGATACTTGATAGTGGATGTTCAAGACACATGATTGGTAATATGAAGATACTGAATGACATAATTTATGAAGATGGAGGAATGGTCTACTTTGAAGACAATTCAAAAGGATATGTGGTCGGCATCGTCAATGTCGGTAACTCTAAAACTCCTACTATTTCTGATGTTCTATTTGTTAGGAATCTAAAACCAACTTACTTAGCATAAGTCAACTATGTGACAAGGGCTACAAAATAAAATTTAAAAAGGATAAGTGTCAAATCGAAGATAATAAATCAAATATTATCTCTGAATAAATTAGGAAGAAAAATATTTATATTCTCGGTATGGAAATCTCAAATGATAACCTATGTCTTTTGGCTAATACAAGTGGCCCTTGGATTTGGCATAAAAGAGTTGGGCATTTGAATTTTAGACTCTTATCTAGACTTTCGAAACTTGATCTAGTAAGAAGTCACCCTAAAATGGATTTTAAAGTAGATAGTATATGTGATGTTTGTCAATTAGGAAAACATAGGAAGAGTTCATTCAAATTGAAAGATATGATTTCAACTTCAAAACCTCTTGAGTTACTTCATTTAGATCTATTTGGTCCATCTCAAATTCAGTCAATAAATCATAGTAAATATTTTTTTGTAATTGTACCTGATTATTATAGATTTACATAGACAATTTTTCTGAAACATAAAAGTGATGCGTTTGATTTATTTAAAACTTTTGCAAAAAGAATTCAAAATCAACTTTCTTTAAAAGTCAAAACTATTCGTAGTGATCATGGTGGAGAATTTAAAAATGAAAATTTTGAGAATTTTTGTAATAAAAAAAGGAATTTATTTTAAAAAAATTCTTTTCCAAGAACTCCGCAACAAAACAGAGTGGTAGAGCGTAAAAATAGGACGATTCAAGAGTGTATAAGAACTATGCTTTCAGATAGTAAATTACCAAGAAATTTTTGGGCTGAAGCAGTCGCTATAGCTTGTTACATTTTGAATAGGATTCCAATTAGACCTATAACCAATAAAACAACATATGAACTTCTTTTCAATAAGAAAGCAAAGGTATCTTATTTCAAAGTTTGGAAGTGAATGCTATATTCTAAATACAATGGACAAAATTTTTATCCTAAATCCGACAAAGTAATCTTTATTTGATATTCTTATAAAAGTAAAGCATATAGATTTTTTATTAAAAACTAACTCCATTGAAGAGACAATGCATGTATATTTTGATGAATATTTCAAAGATTTTGTTCAAATAAATGATGAAGATGATTTTGTTACTTTAAATAATGAATCAAATGTAACGAATTGTTAAACTATTCATATTAGTAAAAGGATCAGGCTTTTAAAAGATCATCCTATAGAAAATATGCTAGGAAATATTGAATCTGTTGTTAGAAATAGAAATCAACTAAATAAGATGAGTAATGTAGCTTTTATATCAACTATTGAACCCAAAAATCCAAAGGAAACATCATTTGATAATTAATGGATTCTTGCTATGCAAGAAGAACTGAATCAATTAACCAGAAAAGTTTTATGGGAACTTGTTCCTATGGAGGAAAAAATTATAATAGAAACTAAATAGGTTTATAAAAATAAAATGAATGAACAAGATGAGGTCTTTAGAAATAAAGCTCGGTTAGTCATGCGAGGTTATTGTCAAGAAGAAGGAACAGACTTTGATGAAACCTTCGCACCTTCAGCATGATTAGAAGCCATTAGAATTCTAATTGCGTTCTCAAACCACAACAATTTCAAATTATTTCAAATGGATGTCAGAAGAGCTTTTTTAAATGGTTTTGTTAAAGAGGACGTTTATTTTGAACGACCTCCACCTTTTGAAGAAGAGAAGTTTCCAAATCATGTTTACAAATTAAAGAAAGTTTTATATGGTCTGAAACAAGCTCCTAGAGCCTAGTATGACAGGCTAAGATCTTACCTATTACAGTCAAATTTTGTAATTGGTTAAGTAGGTAATACTCTTGTTAATAAAGAAACAAAAATGATATCCAATTAATACGAATTTATGTAGATGATATAATTTTTGTATCAACAAATAATGAAATGAACAAAGAGTTTTCTTAAATAATGAAAAAAGAGTTTGACATGAGTCATATGGGTGAACTTACATTATTTTTAGGATTGCAAATAAAACAATTAGATAGTGGATTTTCATCAGCCAAGAAAAGTATGCTAGAGATCTAGTTAGTAAGTTTGGTATGACCACTGCGAGTGGAAAACCCACTCCTATGGCAACAAATGAAGCTTGAATAAAGAAGACATGATGTTAATCAAAAACTATATAGGAGAATGATTGGATCGCTACTCTATATAACTGTGAGTAGGCCTGATGTCATGCACAGTGTCTATCTTTGTGTAAGGTACCAATCTCAACCCAAAGTTACTCATTTAATAGCGGTTAAGTGTATCCTAAGAAATATAAAAACACTTTATACTATGGCCTATTTTACCCTAAAAATGATTCATTTGATTTAATCTCATATTGTGATGCCGACTATGTTGGTTGTAAATCAAACCGAAAAAGTACAAGTGGAACTTGTCACTTTTTAGGACATTCTTTGGTTTTCTAGTTTAGTAAAAAGCAAAATACGTCTCACTATCAAGAGCTGAAGCGGAATATATCTCTGTTGCTTTAGTTTGTTCTCAAGTTATCAATATGCAACAGACCCTAAAGGATTTTGGATTAAAATTTTCAAAATCATCAATTTGTTTGACAATACAAGTGCAATAAATTTATCCAAAATCCTATTCATCATGTCTGATCAAAACATATTGATATCATACATCATTTTCTCAGAGATAATATAAGTAAAGAGATTTATTTTTCTTGAATTTACCAATACTGAGAACCAAAAAGCTAATATTCTGACCAAACCCTTGAATCAATCAACCTTTATTAAATTAAGAAGAGAACCAAGTATTTTTTTACAACTGAGATATAAAATAGAGATATAGTAACATATATATATTTAAGTAAATAAAGAAAAACAAAATTTTCAAAGGGATGTCGACATGCCCCTACCTCCCATGTCGACATACAATGGTAAAATTTGAAATTTTGATTTTCCCTCAAAAATCAGTTTAGTGGTTATATAATCACACTATTTTGAATTCATTTGTCTTCTTACTTCATTTTCTCTACAATAAACTGTTAAAATATAAATACTAACATTATAAGTTTAGATATATATGCATATGCAGGATTTAACCATGCAGGTACTAAGAATGAAGACTGTACAATATAGAGATTCAAGATATCAAGATAGAAGACTCATGAGTATCAAGATTATCAAGAGTTCAAGATTTCAAGGATAAGTATTTTTTATTAGTAATTTTTGTTAAAACTTATAGAAAAGCACTTGCATCTTAAAATCCAATTTATTCGTGGAATGGAATCCACTTCGAGCCTGTTAAAGGGATAGAACCCTAAGTAGGATGGAACCTACAAAAATCTAGTGGGACATTGTTTTGTATCCACTAATTTTAATTCAAAAGATTTTACAAAATTATCTTGTTTCCAAAATGATTTCAAAACTTTCCTTTTAAAAGATTCAAAACCCTTGATCATGATTTTAAATAATTTTAGCCTAAAAAACATCTTTATTTTCAAAGTCAAATTACTCCTGATTTTAAACTATCTTTTTTAATTATATATTTAACTTTTAAATATTTATACTTAGATTTAAATATAAAATTATAGTTAAATTCTATATATAATATTCTTTATATTTACTTATGAATTTCAACTATAGTAAAGTATATTTATAAAGTTTAAAATAGTTTTTATATAAGATAAAGGTTATTTTCAAAGAAATTCAAAACATCATAAAATGCTTTGGGATGTCGACATGCCTATGGGTACCATGTCAACATGGTGACAGTTTAATTCAAAAATTCAAATTTCAAAAGAAGTGTCTATTCGCCATAACTCTTCATGAATGGTCATGGTTGTTGTTCTTCTATAAATAGGGGTCAATTTCAATGAATTTTTAATCACTTTTTTCTAGTTTTCACTCCTCTTCTTCTTCCTCGTTTATTAATACATATTCTTATCATTACTCTGCCGAAATCAACATTGAATCATACTCGATTACTTCTAGTTTGATTCTCTATCACTATCTCTACAAGATTCTCAGTGCTAGTCAGAGTTATAGACTTCTTTGTAATCTATAAAGCGAGAAAAGGTGTGATTGTAGCCTTGGAAATCAATCAAAAGGAAAAAGGTGTGATTGTAGCCTTGGTAAATCAATTGGGTAAACTTGTGGCCCGAAAATCAAGTATCTCTACCCAGAGGATCGAAATTCTGGAGGGTGTACCTCGTAGCCTTGAAACCGAGGGTGTAATTGTACGATTGCTTTTGAAAGGAAATCCGTACTTTTGTTGTGGGACTGGATGTAGGGTAACGACGAACTAGTATAAAATCCGGTGTGTTCTTTCCTTTACTGCTTTTATTTTATTTCTGCATCTGTGATTGTTTCTGTGATCATATCTGTGTCTGTATATTGCATACTTTTGTGTCTAAATTAACATAAATTAAAAAGATTTAGTAATTCTTTATTAACACTATTCACCCCCCCTCTAGTGTTAATCTTAGCCTTAAGATCCGTAATCTGTATTTCTCACATAATCTTATGAGAATATAAAGTAATGGCCTCCTCTCCTAAATCAAACCAAAATGCAACCTTTTCCTTCACTTCTCTTAATTCTGGTCTATTTCAACGAACTACATTAGCTTGAGTAATGAAGATTGAGGAAATCATGAAGGATTCTCTGCAAATGCTGACTGAATTATAAGTCACTCAAATTAGGATGGCAAAGGAACAAGAGAAACATGGCAATATTCTTAGAAATTTGCAAAAATTTCTAATTTCTAATCATACAGACCCTATTGTGATTAAAGATGATTCCTCTAACATATGTATTCATAATCCATTGGATGACGACGAAGAAGAAGAGAAGGAGAAGGAAGCGAAAATGGATGAAGATAATAAAGTTATTCGTATTGGAGAAGTCTGTTTTGACAAAAATGGTAATTTGGTCGAACAACATGGAAACTTTTGACTCCATTACCTAATTGTTCAATCAACAAGTCACTAATTTTAAGGACTCATGTTAGATTGTTATTATATTAATGTTTTTTATATTTTGTGTACTTGTATATATTAGTGTCTATGTTTCATATATATGTGTAATGCAACATTATAAAATTAGATTTGTGTTTCGCTTAATAACCTTGTTATTAGCATCAGTTCCATAGTGTTAGTTTTAAAGGGAGTTATGTAATTTAGGCTTAGTTTTTGTTGATAAAAAGGGGGAGAATTATAAAATGGGTCAAATAGGCTTAGATTAAGGGGAAGTTAGCAGATTAAGGAGGAGTGGTTGGAGTAAGAGGGAGTCGGAGTAGAATCGAAGTTTGTTGGAGTTGATTTTATAAATATAGATTGTCATCAACAAAATGGGGGAGATTATTAGTTCCTGAAATGATGATTTGATGATAAGAACCTTAGGACTTATTATATAATATAATACTAATATCTTTGTCTAGATATATATTGATTATCAAGATAAATATATGCAGGTACTGAGAATGAAGAATATAAGTATAGAGATTCAAGACTGATGGAGTCAAGCTTAAAGGAATCAAGACTAAAGACTCACAAGTATCAAGAGTTCAAGAGTTCAAGGTATCAAGATAAGTAATAGAGTCTAGATTTATGTTAAAACTTCGTAATAGCACTAAGATCTTTTTTTGAATTTTAATTGTGGAATGGAATCCACATTCTCGCTTTAATTGTACGATGGAACCCACAACCTTCTCTAGTGTAATGGAATCAATGAAATTTTCAAAATGATTTATTTTTTCAAGACTATCTTTTTAAAGTCATCTTTATTAATTTAAATATGTTATCCTTAATTCAAAAACTATTTTTAATCATATTCATTTCAAAATCATCTCTTGACTTTTAAACTATCTCTTAATTTTAATATTTTAGCTTTAAAGAAATCTATATTTAGTCTTTAATGATACTTTTATATTATTGTTTATATATTTTAAGATTACTTTATAAAACTCTTTTATAAGTTTGAAGTATATTCAAAATCGTTTACAAAGTTTAGAAATTGTTTTGACAAGTTTAGAATAGAAATCATTCTAAAGCAAAATCTATTTTCAAAATTAACATAGGCATGTCGACATCCGTCATACCTCCATGTCGACATAGTAATCGTAAAATTTAAAATACAAATTTTCAAAAGAAGTGCCTATTCGTCATAACCTTTCGCAAATGGACATGACCATTGTTATCCTATAAATAATAGTTGTTTTCAACGAATTTTTAGTTAGTTTTTCTTTATTTCTTCACTCCTTCTCCACTCAAATATTCTCTTATATTTCAAATGCTTTAACAAAACTCTACTGAAATTCTAATCAAACTTGATCATCTCTAGTTTGATTCTCTTCCACTCTCTCTCAAAGATCTCAGTGCTATTTAGAGTTATATGATCATTTGTAATCAAAAAAGTGTATGGAGTCTCTCTCTATCAAAATGTGATTTGAAACGGTGTGACTATGGCTTTAAGTCAACTGAATGTGATTGTAGCCTACAAATCAATTAGGTGATCTTGTAGCCTAGTTAAGTCAAGAGAGTTTGCCCTGGACTTGAAGACGGGAGGGTGTATCTCATGGCCTTGAAATCGAGGTTGTAATATCGATATTATTTTTGAAAAGAAATATGCCCAAGAAATTGTGTGGGACTGGATGTAGGGTAATTCCGAACCAGTATAAAATTCTGGTATATTCTTTCCTTTACTGCTTTTGTTTACTATTTGCATCTGTGTTTGTTTCTGTGCTTGTGAATTGCATCTGTTTGGATTTAACTTGAAAAGATTTCAAGAAGATTCATAAAATTAATTAAACACTATTCACCCCCCGTTAGTGTTAATTCTGCCTTAAGATCCATAATCCACAATTTCTACATTTGGTATCAGAGCATTGGTTTTCAAAGTTATCATAATTTGAATTTTGGAAAAATTTAAAATGGGGAATTTTTCGAGATTCTGTTATCACCATGTAACGACCAAGAATTTAAATCATTTGAAATTTTTATATTTAATTGATTTTAAATATTTAAAAGTTAACTTTATAAGCTGGATAACTTATATTTCGAATATAAAGATTTAATTGGATAATTAAATTGTTAATTTAATATTTGAAATTATGTAAATAATTGGAATTTGAATATAATGTGAATGAAAATGATTTACAATGTTGAATTAAATTCTATTTGAATTAAAATGATATTAGAGAACTTTTGAAATTGATTTAAAAGTTAATTTGTAGAAGTTGAATATTTTAATGTTTAATTAACGTGTAAAAATAGCCATTTTTCACACTGTCTCGGATTTCGATGAAACTAGTTTCATTGGATCCGTAATGTTATATTATTGTAGGATTTCAAATTTCATATCAATCGAATTTACGGTTTGTCTGTGGCAAGCTAAAACACGTAGAAATTTGTTCAAGTCAATTTTAAATTTAAATAGTCGATTAGAAAAGCTATCTTCCAAATACGCTCGAATTGACTCCCAAGATATATTCCATTATGTTCGAAATAGGGATAAAATATTATAAACGCCAGGCGGCACACTTCGTTTGGAGTTCGAAAAATTTTCGGGTGAATAGTTCCCTAGAATTTTATATAAAAGGACCTTATCGATTCAATTTTCACAAACCCTAAAAAAACTAGGGCTAGCAGCCATTATATATTCAATGGCCCAAAAACTTCGTCTTCCCCCGTCGATCTCTTCCAATCCATCCACCTATATGAAAAACTTTCAACTACAAAGATGAAGAGGGCGACGAGATCTCTCAAATCAACGGCGGTGATTGAAAATTACGTAGGGGATCATCGACAACTTGGCCGCATTCATCATAAAGTCACGCGCGTTTTCCCATGCAAGGGAACTACCAAGTTAATTCATATTCACAGAGGTGGTAAGGCTTGGTCAGGCGCTTCGAACGGCTATGCCTGATCGACGTCGAAGTGGATGTTGGTGGCGCGAAAATTTGTGAAGACCGGCGGCTACGTTAGGTTCTTGCTTATGAATTTGAACGGGAAGAAGAAGAAATCATTCTAAAGTTTAGAAATTGTTTTGACAAGTTTAGAATAGAAATCATTCTAAAGCAAAATCTATTTTCAAAATTAACATAGGCATGTCGACATCCGTCATACCTCCATGTCGACATAGTAATCGTAAAATTTAAAATACAAATTTTCAAAAGAAGTGCCTATTCGTCATAACCTTTCACAAATGGACATGACCATTGTTATCCTATAAATAATAGTTGTTTTCAACGAATTTTTAGTTAGTTTTTCTTTATTTCTTCACTCCTTCTCCACTCAAATATTCTCTTATATTTCAAATGCTTTAAAAAAAAACTCTGTCGAAATTCTAAATGAATCAATCTTGATCACCTCTAGTTTGATTCTCTGCAACTCTCTCTCTCAAAGATCTCAGTGCTATTAAGAGTTACAAGATCATATGTAATCAAAAAAGTGTATCGAGTATCTCTCTATCAAAGTATGATTTGAAATGGTGTGATTGTGGCCCGTACATCAATTGGGTATGAATGTTTCCCGTAAATAATTAGGAGATCCTATAGCCTTGTTAAATCAAGAGAGTTTGCCCTAGACTCGAAGACAGGATAGTGTATCTCGTGGCCTTGAAATTGAGGCTGTAATATCGAAATTATATTTGAAAAGAAATCTACACAAGAAATTTTATGAGACTAGATGTAGGGTAACTCCGAACCATTATAAAATTCCTATATGTTCTTTCCTTTACTGCTTTTATTTACTAATTACATCTATGTCTGATTCTGTGATTGTTTCTGTGTTTTTGAACTGCATCTATTTGGATTTAATATGAAAAAATTACAAAAAGATTCATAAAATTAATTAAATACTATTCACACCTCACTCTAGTGTTAATTCTGCCTTAAGATCCATAATCTGCATTTCTTACAGAGACCACCCTTCCGAAACCATTGGAGAAGTGGCTAAGTTTTAAACAAAGTATACCTTTCGAAACCATTGATTTCGAAGGGTAAGAAAAGTGATTTCTAGGGGATTCGACACATTCAAAGGAATTTCTTAAAATAAAGAGCGCCAACCATTCAAAACCTTTCCTTTGAAATATTTGACTAGGTCCGAAGCCAATCCAGTCGAGAGCTAACCCTTCGAAAGCAAAGCAGGTGCTACTTTAATTTAGAATAAAGGCATGCTTCAACCCCTTCGGGACCATATGTTTCAATCAAATACCTTCCGCCTTCATCTTGGTCGCTACGTGCCAAGTATATTGATACCACGCACATTGGTTTTGAAATAATGGTGGCAAAACGTCTGGGCCAGAACCCCTGTGTCGAAAGTAGTGAAACATGCTAAAAGCATGTAAATTATATTTTTAACTTATTAGAAAATTACTTTTTAACTAACATGCCTTATTAGTTAAAAAATTTATCGGTTGCCAAATTTCTTTTCTAAAAGTGCTGCCAAAATTTTAGAAGTAAACAATAATTTTATTTTATGAAATATCCCTTCTCCTTTTATAAATATATAAAACGTTGAAGTCCCACACCTCAAATAATTTTATATATTCATAAAAACACATAGTAATATTCTAAAAAAATTCCATAAAGTCCTTTTTAATATGATTTCTAACATATATAAATTTAAAACTCAAATTATTTATAATTTAACCGTAAATTATTTATAATCTAATAATTCATTTCTTCACTAGAAAATTAGTAAAAAAATCATATTAACTCAGAAAATTATGAAAACTAAAACTCATCTCTAAAATATCACTTCTGATCTATAACTTAAATTGCAAGGCATTTGGATGTCAATAATTAGGGTTTTCATATTATAAAGTATCATAAAATCCATATGATCAAGTATAAATCTTCAACAAGCATATATATGGCTTTTAATCATTCAAAACATGGCATAATCATGCAAAAAAGTTTGGATTTTCCTAAAAAAGGAAAATCATGAGAAAATGAGGTGTCATAATTATCCACCTTAGTTTAATGTTGATGATCTTCTTCCTCTTGGTTTAGCTTGATTTCCGCTCTTTTCTTCTTAATGATGGTTGGCCTCTAGGTGTTTTAATTTTGGTGAAGTATGGATGAACATGAAAATGAGTGTAGAGAGGGTTTTCGGTATAAGGTTATTTCTCTTTCCTATTATGCCCTTGTCTATTCACCTTAACTTAACTCATTTTAATTTCTTTAGTTCATTAGTTTATCTAGGCATGGATGCTCCTTATTAACCACAAATCTCAATCCCCAAATAAACTCACATTATTTAGTTTAATTTAGCTAATTAAATTCCCTAAATAATGTTACCAAAAATATGTGGCGTTACAATCTCCCCTCCTTAAAAAAATTCGTTCTCGAAATTATAGTAAGGTGCAAAACAAAACAATCTGAGTTAAAACATACCATCAAATAAGTCATGATAAGTTTCTCTAATTCTGCTCTTAGTCTCCTATGTACAGTCTCTATTGTCGTCACTCCACTCGACCTTCACTAATTTGACTGTCTTGTTCCTCAACTTCTTCTCATCTCTTGCGACTATATGGATAGGCTTCCTAACTATAGTTAATCCTGGTTCCACTACCAAATCTTCTAACACTATCGGTGCTATAGTGGTGTCTTGATCCCTAACACACTTGCTTAGATGAAATACATGGAAAACATGGTGTGCTCCTACAAAACTACTCGATAACTCTACTCTGTACACGAGTTTCTTGAACCTTTCTAAAATAGGAAACGATCCTACGAATCTTGGTACACTAAAAAATACGGGCTTTTAATAGCACTAGTACACAGCGTTTCTTCATTCCTCCTTTCAATGCTATGCAAATTATGGTTTCCTACGCTGATATATATTAGTCCGTATGCTCAACGCTATACAATGAAAACACGGGAATAAATTATTCTGTGTGGAAAAAAATGAACCCTATTCTTCGTTGCTGCTCCTTCAAAAAACACAATATCCAAATTTGCATAGCCTCTTTCAATATTTCCGAATGAATCATTCCGTCCTTCAGAAATCTATCTCCAAATTTTGTGCAAATCTCTAGCCTCTGTCGTCAATTGTCAATTTCTGAATTGCGAATCGCTAGCTTATGTCATTAACACTCGATCCCAATCCCTGAATGCTGCTTCTGTCTTGAACCCGTAACCTCTGTCTCGAACCTCTGTCAGAATCGCTAGCCTCTACCTAGAACCCTAAATCTTTGCATTTCCTATTTGAACTGCCGTGTGAGGTACCACAACATTTTTTTCATTGCTCATTCGGTCGTATATGTAGTAATTTTGTGACGACCAGGTATTTCTACGCCAAGAAAACCATTTCGTCTTGAAGAAAGAAAGAGGTGAGAAAATAGAAAAGATAGAGAAGAAAGAACAACAACATCAGAATCTCACAGCGGAACGAATAAATTATAATAATCACATAAGTATTTACATAATATACAACATCAATCAGAGTTATACAGACAATACATCACATACTAGACAGTTATAGACATCTGTCTAGTTAATACAACACGATACAACACAAGCAAATACCTCAGAGATACCAACACAACGGAACTATATATATATATCTACAACGCGGAAGCCTCCTGCTCCATTGCTCCTCCAGAATTCGTCAAAACAAACCTGAATCCCTTGGCTACCCGTAAAAATTTGGGTACCCGAGAGTTTATGAAAAACAAAAAATAAACTCCGGGTCAGACATGGGTCTGGTGTGAGTAATAGGTTAAGGTTGCTTAATTTTAAAAATCCTTTGAAAACAAAAGGTATCACGTAAGACTCCCCACAAATAAACATGGGTAAGTTTTTACCTTACGCTAACCAAAACATTTGATAGGAAATTCTGTGATATTATAATAGGTCTAGGGTTTTCAAGTAAATAGGAAATAGCTGAAATTGTTACATTCATTAAATTCCATCTACTAGCCACAAAAGTGGGTATTACAATCAAAACCGGTGGCACTTATTGGATTGTGGATTCCATACAATGGCAGGGCCACTAGGGTACCGCCCGTCACAGTACGTGGCCTAGATCAACGTACCGAGGATCACTCCCGACCCCTTGCAACACAAGGCCGGAACCATTCCTTACTGAACAGTCCCGAACAAGATAACCCCGCAGTTGTTTGCAACCAATTGCCCACACAGCCGAATAAAAAGGGACATCTAGACAAGGGAATATCCTTGTCCTGCTTGGGCATGACCCACCTAACCTTGCTGCACCTCCCCTGTTTTAGCCATTCCCGGTTGACGAGGCTTGAGGACACGATTACCTTTAAAGAACATATTTCTTAGAATGCTCATCACCCACTCGATGATGTGTTGAAAGCATTCAATCCATACAAGTTCGTTCCAGGTTCGAACGAAACCGAAGGCATTATCTCGTTACACTCATTTTGGAATCACCCTCAGAGTTAACGATAATAACCCTTGCATTCTGAATCTTCATCTTCACTTCAGATTCACGACCTATCGTTAATTTGGAATCGATGTGGTTTTCGGATGTTCCAAATAAGGAAACCCGATCCCGGTCTCATCGAAATCCAAAACGTGTCTTTTAAGGCCAAGTTGTTTATTTAGTCTTAACAGCTTAATTCAATATAATCAATATACACACAGATAGAATATTCGTAATATCACAATAGATAATCATATCATCTCATAAACAGATAATCAATATTATCATCCAAACAGATAATTAAATATTATCATATTTAAACCAAGCATCCATATCACATAGATATTATTCATGTCAGATCTGAATTCACAATCATCAAATGAAATATCCATATCATTCATAAGAAATGATTTATAAATCACAATATATAATTAATTTAAAATGAATTAAATTAATTACTTCATCTATAAATCCTGCTTATACAACCATTAAATTAATTATAAATCAAATTAATCAATTTTTCTCAAAATATTTATTTTGATTGAACACTCTTGATTAACCATTCTCAAATTGCAATAAGTAATTAGTCTTTAATTAATTTCACAAATTAATTATTTTACATCATTCATAGTAATTAACATTTAATTACTTTATTTATTAATTAAATATAATTAATTACATTCACTCTTAATTAATTACATAAATAAATTACCACATTATTAATTATTCCTTAATTAACTAATTCTTAATTACATCATTAATTATATTAGTTAATGATTTCTAATTTAGATTTAAATTAAATTACTTTATTTAAATTTATTTACATTAAGCGATTAAACTTTAATTAAACATAATTATTAATCACCCTTGATTAATAACATTCCAGTAATTAATTATCATTAATTACTTATATTAATACCTTAATTATCCCATAATTAATTATCTCCATTAATTAATCCTCTGATTAATTACAAAAGTAATTATCCAAATTACTCCATTAACACATCATCTTTTACTAATTACATTCAGTAATTAACATTAATTACTTCCTTAAGTAATTATGCTCCATTGAATACACTAAGTAATTACACTTATCAGTTTATCAAATGATCTCCTTAAATTAATTAAACTAAATTAGTTAACTCAAATTAATCATCTTATCAAAATTAATTACAATAAGTAATTAATCTCTTAATTACTTTTATCAAGTAATTACACTTAACCATATACAATAAATTATCTAATTAATCTAATTAATTCTCAAAAGTAATCACATATATTAACTAACTAATAATCTTTAGTTAGTTATTTTCATTAACTAATAATCTTTCTTAATTTACTTCTTAATTAATCTCTAATTATAAATTAATCTAAATTATTAATTTATAAATTTAATAAATACACCATTCCTTTATTATCTTATTAATTAAATCATTTAATGCCTTAATTATTCTTAACATAATTTATTTCTTATTAAATGACCTAATTAATATGAATGTGTATTAGAACGTTACACTTTAAATTTAAATTCAAATTCCATTAATTACGTACATATAAAACTTATATAAGAAAAGCCCCTTTTAAATTCAACTACCTAACTTTTATTTAATTTAAATTTCCAAAATACATTAATGTTTTATCATGCAAGTTCAAGTTAAAACAATTTATTTACTTTCCATTTTAAAAACTTTTCTCAACATCAAGTTAAACATTTATTCGAAACAAATTTACTTTTCAAAACTATTTTATTAACTGGTTCTATATATTTAGATTTAAAAACTGATTTAAAATTTCACATTTGCATTCAAGAGAAACTTGAATTCAAGAGTTAACTTTGAATTTAAAATTTTGGTTTGGCTTACTTTTAGAAATTTGATTCTTAATTCTTGATTCAAAATCCAAATTTATTTATAAAACTTAGATTCAAAAGTTCCACGTGAATTTATACTTTAACCCTTACATTTAAAACTCAGCTTAAATCCTGTTTTGAGAAATTTGAACAAAATTAAAACCTGGGAAAATCAGGTTTATTAAAACCTGAAACCACCTTTAAACACTTAAACTTTGATTTCATTTCAGATTTGAATCCGAGAATAACTTGAATTCAAATTTCCCACTGAGTTTAGACTTGTTTAAATCTATTACTTCTTTTCAGGTTTCATTTGAACTTGTTTTTAAAAACAAACTCTACTACCAGGTTACAAATGTCTGAAACAACACTGACTCGAGTACACCTAGGTTTGCCTCGAGTCTTCCATTCCCCTACTTCGAGTCATGTACTCGAGTGACTCAAGTATTCCCAGTCAAAAAAATACCCTGTACCAAAAAATAACTCCACAACACTTCAATGGCACGGTGCACGTGCACCGTGGCCCCGGCCACCTCCGGCCACCCACATGAGCGTCAACACATCGCCAACTACCACCAGATAACACCACGGCCACCTAAAATCGTCACGGCAATGCAAAACGAAAATGGGTTCGAAACCCAAACCTGGAACACAACAGCCTTTCCCTTCTCGCACCTGTAAATGCTCCGTCCTCCCAATGCCGACCATCGGAACGCCAGCGTATCCGGCTAAAACCTTGACCATGTCCCCTCTTCCAATCCGCATAAGCGCGTCGAGCTCGATCCCCAATTAAAGGCGTACGAGACCCAAAACCGAACCATAGAAAAACTAGGTTTACAAAAAGAATTTCGTCGCCGTCGCCACCACGCCAAACTGCACCACCTCCCATCATTTTTCCTCGACTCTCCAATCACTTGTCCCTCACCACAGAGAACCCCGAACACTCCGGTCCACTTGATCACCCACAAATCGACAATAACCCACTTTCGTTCAAACCCAAACTACACCTTCAATACTCAACTGAAAATTATAGTTTAGTCTTAAAAATCATAAGTTTGATGGAGTTTCAGATTTCATGCCTGAAACATTGAATCATAATGTTGGGATTTTCACTAATTTAAAGTTTGGTCTGTTATTTTTATTACCAGAGACAAACCATATTTATTTAACTAAAATAAAAAATTTAAAACTAAATTTGGTGATGAAATACACAAGTTTCACTTGAAACTTAAGCTTAAATAAGGATTACATGAAGAGATATCGAATTAAAATCTAATGAGAACCTGGAAATATGAACAGAGAGTACCCAGAACTAAACAGAACATTGATATCATACATTCCTATATAAATACAGAGAAAAGCACCAATATATACTGGCATTCAAACATAATATTTCCAAAAATTCTATGCAACCAGATTACTACTTAAGTTATTTAAAATTTGAAGTTACTCAGCTGACAATAACAGAGAAAAATTTGAAACTAGAAACTGTTTGTTTGATTCCAGAAAACATGAAACTTAGTCTTGCCTTTGTTGAGTTTTAAATGCTTCAGTTGTAAACAGAATAGAAATACTTGTATATTTTTGGGTTTACTATGATTTGAACGAGTTAAAGAAGATGGCATGTATATAAAGAAGTTTCTGGGGAAGGTTGCATCTGAGACAAGCAATTTTTTCTTTGTACAAAAATTTGTTTTATCAGGCAAGATATTTTAATTAGGAGGCTGAGTTGATGTTAAACAATTCGAAATGATTTTGTTAGCTGCTAAGAAATGAAGCATTTATTGTTTAAGTACTTTATGTTTCCTGCTAACCTTATTTATGTACACAAAGATATTTTGCTTTGCATTTTTTTACCTGCATTTGTTTTGTACTTTATGTTCAGATATTTATTTTGCATTTCAACAGGTTACATTCATATTTGCACTACTCTTTGCATACTTACTTTACTTTGCATTTCTAAATTTACAGTCAATATACAAAGCCTGGTACATTTTTTTTCTTTGTTTTTTTTTCAATTTTCTTTTTGATCAGAGATTTGGAGGCTGAGATGATCTCCAAAACAATTTGAATTGACTTGCTTATGCAAGCATTAAATGCTTAAGTACTTCATGCTTTATTTTACTTTGTTTATGTTCTTGCCTTGTATATTTTTTTTTTACAGGCTACATTCATATTTATACAAAGCCTTGTTTGATTTCTTATCACTTCATGTACATATATATTTTTGTTTTATTTGTTCTTTAGCCTGCATATTTTTGTTGTACTTTATGTATATTAGCAAGTTGTTTTACTTTAACTCTCTTATATTTTAACATAACTATCAAATACTAAATTCATCTATTATTTTTATACTTGTGTTAGTATTAATAAGGTTTATTTTAATTTAACATTTAAAAAGACTTATTTTTAAATCTTTCCAATTATAGCTTCCTCCAAAATACACATATATATATAAATAAATTTGAAATAACAATTTCTATTTATATTAATATCCATTTGTAAAGATATTTCATTATTAATATTGTTTAAATATAACTCATTATTAAATTAAAAATAAATTTTCAAAAGAAACTATCTCTTTAAAACATAAATACTTATTTATCAAGCTATATTTTAAAAAAAAACAAAACTTTTTATTTAAATTTAAACTCTAGGCTAAAACCATTTTAAACAAATTAAACTTTATCTTGAGTATTTTTAAAATCATATTATTATTTATTCGATATTAAATTTCCAAATTATCAAAAATAGTAGGATTAGAAAACATAGCTTTGTCTATTAAATTTAAAAACAAAAGTTATCTATTTATAACATATACCAATATATACATATATGCATTATAAATAGAAACAATTTAAATTAGCTTTGAAAAGATAAATTATCAGTTAATTATTTATTTAAAAGAAGATTATTACATCAATTCAAATTATTATCGAATCAATTTAGTTTTTAATGTAGATTATTAAATTGATATTGCCCCAAATTTCCGGGATGTCACAAATTTGGATCGACGCTAGGAATTGACCAAACAAGGTTCTGTAGATTGTTGATATTCTGAAGTTAGGGTTTTGATGATGGTATTGATTTCCTTAATTTATTACTATCAGTAATGATTTTGATTTGAAGTTGAGAAATTTGTGAGAAAAAACAATATTCAGTATTAGAGTAACTGGAAAAGAATGAAGAATTTTGTGATGAGTGTTGTATGGAGTACGTTGAATGATGAATGTTGCCTAAATAGGTAGCAAATCAAACCTAAAATTGAAGTGCTACTTATTTAATCCGTGCGTTATATTTTCAATTTAATATTGTGTTTGAATTATCTTATTACTTCATAGCATCAAGCCATTGGGAAATTTAATCTAAAGGAAATTTAATCTGACTGAATTATGATTAGACGACTTTGATAAAGGCTGAACTTAAACTGTGAGGAAAGGTCGAACTTAGTTTTTTATGAATGATTACTAACTATTAAAGAGTAAGTACCAACTGAAATTATATGTATATTTAAGTTTAGGTAAATACAACTATAAGGTCAAAATACATAGATTGTTAATGTCAATACATGTTTAATATGGTTCATCAGATTAAACAAAAATGATAACTTGCATTATTAAACAATTTTAACTTTCTAAATCATTTTTTCCCTAATCCCTTTTTTGATTTTTGATTGATAGTGGATTGTCTTATATAGGGCAGAAGTTGTAGTTGGAAATGATTCACGCGGTGTCGTGTTTCAAGTAAACTAAACTTATACTCAACGCTTATCAAATTAACATCTTTGTTCTTTAAACCAAGTTGACATCATTCTATATATTTCTACGATATTTAAATTTGAACTTGTTTAGGTAAGTGGTTTGAGAATTCAGAAATAATATTCATCAAGTAAATTTTATAAGACGAGAGATACAAAAACAAAGAACTACAGAATGCATTTAACCTTCATTGTTTTTCAATGCTTTAATGAAATGCATTATACTCAACTTTTCAACCTTTCAAACACTTTGAACCGATTTGTATAACTGCTCATTCCATAAATTTTTGTTTTTCAAGCTTTAACTAAGACAAGCTTATACTTAAACTTTCGCTTTCAATTCAAAAAACTAAAAATAAAAATCATACTTATCTATGTAGTATTTTCATATTGTTTTCCCTTTGTATACCTAAAGTTACTGATTAACCTTCAAAAAACAAACAAAAAACTAAGAGCACATTAAACTTGAAAATGATACCTGCACCTATTTTTTCAGGAATAAAATTAACTTTCCTAAAAGGTAAAATAATTGAAAATAAGTTAGGAATAAACTAGAAGTAACATGAACATTGACAAAAAATAGGACGTAATTTCCATTGACTTAGTGAATTGACTTAGCACTAATAGTTCATGCTTATAAATTTGATACACAGAGGTTTTAAGATATGTATCCTTCTTATATATTTATAGTAAGAGTTTCATACTTATCATATGGTCGAAGGCATCACAATTAAATTGTTGGGAAACAGTTACGAATTAACAAAGTTAACCTTATATGCCAACAAAACAAGCTTGAGCATTTTTTTCAAGCTACATACATCCATTGCATTTTATCATTGTATGGCATGCCGTAAACGTAGATTTAGGTCCATGTTGATTTATAGAATAGTATATTTTGTAAACATACCCTTCTAGTTAATTTAGATGTGTTTATGTCAAAATTGGGCACAACACTCTTTGGGTGTGTTTGTAGAGAATAAATTGAAGAATATAAATGAAAATTGAGGCTAACCTAAGAAATACACGAAAAACAGACAAAAAGAAGTATACAAACACAAGAATTTAGAGTGGTTCGGCGTTGTAGCCTGCATCCACTATGGAAAGTTGATGTTTTATTGATGTTACTCGCTAGTTACAGATGTTTACAACAGTAGAATCGAGATACGACAATGATTTGGGCAGAGCATCGGCGTTCCAGCATGCAAAAGTCCCTTTCCTAAAGCTCTTGGACTTCTATTTATAGGCTTCAAATATCTTGCCCCAAACACGGAAAACTCCTTCTATCATGTGGATGGGCTCACGTGATCGATCTCTGGTCATTTCGACTCGATCCATGATCGATATGCGTCTATTTCATATCGATCAAGAAATGATCTTTTTGTACCGAATCGATGTGGAACATTCTTGAGGTAGTACATATACTCCTATGGAAAGTTGGTAGTGTTTTGACTTGTAGTTTTGGGATATGATCGGTATAAGTTTGAATTTTGCAACGCATTTCATCTTCATATCGATACCGTTCGTATCAATGGCTTCGTATTGACGGCTTTGCACGTGTCGATCAGATGACGTAGCACTATACTCTAGGATCGAACAACTTTTCATGCCGAGTAACCAAGTCTTCCCCTCTTTTAGGCTTTGTTCATATCCACAGATGTAAACTCATTCATATCCATCTATTGTACTTTGTCTCGTATCGATCTGACACAATGTGTTTCATATCATTCCAAATCATTCCATTCGTGTCGTTCACCTAAAGCTTCTTTATATCGATTGAGGATTGAACTCGTATCGATGCCCTTTGAAAGGTGTTTTGAAGTGTTGGTGGCACATTTCGTATTGATCGTTTGCCGATCGATACGAAATGTGTAGATAATAATTGATACAAACTGGTTATAGATGGAAGTGATACGATGTGTCTTCAGGTGATGGATACGAAATGGGGTAGATGTGATGGATAAGAAGCGGTGCTTTTTCATGGATACGAACTAGTAGTCACCTGATGGATATGAAGTGGTGCTCATTTAATGGATTCGAAGCAACCTACGTTTGAAGGATATGAATCAGAAGTATTTCACTTGAGGCTCGATTGATCCATAAATTGTGAACATGAACTCTGATTGACTTGAAAGTTGGAACATTGACTTCCATAGGTTTTCTTATCCTCTCATATCGATTGTTGCTCGATCCGGGCCTGGAAAAAATTCACCAGTATCCATATTAGACTCTGGTATAACCGATCATCAGGGCGAACAGTCTTTGGTTTCTAGTTAATTTCTTGGTGTCAAGGCCTTGCCAAAAGGAGGAATAACATTTTCTCCCCAAAGTACTTCTTATGTGAACATGACATGCTTTAAAAAACTGCAAATAGTCTGAAAAGTTTTATCCAATTCATTGAGTTGTCTTTCCGTCGATAGAAGTAACCTTCGATTGATTCCTCGTAATATAAATACTGGCTTGTTGACTGCCAATGGTTGCACAATGCATTGTTGTAACTGAGTGTCGAGTGTTAGCAAATTGTTGTTCATCGTTGTAATTGTCACTGGGTGATCATCCAATTACATTGAATTTTTAAATTTGAATGTTAATTCGTCACATCTAAATGTATGTTAACCCCACTCCCATTAATGTTTGCACGTTCATGAGTCATTGTCAATTTCTTCTTGTATCGTATTCTGTGTCGATCCTCTCCTGAATCGATGTTGAATTCAAGTTGTAACAACGCCTGAAGGTTGTTTTTGGTGAAATTCTTCATACCGATCTCTCCTGGATGATGTGTAAAGGTGAAAAGCCACATTCGTATCGATGGCGATTGACACGAATCAGTTGGCTTCTCAAAAAATTTGATATCGATGAATACAAACTTCTATGGGCTTCAGGTTGATGGACATGAACAAAACATTTTGTATTGATGGCTATGACTTCCTGTGATCTCCAAAATGAAGGACACGAATAGTCCAACTGGCACTCAGAGCATCATTTGTATCGATAGGTTGCGAGAAACGAACAGGGGTTGCTTCGAATCGATGTAGAATGAGTACGGAAGAGCTTTGCTCGTATCGATTGGAGGTGAACTGTTGTTCACCGGTCAAAGCAACTAGGAAACGAATAACCACTTTCCCTAGTATATAATGCTTTTTTACTTGGCATATTTCCCACTTGCTCATTTTCCTACCTTGCTTTAGAATTCGTATCGCTATGAAAAAATTGAAACTGCTCTCGCCCTCGAACCGACTCAATCTTCCCATTCCTTAAACCAACTGTTAAATCTAGGTAATCCATTGAACGAATCCAATGTATAAACAATGCGATACGAAATCTTTTCCTTTCTATTTGCTTTCGTGGCTGATTCTAATGAAGTGGTGGCAGTGGATGGTCGAAATGAGGTCGAGAAGAAGAAGACGGCCTTTGCGTGGATTTGGAGAAGATGGCGTGTGAGGATATAAAGAGAAATGCTCGTATTGATCTGGGACGAAGGGAGGGACCGTATCAATGCGGACATTATGAAGCTTCATATCGAATAAAGGAAATGCTTCGTATAGGTTGGTAACAGACTCTTCGTATCGACCAACTAATGGTGGCATTCATATCGATTGATAACCAATGGCATTTGTATCGATATGCCTTGATCGATGCAAATTTTGGAACTGGAAATCGATAATTCGACCGATACGAATTTATGATCCACCAACCGATACGACGATTCTCTTTAAGTGATTTAGTATTAATATCGATTACATTTTGTTGATTGATACGAAGCGACTCTACTGAAGATCTATACGAATTGCCTCCTACTTGATCGTACGAACTATCAATTTGGGGATAGATCCAAGCTTGAATTTTGGTCGATATAAAACTCCTTGCATACTCGAACACTTGACTCTGACGAGCTTCTGCCTTTCATAATCCGACTTAGTCATTTTACTGCATGTTCGACTGCCTTTCGAAGCTTATTGATGGAACTGTAACTTGACAAAGTTTGACGAATCTAACTTGTATCGGTCTCCAAAATATGGATGGCACGGTTGTGATGGTCAGTGGTGATGGTCACTCCGTTTGAATTCTAAAGTTTCATCATTCAAATACTTTTTAAATCTCGTAGCATTTCATAAATAATATACAGCACTGCACTACACATCACATCCATGCACTTCACACTGGGGGAAACATGGGTTTATTGTCATCTAATGATGATTTTTACCAAGTTGATTGGCTATGATAACTAGAAGTTCACAACAATAAGAGGCTCAGAGTACTCCTCTTTCCATACTAGAGACGCCGGCTATCGCAGCCAAATTTATAAGTCCAGCTTCGAATGAGCTACCAGGTGTAGCGTTCATCGGAAATCCATAAGATTCGGTACCATCAAATGTCTCTGAGGAAATGCTCGGTAGGATTTGCACAAGGCACGGATTGTCACGGGATGAGGTCTTACTACTAGGAGCAGAAAATAGACCGCACTCTCCCCCGGAAGGGTATACCGCTTTTAATAGATTCTCGTGCATAGCTGGGACACTCCCTTTATTCAATCGATACGTTCGGGAAGTATTATCCTACTTAAGGATTGCTCCATCATGGATGCACCCGAAAGGGTACGCTTCGTTAAAAAGCTTATTTATCATCTTCATGGAGCATATTTTTCGACCCTCGACTCCAGGGGAAGTCTGTTACCTGTTTAATATAAAGAGCCGGGGAGATAATCCATCTTTCACCTTCTTAGAGGCAGTTAGGAACTGTCATGTCATGATCGAACCGTGGACCAAGCTAAGTTACTTCAAGGCTGAATGCTTTTACATCTGATGCCCACCGGGCATCACCAGAAGGTGCCTAGTTAAGCATAAGTACTTCAACTTTTATGTCGATTGACTAGATAATCTTATTTGATGTCGAATCTAATGCTTTCTTTCTTTCACAACTTCGATTCTGCAACCTGAAGGCGATCGGTTCAAAAAGGTTGTAAGGGTTCTTCAAAGAGTTCCCGTTGAGGACAGAGAAATTGATGAAGTTCTAATAGATGAAAATTTGAGAGCCATCCGGCAAATTGGCAGGATGCAAAGCATTGGGCTCAAAGGGTCTCTTAGGGCGGATACGGCGAGGCAAGTTGAAGGAGAGTTGCCGGGAAAGTGATCATCGAGCAAGGTGACAATGAGGATGCACCCTTTGGAGATGAACCCGCATCGGGCCTTCACAAAGTTCTCGACACTCAGAGAAGATAAGGAGGGGCAAAGCCATAGCCCATAAGGCCTCAAGACGCAAGTCTGTTATCATGTCTTTACTAACAGCAGGTGTGGCAATTTCAGATGCTCCCTCCTCGCAAATGGAGAGGCTTGTTGAAGGACTTGCATATCTCACATTTCCGGACGATGTATCTCTTCAACGAGATACCTAGTTGGAAGGGCTTCAAAGCGCCTTAGATTTAGGAGAACCAACTCCTCCGAGAACAGCTACACAACTTATAGGGGGGTTAACACATGCATGCATACACTTCACATCATCACACAAATGAAATCTATGAGATGATCTATTTCCGACGATAACTAATCCTGGCTCTTTTTTCACTTTACAGATACAATGTTGAGGCGGGGGTCTATGCTTGGTAGTCTATATTCTACACGCCATTCATCTAGCTCAGACTATGAGACCTGCAAACGTGAGGCCCACAGAGAACGCGATCATGGCTACTCCAGCCAAGAAAGGGATCACTGCAAGAGGGATAGAGATAGAGGGAGATGGAGAGAGGTAGTACAGGAGCCGTTCCCGGTCTGCTCTCCGCCACCTAGAGGTCCCATGCAACCTTCTAGCTCTAGAAAACAACCCCTAGAATTTGTGCGACAAGTATCAACTTCCCGAACTTTAAGGCCTGACGAACAACGTCGGAGGACCGAAACTGAAACCCCAGTCATCGCTGAACAAGGTGTTACAAAACCCACCGGGGAAGAAGTGATTAGAATCGCCAAGTTGAAAAAGGATTTTTCGAATGTCTACTTCGTCGGCTTCATATTTCCTCCACATTTAAAAAGTATACTAATGAGGTAGAACAAACGATGCATGACTACATATATGATGTTTATGGCCAATATCTGGAATGGATGAAGACTATGGAGAAAGTATCGACGGTGGCCTTTGAGCGGGCGAAGACAATTGAGAAACTGGGAATCGATCTCGCTCAGAAGGACTGCATAGTACAAGTGCTTGCTGCTGAAAATGACATTCTGAGAAACTTGAAGACAGTGGCCTTGAAGAAAGTCGACGAGGCGAATGGGAAGATGGAGCAGATAAGGCAAGAGCACCTAACTTTGGTCGATGATAGTGGCCATAGAAATGCCATCGTCGCAGCCGAGAGAGATAATGCACTCAAGGAGCTCAATGTACACTAAGGACGTCAAAGAAAAGGATGATGCTAAAAATGCTGCCCAAGAGGCATGCGATCAAGGCGTGGAACTTAGGAGTGAGTGGAAAGCGGATGCACTAAAGCAGGAAGCCAAAACCAGGACTGAGACTGAGTCCAGACCAGCGGAGGCCAGGCTAGAGAGCGACATTGAGGATCTCCTCGTTGCATATAATGTCAATGTCCTAAAGCATCAAAGTCTAAGATGGCTCAAAGATTATCCAACACATCTATACAATGCTTGGTGCCGTTTGGTTGAAGATCAAAAGGCCGAGCATCATACTAGATCCGTTGATGATTTCAAATTGGATAACCGGGTATTTACTGAACACAGACTCGTCACATAGTATCTAGAGGTCAGAGAGGTTTATCGCACCGAGCATCATGTCACAAGTAGTGAAATCCACACGCCAACCCAGCCTGAATCTACCCCTACAGTTGGTCCTCTACCTGTACCTGCTTACGATCTCGATCATCCATAATTGTCTCTGGATCGCAAGCACATCTCCGAAGGAATCCGAACTCCACCCGCAAGCTAGCTAGAGGAAGGTATTCTGGGCACTTCTCAATGTCATTCAAAGTTTTGATTATTATCAGAAGAATTCACTAATATTTTCTCTTATCTTCATTTAATGATAGGAGCTGCACCAACCGTGGCCCATGCAACTCAAGTGCAGCAAGATGGGTAGGAGGCAGTCATGACGGAAACAATGAGTACGATAACTATCGCGTCGACCAAGGAAGTTCAAGCAAGCACTTTTGTCTTCAATGAACAAATGATGGAAGAGCTCCTCGGTCATCAGAGCGATCTACTTACAGATTTGCCTTTGGTCATGGGTGAAGATGTGTTCACAGCCAATTCTTCAGCCCTTACTGCCAGCATGCCAACGGAGACCAAACAGCTCACGATAGGCGATAATGGCAGAGATCGATGCCGAGATGGCGAGTACCACACTGGGTAGCAGTGCTGGAGGTGATATAACATACCCAGCCTAGCTCTTTTATGTATGGTCTCTACGGGTGGTACGATCATCATCACTGCGGTACCCCATGTGTCTCCTTATATAGAAAGTGCCCCCCCCTCCGATCATGTATTCTGAAAGAACTCCAATTTCTGTGAGTTCGGAGGAAGAGTTTACAATTCTTCCCCAGTCGGGGATAAGCCGGGTAAAAGCAAGAGCTCAAAATGCCACCACAGTGGCAGTTCAAGTGGGTCGACATCGAAGTGGATGAAGAAGATGAAGCTTAGGGAGTTGGCATGTATCTTGGTGTCCCCTTTTTTGGTAGATAGATCGGTGTTACCTTTTTTGAGTTCTGTAGGCCTTGTATAGATGTAGGTTCGGCCACCGCTAGTAGGAATTTTTGGAATAAGCTCTTTTTGTACTCTCTTTTGCTCCGAAAGAATAGATGGAATACATTCTCCTTTTGTTTTTTAAGCATAAATCTGTGTTTATTTGCTTAAGTTTTCCAACACTTGAACTTTTATTCAATACACTTGTGAATCTTTAATCCTTGGGTCAGACTCATGTTTGGTTGTTATGTCCCGGAGTCGTGGCTTCGGACCGTAACCAAACGTTGATCGACATATCGATGTTGTACTATCACGGACAGTAGTTGGTAGCCGAGTCATTTCCCTAGTTTTAGGGACGAGTTGAAATGATCGAACGTTGATTTCTTTTCACCTTCGACACTTTTTAATTTCAGTTAGTCGGAACAAAGTTGTTGTGAATGATTTTGAGTGGTCAGATCACACTCGTTCGTGTGTTGTCAATCGCAGACATACTTTAGGGATTGAACTCGCATGTTGGCAGTTGGTCACATCTGCTTAATGTTTAAAGTTACATCCACACTCCAGGGAATTAATTTATTTTTCGAGCAGTTAGTCACACCCATTTTAATAACTGGAATTGTGTCCACACTCTGGGGACTTGGTTTACGGGTGGCTAGTCATACCCAATTTATGTTTTTACTCCACTCTGTGCTCTGAGGACTTATAGTTAGTTGTGGGTAGTCAGTCACACCCAATTTGTGTTTATACTCCAGTCCATGCTCTGGGGACTTAGAGTTAGTTGTGGGTGGTCAATGATGCCCAATTTGTGTTAATACTCTAGTCCACCCTCCAAGGACTTAGATTTAGTTGACAGAAGGTCGATCACATCTGTTTTGAGCTTTGAGATCTCATTCGCACTCTAGGAACGATATGTTGACCAGGATCACGGATGGTCGGATCACATCCATTCTAAATAAATAAGCGAAGTCGTAGAAGGATGGATCCGTCCTCCTCGAGTTTATATTTTTGTTTATACGTATATACTCCAGCTCGCACTCTTGGAGCTAGAGTTAGTTAGAGGATTGTCGTGTATCAATCCTTTTTGGCTTCAGTGCGATACTTTCCCCCGAGCTTGGGTTTCACTTAGCGAGTTACCGGTCATATCACAGTCACTTCCTATTTGAATAAGTCCCACCATAGGATGGTACTTAGCTCTCCGTGTATGGTGATGGTTGTATGAAGTATTTCAAGAATCACTATTCTAGCTCGAAGAAATTGCATTTTATTGCTGAAATAAGAAAGTATGGCAAAGTCAGGTACCTTATTACAAGTTCAAATTTTGAAATGCATAAACAAACTACAAAGGAAAAGCAGACTAAATGAGCAAACAAAGCCTGTTATGTATAGGAGCGACGGAGACTTTCACTGTTCCAAGCTCTTGGCAAAGTGAGACCATCACAGTCGACAATATGAATGTATCCTCTCCAAGTCTCCGGTTGATGACATATGGTCCCTTCAATGATGGCTTCATATGCGAAGGGACCAGATAAATTCTCTCAAGCACGAGAATGCCAAGTACAAAGGTTTGGGGCAGGACCTTAGCATTGTACAATCAGGCGACTCAAGTTCGGTGCGCGGTTTCCCTCAAATCAGCCTCTTCACGCTTCTCATCTAGTAAGTCTAGAGATTCGACGAGTAAGATGACGTTCGTCTTTGGATCATAATATGTTACATGATGAGAAGGTACTTTGAATTCGACTAGAATGATGGCTTCTGAGCCGTAGGAAAGTGAAAATGGAGTGTGGCCGGTCATGAACTTAATTTGTCTCTATTTGATCAATTTTCGGAGTGGTAAGTGTCTCAACAGGGACGAGTCCCATCTGTTATGCTTCACCAGTGATGGCTAGCTTCACTAATGAATTGGCTTTCTGATTGTACTCTTGGGGTATGTAGTGGATGGCATAGTAGTCAAACTGATCGAATACTTCTTGAACCTGAGCTAGATAGGCAACCAACCTCAGGTCTCTTGGTTGATATTCTCCCCAACCTGGCATACGACCAATTGCGTATCGTAGTAAATCTCCACAGCAATATTTCTTAAATCTCTGGCAAGTCTAAGTCCTGCGAGTAAAGCTTCATAATCTGCCTCATTGTTAGTTGCGCGAAAGTTAAACTTCAAAGCATAGAATATGGATCGACCATCTAGAGTTTCGAGTACTATTCCACGCCCGAGAAACGATCGTTCGACGCACCGTTAGTGTACAGGTTCCATATGTGTTTGGGAGATTCATTAGTTTTGGGAAAGTCCTCTGGTATGGTGAATTCATTTATGAAGTCTGCCAGAACATGTCCTTGAATAACCAGCTTTGGTGTATAAGTAATTATGGACTTACTTAGCTCGATATTCCATTTAAACAATCTTCCAGACATCTCAAGTCGTGCCAGGACCTGTCGTAACGGCTGGTCAGTGTAAACAGTGATCGGATGAGCCTGGAAGTATGGACGGAGCTTTCTTGAGGATACAACAAGCTAATGTTCCAGCTTCTCTACTTTTGGGTAATTCCTTTCTTCCCTTGTTAATCTTTCACTAACATAGTGGACCAGCCGTTGGATCCGATCCACTTTTCGAATTAGAGGTGGCACTAATCGCGTATAACAA
Source organism: Allium cepa (assembly GCA_030765085.1). Lineage (NCBI taxonomy): Eukaryota > Viridiplantae > Streptophyta > Magnoliopsida > Asparagales > Amaryllidaceae > Allium > Allium cepa. Next base: position 514,101,118 of record CM060941.1, read on the forward strand.
AACTGCTAGATAGATGTACAATCTCTCGTGATCAATTGGCTTCGATAAGATAGGAGGTGTTGCGAGATGTTGAACTAGGGCCCTGAATGCGCCTTCGCACTCCTTTGTCCATTCGAAGTTCTCCTTTAATTTCTTGATTAGATCGAAGAAGGGAATGCATTTGTCAATGAATTTGGAGATGAATCCTCTTAAGGCTACCACCTTCCCATTGAGGCTTTGTGCTTGCTTTATGGTCCTGGGAGTCTCAACATTCTGGATCGCCCAAATTTTCTCAGGATTGGCTTCAATTCCTCTAGCATTAACAATGAATCCAAGGAACTTTTCGAAGGCGACTCCAAAATGACACTTCAACGGGTTGAGCTTCATGCAGTACTATCGGAGGATGTTGAACATCGTTTCCATATCCTTGATATGGTTGATTGATTGTCGCGATTTCACGAATATGTCATCAACATATATCTCCATGGCTTTCCGATCTGGTTGGCGAACATTCGGTTCACAAGCCTCTGTTGTGTCGCTCTAGCGTCTTGAGTCCGAACGGCATCACTCTATAGCAATAGATTCCAAAATCGATGACGAAGCTAGTGTGTTCCTGATTAGATGGATGCATCGGTACTTAATTATAGCCAGAATATGCATCCATAAAAGACAAGAGCTCGTGTCTGGTAGTTGAGTCTGCAAGCTGATCAATTAGAGGGAGTGGAAAATTGTCTTAGGGGCATGCTTTATTTAAACCAAAGCAATCCACACATGTTCTACATTTGTCGTTGTGCTTCCTAACTAGCACTGGTTTGGATACCCACTCTAGATATAGGGCATCTCGAATAAATCCGTTCGACGTGAGTTTATTCGCTTCTTCTTTCAGGCGGCAGATTTCTTTGGATTCATATGCGCCATTTCTGCTTGACCAGCTATATAGGGCATGCCATGTGTTGATATTCAATGTATGCCTTACGATGTCCGGCGAGATCCCACACATGTCTTAATGCGTCCAAGCAAACATGTCTAGGTTTTCCTAGAGAAATTCTACCAATTCCTCTTTCATCTACTGGCCTAGTTGAGATCCCACCTTTAACGTTCGGGAGTCATCGTCGTCATCGATCAGAACATCGATTGTCAACACTGCCGAGGAAGCAAGACTATCTTTGACTTCCTCTTTATTACCATCATCTCTTGGATCAAGATCTTTTAGGAATTGGTTATGGCACCCAGGCCTAGGCCTAGGTGTTAGCTGTCAATTTTCTATAAAATCATACGTAGAGAGATTCCTCTAACTCCTTGCCTTTCTCCACCCGCTGCGCCTCCCACAGCTCAGCAACATAACAGGCTCATCCAACAGCCTGCTCTCCCTTAACAACTCCAGCCCCATTGTCAATGGGGAATTTCAAAGTTAAACACCAAGGGGCAATAGCTGCCCTGAATTCTGCCAGGGCTGGTCGGCCCTATTAGTCCTTGAGATGGTGGTTTTGATGACAGCAACCTTAGAATAAGATTATCAAATATAAATACTAACATTATATATATATATATGCAGGATCTAACCATGTAGATACCAAGAATGAAGACTGTACAGTATAGAGATTCAAGATATCAAGATTGAAGACTCATGAGTATCAAGAATATCAAGAGTTCATGATTTCAATAATGAGTAATTTAATTAGGATTTTTTTTTAAACTCGTAGAAAAGCACCGACATCTTAAAATCCAACATATTCGTGGAATGGAATCCACTTCGAGCCTGTTAAAGGGATGGAACCTTAAGTAGGATGGAACCTACGAAAAATCTAGTGGTGCATTGTTTTGTATCCGCTAACCTTTTACTCAAATGTTTTTACAAAATTATATCTTTTTTTCAAAATGATTTCAAAACCTTCCTTTTAAAAGAATCAAAAACATCTATCCTGATTTTAAATACTTTTAGCCTCAAAATAATCTTTATTTTGGAAATCAAAATATCCTTAGTTTTAAACTATCTTTTAATAATAATTAACTTTTAATATTTATACTTGAATTTAAATATAAAATTATAGTAAAATTTTATATATATACCAAAATATTATTCTCTATATTTACTTATGTATGTTAACTATAATTAAGTATATTTATAAAGTTTAAAATTGTTTTAATACAAGATGAAAGTTATTTTCAAAGAAAATACAAATTACCAAAAAATTGCTTAGGCATGTCGACATCCTCAAGTACCTCTTGTCGACATGATAGTAGTTTATTTCAAAAATTTGAATTTCAAAGGAAGTGTCTATTCGTCATATCCTTTCATGAATGGACATGGCTGGTGTTCTACCATAAATAGGGCCAGTTTTAAACGCATTTTCATTCATATTTTCTCTGATTTCACTCCTCTTCTTCTTCCACATTTCTTTATACACATTTGTACCATTACTCTGCCGAAATCAACATTGAATCTAACTAGATCATTTCTGCTTTGATTCTCTATCACTATCTCAACAAGATCTCAGTGCTATTCAGAATTATAAGCTTCTTTCTAATAAACTAAGTGAGAAAAGGTGTGATTGTAGCCTGTGAAATCAATCAAGCGAGAAAAGGTGTGATTGTAGCCTTGGAAATCAATTGGGTGAACTTGTTGCCCGTGAAATCAAGTATCTCTACCCAGAGGATTGTGAATCTGGACTGGTGCAACTCTTAGCCTTGAAATCGAGGGTGTAATTGTACAATTGCTTTTGAAATGAAATCCGTACTTGTGTGCGGGACTGGATGTAGGGTAACTCCGAACCAGTATAAAATCCGGTGTTTTCTTTCCTTTATTGCTTTTACTTTATTTCTACATCTGTGTTTGTTTATGTGATCATATCTGCGTCTGAATATTGCATACATTTGTGTTCAAAATAATAAAAACTCAAAAAGATTTAGTAATTCCTTAAAATATTCACCCCCCTCTAGTGTTAATCCTATCCTTCAGATCCGTATTTCGCATTCCTCACATTTGGTATCGGAGCAAGGTTTTCAAATTTTCATAATATGATTTTTGAAAAAGTTTTTAAAATGGCTATGTTTGAAAAACTTGTTAATACTAGTTTAGAAATATTCAGATCATCATTGTCTCTTGAGTCTGCATATAATCAATATTCAAATTCAAGTTGTCTACCAAAATTGTATGATGTGCTGGAAACATGCTTTATGGGTGTTGAGGAATCAATCCACAATGGAAAATTTATGCAGATCAAAAAGAATAAATGGATACTCAATAGTGGATATTCTAAACACATGACTGGAAATCCAGATATGCAGAATGATATAATATACAAAGATGGAGGACTCGCTAAATTTAGAGACAACTCAAAAGGATATGTGATTGGCATCGGCAAAGTTGGTAACTCTGAAACTCCTATTATTACTAATGTTTTGCTAGTTAAGAATCTGAAACATAATCTGCTAAGTATTAGCCAACTTTGCGATAAAGGATATAAAATTAAATTTAAAAAAGATAAGTGTCACATTGAAGATAATAATTCAAACATAATATTTTAGGCAATTAGGAAAAAGTATATCTTGTTTTTAGGGAATCTAGTGGAACATTGTTTTGTATCCGCTGACCTTTTATTCAAATGTTTTTACAAAATTATATCTTGTTTTCAAAACCTTCCATTTAAAATAATCAAAAACATCTATCCTGTTTTTAAATACTTTTAGCCTTAGAATAATCTTTATTTTCAAAATCAAAATATCCTTAGTTTTAAACTATCTTTTAATAATAATTAAATTTTAATATTTATACTTAGATTTAAATATAAAATTATAGTAAAATTATATATATATATACACCAAAATATTATTCTTTATATTTACTTATGTATTTTAACTATAATTAAGTATATTTATAAAGTTTAAAATAGTTTTAATACAAGATGAAAGTTATTTTCAAAGGAAAAAAAATTACCAAAATTTCCTTAGGCACGTTGACATCCTCAAGTACCTATGTCGACATGGTAGCAGTTTATTTCAAAATTTTGAATTTCAAAGGAAGTGTCTATTCGTCATATCCTTTCACGAATGGACGTGGCTGTTGTTCAACTATAAATAGGAGCAGTTTTAAATGAATTTTCATTCATATTTTCTCTGATTTCACTCCTCTTTTTCTTCCACTTTTATTTATACACATTTTTACCATCACTCTGCCAAAACCAACACTGAATCTAACTAGATCATTTCTGGTTTGATTCTCTATCACTATCTCAACAAGATCTAAGTGCTATTCAGAGTTATATGCTTCTTTGTAATAAACTAAGCGAGAATAGGTGTGATTATGCCTATGAAATCAATCAAGCGAGAAAAGGTGTGATTGTAGCCTTGGAAATCAATTGGGTAAATTTGTTACCCGTGAAATCAAGTATCTCTACCCAGAGGATTATGAATCTGGAGTGGTGTACCTCATGGCCTTGAAATCGAGGGTGTAATTGTACAATTGCTTTTGAAAGGAAATCCGTACTTGTGTGCAGGACTGGATGTAGGGTAACTCCAAACCAGTATAAAATCCGGTGTGTTCTTTCCTTTATTGCTTTTACTTTATTTTTGCATCTGTGTTTGTTTATGTGATCATATCCGTGTTTAAATATTGCATACATTTGTGTTCAAATTTACAAAACTCAAAAAGATTTAGTAATTCCTTAAAACACTATTCACCCCCCTTTAGTGTTAATCCTAGCCTTAAGATCCATATTCTGCATTTCTCACAGGCCCAAGAAAGCATTATACGATGAATTACTATCCAATATAATGAACTACAAAATCCGAACTCTCCGGCGCTCAATGATTCCCAATTCTACCATCCCAGTGGGTACAGTTGCACTTTCACTGAAACCATGAATATGAGACTGACCCGGCTTCGGTCCTTTGCTTCCATTTTCATTTGATCATACACACTCTTGAAAAGAATATTCACGGACCTTTCAGTGTCCACTAGGATTCTCTTCATCCAAGCAGGACCTATCTGAGTTGATATGACTAGTGGATTAACGGTGGGGGCTTCGACACTATTGAAATCTCTGTTTCGAAAAACGATGTTGTCTTTTGTTGTTTAGCCGTAGCTCCATCATCAACATTACTACAACTTCGAAGTCTGCATGCTTAGTCGAGCAGGCATACGACTCCATTACCTTCCAGCTCCGATCAGATGGATGAGGACCATGACTAACTATGTTAATAACCAACCTCCCGCTGGTACGTGTGGGTTACTTTGGTTTAAGTTGGTCCTGTACTTAATTCTAATTTGATGGGCCTACATCTCCAGCCTGTGGCGCCAGAACAAATTGTTCCAACTTCCTTTCTCAGATTAACTTCTCAATAATATCCTGTATATGGCAACATTCGTTGGTGTTGTGACCATAGCAATCACGGAACTTACAGAATTTCCAAGATTGAATCTGCTTTTCGATGACTGCTTCCGAGAAGGCTTCTTATATATTTCAAGTATTATAGGTTTGCAAGTACACATTCTCCAAGGATGTATTAAAAGGAGTATAGGTGTCAAACAAGTGGGCTCTATGTCGAGGTTTGCGATTTTGATCCTGCTTTTTACCCTGACTTCCTTCTCCTTTCTACTAACTCTGGTTATTCTATACATTCAACGACACATTTTCGGAATTCTCACCCATTTTTTCACAGCGACGTTACTTTGGATTCCTTCCACGCTGGGCCCCGCATCATCTTTTTTCCTAGACTGTTTCACATCTTCCCTCTTAAGAACTGGGCTACTTTTGAATAGAAATGGTCCATTGATGTAGGGTTTCCCAGTAAACCAGTTACCAAACTCATAATCAAGATCGATTCCTTTTGTCAGTGCCATTAACATGGAATTATCATTAGGGTTACTAATCTCCACACAAGCGCATGGAACCTTTCTAAATATTTTCTAAGGGTCTCCCAGAGCTTGAGTGATGCTAGATAATGTGTTAGTATCCTTAGGTCTTGTGACGTGCATACGAAACTATTCAGCAAATTTCATAACTAACCGATCAAAGCATGAATCGGATCGGGGTGGCAAGTGAGTGAATCACATAGTCGCGATGCCCCTAGAGAGATTAGAAAACTTCTGTGTTTGACCTCATCGTCAGCTTGTGCGGCATTCATAAGCCATTCATACTTCAAAATATGCTGGTTATGGTCTGAACTCCCTTCGTAAATAGGTAAAATTGGCATGATGAATCGATGAGGCAGTTCAGCATAAAGGATGTCATCAGTGAAGGGTGTATGACTCCAGGAGATTCCACAGTCGTAATTAGAGAGGCCCTAGCTTTCACGAATCATTTGACGAATCATAATCGGGATATCTGGCATATGGACATTTTGAGCATGCTGGGATAAGGTGTGGTCGGGCTCCACAATGCGAGGATGGCCCTAGCACGTTCGACGATCCTTGCCTCACCTCCTTGGTTCCAAATCTTCGTACATAGAGGGTTTAGGAGTACGATGGATCGGATCTGTTCGCTCTCGAAGGTCAGCTTCCAAGTTGATAGTGGCGGTAGTAGTACGGTTATCAGTATTGTGATAAGGAATTGTCCCTCCTCGGGAGAAAGGTCCAACCTGGTGACTGGCAGATGGACCGGGCCTTGCTTGTCCAAGATTGAGGGTGCGTTGATGCCTGGGAGCTTGCGGGTAGCTTCCATCCAGTCATGGACATGTGGAACTATGATGGCAACCAGAGGAAGCTAAGCTCTCAGTAGATGAGTAGGAAGCTTGATCCCTTCTGGATCTCCTTCGTCTTTCTTGATTCAGTCAGTTTATTAATTTCATGTTGGTATGGATCTGCTGGGTAAGCTATTGGGGACTTTGGGTCAGTTCTTGCATCAACATTTGAAACTCCTCCTTGGTGACAGGGCCTTGTGGATTTGAAGGTCCAACTGAGTTATGACCGGCAGTGAGTAGCTGTACAGATTCAATCTGTCTCTTCCTTCCTGATCCGCAGCGGTTGAGGCAGTCCTTGTAGCAACCATGTTAAAGGGTGAAGCTCTCTCCTAGACTTGATGGAAATGTGAATAGGATGGAAGAATTTCTTGGTATGAGATCTGGATCTTGTCCTTGAATTCTTGCAATCCGATACCGATAGTAGATCCAAAGGGCAGGAGAAAAGCTGGGTTTTCTTAGTATAAGCACCAAAGTGTTTCTGTCAAAATTGGGCATAACACTCTTCGGGCATGTTTGTAGAGATTAAATTGAAGAATATAGATGAAAAATGAGGCTAACCTAACAGACACACCAATAATAGACAAAAAAGAAGTATATAGACACAAGAATTTAGAGTGGTTCAATGTTGTAGCGTATGTCCACTGCAGAAAGTTGATGTTTTAATGTTACTCGTGGGTTACAGATGTTTACAATAGTAAAATCGAGATACAACAACGATTTTGGCAGAGTATCGGTGCTCCAGCGTCTAAAAGCTCCTTTTCTAAAGCTCTTCGACTAATATTTATAGGCGTAGGTTGCAAATATCTCGTCCCAAACTCGAAAGACTCCTCTCACGTGGGTGGGCCCATGTGATCGATCCTTGGTCATTTCTACTCGATCCATGATCGATACCTATCTAATTCGTATCGATCAATAGATGATCTTTTTGGTTCGAGATCGATCTGGAACATTCTTGAGGTAGTACACATGCTCCCGTGAAAATTTGGTGGCATTTGGCCTTGTAGATTTTGAGATATGATCGATACAAGTTTGAATTTTGCAAGACATTCTCGTTTTCATATCGATACCGTTCGTATCGCTGGCTTCGTATCAATGGTTTTGCACGTGTCGATCAGATGACGTGGTGCTATATTCTAAGATCGATATACTTTTCATGCTGAGTGATCGTGTCTTCCTCTCTTTTAGACTTTATCTGTATCCACTGATGTAAACTCTGTATTCATCCGTTGTACTCTGTCTCGTATCGATCTGAGATAACGTGTTTCATATCGTTCCAAATCGTTCCATTTGTATCATTCAGCTGAAGCTTCTTCGTATCGATTGAGGACCAAACTCATATCGATGCCCTTTGAGTGGTGTTTTGTAGCATTGGTGGCATGTTTCGTATGGAACATTTACCGATCGATATGAACTATGCAGATAACGATCGATCCAAACTGGGTATAAATGGAGGCGATACGATATGTCTTCAGGTGAAGGATACAAAATGGGTAGGTGTGATGGATACGAAACGTTGCTTTTTAATGGATAAGACATATTGGTCAGCTGATGGATACGAAATGGTGCTCATTTGATGGATACGAAGCAACCTACATTTAAGGGATACGAATTAGTGGTATTTCACTTGAGGCTCAATTGATACATAACTTGCGAATATGAACTCCGATTGATTTGAAATTTGGAATGTTGACTTCCATAGGTTCGTTTGTCATGTCATATCGATTGTTGCTCGATCTGGAGCCATAAAAAATTCACTAGTATCCATATTAGACCGTGTTATAACCGATCTTTAGGACAAACTATCTTTGGTTTCTAGTTAGTTTATTGGTACCATGGCCTTGCCAAAAGGCATGATTACAAGATGGTCATCTACTGTTCTACCCATAAGGATATAGTGTACAAACTCTATGGGTTCCTATTAAGATAATTAACATTTAAAATTGTATTACCTCCTTTTTTTCTCCATATAATTGTGTTTATTTGAAACTAGTTAGAAAAGAACCCAGTGCACTAGGTAATTCCAATTTCATAATCGACTGTATTTCTTGATGGTATTGTGGTCTTTCTCCTAACCCAAAATCTAGGATCTATTTAATCTAAATGATAAGATATGACTTGATTTAGTGGTTTATTTAGGCATAAGGATCCCAGTTCCAAACATAGCCACAAAACGGGCTATAAAATTATCGAATGAGCCTTCATAATTTAGGTACTTAGGCTCCAAAAGTAAGCATGAGTAATCTAGGTTAATTTTATTTCATAAGCGATAGATTTTTCAGAAGACAATTATAACATTGAATCAAGAAATTCTTGAAAACAGGTAATTGCAAATGATGAATATTAGTGTTTGAGAAGTTTCAATAATCCTACACTATAGACTGTTATGCGTAAAATAAAATAGCATACTACAAGATTTTAGCAAACTTCTCTTCATACATGTAACAACTCATAGAAAGATGTCACAACTATACTAAAAAAGAGAATGCTGCATTTTTTATAGTAAAATTCCATCAACGGACCTATTATTTTCAAAAAAAATCATTTTTCAACGTGTTTCATAACCTTAAATTTATACCACTGAACAAGATGTTACATTGATATACATGCCAACTACTAGTATGATAAATGATACAGATTATTTAGCATGCACAATCTTGTAGACTACATAAAATTTTAGAATAGAATTATGCAGGCGGTATGTCTGATAATTTATACTGATACATATCTTTAATTTTAATTAGTTTGAAACTTAGAAAGTGATGTAATATGAATTAGTCAATATGAATACTAGTTTTTTTATACATTTTAACAAGATCATATTTATATATTGGAACCTCTATCGCCTCCCAGTCACAGCCGCTTGGAACCCTAATTCCGTTCCACGCCTCTCCAATTTACATATCAGAAATGATGGATAAAGAATGGACATCTAAAGAGGTAAATATATGGTACTAAAATATAATATTGAATTTTAAAAAAATTAATATCCAAGGTTATTATTTATTTTTTATTTTTTATCGTAGAACTAATAAAGAGTACGAGCAGGCGGCTTGGAATTTGTAAACAATGCAAAGCGAAAGCTGGGAAATGTGGTAAAAAATTTATGCCCCTGTATAGATTATAGAAATCTTATCCTTCTTTAGATAAGTTATTATTGAGAATTGGATAATAAGAGGAATGGATCTTAAGTACATAAACGTTGAGGGGTACAATCACGACGAGCGAATAAATAAAAGCAAGAATACAAAGTCGGGTGATGAGTATGATTTGCTTAAAGCCATTATCTATGAAGATGAAGATTTTATTAATCATACTTTCTTTGATGATGATAAATATGAAGATGGTGCACAAAGATGAGAGGAAGAATTACACAAAAATTTGGAAGACGTAGAGACCCCACTGTATCTTGGTTGTAAGGATCAAACAAAGTTATCTGCTATCTTTGCATTGTATAACCTTAAATGTGAGACTGTGTGTTTTGATAATGGCCTCGATAAGCTTCTTAATGTGCACTATTTGTTGTTATCAAAAAATAACGTACGTCCCAAGTCGTTATATGAATTAAATAAATTCCTTAAAATATTTGACATGGATTTCGAGAAGATTCAGAAACAAAATGTGGATTTTCGAGGTGGAAGGTAAATCAATGGACAAAGGGGATTATGTATTCCTATCTAGTTAAAGTGTTGCGTTATTTTCCAATAATTTCGAGGTTTAGAAGAATGTTTAGATCCAAAAGGATGGCGGAAGATTTACGATGGCATTTCAATAACAAAAGCAACGATGGAAAAATGCGACATCTAGTAGATTCTATAACATGGAATGTAGTGGATGAGAAATGGAAACCATTTTCAGCAGATTCACGCAACCTTAGGCTTGGCCTTACAATAGGTGGTTTCAATTCGTTTTCCATGTTAAGTTCCAAATATAGTTGTTGGACTGGAATGCTCGTGACATATAATCTTTTACCTATGTTGTGCATGAAGAAAGATAATAGTATGTTAACATTGTTGATTCCTGGTTCGAACCAACCAAGAAATAATATTGATGTATATTTAGCGCTATTGGTAAAAGATTTATATCATTTATGAAATACCGAAGTTGAGGTTTATGATGCATATAATCAATCAATCTTTTATATGAAAGCAATTTTTCTTTGGACAATAAATGACTTTCCGGCATATGGTAGTCTTGCTGGATGTTGTGTCAAAGGTAAAAAACCTGTCCATTATGCGGTGTCAACACTCATTTTCGATGGCTAAATCACAGTAGAAAGACCGTCTACATGGGCCATAAAATATTTCTATCTCCTTTAAACCCTTCAAGAAAACAAAAGCCCTTATTTGATAACACCTTGAAGGAAGGGTGAAGGCCTAGGTTCTAACTGGAAGAAAATTTTCTATCATGTTAGAAAAAAATTCGAATAATTTTGGAAATATTAAGAAGAACCAAAAAAAGAATAAAAAAGTAAAAAAAAAGGAATGACCAAATAAATTAGGGAATAAAAGTAAAATTGAGCATAGAAATAAAAATGAAGATGATGAGGACAAAGATCCTATGAAAATGGAGCTATTAAGGTGGAAAAAAAGTCCATCGTTTTTCAACTACCATATTGGAGGGTTAGTGCATATGTGCTCTTTTATTCTATTAGACTAACATTATGGAGTTATAGAGCTAAAATTTTCCATTATTGACTTTTATAGGAACTTCCATTACATCATAATGTAGATATAATGCATGTTTAGAAAAATGTTGGTGAAAATCTACCGAGCACAAGTTGCAATCAAAAGATGGAGTTAACTCTAGAAAGGATTTGGAGGATTGGGGAATTCGACATAGTCTTCATACACAACCCCATGAGAACAAGACATATCTTCCATCAGATTCATATAGATTATCAAAAGAAGAAATTTTTTTTTTTTGCAAAAGGTTGTATGGTTTTGGAGGACCTGATGGTTATTGTTTAAATTTTAAAGGTTGCATATCATTGGAGGACTGTAAAATTAGTGGTTTGAAGTCTCATAATTATCATGTTTTAATGCAATAATTATTACCCACTTTAATAAGAGGATTGCTTCCAAAGATGCCAAGGAAAATAATAACTCATTTACGTTCATCCTTTAATAAATTATGTCAGCATATTATCGATAGAGAGAAACTACATCCACTTGATGATGAGATTATTGTAACTTTATGCACGCTTGAAAAATACTTTCCTCTTTCTTTTTTTAATATAATGATACATTTGACAATTCATCTTGCAAGAGAAGCACGATTGTGTTGGCCAATCCATTTTCATTGTATTTAACCCTTTGAATGGTAAATGAAGACACTTAATGATTATGTAAGATATCATGCTCGCCTTAAGGGATGTATTACAGAATTTTATCTTGTAGATGAATGCATGAGATTCTTTGGTCAATTTTTAAGAAAATCACAGGAGGAAAAAGTTAGAATGAAGATTGCCAAAGCAATGTAATACTTGAAGGACGTTCAATATCAGCATGTAAGACAATCACATTATCTTCTAATGAGAAAGAATCTGCTCATTTCGTTGTGCTAATGAATATGACCGTGGTAGAACCATTTTTAGAGTAAGTGCATATTCCCTCTTTTTCATTGTTTGATTGTTTGTACTTTTAAATATAACATAATTATATGTTAGTTTGCATTTTGGGGAGTTACAAAATTTAGACAAGTACATACAAAGAAATGCAACGTTACTTTGGAAAAATCATATAGCTACGTTCTCCAATTGGCTTAAAAAGAAGGTCAATTGAATTCTTAAATGTTAATAATTAATTTAAAACCGTACCACGAATATCTTTATTAAATGAAATTATTTTATATAGGTATCTATTAGGTCCAAAGATCATGACGATATGTTAAAATGGATTGCTTATGGTCCGAAGAACGATGCTTTGTCGTACATAGGATACATCATTATGGACAACGTTTTCACACAAAAGGTGTTGGGAGTGAAACCCAAAACAGTGGAGTGATTTATGATGCAACAAGCATGTGCAAAGCAAGCACAAAAGAATTTCTCAAGTGATTGATGTTGTCACTTATTATGGGATACTTACCGATATAATTTTGTTAGACTATAACGTTTTTATTATTTTGATCTTTAAGTTCCATTGGGCAAATATATGAAATGGTGTGATGGTTGAGGATGGATTTAAGCTTGTCAATTTACATCAATGTCAAGCTTTATTTTCAAAAGATCCATATATACTTGCATCTCAAGCAAAACTAATTTTTTATTCAAGAGAGAATGAGTCTTCTAATTGGTATGTGGTAATGAAAGCACCTTTGTGAGTTTTGACGATCTAGATATCCACGACTCCTTTGAGGAAGTAAGACATGTTGAGGAATATTTCCAAGAAATCAATATGGATGTTGATGATTATGTTGAGGATGTTTCTTTTATTAGAGAAGATTGTGAAGGCATGCTTGAGTGGTTTTGAGATATGTTACTGTCAAAATTACATATTGTCATCAGTTGCATCTACCATTTTTTTCTGATTTTGTAAGCTTTTTGCTAAGATCAGTTACTATCAAAAATCTCTCTTGAAATCTATTTTCTATTGAAGAAAACTTCCAACGGTGCTTTGTTGTCGTTAGTTTGAATTGTAGCGTTGTGTCCGATGACTTCCCTACATTCCCCCATATCCTTCCATTTTAGTACTAAAAAGGAAGAATTTTGCATTTGGTTTACCGCCCATGGATAATGTGTCAATTAAATCATATTTTTATATTTTTATTTGGTTTAAGCAACTATTGCAAACTATTATAATCTTATTTTTATATTCAAACTATTGAACAGTTGCATACTAGTGTATATCTACACGTATACACATGTGCAAGTTTTTGTTAAACAAATACATAAACAAATGTTTTTGTGGTTTGAATGTGAACTTGACATGTTGTTAGAGTGATATTTGGGAATATGCGAGCTTGAGTGTGTATGTGACACGTTATTTTTACATTGTTGTTTTCTTCTTATGCAAGTGGCTATGTGTGTGTGTATATGTGTGTGTGCGTGTGTGTTGAGTTGCATAAGAATTTCTGGTTCCAGTTCAGCCAGAGATTCACTTAAGGAACGAACTGACCTTTGCTTTGCCTTTGAACATGCTGTGCGCCTTCTTATCATTCACAGTCGCATGTATTTGTGATTTTCTTCTCTTAACTTGCTATGTTGATCTCCAGATTTCTAATGCCAAATTTACATTGTTTTGTATGTTTTCAAATCTTAATATAATTATTTAACCATCCAATTGTATAAAGTTGCTGACATGTTATAATAAGCTCAAGTTTGATAAGTCAAGATGGATATATTTGTTGGATGATATAAATATATTCATATATATATATATATATATATATATATATATATATATATATATTCCTAAAATAAACTAAGTCAAATTCCTACCTATAATCTACATTATACATATGTATATATGTATGCACGTAGTGCGCGTGGTATATGTATGTATGTATATAAATGTGCGTGATATATATGTATGTATATAAATGCTTGTGAGTTTATTTTTTATGTTTTCATGCATGAGTGAGAAGGGGTGTTGTGTGGCATGGGTACGTCCTTTGTTTATATTAATGCAGTCTTAAGTATGCATTTGCTTGTATGTGTATTAATTTATATGTGTGTACATTTTCATAAGCATATGAATTCTTGTTGTGCGTATGTTGCAAAAATCTAGAGTAGTTATGCACCATGCTAAAATCCAGTTGAATATATATTTTATCTTTTTATTTATTGTGTGTGTGCTGCATTTAGTTTGTAAATTAAATATGTACTTCTATTCGATTCTTATTTTATTCAATTTCCTGCGTGCTTCCATGTTTGTGCTTACGGCATGTGCATGCATGTTACATGTGCTTGCAACTCTAATGTTTCATGGCCTTTGATTTATAATTATTATAACTTCCATGCTTTGATTCGTTCATTTGTGATTTATTATTTGGTTCCCATTTTATCTTTTATGCATTTCATGTGTCATATACTTAATGTTCTAAATGAAGCAATATACATTAAATGAATAACTTAATTATCTGCTTCTACGTAGACTTTCCAATCAATATAGATTGATTAATTTGATTCATGGTTCAGTGTATTTCAACCTTTTGTAATAGGCAGAAATAACCATGGGCCAAGAAAAACCTGAAAAAAGACAAAAGACACACAAAAAAGGGAAAAAAGAATAAAAGACATGCCACGAAAAAAAATAAAACAAAAGGTTTATTTTTTTTACGATCATTGGAACATAAGTTTGTATTTATGATGCTCCAAAAATATTGGTAGATCATGAAATTACTAATTAATAATATTCAATGCATAACTGCGGCTTATTTTGATAAGTGTTATTGATTATGATTACACCGACTTCATGTAATCGATGAGTACCAATTTTTGGTACGTGGATTTATTCGGTATATTTATTACAGTAAGATAGATTATTATAAGCATAAGGATGTTTATATGTTGGTTTTTGTTTTATGTGTGAACCATTATACATAGAAAAACTTAAGACATTAGCCTATCAACTGTGAAGGTATAGAAACACTCCAGGTGGTTCCAAAACACTTCCAGATTTAGAGCCCCCATCGGATCGCAATATACAGGTATCAGAACTTATTCCAAATTTAATTACTTTGTATTTACTTGTTAATTTGATAATTGGAGCATCTCTAAGAGATGCTTGGTTATATATTAAGATACTTGGGTTTAGAAATGGAATGTAGGAGTATACCAAATGTTTTCTACAGTTTCAAGGCGTTCATCAATATCAGCGTACACAAAAGAAAGCTTCTTAAATTTAATGCTCAAGTCGTTGAACAATGGTAGAATTTGGCTGCATACATGGCACCTGCAAATTTCTGCAAGTACATTTAGATAGTAGTGTAGATAATATGATAATTTCTAAAATATTGTTATAAATGGATGCAAGCAGATCAACCAAGTAGAACAGTTTGCAAGAAAAAAAATCAACCATGACCAAATCTGCAATATTGTGATTAACAATACCAGAATAGTTTAAGTGCATTCTACAAACTGTTAATATATTTCTTTTGAATACCATTTCCTTTTCCACTTACTTTGTACAAATAATTTTCTATTCAAATCTGTGGATAAAAGCAATTAGTAGGTGGCAATATTCTAATGAACTCATGCAAAAAGAGTGTAAAACAATGAATTCATTGTTCCATGCTAGGCATGGTCCATACAACTTATATTTTCCAAAATATGAATCTTTGAGAATTGTGCAGGTTAAGAAGCATAAACTTTAGTGACTGGCTTTCTAATGGTCCTATAAAGACGAGAAATAATTTACTATCTTACCAATTATAAGGAATATAGGCAGTCAAGAGCTTGCTAAACCCAACATAAACAGCGATAACTAAAGCTCCTAACCCTAATGTAATTCGCTATTCTCCAACTGCTCCACTTGAGACACTATGTTTGATCTAGTTATATCATCACTTTGATTAGGCAAAGAATCTCTTTCTCTGAAACTGAACCACTTGCTTGAAGTAAAGATTGATTGCCTTGTTTTTGAGAAGACACCGAGGATTAATTACTGATATCTTTTTACTAACTGCAAGATATGGCAAAGAAGAGGAATCTTACTTGCAAATAAAAACAAGCTGAAGAACCAAATGAACAACTTAAAGCAAATATTGAATCCAATGAGAAACCTGAACCAAATTTAGAAACCATTGAGCAGCATGAAGCTAATTTAGGAACCAATGAGCAAGGAATTGAAGTATGTAGAGACAATATAATGCAGGGTGAAGAAAATATTGAAAACAACAAATTTGGATTGGAAATGATGCGATGGAAAATGAGATCGATATTCAACACATAGATGAAAGTATAATTCAAAAGAAAAAAGATAGAATTCAAACTAGAATGAAAAGGCTTTCTTCGGATAATGTGTCTCGGATTAACATTGAATTTAATGAGAACGTTATATCAATAGGAGAAGGTTCTATAAAACTATCTTCCTACTTAGGACTGCTAATATAAGAGCTTGTTCCATTCACGACTGATGATTTGCGGAATATTGGCGATGATTTAAAACAAGTGTTGCAGAGTTCCATTCAGGTATCACTTCGATATACTTCATTTTCTTTATTTAGACTCTTAGTTTATATGCAGCGTCATTTAATTTTCTAACATGGCTATTAGATAACCATATCACAAAAATTAATGCATCCCAAGGATATTTGTTGATCAGTTTTGTAAATTAGATTTTCTATGTTTGATCATTCTTGATCAAAGTCTATCATAATATTTGTTGCTCTTTAGAAAGAAAAAAACGATGCAGCAGCATTGAGCCGCTGCTATATGTAGCTGAACTATAGCAGAAGTGTTATCTGAATGTTAACATCATGGAAGCATAGGTCTTGAACGATTGGTTTATTAGCTACTAGAAAAAAGCTATGAAAAACAATAAAGCTACATTTTTTACAGTTTTTTAGAACTATTGTTATTTGCAGTGTTCATAAGTCAAGGAAAAGTTATTTATCTTGTTTATTTTTAATTTTATATATTATATGAACATGAATATATCTACTTTCAACTTTGTAGTAGTTGCAAGTGTTTTTTTTTTTTTTTTTTTTTTTTTTTTTTGCAAGAGTAATATATTAAGCATAAAGGGATTAGGATTGGAATATTTGCTGGTATTATGTGAATAATTCGGTTGATTTATTTATTATTTGATTATGTGAATATACTTACTATTATTTAAAGTATCAATCAACAACAAGCTACTACTTAGTAGCAGCTTAAGCTGCTTTTTTGTAGCAACATTTGCTGCTACCTTCTTTTTCTTTTTTTATGGTAAAATTCCTAAACATGAATTATAAAATAGGGAGAGTAGTTCCTAGAAATGTTTAAGGGTGTGTACAGTCAATAAAAAACTAGGGATTGTTTTATTAGGTAAATCAATTGATATGCATACTCATGAGACCGGCTTGGTAATAAATACGTAAAAACTAGTTTGAACAAGAAGTCTTCAATGTAGAAACCATCAATGTGCGAATATAACACCATATGCAAGCAACTACAAATAGATTTGTGATAGATTGAAGATTGTTTCCAAAAACTAATTAAATTGTTATACTCGATAAACAGTTTGTAAAGGTGAAGACTGAACTTAAACCGACACTATTGAATTTTTTTTTTAACTAGTTGTGCGCTGCTAAGTGTAGCAATAGTCATGCTGTTAAAATGTAGAGGCTATTTTGTTATTTTATTATGTAAATATGGAGCTAAAAGTACTATTCATGATTTGTTTGTCTTAAATACAATTAGTAATAAGTGCAAAAATTATTTCCATTAAATATTATTTCAATGTGCAAAAATGGTGTTTTTGACAGGCTAGATTATTGTTTTGGAGTTAAGATATTCTTTTTATTATTCTTTTTATTTTATTTTATCTATTTTGCATTTTGCAGGCTTGATTTAAAAAGGATGAGGAGTGGCAGAAAGCCCCTATTTGCTCCGCAAATGGGATGCATATGGAGGGCTTAAAAAGCAGGTTTGTTAGGCAAATATTGCAAGTGAAGAACTTGGAGGAAAGGATTAAGCTCAAAGCAGGTAATGCTGAAAATATGAAGGATTAGAAGGATTTTCTAAGAACGTAAACAAACGCAAAGTTTAAGTTAAATTAATATTAAATTCAATTGTATTATGTAATAATTATAATTAATCAGTGTATTATATCTTTTCATCTTAGGCACAAAGTAATCAATTCAAAGCTATTAGAAATTTTCAAGTGCCACATACAGCAAGTCGCAAAGGAATGACTCGATTAGCAGAAGATATGGTGAGAAAGAACAATTAGTTTAATTAGTGCAACATGTTACGATTATGTATTCAATATAACCGTATTCACTTTATTTATCATTCTTAATATAGAGAAAGGAGAGTGGTGGTCACATCCCCATTTCTACAACTTAATTTTGGATTGAATCCCACACTCGAAAAATGGTGAAGCGGTTAATACAATTATGCTAGAGACCATTGTAAGACACCGTAGTATTGATAAAAATTGTACAGTATTGTCTTTTTAAATTATTGGCATTCTATCTTTTATTTATAAGTGAAAAATATTAACTTTTGTAGGAAAAGATTAAAAAAAAATTGAAAGTGAATTACAACCAAATTCAACCTGTAATTCTTTGAGGAAGATACTCTCTCCCTAGTATTGGGACAAGATAGACCTGGACGACTACGAGCAATGGGAAGAGGTACAAACTATACCAAGTTCTTGTTCTTACAAGCTAAAGATGACATAATCTCATAGTTGGAAGAGGATGTCTGCATGTTAAAGAAGAACATGGCATATAAACGTATCAATCTTTACTTGTTATTCTACTTGTGTGGTAATATTAGAGATATTGTTCGATTTTTTTTATTCATATGGTTTTTTAATCCATAGTCCACACACTTGATTTTTTAGGTTAATGCATGTCGGAGAGAAAAATCCATGTCTCAGGTAAACATCAAATATTATCATATGCATAATTTCATGTTTACGTACATGTGCATATGTTACTTTGTTATTAAACATCAAATATACTACCATTGTAGTATTATTTTAAAATTAGTTTTTAGTACAGTAATTAATTTAAGATGCTTCTAATTAATTGCAGAATAATTATGGAAATACATTTGATAAATGTGATTTATTGAATTGGAATGGAACTGATGAAATAGTTATTGAAAGAAGAGTCGTGTCAGGTGATCCAAATGAGCCTGTACATAGAATTCCTCTAGGGTCAAATGCAAATGTTGTTTTGATTGAGTTTCCAAGGAAACTGGATACTTTGGCTCTGGAGAGCCGTGTTTAATACGATAAATATTGGAGAGGCTACGGGTATGTTAGTAGCATGGCCTGCTAATAAAGTTATTATGCATAAGCAAGATCAAATCGACAACACGGTAAATTAAATATCATCTTATTTATATTTTTTTATTTTAATATAAAAATACTAATTTCATAAATACATATTCTTTTTGAATAGAGTAAAACTAGCAGCACAAAGCCTTCATGCTATATGATTGGATTGGAGGTGAAGATGTTGTTGTTGAAGGACGCTTTTATTCTAGCGATCCAAACCAGCTTGTGAATGACATTTCTATTGGACCATCGTCTATGTTATTTTCTATTGATAATCCAAAGAACCCTGATGCCTTTTTATGGAGACCAATAAATAATATGATATATGTTGGAGAAGACGTTGGTAATAAAGTTGATTGGCCAAATTCAAAAGTGGTTGTCGACAAAGCTAAAGCCACATCGTTTGTTTCTGGTCATGATGACGTAACATCTTATATGGTAATATGTTTAAACATAATTGTAGCAACTTGTTACCAAATCTATTAATTAAAATACATATTAAAACCATCGCTTTTCTTTCCTTGTTTGATAGAGTGGAAAGCCAGCTCCCAAAAGTGAATCCAACCTGATTAATGTTGGTGGAACAGGAACAATAGTTGCCGAGGAGTTGTGGCTTCAACCTATGAAAATGAAGTCATCCATTTCGATCTACTTGGAAAAGACGCTATTAAGGTTTGGGTAGTGAATGCTACAGGTCCCAATGCAGGTCTGTGGAGACCAACTACTGATCTTGTCTACATTGAAGATGATGTAGGCTCTATAGTGGTATGGCTAGCCTCCACTACAACAAAATTACATATCAACGACAAAATAGTACAACGTTGATTATTTAACTGCTGTTGACTTTTTTTTCCTTTTCACTTTCTTACCGCAAACGCTAAGATAGTTAGTTTTACTTAGTTCACAAATATGCGCTCTTCAATTTTTACTGGCCGCCATTTTCTTAGTTTACTCTTCCCCAAATTTTCCATTTCCCTCTTCGATAACCCTAACTTTAATTCTCATCATCTCTATCTCTATTCACATAGCAACATCCTCCACCTCCATCTTCACATCCACATCAGGTTCCATTTACACCATCGCCAAGGCTGGCTATTTGGCAAGGCTCTATGCACCACCAAGTAGAGAAACCCCAAGGACAATATTGACCGAATAAAACCACCAATTACAAATCGTGACCTGCCCGATTGCTTCATTCAAATCGCACGACGCGGTAGGCGATGAAGCCACGCTAGCTCCCACGATGCTCCTTCAGACTTTGCACCTGTAGGCTAGTCGACTCCAACAACTAATATGATAGTGTTGTGCCAATTCCTCTCTGGCTATCGGTGAATTTGGTTACTAAATGAGGCATATTTTTTTTATATAATTCGTTGTGAATAGTTTGTTGTCCTTCCAATCAAGCTGATTAAATTTTTTATTCCTTATCAAATTTGGAAAGTGAACAGATTTAGAAATATGCTGTAATTTTTGTCTGCAAAGTTCACACCTTATCATCCATGATTTCCATTTGTAAAATAGTGTGTAAAGGAAAAGATCTCCCTTCCGATTTTAAAATGTGAAAATTACTTATATTTTAAGAACCAATTTTCATTAGTTGAAACATATATTATATTTTCTTAATATTCTCATTCATTATCAGGAAAAAGATAGTTAAAAAATAGAATGACCAAAAAACAGCGGAAAGATGCTACTATTACTATTTAATATATTATTTGACCAATCAGTGTATTTGATATGTTAATTTTGAAAATTTTGAGGCATCAATTACTCCCAAATTATTTATCTCTTTTTTCTATTATTAATAGAAATATGTGCAGATATGACCCTTATCATGAGCGGGCTGGGTGAAATGCATAATTAGTAAAAACTAAAGCACTACTGCTTTATTTTCAATGCGGGTAATAAGGTTGCAGATTCTTTGCACATCACCCAGTTGGTCTTGTGATATTTGATGGAATGGTGATCTTGCTCTAGATTTTTGTACCCAGCTTTTAGACGATGAATTTGTTAGTATTTACTTTTTTATGGCCTATGCGTTTGTCTCTGTGTGATGTGTTGGAGCATTTTGCTTACGCTTATTAACCATCACATTATAATATGCAGAATATGTTATGTATCAACACCAACTATATGTTCCATTGTAGCCAACTTTATGCATGCTTATATAATGACATACTTACCTGAGAAAGTTGTACCTTCATTTTATATGCAGCGCTCTCAACCAAGTCATTAAATAATAATACAATAGAGGGAAGTAGCAGCCATATACGATAGAAGTTCATATGGTCAAAAAAATTCCTCTCATTTCCAAATTAACGGATTGTGCTCCATCATTTATCAATGAGAAGGTTCATAGGTTTAATACAAAGAGATGATTTCAAGAGTGCATATTAGGTACAAGCAACATTGACATGACAAGCTCAATAAATGAAATATGGCTTCTTAGCACATGCTATAAAGCTTCACATGCGGAATCATCTTCTATTGTTACTCATGATATGCTAGCTGACTTTCTGCATGATTTTCCATCAAGAATTTGTATAACATATAGAAAAGGTTGTTACTTTGGATAATCTGAGATCCGTAGGATGCTCATCTAATTGCTTAAGTATTCAACGGCTTTTTGCATGTTGAAGACTAAGGAGATTGAATGAGCATACTAGGTACTTCATATCACATGTAACACGAGACTATGAAGAATTAATGTTATTCATAGGTTATGTTTTGTGTGGAGATACCTCATGAGCTTATTTGTTATCCTGCCAAAAAGGAAATTAAAAACGTTCACTAGTTTGCTATACCATGCAATTTATATGTACATTTCATTTTCATTCCATATTTTCAAACTATAGTTAATGCGAAGTTAATTAGCGATGTTGGATGGGGATGCATGTTATGAAGTAGCCAAATGCTTGTTGCTCGGGTATTTTAAACCATAAATACAATCTTTTGACATCGTTCGATTACTTTTCATTTGCTTTTTCGTAAGCGCATGAAGTGAATTTCTTATATGATTTGTGAAGGATTAAACTCCCAGGCTCTTCTTGTTCATCACTGTTCATCGATGAAATTCTATCGGTTTAGAAAACCGTCGAACAAATTTAAATTAAAAATAACCGCAAGCGCACGGCGTACTATCGTAGTACATGGCGAATACGGGTCGATCCACAGGGAATTGATGATTTTAAAATTCTATTCAATCAAATTAACCGAAGTTGAAAGAGTAATTAACTAAAAAAAATGTAGAAAAATGAGAAAAGAAAATAGATAAAAATATCAGAGTGTTAAGACAATTTAGAGGCAATTTCCACTCTCTAGATCACATAAATCAACAAAATGAAGTTATGATCTCTCTTTTCTTGTCATTAGTGAATTAGTTGATGTGCTTATTATAAGTATGGTATATTTGTGCTATTAATTAGCTCAATATAAACCATCAAACTATAACACAACCACTAATACACATTTAACTCTCATGAAATATGACAACAAGTTGAAATAAAAATCTATTTTAAGCATAGCCTATTAACTATTGTTTAGAAATATAGGCTATCAAATTTCAATTTCAACATTCACTTCTTTGCCATAATCATATTTAGATGAAGAGGCAATTTGTGTTATGTTTGTTTAAGCATAGTCTATTTGTTATGAACAACATAGACTATCAAATTCAAAGCTAAACAACATCATTAAACCACTTCAAGTGTTTCCATTAAAGCACAAAAAGAGAGTATAAACATCCAAATGTTGCATCTACATAATAGAGAGCTTCATTACCCCTAAATTGTAGGGATTAAGCTCTCATATTTGTTATCAAATCAACAAATGTAGAAAGCAACATGAAAGCAAACAAGAAAGAAAAAGAGAGCAAAGCAAAGAAACAAAATTAATCTACTTGCATGAAATAAGAGAAACCTACACTACAACATGAAAGTAAATGAACATGAAAAGGAAAGAGCATGTATTAAATTGCATAAAATAAAAAAGATTACAAGAAATAAAAATTGGCTAAGTAGCCATTAAAAGAGAAAGAGAGCTTTCTTTTATTTGATCTAAACTAAACTAAAGAGAAGGAGGCCTAAGAGAGACTAAAGAAGAGGTCATGTTACATGAAACATATGGGTATTTATACATATATGAAACCCTAATTCATATTTTTGGAGAATACCCAAAACGCCCCTTAGGAAGTGTGGAGGCCAAGTAACCATTAACATGTCTTAATCCCCCATTAAGTGTACATGAAACCATTAAGTCCAAAAGCATGTGCATTAGCCTTTAATTTGTACATTAAGGTAGGTGGGTAGGTGGGGTCCTCCATGTTCTTCACTTTGAATTATTTCCATCTTCATTCCTTTGTATTAATTTTGTGCATGCATATCTTCATGAAACCACTTCTATTTGAGATCAGTTTCCTACAAAAATATATATAAATTTTCAATTAATTTTTCTCAAGGAAATATATGCACTTAAATGACCGTTTTGCCCCTATATGAAGACGAATATGTGAAAATTTGGAATTAATATGAATTTTGGTTAAAACAAGTTAAAATACCCAATATGATCATTTATTTAATTTAAATAGAATAAATATGGTGATAAAAATATGCACATTTACGTGCACATCAATCACTTTGGGATAGCTTGGAGGAAGCACTTTTCTGTTTTGACGGTGTTTTTAAAATTCTAGTGCTGTTTTACATTTTTGATTTTGAGTTTTTATTATTAAGTTAATAGAATATGAATTTTTTATGACTTATTAAACAGTTATATGTCTTAAATTATATTGAAATGCACATAATATGGTGGTTATTCTCTTACCCATACTTTGCAGACGTGTGTCATGGATAAGCTGATTGTGAAACAACACAACCTAGAATATAACAGAGGTCCTTAGCAATAGTATCAAAAATCATAGGAACCATGATTTGTGGACTTTATCACTTGATTCTATTACGAGTTATAGTATAAAGCATAGAAATGTGAATATTTGTCCACATTGTCAATACTTAAAAAAGAAATTTGTATAATTCATCCATCAAATATCGATGGTCAATTTATTTGTTATAATTCCTACATATTCTTTTAGTTTAGGAGTTGTTCAGGATAAGTAGAATTTTTGGTTAGGTTTATGGAAGTAAAGAAAGAAATGGAACAATAATGTAAATTTTTTCTCACTCCCAACTTCCTTTGCTAGTTATGTGTTTGGTGGGAAAAAAATTGGTTATGTATATTTCCTTCCTTAGGCGATGATTGAATATTAGATGTCATAATGATAGTAATTTTTCACCTATGGCATTCATTTTATGACATTTTCCTCCATGGATCTCAATACAAAATTTACAGAGAACTAAACCTAGAATAATACCCTTAATTTTACATTAGTAATGAATATTTTAACCGATTAGGTGCAAATTACCTGCTTTTCCATTTTTTGTTCTTTAAAAAATAATACAGAAAATAAAAAAGTATCTAAAATAATAACTTTAATTGTGCTTGTGCGCTAAAGAAAAATAATTCAAAATATTGATGTAGATTTGAGGTTTTATATTGCATTTATCACGTCCTTTTCCTTCTATATCATTTAGAAAAATCAGTATCCATATAGAAATAAAAAATTGAATACAAAACGCCATTAAATAGTTGTTCATAAGCTTAGAGTTGGTATAAGAGAAACTACTTTAAAGATAATACATTGTATATCGATAATACATTGTAATTGTACATAATAATTTGGTGTTGTCCACGGTGTCAATGTTTGCTAAAGTATCAAAACAAAATATTTTTGCTATAACAATGCAACAGAAAATAAAATTTCTAGTTAGAAATAAAAATAACTACTATTATGTGCCATCAATGGATTTTTTTTCTAATTCACAAAATTTTGGTTGTATTGAATCAAGATCCACTCAAACTTATGCAAAGTCGTTTCATATTATGGCTTACACTGATGCACAACCGGCTGCCCATCCTCGAGCACAGCCTGTGCATTTCTCAGGCACATCAAGTGCAACCACAAGCTTTAAGTGTTGCTATTTTAATGGGACTTGTTCAGAATCAAGCTATTATAATTCAGAATGTGCATTCTCATCGTGGTTCAGGTCTGTCCATGCCAAGTTATGCGGCTAACATTTCTCCAGCTCATGATTCACATAATGTTCATTTCTTTAACGCAAATGCTCAAGAAGAATCATTAGTTGATGCACTTCAGCGATCTGAAGCTCTTTCTACTCCAGCTAATGTAGGTCGTATACCTATCTAGTCTATTTACTATATACGGATGAACTTTATGCACTAACTATAGTATGATGGATTTTATTTATTTACTTATACTTATTTAGTTTATTTACTTAAATATTTATAGGCTAACCATTAATATATTCTCTACGCTTGGAAACTTATAATTATAGTAATACTTTTTTCAAAAAGATAGAAAAAGAAAAAAAAAGAAAAAAGGATCAACCTGATGTTTGTTATACTTGACTCGAACCCATTACCAAATCTGAGATAGTTGATAATTGGAGAACAAAGCAAGAGAGAAGTAGTACACATTAAGTGCATGACAGTTTTGGAACTTATTTTTATATTCAACAAAACTTGATGATTTTTGATGCGTGGAGCAGTTCAAGTCTTTTACAACAATATTGGTAATCCTGTTATTTTTGTAATCACAATTACACCAGCATCTGAAAATTATTAAACTTCTATTGCTTTTTAATTCTTAACATGCCGTTCCATTATGCAGCCGCGCTTATTGAAAATGAAAAATTTCTCCTTTCTTCCTAGCGAGGTCGTCGCACTACAAGTACCGAGTATATAATCTCCATGGACGCTGACAATATATTTCGATCGAATAAGACTCATGTTGGGAAATTGAGGTAACTCTGTTTATTATAAGCTTTCATCATTTTTTTTACATGTGCACTTTAATTTTTTTTATCTTACTTTGATATTACTTAACAGAAAGTAAACATTTACGACCAAACCGCTCCATCATATTATTATATGTATTGAAAGTGTGAAATGAAGTTAGTTCATTTGTTTTGGTTGAAATCAAAATAGATGTTCATTGTATGGCCTGTTGTAGATCAAAATAAATAGTGTGAAATGAAGGTGGTATACTTAAACAGTTGAGCTGCAGCAGGAGTTAAGGAACTGTTGTAATTGATGCAGATTCAGGTGTGAAAGCCAGTGCGCGATGTTGCAGTTTTAGGTGGGAAGTGATGCGGACCTTGCATGAGATGGTGTCATTGAATGGAAGTGTCTGTACTTAAGAAATGACCATGCGAGCACAGGTAATCCTTGCATGAGATGGTGTCACTGAATGGAAGTGGCTGCAATTAAGAAATGCCCATGGAAATCTAGATAAAAGTATGCTGAGCAAGTGATGGAATCCTTGCAAGCTGTAGTATATGAACGGGCGACATTGCGATGTATAGAATTATGACTGTATGACCTAGTACTAGTGTTCAAGTGAGTGCGTTGTAGAGACACCATATGTAGTGCGATATCATCAGATAATAAGATAGGATGCAGATGGAGAGAATGCTGATTCAACAGCCATGACCAATGTACATGTATTCAATAGAGTCTAAGGAAAATATAAGTAGTTTTGAATGCTATTTTATAATATTCGACTGTAATTATTTTCTAGTTACACCTTTTGACTGTTTTAGTTTGAAGTTTTTTCTTGATAATTAAAGTATAAATTGTAATGTGGTTTTAATATTAAAAGAAAACAAAAATACTATTGTCAGGAATATTTTCTCCCAAATTAAAAGGAATAAAGTATAAAGTAAATCACGGTGAAAGTAATTTATGCTTGTATTCTAAATACAATTGGAAATGATCGTTTGATGGTATTTGTATAAGTTTATTTGGTATTAAAGGATTAATAAATTAACTTTAAGTTGATCATATTTGGTGTCAGGACCCGATTCTTCGACTCCCGAATTCGACATCAATACGTCCACTGTATCGAATGTCGATCAGTCGGATGCCGAAAAACCGAACGCTGAGGTTTTAAGAAAGAAAAAGAGGTAGAAGATGAGAGAAGATAGTAGAAAATAGAGAGAAAAGAAAATAGAAAATAGAACGGAACTGAAAACAACAGAACAATATCAGAATCTCACAATTCGCAGCGGAACAACATATAATAGATAAATGAATAATCTTTAAACAAAGAACTATATCAGTTATTACATTACATTTCATTACATCATATCATCAGAGTGTACAACATCAAACAATGCAGCGGAAAAAAAACTACTATATAAACTAGTAATACGCCATGCCATCCAGCTTGCCTCCTGCAATTCCTGAATTCCAGAATATCCTGATAAACCTTAACTCTTGACTGCCTGTGTGGAAATTGGTGGGCACCCAGAGTTTAGGAAGGAAAACAATAAACTTCGAGTCAGTCATGTGACTGGTGTGGGAACTCAAAAACAGTTTATTTATCTTTAAAATCAAAATAGAGGAATATTTTTAAAAATCAATTCGCAATGCTTTTAAAAATGAGACTACCATAAGACCTCCCGCCACACACACAATGCAAACGCAGACTTGGAGGAGATTACTTCTTATGTTAGTCAAAGATGCTTGATACGTATTAAAAAGAAACATTTGATATTATTACTAGTGCATAGTGTATAAAATATTTCGAAAGTAGAATATAAATCTTAGCCAGCATAGGTACCGTTATAGTATGCTTACTATAGCTACCATATTAGATGGCAGGTTCTACAACTAAAACCGTACAAGTCTCGTATTGTTTCTTTGGATTTCCAACGAATGATCAGGCCAAGGAACTTCCCATTGCCACATGAGAACGCCTCTGGATGGACGTCCCCGAGAACCAAACCGGATCTCTACCAACACAAGGCCGGGTTACCCCGAACTGAGTAACAACTGACCGAATATGCCATCCCCCGGTCCTTTGGGACCTTTAACCGAGCGCTCGCAATCAATTCACACAATCATAAAGTGTTTTCAACATGAGTAAGTATCTGGGCTCCATACCATGATACCACCCTTTTCCAGAAGGAAATGCACATATCCTAAAGGGCGCTACCCCTCATAACCTTGCCGCATCTTTCCTGTTTTGACCATTCCGGGGTGTGAGGCTCGACGAAGTTTCGTCCACAAAAACATACTTTATACAAAAGCCATGCTTTGGGTCAACAAATGATCATAGAAATGATCGCCAAGATAGACGATCAAATAAATGATCCTATCTCAAATAATAAACACAATGATCTTTTCACAGCAACACTCAGCATGTCACATTACCAAAATTGGGAATATATCGCTGATAACCTTCAACTATATAACCTCTGAGCTCGTACGTCTCAGAGAAGGGTGTTAAGCTAAGAGAATAAATTCTCCGCCACCAACAGAAATATATTTGAAAGAAATCGGCTTTATATCTCAACTTGTAATGTCAGGCATACTATCCATACAAGTCTGTTCCGGGATCGAACAGAACCGAAGGCACTTACAAAGAAGTCCTTGCAATCCGAATAATCTCTAATCACGTTCGGATTTCCCATCACATATGGAGATCTCTATACCGGGGATCAGCCAGTGCAGAGACAATCAACAAGAAACCCTTTCGTTTTCGAAAATATCCCGTCTTCAACACCGATCTTCAAATGAAATTCATAACGATGTATCACATATTCGAAATGGGTTATACGACCCCAAGGTCTTTTCCCGGTTAACCCGAATAGTGAGCGCTTATTTTAAAAAAATAAGTGTGGCATTCAATTTCAAGCAAATCACAACAAATGCCTATTTAAAGGTAAATATTGATAGTCGGTTATTGAACTATCAATAGATATGCCAACATCACCAGATACCAAATAATTTTCCAAATTATTTATTTCCCAAAAATATCTTTATAAGATATATATATATATTTTCCATTCTTTAAAAATAAATCAATATTTACTTTTAAACTCATTTTCCAAATTCCATTTATAAATTCCATATTGAATTTACATTTCCAAAATATTTATGAATATACGATTTCCATTCGTTTTCAAATATTCATTTTCAATTTATCTTTAAAAGGATAAATTCAAAATATTCACTTAATATTGGAAAAACATTTCCATACTTATTTATTTATAAGAAATTCACAATCCTTTTTATTTTCTATACTTAGAAAATATTTAATATACTCTAATCGAAATTAAGTATATATTTCATTCTTTAAGGAAATCATTCTCTTAAACATATTTATTTGGGCCAAAACGAATGTTGCGTAAAACATCGTTACGACAACCCAAAATCACTAGTATAGGGATTCGAAACTAAAATAGATATATAAATCCCAATACTATACAAAACATTTCCTTTCGGAAATCATCTATTATAACAACAGTGTTATAATCTACCATTTCCTTTTTATTTCTCGAAAACGTCTATTTCAACATTGAATGTTGAAATCTATGGTTTCGATAGTTAATACATTTTAAAACATCTTTAGATTGTTTTAATTCTATTTAAAACATCACATCCAAAACATTTTCTTTAACATCTTATTCACTATTCAAATTCGTGAATATACTTGTTAACAAATTTCATCATTTCTATTCATTTTATTTTAAAGGATTATTCACTGTCTAAAATATGAATATAACTCCATTACCAAGTTACAACAATTTACTTATCAAAATAAGTAGTTTGCGGATTTATAAAACAATGTTTATAAATTCCATTTCTATTTATTTTATAACAACTTCCTCTTATACATTTCCTTTATTAACTTATTCAATTTCATATCTCAATGATATACTAAAATTTCATATTATAAGTTAAATACTTATAATTTATTTGTTTGCAAAAACATTCTTTTAAACTTCATAATTATAAATCTTATAACTTATAAGATTCATTTATTTATCAAAAATCTATTCTTTTAAATAACTTTACAAATTTTATAAACCTACTGTTTATAAAATTCCATTTATAACTTCACCGTTATAATTCTATAAATTTCATTCATTTATGAAATTCATTCACAATTTATTCTAACACTTATAAAAGCTCGTTTTATAATTCAAGATATTCTAAATTTATAAATATCAATTTATAAATCTTTTATATGGATCAATTTATATTATTCTTTTAAAACGTCTTTAAACTCCTTTATAATTTCCTCGTTTTGATTTATAAAATAATCAAATTTCATAAATCCTATTTTTAAACTTTTTATAATAAATTCAGAAATCCCAGCTTAAACTATTTTATAAAATCATTAATCCCATATTTTCAAAAATCAACTTTTAACTGTATTTCTCAAAAATATCATAATTTTTATAATATTAAAATTATAACGTTTATTTATTTAAGATAAATCAATTCCAAAAATATTTTATAAACGTATACTTCCAAAAATCACTTTAGAAATTCCTTAAAATAAAAATCGTTATTTTTAAACTTCAAAAATTGGATCCGATGATGCAACACATCAAATAGTCAATCACGACTTTTCAATATCATATATCGATATGATAATCAATCAAACATCACAATATCTAAAATCAAATAAATATTTGTGAGGAATCTAGTTGGATCCCTCCAACCTGTTTCCCTGCATCCATAGACATTAGCACAATACCCATTCCACTTCGAGGTGGAATATCGCGGTATATGGGATTTTATAAATATTATCCGCTTACTAACGGCGCAATAGGATCTCATCCGCTATACAATGTGGGAAATCAATCAACTAGAATATATAAATATGCCAATATATATATATATATATATTGCTATATATATAATATAATACCAATTCCACTTCGAGGTGGAATATCGCGGTATATGTGTGTAATAAATAACCTCCGCTTACCAACGGCGTATAGGGTCTATTCACATCCAATATATATATATATATATATATATATATATATATATATATATATCAATCATCGTTCAAGCATTCAATCAACACAACTAACAATTTTAAATCTAACTATTTAAAATTTAAATAAATCCTTTTGAGTGAGAAGTTCTCACCTTTGCTTTTATTAGCAATCCATTTCCCATCTTGACTCGATTTTCTTGATTTATACCTTGTATAAATATTTACACAATTTATTAATATTCGAATCAATCGAATAATAAATTTTCCTTTGATTGTTAAATTAATCAATAGTTTTATTTAAACCAATTTCTTCTTAAATAAATTTATTTAACTAAAATTTAAATTTCCTTTTAAATCAAATTTATTTAACCAAGATTTTATTTTAACTAAAAATTAAATTTAATTAACCAAACTCTCTTTTAATAACTTAATCAATTATAAATTCAATTTTAACTAAAAATTTCTTTTTAGTAACTATAATAGATAAAACAAATTAATTATCGTAAACTATTGTTTATAACTACTTAACTAATCATTTCACTTTAAATTAATATCTTTATATCAATTTCTTTTAATAAATTTGTTTAACTAAAAATTTAAATTTTAAACTAAATTTACTTTAATAAATTATCTCACCAACATAATTGATTTACCGGTTAAACAAATTTTAAAAATCTGCATAGATTACCTTTCTCTGTAATATACATATATATTACATTTAATTTAAATGAATACTGCAATTTAAAATTTGAATTGACTAAATTAATTAAACCCCTTAATAAATTATTCTTAACCCATTTTTCCAAAAATAAATAATATTTCTTTTGATAAGTCATTTTATTTAATAAATTAAATCTCTAACCAATTTTTTTTCTTTTACAAAAATCTATCTAACCCAGATTTTATTTTAAAATTAATATATTTATTTCAAATGAATTTTCTTTTAATAAATTTGCTTATCTAAATTCTTCCTTTACATAAATAACCTATATTTATAATATAATATATTTTTTATAAAAAAAACAGAACTGCATATATTATTTTTCAACCTATGTTTATATATAATATATATCTGTAAACCGAAATTCCCATATATTCATAGAAAAAAATATATTAAATTGATAAATTAAGTCGAATACCTTACTGCAAATCAATACCCATGAGATCGCGACTACCATTCGAAATCCCCAAGCCCTAGCTTCACGCGTCCTCACTGCATCGCCGCCGCCGCTCGAATGCCTCGAATCGCGCCTCCCCTGACTTGCGCGTCCTCGATTCCCCTTTGCTCGATCGTGATTCGACTCGCGTATGAGAGCCAACCCCTCCCTTCGAATGATATTGCCGACCCCACGAATCGCGTCGCCGCCTTCACTGCTACCACGACCTCACCAAAAATCCACGCGCCCCACGCGACATGGCCTCGCGCGAACCCAGTAGCCGCCGCGCCTCGTGTGATGCTCGAGATCAACTCGCGAACGAAGATTTCGACTCCGGCTAGATGATTTTGGTTCAATTTTGAAATTGTCGCATGCGGCCATTTTTTTTTCTGATGTAAATTGAAACTTAATGGAAGAGAGGAACGGAGGAAGATACGAAAATTGGCTTCGGCCATTAATTTTTATCTTTCGTTTGATTTTGAACGAGAGTTCTCGATTTGATTTTCAGAGTGGGAGAGGGATATTTAAAAAGGGAACGAAGTATGCTCTGCACGATTTTTAGCGTGATCTTCTGCGTGAGAAAAGGGAGAACGTGTGTGCATTGACTAAATTTAAATTTAAATTTAAATTGAATCCAATTTGATTTCGACGCGTTTATCTCTCGTACGCTCACATAACAGCTCCGAAAAATACGAAATTTGAAATCCGAGAATAATTCAATATTACGGACCTAATGGAACTGGTTTCGTCGAATTCCGAGACTGTGCCTCGGACGGCTATTTTAAATATCGATTCAAACGATTAAATTTCAAAACTGAACAATCCACTTTCAAATTCAATTCTGAAGCTTCTATTATCTTGAGTATTATCAATATGAATTTTACAAGCCTTTGAAATATTTTTAATTGGCTTAAAATTGAAGATTCAAATTTTTATTCAACTTTCAATAGATTAAATTCTATAACTTAATCGCCAAATTCATTCTGATAATTTGAAATTCAATTCAAACCATCATTCAAATATGTAAAATTAATTAAATATTCCCAAATTAAATTTTTAAAAATTCTGGGTCGTTACATTTGGGATCAAGGGAAATAATTCACTCTATGTTTGCATTGCAACATTTCTTTCATCAAATTAAATTAGTGACCCAGCAAATGTCTATGACAGTTATGTTTTTCCCTTATCCAAATAGAAAATTTCTTATTATATTTTGTTTTTACTATACGTTTTCTTTTTTTTAAATCAAACGACAACACAGGAATAAGTTTCTCTCTTTTTTTCTCTTACATTGCTTCTGTTTTACCTGCTCTAAAGTCAAATGTAGGACATGGACTTTGCTATATATGCGTGAACTTTAGATGCTTAAATAAATTTTGGTTTAGATGCGTGAACTTTATATGCTTAAATAAATTTTGGTTTTACTTGAACATATATTCCAGTTTTAGGAGTTAATGTATATATATATATTGGATTAGTTTATTGAAAATAGTTGAGTCAAGCTGCCATTTTCTATAGGTTAGCACAGACTTAGACCTAAATTATATTAAAAGTTAGATTATTTAAAGATAAACTATGTCTACTTCCAAAGTTAAAATCAGATTAAAAGTGCATTTAACAATATAGAAAAAGCACTAAAATGCAAGAGAACCGATCTTTGTTAGTATTTGATCAGTAAAATAAGGACAGTAAGGAAAAAATAAATAAAACAATGATACCTATCGTTAAACAAAATGACTTGTTCAGTTTCTTATTGAAATTGTTTGACAATTAGCATAAGATAGTCATAAGAAGCCATAGTAACTAGTTAGCACATGAGCAAAGCATGTGAAATTTAGCTGTGATGTCTTCTACATATGGTATAAGTTGTTTGGTTTAAGCACTTTTGTACCTGACAGTCATTTGGTTTCAGCACTTTTCATTTATTCTTGACTACATTTCATGTTACTACTGCCTACATCAACTATATTCCATCCTGTGTATATTGTATTTTTGATTTATTTTGCTAATTTTTGAACTTTTACTTTACAACTAGATAGATATCTTTGATGCAAAAATGTGCTGCAACAAGTTATGGATCAAAATTATTTTTGATGCCAGACCTGCATTTTGTTTTGTATGCTTGTATGTATTTACTATTTTTTTGTCACTAGTTGCTACTTCTTCTACATTTTTTATAAAATATTATTGATATATTATATATGTTTTGATGTAAGAATATTGCGTATTTTAATTATTTAATTTTATATGTTGATTATGAGAGTGTGATAAATATAACATGTTGATTATGAAATATGCATGTTGATTTTGACTGTGCCGGTATATTAACAATGACTGATGGATATAGAAATGGTATTTGAAAGAAGGGAATGTAGAAATAGTAAACGAGAAGGTTTGTAAAATGCTGTGTAAAATTTCAACAGGCTTTAAAAAAGCCGTGATAGACTTCAACAGCATTTCAAAACCGTCATAAAAGGGTTCTTAACGATGAAAAAGGATTTGAAAGAACACTCACAGCAACACATAAAATGCTATAAATAAGTATTATGGCAAGAAATAACCGCCATTAAATACGTTTAAAAGAAAAATTGGAACGCTAAGAAAAGTTTTTGGTTCATGAAAAAAATGCTATGAAATGTATTAATAACATACAAAGAACACTGTTATAATGAAATTTTCACAACGTTTACATTATTGCTATAGTATGTTCCTGACCTACTATGGCAAGTCGTTATACCGCGTAGTTAAAACCGCTATTAAAGCCTTTTACACCGTTTTTTAAATAGTGTTAAAGGTCCTGTTTGCTGTAGTGCTCAAAAGTTTTGATATAGTCAAGTTCTAGTAAGTATAAGTTATTTGTTTTATATATACAAAAAAATTAAAATGTATTCTTTTTTTATTGTGTGATTTAATTATTGACATTCTACCACTTTCTTTTATGTAGGTAACTACTATTAAAGTTCGTTAACTGATCAAAAGAAAAGAAAGCTCTTTGTGTCCTAACTAAGTTTAAAACTTTTCGCAATTCTCTTTATTTTGTTAATCTTTTGTTAAGCCACAACTTTATTTTATATTATCATGAAACCATTTGAAAACCTAGGTTGAAAAGTTCAGTCTACAAGAATTGAAATAATGAGAGTATAGAGCAGTTAAAGGTTGATAAATCTTGTAAAGTTAGAAGTATAAGTAATAGTAGTCAGGATATGGGATGTGATTGGTAGTGTACGGACATCATTTTTGAGAAATATTATCTAAATGTCTAAATTAGAGAACCTATCATGTCCAGTATCTTAACTTTGTGTTAGAATAGGGGTGAGTGCAATGATTAACAATTACAATTGACTTAGCTAACGACTTTGAGTTTATTGAGTCTTTGAATTGAGTTAGCCAAAGATTTCCATTACATTAAGTTGCCCCCTTTAGAGTCAAAGGTAGGCCAAATACGTTTATGCCATTGCAAACGTACGATTTAGCTTTCGCATCTGCAGGGATCACAGTTAAAGCTTGTAAGTTATGTAGATATATAACTTACAGTAATAAGCCAATAAGCGTTGCTAAAGCGCATGAAAATAGTAGCTTGCCTAATCCTCCCCAATGATGCAGTTCTAGGATTGTGATAGACTTACATTGCAACTGGGTTATTAATGTGTGTGAACTGGGCTTTAGTTTTGTACATTGCACTTGGGTTTGTGATAGACGTATTCCATTTGGTAGGTAATGTGAAATGATATTACCATTTGAGGAAAAAATGCATTTAGATACAAAACTCAATATAGATGAACATTCTTTTTGTCTATATATTCCGTAACCCAAAATTGGTTTTGAAATGTCGACATATAATACATGTACACAAAAATATAATAATGAAATTTTGATACACAATTAAGGATTCGTCTATGAATATAATACATGCACACAATAATAGGGGGTTACCAGTACATAACAATGTTTTCCTAATGAGATTTTGCGACATGGTTTAACTTACTATAAGAGAGACAAAGTTTTCTAGTTATAGGCTATCATTATTTGATATCTTCAAATAGCATTGTTGGTCCAACAAGTCCGCATTGTTCATAGAATAAAACTTGAAACTTTTGAAAACTCCCAATTCCTTATGTAGTCTGATTGTAGATAATTCTCTTAATAAAGATCATATTACTCGGACGGCGATAGTAAATATTGTAAGAATAATTTTTTTCTTCTTCTTTTAGAGTTTGTCCCCAATAATAATGTACATGTAATAAACAAAACCATTCACTAACCCTAAATCTAAATGGCTTTCAAGCCTAGTTATAGGATCAAAAAAGCGTAACCAAGTTTTCTACAACTCGATAATATAAGAAATTGCTATGTATGAAGTTATATGGTACATTAATGTTAGTTATATGGTACATTAGAGGCTTGAATTCCCCGGCTAAGCAACTTGATTTAATGCAAATATTAAGTGTAATAGTTATTCTTTCATTGGTTTAATGAAAGTAAGCCATCGTCAAATAAAATTAGTAACATAGCATATATGTTGGGTCCTAAAATGGAAGTTAGTTGATCATGTACACTAGTTAATGGCTCTAACTTAGTTGATCAAAGGTTAGATCTATAGAAATACATTAGTAGTTTGTAATTATCATATAAGATATAGGCTTTTTCCTCAAAACACACACACAGACGAAAGCCATTATGTCAATAAATTGAGGTGGTGATGAAGTGGTTGTTTGTGCCCATCTCATCAGGGTGTCTAAGTTTGAGGTACGACCTTATCTATCTGTCATGTTATAGCTGTTGTGGATAACCAAGACTTTTAATAATCTTAATTTCATTATAAATTAATCTACTGTATTTATGATGGATTATCATATTCAATTATCTTTAGGTAAGGATGTTTTAGCATTATACTGCTTCAGACTAATAATTTTTTTCTTGAGCAAGTCCATTTCTTTATGGTTTCATTGGTAATAATGCAAACAAATTTTACATATATTTTGCAACATTTTTTTCTTTTTTTCTTTAATAAAATTCATCATTTGTGTTTTTTACAGGGTAGATGTGTTGAGTAAGCTAGTTGAATTAATAAATTATAATCATTTTGCGTTCACATAAGCATGATCCAACAATTTTCACTTAATAGCAGATCTGATCGAAAAATTCGCATTTACATTAGGTTTCCTTTCTATGCTGCATATGTAGTTTAGTTTGCTGATTTCCACACATGTCGCAGTCTAAGATGCATTTATATTCTGCAGCCATTCAGTCTATTGCTTTCCTAGTTGATAGTCATTTTCGTTGTTCACTTTTTTTTTTTTTTTTTGAAACTGGGTACTTATATTTACAAAGTAGGCAGCACACAAGTCTGCAAGAATCATCATGGCGCACAGTTTAATATGCCAGAGGCAGGGATCGAACTGCCGACCTTGTCGTCAACAGCCTGGCGTTTTACCACTGCACCAAGGCCTCGGACTCGTTGTTCACTTTAGCTGTAGTTCAAACTGTCATTTCCCAACATGTATGTCGGCTTATTTTTCCACTATATCTACTGTGGTTCTGGATCTAGCGAGTCATGTGCTCTATTCTGGTCATTGTTTATATGGTGCGCTCTCTTTCCCATGTGGATGCTAGATAAGAAGTTTTAATATTTTGTTCTATTGCACCTATTGCATATTCTAAAAAGTACAACAAATCATTTTTTCACACTTTTGAGTTTGATTTTTTTCATAGCTTTGCTTAAGGAAGAGTGTTGGGCACTAGAATTTAAAAAAATTGCAATACAGCCACATTGGGTCCTCTTTGGAAGTGGTCATAACTGATGGCATATTCTTAGACTATTCTCCTCATGAAGATAACAAATGGGAAAAGAACCCTTATTTATGTACTGATTTTCTACTTTGTAGAATTGTGTGCTATAAAATAGTTATTCATGGTTTAATTCGGGTGTGGACGATCTTTGAAATATTTTTAGTGTTTACTTGAGTTTCTTAATAATGTATTTGTTGAGTTTTAAAGAACAACCTGATGGTGTTTGAATTATATGTACGAAATGCATAGTGTGAATATGTGAAATTGTTTGACTGATCTGTATGAAATATTATGCTGCACTTTAACGTATTTGTTGTCTGCGAAAAAAATGAGAAGATGTATAATATATATATATATATATATATATAAGAAAAAGATGAAACTGAAACTTATAAATGTTATAAATTAATATTACATGGAATAGCATTAGATAAATGCATTGATTAAAAAACGCTATAGAAACTGTGTGGGATTTAAGAATTATGCATAAAATCGCTATAATATAACATCGTAAATGCTACAGAAACAAGAATAACGCTATACAAGTATGAT
Source organism: Allium cepa (assembly GCA_030765085.1). Classification (NCBI taxonomy): domain Eukaryota; kingdom Viridiplantae; phylum Streptophyta; class Magnoliopsida; order Asparagales; family Amaryllidaceae; genus Allium; species Allium cepa. Next base: position 514,140,087 of record CM060941.1, read on the forward strand.
AAGAAACATTGTCGAAATAGAAATGAAACACTATACAAATATGAAAAGAAATGCTATGGAAATAGAAATGAAATGCTATAAAAGTATGATAAGGAACGCTATTGAATATAATCTTAATGCTATAAAATAGTATGATAAAACGCTATGAAATGTGCCCAACAAATGCTATAGAAATCAACTACTGGATAATATTTCCTTTAGCGTTGTGGTTTAATAATAGAAGGAAAACGCTGTGGAAAATAAATTTTCATAGCGTTTTTTATGCTATGTAAAGCCAAAGGCCTACCGTAGCATGTCATTCTCAGAAACGCTAAGGTAGGCTATAATGCATTTTCTAAACACTATGAAAGCCCTTTTTTGTTGTACTGGTGCTAACTTCCCTGCCTGCCTAAACTTGATAACACCTTTTATCAATGATACTTTGATGAAAACATGATCCCCAATATACAGAACTCTAAATATTTTCTGTCTTCTATCTACATAGCTCTTCTACCTCAACTGAGCTTCCTTCATTCTCTCCTTTATCAGCTCAATCTTCTCTGTAGTTTCTCTTACCAAATAGGGACAAGGACTAATCTACCTCTGATCTCTAACAAACATAAGGAAGATTTTCACGGACTTCCATACATGGTGTAACGACCTGGGATTTTCGATCCCGAAAATTCCAAATAGTTAGAAAAAAAAAGATAGAAGAATAAGAAGAACAAAAAAACACCAACATCTCAAATTCGCATCGGATAAAATATAATACAAATAATATCAATTATACAAAGGAATTATGTATATCTGTCAAATACATTTATAATACATCAGAGTTACACACATATATACAGACACTGGATATACACAACCATCATGTCGCAGATATACATCAACATAATACAGCGGAAACACTCCATATGTTCCCACCATCCGACTCACCTCCTGAGCTCCAGAATGTCCTTACCTGAAAATCTGTAATACTCGGTCTGACCCTAGTATTACATCAAAGTAACATCCGGGTCAGGCTGTAAACCAGCGTAAGTAAATCCATCTAATTTGGAATACCAAGTTCAAACCATAAAAGAAAACCCGGGTAACTCGTACTTCAACACGGGTTCATTTATGCTTAACACTTATTTCACAAATCAAATTCTAAGTATGCCTACATAGTTCAAAAGTCCATATTATTTAGTTTCAATCTATTGATTTCTCACATCAATTGAAATAGAATCATGTAGATTACAAATCGAAGTGGGTTCGGGTATTACCAATCCCGAACCTGGTCTCTTCGAATCCCATGTTACCCTAACTTATATTATTCAAGTGGAAACAATTAAATTTTAAAATGCAGGATACCAACCTTTACACAATAACTCATCATCGATAGATAACCACATTATCTTTGTTCTGTCCAAAGATATCATATCACAAATCATTTCGTACCAGAAATATCAACCAATCTTCATAAGCAAGATTAATTAGTCACACCATTTCTAATTAATTTAAATAAATTAAATTAACTACTTAATCATTTTTAATCCTGCTTACTTATCAGTAATTAATTACAAAACATAAATTAATCATCCCATGATTATCTTCTCTAATTACATCTGGTAATTAGCCTTTAATTAATTACCCAATTTAATTTAACTTCCACCCACATACATTAATTATATATATTCTTAATTAATTTCTTACGTTAATCACCCCATAATCACTAACATTGATTAATTACCCTTTAATTAATCACACTCATTCACTAACTAACCCCTTAATTAATTTTCATAATTAATCCATACTTTAGTTAATTACACTAAGTAATTAATTCTTTATTACTTCCACTAAGTAATTTTCCTTCTTATTAATTACACAAAGTAGTTAAGCTCAATCTACTTCCTTTCTTCAATTAACTTCATACAGTAATTATCCATTAATTACTTCATTAAGTAATCGCGCTTTGTAAATTACATTAAGTAATTATATTTAACCAATTTCCACAATTGATTAATCTTAATTAATTTATCTAACTAATTGACTTAAATTGATCCCATTAAATAAATCATTTCATAATCCCAAATTAATGATCTTTCATTAATTACACTCATTAACCATCCCATAACTACTTCCTTAAGTAATTATGTTTTAATTAACCATTATTAATTTAAAATTTCTTAATTACCAATTAATAAATCTCTAATTACCTGATTAATTATATACTTAATTGCAACTTAATTAATCTTCAATTACTTGATTAATTAATTCCTAACCATTAATTAATTAATCATTTTTAGCTAAACTTATTTTAAATTTTCAAAACCTTGTTTGTTTTTCATAAAATCTTTCTTTAAAACTGCCAACCCTTGCTTCGGGTTCCTACCGAGGACCACTCGGGTCTTGCCCGAGATTCCTTCTTCTTCCTTTTTTTTTTAATTTAGTTTTAACTAAAAATCCGGAACAAATCACTCACGCTAAAATTTGAAACCCACCCCGAGCCACAACGCATCTTCCCCGATCCCTTACCCGAGATTTCTCCTTCCACCACTCGAGCTCAGCACTAACGGATATGTGAAAACCCCAGTGCACATGCACATGTCTCCAATCACCATTCTGATCATTGTCACTCTCGCCGCGAGTCGACTCAAACCTCACTACCCGATTTCGATCATCAATACTTCAATTCGAACAAGAAAACAAAATCGAGCCAGATAGAACCCAATCCAGTAACGAACCATCACCAAAAATCTTCCCCAAGCTACCACTTCCGGCAGTCGGAGACACCATCACTCCGCCCAAAACTCCATCGCAACCACACGCACCTGTTCCCCCATGTCCATCGGGATAGATGAACCCACGCCTTCGCCATTGCCTTGCAAATCCTGACGACACGAACCCGCTCTTGGACCCTAAATTCCATCGCGTGCGCTAACCTCCACGATACCCAGATAAATGCAATACCATTTTCCCTCGTCCCCAGGCCTATAACCTACCTCTCGCCCCAATTTCGATGTCACCGACCATCTCGCTCGTCTGAAATTGACAAAATACCCAATCTCGACCGTCTTGCTAATACACATCAACCACAATCGTAAAAATCATCAGATTATTTTCAAAAATAAACATATTCAAATACAAATCGATTCAAATGATCAAAACATAGAAATTCAAGAATCAAATTTTGGACTTGAACTTTTTTTAGTGTCCATTCTTATTTTAGAAATAACTACTTGATATACGTTCCTGGAATTAACCTTTTAAAGTTAATCTGGTAGATACACACAAATTTCTTTTAAAGATCCCATCATAAAATCCCTTAAATCATGAGATATAGATTTTTAAACGAGGTTTTTTTTTCTTTTTCTTTTTATTGTTAGAATCAAATAGAGGCTAATTATATATGTACTCAGTCCTGCACCTAAGTATAATTCAATAATTCAACTATTTTCCTGACAATACACATCCATGCATAACATAATTTCCAACATTTCTTCACAGATTAGTATATATATCTCAGAAAAACCCAGGATTAGCTTTGGAGAAGAGTTTACTCACTTGTAATGTTTGAACAGAGGAACTGGAATTGGTTATTTTTGAAAACTTTGATCTTTGAACCAGAAAATGTTTTGATTTGAGCTTGAAAACAGTAAGCTTCTGATCTGATCCTTGCTCTAGAAATTTGTTTTGAGACGAAGCTTAAATCTTGCTTGATGTTAGAGTTGAATCTAATTCAGTCTTGGATTCCCTTTGCTTTTGATAATAAAGGTTTTTTTTAATTTGTTTTTACCGAGCAAATTCTCGAATCCAGGCAGAAATGGAGAAGGCAAAGCAGAGGTATATAGGCTGCTCTTCGGTGTATACATTGTTAACCCTAACTTGTTCACAAGTTAACAGGTCCACGAGTTAAGGCATGTACGACTCAAGGCATGTACGACTCAAGGCATGTACGAGTTAAAGGATACATGAGTCAGCAACTTCCTACAACTTAAAGACCTCTACGAGTTAGCAAGCTTACGAGATAAGCAGCCTACGAGTTAAGGAGTACCCGAGTTAAGCTACTTGCGAGATAAGCCTTTACGAGTTAGCATATCTACAAATTAGCAAGTGTACGAGTTAAGATCTTCCACAAGTTAAGCCTCTACGAGTTAATCCTCTGCGAGTTAAGATCTTCTACGAGTTAGCAGGCATACGAGTTAAGAAAAGCTAACGACTTAAGGTCTTTACGACTTAAGGAAATTGATGGCCTACGACTTAATGATAACTGCAGTTTGTACGACTTAAGACCCTTACGACTTAAAGAAGTTATACGACTTAAGGAGGATACGACCTAAAGACACACCTCTTAACTCGTCTACGAGTTAAGACTTGCTTTAAACCAGTTGCAATTGGTTAAGTCGACTACGACTTACGACATAAAAAGAGTCGTATACGACTTAAGAAAGGAAATTAGCAATTGCAGCCAGATAACTCGCACACGACTTAGAACTTAGGGATGGGTTCAAAAAAGGGGAACTGCCATAGACTCGGCTCAGTGACCCGGGGACGACTTACCTTAAGTCGAACACGACTTATCTTAAGTCGGCCACGAGTTAGGACTTAGCACTTTTTCCGCCCAGAACTCTCTATAAATATGAAACCATCTCCAACATGCAAAGGACCTTTGGGGCTCATTCTCTTCAAGCGCCATTACTCTGCCGAATTCCAGACGACTTCAAAGCTTTTTAGATCCAACAAACTTCTAAAGGAACTCCATGAAGGAATCATCCACATTCACCATGGATTTGAAGATGATTGTCAACATCAAAGCTTGAGCTACTTGTTTCACATATCCTATCACTTGAAGTGTGTTGTAATTGAAAGATCTTGTAAAGAATTGTAATCAAACTAGTGATAAAAAGATTAAAGTGGACGTAGGCTGGATTATAAGCCGAACCACTATAAATACTGTGTCTCTTACTGTTTTTCTACATACTTTCTGCTTACTTCTGTTTCCCGTACAAACGGGTGGTGCTTTCACAATCACATCTTATACACCAGGGTGTTAGCGTTTAAATTTTTTCGTTAACATTTTGGTGCTTTCACTGAGAATTGAACTCAGGACATCTATCATCATTGTTTCAGAAAGATTTGTAGATAGAGTTTCTTTAAGAACCAGAAGTCTATCCGAAATCATGGCTCCTGGAAGGAAAAGTAAATCTGTGAGATCTGCAAACATTCAAGAGGGAACCTCCACTTCCCCAACACCAAATCAAGCCACTCCAGCTGTTGGAGTTTCAAAAGCGGAATTGGACGCTGCTATCTTTGGGTTGAATCAGCAAATAAATGCCCAGAACGCGCAATTGGAAGCTCAGAATGCTCAGAATGCTCTGATTCTGAATAGGTTAAACGATCTGCTCGGGGCAAACCGTCAACCTGCGAATAATGAAAGGAACTTTGTCGGTAATGTCCATGATGCTGAAACTAGAAACATTCCCGAAAGGGCTGCTAGCCCCTTTGAACAGACATTGCCTGAGGCTGGAGGATCCAGAAATAGGAATGACGAAGAATATCTTTCTGGTATGGTTCGACAGATTATGAAAGAAAGTATGCAAAGGGTCGAAGATGAGAAAGAGTGGGGTTTCGCTCCGAGCAAGACTCCGTTTACTGAAAAGATCCTAAAAGCTGAATTCCCAAGGAAGTTCGTCCCTCCGACCATTCCAGCTTACAAAGGGACAAGTGATCCAAATGAGTTCCTGTACAAATATGATTGGCACATGACAGGTGCCAGAGCTTCTGACGAGATAAAATGCCGCTATTTTCCTGTGTATTTGGAAGGGGTAGCTCTGCTTTGGTTCACAAAACTACCTGTCCGGTCCATCGATCAGTTTTCAGACCTAACCAGGAAATTTAAAGAGCAATTTAGGCTATATGCTTCAAAGGCAAAAGACATCATGTCGTTATCCGGTTTGGAACAGAATCCGGGGGAAACTATCAAGTCTTTTTTAAATCGCTTTAATATAGCGTTAGCTGAGGTGGATAATGCAGAACCCCGCATGGTCTTGACCTATTTGATGAGAGCTATTGATAAGTCAAGTGAATTCGGAAAGTGGCTGAACATGAAGGAGCCAAATTCTCTGGAAAAGTTCTACAAAAAGGCGGATGAATTCATGCGTTTGGAAAGCCGTCCTGTCCCGGCAAAGGCAACAGTAGAGAAAGCTGAAGACAACACTGCTGCGCCACGTAAGAATGGATCTGTGGGACAGAAAAGAGAAAATAATGATGGAAGGAAACAACACAATTCGAAGAAGCCTCGATCCTTCAAGCCATCAGAATATACTCCTTTGTTAGAGACACCAGAGCGCATCTACCTGGCTACAAAAGATTCTTTTGAGTATCCCAAACCTCCTGTTCTCAGAACCGGAAGAAAAGCTGTGCAAAGTGGGAAGTTCTGTCGCTTCCATAATCAGCCTGGTCATGACACAGACGACTGCCGTCAATTGAAAAATATAATCGAAGAATTGCTAAGAGAAAATAAGCTGCAGCAATTTGTGAAGAAGAGTGGTAATGATCCTGCTTCGTCAAGTCAGGGGCAACAAGCTCTTGCTCATCAGCCCAGGACAAATGAGAAGGCCGCAGGACATGAATCTGGAAGGCCAGTTATTAATGTCATCACAGGAGGACCCCACCCAGCAGGCAGAAGCTGGGGTGAAATGGAGAGGTACACTCGAGCTCTGAAACATATGCCAACTGAAGAGAATGTCTTTGTTTTAGAGGACTCTACACCCCTGAAACAACAAAGGACTTTTAATGATGATATTGTGTTCAGGGCTAGAGATTCCACGGGCATTGAGGCCCCTACTTTGGACCCGTTAGTCATCTCGGCCGGTATTGGACCGGCTATTGTCAGAAGAGTTCTTATTGATTGCGGCGCATCTTGCAACATCCTCTTCAAGAAAACGTTTGACCAGATGAGAATCCCGATGGCGGATGTGCAAGCCTCATCTCAGAAGATTGTTGGCTTCACTGGGAAGCCAAAGCAACCAGTAGGAACCATTGACTTGCTTGTGGAACTCGGAGAAGGAGAAAGAAAAGTAGTTCGCAAGCAGACTTTTGTGATAGTAGATGAATTTTCTGCTTATAATGCTTTCTTTGGTCGACCTATTCTTGCTGCATTCAAAGCTGTCCTTGCCCCATGGTGTCTTACTATTAAATTCCCTACAGACAATGGGGTAGGAGTTATTAAAGGAGACCAGAACGCTGGGCGAGAATGTTATATGACAGAGCTGCGAGAAACAAGGAAGAGAGAAATGGGGAAAGATGCGGCAACCCCAATCCGCTTCAAAACACCAACCCTATAGCAACTACAGGGCGGACCCTGCACTGGCGAGCATAGCGGGGCACGAAAAGTGATGGATCCTAGAAAGGCCAGTGCGGGGGAGAGTAGGGTGGTACCAGCAGAAACAACGATACCGGTGCCCGTTGATCTGAAGGACCCAAACAAGGTGCTGAATGTGGGTTCACAACTTAATGTGTCAGTTCAGAATGCCTTGATATCTTTTTTGAAAGCAAACCTGGATGTTTTCGCTTGGACCCATGCCGATATGTGCGGAATATCCCCAGAAGTTGCGGTACATGCTCTGAATATTGACCCAAAGTTCACGCCAGTAAAGCAGAAAAGAAGAATCCAAGGTCTAGAAAGGTCGACAGCATTGAAAGAGGAAGTTGACCGGCTCATGGAGAATAATTTCATCAGAGAATCTACCTATCCAAATTGGGTTTCAAATCCAGTGCTAGTTAAGAAAGCCAATGGTAAATGGAGAGTGTGCATCGACTTTTCAGATCTAAACAAGGCCTGTCCCAAAGACTGCTTCCCATTACCCAGGATCGATCAACTGGTAGATGGAACAGCGGGTCATGAATTGTTGTCTTTTATGGATGCCTACTCCGGATATAATCAGATCATGATGCATGAGCCAGATCAGGAGGACACAAGCTTTATCACCGATGTCGGTCTTTACTGTTACAGAGTTATGCCCTTTGGGTTGAAGAATGCGGGGGCAACATACCAAAGACTGGTTAATGCTATGTTCAAACCGCAGTTGGGAAAGACTATGGAAGTTTACGTTGATGACATGCTAGTAAAATCTAAGAAAGCAGTGGATCACATCGAACACTTAGCAGAAATGTTCGCAATTCTCCGAAGATACGGAATGAAGCTTAACCCTTTAAAATGTTCTTTCGGGGTAGAATCTGGGAAGTTCTTGGGTTTCATCGTGAGCGCTAGGGGCATTGAAGCTAGTCCGGCTCAAATCACTGCTCTAAAAGAAGTCAAAGCTCCTAAAACAAAGAGGGAATTGCAAAGTCTCAATGGAAAAATTGCCGCCTTAAGTCGGTTCATATCCAAAGCTACTGATAAATGCATTCCATTCTTCGACGCTCTAAAGAAAGGAAAGAAAAACTTTGACTGGACTCCCGAATGCCAGAAAGCTTTTGAAGAATTGATTCAACATATGGAAACGCCTCCAATACTTTCCAGGCCCGGCGATGGCGAGGATCTTCTTATATACTTGGCAGTTTCATCTCATGCTTTAAGTGCAGCGCTGGTACGGGAAGACAAAAGGATTCAACATCCAGTTTACTATATCAGCAAAAGACTCACTGGGGCAGAAATGAATTACTCCAAGTTGGAAAAACTCGCCTATTGTCTATTGATTGCCTCAAGAAAGTTGAGGCAATATTTCCAGGCTCATCCTATCAAAGTCCTCACTGATCAACCTTTAAAGCAAGTCTTGTTTCGCCCTGAGACTTCGGGCCGCCTTTTAAAGTGGAATATTGAATTGAGCCAATATGACATCACTTATCATCCTAGAAAAGCGATCAACGGACAAGCTTTGGCAGATTTTATTGCAGAATTTACAGACAAGGGTAACAGCGAGGAAGAAACAATCGAGAACTCCCCAACCCAATGGAAGTTATTTGTAGATGGCGCAAGAAATGATTACTGTTCAGGTGCTGGAATTGTTCTTGAAACTCCTGAAGGCCGGTCATTATGCTATGCGCTAAGATTAGAATTTCCTTCAACAAACAATGAAGCAGAATATGAAGCTCTGATCGCTGGTTTGAAAATTGCTAAAGAACTAAACATTCGAGCGTTACAGATCTTCAGTGATTCTCAGCTTATAGTATGCCAAGTCAAGAAGGAGTTTCAAACAAAAGGAGGAAATCTGCCCGCTTATGTGTCAAAGGCTTGGGAACTTTTATGTGAATTCGACCATTACACGATAAGTCATATTCCTCGAGAAGAAAACATGAAAGCAGATTCTCTCGCAAAATACTCAAGTTCTGGCGAAGCCCAATCCTTAGGGTTAGTTCCAGTGGAAGTTTTGTCAAATCCGAGCATTGATGAAATGGATATCGATTGGGTTATGAGTATGTCGCAAGAGCAAGAATCATGGATGACTCCAATAACAAAGTATCTACTCAATGGCTCTTTACCAGAAAACTCTAAAGAACGACAAAAGCTACTGAGAAAAGCTTCTCGATATATAATCCAGGATGGTCAATTATACAGACGAGGATTCTCAATGCCATTGCTTCGATGTGTATCCCGGGAAGAGTCCAAAACAATCCTAACTGAAGTGCATGGAGGAGAATGCGGTGATCATTCAGGTGGTCAAACATTAGCAAAGAAAATTCTCCGATACGGATATTTTTGGCCAGAAATTAATCGGGATGCCGCAGATTACTCCCGAAAATGTGACAAGTGCCAAAGATATGCCAAAATTCCTAGAGCACCTTCTACCGAACTCACACAGATGATCAGTCCATGGCCATTTGCAATTTGGGGAATGGATCTCATTGGGCCGCTACCAACCGCTAAATCAGGGATTAAATATGCTATTGTTGCGGTTGATTATTTTACTAAGTGGGCTGAAGCTGAACCATTGGCTACTATCACTTCTAAGAAAGTGATAAGCTTTGTGACCAAGAATATCATTTGCAGATACGGTGTGCCTCAAAAAATAATCACAGACAATGGTACTCAGTTTGAAAGTGAGGAATTCCAGGATTTTTGCAAACGATTCAAAATCCAGAAAAGCTTTTCGGCAGTAGCTCATCCGCAGGCAAACGGGCAAGTGGAAGCAGTGAACAAGATCATCAAATCAACCATCAAAAAGCAACTCGAAAGAGCAAAAGGTGGTTGGGTCGATAAACTACCACTTGCACTATGGGCATACAGAACTACTCACAAAACTGCAACTGGGCATACTCCTTTTTCGTTAGCATACGGATCGGAAGCAATGATCCCGGTTGAAACAGAGGTCCCTTCACACAGAAGAATCCATTTCAATCAAGCAGAAAATGAAAAGCTGCAACTTGAAGCGCTGGATCTCCTTGATGAAAAAAGAGATGAAGCTAACCTCAGAGTTGCAGCTCATCAGCAAAGGATAGCCAGACATTTCAATTCCAAAGTTCGTCAACGCAGCTTTGAAATTGGAGATCTAGTCCTAAAAAGAATTATGACTGCGACAGGTGTGTTTGGGCCAAATTGGGAAGGACCGTATGTGATAGGTCAGAAACTTCTTGACGGCACATTCAAGCTCACCACAGTTGATGGAGATCAAATTCCAAGGGCATGGAACAGCAATCACTTGCGTCCATACTTTACTTGAAAATTTTGTTGAAACATTGTAAAAAGAATTATGAATGTATGATTCCTGTAATTGAAAGCAATTGTGAAACTGATGCAAGTAAATAATGAAAGAATATAAAGTGGATGTAGGCCCAATTTCATGGCCGAACCACTATAAATCTTGTGTTCCTTATTATCATTATATGTTTGCTTTGTTTTCGATATAAAAATACACAAAATGTATTGCTGAAATATCGATTTAAATTTTTGCAGACAGTGGAGATAAAACTTGCGCATAATAAGACCGAGCGATTCTCACCATCATTCAACAAACAAATTTCAAGTCACAAAGACCCCGAATTCAAATCCTAGATAGGAAATGCTTCAATTGAACGGCTAATGATTTCGATAGGAACGAGCCCTTGCTGATAAATTGAGATTGTTTAAACAAACAAACATCCAATTAGGAAGCTAGTGCCCGTTCTCACGAACTTGCCTGGCAATGAAGTACACTTCCTTGGATTAAACAAGCCACTTGTGAGAAAAAGGGGGATGAAAACTTGAAAAGAAAGAAAAAAAAAAAAAAAAAAAAAAAGGGATCGCTGAAAAGGCATAAGCAAGTGAACAGAGGAACAACCAAAGCTACCATCAGCGCCACAAGTCCTCTTCGGAGGCGCAACTCTTCGGATAATAAAAGACCTCTAATGGGTCATATGCCACAAAAAAGAAAGTTCTCTACTCAACAAAAAAGATTGGAGGAGTCATGACCCTCCAACCATGAGAGAGTAACTTCCAGGCGATGAAAACCCTCTCTGAGGCACATTTCACCAGGAGTTGAAGTGTTATAACCGCTCTTCGGGATTTCACTTCACCAGAGTTGAAATGTAAACAAAATAAAAGCCCTCTTCGGAGGCCCATTTCACCAGGAGTTGAAGTGTTATAACTGCTCTTCGGGATTTCACTTCACCAGAGTTGAAATGTAAACAAAATAAAAGCCCTCTTCGGAGGCCCATTTCGCCAGGAGTTGAAGTGTAGCAGCCGCTCTTCGGAATTTCACTTCACCAAAGTTGAAATGTAAAAACAAAGACCTTCTTGAAAGCACACGTTTCACCGAGATTGAAATAAAACTTCCAAGTGTTGAAACGTGAAAAGGCTTTCTTCAAAGGCACAACTCTTTGGGGGTACACGTTTCACCAAGATTGAAATAAAACTTCCAAGTGTTGGAACGTGAGAAATCCCTCCTCAGAGGTACAACCCCCTCCCGGGAACACAATTAAGAAAAAAGACCTCTTTGGAAACCCACGTTTCACCGAGATTGAAATAAAACTTCCAAGTGTTGAAACGTGAAAAGGATTTCTAAAGCATAACTCTTTGGAGGTACACGTTTCACCGAGATTGAAATAAAACTTCCAAGTGTTGAAACGTGAAAAAATCCCTCCTCAGAGGTACAACTTTCTATAAAAAAAAAATCCTCATCAAAAGCGTACTTTAACTTTCAAAGGAAAAGTAATTTGCCTACTGTGGGAAATGATCGTAAAAAGAAAAGAAGTTAAAGTACCCTTCAGAGGTCCGCTTTACCACATAGAGGAATTCACTTGATGAGATATGCACATAAGCAAAAGAAAAAAGTGATTTCTTCGAACGACCAAGCGTAAAAACTTATACGAAGGGAGTTGTACTCTATAAAATTTTCTTTAAAGAATAAAATAATTATTCTTTAGCAAATAAGAGTGTAAGTCCCCTCGAGGTATAGAATATTGCAGCATACTTATGGAATGGGGGCAATATAGTATAATTACACACAAAATGGTATAACTAAACCAGCAAAAGGTAACGCTCAAGTAACATACCATAAGCTCGCTGCAATATCAAATAAACTCATGCCAAAACGAATAACAAATGTATTCTTTAATTCAAACAAAAGTTTGTACAAACGAGGAATCATTTTATTCAATTACAACGCAGGTACAGGTTTCAAAATAAAGAAAAGCGGGGGCCGGTACCCGCACAATTCTCGGCCAGTACATGCAAAACACAAAAAACTAGAAACTGAAGATCTTCACTTCTTTTTGCTGCCTTTAGACCCTTTACCCGGCCGAATGATCAGCTTTTCAGGTCGGCCAGTGGGTATAAGGGAGGAAGGAGAGGTAGGCGCAGCTGGCCCAACTTCTGGCTCCTCTTCAGTGGCAGTGATTATCTTCCCTCTCCTCCTTGATGCTCCTTGCTTCCTTCTCCTCTTTGAGGAAGACTCACTTCCTGGAGTGACAAGTTTAGATAAAGTTATATCGTCAGAAGGAGTCCGCTCCGGAGATATGTCACCTCCCTCAAGTCCCTCATCTTTTTGCTCTTGCGAAGCAATGGGATCATCCAGGCCATGGAGAGCTTCTATTTGTTCTTCTTGTGACCCAGGTTGCGAGGCAGAAGGAGGCGCCACTTGAAGAGATGGAGGAAGGATCACCGGGGGAGAAGAAGCTTGAGTTTGACTCGGTGCTTTCTCTACAAAGGAGAAAAAACTTAAAATATCAGTATCTTTCGAAAAGAGAGGGGATGACGGCTCATCAAAAGTCGGGAATTCATTAACATTTGAGGAATAATCAAAAGTCGGGAATTCATTGACATTTGAAAAATAATCAAGAAGATCGTCAAGTTCACAAGGAGCGAACGAGCAGTTCACCACTTGGGCTGGTCCGGTGTCAAGTTTACCTGGGGTAGTTGGATCTCTGAGGCTGATTTCATATCGCTGTGCTTCGTTGCTTTCACCACCTTCATCCCCGCCTTGTGCACTTGTAGTTTCAGTTACTGTCTTAGTTGCAGGCGGAGTAGAGGAGCTAGAACCCGTGATGTCAACCACAGGAAAAACTGGAGGTTGGACAGAGGAAGTAAGCGTTAATTCCTTTCCAGAACGTTCCTCTTCCGCCATTCCAGTTCTCATCCTGGCAAGTTGTTCTCGCCCCTTCGCAAGAGCAGCGCGAGCTCCCTCATCCAGGTAACGCGCCTCAAAATCTTCATCGCCATACCCGGCGTCTTTAAACATGTTAAGAGCAGCTTCCCACACCTCGGCCAGGGTGATTTCATACTTAGGACCAAGAAAAGAGAGGCTGCCGCGTCCCAAGACACAATGTAAATAAAAATCGAATAAAGTCGAATTGATATCGTTTTCCATGGTCTGAGCAGTTTCTTCGGCTGCAATTTTGCCAGCCATGGCCTCATCTCGATCTTTTTCGGTCTGAGCAAGTTGGGCTTTTAGCGCTTCAATCTCCATGTCCCGGGCGCTCAGTTTATTCTGCAGCTGGGTGACATCAGTGCGGTGGTTCTCTACAGCTTGTTCCAACCTCTCGGCTTTAGCTTCAGCGTCCCTCTGGCTGGCGTGCGCATCTCGCACTTGTTTTTGCAATACCTCTTCTCTTTGGGTGTAAGTATTAGTAGAAGAGGCAAGATCATCTTTGAGCTGCTTTACTTCAGCTTCGAGTTTTTCATTGTATTCGGCTATCTCCTTCATCTCAGCGTTGTGTTGATCAAGAATCTTCTGCCATTCTGATTTGTCATTTTCCATGGTCAGCATTGCTTCGATGTTAGCCCGATTAACTCTTTGAAGTTCATCAACCAGCTTTTGCCATCCAGACATTCTATCGATATCAAGCTTGACAGCATCGAGATTTCTGTACATAGCTTCTTTGTCGATGGGGACCAAATCAAGGTCGAAGCGTACCCCCCTCAAACACCAGTTCGGGAATCGGCTCTGCAAAGTCGGGGGGCCCCTTTCAACATGGTATGAAGGCCTGTTGAGAAGTGTTTGGATGGCACTTCCTTCAAGAGCAGGAGATTTGGAAGGGATGTCAATAGAAACTGAGGCACCAGGTCTCTCAGATGTCACGGGCACGTGCTCCTCGCCAAGTTTGGTCCGCTTTCTCGAATCCTCAATATGGCTCTTCCCCCTATCATCGTGCGTTTTACGTTTATGGGAGTCATCATCCCTTGGGAAGGATTCATGTCGCGTGCCCGCTCCCTCATGACGTTCTTCATACCTTCTCCTCTCTTCAGCTTTTCGCGCAGCTCTCTGCTCATTGGTTTCTCTGGGATCGGCATAGTATTGCTTGTAGTCATAGCTGCCACGCCCTCCATAGCGTCGAAAGTCCTTGTAATAAGAACCGCTGCCGCTGCGCCCCATAGAGGAATCTGAAAAGGCAAAAATAGCAAGTCTTAGAAACTTCCGAAGAAAAGAAGTTAAATATGAACAAATGCCGAAAAATCCTAAGTGTTGTGTGATGTGCAAGCTACGCGCATTAAGCTACAAACCACTCATTGGTGTAGGGGTGATGATAGCTTGGGTATGAGGAGTTGGTGTTTGTGTTGGTGTTAGTCGAAGAAGGGACGTCGCCTCAATTATAGGAGAGATAGTTTTAGACACGTCATCTCTAAAAAGCTCCTGTGAGGTCACTATTATGTCGCTCAACCCATCATAAACATCGTCACCATCATGCTCGTTGAGACTTGTTTTCTCAGTTCCTACATCAGCTAATCCCCCGAGAGGCTGTGAAGGTCCTTCTTCTTCCTCAATCGGGGCAAGTGCCGTCTTACTAGATGACCCCATAATGTCGGTAGGGGTGGAACATTTCATCAATGAAGCTTCGATGTTAGACTCTTTTGATGAAGATTGTTCGATAGTAACGGGGGCATCTGATGCTTCAGTCGGGGAATCGGGAACTTCAGTCGGGGCTTCATGAGGCTGAGTATAGCGAGAAGAGTGAAGAAGCCCGTATTGATGTAAAAAGTCATCTCTCAGCAAAAACTTTATATTCCTCTCTTCTACTGGCACAGCATTCAATCTTTCAAAAATTTGCTTATAGCCTGGGTCTCTAGAAGGAGGTGGAAGCGCTGAAAAGTAAAAAGGGAAATTAACATCTAACTACTCAGGCTATGAAAAGATTTTATAAGGAAAACATGTGTCAGGAATAAAGCTGAACGCCCTTACTTCCAACTCTCCACACACCATAAAACCCCGGAGGGCAACGAACATAGAAGAATTGGGTTAAAAACCCGTGAGCAGTATCAGGGAGGCCAACAATCAGTTTGCGGTTTCGGGCGCTCCTCACAACAGTAATGGAAGGATGATCCTTAGTCCGAGTAAAAGAGCATAGATAACAAACTTCACCAAAGCTTGGAAGTCGATCAAGTGTTCTCCTAAAAAGCACACACAACCCCATTAGAATGGCATAGCCATTGGGGTGTAGCTGGGATGGAGCAATGGCCAGTTGACGGAGAAGTTGTTGGAAAAAGTCGTTGAAAGGAGGAATGCCTCCACTTAGGCACATTTGCCGGTTAATTGTCACAAAGCCAGAAGGAGCTATATCGGCAGTGTTATTTCTTTCGGGAAGAATGGCATCTGATTCAACGATACCAAACTGAGCACACAACTGGCGAAAAACTTTGTATGATAGTGAAGTAGGAGCTCTTTCGGGAGGATTAACCAGTGGAGCCGGAAGAACAGTTACCTCTCCAGTCCGAACTGTTGTATCACCTTCCTGAGAAGTCATTCTACACAAACAACTGGATATTCAAATATGAAGGTGCACGTTTCCTAAAAAAGTGTGAAGTGTTGTGCAAAAAGCTAATAAAAAAATAATAATAACAAGTAAATATAACTGAAATAAAACTAGTCGACGATTGATCGATTACAAAAATTTCAGAACTTGTTAGTCTTTAGTTCAAGTATAATATTAATGCGAGCTGGTCAATTTTAATTGACTATTTCAGTATTGCTTTAGTATTTTACTTGAAGTTAATAAGTTGAGCACTTCATTCACACAATCTGTTTAAGTTTAATGACTGTTGTTAGCTAATCTGTCATTCGAAGAGGGCGATCAATGGCAGTATATTCGCCCCGGTTTTTCTGTAAATGTTGTATTGGACAGGTTGTTAACTTGCGAGTCAAAGTAATTTGTAAAAGAAGGCATCAAAGTTCAACAGTTCAACATCACTGCAAATTCAAGGTTTAAGCAGATCCTAAAAAAAAAAAAAAAACAACACAAGTGCTAAGTCGTATCGAACACAAGTGCTAAGTCGTATCGAACACAAGTGCTAAGTCGTATCGGACTCAAGTGCTAAGTCAAAACCGACTCAAGTACTAAGTCGCAACCGACTCAAGGGATGAGTCGTTCCTATCCTCAGCCATCAAACACATCAAGCTGCTTATCCTCTAAGTCCTAAGTCGTAACTCGGGGAACAGGAGAAAGGCTCTGATCCAAAACAACTAGAAATCCTCCAAGTCTTAACTCGGCTACGGCTCATGGAAATCGCTAAGTCACATGGAAGAAGCCGAGTCATATATGAGACGATCCCTTGTTATTTTCACTCAACCTATTCGACCAACTCGCCTCCCTTTCAAATCTCTTAACCTGTTCATCCTTGGCTTCTTCAGCAGCGACAACCTTAACCCGTTACACTATGAATCGCCCCAAAGCGCGAATCACCATAGGCCAAATCAGATGAATTTTAGTTCATCGGTAATCAATTCGAATAGAATTCGCAGGGTTTGAATGGGGCAAATCAAAGATGATGAACTGAATACATAAAGTAACAATGGTTAACGGTCGAAGTTTGAAGCAAGATCTCTTACGATTGTTTGATGCTAGAAAGAATCAGAGATGAATCGGGTCGAAATCGCCTCGAGAGCTTGAAGATGCGTTAATGGCAGAAAGCAGTTTAAAAGGTTAAGTGATGAGAAGAAGGACGACTCAGGCTTTTATATCTGGAAAGGTTGGGATTTGAAACGACATGACCGAGTTATGATAAGTCGAAGCACACGACTTACGATTTAAGCGTGTGCTTCGAGGGGCAAATGTTAACCCTAACTCGTTCACAAGTTAACAGGTCCACGAGTTAAGGCATGTACGACTCAAGGCATGTACGACTCAAGGCATGTACGACTCAAGGCATGTACGAGTTAAAGGATACATGAGTCAGCAACTTCCTACAACTTAAAGACCTCTACGAGTTAGCAAGCTTACGAGATAAGCAGCCTACGAGTTAAGGAGTACCCGAGTTAAGCTACTTGCGAGATAAGCCTTTACGAGTTAGCATATCTACAAATTAGCAAGTGTACGAGTTAAGATCTTCCACAAGTTAAGCCTCTACGAGTTAATCCTCTGCGAGTTAAGATCTTCTACGAGTTAGCAGGCATACGAGTTAAGAAAAGCTAACGACTTAAGGTCTTTACGACTTAAGGAAATTGATGGCCTACGACTTAATGATAACTGCAGTTTGTACGACTTAAGACCCTTACGACTTAAAGAAGTTATACGACTTAAGGAGGATACGACCTAAAGACACACCTCTTAACTCGTCTACGAGTTAAGACTTGCTTTAAACCAGTTGCAATTGGTTAAGTCGACTACGACTTACGACATAAAAAGAGTCGTATACGACTTAAGAAAGGAAATTAGCAATTGCAGCCAGATAACTCGCACACGACTTAGAACTTAGGGATGGGTTCAAAAAAGGGGAACTGCCATAGACTCGGCTCAGTGACCCGGGGACGACTTACCTTAAGTCGAACACGACTTATCTTAAGTCGGCCACGAGTTAGGACTTAGCACTTTTTCCGCCCAGAACTCTCTATAAATATGAAACCATCTCCAACATGCAAAGGACCTTTGGGGCTCATTCTCTTCAAGCGCCATTACTCTGCCGAATTCCAGACGACTTCAAAGCTTTTTAGATCCAACAAACTTCTAAAGGAACTCCATGAAGGAATCATCCACATTCACCATGGATTTGAAGATGATTGTCAACATCAAAGCTTGAGCTACTTGTTTCACATATCCTATCACTTGAAGTGTGTTGTAATTGAAAGATCTTGTAAAGAATTGTAATCAAACTAGTGATAAAAAGATTAAAGTGGACGTAGGCTGGATTATAAGCCGAACCACTATAAATACTGTGTCTCTTACTGTTTTTCTACATACTTTCTGCTTACTTCTGTTTCCCGTACAAACGGGTGGTGCTTTCACAATCACATCTTATACACCAG
Organism: Allium cepa; assembly: GCA_030765085.1. NCBI lineage: Eukaryota > Viridiplantae > Streptophyta > Magnoliopsida > Asparagales > Amaryllidaceae > Allium > Allium cepa. The sequence continues at coordinate 514,158,704 of CM060941.1, forward strand.
GGTGTTAGCGTTTAAATTTTTTCGTTAACATACATAAAGCTTCTTTTGATTTGATTTTTTTTTCTTTTGTAAACTTGAAATGATATAGGGTATGCTTGAGTTGAAATGTGCATTAAATGCTTGTCTCCTTCCATGTTTATGTACTTATTCATACTTATGCGTATCTTTTCATAATCTACATATTCCTTCATTGATATGAATATATGTATAACAAATAAAGTTGCATGTGATTAGGTTCGAATGCCAGGCTGCAACAAGGATGAAAATGGAGATAGCTCCTCTTGTTCTGGCCTTTACTTTGCTGATTTCTCTTTTTTTTTATAAGGCCGATTATTGTATGCATTTGATACTATGTTTTCCCAAAGTGTTTGTATTTATATATATTCTTACATATACATTCACATACTACATACGTATGCAAAGAACCCCTTTATGTTTATATATTTACTTAATTATATTTATTCATGTAAAATTCAAAATAAATTTATTAAATACTTTCTATTTATTCTTATTTAAATTTTAACTTAAGATCATATTAAATCAATAACTAAGTAAATATATATACACTAGTATTTAAAATGTAGAGTTTCACATCTAAATTGTCTTTAAGATATTTTCTTTGAATTTCAAATCCAAGTTCTATTTACAATAAAAATTTGAAAGCATATATATTATTTATTTGAAAAAATTTGGCACATTTAAAAAATTATGTAAGAAAATTATAAAATATAAATAATATCCAGATATTTTTAATTATCAGAATTCATTTATTCATTTAAAAAAAATCAGAATTACTAATAATTTAATCCTATAGATTACCGATTAACAGATGTCCAAAAATTTGGGTTATCAAATTCCTCCCCCTTCGAATCTTTTCGTCCTCGAAAAGGAGCGAAGCCAGAATTTATTAAAATACTTAAAATCAGATAAATTTTCTTTGATCATTTTTATACTACTTTTTTAAAAAAATCTATAAAATATTACTAAAATAATTTTTTATAAAAATACTTTTACAACTCGATGTTTCGACAAGTCCATCCTTGTTCTCACATAAATTCGGTGATACGTTGATCAAGCGTACGACTGAAAATCTATAAGTGCTTGGCAGACCCCTTTTCAACATCCGATGAAAATACTTTGGAAAATAATTTTATTGAAAATATAGAAAACAATTTTTGAAATGGAGAAAATATCTTTGGTGAGAATGCTCTGGAAATCATCACCTCCATCCCTGGTCGCAGTTACATCCTGGGTTACATTGCCATCGCAGCAAAAGTCCATGTAACTGTAGGCACTCCGCGCCCCTCGATTATGCCATGGAACTCACAACAGATCGCAGTTACATTCCAGGGTTACATTGCCATCGCAGTACAAGTCCATGTAACTGTAGGCATCAGCGCCCTCGATTTTCGCTGTCGAAATGAAACTTCTCCACTCCTACATAGGTCGCAGTCTAACGATGTAAAATCAAACGCAGGTTGTTGGCTCTCAGTGGCACACACGACTTTCGCTATGTTACCATAGGTCGTAGTCTACCGATATAAAACCAAACGCAGACTGTTGGCTCTCAGCGGCACACACGACTTTTGCTATGTCACCATAGGTTGCAGTTTACCGATATAAAATCAAACGCAGACTGTTGGCTCTCAGCGGCACGCACGACTTTCGCTATGTTACCATAGGTCGTAGTCTACCGATATAAAATCAAATGCAGACTGTTGGCTTTCAGCGGCACACATGACTTTCGCTATGGTCTGTAGTAGATCGCAATGACATCGAGTTACATTGTCGTCACAGCATAACCCAAATGCCTCTGTAGGCAACAACGCCTATCGACTTTCGCTACACACTACTCAAAATCTCAGGAACTAGTTTTGTCCGGACTCCTCACAGGATCAACTTTAGAACCCCCCCCTTAAGGTTCAAGGCAGCACCACCCGGTGGCACTGCTGAGAAGTTCATTTCAAGGGAGCACCTTTTTCCCCAGAGCCATTATCAAAACACTTTATACTATACACATATAGTATCTTTCAAATCATACACCTAGCATGAATCTCATATAAATCTCCTTTTCTCAAAATCGATTATCCCAAAATCAATAATTCTTAAACTAGGCTTTCCAAATTCCAATATTGATTTTACCCAAAAATCAAAAGCCTTTCCAAATCCATAGGTTCCCAAAACCTTTTTCCAAAATCCTCATAAGATCCTTTATATATATACATATAAATATATATAATTTTTTAAAAACTTTGGATCATTTCAAACTTGTATAAAACTCATTTTATACTTCAAACACTTTAAAAAAATCCTTTCCTTTCGGCAATAGATTCAACAAAGGGAGATTTATCTTATATAACAAAGATATATAACTTTGTTTATTCAAAATCGAATATTCAAATTTGATTACTCTTCCTTTTTTCTTTTTTTTATATAAAGTTGTTTCCATCTTACTTATCATCATAAAAATATCCGACTTCCACTTTTATCCATTGCATATTTCACAAAATATACTTTCATTTCAAAAGAAATCATTTCACATTTTTTTATTCACAAATTTCAATATCAATTTCATTCAAATTCGTACAATGACATATATCATCTGTACGCTATACCAATCTGATCGCTCGCTCGATCACACAATTTCACTTCGGAACTAGTATCGTCCACTCGACTTCCTAGTGCGGAAACAGATCTGGTTTCTTGATCAGAAACCGTCATTCTCCTGGCATAGCCATAACTATGATAGAGAATATCCAGAACCAATCAACAATCCATATCCATGTTCGCCACCGAAAATCGAGTGAAAAATCCTAACTCTGATCGATATACTATCTCGAAATTATATGCTCGAATCTAGATCAAATCACTATGCGAATAGAATAATATACGTTCACCCTACGTATTTAACTTCATTGATTATTAGCCAAATTAATTTCCTTTCTATTCATCCTCACTTTGATTTTATTCACTTGTTCACATTTGCCTTAATCCCCATTTGGATTATCGCTTCAGTTCTTATCTCGGTTGGATATTTAATAAATAACAGTTTGAACTCCGCCCAGTTTATATTTATAAAATAGCTTGAAAATTTTAAAAATAGATAAGTAGTTGAAAAATAATTATTATTTTGCAAAATATCAGTAAAATAGTTAAGAAATTGTAAAATAGTTGGAAAATAGTTAAATAGTTATAATAATTGTAAATAATTGCAAAATAGTTGTAAAATAGTAATTAACGTGTAAAATAGTTGAAAAACAGTACTTGGTTTATAAAACAGCTGTAAAATAGTTAAATAGTTCCAAAAGTAGTTGCAAAACAAGTATAAGATAGTTTGGGTTTTAAAAAGAAAATTGTATAATAAATAAATAGGAAAATAGATTTAGAACAGTTAATATTAAAATATGTTATTTGAAAAAAATAGTTCAGAGCCAAACTGTTCAATTCCCAATTTCCATTCCCAATCAATTTAAATTTTGAATTAATCCCAGTTCCCATTTGAATTTGAACTAATTCAATTCAAATTTCAACTTTAACCCATTTCGAATTATAAATTTGAGTTAAATTTTAAATGTTGTTTAATCCCTTAAATTGAATTAACTTTTATTTTTAAGTCAACAATCTAAATCTTTAAACAATTTAATTCTGAGTCAGAACTTCAAAATTCCATTTTAAATTATCTCTACCTAACTTATTTTGATGTTCAATTAAGAATTCAAAAACAATTTTATCGTCAGAATCCAATTTTACTACTGAATTTAACTTCAAAACCCATTCTCGGTTGCATGGATTATTTATAATATCCGGATAAATAAACATCAACATTTAACCAAACACCAATTTACAGTATCCATCTTCAATTTCCAGATCTCAAACCCAATTTGAGATTACACAAACTCCCCATTTCAAATTAACCATTTATCTTCCAAAGTTAAATCCAAATTTCATTTTGAAATTTCGAATTCAGGTTGCCTGTTAAATTACTTAACTTTCCCAAAGTTAAATTCAATTCATTCATTCAGTCAACCTTACTCAAATTTGAATTCCCACTTCAATTTTTCAAATTTCTAATAATATTCTTTCTTACTTATAAGTTCAAAACTTATATCACTTTGGGTTTTATCACATTCCAAGGAAAATTCAAAACTCAACCTTAGAGTTTATTTCAAATATACATATTTATTTCCTTTAAACACCAAGTTACTTTAAATTTTAAACCACCTTTTGTTTTAAATCCAAAGCAAATTCCTATAAATTTTCAAACAACTCTTGTTTGAATCAAGCCCTTTTATTCAAATAATACTATTTATATTATTTTTTTCAAACACTTGGAACAAATTCCCTAAATTTTCTGGACTTAGATTTAATACTTCACCATTTAAACCCTTTTTCAATTTCAATTCATAAGTCATACTTACCTAAATGTTAACTTCCTTAAACATTTTTTTTGCTAAATCATTAATAATCATTTCATCATTTTAGGAAAATAACTAATGTTATTACAACTGGAAGCCAATTCATTATTATCTTTATTTTAAAACTCTTCTCTAAATTCAAGATTTTAATTTCAGTTTGAATCCTTTTCAAACTTATCTTTGTTTAATTCCAATTATTTAACAACCAATTACCTTAACATTAGAAAGAAATATTGCTTTATATATATATATCAAAATATATTCTTATATAAAAATCACTTACTTTTAAAACCATTATATAAGAAAATAACAAGTACGCTCTCTCATATATATATATATATATATATATATATATATATATATATATTACATTCAACTCATTCTTGGGTACTATTGACCCTATTCTTAATAAGTAATCCCAACAGAGCCAAGGTTCTCGCTTAACCTTCAGCTCTGATACCAACTGTAACGACCTGGGATTTTTGATCCCGAAAATTCCAGATAGTAAGAAAAAAGATGAAGAAAGAGATAGAAGAATAAGAAGAACAAAAAAACACCAACATCTCACATTTGTAGCGGATAAAATATAATAAAAAATAATGTCAGTTATATAAAGGAATTCTGCATCTTTCAAATACATTAATAATACATCAGAGTTACACATATATATACAGACACTGGATATACACAACCATCATGTCTTAGATATACATCAATATAATACAACGGAAACACTCCATACGTTCCTACCATCCGGCTCGCCTCCTGAGCTCCAGAACGTCCTTACCTGAAAATTTATAATTCTCGGTCTAACCCGAGCATTACATCAAAGTAACACCCGGATCAGGCTGGAAACCAGCGTGAGTAATCCCATCTAATTTGGAATACTAAGTTCAAACCATAAAAGAAAACCCGGGTAACTCGTACTTCAACACGAGTTCATTTATGCTCAACACTTATTTGACAAATCAAATTCTAAGTATGCCTACATAGTTCAAAAGTCCATATTATTTCATTTCAATCTATTGATTTCTCACATCAATCCAAATAGAATCATCTAGATTACAAATCGAAGTGGGTTCGGATATTACCAATACCCAACCCCGGTCTCTTCGAATCCCATGTCACCCTAACTTATATTATTCAAGTGGAAACAATTAAATTTTAAAATACAGAATACCAACCTTTACACAGTAATTCATCATCGATAGATTACCACATTATCTTTGTTCTGTCCAAAGATATCATATCACAAATCATTTCATATCAGAAATATCAACCAATCTTCATAAGAAAGATTAATTAGTCACACCATTTCTAGTTAATTTAAATAAATTAAATTAACTACTTTAATCATTTTTAATCCTGCTTACTTATCAGTAATTAATTACAAAACATAAATTAATCATCCCATAATTATCTTCTCTAATTACATCTGGTAATTATCCTTTAATTAATTACCCAATTTAATTTAACTTCCACCCATACACATTAATTATATCTATTCTTAATTAATTTCTTACGTTAATAAACCCATAATCACTTACATTGATTAATTACCCTTTAATTAATCACACTCATTCACTAACTAACCCTTTAATTAATTTTCTTAATTAATCCATACTTTAATTAATTACACTAAGTAATTAATTCTTAATTACTTCAACTAAGTAATTTTCCTTCTTATTAATTACATAAAGTAGTTAAGCTCAAACTACTTCCATTCTTCAATTAACTTCATACAGTAATTATCCATTAATCACTTCATTAAGTAAGCGCATTTTATAAATTACATTAAGTAATTATATTTAACCAATTTCCACAAATGATTGGTCTTAATTAATTTATCCAATTAATTAACTTAAATTGATCACATTAAATAAATCATTTCATAATCCCAAATTAATGATCTTTCATTAATTACACTCATTAACCATCCCATAACTACTTCCCTAAGTAATTATGTTTTAATTAACCATTATTAATTCCAAATTTCTTAATTACCAATTAATAAATCTCTAATTACCTGATCAATTAAATATTTAATTGCAACTTAATTAATCTTCAATTACTTGATTAAATAATTCCTGACCATTAATTAATTAATCATTTTTAACTAAACTTATTTTAAATTTTCAAAACCTTGTTTGTTTTTTATAAAAACTTTCATTAAAACTGCCAACCCTTGCTTTGGGTTCCTCCCGAGGACCACTTGGGTCTTTCCCAAGATTCCTTGTTCTACCTATTTTTTTTTAATTTAGTTTTAACTTAAAATCTGGAACAAATCACACACGCTAAAATTCGAAGCCCACCCCATCCCGAGCCCACACTTAAGATTTCTCCTTCGACCACTCGAGCTCAGCACTAACGGATACATGAAAACCCTAGTGCACATGCACATGTCCCGATCGCCGTTCTGATCATCGTCACTCTCGCCACAAGTAGACTCAAACCTCCCTACCCGATTTCGATCATCAGCACTTCAATTCGAACAAGAAAACAAAATCGAGCCAGAGAGAACCCAATCCAGTAACGAACCATCACCAAAAATCTTCCCCAAGCCACTACTTCCGGCCACCAGCGACACCGTCACTCCGCCCAAAACTCCATCGCAACCACACGCACCTGTTCCTCCATGTCCGATCAAGACCGATGAACCCACGCCTTCGCCTCGCAAATCCTTACGACTCGAACCTGCTCCTCGACCCTAAATTCCGTCGCGCTAACCTCCACGATGCCCAGATAAATGTGAGCCATTTTCTTTCGTCCCCAGGCCAATAACCTACCTCTGGCCCCAATTTCGATGTCACCGACCATCTCGTTCTTATGAAATTGAGAAAATACCCAATCTCGACCATCTTGCTAATACACATTAACCACAATCATAAAAATCATCAGATTATTTTCAAAAATAAACATATTCAAATACAAATCGATTCAAATGATCAAAACATAGAAATTCAAGAATCAAATTCTGGACTTGAATTTTTTTTTTACTTTCCATTCTTATTTTAGAAATAAATACTTGGTATACGTTCCTGGAATTCATTTTTTAAAGTTAATCTGGTAGATACACACAAATTTCTTTTAAAGATCCCATCATAAAATCCCTTAAATCGTGAGATATAGATTATTAAACGAAGTTTTTTTTTATTTTTTCTGTTAGAATCAAACAGAGGCTAATTATATATATATACACACACTCAGTCCTGCACCTAAGTATAATTCAATAATTCAACTATTTTCCTGACAATACACATCCATGCATAACATAATTTCCAACATTTCTTCACAGATTAGTATATATATCTCAGAAAAATCCAGGATTAGCTTTGGAGAAGAGTTTACTCACTTGTAATGTTTGAACAGAGGAACTGGAATTGGTTTTTTTTTTTGAAAACTTCGATCTTCGAATTGGAAAATGTTTTGATTTGAGCTTGAAAACAGTAAGCTTCTGATCTGATCCTTGCTCTGGAAATTTATTTTGAGATGAAGCTTAAATCTTGCTTAATGTTAGAGTTGAATCTAATTCAGTTTTGGATTACCTTTGCTTTTGATAATAAAGGTTTTTTTTTAATTTGTTTTTACTGAACAAATTCTCGAATCCAGGCAGAAATGGAGAAGGCAAAGTAGAGGTATATAGGCTGCTTTTTAGTGTACACAGCAAGCTTCTTTTGATTTGATTTTTTCTCTCTTGTAAACTTGAATTGATATAGGGTATGCTTGAGTTGAAATGTGCATTAAATGCTTGTCTCCTTCCATGTTTATGTACTTATTCATACTTATGCGTACCTTTTCATAATCTACATATTCCTTCATTGATATGGATATATGTATAACAAATAAAGTTGCATGTGATTAGGTTCGAATGCCAGGCTGCAACAAGGATGAAAATGGAGATAGCTCCTCTTGTTCTGGCCTTTACTTTGCTGATTTCTCTTTTTTTTATAAGGCCGATTATTGTATGCATTTGATACTATGTTTTCCCAAAGTGTTTGTATTTATATATATTCTTACATATACATTCACATACTACATACGTATGCAAAGAACCCCTTTATGTTTATATATTTACTTAATTAAATTTATTCATGTAAAATTCAAAAGAAATTTATTAAAACCTTTCTATTTATTCTTATTTAAATTTTAACTTAAGATCATATTAAATCAATAACTAAGTATATATATACACTAGTATTTGAAATGTAGAGTTTCACACCTAAATTGTTTTTAATATATTTTCTTTGAATTTCAAATCCAAGTTCTATTTACAATAAAAATTCGAAAGCACTTATATTATTTGTTTGAATTTTTTTGGCATATTTAAATAATAATGAAAGAAAACTATCAAATATAAATAATATCCAGATATTTTTAATTATTGGAATTCATTTGTTCAATTAAAAAAAATCAGTATTACTAATAATTTAATCCTGTTAATTATCGATTAACAGATGTCCAAAAATTCGGGTTATCACACAAGGCTTCAAACAGTGCCATCCATATACTAGTCTGGTAAATATTATTATACGAGAACTCGACTAAGTGTAGATGGTCTTCCCATGATCCCCCGAAGTTTAATACACAAGCTCTTAGTAGGTCTTCTAAGATCTTATTAACTCTTTCCTTTTGTCTGTCTGTCTACGGTTGGTAAGTGGTACTCATCTTGAGCTTGGTTCCTAAACTCTCCTATAGACTCTTCCAGAGCTCACTAGTGAATAAGGAATCTCTATCATTAACTATACCACTCGGAATTCCATACAGTCTAACCACGTTCTTCATAAATAACTTAGCCATTGTAGGAGCCGTCCTATTTGCCTCAACGGGAATGATATGGGCACTTTTTGTCAACATGTCCACTATGACTCATATACTTTCATTTCCCTGTTAGATCTCCGCAACCCGTTTACGAAATCCATAGAAATAGAATCCTACTTCCATACCGGAATATCCAATGGTTGAAGTAACCTACTTGGCTTCTGATGCTGGGCTTTCACCAGTTGAAAATTTAAACACTGTTTCACCCATAAGCCTACATCCCCCTTCATGCATTTCTAGAAGAAACTTCTCTTCATATCCCGATACATCTTCGTTCCACTTGGATGAATATCGAACGTAGAACAATGGCATTCCTTCAAAACATCCTTCCTTATGTCTCCCATATTTGTAACACATGATCTTTCCTTCTTTCTTATCCATCCATTTTGGTCGAGATCGAAATCCTTCAAGTCATCGCTCTCCGTTCCATCTCTTGACTTTTTGATCCTTTTAGCTAACACCGGATCCTCTTTCTATTTAGAAGCAATCTTCACCATCAATACCGGTTGAACTTCTAAACCGGATAACATAGAAAATTATACATTAGACCGAGTTTCAGATCTCCATTGCACTCTGCAAGTCGATAATGCTTCCAAGTCTTTCCATTATGCTATCATAGCAAATACTTCATTTAGATGCTTCCTACTAAGGACAACTGCAACCTTGTTTCCTTTCCCTTGTGTGTACTCAATTCCAAAGTCATAGGTGGCTAAAAACTCTAACCACCTTTATTGTCTCACATTTAGCTCCTTCTTAGAGAACAAATATTTCGATAACTTATGATCCATATAAAGCTCAAACCTCTCTCCCAAAAGGTAATGCCTCCAACACCTTCAAAGCAAAAATAACTACAGATAATTCCAAATCATGCGTTGGATATCTAATCTAATGTGGTCTAAGCTGTCTAGAAGCATAGGCAAACTGTAACATCACGTATTTGGAGGCCAGAAGCTAAGCGCTACAGCAATCGTCCATAGTATTATCTTCTGGTGACAAAATGCGATAATGCTAGTGGTATCCATAACATCAGAAGCACATGAATATAAAAAACGATAGACTTTAAAACAACATTTAGTTGATTACATTTCAAAACAATAATTCATATCCATGTTACCTAATCCCATAGCCGCTTCCCAAGTAATGGTCAAATATAATTTACAATAATTTGCCAAGAGCGACATATAACGATACCCCCTAGTTGAGCAAAGAAATATAGTCATAAATGACATAATATACACAATAGAAAATAAACAAAATAATTTGTAACTCCTAATTGGCTATCCATCAGCCATCTGCTCGTCTTCAGATGCTTTATTCGCCAAAACAACAAAACTTGAAAACCTCAACCCCCAGCCTATTCAAATCAATTTTGAGTACCCAAAAGTTTAAGGGAAAACAAAATTTTTGATTCAGACATAAAGTTTGTTGTGAATAATTATGTTACATCTCTATTTATCGATATTATGTGAGACCATGCCGCTTTGTGGAACAGATTTTCCCTCATTGATATCCTTGTCAAAACATATTTTTAGCAAAGCCTTTCCCGCAACCGAACTGGTTAATTATACTGATTATAATAGTAATAATAGTAATATCCGTTAAGCTAAAAATTAGGTAATAAATGGACTATTTGTTTGAAATCTGGGCTGATTGCCCGCAAACTGGACTAATTGTCCATAAACAGGGCTAATTGCCCCTTTGGCTGACTCAGGCCTACCAGATACAATGTCAAATGGTCTAAACAACTGTTATAAAAAACTTCTAGACAGTCTGTCCTTAACTTACATATCCAATCGTCAACTGATCCTAATGATTTTGTGGCTTACCAACAACCTACCTTTGTACATAAATATTTCGTTCTGTGTGTAACCAACATTTTTAGTCTTACCTGTGACTAAGCTCTACATAATGGAATACTGGATTAAATTAGCTAGGGGCTAATAGCTAATGGGCATAGGGAGCTACCCTACACAAGTCCTATCTGGCCTTCTAATCCGAGTCATTCTCTTAAGGTTAAAACCCTTTAAATTTTCCTTGAAAAATCTTTTCAAAATGATTTAACCCTTTAAACTATACATATACAAGGCTAATACATATTTATCTTTACTCTAAGCTATTTTGCCATGTTATATATATTTTACTCAGAATAATGTTAATGATATTTAATGAGGAATAATTAGCCTCTCAAAATAAGCTAAAATCCTTTTTAACTTAAAGCATTAGGCTATTATGCCTATTAATACATTCGAAACCTTTATTTAAAACCTTTAAACAACTCCTTTGAAACCCTTGAAAGTAATACTTTTGAAACCATCGAAAGTACCTCTTTCGCAACCAAGTAAACCCTTTACTTATCTTAGGCCAAATGGAAAAATCCTTTTTTCAAAACTATACGAATTCTTCCTTTCGAGAGCACAAAAACCTTCCCATCGAAAGCGTTAAAATCCTATACATCCTGCTTTTAAAACCTTTAAAAATTACCTTTCGAAAACATAGGAAAAACCTTTCCTTTCAACCCTTTCGAAACCCTAGGGAACCGCCCCTTTCGAAACCATTCATTTTAACCTTTTCAAAATAGTCAAAACTCAATCCTTTCGAAAGCATTTTGGTTTCAATTTAAAACATATGGAAACACCTTTCGAAGCCATAAAAACTTATCTCATTCGAAATCATTTGGGTTATACTTCACTTTTGAGAAAAAGGGTCCTTAAATCATTTAAGTCGAAAGCACCTGTTTCAAAACCATTTCCTATGTAAAATCGTGATGGCTTCGAAACCATCCCTACGAAAGCATTGGAGAAGGGTCCACATTTTAAAAAACAAAATAAAACAATCCTTTCAAAATCATCAAGGTCGAAAGGTAGGAAGCGGCAGCTAAAGCCTTCACTCAGTCAAAAGCAGTCATTTAAAATAAAAGTGTAACGCAATTGAAACCATCTCCTTAAATCCATTTGACCTAGTCGAAAGCTAACTAAGTCGAAAGCAACTTAGTCGAAAGCAAGTAGGCGCACTTTTCTTTAGAATCAAAGTAAAGCCCCAATTCCTTTACAACACCTGGTTTCAACCTTATGCCTTTCACCCACATCTAATTCACTATGTAGCAGTTTCCCGATGCCATGTGCATTTGTTTTGATTGAGTCGAAGGCGAAGGTATGTAGGCGGAACTAGTGCCGAAAGCATCGAAACAGTGAAAACATGTTTATTTGTACTTTTAAACTATTTCTTTGCACCTAACTTGCCATCTTTGTCTAAATTAGATTGGTTCCCTATTTCTCTTTTCAAAAGTGTTGCCGACTTTCCAGAATTTACAAATTTATTTATTTACAAAAATCACCTTCTCCTTTCATAAATATATAATACATTTAATTCTCATACATTAAATAATTTTATATACCGATTAAAACACTAAGGAAAAATTTACAAAAATGACCAAAAATCATATTTTATATGTTTTCTAACATATATAATTTCAGACCCAGTCAATAATTATTTAATTGAAAATAACTTATAACCAGAAGTAACATTTTCTTTTCTAGAAAATTTATATTATTGCACAAAAATTCATGAAATTCTGAAAATTGAAACCCATCCCTAAAAAATTATTTCTGAGCTTCATAAAAATTCGCAAGACATTTGGATGTCATTGGAAAGGGTTTTCATGTCAAAACATATCATAATATCTATATGAAGAAACATAAATAATTAACAATTATATATAATCATTCCATCATTCAAAAACATAGCAAATCACTGAAAAATATTAGGAATTCATCATAAAACCGAAACAATGAATGATTTGAGAAGTAAATATTATTAACCTTAGCTTTAGCTTTTCTTAAGCTTCTTACCCTCTTCCATGTTAATGGTGGCCTGCCTTATGTTTTAAAAATTTTAGAATGAAAATGAACGTGTATAGGAAAATACACGGCCAATTCATTGAAAGTGGAGATGGACTTTGTTGGGAGCTTGGTGAACCATATAGAAGCAATTCCCTCTAGGAAGATTGGAAGACATTTGCATCGAAAGCATTTGAAGCATTTTCTTCGTCCATATACCAATTGTTCTTGTACAAGTGCGGTTTCGGGTCTCTACTTCCATCGTACGATGGAATAGTCGACATGGTGAACTTTTCAGGGTACCATTCATTTAGAATGCCATCAGTGAAGGGATTCTAGTTTAGAGCAGATCCACATTCATCATCTCTTCTATCCGTACTATCTTCCATCAAGCACTTGATCATATCCATGATATATGCCTTTGTTGTGCAGTGGTCCCTAGGATGGTTTTCAATTACTATAGCAAGTGTTTGATTTTGCAAATGATCTTGGTAAGTGGGTTGAAGCCTAGGCTCTTTTGTCTTCGGGAGAGCCATTCCATCGGAGTGTTTGAACCTCTCTACCGGCATTGAGTGTATTAGTGTTTCCTTCCAACTCATCTTCATCAAGTTGCTCTTTATCTTTAGAGTTGGAGAGATCCACTGCTATATCTTCCCATGAGGTCTTCAACCCTGGATTCAAGTTCATGGAAGTTTGCTTTGCAACTGGTGGAGTGCTTATGTTTCCTTCTATAGTAATTCCTGTAGATCCACCCGCTACATCATTTTTCTTCCGCCTTCTGTTTCTTCTATTTAGACCGGAGAAGGAAGAATTTTCCTTCTCTGTGGCAGCCGTAGGTTCTGGCATGGTCCTTAGAGCGGCTAGTGATTGCAAGGTCGGGAAGGCATTTAATTTTTCCATAAGGGCTTTTTGGTTTTTCTCTATTTTTGGTTGATTTCATCAATCATCTTATTCAATTGGCCGTTAGTGACGACTTTATCCTAAAAAGAAGCTCCCGGCACCTAATCCTCCATGTTGGCTCTAGAATTTGCTCTAATTAATGGATTATTGGTGCCATTGAACTCAACTTGCCGAGGGTTGGATTCTTCTCCAGCTATTACTGCTCTTGTTCCAAAAGTAGTTCTCTTTCTTTTCGGTGCAATTGATTCTCAGTGATAAATCTTCTTAGCAAATATTGAGGATCTATCATCTAAACCTATACGATCCAAAGTAGATAGCTAGATCTAAGTCTGAGTTGAATCCTTCTATGTGAAAGCACCAAAATGTTAATCTAAAAAATGGAACAACACCCTGGATTGAGTGTGAAGGCATCAACCTTGTTTATCAAGGAAAATAAAATAGAAAAAAGCGATAGTAAATTGCAGAAAAAGTAAAGAGATAAGAGATTTTTTTAGTGGTTGGTTGTCAACCAAGCCTATGTCCACTTTATAGCTTTTATTGATCAACTACTGTTGCAAAGGAGTTTGGGTTATAATATGGTTCTTCTTTTCCAAGTTAGATCAAGCCACCATTGTTAGAGATAGCTGGAAGGATCTATGTTGTCCTTTGATGGCTGTTGTGAGGGAGAAGGAAAGTGAAGAAACAATCACAATGTTTTAGGAGAGATCAATGCTAAGATCTCTCTTCCTATTGTAGAGAAGATGGTATTTATAGGAGTTGGAGAGCACATGGGCCAAAATTGCTTTATCATAGGCCTCCATTCATCACACAGAGGAAGTCTAGAAAGGTTGAAGGATCAGAGTAAAGTATTTGGATTGGTACTAATCCGATCCAATTGGATCGATACTGATCCAAATAGTTAAACATTTTTTATGCTTTAACCACTTGGTTGTCTTTCTTTCCTGATTAGAATGCCCACCATATAGTTTCGTAGCTTGTTGACTTGTTTTGAGACGATTCAACTATATGTCAGATTAAACTATATTCTGAATCGGGTAAGTCTTCACTTTTTCAACTCGGATGCTTGGAATGTTTTCAAACTCGATAGATAAGCTTAGTGGATTCATAAGAGTGTAAGAAAAGTGCAACGGAAATCCAATAACGCAATATTTTAGATCGGTACTGATCCAAAATGTTAGCCTAAAAATGGTCCAAACTTCTTGGGGTCCTTTGTCTTGTACTTTTAACCCTTCCGATCAAGTTTTGAGTTGTCCTGGTTTAATCTAAATATTCTAACTACCATTTAATTTTACTAGGTTAAAAACTCAGTTGACAGAGGGATAGAGTAGGTCAAAATATCGAAAACATGGTAGATATGGGACCGTTAATTTGCATTAATGGGTCACATTTAATTACCTTTGTGGTTATCCATATATGAACTCTATATAATCACTCGTAATAGTGGATTATCCGCTATTTACAATTTGACCTATTTTAACTCTGGAAGTTTATAGGGAATATTCGAGTTCCCCAGTGAGGACTTAAAACATGTTACATACTCCCAACTAAACTGGAATTGAGTTAGCCGAGAATTATCGCATAGTTTGGAGATATCGATTTTGGATAATATAATTTATCCAAACAACTCGAAACTAATAATGTTCATGTTGGATCATTATGATGTATGCAATGGAGCTGAATTATTCTTCCTGAGGTGATTTCAAAATGGACGGTAGTAATTGCTGAATGTTTGATCGATCTCGAAACAACTATCATGGATATATGTTGGCATTGCATTGGTTACCCGAAGGGCAATGCTAGCATTTTAAGATGGTTTTCTCGGAGGGAAGGAAAATATGTAACCTCAAGCCTCACAACTAAGAGGTGGCTAAAACATGGTAGATGCACCATGGCTATGTGTATCGCGCCCATTAGGGTATGATCATCCCAAATCTAGATTCGATCTTCATGTATGCTTCGGGATCCCTTATGGTTGTTGATTACATCAAGGGATCATCATATTTGGTACTGTGCAGTGGAGGGTAGGCTGGTCCTGTGTTGGTAAAGGGGTGAATGCGTCTGTAGCCCTTAGATACATTCTATCTAGAGATGTACCTTTTGGAAGGTAGTACCTTACCTTGCCATCGGTTGGAATCCATTTTCCACTACGAGCCTTACAAACTTAGTTGTATCCAAGTATGTTGAAATGTGAGATGAAAGCATTTTAACTATTTTATATATTTACTTTAAACCAAGACATTAAGATAATATAATAAGATTTTATACATAAATGTTTTGGTTATCGTTAGGTAAAAATCATCCATATTTATGTGTCGTGCGGTCTTAGAGATACCTTGGCTTGAAAACTTTTATGAAGTTAACTATGCTTAGTCACCCCAGAACCATTTCTGACCCCGAGTTTTATTTATTTCCCATAAACTCTTGCGTACTCAAATTGTTGTGAGTAGCAAAGTATTAATGTTTCTTTGGAGCATTTTGAAAGTAGTAGGATAGAAGCTTCCATCATCATATAATAGTTGTTTATATTTCCGCTATGATTGTATATTACGTATTAGTAGTGGATATGCAGATAAACCTTCCCTTTGTTGGAATAGTACTTGTTGTAACTTTGATGTAACATTTTGGAGTAACCATATGTACTATTCTGTGTTGATGTATATGTAACTCTAATGTTGTGAGAAAAAACTGTGTTTGTTTTCTTGTCTTTTATTTTTTTACCCCACAATCCATCTTTCGGACATTAAGATGATCGACATATGAATATTGAGGATGTGTTAAGTGTCATCATTGGATGTAAGTAAAGCATATCATCACATACATAGTTTGAAACTTATTATGTAAACATAACTTTTTAAGGAAAGAAAGATTTGCGATGCTCATTAGTAACTGTTGTTGAAATACAAAAGATTATATGTTGATATAGGAGTATCACTATAAGTTACTACAGACTTATGCATTACTGTGTTTAATGGAATCTAGAGGCTCTTATGCCAATGTGCAATTATTAATGTGGGTAAGGGTTTTGGTGAAACATCTCGATCGACTACTCTTCCTAAAAATGATGGAAAGAAGAATAAGAGAAAAAGAGATAATGATTCTTATGTGTTATCCCGCCCTTTGGCATGGCCGTGACACCAAGAACTTGACTAGAAATCAAGGATAGTTCGTCCTAGAGATCGTTAATACGTAGGTCTACTATGGATACTAGCAAAAAAATTCCGAGTCTAGATCGAGCTACAATTGATATGATAGGACCAGCAAAGCTATGAAAGCCAACGTTCCAAATTTCAAGTCAATTAGAGTTCGTATGATCAAGATACTGATCGACCACGGTTGAGAAATCTAACTCTATTTGTATCCATCCAATTTCGTACCAATTCCCCATGAGAGATTCAGTTCGTATCCATCGCCCACTAACTTCCTTCGTATCCATCAAAATGAAGCGACTTTGTGTCCATTATGTTAACAACACTTCGTATCCATCAACCAAAGTCCATTTCATATAGGTCCCCCACCATCCATCTCGTATTGATCTTCCACCACGATACAAACAGTGACAACCATCGATCGATACGAAGAACGAAAAATGAAGCATCGATACAAAGGCGGCCTCAAACCATGGATACAAAGTAGCGTGCAAGCTTCAATATGAATTGAGCCACGCAAGATCGATGCAAAATAGTATCGATACGAAGACGACAATGTCATGCAAATCCAAACTTGCGATCATAACTCGACATCTACAAGTTCAAATGCTACCAAATTTTCACAGGAGCTTTCCTACAACATCAAGAATATACTAGATAAATTTTAGCTAAAAAAGGATCAATTCTTGATCGATACGAATTGTATTTGTAACGCTCCTAGATCGAGTCGAAACCACTTAAACTCGATCCCATGGGAGGACCCACATGAGAGAAGAAGTCCTCCGAGATCTGGGCTAGATATTTTCAGCCACGCCTATAAATGACAGCCATATGCATCCAGAAAAGGGACTTTGGTCCTTTCTACGCAAATACTCTGCCGAAATCATTATCAAACATCAATTGTACTATTGTAATCTTTTGTAATCGGCGAGTAAAGTTCAATAAACATCAGTCATTACATAGTGGACGTAGGCAATTCGCCGAACCACTCTAAATCCATGTGTTTCTGTGCATTTTATATATGTTTATTGGTCTGTTTGTTAGATCTGCTTCATTTTACATTTATTCTCTTCATTTTGTCTCTTCAAATACATCCGAAGAGTGTTGTGCCCAATTTTGGTACAAATATTATGCGAATGAGAATTTATGTTGGAACCTCATTGATGATTCGATTATTATGCAGAGGAGATTGTTGTACTTCTAACTTCAAGGATCTACTATCTAGATTCTTTTAGATAATAGTTTAACAAATAGGTACAACTGAATTGTTAAACTATTGACTTTTGTTAAACTATTGACTTTAGGATTCATTGAAGCTGTGAAACAACGTAACTAGATTCAGAGTTTGTGCGATCTTGATCCATCCAAGAATTACTTTTTTTTTAAATTTCTGATGATGCAAGATTAGAGAAGAGAATGGTGAAGAAGTAGATTTGCAGCATCTTTCAAGCATTTCTGATTTGCACAATTTTCAAGCGTTACTGATTTTTAGAATGAAGTAGTGGTCTGAAATAGTTTCCGTGCGATGCAAGAATAATTCGATCAAAATAGTTTCTGGGTGTTGCTATTTGTAGTTGTAGAGAGGTGTCTTTACGTTTAGTAGACGCACCCATTCTGTTAATGAGGTTTCTAGTCAACACCCAAAATTATTCTAAAGGACGAGGATTATACTTTGGGATAGCAGAGTAGAAAAGAAGATATGAATCCGCTTAGATTTTCCTCTCGATTATGCTTTACTAGGCAGGAATCACATAGTCCAGCTTTTTCAACTATGTCGAAAGGATTAGGTTTTGCATTTAATGCCTTTCGACTTTGTTGGAATGGATTAATCCTTCCTCCGAAGGACTTCCTTTTTAATTGATGGAGGTTTCTTAGAAATTTTTCCCTTTGAAAGTTCCGACCTTATCGAAGGCCTTTAGGGGTATGATAACAGGATTTATTTTATAAATTCTTATACAAAGTTTTCGACCCTATCCAAAGGAAGGTGATCTTGATGATAAAATTTGCTCCAGGAAACTAGGATCGGGTTCCGAACTTGCCGAGAGCTTTAGGCTGTAGAAAAATTTGGACTTAGGTAAATGGCTAAAAGCAAGGGTTTTGGCCTTATCGAAAGCCTTGTCCATAGGCTTCTGGTGTTTTGACCTTGTTGAAGGCAACGTTCTGAAGGAGAAGTAGCTCTAGATAGGTTTCTATAATTATTTATTATAAGTAGTTTCAACTGTGTCGAGAGGACCCTATCGATGCAAATGAAACCTGGAAAACAAAAGTGTATCCAACAAAAGCTTTATTGAAATTGTAAAGTAATGTGATTATTAGATACTTCCCTTATCAAGGTAACAAAACTTTATTTCTATAAATTCCCAAATCAACTCTCTAATTAGGATTTACAATATTTTTGATAAGAATACACAAGTTGAGAATGAGAAGAATCAGATCCCCTAAAATGTGACCTCTTGGGTCTTATTTATAGATGCGGGTCAGCGCCTTTCAAATCTAATGCTTTCGACTAGGTTGGAAGGTTGCTGCCGAAAGGCTTAAGCACATTGCTGCCTTTATCGAAAGGCATAGTGGTGCTCCTCTTCTTTCAGTTGTCCTGTAAGTATTTCTAACTCTGTCGATAGCCTTTGCTCATAGATTTCGATTATGTTGGTTGCGCTTGTACTCTTGTTCCTGATCTGATGCGGAACCCTTCCTGGACCACATTGGCTTCGATCGATTCGAAAAGCTGACTATAGCTTTCGAAGGGGTTGCTCAAGATAACACTTGTATTCCAGCAGCTTGATGAAGGTGAAACAATTGGTTTCGAATGGCTTGGCATATGTTCAAAGAGAAATTCTTCATTGCCATCGAAAGGAGTGATTTCGAATTAATCGAAATGTCTTCAACTAGTCTAAACATTTTAAATGAAGGCGGAAGGGTGCTTTCGACTCCTTCATCTTCTTCGAAAGATATGTACCATTTGGATATTGACTGGAGAAACCCTCCGATACCTTCGAAGGGCTATGTTACTTCCAAACTTTTATGGTAGCATCCTCCGATTCTTTCAAGATGCTTGGTTGGAACTCTTCTCTCTTGTACTTTGCTTAAAGTGGTCTCCACTTAGTCGAAAGGTTGATTTTTGGTGTAACATTTGCCCCCCTCTTGTGAAGGATGCAGTTGACTTTCCCAGACAATTTTCTTGAAACCTTGAAGCTTCCCGCCTTTGTTTTCCAACGTGGACATGAACTGTCTTTCAAATTTGATCCGATGGCTGGTAATTCTAGGCGACTTTTCTTATAAAGTACGCTCTCCTTCTTCTTCCTCTTTTACTTTTTACAACCAAAAATTCCAAGTAACGAGTAAAGTAGTTCTAAAAATTATCAAACTTCCAACTTGTTTCCAGAAAGTAAAGTAATCATCAAATCTAAACTGTAAGTTTATATTTAACTTTATTCTGCTAGTTTAGTTTTTTATTATTATTTTGTTTTTTAAAGCGAATTTACCTTTCAAAATTTCAAAATTGAAATTCGATTTTGAAATGTCTAAATCTTAATTTTTTGAGAGCAGATTTTGATTGATTTACTGAGAAATGTTTCCTAATTCAGTTTCAGTAAATAATAGTGTTTATTTCTTCTTTATAATTTTAGAATTGACAATGGCGCCGGCATTGAAATCCACCCCCTTATCGTATTTGGATTGTCATTTCAAAATTTGTGATTTTTGTTCTTCCCTATTAAATTTGGATTTCCAGTTCAGTTATAATTTTTTACACTTATGATGTCGTAAAGGGTTGAGTACTGTTGTAAGCCATTATTTTTATTTTATTTTTACTTATTTGTCTATATTTTTATTTTCCTATCGGGTTTGGTTAATAAATTTTGAATCCCTGGATTTGCAATCAGGTTTGGAGGAGGTGGTGGAACTTATTTTCTTCACCCGAAAGTTTCAAATGTACAGATGAAAATTTGGCGCCCCAAAATGACCTTTCTAAGCCTTCAAAAGAGGTAGAGGCGGCATTTTTTGTTTCGCTTTCTCAACTCCTTTCGAAGGGGTTGAAAGATGTTGTGGTGTCAGTTTTTTTCAACCTTTTCGAAAGGTGTTGTTGCTAAATAGAGTGTATCCACCCCTTCGATAGCAAAATGTTTCGACATAGTCCAAAACTTTTGTTTCGACTTCCATCCATTTTCCTTAGTAAATTTTCAAAACCATCAGACCCCTTTGACCCCTTCGAGACCATTTTAATCTACTTAGTCGAAACCCTCTAAAGCAGTTTATGCCCAATCTTTGTCGAAATGTCCTAAATGCATATGAATTTAACTTAGAACCTTTCGATTCAAATAAGTTATAAGGTTCCGACAACATTTGTATCTCTCTTAGGAAATCTAAGTTATGGTTTCGACAATTTCAAAGGGACTTGTTACTTGGTTTATGAGATGTTTGTGTTACTCTAAATATTCACCGTTCATTCAAGTCGAGACCTCTTTAAGCAAAGAGCAAGAGAGAAGAGCTCCAGCTATACCTTTCAAAGAATTGAAGGGATGCTACCATCAAAATTTGGAAGCTTCAGGACCTTTTGAAGGTATCGGATGGTGTCTCTAGTGAATATCCAAAGGATTCTTAATTTTCGAAGAAGATGAGGTAGTCGAAAGCAACCTTCCGCCTTCGTTTAAAATCTTTCAACTAGGTGAAGACCTTCCAACTAAGTTGAAGCCATACCCTCCGAAGATGATGATATCGTAGTCATTCAAACTGTTAGAAAGCAAGTATTAACTTGAGTAACCCCTTCGAAAGCTATAGTAAGCCTTTCGAACAGGTTGGAACCAATAAGCTCCAGGAAGGGTTCTGCATCATATCAGAAACAAGAACTTAGGCGTAAACAACATCATCGGAACCAATGAGCAAAGGCTATCGACGGTGTCAGAAGAACTCACAAGAAAACAAAAAGAAGAGAAGCACTACCAGACCTTTCGACAAAGGCGGTAGCATACTTAAGTCACTCGACAGCCACCTTCCGACCCAGCTGAAAGCATCAGGGTCGAAAGGTGCTGACTCGTGTCTATAAATAAGACCGAAGGGTTCATGTTTTGGGATCCGATTCCTCTCATTCTCAACTTGTATACTCTTAAAGAGAGCATTGTAACCCTAATTACATGATTGTTGATTTGTGGATTTAGTGAAATAAAGTTTTCTTTACTAGATAAAGGGAAGTCTTGAATATTTTAGTCTACTTCACTGTTTCCTTAAAGTTTTTGTTGGACCCGCCATTACGTTTCATTTTTCACCTCCATCGAAAGGCTACCATTAACTCAGTCGAAACAACTTACAATAGAGTGATCACAGACATCTACCTTGGTTTACTATCCCTTGGAACCATTGCTTTCGAAAAGGTTGGAACTAACCCATAACTCACTGTTACCTTCAACCAACCAAGGAACTTACGATTTAAACTTTCGACAAGGTCGAAAACCCCTTTTTGCTTGTTAACCAAGGTCCAAACTGTTCAACAATTTAAGGCCTCTGTCTATATTGAAACCTAACCAAGTGAACCTAACTCAAAGAATTTCATGTGGATAAAAAGGAAGGTTTCAATGAAGAAACCCTATTACCTCAACTAGATCGAGACGTCATTTAATACAGAAACTAGCTCTTCCGACATAGTCGAAAGATCCATTTAAAGAATTATATCAGCTGAAGCCTATTCAAAACGAAAATTCAGGAAGGATCGACACCTCTTTCTCTTCTCAACTTGCATAAAGGATAACCACATTCTTTAGCACATCTTTGTGGTGTTGACAAGAAATCTTGTTAACATTTTTGGCACTAGAAGGAGGGCCCGAACCTCTGACTTGGTTAAACCCACAACACTGCTATTATATTACCCTATTTAATTAAATCCTACTCCAAGTTTATCTGCTTTGGTAAATCATGGCTAAAAGAATCACAAGATAGGAAAAAGGATCCTCCAATCCCTACGAGATAATGTTCCTTTTGAGGTTCTTCAAGAATTCCATTTAAGGCAAAGAATGAGGCTGAAAGCTCTTAGAATTACAACTGAATAGAAAGCGGAATCTTATGGTCCAAAGAAATTAAGTCTAAATCCTTTTCATGTTGGCCCCACTCCCATCTTTGCACTAGGAAATAAAAAAATGGAAGTGACAATATCTTCATTAAAATGAAAAGAACAGTCCAACATTATTCCAATGGCACCATCTTTAAGAAAGAGATAATGGATGGTTACATTGCCTTTGCATATGAGTGGTAACCAACAACTTCAAGAGCACTTCCAACTCAAGAAATTCAAAGAGTGGCAAAAAGAAAAGAAAATGAAGAATGTGAAATAATAAGGCCAACGAACGAAAAGTCAAAAGGCCATCCTCAAGAATCAAACTTCAAGTCTAGACTTCCAATAGAGTGAAACCAGACAATTTCGATAGAGAATGTCTACTTGCTTATATAGGATGAGCTTAACTACTTGCCATCACAAATGAAGCAGCCAAAACATGAAAGGAAATTGGGAGGATCCTATTGCCACAACCATATGATGAATGGTCATGAAACCAACTATTGCAAAGCCCTGGAGGGGATGATCATGAACTTCTTCCATCAAGGAAAAATTCAAGAGTTTGTAAAAAAGATATGAGACAAAATCAATAAAGAGATACATTTCATAAAAAGAAAATCTACATGGTTGGGGGTGAGATGCTCCTTACGTTTGGATACTATCTACGATAGTAGAAAAGCCTCTGTCCGTGCCGAGATGGCCAGGGAAGAGCACCTCCTAGAGGGAGGGCGGATAAGCCATTAACCGTGTCATGAGATGGCCAGGTTAAAGCACCGGACAAGCCCTTACCCATACCTCTGGTTAGGTCAAGGTGCCTCTTGGAGGGAGGATGGAGTAAGCCTTTAGCCGCGCCATAAGATGGCCAGGTTAAATCATTGAACATGCCCTCATCCACGCCATGCTATGGCCAGGGGTAAGTAACCTCCTGGAGGAAGGATGACGTAAACCTTTATCTATGCCACAAGATGGCCAGTGTAAAGCACCGAACAAGCCCCTATCGATGCCGCAAATGGGCCTGGGCTAGGCGCCTCCTAAAGTGAGGTCAGATCAGTCCCTGGTTCCAGTCTCTAAGTTGAGTTAACCAAGAGCACTAAACAAAAATAGACTAAGACATCCAGACCCAACAAGATCCCTATTAAACAATGGACTAAGATGTCCAAGCCCAAGAAGAGGCTCACTCTATAACGGACTGAGACAACCAATCCCAAAAGAAGGCACATTCCATAATGGACTAAGATGTCTAAGCCCAAGAAGAGGCTCATCAAATTATGAACTAAGATGTTTAAGCCAAATAAAAGGCATTTCCAATTGTGGGCTAAGACGTCCAAGCTTAAGAGGCAACTAGGAAACTTACTTCTATATGAGACCTGAAGGGTTCACACATCAAAAGAGTATAACAGAGCTCCACTTATAAATACCCAAATCTAGGTTTCGGGACTTTCATTTATAAACATCATATATTAATACCTGAATCTGGGTGTTGGTTCTCTCATATGCGAATTTCATCTGTTAATACCCGAATTTGGGTTTCGGGTTTTTATTTCTAAATGTCATTTATTAATACCCGAATCTGGGTTTCAGGTCCCTCTCGATCACTGATTATTTTAATACGCTTGAATCTAGGTATCGAGACAATTACTTATTTGAGCCCTAGTTTCAGTGTGAAATTTCAACAATGGAATTCTATTTTGCTATTACAAATGCCCGAATCTAGGTCAAAGAAAGTTGTCATAAAGATCACTATTAAGAGATTTCGAATCTGAGCTTTGGATTTCTAATTTTTCGAATCCCATTATTGTTGAGGAATAGATCGAAGGATTTCTACTTCCAAAATTCAGATGGTGATGTCTGAATTTAGTTCTTTACCAAATGTATCTTTAAGGTTACAGTCCAACATTTGTACCCATGTGATAAGGCAGGATTTTCTGTCAGCAAATTTCATATATTCTAGCCAAATGGTTAAGTGAAGTTAAATTATCAAGTGTTTCTCACCTCATTGAAGATGGGATTTAAATGTTTGATATGGACTATCATACAGGCAATTTAAAAGATTATTTGTTAATGATGTAAATAAACAGGTATGTCAATTTCTAGCTGACAATTAGAAATATTGTTTGCTTTACACTTTTAGGAAATCAGCACAGCAAAGGGAAATAAAAGATTCAGCGAACTCAAAAGTAATGAAGGAGCTATCAAAATGCATATCAGAAGCGGCATTATAGAAAAGGGTTAGAAATCAGGTGATATTTACCGAATTCATATAATTTACATAAGTCATGAGATAATTTAAAAAACTATGAAGTTAATCACATCTTTATAAAAACGAGTTTATTCATATCAAATGGACAAATAAATTAGAAGTCATGTGCAGCTTTGTCAAGAGTCTTAGCGACTGAAGGATTTACAATATGGCAAATCGTAGCACAGAGGACTTCTTTGAGTTTCTTCTCTTTCGTCCTAACTTTGTTTTCATCATCAATTGCATCAATGTTAGTTTCCATAGCATAATTGAAATCCCTGTTTTCCACCCTTAAGGGTTTTGTTATCCCTTTCTAACTCCGCAACACGCTTTTGAAGGAAATAAGAATTTCCCTCAAGCTTTTAATTCTTAGCGGCATAATCATTAATAGTCTGAGAATATTTAACTTTCTTTTGTTCATCAAAATACTTTTCTATTTTGAATTTAACATTCCGGCACCAATTCCCCACAACATTCTTGTCTAAGCCCAACGGTGGGTTGAGCATAGTAGGGAATTTCTAGGCCGCAAGAAGCTTCGACCTTATAGGTTTAGTAGCTGAAGGAGTGGCATAAGGCACCAGCAAATAAATACTTGAAATCTTGTCCCACATAATGAATTCCAAAGAAGCATATTGTGCTTGACTATCCTTTAATTTTAGCTCCAATTCACTTATTTATTGAATAAGCTCTGACATCTTGTAGTCAAAATCAATCAAAGGATTTGTCTTCACTTGTCGCTTGAGTGGGGTAATTGTTTCATCTTTACTTTTAATTTCAACCTCAAGATAGGAAATGTGATCTATTTGACTATTGGAAATTGTTTTCTGAAGAAAATATCTTTTATGCCATTTCACAGCTTCGATATTACCACGAAGCGTTCTAATAAGATATCGTCGCTATGCATGATCCCTCCACTTGTTTGTAACAATTATGCTCAAAGAGCATCGATAAGTAATGAAAAATTAAAAGGAAGAGAAGTTTTAGATAACTGTAGCTCCTATTTAAGCAAAATAAATAAAGCAAAATCAAAACCGGAATGGAAATTTTATTTATTATTACAACAAAGGATTACATTTCAGACAACAATGAAGTTAAAAAAATATACAATAGACAATTGGTTGAAATCTAAAGTTTAGGAACTACATTTTTAACTTGTTTATTGAATTAGCAGAAAGACTAACTATAGAAACAATGAATATTTAGTCCCTCCGTGGTTAACACTGAGGGACATTTGCTATAGTCCTACAACCTAACTTAAAGACTATCACAGCCACAATTTGGTATGAAATGTCCTGATTTCTTTAAGGAAAATCTCATTCTCATTGCCAAGAAAATCAAATCGAAGTCAAGGATACATCAAGTAAATTTTTTGTAAATCTCCGAGGAAGCAGAACCTTGCTATTTTTAAGATTTTAAATTCGATGCTTTTCGAGATAAAATCATCTCAGTTTGACTATGGGCTTAAATGGTCGCTAGATGCAAGGCGACCTAATGAACAGTGACTTTGAAATGATATGATAAAGTGAAGCAAGCATTGAAAGTAAGGCTACAATTTATATTTATAAATCAATAAGCAGTTACATATTTTCAATAATTCCTCCGTTTCGTAAAATACACTTAGAGAACAATTCAGAGACAAAAAATTTCATGTAATACTTAAGCCTTTCTTGGGGGAGATCTTGGGGGATTGATCTGACCCATGGTAAGTTCCAATAAGCTCCAAGATGTGGGTCAGATTTGTGTTCATCCAAGTATCTCTTGTGAAAACGTCTAAGTAATCCCCCGTTGAATTCCCCTAGGTATGAAAAATAAGTAATAGAATGTCTACAATAAGCTTTATATAAATAATTGATTCAAATGTCTCTCTCTTCAATCAACGTCCAATATAAACTAATTAATTCTCGATTTTCCTTCAAAAGAGCTAGGAGGCGCGCTCTCTTTAATAAAGCGGCAGCCTTCTGATGTTTAAAGGACGCAAGTACCAAAGCACTCCTGTCAAGCCTATGATACTTTTCGGAGAGTACATTACGCTCCCTTATCTATTTGTCTAACTCTCTATATAACTTGTTTATTTCCGCTTTTCTTTCAGGTTTTTCTTTATAAGGAAGGGTGGACTTCTTCCTTATCTAGAATAAATGATTTGCATAATTATTATCTTCGAACTAAGAGATATTTAAACAAAGATTCCCACACCCACGACGCTGGGAAAGAAGCTTGGGAGCCTCCTCTTTCCCTTTAAGTTCTTCAACATTAGTAAGAGTAGGCTCATTCTTTAAAGGAGCAGAAGGCCCAGAGGATTCGGGCGGAACGCTTTTTTGGGAGATGCCTCTTTTTCAGAAGATCAGTGCTATCGCCACCATCCTTCTCGAAAGTTCCAAAATGCCCCTTCTATCTCGGTCAGAACCTTGGCCGCCTGCAAGGTATTCATCACCATCATCACTATTGTCATCATCGTCATTGCCATTGTTATTGCCTTCCTACCCGGTAGCATCATTTCATCGCTCTAATCTTCAGAGTCTGACTCGATTTCAATGGAGTGGACATCAAAAAAAATTTCAGAGGCATTAATATCCTCCTCATCTGTAGCCTAAGTTCTCTACTTCATCTGGTTAATCTTTCCCATCACTCTATCGACTAGGGACGAATGGAGCGAAAGGAAGACAAAGTCCAAAAATTTCTTGAAGTTGTCGGCATATGCAAGCATAAAGCCTTCTTTGTAAGATTTTAGCAGCATTTATCCAAGCATAGCGCCAACAAATTGAGACATTCGCTACTTAGCGTCAGTAATGGCACTGACAGCAAGTTTCAAAGAAGCCCTAGTCTCCTTAAACTTATTCTTCAAAAAAATGTTTTTTGCGGCTAGTCGAGCTTTCTCGTCTTCGGAATCTTGTAATGTAAGCTCTATGGAAAATTTCCCGCTAGTAAGGAGTTGACGGGCTTGTCTTTCTGTCGCGAGATCTTTTTCAGCTTCGTCGAGAGATGCTTTTAATCGCTTTAGCTCTGAGCAAGCTTCATCTTTAGCAATGGAAAGAGAGGATACTTGATTTTTGAGGTCAGGTTTCCTTCTGAAATTTGGAGGATTCAGCAGAAGACTTTGAAGCAAGCGCATTTAAATCAAGCTAGCCATTAGAAATCTGAAAGGAGGAATGAAATACAAGTTAGTGGTTTAAAGAAAACCAATGATAATAAGATCAGACAAAGAGAAATTATCAGAAGCTCCGGCTCGATTAGAGAGCGATAGTGCCCCCACCAAATCCGTAATGGAAGAAGGTGGGTGAATAGAAGTGAAGGATTCTGAGTAAAGGATTGACTCAATCATCTCTTCAAAGTTGATGGCGGAAGGGGAAGAAGATGTTGGTTGTGAGTGAATTCGTTTTTTAATAGGAAGCATATTCAAAGCTAGCAGCATTTTTGCGAGAGCAGCTGGCAAGTCAGAAACAGAGATGTGAGAGATGGGATCAACACCAATAGGGGTTTGCACAGGCTTGTCTTTGGAAGCATCCACAATTAGGCTTTTTAGAGCTTTTTTGAGGGATAAGCACTCATTCTCCTTCTCTACATATACAACTTCATTAATTTTCTTCAGTAGCTCAATTTCAGAAGATTCCATTAGCTTCCTTTTGAAAGCCTTCTTGGTTTTAGCGAAGGATTCAATAATGGATAGTGCACCAGAAGTTTCAAGAAGGGATGCAACTTCGCTAGTAGAGATTATGAATTGAGAAGAAGCTGAAAGAAGTTCGAGAAGATTAAAAGTCAGCAATATATTTCAGGAAGCAATAGAAATATAAAGCTAATACTTCGCCCGAAACATACTAGAGCGATCAGAACAAATGGGTGACATGGGCGAAAAAGTAGATGCGTCTCGTAAAGATAGAATGTTTGCCGTGGGAAGTATGTCAAATGGATGTAGGAGTTCCTAAGATCTTCTGGCCTGCTGGTAGAAGAAAATGCTTTCGTAAATTGGTAGGAGCCAATAGCGTTAGTCTGCTTCCAACCTGGCTCGAGGCTGTAATTGAAGATTCAATTGTTTTCTTATCATCATCGTTAAGCTCTTTAGTAGGGACACCTAATGAAGCAGAGATTAGGCAAGAGAAAACATTAAGTAAGGAAAGCACTTGACGAAGAAAACCTGGTTTTCCCAGTCCTTGAATTTGTTAACCCCATCTGATATAAACTTTTTCTGGAGATTGGCTCTATACATTAGATTATTAAGATTGCTCATCTTAACCTGTCGAGTCAAGAGTTCATCACTTCAGCATTGAGTGGAGGATATCCAGATTTCAATGCTATCATTTCTAAAGACAAGAGGTAAATATAAACATTTGACAACAATTGGATGAGATCAATCCCAACATGAGAGAGGAATGTGGATAAGAATTCCAAAAAAGTCAAGAATCCCCCATGCCAAATGTAAATGGAAGTATAAGCAAAAAAACCCTTCAGGAGGGTTATTAATGGTGTTAGTCTCCTTAGGAGGATTGCTTCAATATCAGTGATGCCGAAGTCGTTAAGGATGGCATCGACTTCATCTTGATTTGAAATAAGACAGTGCTTAGAGATAGCTTCGGTCTTCTTTGGGGAACTCATGATTCTGCCATGTGAAAATTTTTCTGTTAAGATTTATAAATTTGAAATGGTTTAACATTCTTTTAGTAATTAATCAGGAAACTAGTCCATATAACTTAAACAAAAACAGAATGTGAAACTTAAAAATTGTGCAAAAAGTTTAAGTTAAAAATCAAAGACATTAGGCTTCCAATAAAATTGAAAGGAAGTGACATCAACATTTAACAAAAACATCTCGACGTTGTCAGAAGCCTTAATAAAAGTTTCCTCGATCTAACAAAGTCAAAAGGACAAGTCAAAATATTTTTCTACCTAACACTTTTCAATAGTGCCGAAAGCTCGACAGGAACCTAATTACTAAGGAAAGATAGTTAAGATCAACTCAAAAACTTAGGCAAACATTTTCTATACTAAGTAACAAGATCCTTTGACACCAATGGAACCAATAACTTGGGTTTTCCTTAGTATTGTCGTAACCAAACATACGCACTAAAGTTGAAAATTTCTAAGTTAAACTCATATGTACTTAGGACATTTTAGCAAAGCCAGAAAAAACAGCTCAAGTGGGGTTTCAACCTAGTAAATAAAAGTGGTGTCGAAGGGGTCGAAAGGGACTAATGGTTCCAAAAATTAACTACGGAAAATGGATTGTAGTCGAAACAAAAGGGTTCAACTAAGTCAAAATGTTTTGCTATCGAAGGAGTTCCTACTCTCTACTTAGTAGCATAACCTTTCAACAAGGATGACCTAATAGGCAATATAACACCTTACGACCCAATCGAAAGTGGCTAAGGACGCAAAACGATGTTGGCGCCTCAATCCCTGTAGAAGGGGTAGAAAAGTCAGTTTGTGGTGTCCATTTGTCATCCGTATGTTTGAAACATCTAAGGGAAGGAAACAGGTTCAACCATGTTCCCCAAACCCAATTGCAAATCTAGGATTCCAAATTTTTTTAAAAAACAAGTAAATCTAACCTATTAAAAAAAT
This sequence comes from Allium cepa, assembly GCA_030765085.1. Classification (NCBI taxonomy): domain Eukaryota; kingdom Viridiplantae; phylum Streptophyta; class Magnoliopsida; order Asparagales; family Amaryllidaceae; genus Allium; species Allium cepa. Next base: position 514,189,651 of record CM060941.1, read on the forward strand.
AAACTCTAATAGAAATCGATCTCTATCGATTTCAAAAGAATAAAATTACTAACAACTAAAAATAAGATTTACTAGTAAAGAATAAAAATAGAAAATTTTGAAATGAAAATCCAAACTCGTTTAGGGGATGGATTTCATTGTCGTCCACTGTCGATTTCAAAATCATAAATGGAAAATAAATTATAAAAATTCTTGAAACTGAAGTAGAAAAGTCTTTTAGTAAATCAATCCAAATCTACCCTCAGAAAATCAAAATTCAAAAATTCCAAAATCCAAATTTTAATTTGAAATTTAGAAGGGTAGAATTCGATTGAAACTAGCAAAATAAAGTAAAGACTAAACTTACAAATAAGATTTGATTATTGCTTGAATTTATGAAAGTAAACTGGAAGTTTGAGAATTATTGGAACTATTTTACTCGCACTTAGAACTTTGATTGCAGAAAAGTAAAAGAGGAAGAAGAAGAAAGGCGTACTTCATAAGAAAAGTCACCCAAAATTATCAGCCGCTAGATCAGATTTGAATGGACGACCCAGATTCAGGTGGGAAGACAGAAAGGCAAGAAACTTCTAGGTTTTGACAAAGATGACGTGGAAAGTCAAGAGAATCCCATCGCAATGGGGCAAATGTTACTCCAAATATTCACCTTTCAGTCATGTCGAGACCTCTTTAACGAAAAAGCAAGAGAGAAGAGCTCCAGCCTTACCTTTTGAAGTAGTCGAAGTGATGCTACCATCAAAGTCTGGAAGCTTCTAGACCTTTTGAAGGTGTCAGAGTGCCTCCAACCAATATCCAATAGATTCTTACCCTTTGAAGAAGATGAGGTAGTCGAAAGCACCCTTCTACCTTCATTAACAATCTTTCAACTAGGTGATGACCTTTTGCTAAGTTGAAGCCATACCTTCCAAAGATGAGGGTGTCGCCTTTATTCAAACTACTAGAAAGCAAGTATTAACTTGAGTAACCCCTTCAAAATATATAGTAAGCCTTTCGAACCATTTGGAACCATTATGGTCAAGGAAGGGTTCTACTTTAGATCAGAAAAAAGAACTTAGGCGTAACCAACATCATCGGAACCAACGAGCAAAGGCCATTGATAGAGTCGGAAGCACTCACAACACAACTCAAAGAAGAGAAGCGCCAACAAACCACTCGACAAAGGTAGCAGCACACTTAAAGTCATTCGGCAGCCAACTTCCGATCCAATCAAAAGCATCAGGGTCGAAAGGTGTTGATCCACATCTATAAACAAGACCCAAGGGGTCATATTTTGGGATCCGATTCCTTTCATTCTCAACTTGTATACTCTTAAATAAAACATTGTAATCTTAATTACAAAATTGTTGATTTGGGGATTTAGTGAAATAAATTTTTCTTTACTGGATAAAGGGAAGTATCTAATATTTTAGTCTATTTTACTGTTTCCTTAAAGTTTTTATTGGATTCAACTTTACATTTCAGGTTTTACCTCCGTCGAAAGGCTACTATCAACTTAGTTGTAACCACTTATAATCAAGTGATCATAAATATCTACCCTGATTTACTTTACCTTGGAACCATTCCTTTCGATAAGGTCAGAACTCGCCCATAACTCACTGTTACGTTCAATAAACTAAGGAAATTATGGTTTCGATAAGGTCGAAACCCCCATTTCTGCTTGTTTACCGAAGTCCAAGCTGTTTAACAGGTTAAGGCCTCCATATAGGTCGAAAATTGCCTAAGTGAACCTTACTCAGAGTATTTCAGGTGGGTAAAAAGGAAGGATTTCAAAGTAGAAACCCTACTCTCAACTGGATTGAGAGTTCATTTGATACAGAATCTAACCTTTCCGATATAGTAGAAAGGTCCATTTGAAGAATATAATCAGTTGAAGCCTATTCAAAATGAAAATTCAAGAAGGATTCACACCTCTTTCTCTTCTCTACTTACATAAAGGATAAACTCCATTCTTTATCACATCTTTGGGGTGTTGAGAAGAAATCTTGTTAACAGTTTGTAGTGTAAGCTTTTACTCAAGCTCTTAGATTAACCTTAACTTCATCCTTTTTACAATTCAGTCCTTGTTCGAAAAGTGCTAATTTGAAAAAATATTTTAACTTGTCCTTTCGACCTTAGCGATAGCTCAAAGAATACATTTATTTGGGCTTCCGACTATGTTGAGATGGGCTTGCTAAGTGTTGATGTCTTTTCCTTTTGACTTTGTCGAAAGCCTAATGTTTTTAACTTTTAACCTAAATTTTTACAAATAATTTTGATTTCTAATTTGGTTTATGTTTAATTTACCTAAGTAGATTTCTTGAGAAAATCTTTAAAGAATGCTATGTCCATATTGAACTTGAAACATTTTCACCTAGTAGAGTCATGACTTCCCTAAAGAAAGTTGAAGCTACTTCGTAGTGCCCTCTGGTATCCACTCAAGATGAAGCATATGCCATTCTCACCCACTTTGGAATCTCTAGATTGGAAGCCATTTCGCCTATAGAAAATGACACCATTAGCAGACCTCCTGATGGGTTCTTTTCCTATATTGCAATACACATACGGCACAAAGTGTTTCATCCATTCCCAGACTTTTTATCTAGGTTCCTGACTTATCTTGGAATTGCCCCAATTGAGCTATCTCTGAATGTATGCACTTACCTTCTCTCTTTGGAGTTGTTGGCGCTTGAATCTAAAATCCCTTCTTTGAACGTAAAAATATTGAACTATTTGACTCGATTATTCAAACATAACACTCTTAACCATCATATTTTAAGAGCTAACCCCCTCAAAAAGCTTATATCGGACGGGTCAAAAAATTTAAAGACTAGGAAAACCAGATTTTCTTCGTTTGATGTTTCCCAAATATTAGCGGTACCTTCTCTTCTCCTCATAGGTTTAAATTTTCACAATCTTTCCATATTTTATTACTTCTTGTGTTTAATCTTAATTTATACTAGGTTCTCCTGCCAAGGAACTTAGCGAAGCTGACAAGAGAATAGTGGGATTCCTTATCGCAGCTTCTGTTAAGATCAAGAATCGACTAAAGTTGCTGATATCCTCAAACTTGAGGAAGCATTCCTTTCTTTCTCCTGGCTAAAGGGTTTTAGGATTACCCTCTTTGGTCCAACATACTTCAAAAGAAATCACTTCCTTGCCTTGGGAGATGTTGAACACTTTTCTCCCATGTCACCCATCTATGCAGACCATTCTGATATGTTATGGGCTAAGTATTTTATTTTTGTCTCTAGTGTTCTTTGAATTATTTGGCTGAATTTTATCCGCTTGAGCTTGTTTCGACTTCTACTCAAGTTATAGTGTCTGCTAGTGATGTTGCCTCCCTTTCTGAAACTTCTGGTGAACTATCCATTATTAAATCCTTCGCTAAAACCAAGAAAGCTTTTAAATGGAAGTTAGTGGAATCCTCTGAAATAGAGCCTCCAAAGAAGGCCCTTAAATTTTTCGATATCGAGGAGGAAGAGCGCTTGTCTCTTGAAAAAACACTAAAGAGCCCAATTGTGGAGGCTCCTATAGATAAGCCGGTGCAATCTCCTATTGGAATTGATCCCATCTCTCGTATCTCAGTTTCAGACTCACAACTGCTCTTGCACATATGCAGCTGGCCCTGAATATGCCTCCTACTCCTAAGCCTATTCCTTCTCAGCCATCGTATTCTTCTCCTTCGACCATCAAGTACGAAGAGATAGTCGAGTCTATCCTTCACTCAGAATCTTTCACCTCTATTCACCAACCATCTTTTGCTTCAGATTTGATGGGGAACTGTCGCTCTCTAGAGCAACAAGTTTTGGAAATTTTCTCTTCAATTGACATTATCGTCATTTGTTTTCTCTAAATCACTGACTAGTATTACATTTCTCCTCTCAGATTTCTAAGAGTTGGCTAGATTTAAATGAACATGCATTGAAATCTTCTACTGAATCCTTCAAATTGCATGAGGAAATTTCTAACCTTCAAAATCAAGTGTGCTCTCCTTCCGCTGCTAAAGATGAAGCATTCTTAGAGGTAGATCGATTAAAAGCTTCTCTTGCCCAGGCTGAAACTGCTCTCGTGGCAGAAAGATAGGCTTGTCAACTTCTTGCTGACAAGAAATTCGCCGTGGAACTTACTTTGAAAGACTATGAAGACAAGAAAGCTCGTTTAGATGCAAAGAACATCTCTCTAAAGGAAAAGTTTAAGAAGACAAAGGCTTCATTTAAACTCGCTGTCAATACCATTACGGATGCTAAGTAACAAGTAGCTCAATTATTTGACGCTGCTCTAGGGCAAATGTTTATGAAATCTTATGAAGAAGCCCTCAAGCTTAGCTATGCCAACAACTTCAAGAAATGTCCTGATTTCGGCTTCCCCTCGCTCGATTCTACCCTAGTTGATAGAGTAATGGGCAAGGTTAATCAGATGAAGCAAGGGATTGAACCTACAGACAAGGAGGAAAACAATGCCTTTGAGATCCTTTCTTTTGATATATCCTCCTTTGAAATCGAATCAGACTCTGAAGATGAGGGTGACAAAGATAATGCCGCCATGGAAGGAGATTGTAATGATGGCGATGATAAAATGATAAAAATGATGATGATGATGACAACCATGCTGGCGGCCAAGGTTCAAATAGAGACAGAAGGGGTTCTTCTGGAACTTCTAAGAAGGATGGTGGTGGCAACACTAAATCTTCTGAAAATCAGAAGGATGTTCCGCCTGAATCCCTCGAGATTTCTACTCCTTTAGAGGATGAGTCTGCTTCTGCTAATATTGAAGAGCCTAAAAGGAAAGAGTAGGCTTCCTAAGCTTCTGTCTCGGTATCGCAGGTATGAGATTCTTTGTTTAAATATCTCTTACTACAAAGATAATAATTATGTAAGTCACTTTTTATAGATAAGGAAGAAGTCCACCTTTCCCAATAAGGCAAAACTTAGCAGAAAACAAGCTAAAATAAATAAGTTATATATAGAGTTAGACAAGCATACAAGGGAGCATAATGTACTCTCCAAAAAGTATCATAGGCTTGAAAGGAGTGCTTCTGTACTTGCATCCTTTAAGCATCATAAGGCTGCCCCTTTATTAAAGAGAGTGCACCTCCGATACGACGCTCTCTTAAAGGAGAGTTGAGAGTTACTACTTTATTTTGGATGCTAATTTAGACGGGAGACATTTTAGTAAACTTTTTATATAATGCCTATTGTAGACATTCAATTATTGATTTTTCTTACCTGGGTGAATTCAGCGGGGGTTTACTTAGAAATTTTCACAAGAGATACTTAAATGAATACGGATCTGACCCGCATCATGGAGCTTTTAGGAACTTACCACGGGTAAGGGCTGTTCCCCAAGATCTCCCATAGAAAAGCTTAAGTATTACAAGAACAAATTTGTGTCTAAATTATTTTCCAAATCTGTATTGTATGAACCAGATGAATAATTGTAAATAAGTGATATGTATTGTTTATAAATATCTGTTTTAGTATTCCCTTTTATGTTTAGCTCATTTTATTGCATTTTTACAGAATGATTATTCATCCATCAAACTTATCTCTACAGATTGGTTAAGTATCTAGTTAAATTGAGGCGGTCTTATCTTGGTAAAGCATCAATATTAAAATCTTTAAAATTAGCAAGATACTACTTCCTCAGAGATTTACAAAAACTTCACTTTGAGTACCCTTGACTTCAGTTTGATTTTCTTGGTAAAGAGAAAGAGATTTTTCTTTAGGAAATCAAGACATTTCATACAAAATTAATTTGCGGCCGTGATAGTCCTTAGTTGTAAAGTGGGATTATAGCAAATGCCTCCCAGTGTTAACCCTAGAGGGACTAAATATTCCTTTTAATTCTAAAGTTATCCTTCTGCTAATTCTTTAAACAAAGTTAAAAATGTAGTTTCTAAGCTTTAGATGTTAATCAATTGTCTATTGTATCTTTTTATTTTGTTGTTGTTCAAATTGTAATTTCCAATCATAATAATAAAGAAATTTTTCATTCTGATTTTGACTTTGTTTTATTTCTTTTGCTTAAATAAGTGCTGCAACTATCCACAGTTTCTCTTCCCTTTAATTTATCATCATGGGTCACTTCTCTTAGAAAGAAATTATTTAGCGGAGGGACTGAGCTTAGGAATGACATTTTATTGGAATGCTTTGGTGGCAACAACGAAGCTTTGAAGTGACACAAAAGATACTTTCTTCGAAAAACCATTGTCGGTAATCTGAAAGATAATGTTGCCTATCTTGAAGCCGAAGTTAAAAGTAAAGATTAAATAATTTCCCCACTTAAACGGCTAGTGAAGTTGAATCCCTTTATTAACTTTGATCACAAGATGTTAGAGCTTATACAACAAATAAGTGACCTAGAATTGAAACTGAAGGATAGTCAAGCACAATGTGCTTCATTAGAATTTATCCTGGGGGATAAGACATTTAACATCGATGTACCGATCCACGCACTTATCCTTTTGATATTAAATCTACAAGGTCAACACAACTTGCGACCCATAAATTCCCTACTATGCTCAATCCTCCCTCGGGCTTAGACGAGAATGCTGTGGGGAATTGGTGCCAGAAATTTAAATTCGAAATAGCCAAGTATTTTGACGAGAAAAAAAAGGCGAAATATTTTCAAACTATCAATAAGTATGTTGCTGAGAATCAAAAGCTTGAACATGATTACTTCCTTCAAAAGAAAGCCTTAGAGCTAGAAGGGATAACAAGACCCTTAGGGCTGTAAATAGAGCTTTTAACCATGCTCTGAAGATTAACGTTGAAGCTGTCACTACGAAGACAAAGTAAGAGGAAGGAAAAGAAGCTCAAAGAAGTTCTTTGCACTGCGATTCATCATGTAATGGATCCTTCAGTTGTTGAGACTCTTGACAAGGTTGCTAAAGGCTTACAATTTGTTTGTATGTTTGACATGCATAAACTCATCTTGTGCATATGCAAATTACTTCATAATTTTGTAAATTATCTCATGAATTATGCAAAACATATAAATTTTGTAAATGTCACCTGATTTGTAATCCCTTTCTATAATGTCATTTTCGAGATGCTTTTTGATAGCTCATTCATTACTACTATATTTGCTGAGTCTTTCACTTCTCTTTGTTGTGTTGATTTCCTGCAAAATATGAAGCAAACAATATCTTCAATTGTTAACTTGAAATTGCCATATCAATCTACGTATATCATTTGCATAGATTAAAAAATCATCTTGTTAATTGCATGGTATGTAATTTTTAGTAAACATCTAAATTCCAACTTTTAATCATGATGAGAGATAATTAAGAATTTAACTTTAACCATTTGGCTGGAATATCTGAAATTTGTTGGTAGGAAATCATGCATTATATCAGGGGAATAAATATTAGATAATAACTCTTCAAGATATAGTTAATAAGGGATCGAATCTAGAAATCATTTTCGGAATATTTTTAATAGAATCTTGGATTCCATTCTCGGGTCTTAATGATATTTGAAAAATTGAAATCCGAGAGCTAGATTTGGGTATCAATGGAAACTAATAACAATAATTCACTTGAGAGAATTTTCAATTCAGATTCGAGCATTTGTGATAATCAAATAGAAATCCATTATTAATATTTCATACAAAGATTAGGATCAAATAAGTATATGTCTCGATACCCAGTTTCAGGTATATTGACACAATCAGTGATAAATGGAGGCACGAAATCCAGAATCGGGTATTAATGGATGCAGTACTAAAATAAATATCCCAAAACACAGCTTCGAGTATTAATTGACGATAGTTAGACATGAAAGACCTAAAACCCATATTCGGGTATTAATAGACGATATTTAGAAATGAAAGTCCCAAAACCCAGGATCGAATATTTATAAGCAGAGCTCTATTCTGCTCTTTTGACATGTAAACCCTTCTGGTCTTGCACTAAAGTAATTCATCCCGTTACCTCTTGAGCTTGGTTGTTTTAATGCACAATTGGAAATGCCTTTTCCTCGAGCTTGAAAATTTTAGCTCATAATTACATGAGCCTCTTCTTGGGCTTAAACATCGTAGTCCATTGCTAAATGTGCCTACTTTTGGTATTGGCTTCTTAGTCCATTATTGTAATGGGTTTCTTCTTGGGCCTGGATGTCTTACTCCATTATTGTAATGGGCCTCTTCTTGGGCCTGGACATCTTGGTCGATTGTTGTCTGGTGCTCTTAGTTAGCTTATCTTGGAGACTGGAACCAAGGTTTTACCTGACCTCCCTCCAGGAGGTGCCCTAGCCTTTTTGCAGCATGGACAAGGGCTTGTTCGGTGGTCTACCCTGGCCATCGTAAGGCGTGGGTAAAGGCTTAATTCGTTTTCCCTCTAGGAGGTGCCTTACCCTAGCCCTTTTGCGGCATGGATATAGGCTAGTTCGATGCTTTATCCTGGCCATTTTTTGGCATGGCTAAAGGATTACTTCATCCTCCCTCCTTGATGTGCCTTACCTTGGCCCATTTACGACGCAAATAAGGGCTTGTTTGGTGCTCTAACCTGCAATTTTACGGCGCAGCTAATGGCTTACTCCGTCCTCCCTTAGGAGGTGGTCTGCTCTGGTTTGCACGGACAGAGGCTTCTCTACCATCTTAGTCAGATTACAAATATAAGGAGTATTTCACTCCCAATCATGTAGATTTTCTTTTCATTAAATATAGCTTTTTATTGATTTTATCTCAAATACTTATTGCGAACTCTTGAATTTTTCCTTAACCGAAGAAGTTGATGATCATTTCCTCTAGGGCTCTACAACAGTTAGTTTCATGACCATTCATCATATGGTAGCGGCAATAGGATCCTCCCAAATTCCTTTCATGTTTTGGTTTCTTCTTTTGTAATGGCTAGTAATTAAGCCCATCCTTTGTAAGCAAATCGACGTTCTTTATGGATGTTGGCAAGTTGCATTCCTTTGGAGGTCTAGATTTGCGGCTTGATTCTTTAGGATGGCCTTTCGGTTTTTTGTTCTTTGGCCTTATTATTTCACATTCTTCGATTGCTTTTCTTTTTACCACCCTTTGATTTTCTTGAGTTAGAATTGCTCTTGTTGCAGTTGATTGACACTTATGTGCAAAGGCATTGTAGTCATCCATTATCTCTTTCTCGAAGATTATGCCTTTTGAATATTGTTGTATTATTCTTCTTATTTAATTAAAGACATTGTCACTTCCATTTGTTTTCTTTCCTAGAGCAAAGATGGGGATGGGGACAACATGAAAAGGATTTAAAGCCCATTTCTCAAGGTCGTAAGATTCTGCTTTCTTTCTGTTTATGATCCTTAGAGCTTCTAGTCTAAGCCTTTGCTCCTTATCTTGGTTGGAATCCTTGATAAATTTTAAGAAGAACTTCATCTCATGTGGCTCAGAGGATCCTTTTTTCGATCATATAATTTTTCTAGCCAAGAATAAACAAAAGTAGCCATATTTGAGATAGGGTTAAGTAGGACTAGAAAATGGCGGTGTTAAGGGTTTATCAAAGTCGAAGGTTCGAGCCATCCTTCAAGCACCAAAAATTTAACAAGATTTCTTGTCAACACCCCAGAATTATGCTAAAGGACGAGGATTATCCTTTGGGCAAGCAGAGTAGAAATGAAGATATGAATCCTTTAATATTTTCTTCTCAATCAGGCTTTAGTAGGCAGTAATCACATAGTCCAACCTTTTGACAGTGTTGAAAGGGCTAGATTTTGCATTTAATGACCTTTCAACTTTTTTGGGATGGATTAATCCTTCCTTTGAAGGCTTCCTTTTTAATTGATAAAGGTTTCTTAAAAAGATTTCCTTTTGAAAGTTTCGACCTCGTCGAAGGCCTTAACTGTTATGTTAATTGGATTTATTCTAAGAATCCTGATACAAAGGTTCCGACCCTGTCAGAAGTGAGGTGACCTTGATGATAAAACTTGATCCAGGAAACTAGGTTTGGGTTCTTACCATGCCAAGTGCTTTGGGCTATTGTATAATTTGGACTTAGGTAAAGCATTAAAAGCGTGGGTTTCGGCCTTGTCGAAAGTCGTGCCCTTAGACATCTTGTGTTTTCACCTTGTCGAAGGCAATGGTCTAAAGGAGATGTAGCTCAGGATAGTTTTCTATGGTTATTTGATTATAAGTGATTTCAACTGTGCGGAGAGGGCCTTATCGATGTAGATGAAACCTAGAATACCGAAGTGTATCCAAAAAAAGCTTTAACGAAGTAGTAAAGTAATCTAAGTATTGGACACTTCCCTTTGTCAAGCTAAGAAAACTTTATTTCTATAAATTCCTAATTCAACTCTCCAATTAGGCTTTACAATATTTTTGATAAGACTACGCAAGTTGAGAATGAGAAAAATCGAAAACCCCAAAGCGTGACCCCTTGGATCTTTTTATAAATGTGGGTCAGCGCCTTTCGACCATGATGCTTTCGATTGGGTCAAAAGGTGGCTGCCGAAAGGCTTAAACTAGTTGCTGCCTTTTGTCGAAAGGCATGTTGGTGCTCTTTTTCTTTGAGTTGTGCTGTAAGTGTTTTCGACTCTATCGATAGCCCTTGCTCATAGGTTTCGATGATGTTTGTTGCACTTGTACTTTTGTTTCTGATCTGAAGCGGAACCCATTCTAGACCACATTAGCTTCAATCAACTCGAAAGGCTTACTATAGCTTTCAAAGGGGTTGCTCAAGATAATACTTGTACTCTAGCAGATCGGTGAAGGTGAAGCCATTGGTTTCGAATGGTTTGGCATATGTTCAAAGAGCTATTCTTTACTTCCTTCGAAAGGAGTGGTTTTGACTTAATCAAAAAGTCTTCATCGAGTCGAATGGTTCTAAATGAAAGTGAATGGGTGCTTTCGACTCCTTCATCTTCATCGAAAGGTAAGTACCCTCTGAATATTGACTAGAGAAACCTTTTGACAATTTTGAAAGCCTATGTTTCTTCCAGAATTTGATGGTGGCATTCCTTCGAATCTTTCGAGAAACTTAGGTGGAACTCTTATCTTATTCTCTGCTTAACGGGGTCTCGACTTAGTTGAAAGGTTGATTTTTGGGGTAACACATTCATATGCAACAATAACGTCTCTCGCCCGTGTCCTTCCATTTGAATACAAATGCCCACCATCCAAACTGTTGCACCTCCTGCCAGTTTTTTCCATTCAAATTTGAATTTAAATCAAACTAAGCTTCTGTTTGGACCCAAATCCAAAACTAGACCAGACCTGGCCCTGTTCGGTCGAACGAATGGCGACAATGTGTGTGTGGTTGTCAAGGCTTCCCTCCTCCCAATAGAGCAAACATTTGGATGCCTAAAGGGCCCAGCCTTCTCTTAATGAACCAATATTCAAACAAATATAGTTTCTTATACTCCAATATTTAGGGCTAAACTTTCCTTCCTCTTGTTATTCTTTAGAACATACCATAGTGCCCAAATCATTTCGAAAATTTACAGCTATTTCCCCTGTTTTCGAAATAAGTAAAATAAATAAAGTAGATGGTTGCATCAGTAAAGTGACGACCTACATACTCAAGTGGGATCAAGCCAATGTGGTTCTAAGAATAAGTATTGCATCATCGTGGAAAACAATAAATAAATGATATGTATCTTTTGGATTTGAACCTTTACTTGGTATAAATCGGTCAATGTTCTATCGAGGTATATGGTGAATTTATCTTGAACCAAATACCACTTGTGATAATACCAGATTATTCACACATATTGATTTTTGCATATAGAGTGTTGTATATTCCGCACACTAATGGTCATGTGCTCAAATCCTGAGTTCACGAGTCGTCTTCGAAAAGGCGATCCTACTTTATTAGGAAACAACATGATTTCCATAATCATATTGGTAGGTACCTGAAGATGTTTCTATGATGCACCTTATGATTTTAACCAGACTTATTAAGGATCTTCATCCGTCCTCTTTCATGCAGAATCTAATACAAATGATGGGCAACTAGTTTTAGTGTTCCATGATCATTCTATAAATTTTTGATACTCATTTAACTTTATCTATCCTTTCTAAGACATAAATTTAGTTTCTGTTAAGGATAATCAACCTTCATTTGTAGAGCTTAGCCCCATTCCTTTCGATTTTGTAGAAAACATAGCCTTTGGAAGACTGTTAGTAAATGGGTCAACCAAGTTATTCTTTGTGTCTATGTAATCAACATTGATTACTCCTCTTTAGAGTAATTTTCTTATCATCTGATGTCTAAGACTTACATATCTAGATTTTCCATTTTATGTTTTGTTAGAAACATTATGTATCATAGTCTTATTGTCATGGTTATTCAAGACTGTTGGTGATGGCTTCTTCCACGATTGAATTTCTATTAACAGATTCCTAAGCCATTCTGCCTACTTGCTTGCATTTGCTAATACAATCAATTCTGATAACACTATTGAGTCAGAAAAATATGTTTGTTTCTTGTAGCAACAATACATAACTGCACCCCCTAAAGTGAAAATCTATCTAGTAGTAGACTTGGATTTAGATACTACATTGTTTCAAGTTGCATCACTATATCATTTTAATACGGCAAGATATCCTTTATAAGATAGACTATAGCCTAAAATGCCCTTTAAATATGCTAGAACTCTAGAGACACCAATCTAATTTTCATAACCTAGATTACTCATAAATCACACAACATGCTCGTAGCATGCGCTATCTTCGGTGTAGTGCAATGCTTAACATACATTAGCCAACCAATAATACTAGAATATTCAAGTTGAGATATTATACGACTAGTATTCTTCACTAACTTAATACATGGATCTAAAGGAGTTGTTGCCATTTTGTCAATGTAATGACCACACTTCTTAAGGAACTTCTCAATATAGTGAGATTGGGTTAGCACCAACTCTTTCTCCTTTCTCAAGATTTTAATCCCTAAAATTATATCAGCCTTCACTAGATCTTTCATATCAAATTTAGAGGATATAAACTTCCTTGTTTCTTTCACACAAGACTTATCACACCCAAATATTAACATGTCATCAACCTATAAACATATTATAGTACAACCAATTTCATCCGATTTATTATAAATACATTTATCAGCATCATTAACAATGAAGCCTTGGGACAATGCTACTATACCAAACTTCTTATGCCATTATATGGGTGCCTGCTCCAGACCATATAGAGACTTTTTTAGTTTACAAAATTTCATTTCTGGGCAAATCTTTATAAAACTCTCTGGTTGTTCCATGTGCATCTCTTCTTATAAATCATCATTTAGAAAAGTGGCTTTTATATCCACTTGGCGTATTACAAGTTTATGAGTGGATGCAAGTGTTATCAAATAACGAATCGAAGAAATGTATGCAATGGGAGCATACCTTTCAAAATAATCCACTCCATGTTTTTGTTTATAACCTTCTTTACTAATTTGGCTTAAATTTGTAAATGGATCCATTGGTATCCAGCTTTTTCTTTAATATTCATTTACGTCCTATTGGTTTAGTACCAGGAGGTAAATCAGTCAAAATGCACGTTTGTTTTATCAAAATTCAATTCATTTCATTATTGATAGCTTCTTTCCATAAAATAGTATTTCTGGAATTCAAAGCTTTAGAATAATTTCTTTGGCCATCATTAACATTCATTACATATCTAATGATGCTAAAAATTTCATTCTTACTTCCTTCTACAAGATATATAATGAAGTTTGGACCATATTACTTTTGTATCATATCTCTTTAACTTTTCCTTCTTTCAGTATCCTACTAAGTTACTGAAACATTCTTATTGTTTTGAGAAAAGGTATGACCTTCATTATTGTTATCATTAGTTTCGGTATGTTCTAAACTAGATGATGCCAATGGATTCTCGCTACTTTGACGTTGGACTATATACTTGATTTCAAAAATTCTATACCTACAGACTCAGTTACTTCAAAAGTAACATGGTTAATAAAATAATAATTTATACTACTAAGAGAATAACCTGTGGAAGAACACTTAAATGTTCTATTTCCTATTTTTGGCATTTTGGGATCTGGTTTTCTAACATACGCTAAACATCTCCAAACTTTAAGTCTTGATAAGTTGGGTTTCATTTAAACCATAGTTCATTAGGGGATATATTCTTCTTTCTCAAAGGAACTCTATTCAAAATATAATATGTAGATAAAATAGCATCGCCTCATAAGGTGTTAGGTAAATTTGAACTAATTAGCATAACATTAACCATTTCTATTAATATAATATTTTTTCTATCAAAAACTCCATTTTGTTGAGTGGTATAAGGAGGAGTACACTGATGAATTAATTAATCCTAGTTGTTTGTAGAATAAAGTAAAATTATTTGGAAAATACTAATTACCACGATTAGAATGTAATACTTTTATTTTAATTCCTGATTGCCTTTCAACTTTGGCCTTCTAAATTTCAAATTTATCAAACCTTCATCTTTTGATTTCATTAGATAAACATAAGAATATATGGAGTAGTCATCAATAAATGTCGCATAGAATTTATTTCAACCGTATGTTATGTGACCTTTTAAATCTCCAACATTGCTATATACAAGATCAAGTTCATTTCTATAAATTTAAAGGACTTTGTATGTACTGGTCCTTGAACACGAATTTTACATTTAGAGATGGATTCAAAATTGCAATCAAAAATTAAACCTAACTTACTCATATTTTTAACAGAACCAAGATTAACATGTCCTAATCGAGCATACCATAAATCTACAAAACTAATGACATAAGCAAAAGTTTTCTTTATTAAGTTAAACTTAATTATCCCAATACGAGAATATGCCTATCTAATGAACTTTCTTTTCTTATATAACACCAACTTGTCAGACTTATACACTATCTTGAGTCCTCCTTTCTTAAGAAGGTATCAAGAGACCAAATTCTTGCAAGTATCGGGTACATGAAAAACATTAAATAAAGTGAGGGTCTTTCCAGAAGTAAACATTAGTTCTATAGTGCTTTTACCCATTACTTTGTTGTGAACATTATTTGCTCTAGTAACTTGACTGTCATCTCCATTTAATTCTTTACAGTCCTTATAGAAACTATGGTCCTTTCATATATGAATGGTCACTTTATTATCAAGACACTAGTCATTTTATATGCCCCTAATGGATTTTGCTTCTTGCACTACTGTTGCAATATGTCTTTGACCATATTCGCCTTCATTTGTTTATTTCATGGACGACAGTCACGAGCATAATGGCTAGACTTGTTATAAAAATAACTAGCATCTTTCTTCTTATATTTCTCAGAATGATTTTTCTTCTAAAACTATGTCTCATTCTTAGGTTTCAACCAATTTTTGAATTTAGTATTATTTTCCTTATAATGAAACTCAGTTTGCAGGTTATCGTTTAGTTCTCATTTATGAGAGTCCTCTTCTATGTGAGGATGACGCTGCAAATTCTCTAAATCATTATAAGTCTCCGCGTGTTTCAATCTTATAATCATTCCAAGAGCGAGGGAGTCTAGAAATTCAAACTCCAACAACAAAGTATTCAAGAAGTTCGATCTTAGCATCTTTAAATTAATTTACTGTATATATACTTTCACTAACTTGTCCAATAATGTACTTATTATCATTCATTTTGAAATCTATAAAATTCCATACTAGGAAGTTCTTGTTACATGTCTCCGATATTCTATATTTACTCTTCAGTGCAGTCCATAGTGCTTTGGCTATTTCTAAACTTCTATGTGCACTATACACTGAAGAAGACAGTGTGTTAGTATACGTCCTCTATATAGGAAATTATCTTCTTGGCGCTTTGCCTGTTTCACTTTCAAATCATCCGTATCTTTTGAAGTTTTCGTGACTTGCAAGGCATTGATGTTGCTTAAACTCGAACCATCCACGGTTGAAACTGTTGTTGAAAATATCTTTAGAACTTTATCAATGATTTGAGTATTATTACGAGGAGATTTCTGTACTTCTGATTTCAAGGATTTACAATGTAGATTCTTTTAGACAATAGTTTGACCCAACATATACAAACATATTGTAGAATATAGATTTAAGGATTAAATGAAGCCGTGAAACCGTGTAACTGGATTCAAAGTTTGTACAACCTTGATTCAGCCAAGAATCACTCTTATGTTCAATTTCTGATGATGCTAGATTAGGGAAGAGAGTAGAGAAGAAGAAGATTTGCAACACCTTTCAGATGTTTCTGGTTTGTAATAATTTTCAGGCACTACTGATTTTCGGAATGAAGAAGCGCTTTGAAACACTTTTTAGGCATCGGAAATTTGAAGAAGAAGAATTCAATCAGAAATAGTTTCTGGGTGTTGCTATTTATAGTTGCAGAGAGCTGCCATTTCGTTGAGAAGACCTGTCCATTTGTTTGCAACAGTCAAGTCTCCCGTCCGAGCGTGTATGTCAGTTATGCATGGCTTCCCTCCTCACAATTATTTGAGAAGACACAATCATTCTGTCAGAATATTTTTTGGACTCCAACCCGACCTTGCCTGGTTTGGTTCAGCTGGACAAACGGTGGAGGAGCACCCGTGTGTGGTGGTTATGCATCGCTTCTCTTCTTACAATAAAGCAAATATTTTTGTGTCAAAGGGCCTAACTTTCTCTTGAGGAACTTATATTTAAACAAATATAGTCCTTATATTCGAAGATGTGGGACTAAACTTTCCATCCTCTTCTTCTCTTTAAAATAAACCCTAATGCTCAAATCATTTTGAAAATTTACAATAAATATTTTGCTAAGATGGGTCAAAGTGATGATGATTTTCCTACCAACCAAACTTTAAGTTATGATTTTTCTTCTATCATGATGTGATATGCAATTGGTTTCATTATTTCATTTTATGAGTTTTTGTTTATTTTATTGAATATATGTAAAGTTGAGATTTTTGGGTTTCATACGACGTGCATGTTAAGTTTTGCGCAAATTAAAAGCTTGTTCACAACTAAACTTTGCATATTGATGGGGACAAAAAATCATTGTCTATGAATTAAGATGCATGATGTTTACGATCTACAGTCACCTGAAAGCGGTCGTGGAACAAACATGCCATTTATTTGTCCAAATGCATCAATTTATGTAACACCACATATTTTTTGTAATGACCCGGAAATTTCGATCCCGAAAATTTCCAGATAATTAGAGAAAAGAAGGAAAGAGATAGAAGAAGAAGAACAGAAAAGAAACACACAATCTCACATTCGCAGCGGATAAAATATAATAGTAAATAAATAACAGTTTATAAAGCAGAACTGTATCAGTATATTTACATTTTACATCAGAGTTACAACAATTTCACAACACTGGACAGTTTAAAATAACTTATCCTATATAAATAACAATATATATATCACAACGGATAAACACTCTATACGTTCTTGTCCTTCAGTTCTCCTCCTGAGCTCCAGAACGTCCTTACCTGCAAGTCTGTAATACTCGGTCTGACCCGAGCATTACACCAAAGTAACACTCGGGTCAGGCTGGAAACCAGCGTGAGTAAACCCATATAATTTTAAATACTAAGCTCAAATTTAAAAGGAAACCCGGGTAACTCGTACTTTACTACGAGTTTATTACTTGTTATGCTCATTACTTATTCCTTAAATCAAATTCTAAGTATTCTTACTTAGTTCAAAGGTCTAATTTATTCTATTCCGAACTATTGGTTTCATATATCACATTTATAAAGAATTACCGTATTCCAACTCGAAGTGGTTTCGGGTATTTACTAATACCCGACTCTAGTCTCTTCGAATTTAATACCATCTATCTCAAATTATTCAAATGAAACTCAAAAACTTCAAATACAGGGTGTCTCCTATATGCATTAATTCATCATCAATGAATGACTACATTTTCTCAGTTTAAATCCAATCTTATCACATCACATAGCATCTCAAAATACATACCCCAGTTATCAATCAATCTAAGGCATACAATATTACTTAATCATTCCTAATCAAAATAAATTAATCTTACAATTTCTAATTAATTCAAACAAATTAAATTAATTACATCAATCTCCATTAATTAATTACAAACAACTTAATTGATCATCCTTTAATTAATCATCCTTGATTAATTACTTTCAATTACATAAAGTAATTATCCTTTAATTTATTTACACAAATTAATTATTCTTAACCATTCACGGTAATTAACCTTTAATTACCATCATTGATTAATTATTCTTCTAATTACATTTAATAATTAATCTTTAACTTAATTACATTCATTAATCAACCTTGATTTATTATCTTAGTAATTAACTTCCTTTAATTACTTATATTAATTAAATCAACCCCTCAATTAATTTCTTTAATTAATCCTTCAATTATTCCAAGTAATCACCACTTAATTACTACCCTCAAGTAATTATCCTTTAATTAATATCCATCAAATAATTTCCCTTAATTAATTATATCCAGTAAATATTCATTAATTACTTCACTAAGCTATTACACTCCATTGATTAAGTAATTATTTAATCTCCTCATCAAGTGATCCTCTTTAATTAATCAATCCTGAACTGTATCTGTACACTTACTTTAACAAGTAATTATATTAATTACCTTGATTTATCACATACAGTAATTATCTATCCTTAATTACTTTAATTAACTTAGAATAATCCATCATCTTGATTGATTACTTAATCATTATTAAACATCGTTTGATAAATCACTAAGAAATATAAACAAATAATTAACTTATTATACGATAATTTTCAAACCAAACAACTAAAATTTTCAAAACATTTGATTTAAAATCTTACAGTTGAATCTTGCTGTGAAAACTTCTCATTTGAAACCCTTGTTTCTTGCTTTTTAAAACAAGTAAAACAAATCTACTAAACTACTACCAATCCCTTCGGTACAGACCCGAACAGAAGTTCAAAGAACACGAGAACAATTGATCTCCCTTTTTCTTCCCTTCCTACTCCCTATTCCCTTACGAAAACCAGAGATCGACTCGAAGAAAATCAACAACGCACCCGAAGCTCAAATACACAGCCTCGACCCCTGAACATTGATTACGTGTGCACATGCACAGTTCATCGGCGTCGCTCCGATCTTCAAAACCCACCTCGGCAAGTCGACAATGGCCTCGCCTTCACCTTCGATCAATCAGATCGTCCATAACCCCTGAGATCTAAAATCGAACGAACTGAACCCAGAAACTGGAAATAACTCATAGCTACAAAACTACCCGCCAACGGTGAACTCGACCACCGGAGGCTTCGCCGATCCAACCACGGCCTCGCCACTAACCCTCGCTTCGTTTCCCTACGACCAGTCACTTATAGTTCACCATCGACTACTAATTCATCACATCCACATTGTCGCCTAAATGGGTTGTTAAACCCTAAATTTCATTCGACCAGCCACCACCGTGACAGAAAATCTCATCGACCAATTTTGCCAACTCCGTCCATCTCCAGGGAAACTACAGCCACAAAATTGGAACCCCAATCTTCGTCGATCATCAGGGAATACTCGAAATCTAATTTTCGACTAATATGCAATTTCCCTTGATTTAAAAGTTTAAAAAACATGATTCCTATGTCTAAATTCGTCATTCGCAATTTAGAATCAGATTATCAATTCAAAACTTCCAGAAATTAGAATTTGGTCTTATTGTTGAATCAGACCTATAGTTCTTCATTCTGTAATACATACACCATAATCCTATTCGAAATTATTTTTAAAATTGAAACTATCATACTACAAACATTTTCTGTTTACATATCCAGGTTTAAATTTGACAGTATGGATAGATATAAATTTCCTTGTTGATGTTCAAGAGTTCGGGGTACACAATACTATCCAGTAGACAACACTCAACTACATACAGAAACAAACAATTGTAATTTAACTAAAATCAGATAAAAACTAATCCATGCAACCAAGCTTATGTCTTTGCTTAACAGATTTAAACACATGCATCTCAAATTCAACCACGATTTGTTTACTCACCTGTAATAAGATAAAGAACATGGCTTTAAAACAGAGGCCTAAAAACTGGAAGCTACAGATTTTTTTTCTTCTTTGAATTGTTAGTTCGATCCCAGGTATGAAACTTGGAAACTGATGTTGCATTTTCCTCTGGCTCTCAGGTTTGCAAATTTGGTCACCTTTTTGATTATCTGATGGATTGAAATTGTTTTACAGATCTGTTTGAAGATTTGTTCTGATTAGTTGAGAATGTTTAACAGGTCTTAGTTTCTCTCTTCTTCTCTTTATTTTTTAATTTGAAATTAAATTTTTAAAGAAAGTTTAAGTTTGCCACTTGTAACACTAAGTTAACAAATGTCAATGTATGTTGTCTTTAACTTCCACTTGGATTTTACATGCCTTATGTATTTACAAATGTTAAAAATTTTATCATAAAATTCTTTATGTTTTATTCATATGTACATATATTAATATGTATTATCAATTTAGTTTACATTTATTATTTTGTATATGACTATATGTTACATTTGAAATTTCATGTATAAGTATGTTTTAATTTTTTTTACAATATGCCCAATTTAGTTCTTATATAAATGTCTTAAGTATATTAAATTCTTTATCTAATTTTATTCAAATTTAAATAGATACATGATGCCACTTGTCATTATTTATATTTACTTTATTTTTAAATGATATAAAAAGCTTTTCTTATTAAATTCCTAATTAACAAATACATTTATAAATTTATAAATATTTTCTAAATTTTATATAAATACAATCTAAAATCATGATTTAAAACATCACATTATAAATTAATTGGTTATTTATATTTAAAGATAACAATTTTATCAATTTATATTTTATATTTATATTCACACCTTTCTAGTATTTATACATATAAAAATTTTCAAAACAGAAGACTTTAAAAAATCTTAATTATACACTAATATAATTATTATTGGAATTTAAAATCTCAAATTCAAATTCAAATTCAATTTAAATTGACTCATATACATATTTTAAACAAACATACATTACTTGTGTTTTGAAAATAATGATTTTGCAAAATTTAAAATTATTATGCTAGAAGATTATCAAATAAATATCTATCCCAATCTAAATATTTATCTTCAGATTATTTATTTAATCCATAAGTCAGTATTCTATATTTTATTTTTTTATTTTTATAAATCAGATAATTATACAAATATCTGATGCCAAAGAAATCCGGGTTATCACATTTTTGGTGACATTATTCAGGAAATTTAATTAGTTAAATTAAATAAATAATATGGGATTGATTAATGAATTGAGATTTGTGATTTGATTAAGGGGTAGCCGTGCCATGTAAATAAGTAAAGAATAAATCATAGAGTCAAGGTGCTAGGAAATAGGGGAGGGCAAATAGGAAAATGATTAAACTTATACCCTAAACCCTTAGGAAAATAAAACACATGTTAATTTTATATTTTCTCAAACAAAAACACCCTAAGTCCAGCCACCATTAGTAACCTCAATAGAAGAAAAGGATAGGATTCAAGAGAAGAATCAAATCATTTAATTAAGGCCAAATCTCACATCCTTTATCACAAAGCTAAGGTAAATAATTACTACATCTCATTTTCTTAGGGGATTCGTCTCTAAGGTAAAACCTGAATTATTTGCAAGATTATGCCATATTTTTGAATGATTAAATGATGTATATGTTTATTGATGATTTATGCTCATCCATATAGAATTTTTTTATATGTTTGATACGAAAACCCTAATAAAAGGCATCATGTTGCCTTGCAAATTTAAATATAGATCACAAATAATATTTTGGTGGTGGGTTTAAATTTCCATAATTTTTTGAATTAATGTGGATTTTATATTACTTTTCTAGCGAAGAAAATGATTTATTGGGTTATAAGTTATTAATGGAAATATAATTATTTATTTGGATCTGAAATTATATATGTTAGAAACGCATAAAAATAGATTTTTTTGGAATTTTTAGAAATTTTTCCAAAGTGTTTTGATGAATATACAAAATTATTTAAGGTATGTGACTTAGATGTTTTATATTTTTAATCAAGGAGAAGGGGCGTTTTGCAAAATAAAATCATTATTAAATTATGAAAATATTGGCAGCACTTTTGAAAAAGTTATTTAGCGACCAATGAAATTTTGACAAACAATAGCGGGTTAGTCAAAAAGTTTGTCTTTTAGGTTTAAAACATAACATGTTTTTAGTGTATTCCACCACTTTCGGCACAGAGGGTCCCGACCCTGGCCTTTCGCTGCCATCGTTTTCGAAGTCAATGCGCATGGTATCAAGATACTTGGTACGTAGCGCATTGGATAAAGGAAAATGGTACTTAGTCGAAACGCTAGGTTCCTAAGGGTTTGGAGTATGCCTTATTTTAAATTGGAAGTAGCACCTTCTTTGCTTTCGAAAGGTTAGCTTTTGACTCGGTTGGCTTTCGTTGGAGTCAAGTGTTTTAAAGAAAAGGTTTCAAATGGGTTTCAATCTTTTATTTTAAGTAATGCTTTTGAAGGGGTAGAAACCCATAGCTGTCGCCTTTCTACCTTTCGAAGTCAGTGGTTTCGAAAGGTGTACTTATCTTTTCAAATTAGCCACTTCTCCAGTGTTTTCGAAAGGATGGTTTCGACACCATCACTTCTTTACATATGGATAGATTTCGAAAGGTAAGCTTTTGACTTAGATGATTTTATGGACCATTTTTGTTCTAATAGATGTATAACGAATGATTTTGAAAGAGATGATTTAAATGGTTTCAAAAGAGATGATTTAAATGGTTTCGAAAGGTGTTTTTCCACATATTTTAAATTGAAACCAAGTGCTTTCAAAATGTTTGAGTTTACAAAGGCTTGATGTTTTAGAAAGGTATTTAATCTGGTTTTAAAGAGGTGGTTCCCCCAAAGGGTTTCGAAGGAGTCGAAGATAAGGTTTTATGATGGTATCGAAAGAGTTGAACTGAATGGTTTTTCCAAGGGTTTCTAAAGGAATTGTTTTAGAGTGTTTTATGATATTATGTTGTTAATGTTTTAAAGCTTTTCAAAGGAAGAATTTCAAAGTTTCGATAGCATTTGAATATGGTTTCGAAAGGTAGCTTTTGGCCTTTTGGCCTAGGTTAAATAAAGGGTTTTGCCTGGTTTCAAAAGAGATGCTTTTAATGGATTTGAAAGGGGCACTTTCAATGGATTCAAAAGGGGTACTTTCAAAGGTTTAAATGTATTCATCAAGTAACATGCGAGTAAAGTTTGTGTGTGTGTATGTGTGTATAACATGGCAAGATGATTTTTCGTAAAGCATAGAGTATAAGTGTTTCCTTGCTTAAGTTTGGTTTAAAAGGTTTTAAATCAATTTCAGATGAAAAGGTTTTCAAGGATAATTATGGAAGGTATCCCTAAGGAATGACTCAAATATTAAAATACTGGATGTGACCGGTATAGGGTCACACCTCATACATTAGCTATTGGCCCTAGCTAATTTAGTCCAAAATTCTAGTTTGTAGGGCTTTGTTACAAGTAAGGCTAAAATTAGGATTGCACACAGAAGGAAATATATGTATTTTTATAGATTGGTACTGGTGAGCCCGCAAAACCATTAGGATCGAAAGATCTAAGGAGATGTTAAGTTTGGGACAACCACCTAGAAGAGAACTATTTAGCAGGCAATTAAGGACAGATCGCCTAGAAGAGGAGAGACTAATAGATATTAGATTATTTTATTATTCTATTGGTAGGGTCGAGTCAGACAAAGGTTAATAGTAATCCACATAAAACTATCGTGTTCGAATAAATAGTCCATTTGTTAACTCATATGTATAATTATATAATGATGCGTTACAGTTGTTTAACCAGTTTTGATTGCTGGAAAAAGGTTTGCACAAGATATGTTTTTAAAAGTATATTAGTGAAGCGAAAACCCCTTCCGCTAAGCAGTGTGCTCTTACTTAATATCAAATAACCGAGATGTATAGTATTATTCACACCAGGCTTTATGTCTGACTTGAAGTTTATGTTTTTCCTCTTAAACCCTCCGGTGCTTAAAATTGATTTGAGTCGGTCGAGGGTTAAGCCTTTTCAGGTTTTTAGTAGGATGATGATTAAAGCTATCGGAGGCAAACAAGAGGCTAATGAATAGCTATTTAGGAGTTGTAGTTCTTCTTTTGTGTTTATTTCCACCCTGTGTTAAGTTAGTTATGACTCTGATCAACCTAGGAGTCATCTACATATATCACTATTGGAGTGTTTTGTAATAATTATATTAGATCTTTGCATCAGGAACATTATGGGATTGTGTAACAACCCGCATATTTTTGAAATGTTTTAAATGAAAATTCGTTGAAATGATGAAAATAATTATCTTCAAATTAATAAATTTGTAAATTTAATGTATAAGTTTTGAGTTTTGATGTGAAATGTTCTTCTAAATTTAATAAAATAAAGATTTTTCTTAAAATTCAAATTTTGGTCAACTTTGGTCAAAGTTTGACATTTTGTGAAAATTTTAAAATTTGAACTTTTAAACTTTTTTATAAAGTTGAATCTAATTCCAGCATTTTTTCATTTTTTCATTTTGTTAATTTTGATGTCTACTTCTCAAATTTTACAACTTTTGGCGTATTACACGCAGTTATTTTCCCTTAACTTTGTCTTATTTACATTTTTACTTTTGGGCTTGTACTAATGGGCTGGAAACTCCTTTAGTAGCTGAAAAGCCACCTTTTGAGGAGCATATATAATATCCTAGGGTTTTCGTTAGCCTCCTCATCCTTTATTTGTGCCTCCATAGAAAATTATGTAAGTTTCTTCTTCTTCATCTTCGTACTCAAAACCCTAGACCTTCTTCCTCTTCTCCTCTAAAAATTTTCCTCCTCCTTCCCTTGCAATTTCGGCCACACCTATTCCATCACCTTCCCATCACCAAACTCCAACCAAAACCCATTTCTCCTCATTCCTTTTCCCATCTCTCTTCACCAATTTCGGCCACCATCTCACCTTCTCTATTTTCGGCCACCGCCTCTTAAAAAACCCTACCAAAGACGAGCCTTGCCATCACAAGCCCTACCCAAAGCCGAGCCTCCACCTCTTCAAAACCCTAGTGTAGCCGAACCTAACCCTAACCCGAGCCTTCTCCACCAAAACCCTAGACTTTGCACCACAAAACCTAGTCCAAAAGCCTTGGCCGAGCCTAACCCCAACCCAAACCCTTATGGTCGAGCCTAACTCTAACCCAAACCACCTCTAGACCAAGCCTATGCACCCCTTAGACAAGCCCTCTTCTTATGTACTTTACAAATATTTAATTTTCTGTTTTATTTTTCTATGCGAATTATTTGTTTACATACGTAGTTTAATTTATTTTTTCAAAGCATCGGATTTGAATTGTCCTCTCACTCAAGCTTGTCTATAATTTGTTGTGCTTGTTGCAGTCGTTGTGTTGTGCTTTGAATCACTTCTATAACCAAAGAAAGGTGAGTAATCACTCTTGACAACATACTTATATTTTGGTGAATTGATGACAATTGAATTATATATGCAAGTTGAGAATTTCACCTATGTTTATATTATGTTATTTCATATGATTTTACTATGTTATTTCATGTGATTTTAAACTTGTTGTGATCATATGCCATGATATGTTATTTATTGTTCTGTTTATTTCATATTTTGTTCTCACACTGCAAGTTCCTTCACTATGGGTTGAAATGATACATACTTGAACGATCTTTAGATTAAGAAAAATTGTTATGGGCTGAAATGATAGGCCTGAGCAATTTTATTTGACTTGGGATTGCGGGTTCGAAATGATATATAAAAATTTAATAAATTGCGAATTGAAATGATATATGTTCGTATTTACTTGACCCTAGGGTAGAGAATTTTATACGGACTCCGTGGTTGATTTAAAATGATTTTTTTGAAAATTATTAAGTATTTTGGATTTATATATATATGAATCTCAACTAAAATTTAATGTAATGCTTCCTATAATTTTGTTGGAAATGTAATTTTTGGAATCTAATTTACAATATGAAGGTTAATTGAAATTTAATAATCCGATTTGTCTTAATAATGGTATTTTATCCTAACTTATAAATTATAAGTTTTAATTCATGAAATAGTGATTAAGATGATAAATGGTTTTGTGAAAAAAATGCAAGTTAAATGTACATTTGACATGTAAGTTTAACTAATGTAAATGGTATAACTTGGGTAATAAAATGGTAAATATTATTTACTGAAAGAAAATTAAGTGTAAGTTAATACGTGCTTTTAACTTAACATGAGGATTTTAGCTTTAAAATTTGACATTGTAATAGCAAAGTTATTTAAATAAAGGGTAAGTAAATGTACAAATAGCTTAAATTTACAGTAATATGACAGGAATGGTATAATGAATTTGATAAAAACTGCAAATATATGTACTATTCGATTACATAAACTATCGTAGTTGAAAGTATTACACTAACAATTCAAAACTACCGCGATTTCTTACGGTAACAATTCAAAACTGCTGCAATTTCCTACTATAACAATTCTACATTGCTGTGGATTCCTACTGCAACAATTCTGCACTGCTGTAGATTCTTACGTTAACTGTTCTGCACTGTTGTGGATTCTTACAGTAACACTTCTGCACCATTACGAGTTCTTACATAACAGTTCTGCACTATAGCGAATTCTTACAGTAGTGCTTCTGTTCTGCTGTGTTTTCTTAAAAGGGACATTTCCATAATGCTATAAAATTTTCTAAATGGTTTTACCTCCGAATGATATGGTTTTAAAGGTTACATTTTTAAAGTGCTATGATCTCTAAAAAAATTATGTTTCAAGGGATTATAATTTAATGAATTTGGAAGTGTTACGACTTTGGAAAAATGAATATTATTTTAAAAAGAATAATGATATGGAATTTATATAGTTTGAAAGGAAAATGTTTGGTATGGAATATAAACCATTTGAAATTGTATAACACGGGTTAAAATAACGATTGGTTGTTAAAGAGACCGAGATCGGATATGGGCATACTCTCTGTCGATACCAAAAACCACTTTAACAACCGTGTATGCGTTGGAGTTTCTAGAATGAAGAGGATGGTGGCGACGATCCTAAAGGTGTATTTACGAGGACCTAACTCTCTTGAGTTAGCATAAGGTGGCTAAAACTGGAGCAATTGACAGGCCAAGTGAGGTAGCTCCTCCGATCGGACACAGTTCATCGTTAGCCATTTTATTACTTTGCGATTGATTTGGTGCGCACCTTTGATGCGAGAATGTAGATTGAATTGGGCGATAGTTGCGGCTATGTGTTACCATCATTCCGAAAGTTAATTGATATATCTATCCTGGCATTGCCTATTTGTGCCATGTCACCTACCCTAGCGCATCTTCTACGAGTTGGTTTTGTACCATACCTATGGAGTGCCTTTTGTGGCATCTAGTATGGATGGCATTACGGTAGTGTATAGACTATAGGAATATATAAAATGTGTTAAGGGGAATATGGCTAACGCCTTAATGCTCTTTTAATAGTTTACTTTATTTAGACATTATTATTATAGCGTAGATTACTACATAGCAAATAGTTTAACGGATCTTTAAAGGAAGGACGATCCCAAGCATCCTTTAAGTTACTGATGCATTCCTTTTGCAGTTCACTTTAGTTGATTTACATTTTATAAGTATGCATGTCCTAACTTGAGTGTTTTGTGTTTTGCTTTATGCTTAGGTCAACCTGAGTTTCACAGCTTTGGATTCATCCTTTTTTGGAGCTAGAGATCCGCCGGAGATTTAGCTGTCTACTTGATATTTTCACTTAAGTTATTTCCACTCAGCTTTTTCTTTTCTAGTAGAAAACTTATGTATCCAACTTTCCAAGTGTATTTATTTCCAGACTTGGTATTATGTATTAGTTTGAAACTTTGTATCTAGGAGCTTCACGAACTCCTATGTTTATTTTATTCCGCTGCGACTTGTTCTGATATTCTGTATCTGTGATTCTGTGATTGACTTTGTTTGCCCCAAATTTTATCAACAATCTGTTGTTTTAAGTTATTCAAGTCCAACATATGTGGATTTATTGTTTATTTGAATGGTCCAAAATGTCAAGATGTTATAGTTGGTATCAAAGCTTTGGTTTTAGGCAAACCTTAGCTTACGGGGCAAAAACTCTTTAAAGATAGGGTAGAAATACCCTTAAATGAGTAAAATCAATCTTAGAATCATTCTTTGATAGAGAACGTATTTTCAAGTATAAAGTGGTTTTTCAAATGATTTTCAAATGATTTTTAAAGGATTAATTTAGATATAAAAAGTTTCTTGTTTTCAAATTCCTTTTCTTAGAATTCCCTTCCTTTAAAATCCACCTTGTTTTGTAGAATTCTTTGATTAGGATGTCCAGACTAGTTGGGTCTTTTCTTCTATCATTTTCTTTATCTTTGTCCTAAAATTCATTCTTGAATTTCCAGGTTGAATCATAGGAATGCCAGAAGTCAGGGTCGTGGTGCTGGCCTAATTCTAGCACCAGTTGTACCTACTAGGTTTACCACCATATGTAAGGAGTTCACCCAGCTCGGTGGTACTAAGTTTTCAGGATCAAAAACCATCATTGACGCTCAGTAGTGGCTGATTGGCTTGGATAGGATTTTCGCTGGTTTAGAGATCACCGACGCTCAGAAATGGTAGTTAGCAGGATGGAAGCTGAAGGAGGCAGCACTGGATTGGTGGGAGTCTGCTATAGCCAACACTATGGAGGAAGATATTTCTTGGGAACAGTTTAGGTATTGTCATTAGTTAGTCCTTTCGAATTTGGTTTAGGTTATCCTTACGGAATCTTTCTTAAGTTTGGATATCTTGTTTAGGGAGGCTTTTGTAACAAAGTGGATGCCAGAGGCTGGGAAGTCTCAGCTATACAGGGAGTTTATGGATCTTAAGCAAGCAGATATATCATTTGCGGAGTATAAGAGGAAGTTTTCAGAATTTTTCAAGTTTGGTCCTAGTCTGATTGATACCCCTCTTAAGAAGAATGGGAAGTTTATAGCTGGAGCTCGCCTAGAGTTTTATGATCATCTGATTTCTCAAATGCACAACCATTTTACTGGATTGACGGATATGCCAATTAGATATGTGAACCCCACTTCTAAGGAATCATCTGTTACTAGTGCACCTTCAACTCAGCCGTCTTCTGGTAACTCTAAGAAGAGAAAGTATGATTTCCAGTATTGAAAGCAGAATTGAGCATGGGAATCCAAGTTTAGGATCTTATTCTTCCTGGAAGCAGCCTATTGATCTTTCTTCCATCACTTGCTTCAGGTGTGACCAGAAGGGGAACTATGCCAATAGTTGTCCTACTTCAGCCGGGGCTGTTGTTCCTCTAGTTCAGGTGACTAGGCGTGATCTTTGCCATATTTGCCTGCAGCTCGACCACTTCAAGTAGGATTGTCCTACTTAGCAGAAGGACAAGCCATCTGGTATCTTCGTAGTTACTTCATCCACAACACCTGCTCCTAGTGATACCCAAGGTACTCTCAAGTGCACCTTTATCTTGTTTAATCTTCCTGTTCGTGTTTTATTTGACACTGGAGCTTCACATAGTTTCATTTCTGTGGATCTTTGTGATAAGTTTGAGCATATTCTTTCAACTAAATTTGCGTCCAAACCTTTGTGTTTTCTAATCCTATTGGTGGTCCTGCAAACCTTATTAGAATTTTTAACAATGTGAAACTCTTCTTTTTCGATCGTCGCTTTTCTGGTGATTTCTATGTTCTTGGTTTCGATGCTTTTGATTTATTGCTTGAAGGAGATTGGTTGAAGATGCATGAAGTTGTTATCTCTTGTAAAACCAGACTGTTTCTCTTGTTGATGATTTTGGAAACCCATTTGTGATTCAGTGCCGTATGCCTCAAGAGTATATAGGCAGTTTTATCTATTCTCTTGATTCTTCCCTTAGTGATCTTGATTCTACTCTTGTAGTCAAACTCTATCCCGACGTATTTGGTGAAGTCACTTCCTTACCTCCTAAATGAAAAATTGATTTCCCTATTGATCTTATTCCTGGAGCTCGACCTGTATTTTTTCCTTCTAGAAGAATGGCACCTCATGAGAAGGTTGAGTTGAGGAAGAAAATCGAAGACTTGTTCTCCAAAGGTTTAGTCAGACCCAGTCATTCCGAATGGAGAGCAGCAGTGGTTTTTATCACTAAGTCTGATGGTTCCTTGTGGATGTGTGTTGATTATAGGGAGATGAACAAGCTCACTATGAAAAACAGATATCCAATGCCTCGCATTAATGATATGTTCGATTAGCTTTATGGAGTTACTGTATTCTCTCAGCTTGATCTTCTCACCAGTTTCCACCAGCTCAGAATTGCCGAGGAAAATATTCCCAAAACTGCTTTCCATTCTGAGGATGGTTTCTTTGAATGGTTATTTATGACTTTTGGTTTTACTAATGCTCCAGCCTTCTTTGTTGACCTTATGAACCAGGTTTTCCATAATGTTCTTAATAAGTTTGTTCTAGTCTTCGTCGATGATATCCTTGTTTTCTCTAAGTCAAAGGAGGAGCATGAATCTCATTTTAGCTTTGTTCTGGGGACTCTCCGAAGTCATCAGTTGAAAGCCAAATTGTCAAAATGCCATTTTTGGAAGGTTGAAGTCCAATTTCTTGGACATATTGTTTCTGGTAATGGAGATTCAGTTGATCCAGTTAAGATCGCTGCGATCAATGTAAGTCTATCTTCTCTTCTTCCTTTTGTACATTAATTATTCAATCTCTTTCTCGGTTCTTATTTTTTCCTATTCTATTTTAGAATTGGGAAACTCCTAGGACTCCATCTGATATCCGTAGTATTCTAGGCCTTGCCGGTTATTATTGGAGATTCATTGAGAATTTTGCTCGGATTGCTACACCCCTCACCACTCTAACTCATAAGAATGCTAAGTTTAGATGGAATGATAAGTATGAAGCTACGTTCAATGAGCTGAAGCGCAAGCTCACTTCTGCAGCAGTTCTTACAGTCCAATGAAAAAGAGGGATTAATGGTATACACTGATGCCAGTCGTGAAGGTTTGGGAGCCATTCTGATGCAGGATGGGAAAGTTATTGCTTATGCCAATCGTCAGTTGAAGACTCATGAATCCAATTATGCAACCCATGATTTGGAATTGCTTGCCGTAGTTTTTGCTTTGAAGCTTTGGAGACATCATCTATTGGGAACCAAGTTTAAGCTCTTTATGGATCATAAGTCTTTGAAATATATTTTCACCCAGAAGGACTTGAATCTAAGGCAAGTTAGGTGGCTTGAGTTTCTAGCTTCTTATGACCTCAACATCAACTATACCTCCAGGAAAGCTAATGTTGTAGCCGTTTGTTTGAGTCGAAAGAAGGCGATGTTATGTCAACTTGTTGTTTCTTCTTCTCTTATGGGTCGTATTATTGTTAAGTACGATGAGAATGAGATTCTTAGGCTTATTAAGGAGAATGTTCGTAATTGGTTGATGATAAAGGGATTTTGAGGATTAATAATCGGATTAGCGTCCCGAATGTCGATGGATTGAGGAAAGAGTTACTTTGGAAATATTATTGGTCTACACTTTCTATTCATTCTAGGTGTGACAACGATGTACCATGATATGAAGAAGCTGTATTGGTGGAGTGGTATGAAGCGTGATATCTCCCTCTTTGTTAGTAGATGCGCGACTTGTCAGCAGGTTAAGGTTGATCATCAGAAGGCTGCTAGATTATTGCAACCCCTTGAGATTCCCAATTGGAAATGGAAACAAGTTACGATGGATTTCATTGATGGATTACCGAGGACTAGGAATGAGAGTATTTGGGTTATTGTGGATAGATTGACCAAGTCAGCTCATTCATTTTGGTTTGATCTAACTGATCTGCTTCTAGTTTGGTTGAGATTTATATGAGAGAGAATGTTCGTATTCATGGTGTTCCAGTCAGTATTTTTTGTGATAGAGCCCCCAACTTTACCAGTCATTTTTGGAAAGCTTTTCAAGAATCTTTAGGTACTCGACTAAATCTGAGCACTACTTACCATCCACTGACCGACGGTCAAAAGGAAAGAGTGAATCAGATTTTGGAAGATCTTCTCATGCATGAGTCCTTGATTATGGAGGATCTTGGGAAGATCATCTCCGTCTCGTTGAATTTACCTATAATAATATTTATCAGGTATAACCTGAAATATCTGTTTAAGGTTGTCTTAAACATTATCTATCTTATCCTTTTTTTTAATTCAGGCTAGTATCGCAATGGCTCCATTTGCTGCTCGTTATGGACGCCCTTGCAAATCCTCATCTTGCTGGATTGAATCCATTAATCTTTTAGTTTTTGGTCCGGACGTGATTCTAGAAGCATCTGAGAAGGTTGAGAAGATTAGGAGAAATATGAGGATTTTAGCTTTAAAATTTGACATTGTAAAAACAAAGTTATTTAAATAAAGGGTAAGTTAATGTACAAATAGCTAAAATTTAGAGTAGTATAATAGGAATGGTATAATGACCTGATAAAAACTGCAAATATATGTACTATCGATCACATAAACTATGGTAATAGGAAGTACTACAGTAACAATTCAAAACTGCTGCGATTTCTTACGGTAACAATTCAAAACTGCTGCGATTTCCTATTGTAACAATTCTCATTGCTATGGATTCTTACTGTAACAATTCTGCACTGCTGTAGATTCTTAAAGTAACAATTCTGCGCTGCTGCGAATTTTTATCGTAACAATTTTGCACCGCTACGAATTCTTACAGTAACAGTTCCGCACTACTGAGAATTCTTACAGTAGCACTTCTATTTGCTGCATTTTCTTAAAAGTGACATTTCCAGAATGCTACAAAATTTTCTGAAGGGTTTTAGTTCCAAATGATATGGTTTTAAAGGTAACATTTTTAAAGTGCTATGATCTCTAGAAGAATTATGTTTCAAGGGGTTATAATTTAATGAATTTGGAAGTGTGATGACTTTGGAAAAGTGAATATTATTTTAAAAAGAATAACGACATGGAATTTATATGATTTGAAAGGAAAATGTTTGATATGAAATAAAAACCATTTGAAATTATATAACCACGGGTTATAATAACCATTGGTTGTTAAAGAGACCGGGATTGGATATGGACAAAATCTCAATCGATACCGAAAACCACTTTAACAACCGTGTACGCGGTGGAGATTCCAAAATGAAGTAGGATGGTGGTGATGATCCTAAAGGTATTTTACGAGGTCCTAACTCCAGTGAGTTAGCAAAAGTTGGCTAAAACTGGAGCAATTGACGAGCCAAATGATGTAGCTTCTCCGATCAAACACACTTCATCGATGCCCATTCTATTACTTTGTGGTCGATTTGGTGCGCACCTTTGATTCGGGAGTGTGGATCGAGTTGGGCGGTATTTGCGGCTATGCATTACCAATAATCCGAAGTGTAATTGGTATATCTACCCTGGCATTGCTAGTTTTTCCATGTCACCTACCCAAGCCTGCCTTCCGTGAGTTTGTTTTGTACCATACCAATGGAGTGCCCTCGGACAGCGTCCAGTACGGGCGGGATTTCGGCACTTTATAGACTATGCGAATTCTATTTGTAAGTACAGCGTCCAGTACGGGAGTCCAGTGCGGGGAAATGGATAATGCCTTAATTCTATTTTAATAGTTTACTTTACTTTACACATTATTATAATTGCGTAGATTACTACATAGTAGATAGTTTAATGGATCCTTAAAGGATTGGCGATCCCAAGAATCCTTTAAGTTATTTATGCATTCCTTTTGCAGTTCACTTGAGTTGATTTACATTTTATAAGTATGTATGTCCTGAATCGAGTGTTTTGTGTTTTGCTTTACGCTCGGGTCAGCTTGAGTTTCACAGCTTTGGGTTCATACATTTTTGGAGCTAGAAATCCATCGAAGATTTAGCTATCTACTTGATATTTTCACTCCAGTTATTTCCACTAAATTTTGTTTTTGTAGTAGAGAACTTATGTATCTAACTTTCCAAGTGCATTTATTTCAAGACTTAGTATTATGTACTAGTTTGAGACTTTGTATCTAGGAGCTTCATGAACTCCTGTGTTTATTTTATTCTGCTGCGAGTTGTTCTGATATTATGTGTTTGTGATTCTATGTTGATTTTATTTGCCCTAAATTTTATAGACAATCCGTTTTTGTGAATTATTCAAGTTCGACATGTGTGGATTTATTGTCGATTTGAATGTTCCAAAATGGCGGGATGTTACAGATTGTGTAATTTGAATTTGGAACATATGTTTTGAAATGTAATGGAAATGTCTATTTTGAAACTTGTGATTTGTTTCATATTCAAGTGCTCCTGATATTATGGATACTAATAATGTATCCATCTTTAGTCGCCGAAAATTAATACTAAAGAAGGCTGAGGCATCTTTAGCGCTTAGCTTTGGGCCTCTAAAATAGCGGATGTTACAACTTAATATTAGAGCATAGGTTTATGAAATACTAACTAAATTTTTTTTTGAAAACATAATCCCTAAAAGTTATAGTTAAGATCGGGGTATGGACCAGCACTATAATTACGTACTTGTATTTGATATACATAAGTATACACTTTATCTCTAGACTTCTATCTTTGTTAGTCTATTCTTTTGTATCTTACGGGGCTTGAATACAAATATGGACGAAAGAAGAGGCATAGTTAATCTAAGAGGAGACAGCACAGCCACAAATGGAAATACCCTAACGAATGTTAGAAGAACCTAAGCTTACGATCAGGTTGAGAATATTGGTGATGGAGTCCCATAATTGGATATGGAAGCGTGTATCAGTTTTTCATAAACATGATGCAAGTTGGGAATACTATTGGGGTTATTAGCTGAAATGCGTTGGGAGGAGTTCAAAAAGCTCCAGTAGTCAAAAATTATGCTAAGTTGAGTAGAGATTATACTAGGCCTGAAGGGAAGCTATTTATCGGGACTAAAGATGCTATAGAAGTGGAGAACTGGTTGTTACACTATGTAAGAACATTTGCTGATTTAGGGCTCAACGATGAGCAGAAGAGGAGATTTGCCTCAAGACAGCTTCAAGGGGCAGCTTTATTTTGGTGGAACATTGTGACAAATGGAATAAATGAAGAGGAGATGACATGGGCTGAGTTTAGAAGAAGGTTTTAGGAGAGTTTCATGTTAGTAATGTCGCAGTCCGTCTTATTAGAAAGTTCGTTGAGTTGGAACATGGAGAAATGTCAGTTCTAGTGCATGCTAGAAAGTTTGAAGAATTGGCTATGTATGGGTATGCCACTGCTAATACGGTGATGATAAGAAATGAAAAGTTTATTAGAGGTTTGAAGCCAAAATTGGCGAAGGCTACTTTGCCGCACATTACAGACCCATGTGACGTAGTTATGGAAATGGCATTGAGACATGAGGAAATGTTAACTTGTTCGAAGAAGAAGAAGGTAAAGGACGTCCTGGTAGGACAAGGCTAAAAGAAAAAGTTTTTCCACAAGAATAATGCTTTGAGGGAGGAGTAGCGAAGAAGGGAAAAATCTGAAGTGGTCTGTTACTAGTGTGATAATAAAGGCCATTATGCTCATAAGTGTCGGACAAGTAAAGGAAAGAAGGCTGCTGAGATGAAAGGAGTTAGATACTTCAGTTATGATCAAATTAGGAACTACAAGGACCAGTGCAAAGAGCCGGCTAAAGAATAAAAGGCTAAGTTTTGCATCGCAGCCTGCCACTTCGAAGCCGATAATGCGTGAGAAAGAAAAAGTAGTATTAGGAGGTACGCTTCAAATCCATGGTATGTCTGTTAGCATTTTCTTGATACTGCTGCATAACAGTATCTAGATGTTTAAAAGATAAGCTTAACCTAGAAGCCGCATACCTAGTTACTTCCTTAAGAGTTGTGAATCCGATAGGTGGATATGCGACACTTGGGATGAAGTGTGACCACTTAGACTTTGACTTGCTAGGTTACACCTTTATTTGTAGTTTGCTTGTATTTGACATTGTAAGGTTCAAAATTATACTGGGTATGGATTGGTTAAATAAATACGATACTAGGATATTTTTCCTTTATAGGAAAATTACATTCAGACAACCGGATCATAGTGATCGGATAGTTTATACTGTAGAAAACCCAATTTGTGAGGTGAATGCTTTGTTGGGTGTTATGGAGTTAGAAGATGAGTTAAATCATGTTTTCGTTGCTAGAGAAGTCATAGATGTTTTCTAGCCAGTAGTTGGATTACCACCGAAACGAGCCATAGAGTTTCAGATAGATTTAGTGCCTGGGGCAGAACCAGTAAGTAGGCTGCGAAGAAGGATGACCCTTACAGAAATGAGGAATTGAAGGCTCGGTTGGTAGACTTGGACGGCAAGAGTTTTATTAAAGCGTTGAGAGAAGAAATGGATAAGATAATGGCGTGGCGAATACTTTTATCTACGATGCAACTTGCCCCAAATAGGTATCAAATCCGATCCTAGTCAAGAAGTCTAATGGAAAATGGAGACCTTGTATTGACTATTAGGACCTAAACAAACTTGCCCAAAAGACAGCTTTCCTCTGCCTAGAATTAACCAATTTATGAATGGGACAGCTGGACATGAACTGCTATCATTTATGGATGCTTATTCAGGGTACAACCAAATCATGATGCATGGACATGACTAGGAAAACACTAGTTTTATAATTCATCTGGGATTATACTGCTATAAAGTGATGTCATTTGGCTTAAAGAATGCTTTGGCAACTTACCTACGACTAGTGAATGCCATGTTCAAACACCAGATCAGGAAGACTATGGAAGTATATGCAGATGATATGTTGGTTAAACTGTGCATGTCTGCAAATCATTTGGACAACCTTGCTGAAATATTTGAAATACTCCAGAAATATTGAATGAAACTAAATCCACTTAAATGTCACTCGGGGTAGCCTTTGAAAAGTTCTTAGGATTCATTATAAGTGCTAGAGGCATCGAAGCAAATCCTGAACAAATTACCGCTTTTCGGGAAGTCTAGGGTCCAAGGAACAAGAAAGAGTTATAAAGCTCAAATGGAAAGGTTTCAGCACTAAGTCAATTCGTCTCTAAGGCAACCTAAAATAGCATACCATTCTTTAAAACGCTAAAGAAAGGAAAGAAGAATTTCTAGTGGAATCAGGCATGTCATACTGCTATCGAAGAGTTGCTACGACATATGGAAACCCTGCCTGTCCTATCCAAGCTGGTAGACGGAGAAGACTTGTTTATCTACTTAGCAGTCTTTCCCCATGCATTAAGTGCTATGCTCGTATGAGAAGAAGGTAAGACCCAGCGACCCATATATTACATCAATAAACAATTCGTTGTAGCTGAGAAAAGCTATCCAAAATTGGAAAAACTTGCATATTGTATCTTGATCGCTTCTAGAGAACTACAACCATACTTGTAGGCACACCCAATCAAAGTACTAACAAATCAACCTTTGAAGAAAGTGTTATACAGACCCAGGACCTTTGCATGGCTTATCAAATGGAACATCGAATTAAGTCAACTTGGAATCACATACTATCCTTGAAGGGCGATCAATAGGCAGGCATTGGCAGACTTCATTGCCTAGTTTACAATACGAGATAATAAGTAAGAAATTACATTGGAAGTGGAGACATGTTGGAAGTTGTTCAGCAATGTTTCATCTAATAAATTCTACTTGGGGCCAAGAGTCGCACTCGAAACTCCCAAAGGATGATCTATTCTATGCCTTGCGCTTGGAATTCCCTGCAACAAACCATGAAGTGGAATATGGTGCATTGATAGTTGGACTGAAAGTTGTGAAGGAATCAGGAAGAAGTCCGTACACATCCATAGAAACTTCCAACTAGTCATCTATCCGGTGAAAGGAAAAACTTAGGCCCGAGGAGAGAACCTCGCCCTGTATCTATCTAAAGTATAGGAATTACTGGATGACATCAAACATTACACCATAACTTATACCTCGAGGGACCAAAAAAGAAGGCAGACTATCTAGCCAAGCTGGCCAGTTCCAGACAAGCTTGGTCACTGGGACTGGTCCTAGTTGAAATGCTAATGACTCCAAGCATAGGTGAGATGGATATAGAATGGATCTTTAAGACAACCGAAGAGCTAAAAACATGGTTGATACCAATCAAGGACTACCTGCTCAGAGGAACACTACCCGTACATAGGAATCAATGGAAGTGCTCCTTCAAAATGCACCATGGTTCATAGTACAGGATGGGATACTCTACTGAAGGAGATTATCTGCCCCCTTGCTCAGGTGTGTGACCATCAACGAAGCTCGAAGAATCTCTAGGGAAGTTCATAATGGGGCAAACTCTTACAAAGAAAGTCCTCCGATATGTGTATTTTTGGTGAACAGTAAATTGCGATGCACTAGATTATGCCAAATGGCATGACCAATGCCAAAAGTTCGACAAGAAGAACTCCTTCAACAGAGCTAACATAGATGGTCAGCCCATGGCCTTTCACAATCTGGGGAATCGATTTGATTGTTGTATTGCCAATAGCCAAAGGAGAAGCCAAATATGCTATCGTTACAGTTGAATATTTCATCAGAAGGGTCGAAGCATAATTGCTAGCCACTATTACCACAAAGAAAGTTATTAACTTCATCACTAAAAATATTATTTATAGGTTTGGAGTGCCACAAAAGATCGTCACGAATAACAGAACTCGATCCGAGAGCGCTGAGTTCAAAGGCTTTTCTAAATGCTTTCGAATCGAGAAAAGCTTTTCCGGTGTTGCACATCCTGAAGAAAATGGGCAAGTGGATGTAAAGAACAAGATCGTAAAGTCCATTATCAAAAGGAGGCCAAATAATGCTAAAGAAAATTAGGTTGATGAACTTCCACTCGCACTATGAGCTTACAAGATAACATACAAATTTATGATTGGGCACTCTCCATTCACCCTAGCATATGGTTAAGAAGTAATTATTCCAATAGAGCTGGAAGTCCCCTATCATCGATGGAAAATTTTCAATCAAAGACAGAACAAGCGGCTCCCGCTTGGGTCGCTCGATATGATCGATGAGTAGAGAGAAGAAGCCAAACTAAGGAATGTTGCTCGCAAAAAAAAGGGTTGCATGATTTTTCAACTCCAAGAACCGTAACCGTACTTTCGAAGCAGGAGACCTTGTCCTTAAACAAGTCTTTGCACCAGGAGCGTTTGGACCAAACTAGGAAGGGCTCTATGTGATTGGCCAGAAGGGCATGACACGTTCAAGCTAACAACCGTAGATTGAACCCCAAATTCCTTGAGCTTAGAACAACGAATTGATGCATCATCCCTTTACCTAAGATTATCTCATGTGTTTCCTATTTTCTACAAATAAGCCAACCAGGAACACCAGAGGCATTGTAAATAGGCAGAATTTGCCCAACCTTATTAATAAAATTGCTTTTCTTTTTGAACCAATAAAAATGTGTACACAAATGTAACCTACTGAGTCGACAGGGTCAAATCAATTCAAAACCATCCAATTGCTATTTGAGATAGTTGGACCACGCTTGAGTATGCACCATATACCCACCAATTCGACGGAAGCAAATTGACTCAAACCTTTGGATCGTTGGAACTCGATCCCTATCTTCTAAGTACCGATGTTGCTCCAGTGACACTGGGAAGTCTTAAAATGAAAGCCATGCATTTCGTAAGCCACGCATCGCCTCTTAGATTGTGAAACCACATCCAAGTAAACACAATTACCTAAGCCATGCATCTCGTAAGTCGTGTATTTCTTCTTGGTTCGCAAAACATCGACCAGGTACGGCTTGATCCCATTCTGTGCATTTCGTAAGACGCACACTACTACCCGGACCAGCAAAATTTCATTTAGAGATGAGGAGCTCTCATATTGCAAAAATTAACATGCCGCCCCAGGGGTCAAGGAAGTAGCACTCCAAGTAGCGGTACGCGTGTGCAATAACTTGAATGTCAGCATCGTGATCAAATAACTTAACAAAATCTCAAGTAATTGGTTTTTCTCCACCAATGCTAATCGTTAAATAGGTAAATCACTTTATTGTGAACACTACTAGCCATGAGGCCGCTAAAAGCTTCATGGGTATCTCAAGCTAAAAAATCCCAAAGATAGAGTAGTAGTATAGACTTGATTGGCGGCAACCAGTCTTGTGTCAAGTGTTCAAAATAAACAGCCCCATGAACTAGAAGGCATAAACATACCAACACTCAAACAAATTAGCAAATACTTCATAGTTCTATTACTCCAAACAAATAGTTTTGGTGGTAAGTACGAGACTAAATAAAATGGTGACGAATAAAAGAGAGTGGCATAAGCGCATGAATCATGAAACATAGATAAGTAGACAAGTGAAACTACAATCAAAATTTCAACAGTTTTATGTTTTTTTGTTTTTCAAGTACAAAAATAAACAGCGTGGGCCATAGCTGCACAATATCGGCCAAGAAAAGGAGAAAAGGAAAATACAAACACCACAATTATCATAAGAAGAATACGTGCTAAGTGTAGACTCTGCACTTGTAAAAAAGCAACTAAAAAGAAAACGAAAAATCATGACAACTTGTCACCGCTTCCCCTATCGCATTTTCGACCTCTGATTGGTAACTTCTCTGGCTTCTCCCTCCCCTCAAGGGGCGATCTCGGTCTTTGAAACATGGCCACTAACGGACCCTCATTTGCTTTTGTGTTTACGGAATCTGTGAGAACTCTTTGACAACCTTTTCTGCTATTCAACATTATCCATCTTCACCGCTATCATCTGTGGCTCGGTCATCTATTATTCGGCCTCTACTTTTTCTGGTTCGTTAGCTAGACCTCCCTGCACCTGTATATCAGTAGCTGCCAAACCTTCCTCTTGTGATACATAGGGGTCATCCAAACCATGCAGCACTGCAATTTGCTTAGATTGCAAACCAAGCCGCAAGACAAATGCAGAGATGATGGTTGATGCGGTTTGAATGGCAGCAGATCCAGCATCGTGATGAAGTAGTAACTTGAAAGGAAGGGAGGGTTGATTTATAATATCATAATAAAGGGCAGTTATCTCAGCAATTTCAGCAAGCATAATTTGGAAGTCCTCAACCACGGGAGAGATAAGGAAATTACCTGCTACCGCGGTCTGCTCATGCACAATAACTTTAAAGCCTTCGTCGTTGACCTCCTTTGATAGCTAAAAAATTATGAGAGAAGTAGGATTAGTCGCCTCATCAATGTGAAGATGCAAAGATGGCTTAGCAGGGCTTGAAGGAAAATGTCTAGTTACGGCCTTAGCGACGGCCGTGACATTATTAGCTTTTCATTCCCTCTCCAATCTTATGATTTCCAGGCACTCTACTAAAGCTTGGTGGAATTCCTCATTCAAATATGCCTGAACAAACTCCTTCGGTGTAACCACCACCCATGTCTTGAAAATGGGCCAGAATCTCCTCCTAGACTACAGCAAGCGTACGAGGGAACAACAGACCCAAGTAACCGAGACACCCTTAATGTAACATGGAGTTAACATAAAAGCCCAAAATGATAGTGTCCAAGCCTTCCATCTTATTTACGAATGTATCTTGAAGTTTTGAAATGCTGGCTTTCGTGCTAGCCTTCTCTATTGCTAGTTGCTTTTTTCAACATCTAAAGTCGAAACTTGTTCACGAAGAGAGGGAATTTTTAGCTTGTTCTATGATGTTTTCTTTGGCATTTCAACTATATTCTTGCTTATCCCTCACTTTCTTTTAAGGATCCCTTATTAATGTGGCATTTCTTTTTTTCATCTCTAAATATGAGTGCAGCCCGATCGGTGAATTCTTTTAGCTCTTTAAAAAAAGAAGCACTTTTGTTCTCTCTCTTGAGAGAATCATCCCTCTCTCTCTTTAGCCTCTCAATCCTCAAATTACGATCTGCAAGCTGCTTATTGTACTCAACTTGTTCAGACTCGAACGAAAGAATTTCTTAGTAGTTATTTTTATTGACAGTGGATAGCTGCATGCATAGCTTTTCCCACACCTTAGCTTGCTCCAAACTACTTTGAATTGCTTGAAGATGGGGTGAATAGGATTCAGCATGAACACTTCAAATTAGGCTTATCAAAAACAACACCCATTAAGAACAAGTTAGGGAAGCCAGCTTGTAGATGCGGAGGGCCAACAGGGAGGATGTAAGGCGCACGCCTAGAAATTGGGAGAGAAGAAGCCATAGCAGCATGAGTGGAGGAGGTCAAAAAATCGAAAGCAGGAATCGTTATCCCAGTGAAAATAAGAAGCCGTGGAGCAAGTTCTTGCTTTTAGTCTCTTTTTGGCCTTCTAGATGGATCTTCCCACTCCGTCGGGCTTTTCCTCTTCGCATTGCCACTTCCTCTATCACGACCTTGATCGACTCAATGGTGCTCTTCCGCATCCCTATCTTTCCGCTTTTTCCTCTTCTCATCGGTCTCCTAGGAAATATAGTCCCTGAAAGAGTGTCTCTGCGAACTTCAAAACTCTAATACTCAATCAAAATCACTATAAAAGCCACGATACATGAGTCTTGTAACAAATGATAAAACGAATTTAGGATAGAGGCATTTGATGAGCTGAAACATCGTAGAAATTAATAATAATATAAAGCATGGTATCCGAATGAAGTGTATGCTAGAGTTTAATGACCCTGGAAAAATACACAAAACAGATTAATCACCAACTAACGTCAGGACATTGATTCCT
Source organism: Allium cepa (assembly GCA_030765085.1). Taxonomy (NCBI): domain Eukaryota; kingdom Viridiplantae; phylum Streptophyta; class Magnoliopsida; order Asparagales; family Amaryllidaceae; genus Allium; species Allium cepa. The sequence continues at coordinate 514,232,234 of CM060941.1, forward strand.
GTAGGGATGATCTGAGTAAGCTGGGAAGGCAACCCATCCAAAGTGAAGTCTTCCATCGGTAAACCATATTCACAAAATTATCGCTCATATCTCCCAAGCCAATATCAGTACCTTTCGGCAGAGAGCGTTTCACAAATTCGACCTTGGTGAAGCTCCTTCGATGGGCTCTTTCGAAGGAAGCCGAGGGAGCATGTCCAGGGCTCAACTCTGAGGCATTGTCACTTAAGTTAACGTCGCCCTTATATAAATCCCAATTTATTTATTCCTTTTTAGTGGTTTCTCCTCACTAATTTCTCCTTCCTCCTTCCATTCTGTTGAATAAACTCTTCTTCTTTCTCCTTAGGTATCGGTGTCATTTTAAGCAGACCGTCGACCCTGACTTGAATTTGGACCTCCTCAGGGGTCTTCTCCGACCAATCGAATGAGTCACTTTATTCTTCCTTATTATCATCGTCATCTTTACCAAAGTCATGGGAAGAGAAAATAGAACAGGCCTAGACTTCGGAGTAGGAAGGAGCATTGACAAATCCAACAGAGCTCCCAAAGTATAAAAGCCTACATTACTGAAGATTTTCGTCTATAAGCAAGAACCTGATTATGCGCTCTTGAGCATCAACCACTATTCGAGTGCCAAGAATGGTACAAAGTGCTAAATCCTTGTGAATCTTCGAAAGAACTGTAATGAATATTAGATTATTCAGAGGACTTGTAACAATTAAAGGAAATTCTAAGCATGATGAAAGAAACTTACCCCTGTGGTCCAAAGACGGGTGTATCCCTCTGGACATTTAGCAAAAAAGAACTGGTTTTTAAATGAAGAAACTTTGTTGGGAAGATCCATCATAATTTTCCGGCTACGCTGCACCTCGATGTAAATGAGTGATGGGTTAGTCTCCCTCTTTTTGAATAATAGAAGATATTGCAACATAGTGAAACTTTGGGCACGATTGAGCGTCCATATGAACAGAACATATAAGCACATTATCATGTCATAATCATTTGTAAGAATTTAGAAAAGGGCCAACCCTACGTTCTGAAGTGTTGTCATTAAGAAGTGGTTGAACGGATGCACCGCAACATCCATACACATATACCAGTGGCAGGCCACATGTCTAGAAGGTGGCCTATGAGCAAATTCTCTTCTCAATGGCAGAAGTACGACGTCCTTTGGGATACAACATTGCAAGAAAATGCTTCGCCACATCTTATATGTAAGAATTGAAGGAGCTTTCTCCGGAGGATCAAGCAAGATCCAAAAGTTAGGAGGATTGCGATCAACAATAGGGCCGGCTGGAATTAGGAAACCATATTGACCCGAAGTTATGTAAGCGAGGGATCCAGCTAGGATCGACGATGATTCCAATTCAGAATAAGGTGAGTTCCCTCAAACTGATTTACGCCAAGAAGATTTGCGCATCATTCTACATAAGACAGCTTATGTTCAAAACAGTCAGGTATGCAAACTTTCAAAATGATAGACTCTAGCGTAGTTGATACTTGAAATACGAAAGATAATTCACGTGTACCAACCATTGATCGGATACGAAGTACTGACCAGAGGTGCATATGATGCGTGATCTAAGTGAGAATGGGTTCAGTGCCCTAAACGCTGTGAACAAACCATTATGTGTAGATAGCTTACTCACACTGCAAAGAGCAATCCGTCTGTAATTACCCTAATTTTTATTAACATTATTTAGGATGTTTAATTAGCTAAATTAAATAAAAAATAGGATGATTAGGGGAGTGAGATTTGTGATTAAAATAAAGGGTAGCCGAGCCATGTAAACACTGACCTAAAATGAGTTAAAATGGAATAGAGAAGGGTAAAATAGAAAAATAGTATTCTTTTACCCTAAACCCTTTGGAATTCATTTACTCATTCACTTCAAAATCAAAGATGAAGTAGAGGGTGGCCATCATTAGACAAGCTAGAGAAAGCGAAAGCAATCAAAGGAAGAAGAGTAATCAAAATCAAATTCATTCAAACCTCAAACCCATTAATCTCAAAGCTAAGATAAATAACGACTACATCTCTTGTTTTCATAATTTTTTTTCAATTTTAAGGATAATCCAAATATATTTTCAATGTTATGACATCATTTTGAAGGACAAAATGTTTATATATGCGTGTTGATGATTTATGCTCATTCACATAGGTTTTATGATATGTTTTGATGTGAAACCCTATTTAATGACATCCAAATGCCTTGCGATTTTATATTTAGAACAAAATAATATTTTAGGGATTTGTTTCAATTTACATAATTTTCTGAATTAATGTGGATTGTATATTAATTTTTTAGTAAGGAAAATGATTATTTGGGTTTATAATTATTTACGTTCAAATATTATAAATTTTGGGTTTGAAATTAATATATGTTAGAAAACATATTAAAAATGATTTTCTGAAATTATTGTAGAATTTTCCTAAGTGTTTTAATAGATATATAAAATAATTTAAGGTATGGGACTTAAATGTTTTATATATTTAAAAAAGGAGAAGAGGTATTATGTAAATCATTTAAATTGTTTAGTTCTAAAAGTTTGGCAACACTTTGAGGAAAGAAAATTGGCAACCAATAATATTTTACCAAAAAAGGCAGGTTATTTGAAAGAATTTCTTTTTAAAGTTAAAATCAGTTTTTACATGCTTTTAGCATGTTTCGCCACTTTCAACACCTAGGTTCTGACTTAGTAATTCCACCACCATCACCATTGAAACTAATATACATGGCATCAAAGACTTGGTGCGTAGTGAATTAGATATAGGCGTAAGGTATCGGGTCGAAACTAGGGGTTTCGAAAAGGTCGAAGCGCTACTATACTTGCAAATGAAAATGCGCCCGCTTTGCTTTTGAAACTAATACTTTCAACTTGCTTGGCTTTCAACAGGGTCAAATTGATTTAAGAAACGGTTTCAAATGGGATTGCGCCTTTTTTTTAAGTTTATCGGGGACGAAACACCTAGCTATCACTTTTTTACCTTTCGAAGCAAATGGTTTCAGAAGGTATCGTTGTTTAAAAATCCAAGCCGCTTCTCTAATGCTTTCGAAGGGTTGGTTTCGACACCATCACTTCTTTAGTTAAGAAATGATTTCGAGCAAGTGCTTTCGACTTAAATATTTGATGACCCTTTTGCTCTGTTGAAGGTAGAGCCCAAAGGTTTCAAAGGAGATAGTTCTAAATGGTTTTGAAATGTTTTCCACATGTTTTACTAAACCCAAATGCTTTCGAATGGTTTGATGTTTTAATGCTTTTGAAAGGTTTTAATAAAGATTTTGTAGGGGTTACCCCCAATGGTTTCAAAAGGTTTGAAAGGAAGGGTTTTCCAATGGTTTAAAAAGGTTTGAAAGGAAAGGTTTTCCAATGTTTTCGGAAGGTAATGTTTAAGTGTTTTAAAGATCTAATGTCTAAGGTTTTATAGCTTTTAAAGGAAAGGTTTTTCAATGATTTCAAAAGGTTTATATAAATGATTTCGAACGGAATGTTTTGGCCTTTTGGCCTAGGTGAAAGAAAAGGGTTTACTTGGTTTCGAAAGGGGTACATTCAAAGAATTTGAAAAGGGTACTTTTATAGGTTTAAATATTTTCATCAATAAAGATTTGAATAAAGTATATATATAACATGGCAAAGTGGTCTTGAGTAAAGCATAAAGTATATATATTCCTTGTTTAAGTTTGATTTAAAGGTTTTAAATCAATTTGAGATGAAAAGGGTTTCAAGGAAAATTTAAGGGAAGATTTTCCTAAGTAAAATGACTCAGATATTTTAGACCTGATGGGACTGGTATAGGGCCATGCCTTATACATTATCTATTAGCTCCTAGCTAATTTAGGCCAAAATTCCAGTGTGTAGGGCTTTGTCACATATAAGACTAAAATAATGTTACATATAGAAGAGAATATATATTTGTACAGAGATAGGTTATTGGTATGCCTGAAAAACTGTTAGGATCAGCTGGACCTAAGAGAATATAAGTTAGGGATAGACCGTCAAGAAGAGGCGTATCTAACAGGTGTAAGATTATTTTTTTATATTTCCTGGTAGTCCTGAGTCAGCCAAAGGTTAGTAATTAGCCAAACAAAAATATAGTGCTCGTAAAGATAGTTCATTTGTTACCTGACATGTAAGTTTACATGATATTGCTTTATAGTTTTTAATTAATTTTGGTTGTAGGATTATGATTTGCAAAGGATATGTTTTAACAAGATATTAGTGAGGGGAAACCCGTTCCACTAAGCGGTATGGTCTCGCTTAATATCAAATAGCCTAGATGTATAGTACTATTCACACCAGGCTTTATATCTGACTCAAAGTTGATGTTTTTCCCCCTAACACTTGGGTGCTCAAAATTAATTTGAGTAGCATAAGGGTTGAGGATTTGTAGGTTTTGGTAGGTTGGCGAATAAAGCTTTCGGTGATGAGTAGGTAGCAGATGGATAGCTATTTAGGAGTTGATGTTTTATTTTGTTTGATTCCACTGTGTTGTATTATGTTAGTTATGGCTATATAGTAATCTTGTGATCTAAGGTTGCATCTTCATATGATGCTCTTAGTGTATTTTGTAATAATTATAATTGATCGGAACCTTGGAAACGATTGGGATTATGTAATAGAATATGAAACATTTTTGTAAAATGAATCGGAAAATATATTTTTGTAATCTTTGATTTTGTTTCATATTCATGTGCTTCTAATATTATGCATACCATTAACCTTACCATATTTTGTTCCCGGAAGTTAATATTATGGATGACTGTAGCATCTGTAGCACTTAGCTTCAGCCCTCCCAAATAGAGGATGTTATACCCTATCACCTATTAATTTCTTTTCTTCAGTACTTAACCATTATTGATCGATGATCGATAATGGATGCGCTATCCAAAGTGACACAGAAAGCCATTCCTATTCCAAGTACACTAACTATGCAACGACGGGACCAATCCAATGCAAGCAACTATCGATCGTTGGGTCCGAATCGAATAGTGAATTCTCAGCTTTAGTTGATTTTTGTTCTCTGGAAAGTGATAACAGAATTACCTACATACAAGATGCTACCCTAAGTTATTACCACCTCCTAGAAAAACCAAAATCACTCCGCAAGATGTTGTGTCGGGATTGACTGTGTAACTTAGTGCAAATTTATTCTAACTTTGTGGATGAAGATAGAAAAACATGTCGAGCACCAAGGAAAAACCCTAGCTTCATTCCATGAAGTCATAATTGGCTCGAGTCTTCCACTATATCCGTCCCCAACACAACTTCATCACCAATCGCTAATGTAATAATATGTCAAAATCCACTTCATCAACCTTCGAAATTGCAAAAAGTGATTTGATCTTTGATTTAAGACAACCCAAACTATGGTATTGGACGATTTGGATCGACAGCGTCTCAAAATAGGTGTAATCTCAATGGTGGTGGCTCCTGGAGGTGGAAGCCGATGGCATTAGTGGTAAGATAGACGACCGTGGCTCCTAAACGGACGGTGAGCTTGGATTGGCAGGCTAAGGGCTCGAAGGGATCGGAACAGTTGGAGGGCAAAAACTTGGATTTAATAAAATCAGGTAAAGTGGGGGGTTGGCTCGTATTAAAAGAAAGAAAAAAGTCTGAAAAAATTGTTAAGTACTCTGATCGGTGCTGATCCGATCTAATCGGATTTGTACGGATCCAGATTTTCTCTTTCAAATGGTCACGGTTTTCCCTATTCGATCTACTCAATGTCATTTTGAAAATTATCAAATTGCAATCACTCCATAATTACGAACAATGGAGATTCATATCTTAAGAATAGACAGTTAGCCGGTACATCATATATAGCTTTGAAAGATAGCCAAACATAACCAATGAAAATCTTTAAAACGGAAACCCAAAGGTAAACGATCCCAGAGCACACCATGTTTTAATGGAAGCATACACTAGGGGGAAAATGTTAACTGGTTTTTTAACCCAGCAAAATTCAATGGGTGTTGGAACCTTTAGAGTAAACCAGAATGACTCGAACTTGATCGAAAGGTCTAAACAAGATAAAGGACCCCAAGATGTTTAGGCCATTCTTAGGCTAACACATCAAATCGGTGTTGATCTGATCCGATTGGATCGGTAAAATTCCAAAATATTGCTTTATGGACTTTTTTTCCACTTGTCTTACACTCCATTGTCTCCACTAAGTTTATTTATGAAGTTTGATAACATTCCAAGCATCCGAGTTGAAGAAGTGAAGACTTATCCGATTCAGATTATAGTTAATCTAACCTAAAGGTAAATCATTTTCAAAACATGTCAACAAGCCAAGAAATTACATGGAGGGGCATCGTAATCAGACTAAAAAGACAACCAGGTGGTCAAAGCATCAAAAATGCTTAACTATTTCGGTCGGTACTGATCTAATTAGGTCGATCGATACTGATCCAAATACTTTGCTCCGCTGACATTCCATCTTTCTAAACTTCCTTTGTGCGATGAATGCAGGCCCCTGACAAAGCGATTTTTCCCCAAGTACTCTCCAACTCCTACAAATACCAACGCATCTGCAACAAAAAGAGGGATCTCGGCTGTGATCTTCGCTGAAATTTTGCCATTGTTTCTTCACACTTCTTCTCACTCACAAGAGCCATTAAGGACAACTGAGATCCTTTTGGTTGTCTTCAACAATAGTGGCTTGATCTAACTTAGAATAGAAGAATCATATAGTGATCTGAACTCTCTTTTAATAGCAATTGATCAATAAAAGCTATAAAGTGGACGTAAGCTCGCTAACAATCGAACCACTACAAAAATCTCTTTTCACTTTACTTTTTCTGCAATTTACTATTTCTTTTTCTATTTTGTTTTTCTTGATAAATAGGGTTTGTGCTTTCCCATACAAACTAGGGTGTCAATCTAATTTTTGCTTGAACACCCTCGCCTACAAGATAAATTCTAGATCTCATAGGTAGAGTATCAGTCCACTCATCTGCTTTTAGTGCTAACTATGGGATGACTTACTTTCCACAAATGGGTCACCACATTAATATTAGTTTCATATTAGTTTGAGGTTACATAAGGGTAATCGACAAAGAAATCCCTTGATTTAAAGCACTTTGAAAAAGGAAATATGTTCTAAAACAATCTGATAATAAAAACAAAGTGATTTTAAAATTTAAAACCCTTATTAATTAGTTAAATAATAAATTATACCATTTTTAGATAATAATTAAATCTTAATTAAGTCTTAGTAAAATCTCAATTTTATTAAAACATTAATTAATTAGTAACTATTATTTTAGATAATTAATTAATTTATTAACCTTAAATAAATAATTAAATAATAATTAATCCCTAATTATTAATTAAATGATAATTAACTTTAATTAATTAACAAATTTTGATTAGCGTAATTGATTGATACTTAAGTATTAGTTACCTACGTCAAGAAAAGATTAAGTACTAATTACCTTGCTTAATTAATAAATTAAATAATCAGTAATTGATTAATTAATTAATTAAATTTATTACTTATTATATGTTTTTAAAACATTTTCCAACAGTTTTCAAAGTGGAAAGATTCTAAATTTCGAAAAGTGCTTGTTTTCACGAAGTGCACTTATATTGACTATCGTTATATGGTCCGAAATTTTAAACTTATTTTACATCTCTAAAAGCTCTTTGAACTTCTATCTTCCACAACTTGATTAACTTTATAACTTTGAATAAACCCATTTTAAAGGAAAAAAAATCAAGTTTTAAATTTTATAAACTTTTCTCAAAAATTCATAAGTACACAAGTTTTGAACAAAATGAAGGGATTCGATGTCGTGTTCAGGCATAAACTAGTGCTAACTTTCCTTGACTTAGTATATCATAAGTAGAAACGCCAACACATATATAAACCATAATCACATACACAAGCAAGATCATATCTTACTAATTTACTTTGCTTAACTTTCGATTTTAAGTTTACACAACACCACATGCAAGCATTCTAATAAACAACCAAATCAACATCATTTCCAAGTATACTTATGCATAACCATTTCAACATCATAACTATTGAAAAAAGCATCATATCTAACTAAAAAATATCCATCATTTATAAATTTAATAACTATGAATAAAGGAGCGAGCTTTAGTCATCAAAAGTGGACTAAATCAAGCTAACTTCTTCTATAACTCGAACATAGCCTAGGTTTTTGCTTCTAGCTTGGAAAAATGGAGTCTTTTGAGGTTTTAGGTGAAAAGTGTTTTGCCTAAGAGGGTATTATGCTTGGCCTTGATTGATTAAGGAGGATGTGGACTTGTCTTATAAGGCGAAGTGATGAATTGGAGTAAGGAAGCTTAAAACATGGTTTTAGATTATAAAAGTGAATGAAAACTAGATCTTAAACTTGAGAATCTAATTTGGAGGTCATGGAGATATACATAAAATCCTTAGGAGAAAATTTTATGAAATATAAATTAATGAAGTTGTGGAAATGTTGGGAAAATGCTTTACATACAAAGTGCATAAATCAAATTACCATTTTACCTAAGGTACCTAACCCCTACTGTAATGATGCCACATCACCATACATGCTTCCTCCGGCCCCCACTCATGTGAATACCTTGCACCCTTCATTTTTATAACTACCATGTCTTTATGTCATGTGTAATTATTGTTTTGAAGTTGATATATCAAGTTACTTATGTTTTTAATTTGTTTTAAATTTTCGTAGTAAGTTATATTACCTTACTATATTTCTTAAGTTAATATATACATACATGAACTATATACAAATCCTAAGTTTCAAAAAAATATAAAAATCCTAATTTATTTGATAAATGTGTATATACATATATTAATCAAATGTGCATACTATTTTTCGACAACTTTTAGACACCGAAAAGTCGAAAATTCAAACAACGATTTCTGTTCATATTTTCTATTTTATTTTGAACTAATTGTTTTTTTTGTATACAAATTTTATAAACTATTTTACCATCATTATTTATTATTTTAAAGGAGTTTATTTAGGTATACCATCCTTTAATTAATTATTTAAAATATGTCTAAATGTTTAAATTTAAAGTGATTAAATTCTAGCTCGTTACACTCTCCCTCCTTAAAAGAATTTCATCCTAAAATCAGTAAAAAAGGAGATAACTCAAAAAGGGCATATATTATATATCATAAAACCCATACAACCAACATACACTGAGAATCCATACAAAAATAATGCATACACTATACATACAAAGAACAAAGACTACCCTAACATCAATTTTGGATAGGCATCCCTCATGTAATCCGCTATCTCCTATGTGCAATCTCCTGGATCCTCATTCCGCTGAATCTTTACTAACTTCACTACCTTATTGAACAATCTCTTCACATCCGAATCTACAATATGAAACAAATGTCTAACCACTTCACATTCGGTTCTGCCTCCAAATCATCTTGAACTGATCATTCTACAATCAACGAAAGGTCATGAACATATTTTGTCAAGTGAATATGCAGAAAAAATTGTGGACCCCCGAAAACCTATTTGGTAATTCTTCCTTGTAGACGAGTGGTCCAATCCTTTCAATAATCTTAAAAGGTCCAATATACCTGGGTGTCAACTTCCCAACCCTTCCAAATCAAATAACTCTGATTGGGGAAATCTTCATAAATACATAGTCTCCGACTTCAAATTCCAAATCTCTTCTTCTTTTATTGGCATAACTCTTTTTTCAATCCTAAGCTTCATTCATCCTTCTGTTTATCACTGCAAAGTTTTCAGTAGCATCCTGGATCATGTTCGGTCCAAGTACAAGCCTATCTCCAATCTCAACCCAACATGACGGTGTGATGCCATGCTAATGCTCGCTTGATAACTATTATTGCAGGAGAATTTCACCAAATGAAAATGATCTTCCCATGATCCTCCAAAAGCCAAAATACATGCCCTCAAAGGATCTTCTAGAATTCGATTTACCCGTTCCATTTGTTCGTCTGTTATGGGGTGATATATTGTGTTGATGCTTAGCTTTGTTCCTAAAGCTACTTGCAAAGCCTCCCAAATCTGACTAGTAAAGATAGGATCTCGATCACTTACTATACTCACTAGGACCCTATGCAATCTAACAATCTCTTATATAAATTTCGAGCAAAGAAGCTGCAGTCCATGATGACTTCACTGAAATAAAATGAGCACTCTTCTTTAGCCAATCTACAATAAGACACACCCCTTTATTCCCTTTTCTGATTTTGGGTAAACTATCAACAAAATCCATCGTTACAATCTCCAATTACTAACTTGGAATTTCTAAGGGTTGAAGTAAACCAACCATCTTCTAATGATCACCTTTAACTACTGACAGTTCAAACATCTACAACAAAGACCGAGACATCCTTCTTCATTTTAGAGCACCAAAGTACTCCTTTCATATCCTTGAACATGTTATTAACCCCAGTTTGGATACTGTTTGCAATTCAATTGGTCAAAAACACCCAAGATTTTTTTTAGAGAAGTAAGTAAAGAAAAACAAAATTAAATTGAGTAGATGAATTAGAAACCAATAGAGAATAAACTGTAATAAGAGATACAAAAAGTATAGTGGTTTAGCATTGTATTCCTACGTCCACTTTGAAGATTTTCCTTTATTAATCGCTTATAAATTTGATTATAATAGTAGAAAATAGTTAGTTCTTAATTACAATGGATTCTAGAGTAACAAGCAGCGTAAAGTTCAATAAAATGACCTGTTAAGCCAGTATTTATAAATGACCCAATATCTCTTTGAAATCTCAGCCGAAGAACCTTCTAAACCATATGGGCCCACTAAAGGGATTGCTAGCGCCATTTCCCAAATTAGAGGGATCGGTACTGATTCCTCCTTTGGTCGAATTTTGAGGAACGATCCCTATGGTGGCTCCCTTCTGTGAATATATGTTTAGCCTCTAATTTTTATGTCATTTAAATCATTAGAGCTCGAGTTATTGCTTGATCTTTGACCCGACATGGGTTGCATGTTGCTTTCTGTCGATCCCTTCCAAAGGATGTATGTCGATCCCTCCAACCTTGTCCTTTTGATGTGCGATCCATAGGGTAGGTTCCCTAGGGTCCTTATTTCTTACTCCTCAAATTCATATGCATTAGACCTGTAGATCTTGAGATATTGGTTGGTTTCCACAAGAATGCTCTTCTACCTTGAAACATGTCGATCCCTCTAGTTAGAGCCAATTTATACCGATCCGTCATATGTAATAATCCATATTTCATGCTTCAAACATCCTACAACGCATATTTATTAGTTCCATTCAATCTTGACTTCATATGACCATCTGTACTTGACTTTTAGACCCCACAATCATCACTCTGGAATCATTGGCCTTGATGGTAGTTGAATTTAACTCATGCAATCAGTTAAGTATAGCCTGGTTAGAACGCTGGATAACACTTGCAAGTCAAAGTATGATTTGTAATGAACATGACATTCTTTGAATCAATGCGATCATCGAAAAGAGATCCATCTAGCTTCTTGAGGGGTCGCTATTCCTTTGTCAATTCATTTTCCAAGGTGTTGAATTTCTCATTGATCATCATGACGCTTGGTCGATTTCTCTTAGTATAAATCCAGGCCTATATTCCATCAATTGATATATAAGTCCGGTTCCACGAGACTAATAAGCGTTTTTTTCTGGTCCAGCCTCAAAATTGAATGTTAAAAGTTTGATTTCAATTTCCATCGATTTCAAAAATTAATCTTTTAGGTCATATACGTGCACGCTCATATACACGTTTTTGTTGTTGGATCCTAGATGTGTTTGTACACTCACATGTTGTCTCCAATTTTCATGGAATTTTTTATCTACATGCTTTCAATAATTTTTATGCCTATATTTATTTACGTACATACTTATAGCCAATCCATATCGTTCATTATTTTTTAAACGTGTTTGCAGGTATCGACATATGTTGAGCCAATCCCTCCATTCCATTTCTAATATTTACAGGGAACAACACACCCGTAGCGGATCCCTCTGTCTCTCTCTCTTTATATGAATATACACCTGCTCATAGGGATCGACATCTTCATGGTCGGTCCCCACCTTCTTTCTTTCTTCTTCTCTTTTTTGAACAATTGTAGGGAACGGTATAGGTTTTACCGATCCCTCCTCTTTCTTTTAAGGTTTACAAGGGTTGGTATATTTCCTAACCGGCCCTTCCCTATTTCATATGACCTTGAAGACACTTACCGACCCCTAGTTTCCATATATAAGCCATCACTTCTTTCTTTGCACTCTTGCTTGCTTTGTTTTCCCCACTATCCTCCAAAGTAGCGAACCCTCTCATTCCTTTAGTCAGACCGAACCTTCCTTCCTTTCTCCCCCTTATAATTTCAAAACAAAATATTCTTGTGCTTTAATCTACTTTCTCAAACAATTTACCTCATACCATTCATCTCGATCACCTTCGAGTTACTCATAAATTTCTTTATATATATACGTGTAGGTGAGCTTTCTTGCCTTTATCTTTTAGTTTCATGATGAGATAACGAATTTTGGAGTTTGACACAATGACGGAACAATGGTCGAATTTGTTTGGAAGAGATGAAACGTCGGATAAGGAGGGGTTTGGTAAAGAAAAGGAGGAGGAAGAAGGAGATAGAGTGGATGAGGGATCGGTGCTAGGGGTATGGACCTATATCGATCCCTCGGCGTACAGGCTTGATGAGTGAAGGGTGAGGAGAGGGATCAGTCATGTAGCTTTAGGGTTGGGATCGGTGTGTAGGATCGGCCTGGTGGGATCAGGAAATTTGGTTAAAGGAAAGGGATCGGTGAAGCTTTGTAAAGAGAGGGGAATCAGTCACGCGGCTTTGGGGTAGGGATAAAATTTAGGGATCAACATATATGCACTTTGAATTGAACCTAACCCATAATCACGCGTTTGAGCAATTACAACCAACCTTATTCAACGAACTCAAATGTATGATGACAATGAACAATAGAACTAACATATTCACTATTGAACTTAAGAATGGATAATAAAATCTTTAGAACTTTCAACATGTACTAAAACTTAGCAAGTGGACTTGAATGACAGATTTCACACTCTAACATGTCGATAGTCGATCCCAAAGCTTACACAATCGATCAATCTCTTCGCCAATCGAGAAGGACAATGATGACGGTCACTCTGGTCGAAATCCAAAGCCTTGTCATTTAACTTTGATTTCCTATTTAAAAGCTGATTATTTCTGTTACAAATTGCACTACACTGCATTAGATCACACTTAACATTGGGGAACAGGTAAACTTTTCTAACCTCGATTATCTACTGAGTATGGTAAACATGGACTTCAAACGCATAGTGCATTTAGCTGCAATGCCTTCTGGACCGGCCTTACAACATAGTAATCCTCAAGAAGAGTCAAGTTTTGCGACCATATCCAGCAGGCTTTCTCCTAATCGTCAAACTAAATAAATGGAGATTTCTGGTCCTTCAACTACACTTATTTCTTATGTTCCCATCATCCCGATGGAAGATATAAGTCTTGCGCCGAACGTTGTATAAGGTGCTATACTTTTACATAATTCGATAAATTCTCAAGCCTCCAGAATTTGAGAGGCTGCCCTTCGCAGGTTATGTTTTGTACATGGAATTCCATTTAAAGACATCCTTGTTCCTTTAATAAATGACTAGGCTCATTTGCATTGGAGGGATACACAGCGTGCAACAATTTCGGTCGGATGTGTGCCACCCTTCAATTTATTTATTTGAGAAATGCTAAGATATCTTGGAGTAGCTCCCACTCAGCTTCACCGAAACGGCTACACCTTCCTCCATTGCACTACTTTCCTATTCATGAGCATTATGTTTCACCCACCAATTCCTGAGGACATAAGGTTCATTTATGACTTTAAATGATAGTTCTAAAGTCCTTATTATGTTTTCCTTAGCCCTTTACCCAACTGCCAAGTCTTAACAGGTGCATGGAATAAACTTTCTCTTTTAAAACATAAGTGGTTCAATGTTCGATGTCCGCCTGGCTTCGCAAGGCGATGCTGGAAGGACGTAAGTCTTGTCTTCACTTCACTCTTAAATCTGTTAGTTCAAGTCATATTTTGAATCAACTAAAATCCTGAATATCTATAGGTGTCCACCCACGACCTGAAGGCGTTAGTTTTTCAAGACTGATCTCCGCTCTTTGTGCCCCTCCTGTCGAAGACAGTAACATTAGAATTTTCACAACTGATGAGTTATTATCTCTATTAGCGCTGCTAAAAGAGGGTCGTAGCATGGGGCTCCCTGAAAGTGCAGCATTACCGAGAATTATCACAGGCATAAAACGGATGTCAACAATCCTATCATGTCCCTAGTATAGGGGACTTAGGATGATGTTGAAGAAGGTGAAACTAAGAATGTCTAGATCAATGAGCCCTTCGGTGCTGATGTTGGCCTAGGAAAGGCGCCTGAGGTCGAATCATCATAAGTCGGGCAATTCTAAACACTAACTAAGAGAAAAAACTAGCATATAAACTTCGTAGAAGAAAAAATGCTAAGAATCCAGAATTTATTATCACTTCAGTTGATTAAGAGTCGTTTTCCTAACACTTAGAAAGTTCAATGAAAGGACTTCCAAATCTCCAGATTTCCAATGACATTATGAACTATGACTTCCCAAACATAAGTATTGATGCGCTCAATTATCCTGCTAGGATTGGTGAAGGCATGCTTCATACCGACAAAGAAGGGAAAACACCTATAAGCAAGGCTACAGCTAATGGTCTGTCGGGAAGGGAACACTAAGACACTCGTAATCACGTGCACTCCACTACACGATCTTCATCAATCTTTTGCATAATGTTTACTTACATCTTCTCATTTGTTCTTTCCAGGTGCAATGACTCAGTCTCGAGCTTTAGATCTCCTAAGGGGCTCTTCGATGCATTATGGATTTAACCATGGCTCAGAATCTAGCAGGCGTAGGGAAAGAGACAACAGACAGGAAAAATGCTATCACTCAAGGGAATCTTCATCGTCCAAGTGTAAGTCACTGTCTCGGTCATTCCACTAAGGAGACCAGCCCGACCTACCTATTTATAGTGGATATCAGAGTTCCTTCCATGGAACTTAAATTTCCATATCATATGAGCAACAGTCTGGTTCTTCTAACTATATGAAATCTCAAGACCGTAGATCGAGAAAGCATCGAATTTCCACTTTCGACCCATCCTTGCCAAACACTGCTCCTAATACTTCAACAATGGAGAAATTGGCCAAACTTAAGGCCTCTTTCCAAAAAATCTGTTTTGACGGGCTTAAATTTCTTCCCACAATTCATGTAATCTCGGGGTGTGCTAAAGAAAGCTCTCTCGCATGTGTTAATGATGCTTTCATGCAGCATGAGTCATTCAAGCACTTAGCGGAAAAAATCTCTAACGTGTCAATCGATGGACTATATGAAATAGATCGTCTCAAGCTAGGGGCGATTCATGGTAAAGATATAATCAAGCACTAAAGATAATGAGATATCGGAGTTGATAACCAAACTTGCTAAGGCAGATAAAAATGCCAAGGAAACATCAACGGTAGTGAATCGTTTGAAAGCTGCCTATAAGAAAGAACTGATGCTGCCCTCAATCACAGTGGCTCATTCACTCTGGAAATGGATCCCTTGCAAAATGAGAAAGATATCTTAGCTCGTTGTGTTGGGGAGCTTAAAAAGATTCTTAGAAAAGAAAAGGAAGAGAAGAATGATGCTTAGAAAGAATCACAAAGGTATTGCGTGGAGACTATTGAAGCCAGGAGTCTGAAAATCAAACCTGGCGAGCAATTTTCCAAAATAGAAGCTCTTAAAGAAGAGGTACGAAAGGAAGGCAATAAGGAGATGATGGAACAAATTAAAGTCCGGGTAGATGGTGCTAAAGAGTCTAGTCAAAATGAAATTACGGACATGTTTGATCCACTAATCATCGAATACAATGTTAAAGTCCTCATCGTGATTTGAGTTTTCTGGGGAAGGTTATCTTGAGTCACTCACTGAAGCTTGGAAGTATATCGTTGAGATGAAAAAGAGGGAGCTAGATGAAGTGGAGTTAGATGAAGGAAAATTGGTGCGGGAGATCCATTGTGGAAACGAACCTCTAGACCTTGATGTTGCGAGACTCCGATATTTCGATATTTTAGCACCTTTTGGTAAAGGGAAAAATATTGCTAAATCCTTGAAATCTGATCCTAAGGGCCTCTCTTCTTTCCAAGCAGCTAGAGCGTCAGTTTCTTTTGGCCTGAGCCAAGACTGGAGCTATGATCAAGATAAACCCAGTTACCAATCTAAAGTGCTAGCTCCTATTCTAGAATGGGGCACTCCGATGGCAACAAAGTGCCTGTTGGATGCAGGTATTCCACTTTACTCTCCACTATTCGAGAGGTTTCTATTTGCGCCAAAATTGGTTACCAACCCCAAATGTGTGAAAGCACCTATATCCAAGTATATCCAATCATATATCTTATGATAGTTTTATGTAGAGAATAATAAAGTGAAGAAACAACAAATGAAAAAGAAAGCAAGTAAGTAAAGAATACAAGAAGTTTATAGTGGTTCAGCTATATCCGGCCTACGTCCACTTCAACAGTTTTCTTTATATTCCTTTATACTACGATTACAATTACAATAGAGTGCGATTCAATAGCTAAAATAGGAGAGTTTATCTTTGTAGCAGAGTAAGGTTCAGGTACCGAACCACCTTAGTATCATATTAACCAATTATCTGGTAGAAAATATAAGTGAATCTGAGGGTATCGAATGTTAATCTTACTTGGCTTAGTTCGCATTCTTTATCTATTAGTAATTCTTCGTGATCGGTAATATTACACTAAATATACTAGGCAAAGTCGAGAGAAAGCAGTCTACAACAGATAAGTCTAGTCATACAAACTTTTCTTAGAGGAGGTATTTGATCATGGAATATATGTTTATTCTTAAAGATAAAGGAGAGTAGAGAGAAGAAGATCCCTTTTCTTATGCCATGCTCTCCCTATTTATAGGTGGGGATCTATAAAGACCTTGCTAAAAATTAAGGAGAGAAGTCTCTTGGTCCATGTGGGCCCGTTTGCTGATCGGTGAGGCCCACCTCCATGCTTTGGCTCAATCAATAAATCTTTCGTATCGATAATCCCCATGTTAGAATCAGCTGAGATCAATCATATTGAAAGATGACAGTGCAAAGTCCTTGCTCCCCAAATTTCATGAAGTTCCAACGTGTAAATTGAGAGATATAATCAATCCAAGTTCGAGTTTGCAAGCGTAAGATGATGATTTCTTATCCATAGGTTCGTATCCATCAGTTCGTATCCATCAAATTACCATCAATCTGAGTCCTATGTTGTGATCCAAGTGACGCTCCATTCTTTGACCAGTTCCTTCGTATCGATCGATACGAACATGATCGACACGAAATAGCTCCTGAGTGCTTGCCGCTTTTGTACAACTTGATCGATATAAGATGTATCAATAGGGATTGTGATCGATCCTGACCAGATGCGCAAAAAACATGTGTGTTATCCATACCCAAATCCATCTTGATCGATATGAAAGTATGGATACGGATTTGTCTTCTAGAGTCAAGTGCTGAGTTGTACATTCATGTAAGCTGATCGACATGAATCGAACCTATAAAGTTGATTGTTGAAACAGTGATGCTAAACTTCAAAGTCGTGCAAATTCATGTCGCTGATCTTGAATTTGCTTGAATTATTCTTGAATCAGATTGAAATTGAAGCTTTTAATCTTTTGTTGATTCCAGTTTGAAAATTTTAAGTTTGATTCAGATTTTCTTTTGATTCTAAAAAGATGAAAGAAGAATTTTGAATAGAGAAAAATGTATTAGCCTGGTTTAAACACTATTAATATATATCAGTTTTTTTAGAAAAACACACTTGCCACTTGTTAATTACAAATTATACAAAGCTTACACTTGTTTATGTATGTTATAATTGTTTTACAAATGTCATAACCACATATTTTTATGTCTAAACCCTTATTTTATAAATTATTTATATTTTTATAAATTTATGTATTATGTTTTTAACTGATCGATATGAATGAAATAGATGATGGCATGTAAAATTCTGGAGTGGCAAGTTGATATCGTATCCATATCAATTGACATGAAATTATCGATACGAAATGGTTTCTAATGAACTTTGATCCATCCATAATTTGAGCATATGAACTCCGATTGACTTGAAATTCGAAGAGTATCCTCAATGTAATGCCCTTGAATTTTAATTAACATTATTCAGGATATTTAATTGGATAAATTAAATAGAAAAATGTGAATAATTAGGGAGAAGAGATTAATAAATCCAATGGACGTGTCTTAATGAAGGAATTAAAATAATACTTGACGAAATTAAGAAGGAGGAATTTCCTAAGGGTTTATACTTGGAAATGGGGCTACATTTCTTAGTATAAATCTCTTCTTCAACTTGAATAAATTTTCACTCTCTTATTCATAACTCCTCACCAACTTTCGACCAGCCATTAAAAGCTCTGGATGAGCATAAATT
Organism: Allium cepa; assembly: GCA_030765085.1. Taxonomy (NCBI): domain Eukaryota; kingdom Viridiplantae; phylum Streptophyta; class Magnoliopsida; order Asparagales; family Amaryllidaceae; genus Allium; species Allium cepa. The sequence goes on from CM060941.1 coordinate 514,250,755, forward strand.
AAAGATAAAACTAAGGAACCAAAGCTAGGAAATTATCTCGCTCTCCAGTTAACTGATCAAGGTGAATAATCATGTTTATCGTCTTATTTTTCTGTGTTTGGATCGGTTATGAGCTATACCTGATTCATGTTTGTGATTTTGGTTACGATATAAATATCTAAACATTTATTTAGACAAGACATAGGTGTTTTAAATGTTAACGGACTAATTAACATGTTTTTATACGGTTTTGGTCAAATTCCTAGTTTTTTATCTTCGTATGCTTTGAAACTTTAATGCGCTGAAGTATATGATTTATTTGATTTTTGATTATTTTTGGGGATTTTTCTTCAGTGGTTTACTAAGGTAATTAAATAATTTATTCCCAAGGGAAAAACTTAAAAATGGCTTTCGAATTGGTTAAATTCAGAGGGAAATTGCCTTCAAAAATTAATGAGGGAAGAAGAATAGTATTTTAAGAAAAAGGTTGACTATTTAGTGCTTTTTACTATTTGAAAGTACAAGAGGAAGTCTCTTGACCAATCAGATTTAGACAAGCATGAGGGGCCATCACTTCCGTAGGCCTAGAACTTGCTTCCGAATACACAGCCCGATTTCTCCCTTTTAACCAAGTCAAAATTACCTTTTTTCTTAGTCGAAAGGTAAGCATATCCCCTTTGCTTATGTCAAAAGGTAGGAATGGTGTCGGATGGAAGAGAGGCGAATGGATGGAGGTTGCATCCTTGGCTTTCGAATGTAGATATAAATGCTTTCGAATTAATAGGTTTCGAAGGGGGATCCTTTGACTCCACCACTTTATAAAGATAAAAGTTTTATATATTCAAGGAGGGGTTTCGAAGGGGATTTGTGAAACCCAAACCCTTTAAAAGAATTGTTTAAAATATTTTCTAAAATGGTGTTTTAATCCTCCCGACTAAATTGAAGTGATGCCCTTGACAAAGTCGAATGGAAAGAAAGGGAAGAAGAAAGGGTTACTTTTGAACCTCCCATTGTTTTTAAAAATAAAAGTTTTAATACCTTTCGAAAAAGTCGAAGGGTAAACCTTCTAACATGGTTGGAAGTACACATTCGATGGGTTGGTTCCAACACCAATACTTCATTGTTTTTGAATGGATTCAAAAGGTTTTGATTTCAAAAGGTTTGATTTCAATGGTTTTGATGGGGTCACCTTCAATGATTGTGGAAGGTTTTGAACTTCAATGATTTCGTAAGGTTTTGAGTTTCATAGCTTTCAAAAGGTTTATAAATGGTTTTGTAAGGGGGATATCGTAGGATTTTGATAAGGTAGAAAAGTTGAACCTTTCCACTAGGTCGAAAAGAAACATCCCAATAATGTTGAAAGGTAGGATCTTTCAACAAGGTCGCAAGGCATGATTTTGTGATGCTTTCAAAAGGAAGGCTTCGGAAGTGGCCAACTTCAAAGGATTATTTTCTTTCGAATTGGACTTCATTCGAAGGGTTGTAAAGGGCTATTTTTAGCCATTTTTCTTGAGTAAAGTTTTGCTAATTAGAAGGGGCTACTTCGAAGGGTTATAGCATAAAATACTTATGTTTGTTTGAATATGTAAGAGGGATCCTTATTTATATTAAATGTCATAAAACCTTGGGGAGATCGGATCGGTTTAACATTTTCAGTATATAGTTTAGGGTTACAAAAAGAAATATGCTTTCGAAAATATACATTACGGATATCAATGTGTTTTTATTTAATTTAACCTAATTGGGATACCAATGGGAACAGGTGGTATACATGGGGAAATGAACTAATCATGGGAATCATGATTTTTTATAAATAATCATGGGGATCACGATGTTTTAATACACTAAGTGTTGGGTTCTTGGTTAACTTAGGAAAATCATGGAATGTGCGGCGGATAGCCCATATCAAATTGCTAAAGAAAAGAATGTTTTTCCAGAGGTGATTAGTCTTGGGATTTGGCACCCAAGGGTTCATAGTCATCCTAGGAGAACTATGTAGTGTATGGTGGATAGCCCACGCCATCTTTTATAAAACAATATACGATAGATAATATTCATTTATTTTAAATGGATTTAGGATGAATAGTCTTATTAAGTTATGACGGGTAGTCGTTTTAAACGTTTTAGAGGGAAACTCTAATAAATTGATTTTAGATGGGAAATCTAATAAAATGCTTTTAGATTGGATATCTAATAAACGAATGGTTGGGATATCCAATACATATGATTCATCTCTATATATTATATTATGTTAAGACTAATCATTTTGGGTGTAGGGGCATAGTAAATGAGTTGCATGTTTGTTTTGGATAATAGTGAGAGGAAGCCCGTTGCGCTAAGCAGCATGGTCTCACTAGGTATCTATTTATATAAATGACGATAGGGGATTATTCACACAAGACTTATTGTCTGACTCGAAGTTTATATTTCTCCATAAAATCTCGGGTACTCAAAATTAATTTGAGTAGCCTGAGAGTGGGTGACTTTTAGGTTTTTGCACGAACAAGCCTCCAGAGAGGTGCTAGAGGCAGTGTTAGCTATATAGGAGCTATTTTGTGTATTCCTCTATAATGTACTAGGAACTGTAAAGTTCATATTATTAGTTCTCTAATCATCATAAGGGTACATCTTCAAATGTTGCTCTTATCGTATTTTGTATATGTATATGTGATCTGAACATGGTTAACGTTTAGGATTATGTAATTAAATATGAATATTATTTATAAGAAATGAGGAATTTTGTTTTGTTGAATTTTGAAAATTTTCATTTTCTTGTGTTTCAGTGTATCAATATTAACTATGCTGCATTCGGTCATCAAGAAATAACAACTATGGATGACTGCAGCATCAGTAGCGGTTAGGCTGCGGCCTAAGAATGTGGGATATTACAAGTTGGTATCAAAGCATGGTTTTTGTACTTAAAAGGAATTTAGACCTAAAAATATTCTTAAAGGATAATCCAATGGATTTAAAATATGGTTAGGCTTGTGTAAGTGTTACAGTAACGTACGTGTACTTTGCTATAAATACCTAAGTATGCATTCCTCTCTCTCTTAGACCGTTTTTATGTATCTCACCGAGATCGAGTATCAGGCAGTAGGGAAGTAAGATATGGATGCGGGGAATGGAAGAGTGGATCAAGTTGGGAAACTGACCGCAACAAGTGGAAATGCTCGACCCAATCCTAAGAGAAACCAGGGTCAACAGGCAAATGCAAACCCGAATGAAAATGAAAATGTTGGTGCTGAGATTTTGACGGTTGATATAGTGATAATGTATCAGTTCTTTATGAATATGATGCAAGCTGGAGCAGCTGCGGGAGTAGATGTAGGGTATATTGGAGGAACTAATCCGGTGGCCCTAGTTGGCAATAATTATGCCAAGTTGAGTAGGGATTACGCTATTCTTGGAGGGAAGTTTTTTTAGGAACCAAGGATGCGGTTGGATTGGTTGTATTATGAAAGGATATTTGCAGATCTTGGCTTGATGGATATGAAGAAGAGGAGTTTTGCTTCAAGGCAATTGTAGGAAGTAGCGTTGTTTTGGTGGAACAGAGTTACCTAGGAGAGCTTGGGCTGAATTTCGAAAGAGGTTCGAAGAAAGATTTCTATCAGAAGCTGCCAAGTCAGCATTTCTCAGGAAGTTTACAGATCTAGTCCAAGAGAATAGATCCGTGATTGACTATGCCACCGAGTTTGATGAGCTATCCCTTTACGGATATGCTACTGTGGATATTATCATTTAGAGTAATGATAAGTTCATTAAGGTGTTGAATCTTGAGATCGCCAGGGCAACCATGCCAAACCTCCGAGATCCTTTCCATATTATTATCGAGATGGCTATTCGAAATGAAGAAATGATTTCTAATTTTGGAAAGTGGAAACCGGTTGAGGTTCAGAATTTTCAAGGTAAGAAGCGGAAGCTCTTCAAGAAGAATGGTGCCCAGTCGGGGTAGTAGCTAAGAAGAGCAAGGCTGATAATGTTTGTCACATATATAACAAGGGGCACTATGCTAATGAGTGTCGCTCAGGTGGTGTAAGGGCAGTTGAAGTGAGACCAAATGTGAAGTGCTACAATTATGGCCAAATAGGGCATTACAAGGACAAGTATCCCAAGGCTGCTAAGGCTAGAAAGGAAAAGGTTTTTGCGTTGGAACCATCATCCTCTATACCAATGGCTGCCGAGAAAGGAAAAGCTGTGATGAAAGGTATCCTTATGATTCAGAGTAATCCGGTAAGGACATTATTCGATACTGACGCATTGCACTCATTTATATCTCAGTATTTAGTACATCGCTTATGTATGGAACCTTTATACCTTATTACTCCTTTAAGGGTGGCGAATCCTCTCGGAGGGTATGCAACCCTTGGAATGAGATATGACCAGTTAGAACTTGATTTTTTAGGTCTAATATTTGCATGGATTTTATATGCTTTTGATTTCGTGGGTTTCAGGATCATATTGGGTATGGATTGGTTTGGTAGATATGATGCAAGGATATTTTGCCAAGAGGGGGAAATTATATCATTGAAACACACTAATAGCCATAATCGAGTCATTTATTCAGTAAGGACTTCGAACAAAAATGCTTATGCGTTATTGGGTGTTATGGGAATTAAAGCAGAGTTGAAGCAGGTTTATGTTGCAAGAGAGTTTACAGATGTATTTGAATCAATTTTAGGCTTGCCGCCGAAAAGAGCGTTCGAGTTTCAAATAGATCTTTTACCGGGAGCCAAACCCATAAGTAGACCACCTAGCAGGATATCACCAACCAAGATGAATGAATTGAAGGAGCAGCTAGTGCAATTGGAAGGAAAGAATTTCACCCGGCTAAGCAGTTCGTCTTGGGGAACGGCCGTGGTATTCGTGGAGAAGCCAGATGGGTCGTAAAGGATGTGCAATGACTATCGTATGTTGATCGAGAAGACGATCAAGAATAGGTATCCTTTGCTGAAGATCGATAACTTATTTGATCAACCGAGTGGAGCCAGAGTGTTTTCCCAGTTGAACTTGGCGATAGGGTTCCATCGGCTAAGAGTGGAACAAGACAGTAATCCTTTGACGTCGTTTAGGACGAGGTACGGGTCTTACGAGTGGTTGGTTATGTTATTCGGGCTTACTAACGTGCTATCTTTTTCGTGGATTGGATAAACCAAGTTTTCTAAGAACACTTGGATAGGTTTGTGCTGGTTTTTATTGATGACATTTTGGTAGATTCTAAGAATGAGAAGGATCATGCGGATCATCTTAGAATAATGTTAGAGATATTAAGGAAACATCAGCTGAAGGCAAAATTCCCCAACTGTCATTTCTAGAAGAAGGAAGCGAAGTTCCTTGGTCATGTAGTTTTCGAGGAAGGGTTAGCAGTTGATCCGGATAAGATCGAAGTTGTTAACAATTGGAAAAGAGCAGAGATGGTTTGTGAGATTAGAAGTTTTCTTTGTCTTGCAGGATACTACTAAAGGTTCATTAAGGATTTCTCGCGGATAGTGGCATCCTTGACTATGCTAACCAGGAAGGATGTGAAGTTTTTTTGGTCTGACAAATATGAGGAGGCATTCCTTAAGTTAAAAAAAATTTAACCAATGCGCCCGTGTTAGTAGTTCCATATAGGATCAGGGTTTAGTAGTTTACACCAATGCATGTGGTATTGGGTTAGGTGCTGTGTTGATGCAGAATGGGAAGGTTATTGCCTATGCTTCCAAATAGCTTAGATCGCATGAAGTAAGATACCCGACTCATTTTAGAATTGGCAGCGATAATCTTCGCATTGAAGGTATGGAGGTGTTATCTTTTAGGAGAAAAGTTTGAGGTATTTACATATCATAAGTCTCTATGATATTTATTCTTTCAGAAGGAGCAGAACATGGGACAGCACAGATTACTGGAGTTTGTTGCAGATTATGATTTTATCATCAAGTATACATCGAGAAAAGGACATAAGATTGCAGATGTGCTTAGCACGACACATCAAAATGTGGTGTTAGCTATGTTGGCAAAATGGAAATACTTAGAAGCACTGGCTGTTTGAAGTATGCAGTTGAGGCCGACTGCTGGTTCTAGTCGAAATATCGCCATGATGTCCTATTTGGAAGTTCAACCAATTATAATCGAACGAATTGCTTCTAGGAAGAAAGAGGATCCAGTCTTAGCTGAGAGGATAGAAGGTTAGAAACTGGAACCGAGATTGATGATTTAATGGATTTTATTCGTGACGGCAGTGGTCTGTTGAGAAAGAATGAATAGTTATTTGTTTCGGATGTTGGAAACCTTAGGAAGGAACTTCTTATTGAATGTCACTGATTGAAGTTTACGATTCATCTTAGGGGAATCAAGATGTATCGTATATGAAGATAAGTTTCTTCTCTTCATGGAATGAAGAGAGATGTTGGCTTATGGGTAAAATAGTGTTTGAACTATCAGCAAGTAAAAGACGACATCAAAAGCCAAGTGGATTGCTTCAGCCTTTGGATGTTCCAATTTTGAAGTGGGACTCGATATCCATGGATTTTATTGACGGTTTGCCAAGGTCAAACCGGGGTTAAGTATATGGGTCATAGTGCACAGATTGACCAAGAGTGCCAATTTCATTCCGCTAAGGTCAACCAGGACGGCACCTGTTTTTGCTAAGTTGTTCATGAAGAACATCAGCAGACTGTATGGAATTCCTAGTAGTATTGTCAATGATAGAGTTGCTTTGTTTACTTACAAAATTCTAGAAGAGCCTGTAGAATGTGTTAGGCACTAAGCTCAAGATGAGTACCGCATATCATCCTTAGACGGATGGGCATAGAGAGAGAGAGTCAACAAGGTACTGGAAGATCTATTGAGGGCTTGTGTGCTGGATTTTAGTGGTTCTTGGAAAGATCACTTGCACTTAGTGGAGTTTTCCTATAATAATAGTTATCAGACTATTATAGGAATGGCATCTTTTGAAGCTTTGTGTGGAAGGCCATGCAAATCACCAGTATGTTGGTTAGAGATCGAAGATAGGTTGGTCCTTGTCCGGATTTGGTGAAAGAGGCGACGAAAAGGATCGAGTTGATAAAAGAAGGAATGAAGGAAGCTTAGTCAAGGAAGTAGAATTAAGCAGACAGAAGGCGTAAGGACCTAGAGTTCTCAGTTAGAGATAGACTTTTCATCAAGGTATCACCGATGAAAGGTGTGGTTTGGTTCGGGAAGACCAGGAAGCTAGCACCGAGATATATTGGACCATTTCCAATATCAAAGAGGATTGGGAGACTTACGTACCAAGTTGATTAATCGAGCAATTTGGCCGGGAGCCCACAATGTGTTTTATGTTTCTCATCTTAGGAAGTATGTTCATAATCCAGAAACTATTATCTCTTCGATGACATAGGAGGACTTAGTGGTGGAATGGGATATGACTTCTGTGAGGCAAATAGTTCATGTTGTGGTAAAAGATGAGAAGAGGTTAAGGAATAAGACAGTCGGCTTGGTCAAAGTTCAACGGAACAACAACGTGAAGGATTATACTTGGGAGACAGAAGACAGAATTATGGCTACTTTTCTTGGGTAGTTTTAGATGGTAAGTTCTATAAAGGGTTTATATAGAATTTAGCTGGTAGATTATACTAGCTTTGCTTGCATGGGCTATATGCTTGTTCTTACGTATTTATTGAAATATTGGGATGAAATCCTTTAAGGAGGGGACTCTGTAATGCCCCTGAATGTTAATTAACATTATTCGAAATATTTAATTAGATAAGTTAACTAGAATAATGTATATAATTAGGAAGATGAGATTAATAAATCCAATGGCCATGTTTTAATGAAGGAATTAAAATAAGACTTGACTAAATTAAGAAAGAGGAATTTCCTTAGGGGTAAACTTAGAAATGGGGCAACATTTCTTAGTATAAATCTCTTCCTCCACTTTAATAAATTTTCACTCTCTCATTCTAAATCCTCACCATCTTTCGAATGGCCATTAAAAGCTCTAGGAAAAGCATAAATTGAAGATAAAGCCGAGGAATTAAAGCTAGGAATTTATTTCATTCTTCAAATAACAGATCAAGGTGAATAGTCATGTTTATCATCTCATTTTTCTATGTTTGGATCTGTTATGGGCTATACCTAATTCATGTTTATGATTTTGGTTAGGACATAGCCATTTAAATCTTTGTTTGGATAAGACATAGATGTTTTAAATGGTAATGGGCTAATTAACACGTTTTTATTAGGTTTTGGTTAAATTACGAGTTGTTTTGATCTTCATATGCTTTGAAATTTAAATATGTTGAAGTGTATGATTTATCATTTTTTTGATTATTTTTGGGAATTTTTCCTTAGCGATATACTAAGGTAATTAAATTATTTATGCCCAATGGCTAAACTAAAAAATGGCTTCTGAATTGGTTAAATTCGGAGGGAAACTACTTTCGAAAACAATTTGGGAAAGACGAATAGCGTTTTAAGAAAAAGGTTGACTATTTAGTACTTTTTAATGTTCGAAAGCACAGGAGGAGGCCTCTTGACCAATCAGATTTAGACAAGCAAGAGGAACCATCACTTCAGTAGGCCCAGAACTTGCATCCGACTACATAGCCTGCTTTCACCCTTTTGACTAAGATGAAAGGTACCTTTTGCCTAAGTCGGAAGGTGAGAATTTACCTTTCGCCTAAGTCGAAAGTTAGGAATGGTGTTAGAAGGAAGAGAGGCAAAGGGATGGAGGCTGCTTCCTTGGCTATCGAATGGAAATATAAATGCTTTCGAATTAGGTTTCGAATGGGTATCCTTCGACTCCACCATTTCATAAAGAAATTTATTTGTATATTCAAGAAGGAGTTTCTATGTGGATCTTTAAAAGTTAAACCCTTCAAAAGAGTTGTTTAAAATGTTTTCTAAAAAGGTGTTTTAATCGTTTCGACAAATCAAAGGAAGGCCTTCGACAAAGTCAAAGGGAAAGAAAGAGAAGAAGTGGTTACTTTTGAACCACCCATTGTTTTTAAAAATAAAAGTGTTAATACCTTTCGACAAATTCGAAGGGTAAACTTTCCGACATGGTCGGAAATACACTTTCGAAGGGTTGGTCCCAACACTAATACTTCATTGTTTTTGAATGGGTTCAAAAGGTTTTGATTTCGAAAGGTTTGATTTCGAAAGGTTTGATTTCAAATGGTTTTAATGGGGTCACCTTCAATGGTTGCGAAAGGTTTTGAGCTTCCATGATTTCGAAAGATTTTGAGTTTGATTGCTTTCGAAAGGTTTATAAATGGTTTTGTAAGGGAGGATACTGCAGGCTTTTGATATGGTAGAAAGGTAGAACCTTTCCACTAGGTCGAAAAGAAACATTCCGACAATTTCGAAAGGAAGGACCTTTCGACAAGGTCGAAAGGTATGATTTTGTGATGCTTTCAAAAGGAAGGCTTCGGAAGTGGCCAACTTCAGAGGATTATTTTTTTTCAAATTGGACTTCATTTGAAGGGTTGTGAAGGGATGTTTTTAGCCATTTTTCTTAAGTAAAATTTTGTAAATTCGAAGGGGCTACTTCGAAGGTTTATAAAATAAAATACTTATCTTTGTTTGAATATGTAAGAGAGAACCTTATATAAACTGAATGTTACAAAACCTTAGGGGCATCGGGTCAGTTTAACGTTTTTAGTATATCGTTTGGGGTTACAAACAGAAATATGCTTTCGAAAATATACATTGGGACTATCATTGTGTTTTTATTTAATTTAACCTAATTGGGGCTACCAATGGGAACAGGTTAAACAGGTGGTATACCAGGGGAAAGGAATTAATCATGGGGATGATGAATTTTTGTAGATAATCATGGGGATCACGATGTTTTAATACACCAAGTGTTGGGTTCTTGATCAACGTAGGAAAACCATGGAATTTGCGGTGGATAGCCCACATCAAATTTCTAAAGAAAGAATGTTTTGCCAGAGGTGGTTAGCCTCGAGATTTGGCACCCAAGGGTACATAGCCATCATAAAAAAAACTATGCAGTATGTAGTGGATAGCGCACACCATCTTTTATAAACAATTACGATGGATAATCTGCATTAATTTTAAATGGATTTGGGACAGATAGTCCTATTAAATTATGACAAATAGTCCTATTAAATTATGACGGATAGTCGTTTTAAAGGTTTTAGAGGGGAACTCTAATAAATTGATTTTAGATGGAAAAACTAATAAATTGCTTTTAGATGGGATATCTAATAAATAGGTGGATGGGATATCCAATACATATGATTCATAAATTTATTCCATATTATGTTAAGACTAATCATTTTGGGTGCAAAGGCATAGTAAATGATTTGCATGACTAGTGAGGGGAAAATGGGTTCTCCTAAGCGGCATGTTCTCATTAGATATCTATTTATGATAAGAGATGATAGGGGATTATTCATACCATAATTATTGACTCGAAGTTTGTGTTTCTCCACAAATTCTTGGGTACTCAAAATTAATTTGAGTAGTCTAAGAGTGGGATAAATTCAGGTTTTTGGACGATAAGCTACCGGAGACGTGCAAGAGGCAGTGCTAGCTATATGGGAGCTATTTTGTGTATTTCTCTATGATGTACTAGGAACTGTAAAGTTCATATTATTAGTTCTCTGATCATCATAAAAGGACATCTTCATATGTCGCTCTTATCATATTTTGTACAAATATATGTGATCTAAACGTGGTTAGTCTAGGATTATGTAATTAAATCTGAATATTATGCATAGGAAATGAGAAACTTTTCTTTGTTGAAATTTAAATTTTTTCATATTCTTGTGTTCATGTGTATCAATATTAACTATGATGCATTTGGTTGCCAAGAAATAACAACTACGGATGACTGCAACATTAGTAGCGGTTGGTTTTGGTCCTTCAGAAGGAAGGATGTAACACTCACCGAGCCTTGTGTATCATTCCTTATCAATCTCACTTCGATTGGAGCTTGGTTTAGCTTTGGTGGCATCAATCATAGATTGGTTTTTGATCGATCTTCAATCCTGATAACCATCAGTTTATTGATATCCTGGCTTTGACCAAAAAGCAGGATAACATTTGTGTCCCCAAAACAAGCCTTGCGACAGGAAGGCATGTTTTGAATAGCTATAAACCTATGACCTACAATTCAATTCATTAATTATCAAGACCATTATTCATGGTCGTTCAAGACTGTTAGTTAAAAATGAGTTCATTCAAGGCAGAATTTATATTACAAGATGAACGGTGGTCGTTTATGACTGATAGTCGTCCACGACGGATGAGGGTCGTGTGTTGTCGAGTGTCGTTCAAGATGAGGTGATATCATTCAAGATCGCATGCCATCAAGGCATGACATAATCATTCAAGATCAAATGTTGTTCGAAGCAAATTATGATCGTTTGAGATCGGATGTCGTTCAAGACGTAGAATGATCGTTCGAGATCGAGGATTGTCCAAAGAAAATGATGATCGTTTGTGATCGAGTGTTATTCAAAGCAGAGGGTGATTTTTCGGAATCGAGCACCATTCACGGCGGATGGCGATCATTCGAGATCGAATGCTTGTTCAAAGAAAAATGTGATCGTTTGAGATCTAGTGCCATACATGGCTTTAGATAGGCCCAATCCACTGATTGTTTCTGAAGAGGGGGCTTGCTTACATATTCTATCTCTCCTCTTAGGGTGTATTTTGGGATTATCATTATTAGATTCCACGTTCGAGTGGGTTTACAACCAAATAATTCAATTAATTAAATAAATAGAGTTCAGATAATCCATAGAAAATAAAGAAAATGAATTTCCAAACAATGCGGTGTGTGCGCCTTTTGGGGCGTGATGGTTTGTCGTCATCTTAGAGCTTGCCTAGGGACTGTTTGTAATCCCATACACGTGTAAGTGGCTTAGCTATTTTATTGGCAAAACATAATGAAAAAACTTGTCATGTAGTCAAGGTTCAAGTCCTGAACGTGTCCATTTATCATCGCGTTCAACTGATGACAAGGCATGACCTTGATCCAGGGTTACTCCTATTTTTTGATGGTGCGGGCGAGGGTTGCGCCTATTCTGCCTCTGCTCTCTAGGCTTACATGCTGTGATAGCTAGACATTTCTGACATGATCCTCAATTACATCTTTCAGATGCCTGCAATCATTTGTATTGTGCCCATTTATCTCATGGACACATAGTATCTTTTCGATCTCTTTTCACAGGCAGTGGGCTCTCCCCTCGTCGGCTTGTGGTAGGGAACCTGCCCATGAGTATCCAAGTATATTCATTTTGGAGTTTGAGTCAAATCAATGTAGGAGGAGAATCTTGGTTCCCTCTTAGGTTGTCTCGGTACATCGGAGCTATCAACAGCTTTTCTCTTTCCGTTGTTTGCCTCGGACCCTCCTCCAGATGGTCCCTTATCTTGAGTAACATTGACATCTTGCTTTTCGACCCATGCATCTTCTTACCACTAGAACCTGTCTGCCTCTGGTAAAATCCCTGAGATTTTGTGGTGGATACCGTGCTAATGAATCCTTGAATTATGTGTTGTCGGCTATTCCTGATATAGCAGCCATCAATACCATGGATGGATCTGGCTGATCCACCAATGTCGCTAGTGCATTAAATCTGGTCAGAAAATCTCTCAAGGACTCTCCAGTCCTCTGATTTAGTGTCGTCAAAGTCATAGCATTTTTGAGTCTTGCGATGTGGACCCTAAATTGCCTTATTAACCGTTCAACAAGGTTGGTCCATGTACATATAGATGCATTATCCAGCTGCCTAAACCAAATCACAACCAAGTCCGTTAGATATAACGGAAAATATCTTTCCATTACCTCATTGGATGCCCCCAAGACTTCCATGTGACGGATGTATCTCATCATATGTGTGGTTGGATCCGACTTTCCATCGTACATATCCAACGTGAGTAGCTTGAAGTTTGGTAGATTCCATGCATTTCTGATGTTGGGGGTGAACGGGCTTCTATTCACATCCTCTAGATCCTTATTCGTCAATCCTTTATGTATGGTTTGGCTGATGATCTCTGCCAATTTGTCATTGTCATTCAAGTGCAGTCTCAGGTTTCCTTCTTCTTCCCCCCTAAGTCCTCGAGTGATATTTGACACATACACTTAATATTGTGCTATCTCCATGGCAGGTCCAGCATTACATGGGGTTGTGCCCCTTGAGTCTAGATCTATCCAAATTGGTGGCTATTTATTGATTGGGGCTACCCTCTGTAAGACCGCTCCATTTGTTTGTTTATTGAGTCTTCTGATCCAGCTATAAGGATTTGTGCTCCAGCGGCTTCTACTGCTCCTACCTATCCAAACTATCTGCGAATATTTGGATCATCATCTCCTGCCTTTTAGCAACCATTCCTGCATGGAACTCATCATTATCCTCATCTCATCCCTTTTGATGTAGATGGATGTCTAATCTACTCCAGAGGAAGCCTCTTGACATCCCTCTTGATGGATCCTTTTTGATAGTGTCCCTCTAGCTGATTACCTAACCATACCTTCATATCCAATCCTTTTCCAAAGTAGTGAGTGCTGGAGTTCTCTATGAAAGCACCAAAGTGTTAGCGCCAAAATTGGTCACTAACCCCAAATGTGTGAAAGCACCAATATTCGGGTAGATCCAATCATAAATCTTATGATAGTTATATGTAGAGAGTAATAAAATAAAGAAGCAACAAATGAAAATGAAAGCAAGTATGTAAAGAGCATAAGAACTTTATATTTGTTCGGCTATCTTCGGCCTATGTCTACATCAAGAGTTTTCTTTTTATTCCTTTATACTATGATTATAGTTACAATGGAGTTCTATTCAATAGCTAAAATGGTAGAGATTAGCCAAATTTGAATATAAAGGAGAGCAGAGAAAAGAATATGCCTTTTCATGAGTCAAGCTCTCTCTATTTATAGGTGGAAATCTACAAAGATCTTGCTGAAAATTAGGCAGAGAAGTCTCTTGGGTCCACGTGGGCCCATATGCAGATTGATGGGGGCCAACTCCCTATGGGATCGATCAGGAAGTCCTTCGTTTCGATAATCCCCACGTTAGAATTAGATGAGATCGATCATGGTGAAGGATGATAGTGCAAAGTCCTTGCTCTCCAAATTTCGTGAAGTTCCAACATGTAGATTGTAAGACATGATCGATCCAAGTTCGAGTTTGCAAGCATAGGCGGATGATTTCTTATCCATAGGTTCCAGCAGATTACCATCCATCCGAGTCTTACGCTGTGATCCATGCGATGCGCTCTATTCTTTGACTCGTTCCTTCGTATCAATTGATATGAATATGATCGACAAGAAATAGCTTCTGAGTGCTTGCTGCTTTTGTACAACTTGATCGATACGAGATGTATCGATACATATTGTGATCGATCCAGAACGGATGCACAAAACACATGTGTGTTACCCATATCTGTATCCACCTTGATCGATATGAAAGTATCGATATGGATTAGTCTTCTAGAGTCGAGTGTTGAGTTGTACATTAGTGTAAGATGATCGATATGAATCAAACCAGTAAAGTAGAGTGTCAAACTATAATGCTAAAATCCAAAGTCGTGCACATTCATATCGATGCTGATGGATACGAACGAGATCGATGCTGGCATGTAAAATCCTGGAGTGGCGAGTTGAGTATATTTTGTATCCATATCGATCGATACAAAAGTACCGATACGAAATGATTTCCAATGAACATTGATCCATCCATAACTTGAGCATATGAACTCTGATTATCCTGAAATTCAGTGTAGCCTCGCTGGGCCTTGTGTTTCATTACTTATCGATCTCACAATGATTGGAGCTTGGTCCAACTTTAATGGTATCGATCATAGCTTGGTTTTTGATTGATCTCTGATCCTGATAACCGTCAATTTGTTGATATCCTGGCTTTGACCAAAAAGCGAGATAACAGTTTTGTTCTTTATGCCAATGGTTTTAGGCTTATCTCCTTGTTTTGACAAACCTTCAAGTCCATTTGGTACCGACCAAACTCCTTAAAGTGATGCTGTTATGAAGCAACAAAAGAAATCAATAGAGATTCCGGTGGCCACCGACGTTCTGAGGCTCGATTCTCCGAGGCCCGATGCTCAAGTCATCGAAGCGCTCGACGATTCCAAGACAGAAAATCCGTTGTCAGTGGATGAATCTGATTATGATGTGTTTACCAACATCTCCGAACACACTGATGAGATTAGCTTGAAGAAGTGCATTGAGAAGGAGGGATTGCTAAAGGGAAAGGCCAAAGCTGAGCCCACCATTATGAATATTGATGATCCACACCTTGTCCCACTACAAGTTACTCCGCCCGATGGATCGATTCCCAAAGAAATACATCCAAGCTTCGAATGCTTTCTTGCTAGAGGTGGTAAAGGATCAAGGAAGAGAACAAGCTAAAGTACAAATATCGCCACTCTCGAAAATCCAAAAGGGAGAGAAGATCGAAGAAGTAGCCGTTAGTTTGGTTTGCTGCGTATATTGTTTTCATAGCTATTTGTTCGTTGTTTGTTTTTTTGTTGTGGTTGTATGAATACGACCCCCGGTTTGCTAAATAAAATTGTACCATAATTTTGAAACTTATGATGTGAATAATGGTTTTTGTTTTCTATTGAGCTCTCATGTGAACTATTATTTAAGTAATTGAACTATTACTTTCCATTCACTGTACTTGTAATTCGTTGTTCGATAATTCTGATAACAATCCACTTGCTCTATTCCAAGGCATCCATGTGGTCATGGCTTGATTCACGTCAAATGCTAAGCTCGAGCCTTAGTGTTACACCGTCTAATTCTGTGGTTTGAGTAATTATGCTCCTGCACCCAGTCTTGGGTTAGATGTTGGATGTTCAAACTACATCCTTAGCGGATTTATAATCCTCCTTTCAGTTTCAGGTCGGAGTTCATGGAATAGTGATTGGTCGAACCGGACTCATTTATCTGTTTATACTCATATCCGCACTCTGGGGATAAGAATTAGTTGATGGATTGTCGAATCTCACCCAATTCATATTTATATTCTAGTCCATACTCTAGGGACTTAGAGTTATTTCGTGGGTGGTCGATTCACTCCTCATTTATGTTTATAATCTAGTCTGCGCTCTGGGGGAATTAGATTTATTTCACGGGTGGTAGATTCACTCCTTGATTTATGTTTATACTCCAGTCCACACTCTGGGACTAAGAGTTATTTTGAAGATCAGTCAGATCGTACTTTCCTTAATTGATTGAATTTTTCCCCAACGTCCATGGTTTGATTTAGGGAGCGATCAATCGTGTCACGATTGCTCTTATTTTATTTTAGTTCCATCGTTCGACGAGATTTATTTGACCATCATATGGTCAAGTCATGCCCATTCCTCATTATGCTTCCCATCCATTGGATTATAAATAGAGTAATCAAAAGGACAATCGTACTATGCTCATCTTGTTTAGTCCCATTGAGAACTAGTGTAACTGATTAATTCCAAGCTCTAGCGAACTGTTTGAACATATCACATCAGTCAGTTTTGCCATGCAATCGATACAAAATGCTGTTGTAAACATAAATATAAAGGAAGTTTGAAACTTTATTTGCTAAATGGAAAGGAATGACATAATCTGTCATATTACATATCTAGAAAGTCAAATGCTAAAGCAAATTATACAAGCAAATACAAATGAACGAAAAAGAAATTAACTAAGTGAAATAGCATCGTAAAAACTCGTTATTCCACCCTCCTCTTTGAGAAAAGTAGATCTCTTCGGATCCATGCCATATCTGTTTTGCTTCACCGGAACATGCTTCGAGTCAATATTCAATGCATGGCTCACAATGGCAGGTGAGATTCCATACCTGTGAGAGTGATTCTAAGTGAAGAGTCTAGTTTCGTTTGGAGTAATCTAGCAAATTATTTCATCATCGAGGGGCTAAGCTGTGATTCCATCTTTAGGACCCGTAATGCATCGTCGTGGCTGATTGTGACGTCAATCGTCAGCTCAACCGGTGCATCCTTGGTCTCTTTGGGTTCCTCCTCATCATCTTTTGGATCTATATCTCTATAGAACCGACCGTGGCGCCCGAGCCAAGGCTTAGGCACTAGTTATCATTCCTTGATAGTTTGGATGTGGACAGTCTTGTCCACACCCTTACATTTCCTTTGGCATTGAGCATCCCTCAACTCAGCTACATAACAGGCACGTCTAGTCACCTAATCGCCATGAACAACTCCAACACCATTATCTTTCGAAAACTTCAAAGTCAAACACTAGAGGGAAAGGGATGCCCGAGATTCGGCTAGGGGCGGTTGGCCTAGAAAAATGTTATAAGGAGGGTCAACATCCAAAACAATGAACGGCAAGATCCGCACTCTCCAATGGTCATCTTCTCCTAACTCTATAGGTAATTCCACATAAGCAACGGTTTCAGTTGCAATACTACTTTATATATGGGGTTTAGATGGCTTAAAGTCCTTAGCTTCCATTTTCATCTGATCATAAGCTTTTTTGTAAATTATATTTAGTGAGCTTCCACAATCAATCCGTATCCTTCTCAACAAAGCAGGGCCAATCATGGTCGAAATGACCATTGGGTCAATCGTCGGAGCCTCCACCTTGTCTGCATCCCTATTTCTAAACACGATATCATCTGTGTATGTTGCTATTTTGTTGGAGGTCCATCTTCTGTATTTGAAAAGTATTCAAAATCCACATGCTTAATCGCGCTAGCATTACGCTCTATCCCATGCATACTCTTATCTGCTGGGTACGGTTCTCTGACTATCGTTTTTGTTAATAATCTTCCACCAGTTCATGTAGGCTTCTCTGTCCTGCTCAGTACTTGTCCTTGGTTGGCATCGGATGTCTGATGTCTGCCATCCTACGTTGTTTTAAAAATTGCTACAACTTCCTTTCTCGAATCAACTTTTTGATAATGTCCTAGAGATGCCTACATTCATTTGTGCCATGTCAATAGCATTCATGGAACCAATAATATTTTCTGGTATATTTCTGCTTCTTAGTTGATTCTTTTGGAAGCGGCTTCCTGTGTTGCATGGTACTATAGGTAGATAGTTAGATATTCTCCAAGGATGTATTCAACGGTGTGTAAGTAACCTACATTGAAATCCCAAGCTTCCCTCTTCCAAAATCCCTCTTTCATTCTCGGCCTATATCTCTGACCTTTTTTCTATTTCGGCTTGTTTTGGACATTCATTGAACTTTTCTAGAGCTATGATCAGACTACTTACTACGATGTTACTTTGTACTCCCTCTCTGCACAACCACGCAACTGTAACATCCACCTACTTGGAGGCCCAAAACTAACGTCAACAGATGTTGTAGTCATCCATAGTTATTAATCCTCAGTGACCAAATACGGAGGTTTTAGATACATTGATACATAGATCACAGAAATACGAAAAAATAACAATTCGAAAAACATATTTCCATATTCAAATCAAACATTTCATGTTCATTACATAATCCCAAAATTTGTTAACCACATTTAGAAAAATATAATTATTACAAACACCCTGAGAGCGACATATGAAGATGCCCCTTTTGTTGATCAAATTATATAGTAAGGCTCGTAAATCTACCTTTATAAACAAATAAGAAGCGGACAAGAAGATACTAAATAACTGTCTGACTCCTGCACATCTTTTGAAGCTTTATTCATCTAAAAAGAGAACCTGAAAACCTTAAATTTTAAACTACTCAAAATAAATTGAGTACCCGAGAGTTTAAGGGAAAAGAAAAAACTTCGAGTCATACATAAAGCCTTGTATGAATAATAATCTAACATCTCAATCCTTTTAGATATCTAGTGAGACCACGGAGATTAGCGTATAACCTAAATATGTTTATAAAACTATATACTGTGCTCCTGCATCTACAATGGTCAAAACATATATTTTCGAAATATCATGACGATATGCATACTTGAAAATAATTTGGATTTCCTACCCCTAGTTTAATCTGACACCCTTTCATAATTATAGTTTCTAGGGTCACTATTAACCTTTTTAGTTTTCATAGGTTTACTAATAATCTTGTCATGATTAATAAACTCCAGTCTTATTCATAATTTTCATGGGATCACTGATAATCTATTGGTAACTCCAATATCTTTACGTTTATCCTAGTTTTCGTGGGCTGACTAGGAACATATTGATTATCTGTCAATGTCATTATCTGGGTATAGTTTTCGTGGGCTCACTATAAAATTAATGTCCCCTGCCAATATCAATTATAGTTTTCATAGGCTTACTACGAACCTGTCTATCTGACAACTTCCTTTACACATAGTTTTCATGGGCTTACTATGAACCTGTCTAATCATTCAGGAGTTTAATCAATTTACATTCACTATAGGGTTAACCTAGCTAGTTCTTCTGCCATTTATCCCCCAAAATGCAGTTGTGGGTTAACATGTGAATATACTCATATTTGAAGAAGCAAAATAACAATTTATCAATACCACTCCTATGGGTTTAAAGTCCTAGAGATATCTCATAACATAATTAATACCCTTAAGTTAAATTTTTATCAAGGGAATACTTCTTTAAAATTTTATACATAAAATCATTACAACGCTCCTTTATTTATGCCGTGGATTTTTCCTTCAAAAATTTAAGGTGGAGTATAAAACCTTTTGATACCTTCGAAACCTATCTTTTGACTTTATATGATACCCTCCTTCGAAGGCTCTGAAAAACATTAGGCTCCCACCTTATAATACTTTAAATTCTACCTTTCGAAACCATTGAAACCATTTAACAGTTTAAACCTTTCGAAAGCATTCAGCTCTGAAAACTTACCGGGTTTAAGTTAAAATATGTGGCAGGTCCTCTTCTAAAACCTTTCGAATAAAAAGGAAGCATCCTTTCGACCTTGCCAGAAGGTCTACTTCGAAAGCTTAAATCATTTCCTATAAAACAATAGACCCCCGCCATTTTAAAGCAAATCTTTCAAAATCTTGGGTTATACTTTAAGTTTAAATCAAGGCTAAATCATGTAAGTCGAAATCTTTGAAACCTTTTGAAAGCAATGGGAGAAGCGGCTAGGCTTTAAAACAAGTAAACCTTTCGATGAAGCCGAAAGCTCTTGGTTTTGACCCCTTCGAGGGGTTTTATCAAAATAAATATGGTAGTTCTTTTCTAATCTCTTCGAAACAAACTTTTGAAACCAAACTTTCGACCTTGTTTAAAAGTCTCTTAAAATCTATCAAAAGCTAACCTTTCGACTGTGCTAGAAGGTCTTATATAAAAAAAGCTTTAAAAAAACATACCTTCGACTGTGTCGGAAGGTTTAAAACAGAACAATAATAATTGGCAGTAACCTTTCTGTTGAATATGCAAGTATATGGTTTTCGTTTGATGATAATAAACACACACACACACACACACACATATATATATATATTCAATTAAATGTATTTTTAATGTACTATTTACTTTTTACATAATTAAATAAATATTTGCCAAATAAAATAAAAAACATAGAATTTAATTCAAACAAATATTTTATTCAGACAAATATTTATTAAAATTTTGAATAGCATAATTTTCAAACAACATAATTTTGATTACATCACAATTTTTCACTTACATTTTCACCTCACTACATTTCACTCATTCACTCATATTTTCTTCAGCTCTATTCCAGATTGAATCCAGCATTTGAGTTATCTGCAAAATACACACTGATGCGGTAAAATTGAAAAAGAAATATTTGTGCAGTGTAAATTAAAATGTGTATGTTGAAAATGTTATTTTCTTCAGTTATATGGGTTGTTCTTCATTATTTATTTTGAATTCATCAGATACTAACAACTTGTGGCATGCACAGCGTATCACTGTACATGCCACAATGTCGTACACATCGATATGCACTCGATAAATTTGCATGGATAGGTAAGCGTAAGGTCAAACCCAATCAAAAACCGGGTTCAACTCAAGTGAAATAAATATTAAGTCACGATATCAACACAAGGTCAACCCAAGCTATAAGCTAGATTTAAGACGGATGCAATACAAATGAATAGTGCACATGACTCAAATTAAAACCTAGTAGAT
The DNA here is from genome assembly GCA_030765085.1 of Allium cepa. Taxonomy (NCBI): domain Eukaryota; kingdom Viridiplantae; phylum Streptophyta; class Magnoliopsida; order Asparagales; family Amaryllidaceae; genus Allium; species Allium cepa. Next base: position 514,271,755 of record CM060941.1, read on the forward strand.
CAACAACTCAAGTACAAAGCACAGTCAAGTCCAACAAAGAAGCATATGTAATCGAGTGTGTTTGCACAAAAAATGGACAAACACCTCCAAGTCGTATTATTTAGTTGATTATATGTGATTTTCAATGGTTTAGAAGAGTTATGTAAATATGATAAAAGTAGGGGCTGAAATGTAAAAGACACGCAGATTTATAGTGGTTCGGCCGGAATATGCCTACGTCCACTTTATATGTTATTATCTTCTTTCTTTCGGATTACAAGTATAATGCTTCGTATACAAGTATATGAAAGTAGTTTGAAAGTTCCTTCCTTGCTTGAGCTCTCAAACCTGTCTGCCATTGTTGTACCCCTGCCCCTCTATTTATAGAATGAGGTAGGGGGCAGGGATCTTGGAAGTATATAACTGCTGGTGGGCCCGGGCTGAAGCAATCTGGACTGGCAATCATCTGGTTCGGCGGAGCTCCATTCGGTGGTAGGTATGGACCGGTGGTATGTATGGACCGGTGGTAATGAGGTGGTTCGGTGCTCGTTTGATTCGGTGATGGCCTTGGGAGTTGGTTCGGCGGTGTTTGGTCCGGTGGTGTTGGGTCCGGTGATGTTTGGTCCGGCACCAAACAAGTTTGGTGGTAGGGCGATGAGGGGGAATACCGAATGCTATCACGCCGGATAGACCTTAACTTGGAGTGCCGAATGAGCCCATATCCTTGCATAGCCGGATGAACCTGTATGCCGAATGAGCCCTCACTGCCGAATGGAACTTGTTCTTTCGAATCGCCGATAGGAGCTGATGGAATGGAGGTTGCAAACCCGGGTGAAAATGACACTTCTTGGTCTCGAGATTTTCTGGGTGAGAATTCGCCCAACATTTGCCCCCCAAAGTGGGGCACGTGCTTGCATGTGTCGCGCTTTGTTTTCCCTGTGGTAGGAAGACTAGCTTTGTAACACCAGGGGTTGGGCGTCCGTATTCTGTTGATGTCCTGCAAAGGAAATTACAGTTTTAGCGTGATTCCAAATAACGATCGTTCATGATCGAAATGTTCGAGATGAAGTGAACTGTGCCGTTCGGGACGAAAGAGTGAGCCCCGAGGGGGCTTAGCATCAGCGATGCCAGGTTTATGTTAGAGTGGGTCCCTGGATCGTTTGTCAAGATGGTTTATCGCCATCTCAGAGCATGCCTAGGGGTCGTTCGCGACCCCGTACATGTGTAAGCAGCTTAGCCATTTCATAATTATCAGAGTCAAATATCTGTTTCACCCATGAGTTTAAAAAGGCGTGTCAAAGTGTAAATTCCCACGACGATAAGGTTAATAACCATTCAGAGCGTGCCTATAGACCATTCGTGGTCGCGTACACGTGTAAACGATTAATCCATGTTAGTGAGAGTTTTACGACTTATTCATCGTCATCATAATCCTGATTTTATTAGTTAGTTCTGGAGTTCGGTACTTATCTGCGTGAGGCACTCTGCATGCCCCTAGTCACTGGTTGTTGTCGGTAGAGAGAGAGTTCATTCGGTTTTGTGTCGGTCCAGTCGTGCTCATCCGGTTTTGGTTTCATTCGGTATCTGGTTGGTTTGGTATGTTTGTTATTGGTCCGGTGCTCCTATCCGGTGGGCCGAACCAGTTGGTTCGGCGGCCCTGAGCTCGCCTATATATAGAGGCCGTACTCCCCTTGGTTTTCCCTTACCGAACCAGAGAGCCGAATCAGCTGACCTGCCGAACCAAACCCTTTGCCAAACCAGTTTATACCGAATCAGGTATATATATACTTTTTGCCGAATGACCTCTTGTCACCGGATGGTCCTGTTTGCCGAATGGTCCTGTTTGCCGAATGTATACGGTGTGTATTGGATAGCCGAATGAGACTTAGGACCGAATGATATGTATGCCGAATGAGACTCATGTCTTAGGGCCGAATGATATGTATGCCGAATGCGCATGGGATTTTAGTGCCGAATGACCATATGCTTTTGACGCCGAATGAACTCGTCTTGTACCGCCGAATGAGACTTCATACTTGAACCTTGAGAGGAATCTTAGACTTCTTTGCACGCTTGCCTTATATACTTGCTTGTTTATGTTTCTATAATTCTTATTCTAATATCAAGTTTTTCTTGCGCTGCAGGAAATGTCTCGCAAAGCGGAAACACGATCGGACAGAAAGAAGTCTAGAGGCACAGGAGAGTCTTCTTCTTCCTTGCCCCCAGTCCAACCAGGATCCGGGCAATATCGACCTATTCCGAGGTCGCTAGTGGATGGATATGGTCCACAGGAACTTCTGATCTCCCCCCCTGATTGCTTTCCCAGCTCCCTAAAGGAGGAGCAACTTGACGCTATATCCCGTTCCTTCGGGATAGATAGGGCTCTTATGCTGCTGCCGGGAGATGGAGTGATGCCATATAATCCTCCCGAAGGCTATTTTGCTTATAGCAGATACCATTGTATGTGCGGTGCTATCCCTCCTATCAACGCTTGGATAGTAAGTTTCACCACATATTTGAAGGTGGCTCCTTTCCAACTTCAGCCTAACTCTTATGCCATCCTGGTGAGCCTCTTTGTTATCTTCCAGAGGAGGTACGGGCGTCCTCCTTCTAACCGGGAAATTCGATACTTGTACAACCTGAGAGGCTATAAGAAGGGGTCTCCGTATATTAGTCTGGAAGCGGCCGTGCCCTTCAAACCAGTCCTGGACTTATATTCCAAGTTTACCATGTTCAAGAAAGAGTGGTTCTTCATCAAGGACGATGCTGTTTCTTTCCGCCTTTTCACTTCCGGCTGTAAGATGGATTTCATTTATATTTTCCATGTTTTGACTGTAGTGTTTTTTCTGACATGCTTCTATTTCTGGCTAGCGACAGGTGGTATTGCAGTCGTGGAGGATGATTCCTTGGTGCGAATGGCTGCTGAACTAAAGGCTATTCCGGCACGGGACCGGTCGGCCTCCTTCTTGATCAGGAACGCAACCCTCTTGGAGTATAATTTGATCTTACCGCACCAGTCCGTGGTTAAGCAAAGGGATACGGCTGAGGAGAAGGCTGCTAAAGCTAAGGAGGGGCTACGGTGAAGAGCGGTAAGAGGGAGCCTTTTGCAGAGCGTCCCGTTGTCGGGGGGAAGAAGCTGAAGAAGTCTGATGGCCCTTCTCCAAGCACTTGTCCGACTGTCCCGGAGGAGGAAGGTGTAGAAGAGGAGGAAGGAGGCGAGGTTGGAGAAGGGTCGGAGGGTGGAGGAGACGGCGACGGTCAAGGTGGTAATGGCGTCGGTGCCCTAACCTCTGAGCAAGACCTTGAACTGGATGAGGCTCTCCGTCGGGCCTTCGGGGAGTCGGAGGGAGAGTCGGAAACGGAGAAGGCAAAGGAAACCGGCAAAGCTGTGGCTGGCACTGACCCATCCTCTAAGGGTTCCTCAGCTAGGGCGATTCCGGCGATGCAAGGTGAACTTTTGTCTTCTGCCGATTCCATTTTCGATAGGGACTTAGAAATTTTTTACGGTTCACTTCCGTCCTGGAATGAGATCCAGGACTTATTGCAGTATCCCACTCCTCCGCCGGGTTTGTATAATAGACGTGTCTTCTCACTTTTCTTTCCTTTTAACTTAACACATTTTTCAAACTGTGGATTATTGTATGTTCGTAACACTTGTTCTTTAATCCAGGGGCAGGCCAGGTGGTTAAAACGTCGGACGTTCGACACCGCCTTGAGCAGTTTAAGTCGAGGAGAGCTTCTGCGAAACCCTCTACTGGTCGCACTGGGGATGTAGTCAGTTATCGCCCTCTTCTTGGGGTCATTGAAGAGGGCATTCGGAAAAAGAAGCGGAGCCGTTCCTTATTTGAGTCTTCCCCTGGTTCGCAGCTTCCTACTCAGCCTCCTCGTGATACTACGGAGGAGAGCACGGAATCCGGCCCCCCTCATCCTCCTTTCAAGAGCCCAACTGTTATTCGTATAAGGCGTCCTGATGTGCCTCGCCCCGTGCCTCGTGACCCTTTTGCCGGTCATCCTGATTTAGATCCGAGCTTTCAGGATATCTCATTTGATGAGGCCACGGGCGAGCACCTCCTTCCCCGCAACCCCATGGTAAGAGTGCTGGACGAGGCCAAGTCTTTAGATCTTGATTTACTTACTACATGGGTAGTCACCATGGGGGACGAAGCCAAGGCTAACATCGATCGGGTGGCCGCAGAGACCAAGAAGTTAATGGAGCATCATGCTAAATTGGCCAAGGCCGGGGAAGAGATCGGGAGTGCTAATATTCGGTTGAGGTTAAAAGTTGCCGATCAGGCCAAGCAGCTCGCCGATCAAGCCATCCAGATTTCCCAGCATGAGGAAGCCTCCAAGCGGCTGAAAGAGACGATGGAGAAGGCCAGTAGGGCGGAATTACGGAAGATGGAGGTCGCCTGCAGGGAACGGATTAACATGGCCATTACGACGGTGGACGAGGTTCGAAATGCGGATCTTGAGCGGGTAGAGGAGTTGTCTGGGAGGCTCGAGGCTGCGAAGATGGCTCAGACCGAGTTGAAGGAGGAGATGGAGGAGATGAGGAGGTCCCTCAAGTTAAAGGAGGAGGAAATGAGGAGGTCTCTCCAGGCTGACTGCTTGAGATACCAATCAGAGAAGGACATTGCCGTCGCCAAGTTGCAAGCTTTCGAGGCCCGGGTGAGGGAGTTTGAGGAGAATGAGGGGATGATGGATGAGATGCTGCAGGACATGTACTTCCACACTTGGAAGTAGGGCGGCTTGTCTTGGATGGACGATTACCCTCGGGTGATGGCCAAGGTGTATCTCCAGGCTTTAGAGGAGGCCAGGGTGAACGCGGGTAAGGAAGGCGGAGAGGCTTTCAATTTGGATGCGGTTACTGCCCAGTTCTCGAAGGAGGAGCAAGCGGCGGTGAAGGAGGGGACGCGGCTGCTTGCTGCAGAGGAAGCGGGCGTGCAGTTGGATGATGAGGATCAAGCGGCGGATGCTGGTGAGTTATTCTTTTCCCTTTCTTTCCTTTCCGTGTTTTCATAACTTGATCGTTCGTTTAATGAATTCCTCTTCTGAACTGGACAGGTGGGACTCCTGATCCACATGCTGGGGGCTCTGATCCTGCGGCTAAGTAGACTGGGGAAGTTGGTGATGGAGTGTGGACGCGGCTGCCACCTTTTTATTTCTTTTTATCACTGTTTACGTTAGTCATTGACATGTAACTATAATAATATTATTTGCAAAGAATAACTTCGTGTGATTTTATAATATAAGCTGATGTTGTTATGTTTAAATGTTGTTGTCATCTTGATGTGCTGCGTGAGAAATATAACTATGTATATGCCTGTGATTCTAGTTGTGTTTGATGCTAAGTTTTTTGCTAGAAATATAATTTCATGTGTTGCAATGTTATTGTACGAACAAGCTATAGTTACGTATTTATGTACAAGAAAAGAGAGTACCGTCCTTTATGTTTCATTCGCAGGCGGTAGCTTAGAGTGTCTTATGTAACTGTTCACGGATATAGCTGAGTACCCTGCCACCCAGTATGCAGACTTAGTTTCTCATGAGTGAATGCTTCCTATTTGGTTTCCTGTACTTTAGAGTTTGTTATACAGGATAGGAGAAAAGTATTTAAATGAAATGGAAATATAGTAAAAGTAAAACTTCCAGTCACGGAAGGCCGTCGATGTGCTTAAGTTCGTGGCAAACGGGTTTTGTAGTCACTTTCCCTAGCTGTGGGTCTTGGAGACATTTGTCACCCATCTTACGCCTCCGCGGGGAGTTTTCTTTTTTACCACAGCCGCACTTAAGACACATCGGAGCCGAGATCGCGCACGGTAACTACCCGAACCATTATGGTCCGTAATCGTGGGTATTATTCGATTTACCGTGGCCGGCTAGCGTGGGTGCCGTTGGCCGTGAACTACCCCTGGCTGGCCACACCTTATGTTGGGGCTTAAAGTAGGTTCACAGTTGCCGGCGAGCAGAACGCCGTAATGAGCTGCCATCGGCTATAGTCGGCCTTTATGATGACTTATGATCGGCTCATTACAGTTGGCTTTGAGGGCAGGCGCGAGCAATGAGTTAACCCGCAGCAGAGGGATGCTGGAGCAAAAGTGTCTCATTGGCGAGTGCATAGAATCGTAGCGTACCTGTTAGGCCTAGTCCATATGAGGCCGCGGTGCGTCTTGAGTGGAGATGCCATAGGATTTTGTTCAACAGAAAGGGATAAAACTTAACAAGTAGCCAAGACATAAAGGAACAAGTTAAAAAGAGACAAGATTTTTTAAAGTGGTTCGGCACGAAAATGCCTACGTCCACTGATTCTCTTTGTTAATTCACTTCATATGGGCAGTACAAGTTAAGAAAAGTATCGACGGAGGTGTCGGATGTTCCATGCCCTCTGGAACACCTCTCCGTCCACTGTTGACAAAATATAAGCTCCGTTGTGGAGATCTTTATGAATTACATATGGTCCATCCCAGATGGGGTCCAGTGCCTCGGGACGCGGGAAGATTCGCTTGAGGACAAGATCTCCTTCTTGTAAGCTGCGATGCTTGACTTTGGAATTGTATAGTGCTGCCACTTTTTGATTGTGAGCTGCTGCTTTGAGTGCTGCATCGTTTCTCCTTTCCTCAATCAGATCCAAAGACATGAGGAGGAGTTCTTCGTTTTCCTCTGGGTTGTAGTGGATCCTACTGTGGGAAGGCACAATAGTTTCAACTGGGAGCATTGCCTCCGATCCATATGCCAAAGAGAAAGGAGTATGTCCCGTTGATGTTCTGAAAGATGTGCGGTACGCCCATAGTGCCGTAGGAAGTTCGTCCACCCAAGCGCCTTTTGACTTTTCAAGTTTCTTCTTGATTAGGGTTTTGAGAATTTTGTTGACAGCTTCAACTTGTCCGTTTGCCTGAGGATAAGCTACTGATGAGAAGCTTCTATGAATTCCATGCTCTTGGCACCAGTCGGCAAATTCTTCGCTGTCAAATTGGAGTCCGTTGTCTGATACGATCTTGAGTGGGACTCCATACCTGCACAGAATATTTTTGATCAAGAAGTTGATAACTTTTGCTGAAGATATTTTATTTAGAGGTTCCGCTTCCACCCATTTGGTGAAATAATCGACTGCCACTATAGCATATTTGGCTCCGCCTCGGCCCGTTGGCAGTTCGCCAATTAAGTCAATTCCCCATACAGCAAAGGGCCAAGGGCCGGTCATTTGAGTAATTTCATTTGTGGGCAGTCGAGGAATTTTGGCAAATTTCTGACATCTGTCGCATTTCTTGACGAAGTCTAAGGCGTCTTTGTTTAGTGTGGGCCAGTAATATCCATATCGGAGTATCTTTTTTGCCAGAGTCTGCCCTCCAGTGTGTTCTCCGCATCCTCCCTGATGGATGTTTGATAAGATTTCCTTGGCTTCCCTTCTGGCGACGCATCTTAATAAGGGGCTAGAGAGGCCACGCCGATAGAGGATGCCTTCTTGTATTGTGTAGTGGGGAACTTTCCTCAAGATCTTCTTGGCTTCATTACGCCTGTCGGGCAGTGTGCCATCTTGCAAATATTTCCGGATAGGAGTCATCCAGGTTCCTTCTTCGATTGCAGTTACCAGATTTACTTGTTCGAAACTTGGGGCTAGCTGCCTTGAGATGGCTAGTGTTCCGAAAATGGTGCTATTCTTCATACTAGCTTGCTTTGCAAGTTCATCTGCCTCTTGGTTCTCTTCTCGAGGAATATGTTTGATTAGATAGTGGTTCAATTGATCGAGCAGCAGTTTGGTTTTCTTTAGGTATGCTGTGAGTCGTTCTCCTCGAGTCTGGAATTCTCCTAGTACCTGGTTTACGATAAGCTGAGAATCACTATGAAGACATAAGGAATTGATTCCAATTTCCAGGGCAAGCTCCAATCCCGCTATTACCGCTTCATATTCAGCATCGTTGTTAGTGGCCGTGAACTCCAACCTTAATGCATAGTACAACTTTCTTCCCCTGGGGGTGATGATCACAATTCCTGCCCCCGAGCCTTGTTCGTTCGATGCTCCATCTACAAAGAGGTTCCACTTGATGTTTTTTGCTACTTCGGATTGTTCCTTGCCTTCGTTGGTAGTGAATTCGGCAATGAAATCGGCCATAGCTTGTCCTTTGATAGCGGCGCGAGGATGGTAGGTGATATCATACTGACTTAGTTCGATGCACCATTTGAGGAGTCGCCCAGAAGTGTCAGGACGATGGAGCACTTGTCTTAGCGGTTGATCGGTTAGAACCCTGATGGAGTGAGACTGGAAGTAGTGTCGCAGTTTTCGTGACGCGATCAATAAACAATATGCTAATTTCTCTAGTTTAGGATATCTGGCCTCTGCCCCTGTAAATCTCTTACTTACAAAGTAAATCGGGCGTTGTGTGCGGTCTTCTTCTCTTACCAAGGCGGCGCTTAGAGCATGAGATGATACAGCGAGGTATAGGTATAACACTTCACCTTCATTTGGAGTTGAGAGTACTGGTGGTCTCTGAAGGTGTTCGATTAGGTTGAGGAAGGCTTTTAAGCATTCATCGGTCCACTCGAATCTCCCTTTGTCTTTCTTGAGAGCTTCGAAGAAAGGGACACACTTGTCAGTTGCCTTGGAAATGAATCTGCTTAGGGCGGCCACCTTTCCGTTTAGGCTTTGCATTTCTTTTCGAGTGGAGGGTATCCTTATTTCTTTTAGAGCCCGGATTTGTTCAGGGTTTGCTTCGATTCCTCTGGCGTGGACGATAAATCCCAAGAATTTTCCCGATGATACTCCGAAGGAGCACTTTAGAGGATTCAGCTTCATTCCATATCGGCGAAGTACTTGAAACATCTCGCCCAGGTGGCTTACATGGTCGTCGGCTTTCCTGGACTTTACCAACATGTCATCCACATACACTTCCATAGTTCGTCCGATTAGCTCTGCGAACATCTTGTTGACGAGGCGCTGATAGGTAGCTCCAGCATTTTTGAGTCCAAAAGGCATGACTTTGTAACAATATAGTCCGCGGTCAGTGATGAAGCTAGTGTGGTCTTGATCAGGAGCGTGCATGGGAATTTGGTTATATCCGGAGTATGCATCCATAAAAGATAGGAGTTCGTGTCCGGCTGTGCTGTCCACAAGTTGGTCGATTCGGGGAAGTGGGAAGCAATCTTTTGGGCAAGCGTCATTCAGATTGGAGAAGTCAATACATGTTCGCCACTTTCCATTGGCCTTTTTTACTAGCACTGGGTTAGCGATCCATTCTGGGTAGATGGCTTCCCGTATGAAGCCATTAGCAAGTAGATTCTTTACTTCCTCATCAAGGGCTGCTGATCGCTCTGCCCCCATGCTCCTCTTTTTCTGTTTAACTGGCACCTTGGTGGGATCGATGTTCAGCATGTGGCATGCTATGTCGGGGGAGATTCCTGTCATATCGGCATGGGTCCACGCAAATACATCTAAGTTGTGGCGGAGAAAGTCAATGAGTTGATCTTTTAACTCCGTTTTTAGCTGAGATCCGATTTTTAATAGTTTACTTGAATCGTGCTTATCTACAGATACGAATTCCATAGCCTCTACAGGCTCGGCGGTAGCCTCCTCCTCTTTATCCCTGGGGTCTAGTTCATTGAAGGGATCACTTGTGTATCGAAGAGGAGGGGCTTTCTTTAGTTGCTATGCCTCCAAGCTTTTCATGCAGAGAGTAGTCTCTGCACCTTTTCCTTTATTCTTTCTGCGGTTATTGCGAAGTTCAGTTACGTAGCAGTCTCGGGCAGCATCTTGATCTCCTTCTACTTCTCCTACTCCGTTGTCTGTTGGAAATTTCATTTTTAGGCACCAGGGGGCTAATACAATCTGGAAGTCAGACAAGGCTGGTCTTCCCAAGAAGGCGTTGTAAGCCGAGTGGTTTTCTATTAGTACGAACGTTTGTTTTCGCACAACGGAGCGGGGATGACTTCCTATTTCGACGAAGAGGTCAAGTTGCCCGAGGGGCATTTTTGCATCTCCAGTGAAACCGTGCAGTGGTTTGTCACAGGGGGATACATCCTTCATTGATAACTTCATTTTGTCGAAAGCATGTTTGAATAGGATATTTACGGAGCTTCCTGTGTCTATTAGAATCCGAAAAACTTTAGCTGGACCGAACCAGGCAGAGATGACCATAGGATCCATATGTGGGTACTGTCTTCCTTCCAAATCACGCCTACTGAATATGATGTCGTCGTTCTCTTTTCGTTTCGGGTGGCGTTCTTCCGTGATGGAGTTAACATAGCCTTCTGCATTTCTAAGCGACTTGCCGTACCTTTCCATCTCTGCCCAACTTCTGTCGGCGATGTGTGGTCCTCCTGAGATGGTAAGGACCACTATCTTCTCTTGACTAGAGCCACTGGTGTTGTGATTGTTGCGATTCCCTCCGCCTACCTCTGGGAGGGGTTGCTTTGAGTTCTCATTGGCTGGAGTTGGAGTCCTGTTCTGACCCTTCACATAGCGTTCCAGTCTTCTTCTTCTAATGTGTTCTTCGATCAAGTCCCGAAGATGGTGGCATTCATTGGTGTCATGTCCGTGGGATTCGTGAAAGCGACAGAACTTTCCGGACTTGAGTGCGTTAGCTGATTCTTTCTTATGCGGGGGGCGCTTGTATCCTAGTTCGCCCTGAGTGGCTAGGAAGATATTTTCGATTGTGTCATTCAAAGGAGTGTAGGAGTCAAATCTCGTTCCTGGTCGATATTGGCGTTTTTCGACCTTTCTGCCCCCAGCATTGTCTCTAGATTCATTTCTTCGAGCGTTCTTAGCCGCAGTGGGAACCTTGTCCTGAACTGTCTTACCTTGTTGCCCTGACTGCCTCTCCGTAGCAGCGTCTTCAAGTCTCATATACTTTCCAGCTTCATGGAAGAAATCAGGCAAGGTAGCCGGTTTTTCCTTAGTTAATCTTCTGGCAAACTTGGTGTCTGGATGTACACCACTACAGAGGGCCATTAGAGTGAGTTTTTCATCGGCATCTTGAACTGCTGCCGCTGCGGCGTTGAACCGCGTTAGATATTGTTGCAGCGTCTCTCCGGATTTCTGTTTGACATTGGATAGAGAATAAGCATCCTTGGGTTGTTCCACATGGATGCGGAACTGGCTAATAAACCTTTCTTTCAACATCACCCATGAGCTGATGGATCCTTGGGGTAGATGGCAGAACCAGGAGGTAGCTAGATCTGCTAGGAATAGCGGAAAGCATTTACATAATACTCCTTCTGTTGCTCCACTCATGAGCATATGCTGGGTGTATCTCTGCAAGTGTACGATGGGGTCGGAAGTTCCTTTGTAAGGTTCCATGGTTGGCATTTTCCATTCCCGGGGAGTGATGGCAGTTTCGATATTTCGGGTAAAGGGGCTGGTGACCCTAGCGCCTATTCCCCGGTCCCTTTGCTCTCGTTGGACACACTCTCTGAATAATCGTGCCATTCGTTCGTCAGAACTTGGAGCGGACAAAAATGAGCTTGGCTCTTCCCTGCGGGATCTATCTCGTCCAGATGACCTGTAGGGATGGTACAGTCTATCACTTCTAGCATTATCCAGTGGTTGTCTTTGGCTGCTCGGATGCACGCTAGGACCAGCTACAGTTGCCCCCTGCCTTGATCTTCCCCTGTGGGGTTCTGTTTCGAGCACATCCATGGGGTCAACTTCGGGCTGGGTTCTAGCTCGGCTCCGTTCAGCGGGGTTTCTATGATTAGGTGGCATGACTGGCTCAGCTACATCCGACCCTCGCCTGGTGCCTCCCCCACTGGGTTCGGTTCCAAGGGCTTCCTCGAGTCGGAATTCGGGCTGAGTCCGGGCGCGGCCCCTATCATTGTTGTTCCTGTTGATAGCTTCTTCGAAGAGGGAAGACCTTTGTTGCCTCCGAGATCCTCCAGATTGGGATTCACCCCATGATTCAGTGTTGCGGTTGGACTCTTCAGCATCCCTTAAGCGTGACATGAGTTGGTCCACCAAAGCTTCTTGTTGGGATGTGAAGCGGTTAGTTACTTCAGCCACAACTCTGTCCAGATCTGCCCTAGTGATTGGTTGTTCCGTTGCGGGACCAGTTGGATTTTCCTCATTTTCATCTGGTGCCGCTGTTGAAGTGGGCTGATCTGCGATTGCAGGATCTGGAAGGCTGCTAGTTGCGATGTTCTTTCCTTTGTTAACATCCTTTCTCTGTTTGGAAGGCATGATTTCTAAGCAACGAGCGTTGTTGTTAGGAAGAAGGTTGAGTGGGAGAAGATGAAGCTTGAGTTCAACTCTCAATGAAAGCACCAAAAATGTTTGCACAAAAAATGGACAAACACCTCCAAGTCGTATTATTTAGTTGATTATATGTGATTTTCAATGGTTTAGAAGAGTTATATAAATATGATAAAAGTAGGGGCTGAAATGTAAAAGACACGCAGATTTATAGTGGTTCGGCCGGAATATGCCTACGTCCACTTTATATGTTATTATCTTCTTTCTTTCGGATTACAAGTACAATGCTTCGTATACAAGTATATGAAAGTAGTTTGAAAGTTCCTTCCTTGCTTGAGCTCTCAAACCTGTCTGCCATTGTTGTACCCCTGCCCCTCTATTTATAGAATGAGGTAGGGGGCAGGGATCTTGGAAGTATATAACTGCTGGTGGGCCCGGGCTGAAGCAATCTGGACTGGCAATCATCTGGTTCGGCGGAGCTCCATTCGGTGGTAGGTATGGACCGGTGGTATGTATGGACCGGTGGTAATGAGGTGGTTCGGTGCTCGTTTGATTCGGTGATGGCCTTGGGAGTTGGTTCGGCGGTGTTTGGTCCAGTGGTGTTGGGTCCGGTGGTGTTTGGTCCGGCACCAAACAAGTTTGGTGGTAGGGCGATGAGGGGGAATACCGAATGCTATCACGCCGGATGGACCTTAACATGGAGTGCCGAATGAGCCCATATCCTTGCATAGCCGGATGAACCTGTATGTCGAATGAGCCCTCACTGCCGAATGGAACTTGTTCTTTCGAATCGCCGATAGGAGCTGATGGAATGGAGGTTGCAAACCCGGGTGAAAATGACACTTCTTGGTCTCGAGATTTTCTGGGTGAGAATTCGCCCAACAGAGTGTACATATGAAGTGGTGCACCTGACAGTTCAACTGCTCAGTCAAGTGGTATGGTACAAAAGCCAGAAAACCAAAATGTAACGTGTTAAATGAACTGGTCAAAGCAATCTATACCGGACTACAAAGAAAACAGTGAACACAACATCAATATACCTGAAGACCAAATTCAAGTGCCTACAGACCACCGCTGACCACATACAAGTCAAAGAAACAAGCGAGTAGTTCTTTACACATTGCAAAAGTGATGAACAACAAAAAAATAAACAAGTACAATATACTGGACGTGAAACTCAACTAAATGCAAGAACATGACTGCACAGACTAGATTCAAGTATACATGAGTAACAGAGCACGCACAAGTGACTCGAAGCAGGTGAAGCAATACTTTCAGCATGAACATGAATGCAACCATCAGTGCAGCTCAAAGACAATTTCAAAAAGATCACAACAATGAGTATATCAGAAACATACATATATATATATATGCAAATACACATGTATACATATAAGTAGTGCAACTCGAAGCAACAACCAGAGTCAATATCAAAACAACACTACAACACCAACATAGTATGGTGAATAATGAAGTGCAGACCAACAGTGAAACAAATATAGATGATCGTCAACCAAAAAGCAGACTAAATGATGAACACAAATGCCAAATCATACTCACCAGTGAACAAGAAAAAATTAAACTAGTAGTGACAGTAATCAAGCAATAGACACTACATGAACTGGCTTGAAGACCAGATACAGTAAACATTGTGAAGCCGTGAAGCTATAAAGAAAAAATTTCCAAATGACCGAAGTCAGGTGATATCAAAAATCAAGTCTAGTTTTAACATAAATGTCGCAGTCAATTTTTCCTCACAATAGGTAATATAAGGAATTAGAATTAAATAAGTCAACATAAATCAACATTGTCGGAGATTTCAAAGCCATGTGACAAAGGAATCGAGCAAATCAAAAATCAAGCCGTATGAATCAAGTAAACACAAAATATACGAATTTGAACATGTCAGTACAAATCACAAGCATTGTTGCAAAATCAACGGCCGAGCCAAATTTTTAGCAGATGAATTCAAAATATATTTGAATGTAAATTTAGGGTTTTCATCCCTATATAAACTATCTACATCATCGGCATTAAAAATATCGAGTTCAAGGAAGCTAACCAGTAAAGCAAAATGCATAAATCACATAATATTTCGAACTTGATCAAATTGAAGCAGCAATTTGGGAGTCAAGTGATAAGTTGATTGTCGAAGTAAACTGTATATAATCCATCATTCAACCAACAATTAAAGTCTGCATCTTAAACATCACGAAACCCTAAATCGGAATGAACGAGTAAAAAGAAAGCTGCAATTATTTCAAAAGGATCGGGCTGAAGAAATATATCAGAGAATAAAAAGAAAAGGGATTCATTTTAATTTACGTTGGGCCGCTTTACATTTATTTTGGGCTTTTATTTTTAATTAGGGGCTTTTTGTTTTAAAATTGTTTTTACTTTGTGTTTACTTTTAAACTTTTGTAATTTACTAGTCGTGTGATTAGGGGACGAACTATGGTGGTATAGTTCGAGAATTTGCAACTCAGTGGCTAAGTTGGTAGGGTTTTGAGCATAGAGTTAGGTTAGTGGATAGCGGGTGTCACGAGTTTAAGTGTGTAAGCTTCTGACTACTTGATTTCTAGTAGAAACATTGGGGCAGGACGTAGGCAGGGTTTTGCCAAATCTGGGTAAATTTGTGTTGTTCTATCTCTGCTTTTTATATTCTTCTATTATCTGTGTTGCTATTATTATGCTATTCTCAGTGCTGCAATTATTTTATATCCTTCCACATTAAATTTTTGTAATTAGTAGTATCACTCTATTCACCCCCTTGGGTGAAATCGATCCCACAAGTGGTATCAGAGCTAGAAATAAAACAATTTATTTAAAAAAATTGATTAGTTTTCAGAAACTAATTTTTGTTTTTAAATTTTGAACTTTTAAAAGGGCTTCTTTTATTAACACTTTTGTTGAGGATCGGTCTATAGTTAGAACACCAATGTTCAATGGTGAATATGCTGATTGGAAAAATAGAATCAAAATTTTTCGGAAAACCATTGATGCTTGGAATATTGTTGAGATAACTTATAGAGCACCAACTATAATTGTACATAATCAAGAAATAGATAAATCGATGGATCAATGGACAGATCTAGAAAATAAATTGCAGAATACTAATGCCAAAGCTATGAATTCTATAATTTGTTCGTTGGATCAAATTGAATTTCATCGTGTCTCACATTGTCCAACTGCGCAGGAAATATGGCTCACACTGAAAGTATGAAGGAACAACTCATGTCAAAGAAACTCGCCTTGCCATGCTTAGTAACGAATACGAGAAATTCACAATTGCCAAGGATGAAAATGTCAAAGAGATGTATGGACGACTTTCCAATATCGTATACAAATCAAAAGCTCTTAGAAAATCATATACATAATTGGAAATAGTCTGAAAAGTCATCAGAGTCCTTCCATGAAATTTTGAAGCAAAATTTACTGCCATTCAAGAATCAAAAGATTTAAAACAAATCAAAGTTGGGGACTCATCGGATATCTCACCACTTATAAGCTAGAAATAAAATTCAAGGAAGAACGTGAAGGAAGTGATACATGAAAGAAATCAATAGCTCTGAAAGGAACAACTGAAAGTGATGGTGGTGGTGATGATGATGATGATGGAGCAGCTGAGCTGGCACTATTAATAAATAAATTCAAAAGGTGGAATCACAAATACAGAAATCCAGCTCTAAATCAAAAACTGAAAAGCAGAATAGCCAAAGTACTAGACAACTCAAACGAGCAAGAGATCATATGTCACAAGTGCAACAAACCTGGTCACATCAAGCTCGATTATCCTTAGAATCAACACTACCAAGAAAAGAAATCAAAAAGGAGAAGTTTTGCAGCCACATGGAATTAAAGTGATGATGATTATAAAAGCATTAGCAGTGAGAATGCAAGAGAAGATATATGCCTTTGAGGTGATATAACTGATAGCGACGATGATGAGCTAAGCAAGGTATCAAAACTTACTCGCTCAAAACTACTTATATATTTCCACGAAGTAAATGGCTGCTTTAAAAGACTTCGGGACGCTAAACTAGAATCACAAAAAGATACTTTAATAGATTCAAATTAATAGCTTGATCAATTGGTTAAAAACTATCAAAGCAAGAACCCTAATTGTGATATGTATCCATCATTGGAAGAAGATATTAAAAAATCAGAAATTAAAATTAAATCACTTAAAAATGAAATTATGATTTTGAAAGAAAATGAAAATACCGGAAGAGGAAATTCTATTAAAAAGTGCACTCAATTATTGAATCAAACTGAATATCTCAAAACACAAGTCCACCAACTATCTACAACTTTAGGAAAATTTTCCAAAGGAGAAAGATCGTTGAATATGCTATTAGGGAAACAAACTGTTAATATTGTAAGACAAGGACTTGGATATAATCAAGTTGAACTTGTTAGATGCAATCAAGCCAAAACCAAGTGCATAATTTGTAGAAAAAATGGACACAATCAAAACATTTGTTAGTATAGACCAAAAAATGTGAAAACCGTACCAATTTGGGATCCAAAAGGCACAAATATAAAATCCCTGAAAGTTAAGCAAATATGGGTGCCAAAAAAACAAATATAAATAGTTTTGGGTCTACACAAACAAAATTTTCAAAATTGTTTGCCACTAACAAGCATGGACCTACAATAAAAATAGGTCACAAAAATATTCTCTCATGTAGGTAGGGTGGCAGGCTAAGGAACAACAACAGTGTTACCTTTGTTCTGGCTGTACCAGGCACACAAAGGGCGACAAATTAAAGTTCCTTAGCCTAGTACAAAGGTGTCAGAATCACAATGGGTAACAATGAAAAATTATCAGCAAGGTAAAATAGGTAAGCATATTAAATGTGACAATCTGCATCATAATCTGATTTAAATCAGCCAGTTATGTGATAATAAAACAAATGTTGATTTTGACTTTCACTTAGTATTATTTGATATGTTCTTATTTGACTTGTTCTTATTTTTTATTCTGATTTATTGACCAATCATCGTTTTATTCTTGAACTATTTCATATAGAATTGTTTGGACTAATGATGTTGTGTTATTAGTTGATGATTACTCAAGATATTCGTGGATATATTTGGCTATTATGTTCACTGTTTTGTTTACTTGTACGGTTTCAAAGAAAGCTGTAAAAAAGATTTTAAGGAATTTATTGGAACTTCACGGTCTGGTCTATCATATCCAACAAATGATAATTTTGAGTCAAAGGAAATTGGGATGCAGATCACACTGGTAATCTAGTTGATAGAAAAATTACTATTGGAATGTGAATTATGTTGAGACATTCATTTGCTGCATCGCATTTTCAAAGAAAAAATCTGCATATTTTTCATTTTAAATAATTTTCAATTAGAAAACATTTTTATTTTATAAAACCCCTTTCAAAAAATAGTTTTTGTTGACCTTGTTTCAGATTAGTCATCTTAGAAAATTTGATTTTATAATTATTTTTGGATTTGATCTTAAATTATTATAGTAACTAATCTCACTCCTTACTGATTATCAAAAGATAAATAGTGATTAAAAAAGTGATGAGTGTTGAAATTAATCATATATTATAACTTGAGGCAGTATAATTAGCAAGTTTCTTTAGAAATTTAAACAAGAGTTATAAAAAAAATTGTTGGTAAAAAATTTCATTACCATCTCAAATTCAATCATATTTCTAACGACCACCACTCATCAAAATCCAATATTGTATGTCAATATGTGATACTTTATAAAGGAAAATCATTTGTTTTTCAATTTATTATATTTTTAGCAATAAAGACATCCAAAGTATTCACTCTCATTTAGAAGTCCTCACGGTTATGCATGGGTGAATTACTTGGAATTTTTGATTATGTGCTTTCATGCTTATTTAAATCCTCAAGGTTATGAACGTATGGAACACATATCAAAATTGATTAATTAAATAGACAAGTTGATTCTAATATCATTCAAAAGTCATCACGGTTATGCGTGGTTAGAAGATACTTGAAATTCATTATATAAAAAAATTGGAAATACTACTAATCTCATTTGAAAGTCCAGACGGTTATACATGGTTAGTGGATATTCAAATTCCCGATATAAATATACCGCAAATAGACATAACTATATGGTTTTATATAATGACATAACTATATGGTTTTATTTATGATTTATGTTTGATTTTTTATTAAAACATAGTATTTATACTCGATTGGGTGTTAATGTTGTATTAATGTCTATCACTTTATCGCTTTTTTCCAACACTATTACACTTTTGCTGATAACAAAAGGGGGAGAGAAAAGTTAAGATTTTGGAAAATAAAGGTCAAATAGTTTATTTTCTATTTTCTATTTGTATCTAGGTTCACTTGCCTATTTAATTTATTTTCATGCATATACGAATGGGGAGATTTGTGTAGAGGGGAGCATTCAAATAGGGGGAGAAAATTGAATGATCAAATACATTTAATAAATTCAATATCTTAAATATATGTTTGTTATCATCAAAAGGAGGAGATTGTTGAATATGCTAGTATATGATTTTTATTTGATGATAATAAACATACATATATTCAATTAAATGTATTAGTTAATGCACTATTTTATTTTCACATAATTAAATAAATATTTGCTGAATAAAATAAATAACACAGAATTTAAATTCAAACAGATATTTTATTCAAACAAATATTTATTACAATTTTGAACAGTACAAAATTGAGCTCTCACTATATACACAATTTTCAAACAATACAATTTTGATTACAACATAATTATTCATTTACATTTGCACCTCACAACATTTCACTCATTCACTCGGATAATTCTTCAACTCTATTCTAGATTGAATCCAACATCTGAGTTATCTGCAAAATACACACTGACTCAGTAAAATTGAAAAAGAAATATTTGAGCATTGTAAAATAAAATGTGTATTTTGAAAATGTTATTTGCCTTAGTTATTTAGGTTGATCGTCATCATTTATTTTGAATTTATCATACACGAACAACTTGTTGCATGCACGGTATATCACTGTACATGCCACAAGGCAGTGCACACCATTATACACTTGATAAATCTGTAGGGACAGTTAAGCACAAGGTCAAACCCAATCAAAAGCCGGGTTCAACTCAAGTGAAATAATTATTAAGTCATGATATCATCACAAGGTCAAACCCAAGGTATAAGATGGATTCAACTCAGACGCAATACAATTGAATAGTACACAAGACTAAAATCAGAACCAAGTAGATCAACATCTCAAGTACAAAGCATAGTCAAGTCCAACAGACAAGCATATGTAATCAAGTGCACATATGAAGTGGTGCACCTGACTGTTCGACTGCTCAGTCTAGTGGCATGGTACAAAGGACAAAAAAACCAAAATGTAACATGTTCAATTCAATGAATTGGTCATAGCAATCTAGACCAGACTACAAAGAAAACAACGAATACAACATCAATATACATGTAGACCAAATTCAAGTGCCTACAGACCACCACTGACCACATCCAAGTCAAAGAAACAAGCTAGTGGTTCTTTACACAGTGCAAAAGTGATGAACAACACATAAATAAACAAGCACAATATAATGGACATGAAGATCAATTGAATGCAAGAACATGACTGCACAGACTAGATTCAAGTATACATGAGGAACAGAGCATGCACAAGTGACTCGAAGCAGGTGAAGCAATACTTTCAGCATGAACATGAATGAAACCATCAGTGCAGCTCAAAGACAGTTTCAAAAAGATCACAACAATTAGTATATCAAAAGCATACATATATACATATGCAGATACACATGTATACATGAATATAAGTAGTGCAACCCGAAGCAACAACTGTAGTCAATATCAAAACAACACTGCGACACCAATATAGTATAGTGAACAATAAAGTGCAGACCAACAGTGAAACGAATAGAGATGACCATCAACCAAAAAGCAGAATACATGATGAACACAAATGGCAAATCAAACTCACCATCGAACAAGTAAAATTAAAACTAGCAGTGACAGTAATCAAGCAACGGACACTACACAAACTGGCTCGAAGACTAGATATAGTAAACACTGCGAAGCCTTGAAGCTATAGAAAAATTTCCAAATGACCGAAGTCAGGTGATACGAAAAATCAAGTCCAGTTTTAATATAAATGTCGAAGTCAATTTTTCCTTACAGTAGATAATATAAGGAACACGAATTCAATAAGTCAAGATAAATCAATATCGTCAGAGATTTCAAAGCTGTGGTGACCAAGGAATTGAGCAAATCAGAAATCAAACCGTAAGAATCAAGTAAACATAAAATATACGAATTTGAACAAGTCAGTACAAATCACAAACATCGATGCAAAATCAACGGCTGAGCTAAATTTTTAACAGACAAATTCAAAATATATTCGAACCTAAATTTAGGGTTTTTATCCCTATATAAACCATCTACATCACCAGTATTAAAAGTATCGAGTTCAAGGAAGCTAACCAGTAAAGCAAAAGGTATAAATGACATACTATTTCAAACTCGATCGAATTGAAGCAGCCATTTGTGAGTCAAGTGATAAATTGATTGTCGACGCAAACTGTATATAATCCATCGAACAATCAACAATTAAAGTCAGCAACTTCAAAATTATGAAGCCCTAAATGGGAACAAATGAGCAAAAATAAAGCTATAATTTCTTCGAATGGATCGGGCTGAAGAAATATACCA
This sequence comes from Allium cepa, assembly GCA_030765085.1. Classification (NCBI taxonomy): domain Eukaryota; kingdom Viridiplantae; phylum Streptophyta; class Magnoliopsida; order Asparagales; family Amaryllidaceae; genus Allium; species Allium cepa. Next base: position 514,292,623 of record CM060941.1, read on the forward strand.
GAGAATAAAAGGAAATGGATTCATTCTAATTTAACTTGGGCGGTTTACATTTATTTTGGGCTTTGATTTTAAATTAGGGGCTTTGTGTTTTAAAATTGTTTTTTACTTTTTATTTACTTTTAAACTTTTGTAATCTACTAGTCGTGTGACAAGGGGACGAACAGGTGTAGTTCGAGAATTCGCAACTCGGTGCCTGAGTTATGGTAGGGTTTTGAGCGTAGAGTTAGGTTAGTCGATAGCGGATGTCGCAAGTTTACATGTGTAATTGTCTGACTACTTAATTTCTAGTAGAAACCTTAGGGGCAGCACATGGGCAGGTTTTGCCGAAGCTGGTTAAATCTGTGTTATTCTATCTCTACTTTTTATATTCTGTTATTATCTGTGTTGCTATTATCTGTGTTACTATTACTCTGCTACTCTTAGAGCTGCGATTATTTTATATACTTCCGCGTTAGATTTTTATAATTAATAATATCACCGAATTCACCCCCCCAGGGTGAAATCAATCCTACACTTTGGACTTTGTCAAAAGGTTTATAACCTTTCTTTAAACATCTGACCTGATTGGAGGCAACCAAGTCAAAAGCTCTAATTCGAAAACAAAGCAGCCGAAAACTTTAGTTCATAAAACAAACATATCCCAACCTTTTTGGCCATCAAACTTTCGATTACAAACCCTTCAACTATGTCCAGTTCATTATGCACCAAGTACTTGATACTGTATGCATTGGTTTGGCCTTATCGAGAGGTTTAATTCTTTCGACTTAGATGAAATGTAACATCCCAAGATTTTTAATTTAAATTTGGTAACTTGTTTAAACTTTTGATATTTAATTTGAAAAGTTTCAAAACAAAATAAAATATTATTAATATTAAGTATAAGAAAGAAAAAATATGAATACAAATAAAAAAATTGGTGGTTTAAGCTTTAGATAAATAAAGGAAAGAAAAATACAACAAACAAGGATTTGTGTTAAACCATAAAATAAAATGTATATATGTTAAAGTTATATGTTAATAGGGATACATCAGACAAATTGATACATGTGAATTTTGTGTATGTAAAATAATAAAACAAAACGTATGAAAGAAGATAAAAACAAAACAAGATGCACCTACAAAATACAAAAAGGATTGCATGTAAACAAAAGGGGAGGCATATGCATTAAGTAACATCTTCTCAAGCACATACAAATATCATATCAGCCTTCAAATGAAAAAAATCTCTCTGACCAAAAAATAATAATCTTGTACCTGTACATGCATCAGCCTCTACACACAATCCTTGATATATATCACCTTCTTGTTTACATTTCATGCATCAAAAGAAAACTGAGTATCATATAAAAAATAAACATCACTATTTGTTTTACAAATTCAAATTCAGTTTATATAACAAAACACAATATAGGAAGATCAATACTGCAGTTTCAAAATAAGTCTCAGTTTCAAGAAATATATTCCAGGTTAGTAAACAATTTAAATTCAACCAAGTATATATTTGTTTGTTGCTTATGAAGTCTAAGTTTTGAAGTTGCTTGTATGCATATATATATATATATATATATATATATATATATATATATATATATATATATATATACACACACACACACACAAATTCTCCTCTGCCTATAAATATATATAAGTGTGTATGCATGTTTATGTGAAATCTTCTCCGTTTCCTTAGTTCAGAGCATCAAGCTTGGTCAAAACCCAAATATCTAATCACTCGATCTCTTTTAGGCTGAAGGCTTTAAATACAAATATTTGCTTGTTCATGAATCAAAGTTAAAAAATTATTTCTAGTAAAATAAGATCAAGAGGTGGGCTGAAACTTCAAAATCCTGATGAACTTGCACATACATGATAAAATCGAATATCATTAACTTTGATTCAACCATATAGGGTGAATTGTTATGCAAAAACAAGATTTTTAAAGCAAAGATGGTAAATTTTTAGTTGTGGATTTTGGGAACACTTGTTCTTGAACGAAAATTGGGTTTTGACCAATTTCAGGTAGTCGGAGGCGTTTTGGGAGTCTGGCTTTGCGTGGAGGTGGAAGGGCCTACGGTGAGTCGGGAAAAATAATCGGAAGTGTTCCAGTTCACTGTGGTGACGGCGGCGAGGGGATTTAATATTTATACCTAGTTTGGCCGTGGTCGAGAAAATTGATCGAAGTGGCCTCCTCCGTGCATCGAGTTGCACTAGCCTTGGGAGGTGATAGCTGGGTGGGTGATGGAGTCGTGGCTGGAGGCTCGTGTTTTCTAGTGTTCGGGGTTGCTCAGGCAAGGATGTTCTGGTGAGGCGAGTATTTTAGTTTTCGACCGGAAGGGGTTGATTTTCACTCGAGCTTCGTGGAGTTGATTTGAAGGCGAAAATCGTGTATGGGATTGATCACCGATGCGTGGGGCACGTCGTCGGAAGTGGCGACGCCGTCGAAAGCGCTGTGCATGTGCACAACAAATTGATGGTGTCAGTGGTTGGTGAAATGAAGGAGCATGGTTTGACTCGGAGCAGGCCTGGGGAAAAACTTGTGGTGGCTTGAGTATTACCTCGAGAAAATTTTTGATGCACCAGGTTAAAGAACTTAGGAAAAAACTTTCTATTGAAAATTTTTGGTACTCGGGTTATTTTTGACATAACCTGAAGCAAATGAGAAAAGCTCTCGGGCGTGACTCGAAGCGAGTCTCGAGATCAATATGCAGAACAGTTTTTACTTTAAAAAAAATTCAATCCTTTAAACAATTTTAAACAGGTTTAAAATTTATGACTTTGACTTAAGTTTGAATTAAATTCAGTATTCAAGTAAGATGGTTTTAAAGTAATTAAATTTTAATTTATTTAATTTTTGATACATCATTTTATAAAGTCATTTATATTAAATAATGAAATTTAAAAGGAAATTAAGATAGAATGTTATTTAAACTAATCTTAACTTTCCAAAGAAAGCAATGTACAAGGATAATGATTTAGCAAGGTTTAAAAGGATAATCAAAGTAATTAAATTATCTCTTGGTTTATTAAAATAATTAATGATTTTGTTAATATAATTTCTTAAGAAATAATTACTTAATTAATTATTTAATTTTAAATTTTGATTTAATAAATAATTAAGGTAAATTAATTGGTAATAAATTTTTAATTAATTATGGAGTAATTAATTAATAAAAGCAATTAAGAGTTAATTAATTAACAATTAAGGGTTAATTGATTTAGATAATTAATTAAGAAATGATTAATTAATGAAGGTGATTAAGACTGAATCAATAGTAATTAATGATAATAAATCATTGATTATAGATTACTAATGAAAGTAATTATGCGGTTAATAAATTTAAAACCACATGGTTTATTTATCTTAATTGAAGATGTTTTGATTGTTCTTGAATGTTGTGTGTTGGATTGATATTTCTGTTATGTGATGTGATGCTATGTAATATTAAATGCTTTGTGCTGAACTGTGATATCCGTGATGAATATACTTCTGTATGATTGTGGAAACCCATTGGCCGTAAAACGACAATTGAATTTTGATGCGATAGAGTGTCGATTCCAGTTGGTTATCCGAAACCCACATCGAACATATGAATCTTTGTGATGGATACATCCAAGTGTTTTTAAATTGAACGCTCACTATTCGGTTTAGCCGGGAGAGGACCTTTGTGTCATATAACCCATTCCGAATATGTGATATGACGAATTAGATGGCAATTGAAGACGGTGGTGAAGACCGGGCGTCTTCGAAAACGATAGGACAACCTATCTAATGTCGCTGCACTGAGTTACTCCGGTATAGAGATCTCCATATATGATGGGAAGTACGATCGGGATTGTGGATGCCCGGATTGCAAGGATTTCTTCGGAAGTGCCTTCGGTTCTATTCGAACCCGGAACAGACTTGTATGGTTGTATATCTGACAGTACACCTTGAGATATAAAACTGATTTCTTTCAAATACATATCTGTTGGTGGCGGAGAATTTATTCTCTTATCTTAACACCCTTCTCTGAGACGTACAAGCTCAGAGGTTATGTAGTTGAAGGTTATTAGTGATATACTCCCAATTTGGTGGTGTGGCATGCTGAGTGCTGCTGATCATCTATTGATCGAAGCATGGCTTTGTGAAAAGCGTAGCTTTATGGACGAGACTTCGTCGAACCTCACAACCCGGTTATGGTCGAAATAGGAATCGTGGCGGCAAGGTAATTTGGGGGTAGCGCCCCCTGAGGGTATGTCTATTTCCTTCTGGATTATAAGTGGTATCATAGCATGGAGCCCAGATACTTACTTTGTGGTTGCTGCAAACTTACTGCTTTGTGGTTGTTGGTTGAAAAGCGCTTCAGATAAAGGTTGATAATGACCGGGAGATGGCATACTCGTGTCATTTGTTACCTAGTCACAAAGGTAACCCGACCTTATGTAGCAGAGATCCGGTTAGGTTCTCGGGGACGTCCCTCTAGAGGCGTTCAATTTTATGTGGGAAGTTCCTTTGCCCGACCATTTATTGGAAATCCAAACAAAACAGTACGAGCCCTGTACGGTTTTAGTTGTATAACCTGCCATGCAGCATGGCGGTAACCTGTACGGTTTTAGTTATAGTGGGCATACGACGAAATGTGGTATGCTGGCAAAGATTAATATTATACTTTCGAAATTGTTTTCTACACTATCCACTAATAATAATATCAAAAGAGTTTCCTCGTATTAAGCATATTTGACTATCATAAGAAGAAATCTCCTCCAAGTCTGCGTTTGCATTGTGCGTGTGGTGGGTGGTCTTATGGTAGTTTCATTTTCAAAAGGCATTGCGGATTTATTTCAAATTCTTTTTTTTTCTTTTGACAAAAATGAACTATTTTTTATTTCAAATAACTGTTTTTGTTACTCATACCAGTCCCATGACTGACCCGGAGTTTATTGCTCCTTTCCTAAACTCTGGGTGCCTATAATTTTCCACATAGGCAGCCTAGAAACAGATTATCCATGTTTTGGAGCTATCTTGGATTTTGAAGTCTTTTGGAAATTTGTCGGATTCTTGAAGCTTTGGATTTGGAAATCTTTGAAGTGTTGGAATTTTTGAAGACCTTGTCGAAGTTGAAGTATGTTGGAAACTTTTTGAAGCTTCTGTTGTCGTATTATTGTTGTATCATATTTGTATCACTCTGATATCTGGGATAGATGTTGTATTGGATATTGTATCATGTTGTATCTGTGTTAATATATGATATTCATTTTGTTTCCGCTGTTTATATTCATCTAATGTTGTCATAAGCTCCATCCGACTGGATTTCCATGTTTGAATCCTTGGTAGTCGAATACAAGTGATAGTGTCAATTTTTGAACATTGGATTTCGGATCGTAACACGAAACGTCTAGGTCGAAAGGTATTATGTCTAAAAATGGTTGAAACATGCTAAAAGCAAGATTTTATTGTTTTTAATGTAAAGAAGATAACATTTTAACAAACTTGCCATTGTTTATCAAATTATCATTACTTTACAATAACTTTAAGAAAATTCCGGCCATTAATTTCAGATTTAAATAGTAATTTTATTTTATAAAATGGTCCTTCTACTCAAATAAATATATAAAACATTTAAGTTCCATAAGTTAAATAATTTTATATATTCATCGAAACACGTTAGAAAAATCTAAAAAAATCCTAGATAATCTATTTTAATATGCTTTCCAACACATAAAAGTTTTGTACACAAATAATCATTATTTTTTCCGTAAATAATTTATAACCCAATAAATCATTTTCTTCACTAAAAATTCGTAAAAATACATATGCACTCAGAAAATTATAAGAATTGAAACCCATCTCCAAAATCATGTTTTCTATAACATAAAATTTTCACATGGCATTTAAAAATCATTTTCATCATGGTTTGTCCCTAAACTGTGTATATTCCTTATTAAACAACTTGTTTAAACACATATAAATCATAATCAAGCATATAATGTTTAAAACGTTATTAAAAAGATTATGCTTAAATCCGAAATCGTTTGATGTAAAAATCAAAATATAAACATAGAAATTACTATTCACCTTGCTTGAGATAAGGAGATTAGAGGTTGTTTGAGATTGATTTTCCTCTAGCTTGCATCCTAAGCTTTCCTTAAATTTTCTTCTTCTCTTTTATCTTCCTATGGTCTGCCTTGTAGCTCCTTACGTTTATAGTTTTTGTTTAAGATAAAAATTAATCTGCAAACCTAATGAGAATTGTATAAGGGTTGGAAATGTGGGTGGCTATTTACCCTAATGCCCTTATGTTTATTTTCTTAACCATTTATATAAGTTTATTAGTTTTAATAAGCACGACCACCTAATTAATTAATCAACCTCAATCTCCTCATCTATATTATTCTATTTAATTTATTATAATTAAATCTCTTAAATAATGTAAATAAAATTGGGGATATTACATGCTCCCCTCCTTAAAGAATTTAATCCTCGAAATTCAGTGAGGACTAACTAGCAAACATAACAATCATCGGTAAATTCTCCAATCAACCATACTGACCTATCTGACTAGCAACTAATCCATATAAATCTGATATAGACATACCATCAAAGCAGATTAGGATAATCCCCTCAAATCCTGTCCTCCGTTTCCCAAGCATAGTCTTTCTCATTGTCTCTCCACTGAACCTTTACCAACTTGACTTTCTTGGTCCTCAAATTTTTCTCATCTCTCGCTACAACCCGAACGGGTTGTCTAAAAAAGTCAAATTTGGCTCTACGACCAAGTCCTCCAACTCTATCTGAGGAATATTAGCCTCTGGATCATGCACATACATACGAAGATGAGACACATGGAATACATTATGGACGCCTGCCAAACTGCTCGGCAACTCTACTCTATACACGAGCTTTCCAGTCCTTTCTATAATCTGAAATGGACCAATATATCTCGGGGCCAACATTCCTAATTTTCCAAATCGTACCACGCCCGTCATCAGTGATACTTTAATGAAAACTCTGTCCCCTACTGAGAACCCTAGGTCTTAACGCCTCTTATCTACGTAACTCTTCTATCTAGATTGAGCTTCCTTCATCCATCTTTGGATTATCTCAATCTTTTATCATGCCTCTCTAACGAAATCTAGATCTAAGAAAAATCTGTCTCTAGTCACTAACCAATATGTTGATGATCTGCATGGCCTTCCATACAAAGCTTCAAGGGCACCATTCCTATGCGAGTCTGATAATTATTATTATAGGAAAACTCAATCAGATGTAGTTGATCTTACCAAGATCCTCCGAAGTCCAACACACAAGCTCTTAATAAATCTTCGAGTAACTTATCGACTCTTTATGTCTACCCATCCATCCTTGGATGATATGTTGTACTCATGCTGAGCTTGGTGTAGGATCGATTTCACACTAGAAGGAGGGTGAATAGAGTGATACTATTATTTATAAAAATTAATTGTAGAAATATATATAATAATTGCAGCACTGATAATAGAAGAATAATAGAACAAAGATAATAGCAAAATATAAAAAGTAGAAATAGAACAACACATATTTACCTAGCTTCGGCAAAACCCTGCCTACGTGATGCTCCCTAGGTTTCTACTAGAAACCAAGTAGCCAGACGCTTACACACGTAATCTCACGACACCCGCTATCGACTAACTTAACTCTACGCTCAAAACCCTGCCACAACTCTACCACCGAGTTGCGAATTCTCGAACTACACCACCATAGTTCGTCCCCTAGTCACACGACAAGAATTTACAAAAGTTTAAAAAAAGGCAAAGTAAAACAATAAAAAACAATAAAACCCTAATATCTATTTTAGCCCAAAAGATATTATAAGCCGGCCCAAATAAAAACGTGATAAAACAATTTCCCTTTATCCTTTTATAATGTTTGGCCCGCTTTCTTTCCATTTGTGTTAATGGTTGTCTCGTTTCTCTATAAAAATAATTTAGGGTTTTGGAAATTTGAAGTCGCCGCTTGGTCGTTGATCAATCCACTATCGAACTTCAGTTCGGTTTAATGCTTTTTTGATCTTGTTCTTTGCTTAACTTCAATTGCTTCAAATTGTGGCGAGTTCGATATATCTAGTATGTGATTTCCTTTGTGAATTTTGTTGATATTCTTGTCGTTTTGATTTGATTTATTGAATTCAAACTATGCTCTGTGATATTGTCTTTAACTCGAATGCCTCTGTATGTTGATGATGTTATGGTTTAAATAGGGTTCAATTCTCATAATTATCATTCGTATAATATTGTTTGAATTCTTGAGTAGCCACTGGTTTTCGTTTGGATGCTTGGAATGTTTTCTGACTGATTCAGTTTGTATATTTTGTTTCTTGATTATCAAGGCTTTCATTTGTAACTTGTCTGATTCTTCTTTGGATGCCCGTGAATTTCTTTTCTTGGTCATCATGGCTTTGATTTTGGCTTGACACTAACTTTGTTTGAAACTCGGCTCTGATTTTTGTAACTGGTAATTGACTTCGAACTATTTCCTTTTATCGCATATTTTCACTGCATCAGTTGTTTAAGACTTGGTCTTGTAGTCTGCATTCATTGTCCACTGCTGTGTGCTTCAATATGCATTGTTCTCAAACTTCGTCTTGATTTCGGAATTGGTTGTTGTATATCTACACCTGTTTGCATGGGTTTCATTCATGTTGTATTCGTTGCTTCATGTACTAGCCATTGTTCTATTTGTAGTTTGGTTTCATTGTATACATTTCTAGTCATTCATATATAAGTCTAGTCGAAGTATTTTACTGTTTGAACTTGTACTCGACCATTTGCTTGAGACTTCATGAGTCTATGCTATGACTGTACGTTCTAGAGACTGTCTGAATTTTTCTTTTAGTTCATCTTTGTTCAACTACTTGTTCTTGTTTCACTTGTGCATGTGTACTGGTTCCATATCTTACCATGCTTCGTTATTTTCATTTGAGTCTACACTTGCTTATGTATGTAGTTTTGTTGTCCTTTTAGCTGATGTAGATTCTAGCTTTGTTGCATTTGCTCTTCACTTTAATATTTGTAGTCTGGTTTTATAATCGGTTGTCTAGGCACAACTGTGTTCATCCTTAATTTTTGGACTTCTCTGCACAGAGGGCCTTATTATAGATTTGAGTCTGTTGCATTTGGTCATTGTTAGACTTCATGTAGTCTGACCTGTGTTTGCATTGAGTCATGTGCTTTGAGGCAGATCATATTTTTCCTCTTGAAGTCTTCACATGGTTGTTTTGTTTATTGGTTTGAATGCATATATTGGTTCATGACTGTTGAGGCTTCACTTGACATCTCTGTTTTACCGGTGGTTGTTTTGGTCAATATGTGTTCATGTTTGGTTGTATTTGAATTCTTGATCAATTCCTCGTTCACTTGTCCGTTGCATTTGAAACTGTAGTGCCCTAGTCTTGTTCCTTGAGTTCATGTATATACTTTGTTGAGGGCTTCTGACCATTTTTTATTTCTACTTACCATGTTGATTTATCATAGTCACTTGCTAACTTGTTTTCACTTGAACTTTATCTTGATTTTTTAGAATTGCACCTGAGTTGACTATAGCATATAGTTCGGTTTTGACTTTGTGCTCATGTCATGACTTTATTTTTATTGTACTTGAGTTAAACCTAGCTTTTGGTTGGGTTTGACCTTGTGCTCACCTGTCCCTGTAATTTCATCAAGTGTATATTGGTGTGCACGACCTTGTGGCATGTACAGTGATACAATATGCATGTCACAAGCTGTTCATGTGTGAATTCAAAATAAATTTGATGACGAACAACTCAAATAACCGACGAAAAGAATATTTTCAAAATCACATCTTATTTTACACTGTAAAATATTATTCCTTTTCAATTTTATTATGTCTGTGCTTATTTTGCAGATAACTCAGATGCTGGATTCAGTCTGGAATAGAGTTGAAGATAAATACGAGTGAATGAGTGAAATGTAGTGAGGTGCAAATGTAAATTATAAATTGTGATGTAATCGAAATTTTATTGTAATTGAAAAATGTATATATGTTTGAATAAAATGTTTGTTTGACTAAAATGTTTGTTTAAATACAAATTCTATGTTTTTTATTTTATTCCACAGATATTTATTTAATTATGTGAAAAATAATATAGTACCTCATCAAATACATTTAAATGAACATATATATATACACACACATATATATATGTTTATTATCTTCGAGTAACTTATTGACTCTCTAAGTCTACCCATCCATCCTTGGGTGATATGTTGTGCTCATCTGTGCTTGGTGTAGGATCGATTCCACACTAGAAGGGGGGTGAATAAGGTGATACTATTATTAATAAAAATTAATTGCAGAAATATATATAATAATTGTAGAACTGATAATAGCAGAATAATAGCAACATAAATAATAGCAAAATATAAAAAGCAGAAATAGAACAACACAAATTTACCTACCTTTGGCAAAACCCTGCCTATGTGCTACTCCCAAGGTTTCTATTAGAAATTAAGTAGCCAGATGCTTACACGTAATCTCACGACACCCACTATCGACTAACTTAACTCTACGCTCAAAACCCTGCCACAACTCTGCAACTGAGTTGCGAATTCTCGAACTACACCACCGTAGTTCGTCCCCTAGTCACACGACAAGAATTTACAAAAGTTTAAAAAATAGGCAAAGTAAAACAATAAAAAACAATAAAACCCTAATATCAATTTTAGCCCAAAAGATACTATAAGCCGGTCCAAATAAAAACGTGATAAAACAATTTCCCTTTATCCTTTTATAATGTTTGGCCCGCTTTCTTTTCCATTTGTGTTAATGGATGTCTCGTTTCACTATAAAAATAATTTGGGGTTCTGGAAATTTGAAGTCGCCGCTTGGTCGTTGATCGATCTACTGTCGAACTTCAGTTCATTTTAATGCTTCTTCGATCTTGTTCTTTGCTTAACTTCAGCTGCTTCAAATTGTGGCAAGTTCGATATATCTGGTATGTGATTTCCTTTGCAAATTTTGTTGATATGCTTGAACACGTTTTGATTTGATTTATTGAATTGAAACTATGCTCTGTGATATTGTATTTAACTCAAATGCCTCTGTACGTTGACGATGTTATGGTTTAAATAGGGTTTGATTCCCATAATTATCATTTGCATAATATTGTTTGAATTCTTGCTTAGCCACTGATTTTCGTTTGGATGCTTGTGATGTTTTTTGACTGATTCAGTTCATATATTTTTGTTTCTGGATTATTAGGCTTTCATTTGTAACTTGTTTGATTCTTCTTTGGCTGCCCCTAATTTCTTTTCTTGGTCATCACGGCTTTGATTTTGGCTTGACACTGACTTTGTTTGAAACACGGATCTGATTTTTGTAACTGGTAATTGACTTCGAAGTGTTTCCTTTTTAACTCATATTTTCACTGCATTAGTTGTTTAAGACTTGGTCTTGTAGTTTGCATTGCATTTTCCACTGCTGTGTGCTTCAATATGCATTGTTCTCAAACTTCGTCTTGATTTTGGAATTGGTTGTTGTATATCTACACCTGTTTGCATGGATTTCATTGATGTTGTGTTCGTTGCTTCATGTACTGGCGATTGTTCTGTTTGTAGTTTGGTTTCATTATTCACATATCTGGTCATTCACATATAAGTTTGGTCGAAGTATTTTACTATTTGAACTTGTACTCGACCGTTTGCTTGAGACTTCATGAGTCTGCACTGTGACTATTTATTTTAGAGATTGGTCTGAATTTTTCTTTCGTTTCATCTTTGTTGAAATGCTAGTTCTTGTTTCACTTGTGCATGTGTACTAGTTCCATATCATACCATGCTTCATTGTTTTCATTTGAGTCTACACTTGCTTATGTATGTAGTTTTGTTGTCCTTTTAGCTGATGTAGATTCTAGCTTTGTTGCATTCACTCTTCACTTTGATATTTGCAGTCTGGTTTTATAATCAGTTGTTTAGGCACAACTTTATTCATACTTAATTTTTGAACTTCTCTGCACAAAGGGCCTTCATGTAGCTTTGAGTCTGTTGCCTTTGGTCATTGTTAGACTTCATGTAGTCTGACTTGTGTTTGCATTGAGTCATGTGCTTTGAGGCAGATCATCTTGTTTCTCTTGAAGTCTTCGCATGGTTGTTTTGTTTGTTGGTTTGTATGCATATTTTGGTTCATGACTATTGAGGCTTCACTTGATATCTCTGTTTTACTGGTGGTTGTTTTGGTCAAGATGTGTTCTTGTTCGGTTGTATTTGAATTCTTGATCAATTCCATGTTCGCTTGTCTGTTGCATTTGAAACTGTAGTTCCCTAGTCTTATTCCTTAAGTACATGTGTATACTTTGTTGAGGGCTTCTGACCATTTTTTATTTCTACTTACTATGTTGATTGATCATAGTCACTTGCTTACTTGTTTTCACTTGAACTTTATCTTGATTTTTTTTAGAATTGCACCTAAGTTGAATCTAGTTTATAGTTCGGTTTTGATCTTATGCTCATGTCATGACTTTATTTTGTTGCAATTGAGTTGAACCTAGCTTTTGGTTGGGCCTGACCTTGCGCTCACCTGACCCTACAATTTCATCAAGTGTATATTGTTATGCATGGCCTTATGGCATGTACAGCGATACATCATGCATGTCACAAGCTGTTCGTGTATGAATTCAAAATAAATTTGATGACGAACAACCCAAAAAATGGAGGAAAAGAATATTTTCAAAATCACATTTTATTTACACTGCAAAATATTTTTTCTTTTCAATTTTACTATGTCTGTGCGTATTTTACAGATAACTCAGATGGTGGATTCAGTCTAGAATAGAGTTGAAGATAAATACAAGTGAATGAGTGAAATGTAGTGAGGTGCAAATGTAAATGACAAATTATGATGTAATCGAAATTGTATTGTAATTGAAAAATGTATATATGTTTGAATAAAATATTTGTTTGAATAAAATGTTTGTTTAAATTCAAATTCTATGTTATTTATTTTATTCAGCAAATATTTATTTAATTATGTGAAAAATAAAATAATACATCATCAAATACATTTAAATGAACACACATACACACACGCGCACACACAGATATACACACACACACACACACACACACATATATATATATATATATTTGTTTATCATCATCAAACACAAATCATATACTAGAATATTCAACAATATTCCCCTTTTGATGATAACAAATATATATTTAAGATTTTGAATTTATTAAATGTATTTGATCATTGCTCCACCTATTTGAATGCTCTCTCTCTATACAAAGCTTCCCCTTCGAATATTCATTAAAGTAATTAAAAATATGCAAATGAGCCTAGATGCAAATAGAAAATTCAAAATAAAAAATTTGTCCTTTATTTGCCAAAATCTTAACTTTTTTCTCCCCTTTTTGTTATCAGCAAAAATTGATAGTGTTAGAAAAATAGAGATAAAGTGATAGATATTAATACAACATTAATACCTGATCGAGTATAAATATTAAATTTCAATAGAAAATCAAACAAAAATCATAAATTCTCTGTTAGACGCATATTCCAATTTAGAATGATTGGGGTGATGTCATCATATAAAATCATATAGTTGTGTCTATTTGTGGTATATTTATATCAAGAATTTGAATATCTACTAACCTTGCATAACTGTTATGACTTTTAAATGAGATTAGTAGCCTTCACAGTTTTTATAAAAAAATGAATTTCAAGCATCTTCTAACCAAGCATAACCATGAGGATTTTTAAATGGGATTAGAATCAACTTGACTATTAATAATTATTTTTGATATATGGAACACATGCATAACCGTGAGGACTTTTAAACGAGCATGAAAGCACATAATCAAAAAATCCAAGTAATTCCTCCATGCATAACCATGAGGATTTTTAGATAAGAGTGAATACTTTAGACGTTTTTATTGCTAAAAATATATTAAAGTGAAAAATGAATAATTTCCCATTTTAAATACCACATATTGACATACTATATAGGATTTTGATAAGTAATGGTCGTTAGATATATGATAGAAATAGAGATGGTCATGGAATTTTTGCCCATCAAAAGTTATTATAAATCTTGTTTAAATTTCTGAAGAAATTTACTAAATATATTGTCTCAAGTTATAATATATGGTTAGTATCAATACTCATCACTTTTTCACTCATAGTTTATCTTTTCGATAATCAGTAGGGAGTTAGATTAGTTAACGTAGTCATTTAAGATCAAATCTAAAAAGCAATTATAAAATCTAATTTTCTAAAATGACTAATATGAAACAAGGTCAACAAAAACTATTTTCTGAAAGGGGTTTTATAAGAAAAATGTCTACTAATTGAAAATCAGTTGAAATGAAAAATATGCAGATATTTTCATTGAAAATGATGCAACTAATGAGTGTCTCTACTTTCAATGATGCAACTAATGAGTGTCTCTACATAAAACTCGTTCCACTAGTACTTTTTCTATCAACTAAATTACCAGTGTAATCTGCATCCGAATTTCCCTTTAACTCAAGATTATCATTAGTTGGAAGTTATAGACCAGACCACGAAGTTTGCAACAAAATACCTTAAAATCATTTTACAGCTTTTAAATGAAATTCTTTTGAATTTGAATTGAAATCATGCAAATAAACAACTAGTGAATAGTGTTAGATTTAGAAGCAGTAAGATAAACAAATACATCAACAACATCATTAGTCCAAACAAATCTATATGAACTAATTCAAAGAATGAAAAGATGATTGGTCAACATTATGCACAAATCAGAATAAAAAGTAAGAACAAGTCAAATAAGAACATATCAAATAAGTCAGAATCAAAATCAACATTTATTTCATTATCACATAGCTTGATAATTTAAGTCAGATTATGGTGAAAATTATCGCTTTTAATATATAGTTCAAGATAGATATGCCATTATCTATTTTACCTTTACGATAATTTTTCGTTATTGCCTATTGTGATTCTTCCACCTTTGTACTGGCTAAGGAACTTTGATTTGTCGCCCGCTGTGTGCCTGGATCAGCCAGAATGCAGATATCACTGTTGTTGTTCCTTAGCCTGCCACCACACCTACACGAGAAAAGATTTTTGTGACATTTTTGTTTTTATATGTCCATGGTTGTTAGTAACAAATTATTTTGAAAAATATGTTTGAGTAGACCCAAAACTATTTATATATGTTCCTTTTTCCACCCATATTTGTTTGACTTTAAGGGATTTTATATTCGTGCCGTTTGGAACCCAAATTGGAATGATTTTCACGTGTTTTGTTCTTTACCAGTAAATATTGTGATTGTGTCCAGTTTTTCCATAAATCGTGCACTTGAAATTAACTTGATTAATTTCACTTCTAACACATTCAGATTGATTATACCCAAGTCCTTGTCTAACAATAGTAGTTTGTTTCCCTAATAGAATAATTAGCGATCTTTCACTTTTGGAAAATTTTCCTAAAGTTGTAGACAGTTGTTGGACTTGTGTTTTCATAGATTCATTTCCGTTCAATAATTGTATGCACTTTTTAATAGAATTTTCTCTCCTCGTGTTTTCATATTCTTTTAAAATCAGAATTTCATTTTCAAGTGATTTAATTTTAATTTCTGATTTTGTAATCTCTTCTTCAAGTGATGGACACTTATCATACTTAGGGCTCTTTCTTTGATAGTTTTTAACCAATTGATCAAGCTGTTTATTTAAATCTATCAAAGTATCTTTTTGTGATTTAACTTTGGCGTATTTGTCCTTAAGTCTTTCAAAACAGCCATTTACTTCATGAAAATACACAAGTAGTTCTAAATGAGTAAGTTTTGATACCTCGCTTGGCTCGTCGTCATCACTGTCAGTTGTATCACCTCGAAGGCACAGATTTGCTTTTTCACTCTCACTTCCAGTGCTTTTATCATCTTCATGGGTTTCATCCCAAGTGGTTGCAAAACTTCTCATTTTCAGTTTCTTTCCATGGCTGAATCGATTCTGAGGAAAATTGGGCTTGAGATGACCAGATTTATTGCACTTGTGGCATATGATCTCCTGTTCTTCTGAGTTATCTAGTGCTTTGGCTTTTTTGCATTTCAATTGTTGATTTAGAGATGGATTTCCGTATTTGCGATTCCACTTCTTGAATTTATTTATTAACAGCGCTAGCCCAGCTGCTCCATCATCATCGTCATCATCATCACTTCCAGTTGTTTCTTTGAAAGCTGTTGATTTCTTTCAAGTATCACCACCTTCACGCACTTCCTTGAATTTCATTTCTAGCTCATAAGTGGTAAGATTTTTGATGAGTTCTTCAACTTTGATTTGTTTCAAATCCTTCGATTATTGAATGGATGTAACTTTCTCTTTAAAACATTATGGAAGCACTCTGAGGATTTTTCGGACAATTTCCAATTCCGTGCATGATTTTCCAAGAGCTTTTTATTTGTATATGATGTTGGAAAGTCGTCCAAACATCTCTTTGACATTTTCATCCTTGGCCATTATGAATTTCTCGTATTCGCTACTAAGTGTGGCAAGGCGAGATTCTTTGACTTGAGACATTCCTTCATGAGTAACTTTGAGTGTGTGCCATATTTCCTACACAGTTAGACAATGTGAGACACAATTAAATTCGATTCGATGCGATAAAAAAATAATAGAATTCATAGCTTTAGCATTAGCATACTGTAGTCTATTTTCAAGATCTGTCCATTGATCCATCGGCTTATCTATTTCTTGATTATCTACCACTATAGTTGGTGTCCTACAAACTGCCTCAACAATATTCCAAGCATCAATGGTTTTTAGAAAAAAATTCATTCTATTTTTCCAATAAACATATTCGCCATTGAACATTGGTGGTCCAACTAAGGACTGAGCCTCTACAAAAGCACTATTAATAGAATCCATTTAAAAAAATTAAATTTTTAAAAGAAAAATTGGTTTTTGAAAAATTAAATTTTTAAAGTCAATTTTGACTTTTGTTCCTAACTCTGATACCACTTGTAGGATCGATTTCACCCAAAAGGGGGGTGAACAGGGTTATACTATTAATTATAAAAACAAATTACAAAAATATATATAATAATTGTAGCACTGATAATAGCAGAATAATAGCAACATGGATAGTAGCAGAATATAAAAAGCAGAAATAGAACAACACAGACTTACCCAGCTTCGGCAAAGCCCTGCCTACATGTGGCCCCCAAGGTTTCTACTAAAATTAAGTAGTCAGCCGCTTACACACATAAACGTGCGACATCCGCTACCGACTAACCTAACTCTACGCTCAAAACCCTGCCACAACTCATCCACAGAGTTGCGAATTGTCGAACTACACCAACGCAGTTTGTCCCCTAGTCACACGACTAGACTTTACAAAAGATTAAAAACAAAATGCAAATTAAAACAATAAAAAAAATAAAACCCTAATATCTATTTTAGCCCAAAAGATATTATAAGCCGGCCCAAATTAAAACGTAGTAAAACAATTTCCCTTTCTCCTTTTTGTATTGTTCGGCCCACTTTCTTTTTCGTTTGTGATAATGGCTGTATCGTTTCTCTTTAAAAATAAATTAGGGTTCTGGAAATTTGAAGTTGCCGCTTGGTCGTTGATCGATCTACTGTCGAATTTCAGTTCAGTTTAATGCTTCTTTGATCTTGTTCTTTGCTTAGCTTCGGCTGCTTCAAATTGTCGCGAGTTCGATATATATCTGGTATGTGATTTCCTTTGTGACTTTCATTGATATGCTTGAACTCGTTTTCATTCAAGTTATTGATTTGAAACTATGCTATGTGGTATTGTTTTTAGTTTGAATGCCTATGCCAATGATGTTAAGTTTTAAATAGGGTTCGATTCCCCTAATTATTGTTCATATAATATTGTTAGAATTCTTGCTTGGCCACTGATTTTCATTGGATGCTTGTGATGTTTTCTGACTGATTCGGTTCGTATATTTTTGTTGCTTGATTATCATGGCTTTCGTTTCTAACTTGTTTGATTCTTTTTTGACTGCCCCATAAATTTCTTTTCTTGGTCATCACGGCTTTGATTTTTGCTTGGCACTGACTTTGTTTGAAACACGGCTCTGATTTTTATAACTGCTAATTGACTTCGAACTGTTTTTGTTTTTATCTCATATTCTCACTGCATTAGTTGTTTAAGACTTTGTCTTGTAGTCTTCATTGCACTGTCCACTGTTGTGTGCTTCAATATGCATTGTTCTCAGAGTTCGTCTTGATTTTGGAATTGGTTGTTGTATATCTGCAACTATTTGCATGGGTTTCATTGATGTTGTGTTCATTGCTTCAAGTTCTGGCCATTGTTCTATTTGTAGTTTGGTTTCATTGTATACATATCTTGTCATTCATATATAAGTCTGGTCGAAGTATTGTGTTGTTTGAACTTGTACTCCACCGTTTGGTTGAGACTTCATGGATCTACATTGTGACTATTCATTTTGGAGACTGATCTAAATTTTGCTTTTGATTCATCTCTGTTGAACTGCTTGCTCTTGTTTCACTGGTGCATGTTTGCTGGTTCCATATCTGACCATGCTTCATTCTTTTCATTTGAGTCTACACTTGCTTATGTATGTAGTCTTGTTGTCCTTTTAGCTGATGTAGATTTTAGCTTTGTTGCATTCATTCTTCACTTTGATATTTTCAGTCTGGTTTTGTAATTAGTTGTCCAGGAACAACTGTTTTCATACTTGATTTTTGAACTTCTTTGCACATAGGGCCATCATATAGCTTCGAGTCTGTTGCCTTTGGTCATTATTAGACTTCGTGTAGTCTGTCCTGTGTTTGCATTGAGTCGTATGCTTTAAGGCAGATCATCTTGCTCCTCTTGAAGTCTTCACGTGGTTGTTTTGTTTGTTGGTTTGTATGCACATTTTGGTTCATTGCTGTTGAGGCTTCACCTGATATCTCTGTTTTACTGGTGGTTGTTTTGGTCGAGACCATGGTTTTAAATCTTCTATATATCGTCCGAGATCTCCTCCAAGATCTCCTTTTCACTCTAAAACGAGACGATACATCAAATCTCCTCCATATCTCTCTCGACACTCATCTCGTCTGAGATATTCAAATCTCCCCCGAAATATGGATCAAAATCTCAATCCGAGATCTCACCCGAAGTTATACATTTTTCTTATTTTTCACATAATATATTTTATTTTCATATTGATTCAAAAGAAACTACTCAATCCAATTATAATTTACCAACTTCTTGAACATATTCTTCACTTTTTATCTTAATGAGTCATAGCGAAAGGTTTCACTTCTTTATTATGTTCAAATAAAAGGATATTATTCAATCATTACCTATTCAATTAAGCTAATCCAGCTACTACTCTTCTAAAAATATTCTTTTTCCAACGTAAATCAAGTATGTCACCGTTTTTATTTTTACTAAGAAAGTTACGACCGTTAAATAAATGTTTGACACATGAATTTTAGATACATAAGTACATCCGAGATATTCCCGAGATGCATTATAAGACCCGAGATGTCAATTAGAGATGTACACCATATATGTACTCATTTCGTTCGAGATCTCCACCGATACAAGATAACTTGTGTAAAAATTCCGAGATGAAATGTGACCGGAATACGATATTTAAAACCTTGCCCGAGACTGTGTTCTTGTTTGGTTGTATTTGAATTCTTAATCATTTCCTTGTTCACTTGTCTGTTGCATTTGAAACTGTAGTGCCCTGGTTTTGTTCCTTGAGTTCAT
Source organism: Allium cepa (assembly GCA_030765085.1). Classification (NCBI taxonomy): domain Eukaryota; kingdom Viridiplantae; phylum Streptophyta; class Magnoliopsida; order Asparagales; family Amaryllidaceae; genus Allium; species Allium cepa. The sequence goes on from CM060941.1 coordinate 514,312,338, forward strand.
GTGTATAATTTGTTAAGGGCTTCTGACCATTTTTGATTTCTACTTGTTGTGTTGAATGATCATAGTCACTTGCTCACTCGTTTTCACTTGAACTTTTTCTTGATTTTTTTAGAATTGCACCTGAGTTGAATCCATCTTATAGCTCGGTTTTGACCTTGTGCTCATGTCGTGACTTTATTTTTATTGCACTTGAGTTGATCTACCTTTTGATTGGGTTTGACCTTGTGCTCACCTATCCCTGTAATTTCATCAAGTATATATTGATGTGCACGACTTTATGGCATGTACAGTGATACACTATGCATGTCACAAGCTGTTCGTGTATGAATTCAAAATAAATATGATGCCGAACAACACAAATAACTGAGGCAAATAATATTTTCAAAAGCTCGTTTTATTTTATTCTGCAAATATATTTCCATTTCAATTTTACTATGTCAGAGTGTATTTTGCAGATAACTTAGATGCTGGATTCAATTCGGAATATTGTTGAAGATAAATGCGAGTGAATGAGTGAAATGTAGTGAGGTGCGAATGTAAATGATAAATTACGATGTAATCGAAATTGTGTTGTAATTGAAAATATATTTATATATATATGTAGTGAGAGCTCAAATTTGTACTATTCAAAATTGTAATAAAATATTTTTTTAAATAAAATATATGTTTAAATTTAAATTCTGTGTTATTTATTTTATTTAGCAAATATTTATTTAGTTATGTGAAATATAAAATAGTACATCATTAATACATTTAAATGAGTATATATATATTTGTTATCATCAAACAAAAATCATATACTAGCATATTCAACAATTGGTACCTAATACCTCTTATAGACTCCTCCAAAGTTCGACAGTGAACGATGCGTCTCTGTCGCTGACTATTCTACTAGGAATCTCATGAAGTCTAACTATGTTCTTCATGAATGACATTTCTAGTATAGGTATTGTCCTTGTTGACTTTACCGAAATGAAATGGGCACCCTTGGTCAACCTGTCCACTAACCCATATGCTTTTATTTCCTCTATTTGACCTTGGCAACCCATCTATAAAATCCATTGATATCGAATACAATTTCCAAACTAGAATATCTAAAGGCTGAAGTAACCCACTTGGCTTTCAATGTTTGGCTTTCACTTGTTGACAGTTAACACACTGTCTAACCCATAAGCCAATAACCCTCTTTATAATTTCCCAATAGAAGCTCCTTTTCATGTCTTGATACATCTTGGTTCCTCCAGGATGAATCGTAAGCTTTGATCGATGACATTTTTTTAGAACTTCTTTTCTTAAGTTCTCTACATCTGGAACACATAACTGTTCCCTCTTCCTCGACCATTCACTTTGGTCATAACTGCGCCCTCAGTTGCCTAGTCGCGTAAGCAATAACTTTGCCATTCTGCATCAATACAACTCTCAATCCAGTGCCACATGCACTAATGTATACAACCAAACCTTAGTAACCATCTGGTACTATTAGCACTTTAGCATTAGTCAACAAATGCTTTAAATTAAGGAATGCATCTTTACATTTATTGGACCAAACATACTTCACTTCCTTCCCTGTCAACTTAGTCAAAGGAGCTACTATCCGTGAAAAATCTTTGATGAATCTCCGGTAATAGCCTGCCAATCTAAGAAAACTTCTAATCTCGGTTAGTCTCTAGTCTCTTCTAATTATTGACTGTCTGGATCTTAACTGGATCAATTGACAATTCTTCCACCAAAACCACATGACCATGAAACTTAACTTCTCTTTTCTAGAAATGACACTTGGAAAACTTCGCCTTCAGCTGATTTTGCCTCAGCGTCTCTAACACTGCTCTAAAATGAATCTCATGCTCTCTTTCATCTTTAGAGTGCACCAAAATGTCATCTATGGACACCGACATAAACTTATCCAAATGCTCTCTGAAAACTCGGTTCATTAAATCAACATGAAAACAGGCGATTTCTGAATCCAAATGGCATTACTAACCACTCATATGAACCATACCTAGTTCGAAATGCAGTCAAATGAATATTATCCTCCGCCACTATTAACTGATGGAGCCCCGTCGTCAAATCCAATTGGGAAAACACTCTGGCTCCACTTAATTGATCAAACAGATCATTTATTCTCGGTAGAGGGTACATATTCTTGATCGTCCTTTCGTTCAACTTACGATAGTCAATGCACATCCTTAATGATCCATTTGGTTTCATCCCAAACACTACAGTTGCTCCCCAAGGAAAACTGCTTGGTCTGATAAAATTTCTTTCCTCCAGATCCACTAACTACACCTTTAATTCCTTCATCTTTGTAAGTGTCATCCTGCAAGGTGTTCTACTAACAAGTTCAGCTCCTGCATAAGGTCTTTTCGAAACTCAACAGCTCGTTTTGGGTGTAATCTAGTGACCGGCTCAAATATATCTACAAACTCTCTAACCACATGAATTTGAGAAAGATCTTCTTCAACCTCCATATCACTCAACAAAGCACAAACACTCTTATTGGAATTCTCCATTGAGAAAATGATTCGATTATGACTATCCGGGTGCCTTAACGATATTTCTCGATCCTGGAAAAATATCGTTTCCTCATATTTACCCAACCAATCCACACCTAAGATGATCGTCATAAACATACAAACTGCATGCAAACTTATGACGTAACAAATCAAGTTCTAACTGGTCACATCTCATCCCAAGAGTTGCATACCCTCCTATTGGATTTGCACCCCTCAAGGACGTAACAAGGTATGTGGGTTCCATATATAACTTATCAACAAAACATTGAGAAATAAATGAATGTGATGCACCGGTATCAAAAAGTACCCTTACAGTTATCCTCTGAATCAAAAGCATACCTTCCACCAAAGTCTTTCCTTTTTCCGCTGTAGTGGGTTTAGAAGAAGATGGTGGTCCAATAGCAAACACCTTCCCCTTGTCTGCCCTAACTGGCTCTGGACACTAGTTCTTATAATGCCCAATTTGATCACAGTTGAAACATTTCACATTCTTCTTCTCTGTGGGTTTCTTTACTTTACCAATTTTGCGCTCGTGGGCATAATGACCCTTCTTATCACACTTATAACACATCAAGTCAGCCTTCGCCTTCTTAGCGGCCTTCCCTTTCTGGGCTCCTTCCTTTTTAAGGAATTTCCTTTTTCTTCCCTGGGAACCCTAGGACTCAACTGGCTTCCTCCTAGCTGAAACAACAAGCATGTTCTCATGGAAGACAGTCATCTCCACCATCACATGATAAGGTTCTCTAAAGTGAGTCATAGCCATCCATCCTAGCTCTGGCCTCAAACCCCTAACGAACCTCTCATTCCTCTTGACATCCGTGTCAACCAAAGCATAACCATATCGAGATAGCTCATCAAACTTAGAAGCATACTCGATCATAGACATATTCCCTTGGACAAGGTCCATAAACTTCCTCATTAACACTGATTTGGCAACCTTAGACAAGAACCTATGCTCAAACCTCATCCTGCAGTCAACCCATGTCAACTCTTCCTCCGGCACCCTGGAGGTCACACTATTCCACCAATGAAACGCCAACCCTTGGAACTGTATAGAGGCTAGCCTTCTCTTCTCTCCATCATTTAAGAGTAAATCGGTAAAGATCCTTTCACAATTCAACAGTCAATTCTCTACTTCAACAGCATCTTTTGTTCCAATGAACAGCTTTCCTCCCAGACTAACATAGAATCTACTCAGCTAATCCTAGTTATAACTAGTGGGAACTATAGGATTAGCTCCACCAATATTTTCGGCAGCATTACCTCCAACAGATCTGGCCGCAATTCCAGCTAGCATCATGTTTACAAAGAACTAATACATTACTCCCACATCCATCTGGGGAACTCCAACACTAGCAGCTTCGACTTGTGCCTGACCTAGACCTCATCTAGAATAGGGTCGGGCATTTCCATTAGTAGTGATGCTCTCTCCTCCAACATTAACCATGTCTCTTCTTCCTTCCACATCTGCATTCAAACCTCATGAGATATAGATGAATAAACTGACTAAGACAGAAGTCTAGAGATATAGCATTTACTTGTATATATGTATATGTGTGTGAGTGTGTATATATACAGCAATTACAAGTAGGTTACTATACATTTTCCCATACCCCAATCTTAACTCTTATTTCTAAGGATTATGTTTTCAAAAATCATTTTTAGTTAAAGTATTTCATAAACATATGCTATGATACCAACTTATAACATCACCCTACTTGGAGGCCCAAAACTAACGGCTATGGATGTTGTAGTCATCCATAGTTATTAATTCATGGCGACCAAATACGGCGGTGTTAGATACATTGATACATAGATCATAGAAATATGGAAAAAAAATTAACAATTCCAAAGCACATTTCCATATTCAAATCAAAAATTTTCATATCCATTATATAATCCTAAAATTCTTTAACTATGTTTAGCAAAATATCATTATTACAAATACGCCAAGAGTGACATATGAAGATCCCCCTTGGTTGATTAGAATAATCAGTTTGGCCCATAAATCTTCCTTACAAACAAATACACAGCGGAAAAGAAAACACTAAATAACTATCTGCCACCTGCACATCTCCAGATGCTTTATTCGTCTAAGAAGAGGACCTGGAAACCTTAAGTCTCAAACTAATCAAAATCAATTGAGTGCTCGAGAGTTTAAGGGGAAAACAAAAACTTCGAGTAAAACATAAAGCCTAGTATGAATAATAATCTAACATCTCAATCCTTTTAGATATCTAGTGAGACCATGCCGCTTAGCGGAAATTTTTTTCCCACTAGTATCCTAAAAACCTTTAAACTATATATTGTGCCCCTGCGTCCACAATGTTAAAACATGCATTTTCAAAATATTATGATGATATGCATATATGAAAATAATTTGGATTTCCCGTCCCGTTTTAATCTGACACCCTATCATAATTATAGTTTCTATGGTCACTATTAACCTTTTTAGTTTTTATGGGTTTACCAATAACCTTGTCATAATTAATAGACTCTCTATCTTATTCATTGTTTTCATGGGATCACTAAGAACCTATTGGTAACTCTAATATATTTCCATTTTTTTCTAGTTTTCATGGGCTGACTAGGAACCTATTGACTATCTGCTAATTCATAATCCGGGTATAGTTTTCATGGGATCACTATAAACCTATTGGCCCCCCTGTCAATATCAATCATAGTTTTCATTGGTTACTATGAACCTATCTATTTGGAAACTTCCTTTACACATAGTTTTCATGCGTTTGCTATGAACCTGTCTATCTGACAACTTTCTTTACACATAATTTTCATGGGCTTGCTATGAACTTGTCTATCTGACATCTTTTCCTTAACATGTTTTTCATGGGCTTTCTATGAACCTATTGGCCCCTGCCAATATCTTCCCTTTATACTTTAGCACCCTACGTTCTTGTCTTCCTGACACCCTAGATGCAAATCTACTCATTTAGGAGTATAATCAATTTATATTCAGTACTGGGTTAACCTGGCTGATTCTTCTACCCTTTATCCCCAAAAATGCAGTTATGGGTTCTCATGCGAATATACTCATATTCGAAGAACCAAAAAAACAATTTATCAATACCACTTCTGTGGGTTTAAAGTCCTTGAAATATCTCATAACATAGTTAATACCCTTAACTTATATTTTATAAAGGAAATACTTCTTCAAAACTTCATACTAAAAATCATTATAAAGCTCTTTTATTTATGTCGTGGATTTTTCCTTCAAAATTTTGAGATGGGTATTAAAACCTTTTAAAACTTAGCTTTCGACTTCATAGGATACCCTCCTTCGAAAGCTCCTAAAAACATTATGCCTTAAGATAGTTTAAATTCTACCTTTCAAAACCATTGAAACCATTCAGCGGTTTAAACTTTCGACAGCATTCAACTCTAAAAGCTTACTGGGTTCAAGTTAAAACAAGAGTTAGTTCCACTTTTAAAACCTTTCGAATTAAAAGGAAGCATCTTTTCAACATTGCCGGAAGTTCTACTTCGAAAGCTTAAATCATTTCATATAAAACAATAGACCTCCGCTCTTTTGAAGAAACTCCTTTGAAAGCTTGGGTTATACTTCAATTATAAATCAAGGGTAAATCATCTAAGTCGAAAGCTTTGAAACCTTTTGAATGCAATGGGAGAAGCGGATAGGTTTTTAAAACAAGTAAACCTTTTGACTAAGTGGAAAGCTCCCACTTTCGACCCCTTCGAAGGTTTTATCAAAATAAAGGCAGTAGTTTTTTCAAATCTCTTTGAAACAACCTTTTTAAACCAAACCTTTCGACCTTGTCGAAAGGTCACATAAAACCTTTCAAAATCTATCCTTTTGACTGTGTTGGAAGGTCTTATATAAAAACAGCTTAAAAACCATACTTTTAAACTGTGTCGGAGGGTTCAAAACAGAACAATAATAAGTGGCAGTAACCTTTCGAATTTGTCGAAAGGTTTAAAACCTTTCTTTAAACATCTAACCTGATTGAAAGCAACCAAGTCGAAAGCTCTAATTCTAAAGCAAAGCAGGCGAAAACTTTAGTTTATAAAACCAACATATCCTAACCTCTTTGGCCATCAACCTTTCGACTACAAACCCTTTGACTCGGTCCAATTCATTATGCACCAAGTACTTGTTACCATATGCATTGGCTTGACCATCTTGAGAGGTTTAATCCTTTTGACTTAGATGAAAGGTCAGGGTCGGAATGTATTATGCCTAAAAATGGCTGAAACACGCTCTAAGCAAGGTTTTCTTGTTTTTTAACTTAAAGAAGGTAACTTTTTAGATAACTTGCCCATGTTTATCAAATTCTCATTGGTTTACAATAACTTTTATGAAAAATGCGGCCACTAATTCATATTTAAATATTACTTTTATTTTATAAAATGTCCATTTTACTCAAATAAATATATAAAACATTTAAGTGTCATACCTTAAATAATGTTATATATTAATCGTAACACGTTAGAAAAATCTGGAAAAATCCCAGATAATCTATTTTAATATGTTTTCCAACACATAAAAATTTCAAACCCAAATAATCATTATTTTCACTGTAAATTATTTATAGGCCAATAAATCATTTTCTTTAACGGAAAAATTGTACAAAATCCACATGCACTCGGAAAATTATAAGAATTGAAACCCATCTCTAAAGTCATGTTTTCTGTAACATAAAATTTTCCCATGGAATTTGGAAATTATTTTCATCCTGGCTTTGCCCTAAACCGTGTATATCTCTTATTAAACAACCATATTTAAACACATATAAACCATAATCAAGCATATCATCATTTAAAACATCATAAAACATATTTATCCTTAAATCTAAAACCATTTGATGTGAAAATCAAAATAGAGATGTAGAAAATATTGTTCACCTTGCTTGAGTTAAGGAGATTACAGATTGTTTGAGATTGATTTTCCTCTAGCTTGAATCCTAAGCTTTCCTTATATTTTTCTTCTTCTCTTTTATCATCCTATGGCCAGCCTAGTTGCTTCTTTCGTTTGCAATTTGCGGTTTTAAGATAAAAATGAACTTACAAAACCTAATGAGAATTATATAAGGGTAGGAAGTGTGGGCGACTATTTACCCTGATGACCTTATGTTTAATTTCTTAACCATTTATATAAGTTCCTTAGTTTTAATAAGCACGACCACCTAATTAATTAATCAACCTCAATCTCGTCATCTACATCATTCTATTTAATTTATTCTAATTAAATCTCTTGAATAATGTCAATAAAATTAGCGATGTTACAGCCACATTCTTCTTCCTGGAGTATCTGGTTTCCTCCTTTCTCAAATACTAAGCCATCTTTGCATAAAAGCGCTCCAACGGTGGAGGCAACTTGCCAACTAACCAATCATAGAAATCAGATTCTGGATCTATCACCCTTGTCACGGCCAATAAAATATTGCATGGTCATTTGAATTACTGATTTCTATAACAGCCATATGAAATCTCTCCAAATAACCTTTCAATGGTTCTCCAGGAGACTGAATCACACTAACAGGGATAGTACGTCCTTGGGACAAGTTGTGTGCGTTTGGAACTGCTTCACAAACTTTGTTGCCAAATCATCGAATCTAGAAATTGATCGTATGGGTAATATCCATGTCATGCTGGACAGAGACATTATGTCCTTGGGACGAGTTGCGTGCATTCATAACTGCTCCACAAATTTTGTTGGAGCGCTTGCCACCATGTCTTCTTTTCTTAACATATAGAAAATATCGAAGTCGTAAGCTGGCAGGAACTAAAACCATCATTGTTGTCTTAGGTTCAGATCCTTCTGAGTGAAAAGATACTTCAGGGACTTATGACCGGGAAGAGCTCGAACTGTTCACCTATTTAAAGAAGGAAATCAATAACTAGGATCCTTAAAGATCAGAAATAAACAAAAGAGGGGAAGAAGGATTCTTAACAAATAAGTAAGGCCTCCACATCTTCAATGCAAATACTACGTCTAATATTTCCAAGTCATGCATTGTAAAATTCTTCTCATGAGGCTTTAACTGTCGACTTGCATAAGCGATAATCTTCCCCTGTTGCATCAACACTACACCCAAGCCAACTCTACATGCATATGTGAGAAATGCGGATTATGGATCTTAAGGCTAGAATTAACACTAGAGGGAGGGTGAATAGTGTTTTAAGGAATTACTAATTATTTTTGAGTTTATATTAATTTGAACAAAAATGTATGCAATATTCATACACGGATATGATCACAGAATCAAACACAGATGCAGATATAAAGTAAAAGCAATAAAGGAAAGAGAACGCTGGATTTTATACTGGTTCGGAGTAACCCTAAAACCAGTCCCGCAACACAAGTACGGATTTCCTTTCAAAATCAATTCTTATAATTACACCCTCGATTTCAAAGCCATGAGGTAGACCGCTCCAAATTCATAATCCTCTAGGTAGAGATACTTGATTTTACGGGTGTTAACCCTGTTGTGATTCACGACTTAAGAGTTACGCGACTTAGTGGGCCAAGGGACCAAGCGACTCATCAACTCAAAGTTTCTAACGACTCAAGAAACCTCGCGACTTAAGGATTGGACCGACTTAACTGGTTACGACTCAATTAGCTCGCGAGTTAAGGTTAGAGGCGACTTAGAGGAATGGAACGACTCAACAACTCGGGGTTTGTAACAACTTGGTGTTCAACGACTTAACGGGTTAATGCACTCAGCGACTTAGCGAGTTAGAGTTTACAGCAGCTAACGAGTTAGCGAGTTAGCAAGTATAGCAAGTTAACGAGTTAGAAAGCTAACGAGTCAACTAGTTAATAAGCCAGCGGGTTAGCGAGTTAACAAGCTCACGTGTTAGGAAATGAACAACCTAACTGAGGGAGGTCCAAGCGACTTAAATTAACCCGAAACAGTCACTAAGTGGCTTGCTGATTTTTAGTCGTTCACGACCTGCTAAGTCTTAACCCGTGTCCCTGTAACACGTTAACTCGCGAAGACTTACTCTAGGTTGCAAACGAGTCAAGCTAACCCGTGAAATCCTTGACTTCGTGAAAACTTGCCTTAAGTCGCGGCCGGGTTAAGCTAACCCGTGAAGTTCTGTAAGTCACATACGACTTAGTCCAGGAAACTCTATAAATACGGCATATGCTCCAACATACAAGGGGACTTTTTGGCCAATCATTTCAAGCGCCAATACTCTGCTGAATTCTCAACTCACCCGACACTTCAAGTTCGAAAGACATTTCAACTAACTTCAAGAGAAAATCTGACGCAATCTACGTGGATTCGAAGAATTCTTCTCTACCAAAGTTCTAGTTGTTTGTCTCGTCATAACTGTAATTGAGGATTGTTGTAAAGTTGTAATCGGTTTAGCAATAAAGAGAATTAAAGTGGACGTAGGCTTGCCTTGAGCCGAACCACTATAAAATCGTTGTTATTCACTGCTTTTTTCTGTGATTTTCTGCTTATACTCTGCTCCCGAATCATCGGGTGGTGCTTTCACAACTACATTTCATACACCGGGGTGTTAGCGTTCAAATTTTAGCGTTAACATTTTTTGTCCTTTCACTGAGAGCTGAACTCAGGCAAACCGTCATCATTGCTCCACGAAAGTTTGTTGAAGTAACCTCTCTGAAGACTAGAAGTTTATCTGAAATCATGGCTCCGGGAAGAAAGTGTAGATCTATTAGATCTGGAAATGTTCAAGAGGGAACCTCAGCTTCCCCAGTACCTAGTCAAGCCACTCCACCTGTTGGAGTTACAAAAGCGGAGTTGGATGCTGTAATCTTAGGGCTGAACCAGCAGATAAATGCCCAAAGTGCACAATTGGAAGCTCAGAACGCCCAAAATGCCCTAATTTTGAATAAGTTGAATGACTTGCTTGGGGTAAACCGTCAACCAATGGGTAATGAAAGGAACTTTGCTGGCAACATTCATGAGGATAAAGAAAGAAACATTCCTGAGAGGGCTGCTAGCCCCTTTGAGCGGACATTTCCAGAAATTGGTGGATCTAAAGCTCGAAATGATGAGGGATATCTTTCTGAAATGGTTCGAAAAATCATGAAGGAAAGCATGCAAAGGAATGAAGATGAGAAGGAATGGGGTTTCGCTCCAAGTAAAACCCCGTTTACCGAAAGAATCTTAAAGGCTGAGATCCCAAGGAAGTTCGTCCCTCCAACTATCCCAGCTTACAAACGAACAAGTGATCCGAACGAATTCTTGTATAAGTATGATTGGCATATGACAGGTGCCAGAGCTTCTGATGAAATAAAGTGCCGATATTTTCCTGTATATCTGGAAGGTGTAGCTCTGCTTTGGTTCACCAAGCTGCCAGTCCGGTCTATAGATCAGTTTTCTGACTTAACCCAGAAATTCAAGGAGCAGTTCAGACTATACGCTTCAAAAGCCAAAGATATTATGTCGTTGTCAAGTTTAGAGCAGAATCCAGGTGAAACTATCAGATCTTTCTTGAATCGCTTTAATATAGCGCTGGCCGAGGTAGACAATGCAGAACCACGGATGATCTTGACCTATCTGATGAGGGCCATCTACAAGTCAAGCGAATTTGGAAAATGGCTTAACATGAAGGAACCAAATTCCCTTGAAAAATTCTACAAGAAAGCAGATGAGTTCATACGCCTGGAAAGCCGTCCTGTACCGGTAAAGGCAGTGTTAGAAAAAGCTGAAGGTAACATTGCTGCTCCACGCAAGAGTGAATCTGTAGGACAGAAAAGGGAAAATAACGATGGAAAGAAACAGAAAAATCTGAACAAGCCTCGTTCCTTCAAGCCATCGGAATATACTCCTTTATCAGATACGCCGGAGCGTATATACCTTGCCACTAAAGATTCTGTTGATTATCCTAAACCTCCCGTTCTGAGAACCGGGAAAAAAGCTGTACAAAGCGGAAAGTTTTGCCGCTTCCATAATCAACCTGGTCATGATACCGATGAATGCCGCCAATTGAAAATATTGATTGAAGAATTGATAAGGGAAAACAAGCTGCAGCAATTTGTGGAAAAGAATAGTAGCAATCTTGCTTCGTCTAGTCAGGGGCAACGAGCTCCTGCTCATCAACCCAGGACAGGTGAAAAGACTGCAGGGCATGAATCCGGAAGGCCTGTTATTAATGTCATTACGGGAGGACCTCACCCAGCAGGCAGAAGCTGGGGTGAGATGGAAAGGTATACCCGAGCTTTGAAGTATGTACCGACCGAGGAAGATGTATTCGTTTTGGAAGGTGCTATGCCCCTGAAGCAACAAAGAACTTTCAATGATGATATTGTGTTCAGAACCAGGGATTCCGCAGGTATTGAAGCTCCTACCTTGGATCCCGTAGTCATCTCGGCTGGTATCGGGCCGGCTATTGTCAGAAGAGTTCTCATTGGTTGTGGCGCATCCTGCAATATCCTCTTCAAGAAAACATTCGACCAAATGAAGATCCCTATGGCTGATGTGCAAGCCTCATCGCAGAAAATCGCTGGCTTCACTGGGGAGCCAAAACAGCCGATAGGAACCGTTGATTTGTTTGTGGATCTTGGAGAAGGAGAGAGAAAAGTGGTCCGCAAGCAAACTTTTGTGATTGTCGACGAATTTTCTGCTTATAATGCTTTCCTTGGCCGTCCAACTCTCGCAGCATTCAAAGTTGTTCTGGCCCCATGGTGCCTCACCATTAAATTTCCCACAGATAATGGAGTGGGAGTTATAAAAGGGGATCAAAATGCGGGGCGGGAATGTTATCTAACAGAGCTACGAGAAACGAGGAAAAGAGAAATGGGAAAGGATGCGGCAGCCCCAATCCGCATCAAAGAACCAGCCTTGTAGCAATTACAGGGCGGACCCTGCACTGGCGAGCACAGCGGAGCAAGGAAAGAGATGGATCCTAGAAAAGTCAGTGCAGGGGAGAATAGAGTGGTACCAGTGGAAACGACAATACCAGTACCTGTTGACCCAAAGGACCCAAACAAGGTGTTGAATGTGGGTTCACAACTTAATGTGTCAATTCAGAATATCTTAATATCTTTTTTAAAGGCAAATTTGGATGTTTTTGCTTGGACTCATGCCGATATGTGCGGAATATCCCTAGAAGTTGCAGTACACACTCTAAATATTGATCCAAAATTTACACCTGTGAAGCAGAAAAGGAGAACTCAAGGTCCAGAAAGGTCGGCAGCGTTAAAAGAAGAAGTTGATCGGCTCATGGAGAATAATTTTATCAAAGAATCTACCTATCCGAATTGGGTTTCAAATCCAGTGCTGGTTAAGAAAGCCAACGGAAAATGGAGAGTATGCATCGATTTTTCAGATCTAAACAAGGCCTGCCCCAAAGACTGCTTCCCATTACCCAGGATCGATCAACTGGTAGATGGAACAGCGGGACACGAATTGTTATCTTTTATGGATGCCTACTCCGGATATAACCAGATCATGATGCATGAGCCAGATCAGGAGGACACGAGCTTTATCACCGACGTTGGTCTTTACCGCTACAGAGTTATGCCCTTCGGGCTGAAGAATGCAGGGGCAACATACCAAAGACTTGTTAATGCTATGTTCAAACCGCAATTGGGCAAGACTATGGAAGTCTACGTCGATGACATGTTAGTAAAGTCTAAGAAAGCAGTGGATCACATAGAACACTTAGCAGACATGTTCGCAGTCCTCTGAAAATACGGAATGAAGCTCAATCCTTTAAAATGTTCATTTGGAGTGGAATCCGGAAAGTTTTTAGGTTTCATCGTGAGCGCTAGGGGCATTGAGGCTACTCCAGCTCAAATTACCGCCTTAAAGGAAGTCAAAGCTCCTAGAACGAAGAAGGAATTGCAAAGTCTCAATGGAAAAGTCGCCGCCTTGAGTCGGTTCATTTCCAAAGCCACAGATAAATGCATCCTATTCTTTGACGCCCTAAAGAAAGGAAAGAAAAACTTCGATTGGACTCCCGAATGCCAAAAAGCCTTTGATGAATTGATTCGCCATATGGAAACGCCTCTAATACTTTCTAGGCCTGGCGATGGCGAGGATCTTCTTATATACTTGGCAGTATCATCTCATGCTTTAAGTGCAGCGCTGATACGAGAAGACAAGAGGATTCAACATCCAGTTTACTATATCAGCAAAAGACTCACTGGGGCAGAGATGAATTACTCTAAGTTGGAAAAACTCGCCTATTGCCTACTAATTGCATCTAGGAAGTTGAGGCAATATTTCCAAGCTCATCCTATCAGAGTCCTCACTAATCAACCTTTAAAGCAAGTCCTGTTTCGCCCTGAGACTTCGGGTCGTCTTCTAAAGTGGAATATTGAACTCAGTCAATATGACATCACTTATCATCCCCGAAAGACAATCAATGGACAATTTTTAGCGGATTTCATCGCAGAATTCACAGATAAGGGTAACAGTGAGGAAGAAACGATCGACGATTTCCCAATCCAATGGAAGTTATATGTCGATGGCGCGAGAAACGACTACTGCTCTGGAGCCGGAGTTGTACTCGAGACCCCTGAAGGTCGATCATTATGCTATGCACTAAGATTGGAATTTCCTTCAACAAACAATGAAGCAGAATACGAAGCCCTTATCGCTGGCTTAAGGATTGCTAAAGAACTAAACATCCGAGCGTTACAGATCTTCAGTGATTCTCAGCTTATTGTATGCCAAGTCAAAAAGGAATTCCAAGCGAAAGGGGGGAATCTGCCCGCCTACTTGTCAAAGGCTTGGGAACTCCTGGGTGATTTCGATCATTACATAATAAGTCACATTCCTCGAGAAGAAAACATGAAAGCAGATTCTCTCGCAAAGTATTCTAGCACAGGCGAAGCTCAATTTCTGGGGTTAACTCCAGTGGAGGTCCTGTCAACTCCGAGCATTGACGAGATGGATATTGATTGGATCATGAGCGTGTCTCAAGAGCAAGAATCATGGATGACTCCAATAACAGAATATCTGCTCAATGGCTCTTTACCGGAAAACTCAAAAGAACGAAAGAAGCTACTGAGGAAAGCCTCTCGCAATATAGTCCAAGATGGCCAGTTATACAGACGGGGATTCTCAATGCCGTTACTTCGATGTGTATCCAGGGAAGAGTCAAAAACATTCCTAGCTGAGATGCATGGGGGAGAATGTGGTGATCATTTAGGTGGTGAAACTTTAGCGAAAAAGATTCTCCGATACGGATATTTTTGGCCAGAAATTAATCGAGATGCAGCAGACTATTCCCGAAAATGTGACAGATGCCAAAGATTCGCCAAAATTCCTAGAGCTCCTTCCACTGAACTCACACAGATGGTTAGTCCATGGTCGTTTGCGATATGGGGGATAGACCTTGTAGGACCGTTACCAACTGCCAAATCTGGAATTAAATATGCCATTGTTGCTGTAGATTATTTTACTAAGTGGGCAGAAGCTGAACCACTGGCTACTATCACTTCAAAAAAGATGATAAGTTTTGTGACTAAAAGTATCATTTGCAGATATGGTGTGCCTCAAAAAATAATTACAGACAATGGTACTCAGTTCGAAAGTGTAGAATTCCAAGATTTTTGCAAACGATTCAAGATCCGAAAAAGCTTCTCAGCAGTAGCTCATCCGCAGGCAAACGGGCAGGTGGAAGCAGTAAATAAAATTATCAAGTCAACCATCAAGAAGCAACTTGAAAAAGCAAAAGGTGGTTGGGTCGATAAGCTACCGCTAGCACTATGGGCATACAGAACTACCCACAAAACTGCGACTGGGCACACTCCGTTTTCATTGGCATACGGATCAGAGGCAATGATTCCGGTAGAAACAGAGGTCCCTTCACATAGAAGAATCCATTTCAATCAAGCGGAGAATGAGAAACTACAGCTTGAGGCACTAGATCTCCTTGATGAAAAAAGAGAAGAGGCTGAGCTCAGAATCGCATCTCATCAGCAAAGGATAGCCAGACATTTCAATTCCAAAGTTCGCCAACGCAGCTTTGAAATTGGAGATCTAGTCCTAAAGAGAATTATGACAGTGACAGGTGTGTTTGGGCCAAATTGGGAAGGACCATATGTCATAGGTCAAAAGCTTCTGGACGGCACATTCAAACTCACTACTGTCGAAGGAGATCAAATTCCAAGAGCTTGGAACAGCAATCGCTTGCGTCCATACTTTACTTGATAGCTTTGTTGAAATATTGTAAAAAGAATTATGAATGTATGATTCATGTAATTGAAAGCGATTGTAAAACAGATGCAGGTGAATAATGAAAGACTATAAAGTGGATGTAGGCCCAAATTCTTGGCCGAACCACTATAAATCTTGTGTTCCTTATTATTATTACATGTTTGCTTTATTTTCGACATGAAAAGTACATTAAATGTATTACTGAAATGTCGATTTAAATTTTTGCAAGCAATGAAAACAAAACTTGCACATTACAAGACCAAGTGATTCTTGTTATCATTCAACAAACAAATTCAAAGTCGCAAAGTTCCCAAGCTTAAATCCTAGATAAGAAGTGCTTCAATTGAACGGTCAATGATTTCGCCGAAAACGGGCTTTAGGTAATAAATTGAGAAGTTTGAACAAACAAACATCCAATTAAGAAGCTTATGTCCGTTCTCGTTAACTGGCCTAGCAATGAAGTACACTTCTTTGGATTAAACAAGCTACTTGTAAGAGAAGGGAGTGCAAGCTTAAAAAAAAAATAGAGGATCACTGAAAAGGCATAAGCAAGTGGACAAGGAACAACTAAAGTCCTCTTCGGAGGCACAACTGTTCAGAGGATAAAGACCTCTAACGAAGCATATGCCGTAAAAAAGAAAGTTCTCTACTCAACCAAAAAAGATTGGAGGAGTCATGACCCTCCAACCATGAGAGAGTAACTTCCAATCCCACTTCGGAGGCCCATTTCACCAGGAGTTGAAGTGTTGCAACCGCTCTTTGGAATTTCACTTCACCAGAGTTGAAATGTAAAACAAAATAAAAGCCCTCTTCGGAGGCCCATTTCACCAGGAGTTGAAGTGTTACAACCGCTCTTCGGAATTTCACTTCACCAGAGTTGAAATGTAAAACAAAATAAAAGCCCTCTTCGGAGGCCCATTTCACCAGGAGTTGAAGTGTTACAGCCGCTCTTCGGAATTTCACTTCACCAGAGTTGAAATGCAAACAGAATAAAGACCTTTCCGGAGGCACATTTCACCAGGAGTTGAAGTAGCCGCTCTTCGGAGTTTCACTTCACCAAAGTTGAAATGCAAAACAAAATAAAGATCTCCTCCCGGAGACACACTCAAGAAGAAAGACCTCTTCGGAAGCCCACGTTTCACCGAGATTGAAATAAAACTTCCAAGTGTTGAAACGTGAAAAGGCTTTCTTCAAAGGCAAACTCTTTGGAGGTACACGTTTCACCAAGATTGAAATAAAACTTCCAAGTGTTGAAACGTGAAAAATCCCTCCTCAGAGGTACAACTTTCTATGTTTTTAAAAGAAAAAAAAGAAAAAAAAAGTTAAAGTATCCTTCAGAGGCCCGCTTTACCTCATAGAAGAATTCACTTGGTAAAATGTGTACATAAGCAAAAGAAAAAAATGATTTCTTCGAAGGACAAAGCGTAAAAACTTATATGAAGGGAGTTGTACTCTACGAAAAATTTCTTCAAGAATGAAGTAATTATTCTTCAGAAAATAAAAGTGCAAGTCCCCTTGAAGTATAAAATATTGCAGCAAGCTTATGGTATGGGGGCAACATGGTATAATTACATACAATATGGTATAGCCACATCGGCAAAAGTAATGCTCAAACAACATGCCATAAGCCCGCTGCAATATCATATAAATAAACTTGTGCAAAAATGAATAATAAATGCATTCACAAATTCAAACAGGAGTCTGTACAAATAAAGGATCATTTTATTCAATTGTATTGCAGATACAAGTTTCAAAATAAAAAGCAGGGGCCGGTACCCACACAATTCTCGACCAGTACATGCAAAAGACAAGAAGCTAAAAGTTGGAATCTTCATTTCTTCTTGCCACCTTTGGACCCTTTACCCGGCCGAATGGTTAGCTTTTCAGGTCGGTCTGTAGGCATAAGGGAAGAAGGAGAGGGAGGTGCAACTGGTGCAACTTCCGGTTCCTCTTCAGTAGCAATGATTTTCTTCCCCCTCCTCTTCGATGTTCCGTGCTTCTTTCTCCTCTTCGAAGAAGACTCACTCCCTGGAGTAACAAGAGCAGACAAAATTATGTCATCAGAAGGAGTCCGCTCCGGAGATATCTCACCTCCCTCAAGTCCCTCGTCTTTCTGCTCTTGCGAAGCGATAGGGTCATCTAAGCCATGAAGAGCCTCTATTTGCTCCTCTTGTGACCTGGGCTGTGAAGCAAAAGGAGGAGCCACCTGAAGAGACGGAGGAGGGATATCCGGAGGAGGCGAAGTTTGCACAGCACTTGGTGTTTCAACTGCAGAAGAAGAGAAGTTAAAAATATTAGTATCTCCCCAAAAGAAGGGAGATATGGGTTCGTCAAGATTCAAGAAGTAATCTAGAAGCTCATCAAACTTTTGAGGAGAAAGCAGGCAATCCACCTGAATCGGACCAATGTCAAAGTTACCTGAAGATATTTGCTTCGTTAGTTCAATATCATAATTTTGAGCTCCAATATCCTCCAAAGCCTCATCATCAGTAGGGGTAATTACCCCGGTTCTTGTAGGAGGCGGGGAATGAGCACTGGAACCTGTGATGTCAACCCCAGGAGAAACTAAAGGACGTTCAGAGGTAGAAGGTGGTAATTCTTTTTCAGAACGTTCCTCTTCCGCCATCCCAGTCCGCACTCTGGCGAGTTGCTCTTTTCCCTTCGCAAGAGCAGCGCGAGTTTCCTTATCTAGGTAGCGCGCCTCAAGCTCTTCCTCGGTATACCCGGCGCCTCTGAACATGTCGAGAGCAGCTTCCCACACTTCAGCCAAGGTGATTTCGTATTTAGGACCGAGAAAAGATAGACTGCCATGCCCCAAGACGCTGTGCAAGTAAAAGTCGAATAGATTTGAACTGACGTTGGCTTCCATGGTTTGAATAGATTCTTCAGCTGCGATTTTACTAGCCATGGCCTCATCTCGTTCTTTTTCAGTTTTAGCAAGTTGAGCTTTTAACGCTTCAATCTCCATGTCTTGGGCGCTCATTTTACTCCGCAACTGAGCGGCATCAGTGCGGTAATTCTCTACGACCTCTTCTAGCCTCTCAACTTTAGCTTCGGCATCTCTTTGGCCAGCATGTGCATCCCGCACTTGTTTTTGTAGCACCTCTTCTCTTTGAGTCTAAGTGTTAGAAGAGGTGGTAAGATCGTCTTTAAGCTGCTTGACTTCAGCTTCAAGTTTCTCGTTATACTCGGTTATGTTTTTCATCTCGATGTTGTGCTGGTCAAGAATCTTCTGCCATTCCGACTTATCGTTCTCCATAGTTAGCATCGCCTCGATATTGGCCCGATTGACCCTTTGGAGTTCATCAACAAGCTTTTGCCATCCAGACATTCTTTCAATATCAAGTCTGACGGCATCAAGATTTTGGTACATGGCTTCTTTATCAATGGGGACTAAATCAAGATCGAAGCGCACCCCCTTCAAGCACCAATTCGGGAATCGGCTCTGTAGGGTCGGTGGGCCCCTTTCAACACGATATGAAGGCCTATTAAGAAGTGTTTGAATAGCGCTTCCTTCAAGTGCAGGGGATTTGGAAGGAATGTCGATAGAGATGGGAGCGTCAAACTTTTCAGATATTGCAGATGCGTGCTTCTCACTGGGTTTGGCCCGCTTGCTCGGGTCCTCAACAATGTGGCTCTTCCCCCGACCATCATGTGTTTTACGTTTGTGAGAGTCATCGCCTCTTGAAGAAGACTCATGTCGCACATCTACCCTCTCATGACGTTCTTCATATTCTCTCCTCTCTCTAGCTTTTCGAGCAGCTCTCTGCTCATCGGTTTCTCTGGGACCAGTAAGGTAGCGTCTATAATCATAGTTGCCACGCCCTCCATAGCGCTGAAAGTCTTTATAGTAAGAGCCGCTGCCGCTACGCCCCATTGAAGGATCTGAAAGGCAAAAAGACAAGTCTTAAAAGCCTTTAGAGAAAGGAAGTCAAACACAAACAAGTGCTAAAAAATCCTAAGTGTTGTGTAATGTGTAAACTACACGCATCAAGCTACAAACCACTCTGTGGAGTAGAGGTGGTGATAACTTGAGTAGGAGGAGTTGGCATTTGTTGTAGAGAAGATGTCGCCTCGATTACAGGAAAGATAGTTTTGGAAACATCATCTTTAAAAAGTTCTTGTGAAGTCACAATTAGGTCGCTCAACCCCTCAAAAACATCATCACCGTCATGCTTTTTGGGACTTGCTTTCTCAACTCCTTCGTCAGCAGATCTCCCGGAAGATCGTGGAGGTTCTTCCTCTTCGATAACTGGGGCAAGTACAGACTTGTCAGACGGCCCCGCAGCATCCTTCGGAGTTGAACACTTCACTAGTGAAGCCTCGATAGCAGTTTCACTCCGCACAGGCTCTTCAATGGAAGCTGGGGCATCTAATGCTTCAGCCGGAGAATTAGGGACTTCGCAAGGATGGATAGATCGAGAAGGGTGTAGAAGCCCGAGTAGGTGCAAATACTCATCCCTCAATAAGAACTTAGCGCTCCTCTCTTCCACTGGCACAGCACTCAATCTTTCAAAAGTCGCCTTATGTCTTGAATCTCTTGAAAGAGGAGGAAATGCTGCAAGGGTAAAGGGCAAAAGTTAGCACTCGACAACTGCAATTTCGAAAAAGCCCAAATAGAAAGAATGAAACTTACTTCCAACTCTCCAGATGTTATAAAACCCCGGGAGGGCAACAAACAAAGAAGTACTGATTCAGAAACCCATGAGCACTTTCAGAGAGACCCATAATCAATTTACGGCCTCTCACGCTTCTCACGAGTGTAATAGAGGGATGGTCCTTAGATTTTATGAATGAGCATAAATAGAAAATCTCCTCAAAGTTGGGAAGGCGATTAAATGTCCTCATGAACAGTGCACATAGCCCTATTAAAATGGCATAACCATTTGGGTGTAATTGAAATGGAGAGATAGTTAAGCGAAGAAGAAGCTGTCGTAAGAAGTCATTGAAAGGAGGAATGGCTCCACTCAAGCACATTTGGCGATTAACAGCGATAAAGCCGAGAGGGGGCCTATCTGCAGTGTCATTTGGTCCCGGGAGTAAGGCGTCAGCTTTAGCAATACCAAACTGGATGCGCAGTTGGTTGAACACCCGCTGATTCAGGGTAGTAGGAGTTCTCTCCGGAGGGTCAAACAATGGGTTAGCCATTGGGAAGACATCTTCCGCCTGGCCCATCGACTCTTCGTGTTGAGAAGACATTCTATATAAGCAACTGGATGTTCAAATGTGAAGGTGCACGTTTCCTAAAAGTGTGTGAAGTGTTGTGCAAAACTAATAAGAATGACAAGTAAATATAACTAAAATCAAATTAGTCGATACTTATAGATTATTAAGTTTCAGAGCTTGTTGTCTCAAAGTTTAAATGCAGTATTGATGCAAACCAATCAGTTCTAGTTGATTGTTTTAACTTTGCTCTAATATGCCATTTGAGTTTGATTGATTAACAACATTTCATTCACATAATTCATTTGAAATAGTTATTCTTTATCGGCTAATCTGTCATTTGATATAGGCAGTCAATGGCAGTATATTCGCCTTTGTTCTCTGCAGAAATTGTGTTTGACAGGTTATTAGCTTACAAGTTGGTGCAATTTATAAACGAATTCAAGCTGTTCAGTTTGGAAACTTGTTCAAGATTTGTCAAAATCCTGAAGTTGTCAAGCTTGATGCAAGTCTTTAAGTCACAATATGAGTTAAGGGGTCGAAGTTCGATGCTTCAAATCAAGGCAAAGCAAGATTGCTTAAGTTTTAGGTCACAAGAAACAAGGCTGTGCAGCAGCGAAAAAATTGGTTAAGTCCTAAGTCGAGCAAGACTTAGCTTACTAAGTCATTAGAAGGTCCTAAGCTACTAAGTCGTTAGGAAGACCAAGCTATTCAAAGATCCTAACTCCTAAGTCGAGCACGGCTTAGCATGCTAAGTCGCTCAAAACTCCAGAACTGTTCAGGTTTGCTAAGTCGCTCAAGATCCCTGGGTCGTTCAGATCTGCTCACTCACTAACTTCTCCTCCACGTAACATTTCACTATCTCAAATTGCAACCCGATAACCCGTTAACAGCTGCATAAGGAAATTCACCATCATCTCCATGAAATTCATCATTCCTCCATGCCACCAAACCATCTAAAAATCAAGTCACCACCAATCTATCATAAGCCTAGTGCGGTCTCGCGAATCGCAGTAATGACGCGTTTATCAATGATTAAAGGTTATGATTCACGACGAAAGGAAGCGGTGGAGTAAATGGAGGTCGTGAAAGTCATGGTTCAATGGAATCGAGATAGGAACAGAGATAGGAAGATTCGCAGTCCAACCGAGATCATGGTTCGATAATGATTGGAATCACTTACGTTGTGAGAATAATTGGTGGATAGGAACTAGTTGATTCGAATTCTTCTTCAAGAAGCTTGGGAATCTGCTAAGTGAGTTAAGATATGAATGTGAATAAAAGGGAAGAAGAAGGCATCTCACCAGCTTATATACGCAAGCGGAGGGACTCGAATCGATACGAACGACTCAAGCCTCTTATAAGTCGCTAACGACTCAACGACTCAGGGTAGCATGAGTTAAGATGAGTCGAAGCACACGACCTACGACGTAGGCGCGTACTTCGAGGGGCAAATTTTAACCCTGTTGTGATTCACGACTTAAGAGTTACGCGACTTAGTGGGCCAAGGGACCAAGCGACTCATCAACTCAAAGTTTCTAACGACTCAAGAAACCTCGCGACTTAAGGAATGGACCGACTTAACTGGTTACGACTCAATTAGCTCGCGAGTTAAGGTTAGAGGCGACTTAGAGGAATGGAACGACTCAACAACTCGGGGTTTGTAGCAACTTGGTGTTCAACGACTTAACGGGTTAATGCACTCAGCGACTTAGCGAGTTAGAGTTTACAGCAGCTAACGAGTTAGCGAGTTAGCAAGTATAGCAAGTTAACGAGTTAGAAAGCTAACGAGTCAACTAGTTAATAAGCCAGCGGGTTAGCGAGTTAACAAGCTCACGTGTTAGGAAATGAACAACCTAACCGAGGGAGGTCCAAGCGGCTTAAATTAACCCGAAACAGTCACTAAGTGGCTTGCTGATTTTAAGTCGTTCACGACCTGCTAAGTCTTAACCCGTGTCCCTGTAACACGTTAACTCGCGAAGACTTACTCTAGGTTGCAAACGAGTCAAGCTAACCCATGAAATCCTTGACTTCGTGAAAACTTGCCTTAAGTCGCGGCTGGGTTAAGCTAACCCGTGAAGTTCTGTAAGTCGCATACGACTTAATCCAGGAAACTCTATAAATACGGCATGTGCTCCAACATACAAGGGGACTTTTTGGCCAATCATTTCAAGCGCCAATACTCTGCTGAATTCTCAACTCACCCAACACTTCAAGTTCGAAAGACATTTCAACTAACTTCAAGAGAAAATCTAACGCAATCTACATGGATTCGAAGAATTCTTCTCTACCAAAGTTCTAGTTGTTTGTCTCGTCATAATTGTAATTGAGGATTGTTGTAAAGTTGCAATCGGTTTAGCAATAAAGAGAATTAAAGTGGATGTAGGCTTGCCTTGGGCCGAACCACAATAAAATCATTGTTATTCACTGCTTTTTTCTATGATTTTCTGCTTATACTCTGCTCCCGAATCATCGGGTGGTGCTTTCACAACTACATTTCATACACCGGGGTGTTAGCGTTCAAATTTTAGCGTTAACAACAGGCAACAAGTTCACCCAATTGGTTTTCCAGGCTACAATCACACCTTTTCTCGCTTGATTGATTTTACAGGCTACCATCACACCTTTTCTCACTCAATTAATTAAAAAAAATCTATAACTCTGAATAGCACTGGGATCTTGTTGAGATAGTGATAAAGAATCAAACCAGAGATGATCTAGTTAGATTCAATGGGGATTTTGACGGAGTAATGGTAAAAATGTATATAAAGAAATGTGGAAGAAGAAGAGGAGTGAAATCACAGAATATATGAATGTAAATTCGTTTAAAACAATCCCTATTTATAGTAGAACAATAGCCATGCCCATTCGTGAAAGGATATGATGAATAGACACTTCCTTTGAAATTCAAAATTTTAAAATAAACTATCACCTTGTCGACAAGGGTATCTTGTGGTTTTCGACAAGCCTAAGTAATTTTTGATAATTTATTTTTCTTTGAAAATAACTTCTATCCTGCATTAAAACTATTTTAAACTTTATAAATATACTTAACTATAGTTAAAACACATAAGTAAGCATAGAGAATAATATTTTGGTATATAAAATTTTGCTATAATTTTATATTTAAATCTAAGTATAAATATTAAAAGTTAAATATATTATAATTAAAAGATATTTTAAAACCAGGGATAACTTGATTTTGAAAATAAAGTTTATTTTGAGGCTAAAAGTATTTCAAAAATAGGATGGATGTTTTTCATTCTTTTAAAAGGAAGATTTTGAAATCGTTTTGAAAACAAGATATAATTTTGTCAGACATTTGAATAAAATTTAGTGGATACAAAACAATGTTCTACTAGATTTTTCATAGGTTCCATCCTACTTAGGGTTCCATCCCTTTAACGGGCTCGAAGTGGATTCCATTCCACGAATAAAATGGATTTTAAGATGTCAGTGCTTTTCTAGGAATTTTAACAAAATTCCTAATTAAATTACTTACTATTGAAATCTTGAACTCTTGATAATCTTGATACTCATGAGTCTTGAATCTTGATATCTTCGATCTTGAATGTATCAATTCTTGAATCTCTATACTATACAGTCTTCATTCTTTGGTACCTGTATATATATCCTGTATATACATATATACATATATATATATATATAAATAATAATGTTAGTATTTATATTTTATAATCTTATTCTAAGGTTGTTGTCATCAAAACCATCTTCTCAGGGACTAATAATCTCTCCCTTTTTGATGATGACAACCTTTGTTTATAACATATTACTTCTATCCGAATACATCCCCCTAAAACTAATAAGCCCCCCCTTAATCTATGCCTAACTATCCTATTTTATACTTCTCCCCCTTTGTCATCAACAACAACTAACTCCAAACTATATAACTCCCCCTTAATCTAATACTATATTACATTTGATTATAATGATAGTGTTATCATAAATAATCAACACTTAATTCTAAAACTAAAATTTAACCCTTAGTAACTAACTATCCTAACTGAGAATCCATATATGATAATACTTATAATAGTGATAATGTGAGAATTCAAATATAAGAACACAAATCATTTATTAATTACATATTGTTACATTTACATTTGCGTAGAAAATGTAAGTAAGATCATATAACGATAAGAAAGAGAGAAAAGAAACTAATGTGTGTCCTTGAAAATGGGAGATCTATGAATCGAGCAATTTGGGTAGTGGAAACAGAAATTTCCACGTTGTTCGACTGGATTTTACATCCTTGTCAAAGCACACTTCGCCAATGCAAACAAATTTGTCATAATCTCCAATGAGCTCTACTTCCATGAAGGTTTCTTCTTCTTCTTCCTCGCTGTCCTCTTGCACTTGATTACCTGAAGATTCTTCATCAATCAAGATGGGATTGGCGTGACTGTCCGTTAGAAACTTTTGTAAGTTTCTAAGGATTTTTCCTTGTCGTTCTTGTTCTTTGGCCATTCTGATTTGCACTACTTGAATGTCAGTCATTAGTTGCAGTGTGTCTATCAAGGAATCCTCCATTTTTATCACTCGTGCAAGCGTAGTTCGTTGAAATGTCCAGTAAAAGGAGAAGCAAATGAAAAGGTTGAATTTTTATTTGATTTGGAGGAGGAGGCCATTGTTCTATTGTTTTCAGAAGTTAGATTAGAGAAAGGACAGAAAGAATGAACAAAATTTTGAAATAAGAAGAATATATAACCACTCATTTGAATTTTGGTGGGAAAATTTCAAAAGAAAAAAATTGTTATATGTCGACAGGGTTAAGGAAGAGTTGTCGACCGGGTACCTATATTTTTACTATTTGATTTATTCCAATTTAATTTTTTTAACTATACTTTGTTATTTATATTCTATATTTCAGTTATTGAACAAATACCTAATTCTCTTCTTAATTTAGTAAATATAGATTCATTTAAGGGTTTTGTTAAGATATTTGCAATTTGTTTCTCGAAATTGATATAATCAAGAGTAATTACTTCCTTACTTATATTATCTCTGAGAAAATGATGTCTGATATCAATATGTTTTGTGCGAGTATGATGAGTAGGATTTTTGGATAAATTTATTGCACTAGTATTATCACAATAAATTGGTGATTTGAGATACTTAAACCAAAATCTTTTAAAGTTTGTAGCTTATATATTACTTGAGAGCAAGCCAAAGCAGCAGAAATATACTCTGCTTCGGTTGTTGATAAAGAAACTGTGTTCTGCTTTTTACTAAACCGAAAAATCAGAGAATGCCCCAAAAAGTGACAAGTTCCACTTGTTCTGTTTCGGTCTGATTTACAACAAGCGTAATCAGCATCACAGTAAGATATTAATTCAAAAGAATCATTTTTAGGATAAAATAAGGCATAATCAAAGGTGTGTTTAAAATATCTTATGATACGTTTTACAGCTTTTAAATGGGTCTCTTTAGGTTGGGATTGATATCTTGCATAGAGACAAACACTATGCATGATATCAGGTCTACTAGCAGTGATATAGAGTAGTGATCCAATCATTCCTCTATATAATTTTTGATCTACATCTTTCGGGAGATCTTCTTTACTTTGGTACTCATTGGTTGCTATGGGAGTGGGTTTTCCACTTGCACTAGCCAAACCAAATTTACTAACTAGGTCTTTAACATATTTTCTTAACCGATAAAGATACCATTATCTAATTGTTTTATTTGCAATCCTAGAAAGAAGTTTAATTCACCCATATGACTCATCTCAAACTCTATTGTCATTATTTCAGAAAATTCTTTGTTCATTTCAAAATTAGTTGAGCCCAAAATGTTATCACCCACGTAGACTTGTACTAGTTGAATACCATTTTTATTTCTTTTAATAAAAAGAGTATTATTTACTTCATCAATTTAAAAGTTTGATTGTAATAAGTAAGATCTTCGTCTATCATACAGGCTCTAGGAGCTTGTTTTAGACCATATAGAGCTTTCTTAAGTTTGTAACACGATTTGGTAATTTTTCATTTTCAAAAAGTGGTGGTTGTTCAACACATACTTCCTCTTTTACAAATCCATTTAAAAAGGCACTTTTAACATCCATTTCAAATGATTTGAAATTATTATGATTTGCGAAAGCAAGTAGAATCCTAATGGCTTCTAATCTTGCTACGGGAGAAAAGGTTTCATCAAAATCTATTCCTTCTTCTTGACAATAACCATGAGCGACTAACCGGGCTTTATTTCTAAAAAACTCACCTTGTTCATTCATTTTATTTTTATAAACCCATTTAGTTCCAATTATAGTTTTACTTTCAGGTCTAGGAACAAGTTCCCAAACATCATTTCTAGTGAATTGATTTACTTCTTCTTGCATAGCCAAAATCCATGAATCATCAGTTGATGCTTCTTTTGGATTTTTGGGTTCAATAGTTGATATAAAGGCTACATTGCTCATTTTACTTAGTCGATTTCTAGTTGAAACAACAGGTTGCATATCTCCTAGTATATTTTCTATAGGATGATCTTTTAAAAGTTTAATCTTTTTATTAGGATGATTAATTTCATTATTAGTTTCAGTTAACTCTTGATTTTGAGTGATTAAATCCTCTTCATCATTTGTATCTTCAAAATTTTTGAGACTTTCGTCGAATGAAACATGCATTGTTTCTTCGATGGTGTTAGTTCTTAAATTAAACCCTCAGTATGCTTTACTTCTATTAGGATATCCGGTGAAGATACCTTTGTCTCATTTAGGATCAAATTTATCTAAGTTATCTTTTGTATTTAAAATAAAACACTACCAAAAAATTTAAAAAAAGATACCGTAGGTTTCTTTGTGTGAAGAAGTTCATAAGATGTCTTATCAGTTTAAGGTCTAATTAAAATTCTATCTAAAATATAACAGGCGATAGCAACTGCTTCTGCCCAAAAATATTTTTGTTATTTACCATCTGAAAGCATAGTTCTCGCACACTCTTGAATCATCCTATTTTTATGTTCTACTACTCCGTTTTGTTATGGAGTTCATGAAAATGAAAAATTGTGAGTTATTTCCTTTTTATTACAGAATTCCTCAAAATTTTCATTTTCAAATTCACCATCAAGATCACTATGGATGGTTATAAATTTAACAGAAAGTTGATTTTGAATCCATTTTGTAATGTTTTTAAAACATACAAATGCATCACTTTTGTGTTTCAAAAAATATTGTCCACGTAAATCTAGAATAATCATCTACAATTGCAAAAATATATTTACTATGATTTATTGACAGAGTTTGAGATGGACCAAATAAATCAAGATGAAGTAATTCAAGAGGTTTTGAAGTTGAAATCATATCTTTTAATTTAAAGGAACTTTTTCTAAGTTTTCCCAACTGACATGCATCACATAAACTATCTACTTTAAAATTCATTTTAGGGAGAACTCTTACTAGATCATGTTTTGAAGTCTAGATAAGAGTTTGAAATTCAAATGCCCAAATCTTTTTTGCCAAATCCAAGGGTCACTTGTATTTGCCAAAAGACACGGGTTATCATTTGAAACTTTCATACTGAGAATGTAAATATTCTTTTTCCTAATTCCCTCAAATATTATGGTTGAAATATTATCTTCTATGTGACACTTATCTTTTTCGAATTTAATTTTATTTCCTTTATCCAAAGCTGACTAATACTTAGCAGATTATGTTTCAAATTCTTAACTAGCAAAACATTAATAATAATAATAGGAGTTTCAGAGTTACCGACTTTGCCGATGCCAATCACATATCCTTTTGAGTTGTCTCCATAGTTAACTAGTCCTTCGTCTTTTTATATTATATCATTCAACATATCTGCATTACCAGTCATGTGTCTAGAGCATCCACTATCGAGTATCCATTTACTCTTTTTTATCTGCACAATTTGTCCATTGTGGAATGATTCCTCAACACCCATAAAACAAGTTTCCTGCACATCATACAATTTTGGTAGACAACTTGAATTTGAATATTGATTATATGTAGACTCAAGAGACAATGATGATCTGAATATTTCTAAACTAGTATTAACAAGTTTTTTAAACATAGCCATTTTAAAAGCTTTTTCAAAAATCATATTATGAAACTTTGAAAACCTCGCTCTGATACCAAATGTGAGAAATGCGGATTACGGATCTTAAGGCTTGTAACACTAGAGAGGGGTGAATAGTGTTTTAAGGAATTACTAATTCTTTTTGAGTTTATATTAATTTGAACACAAATGTATGCAATATTCGGACACAGATATGATCACAGAATCAAACACAGATGCAGATATAAAGTAAAAGCAATAAAGGAATGAACACATTGGATTTTATACTGGTTCGGAGTTACCCTACATCCAGTCCCGCAACACAAGTACGGATTTCCTTTCAAAATCAATTCTTACAATTACACCCTCGATTTCAAGGCCATGAGGTACACCGCTCCAGATTCACAATCCTCTGGGTAGAGGTACTTGAATTTACGGGCAACAAGTTCACCCAATTGATTTTCCAGGCAACAATCACACCTCTTCTCGCTTGATTGATTACAGGCTACAATCACGCCTTTTCTCACTCAGTTAATTACAAAGAAATCTATAACTCTGAATAGCACTGGATTTTGTTGAGACAGTGATAGAGAATCAAACCAGAGATGATCTAGTTAGATTCAATGGTGATTTCGGCAGAGTAATGGTAAAAATGTGTATAAAGAAATGTGGAACAAGAAGAGGAGTAAAATCAGAGAATATATGAATGTAAATTCGTTTAAAGCAGCCCCTATTTATAGTAGAACAATAGCCCTGTCCATTCGTGAAAGGATATGATGAATAGACACTTCCTTTGAGATTCAAATTTTTAAATAAACAGTCACCTTGTCGACAAGGATATCTTGGGGTTGTCGACAAGCCTAAGTAATTTTTGATAATTTATTTTTCTTTGAAAATAACTTCTATCTTGTATTAAAACTATTTTAAACTTTATAAATATACTTAACTGTAGTTAAAATACGTAAACAAGTATAGGGAATAATATTTTGGTATATATAAAATTTTACTATAATTTTAAATATATTATAATTAAAAGAAAGTTTAAAACCAAGTATAATTTGATTTTGAAAATAAAGATTATTTTGAGGTTAAAAGTATTTTAAAAACAGGATAGATGTTTTTGATTCTTTTAAAAGGAAGATTTTGAAATCATTTTGAAAACAAGATATAATTTTGCAAAACATTTGAATAAAAGTTGGTGGATACAAAACAATGTTCCACTAGATTTTTCGTAGGTTCCATCCTACTTAGGGTTCCATCCCTTTAACGTGCTCGAAGTGGATTCCATTCCACGAATAAAATGGATTTTAAGATGTCGGTGCTTTTCTAGGAGTTTTAACAAAATTCCTAATTAAATTACTTATTATTGAAATCTTGAACTCTTGATAATCTTGATAGTCATGAGTCTTGAATCTTGATATCTTCGATCTTGAGTTTATCAATTCTTGAATCTCTATACTGTACAATCTTCATTCTTTGGTAATTGTATATATATCCTACATATACATATATATCTAAACAACAATGTTAGTATAAATATTTTATAATCTTATTCTAAGTTTGTTATCATCAAAACCATCTTCTCAGGGACTAACAGCATCATCATAAATAGTTAACCCTTCTCATCCATCTATAATAGCCAGAACCGGGGCATTGGTCAATCTTTCTTTAAACTCGAGAAATGCACCTTCACACTTCATTGTCCATTCGGACCTAACATCCTTTTTCATTATCTTGGTCAGGTGAGAGGCGATTTTTAATAATTCTTTATAAACTTTCTATAATAACCCGTCATCCCTAAAAAGCTTCTCACTTCATGGGACTCTAGGGTCTTTAGAAATCTTGCACGGCAGTTACCTTTGCCGGATCAACATAATGTCATCACTGGACACAATATGACCAAGGTATTTCACTTCTGACTGCCAAAAGTGGTAGTTGGAAAACATACCTTTAAGAATGTTTTTTCTTAATGTTTCAAAAATTACTTCAAAATGGTGTTTATGTTCTTCCTCGGCTTTGGAATATATAATGATGTCGTCAATGAAAACCAATACAAACTTATTAAGAACATCTTTTAAAACTCGATTCAGATGGTCTACGAAAAATGCAATTGCATTCGTTCGTCCAAAAGGCATAACTAACTACTCATAAAAAAAGTTTGGCCCTCTAAAAATAGTTAAGGGTATATTATCCTTTGCTACCCCTAACTGATGGAAACCCGTAGCAAGGTCTAATTGGATGAATACTTTAGCCCCATAAACTTGGTTGAACATATCATCCATGCAAGGTAAGGGGCATTTATTTCAAATAATCTGCATGTTTAACTCCTTATAGTCCACATCTTAGTGAGTCATCAAACTTAGCTATAAAAACAACTACTGAACCCAACTTGATTGACTAGGTCTAATCAGACCTCTTCTTAACGAATCATTAGTTTGAATAACTAGCTTTCTCTGGGCCATTTTACACAGGGGTTGAATAATAGGTCTAGCACCAGGAACAAAGTCAATATGAAGTTTAATTTCCCGATGGGGAGGCAAACTGCCACTAGCTCAAAAATATCCAGGACATCATTAACAACTTTTATCGATCCTAAGACCTTGGGGATGAATCAAGGGTATAAAGGAAACT
This sequence comes from Allium cepa, assembly GCA_030765085.1. Lineage (NCBI taxonomy): Eukaryota > Viridiplantae > Streptophyta > Magnoliopsida > Asparagales > Amaryllidaceae > Allium > Allium cepa. The sequence continues at coordinate 514,343,811 of CM060941.1, forward strand.
CCTCATTAAATCCTTAGGCTCCCTACCGGATCCTTTATAAAATATCTCAACTTGGTTCTTAAAAATATCTTTGTCTCAATGCAATTTAAAACAGCACTAGTACAAAAAGTGCATATTGCTTCGCCTCATTTGCATTGGCTGAAGTAAAAACTGATGAAAATAGAACTATTTTCATCAGTTCTATCTTAATAACCGATGCAATTGATACGTGGAAAGCAATAGGTAGTAAAAAAAATCAAATTTGCATCAGTTCCCACCAACAACCGATGCAAATATTTTTAGTCGCATCAGTTTTAAAGTCAACCGATGCAACTACATGTTGATGGCAAAATGAAATTTAGGAGGGAAATAATGAAAAATTGGCTCCAAAGTAACTATTTTGGACAAATGTACGCCTATCTCCAAAACAATTACACAGTTCCATTATAAAATCGCATGCACCCAAATCTAACTTTTCCACACCAAATTTCACAGACAAGATTCTCAATTCAACATTGATTCAAGTCATTGCTGCTTGGAGCTTGCAATTTGTCGATGACTTGGGTTAAAGGTCAACTTATTCATGTCGATTGTTGTGGATGAAGGCGGAGTTCTGGTGGTTGTAGGTTGCGATGTTGCTTATTGGAGTTCGCGAGTAGTTGTAGGGTCTTGAAGTTGGGTTTCGAAGTGTTCGAGGCGATTGTTGAATCGATTTGGTTTAAAGGAGTTGTCGCGATTGAGTTGAGGTTGAAAGTCACGGTCATGTTTGGGTGGTGATCGTGGTTGCATGAAGTCGCGGTAAAATTGAGGGCGAGTGCAGTGGTTTCTTGAGTTTGTTGATGGTCAGGGATGTAACAGTGTGATTTGTGGGGTTACTGGTTTGGAGATGATCATAGAACGGGAAGCAGTTTTACTGTAGGATGAAATGTAGTTTGGGCAGAGGAAGTGTAGGCAATGGGCAAAGGGTATAGCTCGCTGTTGGAGGTGGTTTTTCTACAGAGAGTAGGAGTGTAAATGCAGCAGTTTACAGATTGAGTGGCCGGTTGATGATGGAGAAGGCACCTGTGGCAGTTGTGGGGTGGATGGCACAGTATGTTTGAGGTCCTATTTGGCAGTGGTGGAAGTCAAGGGTGGTTTTAATGGAACGGTGTAATTGCTTGGAGGCAAGGTCATAAGTGGTGGGTTGACCAGTTCAACTATGAGGGGAATTTGGTTGCAGAACTGCTTTGAGGTTACTGTTTTCAATGCTCGTAGTTGTAATTTTCAGCAGTGAGGTTGCGATTTCGATTTTTTGGTGAGGGTTGGCTGCTGAAGGAGATGGTGCTGGTTGACTTGGTGGAGCGGAAATTAAAGTTTTTTGGAAGTGCAGAGGTCAGGTGAGGATTAGTCAGTTCTGATAGCAATAGCAGTAGAGGTAGTGACTGATATGCGGCGGTAGTTGTGTCGAAATGTTGTAAGTATGACAGTGGTTTTTTTCACGGAAGTTGAAATTTTGACGTTAAAGTGGTGGGTGTTGGAAAATAAGTATGGCTAGAGATTAGAAATGTTTGTTTGAGCAAGTTGAGGGAAGGCATCAGGTGTTAAGGTTATATGACAATTTTCAAATTGAGGGAAGGCAGTAATGTTAATGTAGAAGAAGGTTAAAGAGATATGGAGTAGTTGCAGGCAGGCTAGGTATTTGAAGTTGTAGTTATGGTTTCTTGTTGGATGTGTTGATGTTAGGAGTCTGCTCCACAAACAAAGGCCACTCCAATCTTAAGCACATCCACTATCAACCTCTCGTTATAAGTTTGCTCCGCAAACAAAGGCCATGTCGCGAAGGGCAGCCCTACACATATCCTTTCCAAGCTCGAGTTCCGTCCACAGTGCGTCAAATATCCTCCTACCGATTTATGATTCAGTGTCATTATCTGGGGCTCCCACCCTCTAATAATCAATCCTCTTCCTTCGACTCTCTCTTCATATCCCTTCGGCATCCACTGATCATCTCCATGGTCTCTGACTACCCAAATGAATGCGTGCCCTGACCCCTCGAGCCCTACAGCTAGTTCACGCAACTGCCTTGTAGAAAAGGAACTCGCACTCCCAAAACAAACGTACAAAACCGAACACGCACTCTTACTCTCCAGCCACTTTATACATGAACTTTCATCTATGGCCGACTTACTGCCTCTGCTAAAGCTATCCATGTTCTTATCGTTCAGCAACAAAGGACCAATGTGCCACGCTTTTTTCCCTACAACTCTTATGAAGTGCTCCACATAATTAGCTTCAAGCTCGTTGAAGCTATTGACTATGAAGCCATGGTTGAGTTTCTCAGCTTCTTTTCGCTTTATGAGTAGTTGGAAAACAAAAGGAGCGATCTTTTGAAAGTCTGGAATCAAACCACGGGGCATCTCTATTCAATGAGGGAGGTTTGGTAGGAGTATGGTTTCTATAGTGGAATGGTTATCGAGGAGTTTGTGTTGTTCTACGGTGTAGGACATGCACCTGGAAGAGTAGTTGAAGCCATGGAAGTTTAAGCTGGGGATGTTGAGCTCGGAGGCAACTTTGTGGATCCATGAAAGGAAAAGGCAGGCTACTACACAGTATGGGTTCGTTTCATACCTTACAATGTATTTTTAACTTATCCCACTTGTTTAATTTCCATCATTTTAATTGGTAGAGGTAGTAAATTAATCTTGTTGCTTGCACTAACATGACTGCATAACCAATGTCTTTATTAACTGACTATTATAAATGGTCATTGTCCGTGTTCCTATTCAGTTTGTTCTTGCCTTCTTAATGTATTTTTTCTAACTTTATTTTGCAACATAGAAACTTTTAAGAGTAGGAAGATTAGGTGCATGTTGGTTTAGATTTTTCCATTAACCTTCAGTCATCCATCTACTAATAATTCATTCAGTTTAATAGGCAAAAATATTGAAAACAATGTTCTTTCTGAAACTCAGGTATTCACTTTCATTAATCCTCAGTTTTTTCTTATACATATTTTGGGTATCATGTGGAGCTCTTTCTACACTTTGTATTTTTTACAACTCAAAATCAAATGTTTTTAACTCATGATGGTATTTTTATCAATGTTTAAAGAGAGTATTCACAACAATTTTCAGGAAATGATAGGAGAAGGGTATAGAAACGATGAATCAGAGTAGGAAATGATGTGAGTATTGATGGTTGAACTGCAAGGGATGGTTGCAGCAATTAGGTGATGTGGAGTATAGAGAATGGCAATTCTCTATACTTTTCTATACATCCTCAATCTGCCCCACATTGTTGAGCATTACAACGGCGATATTGAGATTTTCTTTCGTTGGCAAGCAATGTGTTGGTGGAAAATGGATGATAGCCAACAAGGAAGCAATAAATTCATGTAGCAGATAGACCGTGAGGACCCCCACATTGCTGAGCATTAGAGGTAGCGAAAATGCATTAAGCGATGAACTCAGCTTCTATTTAATAGGTTGACGATAACTTAGGATGAACATAATAATTAATTTGGTTATAATAATGTAAACAATCAAGTGCCTATTATAATTTAAATTACGTAAATGAGTAGATGCGATAATCAAATAGTTAAATTAACATTGTGGTTCAGTATGAACTTTATGGACATAATACAAATGTCGAAATATTGTGCTATAGGTAAGTGTGAGTAGCAAATGTGCATGTGACGCCATCACCCTTACACTTTTGTACGTCATGTATATTGTGCAGTTGTTACTATCCATGTATTATGATTGTATTACCTTGCTATGTGTTAGTGTTACACCTTCATCCATTTATATGCCTAGTTATATATGTTACATTATATTTTGGATATTGATACACTCACATCTGACGTAGCCTGCTGAACCAAGGTTTTTCGTCTGTTTTGATTTACATATAACTTCCCGTAGATTGAAAGGTTATTCGTTTGTTTTGATTTAAATATAACTTTGGGCAGATTGAGGATTTATAGAAAAGTTTGGTTGCAACAATTAGTTGATGAAGGAGCAGGAAGTTGAAATGTGGAATGGCAGTAGGTTGGAGGCACTGATGAGGCAAGGATGGATGTTGCAGTTTGATGTGCATGGTTGATTATGGCCAGTGAAAAAAAAGAGCAATATGCAACAATGAAATGAAGACAATAAAAAAGAAGAGAGCAATATGCAACAATGAAATGAAAATGAATGTATGAACCATTATTTTGTATAGATTATTAACACTTTAATTGATATATGTTTATTTTGGTATTATATTATTCAGTTTATATTTGCCATCAAATTTAATTTTGAATGATTGTAATATTGCATGCAATAATTGTTTTTTATAATCAATAATATATATGTGTGTGTGTGTGTACATTGTAATAATGGTTTCTGAGAATGACTTTTTTGCATCAGGTATAAATAGCTGATGCGATAGAGGGATTAGTTTGCATCGGTTGTTATAAAACACCGATGCAACAAGTTACTTTGTTGCATCGGTTTTCATTACAACCGATGCAACATGGGGGCTGTGTTCAAGCAACCAACCATGATATTTTGCATCAGTTGTTAGTAACAACCGATGCAAAAAGGACCTTTTTGCATCGATTTCAGAACTGATGCAAAAGTGCTAAGCCTGTTGCATCGGTTGCATATGCATCAGTTGTTGAACTGATGCAAAAGAGGGGTAAACAACCGATGCAAATGGCATGTTTTGTAGTAGTGCAGGTTTATTCTATACTAACCAATCCATAATAAGTAAAATGTCAAATCCATTAAAGTCAAGGACAAACATGTCCCCAGCAAAGTGGTGGGTAAGGTAAGAAATTTGTACATTTTCACAAATTAGACACGGGGTATTTGTACCACCAATGGGGTTTGACACACAAATAGGGGTTTCGACAAATTTTGGACTAAGCCCTAATCTATCTACCAATTCTTTAGTGATGAAACTTTGGGAAGTCTAGTATCAAACAAAACTTGAACTAAAATACCATTAATAAGTAAAGTGCCTTTCATGACTCGCTTCCCTTTTCCGCCTTCAATAGTTAAGGGTTCATTCTTAATAGTGTAAACCTCAATTTCCTGTTCCTTCTTCAATAGTGAGCATTCCTTAACCATGTGTCTAGGTTGATAGCAATTACAACAAAGTGTCTTCTGGATGATTGGGGAGATAGGCTTCGCCTACTGATAATGTGGAGAAATGTGCCCCTTTTTATTACAATTGAAACAAACATCTTTATACTTTTTCTCTGATCACCTCCTGTTAGTTTTCCCTTACCCAGCTTCTTTTCCAGTTTGGTTTAAACATCCTTTTATTTGGGGTAACAATACCGCCACTAAGTGCTGCTGCTAATGGAATCTTCTTCAAAAGCACTTCATGCCCCAAGGACATTGTAACATCCCCTACATGGAGGCCCAAAACTAATGGCTACAGACGCTACAGTCATCCATAGTTATTAATCCTCGGTGACCAAATACGGCAGTGTTAGATACATAAGTACAAAAAACACAAAAATATGGAAAAAAAATTAACAAATTAAAAACAAAATTCCACATTCCATTCAAAAAATCCATATCCTTTACACAATCCCAAAAGTGTTAGCCACGTTCAGTAAAATATAATTATTGCACATACACCAAGAGCGGCATATGAAGTTTCCCCTTAGATGATCTAAGTATGTAGTAAGGCTAATAAGTCAACCTTTATATCCAAAATACACAGTGGAAAAGGATAACTCTAAATAACTAACTGCCTCATGCACGCCTCTGGAAACTTTATGATCTAAGATGAGAACCTAAGTACCCTAAACCTCAGACTACTCAAAGTCAATTGAGTACCCGAGAGTTTAAGGGGAAAAACTTTGAGTCAGGCATAAAGACTGGTCTTAAAATTAATCTACCATCTCAAATCATTTAGATAACTAGTGAGACCAGGCATGGAATGGTTTTCCCCTCACTGGTATCTCAAAAACCTTTATAAACCATATATTCTGCTCCTGCATCCACAATGGTTAAAACAATTCAAAGTAGTATAATATGATATGCAAAACAATTGAATTAATTCCGGATTCCCATCCCCAATCAATTTAGACTATCTATCTCGGTTATAGTTTCTAGGACTATTGTTAACCTATTAGTTTTCATGGGTTTACTAATAACCTTTTTATAATTTATGGACACCCTGTCCTATTCCAGAGTTTTATGGGATCACTGAGAACCTATTAGCTCCTACCAATTAACTTGATCAATTCATAGGTTCCTTTGAACCTATTAGCGATTCCAATAACTCCACTCTTATCCTAGCTTTCATGGGTTGACTAGGAACCTATGGGTTATTCTAGTAACTCCCTTTTTAGCCTAGTTTTCATGGGTTGACTAGAAACCTACTTCTTTCTTATCCAAGTTTTCATGGGTTAACTAGGAACCGGTTGACTGATGTCAATACTTAAACCGGATAAAGTTTTCATGGGTTCATTACAAACCCGTTGGCCCCGGCCAACCATTCTTAATAAATAGATTTCATGGGTTTACTATGAACTTGTTGGTTACCCTAATAACTTCCTAATAATAGTTTTTATGGGTTTACTATGAACCATCTCCTAGACAACTTTAAATTTTAAGCATCCTATTGTAACGATCGCGATTTTTCGTTGCCGAAAAATCGAACCGTTAGGGTTTTAGAAGAAGAAAGAGGTAGAAGAAGAAAGAAAAGAAAGAGAAGAGAAAACAGAAAAACAAGTAACAGAACGAGAAACAATAACAGAATCTCACAGTCGCAGCGGAACAACATATAATAGATAAATGAATATTCATTAAAACAAAGAACTATACATTTTATACATTACATCACATTACATTACATCAATCAGAGTGTACGACAACAACAGCGGAAAGAAATACTATATACAATAGATAATAGACTACGCTATCTGGCTCGCCTCCAGATCTGCACAGCAACTCCCGAATCCAGAATAACCTGATAACCTAACTCTAGACTGCCCGTGTGGAAAATAGTGGGCACCCAGAGTTTAGGAAAGGAACAATAAACTCCAGGTCAGTCATGTGACTGGTGTGAGAACTCAAAACAGTTTATCTTTAAACAAGCAACAAGAAAATTTAAATTTTGAAATCCGCAATGCTTTTTGGAAAATGAAACTACCATAAGGCCTCCCGCCACACACACAATGCAAACGCAGAATTGGAGGAGATTTCTCCTTATGATAGTCAAAGATGCTTACTACGCGAAAATCAAATCATTTTTGATATTATTACTAGTGCATAGTGTAGAAAACATTTTCGAAAGTAGAATATAAATCCTAGCCAACATAGACATTCCGAACTATGCCTACTATAGCTACCATCCAAACAGTGGTGACCACCATAAGTGAATGGCAGGTAATACAACTAAAACCGTACAAGGCACGTATTGGATGAATGGATTTCCAACAAATGGTCAGGCTAAGGAACTTCCTACTGCCACATGGGATCGCCTCTGGCGGGACGTCCCGAGAAACTAACGTTACGGTTAGATCTCTGCCAACACAAGGCCGGGTTACCTCTGTAACTAGGTAACTACTACACGAATATGTCATCCCCCGGTCCTTTGGGACCTTTATCCGAGCGCTCGCAACAACACCACACACAGAAATATATATAGTGTATCAACATGAGTAAGCATCTGGGCTCCATACCATGATACCACCCTTTTCCAGAAGGAAATGACATACCCTAAAGGGCGCGACCCTCATAACCTTGCCGCATATTCCTGTTTCGACCATTTCCGGGGAGTGAGGTCCTGACGAAGTCTCGTCCACAAAGCTACGCTTTGTGCAACAAAGCCATGCTTTGGGTCCACAGATGACCAAAGCAATAATCACAAAGATAAATGATCAAACAAATGATCATATCCAAACGATCAACCAATGATCATCACACAGCAGCACTCAGCATGCCACATTACCAGATTGGGAAATATCGCTGATAACCTTCAACTACATAACCTCTGAGCTCGTACGTCTCAGAGAAGGGTGTTAAGCTAAGAGAATAAATTCTCCGCCACCAACAGAAATGTATTTGAAAGAAATCTGCTCTATCTCTCAAAATGTAATGTCAGACACGTAACCATACAAGTCTGTTCCGGGTTCGAACAGAACCGAAGGCACTTCCAAAGAAGCCCTTGCAATCCGGGTATTCACAATCCCGATAAAATTTCCCATCACAAAGGAAATCTCCATATCGTAGCTAAGATGCGGAGACAATCGATAGGTCATCCTATCGTTCTCACAAATACCCGGTCTTCACACCGGTCTTCAAATGCAATCCAAACGACGTATCGCATATTCGGAATGGGATATATGACACAAAGGTCCTCTCCCGGCTAAACCGAATAGCGAGCGCTTATTTTAAAAAAAATAAGTGTGCATTCAATTCCAAACAAACACAATCAATACCATCCAAGGGTAAATATTGATAGTCGGTTATTTAACTATCAATAAAGATGCGCCACATCATCAGATTCCAAATAATTTTTCCAAAATTATTAAGTCCCAAAATATCTTTACAAGATATATATATATATATACACCATTTACAAATAATTGCCCCAGTTATTTGTTTTACCAAAACCACTTCACGATAAAATTTTCCACACTTAACCAATTGAAAAACCAATTTCCAATTTACCTTTACCATTTGAAAACCAATTTTCAAATTACATTAACCATTTGCAAACCAATTTCAAATCACCTTAACCATTTGAAAACTAATTTCAAATCACCTTAACCATATATACCTTTGAAACAAATTTCAAACCACCAAACAAATCTTTACCGATTTATTTTACTTATGTTCCAAATTCGTAAATTATATTTTCATATTTAAAAATAAATCAACATTTATTTTTAAACAAATTTCCCTTCCTATTTATAAATTCCAAAGTGAATTTCCAATTTCCCAAATATCTACACATACACGATTTCAAATCAATTTCAAACTATTCACTTCGATTTACCTTTAAAAGGTGAATCCTCAAAAACGTTCCTTTTATATTGGAAAAAAAAACATTCCCATACTTATTTAATAATAAGTAATTCACAATTTAACTTATTTTCAACAATTTGGAAATATTCAATATACTTAAGTTACCGTTAAGTATTTTATTCCATTCTCTTTAAGAAAACATTCTTTTATTCACATTTATTTGGGTTAAAAACGAATGTTGCGTAAAACATCGTTACGACAACCCAAAAACACTAGTATATGGATTTGAAATTAAAAATAGATATATAAATCCAATACTATACCAATTATCCCCTTCTGATTCTCGAAAACGTCTATTTCAACAATTAATGTTGAAATCTATGTTTTCAATACTCAATACATTTTAAAACACCTTTAATTCGTTTTAAATTCCATTTAAAACATTCCTTTCCCAAAAACAAACCCATTTTATTTAATAATCTATTCAATATTCAAAATAGTGAATATAGCCCACTTAACAAATTCCCATATTTCAATTTATCAAATTCGATGGATTTCAATTTTATAAACATAGTTTATAAATTCCATTTCTATTATAAACCCCAATTTTATAAATTCCTTTATTAATCCGATGCAATTTACATAACCCAATTTCATACCCAAAAGCCATATTGTAAGTTAAATACTTATAATATTATTTATTTACCAAATCGTTCCTTTGAACTTCACCAATTTAAAATCTTATCACTTACAAGATTTCTTTATGGTTTATAATAATTTCAACTAATGAAATCTTCATTTATTAACAATTTCTATGAAATTCCCCTTTTTAATGCCCAAATCCATTTCTATAAGTTAATAACTTATAAATTTAAAATTTTCCAATAACCATTCGTTTTATAAATTTCACATTTATTAATCTATAAATCCTAGTGAAATTCATGTTATACATCAACTTAACACTTTATAAATTTATTCTATAATTTCAATAATTTTAATTTTAAAAACATCCATTTATAAAATCCTTTATATAAACCATTAATAATAATAACTTCCCGAAAACCAAATTTAACTATTTTATAAAAACCTATTATTGTTAAAAATTTCTTTTAAGTTATAATTTATAAAAATATAAATTTTTAAAACATAAAATTTTATCCATCTATTTATTTTAAAATTAAATCAATTCAAAATTTTTAATAAACCATATTCTTTGAAAAATCGATTTAAAACCCCTTTTAAATTCAAAACCGTTATTTTTAATTTTTTTTTTTAAAAATTTGAATCCGATGATGCAACAACATCAGATGGTCAATCACGGGAATAAGTGTCATATATCAATATGATTATCAACAATCAACATAATATTTATAAACAAATAAATATGCGAGGAATCCAGTTGGATCCCTCCAACCTGTTACCCTGCACCCACAGACGTTAGCACAATACCAATTCCACTTCGAGGTGGAATAACGCGGTATATGGGATTTTATAAATATTCCGCTTAATAACGGCGCAATAGGGTCTCATCCGCTATACGAGGCGGGAAATCAAATCCGATATATACATATGCCAATATATATATATCGCTATATATAGTATATATCCTACTATATCTACTAACACAATCAATCAGCAATCAACAATCAATATTAACTATTCAAAATTTTAAACAAAACCTTTCGATTGAGTGAGGAGTTCTCACCTTGATTTTATTTCCGTTTTCGGCGTTCGCTTCGAATAAAATTAAACGAACGTTTAATTTTACCCAAAATTCGAACGAGCTCCAATCGACTCCAAACTGGTTGCATCGCGAAGTGCTCGATCATACGATTCCAACGCAACTGATTTCGTGCAATTCCGACCTCGCATGAACAAGATATTGCATTTTAAACGTTGTACACGATTTAAATAAATAAATTAACAACTTTTATTTTCAAATTTTCCAGACCTAATCTTGGCCGTGCAAAAATTCAAGTCAACGAATCAAAGCCGCCCCTGCATTTCTTCCTCCACGCGACTCTCTCCCCAGGTATACACGCGCGCACGAGAAACCCAATGCCCCGTTCAACTCCTCCAGGTCGCGACCACCCTGAGTACTTTCCCTTCGATCAAGTGTTGCCGTTTCGAAGCCCCACTCCATCTCGACTTCCGTGCCAAAAGCCATGAGTTCCGGTCGCCCCTAGGCCATGCAATTGGCCTTCGAACGCATGCCCTTTGCCTTGAAATTCACGTCGATCTACGCCACGAAACCCGATCATAGCCGTTGGATCTATAGATCCAAGCGCCCTCTACGCTTTCCTAGTTGGAGATTTTGATAATCGTTGCATGGATTGATTGCAAAATGGAGGAGAAAACGGGAGATTATCGGCCATTAATTACAATGAACGGCGGCTGCTATAGTTTAGGGTTTTGAAAAATAAAAAATTATATTTATAACCAATTATCTTATTATTTTAACATTAAATCACTTATAAACCAATTTCTCAAACGATCTCCAATTTACGCATGCCGACAGGCGATTCTAAGGTTTTTCGGCGTTCCGGACGCAATGGAACAGGTTTCGTAAGCTAATTCGGAAGTATGTGTGAGATACGACTATAAACGCTCAATTTAAACTTAAACCGATTTAAACGATTTCTAGGCGTTTTGGCTTGTACCGGACAAACGGCAAATCCAAACGACTTGAAATTTGAAATCTTGCAATAATATCACATTACGGATCCGATGAAACTGGTTTCGTCGAAATCCGAGACCGTTTGAAAAATGGCTATTTTAACTCGCCGAATTTATATTAAAACGATATTGATGCGTTTCGAGCTGCCACGGTCAAACGACAACTCCGTTTGCTACGAAATTTGAAATCCGATAATAACTAACTATTACGGATCCAATGGAACTCGTTTCGTTCAATTCCGAGACTGTTCAAAAATTGGCTATTTTTCAGTCGATAATTAAATATCAAAATATTCAATTTTTACAAATTAACTCCAAATTCAGTTTTACAAGTTCTAAAATATTTCTATAACTTTAATATGATATAACAAAATTTTCCAAATCATTCCCCATTATATTTAACCCAATATTTAATTATTTCTGGAATTTCACTATTAAATAAATCGATTTAATTGCAAAATTAAATCCAAAATTCAAAATAAAATTTATTCGACTCCAAAAATTCCACTTATTAATATTTAAAATTAATTAAATACTCAAATTCAAATTATTAAAAATTCTGGGTCGTTACAATCTTCCCCCCTTAAAAGAATTTCGTCCTCGAAATTGCAAGTTAAGGAGAATAATTCATAATCCGTTTATTATTTTTCCAAAACTAATAGTTTTATCAACTTCTAACACCAATCTTATTATTAAAGATTTACTATCATTTCAATTAGCTTTCCAACTTCAATTATAGGTTTCAAACAACATTGTTTACTCAACAATTCAAATTTAAATTTAAATTCAAATTTCAAACTTTCCAAAATTTCTCAAAATTTTACTAACTCCCTAAATTTTCGAAAAATTTCGCCAGAGTCTCCTTTGCGCGGCTAGATCGGTACGACTACAAAATGGCACTACGGCCCCTCAGAATCAAAAGAAAAGAGAAAGCCAAGTGGCTGGAGAAGGAAATCATCAAATCTCATATAAAAATTGAAATACGTACCTTTTTTCGAGCGATTCAATTTTTTTTTTACTTTGAAATCAAAATCCCAATTCCTTTATAACCTGTATATCCTGCTAGCATAATATCCAATTATAATATTCAAACCAATTTGCCAATTCAATTATAAAATTTCCAATACATGCTTCTTATACCACTTTTAGTTTACTATTAAAGTTGCATATTCATTTTCATTCAACTTTGCATTTCAATTTTCATTTGAATTCAATTACATAGCTTTCAAATTTTACTAATTCAATTTTCATTAACACTTAATGAATTTACATACAACCAACCAACAAGCAAATAACAACCAATGCACATCCAATACAACCAAATTTTATCCATTTTACTTACATTCAATTTGGTTCAACTGTTTTAATTCCAATTGGTTTAGCATTCAATTGATTTTCATTCTACTATTCAACTATTTTCAAATGAATTTACACTTGCATGCATCATTTCATATCAACTTATTCATATTCTATTGATTAACATTCAATTCATACTTTAACTCAATTGCTAGTTCTTTTTACAAATAAAATTGAATTTCATTTATATAACTTAAGTTCACATCTTTAACAATTTCATTTACTCACTTTATTCATTTATTTTGATATTAACATCAATTCTTTCAACATTACTTAACTTGCATTCCATTTCAACTTTATTTACATCATTTAATTCACTTGATTATTTAACTTTGATGCAAAGATCGATTTTTTATTCAACTTCACTTAAGTTATTCCATTTAAACATCATTTGTTAATTAAACTTAAGTTTTACTTATCAATTCAATTCGGATTTTAAATTCCAAAGTAAATCCTATTTAACTTTTACTTAAGCCAAATTCATATCAATATTCAAATTCATATTCCATTTTATTTAACTTAATTGTTTAACCACTTCAACAACTGGTTTCACTTACATTTTCCCATTTAATAAGTTATAAAACTTATTATTCAACTTCTAACTTATATTATAAGTTCAAAACCTTTTTCACTTATATTTATCAATTTCAAATTGAATTTTAATTTCAAATTGATTTATTACAACAAAACTTCAATTTTTAAATTCATTTTTGTAGCAAATCCATCACATAGAAACTCGAAAATGATACTGATGATGCTGCAGTCATCACCCTTATTATTTCCCAGTGACAATAGTGAAATCAATGCTAAATATTCTTTCAAAAAGTTTTCTTTCTATTCATAAATCACTTTTATAAACCTTTTACTTATATAATTTTACTTCTTATATACATACATGCTTATCTTACAATTGTAAATCATTATTAATTATAATTTCATCTTATGATTCATTGGTTTATACCATTATTCTTTTACAATAGTTGCTTTTATTAGCTTATTCAAACAACTTTTAATTATTTTATATATATATATATCATTTACAACAACCAAGCAATCAATTATATACACACTTCAATAATTCCTGAAAAATTATTTTCTTTTTATATATAAAATATAATCGAGGTAAAATTATTTCATTTACCCAATTTAAAACAATATTGTGTCGAATTGTTCTATTCAAGTGTTTAGGAACCCCTTCGATTCAGTTTTCGAGGCTGCGCCGACGAAGGTTCATATACCACTCAATAAACCAATCATCACAATATAAAACAATTTTATATTCACTAACAAATACGCACTCATATCTATTATTACACTCACACTCATTCTAGAGTACTGCTGACTCTATCTCTAATGAGTAACACCCAACAGAGCAGGTTGTCGCTTAACCATATGCTCTGATACCAAATGTAACGATCGCGATTTTTCGTTGCCGAAAAATCGAACCGTTAGGGTTTTAGAAGAAGAAAGAGGTAGAAGAAGAAAGAAAAGAAAGAGAAGAGAAAACAGAAAAACAAGTAACAGAACGAGAAACAATAACAGAATCTCACAGTCGCAGCGGAACAACATATAATAGATAAATGAATATTCATTAAAACAAAGAACTATACATTTTATACATTACATCACATTACATTACATCAATCAGAGTGTACGACAACAACAGCGGAAAGAAATACTATATACAATAGATAATAGACTACGCTATCTGGCTCGCCTCCAGATCTGCACAGCAACTCCCGAATCCAGAATAACCTGATAACCTAACTCTAGACTGCCCGTGTGGAAAATAGTGGGCACCCAGAGTTTAGGAAAGGAACAATAAACTCCAGGTCAGTCATGTGACTGGTGTGAGAACTCAAAACAGTTTATCTTTAAACAAGCAACAAGAAAATTTAAATTTTGAAATCCGCAATGCTTTTTGGAAAATGAAACTACCATAAGGCCTCCCGCCACACACACAATGCAAACGCAGAATTGGAGGAGATTTCTCCTTATGATAGTCAAAGATGCTTACTACGCGAAAATCAAATCATTTTTGATATTATTACTAGTGCATAGTGTAGAAAACATTTTCGAAAGTAGAATATAAATCCTAGCCAACATAGACATTCCGAACTATGCCTACTATAGCTACCATCCAAACAGTGGTGACCACCATAAGTGAATGGCAGGTAATACAACTAAAACCGTACAAGGCACGTATTGGATGAATGGATTTCCAACAAATGGTCAGGCTAAGGAACTTCCTACTGCCACATGGGATCGCCTCTGGCGGGACGTCCCGAGAAACTAACGTTACGGTTAGATCTCTGCCAACACAAGGCCGGGTTACCTCTGTAACTAGGTAACTACTACACGAATATGTCATCCCCCGGTCCTTTGGGACCTTTATCCGAGCGCTCGCAACAACACCACACACAGAAATATATATAGTGTATCAACATGAGTAAGCATCTGGGCTCCATACCATGATACCACCCTTTTCCAGAAGGAAATGACATACCCTAAAGGGCGCGACCCTCATAACCTTGCCGCATATTCCTGTTTCGACCATTTCCGGGGAGTGAGGTCCTGACGAAGTCTCGTCCACAAAGCTACGCTTTGTGCAACAAAGCCATGCTTTGGGTCCACAGATGACCAAAGCAATAATCACAAAGATAAATGATCAAACAAATGATCATATCCAAACGATCAACCAATGATCATCACACAGCAGCACTCAGCATGCCACATTACCAGATTGGGAAATATCGCTGATAACCTTCAACTACATAACCTCTGAGCTCGTACGTCTCAGAGAAGGGTGTTAAGCTAAGAGAATAAATTCTCCGCCACCAACAGAAATGTATTTGAAAGAAATCTGCTCTATCTCTCAAAATGTAATGTCAGACACGTAACCATACAAGTCTGTTCCGGGTTCGAACAGAACCGAAGGCACTTCCAAAGAAGCCCTTGCAATCCGGGTATTCACAATCCCGATAAAATTTCCCATCACAAAGGAAATCTCCATATCGTAGCTAACGATGCGGAGACAATCGATAGGTCATCCTATCGTTCTCACAAATACCCGGTCTTCACACCGGTCTTCAAATGCAATCCAAACGACGTATCGCATATTCGGAATGGGATATATGACACAAAGGTCCTCTCCCGGCTAAACCGAATAGCGAGCGCTTATTTTAAAAAAATAAGTGTGCATTCAATTCCAAACAAACACAATCAATACCATCCAAGGGTAAATATTGATAGTCGGTTATTTAACTATCAATAAAGATGCGCCACATCATCAGATTCCAAATAATTTTTCCAAAATTATTAAGTCCCAAAATATCTTTACAAGATATATATATATATATATACACCATTTACAAATAATTGCCCCAGTTATTTGTTTTACCAAAACCACTTCACGATAAAATTTTCCACACTTAACCAATTGAAAAACCAATTTCCAATTTACCTTTACCATTTGAAAACCAATTTTCAAATTACATTAACCATTTGCAAACCAATTTCAAATCACCTTAACCATTTGAAAACTAATTTCAAATCACCTTAACCATATATACCTTTTGAAACAAATTTCAAACCACCAAACAAATCTTTACCGATTTATTTTACTTATGTTCCAAATTCGTAAATTATATTTTCATATTTAAAAATAAATCAACATTTATTTTTAAACAAATTTCCCTTCCTATTTATAAATTCCAAAGTGAATTTCCAATTTCCCAAATATCTACACATACACGATTTCAAATCAATTTCAAACTATTCACTTCGATTTACCTTTAAAAGGTGAATCCTCAAAAACGTTCCTTTTATATTGGAAAAAAAACATTCCCATACTTATTTAATAATAAGTAATTCACAATTTAACTTATTTTCAACAATTTGGAAATATTCAATATACTTAAGTTACCGTTAAGTATTTTATTCCATTCTCTTTAAGAAAACATTCTTTTATTCACATTTATTTGGGTTAAAAACGAATGTTGCGTAAAACATCGTTACGACAACCCAAAAACACTAGTATATGGATTTGAAATTAAAAATAGATATATAAATCCAATACTATACCAATTATCCCCTTCTGTTTCTCGAAAACGTCTATTTCAACAATTAATGTTGAAATCTATGTTTTCAATACTCAATACATTTTAAAACACCTTTAATTCGTTTTAAATTCCATTTAAAACATTCCTTTCCCAAAAACAAACCCATTTTATTTAATAATCTATTCAATATTCAAAATAGTGAATATAGCCCACTTAACAAATTCCCATATTTCAATTTATCAAATTCGATGGATTTCAATTTTATAAACATAGTTTATAAATTCCATTTCTATTATAAACCCCAATTTTATAAATTCCTTTATTAATCCGATGCAATTTACATAACCCAATTTCATACCCAAAAGCCATATTGTAAGTTAAATACTTATAATATTATTTATTTACCAAATCGTTCCTTTGAACTTCACCAATTTAAAATCTTATCACTTACAAGATTTCTTTATGGTTTATAATAATTTCAACTAATGAAATCTTCATTTATTAACAATTTCTATGAAATTCCCCTTTTTAATGCCCAAATCCATTTCTATAAGTTAATAACTTATAAATTTAAAATTTTCCAATAACCATTCGTTTTATAAATTTCACATTTATTAATCTATAAATCCTAGTGAAATTCATGTTATACATCAACTTAACACTTTATAAATTTATTCTATAATTTCAATAATTTTAATTTTAAAAACATCCATTTATAAAATCCTTTATATAAACCATTAATAATAATAACTTCCCGAAAACCAAATTTAACTATTTTATAAAAACCTATTATTGTTAAAAATTTCTTTTAAGTTATAATTTATAAAAATATAAATTTTTAAAACATAAAATTTTATCCATCTATTTATTTTAAAATTAAATCAATTCAAAATTTTTAATAAACCATATTCTTTGAAAAATCGATTTAAAACCCCTTTTAAATTCAAAACCGTTATTTTTAATTTTTTTTTTTAAAAATTTGAATCCGATGATGCAACAACATCAGATGGTCAATCACGGGAATAAGTGTCATATATCAATATGATTATCAACAATCAACATAATATTTATAAACAAATAAATATGCGAGGAATCCAGTTGGATCCCTCCAACCTGTTACCCTGCACCCACAGACGTTAGCACAATACCAATTCCACTTCGAGGTGGAATAACGCGGTATATGGGATTTTATAAATATTCCGCTTAATAACGGCGCAATAGGGTCTCATCCGCTATACGAGGCGGGAAATCAAATCCGATATATACATATGCCAATATATATATATCGCTATATATAGTATATATCCTACTATATCTACTAACACAATCAATCAGCAATCAACAATCAATATTAACTATTCAAAATTTTAAACAAAACCTTTCGATTGAGTGAGGAGTTCTCACCTTGATTTTATTTCCGTTTTCGGCGTTCGCTTCGAATAAAATTAAACGAACGTTTAATTTTACCCAAAATTCGAACGAGCTCCAATCGACTCCAAACTGGTTGCATCGCGAAGTGCTCGATCATACGATTCCAACGCAACTGATTTCGTGCAATTCCGACCTCGCATGAACAAGATATTGCATTTTAAACGTTGTACACGATTTAAATAAATAAATTAACAACTTTTATTTTCAAATTTTCCAGACCTAATCTTGGCCGTGCAAAAATTCAAGTCAACGAATCAAAGCCGCCCCTGCATTTCTTCCTCCACGCGACTCTCTCCCCAGGTATACACGCGCGCACGAGAAACCCAATGCCCCGTTCAACTCCTCCAGGTCGCGACCACCCTGAGTACTTTCCCTTCGATCAAGTGTTGCCGTTTCGAAGCCCCACTCCATCTCGACTTCCGTGCCAAAAGCCATGAGTTCCGGTCGCCCCTAGGCCATGCAATTGGCCTTCGAACGCATGCCCTTTGCCTTGAAATTCACGTCGATCTACGCCACGAAACCCGATCATAGCCGTTGGATCTATAGATCCAAGCGCCCTCTACGCTTTCCTAGTTGGAGATTTTGATAATCGTTGCATGGATTGATTGCAAAATGGAGGAGAAAACGGGAGATTATCGGCCATTAATTACAATGAACGGCGGCTGCTATAGTTTAGGGTTTTGAAAAATAAAAAATTATATTTATAACCAATTATCTTATTATTTTAACATTAAATCACTTATAAACCAATTTCTCAAACGATCTCCAATTTACGCATGCCGACAGGCGATTCTAAGGTTTTTCGGCGTTCCGGACGCAATGGAACAGGTTTCGTAAGCTAATTCGGAAGTATGTGTGAGATACGACTATAAACGCTCAATTTAAACTTAAACCGATTTAAACGATTTCTAGGCGTTTTGGCTTGTACCGGACAAACGGCAAATCCAAACGACTTGAAATTTGAAATCTTGCAATAATATCACATTACGGATCCGATGAAACTGGTTTCGTCGAAATCCGAGACCGTTTGAAAAATGGCTATTTTAACTCGCCGAATTTATATTAAAACGATATTGATGCGTTTCGAGCTGCCACGGTCAAACGACAACTCCGTTTGCTACGAAATTTGAAATCCGATAATAACTAACTATTACGGATCCAATGGAACTCGTTTCGTTCAATTCCGAGACTGTTCAAAAATTGGCTATTTTTCAGTCGATAATTAAATATCAAAATATTCAATTTTTACAAATTAACTCCAAATTCAGTTTTACAAGTTCTAAAATATTTCTATAACTTTAATATGATATAACAAAATTTTCCAAATCATTCCCCATTATATTTAACCCAATATTTAATTATTTCTGGAATTTCACTATTAAATAAATCGATTTAATTGCAAAATTAAATCCAAAATTCAAAATAAAATTTATTCGACTCCAAAAATTCCACTTATTAATATTTAAAATTAATTAAATACTCAAATTCAAATTATTAAAAATTCTGGGTCGTTACACCTATATTCCGGTCTCCCTTACTCACTTGATGCGCTTCTACTCATTCTGGAGTTTAATCAATTTATATCGACTATCGGGTTAACCTAGCTGGTTCTTCTACCACTTTAATCCCCAAATTACAGTTATGGGTCCTTTATCATATGAATATATTCATATTTGAAGAAGCAAACATAGCGACATAACAACTAATAACACCATTCCTGTGGGTTTAAAGTCCTTGAATTTCTTTTCATATATAAACCATAATTAATCCATTTAAACTATATTTTGTCAAGGCAGTGCTTCTTCAAATTTACATACTTAAAATCATTTCAAAACTCCTTTATTTAACCATGGATTTTTCCATTAAAAATGAGTTTGGATTTAAAAAGCCTTCCGACACCTTCGAAACCTTTACTTTCGAATTCATTGGATAACTCCTTCGAAAGCATACAATTATATCTTCTAAACATTGGCATCCTGCCTTTCAAACACTTTAAAATGTCACTTTCAAAACCTTTCGATTGTAATAAAGCATTAACCGGTAACTTATGAAACATAGCTTTGAAACCAAATGAAAACATCCCCTTTGAATACACTGGAAATATACCTTCCGAAACCATTAAAAGTACCCCTTTTGAAACCCTTCAAGATTACCCTTCGAACCATTGAAAGTATACCTTTCGATTAGGTTTATTTTTTAAATAACATTTTTTGGGTCAAAGTGTAAGCATCATTTTCGAAACCATTCTTTATTTAAAAATGTATTGGGGAAGCTTGATGGTGTCGAAACCATCCTTTCGAAAGCATAAAAACATCTAGGTAAAACAATTGAAGGCTGGTTCGAAACCCCTTGCGATAGCATCCCCTTCGAAACCCCTAACCCCTTTCGAAAGCAGTAGGAAGTGGCTTATGTTTACAAAAACAACGGTACCTTTTGAAAGCCTTGATTTCTTATATACCATCAGAAGGCAACAATTAATAGAAGGGTTTAGACTTGGTCGCAGCAACCCCTTCCGAGTAAAACCTAAGTAACTCCTTCGAAAGCTACTTCTTTAAAACAAAGGCGGTAGTTCTCTTTCGAAAGCTTCTTTTGAGATACCTTTCACAACCATAGGTTTCTACTATGTCGAAACCCCTTATAAATAGGGAAGTGCTTTTTTCCTTTAAACAAAACAATGGGATCAACCCTTTCGGAAGCTACGTTTTAACATCTTACCTTTTGCCTATCTTCAATCTACTACATACCATTTAAATGATACCATGTGTATTTGTTTACTGGTTTTGACCTAGAAGGGTTCGATTAGGTTGGAGGCGAAAGCTCTATGTCAAAAGGTCCCTTCCAAAGAAGGCAGAACCCCTTTTTTTGAACAAAAGTCTATATTTACCAAATAAAGTAAACTTTTTGTAACTAACTTTCCCACTTGTAAACTCCAAATTGGTTACAATAAACTTTCAAATTGTTTTACTAAAATTTGCCACATTTTCTAGGATCTAGAATCAATTAACTTTTTAAGAAATAAGCCCTTTCCATTAACAAAGCAATTAAATCATTTAGGTCCTTCTTTCAAAACAATTTAGTTTCCCACTAAATCGCGTAGTAAAAATCCCCAAAAATTCTAGAGATTCACTTTAATCATGTTATCTAACATATCAAAATTTCAGACCCAAATTCTCAATGTATTTTCCAAACTAAATTTATAAACCCAAGTAACCATATTTTCCTTTGAAAATTCATCGTTAATTATCCACAACTTGGAAAATTAGGAAAATTAAAGCCCAACTCCAAAATCATGTTTTACATAACATAAAATTTTCATATAGCATTTAAACATCACTAAATCTCGGTTTTGCCCTAAAACCGTGCATATACACTTTTAAACAATCTTATTTACATCATAAGAATTACAAATCAAGCACACCATCATCCACTATATCACTAAAACGAATTTACCCCTAGATAAAAAATATACGATTATATAGATCAATGTAGAGACGTAGTGATTATTATTCACCTTAGTATGGATAACAAAACTAATGATTGATTGAGATTAATTTCTTCTAACTTGAACCCTAAGCTTTACTACGATTTTTCTCTTCTTTTCTACCGTCTTAATAGCCGGCCTCGCTCTTTCTTTTTCTTACGTTTTTGCTTCTGATGAAAATAAACATGTATGGCTAAGGAATAATAGTATAATAGTGGGAAATATAGGCAGCTATTTACCCTAAATCTTCGATGATTAATTCATTAGGACTTAACCATATATAAATTCATTCATTTTAAATAAGCGTAGCCACTATATTATATTTAACCAACCTCAATTTCCTTATCTCTCTACAATATTCTATTTAATTTATTCTAATTAAATCTTCTAAATAATGTAATAAAAATTAGGGGTGTTACAGGCTCCCCTCAAAGAATTTCGTCCTCGAAATTCAGTATGGGCTTACTATCAAACACAGCAATCATTTGTAATGACTCCTAACATCCATACTAGTTCACTTGACTAGCAAATAATCAATATAAATCAAATATAGATATACCTTCAAAGAAGATTAGGATTAGTATCTCGAATCTTGTCCTCTGTCTCCCAAATACAGTCCTTCTCATTATTTCTCCACCGAACTTTCACCAACTTCACAATCTTGTTCCTTTTCTTATCCCTCAATACAACCTGAACCAGATGTCTAACAAAGGTCAAATAAGGCTCCACTACTAAATCCTCTAACTCTGTCTGAGAAATAGTAGCCTATGGATCATGTACACATTTGCAAAGATGAGACACATGGAATACATTATAGACACTTACCAAAGTGCTCGGCAACTCTACACCATAAGCGAGCTTTTCAACCTTTCTACAATCTGGATTGGTCCAACATATCTCGAGGTCAACTTTCCCGATTTCCCAAACCGTACTACACCGTTCATCGGTGACACCTTAATGAAAACCTGGCCTCCCACTGAAAACTCTAGGTTTTCGCCTCTTATCTACGTGACTCTTCTCTGTGGATTGAGCTTCCTTTATCCATCCTTGGATTAACTCAATCTTTTCTGATGCCTCTCTATCCAGATCGGACCTAAGACTAATCTGTCTCCAGTCTCCAACCAGCATGCAAGGGATTTCATGGCCTTCCATACAAAGCTTCAAAAGGTACCGTTCCTATGCTAGTCTGATAACTATTATACTTAATCAAATGTAGGTGATTTTCCCAAGCTCTCAATAAATCCTCGAGTGCTTTGCTGACTCTCTCTATCAGACCATCTGTTTGTGGGTGATAAGCTATACTCATCTTGAGCTTGGTACCTAATATTTCTTGCGGAATCTTCCAAATTTCGTCAGTGAATAATGCATCTTTGTCGATGACTATGCTACTAGAAATCCCACGGAGTTTAACTATGTTCTTCTTGAATGACCTCGCCAAAACAAGTGTCGTCCGGGTTGACTTTATTGGAATGAAATAGGCACTCTTGGTCAACTTATCCACCATAACCCATATACCTTCATTCTCCTTATTTGACCTTGGCAACCCATCAATAAAATCCATGGATATAGAATCCCACTTCCATACTGAAATCTCTAAATGCTGAAGCAATCCACTCGGCTTTTGATGTTCGGCATTCAGTTGTTGGCAATTTATACACTGATTAACCCACAAGCCAACATCCCTCTTCATGCCTTCCCAAAAGAAGCTCCTCTTTATATCCTCATACATCTTAGTCCCGCCAGGAGGAATTGTAAACTTGGACTGATGACGTTCCTGAAGAAATTCCCTCCTTAAGTTCTCTACATCTGGAACACATAACCGTCCCTTCTTTCTCAACCATCCTCTCTGATCAAGACAAAAATCTTTCAAATCATCGACCTCATTTCCAACCTCAAGCCTTCTAATCCTCTAGGCTAAAACTGGATCTTCTACTTGTTTAGAAGCTATCCACTCGATCAACATCGGTCGAACTTCTAAACAGGACAATGTGGCAGTCCCCTGACTGGAACTAGCAATAGAACTTAATTGAACAATGCATGTAGTCAAAGACTCTGATCCTTCCGTTCTTCCAAAACGCTAACACCACATTCTGATGTTTTCTGCTAAGAGCATCAGCCACCTTATTTCCTTTCCTAAGGTTATACTCTATACCAAAATCATAAGTAGCCAAACACTCCAGCCACCTTTGCTGCCACATACCTTTTAAGAGAATAAATACCTTAAAGACTTGTGATCGGTATACAACTCAAATCTCTCCCCTAAGTGATAGTAACTCCAAATCTTCAAGGCAAAAATCACTGCAACCAACTCAAAGTCATGAGTAGGGTATCTTACTTCGTGATGTCTAAGATGCCTATATGCGTAAGCAATGACTTTTCCCCTCTACATCAACACATCTCCCAACCCAGTCCCACATGCATCAGTGTATGCTACCAACCCTTGGTTTCCATCTAGAACTACTAATACTGGAGTATTGTTCAACAAATGCTTTAACTTAAGGAATGCTTCCTCACATTTATCGGACCAAACAAACTTCACTTCCTTCCTGGTAAGCTTTGTCAAAGGTGCTGCTATCCGCGAGAAATCCTTGATGAATCTCCAGTAATAGCCAACAAGTCAAAGTAAACTCCTGATCTCAGTTATCGTTCCTGGTCTCTTCCAATTGTTCACGCTTTCAATCTTATCTGGATCGACTGACAATCCTTTCTATGAAACCACGTGATGAAGAAACTTAACCTCTTTCTTCCAAAAATGACACTTGGAAGACTTTGCCTTTAGCTAATTCTGCCTCAGCATCTCAAGCACAACTCTACGATGATCTTCATGCTCCTTCACATCCTTAGAGTATACCAAAATTCAATCTATAAACACCAACATTATTCTATCCAAATACTCTCAGAAGACTTGGTTCATCAAATCCACAAAGAAAGCAGATGCATTTTTCAATCCAAATGGCATCACTAACCGCTCATATGAACCATACCTAGTTTGAAATGCTGTCAAAGGAATGCTATCCTCCGCTACTCTTAACTGATGGAACCCCGTCGCCAAATCCAGTTGAAAAAACACCTTGGCTCCACTCAACCGATCAAACAGATCATCTTTCCTTGGCAAAGGATACCTATTTTTTGTCCTTCTTTCATTTAACTTACGATAGTCGATGCATATCCTTAATGACCCACTGGTTTCCATGAATACTTTGGCCACTCCCTCGTCAAACTACTTGGTCTAATAAAATTTCGACCTTCCAAATCCACTAGCTGCACCTTTAATTCCTTCATCTCAATCGGTGTCATCCTATTAGGTGGTCTATGTACAAATTCAGCTCCTAGCACAAGATCTATTTGAAATTCAATAGCCTGTTTCGGAGGTAGTTCTGTGACTGGCTCAAAGACATCTACAAACTCACTTTCTATTGAACCTGCCTTTGATCTTCGCCCACTTCCAACGTGCTTAACAAAGCACAACTACTCCTTTAAGAATTTTCCACTGAGAAGATGATTTAGTTATGACTATCTAGGTGTCTTCAGGATTTCTCGCCATCCTGACAAAATATCCTAGCATCATACCTCCTCAAACAATCCATGCCCAAAATGATTCTGAAATCTATGAAATCATAAGCATACAAACTACATACAAACTTATAACTGAACAAATCAAGTTCTAACAGGTCACATCTCACCCCTAGAGTTGCATACCCTCGTATTGGATTCACAACACTTAAGGAAGTAACAAGGTGTGTGGGTTCAATGCATAACCTATCAACAAACTACTGTAATATAAATGAGTGTGATGCACCGGTATCAAACGGTACCCTAACTAGAATATTCTGAATCAAAATCATACCTTCCATCATAGTTTTTCCTTTCACTGCTGCAGTAGGCCCAGAAGAAGATGGGGGTCCAATAGCAAAAACCTTGCCTCTGTCCTCTCTGAGTAGCTTTGAACCCTGGTTCTTATAATGCCCAACTTGGTTGCATTTGAAGCATTTCACATTTCAAACACCCTATATTTTCATAATATTATTTAGGATATTTAATAGTTAAATTAAATAAAATAATGTGGAGATCAATAGGTGGAGATTTTCTATAGCTAAGGATAGTCATGCCATGTTAGTATGTTGATTAAAATAATATAACCTAAACAAAGGTGTTAGGAAAAGACAAGGGAAAAATGGGAAATATGAGGGGCTTATATCCTAAACCATTAGGAAATGAAACTCACATTCATTTCATTTCATTCAAACTAAAAATACTAAGGCCAGCCACCACTATTGTTCCCAAGAGAATACAAAAGCAAGAATTCAGGAAGAATGAGGATAATACACTCATTCAACAAATAAAGTTTCGCACATATAATCTCAAAGCTAATTTGAATAATTACAACATCCCATATTCATTTAGTTTTCGATTTTAAGACTAAGATCTGAAATGTTTTTGCAAGTAATTGCCATGTTTTGATGATTAAACGCAATATGTATGTTTGTTGGTGAGTTATGCATGTTCATACTTATTTTAAATGATATGTTTAATACGAAAACCCTATTTGATGATATCTAAATACCTTGAAAGTTTAAATATAGGTCAGAAATGATATTTCAGAGATGGGTTGCAATTTTCATCATTTTTCGAATTAAGGTGGATTTTATATTAACTTTCTAGTGATGGAAGGTGTTTATTGAGTTATAAATTATTCACAACCAAAATAATAATTATTTGGGGCAAATATGTTAGGCAACATATTAAATCGATTTTCTAGGATTTTTCAAGAATTTTCCTAAGTGTTTTGATTAATATATAAAATTATTTAAGGTGTGGGACTTAAATGTTTGAAATATTAAATTAAGGAGAATGGGCATTTTGTAAAATAAAATGATTATTTAATTTTGAAAATAGTGGTAGTAAGTTTTTGAAAATAATTTGTAACCATTGAGAATTTCACAATCAAAGGCAGGTTAGGTGAAAAGCTACACCTTTTAAGTTAAAAAAAATAAAGAAATCATACTTTGAAAAGATGAAACCAATGCATATGGTATCAAGTTACTTGGTACGTAACGAATTGGACAACGTTGAAGGGTTCTTAGTCGAAAGGTTGATGGCCATAGAGGTTGGGGTATGTTTGTTTTATGAACTAAAAGCTTTCACCTGCTTAGCTTTCGAATTAGAGCTTTCAACTTGGTTTCTTTCGACTAGATCAAAATATATAAAAGAAAAGTTTTAAACCTTACGGCACAGTTGGAAGGTTGCGCCGCTTTATATAAATGTCTTATTTTGAACTTTCCTCCAAAGTCGAAAGGTTTACTTTGATTGACTTAAAAAGGTTTTCTTATTTTTTAAAACAGCTGCTTCTCCCAACGCTTTCGAAAGAAAGCTTTCGACTTCGGTGATTTACCCTTGTTTTATAAATTGAAGTATAACCTAAACTTTTCGAAAGAGTAGTTTTAATGGATATGTTTAATGCTTTTGAAGTAGATCTTTCGACTTAGTCGAAAGGTTACTTCCAATGGAGTCAAAATGTTTTAAAAGTAGGTTTCCCCTTTGTTTTAAATTAAGCCTAGAAAGTTTTCAAAGGGCCTTCTATAAGAAGGGTTAATGCTTCGAAAGGATTTATTTATTGAATGGTTTTTAAGGGGTCGAAAGCAAAGCTTTCAAAGGGGTTGAAAGAAAATCTTTCCATGGAGTCGAAAGTTAATCTTTCGAAGGGGTCAAAAGGTAACCTTTCGATGGGGTCAAAAGGTAACCTTTCGAAGGGGTCGAAAGGTTTTGATTCTGAATGATTTAGAAAGGATTTAAATGGAAGGGTTTCCAAAGGTTTTCTAAAGCAAAGTTTCAAGTTTATTTAAAATAGGATATTTAAGGTTTTATTGCATTCGAAAGAGATGATTTTAATGGTTTAAAAAGTTTGAGTCTCAATAGTTTCAAAAGGTTTGAAGTTTAATGGTTTTGAAAGGTTTGATTTTCAAAGGGTGAGGGTACCAATGAAAACTTTAAATGGATATAACCTAATTTAGGGACACTGATGGAAATAGGTTACGCATGGGGCTAACATGAGACAATTAAAATCATTGGGCTAACATGAGATAATTAGATTGATGAGGCTAGCATGAATCAAGTGGAAAAATGATGGGTTCATAGTTATCCTAGGAAAACCATGTGATGAGAGATGGATAGTCTACATCAACTTAAAATCATGGGACTAACATGAGACAATTAGAATCATGGGGCTAACATAAGACAATTAAAATCATAGGGCTAACATGAGATAATTAGATTCATGGGGCTAGCAAGAATCAGGTGGTAAAATGATGGGTTCATAGTTATCATAGGAAAACTATGTGATGAGAGATGGATAGTCTACATCAACTTAAGCAAAATGAATGTGGAATAGGCAGTCCCTCTTTGATGTAATTAAACTCCAATTGGGCATGAGGAAATCCTAACTATTTTCTAGTGTGCATATCACCATAATGTCTTGTAAATATATGTTTTAACCATTGTGGAAGCAGGATCATAGTATATGGTTTTATGAAAGGTTTAGCAAAAGATATGTTTTAAAAGGATGTTAATGAAGGGAAACCTGTTCCGCTAAGCGGCATGGTCTCACTTAACATAATTAAACCAGGATGTCTAATATTATTCACACCAGGTTTTGGTCTAATTCGAAGTTTATGTTTTTCTCTTGAACTCTCGGATGCTCAAAATTATTTTGAGTATGCTGAGGGATTAAGGTCTTTTCTGGTTTAGTAGGATGACGAATAAGCTACCGAAGGCATGCATAAGGCAAATAGGTAGCTATTTATGATTTGTCGTTCTTGTTATGTTTTGATGTATTTCCTTTGTGATTATATTAGGTTTATTATGTCTATATGACTTTGGTCAACCAAGGGGGTATCTTCATATACCGCTCTTGGCAAATTTTGTAATAACTATATTTTATTATGCTTGAAAACGATTTAGGATTATGTGTAGTGAATGTGAAACAATTTGATTTTGAAATGTAATGAAGTAAATGTGGTTTTGAAATCTGTATTTTGTTTCATAGTCAAATGTTTCTGATATTATTGACACCATTAACATGTCGTATTTAGTCGTCAGTAGTTAATACTATGAATGATTGCAGCATCTATAGCGCTTAGCTTTGAGCCTCTAGTTTGGGGATGTTGCGGCTTGATATCAGAGCATTGTTTATGAAGTACTTCAACTAAAAATTATATTTGAAAACATAATCCTTAGAAATTAGAGTTAAGATTGGGGTATGGGATAATGCTATAATAGCGTACTTGTATTTTCTATATATATATAAGGATATGTTATATCCCTAAAATCCTATCTTAGTTAGGCTATTCATCTGTATCTCATGAGGTTTGAATACAGATATGGAAGGAAGAAGAGAAAGAGTAAATCTTGGAGGAGATAGCATCACCACTAATGGAAATGCCCGACCAAATGCTAGAAGATTTTCCGGTCAGGCTCAAACTGAAAATGTGGGTGTTGGGGTTCCTTAAGTGGATATGGGATTCTTTTATCAGTTTTTGGCAAACCTTTTCCTACAGGAGCCGCTGGGAATGTTGGTGGAGCAAATCCTATAATTCTAGTTGGATATAACTATGCTAAGCTAAGTAGAGACTATGGGAGAAAAGTCATTTGTTAGAATGAAAGATGCTGTTGAAGTGGAGAATTTGTTGTTGAATTGTGAAAGGATTTTTAAGGATCTAGGCTTAAATGACGGAGAGAAGAGAAGGCTAGCCTCAAGATAGTTGCAAAGGTTATCACTTCATCGATGGAACAGTGTGACGGCCGAAGTGCCAGAGGAAGAGTTAACTTAGGCTGACTTCAGGAGGAGGTTTGCGCAGAGGTTCTTGTCTGAGGTGGCCAAATCGGCACTAATGAGGAAGTTATGGATCTTGTCTAAGGACATATGTCAGTGATTGAGTATATTTTTAGGTTTTATGAGCTATCTCGAAATGGTTATGCTTTGGTTGACACGAAATTCAGAAGGAATGAGAGATTAATTGGAGGATTGAGGCTAGAGTTGGGTAGAATGACTATGGCCCATATCCGAGATCCTTCTAATTTGGTAGTGGAAATAGCCATTCCCTATAAGGAAATGCTTGCTGTTTCGGCTAGGGAGAAGCCAGTTGAATTCCATGGTCCTCAAGGGAGGAAAAGGAAGTTCTTCAAGAAGAAGGGTGCTCAGAGAGAAGGAACCGCTAAGAAAGGGAAAGTAGATATAGTTTGCTACAGGTGTGATAAGAAGGGTCACTATGCTAATGAATGTCCTTCAGGAGATGGAAAGGTTGTTGTGGGGAAGCAGATTGTGCAATGCAACAATTGCAACCAGATATGGCATTACAAGAATAAATGTCCTACCGTCGCCAAGGCCAGAAAATGAATGGTCTTTGCTTTGGAGCCATCATCCTCCAAATCAACTGTTGTTGAGAGAGAAAATTCTATGATGGAAGGTGCGCTTTTGATCTATGGCATACCAGTTAGGATGTTGCTTGATACCGGGTACGCATTTGATCCATGGAATACCAATTAGGGTATTGCTTAATACCGGAGCATCTCATTCTCTTATTTCTCAATGTTTGGTAGATAAGCTTAATCTATAACCCACATATTTAGTTACTTCCTTAAGGGTTCCAAATCCGATAGGAAGGTATGCAACACTTGGGATGAGGTGTGACCATTCAGAATTTGATTTGTTGGGCCATACTTTCGATTGTTGTTTGCATGTGTTTGACTTCGGGGGATTTGGGATTATCCTTGGGATGGATTGGTTACGTAAATATGATGCTAGGATATTTTTCCATGATATAAAAATATCACTTAGTCACCCGGATTATGGTGGTCGGATAATTTATACTGTAGAGAACCCTAGTTGTAAGCGTATGCTTTATCGGGTATTATGGAGTCGGAGGATGAGTTGCATCAAGTCTTTGTAGTTAATGAATTTGTCGGTAGTTGAGCCGGTAGTTGGACTGCGATCGAAATGAGCCATAGTGTTTAGAATTGATTTGATGCTCGGTGTAGAACCGGTGAGTAGGCCACCAAGCAATTAGACACCTATAGAGATGAAGGAGCTGAACGTGCAGTTGGTGGATTTGGAAGGAAAGATTTTTATCCGACCAAGTTGTTCACCATGGGAGCTGCCACTGTATTTGCTAAGAAGCTGGATGGATCATTGAGGCTATGTATTGATTATCGTAAGTTGAATGAGAAAACGATAAAGAATTGATATCCATTGCTGAGAATTGATGATTTTTTCAATCAGTTAAGTGGATCCAAGGTATTTTCTCAATTGGATTTGGCGACGGGATTTCATCAACTTAGAGTGGAGGAGGATGGTATTCCTTTGATGGTATTTAGGATGAGG
The DNA here is from genome assembly GCA_030765085.1 of Allium cepa. Taxonomy (NCBI): domain Eukaryota; kingdom Viridiplantae; phylum Streptophyta; class Magnoliopsida; order Asparagales; family Amaryllidaceae; genus Allium; species Allium cepa. The sequence continues at coordinate 514,375,122 of CM060941.1, forward strand.
TATGGATCGTATGAATGGTTAGTTATGTCATTTGAACTGCATCGGCATTCTTTATGGATCTGATGAACAGAATTTTCCGAGAGCGCTTTGGTTGATTTGTGTTAGTCTTCATAGATGACATCATGATATACTCTATATATGAGAAGGAGCATGAAATTCATCTTAGAGTTGTGCTTGAAATGTTGAGGGAGAATTAGTTGAAGGCTCATTTTCGAAGTGACATTTTTGGAAGAAGGAAGTGAAATTCCTTGATCATGTCGTCTCAGAGAAAGGGTTGTCTATAGATCCGACTAAGATTGAGGCGGTAAATAATTGGAAGAGACCCGAGATGGTGACCGAGACAAAGAGCTTTCTTGGATTGGCTGGATATTATCGGAAGTTTATCAAGGATTTTTCTTGGATAGTTGCACCATTGACCAAGCTTATGCAAAAAGATGTGAAGTTCATATGGACGGATAAGTATGAGGAAGCATTCCTGAGCTTGAAGCACATATTGACCCATGCACCAATGTTAGTGTTTCCAGAGGGAAATCAAGATTTAGTTGTTTATACTGATGCGGGTGGAACAGGATTGGGAGTTGTGGTGATGCAAAAAAGTAAAGTGAGTTCCTATGCTTCTAGACATCTCAGATCACATGAAGTTAGGTATCTTACGCATGATTTGGAGTTAGCTACTATCATATTTGCTTTGAAGGTGTGGAGGCATTATCTTTTAGGAGAGCGATTTGAGCTTTATACTGACCATAAATCGTTGAAGTACTTGTTCTCTCAAAGGAGCTGAACATAAGACAGCAAAGATGGCCAGAGTTTATTGCTACTTATGATTTTGGAATTGAATACACACCCGAAAAAGGAAATAAGGTGGCGATGCACTCCGTCGGAAACATCAGAATTCAGTATTGGCTCTGACTGCTAAGTGGAAAGATTTGGAAGCATTATCAGCTTGTAGTGTGAAGTTTAGATCCGAGGTAGGCTCAAGTGTAGGAAATGTTATGTTTTCTTGTTTAGAAGTTCGACCAATAATGATTGAGAAGATAGCTTCTAAACAGGAGGAGGTTCCTGTTTTGGCAGAACAGATCAAAAGGTTGAGGGAAGGAACGGAAAGCGATGACTTAAAGGATTTCAGTTTGATTGGAATGGGTGGTTGAGAAAGAAAGGAAGGTTTTATGTTTTTAATGTAGGAGATATGAGGAAAGAACTTTTAAATGAGTGCCATCGTTCGAAGTTCATTATCCATCCAGGAGGAATGAAGATGTGTCAAGATATGAAGATAAGTTTCTTCTGGGAAGGTATGAAACGGGACATGTTAAGCAGTGCTTGAATTTCCAACTAGCAAAGGTTGAACACTAGAAGCCTAGTTGATTGCTTCAACCATTAGAAGTTCCATTGTGGAAGTGGGGTTCTATCTTAATCGATTTCATTGATGGGTTGCCAAGATCTAGTAGAGGAAATGAAAGCATATGGACAGAATAGATAGACTGACTAAGAGTCCCCATTTCATTCTGGTAAAGTCAACTAGGACGGCACCTATTTTGGTAAAGTTATTTATGAAGAATATAGTTGACTGCACAGGATTCCTAGTAGTATTATAAGTGATAGAGATTCTTTGTTTACTAGTGAGTTTTGGAAAATTCTACATGAAGTATTAGGAACCAAGCTCAACATGAGTATGGATTACCATCCATAGAATGATGGACAAACGGAAAGAGTTAACAAAATCATGGAAGGTTTATTAAGAGCTTGTGTATTTGATTTAGAGGGATCATGCGAGGACCACCTTTATCTAGTTAAGTCCTCATATAACAATAGTTATCAAACTAGTATTAGGATGACACTGTTTTAAGATTTGTATGGAAGACCATGAAAATCACTCATATGTTGGTTAGAGGCCGAGGATAAATTGGTTCTTGGTCTAGATTTGGAGAAGGAAGCCGCAAAAAAGATTGAGTTGATCGAAGTTAGGATGAAGGAAGCTCAATCTAGGCAGAAAAGTTATGTTGATAGAAAAAGGAAAGGATTTGAATTTTCTGTCGGAGACTATGTGTTTATTAAGGTTTCACCGATGAAGGGCGTGATTAGATTTGGAAAGTCAGGAAAGTTATCACCTAGATTCGTTGGACCATTCCATATTGTTAAGGTGATCGGGAAACTCGCTTAAAGAATAGAGTTACCAAGTAGTTTTGCTGGAATCCATGATGTTATCTATGTTTCTCATCTTAGAAAGTGTGTTAGATACTCGAAGACTACTGTAACACCTATAGTGTAAGAGGATTTAGTAGTAGAACTGGATTTGACCATAGTTAGAAAGCCGGTTTAGATTGTGGCTAGAGATGAGAAGAAGTTGAGGAACAAGACGATCAAGTTAGTAAAGGCCCAGTGGAGTGACGGTGCTAGAGAGTGTACTTGGAAGACGAAGAGCGGGATTAGAGACTCATACCCCGATTTGTTTGATGGTATGTTTTACCTTTGATTGTGTTGTTATGTATCTTATCGTAATTTCGAGAACGAAAATTCTTTAAGGTAGGGAGTCTGTGACACCCCATATTTTTATAGCATTATTTAGGATATTTAATTAGATAAATGAAATAAAATAATGTGGAGATCAATAGGTGGAGATTTGTTATAGCTAAGGGTAGTTGTGCCATGTTAGTGTGTTGATTAAGATATGGTAATCTAAACAAAGGTGTTAGGAAACAACAAGGGAAAATGAGAAAAAGAAGGGGCTTATGACCTAAACCCTTAGGAAATGAAACTGATGTTCATTTCATTTCATTCAAACTAAAAATACTAAGGTCGGCCACCATTATTGTTCTCGAGAGAAATAAAAAGCTAGAATTCAAGAAGGGGGATAATCAACTAATTCAACAATCAAATTTAACGCCTATAATCTAAAAGCTAAGGTAAATAATTACTACATCGCATATTCTTTTGGTTATCGGTTTTAAGACAGAGATCTAAAATGTTTTGGCAAGTAATTTCCATGTTTTGATGATTAGAATTTATATGTATATTTGTTGGTGAATTATGCATGTTCATACTTGCTTTAAATGATATGTTTGATATGAAAACTCTATTTGATGATGTCCAAATGCCTTGAAAATATAAATATAGGTCGAAATGATATTTCAAAGATTGGTTTCAATTTTCATAATTTTCTGAATTAGGGTGGATTTTATATTAATCTTCTGGTGAAGGAAATTATTTATTGGGTTATAACTAATTTACAGATAAAATAAATATTATTAGGGGGTGAAATTTTTATATTTTAGGCAACATATTAAAATAGATTTTCTAGGATTTTTCGAGAATTTTCCTAAGTGTTTTGATGAATTAAAAAATTATTTAAGGTATGTGACTTAAATGTTTTATATATTTAACTGAAGTGAAGGGACCTTTTGTAAAATAAAATAAATATTTAATTTAAAATATTCGCAGCACATTTCTAAAAACAATTTTCAACCAATGAGAATTTGACAAAGAAAGGCAGGTTAGTTGAAAAGGTCTCCTTTTTTAGCTAAAAACAATGAAATCATACTTTAAACATGTTTCAGCATATTACAGCAGTTAACCTTCCGACCCAGACCTTTTGACTAGGTCGAGAGGGTTATAGCTTTCGACAAGGTCAAACCAATGCATATGGTGTCAAGTTACTTGGTACGCAATGAATTAGACAAAGTCGAAGGGTTCTTAGTCGAAAGGTTGATGGCCAAAGAGGTTATGGTATATTTGTTTTATAAACCAAAAGTTTTCACCTGCTTAGCTTTCGACTTGGTTGCTTTCGACTAGGTCAAAAAATTTAAAAGAAAGGTTTTAAACCTTTCTACACATTTGAAAGGTTACTTTTTCTTTATATAAATGTCATGTTTTGAACCTTCAGACAAAGTTGAAAGGTTTACTTTGATTGATTTCGAAAGGTTTTCTTGTTTTTAAAACCAATCACTTCTCCCAATGCTTTCGAAAAAGAGCTTTTGACTTAGGTGATTTACTTTATTTTATAAACTGAAGTATAACCCAAAGCTTTCGAAAGACTTGTTTTAAAAGATATGTTTAAAGCTTTTGAAGCAGAGCTTACGACTTGGTCGAACGGTTGCTTCCAATGGAGTTGAAAGGTTTGAAAAGAAGGTTTTCCCCTAGTTTTAAATTGAGCACGAAAAGTTTTCAAAGGGTTGTATTTAAGAACGGTTAATGCTTTCGAAAGGATTTTTTATTAAATGGTTTTAAAGTGGTCGAAAGCAAAGCTTTGAGTGGAGTCAAAAGGTAATGTTTCGAAGGGGTCGAATGGTAGCTTCCGACTGGTCGAAAGGTTTTGTTTCTGAATGATTTTGAAAGTTTTAAATGGAAGGGTTTCCAAAGGTTTTCTAAGGCAATGGTTCAAGTTGTTTTAAAATAAGATGTCTAAGGTTTTATTGCTTCCAAAAGAAGATTTTAATGGTTTCAAAAGTTTGAGTCTCAATGGTTTCGAAAGGGTTGAAGTTCAATGGTTTTGAAAGGTTTGATTTTCAAAGGATTTGAGGGTACCAATGAGAACTATAAATGAATATAACCTAAGTTAGGGGCATTGATGGAAATAGGTTACTCATGGGGCTAACATGAGATAATTAAAATCATGGGGCTAACATGAAATAATTAGATTCATAGAGCTGGCATGAATCAAGTGGAAAAATGATGGGTTCATAATTATCCTAGGAAGACTATGTGATGAGATATGGATAGTCTACAACAACTTAAAATCATGGGGCTAACATGAGACAATTAAAATCATAGGGCTAACATGAGACAATTAAAATCATGGGGATAGGATGAATCAATTGTAAGATGATGGGTTCATTGTCATCCTAGGAAAACTATATGATGAGAGACAGATAATTTACATCAACTTATGCAAAAAGAACGTGGAATAGGTAGTGCCTCTTTGATATAATTAAACTCCAATTGGGATTGGGAAATCCTAATTATTTTCAAGTATGCATATCACCATAATGTTTTATAAATATAAGTTTTAACCATTATGGATGTAGGAGCATAGCATATGGTTTTATGAAAGGTTTAGAAAAAGATTTGTCTTAAAAGGATGTTATTGAGGGGAAACCCGTTCCGCTAAGCTGCATGGTCTCATTTAACATAATTAAACCGAGATGTATAATATTATTTACACCAGGCTTTTTGTCTGACTTGAAGTTTATGTTTTCCCCTTAAACTTTCAGGTGCTCAAAATTAATTTGAGTAGGCTGAGGGATTAAGGTCTTTTCAGGTTAAGTAGGATGATGAATAAGCTACCGGAGGCATGCAGGAGGAAAACTGATAGCTATTTAGGATTTGTAGTTCTTTTTATGTTTTGATGTATGCCCGCTGTGATTGTATTAGGTCTATTATGGCCATATGACTGAGCAACCAATGGGTATCTTCATATATCACACTTGGCTTTTTTGTAATAACTATATTTAATTTGTGCCTAGGAATGATTTGGAATTATGTTTAGTGAATGTGAAATAATTTGATTTTGAAATGTAATGAAGTAAATGTTGTTTTGAAATCTGTGTTTTGTTTCATATTCAAATGCTTCTAATATTATTGATACAATTGACATAGCCATATTTAGTCACCAGAAGTAAATACTAAGGATGACTGTAGAATCTGTTGCACTTAGCATTGGGCCTCTAGATAAGGGATGTTACAACATTCTTCTTCTCTACAGGCGTCTTCCCTTTGCCAGTCCAGCACTCGTGAGCATAATGACCCTTCTTATCACACTTGAAGCACACCAAATTAGCCTTTACCTTCTTAGCATCCTCCTTTTTCTGGGCTCCCTTCTTTATAAAGAATTTCATTTTATTTCCCTGAGGACCTTAGGGTTCAACTGGCTTCTCCCTAGTAGAAGCGGTAAGCATATCTTCATGGCGAATTGCTATCTCCACCACCACATTACAATCTTCTCGGGTATGGGTCATGGTCATTCTAGCAAAATCAGGTCTCGGTCCTCGAACGAATCTCTCATTCCTTCTGAATTCAATGTCAACCAAAGCATTTTCATAGTGAGACGGCTCATCAAACTAAGCAGCGTCCTCAATTACTGACATTTCTACCAGAACAAGGTCCATGAACTTCCTCATCAATGCCGATTTGGCAACCTCAGACAAAAACCTTTATTTTAACCTCCTGCTGAAATCAGCCCATGTCAGCTCTTCGTTCGGTACTCCGGCAGTAACACTGTTCCACCAATGAAGCGCTGCCCCTCGCTACTGTCTAGAGGCCAGCCACCTCTTTTCCCCATCGTCCATGCCTAAATCATTAAAGATCCTCTCATAGTTCAGCAGCCAATTTTCAACCTCAATGTCATCCTCTGTTTCCATAAACGGCTTTCCACTTAGACTGATGTAATCCTTTCTCAGCCTAACATAATTATATCCATCTGGAGCTAGAAGATTAGCTCCTCCAACATTACCAATAGCTTCTGCTTGCTAAAGATTGGCTAACAACTGATACACCATCCCCGCATCTACTGGAGGATTTCTAGCACCTACATAGGCTTCAGCATTTGGATTAGCATTAGCCTGTCGACCTTGACTCCTCCTGGTGTTAGGTCAGGCATTTTCGTTGGTTGTAACGCTTCCTCCATCTAGATTTCCTCTTCTGTTTCCTATTTCCATATCCTCTTTCTAATAAATCTACATATGAGCCTTAGTAAGATACAAAAGAATGGTCTAAGAGATAGGGGAGCACGTACTTATATATATATATATATATATATATATATATATATTTGTGTGTGTGTGTGTGTATCAAATACAAGTACGTGACTATAGCATTAACCCAAACACCGATCATACTTCCACTACACCAAATAAGTGATTTTGCAACATTTTATATATGTCAATTGCTAACACTTATAAATGTCACAGACCGCTAACAGTAAAAAAGTGTTAGAATACCTAAAAAGCGTTAGTAAAAATAAATAGTCTTCAGCATTAATTTTGTCAACGCATATAAGTGTTACAACAATCGGTAAAAATGTAAAAAAATTAATAACAAAAGGAGTCTTTTGTAATTTGCAAATAGGATCCCTTTTCCCACGCTTTCCCAGATTTTGGCCACCTAAAATTTAATCTAGGGTTTGCTCTTCCTCACGAAAAACCAACGCCCTTCTTCTCCCTCAATCGCACTGAATTAAATCCAGGCCCAAAAATTATTTCAGCCGCTGCCAAACCTCGTCGCCTCCATCCACGACCCCCATCCAAGTATCCTCCGCCACATGGTACTTCATCCTTGCCTTCTGCGGCATCTGCACTCTTGCTTCCGCTATATTCGCTGTGGTTATGCCTGTACTTGCCTTCCGAGTGAGGATGCCCATCTCGTCCGACCTCAGCAACCCACGCAACTTCATCACAAAAATATCGCGCTACAGCAAAGTGGTCAACAACCCAAACAGCATGACTGTCCTAGACGAGCTTTTGCCCATATCGGCCGAGATGGCAAAAAGAAACCTAAGAGGCATCTATAACTTCACCAACCCGAGAGTTGTCATCCACAATGAAATCCTCGAAATGTACAGGGATTACATTGATCCTGATTACAATTGGGAAAACTTCACCCTCGAAGAGCAAGCCAAAGTCATTGTTGCAGCCAGAAGCAATAATGAGATGGATGCTTCGAAACTGAAGGTGGAGTTCCCTGAATTGATCTCCATCAAAGATTTGCTCATAAAGTATGCGTTTGAGCCTAACAAGAAGGTTGGAAACAAGTAAGCTAATTAGGTCTTATATTTGGTAGTAATTTATCATTTGTTGCAGATTCGGGTGTTTATAAACTTTCACTGTGGAAAGAAATAAGTTGAAACATTTGAAAATGCAAACATGGGCTATACCCAGATACAGTTTTCAAGTGAGCTACATGAATATCACATAAGTAGCTTTTATCTTTGAACAGCAAAAGAATTTTTTCTAACAAGTAGTTATTGCAGTATGGTTTATCACGGGAAAAAGAGACAATCAATGATATGATTGAGAAAGCAATTTTGGACGATGATGAGAAAGGTGTTAAAGTCGTGAGTTTAGGACTTCTAAACCAGGTAAACATTGTACATTTAACAGAATAGTTGTCATTTTTATTTGCTATTCACATCATTCCGGATGGCCAAATCACCGATGCTGCTAGTTCACTGATTTCTAGTTCAGGTAGTCGTAATTTTACTTTCTACAGTGTGGCAAAGATAAATCTATATGTAATACCATGAACAAAGTTATAATAATGTAGCACGCACTGATTAATTTCAATTAATAGACAAAAGATCTGAACAAATATGGTGAAATCTATCTCCAAAAGTATCCAAAACTGAAGTTGAGACTTGTGGATGGAAATAGTTTAGCAGCAGTCGTGGTTCTCAACACTATTCCTAAAGAAACAACCAAAGTAACAATCAAAGGATGAATTAACAAGGCAGCTTTTGCAATAGTGCAAGGATTATGCAATAGAGCCATCCAGGTAAAATGACAATATTTCAAGCAAAGTTTGAGTCGGTGAAATTTGGAGAAATGTTATTTATGCTATCATCACATAACCAATGAACTCTCCTGAATCAGGTACTACAGACAGATAAGGATGATCTAGATGTGTTGAAGACACATGTATCAGAAAACAAAAAATGTTACTTATCACTTTCATGCAATACCACTTCCAAGGTAATCTTAAGCCTTTTTAAGTACTACATCATCATCAATATAGTTATATTTTTTATCAATTAAAGAAGTGTCGTTTACCTAAACACCTCAAATTAAACAATTACAGCTACAGCAGCATAACAATTATCTTTTAAACTATTACTTCTCATCTTAATAACGAAAATTGCTTGCTGAATGTTGATATGCAAATTCAATGATGATATGCAAAATGGAGCATGCATTTTCGCAATTACAATAACCCGTTACATATCCTCTGTTTTTGCATGCATTTTCGCAATTCAAGTTCGATTCTTCGGTGTTAATGCAAATCCCCCGATATCTGTTAATTGTTTCACACGTTTTTTCCCAGTATGCATTTGCCCTGTCATTTAGAACAGCCGTATAAATAAACTGGGCATCACAAGTGCAAACATAGTATTCACAAGAAAAAAAATTCAAGCAACGCACCATGATTAAGTTGTATGTTTTAAAACATATTTTTCCTTGTTAGGAGTTAATCACAAAATCTGAATAAGTATAGTCATGACATCTTATGTTTCAAAACGTTGATTGTCACTTCAGACATTTATAGGTTCCAAGGAGGTATTTTCTCCCATGTATGTTGGACTTTGGTTGGACTTTGAAACGTGAGTTTTGAGATCAAGAGGAAGGCATTTTTGAGGATTAAGATTGCATTTTGAGGATTAGGGGGTGAGGATGATGTCCCAGCTACCATGAGAGAGGATGCTACAAAGAATCCTAGCCTTAATTAATTGAGATTCAGATGTGTTTTGATGATTTTCATTTTTTAAATAAATCTATACATATGGTTACCCTCTAATTACATGTTAATACATCTTGTAGGTGCCAAACATTATTATACTTAAATGGTCTTTAACAACTACTATGCAATGTCCATCGGGTTAATTAGTATAGGAGAGTGATCACTAGTTGAATGATTTAACACTATACAGTCCCTTGGTTGAATTTGAAAAAAAATTACCCAATGCTCTGTCTATTCTACTATAAGTGCTAGCATGGAGCCCTCCTCTGTAAATAAAAGTTACCACTAATTTATAGTTATTTCAACTAAATTGAGTTAACACAAGCTTGAAACTGAAGATTTGCATTATGTTGATTTGAACCTGATATTCTATCTTCATTGTAGAAAATACAATCAAAATTGGCTGCTACTAACCATGGAATATTAATGTTATTTGAATCTTATTTTAAATTGTTCTATACGCTAGTTCTCTCATTCTCTAAGTTTCAGGCGTAGATGATGGAGTGAACTAGTCTTAGATCCACTATGTTATTTATTAAACATAATACATGCTGATCAGATTTAGATAAGATGTTTACGTTCTAGACTTTTGATCCTTTGTCAGTTCATCGTTCTATTTTATATTGTAAATCTATACCACACTCATTGTCCAGTAATGATGAAAATGTTGTAGTCACATATTCAAATATGAGTGATGGTGATGAGTTTAGAGATAATTGGCTTATTTCTACTGTTATTATATTTTCACTCAGTTTGAGTTGTTGGAAGCTTGTGAAAAAGAAAATTAGCTTATTTGTTTCGGTGTCCTTGGTAATTTTAAGAACTTATTTTGTGTAATTTTCATCTATATTATATGAAGATACGTGCTAATTAATTGAACGTGTTCAAACTATTCATATTTTCAGGATCATCAATATGGACATATCTAGCCTTGATTCAATTTTTAAAAATTCGGTATGCTGATAATAGTTTCCTCATTTTACTATCATCGATCAATGCAAACACATGCGAAACTTTAAATGATTAATAATTACAAGAGATGGAAACTGATTGCAGAAATCAATGGGATTTTGAAAATTTTGATTTGGATTTAAACAAAGATGGTGCTTGGGATCAGTTCATACAAGAACTTCCTCCTCCAGACAATGCATACTTAGAATCGATAGAGATTCTACCAGCAAATAACAATATCGAAAAATATTTCGTTGATCAAAGTGACGCTGAAAAACCTGATAATGAAAATAGCGGAATGAAATGGAGTTCTTCACAAAAACATATTCCAAGCATTATTTCATTTGGAGGTCCTGTCTCCCCAGTAGAAATACAGGCAGTTGAAAGAGTATCCAAAAAGGTGAAAACTGGTCGGAGTCGGCCCGATTCGGCAAATCGGGAACATGTTCTTGCTGAGAGGAAAAGGGGGGAGAAAATTACTGAAAATTTATATGCTTTATCAACTATTCTTCCAGATTTAAAGAAGGTATGAAAAGAAAATTACCCCTACGTATTTTGAGTTTATTGTCCACACATTGTTCTATTTAGCACTGCTGCTTTTTTATTTGCATGAGGGAAAAAATTAAAAATAAAACCTGCAAGCATACCGAAAAATGTCAGTTTTTATATGTCAAATACCCATGCTTTTAGATAAGTGCAATATTTTTTTTTCTTCAGTGCTTCCTGAATGTACAATGCATGCCATTACACCACCATTAATGGATTGACATTCTGGATTTCGCTGAATATTTTCATGTTGTAGAGAGACAAGGCATCGGTGCTCAACAAAACAATCGAATATATGAAGGAAATGCAAGAAAAAATGAAGACCCTCTAAGATGAAGTTGCTAAGGACAGAAATGAAACCAAAGCTCGATCAACAGATAAAAATGCTAAACTTGTCTTAGTTTCAAGCGCTGATGAGGACAATCCGAAGATTGAGATAAAAGTTTTTGAAAACACGTTCTTAATCAAGATCCATTGCTTTCAAGCGAGCAAAGGAACACTGGTCAAAGTTCATAATTCACTTCCAATTGTGGAAAATTTCATTCTTTCGTGCTAATGTCTTCTTCAGAAATTTCGACATTAAAAGCTCAGCAGACAAGCTTTTAATATACTTGACATTTTACATAAATGTGGCATTAAAAAGACTCGAAGGTTGCAGAACATTATCGATCGGTACAAAAGCTATCATTAACTTTGGACTTGAAAATGTTCCAGTTCCTGGAGAGGCAGGCTTTCCTTTTCCCGGTCTCTTCTCCCTTGCTCAGTCCGATGATGAAGCCGGTACATTTTTTTTCAATGGCATAAAACTGCAAACTTTATTTTAATTTTGGTAAATAATTTCGATATTTTTTTCCAGAACTATTCAGGAGCTATTTGAAGCAAATCAGAGAGGAAACGAGCGGTAGATTATTGAGCTATGCTTATAGATCAAATGGAATGCCTAACAAATGGTGGTTAGCATTTGCAAAGAGGAAATTTATGAACATCGTTGTTCCTGAGTCTGCAACTTCTAGTGTGAGAAAGTCTGGAGGGTGCATAAGATAGGTAGACTTTCATTTCATCTTATTTTTCACATAATTTTACAGGATAGAGTAAATTTGGTTGTGAGTTGCATCATTTGTTTGGGTGTGTCACATTGTTTGCTTGTGTACATAATTTTTGCATTATGCATAGAAGCTGTAATAGAATGTTTTTGTATTTTTGGCATGATTTCTATATGCTATGTAAACTCGAAAACCAGTATGTGTATGCGAAAATAAGAGAAACCAAGAAAGTGACCATGTTGTGCATGATTTATACTACATTATTTTACGTGTAAGACGATCACAGAAACAAGCTTTTAGGCTCATACACCCAAAACATTCATGTTTTTAGTGTGAAGTGAGGTATACTCTCTAGGTTGAAACTGTTAGGAGTAACCTAAATTGCTTTCTTTCTCGAGACCACAACTGTTTACTTTTATGGTGTACGCTTTTGCAAGTTTGAAGGTTTAATGGGTCATAAGTTTGGTTTAAAATGAGCATGACTTGAACCATTTCCAATTGTGGAAAATTTTAAAAAAGTTATTCCTATAAAATGCGTATTACTTGGTTAACATATTTTTTCACATCGTACTTGAAGGTTGAAGATAGATTCACGGTGATAATAACAGATATTTTTCAGAATTTGCAAGTTAATTATTGAAAGGATGACATAGCAATTGCAAACCAAATTCTAGAACTATACATATTGCCGTTATATTACAAACCAAATTAAAAGTTTGCTGTTACACAAAATTAAAAGTTCTTCATAGACTAAATATTATATGGATTCAATTCTTCTAAAAAGTTACTGAAGGTCCAATAATGAGTACTTTGAAACATAAAAAAGCTAAAACATTTTGGAAGTTGTTATTTATTTATTAGGCATATAATATTTATACATGTTATTTATTTTGGTGTACATGTTATTTATTTATTAGGCATTTTAAGATGAAGGTTTATTTTGTAAGTTGTGCATCCCTGTTTGAAACAAACCCTCAGAAGAGAATGAAATGGCTTCAGCACAATACGATCCAAAGTTACCCAAATTGAAAGCCTGCTAAAATAGATATAAACTGAACTTCCTCAACAGAGAAAAGTAATTGAAAATTTTGAATCCGCTTAATTCCCCAAATTTCGAACGCTGAAAACACAATTTAGTTCGTCGAATAATTTCTCTATTCAGCTTTCGTACCGGCACTGATCAAAGTCAAGAGAGTGTAATAAATTGCTACTAGTAAGTTTCGATTTCTCGTTAGGTTGAGGATTGTTTTGGTTGCTAGAGTTAGGATCTGACATCAATTTGTAAAAGCATAATCAAGATATCATATTTTGTGCTTCTAGTTGATAAACTAAAACTAACAAATAATATGGTTGCTTGTGTCAAGATCTCAGATCTGACATCAATTTGTAAAAGTCACACACGCCTGATTTTTGCCAAGTGGTTCACTTTGGGGATTTGGAAAAGAGAAATTTGCTTTGGGAAGTAATTGTTTTCTTTTAATCTTGTACCACAAGGATATAACGGACACATAGAAAGTTTAATTTGATTGATGTAAGGTTTGTTTAACTGGATACGAAGTATACATTACAGTTGTGAATTCTAATGATATAGCTTGATAAATAATTAAATTATACCCTTCCCAGTAATTGTAGAGTTATACTATTAAGCACAATATATGTATGCATCCCAATATACTATTAAGCACAATAAGCAATTGAAGTATACCCTTCCCAATAATTGACGTATACATGTATGCATCTTAAGCACAATATATGTGACATATTTAATCTGCCTTCTTACTTGTTTAAGTTAGAAGACCAAAATATCCTTTTTACCATTGAAAACCCAAACTGTTTCATATCTTTAATTATTTTTGAATGGTTATCCCCAATTTTAGTGCAAAAATAACTTCAGTTGTAAAACCAAACGATTATAAGATTAAAATCAATGACTTAATTGAAGAAATAAAAAAATCTAACAAAGATAAGAAGATTCAATTTCAAGTTTTTTTAGCATGCTGTGTGTAGTGTTGGTCGGCGCTATACATATTATGAAGATTAACAAACAGTTATCTATGCCTTCAATGCTTGGCTTTGTACTACCATTCGAAGTTTCCTTACAATTTTATAATTCGCATTGAAATATGTTCAATAGCTATCGTGATGATTAAATATTCAAAACCACTATTATACTACATTTGCAGAGCAATCAGGTTGTTATCAGTGGATTGTGGTTTTGATTTGGGAAGGTTGCCACGGTGATGAGGCAGAGGAGCAGTAGCTTATGATGTATGGTTGCAGTAGTTGTTTGTGTGACAATTTTGTGGTGGCTCAGTGATTGTGGAGCAGGGAGAGCATAGTGGTCAGGCAAGTAGTGGGGTGGAGTAATGATGTAGAAGGGTTGGTGGAGGGCATTAGAAAGTGTGAAGGTGGAAGATGTTTTGAGGTGGAGGAGCTGCTGCTATTTGATGAGGTGGTAGTAGCAAAATAGTTGATGTTGGTTTGGTTTAAAGGAAATGGCTGGTGGATGTTGTAGTCTGGGCGGAGGGGTTTGTGGATGAACTTGATTTTTTGGTGGATAGTTTTTAGCAGAGGTGGTTTGAAGTGCAATTGAGTAGGAGGAGTCAGGGGGGATGGTTGTATGATGAATGTGCACTGCTATTGTGCACTGGCTATTGATGATGGGGAACTGGAAGTTTGTTATGTGGTGATGGGGACTGTCTTTTCAGACAGAGGTGTGATGAAGCCTGGATTGAGACAGATGTTGTATGATGAAGTGGAGAGGCAATGTTGTTTGGGTGATGGCCTGATGAAAGAGAAGTGTAACATGGGTAGTGGAGATAGCAGGAGTTTGAGGAAGGTTTGTTGACTGACTGCAGTGATGTTCTGGTTGATAGTGGGTGGTGGTTTGATGGGACAGTAGTATGGTAAGTGGTGAAGTGCAGTTGGATGGGTCAGTGTGCACAGAGGATAGGAAGGGGAAGATGATGGTTTGCTACTGCCAATGGATAGTGATATAACTGTTAGAAGTGGAGTTGAGAAGAGGCAGTAAGGTGCAACAGTGCACAATGCACTGTTATATGCACAGAAATATATATATATATATATATATATATATATATATATTAATCAATGTAAATGTAAAATTGTGAAAGGAAAAAAAGTTGTAAATGAGCAAAAGAAATGAATAAAAAGAAAATTTATTTGTGATATGGAAACCATTATTTGCAGAGTGTTTATATTTAAACTTCGCGTTTAAGTTTTGGTGTATATATATGTGTTACTAAATAATCATTTTCCAACACTTATAAGCGTTACCGTATATTTCTGTACCAACACTTATAAGTGTTACCGTATATTTCGTTACTAACACTTATAAGCATTACCGTATATTTCTATACCAACACTTATAAGCGTTACCGAATATTTCTGTACCAACACTTATAAGTGTTACCGTAAATTTCGTTACCAACACTTATAAGCGTTACCGTATATTTCTGTACCAACACTTATAAGTGTTACCGTATATTTCGTTACCAACACTTATAAGTGTTACCGTATATTTAGGTACCAACACTTATAAGTGTTATTAATACGTATGTTTGTAACACTTATAAGTGTTACAAATTTGGCTGCTCCATTCCTCACAGTCCATTAGTAACACTTAAAAAGTGTTCCTGAAATTATTTGTAACACTTATAAATGTTAGAATTTGCCTGTTTTGGTGTGGTGTTCTAATTCATTGGATTATGTTTCAAAAAAGTTTAGGTTTAACTTTATTTTAAAGTTTCATAAACCTATGCTCTAATACAAACTTCTAACATCCCCGTACTTGGAGGCCTAGAACTAACGGCTACGGACGTTGTAGTCATCTATAGTTATTAACCCTCAACAACCAAATACGACGGTGTCAGATACATGATACACAGAACACTAGAATATGGAAAAAAATTAACAAATTAAAAACACAATTTCACATTCCATTCAAAACATTTCATGTTCATTACACAATCCCAAAAGCGTTAACCACGTTTAGAAAATATAATTATTACATATAAGCCAAAAGCGACATATGAAGATGCCCCTTTGGATGATCAGAGCACATAGTAAGGCTAATAATCTACCTTTACATCCAAAATACACAGCGGAAAAAGATAACTCTAAATAACTAACTGCCTCCTACATGCCTTCGGAAGCTTTATTTTCCTATGAAGAGCACTTGAAACCCTAAACATCGAACTATTCAGAACCCATTGAGTGCCCGAGAGTTTAAGGGGAAAACAAAAACTTTGAGTCAGACATAAAGCTTGGTACCAATAATAATCTACCATCTCAAATCATTTAGATATCAAGTTAGATCACACTGCTTAGTGTAACATCCCATATCTGAAGGCCAAAAGCTAAGCGCTATGGAACTGCAGTCATCCATGGTATTAACTTCGGATGACGAAATATGGTAATGTTAATGGTATCTATAATATCAGATGCTCTTGAATATGAACAAAATCATAGATTTATAAAAACAGTAATTTCAGTGACTACATTTCAAATAATATCATATCTAAGTTACAAAATTCCCAAAATGTAATCCCAGTTAATGATCAAATATAATTTACAACAAATGCCAAGAGTGATATATGAATATGCCCCCTCGGATGATCAAAGCAATATAGACATAGCTGTCTTAATACACAGTGGAAATAATTAAAAACTAAATTTCTAATTTAGCTATCCATCGGCTATCTGCTCGTCTTCCAATGCTTTATACGCCAAAATCTTCTAAAACCTGAAAACCTAAACCCTCAGCCTACTCAAATTAATTTTTTACCACCCGAGAGTTTAAGGGAAAACAAAAACTTCAAGTTAGACTTAAAGCCTTGTATGGATAATTTCTAGTCAGGCATGCTAGCGGTAAGAGGTTCTGGGATGAACCATAGACGGTTAATGGGCTAATACTATCTCTTAAATTCACTCACTAGAATATCATTTAGTCTGGTATTAGCAGGAATGCTAAAGTAAGTGACTACATCAACAATAGTATACTGTAACTACCTTACTCTGGTAACCAGGACTTAAAAAAGATGTGGAATGCAATAAGTGCCAATTTTTATCCTTATGCTGAAGAGAAGGTGCTAATCTGGAATGGTAAGTCTCATACCATTTCATATGTTTATAATATGATAACTGTGCATAATGATATGCAGAGCTGTAGGTGGAATAAAGTTGTTTGGAGTGTTATTTCAACTAGTAGAGATAAGCTTATGATGTGGAAATTTATGATGAATGCTTTGTTAACTAAGGAGAAACTGATCAAGTATGGTATGAGAGTGGAGCCTCTTTGTGTTTACTGCAATCTCTACATTGAGAGCACTCGCCACATTTTCTTTATGTGCGCCCTGTGATATTGAATCTATGGACTAGGCTTGCTAATAATTTGAGGTTGAGTTTATCATCATGTGGTCCTATTTGTGAATGGAACTGGATAAGAAAGGCATTGAAGTGGAGGAAAAATGTAAGGGTTATGCTTTTATTCACTTTGAAGAACTATTTTAACCTTATATGGGAAGAAAGAAAAATGAAATGTTTTGACCATAAATCAAAGTATCTGTCACAATTATGGATTGCCATATGCAACAATATATGTGAAGGGATGGCTTTAAGTAAATTCTGCTTTAAGTAAATTCTGCTTCATTGTGGGAAACATGGAGAAATGGAGGTAGTCTTGTTTTTCCTTTTTGTTTGTGCTTGCTTATTATTGTTGTGTGTATTTTGTTCGCTTTTTTGGTTACGTACTTGTTCATAATCATTTTTCACTTCTGTTTATTATTTAATAAATCTGGTAAGGGCCAAGTCAACCCCGCTTGCCTTGCAAAAAAAATTCTATTACATCTCTGTTTACTGATATTTAGTGAGACCACGCTCCATAGCGGAACAGATTTCCTCTCACTAATATCTCTTTTCGAAACATATATTTTGCAAATCCTTTCCTGCCACCAAACTGATTATAATAATAATATAGCAAGATCCATTATGCTAAAAACAGAAAATAAATGGACTATCCGTCCAATATCTGGGCTAACTGCCCTCTACTAGACTAACTGTCCTTAAACTGATTATATCAAAATAGAAATATCATTTATGATTAATAATGGACTATTTGTCCGTAAAACAGGTAAAAATGGTGGACTAATTGTCCTTAAGAAGTGGTAAGGCCTGTTATGCTAAAAATGAACTAATTGTTAATATCCGGGCTAACTGCCCTTATTTAGACCAACCGTTGTAACGACCCGTATTTTTACGGATCGAAATACTGTTATTATTAGATTGTTGTGTTGATAAGTCGTTAGAGTTAGATCGTCCATAGTAAGATCGTCTGGAAGTTAGGACGTGTGATGGTTTGAGACGACTTAAGAGATTGGGATGACCTATAGGAGTGGCCGACTTATAGAAGTTGACCGACCTAAGGAATTGGACCGATCTATAGGAAGGGACGACCTATAGGATGGACTGACTTAAGGGAGTGAGCGACCTAGGGATGAGTCGGTCGAACGAGTTAACGACCCAGTAGTTAGGAGCGACATAAGGTAGATAGCGGCTTAATGATTGAGCGACTTAGTGAAGTGAGTGCTAAGATGTTAAGTCGCGTGTGAAGGCATAAGTCGTTTACGAGTTAGTATCTTTAATTCGTAGGAGGAGTGGAAGTGTTAACCCGTTAACTCGTTAGGTCGCTCAGTTGTGTTGGTCAGTTAGGTCGGGGTGTTAGGGTTAGGTCGTAGACGACTTGTGTTGAGATGGTGAGTGTAGTTAAGTCGTGACCGGCTTATGTTAGGTCGTAAGTCGCGCGCGTTTGTTATGGCTTGGGTCGTTGAACTGTTGGGTCGGGCATGTTTTAGGACGTGTTATGTTAAGCCGTATGTCGTTGGGTCCTTAGGTCGGCAACGACTTAAGGAGGTGGACGAGTTAAGAGGGAAACTGCCTATAAATACACCCGTTTGCTTCATTTTTTGGCATCGGATTTTGAAGCGATGAAATGCTGCCATTTTGAGAGCTTGACTACAACACTTCTTCACTTCTTTTCTCCACTTTAATCTTGTGCTTCCATCCATCTAAATCGAAGATCCAAGAGCTTAGATTGAAGATCTCCATCCATTGAAGAGAGATTTCATCGTTTGAAGCGGAGTTTTGGCGGATCGAGCTAGATCCTTTGCTGTCCAGATCTGGAGTTAGTTGCTTTTGAAGTGTTTAGGTGATTCGGTGAGTGGTGGTTATCTCTCACACGGACCCAAAGGAGTATACTGGATCGGTGGCTTGTTTGTGTGTTAAAGATAGTGATTTCATGCATTTTCCTTAAGTCTGCATGTAGATCCATTGTTCATAATGTTTTGATATCCATTTTACTGCATGTTAACCTATGCTAGTTCATTCATCAAGATATTACTTAGAATTCATGCTTGTTAGATTTGGACTCTTTATTTATGAAATTGCCATTATTGTTATAGCTATTTATTTAGACCTTGTTTGAATGATTGACTACCTGGATTAATGATTGATCTGATTAATTATTAGAAGTTAGTTGATTGATGATTTGAATTTGGACAAGTTGGACGAAGATGATTCAAAAGCTAAGTGGAAAGGCTCTTAAATAAGGGAAGCTGCTTGTGGCATATGGAGCGGATGATAAAGCTCATATGGATAGATTTGATGATGATACTGAGATGGGACTTTGCTATGATGCGATGAAGCAAAGCATGATGTGAGATAGCCTTGGTTTAATCCAGATGGGATCATCCCAAGCATGTTGATAACTCGGTGATATGGTTCGAGTTTGTTGATAATGGTTGGCTTGAGAGGCGCTTGAGCTAGTATGGAAATAGTCGTCGAGGAGGATGACTAGAAGGCTGAGATCTCATCGTTGTTGAAGGTTCTAACATGCTCAAAGCATGAGTACGCTGGGCGGATTCGATAGTCCCAAGACTAATAGTTAATGGTCTAGTACTCTGGGCAGATTCGATAGTCCTAGGCACGGGTCACGATGACGTGTGGAGTTATGTCTAGAACCGGGGTTACCATTAGCCCTTGACGGACGGATGAAAGAATGAGCCGGACATTCAATTAACGGTAATATCGAGGCAATGATAACAGTGATAGCCAGAGTCATGGATGTTTGGATGTTTGGTTGTATCGTCACTCAATCTCAAGAGCGATGTTTTGTGGGTGCTTATCTGATCTTGGTTTAGGCCTTGGGGGTTTGTACTTGGAAAACATCGACCTTGACTCGAGTGATAATTGCTTTACTTTAATTGTCTGCTTTGTTATGTTTGTTCTGCTTAGTGTGTCTGGGGGCTATCACTGTAGAAAGAGGTGGAGTGGGATGGTTGGGTTCTATTCCTTTTTACCCTTTATGCTCTTTTGGTATGTTTGATAGTTGATTTACTGCTCACTAGGACTTTTGTCTGACTCAAGGTTTTATGTTCAATTCTTATTACCTTGGGTCGTTCATCCGTTTTGGGATGGGCAGACTTGGTAGCAGGTGACAAGTGCTGTTCTTAGTGACTAACGCTGTTGATGACGAAGACGAGCTAGAGGCTTTTGCATATTGTTTTCTTACTATATGTACTGGATGTTCCGCTGTTTGTATGATTCTCTGAGTGATATGTAGTGAGGCTTGCTGTATTGACTTTTCAGATTGTTGTGCCAAACTATTATGAGTTTATATGATGAGATTCTGTTCTGTGGAGCTGCACTATGTATACTTTTCTATTGTATTTTATCCATGCGCTGTGAGTAATACGATAGACTAGTCTGTGTTTACCTTACCCTGATGATCGTCCATGGCGGCCTGGCATGCCTTTCAGCGCACTATTTCCTTGTTTAGTGAAGGAGTCATGGGCGGTCATCACATTTGGTATTAGAGCTTTGGTTAAGCGATTTTGGCCAACGCTCGCTGACGTAACTACGTATGAGAGACGTAATTGTATTTTGATGGATGATTACTATATATAATATAGTAGCTTAGAAGGATTTGAACTTCTTATGCAGATGTCTCTCAAGGTGTATTAATCATTTTCTTATAGATATTAGGAATGAGTCGAAGAGAGAGACAAGCTGCTAGGGAAGGCCGTGCTTCTGAGGGAGTTGCTGATTATGCTTCTATGTTCGAGGCTACGATGACTTCGATCATGAGAAGAATACCAGCTCCAGGGCCAACGGTAGATGTTGGAGTTCAAGTTCAAGCTCCAAAACCAGTGGATTTTGCTAAGTTGTGTAAAGACTATACTGCTCTTGGAGGAAAGGTTTTCTTGGGAACAGAATCAACCATAGAAGTCCAGGGATGGGTAGATGCTTGTAGAAGGATCTTTGGTGACTTGGGAATTGAGGATGCAACTAAGAGGAAGCTTGCATCAAGACAGCTTCAGGGAAGAGCTTCTGATTGGTGGAACTCTATCACCATTGATACTCCAGAGGAAGAAATTACTTGGGAGCAATTCCAAGCTAGATTTGAGGCTAAGTTCATTTCTACAGCTCAGAAATCTGTTCTGTTCAAGAAGTTTGTGGAGCTCAAGCAAGGTGGAAGATCAGTTCTTGAGTATGTTTCTGAGTTTGAAGCTTTGTCCAAGTATGCTCGGTCGTATATTGAATCTCCTTATCAGAAGAATGAGAAGTTTGTGACAGGTTTGGACACTTATCTTGGGAGACAGTTGGTGGGTCATCTGGATGATCCATTTAAGAAGCTTGTGGAGAAAGCTCTCAGGCATTAGAATCTGTTTCCTAAAGAGGATCTGTTGTTGCTGTGACCAAGGAGGAATCTAAACCAAAGCAAGGTGGGAAGAAGAAGAGAAAGCAGCAGCAGCAGAAGGGTAGGGATGGCCAGAAGAAGCCGAAGGGTGCAGTGACCCGCTACAACTGTCAGCAGAAGGGTCATCTCTCCAGAGATTGTAAGAATCCTAGAGTGCCGGTGAAGTGCCACAACTGTGAAAAGCTGGGGCATATCAGGAGGAATTGTCCAGAACCAAGGAAGGACAAGCAGATTGTTCAAGCTTATGCTTTGGGGGCTGTGCCATCGTCTTCGAAAGCTCCTACTACGGAAAATAAAGGAAAGAGTGTGGTGGTTCAAGGTACTCTTTCCATTTGTGGTGTTCCAGTTAGAGTGTTATTTGATACTGGGGCGTCGCACTCCTTTGTTTGTGGCGAACTTGTAGGCCGGTTGGGTTTGGAAACAGATATTGTTGATAGACCATTGGTTGTGACTAATCCAGTTGGGGGTTCGTCTTGTTTGTGCATGCTATGTCGTGATCTGATTGTATCGAGTCATGATTGCTCTTTTGCTTTTGATTGTTTTGTTCTGAACTTTGCGGGGTTTGGAATTATTTTGGGTATGGACTGGCTTAGGAAGTATGCGGCAAGGGTTGATTGTAAGAGGCTGGAGGTGACAGTCGAGAATGTGGAGGGGCGAAGGGTTGTGATACGATGTAAGCATGAAGAAGGCGTCTTCATGAGCTTCATGTATTCGCTGGTTGTTCCACGGGATGGACTGTTATCGGTGCCTATTGTGAATGGATTTGAGGATGTCTTTGATGAGGTCAAAGGGTTACCGCCGCATAGGGAAATCGAGTTTTGCATCGATCTAGTTGAGGGAGCCAGACCTGTTGTGATTCCTCTTAGGCGGATGGCGCCTAGGGAATAGCAAGAGTTGAAGGTACAAGTTGATGACCTTTTACAGAAAGGATTCATTCGGTGTAGTGTGTCCGAATGGGGTGCACCAGTTGTGTTCGCAACCAAAGCGGATGGATCGTTGAGGTTGTGTGTGGATTATCGTGAGCTGAATAAAGTGACTAAGAAGAACAAGTATCCATTGCCGAGAATAGATGACTTGTTTGATCAGCTTCACGAAGCTAAGGTGTTTTATCAGATGGATTTGGCAACGGGATTTCACCAATTGAGAGTGGCAAAGGATAGTGTGCCGAAGACTGCTTTCAGGACACCATCCGGTTTCCATGAGTGGATGGTAATGCCGTTTGGATTGACCAATGCACCAGCATATTTTGTGGATCTTATGAATAGAGTGTTCAGGGATCAGTTGAACAAGTTTGTACTTGTGTTCGTGGATGATATTTTGATTTATTCCAGAACTGAAGAAGAGCACAAGACGCACTTGCGGATTGTTTTGAAAATCTTGCGAAAACAACAGCTGAGAGCTAAGTTTTTGAAGTGTCACTTCTGGAAGAGCGAAGTGAGGTTCTTAGGCCATGTTATCTCTGGAAGTGGAATAGCGGTTGATTCCGCCAAGGTGGCAGCAATCCAGGATTGGGTTAGACCTAAGAATGCATCTGATGTGAGAAGTTTTCTTGGATTAGCAGGATACTATCGTCGGTTTATCAACGACTTTTCTAAGATAGCTGCACGATTAACAGGATTGACGAAAAAGAACCAAGTGTTCAGGTGGGATGCTAAGTGTGAACAAGCTTTCGGAATCCTGAAAGAGTGACTAACAAGTGCTCCTGTTTTGACTATTCCAAGTGGAAATGATGAGATGGTGGTTTACACCGATGCATGTGGTACTGGACTTGGAGCAGCACTAATGCAGAAGGATAAAGTTGTTGCATATGCAAGTCGACAACTGAAGCCGCATGAAAAGAGTTATCCGACTCATGATTTGGAGTTAGCAGCGATTGTATTTGCTCTGAAGATGTGGAGACATTACCTATTGGGAGTTCGATTCGAGTTGTTTACAGATCATAAGTCATTGAAGTATCTTTTCTCCCAAAAGGATTTGAATCTCCGGCAGCAACGATGGCTAGAGTTTTTAGCATCATATGATTTTGGTATAGCCTATACTCTGGGAAAAGGTAACGTAGTGGCAGATGCGTTAAGTCGAAGACATGCAGAATTGGGAGCCATGTTTTCAGAATGGAAGAGTCTTGAGTATTTGGCTGGATTTGAATTCAGGCCTAGATGTGAATTGGAACCTGAGATGTTGGCAAACTTATCGATAAGACCTACTCTTGTGGAAAGGATTGGCGAGAGCCAAAAGCGAGACGATAAGCTTGTCAAGATTATCCGTGATTTGGAATCTGGATTGGACCCAGAAAAGGGTAAAGGATTCGAGATCGATCGAGAGGGTTGGCTTCGAAAACAAGGACGACTGGTTGTTCCCGATAGAGATGAATTGAGAGATGAAGTTCTAAATGAGAGTCATCACTCGAAGTTGACAATTCATCCAGGTGGAAATAAGATGTATCAGGATATGAGGAGAACCTATTACTGGGAAGGTATGAAGAAGGATGTTGGAAATTTTATTTCCAAATGCATGAACTGCTAGTTGGTAAAAGCCGAACAGAAGAAGCCAAGTGGATTACTTCAGCCGTTAGAAGTTCCTACATGGAAGTGGGAGCAAATATCGATGGATTTTATCGATGGGCTAGCTAGAACCAGAGCAGGAAATGAAGGGATTTGGGTCATCGTAGATTGTTTGACTAAGAGTGCGAGATTCATTCCTGTTCGATCAACTAGGACTGCATCGAAATTGGCTGAGTTGTATGTTAAGTGGATAGTTCGATTCCATGGTATTCCGAAGAGTATAGTGAGCGATCGAGACCCATTGTTCACTAGTGGATTTTGGAAGAGCTTCCAGGAAGTTTTGGGAACCGAGTTGTGTTTGAGTACAGCTTATCACCCTCAAACAGATGGTCAGACAGAAAGAGTCAACCTAGTTTTGGAAGATCTCCTCAGAGCATGTGTTTTGGACTTCGGAGGATCATGGGAAGCTCATCTTCGTTTGGTGGAGTTTTCATATAATAACAGTTGCCAGTCAAGTATTGGTATGGCACCATATGAGGCATTGTATGGAAGACCGTGTAACTCTCCGACATGTTGGTTGGAAACAGGAGAAAAGTTGGTACTTGGGCCAGAAATGATTCGACAGACTTCCGATTGCATAGAGATCATTCGGCGACGAATGAAGGCAGCCCAAGACCGTCAGAAAAGTTATGCCGATAAGCGTCGTAAGGATTTGGAATTCGACGTAGGTGATATGGTTTTTGTGAAGATTTCTCCACTGAAGAATGTTATTCGATTCGGGAAGAAAGGGAAATTGACTCCGAGATTTGTTGGACCGTTCCCGATCATCGAGCGAACTGGAAAGCTCGCCTATAAATTGGAATTACCAAAAAAGATGACGGGTGTGCACAATGTTTTTCATGTATCGTATCTACGGAAGTATGTGCACGACTTGAATACAGTGGTTTCTGCTGATAGCTGTGAAGATTTTGAACTTGATCCAGTTGTTAGAAGACCTCGTAAGCCGCTATGTGTTGTGGAAACTGACACGAAACAGCTTAGGAGGAAGGTAGTCAAGTTGCTCAAGGTACAATGGAGCGATGATGTTAACGACTGTACATGGGAGGAGGAAGAGAGGATGAAGGCAGCTCAACCTGAACTCTTCGAGGTATGGCCCTAAGGTGTCGTGACATCTCATGAAATTATAACTTGTTCTAGTCTTAGAATTCTGCATGCTAGGTTAGTAATTGGATGCATGGTTTGTTGATTGCTATGGATGGTAGGAATGCAGAATAGTTTTGGTTGCTCTTGTTTATTTGGAATTTCGGGGGCGAAAATTCCTAAGGGGGAGAGAATGTAACGACCCGTATTTTTACGGATCGAAATACTGTTATTATTAGATTGTTGTGTTGATAAGTCGTTAGAGTTAGATCGTCCATAGTAAGATCGTCTAGAAGTTAGGACGTGTGATGGTTTGAGACGACTTAAGAGATTGGGACGACCTATAGGAGTGGCCGACTTATAGAAGTTGACCAACCTAAGGAATTGGACCGATCTATAGGAAGGGACGACCTATAGGATGGACTGACTTAAGGGAGTGAGCGACCTAGGGATGAGTCGGTCGAACGAGTTAACGACCCAGTAGTTAGGAGCGACTTAAGGTAGATAGCGGCTTAATGATTGAGCGACTTAGTGAAGTGAGTGCTAAGATGTTAAGTCACGTGTGAAGGCATAAGTCATTTACGAGTTAGTATCTTTAAGTCGTAGGAGGAGTGGAAGTGTTAACCCGTTAACTCGTTAGGTCGCTCAGTTGTGTTGGTCAGTTAGGTCGGGATGTTAGGGTTAGGTCGCAGACGACTTGTGTTGAGATGGTGAGTGTAGTTAAGTCGTGACCGGCTTATGTTAGGTCGTAAGTCGCGCGCGTGTGTTATGGCTTGGGTCGTTGAACTATTGGGTCGGGCATGTTTTAGGACGTGTTGTGTTAAGCCGTATGTCGTTGGGTCCTTAAGTCGGCAACGACTTAAGGAGGTGGACGAGTTAAGAGGGAAACTACCTATAAATACACCCGTTTGCTTCACTTTTTGGCATCGGATTTTGAAGCGACGAAATGCTGCCATTTTGAGAGCTCGACTACAACACTTCTTCACTTCTTTTCTCCACTTTAATCTTGTGCTTCCATCCATCTAAATCGAAGATCCAAGAGCTTAGATTGAAGATCTCCATCCGTTGAAGAGAGATTTCATCGTTTGAAGCGGAGTTTTGGCGGATCGAGCTAGATCCTTTGCTGTCCAGATCTGGAGTTAGTTGCTTTTGAAGTGTTTAGGTGATTCGGTGAGTGGTGGTTATCTCTCACACGGACCCAAAGGAGTATATTGGATCGGTGGCTTGTTTGTGTGTTAAAGATAGCGATTTCATGCATTTTCCTTAAGTCTGCATGTAGATCCATTGCTCATAAAGTTTTAATATCCATTTTACTACATGTTAACCTATGCTAGTTCATTCATCAAGATATTACTTAGAATTCATGCTTGTTAGATTTGGACTCTTTATTTACGAAATTGCCATTATTACTATAGCTGTTTATTTAGACCTTGTTTGAATGATTGACTACCTGGATTAATGATTGATCTGATTGATTGCTAGAAATTAGTTGATTGATGATTTGAATTTGGACAAGTTGGACGAAGATGATTCAAAAGCTAAGTGGAAAGGCTCTTGAATAAGGAAAGCTGCTTATGGCATATGAAGCGGATGATAAAGCTCATATGGATAGATTTGATGATGATATTGAGATGGGACTTTGCTATGATGCGATGAAGCAAAGCATGATGTGAGATAGCCTTGGTTTAATCCAGACGGGATCATCCCAAGCATGTTGATAACTCGGTGATATGGTTCGAGTTTGTTGATAATGGTTGGCTTGAGAGGCGCTTGAGCTAGTATGGAAATAGTCGTCGAAGAGGATGACTAGAATGCTGAGATCTCATCGTTGTTGAAGGTTCTAGCATGCTCAAAGCAAGAGTACGCTGGGCAGATTCGATAGTCCCAAGACTAATAGTTAATGGTCTAGTACTATGGGCAGATTCGATAGTCCTAGGCACGGGTCACGATGACTTGCGGAGTTATGTCTAGAACCGGGGTTACCATTAGCCCTTGACGGACGGATGAAAGAATGAGCCGGTCATTCAATTAACGGTGATATCGAGGCAATGATAACAGTGATAGCCAGAGTCATGGATGTTTGGATGTTTGGTTGTATCGTCACTCGATCCCAAGAGCGATGTTTTGTGGGTGCTTATCTGATCTTGGTTTAGGCCTTGGGGGTTTGTACTTGGAAAACATCGACCTTGACTCGAGTGATAATTGCTTTACTTTAATTGTCTGCTTTGTTATGTTTGTTCTGCTTAGTGTGTCTGGGGGCTATCACTGTAGAAAGAGGTGGAGTGGGATGGTTGGGTTCTATTCCTTTTTACCCTTTATGCTCTTTTGGTATGTTTGATAGTTGATTTACTGCTCACTAGGACTTTTGTCTGACTCAAGGTTTTATGTTCAATTCTTATTACCTTGGGTCGTTCATCCGTTTTGGGATGGGCAGACTTGGTAGCAGGTGACAAGTGCTGTTCTTAGTGACTAACGCTGTTGATGACGAAGACGAGCTAGAGGCTTTTGCATATTGTTTTCTTACTATATGTACTGGATGTTCCGCTGTTTGTATGATTCTCTGAGTGATATGTAGTGAGGCTTGCTGTATTGACTTTTCAGATTGTTGTGCCAAACTATTATGAGTTTATATGATGAGATTTTGTTCTGTGGAGCTTCACTTTGTATACTTTTCTATTGTATTTTATCCATGCACTGTGAGTAATACGATAGACTATTCTGCATTTACCTTACCCTGATGATCGTCCATGGCGACCTGGCATGCCTTTCAGCGCACTATTTCCTTGTTTAGTGAAGGAGTCATGGGCGGTCGTCACAACCGTCCTCTAGTTGACTGCCCTCAAAACGGACAGACTGTCCGAATTCAAATGAGCTAAATGCCCGAATTTTCTTTTTGGTTAACTACCCTTTTGATTTTCCTTGAAAATCTTTTCAAAATGATTTACTCCATCAAATCATACTTATGCAATGAAAATATATCTTTAGCTTTACTCTAAGCTATTTTTTCCTTGTATATATACTTTACTCAAATAATGTTGATGATGTTCGATAAGGATTATCTATCCTTTTCAAAATAAGTTGAAGTCCTTTATAACTTAAGACACTCAGGCTATCTGCCTAGTCCTTGTATTTGAGACCATTATTTAAAACCTTTAAATAACCTTTCGAATTCATTGAAGGTTACTCCTTCAAAACCAATAAAAGGCCTTTCTTCTACGAGCTTTAAAACATATGACATCGTCCTTTAAAATCCTTTAAACCCTAGCCTTCTGAAAACATTGCAAAACCATACTTTTCGACCTTGTCGGAAGGTTACTTTTCGACCTTTTCGAAAGGTCTACTTTTGACTTTGTCGAAACCTCTTACCTTTCGGTTTTGTCGAAATCCTAGGGAACCACCCCTATGAAATCATCGATAA
The DNA here is from genome assembly GCA_030765085.1 of Allium cepa. Classification (NCBI taxonomy): domain Eukaryota; kingdom Viridiplantae; phylum Streptophyta; class Magnoliopsida; order Asparagales; family Amaryllidaceae; genus Allium; species Allium cepa. Next base: position 514,403,934 of record CM060941.1, read on the forward strand.
ACCTTTCAAAAGAATTTAAACTTAAAACCTTTCGAAGACATTGGGTTCAGTTTAAAACAAGTGGAAACCTTTCGAAACCATTCGAAAAAAATGAAGTGTTGGTGTTGGAACCAACCGTTCGAAAGCAATGGAGAGGCAGCATATTTTAGAAAACAAAAGATTCCCTTCGAAAGCAACTGATTCAAAAGGTAGGAAGCGGCAACTTTACTTCGGACCTTGTTGGAAGGTTTACCTTTCAACCTTGTCGAAAGTTTTCATTTAAAAGAAGAATGCAACCCAATCGAAACCTTTTCTTTTAAACCATTTGACACTGTCGAAATCCCTTTATCAAAAATTAACAGGCGCGAAAGCCTGGGGAACCACCCCTATGAAATCATTGATGAACCTTTCGAAAGCATTGAAACTTAAAACCTTTCAAAGACAGTGTGTTCAATTTAAATAAGTGGAAACCTATTGAAACAATTCGAAAACAATGAAGTGTTGGTGCGGGAACCAAACCTTAGAAAGAAATGGAGAGGCGGCATTTTCAGAAAATAAAAGATTCCCTTCGAAAGCAACTGATTCAAAAGGTGGGAAGCAGTAACTATACTTTCGACCTTGTCGAAAGGTTGACCTTTCGACCTTGTCGAAAGGTTTCAATTAAAACCAAAAGCAATCCAATTGAAACCTTTTCTCTTAAACCATTTGACATTGTCGAAAGCTAGCAGGTATATTTCCCTTAAAATCAAAACAACGCTTCATCTCTTTCAAAAGGTCTTAACTTTTGTCTCTAACCCTTTTGACTTTGTCGGACGTACCAGTTGCCAGATACCATGTGCATTGGTTACTAACCTAGTCGAAAGATTTGATACCTTTTGGCCTTTTCGAAAGGTTTGGGTTAGAGGCGGAACCTTATTGCCGAAAGAGTTGAAATAGTTATAAGCCTTTTTATTTGTACTTTAAAATAGTTCTTTTGTACCTAACCTGCCTTATTTGTCTCAATTTGATTGGTTGTCGGATTTTATATTCAAAAGTGCTGCCAACTTTTTATACTTAGCATTCTAAACACATTTATAAAAAGTCCATTCTCCTCTACAATTATATAAATCATTTAAGTCTCATACCTTAAATAATTTTATATAATTATTAAATTATATTATTAAAATTTGAAAAAAAAAATCAAAATGTCATTTAGTATATGTTTTACAGCATATAGAATTTTCGGACCCAAATAATACTTATTTTTACCATAAATAATTGTATAATCCAAATTATCAGAAATTCCTAATGATCCACAAAAATTCAGAAAAAACTAAAAATTGAAACCCATCTCTAATATTTCTTTTAGATCATCATAAAAATTCGCAAGACTAATGGACGTCATTTAATAGGGTTTCATCTTAAAACATATCATAAAATCTATATGAACATTAATAAATCATCAACATGTATATATAAACATTTTATCATTCAAAAACATGGAAAATGTTTGCAAAATTGTTTGGATTTAATCTTAAAACCGAAACCATAAAAATTTAGAGATGTAAAAATTATTCACCTTTGCTTTAGAGATTACGGAGCTTGAGATTTGAACGGGTTTGATTTGAATTTGCTTTTTCTTTAGCTTTTCTTTAGTTTCCTCTTCTTCTTTCCTTGTTAATGGTGGCCGGTCTTGATTTTGAAATTTTTGAAATGAAATGAATGTGTACAGTACACACGGCTCTGGTAAGTAAACATAGGAATGGCTTCTTTCCCATACTACCTATCCTCTAATTCGTTTTAGAACCTTCTTTAACTATTTTCTTTTAAAAGAGATGGCTACCTTAATTAAAATCAAATCTCAATCCTCTAATCAACACATTATTTTATTTAGTTTATCTAACTGTATCTCCTAAATAACGTTATTTAAAATCTGGGGAATTACAGTCTCCCCTCCTTAAAGAATTTTGTCCTCGAAATTACAACAAGGCCTACAAAAAAACAAGAAGGTAAAATATACCATCAAACAAGTCAAGATAAGTATCTCTAATCTTTCTCTCAACCTCTTGAGTGCAGTATCTGTCATCATCATCCCACTAAATTTTGACTAATCTGACTGTCTTCGTTCCAAACCTCTTCTCGTCTCTCGCAACAATGTGAACTTGCTTCCTCACTCTGGTCAAGTCCGGCTCTACTACTAAATCATCTAGCATTATCGATGCAATAGCAGTCTCCGGGTCCCTAACACACTTTCTAAGATGAGAACTTTGAAAAACATAATGGACACCTGCCAAACTGCTTGATAACTCAAGTCTATACGTGAGTTTTCTATCCTCTCAAGAGTAGGAAAAGGTCCAACCAACCTAGGAGATAACTTCCTCGACCTCCCAAATCTAAGCACACCCTTCATCGGTGATACTTTGATGAAAAATTGGTCCCCAACTGAGAACTCTGTATCTTTCTGTCTCTCATCTGCATAATTTTTCTCCTAGACCGAGTTTCCTTCATTTTAGCCCGAATGACCTCAATCTTTTTGGCAGTCTCTCTAACCAGATTTTGACCAAGAATCTATCTATCCTTAGTCTCCAACCAACATATGGGATATTTACATGGCCTTCCATACAAAGCTTCAAATGGTGCCATCCCAATACTAGTATGATAACTGTTGTTTTATGAAAATTCGACTAGATGCAGATGGACTTCCCATGATCCCCCTAAATCTAGAACACAGGCCCTTAACAAATCTTCCACATTCTTGTTAATTCATTCCGTTTGTCTATTTGTCGGCAGATGGTAAGCGGTACTCATCTCAAGCTTGGTACCTAAAACTTCCTACAGACTCTTCCAAAGCTTGCTAGTGAACAAGGAATCTCTATCACTAACTATACAGCTTGGAATCCCATCAGTCTAACCACATTCTTCATGAACAATCTTGCTAAAAAGGTGTCGTCCTAGTTGACCTAACTAGAATGAAATGGGCATTCTTTGTCAATCTGTCCATTATGACCAATATACTTCCATTACCCCTGTTCGACCTTGGAAACCCGTCAATGAAGTCCATAGAAATAGAATCTCATTTCCACAATGGAATGTCTAACGGCTGAAGCAAACAACTTGGCTTCTGGTGTTCGGCATTTGCCTTTTGGCAATTCGAGCATTGCCTTACACACAAACCAATATCACACTTCATACCTTCCCAGAAGAAACTTCTCTTCATATCTTGATACATCTTGGTACCTCCGGGATGTATAGTGAACTTTGAAGGATGGCATTCATCCAAGACTTCCTTCTTTATGTTTCCTACACTCGGAACACATAGTCTCCCTTTCCTACTCAACCACACATTCTAGTCAAGACTAAAATCTTTCAAATCATCACTCTTAGTTCCTTCCTTTAGCTTCCTGATCCGTTCAGCTAACACTGGATCCTCCATCTGCTTAGAAGCAATCCGATCAACACTGATCGAACTTCTAAACAAGATAATACAGCAGTATTTCCACTAGACCCAACCATGGATCTCGACTACACTCTGCAATCTGCTAATGCTTCTAAGTCTTTCCACTCAGCCATCATTGCTAACACTACATTCTAATGCTTTACTGCTAAGTGCATCTGCAAACTTATTTCCCTTCCCTGGTGTGTGATGAATCCCAAAATCATAAGCGGCTATGAACTTTAACCATCTCTACTACCTCATGTTCAGCTTCTTCTGAGAGAACAAATACTTCAACGACCTATGATATGTATACAGCTCAAACATTCTCCCAAAAGGTAATTTCTCCACACCTTCAATGCGAAAATCGCTATAGCTAATTCCAAATCATGCATCGAATATCTGACCTCATGCGATCTAAACTATTAAGAAGAATATGTAATCACTTTACCTCTCTACATCAGCACAACTCCTAATACTATTCGACATGGATCAGTGTAAACTATTAAGTCCTGATTCCTCTCTGGAACGACCAACACAGGTGCATGGTTCAATAAGAATTTCAATCTTCGGAATGCTTCCTCACACTTATCAGTCCACGCAAACTTTACATCCTTCCTCGCCAGCTTGGTCAACTGTACCGCTGTCCATGAAAAATTCTTAAGAATCTCCGATACTAACCAGCCAACCCAAGAAAACTCTTTACCTGGGTTACTGTCTTGGATTTCTTCTAACTATTCACTTCCTTCATCTTAGTCGAATCAACTAAAAACCCTTCCTCTAAGACCACATGACCAAGAAACTTCACCTCTTTCATCCAGAAGTGACACTTTGAAAACTTCACTCTTAGGTAATGCTGCCTCAGCATCTCAAGCACCACTCTAAGATAAACTTCATGCTCTCCTTCATCCTTAGAGTAAATCAAGATATGGTCTATGAAAACTAGCATGAGCCTATCCAATTGCTCTCGGAAAATCTAGTTCAACAAATCCATAAAGAAAGCTGGCACACATGTCAGTCCGAATAGCATGGCCAACTGTTCATACAACCCATATCTAGTTCTAAACGTCATCAAAGGTATACTATCCTCTGCGACCCTATGCTGATGGAAACCTATTGCCAAATCCAAATGGGAAAATACCTTTGCTCTACTCAACTGTTCGAACAGATCGTCAACCTTGGGCAATGGATATTGATTCTTTATTGTCCTTTCATTCAACTTATGATAATCGATACATAGCCTCAATGATCCATCCAGCCTCTTAGCAAACATTGCTGCACCCCATGGTGAACTGCTCGGCCCGATAAAACTCTTGCCCCCTAAATCCACCAACTGCACCTTCAACTCCCTCATCTCTGAACGTTTCATCCTGCTTGTGGCCTACTCACTGGTTCGGCTCCCGGAACCAAATCTGTCTGAAACTTGATGGCTCGCTTCAGTGGCAATCCCACTACTGGCTCAAACACATCTGTGAAATCTCTAACCACGAAAACTAGGCCCAACTCATCCTGTTTGCACAAAAAATGGACAAACACCTCCAAGTCGTATGAATTAGTTGATTTTATGTCGTTTTCTAGGAGTTTGGGTGATTTATGCAAATATATAAAAAGTAAGGACTAAACTGTAAAAGACACACAGATTTATAGTGGTTCGGCCAGAACGTGCCTACGTCCACTTTATATGTTATTCTTCTTTTTCTTTCAGATTACAAGTACAAAGCTTTGTATATAAGTATATGAAAGTTGTTTGAAAGTTCCTTCTGTGCTTGAGCTCTCAAACTTGTCTGCCATTGTTGTACCCCTGCCCCTCTATTTATAGAGTGAGGCTGGGGGCAGGGGTCTTGGATGTATATAGCAGCTGGTGGGCCTGGACTGAAGCGATCTAGCCTGGCATATCTGGTTTGGCGGAGCTTGGTTCGTTCGTGCTTGGAGTGCTTGGTCCGGAGGTTCATTTGGTAGTGGGTGAATAGATGTTTGGTTCGGCATGGAAGTGGAGAGATGGTTCGGCATGGAGGAGAGGGCTTCTGGACCGGTGGCTTGGTGATGAGTGGTTCGGCAGTGAGTTGGTTCGGTATTGGAAGGGGAGAGATGGTTCGGCATGGAGGAGAGGGCTTCTGGACCGGTGGCTTGGTGATGAGTGGTTCGGCGGTGAGTTGGTTCGGTATTGGAAGGGGATGGCCTGGTTCGGTATTGAGTTGGTTCGGCGGGAGGTGGTTGGGAACTGGTTCGGCAGGCGATAGTTGGATTCGGTTTCTCTTGGACCGGTGGTGGCGAGAAAGGCGCCCAACACTTGCCCCCCAAAGTGGGGCACGTGCTTTGCATGTGTCGCGCTTTGTTTTTCTTTCCGTTGGTGTAGCTTCATTCGGGTGTGGGTGCTGATCCGGCTGGTCAGGTTGTCCTGTGCTTGTTTATAAATAAGGGATACACCCCTTCGTTATTCCTTACAGAATTTAGAGAGAGCCGAATCAGTGTGAGTGCCGAATCAACCTTGTACCGAATCAAACAAGTACCGAATCAACAAGTGCCGAATCAAGCAGGCACCGAATCAAGCTGATACCGAACCAGGTATGTTTTCTTTCGTCGAATGAACACAAACGAGATTGGGGTGTTGAGTGCCGAATGGGCTATGTCGAATGAGATATGTGATGTACTACCGAATGAATCTTTAAACCTTTAATGCCGGATGGATTTTTATACTTGAGTCATGAGTGAAATCTTAAGACTATATACACCTGCTTGCTTATATCCTTTGTTCTAACAATATGTTTTTCTCGTGTCGCAGATAATGTCTCGCAAAGCAGAAACTCGATCAGATGCACGGAAGTCTAGGGGCGAAGGAGAGTCCTCCTTCGTGCCTCCAGCCCAGCCAAGACCGGAACGTCATGGACCTGCCCCGAGGTCGCTAGTAGATGGGTATGGCCCCTAGGAGCTTCTGAATTCTCCGCCCGATTGTTTTCCTAGCTCCCTCAGGGAGGAGCAGCTTGATGTCATTTCTCGTTCCTTTGGGATTGACAGGGCTCGCATGCTGTTGCCGGGAGATAGAGTGATGCCGTATAATCTCCCCGAAGGATATTTTGCATACAGTAGGTACCATTGCATGTGTGGGGCCATTCCTTCGATCAATTTATGGATAGTCAGCTTCATTACCTATCTGAAGGTGGCCCCTCTCCAGCTTCAGCCCAATTCCTACGCTATTCTGGTGTGCTTATTCGTTATCTTCCAGAGGAGGTATGGGTGCCCTCCTTCTAACCGGGAAATCCGATACTTGTATAATCTGAGAGGCTACAAGAAGGGGTCTCCGTACGTTAGTTTGAAAGCGGCCGTGCCCTTCAAATCGGTCTTGGACTTATACTCAAAGTTTACCATGTTTAAGAAAGAATGGTTTTTTATCAAGGAAGATTCTGTCTCCTTCCGCCTCTTCACTTCTGGCTGTAAGTTGAACTTTATTTACAATTTCTTTGTTCCGACTGCAGTGCTTCTTCTGATATGCTTCTATTTCTTGCTAGCGACAGGTGGCTTTGCAGTCGTAGAAAGTGATTCCCTGCTTCAGATGGCTGCGGAAATAAAGGCCATTTCGGGACGGGACAGGTCGGCTTCTTTCTTGATCAGGAATGCCACTCTCCTGGAGCACAACTTGATCCTGCCACACCACTCCATGGTTAAGCAGAGAGATACGGCTGAGGAGAAGGCTGCCAAAGCCGAGGAAGGGGCCACGGTGAAAAGTGGCAAGAGGGAACCTTTTACAAAGCCTCCCGTCGTCGGAGGTAAGAAGCTTAAGAAGTCCGATGGTCCCTCTCCTAGCACTTGCCCAATTGCTCCGAGGGAGGAAGATGTGGAGGAAGATAGAGGTGAGGGTGAAGGAGGATATGGACATAGCGGTGGTGGCGTTGGTGCCTTAACCTCCGGGCAAGCGGGAGAGATTCATGAGTGGACGGATGATGCTTTCCTTCAAGCTTTTGGGGAGTCGGAGGAAGGATCGGCTTTGGTTGAGAAGGATAAGGGGGTTGATAAGGCTGGGGCTGGCGCTGATCCATTCTCTAAGAGTTCTTCAGCTAGGGCGATTCCAGCGATTCAAGGTGATCTTTTGACTTCTGCAGACTCCATTTATGATAGGGACTTAGGAATATTTTATGGTTCACTTCCATTCTGGAATGAGATTCAAGACTTATTGCAGTATCCTACTCCTCCGCAGGGTTTGTATAATAGATATGCCTTCTCACTCTTTTATTCTTAACATATTTCTTGAATTGTGGATCATTGTATGTTTGTAACACTTGGTTTTTATTCCAGGAGCGGGTAAGGCAGCCAAGTCATCCGATATCCGGCACCGCCTTGAACAGTATAAGCTACTCAAAGCTTCTGCCAAACCAAAGCGTCCAACTGGCCGTCCTGTGGATGTAGTTAGATATCGCCCCCTTCTTGGAGTTATTGAGGAAGATATGCAAAAAAGGAAGAGGGGCCGATCTTCGTTTGAACCTTCGCTGGCCCTCGGCCTCCAGTCCATCCCATCCATGATATTACTGAGGAGGACACTGAGTTTATACCTTCTCCCCATCCGTCCGAAAATCCAACCGTCACTCCGATATACCGTCCTGGTTTGGATCGCAACCCATTTGCCGGTCACCCTGATCTGGATCCGAGTTTCCAGGATATTTCATTTGACGAGGCCACGGGTGAGCACCTTCTTCCCCGCAACCCCATGGTACGAGTGTTTGATGAGGCCAAGTCCCAAGACCTTGATTTGCTTACTACTCGGGTAGTTACCATGGGGGACGAAGCCAAGGCTAACATTGACCGGGTTGCGGAGGAAACTAGGAAGTTGATGGGGCATCATGCCCGTCTGGTCAAGGCTGGAGAGGAGATTGGGAGTGCTAATATTCGGTTGCGGCTAAAGGTTGCCGATCAGGCCAAACAGCTTGCCGATCAAGCCATTCAGATTTCTCAGCACGAGGAAGCCTCTAGGCGGTTGAAGGAGGCTATGGAAAAGGCTAGTAGGGCAGAACTACGAAAGATGGAGGCCGCCTGCAAGGAGCGGATTGACATAGCCATTGCTGCGGTGGATGAGGTCCGGAGGGCGGATCTCGAGCAGGTAGAGGAGTTATCTGGGAGGCTTGAGGCTGCAGAGCTTGTTCAGGCCAGGCTAAAGGAAGAGATGGAAGAAATGAGGAGGTCTCTTCAGACTGATCGCTTGAGATACCGATCGGAGAGGGATGTTGCTATCGCTAAGTTGCTGTCCTCCGACGCCCGGGTGAGGGAGTTTGAGGAGAATGAGGGGATGATGGATGAGATGTTGCAGGACATGTACTTCCGTACCTAGAAGCAGGGTAATCTATCCTGGATGGATGACTATCCCCGGATCATGGCTAGGATATATCTCCGGGCTTTGGAGGAGGCCAAGGCCGATGCGGATAAGGAAGGTGGAGCAGCATCCAGGATGGATATGGTTACCGCCCAGTTCTCAAAGGAGGAGAAGGTAGCGGTGAAGGAGGGGATGCGGCTACTCGCTGCGGAGGAAGCCGGTGTGCAGTTGGGGGATGAGGACCAAGAAGCAGGTGTTGGTGAGTTTTCCCTTTTTAAATTTTCATAACTTGATCGTTTGCTGTTTATCTGATGGATTCTTCTCCTGAAATGTACAGGTGGGACCTCTGGTCAACATGCTGGGAGTTCCGATCCAGCAACCAAGTAGATTCGGAGAGCTGGTTCTGAAGTGTAGTGGTTAGCACTAATGCAGCTAGTTATTTTATTTGGTCTGCTTGACATTCCTGTATATGCTAGTTCAGAACATTAATGTACTTTCAAGCCGTAATTATGTCATTGAACGACTTTATGTAAGTTTATAACACAAGCAGATTCTGTTATATTTTGAATGCTGTTATTATTTTGATGTGCTGCATAAGAAGTATAACTATGCATATGCCTGTGATTTAGCTGTGTTTGATGCTAAGCTCTTGCTTGAAATATAATTTTATGTTTTGCAATGTTATGAATAAATTATAGCTACATGCTTATGTATAAGAGAAGAGAGTACTGCCTTCATGTTTTAGTTGCAGGGGGTAGTTTTGAACGTCTTGTGTAACTGACCACGGGTGCGGCTGAGTGCCTTGTCACCCAGTTTGTGGGCTCGGATTCTCATGAGCGAATGTCTCCTATTTGGCGTCCTGTACTTTGGGGACCGTTATATAGGATAGGAGAAAAGTATTTAAATGAAATGAAAATATAGGAAAAAGTAAAACTTCCAATCACGGAAGGCCATCGATGTGCTTAAGTCCGTGGCAAACGGGTTTTGTAGTCACTTTCCCTAGTTGTGGGTCTTGGAGACATTTGTCACCCATCTAACTCCTCCGCGGGGAGTTTTCTTTTTTTACCACAGCCGCACTTAAGACACATCGAAGCCGAGATCGCGCACAGTAACTACCCGGGCCATTATGGCCCGTAATCGTGGGTATTATTCGATTTACTGTGGCCGGCTAGCGTGGGTGCTGTCAACCATGAACTACCCCTGGCTGGCCATACCTTATGTTGGGGCTTAAAGTAGGTTCACAGTTGCCGGCGAGCCGAACGCTGTAATGAGCTGCCATCGGCTATAGTCGGCCTTCGTGATGGCTTATAATCGGCTCATTACAGTTGGCTTTAAGGGCAGTCGCGAGCAATGAGTTAACCCGCAGCAGAGGGATGCTGGAGCAAAAGTGTCTCATTGGCGAGTGCATAGAATCGCATAGTACCTGTTAGGCCTTGTCCAGATAAGGCCGTGCCCTGATGTGGCTTTGATGGAGGTGCCATTACACAGAATTTTGTTCAACAGAAAAGGATACAGTTAACAAGTAGCCAAGATATAAAGGAACAAGTTAAAAGGAGACAAGATTTTTAAAGTGGTTCGGCACGAAAATGCCTACGTCCACTGATCCTCTTTGTTAATTCACTTCATATGGGCAGTACAAGTTAAGAAAAGTATCGACGGAGGTGTTGGATGTTCCATGCCCTCTGGAACACCTCTCCGTCCACTGTTGACAAAATATAGGCTCCGTTGCGGAGATCTTTATGAATTACGTAGGGTCCGTCCCAGATTGGGTCTAGTGCTCCGGGGCGCGGGAAAATCCGCTTGAGAACAAGATCTCCTTCTTGTATGCTGCGATGCTTGACTTTGGAGTTGTATTGTGCTGCGACTTTCTGCTTATGAGCTGCTTCTTTGAGTGCTGCATCGTTTCTTCTCTCCTCAATTAGGTCCAAAGACATGATGAGGAGTTCTTCGTTCTCTTCCGGGCTGTAGTGGATCCTACGGTGAGAGGGCACTATAGTTTCAACTGGGAGCATGGCCTCCGATCCGTATGCCAAAGAGAAAGGAGTATGCCCTGTTGAAGTTCTGTAAGATGTGCGATAGGCCTAAAGTGCCGTAGGAAGTTCGTCCACCCAAGCGCCTTTCGACTTTTCAAGTTTCTTCTTGATTAAGGTTTTGAGGATCTTGTTGACAGCTTCGACTTGTCCGTTTGCTTGAGGATAAGCTACAGATGAGAAGCTTTTGTGAATTCCGTGCTCTTGGCACCAATCGGCGAATTCTTCGCTGTCAAATTGAAGTCCGTTGTCTGATATGATCTTGAGTGGGACTCCGTACCTGCACAGAATATTTTTGATCAAGAAGTTGATAACTTTTGCCGAGGATATTTTATTTAGAGGTTCCGCCTCCACCCATTTGGTGAAATACTCAACTGCCACTATAGCATATTTGGCTCCGCCTCGGCCCATTGGCAATTCGCCAATTAAGTCAATCCCCCATACTGCAAAGGGCCAAGGGCTGGTCATTTGAGTAATCTCATTTGTGGGTAGTCGAGGGATCTTGGCAAATTTCTGACATCTGTCGCATTTCTTGACAAAGTCCAAGGCATCTTTGTTTAAAGTGGGCCAGTAATATCCATATCGGAGTATCTTCTTTGCCAGAGACTGCCCTCCAGTGTGATCTCCGCAACTTCCTTGATGGATGTTGGATAAGACTTCCTTGGCTTCCCTTCCAGCGATACACCTTAATAAGGGATTGGAGAAGCCGCGCCGATAGAGGATGTCTTCTTGTAATGTATAGCGGGAAGCTTTCCTTAAGAGTTTTTTGATTTCGTTATGCCTACCGGGTAGTGTGCCCTCTTGTAAATATTTCCGGATAGGAGTCATCCAAGTTTCTTCGTCGATTGCAGCAATCAGATTCACTTGCTCGAAACTTGGTGCCAGCTGTTTTGAGATGGTTAATGCTCCTAAAATAGTGATGTTCTCCATACTAGCTTGCTTTGCTAGTTCATCGGCCTCTTGGTTCTCTTCTCGAGGAATATGTTTGATTAGATAGTGATCCAATTGATTAAGCAGCAGCTTGGTCTTTTTCAGATATGCTGTAAGTCGTTCTCCTCGAGTCTGAAAGTCTCCAAATATTTGATTTACAATGAGTTGAGAATCACTATGGAGACATAAAGAGCCGACTCCAATCTCCAAGACCAGTTCTAATCCAGCTATCACCGCTTCGTATTCTGCGTCATTGTTGGTGGCAGCAAATTCCAACCTTAGGGCGTAGTGCAGCTTCCTTCCCCTGGAGGTGATTATCACAACACCTGCCCCCGAGCCTTGTTCGTTTGACGCTCCATCTACGAAGAGATTCCACTTGATATCTTCTGCTATTTCAGATTGGTCCTTACCTTCGTTAGTAGTGAATTCGGCAATGAAATCGGCTATGGCCTGCTCCTTGATAGCGGTGCGAGGATGGTAAGTGATATCATATTGACTTAGTTCGATGCACCAATTAAGTAATCGCCCAGAAGTGTCGGGGTGATGGAGCACTTGCCTTAGCGGTTGATCGGTTAAAACTCTGATGGAATGAGACAGAAAATAGTGTCGCAGTTTCCGTGACGTGATGGGCAAACAGTATGCTAGCTTTTCAAGTTTAGGGTATCTGGCTTCTGCCCCTGTGAATCTCTTGCTTACAAAGTATACGGGTCGCTGCGCGCGGTTGTCTTCTCTCACTAAAGCGGAGCTCAAGGCGTGGGACGATACAGCAAGGTATGGGTATAGTTCCTCGCCTTCATTTGGAGTTGAGAGCACTGGTGGTCTCTGGAAGTGTCCGATTAAGTTAAGGAAGGCTGTCGAGCATTCGTCTGCCCATTCGAACTTTCCTTTGTCTTTCTTTAGAGCTTCGAAGAATGGGATGCATTTGTCGGTTGCTTTAGAGATGAACCTACTTAAGGCGGCCACTTTCCCGTTTAGGCTTTGCATCTCTCTTCGAGTGGATGGTATATTGATATCTTGCAAAGCTCGAACTTGTTCGGGGTTTTCTTCAATCCCCCTGGCATGAACGATGAATCCCAAGAACTTTCCCGATGATACTCCGAAGGAGCACTTTAGAGGGTTCAATTTCATTCCATATTGGCGAAGTACTTGAAACATCTCGTCCAAGTGGCTTATATGATCGTTGGCTTTCCTCGATTTTACCAGCATGTCATCCACATAAACTTCCATAGTTTGTCCTATTAGTTCCGCAAACATTTTGTTGACAAGGCGCTGATAAGTAGCTCCGGCGTTTTTAAGTCCAAAAGGCATTACTTTGTACCAGTATAATCCCCGGTCAGTGATGAAACTAGTGTGGTCTTGATCGGGGGCGTGCATAGGGATCTGGTTATACCCAGAGTATGCGTCCATAAAGGATAAGAGTTCGTGCCCGGCAGTGCTTGTTTGCGCCAAAATTGGTCACAAACCCCGAATACCGTGAAAGCACCAGTATATGAATACAAATCAATAATATTCAAACACAAATCTCAGATCTCAGCAAATATTAAACAGTAATTCCAAAGTAAAGAACAGAGACACAAGTTTTATAGTGGTTCGGCTATCTCCGGCCTACGTCCACTCCAAAGTTTTAATCCTTTTATTGATTATCCTTGATGATTACAGATGATTACAGCAGTTACCAAGTCCAAAACATGAAATAAATAGCAGCAATGATGATATGGAATGATTCTGGCAGCGTCCGAGCATGCTTTCTCTCTCTAGAATCTCCCCCCCCCCTTTTCTGAATGACCAGGGGCTCTATTTATAGGTGTAGGATGCTGATATTTCTCCTACAATCTGGGAAGACCGCTTCTGGCACGTGAGGGGGCCCACACGCCCGAAATCTGGAGGTCTGGGCCCACCTTGGGATCGATTCGAAGTAAGGTTCGAATCGATCGAGAAATCATCCAATCGAGCTGAAATTTGGTGAGAACCTTCTTCAACATGCATGTAAGCTCCTATAAAAATTTCATTGCATTTGGATCAACAGTTTGGAAGATATGATGGATTCGAATCTGGGGTTGCCCGTTGCCTGACGCCTTCGAATCCATGCTTCGAACCCATGCTTCGACTCCATCCTTCGAATCCATCCAAAGCGCATGTGTATCGATGACGTGGCGCTACTTCTCTGGGTCGATCCATCTTCCTCGCCGAGTTTACTGGGTCGAATCCTTCTTTTACTCCGAGTTTTACTGGGTCGAACCCTTCCTTTACTCCGAGTTTCACTGGGTTGAGTCCATGGATACGAGATAGTGGATTCGAAGGTGTCCGTTCGAATCGATTGGGGTTGATCGATTCGAAGCTGCCTGATGGATTCGAAGGAGACTAGAGTCGAAATAAGCCATCTGCACCCATCCTGATCGATTCGAAGCACATCGATTCGAAGAACTTCCACATGCCTGCTACCGTTCTGCCATCGAACCGAGATCCATCTATCCTTCCTATCTGATCGATACGAGCCTATCGAGTCGAACCAGTAACTCGATCGATTCGAACACTATCGATTCGAACCAACACCTGATGCGAACCTTACAGAGCCGAACCCATACCAATCGATACGAAGTGCATCGATTCGAATCTTGTGTGCCTTTGATCGATTCGAACCTGATGGGTTCGAAACGAACACCTTGATGGGTTCGAACAGCCATACCCTTCCTACCTTTTATCGATCATAACTCCTTCATATGAACTCCGATTAACCGGAAAATTGAAACATAGCCTTTCCTAACCCTTATCGTCATCTCCAATTAATTTCGTCTCGATCGGAGTTCAACAAAATTTTGACGATATCGATCGTAGCCTTGATTCCAACCGATCTCCAATCCTGATATTCATAATTCCATGCCAATTCGTTGATATTCCGGTTTTGACCAAAAAATGGGATAATATTTTGCCCCCTAAAACATGCCTTGTGATAACAAGGCGTGTTTTGAATAGTACCGAATCCAATATCCGAAGTCCATAGCCATATTGCCAGAGTGTATCATCCTTGACTGCTTCGAGTCGATGCCTGATTTCAAATCCCGTAACCAAAGCCTTAGCCAATTCCATATCCATTTGAACTCGACAACTGAGTCCCAATCCATCCCTATCCAATAGCCAATAACCGAATCCATGACCTCTTCGGGTTGATATCCAAGTCCATAACCTCTCCGGGTTCTTGCCAAGCATGATCCACATCTGGTGACCGTGGTCCAGTGTCCCTGGACGCTGTACAATGCCATGGCTTAAGTCCTAAGCCGAATCTTGGTCTCTCCGGACCCCTGTTGAGCATAGTCCATACTCAACGACCCGAAAATAACAATTGATAATACAGGGCCTAAGTCCTAGGCCGAATCCTGGTCACTCCGGATCCTTGCTGAGCATAATCCATGCTCAGCGACCTGACAAATATTCGATAATATGGGGCCTAAGTCCTAAGCCGAATCCTGGTCACTCCGGACCCTTGCTGAGCATAGTCCATACTCAACGACCTAAATGAGTCAATTTACCACGTTCGGGCAAAGTGACTCACCCCTTGCCAGGCATAATCCACACCCGACGACCATTTATCAAAAACCAGACGAAAATCCAATCCAAAATCCAAATACCAAAAAAAAATCCAAATCATAAACCAGAAAACCAAACCATCGTTCAAAACCGGAAACAATCATCCAAAGAAAAATCCAAATCAAAAGGAAGCAAAACCAGGAGCTTGATTCAAACTCCAAAACCAAAATCCGAAAAGAAAAGTAGTGTCCAATCCAAAAGCAAAAGATAGATTTCACAAACCATAGCGTTGTAGTTTATCATCATTCAGAGCATGCCTAGGGGCTATCTCCGTCCCCGTACATGTGTAAATGACTTCGTTGCTTGCTAATAGTTTGCTACTTATTCCATATTATCCTGATTAGTGGATGATCAATCGACCACCATCCCTGGGTCTCCCATCATCACGACGAGAGGTTGTCGGTGGTTGCTCCTGCTCCACCGTTGCATTCCGAGTTCCGACATACTGCTGTAACTGTCCATTCCTTACATGCTCCTCGATTATATCCTTCAAGTGCCTACAACTGTTGGTGTCATGTCCGTCTAAGTCATGGAAGAGACAATGCCTCCCTGATGCCCTTTCTCGTTCAGAAGGCTCTCTCCTGGCTGGCCTCCGGTAGGGAAGGTGATTTCGAGTATCCATGTATATCCGCTCCAGCGTCTCGTTCAATCCTGTGTATGTGGAAAACTTTGGATCCTTCCATCGCTTCCTAGCGTTTTCAGAATCATTATCCAATTTCCTTTTTCCTTTGTCTTTATCCGAACCACCGCTGGATATTGCTCCAACCTCGATTGCACTAACCTTTTTCACTTTTAAATCTGTACTCGCATCTTCCTGCCTAAGGAACCTTTCTGCCTCGTGAAAGAATTCGTCGAGATCCTGTGGGGGATCTCATATCAGAGATACCTTGAAATCAGAGTCCTCCCTGACTCCTGATACTGCTGCCATTAAAACCATCGATGGATCAGGCCGATCCATCGAAGCGACTACCGCACTGAATCGAGTTAGAAAAGCTCTAAGCGATTCATCCATTCTTTGCTTCACCGATGTTAATGTCATCACGTTCTTCGGTCTCTTGACATGAACCCGAAACTGCCCCAAAAACCTTTCCACTAATTCCCTCCAAGTCCTGATAGATCCTTCTTCCAGCTGCCTAAACCACATCGCAGCTAAGTCCGTCAAATACAAAGGGAAGCATCGGGCCATCACTTCCTCCGATGCCCCCAGCACCTCCATGTGTCTGGTGTACCTCATCAAGTGATCCGTTGGATCTGTCTTGCCATCATATATCTCCACGCTAGGCAACTTAAACTTAGGTGGGTTCTGAGCCATCCTTATTTCCCGAGCAAACGGACTCCTGTTCACTCCTTCCAAGTCTCCTTTGGCCAAACCACCTCGCATAGTTTTCCTAATCATCTCTACCAATCCAGCGTTGTCTGTCGGGGGTTGCCCCCGAGGGAACTCCGGCACATACTCTTCATGTGGCTCATTAGTAGCAACGTTGGTTCTAGCCTGTTGAACTCCTTCCAGAGGTCCTCCTGTGTTGGATCCTGTGGGTCTGCCCCCAAGCCCTTGTTGATTGCTTTGTGGCTCCATACCTCGTCCTCCATTGGGTTCTACGACCCTAGTCCCTTGTCCTGCATCCACAGCGGCTGTAGCTGTCCCTAAGTTCTGCATCCCTGCAGCTCTTATTTGGTCGAAGAAAGTCTGCATCATTTCCTGTTGGTTCTTTAACAATCTCTCTTGCAAAGAATTTGCCATAGCCTCCATTTCATCCCGAGTTATGTAGATTGAAGCCTGTCCTTCCCCCGCTCCGGAGGATGCTTGTTGACTTCCTTCCTGTTGGCTTCTCTCAGCCCTCTGTCTTCTACTATTTTGCCTGGTCGTTGTCCTTGAATCCAAACTCTTTAAAATCTTCAAATCCAAACTTCAAATCCGATGTAGCGGGTGCTAGTCGTTCTCAGTGAAAGCACCAAAGTGTTTGCGCCAAAATTGGTCACAAACCCCGAATACCGCGAAAGCACCAGTGTATGAATACAAATCAATAATATTCAAACACAAATCTCAGATCTCAGCAAATATTAAACAGTAATTCCAGAGTAAAGAACAGAGACACAAGTTTTATAGTGGTTCGGCTATCTCCGGCCTACGTCCACTCCAAAGTTTTAATCCTTTTATTGATTATCCTTGATGATTACAGATGATTACAGCAGTTACCAAGTCCAAAACTTGAAATAAATAGCAGCAATGATGATATGGAATGATTCTGGCAGCGTCCGAGCGTGCTTTCTCTCTCTAGAATCACCCCTTTTCTGAATGACCAGGGGCTCTATTTATAGGTGTAGGATGCTAATATTTCTCCTACAATCTGGGAAGACCGCTTCTGGCACGTGAGGGGGCCCACACGCCCGAAATCTGGAGGTCTGGGCCCACCTTGGGATTGATTCGAAGTAAGGTTCGAATCGATCGAGAAATCATCCAATCGAGCTGAAATTTGGTGAGAACCTTCTTCAACATGCATGTAAGCTCCTGTAAAAATTTCATTGCATTTGGATCAACATTTTGGAAGATATGATGGATTCGAATCTGGGGTTGCCCGTTGCCTGACGCCTTCGAATCCATGCTTCGAACCCATGCTTCGACTCCATCCTTCGAATCCATCCAAAGCGCATGCGTATCGATGACGTGGCGCTACTTCTCAGGGTCGATCCATCTTCCTCGCCGAGTTTACTGGGTCGAATCCTTCTTTTACTCCGAGTTTTACTGGGTCGAACCCTTCCTTTACTCCGAGTTTCACTGGGTTGAGTCCATGGATACGAGATAGCGGATTCGAAGGTGTCCGTTCGAATCGATTGGGGTTGATCAATTCGAAGCTGCCTGATGGATTCGAAGGAGACTAGAGTCGAAATAAGCCATCTGCACCCATCCTGATCGATTCGAAGCACATCGATTCGAAGAACTTCCACGTGCCTGCTACCGTTCTGCCATCGAACCGAGATCCATCTATACTTCCTATCTGATCGATACGAGCCTATCGAGTCGAACCAGTAACTCGATCGATTCGAACACTATCGATTCGAGCCAACACCTGATGCGAACCTTACAGAGCCGAACCCATACCAATCGATACGAAGTGCATCGATTCGAATCTTGTGTGCCTTTGATCGATTCGAACCTGATGGGTTCGAAACGAACACCTTGATGGGTTCGAACAGCCATACCCTTCCTACCTTGTATCGATCATAACTCCTTCATATGAACACCGATTAACCTGAAAATTGAAACATAGCCTTTCCTAACCCTTATCGTCATCTCCAATTAATTTCGTCTCGATCGGAGTTCAACAAAATTTTGACGATATCGATCGTAGCCTTGATTCCAACCGATCTCCAATCCTGATATTCATAATTCCATGCCAATTCGTTGATATTCCAGTTTTAACCAAAAAATGGGATAACAGTGATGTCCACGAGTTGGTCGATTCGGGGAAGCGGGAAGCAATCTTTTGGGCAAGCGTCATTTAAGTTGGAGAAATCGATGCATGTTCGCCACTTCCCATTAGCTTTCTTTACCAGTACCGGGTTGGCGATCCATTCCGGGTAGATGGCTTCACGTATGAAATCATTGGCAAGTAAGTTCTTTACTTCTTCCTCTAGGGCTGCTGATCGTTCTGCCCCCATGCTTCTCTTTTTCTGCTTTACTGGCACCTTCGTGGGATCGATGTTCAGTACGTGGCATGCTACATCTGGGGAGATTCCTGTCATATCGGCGTGTGTCCATGCAAATACATCCATGTTGTGGCGAAGAAAATCAATGAGTTGATCCTTTAACTCTCCTTTTAGTTGAGATCCGATCTTCAATAGTCTACTCGAGTCATGTTTGTCTACAGCTACGAATTCCATAGCCTCTGCAGGCTCGGCGGTGACCTCCTCCTCTTTGTCCCTGGGGTCTAATTCATTGAAAGGATCACTGGTATATCGAAGAGGAGGGGCTTTCTTTAGTTGCTATGCTTCCAAGCTTTTCATGCAGAGAGTAGTCTCTGCATTTTTCCCTTTATCTTTTCTGCGATTATTGCGAAGTTCAGTCACATAGCAGTCTCGAGCAGTGTCTTGATCTCCCTCCACTTCTCCTATTCCGTTATCTGTGGGAAATTTCATTTTCAGGCACCATGGGGCTAGGACAATTTGGAAGTCGGACAAGGCTGGTCTTCCCAAGAAGGCGTTGTAGGCCGAATGGTTCTCTATTAGTACGAGCGTTTGTTTTCGCACAGTGGAGCGGGGATGACTGCCTATTTCGACAAAGAGGTCCAGTTGCCCGAGGGTTAACTTTGCATCTCCAGTGAAACCATGTAGTGGTTTGTTGCAGGGAGATACATCCTTCATTGACAGCTTCATTTTGTCGAAAGCATGCTTGAATAGGATAATTACTGAACTTCCAATGTCTATTAAAATTCGAAAAACTTTGGCTGGACCGAACCAGGAAGAGATGACCATAGGGTCCATGTGTGGGTACTGTCTTCCCTCTAGATCACGCTTACTGAATGTGATGTCGTCACTCTCTTTCCGTTTTGGGTGGCGTTCTTCTGTAACAGAGTTGACGTAGCCTTCATTGTCTCTAAGTGACTTGCCGTACCTTTCCATCTCTGCCCAGCTTCTGTCGGCGATGTGTGGTCCACCCGAGATGGTATGGACCACTATCTTCTCTTGACTAGAGCCGCTGGTGTTGCGATTTCCTCCACTTACTTCTGGGAGGGGTAGCCTAAGATTCTCACTGGCAGGAGTCGAAATCCTGTTCTGGCTCTTCACATAGCGTTCCAGCCTCTTCCTTCTGATGTGTTCTTCAATTAAATCCCGGAGATGGTGGCATTCATTGGTGTCATGTCCATGGGATTCGTGGAAGCGGCAGAACTTTCCTGACTTGAGTGCGTTATCTGACTCCTTCTTGTGCGGGGGGCGCTTGTATCTAACTTCGTCTTGAGTGGCCAGGAAGATGTTTTCGATCGTTTCATTCAAAGGAGTGTAAGAGTCAAATCTTGGTCCTGGTCGATATAAGCGCTTTTCTCCCTTTTTTCCCCCAGCATTGTCTCTAGAGTCATTTCTTCGAACATCCTTTGCTGCAGCGAGGAACCTGTCTGGAGCCGTCTTGGCCTGCTGCCCTGATTACCTCTCAGTGGCGGCGTCTTCAAGTTTCATATACTTTCCAGCTTCATGAAAGAAATCCGGTAACGTAGCTGGTTTTTCTTTGGTTAGTCTTCTAGCAAATTTAGTATCTGGATGTACACCACTGCAGAAGGCCATTAGGATGAGTTTCTCGTCGGCGTCTTGGACTGCGGCTGCCGCGGCGTTGAATCGGGTTAGATATTGTTGCAATGTCTCTCCGGGTTTCTGTTTGATATTGGATAAGGAATAAGCGTCCTTGGGTTGCTCCACATGAATGCGGAACTGACTGATGAACTTTTCTTTCAACATTTCCCATGAGCTGATGGACCCTTGGGGTAGGTGGCAGAACCAGAAGGTAGCTAGATCTGCCAAGAATAGTGGGAAGCATTTACATAACACTCCCTCTGTTGCTCCGCTCATGAGCATATGCTGGGTGTATCTCTGTAAGTGTACGATGGGGTCAGAGGTTCCCTTGTAAGGTTCCATCGTTGGCATTTTCCATTCCCGGGGGGTGATGGCAGTTTCGATATTGCGGGTGAAGGGGCTGGTTACCCTAGCGCCTATTCCCCGATCCCTTTGCTCCCGTTGGACGCACTCTCTGAACAATCGCGCCATCCTTTCATCAGAACTTGGAGCGGACAAAAATGAGCTTGGTTCTTCCCTGCGGGATTGATTCCGTCCAGATGACTTGTAGGGATGGTATCGTCTGTCACTCCTAACATTTTCCAAAGGCTGCCTCTGCTCTTCTGGGGGCATGCTGGGGTCAGCCATAGTTGGCCCTTGCCTTGATCTTCCCTTGCTGGGTTCAGTTCTCAGCGCTTCCTTGGGTCCAACTTCGGGCTGGACTCCAGCTCGGCCCCGTCTACTGGTGTTTTCATGGTTAGGTAGCATGACAGGCTCAGCTACATCCGACCCTTGCCTGGCACCTCCCCCGTTGGGTTCGGTTCCAAGTATTTCCTCGGGTCGGACATTGGGTTGAGACTGGGCTCGGCTCCTACCATGGCTGTTTCTGTTGTTAACCTCTTCGAAGAAGAAAGGTCTTTGTCGCCTTCCAGATCCTCCAGATTGGGACTCGCCCCATGATTCGGTGTTGCGGTTGGATTCTTCAGCATCCCTTAGACGTGACATGAGTTGTCCACCAAGGCTTCTTGTTGAGATGCGAAGCGGTTAGTTACTTCAGCCACAACCCTGTCTAGATCTGCCCTAGTAATTGGTTGTTCCGTGGCGGGGACTGTTGAATTTGCTTGATTTTCATCTGGTATTGCTGTTAAAACGGGATGATTCTCTTGATTTGGGGCCACTGGATCTGGGATACTGCTAGTTGCGACGTTCTTTCCTTTGTTAACATCTCTCCTTTGCCTGGAAGTCATGTTGTCGGAGCAAGGAACGATGCTGTGAGGAAGAAGGTTGAGTAGGAGAAGCTGTAGCTTCTAGCTCGGTTCTCAGTGAAAGCACCAAAAATGTTTGCACAAAAAATGGACAAACACCTCCAAGTCGTATGAATTAGTTGATTTTATGTTGTTTTCTAGGGGTTTGGATGATTTATGCAAATATATAAAAAGCAAGGACTAAACTGTAAAAGACACACATATTTATAGTGGTTCGGCCAGAACGTGCCTACGTCCACTTTATATGTTATTCTCCTTTTTCTTTCAGATTACAAGTACAAAGCTTTGTATACAAGTATATGAAAGTTGTTTGAAAGTTCCTTCCGTGCTTGAGCTCTCAAACTTGTCTGCCATTGTTGTACCCCTGCCCCTCTATTTATAGAGTGAGGCTGGGAGCAGGGGTCTTGGATGTATATAGCTGCTGGTGGGCCTGGGCTGAAGCAATCTGGCCTGGCATATCTGGTTCGGCGGAGCTTGGTTCGGTCGTGCTTGGAGTGGTTGGTCCGGAGGTTCATTTGGTAGTGGGTGAATAGATGTTTGATTCGGCATGGAAGTGGAGAGATGGTTCGGCATGGAGGAGAGGGCTTCTGGACCGGTGGCTTGGTGATGAGTGGTTCGGCAGTGAGTTGGTTCAGTATTGGAAGGGGAGAGATAGTTCGGCATGGAGGAGAGGGCTTCTGGACCGGTGACTTGGTGATGAGTGGTTCGGCAGTGAGTTGGTTCGGTATTGGAAGGGGATGGCCTGGTTCAGTATTGAGTTGGTTCGGCGGGAGGTGGCTGGGAACTGGTTCGGTAGGCGATAGTTGGATTCGGTTTCTCTTGGACCGGTGGTGGCGAGAAAGGCGCCCAACACATCCTTTGAATCCAAAGCACCCTACAAAGCAAACATTGCACTACTAGAAACTTCTATGCTAAAGACAATCCGGTCGCTAAAATCAGGGTGCCTAAGAGATATCATCCTATCTTGGCAAAAAAATTGTAGCATCGTACTCACTTAACCAATCCATCCCAAGGATAATCTCGAACCCCACAAAATCAAACACAAGCAAACCACACACAACAGTATGAACTAACAGGTCGAACTCAAATTGGTCACACCTCAACCTTAGAGTTGCATACCCTCCTTCTGGATTCGCAATCCATAAGGAAGTAACTAAATTTGTGGGTTCAAGGTTGAGCTAATATATCAAACATCTAGATATAAAAGAATGTGATGCACCAGTATCAAATAAATGCTAACAGACATACCATTAATTTGAAGCGTTCCTCTAAGAACTACCTTTCCCTTCTCCTACGCTGTTGGCTTAGAAGCAACAGGCTCCAATGTATACGTCTTGCCCTTACCATCTCTAATGGGCTCCTTGCACTAGTTCATATAATGGCATATCTGGTCACAATTGAAGCACTTGATATTCTTCCACTTAGCCACATCCTTTGCTTTCCCTGAGCGACACTCATTAGTAAAGTGCCCTTTCTTATCGCATTTATAGCAGACAACCTCATACTTCGCTTTCTTGGCTGCTCCACCCTTCTGAGCACCTTTCTTAGGAAAGAACTTTCTCTTCTGGCCCTGCCTAACCTGGACCCATTTTGCCTTGATCTTCTCCAAGACTCAAGGACTTTCTCTTGCCTCAAAGCCGTCTCTACAGCAATATTAGAAGGATCTCTAAGGTGGCAAAAGTAACATTACCCAATTCCATTTTCAATCCTATGATAAACTTCTCATTTCGATTCAATGGTATATCCATTGAGGCATACCCATACCGAGCCAACTCTTCAAACTTCCTAGCATACTCAGCAACAGACATCTTACCCTGCACCAGTTCGACAAACAGCCTAATCAAAACTAAGTGTGCCATCACATACATAAACCTCTCGTGGAATCTCCTCTTAAAATCCTCCCAAGTTACTGTCTCCTCATCAACTGTCGTTGTTACACTATTCCTTCCTAAAGCTTCTTCTTCTGCTCATCATTGAGCCCAAGTTCTGCAAATATCCTTTCGTGGTGCAACAACCAATTCTAAACTTCAATGGCATCCTCCGTTCCCACAAACAGCTTACCTCCTAGCTTCACATAATCACCACTCATCTTAGCAAAATGATTAACTACTAGAACCTCTAGAACCCCTACCCTTGTGGCGTTTCCTCCCAACACACCGGCTGCAACTCCTGCCTGCATCATATTCCTGAAAAACTGATACATAGCTTCCACTCCGACCAGCGGAACCTCAGTACCAACATTTACTTCCTGACCTGGGTTTCTCCCAGCATTACGTCCAGCATTCCTTTCGATGCTTCCTCCTCCTGGGTTAACTCTGCTTCTTCTTCCATTTATATCTGTATTCAAACCTTGTGAGACGTAGAAAGATAACCTAATCGAAGATAGGAGGCTAGAGATAAAGTGCGTACTTATGTATAGCAATAAAAGTAAGTTACTATAGCGTTATCCCAACCCCAATCTTACTCTAACTAATTTGAATTTTTGTTTTCAAAACCATTTTTAGTTAAATTTTTCATAAACCTATGCTCTGATACCAAGTTGTAACATCCCATGGCTGGAGGCCAAAAGCTAAGCGCTATGGATGTGCAGTCATCCACCGTATTAAGTTATGGTGATGAAATACGGTATGTTAATGGTATCTATAATATCAAAAGCACTTGAATATGAACAAAATCGTAGATTTCTAAAAACAATAATTTCAGTGATTACATTTCAAATAATATCATACCCAAGTTACAAAAATCCACAAACATAATCGTATGCAATGATTAAATATAATTTACAACAATATGCTAAGAGCGACATATGAAAATGCCCTCTTGGATGATCAAAACAATAAAGACATAACTGTTTTAATACACGGCAGAAACAATTAAAAATTGAATTCCTAATTTAGCTATCCGTCAGCCACCTGCTAGTCTTCGGATACTTATTCACCAAAATTTGCTAAAACCTGAAAACCTAAACCCTTAGCCCACTCAAATCATTTTTTGAGCACCCAAGAGTTTAAGGGAAAACAAAAACTTTGAATCAAACTTAAATTCTGGTATGAATAATTTCTGTTACATCTCTGTTTCTTGATATTTAGTGAGACCACGCTGCTTAGCGAAACGGGTTTCCCCTCACTAATATTTCTTTTCAAAACATATATTTTGCAAATCCTTTCCTGCAACCAAACTGGTTAATTAACTATTTATAATAATAATATAGCATGATCCATTATGCTAAAAATAGGAAATAAATGAACTATCTGTCTGATCTCTGGGATAACTGCCGTCTCTTGACTAACTGTCTTAAACTAATTATATCAAAATCGCAATATCCTTTATGCTAAATAATGGACTATTTGTCCATAAAACATGTAAAAAGGGTAGACTGACCGTCCTTAAGAAGTAGCAAGGTCTGTTATGCTAATAAATGAACTAATTGTTCATATCTGGGCAAACTGCTCGTATCTGGACTAATTGTCCTCCGGGCTGACTGCCCTAAAAATGGACTGACTATCCGAATTTAAATGAGCTATATGTTCGAATTTTCTTTGGGTTAACTATCCTTTAAATTTTCCTTGAAAACCTTTTCAAAATGATTTAGTCCGTCAAATCAGCCGTATACAAGAAAAATATATCTTTAGCTTTACTCTAAGCTATGTTGCTCTTATATATATATATATATATATATATACACACACACACACACACACACACACACACACACACACACACTCTTATACTTATATACTTTACTCAAAATAATGTTGATGTTCTTCAATAAGGATTACCTATTCTTTAGAAATAAGTTAAAGTTCTTTATAACTTATAACACATAGGTTATCGTCCTTGTCCTTATATTCGAAACCTTTATTTAAAACCTTCAAACAACCTTTCGAAATCATTGCAGATAATTCCTTTAAAACCGATAAAAAGCCTTTCTTCTACAAGCTTTGAAACATATAACATCGACCTTTAAAATCCTTTAAACCTTAGCCTTCCAAAAGAATTGCAAAACCATACCTTTTGACCTTGTCGAAAGGTCTAACCTTTCAACCTTGTCGAAAGGTTTATTCACGACCTTGTCGAAAGGACTGCTTTCAACTTTGCCGAAAGCTCTTATGTTTCGACTTTGTCCAAAGCCTATGGAACTACCCTTGTGCAATCATTGATAAAACCTTTCAAAATCATTGACACTTAAAACATTTCGAAGACATTGGATTCAATTTAAAACAAGTGGAAACCTTTCAAAACCATTCGAAAACGATGAAGTGTTGGTGTTGGAATCAACTCTTCAAAAGCAATGGAGAGGCGGCATATTTTAGAAAACAGAAGATTACCTCCGAAAGCAACTGACTCGAAAGTTAGGAAGCGACAACTATTTTAGGAAGCATATTTTAGGAAGCGACAACTATACTTCCGACCTTGTAGGAAGGTTTACCTTTTGGCATTGTCGAATGGTTTCAATTAAAACAAGAAAGCAACCCAATCAAAAACTTTTCTTTTAAACCATTTGACATCGTCGAAAGCTAGCAGGCGTATTTCCCTTGAAATCAAAACAAAGCTTCATCTCTTTTGAAAGCTCTTACCTTTTGTCCCTAAACCTTTCGACTTTTCTCAGAAGCTAACCTTTCGACTTTGACCAATTCACTACGTACCAGTTACCTTATACCATGTACATTGGTTATTAACTTAGTCGGAAGGTTTGATATCTTTCGACCTTGTCGGAAGGTTTGGATTAGCGATGGAACCTTGTTTCCCAAAGAGTTGAAATAGATATAAGCCTATTGATTTTACTTTAAAATAGTTCTTTTGTAACTAGCATGTCTTATTTGTCTAAATTTTATTGGTTGCTAGATTTATATATTCAAAAGTACTACCGACTTTATACATTTAGCATTTTAAACACATTTATAAAAAGCCTCGTCTCCTCTATAGTTATACAAAAATGTTTATGTCTCATACCTTAAATAGTTTTTAATAACTATTAAATCACCTTAGAAAAATCTGGGAAAATTCCTGAAAATCATTTTGTATATGTTTTAAAATATATAAAATTTTCGTACCCAAATAACAATTATTTTTCCCATAAATAATTTTATAATCCAAATTATCATTTTTGTCCTTAGAAAATTCATAATAATTCCACAAAAATTCAGAAAAATATGAAAATTGAAACCCATTTCTAAAGTTTATTTTTAGATTTTCATAAAAATTCGCAAGGCTAACGGATGTAATTTAATAGGGTTTTCATCCTAAAACATGTCAAAAATCTGTACGAACATTAATAAATCATCAACATGTATATATAATCATTTTATCATTCAAAAACAAGGAAAATCTTTGCAAAATTATGCGGAGTTAATCTTAAAACCGAAACCATGAAAATTTAGAGATGTAGACATTATTCACCTTTACTTTAGAGATTAAGGAGCATGAGATTTGACTGGGTTTGATTTGAATTTGCTTTTTCCTTTAGCTTTTCTTTAGTTTCCTCTTCTTCTTTCCTAGTTAATGGTAGCCGGTCTTGATTTTGAAAATTTTGAAATGAAATGAATGTGTACAATGCACACGGCTATGTGAAGTAAACATAGGAATGGCCTCTTTCCTATATTACGCTTCCTCTAATCCATTTTAAACCCTTCTTTAATTTGTTTTCTTTTAAAAGGCATGGCAACCTTAATAAAAATCAAATATCAATCCCCTAATCAACACATTATTTTATTTATTTTATCTAACTAAATCTCCTAAATAATGTTATTAAAAATCTATGGTGTTACACTAAGCATAATGGGTTTTCCCCTTATTAGTATCTTAAAAATCTTTATAAACTATATACTATGCTCTTGCATCCACAGTGGTCAAAACAATTCAAAATAGTATAATATGATGATATGCAAAACAATTGAATTAATTTTGGATTCTCATCCCCAATCAAATTAGACTATTTGTCTCAGCTATAGTTTCTAGGACTACTATTAACCTATTAGTTTTCATGGGTTTACTAATAACCTATTTATAATTTTTGGATACCCTGTCATATTCCAGTGTTTTCATGGGATCATAAGAACCTGTAAACCTCTGCCAATTCAATTATTCAATTCATAAGCTCCCCTGTACCTACTAAACTTTTCAATAACTCCACTCTTATCCTAGTTTTCCTGGGTTGATTATGAACTTATGGATTATTCTAGTAACTCCATTTTTAGCCTAGTTTTCATGGTTAACTAGGAACCTACTTCTTTCTTATCCTAGTTTTCATGGGTTGACTAAGAACCATTTGACTTATGTCAATACTTAATCTGGATATAATTTTCATGGGTTCACTACAAACCAATTGGCCCTGCCAACCATCCATAACCTATATTTTACCAAGGCAATACTTCTTTAAATTTACATACATAAAATCATTTCAAAACTCCTTTATTTAACCATGGGTTTTTCCATTAAAAATGAGTTCAGGTTTAAAGAGCCTTTCGACCTTCGAAACCTTTGCTTTGGACTTCATCAGATAACCTCCTTTGGAAGCATAAAATTCTGTCTTTTAAACATTAGGCTCCTGCCTTTCGAATACTTTAAAATATCTCTTACAAAACCTTTTGATTGTATTAAAGCATTAACCTTTAACTTTGGAAGCATAGCTTCAAAACCAAGTGAAAATACCCCCTTTGAAACCATTGGAAATATATCTTTCGAAACCATTGAAAATACCCCTTTCAAAACCCTTGAAGGTTACCCTTCGAAACCATTGAAAGTATACCTTTTGATGCCATTGTATTTATTTTTAAAATAACATTTTTAGGTCAAAGTGAACATAAGCTAAAGCATCTCATTCGAAACCATTCTTTATTTCAAAAAGTATTGGGGAAGCTTGATGTTGTCGAAACCATCCTTTCGAAAGCATTAAAACATCTAAAAAAACAATTAAAGGTTGGCTTCGAAACCCCTTTTGATAGCTTCCTATTTGAACCCCTAACCCCTTTTGAAAGCAATAGTAAATGGCTTATGTTTATAAAAACTATAGCAACTTTAGACTGAGTTGATGCCTTCAATACCATCGAAAGGCACCAATTCATAATATATCCTTCGGAAACTACTTCTTTAAAACAAAGATGGCAGCTCTCTTTAGAAAGCTTCTTTTAAAATCTCACAACCATAGGTTTCGACTACATAGAAACCCCTTTATAAACAGGAAAGTGCTCTTTCATTTAAAAGGAAACAATCAGATCAACCCTTTCGGAAGCTACGTTTCGACTCCCTACCTTTCGTCTATCTCCGGTCCACTACGTACCATCTAAATGATAACATGTGTATTGGTTTATTGGATTCATCCTAGAAGGTTTCGACTAGGTTGAAGGCGAAAGCACTAGGCCGAAAGGTCCCTTCCAAAGAAGGCGGAACCTCTTTTTCTGAAAAAAAGTCTGTTTTTACGAAGTAAAGTAAACTTTTTGTAACTGATTTGCCCACTTGTAAACTCTTAATTAGTTACAATAAACTTTCAAATTATTTTACTAAAATTTGCTGCATTTTCTCAAATCTAAGACCATGTTATCTAACAAAATTCCAGGAATTCGCTTTAATTATGTTATCTAACATGTCAAAATTTCAGACCCAAATTCTCAATATATTTTCCAAAATAAATTATTAAACCCAAATAACCATATTTTATTTTGAAAATTCTTAATTAATTATCCACGGCTTGGAAAATTATGAAAATTAAAACCCAACTCCGAAGTCATCTATTCCATAACATAAAATTTTCCCATGGCATTTAAACATCATTAAATTTCGGTTTTGCCCTAAAACCGTGCATATACTCTTTTAATCAATCTTGTTTAAACATAAAAATTATAAATCAAGCATATCATCATCTAATATATCATAAAACAAATTTAACCTTGAATCCGAAAATATATGATTATATAGATCAAAATATAGATGCAGTGATTACTATTCACCTTAGATTGGATAAGGAAATTGATGATTAATTATGATTGATTTCTTCTAGCTTGAATCCTAAGCTTTGCTTTGATTTTTCCCTTCTTTTCTACCTTCTTAATGGCCAGCCTTGCTCTTTCTTCTACTTACTTTTTTGCTGATGAAAATGAACGTGTATGGCTAAGTAATAATAGTATAAGGGTGGGAAATATGGGCGGCTATTTACCTTAATGCCCTAATGATTAATTAGTTAACACTTAACCATATATTAGTTCATTCATTTTAAATAAGAACGACCACTATATTTTATTTTACCAACCTCAATCTCCTTATCTCTCTACATTTTTCTATTTAATTTATCCTAATTAAATCTCCTGGATAATGTCATCAAAAATTAGGGGAGTTACAGCCATGTCTACTGGTAGACGATTCTGTTATATGAGTAGTAATCTTTTCATGGAACTCTTCTCTTGTACACAATATGAACATCTCATTCTTCTCTAGAGGGATGTCAATAAGTCCAAGACCGATACAAGATAACTCATTAAACTTTTTCTCTTATTCAACTACTGATAGGTCTCCCTGCTTGAGATCCATGAAACTTGGATAACTCATTAAATTTTTTCTCATATTCAACCACCGACAGCTCTCCCTGCTTGAGATCCATGAAACTTCTATTAATTCAGGTTTGCCAAAAGCTGGGTTGAATTGGTCTTCAAATACTTCTTCGAATCTAGCCTGTGAGAACTCATTTTATAGAACATTTGCGGTGACAGCAACCCACCATGCAGCTACACCCTCTCGCATTGCCATCATACCAAGAACCATTTCTGATCATCAGAAATGTCCAAACCTTTAAAACAAAATTCTTCCATGTCCGTAACCAAACTTGTACTTCAATAATGGATTCGAAACCCTTAAAAGGTTTTCTTTCTAAGTTTGTGAATTCCTTGCATAGAGTTATGAAATTTAATCGAGGCTGCATTAGAGCTACTACCTCTACAGTTATTCCACCCCTTCGAACATCTGAAGTTCTTCCATTTGTAGTTGTTATGCTACTATTCGTCTCCCTCGTCCCCTTCTCATACTTATTCTTGCTCCCCAAATAAAGTAAGACATCTTTAGAATACATATACGAGATTAACTTAGGAAAAAGAGCATAAAACCAAACATATAAATGCCGATTAGATCAACTTGGAAACACACTCTCAGAGAATGCAATCATCTAGGGTACTACTGATGTGCACGTAAATGTGCATATTTTTACCACCATATTTAATCTAATTAAATTAAATAAACGGTCATATTGGGTATTTTCACATGTTTAAACCAAAATTCAAATTATTTTCAAAATGACACATATTCATCTTCAATAAGGGCAAAATGATCATTTTTGTGTATATATTAATTTGAGAAAATTTAATTGGGAATTTATATATTATTTTATAGGAGAATTGGATGGAAATTACAAGTGGTTTCATGAATATATGCATGCACAAAAGGAAACAAAGCAAATGAAGATGATAATAATTCAAACTCATGAACATGGAGGGCCCCACCTACCTACTTACCTTGATTTATAATTAGGAACTAATGCATATGCTAAAAGGCCATTAAAGTTTTGTGTACATTTAAATGGAGAATTAACATATGCTAATGATTACTTGGTGGCCACACTACCTCAAGAGCAATTTGGGCATTCTCTAAAAATATGAATTAAGGTTTCATACATGTATAAATACCCCTTATGTTTCATGTAACCCTCCTCTTCTTTAGTCTCTCCTAGGATCTCTTCTCTTAGTTTATATCAAAAATAAAATGAGAGCTCTCTTTCTTTTCATGGCTACTTAGCCATTTCTTTTATGTAATTTTCATTTATGCAATTTTAAATACATACTCATTTCTTCTTTTGTTTATTTACTTTCATGCTAGGAGTGTAGATTATATTTTATGCAATTAGATTAGTTCTCTTTTCATTTAGATTTCATTTTCCTTTTTTTTAGTTTCATGTTGCATGCTACGTGTGTTGATGTGATAACACAAATGAGAGGCTAATGAAGCCTCTAATCATGTAGCTTCAACATTTTGATAATTAATTGCTCTCTTTTGTGCTTAAATGAATGTTGATGTGATTTATTGTTTCATGTTGAATTTGATAGTCTATATTGTTCATAACAAATAGGCTATGCTTAAACAATCACAAACAATAATTACCTCTTCATTTACATATGATGATGGTAATGAAGTGAATGTTGAAATTAAAATTTGACGGTCGATATTTCTAATTAATAGTTAATAGACCATACTTAAACTAGATTTTTCTTTCAACATCATTGTCATATTTCATGAGAATTAAAAGTGGTTTAAAGGTTGTGTTATAGTTCGATGGCTTATGTTGAGCTAATTAATAGCGCAAATGGGCCATACTTACGATAAACACATCGTTTAAATTCACTTACGACCAAAAAAGAGAGATAATAATTTCATATTTTGTTGAACAATATGATCTAGAGAGTGAAATTATCTCTAAATTGTCATTTAACTCTCATATTTTTATCACATTCTTTTTGTCATTTTTCTACATTTTTAGCTGCACACTTTTCAACTTTGGTTAATTTGATTGAATAGGAAATTTAAATCAATAATTCCCTACGGATCAATCTGTACTCGCATATGCGCTACAACCTCACATCGTGCGCTTGTGGTATAAATTTTATTATAAATTTTTCAATGGTTTTCTAAATCAATAGAAATTCCGTCGTTAAAAAATCCTATCCTAATGAGTTGACCACAACCAAGGCCTTGGTGTTTGCTCAACCTAAGGTCTGATACCAAATGTGAAGATCTACCATTCTTACACCCAAAGGCGGCACTTAATACATCTTCAGTATTTATCTGCTAATTATCTAAGTGTTCGAAAGATAGGTCATGGGGTAATGAAAATAAAAGAAAAGGAAACAAACACAGATTTTTATCACAATGTTAGAAATACATATACATCATCACAGAATTGTACATATTGTTAATCCAAAATGTCGCGTCAAAGTTACAACAAGTAATATTCCAACTAAGGACATTTATATCTACATATACATTACTAATTCAAAATATACAGTCATAATGGAAATATAGACAACTACTAGATGATAATAAAGTTCCTACTCCATCTGCTTTCCAAAAATCTCCAAAGAAACCTGACTACTTGGCTACTCATAAAAATTTGAGTAACGAAGAGTTTAAGGAAAAAAATAAAACTCCAGGTTAGAAATGGGTTTAGTGTGAGTAAGCATAGTTTAACTTTATAAAAACGTTCAAACCAAGGTATCTCGTAATACCACATTGCATATAAACATGCATGGATTTTTGCCTTACGATATCCAAATCATTTCTATATAAAATCCTCTGATGTTATCTTAATGTCTAGGTTTAAAGTTAATATATAAAATAGTTGAAATGTTTCATCTCACATATCAACATTGTTGGACACAACTAAGTCTGTAAGGCTCGTAGTGGAAAATAGATTCCAAGTGATGGCAAGGTAAGGGACTAAAAGGTGCACCTCTAGATAGAATGTACCTGAGGGTTACAAATGCATATGCCCCCTCTACCAACACATGACCGGCATGCCCTTAATAGATAATAGTGAATATGATCATCACTTGGTTGCGATCAACAACCACAAGGGATCCCCAAGCATACATGAATATCAAATCCAGAATAGGGATGACCATACCCTAACGGATGCGACTGACCTAGCCCTGCTGCATCTACCATGTTTTAGCCAACTCCATGTTGTGAGGCTTGACGTTACATTTTTATCTTACATCCTAGCAAGCTATCTTGGAATACTAACAATGCCCTCCAAACAACCAATTCAATGCTAACATTTATCCATACAAGTAGTTCAAAGGTCGAACAGACATTTAATAATTACTATCCTCCATTTTGGAATCACCCTCGGGAAGAATAGTACAGCTTCATAGCATACTTCATCACGGTCCATCATGAACGGTATTATTTTGAAATGGTTTGGATATATCATATTATATAAAACTAGTATCTCCAAACTAAACAATAATGCCCGGCTAACTCAATTATGGTTCTTTTAGGAGTATGCAATAAGTATTCGAGTACTCATCAAGGTACTCGAATATACCATATATACTTCAAGAGTTAAAATAGGTCAAGTTATAAATAGTAGACAATCCACTATTAAGGGTGATTATATAGAGTTCACATATTGATAACTATATACTTGATTAAATGTGACCCATTGATGGAATTATTGCTCCTATATCGATCACATTTTTGATATTTTGACCTTACTTTACCC
The DNA here is from genome assembly GCA_030765085.1 of Allium cepa. Lineage (NCBI taxonomy): Eukaryota > Viridiplantae > Streptophyta > Magnoliopsida > Asparagales > Amaryllidaceae > Allium > Allium cepa. The sequence continues at coordinate 514,437,955 of CM060941.1, forward strand.
CTCGCCCAGAAGATGAATTCTAGATCTCATAGGTAGAGGTTCAGCCCACTCATCGGCTTTTAGTGCTAACTATGGAGGAGTTACTTCTCATAAATGTGTCACGACATTAATATTGGTTTCATATTAGTTTGAGGTTACTTAAGGGTAATCGATAAAAAAATCCATTGATTTAAAACACTTTTGAAAAAGGAAAACTGTTCTATAACAAACCAATATTAGAAATAAAAGGATTTTATAATTTAAAACCCTTATTAATTATATAAATAATAAATTAAACCCTTTTTAAATAATAATTAAATCTTAATTAAGTCCTAATTAAAATATTAATTAAATTAAATTAGTAATTCATTGTTAATTAATTAAACCCCTTTTAAATAATTAATTAGTTTTATAATTAATCTGAAATCAGTAACTAAATAGTAATTAATCCCTAATTACTAATTAATTGATAATTAACTTTAACTTTGTAACTAATTCTAATTAACTTAACCGATTAACACTTAAGTATTATTACCTTTGTTAACTAAAGGTTAAGTACTAATAACCTTACTTAATTAATTAATTAATTAAATACTTTTATTACTTAATATATATGTTTTTTTTAAACATTTTACAAAAGATTTCTATTTTGAAATACTTTAAATTTCGAAAAGAGTTCATTTTCATGAACTGCACTTAAAGCGGCTACCGCTATACGACCTGAAATTTTACCTTTGTTTTACATCTCAAATAGCTATTTAAACTTCGATCTTCCATAACTTGATTAACTTTATAACTTTGAGTAAACCTTTTTTAAAACTTTATAACTTTCTCAAAAATCCATAAGTACATAAGCTTTGAAAAAAAAAGGGATATCGATGTCATGTTCAAGCACAAACTAGTGCTAACATTTCCTAACTTAGGATATCATAAGTAGCAACACCAACACATATAAACCTTAATCACATGCATAAGCAAGATCATATCTTACTAATTTAATTCGCTTAACTTTCGATTTCAAGTTTATACAACACCACATACAAGCATGCTTATAAACAATCAAATAAACATCATTTCCAAGTATACTTATGGATAGAAAATTCAACATCGTAGCTACTCAAACAAGCATCTTATTTAACGAAAAAATATGCATCAATTATAAAGTTAATAACTCTAAATAAGGGAGAGAGCTTTACTCACCGAAAGTGGACCAAATCAAGCTAACTTCTTCTATAACTCGAACACAACCTAGGTTTTTGCTTCTAGCTTGGAAAGTGTGGTCTTTGGCGGATTTTGGGTGAAAAGTATTTGGCCTAAAAGGGTATTATGCTCGGCCTTGATTGATTAAGGAGGATGTGGACTTGTCTTATAATGGGAAGTAATGAATTAGAAGAAGGAAGCTTAAAACAAGGTTTTAGATTTATAAAAGTGAATGAAAACTAGATTTTAAACATGAGAATCTAATTTGGAGGCCATGAAGATATATGTATGTATGTATGTATGTATGTATATGTGTGTGTGTCTATATATATATATATATATATATATATATATATATATATATAAAGCTTAGGAGGAAATTTTATGAAATCAAAATGAATGAAAAGGGGTGGAAATGTTAGGAAAATGCTTTATGTACCAAGTGCATAAATCAAATTACCATTTTACCCTGAGGTATCTAACCTCCACTATAATTATATCACATCACCATACATGCTTCATCCTCCCCTCACGTGAGTATCTTGCCCACCTTCATTTTTCCAAGCCAACATGCCTTTATACCATGTGTACTTAATGTTTTTGAAGATTTGACATTTTATGTCACTTATGTTTTTAATTTGTTTTTAATTTTCATAATAATTCATATCGCCTTATTATATTTCTTAAGTTTATACACACACACATACATATACATACATGAACATGTATATACAAATCCTAACTCATTTTATAAATGTGAGTGTATATTATTTAAATGCGCATAGAATTTTCTAACAACTTGTACCGAAAATTCGAAAACTTGGAAAACAATTCCGGTCGCTTTTTCTAATGTGTTTTGAACTAATTATATTTGCAAACAAATTCTAAAAATTATTTTACCGCCATTAGTTATTATTTAAAAAGAGTTATTTGAATTATAAAATCCATTACTTAATTATTAAAAATATATTTAAATATCCAACTTTAAAGTGATTAAATCTTGGGTTGTTACACTGTATTTGGCAACAATTTTAACGATATGCCAAAATATAGGTTCATTGTAAACATTTAGCCAAGCCTGACTTTGTAGTTATACTAAAAAAATTGGTTGTGTCAAAGTTCTTTTTATTATACACAAATGTTAATGTTATGATATTTATGAACAAATCATAGGTTGTGAAAATTATAGTTATATCAACATTGGCAATCCCAAGCGTAGTTACATTAGATACTAGCAATGCATAAGTCTACTAATGGCCTTCTCACAAGGAAATCATCATTTTTTATGTCATATTTTTTTATTCCCACAACACCAATGTCCACAATGATCTAGGTATAATAGGTGTGCTAACTAAGATTATCAACAAAATGCTCAATTTTTTAAAAATTTTGAAATTGCTAAAAAAAGACAGCTATTCTAAATTTACATAAAATGATTCCAACATTCAATAAAATTACATTAAAAATAAAAGTCAAAATTAAATAAATTACAAGCTTCCATCAGATGGGAAATATTAATTCAAAAGGATCCACAATTTGATTAACATGCTTTCAATTTTGGTTTAGTACAAAAAAATAAACAACAAACTCAAGATCTAACAAAATCTGAAGTAAACGAAATAGAATTTTAAAACAAATACTTGTCATTGAATGGTGAAGTCAAAATCTGGGATGTAGTCCGATTAGTGGAGGTAAAATTGGGGATATGAGTGTAGCATTGGAGATGGAGGCAGTAGCATTTGGTCGACGCGGGCTAAACACCCCATACCCTTTAATATACCCAAAAGGGGACACCAAAGGATGTGGTGCATTATAGGTATAGCTAAAACTTCACAAAGACTATGATTCACAAGACAAATAAGTAAAAACAGCGGAAATATTTAAATAATAACTTATCATTCAAAATTTAACTTCATCTCAAAATAAATCAGTAAATAAATAACATGTCTCAAAAACCCAAAATATCTCATGTCTCGTGAAAATACATCTCAGTTTCATAAAATCTGAGTATAAAAGTAACAATAATAATAGTAATCCCTCTTACAAGTGCAAGTCCATCATAAGCCAAATGAAAAAGATGAAGAGCAGAAGAATACATCTGAAATGAGAAATCTCTGGGAATGAAATGCCAAGCAACTTGAATCAACTCAACTCTGATGGCCTATGGGGGGGCGGGGGAAATAGAGGAGTAGGTCAAACTATAAGTCTAGTGAGTGAAAGTAATTACTAGCATTTGTAAGAAAGATAAAGAAAATAGACTAAGTAATAGTTCCAATATGAAAGGAAAATAAAGAAAAGATAAAATTAACATAAAATATTGTGTGAATGTTTGATTGGACTGTTTGATTTGATTGTTTCGATTGTTTGCACTTGTCTTAAACTGTTCTGATTAGGCTAAAAGCCTAATCATATCTCAACTGCTACCTTGATTAGGCTAAAATCCTAATTCTACCCTTTGATCGGCCTATTCTATCTCTGTTATGCCACTATGAGCTAATCCGATCCTCTTGGTCCCACAGCAAAAGGACATCTCTTTAGTGCTTAGGACGCAGTAGCGAATTATTTACCCTAATCAATGTTGCATGCTCCGTTGTTGCCGATATACACTAACTAGTGCCCCTTATTTAACCCTTTATTTACCCTAATCGGCATAAGCGTGCCCAACTTCACCCATATGTGGGACCATCAGTCCTCAAACTAAAAGGGAATGACGTAGGTACTGGTCCTAACAAACAAATCTTCTAGCTTTGCATCCCTTGCCCAAATCCCCGGATTTGAGCCACTGTTTATTGACCACTTATTTACCCTAATCAGCATAAGCGTGTCCCAGCCTCACCTATGTGTAAGACCATCAGTCCTAGACCTGAAAAGGAATGCTGCCGGTATGGATCCTATTTCTATGTTTGCATATTAACTTAATTCAATATCTAATATTGAAATAAGCCTCTTTTGTTATCTCTGCTATATTTTCTTATTAACAAGATCAAAAAAGTAAGCCTTTTTGGTTATTTATGCTATATTTGCTTATAAACAAGATCTAAGTTTTAAAATAAGCCTCTTCTGTTATTTCTGCTATATATTCTCATTAACAAGATCTATGTTTTTAAATAACTATCTTTTGTTATTTCATTCTAATTATAACCTATGTTATAATCGTTCTTGCGGCTGTTATTCTTTTATTTTCTCTTTATATTTATAACAACTTGTTATAATTATACTTGCAAAATATCTTAAATTTGCATATTTCAGTCATCTTTATTTTACTTCAGTTTTTCTTATTTTACTTCTGATTTTTGTAAATTTAGTGTTTTTCTATTTTAATCCATATTAGCGAATTCTTCTTTTTTAATTTATTTGCATAAAAAAGGATTAAATCTTTAAAAAAGAAACTAAAATTTACAAGCTAAATTCCAACTTAAAACAGATGTAAATAACTGTAATAACTGAATAAATAGTTGAATAAAAATAGACTGGAAAGAAATTCTAAAATTTACTTAAAAACTAACTGTAAATAAACTTACATAAAAACTGTCTCAGAATTGTAGAAAAACTAGAACTATTGAGAGCTCTATTATTTTAAATTGCTTAAAAATCTAAAATAATTATAAAACACTCACCTGTGGTCCTTAGCTCTAGTCCATAGCCTTCCTGAATCCACCCCTACGACGTAGAATATTTTTCTCACAAAGATTTCCTCCCTAGAAAAAATTTCTATTTAGGATTCAGCCTTAGGCACAGAACCCAATTGGGAGAAAACCTAAATGAGAAAAATAGCTAGGTCTAGGGACTTATTTATAGTGTAGCTTAGGGATCTCAAGCCGTTAGATTTGAAGATTAAATCTCGTGAAACCACGTCATAGGTTTAATAGGAACCGTCAGATGGAAGCATGAATGCACAGGATTGAAGAAAAATCAAAATATGACGCTACTCTTCGACCTGGATGTTTTCACGTCCAATTATTAGGGCGAGTCGACCTGCATGTCGACCCATGGCCTTGGGGGTTGACCCTAGGGTCGACCTGACCCAGGTATGGTCGACCTGACCCTTTGTATTTTTTATTTCCATTTTAGTTCAATTCTTGTATCTCTCGTATCTTCTTCAGATTAACTCGGATTTTGACAAACTATATATGGAAATTGATCAAAAAATTGCCACTAATACAATGGTGCAACTTCTGTGGCTCAGTTATGACAATTTCACAAACTTATTTTATTATTTAATTAATTCATTAATTAATTATTTTAGCTCAAATTTCAGGTTGTTACATTCTCCCCTCCTTAATGGATTTCGTCCCCGATATCTATAAGGACAAAAGAATGAAATAAATATTTTCATCCAAATTCAACAACCACATATCCAACCATCATCCATTGCATCAATTGCCTTTAAGCTATATAATGCTATTTATGTTATATGCAACCGTGCAGTGTCAATGTCCCTAACTAATGCAAAAGATTACGCGGCCTATTGATTCAGTCGACCTCCTTTTTGTGCAATCATGACCGTGCCATGTATCCAAATGAATGCAAATTCCCTAATGACAGCTTGATAGTTATATATGTGTCCTACAATCATCATCCAAATGCAAAAATCATATGCCAATCACTCATTATAACAACCAGGAAATAAAAATAAAAATGCAAGTGCATACACATCCATATGCATATGCTTTAGTGACCTACTTAGGCCAATCCCTAAGAGATAATAGTGGCTAGTGTGTATATACATCCATTAGCATCTACGAGCAAACACTTTCCACCACTAGTGTCCAATATACATAACATGTTCTAGTAACATGTTTACACTCAGTCCTACCATCTTAGGTTAGATCTTAAGATCTACCCTCCCAAAGGATACTAAAGGAAAGAACCTACTCAAAACTAAAGATTGAAATAAGAAATTCAAGACATACTATCGAAAAGATATGGATAAGAGATACGTATTTTCTCCACGGCCTCCTATATAGCGTCCTCAACACTATCTCCCCACTGCACCTTAACCAAAGGTACTTCCTTATTCCTAAGCTTCTTGATATCATGCCCAACGATCTTGGTAGGAATGCAACGAACTGATGCTTCTCTCCCCACTTCAACTTCTTCAAGTTGGCTAGGTTCTACTACCTCTGCTGAATCATGTACGCGCTTTCTTAAGTGCGAAACATGAAAACCATCATGAACTCCCACGAGCCTCTGCAATAGCTTTATCTGATACGCCATCTTCCGTACCCTTTCCACAATGGGGAGCGCTCCAATGAATCTGGAAGCAAGTTTCCTACTTAATACAAACCTCACTACCTTTCTTAGCGGAGACACCTTAATGAAAACCAAATCTCCTACCTCGAACTCAATATCCTTTCTTTGCTTATCTGCATAGGATTTCTATCTATCTTGGGCCATCTTCATTCTTCTTCTAATCAAGTCAATCTTTTTCAAAGTCTTTGTAACTATGTCGGGACCAAGTATCAATCTTTCTGTAGACTCCAACTAGCACGAAGGCGACTAGCAAGGTCTTTCATAAAGAGCTTCAAAAGGTGTCATTTCAATGCTAGCCTGAAAACTATTATTATATGTGAATTCCACTAAAGGAAGGTGCTCCTTTTAAGTTCCTCTAAAATCAAGAATGCTCATCCTTAACAAATCCTCAAGAACTATGTTAACTCTCTCCGTTTGGCATTTTGTTTGAGGGTGATAGGTCGTGCTCAATCTAAGCTGTGTACCTAAAGCCTCTTGCAAGCTCTTCCAAAACTTGCTAGTAAAGATAGGGTCTCTATCACACACTATTCTAGAGGGAACTCCATGAAGTCGGACTATATCACGAACATATAAGGATGCCAAATATGGTGCCGCCCTCTTACTCTTGATGGGAATGAAGTGGGCATTCTTAGTCAAACAATCTACAATCACCCAAATACTGGTATTCCCCTTCCTACATTCGGGTAAACCATCTATGAGGTCCATCGAAACACTATCCCACTTCCATTCGGGTACATCCAATAGTTGAAGCAATCCGCCAGGCCTCTACTGCTCCGCCTTAACCCTTTGGCATACAAGACATTTAGCCACAAACTCTACAACATCCTTCTTCACGCCACTCCAATAAAACATTCTCTTTATGTCCCTATACATCTTATCACCCCTTGGATGAATAGTCATCAGAGAATGGTGTACCTATGCTAAAACTGCTCTCATTAAATCACCAATGTGGGGGACAAAAAGTCTTCCATCTCTCTTTAGCCACCCTTTACTATCAATGGAATAGCGTTGGAGATGTCTAGAGACCTCTCCTCTGCAAATCTTATCCAAAATATCATAAGCTCTAAAGCCTCTCACTGCCTTAAGCCAATCTGATCGATGAGGGTGGGCTTAATCTTGAGTGCTGAAATCTTAGCAAAATCTCTGATAAACTTCCTATAATAACCAGCTAAACTTGGGAAGCTTCTAATTTTGGCAGCGTTCTTGGGTCCTTCCAATCTTGTACTGCTACTATATTAGCGAGAATAACAGCTAGACCCTCTCTTGATACTACATGCCCTAAGAAACGCACCTCCTTATGCCAAAAGTGATAGTTCGAGAATTTTGCTTCCAACTGATGAACATGAAGTGTGTGAAAAACCTTCTCAAGATGAATAGCATGCTCTTCCATACTCTTGGGAAGCACCAAAATGTCATCCACAAATACTACAACGAACTTATTTAGGACATCTCGAAAAACATGGCTCATCAAATCTACAAAATAGGCTGGATCATTAGTCAGCCCAAATGGCATAACCAACCACTCAAAGAATCCAGCAGATATTCTTAATGCGATCTTATTGATGCTATCATCAATGACCTTAAGCTGATGAAATCCAGTTGCTAAATCAAGCTGAGAAAATACTGAAGAGCTGTGACGACCCGACTTTCTCACCACAGAAAATCGCATCATCTTAAAGAAAGAAAGGGATAGAAAGAGAAGAGAAAGAAGAGAAGGAAGAAACAACACTAGAATCTCAACAACGGAACGAATAAATTATATTAATAACATAAGTATTTACATAATATACAATATCAATCAGAGATACACAGCATACACATCATATATACTAGACAGTTATAAGCACTTGTCTAGTATTTACAACTTAATACAACACAACACAGAGAACACACAGCGGAAACTATATATCTACAACGCAGAAGCCTCCTGCTCCATTGCTCCTCTAATATTCGTCAAAGCCAACCTGAATTCCTTGGCTACTCGTAAAACTTGAGTACCCAAGAGTTTAAGAAAACTGAAGATAAACTTCGGGTCAGACATGGGTCTGGTGTGAGTAACATGTTAAGGTTGCTTAACTTTAAAAACCTTTTGAAAAGAAATGTATCACGTAAGACTTCCCACACATAAACATGGAAAAGATTTTACCTTACGCTAAACAAAACATTTGATAGGAAATCCGGTGATATTATAATAGTGTCTAGGGTTTTCAAGTAAATAAGAAATAGCCGAAATTGTTACATTCATTAAATTCCAGCTACTAGCCACAAAAGTGGGTAATACAATCAAAACCGTTGGCACTTATTGGATTTTGGATTCCATACAATGGCAGGGCTACTGGGGTACCGCCCGTCACAGTACGTGGCCTAGATCACCGTACCGAGAAGCCACCCTAACTCCCCTGCAACACAAGGCCGGAACCATTCCTTACTGAATAGTTCCAAACAAGACAACCCCGCAGTTGTTTGCAACCAACTGCCCACACAGCCAAATATAAAGGGACTTCTAGACAGGGGTAAATCTCACTCTCAAGTGGGGGCTACCCACGAAGCCTTGCTGCACCTCCCCTGTTTTAGCCATTCCCGGTTGATGAGGCTTGAGGCTACGATTACCTTTAGAGAACACATCTCTTAGAATGCTCATCGTCCACATGACGATGTTCTGAAAGCATTCAATCCATACAAGTTCGTTCCGGGTTCGAACGAAACCGAAGGCATTATCTCGTTACACTCATTTTGGAATCACCCTCAGAGTTAACGACGATAATCCTTGCACTCTAAATCTTCATCTTTACTTGAGATTCACGACCTATCGTTAATTTGGATCGATGTGGTTTTCGGATATCCAAATATGAAAACCCGATCCCGGTCTCATCGAAATCCAAAACGTGTTTTTTAGTCCAAGTTGTTTTAAAGTTTAAAACAATCAATTCAATATTATCTATATATACACAGATAGATAATTCACAACATCATAATAGGTAATCAACATTATCATCACAACAGATAATCCACACTATCAGGCCAAACAGATAATTCATATTATCAACTCAAATGCAACCATAGCATCCAAATCACACAACATCACTTATCTCATATCTGAGATCTCAACCATTCAGAGTAATCAGTATTAAACAATATTCACAAGCAATGACTTATTAATTATCATTCTATAAGTAATTTAAAATGAATTAAATTAATTACTTCTTCCTTAATTAATTTAAAATGAATTAAATTAATTACTTCTTCCTTATAAATCTTGCTTACATATTCCTTAATTAATTATAAATTAGTTAATTAATTACCCTCAACAAATTACCCTAATTAATCATTTTGATTAATTATCTTTAATTACATTCAAGTAATTAACCTCCAATTAATTTCATAAATTAATTATTCCAAACCAAATTAAGTAATTAACTTGTAATTACTCATTAATTAATTAATTATAATTAATTACATTAATCCTTAATTAATTACATTAATTAATCCCTTCATTGATTAATCGTTCTTAATTAATCCATCCTTAATTACATCATTAATTCTATAAATTAATGATCACAAATTATTCATTTATAATTACCCTATTTAAATTAATTATAAATTATCCATATTGATTAATCACTCTTGATTAATCACATTAAGTAATTTAACTATATTTAATTAATTGCATCTCTTTATTATCTTCAAATAACTCAATTATCAAAACCCAAATTAATTATACTAAGTAATTAATTATTAATTACTTACTTTAAGTAATTATTCAACATACTAATTACATATTAATTACATGAAGTAATTAATTTCCAAAAACTCCTCCATTATCCAAGTATCCTTCAATTAAATTACATCAAGTAATTTATCTTCTTAATTACTTCACTAAGTAATTATTCATTTTTAATTACATTGGTAATTACTTCTCAAATCGACCGGTGATTAATTTAAATTAATTAAACTTAATTAATTAACTTAATTAATCAAAATAAACTTAATTAATTACAATCAGTAATTAATTTTCTTAATTACTTTCATTAAGTAATTACACTTAAACAATTCTCAAATGATTATCTCTAAATTAATTAATACAATTAATCATTAAAATTAATCACATTAATTGATTATAAAATAATACTAAGTTAATGACCTTCATTAACTAATAACAAATCTTTAATTACTTTTCTAAAGTAATTAACTGAAATTAATCAATATTAATTACAAATTTAATTATCTATAAAAGTCATTTAATTAATCTCTAATTATTAAATAAATCAAGTGATAATCAAAAACTTAATTCATTTTTAATTACTTGATTAATAAATTCAAATCATTAATTAAATTAAATCAAATCTTATTTAATTGATTGATTTCTTAATTAAAATTTAATCAACCTTAATTAACTTATTAATCCTTTAATTAATTAAATAAAACGCTTAGTTATTCAATTAATCAACCTAATTATTAATTAATTAAATTAATTAATTACAAAGTTAATCACCTTAATCATTTAATGAATTATAAATTATTAAGTTCTTATTAACTTAGTGATAATCATTAATCTCATTAATAATTTAAACATCATTATCAAAGTAATTTAAAAACAATTTGCTTTTACATTTCCTCTAAATTCCATTTTACATTAAAATGAAATCAAGTTTAAACTTAAACAAGGTTTAAGTATTTTAAACCATTTTTATTTCATTTTTAAAGAATTACTTACCTTCCAAAGGTAAGTTTTAAAAATAGTTTAACCCATAATCATTTTAAATAATTTTAAAATATACTTTAAATATATTCAAGTGATTTTGAAACATTTAAATTCAAAATCTTATTTCATTTCAAACTAGAATTCAAAATCATGTTATAAATCCAGATTCTAAATTTAAATTTAAAATTCTGTTTAAAATCTCATTTTAGATTTTTAAAACACATGTTATAAAATACTATAATATTCAGACTTAATTATAACATTTGAATTTATCAACTTATTTCCTTTTCAAATCCTAAAATTTAAATTCAAAATTTGAATTCCGATTTACCATTCAGATTTTTAAACTTAAATTTAAAATCATGTTTTAAATTTCATTTTTTTTCTAGATTTATAAAACACTTTATATAAAAACCGTACAGGTTTAAGTTATTAACCATTTCATCTTTTATAAAATTATTTATTTATTTGAAATCTGGAATTCAAATTCATTTGAATTCAAAATTTAAACTTGCTTCAACTCTTGTTTAAATTTGGCTTTGCTTCCGTTTTATTTAAAATTTAATTTAAAAATTTAAAAACCTGAAACAGTCAGGTTTCATAAAACAAACCTGAAACTAACTAAACTACTCGAGCCATAAACTGATTTGCTTCGAGTAAACTTCCTCCTATCTTCGAGTCACACCCTCAAGCAACACGAGTATTCCTCGAGAACACTTCCCCTACAATTTTCCAGAAACCAAAACCACCTCCAAATGACCCCTGTGCACATGCACATTGCCCATGGACAATTTCCGATCATCAACGATGATCATCCTCATCCACCAACAACCCTTGAATCCAACTTGAACACCAAATCATCAGAATATCTCCAAATACCCAAAATCAAAAACCAACCTCCCTTTAAACCTGGAAATACAGTGCACACCCCAAAACCCAAACCTGTCAACGGCGAGTTCTTCCCCCTTCGACCATCGTTTGAGTTGAAACCTTGGCCACAACTTCGTCATGGTCTCAGCAACACTTCCCCAAATCTGCTTCACACTCGAACAACCCTAGAGGCAATGGTGATCGAATTTCCTAATTTATTTAAAACTAGGGTTACAGAACAATTTCCCACACCTTTGCTAATTCAAAGTTCAATTCACCAATTTGATAATTTTCCTGAAATGTCTGATCACTCTTCTACATTCATAAGAAATTTGAAACCCCCAAATGTTCGAAATCATTAAAATTTCCCAAAATCACCTTTTTAGTTAATCACAGCACTACTCCCCAAATCCCAAACTAAATATTATGTTTTCTGATTTAAAAATCATGTTTTCATATGTGGTTTCAAATTACAATCTTAATTTACTGAATTAAGGAATTTAAGTTTTTAAACAAACTCATGTTTCCTGATCATTTTGGGTTTCTAGAGAAAATTTTGAATTTAATTTACTTTATTTAAATTTTATTCTTAGATTTATATTCAACAAACAATTTTTGTTTGTAACTCATTCCACAATAATGGTTAGATCAAGAGACTACCAAAAATTTGAATTTAAAAGCTTAAGTCAAGAACAACAGCAACCATGATACTCAACAGAAATACATACTTATATAAATTCATAGAAATTGCCAGTAAACTCTTATACACAAAAACAATTTACTTCAGTATTACCATGCATCTATGTTTAAGATTTAGGAAGATGTTGAAGTTATTCACAAGCAATATTTATCAGAGACAAATCAGGCAACCAACATCTACTTAATTATTTTTTAATAAAAAGGTTACTCACCTTTCTTCAGAAAGACAGAGCCATCATTAATTTAGAAAAGCCACTGAACCCTGTCAAGAAATCATATGCACACAGGCCCATTTTGATTTGCTAAGCTGATGGTTTCCAACGATGTAATGTAGTTGATCTTCAGGTTGAAAAAAAAGAAATGCAGATTTGAATTTGAAACTCTTGTTACAGGCTGTTGATTTGCAATTATAATTTGAGGAGTGTTATAGATCATTATGTTTGAAGGATTTCAGATCTTGAAGATGGCTTTTTTTTGATTCATTTTAACTTTATGTTTTGAAAAGAGAATGAGGGGAAAAGAAAATGTTTAAAAGGGCTGAAATAAATTTTAAATAAAATAAAGAAAAATCAAAATACAAATGACACTTGTAATGTTTCCTTATTTTTAAATAAACACATGTAGCTTAGATTACTAAATAGGTTACACTTGTCTTTTATATAATTTAGTTATATATTTAAATGTTAATAAATGATTTTTCTTTAATTTATTTATACTCATGTAAATTTCTTATTTTAAAGAAAATGTAAATAAAACAAATTATAAATTAAAACTTATACAAATATTTTTTTAAAGAATCTATTAATTTGAATTTCAAAATCAGTTCCAAATTTAAATTAATCCTTTGAATTCCAAATAAAAATCAATTTATTCAATTTAAAACGAAAATTCTATTTTCTTATTTTAATTCTTTTTATATTTAGGGAAAAAATAATATATTATAAATATGGCTTGAAAATAACAATTTAACAAATTTTAAATGATTTATAAAGAGAATTATAAATCACTTTTATTAATAAATAAATTTAAACCATATGCTATTTTCTATTTTAAACTTATATAAAATATTTCGAAATCACATTTATCAAATAATATTTAAAAAGAAATAAAACAAACTTTTTATTTAAATTTAAAACAAAAATTAAGCTAAGATATAATTTTAAACAATATAACATTTATTTTAAATATTTACAAATCGTATAATTATTAATTTAAATAACATTGAAAAACTTAAAATTAATTTTAAACATAATTTCCCAATTACTAAATATATTATTAGAATTTTAAAACAAAACTTCATTTATGTATTAAATTCCGAAATAAAAATTATCTACAATATATATACACACATATATATGCACATTATAATTAAAAACATTTATTTTAACTTTTAAAAGATAAAAATCAAAAATTAAATATTTATTTAATCAGATTATTAAACCAAATCATATTTCATTGATCAATATTATCAAATTGATTTAATTTTATATAAAAATTATTAAATTGATATTGTCAAAAATTCCGAGATATCACAAGAGCCAACCAAATGATTGAAAAGATTGTCTATCCTAGAAAGTGGGTAACGGTTCTGCTTGGTAAGCTTATTCAATTCTCTATAGTCTACGAAAAGTCAAAGGAAACCATCTGCCTTTGTAGCGAAGTCGACTGGCGCTCCACACTCAAATGTGCTCCTTTTGATGAAGCATTTCTCCAATAGCCCACTAATCTTCCTTATTCAACTCCTTCCTCTCCCTAGGAGCCATATGTCTTATGGGCAATGCCATTGCGTTAACATTATCATTTAGATAGATCCTAAAGTAGATCTTTCCCTTAGAGGGTAATCCTCTAACCTCCTCAAAAACTTCAGGGAAATCTCCAACAGCTGAAACCGAACCTAACTCACCTACTGATGAATCAAGGGAATAAAGGAAGCTCAACATGTCAGACCCCTATGGGTCGTAAGAAACCTCGAGAGTCCTTCTACTACATGTCTCTAGTCTAACGACTCTCATCTCGCAATCTAATATAGCTCCATAAGTAGATAATGAGTCCATCCCCAAAATCATCCCATATCCCGAAAATCCCAGTACATAGGTGTCACAATCAAACTCTACGCCTAGTATAAAAAAATTCAAACCCCTACAAATCATGTATAAATGTGTGAATCCTCATATGGGGTTTGAAACAATTATACGGTCTACTACTAGAGATATATCTAATTGCAAACAATCAACCAAGGAACTAGAAATGAAAGAATGCAATGTTGCAGAGTCAAAAGGGGTCTGAATAGGAAAATCCGAAATAGAGATCAAACCTTCTACAGAGACTTTCCTACCTCGATCCGGTTCACTACTAGAAGGTGCTGCATCCAAAGCATGTACTTGCGCCGTAGGTGCACCTGCTCTCTTCCACGTCCTCTGAAGATAAGCTCTACTAAGGTGTCCAAGCTGCCCACAGCCGTAACACTACCCCTTCATTATGTCCTCCTTACAGTCATTTGAGTAATGCCCAACCAATCCATAATTATGACATTTCTCTCCCTTCTTGATCTGTCCCTTTTGAAGTCATCCTCCTTTCTTCTTGTCCTTATCCTTCTTATTTTTCAACCACTGCTTCTTAGAATTTTCTGATTTAGGAACCCCCTTAACAACATCTTATATGGGAGCAATTTCCACAAGTTACTTGTACATCGCTCCCATAGGTACATGGGTCAGTGCCAACCCTTGGAGGGGCTGATTCAAATCCTTAGCAAACTTGGTGGCCTTCTTATTCGGTGTATTAACAAGCACCATCCCGAACCTCAATTACTCATTAAACTGATTTATATACTCCTTCACCGAAAGACTCCCTTGCTTCAGACTAATGAACTTCTCCAACTGCATGCTTTCTTCAGCTTGGAAAAGCATTTTCTCTCAAATCTTTCCCGAAATCCAAACCAACCAAAGTCTCTACCCTCCATTTCGATGATCTCCCACCAGTAAGAAGCCTCTTCCTTCAGCTACCAAATGCACGTTGAACTCTCTATCGGTCTACCAATCCTAATAGTACATATATCCGCTCTGTGCTAGAAAACGTCTTGCCTCCTAGATTAGCGAAGTACTTTCATAGCTTAGAAAAATTGGCTGCTACATGTGAATTAATGGGATCTCCACCTGTCGGTGCTGCATTGCGTGCTTGCCCTTGCACCTCTGGTGTCATAGCTTGAAGGTATCTACAGAACCAGGCAGTGGCTTAGACGCCCTCTGGAAGATTTGAGGCGTCCATCATTCTATGCAAAGAAAAGAAAATTTAGGCTCGAAAGAATCGAAAGGGGGGTTGAACCGGACTTTGAGGGGATTTTTATGAAACTCTCTTATGCTCGTAAACCATTTCTAAGAGTTTCTTTCTGAAAAATAGTATGAAAATATGTTACCTTTAAAAAATATTTTACTTTTAAAACAAGTTTTAGGAATCCCGTAACCTTATGCTATGATACCAAGTGAAACACCCCACACCCCTTAATATACCCAAAAAGAGCACATCAAAGAATGTGGTGCGTTATAGTTATAGGTAAAACTTCATAAAGTCTAAAATTCAAAAGACAAATAAGGAAAAAAAAGCGGAAATATTTAAATAATAACTTATCATTCTTGCGGTGGCCTCCGGTCCTCTGTCTGTGGTATTCACTAGTGCTTACTCTGTTGAGATTAGGGTTTATTCCCTGGCCTCTTTTGGGGATCTTGCCAGATCCTGTTATTTGTGGGTCTAGAATTTTTTTATGGAGCTGCTGCCGGTCTCTGATGGTGGTTTGTTGTGCCGTCCTCCTCCCTGTAGGCGTATTTATCAATTCGACGCTGATTGGGTGGTGTCGTCTCATTCTGAAGTTTCCACAGTTGCTTTGAAGAGGGACTTCACCACCCTTTTCGAACCGCTATTAGCTTTCTCTGACCATTGTGAGATTCTGCCTTGTGGGGAGGAGACGCTGGTGGTGGGTTCGGTGAGTTGTGGCTCTGTCTATGGTTCTGATGTTTTGGACGAAAGGTATTTCATCACCCACTTCGCTCCGTCGGTTAATTTTTCGCCTGCTTGTGAGGTTTTGCCTCGTGGGGAGGAGACACTGGTGGTGGGCTCGGTTTTCTGTGATTTTGGCTTTGGATTGGATATTTTGGTCGAAGGGGATTTCATCACCCCTTCCACTCAGGATGCGGTGCTTCCCTCCCCGGTTCCTTATTCATCGTTTTGTGGTTCTTGGGATGGTACTGGAATTTTGGCATTGGAATCCGTAGCTCCGCTGGTGGTGGGCTCGGAATTTTGTGATTGTGGTGATGGTTTCGACGGTGTTCTTGTTGTTTGCGTCGTAGGGGACTCTGACACCCCATCCAGGCTGGTTGCGATGCTTCCCCCCTATACCTTCGTTGGTGTTTCGTGACTTTTGGGTTAGTCATGGCGGTTTGGCTGTGGGTTCCAGTGCGATTGTTATTGGTTGGGTTTTTCGTTTTTGTCTATCTGTTCGATCTCCTCGACCCTGTTTGTGGGGTGTTTTGTTGCACGAGCAGATTTTGGTGGGTTGCTCTGTTAATCCCCTCGTCGCGCAGATGCAGGTAAGTGTTTTGTTGGCCGGTCAGGTGAGTATCTCGATTGTGCATTTTCAATTGGTCGTTGATTTTGGGATTATGTTATCTTGTCGGTTTGTGTCTGTTGGCTTGTTCTTTGTGGTTTTGAGCCTTGACGCGCTTCGGCGTGTGCTCCCTGATATTGCTACCCTGGTGTTGTTTGGTGGCGTGTCAGGTCCTTTAGGCATTGTGTTCTCCGTTTGGAGCGGACAGTGTGGATCCCACTGTTGGATTTTTGTTAAGAGCCATAGCGAGGCCTGGTCAGTGTCGTTATTGGCTTATTATCGTCTTCCTCTACTGGTTGGTCCCCATTGGTCTCTACGGAGAGATTACCCTGCCTGGGTCGATTGGCTCAGGCGGTGTTCCAGTCCTTATGGCATAGTGTATCCTTGTTTGCGCAAAAAATGGGCAAACACCTCAAAGTCGTATGATTCCGTTGATTTTAAGTTGTTTTTAGTGATTTGGGTGATTTATGCAAATATATAAAAAGCAGAGACTAAACTGTAAAAGACACACAGATTTATAGTGGTTCGGCCAGAACGTGCCTACGTCCACTTTATATGTTATTCTCCTTTTTTTCTTCAGATTACAAGTACAAAGCTTTAAGTACAAGTATAAGAAAGTTGTTTGAAAGTTACTTCCTTGCTTGAGCTCTCAAACTTGTCTGCCATTGTTGTACCCCTGCCCCTCTATTTATAGAGTGAGGCTGGGGGTAGAGGTCTTGGATGTATATAGCTGCTGGTGGGCTTGGGCAGAAGCAATTTGGCCTGGCAGAGTTGGTCCGGTCGCGCCTTGGTTCGGCGGTGAGTAGAGTCTTGATATGCCTTGGTCCGGTAGCACGTTGGTCCGGTGATACCTAGGAGAAGGGTTGGTTCGGTGGTGCATAGGAAGTGGTGAGTAGGCTGATTCGGTGAAGGTGATTCGGTGGCGAGTTGATGGAGCCTGGTTTGGCTATGCTTTGGACCGGCCTTGTTTGGAGAGGGTTTGGATCGGTAGTAGTGTGGTCCGGTGGAGGCTGGTTCGGCTAGGAGTTGGGAATGCCGAATGGACTTCGGCATTGGGAATGCCGGATGAATCTCGGCATTGGGAATGCCGGATGAGCCATGGTATTTCGAATGCCGAATGAGATCTCGTTTCATACTGTCGAATGGGCTTGAGTGTTGGAGTGCCGAATGGACTCTCGTATTGTTTCACCGAATGAACTTTTATATTTGAACCTTGAGCGAAATCCTAGACTTATATACGCTTACTGGCTGCTTCTTCTTGGTTCGGTCGTGGTGGAAATGCACACAACATTGATATTCCAGTTTTGACCAAAAATGGGATAACACTTTGCCCCCCAAAACATGCCTTGAGATAGGAAGGCGTGTTTTGTAATGCCATGAGCTGGATGTACATATCCTATTGACAACCTGTAAAGAGCTTGATATTTTATATGGCCCCAAATGACGACCGTTCGGGATCGAGCTATTTGGGATGAAGCGCGGCCGTTCATGGTCAAGCGCCTAACTTCAAATGACGATCGTTCGTGATCGAGTCACTCAAGGTGAAGTGCGACCGTGCGCGGTCAAGCGCATAAATCCATGCGTCGATCGTTCGAGATCGATCCATTTGCAGTGGAATGCGACCGAGCCCGGTCAGAGGGCGGACCTCAAATGGCGACCGTTCGCGATCAAGCCACTTGGGGTGAAATGTGACCGTTCACGGCCGGTGCCGTTCATGGCAAAAGATGAAATGGGACCGTTCACGGTCAAGCGCCTTACTTCGGATGACGATCGTTCGAGATCGAGCCATTCGTGGTAAGGTGCGACTGTTGGCGGTCAGGGGGTGGACCTCAAATGGCGACCTTTCGCGATCGAGCCATTTGTGGCGAGATGAGTTGTGCCGCTCGAGGCGAGTTTGTGACTGTTCGAAGTCAGGTGCCGTTCGAGGCGAATTGTGACCGTTCGAGGTCGGGTGCCATTCGAGGCGAATTGTGACCGTTCGAGGTCGGGTGCCGTTCGAGGCGAGTTGTGACCGTTCGAGGTCGGTTGCCGTTCGAGGCGAGTTGTGACCGTTCGAGGTCGGGTGCCGTTCGAGGTCGGGTGCCGTTCGAGGCGAATGAGTGTGCCCGGGGGGGAGTTAATATTATCAGTGCCGGAGTTATTGTTTGGGGGTTTTCCGAATCAAAGACTTCGGCAGTTCACTGCCATGCAAGAGGTGCTCGTGGACCGTTCGCGATCCAACGGGCATACAAGTAAATTTGCAAATATCAAAGCAATAATCATACGAATTCCACAACAGGAATGTTCAAGTCAAGATCAAAGCAAGAGCAAGACGAGGATGTCAAAGTGTAAACTCTTACTATGGTGCGGTCAGTAGTCATTCAGAGCATTCCTATGGATCGTGCGCGATCGCTTACATGTGTAAATGATCTAACCGTGTTAGTGAGAGGTTTGCGACTTTTTCATCTCTTTCGACCTGCCCCCCGAGTTCAGGAGGGAATTTTACCTGCCCCCTGGATGAGCGTTCATTTCTTACCAGGTTGCTCAGAGTCCCCTATCTCTCTCTCTGGGATTGGATCACCATGCTCCAGGTGTGGCATGTCCTCGAGTCTAGATCCATCTGGATTGATAGCCGTTTGCTGGTTGGGGGCTGCCCCCTGCCGAGTCATTTCATCTGCTTGCTGGTTGAGTATTTCTGATCCAGCCACATGGATCTGAGTTCCGGCATTTCCTGCTCGCGTAATGTTGTCTGAGAAGAGCTTGCGTCACCTCCTCTTGTCTTTTCATCATGACTTCCACTTCCTCTCTGGTGATGTAGATGGATGCTCCTCCTGCTCCATTTCTAGAAGAAGTCTCTTGAATTTCCTCCTGATTGCTCGTTTATATCACTTGCTTCTTTACTAATGGTCTAGCCATTGCTCCTTTAAATCCAAGTTTCTAATTCCAGAATTCCTGATTGCTTCAGCTCTTAGTGAAAGAACCAAAAATGTTTGCGCAAAAAATGGGCAAACACCTCAAAGTCGTATGATTCCGTTGATTTTAAGTTGTTTTTAGTGATTTGGGTGATTTATGCAAATATATAAAAAGCAGAGACTAAACTGTAAAAGACACACAGATTTATAGTGGTTCGGCCAGAACGTGCCTACATCCACTTTATATGTTATTCTCCTCTTTCTCTTCAGATTACAAGTACAAAGCTTTAAGTACAAGTATAAGAAAGTTGTTTGAAAGTTCCTTCCTTGCTTGAGCTCTCAAACTTGTCTGTCATTGTTGTACCCCTGCCCCTCTATTTATAGAGTGAGGCTGGGGGTAGAGGTCTTGGATGTATATAGCTGTTGGTGGGCTTGGGCAGAAGCAATTTGGTCTGGTCGCGCCTTGGTTCGGCGGTGAGTAGAGTCTTGATATGCCTTGGTCTGGTAGCACGTTGGTCCGGTGATACCTACGAGAAGGGTTGGTTCTGTGGTACATAGGAAGTGGTGAGTAGGTTGATTCGGTGAAGGTGATTCGGTGGCGAGTTGATGGAGCCTGGTTTGGCTATGCTTTGGACTGGCCTTGTTTGGAGAGGTTTTGGATCGGTAGTAGTGTGGTCCGGTGGAGGCTGGTTCGGCTAGGAGTTGGGAATGCCGAATGGACTTCGGCATTGGGAATGCCGGATGAATCTCGGCATTGGGAATGCCGGATGATCCATGGTATTTCGAATGTCGAATGAGATCTCGTTTCATACTGCCGAATGGGCTTGAGTGTTGGAGTGCCGAATGGACTCTTCATTGTTTCACCGAATGAACTTTTATATTTGAACCTTGAGTGTAATCCTAGACTTATATACACTTGCTGGCTGCTTCTTCTTGGTTCGCTCGTGGTGGAAATGCACACAACATTGATATTCCAGTTTTGACCAAAAATGGGATAACAACCCTGATGTGGTCCACTATGCGGGCTGCCTGGAATATTACCAGTCAGTTGCGACCCGATCGGGTGATTTTTCTGCTAGGGCCACCTTGCGAACCTCACCTGTCTCGCGGGGCTGTCTCACTAGTGGCAGTCCAGCATGGGTTAGGTTCCTACAGCATCGTGGGATGCATATTATTAGCTCCCCTACATACTTTCGTTATCCTCTATCTATTTCGTTTTCTCCTGATTCTTCGCCTATTTGTTGCTCTTCCCGTTGCTCTCTTCCTTCTTCTTCTTGTGCCTTTTCGATCGTCATTCTGATGCTTAGTGTAGAGGAAATTGCTTTGATAAATGAGCGGCTCTCTCGTCTTACTGAGAACTCTGCTCCCTCCAGGTCCTTTTCTTCTCAGTCCGATTCGAAGGAGAGTTTAGGTGCTTCTTCGTTGTCCGAGCCTTTGCGTCAGCCTATGCACAGATCCTCTCGACGGTGTTCGCGTGGCGCTTCCTTCATTCCCCGCACTATCCGTACTCGCTCTATAGCGGCGACTTAGCAGATCGATAGATCTGCTCTATCCTCCT
The DNA here is from genome assembly GCA_030765085.1 of Allium cepa. Lineage (NCBI taxonomy): Eukaryota > Viridiplantae > Streptophyta > Magnoliopsida > Asparagales > Amaryllidaceae > Allium > Allium cepa. The sequence continues at coordinate 514,459,704 of CM060941.1, forward strand.
TGTATCGTATCTGATTTGCGTCTGTGTTGTCTCTCTAGGCTTGTGTCTTTCTCTCTGGTAGGTGTTGTCTTCATGACGAACTTTCTCTTCTGGAATATTCGTGGTATTGGCAATGAAGCATCTTCTGCTAGGCTTAAGCGGATGGTCCGTAAGCATTCCATTGGCTTGGTGGCTATTTTAGAACCTTTTGTGGGTCCTGGTGAGATTACCAAGGCGGTTCTGTCGCTTGGTTTGGAGGTGCTATATCGAATGTTTCGGGTAAGATCTGGATTCTTTGTCCAAAGAATGCGTTGTTCGCCCTGTTTTTGACTCGTCTCAACTTTTACCTGTCTTGTGCTCCTCTTCCTTTTTCCCGCAACCGTTCCTTCTTTCGGCGGTGTACGCCAAGTGTGACCGGATAGATAAATTATCTCTCTGGGATGACATTATGTCACTTGCTGACTTCAATTGCTCGATTTCAATGGTGGGTGGTGATTTCAATGTTGTCGCTAGTCAGGCTGAAAAATTAGGCGGGGTGGCCGTCAATCGGCACTCGGTTTCTGATTTCAATTCTTTCATTGTGAGATCCGGGTTATGTGAAATTCCTTTCATTGGCTCTGCTTTTACTTGGTCTAACAATCAGGAAGGTCCGAATCGGATCCTCTCTAGGTTGGATAGGATATTTGGGTCTGCTGATTGGTTTAACCTCCCTTTTACTTTTTCTATCTCTCATCTTCATCGTTCTTGTTCTGATCATGCGCCTCTAGTTTTACGGTGCGCTTCGCGGTCTTTGTCGGGGCCTTCTTCTTTCCGCTACCTTAGTATGTGGAGTTCCCACCATAGTTTTTTACAGGTGGTTGAGGAATCGTGGTCCACTCCCATAGTGGCTACTCCCATGGGGGCATTCTTTCGGAAACTGAAGCGTCTTAAGGTTTGCCTAAAGACGTGGAATTCCCTTGTTTTCCGGAATATTTTCGATCGTGTGCACGCGGCTGAAGAGTCCCTGATTCTTACTGAATCTTTGTTCGACGAGAGTCCCTCAGCCGAAAACAAGGAGAATTGGGCTTGCGCTCAATTGGCTTTCTCTTTGGAACTTCGTATTGAAAACTCATACCTCCGTCAAAAGGCGAGGATCAAGTGGGTAGTCGAAGGTGATACGAATTCCAAATTCTTTCATTCTTTTATTCGTAAGAAAGCTAATTTGCTTTCTATTCGTGCGATTTTGAGGACGGACCAATCTGTGGCTTCGACTCCGTCTGAAGTCATAGAAGTTTTAGTTTCTCATTTTCAATCTTACCTGGGTTCTCCTTCTGTGTCTGATCCGGTTTCGGACATCCTGTCTTTCATCCCTCGGCTTGTTCCTTCTATGGGAAGTGAAGGTTTAGCTTCCCCGCCTTCGTCGGATGAGATTCGTGCCTGTGTCTTTGCTCTTAGTAAGGATAGTGCCTGTGGGCCGGATGGTTTTAATGGGTCCTTCTTTCGTAGTACCTGGCATATCATCCAATCTGATTTATGTCTGGCTATTCAGCATTTCTTTTGCGGAGGCGCTCTTCCCATTAGTTGGTCATCCACTAACTTGGTCCTTATTCCAAAGTGTGATAATCCTCGGGCGTGCTCGGAGTTCCGTCCAATCAACCTGTGTAATTTCGCCAACAAAGTGATTTCTAAGGTCCTGGCCACTCGTTTGACTCCGTACCTTGCTCGCATTATCTCTTCCTCTCAGGCGGGTTTTGTAAAAGGTCGTTTGATCACTGATAACGTCCTTTTAGCCCAAGAACTTGTTTCTCAGATTGATCGTAAGGTCAGGGGTTCTAACATTATTTTCAAACTTGATATGGAAAAGGCCTACGATCGTATGTCCTGGTTTTTCATCATCAAGGTTCTTCGTGCCTTCGGTTTTCCTGAAACCCTTATCGATTTGGTGTGGAGGCTCATTTCCAACTGTTGGTATTCTGTTCTCATTAACGGATCAGCCAATGGTTTTTTCAAAGCTGGTAGAGGTATCCGTCAAGGCGATCCTTTATCCCCTTCTCTTTTCATTATTGCGACCGAGGCTTTCATTCGTGGCATCCACACATTAATGATTTTTGGTCAAATTCAGCGTTTTGGACTTCGGAGTGGGTGTCCGCTCGTCTCCTCTCCGTCATTCGCGGATGACATTGTCATTTTCTCCAACGGAAATCGGTCCTCTGTTCGCCGTCTTATTAGGTTCATTCATCTGTACGAGACGTGTTAGGGCCAATTGGTCAACTCTGCGAAGAGTTGCTTCGTCCACGCGAAGGACATGGACCTTTTGAGAGTTTCTTGGGTCGAATCTTTTACCGGGTTCAAGGCAGCTTCCCTTCCCCTTCCTTATTTGGGTATAGTTCTCTACGGAGGAAGGAAATTTAACGCCCTTTTCGATCCTTTTACGGACAAAGTAAGGGGAAAGATTATCCGTTGGAATGCGTCTCTTCTATCTCAAGCAGGAAGATTAGTGCTCATCCAATCGGTTTTGAGCTCTATGGGTACTCATATTTTCTCCGCTATGACCCCAACTTCCTCCTTTTTTCGATCGTTCCAATCATTGGCATCCTCTTTCTTTTGGGGATCGAAGGGTGACAATCGCCGACATCACTAGGTGTCTTAGGATGTTATCTGCCGGCCTAAGAGTGAGGGTGCGTTAGGATTGCGTAATCCGAAGGACATCTGTTCGGCTTTCGCTTGCAAGTTGTGGTATAGGTTTGGGACTAATGACTCCTTATGGGCGAAGTTCCTTCATGCTAAGTATCGGAGACTGGCGTCTTCTGGCTATGTCGGTTCTCCATCTTACGCCAGTGAGACTTGGAAGCATATGCAATCGGTCAAATTGCTCGTTGATTCTCATAATGGCCACTCCGGTTGGGATGCCGGTCCGTTCTCTATTCTTAAGGCCTGGAGCTCATCTAAAAACCCCTCTCCAGTCCTTCCTATTTTTTCATACATTTGGGACGTTCGAATCCCACCGAAAGTCTCTCTCCTCATGTGGCGAACCTTCCATTATGGGTTACCGGTTGATGAGAACCTTCAGCAGATTGGCATTCCATTTGTTTCCCGTTGTAGATGCTGCGGCAACGGGGAAACAGAATCGGTGGATCATTTGCTTTTCGTTGGCTGGTGTGCCAGATCCTGCTGGAATTATTTCGGTAATTTATTGGGTTTCCGTGGTTCCATCTCCTCGTCGTATGATTTTCTGTCCTCTTGGTGGTTTGATAGTTCTGGTAGATCTCTTCACTCTATCATCTTTCGATTGATTCCCTGTCTGATTTGCTGGCACATCTGGTGTGCGCGGAATAAGGCAATTTTTGACGAGATTCCTATGGATCCCCTCTCCGTTATTCGGCGGGTTAGAGATGATGTTTACTTAGCGTTTCGTGGCCGACCTTTCAGAGGTTCGGTCAATACTCGTTCTGGTCGCTTAGTGAACCTTTTATCTATCTCCTGTTCTCAGACTTCTTATAGAGCGGGAATTGGATGATTGCCGATCCGGAGACTGGTGGATCTGGCTTACTAGTCTCCTCCCTGACCGTCTTTCCCCCCCCCCCCCTCTCCCCCTTTTGTTTTCTTACTGTGTGGCTATTGCTTTCAAGCTCTGGCTTTTCTGGGGTGGTTTTTGTTTCTCAGTACTTTTTCTGATTGGGGCTTGCTTAAAGGAATGCCGCTACTCTTTTCCAGCTGTCGGCATTACAGTTGTTGGGGTGTTGGCCGTTTCTATCTTCTGTTTTGGAGGGTCGCCTGTTGGGCTTTCTATTTCTTTGACGATGGTCACTCAACATCGTCATCGGGCGGTGGCCTTGTGGGAGCTCGATTACGATATTGGATGGGAGGAGGGTTTCCACGAGCTCATCGGGTGTGCTGTGTGCCTGGTGCCAAAGGTTCTTTGCCTTTGCTACTCGCTCGTGTCTATTGGTTTCCCTTGTTGGTTGTTTCAATTTTCTTCTGATGTGGTTTCTCGGTTTTTGTATTCCTTTTTGGTTGGTTGGGTTACCTGTCAGGCTTGTTGACAGCTTTTGGTTGAGTTTATATATGAAAAGATGTATTTCTGTTAAAAAAAAAATCAGTAAATACATAACATGTCTCAAAAACTCAAAGTATCTCATGTTTCATGAAAATACATCAGAGTCTCATAAAATCAGAGTACAAAAGTAACAATAATAATAGCAATCTCTCTCATAAGTGCAAGTCCATCACAAGCCAAGTTAAAAAGATGAAGAGCAGAAGAATACATTTGAAATGAGAAATCGCCGGGAATGAATCTCCAAGCAATTTGAATCTAAGAGGGGGAAATAGAGGAGTGGGTCAGACTATATGTCTGGTGAATGAAAGTAATTACTTGCATTTCTATGCAATATAAAGATAATAGACTAAGCAATAGACCTAGTATGAAAGGAAAATAAAGAAAATATAAAACAAACACAAAATTCTTGTTTGCTTGATTTGATTGTTTCGATTGTTTGCACTTGTCCTAAACTGCTGTGATTAGGATGAAACCCTAATCTTATTTTAACTGCTATCTGGATTAGGCAGAAATCCTAATTCTGCCCTTTGATCGGCTTATTCTATCTCTGTTGTGCCACTGTGTGCTGATCCAATCATGTTAGTCCCGTATCAAAAGGATACCTCTTTAGCACATAGGACGCAGTAGCGAGTTGTTTACTCTAATCGATGTCGCACGCTCAGTCATCGTCGGTACACACTAACTGGCGCCCCCCTATTTAACCCTTTATTTACCTTAATCAGCATAAGTGTGCCCAGCCTCACCCACGTGTGAGCCCATCAGTACTCGACTTGGAAGGGAATGCTACCGGTACTGGTCCTAACAAACAAATCTGCTAGCTTTGCGCCTCTTGCCTAAATTTCTAGATTTGAGCCTCTATCAATTGGCCACTTATTTACTATAATCAGCATAAGCGTGTCCCAGCTTTACCTATGTGCGAGACCATCAGTTCTAGACCAAAAAGGGAGTGCTGCCGTTACGGACTCTATTTTTATTTTTGCTTATTAACTCAATTCAAGATCTAAGTTTAAAATAAGCCTCTTTTGTTATCTCTGCTGTATTAGCTTATTAACAAGATCAAAGTTTAAAAATAAGCCTCTTTTGTTATTTCTGCTATATTTGCTCATTAACAAGATCAGAGTTTTAAAATAAGCCTCTTCTATTATTTCTTTCTTTCTAATTATAACATGTGTTATAATTATTCTTGCAGCTGTTATTCTTCTATTTTCTTTTTTTAGTTATGACCACTAGTTATAATAATACTTGCAAATATCTTTAATTTGCCTATTTCGGTCCATCTATATTTTTTTCAGTTTTTCTTATTTTATATCTGATTTCTGTAAATTTAGTGTTTTTCTATTTTAATCCACATTAGTGAATTCTTTTCTTTCTAAATTATTCGCGTAAAAAAGGATTAAAACTTTATAAATTGAAACTAATATTTGCAGGCTAAATTCCAACTTAAAACAGATGTAAATAACTGTAAATAAATATAAATAACTGTAATAACTGTAAATAACTGAAAATAACTGAACAAAATAGCTGAATAAAAATAGATTGGAATTTTTTTGAAATTTACTTAAAAACTGACTGTAAATAAACTTACATAAAAACTGTTTCAAAATTATAGAAAAACTACAACTATTGAGAACCCTATTATTTTAAATTGCTTACAAATCTAAAATAATTACAATACTTTCACCTGTAGTCCTTAGCTCTAGTCTGTGGTCTTTCTGAATCCACTTCTACGGCGTAGTATATTTTTTTCAAAAAGATTTCCTCCCTAGAAAAGTTTTCTATTAGGGTTCAGCCTTAGCCAATTAATCCAAATGAGAGAAAATCTGAATGTGAAAAATAGGTAGATCTATGGTCTTATTTATAGTTAGTTTATGGATCTTAAGCCCTTGGATTTGAAGATTAAATCTGGTGCAACCGCATCATAGGCTCACTAGGAACCGTCGGATGGAAGCACGAACACACATGATTAATGAAAAATCAAAATATGACGTTACGCTTCGACCTATACGTTTTCACATACAAATACAAAGGCGAGTCGATCTGCATGTCGACCTATAGTCGACCTTTGGCCTTGGGGGTCGATGGTAGGTTTGACCTGGCTTAGGTATGGATCGACCTGACCCTTTGTGCTTTTTTTTTTTTTTTAGTTCAATTCTTGTTTCTCTCATATCTTCTTCATATTAACTCGAAGTTTGACAAATTATATATGGAAATTGATTAGAAAATCGTCACGGACACAATGGTGCAACTCCCGTGGCTCAATTCTAAAAATTTCACAAACTTAATTAATTAATTAATTAATTATTGTAGCTCAAATTTTGGGTTGTTATACTAGCCGTATATAGGATGCAGTCGTGGTAGATCAGTGTGGGGCGAGCTGTTTCTGGTCGGGGAGTGGATGCAAAGCGTGGCCTGGTGGGGTAGTGGCCGCAAGCTATGCATGATGATAAAATTCGGCTGGAGGTTATGCTTTGGAACTGATTTTTAACGGAAAAGTTGAAATAAATAAAGACAAAAATGTGAAGTCGGATGAATACAGGATTTGAAGACGGGTTGAAGTTTGGCTGAAAGATTCAAAATGCGGAAGAAAAATAAGTTTCGAAAGAACAGGGCTCTTTGTAAAATTGGCTTTAGATGATTTTGTATTGACTGTCTCTACAATTGACAAACCTTTCTAATAGTCGATTTGGTAGGCAATTAGCAGCATAAATTGTGCACACATCATTTGAGGTTCTAACACTAAATTCTAAGAATTTAATATCGTCGCTTAATCTGTAAACAAGTAGAAATAGGGACAAAGAAGCGCCTAGTAAAGCTGATGTTCAATAGTAGTAGTAGCTAGAAGATTAGAAGTTGATATTTAAAAATTAAAATCTTATCACCCGAAGAAATAATAGGTGGATATGTCGAGTATAATGTTTACACTTCCAAAGTTGAATAGACTTTTAGAATGAACGACACACTACATCACAAAAATCCGCAATAGCTATAAGTGTCTAGTAATTAAGAAATGATCAGTAGGTGAACTGCAAGTGCACTGACATGGCATATAAAAAATAGAATGACAACGACTGCACACTGACGTAGTGTTAATTATTAAATATATGATTCTCTGTATCAGTAATTAGTCTGTTGCGTTGAAGAAAACATGTTGAACATATTTATGTTAAATATGCACTTATATTAGGATTAGTTGGATTCGAACTATGCTGCTCACGTATCCATGTTTTGATTATACGATATTAAGATACGGACTACGTGGCTCATTGTACTACGCTTGCTTTACACGTGATAATGTCTTGTTTTACACATGATAATATGAGATTATTTGGATATCAAACATCATTTTCAAACTAATTAACCGATCTTACGATATTATATGTGTATACACACGCGCAGCTGCAATACGATGAGAATGAGCCAATACTTCCTTAGGTCACTAGATTTTATGCAATAAAAATCTAGGAAACTAATTTAATTTTCTGAAATTTTAGATGGTGTTTGATTTGAAAACGAATTTTTGAATTTTCTGTTTTTAAATATACACGTCAAACATGTAAGGAGCGAAGTGATGACAGAAGTAATGAAAGGAGATTGTAAGGACGACGGAAGGACGGATTGTTTCACGTGATTCTATTATTTTTCAAAACACGGAAGAAGAAAAAAAACATTTTGTATATTAGTTTCGTTTTTTAAATTGGTCGTTTTCGACGACGTACATGCGTTTTTCGTACTTTTGTATGAACGAAAACCTAAAACTAAAAATGACAAACCAAACACAGCCTTAACTTTCCAGCAGATTTACTTTGTACCTTTATAAAATTTGGAAATCTGTTGAAAACATTGAATTTCCATTTTACTATATTGCACTTGCTCCCGTTTGAGTAATAAAAGTTTGTTACAATAACTAATTTATCGTAAAAGTTCTAAGTAGAAAATGTTTTGTTTCAAATGGTTTGGTCTAAAGTATTTTGTTTGAAAATATTTTACTAGGAAAAGTATAAATATTTTGAAAATATTGTTGGAAAATAATACATTGTTTGAAAGAAAATATTCTAATGAAAATTATTTGAGAATAAAAAATATTTTTGGGTTTGAGCGTATTTTTGTAAAGATATTTCGTGAAAACAATATTTTTGTTTGGAAATACTTTACTTTGAAAATGTTTTATCGAACCCATTATTAGAAGTATTTTATTATAACATCGAGGAAATGTTCTACTAAGAGCAATATTTAGGAAACTTTGGTTAAGGAAAAATGATTTACATGAGAAGTCCTAGTATAAAAATATTTGGGGAATGTTCATTGCAAACTATTTTATTTGAAATATATTTTGGATTAGAAACCTTTTTAGTAAGCACTATTTTCATTTGAAGTTACTTTGCAAAAAAGGGTGAAAGATATTCCGTTTGAATTTACTTTTTGTAATAACCCGCCATTTTTGACTGTTTGATTTAACGTTTGAATTGATGTTCAAACCACAAAAGTCGAAAATAACGGATCATTGGTGCTATAACGTAGGAAAACAAAATAATATTCTAACACTTGAGTAAAAACTCACAGGGGAAGAAGGAACAATATGTAATATCCAAATTTTCATTTATTCAAATTAATCCATGACCACAGCTTCTTAGTTATAGATCCATATAGTACAAATCCATCAAACCAACACACAATATCATAAAAGTGCTAGGTGTCAATATATGCATAATAGTGTCTCTGTCATCTGCACCTTCGACATCACTTACATGGGCATGAGGACTCCGTACTCCTTCAACCTATCGATAACAGATAAGAAAAGGAAGGGGTCAGACATATGTCTGAGTGATTGGAACACGTCTCCTTCATATATACTAACAAAATACCAATATAACATCATTATTTTCTAACATGTATGTAAACATACCTTAATCTTTCCCAACAGTATCCATAGAGTATATCAACAATATAAACATAGTTGACTATTCGATTAAGGTCATGTTACATCCAACTATATGATACATACCAATGACATGACAAAACATGTCATATCATGACTATACGTTCAATCCATGGACATACTCGTAGGTGCGGTCCACCGAAGATGGATGTCTCTATTCTTTCATGGTCCACATACTTTATATATACAACTCATGACACAAAAGTAAGTCATAGGAGCAATCCAAACGTCACTATGTATTTGATATGATCACCGAACATCAACCACATCATTATACATCCAATACCATACATCCAAACATCCATATTCAATAGTATATACATGCCTTTTCTCATCAAAATTGTACTAAATCATTCACCTCAGAAGTAGCCCAAAAGATCACACAATAACCGAGTCTGGAAAATAATCTCCATTTGGCTTGTCCTTATTGGGTCCAGTTCAAACAGCTCAATAGTGCCACCGTCAGTCGATTGGCCATAGACTGGTACACTACTAGTAGGACTATAGGTACATCGATGATAGTGGTAATGGCTAACATAAAGAATATGACAGATGGTCCTCTAGGACTAAATTGGGAAGGAATTTTGGTCATTCAGAAAGTAATCCCTCTTGGAACTTGTAGACTAAGTAGACCAAATGGAAATGTGATAGTAAGAATATGGAATGCTAAACACTGAGACATTATTTAACTACACTGGATGAATAAAATGGATTACTAAAGATCCTATCCTTTTAAAATATTAGCCCCAGATTGAAATGTGGAATGTTCAATGTACCTCCTAACTTGACGAGGTTAGTGAGAATCGCTAAGCAGAAACATACCTCATATCTGAAAGAGGACGATTAAGCCTTTGGTCATGCTACCCGGCTTGGCCAAAGCATCAATCCAAGGGAGATGACCAATAAAGCCTTTAATCTTACTTCTATGCATGCTCAAATCACTCACCAAAAGGGAGATGGTCAATTAAGCCTTTGGACCCACCACCAAACCGGGCCAAAGCACTCATCTAAGGAGATGGTCAATAAAGCCTTTGATCATGCTTTTATACCCGATCAAAGCAACCGGCCAAAGAGTAATAGCCAATTAAGCCTTTAGTCCTGCCGCTAGACCCGACCAAAGTGCCCATCCAAGGGAGATGGCCAACAAATACTTTGATCCCGCTCCTACGCCCGATCAAAAACCCATCGAAAGAGTGGTGGTCTATTAATCCTTTGATCACACCATTAGGACTGGCCAAAGCACCCATCCAAGAAAGATCGTCGATAAAGCCTTTAATCCAGTTCCTACGCTCAACCAATGCATCCATCTAGAGAGTGATGGAAAAACAAGGGCTTCGGCCCAACCATCACACCCGACTAAAGCAACTATCTTATCAAGTGATTGATCAAATGATTGACTCAATAATATCTATCAGTAAGATAAGGTTAGCCAAAACAATAAGAAGCGAGATAAGTAAAGAAGTTGCAATGTAAGGAAAGACAACCAGACTTAGAGCAGAAGTTCACCTTAGCCATAACATTAAGTAAACATCTTCTAAGGAGGCCTGTGTTACGCCCTAAAATTTTCAAGCTATCGTAGGTTAAAGAAAAGCCGTTAGAAGTTGAGGCTATTGCAAATTGATGTTGTTGAGTCTATAACAAGTTGGTGACTGAGGCTATCGCAAAGTGAAGTCATTTTGGCTATCTCAAGATGATATTATTAAGGCTATCACAAGTTTACAAGAGCTATCACATGTTAAAGTAAAGGGAAGCTATAATAAGTTGATATGGTTAAGGCTAACACTGGTACATAAAGCTGAAGCTATCACAAGTAGATAAATATCAAACTATTGCAAGTTGATGAGTATCGGGCTATCATAGGTTGAGTGATATCAAGCTATCACAAGTTGATGAGTATTAGGCTATTGCAAGTTGAGAGGCATCAGGCTATTGCAAGAGTATAAGAATATCGCAAGTTGATAAATACTAAGCTATCACTATTTAATTAATATCAAGCTACTGCAAGTTGAGAAATACCAAGCTATCGCAAGTTGATGAATACCTGGCTATCGCAAGCTGAGAAATCTCGAGCTATCAAAAGTTGATGGATGTCATAGAATATCAAAAGTGGTAAAGTTATCGCATGTTGGAGATAATGTGCTATCGTAGATTGAGAATGATACAATCGCATGGTGAGGAAAATAATAAAAAGCAACACTCCGGTTTGATAGAGTTAGGGGTATGTCATAGGGGTAATTATGTAATTTGTTATAAATATCTAAACGTTGACCAATCTTATTCAAAATAAAGGTTTTTGCTTTCTATTATATACTTGATATAATGTGTCATATAATTAATTAATTTAACTAAAATTATATATAATCGAAAACCCATTATGGTATGTTTTGTGATAATTGTTATAAAGTGTTGTAACCATGAGTAATTTTCCATAATAAAAATAAATATACCATTTTAAATGTTTGTTTCCAAGATGCATCGAGATTGGATATCAATGTATCTGTTGAGACTAGAGTACGTAACACTCTCCAAATATTGGGCAGTGTATTACTCATGACTGTCAGGGCACCTAACGGTCACGTACTGATAGTTATTGGATAACTATGGAATGACTTACTCGATAGTTTTTTGTTGGTTAATTTAACTAAAGTTAAATAGAAAATATTGATATAACTGATTTATACAGTTCTCTCGACTTGAGAATACTGTAGATTTTCAACGTGAAAGCTCCGGTTTGGTTATAACCAAATTATGGCACAGCATCCATCGAGTGACTATAGTTGGATCGAGTGGAAGTATCGGAAGTGAAGCACTATTTAAGAGAGGATTCGTCTCCTCGGTTATATGAGGTTGGTATCACGGTCAACTCAAGTCAACCCAAAGTCAAAGTGTTTGGCAGAGCATTCACTATAAGAAAAAGCATTTTTAGTTGCATTTATTCATGGCATTTATTATCAAGTGCAATCAAAAAGTTATGTAAGTGCAATCAATATTTTACGGAATAGTGTTTATCTAAGTCTAACCAATGGAGGAAACAAAAATTTAAAGTTGGACTTAATTTTTTTCATGGCCGCACGAGAGCTCTTCCTCCATCTTTTATTTTCATTTACCACTTAAAATTTATTTTACTTTCTCTTTAAAATAAGCAACCCTAAATCATAAATCCAAATTCATCAGTTGTTCCTCCGTCCATCGACCACCACCCATGAATGCTTTTCCCTTTGTTGAACAAAAGAAGGAGTGTGAACTGGTTTTGTACTTTAGCACGATTCTTCATGAATCACCTGAATTCATCCTTTTATCTTCAGAAGAGACTCCTTCACCACTATATTTTCTTCCTCGATCCATTTCTTACTAAAAGATTATAGAAGAAAAATCCTCTTTCAATCCTATATTGAATATCCACAATATTGATAAATTAACAGCACATCTATGCTTTAACTATTTATTTCCTCTTCGATTCAAACAGGTAGGTAGAGAAAAAGAGATCGATGGAGTGGTTGATGAGGAGCTGCCTGCAATCGTTGCTCAAGCTTATGAATTCAATCATTGGATTTGTCGGGATGGGAATGATATTATATTCTCTATGGATGATTCGAGTTGTTATAAGCATATGGATACCTTTTGGGATGATTTTATTCCGCCATGGTTTGTGATTATTTTCATTTTTTCAGTCTATTTTATGTTTTTCAAGATTATGTTATGGCATAAAGGCTTTCTAATAAAGTCTGACAGTTTGAAAATGCATGATATAGAATAATTTTAAGACCACTCGTTAATTGGCCATTTATTTTTGAATTTATATATTTTATTACTTGCCACCACTTAATTCGTAGGGAATACTTCTACATTATGATGGAGATAAGGTGGAACTTAATCATGTTTAGAATAGGTTTGTGGTTATATGTCTGGTAGGTGCAAATTAAGTAATAGTACATAAATGATGGAGCAATCTCATTTGGTAAAACACTAAAGTTCAGAATAGGATGTGCTGAGTAAAATTTCGATAGTGTTATAAAGAGAATTACTAAATTACGAACAATGCAGTACTATGATAGCTTTAGTATATCAAAGTTTAACTTTATCTTCAAAATAATAAGTTATTGGTGAAATGGGGCTTTGTTCTAGGTGCAGTTACATTATTTGATCATAAAATTATTTAGATATTATTTAATTGTTCTTTTTCATATGGTGGATGAGTTGATGAAATTTATATCTCAAATTATTGTAATAAATTGTTCACGGCTTGCTTTTATATTAGAAATATCATAGCCTTTCAGTTTTTCATGTAATTCCCTATAAATTTCAGTAGTACACACTAAATTCTAAGTATGATCACTTTGATTAACATGTCTATTACGGAAGCAATGCCTAAAATATTAGGTTTGTTTTTAATTTCAATGTGAGGAAAGAAAAGAAAATATTGCGTTAAAACTATAGTGCAATGGACGCTCGGCTTAGCAGAAAGTCTACAGTATTAATATCTTGTGCTGTTAAATCTACAATGGACATCATCTTACCTGTATTACTCAAAAGTAACTTTACATTTGTCCTTGTTGTTCCTCTATTGATAAAGTTGCACATGTTCTTGACCAAGTATAGTCGTCTTTCAGCTTACCTAACAACACTAAATGTTACTGGTATGTTTTTCTTCTTCAATTATTTATGTTTACATACCTATATAAATTTTAATTTTTAAATCAAATCAAAAGCAATGAACAAATTTCCATGATGAACATGGCTGTAATTTATTGAACTTCTGCTAATTACCAAATTGATGATATAGGATTCTATACCAACTCATTTGGTTTCTGTACAATATTTAAGAAAAGTCTTCAAAATTAAAATGAAATATTGGAGAATGTAGTGTAAAGATAATAAACATCCAAGACTAATAATTCGTAGTGTCTTGTGGATTTTTGAACGCCTAATGGTGAAATATGTTGCATTCTTCACGTAGTTTACTATAGTTTTTTTTTTCTTCGTCTCTTTTATAGCAACATTGCTTAATTGAGTCAATGAGTCTCAATCTCAAGATAGACATTTTAGTGACCTCGGTATCCTGTACAAGGTATCCTATTATGACTACCTTTTTTAACCATCATTTGGTCATCTGGTTGTATTTGTTGATTACCATCGATAGTTGTATCAATTCAATTTCATTATAAGTTATCTGGAAAAGCACAAATTGCAGTTTTTCTCAAAGTAAAATCTGGAAAGTGGAATTACAATTATCACTTAAACTAGGTACATATCATATATTATAACAACATTTAAAACATCAGTCAATAGTTTTGAAATCCTTCAATTGACTTATTTTATATGGTATGTTTAAACTAAACATGGTGAACTTCCTTTTTCAGTATTCATGTTCAATGTGCAATCATTATGTTTGATGTCACTGCCCGACTTACCTACAAGAATGTTCCTACATGGCATAGAGATCTATGCAATTAATATCTTGAAATTCAACTTGATATCTAGTTGAAAATAGATTCTTTGTTACTACTACAAGCCGGCATTTTTAGTTCAATTCACAATATAATCCTTTTATACTATTATTGTACAGGGTCTGCGAGAATATCCCTATTGTTTTCTGTGGCAACAAGGTTGATGTAAAGAATAGACAAGTGAAAGAAAAGATGGTCACATTCCATAGAAAGAAGAATCTTCAATATAATGAGATCTCTGATAAAAGCAACTACAATTTTGAGAAACCCTACCTCTAGTTGGATAGAAAACTTGCTGGGTAAGAACATTATATTTTCCAAATGCCACTACTACATGAATATATATGTAGCATTTATTTTATATTTGCAACAGTACTATATTGCTTTCTTTTCTTAATAATTTTTCATGTATATCTTGGGCAGTGATATGAATCTTCACTTTTTCGAATCCCCAGCCCTTGCTCCTCTAGAAGTTCAAACAGACATTCAAGCATAACTATAGTAAGCAAACAAATCATATTATCTGATATGATACAGATGAAAACTTAAAATAAACTACTTTTATAATGGCTCTTTACCTAATTGTGTTCTCGAAATGAGTCAGATATGACAAAAGAGATTGCCGAAGCAGCAGCACAGCCACTTCCAGATGAAGACGACGATGATGCATTTGATAACTAAACGGCTTCAATTCTGGATTTGGAAGTTTAGAGGCAGTGTATCTAGGTCTTAATTTTTTTGTCAAACGCTGAGTCAATTTGCATTCGATAGAGATGCGGCATCGAAATTGGGTATATATTATTACTATAACCGATAGGGATGCTGAAGTCATGCTAGTAATTATAATTTCTGATTGGTTTTGAATTTTCTAGTTTTGTTTCTTCATGTTTGTTTGAAACTATCTATTTGTCGTAGGGAGTGGGTGGAATTCGATATTAACTCCAAGTTACTTGCTTGCTGTGTATAAAAGTATAAAGTAAGCTGGTGGCATATGCATAGCCGATTAAGTACATTCAGAATTTACACGCACTAGACACTTTTGGGGATCTGAAGGGCATGGTGTGACTCATAATATTATGACAATGGTAAATTTGAACTTAAACTCACTATCATATTTTTAACCTTATATTAAGGTATTATAATATAATAATAATATTTGGTAAAAAGTTAACTAAGTTTATAATAGTAATATTAATAGTAATAATAATAACAACAACAATAATAATATACTAAGTTTGATAAAAAATTAATAAAGTTTATAATATAATAATAGTAACAACAACAATAACAATTATAGTCTGTAGTTTGATGTAAGTCAAACAATAACAACAACAACAACAACAATAATAATAATAAACTAAGTTTGATTAAGAAATTAGCTAAGTTTATAATAATAATATAATAATAATAATAATAATAATAACAACAACATTACAATAACAATAATAGTCTATAGTTTGATATAAGTCGACTAAATTTATAATAATAACAAAAACAAAAACAATAATAATAAAAACCAAGTTTATAAAAACTAACCAAGTTAAATAAGTTTTATGAAAATTTACTGAGTAAGTTTATAATAAAAATAATATAAAAAATTTAACATAGTTTTATAAATGATAATGATGATGATGATGAATTAACTAATTTTATAATGATAATAATAATAATAATATAACTAATTTTATGTTAACTAAATTTTATAAATAATAATACTATAACTAGTGTAACAAGGTTTTATAAATAATAACGATGACAACGATGATGAATTAACTAAGTTTATAAAATTAACCAAGTTTATATTAATAATAATACTAATAATAATAATAATACAATTAAATTAACCTTTTTTAATAATAATAATAACAACAACAATAAATTAGCTCAGTTAACCAAGTTAATAAAATTAACTAAGTTTTGTTTAATTTAAACTAGTTTTATAAAATTAGTTAAGTTTAAGCTAACTAAATTTTATAAATAATAATATACCTAATTTAACAAAGTTTTGCAAATAATAACAATGATTATGATGAAGATGAATTAACCATGTTTATAAAAATTAACTAAGTTTATAATAATAATAATATAATTAAATTAATCGAGTTTTACTGATAATAATAATAAATTAACTATGTTAACCAAGTTAATAAAAATTAACTATTAACTAAGTTTAAGTTAACTAAATTTATAAATAATATAACTAATTTAATAAAGATTTATAAATAACGATGATAATGATAAATTAACTTAGTTTATAAAATTTATCTTAGTTTGTAATAATAATAACATAATTATGTTTTGAATAATAATAATAATAATAAATTAAGTTACCAAGTTAATAAAATTAACTAGGCTTTGTTGAAATTAAACAAGTTTTATAAAATTAACTAAGTTTAAGTTAACTAAATTTTATAAATAACAATATAACTAATTTAACAACATTTTATATATAGCTGTAAGATTGGACTTTATTTATTTCATTTCGCTTATAACTTTGATTATATATATGAGATTATTTATAATATGATATAATGTTGTAGATGTTTGATATTAGATTTGAAGTCCTACTTATTACCATAATTGTTTGACTATATGTTGTGCTTTCACTTGTGTAGTCATTGGATATCCGAAGAGAGTAAGGTTGGACTTTTATGGTGCTAACTTTCACTTGTGCATGCAATAAAGAATTATAAGTAACAAGCATTTTGTTAGCACCAGTTTGATATAACATTTTATTAGTACTAGGTGTACAAATTTGTATAGGAACAGTTATTGTATGTGAGTTTGGTCATTTTATCAAAAATCTATTATATCGGAATGGTTAAGTGTATCTTATTTGATTATATGGTTAATATATTTTTCTAATTGTTTGAATATGATGATTATATGACTGATTGTTGATTGATATAGTACAAAGAAAATAGACCATCAACAGGAAATAATAGCATGAAAATATGGTGCAAAATGATCAACAACTTTTAGTAGCGTTTCAAAAAGGCTACAGAAATACATATAGTAGTGTTGAGTAAACGCAACCATAAAGCAGGGGTAAAGTTGGAAAATCTATTGATAGCGCCAAAAAACCTTTTGGTGGTGTTTTTAAAACGACAAAAAAGATTTATGGTGACGTTTGAGAAACCTGCAATAAAAAGGATTTAAAGTGGAGTTGAAATAAACGTAGCTAAAAATCATGGATTTTTACTTATGGGCTTTATCATGGCATTTATCAAAACGCTAGCATAAGTTTTGTTAGCGTTTTTTGTGCGCCACCAAAAATAAAATTACTTGTAGTGATTTCAGTTAATTATTATTATTATTATTGAGCCAAGGACTTTGTATATAGACTATAAAATTAAAAATGGAAGATATTGAAATTTTGACCATTACCAAATTTCATAAGTCCAAAGCAATATGGTTTTAAGAAGAAAATTAGTGTAAATAAATGTCACAACTAGGTAACGCTTAATAAAGTGAAATTGGGTTTTATTAAAGACATGTAAGCGATAAATTTAGCCATAATGTCACATCACCTGCTAAGTGATGTGTGAATGTTAACATTCAAATAGTTCGATGTTAATCGCTGATAGGATTTACATCCAAGAGTCACGCAACCGAAATGAGGAATTCACTTTAGACCCAATTATTTAATTAGTTTACAGTTACTATAAATTAAATTAATTAATTAATATTTATGACATATTAGTTAGAAATTTTAATATTATTTGAGAAATAAAATTATTGCATATATTCATAATAGTTATGAATATATTGATCGACATGAGATATCGATAACAAATTAAGCTAAATATAATTGTATATCTTTAAATTATGTTAAATGGACTCACACCCATGACGATTGGATAAAAATGCAGCTGGTTTGGCTAGGGTTAGAAGCAGCTACAATATAGGATTGGGGATTGGAGATGTGTGGCTATGATCTAGTGAGAAACTTGCATAGTTTCCGCTCTTATACTACCATTATAAATGCTAATCTCAAAACCCTAATCATATGCTAATTCATACTTTTGAGCCTCCATCTCCTTCTTTCATGGTGCAACTTTCCTCTAAATTGATCCCAAAATCTCAAATCCAATTCAAGTTAAAACAAGAAGCTATTTGATAATGAAAGGTCATCGATTCTAGATTAGCAATCTAACGGGTCAAGCAAATTTAGAGAAAGAGGATTCATTATTTCAACATAAACATTAGTGCATCTGTTCCAAGTAATGTTTACTTATACATTGATCATATTATTAAGTTTTTAGAGTTATTAATCTTATTAACTTATGTATATAATCATATTGTTTTTATTTCATTAGTTAGGTGAGATATTTTTTTGTATTGTGGTTGTCACAATGGGGATTGGATATGTGTATAAATTTGAAGATCTAGTTCATAATTTATATTTGTAATTTGATATATTAAATATTAAAATAAATTTTAGTTTACAATTATAGTTGTTTATAATATGCCTTAATTTATGATTTAATATTCATATATAACTTGAATTAAAACATATATTATCATATTTAATGTATAATATTGATCTGAAAATTTTCAAACACTTATTTATTTTTATTATGAATTATAAGTGCTGAAAATAGTTTTTTATCAATTATATATATTATTAATAATTTTTAATGATTATCTAATTCAATAAATTGGTATAAAACAATCCATTTTTCTAAAATTCAATTTTATATTTTTGAAAATTAATTCATCATGTCAGGTGCCTTTGAAAAAGAATTCATGTTTTTTCAACTTAATTTTATATTTTATAAAATTAATTTAATTTTAGCTTGTTATTAATTATTTAATTGAAAATATTATATTAAATTAGAAAATTCTAGAATGTTTTCCTAAGCCGTAAAATGTGTTTACAGATTTTCTAAAAGTACATAGCTTGACTTTTTATCACATAATTACTTTATATTAATTTATTATGGCTGAATCACATACTTTATTATAATATATATATATATATTATACATATATATTAAATATTAAAATCATTGTAGCTTTAGATCTAATATGCTTTCTGTTAGAACCAAAATTGGTCACTAGCACCCTTGAGTAGAGTTATGTAGAGAGATTCATGAAGAGAGTAAATTAAAACAGAGAGTAATTGAATGCAAAAAGAACAACAGAAATGGAAACACCAGATTTATGGTGGTCTAACGTAATTGCCTACTTCCGCTTTGAATAAAATCTTTACTACTTTCCCAATCACTTGAATACAGATAAAATCCGTATACAAACCACTTGAACACAAGTTTGAATCAAAAAGAGGAGAGTATAAAAAAATGGTAGAGTCTCCTTGGAGTTCTCGAAAAAAGTTCCCTTCAACTATATCCATGCCCCTCTGTTTATAGACTAAGATAGGCTGGTTCCTCTGTCCAGGCCCATGACCGAGATAGCTTGGCGCATAGCTCATAGGGCAGGGTAACCGACCCAGGCAGGCCGACCCACAACCATCGATCCACTTATGCCAATTCTGGATTCCCTGGATGCTGACTCGGAGCAGATCTCAATCGTGCTCGAAGCAACTTGGCCTTTACCCCGAAGTAAGTCGTCCTTATGTCCACGCCCACCCCTTTTTCCACTATGGTCGACCTTTTTTGCCAACTTGGAATCCCTCGAACATCGACTCGTTGCAGCCCCTCTGTGTACTTGAAGTACGCTAGATCACGACCCGAAGTCACTTATGCTCCTACTCGCGTTGGTCCATTCCTACCAATCTTGATATCAAACCAGGGTAACCGAACCACCCTGACCGAACCACCAAGGCTGAGCCACTCTGACCTAACCATTAGTGTCAAATCAACACAGCCGATCCACACTTGCCAAATAATTAAGGCCGACCCACCGGTGCCGAACCTCATCCGACCGACACACCTTAGCTTTCCTACGATGATCGAACGATATTCGCCGATGCAGCTAAGCCGATCCATGCATGGTCTTCCTTCCTTGACCGAGCCACCCACGTTAACCCATACATGTCGAACCATATATGTCAATCCTTTTAAGACCGACACGCACATGCCGAACCACGTCTAGAGGCCGACCCACTTAAATATACCGAGCCACTCTAACATGCCGAACCATATATGTAGGCCGAACCACTCACATACCATATTAATCGAGTTACACCGAACCCTTATACTTTAATACCTATCTTGGCTTTGTAGGATCTAGATTAACCCTAGAGGGGGGGTGAATAGGGTTATAGCAAATTTTCTCGAATTAAACACAGAAACAAACTGCAGAAATAAATATGCTGAAAAGTAAATCACACACAAAATTTTCCCAGCTTCGGCAACCCCTGCCTACTACTGCATTCCCAGATTTCTATTAGAATTAAACAGTATCCCGCTTACAAACACTCTACTAGACTCGCAAACCTTTGCTCCCGCTCACAAACACTCTACTAGACTCGCACACCCTGCTCCGCCTATAGAGTTTCGTTTACTCGCAAACTCTGCTCCCGCCTATAGAGTTTTGCAAACTCGCACACCCTGCTCACTGAACTAATTCTAACTAGACAACCTGACACTACCTACAACCTAGGTGGTGATTTACCAATACTTTGACTCGAAAAAGAAAAAACAGACTTCAAAAATAAAACAGGAGCAAAAATTAAAATACAAACTTGAATGCTTAATTTTTGCTCAAATAAAAAATAAGAAACCCCCCTTAATAAAACCCTAAATAAAATATACTAAAGCCCTTTTATAATAAAGGTCGGCCCTTTTATTCTTCAACCCGTTCCACTTCTCCTTTGCTACTGTAAAAATGACGGCCGATCTTTGCCACCAAATTAGGGCTTCGTTCTTTGATCCAAATTGGGGCTTTGCTCGTTCTCTGATGATTCGCGGCTTGCTTTACTTGAGATTGTTCGCAGCTGCTCCTCTGTTGACCGATTCTCTGATTTGCGTTACTTGCGCTTATTCGTTCTCTGATGATCGAGTTCGTTGTTGATTCGGTATGTAATTTCTTTCGTTGCTCGTTTAATTGCTTGCTTTTTTAACTCGATGCCAATGATGATCACTTTGGGTTCAGTATTTATATGAATTCGAGACTTGAATTCCTTTGTATCAATTTGATACTTTCCAAATTTCTTCTTTCCTTGATGCGCACGGCTTTCCTGATTTACTGTCGACTTGTTACTAACGGCTTTGATTTTCAAACTTTCCCTTTTTCATTGGTGACTTTTCAAAGATACGAATTTGATTTTCGTTGAATTCTGACTTCGGCCCATCTCTTCATTGTTGAATCTCGTGGTCATCACGTCTTTATCTCTGGCCATCTTCTCTGGTCGGTTTAATACGAGCTTCACTTGAGCATTTTCTCATTGGAGTTCGTACTTGCACACTGCACGTAGCTTATTGAAGTGTCCGCATTTTTAATCTTTCGACTTTCACTATTTCTTTGATATTGTTTCTGCTGCAGCATAGTCGTGGTGTTGTTGATTTTGTTTTGTGTCTGTATTGAGTTCTTCGGTTTCATATTGGCATTGGCTGTTGTTATATTTGTTGTGCTGTCTCTGCTTCTTTTATTGTATACATGTCCACTGCAGTTGCTATGCCTTTGATACAAATGCTTCACTTGATATATACTGGTGTCATTGATCTTTACATCCATCACTGCAATACTCATTGTCACTTGTGTATTGCCTTTGACATCCATGTTCTTCACTGATGCATTTGGACTTGGTCTGTTGCACTTTGTATCACTACATACTGGTGTGTTTGCCTTTGTTAAACTTTGGCCTTTGCTGGATCATATGTTTTTTAACATATTGCTGTAATCTTTATTATTGTGGCCTGGTCTGGTGCATATTATTTGCTGTGATATTGTTCTGACTTGATGATGCTGGTATTTGCTGTTATATCACTTCGAATTGCATACACTTCATGTTTACATTTGCTATGCTTTGTATCACTGCATCCATTCTGGTTGGTGCAGTATTCATGTTGTTGTTGGTCTGGACATTTGGGTTTCTTGGCACTGTTGTTAGCTTTGGTGTATGTAGCTTGGTTCATGTGAACACATTTGTGTTGCATTGCAGTTGATTCATTAGTTCATTTGATATGTTGTCCACCTGAGTTTGAGCATTTGCGTACTGTGTCTTTGATTGGTCTGCACTTTGCATATGAACTTTGACTTGTAGTTATACACTGCACAGTGCATTGCCTGCACTTGTACCTCTGGTTGGTCTTGTTTGATTTTCTGGACAACTTTCTTGTAATGTTATACTTGAGCTTCACTGTGTCACTGCATTTGTTTGAGACCGTGTCATCTTTGCTGTGATGTCACTTGAACTTCTGCAGTGTTTGGTCTGATCTGGTCTGCATACATGATTGTTGCAGTCCATTTTGCTGTTGGTCTTCGTTGCATTCATGTCATGTTGCCTTGTGTTGAACCCAGTTTCAAAAAATCGGGTTTGACCTTGTGCTCGTGTCGTGATTTTAAATATATTGCACGTGAGTTGAACCCGGCTTTTCATTTGGCTTTGACCTGTGCTCACCTGTCCCTGTAGCATTATCAAGTGTATATCGATATGCACGGCCTTGTGGCATGTACAGTGATACACTGTGCATGTCACACTGTTCGCGTGTGATGAATTCAAATGTAAATTATGACGAACAACCCAAATAACTGAGACAAATATTACTTTCAAAAATCATATTTCATTTTATATTGCAAAAATATTTCTTTTTCAATTTTACTGCGTTAGTGAATATTTTTGCAGATTGCTTAGATGCTGGATTCAAACTGGAATGCAGTTAAAAACAAAATACGAGTGTGAGTGATATATAGTGAGGAAATTATGTAAACTGAATTGTGATGTAATTGTGATGTAATCAAAAATGTATATGTATAGTGAGAGCTTGAATTTGTACTATTCAAGATTGTAATAAGTATTTGTTTGAATAAAATTTCTGTTTGAATTCAAATTCTGTGTAATTTATTTTATTCAACAAATATTTATTTAATCTATGAAAAATAAAATAGTACATTAACAAATACATTTAAATGAATGTATATATGTTTATTATCATCAAACAAAAATCATATACTCGCATATTCCACAATCTCCCCCTTTTGATGATAACAAACATATATTTAAGATTTTGACTGTGTTAAATGTATTTGATCAATGATATACTCTAATTGCTCCCCCTATTTAAATGCTTCCTCTCTACATGATGCTCCCCCTACATATATGCATACAAATAGAAATATATAATTAAGCCTAAATGCAAATGGGAAAATTATTTGACCTTTACTTGATTTTATTTGACAAAATCTTAACTTTTCTCTCCCCCTTTTGTTATCAGCAAAAGAATAATAGTGTTAGAGAAAAATAGATATAAAGTGATCAATATTAATCCAACATTAAACTCAAATTGAACATAAATATTAAACTTCAATAAGAATCAAACAAAAATCATAACTACCCTTGTTAGGCGCATATTCCACTTTTAGAAAGATGGAAATGATATTCTCATATAAAATCAAACAGATGTTTGTGGTACATTTATATCAGGAATTTGAATATCTACTAATCATGCATAATCGTTAGGACTTTTAAATGAGATTAGTAGTACTCCAATTTAATTTTAAAAAATGAAATCAAGTATCTTCTAACCACGCATGATGGGATTAGAATCAACTTGTCTATTTAACCAATTAATTTTGATATGCGTTCCATACATGCATAAACGTAAGGACTTTTAAATGAGCATGGAAGCACATAATCAAAAATCCAAATAATTCACTCATGCACAACCGTATGATCCCTGATTATAGTACCACATATCGACAAACTATATTTAATTTTTGAAAAACAATGGTCGATAGAAATATGATAGATATATGAATGATCATGGAATCTTTACCCAACAAAAAGTTTTATAACCCTTGTTTAAATTCCTAAAGAAATTTTCCAAATATATTCTCTTGAGTAATGTATGTTAATTATCAACACTTATCATCTTTTCAATCACTATTTATCTTTTCAATAATCAGTAGGGAGTCGTATTAGTCAAAATTTGTCATTTAAAATCAAATAAGAATGACTAATCTGAAAATATGGTCAACAATGATTTTCTCGAAGAGGTTATATGGAAAAAAAATTCTGCTATTTTGAAAATTATTTCAAGTGAAAAATATGCAGATATTTTCTTTGAAAAATGATGCAGCAAATGAATGTTAAAAAAATAATCACGTTCCACTAGTAATTTTTCCATCAACTATATTACCAGTGTAATCTGCATCTGAATTTCTTTTTCACTTTAAAATTATCATTAATTGAATTTGACAAACAAAACCATGAAGTGTGCACAAAAACTCAAACTCAAATTTTTAACAGTGAACAAATCAGAATCAAAAAATCATCATCTTAATCTTGGCTGATTTCATTCAGAATATGGTGCAGATTATCACATTAATATACCTTCATCTGTTTTACCTTTACAATAATTTTACGTGATTGCACATTGTGATTCTGTCACCTTTGTACTAGGCTAAGGAACTTTGCATTGTTGTCCGTTGTGTTTCTGGAACAGCCAAAATCCAGAGAACACTGTTGTTGTTCCTTAGCCTGCCACCATACCTACACGATGAAAGGTTTTTGTGACCTATTTATAGGTCCATGATTGTTAGTGGCAGAAGTATTGTGAATAAAAAATCCCTTTGGAACCCAAACTTGTTTTGTCCTTTCATTCTTGTTCCAATAGACATGAAATTTGTTTGTAGAATTCTTAGGAACCCAAACTTGTATAAATTTTGTGTTCTTGTTCCTATGACTACAATTTCCAACATGATGTCCAATTATTTCACATCTACCAAAGACACTCTTACCTTTTGCACTATCGTCAACTTGTGATTTCCCAAAACCTAGTCCTTTTCTGTTGTTAGCAAAAATTTGATTTCCCAATAACATGTTGAATGATTTTCCTCCTCTTGAAAAGTTATTCAGAGATTTCTCAAGGTTTTGGACTTTGGTTTTTAGTGTCGTGTTTCAGTTACAAGTGAGGTGCATCTATTTATGAAATCCTTTTTCCTAGTGTCAATGGTTTCCTTAAGACTCAAGTTTTCTTTTTCAAGATTCTCAAAGCTATTCTTAAGTCTTGATAATTCTGAATCTAAAATTTTACATTTTTTACATTCTAGGTTATGAATATTTTCAAGTTCAGTTTCTAACCTAAAATTTTCACGAGCAAATTCTCTCCGATCAGATTTCAGTTTTTCAATTTTAGATTCAAGAGTATTAACTACTTTAGTGAGATCAGAACACATAAAAACAAGGTCTCTATAGGAATGGTCACCTACCTCACTAGATTCCTCTGAGCTTACTTCTGAATCTGATTTTGCCATGAGACACAAGTTAGACTCCTCTGAGCTACTATTCGAGACTTCCTCTCCTTCTTCATCATCCCAAGTTGCTGCAAAAGCCTTCTTCTTCTTCTTTTTCTTTCCTTTGTTGTTTTTTAGAAGTGGGCATTTTTGTATGAAGTGTCCGGGCTTCTTGCAGTTAAAGCACGTCGGTTCATTATCGGAATGGTCAGAATCTTTTGGCCTATTACGACTTGTTTTCTTCTTGCGTGACTTGAATTTAGACCATTTTCTAATATTATTGACAGCCATTGCAAGCTCTTCAATTGGATCTTCTTCATCTTCATCGCTCTCTTCTTTGCTTTTCAAGGCAATCGTCTTCTTCTTTGGTTCGGAGTTGTTGTGTTCTTCCTTTGCTTTTATCTCAAGCTCATATGTCATCAAGTTACCGATCAACTCCCCCACGCTTAGTTTACTCAAATCTTTCGATTCTTGGATTGCCGTGACTTTTGCCTCAAAGTTTATTGGTAAAACTCGTAGCACCTTCCTCACAAGCTCTATCTCAGTGAATACCTTCCCAAGCGCTCTAGCGTTGTACACCAAAGTTGAAAAGCGTCCAAACATGTCCTTTATGCTCTCGCCTTTGTTCATCACAAAGTTCTTGCATTCATTGCTGAATAGGGCTAGACGAAACTCCTTGACTTGAGAAGTTCCTTCATGTGTCACCTCCAAGGTATGCCAAATTTCCTGTGCAGTTTTACAATGAGAAATTCTATTAAATTCATTCTTATCAAGAGCACATATCAAAGCATTCATGGCTTTAGCATTTGTAGTTTTTAATCTCTCATCGTTAGCATCCCATCTATCCTTAGGTTTAGGAATCTCAGTATCACCAACGGTTATAGTGGGGGATTTATAGCCAGTTTCAATAATATCCCAAACATCATAATCAACAGAACTAAGATAAATACCCATCCTAACTTTTCAATAAGCATAGTCGTTTCCATTAAACATGGGTGGCCTAGTAATAGATTGCCCCACAGAAAAAGCATTATTTGGTGGATTCATGACTCTAGAGTTAAATAAAAATACCAGGCTCTGATACCACTTGTAGGATCTAGATTAACCCTAGAGGGGGGTGAATAGGGTTATAGTAAATTTTCTCGAATTAAACACACAAAACAAACTGCAGAAATAAATATGCTGAAAAGTAAATCACACACAAAATTTACCCAGCTTCGGCAACCCCTGCCTACAGCTGCATTCCCAGATTTCTATTAGAATTAAACACTATCTCGCTTACAAACACTCTACTAGACTCGCAAACCTTTGCTCCCGCTCACAAACACTCTACTAGACTCGCGCACCCTGCTCCGCCTATAGAGTTTCGTTTACTCGCAAACTCTGCTCCCGCCTATAGAGTTTTGCAAACTCGCACACCCTGCCCACTGAACTAATTCCAACTAGACAAACAAACACTACCTACAACCTAGGTGGTGATTTACCAATACTTTGACTCGAAAAAGAAAAACAGACTTCAATAATAAAACAGGAGCAAAAATTAAAATACAAACTTGAATGCTTAATTTTTGCTCAAATAAAAAATAAGAAACCCCCCTTAATAAAACCCTAAATAAAATATACTAAAGCCCTTTTATAATAAAGGCCGGCCCTTTTATTCTTCAACCCGTTCCACTTCTCCTTTGCTACTGTAAAAATGACGGCCGATCTTTGCCACCAAATTAGGGCTTCGTTCTTTGATCCAAATTGGGGCTTTGCTCGTTCTCTGATGATTCGCGGCTTGCTTTACTTGAGATTGTTCGCAGCTGCTCCTCTGTTGACCGATTCTCTGATTTGCGTTACTTGCGCTTATTCGTTCTCTGATGATCGAGTTCGTTGTTGATTCGGTATGTAATTTCTTTCGTTGCTCGTTTAATTGCTTGCTTTTTTAACTCGATGCCAATGATGATCACTTTGGGTTCAGTATTTATATGAATTCGAGACTTGAATTCCTTTGTATCAATTTGATACTTTCCAAATTTCTTCTTTCCTTGATGCGCACGGCTTTCCTGATTTACTGTCGACTTGTTACTAACGGCTTTGATTTTCAAACTTTCCCTTTTTCATTGGTGACTTTTCAAAGATACGAATTTGATTTTCGTTGAATTCTGACTTTGGCCCATCTCTTCATTGTTGAATCTCGTGGTCATCACGTCTTTATCTCTGGCCATCTTCTCTGGTCGGTTTAATACAAGCTTCACTTGAGCATTTTCTCATTGGAGTTCGTACTTGCACACTGCACGTAGCTTATTGAAGTGTCCGCATTTTTAATCTTTCGACTTTCACTATTTCTTTGATATTGTTTCTGCTGCAGCATAGTCGTGGTGTTGTTGATTTTGTTTTGTGTCTGTATTGAGTTCTTCGGTTTCATATTGGCATTGGCTGTTGTTATATTTGTTGTGCTGTCTCTGCTTCTTTTATTGTATACATGTCCACTGCAGTTGCTATGCCTTTGATACAAATGCTTCACTTGATATATACTGGTGTCATTGATCTTTACATCCATCACTGCAATACTCATTGTCACTTGTGTATTGCCTTTGACATCCATGTTCTTCACTGATGCATTTGGACTTGGTCTGTTGCACTTTGTATCACTACATACTGGTGTGTTTGCCTTTGTTAAACTTTGGCCTTTACTGGATCATATGTTTTTTAACATATTGCTGTAATCTTTATTATTGTGGCCTGGTCTGGTGCATATTATTTGCTGTGATATTGTTCTGACTTGATGATGCTGGTATTTGCTGTTATATCACTTCGAATTGCATACACTTCATGTTTACATTTGCTATGCTTTGTATCACTGCATCCATTCTGGTTGGTGCAGTATTCATGTTGTTGTTGGTCTGGACATTTGGGTTTCTTGGCACTGTTGTTAGCTTTGGTGTATGTAGCTTGGTTCATGTGAACACATTTGTGTTGCATTGCAGTTGATTCATTAGTTCATTTGATATGTTGTCCACCTGAGTTTGAGCATTTGCGTACTGTGTCTTTGATTGGTCTGCACTTTGCATATGAACTTTGACTTGTAGTTATACACTGCACAGTGCATTGCCTGCACTTGTACCTCTGGTTGGTCTTGTTTGATTTTCTGGACAACTTTCTTGTAATGTTATACTTGAGCTTCACTGTGTCACTGCATTTGTTTGAGACCGTGTCATCTTTGCTGTGATGTCACTTGAACTTCTGCAGTGTTTGGTCTGATCTGGTCTGCATACATGATTGTTGCAGTCCATTTTGCTGTTGGTCTTCGTTGCATTCATGTCATGTTGCCTTGTGTTGAACCCAGTTTCAAAAAATCGGGTTTGACCTTGTGCTCGTGTCGTGATTTTAAATATATTGCACGTGAGTTGAACCCGGCTTTTCATTTGGCTTTGACCTGTGCTCACCTGTCCCTGTAGCATTATCAAGTGTATATCGATGTGCACGGCCTTGTGGCATGTACAGTGATACACTGTGCATGTCACACTGTTCGCATGTGATGAATTCAAATGTAAATTATGGCGAACAACCCAAATAACTGAGACAAATATTACTTTCAAAAATCATATTTCATTTTATATTGCAAAAATATTTCTTTTTCAATTTTACTGCGTTAGTGAATATTTTTGCAGATTGCTCAGATGCTGGATTCAAACTGGAATGCAGTTGAAGACAAAATACGAGTGTGAGTGATATGTAGTGAGGAAATTATGTAAACTGAATTGTGATGTAATTGTGATGTAATCAAAAATGTATATGTATAGTGAGAGCTTGAGTTGTACTATTCAAGATTGTAATAAGTATTTGTTTGAATAAAATTTTTGTTTGAATTCAAATTCTGTGTAATTTATTTTATTCAACAAATATTTATTTAGTCTATGAAAAATAAAATAGTACATTAACAAATACATTTAAATGAATGTATATATGTTTATTATCATCAAACAAAAATCATATACTCGCATATTCCACAGGCTTGAGTCCCATCTAGGCTCAACCAGAACTTCTATAACTGTAGCTTTGTAGCCGGGCCAAGTAGCCGGTAATACTTTCTAACGGGTAATATATATGTATACATGTATATGATACATATATATATAGACACATGCGTACATGTATATGTATGTGTGTGTATTTATATAAGTAAAACCAAAATTAAATAAATCTCTGGCTATAATATTTAAATGTAAATAAATACATGATTTTATTTAAACTAAATTTAGAAAAGTTCTACATGAATTTAGACTTCATAGGAAAAGTAAAGATCCAAATGAAAAAAAATTTATTCTATTACTTCCGCTACAGGCTGGCCCAGATCCAACAACGATGTCGAAGCCTAATAGCCTATGCTGTCTAAATTAGTTATGTTAGGGCAAACTAGTTAAGCTTGTGGGCTTAGTACTGTGTTTGGAAAAGTAATGCCTAGAATTGGAATTGGACAATCATGTACGCTATCCTACCTGATTAGCTACCTAGCGAGAAAGGTGAAGTGTGCCCAAAGGTTTACCCTAATAGAAAGGCCCGATGTGAGTTAGGCCTTAGGCTAACTCAAAAAATAGTTTGGAAATTTAAGACAAGATTTCAAATTTAATCGTTAAATATAAATAAAAAACTTGTTTATTATAAAACGTTATAATATAACATAATTTTTCAAAATGTTTGAAAATGTAATGAAAAGTTCAAAATGTTTAAAACTATTCAAATATTAATTTTGAAATTTATAATTTATGAATAAGATTAATAAAATAAATTAAGTAAATGAGTTAATTAATTAATACTTACATGCATGTATTTTATATGTTGATATATGTTATGTTATTTTGAAGTTTAGGATAACATAAGTATACATATATATCTCTACTACTAATAAAAAAATTCGTTGAACTAATTTACTCGGTGTCTTTTTGAAATTCCAAAAATGCCCTTGCTTTCCGTTTACATATTTGCACTCAAACAAAATATCAACGTATACAATAATACAAACAGCCCATGTGCGAAGCACGGGCCCATACTAGTGTATATAAGATAAATTTTCGAAATTAATATAATTTAACTAAAATTGTTTAGTTAAATAAATTAACTAAAGATTAATTAAATAAAATACACATATAAAAGATATATGTGTTACACCCCAGAGTTTATAGTATACACTATAAAGGTTGTTGTAAATATGTCCAATATAAAAGTTGTATTGGAATACTAATTTAAAATCAATTAAAGCGTTAATTAACTAAAAAGTAGTTAAATAAGATTTTATTAATATAATACACATAAGACTGTTATATAAGTGATATGAAATATAAAAGTTATATAATAGCAAAACTAATATAATGTGAATGTATAAACCTAATGTGGAACATTAAAGAAAGCCAAAACAGACTTAAGGTATAAATACATATGTATTGTACGTTGACGGTGATTTTGGATATGTTTGACACTTGAATCACGAGGGTATTTCATAAGAAATACATTGTTGTGTAATTCGATATCACTCAATATAATATATTAAAGATTATGAATCTTAAATATTATGTTGTCCTCTACCATATAAATATTAATAAATTACTTACATACTCCTTAGTCGTTGAGAAAATTCAAGTTGGGGATGTTACGTGTAGTATTATTGATATATTAAATATACGAGATAAGACAACTATGTTTTTGTTGATCAAACTTAAGGTACATATACTATACTTAGGTCGTCGTGATATAGTAGGTACGAGTGAATAATCTTTTTTGATTTGTTGAGCAAACTCAAGGTTGAAATAAGATCAAAATAAGGAAACATGGGTTAGCAGTTGTATGCGATACAACTGATAAGGAGTTATCCATCATTTGTGGGGCTATGATTTGTTAAGCAAACTCAAGATCAAAATACCAAGACAAATGCATCCTAATACCCACTAGTGTAGTCAAAAGACTTCTATGTTTTATATTAGGCTTATGAGAAATATAAAAAACTAGTGGAGCCTTAGTAGAATAATGAAATGATAACATTAACCTTTCTAATATTGTAAGAATATATATTATGTAATGTTACAATAATCTTCATTGATAAATTTGTGCATTTAATAAGATAGATAAAATGTTTATCAATTAAGATATACAAATGAATTGAAGATTAACAAATAGAAATATAATATATATACCAATAAAAGATTATGCATGTTAATGTTTCAATACCTATGCTAGTATCTGATTTTACAACTACTTAATACATTCGTACTTTTGTCAGTTACGCATTTATTGGTCGAGACCATGAATTACATTCTATGAGTTTCAAACTCTAAAAGCAATACAAGACTATGGATATTTGGTCCATATAAAATTGAACATAAATGTTATATGGTGCATGGTCAAATTTTGTAATGTAAATTTTTATGAAATTAGTTCAACCAAATAAACATTAGTGTGAGATTAGGTATTCAATTTGATCGATTACAAAAGGATCGTATTGTGTTAAATGTAACACTAGACCAAAACTATAATATAAATCTAAGCAGTCGATCACTGAAATGTCAGTTTGATCAGTTTACATAAAGTGCAACATATTTGATGTTCTTAAATGTTGAGGATAATCGAATGCACTTTCGTAAATAGTTCGTTATAATATTGTAGTAAGATTTTTCCTTTGAATGGTTTAACCATTTAAAAAGAATAACGAATGTACATGAGTAAATATGATTTAAGGTACAGTTAGGATGAAGTGAGTGAACAGACATGTTGTTTCATAAAGAAACGGTGGAAACGAGAATTGTAATAACAGTGATCAATACTTGGAATAAGAATTTTGATTTCTATTCCAAAATGTATTTTCATATAGAAAACTGATTTCTATAAGATTTGTTTCTTTGAGTTCAAGATATTCGATCAAAGAACTCTCCATGGTAAACTAGTTGCAGTATATGAAATAAACAAATCTATATTAAGTGCAGATGGACCTTCGAATTTAGTACGCAATTATAGCAATGGTGAAAATAGTGGGAGCATGCCATATAGAACTTATTGTTTGCATCAAATTACAAAAAAAAATCGTAAAACATATCGAACAATATTTATGAAATAATGACTATTTTTCGATATTGGTTGAAAAATAGACATAACTATATTTCAATGTAAATATTATGAATATTCATTATGGAATAAAACTGTAATATGTATTTTTTCCATAAAAAAGTGATGCACTGGAAAATACAATAGTATCTAATATTATTTACATTTATTTTGGAATTATAGACTAAGCCGTAGTTTTGAGAAATTATTTTATTACATGATTATGAATCATATGATATTGGTTAATTATATCTCAAACAATTAAGGGCTATGCACCCAATTAGTGGGAGCATCATAAAAGTTGATGAACTATTCGGATTGATACATATAGATGTATGCAATCGTAAGTTTAGGAATACCAAATGATTCCATGTACTTCATTATATTCATAGATGAGTTGTAAATAAAATAGCATGTGATAGAAATGATTCGATTTGATCGAATGAGTGAGTATATTGGAAAATTTCCGAACGTATTTCAAAAAGAATAAAGATTAAATCTTAAAAGTTACTCCTCCATATGATACATATGATGCATCAATATGGAGTAATCAAACTTTGTTGGACAATGTACGATTAATTATGAGTGAAGTTGAGTTAGTTTTTTTCAATAAGGTCATGTACTTAAGATTAGTACACAAGGTTAATATTATTTTATCTAAATAACATTTTACAAAATCACACAAGATAACGGTATATAAGAAACTCCAATGTATCCTATGCCAAGGAGTAGATAAGTTATGTGAGTCAAAAGATTGCACATAATAATTGTTCATGAGGGATCTTGTATGAATCTCACCAAAAGGATTTTGGAAAAGACTGTCATTGGATGACATATTTATGTTTCGAACATATGTTTTGTAAACTAAAACCAAATCAATCTTATAAAGAAATTCATAAACTTTATGAATACTTATTATGTTGCACTGAGAAATAATTGTTGTTTCAAGAAATACCAACTTCATTATGAAGAAATTTCTTTAAGGAATTATTAGTAGTTAAGT
This sequence comes from Allium cepa, assembly GCA_030765085.1. NCBI lineage: Eukaryota > Viridiplantae > Streptophyta > Magnoliopsida > Asparagales > Amaryllidaceae > Allium > Allium cepa. Next base: position 514,493,543 of record CM060941.1, read on the forward strand.
GGAATTGTATACAATCCATAGAAAGAACTGATTAGACGAGATGAAATAAAATTGACTAACCTAAACGAATGCATCACATTAGAGTGTCTAGTAAGTATTCTCGCACATTTAAGAGAAACTATGAGTTTCTTATCAATGTCGAAAATATATACTCCTCGGTTTAATATTAAGAGTGTTAGCTCTATTAAATGGTACGATGTGAAAATCTAAAAGAATTCAAAGTACGCTATAAAAATATGATTTTGGTAGTCATAACTGAAGGGATGTGATCCATCGGTCGTGATTGTGTCTTTATGAGCAAGACTAATGCAGTTGGAATTAAATGAGCAATATTGACAAGAACAATATCACAAATTTCAGTTATTAAAATTAGCATACTAGATTCGGTATTCAACATGCTCAAGTTAATTCGGATTTAGTCACAAAATTACCGCTTAGTATGACTTTATGTGATATATATGTATTGAAACAGAAAATTCAAAATAATTATTTAGAGTAAATTATTTTCACATAATAACCAAAAATGTCTCGAAGTCAGTAGGTGCGATATTGAGTTCATGAGTCTTTGGATATGATCAAAAAAATGATAGAAAATATCATTTTATAAGCATCAAAATTGAACAAATATTTTGGTAGAAATATAAAATAGTTTGATTACCAATCAAAATGCATAGGAAGCATGTGTTCATAAGAAAGAAAATTAAAAGGTACATTGATATTTCTAAACTATAAGTAAATAATACATTGTTGATTTTAACTATATAATTATGTTAAATCAACCTTTGTTGTCTTTTATATTGAGTATAAAAGATATCGGGAATTTCCCAAATTGATATGCAAAGATACCTTATTAAATTATTTAATTCGAAACATGTGAGATGAGTTCCTTATGTATTGGTAATGGGAATTATCACAGATGTTATATTGTTTACGATATCGTGATTTGTTTATGTATTTGATACACGAAGCAAATATCAAATCTAAACTGGTATCACTAAATAGTTATTTGAAATGTTCTTATGTATTTATGAAATACTAGAGAATTATTTATAGAAACAAAAACTCCTTATAAAGAATTGTTTGAACTCAAACTTCAGAAGTGATATTTAGTATAATATGTCAATAATAAATTCAACTTAAGAATCTTTAAGTTGGAAATGTTCCAAATGAAAGACCATGGTTGATTCAATGAAAAAGGCTAAGTACATCGCCTTGAATAGCGCCGCACCAATAGCAATGTATATAATAAAATAAGTGCATAATTTTTTTACTGGGCTGATTTCAAATGTTGATAATCCTATATGATAACAACGTTGCAATATAGTTCGTAACAGAAATTAGAGCTTATTATAAATCAAGAGGCATACTCTGAATTATTCTACATGATAAAATTGTAACGACCCGCAAATTTCGATAATTAAAATAGCAAATTTAATAAGATTTCGTGATTTAATGTTAGAAATAAATTTGTAATTCGATTGGAATAATAAATAACTGGAATGAATTGCAACAATAATTATCCAAGTAATGAAAAATAAAAGCTACTTAGTGAATGCCTTTGCAATCAATAGTTAAATAAGATAATAAATGTTGAATTCATTGGGTATAATAGAGTAATTGATTGATAAGTAAAATCTATTTAAAATCAAATATTGAATATTGAACAGGTAAATTATTTAAATTAAATATTCAAAACTTATTGAATAATTGAATAACTGTAAAATGAAAATAGTGTTCTAAATTGTGAGTTGGTTTTTAAAGTTGAATCTTATAAGTTCAATTTCAATATTTCAAAAGATAATGAATTATTGGATAAGCGAAATTGTTTAAATTTAATATTTGGAACTTGTTAAATAATTTAATAATGGGAATTGAATAACCGCATAATGGAAATGGTTGTTCTATAATTTTAATTCGTTTCAAAAGAAATGTTTAAATTCGTTTTGAATATGTCAAAAGATAGTGATTTACGAATAATCAAATTTGTTTAAATTTAATATTACGAATGTTTGAATAAATTAAATTTCGAATTTGATATGATTAATTTGATATTGAAATTTAATATATAAAAATAGAGTGAATATTTGAAATTTGATTTAATATGATTCGAATTGGTTTCCAAAGTGGATGTAAGTTATATTTGGATTTTAATAGAGTTAATAAGATTTTAAAATTGGAATTTATTGGATAAATTGAATAACGGGTTTAATATGATAAAAAATGATTTGTAAAATTTTATTTTATCATATTGGAGTTATAGTGATGTTATAGAACTTTTAAAACTGAATCTAAAATTTATTTGTGAAAATTGAATATTTTAATATTTAATTAGCGACTGAAAAATAGCCAATTTTCGAACAGTCTCAGAATTGGACGAAACAAGTTCCATTGGATCCGTAATAGTTAGTTATTATCAGATTTCAATTTTCGTAGCAATCGGAGTTGTCGTTTGACCGTGGCAGCTCGAAACGCGTTAAAATTGTTTTAATATTAATTTGGCGAGTTAAAATTGTCAATTTTCAAACGGTCTCGGATTTCGACGAAACCAGTTTCATCGGATCCATAACGTGATATTATTGTAAGATTTCAAATTTCGTGTCAATCGGATTTACCGTTTGCCCGGGGCAAGCCAAAACGCATAAAAATTCGTTTAATCGGTTTAATTTGAAATTGACCATTTATTTCCGTAACTCACACATATGTTCGAATTAGCCTCCGAAACCTATTCTATTGTGTCCGGAACGCGGGATAAACCCTAGAGACGCCAGTCACCACGCGTAAATCGGAGTTCGGAAAAATCGGGTTGAATAGTGTTCGTTATTTTTCTATAAACGCACTTCATTATTCTCTTTTTTCAAAACAAAACCCTAACCCTAGAAAATGGTGGCCGCCTCCTACAAATTCAATGGCCGAAAATTGCCATTCTTCTTCCCCTCCGATCTCCTCATCCATCGACTTTTATCCAAAACTCCCAACTAGAAAAACGTAGAGAGCATCGATATCTCTCTATCCAACGGTTAAGATCGTGAATGGAGCAAATAATCGACGGCAATTGGAGCTGGATGGCGCCACGGTCGGCACGAGTTTCGAGGTAGAATAGGAGGCCGAGTTCCTCCATATTGCAGCCGATTGTAGCTCTCGACGTTGGCTTCGAGATGGAGTTTGCTGATCGAGTTGAAGATGCTCGTACTTGGTGCGAAAATATAGGGTTAAGTGGCGGCTTGGGTTTGTTTCTCACGCGTTTGAATCACTGGAGGAAGAAGAGATGCGTGCGTGGCCGTGATCTGCAGATGGAAACGTGTGGCCAGGATTTGTTTTAGGGTAAAAAAAAATTGTAAATTAAGTTATATATTAATTTGTTCAACCTTTAAAACTGTATAACTTTTTGATGCGAGGTCGAAATTTCACGAAACCAGTTGTGTCGGGTTCGTTTTGTCGAGTACTACGCAATGGAGCTGGATTGGAATCGTTTGGAGCTAGAGAAAATTTTGGATTAAATCGAACGTCGTTCGATTCGACTTAAAATCGTAAAAATCAAGGTGAGTGTTTTATAACGCTCACACGGTACTAAATATCTTTATGCTAGTTAAATTGACATTATGCAGTGTTATGATTGTATTTGTCGTTGTTTGATAAATTTAATTGTCATATAGATTGTCATTTGAATTAACCGTTGAAATTTAAATTGACAGTTAAATTTAAATTGAAATTGAATTTGAAGTGCAATTAAATTACCTGACATTGATAACCATGAAACTGCCATGAATTGTGTTGTCTATTGGATGATGTATTGTGATGGATGCTATTGGTTGATATTTAAATGTTTGGATGTTTATTTTCTTATATATAACCTGTTATGCATACATATGACATTGTGATTTGATTTAAGTAATACATATTCATCCCTGACATTTAATTGAAATAAATAACTACTTGGCCATAGGATAGAGAATTATATACGGACACCGAATTGGCTAAATTAATAAATTTTGAAATCGTCAATTTGAAATTTATTTAAATGTTTGATTTAAAGGTTATAAATAGAAATCAATCTGTAGAAATCGAATTTATCGAAAAATTGAGTTTGGAATGTTGAAATAAATTTTGGTCAAAGGAATTAGTTAAATAATTTAAGTTGAGACTTTGAGATTTAAAATTTGGACATGATTGAATTTCGAAAATTTATTTGTTTTAAAGATTGAACATTACTTCGAGCTTTGAGCATTACTAAGTAAAAGCGATATAAAAAGATATTTTGACATTGAGCTTGAAATTGAACCATGTTTGTAACTGGGTTTTAAAACTTGAATATTGAAAGATAATTTTGTTAAGTGTTATAAATGGATAGTTTGAAAAATCAAGCTCCGAATCGATATAAATTGAAATTGAATAAATTGAAGGTGAATATAGAATTGAATAAATTTGAAGTCAAAGTTGACATTGATTTGAATTGAAATCGAAATTGAATCAGTCGAATGGAAATTGAAATTGATTTGAATTGGGAAGTTATAAACTGAAATGGATTGGTTTTGAAGCTGTTTTATTTTGTTTTCCAAATTACTGTTATATAAACCATTTTTGAATACTTAAACTATTTTAATCTATGTTAAATCTACTTGACCTAATTTAATTTATTTTAAACTAATTTATCTATTTGAAACCCATTTTAAGATTTTAAGTATTTTTAACTATTTTAATTATTTAAAACTACTTTTAAACTACTTAAAACTATTTTCTAAAATTCTAAGCTGGTCAATAAAGTGGAATGTTTATATTTAAATCTTGAATTTAAATACGAATTGAGTTAAATGAAGTTGCAACCTAAATTAAAATTCGAAATGATTTTTGAAATCGAAATGAGATATTGATGCGAAAAATGATTTTGAAACGGAATCTTACGTTTGAATAGATACGATGATATTTGAAATGGATTTGATTTTGAAGCGAACATGATATTTTGATATCAATTTTGAATCGATTTGAAATGTAAAAGAGCCAACGGTATAATAATACGTAGTTATTGAAGAGACCGGGATCGGATATGGACATACTCTCTGTCGATACCGAAAACCACTTTAATAACTATTATACGCGGAGTGTTGATCCAGAATGAAGTGGATGGTTTGGTGAACGCATTGACTGAAGAAAGAGAACGATATTGGATGACCCTTGACATGACTAAAACAGGAGCCGTGCCGGGCCATTGAGGTTCGCCACCTTTAGCGGACACACTTCTTCGATAACATTTCTATTACATTTGTGATGCGATTTGGGTGCACCCCTTGATTGGGAGTGTTGTTTCGCGGTGTTGGGGTGGCTGCTGGCTATGCCCAACATTAGTCCGGATCACGCAACTACTGGTATCCTAGTTGGTATCGCCTCAAGTACCTTGTCATACTGATTATCCTATTCGCGACCACTACGTTTTGATTTGTACCTTGAGTATATGAATTGCCCTCTGGTGACTTCCGGTTTTGGGAAAACTACGGTCTTGTATATGCTTTTGGGAATATAAAATGTGTTAAGGGGGATTATGGTAACGCCTTAACGCTATTTTGATACTTTATATTACTGATAGGCATTATCTACTTAGCGTATATTACTACATAGTAGATAGTTTAACGGATCCTTGAGAGATGGAAAATCTCGTAACATCTCTTAAGTTATTGCACGCACGTTGACACTGGATAGGGATGTCAAACCCCGTAAACATCTCCGACGCCGTTGCACTCATATTTATTTACGATTGATTTAACTTTCATAAGGATATTTTAGTCCTGACTCGAGTGTTTTGTCTTTTCATTACGCTTGGGTCAGACCTGAGTTTTTCAGATTTTGAAGATCTATTCTGGAGGACGAAGACGAAGATTTGGTATACTATTACTATTATTACCCTTGCATCATGTTATCTGCTGCATTATTTAATTGTTCTGTTGTATATGTATAAACTTTGATAAATGTTGTATAAATAATTGTCAAAGTATAGTAGACAGCTTCATGAACTGTTTATTTGACTATTATATTTTATCGTTCCGCTACGAGATTCTGTGTTGTTTCATTTCCTTTATTTCTTTTCCTTTTCTTTTCTTATTTACCCCAATAACCATCTACCCTTTGAATGGTTTGGAATCGACATGTGTATTTGATCGTCGGTTTAAACTGTCCAAAAAGGCGGGTCGTTACAGTTGGTATCAGAGCTTTGGTTTAGCGATAAACCTTGGCTCTAGTGGGGAATAACTCATTGAAATAGAGGTAAACTATATGAATGAGTTGAGTGTATATGAGAGAGCGTATTTGTTAGTGATATAAAATGTTTTATATTGTGTCGGTTGATTTGTTGAGTGGCTTATGGATTCTGGTCAATACGAGTAATTAACGTCATTGACAGGGATCTCTAAACACTTAAACAGAACAACTCGACATAGTATTGTTTTGAAATTGGGTAAATGAAATAATTTTGCCCTAATTATATTTTGTATATAAAGAATTTATTTCAAAATTATTGTGATCAATCTAGCTTATTTGGTTGTTGGAAATGAAATATTGGCTATTAACATTAAGTGGATATTGTAATTTAATAAATAAGATGAATTACAAAATGAACAGTAATAAAACAACTTGTAGAATGTTTTAAGAAAAAAATCCTATAAGATGTTTTATAAAGGTGACCTATAAATTTAAAATAGATTTAAATTGGAAAATATTGAATTTAAAGACCCGGAGGTTTTGAAAATGGTTCTCAAAGTTTTGAAGAAAAATATAGTAATATTTGTTGAAAATTGTTTATGGAAATATCTTAAAAGGATTTTTAAAGGAAAGAATGAATTCAGTATTCCTCTATCATGTCGCTGGAAAATAATTTCGGTGATGACTGCGCAGCATCATCGATGTTCATTTTCGAGTCTCAAAGTGGGGAGGCTTCTAGAAAGCTTTGCTTTTCTTCGAAATTATTTTGGGTAAATGGGTTTTGGTTTAAACTCCAAAGGTATGATTTGATATATTAAAGATATAAGTATATATGTTTATTTCAAACGATTTGAAAAGAACCGGGCATGTAAATTCTAAGTTATGCTAATTAGTAATTTTCAAATTATTTGAATAAAATGTGAATAACCAAAATTTATAAAATAAGAGGATTAAGATATCTAAGCTATGGTTTGGGAAAAACTTTAAAGTTGAAAGGTAAAGAGGATTTAAATAAATCAAATTTGTGAACATTCTAATTTAGTAAAATGAAATTCTATAAATTTGTATAATACAAAATTTGCATTCCGATAACATATAACAAAAACTTACCAAATATTAAGAAGTTGAAATAATGTCTTGGATATGTAATGAGATATTGTACAAATAAACAGAACCTGAAAATAATTGAAGTATACAAGTAAGGAAAACTCAAAAAGGAATTAAAATGTACGTAAATGGAAATTTTGGTTGTGAAAAAAATGTTATATACTTAAATATAACATGAAATGATGAATGGATAAATGGAACAAGTAAGTGAACTTAAGAAAGAAGATAAATGAATCGTATTATATTTTGTAAATTGGTTATAGAAAATAAATATAAATTGCAAAGGGATTGTAACCTGTAAGATAACTGTAAACTAAGAAAAGTCATTTATGAAAGGTTAGACTTTTATAGGATGATTAATAAACTAAAGTGCTGGTTAATAAAATGTTCCATAAATAAATTTGTTATTAACTAAAATTATGAAATTGAAGTAAATGAAAACAAAAGAATCTGGTATGGCTAAGAATCAATTGGAAAATGAAATTGAATTTAATTAAATTATATAGAATGTTTAAAATGAACTTGAGTAAGCAAATTCTTTGATATGATGTTTAAGAAAAGATAATGTAAAAGAGTATGCTATGTAAAGAAATGAATATACTAACTGAATAATGGATTGTGAGTAATTAAGTGGAAAAAATAGAAGTCAATAAAATAATTTAGTATAGATAAATTGGATAGAAATCCATTGGAAGGTAATACGTGAGATTGTACGCATATTATTTTATTTGCATAACGATTGATCCAAATTCGAGCACAAAATTTCGAGATGATTTATATCGATCCAAGTTAGGATTTTTCACTCGATTTTCGACGGCGAACCCTGAATATGGATTTTTAATTTGATTCTGAAATTCTCTATCATAGTATATGGCTATGCAAGGAGAGTAACAGTTTCCAACCAAGGAACCAAATCTGAGTCCGCACTAGAGAATCGTGTGAACGATACTAGTTTGGAAGTGAAATAGTGTGATCGAATAAGTGATTAGATTGATATTGCTCACGGATGATATATGTACGGCTTACGAACTTAATTAAAGTTAATATTGGAATTTAAGATGCCAAATATAAGATGATTCTTTTAAAATTATATAACAGGATATATATGTAAAGAGATAAACCAAATTGAATGTGAAATTAATAATTTAGTTATGTTGGGTATGATTTGGTTGTTATCTGATTGTTAGTTGATTGTATATAATTCACTAAGTGCTAATGGAATTGGGAGCTATCAATCATTGAAATCAAATTGGAAGTTCAATCAATTTAAAAGAATATAATTTGATTCAAATTGGAAGTGAACTAATGTAGATATAAAGTAGTGAATGTTAACTAAGTGAATTGAGAATGAATGTTAGTAAAAATCCAACGTTAATGAATCAACTGTGATTAAAAATTGAAAACCAAGTGAATAAATATTAATAAAAAGTGAATTTATATTGATTGGTTATGGACTTGTTGGATGATAGTTGATTGATGGTTGCATTTTTTGTTTTGTTGCATTTGCTATGTTGGCACATGTAGTTGTTATGTTGCTATAAGATGTATATTGATACTATTTTCGTATATACATGATTCTCATTGTTTGTTGAGTGTTTAGTAGGTGCGGATCGCGCTTGCTTCGCATTTGGAGCTCGCTTTCGTGCTATATTAGTCGTATATGCTCGCTAAAATAATATAAGGTACATGTTTATTTTGTCATTGGATTTGGTGATTTTGGATGAGCCACTTGGCTTTTGATTTTCTTTTGTTGGTTTGGGGCCCGTAGAGGCGTTTTGTAGTTGTACCGATCGAGCCGCGCAAAGGAGACCCTGCCGAAATTTTCCGTAAAATCCGGGTGTTAGAAAAATTTTCAAGTTTTAAAATTTTTATAATTTGTTTTGATAACTAACTTTAAAGTTAGAAAGGCGTTTGGAATAACTTAGTAAAAATGTAGTAATGACTTTATAAATGGAATTTCATTGTTTTATAAGTTGGTAACCTTGAATAAATATATCTAATATTGAATTCTATACTTAGTTCCTTTTCCCTTCTTTTTCCTTTTCGGGGACGAAAAGTTTTGAGTGGGGGAGAGTGCAACGACCCGTAAATTTCGATAATTAAAATAGCAAATTTAATAAGATTTCGTGATTTAATGTTAAAAAAAATTTGTAATTCGTTTGGAATAATAAATAACTAGAATGAATTGCAACAATAATTATCCAAGTAATGAAAAATAAAAGCTACTTAGTGAATGCCTTTGCAATCAATAGTTAAATAAGATAATAAATGTTGAATTCATTGGGTATAATAGAGTAATTGATTGATAAGTAAAATCTATTTAAAATCAAATATTGAATATTGAACAGATAAATTGTTCAAATTAAATATTCAAAACTTATTGAATAATTGAATAACTGTAAAATGAAAATAGTGTTCTAACTTGTGAATTGGTTTTTAAATTTGAATCTTATAAGTTCAATTTCAATATTTCAAAAGATAATGAATTATTGGATAAGCGAAATTGTTTAAATTTAATATTTGTAACTTGTTGAATAATTTAATAATGGGAATTGAATAACCGCATAATGGAAATGGTTTTTCTATAATTTTAATTCGTTTCAAAAGAAATGTTTAAGTTCGTTTTGAATATGTCAAAAGATAGTGATTTAAGAATAATCAAATTTGTTTAAATTTAATATTACGAATGTTTGAATAAATTAAATTTCGAATTTGATGTGATTAATTTGATATTGAAATTTAATATATAAAAATAGAGTGAATATTTGAAATTTGATTTAATATGATTCGAATTGGTTTCCAAAGTGAATGTAAGCTATATTTGGATTTTAATAGAGTTAATAAGATTTTAAAATTGGAATTTATTGGATAAATTGAATAACGGGTTTAATATGATAAAAAATGATTTGTAAAATTTTATTTTATCATATTGGAGTTATAGTGATGTTATAGAACTTTTAAAACTGAATTTAAAATTTATTTGTGAAAATTGAATATTTTAATATTTAATTAGCGACTGAAAAATAGCCAATTTTCGAACAGTCTCAGAATTGGACGAAACTAGTTCCATTGGATCCGTAATAGTTAGTTATTATCGGATTTCAATTTTCGTAGCAATCGGAGTTGCCGTTTGACCGTGGCACCTCGAAACGCGTTAAAATTGTTTTAATATTAATTTGGCGAGTTAAAATAGTCATTTTTCAAATGGTCTCGGATTTCGACGATACCAGTTTCATCGAATCCGTAACGTGATATTATTGTAATATTTCAAATTTCGTGTCAATCGGATTTACCGTTTGTCCGGGGCAAGCCAAAACGCATAGAAATTCGTTTAATCGGTTAAATTTAAAATTGACCATTTATTTCCGTAACTCGCACATATGTTCGAATTAGCCTCCGAAACCTATTCCATTGTGTCCGGAACGCAGGATAAACCCTAGAGACGCCGGTCATCACGCGTAAATCGGAGTTCGGAAAAGTCGGGTTGAATAGTGTTCGTTATTTTTCTATAAAGGCACTTCATTATTCTCTTTTTTCAAAACAAAACCCTAACCCTAGAAAATGGTGGCCGCCTCCTACAGATTCAATGGCCGAAAATTTCCATTCTTCTTCCCCTCCGATCTCCTCATCCATCGACTTTTATCCAAAACTCCCAACTAGAAAAACGTAGAGAGCATCGATATCTCTCTATCCAACGGTTAAGATCGTGAATGGAGCAAATAATCGACGGCAATTGGAGCTGGAAGGCGCCACGGTCGGCACGAGTTTCGAGTCAGAATAGGAGGCCGAGTTCCTCCATATTGCAGCCGATTGTAGCTCTCGACGTTGGCTTCGAGATGGAGTTTGCTGATCGAGTTGAAGATGCTCGTACTTGGTGCGAAAATATAGGGTTAAGTGGCGGCTTGGGTTTGTTTCTCACGCGTTTGAATCACTGGAGGAAGAAGAGATGCGTGCGTGGCCGTGATCTGCAGATGGAAACGTGTGGCCAGGATTTGTTTTAGGGTAAAAAAAAAAAAGAAAATTGTAAATTAAGTTATATATTAATTTGTTCAACCTTTAAAACCGTATAACTTTTTGATGCGAGGTCGAAATTTCACGAAAACAGTTGCGTCGGGTTCGTTTTGTCGAGCACTACGCAATGGAGCTGGATTGGATTCGTTTGGAGCTAGAGAAAATTTTGGATTAAATCGAACATCGTTCGATTTGATTTAAAATCGTAAAAATCAAGGTGAGTGTTTTATAACGCTCACACCGTACTAAATATCTTTATGCTAGTTAAATTGACATTATGCAGTGTTATGATTGTATTTGTCGTTGTTTGATAAATTTAATTGTCATTAAGATTTTCATTTGAATTAACCGTTGAAATTTAAATTGACAGTTAAATTTAAATTGAAATTGAAATTGAAGTGCAATTAAATTACCTGACATTGATAACCATGAAACTGCCATGAATTGTGTTGTCTATTGGATGATGTATTGTGATGGATGCTATTGGTTGATATTTAAATGTTTGGATGTTTATTTTCTTATATATAACATGTTATGCATACATATGACATTGTGATTTGATTTAAGTAATATATATTCATCCCTGACATTTAATTGAAATAAATAACTACTTGGCCATAGGATAGAGAATTATATACGGACACCGAATTTCTAAATTAATAAATTTTGAAATCGTCGATTTGAAATTTATTTAAATGTTCGATTTAAAGGTTATAAATAGAAATCAATCTGTAGAAATCGAATTTATCGAAAAATTGAGTTTGGAATGTTGAAATAAATTTTGGTTAAAGGAATTAGTTAAATAATTTAAGTTGAGACTTTGAGATTTAAAATTTGGATATGATTGAATTTCGAAAATTTATTTGTTTTAAAGATTGAACATTACTTCGAGCTTTGAGCATTACTAAGTAAAAGCGATATAAAAAGATATTTTGACATTGAGCTTGAAATTGAACCATGTTTGTAATTGGGTTTTAAAACTTGAATATTGAAAGATAATTTTGTTAAGTGTTATAAATAGATATTTTGAAAAATCAAGCTCCGAATCGATATAAATTGAAATTGAATAAATTGAAGGTGAATATAGAATTGAATAAATTTGAAGTCAAAGTTGACATTGATTTGAATTGAAATCGAAATTGAATCAGTAGAATGGAAATTGAAATTGATTTGAATTGGGAAGTTATAAACTAAAATGGATTGGTTTTGAAGCTGTTTTATTTTGTTTTCCAAATTACTGTTATATAAACCATTTTTGAATACTTAAACTATTTTAATCTATGTTAAATCTACTTGACCTAATTTAATTTATTTTAAACTAATTTATCTATTTGAAACCCATTTTAAGATTTTAAGTATTTTTAACTATTTTAATTATTTAAAACTACTTTTAAACTACTTAAAACTATTTTCTAAAATTCTAAGCTGGTCAATAAAGTGGAATGTTTATATTTAAATCTTGAATTTAAATACGAATTGAGTTAAATGAAGTTGCAACCTAAATTGAAATTCGAAATGATTTTTGAAATCGAAATGAGATATTGATGCGAAAAATGATTTTGAAACGGAATCTTACGTTTGAATAGATACGATGATATTTGAAATGGATTTGATTTTGAAGCGAACATGATATTTTGATATCAATTTTGAATCGATTTGAAATGTAAAAGAGCCAACGGTATAATAATAAGTAGTTATTAAAGAGACCGGGATCGAATATGGACATACTCTCTGTCGATACCGAAAACCACTTTAATAACTATTATACGCGGAGTGTTGATCCAGAATGAAGTGGATGGTTTGGTGAACGCGTTGAATGAAGAAAGAGAACGATATTGGATGACCCCTGACATGACTAAAACAGGAGCCGCGCCGGGCCATTGAGGTTCGCCACCTCTAGCGGACACACTTCTTCGATACCATTTCTATTACATTTGTGATGCGATTTGGGTGCACCCCTTGATTTGGAGTGTTGTTTCGCGGTGTTGGGGTGGCTGCTGGCTATGCCCAACATCAGTCCGGATCACGCAACTACTAGTATCCTAGTTGGTATCGCCTCATGTACCTTGTCATACTGATTATCCTATTCGCGACCACTACGTTTTGATTTGTACCTTGAGTATATGGATTGCCCTCTGGTGACTTCCGGTTTTGGGGAAACTACGGTCTTGTATATGCTTTTGGGAATATAAAATGTGTTAAGAGGGATTATGGTAACGCCTTAACGCTATTTTGATACTTTATATTACTGATAGGCATTATCTACTTAGCGTATATTACTACATAGTAGATAGTTTAACGGATTCTTGAGAGATGGAAAATCCCGTAACATCTCTTATGTTATTGCACGCACGTTGACACTGGATAGGAGATGTCAAACCCCGTAAACATCTCCGACGCCGTTGCACTCATATTTATTTACGATTGATTTAACTTTCATAAGGATATTTTAGTCCTGACTCGAGTGTTTTGTCTTTTCATTACGCTCGGGTCAGACCTGAGTTTTTCAGATTTTGAAGATCTATTCTGGAGGACGAAGACGAAGATTTGGTATACTATTACTATTATTACCCTTGCATCATGTTATCTGCTACATTATTTAATTGTTCTGTTGTATATGTATAAACTTTGATAAATGTTGTATAGATAATTGTCAAAGTATAGTAGACAGCTTCATGAACTGTTTATTTGACTATTATATTTTATCGTTCCGCTGCGAGATTCTGTGTTGTTTCATTTCCTTTATTTCTTTTCCTTTTCTTTTCTTATTTACCCCAATAACCATCTGCCCTTTGAATGGTTTGGAATCGACATGTGTATTTGATCGTCGGTTTAAACTGTCCAAAAAGGCGGGTCGTTACAAAAATAGTTTAGCATTGTGAGAGAGAGTTGATTAACAGAGCAGATAACTGAAACACAGTAACATATCCGTTTAATGAGGGACCGATCCAATTATTTTTGGAAAACTAATTAGAGTATTTGGAATAAGATTCCATAATCGAGCCCTAGTGCAAGTGGGAGATTGATAGAGTTAGGGGTGTGCCTAGGGGCAATTAAACAATTTGTTACATTTATCTAACTTGTTGACCAATCTTGTTTGAAATAAAAGTTTTATCTTTCTGTTATATACTTGATATAATATATCATGTTATTAATTAATTAATAAATAAATTAATTAAAAGTATATTTAGAATATCCATAAATGGTATGTTTTGTGATAGTAGTTACAACGTGTTGTAACTGCGAATAATTTATCACAATAAAAATAAATATAGCATTTTAAATGTTTCTAGTCAAGATGCATTGAGACTGGATATTGATCTATTCGTTAAGACTGGAGTACACTTTCTTAAAATGTTAGGCAGTGTATTGCTCATGCCGCTGGGGGATTCAAGGGGTTACGTACTGATAGTCATAGGATGACCATAGATTGACTCACTCAATAGTTTTCTGTTGGTTAATATAGCTAAGGTCAAATAGAAAATATCAATGTGACTGATTTACACAGTTCTCTTGACTTGAGAATACTATGGATCTTCAATATGAAAGCTCTGCTCTGATTATAGTCAAATGTGGCACAACGTTTATCGAGTGACAATAGTTGGGTCAAGTGAAAGTATTGAAAGTAAAGCACTATTGAAGAGAGGATTCGTCTCCTTGATCATATGGGGTTAGTTCACGGTTAACTCAAGTCGAACCAAAGTCACGGTCATTGGCCACAACATTTTGGTTAGTAATAATTCTTATTATCGAATCAAGGACTTATGTTTGGACTATATAATTGAATGTGGATGATATTGGAATTTTAACCATTATCAAATTCAATAAGTCCAAAGTGATATGATTTTGACCAAGTGAATTGGTGTACATAAATGTAACAATTAGGTAACATCTAATAAAGTGAAACTGGATTTTACCAAAGTTGAATGAGTAATAAATTTGCCTATAATGTCATGCTACTGCTAGAACACTGTATTTGATGTTTTGATTGTGACAACTATATAAGTATATATTATATGAACTAATCAAATTTGTAGGAGAAGAAACTATTCTACTCGATGATAGAACGAAGGCCAAAGATTTCAAAGAAATGTTTCAATGTTTATAATTGGTTTGTCTATAGTCTAGTTAGTAGTTGATAATTGTTAAAATCTCTCCTTAGTGGTATATGCATGCACACATATTCTAAATCATATTCAGAAACATATACACACACTAAAGATTTGACTTTATTAAGATTGTAAACAAATTGCTTTCAAAAAGAAGTTTACTAGGTAGAAAACACCTGTTTCAGTCGACTGAACAAGGGTGTGTAGTCGACTGAAATATGCACAGGTGCACAAATGACTTTGAAGGTTTAGTTGACTTAACACCCCCATTCAGTCAACTAAACCAAGTGCCTTTTCAATATAAATTTAAATTTCGATTTTTTTTGAATTTTCAGATGACTGAATTTCTTACCTCGGTCGAATGAATATTCATAACGGCTATTTTCTGAACGGTCACCTTCTTTCAATGAACAGAAACAACTTTTAATCCAATATTTGTTCCCGTATCTCTTGGGCCAATCTTTTCACGAATGAGTACATCTTTTTAAACTCTATAAATAACCTTGAATTTAGATTATTTGAATAACATAATTCTCTTATTCTATTCTATATTCTTGCTATCTAATTTCTGCCAGTTTCTTTCATAAACAAATTCAAATCACTTGCACATTCAAGCACAAATTCATTTGTGATTAAAATTAACGTCCAATCTTCATGAACTACACTATGTACCATAAAGGAGAAGATTATAGGAAGGGTGTACTCGAAAGAATTATCTGTGCTATCTACAAAGCATAATCAGTCAAGAAATCTTGTTGTATTATTGAAGTTCTATTCAGTTGCTCAGGTAGTGGAAGTCCAGTTCGGTTTTCTAGGCGGTAGAAGTCATATTCGGTTACTCAGACGGTGTAATACCTGTTTCTATGGGTTAAGTGAGGGGTGATAGTTAAATTCCAGAAGGAGTCTGGGACTGGATGTAGAACAGGGTTCAAACCAGTACAAAAGTCAATGGTGTCATTTATTTGACTATTTACTTTTTATATTTATATTCCACACTCGTAGATAACTTAGATTATACTCTATATTACGATCCTAAGCATCACCTTCATTTGGTATCAGAGCAAGGTCATCATATAAACATAACACCGTATTTGATACACAATTAATATGGAAAATAACATTAACACAAGTTTTGTTGAAGGACAATCCACTGCAAGACCACCACTATTTAATAGTTTGAACTATAATTACTGATAAACTAGAATGAGAATTTTTATGCAAGAAATGGATATGATACTTGGAATATCACTCAAAATGAATACACTATACCCACTGCACCAGTGTAGAATGGTCAAATACATAAAACATTGATGCTACAGCAAATGCAAAAGCTATGAATATGTTGTTTTGTGCATTTTCCAAAAATGAATTTAATAAAGTTAGCATGTGCACCACTGCTTATGAAATTTGGAGAACTCTTAAAGTCCACATGAAGGAACTAAGTTAAATAAAGCAAGATTTATATGCTTAAAAATCAGTTCTAAAATTTTAGAATGAGAACAAATGAAACCATAAATGATATGTATTCTATATTTCAAGACATACATCATTCACTATTGGCATTAGGAGGAAAAATTTCAAATTTTGATATTGTCTCTAAAATTCTAAATTATTTAACGAATGAATGGGAACGAAAAATCTTAGCTATTGAAGAAGCTAATGAGTTTTCTGCCATCAAACCTGAAGAGTTAACTGGAAATTTGATGTCAGATGAAGTAAATTTGCAGGCTAAGCAAGACCAAACACAAGATAAAAGAAATATTGCATTCAAAGCTGAATAAGAGGACTCAGATTCAGATGAAGACGATATGGCATTAATTGCAAAGACTTTCAAAAGGTTTTTAAATTCAAAAAGAATAAGAAGTTTGGAAACAATAGAAAAGAAAACTCCACAAAACTGCCAGCCTCAAATCTTGAATGCCATGAATGTTATAAGAAGGGCCACATGAAGAAAGATTGTCCTGATGGAAAGAAATACATATTCAAAAACAAGAAAAACAAGTACAAAAAGAAGCAGGCCTTATCAGTCACATGGGATTATTCAAAATCATCTTCATCATCAGGCAGTGACACAGACAGCGATTCTGAAAAAGCAAACATCTGCTTTATGGCTTCAACTGATGATGTACTGACTAAGAAAAGAGGAAAGTGGATACTAGATAATGGTTGCTCAAAACATATGACAGGAAACAAAGATATGCTGACCAATATTATCTACTCGGATGGAGGATCTACCACATTCGAAGATAACTCCAAAGGATATATCATAGGCAAAGGCGATGTGAGCAATGACGGTACATCTAATTTACCTCTTATTATAAATGTTTTATTAGTTAAGAATATAAAACATAATTTACTTAGTATAAGTCAGCTATGTGATAAAGGTTTTAGTATAAATTTTTCTAAAAAAAGGCAATATTTTCAGAATAATAACCCCAATTTTGAAGGTACAAGAGAAAGAAATATTTATATATTAAATATGAAAGTCAATTATAACACAAATATGTGTCTAGTAGCCTAAGATAATGATCCATGATTATGACACAAAAGATTTGTCATATGAATTTTAAAGCTATTAACAAATTATCTAAGAATAATTAAGTTTTAGGTTTACCAAAGATGAATTTTAAAGTAAAAAATATTTTTGATGCTTGTCAATTAGGAAAATTAACTAAATATTCTTTTAAATCTAAGAAAATAATTTCTACATTACAACCACTTATTACATTTGGATCTTTTTTGACCAACTCAAACTCAATCTATAAATCATTATAAATATGTTTTTATGATAGTAGATGATTTTTCAAGATATACTTGGACAGTATTTTTGAAAAATAAAAGCGACACTGATAAAAATTTTAAAATATTTGCTAGAAGAATTCGAAATAGCAAGAATTTAAGAATTAAAAATATCCAGAGCGACCATAGTGGTGAATTCAAAATATCTTTTGAAAAATATTGTAATAAGAAAGGAATTGCTCACAATTTTTCATTTTCTAGAACTCCAAAACAAAATAGAGTTATAGAAAGAAAAAATAAAACTCATCAAGAATGTGCTAGAACATTACTGAATGGAAGTACTCTACCAAAACATTTTTGGGCAGAAGCCATAACAACTGCTTGTTATGTTTTAAATAGAGTTTCCATTAGGCCATTAACTAAACACGTACCATATGAACTTTTTAACGGAAGAAAACCTAACATATCTTATTTTAAAGTTTTTGGTTCAAAATGATTTGTATTAAATACAAAATATGAGCTTGGCAAATTCGATCCATAATCTAGTGAAGGAATATTCATTGATTATTTAGAACGAAGCAAAGCTTATAGAATTTATAATAAAAGAACTAAAGTAATCGAAGAAACACTTCATGTGTTATTCGATGAAAATTTTAAAGTTAATCACAAAATAGAAAATAAAGAAACTATTTTTAGATCAAATGACTCAGATGATGATTTTGATAATACTAAAAGTACTACAGAAAATAATTTAGAAACTAATAATGATATAAGATCCCCACCAAGACTTTTAAGAAATCATCCTACTGAAAATATAATTGAAGAAACTCATACTAACGTAAGAACTCGAAATCAACTAAATCAAACGGGTCACGTAGCTTTTCTTTCGAATATTAAACCTAAATATCCTAAAGAAGCTTCATCTAATGACTACTGGATAATAGCTATGCAGGAAGAATTAAATCAATTTGAATGTAATGATGTTTGGGACTTAGTTCCTAGGCCAAGTAACCAAGCAGTTATCAATACAAAATGGGTTTATAAAAATAAAGCTTACGAGCAAGGAAATATTATTAGAAATAAAGCTAGACTAGTTACTCAAGGTTTTAGTCAAGAAGAAGGAATTGACTATTACGAAATATTTTCACACATAGCTCGTCTAGAAGCTATACGTATTTTTATTAGCATATGCATGTTTTAATAATTTTAAACTTTATCAAATGGATGTAAAAAGTGCATTCTTCAATGGTTTTATAAAAGAAAATGTACATGTAGAACAACCTCCTTTATTCACACATGAAAAATATCCACATCATGTTTGCAAATTAAAAAAGGCTTTATACGGTTTAAAATAGGCACTTCGTACATGGTTAACCGTCTTAAAAGTTATTTAGTTAATTTTGGTTTTAAAATCTGTAAAGTAGATCAAACTATATTTATAAAACAAGATAAAAATAATATTTTAATAATTCAAATTTATGTAGACGAAATTATTTTTAGTTTCACAAACGAAAAATTACGTCAAGAATTTTTAGAAATTATGACAAGAGAATTTGAAATGTCTCACATGGGAGAACTTTCATATTTTATTGGATTACAAATTAAACAATTAACAAATGGAATTTTTATTACAGGAAATTATTGTCAAGGACAAAATTTCACAGTTTTTTAGCCTCAAGGACAGACCTTCAATATTTTATCCTGAAGGACAACTTTCTGTAGATATCAGTTTTTAGTTATTGATAGCAGTTTTTAGGTATCAGTTTATAGTCATCGTTAGCAGTTTTTAGGTATCAGTTTTAGCTCGGTATCAGTTTTGTTGTCCTTATGAATAATTTTGGAAAATGTTTGTCCTTATGAATAATTTTTAGAAGATGTTTGTCCTTGTGGTAAAAATATTGAGGTCGTGTCCTTGAGGCAAAAAATATACAAATTTTTGTCCTTTAAATTAATTCCCCCTTTTTATTAATCAAGAAAAATATTTTAATAATCTCATAAAATGATTTGGTATGGAAAATACTTCAGCTAAACCTACCCCTATGAGTACTACACTGCATGTAACACCCCATGTTTTTACATAACTAAATAAAAGCAAATGAATTAACATAATTGCAAAACAGAATATAAATGTCAAATATATGCATTTTGAATTAAGATGTTACATAGATTTACGCTAAGTGTGTGATTAATTAACGCGTCAATAAATAAAAAAGGAGAATTAATTAAGAGACATAGATGCGTCAATTAGTCAGAGAGTATGTCACTTTTTTAACTTTAATTAATTAAGTGATCTTCCAATAGTGGGAAATGTCTCTGGGGAATAAATTAAATGATAACATAAATATATTAATTTATAATTGAGGCAATCAGTTAATTAAGAAATTAATTAAAGACATAAAGTAAGCGTCAATTAATAAAAGAGGGAAATGTATATGTCAATTAATTGGGCAATGAAGGCGATTTAAATATATACAACTAATAAATGCATGATTGAGTGATGCATAATAATTAATTTGGATATCGATTAAAATAGGAAAACATGTCAATTAATTACTTGAAAATTAGTTGAGAATTTTAAAAAGGGTGTCAATTAATCAAAGAATATGCCCTTCTTACAAGAGATAATAATTGAAATTAATTATTTAGAAGAAAACGCCATTTATAGGATTATTTGTTTCCAAGTTAAAAAGAAAAAAGAATTGGAATGCGTATAAAAATCAAAGTAGTTAAATTTATGATGAAGGTAAGTGAATAAAAATGAATTAAAAAAGTATAACTTTTACATACAATCAATTAATAGAGGTATTAATTGACGTGTTCAAATATGTAAGAAATTATAACGTATAAGAATCAAATAATATTGGATATACATATATGTGTATATATATATATATATATGTATGATCTAATTAATTGGATAATTAATGGGAGAATCTTATTTGAAAGGAAACAGGAATTAATAGGGTCGTATAACAAAGGAATAAATGAATAACATTAAATTCCTGTAATTATATATCTGTTAAGTTTAAGATATATTATTGTTAAATTCCTGTTTAGATAATTTTATTCAACAATTAATCCTATTAATTAAGTTATGCTGAACTATAAGGAATTTATAATTTGTTTACAGTGTTAGGGTTTATGTACGTCTGTTTCTACGTTTTGGATTTCTATGTAAGCGTCATTCTTCTTCTGTTTTCTCCTCCTTCTTCACGTATGGATTAAAACAGATTAAACGTGAATACGGATTAAATAATTAAGAATACTGAAATGAAGGAAATAAGATGTAAAATAATAAAAGTTTGAGGAGTAGAATTACTGTAAAAAAATTGCTTTAAAACGAAAAAAAGTTAATGTAGGAGTAATTATCAGATTAATTGGTTGGTTTAGAAAATAGGATACATTTCCATAACTTAATATCTCAAAGATAACGATAAATGTAACTGCCAGAGTAAAAGAAATAAAAAGGGGGAATTATTGCCAAATAGAGAAACCACTGTATTTTACACTATTCCAAAATAGTAAAAGAATATCTAATAGTTACAGATCATTGTTTATAGTATTATCCAATATTAAGATATGGAAATGGATTATACAGTTTTCATAACCAACCAAATAAAATAGAATTACTTCCTAAAATAGGAGATAATAAAGTAAAGTATGATTGAAACAAGAAAAATATTATTTTAATAATTTGAGGCTATAAAAAAATTAATGAGCCTAAGTCTTCGTTTACTGCGCAGGCTATTTAACTTGGCAATTATTATGATAAGTGAATTATGTAATATTAGAGAATTAAAGAAAAATCTATATCATAATAAAAGAAGGCAGACTAGAGCAGACAAGAAATGCTTTTAATTATATAACGGACTATAAAAGAAGAAAAGGTAATAATTACAAGTAGAATTATAACATAGGTTATAATTATGAAATAAGAACGGAAAAGCTTATCGTGAGACTTATAATAAATTGGTAGGCAATAATAGCAGAGAATAATGATAGAAACTTATTTAAATAACTTATATTAAGATGATAAGCAAATAAAATAGAAATAATAAAAGAGGCTTATTTTATTGAACTTAATGATTTATATATTAAGTTAACTAAGCAAGATAATAAATGTGGCTCATACTAACAACATTTCCTATTAGACATATGGTATCTCACAATAGTTAAAAGTGAGATGAGGGCAAGAATATGCTAATTAAATTAAAATAAGTAGCCAACAGAATAAGAAAGCAAACTAAACGAAAATTAAAAGATTATACTTCAGGTCTAATAGAAGAATCGAAATTTGTTTGGAGCAGCCCAAAGGATGAAGTGCCTAACAAAGCAGTTCATCGCGGATTTCAATAATGGAGAAGCACATCCAACTTAGTATTTTTGGGCTTCAAGGAAGTATGAGACTTCAACGGGATATGATGATACTCTAAGATGGCCCTTTGGGTAGGCCTAACGAAGCTGCACCCCTGGAGGCAGGTCTGTATGTGTTCCATCAAAAGAGTATGCCTTGACTGCATTTGCATTGTAGCCCTAACGAAGCAGACCTTTATAGGCAGTCAGAAGGGCTTGTTGTTCAAAGTAGGGTAGTATGTCCAGTACTTGCAAGTAAGTTTAAGGATAGTCGCATGCGGATGTCAGCCAGCATCAAGTCCAAAGTGATTTTGAGAAAGATTAGAGTTAAACCATCAGGCCAATGATTCTTTCATTTTCGAGACAATGAATGAGGGGCACCACCATTTGGATGTTAGATTGTTTGCAGTAAGGCACGACCACTTAACTCTTTAGAATTCTTTTGGTTAGTTGAGGGGTGGTTGCGTGGGGCCATAGCCACGATGAAGAAGGGGCAGACCAACTAGAATATCTATATTATAGGCCTAACGAAGCAGTCCTTTACTGATATAGAAAATCCCCGACTGAATTCCGTACAAGGTAGACCTTCTTGGCGAGATTCAGATAGTGGACAGAACGATTACGTAGTCCTCATTGTACGCACTGGGTGGTGCATTATGGATGTCCGAGCACTGGCATAGACTAGTGCGGACGCGATTTATGTTTTCATAGTAAGTAGTGCAGTATCTGTATTGTAGGCCTTACAATCCAGTCCTTTATAGATATAGCAACGGAGCAAGACGATGGAGAATTTATATTGTAGGCCTTACGAAGCAGTCCTTTACGGACGTAGTTATGGAACGCTCTCAAAGCAAGACGATAGAGCTCTTTTCGAGGATGATATAGAAGGTACCATGGGTGGTACCTAGGACCAATATGGTCATTGGGCATATAACTTCATATAGGTACATAATAGTTATTAGATTTTAATCTACTATGGAGTAGACGGGCATGGTTCACGAACAGAGGCGAGAGTATTGTAACCTAATGAACCTAATATAAGTGTAAATGAAAAAAATGGTATATGTAGAATTAAGCTTAGAAATGTATAATTTGTCCATTCACCAGAACTTTGGTTCTGAACCCCTCGTCATAACATCCTACAGGTTAGGTAAACGGCAGAGACTTTCCAGCTTTGAGACATTAATTTAGAAAGTTTTATTTTATTGGTGATTATTTACTATTATGCTTTAGTCAGTTCCGCTGTGAGATATTTATCTGAGCTCTGATGTATTTTTCTTTGCCTATTTGCAGGATATCAAATACCCAACTCGGGCTTCAGTGGGCTTGGGTTTTAGCATTTTTTGCGAAAAATCCAGACCCACTAGAAATCAGGTTGTTACATTTGGTATCAGAGTCTAGGTTTTGGATTCCTAGGTAGGTAGTGAGTGCACCTATTTTTATTTTTAAATAAAATATTAATATATTATGTATTAAAATTCAAATAGTCCCCAATTATAGACTTTAACATATAGAAAGTTTTTAGAAGTATATTTGTGCTTAGTTTGCTTGTTGGATTTGAGATGACCCAAGTATGTTGAGCCCTATGTTAATTACCGATTTATAAAATACAAATAAGGCATGTTTTGAGAGAAGATTGGTATCCATATGTTATAGGAAGTGGAGAAGTTCCCTAGGGATAGTAGGGAGAGTGCTTTTATTTTGGAAGAAATAAGAGGTTTTAGTAAGAATAAAATTCACTTTATGTCTGGCCTAATAAAATGGAACTTTTGGAATAAAAAATTTGAAAAATATAATTGTTAATATATTTGAGGAAGTAAATATTGGGTTTTCGAAAAAAAAGTGGTATGAAATTTAAATTGGTTTTTATACGATGTAAATTTTGTTAAAAGTGAAATTCTTTTTGAAGAATTATATATCATGTATAGCTCGCTAGTTTTTTGTAGGTAACAATGATTTTAAATATAAAAATCTAGAGTGTGTTGAGTATCGAAAACGTAGGTTACAACATATATTGTTGTAATAAATGTTTTTAGTAACAAAAAAAGTAAGCATAGACTATGACACTTATAGTAAGTGACTCCAAAAGTAAATGTTTTTACATAGCATATGATATTTGTTAATGTTTATTTCAATTGAATCCAGATATTAGTATTTTTGGGTTGTAGTAACAGTGTTTCACACAACATTTGTTTTGACCCAAATGAGTTTTAAAGATAATTTCTAAAGTGGTTTGTAAGTACACTTATTATTTAAATAAGTATATGAAATTATTTTTTTGGTTATAAAGAAGTTTCAAAAATGATTTCTTTTGAAAAATAATATACGATAAATTAATGAATTTAGTAGTAAATATCTTATGTAAGTAAATTTAGAGTAAACATAACTTAATCTATTGGAATGAAATGAATAATGATATAATTTCCCATGAATCACAAATAAAGATGTTTTGTGCAAGTAATACGTGAAAGAGATGTACAAGGTATGGAAAGCACCATATTTTGTATAGGCTATTTCGGTAAAATATAAAATAAATTTCTTATAATTTCACATAATGTAACGACCCATGTAAATTCGATGCTTAAAATGAATTATATTAATAGGATTTTTAATTTTTTTAATTTTAATTTAGTAAGAAACGGAAATCTTATTTATTTGTATGAAAGAGAATGTTGAAATTAGATGTATCTAGGTTAATTGAAATTTACAAATTGAATGTTTATTGCAATTAAGTGTAATAGTGGAAATTGTTGCAATTAGATATAAGGTTAGAAATAAGTAAATAAAGGCAAGGATTGAATTCATTAATGAAAATAAAATTATATTTAGTACAATCCTTTTTATTTATTATTGGAAGGTGTTAATTATTAAAAATGTGAAAATTTGAAAATAGATTCAAATTGTATGTAGATAATAAATTGCAATAATTAAAGTTAGTAATAAATGGAATATCAAAACTATTCATAAAGTGAATATAAGTAGATGTAACAAATGAATAGGAAATGCTAGTTATTCATAAAGTGAAGAAATGGAACCTAGATGGAATAAGAAATTGGATTTAGAATCTTAATTTGTAGATGTGCATATATTTATAAAGGGATTATAAAAGGGTAAAATAACCATATACAAGTATATTAAAGGTTGTAATAGTAGGGTACTAGTAAATTCACTCATTTACCTATAAAGATAATTAGGTGTGCCTTAATTGTGATTAATAAAATAACGAAAGGAGTAAATATATTTATTTAGACTATTAATTTCAACTGGATAAGGATTTTAAGTAATAGAGTTAATGCGAGGTAAGTAATGCTGAATTTAGGTTAATAATAATGAATAGTAATAAATTGAAAATTTGTAGCATATATCATAATTTACATGCTTCCTTGTTAATGGAATTAGAATGTGTAATAAGTAATAATCAGATAAAGGAACGTTACCCTAATGGAAAAGGAAATAATTAAGTGTTGAGTAAATTATAGGATCGTATTTATTATAAACGTTATTCTAATAATAATGGTTAATTGTGGAATTAATATGGGGAGTATATAAAGAAATAACTAGGGAAGTATACGTTATAAGTTAATTATAACCTAAACTTATGTGCAAGGTTGAAATTGGATCTAATTGGAAACTTATTTAATAAATTGGATTATAGAAAGATTATTTTAAGAAAATATTAAGTACTATAATTAGTAGAATGACTTACATTTAAGATTTGAGATAGAGATTTGTCTAAGGAATTATAAAGTTAAGTAAATCAAGGTGATAGAAAAATTTTGAATTATAGAAGGTGAATTTGAATAGTGAGTCAATTGGTTAATTTATAATAGTAGGACTTATTGAGATAAATG
Organism: Allium cepa; assembly: GCA_030765085.1. NCBI lineage: Eukaryota > Viridiplantae > Streptophyta > Magnoliopsida > Asparagales > Amaryllidaceae > Allium > Allium cepa. The sequence goes on from CM060941.1 coordinate 514,519,899, forward strand.
AAATCAAATTTTATTTATTATGTTAAATAAAGAATTACGTTGAAATAGGATATTTATGTGATAATTTTTAATCCAAAGGGTAAACCCTTATATTTGAGATTAATGAAAGGAACAAATATAGTTTGATTCAATAAAAAAGGAAGTTTTGGAAATTTATCAACAGTTTTGGATTTTATGGAATTGAGTATTTATATTGATTTAATCTTCAATAAATTGACATTTAAAATTTGTTAAATCATTTTAAATATTGAGAAAATAGTACTAAATCGATTGCAATAGATATAAATAAATTTTTACGTTAATGTTAATATAAAGTACTTTTTGAAGATAACGTCAAATTCATTTATGGAGATTTAGTTAAATGGGAACTTTGATTTTGAGAAATAAAAGCGTATTAATGTGACTAAAGGTTAGAGTATGATTATTGTATGTTGCCTATTTTGGTAGCTTGTTAATTTACAATTTTGAAATCGGTTACAATAATTTTTAATTGAGTATTGCGTTAATGTTAATTAAAGTAGTATTTGTAACAATGTTAAGACTTTCGTATTGGATAGTTTGCTGCAATATAAGACTTGGAAATAAAGTTATTAACGTATTGGAAAACAATTACATTTGATGAAATTAAATGTTGAAATATTACATAGATAAGAATTTAGATGAAATGGATTAATTTATGAAATAAAATGGTAAGTAATTATAATATTGTTATTAATAATAGACATTACTTTAAGGATAATTAATGTAGTAACGTAAGGTGAAAATGTAAATTAAAAGGGAAACGTGAAATTTAGTTAAGGCGGTAATTTATGAATTAGGAATAAAATTCAAATGTTATATTAGGCTGTAAATCAATTTGGGAATAAAATTTTATTTAATTGGGGTAAATTGATATATACTAATGTTAAATATATACATAAGATGATGATTGATTTAATAAAGAGAATTGAATACAAATGATATAAAATTTCATTTGAAATAAGATTTTATAATTTATTGAATTTACTTTAATTAAAGGTAAACACTAAAATTTTTGAAATAAATCTTTATTTGATATAGAGGTTTGGTTAATAAATTTGAAGCTAATTGCAATCAGAAATGATAGGAATGGTAAGTTGACCATTTATTCATAATAAGATCTAAAAATCAAATAAATGGATTATGGAATTTAAATTTGACAAATTGTGAATTCATTTAAATTCGGATCCATCTGTCTATTCCAACTTCATCTATAAATACCCCGCTAAACCCTAGCCTCCGCCTATTCTCATTTGTCTGCGCGCAAAATTTCATCAGCTCCTTCTCCTTCTCAATGGCAGACAAACAAATCTTAGATCCAAATAAAAATTTCAAACGAAATCAAAAGCTAAAATTCAAACTTCTCAGAAAAATCTGGAAGCAAAACGCATGAGGGAGAGAGGGAAAGAAAGGGGGATGACGTGGCGCTTGAAGGTGTTCTTTTATTTCTATTTTTTTTTTTGAAATTTCAATCACCATTAATGCGTATAACTTTCTCCTACGAACTCCGTTTCACGCAAGATTTTTTTTGTTAGGATCAAAATAAAATTCCAGATCTTTTGACACTGGTTTGGACAGATTTGGAGACCGTCGAATTTTTGGATTTAAATCGGATTTTTAATTCGATTTAAATTCAAAAGGTGAGAGTTTTAACCCACTCACAATTTCTAAAATTTCTTGTGTTTGTTAAATTAATTTTAGATATGGGTAGAAATTCTTTTTATGACTGTTTGGCATGTTTTATTCACTAATTCTATTTAAACGCATTTATTTAATATAACTGTAAATTTATTTATTTATTGCATAAATTTGACAGTTAGAATTTATTTAATTGCATATTAACTGCCAGTCATAGTTATGTTAAATTTTTATTTCATATTAACTGCCAGTTAAATTTACGTTTATTTTTGCATATAAACTGCCAATTAACAGTTATTAAATTTATTTTGAGTATAAACTGATAGTTGATACCATTATTTATCACCTGTTATGTATTGATGATTGTTTGAAATTGGATGATGACTGTGATAAATGGATGTATGATTTGATGGATGAATGAATGATTAATTTTATTAATTGCTAGTTGCTATGCATTTCATTCATTCGGGATTGCGGTTTGAAATGATATACAACCACATTTTTATTTTAAATTGCGGATTGAAATGATAAACATCTGTATCACTTGACCATAGAGTAGAAAATTTTATACAGGCACCGCGGTATATATATATAAAAATATTTTGAAATGTTTTCTATGATTTTGTAAAGCTATATATATGGATTATGGGTTTTGATTTGGTTATTAATAAAGGTTATTTATATATAGTAAATTCCGGGTTTTAAACTTTGTATAAAATGGATTTGAAGTATAAAATAAAGTTTGATTTTTTGAGATCAAGCATTTATTTGAAATTTAAATTCTAGAGTTTTAATGACTTAAAAGAGAATAAGGTTGAAGATGAATATTAAGTTAAATTGGAATTTAATAAAAAGTTAGAATTTTTAAAGGATATGATTTACAACTTGATTTTGTGTGGAGCGATTTAAATGAATATCAGGTTGATTTAAATGAATATATAATAAATTGAAAGAATATCCAGTTATGTGAAGATAAAGGTTTTACTTAGATTATATTGAATTCATTAAGTAAACATTTCAAGTCTAAATAATAAGTAATTGAATTTGATATATATGGGTTTGTCAAATAAGTTGTTTTTGAAATGGTGAAATATTTAAAGCTTTGAAACATAAGAATTAAAATGGTATTTGGAAGTTTAAATCGATATTTGGAATTGATTTGTGAAATGTGAAGAAGCTATTTTGTTTTATAAAAGTAATCTAATATTTGACCATTTAAGAGATGGAAACTTGTTTCAAAGTTATGATTTTCAAGGCAGTATAATTTGAAATTTTATATTCAAGAGTTTTAACCTCTAAATATTTACTTTGAAAACCCTATGATTTTGGAAAGTATATATATTGGAATAAAATGATATCATATTAATTCGGGTTTTAAAAGGAAATGATATCATATTTATATGGTTTTGAAATGGATATTTTATTCTGGTTTTAAAGTATAATTATTTTAAATGACCGCGGTGTTATAATAACGATTGGTTGGCAAAGAGACCGGGATCAGATATGGACATACTCTCTGTCGATACCGAAAACCACTTTGACTAACCGTGTACGCGGTGGAGATTCCAGAATGAAGTAGGTTGGTGGCGGCGTTTCCTGTAAGGTAAATACGTGGACCCAACTCCCGTGAGTTGGCATAAGGTGGCTAAAACAGGAGCGATTGATGGGTTAATGAGGTAGCACCTCTGATCGGACACTTCCCTTCGATACTATACACTGACTTTGGATTTTTTGGTGGTCGCCTTCACTTTTGATTTCTTTGATGTGGGGAGTTTGTTCGAGGTGGGCGGCAGCTGCGCGCTGCGCGTTTCCATCGGCCCGGAAGCGTAATTGGTATATCTACCCTGGCATTGCCTAGTTGTGCCGTGTCACCTACCCTAGCGCGCCTTATACGATTTTGTTTTGTACCATACCTATGGAGTGCCCTCTGACGACGCCCAGTACGGGGGAGATTGCAGTACTGTATAGACTATGAGAATATATAACTGTGTTAAGGTGGAAAATGTAAAGCCTTATCGCTATTTAGAAGTAAGTTTATTTTACAAATAGACACTATTATAATAGCGCAATATACTACATAGTAAATAGTTTAACGGATCCTTAGGAGATGTAAATCCCGAGCATCTCTTGAGTTACTGCACTCACATTTATTCCTGTTGATTTAACTTACATAAGATCTTTTAGTTCTGACTCGAGTGTTTTGTCTTTTCAATTCGCTCGGGTCAGTCCGAGCGTTTCAGGATCGAAGACTTTAGCTCTAGAGGACGAAGATGGAGATTTCTATTATTACCTACTATACTATTCCACTACACTCAATATTGTTCCGCTGCATTGTATTGGTATGTGTAACTCTGATATTCATTGTGTAAGTAAAATCAAATATTTTGTAAAACAGCTTCATGAACTGTACATTTGATTATTATATTTTATCCTTCCGCTGTGAGATTCTATTTTGTTTTTATTTATTTCTTTCTTGTTTTCTTATTTACCCCATAACAATCCGACCTTCCGTATGGTTTGAATTGGCATGTGTGTCGATTTAAAGCGTGCGAAAAGTCGGGACGTTACAGTTGGTATCAGAGCTTTGGTTTAGCGATAAACCTTAGTTTGTGGGGGTTTGACTCTTTACTAACAGGGTAGTAATACCCTATGGGAGTCACTGAATGTATATATATGAGAGAGCGTATTTGTTAGTGTTATAAATTTTTTTTAATATTGTGTTGATCTGTTCCGTTTTGTATTTATAAATTCTGGTTGGTGCATGGGACGCTGTGACATCAATAGGAATTTCTAAACACTTAATAGGACAGACCGACATAATATTTGTTTTTAATATAGGTGAATGAAATAATTTTGCCTATTATATTTTCTATATATAAAATAAAATTTTCAAATGATATCTATATTTGATTGCAATATCTTGGTTGTTAGGAATAAAATTTATAAATAATAGGTAAATAAGATTAAAAATAAATAAATGTAATTTGGGAATTTAGAACTTAAGTTCCGGGGTTTTTGAAAACTTCTTTCAAATGATTTGGAATATAATAATATTGTTATAAATATTTTCTGATATAAATATTTAATATAATTTAAAAGAAATTGTTTTAAAGAAGATTTTTGGAGAAAATAAGTTTTATACTTTCCTCTCTGTCGCTGGTTTCGGTGATGAGTGCACGCATCATCGACATTCATTTTCGAGTTTCGAAGTGGGAAGGCCACTATAGTAATTAACTGCAGAATCGTTAAGAAATTTTATCGTTTTAATTATAATTGGATATATATGTTAAGTGTAGATATCTATGTATTATTTTAAATGATTTAAAATTAAACCCGGTATTTGGTTCTTAGGTTCCAGTTAATTAATAGGACAATTAAGTGTAGCAAATTTGAACCTTTAAGTAAAGTAAAAATGGTATTAAATGAAATTGGAAATTTGTAACTTATGAAATAAAGATTACTATTATTGAACTTCAATTTAATTTAAGGAAATAGAACAAACTTGTATAACTTTCAATTATACTCTTAAATAACATATATAACTTACCAAATATTAAAAGTTGAAATGTTTAATAGGAAATGTAATGAAAATTGTACAAGTAAAGGTAGGTAATGAAGTATTCAATGAAATCGCTGTTAAATGAGAATTTAATGTTTTAAACTTAAGTTATAATTGAAATTTTACCAAGTAAATATAATTAAAGGTAAGTATGGTAAATAAACGATTATAAACTTAAGTAATTAAAGTGAAAATAAATGAATGTAATATAATAAAGAGAAATTGTAAATTTAAGAAATAGGGTAGAGTTATTTCTGAATATAATTGAAAGAAATAAAATGGAAATAAAATTGAATGAAATAAATGAAAATAAAAGATAAACTGTTATATGAATGAAAAGAATCAAACAACTAATGTATGAAATAAAATTTATAATAAGTTAAATTGATTTGTTGATTTAAATTGTTGTTTGTCGTGGTTTGGAGTTGTTGGGTAAGGGAACTTTAATCTTGTTGGGATGGATGAATAATCCATTGGGTTTAATCTAAGACTGTTGAGTAAATGATGCACTTGATGGTTTATTCTTCATTCCGTATAACTTAAAAGTTTTAAACCCGAACAACTATTTGTTTGTTTGATTGAATGGTTGTTTGTATTTGTTGTATATGTTGTTTGTTGAAATTGATGGTTGTTGTATTGATTAGTTGATAGTGATTGAAACCACTTAAATATTTCACTTTATATAAATTGTTACCTCTTTGGATTTTTATAAGTGAAATACAGGTTATGGAAGCAATTGTTACTGCTTTTGGTTTTATAAATTAAGCGTAAATTGCACGACAAATAGGTACGTTTCGAATTACGGTTTATAGCGCTATTTTATACATTTTCCCGTGTAGGGATACATATTATTTTTGGAAAATATTTGTGTATATTGTTATATTTTGATATTATATTTTCTCCCGAGCCTCTCCGTACAAAGGAGACTCTGCCAAAATTCTCCGTAAAGTTTTAGACTTGGAATATTTTAAAAATGTTTTCCGAACTTTAATAATTTAAGCATAAAAAGATATAATGATTATAAAATGGGTATATTTTATTTGAGGTAATAAATTTAGTAATTTATTGTTTATGAGTTAATATTTTTAACAAGATGTATTGTTATTTAATTCTTCTTTTCCCTTCCTTTCCTTTTCGGGGACGAAAAGTTTTGAGTGGGGGAGAGTGTAACGACCCGTGTAAATTCGATGCTTAAAATGAATTATATTAATAGGATTTATAATTTTTTTAATTTTAATTTAGAAAGAAACGGAAATCTTATTTATTTGTATGAAAGGGAATGTTGAAATTAGATGTATCTAGGTTAATTGAAATTTACAAATTGAATGTTTCTTGCAATTAAGTGTAATAGTGGAAATTGTTGCAATTGGATATAAGGTTAGAAATAAGTAAATAAAGGCAAGGATTGAATTCATTAATGAAAATAAAATTTTATTTAGTACAATCCTTTTTATTTATTATTGGAAGGTGTTAATTATTAAAAATGTGAAAATTTGAAAATAGATTCAAATTGTATGTAGATAATAAATTGCAATAATTAAAGTTAGTAATAAATGGAATATCAAAACTATTCATAAAGTGAATATAAGTAGATGTAACAAATGAATAGGAAATGCTAGTTATTCATAAAGTGAAGAAATGGAACCTAGATGGAATAAGAAATTGGATTTAGAATCTTAATTTGTAGATGTGCATATATTTATAAAGGGATTATAAAAGGGTAAAATAACCATTTACAAGTATATTAAAGGTTGTAATAGTAGGATACTAGTAAATTCACTCATTTACCTCTAAAGATAATTAGGTGTGCCTTAATTGTAATTAATAAAATAACGAAAGGAGTAAATGTATTTATTTAGAGTATTAATTTCAACTGGATAAGGATTTTAAGTAATAAGGTTAATGCGAGGTAAGTAATGCTGAATTTAGGTTAATAATAATGAATAGTAATAAATTGAAAATTTGTAGCATATATCATAATTTACCTGCTTCCTTGTTAATGGAATTAGAATGTGTAATAAGTAATAATCAGATAAAGGAACGTTACCCTAATGGAAAAGGAAATAATTAAGTGTTGAGTAAATTATAGGATCGTATTTATTATAAACGTTATTCTAATAATAATGGTTAATTGTGGAATTAATATAGGGAGTATATAAAGAAATAACTAGGGAAGTATACATTATAAGTTAATTATAACCTAAACTTATGTGCAAGGTTGAAATTGGATCTAATTGGAAACTTATTTAATAAATTGGATTATAGAAAGATTATTTTAAGAAAATATTAAGTACTATAATTAGTAGAATGACTTGCATTTAAGATTTGAGATAGAGATTTGTCTAAGGAATTATAAAGTTAAGTAAATCAAGGTGATAGAAAAAATTTGAATTATAGAAGGTGAATTTGAATAGTGAGTCAATTGGTTAATTTATAATAGTAGGACTTATTGAGATAAATGAAATCAAATTTTATTTATTATGTTAAATAAAGAATTACGTTGAAATAGGATATTTATGTGATAATTTTTAATCCAAAGGGTAAACCCTTATATTTGAGATTAATGAAAGGAATAAATATAGGTTGATTCAATAAAAAAGGAAGTTTTGGAAATTTATCAAAAGTTTTGGATTTTATGGAATTGAGTATATATATTGATTTAATCTTCAATAAATTGACATTTAAAATTTGTTAAATCATTTTAAATATTGAGAAAATAGTACTAAATCGATTGCAATAGATATAAATAAATTTTTACGTTACTGTTAATATAAAGTACTTTTTGAAGATAACGTCAAATTCATTTATGGAGATTTAGTTAAATGGGAACTTTGATTTTGAGAAATAAAAGCGTATTAATGTGACTAAAGGTTAGAGTATGATTATTGTATGTTGCCTATTTTGGTAGCTTGTTAATTTACAATTTTGAAATCGGTTGCAATAATTTTTAATTGAGTATTGCGTTAATGTTAATTAAAGTAGTATTTGTAAAAATGTTAAGACTTTCGTATTGGATAGTTTGCTGCAATATAAGACTTGGAAATAAAGTTATTAACGTATTGGAAAACAATTACATTTGATGAAATTAAATGTTGAAATATTACATAGATAAGAATTTAGATGAAATGGATTAATTTATGAAATAAAGTGGTAAGTAATTATAATATTGTTATTAATAATAGATGTTACTTTAAGGATAATTAATGTGGTAACGTAACGTGAAAATGTAAATTAAAAGGGAAACGTAAAATTTAGTTAAGGTAGTAATTTATGAATTGGGAATAAAATTCAAATGTTATATTAGGCTGTAAATCAATTTGGGAATATAATTTTATTTAATTGGGGTAAATTGATATATACTAATGTTAAATATATACATAAGATGATGATTGATTTAATAAAGAGAATTGAATACAAATGGTATAAAATTTCATTTGAAATAAGATTTTATAATTTATTGAATTTACTTTAATTAAAGGTAAACACTAAAATTTTTGCAATAAATCTTTATTTGATATGGAAGTTTGGTTAATAAATTTGAAGCTAATTGCAATCAGAAATGATAGGAATGGTAAGTTGACCATTTATTCATAATAAGATCTAAAAATCAAATAAATGGATTATTGGAATTTAAATTTGATAAATTGTGAATTCATTTAAATTCGGATCCACCCGTCTATTCCAACTTCATCTATAAATACCCCGCTAAACCCTAGCCTCCGCCTATTCTCATTTGTCTGCGCGTAAAATTTCATCAGCTCCTTCTCCTCCTCAATGGCAGACAAACAAATCTTAGATCCAAATAAAAATTCCAAACGAAATCAAAAGCTAAAATTCAAACTTCTCAGAAAAATCTGGAAGCAAAACGCATGAGGGAGAGAGGGAAAGAAAGGGGGATGACGTGGCGCTTGAAGGTGTTCTTTTATTTCTATTTTTTTTTTTGAAATTTCAATCACCATTAATGCGTATAACTTTCTCCTACGAACTCCGTTTCACGCAAGATTTTTTTTGTTAGGATCATAATAAAATTCCAGATCTTTTGACACTGGTTTGGAAAGATTTGGAGACCGTCGAATTTTTGGATTTAAATCGGATTTTTAATTCGATTTAAATTCAAAAGGTGAGTGTTTTAACCCACTCACAATTTCTAAAATTTCTTGTGTTTGTTAAATTAATTTTAGATATGGGTAGAAATTTTTTTATGACTGTTTGGCATGTTTTATTCACTAATTCTGTTTAAACGCATTTATTTAATATAACTGTAAATTTATTTATTTATTGCATAAATTTGACAGTTAGAATTTATTTAATTGCATATTAACTGCCAGTCATAATTATGTTAAATTTTTATTTCATATTAACTGCAAGTTAAATTTACGTTTATTTTTGCATATAAACTGCCAATTAACAGTTATTAAATTTATTTTGAGTATAAACTGATAGTTGATACCATTATTTATCACCTGTTATGTATTGATGATTGTTTGAAATTGGATGATGACTGTGATAAATGGATGTATGATTTGATGGATGAATGGATGATTAATTTTATTAATTGCAAGTCGCTATGAATTTCATTCATTCGGGATTGCGGTTTGAAATGATATACAACCTCATTTTTATTTTAAATTGCGGATTGAAATGATAAACATTCGTATCACTTGACCATGGGATAGAAAATTTTATACAGGCACCGCGGTATATATATATAAAAATTATTTTGAAATGTTTTCTATGATTTTGTAAAGCTATATATATGGTTTATGGGTTTGATTTGGTTATTAATAAAGGTTATTTATATATAGTAAATTCTGGGTTTTAAACTTTGTATAAAATGGATTTGAAGTATAAAATAAAGTTTGATTTTTTGAGATCAAGCATTTATTTGAAATTTAAATTCTAGAGTTTTAATGACTTAAAAGAGAATAAGGTTGAAGATGAATATTAAGTTAAATTGGAATTTAATAAAAAGTTAGAATTTTTAAAGGATATGATTTACAACTTGATTTTGTGTGGAGCGATTTAAATGAATATCAGGTTGATTTAAATGAATATATAATAAATTGAAAGAATATCCAGTTATGTGAAGATAAAGGTTTTACTTAGATTATATTGAATTCATTAAGTAAACATTTCAAGTCTAAATCATAAGCAATTGAATTTGGTATATATGGGTTTGTCAAATGAGTTGTTTTTGAAATGGTGAAATATTTAAAGCTTTGAAACATAAGAATTAAAATGGTGTTTGGAAGTTTAAATCGATATTTGGAATTGATTTGTGAAATGTAAATAAGCTATTTTGTTTTATAAAGGTAATCTAATATTTGACCATTTAAGAGATGGAAACTTGTTTCAAAGTTATGATTTTCAAGGTAGTATAATTTGAAATTTTATATTCAAGAGTCTTAACCTCTAAATATTTACTTTGAAAACCCTATTATTTTGGAAAGTATATATATTGGAATAAAATTATATCGTATTAATTCGGGTTTTAAAAGGAAATGATATCATATTTATATAGTTTTGAAATGGATATTTTATTCTGGTTTTAAAGTATAATTATTTTAAATGACCGCGGTGTTATAATAACGATTGGTTGGCAAAGAGGCCGGGATCGGATATGGACATACTCTCTGTCGATACCGAAAACCACTTTGACTAACCGTGTACGCGGTGGAGATTCCAAAATGAAGTAGGTTGGTGGCGGCGTTTCCTGTAAGGTAAATACGTGGACCCAACTCCCGTGAGTTGGTATAAGGTGGCTAAAACAGGAGCGATTGACGGGTTAATGAGGTAGCACCTCTGATCAGACACTTCCCTTCGATACTATACTCTGACTTTGGATTTTTCGGTGGCAACCTTCAATTTTGATTTCTTTGATGTGGGGAGTTTGTTCGAGGTGGGCGGCAGCTGCGCGCTGCGCGTTTCCATCGGCCCGGAAGCGTAATTGGTATATCTACCCTGGCATTGCCTATTTGTGCCGTGTCACCTACCCTAGCGCGCCTTATACATTTTGTTTTGTACCATACCTATGGAGTGCCCTCTGACGACGCCCAGTATGGGGGAGATTACGGTACTGTATAGACTATGGAAATATATAACTGTGTTAAGGTGGAAAATGTAAAGCCTTAACGCTATTTAAAAGTAAGTTTATTTTACAAGTAGACACTATTATAATAGCGCAATATACTATATAGTAAATAGTTTAACGGATCCTTAGGAGATGTAAATCCCGAGCATCACTTGAGTTACTGCACTCACATTTATTCCTGTTGATTTAACTTACATAAGATCTTTTAGTTCTGACTCGAGTGTTTTGTCTTTTCAATTCGCTCGGGTCAGTCGGAGCGTTTCAGGATCGAAGACTTTAGCTCTAGAGGACGAAGACGGAGATTTCTATTATTATCTACTATATTATTCCACTACACTCAATATTGTTCCGCTGCATTGTATTGGTATGTGTAACTCTGATATTCATTGTGTAAGTAAAATCAAATATTTTGTAAAACAGCTTCATGAACTGTATATTTGATTATTATATTTTATCCTTCCGCTGTGAGATTCTATTTTGTTTTTATTTATTTCTTTCTTGTTTTCTTATTTACCCCATAACAATCCGACCTTCCGTATGGTTTGAATTGGCATGTGTGTCGATTTAAAGCGTGCGAAAAGTTGGGACGTTACACATAAACATGAAACTCTCCTTTAAAGGATTCATAGAAGATTTTAGCGTTAATGGTTTCTCATAAGAGAAAGTAATTCCAATACATTGAGGTATAAAACCATTAAGTGTTGTGAGTTAGTAACTCCTTCAAGGTTAAGTAATTGGAAGAGTAGGAAAGTTAAGAAGTTTTTGATAAAATAATTCTTCTTATCTGCTCTAGTTTTAGTAAATTTGAAAATGTATGAGAAAAAGTAGGATAATTTGAAAAATGTTAGGACATTTTTTTTGAAGTCAAGAAAAAAAAATGTTTTAAAAACAAGCAAGACATATTTTAAATAAAGATGGTTTGGTGGAAAAGTAAATAAGTTTAATATAAAATTTTAAATAACCTTTGAATTTAACAAAACTTCAAAATTACACTTTCAAAGGCAAGAATTTTAGGATTTGATGTTTCAAAAATTTAGAAGCTTTAATTTTTGAAGTAAAATGATAAATACCAAACTGAACCAGACTTATAGAAATCAGTTTCTAGGTGTAACGGAAAAAGTACAATGATATAGTAGTAATTACTCCTAGTAGTAAAAAAAGTTCGTGTAAGGTGTATAGGACACTAGTGAAAACCTAAAAATGTTGCTTCATGTGTGTGACAATAGAAGAGTAGTGAAGTGATATTAGTAAGATAGTAAGACACACGTGGTCGGAAAAGCAGATCTTAGTCGGAGAAAAATGAAGGGTAAGGAGAAAATATTCCAAGCTTTGTTGCCTTTTTAGATAGAGACCGCATAGATTGAAACCCTTATCCATTGCGGTAAAAGAGACTTAGTTTTTTTTGAGCATGGAATAGAAGAGATGAACATATCTTATTCATCATGAGTAATACAACGTATGTTGGTAACAAGTAATAGACAGTAGGAGGAGCATATGAGTTACCTGGATTTCTAGACTAGGACCTTTCTGTATAAAAGTGGACATGTTCCTAGACCTCCTTGCCCAAGGTGATAGCTGTGTTTAGCTGCTATATAAAAAAAAGAGTAAAAGCAGAATTAGATAAATAAAAAGAAAATAACAAATTTAAAGAAAGCGACAGAAGCATCAATATAAAAATTTAAAAAGAGATATTTTCTTATGTAAACTGTGCTTGGGGAAGTAAATAATTTTTTCTTTTAAAAAAATAGTAGCCTAAATCCCAATTACGGAGGAGATGTGCGTAAAAGAAAATCTGAAAAATATGAAGTTTTTTCATTTTCTACCTTCTTTCTGACATAAGAGATCGAATTCAAAAAATTATATTTTTCTGAAATTCAAATATTTGAGTTGTGTGGTAGGGTTTGGATGCAAAATTAGTTGACCTAAACCCCTTTTCAATAGGAGTGTGAGAAAAATTGGAAGAAAAGTATTTTAAATTTTCAAAAATTGCATTCATATACAAATTGCAAGTATATTTAGGATTTGTGCATCATGTTTTAAAAATATTTTTTTAAAGAAGCAAAGCATTCATATAAGAGGTACCGCTTAGAAATTCATGTACATGCATATATTTTGTATTAAATAACACTTTTGCACAAGAGCGCAGATGGTCGAAAAATTGGATGTACACAATGTGGATGTAATTGATGCGAGGAATTGCATAATTTTACCCTTGTCGAATTTCGGGGACAAAATTTCCTAAAGGGTGAGAGAATGTAACACTTTGTATTTTTATATAATTAAATAAAATCAATTGAATTAACATAATAGCAAAACAGAATATAAATGTCAAATATATGCATTTAAGAATTAAGAGGTTACATAGATTTACGCAAGCATTGAGTGTGTGATTAGTTGACGCATTAATCAATTAAAAGAGGAATTAATTAAGAGACATAAAGCTTCAATTAGTCAGAGAATATGTCACTTTTATAATATTAATTAATTAAGGGATCTTCTAATAAAGGGAAATATACGTAGGGAATAAATTAAATGATAATATACATATATTAATTTTTAGTCGATGCAATCAAGTAACTAAGAAATGAATTAAAGACATTAAGTAAGCGTCAATTAATAAAAGAGGAAAACTTATATGTTAATTAATTGGATAAAATTGGCAGTTTAAATATATACAAGTAATAAATGCATGATTGAGTGAAACATAAGAATTAATTTGGATATCGATTAAAATGAGAAAACGTGTCAATTAATTAATTGGCAATTAGTTGAGCGTTTTGAAAAGGGTGTTAATTAGTCAAAGAATATGTCATTCTTGTGGTAGCTAATAATATAAATTAATTATTTAGAAGAAAATGCTAGTTATAATATAATTTGGTTCCAAGTTAAAAAGAAAAAAAAATTGGAATGCATATAAAAATCAAACGGAATAATTAAGTTTATGATGAAGGTAAGTTAATAAGAATAAACTAAAAAAGTATAACTTTTATATAGAATCAATTAATAGAGGTATTAATTGACGTGTTCAAATAGGTACGAAATTATAATGTATAAGAATCAATTAATATTGGATATACATGTACATACATACATACATACATATATATATGATCTAATTAATTGGATAATTAATGAGAGAATCTTATTTAGAAGGAAAAAATGAATTAATATGGTCGTATAATGATGGAATAAATGAATAACATTAGAGAATTATATGTTATAAGATAACGTAAATAAATCAATAAATGATGGTGAGGGTTGTTTTTAGCGTTAATCGGATGTTTCATAGTTGTTCACTACACGTACAAATTGAACGTAACTTAACCATATCCCACACTATTTTCTTTGAATCAGCTGCTTCCATTTATAGCAAACTCCTCTGCTCTTCTCCCTCTTCCTTTCACCTATGGCAATCAAATCTTTCCCCAACCAAAAAAATGAAATTAAGCAAAGAAATAAATACAAGCAAATCAAAGAATTGCGCAAAAACTTCGGGGAATTTGCAGCGAATTAAAAAGGCGGAAAAGCGTTGCAATTTAAAAGGGATGGAGATTGAAGCTAAGGATGATAGGTGAGTGGATTTATTTATATATCTTTTAAGTTTGAGATGTTATCGTTAAATTTCTATATAGATAATTTTATTCAATAATGAATCCTATTAATTAAGTTATGCCAAACTATAAGGAATTTACAGTTTATTTACAGTGTTAGTATTATTTACATATGTTTCTACGTTTTAGGTTTCTATGCAAGCGTCATTCTTCTTCTATTTTCTCCTCCTTCACGTATGGAATAGAATAGATTAAACGTGAATATGGATTAAATAATTAAGAATACTGAAACGAAGGAAATAAGATGTAAAATAATAAAAGTTTGAGGAATAGAATTACTGTAATAAATTACGTTAAAATGGAAAAAGTTTATTTAGGAGTAATTATTAGATTAATTGGTTGGCTTAGAAAATAGGATACATTTCCATAACTCAATATCTAAAAAATAACTATAGACGTAACTGCCAGAATAAAAGAAATAAAAAAAGGGAGTTAGTGTAAAATAGAGAAACCACTGTATTTTACACTATTCCAAAATAATAAAAGAAATATCTAACAGTTACGGATTATTGTTTATAATATTATCCAATATTAAGATATGGAAATGGATTATATAATTTTCATAACCAACCAAATAAAATAGAATTACTTCCTAAAATAGGAGACAATAAAGTAAAGTATGATTTGAAACAAGAAAATTATTAATTTAATAATTTGAGGCAATAGTAAAATTAATGAGCCTAAGTCTGCATTTACTGCGCATGCTATTTAACTAGGTAATTATTATGATAAGTGAATTATGTTATATTAGATAATTAAAGAAAATTCTATATCATAATAAAAGAAGGCAGACTAGAGAAGACAAGAAATGCTTTAATTATATAATGGACTATAAAAGAATAAAAAGTAATAATTACAAGTACAATTATAACATAGGTTATAATTATGAAATAAGAACGGAAAAGCTTATCGTTGGACTTATAATAAATTTGTAAGCAATGATAGTAGAGAATAATAATAAAGCTTATTTAAACAACTTATATTAAGACGATAAGCAAATAAAACAGAAATAATAAAAGAGGCTTATTTTATTGAAATTAAGGATTCTTATATTAAGTTAAGCTCATACTAACAGAATTCCTATCAGACCTATGGTTATCTCACAATAGTTAGAAGTGCGACGAGTGCAAGAATATGCTAAATTAATTAAAATAAGTAGCCAATAGAATAAGAAAGCAAACTAAATGCAAATTAAAATATTAGACTTAGGATCTAATAGAAGAATCGAAATGCGTTTGGAGCAGCCCAAAGGATGAAGCGCCTAATGAAGCAGTCCATTATGGATTTCAAAAGTGGAGAGGCACTTCCAACTTAGTATTTTTAGGCTTCAAGGAAGCACGACCAAAGGCACAGATCCTTCAATGTGCTCCACTTAATCCAACCTCGTGCTGGAAGCTATGAGAAAGTCTACAAGAAAGACTTCCAAACCTCCATGCGATCTATTCATCTTAAAATGTCAATTGGGCTAGAGTAATTCTTGATGAATTCCTCACAGTTAACCACAAGCGGAGCTACAAAACAATCTTCTATGGAGCTTTCATTTTGCAGATACTCATGAAGTTTGGCATCACCATCCTCGATGCTGATTTCATTACCATCGGTGAGCTTAACACTAAGATGTTAAGCCTTATGGGCTTGCCAAAAAACGCCCATCACCTCAAGAATAATTAGCTTCCAATAATAGGCGGCAAATAGGGCTCAAGGGGGTTTCGCAAACCCACGAGACTCACATTGGCTCCTCCTCCTACCAACCTTCCATCCAAGTCAAGGAGGAAGAAGATGATAACATCATATAACTCCACAGTGATTTTTGTCCAAAGCAAGGACTAATCACTCTTTCTAGGAATCAAAGCAAGCTAAATTGATATTTGGTCAACATTGAGAAAAGTGTCGTAAGACCAATAAGAAGCTCAACTCCATCAAGGGCTTCTCAAATAAAATTTAGGAATTGCACCAGCTTTATTTCAACAAGTGTAGCCGAATGTCCTCCCGCTCCTTTCTCTTGGTCAACATCCGAGGAGGAAGAAGAGGAAGAATTAGAGGAAGTTTAGTCTATCTTTTCATATGCTTATGTATGTTTTTATTATTGTTTTGTCATGTTGTATCCATGAACAAGTATGGTTTTTTTGCATATTTTAATGTTAAATCGATGACTTTTTCACCTTTTCTAATCTATGTTTGTTTATACTATTTATGTTATCTATGATTGTTAAGAATATAGTTTGGTTAAAATCAAGTTCTCTATATTGTCTTATGTTTACTTGAAAGTATCCATATTTACCATGCTATCTCTGTTAAAAAATATTCTTGTTCATCTATACTCTAATGGTTATGCAACTAGCAATCCTTTTTTTCAATGACAAAGGGGGAGAAATATGAAGATAAACCGGTAGTTCGTTGATTCAAGGGGAGTTCTTTTATTTTATTTTATAAATTTTTGTAACTTACATAGTTGTCATCATCAAAAGGGGGAGCATATTAGAACCCTATATTTTGATGCTTTGATCGTGATAACTATATAAGTATATATTATATAGACTAACCAAATTTGGAGGAGACGAAACTATTCTACTCGACGATAGATCAAAGACCAAAGATTTCAAAGTGATGTTTCAATGTTTATAATTGGTTTGTCTATAATATAGTTAGTAGTCAATAATTGTTGAAATCTCTCCTCAATGGTATTTGCACGGACAAATGCTTTAAATCATATTCAAAAACATACACACACACTAAAGATTTGATTATATTAAATTTGTAAACAAATTTCTTTCAAAAAGAAGTTTACTAGGCAGAAAATACCTATTTCAGTCGATTGAACAGTGTGTGCAGTTGACTGAAACATGCACAGGTGCATAAATCACTTTAAAGGTTCATTCGACTTAACACCCCATTCGGTCGACTGAATGGGGTGTCTTTTCAACATAAATTTAAATTTTGAAATTTTTTGAATTTGAAGATAAATGAATTTCTTACCTCGGTCAATTGAATATTCATAACAGCTATTTTCTAAACGGTCGCCTTCTTCAAATGAATAGAAACAACTTTTAATCCAACAGTTGTTTCTGTGCCTCTTGGCCAAATATTTTTACGAATGAGTACACTTTTTTAAATCTATAAATAGCCTTGAATTCAGATCATTTAAATCACATAATTCTTTGATTTTATTCTATATTGTTGCTATCTAATTTCCTCCTTTTGCTTTCATAAAAAAATTCAAATCACTTGCACATTCAAGAAAAAAATCATTTGTGATTAAAATTAACTTCCAATCTTCACGAGCTATAGTATATACCATAAAGGAGAAGATTATAGGAAGGGTGTACTCAAAAGACTTATCCATATTATCTATAACGCATAATCAGTCAAGAAATCTTGTTGTATTATTGAAGTCCTGTCCAGTTGCTTAGGCGGTAGAAGTCCTATTTAGTTGTCTAGGCAGTAGAAGTCATGTTCGGTTGCTCAGGTGGTGTAATACATTTTCCTCCGGGTTAAGTGAGGGGTGATAGTTAAATTCCAGGAAGTGCCTGGGGCTGGGCGTAGAACGGAAGTTCAAACCAATACAAAAATCCCCGGTGTCATTTATTTTCCTGTCTACTTTTATATTTATATTCCACACTAGTAGATAACTTAGATTATATTCCATATTACAATCCTACGCATCGCTTTCAACTACCTACTAAATGATGTGTGAAACTTAACATTCGAATAGTACAATGTTAATCGCTAACCGTATTTACACCCAAGAGTCACACAACTGAAATGTTGAATTCTCTTTAGATTTAATTAGTTTATAATTGCTATAAATTAATTAATTTAATAAATATTTATGAAACATTAATTATGAAACTTGAATATGATTTGAGAAATAAAATTATTGCATATATTCATAATAGTATGAATATATCGATCAATATGAGATACAAATAACAAAATAAGTTAAATATAATTATATACATTTAAATTGGGTTAAATGAGCTTACAACGCATAATGATTAGAGAAAACTGCGGCTGGTTTGGCTAGGTTTAGAGGAGGCTAATGCACAGGATTAGGGATTGGTGATGTGCGGCTATGACCTTGTGAGAAACTTACATAGTTTCCTTTCTTATCCAACCATTATAAATACTAATCTCAAATACCTTATTAGATGCTAATTCATTATTTTGAGCCAACATCTCCTTCTTCTTCCATGGCCGCAACTTTTCTTTATGATCCTAAAATCTCAAATTCAATTCAAGTTAAACCAAGAAGCTATTTGATAGTGAAAGATCATTGATTCTAGACTAGCAATCTGACAGACCAAGGAATTTTAGAGAAAGAGAATTCATTATTTCAGCGTGGAATTTAAGGCATCTATTTTGGGTAATATTTATTTATATGTTAATAATATTATTAAATCTTTAGATTTGTTAGTCAAGTAAACTTATGTATATAATCAAATTATAGTTATTTCATTAGTTATTTGACATTTTTGTACGTATTGTTGTTGTTACATTGGAGTTGGATGTGTGTATAAAATTTGAAGATCTAGTTCATGATTTATGTTTGTTATCTAATATCAAGTATAAAATAAATTTTAGTTTAAAATTATATATGTTTATACATATATATGTATTAATTTATGATTTAATATTCACATACAATTTGAATTAAAACGTATATTTGAAAGTGCGGTGTGTATACAATTATATGTGCTAATATAAAGTTGTTTATCATGATCAATCATATTAGCTGGAATCCATATCTTAATACTATTAGTCATTAGCTTAGTACTTGAAGAATAATTTCTATCATTTCTAAACAAAGTACTATTATGACTATAACTGGTTTTAAAACTATCTTGATTACTAGTACTAGCACTAGAGTTAGTATACATGAATGCATATCTAGTACTATTTTTACTTTTAGCTTGTTTATAGCCTACACCACTTCTATCATTTTGAGCTTTTGAATTCTTAACATAACCTAATCCCTTCTTATTTGAAGCAGGTTGAGAATTTTCAATAATCCTGGATAAATTTTCTCTCCCTTTATTAAAATTGGAAATATTTTTAGTAATGTCATCAAGCTTAGTTTTGAGACTAGTGTTATCTAACTCAACAATTTTAATTTTTGTTTTTAACTCATGATTTTTAGAAGCTAGAGCATTATTCTTTTCTTTTTGAGCTTCTATTTCTTGACTTAATAGAGCGAGTTGAGAATTGTCTGAATCTTGAATTTTCTCAAGTTCTTCTTCTAATATTCTCTTCTCGTCTTTAAGCATATCTCTTTCGAATTCTGCTTTCTTCTGATTTTCCAGAGCTTCCTTATATTTTCTTTTGAGACTTTTTAAAGTGTCTAGAAGTTCTGAATTTATTTCTATCATATCATCAAAAGTTAGATCACTAACCTCGTTATCTTTTGCCATGAAGCATTTGTTTGTTTGCTCCTTTGATTGTTCTTTATTGCTCTTCCTCTTCTTATTGCCTTGACTAGATCTCTTTGTAGCCATTTATTCTAGGATGTTGTTACGATCTCTAGAAAACCAGGCTCTGATACCAAATGAAAGTGCGGTGTGTATACAATTATATGTGCTAATATAGTATACACGGATCGTGTAATATGGATTACAATACAAATGCGGAAATAGATGATAATAGCATAGTAAATAGAAAATAGAAAAATCACACCAGAGATTTTTATACTGGTTCGGAGCACCGTCCTACGTCCAGTCCTAGACTTCTATCTGGATTTTCACTATTAATTACCTCGCTTCACCCGGAGGAACAGGTTTACAACACCCGAGCAAACGAACGGGATTTCACGCCTCTAATATACCGAGGACTTCAACACTTGCCTCTTACAACACCGAGGACTTCAACACTTGCCTCTTACAACACGGAGGACTTCAACAAAGATAAATATAATTGTTTGTTAACAGTATGTGTTCTTGCTAACACAGTTTTGTCACTTGTAGTACAAACTTCCTATAATCTTATCCTCAAAATATGTGAATGATGTTTTGTGAAGATTAAGGGAAGTATATTATTTATTGAATCAAAAGATATGAAATAATTTCAATGATTCAATAAGTAATCAAAATAATTGAGAGCTTTTAGAATGCAGGAGTATTTAGAAAGTAAGATCAGAAATTAGAGTAGAAAAACATATATTTTTCATCTGTTTGAATCAATGATTTAGATGAGTTTATATAGAGAAAAATAGTTGTAACTCTTTGTGAACAGTAGCCATTAATAGATATGATCATTGATGAAAGGTAAGAGATGCAACCATTGGAGAAAGAAGTGTCTTTTGGAAAAGGTTGCTCTCTGTTTAAAAACGGTCGACAGGTCAAAAAATGACCGGTATACAGGAATTTGAATATATATATACGTTATGTTCACTTGTGCACATTATCTGTGCATTCTGGGCAAAAACGGTCGACCACCTGGTTTTTGACCGGTCGACCGGTTTTGTCCAGACTGCACAGTTAATGTGCACTCATATATATTTATATATATATTCGAAGATTAAAGGCATAAGATTATTTGAGGATAGATTTTAACATAAATAATCATTACTAACATACCAAATAATCAACCTATAATCATATGGAGCTCTTTGTGTCTAAATAACTTCTTTTTGTCGATCACGGCTTATCCCTTTATCAGAAATCAAAACTCTATAAAAATCTTGACTCAACAATATTTTCATATTTGATGTATAATATTGATCTAAAATTTTTCAAACACTAGTTTATGTTTATTATGAATTATAAGTGCTGAAAATAATTTTTTATCAATTATATATATATATATATATATATATATATATATTATTGATGTCTAATGATTATCTTATTCAATAAATTCATATAAAATAATCCATATTTCTAAAACTCAATTTTATATTTTTAAATTAATTCATCATCTTAGGTGCCTTTGAAAAAAAATTCATATTTTTTAACTTAATTTTATATTTTCTAAATTAATTTCATTTTTGTCTGTTATCATTTACTATATAAATAATATTATTTTAATTTAGAAAATTCCAGAAATTTTGTCTATGTGCTGAAATTTGTTTTTAGATCATAGAACAATATAAAACTTGAATTTTTATCATATAATTATTTTATATTAATTTATTATGGTCAAAACTACTTAATTCATTATAATATATATATATATATATATATATATATATTAAATGTTAAAATCATTGTTACTTCTGATCTTATATGTTTTGTGACTAGTATATTATATATAAAAATTAATTGTTTTATTATATATATCTATATACATATGTCTTTATTGTTATTTTGGGATAATATATAGTTATATAAATAAGTAAATACTTTTTGTATTATTTTAATGATAAAACATATTTTATACGTACACAAATACACACACACACATACACACAGGTATACAAATAATCATTTGAAATTTATAACTACATGTTCATGCACATATTTGACAACATACAATACATACAAAATGAGCTAATATGTTAGTTGCGATGTAAATTCCAACATCTATATATAGGCATGTTATACCCTGCATGGATTGCTATGTTATACATGCACACACAATGTATGCATATATATATATATATACACACATACATATGATACATACATACATATGTAAAAAATATTAAATAAATCTTTAACTACAAGTTGTAAATTTAAATAAAATAGATGATTTTATTTAAACTAAATTTAGAAAAGTTCAAAATGAATTTAGACTAAAAAGCCCATTAAAATCCAAAATGGAATTTTTTTTTAAATTCATCTATTTCTTCCACTGCGGGCTAGTCCAGTTCCAACATAGTTAACCATGTTGTATGGCTGAACCAACTACAAAATGCATCTTCACCATGAGGAAATTAAAAGTGAGTTGTTCCATTGTCAAATCAGCAATGTGCCACATTAGCAAATCATAACTGTTCATCTCCTACAAGTGTCGCATATCAGAAATCTAAATGCTCAATTTCTCTATAAATAGGCATGTAACCCCACTAAAAGGGATGAAATTCGAATTTTACTTCTTCCTCATTTTTCATTTTTCTCATGCATAAGTAAATAGCTGGACAAAGCCGCCTCCCTCTACTCAGAGTCGCCCGACCTCCCCTCAACGCCCTCCATGACAATCGCTTCCCTATCGGCAGACCCTCAACCCAGTCGACCTCCTGACCCCCCATCTCACGCCTAGGAAGCTCCGCCAGGCTTTCCCCCTCTAACTCAAGTAGATCTCCTTTTATATGATAATGAAGGATTCAAAACTGTTGTGTCGCGTAAGTGGAAAAGAGCGATGAAAGCTCCGCCTCAGCCTAGAGATGGTAACAATATAAACGCCCCTCCTCAACAAAAAGGGAATAACCCTAATCGGCAACAAGATATCAATCAGCACAATCCCAAAAACAACGAGAGTCAATCGCCACAATCTGTCAACAGATCTGCTCCTACCAAATGGAATTACTCGACCACTGCTAGTAGGGCATGGAGCGAAGTGGTTAAAGGTAATAACATATCTACTGCTGTTCCTCTAAAATTTTACCAACCGCGTGAATTGAACTCCGTTCAATGTGCCAAAATGTCGGAGGAGGTCGTTCTAAAAGCAAAAAAACAGTGGGATAACGCCATAGTAGTATATGTAGTTGGGCCTAAACCCTATTTTCCATACTTCAAAGACTATATTCATAGAGTCTGGAAACCTTCCGATGAATTCTCGATTTACTCAAAAGAAAATGGTTTTTATGTGATAAAATTCAACAATAAACAAGATTGTGATAAAATTCTGGAAGGAGGTCCATATTTTTATAATAAAAAGTTGATGATGATGAAAAGATGGTCTTTTAAAGAACTCCTACATACTATTCCAATATGGATCCGCCTTCGTAATCTTCCTCTAGACTACTGGACAGAAGAAGGGATAAGCCGCGTTGCTTCGGTGCTAGGTGTCCCAATTAGAATGGATAAATTCACAGAGGGTATCATCAAAATTGCGTACGCAAGAGTACTAATTGAGATCAAAAACTCCTTTAATTTCCCCTGTAAAATCCCTATAATAACCGAAGATGACAAATTAATTTGGCAAGAAGTGCTATACGAATGGAAACCATCGAAGTGCACAAACTGTTTTAGCTTTGGTCATATTGAAACCCACTGCCAATTCCAGAAAGCTTGGAAACCAAAAACAAACGAGAAGATCACATCGGATGCAGAAGTTGACATGGTCATTGATGAAGATGGAAATACTCTGACACAAAATGAAAACAAGACAGGAAAAACTCAAATTTTTCAACCCAGTTCCAACACGATTACATATCACATAGAAGTGGAATATCCAGCTAAACAACATCATTCTCTTGTAGATATTAACATTTCAGACCAGAATATGTCAACTGAAGATATAAATGTCCATCTCAATACAGATAATTTGAATGTTAATACATATGTCACTCGAAACAAGTCAAACAAAGATAATAACAATAATATACAAAATAGTGATACTTATGCTGAAAACAATCAGGCACATACAAATAAATCCACTGAGGATGACCCTGACATGCTTATAGATGCTGGATGCATAGGGAAAGAATCCACTTCTTCTTTCAACACCAAAACATGTCACACAAGGAAGACCAGAACTGATGAGGCCCCATTCGAATTCAAAGCGACAGCCCAATCTGATGTGATAGAAAACCCTGCTTGGATCTCCATGGTTAGTCAGCTTAAAGGAAAAAATAAAATCTCAAAGAAAGCAAAATTACAAAGGTATGCTACCTCCCCAGAAAACAGTAGCAACTCTGAAAGTATTTAACCGATGGAGTTCCTATTCTGGAACATAAGGGGCATGAATGCCCAGGCCAAGCAATTGGAAATCATTAATCTTGTGCACGGTAATAGATTCTCTTTTGTTAATATTCTTGAGAATAAATTATCATTAGATAATATAGAAAAATTCACGAATAAAATCCATCCTAAATGGAAATTCTCTCATAATATCTCTGATGACCATAAGAGTCGTATTTTAATTCTATGGGATTCGACACAGTGGTCTGCCATTATTTGCCACACGAACGAACGGTATTTATCATGTATTTTACACAATGCTAGTGGTTTTAGCATGATATGTACATCCATCTACGCATTTAATGAGGAATCAAGAAGACAAGATCTATGGAATTATATATATGATCAATCTCCGAAAATGAATCTCCCTTGGATAGTGGCAGGAGATTTCAACGCTATCTTAACTTCTACTAATAGAATAAATAACGGCACACATAATGAAAAAGGCGAACAAAATTTTCTGGACTGCATTAATAAATCTAACCTCATCGAACCAATGTTCTCAGGAAACCACTACACTTGGAGAGGAGGGCTAAATTTCTCTATACACAGCAAAATTGACAGGGTTTTTGTAAACAAGTTATGGACAGATAAAATACACCAATTTGGCATAAACTTCGGAAACCATTCTATTAGCGACCACACCCCTATAATGGTTAAAATTGCCCAGACAAAAAGAGATAAAAACCCCATACCATTCAAATACAACAACGCATGGCATATGCAAAAAGGGTACCTGCAAACAGCTCAGCAGGCATTGGAGCAGGAAGAAACGGGTAACTATCTCTACATTCTCCTTTGTAAAATTAAAACTGTTAAAAAAGCTTTGAGAGCCTGGACATTATCAAAAACCAATTTAAACTCTCAATTGGAAAAATTAAAAGAGGATGCAAACAATATATACAATCAACTAGTTCGAGACCCTCTTAACACCGATATTTCAGAAGAATATATTGCTAAAAACTCTCAAATACATGAAATTAT
The DNA here is from genome assembly GCA_030765085.1 of Allium cepa. NCBI lineage: Eukaryota > Viridiplantae > Streptophyta > Magnoliopsida > Asparagales > Amaryllidaceae > Allium > Allium cepa. The sequence continues at coordinate 514,545,636 of CM060941.1, forward strand.
GAGGTGTATGGAAGCTGAAAACTTACAAAGAATGAAAATTAATTGGCTAACGAAAGGAGATAAACCAACCGAATTTTTCTTCTCCAAATTCAAACCTGTGAAAGCAGGTAGGAGCAATAATCTTATTCTCAATAGTAAGGGGATTTGGTCTTCAGCATCAGAAAGTATAGCTACTCTAGCTATCAACTATTTCACAAATCTCTTCAATATGCCGAATACCGCATTACAATTTCCAGACATAACTTGCAAGAAAATCCTGACAGAAAATGCAAAACATGAATTATGCAGACCCTTCCGGTTAGAGGAGGTGAGAAATGCAGTTTTTCAAATAAATGACAATAGCTCTCCTGGCCCGGATGGCATTAACTCCAAATTCTATAAACTCCACTGGGATCAAATTAAAATGTTATATGCAATGTTATGAATGGCATTCTCCAGTCAGGGAAAATTATAAAAGAGATCAATCACACGTTTATATGCCTTATTCCTAAAATTCCTAATGCAACAGACATAACTGACTTCAGACCTATATCTCTATGTAATGTGTGATACAAAATCCTAGCTAATCTTCTCTGTAATCGCATGAAAAGATTTCTAGATAACCTTATTTCATATAACCAGAATGCTTTTATCCCTGGAAGAATTATCACTGAAAATTCTCTTATGGCACATGAAATGATCAGAAGTTTCAACAGGAAAAACTCGAACAATTTATGTCTGAAAATTAATTTGCATAAGGCATATGATAGAATCAATAGAGAATTTATTCATCATATGCCGATCTCAATGAATTCCCCCCCCCCCCCCAGTTCGCGAATCTCATTTTTGAATGTATATCTACTCCCACTTTTACGGTTCTTGTAGAAGGCTCACCTTATGGATTCATCAACAGGTCAAGAGGCCTTAGACAAGGCGGTCCCCTCTCCCCGTATCTATTTGCCATTGCTATGGAACTGTTAACTATAAAACTTGATTTGGAATTCCTCAAAGGTAATATAAAACCTATATATCAAACAGAACCAAATAACACATTTGATATATACAGATGATATCCTGATCATGACCAAAGCATCTACTGAAAATGCCACTTGTATCAAGCAGATATTTCATGAATTAAATTGTTCTGCTGGTCTAGAGTTAAACAGCAACAAATCCAAGCTATTTTTCAGTAAAGGAGCCACACACAAAACCCAAATAGCCAACATGCTAAACTTAAACATGGGTAGTCTGCCAATAACCTACCTGGGCATCCCTTTATCATACAACAAACTTAAAACAAGGGACTTTGGTATGCTGATAGATAAGATAAATAAAAAGTTCAGCCAATGGCAGAATAAAATTCTCAACATAAGTGGAAGAGCTGAGCTAATAAAGAATGTCATTCACCCTATCATTCTATTTTGGCTGCAATTTACCCAAATCCCTCTAGTGGTTATTCAAAGAATTAACTCTCTGTGTGCCAATTTTTTATGGAAATCTAAATCTCATAACATGTGCTAGGAAGATGTATGTAAAACTAAGAGTGGAGGAGGCTTTGGGGTAAGGAAAAGTCGAAGACTTATCTAAAGCAGTGGCTACTAATCTCTTATGGAAATTCATCAATGGGGAATCATTATGGGCAAAATGGACAAATAACAGATACAATAAAAAAGACAACTTCTGGTCTACTGATAGTAAAACATCTGACTCATTTGTATGGAAAACAATTCTTCGTGCCAGAAAGTGGTGTTGTGGTCTCATTAATAGGAATATTGTTAATGGAGAAACAACAAACTTATGGCTAGACCCCTGGATTAATGGCCTCACACTTCTCGGTATAATTGGTGAGAGGAACATGGAGGGGCATAATCAGTATAATGCAAAAGTTTCTACGCTCATCTCTAATAATAACTGGAAACAAAACATGAATAATATCCCTACTCAAAGTCATGATATCATCCATAACATAAACATCCAAATGAATAGAGAAGAGGATTACTGGGTCTGGTATCTAAATAACAATGGAAAATGCTCTATGAAAACAGCATGGAATCATATCAGAAACAAACACATAGAGCATTTTTGGTCCAAAATTATCTGGGATAAGGGATGCGCGCCAAAAATGTCAATATGTGCTCTCATGGCCATACAAAACAAACTCAACACACTAGAGCGTGTAAGTAGATGGAACCATAATGTGGACCAACTATGTACTTTATGCTCAGTTGCAATAGAAAATAGAGACCACTTATTTTTTCAATGCCCATATTCGAAAAATATCGCACTCAACATCTTGCAGAAAATTAATGTCAATTGTAACCAATCTAATGATCTGTACCATATACTGGAATGTATTAAGCACAGACAAGATACGAACAGTGCAATAACACAAATTACCAATATTACGCTCACTTCCCTGATCTGGAACATTTGGTGTTGAAGGAACAATAGAGTCTTCAGAGGAGTTGAGATGCCAGAGAATGTCAGAACCACCCTAATCATTCAAGATGTTAGGATTCTAGTGCAATACTCCCTGAAAAAACAAGTGCTAAACTCGAAAATGAGACTTATCTTGAATAACATGAACTTCATAGTGCATTTGAACCAGCATCATTATCCGCCTTGAAGCTCTTCTCGAATGCACTCCAGCTGCCACTGCATCTGGTCCTTATCTTTGCTGCTACGACCGCAATTAAGAAGATACGGAATTTAGGACCGAGAAGTATGATTTCGGCCATTAACTTTCCCCATTCTTGAGGAAGATCTGTGCCGATGCGATTTTACCCTCAAGAGTTTCTAGTTACCTTCCTGTGGTTCTTACCGCTTGTTTCAGGATGATATCTCTGTCTTACTACACGTGTAGTTGTCTTTTGGCGCTGTGTCCTTTGTTTTTTTATTTCTTTTTTGTTAACTTTATTATGATTAGTGGCCAAGATGATTTTACGGATGGTTTTGAGTGTTGTTTCCATTCTAGTACTACTCCTCCATCTGTTCAACGTGTTGGTCTCAATAATCATGATTTTGTACTGTTAATATATGGAAATGATATGTACTCTTTTTTCTGGTAAGGTACCCATCTAGGTTAGGGGGGTTACGAGGTTTTAATGAGGCATATCATGGAAATATATGCCATGTTTCCGTGTTAATAAAGTACCTTTTTCAAAAAAAAAAAAGTAAATAGCTCAACTTTTGGGACTCTAATGGCTGATTAGAGTCAATTTCATGTTGAAACTTTGTGATTTGGAACATGAACAATTTCCTATTTACATGCATGACATTTGATGATATACCAACAAGCATACTTTCTTAAAAGCCTCACCTCTTGCCCATGGACCATTAATCCTCTTGTTGACAAGGTATATAAGTCAAGATCAAATTTTGGCCTAATAGTATAGATCCATCCAGAAGTTTGTTTATCGAACCCAGTATGTTTTTGCTTTTTTTTGCTTGTTTCATTCATTATTAGCATCTTCGTCTCTAGGTGATTCCTTTTATAGTTTGTTTTTATTACCAGAACACCCTTTATCTTAAGCTAGATGGAGAGCTTTAGCTACCTTCATGATCTCTTGGTCAAGATCCATCTCGTTATAGTGGTTTCGTTATTAATGCAAGTTGCATTTTTAACTCCACCATAATGGTTTAATACGTTATTTCCATCTTTTGATTCATGGCGGTTATTGTTCCTTCAAAATCTCTTTTATCCCCAACTCCGATGAAATTTGATTTTTTTTTCCTTTACTCACTCTTTCATGAGCTCCATCAGATTACTCTTTGATAACCAACTTACTTTCATTCTTTTTGGTCCATTTTCTATCAGATCAGTTTGGAGATTTTTTCAACTCCTAGTAGCAAATTGAGATACGATCCGATTGTCAAATTCTCAGTGAAAGTACCAAAAAATGTTAGCCTTTATTTTGGGTTAACACCCCTAAATGAAATTAAAAATGAAAATAAAAATAGCAAGAACTCAAGAGAAAGCACAATATTTTTATTGTGGTTCGGCAAATCTCTGGCTTGCAAGCACTTTATTAATTTTATTGCTTGATTGCACTAGATCTATCATGATTACAATGATTCCTGGATATTCTATCTCAATGTACAAAAATTGGTAGAGTTCCCCTTAGTTTTTGATAAGTAAGGATCCCCTTTAATGTTGGTGATATGCTCATAATTATAATTATTATACCATTATTTTTACTTGGCTATTTTCAACTCTAGTTACATAGGCAAAACCCGAAAGGAAGATTCTTAGTTATTTATTACACATGAATGCTGAAAGCTTTAACTCTCTAGGTTAAGCCTATCAACTCTAATTTGTGCTTCACCTTCCATAATTATGGAATATCAATGAATACTTTGCATATAGCCTTGTATAGCTTCCTTCAACAATATAGTCTGAAGGTCAAGCTCACATGCCTAAGCATAGACAATATCTCAAGGCTAGATGCCAAGCCCATACGACCAGAGGTAGTCCACAATGTTAAAAAATAGAGCTTAGTTTCACAGTATATTGGAAACTAAGGACAATAGGTATTATTTTTATCGATAGTTTGGTATTGTGACTCAGTTAAACCACCCCAAAACCTCATGCATAATGCAGCCTCAAACAAAAGCAATGGTTACCAAGCCAACCTTAAACTAAGAGTATAGGCCTTAAGGCAGGCCTCTTACCAAAAGCATAAGTCACCAAGCCGATTTCTAATCAAAAGATAAAAGCATCAGGGCATGCTACTATGTTAGTTGCTATGCACATAATTGAAGATGACCGATAGTAACAAACAATGTAAATGCAACGGAAATAATATAGTAGGTCACATACTCAATTTTATTCCAGTTCAGACCTCACGTCCTACATCCAGTTCCGAAGCTTTCTTTTGGATTTCCATTTATCAAACACCATCATTTAGCTCGAAGGAATATGCTTATAACAACAGCGTGTAGCCACAGAAATAAGACTTCAACAACTAATGTAATAAAAAAGTTACTTCTTGATGTAGTCTATCTGTTATATATAAATTATCTCTTTTTAGTACACAAACTCCTATAACCAAATCAAAATATTGAGTGGAGGTGTAAAGGCTAAGGATTTTATTCAACTAGAATATGGGATACGCAGATGAAGCACACCAGTCGTTATTATCTGAATCACATGAATCTTTTGAAGTTCAGACTGTTGTTTCTGGTTTGAGAGTTTAGGCTTGAATTTAAAGCATAGAGTTGTATATGATTCAGTGATGATTACGTGTATTTATATTTTTTATAGGGATTCTAAAATAGGGTCATAACCTTTCAAAAGTATCTAAGAACAAAGAGAAGCAAAAATAGGCACGAAGAGATGTGAAGACATCTTTTTATGAACTAGCGTTTACCATGTATTCAGTCAACTAGATGTTGAGTTTGGTCGACTGACTCTTTGTAGAAAACAATCCAGAGAGCATAGCCAAAATCAGTAGACCGTGTAGGAGTTTAGTTGATTAGTTTGCTCAACTGGGAGATCAATTAAGTCGACTCCTCCTTTATATTTTTGTTTGCTTCTTTATAATTGAGTTCTACGGCCTCTAATTGAGTATATCTCACGTTGTAATATTTAGACCGTTGTAAGTTTTCTAAAGCTCGTGTACTCCTATGGTATTACTCTAAAGCAAAGTATCCTTTGATATGTGTTTTTATTCTTGTCTCTTCATTGAATGAAATCTGTAATGTACTTGATGAAGACCATTAGTAGCATTGTGATTGGTTGTTAACATCAAAAATACCATAAATATAGTTTTTTATTTTCCCTCTTTTCGATAATGACAACCGTACAACTTTATAACATAAAATAATAGCTTCCCCTAAATATATGCTATATATAATAAATTTATTTTCTTCAATTTTAGGAGTTTATCTACATAATACCAATATAAAAACATGTAAAGTGCACATACTTCTCCCTTTTTGTCATCAACAAAAGGAGATAAGAGCATATGCGTTATATGCTTAAAAGCTCACCTTAATTATTTCCCTTAAGAAATAGATCTATGTACATTTTCCTATATATGTGTAAAAAAAATTCTCCCTTTCATAAAAGAGATAGGAAGTATTATAAATAATTCAAAAAGTATTTTAACTTTAATGCGCAGTAATGACTATTAACAGGGGATGAGTATTTAATAGATATGTCAAATTTAAGCATAATTATGCTCATTTTTCTAAAAATAAAGGGTTTATGACTTAGGGAACTATATCCAGTTGGATGTGGTTGATCCCTTAAAGTATGATTTTCATTATTGATCACATTGTCGTAATAATTGCTAACATATAGTTGTCTATCATGAACCCATACATCCGCATTTATTGTAATTAATTTAATGCGCAAAGGATGTTTTTTTATTTCTAAGCTTAATACATGGCATGAAATGGTTTTAGAACTATCTCTATTTTTAGTATTAGCATTAAAATATGTATACGTGAATGCATATATAGTGCTATTTTTATATTTATTTTGTTTATAGCCTAAACTAGTTCCATCATTGTGAGACTAGATATTCATAATTAAGGTTGATAAATAATTTTTCTTCTACAAAAATTTGTGATTTTCTCATATAATTTATTAAAAACAATTTTAGAATCACAAATTTCTTTTTTACAAAGCAATATCATTATTTTTTTAAAGTTCACATTCTTTAATTAATTCTAGATTTCTATCATTTAAAACAATATTCTTTTCAAAAGACAAAAGTTTAGAATATATCCAATTAAATAATTTTTCAAAAATATATTTTTATTTTGAAAAACTTAAATTTCCTTCAACAAACAAGTATATTTATCATTTAAACGCATATTATCATTCAATAGTAAATTTTTTTATATAACAAGTTCTAATGTATTTTCAAAAACTTCGGTTTGTTTTATTAAAAATATATTTTCTTCCTTTGAAATACAAATTTTATGATCACAGTCATCTAATTTAGCTAAAGTAATATAATTGACCTTTTGCAAAACTTTAAAAAAATTCAGTAAGTTCTTAATTTTCTTAAAAGATAATTATATAAAGAATCTAATGTTTGATTTTGATATGAGGTTAGCCTTGCAGCACATGTTCCTTGATTCCATTGACTCTTACTTGCTTTCAAAAATTTATTTTTACTCGACTGTCTTTGAGCTCTAACTTAATCTTCTTTTTTGGAGATTTTTTTAAGATGGTGTTATGTTCTGTAGAATCATATGTTATGATACCGCTTGTTAGTCGCTATGCACAAGATCAAAGACGACCAATAGTAATAAATAATAAAATGCATAAGAAATAATACAGTAGATCACAAAGTCAATTTTATATTGGTTCGGACTTCACGTCTCAAGTCCAGTCCAAAAGCTCCTTTTTGGATCACTAATTAAATACCCTTACTTAGCCGGGAGTAATAGCCTTACGACAAAAGCCCAAACTGTAGAAATAGGACTTCAACGGTCGATGTAACAAAAAGTTACTTCTTGGCATAGTTAATATTTTACATTATAACTTCATCTTTGCAGCACACAGGCTCTTGTGTTCAAACCAAATAATATTGACTGGAGGTGTAGAGGCTAGAGAGTTTATTCGACTGGAATATGGGATGTGGAGATGAAGCGCACTAGTCGATATTATCCTAATCACTTGAATCTTTTGGAGTTCTGACTATTGCTTTTGGGTTTGAGAGTTTTAGGTATGACAACTAGTTATTATTTGAATTAACCAATTAAATAAATAATTCTTTAAAATTCTTATTACATTTTAAATAATGTTAAAAAATACTAGTATAATTCCTAAAAAGTAAAAATGATATTTTAACTTATCCTTTTAAACTAATGACGTCTTATAACCAGTTAAATTAGTATTTTCGATATTCTATCTTCGTGTAATTCGAATATTTATCGTTACCGAAAATCCAACTTGCGTGACGAATATATGAACTTTTAGTATGTCCATTATGTATAACATTTTTATATACTAATTTTTTTATACTGTAGTGTAATTAATTATGAATTTTTAAATTTATTTAGTATAATAAAATTATATACAATATCTAGTAGAAAAATAAATTTAGTGAATCTTTTGTCGATCTTAAGTGTTTTAGACCTATTTTTAGAAGATGATTAAAAATTAAACAACCGTAGGATGTCAATCTTGAATTTTAAATTTATAGTCGTTCGTCGACATTCAAACTAAATTCCCTTCGCTCTAAGGCCTGACAGCCTTCAAACGAGACCAAATTCAAACAATTAATACTTTGTAATATGTTAATCCGATCCATATGGTTGGATACATAAAGAAATGATCCGAAAAATTAAGCTCGAACGGGTCGTTTTGCTAGGAGTTGTAACGTGTAAATTCTCGACAAAATGACCCGTTTCCTGCTTAATTTTTTTACTCTGTTTTTTAATGAATCTAACCATAAGGATTGGATTAACATATTACAAGGTATTAGTGGTTCGAATTTGATCTCGTTCGAAGGTCGTTTGGCCTTCAAACAAAGGGTTTTTAGTCTGAAGGTTGACGAATGACTATAAATTTAAAATTCAAGATCGACACCCAACGGTTGTTTTTTAATCATCTTTTGAATATGTCCAAATTATTTAGATTAACACAAGATCCAATAAAAAAATTCTACCGAATATTTTGTTTTTATATAATTTTATTATATTAAATAAATTTAAAAATTCATAATTATCCACCAAATGGTTTTAAAAAATTAACTCATATAATTGTTACACATAATCAACTTAATCAAAGTAGCATGATGGACTTACTATGAGTTGTATAGATTGGTCATACGAGTTAGATATTCGATAATGATAAATATTAGAATTACAGGAAGATAGATTATCAAAATTACTAATTTAACTGATCACAAGACGTTATTAGGTTGAAAGGCAAAGCTATTGTTTTACTTTTTAGGAATTAAATTAGTATTTTTAACATTTTTTAAAATGTAATAAGAAGTCAAAAAAATGAAAAAGAAAGTAGATAGCCGACGATGGTTGTCGCTAATCGTCGGTATGTCGATTATACAGAAAAGTGCATACCTCTTCTTCCCCGCTCTACCCGATCCTCTTTTTTTTACCAAAGGTGAAAAAAGTTGAAAAAAAATTCCCCCAGATGCTACTACCCCCGAAAGCTACCATCATGCATCGCCATCTTCGTAAGTCCACACAACTCGTCGGATGCTTCATTTCTTACTCGATTTGGTAATTCTAAAACCATAAATTCAGATTTTACCTAATTTGATGTGAATATATATATAAATATGATGATTATTGCGTATAGGTGTTGCTTGTTAGCATATTTGTTGATTTGAGGATATTAATTTGGGATCAAATTGTTTAATTTTAAATTTTAAACTAGGGTTACTATAAAATCCAAAAAATAAAATGTATAATTATTGATTAATGTATATGTTGATTAGTGTGTGCGATTGTTTATTATAGTTCAGAAATTTTTTAAGGCTAATATGTAGCTTAAACAGTGAACATGCCAACATAAGCTTATGGTTGAACATAATTTTATGTTAATTAGAGGATGTGTTAATTATAAGTATTAGTGGTAATTATAAATTAAAAGTATTTTTAGTGATTAATTATTTTTAGTGCATACATATGTATACTGATTAATATACATTTATTATGTTAATAAATGTTATCTGTTTTGAAAATAAACTTAAATAAATTCTATTAAATTTGTAAATATTAAAAGATAAGTATCAGTATTATATATGTAGGTACAAAAAGGCTCAGGCACACATCATACTTTTTTTTTGCAATGTGAGTGTGCCCTTTTGCGTTTGAGGCACTGTATTACAAAATTCAAATTTTAGTTTACAAGATAGTTAAATAAAAAATTTAAAATGTTAAATGAACTATGAAATATGAAATATGGTTTAAAATTTAATTTGTAGTTGGTAAAATAGTAGATCCAACATGAATTAAAGGAGCACAAAAAGGCCTAAGGCTCAAAAGAGCCCAAGGCCCAAGTCTTGCACATTTTTGCACTTTAGCTACTTTGATAAATAAAACGTTAATTTGAAAATAAATGGTAAATATTATTTTAACAAATGGAACAATAATAACAATGCCTTTAGTCACAAAAGTTTTTAATTTTGCAAATATTATTTTAGAAAATACTACGACAATACATCCCTTGCATGTAAAGTTATGCATACAATACAAAGAAGTGAAGAACCGTCGAAATTTCTAACATTTATTTTTAAATTAGAAAAAATGTTCAATTATTTTTTCAACCGTGTTTGGATGTACAAAGATCGAACTGGTATGAAAGGTTCATTGAAGGAACATTTCTACAGTGGTGTACATGAATGTATTAGGTTCGTTAAAATCTAATAATGGAAATAAGGCAGAAATTCATTGCCCTTGTCGTAATTATGAACATTTAGAGCATTGGGAACCAGATGTGGTTATAGTACATTTGTGTCAAGTTGGCTTTGCACAAAACTATTATTTGTGGGATCACCATGGAGAAATATTTGTTTCACCTAAATTTTAGCGTTAAAAGATGAGGTGAATAACGATTATGTTATGGCAAATTTAATAGAAGATATGTTGGAAGATGCAGCACGGTCAATGTTCTCAACCTTTCAAATGGACGATAACGACGAAAATGTCGAAGAAGAATCGACCATGGAAGCAAAAGAATCTATGATTTATTGGATGCTGCTAAGAGGCAGTTGTACGATAGTTGTAATAGTGGCACCGAATTATCAATAACTGCAAAATACATTACTATGTAATTAAAATCCAAATTTATAGAAGCTAGATTTACAACTGTTGTATAAGATGCACAACGATATATGTCACCCAATAATCTAATGTATGATAGTCATTATGGAGTGAAAAAACTAATGTTTGCTTTCGCTCTGTCCTCTTAAAAGATAAATACGTGTATAAAAGATTGCATTTTATATCGGAAAGATGACATTAATCTTATTAAATGCAAAACGTGTAATCAAGAAAGATACAAACTAAGAAAAAAGAAAATAAAGGAATTTTTTTTTTGAACTGGTACTTTATATACAACAAATCATTGGGACAACATATCCCATGTCAAATAAACGTTCGAAAGCAAGTTTCTAACTTGTGACATCCTGCACCAAAGCCGAATCAATTAACCACTTGGACAAAGGTGCTTGTCGAAAATAAAGGAAGTTTCATACAAGAGAATGCATTTTTTATCCATCATTCCTAGACTTGAAAGTTTATGTTTGTCTTCTACTACCGCATCACCTATGAAATAGTACAGTGTAAGAACACAGAAAGAGAGAACTTTAACACATCCATTAGACGAAGAAACATGAAAATTTTTGATAAGACTTATCCCGCAATTGCTGCAGAGAGCCATAACATTAGAGTTGGTTTATGTATAGATGGATTTTCACCATTCTCTCAATTTAGTAGCAAATAATCATCTTGGTCTATTATCGTTACACCTTATAATTTATCTCTATGGATGTGTATAAAAACTCCATATATGTTTTCCACTATTGTCATCCCTGGTCCTGATGATTTGACATAAGAAATTAATGTTTTTTGCAGCTACTGATTAAAGAGTTGAAATTTATGGATGAAGGGGTTGATACATATACGTTTCTTAAAAAAGGATTTTCATATGTTTTCATCTTTTTTATGGACTATTAGTGATTTTCTGCTTATGCAATGATTCTGGTTGGAGTACGGGTAGTCGCCTAGCTTGTCCTTATTGTATGAAAGAAACACGAGCATTTTCTTTACCACGTGAAAGGAAAATTACATGGTTTGATTGTCATTGTTGTTTCCTCCTTGTTAATCATTCTTTTAGAAGAGATAAAAAAATTAGCTAATAGGGTAGAAATTAGACAACGACAAACGATTTTTTCGAGTCAAGAAATATATGAACTTGTTAACGGATATCTGAAGTTGCATGAAATTGGAGTACAAACATATAAAATATTTTTGCGGCGTCTTAACATAGATTTTAGAATTGAAATATTTTGTACGACCTATAGAAAAAGTTTTTTTGTTCAGATGCAATGGTTTAGCAATGTTTCGTATACTGTAATCAACGTGTACAAATATTGTAAACTTATCGAAATAAACCATAACTAGTATTACTATAAGTATGATCCTTTCGTATTAGCCAAAAAAATAATTACAGCTTTATTTTGTTGCGTATCCATCCATAAAAAGAGATAAAACAAATTGGTCGACTGTTTTTAAAACAAATACAAGATTCATGCTTGACGAAAATAACATTCCGAATAAAATAGCTTATCAAGCAGATCTTGAGCCAAATAATAAAATAATAATAACCGATGATCATACTGATTTAGGTTCTTTGATTGATGAATCAAACGTTTTAATAGAAGCATTTGAGACTACAGGGGGAAATAACATAAAGTACGAGACCGAGTCTGAATCAGAAAACGATGAAGACTGATTATTAATTATTGATGATGCAATGTATCTATAATGGATATTTGTATCACTTGTCATATAATTTATATTTTGAGTTTTCGCTGTTATTAATTATGATGACTATGTTGTGAGTTATATATTATTCAATTTTGCTAATTCTATGTATTTAGAAGATCTTGTTCCATATTTGTAGTTTTAGCAGAAGTTTTATATGATTATTAATCAGACATGTTTTCTAATAATAAAATGAAATATTTTTCATTATATGAAATAATGTGCTTATGGCAGATATTAGGTTTCGTATGAGACTTCTAGATCTCATTCTTTGGGTTCTCCTATAACTGGCGAGGGTGCTAGTGGCTCGTCTGATTTATGCCCAAAGGTGAGTATGACTTTCCCAAGCCGGTCGTCTTGTTCTCATCAAGTCGGTTCTTGACTCGTTGGGAACCCATGTCTTCGCCGCTATGACCCCCACCTCTTCCTTCTTCCGGTCTTATAGGTCCATGGTCTCGTCATTCTTCTGGGGTTCCAAGAACGATACCCGCCGTCACCACTGGGTTTCTTGGGACACCATCTGCCGGCCAAAGTATGAAGGTGGTCTGGGCCTGCGTAACTCTAAAGACCTTTGTGCGGCTTTTGCTTGTAAGCTGTGGAACAGATTTGGGGCAAACGACTCCTTATGGGCGTCGTTTCTTCATGCTAAGTACCACAAGCTTACGGGTACTAACTTCACTGGCTGTCCGTCCTATGCTAGTGAGACCTGGAAGCACATGCAATCTGTTAAGCTGCTTTCTGACTCTCATGGCGGGCTCTCGGGCTGGGATGGTGGCTCGTTCTCCGTTCGGAAAGCCTGGCCCTCGATTCGCTCTCCTTATCCTACTCAACCTTTGTTTTCCTTTATCTGGGATTCTCGTATTCCTCCCAAGGTTTCTCTATTGATGTGGCGTATCCTTCACAATGGATTGCCATTTGACGAAAATCTCCAAAAAATCGGCATCCCCTTGGTCTCCCGCTGTAGATGCTACAGCGATGGGAGCTCGGAATCCCTGTGCCATTTGTTTTTTGTTGGTCTCTCTGCCAAAGCTTGCTGGAATTACTTCGGCAATCTCATTGGTACTCGTGTCTTAGCCACTTCACCCTCTGATCTTCTGTCAAGCTGGTGGGCTGGGGTCTCTGGTAAATCTCTTCGTTCGACTGTATTCAGATTGTTTCCCTGTCTAATATGCTGGCACCTATGGTGCGCGTGGAATAAGGCAATCTTTGATAGTACCCCAATGGATCCCCCGTCCATTATTCGGCGTGTCAGGAATGATGTCTTCCTTGCCTTCCGAGGCAGACCCTTCAAGGGACACGTGGGCTCTCGCTCAAGGAGACTTGTGGATCTTCTTTCTATTTCGTGTGTCCAACCTGCTGCTAGACTAGGAATTGGTTGAATCTGACTTTTGGGGCGTGGGCACTCCAGCCCCGTTCCAGTCCCCCCCCCTTTTTTCTCATGTTGTTGCTTGTTTGCTAGGGCCTGGTGTCTTCAGTTTCTTCTTCGGCACGTGCCCCCCTTTGCTTGGCTTTGACTGTTTTTTCTTGGTGTTCATAGATGCGATCGTCCTTATGGCCTCTTTTCTTTGGCTTTGAGGCTGCTCGCTTGGTCTCGGCATTGGTTCTCTCTGGCTCTTCTCCTGCTTCGGTTGGGTGTTGGTCCGGATGTTCTCTTGTATTATTTTTTTTTTATTTTCAATTTTTCCTTTTTGTCCATTTTGTTCGTTTTAGTTACCTGCCAGGCTTGTTGGCAGCTTTTGGTGCTTGTTCTATTTAATTTCAATTTTAAAAAAAAAGGTGAGTATGACTCTCAAAACTAAAGTGTAAGTGTCTAACATATTGCAATGTAATTGATATTTAGTGCATGTTATTATTTATGATTTATTAAATGTTTACAACAAAATTTAATACATGAGTATTGAACTAGAGCCTTTTGATTATATTGTTATTGTCTCTAGGAAGCGTATATGAGTCGGATGTCGGGTTGTTGGTCGAAATGGGGTAATGTCCCATCTTATATTAAAGATGTTATATGTTTCGACTTGTTTGTAAGTATAAAATTATAATTCATTTGAAAATGGAGTATTTGATCTTCGAAAATAAATATGCTGTGTATAATTCATTTTAATTTCAATGTGTAAGTTACGGTTTTTGTACAGAAGGAGGATCGAGAGCTGCTTAGGGACCATTGGGATAAGAAGAGGAGGAAAAACTATATTGGTAACCTCTCTGGCATAAAGAATAAAATAATAAACTTATTGGATGAGTGCTACTATTTAGATGGATTATCTTGAGTGCTGGAAAACTCTCACCGCAATAGTAAGTTTTTTAGTTTCGTATGTTTATTATAATTTTTTTAAAGTTTGTATAATAATTGTATTAATTTAGTCAATCATATATTTGAGTACTTACAGACAGTAAATAATACATTTATGTTGAATTTATAGGAAGTATCTGAGCGGAACTTGTTAAACAGGAATACAAATCCTAGTACACACCGCGGCGGATCAAAATCATTCCAACAATACCAAACGGAAATGGTAAATTTATAAATTGCAATTATAAAGTACTTATAACATTGTTTAATCATATAAATACATTGTTTAATCATATATAATTTCAAGCAAAGGAGAAAGGTCGTGACATGACATATTTGAAGGTTTCATTCGCACGCATGCCACCAAGCACATTAGTGAATATTGTTGAATATGCGCTTATATGATTTTTGTTTGATGATAATAAACATATATACATTCGTTTAAATGTATTTGATAATATACTATTTTATTTTTTTCACAGATTAAATAAATATTTGCAGAATAAAATAAATAACACAAAATTTGAATTCAAACGAATATTTTATTCAAACAAATATTTATTACATCTTTGAATAGTACAATTTCAAGCTCTCACTATATACAACTTTGATTACAATTACATCACATTTCACATTTACAATTCACCTCACTACATATCACTCACACTCGTATTTATCTTCAACTTCATTCCAGTTTGAATCCAGCATCTGAGAAATCTGCAAAAATATTCACTAACGCAGTAAAATTGAAAAAGAAATATTTTTGCAAAATAAAATAAAATATGATTTTTGAAAATAATATTTGCCTCAGTTATTTGGGTTGTTCGTCATCATTTAAATTTGAATTCATCATACACGAACAGCTTGTGACATACACAGTATATCACTGTATATGCCACAAGGCCGTGCACACCGATATATACACTTAATAATGCTGCAGGGACAGGTGAGCACAAGGTCAAACCCAAATATATGGACAGGTTCAACTCAGGTGCAATAAATTCAAAAATAGGACACGAGCACAAGGTCAAATCCGAGTTTTGAAACTGGATTCAACACAAGTGAATCGAGTTCAAGTCAGACCATTCAAATAAACTCAGTGACAATGAAAATGAATCAAAGCATAGTTTAAACCAGAGGCAAATGAACAGTGCACCGAACAACTCACAAATATGGAACCAGATCAAAATGCCACAATAAAGACAGTAAAATGTACAATGCAAAGAAATGAAACACTGCAACCCAGTGCATCAACCAAAGTTAAGGCGACATGAAGTCAGCAAACTGCAACAAACACATATATGGTCTAAGTGAATCAAGCAAATGCACAGAAGCCACTTCAGCTACATGGAGGCTCAATGGTGAAGCAGATTCAAGTGAACAGGTAGCACAAGAACCAGAAACTACTGAAGCTACTTCTAAGAGAGAAGCCAAAGCAAATGAACCAACTGCAAGTGCAAATGACCAGAAAACAATGCAACAGTATCAAGTACAGTATGCACAAACGAAGAAACAAATGACAGTAAGCAATGAAGCAACAAGGTCAGAGAACCAAGCAACAATGTGCACAGGCCAGAAGCAAAAACTCAAGTGCAACAGTGAAGTTCAGCTATGCAAATGAAACACTGTTGCAAACAACATAACAGTATGCAAGCTCGAGCACAAGAACATGACAGCAAACAGAAGTGCACAGCAACAGTAAGGCAATGCACAAATACAGGTGAATCAAGTGACCAACAAACTACTGAAGTTCAAATATCAAATTCAAGACAGACCAACATACTACAGTGAACCATCAAAGAATGCAACACAGTAATGAGAACAGATACAAGCTAGTTCCAGTGCCAACATATTCAACTCAATGTGCAACTGCAAGTGTCGACCAAGTGACAATACAACTAAGACAACATCAACAGCACAAAGATGGGTCAAAGCAGTGTCAAAGCAACACAGAGGGATCTGAAATCACAACGGAGTTCAACATAACTCGAAGTACACTCTAATGCAAACTGCCTCAAAAATGAATACAACATGAAGCACTGCTACTCAAGGCAACTAGGAATGAACAGAATCACAAGGCAAGTGCACCACCACACAAGTATACACAAGCAACATATATGCACCAATGAACCAACACAAGCATGAAACCAGTCAATGCCGAGACTAAACAAATCAGTGACATCAAAACATGGCAGTAGGGATGTAATGGCTGTGAACAACAAGAGGGATGCAAGCATCAAGCTGCAGTTTTCAAAACAAGTGACCAAAGTCAAAGCATCAGAGGGAATCATCAAATTTGTCAAAGCCGTGCATTTTAACAAGTCAACAGAAAAAGGAACGAAAACCGTGGTCATCACGAAATCGATTCAAAGCCGTGGGACGCAAGAAATAAAATTATACGCGTATGAAAAAGTCAGAATCGATCTCAATCATTCAAGCATCATCAAGTGGCCGAGATAAAGAATTTGACAAATTCAAATCAACATATACGAACGTAATTCTAGGAAATCAAATCCTATATAATACCCAAAATCATCATCGGCAAGAGCATCGAGTTCAAGAATCAACCAGCAAAGCAAAAGGAGGAAAATACATATCGAAGCAATCGAACTTGATCAAGGAGGAGAAGCCGCAAACAAATTGAAGCAAATCAGAAACAGTAATTGCAATCAACCAACAAAGGCAGCAACTTAAAACCCTAATTTAAGAGCACGGCATCAAGAACGAAAGCCCCAATTTTGCAAAAGGAACGGTCGCCATTATACTCAAGCAAAGAAAAAGAACCGGGCCGATAAGATAAAAGGGAGACATATTTTTAATTAGTGGGCCGTTTTATTTTTGGGCTTAGTTGTTTTTTAATTAGGGTTATTTGCTTTTTATGTTTGTGTTTCTTTTAATTTTAAAATTCTCTTTTAAACCATTGTAATTTTCTAGTCGTGTGACTAGGGGACAAACTACGGTGTGTAGTTTGGGAATTCGCAACTCGGTGATTGAGTTGTGGTCAGGGTTTTGAGCGTAGAGTTAGATTAGTCAATAGCGGGTATAGCGAGTTTACGTGTGTAAGCGAGGGACTATCTAATTTCTAGTAGAAACCTTGGGGGCAGCACGTAGGCAGGGTTTTGCCGAAGCTGGGTAAATTCTGTGTTGTTCTGTTCTGTTATTTATATTCTGCTATATCTGTGCTGCTATTCTGTGATCTGTGTTAATATTAATTAGCTTCTGCAATTAAGTTTTTATAATTTACACTATCACCCTATTCACCCCCCCCCCTCTAGGGTGAAATCGATCCTACAAGTGGTATCAGAGCTAGGAATAGAAGTCAACATTTGTTTTTTTTTTAAAAAAAAAAATTCTATTTTTTAAAAAAATATATATCAGTTTTTGTTTAAAATTTGAATTTTTAAAATGGCTTCTTTTAATAATGCTTTTGCAGAAGGTCAATCCATAGTTATACCACCAATGTTCAATGGTGAATATGCTTTTTGGAAAAATAGGATGAAATTTTTTTTGAAAACCATTGACGCTTGGGATATTGTTGAGACAGGTTATAGAATACCAACTATAACTATAGATGATCAGGAAATAGAGAAACCAAAGGAACAATGGACAGAACTAGAAAATAAATTACAGAATACTAATGCCAAAGCTATGAATTCTATTATCTGTTCATTAGATCAATTTGAATTTAATCGTGTCTCACATTGTCTAACTGCGCAGGAAATATGGCACATATTAGAAGTGACTCACGAAGGAACATCTCAAGTCAAAGAATCTCGCCTTGCCATGCTAAGCAGCAAATACGAGAACTTTACAATGACGAAAGAAGAAAATGTCAAAGAGATGTACGGACGACTTTCCAACATCGTATACAAATCAAAAGCTCTCGAAAAAACATACACCGAATTGGAAATAGTCCGTAAAATCCTCAGAGTCCTTCCACGAAGCTTTGAAGCAAAAGTAACTGCCATTCGAGAATCGAAAGATTTAAAACAACTCAAAGTCGAAGAACTCATCGGAAATCTCACCACTTATGAGCTAGAAATGAAATTCAAGGAAGAGCGTGAAGGTGGAGATACTCGAAAGAAATCAATAGCTCTCAAAGGAACAACTGAAAGTGATGATGAGAATGATGACGATGATGATGGAGCAGCAGAGCTAGCGCTACTAATAAAGAAATTCAAAAAGTGGAATCACAAATACGGAAATCCAGCTCGAAATCATGAATTGAAAAGCAGAATAGGCAAAGCACTAGACAACCCAGAAGATCAGAAAATCATCTGTTACAAATGCAACAAACCCGGCCATATCAAGCCACAATGTCCTCAAAAACGATCAAATCAAGGAAAGAAACTAAAGAAGAAAAGCTTTGCGGCTACTTGGGATGAAACTGACGAAGATGAAAGTGATAACACCAAGAGTGAGAGTGAAAAAGCAAACATGTGCCTTCATGGTGAAGTTACAGACAGTGATGACGACGAGCCAAGCGAGGTATCAAAACTCACTCATTCTGAATTACTAATTTATTTCCATGAAGTAAATGGCTGTTATGAACGACTTAGGGAAAAATATGCTAAACTTGAATCTCAAAAGGATACTTTGATAGAATGCAATAAACAACTTGATCAATTAGTTAAGAACTATCAATGTAGAATTCCTAAGTGTGATAAGTGTCCAACATTCGAAGAAGAAATTAAAAAATCGGAAATCAATATAAAATCACTTGAAAATGAAATTCTGATTTTAAAAGAGAATGAAAATACTAGGAGAGAGATTTCTATTAAAAAATGCACACAGTTGTTAAACGAAAATGAATCTCTCAAAACAAAAGTCCAACAACTGTCAACGACCTTAGATAAATTTTCAAAAAGTGAAAAATCGTTGAATATGCTATTAGGAAAGCAAACTGTTAATATGGTTAGACAAGGACTTGGATATAAAAATTCGAAAATTGTTGAAAGCAATATTAATCAAGTTAATTCTATGAGCACAATTTGTAAAAAATTTGGACACAATCACAATAATTGTTGGAATAGACTCAAACATATGAAAACAATACCGACTTGGGTTCCAAAAGGCACAAATATAAAATCTCTCAAAGTTAAACAAATTTGGGTGCCGAAGGGAACAATTATAAATAGTTTTGGGTATCCACAAAATTATCATTCTAAATATTTTTCCACTAACAATCATGGACCTATAAAAACAAATAGGTCACTAAACTCTTTTCTCGTGTAGGTATGCTGGCAGCTAAGGAACAACAGCAATGGTACTTGGATTCTGGCTGTTC
This sequence comes from Allium cepa, assembly GCA_030765085.1. Taxonomy (NCBI): domain Eukaryota; kingdom Viridiplantae; phylum Streptophyta; class Magnoliopsida; order Asparagales; family Amaryllidaceae; genus Allium; species Allium cepa. The sequence continues at coordinate 514,565,672 of CM060941.1, forward strand.
CAGGCACATGACAGGCGATAAATCGAAGTTCCTTAGCCTAGAAAAGTACAAAGGTGGTAGAGTCACAATGGGGAACAATGACAAGTGTAAAATTGTCGGTAAAGGTAAAGTAGGTAACAATACATTTACCTTGAATGACGTACTATATGTTGAAAATCTGCACCACAATTTGATATCAATCAGCCAGCTATGTGATAAAGGTATGAATGTTATCTTTGATTCTGACATGTGCAAAATTGTTGACAAATCATCAAAAGAAATCTTATTTTCAGGAAAAAGGAAAGGTAATATATATTCTCTATCTTTTGATGATCTCATCCTCTCTAAATGTTTGGTAGCTAAGGATATAGAAGTGAATTTATGGCATAGACGTTTAGGGCATGCTAGTATGAACTTATTAAACAAATTAAAAAGGAAAAGTTTGGTAAGAGGGTTGCCATCACATGAGTTTGAAACTGAAAACATCTGTAAAGCATGTACTTTGGGAAAACTTAGAAAATCATCGTTTCATGCCAAAAACAATGTAAGCACTTCTAGAGTTCTTGAACTAATTCATATGGATCTATTTGGACCTAATGACATTGCTAGCTTAGGAGGTAAGAAATATTGCTTTGTGTTAGTTGATGATTACTCAAGATATACATGGGTATACTTCTTAGCTAAAAAATCAGAAACTTTTTCATACTTCACAAGATTCGCAAAATTTGTGCAAAATGAAAAAGAAGTCTCTATTGTTTCGTTAAGAAGTGATCATGGGGGAGAATTTGAAAATTATGAATTTGAAACTTTCTGTGATGAAAACGGAATCAAACATGAGTTCTCTGCACCACATACTCCACAACAAAATGGGGTAGTTGAGAGAAAGAATCGAACTTTACAAGAATTGGCTAGGTCTATGTTAAATGAATATGAACTACCTCTGCATCTCTGGGCAGAAGCTGTAAATACAGCATGTTATGTAATGAATAGAGTTATCATCAGACCGATTCTTAACAAAACCCCCTATGAGCTATGGTTCAACAAAAAACCAAACATCGCTTACTTCAAAGTGTTTGGATGTCCTTGCTATATTCTTAATACAGGTAATCAGTTAGGAAAATTTGAAGCAAAGGCTGATGATGGCATCTTCATGGGTTACTCTTCGAGAAGCAAAGCTTATAGAGTCTACAACAAAAAGACTAAAACAATCGTAGAGTCAATCAATGTGAAATTTGATGAAGGCATTGACGAACAGGACACATCCAAAAGCAACGTTGAAGAGGAGAAAGAAAAAGATGAGTTCGAAAAACCAAAAGAAACTGCTGTTGCTAGAGAAACTATCACAACTCAAGAAGTCCGAAGAAATCTGGATCCAGAAAAGCTGAAATACAAAACAGACCATCCACCAGAATTGGTAATTGGAAACCCTATAGCAGGTATACAAACTCGTTCATCCTTTAAAAATCTATGTGATCTGTGCTTATATAGTGGATTTATTTCAGAAATAGAACCAAATAACATAGATTCAGCCCTTAATGATGAAAACTGGTTCATGGCCATGCAAGAAGAGCTAAATCAGTTTGAACGAAATAATGTTTGGAGTCTAGCACCTAGACCTAAGGATTATCCAGTTATAGGAACAAAATGGATTTTTAAAAATAAATATGATGAATCTGGAAATATAATTAGAAATAAAGCTAGACTAGTTGCTAAAGGATACAATCAAATTGAAGGAGTTGACTTTGATGAAACTTTTGCGCCTGTAGCTAGACTAGAATCAATTAGAATATTGTTAGCTTTTGCTTGTTACAAAGGATTTAAACTAAGACAAATGGACATTAAGAGTGCTTTTCTTAACGGAGTTTTAAAAGAAGATGTGTTTGTTGAACAACCAGAAGGTTTTGAAAGTCATGAATATCCAAACCATGTATACAAACTAAAGAAGGCATTATATGGATTAAAACAAGCTCCCAGAGCTTGGTATGAATGTCTTACTTCTTATCTCCTTGAAAATGGGTTCAAAAAGGGATGTGTAGATACCACACTATTTCTGTTGCATGAAAACAATGATATTTTGATTGTTCAAATATATGTTGATGACATCATTTATGGTGCTACTAACAAGTTATTGTATGAGAAATTTGAAAAAGTCATGCAGGAAAAATTTGAAATGAGCTTGGTTGGAGAGTTAAAATTCTTTTTAGGATTTCAAATCCAACAAAGCAATAAAGGCACATTCATTTCTCAAACAAAATATATTAGGGAACTTGTCAACAAATTTGGATTGAAAGATGCTAAACCAGCAAGAACTCCCATGAGTACAACACTTAAACTTGACAAAGATGAAAAGGGTAAGACAGTTGATCAAAAGCAGTACAGAGGTATGATTGGATCACTCCTTTATCTTACCGCCTCTAGACCTGACATCATGTTTTCTGTCTGCTTATGTGCGCGTTTTCAATCTAACCCAAAAGAATCTCATTTAAAAGCTGTTAAAAGAATTATAAGATATTTATTACACACACCACGATTCGGTCTTTGGTATCCATCAAATGATAATTTTGAATTGAAAGGTTTTTCAGATGCTGATTATGCTGGAAATTTGGTTGATAGAAAAAGTACTAGTGGAGCATGTTTTATGTTAGGGCATTCATTAGTTGCATGGTCGAGTAGAAAACAAAATTGTATTGCATTATCCACAACAGAGGCAGAGTATATTGCTTTGAGCGGTTGCTCTGCTCAAATCTTATGGATGATACAAACTTTGCATGACTATGGCCTAAATTTTAAACGTGTACCACTAATGTGTGATAGCAAAAGCGCAATTGATCTCACAAATAATCATGTACATCATTCGCGAACAAAACATATAGATGTAAGACATCATTTTATTAGAGATCATATTTCCAAAGAAAATATCTGCATAAATTTTATTTCAACTGATTCTCAATTGGCAGACATCTTTACAAAACCCCTACCAGAAAATAGTTTTTGTAAACTACGACTCAGTTTAGGTGTTTTAGAAATTTGCTGAATATTTAACATTTTTTCTCCCTACAAATCAGCGAAAAGAAAAATAGTGATTGAAAAAGTGATGAGTGTTGATATTGATTATATATTATAACTCGAGAAAGTATAATTAGAAAATTTCTTTAGAAATGTAAACAAGAGTTATAAAACTTTTTGTTGGTAAAAAATTCCATGACCATCTCTATACCTATCATATTTCTATCAACCATCACTCATCAAAATTCTATATAGTTTGTCGATATGTGGTACTTTAAACAGGAATCGTTCGTTTTTCATTTTTACATTTTTTTTAAAAAAATAATAATAATAATAACAATAAATACCAAAGTATTCACTCTCATTTAAAAGTCCTCACGGTTATGCATGGGTGAATTACTTGGAATTTGTTATGTGCTTCCATGCTCATTTAAAAGTCCTCACGGTTATGCATGTATGGAACACATATCAAAAGTTGATTTTTTTAAAAAAATAAACAAGTTGATTCTAATCCCATTTAAAAGTCCTCACGGTTATGCGTGGTTAGAAGATACTTGATTTCATTTTTTTTTAAAAATAAATTTGGAATACTACTAATCTCATTTAAAAGTCCTAACGGTTATGCATGGTTAGTAGATATTCAAATTCCTAATATAAAAATACCACAAATAGACACAACTGTATGGTTTTATATGATGACATCATCTCCATCATTCTAAAAGTGGAATATGCGCCTAACAAAATATTTATGATTTTTGTTTGATTTTTTATTGAAATTTGATATTTATATTCAATTGAGTTTTAATGTTGAATTGATATCGATTACTTTTTCTCTATTTTCTCTAACACTATTATTCTTTTGCTGATAACAAAAGGGGGAGAGAAAAGTTAAGATTTTGTCAAATAAAATCAAGCAAATGTCAAATAATTTTCTATTTGCATCTAGAATCATTTGCATATTTTTATTTGTATGCATATATGTAGGGGGAGCATCGTATAGAGAGGAAGCATTTAAATAGGGGGAGCAATTAGAATATATCAATGATCAAATACATTTAACATATTCAAAATCTTAAATATATGTTTGTTATCATCAAAAGGGGGAGATTGTTGAATATGCGCTTATATGATTTTTGTTTGATGATAATAAACATATATACATTCGTTTAATTGTATTTGATAATATACTATTTTATTTTTTTCACAGATTAAATAAATATTTGCAGAATAAAATAAATAACACGAAATTTGAATTCAAACGAATATTTTATTCAAACAAATATTTATTACATCTTTGAATAGTACAATTTCAAGCTCTCACTATATACAACTTTGATTACAATTACATCACATTTCACATTTACAATTCACCTCACTACATATCACTCACACTCGTATTTATCTTCAACTTCATTCCAGTTTGAATCCAGCATCTGAGAAATCTGCAAAAATATTCACTAACGCAGTAAAATTGAAAAAGAAATATTTTTGCAAAATAAAATAAAATATGATTTTTGAAAATAATATTTGCCTCAGTTATTTGGGTTGTTCGTCATCATTTAAATTTGAATTCATCATACACGAACAGCTTGTGACATACACAGTATATCACTGTATATGCCACAAGGCCGTGCACACCGATATATACACGTAATAATGCTGCAGGGACAGGTGAGCACAAGGTCAAACCCAAATATATGGACAGGTTCAACTCAGGTGCAATAAATTCAAAAATAGGACACGAGCACAAGGTCAAATCCGAGTTTTGAAACTGGATTCAACACAAGTGAATCGAGTTCAAGTCAGACCATTCAAATAAACTCAGTGACAATGAAAATGAATCAAAGCATAGTTTAAACCAGAGGCAAATGAACAGTGCACCGAACAACTCACAAATATGGAACCAGATCAAAATGCCACAATAAAGACAGTAAAATGTACAATGCAAAGAAATGAAACACTACAACCCAGTGCATCAACCAAAGTTAAGGCGACATGAAGTCAGCAAACTGCAACAAACACATATATGGTCTAAGTGAATCAAGCAAATGCACAGAAGCCACTTCAGCTACATGGAGGCTCAATGGTGAAGCAGATTCAAGTGAACAGGTAGCACAAGAACCAGAAACTACTGAAGCTACTTCTAAGAAAGAAGCCAAAGCAAATGAACCAACTGCAAGTGCAAATGACCAGAAAACAATGCAACAGTATCAAGTACTGTATGCACAAGCGAAGAAACAAATGACAGTAAGCAATGAAGCAACAAGGTCAGAGAACCAAGCAACAATGTGCACAGGCCAGAAGCAAAAACTCAAGTGCAACAGTGAAGTTCAGCTATGCAAATGAAACACTGTTGCAAACAACATAACAGTATGCAAGCTCGAGCACAAGAACATGACAACAAACAGAAGTGCACAGCAACAGTAAGGCAATGCACAAATACAGGTGAATCAAGTGACCAACAAACTACTGAAGTTCAAATATCAAATTCAAGACAGACCAACATACTACAGTGAACCATCAAAGAATGCAACACAGTAATGAGAACAGATACAAGCTAGTTCCAGTGCCAACATATTCAACTCAATGTGCAACTGCAAGTGTCGACCAAGTGACAATACAAATAAGACAACATCAACAGCACAAAGATGGGTCAAAGCAGTGTCAAAGCAACACAGAGGGATCTGAAATCACAACGGAGTTCAACATAACTCGAAGTACACTCTAATGCAAACTGCCTCAAAAATGAATACAACATGAAGCACTGCTACTCAAGGCAACTAGGAATGAACAGAATCACAAGGCAAGTGCACCACCACACAAGTATACACAAGCAACATATATGCACCAATGAACCAACACAAGCATGAAACCAGTCAATGCCGAGACTAAACAAATCAGTGACATCAAAACATGGCAGTAGGGATGTAATGGCTGTGAACAACAAGAGGGATGCAAGCATCAAGCTGCAGTTTTCAAAACAAGTGACCAAAGTCAAAGCATCAGAGGGAATCATCAAATTTGTCAAAGCCGTGTGTTTTAACAAGTCAACAGAAAAAGGAACGAAAACCGTGGTCATCACGAAATCGATTCAAAGCCGTGGGACGCAAGAAATAAAATTATACGCGTATGAAAAAGTCAGAATCGATCTCAATCATTCAAGCATCATCAAGTGGCCGAGATAAAGAATTTGACAAATTCAAATCAACATATACGAACGTAATTCTAGGAAATCAAATCCTATATAATACCCAAAATCATCATCGGCAAGAGCATCGAGTTCAAGAATCAACCAGCAAAGCAAAAGGAGGAAAATACATACCGAAGCAATCGAACTCGATCAAGGAGGAGAAGCCACAAACAAATTGAAGCAAATCAGAAACAGTAATTGCAATCAACCAACAAAGGCAGCAACTTAAAACCCTAATTTAAGAGCACGGCATCAAGAACGAAAGCCCCAATTTTGCAAAAGGAACGGTCGCCATTATACTCAAGCAAAGAAAAAGAACCGGGCCGATAAAATAAAAGGGAGACATATTTTTAATTAGTGGGCCGTTTTATTTTTGGGCTTAGTTGTTTTTTAATTAGGGTTATTTGCTTTTTATGTTTGTGTTTCTTTTAATTTTAAAATTCTCTTTTAAACCATTGTAATTTTCTAGTCGTGTGACTAGGGGGACAAACTACGGTGTGTAGTTTGGAAATTCGCAACTCGGTGATTGAGTTGTGGTCAGGGTTTTGAGCGTAGAGTTAAATTAGTCAATAGTGGGTATAGCGAGTTTACGTGTGTAAGCGAGGGACTATCTAATTTCTAGTAGAAACCTTGGGGGCAGCACGTAGGCAGGGTTTTGCCGAAGCTGGGTAAATTCTGTGTTGTTCTGTTCTGTTATTTATATTCTGCTATATCTGTGCTGCTATTCTGTGATCTGTGTTAATATTAATTAGCTTCTGCAATTAAGTTTTTATAATTTACACTATCACCCTATTCACCCCCCCTCTAGGGTGAAATCGATCCTACAAATATGGCTCTGTATTATTTACTTGGACAGACCCCAAATCACAAGCTATCAAGGCGAACATGCCCTAATTTTTTTCTCTTATTTTACAATACATAAATTATGCATTGAATATTTATTTTGGTAAAATTATGTTTCTAATCACAGGAAAAGTTTGATATGGAGCGAGCACAAGTGCTAGAGGCAACTGGTTAAGAGGATTTGATTGTTGAGGAGGAGGATAGAATTTTGATGTTGTGACTGACAGGTCGACGCGAAACAGATGCTACAGTTACGGTAATCAGGAAGTAATATTTATTGAGTTTAACTACATGATTAACTAATTTATAAATTTTACTTAATATTATTTATAGTATAACTAGCTATTAACTCAGGCTTGTCTGGTTGATTATAGGAAATCACAGGATAAAGAGGAGATAACATAGTTGAGAGCTAAGATAATAGTAACAAACGATTAACAGAAGAGTGGAGGATTGAATACGCAGCTAGATGAGTGGATTGCAACATAATTGGCAAAACACTGGGCATTTCCTTCTTAGGGATCGAGAAATGATGGAAATGCGGATTAGTTGGTATGTTGTGCTTTTTGATGGATGTTCGATTGATTGTGTAGTTTAAACTTGGATTATGTAGTTTAAATTGGGTTTTTGGTATGATGTTTATGAATGTTTGATAGAATGTTGATGCAAATATGAATTTTTGTGGCATAAACTTGGTTATTTGAGATATGTATAATATTATGTGATGTATGTAATGTTTGTACTTTAGAATTTAGTTTATATTTATTGTATATAAGGTGGATATGCAGACAAATATACAGATATATGTAGTTTGATGGATGAAACAACAGCCGTATATTGTGTAAAACGACTAATTTAGAAAACAAAATTAAGTTAACGTAGGGTTTGATTTAGGCTTTTTTGTTTTGGATTTTCGTCCACACAAATAGGCGCACGACGTATGTATATTATGTAAAACGACTAATTTAAAAAACAAAATTAAGATACAAAATAGAAAGCAACCTTTTTTTTTCATGTTTTGAGAAATAAAAGAAGTACGAGAAACAATTCATTGTTTTATCGTTTCTCCATCAGTTCTGTGGTCTTCACAATCTTTCTTTCATTCTATCAGTCATCCCTACACCACTTTCATATTTTATTATTAACGTTAAAAACACAAAACACAAAACTCATTTTAAACTAAACGTCACATAAGGTTTCCATGAACGGTCTCGCAATTAATTTAGGTTTTGCATGTCAATAAAGGTATCGGAAATCCTTCCACTAATTAAAATATCAGATTCCGTTTCTATTCAAAAAAATTTGATGTTAGACATATTTTCCGCCCGATGTTCCTATAATGTACGCTTTCAAAAATGTTCACTGATTTTAGTAATTTAAACTATAAAATTACTAAGAAACAGCGGTGAATCTAACTAAATATATACATTAAGCATCATGTTTAATACTTAAAATTCGAATAACTATAATTTAAAGATCTTTACATAAATAAATGATATTATTTATCACGCAAAACAAGCGTGGTACAATGAGCCACGTAGTGTGGTTGTCGACCACATAGGTCTCAGACCTAACTAATTGAAATACAAGTGCACATAAATATGCCAACATGCTTCCAAAATGCGATTAATTTATTACTATTGCGGGCATGCATAATTATTTAAGATTGCGCTGATATCTGATGTTATTGAAATGTTAGTCAAATATGCAGTATTTTATATCCTATTTAACTATGTGTTTTGAACCCATGCCCTATAAGCCATAGTTTATGTCCTACATCTGTTCACTTTCAGTTAAATCGTACCAAAACTTATACATCTATTGATCATTTCTTATTTACCATCAAAGCTTCAGCTTAAACTAAATTCTTGTAAATGATATTTAAATCTATCAATCGCCCTGATATATATGTAGGCTGGATTATATGTTGATATATCTTCAGGATTTATAAAATAATATGTTGATTTTGTAAGTTTGTTTAGGTGGTTTTAAAATATTATGATAAGATTGTTATCATCAAGCCTGGTTTCAAGGCAAAGCCAGTCATGGTGGCCGTCTAGGACAACTCCCTAGATTTGAGCAACATACTGGTGGTGGTAGGCGGTGGGGGACAACATAATGTTGAATGTTTTTAATTACGAAGTTGTATTTATTATGTGTGAAGCATGTGTCGGTGTAGTGGCAGTAAGTGAGCTTTCCGTTGCTAAGGTTTGGAGTTCAATTTCTGTCTTTGATACTTCCTTTTTGTACTTTGAGTTGCCTTGGGCAACCCAGGTGGTTGAGCCGGCACTGGTTATCATAACGGTAAGGACACTAGCCCAAATAACAGAGATATAGCTGGGTTGAAACCCTGAGGACATCAAAATTGTTGTTCATTCTGGTTAAATTAGTAACAATTTTATTTTGATTTCGAAAGGTATTTTTCTTTTGCATACATTTTCTCATCTAGGATTATCGTTTCAATAATTGTGTTTCAATTTCAATAAAAAAAAGCATAAATTGAAAACTTACGTAGCGTTATTTAAATTGGTGGACATATATTGACAGATGTAGGTGAAGTAGTACCTACTTATGGTAATAGTAGAATTATCATCAAGTATTCAATTTCGATATGTATATATGTATATGTGTATATATGTATGTATATGTATGTATACATACATACATACACATACATATATATATATATGTGTGTACATATTCTAAACCTGCTATGTTTTAACAAAGATAAGCAAGGACGAATGGTCCCACACCATTTTCGTAGAATAAGTTTAAAAGCCAAAAGAAGGACTAATAGATCTTACTGCTACAACCCTGACATGAATAGAGAACAATTTGCGCAAACAAAATCTTAAAGTGCAAAACACGAAGACGACATGTACGAAAATCCCAAAATGCGCATACTCCTTGTATGAATTGTTGTGGAATAAGGACCTAAAGGAAAATGTTATAACCGTAAATATCGATATAGACGATCTGCAGAAAGAGGTGAGGATGAGACATAGGTAATGTAATAGTGACCATCGCCTGAAGAGGAACAAAAAGTATTGCAAGAGATAAGTTTGGCATCTTCCATATATCAGTCGCCTAGCTCGTCCTGTAGGACAAAAAGATCGGTCGGTAGGTGGTGGTGTTGGAGGTGGAGATGGTGGGGATTGCGCTGGGGATGACCAGTGAGGATCTGGCATGCACTGGCCATAGAGGAGACATTTTAAACAACTGTGGCATGGAAATATTTTAACTCGGAGAACCTTTCGTGGTAGGCTGAAACAGGCGGAGCAAAAATGGCGCTGACCAAAGCACTACGTCTAACATTGTCTGACCGCACATCCTGCATATCATTTTTGAATTACAATTTTGTCGTCTCATATAAGAAGTGGAGTTTTCGTGAATTGGGTCCACATAGGAACTGGTGGAGGGTCCGAAGGACACTGCTCTAGAGTCTACGAAGGAGAGGCGTGGAACTACAAAATGATAGTGTATTTGTGACGGCGCTTTTAAGCATAAACAAGGCATACACTAATTAGCGAGCATCTAGCACCATTTTCCAAGTGAAATGGTGCGTAACTTTGAATAAATTTATCGTAGAAAAAAAGATAACGCAATTCAACCGCTAAAATTTCATAAATTTTGCAACAGAAAAGTAACACTTTACATCTGTATAGAGAAACACGGCAAATATTTGGACCGTTGATACCCTTGATTGGACGTGCTGCGGATTTACAGCGTGGCTGCACAATTTAAAATTACTTGAACAATTGCAATTTGCCAATGTTCTTGGGCCACATTTTATTTCATGGTACGATCCCAACATTGTAAGATGTTATTAGAATCACTAGCGCTTTCACCCCTTAGCTTATATACAATAAGGATTATTATATTTTAGGCTACGTGGAACTAAATAAAACAATTAGTATTCAAGTACAATTACTTTAACGTGTTTTTATGTTGCAGCAGTGTGTAAAGCTGACTCGGCTGAGGTTCGTCACAGAGAATAAAAGATCAATTCAAGCAATTAGGTGATGCCTAAGTTTACTAGCAATATTTGTCTGATGCATATTCACAATATAAACACTTAAGCATCCATGTCGATTGAAGGTCCATTTGGACATGATGAAAGCTCTGGAGAGTATGTCGCACCGGAAGCTGCAACCTGAAAAGGGAAATCCCTGCAAGAAGCGTAGCTATCACGCTGTTAATCTTAAAGAAAACAAGGGTAAGCTAATTAAAGAAAATAAGTTAAAAAGGTAGGTTAGTGTATGTAAGTAGATGGAACTGCCATGATAAGCAAGTAAGAAGATTAGGGAGATGTAATGAAAAACAGTGGCTGCATGTAGCTGAAAGGAGCGTAGATAGCTGGATCTGGCTACTAAAGCACACAGGAGAGACGTAGGATGGAGGAAACCCAATTGAAAGAGTGCATCTGATAATTCTCCTAGCGTCGCAATTTAAATGTTGATTACAGTACATAGTTATTTGATTAAGTAAGTGTATATTTGTGCTACTTTTAATTCCACTCATTGTTTTTCTATTGATTTTATTTGTGGTACAAAATATCAATTTATAGCTTTTTTTCCTTCTTTTAATATCCTGCATTCATTAGTTGTTCATCATTCTGTACATGATATATAGCAATATCTATTACTGATAAAGATTCTGTCATAAGCATACATGGGCAATTCACTCGGCATTATCCATTAACTATACTTTCTTGTTGAAATATATATTTAGAAGAAAAAAAGGTATGAGACTAGAGAGAAGAAACTTGTTCTCACTAATCCACACAACTCACACACAAGAGAAGAAACTTGTTCTCACTAAAAATGATTTAATGTTATTTTCTTTGCTTGATTGCATACATACAAATGAGGAGAGCTGCTCTATTTATAGTCCCTAATAGATTATTCTAGAATTACTTTTACTTGATTACAAAGAAAACGTAATTCTAGAAACGTCTTTACTTGATAACAAAGAAAACGTAATTCAATAAATCAAGTTTATATTCCAACACCCCCTTTAAACTTGATTTGCCTCCCTTTGAGTTAAACTTTTACGCATACCGAGTTTCTTCTTTAACTCCTTGAAAATCTCCAACTTCAAAGGCTTCGTTAAAATATCAGCAATTTAATCATGCGTCTTGCAATGCTTGACAACTACTTCTCCTTTCCCAACCAAGTCTCGAATGAAATGATACTTGATTCTTATATGCTTGCTCCTCCCATGAAAAACTGGATTTTCGGTGAGTGCTATAGCAGAATTGCTATCACAATATATAAGTGGATTTTCTTTTGGAGTATGCTTAAGTTCTTCTAGCACTCATTTAATCCATAAAGCTTGACAACTAGCTAAAGATAGTGAAATATATTCTGCCTCGGCGGTTGAGAGAGCCACAACTTGTTGTTTCTTTGACATCCAGTGATTGCACTTGATCCAAAGTAGAAAACATTTCCCGAAGTACTTTTACTATCATCAACACTTTCAGCCCAATCACTATCACAATATCCAAGCACCTTAGGATCATTTATCTTTTGATAATAAATTTCATCCCCAAGTGCTCCACGCACATATCTCAAAATTCTTTTTCCAACATCCTAATGTGTCTTCTTTGGTTGCTCCATGAACCTACTAATCAAGCTCACACCATATGTAATGTCCGGCCGAGTGGCTGTCAAATACATCAAACTCTCAACAAGACTTCTAAACAATGTTGGATCAACATATTTAGAGTTGTCATTCTTCAAGCCAACTTCAACTGGAGTGCTAATTGGCTTTGCCTCTTCCATTCTAAACTTCTTCATCAAATCTTTTGCATACTTTTCTTGAGAGATAAATACACCATCATTATCTTGTTTTACTTCAATACCAAGAAAGTAATGAAGTAGACCCAAGTCGGTCATCTCAAATTCTTGCATCATACTTCTCTTAAATTCTTCAATAATATTAAGACTGTTTTCCGTAAAAATCAAATCATTCACATATAAACCAATGATAAGAATGTTACCTTTGTTCTCCTTGATGTAAAGAGTATGCTCAAATGGACACCTCTTGAATCTCATCTTCACAAAATAGTCATCTATGCGACTATACCATGCATGAGGGGCTTGCTTAAGGCCATACAATGCCTTCTTCAACCGATAAACTTTATGTTCTTCATCCTTTATCACATAGCCGGAAGGTTGATCAATGTACACCTCTTCTTGTAGTACTCCATTCAAGAAAGCAGATTTAACATCCATTTGATAAACTTACCACTTATTTTGAGCGGCCAATGAAATTATCAAACGAATTGTTTCAAGACGTGCCACGGGAGCAAAAACTTCTTTGTAATCAACACCATACTTTTGCTTGTACCCTTTCACAACTAATCGTGCCTTATGTTTTTCAACTTCACATTGTGCATTCAACTTTGTCTTGTAAACCCATTTGACTCCAATGGGTTTCTTCCCTTCAGGTACTTCAACCAACTCCCATGTTTGGTACCTTTCAATTGCATCAATTTCTTGATCCATGGCTTGTCTCAATTTGTCTTCCTTGGTGGCTTCTTCAAAATCAACTGGATCCGCATTTGCATATAAAGCAAAATCAACAAATTCATCTCCTAAATTTCTTCTTATTTCTCCATAAATCTCCGCAAGAGGTCTTGTCCTTCTAGGTGTTGATTCTGAACTTGAAGATGATGAGCTTGGAGGACAATTAGATGGTGGAGTAGGTGGAGTCGATCCTTCTTCTTCAATTGGCTCAAATGCATCATTATCAAGCAAGATACTTGTACCTTTTTCTCATTTTTCCATTCCCATGCTTCTTCCTCATTGAAAATTACATCACGACTAATAATAGTCTTCTTTGTGATGGGATTATATAATTTATATGCCTTGGATCTTTCACTATAGCCAACAAAGATGCACTTTTCAGATTTGTCATCAAGTTTTTCTCTTTTTTCATCCGGCACATGAGAGTAACAAATGCTTCCAAAAATTCGGAAGTGGGAGACACATGGCTTGTGACCGCTCCATGCTTCTTGTGGAGTCTTTCCTTGAACACTTTTAGTTGCCGCACGGCTGAGAACATAGCATGCACATGCTACAGCTTCGGCCCAAAATATTTTAGGCAATCCTTTTGTCTTCAATATACTTCGAACAAGTTCCATGATGATACGGTTCTTTCTTTCGGCCACCCCATTTTGTTGAGGGGTTGATCGGACCGTTAGTTGATGATGAATGCCATGATCTTTTAAGAAATTTTCGAATTCTTCCACCATATATTCTTCACCACGATCGGATCGGAGTGTCTTTATAGAAAAACCACTTTGCTTCTCCACAAATGCTTTAAAATTCTTGAATACTTCAAATACTTGAGATTTTTCTTTGAGAAAGTAAATCCACATCTTGCGACTATAGTCATTAATAAAAGTGAGAAAATATCGATTACCTCCAAGAGAGTTTGTTCGTATAGGTCCACATAAATCCGAATGCACTAGCTCCAAAGGATTCTTTGCTCGCCATGCCTTTTCTTTTGGAAATGGATCTCGATGGTGCTTGCCAAAAACACAACTTTCACATACTTGATCTTGTTTGCTAATATTTGTGATGCCTCTCACCATATGATCTTTGCAAATCTTGGATAGAGTGCTAAAACTCAAGTGATTATAGCGAAGATGCCAAAATCATGACTTGTCATTAACAATATTAGCAAAACATGGAAATGCTTCATTTTTAATTTTCAACGGAAACATTTTTGTTGGTGTCATCTTCACTTTTGCAATAAGAACACCAGTTTTGTTTTTGATCTCACATAAATCATTTTTGAAATTCACATTATTTCCCTTCTTTAAAAGTTGCCCAACACTCAAAAGATTGTATTTAAGATCGGGAACATAATAAACATTAGAAATATAATTTGTACCTTGCTTTGTCCGTATCGGAATATCGCTACTGCCTTTGACAATGAGCCTTTTGTTATCACCTGTCTTGACTTCTCGTTGAACACTTTCATCAAAATTCACAAAGCAACTTTTATTTCCGGTCATGTGGTCACTACAACCACTATCAATATACCATATATCATCAAAAGAAGCTTCTTGAACATTACAAGCAAGAAGCATACTTTCATCTTGTGTCTCCAAATTCTCATGTAGAAAATTAGAATTATCTTTTTCATAATTAATTCTTTTAAAACAACCCTTTTTCATATGCCCATATTTATGACAATAATGACATTGAATATTATAAGAGTTACCTCTTCCTCTTCCATTATATCCTCCACGGCCTCTTCCTCTTCCTCCTTGAGATGGACTTGAATTTTTACTTTGAATTTGGCCTCTTCATTGTCCTCTACCACGGGATGATCTTCCACCTCTTCCTCTAAAACCACCAGGGTTGGTGTCTCGAATTTGAAAAGCTTGCTCGGAAGGAGAGGAATCAAATTGTTTGATGCGAAGCTCATGAAATTGTAGTGAGCCTAACAATTCTTCAAGAGAAAAAATATTCAAGTCTATTGATTCTTCAATAGCAACAATAACATGCTCAAATTTCCTTGTCATACTTCGAATTCAATAATTCTTTTATCCGAAATTTCTTCACCATTGATTCGAAGTTGATTAGCAATAGAAATAGTTCTATTATAAAATTACTCCACCGATTCACTTTCTTTCATTTTGAGTAAATCAAACTCACCTCTTAGAGCTTGAAGTCTTACCATCTTTACCTTTTCTTCACCTTTGTACGCCTTGTTGAGGATGTCCCCGGCCTCCTTTGATGTTGATGTCGAAGAGATCCTTTCAAAATTTGCTTCATCCACCGCTTGATAGATAAAATAAAGAGCCTTCTTGTTCTTCTTTCGAATCTCTTTCAAAGTATTCAATTGTTGTGTTGAAAGTGTTGCTTGATTCTCCGGTTCTTCATATCCATTTTCAACCATGTCCCAAAGATCTTGAGAGCCATACAAGACCTTCATTTGAATGCTCTATTGATTGTAATTCTTTCCCGTCAAACGAGGAAGTTGAGGTTGCAACATATTGTTGGAAGTCTTCCCTAAACCTTGCTCTGATACAACTTTGTTGAAATATATATTTAGAAAAAAAAGGTTTGAGACTAGAGAGAAGAAGCTTGTTCTCACTAATCCACACAACTCACACACAAGAGAAGAAACTTGTTCTCACTAATAATGATTTAATGTTATTTTCTTTGCTTGATTGCATACATACAAATGAGGAGAGCTGCTCTATTTATAGTCCCTAATAGATTATTCTAGAATTACTTTTACTTGATTACAAAGAAAACGTAATTCTAGAAACGCCTTTACTTGATTACAAAGAAAACGTAATTCTAGAAACGTCTTTACTTGATTACAAAGAAAACGTAATTCAATAAATCAAGTTTATATTCCAACATTTCTTACCCTATAAAAGATAACTATTATTCTTTCTTTCTTCTTTTCTATTATAATAAGATTAGATGCAAGTTGATGATCAAGTGGTTGATTTGTCATACTCGAAAGTAAAACAAGGCATCGCGTAGTATTATGTATTACAAATATTCAACATTTTTGTACTGGACAAAACTCCTTCAGCATGTTTACCACCAAATCACATTACTAGTACTTCATTAAAAAGCGTTACGAATCTCAAAACTCACATGCTTATCGGACATCGCTTTCCAACTAGACAACTTTGTAATGACGGTGATAATATCGAATATGTGTTTCTGTGCTTGATAAAAAATTGCATGTATACCAACACATTGACCATATAACATATAATGGGTTGGGGTTTGTGACTGGGGTAAGGTCACATCCTATCCTTTTATTGTTTAGCCTCTTTTTGGTCCATGATTGAATTGCGTAGCGTCTAGTCGAAGGACATGTGAAATCGAGACTACGTAAAAAAACGAAATTGTCTTTTGTAAAAACAATGAAAACGCTTTTAGCATCAGTATTAATTTTTTCTAACTGCACGACAGTAATTTTATGAAGTTAATATATGCATAATTCTTCATATTTCCAACTACCAATAAATTACTGAATATAATATATTTAATTAATAACGAATTTGGGTACATATTCATTAAAGAAGCGTTTACTCTATTTGTAAACAAAACTTTGTACATATGCACACTGTGATTAGATGCAGGCCCACCTAGACGTGCTTTTATACTCGTATTAAAAGCAATAATAGAAAACATGTTAAGCACACATCAAATATTGAGTGTTTCTTAACTAACTTTAGAATTTAATATTAATAACTAATTTAACAAAAACACAAAAACAACACTAAACACTTGCTAATTACACTAATTGGCCAATGGATTGCATGTAGAGCAAGTTTCATTTGAATTGACTTATCTTAATCACTCACAAGTCACTCTTAAAATAATGAGACATACTTGACTCACTGTTTATATTACCTTAAACGTTATTTTTATATCTATTTATTTTTCACCAAATGTTTTAATTAAGCCATGGCGTGGAACTCCGACTCCACCGTCGTTGTTTGACCACAAATGTTTGATCTAGATTTCTACTCTTAACCCCTAAATTTCCATAGTCAATTGTTAGATGATAATGATAGAGCTAAAGATGTGCCTCATAGGAAATTATATAATTAATTATATATCAACTTAATATCATGAAACATCAAATAAATTATACTGATACTAACAAGAAATAAAAAGCAAATTAGCCAACAAAATTTTAAATAATATTTATATTTCATGCGCGCACACATATATTTTGAAGTAATAAAATATAAATTTTGTTGTAATACATTTTATATTAAATAAAATATGTGTGTGTATGATAATTTATTTTCGATTTAAATAAAGTTGATTTTTAATTTCAAAATTAAAATTTAACTTATTCAAAATAATTTTTATTTTATGCAATAGGGGATAACAATATTTTTTTTGAAAAATTAATTAATTCGGGAAATATATATATGCATTTGAAAAAGGCAAATAGATTTTATTTTGAATAAAATTAGCTTGGTGATTGAAATCAAAATAATGTTTTTAATTTACCTGTGATCTAAAAGAAAAAATATTATATATTTATGAATATCCTTGAGAATATATAATGATGTGAGAGTGTGTGAGTGTGTATATAATTTTCTTAAATCTGAAGATTTTAAGAAAAAGAAACAAATTATTTTATTTTAAATCGAATGTCGTATTTCTATAAAATGGATTTTTTTTAAAATAATAAATACATGTATAATATTAAACTTTTGGTCTGAATTTTTTTATTTTTTGAAAATAAATTTTGGAAAAAGATATATATAATTTATTATATGTATAGACACACACATTTATATGATATAGAAAGTTATATTATTCTATATTTTAATGATGATGACTATGTTGTGAGCTGTATTATTATGTTTTATTAATGGGGAATTTTACCGTAAGGGCCTTCTTTCATCAAACAATAAGTTTGTAGGACACAACTTTAAAATAATTAATTTGCAGGACAAAATTTTATACACGTTACGTGAGCCCTTCAATCTTTTATTTCATGCCCTTCTTTCGTTCCATTTTCTCTTTTGCTTTCTACCATTTTTCAGCGTTGCAAACCAAAACCAAAAATAGGTTTTAGAAAACAAACGATTGATTTCCCATCCTAATATTTATGCTAAAACGATTACAAATCATTTATCAGAGTCGCATTTAAATTACAACTACTTCAGCTTCATCAATTTCAGCTTCATCGATTTTAGCTTAAACTAAAATACTTTCATCGAGCAATCTCTGCAATCACCTCAAACTTAAATGCGGAACAAGTAAGTTGTATTTTATTTTGATGTAAATGTTTTAGTTAGATGATAAATCATATTTAAGTATTCATTCTTACTGATGCTGATGATAGCTTTTCCAATAGCTTTGTAAATGTTTTAGTTAGATCTTGTTATAATTTAACATAATCGACAGTTGTTTAATTGAGCATACCTAAATATTCAATGGCAGATGCTACTAAACCCTAGGTGTTAAACTGAGCAAGTTATTGTTATTTTTTTGCTATATATGGATTGTTTTTGTTAGTTGAAGTAGTCGTTCACTGATTGATTTTCTTTGCTATTTATGAGTTGTTTTTGCTTGTGTTTGAAAAAGTAAGAAATAAGTTCTATTGATTGTGTTTATATATAACAGTTTTTGTAATGCATGTAAGATGTTTGTTGTTTTGTAATGATTTAACGTGATCTAAAATTATTCATATTCAATAGCTTAAAAAGATTAATTTGTTTATCTTTTTATCTAAATGATTTAATACAAGAATGTAAAGGATTTAACATGTTTGTTTGTCTTTGAGTTGCTTTAACGTAATTTTAACTTCAGTACTTCAAAAATCGTATGTATTGTGTAAATACAGTTATGTTGTAATATTCCTATGTTCAACAGCTACGAAAGATAAACATATTATCTTTTACTATAATTAGTTCAAATCAACTTAAGCCTTAGTTATTTTGATGTAAATGATTTAGATAGATGATAAACAGTAGTTAAGTATTCATTCTTACTGATGCTGATGATAGCTTTTGTTAT
This sequence comes from Allium cepa, assembly GCA_030765085.1. Taxonomy (NCBI): domain Eukaryota; kingdom Viridiplantae; phylum Streptophyta; class Magnoliopsida; order Asparagales; family Amaryllidaceae; genus Allium; species Allium cepa. The sequence goes on from CM060941.1 coordinate 514,585,220, forward strand.
GGATTTAAGGTATTTTACATCTTCTTATGATTTAACATAATCGATAGTTGTTTAATTAAGCATATCTAAATATTCAATGGCATATGCTACTAAACCCTAGGTGTTAAATTGAACAAGTTATTGTTATTTTTTGCTATATATGGATTGTTTTTGTTAGTTGAAGTAGTCATTCACTGATTGATTTTCTTTGCTATTTATGGGTTGTTTTTGCTTGTGTTTGAACAAGTAAGAAATAAGTTCTATTGATTGTGTTTATATATAACAGTTTTTGTAATGCATGTAAGGTGTTTGTTGTTTTTGTAATGTTTTAACATGACCTAAAACTGTTCATATTCAACAGCTTAAAAAGATGAATCTGTTTATCTTTTAATCTAAATGATTTAATACAAGAATGTAATGGATTTAACATGTTTGTTTATCTTTGAGTTGCTTCAACGTAATTTTAACTTCAGTACTTCAAAAATCGTATGTATTGTGTACATACAGTTATGTTGTAATGTTCCTATATTCAACAGCTAAGAAAGATAAACATATTTACCTTTTGCTATAATAAGTTCAAATCAACTTAAGCCTTGGTTACGTTGATGTAAATGATTTAGGTAGATGATAAATAGTAGTTAAGTATTCATTCTTACTATGCTGATGATAGCTTTTGTTATGGATTTAAGGTATTTTAGATCTTGTTATAATTAATATATAACATAAAAAAAAACTAAATTTAAGTCAGTTGCAGTTTCCCCGAAGGATTTATGTAAAATAAACATAGTGAATAAAGTATTAAGTACAAAAATATTATCCTTCACTGTTGCTAACAATTTATTATATATGGCAATTTTTATGTAGCGTAAGAATGCACATAAGGTCTTATAAATCAAAGCTATTCATTCCAAAATCTACTTGCATTTTCATAAATGAAGGAGGTACTCAGTGCATAAACATAAGACCAATATCTAGTCCTTTCTGCAGTGAACATAGCCAAGGACCGTCTTTTTCTTTAACTCCATTAGTAACTGTTTTACTACTGATGTTTCCTATAATATTTAGTTGTACTCTTCAATTTTTTATATACATATTAAATTGGAAAGGTAGATTACATATTTTAAATAAAAAAATAGTTAAATTTCAAAAAAAATTATGACAACTAAAAAAGATAAATCAAATTATCTTTTTATATAAATTCATGTACAAATATTCTGGCATTTTTTATAATATAGTTTGCAATTTTCATTCACAACTTTTATTTACTATTTCTTGTTATTATTAAGTTGCATCTTCTATTTTAAGAGGTAGTAATAATAGTATAAATTACACCTTATCAGAACAGATTAAGTTGGTATACTACACCAAAACTTCAACTATCTACAACCAGACATTACAACTACCCACTGAAACCACAACCAAAATTGCTTCTCCCTAAAAATGTTTTTGATTAAGAATGATAACTGTCCTTAACTATGAATATTAAAAAACATATTTAGTTATTTAAAAACATGTTATTAATTGTGAATACTTGCTATTTCTTTTGTTCTCTTTAAGTTTTCATATTTCTAATTGACCACTACTTAGACAACTAACAAAGATAAAGCATATTATCTTTCTATACTTTGAAACGTTCTTCACTTGCTTCTAATCGTAAATTTTCATTTCATCCAATAATAATTGTTGATTTTAAGTTGTAAATATTCACTTTTCTATTTTATTAATTTTCACTTATAGTCTTATTTAGTTTAACTTTCTAACTAACTTAGCATAGCCGTTATTATAAAAAGCTTTCTCAATAATATACGTTGTAATATTTAGTTAAGATGTTTGATATTTACCTTGTGAAAGAACAATTATTCATTGATAAACTACTTAAGATACTTTAATATCTGCATGTCATCTATAATAAGAAAAAATTTAACTATACATATTGAAATTGGTGCAAAAGAAAATTTTCAAACACTTGTTTTTTACAAAAAAAACCTGTAGGATTTAATTTGTTTTTTTTTTTGAAAAAAGAGGTACTTTATATACTAAAAGTGCTTTATCTTTTTTTTTTAAAGAGGGACTTTATATACTAAAAAAATATCTTAATCCCAAAAAGTACAAAATAATTAAAAAGATAAAGCATATTATCTTTTTATTCAAAAAAATTTTGAATATGATATTTTTTTTATCAACTTGTTATTTTTACCTACCAATTGATTTTATGATTTTCATAAATGTAGAATCTGAGTGAACCGACTCAAGAACTACCTGATGTTGATGAAAAAGAATAGTCACGGATAAGGACCAATTAGAAAACTCTGATGAAGAAAAAACAATTTCAAAACAACTGGCTGAAGAAACTACTGATTCAGATGATGTTGATCCGTATGAAATTAAAAAAATACACAAGAAACCGAGAAGGCAACATTACACTGGTACACATAAATGTAATTTGGATGCAATCTATAAAGTGATGTCAATTATAAAGGAGAAAAACATTCTTTCACCTGAAGCAAAATCTTTTTTAGAAAAAACACCATTCAAAAACTTCTTCAATGTTTTTCTGAAAGATTCAATAGCACGACATGATTTAAGGAAAAGTGCTTCGAATTTAGATGACATCATTACTTCTTTTGATGCAAAAGAAAATGCTTTCAGAATTGGAAACAAATTTTTGAAAATAAGTCCTGAAGAAGTCAGTTTCATTGGAATGCCATTAGCTGGAGAAGACTTATTTCCTATACCAGCTTCTAACAAAGCATCAGCCATAGAAAGTTTCTCCAATTTTTTAAGTGCCAATTTTCAAGAAGAAGACATAATCAGCCAAAAAACACTAACAAAAAGATTGAATACATTGTTAGAAGAGGAAAAAGGAAATAAAGATTTAGTGAAATTGTTATTATTATTGCTAGTTATAACTTTCCTTTTTCAAACAATCAAAGCTATATGCAATGGGGTTTCTTGCCGAAGCTGCTAAATTTAAAAAAATTAAATTCAATCTCCTGGCCACGGGCAATATGTGAAAATGTTTTGAAAAATGTTAAAAAGTATCATGCTGACCCTAGAAGTACACCAGGCTGTACTATGGTCTTACTGGTATGCTTTTATAACTTTAACTAAATATAATATATTTAATTTATATTTATTAAAAAAATATAAATGTATTTATCTTTGTTTTGTAGTACTGGTTTTGTGAACGAACACAAATAATTGATGAGAAGGAAAATCCGCAAACCAAAATCCTAAGAATGAGAAAATGGGATTTATCAAAACTAAAAAATTTGGACCTCGCTGAAGTTGACAATGACAAAGTATGCTAGTTATTTAATAGGGATAGTTAACTAAATATATGTAGTTTGTAGGTTAATTAATTACATATCTATATTTATATGCAACGACTATTGTGTGTGCATTAAAGATTTTCCTGGTTTTCTCTCCTTCCCATATGAATGTGCTTACATGTTGTATCCATTTATCAAGTGTCTGAAATTTTCTTACCTGTATATTTTCTAAAATTTCTGATTTCTAACTTCATAGTAATTCAATGATATTACATGTCCAAATTTAATTTCAAATACCTTCCATGCAGATTTTAAAGATTTTTTTTTTTGAAATGGTACTTTATATACAACAAATCATTAGGACAACATATCCCATGTCAATAAACGTTCAAAAGAAAGTTTCGAACTTGTGACCTCTTGCACCAAAGCCGAATCAATTAACCACTTGGACAATGGTGCTTGTCGATTTTAAAGAAATTTTCAAATGTGACTAAAGAGGAAAAAGACTTTCTTTCACAAAAAAATTATACCGGGCTGGAAGATGACAAATATGCTATGGACTGCTTTAGTAGCATAATAGAGTTACAGACGAAAGTGAACTTTTTATCTACTGAGATGAAAAGTATGGCAGAACAACTGATTGAGGAACAACATTTAAGACAACTGGCTGAACAAAGACTCCACAATCTTGAAATGAAATTTCAAAAGATAGAAAATTTTGAAGAGCATAATGTGGAGAAAAAAAACGATTTCAAAGGAAAAGGTGAAGCTGAAAAAGGTACAGAAAAATGAAAGATAGTTGGTGTGATACACATAAATATTTCTGCTAACTTTCCATGTTTTGATTTGATGCAAACTCAAGATTTCATTCTAGAAACCAAAGACTGTTTAAATTCTGAATATATCAAACAAGATAGTGAAAACATTGCTGTAGAAAAACCAATTGTTGTTGAAGATGTCAGTCCTAAACAAAAAAAAAAGAAGAAAAAGCAAAAGAATGTTGAAAAGTGTCCACTCATGAAGCATCTTACTGAAGAACAGCAACAAAATGTAGAACATTTTTTCAAAGTTTTGGGAGGAAACAAGTAAGTAATTAAACTACTTTTGACTCATACAAACTATATATCAACTATTTGTTAAATTAATTATTAGTTCTGTTTTGGTTCTGTTTTAGTTTGGTCAACTATCAGTATATCTGTCAACAACTGTACACTCACACACTTACTCAAAAATAAACAAAAACTAAACAAAACTAAAAAAGATAAATTAATTTATCTTTAACTTTTCATACATACTTCCATAAAGGCTTCTATTTTATTTTACTACCAAATGCAAACAACATAGTACGTACTAAACTTACTTTCTTTTATTAACAACCATCCAATTTTTCAGCGACAAAGCATTTAGTTATGATGATGAAAACTTCATCACCATAACAAAATTCATGATAGAAGACCTCCTCTATCAACAAAGTATTTGTGGTCAAGTAAGTACAACAAACTAAACTTTCCTTCATTATAAATTATATACTTTATCCATATTATTTTTCAAATGTAGATCATTGATTGGTTTTGGTTCCGAAAAACAAAGCAACCAGAACAAAGCAAAAGCATTATCGATGTTAACACAACTATGAAAGTAAGTGAACTATATTCTCAAATTAACATTTTTTTTATACAACATTAATTTTCTACAACAATTTTTTTATAGAAAAGCGCAACGGATGGAAGCTTGGAAAATATCAAGAAAAAATGTTCAATCCTTTTATGAAAAGAACACTTTTAGATCCATTATCTTGCAACATGTTATTCCCAATACATGGCAATGAACATTGGAGCCTGCTTGAACTAGTTGTTGGAGAATGCACTTGGAACCACTACGACTCTCTGCACTTGACCACAAGATAAAAATCCTACAGAAGTGGGCATACAAAATTTGCCATTAATGTGGCAAGTAAAAATACACAAAAAGTAAAAATGATAAATGTGTTTATATTTATTCTAATTTTCTTTCACTGTTTGTAGAAATCAGCAGTAAACAACCTAAACAAAGAGCTATAAGAAGAAGGGCACAAAACAATTCTCAGCAAAATTTCAGTGCTTAAAAATGTTGACTGTGCTCAACAAAGCAATGGGTAATTCTGAAGATAGTTCAGAATTTTATACAAAATTCATGAAACAAAATATCTACCTACGCACATTTTACCAATTAGATAATATTATTTACTCACATACAATTACTTAGATAAACATAATACTAATTACAATTCATTAGCAAAATAAAGAAAAGATAATATGTTTTATCAATATATTCAAAGCACTAAACTTCAGAAATACAGGTACGACTGTGGAATTTTTGTGATGATGTTCATGCAAAAAATAGCACAAGGAATACAGACTACATCAAAAATTAGTCTTGAACAAGTTAATGCACTCAGAGCACAGATAGCTCCACAAATACTTTCTGACGAACCATACTGTTGGCTTGACAAGTTTTGTAGCTCTTCTTCAGCCCATAAAAATGTAATGACTGATGAATGAGATGATGAATTTTAATGGCTGATGTTAAAAATTAGATAATGAATTTGGTGATGAATTTGTAATGGATGATACTAAATTGATCATAGATTTTAGGGAGTATATTTGAATTTGCTGATGAATTTGTAGTAAATGATACTGAAAATTTGATGATGAATTTGATAGTGAATTTCTAATGGCTTTGTTCATTTGATGATGTTATTCAGATAAATATGGATCATGAATTTGTAATCCAAAATATGATTCTACTGCTCTTTTAAGAAAGATAAATCCTTTTATCTTTTATTGATAATTTATAGTTTTATATTTATTATTATGTTTTCTAATTCCGTTATTCTACACAGCTAAAGGATGCAGTATGGGCTACTTTTCCTAGACAAGAAGAACCTTTAAGATTTGTCCAAACACATGCAAACACTTATGTTTTGTGCTACCAAGATCATTTGACTGCACAAAGAAGGTTCCTTGTTTCTACATATAATGAGTTCGGGAGAAGGTACAAAACCATGAATCCTAAGTTACGCCACCATTACGAGGTTATTCAAGTCGGACTGCCTTGCCACTTGTATTATGATCTGGAGTTCAATAAAAATATTAACACTGGAAAAAATGCCGATGAAATGATAAATATTCTGATATCTATCACCTTCAAAGCGCTAAATGACAAATACAAAATCTAGGAAAATCAAGATTGGGTTATAGAGCTTGACTCATCTACTGAAGAAAAGTTCTCTCAATATGTGATCATTCGTATCCCAAATATTGTCTTCAAAGTCAACTCGCATGTTGGAGCATTCATCTCTGAGGTATGCTCATGTATAATAAACTTAAGAGTAAGTGATCCACAGTTTGAAAAACTGTACATCAAGAAAGATTCAAGCTCATCAAACAATACAGAGCGTCTTTTCGTTGATACTGGAGTTTATACCCGTAATCGTTGTTTTCGTCTTCCTTTCTCATCAAAAGCAAAGAAGAATGCTTTACTCCTGCTAAGCGGACGCTTTGCATGTAAGAATTTGAATGAGGAACAAGTGTTTATCAAATCACTTATTTGCAGAACAGATGCTGATATTGATAAACTATTAGAGTGCAAAATGGATCTGGACTGTTGCAAAATTCTTCATTTTGAATCTGAGATCAATGATAATAGCACCTACACCGAGGGACATAAGTCATTACATGTTTATGGTAGCAATATACTTAAGTCCTATTGTTCAGGAAAATCTCCCTTTCCAGCTTTGGATGATAAAATTTCATTTTTTGCCTCTCATGGAAATGTTTCAGGTAAAATCAGAAGGTGGTACTGGTTTTCTACACATGGCTACATAATTTATAGCATGTCCAGAAGTCGATATTATGAACGAATTGGAAGAGAACATAAAAGTAATCATGTTATGTACATTGTTGATTTCCAAAGGGGGCTACTATCAGAAATGCTACGACCCCGATTGTAGAGGCTATCGATCTCCAGTGCGCCCAGTACCATGAGATGTATTGTCAACCTGTTATGATATTGTGAACCAAGAAAGCAAGACTGTCTAGAACCAATGCATCTGTCAAATGAAATATTAATTACATAATCACTTCAGTCTATGTTGCTTTTGTGTATTGTTAACTAGCAAGTGCTTACACAACTGATTAAAAATTTGATAATGAAATTGTGGTGGTTGATAATGAATTTGTAATGGCTAATGTTTCTAATGCTCTGTTAAAAAGATAAAAACATTTATATTTTATTGACAGTATGTTGTATCACTTTTATCGACAATTCTGCATATGCCCTGTTAAAAAGGCTATACATAAGAACATCACTTTTATTGATAGTATGTTTCGGGTAGCAATATGCTAGTCATACTTATCTCTAGTTGTTCTGTTTGATTTGTATTCCTAGTACTTAGGCTCTGTTTGTTTGCACTAGGAAGTTCTGCATAAAACTTTGATTAGCAAATAGCCAACCATACCCCCATGTTCCTCTACATTAGCACGTACTACATTACTCACTTTTGGACACATAACAACACCTACAACTTCATCATTGTAATTTTTGCTAGTAACAATTATATCATCCCCTGCTTGCATTCCAACCAAAACATCAACCATATCATCATTCACAACATCTACCATAGCATCATTAGATTGCAAGCTGAACATAATATATACAGTAACATATAACAACAAAAAAAGACTATACATAAGAATTAAAAAGATATATCAATTTATCTTTTTTAACAGAACTAACAACATTGTATTCCAAATAACAGTTAAACATAAACAATTGCATACAACCAAAAGTAATCAAAATCAGATCATAACCAATTCAACATATGCAATTATCCAAATACTTAACTCAAAGTATTCATAGAACAACTAGTTATTCATAGAACAACCAATCAAATACATTGGACTAAAACAATCAACTCAATTATTCAACTCAAAGTATTCATAGAACAACCAATCAAATACGTTGGACTAAAACAATCAACTCAATTATTCAAAGAACACCCCCTTCTATTATGTCCTAGTTTTTTACACTTTCCACATCTGTTTTTCTTAGCATGAAAATCAGCCCCTTCAATCCTATTCATCCTAGGCCTACCAGCTCCACGAACAAGCTTAAGAGGAAGAATAATATATGATTCTTCAGCTTCAATTGCTTCCTTATCAAAAGTTGGATTAGGATTGATCAAATGTGAATACGAAGCTCAATAATACTCAACAGTAAGGTAATTCTCAATATATTCATAAACAGAATTTCTGGTTAAAGAAATACACTTCAAAGCATGCGCACAAGGAAAACCTGTCACTTTCTATTGATTGCAACTGCAAATGCGATTTTTAAGATCAACCTTTTGAGATATTGGAGAATGAACTTCAAAAATATACCTACAAAATTTAAAATTAAAAACAGTTAAAATATAAAAACTGATTGCATTTCAAAAAAAGGATTATTAGCACTATATATATTCTCTCTAATCTATCTAATAAATAAGACCCAATTCATGTGCATTAAACTAATATTGAAAAATAAGACTCATAAACCAAAACAATTAACAACGGTCATACTGTTCATATTCTTAAAGATCACAGAATCTATGCTATAAGGGAAGAAAAAAAGATAATGTATGTTTGCTCACGAATTCTGCATGTGAGAATTGCTCAATATTTCCATTATATGTTTACTGTTAATCTTTAAATTTACAAACTTGAAAATATCTTGTTACAGCTTTCAGTTAGACCAAAAACCATAAATACTGTCAAAAATAAAACACTCATGCATGTGAATAAACCCTAACCAGACAGACTAATGCATCGTACTCCTATGCACAACATTAGTTTTACCATAACAAAATCTCAAAAATAAAACACTAGAATGATACTTGCTTTATATTACTTGGTCCTTATATTATTCATATTATCATAAGCCTCAATGCAGATAAAGAGGAAATATATAGCAAGTGATACCAACAAAATGAAATCATAACACAGGCTACATAGCAAGTGAAAAAAGATAAATGCATTTATCATTTTTCAGAAACTGTGAACATCATGTAAAAAATAGAAATACATACCTAGATGATTTACAAACACTCCACCCAAATCCTTCTTCCTTCAATTTCAACAAACGAGCTTCCATTTTTGAACATAGCACACTATTCCACTTTAATGCCTCTTCTCTACGATTACACATTTTCATCATAAGTTTTACCCTAATTCCATCAAGACAAGCAGTAACAGGCAAACTTCTTTCATCCAAAATCCAAGAATTAAAACTCTCGGCTACATTGGACTTATTTTCACCATATTGCTTTCCCGGAAAAAACAAATCGGCCCAATGATCATATGGTTTATCATTCAAGCACTCTATAGCTTTGGCACCTCCAATTTCTTTGTACTTGGACATGGCTTTTTCAAACTCATGATGATTAGAAGCTATAGCACAACGCTCAAGTAAATGAGCTACCCGGACACCCCTTCCACTTTTCACAATACTAGCAATATTATTTTGCATATGATGCAAACAATAAGAATGATGACTATTTGGAAAAAAAATTGAAACACTTAACAATAAACCCCAGTGTCTATCACTTAAAAAAGTTAATATTCTATCACAACTAAGAGCATTCTTTAGGTGTTTTAAAAACCAACTCCAACACTCTTCATTTTCTTTGGGAACAAGAGCCATTGCTAATGGGGAAAAACCTGGAAAAAAACAAAAAAGTTTTAATAATTCATTGTTTATGTATTACATTTGAAACAACAAAATGCACTGTATTTGAAACAGTATTATCTAAAAGCAGACAATCACATAAACACTATACCCTCAGCCCAAATAAAAAATGAAAAATAAATTTCCTAGAGGCAATTCATCCTTTATTCTTTTTCGTAAAGTTGCTACTTGAATGTGTAGTCTACACAGGAAGGGTAGAAATTGCAAAGATATGATACATAATTCATGCATACAATACAAAGACTTATATTCGAACTTCTAAAACATATATGTTTTTATCTTTTCTATATGCTATTTAAATTAGTTGTATACCTTATGTAATAACTTCAAATTAAGAGAAAAATCATAAATATGTTTAACATGTAGTAGTAACTATGATATATAAGTACGGATTAATATGTTATTTAATTGTTAATCTTAAAAGATAAATGCATTTATCTTTTTAACTCCTGTATACAATAACATTTTGTACATCCAATTAAAGAACATTAAATCTTTTACAGTGTTTGTTTTGGATCAAATTTACAATAAGATGGAGCATGGCCGTACGTTGAACAATTGTACCTACTTTGAAACTAGTGCAACTAGATTGAAGATGTTAGAGATAAAAACATATATGCATTTTTCGTTTGAAATATAACAAATTCTGGTGAATCCAGTATAAGCAGTAGGTATCATGACATTTGGTGGCTAAACTGAAAAAATAAAACATCTAAATTATGTATCTATCAAGAAAAAAAAAGATCAAAATCAGCACAAAGTACATACAACAGCAAAAAAAAAAGATCAAAATCAGTACCGTGATTCTCATTTTTTGCAGTGACAGCCATCAAAATACCACTTTGCCCTTTCAAAAAGGTAGCATCTAAAAACACCATAGGACGGCAATAGCTGAATCCATATATACATGCCTCATAACATACAAAAACTCTCTCGAATTGATTAGTGTCAGAATCCACATCCATAATTAAATAACTATTTGGGTTATTTCTTTCCAATGCCTTCAAATACCAAACTAATTCATTGTAAGATATCTTTTCATCACCGTAAATATCATTCATAGCCAATTTCTTACCCTTATAAGCAAGATCACTATTAATAGTTGGACTACCAAGCGAACGAAATCCACCACCACAAGTATGAATCAGGTGAATGTTTTTAACAAACAATTGGTCCAATTGCTTCAGTTTGCAAGAAGCATGAATCCTAAAAGGACAACTAGCTATAGCACATCGAACTGTCAATCGTTCTTTATAATTCTTAATATATTGTACTTTTAACCCATTCTTCAAACAATAAGCACTAACTGTTCTACGGAATCCAATAGACGAATCAAACTGTTGACCAACCCCAGTAAAAAATTCCATATTTGAATTCTTCTTCAACAATTCATGTAAATCCTTTTGTTGAGTAAAACCAAAATCTAAATCATCATCATAACCTAACATATTATTACTTGACTCACCACCAACTACTGAACCAGACTTGCTACTTTCACCAACAAAATTATCCATTGAATCATTCTTCAACTGTAGAAAAAATACCAAAATTCTTCCTTTTTAAACCAAGGCAAACACAATACAGCTTGAAGATCACTATCCGTTTCAACAAAGGTAGTCTTTGATTCTCGAATATAAAAAATATCAAAGCATAATGGACTAAAATTATTCCACTCCTCCCAAATTCTATTCCTAACAGAAGAAATAGAAGCATCTAATCCAAAACGAGCACTAAAACAATTGTTATTGAAATCAAACATAACTATAACAGATGAATCACACCTGAAGAAAAAATGTAAACAAAAAATAACTATGTGAAACTGATCTTAATTAAAAACTAAAAGCATAAAATACTACGTAACAAATCATTTTCTATCCCACTTTTCAAAAAAAAGATAAAATAATAAAGCATAAAATACTACGTAAAAATCATTTTCTATCCCACTTTTCAAAAAAAAAGATAAAATAATTTATCTTTTACAGATCACAAATCACCAAGAACTAAAGAACAAACAACGTCAACTAACATTATTTCAGATCCAATTTCATACCCAAAGTAAGTACAAACAGAATTGACTGACAAAAATAACTGCTTTGGTTGCTCAAACCAAATCTGAAGTGATAGTCTAAATATTAAAATCATAATCTAAAGTGAATGATGCAACCAGGCTAAATACACCGTGCTTGTGTTATCAGAATAAAAGAATACCATTCAGAGGCCATTATTCAACTACATCAAACAAAACATTCCTCCAATAGATCAAAACCGCCTCCCCTGATAAGAAATACACAACAACATCATGAACATCATAAAACATCGAATTGACAATGAAAAACACCAAATAAAATCGTGACTCACCAAAATCAATTAGCCTATCCAAATGAAGAAAATCGCCTCACGATTTTCCACAATTAAAGTCGAATTTGATTTCAGAAGAAACTAACGCCTAATTTAAAAAAAAAATCAGTGAGCGCTTTGATTGCACAAGAAACAACGGCCTAATTTTGCCTAATTTCCACGAGCACTAGATTTCAGAAGATACGAACGTCGTTTGAGAAGATGAAGACGCACGCCGCCTAGATATTTGTCCTGCAAAATAATAATTTCAAACCCGTGTCCTAGAAAAAAATTGGGCCGTATAATTAGGCCATTCACACCAATTTCCACTTTATTAATTCTATGTATTTAGGAGATCTTGTTCCATTTTTGTAGTATATGTTTTCTAAAAATAAAATGATATGTTTTTTCATATATGAATGATATGTTTGTGGAAGATATTATAATGTCTCATAGGAGATCTTACAGATTTCATGCTTCTACCTCTCCTACTACTGGCGAGGGTGCTAATGGATGGGCTGATTTACGCCCAAGGACGAGTTTAATTCCCAAGAGTGGAGGGTAAATATCAAATTTATTGCAACACTATAGTGCATGTATATTATTTAAAATTTATTAAATGTCTACATCAAAATTAATACAAGGGATTTGAGCTGAAGCTTTCCAATTTATCCCGGCTATCTCTAAGGAAGCATATATGAGTCGTATGTATGGTTGTTGGCCTTAGTGGGACGATATCCTACTGCATATTAAGAATGCTAACGGGTCGATATGATGGTGACTATAAATTTATATTCCATTTGGAAATGACATATTTGATCTTTGAAAATTTATATACTGTATATAATTCATTTTAATTTCAATGTGTAGGCTGCGGTCGTTATAAAAGAGGAAGATCAAGATCTGTTTAGGAATCATTGGAAAAAGAAGATGAGGAAAAATTACAAGGACACCCTCTCAAGCATAAAAAATAAAAAACCCGATTAGATGAGCGCTACTATTCGAGCAAAATTTCAACAACACTGGGAAACCCCTGCCGTGAAAGTAAGTTTCCTAGTTTCATATTGTTATTATATTTTGTTTATAACAATTGCATTAATTTAGTCAGTCATATATTTAAATTTACAGGAAATTGCCAAACAAAACTCGACAAACGGGAATAAAAATCTTATTATACACCGCAACGGCTTAAAATTCTTCCAACAATATTGAAAGGAAATGGTAAATTTATAAATTATTATTATAAAATAGTTATAACATTATTTAATCAAATATACAAATTGTTTTTTCATATATAATTTCAAGCTAAGGAGAAGTGCCGTGAGCCTACATATGCGGAGGTCTTCACTCGGACTCATGCCATTGAGCATACCAGTGATGATGGCTCAGTTTCATTTACTTGTACGAACCCTAAATCTGAAGGCATAATGGTAGACATGCTTAAATTTTTTGCTTTTATTTCACATTACATAAATTGCAAATTTAATATTTATTGTGGTAAAATTTTGTTTCTAATTACAGGAAAGATTTGAAACTGAGCGAGCTTCAGTGCTATAGTCCACAGGCCGAGAGGACTTGACCGCTAAGGAGGAGGACATGATTTTCAACACTGTGACTAGGAAGCCTACACGAAATAGGCATGCGGTTACGACAATCAGGAGGTAACGTTTATTAAGTTCAACTATTTCATCAACTAATTTTTAAATTTTAGTAAATATTACTCATAAATTATAACTAGCTATTAACTAATTTATAAATTTTATTAAATATTACTTATAAATTATAACTGTCTATTAATTAATTTATAAGGGAGGATGTCCCGGGCCGATTATAAGAAATAACAGCTCGAATAGGAGATAGCACAATTGAGAGGGCAGATAGCAAAGTTGAATAATTGATAGGAGAGTAGGGGATTGATCATGATGCTAGATGAATGGACTACGACATATATGGCAAGAAATAGGACATTTTCTTCGCATGGGTCGGGAAATGATGATAAGTAGGTATGGTTGTGTTTTTGATGGATATTTGATTGTTTTTATTTATACTTATTTGACATGTGTTGATGGATTTGATATTTGTTTGATGGTTGTATTGTTTGTTAATGTTTAATGGATTTGTGGATGTTTGATGGTTGTTTTATTTGATGGACATGAGGATTTGTAGGTATGGTTGTGTTGTTTGATAGAATATTAATGTAAATATTGATTTTTGTGATATAAACTTGGTTATGTGTGATATGTATATAATGTATGTGATGGTTCTAATTGTAAAATTGAGTTTATATGTGTTGTATATGAGCTAGATAGACAAATGAATATATATATGTGTGTTTGGATGGTGGAAATAGCAGCTGTAATATAAAACAAAATGCGCAGGTTAGAGATGACTAGCAATGACTTAATGGCACATGCTAGTGGTGGCTTATTGGCACATGTTAGAGACTGCTAGCGACAGCTTATTTGCATAGGTTACAGATGGCTAGCGACGGCTACCGACCCTATCGGCATATATATGGTGCACAGATTCATGCCACGGTCTGTCGACTTTCATCGTTTAGCGATGCTTAGGCCGTCGCTAGCCGTTAAAAAGTTAATGGGGAGGTCGTCTTTAAAGCCGTTGCCTTTTCTACGATCGAAGATTAAAAAGCAACGGCTTTTACCGTCGGTTAGCAACGGCTAGCGATGACCGTCAATGGTTTTCGAGCGTCGCTAAACCTAATATGTCTTATAATGGCCCCTCTGTACAATTTTTGGACTCCATGGTTATATAGAGTTGGAGTGTTGTACACAAGCATTCGCTTTTCAGAAATATATTTTAAAAGTTAATTTGTCAAAGAAGATATATGCCACACATTTAGTTCCAAATACACTTTAAAAATTGTTTATTAATTTGCATATGGCTTTTCTTGTTATGATAGCTCACTTAAATTTGGATAGACGTGGTAATGCACTATTCATATTTATCTTACTTATCTTACTCAGCTGAAGCATAATAATACATATGAATACATATTTGTTATGTAGGCATAATTTAATTATATAACTTCTATTTTATGTGAGAATCGATAAGAGATTTACCATATATATCTTGAAGTGATGTGTACTTTTGACATCAGTTTTGTGAAAAGACATTACTTATGCGAAACTACTGACTTCTTTGCACAGACTTTGCAAATATGTTATGCATGGTGAGGCCATTGCATTATTAGCTGCGATATTTACTAGTTAAAGCTTTCTCCTATTTCATAACCAAAAGTCACGTTTCAAAAATAAATACATCAATTAGCATGTTCCACGTATGCCTCAACTAATTACTTTTGCATTGCTTGCTAAGACCACATTGATAATTTCATGAGTTTACATTCAAGTGGCATGTCAAATCGTACTATTTAAATTGCAGTTCATCCTGAAATGAACGTAAATATACCTAAATATAATCATTTTCTATGTTTTAATTATATTTAAAAATAAAATAGAATAAAAACTTAAAATTTAGTTATTGATAAGTGGGTATAAGAAACATGGAAAACATTGTACTCTGACAAATTTGGTATCGACGTTATTTTTGTTGATATTCTAATTGGTTTTGAGTCTTCAACTTACGTTTAGAGTTGTATTGTTTGTGGAACTGAATAAATTTCATATCTTTTTTTCTGTTTGTACTGGAGAATTGTTGAGGATGGAATTTTATAGCAGGCATTGGGAGAAAATTTATTTTGAGGGAGGAACGCACGTGCAGTCCCATCCACGTAAGTAGGCATGTAAAAAGATACTTTCAGATACGAATAGTATTATATCCATATTCGCATCCGAAATCATTTTCAAATATCAGATATTCACATCTATGGATACAGATAAATATCGAATAACTATTATATCCACTAATGATCGATAAATCGAGAAATGTAAATAAACTTTTTTGATTTAGCATATTTATATTTCAATCTCATTTATCAAAGTGTGAAAAATAAACAAATATTACGATAATATATAGTTTTGAACAATTAATTTGCGTTAAATTCATATGATATAAAATGTTAACTTAATAAAAAGATAAACACATGACTAAACTATACAATATATTAACAATAATCTTAATAAAAACTGAACAGATAATTTTCAGATGCTCGTATCCGTATCAATATCCATTTTTTTTAATATTAGATATTTATCCCCTTTCCGATATGGATGTGGACAAATTTTGGATATTTCGGAATTCATTGATAGGTCTACACGTAAGCTCGTAGAAAATACCTAATTTGGGTTTAAGGGCAGTAGAATTGTTGTAAATTTTTTAGTTAAAATTATCATGCTATCGCACGTGGTTATAAGCCATCGACTGCTTGTGCCAGTATCAAAACTCGATACAAGTCCAAGCATTCACACCTTCTTCTCTAGTGAAGTGCTTAGTTAACTGCTTGGCTTGGCTTGTATATTCACCAACCGCATATTTTCTCCCCGTGATTGCATCTCCTCAGAGTCTCCAACTTACCCTTGACACCCTATGTATAAGCTAAGTATCATCAGGATTTCACTTAGAAAATTCTAAAAGCATTTCTTCTTCTACATTTCTTAGATCTATGTCTCTATATTTTTGTTTGCAACAAATTCATTTGTTTTGCACATGTATTTTGCTGACTAGACGCACTCACTTGTTCAAATAAATAGTGAGGAAGGAAGCTATCGTCTTAAAAAATATAGAATTTATAACAAGTCTGGAAGTAAACTATATTCATAAAAAATGAAACCGAGTACAGAGACCAATTCAATATATCAAGTATCATAGAGGGGCAATACTGGAAATATGCTTTTGCCAGCTGTTTACAGTACTCGTTCACCACTTGTATTATATAAATTGAAACAAACTGAATGTATTATGTATCGAGAAAAGTCTGATATGAAATAATTCAAGTTTTACACTTGCATCTTTTCTTTTGCACTATTGAATCAATTCAATTCGAAAACTTAATTTGGTATTAGAGCCAAATCTGCCAAACGACATCTCAAGTGCAGCAGCCAAACATCATCAAAAATCATCATCACTTGAAGTTTGAACTGCATAAGTTCTCTCCTCAGAGAAGCCCCATCGTCGAGGAGAATATTCTCTCTTTCTTAATCCCGTTGAAATCATCAAAGAACATAGTTCTTGAAGAGAAGTGCCTTGCCAAGAAGGTGAATCAGAAGCATTTCATCATCTTCACCTGTGGCTGCATCATCTCTAGTCAGTTTTCATCTGCACTAGAAGTAGTGCCCTTGTGAAGAAGATAAATCAGAGGAAATCCTCATCATTTTTTACCTTCGGCTGCATCACTCCTTATAATCCTACCATCCTTTCTTGAATCTGATCATCTTTTCTTGACTAGATGGCAGCAGGTGATGAGGATAACTCCTTAAACACATCAACATCTCAGAAAAGATTTAATTTATCTTAGTCGAATCACGTACTAAATCTCTCATCAATCCACAAAGTCAGATAATCATTGTGCAACCCGATGAAGGAAACTTCTCATGTTGGACATTCGAAGTCCAGACAGCCATCAAAGGCTATGGACTGGAAAACTTCATTCTTGAAACACCCAGCATCCCAAAAGAATAGACTGAACAAAGAATATGTCATCTATACAAGGCAAGATAGTTTGTTAAGTGCCTGGTTATTATCATGAATAAACGTTAGTCTTTTATCTTAACTTGTGAGGTGTAAAACAACAAGAGAAATTTGGTTCACAATTGAACAAATTTTCAGTTCTCAATCATCTGCCAAAATACTGCACTACAAAAGGAAAATGAAAAATCAAAGAAAATAAAATTTATCAACGAGAGAATATCTCACAAAAATGAAGACATACTGTTATTCGCTTGAGGCACAAGGTCATTAAGTATCACAAATAGAGCATATTTTAAGCTTCATGAATGGGTTAGGTGAAAAATATGAATCTACCATTGCAGTCATCTCTTTAAGGAGACCACACCTACATTGCAATATGTTCATGCCACCCTTCTTGCTCATGAAGGGAGAACTGAGCAGAAAAGATTACAAGAAACAAATATATCTTTGAATTATGCAGCAAACTCAAGAAACAAAAATCAAAAAAGGAAATTCAATAACAAGATTGAAAATGGAATACAACATTCAAAAGGAAACTGGTAAGGTAGGTTCAAAGGAAGGGTGGCAGGTGGAATAACAATCGACCCAAATGTCAAATATGTGAGAAGCTAGGACACACCGCCATCAAATGCTATTTTAGGTTCAATTCAAATTATAATGGTGGTTCTCAAGGTAACAACAATCAAGTGAGTTAGAATATGAATGCAAATTTAGCAAGCATGCAACAAGAATCAAGAAGTGGAACTAATGAATCAAAGATGCACAACATTAACCTAGTGGACACTACCAGAGTTGAGGACTTGCAAAACAAAAGCAGGTATCTAGACACATGTGCTACACATAATGCCACAAGAAATTTGCAAAATCTGAATTTAGGCAATAAAGAGTATCAATGTACATATTCAATTAGCATGTGTAATGGCACTTACACCTCGGAGGGATATTATATAGAGTAACATGTCCTTACACCTTGGAGGAAAATGGCCTAGTTGAAAGAAAATATAGGCATATTGTAGAAATTGGCCTTACACTACTTGCACAATCATCACTGCCACTAAAATTTTGGTCAGATGCCTTTGCAACCAGTGTATATTTCATCAATAGACTATCAACTAAAGTGCTACAAGGAAAATGCCCAATAGAGGTACTATATGATGTGAGGCCAGACTATAAAGATTTAAGGACCTTTTGATGCCTATGTTTTCCTCACCTAAGGCCATAAAACTCACACAAATTGAATTTCAGGCCAACTCCATGCACTATCCTAGGATATGCCTCAAATCAGAACGGCTACAAATGTTTAGACAACAGTACAAAGTCATTCATCTCAAGACATGTGGTATTCAATGTGAATGTCTTTCCATTTACAAATCCAGATATGAAAAACTCAAACAAAGTTTACAACCCAAATTTATCAAAATTATCCATTCTAGTGATTATCAGGAGTGAGAATCAGACTAGAGTTCATCAAAGTGGCTCGAAAGGTCAACACACCTGCATCATTCTGTGCCAGGTCAACTCAACTTTGTACCACTTTGGTATTTATAAGATCAACACCCAATGGATCTCATCAGGCTATGTCAATCCTGTTCTGAATCAATTCAGCACTCCCCACAAGTTTCATATCTTGGGCACATGCTACGCCAATAGTAAGCCAATCTCAAATAAGTAATGAAGGAGACAGTCAAGGTGGAGATACAGATGAAACAAATAGTACACATCAACGATCAACCATGGAGCATCACATGATAATCTGGTCCAAAAGTGGAATATTTAAACCAAAAGTCTGCACAATAGATGCAAATATGGAAGTACCAGAAACTTATGAACATGCATTTGACAACAATAACTGGAAGAGAGCCATGAATGAAGAGTGCAGTGCTCTAATGAGAAATAAGACACGGTGTGTAGTCTCACCACCCAAAGCCAAGAACATATTTGGGCGTAAATGGACTCACAAACTCAAAAGAAATTTAGATGACACAATTCAAAATATAAGGCAAGACTGGTTGCTAAAGGCTACACCCAACAACATGGCTTTGGTTTCAAAGAAACTTTTTCTCCAGTAGTCAAGCCAATAATAATAAGAGTCACTTTGACAATTGCCTTACACAAAGGTTGGGACATCAGACAACTAGACGTAAATAATGCATTTCTTAATGGTGAACTTCAAGATGAGGCTTACATGGAACAACCACAAGGATTCAAACAATCAAGCAAAGATAACAAAGACTGCAAGCCTGGGACATCAGACAACTAGACGTAAACAATGCATTTCTTAATGGTGAACTTGAAGATGAGGTTTATATGGAACAACCACAGGGATTCAAACAATCAAGCAAAGATAAGAAAGTCTGCAAACCACACAAAGCCATATATGGTTTATAACAAGCACTTAGGGTGTGGTTCGACAAACTGAAACTGACTCTCGCCAATTTGGGTTATCAATCAGCAAAATCTGACACGTTACTAATTATTAAGTTTAATAAAGGCACTTTAACTTATATTCTAATGTACATGTATGACTTCTTAATAACAGGTAACAATGCATATGAAATCATTCAAGTGGTGCAACAATTAGACAAACAATTCTCAATAAAGGATCTATGCATACCCAAATACTTCCTAGGAATTGAATTCAAAAGATTGTCAAAGTCAGAATTATATCTGTGTCCGAGAAAGTACATTAGAGATCTACTTTTCAAGGCAAAGATATATCAAGCCGAATCTCCGCCAACTCCTATGTAAGCATAAAGGAGAAGCTATACAAAATGAAAAGGAATACGGAAGCATTGTAGGGGTACTTCAATTTGCAACCATAACCAGATCAGAGATAGCTTTTAATGTCAATAAAGTTTGTTAGTTCATGCGTCAACCTATCAGTGAGCATTGCAGAGCTGTACAAAGAATATTAAGGTATCTATGCAAAATAATAAACTAGGAACTAATACTAAAAGCAGACAATGATCTTGCCATCACTAGGTTCACTGACGCTGACTGGGCCTCAGATCCAGATTATCGAAAATCAACCATAGGATACTGCATATTTCTGGGTAAATGTCCAGTATCATGATGCTCACGAAAACAGCCCACAATCTCCAAATCCAGTACTGAATCGGAGTACAGAAGCCTCGCAAGTACTACTGCTAAAGTAATCTAGCTTGAATCATTTCTAGGAGAACTGAGAATCAACACAAGGAAATCAACCATCTAATGCGATAATCCGAGTATGGTTTCTCTAGCAGCCAACCCAATTTTGCACTCAAGGATGAAGCATATGCAGCTTGATTTGTATTTCGTCAAAGGGCGAGTAAATATGGGAAAGCTCAACATAAACCACATTCCAGCCTTCTATCAAAAGGTGGACATATTCACTAAACCTCTGTCATCAAAGAATTTCAGTCGATTGAGAGCTGATTTAAAGGTTGAAATCTTCGGAGGCGAATTTAGGAAGAAAGAAGAAGCCCTAGATAAAATTGAAGGAGAGAAATAATGAAACTGAGCATGAAGACCAAGTCAATATATCAAGTATCACTGAGGGGTAATACTAGAAATATACTTTTGCCAGTACTCATTCACAACTTGTATTATATAAATTGAAAACAAACTGAATGTATTATGTATCAGGAAAAGTTTGATATGAAATGATTCAATTTTTACACTTGCATCTTTTCTTTTGCACTATTGGATCAATTCAATTCAAAAACTTAATTTGGTATCAGAGCCAAATTTGCCTAACGGCATCTCAAGTGCGTAGCCAAACATCATCAGAAATCATCATCACTTGATGTTTGAATTGCACAAGTTCTCTCCTCAGAGAAGCCTCATCATTGGGGAGGATATTCTCTCTTTCTTAAGCCCACTGAAATCATCAAAGAACATAGTTCTTGAAGAGAAGTTCCTAGCCAAGAAAGTGAGTCAGAAGCATTTCATCGTCTTCAGCTCTGGCTGCATCATCTCCAGTCTATTTTCATATGTATTAGAGGCAGTGCCCTATCAAGAAGATAAATCAGAGAAAAACTCATCATTTTTTACCTTCGATTGCGTCACTCCTTATAATGCTACCGTCCTTTCTTGAATCTGATCATCATTTCTTGACTAGATGGCAGTAGGTAATGAGGATAAATCCACAAACACATCAAAATCTCAACAAAGATTTAAATTATCTCTGTCAAATCCTATCAAAGACTTGCTGAAATCTCTCATCAACCCACAAAGTTAGATAATCACTGTGTAACTCGATGAAGGAAACTTCTTTCATTGGAAATTCCAAGTCCTGATAGCCATCAGAGGCTATGGATTGGAGAAGTTTATTATTGAAAAACCCATCATCCCAGAAGAATACACTACGGACAATGAAAGTAAAATGGTCAAGAATAAAGAATACAACATCTATACAAGGAAAGACAGTTTGTTAAGTGCATGTTATTATCATCAATAAATGTTCATCTTTTATCTCAACTTGTGGGGTGTAAAACAGCAAGAGAAATATGGTTCACAATTGGACAAATTTTCAGTTCGCAATCATCTGCCAAAATAATGCACTACAAAAGGCTCATGCAAAATCAAAGAAAAGACAATTTATCAATGAGAGAATATCTCACAAAAATGAAGACATACTATGATTTGCTTGAGGCAGTAGGTCATAAGGTATCACAAATAGAGCATATCTTAAGCATCATAAATGGGTTAGTGAATAATATGAATCTGTCATTGTAGTCATCTCTTCAAGAGAGACCACATCTACGTTGCAATATGTTCATGCCACCCTTCTTGCTCATGAGGGGAGAATTGAGTAGAAAAGATTACAAGAAACAGATATATCTGTAAATTATGCAGCAAACTAAAGAAACAAAAATCGAGAAAGGAACTTCAATAACAAGGTTGAAACTGGAATGCAACATTCAACAAGAAACCAGTCAAGCAGGTTCAAAGGAAGGGGTGGCAGATGGAATAACAATCAACCTAAATGTCAAATATGTAAGAAGCTAGGACATGCTGCCATCAAATGCTATTTCTGGTTCAATTCAAATTATAATGGTAGTTCTCAAGGTAAGAATATGAATGCAAATTTAGCAAGCATGCAACAAGAATCAAGAAGTGGAACTAATGAATCAGAGATGCACAACATTAACCTACTGGACACTACCAAAGTCATATAATTTTACATCTTAATAATCTATTAAGAATCCCCAAAATCAAAAAAAGTTTAGTTAGTGTATCTTAGTTTGCACAAGATAATGATTTTTTTTTCTAGTTTTATCCTAATCATTGTCTTGTTAGGGACATTCAAACAAAACAAATCTTATTGCAGGGTGATACACACAAGGGACTATATAGATTCAATCTATCTCATGTTAAATAAACAAGGAATTCAAGAAAGTAGTGCAACATAGCTGAATCAAGATCCTCTGAATTATTCAGTAATTCTTTTAATGTATGGCATTACTAATTGGGACATCCCAATGTAAAAGTTGTAAAATAAATGCTGAGTGATAATGAATTTTTTATTGAGAATACACCAGATTATTATGCTTGTACTTTCTACCAAATGGGGAAATTTACAAACTCCCATTCATAAAATCACAAACTGGGTACTCCAAGCCACTGCAACTTGTTGCAGCTGACTTGTGGGGACCAACACCCATTAACTCAGACTATGGGTTTAAATACTACATTTCATTTGTAAATGCACATTCCACATATAAATGGATATATTTTCTGAAATCAAAATCAGAAACTTGTAATATATTTATTCACTTCATCAATCAAGCAAAAAGGCTAATAAATCAACAGGTAAAAAAATTTCAAACTGATGGAGGCATTGAATTTAAACCACCCAAATCATTCTTTAAATCAAAGGGATATTGCATAGAGTAACATGTTCTTACACCTCAGAGAAAAATGGCTTAGTTGAAAGAAAACATAGTCATATTGTAGAAACGGACCTTACATTACTTGCACAATCATCACTGCCACTAAATTTTTTTCAGACGCCTTTGCAACCGGTGTTTATTTAATCAAAAGACTACCAACTAAAGTGCCACAAGGCAAATGCCCAGTAGAAGTACTATATGATGTGAGGCAAGAATACAAAAATTTAAGGGCCTTTGGGTGCCTATGATTTCCTCATCTAAGGCCATGCAACTCACATAAATTGAATTTTAGATCAACTTCATGCACTTTCCTAGGATATGCCTCAAATCAGAAGGGCTATAAATGTTTAGACAACAATGGAAAGTTATTCATCTCAATGCATGTGGTATTCAATGAGGACGCCTTTCCATTTGCAAATCCAGATATGAAAACCTCAAACATAGTTTACAACCCAAATTTATCAAAATTATCCATACCAATGATTGTCAACAGTGAGAATCAGACTAGAGTACATCAAAGTAGCTCAGAAGGTCTACACACCATGCATCATTCTGTGCTAGGTCAACTCAACTCTGAACCACTTTAGTATTCAGAAGATCAACACCCAATGGATCTCATCAGGCTAAGTCAATCCTATTCTGAATCAACTCAGAACTCCCCACAAGTCTCATATCCTGTACAAGCTACCCCAATTGTGAGCCAATCTCAAACATGTAATGAAGTAGACAGTCAAGATGGAGATACAGATGAAACAAATAGTACACATCAACGATCAACCATGGGGCATCGCATGATAACCAGGTCCAAAAGTGAAATATTTAAACCAAAAGTATACACAACAGATGCAAATATGGAAGTACCAGAAACATATGAACATACAATTGACAACAATAACTGGAAGAGAGCTTTGAATGAAGAGTACAGTGCTCGAACAAGAAATAAGACATGGAGTGTAGTCTCACCATCCAAAGACAAGAACATAATTGGGTGTAAATGGACTTACAAACTCAAAAGAAATTCAGATGGCACAATTCAAAAATATAAGGCAAGAAAGGCTACACACAAAAACACAGCTTTGATTTCAAAGAAACTTTTTCTTCAATGGTCATGCCAACAACAATAAGAGTCATTCTAATAATTGCCTTACACAAAGGTTGGAACATCAGATAACTAGACGTAAACGATGCATTTCTAAATGGTGAACTTCAGGAACATGTATACATGGAACAACTACAGGGATTCTAAATAAAAGATCAGGGCACAACCTAATACTTCCTGGGAATTGAAATCAAAAGAGTGTCAAAGTTAGAATTACTTCTGTGTCAGAAAAAGTACATCAGAGATATACTTTTCAAGGCAAAGATGCATCAAGCCAAATCTCTACCAACTCTTATGAGCAACTTACATTTATACAAGCATAAAGGAGAAGCCATGCAAAACGAAAAGGAATACAGAAGCATGTAGGGGCACTTCAATATGCAACCATAACTAGACCAAAGATAACTTCCAATGTCAATAGAGTTTGCCAGTTCAAGCATCAACCTCTAAGTGAGCATTGGAGAGCTGTAAAAGAATATTAAAGTCTAAATGTAACAATAAACTATGGACTAATACTAAAAGCAGACTAAGATCTTATCATCATTGGGTTGGTTGACGCTAACTTGGCCTCAGATCAAGATGATCGGAAATCAACCATAGGATACTGCATATTTCTAGGAACATGTCTTGTATTATGGTGCTCACGAAAACATCTCACAATCTCCAGATTCAGTACCGAATCAGAGTAAATAAGCCTCGCAAGTATTACTACAGAAGTAATCTAGCTTGAATCATTGCTAGGAGAACTGAGAATCAACACAGGAAAATCAACCATCTAGTGGGATAATCTTGAGTACAATTTCTCTAGCAGCAAATCCAATTTTGCACTCAAGGATGAAGCAAATGGAGCTCGATTTGTATTTCGTCAGAGGGCGAGTGAATATGGGAAAGACCAGGATAAATCACATTCCAGCCTTCTATCAGAAGGTGGACATATTCACTAAACCTCTACCATCAAAGAATTTTAGTCAATTGAGAGCTGATTTAAAGGTTGGAAGCTTCAGAGGCGAATTTGGTGAGAAAGAAGAAAACCTAGATAAAATCGAGGGAAAGAAATAATGAAACCGGGTATAGAGACCAAGTCAATTTATAAGTATCATATAGGGGCAATATTGGAAATATATTTTTGCCAGCTGTTTACATACTCGTTCACCATTTGTATTATATAAATTGAAAACAAACTGAATGTATTATGTATCAAGAAAAGTCCAATATGAAATAATTCAAGTTTTACACTTGCTTCTTTTCTTCTGCGTTGTTGAATCAATTCAATTCATAAACTTAATTTTCATCATTAACTTCATCGTGATTATTTCATACTTCACGATACCAGAACTTTTAATCTAACATCACTTCCATTTCTTCTTTATCCTATTGTCATTCTTTCCTATGAGTGGTACGGCATGCGCTTCGCGTGTGATGATGACATACATTTCGCGTGTGAATTTTTTTCACAAACTGTATACGTTTAATTTCATCGAAAAATTATGATTCACACAAATATTTAACAATATTTTTACGTTAAAATGATATGCAAATTAGTTTTAATTATACTTCATAGTTACAACATCTCGTTTTATGTTAGTTTGAATTTTTATTTCTATTATTAATTAATAAAGAATGAACTTATTTTTTTAGTAGTTTGAATTTTTATTTCTATTATTAATTAATAAAAGACGACTTTGAAAAAATTATTATTTGTTAGATCATATTTTTAAGTGATATTAAGATTTCAATAATATCCATAGGTAGATGTTTTGAATTGGTAAAGAAAACTTATCCGTTAGATCCTATTTTTAAGTAATATTAATATTTAATAACATTTGTAGAGGGGCACTTTTGGTAGTTCACGTTTACACCAAAAAAGTGTGACACCAAAGGTATGACAACTATTATTAAAGATAATGAGACTTAGTATCAAGCCAACATATCTTAAAAATCGTGAATCCAAATATATCACTTAATACAAAAAAGAACTTGCATATGTTATGCTTATTCACTTGGTCTGTATACACTTGCATGTTATACACATAAATGATTCATATATACAATGATTTGCTTAACAATTGAGGAAGTTGGTAAACCATTTGCTAGATAGTTTAGGGTAACGTTTGAGGTTGTTTTTGTAGTCAATATAAACAAGTCCAAATCTGTTTGTGTATCCAGCCGCCCATTCAAAGTTATCCATGAGAGCCCAAGCGAAGAATCCCTGTACATCAACTCCATTCCTGCACTCAAAATTTAAATATTAAATATTCTGAAAAAAATTAATGATGAAAAAAGATAGGGAAAAAAACAAAGAAAGAACGAAAGAGAAAAAAGAAGAAGAAGAAGAAATTAAATATTAGAAAGCCAGCCGAAGACAATGGGTAAAATAAGTCTGGGTGTTAGCTTCACCTAATAGCTTCTTTGACCATGGAAAGATGGCGAGCATAATAGGCTACTCTGTCTTCATCGTTAAGCGCTTCTTGCAAAGTTAGTTTATTCTTTGGATCATCAATTTCGCATGTTCCTGAAAATTGAACTTATATAAAATTAAAATTTTATTGATATGATGAAAAACCTATACTAACCATTTTCAGTAATATAGATCTTCGGGCTGTTGTATCGAAAGTTGATTTCCATTAAAGCATCTTTAATTCCTTCAGGATATACATATATCCATTCTCCTTCCTGGAATCAAAGTTCAAAAAACATAAGGATATGTTAAGCACTTGATTCCTTTACATATATATGAATAAACTAATTTGAGAAAAGAGTGTACCAGAATGCCAATAGGAATGTTACATTTCTCCGCTGCCATCCAATTAGCAAAGTAAATATAATCAGGGGCTATAAGAACCGAAAATTTGAATACAACTTGAAACTCGTAAAATTTGCAGAAATATCTAAGTTGATATATAGAGGTGAAAAAACTTGCTTAGTTCTTCAACGTATGATTCTTGAAGATTGGTTCTTGGGATGTAGTTGTCTGAAATTTGTATGTTTTTAGCATATCTCGTAGTATAATAGTTGACTCCAATGAAATCATAAGAGCCCGTAATCATCTCCACCTCTTCGTCTGTAAAATATGGAAGCCGGTCTCTTACAATTGCTCTCATGTTAAATGGATAATCACCATATAAAAGTGGTTCCATGTACCTACACGGAATCAACAAAGAAATTCAAACAGCTCATCTGACCAAAACTATGATATGCTAATGGGACTATGTGAGGTGTAATAGAATAAATTGAGGTGAAATAGAATAAATTTCAACCGTTACACTGATACTTTCAACTAATTATCTAATATATTGGTTTTCTTTGTTGTACAAATCCTCTTCCGTGTATATGATTACTTTTCAAAATAAACTTAATTTGCAATCTAGATTTTTCATATAAGAAATATCTAGATTCTAGAGTATATCGAATAATATGTTTGAAATTGTACAAGAGAATATTTAAAATATATTTATGGACTAATATATTTGAAGCTATAAGAGAGAATATTTAAAAGATATTTATGGAGAACCGTTAGATTGAGATAATCTCCATCATTTATTTATGATTTGAACTCCTATAAATAGAGATAGATTCAATCATTCTGGATGTAAGAAAAAAATATGAACTTTTGTAATAAAGTTTAATAATAAAGTTTTTCTTCTTATATGAAAAAAAATTGTTTTTTCTTCTCCAACCACTTATCTATCTTCTTCTTTAAGAATCAAATCTACTTGCTATTGAAGAAAACTTCCAACAAACTGATATCAAAGCTTGAAGATCCTCCCAAATAGATGACGAATAACGGTGTTCCTTTACAAGTCCTAATGCCCACTAAGACCAATTATGACAATTGGAGTATATGGATGATGACTCTCCTTATAGCACACGACGTATAAGAAATAGTCGAGAAATGATATCAAGAGAATGAAGATAGTTTAACTCAAACTCAAAAGAATAGTTTGAGAGACTCAAGGACGAGAGACATGATGGCTTTTTGTCTAATCCATCAAGCATTGGATGACGATATTTTTGAAAAAGTTTCGGGATCAAAGTCAGCCAAAGAAGCATGGAAAAAGCTTCGAACATCTTACAAAGGAGTGGATCAAGTCAAAAGAGTACATCTTTAAACTTTTAGAGGAGTGTTTGAAACTTTGCATTTGAAAGAATGTGAACTTGTCTCTGATGAATTTTTAACAGTTTTAATGGTTGCTAATAAACTAAAAGGAAATGGTACGAATTTAAATAATGTAAGAATTTTGGCAAAGATTATTAGATAATTGGATCCAAAGTTCGAACATATTGCCGCCTTCATCAAAGAGACAAAACTTGGAGGTCATGGTAATAGAGAGACTTCTCGGTTAATTGCAAGCTTATGAAGAAAAAAGAAGGAAAAGAATGTGGAGCAAGTACTTAAGACACGAATTGATTCAAAAAAGGAAGAAATCAACCGAAGCATACAAAAACGAGACTGTGGTCATGAACGAGGACGAAATTGTAGATATGAACATGGACGAGGCTGTAGACCCAATAATGGCAACAACAACCAAATAGAAGAAAGACCAACTGGAGGTCATGGAAGAGAAAGTACAAAGTCAAATGAAAAAGGAGAATGAGATTGCAGTTTACATAATGAAGACTACAACTTATTTCCACATTTTACAGAAGATGACATGCAACAATCAAGGAAGGAACAATCAAGAGAGGACTCTACTTCTCCACTAGCTTCACCAGCCACGAGTTATAAGAAGACGAAAGCTCAAGTGAAAAAGCTTCACACTTCAGAAGCCTTCAAGAAATATATAAATTAACCGAAAACTAAGACAATCTTACTTTTTGTGTCTGTGGATTGTGAGCTCATGAACTTTCAAGAAGCTTGGCAAAAAAAGAGTTGAAAAAAATACTATGGATCAAGAGATAAAGAAGATCAAGAATAATGACATATGTGAGTTAGCTTCACTTCCACAAGGGCACAAGGCAATCAATATGAAGCGGGTATACAAAATAAACAAGAACGCTAAAGGAGAAGTTGAAAGATACAAGACAAGATTGGTGGAAAAATCTTACAGTCAAAGAGTCGGCATTGACTGTGATGAGGTATTTGCTCCAGTCGCTCAACTAGAAACTGTTAGACTAATTATTTCATTGGCAGCTCAAAACAATTGAAAGATACATCAAATAGATGTGAAATCCACATTTCTAAATGGGGTTCTTAAAGAAGAAATTTACATCCATTCAGCCACAAGGCTACGAAATTAAGAGAGAAGAAGATAAGATCTTGAAGCGAATGCACTTTATGAGTTGAAACAAGTCCCAAGAGCTTGGAATGCTCGAACTGAAAAGTATTTTCAAGAGAAAAACTTCATTAAGTGTCCATATGAGCATGCACTCTATATCAAAATACAAAATGGTGATACATTGATTGTATGCTTGTATATAAATGACTTGCTCTTCACTGGTAGAAATCCAAGTATGTTTAATGAGTTTAAGAAAGAGATGACAAAGGAGTTCGAGATGATCGATATTGGGCTTATGTCTCACTATCTTGGCATTGAAGTAAAACAAGAAGACAAATGCATTCTAATCACTCAAGAAGTGCCAAAGAAGTTCAAGATGGATGACTATAACCAATCTGCACACCAATGGAATGTAGAATCAAATTGTCAAAGCATGAGGAAGGAGACAAGGTGGACCCAACACTCTTTAAGAGCTGGGTTGGAAGCTTGTGATACTTAACGCGTACAAAACCCAACATCCTATATGCCATAGGAATTGTTAGTCAATATATGAAGAACCCACAACAATTCATTTGAAGGCAGCAAAGAGGATTCTTCGTTATGTCAATGGGACAACAAACTTTGGCCTATATTACTCTATTTTTTATCATTACAAGCTTGTTGGATATAGCGATAGCGATTGGACTTAAGATATGGATGCTTGAAATTGCACAAGCGGCTTCGTGTTCTACATGGGAGACATGGTTTTCACATGGATGTCGAAAAAGCAGTCGATTGTCACTCTTTCCACATGTGAAGTAGAGTATGTAGTTGCTACTTCATGTGTTTTCCATGCATTTTGGTTACGAAACATGTTAAAAGAGTTGAATTTGCCACAAGAGAAGCCGACTAAGATTTTTGTGGATGACAAGCACCGTTGTCCAAGTGCTTAATTGATTCGGCTTTGGTGCAGGATGTCACAAGTTTGAAATTTGCTTTCGAACGTTTATTTGACATGTGATATGTTGTCCCAATGATTTGTTGTATATAAAGTACCAGTTCAAAAAAAAAAAAAAAGATTTTTGTGGATAACAAGTCAGCAATTGTTTTGGCCAAGAACTCGGTCTTCCATGATCGAAGCAAGCATATTGTTACACGCTATCACTATATTAGAGAGTGTGTCGTCAAAAGTATGTACAACTAGAGTATGTGAAGACACATGATCAAGTAGCTGATATATTCACCAGACCTCTTAAGCACGAAGATTTTGTTAAGTTGAGGAATCTGCTTGGAGTAGCAAAATCAAGTTTAAGGAGATGTTGAAAATAAACTTAATTTTTTAATCTAGATTTTTCATATAAGAAATATGTAGAATCTAGAGTATATATAAATAATATGTTTGAAATTGTATGAAAGAATATTTGTGAGACATTTATGTACTAATATGTTTGAAATTTTAAGAGAGAATATTTAGAAGATTTTTATGGAGAACGGTCGGATTGAGATAATCTCCACCGTTTATTTATGATGTAAACCCTTATAAATAGAGATGAATTCACTCATTTTGGATTTAAAAAAAATACGAACTTTTGTAATAAAGTTTAATAACAAAGTTTCTCCTTGTATGAAAAAAAAACATCTTTTTTCTTCTCCAACCTCTTATCTATCTTTTTCTAGATTCAAATCTACTTGTTGTTGAAGAAAACTTCCAACAATTACTTAGGAAATGGGTATATCTATATTTCATCAAGGGTTTATGAACAATAAGTTTGTCTAGGTACTCTTACAGCAGAAAAAAAGAAAAAATATAAGACATACCAGCCAAAATTGAAGTCAATGGCTCTGTTGGCGGCTTCAAAATCTGGATGCGAGTTGGAGTATGACTTGTACCACTCGATAACAAGTGTAATCCCTACTTCTCCTTTCTGATCACTCTAATGAAATTTTATATATATGTGTGTGAATTGACTAATTTTGTATATTTATTTGTTTGATTTAGCTAGAATAGTCGTCTAAGACAATCAAACTTAGAAGACCTTTTGGTTGCACAGGTGAAGGAAGATGTTATACTACTAGCAGTAATGATTGGTTAGGCTAATTTAGTTTCGTACTACAATCCTTTCATGTTTCATGGAAATTAACTACCTTGAATTTGTCTTGGTAAAGTCTGAAAGCTGAACCATGAGCTAAGATGAGGTTGTGTGAAACAATGTACGGCTCTTTTAAAGAATCCCCTACTGCACAACCTAGCTCTTTGGAACATCTGCCTGGTGCATGAATTCCGAGTCCATAAGCAACACTACTGAAAGTCCATGGCTCATTCAGCGTTATCCAATGTTTAACTCTGTCTCCAAATTCTCGGAAACATACTTCGCAGTAATCTCTGAAGTCATCCCTACAAAGAAATTGACAAAGAATCGCGTGTAAACTAACCAGACAAAGATCTATTAAGGGTAATTAAGTTTATATCATCAATACCTCAACGGATAGATCATTTAAGCACAGCATCGAGATATCTATATAAGATCAGTAGTTACTTACACAATTTTACGATCCAAGAATCCTCCGTATTCGTCTTCTAATGCTTGTGGCACGTCCCAGTGGAAAATGGTAGCAAATGGTCTAATCCCTGCATATGCAGTATGACATTTTCAAAAAAATTATAAATTAAAAAAAAATTGAAATATTTATAACAAGTAATAAGTATATCTAAGAAAGTGAACCTACCATTTTCAAGAAGTTCATTGATTAGGTTGTTGTAGTAATCAATCCCATCTTGACTGATTCCACCTTTCAAATTTCCATCTGCATGTACTACAAGCATTAGAGATCCAAATCTAGAAGAACATATGAAAACACGTATCATTGTATATCCCATAGGAAATGTTTATACTTGGCAAAATTCTAGTCCAAGCAATTGAAAATCTGTAGGCATCCATCCCCATGTTTTTCAATTGTTTTACATCTTCCTGCATTCATAACATAACAATCATATCACACACTTCTATTGCTAACTTCAATAATGCATATAGGGTACGTACTTTGTATCTGTGATATGAGTCGGCTGCTGCATCGCCATTCTGGTGATCATCAATTTTTTCTGCAAAGTTTATAAATGAATGAATTCGAATTGTCTAGAAGATATGTAAAACTAAGAACTAAATTATAGAATTATTAAGACCTGGGTGTTTATGGGTGAAGGTATCCCATATGCTAGGGCCTTTACCACCTTCTTTAGCACCGCCTTCTACCTGCACAATGCCGAAATAGCTCTGATACTTATGTTTCATAAAATTTATAGTGGAAATAATGTTAAAATTCACATGATGTAATACAAGTATATAGTTACTTTATAAAACGTATATTATGCATGAATATTTAACAGAAACCTGGTATGCAGAAGTTGCAGCACCAAATGTAAAGCCAGGAGGGAAGCTCTTCCTTCCAAAGAATGTCTTCGGTACCACATCATAAACGTCCTTTATCCTACATATTATTGGACGGTTCTTTTTGTTTGTAAAAGGAAGTCTTGCCTTTTTTTCTAGGTAAGGATTAGCATAGAAACTTTTGGTTGCCATTCGTTATTCAAATGTGCAGGGAACAAATATAGAAAATTACTGTGGTACTAAATAGTATTGAATCGCAACTGTACAGAAACTAAAATAATAACATATAGTATTAGCTCAACAATCAAATCTTAATCTTTCGTACTTCTAGAATTGGCAGTGAGCTTATCATGTGGACATTAAAAGAAATCAGCATTTGGCATTTCAGTTTTCAAGTTGGAGTGTATGGTGTCTCTTTTCTCTTCTACAAATATATTAAAATCAAGAACGTGTTTGCATTTCCGTTTCTTTTTCTTGCACGTATGATTAAGACGATAAGTATGCATCAGCTGGTGTTGATGTCAATTGTAATACCATGACGTCTGAAAAAAATAATATGAGTTGGTAGTTCAAATTTAGAGACTTATATGTAAGTTTAACATTATGATACACATCCAATATTTTGTATTTACAAGTAATGACTAATGGATTGTGACAAACTCTCGGTCTAATTTTCAGGTGTTCCACACATCTGACTTTTATTGAAGTTTGACATTGTATCTACTTTATTGTTGTACCTTAAAATAATGTTTAACTTCATTATTACTCAGTTGAGCAAATATACATGTGAGTAAGCAAATTCATCTCCGGACTAGAATGATTTTAGAGCGGTTTATTCTTGTGATCGACTATGCTTGCACTAGCGAAATACACAGATATTGCAAAATGCACAATATTAATAAGTAAATACATCAGAGAAAATAAGGGTGAAGATACTGTATTGTAACGGCGGTCGGACCAACCTTCCCATCTTCACCACGTGGCATACACATATGGGTTGACACATGCTTTATTGTAATAAAAAGAATCTTCAATATTATGTGCCTACCAAGCTATATTTATACACCACTTGTCCAAATTATTTAACGATGCGTGACTTTTCAAATCCGAACTAACGTTCCTCCTTTAAACATGCGAGACAATCCTACCTGAAACCAAATTTTGGATGATTAAAGTTGATTCTTTTTGTCCGAGGCATTGCCAATTTGCCAAGGAACTTGTCTAGCTGGGAAAAAAACTGTTTATAATTGGATATTACATCCATAAAGCTAACCCAGAACGTCACCCACCTGAATGGGTTGATCCATTGTTCATGTTTTTCTCGTTTCTCTTTAATTTGTTGTCCAACACTGGACCTGGCTCATTTCAAAAATATATATTGAGCACAACCCAACACAATGCTCGGCATGGTCACTCAATCATTTGGTGGGATGAAAGGAGATGAATCCCACTGTTATGATGTACATTTGTATGCACATAATCTACAAATGCGAGGGAATATGGGAAATTCTAAAAGTATTATGTAATTTTAATGATGCTTAAAGTGACAAATTTCGAAGAATCATGCACAACTAATTACATTTATTAATTTCTTTTGTTAAAAGCAGGAATATGTATAAAGTTCTTTTATTATTCTTACAACGTTGAACTATTCATGCTTCCAAATGTACCATGGAATCCAATTATAAAATTAAAACTCAATATTTTATAAGTTCCACTAACAATGCTCAACCAGTCTGGAACAATTCACAGTGATGTTGTGAATATGAATCTGGATATGATGACGACACATCAAAATATGTTAAGATGGAGCAATGGACTAATCATTGAACCATTGATTCTCAAAGACATACCATATATGTCTCACATAAGTTTTCAAATTCTTCTAACAGTATCAAAAGCTCCCACATGAATTTATTTATCTTGGTTTCATAGATTCCTTAGAGACTAAAGCACTATCTCTAAGAAAGAGGAATCACATTCAGCATTCATGGCGCCCTATAACTTGTTGAAATTTTCGACATCTCCTCGCATCTTCTGCTATGCGCGCACTTTACTATGATTGGATATTCTTACATTCCCTATAGCAAATATATTTTCATGGCAACATTTATTTTAACAAAAGGAATTACTTGCTGTTACATTCTACCAATTTTATATATATGTTCATCTTTTTTAAAATATCTTGAGATGTAGGACTAAACATAATTCAATCTACGCACCCACTCTAATACAATGCGAGCCACACCTAACATAACTAACTTTGTGCTTAAAAGGGGTCACCGTTGTAAACATATAAACTACTGTTCACTACATCCTCTCCACTTTATCGTTGTAGGTGCCAAACAATTTATCTTGGAAAGAACGGTAAGCTTTACAATTTATATTATAATTTTGCAATAGTATCATATAATGTTTTTTGTCCATTGAAATTGAGAATATTAATTTTAGTACGTAGAGTCGAGTTTCATTTATGGACGATTATGTTCTATAAACTTTTAAATGATATCTCTTAATATTTTCCATATCAATTCCTTTGTCATATTTGTTGGATCAGATGCATTGGCAGTGCTGTAAAAGAAGAAAATTTTAACAAAAAAAAAATTTAACACGTTGCACAAGATCGTATTATGTATTTATGTGAATATACATTTGTACTAAATTATATTTAGCAGTGATTAATAAAAGAGTTTGGGATTTAATTTTAATTTAATTATTTACTTGTTAGGACTTTTATGTTTATTTATTATAATTTAATTATATCATATACATGTAATCTTGTATATTAATTTGATTTAGTATTTTAATCTAATATGTCCGTACTCACAAAACAAATATTATAACTATCATAAATAGGGTTCTCTAATCTA
Organism: Allium cepa; assembly: GCA_030765085.1. Classification (NCBI taxonomy): domain Eukaryota; kingdom Viridiplantae; phylum Streptophyta; class Magnoliopsida; order Asparagales; family Amaryllidaceae; genus Allium; species Allium cepa. The sequence continues at coordinate 514,621,606 of CM060941.1, forward strand.
AGGCATACATGGTGAGCATATGTCATAGGTATATGATTAACCATTGGGATTTATATTTGTTAAATATAATATTAAGGTAATAATCATTTTGACATGAATATATGCATACATTATATCATAATGAATAAGCACGTATAAATGTGGTTATATTTAGTTTATATATGTGTGTATATGTAAATTTTTTGACCAAGGATTTAAAATATATATATATAGATAGATATATTATATTTTGTATTCATTAAATTATATATATATATGTATGTATGTATGTATGTATGTATGTATATTTAAATAGTTGAATTTTTGTTGAAAACCTTATATGTGTGTGTCTATATATAATATAAAACATTTTATCATAAAACTAATATTTAAATAAGTTTAACTAAATAGATATTTAATTTAATTTGACTCGGAAGAAATTAAAAAAAATTAAACATAGCCAATGGTAAATAATAATATAAAGAAAATTTTAAGATGGAGATTTAATTTTAAATAGATATACATACATAGATACATACATATATGCGTGCGTGTGCGTGTACCCACACACATATATATGTACACACGACGCGGACACACACATGCATATATATATATATATATATATATATATATATATATATATATATATGAGAAGTAGGACCGTTAATGGAGTCACTGTCTCGCTTTTCTGTCCGTCATTGACTTCCTCGCGCCTCCGCTTCCTCCTCGTCTTCCTCCCTTTCCCAATGTCAGTTGCCGCGCCCTTGCTCCCTCTCCCCTCTGCTCCTTCCGCTACACTTTCTTCCTCTAGATCTGGCCGAATCTTCAACGACCTGCCTTCCACGCCCATACTTTCATTGCCCCAGCTCCATTCAATCTCTGATTTTCCCCCTCTGGCTATCGTTGCTTCTCCTTCCAGTGGTCCTGCTCCTCAGCCAAGCTCCTGTTTGAACGTCTCCCCTTCTGCTGTTGTTCGGCCTGTGGATGGAGTTTCTCTTTCGTTTGTATCTGGTATGGCTCCTTACTCTCTTTCCGATGTCGATGTTGATTTGGGTACAACTGAGAACTTGTGCGTTGCCGAATTTGGATTGGGTTCGTCTGAGATTTTGAATGCTATTTCGCGTCCCATTGATTTGAATGCGCTTGCTGGTGATAGCTGTAGACCGGAGCTTGGTGGTATGCATTCGCCTGTCACCAATGTTGGTGACTCTAGAGTAGTTGGAGCGGCGATTAGTTTATTGGGCGATGTTTCGTCAGTTGTTGCTGCTAATTGTTCAAACATTGTTCAATGCACCTCTGATGTTCGACAATTTGCCAGTGAGGAATGTTGTACAAATGTCATTGAAAACTGTTCTGATGTTCCCCTCCAAAATGCCTTTGACGGTAATCCTAATGTTGTGGAGCCACCCGGTCTATCAACTCATTTCCATTGTCATGCTGCTCCAACCCCGGTTCTTTCGAAATCATGGTCCTCTCTATTTACTTCGCTGCCCCGTAATGCGGGAGAGTACAAACCGATTGAATTTGATATTGTTGAGGAAAATGGAGTGATGATTCCTCCCCCTAGTGTTATGCAAGCAAGAATGGATTATTGGTCAGAATACTTGGTTGGTTTCTTTTTAGACCCAAATCACCGTTTGCCTGATACGGCTGCGGTTTGTCGTAGGGCTTGGAAGCTTCGTGGTGATCTTCGTGTTAAGTTGGTTGACTCCATGTATTACCTTTTGTTCTCCTCAGTCGACGATCGCTGTCGAGTTCTTGAAGCCGAGCCTTCCTTTTTTGGTGAGAATCCATTTATTATTACTTCTTGGTCTCATACAGTTGCTAGAGCTCGTGAGCAAGTTCTTTCTATCCCCGTTTGGGTTTACTTTTCGCAAATTCCGTCTGCTCTACAACCTTTGCTTGGCTTGAACTGGCTCGCTTGTAACGTTGGTAAATTGAATTGTTTTGACTCTAATACAGTTGCGCGTGAAAAATTGATGTACGCCAAGGCTCTAATTGAGATATCCCCTTTTAAGCCTCTTCCTTCGTCTATTCCTGTTCAGCTTGCTGTTGGGCATGTAGTCGAAGTTCGTGTTAGATACGGTTGGGTTTTTGATATTTGTACCACCAGTCACTCCTTTGGCCACCTTGCTGCTCGCACTCTGCTGTTACCGCGGCTACTCCTAAGATCCCTCTTCCACGGCCTTCGCTCAGGAAATGGGTCCCTAAGGTAACTTCTCAGGTTTCTCCTCCTCCTGTGGCTCCTATTTCTGTCCCGGTTCCACCTTCTTGTTCTGAAGTTTGGCCTGCCTTATCGCCTGCTCGGCCTTCATCCCCTACCGTTTCTGTGGTCCCTTGTGTTGTTTTTGCAGTCCCTACTCTTGTTCCGGGTCAGCCTCCTGGTGCTGCACCTGTTCCTGGTCTGTCTTGTCCCTCTATTGTTTGGGATGATGATGAGAGGTGTTGGGTTAATCACATTTCTGACATGAGATTTAACCCTTTGGATGATTCTTTCTTTAGATTTGTTTCTGATGATCATTTAGACCTTCGATGCCTTTATTATCGACCGTCTGGTGACTCATTAGCTCTTGTTTTGGATGGTTATTTTTCGAGATCGAATTCTATCTTGCTTGCTGATTCATCCTGGGATCGTTCTTTCGTGTACTCTTCTGATTCTGTGGCTTATGATCCTTGTCTTGCTTCCCATTTCCGCCCCTATGCTGGTCTGTTGGGGAATGTTCCTTTGGAGTCTTCTCATGATTTAGTGGATGATGGTGACGCTACCTCTCAGGAGGAGTATTTGTTTTCGATATTCTTATAGTAGTTGTGATATGTTTATCACACTCCTGTGTTGTATTTTTTCCTTTTCATAGTAGTTAAGGTGCTTTTACCTTTCTCCTGTACTTCAAATTTTTATTACGTTCGTAATAAAAAGTGGACGGTCCACTATAAAACCGGCTGGCCTTGCCAAAAAAAAAATAAAATAAAAAAATATAAACAATAATATTTTTTAAGACATAGAATTTAAAAAATGAAAATTTTTAAACAAAATCTGAATTCATTTTAAATTATAATTCCATGTATGTGTCCGTGTGTGTATTATTTATTTAATTTTAGCGGTAAGCATAAAAGATTATATTTATTTCAAATTTGAATTGAAATAATGTGTTTGTGCAAGTGCATGTGCATGTGCGAGTGTGTGTGTATAATTTAACTATTTATATATATAGTTTTGAATTCTTTTTCATTTTTTTTAATTTTTAGCCAAAGGTAATTTTATTTGAAATTTGAATTAAAATAATATGTGTATATATATTAATAATCAAATATATGTATGTATGTATGTATATTTTTGGAAAATTTTCCACATTCTCTAAAAAGACTCGAACCATTGATAGCAAAGATTTGACAAGTTATATTACAACTCATACCTTTGACTCGACATCTGCAACTTGGACCCAAGTTGTAATCCATGGAGTCAATAAGTTTGCTCCAGGAGTAAAATGCAAGAAAAGAAAGAAAGGAGAAGATGGTTAGGCCCTTGATTAAGCCTCAAGTTCTGCGCCTACATTTCGATACCGAGTTGAAAAGTTGTAGGCTTTGACAATGACTTTTTCACAACAAATTTAGCCTGAGTTGGACAACGTGGATGAGCGTTTCCAGGCAATTTTGACGGTGGCTTTTGTCCATATATGGAGGAAGATATGCACTGGAAAGGAGATATTTCTCTTGTCTGCTCTAAATCAATCTGAATTGAGTTCTTTAATTCCTTACTAAACTCCACACGAATCATACCCGAGCTGTAAGATACAAGTTGTAAAACTACTTTGTAGAAGCTAAGTGTAATCAATAGAAATAGATTAAGTGAACGCATCCTAAAGTATTAGCCTAACCACTATAAAAAATTTATGTCCTTTTATTTAATCTACTTGCTTTCATATTTAAAACTTCATTAGGTGTTTGTGCAATTTTTTTATCAAGCAATTTGGTGCTTTCACCGAGAAGGAGCGCTAGCCTAAGATTTGATTTGGGAAAGATAAAGAGGTCATCTACAAAAAATGTTACTACTGAAGGAAGCTAGTAAGGACATGAGGTAGTCAAGAGGTGTAACACCCCAAATTTTATTGACATTACTCAGAAGATTTAATTAGAATAAATTAAATAGAATAATGTAGATAAGGAGACTGAGGTTGATTAATAAACTAGGTGGCCGTGCTTATTTAAAATCAAATGAACTTGTATAAATGGTTATGAAATTAAAGACAAGGGCATTATGATAAATAGCCGCCCACACTTCCCACTCTTATGCTATCTTTCTTAGTTCTACACGTTCATTACCACCAAAGCAGAATTTATAACCGTAAGAATTGAGAAGCAAAGGCCATCCATTAAAAGAGAAGAAGAAAATTTAAAGAAAGCTTAGGATTCAGGCTAGAGAAAAATCAATCTCAAACAATCTCTAATCTCCTTATCTCAAGCAAGGTGAATAATAGTTTCTACAGCTCTATTTTGATTTTAAACATCATATGGTTTTAGATTTAAGGATAAATATGCTTTTACGATATGTTATGCTTGTTTATGATTTATATGTGTTTAAACAAGGTTGTTTAATAATGGATTTACACGTTTTAGGGCAAAACCGAGATAAAATGATTTTTAAATGCCATGGGAAAATTTTATGTTATAGAAAACATGATTTTAGAGATGAGTTTCAATTTATAATTTTTTGATTTTATATGGATTTCATACGAATTTTCTAGAGAAGAAAATGATTTATTGGGTTATAAATTATTTTTGGCAAAAATAATGATTATTTGGATTTGAAATTTTTATGTGTTGGAAAATATATTAAAATAGATTTTTTGGGATATTTCCAGAATGTTTTGTTGAATGTATAAAATTATTTAAGATATGAGACTTAAATGTTTTATATATTTAATTAAGGAAAATGGGCGTTTTATATAATAAAATTATTATTTAAATCTGAAAATAGTGGTAGCGTTTTCTAAAAATAAATTATTAACCAACGAGAATTTGATACACAAATGTTGGTTAGTTGAAAAGTTAACCATTTTAAGTTAAAAACAAAGAAATAATACTTTTAGCATGTTTCAGCCTTTTACGGTAGTAAATCTTCGGACCTAGAACTTTCAACAAGGTCGAGAGGTTCATAGCTTTCGACAAGGTCAAACCAATACATATGGTATCAAGTTACTTGATGCATAATGAATTGGACAGAGTCGAAGGGTTAATGTCGTAAGGTTGATGGCTAAAGAGGTTGGGATATGTTGTTTTGTAAACTAAAGCTTTCACCTACTTCGATTTCGAATTAGACCATTTGACTTGGTTACTTTTGACTAGCTCAAATGTTTAAAAATAAAGGTTTTAAACCTTTTTACAAAGACGAAAGGTTGTTGTCGCTTTACTTCTACTTTGTTTTGAAACCTTTTGACACAGTCAAAAGATTGCTGCTAGTTATCATTGTTTTGTTTTGAACCTTCCGATAAAGTCGAAAGATTATCTGAATAAGAGTTTAGTTGAATGGTTTAATCGACTGGAAGGTCAATTTCGTCGACACCTCCTTCATGTTATTGTTTACTCCTTCATAACTTAGCTCTTCGGTCTCTAATCGGGTGTATCTTGCATTCCAGTAGAATTGCTAAGACCATTATAAGTTTTCTAAAGCTTATGTACTTTTATATTATAAGTATGATGCAAAGTATCTGAATGTGCTTTTACTCTCCTCATTGAATGATTGAAGATCGTTAGTAGCATTATTGTTTGGTTGTTATCATCAAAATACCATAAATACGGTTTTATCCTACTATACCGATGTCGTATAGGTCCTCCAGTTCATATGCCAAGACCTTATGAGTGCTTTTACTAAAAACCACAGCTCAAGGCAGGTGTGACCGAGAATAAAGGCCAAGAGCGCCTAGTTTAGCATACGACATTAAATTTGTCTCTACTCAAGGCAAAGAGCGCCTTAATGAATTACCGAGATTAACGGTTGAGACTGCTTCCAAATAAATGAATGGCTTGGGTAGCCTAAAGCTTATATGAAGTAAAAGGTCAAGGTGCCCAAAGCTATATATTGAAGTTTCATGTCATAAATTCCTATTGTTTTGCAAGAAACTACAGGACGAAATTTGTCCAAATATTAACCCTATAGAGGGGCATGTTAGCAATACAAGAGAGAAGCTCTCCTTCAATGGTAGATCAGCAATATGCCTATAAATACAAGGCACATACCCATGTACAGGATTCTAATTCTGATCTGGCAATAAAATGACCAATTAAAAAATTCATTTATAGTCATTTTAACTTTGAGACTTATGCTTTTCGAGAAGGCTCATTTATGGAGGACATATCCATTCAGAACTTTATAGCCAGTTTCGACTTGTTGACTATGTAGTAAATAAATTTTCATCTATGGATGTAGTGACAAGGCTCCTTAATCACTTTGGATCTTCATGTCTTTAATTTCTAGTAATTTTCTTTCTTGCTTCTTTTTCCTTAGGCATCTTGCCTTCGGTGGAATTTTTCTTTTTACTTCTATTTCCAAATTTTAGTTTTGAAACTTTAGTGTGTTATTACATGATGGGAATTCACTCCAACAATAGTTAAAATGGTTTATTCTTGGCCTTAAGACTTGTCAGATCTAGTTTGAAATCGTAATTCGATCAAATCTGGTATAACAAAAAAGAGATCACGTCAAATATAGACAAAATCTCGAGGCTTTGATGGATCATACCGATCTACCTATATATCGGTGTCGATACGTGGCATTGGTCTAAAAGATTGTGCTTAGCCCCCAAAATGCCTAGCCTTCATTGCTTCGAATTTGATGGGAAAAATGGTCCTTGGGATGGATCAGTATAGCTCGTCACGCATGCCCACAAACTTATTTTTTCATTAATTTTGCTAGAGATCCATCACACTTAAGTTTTTTGGTGCTTTTTGGTAACTTTGATGGATTGCTATGTAACATCCTCCATTTTGAGGCCTAAAAATAACTACAATGGATGCTGCAGTTACCCATAATTATTAATTCTGGACAATAAAATGCTGCTATGTTAATCATATCAATAATTAGAAGCATGTGAATATGAAAAATTTCAAACACGGTTTAATAACAAATTTTAATATTTCATCTCACAAACGATATTTCGTATTCATTGCATAATCCCATTTGTAATCTCATATTCAGAAAAAATATAATTATTAAAAAATACTTCAAGAGCAACATACAAAAATGCCCCATTGGTTGATCAAAGTCAGATACTTGGCAATTATGCAACTTCTCCATTACAACAAAATAGACAAAATCGAACTACACAATGGAAATAGATAAAGCTTTTAATAGCTAGATTGCTTCATGCACATCTCCAGAAGCTTATCCGATTAACTGGAATTTAAAAGCCCTTACTCCCAACCTACTCAACTGAGTACTAGAGAGTTTAAGGGGGGGAAAAAATTTGGATCAGACAACAGTTTGGTGTGAATAATAACCTTCCATCTCGAACCAAATAGATATTTAGTGAGACCATACCACTGAGCGAAATGGATTTTGCCCTTACTAGTATCTTTTCAAAACATAACAACCATATATTATACTCCTGCAAGCATAAGGGCTAGAGCATATAAAATAGCATTTATAATCATGCAATACATATTGGATTACTCATCCCACTTCATTAGATTATTCATCTTAATTTCAAACGACTGTCCATCATAGTATAAACCAACTATCCATCTTATTTTAATCTAACTACCCATCTTCTAATTACGTAGTGTAACGAACCAAAATTTAACCACTTCAAAATATAATATTTAAAGTGATTTTAAATATGAAATATAAAGGGTTTTATGATTCAAACAATATTAGATAGGATTTGAAAATAGAAATATACATAAAAATAGTAACATTTGCTTATATCGACAAAAGTGAAAAAATCCGGATTTTAGAAGAGTAAGTTTAAATGGTTTAATAAATTATTTTAATTTATTTATGAGTGTTTATATTTTTAAATGACATTACACAAATTTATTTTCAATTTTGGTTTACATAAATAAACAGTTTAACTAAAACGTCAAAATATGACCGTAAAACATTTTGTCAAAAGTCAACGTTTTGTCGATTTAAAGTTGTCGCAACGTTGTTACACCTTCATGTACATAATTTAATAAATATGTAAACATATAAGGATAGTTAACAATGTTACTTTTAATAATCACACTTAGAAAATTCTAGAAAGTAACTAGCAAAAGTAAAGTAAAAAAGACAAAACACATGTCACATCAAATGTGAAATAAAGTAAAGAAATGTGACATAATGTAAAGTAATCATTCTTATTCTTTACTTAACTCTTAAGCATTTGAATTTTAAAAGTATGATGTGATCTGGATGGTAAGTTATGAATTAGAAAAGCTTACTTAATTCTTAAGGAAGAGTATTTAAGTAAATACACAAATCTATATTATAATCTCAAAAAATTTCTATGAGTATCCATCCACTTCTTCTTCACTTTTGCACCATTTCTTCTCTATTTTTTTAAGCTTCTTCTCACTCTTTTAATGGCTTTCAACCTTAACAAAGTTATGTCAAAATATTCCCAAAATAAAACAAAGAAAAATATTGACAAAACTCCATTTGAACCACTTCAAAACGCCTCCTTCCCTCTTCTATTGCTCACGCCCCCTTCCTCCATTTGGCCGAGCACTCCTAGCCTTCCCCAAATCAAGTCGAGCCATCCAATACAAGCGTTCAAGGAATCGTAAGCTAAAAACGTCGTGTAGCGAAGTTATAGTCGATTTTCCGTTCGTCAAAACCAAACAAAGCGAGAACTCTAAATTGTTAAGTAGAAAATATTTATATGATGTTTTGCAAGTTATAAATATTATTTGGATGTTAATAATGATGTTTGATAAGTGTTTGAAAAAGAAAGCAATCACCTTTAAGTCATTTATAAAAGTTAGTAAGCAAATATGTACATAAATGACGGTCATGCGACATTGTAAATAAAAAGTTGTTAAATTGATTTGCAAGTTCATATGACATATTTGAATATTTAAAATGATTATAAACATTGTTTTGGATGTTTATTAGTTGTATACTGAATATATATGTTGAAATAATTCACGGATTTATATGATGTACAATCACATGGAAATCACTTTTCAAAAGAAATAAATTATGATATGAAATCATTTATACCTTTAAAAATGTTTGAATATGCTTTAGAAATGATTCCTAAGTATTTAAACTTGTCTCGGCAAAGTTTAGATAAGAACCTCAAAATACATCTAAAATTTGACGTGTAATGGTAATTCGTGTTTTCGCGTCAAAAGTTCAAATGAACATACGAAGTAGAATATAATTCAGAATTCTTCGAAGTAAGAATTTTTCAAATCCTTATATCCATATCTTTCATATAAAAAAAGAAAAGAGGCTTTTCACCAGAAGGACAAACTTTGCAATTCAATTAGTTTCTAGGACACATCATTCGAAGAAATTACTTTCAAGGCCAAAATCAGCAAAATAATTATTTTCAAGGACCAAGTCAGCAGTCCAATTACTTTCAAGGATATAATTTCATAGGTTTTTAGTCCCTAGAAACTAATTATTTTGTGTTTGTCCTTAAAAATAATTATTTCAATTGTGTGTCCTAGAAGCTAACTCCACTTGCTAAAGAGGCCCTTGTGCCTAATTTGCACAAAAGAAAATCAAGATTTCATCTTGAATATTTTGGAATATGGCAAAATCAATTTTCAAGAAAAATCCAGTTTATGCACTAAAATGACCAAAGTTGAAAATTGATAAAATAATCGTTTTAAAAGTATGAAATAAATTCAAAAAATCTTTTAAAACGTTTTAAAAGTGATTTAAGTTGAAAACATAGTTTCTAAATGATATAAAAGTCGTTATGAAGAATGTAGCTTTTAAAGCACTTTTTGTAACACTATTTGCACCACTTTTCACAACGCTTTTCAATAACTTTTGAAATAAAGGTTGAAACTTAACAATTCTTTCTCAAATCCTTAGTAAATGTTTCAAGTAAATGATAAAGTGTTTTAGAAGAAATTTGGATAATTTAACATTATTTCAAAGATGGTTAAACAAATAGTTAAGTGATTTAAAAAGAAAAATGAGTATGCGGAAATGATTAGTACATTTGTCCCGCCTGTGAGATCTAAAACTAAAAACGAGGTTTGTAACTAAGATTAGGGATGGACCAAACAGTGCCATGAACTTACCTGCCCTCAGTTTTCTCTTTTAGGTGAGGGGTGGAACATATCGAAAGCAAAGCCCGAATGCTCAACTTGGATTTCATAGAAATAATCTTCTTATACCATTATAAAATCCCAAGAGGAAACTTGTCTTATTCGTTGAATTTAAAAGGCGATCTTACTTTTATTCTGTCCATAGCATTCGTTGAATAAGGAAGTTGATTTTGGATAAAATTATAATGATTTCTATTTCCTCAAAAGATACTCTTTAAAAATGATTTAAGAAATATTCAAAAACAGGTATAAATGATTCCGTATTCACTAAAACAATGTTTTGAAAATATATATCTCTCGAAGATATTTTGGTAAGGAAAATGAATGAATCGAAAAACAATCACCTAATTACATCATTTTTATCGACGATTGGATTTCGAAGGAACTGGAGTCGGATTTTGGTGATTCCTATCCAGTAACCACTACTAACCTGTTTACATGTTCGAAGATTGAAGTTGTTTGAAGACGGGTCGTCATTTGGTGTCGGAGCTGAAGGTTAAGAGAGAACCTTGGCTTTGTTGGGTTATGACTCATTGGAGATAGGGTTAGTAATGTCCTAGAATGAGTTTAGTCTGAGAGAGCGCATAATTTAAAATTTAAACTTGAACAAGTATATTCATACTGTATATCATTCCCTAAGATATCTCGTTTATATATCCTAAACATCTTTTTCTTACTACATACAGATAGTAGAAAATGAGTGGAAAAAGAGTACGAGGTAGGGGAGGAAGTAACACCACAAATGGTCAAACTTCCACAGCTACAGTAGTTGAGGAAGTAGTAGTTCCGGTACAGCCCCAAATTAACTTTACAACTTTATGCAAGAACTATACCAGCCTTGGTGGTAAACCTTTCAAAGGAACAGAAATCCTCATTGAAGTATAAGTTGGATCCGCTCTTGTAAAAGAATTTTCAAAGGGATGAATATTGAAGATGAGCAGAAGAGATTCTTAGCTTCTTGGCAACTGCAAGATGGAGATCTAGTTTGGTAGGAATTTATTACTCAGAATGAGTCGGAGGATGATTTTTCATGGGAATGATTCAATAAAGTTCAGAAGGAGCAGTATATGCCAAAAGCAGGAAAATCCCGTCTTTACCGAAATTTTATGAATTTTAAACAGGAGGAAGATATGTCGTTTGAGGAGTATGTTAACAAGTTTAACGAATTAACTCGTTTTGGGTGTGGATTGATAGATACACCCCTCAAAAAGAATGAAAAGTTTATTTCTGGAATGAAGAAGCAATATCATGTTAGAATGATCGAGCATGTGAAAGAACCATTTGTAGACATAATAGACATATGATACAGATATGAAGCTTTGGATAAGACAGATCTACCTGTGGTAAAAGAAGGCAACAACAATAACGGGAAGAAGAGGAAGTTCAATGGCAAGAAGCCATGGCAGGGAAAACTCAAAGGAGGATCTCAAGAGAACCGCTTTAAAGACATAACTTGTAACAATTGTAAGAAGAAAGGCCATATTGCGAAGAATTGTTAGGGTCCTAAAGCTCCGAGTGTTGCCTCTCCTGTGGTTTAGAATTATCTCTGTTATAATTGTTAAAAACCAGGGCACCTAATTAAGGATTGTCCCTTAATGAAGAAGGGAGAACATGCCAAAGTTTAAGCTATCAAGGATGAGCCTTCAACCTCCAAAGATTAGAAGGCAAAGGAGTGTTGGAAGGTAATATTTTTGTCAAAGATGTTTTAGTTAGAGTATTATTTGATACAGGAGCTTCTCATAGTTTTATTTCTAAACCAATTGTAGAAGAATTAGAACTTAAACCTAAAATTGTCAACGACCCTATCTGCGTGACAAATCCTGTAGGAGGTTCCACTAATCTTTGTATGGACTCTGAAAAAGTCCCAATTTCCTATCCTCTCCATAACTTTCCTTTTGATCTTTTCGTCTTATATTTTACTGGATTCGAAATTTTACTTGGTATGAATTGGTTAACTAAAAATGAAGCTATTCTAGATTGTTTGAAAAGAACAGTTATAGTGAAAACAAAGTTAGGAAAACTCATAGAAATACCTTGTGAAGATCGTAGTCCAAGAAGGGATAGTTTTCTTTATACTTTAGATACATCCTAGACAGGATTAGAAACAATACCTGTTGTCAAATAATTTGCAGATGTCTTTAAGTAAGTAAAAAGTTTGCCCCCACATCGAGAAATCAAATTCCATATCGATTTAGTTCCTGGTGTGATGCCAATTAAACAACAAGAAAAAAGGATGGCTCCGAAATAAAGGGATGAGTTAAATAACCAAACCCAAGAGATATTAAAGAAAGGACTTATAAGACCTAGTCGTTAAAGTTGCTGATCAGCCGTAGTTTTTGTTGCTAAGTCAGATGGATCTTTGAGATTATGTGTAGACTATAGAGATCTAAATAAGCAAACAATTAAGAACGAGTATCCTCTATCTCGAATAGATCACTTGTTTGACCAGTCACATGGAGCTCGAGTTTTCTCTAAAATGGACCTACCTATAGGATTCCATCAGTTAAGGATCGCAGAAGATTGCATCCATCTAACTGCATTCAAATGTCCGAATACTTTCTATGAGTGGTTGGTTATGCCTTTTGGGCTGACTAATGCGCCCGCTTATTTTGTTGACCTTATAAATAGAGTGTTTAGAGATGTGCTAAAAAAATTCGTGTTAGTCTTTATCGATGATATCCTCATCTGCTCAAAGACAGAAGAAGAACACGCAAGGCATCTAGAAGCTGTGTTGGAGATATTGAGAAATAACGTGCTCCAAGCCAAATTCTCAAAGTGCCATTTTTGGAGAAGGAGGCAAGATTACTTGGACATATAATATCAAGGGATGGAATTTCAGTGGATCCAGGGAAAGTTACAGCTATTCAAGATTGGAAGCAACCACAAACTCCTAAAAAGATTTGTAGCTTCTTAGATTTGGTAGGATATTACAGAAGATTTGTTCAAGACTTCTCTAAGATTTCTTATCACCTAACGAAGTTGACAGTGAAAGATGCTAAATTTATCTGGACTCCTAAGTATGAAGAAGCATTCCAAGAACTAAAGAAGAGGTTGACAACCACTCCAGTTTTAGCAATTATAAATGTAAATAGTGGGTTAATCATTTTATACAGATGCTTGTAGGGAAGGAGTTGGTGCAGTTTTAATGCAAGATGGGAAGGTGATTGATTACGCAAGTAGACAACTGAAGACGCATGAGAAGAATTATGCAACACACGACCTATAATTATTAGCCGCTGTGTTCGCTCTAAAGATATGGAGACATTATTTGCTGGTTAAGAATCTTTCATAATTTATTTCGATAAAACTGTGAATTGACCTTAGTAAATAATATTCCATCTTTTAGGTGAAAAATTCGAACTCTTCACGGACCACAAATCTTTGAAGTATCTTTTCACCCAGAAGGATTTGAACATGAGACAACAACGATCTCTAAAATTTCTCACATCATATGATCTAGATATTCTATATACACTCGAGAAAACCAATGTAGTAGCAGATGCATTGAGCAGGAAGTTAGCTACTATTTCTTATTTGGTAGTAGCCCTAACTCTTCAGGAGAAAATAACTGATAAGCAAAAAGAAGATCGATTCCTAATGGAGATTATTGAAGATATACACAGAGGAAGGAGTTCAAGCTTTAAAATAGATAACCTTGGAGTATTGCGGTTAAATGGAAAAATTTGTGTTTCGAATGTTGGAAATCTTAAGAAAGAAGTATTAGCTGAATGCCACATAGCCAAACTTAATATTCATCCGGGAATTCATAAGATGTACAAAGACATGAAGCGTACTTTTTGGTGGAGAAGTATGAAGAGGGACATATCTATCTATGTCAACCGTTGTGAAAATTGCCAAAGAATCAAAAGTGACCAACAAACGACTGCAGGATTACTTCAACCTTTGGAGATTCCAGCTTTTAAGTGGGATCAAATATCCATGGATTTCATTAATGGCTTACCTCGAACAAGGAAAGGAAATGAAGGCATTTGAGTTATCATAGACTGACTAACCAAAAGTGCACACTTTATTCCAGTTAAGCCAACAAGAACTGCAGCAAGCCTTGCAGATATATATGAAGGAGATTGTCCGATTGCATGGAGTTCTGAGCAATACAGTAAGCGATCGTGATCCAATCTTCGCTAGTTAGTTTTGGGAAGCACTACAAACAGCTTTGGGAATCAAGCTGAGTATAAGTGCTGCATATCACCCCCAAACTGATGGACAGACGGAAAGAGTCAACCGTGTTTTGGAAGATCTTTTAAGAGCATGTATTCTAGACTTTGGAGGCCCATGGGAGAATCACTTACATTAGAGTTCTCATATAATAACAGCTATCAAGCTAGTATCGACATTGCACCGTATAAATCTTTGCACTACTACAAAACATGCCATTTGCATCAGTTGTTTACCTCCCTTTTGCATCAGTTCAACAACCGATGCATATGCAACCGATGCAACAGGCTTAACACTTTTGCATCAGTTCTGAAACCGATGCAAAAAGGTCCTTTTTGCATCGGTTGTTACCAACAACTGATGCAAAATATCATGGTTGGTTGCTTGAACACAGCCTCCATGTTGCATCAGTTGTAATGAAAAACCGATGCAACAAAGGAACTTATTGCATCGGTTGTTGTTGAAAACTGATGCAAACTCTTTCATCAAAAAAAGAAGAATTTACACTTTCATTTATAATTATATTGACTGTCAAAACTGTTTCTTTACTGCTAACTTTAATGCTACATACCATACCACACTTTCATATTAGTAAAAGAAGAATTTACATTTTCATTTATAATTATATTGACTGTCAAAACTATTTCTTTACTGCTAAGTTTACTGCTACATACCATACCACAGTTTCATATTAGTGCAGACATTTTGATTTGCAATCAACCGTGCATACATTTGCTATCAACTGTGCACCATCCTTCACTGCTCTGTGCACTGCTCCAATTCTTAGCTACTGTGTATACAATTCAGTCAACCACTTTGCCAAACAAACAAAACTGTTACCAACTACCATACATAAACTTCAAACCACCTCTACCTATCACGTCCCTTCTACTAAACTGACAATGATCACAAGCTCACGACAGCAACCATACATCCCTCTGCCATGACATGATCATACTACCACAACAATCAACCTACCTGACTGTCATTACGCAATCACATTCCCTTTTCTGCTAACCAACCATCCTCTTCATCACCCAACATACCATCTGCCCATAACCACATCACTACATATCACATCTGTTACTGTTGCATTATCTTCTGTGCACAGTGATACTGCACAAAACTTCCACTTCATATCACTGTCCTACCTGCAACCAGAAGCTGCCACCAGACCCCTCTTAACTTCACTCACCAATTCATCAAAACCCTTCTTGACCATCCCCTGCTAATTGCTTGCCACAAATACCATCAACCTCTTCCTATAACAGCCATACTTCACATTAACCCAGTCAACAATCCTCTGCAAGCATTACCGCTCCCACTTACTTCCACTTTCACTTACCTACCTTCGACATACAACTTGCAGCACACATTCACAGTTCACATAGCTGCAGTTCATTCACAGTTCTTTAGCAACCTGAAATTAAAAAAAAAAGGATGAAACTCAAAAACAACTTTACAACTAATATTTTTTTACAACTAAATAGTATAACAAAACCAAACTAAAAAAATATTCAAACAAAACAAATCGAGCAAACTGTTTTTTAACAAACTAAATTAGGCTTTTGATGAGGGTGGAGAACAGGCCATGGGAGCTCGATTTGAGATGAAATCTGGCAATAGCTCTAGATAATGCACTGTTGATGGATGGCAATTTTATATGTCAGTCGAAGCAACAAAGGTCATTGGAGTTGCAGTTGTTTGGGGTCGTATGTCTGGTGCAGTGATGAGTGGTATATGCGGTGAAGTTTTTGATATGCATGAGAATTTTGATGTGGTATGTTTGATATGTTTGTGCAAGTTGATATGTTTGTGTATTGAAGAAGCTGTTTGTGGTATGAAATGCAAGGATGTTGTAGTTGGCTTTTAACAAGGATGTTAACTGTCTAGCAGACTAATTGCAAGTGAATAAGGTATAATTAATACACTCATGAAATCTTGTTAAACTGCTTTAAATCTTATTGAAATCATGGTCCCAAATTTAAAGATGAACTTGTTAAGCAATGAACTTGGTCCCAAATTTTACTTTTTAGATTCTACTTCCAAAATATTACTTGTTAAGCAATGAACTTGAGCATACATCTAATACTTCTCCAGGTACATATATACAGACATACACAGGCATGGGGGAAATTAAAGCACATGATATACAAGCATCTTCTTTGTATACAGAAGTTGGAAAATAGAATAACATACCCTTTGATAATTCCTTGATTGCAATATTCTTGAAACATAACACATCCTTTTTCACCTCAAGTGCACCGATACTGTAATAAATCATCATAATTAGAACCTTGTATCTAAGAATGCATAATTATATAATATTACTTCTTTTATTATGTTATCATTGATGTTATTATCAAGGGTACTGCAACGCTACTGGATGTGCATATGATCTCAATTCCAGTGAGTGCAACAGTCTTTAATAACTTACAGTATTTATTATAAGAACAAGAAGAAGATGACCGCTAATAAACAGATTTTGAACATGTGTAAATAAATTGAAAAGAAAGAAGAAGAAAAAAGGAGGAAAAAAACTAGAGGAACTAACCTTTGTAAAATATGTAGGCCGCCCAAGGGAGCTTCACGTGGAAGAGGAAAACAGTGTGGTGGCATGCAAAAGTGCATGTGAAGCATTCAGTCTGGATCAGTACTGTTGTAGTGGAAAGTTTGCTAACTCAACCACATGCAAGCCTTCATTTTACTCCACCATTTTTAAGAGGGCCTGCCCTAGAGCTTATAGCTATGCTTTTGATGATGGAACCAGTGCCTTTACCTGCAAGGCTTCCGACTATAACGTCGTCTTATGACCCACCACAAAATTTCAACCAATCCTGAAGCAAATTTTAGCACAGTCGCATCTCAAGCGAGCGTAACATATTTGTATAATCTTTGATAATATTATTTTTGGTCATGTTTTATTATTGGTATCATTATTTTATTTTACAAACTCGTATTTTGAGCCAGTTTTATTTATGGTTATTTTGTATGAGACCGGCATAGTTATTGACGACGCACAACACATAATGCTATAAAACCTTCCTAGAGCCTTGGTGTACGACACACGCCTTTTCCATTTAGCACACAAGTTTAGGAAAAAATATAAATTTACTATACATAACAAATAATTGAAATAAATCTTCAATCTATTTCACTGAAAACATGTACATCAAAGATTTTTTTTAATCATTTTCCAAAAATATCATTAAACATAATGTCATAAGCATATACATCACTTATAATAGTCTTTTTAAAAGCCGAAATCCAAAATAATAATAATACTTATTACCGATGAACAAGAATTTTGAATCAATTCATATATATACATGATATATTCTATATTATAACTTGTTTTGGGAATATTACCCAAAAAGAATGAGATTTTCCATGTTAATTACCACATATTTTTATTTCCAAGCAAAAAAAATTACACATAAAAGTTATAATCATATGTTTTTCGGATGAAATTCTCTATGTATTTTTGGATGGTGAAAAGTAAACAAATGTACTGAAAGGATGTGCGGTTTTTTATTTTGTGCACCATGTGCGCCTTATGAGCCCTTGTACAATTGGTTTAACTGTGCTAGGATTAGATGAACTATGTACTAATGTACTGGTAACATTATTGGGTTAGATATCCGTGGTAATAAAGCGGTGATGTAAAAGAGAGAAACGTTGAATAAAATATAAAGTTATACTAATAAAGATGAAGTTATACTAATGCCAGCACCATGTTTGTGGGAATAATCGCAGTTGTAAATGAAATGTTAAAGTGCACTGTGAAAGCAAAAAGTTAACTGAATGTGTGATGTCACTGTGGATGGTGGCACATACCTGCGAAAAAATGTGTTCATGTACTCCTTCCATAACTCAACCCAGATTGGACTGAAGCACATTTGATTTTGTTCCGAAGTGTTTGTCTGAGAGTGGATGATGATAATTGCAGTTGGCTTGTTGCCTCGCTGATGAAATCCAATGCTATGTCTATTGCTGCTTGGGTCACTGATTACATCCCTGAAAGTTGAGTTATTGTATGGAGTTATTGGTGGTTCGTTGTTTGAGAAGCATGACAAAGACAAGTCTTTAATGATAGTAATAATTCACATTTTAAGATAAGTAGTATCATTCGGAACAAAATGATGCATCTAGAAATACCAACTGGAACTAGAGAAGTGCTAACAAAATTAACCAAATATAGCTGTCAAGACTTAACTCATGTTTAGTTCTAATAATTCTATTTTTCGACAAACTTGGAACAAAATCAAACAACAGGAACTATAGTTGAATGTATACAACACTAATCAATATTAGAGAAAATGAATAACTGCGTTGTTACTGACAATACAGTATGTGTTTTATGAATAACAATTTCGGAAATCATGTTCGTCTATTTCTAAATTGTGATTATAGCACTTATCTTTGGAATGACACAGGGGGTAACCTTCAGCTTTCACCCGTTCTTAGTCCATTAATTCTCAATGAGTTTCAAGAGGTCAATCAAGGATTATGCTCAAAGGGGAGAAAACCAAAAAGCATGCTTGATTACATCCATTCTAAATTTAGCAAACACTAGTCATGAAAAAATTCAAACAAAAGAAAACCTAGAATAAAAGGCTTAAAACTTGGTCATATCGCAAGCTTCCTGACAGTGGCTGCAGGGGCAACGCCTTCAGCTAAAGGTACTGCACCATCCCATTCAGCAGCCATAGGAGCTGCACATTTTAACCACAAACTCATTGGAATTACTACTTTCTTCAACTTCAAATCATATTAGACAAAATATACCTCAATTCATACTGGCTGCTCATGTCATATATGCATAAACTGTAAGATTAGAACTACCAACGAACATATCTTGGACCATTCTCATTTGATGTACATAAATTACAACATACACTAAAAACATACAATAAGCCAAGCAGATTTAGGAAGAAACCTAAAAGTGAAAAAACTCGTAAACATCGCACTACCAATGTATACAAAATATCAAGCACTGGAGACGCTTTATTAGCCAAGTAATGTGAATGTCACCGTGCTTAACAGGTGAGATGCTAAATTTTTACCTTGAAGTTTTAGTTCATTTCAATTTGAAGGTTGTTCTTATAGCATAATTAATGGATTAAGCAGAATATATAGAATATTTTCATGTTAACTGTCTAGCAGACTAATTGCAAGTGAATAAGGTATAATTAATACACTCAAAAACTGTGTGCTACATAACAGAAAATTGGATGAATATAAAAATCAAACCTCGAATAGCCTCCCAGTCAGCACCAATAGCTATAGTAGGAGGAATCGGTGCTTCAGTCCAATCTGCACCAGCAGCGCCCCATTGGTCGTTTGCTCCCATTCCTGTGTATTCAACGGCGCTGTACTCTGGACCAGGAAAAACTGCTTCTGCCTCTTCTTGTTTCCTTTGTCTCTTCTGGGTCTCTATAATAGAAGAGATCAACCTATAAAACATTATACATTACCCATAATTTAACATTCAACCTGATACGGTATGACAAAATTAATTGTATAGCTGTCATTTCAAGGAAACAACCTAAAATTGAAAAAACAAAAGCACACTTGGTATGTGTAAATTCCCACATCATCCCAATCTTAGATAAAGGTAGTGAAGCAAATTCAACATACATAAACCGTTTATCCATGTTTGCAAGCAGTTGCAATTTCAACACAAGTTGAAACACACACCAGTCATAAAATATGACTACAGGTGAAATGTCATCGAAAAGCACTTCATATACAACAGATTTTTCGACGGGAATTCAGATATAAACATTCAAAAATTTAATGGAGAACATTTTAATAGCAGGAAAGAAATTTGATCTGTTAAATTCATAATAAGCAATCCTAAATATTAAGAAAACATCAAGGGCATTGTTAGTTGTTTGTTAAGGCAAGACAATCATACACAGCTTGTATGAGGATAATCTCATACAATCGGTTGTAAGAGAAAATGAGAGTGTAGTGAAAAAATGAAACATATACCATCACGTCTCATTTGTGTCTAGGTGCAATTGTTCCTTGCATCCGAAGGGTCATTCTAGCCAACAACCAGAAAAGATCTTCTAAGAATTAGTTGTTCTCAAAATCAATGGTTTTTATCATATTTTTCACCAATCCACTGTTCCTTGTGATTATTTGTAAAACCAAAAAAAGATTCTTATTCATAATTTCAACCATTTATGCAAAATGTTTGATAGTGATTTCCCCAAATCAGGACCTAGTTGAATCCTTCCTTGTTTAAATATTTGCTGGTTCATCACAAACAGTGTATGTGGATTACTTGTGGAAACCAGATATATGCGTGAAATGCTGTGTTTTTGGTCACACTGATCATAACTGTATAATTGAAAGCAGTAAAGATGAGGCAAAGAAAAAGACAGGATCTTCAAATAAGATAAATGTAAAAATTGCTGAAGAGATATATATCAATAGAAATGCCAAAAAGAATATTGGATTTGAAAATAAGAAAGTTTGGAAGAAAGTGGACATTAAAAAGAGAAAAGTAATAATGAAAATGCTGAATTAATTTTACCACCAACATCTAAAAGCAGGCAGTCTGAGGAATATGTTTGCAAGCAAAATGAACCAGCCAACACAAGGAAAGATAAGATGGGGAATATACAAATGTCAAATAAATTGATTTGCTTCAAACTATAGATGAATCAGGAGATTATGCTGGAAATGCAATATTGGTGAATGATGAAATATTAAGTGATGAAAACATTAATCAGTTGGATGTCACTGAACAAGAAAAGGAAGAAGATGCAATATGCTCTGAAATAAATGATACTGGCATCACAATAACTAATACTCATGCATGAAAATATGCCCATCATACCTTAGATGTTACATTACACGCTGAAGCTGATAAAACAAACCCTGTGATATTTGCATGCAATAATATGCATGAATCAGTTGTCACAATGATAAGTGCACCACAAATACCTGATCTTTTAACATCAATTTGCTCTCTCAACAACATGAAATGAATCAAATCATACCATTTCAGGCTATCCTTCATCTAACAACTCTGATCCCCACCTCAGGTTAAACAACCTTGTATGATGCACGTATCAAACCACAACTACATTCATCCAGTTGCAAAACCAATCAATTTTGTTGCACTTGCATCCCATCACTCAAAAACCATCAGATCTGGATCCAAATCTCCTCGTAGCCCTAACCTCCTTCAAATTGGAACTGATTCAATATTCCATTCCTCCTCCAAACCTTCTCACCATGATAATAATCTCATCTCCACTACCAATCTTTCACTTCTTGAAACTCCCCCTTCCACTCCTACTGTTATATCCTCTACCTCTCTAATTCCACCTCCAATATTGTTGAAAGTATTTGGATTTGTATAAATAGAATGATATTTTGGTGTAGTAAGTAAATTGAACAAGTTCGATTAATTTTCTTTAATTTTTTTTATCAATAAGAGCTAAAAATAAATTAAAAAGTATAAAATAACTCACATATACTTTTCACGACTTATTGTCGACAAACTCATAGGTTGATACAGCGGCACATTTTGCTTTTTCCATTTTCCTTCGCTTTTTCTCTTTTAGTATCCCAAGCTATGAAACTTTCTTGGAAATTCATCGGTTTACCCATCTCGAGTTCCTTCATATAACAGATGATATACCAAATCACTATAAATATTATCGGAAGACATAAAGTAGTGTTGAAGTTGCAATAAAACAATAATAGACTATTTATTATAGTAATTTTCTATTTTTGTTTGGAATAAATAAATAATGCTGAATTTCTACATATGACATATGATATTCATGAATAGCTGGTAATTTAAATGTTAAACTGCTTTAAATCTTGTTGAAATCATGGTCCCAAATTTAAAGATGACCGACTTTGGAAATTTTTTAGTTTGTGATTTTTTTATATCAAAAAGTCAACATGTGCTAAGATTGTTAGCTCATTACCACTAACTAGTTGTGGCCAAGACAACAGTGATATAATTTTGTTTAGGTAGACTAATGATAACAATATAAAATAATCATATACATAAAAGCATAACTACTACATATGGATCCTATATTTTTTCCCACTTTCCATGCATTTTAAAGTATAAATTGTAACTATTTTTGTTCTGTATGATATACAATCAAACCTGGAAGTAGGCCTGTACCTAATTTCCACATATATTCATTCGTCATTCAATCACTGGTACAAGCACTGCCACTGTTTCTTCTACATGCAACATTTCCCAATGCCCACTTTGATGATTACTTTGAATTTAATGAACAAGAGACTCGACTTCTTCAGTTTTGTCATGATGACTCCACTGGTATTACCATAACAAGAACCTGTTATTTTGAGGTTGTGAGTTCAATTATAGTCCGTTTTCTTCTCCATTTTCGGCTTCTGCCCTCCTTATATGACGGCAATCATATTCATTGCGTTTTCAGCTTTGTATGTTAGAACTGCACAGTACTAGAGTATGCATTGAGTGTGCTTTTTCCAACTGAACATGTAAACTTCACATTTTAGCCTAACATCAACTTTTGCAGACCAAATAATACCCTTTCATCAGTAACATCATGCTAGTAACGTCGACTTGGTGACTGTTGTTGAAGCCAATGTTAACGTTACAAATTTGACGGTTTTATTTCCTATCGACAATTATGAAATAAATGAGACAATATGAATGTGGGAAATGAAAATTAAACTTCGGCCTAATGCTATAACTTAAATGCGACTCACCATTTTTCTTTCTAAACAGGAGTTATAAAAGGTGGAAATTAGGGACCTATTTTTTTTGCATCACTATAACATAATCGCTGACCTGCTTCAGACCATCCATCCACCATTGCATCTGACCTTGTCCACCATCTTGCAGATCCAACTCCGACCTCATTCACCTCCACTCACCGCCCCAATCGAACTCCTACAACATCACCAACCAACATCAAACTCGAAGCCCTATCGCAACCTCACCCAGTTCGACGACAATGTTCCCCAGCTCCTCATCCAATCGCCTGCAATTGCTTCAATCACTACCCAAATCACCCAAAGCGACTGCCGTCATGGAATCGCTCTCGAATACGAACTGTGGAATCTCGAATACGAACTGTGGAATCCATAGCAACTCGAGTAACCATTTTAGGGGGTTTTTTTTTAAGCAGCGAATTATTTGGGAAAAAGAATGGGAGAGGCGAAAAAAATTGGAAAGGCGGGATGTAAGACGTGAGCAACGAATAACCTAAATAATATTGCATCACCTCTACTAGGGAACTGATGCAAAAATTATTATTTTGGACGCAGTTGCATTGGTTGACTAAAAAACCGATGCGACTAAAACTAGTTGCATCGACGTATTTGCATCGGTTGTTGGTGACAACTGATGCAAATTTGATTTTTTATTACCTACTGCTTTCCACGTATCAATTGCATCGGTTATTAAGATAGAACTGATGCAAATAGTTCTATTTGCATCAGCTTTTACTGCAACCGATTCAAATGAGGCGATGCAAATGGCCTGTTTTGTAGTAGTGTTGTATGGTCATCCATGTAAATCACCAACATGTTGGATAGAATCCGGAGATCAGTTAGTGCTTGGCCTAGATATGATAGGAGAAGCTTTAGAGAAAGTTGATATGATTAGAAAGAAGCTAAAAGAAGCCCAAAGTAGACAGAAGAGTTATGCAGACTGAAGGCATAGAAATCTGAAATTCAAAGTTGGAGATTCAGTCTTTTTGAATGTCTCTCCAATGAGAGGAGTAGTAAGATTCAAAAGAGCTAAAAAGTTAGCACTTCGATATATCGGACGTTTTTCCATTCTTGAACGAATCGGCCCATTAGCTTATCAAGTACAATTGCCTGAAAGATTGTCTGGTGTACACAATGTTTTTCACGTATCACATTTACGAAAGCATACATATGACCCAGAACAAATCATTGAAACGGCTGCTTAGGATGACATAGAGATAGAACTAAACTTAGCGGTTATTAGAAAGCCCACTCGAATTGTGGATCAAGATGAAAAACGATTAAGAAGGAAGGTAGTATGATTGGTCAAAATTCAATGGAGCGGGAATGTTGATGATTGCACATGGAAAACAGAAGATAGAATGAGAAAAGCAAATCCCGAGTTTACGATCGATGTATAGACTATATCTATCGTTTGAGTGTACTCGCCGCCTGTGGTGCAGTCACCTATTGTATATATTCCATCTTATTAAATATATTTCATTTCGAGCTATTTCCTTCTTATCTAATTTCGAGGACGATATTCTTTTAAGTATGGAAGAATGTAACGAATCAAAATTTAACTACTTCAAAATATAATAGTTAAAGTGATTTCAAATATAAAATATAAAGGGTTTTATAATTCAAACAATATTAGATAAGATTTGAAAATAGAAATATACGTGAAAATAGTAACATTTGTTTTTATCGACAAAAGTGACAAAATCCTGATTTCAAAAAAGTAAGTTTAAATGGTTTAATAGATTATTTTAATTTACTTATGAGTGTTTATATTTTTAAATGACATTACAAAAATTTATTTTCAATTTTGATTTACATAAATAAATTGTTTAACTAAAACATCAAAATGTGACAGTAAATCAGTTTGTCAAAAGTCAACGTTTTGTCGATTTAAAGTTGTCGCAACGTTGTTGCAACTTTATGTACATAATTTAATAAATATGTTAACATAAAAAGTTAACAATTAACTAAATAAGATTTCTTTTAATAATCACACTTAGAAAATTCTGTAAAGTAATTAGCAAAAGTAAACTAAAAAAACACACGTCACATCAAATGTGACATAAAGTAAAGTGATCATTCTTATTCTTTACTTAACTCTTAATCATTTGAATTTTAAAAGTTTGATGTGATGTGAATGTTAAATGTTGAATTAAAAAGGCTTACTTAATTCTTAAGTAAGGATATTTAAGTAAAAATACACAAATCTATATTATAATCTCAAAAAAATTCTATAAATATCCATCCAATTCTTCTTCACTTTTGCATCATTTCTTTTCTACTTTTTCAAGCTTCTTCTTACTATTTTAATGACTTCCAACTTTAACAAAGTTATGCCAAAATATTTTCAAAAATAAAACAAAGAAAAATATCGACAAAACTCCGTCTGAACCACTTCAAAATGCCTCCTTCCCCCTTCTATGCTCACGTCCCCTTCCTCAATTTGGCCGAGCACTCCTACCTTTGCCAAGTCAAGTCGAGCCATCCAAGTCCAAGCGTTCAAGAAATTGTAAGTTAAAAACTTCGAGTAGCGAAGCTTTAGCCGATTTTTCATTCGCCAAAACCAAACAAAGTGAGAACTCTAAATTGTTAAAGAGGAAATATTTATATGATGTTTTGAAAGTTATAAATGTTGTTTGGATGTTAATAATGATGTTTGATAAGTGTTTGAAAAAGAAAGCAACCACCTTTAAGTCATTTGCAAAATTTAGTAAGCAGATATGTACATAATTGACAATCATGTGACATTGTAAATAAAAAGTAGTTAAATTGATTTGCAAGTTCGTATGACATGCTAGAATATGTTAAAATAATTATAAATATTGTTTTGCATGTTTATT
Source organism: Allium cepa (assembly GCA_030765085.1). Classification (NCBI taxonomy): domain Eukaryota; kingdom Viridiplantae; phylum Streptophyta; class Magnoliopsida; order Asparagales; family Amaryllidaceae; genus Allium; species Allium cepa. Next base: position 514,647,615 of record CM060941.1, read on the forward strand.
AGTGGTATACTGAATATATATATTGAAACAAGTCACGGATTTACACGACGTATAATCACATGGAAATTACTTTTCAAAAGAAATGAAATGTGATATGCAATCATTTATACCTTTAAAAATGTTTGAATATGCTTTAGAAATGATTCCTATGTATTTATACTTGTCTCGGCAAAGTTTGGATAAGAACCTCAAAATACGCCTAAAATTTGATGCGTCGCGTAACGGTAGTTCGTATTTTCGCGTCAAAAGTTCAAATGAACATATGAAGTGGAATATAGTTCGGAATTCTTCAAAGTAAGAATTTTTTGAATTCTTATAAATATAAAAAAAGAAATCAGGATTTCTTTCTGAATATTTTGAAATATGGCAAAACCAATTTTCAAGACAAATCCAGTTTTTGCATTAAAATGACTAAAGTCGAAAATTGGTAAAATAATCATTCTAAAAATATGAAATAAATTCTAAAAATCTTTTAAAAGTCATTTAAGTTGAAAACATGGCTTTCTAAATGATATAAAAGTTGTTTTGAAGAATATAGCTTTTAAAGCACTTTTCGTAACACAATTTGCATATTTTTCGCAATTTTCAATAACTTTTGAAATAAAGGTTGGAACTTAACAATTCTTTTCCAAATCCTTAGTAAAGGTTTTCAAGTAATTGAAAAAGTGTTTTAGAAGAAATTTGTACAATTTAACATTATTTCAAAGATGGTTAAACAAATAGTTAAATGATTTAAAAAAGAAAATGGGTATGCAAAAACGACTAGTACATTTGTCCCACCTGTGAGATCTAAAACTGAAAACAAGGTGTGTAACTAAAGTTAGGGATGGAGCAACTAGTGCCCTGAACTTACCTACCATCGGTATTCTCTTTTAGGCGAGGGGTGGAACATATCGAAAGAAAAGCCCAGATGTTCAACTTGAATTTTATAGAAATAATCTTCTTATACTCGTTTTTAAAATTCGAAGAGGGAACTTGTCATATTCGTGGAATTTAAAAGGTGATCTCACCGTTATTCCTTCCATAGCACTCGTTGAATAAGGAAGTTGATTTTGGTTAAAAGTAGTATGATTTCTGTAATCCTATTTCCTCAAAAGATACTCTTTAAAAATGATTTAAGAAATATTCAAAAAGAGGTATAAATGATTTCATATTCACTAAATGAATGTTTAGAAAATATATCTCTCGAAGATATTTTGGTAAAGGAAAATGAATGAATCGAAAAACAATCACCTAATTACATCATTTTTGTCGATGATTGGATTTCGAAGGAACCGGAGTCAGATTGGGTGATTTCTATCCGAAAACCACTTCGAATCAGTTTACATGTTCGAAGATTAAAAATGTTTGAAGACGGGTCATCACATGCAGATTACTCATCTTACATTTAAACATATTCATAATTATGCAGACTATCGTCTCACATGTATGCATTACTTGAATTACCCATCCCTTACCATATTAACTATCCATCACATATGGTTTAATCACTTAAAATTTTGTAGGCTATCCATCATACACGTTCCACTTAACTTAAAATGATGTGGACTATTCATCACACATCTCATAGTTTTCCTAGGTTGATTTTGAACCCTCCATTTTTCTTATATAGACTATCCATCTCTAGCATGATGTGGACTATCCATCTCACTAACTATAGTTTTCCTAGGATGACTATGAATCCTTCATTTATTAGCTTTTAATTCATGTTATCCAAATGTAACTACTTAACTCATGTTACTCACTTGTTTCTCTTTAATCCATGTTACCCACATATTTAACCCATATATATTATTGTCCCCAATTAAGTCATTTCCCCTTATAATTTAACATTTCAAGGTGACATACATTGGCATTTACAATTGATCCATGTCGAAGTTTATACTCATTGGTATCCCCAATGATACTTTTGATACTATAATTTAAATTTACATTGGTATTCCCAAGAATTTATAGTCAAAATATATAGTATATGGCTCTTTACTATTCATTACTTTACTATAAAACAATATAAAAGTTCATATTTTAAAAAGACATTGTTATCCCAAGGACGTCCTCGAAGTAGAAAAATTTTAGGCTCTCTGCCTTTAATGAAATAATCACACTTGTGTTTTGAACGACGTCAACTTCTATCCAAGTTCGAAGTCATAAATTAATTTTTTTAAGCATAAAGAATCACTTCGAAGTTGGTAACGTTGACCTTCATGAAAAACAAGTGGCTATCCACCAAAACATAGGGCATTTGATCCTCCTGCAACATAGGAATTTTCGCCTTATTAAAACAATTTTAATTTATATGAAAACATGCCTCTTTGTCATTAAGAAAAGGAAGTGTGACGTTGAGACCAAGTGGCATCGACACTCAAGCATAAGGTCCTCGACCTTGATGCACATCGACCTCAATGCCATCGATGATGGTATAAACTTTTATACTCAAAATACTTCGGCTATTATGCCGCATTTCATAATGTCAGAATCATATATGTTGAAGTCATTAAAAGCGGCATCACTGCCTTAGCCATATGAACGCTTCAAATAATTAGGCATGACATCATTTGAAAACAGTGGCGAAGACATATGACATCGTCGACATCGACCATAAGCTTTTAAACTTTTTAAATGAGTTACAAAGTGCCAGGGCCGCCGATAATATATTATTGAAGAGGTCGACTTCGGTCAACTTGGAACCGTTATGTAGTTAACAAAGTAAGTACCCTACACTTTCTTTCAACACCACTTTGACACACATGGGATGTGGCCTTATACAGGCGCGAAGACACTGGGGTGGCATGCCACTGTCGTAATTTTTATGAAAACTGTTTAATACTACTTAAAGTAAAAACTTTTCACCAAATCACAATTCTTGTCCAATTTCTATTGGATACACAATCTTTTTACAAATTCCTTTCAGATATTTGTTGCCACCCTGCATTTTCAAATTCCTAAACATAATTAAAATAATCAATGAATACACTAGATAATTAATCGTTTTATATGCTTATCTTGTATAATAAATTCATAATATATTGAAATCAATGGGTGAAATCCCTAAAACTCACAGAATCTAGAGAATATCCATTTATCAAAAATTCAAGTCACTTGGAGGATGAAAACTTCATATTTAACCTAAAAACCAGATTAAACAATTATTATAAAATTCAATAATATAGTGTTCTATCCAAATAATATTAACTCAACCAATCAAGCCACAACTTATCAAAATTAACTCGGGTATTACCCATAGCTGAGTTCAAGATTAACAATAGAGGTAGAAACTTATTACTCACTTTAGATTTTTAGATGTAGGAGTTGAAGTTTGATGTTGCTTTGATTTTCTAAGTTTGTTCTCCCTTGAATCCCTAGATTTTGACTTTCTTCGGCTTCCTTAATGGCTGGCCTCATTTTTCTCTTGTTAAATTGTTTTGCGATGAATGAAAATGAGAATGAGAATGAAAATGATGGGAAAGAGTTTCATTTATAATGACTCGACCTTATTAAGTTATCAGATCTCATTCTCCTAAGCTATTTACATTATTCTATTTAATCTATCTAATTAAATAACCTGAATAATGTTAGTAAAAAATTAGAGTGTTACATCGTATTAGTCTATGGATTTAGCTAAATTTCCTTTTTTTTCTTGTTTATTCTTTATAGTTGATTGTCCACAAGTTGAAAGTCCGTTCTTTCATCATTTCTTAGTCAAACTCCAGTCAAAATGTCACTAGATAAAAATACCCGATAAGGTAAGAAATCTCTACTCTTTTTCTATAGAAAACATTCGTTTTGAAATTCGTTTAAATAAGAAATTACTAAAAATATGGTAAAAGCCAAAGGATTAGCTCACTTGTTTAATGGTTCAAATTGAAAGATCAAAGACACGAGTTACACTTCAAAATAAAAAACTTTTCGACAAATTTTCGAAATATTTGTTGAATGTACAAAGCCTCAAATTTGAATTAGTCAGTTTTCACCGATGAGGTCGAGTTCGATCCTCGCCATCTATATTACACATGAATATACGCGGAGGCACAATACAGTACTCTGGTCCTAAAGAGAAAGAAAATGGTACATATTAGTTTCTCGAAGATTGCAAGGGAATCGTTGTTTTGTGCGAATTGAAAAATAAATTACAGTAATAAAATAATGTATTCATCAGTTACAACCATGGTTCGAAGTTCCGGCCAGCATATCGGAATTTCGGTCTGGTTCCGACGATGCTGGGTCAAAATTCAACCATGAATCCGATTCCAAGCTTGAATGGTTAAGAATAATAAATGGAAAATTGGATTTGCGTTGATCGTTGAGTGCGACGATTTTGATTCTAAGAATGAGTGCGGCTTTGGTTGTGAGATCGAGTGCTGCTTTAATTTAAGGAGTGGGGCTTTGATTTGCAGAAGAAAGAGTGCGGTTTTGACTTGCAGGATTAAGGACGCTGCTTTGATTATGATCCGTAGCTGAGACCTGAGAGTGTATTCTATGATTCAGAGAATACTTTTTATGTGCCTAAAAATGGCTTTGGCCTTTATATTTTCCTTGCAGAGGTCTTTGTCTAGCTAACTTTGTAATTTAAAAGAAAGTAGTTTGGGCTTCATTGATTCGAAGGTAAGGCTGTTATGCTAATAGTTACCGCTACCATTTCACAAATACCGTTACCGTACCATTTTTACTAGTAAACGAAAATAGCTTACCGTTACCGATAGGCTGCTATATCGAAGACTGGTATACCGATAATCTCGTAACCATTACTGGTAATGGTAAATTACCGTTTTTCTAAAAAAGGGTAGTAACTAACACGTATTCATACAATAATGGTGCTTTCATTATACAAATTATAGTGTTACTTAATAAAAGACATAAATGAGAAAGAAGTTAAGTGTATTTAACATTATTTCACCTGATTAATAAACTAAATTTAATCATTTGTTTGATTCTAAATACCTATAATAAAGCATGTTACATGAATATACATGTATTATAAATTGACTGGTAAAATTACCGTTACCGCTGGTATTGAAGAAATATTACCAATGATTTACCATAGAAAATGGTAAATTTACCATTACCATACCGATTAAACTGGCATACCGATTTCACTCGAAAATGGTAACCGATTGGCTTGTAATGGTATGCTAATGGTAAATTTACCGTTACCATAACAGCCATATTCGAAGGTATTGTATTTTGAAAGATTTAACTATTTTATTTGCTATTGAACTGTTTTATTCATTTTAAATATTAATTTGCAGTATTTTTTAAATTAGTTTTTATAAAATGTTTTCAAAATGTGATAAAATTCGAAATCGAAAATGAAACGGAATCCACGGAATATTAAAAACAGAATCTAAATTTTGAAAATTTCAACTGACTGAAATGGTATTTAAAACCGGAATTTTTGGCCCCGTTTGGTTGTCGTTTTTAGTTTTGTGTTTTCGTCTATACAAAATTTCGTCCGTTTTTTGCATTGTTGAGAAACAAACAATTTTGAAAAATGAAATTAACATGCAAAATAGAAAACAATTTAATTTTGTTTTTTTTGTTTTGAGAGATAACAAAAGTACGGAGAACAATCAACTCTTTCGTCGTCCGTTGGTCGTCGCAATTGATAAGAATTATAAATATTCTTCCATTATTTTTTGCTAATTCTTAGTGCAAGTTGAAAACACAAAATTCAAAATACAAAATGAAACTAAACGGATCCTTAACTTTTGGTTACACCAACAACAACCATCTGATTAGGCAAGCATTTGCTGCCAACATCAGCAGCACAGATGATATAGGAAACGCGTGAAAGATAATGTTGATGGAAGCATTTTGATTGCATTAGTTTCTTCATCTTGGAATTGTTTTTGTTCTTAGTGCTGGAAATCTCTCCTGTTTGATGTACCTACATAAAAATGCAAATGAATCTCACGTCTTCGTTCAACGAGCTTCATTTTCCATGAAAGCTAAGATAGGGTTTGATTTTACCATTTTTATTTTCGAGTTTTCGTCAATGCAGAAATGTGCACGATGCATGTATAATATGGAAAAAGACTAATTTAGAAAACAAAATTAAGATACAAACTAGAAAATGATTTTTTTTATTTTTTATTTTTCATATTTTGAGAAATAAAAGAACCACGAGAAACCATTCATCATTTTATCATTTCTCCATTCTCTTTGTGGTCTTCTCTATGCCTTTCATGTTCTATAATTAATTTTGAAAAATCAAAACACAAAACTCAGTTTAAACCAAAATTTATCTAAGATTTACGTAAAACGTCAAGTGATTAATTTACGTGTTGCACGTCAATAAAGGTATTGGAAATCCTTCCAATAATTAAAATATCAGATTCCTTTTCTTTTCTAAAAAATTTAAGTTGTTAGATTTTTACTTTTTTCGCCTGAGGTTCGTATACTGCATGCTTTCAAAAATGTTCACTGATTTTAGTAATTTAAAATATAAAATCACTAAGAAATAAAGTTGAGCTTAACTAAATATATACATTAAGTATCATGTTTAATAGTTAAAAATTCGAATAACTATAATGTGAAGATCCTTACATAAATAAATGATATTATTTATCATGCAAGGCAAGCGTGGTACAATGAGCCTCGTAGTGTGGTTGTCGTTCACATAGGTCTCAGACCTAACTAATTGAAATACAAGTGCACATAAATATGTCAAGATGCTTCCAAAGTGCGATTGATTTATTACTATTATTAAGATTGCGTTGGTATCTAATGTTATTGAAAGGTTAATCAAATATGAAGTATTTTATGTCCTATTTAATCATGTGTTGTGAACCCATGCCCTGTAAGCCATGTTTATCTCCTACATCCGTTCGCTTTGAATTAAATCGTACCAAAAGCTATGCATCTATTGATCATTTCTTATCTACCATCAAAGCTTCAGCTTAATCTAAATTCTTGCAAATGATATTTAAATCTATTAATCGGCCAGATATATATGTAGGCAGGATTATATGTTAATATACCTTCAGTATTTATAAAATAAAATCTTGATTTTGTATGTTTGTTTAATTAAGTGGTTTCAGAATATTATGATAAGATTGTTATCATAATGGTAAGCACACTAGCCCAAATGACGGAGCAATAGCTGGGTTCGAACCCAAAGAACATCAAAATTGTTGTTCATTTTGAATAAATCACAGCAACAATCTTATTTTGGTTTCAAAAGATATTTTTTCTTTTGTATACATTTTCTCATCCAGAATTGCTTTTCCAATAATTGTGCTCCAATTTTGATAAGAGAGTGCATAAATTCCTAACTTACATAGCGTTATTCAAATTGATGGACATATATTGACAGATATGTGTGGAATAGTACCCAACACTAATGGTATTAGTAGTACTATTTCTAAGTATTCAATTTCAAAAAAGAAAATACACACACGAGTTTCTAAATCTGTTATGTTTAGTCCCTTACCAAAGACAAGCAAGAACGAATAGTCGCATACCATTTTCGTAGAGTAAATTGTTTAAAAGCCAAAAGAAAGACTGATAGATCTTACTGCTACAACTCAGACACAACAGTTGGTGTAAACCAAAATTAAAAAGTCGTGTCTGCTGATGTGAAAAGTCATGTATATTCGAATGAAGAGTCATGTCTATTCGAATGAAAAGTCATATCTATTCAGTGAAGAGTCGTGTCCGTTCACTGAAAAGTCATGTCTATTGAAATGAAGAGTAGTGTCTATTAACTAAAAGTCATGTCTATTGAAGTGAAAGGGTGTCTATTCAAAAAAGTTATGTCCGTTTGTAAGGGTTGTAAACCGATATATATATGTGGTCATTTTGTTGTGTTGATGAAAGTGGTAGGCAAGACAAAAAGCAAGTTATAAAAAAAATTATCTATCCTCCTCTAAAATTATAATTCTCTTCTCTTTTCTATTTTTACAAATTGGTATCAGAGCTTGATTGAAAAATGTCAAACAACCTTGTCTCCCTTGTTCCTCGATTCAACGGTGAAAAGTTTGATTATTGAATCAATTTAATGAGGCTTTGTCTTGAATTTCAAGACTTGTGGACAGTTGTTGAAGAAGGTGTTGGTGTGCCGGAAGATGAGACGCAACTCACAGTTGTCCAAAGAGATCTTCTTAAAAGCAAAAAACAGAAAGATCGGAAGGCTCTCTTCCAAATCTATCAGACACTTGAAATTCAAGTTTATGAGAGAATTTCAAAAGTTGCAAATGCTCAGGAGGCTTGGAAAATATTGAATACAACGTATTCTGGCCAAGATCAAGTAAAAAAGTTTCGCCTGCAGTCGCTACGAGCTGAATTCGAAAAGCTCGAAATGAAGGGTAGTGAGAAAATCTCAGAGTATTTTACTCGTCTCACTTCCATCATAAATCAGATGGCTTCAAACGGAGAAGTCGTGAAGACTCAAAGAGCCGTCAAAATTTTTTTACGGAGCCTACCAATCAAGTTCGATCATATTGTGGTTGCAATTGAGGAATCAAATGATATTGCTTCACTTTCTCTTGAAGGCTTGCAAGGAAGGCTGGAAGCTCATGAGGCTAGAACCTTGATGAGAAGTAAACAAACAAATTCTTCTCAAGATCAAGCCTTAAAATCTCAATTCACATCCACAAAAGGTCAAGGCCCATACCATGGCAAAAGTAATAGCAGGAATAATGGAAAACGCGAAGAATCGAAGGAGGAGAAACCATCATTCCAAAATAACAAGGCGCCAGGCAAATACAAAGGCAAAAAACCATATTTTGAATGCAATTTCTGTCACAAGCCGGGTCATAAAGCAAATGATTGTTGGGAGAAACATCCTGAAAAGAAACCAGTTGCTGGTTTCATGCATAATGAAGCAGAAAAATCTGAATCTTTGTTGATCGCTTCGGATGGAATGCAGAAAACGTATGGTACTTGGATAGTGGTGCAAGTAGGCATATGACTGGAAATAAAAATCTATTTTCGAGTCTTGTGGAAGCTGATGATGGTCAGGTTACTATTGGAGATGCAAAATCATACAAAATTCAAGGTGTTGGTGAAATTTCTTTCAAAACCAAGGCTGGAAAAGTTGAAAAAATGTCGGAGGTTTTTTATGTACCAGGCAGACGCAGTAATCTTCTTAGCGTCGGTCACTTGCTGAAGAAAGGATTTGATTTTCTATTCGTTGGAGATCAATGCAGCATGAAGAAGAACAACCAACAAGTGGCAAATATTGTGATGGGATCCAATAAATTATTTTCGATCAAACTTGACATCGTGAGCAGTACGTGCGTGATTGCTGCTTCTAATGATGAAGTTTCCAAGTTATGGTATGAGAGGTTTGGGCATTTAAACTTTCGGAGTTTGAAGGAGATATCTACCAAAGAAATAGTCCAAGGGCTACCTAAACTTGAAGTGATAAACGAAGCATGCGAGGAATGCCAATTGGGAAAACAACATCGTGAATCTTTCCCATCCAAATCGAAGTGGATTTCTCAATCACCTCTGGAGCTTGTTCACACCGACCTCTGTGGACCAATGCAAATGCCATCGCTTGGAGGCAACAGATACTTCTTGTTATTTGTTGACGATTACATAAGAAAATTTTGGGTTTACTGTGTCAAAGAAAAATCAGAGGCCTTCTCTTGCTTCAAAGAGTTCAAATTTCAAGTTGAAAAGCATTCTGGTCATCGAGTAAAAAATCTAAGGAGTGACCGTGGAGGAGAATAGATGTCCTCTCAGTTTGAAGAATTCTACCAAAATCATGAAATCCGCCATGAGTTAACTGCTAGGTACTCATCTCAACAAAACAGAGTCGCAGAGCGCAAAATCGAACAATAATGAATATGGTCAGATGCATGTTGAAGAAGAAGAACTTGCCTGCGTGTTTTTGGGCTGAAGCGGTCTCTTCTACCGTTTACTTAATCAACCGATCACCAACGAAGAGCTTAAAGGATTCCACTCCAAATGAAGTCTGGTATGGCAAGAAACCAAATGTTGCTCATTTAAAAACTTTTGATTGTCTTGCATACTCTCATATTCCTGATGCTTTAAGATCGAAGCTCGACGACAAATCTGAAAAAGGCATTTTCATCGGTTATAGCCAAAGGACTAAAGCTTACAAGCTTTACAATCCGAAGACGAAGAAGATGATTATCAGCAGAGATGTTCGCTTTGATGAAAATGGTTGTTATAATTTTTCAGATTTTGCAGAATTACCTGGATGGAAAACTCTAAATCTTGAAGAGGAAAATTCTTTGGAACAAGGTGTTGATGCTGATGTTGGTATTGAAAAACAACAGCCTAAAAATAATGGGGCTGAGCAGGAGCAAAATTCACCACTAACGGCGAAAAGAATGACGTGATCCTTGAGAGAAATCTATGATGCAACCGAAGAAGTTGACACTACGGATCATTTATATTTTGCATTTTTTGCGGGAGAAGATCCAATCACTTATGAAGAAGCATCAAAGGAAGAAAAATGGGTAAATGCAATGAAGGATGAAATCAAGACTATTGACAAAAATGGTACGTGGGAGCTTACTACTTTGCTTCACACAAATCAGCCATTGGTGTGAAATGGGTGTTCAAAACCAAAAAAAATCTTGATGGATCCATCAACAAGTACTACGTTTGGTTGCGAAGGGGTATAAGTAAAAGGAAGGGGAAGATTTCAATGAGGTATTCGCTCCTGTCTCTCGACTTGATACAATTCGATTGTTGATTTCTCTTGCTGCCCAAAATGGCTGGAAGCTGCTGCAAATGGATGTGAAATCAACTTTCTTGAATGGTTTTCTTCAAGATGAAATTTATCTTCAACAACCTCTTGGTTTTGTAAAGAGGGACGAAGAGGAAAGGTGTGTAAGCCGCGGAAAGCTTTATACGAGCTGAAGCAATCCCCCCGTGCATGGTATGATCATATCAATAATTTCTTCTTGAAGAATGGATTTGAAAGGTGTCCTTTTGAACACACTCTTTACATGAAGAAGCATTCAAAAGGAGGTTTCATGATCGTGAGTTTATACGTGGATAATCTGATTATTACTGGAGATAATATGGAGATGTTATTTGAATTCAAAAATTCAATGATAAAGGAGTTCGAGATGACGGATTTGAGAGAATTACATCATTTTCTAGGGATATGCGTTCAGCAATCAAAATGTGGGATTTTTATCTCGCAAGAAAAATATGCTGCTCAAGTATTGGAGAAGTTCAATATGATGAATGCAAATCCAGTTTCAACTCCTTGTGTTGCAGGTTTGAAATTGTGCAAAAATGGTGAAGGAAAGTTTGTGGATCCAACTATTTTTCGAAGCCTAGTTGGAAATTTGATGTATCTCACTGCTACAAGACCCGACATCATGTACGCAGTAAGCTTGATTAGTAGATTCATGGAGAAACCTTTCTCAAACCATTAGGAACCTGCAAAAAAAATTTACGATACGTCAAAGGAACTATTGACTATGGAATTTTCTATGAAGCTCGTGTGCCTGTGAACCTTGTTGGATATACGGACAGCGATCTAGGTGAAAGCATCGATGATTCAAGGAGTACTTCGGGTTATGCATTTAACCTTGGAAGTGGAATTATTTCTAGATGTTCAAAAAAACAACTAGTTGTGGCACTTTCTACGACCGAAGCGGAGTACGTCGCAACATCTCTAGCAGGATGTCAAACTTTGTGGCTAAGAGGAATTCATGAAAATCTAAGCTTCAAGAAAAAAGATCCTACGATCATTTATTGCGATAATAGTTCTACTATCTCTATCTCAAAGATCCTATTTTACATGGAAGAACAAAGTATATTCGTCTACGTTTTCATTTCCTACGAGAACTCGTTCATGAAGAAGAAGTGAGTCTTGAGTATTGTCGAAGTGAAGACAAATTGCTGATATCTTCATAAAGCCACTTGGAGGGACTGCTTTCTCAAGAATTGTTGCTGCATTGGGTGTTCGAAGGAATTTTGGTTTAGGTGAGGCATTGTTGGTGTAAACCAAAATTAAAAAGTCGTGTCTGCTGATGTGAAAAGTCATGTCTATTCGAATGAAGAGTCATGTCTATTCGAATGAAAAGTCATATTTGTTCAGTGAAGAGTCGTGTCTATTGAAATGAAGAGTCGTGTCATATATGTCCGTTTTTAAGGGTTGTAAATCACTATATATATGTGGTCATTTTGTTGTGTTGATGAAAGTGGTAGGCAAGACAAAAGGCAAGTTATAAAACAAAATTGTCTATCCTCCTCTAAAATTATAATTCTCTTCTCTTTTTTATTTTTACAACAACCTCTAACATGAATAGAGAACAATTTGCGTAACCAAAATCTTAAACTGCAAAACACGAAGAAGTCATGTATGAAAATCCCAAAATGCGCATACTCCTTGTATGAATTGTTGTGGAATAAGGACCTAAAGGAAAATGTAATGACCGTAAATATCGATATAGACGATCGACGGAATGAGATGAGGATGAGACATAGGTAATGTAATAGTGACCATCGCCTGAAGAGGAACAAAAAGAATTGCAAGAGTTAAGTTTAGCATCTTCCATATATCAGTCGCCTAGTTCGTCCTGTAGGGCAAAAAGATCGGTCGGTAGGTGGTGGTGTTGGAGGTGGAGATGGTGGGGATTGCGCTGGGGATGACCAGTGAGGATCTGGCATGCGCTGGCCATAGAGGAGATATTTTAAACAACGGTAGCGTTGAAAGATTTTAACTCAGAGAACCATTCGTGGTAGGCTGAAACAGGCGGAGCAAAAATGGCGCTGACCAAAGCGCTACGTCTAACATTGTCTGACCGCGCATCCTGCATATCATTTTTGAATTACAATTTTGTCGTCTCATATAAGAAGTGGAGTTTTCGTGAATTGGGTCCAGATAGGAAATGGTGGAGGGTCCGAAGGACACTGCTCTAGAGTCTACGAAGGAGAGGCGTGGAACTACAAAATGATAGTGTATTTGTGACAGCGCTTTTAAGCATAAACAAGGCATATGCTAAATAGCGATCATCTAGCACCGTTTTACAAGTGATATGGTGGGTAACGTTGAATAAATTTATTGCAGTAAATAGATAACGCAATTCAACGCCTAAAATCACATAAATTTTGCAACAGAAAAGTAAACAACGCATGTTAGCACATGGCATGTTGACGTATATTAAGTGCAATAACAGAAAACACGTCAAGCACACATCAAATAGTGAGTGTTTATTAACTAACTTTAGAGTTCAATATTAATTACTGATTTAACGAAGAATGTAAACACAAAAACGATGCTAAACACTTGCTATTTGCATTAATTGGCAAATTGATTCCATGTAGAGCAACTTTCATTTGAATTGACTTGTCTCTAATCAATCACAATCACAAGTTACTCTTAAAACGATAAGATATAATTGGCCCACAGTTTATTTTACCTCAAGCGCTGTTTTTTTTTTCTTTTTCACCAACTGTTTGAACTGCAGGAAAAAGACGATGATTCAAAAGTCTCATTCTACTCGATGGAGGTTCTCTATTTATATGCAAACTCAAGCATGAAAATCATCGGAAATTGGTTGGGATCGATCAATACATATCGGTTTTGCTTCTTTATACCTTCCTTTTCCTTCAAGATTGTATGTAATCCTCGGTTTAGACTGAGTTTCTCATGTATTTGGATTGGTTTGTACCCATCTGTTTGGATCCATCGGTGCCTATCGGTTTGGACTAGTCGGTTGTTAACATGATTTCTTGCCAGCACCTCAAAGTAATGTTAAAAAAGATGAATATTTTTTTTGAGAACAGTGGAAGTGATTCCCTTAATAACTGGTCCTAAATTTGGCTTTATTTATTAAAATCCTTGCACAAAATCTTTCGACGTCGTCGAAAGGTATAGATTCTGGGATAGATAGCCTTCCGATTTTGTTGAGCTAATATAAGATCTCCTTCAAGGGTAACTTTTGTTTCGATTGAATTTTCCTAAGTTAAGTCCTTAAAAGATAGGTTTCAACCTTGTCGAAGGGTTGAACCACTTACTTTGTCGAAATGTTAGACTACTAAGTTAATTAGTTTTGAAAGGTTACTATAAATGTTGAACCAGTTGAGTTATCGACCTTGTCGAAAAGTTCAGGCCATAAAGCGGATGGCCTCAAGGGTTGCAGTAGATATAGAAATCAGAAGTTTTATCGACCTTGTCAAAAGGTTTAATCCATGGAGTTGATAGCTTCGAAAGGTTGTAAAAGATGCTTAGACCAGATGTGAAGTCGACTTTATCAACAAGAACCTTTTGATGAAATCAAACCTGGAAAATGAGGTTAATTCAACAAAGGCTTAAGTAAACAGCGAAGTAATTAACAAAATTCAAGACTTCCCTTTTTATCCAAGAAAGAACTATTTTATTAAATCCTCAAATTATCACCCAATTTGGATTACAATGTTTTGATTAAGAAGATGCAAAATTAGAATGAGAGAAATCAGACCCCCAAAATCATGACCCTTTGAATCTTATTTATAGATGCAGGCGCTCCTTACTTTCAAATGAAATACTCTCGACCGGGTCGAAAGGTCCTCCTTTTATATGTAGCCAAGAACCTTTAAACTTTATCGAACGGTGTGCTCCTTATGTGCCATTATGGACCCTTTGACATTGTCAAATGGTCTGCTTTTCTTTATGACTTCATGAACCTTTCGACTTTTTCGAAGGGTTTGCCTTCTATATTTTGTTGTGAACCCTTCGACCTTCTCGGAAGGTTGCTCTTCACTTGATTGTTGTGAACCATTCAACCTTGTCGGAAGGTTTCTCTTCACGTGATTGTTGTCGAGAGCCGTGCTTCCCTCCAATGTTGTCGAAATGTTGTCTTTCATTCTTTGCTGACTTTTGAGTGTTACCTTTTTCATAGAACCTTTCGACTTTGTTGAAAGGTATCCTAATGAGTCTTAAACGATTCAAAATATATGCCATGATTTCAAAAAAGGCCACCATGGGGTTGATAACACTTGCTTTGACTTCCTCATCTTCTTTAAAGTAGGAACTTCGGGGATGTTAAGAGATGGAACCTTCCGACCCCTTCAAAAGGTTTGAGGCTGTTAAACTCTGATGAATGCATCCCTTCGACTCCTTCGAAAGGTTTGGTCTGAACTATGAGATGAAACCTTCCGACTCCTTCAAAATGTTTGGTCTAAACTCCTTTTCTTTGGTCTTTGTTGAAGGACCTTTCGACTCAGTTGAAAGGTGGATTTTTTTGAGTAACAATGTCCCTAACCATTTCGAAAGTCTATACATGTTTTCGAAAGGGTTGATTTGGTTGAATACTCACCTGGTAGAAATGATGAAGGCAAAACGTCCCCTTGTTTCCTTCGAAAGGTGCAATTGACGCTTCCGTCTTTTTGTCGAAGACTCTCTCTTGTGATGTACCATCCTAATATCTTTTAATCTTCATCATTTTTCATAATTTATTTCTAAGAACATTTTATGGATAACATTTAGCCTCCCTCCACAGTATGTAAGTGGCTATTTGTTCTTTAGGACAAAAACTCCAAGGAACTTCTTCCTTTATTTCCTACGAAATAGGCAAATGCCTCTATTAATATTATAACCTTGCTAGTAGATCTTTAAGAGTAATCTTAATTTTATAGAGTTAATGTTTAGATGTGGTCTGTTAATATTTTTTGATAAAATATTAAGAATGTGGAATAGCATCACCTGATTTGCTGGCCATGATTCAATTAGATGAACCTTAGGAGAAATTTAGCTATATTCTCCAGGTATTCTCTCATTTAATCAAACCACTTTTAACACCACTGGTTAATAATTCTTATTTACTGAGAAAGTAGTAAACAATTCAACACCAATTCCATTTGGCGATATGAATAACTTGCATTGAAACTGAATTTTAGATTTAATGGAAAATTCACCAACCACTATAAAACTCAATAATAAAATATTAAATTTCTCAACTCGGGAGTTTAATGAGGGTCTCGCCCAAAATATATGAAATTAATGAATTGTCGACAAAATTCACAAGGAGGTTCAAAATCCATAAAAATTTGGAATCTAATAAGAGATTATCCAAAATCCAATAAGGAAATCACACGTTAGTAATCCTTAAATCATCATTAAATTCTTCAAGGAAATCTTAGAATTCACTAAATCAGAAATTCAATGAGTGATCAACAAAAATTTCAATACGAAAATCAGGAATATGGAATTCACGAATCAATGTGAAAATGAATAAGAAAATCCAGGATTCACCAAGTCAGAAATCCAACATGAGATTGTCAAAAATTCAATAAGTCAATCAGAATTTGAAATCCATAAATCATCATAAAAATCCATAAGGAAGTGTTGAATTCACTAAACCCGAAAAACAATAAGATCATCAAAAATTTAATAAGGAAACCCGAAATACAAAATTCCTAAATCATTATGAGAATCAATAAGGGAATCCAGAATTCACAAAATTGGAAATCTGACATTTAATAAGGAAACTAGATGTGGGAAATCTTCGAATCGTTATAAAAACTCAATAGGGAAATCAAGAGCTCATTAAACCAAGCAACTGATAAGAAATCATCATGAAAATTCAATGGGGAGAAACTCAATATTTGGAATTCACAATCCATCATAAGTGACCAATAGAAAATTCAAAATTCATGAAGTCGGGAATTCAATTAAAAGTTATCATGGAAATTCGACAAGGAAAATTTGAATATTTAATCTATAAATTACCATGAAAGCAATATTGAAATTCAAAATTCACGTGATCCAAAATGAAATCTGCTTCAATTGAAATAGGGAAACTTAAAATTCATGAAATGAAGAACTTGTCCAAAGTCCCATCAAGATCTTATTTGATGAATTAACTATTCAAAACCCCATTCAGTATAAGTACAAAGCCATAGATATGTTTAATAATAGCATATTTAGTAGATTTTATATAAAAGATAACTAAGTTTATCTAACCTTAATTCTAAGGTTATTCACAGGAAAGTTTCCTGTTAATAAATGTGTTGCTCTTAAAGTGCCTATAAGTTAGAAGTATATGTATATATGTATATATAGAGGTATAATGGACCCTTCTATCAAATCGGTCACTGTATCTCAAAGGATTCAGGAGTGGCTTTCTTAACCTACTCTTGGAGTAAAGTACTTTATCTTTGTAGCTAAAAATTTGTTATCTATTCCATTCCTTAGTTTTCGTAACAGTCTTTATTTTTTTCCATGTTATGGATTACATCTTCCATTTTCTAGTCTCATGATTTTTAGCGGTATGAAAGTTTCTTAATCCTTTAATGCAGAAACCATTTTTTGAGGATTGGAAGTTCTATAATTCGTTAGCATATATTTTGCCTTTTCTCAATATAATTCTAGACTCATTGTTTGTTTTTGATTATGACACTGGATATCTTCATTCTTTAGCCTCTGAGTGTATCCTTTTTTAGGATTCCAACTTTGTCTTGGATGATGGATAGGTTTCTTTCTTTAACCCTTTATTCTCTCAGGTGTTGACTTTCCTTTTGATTTGTAAACATCTTTGTCTTTCTTCATTTATTTAGTGCCTCTTTCGGGCTTCCCTTGGCTCTGAGGGATATAGTGTATGTTAAGTTGACCTTCCTCCAGAAGGTTGCCGAT
Organism: Allium cepa; assembly: GCA_030765085.1. Classification (NCBI taxonomy): domain Eukaryota; kingdom Viridiplantae; phylum Streptophyta; class Magnoliopsida; order Asparagales; family Amaryllidaceae; genus Allium; species Allium cepa. Next base: position 514,665,163 of record CM060941.1, read on the forward strand.
GAGTGCTTTAACTGACACTACCCTAAGAGGTGATTTGGACATTAGGGCTTTCGATTTTACGGGTGCTTATCCTGACCCTACCCTAAAATGTGAGATGGACGTTAGGGGTTTTATCCCTCCTCATAGGAGGTGCTACGGATTGGCCATAGGCTTTTGGTGGGTATAGGACCCCCCTCCCTCTAGGAGGTGCTATGGATTGGCGGTAGGCTTTTTGGTGGGTGTAGGACTCCCTTCCCTCTAGGAGATGCTACGGATTGGCCGTAGGCTAAAACTTTGTGTATGAAAAATAATTTTTGGCTAATTGAAATGTTTTTTCTTTTGAAAATCTTTTGAACATTAGTTTTTTTGAGAGAAAGAATTTTTGTAAATGAACCCTTCTAATATATCGAGGGATTACTTTCTAAAGAAAAGCTTGGAGGTATTGTGGATCTTTTCTTGATACTACCTTTTATAGGGGTTTTCAAATAATTCTCATAATAGACACACTAATCTCAAGTAGGAGACTGAAAGGTCATGATTCATGAACCTGTAGTCTTTTAGCCGAGAACAAGATTCTCCAATCCAAGTTTTTGTCAGAAAACTTTTGACACCTGTAAAAATTTTCTTGAAAATAGATAGGCTTTTATTCGCTAATAGTTTTTAGAAAGCTTCGAAGTATCGAGATTGCCTTATTGGAAATGCATTGTGTGCATTCACTAATGCTATATAATATCTTTGGAAGATTGCTTAGATATGTCTTTTGAATAAATAAATATTCATTTTTCCCAAGTTGCGGGGTAATTAAAAATAGTTTTTCTTTGAAGACATGTTTGGGAAATTTCTTTCAGTAAAAATAATTTGTTAAAGAGAGGATATAGGTTGTCATGCTTCTGCGAGCCTTTCTCTACAATAGGATGGTCTATTTGTGGATTTTTCTTTTGAAATTGGTGAAGGACTGACCATAGTCTATGATTTTGTGAGAGCGGATCTCTGTACCGTGTTGGCTCCAACATTGGTTGCTATTTTTGTAGTAGGAATTTGAGTTGTCTTTTCATGTTGATAGAGAATTGTTACGCTTGTCGAATATGATGATTGTCATGGATTGGTTTTTCTTTTACCATTAATGACACTCGAATTTTGTATTTATATATGATTAATTCAAAGTACAATTCAAATTATAGAAATTATAAGCAAAGAAAATTTATAGTAGACGAGCGCTATTAAGCCTCATTGCATGACGAAGGAGAAGTGGCTAATCTAACTTTCTAGCAGGGCTATAAAATGGTTGAGTTACTCCTTTTAAGGTAGGAAACAATTTAATTTTTTTGACAAACTCCTTCAAGAATCCAGACTAGATTAGGTTTTGAACATTTTTTGCCAAAACTTTGGAATCATTTGTATCATTCCATTCACTTTATGATAAGCATAGTAATTCCTTCCTCTTTTAGGCTCAGTTGTAGTTTCTGTCTTATAGGTGATAGAGAAATTGTCATCGTCTTTGGTTATGGAAAAGATATAGGAGAGGGGATCGTTTAACTCCACTGATCTAGATTTAGATTGCAATATTTGGTTATCCTTTTTATTTTCCTTCCATTTAGATCATGTGTTGGGACGATTGAAGTTAAGTTCTTCAATCTTCTCTTTTTGCCGAGATTTTTTCATATCATGATGTGTTTCGTCCATTTTAGTAAAACTTTCAACTTGGAGATAGAAATGATGTAGATCCTTACACCTATGAATATGAAGTTCCTTCGAAAAAGGGGTTTGTTCGATTAACCCTGAGCGAATCGCCATTAGTTATTCTTAACCAATTGCATTTTCGACTTTCAATGCTTCCATGTTGAATCTTTTAATATATTCACCAAGCAATTCATCTGGCCTTTGCTTGGTATTAGCTAACATGTATGAATCTATCACATGGTCTCTATATCAGTGAAATTGCGCTTTGAATTCATAAGTGAGTTGTTCCCAAGAACATATGGCCTTCCCTTGATAATTCTTGTGCCACTTAATAGTTGCTCCTTGAAAAGTAACCGAGAAAAGTTTGCATCGAATTGGTCCAGGAGCATCATATAAATCCATCCAATTTTCCAAAACTACGAGGTGATCGTTTGGATCAGTAGTTCCATCATACTTTAGTGGGGGAATTTGAATGAGGGGGAAAATTATCTGGTACATTTTCCTTTGAAAAAGGAACCTTTTGCAGGATAACATATTCCCTTATTTCATCGAGTACATTTTTTATTGCATCCTCTGTGACTTGGTTGTGAATGTTGTCATGGTGACCTTTAATGTTTTCTATGTTTAAGCTATTTGATTGCTCAATGGTACTCTTAGCCTGACTTCCTTACTCCTCATACTGATCTTCATTTAGATTTCATGCCTCATCTTCTACTTCCATAATCTTTAGTTACTCTTGAGACTGTGCTCTTTCAAGAAATTCCTGCATGGCTATCATTTGTTGTTGTAGATGCTATACTTTAATTTCATTGTTTTCTAACCTCATTAAGGTCGAAGGTTGCACCATTTCCATATTCTCCAAGTTGAAGTTTGGAACTATATCATTTTCCAAAGTTGATTGTAGTTTAACTTCTTCGTCTGAGATATTAATATTATTCACGACTCCTTCCATCTACCTTTTTTTAGACGAAGCACTTTATTAACCTTTGGTGAAAATGATTAGGGATCGGAGGTTCGAGCCCTCCTTCTATCACTAAAAATGTTAACAAGATTTCTTGTCGACACCTAAAAATAATGTTAAGAAAGATGCATAACCTTTTTGAGAATAGTGGGCGTGATTCCCTTAATAACTGCCTTCAAATTTGGCTTTATTTGTTGAAATCCTTGTACCAAACCATTCAAACGTCGTCGAAAAGTATAGATTCTGGGATAAATAACCTTCAAATTTTGTTGATCCAATATGAGATCTCCTTTAAGGTTTAATTTTGTTTCGATTGAAATTTCCTAAGTTAAGTCCTCAAAAGGTAGGCTTCACCCTTGTCGAAGGGTTAAACCACTTATATGAAGTAGGTTTCAACATTATCGAAAGGTTATACCACTATGTTAGTTAGTTTCGGAAGGTTACTGTAAATGTTGAACCAGTTGAGTTGTCGACATTGTCGAAAGGTTCAACTCATAGAGTGGATGGCCTCAAGGGTTGCAGTAGATATTGAAATCAAAAATGTTATCGACCTTGTCGAAAGGTTTAATCCACATAGTTGATAGGTTGAAGGGGTGTAAAAGATGCTTAGACTAGATAGGATGTCGTCCTTGTTGACAAGATTCTTTCGATGAAAAAATGAGGTTAATTCAACAAAGACTTAAGTAAACAGCAAAATAATTAACGAAACTCAAGACATCACACTTTATCCAAGAAAGAACTCTATTTTATTAAATCCCTAAAACTACACCTAATTAGGGTTACAATGTTTTGATTAGGAAGATACAAAATTAGAATGAGAGAAATAAGATACCCAAAATCATGACCCCTTGGGCCTTATTTACAGATGCAGGTGGGCCCCCCTTTCGACTCCTTGCTCTCGACCGAGTCGGAAGGTTCCCCTTTTATATGTAGCTGAGAACCTTTCGCCTTTCGACTTTGTCGAAAGGTTTGCTCCTTATATGCCATTATGGACCTTTCGACATTGTCTAAAGGTATTTTTATTTTATGCCTTCATGAATCTTTCGACTTTGTCGAAGAGTTTGCCTTCTATATTTTGTTGCGAACCCTTCGACCTTGTCGAAATTTTGCTCTTCACTTGATTGCTAACCCTTCGACCTTTGTAACAACCCGCATATTTGTCGATTTTATATTTAAATATTTTATTTAAATATTTTATCGTTGGTCGGATTTTAGTCCGAAAAGCTACTTTTTACAAACAGCCGAATTAGGACTCGAGACAACCTCCATTGAGTTCAAAATGACGTTTGCGACCTTTTTGAGTATAAACTTTGATATATTTGGAGATAGTCAAAATTTGACCTTTTTCACTTTGGGTTTGAGTTTGGGTTCAGCCCACTAGCCAACTTATACTCAAAACTGAACCACTCTTCCCCATTCACCCTCACTTCTTCCTCTTTTCAGTTCTAAGGCAATAATAGTGGGAGAGATTGGAAATTAAAACTCCAAAACCCTAGTTTTCTCTTGCAAATCAACTCTAGCTCCAAACTAATAGAAGAACCCATTGGTAAGCATTCTCTTCTTCTTCTCCAACTTATTCTCTTACCAATTTCAGAAATTCCTAAATCTAATTTTGGGAATGTTCTTGTTTTGAGCATAGATTCAAGCTCATTTGGGTTGTGTTGAAGAGAGGTTGATTCTCCTTTTGCTTGCAAGCTTCTTCTTCATTTGTGTGATTTCAAAGGTGAGATTTTTATCTCACATCTTAGTCTATAATTATCTTCGATTGTTAGGTATGAATCCCTAACACTTATTCATGTGCAATTGATTTTGGTTTGGATTGATTTCGTGTATATTCCAATTTTTGATGTTTTGGTCTAATTTATGAAAATCCTATTATGGATATTTGGACATTGATATTTGAGGCGTATCGAAGAGCCATTTAGGCTGGGTTGTCGTTCGACGTAATTCCTTAGTCATCGTCATTTGCTCGTTCGATCGTTTTCGATATTCGTTTGGCCATTTTTGGCCTAGGTTCAGGGAATGCCCTGAACCATTCATTAAGACGTCTGAAACGTAATATTCAGACGTCTGAATATTGTTTTGGGAAGATTTCTATTCCCAGATTCAGACGTCTGAATATATGGTTTCGGACGTCTGAATTGGTTCATTTGGAACCAGAAAGGAAATAGGCTAAAAAGTGCCTATTTCAGACGTCTGAAACACTTGATTCAGACGTCTGAATTGTGTTCTGGAAATCTTTATATTTCCAGATTCAGACGTCTGAACCACTTGTTTCAGACGTCTGAAAATGCAGTGTTTTGCCTATATGCCTATTCGCTTGAGAATTCCAATTTAAATCGATTCGTGATGATCTTATTTGTTGTTATCATTTATTATGCCTTTGATGACGCCTTTTAGGGATTTTTGAATATCCATTTCGATGGATTCTTTATCGGTTTCTTTGGATTTTATTCACATCTTCGAATGTGAATTTTTGTGATTGATTGTTTTTACAATCTTCTTTGTGATTTGTCACTTTAAAAATATAAAGGTTTTCTATACTAGTAGTAAATATTAAAACTCTTTCTTCAAATGATTTCAACACTATTTTATTACAAAGATCGTTTTCTCAAACCGATTTCTAATCTATTAGTATATACAAACCTTTACCTCACTCGTATGAGAAATCCAATTAAACGACTTAGTAAAACAAGTGGTATGAAACGCTTGCGTTCACTTTGTTGGTTAATTCTTGGACTTGTTCGATTGAAACTCTTGTGACAATTTTCTAGTGGAGATCTACAATTTGTTCGTAAATATTTAAGTTAAGCTAGTGGTTATGGGACATGATGCTAAGCTCATATATTTACTAGCTTACTGTAATCGACACTTCTCGTTGATCATGACGATCATCTTTGTGATTTAGACTAGCAATGTGCGATGTCTCTTTGTCTACGAGGGAGACTAAACCCCGTTTTGTGGAGTTTCGACTCAATTTGGTGGGGTAGCAACCCATGGTCTTCGGGCCGTTTGTGGAGCTTCGGCTCAATTTGTGATGGTTAGCAACCATGGAATTAGTGTTCCGTTTGTGATACACGTGTTGGTGGGCTTTATGCTCCCGTTTGTGATAGGCCTTCCCCCTTTTTGTGATTTATGGATTTCTTGAGATGATTTCTATAATTTGTGCTTCACCAATTTTTCGTGATTTCCATTGATAAGTTTTATCAATATTTGTGCATTGGTGAATTTGTGTATCACTGACTTTTGTGATTGGCATTGATATAATTGTCAATATTTATGGTTTGGTGAACGAAATGAGGAGTATGACATTTCTTTGATTCTTGTGTGGATTTGGTGATATTGATTAATCTCTCGTTGATTTTCAATTACTTATATACATCACAGCTTGGCATTGTGATTATTATGTGTTTAGTCATATCTCTTATTCTATATCATTTCATCTGATATTTATAGTTAGACTGATCCGTTTATTATTTTCTTATTAAATAATACTCGGGTCAGACCGAGATGTTACAGGTGCTTCTGCTTGACTTCTCCCCAGGGATTCATTACTCTGACTTTTGGCAAACTACTTAGATTAGTAGTTTATTTTGTTGGATATACTTGAGACATAGACTCATAGTTGTATTCTTTTGTATAGCACGTGTTGCTATTCTTTTGTATTAGTGTGGGTCTTGCTTGACCACTGCTCTGATGAACACTTTTATGTGTTATATATATTCATATATATTTCCGCCTTTGTGATATGAATTATCTGTGACAGATTTGTGTTATGTTTATTTCTATATTTGTTTTCGAAGACATTATAGCCACTGTGTAGTAGCTTTGAGTTTGTGTCGGTTTGTCGGATTTCCTCTTGAAATAAAATGCATGTTATACTATCTGACATATCGGTGCTCGCGCAAAGCAATTACACAGATGGTCGCTCCTCAACAGCCTTATTCTCCGTGCTAGTTGACAGCATTACTCCGTGGTGTTCTTGTCTAGCGTGGGTATAGAGGTGGGGCGTCACAGCTTGGTATCAGAGCCAAACTTCGGAACAATGTAGAATAACTTAACAAGGATCATCGTCCTAAGTCTACCTTAGGAGTCGTGCTTTGGGATTTTATTCGGGTCTACGTACCATCCTATCCTATTTTCTTTTATGATTCCTTATTTTATCCATCAAGAATTGCTTGATATTGAATTTGGTGAATAACCTTTTTCTTCTTCTTCTTTCTTTCTAAGGAAGAGAAATGTCTAGACCAGGCCGCCCCAGAGCCGTACCATCTAGTACCCTACCCCAGGATGGAGTTTTTATGACTGCTCAACAGCTTCTTGATTTAGTGACGAATGCTCAAGCAGCTGGAGCTAACCCGGAACCTACTCACCCAAAGTCGGGATTTGCACGCTTGTGCAGCGATTACACTAATTTGGGTGGGGAGCCATTCAAAGGTTCCGAAACTGTTATTGAAGTACAGGCTTGGCTAAGGTCATGCGATCGAATCTTTTCTCGCATGAATCTTATTGACCTTCACCGAGTTCAGGTGGCCTCTAGTATGCTCCGAGAAAGAGCATTGGACTGGTACGCGCTTCTTATTTCTGAGATTAATGAAGCGGATCTCACCTGGGGGCAATTCCGAGAACGCTTTGAGTTGAAATTTGTACCAGAAGCAGAGAAAGTGACATTGGCTCGACGATTTATAGACCTTGTTCAAGGTGAGTCCTCCGTGACTGATTACGTCGCCTCCTTCGAGTCGCTTTCCAAATATGAGGTTGAATACATCAAAACCCCTTTAAAGAAGAACCAGAGGTTCGTCTATGGCTTAAACAAAAATCTCAAGAAGCCATTACTTCTAAAATTAGAAGTTCCTTTCGACCAACTAGTTGATATCGCTCTTCGTCTTGAAGAGGCGGATAGGGAGAATGATGTTGAAGTGGTGGGTTCCAAACCAAGCTTCAACAACAACAAGAAGAGGCCAAACAAATTAAAAGGCCCCTATCCTAATAAGAAAGGGAAGCAAGCAACCTCCGTGGCAAAGACTTCTTCCTTTGGTCGTGGGGAATGCTATAATTGTGGTTCGAAGGACCATTACGCGAACAAGTGTCCAAAGTCTCTCTCTTGTCGCTACTGCAAAGGTCCCGGTCATGTTATATCCTCATGCCCCAAGCTTCAGGGCAGGAAAGAGGGAAAGCTTAATGTTTCTCAAGCCCCTGGCAACACATCTCGTGGCCAAGGTATTTCTCATTCTATTCTGGATGGAATTATTTTATTTCGTGATCATCCTATTCGAGTTCTTTTTGATACGGGTGCGTCCCATTCTTTTATATCAAAAGAACTTGTTGATACTTTTTCTTTGGATGTTTTGTGTTTAATGACTTCTTTGAGAATTGCGAATCCGGTTGGTGGATCCGCGACAATCAGTTTATTGTGTAATGATGTCGAGATTATTTTGTGTGATTTTTCTTTCCGAGCCGATTTGCGTGCCATGCGTTATTTAGGCTTTGGAATGATTTTGGGAATGGATTGGCTTAACCTTTATGAAGCTCATATCCTATGTCCTGAGCGGACTATTCATTTTCGACATCCTCAATCTGTTAAGCAGATTTCTATTAATCTTAAAGATTCAGATTCTAGCTTGGTTGCATCTTTATATTCTTTAAATCCTCGTGATGACGATGATGACGATGAGGGTGATATTATTTCTCTTACTCACGTCGTTTGTGAATTTTCCGACATATTCGAGCTCGTTTTAGGATTACCACCTAAGTGAGCAATTGAGTTCAGAATTAATCTTATTCCTGGAGCTCAACCTATTACTCGTCCTCCTTATCGCATGTCCAATAAGGAGAACGAAGAGATGCGCAAACAACTATCCGAGTTGGAGACGAAGCAATTTATTCGCTCTAGTTCCTCGCCTTGGGGAGCTTCGGCTATTTTCGTGAAGAAATCCGACGGTACGCTTAGGCTTTGCGTTGACTATCACAAGCTTAACGATCTTACTATTAAAAATAAATATCCTCTACCTCGGATTGATGATCTATTCGATTAGCTTAGTGGTGCTAGAGTCTTTTCACAATTGGACTTGGCTACCGGTTTTCATCAGCTTCGTATCGCAGAAGATAGCATTCCATTGACCTCGTTCCGTACTCGTTATGGATCCTATGAATGGCTTGTCATGCCATTTGGTTTGACGAATGCTCCGGCGTATTTCGTTGACCTTATGAATCGGGTTTTCAAAGATTTTCTCGACCGATTTGTTCTCATCTTTATCGATGATATTCTTGTGTATTCTAAAACCGAGGAGGAGCATGAAAAACATCTTCGGATTGTGTTGGAAACTCTTAGGAGTAATCAATTAAAGGCAAAATTTTCTAAATGCCACTTTTGGCAATCTCGTGTGAAGTTTCTCGGTCATATTATTTCCGAATCCGGAATTTCCGTGGATCATTCAAAGATTGAAGCGATTCAAGATTGGAAGAGACCGGAGAGTGTGACAGAGATTCGTAGTTTTCTCGGATTGGCGGGCTATTACCGTCGTTTTATCAAAGACTTTTCTAAGATTGCCGTGCCTCTCACTAGCTTGACGAAGAAAGGTGTTAAATACATTTGGTCGGACAAATGTGAAGCTTGTTTTCAGAAATTAAAAGAACTTCTTTCTGATGCTCCTATTCTCGTTATTCCCGAGGGGAATCAAGATTTCGTTGTTTATACCGATGCTAGTCACGTTGGTTTGGGTGCCGTTCTTATGCAAAGAGAACGTGTTATTTCTTATGCTTCTAGGCAATTGAAGCCTGCTGAGACTAGATATGCCACTCATGATTTAGAGCTCGCGGCTATTGTTTTCGCCCTTCGTATTTGGCGTCATTATCTTTTAGGAGAGAAATTTGTTCTTTATACCGATCGTAAGTCCTTGAAGTATTTATTCTCCCAAAAGGAACTTAATTTGCGTCAACAGTGTTGGCTCGAATTTCTTACACCATATGATCTTGATATCCTTTATACTCCCGGAAAGGGAAATCGCGTTGCGGATGCACTTAGTCGAAAGAAACAAGCGGTTGTTTCTATGATGATATCCGAATGGAATGATCTCGAGATATTATCCTCTTGTGAGATTCGAGACCGCGTATCCGATTTGTGCTCATCTTTTGTTTTATGTAGCCTTGAGGCTCATCCTTCTCTTTTAGACCGCATTCTTGAAGCTCAAGGGTTGGATCCTGAATTGGCTCTTCTTGGCCAAAATATTAAAGATAAAATTGATATTGAAGGTTTGAAAAACTTTGATATCGATCCTCGTGGCGGCATTCGGAGATTTGGTAGACTTATCGTGCCAAATATCAGTGATCTTCGTAAAGATGTTTTAGAAGATTCTCATCGTTCTAAATTTACCCTTCATCCCGGAAGTAGTAAAATGTACGCAGATATGAAGCGACTATATTATTGGGAGGGGATGAAACTTGACATCTCTAACTTCGTTAAGCGTTGCATGACTTGCCAACTCGTTAAGGCCGAACATCAAAGGCCCGGTGGGTTATTGCAACCTTTAGAAATTCCAATTTGGAAGTGGGACCAAATTTCCATGGATTTTATAGATGGCCTTCCCCGTTCTCGTTCGGGTCATGATAGCTTATGGGTAATTGTTGATAGACTTACTAAATCCGTCCATTTTATTCCCGTTCGGTCTAACCGAACTGTTCCTCTTTTGTCAAGCTCTTTGTTAAAGAGATTGTTAAATTACATGGGGTTCCTACTTCTATTGTTAGTGATCGTGATCCATTGTTTACTAGTGGGTTTTGGAAGAGTCTTCAAAAATCTTTGGGAACGAAGCTCAATTTTAGCACCGCTTATCATCCTCAGTCCGATGGACAAACCGAGCGTGTGAATCAAACACTTGAAGATCTTCTTCGTGCTTGTGTGCTTGATTTTGGGGGAAGTTGGGAAGATTATATTTCCCTTGTTGAATTCTCCTATAATAATAGCTTCCAATCTAGTATTGGTATGGCACCTTTTGAGGCACTCTACGGAAGGCCATGCCGATCTCCTTCTTGTTGGCTTGAGACCGGTGAGAAGCTGGTTTTAGGTCTCGATTTTATTCGTGATTCCACAGAAAAGATTGATCTTATTCGTCATAGGATGAAAGAAGCCCAGAGTAGACAAAAATCCTATGCCGATAATCGAAGAAGGAAATTAGAATTTTCCGTTGGAGATTCTGTTTTTATTCGTGTTTCACCAATGAAAGGTGTCGTACGTTTCAGTCGATCGGGAAAATTGGCGCCTCGATATATTGGGCCATTTCCTATCACTGAACGTATTGGTTCCATGGCTTATCGCCTTTTATTACCGGCTCAATTTTCTGCTATCCATGACGTGTTTCACGTTTCTCAACTTCGGAAGTATCTTCGAGATTCCGATTCTATTCTTGAGCCCGGTGTTATGGAAGAGATTGAAGTTTTGCCTAATTTAACTTATGAGCAACATCCTATTCGTATCATTGCTTCGGAGGTCAAACGACTTCGAAATAAAGATGTTCCGCTTGTTAAAGTTCAATGGTCTTCAAATCCTAAGGATTGTTCTTGGGAATCTAGAGAGTACATCGAGCGAACACATCCGGACTTACTTTCTCGTGCTCTTTGAGGTGAACTTCTTATTTCAAACTTCTTTTGTGTTGAATATGCTTTTATGGTTGTTACTATATATATCTTCTTCTTAAATATTGCGAGGACGCAATTTCTTTAAGGAGGGGAGTCTGTAACAACCCGCATATTTGTCGATTTTATATTTAAATATTTTATCGTTAGTCGGATTTTAGTCCGAAAAGCTACTTTTTGCAAACAACCGAATTAGGACTCGAGACCACCTCCATTGAGTTTAAAATGCCGTTTGCGACCTTTTTGAGTATAAACTTTGATATATTTGGAGATAGTAAAAAATTTGACCTTTTTCACTTTGGTTTGAGTTTGGGTTCAGCCCACTAGCCAACTTATACTCAAAACTGAACCACTCTTCCCCATTCACCCTCACTTCTTTCTCTTTTCAGTTCTAAGGCAATAATGGTGGGAGAGATTGGAAATTAAAACTCCAAAACCCTAGTTTTCTCTTGCAAATCAACTCTAGCTCCAAACTAATAGAAGAACCCATTGGTAAGCATTCTCTTCTTCTTCTCCAACTTATTCTCTTACCAATTTCAGAAATTCCTAAACCTAATTTTGGGAATGTTCTTGTTTTGAGAATAGATTCAAGCTCATTTAGGTTGTGTTAAAGAGAGGTTGATTCTCCTTTTGCTTGCAAGCTTCTTCTTCATTTGTGTGATTTCAAAGGTGAGATTTTTATCTCACATCTTAGTCTATAATTATCTTCGATTGTTAGGTATGAATCCCTAACACTTATTCATGTGCAATTGATTTTGGTTTGGATTGATTTCGTGTATATTCCAATTTTTGGTGTTTTGGTCTAATTTATGAAAATCCTATTATGGATATTTGGACATTGATATTTGAGGCGTATCGAAGAGCCATTTAGGTTGGGTTGTCGTTCGACGTAATTCCTTAGTCATCGTCATTTGCTCGTTCGATCGTTTTCGATATTCGTTTGACCATTTTTGGCCTAGGTTCAGGGAATGCCCTGAACCATTCATTCAGACATCTGAAACGTAATATTCAGACGTCTGAATATTGTTCTGGGAAGATTTCTATTCCAGATTCAGACGTCTGAATATATGGTTTCAGACGTCTGAATTGGTTCATTTGGAACCAGAAAGGAAATAGGCTAAAAAGTGCCTATTTCAGACGTCTGAAACACTTGATTCAGACGTCTGAATTGTATTCTGGAAATCTCTATATTTCCAGATTCAGACGTCTGAACCACTTGTTTCAGACGTCTGAAAATGCAGTGTTTTGCCTATATGAATATTCGCTTGAGAATTCCAATTTAAATCGATTCGTGATGATCCTATTTGTTGTTATCATTTATTATGCCTTTGATGACGCCTTTTAGGGATTTTTGAATATTCATTTCGATGGATTCTTTATCGGTTTGTTTGGATTTTATTCACGTCTTCGAATGTGAATTTTTGTGATTGATTGTTCTTACAATCTTCTTTGTGATTTGTCACTTTAAAAATATAAAGGTTTTCTATACTAGTAGTAAATATTAAAACTCTTTCTTCAAATGATTTCAACACTATTTTATTACAAAGATCGTTTTCTCAAACCGATTTCTAATCTATTAGTATATACAAACCTTTACCTCACTCGTATGAGAAATCCAATTAAACGACTTAGTAAAACAAGTGGTATGAAACGCTTGCGTTCACTTTGTTGGTTAATTCTTGGACTTGTTCGATTGAAACTCTTCTGACAATATTCTAGTGGAGATCTACAATTTGTTCGTAAATATTTAAGTTAAGCTAGTGGTTATGGGACATGATGCTAAGCTCATATATTTACTAGCTTACTGTAATCGACACTTCTCGTTGATCATGACGATCATCTTTGTGATTTAGACTAGCAATGTGCGATGTCTCTTTGTCTACGAGGGAGACTAAACCCCGTTTTGTGGAGTTTCGACTCAATTTGGTGGGGTAGCAACCCATGGTCTTCGAGCCGTTTGTGGAGCTTCGGCTCAATTTGTGATGATTAGCAACCATGGAATTAGCGTTCCGTTTGTGATACACGTGTTGGTGGGCTTTATACTCCCGTTTGTGATAGGCCTTCCCCCTTTTTGTGATTTCTGGATTTCTTGAGATGATTTCTAGAATTTGTGCTTCACCAATTTTTCGTGATTTCCATTGATAAGTTTTATCAATATTTGTGCATTGGTGAATTTGTGTGTCACTGACTTTTGTGATTGGCATTGATATAATTGTCAATATTTATGGTTTGGTGAACGAAATGAGGAGTATGACATTTCTTTGATTCTTGTGTGGATTTGGTGATATTGATTAATCTCTCGTTGATTTTCAATTACTTATATATATCACAGCTTGGCATTGTGATTATTATGTGTTTAGTCATATCTCTTATTCTATATCGTTTTATCTGATATTTATAGCTAGACTGATCTGTTTATTATTTTCTTATTAAATAATACTCGGGTCAGACCGAGATGTTACAGGTGCTTCTGCTTGACTTCTCCCCAGGGATTCATTACTCTGACTTTTGGCAAACTACATAGATTAGTAGTTTATTTTGTTGGATATACTTGGGACATAGACTCATAGTTGTATTCTTTTGTATAGCACGTGTTGCTATTCTTTTGTATTAGTGTGGGTCTTGCTTGACCACTACTCTGATGAACACTTTTATGTGTTATATATATTCATATCTATTTCCACCTTTGTGATATGAATTATCTATGACTGATTTGTGTTATGTTTATTTCTATATTTGTTTCCAAAGACATTATAGCCACTGTGTAGTAGCTTTGAGTTTGTGTCGGTATGTCGGATTTCCTCTTGAAATAAAATGCATGTTATACTATCTGACATATCGGTGCTCGCGCAAAGTAATTACACAGATGGTCGCTCCTCAACAGCCTTATTCTCCGTGCTAGTTGACAGCATTACTCCGTGGTGTTCTTGTCTAGCGTGGGTATAGAGGTGGGGCGTCACAACCTTGCTGGAAGGTTGTTCTTCACTTGATTGTTGCGAACCCTTCGACCTTGTAGGAAGTTTTCTCTTCACGTGACTGTGGTCGAGAGCTGTGCTTTCCTCCAATGTTGTTGAAAGGTTGTCTTTCATTCTTTGCCGACTTCTGAGTGTTTCCTTTTTCATAGAACCTTTCAAATTTGTCAAAAGGTACCTAATGAGTCTTAGTCGGTTCAAAAGGCTTGCCGTTCTTTCGAAAAGGTCACCATGGGGTTGCTAATACTTTATTTGACTTCCTCGTCTTCTTCCAAAGGTAGGAACTTCATGGATGTTGAGAGATGGAACCTTCCGACCCCTTCGAAAGGTTTGAGGCTATTAAACTCAGATGACTGCATCCCTTCAACTCCTTCGAAAGGTTTAGTCTGAACTCCTTTTCCTTAGTCTTTATTGAAGGACCTATCGGCTCAGTCGAAAGGTGGATTTTTTTTGGAGTAACAATGGCGCTAACCATTTCGAAAGGCTATACATGCTTTCGAAAGGGTTGAATTGGTTGGATACTCATCTGGTAGAAATGATGAAGGCGAAATGTCCTCTTGTCTCCTTCGAAAGGTTCTATTGATGCTTCCATCTATTTGTCGAAGACTCTCTCTTGTGATGTACCATCCTAATGTCTTCTTACCTTCATCAATTTCCTTGATCATTCTTTCATACTTTATTTATGAGAACATTTTATGGATAACATCGGTACTTATCAGTTTGTCATTTAGTACTTAGCCAAATTTCTTGAGATCCTTTTATTCTTCAATTCGAACATCTTCTAAGCTTTTTGATCAATTCTTTTATCATTTTGTTATTCAGTTCTTCTTATTCAAGTTAATTCAAAGACTATAGAAAATTTCCTCGTAACACTTTCCCCCTTGTTAACAATAAATTTTGTCAATACTCCAAAGTTGATTTAATAGGAAAAGTTACTCTTTTTAGTTTATTTTGAATTATTGGAGTGTGCTAGGATGTGAATGCCTTCCTTAGATTATCTTTTGAATCTGTCCTTATTGTAAAACTTCCTTTTTATTGACCTCTTAACTTGGTTGAAACATTGGAATACTCCTCCTTTTAGTCTTTCGAGCTGAATAGAGTGGTTTGGTTATTCCTTTTGAAATAGCCCTTTTGAAGCGGTTGCGGAAGCCTAAAGGATGGCTATAAGGTTCAAGGGTATGATTTGTTATGAATGGTTTTGACCTTATCGAAAGCTGAAATATTAAGTGACTTAGGCTTGGACCTATAATTAAAGGCAAAACTGGCATGATTTAACGTTTCAGTCCACTAAAAGGTAGGTTCTCATGAAAGGTGGCCTAGAGTAAATAACTGGGATTACTTGAAAATGCAGGGGTTTCGACTAGGTCATAAGAGAACTTTCGATGTGGTCGATACCTGGAAAACACGGTTAGATCTAATAAATACTTTTGAAACATCTAAGTAATCAAGAATGCCGAGATCTTCCCTTTTTTAATTCAGCGGAAACTTTATTGATCTAATGAAGACTTTACAGAACAATTTTCCCCAATTTGATTTGTAAATTAGGGTACACTTTTTGAATTAAGAAAGTACAGGTATAGAACAAATGAGTTCGGATCCCTGAAACCAGACCCTTTGGGTCTTATTTATAAATGCGGATTAACATCTTTTGACCTAATGCTTTCGATATGGTTGAAAGGTGGCTTCAGAATTGTCTTTAAAATGCTTTTGATTCCTTTAACATCAGCACATCCCTCTGCAATGTTGTCGAATGGGCTTGAAAGCTTTCATCTTTGTCGAAAAGAAAGGTTGTGCCTTTCTTCTTTATGTTGCTTTGTAGGAGCTATTGACTCAATAGGCTGCCCCCAGGGGTTTCGAAGGTGTTGAAATGCTGATATTTCAATGTTGTCAATAGCTTCCAAACATTTACTTGTGACTTATGGAACCTTCCCTAAATATTAATAGCTTCGACCGGTTAATGCTTGGCTTGGCTTTTGAAAGGTTTGTTCTAAAAAGGTATGTTCCTGAGTGGTTTGAATGAAGGCGAAACCTTTGGTTTCGAAAGATTTGGTGTGCATATGAAGAGTTTTCATTCCCTGTCTTCAAAAGATGTTGCTTTAACACATTCGAAAGGTCTTTACGCATATGGAAGCATGCTCCCATTCAACCCCTTTTAAAGGATGTGATACTTTTGGACTTTGGCTATAGCATCCCTTCGACTCCTTCGAAAGGTCTTGTTGGAGCTTCTTTCTTTTGTTCTTCTTTGTCTTTCATTCAATATGGTTTTAACAAGGTCGAAAGGATATTTGGTAGTAACGTTTGCCACTCTATCTTGCATAGGGATGCCCTTGACTTTCCAAGTCAATCATTTCGAAACACTAAATTTATCCCACCTTTTGGTATTCCAGCGTGAATCCGGATCGTTTATTTAATCTAATTGAACAGTCACCGTCTTTGCTGACTTTTCTTATGAATTACGTTCTCCTCTTCTCCTCTTTCATTTATCTGCAAACAAAATAAACTTCAAGCAAAATCGAAGTTCTCAATGTTTCAAATAGTCTTTGTTTTCCACAATCAAAAATCCAGATCTAATGTAAGTTTATGTTTTTTTTTCGTTTGTCGAGTCTTTCCCTTCTTCATTTTACAATAAATTTCAATTTCCTAAGCTTCCATAGTTTGGACTTTTAATTATTGTTTCGATTTACTAGAAACTGTTTGATTCCTTATTTGCTTGAAAGTATTATTTAATTTAGTTTCATGGTTTGGTTTGATTTACCTTTTTTATTAATCCTTGTTTTAATGTTACCCAACCCGGATTTTATTGCTATTATGTCTGTTAGAGAATTCAAACCTTTATCTTGAAGATTTCAAAATTTTAAGTTTTTTATTCGCGTCTAAACACATTTGTCTATTAGCTTTTAAATTTCTGGGTTTAGATTGGATTTAGGGAAGGAGTTGTCGGTTTACTTCGTCCAGAAGTCATGAGTTGTACGAATCAAAACTTAGCGTCGAGATTTTGACTTTCTACCCCTTCGATAAGGATTAAGATGGCATTTTACTGTTTTTCTTTTTCAACCCCTTTCGATGAGGTCAAAAGGTAATGTAGTGCTAAATTTAATTGACCTTGTAGAAAGGTTGATGTATTAGTATGAAGTTGACCTCTCCGGAAGCAGTTTTATGTTTGGGAGTACCCCTGTACCTTTCGAAGAGGATGGCTAATATGTCCTAAATAATTATCTACTGTATCCTTTCGATAGCACCAACTTTTTTTATGATTTTTGCAGCCTTTTGTACATACTTACTTTTATATATTGTATAAATTGAATTAGAGAAAGCGTACTTTGTATAATTTGCAAATTAAGTAAACATTTCAACTTAGTCGAAACTTGTTGTTTCTGTTGAAATTCAGTTGTTGATATACTTTTGAAACCGTGCATTCCTTTTGATTCCGTCGAAACCTTCAATAACCTATGAGTCGAAACCTCCTATAATCATCTTCCTTTAATATCGTCGAAACGTTCCAAGTCCTTCTAACAATACGACTTCAACTTAAAACCTTTTGACTTAATTGGTATATAAGATTTCGACAGCATTCATGTTCCTCTATTAAAACTAAGATTATAGGTTTTGATAATGTTGAAGGGTCTATTCTCTTGTTTATTGAATATTGGTAGTGTATACTTTGTTCCAATTTGTTGTGTAGGTTTTAACCGTTCCCTTTTAATAACAAAGCCTCTATTAAGCTTCCAACATTGTTCAGGAGGGTTGGTTGGACATACATTTCCTTCCTCCTTTTCAACCCTGTCGAAAGCTTGGTGAATGTCTATACTCGGCTTTCGACATTTTTGAAGGGGTTTGTTAAGTTTTAACTTCTATTTCCCTTTTGACTCTATCGAAAGCTCCGTAAATCTCATTTTTTAATTTTAACATTCTTTCAAGAAAATGAAGTTTCATATCTTGTTTGGTGTCCAAATTATAATGATCAGTTTCTAGTAACCCATGAAAGAATGCTAATTTCATAAAAAATGTAATTTCTAATTGGAACGTTTTTTATCTGGTAGAATCATGAGTTTCCCAAAGAAGGTTGAAGCTACCTCCAAGCGTTCCTTGATATCCACTCAGGATGAAGTGGATGTAATCCTTAATGACTTTGGGATCATCAAGGTAGAAGCAATTCCACTTACTAAAAATGATACCATCAACAGCCCTCTTAAAGGGTTATTTGCCTACCCTACAATCCACATCTGGCATGGTAAATTCCTTCATTTTCAAGAATTCTTTTCTAAGTTCTTAGCTTACCTTGGAATTGCTTCGATTCAGCTATCTCCCAGTGTGTACACTTATCTCTTATCTTTGGAGTTGATGGCACTAGAGTCCGGCCTTTCCTCCTTAAATGCTGGAGTTTTGAATCATCTTGTCCGGTTGGTTAAAATCAGCAACTTAAACAACCAAATTTTCTGGGCAAATCCTCCTAAGAAATTGATATCCAAAGGAGTGAACAAGTTAAAGACTGGGAGAACCAGTTCTTTTTTGTTAGATGCTTCCCCCACATTATCAAGACCTTCTCCACTCCGTATAAGCTCGGATTTCAATATTTTCCTTCCATATAGCTACTTCTCTTTGCTGATATATGCTTTTTGTCAGGTGCTCTAGCTAAAGGACTAAATGAGGAGGATAAGAGAATAGCGGAGTCCCTAATTGCAGCTTTATGCAAGACTGGGAACCGATTGACGCTGTTGAATCCCATAAATGTGAAAAAGTACTCTCTTGCCAATCGATCAAAGGATTCTTGGCTAACCCCCTTTGATCCAACATACTTTACGAAGAAAATGCTTCCTTTCTTTGGAAGATCTTACAAATTTCCCCCCAATATCACCTATTTGCCCTGACCACTCTGGTAAGTTATAAATTCTACACTTGTTATCAATTGCTGTGTTGTTTTTCAATTTATTCTATTGACTTATAATCTACTTGAATTCTCTACAGCTATTACTCAGGTTGAAAAACCTATCAGTGGTCAGGCTCCTCCCTCTTCAACTTCTCATGCATCATCTTTTTCTCAGGAAATTACTAGGTCAAAGATGGCTGCAAAATGGAAATTAGTTAAAACAGCTATGATGGAACCGCCACTAAAGAGGGCCAAAGTGGTTGAAGTTCTTGGTTCTCCAATACTAAAAGAAGAGGAGTTTGTTTGTATTGACGAATCTCTAGAAAGTTTGTCCATCAAAGCTTCTCATGATTTTAAAGAAACTCCTACTAAGGTCGATCCTCTTTCTCGTACCATTGTCTCTAGCTTCTCGAGCGTAATCGAGCAGATGCAAAATGCCTTATGGACTTCAACCCATACTCAAGTGCTAAATCTTCCTAGACCATCAGCTTCCATTACTTCGAGTGATTTTAATAATATGGTGCATTCCATCTTGAACTCTCCATCATTCACTTTAATTTAGCCGCCATCCTCTGTTTCTAATTTGGCGGGTCACTATCGATCCCTACTTGAACAACAACTCTTAATATGTTTTATGTTACTTAACTTTGTTGTTTCTATTATTCCTCAAGCTTTTAACTTATGTTGCACATTCCTTTTAGATTTCCAAAAGCTTGTTCTCCTTGTACGAAAATTTGTCCAAATCTTCTGTCGAAACATCTAAACTTCGAAAAGAAATTACAGCCTTGAACAACCAGATTTCCTCCTTATCAATGGAGAAAAGCAAGGCTACAAATGAACTGGAGTGATTTAGGGCTTCTCTCCCCAGTCAGAATCTATTATCTTGGAGGAAAGGAAAGCTCGCTAACTTCTGGTTGACGAAAACTTAGTGTTGTCAATGACTTTGAAAGAGTCTAAAGAGGGAAAGCACGGATTGCGGTTAAATAATCCTTATTTAAGGGAAAGATGAAAAAGAACAAGGCCACTCTAAAACTGGCTATCGGCACCATTTCTGATGCAAAGCAACGATTTTCACAATTCCTTGACTCGTCTCTTGAAGATATTGTTATGATTTCTTTTGAGGATGCTTTGATGCTTGCATATACTGATAATGTCGAGAATTGCTTAGATTTGAGGTTCCCTTTGCTCGACCCTGCTCCTGTCAATAGGGTCATGGATAAAATAAAAAAGATGGAGCAGGGAACTGAAGTTGCTAAAAGGGAGGAGGTTGATGCTTCTAAATTTTTTTCCTTTAAAGTTCTTTCCTTCGAAGCTGAATCTAACTCCGAAGACGAAAATGACAAAGATAAGGCCATCTAAGAGGATGAGGGTGATAATGACGATTGTAATGACGATGATAACAATGATGATGAGGATGATATAACATCAATTATGGACAAGGATCAGGTGGCAACGGAGGTGGCCAAACTGAAGCTTTTGAAAAAGACGAAGATGATAATATGAAGACCTCTAAAAAGGCTTCATCTCCTCATAACGCGATTCACCAAAATCTCCCGCACCTTCCGGCCCTCAAGAGGAGCTTTCTTTTATTGTAGTTGAAGTGCCAAATGAAAAAAGCAGGTTTCCCTAGCATCAGTCCCGGTATCTTAGGTATGGGACTCTCTATTTAAACATCTTTCTCTTTGAAGATAATAATAGTGTAAATCATTTATTTAGATAAGGAAGAAATCTGTCCACCCCTATAAAACCAAGCTTGAAAGAAAACAAGCGGAGATAAACAATTTATATAGGATATTAGACAAATAATTGAAGGAGCACAACATTATTTTTGATAAATATCATAGACTCAATAGAAGTGAAGTAGTGTTAGCATCCTTTAAGCATCAAGAAGCTACCCCACGGTTGAGGAGAGCGCGCCTTTGATATGACGCTCTTTTGAAGGAAAATCAAGAATTGATTACCCTCTTTTGGCTGTTGATCGAAAAGAGACATTTTGGTTAATTTCTTATACAAGGCCTATTATAGATATCCAACTATTGATTTTTCACATTTAGGTGATTTTAATAGTGGTCTAATTTGGAGTTCGCACAAAAGATACTTGGACGAATTCGGATCTGGCCCGCATCCTAGAGCATGTTGGAACTTGCCACGAGTCAGATCAATTCCCCAAGGTCTACCTCCTGAAAAACTCAAGTATTATAAGGGCAAATTTGTTTCTGAATTATTTATCAAGTCAATTTTGTACAAACTAGATAAATAATTTGAATACGTAATAATATTATTTTGTGAATATTTGTTTTAGTTTTCCTTTTGTACTTAGCTGTATTTTATTATTTTATCACAGAGAGAATGTTCCTCAGGGAATCTTGTCTCTAAAGATTACCTAAGCCAATATATTAAATTGAGAAGATTTTATTTCGAGAAGACATCAATTTTAAAATCTTCAAAATTAGCAAGATATTTTTTTCTTAGAGATTTACAAAAAATTTACATAGAACATCCTCGTCTTCACTTCAATTTCCTTGTTGATGGGAAAGAAAAGCTACTTAAGGAGATCCGAACATACTATACTAAACTGATTTGCGGTCGTGATAGTCCTCCAGGCGAGGAATAGGACTATAGCAAATTAACCCCAGTTATAACTCTGGAAGGACTTAATGTTCCTTTTGACTCTACAGTTATTCTTTCTGCTAATTTGTTGAATAAAGTTAGAAATGCAGTGTCTCATCTTTAGATGTAAAACCAATGTTTAATTGTACCATTTAGTTTCATTGTTACTCGAGTTATGATTTTTTTATTGTAGTAATTAAGAGATGTTCATTCTCTTTTTTGACTTCGTTCTTTTTCCTTTTTTTCTTTAAATAGGAATTATAGTTATCCATCGCACCACTCTCATTAGATCTAGCATCTCGCTTTATCAATCTTATGGATAGGATTCTAGCGGATCTTGAAAAGAGTAGACTTATTGAAGAGACTTTACTTGCTCATTTTCATGGAAATACCGAAGCATTAAGATGGCGTAAGGGATTCTATCTTTAGAAAACAATTGTTAGAAATCTCAAGGATCAAATTTCCAATTTAGAAGCTGATGTTAATAGTAAAAATGAAGCAATTTTTCATGCTGAAGCATCAAGTTAAGTCAAATCTTTTAATTGACTTCGATCACAAAATGTCGAAACTTTTCCAACATATAAGCGATTTAAAGATGAAATTAATGGATAGCCAAGCTCGGTGCAAATCGCTGGAATTTTTTATGGGGAATAATATCTCAAGTATTGATTTTCTGATTCCACATGCTACTCCATCCGTTGCTAAATCTACAAGGTCTACTTCCCTTGCTGCTTATAAATTTCCAACCATGACAAATCCTCCTCTAGGCTTAGATGAAAAAGTAGTGGGAGAGTGATGTGGGAAAGTTAAATTTGAGATAGTGAAGTATTTTAACGTACAAAAAAAAAGAAAGATAATCGAATCGCATAAAAGGATACGTGGCTAGGATCCAAAAGCTGGAGCATAGTAAATATCTTCTCTTAAAGTGCATTTCTAAATTGGAGAGGGAAAATAGAACACTTAGAAGTGCAAATAGAGCTTTCAATCATGCTTTGAAAACTAATATTGATGCAATCGATGATGTAGAAAAGATAAGGAACAAAGAGAATGTAAGGACCCGCTATTTTGGACCATTCAAATCGACAATAAAACCATACATATCCGACTTGAATAATTCAAAATATCGAATTGTTAATTAAAATTTGACAAAACTTAAAATATACAATAAATAAATCAATCATAGATCACAAAGTAATATAATGCAGCGGAATAGATAAAGAATAGTAGTTTATGAAGCTACTATATACATCAGAGTTAGAAATAAAATACAACCAAATAGTTCAAATGCAGTGAAGTCTCCAATGCAACAGATGACTTCTCTGAACCAATCAACTGGAAAGGCTGGAATCTGAATCGACAGTCGGATCTCCAAATGAAACTCCGAACTCCAAAGGTGAGTCTCTAATGTTATATCACTCAGTCTGACCCGAGCGTAAAGCAAAACACAAAAACACTCGAGTCAGGAATAACATTCTTATATCAATAAATCCAACTCAAGTGAAATATCAACTGAAATACAAATAACTTAAAGGATGTTTGGGATAACCATCCTCTAAGGGTCCATGGAACTATCTACAAGGTAGAAATATACACTATAACACCGTGGTAATTTCAGCTTAATTTATACTTCAAAACCAAATATCATTTCACTTCAAATATCTCTATATTTCCCAAAATAGTATTTATATATTTAAATAATTTATATAATAAAGTATTTTCAATTCCCTCAACTTAACAAATCGTTTCAACATCAACCCGACCTTCTCATTTAAATTAAATTCAATCTCAATTTATCAACTTAAATTCAACTTAATTCCTAAAATAAACACTTCAATTTATCGATCTCAAATTTGGATTTGTAAACACAATAATACCCCTTTATATTTCAATATATTTCAAAACTTTAAGTATTCAACGTTTCAACTAAATTTTTATTCAATTTAGTTTTCTAAATAATAAATTCAAATTTGGTTCAACCTAAATTTCACTTTAATTCAATTTAGTTGCTAAATAACAAATTCAATTACGTTGATTTCAAATACATATCTGAATCTCAACATAAACCGTTTAAATTCCAATATAGTTCAAGGCTTTAATATTTAAATGTTCGATATAAAAGTTTCATATAGATGTTGATTTAACCTCATTATTATTTAGTCTTGAAATACTCCCTCATTAGATTCAATACCATTTAAGTAACCTTAAATTACATTTTACTCAATATTTTCTTTAATTTTATTAAACGTGAAATATTCATTAAATCACTTAAATCAAAAATCCAGTTACAAAATCATACCTTTAAATTTTCCATTCAATAATTTCAAATCAATTTAATTAAATAAATCCTTATTTAAATACCATTTTTAATAAACCCAAATTTATCTCCCAATCTTAATTATTCAACTTTTTACAGCGGTAAATTTTGAAATATAAATCTTATATAATACTCAAACATATTATATAGATTAAATCAATCTCAATTATATTATTATTAAATCTATATATAAAATTTCCATTTATATATATATAATATTTTAAGAACCAATATTTATTAAATCCCATATATTTCTTTTCAACTGTAGAAATTTATTTTCAAAATATTTATATGGACCAACGGTGTCTGTATATATTTCCTATCATATAGTCAAGTGCTACGGATATTTATCATTTCAACCCGTACACTAAATATATACGGGTGGATATCATTTCAACCCGTAATCCCAAATTTAGTTAAATGAAAATCGCTTGGGTTTATCATTTCAACCCATAACGATTTTCTCCTATTCTAAAGTCCGTTCGGGTATGTATCATTTCAACCCATAGTGATTTCTATACTAACAGGGAACTTGCAAAGTGACAACGGATATGAAAATAATAATAACAATAGGCATATATCATCAAAATAAATATAAACAATAGGATATGGTGTCATATTCCATAATTGAACAGTTACAGATAATAGCATATATAACAAATTAAATAACTATAGCCTCATATTTCAATTGTCGTTTCAATTGAAATCAAAGTTAATAAATAAAAGAACGTTAATCGTGAGTGATTGCTCACCTTTCGAGCCTAGAGGAGAGGGCGGAATGAGAAGAGATACGAATCCAAGCACAGATTTCGAAGCAAAGCAATATTGGCAAGAATTTTAACGATCAAAGCTGATAAAGAGGAATTGACGAAATCAAATCAGAGTTGGGTCGAGGAAGATAAATAGGATAAGTGAGCTATATATAGTTGTATATATAACTATATATAAATAAAACTGTATTCTAAATTTAAACATATATTAAATTAAATATATATTTTCAAAAATCATTGGTTTAAACAAAACATATCTATATGTAGTATAATTTGAAATAATGTATATGCTTAAACCCATATACAAACCAATATCCAAACACTTCTAAAATTTAAATCTTTATAAAAGTAACCTTTATAAATAAAATATTAAAATCAATATTAAAACATATAACATAAAGTTCATATATTATATATCAATACCAAATCTAACTCCGGTATATGTAAACTAATACAAACCCATGTAAACTTTATAAAATCTATATGCTACTAAAACAGATTATATATAAATAAACCAATATATAATACTAATAGTAATATATGTTAGTTAAAGTCAGTACATAAATATACTCAACACCTTCTATACTTTACAATACTTTAAACATGCTAGCACTGCAACTATACAAAATATACATAGTACTGTAAAACAACTATATACAGTAAAACAAAATAAAATAAAAACACACACACACACCTTATACAAAAAGCATACAGCAAACACTACATACATAGATATATATATGTATGTATGTATGTGTGTGTGTGTGTATATATATATATATATTTCTTCTTTATAGGCTTATATGCATAAACTAAGCCTTACCCAAGTTTATACTGTATAATATTAGATAAAAATAGGACACATCATATGGTATTATCACCTTTACAAAGTTGCTTTATAGTTTATACATACTTAAGTTTAATATACATATATATGCGAACAAGATATAGAACCAGAGATGAATCAAGGAAGAGGACAACAAAACTCACCGCGGCAAGGTAGTGGCTCGCCAAACAACGTCAGCATGGAAGAGGAGGAGATGGAGGGCGGAGATGATCAGGTGGAGGTACGGCAGTTCAGGCGGAGAGGCTAAGGGTGCAAGCCAGAGGCGGAGGAGTGTGTTCGTTTCTCTCTCTCTTTTTTTTTTGTTGTTGCTGGGTTTCAAAAGAGAAGGGAGCAATTTATGTAGAGGGAGTAAAATGTGAGCAGGTGAGTAAAAGAAGGATGCAAGCATGAGGTGGAAAGTGAAAGCATAGTGAAGTTGCAAAAGTGGAAATTGATTTACAAACGCAATTGAAATATGAGCCTTTGCCCAATCAATGTAAAAAAAAGTACACAAATAAATGAATATGGGACAAATGAAGATGAAGGGGGAAAGAAATAAACTATTTGTGCGATGAGTTTATAAAAGGAACCGTGATGTGTACAATAATTGAAAAGAAAACGTACACAAATAAATGAATATGAGACAAACGAAGATGAAGGGGGAAAGAAATAAACAATTTATGGGCGATGAATTTATAAAAGGAACCATGATGTGTACAATAACTGAAACGAAACGTACACAAATAAATGAATATGAGACAAATGAAGATGAAGGGGGAAAGAAATAAACTATTTATAGACGATGAATTTATAAAAGAAACCATGATGTGTACAATAATTGAAACAAAAACGTACACAAATAAATGAATATGAGACAAATGAAGATGAAGGGGGAAAGAAATAAACTATTTATGGGCGATGAATTTATACAAGGAACCATGATGTGTACAATAATTGAAACGAAAACGTACACAAATAAATGAATATGGGACCAATGAATATGAAGGGGGAAAGAAATAAACTATTTATGGACGATGAATTTATAAAAGGAACCATGATGTGTACAATAATTAAAACGAAAACGTACACAAATAAATGAATATGAGACAAATGAAGATGAAGGGGGAAAGAAATAAACTATTTATGGGTGATGAATTTATAAAAGGAACCATTATGTGTACAATAATTAAAATGAAAACGTACACAAATAAATGAATATGAGACAAATGAAGATGAAGGGGGAAAAAATAAACTATTTATGGGCGATGAATTTATAAAAGGAACCATGAGGTGTACAATAATTGAAACGAAAACGTACACAAATAAATGAATATGAGACAAATGAAGATGAAGGTAACCTTATATATAATATTAAAAAAAATCAATATTCATTTAATATTATGTATATTCTTTCAAAATCTAAAGGCTACGTATGCATGAATTCATATATGCTTATCTTTGTACATAACAAACATGCAGACTACCAATTTTAATGCAGACCTTAAATCAACCCTTAAAACATATACTTCATATATGTAGTTAAATATAGTATATACTTCTCTTCTTCTTCGATTCATATGATATATGAAACCCTTAACTATCGTATTTATAGCTGACGACATATGTACAAATATACTAAATATGCACTAAAATAAACTGGAAATAGTGACACAAAAACCCAAAATCAAATATATATATATACATACATACATACATATATATATACATACATACATATATATATATATACATACATACATACATACATACATATATATATATACATACATACATACATACATATATATATATATATATATATATATATATATATAACATGACTAGAAATCAAACTTCAGTAAAACTATATACTAGTATCAAGACTAACATATATATATATAGCTATTATAACACATATAAATAAAATAAAACTCGGTATAAATATGCTTTACTATATATACACTTCAAATAGACCATCATACATATACAGTGGTTTTCCAAAATAAATATATATGGAACGTACTCAATATACTTAAAATTTACACATCTTGCTGAAAAGCAAAAGGAGACCGTAAATTTATTACCCACACTATTGATATTTATACCCAACAGAAATGAACTATGCTATCCAATTTACATCAAACTTAACTTATATTATAATATAAATAATAGTTTATAAAGTTTTTGTACTAAATCGTATAGGTATAACCACAACCAAACTTTAAAATATATGTATACAGCTCGCACTACAAATCATTAATATACATAACATATTTTCTTTTTCTTTTTTTCAAAATTTTATTATTAATTATTTCTCAAAAATCCAATTCAATACTTTATAAACTAATTAAAAATTGCTAAAAATTTATGGGTCGTTACAGAGAACAAGCTTAAAGAGGTTCTTTGCATCACTATTCGTCATATTGTAGATCCTTTGATCGTTGAGAATCTAAACAAAGCTGCTTAAGATGTACGAAAGATTTATATTTATGTAATGTATATATTTGTATTGTACACTTATTGTAATGTTATCGATCTTGTAAATAATGAAAATTTTGTAAATATCACCTGGACTATGGTCCTTTCCTGTACTGTTATTTCTAATACATTTGTTTGATTGCTTGTTCCATTATTCGCATTATTTCTGATACATTTGTTTGATTGCTTGTTCCACTATTTGCATTATTTCTAATACATATGTTTGATTGCTTGTAAATATCACCTGTATATGTTATTTGCGAAGATTGGTAAATCATTATGCCAATCATATAAGAGTAAACGAAAAGTAATTGTATTTTATTGTATTTCTTAAAACCCATTATTGGTTGTGATGAGAAATAATGAAGACTTTAACTTTAACCACATTGTTAGAATATTAAGTCTCATGGCAGAAAATCTTATCTTGAAAATTAGTAGTAGAAACCCAATGACCCATATTCGGATATTAATGAAATTCGAAAGTTTAGAAGTCCAAAACCCAGACTCGAGTATTAATGGATGATAACTGAATATTCATAATAACGATCTTATTGATAGAAGTCTTTGACCCATATTTAGGAATTAGTAGTGGATAATCAGAAATCCACAACAGAAATCTCAAGCCAAGGTTATGGCATTAAAGTGAAGTTAAGCAATAGTCTCAGAACCCAGATTTGGGTATGATAAAGACTATAAGTGATCGATAAAGGCCTGATACCTAGATTCTGGTATTAATAAATGAAGTTTAGAAATGAGAGACTCGAAACCCAAATTCGGGTATTAATAAGCATAGTTCTATTCTACTCATTAGATTCTATCTTCTTTGAAATGCATAAATCCTTTAGGCCTTCTATGCAGTTGTGGTTTGATTGGCCGCTTCTTGAGCTAGGACATCTTTTCCCATCATTTAATATGTAACTTATTAGGCTTAGATGTTTTTTTCCTTTGTTTGATGAGCCTCTTCTTGGGCTTGGACGTCTTAGTTCATCATTTGATGATCCTCTTCTTAGGCTTGGACATCTTTGCCTATTGTTTGGTGAGCCACTTCTTGGGCTTGGATGTCTTAGTCCGTTAGTGTCTGGTGCTTTTGGTTAGATCATTTTTAGAGGCTGGAATCAAGGACTTACTTAACCTCTCTCCAAGAGGCACCTTGACCTGACAAGAGGCCCGACCAAGGGCTTGTCGATGCTTTAACCTGGCCGTAGTATGGCGTGGATAAAGGCTTACACTCCTCCCTTTAGGAGGTGCCTTGCCTGAGAATAGCATGGCGTGGACAGAGGCTTGTCGATGCTTTATCCTAGCCATAGCGTAGCATAGATAAAGGCTTACACTCCTTCTATAGGACGTGCCTTAACCTGACAAGAAGCACGACCAAGGGCTTATCAATGCTTTAACCTGGTTATTACATGGCACGGTTAAAGGCTTACACTCCTCCCTCCAGAAGGTGGTCTTCCCTGGCCAACTCGGCGCGGACAGAAGCTTTGACCATTTAAGGTAATGTCCAAATAAAAGTAGCATTTCACTCACAACCATGTAGATTATCTTTAGGAAAGTAGCTCTTTATTGATCTCATTCGGTATTTCTTTACAAACTCGTTA
This sequence comes from Allium cepa, assembly GCA_030765085.1. Lineage (NCBI taxonomy): Eukaryota > Viridiplantae > Streptophyta > Magnoliopsida > Asparagales > Amaryllidaceae > Allium > Allium cepa. The sequence continues at coordinate 514,694,849 of CM060941.1, forward strand.
ATTTTGCCTTGATGGAAGAATTTGATTATCATCCCCTCCAGGGCTCTGCAGTGATAAGTTTCGTGACCATTCAACATATGGTAATGGTAGTAGGATCTCCACAGATTCCTTTCATTCTTTGGTTTCTTTTTCTACGACGGCCAATAATTGAGCTCATCCTTAGTTAACAAGTAGACATTCTCTATGGATGCCTTTAGGTTTCATTCTTAAGGAAGTCTTGACTTGAACCTATTTCTTTGGGATGGATTTTCGGTTTATTGTTACTGGGCCTTGTAGTTTCACCATCATCGATTGCTTTTCTTTTTTACACCCATTGGAGTTCCCGTGTTAGAAGTGTTCCAGATGCAGCTTGTTGCCATTTACATTAAAAGGCGTTATAGTCTGCCGTTATTCTTAGTTCAAAGATTGTGCCTTTGGCATAGTGTTGAATTATCTTTCTCAATTGATTAAACAAGTTGTCATTTCCATTTTTCCTTTCTCCTAAGGAAAAAATAGGGGTTGGACAAATATGAAAGGGATTTAAGCGCTATTTTTCTAGGTCATATAATTCCGCTCTTTTCTTCTTTATAATCTTTAAAACTTTGAACCTTAGCATTTGTTATTCATATAGGTCGGGATCTTGAGTTATTCTTGGGGAGAATCCTATTAAGTTTGGTTCTAAGCATCCTTGCTTAGATCTTTTGATTCATCTAGCCATGATGAAATAAGGTCATAATTATTTGAGCTTGAAGTAGGATTGGATTAGAGACAGGTGATGCTGGGTGTTTAACAGAGTAAGAGGTTCATGCCCTCCTTCTAGCGCCAAAAATGATAATAAGAAAACTTGTCAACAGCCCAAAGCTGATTTAATAGGAAAAGTTACTCCTTTTTGGTTTCTTTTGCTTTATTGGAGTGTGCTAGGATGTGAAGGCCTTCCTTAGATTATCTTTTGAATCAGTCCTTATTATGAAACTACCTTTTTATTGACCTTCCAACTTGGTCGAAAGGTTTGAATACTCCTCTTTTTGGTCTATCGAGATGAATAGAGTTGTTGGTTATCCCTTTGAAATAGCCTTTTCGAAGCGGTTGCGGAAGCCTAAAGGACGGCTTTACGATTCAAGGGTATGATTTGTTCTGAATTATTTCGACCTTGTCGAAAGCTGGAATCTTAAGTGACTTGGATTTGGACCTGGAATTAAAGGTAAAACTGGCTTGAGTTAAGGTTTCGATCCACTGGTAAGTAGAGATCCAATGAAAGGTGGCACAGAGTAAATAATTGGGATTACTTGAAAATACAAGGGTTTCGACCAGGTCGAAAGAGGACTTTCGATGTGTTCGATACCTGAAAACATGGTTAGATCTAAAAAAAACTTTTGAAATAACTAAGTAATCAAGAATGCTGAGATCTTCCTTTTTTAATTCAATGGAACCTTTACTGATCTAATGAAGACTTTGCAGAACAATTTTCCCCAATTTAATTTACAAATTTAGATTACAACTTTTAGAATTAAGAAATTGCAAGCATAGAATAAATGAGTTTGGATCCCTGAAACCAGACTCCTTAGGTCTTATTTATACATGTGGGTCAGCACCTTTCGACCTACTGCTTTCGACCTGGTCGAAAGATGGTTTCAGAATTGTCTTTAGAATGCTTTTGATTTCTTTAACACTTGCACATCCCTCTGCAATGCTTTCGAATGGGCTTGAAAGCTTTTGTCTTTATCGAAAGGGATGGTTGCGCCTTTCTTATTTGTGTTCCTTCATAGGAGCTTTCGACTTTGTCGATAGGCTGCCTCTAGAGGTTTCGAAAGTGTTGAAATGATGATGGTTTTGACGTTGTTAATAGCTTTCAAACTTTTACTTGCGACTTGTTGTAACCTTCGCTGGATATTAATAGCTTTGACTGGTTCGAAAAGCTTGGCTTGGATTTCGAAAGGGTTGTTCTAACCAAGGTATGTTCCTGAGTGGTTTGAATGAAGGTGAAACCTTTGATTTTGAAAGGTTTGGCATGCATATGAAGAGTAGTCATTTTTTGCCTTCGAAAGGTGTTTCTTTAACTCATTCGAAGGGTCTTCTTGCATGCGGAAGCACCTGCTTCGAAAGGTGGTCACTGAAGCGGAAGGATTCTTTCGACCCTTTTAACCCGTTCGACCCATTCGAAAGGTTGTGATACTTTTGGACTTTGGCTGTAGCTTCTCTTCGATTCCTTCAAAAGGTCTTATTGGAGCTTCTTTCTCTTATTCTTCCTTGTCTTTTAATCAATCTGATTTCTAAAAGGTCAAAAGGATATTTGATATTAACACCCCTAAAGCATGCTTTTGTGGATATAAAGCGTTCTTTAGTCAAGAACATGTATCGATGCTGGCATATTATCGGTTGTTTCTTCAGATTATCCATTGGATTAATTACGGTGAATCATCTAGTTCTATTGGACTCACCTACAAATCTACACCCATCAAGGTCAAGGATTTGTATCATTGCCTGAAATTCAATAATAATTCATTATCATTTTATGTTTTCTTAGGATTAGCATATCATACATAAATCATAGTGGTATATTGCCTTTGATTGGGGAATTACCTATAAATCATTTAGTATCTTCTATCATTCCATTATAAGTAAATCCAACTAGATCAAGGCAATAATATTCATCAATCATTCAGTAATTGTAATCAAAACATTTAACTCAGACGGTGCTCATATTTGAAGTCAAGTTTTAATCTATCCATATTAAGTCATGGTAAATCGACACTGAACCAATCCACCCACTCTTTGGCAAGGGGACTAAATATTTAAGGTGAGTCCATCTGCTTACTCTCCAATGAGGGGACTCGCTATCCTAGACAATTCCATCCACTCACTCTTCTGCATGGGGACTTATATCTCCCAAGCCATCACTTGGTATCTTTAGTCGAGAGTTCCATAATCTCTCTGTCTATTCATCAAAATATGGGATAACTAAGTCCCTTTATCATGCAATAGCAATGCCAAAGTCAAATAACATGTTCAAATGATTTTATTTCTAAATATCAATCAATCGATCATCCAAAGAGTTCAAATTGAAATTCATTAAGCAATAATCAAAGCAATTAGTCTAATCAAGGATTATTCTCAGGCTTAAACTCAAAGCATGCCTATGAGACCGACCAAGGTCTAGTATATATGTTAGTAGTCCAATAGCAATCTTTTATATTCACTGAAAAAAAATAAAAAGAAAAAAAAATTAAACATAACTCCAAACCCTCCCGATTATGGAATTACCATGTGTGACCCAGATCCCTATGTGCAATTAGGTATATCCATAAGAAGTGGTGGTTGCTCATGCTTCATCACTACAGTTTGTGTTACCGTTTACTGATTCCTTGTGTGCTATCATAATCGTTTATTTCGAACATGTTCCTCTATCAAATCTCGCAAGTTATGCACTCTTTGTTTTATATCCATGCAGCTCATGGGATAGACTGTACTTCCTAAAATTTTCTCTTCCATTCTTTAGGTTTTCTCTTAAAAGGCTTTCTATAGGGAATATGCCCCTTATTATTAAGGTAAATCCTCTTTGGGGTTTTAGTCAAGTCAGTGTAAAAGGCAAACTTTGGTTCTCTCTTTGGGCATTTTCAAGCTACTAAACTTTCATCGGCCTTCTTTTTTCCCTTATCATTTTAGGGTCATGCCTTGGATGGTCTTCCATCCTCCAAGACATTAACTTCATCACTGTAAGTTTCCACATCTTCCTAACACAAATATCTTTTAGCTTGATAGAAGGAATCTAATAGATCCAGTAATGGATTCTTTTCAAAACCTTTTTAAACTCTGATTTATTAGCAACTCCAACAATCACCACCTTAAGAGCTATAGGTGGGTTTGGTTTCTAAATGCAATGATAGCTGCATTAAATCTTGTCAAATAACTCGGTGAAGATTCATTCTCTCTCTTCCTTATGTTTGATAATGTCATCACATTACTTGACAATATGAACTCTGAACAAGCTCGTAATCTCTCTATTTGCTTATTCCACGTGCTGATGAACCTATTATCAAGTTGGAAACCTCACAATAGTCAAATCAGTTAAGAACAATGTGAATCACCATCCTATCAATTTCTCTAAAGCTCCTAACACTCTTGATAGAGTTAAGGATAGGCCGTATGGGAAATTATGTAATTTGTTACATATATCAAACTCTACAATAGATCTTGTACATGGTAATGGTGTTTGATTTCTATTATATACTATGTATATTGTGATATGATTAATTAAGTAACTAATGTAAAGTACACAAATAAGAAAATCCCTAAATGAAATGTTATGTGTTTGTATATGTAAATAGTGGCAATCGTGAGTAATTAATCATAACATAAAATAACACTTTGTTTTAAATATTCTTGTTCAAGATGTTTCGGGAAGGATATTGATACTTCCGTTAAGGCCGGAGTACATAACGATGTCCAAATGTTGGGAATTATATTATACATGTCTATTGGGAGTATCAAGAGGTTACGATAATAATTGGATCACTATGGAATGACTAATTGGAGAGTTTTCTATTGGTCAATAATAACTAAGATCGAACAAGATATCTCGAAGTGATGATATTACACAGTTCTCTCGACTTTAGAATATTTTTGAACTTCAGTGTGGACACTCTAATTTGATTATAGTTAAATCATAGTATAGTGTCCATCAAATGACTATAGTTCGGTCTGAGTCGAAGCATTATAAGTGAAACACAATTCATTAGAGAATTTGTATCCTCAATTATTTAAGGTTTATATCATGTTCAACTATAGTCAACTCTAAGTCAAAATCTTTTGCAAGAGTTGTACGGTTCAAAATAAATGTTATTACTGAACCAAAGACATTGTTATGGACTAACAGAGTTGAATGTAGGTGATGTTGGAATTTTGACCGAAACCAAATTTCATAAATTCTGAAATGATACAGTATTGACAAAGAGAATATGTGTAGAAAATAGTTGCTAAAAGTGACTTCTTTAGAAAATCTAAAATTTGATGTGACTAGAAAGGTCTGAAAATATGGGATTTGCTAAAAAGTGTACATTATCATGTTATTTTTCGATTTGATTTATAAACAATAACTATAGAAAATTAGTCAATCTTTAGTTGTTTCTTAACAACCACAAGTACGCAACCTCTTGATGTCGCAAATGATTATAAGTAAATCACTATTTGTTTTATAGGGAGAATCACTAGTTTAACTAGTGTATCAATAACACATTCTCTAAGCACCTTTAATCATATATGCACCAAATGACTGATATGAAACACTATGCACTTATGCACATGCATATACTAGCCCGAATATGGTTAACTATACACCCTTATTGCACATTCATTATACCTTCATTGAGAGCACACCAATAATCCTCATCACAACTTTTTAGGTTCAAATCAGGTACTCACATTGTAACAACAATCTCCAAAACAACCCTAATTTTAGGTTCAATAAAAGCCCAATCAAACTTTAGGTCCATTCAAGAGCTAGCCATTGGTTGGTAAACAAAGCTATCTATCTTAGATTTTAGAATTCCACGACGAAAAGGATAAAATATAATAACAATATAAGTAACCATTTAACATATTAAAAATATAAGAAATACAACATTTCAAATACCCATAACACAATGTCAAAAAATAGAACACCGTCAAGTCAAAAAATCTTTGTACATCAATTTAAATCAAAACATAGATAAATAACTAAATTGCCACAAGCCTTTACCATCTAACTTTCGATCTTAATCCCTGACGTTCCCTCAAACCATCGATTGTAATGAGGAGGGAGTCCGAGCAACAAATGTCTGGTGAGTGAAAATTTCAAGTCTTACCTCAATAGTATTTGCACAATATCACTTAGATGAGTATTATGTCTTATTCATCCTACACTATGTTCTATCGAGTATACCTCCTGGTGTATGCCAAAGGCTCTTCCAATCCAACTCCATAATGTGTCTCCAACTGTAAGCCAATAACCTTTTCCAGTCCACCTTCGTAACTATATATAACACGGGTGCAATGCAACTATGGAATATATCGGGTCTGACATTCCATCTTTGCCAATTGTGTCCTCACAATGTGAGAGAAAGTACCCAAACCAATTAATACCTCTTTAATGGGAAATAGATAGACTCTGATCTTAAACACATATACCCTAGGTAGATCCCCATCAAATACCAAGACCCAAGGGAGAGCCCTCTTTGGTACATCCTAGCTTACATCATAATAAATCCCATAAGTCCACTTAATACTTCTTTGATGGGGAAGATGCAGACCCTGCAATAGCCATCTGATACCTCAAACCCAAAGCGGTCCCCTTCCAGAGATGTCCAACAACCGTGACTAAAAGATAATCCCGACCATTTAATACTTCTTGAATGGGATGTAAGCAGACCATAGAATAGCTACTCAATACCCCAAACCCATAAGTAGGCCCATACTGGGATATCCGTTTTACGACCCATAACCCAAACACCGATGTCACACACTAGTCCGACCATTCGTAGGTGCTAGTAGCTAGATTAGCTAGACTAACTTATTCTACATGGTTGGGAATACCTCGTATCCACCATGGGTACTTATTATAAAGGATGCATCCCATTAGCTCCAAATTCACACTACAATTAGCAAACTTAGTCATATTTCTGCTCTCCAACATTTTAAAATATACTAAGATACACACACACACACAAAAACACTATAAACACATAATAAACCTCTCCTGCATTTATGCATTAAGGTAATATAAGGGAAACTCCTTGTTTTGCTTTTAATTATGGATAAGTTGCCATAATTATCCTTAACTAGCTTCCTATAGGTATTAGCGTTATTTATTACCTGTGTATTTTATATGTTATGACTTATACATTACTAATATATTTATTCTTAATGTAAATATTATACTAACTAGTTTGTATTAAAGATTCCTAAGTGTGCATAAAATTATTTCTATACTAAAGTTTTTGCTTCCTATACGAGTTGCTAAGATAACATAAATGTCAAAACTTCCACATCCATACAAATCTTAGACCAAAACCATAGTTCTGAAAACTGCTCATACATATATTAAATAAGCTAGACAAAATAGACTTGCATATATATATATATATATATATATATATATATATATATATATTCAAGAGAATGGCATTAAAGTATCTAACTTATTTTACATTAAGACAGTAGAATTAACGCCTCTATTTCAAGAAACAAAACTTTACAATTTAAATTCTTTATCTTCCGGTTAACTATTACATATATATGAGTGACGTGAAAAAGGATTCAATTTACTTAAATTACAAAAATAGGCGATGTAAATTACAAATAAAAAAAATTCCACACTTTGCATTCCATTTTCTAATTCTTTTCTTTTAAAACCTTCGCCACAACAAATAGAAAATGGAAAGTGGAAGTTGAATATAACATCAATTATCCATATTGCAAATTTAAAAAAAAAAATCTACTACATTAACATGAAACAGTCTAAGCCAAGTAATCTAAGAATTAACATTTACATGGGCATTTTGGATTTTAAATTTAAGGTTTTTGTATACAAAATTTCCTAAGGCATAAAATAAATTCAAACTTTTAATACACAATTTACTAATAAGAGAAAAACAAAGACTTCCACTCATAAAAGGCTTTCCATGAATTTCTTTGGATTCGATTCCACGCCTTTACCTATTTCCTCCTTTAGTTATCTTCTTTTAACTTTACAATATACAACTATTCAACTATATATAGATTAGATTCAAATTTAGGGATAAGGGATAATAGAAACAAAGAAATATACATATAGCTAAAACTTATTATCCTTTTCCCATTTATTTGATTGAATTTTCCCTCATGTTTGAATCTTCGGTTTATTGAGGAGTAAGAGAACTGACAGAGTTTATTTAGTGTTTCTATTTTTCTTATGAATAAATGTGAGCATGTTAGCCTTTTATTTATAGTAGTTGGAACACGTCAGAACCGTCGGATCGAGAATATTATCATTAAATTATATCTTGGCCGTTCTGGCCTAGGAAAACACTAGCTGCCTCCCTTTAACTGGGCGACATGCCTTTCTAGGAAGGTCGATCGCTAGCAGTCGAGAATTATTTATTGCCATTTTTTAATTTATTACCCTTTTAATCAACGTTAACCATTCCTTTGACCCTAAGCTATCTTTAATGTTTATTATTTAAAACTTATTTCTAGTTATTTCCTTAATTCATTTGAATTATTTTCAAAAATTTTAAATGTCAATAACTTCTTCATTTGAACTCCGATCATAAAACTTATATATGAAAATTTCTTAGGAAATCGCCATGAGGTCCAATGCTTGCAAAATTTCCTCTTTTAGCCTTATTATTAGTTAATTTTTTTTTAATTTTTAAATATATCGTTACATATCCGTATACACATGAAATAGGCATACTAGTTGTTAGACATGATACTATGTTTCATAATCAACGGAAGAAGTCGTATGGAGAAGCATAAGTGTAGAGGCAAAGGGACAAGGGTGAAGGAGGAGTGTAGCAGAGGCTTATAGCTTTAACCATAGGCAACCAGTCGGCAAGTGGCAGCCACTAGTCAACCAAAACAATTTCTAGTCAACTCGTAAAGCCACTAGGGTATATAGCAATTTTTTGGCCTGAGCATAATCCTGTGTTTATAGTCGACTAGAAAAATCTATTAGTCCACTGGAGCCTATCAAGGGTTGGCATTTTCAATTGATTAGTGCGATGGTTTCTAGAGAAACTAATGATAAATTCTCATCGACATTTTGTTCTTTTTGCAACCTTTTTGGAGTTTCCATTATAGATTCAGCATATCTTCTACATGTATTCTTATCCAATGAGGAGGTCATCTATAAACCACAAAAATAGACCCAAGATTTATTATTTTACGAAAATTTTAATAGAAACAAAAGAGTGTTTTGTTACTTCTTATTTTAGGTTTAGCCTCCAAATTGAAGTCAATCTTGTAATCATTTTCTGATATGAAGTGATGAAGATCTACTCTCCCCAAAGAGGATGCACATATCTCACGATAGTGGAACCACTATAAATCTCATGTGTGCTTTATTGTTCTTTGTTTCATCTATAATCTATGTTTCTGTAGGATCTAGATTAACCCTAGAGGGGGGGTGAATAGGGTTATAGCAAATTTTCTTGATTTAAACACAGAAACAAACTGCAGAAATAAATATGCTGAAAAGTAAATCACACACAAAATTTACCCAGCTTCGGCAACCCCTGCCTACTGCTGCATTCCCAGATTTCTATTAGAATTAAGCAGTATCCCGCTTACAAACACTCTAACAAACTCGCAAACCCTGCTCCCACTTACAAACACTCTAATAGACTCGCACCCCCTGCTCTCTCCTATAGAGTTTTGCAAACTCGCAAACCCTTGCTCCCGCCTATAGAGTTTTGCAAACTCGCACACCCTGCTCACTGAACTAATTCTAACTAGATAATCTGACACTACCTACAACCTAGGTGGTGATTTACCAATACTTTGATTCGAAAAGTAAAAACAACAAAATAAAAAACAACTTTAAACTTGAAACCCTATTTGAATATAAACTAAAACCCCCCTTTAAAATAAACAAAGCCTTTTAAACACAACAAGGCCGGCCCATTTTTATTTCTTTAACCCGTTCCTCCTTTTGTCTTTTGAAGAAAGTGTCGGCCGATCCCCTACTAAATTAGGGCTTCGTTCTTCGATCCAAATTAGGGCTTCGTGCTTTGATTCTTCGTTCGATCTGACTTGTGTTGCTCTTGCTCGCTGCTTCGCTTATGATTGATTCTCTGGTTTGCGTTGCTCCTCTGTTGATCGAGTTTGTTGTTGCGGTATGTAATTTTTTTCTTTCGTTGCTGGTTAAATTGCTTGCTTGAACTCGATGCCTATGATGATAATTGGGTTTGATATTTATATGAATTCGAATCACTTGAATTTGCTCGTATTCATTTACACTTTCCTAATTTTTTGATTGCCTGATGCGTACGGCTTTCTTGATATTTGCGACTACTTGATGCACACGGTCTTGATTTTGAAACGTTCGATTTTCTTCTTGATTCATACGGCAGAAACTTTCCTTTTTTTCTTTGCTTTGACTTTTTCAAAGACGTATCTGACTTCGGCTTTACTGTGTATTACTTCGTGACTGCCACGGCTTCGGCCATCGTTGTGTTCATCCCTGTGAGCTTCGTCTCTGGCCATTCCTCATATAAATTGATTCATATTTGATATGCTGTCTTGTACTTGATATTGTTGACTGATGTTCACTTCACTCTTGACACACTTGAACTTGATTGTTACAGTATTCATATGAATTGTTGTGTTTACACCCCTTTCTGTTGCTCTTGTGTTGCATTTGATCTTTCTGGTCTTGTACCTGTCCTGGCTTTGGTTGTTGCAGTATGTCACTGCATTTGGTCTGAGTCACTTGTATCCATTCTCGTCCAGGCTTGAGTTTTGCATTGGTTTCACTGGTGCATTCTCACTTTGGTTTCATGATGTACTTGCTGCCTGGATTGATTTTGTCCAGTTCATGTTGTCTTGAGTATTTGGTTCCTTACTTTTCATTGTTGCTTGGATATTGAACTTGAGATGTTTCAGTTTGCATGTGCTCTGCACTGTGTCTTGTTCACCATGTTGCAGCTGCTTGTTGTAGCTGAACTTGTTGTTGTACATGTTGCACTGATTTTCATTGTTGTTGTTATCTTGTACAACTTGTATCATTGCTGCTTGTTGTTTTTTTTTTCATTTTTGCTGTGTCATTTCTCCAAATCTATCTGCACTTTTGTCACTGCTTGTAGTTGTTGTACACTTGTGGTCTTTGAGTTGCTGTGTTGATTCAGCTTGCTACTTTCTGGTCTTTGTTTGCTTAGTGTCATTTCTTTGTGGTCTGCACACATGTGCTTGTGTATTTGCTCATGTACATTCTGCATCGTGGTTTCAAACATGTGAGTTGTTGTCTGGTTGCTTTGTGTAGTTGCCACTATATCTGTAGCTTGCATCACTGTGTATTATGACTTTTTTCAGTCATGTTGAACTGTGTACATTTGCCTTACTGAACTTGATTTTCTGGTTGGTGCATTGCCATATAGTACATATGAACTTGGTCTCTGATCCTTTGGTGTTTCTGTGTTCATGCTTGTGACATTCATGTTGCAGCTGGTCTTTGCATCCATTCATGTTGATTTTTGAAATTTCACTTGAATTGAATCCAGTTTCAAAAACTCGGGTTTGACCTTGTGCTGCTGACGAGATTTTGAATATATTGCACCTGAGTTGAACCTGTCTGTATATTTGGATTTGACCTTGTGCACACCTGTCCCTGTAACGTTATCAAATGTATATCGATGTGCACGGCCTTGTGGCATGTACAGTGATACACTATGCATGTCACATTGTTCGTGTATGATGAATTCAAATGTGAACAATGACGAACAACCCAAATAACTGAGGCAAATCATATTTTCAAAAATCATATTTTATTTTATATTGCAAAAATATTTTTTGTTCAATTGTACTGCATTAGTGAATATTTTTGTAGATTGCTCAGATGCTGGATTCAAACTGGAATGAAGTTGAATATAAAACTACGAGTGTGAGTGATATGTAGTGAGGAATTTATGTAAACTGAATTGTGATGTAATTGTGATGTAATCAAAAATGTATATGTATGGTGAGAGCTTGAATTTGTACTATTCAAGATTGTAATAAATATTTGTTTGAGTAAAATTTCTGTTTGAATTCAAATTCCATTCAAATTCTGTGTAATTTATTTTATTCAACAAATATTTATTTAATCTATAAAAAATAAAATAGTACATTAACAAATACATTTAAATGAATATATATATGTTTATTATCATCAAACAAAATCATATAAGCGCACGGCGCATATTCATACAGTTTCCTATTTTTGGGATATCAATTTTTTTTGTTTGTTCTATATGACCATTAACATGTTCCTATTATAATCTCTATTGCATTAGGGTTGATTAGATCATTGGAATTTTCTCAACATTTTGATATTAGAGCCATTAGATTAGTTGATAGAAGGTGTTAGGTAATATTGTAGGAGATGAGGGTACCTCATTTGAAGAAAGAATCTATGTTAGAGGATCTTATATTGCATCATAATCCCAGTTAGAAATAAAGAAGTGGAATGGAGATAATGACATCGAGAAATGGCAGTGGAGAGTGAAGGTTGTTCTAAGAAGGAATATAGTTTATCTTGTGGTAGTGAGATTGAGAAGTTGTCGGCTGATATTTTAGCCGCGGCAAAGGAGGAGATGAAAGAGTGGGCACTCAGTCTATAGTTAGCCATGAAGAGAATGTTATCTCGGTGATTAGTGGTTAAACCACCAATAGAGGAATTTAGATCAAGCTTGAGAATATCTACTCAAAAAAATCTGTAACATCCCCCATTTTGAGTCCCGAAACAAAACGATACAGATGCTACAGACATATATGGTATTAATTCTAGTGACAAGATGCCGTTATGTTAATGGTATCCACTATATCAGAAGCATAAGAGGATGAAATAATTTCAAACACAATTTCAAAGCAATCTTTCACCTTTTAGTTAAAGATAACATTCCATATTTGTTATATAAACCTAAATATTTCCCAGGTTCAAAAAAATAATATAATTATTACAAAATACTCCAAGTACGACATATGAAGATGCCGCATTGGTTGATCAGCGAATAGACAGATACATCTACTGTCAACACATTCGTATAACAACTGACATAACACTACGAATAACCTCTATAGATAGACTTCTACATAGCTAGCTATTCCTCCTGCATGTCTCTGAAATCTTTATTCGCTAATCTTATTAACTTGTGAAGCCCTTACTCCCGACCTACTCAAACCTAATTTTGAGCACTCGAGAGTTTATGAGGAAAACATAAAATTTGAGTCGGATAAAAAGCCCTAGTTTGAATAATAATACGCCATCTCAGTTTATTAGATATTCAGCAAGACTAATCCACAAAGCGGAACAACATCCCAGTAATATCCCTTTTCAAATATATATTTTGCAAATCAAATTCCTACAACCAAACTAGTTATAATAAATAATATTAAAAATTGTGTGCATGTATGCAACATAGGTAATCATGATTATCCATCAAATCAGTGGACTATCCGTCCTAAAGTTTAGTTTTCATGGGTTAATTACCAACCTATATGGCTGCCTTGGGACTACCAAATATACCAAATTTTCTAACTAACTGTTAAAAGAATACTAAACGATCTATCCAAATACACTTATCCTAATGTTTACCTGACTACCAGTTAATCTTGTAGTTTTGATAGGCTTACTGTGAACCTAAAGGTTTTGCAAGCCAACCTATAACCTATCTTATCTTTAGGTGTTTCTTTCTATGCATAAACCTACCTTTTATCTTACACTCGACAAAGTTCTACACATTGGAATTTTCGAGGCTCTACCCTGCACCAATCCCATTTGTTTTTCTAATCTCTGAGTCAATTCATCCTATCACAGTCTATCCAAAAGTGATAAGGAAAATAATTTCTTTGGTAAAATTTTGGGCTAAATACCCTTTTCTATTTCCTTGAAAACACTTTCTTCATAAGTGATTTAACCATTGAAATCATATCTTTAAAATAAGGAAAACTATAGTCCTATCCTAAACATTTTTGCTTGATATATGCTTTTGTAAATTAACATTAGTAAATCTCTAAATCATTTGGAAGTTAACTCACTTCCAAACCATAGGCTATAAGGCCAAAACAATATTACACCTTCATATTGATAATGCTCGGCGACCTCATCGCCATTAAGGGCGTTCGCCCTTCTTTAATGTAAAAATATGTTAAGCCTTTAACTTTTAAAACGTAAGGTCATAGGGCTGCTAATATGAATAACGCACTTCATAAAGTGTTGACATTGTAGGATATAAAACATAGTTTCCATAGTTAAAGGTCTTAAAGCTGAATGTCGACATAGTTAAATCTCAGCAACAAATACCTTTTTTAAAAATAAGCGGCTTCATTAGGATCGAAGTCAATAGGAGCGGCACCATAGCCGTCTTCGAAAACATATAATTTTGAATAAAGGCTACATCATTATCAATGATGTTGATATAGCTGATGGTGGCAGAGTTTCCTGTATTATCGAAGTCAATAGGTATAAAAACATGTATGGCGTCAATATTGCCACTATAAGTACTTCATAAGCAATATAGTCAGCGATCTTATGGGTATGTAGTCCCATACCCTTATATCTTTTATATAAGGCAAATACCTGGAAAGTGAAGCCTTTTTCAAACTTTCAAAACCGCCCTTTCGTTACGCCACTATAAGTACTTCATAAGCAATATAGTCAGCGATCTTATGGGTATGTAGTCCCATACCCTTATATCTTATATATAAGGCACATACATGGAAAGTGAAACCTTTTTCAAACTTTCAAAACCAACCTTTCGTTTATTTGGAAAGAAAAATATTTGAAAGGGTATATCTGCCTTTTCAATATTTACATGTTTCCACCAAATTTGTATGCCACGTTCTCAACACAGTTCCCAATTTCCACCGACCCAATTATTCTTCCTTATGCCTTCTAATTCTTTTCATCTCCCCTTTTATACAAAAGTTACATTCAAAATTGCGGCAACGGTTAGTCTAAAGGTCACTTAAATCTGAAATAAAGTACAGATAAAATTCGACATACTTGCTCTACAGTGATTGGAGGATAAGGGTTTATGGAATTTTTCTACACTACTTTCTCTTCTATTATGATCTTTTTTGGTTAACTGTGTATTCATCCATTTATGATCAAATTAATATTCCCAAGATATTGAGAGCAGAGAGAATGGAGAGGGCTTGGCAATGGCAGAATAAGGATGAGACGTAGAAGTTTTTTATGTTCCAGCCGAATTCAAAAAATTGTAAGTTTTTCATTGCTACATTTTCTAAAAAGATTTGATTTTTAAACATGTAGGTAGATTCTATGACCGGATAAAATTTGAAATAAAGTATAGATAAACTTCGACATACTTGCTCTACAATGATTTGGAGCTGAGGGTTTATGGAATTTTTCTACACTGCTTTCTATTCTATTATGATCTTTTTTGGTTAACTGTGTATTCATCCATTTATTATTAGATTAATGTTCCTAAGATACCGAGAGTAGAGAGAATGGAGTGTGCTTAGTAATGGCAGAATAGGGATGAGACGTAAATGCTTTTTCATGTTCCAGCTGAATCCAAAAATTAGTATACTTTTCATTACTACATTTTCTAAGATAAAGATTTGATTTTTAAATGTTTGGGTAGATTTTATAATCGAGAAAAAATTTGATTTCTGTTCAAGATTAACGTGTACATAAATTATTTACATCACATCGACATTAAATTGTCTTCTAATGAAAAAAAAGATTCTGATCTACAATATATGTAACAGTCATAAAAACTATTGATATATACTGATTTGATGGATAGATTGTTTTAGTAAGCTTGAGTAATTAACGTGACCATAATACTTTTGTTATAAACACCACCTAATTGCCAATATTTTCTCTATTGTAGACGATGCACAGATCTTGTTTGGACTGAGATCAAACATCCTTTAAAATAATGGACAAAACACATTTCCTAAACTGAAGAGGTACCTCATTTATTTCCATTTACTGTTATATGATATTCATGTTTATAATTTGGAGTTTTACAATGCTTATGTTCTACGTTGGTTATCTTCGTATGACTATAATTTTATATTCTTCCATTTGGTTTTTCATCTTTTTTGTGTTTCTTTATGTTATAACTCTTTTTTCTTTTTAGCAATAGATCACCCCCAAAACATACACTATTTATGCATGTCAGTCTATGTTTGATCTACCATTAATTTGTTGATGTGTACTAATAGTAAAAATATAGCATTTTTGTAATGTAGATAAATGCTTTTTTTTGTAGTTAATACCACTTTAAATTTTATATTAGCATTGAAAATCTAATGATGCAACTTTCAGGATCAATGAGAAAATAAACATTATTTACAAAAGTGAAACCTAAGTCATAATAAAAGTTGACACACACACACACTGATTTGACATAGGTTGTCTTAGTAAGCTTGAGTAATTAACCATGACCATAAAACTTTAGTTATAAAGACCACTTAATTGACACTAGTTTCTCTATTGCAAACGCATGGATCCTGCTTGGACTTAAATCAAACATACTTTTGACCAAAAGTAAAAAAAGAAACACATATTTCCTGAACTAAAGAGGTATCTCATTTATTTCCATGTACTGCTATATGCTATTCATGTTTATGATTTGGTGTTTTACAATGCTTATGTTTTATGTTGGTTATCTTTGTATGTTTATAATATGGTATTCATCAATTTGGTTTGTCATCTTCTATGTGTGGCTTTATGTTATACAAATTGGGTATGGTAATTCTAAATAACACAATGTATGATGTATTTTAATTTTCTCAAAACAAAAGTTATAGCAACATATACAAATTAACGCACGCAACCTCACACATACATGCACACATAAACAATTCACCCTCACATACTAATGCACATATGCACACCTAACTACTAAATTCAACCTTTCGTTGTCATTACTAATTACTAACCGCTTACTTAACTACTACTTAATCATATGAATTTTCACATATTAGGAAGTGTTGTTGTAAAGAAGATTCTTCCTTCCTCATATATTAGTAGTCCACGAGATATGCATCAAAGATATCAAGATGCGATGGCAATAGTGCGAAGGTATGAGAAGCCTGTCTTATTTATTACTATGATATGTAATACTAACTGAGTAGAAATTTCAGAAGAATTACTTCCCGGTCAACAACCCCAAGATGGACCGGATTTAAGAACTAGGATTTTACGAGCAGAACTAGAGCAACTAAAAACTAACCTATTAGACACATGTGTTTTAGGAAAATTCATTACCCATGTCCACATTATTGAATTCCGAAAACGAGGACTACCATATTCTCACATTTCAATTATCCTAGATGAAATGATAAGATTAATAATCCCGACGATTATGATCCTTTAGTTCGAGTTGAAATTCCATGTAAATATTTAGAACCCGAACTACATAACGCTGTAATGAAACATATGATTCATTATCCATGATGACATTTTAACCCAAGAGCTGTATGCATGAAAAATAACCACAATATGAAAGGTTTTCCAAAATCTTGTTCTTCGTTAACTTTACAAGGAAATGACTCTTACCTTATTTATAGAAGATGTGACAATGGAATATAATATCGAACTGACATCAACATAATCGGTAATCGTTAGATAGTACGTTATAATCCTTACTGACTTTTGAAATATGATTGTCATATAAATGTTGAGATTTGTTTAAGTATTAAATCTGTAAAATATCTTTACTAATATGTTTACAAAGGTTTAGACCATGTATTCGTAAGGTTATCTAGTACACCTGATGATAACGATGAAATTTCAAAAGTTGCTAATGCTAAATGGATTTGTGCTCCAGAAGTTTTATGGAGAATATTTAAATTTTCGCTAAGTAATATTATTCCTTCTGTTATCGGCTTAAATACATTTACCAAATAGACGACAACTAATATTTCATGCAGAAGAGCACATACAAACTATTTTGAATGATCAACATAGATCTAAACCAATGCTTACTGAATTTTTTGTAAAAATATTTTTGATGAACAAGCACGTCAATATTTATACTATGAGCTTTCTAAAAAATTTGGTTGGACTCTACAAATAAGTAATGGAACCACAGATGAAATAACCATAGGGCAATTGGTAGAATTTAGGTTTCTCCCACTGAAGGTGATCTTTATTATTTGTGATTACTATTAACACATGTTTGGGATCCTTTATCTTTTACTGACATACTAACAGTTAGTGGAACACAATATAATACATTTAAAGAAGCAGTTGAACATAAAGGTTTGCTTGAAAATGATGATATTTTAAAGGATTGTTTGAGGGATGCTTCAAACACACATCTGCCCAATGCTTTAAGAAGATAATTTGTTACAATTTTAGTATATTGTGAACCATTGCATGTGCGTGCATTATGAGTAGAGTTTTCACCTTTCTTAATTGAAGACCATCTTACTACATCTACTACTAATGTGACTAATTCATATTCATTAGTTCAATGTCTGTCTGACCTTGACAACCTTCTCAAACAATATAACAAAACAATTTTTGATTACGGCATTCCATATAATAATTTCAATAATTTTACTCGTACTAATAGATCCACTCTTATTTCAGAAGGGTAGTGTATAGAAATACCAATAATGATATCAATTCCGTAGATAACTTGAACTCCAAACAAAAGAAGGTATTTGACACGATAATGTTTTCTGTTAAAAACATAGCTAATGCTATATATTTCATAGATGACCGTGGAGGTACAGGAAAAATATATCTATATAGAGCAATCTTAGCACATTTACAACTTCAAGGTCATATTGCAATTGCAGTTTCTACTTCTGGAATTGCTGCTCTTGCTCTTCCAAGAGGTCAAACTACACATTATCGATTTAAAACACCAATTAATTTAGACTATTCCTCTACATGTCATACTCCCAAGTAATCTGATATCGCTCAGCTTTTATTGATTGCTACCATGGCTCATCGACATGCATTTGAGGCCTTAGATAGAACATTACGAGATTTAACTAATTTAGATGCACTATTTAGAGGAAAGATTTTTATTTTAGAAGGCGATTTTCGTCAAGTTCTACCAATTGTCATAAATGGTACTAGAGCTCAAAAAGTCGATGCATGTATAGTACACTAATATTTATGGGAAAATGTTCAGGTAATTCATTTAACACAAAATATGCATGCCAGATATGATCAATCATATGCAAAAATTTCTTTTACATACTGGAAACGGAGATGAAGCGCAAGTTCAAGACAATATTATACAACTCCCAGATGATATCATCGAACCTTGGACCAATACTTCTTCAATTTATGCTCTGATTAATAAAGTGTTCATCGAACTCAATGACAGATTAGGTGATAATGACTATATAATGGATAGAGCAATATTAGCCCCTAAAAACGAAATAGTGGATGATAATAATAGCAAAGTTATAGAGATGTTTCTAGGTAGCGAGTGCATATACTAATCATTTGACAAAGTCGAAGAAGATACATATAATCTATATTAGTATGTATTCTTTAACTCATTTGCTCCGAGTGGTCTACTACCCCATAAATTAACACTAAAAGTAGGAGCACCAATCATGTTGCTTAGGAATATTGATCCAAGAATTGGATTATGTAATGGAACTACATTACTATGTCGTGTCTTTCACAGAAATCTTATAGATGTAGAAATCATTGTTGGACATTTTCATGGCACAAGAGTATTTATCTCACGTATACCACTTAAGCCTTCTGAGAATACTAACATGCCTTTCAACCTAATACTTAAACAATTTCCTGTTAAATTAGCTTTTTCCTTAACGATTAATAAATCACAAGGACAAACCATCCCTCGGGTTGGTATTTATCTTCCCAAACATGTTTCAGCCATGGTCAACTATATGTTGCTTTATCAAGAGGATTTTCACGAAAAACAACAACAGTTTTGGTGAAAAATGCGAAGATTCAAAATAAAAAGGGTTACACATACTAGAAATGTTGTATATAAGCATGTGTTATTAACATATAATCATGAACTTTGTTAACTATATTTCGTTTTTTCCACTTCACATGCAGTACTTTTACACTAAATTTCATTCTTTGCCATGTATACACATATGTTATTCCCAAATGTTGTATTACTCTATGTAAAAGGGATTTACTATATGATTATAAATGAGTAATAATTGCAATTAAAATCGTTTTCTTCATTTTACTGTTTTTTGGTCATATATTCAAATATAGCTTCTATAATTTATAACAATAGGTTAACTTTCTGTATATATGTACGATTTTTTTTTTCAATTTTATTACTACAACTAAGTTTTACTTAACATAAAAAATCCCTTATAAACCGTTTTAATTCTGCCATCAACTTATTATTTATGCTGGTCTCAAGCCCGAAAGGAGGAGAGAAAACGATTATGACAACTATAGTTACAATTTGCTGCCAAATAGTCTGTAAGCTATAATATGTCATTTTGTTTCCTTCTCATCTCAAAATGCTACCATATCTATTTCAAATTAACTATATATCCACTGAAGAAAATATTTCATTTCTGTTAGGAATCAAAGTTGGTTTTTAGGGTATGCACGAACATGCAAGAGTAATCCATAATTCCATAGGTTTATTACTTTTCTTTTTTGCTACGTAAGGTCGATCTACTTTAAAGCATATTTCTATGTTTGATCCAGAAGTTCCACAAACACGTCCATCGGACCTCGATGCGTTCTGAAAGTCAGTATTCGAAAACCGCATTATTATAGGAACACATCAAAGTCATTTTATAAAATTCAAAAAACCTCACAAACATCGTTTCTTAATACCTATTCTTCCTGCACATGTGTATGACACGTCCCAATGTACTTGTATATATAATGCGGCACTATAGCAACACATGCGACATTGTTGACGTCGACGTTGAGGATGCCAATTTCGAACCTCTTCAACCCTAACTGATTCATTTCAAACCAACATAGGTTGATATCATGTGCATCACTATTGGTTATCATCGAAGTTGTAGTAGCGATGAAGGGCAATGATGATGTCGTCATTGCCGACATGGCATTTACATAATTAATGTTAAAATTGATTATTTGTTAATAAAGATAAATTCTTTTCCATAAAACCCTATTTTTTGTCAAAATCTTATTGGTCAACGGATATTTTATAATAATTGTTTTCAAAAATTTGCCCATTACTAGAATTTATCATTCCCAAAAAAATATCAAGCTACACATTTTATATTAATATTTTGACATAATACTCAAGCTTTTCTATCTTAGATAATTCATAACAAACTATTACACTTGAGAAATATCCTAAAAAACCATAATAAATCTAATTTCTTGTACTGTTTAACATATCAAAATTCCAGGACAAGAATCATTATTTAAAATTGTTTTAAATAATTGAAACCTGAAAATAACCTATTCTGTCTACTTAGAAAATTCATAATAAATTCAAACTTGATTGGAAATTATGAAATAAAAGAATCACTTCTAAAATAATGTTTCTAAAATCATATCAAAATCTCAAGTCAATTGGGTATCATATGGTAGGTTTTCACACTTAAATCCATTATCTAATTTCATAAATAAATCCATATATTCATCAAATAAGCATATAATCATTTAAATTGCCATAACATGGAATAATATAAGCAATATAATTAGATTTATACAAACCAAAAATAATACTTAAAACATGGGATGTAGAACTATTATTCACGTTGAATGGTTTAAAAAGGTTGAGATTTATATTTGATTTAATTCCCCTAAACTTAGATCTTGTTTTCCTTATCTTTACTTCTCTTGAATCACCTTGATGGTTGGTCTTGCTCTTTTAGTTTTGTTTGTAAATGAATGAAATAAGGGAGGAAATAAGTGGGTAAGAATTTATGTTTAGGAATGTAGGTTTATTCCCATATTTTCTATAACACAACAAATTTTAAATAGCATATTTAGGAGATTTTAATTAGATAAGTTAAATAGAATAATATATGGACAAGAGTGATAAGGGAATTTGAAAACTACTCAGGGTCATACCTTAACTAAATGAATCTATGAGAATGGTTTATAAGTAAAATACTTAAGAGAGTAAGGTAAGGGCAATATGGGAATAGTCATATACCATAACCCCTAAACCCCTTACCTCATTCTCATTCACATTTTCATAAATAAAAAACATAAAAAAAGGAAAACATGGCCCGTCAAATCCCTAGGTAAAGAGGAGCTCAATATCAATTAGAGGCTAGGATTCAAGCTAGGACGATTAAAGTGAAGAATAAGTCTCAAGTTCCTTATCCAAACAAGGCGAATAATGATCTATATCATCCCATATAAATCATCTTGAATGTTTTAAATTTTGGGTTTGAGGTTTAAACCATATGATTGGATGAATGATGATATGTTTTAGTTTGAATGTCGTGCAATAAATTTAAACAAGGATTTTGTAGAATAATCTATTTTAGTTTTAAGGCTAAATCATGCAAAATGATTTCCAAATGCCATGAATTTTTAATGTGTTATGTAAAACATTATTTTGGAAATGGCTAAAATTTTCATAATATTCCAAGGTATGGATATTTTATTATGAATTATCTATGAGAGAAAATACTGAATTTTGGGTTTAAATTATTTAAAGCAATTAAATAATGTTTTTGGGTCCAAAATTTATATGTTAGAAAACATATTTAATGTGAAACATTGTGATTTTTGGGAATTTTTTCTAAGTGTATTACTTTTGATAATAAATTATTTAAGTTAGAGACTTAAATGGTTTAAATGTTTTATTGAGGGGAATGGCTTAAGTGTTAAGTTATTTCAAATCCAAATTTGATTTCGACAACTAATTCTAAAAAGGGAAATTGATAAAGTTTTTAAACCAATAAGATTGAGATAAATATTGATGGTAGGTGAAAAGTATTTTCTTTAATAAGAAAAAATGCAGTTTTTATCCATATCACATCTTCGCTACTTACCCTGTTGGCTTTCGACTTCATGCACACCCGCCTCTAACCCTTGCGCATCCATTCGGTGCCAATATACATGGTATTAATCTATTAGTACGAAGTAGATTGGACCTATGCTAAAGGTAGCAAATGTGTCGAAAGTATGCATGTGTAAGGGGTGAAGTTATATTTTCAGGTTTCGAATCTATAAACCTATCTTTGATATAATATCATCGATAGGGTTGCTGCTTTTGAACCCCTTCGATTCCCTAGCTGCTGTATTAAAACATTTCGCCTTAGTAGGAGCCCGCTTTTATAACTCTTTGAATCAATATGTTCGGAGGGTAGGGTTTCAAATCGATACCCTTCCGCAGCCATTGAAGCAGCTTTTTTTTAACTCATACATGTAAAAGGGTGGGTGCCGCTTCCATACCTTTCGACATGGTTGAATTCGCTATTTAAACCCAAGTACACATGCGATAGCATATTGCCATCACCATAGGTCTTTCAAAGGGATAGCTTTCGAATGTGTCCCATTTTATACCTTTTGTAGTTTGTTTTGTTTACAAACTATGGTTTTGAAAGAAACACTTTTAATTTGTTCTGAAGCTATGCTTTCATAACCTTTTATGCGAACCCAATTCTTTTGAAAGGTATGTTTTAAGTATTACGAAAGGTAGGTTTTTAAGTGTTTCGAAAGGGATGTTTCCAAGTGTTAGAAAGATATATTTTATGGCTTCAAAAGAGAATGTCTAAGGTTGTAAGTAATGACACAAAGGACACAGTCGAATGCCGTAGTTTTTGAATTAAAGAACCCTAACTCAATTTTTTAGTAAACACATGGCAATATAAAAATGTTTCGAAATAACATTTAACCTTGAAGTTTTAGAGGAAGATTTCCTTGCTAAAAATAATGGGTTAAGGCTACCAAACAAATTTCATTTGAAAATGATTACCAGGAATTAAACAGTGGATGTTTATGTTGTTGTGTTATTTGATCAGTTATCATGTATGCTTGTGTCATCATAATCACTTCGTTATTAACACATAACTGCATTTTAGGATGTTAAGGGCGGAATAACAGGCAAGTTGACCTAGTAGTGAATGTACAATAAACTAACTCATGTTTGAGTAGATTTGCATCTAGGAGGTCAGACAGGCCAGGATATATGATTCCCAAGGTTGATCAAAAGATTATTGCAGGTTCTTTGTAAGCCCATGAACATTTGTTATGGAAATTGTTATTGCAGGGGCCAATAGGTTCTTAGCGATGCCATGAAAACTAAGTCCAGAATAAGCTATTTAAGAGATCAATAGGTTCATAGTGATCCCATTAAAATTATGATTGGATAATGTTATTTACAGAGATCAATAGGTTCATAGTCAGCCTATGATAATTATGACATGATAGATGTTATTGAACAATCCAATAGATTCGTAGTGACCGTATGAAAAGTATGGTTGGATGATATTATTGACAGACACCAACAGGTTCTTCGTGATCCCGTAAAAACTATGAAACCGAATAGATAATCTGTAAGCTTGGAACAAGTTATTAGTTAGCCCATGAAAACTAATAGGTTAATAGTGACTCTAGAAACTATAGCATAAGACATATAGTCAGGTGGATGGGGTAGGAAATACAAAGCATATTGCATGTTTACATACCATCATGATATTATATGGATATTATGTTTACAAAGCATGGGCAATTGCATGTTTACAAAGCATATTGCATGATATGTTATGTCTTAACCATTTGTTGTTGCAGGTGAAAAGTATATGGATATTATAAACTGGGTTAAGATACAAGTAAGGGAAAAACACATTGCGCTAAGCGGTGTGGTCTCACTAGATATCTATATCGTACGAGGTGATGGGTTATTATTTACACCATACTTTTTGTCTGACTCGAAGTTTATTTTTTCCCCTTAAACTCTCGGTTGCTTAATTGATTTTGAGTAGTTTGAGAGTTAAAGTTTTCAAGTTCTTATTTAGACGAATAAGCTTTCTGAGACGTGCAAGAGCAAACTAGCTATTAGGAGTTCTTTTTGTTCTAATTAGATGTAACGGCAAAGTTATTTAATTGTCTATATTTAGACTATGATCAACCAAGGGGGCATTATCATATGTCTCTCTTAGCATATTCTGCAATAACTATATTTCTCTGAGCGTTGTTTATGAACTGGAATTATGTAATGAATTTGAAATGCAATTTGTAATGAAATGAGAAATTTGTTTTAAATTGGGTTTAAAATTTTACATATTCATGTGTGTCTGGTATAATAATGTATTTAACATTACCACATTTGGTCACCAAGAATTAATAACTATGGATGACTGCAGCATACATAGCACATAGTTTTAGGCCTTCAAATGGGTGATGTTCCAAGTTTGTATCAGAGCATATGTTTATATAAATTTGAAAGTTTTACTAGCAAATATCCTTTTGATCTTTTCCAAACCCGACCGAGCAGAAGTCGAAGAAGAACAAAATAAAAAGTTCCAACATACCTTACGAAGGAGTCGAAGGGATGCATAGCCAAAGACCAGAAGTATAACAACCTTTCTAAGGAGTCGAAAGAGTCAAAAACAGCCTTCTACTTCAAAATATCTCCTTTCGAAGCAGGTGCTTCTGCATGCATGAAGACCATTCGATTGAGTTAAAGCAGCACCATTTGAAGACAAGGAATGACAACCCTTTATATGCATGCCAAACCATTCAAAACCAAAGGTTTCACCTTCACTCAAATGACTTAGAAAATCGGGTTGGACGGAACAATCTTTTCAAAAGCAAAAGCAAGCCTTTCGAATCGGACCCTTAAAATCTAGTGCGGTCCCGCATAAGTTTACAAGCATATGTTCATATGCTGCTAAAGGCGTCGAAACCATCAGCATTTCAACATCTTCGGATCACTTGGGAATTGCCTATAAACAGAGTCTAAAGCTCCTACCTTCATTCCTTATCACAAAAAAACAACATAAAGAAGAAAAAGCGCAACCACCCCTTTTGATGAAGATGGAGGCATTCGAACCCATTCTAAAGCAATGTAAAGGGGTGCGCAAGTGTTGAAGGAGTCGGAATGTATCTAAAGCCACTTCTCGACCAAGTAAAAAGCACTTGGGTTGAAATTTGCTTGCCCGCATCTATAAATATGACCCAAGGGATTTGTTTTGAGAGATAAGAATTTGCTTATTCAAAACATGTATTTTCTTTAGCTTGCAAAGTTGTAAACCCTAATTTGTAAATAAAATTGGGGATATTCATTCAGCATGGTCATTATTGGATTAATAAAAGGTAGTTTTCAAATTTCTTATTATGTAATTGTTTGAAGGTCTTTTACTGGCTTTAACTGTATTTTACATGTCTCGACCTCATCGTTAGGCTCCTTTCGAGTGAGTCAAAACCACAGGCTTTCCAAGCAATCCGAGACCTTAACTACAAACCACCATTCATTAAACTCTTACCTTCAAGTGAGTTGAAAACTTGACTCAAGCTAGTTTACCTTAGATTCGCAAACCAAACCTAAGTCACTAATTAGTCTAGCTTTTGAGAGGTCCAAACCCACCCAGACCAACCTTATCCTTGTATCTTTAGGGCTATTTCTTTAGCATTCCACAGCCACTTTGAAAGTAAGGTTTCGAAGAGATAACCAAATTACCTCAATCGGTTTGATAGCCCAAAATAAGGGGAATTCAAGTGTTTCGACTAAGTCAAAAGGTCATTATGAAGAATTTCCACAAGAGAAACCTATTTGAAAGGTTGAATCAAAGAGAATACCCACATCCTATTTCCTCAACTTAACCAAGAGAGGATAAAAAGGACTAACCTTTTTCTTAAACTCAACTTTGGGGTGTTGGTAAGTTTTCTTGTTAACATTTTACCACTAGAGAGAGAGCTCAAACCTCCGACTCTGTTAAACATCCTGCACAAACCGTCCATAACCCAATCATATTTCAAGCTTAAATACTTAATACCTTAATTCATCATGACCGGCAGAATCAAATGATTTGAGAAAGGATCCTTGGAACCACACTTAATAGGATTCTCCCCAAGAACAACTCAGGATTCCGAAGTATATGAAGAACAAATCCTAAGACAGGAAGCTCTAAGGATTATATGGAAGGAAATAGTAGAATCATATAGTCTAGAAACTTGGAGCTTAGGAAGCTCTAAGGATTATAAAGAAGGAAAGAGTAGAATCATATAGTCTAGAAAAATGGAGCTTAAATCCTTCCCATATTGGCCACACTCCTATCTTTGCCTTAGGAGAAAAGACAAATGGAAGTGACAATCTGTCTGACCAAATGAGGAAAACGATTCAACACTATACCAAGAGCACAATCTTCAAAAAAGGTATAATAGCATATTACAACACCTTTACTCACAAATGGAAACAAGCTATAACCGAAATACTTCCAGCACGAGAACTTCCAAGGGTAGTAAAAAGAAAACCAATCGATGAGGGTGAAGCTGTAAAGTTAAGTAACAAAAGATTTAGAAGCCATTCTCAAGAAACAAACATCAACTCAAGACTTCCTAAAGAATGCAATCTAACAACATCTATTGAGAATGTTTATTTGCTAAAAAAGATGAACTCAACTATTAGCCATCATAAAAGAAGAAACCAAAATATGAAAGCAATATGGGAATATCCTACTGCCATCACCATGTGATGAATGCTCATGAAACTAACCACTGCAAAGCCTTGGAAGGGATGATAATCAAAATTTTCCATCAAGACAAAATCAATGGGTTTGTAAAGAAACACTGAATGAGGTCAACAAAGAGCTACTTTACTGCCGACGCTCTCTTATCTATGCATCTTCGCTAACTCGCTCGACGACTTTTTTGTAGGCGAGGCTAACTCAGCCGTTGACTTCGAAGAGAATCTATATGGTTGGGAGTGAAATACTCATTTTATTTGGACATTACCTTAAACATTCAAAGCCTCTGTCCACTTCGAGTTGGCCAGGGCATAGCACCTCCTAGAGGGGGGAGTGGAAGCCTTTAGCTGCGTCATGCTATGGCCAAGGCAGGGCACCTCCTGGAGGGAGGGGTGTAAGCCTTTTTCCACGACATGCTATGGCCAAGTTAAAGCATCGACGGTCCCCTGTCCGCGCCATACTGTGGCTAGGGCAGGGCACCTCCTGGAGGGAGGAGTGTAAGCCTTTATTTGCACCACGCTATGGCCATATTAAAGCATTTACAAGCCCTTAGCCACACCTCTAGTTAGGTCAAGGCGCCTCGTGGAGGGAGGTGAGGTAAGTCCTTGGTTCAAGTTGAGAATGAGCTAACCAAGAGCACTAGACAACAATGGACTAAGATGTCTAAGCCTAAGAAGCGGCTCATCAAACAATGGACTGAGATGTTCAAGCCCAAGAAGAGGCATATAAACAATGGACTAAGATGATCAAGCCCAAGAAGAGGCATATCAACAATGGACTAAGATGTCAAATCCCGAGAAGTGGTGCATCAAATAACGGACTAAGTTGTCAAAACCCGAGAAACGACATATCAAATGATGAACTAAGATGTCCTAGCTCAAGAAACAACCAATCAAACCACAACTTTATAGAAGGCCTAAAGGGTTTACACATGTCAAAGAAGATAGAATCTAAAGAGTAGAAAGAACTCCACTTATCAATACCCGAATCTGGGTTTAGGGTTTCTTATTTCTGAACTTCATCCATTAATACTCGAATATGGGTTTTGAATAATTCATTATTGAAATATGAGGCTCCACTCATTAACACCCAAATCTGGGTTATGGATCTTTTAATTCATCAAACCCAAATCTGGGTTTCGAAACTATTACCAGGTTTCACTTATTAATGCCCTATTCTGGGCTTGACACTTCTATTATGAAAAAGATTATCATAGACTCTTGATTTTCCATCAATAATACTCGAATATGGGATTTGAGACTATTACTTAACTGTACTCATCAGTACCCAAATCTGGGCTCAAGACTTCTACAAAGAAGATTATCATGGACTTTTGGTTATATTTTGCTAAGACCCTAACCTGGGTTCCAAACTTCCTAACTTTTGAATTTAATCTATTAATGCCTGAATCTACGTCATTGGATTTCTATCACAAGTGTTCAAACAGTGATTTCTGGACTTCTATTACACAGACATTATTAACTTTCTATTAGCTCTCTCTAAAGGATGACATTCTAAAACATCTACACCGTGGTTAAGATAATGGTTCTTTGTCATCAGACTTCTGTTATTTCAACAATATGTTTAAAGTTGATTTCTCAGTTATCTCTTATCATTACCCAAGTGAAATTCGAAACATTTCATCAAGAGCAATTACTTTTCGTTTATCGTCAACTCCTGATATGATGACTTATTAATATCCGCAAATGGTATGGATAAACTCCTATACATGTTGCAAGCTAACAGTAACAAATACTGATTTTTGTGTTTTTCAGGTAAAACAGAATGGTAAAAAGGATTGATAGATTCAAAAAATACAAAAACTGTGGTAAAAGCTATTAAAATGATGTATCAGAAATAACATTACAGGAAAGGGCCATGGTCCAGGTGATATTTACAAAATTTTCATAATTTACTTAATCTATGACATTATTACAAATGTACAGAATAAATATATACATATCATTCATAAGTCTTGAACAGCTTTATTTAGATCCCTAGCAATTAAAGGGTCCACAATATGATGGAGAGGAATGCGAAGGACCTCATTTAGTTTCTTCTATTTCTTCCTTATTTTGTCTTCATCATTGATAGTCTCGATATTGGTCTTCAAAGTGTAGTTAAAGGTCCTGTTCGCACCTTTAAGGGTTTTATTTTCCCTTTCTAAATCAGCGATACGCTTTAAGAGAAGATACTTACCGCGTTCTAGCTTTTGAATCCTAGTCGCATATTCATTTATGCGAGTCGAGTATCTCGCTTTTTGCTGTTCGTCAAAATATTTCATCATCTCAAATTTAACTTTCCTGCACCACTCGCCCGCTACTTTTCATCTAAGCCCAAAGGAGGATTTGTCGTAATGGGAAATTTTTGGGTAGCAAGGAAAGTCGATCTTATAAATTTTGCGATAGATGAGATAGCAGAAGAAGCTGGTAACTCCATGCTTTAGATGTTATTCCCCATAATCAACTCTAATGATTCGCATTGAGTCTGGCTATCTTTTTATTCCATCTCCAAAAACTTATTTATTGAAGGAGTTCTGACATTTTATGATTAGAGTCAATCGATGGATTTGACTTGATTTGACGCTTCAACGAGAAAATCGCTTCATTTTTCGTTTAATATCTGCTTCTAAATTAGCAATCTGATCGTTGAGATTTTTGATAATTTTTTTCTGAAGCAAAATTCTTCTATACCATTTTGATGCTTCCATGTTATCTTGAAAACGAGTAGATAAAGTATCATCAAGAAATTTTTTCTTTTCAAGATCCTCCAATAGCCTATCATTGATATTGATGAAGCGAGATGCCGAATCTAATGAGAGAGACGTTTCAGATAACTGTAACTCCTTTTTAAACAAAAAGGAAAGGAAAGCAAAGTCAAGACTTAAGTAATCAAGTTCTTTATTAAACCAATAAAAGATTACAACTTAGATAGTAATGAACCTAAAAAAGTAAAATTGGATATTTGCTTTACATTTGAAGCTGGGAAACTGCATTCCTAGCTTTACTTAATGAATTAGCTGAAAGAATAATTGTTGAGACAAAAGGAATATTAAGCTCTTCAGGAGTAATAATCAGAGGATATTTACTATAGTCACATTCCCTGATTATTACTTATTAGTTTGGTATGATACGTCCCGATATCTTTGAGTAGCTTTTTCATTTCTTCATCAAGGAAATCGAAGCGAAGGCGAGGATGTTCCATATAAAGTTTTTGTAAATCTCTAAGAAAACAATATCTGACAAATTTTAAATATTTTAAAATCGATGCCTTTTCGAGGTAATCTCTTCTTAATCTAACATACTAACTTAGATAATCTCTAGAAACAAAGTTGCTAGAAGGACATTCAGTCTATAATAAAGCAGTAAAATACAACTAAGTACAGGAGAAAATTTAAACACACATTCATAAATCATTATTATTACATAATTACAACTATTCTTTTGGTTCATATAAAATTGATTTTGTAAAGAATGCTAAAATAAACTTGTCCTTATAATATTTAAGTTTATAAAAGGGCCAGTCTTGAGGAATTGATTTGACTCAAGACAGATTCTTGCATACGCCAGGATGCGGATCAGACCCAAATTCATATAAATATCTTTTTGAAGATGTCTAAGTAGATCCCCACTAAAATCACCTGAGTATAAGAAGTCAACGTTTGGGTGTGTACAATAGAATTTATATTGAAAATCCACCAGAATATTTCTTTCTTCGATCAGCATCCACAAAATTGTGATCAGTTCCCGATTCTCTTTAAGAAGACCATCATATCGAAGGTGTGCCCTCCTCAGTCGTGGGGCAGCTTCTTGATGTTTAAAGGATGCTAACACTGTCGCACTTCTATTGATTCTATGTATTTATCTGAGAGAACGTTGTGCTGCTTCAATTGTTTATCTAACTCCCTATATAAACTATTTATTTTTGCATGTTTTCTTTCAAGCCTAGTTTTATAGGGGTGAACTAATTTCCTTCTTATCTAAAATAAATGATTTAAACTATTACTATCTTCAAAGTGATAGATGTTTAAACAGAGAATCCCATACCTGAGATAGGAATTGACGCTTAAGAAGCATGCTCTATTTCTTTTGATTTTTCAACATTAAGATAAGAAGGTTCTTCCTGAGGGTTTGAAGGTGCAAGGGGTTCAGGTGGGGTTGCTTTATGAGAAGATACTGGGGTTACCTTTTTTTAGAAGTTTTCATGTTATCATCCCCATCTTTCTCAGGAACATCAGATTGACCACCTCCATCACCGCCTGAACCTTGACTTCCATTGACGTTATCATCATCATTATTATCATTATCATCGTCATTACCATCATCATTGCCCCCGCCTTCTTCTTCGACAACCTCATCTTTGTCGCATTTGTCTTCGGAGTCAGATTTTACTTAAAAGGAAGGAATTTCAAAAGTTAGGATTTTGGAGGCGTCGACCTCCTCCCTCTACTCCATCTTTTTGATTTTATCCATGACTCTATCGACAAGAACATGGTTAAGTGACGTGGACGTAAATGTGCATGTTTCTACCACCATATTAAATCTAATTCAATTAAATAAATGGCCACGTTGGGTATTTTAACATGTTTAAACCGAAATTCAAATTATTTTCAAATCATCACATATTCATCTTCATACATGAGCAAAATGGTCATTTTTGTGCATATACTAATTTAAGAAAATTTACTTTGAAATTTCTATATTATTTTGCAGGAATTACAAGTGGTTTCATGGAAAATATAAATGCATATGAGAATACAAAAGAATGAGGATGGAAATAATTCATTTCATGATACATGAAGGACCCCATCTACCCACTTACCATATGTACAATTAAAATCTAATGCACATGCCAATAGAGTTTAAAGCTATATGTACATTTAAGTGGAGGATTAACACATGCTAATGATTACTTGGTGGCCACACTACCTCAAGGGTAGTTTGGGTAGTTCCCAAGAAATGCATTAGGGATTTAAACATGTATATATACCCCATATGTTCATGTAACCTTCCTTACTTCCTCTTAGCCTCTTTAGTTTAGTCTAGGCTCGAAAATAAAATACAAGCTCTCTTTATCTTTTCATAGCTACAGCTACGTAGCCATTTATCTTTTATGTAATTATCTTTTTTATGCAATGTTAATTAGTGTTCTTTTCTATTTACATGCTTCTTTTCTTTCATGCTAGTAGTGTAGTTTATTTCTTATGCAAGTCGATTAGTTTCTATTTCAATTTAATTAGCTCCATTTTTACTTTGCTCTCCTTTTTCTTATTATTTTTGTTTTATGTTACAATCTACGTTTGTTGATATGATGATAAATATGAGACGCCAAACTCTTTCAATTTAGGGGTAATAAAGCTCTCTAATTATGCAGATTCAACATAATTTGTTAGTGATCTCTTTTTGTGCTTAATGAAAATGTTTGATGAGTTTAAATTTGTTATTTTAGCTTTGAATTTGATAGCCTATATCGTTGACATTAAATAGGCTATGCTTAAACAAATAGCAAACAAAAATTACCTCTTCATATACATATGATTATGGTAATGAAGTGATTTTAAAATCAAAATTTAATGGTCTATATTTCTAATTAATAGTTAATAGGTCATGCTTAGAATAGATTTTACTTTTAACTTTATTGCCATTTTTCATTAGAGTTAGCAAGTGGTTTAAGGGGTACGTTATAATTTGATGACTTATGTTAAGTTAATTAATAGCAAAATAGGTCATACTTATGATAAGACATTAATTAAAAGTCACCAATGACCAAAAAAGAGATATCATAATTTCATGTTGTGTTGATTTATGTGATCTAGAGAGTGAAAATTACATCTAAATTGCCTTCAAACTCTCATTTTGTCCATTTGTTTGATATTTTTTTTACATTTATCTTAGCTAATTAAACTTTCAAATATTGGTTTAATTTGTTTGAATGAAAATTCTAAAATCTAACAATTCCTGACAGATCGATCCGTACTCGCACGTACTAACATTATACTTCATGCACTTGTGGTAAATTTTTATTATAAATTTTCGACAATTTTCTAAACTGATAGAAAATTCGTAGTTGATTAGCTCCATTGCTGGGGAATTGATTTGTATTCGAATTATTTTTTGTTTGATTTTATTGTGTGTTTGTTGACATTTAAAAAAAAGAATTTTTTTTGTGTGTTTGTTTGTATTTGTTGCTTTTCTATTTGGCGTTTGAAATTTTTATTTTTTTAAAAAAAAGAAGAAAAAAAGCATAAACAATTTAAAATAAAATAGTTTATTGCATTTTACACTTTTACATTTACATTTCATTTTTTCCTTTTATTTACATTTACAGTATAAAATAAATTCTGTGCATATAACAGTGCACTGTTGCACCTTTCTGCAGATCAACTACATTTCATCACTTACTCAACTACATTTCATCTGACCACCAGTCAACCATTCACCTCTGCTCCCCTTCTTTCATCACCACTTAATCACTGCAATACACCACCAGTCAACCTCTCCTTGTTGCCACATACTCTCTGTTACAAAATACAAACAACCCATAGCAGCACATAATAACACACAGTGTTGTGCCATCTCATCTCCTCTGCACTGACTTCCTTGCTCCACTTTATCATCACCACTGCAGTGTACATAATTGCCTGCACCAACCCCGACCAGCCATGTCACCGCACCTCCTCAAGTCAACTGCAGACTCACTTACCAAACTACAACATCCAACACCATCGACCAGACATATAATTGCCTCGACTTAAAATCCACGACTATCGCAACTTCCTTCTGTAACTCTCGACCACCCTCTCCAGTCACTTGCCATAACAACTCTTTGCAAAAATCGATAGCCATTGAAAAAATCGAACTTGCCTGCAAACCACAGTTCTAACCCAACCCAAAATCGAACTCGCGAATCTTCCCAGATACTGAGATTGCCTGCAACCAATTGCAACTGCCTTGAACCTCCAACCTGACGGCGACCTCATGACAAAAAGCAATTCACTGCAACTCGAACACCCTGAACAACCTCTGGAAAAAATTGCGACTTCGCCCTTTTAATTCCAATCACCTCCTCGCAATCAAACGCCTGAAGCTCCCCTTCATCGAAACCACCGCCTTTGCATCATCTCAATCTCCAGTCGACTACTCTTTTTGATTCGCAAATCCTTTTTTTCTTTTTCTTTTTTTTGATTTGTTTGCGATCATTTTGTTTGCGTCAAAATTGACCACAAACACCCAATATCGTGAAAGCACCCGTTTACGTACACAAATCAGCAACAATCAATATGGAACTCAGATCTAAGCAATAACCATCACAATAATTCACAAATAACAATCACAAACACAGGATTTATATTGGTTCGGCGATCTTGCCTATGTCCACTTTGAAGTTTTCTTTCTTTATTGATATTCTCTTGATGATTACAGTTGGTTACAGCAAGTTACAATGGATTATAGCTCTGAAACTTGAATGCAACAGCGATGATAAGGTATAGAATTGAATCCGGTAGAGTCTTGGCGCTTTAGAATTTCGATCCCCTTTTCTGAACGACCTGGGGCTCTATTTATAGGTGTAGGAAGCTGATATTTCGTCTAAATTTAGGGAGACCACTTCTGGCACGTGAGCGGGGCCCACATGCCCGGCCTTAGGAAATTTGGGCCCACTTTAGGATCGATTCGAACTCCCTTCGAATCGATCAAGAAATCATCCAATCGAGATGAAATTTGGTATGGACATTCTCCAACATGTAAGCAAACTCCTATAAAATTTTTATGGCATTTGGACTTATAGATCTCGAGTTATGATCGATTCAAGATTGCATTTCCGGTTAATGTGCTCCGTTCGGATCGACCCCCTTCGAATCGACAGGGTCGAATCGATGGCTTTGCGCGTGGTGTTGTTGACGTGGCGCGCTTTCTTCGTATCGATCCGCCATTCACTCCGAGTTGACTGGGTCGATTCCACGATTTTCGTCACCCTCGAGCTAATGGATTCGAAGGCCTTGTCCACAAAGGGATTCAAATGGATGCTCGTTCGTATCCATCACAGTGAGCCTTGGTCGATCGGTACGAAGCTATTGTAGTAAGATGGATTCGAACGTACTGTCATTCGTGGAGTCGAAGCAGGGGTGTCTTGGATGGATGCGAAGCTCAGCAACACCTATGGATTCGAAGCAGGGGGAACATGATGGATTCGATCATGTGTTACAGCGATGGATTCGAAGCAGGGGGAACATGATGGATTCGAAGCGGAGGGGAACTTGATGGTTTCGAACAGGAGCTCTGCCCATGGATTCGAACTCAGGGCCATTTCCTCCAACTTGCACCGATGGTAACTTGAGCGTACGAACTCGGATTGGCTTGAGATTTGAAACGCTGGCTTCTACAGCTTTGCTCATCATGTCTTGTCAATTGTGGCACGATCCGGACTCGGACAAAATTTATCGATATCCATAACGAAGTGAAGTACAACCAATCTCTGAGACGAACTGTCTTTTGTTTTTGACTGATTTTTGGTATCACGGCTTTGCCAAAAAGCGGGATAACATTTGCCCCCCAAAATATGCCTTGCGGTAGGAAGGCGTGTTTTGTAATGTCGTGAGCTGGATGTTCATATCCTGTTGATGTCCTGCAAAGGAAGTTACAATTTTATGTGACCTCAAATAATGACCGTTCGGGATCGAGATATTTGAGATGAAGGGCGACCATTCATGGTCAAGCGCCTAACTTCAAATGACGATCGTTCGGGATCGAGCCATTTGAGGTGAAGTGCGACCGTGCGCGGTTAAGTGGTGGACCTCAAATGACGACCGTTCGTGATCGAGTCATTTGAGGCGAGATGAGTTGTGCCGTTCGAGGCGAGTTGTGACCGTTCGAGGTCGGGTGCTGTTCGAGGCGAGTTGTGACCGTTCGAGGTCGGGTGCCGTTCGAGATGAGAAAGTGTGCCCGGGAGGGCTTGGTATTATCGATGCCAGGGTCACGTTCGGGTGAGTTCCTGGATCGTTTGTGTGCCTATTGGAGGCGAATAAGTGTGCCCGGGGGGGCTTGGTATTGTTGATACCAGGTTCACGTTCGAGTGGGTCCCTGGATCGTTTGTCAGGGCGGCTTATCGCCATCTCAGAGCATGCCTATGGACCGTTCGCGACCCCGTACATGTGTAAGTAGCTTAGCCATTTTAGAATTATCCGAACCAAATATCCATTCAACTGATGAGTTTTAAAAATAGAAATGTCCAAACAAACAAAGTCTAAATGTTCAAATTAAAATGAAACAAAAGCAAAGCAAGGATGTCAAAGTGTAAATTCTCACAACGATAGGGTTAATAGCCATTCAGAGCATGCATGTGGACCGTTCGTGATCTCGTACATGTGTGAATGATTAACCCACGTTAGTGAGAGGTTTACTACTTGTTCATCGTTATTTCAATTAATTGATAATCAAACGGTGCCTTGATTCAGGATCGCCTCTAGCTGATGTAGACGGTGGTCGCTCTGGTTCCACCACTGGAGTTCGCCTCCTCACATATTGAAGGAGCATACCGTTCCTGATATGTCCTTCCACCTCGTCTTTCAGATGCCTACAATCATTAGTGTTATGACCGTTCAATTCATGAAATACACAAAACTTATCTGATCTTCTTTCGTCAGAGGTTGGATCCGTTCGCATCGGCCTACGACACGGAATCTGCTCTTTGGTGTCCTGATAAATTCGCTCCAAACACTCATTTAGCTCTGAAAAGGCGGTGAATCGTGCCTCTCTCCGCAGTCGCTTTGGCCCGTTACCACTATCCTCAGCTTTTCGTTTTCCTTTATCCTTGTCCGAGTCCTTTTCGAGAGGCTTTTTGTCTTTAAGCGCATAAATTTCTTTTCCCTCTCCTTCTTCTCTTTCTGCATTCGCATCCTCTAATCGTAAAAACTTCTCTGCCTCGTCGTAGAATTCTCCTAGATCCACAGGTGGATCTTTAGTCAATGAATTTTTGAACTCTGTGCCATCAGCTACTCCGGACACAGCTGCCATCACAACCATGGATCGATCTGCTCGATCCACCGAAGCTGCTGTTGCATTGAATCGCTTAGATAACTCCTCAAAGTCTCTCCGGTTTTCTGCTTTAGGGTTTCCAAAGTCATCACATTCTTGGGTCTTGTACTGTGAACCCTGAACTGCCTCATAAATCTCTCAGTTAAATCATTCCATGTTCCGATAGATCCACTCTCTAGTTGTCTAAACCATAACGCTGCAATATCTGCCAAGTACAATGGAAAACACCGGGCCATATCCTCCTCTGATGCCCCCAGCACTTCCATATGCCTCATATACTTCGTCAGATGAACCGTGGGGTCCGTTCTCCCGTTATACATGTCCAACGATGGTAACTTGAAATCCGGTGGGTTCCTAGCTCGTCTGATTGCTGGAGTAAAAGGACTTCTATTAACATCCTCCAAACCTTTGTTTACCAAACCGCCTCTCATAGCTCTTCTAACCATCTCCGCCAACCTATCACTGTCTCCGAGATGCAATCTTCGTTCATCACTTTCGACCTGCCCCCCGAGTCCACGAGGAAATTCTGCGATCTGCCCCCTTGACTGAACGTTCACTCCTCTGCTACTCCCGGGCTGCGCAGATGCTCATCTCTCTCCGAAATTGGATCAACGTTCTCCATTGGTGTGCCCCCTAGTCCCGGTGCTACGCTGGATGGTCCTGCTCCGTTCTGAACTCCATCAGCTTCTCTATTCTGTGCTCCAAGTTGTCCTATCTGTTGAAATAAACTCTGGATCAACTCCTCTTGTTTCTTCATCATTGTCTCCATCTCATCCCTAGTGATGAAGATCGACGCTTGATTCGCTCCAGAGGAAGCCTCTTGACTTCCTTGGTGTTCACTTCGCTCTGGCCTTGGCCTTCTGCTCGATTGTCTCGTCATAATTTCTCAAATCTGAACTTTCAAACTTTCTGAATCAACTTCTAAGCGGTAGAACTCCTGAGTTAGCCTTCTCAGTGAAAGCACCAAAATGTTTGCGTCAAAATTGACCACAAATACCCAATATCGTGAAAGCACCCGTTTACGAACACAAATCAGCAACAATAAATATGGAACTCAGATCTAAGCAATAACCATCACAATAATTCACAAATAACAATCACAAACACAGGATTTATAGTGGTTCGGCGATCTTGCCTACGTCCACTTTGAAGTTTTATTTCTTTATTGATATTCTCTTGATGATTACAGTTGGTTACAGCAAGTTACAATGGATTATAGCTCTGAAACTTGAATGCAACAGCGATGATAAGGTGTAGAATTGAATCCGGTAGAGACTTGGCGCTTCAGAATTTCGATCCCCTTTTCTGAATGACCTAGGGCTCTATTTATAGGTGTAGAAGCTGATATTTCGTCTAAATTTAGGGAGACAACTTCTGGCACGTGAGGGGGGCCCACATGCTCGGCCTTAGGAAATTTAGGCCCACTTTGGGATCGATTCGAACTCCCTTCGATTCGATCATGAAATCATCCAATCGAGATGAAATTTGGTGTGGACATTCTCCAACATGTAAGCAAACTCCTGTAAAAATTTTATGGCATTTGGACTTGTAGATCTCGAGTTATGATCGATTCAAGATTGCATTTCCGGTTAATGTGCTCCGTTCGAATCGACCCCCTTCGAATTGACAGAGTCAAATCGATGGCTTTGCGCGTGGTGTTGTTGATGTGGCACGCTTTCTTCGTATCGATCCGCCTTTCACTCCGAGTTGACTGGGTCGATTCCACGATTTTCGTCACCCTCGAGCTAATGGATTCGAAGGCCTTGTCCATAAAGGGATTCAAATGGATGCTCGTTCGTATCCATCACCGTGAGCCTTGGTCGATCGGTACGAAGCTATTGTAGTAAGATGGATTTGAACGTACTGTCATTCGTGGAGTCGAAGCAAGGGTGTCTTGGATGGATGCGAAGCTCAGCAACACCTATGGATTCGAAGCAGGGGGAACATGATGCATTCGATCATGTGTTACAGCGATGGATTCGAAGCAGGGAGAACATGATGGATTCGAAACGGAGGGGAACTTGATGGTTTCGAACAGGAGCTCTACCCATAGATTCGAACTCAGGGCCATTTCCTACAACTTGCACCGATGATAACTTGAGCGTACGAACTCGGATTGACTTGAGATTTGAAATGCTGGCTTCTACAGCTTTGCTCATCATGTCTTGTAAATTGTGGAACGATCCGAACTCGGACAAAATTTATCGATATCCATAGCGAAGTGAAGTACAACCAATCTCTGAGACGAACTGTTTTTTGTTTTTGACCGATCTTTTGGTATCACGGCTTTGCCAAAAAGCGGGATAACACATTTTTTTTAGTCTCCTTGTATATTTTGTTTATTTTAACCAGAAGAGATATTTTTTTTTGAATGGGTTGAGTTTGGATTAGTTTTTTTTATTTCGGTTTAAATCCTTTTCTTTTCTTTTGCCCAAATTCCCATTTTTTACAAAAAAAAAACAAAAAAAATTCAATTTGCTCTGTTTTGATTATGTATATGATTTAATTTTTTTTTTACATATATTTTTTTCGAAATTTCAGGTTTTGCCAAGCAGAAAAAACGCAAGGAAAAAGTTGCTTTGCTTGCTTATAAAAAAGCCACTAAAATAAAATAAATTCCTAATAATTCTGCACGCTCTGATATCGTGCTTTCATCACTAGTTCTATTTTAGTTGTATTGTTGGTTGCTTGCATTTGCATTTATATATAAAAAAATTCAAAAATTCGAAAATTCAAAAACAGAAACAAATTTAATTTTAGTTGCATTTTTAATAGACGTTTAATTTCAGTTTCTGTATTTAATCTTAGAATTTGTTAATAATAACAGTTAGATGTCGATAACCCTTAATTGTATATTGACAAGTTATCTTCGTTGAAAAATTTACTTTCTTTGTGTTTAGGCTACGGCAGAGCAACAAACGTTTATAAATATTACGGTGATTCGTAAATGTTACCGTGGTTGTTCCTCTAAAATTACTTAAACCTTCGACTATATTGCTACGGTGATACGTGGTGCACTGATAAATCCTATCCGTTACCTGGCCGAGAACTATCTTGTTGAATTAAGACAAAGTGTGTTTATATAATTTTGGATTAGGAGCTACTTAGGTTAGAAAATTCATAATTAAATCCCCGCATTCATTTAGTTGCATTAGTTTATGCATATTTTAAAAAAAAAATACAAAATCAAAAACAAAAATAATTGCAAATAATCCTTAACTTAGTATTTAAATCTTTTTCATTTGAAATTTTCAAATCAAAAATTTAAAAATCCAAAAAATAAATAAACCAAATTTCCTTTCTTGAAAAATAAATTCTTTATGAATACTATTCCTTTTAAAAAAACCCATAAAAGA
This sequence comes from Allium cepa, assembly GCA_030765085.1. Lineage (NCBI taxonomy): Eukaryota > Viridiplantae > Streptophyta > Magnoliopsida > Asparagales > Amaryllidaceae > Allium > Allium cepa. The sequence goes on from CM060941.1 coordinate 514,735,506, forward strand.
AAAAATAACGGTACTTCAAAATGTCTCAATTTCCTTGTTCTTCAGAATTTTACGATAGTTGTGAAAATCAATGTAATCTATATAATTTCATACAAAATTCTTATGGATATTTCAATAACAACTATTGTGTAAACAATTCGAATTTTTGAACACAAGATTTTTGAAATAACGATCAACCCTCAAACCTCGAAAATAATATTGAAATGATATCATCTTTGCTTGAACTCTCTACACAATAAAATCAAAGGATAAATGAGTTGTGTAATTCATGTTTGTGCGATAACTCAAATCAAAGTTTTCAAAATAATCAAAATTTGAATTCACTCGAAAATTCAAATAATTTCGAGTATAACCCTTGCCAATTCAATTTCGAACTCCAAAATGAATTTCAAAATCAAAATGAAACTGTGATCCACTTTACAAATAATTGTGGAAATATGAATACTCTCAACTACGATGCGAGTGAAAATTTCTATTCTCAACAAATTGAAAATTCTCAAGTTAATAATTATAAATTGGATTTTGTTCAGCGAATGGACGAAATCTACAAGTATCACGTGGATTGTTGTTCAAACATATATGAAACAACGTGAATACAAAATCAAATCCCAACGTGTGACGAGTCAAATGATAATCCATCTTTTATCCAAATCGATGATTTTCAAATAAGAACTTTTGAAATTAAAAATGACAATCCTAAAGAAATTGTTGATAATACGGTAATTGAGTTGGATTTCAATTCTTTTGAGGGTGGGAAACTCGATTTGAAATTCGATCTTCCTTTCTTCGATTTTGAAAATTTGAATAAAATAACTTTGGATTTTGAACTCGATTTATGCAATGAAGTTGTTAATAATCCAATAAAGGTAGATGAATTTAGTAAACACGTACTCTTTGGACTTATTGAAGATGAGTTGTTAAATTTTGAAGGGGATAATTTAAATCATTATTTTAATTTGGAAGTCGATAATTCTGAAGAATTTCAATAATAAGCTTGAATTTCAATTTGGTGAAAATAAACTTGAACTTCAATTAACTATTTTATCAACCCCAAAAATCATCAAAAATTAAAACAACTCATTCGATTTTTAATAAAACGACATTTATTTTCCCAAATCAACATTCAACTTTGAAATCTTTTGTGGTTTTGTTTTCTATGCTTAAACTGTGTCTCGCTTACTTGATGAGACAAACGAATTGATCTTTGGAAGACCGTTTCATTTACTCTTTAACTGTATATTTTCTAATCATTTGTAAATATAATTTGTTCATGTAAATATAGGTTATGTTTTTCTTTTTCTTTTAATTTTCTCCTTTCACTTGGGTTGATTGTGGAGACACGGTCAAAATCAAGTGTGGGGGGAGTCTCATTTTATTTTTAATTTTTCATGGTTTAATTTTACATTTTATTTCCAAAATTTAAAGAAAATATTAAAAACAAAATGCAAATTTTTATTTTTTATTTCTAGTGAAATGCTATAGGATAAAAATATAGTTTTGGTTAATTAAATTGAAATTTTTGAAAAGTTATTTGTCTCAAAAAAATTAAAAATAAAGTTTAATTATAGATAACGATGCTTTAAATAGTATATAGGAAGATTCATACATGTTAATTATGAAGTATATCCTAAACTAAAAATATTTTGTTCCAAAAAAGTGGTGGATTTAAAGTAATGGGTATAACATTTTTAATCTTCTAAGTTAAATGGTGCTAAGATGATTTTCAAACCTCTCTTTGAATAAATAGAAAGAGTAAAAAGAAAATTATATTGTGTATATGTATATATTTTTGTTATTAACACCTAAAGTCATGTGTTCACGCTTGTGTGCTCACTCGTCATGCTCTATACTCTTCTCACGTAAGCCCGAAAGGCAGTGCATGATCGGTATATCTGGCTTCAGTTTATCTAAGTTAGGTGTATGTATATAAAAATTATTTCATTAATAATGCCTATAGTCAATAGGTATTCACACTTGTGTGTTCACTCGCCATGCTCTGTATTCCCCTCGCGTAAGCCCAAAAGGTACTGCATCGCTAATATATTTGGCCTTAGCTTATTTAAGTTAGGCATAGGTAAATATTGTTAATATTAATAAAATTTTCAAAAAAATAAGGTGAGCAAGCAATTTAAATCCAAGCACTATTTTGACTTATGTGATTCGGTTTGTTATTTAAAAGAAATGAAAATACCGCTTTGAAATTTTTTGATAAACTACTAAGGATCCATTTCATAGTTACACTGTGCTATCAACCAAAACAACGAGTTAAACTATAGTCTGTTTGTTATGATCACTTGATTTTTGTTAGAAATTTTGACAAGTAAAATGGCTAAATTTCATGATGATGACCAAAATATATATTTAACTTATTCGTGTTGATTTAAAAATAAATCTTCATTTGTCAATATTTTCAAAAACCTGCATCCACATCTTTGTAAATAAATCATGCATTAGAATTTTTCACTTTGCATTTGGATTTTGTGGGTAGTATCCATAGAAAATCCTCACGAGACAACACTCGTCCTAGTAGGGACACCTAGAGGTTTAACAGCTTGTTGCATACTCTCAATGCAATCATGCTTCTATGAAAATGTGTTTATCTTAGTTTTTCTTTATTTTAGGAAAAATAAAAAGATAAGCATGGGGGTATCTGATGTGCATGTTTTTACTACCATATTTAATCTAATCTAATTAAAGAAATGACCATATTGGGAAGTATAACATGTTTAAACCGAAATTTAAATTATTTTCAAATCATCACATATTCATCTTCATACAGGAGAAAAATGGTCATTCTTGTGTATATATTAATTTAATAAATTTTACTTGGAAATTTCTATATTATTTTTATAGGAATTACAAGTGGTTTTATGGAAAATATGCATGCACATGAAAATACAAAGGAATGAAGATGGAAATAATTCATTTCATGAAACATGGAGGACTCTACTTACCCACTTACCATGATGTACAATTAGAAGCTAATGCACATGTTATAGAGTTTAAAGCTAAAAATGCACATTTAAGTAGAGGATTAACACATGCTAATGATTACTTGTGGCCACACTACCTCAAGGGTAGTTTGGGTAGTTCCCAAAAAATGGATTAGGGTTTTAAAACATGTATATATACCCTATATGTTCATGTAACCTTCCCCCTTCCTCTTAGCCTCTTTAATTTAGTTTGGGCTCAAAAATAAAATACAAGATCTTTTTCTCTTTTCATGGCTACTTAGCCATTTTTATCAGTCCACCCTATATACCCTATATGTTTTTTATCAGTCCACCCTATATACCCTATATACCTTATATGTTTTTTTATCAGTCCACCCATCTGACATAATCATACAACCCGTCTTTTTTCACTCTTCTTTTTATATCTCTAGCTTCTCCTTAACATTTTCAACTTCCTTCATTAGAAAAGTATTCCGAACTTCATGATAACTAGGAAGTTTTAAACCTTTTCCATAAGTAGAAATACCTTCTACCATAATGCTAAAAAAAGGGCTCTTCACTAAATCAAAAGGCAAAGCATTTGCATAGAAAAAACGACAAATTTTCATGCAAACATCATCTCTATCTTCCTTCTTCCACATGGCATTCAATGTCTTTTGCTTTTTCGAACTTGCGCCAATAAGAACTTTATTGATATCATCATCTAGATCGTCTGCTTCATCATCATTATTAAATGTGTTACGTTTATTCTTTTTCAACACGCTTTTAAATAGCGCAACTACTTGTTCTGAAACACTGGAACATGCTTTCACATTTGATGAAATTTGAGCAAGGTGGTGTTTCATTCTAAAAATTCCACCAAATATTATTTTTGAGCAATAATTACAACGATTGACTCTTTTATCATTTTCTTTCACATGCTTGCAGTGATCCCAAGTGATATCGGACTCTTTAGGCATTTCTACAATAATAAATCAATAAATTTAATATATTTGTTTAAATAATTTACAACAACTAAATTATATAAAAATAATTTACACATTGTAAATTTTCTGAAATCAATCTATGTTGTTGGGGGAAGAAAAATACTTTGTATGCTTAAATGTCCTCATCGTAAATCAATTACAACATATTTTTCTTCAAAGGACATTTTAAAGATTTTACAATCAGTACTCTTATTAAAGCATTTCTGCAACTTCACAAGAATAATAAGTCATGCATGACTCATAGGTGTAACACATTTTTTGACTGTCAGGTTTGAAAACTGTGCATATTACATTTTTAGTAAAGTCAGTGAGCAACGATAGCAAACAATAAGCTGTATATCAATGAAAATTATTATTTCTCTATAAACTCAGAAGTTAATAGTCAAAACTAAAAGAAAAATTCATCGTTTCTCGTACAGCAGTAAATATTATACACTTTTTTCATACAGCAGTAAACTCAGAAGTTAACAGCAACTCAATTTCCTTAACATTTCAAACTGCACTTCAACTCAATCATAATCGGAGAAAAAAGATTATAGAATTCTTACCTTCAGCTGATTCCTAGTGATCCCGGACTGCGTCTCTTCTGTATGCTGCTCGGTGTAACTTCAGAGCCTTTTTCCTTCACCTTGATGTCTTCACAGCCTCTTTCGAGTAAGTATTTTTTTATTCCAGCTTTTCGATTTTGTTTTTTTTTTACTTTGATACTTCACTTCTTCTTCGATTTCGCTATTTAACGATTAAGTTTCCATCTTTTCGATCAGATTTTGTCGTTCTGGAAGCGACTTCTATTCTGTCGTTCTGGAAGCGACTTCTAGGGTTTCGGTTTTAGAAGGTACGACGCGATAAATCTGAGATTCAACAATTTAGAACGTGCGATTCGATTTGAGGAAAGATTGTGCGATTTCGGCATTTGGCGATCTTTTCGTCGATTCAGATTGGAAGAAGTGCGATTCGATCTGAATCGCAATCTGAATCGTACGATTTAACGATTTTTGATAACACTGTAAGAGAGATCATATTTCATGTTATCTTGATTTATGTGATCTAGAGAGTAGAAATTACGTCCAAAGTGCCTTCAAACTCTCATATTTTTAGTTTTCTACATTTTTTCTTAGCTAATCACACTATCAGATATTGGTTCAATTTGATTGAATAGAAATTCTGAAATCTAACAATTCCCTGTAGATCGAACCGTCTCGCCACGTACTCTCGTTATACGCCATGCGCTTGCGGTAAATTTTTATTATAAATTTTTCGACGATTTTCTAAACCGATAGAAAATTCGTCGCTGAACACCGAGCGAGGGAAAGCTCAAATCTAGGCATTCTTGGCTTTGTTAGCATAGACAAGCATCAGCGCATCCTTGAAAGATTTCATAATAATATCTTCAAGAGAAGAATCAAGAAATTGTGACATCCGCCGCTTTGCATCGGAAATTATGTCGATAGCCAGTTTTAAGGAAGCTTTATTCTTTGTCGGTTTTTCTTTTAAGGAGGATTGTTCACCTGCCATTCATGCCTTTTCTTCATCGGAATCTTTTAGAGTCATTGTCAATGCTAAGTTTTCGTAAACTAGAAGTTGGCGAGCTTTACTCTCTTTCAAATTAATAGACTCTGACTGGGTGAGGGAAGCCCTAATCACTCTAATTCAATTGTAGCTTCATCTTTCTTTGCAAATAAGGAAGAAACCTGATTGTTTAAGTGAGAATGTTCCACTCAAAGCTTTGACGAATTGGCGAAGGATTTCAACGCATTTTCATGCAAGGAGAACCAACTCTTGGAAATCTGAGAGAAAAGTACAACATAGGTTAAAAACTTAAAGAAAAACAAGTAATAATAAAGTTAAGTGAAGGAAAGCATGCTAAGAGTTGCTGTTCGATGAGAGACCGATAATGACCCACCAGGTCAGAAACAGAAGAAAGCTGCTGGATTGAGGTATAAGACAAAGAATTTAAGATAGAATGGACCATCTTTTCGAAACCACTCAAAGTTGTAGAAGATGATGGTCAAGGATGGTTTCAGCACTTGTGAAAGAGTCGAAGTCCCTAAGTCCTTCTACATCTGCTCAATCGTACTCGGAGAGCTGGAGATAACGATGGAAGAAAATGAATCAACCTTAGTGGGAGTTTCTTTAGGTTGATCATGAAGAGCTTCGATGGTCGGACTTTCTAAAGATCTATCGATATCAACATTTTCCCCTTCAACCAACGGTGGATAATTTAGAACTTCAACTACTTTGGCTCTTTTTGGGAGTGGTTCCACCATAGTTATTTTGACCAGTTTCCTTTTTAAGGCCATCTTTAACCTAGCAACGACTTGAGAAAAAGATGGTGCACGAGCAGGGTAAGAGGAAAGAGACATGTCACTAGTGAGTTTTTCAACCCGAGGAGCATCTGTAGAAAATTCAAACAAATTATAAGTCAATAAAATAATTTGTGAAAACGACGTGGCTATAACAAAAAGTATAGCACTTAAACTTACCTAATTGGTTAGGGCAAATAGGTAACACTGGGTAAAGTTTCTCGGAGTTCCCAAAGAGAGGAAGTGTTTCCTTTAGGATGTATACAGAATCGAAGGAGGTTGGCCATGTATCCATCGACCCATAGGCAAGAGAGCATGCTTTTGCAAGTTTGTGGGGTTCAACAGCATTAATCTATTTCCGATCTTTCCTAAAGCCGCAATCAGTGATTCCACTATTTTCTTGTCTTCTACCTTTAGTTCTTTAGCAGGTGCTTAGCAGGAGCACGTGCTAAGAAGCATGGACCAGCAAAGGGAAATGAATGAATGGTAAGATAAAATCTAAGATTAACTTACATGGAGAAGTGAAAGCCCTGCTAATGTTGGAAAAACATTTAATGCAGAAGAATTGTGTTTCCAAGACTTTGAACTTATTCACTCCCATAGAAATAATCTTTTTGGGAGGATTCACTCTAAAGATCAGGTTATTCAGATTGCTAAACTTGACCAACCGTACCAGATAACTCAAAACCTCAGGATTGACTGAAGGGATTCTAGATTCCAATGCCATAAGTTCTACTGAAAGGAGATATATGCGTACGCTAGGTTAAAGCTGAATAAGAGTGATCCTCAGATAACCCAAAAACCGGGATAGGAAATTTGGAAAAGGAAGGAACCCTCCATGCCAAATATGAACTGATGTGTAAGCAAAGAATCCATCAGGAGGATTGTGGGTGGTGTCATTTTCAAAAGGGGGATGGCCTCTACCCCAGTAATTCCAAAATCGTTTAGGATCACATCCACTTCATCTTGAGTGGATATCAAGGAATGTTTTAAGACAAATTCGATCTTCTTTGGTGACTAATGGTTCGCCATGTGAAATCATTTCAGTTAGAAATTATAGTATGTTATGAAACTAACATTCTTTCAAGGATACTAATAATCTATCATAATAATTAGAATATCAAACAAGCAATTGGAAAAATGTTAAGGTTTGAAAAGTAAGAATCATTGACCTTTTGACGAAGTCGAAAAGGGAAAATAAGAATCAACACCCTTTAACAATGTTTAAAGCCCAATGATAAGGTCCACTGAGCATTCGACAGAGTCAAAAGGGGGGATGAAAGTACACATCCAATAAACATACTTCAGCATTGTCGAAAGCTCAATATAAGTTTTATTATCAAAATAAAGTAGTTAAAACCAAGACAAATTTTTTAATAAAATACACACTGCAAACATTCAATAAACAGTTTGAAAGAATCTTTCAACATTGTTGAAACCCGTGGACTTAGTTTTTCTAAGGCAATGTGAAGGATGTCAAAACCTTATATGCCAACTAAGTTGAAAGGAGTTGAGTTCGAATTATGTTGACAAGAAAATAAAAGAACTTGGGATGTTTTGACGAAGTTGGTAAAAGATAATGATTAAATCCTAATCAGTGATAAAAGGTTTCGATAGAGTCAAAAATTGGCATATGGTTTCGAAATAAAAACTTGAATCAACATAATAGGCTTCGACTAAGTCTAACTAAAAAGGTTTCATCTTAGTTGTAGTGTTTGACTTGGTTCACAACTTATAAAATATTCTTTCTGCAATCTCATTACGAGACGTAAATATCTCAAACTTAAAGAAATCGAGAATAAGTATGTGTAAAAGGTTGCAAAACCTATAAAACAAAGTTGATGCTTTCAAAAGAGTGAATTAAGTAATTATTTACTAAAATGTAATAGCCAACTTCTTCGAAAGGTGTCTGAATATGTTAAAGTACAAAATTGCTTTCAAAAGGTTGATCGCATGCTAACTATACTACATAACCTTTCGACTAGGTCAGCCAAATAAAGCGCCACGTTACCTTTCGACCCCATCAAAAGAGGCCAAGAAAGCAAAACAGAAGTTGCTGCATTAATCCCTTTCAAAGGAGTAGAAAATTAGATTTGTGGTGCCAATTTTTGATTCACACAACTCAAAACTTCTAGGCAAAGCAAACAGAAAATTCCTTCTTCTCCAAACTCGATTTCAACAAAGAAGTTCAAAAAAAACTGATAAAGCAATGAATTTAAAAGTGAATCAACCACTTAAAAGTTCTAAAATCTTGAGGCGAGAAATTCAAGTTCTCCGAAAACAACAACAATAATAAAATATGAATCGGGTAGGATTAAAAGAAAGATTAATAGGAAAATAACTCAAATCAAGCCATAAAACTAAATTATATAACGTTTACAAGCAAATGAAAGCTTAAATGATTTTTATGGGATCAAAGCACAATTTAGATCTAGGCTATGAAAATTTCAAAGATCGAATTTAACTGTAAAATTAAAAAATTTGAAAAGTAAAGCGAGATAATATCAACTTACTTTAGATCTGAATTTGTAATTGTTGTAGATAAAGACTATTTGAGGATTTGAGAAATTTGATTTTTACTCGAAGATAATGTTCATGGTAGGTGAATAAAAGAGATGAAGAGGAGAACGCGATTTATAAGAAAAGTTAGCAGAAATAGCCAATCAATCGATCTAATTTAAATGAACGAGCCAGATTCGTGCTGCAATATGAAATGGCGGGAAATATTGAGGGTTTCGAGTTGATTGACTTGGAAAGTCAATGGCATCCCTTCGCGGGAGGAGGGGATAGGCGAGAATGCTACCATTAAATATCCTTTCGATCTTGTCGAAACCTGATTGAGTGGAAGACAAAGAAGAACAAGAGAAAAATCTCCAACAGACCTTTCGAAGGACTCGAAGGGATGCACAACCAAAGACTGGAAGTATCACAATCTTTCTAAGAGGTCAAAAGGGTTGAAAGCACCTTTCTGCTTCAAGAGATCTCCTTTCAAAGCAAGTGCTTCCACATGCGTGAAGACCTTTTAATTGTGTTAAAGCAGCACCAGTTGAAGACAAGGAATGGAAACCCTTTATATGTGCACCAAACCTTTCGAAACCAAAGGTTTCGCCATCACTCAAACCACTCAGAAACACGCCTTGGATGAAGTAACCCTTTTGAAAGCAAAAGCAAGCCTTTCAAGTCAGTCCAAGCCCTTACCACCCAAGGAAGATTCTGCATCAATTTACAAGCATAATTTCGGTAGCTACTAACGGCGTTGGAACCATCAACATTTCAACATCTTCGAAACACCTGGAAACTGCCTATCGATAGAGTCGAAAGCTCCTACCTTCATTCCTTGTGACAACAAAAAAACATAAAGAAGAAAAGGGGTAACCACCCCTTTCGACGAAGGTGGAGGTATTCGAACCCATTTGAACGCATTGTTGAGGGGTGCGTAAGTGTCAAAGGAGTCGGAAGGTATTTGAAGCCACTTCTCGACCAAGTCAAAAGCATTGGGTCGAAAGGTGCTTACTCGCATCTATAAATAATACCCAAGGAGTCTGTTTTAGGGGATTCAACTTCCTCATTCTAAACTTGTATTTTCTTAAGTTTGCAATGTTTTAAACCCTAATTTGTAAATCAATTTGGAGATAATTGTTCAGCACAACCATTATTGGATTAATAAAAGGGAAGTTTTAAGTATTTCGGATCATATAGTTGTTTAGAGGTCGTTTACTAGCTTTAACTGCATTTTATAGGTCTCGACCTCATCGTAAAGATCCTTCCGAGTGTGTCAAAACCTTAGCCTTTCTAAGTAATCCTGGACCTTAACTACAAACCGCCATTCATTAAACTCTTACCTTCAAGTGAGTTGAAACCTTGACACAAGCTGGTTTACCTTAGATTCCCGAACCAAACCTAAGTCACTAATTAGCCTAGCTTTCAACGAGGTCGAAACCCACCAAGACCGACCTTATCCTTTTATCCTTAAAGATATTTCTTTAGTATTCCACAGCCGCTTTCCAAAGAAAAAACCAAATAACCACAATTGGCTTGATAGACCAAAGATAGGGGAGTTCAAGTGTTTCGACTAAGTGGAAAGGTCATTAAGAAGACTTTCCACAAGGGAAACCTATTCGAAAGGTTGAATCAAAGAGAATACCCACATCCTTCTTCCTCAACTTAATCAAGAGAGGATAAAAAGGACTAACCTTTTTCTTAAACTCAACTTTGAGGTGTTGATAAGTTTTCTTATTAATAGAAAGAAATTTGAATCTAAAAGATTTTCAAAACATAACTCAACAAATCAGAAAATGGGACCAGGGTTTGGGTTAATGCTGTAGCAATGTACTTGCATTTGTTATATATATATATATATATATATATATATATATATGCGTATTCCTCTTTTCTCTTTGACCATTCTTCTATATTTTACTATGGCTTGTATGCAGATATAGGAGAAAGGAAGATATGGAGGCAGGAAACAGAAGGGGAAATCTAGGTGGAGGAAGCACCACAACTAATGGAAATGCTATACCCAATACCGGGGGAATCCGAGTCGACCGGCGAATGCTATTCCAAATGCAAATGACAATGTCGGTGCTAAAAACCCACCAATAGATACGGGGATGATGTATTTGTTGTTCGTTAATCTGATTCAAGCTAAAGCAGCTGTAGGAGTAGCTGAGGAACATGCTATGAATGTTGGGAAGCAAATCCTATGGCCCCAGTTAGCAATAACTATGCCAAACTGAGCAAGAAGTATGCCCGTCTTGGTAGTAAGCCATTTTTTGGGAATAGAAGATGCTATTGAAGTAGAAAAATAATTATTAAATTGTGAAAGGATTTTCACTGAATTCGGATCAGATGAAGAGAAGAAGACGAGACTTTCTTTAAGACAACTACATGGAGCATCATTTATTGGTGGAATGGCATTACCGTGGGAGTTCTTGAGGAAGAGTTGACTTTGGTAAAGTATCGAAGGAGATTCAGAGAGAGGTTCTTATCTGAAATTGCCAACTCAGTACTGCTGAGAAAGTTTATGGACTTAGTGCATGGTGAGATGTCGATGATTGAGTATGCTAAATTTTTTGATGAGTTTTCCAAATATGGATATGCTACCATTGGCACCGTCATTAAAAGGAACGAGATGTTTTTTCAAGGTTTAAGACCTGATATTGCAAGGTTAACGATGACGTATCTCAATGATCCAAGTACAGCTGTAGTGGAGATGGCAATCAGGAATGAAGAGGTGCTTTCTACTTCTGAAAAAAAGAAGCAAGTTGAAACCCAGGATTCTCAAGGGAAGAAGTGGAAATTATTTAAGAAGAAAGGAGCTCAGAAGGAAGGAGCTGTGAAGAAGGCAAAAGCTAATCTGGTTTGATTTGAGTGCACTAGGAAAGGGCATTTTTCTCATGAATGTCGAACTATAAAAGGAAAGAAGGGCGCATATAAGAAAGAAGTAAAGTGCTTCAACTGTGACCAGATTGGACACTGTAAGATCAGTGTCCTGAACTAGTTAGAGCATACAAGGGAAATGTTTTTGCCTTAGAACCACCATCTTCTGGACAAGAAATATTGAGAAGGGAAAGACTGTGATAGTGATTCATAGCATACCAGTTAGGATACTATTTGATACCGGTGCATCACATTCATTTATATCTTAGTGTTTAGTAGATGAGTTATGTTTAGAACCCTATAACCATATTACTTCCTTAAGGGTTGTGAATCTAATAGGAGGGAATGCAACTCGGGGGATGAGATGTGACCAGTTAGAACTTGAATTGTTAGGTCATAAGTTTGCATGCAGTTTGTATGTTTTTGATTTCGTAAACTTCAGGATTGATTTGTGTATGGATTGGTTAAATAGATATGATGCTAGAATATTTAGCCAAGATAGAGAAATATCGCTAGGACACTCTAATAGTGTAACATCCCGCCTTTTCGCACACTTTAAACCGACACATGTGCCAATTCAAAGCATACGCAAGGGCGGATTGTTATGGGGTAAATAAGAAAAACAGAGAAGAAATAAAACAAAGTAGAATCTCAAAGCGGAAGGATAAAATATAATAATCAATATACAGTTCATGACAACTGTTTACAAAATATTTATTTTACTTATACAATGAATATCAGAGTTACACATACCAATACAATCAATGCAGCGGAAATTTTAGAGTGTGGTGCAATACTATAAATAATATAATACGAATTCTTCGTCTTCGTCCTCCAAAGCTAAAATCTTCGATCCTGAAATGCTCGGACTGACCCGAGCGAATTTGAAAAGACAAAAACACTCGAGTCAGACTAAAAGATCTTATGTGAGTTAAATTAACAGAAATAAATATGAGTACAGTAACTCAAGAGATGTTCGGGATTTACATCTCCTAAGGATCCGTTAAACTATTTACTATGTAGTATATTGCGCTATTATAATAGTGTCTATTTATAAAATAAACTTACTTTTTAATAGCGTTAAGGGGTTACCCATATAGCCCTTAACACAAATAATGCCAATAGTCTATACAGTACCGTAATACCTCCTGATCAGGAAGCTACCAGAGGATACTCCATAGGTACGACACAAATAGAAACTCGTAGTAAAGGCTCGATATGGTAGGTGACACGGCACAACTAGGCAATGCCAGGGTAGATATACCAATTGCTATCCAGGCTGGTGGAAACGCGTAGCCGCAGTTACCGCCCACCTCGGACTAACTCCCCAAAATCAAAATATAGAAGTGGCCACTGAATCAATCCAACATCAAAGTATAATATCGAAGAGGAGGGTCCGATCAGAGGAATGACCTCATTGGCCTGAGAATCGCTCCTGTTTTAGCCACCTTATGCCAACTCACGGGAGTCGGGTCCACGTATTTACCTTACAGGAAACGTCACCACCACCTACTTCATTCTGGAATCTCCACCGCGTACACGGTTAGTCAAAGTGGTTTTCGGTATCAACAGAGAGTATGTCCATATCCGATCCCGGTCTCTTTGCCAACCCATCGTTATTATAGCACCGCGGTCATTTAAAATAGGTTATACTTTAAAAATCAGAATAAACATTCCATTTCATAACCATGAATACGATATCATTTCAAACCCAAAGCCATATTTTATCACTTATCCAAAATATAATTCTTTTCCAAAATCATAATGCTTTAACTTCATAACGTCTGAAAATCAAATATTTCAAAGCATAATATTTTGAAAATCATAATTTAAAACCATAACTTCTAAAAACTTGAATGGTTTGGACATTCAACGGTATATGAATTAAATGGTTTAACTTAAATGTTACTTTCTAAAGAAAATAGTTCTCATGGCTTTACAAATACATTTCTTTATTAAAGTCTAAACCAAAATTTATGTTATCTCTCACAAGTTCCAAAACCACTTCAATTTATTTATATATACGTATATCCATTTTGAGTATCAATATTTCAAACTAAAGTTGGATTTTATTCTTTCAACAAATCAATTGTTCTATTAATTAGTCTTGAATATTCATATAAAATCCATAAATAATAAGACTTCAATTTCTAGTAATAAAATATATATATTTTTCCCAATTCAAATTATACTAGAATATTCATTTCAATTTATTTTGGGAAAAATCCAATTATAAATATCATATCTTAAAATTTCCAAACTTAACATTTAAACATATGATATAAATTATTAAACTCCATTTTCTTAATTTTCTTCCATTTTTAATAAAGATTTTTATACACCTTTTAATTTCAAAATTTTCAACTTCATATGTATATATATGGAAGAAAAATATTTATACAATATAAAATTTAAGATTATTATAAACCGTATTCCATCCAAACCATAGAAATCACATTTAAATAGTTATATATATACCGCGGTGCCTGTATATAATTTTCTATCCTATGGTCAAGTGATACGGATATTTATCATTTCAATCCGCAATTTAAAAGATATAAAATTTTGCGGTTATATATCATTTCAAACCACAATCCCGAATGAAATGAAATATGCATGATAATTTGCAATTTAATGATATACAATAAACATCCATTCATCAACATCATCCATCATCCAAATCGCAATCATCAATCAATATCAATCAATAACAATATTATTTTTAGTACTACATAACAGGTAATACTGGCAATTTTATTCAAATTAAATTTAACAGCTATTAATCTACAGTCTATATTCAGTAATAAATTATATAACTGTTAACTAGCAGTTCATATACAAACAAATAAATTTTAATTGTAAATTTATACGCAATAAATTAATTAAATTAACAGTTAAATTAAATAAATGCAATTCAACAGATACGAATAAAATAAACATGCCAAATACTCATAAATAAATTTCTATTCATTTCTAAAATTAATTTAAACAAACATAAAAGCTTCTAGTAGTTGTGAGTGGGTTAAAACACTCACCTTTTGAATTTAAATCGAATTTAAATTCGATTTAAACCCAAAAATTCGCCCTTCTCAGAATTCGTCCAAACTAGCGTCAAAACGTCAGAAATTCTGATACGATCCTAGCAAAACAAACCGCGCGAGAATCCGAGCTCGTATGCAAAAGTTATGAAAATTTGAAAAATGGAAAATTCTGGTCCTGGGTCGACTTCGGGTTCGATTTCGGTGCGCCGCCTCAATTCCCCGGTGCCTGCTTGGAGTTTTCGCCAAAACGACCCAGAGCGACCCGAGTCATTTTCTTCCTGACCCGAAGTTGCTCTAGGGTTTTCTCCCCTGAAACCCGAAGCGCGACCAGAAGCTGCTGCAGATCCGCAATTTTTTTTTTTTTTAAATTTGATTTTTTTTTTTTTTTTGGAATTTGGGAATTAGGTTTTTTTTTCCTGCCATTAGAATGAGGAGGTGAGAAGGAGATGTATGTATAGAAAATGAAAATAAGGAGTGGCTAGGGTTTATAACCGTGCTTATATAGGTAGACTAGAGATAGCGTAGATGGATCGGATAAGTGAACGTACGAAACAAACTATGGCCCAAAAAGCCCGCTATGCCTGCGGAACCGAATTTATTAAATCTATATATCCAAATAGGTATTTTAAGATATTCTGAACGCGATGGAAAAAGTTTCACGTCCAAATTTGATCGTATGAAGAAGTTATGCTGAAAACAAAATTTCCAAATTGATTTCAAATTGATTTTATTAAAATTGATTTCAAGGCGTTTCACGCCCGTACGATCAAACGACAAGTCCGATCGATACGAAACTTGAAACCCTATAATAATTCACCGATACGGATCCGATGAAACTGGTTTCGTCGAAATCCGAGTCCGTGGCCAAAATGGCTATTGTTAATATTCATTAAATAAATTAAATAAATTATAAAAATCCAATTTTTACATCTAAATTCAAAAATTGACCAAATTTTCTCCCTTTAAATTTTCTTAACTATTTACTCCAATTCTAAACAATTTAAGTGTCAATAGTTGTTCTATTCATCAATTCAAATGTAAATTCTTAACTTCAATATTAATTCCAATTTTAATAAATTCAACATTATAAGTTTGATTAAATTTATCAAATTCACTTTCTTTCTATTATTCAAGGTTATTGATGTCAATTTAATGAAACTAACATTGGCTCAATATCTATACATTAAAAATCTCAATTCTAAACTTAGATCTCAACTTATGAAATAGTTAAATAATAAATTCCATCTAAATCTACATCTTCCTACTATCTAAATATTTAGAAAAATTACTTACCGCTTTTTATTGTAAATTTCTAAACTAGTAGATTTGTGTCATTTCTAGCCCTCTGGATATTTTATATTAACTAAAAGCAAATTTACATATAATTTCCATCGTCAATTATTTTAGTGAATAAATCTTCAAAGGTTACTGCAATTAATCCCCTAAATTGCAATAAATTCTAATAAATTTGACTCTATTTGATTACAACTCACAAATAAATCAATTATTCCCCAACTACAAAGTTACCGTTTCTTATATATATATCACTACAGTAATACTTCCAAATGTTCATCTTTTGTTTGCATAAATTACTGTATTCAATTGAATTGTAATATTGTTAACTTACACATAAATAAAACTTAACAACTAATAGAATAAATAACTTACAAAATTTGTTGTCATAAATATATTTTATAAGTCTACACTTAATTATTATCTTACAATACGTTTTTACGTTACTATAAAATTTATACACTCTTCCGTTACCATATTAATAATTACTAAAGTAACGTTCATTCTTAATAACAACGTTATACTATTCAACATATAAAAGGACTCCATTCCCAAATACATTCATTTATATTTATTCCCTTAAAGTTCTCCTTTATTGACTAGACACATTAATTTAGATTCATTTACATCGAATGCCCTTCTTAGCTATATACTTAATACATGTTAAATCTACATAATTTTTTTTACCCTTTTATTCAAATTCACTTATACCATCAATAACAAAATGTTGACCTAAATTTAGATTCAATTATATACATTAGATAAATGGGTAAACTTTTGTAATTATCCCATATATGAAAATATTTTTATGCATACATTTCCACTTACTTACTATGCATTCATTTATTAAATTACTAATTGCCTTAGTCAACTTATCCCTTATTTACTACCAAATTTCAAATTTAATTATAGCTTATCAATACATAAAATTTACATAGGCAAAACAAATTTTATTACTATCTTAAGTCCATTTATTATTGACAACATTCATTAAATCTCCTTATCAACACTTATTGCATTGATTTATTCAGCGGTCACCTTTTATTTAGTTACTATCCATTTTACAATCCAATGTAAGTCTTCCACTATTTATTTTATATTAAATGAATTCCATTCTACTTAATCTTTTTATTGATATTCACTAATTCAACCCTTATATCAGTTTCTTATATTTAACTTTAAATCAAATTGTGACAATCTACATTATCCAAATCTATTGTCATAAAATTTATTGTTACACTAAATTACAACTGCTATACCAAATTTCTACATTTATTCTAAATTAGATTAGAAATTATATTAATTCAATTCATTTAATATTATTAATTTAACGGGTCGTTACAATCTCCCCCACTCAAAACTTTTCGTCCCCGAAAAGGAAAAAGAAGGGAGAAGGAAGAATAAACAGTACATCTTATTTCAAATATTAACTTATAAACAATAATTTACTGGATTAATTTCCTTTAATGAAATATACCCGTTTATAATCATTACAACCTTTTATACTTAAATCATTAAAGTTTGGAAAATATTCAACAAAATTCTAAGTCCAAAATTTACGAAATTTTTTGGCAGAGTCTCCTTTGTACGGTGAGGCTCGGGAGAAAATATAATATCAAAATATACAAATATATTACATATATTATCAAAATATTATATCCCAACACGGGAAAAATAGCGCTTTAAACGTAATCCGAAAACGTACCTATTTGTCGGGCAATATACGCTTATTATTTTGGAACCAAAAGCAGTAGCAGTTGCTTCCATCACCTGTATTCACTTGTATAATCTAAAAGGTTAAATATTTATTTTAAAGTGAACTATTCAAGTGGATTCAATCGTTAATCAACCAAACAATTCAACAACCATCAACCTTACAAACAACATACATACACAAACAAAGCAACCATTTAATCCATCAAACAAATAGTTGTTTGGGTTCAAACTTGAAATTTGTATGAAATGAAATTAACTATCAAGTGCATCCTTTACTCAACAGTCTTAGATGGAACAAAGATAGATACTTATTCATTTAACCACTTCAAATTTCTTACCCAACAACATAAATCAAACAACACAATTCAAACCAACACCCAAATTTATTTATTATACATTTATCTCATGCTTCAATGGTTTGATTTTATTTCTTTTATTTATGGAGTGATTTCTTTATTTCTTACAAATTTTCATTTTCCATTTATCACAAAATTCATTATATTTGTATTCCAATTTATTTACTAAAGTTTCTATCATCTATTTATACTACTTACCTTTACTTATAGTAAAATTTCCAATTTAACTTAAGTCTATACAATTAATTCTCATTAATAATAGCAAATTAATAGAATACCTTTATTACCTTACTCTTCACTTGTAAGATTTCCCCTTACATTTTCCTACTAACATTGCAACTTTTTATTATATGGTAAGTTATGTATGTTTTAAGAATGTAAGTGAAAATTTACAAGTTTCTTCTCCATTCCTTTAATTAATATATATTTGTTTTATAAATTACAATTTCAACTTACTTTTAATCTCATTCATTTATTTAATGCTGAAGTTTCCATTATATTTAATTACAGTAACCCTCTACTTACACTTAATTTATTAACCTTATAACTTGCATTCCTATAAGTGAAAGATTTTACTCATTCATTAACTATGGATTGCAGTCATTTATATTTTTCCTACTTTCCATTATATTAGAATAGGGGAAATTAAGGCGTACTTAAGTTAATAACCCTACAATCAAACTTTATAAATTAAGGAATTTCATTTTTACTTTCTTATGGTTAAAATCACCTATTAATAATACAACCTTTAATTTTAGTAAAATTCCAATCATCACTTAAGTTAATACCATTAAATTCTAATTTATAACAGTAATTTATTGAATACTTCATTATAATATTCTATTCCACTCTTAATTTACATTTCAACTTTTTATACTTGGTAAGTTATTTATGTTAAAGAAAAAGCAAAAGAACTTATACAAGTTTAATCTCAACCCTTTTAATTCATTGATTACTTAACCTTTATTTTACTAACCTAAATTTTTTTTTTACAACTAATTAATGGAAATTCAAGAATTAAAACCGGGTCAAATTCCAAAATTACTTTAAAATAATAGATAATTAATTTCTTACAACTTTTATATCTCTAATTACCTTTAAACAATTAAAATTTTAAATAATTTCAAAATAATCTGTAGTAGAATTTACTACAGGGGCCTTTCCCCTTCGAAACTCGAAAATGAAAGTCGATGATGCGGCCGTCATCACCGAAATTATTTTCCAGCGACAGAGAGGAAAGTACAAAATTTATTTTCTCCAAAATCTTCTTTAAAACAATCCTTCCGAATTATACTAAATATTTATATAAGAAAATACTTATAAACCAAATCATTATATTTCATAAATCCTTTGAAAGCAAATTTTTAAAATCTCGGACTTAAGTTCTAAAATCTCCAATTTGATTTATTATAGTTTCAACTTAGCTTCAATTATTATAAATATTTTTATTTCCTAACACCCAATCTATAGCAACCAAATATATACATAATATCATTTAAAACTTTATTTTATATATAGAAAATATAATAGGCAAAATTATTTCATTCACCTATATTAAAACGGATATTATGTCGGTCTGTCCTATTAAGTGTTTAGAAATCCCTATTGATGACATAGCGTCCCATGCATCAACCAGAATTTATAAATACAAAGCGGAACAGGTCAACACAATATCAAAATCCTTTTATAACACTAACAAATACGCTCTCTCATATATATACACTCAGCGACTCCCATAGGATATTTCTATCCTATTAACAAAGAGTCAAACCCCACAAAGCCAAGGTTTATCGCTAAACCAAAGCTCTGATACCAACTGTAGCATCCCGCCTTTTCGCACACTTTAAACCGACACATGTGCCAATTCAAAGCATACGCAAGGGCGGATTGTTATGGGGTAAATAAAAAAAACAGAGAAGAAATAAAACAAAATAGAATCTCACAGCGGAAGGATAAAATATAATAATCAATATATAGTTCATGATAACTGTTTACAAAATATTTATTTTACTTATACAATGAATATCAGAGTTACACATACCAATACAATCAATGCAGCGGAAATTTTAGAGTGTGGTGCAATACTATAAATAATATAATACGGATTCTTCGTCTTCGTCCTCCAAAGCTAAAATCTTCGATCCTGAAACGCTCGGAATGACCCGAGCGAATTTGAAAAGACAAAAACACTCGAGTCAGACTAAAAGATCTTATGTGAGTTAAATTAACAGAAATAAATATGAGTACAGTAACTCAAGAGATGTTCGGGATTTACATCTCCTAAGGATCCGTTAAACTATTTACTATGTAGTATATTGCGCTATTATAATAGTGTCTATTTATAAAATAAACTTACTTTTTAATAGCGTTAAGGGGTTACCCATATAGCCCTTAACACAAATAATGCCAATAGTCTATACAGTACCGTAATACCTCCTGATCGGGAAGCTACCAGAGGATACTCCATAGGTACGACACAAATAGAAACTCGTAGTAAAGGCTCGGTATGGTAGGTGACACGGCACAACTAGGCAATGCCAGGGAAGATATATCAATTGCTATCCAGGCTGGTGGAAACGCGTAGCCGCAGTTACCGCCCACCTCGGACTAACTCACCAAAATCAAAATATAGAAGTGGCCACTGAATCAATCCAACATCAAAGTATAATATCGAAGAGGAGGGTCCGATCAGAGGAATGACCTCATTGGCCTGAGAATCGCTCCTGTTTTAGCCACCTTATGCCAACTCACGGGAGTCGGGTCCACGTATTTACCTTACAGGAAACGTCACCACCACCTACTTCATTCTGGAATCTCCACCGCGTACACGGTTAGTCAAAGTGGTTTTCGGTATCAACAGAGAGTATGTCCATATCCGATCCCGGTCTCTTTGCCAACCCATCGTTATTATAACACCGCGGTCATTTAAAATAGGTTATACTTTAAAAATCAGAATAAACATTCCATTTCATAACCATGAATACGATATCATTTCAAACCCAAAGCCATATTTTATCACTTATCCCAAATATAATTCTTTTCCAAAATCATAATGCTTTAACTTCATAACGTCTGAAAATCAAATATTTCAAAGCATAATATTTTGAAAATCATAATTTAAAACCATAACTTCTAAAAACTTGAATGGTTTGGACATTCAACGGTATATGAATTAAATGGTTTAACTTAAATGTTACTTTCTAAAGAAAATAGTTCTCATGGCTTTACAAATACATTTCTTTATTAAAGTCTAAACCAAAATTTATGTTATCTCTCTCAAGTTGCAAAACCACTTCAATTTATTTATATATACGTATATCCATTTTGAGTATCAATATTTCAAACTAAAGTTGGATTTTATTCTTTCAACAAATCAATTGTTCTATTAATTAGTCTTGAATATTCATATAAAATCCATAAATAATAAGACTTCAATTTCTAGTAATAATATATATATATTTTTCCCAATTCAAATTATACTAGAATATTCATTTCAATTTATTTTGGGAAAAATCCAATTATAAATATCATATCTTAAAATTTCCAAACTTAACATTTAAACATATGATATAAATTATTAAACTCCATTTTCTTAATTTTCTTCCATTTTTAATAAAGATTTTTATACACCTTTTAATTTCAAAATTTTCAACTTCATATGTACATATATATCGAAGAAAAATATTTATACAATATAAAATTTAAGATTATTATAAACCGTATTCCATCCAAACCATAGAAATCACATTTAAATAGTTATATATATACCGCGGTGCCTGTATATAATTTTCTATCCTATGGTCAAGTGATACGGATATTTATCATTTCAATCCGCAATTTAAAAGATATAAAATTTTGCGGTTATATATCATTTCAAACCACAATCCCGAATGAAATGAAATATGCATGATAATTTGCAATTTAATGATATACAATAAACATCCATTCATCAACATCATCCATCATCCAAATCGCAATCATCAATCAATATCAATCAATAACAATATTATTTTTGGTACTACATAACAGGTAATACTGGCAATTTTATTCAAATTAAATTTAACAGCTATTAATCTACAGTCTATATTCAGTAATAAATTATATAACTGTTAACTAGCAGTTCATATACAAACAAATAAATTTTAATTGTAAATTTATACGCAATAAATTAATTAAATTAACAGTTAAATTAAATAAATGCAATTCAACAGATACGAATAAAATAAACATGCCAAATACTCATAAATAAATTTCTATTCATTTCTAAAATTAATTTAAACAAACATAAAAGCTTCTAGTAGTTGTGAGTGGGTTAAAACACTCACCTTTTGAATTTAAATCGAATTTAAATTCGATTTAAACCCAAAAATTCGCCCTTCTCGGAATTCGTCCAAACTAGCGTCAAAACGTCAGAAATTCCGATACGATCCTAGCAAAACAAACCGCGCGTGAATCCGAGCTCGTATGCAAAAGTTATGAAAATTTAAAAAATGGAAAATTCTGGTCTGGGTCGACTTCGGGTTCGACTTCGGTGCGCCGCCTCAATTCCCCGGTGCCTGCTTGGAGTTTTCGCCAAAACGACCCGGAGCGACCCGAGTCATTTTCTTCCTGACCCGAAGTTGCTCTAGGTTTTTCTCCCCTGAAACCCGAAGCGCGACCAGAAGCTGCTGCAGATCCGCAATTTTTTTTTTTTTAAAAATTTGAATTTTTTTTTTTGGAATTTGGGAATTAGGTTTTTTTTCTGCCATTAGAATGAGGAGGTGAGAAGGAGATGTATGTATAGAAAATGAAAATAAGGAGTGGCTAGGGTTTATAACCATGCTTATATAGGTAGACTAGAGATAGCGTAGATGGATCGGATAAGTGAACGTACGAAACAAACTATGGCCCAAAAAGCCCGCTATGCCTCCGGAATCGAATTTATTAAATCTATATATCCAAATAGGTATTTTAAGATATTCTGAACGCGATGGAAAAAGTTTCACGTCCAAATTTGATCGTATGAAGAAGTTATGCTGAAAAAAAATTTTCCAAATTGATTTCAAATTGATTTTATTAAAATTGATTTCAAGGCGTTTCACGCCCGTACGATCAAACGACAAGTCCAATAGATACGAAACTTGAAACCCTATAATAATTCACCGATACGGATCCGATGAAATTGGTTTCGTCGAAATCCGAGTCCGTGGCCAAAATGGCTATTGTTAATATTCATTAAATAAATTAAATAAATTATAAAAATCCAATTTTTACATCTAAATTCAAAAATTGACCAAATTTTCTCCCTTTAAATTTTCTTAACTATTTACTCCAATTCTAAACAATTTAAGTGTCAATAGTTGTTCTATTCATCAATTCAAATGTAAATTCTTAACTTCAATATTAATTCCAATTTTAATAAATTCAACATTATAAGTTTGATTAAATTTATCAAATTCACTTTCTTTCTATTATTCAAGGTTATTGATGTCAATTTAATGAAACTAACATTGGCTCAATATCTATACATTAAAAATCTCAATTCTAAACTTAGATCTCAACTTATGAAATAGTTAAATAATAAATTCCATCTAAATCTACATCTTCCTACTATCTAAATATTTAGAAAAATTACTTACCGCTTTTTATTGTAAATTTCTAAACTAGTAGATTTGTGTCATTTCTAGCCCTCTGGATATTTTATATTAACTAAAAGCAAATTTACATATAATTTCCATCGTCAATTATTTTAGTGAATAAATCTTCAAAGGTTACTGCAATTAATCCCCTAAATTGCAATAAATTCTAATAAATTTGACTCTATTTGATTACAACTCACAAATAAATCAATTATTCTCCAACTACAAAGTTACCGTTTCTTATATATATATCACTACAGTAATACTTCCAAATGTTCATCTTTTGTTTGCATAAATTACTGTATTCAATTGAATTGTAATATTTTTAACCTACACATAAATAAAACTTAACAACAAATAGAATAAATAACTTACAAAATTTGTTGTCATAAATATATTTTATAAGTCTACACTTAATTATTATCTTACAATACGTTTTTACGTTACTATAAAATTTATACACTCTTCCGTTACCATATTAATAATTACTAAAGTAACGTTCATTCTTAATAACAACGTTATACTATTCAACATATAAAAGGACTCCATTCCCCAAATACATTCATTTATATTTATTCCCTTAAAGTTCTCCTTTATTGACTAGACACATTAATTTAGATTCATTTACATCGAATGCCCTTCTTAGCTATATACTCAATACATGTTAAATCTACATAATTTTTTTTACCCTTTTATTCAAATTCACTTATACCATCAATAACAAAATGTTGCCCTAAATTTAGATTCAATTATATACATTAGATAAATGGGTAAACTTTTGTAATTATCCCATATATGAAAATATTTTTATGCATACATTTCCACTTACTTACTATGCATTCATTTATTAAATTACTAATTGCCTTAGTCAACTTATCCCCTATTTACTACCAAATTTCAAATTTAATTATAGCTTATCAATACATAAAATTTACATAGGCAAAATTTTTTTTATTACTATCTTAAGTCCATTTATTATTGACAACATTCATTAAATCTCCTTATCAACACTTATTGCATTGATTTATTCAGCGGTCACCTTTTATTTAGTTACTATCCATTTTACAATCCAATGTAAGTCTTCCACTATTTATTTTATATTAAATGAATTCCATTCTACTTAATCTTTTTATTGATATTCACTAATTCAACCCTTATATCAGTTTCTTATATTTAACTTTAAATCAAATTATGACAATCTACATTATCCAAATCTATTGTCATAAAATTTATTGTTACACTAAATTACAACTACTATACCAAATTTCTACATTTATTCTAAATTAGATTAGAAATTATATTAATTCAATTCATTTAATATTATTAATTTAACGGGTCGTTACAAATAGTCATAATTGAATTATATTCTCGATAGAGAAGTCCGACTCTAGTGCTTATGCTTTGCTGAATGCAATAGAAGTGGAATAAGAGTTGAATCATGTTTTTGGTAGCAAGAGAGGTTGCAGACGTTTTTGAGCCAATCACAGGAGTACCATCGAGGTGAGCCATGGAGTTTCAGATAGATCTTATGACAGGAGCGGAACCTGTATATAGACCCCACAACAAGATGACAACCTACTGAGATGAAAGAACTGAAGGTGCAGTAAGTCGATTTAGAAAGAAAGAATTTCATTAGACCAAGCAGTTCACTTTAGGGAGCGCTCGCGGTGTTCTTGAGAATGGTTCGTTAAGGATGTGTATCGACCATCGTAAGGTGAACGAGAAGGCGATCAAGGATAATTATCCTTTGCCGAGTGTCAATGATTTATTTGATCAGTTGAGCGGAGGTAGAGTATTTTCTCAATTGTATTTGGTCATAGGTTTCCATTAGCTAAGAGTAGTAGATGACAGTATTTCATTGACGGCGTTTCAAACTAGGTATGGTGAGTGGTTAGTGATGCCACTTGGGCCAACGAATGCGCCAGCTTTCTTCGTGGATTTGATGAACCAGGTTTTCCGAGAGCAGTTGGATAGGTTCCTATTGGTATTCATGGATAACATCTTAATATGCTTTAAGAATGAAAGAGAGCATGAAGTTCATCTTAGAGTGGTGCTTAAGATGTTGAGGCAACATCAACTGAACGTGAAGTTTTCAAAGTGTCATTTCTGAAAAGAGAGAAGTTAAGTTTCTTGGTCATATAGTTTTAGAAAAAGGTTTGTTAGTTGATTCGAATAAGATCGAAGCTATTTGAAACTGGAAGAGACCAGAGAGGGTGACTGAGATCAAAAGTTTTCTTGGACTTGTGGCTGTTACTGGAGATTCATTAAGGATTTGTCGTGGATAGCAGTGACTTTGACAAAGCTAACCTGAAAGGACGTAAAGTTTATTTGATCCAATAAATGAAAGGAGGCATTCTTTAAGTTATAGCACTTTTTGGCCAACTTCTCTGTATTAGTAGTTCCAAATGGGAATAATGGATTAGTAGTTATGCCAATGTACGTGGAACCGAATTAGGGGCTGTGTTGATGAAGAAGGTTAAGGTCATTGCCTACGCTTCTCGACAACGTAGACTGCATGATGTGAGATATCCTACTCATGATCTAGAGTTGGCAGTGGTGATTTCACACTGAAAGTATGGAGACGTTATCTCTTAGGAGAGAGATTTGAGTTCTACACAGATCATAAGTCCTTATGGTACTTATTCTATCAGAAGGAGTTAAATATGAGATAGCAGAGGTGGCCGGAGTTTTTAGCAGGTTATGAATTTGGTATAGAGTACATGCCTAGAAAAGGAAACAAAGTAGTGGATGCTCTTAGCAGAAAACGATAGAATGTGGTGTTAGCTATGTTAGCAGAGTGGAAGGACCAAAAGGCATTGACTACTTATAGTGTGTAGTTAAGATCAGCTGCTAGTTCTACTCAGAGCATTGTCGTGTTATCCTGCTTGGAAGTTCGACCGAGATTGATCGATAGGATTTCATCTAAGTAGAAGAATGACCTAGTGTTAGCAGAGAAGGTTAGAAGGCTAGAAGCTGGAATCGAGATTGATGACCAAAAGGATTTTAGTTTTGATCGGAGGGGATGGTTGAGAAAGAAAGGACCGTTGTGTGTTCCAAATGTTTGGGACTTATGGAGAGAAGTCCTTAGCATATGTCATCGATTGAAGTTTATAATTCATCCTGAGGGAACCAAGATGTATCAGGATATGAAGAGGAGTTGCTATTGGGAAGGTATCAAGATGGATGTTGGCTTATGGGTAAAGAACTGTATGAACTATCAACAAGTGAAGGCCGAACATCCAAAGTCGAGTGGGTTGCTTCAATCTATAGAGATATCAGTTTGGAAATGGGGTTCGATATCCATGGATTTTATAAACGGGTTGCTAAGGTCGAATCAAGGAAATGAAAGCGTATAGGTCATGGTGGAAAAGTTAACCAAAAGTGCCCATTTTATCCAGTTAAGTCAACCCATACGACACCTATTTTGGTTAAATTGTTTATGAAGAACATAGTTAAACTACATGGGATTCCTTGTAGAATAGTCAATGATAGAGATACTTTGTTTACTAGTGAGTTCTGGAAGAGTCTACAGGATGTGTTAGGTATAAAGCTCAAGATGAGTATTGCTTATCACTCTTAGACCGATGGGCAGACAGAGAGAGTCAACAAGGACTCGAGGATTTGTAGAGAACTTGTGTGCTAGATTTTGGTGGATCATAGGAAGATCACCTACGCTTAGTTGATTTTTCCTATAATAACAGTTATCAAACTAGTATAGGAATGGAGTCTTCCGAAGCTTTGTATGAAAGACTATGCAAGTTACTAGCATGTTGGTTGGAATCTGGAGACAGATTTGTCTTAGGTCCAGATCTAGTAAGAGATGCAACAGAGAAGATTGAGTGAACAGAGGTAGGATGAAGGAAGCTCATTCTAGACAAAAGATTATGCAGATAAGAGGCATAATGATCTAGATTTCTCGGTTGGAGATAGGGGTTTCATTAAAGTATCATCGATGAAGGGAGTGGTACGATTCGGCAAGTCAGGGAAACTGACACTAGATATGTTGGACTGTTCCCAGTTATAGAGAAGATCGAAATGCTCACATATAGAGTAGAGTTGTCGAATAGTTTGGCAGGTGTCCATAGTATGTTTCATATGTCTCATCTTTGTGAGTATGTGCATGATCGAGGGACTACTATCCCGCCGACTACATTGGAAGACTTAAAAGTTGAACCAGATCTGACAATTATTAAGCAACAAGTTTGGGTTGTAGCAAGAGATGAGAAGAGGTTAAGAAACAAGACAGTCAAGTTGGCAAAAGTTCAGCGGAGCGATAACGATAAGGACTATACTTAGAAGACAAAAGACTGGATTAGAGATACTTATCTAATCTATAATAAGTATATGTTTTATATATGTTATATATATACATATTGAATGTTTGCTAGTTAAGTAGGCTGGTATGGTATTTAGGAGATGTTACAGATGATTGATATGCTTAGTATTTAGTCTTCGCTAAATTACGAGGCAAAGTTCTTTAAGGATGGGAGCCTGTAACACCCCTAATTATAAATAGCATTATTCAGGATATATAATTAAATAAATTAAATAGAATAATGTAGAGAAGAGAGTGATAAGGGAATTGAGATATGAAAATTAATTAAGATCGTGCCTTAACAAAATGAATATATTAGAATGGTTTATAAGTTAAATACTTAGGAGAATAAGGTAAGGAAAATATGGGAATAGCCGTATACCATAACTCCTAAACCCCTTATCTCATTCTATTCACATTTTCATAAACCAAAAGCATAGGAAAAAAGGAAAAACAAGGCCGACCATAACCCTAGGTAAAGAGGAGTGTAAAAATTAATTAAAGGCTAACATTTAAGCTAGGAAGATTAAAGTGAAGAACGAATCTTAAGTTCCCTGTCCAAACTAGGTGAATAATTATCTAAACCATCTTTATATAAATAATCTTGAATGTTCTAAATTTCGGGTTTGAGGTTTAAACCATATGATTGGATGATAGATGATATGTTTTGATTTAAGTGCCAAGTTATAATTTTAAGCAAGGATTTTATGGAACAATCTAGTTTGGTTTTAAGGCTAAAATCATGCAAAATGATTTCCAAATGCCATGATTTTAGAATATGTTATATTTTTGAAATGAGTTTAAATTTTCATAATATTCCAAGCCGTGGATAATTTATTATGAATTTACTATGAGAGAAATAGTAAATTCTGGGTTTAAATTATTTAAGGCAATTAAATAATGTTTTCGGATGTGAAATTTATATATGTTAGAAAATATATTTAATGTGAATTATAGTGATTTTTGGGGAATTTCGAAAGTGTATTGCTATAGATAATAAATTATTTTAGTTAGAGGACTTAAATATATTAATAAGGAGAATGGCTTATGTTAACCCACCTTTTAGCAAGGCCATACACAAGCAAATTTAACCAAACAGTCTTCACAAATATCAAGCCCGATAGGTGCATAGCAATAATTGTTAGGCCTAGAAATCAGGTACAAATGTTTATACGAGGCTAGAGTTGGATGGAGTTGGTAGAAAAATGATGCTGGATGCTTGAAATATGGATAATAGCTTGGACAAGCAAGGGATCGTGTTTAACAGCCAATTTCCTATCGGATTAAAAAATAGCAAAAAAATTTAAATTAAAAATTAATTACAAGCGCACGGCATATAATTCTAGTATGTAGTAAGTATGGGTTGATCCGTACGGAATTGTTTAGATTTTAATTTTTTTTTACTCAATCAAATTGACCAAGAGTTTGAAATGTTTTTAAGCTAGAAAAATGTAAATAAACTAGCAAAAAAAGTGGATAAAAATATGAGAGTAGGAGGCAATTTAGAGGAATGTTTTTCTCAAGATCACATAAATCAACATATATGAAATTATGATCTCTCTTTTGGTCATTAGTGAATTTAGTTGATGTGTTTATCATAAGCATGGCCTATTTGTGCTATTAATTAGCCTAACATAAGTCATCAAACTATAACACACCCACTAAATCACTTTTTAACTTTCATGAAAATGACAACGAACTTGAAAATAAAATCTATTCTAAACATGATCTATTAACTATTGATTAGAAATATAGACCATCAAATTTTGATTTTAAATTCACTTCATTACCTTAATTATATGTAGATGAAGAGGTAATTTTTTGGTTTAAGCATAACATATTTAGTGTCAACAAATGGGCTATCAAATTTAAAGCTAAAACAATAAAGTTAAACCACATCAAATATTGCTACTAAGCACAAAAAGAGATCACAAGTTATCAACATGTTAAATCTACATGATTAAGAGAGCTTAATTACCCTTAAATTAAAGGGGTTCGGTCTTCCATATTTATTATCATTTTAACAAATGTAGCATTCAACATGAAATAAAAACAAAAGGAAAATGCAAGTTAAGCAAAAAGAGAGCTAACTAAAATAAAAAATAAGCTAATCTACTTGCATAAAAAAATACACTACTAACATAAAACGAAATAACATGAAATAAAATAGCATGAATTAAAATTGCATATAGAAAAATTACATAAGAAGAAAATTGCTAAGTGGCCATGAAAAAGAAAAGAGAGCTTTTGTTTATTTTTGAGGCTAAAACTAAACTAACTAAAGAGGAGGCTAATAGCTTAATCACATGAACATATGGGGTATTTATACATGTTTGAAACTCTAATGCATATTTTTGAGGACTATCCAAAATACCCCTTAGGAAGTGTGACCATCAAGTTGTCATTAGTTTCTAATTAATCCTCCGTCAAGTATGCATGTAACTTTAAGCTCTACTAGTGCATTAGCTCCTAATTGATGATCAAGGTAAGTGGATAGGTGGGGTCCTTCATGTGCACGAGTTTGTATTATTTCCATCTTTATTCCTATGCTTCCTCTTGTGCATACATATTTTCTATGAAGCCTTCATCATATTTCCATTCCTACAAATAACATTAAAATATCCAAGTAAATTTTATAAAATTAATATTTTCACAAAAATGACCTTTTTTCCCCTTTATGAAGGTGAATAAATGATGATTTGAAAATAGTTAAAATATTGGTTTAAACATGTTAAAATACCATATATGCTCATTTATTTAATTAAATTCGATTAAATATGGAAATAAAAATATGCACATCTATATGCACATCAAATACCCCCACACTTATCTTTTTATCAGTCATCGAATAAACTAAATCTATGATAAATTCATTTTCGTAGGAAATACGATTGCATTGAGTG
This sequence comes from Allium cepa, assembly GCA_030765085.1. Classification (NCBI taxonomy): domain Eukaryota; kingdom Viridiplantae; phylum Streptophyta; class Magnoliopsida; order Asparagales; family Amaryllidaceae; genus Allium; species Allium cepa. The sequence goes on from CM060941.1 coordinate 514,766,373, forward strand.
TATGCAATATGCCGTTAACCTTTATGTGTCCCTAGTAGGACGAGTGTTGTCTAGTGAGGGTTTTCAACGGATACTACCCACAAAATCCATATGCAAAGTAAAAAATTCCTCAATGCAAGGTTTATTTACAAAGATATGGATGCAAGACTTAATATTTACCGATGAAGAATTTACTTTTAAATTGACACGAATAAGTTAAATATAAGTTCTGGTCATTATTTTGAAAATTAAGTCCTTTTACTTGTCAAAGTTCCAACCAAAGTTAAGTTATCGTAACAAATAGACTATAGTTTGGCCAATTGTTTCGGTTGATAACAATGCAACTATTAAATGGGTCCTTAGTTGATTATCAAAGTTTTTCAAAGTGGTGTTTTCATTTCTTTTAAATAACAAATCAAATATATTCAAATCAAATAAGTCAAAATAATGCTTGGATTTCAATTGCTTCTCTCTCAATTTTTTAAAATTTTGTCGATATTAACAATATTTACATATGCCTAACTCAGAAAAATGAGACCGGATATATTACCCATGCACTGCCTTTTGGGCTTACGTGAAGGGGATATAGAGCATGATGAGTGAACACCTATCGACTGTAAGCATTATTAATAAAAGAATTTTTATATACATACACCCAATTTAAATAAACTAAGGCCAGATATACCGATCATGCACTACCATTCGGGCTTACCTGAGAAGGGTATAAAGCATGGCGAGTATACATACTTGCGTGTGAATACATGACTCTAGGTGTTTATTAAAATATATATACATATATACAAATATTTGTTTTTTTTCTTTATTTGTTTGTTTTGTTTTTTGTTATATATATATATATAAATATATATAATTTTTGTTTTTTTAAAGAGAGAGTTTTGCAAAATCATCTTAGCACCATTTAACTTAGAAGACAAAAATGTTATATCATTTTCTTTAAATCCACCTCTTTTTTAAACAATGATTTTCAATTAGGATATACTTCATAATTATCACCCATGAATCTTTCTATATACTAGTTAAAGCAGAGTTTCTTGTAATCAAAATTTATTTTTATTTTTGTTGAAACAAATAAATTTTCAAAAATTTCAATTTAATAACCAAAACATATACTTATCCCATTGTCTTTTTTTTAAATGTAAATCAAAAGGCTGAATTTTTTGTTTTTGTTTTTTAAATATTTTTTTTGTTTTTTAATTTTTTTTTGAGTTTTGGAAAGAAAATAAACCATGAAAAATAAAAAATGAAGATGAGACACCCCCTACATTTGATTTTGACCGCGTCCCCACAATCAACCCAAGTCAAAGGAGAAAAATAAAATAAAAAAAAAGACCTATATTTACATGAAAATATTATTATTTACACGACACTAGAAAATATACTTTTAAAAAGTAAATGAAACGATCTTTCAAAGACCAATTCATTTATCTCGTCAAGTATGAGAGATACAACTTAAGCACAGAAATCCAAACCATAAGAGATTTCAAAGTCGAATGTTAATTTGGAAAAACAAATGTCATTTTATTAAAAATCGAATGAGTTGTTTTATTTTCGATGATTTTTTAGGGTAGATAAAACAATTAGTTGAAGTTCTGGTTTATTTTCACCAAATTGAAATTCAAACTAACCCTTGAAAAATTCATCAAAATTATCGATTTTAAAATCAAAATGGTGATTTAAATCTTCCCCTTACGAATTCAACAACTCGTCACCGAAAAGTCTAAAAAATATGTGATCGTTAAATTCATCTTCCTTTGTCGAATTATTCACAACTTCATTGCATATGTCAAGTTAAAAATCCAAATTTGTTGTATTCAATTTTTCGAATCATAAAATGTAGATTGAATTTTAAATCAAATTTCTCACCATCATAAAATTTAAATCCAACTCAATTACCATAATTTCAAAAACTTCATTAAGATTGTCGTTTTCAATTTCTGAAATTGTTACTTAAAAATCATCAATGTTGGTAAAAGATGAATTATTATTTGACTCATCACATGTTAGGATCTTATTTTGTTCCTCACTTTGTTTTATATATGTTTCGAACAATAAATCCGTGATCTTTGTGAATTTCGTCCATTTGCTCAAAAAAATCCAATTTATAATTATTAACTTGAGAATTTTCATTTTGAAATTGTTGAGAAAAAAAATTCACCATGATTGAAACAATTCCCAATGCCAAAATCATTTAAACAGTTATTTCCATTTTCGTATTGATTTTGAAATTCATTTTGGAGTCCGAAATTGAATTGGCATGGGTTGTAATCGAAATTATCTGAATTTTGAAGTGAATTCAAATTTTGATTATCTTAAAAACTTTCACCTGACTCATTGCCTAAATATTAATTACGCAAATCATTTATCCTCTAATTTTGTTGTCTAGAGAGTTCAAGTAAAGATGAAATCATTTCAATACTATTTCAAGAGCTGAGGGTTGGTCATCATTTTAAAATTTTATAGTTCAAAACTCAAATTGTTTGTACAATATTTATCATTAAAATATCCATAAGAATTTGGTGTGAAATTATATGGATTATATTGATTTTCACAACTATTGTAAAATTCAGGCGAGTAAAAAAATTTAGACATTTTCAAAAGGCTTTTTTTTTGGATTTTTTTATAAAGGAAAACTATTTACCAAAAGGAATTTAATTTTTCAGAAGGGAAATTTGATATTTTTTTTTTGTATTTTGGATTTTTCAATTTTTTTTTTGTGTTTTTGAAAAGTTTATGTTTTTCTAAAAAAACAAACTTAATATTTTTTTTTGGATTATTGATTTTAATTAAAAAATTTCAAAGGATTTAAAAACTAAGTTAAGAAAAATTTACACTTTTTTAGTTTTGGATTTTGAATTTATTTTCCCTTATTTTTAAATATGCATGATCTAATGCAACTAAATGAACGCAATGTCTTAATTACAAATTTTCTATCCTAAGTAGCTCATTACCTAAAATTTTATAACCACACTTTTTCTTATTTCAACAAGATAGTTCTCAGTCAGGTTACAGACATGAATTATCGGTGCACCACGAATCACCGTAGTAATGCAGCCGAAGGTTTAAGTACCTTCAGAAAAACAAACGCTATAATATTTACGAATCACTGTAATATTGATAAATGGTTATTGCTCTACCATAGCCTTGACACCAAGAAGATAAATTGTTGAAAGAAGACAAGTTTTCAAGATGCAATTAAGCTCTAAGTGAGCTTGTGACACCCTTAAGTTCAATGTCTAACCGATATTGTTAATCAAATTCTAAGATGAAATGCAAAACTGAAATTAAACGTGAATTAATAATACGACTACAAATGGATTTTTTTTTCTTTTGAATTTGAAAATTGTTTTTTAAAATGAAAGAACCCAACAATGCAGGGTGAAAAAAACAAGGGATGAAGGCACAATACCTGAGCGTGTAGAATTATTAGCAAATTATTTTAAAAGTGACAATTTTTTTATTTTATAGCAAGCTAGGCAGAGCAATTATATTTAGCAAGCAGCTTCTTTCCTTTTTTTCTTTTGCAACCTAAAACACTTGAAAACTGAAAACAACAAAATAAAATTGGAACAAAGCAAATTCCTTTTTTTCCCCTTCTTTAAAACAAAAAAAAGGATGGAAGTAAAAACAAATTAAACAAAACAAAACAAATTTAACAACAATTTTATTTTTGTTTGAGTCTGTTTTTTCTCTTTTTTGTTTTGTAATAATTTTTTTAAAGTTTTGGAAAGAAACTTAAACAAACCAACTATTATCAAACCCAAACCCACAAAAAAAATTATTATGTCTGGCCCACAAGAAACCCCGATGCAACACTATTATCAAACCCGAAACATCATATACCATATACAAAAAAAAATCTCCTTACTCAACCAAAAATTATCAAAATACTCGAACTTATACCCCCTTTCCTCATGAATTTCCAAATCCAGAAATCAAACAATAACGAATTTCCAACATTTCGACAACCAATGGTTCACGCAGTTTGGTTGATTGCAGAGGATGGTCGCCATTTTAGTTTGGAGTGGTTAGCTCTGGTGGTGGAAGTGGAATTTGAAGCTGATGAAGCAAGTTCGAGTGTAGCGAGTTTGCGATAGAGTTCAGTGATTGGTGGTTTCTCGAGTGATGGTGAGGAGTAGCAGTGATCGAGGTAAGGTATTTATATATTTGTTGTGGGTTTGTGTTGAGGGAAGTGGGTTGTTTGGCTATTGTGATATGGAAGTAGTGCAATGGTTAGTGAGATGGAATGATGTTTTAGTAGTTGGATGAATGAAGTATTGTGAAGGGTAATGAAGCAGTGTGTCGTGGTGAACTATGATGGTCAGTAGCAATGTGTGGTATAGGTGGTATGGATGTCACTGGTGGCAGGAATGGTAGAGGGGGGTGGTTCAAATGTGTTGTACTGTGGCAGCAATGTGTAATTTTGGTGATGTGGGAGGAAGCAGGGGATGTGACAGTGCAGGATGAAGTGAGCCGTGTTACAGGTATGTTGGATGGTAAATGTTGAGAGTTGATGACTGTATTGGAGATTAGTTCAGAGAGGGACAACAGTGTTAGGTTGACAGGGTGGTGGTTGAATGATGTAGTTTGTATGTATGTGAGTGATGTATGTATGGAGGCTTGTAATAGGGCAAGTGAGTGGTATGGTTTATTGTGTAGTAGTAGTGAAGTTGAATGATGGTTCAGGAGGGATTGTTTTGACGGTCAGTTCTGAAGGCAGTTGTAAATGATTGCTGGCAGTTTATGCGGTGAGTAGTATGCAAGAGACGATGGAAGAGTTTGTATGTGTGGTTGGACAGTGGTGGTATGTGGTAGTTGATGAGGAATGTGATGAATGCAGTGGTATGTAGTGGTTGGTTGTAGGTTAGGACAGAGGTGAATGAGATGATGTTGATAAAGATGGTCGGATGGTTTGGTGTATGAAGGTAGTCATGTGAAGTGTTGAAGAAGTTGAAGTAGTTTGTGCAGCTGTAAGGTAGGGGGTTGGTTTGATGATGAATGGTGGTGTTGCAGTGGGTTGTTTGTGGTAGAGGTGTAGGTTGGTGAAGAAGGAAAGTTGCCCTTGTGTACTGTGTGGTGGGGTCGATGAAATGGCAATATGCAAAAATAATATTTAGTGCAGCAGTATGTATTGTTGACAGTGAACTGTTGTGATATAAGGAGTGTAAATGCAGTAGCTAATGACAGCAAGTAAGTTTGTGGTGATATGTGGGTATGTGAAGATGAGGTAGGAGTTGGTGATTGCAGAACAGTGATGTTGAGGAGATGTCTAATGTATTTGTGCTATGAAGTGTGAAGTGATTTTGGTAATTAAGGTGGTGAAGGCAGGGGTAAAGAGCATAGGAGGAGTGATTGTTTTTGGTCAGGCATAGGAGGGTTCAAGTGGGAATGCAACAGTGATTGTGGTTGTGTGACTTAACTGTACTGAATCAGAGGTGATGAATGGCAGTATTGTTTCACTATGAGGAATGGCAGTATTGCAGTTTCACTGTGGTAGAGGGGAGAATGTGGTGGTGAACAAGTGATGGAAGGGAGCACTGTCTGGTGGTAGAGAGCGTCTGTAGAGAATATACAATGTAAGTGGTAGGGAATATTGAGGCAGAGAATGGTACTTGAAATGAAATATCTGTAAAAGAAATAACAAAAATGGATGCTTGTAAATATCTGTAAAATAAATGAAATAAAAATTTTAGTTTTTGAAATAAAATTGAGATGTGTTAGAAAGGGTGCAAATGCAAATGGAAAAACAACAAGAAAACAAGCACATAAATAAATGTAAGCTAAAATCAAATACAGCCACACACAACAAATTTTTTTAATATAATACTCAAATTAACACACAAAACAAACATACAATAAAATCAAACGGAAAAATAATAATTCGAAAAAGAGAAAATAAAATAAAATTAGTTCTCCGACAACGGTGTCAAAAAATTGTTCAACGGCTAATTTCCTACGGATTAGAAAATAGGCAAAAAATTTAAATTAAAAATTAACCGCAAACGCATGGCGTATAATACTAGCACGTGAGGAAGTGTGGGTCGATCTGCACGGAATTGTTTAGATATTAAAATTTTCTAATCAATCATATTAACCAAGAGTTTGAAATGTTTGTAAGCTAAAAAAATATAAATAAACTAGCAAAAGAAAGTGGTTAAAAATATGAGAGTAGGAGGAAATTTAGAAGGTTGTCCTTCTCAAGATCACATAAATCAACATATATGAAATTATGATCTCTCTTTTGGTCATTAGTGAATTTAGTTGATGTGTTTATCATAAGCATGACTTATTTGTGCTATTAATTAGTCCAACATAAGCCATCAAACTATAACACGCCCACTAAATCACTTTTTAACTCCCATGAAAATGACAAAATTTGAAAATAAAATATATTCTAAGTATGATCTATTAACTATTGATTAGAAATATAGACCATCAAGTTTTGTTTTAAAATTCACTTCGTAACCTTAATCATATGTAGATGAAGATGTAATCTGTGTTTTTTTGTGTTTAAGCATAGCTTATATTTCAACAAAATAGGCTACTAAATTCAAAGCTAAAACAACAAGTTAAACCACATCAAATATTGCCATTAAGTACAAAAAGAGATCACAAGTTATCAAAATGTTGAGTCTACATGATTAAAAGAGCTTCATTATCCCTAAATTGGAGGGGTTTAGCCTCCATCTGTTATCATTTCAAAAAATGTAGTATTCGACATAAAATAAAATTAAGAGGAAAATGCAAGCTAAGCTAAAAGAGCTAACTAAAATAAAAAGCTAACCTACTTGCATAAAACAAAAATAAACTATACTACTAAAATAAAAGGAAATAACATGATATAAAATAACATGAATTAAAATTGCATATAATAAAATTACATAATAAGAAAATGGCTAAGTAGCCATGAAAAAGAAAAGAGAGCTTTTGTTCATTTTTTAGCCTAAAACTAAACTAACTAAAGAGGAGGCTAAGTGCTTAATTACATGAACATATGTGGCATTTATACGTGTTTGAAACCCTAATGCATATTTTTGGGGACTACCCAAAATATCCCTTAGAAAGTGTGGCCACCAATTTATCATTAGTCTCTAATTAATCCTCCTTTAAGTATGCATGTAACTTTAAGCTCCACTAACATGTGTGTTGAATATGCGCTTATATGATTTTTGTTTGATGATAATAAACATATATACATTCGTTTAAATGTATTTGTTAATGTACTATTTTATTTTTCATAGATTAAATAAATATTTGCTGAATAAAATTAAATGACATAGAATTTGAATTCAAACAGAAATTTTATTCAAATAATATTTATTACATTTTTGAATAGTATAATATTTGCCTCAGTTATTTGGGTTGTTCGTCATGATTTATATTTGAATTCATCACACACGAACAATGTGACATGCACAGTGTATCACTGTACATGCCACAAGGCCGTGCATACCGATATACACTTGATAATGTTACAGGGACAAGTGAGCACAAGGTCAAACCCAAAATAAAAAGACGGGTTCAACACAGGTGCAATATAAATAAAATCTCGTCATCAGCACAAGATCAAACCCGAGTTTTTAAAACTGGGTTCAACTTAAGGTTAATGCACAGTCCAACTATAAAGTCAATATGCTCATGAAAGACTGCAAAATTCAAGAAGGCACCAAACAATAAACTGAATGCAAAGGTGAAGCCATTGTTGTCACGACTCAACTCAAATGCAAAGCTTCGACAAATCAAAACTACATCAAAGCACAAATACATGGAACAATGCAACTCTTCAATGATCAGACATGAACGTAAACTAAATACAAATGGCAAGACCAAGCTGCAGCATACCAGAGGTGCAGACGACCAAATGAAACATGCTCAAAGTAAGCACATGTATGCAGGCCCAGTGCCAAAATGATTAGAATGCACATAGCCAACAATGTACTCCATACCAATATCAAAGACTCAACAGTAAATCAAACACATGAACCACAATATTGCAAATGAACAGAGGCAACATGAATGGCCAGAAACAGTGCAACAGGTCAAGGATGTGTACCAAACTGAAACAAACACATATATGGTCTGAAACTCAAGTGACTCAGCAATCAAGTGATACAATGCAAATACAACTAGACTCGACGATGTTCACAAATGCAACTTACATGTACACAAAGCCAAACTGCCACAAGACCACAATGCAGTGTACATGAATACAACTACAGGTACAAGGCCAGAATGACCAAAGAATGCATCAGTGTGCAAAGAGCTCGAGCACAGGATATGGCAATCAAAATATACAAAGGGCAACAACAATACCACAGAGACCAACAATATCCAAGCGGCCTGAAGAATACATTACAGTGACAATACAAAGACTACAAAGTCACGACCAGAGAATGTAAAGTCGAAGGCCACAGTGGAGGAATGAGTTCAACATTTATGCAAAAGTGACCAAAGTCAAAGCATCAGAAAAATGAAGTTGAATTTACAAATCAATATCGAATTTAATTAAGTCAGAAATCAACGCAGTATAAAAATGGAAAAAGTCAGAAGTCGAATGAAAATCAAACTGTAATGACCAAGGAGATCAAACAATCAACAAGCCGTGGATATGATGAACAAGTCAAAATTGACCAAGTTAAACATCAAAGCCGTGGGAAGCAAGCAACGAAAATATACGCATATGAAAAGGTCAGAAATCATCTCAAACATCGAAGCATAATCAAGCGGCCGATCACACAAAATTGACGAATTCAAATATATTTGTACGAACGAAACTCAAGGGTTACAAACCCTATATAAACAATCATCATCGGCAATTTCAAAACCATTCAAGTTCAAGCAATAGAGAACAGTAATCATTCTGTGAAGACCCGCAAATCCGTACTCCTTTAATATACACTAATCTCCATAGATTAACTCAAGATGAACAGAAATACGAATTCTCAATGTTTAAGAAAAAGATAAAGGTAGAAGAAGAGAGAAAAAGATAGGAAATAGAGAGAAAAGAAAATAGAACGAAACAGAAGGAAAACAACAGAACAATATCAGAATCTCACAATCGCAGCGGAACAACTTATAATAAATAAATGAATAATCTTTAAACAAAGAACTATATCAGTTATTACATTACATCACATTACATCATATCATCAGAGTGTACAACAACAAACAACATCAAACAGCGGAAAAGAAATACTATATACTAATAATATGCCATGCCATCCAGCTTGCCTCCAGCAACTCCAGAATATCCAGAATATCCTGATAAACCTTAACTCTTGACTGCCCGTGTGGAAATTGGTGGGAACCCAGAGTTTAGGAAGGAAAACAATAAACTCCGAGTCAGTCATGTGACTGGTGTGAGAACTCAAAATAGTTTATATATCTTTAAAATCAAAATAGAGGAATATTTTTAAAGTCAATTCGCAATGCTTTTAAAAATGAGACTATCATAAGGCCTCCCGCACACACAAACAATGCAAACGCAGAATCGGAGGAGATCTCTCCTTATGATAGTCAAAGATGCTTGATACGCATTAAAAAGAACATTTGATATTATTACTAGTGCATAGTGTATAAAACAATTTCGAAAGTAGAATATAAATCTTAGCCAACATACGACCATTATCGTATGCCTACTATAGCTACTATGTTCAATAACAGGTTACCGCCACATTCCATAGCAGGTTATACAACTAAAACCGTACAGGATCGTATTGTTTCTTTGGATTTCCAATGAATGGTCAGGCCAAGGAACTTCCCATTGCCACATGAGAACGCCTTTGGAAGGACGTCCCCGAGAACCAAACTGTATCTCTGCCAACACAAGGCCGGGCTACCCCTAACTGGGTAACTACTGACACGAGTATGCCATTCCCCGGTCCTTTGGGACTTTTAACCGAGCGCTCGTAATCAACATCACACCATAATAATAAGTGTTTCAATATGAGTAAGTATCTGGGCTCCATACCATGATACCACCCTTTTCCAGAAGGAAATGCACATACCCTAAAGGGAGCTACCCCTCATAACCTTGCTGCATCTTTCCTGTTTTGACCATTCCGGGGTGTGAGGCTCGACGAAGTCTCGTCCATAAAGCCACGCTTTATACAAAAGTTGTGCTTTGGGTCAACAAATGATCATAGAAATGATCACAAAGATAAACGATCAAACAAATGATCCTATCACAAATGATCAACACAATGATCATTTCACAGCAACACTCAGCATGTCACATTACCAAATTGGGAATATATCGCTAATAACCATCAACTACATAACCTCTGAGCTCGTACATCTCAGAGAAGGGTGTTAAGCTAAGAGAATAAATTCTCCGCCACCAACATAAATATATTTGAAAGAAATCTGGTTTATATCTCAATTTGTAATGTCAGACATACAATCTATACAAGTCTGTTCCGGGCTCGAACAGAACCAAAGACACCTACAAAGAAGTCCTTGCAATCCGGATATCCACAATCCTGATCGGATTACCCATCACATATGGAGAACTCTATACCGGAGCAACTCGGTGCAGAGTCAATCGACAAGTCATCCTATCGCTCTCGCAAATACCCGGTCTTCAACACCGGTCATCAATGCTATCCATTACGTCGTATCACTATTCGGAATGGGTAATCCGAATAACGAGCGCAATAATTTAAAAATAAGTGTAGCATTCAAATTCAACAAATCACAATAAATACCCATTCAAAGGTAAATATTGATAGTCGGTTATTGAACTATCAATGGATATGCACAACATCACCAGATTCCAGATAATTTTCCAAATTATTTATTTCCCAAAAATATCTTTACAAGATATATAATTCCAATACCTCAAAAATAAATCAATATTTATTTTTAAACCAATTCCACATTCTTTTATAAATTCCATAGTGAATTTATATTTCACAATATCTACTGATATACGATTTCAATTATTCATTTTCAATTTATCTTCAAAAGGATAAATTCTCAAAATATTCACTTCATATTGAAAAACATGTCCATACTTATTTAATAAGTAATTCACAAACCATTTGTTTTCAACACTTGGAAAATATTCAATATACTTAAATCGAGATTAAGTATATATTTCATTCTTTAAGGAAATCATTCTCTTAAACATATTTATTTGGGCCAAAACGAATGTTGCGTAAAACATCGTTACGACAACCCAAAATCACTAGTATAGGGATTCGAAATTAAAATAGATATATAAATCCCAATACTATACAAAACATTTCCTTTCGAAAATCATTTACTATAACAACAGTGTTATAGTCCACCATTTCCTTCTATTTCTCGAAAACGTCTATTTCAACAATGAATGTTGAAATCTATGGTTTCGAATCTTAACACATTTAAAACATTGTTAGATCATTTTAATTCTATTTAAAATATCATATCCAAAACATTTTCTTTAACATATTATTCACTATTCAAAAACGTGAATATACCTTGTTAACAAATTTCATCATTTCTATACATTTTATTTTAAAGGATTATTCACTGTCTAAAACGTGAATATAACTCCATAAATAAGTTACAACAATTTATTTATCAAAACAAGTCGTTTGCGAATGTATAAAACAACGTTTATAAATTCCATTTCTATTTGTTTTATAACAACTTCCTTTTATAAATCTCCTTTATTAACCTATTCCAATTCATATCTCAATGATATACTAAAAATTCATATTATAAGTCAAATACTTATAACTTATTTGTTTACAAAATCGTTCTTTTTAAGACTTCCAAAGTTATAAATCTTATAACTTATAAGATTCATTTATTTATCCAAAATCTACTCTTTTAATAACTTTATAAATTTTATAAACCTACTGCTTATAAAATTCCATTTATAACTTCACCGTTTATAATTCTATAAATTTCATTCATTTATGAAATTCATTCACAATTCATTCTAGCACTTATAAAAACTCGTTTTATAATTCAAATATTTTAATTTATAAATTATCAATTTATAAATCCCTTATATAAATCAATTTATATTATTATTTCAAAACGTCTTCAAAGTCCTTTACAATTTCATCATTTTGATTTATAAAATAATTAAATTTCATAAATCCTATATTTTCAACTTTTTATAATAAATTCAAAAATCCCGATTAAACTATTTTATAAAATCATTAGCCTCATATTTTCAAAAATCAACTTTTAACTATATTTCTCAAAAACCATAATTTTTTATAACATTAAAATTATAACGTTATTTATTTATAATGGATCAATTCCAAAAATATTTTATAACGTATACTTTCAAAAATCACTTTAAAATCCTTTTAAAATTCCAAAATTTGGCCCAATGATGCTACACACCAAATAGTCAATCACGACAACAACGATATCATATATCGATATGATAATCAACGAATATCAAAATATTCATAATCAAATAAATACTGTTGAGGAATCCAGTTGGATCCCTCCAACCTGTTTTCCTGCATCCAAAGATGTTAGCACAATACCAATTCCGTTGCAGTACGAAATTATCGCGGTATATGGGATTTAAAATATTATCCGCTTAATAGACGGCGCAATAGGGTCTCATCCGCTATACAATGCGGGGAATCAATAACTGCAATATATACATATGCCAATATATATATATATATTGCTATTATATATAATACCAATTTCACTGTTTATGAAATATTCGCGGTATATGTTTTTAATAAATAACATCCGCTTACTAACGGCGCATAATGTCTATTTTAACAATCAATAGATATCAAACATCATTCAAACATACTTTCAAGAATTTTAAATCTAACTATTTAAAATTAAAATCGAAACCGATTCGATTGAGTGAGAAGTTCTCACCTTGATTTTATTTCGTTTTAGCGATTTATTTCGAATAAAATTAAACGCTCGTTTAATTTTACCTGAAATTCTCACTAACTCCAAACGACTCCAATCCAATTCTATATCGTAGTGCTCGTCCATACGATTCCAACGCAACTGGTTTCACGCGTTTTCGACCTCGTATGAAAAAGATATGATTTTTACAAATTTCACGAATTTTTATTATAAAAATTACAACATAAATTTTATTTTCAAACCTAATCTAATCTGGGCCGTAGGATCCTTCACCCTGCAATCGTGACCGCACCTTCTTTCTCCCCCAACTTCACGCGCGCGCGTTCTCAGATGAAGCCGAACCCATTATCACGCACGAACCCTAATTTCACAACCTACTACGAACGTTACTTCATCGATCAACTACTACCACGTGGAAGCTCGTCACGAGCTCCACCATCACCGAGAATAGCATCGAGCTCGGTCTCCTCTACCATCAGAAAAAGGCGAACGAACGGCAGGCCTTTGAGCCTAATTTCCCATCGATCCAAAGCACTAGAACGAAAACCCACCGTTGGATATATCGAGCTTGGAGAGCTCTACACCTTTGTAGTTGATAATTTCTTGAATTAATGTGTAGATTGAAAGAAAATTGGAGGAGAAGGTCATGAACTTTCGGCCATTGATTGTTTAGAACGACGGCTGAAAGGGTTTAGGGTTAGGTTTTTTTTTTTTTTTTTTTGTGAATTTAAGGTCTATTTATAGGAAATTTTTGAACACTATTCATCCGGGTTTTCCGGAATCCGATTTACGCGCTGTAACTGACGTTTCTAGGGTTTACCCCGCATTCCGGACATAATGGAAAGTGTTTCGGGAGCTAATTCGGTCATCTGTGCGAGTTATGGCAATAAACGTTCAATTTGAATTTAAACCGATTAAACGATTTTCTAGGCGTTTTCGCTTGCACCGGACAAACGATAAATCTGATTGACACGAAATTTGAAAGCATACAATAATATCACATTACGGATCCGATGAAACTAGTTTCGTCGAAATCTGAGACTTTTTGAAAAATGGCTATTTTAACTCGCCAATTTAATATTAAAATAATTTCGATGCGTTTCGAGCTGCCACGGTCAAACGATAACTCCGATTGCTACGAAAATTGAAATCCGATAATAACAAACTATTACGGATCCAGTGGAACTAGTTTCGTCCAATTCTGAGACTGTTCGAAAATTGGCTATTTTCACTAGTCGATTAAATATTAAAATATTCAATTTTCACAAATTAACTCTAAATTCGATTTTAAAAGTTAAAATATCATTCTAACTCCAATATGATATAATAAAATTTTACAAGTCATTTTCAATCATATTAAAATCAATTTTCAATTATTTTTGTAATTTAACATATTAAATTATCGATTTAATTATCCAATTAAATCCAATTATTCAAAATAAAATTTATTCGACTTATAAATTCACTAATTTATATTTAAAATTAATTAAATATCCAAATTTTAATTAATTAAAATTTTGGGTCGTTACAGTAATCATTCAACTCGAATCAAAGTCGAGCATAAGCATATCGGAAAAGCAAAAATCACATACCATTTTTAAACAATCAAGCTCGACAATTTTGAAGAAGCCGAAAGAATATCAAGAGGCAAACGATCGACGAAAGCAAGCAACGAGAAACATATATTCGATCGAACAAAAGTCGGCATCTTCCAAATTTCCAAAGCCCTAATTATTGAATTTGGAACGAAGAAGAATAAACACGAGGCCGCCATTCTTTTTGAGGAAACTAGGCCGACATATTATAAAGTGAAAGAGGATTTAATTTTGGGCCGGCTATTTACTTTGGGCTTGTGTATTTTGTTAATTAGGGTTTTGAGTTTATTTTATTTTAAATTGTTTTTAATTTGTATTATCTTTTTTAAAACCGTTTAATTTTCTAGTCGTGTGACTAGGGGACAAACTACGTGGCGTAGTTTGAGAATTCGCAACTCAGTGGCTGAGTTGTGGCAGGGTTTTGAGCGTACAGTTAGGTTTAGTCGATAGCGGGTGTCGCGAGTTTACGTGTGCAAGCGTCTGACTATCTAATTTCTAGTAGAAACCTTAGGGGCAGCACGTAGGCTGGGTTTTGCCGAAGCTGGGTAAATTCTGTGTCGTTCAATTTCTGCATTTTATTATTCTGCTATTTTTCTGTGCTGCTATTAATCTGTGATCTGTGTTGAAATATTTTTATAAACTTCCGCATTTAATTTTTATAATTTATACCATCACCCTATTCACCTCCCCCCTCTAGGGTGAAATCGATCCTACAAGCGGTATCAGAGCTAGGAATAGAAGTCAATTTTTGTTTTAAAAATTCGTGTTTCAAAAATTAGTTTTTGTTTTAAAAATTTAAATTTTTAAAATGGCTTCTTTTAATAATACTTTTGAGGGTCGTTCCAATATTATTCCTTCTATTTTCGATGGAACAGATTTTTTGAATTGGAAATTGAAAATGGAATTCTATTTAAAAATTTGTTAATATTAAATGTTGGGATATTATTGAAAATGGGCGTGATATAACAGATAAGAAAATTATCTCGATTAACGCTCTTGCTATGCATATATTGTATTCTCATATTAGTCAAGATAATTTTAATTTCATCTCTCATTGTGAAAATGCACAGCAAATCTGGAATACTTTCGATGCAATATATGGTGTAAAAGTCAACAGCAATGAGAAATCCTCCACAACCAACTTAGTTGAAGAAATGTGCTTAACAGGATTTGTAAAAAACAGTTGTGATGAGGATGATGATGATGGAGCAGCTGAGCTGGCGTTAATAATAAAAAAATTCAAAAAGTGGAACAACAAATACGGAAATCCAACTCTATTTCAACAATTGAAAAGGAGAATAATTAAAGCACTAGAAAACTCTGAAGAACACGGGATCATTTGCAACAAACCTGGTGATATCAAGCCCAATTATCTCCGATTTCAACTCGACAAAGAAAAGAAATCAAAACGAAGATGTTTGGCAGCCACGTGGAATAAAAGCGATAGCAGTGAAAGTGTAACATCCCGCCTTTTCGCACACTTTAAACCGACACACGTGCCAATTCAAAGCATACGCAAGGGCGGATTGTTATGGGGTAAATAAGAAAAACAGAGAAGAAATAAAAACAAAACAGAATCTCACAGCGGAAGGATAAAATATAATAATAAATATACAGTTCAAAACAGTTTACAAACACTTGATTTGCTTTATACAATAAATATCAGAGTTACACATACCAATACAATCAATGCAGCGGAACAGTATGAGTGTGGTGCAATACTATAGATAATAATAATATGACTCCTTCGTCTTCGTCCTTCAAAGCTAAAGTCTTCGATCCTGAAACGCTCGGACTGACCCGAGCGAATTTGAAAAGACAAAAACACTCGAGTCAGACTAAAAGATCTTATGTGAGTTAAATTAACAGAAATAAATATGAGTACAGTAACTCAAGAGATGTTCGGGATTTACATCTCCTAAGGATCCGTTAAACTATTTACTATGTAGTATATTGCGCTATTATAATAGTGTCTATTTATAAAATAAACTTACTTTTTAATAGCGTTAAGGGGTTACCCATATAGCCCTTAACACAAATAA
Organism: Allium cepa; assembly: GCA_030765085.1. Lineage (NCBI taxonomy): Eukaryota > Viridiplantae > Streptophyta > Magnoliopsida > Asparagales > Amaryllidaceae > Allium > Allium cepa. Next base: position 514,782,853 of record CM060941.1, read on the forward strand.
TGCCAATAGTCTATACAGTACCGTAATACCTCCTGATCGGGAAGCTACCAGAGGATACTCCATAGGTACGACACAAATAGAAACTTGTAGTAAAGGCTCGGTATGGTAGGTGACACGGCACAACTAGGCAATGCCAGGGTAGATATACCAATTGCTATCCAGGCTGGTGGAAACGCGTAGCCGCAGTTACCGCCCACCTCGGACTAACTCCCCAAAATCAAAATATAGGAGTCGCCACTGAATCAATCCAAGTCAAAGTATATTATCGAAGAGGACGGTCCGATCAGAGGAATGACCTCATTGGCCTGAGAATCACTCCTGTTTTAGCCACCTTATGCCAACTCACGGGAGTCGGGTCCACGTATTTACCTTACAGGAAACGTCGCCACCACCTACTTCATTCTGGAATCTCCACCGCGTACACGGTTAGTCAAAGTGGTTTTCGGTATCGACAGAGAGTATGTCCATATCCGATCCCGATCTCTTTGCCAACCCATCGTTATTATAACACCGCGGTCATTTAAAAATAGCTCATACTTTAAAACCAGAACAAACATTTCCATTTTAAAATTATGAATACGATATCATTTTAAAACCCAAAACAATATGATATCCTTTATCCCAAATATAAACCTTTTCAAAAATCCAAATGCTTTAAAATTTATAACGTCTGAAAGCCAAATATCCTTTCAAAGCATAATATTTCGAAATTCATAATTTAAAACCATAACTTTTAAAACTTGAATGGTTTGGATATTCAACGGTATATGAATTAAAAGGTTTAACTTAAATGTTACTTTGTAAAGAAAATAGTTCTCATGGCTTTACAAATACATTTCTTTATTAAAGTCTAAACCAAAATTTGTATTATCTCTCTCAAGTTCCAAAACCACTTCAATTTATATATATATATATACGTATATCCATTTGGAGTATTAATATTTCAAACTAAAGTTGGATTTCATTCTTTCAACAAATCGAATGTTCTATTAATTAGTCTTGAATATTCACATAAAATCCATAAATAAATAAAAACTCCAATTTCTAGTAATAAAATATATATATTTTTTCAATTCAAATTATACTAGAATATTCATTTCAATTTATCTTGGGAAAAATCCAATTATAAATATCATATCTTAAAATTTCCAAACTTAACATTTAAACATATGATATAAATTATCAAACTCCATTTTCTTAAAAAAAAATTCCATTTTTAATAAAGAGATTCATACACCTTTTAATTTCAAAATTTTCAACTTCATATGTATATATATATGGAAGAAAAATATTTATACAATATAAAATTTAAGATTATTATAAACCGTATTCCATCCAAACCATAGAAATCACATTAAAATAGTTATATATAGACCGCGGTGCCTGTATATAATTTTCTATCCTATGGTCAAGTGATACGGATATTTATCATTTCAATCCGCAATTTAAAAGATATAAAATTTTACGGTTGTATATCATTTCAAACCACAATCCCGAATGAAAGGAAATATGCATGATAATTTGCAATTTAATGATATACAATAAAGCATCCATCAACATCACCCATCATCCAATCACAATCATCAAGCAATATCAATCAATAACAATTTATATTTGATAATATATAACAGGTAATAACTGGCAATTTTATTCAGATTAAATTTAACAACTATTAATCTAACAGTTTATATTCAGTAATAATCTATATAACTATTAACTAGCAGTTTATAGGCAAACAAATAAATTCTAACTATCAATTAATACGCAATAAATAAATTAAATTAACAGTTAAATTTAATAAATGCAATTCAACAAATATGAGTGAAATAAACATGCCGTATACTCATAAATAAATTTGTATTCATTTCTAAAATTAACTTAACAAACATAAAAGCTTCTAGTAGTTGTGAGTGGGTTAAAACACTCACCTTTGGAATTTAAATCGAATTTAAATTCAATTTAAACTCAAAATTTTGACAGTCTCAGAGTTTGTCCAAACCAGCGTCATTGGGTCCGAAATTAAATAACGATCCTAACAAAAAAAATTCGCGTGAAACCGAATTCGTATGAGAAAGTTATGGCGAAAAATGGTGATTGAGTTTCAAATTAAAATTAAATAAAAAGGAACACAATCACCTTAACAACTATCCATGTCATCACCAAACAGACAACACGCATCTACAGCAAGACGCACGCGAAAAGCTTCAGAGAAAAAAACACGGACCCGAACCCAACTATCACGGCCTTGATCCATACTTTGACCGCTGCTATCTGCCACCACCGGCCTCCTTTCGTCACGTCACCACCACCAAACGCCTAGGCTAGCCGAGGCGCACGCCCCAGCCAAGTCCGGCCTCTTATAAGGCCGCTGCCACCACGGTTCTGCCCAGCAGCAGCCACTTGATACAAACCCTAATCGAATTTCAGGGGCCAATCCGACCGTTGAAACGACGAACAAACCATATGGATGCGATCCCCATCGTCCTCTCTTCAATACCCAGAAATGTTTTCCCGATCCGATAACTTTTGTTGCGACGATGATGTGAGGCCGAATATGATTTGAATTGTTCTGGATGAACGATGGCTCCAATCGAAAAACGAATTGCACCGGTAGATTACGTGTCTCGAGAACTATGACATGTATTTTTGTGGAATTTTTCTGGAGAGTTTGAAATTTCACTGAAATTTGAAATGGAATAGATCTAGGTTTGGCACCATTGAGGAGGAGAAGGAGATGAAGAAAATGTACATACAGCAAATGGCAATAGGATGGAGCTAGGGTTTATAACTGTATATTTATAGTTAGGGTTGGGTTAGAGCGTATAGACTAGAAGGATGAACGTACGCAACAAACTATGGCCCAAAAGCCCGTTTAGCCTCCGGAACAAAATTTATTAAACCCATATATCCAAATAGGTATTTTAAAATATTCTGAACGCGATGGAAAAAGTATCACGACCAAATTCGATCGTATGAAGAAGTTATGCTGAAAACAAGATTTCCAAATTGATTTCAAATTGATTTTAATAAAATCGATTACAAGGCGTTTCGCGTCCGTACGATCAAACGACAGGTCCGATCGATACGAAACTTGAAACCCTATAATAATTCACCGATACGGATCCGATGAAACTGGTTTCATCGAAATCCGAGTCCATGACCAAAATGGCTATTTTTAATATTCATTAAATAAATTAAATAAATTATAAAAATCCAATCTTATATTAATATTCTAAAATTTGTCCCAATTTTATTGCTTATATAAATTAATCAATTTCAAATGATTTAACAAGCTTGGATGTGAATTAAAATTGACAAGATATCAATTTCAGTGTTCATTTCTGCACTTTCTTATATTTAAGAATTTTATAAATTATATTCTAAAAAACCCATACTTTAGATTTTTCACCTTTATATCCTCAACTTTCACCTAAAACAAAAATGTTACTAACATTAGTTCAAGATTTCACTCTAATGTTCACAAATTCCATTTTATATTCAATAACGTAATATTTTACGTTTAATTCCATTTTATTTGTAATAGATACCAGTTGTTGAATTTTATACTCAAATAAATCCATCAATCCTGCCTTCTAAAATTTATATCAATAAGTGGTCCAACCCTATAAATAAAATTTGCATTAGCTTTATCTTATAAAATTAACTACTGTAGTTACACAACAAAACTACGCTAACTGCACTATTTAAATGAATTAATTGAGATTAAATCTACATAAATGTTATAAATTACAATTGAAATCTAAATAAATTCATCTATGGATTTAGGCTCTTCCTATACAGTAATTAAACAAATTTGTGGGTATAAATAACCTTTCCTTATATACAGTTCATTTGTGCATTCCTTTTTTTTTATTTTTTTATTTTTATTTTTATAAACTCTCCTTTATTAACTAGGCACATAAAAAACCCAAAATAATTTATTCAGATCTATTTCAAACTATTTCCATTCTTAACAAAAATAAAATAAATGGTTAACCTACACTTGTCATTCTTTTATATTCAAATTCACTAACAACATTATTAACAACAATGTTGCTATAGACTTTAATTAGATAAATTATATGAATGGTAAAATTTGGTAATTATGACAAACGCTCAAATATATGCATAAATTTACTACTTGTTATTATGAATTCCGTCTATTACTTTCTAAATGCCTTTGTCTTCTCATATCCCATTTACTACCAAACTGCAAATTTAGTTATAGCTTATCAATACATAATCACCTAAACAAAACAAATTTTATTACCCTTTTAAGTGCGTTTATTATTGACCATTTATGAAAATTACTTACCTTCACATATTGCATTGGTTTATTCAACGGTCACTTTTTATTTAGTCGCTATTTATTATTACAACCAAATGTACAATCACCACTATTTATTTTATATCAATTGAATTCCATTCTAGTAAATATTTTTATTAATATTCATTGATTCAACATTTGTATGTTTCTTAAGATTAACTTTCAACAAAATGTGACAATTTACATTATAAAAATCTATTGTCATACATTTTATTGTTACTTTAAATTCCAATTACTATAACAAATTTCTACATTTACTCAAATAAAATCTTAAGACTTTATTTCATTCTAAATTAGATTAGAAACATATTATATTAATTCATTTAATATCACCAAACTTAACGGGTCGTTACAATCTCCCCCACTCAAAACTTTTCGTCCCCGAAAAGGAAAAAGAAGGGAGAAGGAAGAATAAAACAGTACATCTTATTTCAAATATTAACTTATAAACAATATTTTACTAAATTAATTCCCTTATATAAAATATACCAGTTTTATAATCATTTATATTCTTATACTTAAATCATTATAGTTTGGAAAAATAATTTCAACAAAATTTTAAGTCCAAAATTTACGGAAAATTTTGGCAGAGTCTCCTTTGTACAGAGAGATTCTGGAGAAAATATAATATCAAAATATAACAAATATATTACAAATATTATCAAAATATTATATCCCAACACGGGAAAATTATATAAAATAGCGCTTTAAACGTAATCCGAAAACGTACCTATTTGTCGGGCAATATACGCTTATTATTATGGAACCAAAAGCAGTAGCAGTTGCTTACATCACCTGCATTCACTTATATAATCTAAAAGGTTAAATATTTAGTTTAAAGTGAAATATTTAAGTGGTTTCAGCCATTAATCAACCAATTAGTACAACAACCATCAACCTTACAAACAGCATACATACACAAAACAACGCAACCATTAATCCATCAAACAAATAGTTGTTTGGGTTCAAAACTTGAAATTTGTATAAAATGAAATTAACTATCAAGCGCATCCTTTTCTCAACAGTCTTAGATGGAACATAGATAGATTATTTATTCATCCGACAAATTCAAATTCCTTACCCAACAACATAAATCAAACAATAACAATTCAACCCAACAACCAAATTACTTACCATACATTTTTTTCATGCTTCAGTGGTTTGATTTTCTTTCTTTCATTTATGGAGTGGTCCCTTTACTTCTTACAATTTTCATTTTCATTTATTACAAAATTATCATATTTGTGTTCCAATTTATTGACTAAAGTTTATATCACCCAGTTATTCTACTTGCCTTTCTTATATAGTAAAATTTCCGATTTAGCTTAAGTTTTAACAGCAATTAATTGAATACTTTAATTACCTCAAGCTTCACTTGTAAGATTTCCCTTTACACTTTCTTACTAGCAATTGCAACTTTTATTTTATGGTAAGTTATATATATTTTAAGAATGTAAGTGAAAATTTACAAGTTTCTTTTCATTCCTTTAATTAATATATATTTGTTTTATAACCTACAATTTCAACTTACCTTTAATCTCATTTATTTATTTAATGTGGAAGTTTCCATTATATTTAATAGTAGTAACAGTTTAATTACCCACTTCCTATAATATTTAATTACAGTAACCCCTTTTAATTACACTTAAATTATTAACCCTTTAACCTTCATTCTTAAAAATAAGGAATTTTATTAATTAATTACTTAGGGTTTACAGTCATTTATATATTACTTACTTTCTATTATATTAGAATAGGGGGAATTAAAGCATACTTAAGTTAATAACCCTACAATCAACTTATAAATTAAGGAATTTCATTTTTACTTTCTTAAGGTTAAAATCACCTATTAATAATACAACCTTTAATTTTAGTAAAATTCCAATCATCACTTAAGTTAATACCATTAAATTCTTATTTATAACAGTAATTTATTGAATACTTCATTTTTTCCAAAATTCTACTTGCATAATATTCTATTCCACTCTTAATTTACATTTCAACTTTTTATACTTGGTAAGTTATTTATGTTAAAGAAAAAGCAAAAGAACTTATGCAAGTTTAATCTCAACTCTTTTAATTCATTGATTACTTCTTTTATTTCACTAACCTAAATTTTTACAACTAATTAATGGAAATTCAAGAATTAATACCGGGTCAAATTCCAAAATTTCTTTAAAATAATAGATAATTAATTTCTTACAACTTTTATATCTCTAATTACCTTTAAACAATTAAAATTTTAAATAATTTCAAAAAAAATCTGCAGTAGAATTTACTACAGTGGCCTTTCCCTTCGAAACACGAAAATGAAAGTCGATGATGCGGCCGTCATCACCGAAATTATTTTCCAGCGACAGAGGGGAAAGTACAAAATTTATTTTCTCCAAAATCCTCTTTTAAAACAATTCTTCCGAATTATACTAAATATTTATATAAGAAATTACCTATAAACCAAATCATTATATTTCACAAATCCTTTGAAAGAAGATTTTCAAAAATCCCGGACTTAAGTTCTAAAATCTCCAATTTGATTTATTATAATTTCAACTTAGCTTCAATTTATTGCAAATATTTTTATATTACCTAACACCCAATCTATAGCAACCAGATATATATATATATCTTTATAAAAATATTTTTATATATAGAAAATATAATAGGCAAAATTATTTCATTCACCCATGTTAAAAACAAATATTATGTCGGTATGTCCTATTAAGTGTTTAGAAATCCCTATTGATGTCATAGCGTCCCACGCATCAACCAGAATTTATAAATACAAAGCGGAACAGATTAACACAATATCAAAATCTTTATTAACACTAACAAATACGCTCTCTCATATATATACACTCAGCGACTCCAATAGGGTATTACTACCCTATTAACAAAGAGTCAAACCCCACAAAACCAAGGTTTATCGCTAAACCAAAGCTCTGATACCAACTGTAACATCCCGCCTTTTCGCATACTTTAAACCGACACACGTGCCAATTCAAAGCATACGCAAGGGCGGATTGTTATGGGGTAAATAAGAAAAACAGAGAAGAAATAAAAACAAAACAGAATCTCATAGCGGAAGGATAAAATATAATAATAAATATACAGTTCAAAACAGTTTACAAACACTTGATTTGCTTTATGCAATAAATATCAGAGTTACACATACCAATACAATCAATGCAGCGGAACAGTATGAGTGTGGTGCAATACTATAGATAATAATAATACGACTCCTTCGTCTTCGTCCTTCAAAGCTAAAGTCTTCGATCCTGAAACGCTCGGACTGACCCGAGCGAATTTGAAAAGACAAAAACACTCGAGTCAGACTAAAAGATCTTATGCGAGTTAAATTAACAGAAATAAATATGAGTACAGTAACTCAAGAGATGTTCGAGATTTACATCTCCTAAGGATCCGTTAAACTATTTACTATGTAGTATATTGCGCTATTATAATAGTGTCTATTTATAAAATAAACTTACTTTTTAATAGCGTTAAGGGGTTACCCATATAGCCCTTAACACAAATAATGCCAATAGTCTATACAGTACCGTAATACCTCCTGATCGGGAAGCTACCAGAGGATACTCCATAGGTACGACACAAATAGAAACTCGTAGTAAAGGCTCGGTATGGTAGGTGACACGGCACAACTAGGCAATGCCAGGGTAGATATACCAATTGCTATCCAGGCTGGTGGAAACGCGTAGTCGCAGTTACCGCCCACCTCGGACTAACTCCCCAAAATCAAAATATAGAAGTCGCCACTGAATCAATCCAAGTCAAAGTATAATATCGAAGAGGAGGGTCCGATCAGAGGAATGACCTCATTGGCCTGAGAATCGCTCCTGTTTTAGCCACCTTATGCCAACTCACGGGAGTCGGGTCCACGTATTTACCTTACAGGAAACGTCGCCACCACCTACTTCATTCTGGAATCTCCACCGCGTACACGGTTAGTCAAAGTGGTTTTCGGTATCGATAGAGAGTATGTCCATATCCGATCCCGGTCTCTTTGCCAACCCATCGTTATTATAACACCGCGGTCATTTAAAAATAGCTCATACTTTAAAACCAGAATAAACATTTCCATTTTAAAATTATGAATACGATATCATTTTAAAACCCAAAACAATATGATATCCTTTATCCCAAATATAAACCTTTTCAAAAATCCAAATGCTTTAAAATTTATAACGTCTGAAAGCCAAATATCCTTTCAAAGCATAATATTTCGAAATTCATAATTTAAAACCATAACTTTTAAAACTTGAATGGTTTGGATATTCAACGGTATATGAATTAAAAGGTTTAACTTAAATGTTACTTTGTAAAGAAAATAGTTCTCATGGCTTTACAAATACATTTCTTTATTAAAGTCTAAACCAAAATTTGTATTATCTCTCTCAAGTTCCAAAACCACTTCAATTTATATATATATACGTATATCCATTTGGAGTATTAATATTTCAAACTAAAGTTGGATTTTATTCTTTCAACAAATCGAATGTTCTATTAATTAGTCTTGAATATTCACATAAAATCCATAAATAAATAAAAACTCCAATTTCTAGTAATAAAATATATATTTTTTTTCAATTCAAATTATACTAGAATATTCATTTCAATTTATCTTGGGAAAAATCCAATTATAAATATCATATCTTAAAATTTCCAAACTTAACATTTAAACATATGATATAAATTATCAAACTCCATTTTCTTAAAAAAAAATTCCATTTATAATAAAGAGATTTATACACCTTTTAATTTCAAAATTTTCAACTTCATATGTATATATATATATATGGAAGAAAAATATTTATACAATATAAAATTTAAGATTATTATAAACCGTATTCCATCCAAACCATAGAAATCACATTAAAATAGTTATATATAGACCGCGGTGCCCGTATATAATTTTCTATCCTATGGTCAAGTGATACGGATATTTATCATTTCAATCCGCAATTTAAAAGATATAAAATTTTGCGGTTGTATATCATTTCAAACCACAATCCCGAATGAAAGGAAATATGCATGATAATTTGCAATTTAATGATATACAATAAAACATCCATCAACATCACCCATCATCCAATCACAATCATCAAGCAATATCAATCAATAACAATTTATATTTGATAATATATAACAGGTAATAACTGGCAATTTTATTCATATTAAATTTAACAACTATTAATCTAACAGTTTATATTCAGTAATAATCTATATAACTGTTAACTAGCAGTTTATAGGCAAACAAATAAATTCAAACTATCAATTAATACGCAATAAATAAATTAAATTAACAGTTAAATTTAATAAATGCAATTCAACAAATATGAGTGAAATAAACATGCCAAATACTCATAAATAAATTTCTATTCATTTCTAAAATTAACTTAACAAACATAAAAGCTTCTAGTAGTTGTGAGTGGGTTAAAACACTCACCTTTGGAATTTAAATCGAATTTAAATTCAATTTAAACTCAAAATTTTGACGGTCTCAGAATTTGTCCAAACCAGCGTTATTAGGTCCGAAATTAAATAACGATCCTAACAAAAAAAAATTTCGCGTGAAACCGAATTCGTATGAGAAAGTTATGGCGAAAAATGGTGATTGAATTTCAAATTAAAATTAAATAAAAAGGAACACAATCACCTTAACAACTATCCACGTCATCACCAAACAGACAACACGCATCTACGGCAAGACGCACGCGAAAAGCTTCAGAGAAAAAAACACGGACCCGAACCCAACTATCACGGCCTTGACCCATACTTTGACCGTTGCTATCTGCCACCACCGGCCTCCTTTCGACACGTCACCACCACCAAACGCCTAGGCTAGCCGAGGTGCACGCCCCAGCCAAGTCCGGCCTCTTATAAGGCCGCTGCCACTACGGTTCTGCCCAGCAGCCGCCACTTGATACAAACCCTAATCGAATTTTAGGGGCCAATCCGACCGTTGAAACGACGAACAAACCATATGGATGCGATCCCCATCGTCCTCTCTTCAATACCCATATGTTTTCCCGATCCGACAACTTTTGTTGCGACGATGATGTGAGGCCGAAAATGATTTGAATTGTTCTGGATGAACGATGGCTCCAATCAAAAAACGAATTGCACCGGTAGATTACGTGTCTCGAGAACTATGACATGTATTTTTGTGGAATTTTTCTGGAGAGTTTGAAATTTCACTGAAATTTGAAAAGGAATAGATCTAGGTTTGGCACCATTGAGGAGGAGAAGGAGATGAAGAAAATGAACATACAGCAAATGGCAATAGGATGGAGCTAGGGTTTATAACTGTATATTTATAGTTAGGGTTGGGTTAGAGCGTATAGACTAGAAGGATGAACGTACGCAACAAACTATGGCCCAAAAGCCCGTTTAGCCTCCGGAACAAAATTTATTAAACCCATATATCCAAATAGGTATTTTAAAATATTCTGAACGCGATGGAAAAAGTATCACGACCAAATTCGATCGTATGAAGAAGTTATGCTGAAAACAAGATTTCCAAATTGATTTCAAATTGATTTTAATAAAATCGATTTCAAGGCGTTTCGCGTCCGTACGATCAAACGACAGGTCCGATCGATACGAAACTTGAAACCCTATAAATTCACCGATACGGATCCGATGAAACTGGTTTCATCGAAATCCGAGTCCGTGACCAAAATGGCTATTTTTAATATTCATTAAATAAATTAAATAAATTATAAAAATCCAATCTTATATTAATATTCTAAAATTTGTCCCAATTTTATTGCTTATATAAATTAATCAATTTCAAATGATTTAACAAGCTTGGATGTGAATTAAAATTGACAAGATATCAATTTCAGTGTTCATTTCTGCACTTTCTTATATTTAAGTATTTTATAAATTATATTCTCAAAAACCCATACTTTAGATTTTTCACCTTTATATCCTCAACTTTCACCTAAAATAAAGATGTTACTAACATTAGTTCAAGATTTCACTCTAATCTTCACAAATTCCATTTATATTCAATAACGTAATATTTTACGTTTAATTCCATTTTATTTGTAATAGATACCAGTTGTTGAATTTTATACTCAAATAAATCCATAAATCCTGCCTTCTAAAATTTATATCAATAAGTGGTCCAACCCTATAAATAAAATTTGCATTAGCTTTATCTTATAAAATTAACTACTGTAGTTACACAACAAAACTACGCTAACTGCACTATTTAAATGAATTAATTGAGATTAAATCTACATAAATGTTATAAATTACAATTGAAATCTAAATAAATTCATCTATGGATTTAGGCTCTTCCTATACAGTAATTAAACAAATTTGTGGGTATAAATAACCTTTGCTTATATACAGTTCATTTGTGCATTCCTTTTTTTTTATTTTTTATTTTTATTTTTATAAACTCTCCTTTATTAACTAGGTACATAAACAACCCAAAATAATTTATTCAGATCTATTTCAAACTATTTCCATTCTTAACAAAAATAAAATAAATGGTTAACCTACACTTGTCATTCTTTTATATTCAAATTCACTAACAACATTATTAACAACAATGTTGCTATAGACTTTAATTAGATAAATTATATGAATGGTAAAATTTGGTAATTATGACAAACGCTCAAATATATGCATAAATTTACTACTTGTTATTATGAATTCCGTCTATTACTTTCTAAATGCCTTTGTCTTCTCATATCCCATTTACTACCAAACTGCAAATTTAGTTATAGCTTATCAATACATAATCACCTAAACAAAACAAATTTTATTACCCTTTTAAGTGCGTTTATTATTGACCATTTATGAAAATTACTTACCTTCACATATTGCATTGGTTTATTCAACGGTCACTTTTTATTTAGTCACTATTTATTATTACAACCAAATGTACAATCACCACTATTTATTTTATATCAATTGAATTCCATTCTAGTAAATATTTTTATTAATATTCACTGATTCAACATTTGTATGTTTCTTAAGATTAACTTTCAACAAAATGTGACAATTTACATTATAAAAATATATTGTCATACATTTTATTGTTACTTTAAATTCCAATTACTATAACAAATTTCTACATTTACTCAAATAAAATCTTAAGACTTTATTTCATTCTAAATTAGATTAGAAACATATTATATTAATTCATTTAATATCACCAAACTTAACGGGTCGTTACAGAAAGTGAGAAAGCAGATATGTGCCTTTATGGGAATATAACTGATAGCGATGATGACGAGCCAAGCGTGGTATCAAAACTTACTCACTCTGAATTACTTATTTATTTCCACGAAGTAAATGGCTGTTTGAACGGCTTAGGGATAAGTATGCCAAACTTGAATCACAAAAAAATACTTTGATAGATTTAAATAAACAACTTGACCAATTAGTTAAACCTATCAAAGTAGGATCCATAAGTGTGATAAATGTCCATCATTTGAAGAAGAGATTAAAAAATCAGAAATTAAAATTAAATCGCTTGAAAATGAAATTCTGATTTTAAAAGAGAGTGAAAATACTAGGAGAGAAAATTCTATTAAAAAGTGCACTCAATTGTTGAATGAAAATGAATCTTTAAAAACACAAGTCCAACAATTGTCAACGACTTTAGAAAAATTTTCCAAAAGTGAAAAATCGTTGAATATGTTAGTAGGAAAACAAACTGTTAATATTGATAGGCAAGGACTTGGATATACTCACTATGAATATGTTAGAAATGAAATTAATCAAATCAAATCCATGTGCACAATTTGTAGAAAATATGGACACAATCAAAATAATTGTTGGTATAGACCCAAACACGTGAAAACTATACCAATTTGGGTTCCAAAAGGCACAAATATAAAATCCCTCAAAGTTAAACAAATTTGGGTGCCGAAGGGAACAATTATAAATAGTTTTGGGTCTCCACAAAATTGTTTTTCAAAATTTTCTGCCACTAACAACCATGGACCTATAAAAACAAATAGGTCACATAAATCTTTCAATGTGTAGGTGTGGTGGCAGGCTAAGGAACAACAATAGTGTTCTCTGGATTTTGGCTGTTCCAAGGACACAACGAGCAACATAGCAAAGTTCCTTAGCCTAGTTTAAAGGTGACAGAATAACAATGGACAACAAATATCGTAAAGGTAAAAACAGGTAATGGCATATTTATTTGAACGATATATTAAATGTGATAATCTGCACCATATTCTGAATTAAAATCAGCCATTATTGAGATGATAAAAAGATGATGATTTTGACTCTGGCTTTTTCAAAATTGTTGGCCAATTATATTCTTATGTAAAAAACACTATAAAATTCTTCAGATTCTTTGAATTACTTCATATATATCAGTTTGGATTAAAAACAGTGTTTTTGTTGGATTATAATACATTTGCTTATAATACGGCTAACTCTATATTCACGGATATTGATTGTTTACGCGGCTTCGATTCAAATTCAAGAGAATGTCATTTAAATTGCTGTTAAAATTGAGTTTGAAATTTTTGGTGCACACTTCATGGTTTGGTCAATCAAATTCAACTAATGATGATTTTGAGTGAAAGAGAAATTCAGATGCAGATTACACTGGTAATCTAGTAGATAGAAAAATTATTAGTTGAACGTGATTTTTGAGACATTTAGTAACTGCATCGTTTTTCAAAGAAAATATCTGCATATTTTTCATTTCAAATAATTTTTTTTGTCAAATAGTAGAAAATTTTCTTATAAAACCCCTTTGAGAAAATCATTTTTGACCATATTTTCAGATTAGTCATTTTTGAAAAATTGATTTTATAATTATTTTTGAATTTGATTTTAAATGAATTGACTAATCTGACTCCCTAATAATTATCGAAAAGATAAATAGTGATTGAAAAAATGATGAGTGTTGATATTTATTATATATTATGACTCGAGACGGTATAATTAGCAAATTTCTTTAGAAACTTAAACAAGAGTTATAAAACTTTTTGTTGGTAAAAATTCCATGATCATCTCTGTCTCTATCATATTTCTAACGACCATCACTTATCAAAATTCTATATAGTTTGTCGATATGTGGTACTTTAAACTGGAATCGTTCATTTATCATTTTATATTTCTTTTTTAAAAAATAAAAAAATAATATTAAAATAAATAAATACCAAAGTATTCACTCTCATTTAAAAGTCCTCACGGTTATGCATGGGTGAATTACTTGGAATTTGTTATGTGCATCCATACTCATTTAAAAGTCCTCACGGTTATGCATGTATGGAACGCATATCAAAAGTTGATTTTTAAAATAAGCAAGTTGATTCTAATCCTATTTAAAAGTCCTTACGGTTATGCGTGGTTAGAAGATACTTGAATTCATTTTTTAAAATAAAATTGGAATACTACTAATCTCATTTAAAAGTCCTAACAGTTATGCATGGTTAGTAGGTATTCAAATTCCTGATATAAATATACCACAAATAGACACAACTGTATGGTTTATATGATGACATCATTCCCATCATTCTAAAAGTGGAATATGAGCCTAACAAAATATTTATGATTTTTGTTTGATTTTTTATTGAAATTTAATATTTATATTCAATTGAGTTTTAATGTTGAATTAATATCGATCATCTTATCTTTATTTTCTCTAACACTATTATTCTTTTGCTGATAACAAAAGGGGGAGAGAAAAGTTAAGATTTTGTTAAATAAAATCAAGCAAAGGTCAAATATTTTCCATTTGCATCTAGGCTCATTTGGATATTTTTATTTGTATGCATATATGTAGGGGGAGCTTTGTGTAGAGAGGAAGCATTTAAATAGGGGGAGCAATTAGAGCATATCAATGATCAAATACATTTAACATATTCAAAATCTTAAATATATGTTTGTTATCATCAAAAGGGGAGATTGTTGAATATGCGCTTATATGATTTTTGTTTGATGATAATAAACATATATACATTCGTTTAAATGTATTTGTTAATGTACTATTTTATTTTTCATAGATTAAATAAATATTTGCTGAATAAAATTAAATGACACAGAATTTGAATTCAAACAGAAATTTTATTCAAACAATATTTATTACATTTTTGAATAGTACAAATTCAAGCTCTCACTATACATATACAATTTTGATTACAATACATCACAATTTCATATTTACATAAATTCCTCACTACATATCACTCACACTCGTATTTTATCTTCAACTTCATTCCAGTTAGAATCCAGCATCGGAGCAATCTGCAAAAATATTCACTAATGCAGTAAAATTGAAAAAGAAACATTTTTGCGGTATAAAATAAAAAGTGAATTTTGAAAATAATATTTGCCTCAGTTATTTGGGTTGTTCGTCATGATTTATATTTGAATTCATCACACACGAACAGTGTGACATGCACAGTGTATCACTGTACATGCCACAAGGCCGTGCACACCGATATACACTTGATAATGTTACAGGGACAAGTGAGCACAAGGTCAAACCCAAAATAAAAAGACGGGTTCAACACAGGTGCAATATAAATAAAATCTTGTCATCAGCACAAGGTCAAACCCGAGTTTTTAAAACTGGGTTCAACTCAAGGTTAATGCACAGTCCAACTATAAAGTCAATATGCTCAAGAAAGACTGCAAAATTCAAGAAGGCACCAAACAATAAACTGAATGCAAAGGTCAAGCCATTGTTGTCATGACTCAACTCAAATGCAAAGCTTCGACAAATCAAAACTGCATCAAAGCACAAATACATGGAACAATGCAACTCTTCAATGATCAGACATGAACGTAAACTAAATACAAATGGCAAGACCAAGCTGCAACATACCAGAGGTGCAGACAACCAAATGAAACATGCTCAAAGTAAGCACATGTATGCAGATCCAGTGCCAAAATGATCAGAATGCACATAGCCAACAATGTACTCCATACCAATATCGAAGACTCAACAGTAAATCAAACACATGAACCACAATATTGCAAATGAACAGAGGCAACATGAATGGCCAGAAACAGTGCAACAGGTCAAGGATGTGTACCAAACTTAAACAAACACATATATGGTCTGAAACTCAAGTGACTCAGCAATCAAGTGATACAATGCAAATACAACTAGACTCGACTATGTTCATAAATAAAACTAACATGTACACAAAGCCAAACTGCCACAAGACCACAATGCAGTGTACATGAATACAACTATAGGTACAAGGCCAGAATGACCAAAGAATGCATCAGTGTGCAAAGAGCTCAAGCACAGGATATGGAAATCAAAATATACAAAGGGCAACAACAATACCACAGAGACCAACAATATCCAAGCGGCCTGAAGAATACATTACAGTGACAATACAAAGACTACAAAGTCACGACCAGAGAATGTAAGTCGAAGGCCACAGTGGAGGAACGAGTTCAACATTTATGCAAATGTGACCAAAGTCAAAGCATCAGAAAAACGAAGTTGAATTTACAAATCAATATCGAATTTTAATTAAGTCAGAAATCAACGCAGTATAAAAATGGAAAAAGTCAGAAGTCAAATGAAAATCAAACTGTAATGACCAAGGAGATAAAAAAATCAACAAGCCGTGCATATGATGAACAAGTCAAAATTGACCAAGTTAAACATCAAAGTCGTGGGAAGCAAGCAACGAAAATATACGCATATGAAAAGGTCAGAAATCATCTCAAACATCGAAGCATAATCAAGCGGCCGATCACACAAAATTAACGAATTCAAATATATTTGTACGAACGAAACTCAAGGGTTACAAACCCTATATAAACAATCATCATCGGCAATTTCAAAACCATTCGAGTTCAACCAACATAGAACAATAATCATTCAACTCGAATCAAAGTCGAGCATAAGCATATCGGAAAAGCAAAAATCACATACCATTTTTAAACAATCAAGCTCGATAATTTTGAAGAAGCCGAAAGAATATCAAGAGGCAAACGATCGACGAAAGCAAGCAACGAGAAACATATATTCGATCGAACAAAAGTCGGCATCTTCAAAATTTCCAAAGCCCTAATTATTGAATTTGGAACGAAGAAGTATAAACACGAGGCCGCCATTCTTTTTTAGGAAACCAGGCCGACATATTATAAAGTGAAAGAGGATTTAATTTTGAGCCGGCTATTTACTTTGGGCTTGTGTATTTTATTAATTAGGGTTTTGATTTTATTTTATTTTAAATTGTTTTTAATTTGTATTTTCTTTTTTAAAACCATTTAATTTTATCCGTGTGACTAGGGGAAAAACTACGTGGCGTAGTTTGAGAATTCACAACTCAGTGGCTGAGTTGTGGCAGAGTTTTGAGCGTAGCGTTAGGTTTAGTCGATAGCGGGCGTCGCGAGTTTACATGTGTAAGCGTCTGACTATCTAATTTCTAGTAGAAACCTTGGGGGCAGCACGTAGGCAGGGTTTTGCCGAAGCTGGGTAAATTCTATTTCGTTCTATTTCTGCATTTTATTATTCTGCTATTTTTCTATGCTGCTATTAATCTGTGATCTGTGTTGAAATATTTTTATAAACTTCCGAAATTAATTTTTATAATTTATACCATCACCCTATTCACCCTCCCTCTAGGGTGAAATCGATCCTACAATGTGCATTAGCTTTTAATTGAAGATCAAGGTAAGTTGATAGTTATGGTCCTCCATGATACATGAGTTTGAATTATTTCCATTTTCATTCCTTTATTTTTCTTTTGTGCATGCATATTTTCCATGAAGCCTTCATCATATTCTCATTCAAATTCCTACAATTAACTTTAAAATATCCAGGTAAATTTTCTAAAATCATGTATGCACAAAAATGACAATTTTTGCCCCCATATGAAGCTGAATAAATAATGATTTGAAAATAATTGATATATTGGTTTAAACATTTTAAAATACCTATATGCTCATTTATTTATTTAGCTACGATTAAATATGGAAATAAAAATATGCACATTTACGTGCACATTAGATCGGCATGGAATGGAAGTATCATACACTACAACAAAAATACCCTATTACAACGCCCTTTTTACAACGGGCATTGGCTGCCCGTTGTAATAGAAGCTATTACAACGGTCCACTCAGGCCCGTTGTAATAGATGTCATATACAAAGCCCTTTTTACAACGGACGATGATAGCCCGTTGTAATAAAGTGCTATTACAACGGTCCTTTCTAGCCCGTTGTAATAAATGTTAATTTTACAACGTACCCTATTGCCCATTGTAATATATACCAATTTTACAACGACCAATTTTTTTGGCTCTAGCTATGAAATTTTGGCTCGTTCGTTTTTTATTCATTACCGATCATTTCCTCCTCTCAAACCCTAATTCCCAAATCCCTAAAACTCCTACGCTGGTCCTCCTAATCTCTCCCTCCTCCCTCCCTCCTAATTCCCAAATCGCTATTATCCCAAAACTTCACTAATTCAATTCCAAATACCTCTGAGCACTCGAGATTTTAATACCAACGTAAATCAACTGATTGTCAATACAATTCAATTCGAAATTTTAAAATTCCACAGCCAAAACTGATGAATTTGTCACGGTTTCGGGTTCGAACAGAGATGCTTGGTGGTTGGCGATTTCAAGTCGAGGCGGGTTCGAGGCGATTGTCGAATCGATTTGGTTGAAGGGTGGTGAAGTCTTGGGTGCAATGAGGTGATTGGGGAAATCGTGTTGTTGGAGGTTGAATTGTGGTGATTTCTGGTTGCGTGTGTTCAAGTTGTGGGTTTGGCTGATGGCGTGGTGGTAGCGGCTGTTGGGGATTCACGCTTTGATGTGGTTGAGCGTGCAGATGATGGCACATGTATGTGGTTAAGTTATGTTGTATTGGCAAGTGGTTCAGGCAGTGTTGTACTGTATGTGATATGTCTGTTGCATTGGTTGTGGTTTAGGGGAGTTCGGTTTGTTGAGGTGACTGTTGA
This sequence comes from Allium cepa, assembly GCA_030765085.1. NCBI lineage: Eukaryota > Viridiplantae > Streptophyta > Magnoliopsida > Asparagales > Amaryllidaceae > Allium > Allium cepa. Next base: position 514,802,126 of record CM060941.1, read on the forward strand.
TTGTAGAAGAAGTTTCTGTTGGTGTGTAATGTGATTAATTGATTATTGCTTGAGGTAGGAAGTTGTTGATGTATATGAAGATGGTTGCTCTGGAAGGGTCAACGATGGTAGATGGCAGTTAGATGAATTTTAAAATAACGTTTTCGACGGTTCTCTGTAATCTGACATGAGAGAAAATATTCTTGAAAGAAAGTGATTCAACCATGAAACGCCACACCACACCACGATAATACATCTACACAACTTACAATAGTACTTGCATTACACACCTGTACAGTAAGAGAATAGCGTGATATAAATGTAACATGCAAGCAATAATGATATCCATAACCGTCTGATATTTAGTTTCGTATGCATAGCTATATACAAGACAGTGAGGGATTCACATAACCCTATATATGACACTCGGCAAAAATGTATATTGCAGATCATCTATTTGAGTTTAATTAAGAAAAACAGACTTCACAACAACAATTTAAATTAACAAAATAAAATTCCACAAGTGGAAAACTGTAACAAATGCCTTTAATTTCTATCTGCAAGGTAAAAAGTGCATGAAAACAAGTTTTAATATCATTGATGCAACATGGATATATATGGTAACAAATGCAGATTGTCACTTACTACCATTTTCTTACTCATTCCTACATGTATTTCACGTTTCATGAACTACACACTTGGGCCACATGCGGGAAAAGCAGTATCCCGGGCTTTGAATTGTATATGGCGGTCCATGTGATGATTAAAGAGATAAAAAATTCATTACTAGAGAGGACGCAAAACCGACAATGTGGTTGGGCTTAGGAATGTGCAGCTGCGGCTGCAAAACTGCGGTTGCAACTGTAGTTACAAAGTTCACTTAAAACAACCGTTTTGCAAAACTGTAGTTTGCAAAGTTGAAAACTGCAGTTGCAAAAAATCTTGGTTCATCAATTAATTAGCAACAAACTTGGTTTGAATTTTGTGGTTAATCCATATTCATATTGGACGAATTTGAATTTAAATTGGAAATTCTTGGATGGCATGATCAATTTTTGATATTTTCTAAGGCATGATCAATTCCAATTGAGTAGTTTCATTGGTGTTGCAATCCGAGTTTTGCAGAATATGTTCTGAGCGAACATTGTATGTATTGAGTGGAGTATCATGATGAATTTCATTTTGTATAACACTGGACTTGTCTTTGAACTAAAACTACTAGGATTTTGAATATTATTTGATACATTATCTTTATAAATATCTACTTCTTCAGAATTACACTGTGAACTATTTGGATGAATAACATAAGACTGCTGCATCATTATATTTTCTTGATTGTCATATCCGTTAGTAAGGGTACTGTTTGGAGATACATTGTTGTTTATAACTTTTGAACGATCCATCTCCATTTGATAATTAACTAGGTCGTGTTGTTCTCTTCAATATTGTATAATGAATATCCATAATTGAAACAAGACTATGCTTGTTTTTCAATCAATACTAAAAACAGTTATTATTTCATAAATAATGTTCGATATGCTTTGTGGAAATAATTTTTGTAACTTGACTAATTAGTGCTATATAATATGCTTACACAAACTACTTAAATTGATTTTAAAGTTTGTGAGTCAGATTCTTTTCAGTTCTGCTTACTCAAACTACCATGATTCAACAGATTTACAATATATAAATTAATAAGTCGCTTTGGAACCAGGAAGCCAATCTGTTTTGAACTTTTTAGCACAACTCGTCAGTTGTCATTCATTACATTGCACCATTTCTAACAAATGATGCAAATAGAGATAAATCTTAAACTTATCGCTGTTGTTGGGAGGGACCAAAGCCAAAACGAAAATGAAAATATACTATTATTACTTTATTCTATTTCACTGTTCTCTTCAACAATATCATCCCATCATGTACTTTTGTAAATTACTATATGGTTTTATATGTCTTAGCTGTACACATGATTACTGCTCTTTTAATTCCTCGATTAACAATTTGAGTTATTAGTAGTCTTTTTATATACCCGAATGTATTATTTTGAGTGTTTTACTTTGGTGCAGGTATCAAGTGCTACAGCCACCTTCGCAATGACATTCTCTGCATCAATGTCTGTAATAGAATATTACCTGTTAGGCCGATTTCCTGTTCTATATGGTAATATAAAATTCACATATTTATCTTACATTTAATCAATTTAAAGTGATTACTGGCTCTATAAGCTAAGTGTTGTCATTGACCTGTAGCCTTATACTTCGTATGTGTTTCAACAATTGCTGCGTTCATTGGGCAGCATGTTGTGAGAAGAATAATCATTGTAATGGGTAGAGCTTCTCTCACCATCTTCATATTGGCTTTCACCATCTTTGTTAGCACTGTTTCACTTGGTAAAGCTCCTGTTCTCTTATATATGTCACATTAATTACTTGTTTAGTCGTCTATTTTGCAACAGTTAAAATGACGATTCACTTAGTAGTTAAACTATTCAAAAAATATGCGACAGTGGCTCAATGAAGATTCTTGCTAGATTACGGGAGTATAAGGAAAAAGTTAAAGAGATTTGTGTGCTAGATCACTGAAAAGTACTACTAGTGCCTTTGTTGAAGCTGTATGTCCAGGTTGTTCGTTACCTTTAAATTAACTATTATACATATAGGCGCAGTTAAATTCTTTATGTTTATATAGCAGTTTTTTTTGGCAGAATAATGGCAGAAGATGAGGGCAAGGGAAAATGAGCGAATGTAAAGATTTCTGTAGGAGGACACTGAGTGTAATGCTGATCTACTTGATCATGAACGTAGAAATGTCAGCTAGCTAAAAATGTATATCAGATTTTGATTGATACTATAGTTACATCTCTAGTTTTCAGACCAACTGTGCATTTTGTGATAATAGCTCTATCAGATTTTAATGCTGCTGTATTTTTTTAAAAATTTGCATTTATTTTGCAATGGGCAATGTGCATTGTTGTATGAGCTTCTTACAACGGTCATTGTACGTTGTTATATAGTCTATTACAACGGTCATAACCCGTTATAAAAAGGTATGCTGCAACGGTTTTTACAACGTGCTTTGCCCGTTGTAAAACGTGGTAGATCTATTACAACGAGACCTATTACAACGGGCACTTTCCTATTGCGAAAAACATATTACAACGGGCATTGCCCGTTGTAAAAAGACTGTTTTGTTGTAGTGATAAGGCTCGACATAGATGAAGGCAGAGGGATCAGTATGTTTTATTGGCTTCGGAAGTTATGTTGAGGCATGTTTCAATGTAGAAGGATTGGTATGGGCATACTTTATGAAGGAAGGATTGGCATACTTCATGAAGCAGGTAACCGGCATAGGTAAAGGCTGAGGGATCGATATGTTTGAATTGGTAGGGGGTCGACATGGTCCAAACAAAGGAGGGATCAGCATAGGCGAAAGCAGTTAGATCGGCATGGTCCAGACGAGATGGATCGGCGTAAGTCATGGCAAGATTGATCGGAGTAGGTCAAGGCAAGATGGATTGATATGGATATATAATGGAAGGTTTGGTGTAAATGGAGATGCATGGTTCTATATGGTTTACTGGTTTAGGAAGTCATATTTTAACCCCAAAAGAGGGATCAACACTATAGGCTAGAAGGGATTGGCACACTTCAGTTCTTAAATAAGGGATCGGTATGGATGGACGGATAAGATATCAGCATGGTCGATTGTATTGGATCGACGTACTTCATTGGATAGGGTCGGCATTCATAAATCCCCAAGTACATCTTTGCATTCAACAATCAATAACTCGAGCTCCCTTATTCCAAATGACATGAAACTTGGGGATTAAACATATTTTATCTTGAAGAATCCACTATAGCAACTGCTGCCTATAAACTAACTAAAGAAGTGATTGGTATTGATTCCTCCTAATGGGGATTTGGGCCTAGCGACCCCTATGGTGGGCCTGTATGGATAAGAAGGTCCTGTAGCCAAAGTTTTAGGGAGATGGGTGGTCGTCTTCCCCTATAAATACTGCAAGCATGACTTCAAAAAAGGGATCTTCATTATCCTTCTTTTCATCTTCTACCTAGGCTATAGTATGCCATTTTTATGCTTGAATTTCATGGATCTGTAATTATAATCAGTGGTATAAACTAATAAAAAGGCAAATCATCAGAGTATACCTAGGCTGAAGTTAGCCGAACCACTTTAAACCTTTTTCTTTATTTACTTACTTTCTGATTGTTCTAATTCCGTTCTTCATTTATTTCTCTTTATATTTCTGTGACTAGATTGGATATTGGCGCTTTCACATAATTAGGTGTTGGTGGTCAATTTTGACGCCAACATTTTTGGTGCTTTTACTAAGAAAATTTGCATCCACTGATTTGGAAGCTTGGATACTTGGATCTAGAAAGCAATGGCTAGGCAATCAACAAGGAGAGTGATATTGGAAAGGAGTCACCGTGGGGGGATTCAGGAAGCTTCCTTAGAAGCTGGATCTAATCAAGCTTCTATCTATATCATTAGGAATGAAATGGAAGCGATGATGGATACTATATAGGAGAGGATGCCGAAAAGGCAGGCGGAGATGATGCAGAATCTACTCTAACAAATCAGGCAGGCTGGAGCCATAGAAGCTGCTAGAATGCAAAACCAAAATCAAAACCACACACTTGGATAAAGAGCAAATAGACGGAGGAATGGAATAGAGTAGCCGGAGGCATACCCTTGCCATCCAATAGGGATCGACACTGATTCCTTTAGAGGGATCGGTACCGATCCCCAAAGGTGGGGGTGCATGCCCTCGGGTCTGGTTGATCGTGATGTTGGAGGACATGCGATCGATCCCATGGAGCTTGGGTGTGTATTGGAATTTGGATGCTCGTTTGGAGAAGTACATTCCAAAATTCTCTCGTAGATATGGAGGCTAGCTTGGGCATGATCATAGGAGACTACCATTCTATAACAATGACAGGATTGTAGAAATGATAAGGCAATCTATCCATGGAGGATTAGTGAACAGGGATCTTGAGTATGTAAATAGAAGTCCATTCGCTTCAAATATCAGACAAGCTAGGAATCCACCGGAGTTCAAACTACCAACGCTTGAGACATATAACGGAAAAACGGATCTCATTGTTCGTTTGACGAGGTACATGAGACACATGGAAGTACTGGAGGCATTGAAGGAAGTCATGACCCTATGCTTCCCTTTGTACTTAATGGATATAGCAGCACTATGGTTCAGGCAGTTGGAAAGTGGCTCTACTGGCACGTGGATGGAATTGGTTAAAAGGTTTAAGAGGCAGTTTAGGGTTTACATCTCGAGATCTAAAAATGTGATGAGATTGGCAACACTAAAGCAGGGGACTGGAGAGTCCTCGAGGAGTTTCTTAACATGGTTTAATGTCGTGGCGACATCGGTGGATCGTCTAGATCCATCCATGATATTGATGGCAGCTGTATTTGGAATTGTTGATGGCACAGAGTTCAAGGATTCACTGGGGAGGGATCCATCTATGGATCTCGAGGAGTTTTATCATGAAACATAATGGTTCCTATGACAGGAAGATGCATGAGCAAACAAACCAAAGGTGAATGATGTGCAGAGTGGATGATTATTAGGAGATGTAAATAAGAATGATAAATACAAACGAAAAATGAATGATAGCGTTAATGTGTCAAAGAGGCAATGTAGAGAACAAAAATTCTCTCTTTACACAAATTTGGCCAAATCTCTAGAAAGGATTTATTTGGATACTCGAGGACATCTTCAGTATCGTAGGTTGATAAGGAGGGAACCCTCCAAATGTGAGCGGGCATCTGGAAAGCATTACCGATTTCATGAGCTAGATGGGAATAATACAAATAACAAGTATTTTAAAGATATCATTGAGGAACAAGTGAGGAATAGTCAGTTACAACAGTACATAAGGACTCGGACTGCAGCGGTGGAGCAGGAGCAGTCACCGTCCTCCTCGAACAAAAATGACACCTGGTCAAGGCATCATCGCCAACTTGTCATCAGTTGATCGAGATGGCTTTGAATAAGTAATAAACTCTGCAGTAATATAGATAAGTCACTTAGACATGTACGATACCGATGATGGTTCTTAGGCATGCTTTAAGATGACGACGAACCATAGTGCCCGGGTTTGTGAAATTTTGTTTTTTCTTGTTTTCTTCGAACTTTGGTTTATTGGTTGTATGGAATTTTATTTTATGGACATGGGGACGCTTAAGTCCGAATCAAAGTAATAAATAACACAGGTCACGGTTATGGACCCGATCAGAGAGACAAGGCAATAACCACGAGTCATGAGCCCCTTCATCAGAGAGTGACATGATGGATTTGTATACGGATTAAGTCTTCGACTAGGGATCGAGGCCGGAGAAGGATACCCTAAGTTTGGGTCCTCGATTGGGGATTGAGGTCGGACAAGGATAACCCACAGTTTAAGTCCTCAACCGGGGATCGAGACCGAAGAAGGCCCCCCACGAATTAAGTCCTCAATTGGGGATGGAGGTCAGAGAAGGATACCCCATGTTTGAGAAATGCGGATTACAGATCTTAAGGCTAGGATTAACACTAGAGGGGGGTGAATAGTGTTAATCAAGAATTACTAAATCTTTTTGAGTTTATGTTAATTTAGACACCGATGTATGCAATATACAGACACGGATATGATCACAAAAACAAACACAGATGTAGAAATAAAATAAAAGCAGTAAAGGAAAGAACACACCGGATTTTATACTGGTTCAGAGTTACCCTACATCCAGTCCCGCAACACAAGTACGGATTTCCTTTCAAAAGAAATTGTACAATTACACCCTCGGTTTCAAGGTTACGAGGTACACCCTCTAGAATTTCTATCCTCTGGGTAGAGATACTTGATTTTCGGGCCACAAGTTTACCCAATTGATTTACCAAGGCTACAATCACACCTTTTTCTCTTTTGATTGATTTCCAAGGCTACAATCACACCTTTTCTCGCTTAATAGATTACAAAGAAGTCTATAACTCTGAATAGCACTGAGAACCTTGTAGAGATAGTGATAGAGAATCAAACCAGAAGTAATCGAGTTCGATTCAATGTTGATTTCGATAGAGTAATGGTAAGAATATGTTGATTTCGTAGGTTCCATCCTATTTAGGGTTCCATCCCTCTAACAGGCTCGAAGTTGATTCCATTCCACGAATAAATTGGATTTTAAGATGCCGGTGCTTTTCTACGAGCTTTAACAAAAATTCCTAATAAACATACTTATGCTTGAAATCTTGAACTCTTGATAATCTTAATACTCATGAGTCTTCTATCTCGATATCTTGAATCTCTATACTGTACAGTCTTTATTCTTGGTACCTGCATGGTTAAATCCTGCATATACATATATATCTAAACTTATAATGTTAGTATTTATATTTTATAATATATTCTAAGGTTGTTGTCATCAAAACCATCATCTCACGGACTAACACCATGGTATAAATCCTTAGTTACGAAACAAGGCTGGAGAAGGATATCCTATGGATTAAGCCCTCGACCAGAGAGTCAAAGCCGGAGAATAGAACCTTACAGTTCGTCGAGTAAGATTGTAGTCGACAAGGATCCGGTGAGATCAAGGATTTGGATCATGCTAATGACCCGAAGAGGTCTATGTATTTGGATATGGACCCAGTGCGGTCCAAGATTTGGATAAAATAACCCAAAGAGGTCTATGGATTTGAATATTGACCTGGAGCAGTCTTGGATTTGGATAAAACGATTCAGAGAGATTGTGGATTTAGTTGACGAATTTGGAATGGATTCGGAATTGGATATTGACTCAGTAAAGTCATGGATTTCGCTAATGATCTAGAGAGATTAAGGAATTGGATTGGCAGTAGACTAGATTCTGAATTGGATAATATAGTAATCAATAGATTATGGACTTTGGACTTTGGATTTATGGAAATTAAAAACACGCCTTTCTATCGCAAGGCATATTTCGGGGGAAAAAGTGTTAACCCGCCTTCTAGAAAGGCCATACGTAGGAGGATTTAACCCAACGGACTTCACAATTGTCAAGGCCGATGAGTGTAGAGCAACAATTGTTGGGCCTAGAAATCAGGTACAAAATGGTTATACGAAGCTATAATTGGATGTAGTTGGTATATAAACGATGCAGGATTCTTGAATTATGGATATTAGCTTGGACATGCAAGTGATCAGCATGGAATGGAAGTATCATAGGGCTCGGCATAGATGAAGGCAGAGGGATCAACATGTTTTATTGGCTTAGGAAGTTATGTTGAATAGATCTACATGTTTCAATGTAGAGGGATCTGTATGGTCATATTTCATGAAGGAAGGATCGACATACTTCATGAAGAAGGGAATCGGCATAGGTAAGGGTAGAGGGATTAATATGTTTGAATAGGCGGGGGGTCGGCATGGTCAAAGCAAAGAAGGGATTAGTGTAGGCAAAAGCAGTTGGATTGGAATGGTCCAGGTGAGATGGATCGGCGTAAGTCAAGGCAAGATGGATCGGCGTAGGTCAAGGCTAGATGGTTTGGCGTAGATGATATAATAGAGGGTTCGACATAAATGGAGCTACAAGGTTCGGCATGGTTTACTGGTTTAGGAAGTTATATTTTAATCCATAAAGAGGGATGTACATTGTAGGACAGAAAGGATCGACAGTCTCACTACAAGAAAATGGGTTCTTTACCTAACAATTGTTAGTGTAGGTAAAACTAGCCTAATGGTGGGTAATATGTTTTAGCTGCCAACATTGGAATGGTAGACACCAGTAGGTAAAGATTAGTGAGGAAAGAGTCTTTACCTACACTTATTAATAATGGTAGGTAAAAGTATCCGTCGACCCCACTGAATTGTGAATCAAATGATGAGTTACAGGAAGATATGTTTGATGATGTGTCATCCTACGTGGCTTCATACATGGTTACCACGGTATCATATACGTAGCATACATCAATGCCGCCACTTGGCATCTTGCTATTTATCCATGTATCAAACAACAATTTGTCCACGTGTCATCGTTTGATTAGTAAATATGGCATCATTTTTCCTAGGTCACACAACATCATTTTATTAGTCTACATGGCATTATTGGTTTTGCCACGTGGCATCATTTTATTGGTCTACATTGCATAATATTACTAGACCAAGCGGCATTATTTTATTAGCCCACATGATATCATTTTATTGGTCTGTTACACAATTCATATTTTGATCAAATTTAATGGTGATGTGTAGGTAAAAGAAAATAATAGTTATTTATAAATGTTCTATATCAAAAATAAAATAGGAAAAAACATACATTATTATTATCTACATAACTTATATATCAAACAACCCAAATAATCAAATCAAAGCAGCTGTAGTCATTGTGATATTCAATCAAATGTATATGTAGTGTGCATAAAGTTCACACTTATATATGATCAAACAACTGATGCCCATGCATATATAGTTTACAGAAAATAACATGAAAAAATTAGATGTCTCTCCTACACAATGGACATGAAGCATGCCTGATGAGCCAGCTATCAATACACTGCACGTGAAAAACATGTTTACATCAGTAAACTCCTCGTGCTTTCTTTGATTTCAAAATCATGCAAAAAAATGAATACCTCGTTAATCATCAATTCATAATTAAGCTTAACATATCAAGAAATATTTTGCAATAAAAGCCATACCTGAAGGCAAACTGAGCAACATACTGACTCTAATGCATAAGAACTATTCTCCATTGATATCTTAATTGTTTCAATTTTATCAATTGTATCTTATGAAATGTCTTTTGTGCCTTTTGTATCGAATATGTCGAGTAATTTTATTACTAGGGAGTCTACTACGTTCAACTATAAAGAACGTATATAATTTAAATATTAATTCCAGTTTTATGATATATCAGTATGTAATATAATGATTCGACCATATGTTACCTAACTTTGAACTGTTGGTCCAATCTTCTCTCTAACGAGTCTTCCGCTTAAAAGACTAGTAAGGACATTGATCAGTGGTCCATTGTGGAATGATTGTAAGATTGTTAGGTCTTCAAATTGAATGCATACCTTGTTTTTACTTGAATCATTTTTTATTTCCCTAAAATAACTAGAAGAAAACTTGATTTAGGAAGATATATATTTCTTCAAAAAAAGTGTTGTGGGCTAATAAACTATATTTCTAGTGGAGAATTTATAAGTTTGTATAGCGATTTTGTTTGTAAAACAAACATCCTTATATGTTTATGCTAAACTCTGGCAAAAATTAACGATTCCTTTTTCTTTTAGCCCAGGACCATGTAGCAAAGATTTTGTTGTGGATAAAGCATTTTTGTTAATAAATTTGTTGAGTAGCATTTTTTACTTATTTGGAAATAGCCTAGCTTTATGTGATATTATATGATATATGAGAATTTGCTTTGTGTTTGGAAAAACTTTAAGTTATGTTTGACAACACTAATTGAGAAAAGAGTAGAAGTTTTTATTTTTAAAACATAATTTAGCCAGAGGTAGATTAATAAACAAACAATGAATGAAAGGCTGCCAAAACTTAAAGGGTGCAAGAAAATTTTAAATCTAAAATTAAGGAAACAATAATAGAATAATATGATACATATGTTCCTTGTGAGAAAAGAGAGCAAATTAAGCTGTAAGAAAATAAACTGAGAGCGTAAGTTCTCAAGGTCAAGTTGTAGACCATCATGTAGTCACCTCTTGAAGACATGCATTACTCTTAATTTCAAGGACAATGTAAAACATTATTAGTGCAACAAAGATTTAGTGGCTAATAAATTGGAAAGATAAACACATAAAGCAAAGTGATAGAATATAAATGAATTTTCTTTTTTGAGGCACTACCTTTATTTTTGAAAGAGAGGTTATTTTTTTTAGAGACGTCATCTTTATAGAATATTCAAGCCCCACATAACTTATAATTGCCACATAAATAAAGATATTTGCAATACAATCTTGAGAAATAGAAAGAAACCATTGATTGGTAACTATCTTAAAGGAGATCGATATTGATATGGAAATAAAATTACTAGCAGGAATATTGTAACGACCCAGAAATTTGGCCATTTGAAATTCATATATTTAATTTAATTTAAATATTCACAAGTTAACTTTATAAGCTAAATAACTTACATTTCGAACATCGTGATTTAATTGGATAATTAAATTGTTAATTTAATATTTGAAAATTGAAGAAATAATTAGAATTTGAATTATATGTGAATAAAAATGATTTTTAAAGTTGAATTAAATTCTATTTGAATTAGAATGACGTTAGTAAACTTTTAAAATTGATTTAAAAGTTAAATTATTGAAATTGAATATTTTAATATTTAATTAACGTGTAAAAATAGCCATATTTCAAACAGTTTCAAATTTTGACGAAACTAGTTTCATTGGATCCATAATGTTGCATTATTGTAGGATTTCAAATTTCGTGTCAATTGAATTTACGGTTTGTCCGGGGCAAGCTAAAACGTGTAGAAACTTGTTTAAAGTAAATTTTAAATTTAAATAATTCGATTCGAAAACGTATGTGACGACCCAGAATTTCAAACATTTGAAAATGAAATATTTAATTGATTTTAAATATTTGGAAGTTAATTTAACTTGAATTTCAAATATCACTGTTTATTTGGCAATTAAATTATTAAATTTAATAATTGGAAATTGGTTAAAAATAGTGAATCTTAGAATTTAAGCTGGTTAAAAATATTGTAAAGCCTTAGAAAATTTATATTCACAATACTGAAGATGATAGAAGCTTCAGAATTTAATTTGAAAGCAAAATTTTTAGTTTTGAAATTATATCGTTTAAGACGATATTTAAAAATAGTTTTCCGAGGCACAGTCTCAGATTTCTATGAAACCAGTTCCATTAGATCCGTAATGATGTTTTATCATCGGATTTCAATTTTCGTAGTGTTTGGAATGATCGTTTGGTCGTACGATAAGCAAACGTGCTGAAATTTAAATCAAAAATTCAATATTTTAACTGGTCCAAAAAGCTATCTTCTCCATACGATCGAATTTGGACTCGAAACCTTTTCCATTGCGTTCAGAATAGGTGTATAACCTTATAAACGCCTGGCGGCATGCCTCGATTGGAGTTCGTAATTTTGAATTGCACAATTCAAAAACAATTTAAATTTGAATACAAATTTTAATGAAATAAAAATAAATACTGTAGCGTTAGACACGTTTCCATCTTTAACACCACGTGTTTGCTCCGATTACACACATGTTCCCCTTCACTTTTCAAAAATTGAAAACCATATGAAATAAATAAAAAGAAAACGAAATAATTTAGAAATTCCTTCTCTTCCTGTGAGATCAAAATCATGCCGAGCAAAACAAATTCAATTCAAATCGCAACTCACCTTTCAAAAAAAATCTACAGAATAAAATTATGGCCGTAGCCTCTTCATAAAAAAAAATAGAATTCAATGGCCGAAACAGAAAAAAACGATTGATTCATAAATTGTACGATGACGAGTAGATCTTCGATTTCCATCGTGATTTCGCAATTTCAAATTCTGGTGGCTACAATTTCACGAGAAGGGGGCCGACGACGGCATTGAGGTAGTTTCATCGGCGGCGTGATTGCTAAGGTTAGTCGCCATCATCAGGGGTGTCACGTGAAGCAGAAAAAATCACGGCATGTTGAGGCGGCGGCGTCGAAGATGTGGATCGCGAGCAGGCGCATTGCTTAGGGAGGAAACTCACGGCAAGGCCACATATGACGTTTGGGTGATCTTCGAGTTGTGGAAGCGACGCGAAGCGAAACAGGTGGTCGTGAGCCTAATGGGGGGTGTGCTGGGCTATGGAGTGTGGTGATGAGCTTGTCATAGGCGAAAGATGGATTTCGAGCAGCAGCTCGATTTTGGTTTCCTGTACATTGAGGTAGTTTTATTTTGAGCATTTTTAGTTTTATGTTTTCAAAATTTAAATTGGCAGATTGCTGTAAAACAGAGAAGTTTATGGAATATAGGAATCTCATTAGATAGAATGTGTTTATAAACAGAAATTATATATAAGTTATGGGCAAATATAGTAATTTTAAAATTATTATATAGAGTTTATAAAAGGAGATTTCGAAAATAATAATAATAAAATAAAATGAATGTACATATGTACTTATTTTTATTTAAAGTTTAAGTTTAAAATTTATGGAGATTAAGTTGGTTAATTAACCTATTTAATTATTTTAGTTATTAAAAAGTAATTTATCTAAAAAAAATTATTTTTAGTTTAAAATAAATAATTAGTTATTTAAATCAAAAGGGAATTAATGGTTCATATAGTTCAAATGTTGTATTAAAAGAAAATATGTTTGAAATTAAATTAACTAGATAAAATAAAAATTATTAAATGGAAATTTATTATTATTCGATTATTCCGTTCAATGCAAGACAAAAACATTCATTTTGAAATAAAAAAGAAAAATGTATTCATGTTGGAAATGAGAGACATTTTGTTACACCATCGAGAATTTTTTTGTTCTTGTATCCCATTTCCATGACACATTAGAAAATTCATTTACGCGATTTCATAATTAAAATTCTATAATTGTTTATACAAGGTTAAAAAAAATCATGAAAACAAGCTGGATTGGAAGTGGATCACAAATAAAAAGCAAAGGTGGGATCTTATCTCTCAATTACTCCAGTTAATTTTAAATAGTTAAATTTAAAATTGATTGATTGTATGCTTGGATAATTAATTTATTATCAGTTATATTAGTTTAGATCCTATGCGTCGCATAATAGCGGATGATATTATATTAAACCTGTATGCCGTGATATTTCAACTCGAAGAGGAATTGGTATTATATATGTATTTGGAGTGATTGATTTCCTACATTATATAGAGAATGAGACCCTATGCGCCGCATAATAGCGGATGATATTTATAAATTCCATATACCGCGATATTCCACCTCGAAGTGGAATTGGTATTTAATTGTTGTGCTAACATCTGTGAATGTAGGAAAACAGGTTGGAGGGATCCAACTGGATTCCTCAAAACATTTGGATTTGTCTCAATGTTATGTGTAGATTATTTATAATATGTGTGTGATTATTTGTAATTGAAAACGTTGAAGGTTATAATTTAACCGAATATATTTTTGGTATCATAGGATACTAGAAATAAATAAAAATTGGATTTTGAAATTTGGATGGAAATTTTATAATAAATTAAATTCAAAAGAATTGGGTGAATTTAAAAGAAGAAATTTAAATAGATAAAGTTTTATATCAAAAACTTATTGAATAAATTCCAAAATACTGGAAAAGATTAATAAATGGAATTCGAGTAATATTATTTAATAGTTGAAGAATTAATTTTAAATACAAATTTTAAACATTTGAAAGAGATAAAGGTATTTATTTCAAAAGGAACTAAATTTTAGAAATCGATTTGAGATTTAATTTGGAGTTAAAATAAATTTTAGAAATCAATTTGGAAATTTGATTTAGTGTTTTGGAAATAAATTATGAAATCGGTTTGAAATTGATTTGGTGTTTTGAAATAAATAAAATGGGAAATCGATTTGAAAATTTTGATTCGGTATTGGAAAATAAAATTAGAAATCAATTTGAAATTTAATTTGGGGTTTGAAGTGGGATGTTTGGAAAACGATTTGAAAATCGTATATCAGTCGATATTTGGAAATTTAAAATTCACAATGGGAATTTTATAAAGGAAAGGGAATTTTTCTTTAAAAATAAATGTTGGTTTATTTTTAAAATTATGGAAAGAAATTTACAGATTTGGAATGTAAACTAAAATAAATCGAGAAGATTTATTAATTGCTAAATGGACCACCTTGAAATGAAAAGAGAATTCTTCCCCGGAAAGCCGAGTATATTTTTAAAGTAGCTTTTGAAATATAAATTAAAAGTTTTAGAAATTGACTTGAAAGAATATTGTTGGAGAAATTATTTTTGGGAACTGTTTTAAATCTTTAGAGTAAATATTTATTTAATTAATTATAGAAGGGATTATTTTAAAGATTAAAAATTGATAATTGATTTAGAAAATGGATATTTATGTAGTTATACCCTATATACTAATTTTATTTAAAATTAGTTTAGATCTGAAGTATTATATGTGGTATTGGTATAATATCTTCATATCTAATATTTAAATAAGTATTTAGAAATAGTTTTATTCTAAATGTTTTCAAGTATATATATTTTTGGATAAGTGATTTAAATTATTTTAAAGCATTTGAACTTGGCAAACTTTCAGTGGAAATGAATAAATATTTGGGAATATATTCCGCGTAAGGAAAATGATTTGAAATTTGTTTTCAAAGGATTGAAATGTGAATAGTGATTTGAAATTTATTTTCAAAATGTTAAAGTGTTAAAAGTAGATCTTGCGAAGTTATTTTGGAAATAAATAATTTGAAAAAATTATTAAAAATCTGGTGATTGTTGTGAATATTGATTGATAGTTAAACCACCGACTATCAATATAGGCTTTAAACGGCATTTGAATTTCGATGCGACCGAGGGTCGGATACCAAACGGTTATCCGAAAACCACATCGAACCTTTGTGATTGTGAAGGATCTTCTATTTAAAAGATCAAAGTGGAAATTTATTGTGATTTGTTTTGAATCTGAATGTAACACTTATTTTTAAAATAAGCGCTCGTTATTCGGATTAGCCGGGAGAGGACCTTGTTTCATAAAACCCATTCCGAATAATGATACGACGAAATGGGATTGCATTTAAAGATGGTGTTGAAGACCGGGTATTTTCGAAAGCGAAAGGATTACCTGTCGAATGTCTCTACACCGAGTTGCTCTAGTATAGAGATTTTATCACCCTTTGTGATGGGGATTCCGGTCATGATTAGTGAATATCCGGATTGCAAGGGCTTCTTTATAAGTGCCTTCGGTTCCATTCAATCTCGTAACGGACTTGTATGGATGTAAATTGTAAATGTGATTTGTAATTTTTAATAGAATTTCAGTGGAATATTTGGAAATGTTTTTGAAAAGATTTGGAATTTTGAAAATTAATTCCATTTGATTTGAAAATGGTTTTCAAAGGTTTTGGAAAAATGTTTTTTTTGAAGAAATAAAAGCTCTAAACTCTTTTCGGTCGCTGGAAAATAATTCCGACATCATCGGAGTTCATTTTCGAGTTTTTAGGAGAGGAATTGCTGCCAAATTGTTTTTAAATAGAAATTTTTGCAAATTGGGTTTACTTTTGGGAATTCAAAATATAATTTGAATTGATTCCAAAAAATGATTTTTGAAAGGTTGAAAAGACTCTGGAACACTATATAAAATATTTATGGAATATCATTAAGTTGATAACTTGTAAAGTTTAAAGTTATTAAAATCTAAGTTAAAGAGAAGTTAGAAAAAGGTAAATGTGGAAACAAAATAAGTTGGAAGGAAAAATTTAATTCAAGTAGAATTAAAGAATGAAAACTGAATAAAAAAAATTGAGTTTGAAAATTTGAGTCAAATAAAATGATGATATGGATTCAAAATGAAATTGAAAAACTAATTGTTGAAGTTCGTTCCAAATATGTAAGTAAATGGAAAATTTGTCAACTTAGACTAAAACAAACGAGTATTGGAATAAGAAAAATTAGTAAGTGAAACGAATTGGAATGACAAATAAAATATGATTTGAAATGAATTGGATTCAATAATTATAAATAAAAGGTAAAATGAATTCATATGGAATTTGAAATCCAGTTTAATATAAGTGGTTGTAAACCAAAATGGTGAATTGAAATTGAATTGTGTTTGGGAATGAACAAAAGAATAAAACTGGAATTGAAACTGGATATTGAAAACTAATTTGAATTGTGTGAAATTGTAAAATTAGTTCGAAGTGAATAAAGATAATAAAGGTGGAAATGGAAAAAAAGGTTTGAGATAAAATGAATTGGAATTTGTAATAACTTAGTAAATAAAACTAATTTAAAATAGTGATGTGAATCAGTTGTGAGTGAAAGATAGTTGATAAAAATTCAATATTCAGAAGGTAAATTGAATCCAAATAGAATTGAAATTGTAAATTGAATTCAAATAAAATTGATAATGCAAGATTAAATGGAAATGGATATATAACTTCAATAGTGAAGTAAAAAAGGTATAAGAAGTAAATATTCAAACTTTTGTAAAGAAAAATACAAAATGGTTTTGAATGTTGTAATTGGATACTACTACTAGTAGGATATACAGGTGATTCAAATGCAAAGGGAATTGGATTTGATTTTGAAGATAAATTTAAATTGCTCGGGAAAAAGGTATGTATTTAAAATTCAGTACGAGATTTGATGACTTTCTTGTCTAACCACTTGGCTTTTCGTTTTCTTTTTGAAATCTGGGGGCCCATTGTGGTGTACTGAGCTAGCCGCGCAAATGAGACGCTGGTAAAATTTCGAAAAATTAGGGAGTTAGAAAATATTTGAGAAAATTTTGAAATTTAAAATTTGAATTTAAATTTAAATTCAAATTGTTAAGAAAACAATATTGTTTGGAATTTATAGTTAAGGTTAGAAAATTAGTTGAAATGATAATGAGTCTTTAATAAAAAGCATTTTTTTGGCAAATTAATAAAACTATTTAGTTTGGAAAAATAGTAAGCGGGTTGAGGATCATTCTTCTTAACTAGAAATTTCGGGATGAAATTCTTTTTAAGGGGGAAGAATGTGACGGCCCATAATTTTGAACATTTGAAAATGAAATATTTAATTGATTTTAAATATTTGGAAGTTAATTTAACTTGAATTTCAAATATCACTGTTTATTTGGCCATTAAATTATTAAATTTAATAATTGGAAATTGGTTAGAAATAGTGAATCTTAGAATTTAAGCTGGTTAAAAATATTGTAAATCCTAAGAAAAGTTACATTGACAATACTGAAGATGATGGAAGCTTTAGAATTTAATTTGAAAGCAAATTCTAGTTTTGAAATTATATCGTTAAAAACGATATTTAAAAAATGTTTTTCGAGGCACAGTCTCGGATTTCGACGAAACCAGTTCCATTGGATCCGTAATAATATTTTATCATCGGATTCCAACTTTCGTAGTGTTTGGAATGATTGTTCGGTCGTACGATAAGCAAACGCGCTGAAATTTAAATCGAAAATTCGATATTTTAACTGGTCCAAAAAGTTATCTTCTCCATGCAATCGAATTTGGACTTGCAACCTTTTCCATTGCGTTCGTAATAGTAGTATAACCTTATAAACGTCTGGCGGCACGCCTCGATTGGAGTTTGTAATTTTGAATTGCACAATTCGAAAATAATTTAAATTTGAATTCAAATTGTAATAAAATAAAAATAAATACTGTAGCGTTCGACACATTTCCATCTTTAACACCACGTGTTCGCTCTGATCACACACGCGTCCCCCTTCACTTTTCAAAAATCGAAAACCAGATTAAATAAATAAAAAGAAAAAGAAATAATTTAGAAATTCCTTCTCTTCCTGTGAGATTAAAATCATGCCGAGCGAAAAAAATTCAATTCAAATCGCAACTCGCCTTTCAAAAAAAAATCTACGAATGAAATAATAGCCGTAGCCTCCTCATAAAAAAAGAGAGAATTCAATAGCCGAAACAGAAAAAACGATAGAATTCATAAATTGCACGATGGCGAGTAGATTTCGATTGCCATCGCGATTTCGCAATTTCAAGTTCTGGTGGCCGCAATTTCACGAGTGGGGGGCCGACGACGGCATTGAGGCAGTTTCATCGATGGCGTGATTGCTAGGGTTAGTTGCCATCATCGAGGGTGTCGCATGAAGCAGAAAAAATCACGGCATGTTGAGACGGCGATATCGAAGACGTAGATCGCGAGCAGCCGCATTAGTTAGGGAGGAAACTCACGGCGAGGCCGCATATTGCGTTTGGGTGATTTTCTAGTCAAGGAAGCGACGCGAAGCAAAACAGGTGGTCGTGAGCCTAATGGAGGGCGTGCTGGGCTGTGGAGTGTGGTGATGAGCTTGTCATCGACGCAAGGTGGATTTCGAGCAGCAGCTCGATTTTGGTTTCCCGTACATTGAGGTAGTATTATTTTGAGCATTTTTAGTTTTATGTTTTCAAAATTTAAATTGGCAGTTTGCTGTAAACATAAAAGTTTATGGAATATAGGAATCTCATGTGTTTATAAACAGAAATTATATATAAGTTTTGGGCAAATATAGTAATTTTAAAATTATTATAAAGTGTTTATAAAAGGAGATTTCGAAAATAATAATAAAATAAAATGAATATACATATGTACTTATTTTTATTTAATGTTTAATTTTAAAATTTATGGAGATTAATTTGATTAATTAACCCGTTTAATTATTTTAGTTATTAAAAAATAATTTATGTAAAAAAATTATTGTTAGTTTAAAATAAATAATTAGTTATTTAAATCAAAAGGGAATTAATGGTATAATTAGTTCAAATGTTGTATTAAAAGAAAATTTGTTTTAAATTAAATTAACTAGATAAAATAAAAATTATTAAATGGAAATTTATTATTATTCGATTATTTCGAGTGTTAATAAAATTATGTAATTGTTTATACAAGGTTAAAAAAAATCGTGAAAACAAGCTGGATTTGAAGTGGATTGCAAACGAAAAGCAAAGGTGAGATCTTCTCACTCAATTAGAATCTCTAGTTAATTTTAAATAGTTAAATTTAAAATCGATTGATTGTGTGCTTGGATGATTAATTTATTATCAGTTATATTAGTTTAGACCCTATGCGTCGCGTAATAGCGGATGACATTATATTAAACCCATATACCTCGATAATACACCTCGAAGTGGAATTGGTATTATATATGTATTTGGAGTGATTGATTTCCCGCATTATATAGCGGATGAGACCCTATGCGCCGCATTATAGCGGATGATATTTATAAATCCCATATATCGTGATATTCCACGTCGAAGTGGAATTGGTATTTAATTATTGTGCTAACATCTGTGGATGCAGGAAAAAGGTTGGAGGGATCCAACTGGATTCCTCAGAACATTAGAATTTGTCTCAATGTTATGTGTTGATTATTTATAATCTATGTGTGATTATTTGTGGTTAAAACCGTTGAAGGCTATAATGTAGCCGAATATATTTTTGGTACCTTAGGATACCAGAAATAAATAAAAATTGGATTTTGAAATTTAGGCAGAAAATTTATAATAAATTCAATTCAAAAGAATTAGGTGAATTTAAAAGAAGAAATTTAAATAGATAAATTTTTATTTTGAAAACTTATTGAATAAATTCCAAAATATGGGAAAATTTTAATAAATGGATTTCGAGTAATATTATTTAATAGTTGAAGAATTTATTTAAAATATGGATTTTAAACATTTGAAAAAGATAAAGGAATTTATTTCAAAAGGAAATAAATTTTAGAAATCGATTTGGAAATTTGATATAGTGTTTTGGAAATAAATTGTGAAATCGGTTTGAAATCGATTTGGTGTTTTGAAATAAATATATTGGGAAATCGATTTGGAAAATTTGATTCGGTATTGAAAAATAAAATTAGAAATCAATTTGAAATTTGATTAGGGGTTTGAAAGTGGATATTTGGAAAATGATTTGAAAATCGCATATCAGTCGATATTAGGAAATTTAAAATTCACAATGGGAATTTTATAAAGGAAAGGGAATTTTGTTTTAAAAATAAATGTTGGTTTATTTTTAAAATTGTGGAAAGATATTTACAGATTTGGAATGTAAATTAAAATAAATCGAGAAGATTTATTAATTGCTAAATGGGCCATCTTAAAATGAAAAAAGAATTCTTTCCTGGAAAGTCGAGTATATTTTTAAAGTAGCTTTTGAAATATAAATTAAAAGTTTTAGAAATTGATTTGAAAGAATATTGTTGGAGAAATTATTTTTGGGAATTGTTTTAAATCTTTAAAGTAAAGATTTATTTAATTAATTGTAGAAGGGATTATTTTAAAGATCCGGTTAGGTTCTTAGGGCGTCCCTCCAGAGGCGTACCCATGTGGCAATAGAAAGTTCCTTAGCCTGACCATTTGTTGGAAATCCAAAGAAACAATACGAGCCCTTTACGATTGGAATTGTATAACCTGCCTCCTCAGGCGGTAACTATAGCAGGCATAATATAACGGTACCTATGATGGCTAAGATTAATAATATACTTTCAAAATGTTTTCTGCACTATGCACTAATGATAATATTAAAAAGATTTTGCGTATCAAGCATATTTGACTATCATAAGGAGAAATCTCCTCCAATTGTGCGCTTGCATTGTGTATGTGCAGGGAGGCCTTATGGTAGTTTCATTTTACAAAAGCATAGCGGATTTCTTTTCTTTTTTTGTGAAAATAACTGTTTTTAAGATCTCACACCAGTCCCATGACTGACCTGGAGTTTATTGTTCCCTTTCTAAACTCTGGGTGCCCACCAATTTCCACACGGGTAGCTTAGAGTCAGGTTATCAGTTATTTTGGAGCAAAGTCAGAAAAGAGATGCTGTGAAGATCAGAAGAAGCTGGATGACGAATCGTATCACTTATACTATGTAGTTTCCATTGCGTTTGGGTTAGTGCAAGTCAAAAAATTTTGTACACAAGTTATTATAATTGTCAGCTTTGTGTTGTTGTTGTACACTCTGATGATGTATGCATAAACCGATGTAGTTCTTTGTTTTAAAGATTATTCAATTATCTATTATATTTATTCCGCTGCGAAATCAAAGATTCTGTTTATTGTTTCTGTTCCTTCTTCTATCTTCTTCTTCTTTAATCCTAACGGTTCGGTTTTCCGGCATTCGATTGTGCGGCATTTGATACAGTGGTCGTATTAATGTTGACTTTCGAAAGTCAAAAAATTAGATCGTCACAACCTATCTTCCAAATATGATCGAATTGGCTTCTGATATATATTCCATTATGTTCGAAATGGGGGTAAAATATTAGGCGGCATGCTTCGTTTGGAGTTTAAAAAAAATTCGGGTGAATAGTGCCGCAACATTTTCTATATTAGGACTCGTTATTTTCACTTTTTCATCAAAAAACCATAGCCTTCTAAAACCCTAGCCGCCACATTACGTTCAGTGGCAGAGAAACACCGTTCTTCCTCCTTCATTAGCTTCCAATCCATCTACTTTTACGAGAAATCATCAACTGCAAAGACGTAGAGGGCAACGAGTGCTATCAAATCAATGGTAGAGATCTGAAATGGATGCTCGATTTAGGATTGTCATTCATTATGATGCCAAACAGAGAATACTTATGCTCTTCTGCTGATAATGAGGGATGCAAAATTCTTATGGGAAATGATGCTGGTTGTAGAGCCATGGGTGAGCGTAAAATATAAATTCAAATATTTGACGGAGTGGTATGCACATTGATAGGTGTCCATTATGTTCCACGTCTTCGAAAGTTGGGCTAATTAGCATCCTTCTGATGCAAGGTGAACACGAAGAAGGATGGTTATAAGCTTTCTAGGGATACACTAGTTCTTATGAAAGGAGATTTGTTTCAAATCTGTATCTATTGAAGGGAACCACCATACTTAGGTATTCTCGCGTTGGAATTGATAGTTTTTGTGCTTTGGATGCCACCAGACTTTGGCATCTCAGATTAGGTCAAAATTATGGATAAGAGGTTAGAGTTTCTTTATATACCGAAGATAATCATAAAGAGAAACCTTCTACAAGTAATATTTCTATCAGAAGTGTGTGTTGGGAAAGTTGACAAAGGTATCCTTTGTTTTTGGACTTCATAAATGAGAGAGAGAGAGTGCATGATTATGTGCATATAGATGTCTAGGGACTAGTAGCCACCACATCATTTGGGGATCAAAGTATTTTCATTTCTTTATTGATAAATTTTATTAGAAAGTTTGGGTGTACAAGATGAACGCAAAATCAAAAAGCTTAAGATGTTTAATTAATGCTTGGAAGGCGCTAGTTGGAAACCAATCATTTTGTAAGTTGAAGGTGCTTAGGTTTGATAACGGTGGCGAATTTGTCCCATTGGAGTTCCTTAATTTCTGTGAGCAACATGGTATTTAGAGACATATCATTACACCTAGAGATCCACAATCCAACATGGATACTGAGAGGATGAATTGGACTCTACAAGAGAAGCCTTATTGCTTTAGATTGACGTTGGTCTTATCAAGTGGATTTAGGGCTGAAGCTTTATCGACTACAGCACACATTATAAATCAAATTACGTGATCAGCTATAAACGAAAAGATTCAATAAGAGTAGAAGAGAGTTAAAGTAATGTACTTTGGATATTTTTTGCATTTTTGGTTGTTCCATGTATGTGAACCATATAGGTAATTATAAGTTGAAGGCTTAAGCATGCAAGGATATATTTATGGGATAAATGTATGGAGTCAAAGGGTATCAAATTTGGAACCCTATTGATAGGAAGATTGTGAATTCCAGACATGTTACAATTGATAAATCTATAATGTTCGACTTTAGGGAAGGGTTACCAACACATTAGTATATTATGATATGTCTATAAAGTTGGAAGAAGTTCCTTAAATTTCATCCTAGTAGCAGAGTTATAGATGTTGTTGATAGAGATGAAGATGTAGTTTATGGGACATCACAGAGTAGTCCACAAGTGTCTTCTAATAGTGTTGGTGATGTGCATGAAACTAGAGGAAGTTCAGTTTAAGGTGGAACAAAAAGGAGTTTAGATGATGTTGTACCTACTCAAGCCATTCGTAGAACTGCTAGACCTCCTAAGAGGTATGGTGATTGACAATACGCAAACCATAGCCTTGGTGATTTATTTTCCTATGCCCTACGTATGGTTCATGAGGATCCATTTTCCTATAAAGAAGCTATGAATTTGAGTGATAGCTTGAAGTGGAGTTGCAGTATGGAAAAGGAGTTATAGTCATTGAAGAAGAATATGACTTAGGATTTTGTACCACCTCCTCAGGGGAAGCTAAGCAATAGCTACAAGTGGGTGTACAAGGTGAAGGATGATGGAAGATAAAAGATTGGATTAGTTGCAGAAGGGGTTTCAAAATGGAATAGAATCTAGTATGATAAGGTTTTTGTTTCTAAAGTAAGGAATACCTCCATCTCATTTTTGCTCGCTATACTTGCTATTCAAGACTTGTAATCGGAGCAATATTATGTGAAGACCGCTTTATTACAACGTGACTTAGTGGAGACCATTTACATTAAGCAGTGAGAATGATTTTTGAATGTAGGAAAGAAGATTGGATTTGCATGTTGAAGAAGTCACTTTATAGACTTAAGCGGTCGCCTAGAAAAATGGTATAAGATATTTGACTCTTTCATGCTTTCACTTGGTTTTGATCGTAGTATTAAAGATGCTTGTGCATATTTCAAGCATTTAAAGAAACGTAGTTTTATGTATTTGTTCTTATCTGTGAATGATATGTTTATTGCTTCCAAGGATAAAATTGAAATCGACGATAAGATTTTTGGTTTGGAAATCCAAAGAGATAAATAGCTTGGATTTTTGAGTCCCACACAAAAGGAGTACATTTAAAAGGTACTTGGTCAATTTAGCATGAAGGGCGTAAATGAAATTAGCACACCTATGACTCTGCATATACATATTTCTAGCAAAGGATATTTGATCTCATAGAAGGACAATGCCTGCATGGAGAAGGTGCCTTGTAAAAATATAGTTAGTAGCTTGATGTATGTTATGGTTTGCACTAGGCCTGACATTGCATAGGATGTTGGACTGGCTAGTAGATATAAGAAAACTCACAAAAGATGCATTCCAAGGTAGTGAATTATATGCTCCGATATTTTAAAGGATCTCCAGACCATCAGATTGTTTTTAGCAGTAGGGATAAAGATTTTTGCTTAGCTGGATTTTGTGTTTCTGACTACGTCGAGGATGGAGAACGAAGGAAGTCAGCCTTAGTTTATGTGTCCACTCTTGGAGGCTTAACTATAATTAGTGAGCTAGGTTATAGACTATGGTTACTTTGTCTACTACAAAGATAGAGTTGATAGCAACTATTGAAGCAACTAAGGAGATACTCTACTTGAAGTGGTTGATGTATGATTTGGGATTCATACATGATAGAGTAGTAGTGAGTTATGATTGTCAAAGTGCAGTCCATTCAACTAAAAATCTGGCTTTTAGCTTAAGGAGGAAGCATATAGAGGTGAAAGAGTTTTTTCTTATTTTTATAAAGCTTGTTCATCTTTGAAAGGTTCACATAGGGGAGAATGCAAAAAATATGTCCACCAAGTCCTTATCCATTGCAAAATTCGAGCACTGGTCAAACTTGATCTGCATGTTGAGGTGCTAGGTGACACATGATATCACAAGGGGAGGGTGAGTTAATAGATTAAGATGTTTGTTTCCATTGTAAGGACTGATAGACCCTACAGGAAGAGTGTACTTTTAACACTTTGTTAGTGGACGGTGGCCTTGTCGAAGTTTGTTGATAAAGTGCAAATGGTGACGTCTATGCCAAAGCTGATTAGGGAAGTATCCATGGTGTCATGTCTAAGATTGCTTGGAGTATGAAGGTGTAGGTGGAGTTTGATGGCTAGTGGGGAAATATATTATCAAGATGGAGATTGTTGATGCCATACTATATTAGAAGAAGTCGTGTGGAGAAGCAGAAGTTCAGAGGTGGAAGTACAAAGGTGAAAGGGGAGTGTACCTAAGGCTTGTAGCTATAGGTACATACAACCAATTAACTGGTGGCAACAACCAATCTATTAGAACTGTTTCCAATCGACTAGTAAAGCCACCGATTGACTGGTATATAGGGATTTTTTTTCATGGGCACATTCCTGAGTTCACCTCGACTAGAAAACCTACCAATCGACTAGTATATATTTCTAATTGACTGGCACGGTGTTTTCTAGAGAAACTTATGGTGAATCCTTAATGGAATTTTCAACTTTTTACGGCCGTTTGATTTTATACTGTAGATTCGGCCTATCTCGCTACATATTTTGATCAAAAGTCAAAGACCATCCAGAGTGTATTATAAATAGACATGGGTTTATTGTTGTACGGGAACTCCAGTAGAAACAAGAAGAGGGGTTTTTCTAATTCTTCTTTTAAGTTTAGACTCCAAATTGAACTCGATTTTGTGATCTTTTCTTATGAAGTAAGAAAGATCCCGTCTTTCCAAAATATAAATATTATTTTACGCCAGTGGAACCACTTTGAATCCCATATGTGATTTATTGTTCTTTGTTGCATCTATGATCTATATTGCCATTTTTGGGATATTAGTCTTTTTTGTTTTATCTCACTTTCAAAATGTGCCTATTGTATTTTTGCTACATTAGGTCGATTTGATCTTTAGGATTTTCCCAAACACAAGTTCTCTTGTGTTTGGGCTTGGGTCCTAATATATTGGGGATGGCAATTGAAATGGGCTAAATTTTCCAACAATGCTACTACACCCGAACCCAAATCGATTATATTTTGTGGCTTATGTGGATTGCACGTGAATACATAACACGTTTCATTTTCCTTTCGTTCTTTCTCATCTTTCCAAAAAACTCCATCTCCTCTCTTTGCCACCTCAACAAATTATCTTTGATTCCTCTTTTAAAAATCTAAAAACACACGTCTCTACTTGATTTGGAAAACAAAGGTACAAAAGTTTATCCTATATATGCAACTTTTTTAAAACAACACACATATTAAATTTTCATTTGACTTTGCACGTAGTAACATCACTAAGTTCATTTTGTTGCCCTCTAACATTCAAAACTCACTATTAATCTATTTAGTGTTGCATATATTATTTCTGTTATCCCGCCTTTTGGCAAGGACGTGACATCAAGGACTTGAGTAGACATTGAAGACAGCCCATCCCGAAGATCGGTTATCTACAGGTTTATGATGGATATAGGCAAACTTGGTCCGAGTTCGGATCGAGCTGCAATTAGCATGGTATGAAAAGCAAAGCTATGAAATGCAACATTCCAAGTTCTTGGTTCATATGCTCAAATTATGTATCGATCAAGATCCACATGGAACACATAAACTTCATATCCATCCATCATGACCCATTATTTCGTATCCATCAGGATCGATACAAAACTAGCATAAGTCCATCGCTCAACATCCATCCACTTCGCATCCATCAAGCAATAGCGCCTCCCGGATCGATCATTGTTCATTTATTCTACAACTATCATTTTTTATTGATCACACTTCTGTACATTTCGTATCGATTAGCCAATCGATCGATACGAAGCAAGGAGCCAAGCATCGATACGAAACCACTTGCAAGCATTGATATGAAGAACATAACCTTGGATGGATACGAAGGAAATAGTCGAACCAAAGGAAATGTTCTTTAGGCATGAAATACGGATCTCCACTGAACTCTCGCTCCACCTCATCGGTATGAAACCCATCGATACGCAAGCATCAATACGAAGCCTTTAGTCAAACTAGAAATCCAATCTTGGGTTGATTATAACTTAAAAACTACAATTCAAAATTCCATGAAAATTTTAAAGCAGGTTTCTTATTTACTCAAGAATGTCCATGATCGATCGCAGCTCCATTGGGCCATTCCTTGATCGATATGAAATGCACATGGATTGATCAGGGATCGATCCCAAAGCAACCCCAGATCAATCTGGAGGGCCCACTCGTGTGTGAGAAGAGGTATTCCAAGGTTTGAGGGAGATATTTCCAGATCTACTCTTATAAATAACACCCCTGTACCAACTGAAAGGGGACTTTTGAAACTTCTACAATGTTTCTCTGCTAAAACTCCATTGTAACTTGAGTGTTAGTGATTTGTACTATTGTAACTCAGTTGAGAATCATAAATAAACAGAAAAATATTTAAAGTGGACGTAGGCTACATCGCCCAACCACTTTAAACTTACATCTTTTTTCTACTTCTGCATGCTTTTCTTGGTGTGGTTATTAGATTAGCTCATTTTCCATTTAATTTCTTCATTATAATCTCTTCAGTTACATCTGACAAGTGTTGTGCCAAATTTTGCTACAAACACTATAGCACCCTGCATTCTTATATCGTTAAAATTTAAATGTATAACGACAAGTAATGAAAATTAATAATTTTGGAATTATCGAAATATAGCTCTGGAACTTGTACCATTGAATCCAGGGTAATTTTTTAATCAGTTTCCGTATATAACTTGTCTAAAATCGAACTAATACAAAAGAGATAAGAACGAAAAAATATATATAATAACAATGATATGGGCCGACCTATAGGTCGACCCAATGGGCGCAATGGTCAACCGCCTGGTCGACCGCTTGTTAAGGGCGGTCGACTGCCCAGTCGACCCGTGCACAATCTGGACGAAATTTTGTCCAATTTTATACTATTACGTGTTTTCTCCTTTTTGTGCAATCTGAGCCATACGTTTTTCAATCCATTGGCTTCGAACGACTCAGCGACGTGGTGGCTCCAAGTTCAATCCAAGAATCTGATGGTCTGAGATCCCCAAGCTCCAATATAAATAGGACCCAAGGCCTAGCTCTTCTCACAATTAGATTTTCTCCCATGGGTTCATTGCCTAAGGATGAACCCTAAAAAGAAAATAATTTCTAGGTAGAAGATCTTTTGAATTAAAATATTATGCGCCTTGGAAGAAGGGGATAAAGAAAGATCATGGAACCAAGAGGAGCACAAGCTAAGCTATGGACGACAGGTGAGTGGATTTATTTATATATCTTTTAAGTTTTGGATATATTATCATTAGATTCCCATTTAGAAAATTTTATTCAGTAAATAATCATATTAATTAAATTAGGATAAACTATAAGAAAGCCTACAGTTTATTTATAGTATTTAAACACTAATTTCTATGCCTTATTTACATCTTTTGTTCTAGGTTTTGGATTTTTATGCAAGAAATAGTTTTCTTCCATCCCTTCTTTTCTTTCTTCGCATATGGATTAGAATAGATAAATCGTGAATATGGATTATATAGAAAAGAAAATTGGAATGAAAGGAAATAGTTGTAAAATAATAAAAGCTGAGAGATAAAATTACTGTAATAAATTGGATTGAAATGGAAAAGTTAATTTAGGGGTAATTATTAGATTAATTGGCTGGTTAGAAGATAGGATACATTTCATAATTTAATAGATAAAAAATAACAACAATAAATGTAACTGCCAGATTAAAAGAAATAAAAAGGAGAAATTAGTGTAAAATAGAGAAACCACTATATTTTACACTACTCCAAAATAGTAAAGAGACACCTTGCAGTTGTGGATATTGTTTATAATGTTATTCAAATTAAAAAATGGAAATGGATTATATAGTCTTCATAACCGAATGAATAAAATATAATTACTTCCTAAAACATTAGACAATAAAGTAAAGTATGATTTGAAACAAGAAAATTATTAATTTAAGAATTTTAGGCTATGAAGAAATTTAAGGAACCTAAGTCTGCATTTACTATGCAGGCTATTTAACTTGGCAATTATTATTATAAATGAATCATGTAATATTAGAGAATTAAAGAAAATTATATGTCGTAATTAAAGGAGGAAGACTAGGCAAGAAACACTTGTAATTGTATAACAGACTATAAAAGAAGGAAAAGTAACAATTCCAAGCAGAATTATAACCTATGTTATAATTATGAAATAAGAATGGAAAAGCTTATTGTGAAACTTAAAAAAAATTGGTAAGTAATGACAGTAGAGAATAATGATAGAAGCTTATTTAAACAACTTGTATTAAGTTAATAAGCAAATAAAATAGAAATAATAAAAGAGGCTTATTTTCAGGAACTTAAGAATTTATATATTAAATAAGCAAGATAGTAAATGTGGCTCATACTAATAGCATTACCTATTAGTAGGGGGCAAGAATATGCTAATTAAATTAAAACATGTAGCCAATAGAATAAGAAAGCAAACTAAATGCAAATTAAAAGATTAGACTTTGGATCTAATAAAAAAATCGAAATGCGTTTGGAGCAGCCCAAAGGATGAAGCACCTAACAAAGCAGTTCATCACGGATTTCAAAAATGGGGGAGCACATCCAACGTAGTGATTTTGGGATAGAGGGAACTACGGGTCTTCAATGGGGCATGAGGATACTCTAGGATGACCCTCTAGGTAGGCCTAACAAAGCTGCATCCCTTGAAGCAGGTCTGTAGTTGTTCCATCAAATGAGTATGCCTTGACTGCATTTGCAGTGTACGACTAACGAAGTAGATCCTTTGTAGGCAGTCAGAAGGGCTTGGTGTTTGGAGTTGGGTATTCGTATGTCTAGTACTGGCAAGTAAAGTTAAGGATAGTCGCATGTGGATATCGGCCAGCATCAAGACCGAGAGCGAGTTCGGGAAAGACTAGAGTTAAACTAACAGTCCAATTATACCTTCACTATCAAGACATTGGATGGAAGGGCACCGCCAATTGGATGTTAGGTTGTTTGTAGTACGGCACAGCCAATTAACCCTTTAGAATTCTTTCGATTATTTGAGGGGTGGCTGTGTGAGGCCATAGCCATGATGAGAAAGGGACAGACCAACTCGAATATATGTACTGTAGGCCTAATGAAGCAGATCCTTTACAGATATAGAAAATCTGTGACCGATTTCCATACAGGGCATAACTTGTTGGCGGGATTCAAATAGTAGATAGAACGATGACAAAGTCCTCAATGTACACACTGGGTGGTACATTATAGATGTCTGAGCACTGGTATAGGCTAGTGTGGATGCGATTTACGTTTTTCATAGTAAGTAGTGGAGCATCTGTATTGTAGGCTTTACAAAGCAGTCCTTTACAGATGTAGTTGTAGAACGCTCTCAAAACTAGATGATGGAGTCTTTTTCGAGGAGGATATGGAAGGGATTATGGGAGGTACCTAGGACGAATATGGCCATTGGGCATATAGCTACATATATGTATATATTAGCTATTAGGTTTTTATCTACTATGGATTAGATGGGCACAGTTCATGAACAGAGGCGAGAGTATTGTAACATAATGAATCTAATATAATAATAAATGGAAATAAAATGGCATATGTATAATTAACCCTAGAAGTATACAATTTATTCACTCACCAAAACTTTTGTTTTGACCCCTCCTCATAACATCCTACCAGTTAGGTAGATGGCAGAGACTTCTCTGCTTTATGACATTTTCTTAGAAAGTGTTTTTATCTGGGTAAGTATTTATTTACTATTATATTTTAACCAATTCCATTGTGAGATAATTAATTGAGCTCTGATATATTTATCTTTGCCTATTTGCAAGCAACCAGATACCCAACTAGGGCTTCAGTGGGCTTGATTTTCAGAATTTTTGGGAAAAAATCGGACTTCTGGAATTCGAGTTATTACATTTGATATCAGAGCCCAGTTTTAGATTTCCTAGGAAGATTGTGAGTGAATGCATTTGTATTTTAGCATAAATATATGTATACTCTTAAAATCCCAAAGAGAAGTCCATTCTTTAAGTAAATCAATAGTTGGAGGAAGTTTGAAAAACAATTAAGTATAACAAAACTTGGAACGGGGAAATTTCAAAATCTAAAAGACCTCATATGGCAAATATTTTTGGATTTAGTAAGGGATATTTGGAAAGGTGAAAGCAAATTAAAAAGCCATTGTCTAGCCCAGTAATTAAACTCTTAGGAATTTGAAAAGTTTTGAAAAAAATTCAAGTTCTAACTTTAGAAGTTTACAGCTTTATGATTTTATAGGTTTAAATAAGGGAAAAACAATTTTAAAAAGCATGGTTAGAAAAAAATATATAAGTATTATTGAATTTAATTGCAAACTAGTATTTTGGGCTATAGCGATAATGTTTTATGCGTCATCTATCTTAGCCAAGTAGAAACGTATTTTTGAAGTCCTTATTCAAATACGAAAAGGTTTATAAGTACGTAAAAATATTTTTCTAGCTATAAAGAAATTAAAGATGTTTTGAAAAAGAATTTTTGTGGGTTATACGATTTAAGTGGCGGGAGCAAGCTTATGAATATTAATGTAGGTTCAGCTAAGTATAGAAGACGTCAAGACTCCCCTTGGAGGGTGGAGAGTAGACAGGGATATTTAGCCAAAGTTATAACCGTGACTCGGACAGCATGGTAATAGGAAGAATTTAATTAGCGTCGATTAGTAAAAGAGAGGCGGGCGGCGTGGCAACTTGACGAAAAATAATATATAGCACAAACCAACCATGTCGACCAAGTGGTCGACCGAGCAGTCGACTCAGCGGTCGACCGGTCGCTTGCAAATTTAACGCGTATATACGCGTGCATTGTCCCTCTCCTGTTCATTTTTGCTTCCCTTTGTCATTTTTGCTTCCTCCTCGAAGACAGTAGCCGCACCCAAAAATCCCTCTTTCCAACCACCCAAATTCCTCGAAAACTCCACCTTCAACTCGCTGTTAGTGCCAAATCAACGCGCGTCGCGAGATCTACTCAGATCCATACTCCGTTACAGCAGATCTAAGAGTTTTTCACCATGGCTCCAAGACCCACTCTAGTTCACCTCTTTTCCCAGCCCACGCCACAGGAGATAACTTGGTGTCATAGTGATGGGCATATACTACAGTATTACTCTAATAAAGCCGCGTACCAATTTCTACAGGGAAGGGCAGTGAAGTTTACAAATTTTCCGAACACACATTTAGAGTAGCTCTTCTTAGCCATAGGGTTGCGACAGATTCTTAGCCATGAGACATTCAAGCAGCGAGCGTATTCCAGGATAGTACGTCTTTATGATGCTAACTTACATACTAGCGATGAGGATGAGGATTTGGCCTTCAAGTCAGAGGTCAAGGGAGTTTGGATAGTTTTTACCGAGTCTCAGTTGGCTAGTATTTTGGATATTAGAGGGTATGGATTAGAGGTAGGGAAGATTGAGATGACGGACATGGCCGTTTTGCAGCAGATTCTTGTAGACCCCCAGCACCCTTACTTGAGTGTTGGGCAGTTGACCTCGTTAGCTATGTTAGTTATCCACATTCTGCAGCATAACCTTTTCCCTAAGACGGAGAGTTTTGATCGGATATACCCTATTTGAGGCAGGCTACGTATGCCATATTTGGAGAATTGCAGGTGAACTGGGCTAGGACGATTATAGCCCAGTAAATGATAGGGACCGGACTCCACCGATCCACTATGATCTACTGTCACCTTTGGAACGGGTCTTCAGGTGGGCCAGGGTTGAGATAGCGGGAGAGACTTATAGTGAACAGGCCCACCCTATTATAGACTCGTCCATTTTAAGGAGGATGCACATAGGGTTGGCCTAGATTCAGGCTCCACAGGAGGAGCGGGAGCACGAGCAGTAGCCATCACCACAACCCTCACCACATTGGCAGGCACCCTAGTACTTTCATGAGCAACAGCACTTTCCTGTGCCACCATTTAGAGGTGGCGTTGGACATACCGAGTCACCATGGCCCGCTTGGCCATCAAAGCCCACGACGTAGAGTATGTGGGAATATGGACAAGGATATGGATCTTCGGGTGAGGGAGAAAGTCGCTCTCAGCCCCATCCATCGATGAGTTATGAGGATCAGTTTAGGACCCTTGCCGAGAGGCAAGATCGACTCGCTATGGAGAACGCAGAGATTCTTTAGGGGAACAGGAGATGATTACGAGACAGGATGAGTTAGCTAGGTCTCAGCGTGAGGTTGAGGCGAGCACTAGGTGGCAGGAGGAGCACCTTATCTGTTTGGATTCCTTTTTGAGAGCCTTCTTATGTCAGGACAGACTGGGGCATAGTCCCCCTAGCCCAAGATGATGGCTATGTTAGCCCACGTATATCATTTATCTAGTATTGTATTGTATTGTACTGTAGTAGGGTTTATTTTCTCTTTTTAGTTATAAAATTTGTACTCTTAAGTATGCATTTAAAATTCTATGGTACTATATCTGTATCGATGCTTTTTCTCTTTATTTTTGTGGTATTCATAAGTGGAAAATAGGGACATAAGAATATTATAAAAATAACAAAAAGGAAACCAGCAAATTAAAGTGGTGACGGAAACGTCATCTAAAGGTTAAGAAGAGAGAGAGAGAGAGAGAGAGAGAGAGAGAGAGGGTTATTTTATTATGTAAACCACGCTTGGAAAAAAATTAAAAGGGGTTTCTATAGTATAGCAACTCAAAATTCCAAGTATGGGGAAGGAGGCACAAAAAAAATGGAAGAAAAATGAAGTTTCTACGTTTTCTGTCTTCTTTCTAACATAAGAACCTGAATTCATAAAATTATATTTTTCTGAAATTCGAATATTAAAAGTTGTGTGTTAGGATTTGGATGAAAAATTATTTGAACCATACCCCTATTTAATAGGACTGTGCGAAAAATTGGGCGAAAAATATTTTTGTTTTTCAAAAAATTGCATTCATATAGAAATTAGAAGCAAAATTAGGTTGTGTGCATCATGTTTTAAAAAGTAAACTTTTAAAAGTATTCATATTGGAGGTACCGCTTATAGATTTATGTACATACTTTTACTTGAAAAGCACTTTTGCATAAAAGTACGGATGGTTGCAAAATTGGATCTACACAAATTGGTTGTAATCAATGCTAGAGATTGCATAAATTTTTACCCTTGTCAAATATTCGGGGACAAAGTTTCTTTAGGGTGGGAGAATGTAACACCCTGCATTCTTTTATCATTAAAATTTAATGTGTAACGATAAGTAATGAAAATATTGGAATTATTGAAATATGGCTTCGGAACTTGTACCATTACGTCCAGGGCAATTTTCTGACCAGTTTCCATATGTAACTTGTCTAAAACCGAACTAATATGAAGGAGATAAGAGCGAAACAAAATAATATAATAACATGGATATGGGCCGACCTGTAGGCTGACCCAATAGGCGTGAAGGTCGACCGCTCGGTCGACCCGCACGCAATTTGGACGAAATTTCATCCAAGTTTATACCGTGACGTGTTTTCTCCTTTTTTTGCGATCTGAGCCGTACATTCTTCAATCCTATGGTTCAGAATGACCCTGCGACGTTGTGGCTTCAGTTTCAATCCCAGAATCCAACGGTCTGAGATCCCTAAGCTCCAATATAAATAGGACCCTAGGCCTAGCTATCTTCTCAAAATTAGATTTTCTCTCATGGGTTCATTGCCTAAAGCTGAACCCTAAAAAGAAAATAATTCCTAGGAGAAGATCTTTTGAATTTAAATATTATACACCTTGGAAGAAAGGGATCCAGAAGGACCGTGGAACCAGGCGGAGCACAAGCGAAGCCAAGGATGACATCTGAGTGGATTTATTTATATATCTTTTAAGTTTCAGATATATTATCATTAGATTCCCGTTTAGAAAATTTTATTCGGTAAATAGTCATATTAATTAAATTAGGATAAACTATAAGAAACCCTGTAGTTTATTTATCGTATGTAAACACTAATTTCTATGCCTTATTACATCTTCTATTCTACGTTTTGGATTTTTATGTAATCGACATTTTTCTTCCATTCCTTTTTTCTTTCTTCGCGTATGGATTAGAATAGATAAATCGTGAATATGGATTTTATTGATAAGAAAACTAAAATGAATGGGAATAGTTGTACAATAATAAAAGTTGAGAGATAAAATTACTGTAATAAATTGCATTGAAACGAGAAATGTTAATTTGGGGGTAATTATTAGATTAATTGGCGGGTTAGAAGATGGTATACATTTCCACAATTTGATTGATAAAAGAAGTAACGATAAACGTAAGAGCCAGAATAAGAGAAATAAAAAGGGAAAATTAGTGTAAAATAGAGAAACCACTTTATTTTACACTACGCTAAAATAATAAAAGAGACACCTTGCAGTTGCGGATTATTGTTTATAGTGTTATTTATCATTAAAATATGGAAATGGACTATATAGTATTCACAACCAATAGAATAAAATAGTATTACTTCCTAAAATTTCGGACAATAAAGTAAAGTATGATTTGAAATAAGAAAATTATTAATTTAAGAATTTGATGCTATGAAGAAATTAAGGAACCTAAGTCTGCATTAACTGTGCAGGCTATTTAACTAGGCAATTATTATGATAAATGAATCATGCAATATTAGGGAATTAAAGAAAATTCTATATCGTAATTAAAGGAGGCAGACTACGCAAGAAACACTTGTCATTGTATAACGTACTATAAAAGAAGAAAAAGTAACAATTCCAAGTAGAATTATAACATAGATAATAATTATGAAGTAAGAACGGAAAAGCTTATAGTGAAACTTAAAACAAATTGGTAAGTAATGATAGTAGAGAATAATGATAGAATCTTATTTAAACAACTTGTATTAAGTCAATAAGCAACTAAAAAAAAAGAGGCTTATTTTAAGGAACATTAGAATTTATATATTAAATAAGCAAGATAATAAATATGGATCATACTAACAACATTCTCTATTAGGCGGGGGCAAGAATATGCTAATTAAATTAAAATAGGTAGCCAACAAAATGGAGGAGCCCAAAGGATGAAGCGCCTAACAAAGCAGTTTATCATGGATTTTAATAATGGAGGAGCATGTCCAACTTAGTGATTTTGGGCTAGAGGGAAGTACAAGATTTCAACGGGACATGAACATACTCTAGGATGGCCCTCTAGGTAGGCCTAACAAAGCTGCATCCCCGGAGGCAAGTCTGTAGGTGTTCCATCAAAAGAGTACGTCTTGACTGCTTTTGCATCATAGGCCTAACGAAGCAGAACCTTTGTAGGCAGTCGCAAGGGCTTGGTGTTTGGAGTTGGGTACTCGTATGTCCAGTACATGCAAGTAAGGTTAAGGATAGTCGCATGCGAATATCGGCCAGCATCAAGGTCAAGAGCGAGTTCGAGAAAGACTAAAGTTAAACCAACAGTCCAATGATACTTTCACTATCGAGACATTAGATGGAAGGGCACCGCCAATTGGATGTTAGATTGTTTACATTCGGGCACGACCAATTAAATCTTTAGAAGTCTTTCGATTTGTTGAGGCTTGGCTGCATGGGTCCATAGCCAAGATGAGAAAGGGACAGATCAACTAGAATATCTGTATTATAGGCCTAATGAAGCAAATCCTTTATAGATATAGAAAATCCCCAACTGATTACTATACAAGCTAGACTTTGTTCGCCGGATCCAAATAGTAGACACAATGATCACGTAGTCCTCAATGTACACATTGGGTGGTACGTTACGGATGTCCGAGCATTGGTATGGACTAATGTGGACGCGATTTATGTTTTTCATAGCAAGTAGTGGAGCATCTACATTGTAGGCATTACGAAGCAGTCCTTTACAGATGTAGTTACAGAATGCTCTTGAAACTAGATGATGGAGTTCCTTTCGAGGAGGATACATAAGGTACCATGGGAGGTACCTGGGACCAATATGTTCATTGGGAATATGGCTACATATATGTATATAATATTTATTTGGTTTTTACGTACTATGGAGTAGATGGGCATGGTTCATGAACAGAGGCGAGAGAATTGTAACCTAATGAATCTAATATAAGAATAATGGAAATAAAATGGTATATATAGAATTAAGCCCAGAAGTATATAATTTATTCATTCACCGGAACTTTTGTTCTGACCCCCTCCTCATAACATCCTATAGGTTAGGTAGATGGCATAGACTTCTCAGCATTATGACACTTGCTTAGAAAGTGTTATTATTTGGGT
Source organism: Allium cepa (assembly GCA_030765085.1). Taxonomy (NCBI): domain Eukaryota; kingdom Viridiplantae; phylum Streptophyta; class Magnoliopsida; order Asparagales; family Amaryllidaceae; genus Allium; species Allium cepa. The sequence continues at coordinate 514,839,751 of CM060941.1, forward strand.
GAGTATTTACTTAATGTTATATTTTAGCCAATTCCACTGTGAGATAATTAATTGAGCTCTGATATATTTATGTTTGCCTATTTGTTGGATACCCCATACCCAATTCGAGCTTCAGTGGGCTTGGATTTTAGCATTTTTGCGAAAAATTCGGATCGCTGGAATTCGAGTTGTTACAAATATTTTGGTGCTTTCACTAAGAAATTTCCATTTTTCTATGATTCCATGAATCCCCTGTCGTTGTTGGATTGCTAAAATCTAAGGAGGAGATCCAGATCCGTCTTTCGATAGTTACTTCAATTCAACTCAGATTGCTCCAGATCTAGGAAGAGCTACATCCATCATGGTGCACACTACCAAAACTGCTTCCAATGCTACAGATCTGGAAGGAAGGGATAGGAAAAATCACACACAGTTGACCAGAGCAGGCCAAACGTCCGTTGGAGCTCAAGATCCACTTGGTCCGTTGAGTAGAGAGTAGTTCCAAACCCTTACGCAAGAGCTTCCGTCAGGAGCTCACTCAGCAGATACGTGCCAACATGGAGCTCGTAAACTAGCTGAACGAGGAAAGATGAGAGAGATCTAGAGGGGAGCATGCCTCTTATTGCTTGTCCACTCACTCCAATCACATATATACACGCCGTCGGTCGTATGAAAACTATCCAAAAACCTCCGAGCACCACCATGTTGTGAATCTCAGATAGGCGGGGATTAGTCCTTCCACAGGGCATCAAGATGGACCCTTCTCCCGAGGAGGAGCACTTTCTTATCATAACACTCGTGACCACGCAGCTGTTGCTACTATAGATCTAGAAGCCGAGATCCAAAACCAGCAGGTTCTGGACCCTCATCAACGCATTCATGCTCAGGATCCTCACTTCCATGAAGATCGGGAGCCAAAGAGGCATGGAACGGACTATAGATAGCGAACGGGTCATCCCCGTAACATGGAACCCGACCATGTCTTGGCCCCGAACATGCCAAAGCCTGACATTCCAACCATGATACGCCAAATAATTAGAGAAAGTCTAAGCCTCGCAAACGATGATTGGGGAATCTCTAGGAGTCACACTCCGTTCGCTAATGATATTCTCTATGCAGAGCCACCTCGTCAATTCAGGATGTTGACCTTGTCAGTGTACAAAGGAAATTCGAATCCTAACCATCATATCTTGAAATATGAATGGCTAATGAATGATTCTCGAGCTGACGATGCGGTTAAGTGTAGAAGCTTCCTCATCTCCTTGGGAGGCAATGCAACTATGTGGTTCACTCATCTACCGCCCAAATCTATTTCATGTTTTGATCATTTAGCCAGCTAGTTTGTTCAGCAGCTCTGTATGCATGCTACAAGACCAAAAGATTTCAATACCTTACCTAGTGTTACTAGCTCCAAGAGAAAATGTTAGGAATAATCTGGAAAGGTTCCATGCTGCTTGTGCCGAGGTCAGCAATCCCAATGACAACTCCATTCCGATGACATTGACTAAAGGGATCGATCTTGATTCTGAATTTTGTGATTGGTTGGTTGGAAAAGCGCCCACTTCGTTGGATCGTTTCTATGCTAAGGTAGCCCAGTTTTTTAGGAGAGAAGATACTAGACGATCTAGGAAGCAGGATGTTACGGGGCCCAGTGGTGAAGGCATTCAGAGCAATGTTGAAGTAAAGCAGACCGATTAGAATTCTGGTAAAGAACAGTTAAACCTACAAAACAAGCAAGGTCAACAGAAGGATAAGGAGGTCAGGGAAAGAAGGGAGACCCACATCGTGGGAGACCCAGAGCTCCTATGTTTAACTGATATACTCCCTTAAACACATCGCTGGAAAATGTTTATCTTCGGACTTATAATACCCGTTACTCAATAAATTCACCTTCCGCCTAAGCCAGAGAGTCTTAAACAAAAGATGGTAGAAAAAGAATTCGGAGAAGACCTTCCGAAGAGATTGAAGGGATGCATCTAGCAAAATGAGATGGCTCAAGGTCTTTTGAGAAGACAAAGGGTATTATCCTGCAATGTCTAAGAAGTTTTTACCCTCCAAAGGAGGCAAAAAGTGGCAGCAAGGGCATACGACCCTACGACAACCTTTCTGAAAGCACAATAGGCCTTATGGGCCAGATAATACAGCTATAGGATACCTTTCGATGGTACCAAAAGGTTTGGGTAAAAGCAACATCCATAGGTCAACAGAAAACAACCTTCCGCCATTATCCAGGCAAAACGCAACTCTCGACAGTAATCAAGTAGGAAAAGCAACCTTCTGACAAAGCCAAAGGGTTCACAAAAGCTAGAAACCCTCTGGTACCCTTGGAAAGTTCATATGCCGTACATACGACGAATCTTCTGTTAGAAATGCGGGTTACGGATTTTAAGGCTGGAATAAACACTAGAGGAGGGTGAATAGTGTTTTAAGAAATTACTAAATCTTTTTGATTTTATGTTAATTCAAACACAAATATATGCAATATTCAGACACATATATGATCAAAGAATCAAACACAGATGCAGAAATAAAGTAAAAGCAATGAAGGAAAGAACACACCGGATTTTATACTGGTTCGGAGTTACCCTACATCCAGTCCCGCACACAAGTACAGATTTCCTTTCAATAGCAATTGTACAATTACACCCTCGATTTCAAGGCCATGAGGTACACCACTCCAGATTCACAATCCTCTGGGTAGAGATACATGATTTTACGGGCAATAAGTTCACCTAATTGATTTCCTAGGCTAAAATCACATCTTTTCTCACTTGATTGATTTCATAGGCTACAATCACACCTTTTCTCTCTTAGTTTATTACAAAGAAGCCTATAACTCTGAATAGCACTGAGATCTTGTTGAGACAGTGATAGAGAATCAAACCAGAGACGATCTAGTTAGATTCAATGGTGATTTTGGCAGCGTAATGGTAAATATATATAAAGAAATGTGGAAGAAAAAGAGGAGTGAAATCAGAGAAAATATGAATGAAAATTCGTTTAAAACTGCCCCTATTTATAGTAGAACAATAGCCATGTCCATTCGTGAAAGGATATAACGAATAAACACTTCTTTTGAAATTCAAATTTTTGAAAATAACTTCTATCTTGTATCTTGTATTAAAATTATTATCTTGTATCTTGTATCTTGAAAATAACTTTTATGCTGTATTTTGTATTAAAACTATTATCTTTTATCTTGTATCTTGAAAATAACTTCTATCCTATATTTATTTTCTTCGAAAATTACTTCTATCTTGTATTAAAACTATTTTAAACTTTTATAAATATACTTAACTGTAGTTAAAATACATAAATGAATATAGAGAATAATATTTTGATATATATAAAATTTTACTTTAATTTTATATTTAAATCTAAGTATAAATATTAAAAATTAAATATATTATTATTAAAAGATAGTTTAAAACCAAGGATAATTTGAATTTGAAGATAAAGATTATTTTGAGGCTAAAAGTATTTTTAAAACCAGGATAGATGTTTTTGATTCTTCTAAAAGGAAGGTTTTGAAATCATTTTGAAAACAAGATATAATTTTGTAAAAAACATCTGAATAGAAGTTAGTTGATACAAAACAATGTTCCACTAGATTTTTCGTAGGTTTCATCCTACTTAGGGTTCCATCCCTTTAACATGCTCGAAGTGGATTCCATTCCACGAATAAATTGGACTTTAAGATGCCAGTGCTTTTCTAGGAGTTTTAACAAAATTCCTAATTAAATTACTTATTATTGAAATCATGAATTCTTGATAATCTTGATACTCATGAGTCTTCAATCTTGATATCTTGAATCTCTATACTGTACAGTCTTCATTCTTGGTACCTGCATGGTTAAATCCTGCATATACATATATATCTAAACTATAATGTTAGTATTTATATTTTATAACAATTCCTAAGATTGTTGTCATCAAAACCATCATCTCAAAGACTAACAATATCTCCCTTTTTGATGATGACAACCTTTGTTTATAAAATATTACTTCTATCCTTATAACCCCCTCTAAAACTAATAACTCCCCCTTAATCTATGCCTAACTATCCTATTTTATACTTCTCCCCATTTGTCATCAACAAAAACTAACTCGAAATTATACAACCCCCTCCCCCCCTTAATCTAATACTATATGACATGCGATTATAATGATAGTGTTATCATATATAATCATCACTTAAATCTAAAACTAAAACTTAGTCCTAAATTACTAACTATCCTAACTAAGAATCTATATATGATTATACTTATGATAGTGATAGTTCAAATAGAAGAACACAAATCATTTATTAATTATACATTGTTATATTTACATTTTCATAGAGAACGTAAGAAAGAACATATAACAAAATAAAATAGAGCAAAGAAACTAATGCATGTCTTTGAAAATGGGAGTTCTATGAACCAAACAATTTGGGTAGTGGAAACAGAAATTTCCACGTTGTTCGACTAGATTTCCATCCTTGTCAAAGCACACTTCGTCAACGCAAATGACTTTGTCGTCATCTTCAATGTGCTCTTCTTCTATGAAGACTTCTTCTTCTTCTTCCTCGCTGTCCTCTTGCACTTGATCTCCTGAAGATTCTTCATCAATCAAGATCGGATTATCATGATTGTCCATTAGAAAATGTTGCAAATTTCTAAGGATTTTGCCTTGCCATTCTTGTTCTTTGGCCATTCTAAGTTGCACTACTTGAATTTCAGTCATTAGTTGCAGTGAATCTTTCAAAGAATCCTCCATTTTCATCACTCGTGTGAGTGTAGTTCGTTGAAATGGTCCAGTAGAAGGAGAAGGGAATGAAAAGGTTGAATTTTTGTTTGATTTGGAAGAGGAGGCCATTGTTTTATAGTTTTCATAAATTAGAACGGAGAGAGAATAGAAAGAATGATCAAAATTTCGAAATAAGAAGAATATATAACCACTTATTTGAATTTTGATGGGAAAATTTCAAATATAGAAAAATCGTTATATGTCGACAGGGGTAGGAGGGGGTTGTCGACATGGTGCTTGATATTTTTTCTATTTGATTTATTTTGATTTAATTTTTAATTATACTTTGTCATTTATATTCTATATTTCAATTATTGAACAAAAACCTAATTCTCTTCTTAATTTAGTAAATATAGATTCATTTAGGGGTTTTGTTAAGATATCAGCAATTTGATTTTCAGAATTGATATGATCGAGAGTAATTACTTCCTTACTTTTATTATCTCTGAGAAAATGATGTCTGATATCAATATGTTTAGTTCGAGCATGATGAGTAGTATTTTTGGATAAATTTATTGCACTAGTATTGTCACAATAAATTGGTGATTTTGAGATATTTAAACCAAAATCTTTTAAAGTTTGTTGCATATATATTACTTGAGAACAAGCCAAAGCAGCAGAAATATACTCTGCTTCGGTTGTTGATAAAGACATCGTGTTTTGCTTTTTACTAAACTAGGAAATCAGAGAATGCCCCAAAAAGCGATAAGTTCCACTTGTACTTTTTCGGTCTGATTTGCAACTAGCACAATCAGCATCACAATAAGATATTAAGTCAAAAGAATCATTTTAGGATAAAATAAGCCATAATCAAAGGCGTGTTTAACATATCTTATGATACATTTTATGGCTTTTAAGTAGGTCTCTTTAGGTTGGGATTGATATCTTGCATAGAGACAAATATTATGCATGATATCAGGTCTAATAGCAGTGATATAGAGTAGTGATCCAATCATTCCTCTATATAATTTTTGATCTACATCTTTTGAGAGATTTTCTTTACTTAGGTACTCATTGGTTGCCATGGGAGTGGATTTTCCACTTGCAGTAGTCAATCCAAATTTACTAACTAGGTCTTTAGCATATTTTTCTTGACTAATAAAGATTCCATTGTCTAATTGTTTTATTTGCAATCCTATAAAGAAGTTTAATTCACCCATATGACTCATCTCAAACTCTTTTGTCATTATTTCAGAAAATTCTTTATTCATTTCAAAATTAGTTGATCCGAAAATGATATCATCTACGTAGACTTGTACTAGTTGAATATCATTTTTATTTCTTTTAATAAAAAGAGTATTATCTACTTTACCAATTTCAAAATTTGATTGTAAAAGTAAGATCTTAGTCTATCATACCAGGCTTTAGGAGCTTGTTTTAGACCATATAGAGCTTTATTAAGTTTGTAAACATGATTTGGTAATTTTTCATTTTCAAAAAGTGGTGGTTGTTCAACATATACTTCCACTTTTACAAATCCATTTAAAAAGGCACTTTTAACATCCTTTTGATATAATTTGAAATTATTATGATTTGCAAAAGCAAGTAGAATCCTAATGGCTTCTAATCTTGCTACGGGAGCAATGGTTTCATCAAAATCTGTTCCTTCTTCTTGACAAAAACCTTGAGCGACTAACCGGGATTTATTTCTAACAACCTCTCCTTGTTCATTCATTTTATTTTTATAAACCTATTTAGTTCCAATTATAGTTTTATTTTTAGGTCTAGGAACAAGTTCCCAAACATCATTTCTAGTGAATTGATTTAGTTCTTCTTACATAGCCAAAATCCATGAATCATCAGTTGATGCTTCTTTTGGAGTTTTGGGTTCAATAGTTGATATAAAGGCTACATTTCTCATTTTACTTAGTTGATTTCTAGTTTTAACAACAGATTGCATATCTCCAAGTACATTTTCTATAGGATGATCTTTTAAGAATTAAATCCTTTTATTTGGATGATTAATTCATTATTAGTTTCAGTTGGCTCTTGATTTTGAGCGATTAAATCCTCTTCATCATTTGTACCTTCAAATTTTTTGAGATTTTCATCGAATGAAACATGCATTGTTTCTTCGATGGTGTTAGTTCTTAAATTAAACACTCTGTACGCTTTAATTCTATTAGAATATCCGATAAAGATACCTTTGTTGGATTTAGGATCAAATTTATCTAACTTATCCTTTGTATTTAAAATAAAACATTTGCTTCCAAAAATTCTAAAATAAGATACCTTAGGTTTCTTTGAGTGAAGAAGTTCATAAGATGTCTTATCAGTTAAAGGTCTAATTAAAATTCTATTGAAAATATAACAGGCGGTAGCAACTGCTTCTGCCCAAAAATACTTTGGTAATTTACTATCTGATAGCATAGTTCTCGCACACTCTTGAATTGTCCTATTTTTACGTTCTACTACCCCGTTTTGTTGTGGAGTCCTTGGAAATGAAAAATTGTGAGTTATTCCCTTTTTATTGCACAATTCCTCAAACTTTTCATTTTCAAATTCACCACCGTGATCACTACGGATGGTTATAATTTTTAGAGAAAGTTGATTTTGAATCCTTTTTGTAAAGTTTTTAAAACATTCAAAAGCATCACTTTTATGTTTCAAAAATATTTTCCATGTCAATCTAGAATAATCATCTACAATTACAAAAACATATTTACTATGATTTATTGACAGAATTTGAGATGGACCAAATAAATCAAGACGAAGTAATTCAAGAGGTTTTGAGGTTGAAATCATATCTTTTAATTTAAAGGAACTTTTTCTAAGTTTTTCTAATTGATATGCATCACATAGACTATCTACTTTAAAATTCATTTTAGGGAGACCACTTATTAGATCATGTTTTGACAGTCTAGATAAAAGTTTGAAATTCAAATATCAAAATCTCTTATGCCAAATCCAAGGGTCACTTGTATTTGCCAGAAGACACGAGTTATCATTTGAAACTTTCATATAAATATACTTTTTCCTAATTCCCTCAAATATTATGGTTGAATTATTATCTTCAATGTGACACTTATCTTTTTCAAATTTAATTTTATATCCTTTATCGCAAAGTTGACTAATACTTAGCAGATTATGTTTCAAATTCTTAACTAGTAAAACATTAGTAATAATAGGAGTTTTAGAGTTACCGACTTTGCTGATGCCAATCACATATCCTTTTGAGTTGTCTCCAAAGTTAACCAGTCCTCCATCTTTGTATATTATATCATTCAGCATATCTGCATTATCAGTCATGTGTCTAGAGCATCCATTATCGAGTATCCATTTATTCTTTTTGATCTGCATAATTTGTCCATTGTGGATTGATTCCTCAACACCCATAAAGCATGTTTCCTGCACATCATACAATTTTGGTACACAACTTGAATTCGAATATTGATTATATGCAGACTCAAGAGACAATGATGATCTGAATATTTCTAAACTAGTATTAACAGGTTTTTTAAGCATAGCCATTTTAAAAACATTTTCAAAAGTCATATTATAAAACTTTGAAAACCTTGCTCTGATACTAAATGTTAGAAATGCGGATTACAGATCTTAAGGTAGAATAAACACTAGAGGGGGGGCTGAATAGTGTTTTAAGGAATTACCAATTTTTTTTTGAGTTTATGTTAATTTGAACATAAATGTATGCAATATTCAGACACATATATGATCACAGAATCAAACGCAGATGCAGAAATAAAGTAAAAGCAATAAAGGAAAGAACATATCGGATTTTATACAGGTTCGGAGTTACCCTACATGCAGTCCCGCACACAAGTACATATTTCCTTTCAAAAGTAATTGTACAATTACACCCTCGATTTCAAGGCCACGAGTACACCACTCCAGATTCACAATCCTCTGGGTAGAGATACTTGATTTTATGGGCAACAAGTTCACCCAATTAATTTCCTAGGCTGCAATCACACCTTTTCTCACTTGATTGATTTCATAGGCTACAATCACACATTTTCTCGCTTAGTTTATTGCAAAGAAGCCTATAACTCTGAATAGCACTAAGATCCTGTTGAGAAAGTGATAGAGAATCAAACCAGAGATGATCTAGTTAGATTCAATGGTAATTTCGACAGAGTAATGGTAAAATATATATAAAGAAATGTGGATGAAGAACAGAAGTGAAATCAGAGAAAATATGAATGAAAATTCTTTTAAAACTGCCCCTATTTATAGTAGAACAACAACCATGTCCATTCATGAAAGGATATGACGAATAGATACTTCTTTTGAAATTTAAATTTTTGAATCAAACTGCCACCTTGTCGACATGGTTAGATTGGGGTTGTCGACAGGCCTAAGGAAACTTTGATAATTTATTTTTCTTTGAAAATAACTTCTATCTTGTATTAAAACTATTTTAAACTTTTATAAATATACTTAACTATAGTTAAAATACATAAATAAATATAGAGAATAATATTTTGATATATATATAATTTAACTTTAATTTTATATTTAAATCTAAGTATAAATATTAAAAGTTAAATATATTATTATTAAAAGATAGTTTAAAACCAAGGATAATTTTAATTTGAAGATAAAGATTATTTTGAGGCTAAAAGTATTTTTAAAACTAGGATAGATGTTTTCAATTCTTTTAAAATGAAGGTTTTGAAATCATTTTGAAAACAAGATATAATTTTGTAAAAAACATTTGAATAAAAGTTAGTGGATACAAAACAATGTTCCACTAGATTTTCGTAGGTTCCATCCTACTTAGGGTTCCATCCCTTTAACATGCTCGAAGTGGTTTCCATACCACGAATAAATTGGATTTTAAGATGCTAATGCTTTTCTAGGAGTTTTAACAAAATTCCTAATTAAATTACTTATTATTGAAATCTTGAATTCTTGATAATCTTGAGTCTTCAATCTTGATATCTTGAATCTCCATACTGTGCAGTTTTCATTCTTGGTACATGCATGGTTAAATCCTACATATACATATATATCTAAACTATAATGATAGTATTTATATTTTATAACAATTCCTAAGGTTGTTGTCTTCAAAACCATCATCTCAAGGACTAACATCATACGGCAAGGACAACCGGTTCCTAAAAAACAAATGAAGGAAAAGACCCTTCGACAGCATTCAGCAGTCCATGATGATGCATAATAAACAAACCTTCTGTCAATAACGAGAGGCCTACAAGCATGTACAAGACGCAGTCTTCCAGCAAGGCCGAAAGGTTTGCAACTGCATATAAGAGGAAACCTTCCGTTCCCGATGAAGGAATAAGGCCGGAGGGAGTGCCGTCGGCATCCATAGATAAGACCCAATGGGTCCTTTTTTGGGAGGACTTTTCCTCATTCTCGCCTTGTAATCTCTTAATTGCAGCTCTGTAACTCTAATTGAGTACTGATTTGAGAAATCTAATAAAAATAGAAGTTTATTCGAGGATATGAGTGAAGTCTTCAGTATTTTAAATTTACTTTATAGTTTACCTTAATTTCTATTGGTTAGAAACTATTTTACAGTAACGGCTTCCCCGAAAGATCCTTGTCAATAAGGATAATGATTTCCCCTCTAATAATCTTTGTAGCCCTTCGGTGACTTCAAATCATCTTCTCAAACCCTTAGGTGAAAAGGGAAGTTTGCTTGAATCATATTCCATAAAACCTTCTGGAATCATAAAATATGTAGGTTGAACCTTTCGACGAGAGTTATAATCTGTCATATCTGAAAACCTTAGAAACCTTTTGGACCCTGAACAATTACCTTCCAAACCTTTCGGTGGAAACCTAGATTAACTGCCTATAAAAGCCCAAAAAAGGAAATTTTATCTTGGTTTAGAAAGTAGTTCCTAGGAGAAGTCTTATAAAGGTTAAATTAAATCAACGATCAATTCATACAAATTTAGTAAGGACAGAAAGTCTCTTTGAAATTAGTACATATGCCACCATGATGTCCTTGGAAAGTTGAATTTAAAGTTTAGTCCTAAGAGGAGATATATTAGCAATTTTATTGGATATCATTCTTTCAAAATAGTCCTGCCTACCCTCATCGATTGAGATGCACACTCAATTTACAATCGAACATTTAAAGGCCTTTTTATAGATCTTGCTTCCTATCACTTTGCAATAACTTCATTTACAAGAATCTTTTGGGGGTGTTGACCATGAATTTGGTTGACATCTTTTACGCTACAAAGAGGGCCTGAACCTCTGGCTTGATCGATTCTCTAACACTAAAGCTCTCTAATTTCCATTAGACCAGTTCCACTTTAACTTCACTTACTTTGGTTTCAGAATGAATAAGAGATTTAAGAGGTCTGAACAAGGATCTTCCGAACCACACTTGACAAAGCTTTCCTATATGAATGTCAAAGACTCCAATAAGGATGAGGAACAAAGGTTAAGTCTTGAAGCCTTGAAAATTAGAAATAAAAAGAAGACAAATTCTTATAACCCTAAAAATGGAGCTAAAATCCTTTCCACGTGGGACCGACCCCAATTTTTGCACTTGGAAGGAAAATGAGTGGAAGTAACAACATTTTTAATGAAATGAGGAGAACTATTCAGTCATACTCTTAGGGAACCGTCTTCGAAAAAGAGATGATCAAAGGCTATGATAGTTTCACATATAAGTGGAGAAGGATTATAAACGAGGCTTGCCATTCAAGGGAAAACTATAGATACATAGAGAAATCCTCAATTGAAAAGGTAAGGAAGATAAAAGAGCTACCTTGTGGAAATATAAGAATCGTCAAGGAATTTTCAACCAAAACCTTAAACTTAGAGAAATTCTTATGAAAGAAGAACAACATGCGATAAAAAGATAACCTACTCCTTAAAAAGAAGCATTTGAACCAAGCTGCAAAAGAATTAGATGCCAGTCAAAGACGGCTCAAAAGTCGATGCTTCTTAGAGAGTATAATCTTACAACATCAATTGAAGACATCTATGTTAAACCAGGGAGGATCTGAATTATTGGCCTTTTTAAAAGAAAAACCAAGGTTCGAAAGAAGATCCAAAGGAGCATATTAAGATTTCCATCTCATAAACGGACATGATACCAATTAAAATAATGCACTCGGGAAAATGGTCCTATACTTTTTAAAACAAGGAAAGCTGAAACAATTTGTAAGGGATTGATCAAGTCATGAAATAAAGGCTTTATTCTCAAAATAAGAAAAGTGTACATGATCGGGAGAAGAATTCTCCTTAAACTTATACTACCCAAAAAGGTAGGCTACTAATAATGATAGAAAGCCCTTGGTCGCGCCAAGATGGCGAGGTCAAGGCATCTCCTAGAGGGAGGGCGTATGCCTTTATCCACGTTAAAACCAGAAAAGGCCAGGTTAAAGCAGCACAACCCCTTATCCACGTCATCCTAAGGCTAGGATAAAGCACCTTCTTGAGGGATGACGGATATTCCCTTGGTCCCGCCTTGCTATGGCCTAGCCAAGGTAACAAACAAGCTTTTAACTACGTCACGCTATGGCCAGGTTATGGCACCTCCTGGAGGGAGGTTGAGTAAGTCCTCAGGCCCTGCTTTAGAATAAGCTAGCCGAGTACATTGGAAACTCGAAGAAATGTTCGGTGGACTGAGAAAAGTCCATGCCTGAAATAGGCACTGCCAAAAATCGACATAGCTTAAAATAGCAACCACAAAAAAGGTTGACAATGTAAAAGATGACAAACAGCCTGAAATAAGCTCTGCTTGAATAAGCACCGAACCAAATAAAAGAGTCCCCGCTTGAAATAGGCCAAAAGAAAATGATAAATGAACAAAGAAAATTCGGTTTAAGAAAGCAAAAGCATGCATAACATCCTCAATGCCTTAAGATGGCCATTCAATAGACAGAATTAGAAAGAATTCTTGAGCTCTGCCAAATGGGTATTCTAGTCTTCTTTTACTAATTACCAGAAATGGTATTGCGGTCTCCTATTATTAATTGCCAGAAATAAAATTCTGGTCATCTATTACTAATTTCCAATAATGGGATTCGAGACTTCTACTACAAATATCAGAAAAGGATATTCTGGTCATCTATAAGCGGTTTTTTTGGATTTTCGTTATTGGCGTTGAATTAGATTGCTGGCCTTCTATTACTCAATATTTAGATGTACACTCCCCTTCTTTTAACACTTATTACCAGAGTTGACATTCTAGTCATTTATTACTTGTTATTGAAAATGATATTCTGGCCTTCCATTATTAACGATACCTTGGAGTTCTATTACCACAAGAAAATTATGGAAGTGGCATTCTAGTCTTCTATCACCTATTATTGAGAATGGTAGTTCGGTCTTTTATTGCTCATCATCAAGCTAAGTCTCTAACCCTTCATTATTAATGGTTAAATATGGTATTCTAAACTTCTACTATCCAAATTTTGAGATGGGTTTTCTGGTCTTCTGATACTAAATACCAGGGTGAATTCTCAATCTTCTACTAATTACAAGTGCCGCATTGTCGGACCTTTGTTATCTAATTGCTACATATGATTTTCTCGATTTTTACTATAAATTCCAGATTAGAGATCCCGGTATCTTATCTGCAAATATGAATTTCTACTTACGAAGACCATCATTAGAAACGATATGGCAGGGTTCTATTGCTTATCACCAAGGAAAGGCATTTCAGCCTCCTAACTCTCCTCGCCTATTATTAGAATATACTGAAAAGCGACTGCCAAATTATCTCAATATTTTGTAATATTTGAATCTGGTTCCGGTGATATCTTGTAAAACTTCATCACTAATGATGCTAAGACTACTGGTTATTGAAAGCCCCAATCTGAGTGCACAATCTTTGGATTCTTATTTATCTCAAGTAATTTGACCTCAGTCAAGGAGTATTATCGAAAGAAGATTACTGCAAAAAGAGTCTCCTAACAGAAACTTCCATCCTTCTTTATTCTCAGATCCCTTAGATAATGAAATAGGAATTCAAAAACTGCCTTATCATGATCTCGGTCATAAATGTCCCATCAAGGTCTTCATTGGGTAAATGTTAAATTTTGATGATTGTATACGGCCTAACATTAACTATCCTCAGGAATGCCGAACAGGAAAGGTAGGATGACAAATAATTTAGATTTGCTTAATTAGAAGAGGAGTCAAGGATTGGAACGAAAGCTTGGAGGCACATCAATCTCTAAGAGGCATATCCTAATTAAAGATAAACAAGGTGTAAACAAAGATAACGAAATATGTAGCATGTACAACATTATAAGTATTACATTATGCTGCATCGCATTACCAAGGTATGGAAAACACATCATATGTATAAGTTGAGATACTTGTGACCTTATCAATCATAATAGCAAAACACATTGATATTATAGTATTGACACTTAAAATTGAGATACCAAATAGGGATTCTAAAGATTTGCATAGAACTCGACTATCTTTAGATTTTATTTCCAAGCGATCTATCTTTTCATGAAGCTTAATCATTTCAAGTGAAGATTTATACAAGTAACTCCACCATTGAAATGCTTTAAAACTTCAAGATTCCCGCCTCCCTTTTTCTTGAATATTTAATTTCAAAATCTTAATTTCCGTAAAGAATTTTTGAATAGTGCAACATTGGAGCTTAGAAATTAAAGAAGTTTTTAACTTTGTTTGAGCTCCATTCTTAACTTATCCAAAATCATTGTGAACTCTGAAGAAGGAGCTTCGGAAGGAAAAACTGGCCTTGCTCAAGTCTTCCATATCAACAAGCAAAAAAATATCCCTTTATTTCAACAATAAAGACATATATTAGAGTATGTTTATTGTCGAAACTTGTTACTGATAATAAGATACAATAGCCACGTCTAGAATGATACTAGTGTATATTTGCTAATTTCATCTCTCGATTAGAAAGGTATTGTAATGTAACTACTAATCAATATCGAATAAAATATCCCAATTCTCTTTGAAAGGAATTATCCCTCTATCCTCAAAGGAAGCCGGGTGAGAAGTGAGGGTGTTCCACGTGCAACAACCATTTACCCTTGGGCAACCAATATTAGGTCATTTTGGAGAGAGGCCTTCATCTATATAGCATGTTAATTTGTTTGGCTTATTAAGGAGACATGATTTAAGGAATAGGTAATCTGGGATAACATAATAAAGATAATCAAAACATAAAATAGGTATCAAGAAATATATATTCGTGAAATAAATGATTGACACCTACTTGTAATCGCTCCCCCAATTCATGTGAAATGGACTTAGAAAGAAACTCAGGAATAAGCTTGTAACTTATAACACCTAAACCATTTAAGGAAAACTTTGACAAATGATTTGATTCAAAGCAAGTTACATCATGTACCAGGATTTAGGCCAAGTCCTAATTTACATGAAAATAGTAATACTAAAGTGAACTCCTACTGAAGTTTAACCAAACATTAAATTTTCAAGACTGAATGTTAAAAGTGTACTTTACATAGAAACATCAAAAGTGTTTCTATCTATTTGTCATATAGCGGAAGGTAAAAAGTTCACCGCTCTTTTTCAAAAAAGAAAAGAAAAAAGCACCAAATCAGGGCCGTCGTTTGCATAATTTCATCAAATAAGTCTTAACCAACAATTACTTTTGATTTAGAAGATAAAACGATAATCATACAAAAAGACAAAAACCATTAATGAAAATCTCTAGAGAGTAAAAGAATGTCTTATTTTTTGCACCAGAATCGCTGACATCATCCATTCATCTTCCTTCCTCTCGCCCTTCTAATTTTTATTATATAGGCATTTATTTCTAAAAAAACAACAACAACAAAATAAAGAAAAATGCATCAATGGCCGCTTGCAATCTCCATCAAATTCATCCCGACTTTATTAATGCGGAAGCACCAAACTTTTATTGTTGCTTCTCATTAGACTGAATAGATGAAGCGGAAGAGGACAATAGCGCACAATCTAGCAATATGGATCACCTGCAACCTAATTTCCCTAATCCACATGTAAAGGCAACATACTCCTTACATTTCGATCTGGCTACAAATACATTCTAGGTTGATTTGGCCATTTGGGATGTTTCTGAAGAAAACCCTACATTGATAGCCTACCCCTCTTATCAACCCATATGGATTGAACCCATCGCTATCAACCTCACCGATTTAGTTCTGAACCTTCCTCCTTTTCTAAATGCGCTATCCGGAGAAGGGGGGAAATAATCTTGCTGCTTGGGACGCCTTCAATGATTAATTCTAGGATGCTAGTGTAATTTTGAATATGTACATATTAACAGATCATTTTGAAAAGCGTAATGTAAAGTAATATCTATATATGTGAATATTTAGATGTTTTAGTTGAATTTCTTAAGTTATATTATATAGCTGAAAATGTGCTTATGTATTTGTTACTTGGTTATATGATTTTCTTATGAACAGAGAGGAATCAGAAGGTTTAAGACTTCTAAATTCTAATGAAGGCTTGTTGTTGGAATGACTAATAAGTAAGCTATCTAGACCTTCGGCCAATAAGGGAAGATTGAAGTTGGAATACCTTCCAGTCCCTTCAGAAGGTGTAGTGATGCAACTTTAATTCCTTTCAAAAAAAGGTCACTCAAGGTTACCTAAATGATATTTAAATGGATCTTGGGTCATACTATTAATTTGATATTAAGTGCAGTTTTAAACCTTACTAGAATAAAGGTTGATGAATGAGTAGGAAAGAATGCCTGAGGGTTTTAAATCAAGGTTAAGAAATGACCACTTTGTTTTGAGGAAGGTTGGATTGTTTGAACGGACTCTTTTACTTGTACTTGGAATTTACGTTTACAGGAAAATGGGGCTTAGAGAGATGACTTGAAAAGTTAAGAGCATCCGGGGGGTCAAATGTTACTCAATAAATTCACCTTCCACCTAAGCCAGAGAGTCTTAAACAAAGTATGGTAGAGAAAGAATTCTGAGCAGACCTTCCAAAGAGATCAAAGGGATGCAGTTAGCAAAATGAGATGGCTCTAGGTCTTTTGAGAAGACAAAGGGTATTATCCAACAATGTCTAAGAAGTTATTGCCCTCCCAGGAGGGAAGCATGTGGAAGCAAGGGCATACGACCCTACGACAACCTTTTTGAAAGCACGGTAATCCTTTCGGGCCAGATAATACACTTACAGGATACCTTTCGATGGTACCTAAATGATTAGGTAAAAGTAACATCCATAAGTCAATATAAAACAACCTTCCGCCATTATATAGGAAAAATGCAACTCTTGGCAGTAATCAAGTAGGAAAAGAAACCTTTTGGCAAAGCCAAAGGGTTCACAAAAGCTAGAAACCCTCTGGTACGTTCGGAAGGTTCATATGCTATACATACGACAAATTTTCCAGCAAGGGCAATAGGTTCCTAAAAAAAATGAAGGAAAAGACCCGCTGCATTCAGCAGTCCATGATGATGCATAATAAACAAACCTTCCGTCAATAATAAGAGGCCTACAACCATTTGCAAGAAGCAGTCTTCCAGCAAGACTGAAAGGTTTGCATCTGCATATAAGAGGAAACCTTCCATTCTCTACGAAGGCATAAGGCTGGATGGAGTGCCGCTTGCATCTGTAAATAAGACCTCATGGGTCCTATTTTGAGAGTACTTTTCCTCATTCTCACCTTGTAATCTCTTAATTGCAGCTCTGTAACCCTAATTGAGTACTAATTTGAGAAATCTAATAAAAATAGAAGTTTATTCGAAAATCTAAGGGAATTCTTTAGTCTTTTAAATTTACTCTGTAGTTTACGTTAATTTCTGTTGGTTGAAATCTATTTTACCGGACCAGCCTCTTCGAAAGATCCTTGTCAACAAGGATAACGATTTTACCTCTCAATTAATCTTTGTAACCCTTTGGGGACCTCAAATCATCTCATCAAACGCTTGGGTGACAAGGGAAGTTTGCTTGAATCATTTTCCGTAAAACCTTCCGAAATCATAAAATCTGTAGGTTGAAGCTTTCGACGAGAGTTATAATCTGTCACATCTAAGAACCTTAGTAACCTTCCAGATCCTGAACATTTACCATCCAAACCTTTCAACGGAAACCCTGATCAACTGCATACAAAACCCCAAACAGGGAAATTTTATCTTGATCTAGAAAGTAGTTCCTAGGAGAAGTCTTATAAAGGTTAAATTAAATCAACGATTAGTTCATACAAATTCAGTAGGGACAGAAAGTCCCTTTGAAATTAGTACCTAAGCCACTATGGCATCCTTGGAAAGTTGGATTCAAACTTTAGTCCCAAGTGGAAATATATTAGCAATTTTATTGGATATCATCCTTTAGGAATAGTCCGGCCTACCCTCATCGCTTGAGATACACACTAAATTTACAATCAAACATTTAAAGGCTCTTTTGTAGATCTTGCTTCCTATCACTTTACAATAACTCCATTTACAGGAATCTTTTAGGGTTGTTGACCATAAATTTGGTTAACAATACCGGACAGTATAAGAAGCCAGCTTCGAAACTGTCATTTGAGAAACAAATTCAGACCAGGAAGTTCTGTAGGTTCCACGATTGTTACGGCCATACTAGTTATGAGTGCCATCACTCGTAAGATATCATCGAGAGATTGATTAGAGAGAGAAAGTTAGGACAGTTCGTCCGGGATCCGCAGGATGGAGGTGCCGGTCCATCAAATCCAAATTAAGGTCAAGGCCAAGCGAGACCCGAAGAACTTGCATGTACTGGTGGGAGGTTGGTAATTAATACTTTAAGTTGTGGTCCACATTCGACAGATCTGAGCTGGAAGGAAATGGAGTCATATGCCAGTTCGATTGGACATGTGGACTCCGAATGTTGTAGTAGTCTGATGACGGGGCCCCGACAGAACAACAGAAGATGACGACAGATGGCATCGTTTTCTAAAGTCATGATGCTGATAGAGTCGAGGACCCTATTATCAATCCATTGGTCATTTCAGCCCAAAGAGTTCCTGCTTGGATGAAGAGGATCTTAGTCGACATTGAAAGTTCTATCAGTATACTTTTCAAGCACGCGTATGACCAAATGAGGATGGAAGTGAAAGATTTGAAGCCATGCCAATCACGTATACATAGCTTTTATGGAAGTGCAACCAAACCAGCTGGCATGATGGAGTTACCCATTGAGTTAGGTATTGGTGATCACCGGAGAGTTTGGATGTTGTAGTTTGTGGTGTTCGACATATATTCCCCTTATAATGCTTTTTTGGGCCAACCGACCCTCGTAGATTTCTAGGCAGTGATTGCCCCTTGGTGCTTAACCATGAAGCTCCCCACTGATAATGGGGTTGGAGTGATACATGGTGATAAGGTGGGCTAGACACGCCTGTTATGTTGCAAAGCCACGGGATGCGCAGCGGAAGGAGAAAAAAAGGGGTAGAGGAATCTCTCTGTGTTCATTTTCTAGAAAATTGAAAACTAACTCCTGGGCCTAGGCTCGGGTGCCACAACCAGTTCCTTAAGGACCTTGATCCCAGAGAAAATAATGATGAGGAGGAAATCAAAGATTACCAGGCTTCCCTGGTAGAGTTGACGATCGATGTTCTGATCAACGATGATGGCGATTTCAGAATGGTAAAGGTCGGATCTCAACTCGACCCCTAGATGAGACAAGAACTGGTTGATTTTCTCCGAGCGAACCTTGATGTATTCGCTTGGACTCATTCAGACATGTGCAGGATATTATCGAACATTGCGAGCATGCATTAAATATTGACCTGCGGCATGTCTCGGTGAAACAAAAAAGGCGCAGTATGGATCCAGAGAGATCTTCTACCCTAAAGGAAGAAGTGGATAAACTCAAGACTAATGGGTTTATTTGTGAAGCTTTAAACCCAGAGTGGGTATCAAATCCAATGCTTGTCAAAGAGTCAAATGGAAAGTGGTGAACATGTATGGACTACTCAGTTCTGAACAAAGTCTGCCAAAAAGACAATTTTCCTCTTCCCAGAATTGATCGATTAGTGCATTCAACAGCCAGACATAAGCTCTTATCTTTCATGGATGCATACTCCGGCTACAATCAAACCCTGATGCACCTTCCCGACCAAGAACATACCAACTTCGTCATTGATCTGGGACTATTGCTACAAGGTGATGCCGTTTGGACTTAAAAACGCTGGAGCAACTTACCAGAGACTTGTGAACCGAATGTTCGCTAACTAGACCGAAAAGACCATGGAGGTGTACCTAGACGATATGCTCGTGAAGTCACGACTATCTATTTACCATGTCAGTGATTTGGAAATAATGTTTAACATTCTCCAATAGTACAGAATGAAGCTCAATCCGTTGAAGTGTCTTTTGGAGTTGCGCCAGGAAAATTCCTTGGATTCATCATCAGCACTAGAGGAATTGAAGCCAATCCTGAAAAAATCACGGCGATTCGGAATCCCGAAACTCCTAGAACCATAATGCAGGTGAAAAGCCTCAATGGGAAGGTAGTAGACTTAAGCAGATTCATTTCTAGATCTACGGACAAGTGCATTACCTTTTTCGATCTGATCAGAAAAGGAAAATGAAATTTCGAGTAGATAAAGGAGTGCGAGGTTGCATTTCAAGCACTAGTTCAACATCTTGAAACACCTCCTATTCTTACGAAGCTGGTTGATCATAAGTGGGTATGTCTATCTGGCGGTCTTGGCATACGCAATCAGTGCTGCTTTGATTCGAGAAAAGGATAGGATCTAACGACCAATCTATTATATTAGCAAAAGGTTAACTGGGGCAGAAAGAAACCAAAGGTGGAAAAGCTAGCTTATTATCTTGTTATAGCCTCGAGGATGCTCTGTCCATATTTCCAGGCTCATTCGATCACTGTTTACAACGACTAACCGTTACGACAGATATTGACATGACCCGAGACACTGGTTGATTGCTTAATTGGAATATTGAGTTGAATCAATTTGACATCACTTATATGCCAATGCGAGCTGTTCAAGGAAAAGTTCTAGCGGACTTCATAGCTGAATTCACCGTACCGGAGGAATTGGCCGTAACCAGTAAATCTCCCAAGTGTACATGGAAGCTATACACTGATGGTGCATCAAAAGACCGTTGCTCAAGCACAGGAGTGGTACTCGAAACCTTAGAAGGTCGATTCGTACGCCATGCTTTGAAGTTTTCCTTTCGAGCAACTAACAACGAAGTCGAGTGCAAAGCTTTATTTGCTGGACTTAGGCTTGCTAGAGACTTGGGAATTATTATTATGGAGATTTACTATGATTCGCAACTGGTCGCATGCCAGGTTCGAGGGGAGTGTCAAGACAGAGACTAGAGATTAGCTACCTACCTTGCTCGGTCTTAAGAAGTATTGAATCAGTTCGAGTATTATGCTATCCATTATATACCCCGAGAGAAATATCAGAAAGCCGATTCTTTAGCCAAACTGGCTAGCATTGGCGGAGCACAATAGATGAGACTTATCCCCCTAGAGACACTTACTACTCCAAGTATCGATCAGATGGAGATAGATTGGGTGCATGAGACAACACATGAAAGGGAGTCTTGGATGACTCCAATCAGAAATTACCTTGAGAACGGTGCATTACCCAAGCGCAAAAGTGAGAAAAGGCAGATTCTCCAAAAAGCTTCATGATTTATTGTCCAGAGCGGAGTCTTGTACAGGAGAGGATATTCTGTTCCTTTACTCCAGTGTATCGCCTGCAATGAGATCAAATGAGTGTTACATGATATGCACGAAGGAGAGTGTGGTGACCACACTAGGGGCAAGCCCTTGCGAAAAATATACTTATATATGGATATTACTGGCAGATAGTGAACCGAGAAGCATCTAATTATGCCAAGAAATGTGATAGGTGCCAGAAACATGCCTGAATTCCAAGAGCCCAGCCTATAAAAATTACTTAGATGGCCAGCCCACGATCGTTCCCCAAATAGGGCATTGATATAATAGGGTCTTTACCCCTGGCCAAGGTGGTGCGAAGTACGCCATCATTATAGTTGACTACTTTACTAAATGGGTGAAACCTAAGTCCCTTGCTATTATCATGATGAAGAAAGTAATCAACTTTGTTGTACGTAACATCATTTGCCACTTTTGTCTCCCACAAACAATTATAACTGATAACAGGGCCCAATTCAATAGTACTAAGTTCAAAGATTTCTGTCAATTCTACCGCATCCAGAAGAAGTTCTCAGCAATAGTTCACCCTTAGGCGAATGGACAAGTCAAAGCTGTCAATAAAGTTATCATGTCCATTTTAAAGAAACGACTGGAGAATCCTGGAGGTGAGATGGTCGATGATCTCTATATGGCCTTATGGGCATATCGAACTACCTACAAGTCCGCGACCAACCATATTCTGTTTGCACTTTCCTATGGATCTGAAGCTGTAATTCCAGTTGAACTAATAGTAGCATCTCACCATGTGATCTATTATGATCTAAAGACGAATGCCATCTTACTCGCTGAATCTTTGGATTTACTGGATGAGAAGCGTGAAGAGGTTGATTTGAGGGAAGCCGCACATCGCAGTCGTCTTTCCCGATTATACAATGCTAAGGTCCAATCTAGAACCTTCAAAATTGGCGATCTTGTTCTTAAACAAATTTATCTGATCCTTTCACACATGAAGCCTACATGTGAGGTGTCGTATGTCATTGAGCGAAGACTTGGAGATGGCACCTTCAAACTATCAACTGTTGATGGTCTCACTCTGCTGAGGGCATAGAACTGCGAGTGTCTTCACCGCTATTACATATAACTGGCTTTCATTTATTTAGTCTGATTTTCTTTTTAAATTTTTTTATGCAATTTTAGAATTTGAACTTGTAGTAAGACATCTGACTTTGCCGCACTTTCTTATTTTAGCAACAAAGTGCACACTCATTAAGCTAGATTGGTGATTTTTGAAGTGCATCATGCGACCGTCATGATGTACGAAGAGCTAAGTCCTATCCTTTGGTGGGACTTATTCAAATATGGAGTGATCGTGATCTGATCGGTCACTCGCTAAGTAAAAACCCAAGCTTGGGAGCAAGCAATGATAAAATAAAGAAGGATTGAAACACAACAGTCCTCTAACGAAATCCAGCTCACAGATCGCAAGCTGAAGTGTATACTCCAAAATCCAGGCTTGAGGAGGATAATTCCGTCCATCAACGACCTCGCCTCTTTTTGGGATCGAAAAAGGTGAACCCGTCCACCCATGACTTCGCCCTCACTCAATCGAAGGTCAAGGAGGATGGATCCATCCATCCATGAACTCAATTCTTTTCAAGCTCGAAGAAGGTGGACTATCCACCTATGACTTCAACCTCACTCAATCCAGGCTTGAGGAGGATGGATCCACCCGTCCATGACGTCGCCTCAATCTAGGCACAAGGAGGATGGATCCCTCCATCCACGACCTTGCCCTCATTTTTCCAACCTCGAAGAAGATGGATCCGTCCATCTACGACTTCGCTTGCCAGATCATGGTGGATGTGATCTGACCATCCACAACCTTGACCAACTCCTTCTCCCCAAAGTGCGAACGAGATCCTAATGCTTAAACAGATGTGATTGGCCATCCGTCAATTGACTCTAGATTCTCGGAGCGTGAACTAGAGTATGAACATTAAATGGTTAACCACCTGGAAAATAACTTGTCCCCAGAGTGTGGATATGATTCTAAATATTATGCAGGCATGACCGACTGGCCAACACGCAAGTATAATCCCCAGAGTGTGGATGCAAATATCGGCAAGCAAGCGAGTGTTATTCGACCACTAAAACTCGTGTCACTTTAACTTTGTTCCCACCAAGTTAAGTTGAAATTAGTGAAGGCGGAGGACGGCTGCCAATTGACAACTTCAATTCTCCTCCGGACTGGGGGCTTAACTCAAACACTTGCTGCTGGCCAAGGTAGCGTCACGTTGGGACTTGACTCAACATTAGATATGTGACCTGAAGCCATGACTTCAAGACTTAATAACCAGATTCAAGTTCAACTCAGAGAATTAAGCCTCGAGTACATTGAACGGAAATGCGAGCGCTAACATACATAGACAAATGAACATAGAGTTATGCTGAAAACAAAAAAGAAATTTTATTCATAATATTCTTTGAAAAAGTAAGTACAAAATCTGTCCAAAGAATCCATATAAGTGGGGGCCAAGCCCGCATCTATACATGGCCTACAAAAAGCAAAAGAAAAGATTATTCCACCTGTCCAAAAGAGAGGAAGAAAAAATGCGAATCTGTTCCTTCGGTTGTCTATCCTTCTTTCTTTTCTTCTACGTAGACCCACATGAGCTGCCGCTTAGAACCCTCTTTTAACCTTTACCTCCCCGGCCTACTCTAATTGGCTTGTCTCCGGTCGGGGGAATCGAAGAAGTCTCCTTCGGATAACTCACAAGGACCAGAATATCCTCTATGTGCAGAAATGGAAGAATGGTGGCACTCTCGATGTTAGAGGGAAGGGGCATGCTGGTCTCAATGATAGTGCCACCCGGAGAAAGACAAGTATCGGGACCGAACTGGGACCCGCCATACCACCACCGCCCTATGAGCCTACTTGGCTTGTTCAATCAAGGCCTTGATTTCCTCCATTATCTGCTCTGCCCGATTCATATATATACCCATTGGAACGCTGCTGGTCGGACCTGAGGAGCCCGTTATGACTACGTCTTCATCAATATTGAAGGTCATTTCAATATTTGGATTGATTTGATGGCCGAGGAGTGCTTCCATTAATTGGTCAACTACATAACTAGCGTCGTGTGTCTCCCCGGTCGAAGTGGTAACCATCACGATTGTAGCCTTTGTTGTAAGTGCCTCCTACTTGTGATGAATTTCTTGAGTTGCAGGAGGATCAGTCGATGCAGAATCTAAGACTAAATGAAGATAAGAGAATATAATAGTAATTTCTTCGGATAGTGCACCTGCATTTTGAGGAATAGGAGAAGTGCCCAGAATACCTTCTTCGGGTTGGCTCCCGTGCTGAGCTGACATGCCTTTCGAGCCACGCTCGACTATTAGGGAAAGTTGAGGCCTATTAAGGTCATATTCTAGAATGATTGAAGGATCAATAGAAGAAGTAAGCTCAGTTTAGGACCCTGTAGGCTTTTCGGAGCCTACTCCGTGATGTTAAATTCTGGATCCTTCCATAGCTTTCGGATGCTTGGCGACCAGTTTTTCTTTATCAAGAGCGATAGTTGTCTCATGCAAGACTTAAGGCTCATCTACGATTAGCACTTGAGTTTCTAGTTCGAACTCATCAATGACAACAGTATTATAGATCACCTTCTCATCCTCAAGAAAGCTATTTCAGGCCTTGTATAATTAGAAAGGATAATCTTCACGAAGCAAGTTTAAGTTGCATTTTGTCAAGACATTAACATTATAAGTAACTAGGAGATCTTCAAATTCACTCTCCACCATGGCCTCAACCGCTTTAACTTCCCTTTCAATCCAGGCATCGACCTCCTCAGCCTTCAGATTCGCTACATACCTCTCTCCCCTAAGTCGTACCTCTCCTCACATGCTTCCTGGTCCACTTTATTAGCTTTATCCTTCTCTGTAAGGGCCTCAGTCAGCTTGGCCCATGCAACTTCTTTCCACGCCTCATCTCTATCTCAGATGAGAATAGTGTTACGGTGGCCCATCTCCTACACTAGGTCTATGTGAGTCTTTCTCATGTTTTCCATGGACTGCCTAGCCTCTTCGGCTATCTGTTTAGCCTCCTTCTCCGTTTTCCTTGAAGTCTCAAGTTCGTTGATGAGTGCCTTATTATTCTACCTTTTTGAGAAAGGTCGCTCTCCAGTTTCTCGATCGTTTTAGCCCGCTGAAGTGATACCGTCGAAACTCTTTTAGCCATTTTAACCCACTCCCGATACTAGTTTTACACGCCATGCACGTAAGCTTGTGCCAATTTTTCTATGTCTTTTAGGATTCTTTTCAAGTTTGGAGGGAAATGGAAGCCATCAAAGCAAATATTTGGGAAGTCTTTCTTCAACTGGACGATTCAGATGGCTCCCTCCCTTGTGTCCTCTATAGCCATTCTGTGATGATGGGAGCTTCTGTTTCAGCTCTACGATGTTGATCATTGGATTTTGGAGCGTGAGGTAGCACTATTTGATGTGCAGATTTGGAAGATAGCCAACCAGAGCCAAATGGTTTCGAAGGTCCTTTTGATGGTGGAGATCACGACCGGGAGTGGCGCCTACTTTGATATGACCTTTCCTTCTCACTATCATAGCACTCGCACTCTTAGCTTGAGTAATAGCTGCAACCATAGTCTCTCTCACTTTCACGCCGCTATGACAACTGGAAGAATGGTGTGAAGGGTGGAGATTGCTGAGCATGGACCCTTGTTTCACTATCATGTTTGTAAAATTAAAATAGAGGCATAATTAGTTATCTGTAGAAATTAAGAAGCATGTGATTAGAAGTTGTGTGGTGCAGTAAAATGTGTGTATGCTTGTGCAAACCCTCCAACCGATCGATTGTGGTAGCTCTGCTTGTGGGTGTTAGCTCCCTTATGTCTATAGAAGTTAGGCCTACGCCAGTTCATGGTGGGAGTGGATCCCCTCTAATCCAAGATCCTGGAATGAAGTTACATCAACTGGAATAGGAACATTTGACAATCCTCTCAATGAACCTTCTATTTACGGAGAAGTGGTCTCCGTACCTATAGAAGTCGTAGCGAGCTGAGTTATTACAATGGTTTTATGCCGCTTGGCTTTATAGGCAAAAGTCTTGCCCCTACTCTTTGATTCTGATGATTGAAGGCCCTATGGAGGCACGACTGTGGGCTCATGTCTAGCTGCTATACTCTCATCATTGCCTTTGATGATTGTAACTCAAGGTGCACTCTAAGCTCCCTCGACTGTGGGAACAGTAGGAGTCCCTCTTCCATTATGCCTTACTGGGACTTCTCTATGAACTCCTGTCAGCCTAATACTCTAGCCTCTTTCAATGATCCCGATGGCGATCAAATTATCATCACTAAGAACTTCATCTATTTCTTTAAGTTCAAAAGGCACTGCCTGGAGCATTATCATTATCTCCTTGAACTACGCTCCGTCGGGACTTTGAATGGAGACTGTAAAAGAAATGCAGCATTGAGTTCAGCATCGATTTGTATTACCCAGTTAATTGATGGAGAAGTTAGAGCACCTACTTCTAACCAACCATCGCCTAGCAAACCCTGATGGGCATCTCACAAAGAACCATTCGTCTTAAAGTAGCTCAACTTACTCCAAGCACCTGCCATGACTTGACAGTTTCTGACCACTTCTAGAAAAGTGGATGAGGTATTATCCCCCCGACTCTTGACAATAAATAAGTATCTGATCACTTCGACGGTCAGGGGATGAAGGAGATGCTCCATAAATATGAGGTATAAGCTATTAAGAAGCGCATATCCGTTCGGATGCAGTTAGGAAGGCGTGATCCTCAAGAAAAATAATACGTCCCGAATGAATTGGTTAAACGGGAGCAATGTTCCGGCCATGCACATGAATCTATTATAAGTAGTGATCCCTTCCAACAGATGGTGCGCCATATCTTCAAGCTCCGGTAATAGAACTTCCTCCAAAGATAGTCCATGCCTAAGAAAAATTCTATCGAGCATATCTTATGAAATTTTGGACCGGATGGAGTCCTCTGGATTCAAAACCAACACTGCACCCGACAGTTCGTCCGAACGTCAGCTGAAATGTCTGGCGTTTCTATTCTAGGAAGTGGAGGACTCTGAACTTCCTTCTGCTTGGAGCTTCCAGGATCCGTGCTATTGAACTCAGTAAAAACCATTAATAAATGGCAAGAAATCTATGTTCCCCTCGGTGTAAAGTGATTGATCATGTTGTGTGTGAAGTGCTCCAAAATACTTTAAATTTCTACATGTTTAAAAGATGGTAAAGCAATAAGACTTTGAGATTCGATCGGAGTGACCATCATCGCAGACCGTCTCAACCATGCCATCCTGACTTCGAAGAATGATCCATGTTAAAATTGATTACGTTTTTCAAGTTACAGTTCCATCGACGAGCTTTGAAATGTGGTCATATATGCAGTTTTTCAATCAATTCAAAATATGCAAGGCTAAAGCTCATCGGAATCAAGTGTTTGAATATGCGAAAGGTAATGACTTATGTATCCACCATAGTTCAAATTGGATCGTTCCCCTGAAGACATAGTTCGTATCGATACAAAACTTGGACTGATAGCCTGTTCGTATCGATGCATTCCATATCGATGCTCATTTGTATCCATCAATTGCATTTCCATACTCTTCATATCCAAGATGATTAGCTTCGTAACCATCAGTCTAACTCCTACAATTCCTCCATCGATCATGGAGGAAGCCTTCCATCATCTTCCATTGGTACACATTTGATAAAGACTTGAAGTCAATGACTCCATAGTCTCTCTCCAGTGTTCTCTTCCTTCCTCTTCACCGAGACGCCACTAACTACTCCCTCGACCATACCCTTTCCCCATTCTAACATTAACAACACTGGAATTGACCATCACCTTGGATGAAGTGTCGTGAAACTCGAATCTCATCATTGTAGAAAGGGTTTTAGTCAATTAGTTACCTAGTTTGGAGAAGTAGACTGAAGGCTAATGGGTTAGTTATCTGGAGATGAAGGTTTTGATAGTTTTATTTCTTTTCGAATCGATATGAAGTAAAACAAAAGCAAGTGAAAATTTTCTAACTCTAGAAACTATAAATATGCTTGTGTATCAACCAAAGAAATGTTTCGTATCCCAATCACTAAACAGAGAGAAATGGTCAACATCCATCAGTACAAAGATTGGCTTCCTTATCCATCAACATGAATCAATCCAAAGACCATTAGCTTGTATCCATTGATACAAAGATCACTACTTGATTATGTTTGGACCGATCAACCCCATCGATACGAAACACCACATTCGTATCCATTAATCCCAGAACCAACATGTTGTATTGATCGATACACGACACGCCGTACTCGGTCTATCTCATATCGATAGCCATTGATATGAAGCATACCTTAATTCATCCTAGATCGATCCAGGAGAGGATTGATATGAAGGAGTGAAAACACAACCATCAATCATTATTGCTTCTCAAATTTCACATCGATCCAAGAGAGGATCGATACGAAAATCGATAAAAAATAAAAAGAAGAGAAAAGAACTTGATAGCGACCCGTGAATGTACAAACATGAATGGGAGTCAGGTAAACATATGTGCATGTATGTCATATTATCATTTGATTTTCGAGGTTAACAAAATTGAATGCTTACCTAGTGAAGACCAAAACAATGAACAATAAATTGCTAGCACTCGACCTTCAGTTAAAACATAAAAATGCATGATCATTGGCACTCTACAACTCGACTTTTATACTACCGAAAATTAATCGTACATCTTTTGATAAAAAGACAACAACTATTCAATGAATTGGATGAAATTTTATCAGAATAAAGATCGCAGCTTTTGAAAGCACGTCATGTTCACACAGGACGTACTTAGGGCGACAAATGTTATCCTGCCTTTTGGCAAGGCCGTGACACCAAGGACTTGAGTAGAGATTGAAGACAACCAGTCCTAAAGATCGGTTATCTACATGTTCACGATGGATACCAAAAACTTGTTTCGAGTCCGGATCGAGCTACTATTGCACGGTATGACAAGAAAAGCTATGAAAGGCAACATTCCAAATTTCAGGTCAATCGGAGTTCGTATGTTCAAATTATGAATCGATCATGATCCACGTGGAACACATCAACTTCGTATCCATCTATCAAGACCCATCATTTCGTATCCATCGGGATCAATACGAAACGAGCACAAGTCCATCAATCAACATCCACTTCGCATCCATCATGCAATAGCACCTCCTTGGTCGATCATAGTTCATTTGTTATACAACTATCATTTCGTATCGATCACACTTCTGCATATTTTGTACCAATCAGCCAATCGATCGATATTAAGCAAGGAGCCAAGCATCGATATGAAATCACATGAAAGCGTCGATACGAATAACATAACTTTGGATGGATATGGAGGAAACAGTCGAACCAAAGGAAATGGTCTTTAGGAATGAAACACAGATCTCCACTAACCTCTCGCTCCACGTCATCGATACGAAACCCATTGATATGCAAGCATCGATACGAAGCCTTCGGTCGAACTAAAAATCCTAACTTGGATCTAGCATAAACTACAAGTCCAAATGTTATGAAATTTTTACAAAAGCTTTCTTATTTACTCAAGAATGTCCATGATCGATCACAGCTCCATCGGACCATTCCTTAATCGATATGAAGTGCACGTGGATCAATCCCAAGCAACCCCAGATCGATTTGGTGGGCCCACCTGCATGTGAGAAAAAGTATTTCGAGGTTTGAGGGAGATATTTTCATATCTACTCCTATAAATAGCTCCCCTGCACGTACTGAAAGGGGTCTTTTGGAACATCTACACTGTTATTCTACTGAAACTTCATTGTAACTTGAGTGGTAGTGATTTGTACTGTTGTAACTCAGTTGAGAATCATCAATAAGCAACAAACTCTTCAAAGTGGACATAAGCTACAATGCCGAACCACTATAAACTCTTGTCTTTGTTCTATTTCTTCTTACTTTGCTTGGTGTGATTGTTAGATTAGCCTCATTTTCCATTTAATTTCTTCATTCTAATCTCTTCAATTACATCTGACGAGTGTTGTTCCCAATTCTGATACAAATAATTTTTAAGCTTTTGCAATTATGTTCACTGTTAAACTATTGAAGTACCATTGGGTAACTATATTTATTGAGTTTGAAAATGATAACTATAAGTTTTTTATAACCAGAATTAAGCTGATACTAACTTATATTTTTGCATGGTGTTTATGTAATGGATGGTAAAATGAATAGCAATAGTATCAACTCCATCGTCATAGTACCCAAAACTTAGGCACAACAAATTTATGCTTAGTTTTCCTTTTCATTCCCTGTATTAATATGTAAATAGCTAGAAAAAAATTCATTCTATACCTCAGCACTCAATACTCCTTTTTTGCAAAGTTGGGGGGTTAACCATCAAATATGAATGTAGAGGTATGTGGAGCTGATAATAATCTATCTCTGGTTTGAATGAGGAGGTAACAACGATCTTTGATGATCAAATGGTAAACGACAAAGCAATTGTACTTGAAAATGAAGCCATTACGCCTAAAGTCAGTATGAAATTTAACACAATTGAGGAATTATTTAGGTGATTTAAATAACATGCGAAGCTTTTGGGATATCCACTAAGAAGAAAGTCTAGTAAAAGAAAGGAAGATGGATACTTAAGACACGTTATGTTTGCATGTAGGATCGATATAGAAATCCTGATTTAACGGCCGAAAATCCATTAATGCCTCAACCAACCAATTGAATATGTTGCAAGGTAAAACACACTTCTAGACTAGGCTAAGATGGGAAATGGTGTGCTAATAAGCTATTCCTTGACCACAGTCACAACTTGAGCCATTCAAAAGCCCAGTTATTTTGATGTTATCGACAAATTGATGAACATGTAAAATGTCAGCTCAAAGTTGGCGATATCGCCGAAATTAGACATAAGAAAAGTTTTAATGCACTACTAGTAGGGGACAATGGACATGAGAAGTTTTCTTTTATTGAAAAGGACTACAGAAACTACCTTGATAAGGGAAGACAATTACGACTTGGACAAGGAGATGCTGTTGTGATTCAAAAATATTTTCTTTAAATGCAAGCTCTAAATTTGAATTCTGTTTTTGGCATAGACTTAGATTACGATGCATGACTCGAAAATGTTTTTCGACAGATGCCAGAAGTAAGGAAGTTTACAAAGAAGTTGATGATGTGGTTATTTTCGACACAACATACTTGATATACAAGAATGAATTGCCTTTTGTTCCTTTTGTTGGAATCAACCATCACCAGCAATAAATTTTGTTAGTGTGTAGGTTGATTTGAAGTGAGATAATAGATACATTCATACAGATTTTTGGAACATATCTTGGATGCATGTTCGATGTTACTCCTCTGGAAGTAATTACCGATCAAGACATAGCTATGAAAAGTGCAATAGAGATCGTCTTTCCTAATACTAAACATTGACTATGTCTATAGCATGTGAGGATGAAGTTTCCTTAAAAATTTGGAAGTCATGCTGTATGAATCAATTAAAGGTAATTTTCAAAAAGTTGTATATGATACACACGATTCAGATGAATCTAAAAAAAGATGGAAGATGATTGTTTGAAACAAAAATAGCACAAACACCCAATATATTGAATAGAGAATAAAATGTAAGGAAAATAAATGACAAACGAGTAAGAAAGAACACATAGAGTTTGTAGTGGTTCAGCTAGTTTTTGCTTACGTCCACTTAGTGGTTTTTATTGCTTATTTTCTGTGTTGGATGCAAAAGTTCTTATAGCTCGGTATGACTCTGACAATGATTACAAGAAATAAGAGTAAGAAGATCAAGACCCAAAAGATCCCTAAAAATGAGCCATACATTCCTATTTATCGACGTAAACAGCCTAATATCTCGCATCCACAATCCCATCTCAATTTCCATGCCATGAACAAGTCCCTTGGAGAAAATGGCGGCCATATCATCACTTTACATGGATCATACCAATGCAACCTCCTAAATCAGTGCTGATCCATAAGATAGCCAACATGGCTGTTGTCAACTCTTTGTGTTGACTCAATTCTTGGTTAGCTTTGTATTTCCAAACATGTTTAAACGCCATTATTAGCTTGTTTGTGGGTCAAAATAATGGATATGTGGAAGAATGGAGTTGCTTATCCTAGTGCTTGTGGAGATTGATAGGGAATTGCATTTAATCAACAAAACACACTTGAAATGTGGTTATTACATCAAGTAGAGTAGGTAGGCATAAGATGCGCTCTATTGGTGGAGTATTTGTGGGTCGGTACCAATCCATGGTGTTAGGTCGATACTAATCCAACATTTAAGTGGATGTCGAGTTGTGAATTCTTGCCATGGATTTGCATTTGCATTATAATCATGGATGTATTTGGTTTTTTAGGCTTCGCAGCAGTCTCTCCGGGCGTCTTGCCTTGATATCATTGAAGTTTGACACGTCGTGTTCGCCTAAATACTGCCCGGTCAAAAGGCGATATACCACTTGCCTCTTAGAGCATGTCTTGCGAATGAAAGGCATGATTTTCTCAAGAACCGATGTTGAATTTGATGGTATATTAGTAGTTGAATTTTTGGTAATTAGTTGATCAAGCTGTTGTGAACCATCTTATTCTTTTGAATTCTCCTATCAATAAAGGATTGTTCCAAACCTGTTATAGCCTAAAACTCTAGACTCTACCTAAGTGAAGTCTATACATCATCATCATTTCTCTTTCATTCAAAGTTATTACGTCATATTAAAACCGTCTCATGTTCATTCAGGAATTGGCAGTTGTATTCTAATTGCAAGGCTCTCAGATCCTTTTATCAATTATGTATCTATTTTAAGGCCTAATATCTCTGGATCAATTTATATTCAATTTAATGCACGATCTCTCCCGATCGTTTAATGTTTAGTTTAATGTGCAATCTTTCAGGATCGTTAAGAAAATTCTTGGCCATTCAGGGGCGACAAGTAAATCCACGATTTCTCCAGATCATTAAACAAATCCATAGCCTTTCGGGGTTGATATTCAAACTTATGGTCGTTTTGGACCGTTACTAAAATCAATGGCTGTTCGGAGACGATAATCAAATCTGTGGTCTCTCTGAAGCGTTAATCAAATCCACGACCATTCGGGGCCGATAATCAAATCCATAATTTCTTGGCACCTTAAATCAAAACCATAGTCATTCGGGGCCGATAATCAAGCCTATGGTCTCTCCAGACCCATGCTGAGCCCGTTCCGCTTGCTCTTTAGTGGGGGACTCAATGACAATTAATCCCATCTGCTCACCCTCTTGTAAGGGGACTTACTTTTTGCACTTCGATCACGTCTCTCCGGATGGAACTTAAAGCGATCAATATCAGTCATCACATTCAATGTGCAATTTAATAATCAAATTCAAATTTCAAAAGCAACAAAAAGTCTAATATCCCGCCTCGCCAGATGCTACAGTCTAGCATCTAGCTCAGACCGTGCCTAGGGACCGTTCGAGATCCCATACATGAGTAAATGCTAGACTACAACACATTTTTTTTTGTTAAAATGGGGATATAGATTGCGAGAACCAAACCTTACTCCTTGCCATCACGATCAAGATATGACTATCCTTGACCTTGTTCAAGGGCCATTCCATTCACTACGGTTGATGGCATCTCTTATTCCTCCATTGCAGCTCACTTCCTACATATTGCTATAGTTGGTCATTTCTGCCTGTTCTTCGATCAGATCATATAAATTCCAACAATCATTCATGTTATGCCCATCCAGCTATCGAACAGGCAATATTTTTGGATGTTCTTTCTCTATCTGTGGGCTCTCTCCTTGTCGGCTTTTGATAGGGATATGTCCCATGACATCCAAATAAATCCGCTCTAGTGTTTCATTCAAATCCATATAAGAAGAAGATTTTGGTTCCTCTTTTGTCACTTTAATCCTTCAATCCATCATCTATCTTTCGTTTTCCTTTGCTAGATCCTTCTCTAGGAAGTCCTCCGCCATCCACAATATGATTTCTTCTTGATCAGCCTCAACGTCCTCCTGATGTAGGTATTTATCGACTTTATGATAAAATTCTAGGAGATCCCTTAGAGGATCTCATTCCAAAGCAACCATGAAATCCTTCTTAGCAGTTATTACTTAACCGCAGCCATCAGAAGCATTGAAGGTTCTGGCTTATCGACCAAGGCTGTCGCATTTAACCTTGTCAAAATCTCCTGAGAGTCTCTCTAGCCCTCTGCTTCATACTTTATAAAATGATTACATTCTTGGGTCATGAGATATAGACGTGGTGCTGCTTCACAAGTTTGTTTACTAACTTGGCCCATGTGCCCATGCACCCATTTTCTAGTCGTCCAAACCATAGCACCGCCAAATCTATTAAATATAAATGGAAATACCATCCTATAACCTCTGTAGAAGCACCCAACACCACTATGCGCTGGATGTACCTCATCAAATAAAATGATGGGTCCGTCTTCCCATCATACATTTCCAACGTAGATAACTTGAAATCAGGCGGATTCCCAGCGTGTCGAATGTTCGAAATGAACAGACTCCTATTCATATCCTCCAAGCTCCAATTAGGAAGTCTGCCCCTTGTAGCTTGCCTTACCATCTCAGCAAGTCTGTCATTGTCATTCAAATGAACTCCCATGTTTGCGTTCTCAGCCTACCCCGACTCTGCAAGAGAATTCTGGCGCATACTACTCCGATCATGCTTCGACAATTTGATTCACATTCAAACACTCTACATAATTTCTAGGATGCACATCATTCCTTCGTAGACCAACATGACCTGTGCCCCTAAGTATTTGTGGATCGGTACCGATCTGTGCTTATGGGTCGGTACATACCCATATGTTTTTCTCGGGTTTTTTCCAAGTGGTTCTCCTCCACTTCTAGCTACTAGCGCTCTAGCTTTTGGTCTTTGATCCTGATTTGCAGCAACTCCGGCTTTTCCCATCTGTCCTATTCTCCCGAAGGAATTCTTCATCATCTCTTTCTGGCGAGAAATCACTCTATGCTGCCATACATTCATCATAGTTTCTATCTCATCCCTGGTTATGTAGAGTAATGGAGGGTTTGCTCCTAAGGATGCCTCTTGGTTATCCCATTGTTGATTTCCCATAACAACATTCCTCCTAGCTGATTGTCTTGTCATCTTGAATATTTCCAAGTCTCAGATTACAGATTTCAACGATGAAAGCACCATAATGTTTAAATCAAAAACGACACAAATATCTAATAGATTGAATAAAGAATAAAAAGTGAAGAAAATCAATGAAAATTTAGTTAGAAAGAACACGCAGAGTTTACAACGCTTTGGCTAACCTTGACCTATGTCCAATTAATAATTCGATTGCTTATATTCTGTCTTGAATGCACAAGTTATTGCAAGTTAGTATGACTCAGTTAGTGATTACAAGAAATAAGATTAAGAAGATCAAAAGCCAAAAGTTTCATAGAAATAAGTCATACCCTCTTTATTTATACAGACAGAAATCCTAAAATCTTGCCTTCACATCTCATCTCGATTTCCACGCCACGACCAAGTGCCCTAGAGAAAATAGCAGCCACACCATCACTTTTTGTGGATCGGTACCGATCCAACCTCTTGGATCGGTTTCGATCCATAAAATAGCCAAAATGGCTATGGTAACTCTTTTTTTTGCTCGATTCTTATTAGCTTCATGTTTCCAAACTTGTTCGCACTATTATTGGCTTATTTCTATCTGCAATGTTAAAGTTATCATTGAATTTCCTCCGCTATCAACTTATGTCGCTCGCCTTCCTACAGTTCTATCAGTTTCTCCAGCATCTCCTCTAGTTTTCACCAATCCCTTTAGTTTTCTGGAACCATCTCTTAAGTACACTGATCCCTCTTGCAATCCAATGTTGATTGTGCCTGTTTCAGTAAATGACTTAGGTAATATCTCATCTATCTCTCCTCTGTTGGCCGGTGGAAATGTTCATAGAAAGTGGGTGAATACTATATTGTGTGATGTCGGTAGAATCGATGGTATCATGTCGGATTTGATGGATGCTTCTATCGAAGCAGGGCATGATGCCGTGTTGCTCAGTTCACACATTACCTGCTTGTGGAAATATTAATTCCAATTTTTTCGAAATCTCAAACAGCAGTGATTCCAGTTCCTTGCTTCAATCCTCAATTTTCATCCCCTATGCCTAGTAGCTAGTGGTCTTCTTCTTTTGCTGTGTTAACATGGAATGTAGGAAATACTTTCCCCGTTCTTTCGAGATTGTAGAGGTTGGCGGTACTGTGTTTCCTCCAATTGAAATATTAGAAGCGGGGGCGGATATTTAGGTCGAGTATTTAGTGGGCTTCATCCTTGATTCTTATCCCCCTTATTAAGCTGGTTATGATAATTGTCGACAATTTGGAATATCAAGGGTAGATTTCAAATCCACTTTGGTAATTCTATGTTCTTCTTCAAATTTTCCAAAAAGCAGAAACACTTTGGGTCCTTGAGGCCGATCCATCCATTATTACCGGTCAACCATTCATTATCACCCTTTGTACTACGATGATGGATAAAACTAAAGAATAAATTCTTTCTATTCTAGTTTGGGCTCATTTCTTGTATATCCCTTTAGCGTTGCAACCCTAAGCTTGGGCTGAATTAGCTTGTGGATGTTATTGAAAAGCTTAAATGTTTTGATGCTAATATTATAACTTAAAATAAGTAAATGTATGCCAAGGCTCATAGTATCGCCTAAAAAGTCTTTACCTTCCAAAAAAATTGTTCGTATTGCTTAAGGACATGTGTAGATCTCAATTACAGTTGGAAATAAGATATTTACATGTCATGACACACTTTTGGTCATCTTATGGTAGCCCGTAAACAACAGGCTAGTAATGCTCCTGTTCCACTTGCCGATAGGATTCCTCTTCTTCATCCTTCAGTTATGAAGTGTATTCTGATATTTCGTCCAGCTATTGATGCTTCACCTTTTGAGATTATGATGCAGCCTTCAATCCCCTATCCTCCCCTTGTATGTTATCGATGACTATTCTATGGCTAAGTCGGATGTGGTTATTCCTCTTATTAGTGATGTTTTTGCTCTATCTTTGGTGGAACCATTGGAGGATCCATCTCCTATTGATTTTTTCTCGATCATTCTGAACAAGCTTGGGTCCATGGGTCTTTGGCCAGGCGATACAAGCCATCTATTGGAATCTTTTTCAAGTATGTAGGAGTTGAAGGTAAGGAGAATTGCTTGTTCTATCAGGCGGACGATGAAGTGCTTTCTTTATATGCTCTGGATGAGGTTGGTGATCGTAACAAATCTGTGTTGGCCGATGACATTTGGGGTATAAAGTATTTATACAACACTGATTCAGTGGATTTTGTTCCTTCATTAGTTTGTCTTTTTTCTAGATACTTTCATATCATTGGCCATGTCTCACCTAAGGATGGGCGTGACGTCTCATCTTATGAGGGGTACCGGCATGGTCTATTTAGTAGTATAGGTATTCTGCCTATATATCGGGCTTGTATTTTTTAAGTTGTTTCGGCGCATATGCCAAACACATATGTCTAATTTCATTTATAAAAGTGGACGATCCATTTTAAAGCCAACTAGATTTGCTAAAATAAAAAATGTATTTATGCACTTGATAAATTTAACGAATTTCAAGCAAAGCTAACAACTAAGATATATTGTGATATAGCTGAAAGCAAAGAGTGTTGCATGGACATAGAGTTCGACGTACACAAAGACGTGGCTATTGAAAATTGTAGAAAATTAATGAGATTTAATGTTTTATTCAAAAAGGAGAAATGCGAAGTAAGTTGTAGCTGTTGCAAGTTTGAGTTTCGAGGTATACTTTGCAGGCATGCACTTCTTGTCTTAATTAAAAATAATATGATGGTTGCCCCAAATACATATTAGATAGATGGATAAAAGATGTACTAAGGTCTCATACAAACATCCTACTTAATTATGATGATTCACGAGTAACTTCTGAACAATTGGGTATAAAAAGATGTGGAGTGAACTTTTGAAAGCAGCAGACTTAGCAATAGATAATGAACATTGTTTTAAACGTGTCTTTGAGTGGATAGAAAATAAAAGGATTGTATTGTTTAAAGAAATAAGGTGCATATCTTAAATGCACGAATGATGCAAATATCATAGATAGTAGTAATGAAATCGAAGAATGTCCGAATGTGCAAGATCCAAAATGAAAGAAAACCAAAGTTTGCACTCATACAAATAGAATCAAGTCGTCGTTGGAAAAAAAAAAAACAAAGAAAAGTGGGAAAAAGAATCTGGCAAGCGAGAGTATCAGGTGAGAGCATAGGTTTTATTATGTGAATTGTATACATCGCTTAAATTGACAGTACTTCAGTTTTGAGTGTGTAGTTATGTACGTATGTGTTAGAAAGTTATTATATTTATGTAATATTAGAGATCTATTGTTAGATATTTCATATCACTATGTCTGATTATCATGTTTTCAATATCCTACATTATGGTGTAGATTCGATATCAACCAACCAAGTTAATATGTGTGAAGTAGAATGATACCTAAAGGTTACTATGGTTATTTTGTTTATATAGGATTAGAGTTCTACAGATTCCCCTTGGTTCTCCATTATTTTAATACTAGTAAAATGAGTACGGTCTCAACAACTTGCACAATGTCAATTTCCTTTGTAAGCTGTTGAAAGTATATTCAAAAGCTTTTCCTTTACTATTTTGCACGAAGGAGTTGGTGATCCATTTATTTCTTTGAAAAAAGTAAGGAGATCAGAAAAGAATATAACAATACTTAATCCTCAAAACTAGAAACTGTATCTGGAAGTGGATATTCCTTGCAACAAAAACTATTTTCTTTCATCATTGTACAAAACGGCATATTTTTTTTATATCATATCCAAAACTATTTCTATTTAATTTTATTCATATTGTCGTAGCATGTATTGATGCATGTTTGCCGGTATATTTAATGTAGAGAAACATGAGATCTACGTGGAGCTATGAAGAACATATACAACCTTTACATGCCTAAGATCATTTCATGGTCAAAAAGAGCGTATTATAATATATAACTATTTAACTTGATTGTTTTACAACATAGTTCCTTTTTTTAGGAGCCTCATCATTCTATTAACAATGCTACATGTAGAATCAACGTGTCTATTTTTTTGCCTCATTTTGCTTAGCTAATGAACCAAACACCCACTATACCAAACACCCGTTGGTTTGCTTCAAAATTGTATTCTGGCTCAATAATATGATGTTGTGAGTCTCTTCACTATAGAAGTTTTAATTTCATCAACCTTTTCATCTTCTTTTTTGTTTCCGCTTCTAATAGTTTATTGTTCATATAGGTATACGATGGACCAACTAAACATAAGAATGAAACGATCATCAATGCAAGAAACATCCATTACAAGATATACTATGATTAGCAGCGATAGGTGGCGACGGTTGTCGACGACCCGTCGACTTTTTACGACAGCTAGCGACAGTTACCCATTTTATTAATTACCAAATTAAATAATTGATTTATTTAATTTCCATTGCTTTCTTAAAAATATTTAAATATACTAATTTAATTCCTAAAAATAAACAAGATATTTTAGCACAATCATTCAGTATAATGACTATTATACTTGGCTAAATTAATATTTTTGACGATCTGTCTTTGCATAACTCGAATATTTAACGTTATTGAAAATTTAACTCCCATCACCGATCTATGCGGCTTTTAGTTGGTCCATTAAATAACTTCGATAAAGTTGATTTTATGTAATATTTTTACGAATTAAAATATGTTTAAACTGTTAGGTACTTAATTATGAATTTTTAACTGGATTTAGCATGATAAATTATATAAAATAAAATGATTGATAGAAAATTAAATTTATTGGATCTCATGTCGATTTCAGTATATTTGACCTATTTCCAAAAGATGATGAATTTTTTTCGGCCATTTTTTTATGAGTCCAACTGCATAGATTAGATTAATACATCACCAAGCATCGATGGTTCGAATTTGGACTTGTTCCAAGGTTGTTCAGCCTTCAAACGAAGGACTTTTAGTCGGAATATCGACGAATGACCGTAAATTTAAAATTCAAGATCAACACTATATTTTTTTATCATCTTTTGGAAATATGTCAAATATACCTTGGATCGACATAAGATCTAATAAATTAATTTTTCGATTGATTATGTAATTTTACATTACTTCATCATGCTTAATGGATCGACCAAAAGTTATATAAATTGGTCGTAGGAGTTACATATTTAATAACGTTAAATGCTCGAATTACGCGAAGGTAGATAATCAAAAATGTTAATATAACTGATCAGAACAGTCGATACATTGAATGGATGTGCTAAAATATCTTGTCTATTTTTTAGAAATTAACTTAGTACTTTAGACATTTTTAAAAAAAATGTAGAATGAATAATTTTTTTTAAAAAAACATAAAAAGTTATCTCGCCATCACTAGCAGACGACATGTCGAGTATACAGAATGAAACCTTGCGGCTTTTCCTCATTCTCCCTATTTCTCATCATATTTTCACACATGCAATAAAACCTAACCATGCTGCCATTGCCCCCTTCGACTACCGCCGCCTCTCGCCAACTTCACCTTAGGCTGCCATAACTCACTGGAATCACCGGTCTCTCCAATACATCTTAATTTAGAAAAAAAATTAACCCTACTTTCTTATTTGGGGCTAATTGGTACGACTATGGGTTTGCAATTAATAATTATTGCATATTATTTGATGATAATAGTGTGTTACATGATTTGGATATATTAATTACTGTTGCGATTCTTTAATTTGTAATTAAAAATTTGGGTTGGTTTAAATCCAAAAATTAATGTATAATTATTGATTAATATGTTTGTTGATTAGTTTACACAATTTTCATCTATAATATAGAATAATTTTAGGGCTGATATGTATGGCTAAATAGTCAATATGTTAAATATAAAGCTTACGGTTAAACATAATTAATTTATTTTAAATAATTAGTGTATGTTAATTATAAATGTTAACGGTAAGTATAAAACAAAGTTATTTTTAATGATAAATTATTTTGGTAACTAATTAATTAGTAGCCTTTTTGCAAACTTCAAATTTTATTAAAAAATAGTTAAATTAAAATTTTAAATAGTTAAATGCATTATAAAATATGTTTTAAAATTTCAAATTTAGTTAATAAATATTTAAATACTTGAATGAATTGTAAAATATGGTTTAAAATTTAGTTTGCAGTCATCACGATCCACTATAAAGCTGACTAGCCTTGCTACAAAATTTGTGTATTTTGAATGTAGTTTTAATAGTAAATTTCTTTTGAAACAAATTATTAACCATAAAACTCACTTAAGAATAAAGGCATGAAGGACGACCCACAAAAGTTCTTAAAAAAGCTTCGCAAGAATTGAAAAGAAGGGTTTCAATGGCATTAAAGTAGTTTTCGAAGAAGTTAGATTGACACCGCAAGCACCTCATGCACCTAAAAGTTTTGAGCGAAACTAGAGCATTCGAAGGAGTCGCAAGGTTAGAAAGGCCATCCTTCCGCCTCAGTTAATCCTTTCGACGCAGTTGATTCCGCATACATGATGAAGTCCTATATAAGCTTGAAGCACCTTTTGAAAGTATCAAATAATAGGCTCACTCATAAGAACCAAACCCTTCGAAATGGTTGGTTTCGTACTGTTAATCTTCCATATAGGGACACTATACCACTGTGTACCATTCAAAAGCAAAAATATACCTTTTGAAATGGTTGGACCCTTCTGCAAGTATAAAGAAAACTTCGCATGAGACTACGTGACCTTTTCTAATGATCCTCTCGTCACCTACGAGTCCTTTCAAAACCATTCGAAAGCACTTCCTCACTTACTCAATTAATCACTCATCATGATTAGCATCAGGCTAAAGCAACCAATAAGAGGTTTCAAAGGAGAAGGATTTGGTAGTGCTTCTGCTTGCGTCCAAATAACGCGATAGGAAACCTTGCCCCCTTCGCTACTAAAAGAGGCATACCTTTCAAAGGTTTTGAAAGGTTCTAGAAGTACATGAAAGTAGCATCGAGGAATGTTGGAACAATATCCACTGTTAATGTACATTTGAGGCAAAAGGACTAATTCAAACATAATAAGAGACCGGACATCCGCCTTTGAAGCTATGGAACCGGAAGGACAAAGGCGAAAGGTTAGAAGAGAGACCTTTCAACAGCTTCGAAAGGATGGGAGTGGAAGGGGTCATCCCGCATATAAAAATATGACCCGAGGGGTACAAGCTTGAATGGAAGTTTGGAACTCTGAAATTTCTTTTTTATTTCATAGAAAAATCTTATAATCTTAAATCAATTTGGGGAAAATTCTCTTATTTGTAATCCAATTTAGATAAATAAAAAGGAGTGGATGCATGGATCCAATATCGATTTTGAATATGAGGACGATCATTTGACCATTAGCTCTACTAATGACCAATTGTATATGATACTCACTTATTTTCTTAATATTTATTGTACTATTTTATTTTTCACATAATTAAATAAATATTTTTTTAATAAAATAAAATTCTTATCCAAATAAATATTTTATTCAAATAATATTTTATTATAAATTTGAATAGTACAAATTTGAGCTTTGGCTACATTTAAACAATTTCAATTATAATTCAATTTCAGTTACAAAACTATTTTTAATTTACAATTTACATCTCACTACATATTCACTCAACACTCGTATTTTTATCCTCAACTCTGTTCCAACCTGAATCCAGCATCTGAGCTATCTAAAAAATAAACACTAATGCGGTAAAATTGAAAAAGAAAATATTTTGCAATAAAAAATAAAGTGAGTGTTTTGAAAATATTATTTGCCTCAGTTATTTAGGTTTTTCATCATCATTTTTCTTTTGAATTC
The DNA here is from genome assembly GCA_030765085.1 of Allium cepa. Taxonomy (NCBI): domain Eukaryota; kingdom Viridiplantae; phylum Streptophyta; class Magnoliopsida; order Asparagales; family Amaryllidaceae; genus Allium; species Allium cepa. Next base: position 514,883,010 of record CM060941.1, read on the forward strand.
ATCTTATATGAATAGCTTGTAATAGTATAGTGTCTCGCTGTACATGTCACAAGACTGTGCACACCAATATACACTTACTTGTTAAAATTACATAAACAGGTGAGCACAAGGTCAAACTCAAGCCAAGATAGGATTCAACACAAGTGCAAAGACTTCATCAAAACATTTACAAAGTTGGACTTCAGACACAGCAGGCTAACATGCTTACACGAACAAGCGAACCAGACCCCATCCACAAATGCATTCAGACGTCAATAAGACAAACTCAAGTATGTACATGAACGCAAAGAAATGCAACAACACTTCCTATGGCCGTTTCAATTATTAGTGCACAAACTTCAAATGCAACTGGACATTTAACTGGAGTACACATGAGGACAACCAGCCTGCAAATGCAAATGTAAAAGAAAGGAGCAAATAGCAATACAAAGCAATCAAGCATGGTCAGGCTTGCAACCAGTCAAAGCATAGTAAAAGGTTCAGACATGAATACACATGAAGAAATACTCATGAGCAAATGAAAACTTGAATACAAGTTTAGTGCAACATATCAAAACATCATAATACAGACAATACAACATCAATAGACCATCACAAATCAGAGGCATGTACAAAGTTTTTATCACCAGATATTAAAGTGTAACTCAACACAGACACGACTTAAGACTAGAACATTAATGCAACATGAAGACTTATATGAACATGTAGCAAGGTAGTTTTCAAATCAATGTACACATGAACACCACCATCACAATGTAGTCCGCTAGACATGTATGCATTACAAAGGAGACCAGAGCCAAGTGCATCAAATAAAAACAGTTGACATGAACATAAGTGAGTGCAACATAAACAACACACATCACCAACATGTGGAACCAAACTACAATGACCAGGGGAGTGCATCAGACTCAAAGCAAAATGACGACCAGACTCTATAATGCAACAACAATGAGCGGTGGAGACATCAAGTTAACCAAGTGGATAGGCACAAACATATATGTATGTATATACGTGGTGATTCACAAATAGGTCAACATGAAGTGCAAACAAGGATATGTATACATGAATTAACATTGTAGTTCGAAAAACAAGTCGTTAACAGTTTACATGAAGTAATGGATTATATCAATATGAATAGGTCACGTTTCAAAAAGAAACATTAGTAAATTATTCAAAAGTTTGAAAATTAAATGCCAGAAAAGAATGGAATCAGTGAACAAGCCATAAAATCAAAATTATCTCAAATTTCAAAGTGGCGAAGTCACCGGAGCAAAAAGAACAAAACCAACTCAGAGAAAATCAAACGATGCCATGTAATGAACAGGTCAATTTCACCACATCGTTCGATCAAAAATCAATTGTAGAGCAAATCACATGAAGAATTCAAATGAGAAATATACGAACGAGAATTAAGGGCTTTAATCCCTATAAAATCCAAATTACATCATCAGTCGAATTGCAATTCGAGTTCAAGCAAATACTAGGGCAAGCCATTGAAATAAATCGCAAGATAATAACTCGAATCAAAGTTGAGTATTATCAAAAATTGAAAAAGGGAAAAATCGTATACCATTTTAAAATTCGAGCTCGACATATTTGAAGCAGCAGTGAACAGTCCAACTTATCAAGGAAGCATCAAAGTGAATTGAGAGCATACCAGCAAATGTTTCGAGCATTAATTTCTCAACCAGCGGCTCAAATGATCAGAACCCTAATTTGAGAAGAAGAACAAAAATAAAAGAGGCAATCGAAGTTAGTACAGAAAGAATAAAGGGAAGACTGTCTTTTATTAATTTAATGGGCCGGTTTCATTTTTTATTTTTGGGCTTGAGGTATAAAGAATTGGGTTTTGTTTTCTTATTTTTATTTTTTTTTACATTTGTAATTTTACTTTTGAATTGGTTAGCTTTCTGGTTGTGTAACTAGGTTACGAACTACGTGGCGTAGTTCGGAGAATTCGCAACTCAGTAGCGGAGTTGTGGCTTGGTTTGAGCTTAGAGTTAGGTTAGTGAAGTTAGTGGATGTCGAGAGTTTACGTGTGTTTGAAAGCGTCTGACTACTTAATTTCTAGTAGAAACCTTAGTGGCAGTACGTAGGCAGGTTATTGCCGAAGATGGGTAAATTTGTGTGTGATCTTTACTGCATTACTTTCTGTTATTGTTTTCATTTCCACATTAATTTTTATTGTTTGTAGTATCATCCTATTCAACCCCCTCTACGGTGAAAATATCCTACAAGTGGTATCAGAGCTAGGAACAAAAATCAATTTTTGTTTTAAAATTTTGTTTTTAAAATAGCTTCTTTTAAGAATGCTTTTACTGAAGGTCAGTCCATAGTTAGACCACCTATGTTTAATGATGAATATGCATATTGGAAAAATAGAATGAAAATTTCTCTGAAAACCATAGACGCATGGAATATGTTAAGACAGGATATAACACACCAACAATAATGGCAGATAATCAAGAGGTTGAAAAACCTATGGATCAATGGACAAATCTTGAAAATAAACTGCAAAATGCTAATGCTAAAGCTATGAATTCTATCATTTGTTCATTAGATCAAATTGAATTTAATCGTGTCTCACATTGTCTAACTGCGTTGGAAATTTGGCACACACTTGAAGTAACCTATGAAGGAACTTCCTAACTCAGAGAATCTGGCCTTGCCATGCTTAGTAGCAAGTACGAGAACTTCACAATGGCAAAGGATGGAAGTGTCAAAGAAATGTATGGATGACTTTCTAATCTCGTATACAAATCAAAATCTCTAGGAAGACCATACACAAGCAGGAAATAGTTCTAAAAATCCTTAGAATTGTTTCACAAGATTTTGAAGCAAAGGTGATTACCATCCAAGAATTAGAGGATCTAAACCAAGTTCAATTTGAAAAATTAATCAATAATCTCACCTCTTATGAGCTAGAAATCAAAATCAAGGAAGAACGTGAAGGAGGAGATATGCAAAAGAAATCAATAGCTCTCAAAGGAACAATAGAAAGTGAAGATGATGATGATGATAGAGCAGCTGAACTGGCACCGATAATAAAGAGATTCAAAAGGTTGAACCGAAAATATGGAACTCCTGCCCTAAATCAAAAACTAAAGAGCAGAACCGTCCAAATTCTAGACAACTCAGAAGAGCATGAGATCATTTGTCGCCATTGCAATAAACCTTGTTATATCAAACCAAATTGTCCTTAAACTCAATTCAGCAAAGGAAAGAAACCAAAAAGGAGAAGTGTTGCAGCAACTTGGAATAAAAGTGATGAAGATGATAAAAGCACTGGCGCTGAGGGTGGAAAAGAAAATCTGTCTCTTCGAGGAGAAACAAGTGGCAGCGATGATGGCTAGCCAAGCAAGGTATCAAAACTTACTCACTCGTAATTACTTATATATTTTCATGAAGTAAATGACTGTTTTGAACGACTTAGAGAGAAGTACGCTAAAATTGAATCACAACGAGATAGTTTGATAGAACTAAATAAGCACCTTGATCAATTGGTTAAAAACTATCGAAATAAGAGCCCTAAGTATGATAAGTGTCCATCGTTTTAAAAGGAAATAAAAAAATTAGAAACTAGAATTAAATCACTTGAAAATGCAATTCTGACTTTGAAAGAAAGTGAAAACACTAGGAGAGAAAATTATATTAAAAAGTGCACCTTGTTATTGATTGAAAATGAATCTCTCAAAACACAAGTCCAGCAATTTTCTACAACTTTAGGAAGATTCTATAATGGAGAAAGATCACTAAATATGTTATTAAAGAAACAAACTGTTAATACTGCTAGACAAAGAATTAAGTATACTCTATCTGAAAGAGTTAGAAGTGAAACTAATCATGTCAATTCCAAGTGCATGATTTTTGAAAAAATTGGACACAATCACAACGATTGCTGATATAGACCCAAATCTGTGAAAACCATACCAATTTGGGTTCCTAATGGAACGAATGTAAAATCTCTTAAATCAAACAAATCTGGGTGCCAAAAGGGACAAACATAAATTGTTTTAGTTTTATGCAAAGTTGTTTTTCAAAATCGTTTGTCAATAACAATCATGGACCTATAAAAATTAATAGGTTATAAGAATCTTTCCTCATGTTGGTGTGTTGGCAGACTAAGGAAAAACAACAGTGGTACCTGGATTCTGGCTGTTCTAGGTACACGACGGGTGACAAATCAAAGTTCCTTAGCTTAGAGAAGTACAAAGGTGGCAGATTCAAAATAGGCAATGAAGGATGTATTATATGTTGAAAATCTGCACCATAATCTGATTTCAATCAGCCAGTGATCAAATGAGAAAATTTGAGCACAACTAAATTTGACATGGATGAAAAAGGTAAGGTAGTTGATTAAAAGAAATATCGAGGTATGATTGATCACTTCTTTATCTTACCACTTCCAGACATTATGTTCTCTGCTTGCTTATGTACATGGTTTCAATCAAATCCAAAAGAATCTCATTTTAAAAGCTGTAAAAGGATTATACAGTATCTATTGCACACACCACAATTTGGTCTATGGAATCCAACTTACGAAAACTTAGATTTAAAGGGGTATTCAAATGCAGATTATGCTGGTAGTCTGGTTGATAGAAAAATTACTAATGGAATGTGTTTCATGTAGGGACATTCATTAGTTGCATCACTTTCACAAAGAAAATATCTGTATAAATTTTATTTCAGCTGATTTTCTGTTGGTAGACATTTAAAAAAAACCCTTCCAGAAAATAATTTTTGTCGGCTATTTCTCAATTTAGCAATTTCAGAAATTTGATTTTATATTTTTGGAATTGATCACAAATGTCTATGTTAACTAACCTGACTCCCTATGGATTATTGAAAAGGAAAATAATGACTGAAAAAATTTGATGAGTGTTGATATTAATCATAAATTATGACTTGAGACAGTATATTTAGTAAATTTCTTTAAAAATTTAAATCAAAATTTGTAATAACTTTTATTGGCAAAAATATTATCACCATCTCTATTTCTATCATATTTCTAACGACCATCACTCATCAAAAATCAATATAGTATGTCAAAATGTGATATCTAAACAGGAAATTATTCCTTTTTTAATTAACTAGCAATAAAATTGTCCTAAAGTACTCACTCTCATTTAAAAGTCCATACAGTTATGAATGGGTGAAGTACTTAGAATCTTTGATTATGTGCTTTCATGCTCATCTAAAAGTCCTCATAGTTATGCATGTATGGAACACATATCAAATTGAAATAAAATAGTCAAGTTGATTCTAATCCTATTTAAAAGTCCTCATGGTTATGCATGGTTAGAAGATGCTTGAAATTCTATTTTTAAATTTAAAGAATACTACTAATCTCATTTAAAAGTCCTAACGATTATGCATGGTTAATAAGTATTTAACCATTTTCTGTCATAAATATACCACAAATAGACAAAAATATATGGTTTTTCTATATCAACATTACCCCTATCACTCTAAAATGGAATATGCGCCTGACAGAGTATTTATGATTTTTTGTTTGATTTTTTATTGAAATTTCATATTTATACTCAATTAGGTATTAATGTTGTATTAATGTCTATCACTGTATCTTTATTTTTCTAACACTGTTAATCTTTTGCAATAACAAAAGAGGGAGAGAAGTTAAGATTTTGGAAAATAAATTCAAATATTTGTTTTTTAATTGCATATTCTCATCTAGGTACATTGCATTTGTTTATTGTTTATTATTTTCATATTTTTTATTCTTTTTTTTCATGCATACGTGAAGGGGAAGCTTTTTCGTAGGGGGAGCATTCAAATATGGGGAGCTAATAGATTCAATTAAGATCAAATACATTTAATAAAGTCAAAATCTCAATATATGTTTGTTATCATCAAAAGGGGGAGAATGTAAAATATGCTAGTATATGATTTTTCCTTTGACGATAATAAACATATATATTAGTTTAAATGTGTTTGTTACTATACTGTTTTATTTTTCACATAATTAAATAAGTATTTGTTGAATAAAATAAAATTCATATTCCAACAAATATTTTAATCCAACAAATATTTTATTACAAATTCGAATAGTACAAATTTGAGCTCTCGCTACATTTACACAATTTCAACTACAATTCAATTTCAATTACAATTTTTTTTTACTTTACACACCTTACTACATATTCACTCAACACTCATATTTTTATCTTCAACTCTATTCCATCTTGAATACAGCATCTGAGCTATCTGCAAAAATAAACACTAACGCAGTTAAATTGAAAAAGAAAATATTTTGCAATACAAAATAAAGTGTGTGTTTTGAAAATATTATTTGCCTCAGTTATTTGGGTTGTTCGTCATCATTTCTCATTTGAATTCATCTTACACGAATAGCTTGTAACATGCACAGTGCATCACTGCACATGTCACAAGGCCGTGCACACCGATATACACTTACTTGTTCAAATTACAGGAACAGGTGAGCACAAGGTCAAACCCGAGCCGCGGCTGGATTCAACACAGATGCAAAGACTTCATCAACACATGTACAAAGCTGAACTTCAGATACACCAGACTAACATGCTTACATGAACAAGAGGACCAAAACCTGACCATAAATGCATTCAGACTTCAATAAGACAAACTTGAGTATGCACATGAACACAAAAAAATGCAACAAGACTTCCTATGGTATTAGTTTCAATTACCATTGCACAAACTTCGAATGCAACTGGACATTTAACTTTGAGTACACATGAGGACAACCAGACTACAAATGCACATGTAAAAGAAAGGAGCAAATAATAATACAAAGCAATCAAACATGGTCAGGCATGCAACCACTCTAAGCATAGTAAAAGTTTCAGGCATGAATACACATGAAGACATACTCATGAGAAACTGAAAACTTGAATACAAGTCCAATGCAACATATCAAAACTTCACAATGCAGACAACTACAACATCAATAGACCATCACAAATCAGAGGTATGTACAAAGTTTTTAGCACCAGACATTGAAGTGTAACTAAACACAGACAAGACTTAAGACCAAAACATTAATGCAACATGAAGATTTATATGAACATGTATCAAGGCAGTTTTCAAATCAATGTACACATGAACACCGCCAGCGCAATGTAGTCCACTTGACATGTATGCATTACAGAGGAGACTAGAACCAAGAGCATCAAATTAGAACAATTAACATGAACACAAGTGAGTGCAGCATAAACAACACACATCACCAACATGTGGAACCAGACTATAATGACCAGGGGAGTGCATCAGATTCAAAGCAACATGATGACTAGACTCTATAATGCAACAGCAATAAGCAGTGGAGACATCAAGTTAACCAAGTGGATAGGCACAAACATATATGTATCTATATACATGGTGATTCACAAATAGGTCAACATGAAGTGCAAAAAAGGATATGTATATATGAATTAACGTTGCAGTTCGAAAAACAAGTCGTTTGTAGTTTACATGAAGTAGTGGATTATAACAATATGAACAAGTCATGTTTAAAAAAGAAACATCAGCAAATTATTCAAAAGTTTTAAAATTGAATGCCAGCAAAGAATGGAATCAGTGAACAACCAAAAAATCAAAATTACCTCCAATTTCAAAGTGCCGAAGTCACAGAAGAAAAAAGAATAAAACCGACTCAGAGAACATCAAACAACGCCAAGTAATGAACAAGTCAATTTCGTCACATTGTTCGATCAAAAATTAATGGAAGAGAAAATCACATGAAGAATTCAAATGAGAAATATACGAACAAGAATTAAGGGCTTTAATCCCTATAAAATCGTAATTACATCATCGGCAGAATTGCAATTTGATTTCAAGAAAATACTAGAGCAAGCCATTGAAATAAATCACAAACCAATAACTCCAATCAAAGTCGAGTATTATCAAAAATTGAAAAAGGGAAAAATCGCAACCATTTTAACATTTGAGCTTGACATATTTAAAGCAGCCGTAAAAAGTTCAACTAATCAAAGGAAGCATCAAAATGATTTGAGAGCATATCTGCAAATGTTTCAAGCATCAATTTTTCAACCGACGACTTAAATGGTCAGAACCCTAATTTGAGAAGAAGAACGAAAATAAAAGAGGTGGCCGAAGTTACTATAGAAAGAATAAAGGGAAGGTTGACTTTTATTAATTTAGCGTGTCGGTTTCTTTTTTATTTTTGGGCTTGAGTTATAAAGAATAGAGTTTTGTTTTCTTATTTTTATTTTTATTTTACATTTTTAATTTTACTTTTAAATTGAGTAACTTTCTAGTTGTGTAACTAGGTTACGAACTACGTGGCGTAGTTTGGAGAATTCGCAACTCAGTGGTTGAGCTATGACAGGTTTTGAGCTTAGAGTTAGGTTAGTCAAGATAGCGAGTGTTGTGAGTTTATCTGTGTTTGTAAGCATCTAACTACTTAATTTCTAGTAGAAACCTTGTAGGCGGCACGTAGGCAGGTTATTGCCAAAGCTGAGTAAATTTGTGTGTGATCTCTACGTCATTACTTTCTGCTATTGTTTTTATTTCCGCATTAATTTTTATTATTATTAGTATCACCCTATTCACTCCCCCCTTCTAGGGTAAAAATGACCCTACAGGAAAGAGAATGAAAGAGTTGGGTTTGAATGAGGTCACAAAAGGCCAAGGTGGGGGACACAATACCAATTCAATCGATTTGAACAAGCAATTGTCTTATATCTATGCCGCAACAAAAGAGAAAGTTAACTTCCCAACCTCAATCAGGCTAGAAATCACCCTGAGCAAAAGAAGGGGGATGATTATTGTGCTTAGCATAAAGCAAATAGCCACAAAACTGATGAACGCATAGTCTGGCAGGAATCATTCAAAAGATAATTTGTGAAGGACACTTGAAAGAATTCATCTAGGACCAACGCAAAGTACCTCGGACCAGTGATGGACCATGAAAATTCCCTAATACTACTATAAATAACTTAGAAGATGAAGATCCATTAAATCTGATCCACCATTGAATAGAATTAATGTGATTCATAGGGGAGCACGTCCAACAGGAACTAGTAAGGGTACTAAAAGCATATATATTAAAGAAGCTAAAGGTGTATTTTCTCTCTAGGAAGAGTGCCCACTTAAAAATGCATGGCTGAATACGCAGATGCCGAATCTTTTCATTATACTATAAGAACTCAAAAAGGGAATCCATCACCCTCATAATGCCCCTCTTATGATCACCACTCAAATTGAGCTCTCTATAGTGTCCAAGGTTTTGGTCGATACTGGAAGCACAGTCAATGTCATTTTCAAGCACACCTTTGATAAAATAGGCATTCCTAAAGATAAGCTAGGGTGTAGTCTTTAATTTATGTTTGGGTTCAATAACAAAGGGTCAACTTCGTTAGGGAAAGTAAAGCTACTTGTATAAATGGAAGAGCCACCAAGTTTCAGAATATTTGAAACTCTTTTTGTGATCATCAACTAGCTATCATAATACAATGCATTCTTTGGTCGCCCTATGTAAGATAAGGTGGATGCATTCGTCTCAGCAAAGTATCTGATGGTGAAATTATTAACTAAAAGAGGTTAGGGAACCATTTGGGAAGAACAATTTAGCTCCTTCAAGATGTATTTTGCCACTCTTGATCAATATAAAAGTGAGTACTTTTCTTATTATGATTCCTATACTATTTTTCAATCTTTGATGATGGCTTTTTACATCCAACGTTTGAAGAAAAAATGAAATATAATAAAATAAAGAAACATGTATTTAGAAGGTACTTCTCATCGGGGAGCAAAAGGAAGAGGACTGATGCCAACTCGATAGTGGAAAGTGAGATCATTATAGAATTAGATTGCCGATGGGAAATGGAAAGGATATAGCCTATAGACATCTTGAAGAAATATGTATAGATCCAACTGATTCGACCATTATTGTTAGAGTGAGAAATGAATTGAAGGACAACTTGAAAGTGTATTTAACTAAATTCCTCAAAGCTAACAAAGATGTATTTGTGTGGACTCACTCGGATATGATCGGGATCAGTCCATCAGTTATGTGCCATGCATTAAATATTGATCCAAATATGACCATCGTTCGACAAAAAAAGGCAAATCGGTAAGGTTCGATTTGATGCTCTAAAAGAAGAGGTTAAAAGGCTACTTGAACATGGATTCATATAAGAAGTTTTTTTAATCTAAAATGGCTAGCAAATCCAGTGTTGGTAAAGAAAGGAAAATGGCAAATGGAAAACATATGTCGACTACATAGATCTGAACGAAGCATGCCCGAAAGAATGTTATCTGTTGCCCAGAATAGATCGGTTAGTTGATGCAACTAGCGGTCATAAGCTATTGTTCCTCATGGATGCTTATTCATGATATAACCAAAAACCCATGTTCAAATCAGATGAAGAATATACAAGCTTCATTACCGATTGGCGAATCTTCGATTATAAAGCAATTCCTTCCAGGCTAAAGAATGTGGGAGCTACTTATCATAGATTAGTCAACAGAGTGTTTAAGAAGCGGCTTGGATGAAATATGGAAGTTTATCTGGATGACATGCTGGTAAAATCTCCTGAAGCTGGGAATCACTTTAAGACCTTGAAGAAATGTTCAGAGTATTATGAAGGTATCAAATGAGACCGAATCCTCAGAAATGTTTTTTTGGAGTTCATTTCGAAAAATTCTTTGGTTACATCGTTAGTGCACTAGGAATCAAAGCCAGTCCTAACTAGATTCAGTCTATCAAAGACATGGCAGAACATAAAACCAGCAAAAATGTAATGGACTTGAATGGTAGAATTGCAGCCCTAAGTAGATTCATCTCCAAGGCAACTGTTAAATGCATTCCCTTGATCAATGTGATTAAGAAAAGAAAGAATTTTGAATGAGGAGAGGATTGTGTGAAAGATTTCTAAGAACTAAAAAATCATTTAGAAAGTTCACCTATAATATCCAGCCATGTGGATCGTAATAGCCTATATTTGTATATGGCGGTTCCAGGACACGGGGTTAGTTCAGTACTGATTAGAGAGGAGAATGAAGCTCAACTTCCTATTTATTATGTAAGCAGATGATTGAAGGATGCTTATGTTCGATATCCAGTCATAGAAAAATTAGCTTACTACTTGATACAGACGGCATGGAAACTCAAAGTGTACTTTTAAGCGCATCCAATCAGAGTATTGACTAACTTTTCACTTAAACAAGTTTTTAGTAAACTTTAGAGTTCAGAAAGACTAGTAAAATGTGGAATTGAACTCATTGAGTATAACAATGAATTTCAGCCACGAGCAACAATCAAAGGGTGAGCATGGTAGGTTTATCAATGAATGTACAAGCCTCGTTAAGAAACAATCAGAGAAAGTGAATGATCAAAAATCCATACGGCAATTATTTATGGATGAGGCATCAAATGAGCAGGGTGCCTGAGTAGGGTACATCATAATCACACCCTATGGGCATCGCCTACATTATGCAATGAAGTTAGGGTTTGCGGCAACAAATAACGTAGTTGAATATGAATCGATGGTGGCGTGATTAACTCTAGCCTTGCAACGTAAAGTCCTACAGATTCAAATCTTTAGCGACTCTCAACTAACGGTGAATCATATAATATAGATATATCAGACTAAAGATGCCAAACTAACCCAATATGTTAAGAATATACCAAAAATGCTTTCCATATTTGAAGATTTTTTTTATACATCAAGTCGCAAGGGAAGATAACTCTTAAGCAGATTCGTTAGCAGAATTAGCTAGCTCAAGAGGAGCTCTAGAGACCCGTATCATACTAGTAGCATATCAAGCAAATACTAGCATCGTTGAGGGAATGTCTGAACCAAAGAAGGAACTGCTGGTTTTAACTAGATCCCAAGCTAGGACAAAAGGAAGAAAAGGTAGAAAAACTAATGAAGAAATTCCATATAAGAAACCCAGTCATCCAAAGGTTGACAATTGTTATGGTGACACTTGGATGACACCTATGGTAGAATATCTTATAATAGGATATTACCATCTAACAAGATAGAAGCTAGGAATATCAAACGATGGGCTCTGACTTTCACAATGATGGATGGAATTCTTTATAAGAAAGGATATACCCTTCCTTACTTAAGATGTGTGAGTTTGGAGGATGAGACGAAATTGTTATTGGAAGCGCATGAAGGATTTTGCAGAGACCATTCTAATGGGATAAAGTTGGTTAAGAAAATAACGAGACAAGGTTTCTATTAGCCTCAAATGGCAGGTCAAGCTATAGAGTATGTAAAGAAATGTGAAAGATGCCAGAAATACTCGAAGATTCCCTGTTAACCATCAAACCAATTAACTCTGATCTCTTGTCCATAGCCCTTTGATGTATGGGAAATCGACTTAATTAGACCACTTCCAGTTTCTAAAGGAGAAGCAAAATATGTTGTAGTGGCCATTGATTACTTTGTTAAGTGGGTAGAAGCAGAGTCATTCCCCAAAATCACTTCTGGGAAAGAGCTTAGATTCATCATTAAAAACATCAATACTATATTCGGGATCCCTTATAAGATTATATCTGACAATGGAACACAATTTGGAAGTGAAATTTTTTGGCCGATTTTGCCATATGAATGGGATTATCAAAAGCTTTTCTTCCATGGCACATCCAAAGGCTAATGGAGCCGTTGAGATGACAAATAAGACATTTAAGACTATCCTGAAATGATGTTTGAATAAAGCCAAAGGACATGGGGTAGACAATTTACAATATGTACTCTGGGCCTATTGTATATCCACTAAAACTGCAACGGGTCATATCCTTACTCTCTAACATATGGATGTGAAGCAATGTTGCCAATTGAAATTGAGGTACCTTCACATCAAAGAATCGCATATGCATTTGATCCAAACTAAGAACGGAAGAAAGAATCAATGGATTTAATACATGAGCTAAGAGATAAAGAAGCTATTTGGACTGTAAAATATCAGAGGAAAATCTTGAAATACTACAATCCAATAGTAAATACAAGATCATTTCAAGAGGGAGATTTGGTACTCCGAAGGGTGATGGAAAACACAAGAAATCCTATGGATGGACCGCTAGGACCAAACTGGAAGGTTCCCATAATCGTATGCAAAGTAATTCCTCCTGGAGCTTACACACTATTACACCAAAAATTAACCTTTAACCTAAATCGAGTTCTCTTTAAGCAAGGAACAAGAGAGAAGAGCTCTAAAAGACTTTCAAAAGAGTCGAAGGGATGCTGCCATCAAAGTCTGGAGGCAACATAACCTTTTGAAGGTGTTGGAGGGTTTCTCCAGTCAATATCCAGAGGGTACTTACCTTCCGCAAAAGATAAAGGAGTCGAAAGCACCCTTCCGCCTTCTTTTAAAACCTTTCGACTAGATGAAGACCTTCCGATTATGTCGAAACCATCCTCTCGAAGGCAATGAAGAATAACTCTTTGAACATATGCCAAACCATTCGAAATCAATGGTTTTGCCTTCATTAAACTACTAGAAGATAAGTATTTTCTTGAGCAACACCTTCAAAAGCTATAGTAAGCCTTTCGAATTGTCGAAACTAATTGGTCCAAGAAGGGTTCCACCTCAGATCAGAAACTAGAGCGTAAACATAACCAACATCATCGAAACTCATGAGCAATGGCTGTAGATAGAGTCGGAAGCAATTATAGGACAACTTAAAGAAGAGGAGCACCTTCATACCTTTCGATAAAGGCGGTAACATGCCTAAGCCTTTCGGCAGCCACCTTCCGACCTAGTCGAAAGCATCAGGGTCGAAAGGTGCTAATCCGCATCTATAAATAAGATCCAATGGGTCACGTTTTGGGGATCTGGTTCCTCTCATTCTCAACTAGTATACCCTTATCAAAAATATTACAAACCCTAATTAGGGAGTTGATTTGGAAATTTAAAGAAATAAAGTGTTCTTAGCTTGATAAAGGGAAGTATCGAGTACTTTAGTCTACTTTGTTGTTTTTTTAAAGTTTTTGTTAGATTCACTTTATGTTTAAGGTTTCACATCCATCGAAAGGTTACTACCGAAATAGTCGAAACCCCTTCAAATTCTAGTAACTTCAGTAATTGACTCCAAGCTATTTTCAGTTGAGCCATAGCATTCGGTAATGTCGAATCCAAGTTATTACACATTTAAGTCCTCAACTAATTCAAGTAGCCTAAGTATCCAGCTCGCGACAAGGTCGGAACCCAGACTTAGCTTCTTGGTTCAAGCTTTATCATCAAGGTCACCTTGCTTCTGATAGAGTTGGATCCTGTGAGTCGGAATTCATTGATTAAGTCCTACCAACACAACCTTCAAGGCTTCCGACAAGATCGAAACCTTCAAAAGGGTAAACTTTCAAGGATATCTCCATCAATTCAAAAGGAAGACCTTCAAAAATAAGGATTAACCCATCCATACGAAGTCGAAAGGTAATTAAGTACGAAACCTCACCCATTCGACATAGTTGAAAGGTTGGTCTATGTAATTCCTGCCTACTAAAGCCTAATTGAAAGGAAATTCCGAGAGGATTCATATTTTATTTACCACTCTACTTGGACAAAGGATAACCCTCATCCCTTAGCATAATTTTGGGGTATTGACAAGAAATTTTGTTAACATTTTTAGTGCTAGAACGATGGCCTGAATCTCCGACTTGGATAAACCCCCAACACTGCTATTCTATAACTCTAATTAGTTCAATCCTATTTCAAGTTTATCCACTTTGGTAAATCATGGCTAGAAGAATCATAAGATCAAAACAAGGATCTTTTGAACCCCACGAGATAAAGTTCCCTTCAAGGTTCATCAAGATGAAGAGCAAAGACTAAGGCTAGAAGCACTTAGAATTATAAACAAGAAAAAAGCGGAATCTTATAATCCTGAGAAATGGAGCCTAAATCCTTTTCATGTTGGCTCCACCCCCATCTTTGCACTGCGAAAGAAAAAAAAGGAAGTGGCAACATCTTTAATCAAATGAGAACAACAATCCTACATTTTTCCAAAGGCACCATCTTTGAGAAAGAGATAATGCATGATTACAATGCCTTTGTACATAAGTGGAAACCAGCTACAACAAGTGCTCTTCCAACTCAATAAATTCGAAGGGTGGTAGAAAGAAAAGCAACCGAAGAGTGTGAAATAACAAGGCCAGGAAATAAGAAGTTAAAAGGCCATCTGCAAGAATCATGTTTTAAGTCTAGACTTCCAAAAGTGTGCATGACAACTTCTAGAGAGAATGTCTATTTCTTACAAAGGATGATCTTAACTAATGGCCATCATAGAAAAGGAGGCCAAAACATGAAAGAAACAAGGGAGGATCCTATTGTCATTACCACATGATGAATGGTCACGGAACTAACCATTGCAGAGCCCTGGAGGGAATGATCATAAATTTCTTTCAAAAAGGAAAGATCAAAGAATATGTAAAGAAAATTTGAGAAAGAATAAATAAAGAGTTGCTTTGCAAAGAGAAAATCTACGTGATTAGGAGTGAATGCTCCATAGATTTTGAAATTGCCTACGATGGTAGAAAAGCCTCTATCCACGTCGAGATAGCCAGGGTAGAGCACCTCTTGGAGGGAAGGCGGGTAAGCCTTTATTTGCACCATAAGACTGCTTGGTTAAATCATCGGACAAGCCCTTGGTCGTGCCTCTGGTCAGGTCAAGGCACCTCCTAGAGGAAGGACCGAGTAAGCCTTTAGCTGCGCCATAATATGGTCAGGATAAAGCACCAAAAGAGCCCTTATCTGTGCTGCAAAAGGGCCAGGGTAAGGCACCTCCTAGTGGGAGGATGAAGTAAGTTTTTATCCATGCTATTAAAAGTCTATGTGAGTGGATCGTACAGTGTATAAATATGCAAGTATAAGTGACTAACTATATAATGTATCTAATATAAACTTGATAGATGATAATAGCAAAGTAAATGGAAATAATCACACTAGGATTTTATACTGGTTCGGACCTCCCGTCCTACGTCCAGTCCTGAAGCTCCTCTTCGGAATTCAACTATTAAACACCCTCACTTCGCCCGGAGGAATAAGGTTGGTTACAAAAGATTTTTCATGTCAAGTGTGTGTTATATAACACGAATATTGACTGTTGAGTACAAATGCTTCCAATCTATATGTATATATAGATAATATTGATTGAAGAGTTTTGAGTATATGGAAGACTAAAATACAGGTATTAGAATGCTAGAGATCAATTATTAATCAGAGTATAAGAGTAAAGAGTATATATAAGTAAGGTGAAATCTTCTCTTGAATTCCTGATGCTATTTATAGTGGTAGAGAGATCCTTTGTGTAGTTGCATCTGTTAGTAAGTGCTCAAGGTCGCTTATTATGGTGATGAAGAGTTGCAGTAAAGTGGAGCGAACGTGTCTTTTCAATTGTGACAGTTGTACTTTGAATTTACAAAGTCGATTTCAAAATTAAACGTTTGGAAAATGTTTCAGATGTCTGGCTTTCATATATTTTTTGTGTATGGCTGCTTTTCAGACGTCTGAGTATATTAACCAAACGTCTTATTCTGTCTGATTTGCGAACCAGAGGAATCAATCATATGTTTGGCTAGTGCACTCAGACGTTTGGATTTGTGCATATTGTTTTTCCTGTGCCTGTGTCATTCCTCTTTCGATTCTATCGACTTGTAGCCTCTTGATACTTCTTTTGATTCTTGTTCTTGTCTCTTTGGTGATGTTTACTTTAACAATTGCCTGTAAATATAGATATATATGCACACTCGATTTTCATTGTATAGTTGTTATCATCGAAACCATAGAATTGATTTCCTAACAATCTCCCCCTTTTTGATGATGACAACTATTCAATGTACTTATATATAGACTATAAATCTCCCCTTGAATATGTGCTTATTTTCAATGTTTTATGATTATACTTATATTTCTCCCCCTTTGGCATTATCAAAAAGAATTATAAAATTGAAACCAATCATCAAATCAAAAAGAAAGTTTCATTAATAACTTGAAGTTTGATTACAGACACAGATTGTATAAAAAGTGATGTTCCAAAAACATAAAATCTATGATTCCCAAAATCTATAATTCCTTCGGAGAATCTTTATCTTGATCATCTTCCTTTGGTTCTTCTTTTTTAGAAGTGCTAGCCTTTGTAGGAAATGTCAAAGCTTAGTTGAGTGGTTCATCCTCAGAGACTTTATAATGTTTTTCAGGAGGAGAGGTACTGAGGTTGTCCAATCTTCAGAAGGTGGCGTTGGACAGTGAGCCCGTTGTAGTACTTCTTTAAGAACCGACAAGACAGTGGAAAGGGATTCTTCAACTGTGGCTAGCCGTGTAGCAAATGATGTTTCGAAGTTGTCAATTCGCTTAGCCAAATTTTTTTGATTTTGAGGTAGAATTTGTTGGTTTTGACCTTGAACACTTTCGTTTGGATTTGTATCCGTTCGAGTCTCCATAATTTCATCTTGTCCTGGATAATCAAATGATGCGGGAGGAGGAAGAGTGGCTTCTCGATGTTATTCCTCCTTTTGGGATGGATCAATGTGTGGTTGAGGAGGAGGCTCAACTCTTCTAGATTGACGATTGTGCGTCCAATCTTCGAAGGACATGAATTCTAGGGGAATTTTGGGTGGGTGCATCAGAGAGAAGAATTTGGTGGAAGCATATTTACGTGAGATTTCTTCGAAGGTCAATAGGTAGGATGGAATGTTATGTGCATGAAGAAGTCACATAGTATAAGTTGGGTAAATAATTGACGGCCTTGATCGAGTCCAAAAATGCTTTAGCTCGTCGAAGATGAATTTGGCCCAATTTACTCTTGTTCCACTAAATAGAGCATAAAGGGCTTTGTGCTCTGATTCGGTGATTTGCTCGTGACTTCCCATTCATGGAACAAGTGTGTTAATTATCATTCGAGTTAGGAGTCTAGCTTTTGGACGTAGAAATTTGGAGGCAAATTTTGGCATTTCATCCTCCCAAATTTGATGAGTTATACTGTTTCGTGGCTTGAAGCGCATATCCGGAATATTGTATAAATCTTCCCGTGTCAGAGCATCCTAGGGTTCGACCGATTATGCCTGGAGTTAATCTAATCGTGTTCCCATACATGCTAGACCAGAGCCAGTTATCCTCATTTTCAGTGTTCCGCACTGAAGTACCGTCTAAATTCGCATAGAATAGAAATATGGCTAATTGGTCTATTTGTATCTCATTAGAAGTAAAAGAAATTAGGGTTTCCAACTGGCATTTTCACATAATTCATCCAAAAGATACATAGGAAATTTAAGGAGATTGTAGAATGGACCTATATGGAGTTTTTTCTTTTGGATGTCTTCATACCTTTTGATGTAATGCGGCGCTTTATTCATCCACCTTTCGATCTATTCATCGGAGCACACCTGAGGATTTGAAGATGAGGTCGGTTGGTCTTGTTTTCTTTTTGACATCTTAGGATTCTTAGTGCGAGGAGGCATTATGATTAGATTTGCTTAAAGATGATGTTTTGGAAAGAAAATCGTCTTTGAGAAAATCGTAGGTTATAATAATTTCGAGATAAAAGATAAAAAATGATGTTATCTGGGCGAATGTAAATGGTCGATTGAGAATCAGAAGTCTTGATTGGAAATTAGACGCCTGGTTTGCTCTAAATTGAGTGTAGTAGATAAAATTAGACGTCTGGTTTTTGGTTTAGACGTCTGGTTTGATCGAATATGTAAAATTGGTGAGGCAGAGAGTTTTATCAGACGTTTGGGTATAAAAACCAGACGTCTGGTTTGGTTTATTTTTGAAAAACTTCGAGGCAGAGAATTAAGGCAGACGTCTCGATCTTATTTCAAACGTCTGAAATGCTATGATTTTTATTTGGAGAAGATAGAGCAAAATTTCAAACGTCTAGGGGGTATATTAGACGTTTGACATATGCACAGTTCATAAATTGTAGACGTATATCATCATGACAGACGTCTGAAGGCCACAGTCAGACGTCTAAAATAAGCAGTGTGGCTAAAAATAGCCTAAAATTTGATGGTTTTGCTTATTTCTCGAATTTTTTATAACAAGTAATTTTATTGTTGTGAAATAAAATAACAAATAAGCATAGATACATACAATAACAAATATAATTTATTTAGAAGGCGTTGGAGTTCTGCGATCTCCTGTCTTGTCATCTGCCCATGGTTTAAGTGGATACCATATATTTTCATGTTTATGGGTTCTCGGAGAGCCAGAATATCATCTTGGTAGTAATTCCCAAACATTATTACTTTCAAATTGATTTAATTCTTCTTGCATGGCTGTTATCCAAAAATTGTTATTTGAAGCTTCTTTATAATTTTTTGGTTCAAAATTTGACACAAATGCTATATGGCTTATTTGATTGAGTTGATTTCTAGTTACTTTAAAATTAAGATCTCCAATGATATTATCTTTTGGATGATTCTTAAGAATTCTAGGAGATGATATCAACGTGTTATTTTTCATATTTGTTTCATTATTAATAGAATTTGTTGAATTTGTTAGTGGGATAATTTCTTCTTCATCATTAGTATTACGGTTAAAAGGATTTTCATGGAACGAAACATGTAAACTTTCTTCAATAGTATTATTTCGTTTATTAAAGATTCTATATGCTTTGCAACGATCCGAATATCCAACAAAGATACCTTTATCGGCCTTCGGGTCAAATTTACCTTAGTTATCTTTTGTATTTAATATAAAGCATTTTGAACCGAAAATTTTAAAATATGATACTTTAGGTTTTTTACCAAAATATATCTCAAAACAAGTTTTCTTAGTCATAGGACGTATTGTTACGCGATTCAATACATAA
Source organism: Allium cepa (assembly GCA_030765085.1). Lineage (NCBI taxonomy): Eukaryota > Viridiplantae > Streptophyta > Magnoliopsida > Asparagales > Amaryllidaceae > Allium > Allium cepa. The sequence goes on from CM060941.1 coordinate 514,902,793, forward strand.
CAAGCTATGGCGATAGCTTCATCCCAAAAGTGTTTTGGTAGACCACTACTATTTAATAATGTTCATGCACATTCTTGTAACGTACGATTTTTTCTTTCCACAACACCATTCTGTTGAGGTGTGCGAGGAAAAGAAAAGTTATGAGTTATTCCTTTCTAATTACAACAATTAGTAAAACGATCGTTTCCGAATTCTCCTCCGTGATCACTTCGAATATTTTTAATTTTTAAGTCCATTTGTATTTTAATTCTTTTAGCAAATATCTTAAACATACCAAAAGTATCGCTCTTATGTTTTAAAAACAACGTCCATGTATATCTTGAAAAATCATCACTACTGCGAAAACATATTTTTTGTGATTTATAGATCGTATTTGTGTTGGTCCAAATAAATCTAAATGTAATAATTCTAATGGTTGTTTTGTAGGAATATTATTTTTAGATTTAAAAGAGATTTTCTTTAGTTTTTCAATTTGACAGTCGTCGCATAAATTTTCTATTTTGTAATTTATTTTAGGTAAACCTCTAACTAGTTCATATTTTGTCAATTTATTAATATTCTTAAAATTGATATGAAAAAATCGTTTATGCCACAACTATGGATCATTATGTTTGGCGGTTAAAGATAAATTCAAATTTTATTTATATTCATGTTTAGTACATAAATATTTTTGTTTCTGATACCTTCAAAAATAAGTTGTTTGTTATTATCTAAAATATTACATCTATCTTTTTCAAAATTTATTTGAAAGCCTTTATCACATAATTGACTAATACTTAGTAAGTTGTGTTTTAGATTTTCTACTAATAAAACATTTGTAATAATAGGAGAGTTAGATATACCAAAATTGATGACTTCTCCAATGCCCATGGCATATCCTTTTGAATTATCTTCAAAGCTTACCGTTCCACCATCGATGTATGTTATATTGGATAACATTTTTGAATTTTCGGTCATATGCTTGGAGCATCCGCTATCTAGTATCCATTTCTCCTTATTTTTTATGTTAGGCACCTCTTCAGTTTATGCCATAAAGCACACATTAGCTTGTTCTCCGTCACTTTCGCTATCACTTTTGGACGATGAAGAATCCGAGTCATCCCAAGTTACTTTGAAAGCCTTCTTCTTTTTGAATTTTTCAAATTTGTGCTTCTTTTTGTCATTATTGAGTTTAGGGCAATCCTTCTTCATATGTCCGTATTGATCAAATTCATAGCACTTGATTTGAGACAGGTTTGTTGTGTTGGATTTCCCTTGGAATTTGGTCATCTTTCTAAATTTCTTGAATCTATTATAATTCTTTGCAATGAAGACTATTTCTTCTTCATCTAAATCAAAGTCGTCATTTTTTATTGCTGGGAATGCTATGTTCTTCTTCTCTGAATTTAGTTCTTTTCATGCCTACAAATTAGCTTCATAGGACATTAAATTTCCTATCAACTCTTTAACTTTGAGAGTAGAGAGATCATTAGCTTCTTCAATAGCTAATACCTTCCTTTCCCAATCTGATGTTAAAGAGTTGAGTATTCGAGAAACTAAATCAAAATCAGTAAATTTAACTCCTAATGCCATAAGATCATGTTGGCTAGTTTGAAATATAGAATACATGTCAACAATAGTTTCATTTTGCTTCATTTTGAGTGACGAAAATTGGTTTTACAAAATTGAAATCTTAGTTTGTTTGAACTTTGTTGTACCTTCTTGTGTAATTTGTAAGGTATGCCAAATGTCAAATGCAGTAGTGTACAACATGACATGTGAAAATTCATTTTTGTCTAGAGAGCAAAATAAAACGTTCATAGCTTTAGCATTGTTTGATGCTAAGGTCTTTTGTGCATCGGTCCATGTGTTCATAGCAGTAGTAGGTGCTTCATATTTATCTTGTGTGGCTGACCAAATTTCTAGACCATTAGATTCCATAAAAATTCTCATACGTGTTGTCCAATAGCATAGTTAGATCCATTAAAAAGTGGGGGTCGTGCTGTGGATTGTCCTTCTTGAAAAATACTTTCCATATTAAAGTGATTCAAAAACATGTTACTGTTATTTGATCAAAACCTTGCTCTGATACCAATTGAAAGTCTATGTGAATGGATCGTGTATTGTATAAATATACAAGTATAAGTGACTAACTATATAATGTATCTAATATAAACTTGATAGATGATAATAGCAAAGTAAATGGAAATAATCACACCAGGATTTTATACTGGTTCAGAGCTTCCGTCCTACGTCCAGTCCCGAAGCTCCTATTCGAAATTCAACTATCAAACACCCTCACTTCACCCGGAGCAATAGGCTTGGTTACAAAAGCTTGTTCTTGTCAAGTGTGTGTTCTATAACACGAATATTGACTGTTGAGTACAAATGCTTCCAATCTATATATATACAGATAACATTGATTGAAGAGTTTTGAGTATATGGAAGACTAAAATACTGGTATTAGAATGCTAGAGATCAAGTATTAATCAGAGTATAAGAGTAAAGAGTATATATAAGTAACGTGAAACCTTCTCTTGAATTCCTGATGCTATTTATAGTGGTAGAGAGATCCTTTGTGTAGTTGCATCTGTTAGTAAGTGCTCTAAGGTCGCTTTTCATGGTGATGAAGAGTTGCAGTGAAGAGAAGCGAACGTGTCTTTTCAATTATGACAGTTGTACTTTGAATTTACACAACCGAGTTCAAAATTAGACGTCTGGAAAAATTTTCAAACGTCTGGCTTTCATATTATTTTTTTGTATATGGCTGCTTTTCAGACGTCTGAGTATATTAACCAGACGTCTGATTCTGTCTGATAAGCGAACCAGAGGAATCAATCAGATGTCTAGCTAGTGCACTCAGACGTCTGGATTTGTGCATGTTGCTTTTCCTGTGTTTGTGTCATTCCTCTTCCGATTCTATCGAATTGTAGCATCTTGATACTTCTTTTGAGTCTTGTTCTTGTCTCTTTGGTGACGTTTACTTTAACAACTACCTGTATATATGTGTATATATATATGTGTGTGTGTATGTATATATATATATATGCACACTCGATTTCCATTGTATAGTTGTTATCATCGAAACCATAGAATTAATTTCCTAACAGCTATAAGATGGTTAGGGTAAAGTGTAACAACCCTAGATTTTGACTATATATTTAAATTTGACTTTATTTCATTTTGAAATTATTTTAAATTTGTTTTATTTGTGTGATATCATTTCTAAACATTTTTAAAATGATAATATAATTTTTCCAAAATTTACTGTATTTATTTCCTATTTTTAAAGGCTGTTTTCTAATTTTCTGCCATTTTCTTCATTTTAAATTTATTTATTTTATTTTAAATTTGTTTTATTTTTGAAAATTCATCTCTAAATATTTTTAAAATAATAATAGAATTTTTCTAAAAATTACTGTGTTGATTTCCTATTTTTAAGGGCTGTTTTCCCATTTTCTGCTATTTACTGCATTAAAATTTTATATTTAAATTAAATTTTAAATATTTATTTTGTGAATATATTTGTATTTTATGTTATTATTTACGTTTAAAAATACTTTACAAGCTTATATGAATTTTCTAAAAATTATTTCATTTAACTTCAAATTTTGCTAGTCTAGTTCACTGTTTTAACTATTTTCCTTAATTTTATTTACATAATTGATAAATATTATATATATTTGTATATTTGTTAAAAATTTCGAAATATTATCTGACATTATTATTATTTCAGCTACATAAATTTATATAAATAATAAAAGGTAAATTGAAAGGGTTTGTGACCTTTTGTTTCCTATGGCTTTTGATTTTCACATTTTAACTTACTTTTGCCATCAATTAGCCATAACTACTCACATAATTCAGCTGCCTACCTCCATTCTTCATTCACGTACATCTTTTACCTCCTTCCTGAAAAAAATTTCGGCCTCCTCTTGATTGAGAAGCTTGGTAAAATTCTATTTCCTTTTATCTTCTTTTGTTCACTTATGTTGATTTTTCTAGTTTGATTTTGCACTTGCTTCACCTCACATAGGTTCAACCATGCCACCTTGCTGCCTAGACGCCTCCACCGCCTGATAAAACACCACCAGCACCTCCTCCTCACTAGCCACCCAAGCCATGAACACCCGTGGTGACGCATATCCGCAAAAGTTTCAAAACACCCTTCATATTGACCTAGCCGAGCACTAGCTTCCACATCCACCACTTCCACCAACCATGGCCGCCCCTACTCCACCACCACCACCTCCAGCACCCACAGCCACACCACCACAGTGGACCCCACTCCTTTGGCCGTGACACCTAGGGCCTTGGCCGAGCGCAATTCATGGCCCAAAACCCATGTGTATGCATGATTTTGTGTTCTTGCCTTCACCCACCTTTACACCATCAAACTCATGTTAGGCCGACCTTAGCAACCCAGATGTAACGACCCGTGTAAATTCGATGTTTAAAATGAATTAAATTAACAGGATTTTATTTTAAATTTATAAAGAAATAAAAATCTTATTAATTTATATGAAAGCAAATATTGAAATTTGATGTATCAAGGGTAATTAAAATTTACAAATTAAATTATATATTGCAATTAATAGTAATAGTGGAAATTGTTGCAAATATTGAATTTGTCAATGGAATAAAATATTGATTTATGGAAATTGAATATAAACGGAGGTAATAAAGTAATGCAAGAAAATAAATAATCTAATTAGTGCAATCCCTTTTATTTGTAAACTATTGTAAGGTGTTAATTAATTGAAATATGAAAATTTGGAAATAGATTCAAAATTTATGTTAGATAAATGAATTGCAATAATTAAAGTTATTAATTAATAGGTTAAAGGGAATACCAATTTATTCATAAAGTGAATATAAGTGAATGTAACCAAATAAATAGGAAACGCTAATTATTCATAAGTGATGGTTGATGATATAAACGTTACTAATTATTAATGTAGTAACGTAAGATGTAAATGTATTTTCAACGGAAATGTAACCTTATTTCTAGGGAATATGGGGTAAATTGATTAAATCAATAAAAGACAATAAATGCAATGATGATGGGTTAGTAATAAAAGTGAATAGGGAAATGATTGTGTAGTAAAAATGGAATTCCAACTTGTTGGAATGGAGTAAATACACTTAGTAATAAATTTAGGATAGGAAAACGAAATGGAAATATTGAATTAGTTAATTCGTGTATATATATAGAATGGAGATTATTGGATTGTAAATAATTAACTTATTAATGGTGATCAAGAGTTGTGACCAAAAGTTATTATGAGTGATACATATATATTTAATTCAATTCAATTGATTTGGAAATCATTGCAATAGATATAAATTAAATGTTACGTTGAATAAGTTAAGGTAATAAATGGAGAATAACGTAAATGTTCTTCATAGATGTGGTAATTTGAATCTATTGAAATTTATGGAATTTGAATATCACATTTTACGTTAATTGGAGATAAAGATGGAAGTAGGTAATAATTGCATTAATTTGTAAGTAGAAATAAATCATTAATGAGAACAAGTATTTAAGATTAACCACCTATTTAGTGTATTAAGTTATAACGGAAAATCAATTGCAATAATTAAAAATATATTTATTACATTAATGATAATGACGTAATATTTGAAATATTAAATAGGGTGGAATTCAAATGTATATAACGATAGAAATGTGACATTTGGGGAATAGATTCAAAGTTATAAATGAGTTGCTAAAATAATACATAATAAGTGCAAATTGAATGAATCAATGGGAGCATGGATTTAAGTTTAGAAAACGATATTTTAGTTTAATTAAAGTATTGCAAAATAAATGAAATCAACGTTTAAATATTTCGTTTATAGAGATTAAACTAAAATTCAAGGATATTAAAATAATAGATTTTGAACCCAACATGGAATCCTTCTACTTAAAATTTTTAGATGGAATAAACATTTGTTTTTTTAATTGAATAGAGAAAAAGGTTTATTTAGTATGTAATTTAATGCTTGTTGGAAACTGTAACTTTATAAACATGTTTGCTTGACTATAAATAAGGATTACAATGTTCACGTATTTATTTAATTGATTTCATCAATTAGGGCCTGTTTTGAAGTGGAATATTAAAATTAATTGGAAATAAATTTATTAAAATCTTTCAATTGAAAAAGGAAAAGAAACAAAGTGCAATTAATAAAATTTATGTAAGAATGTTTTCATTATGAATGTACATTATTTGGAAATATAAGAATGGATTTAATATTGTATAAGTTGATCGTTTTAGAATATAAGAATGTTTACATTTATGAATTGCAAGTAACGAATAAGCATTTTAAGGAAAATAAAAGAATGTTGAGGAAATAAAGTGAACGTTTCCATTCTGAATATAAATATAACGTTGTAAAAAGAGAAAATTGAATTTTTAAAACAACATTTTTCGGTAGTTAAATAGCAGGCATAGGTTGCACGGAAGTGATTTTATTAATAACCTTGAAATTTAAAATAAATTAAATAATTGAGTTCATAATTACGCGTCGAGAAAAATATTTTTTTTAAATTTGAATTTTTAAATCATGGTTCATATTTTATTTATGTATCCGCTGTCCCCGTTTTGTAAATTGGTCTTTTTAAATCTAGTTACGTTGTGGTAATTAAATCTTTAATGAGTGTCAAATTTGATATGTTTGGGGTTAAAAAAAAATTAATTGGGTGAACAAATGTTTTGAAATTTGAATTCTAAAAGTTTGTTTATAGAGTAGAGTTGGTCCATTCATTCCCTTTCTAATTAATAATTGTCACACGTTTTTTTAATTGTTTCCTCATTTGTTCCATTACTCATTTCCATTTACATGGTCTAAAGCCTTTTCATTTCATGAACGTTACATACTTTTCATATTTTTATTTCTTTCTTTCACCTCTTTTAATATCTACCATTTTTATTGGGTTGTTCATATTTTTACTTTATTTCAATTTCTACTTTGTTTATATTTAGCTTTTCACTAGTTTCATTCCTCATTCTTGTAGCTTCATTTCATTTTTTTTAAAATTTCATCTTCTATAGCTTCATTTTTTGTCACTCTTCACCTTCCTTCTTCCTTTTTTCATGTTTCTTCTTCAAATCCCCTTTCTCTTTTTTTTTCCAAAGCTTTTTTTTTCCTCTTTCTTCTTCTTATTCTTCAAATCTTCTTCTTTATCAAAGTTTTCTTTTCTTTTTTTGTTGTTGTTGTTCTTCTTCTTCTTTAATTTTTTTTCTCTTTTAAACCTTATCTTCTTTCCATGTCTTTTTCTTCAAATCCATATTTATATAATCTTCTCTTCAAAACTTTCTATAAAAATAAAATAAAAAAATATTAAGATAGCAAGGAAACAAAACAAAATGAGAAAGTAGTTCCAGATCCAAATCTGGCTAAGCAAAAAGGTACGCAATACTAAAAATTCCATTGCAAGTTAAATAAAATATATGATGTGATATATAATTTCTTTTTTTCTTTTTTTTGAAATTTCAATCACCATTAATGCGTATAACTTTCTCATACGACCTCCGATTTACACGAATTTTTTTTTGCTAGGATCGTAATAAATTTCCAGATCTGTTGACGCTAGTTTTGAAAGATTTGGAGACCGTCGAATTTTTGAGTTTAAATTGGATTTAAATCCAATTTAAATTCAAAAGGTGAGTGTTTTAACCCACTCACAATTTCTAAAATTTCTTATGTTTGTTATATTAATTTTAGGTATGAGTAGAAATTTATTTATGACTGTTTGGCATGTTTTATTCATTATCTCTGATAAATAACATTCATTTAATATAACTGTTAATTAATTTTATTTATTGCATAAATTTGACAGTTAGAATTTATTTAATTTCATATTAACTGCCAGTCATAGTTATGTTAAATTTTTATTTCATATTAACTACCAGTTAAATTTGCGTTTATTTTTGCATATAAACTGCCAATTAACAGTTATTAAATTTATTTTGAGTATAAACTGATAATTGATACCATTATTTATCACCTGTTATGTATTGATGATTGTTTGAAATTAGATGATGACTGTGATAAATGGATGTATGATTTGATGGATGAATGGATGATTAATTTTATTAATTGCAAGTTGCCATGCATTTCATTCATTCGGGATTGCGGTTTGAAATGATATACAACCGCATTTTTATTTTTAAATTTCGGATTGAAATGATAAACATCCGTATCACTTGACCATAGGGTAGAAAATTTTATACAGGCACCGCGGTATATATATATAATTATTTTTGAAATGATTTTCATGGTGTTGTAAAGCTATATATATGGTTTATGGGATATTGATTTGATTATTTATATATATATAGTAATTTTCGGTTTTTTAAGCTTTGTATGAATTTGATTTGAAGTATAAAATTTAGTTGATTTTCGAGATCAATATGATTAAGAATTTATTTAAAATTTAATTTTTGGAGTTTTAAATGACTTAAAAGAGAATAAGATTTGAAGATGAATATTAAGTTAAATTGGAAATTTAATAAAAAGTTAGAATTTTTAAAGGATATGATTTTATAACTTGATTTTTGTGTAGTAGGATTTAAATGAATGAATATCAGGTTTATTTAAATGAATATAAAATAAATTGAAAGACTTTTTCCAGTTATGTGAAGTTAAAGGATTTCTTAAATTATATTGAATTCATTAAGTAAAGATTTCAAGTCTAAATAATAAGTAATTGAATTTAATATATATGGGATTTTTAAATGAGTTTTTTTTTTGAAATTGTGGAATAATTAAAGCTTTGGAACATAAGAATTGAAATGGTATTTGGAAGTTTAAATCGATATTTGAATTTGATTTGTGAAATCTAAAGAAGCTATTTTGTTTTATAAAAGTAGTTTAATATTTAACCATTTAAGAGATGGAAATTTGTTTCAAAGCTATGTTTTTCAAGGTAGTATAATTTGAAAATATTATGTTCAAGAGTTTGATTTCTAAATATTTTACTTTGGAAACCTTATGATTTTGGAAGGAATATATATTGGAAAATAAATGATATCGTATTGATTTGGGGTTTTAAAAATATAAACGATATCGTATTTATATGGGTTTAAAATGGATATTTTATTCTGGTTTTAAAGTATAAACTATTTTGAAAAGACCACGGTGTTATAATAACGATTGGTTGTTGAAGAGACTGGGATCGGAAGTTGTCATACTCTCTGCCAACTTCGAAAACCACTTTAACAACCGTGTACGCGGTGGAGATTCCAGAATGAATTAGGTTGGTGGAGGCGTTTCCTGCAAGGTAAATACGTGGACCCGACTCCCATGAGTTGGCATAAGGTGGCTAAAACAGGAGCGATTCTCGGGCCAATGAGGTCATTCCTCTGATCGGACACTCCTCTTCGATATTATACTTTGACTTTGGATTGATTCAGTGGCCACTTTTACTTTGATTTTTGGGGAGTTGTTTCGAGGTGGGCGGTAGCTGCGGCTACGCGTTTCCATCAGCCTGGATAGCAATTGGTATATATACCCTGGCATTGCCTAGTTGTGCCGTGTCACCTACCCTAGCGCGCCTTATACGATTTTGTTTTGTACCATACCTATGGAGTGCCCTCTGACGACGCCCATTACGGGGGAGATTACGGTACTGTATAGACTATGGGAATATATAAATGTGTTAAGGTGGAAAATGTAAAGCCTTAACGCTATTTAAAAGTAAGTTTATTTTACAATTAGACACTATTATAATAGCGCAATATACTACATAGTAAATAGTTTAACGGATCCTTAGGAGATGTAAATCCCGAGCATCTCTTGAGTTACTGTAGTCATATTTATTTCTGTTAATTTAACTCACATAAGGTCTTGTAGTTCTGACTCGAGTGTTTTTGTCTTTCCAATTCGCTCGGGTCAGTCCGAGCGTTTCAGGATTGAAGATTCTATTTCCGGAAGAAGAAGACGAATATTTTATTATTATTACTATAGACAATATGGTTTCACTACACTCATATTGTTCCGCTACATTGTTATATGGTATGTGTACTCTGATATTTAATTGTATATAGAAGAATCAAATGTTTTGTAAACAGTTTTATAAACTGTATATTTTATTATTATATTTTATCCTCCGCTGTGAAATTCTAGTTTGTTTTATTTCTTCTCTGTTTTTCTTGTTTACCCCATAATAATCCGCCCTTCCGTATGGTTTGAATCGACATGTGTGTCGATTTGAAGTGTGCGAAAAGGCGGGACGTTACATCTGGTATCAGAGCTTTGGTTTAGCGATAAACCTTAGCTTTGTGGGGTTTGACTCTTTACTAATAGGGTAGTAATACCCTATGGGAGTCGCTGAGTGTATATGTATGAGCGAGCGTATTTGTTAGTGATATAAAAAGATTTTAATATTGGGTTAATCTGTTCCGTTTTGTATTTATAAATTCTAGTTGGTGCATGGGACGCTGTGACATCAATAGGGATTTCTAAACACTTAATAGGACAGACCGACATAATATTTGTATTTAATATAGGTGAATGAAATAACTTTGCCTATTATATTTTCTATATATAAAAATATTTTATAATGACATATATTTGGTTGCTATAGATTGGGTGTTAGGTAATGAAAATATAAATAATGGTTGAAACTAAGTTGAAAGTAAAATAAATGAAATCTGGAAATTTAGGGCTTAAGTTCCGGGGTTTTGAAATTTCTTTCGAATTTTTTTTTGGAATATAATAATATTGTGTATAATTATTTTCTGATATAAATATTTTAATATAATTCGGAAGAATTGTTTTAAAGAAGATTTTTGGAGAAAATAAGTTTTGTACTTTCCTCTTTGTCGCTGGAAAATAATTTCGGTGATGGCGGCCGCATCATCGACTTTCATTTTCGAGTTTCGAAGGGGAAAGACCACTGTAGTAGTTTTACTGCAGATTCATTTTCGAAAAATATATAAGTTTTGAATTGTTAAATATAATTAGAGATATATAAGTTGCAAGAATATATTCATCTATTATTTTAAAATAATTTGAAATTTAACCCGATATTTAATTCTTAAATTTCCATTAATTAATTGTTTCAATTATTGTAGTAAAATAAAAGGTAAGTAATTAATAATTGAAACCTCTAATTTAGGTAAGAGATTTAATGCTAAGCTATTAATGGATTTAAAGAAAATTTGAAATTTGTAACATATGAAACAAAGAGTAATATTGTTGAACATTAAATTTAAATAAAGGATGAGATAAAACTTGTATAAGTTCATTTGCATTTTCCTTAACATATATAACTTACCAATTTAGAAAGTTGAAATGTTAAATAGGAAATGTAATGAAAATTGTACAAGTAAAAGTAGGAAATGAAGTACTCAATGAATTTGCTATTATAAATTAGAATTTAATGTATAAACTTAAGTTACAATTGAAATTTTACTATAAGTGAATATAATTAAAGGTAAGTAATTCAAATGGATGAATATCAACTTAAGTAAATAAAATGGAAATGCTAACAAATTAAATGGGACATGAATACTATTGATAAACAAATGTAAATAAATGAGGACATGCAATAAATGAACGAAAAATTATAATGAAATAAAAAGAACTGGCATGACCTGAGATAATGGAAATGAAAAATTGTAAGTTATAAGTAAAAAAAAAACTGAAACAAACATTGAATGAGTAAATGAAATTAAAAGTTTGTTAGAAATAAATGTAAACTATAAAAGGAAAATTTATGCGGTATGAATAAAAAGAGAAATTAAACAACAAAGGTATGAAATTAATAAAAGGTTAAGTTGATTGTTGTTTGAATTGTTGTTGTTTGGTTATGGTTGTTTGGGTAAAATACTTTGAAAATTGGATTTGGAGTGAATGAATAATCTATTTAGTTTATCTTAGACTGTTGAGTAAATGATGCACTTGATGGTTTATTCTTCATTCCGTACGATTTAAAGGTTTTGAACCCGAACGACTATTTATTTGTTTGGTTGAATGGTTGCTTTGAATTTGTTGTGTATGCTTTTGAATGGTAGCTTTGAATTTGTTGTGTATGCTGCTGTTAAAATTGATGGTTGTTGTATTGTTTTGTATTAGTGATGGAAACCACTTAAATATTTTACTTTATATAAATTGTAACCCTTTTAGATTTTATAGGTGTAATGCAGGTTATGGAAGCAATTGCTACCGCTTTTGGTTCCATAAATTAAACATAAATTTCCCGACAAATAGGTACGTTTCAGATTACGGTTTATTTAAGGTAATAAATTTAGTAAATTATTATTTATAAGTTAAATATTTTGAATAAGATGTATTGTTATTTAATTCTTCTTTTCCTTTTTTTTCCTTTTCGGGGACGAAAAGTTTTGAGTGGGGGAGAGTGCAACGACCCGTGTAAATTCGATGTTCAAAATGAATTAAATTAATAGGATTTTATTTTAAATTTAGAAAGAAATAAAAATCTTATTAATTTATATGAAAGCAAATATTGAAATTTGATGTATCAAGGGTAATTAAAATTTACAAATTAAATTATATATTGCAATTAATAGTAATAGTGGAAATTGTTGCAAATATTGAATTTGTCAATGGAATAAAATATTGATTTACGGAAATTGAATATAAACGGAGGTAATAAAGTAATGCAAGAAAATAAATAATCTAATTAGTACAATCCCTTTTATTTGTAAACTACTGTAAGGTGTTAATTAATTGAAATATGAAAATTTGGAAATAGATTCAAAATTTATGTTAGATAAATGAATTGCAATAATTAAAGTTAGTAATTAATAGGTTAAAGGGAATACCAATTTATTCGTAAAGTGAATATAAGTGAATGTAACCAAATAAATAGGAAATGCTAATTATTCATAAGTGATGGTTGATGATATAAACGTTACTAATTATTAATGTAGTAACGTAAGATGTAAATGTATTTTCAACGGAAATGTAACCTTATTTCTAGGGAATATGGGGTAAATTGATTAAATCAATAAAAGACAATAAATGCAATGATGATGGGTTAGTAATAAAAGTGAATAGGAAAATGATTGTATAGTAAAAATGGAATTCCAACTTGTTGGAATGGAGTAAATACACTTAGTAATAAATTTAGGATAGGAAAACGAAATGGAAATATTGAATTAGTTAATTCGTGTATATATATATATATATATATATATATATATAGAATGGCGATTATTGGATTGTAAATAATAAACTTATTAATGGTGATCAAGAGTTGTGACCACAAGTTATTATGAGTGATACATATATATTTAATTCAATTCAATTGATTTGGAAATCATTGCAATAAATATAAATTAAATGTTACGTTGAATAAGTTAAGGTAATAAATGGAGAATAACGTAAATGTTCTTCATAGATATGGTAATTTGAATCTATTGAAATTTATGGAATTTGAATATCACATTTTACGTTAATTGGAGATAAAGATGGAAGTAGGTAATAATTGCATTAATTTGTAAGTAGAAATAAATCATTAATGAGAACAAGTATTTAAGATTAACCACCTATTTAGTGTATTAAGTTATAACGGAAAATCAATTGCAATAATTAAAAATATATTTATTACATTAATGATAATGACGTAATATTTGAAATATTAAATAGGATGGAATTCAAATGTATATAACGATAGAAATGTGACATTTGGGGAATAGATTCAAAGTTATAAATGAGTTGTTAAAATAATACATAATAAGTGCAAATTGAATGAATCAATGGGAGCATGGATTTAAGTTTAGAAAACGATATTTTAGTTGAATTAAAGTATTGCAAAATAAATGAAATTAACGTTTAAATATTTCGTTTATAGAGATTAAACTAAAATTCAAGGATATTAAAATAATAGATTTTGAACCCAACATGGAATCCTTCTACTTAAAATTTTTAGATGGAATAAACATTTGATTTTTTAATTGAATAGAGAAAAAGGTTTATTTAGTATGTAATTTAATGCTTGTTGGAAACTGTAATTTTATAAATATGTTTGCTTGACTATAAATAAGGATTACAATGTTCACGTATTTATTTAATTGATTTCATCAATTAGGGTCTGTTTTGAAGTGGAAGATTAAAATTAATTGGAAATAAATTTATTAAAATCTTTCAATTGAAAAAGGAAAAGAAACAAAGTGCAATTAATAAAATTTATGTAAGAATGTTTTCATTATGAATGTACATTATTTGGAAATATAAGAATAGATTTAATATTGTATAAGTTGATCGTTTTAGAATATAAGAATGTTTACATTTATGAATTGCAAGTAACGAATAAGCATTTTAAGGAAAATAAAAGAATGTTGAGGAAATAAAGTGAACGTTTCCATTCTGAATATAAATATAACATTGTAAAAAGAGAAAATTGAATTTTTAAGACAACATTTTTCGGTAGTTAAATAGCAGGCATAGGTTGCACGGAAGTGATTTTATTACTAACCTTGAAATTTAAAATAAATTAAATAATTGAGTTCATAATTACGCGTCGAGAAAAATTTTATTTTTAAATTTGAATTTTTAAATCATGGTTCATATTTTATTTATGTATCCGCTGTCCCCGTTTTGTAAATTGGTCTTTTTAAATCTAGTTATGTTGTGGTAATTAAATCTTTAATGAGTGTCAAATTTGATATGTTTGGGGTTAAAAAAAAATTAATTGGGTGAACAAATGTTTTGAAATTTGAATTCTAAAAGTTTGTTTATAAAGTAGAGTTGGTCCATTCATTCCCTTTCTAATTAATAATTTTCACACGTTTTTTTAATTGTTTCCTCATTTGTTCCATTACTCATTTCCATTTACATGGTCTAAAGCCTTTTCATTTCATGAACGTTACATACTTTTCATATTTTTATTTCTTTCTTTCACCTCTTTTAATATCTACCATTTTTATTGGGTTGTTCATATTTTTACTTTATTTCAATTCCTACTTTGTTTATATTTAGCTTTTCACTAGTTTCATTCCTCATTCTTGTAGCTTCATTTCATTTTTTTTAAAATTTCATCTTCTATAGCTTCATTTTTTGTCACTCTTCACCTTCCTTCTTCCTTTTTTCATGTTTCTTCTTCAAATCTTCTTTCTCTTTTTTTTTCCAAAGCTTTTTTTTTCCTTTCTTCTTCTTATTCTTCAAATCTTCTTCTTTATCAAAGTTTTCTTTTCTTTTTTTGTTGTTGTTCTTCTTCTTCTTTAATTGTTTTTCTCTTTTAAACCTTATCTTCTTTCCATGTCTTTTTCTTCAAATCCATATTTATATAATCTTCTCTTCAAAACTTTCTATAAAAATAAAATAAAAAAATATTAAGATAGCAAGGAAACAAAACAAAATGAGAAAGTAGTTCCAGATCCAAATCTGGCTAAGCAAAAAGGTACGCAATACTAAAAATTCCATTGCAAGTTAAATAAAATATATGATGTGATATATAATTTCTTTTTTTTGAAATTTCAATCACCATTAATGCGTATAACTTTCTTATACGACCTCCGATTTACGCGAATTTTTTTTTGCTAGGATCGTAATAAATTTCTAGATCTGTTGACGCTAGTTTGGAAAGATATGGAGACCGTCGAATTTTTGAGTTTAAATTGGATTTAAATCCAATTTAAATTCAAAAGGTGAGTGTTTTAACCCACTCACAATTTCTAAAATTTCTTATGTTTGTTATATTAATTTTAGATATGAGCAGAAATTTATTTATGACTGTTTGGCATGTTTTATTCATTATCTCTGATAAATAACATTCATTTAATATAACTGTTAATTAATTTTATTTATTGCATAAATTTGACAGTTAGAATTTATTTAGTTTCATATTAACTGCCAGTCATAGTTATGTTAAATTTTTATTTCATATTAACTGCCAGTTAAATTTACGTTTATTTTTGCATATAAACTGCCAATTAACAGTTATTAAATTTATTTTGAGTATAAACTGATAATTGATACCATTATTTATCACCTGTTATGTATTGATGATTGTTTGAAATTAGATGATGACTGTGATAAATGGATGTATGATTTGATGGATGAATGGATGATTAATTTTATTAATTACAAGTTGCTATGCATTTCATTCATTCGGGATTGCGGTTTGAAATGATATACAACCGCATTTTTATTTTTAAATTACAGATTGAAATGATAAACATCCGTATCACTTGACCATAGGGTAGAAAATTTTATACAGGCACCGCGGTATATATATATATATATATATAATTATTTTTGAAATGATTTTCATGGTGTTGTAAAGCTATATATATGGTTTAAGGGATATTGATTTGGTTATTTATATATATATATATATAGTAATTTTCGGTTTTTTTAAGCTTTGTATGAATTTGATTTGAAGTATAAAATTTAGTTGATTTTCGAGATCAATATGATTAAGAATTTATTTAAAATTTAATTTCTGGAGTTTTAAATGACTTAAAAGAGAATAAGATTTGAAGATGAATATTAAGTTAAATTGGAAATTTAATAAAAAGTTAGAATTTTTAAAGGATATGATTTTATAACTTGATTTTTATGTAGAAGGATTTAAATGAATGAATATCAGGTTTATTTAAATGAATATAAAATAAATTGAAAGAATTTTTCCAGTTATATGAAGTTAAAGGTTTTCTTAAATTATATTGAATTCATTAAGTAAATATTTCAAGTCTAAATAATAAGTAATTGAATTTAATATATATGGGATTTTTAAATGAGTTTGTTTTTTTTGAAATTGTGAAATAATTAAAGCTTTGGAACATAAGAATTGAAATGGTATTTGGAAGTTTAAATCGATATTTGAATTTGATTTGTGAAATCTAAAGAAGCTATTTTGTTTTATAAAAGTAGTTTAATATTTAACCATTTAAGAGATGGAAATTTGTTTCAAAGCTATGTTTTTCAAGGTAGTATAATTTGGAAATATTATGTTCAAGAGTTTGATTTCTAAATATTTTACTTTGGAAACCTTATGATTTTGGAAGGAATATATATTGGAAAATAAATGATATCGTATTGATTTGGGGTTTTAAAAATATAAATGATATCGTATTTATATGGGTTTAAAATGGATATTTTATTCTGGTTTTAAAGTATAAACTATTTTGAAAAGACCACGGTGTTATAATAACGATTGGTTGTTGAAGAGACCGGGATCGGAAGTTGTCATACTCTCTGCCAACTCCGAAAACCACTTTAACAACCGTGTACGCGGTGGAAATTCCAGAATGAAGTAGGTTGGTGGAGGCGTTTCCTGCAAGGTAAATACGTGGACCCGACTCCCATGAGTTGGCATAAGGTGGCTAAAACAGAAGCGATTCTCGGGCCAATGAGGTCATTCCTCTGATCGGACACTCCTCTTCGATATTATACTTTGACTTTGGATTGATTCAGTGGCCACTTTTACTTTGATTTTTGGGGAGTTGTTTCGAGGTGGGCGGTAGCTGCGGCTACGCGTTTCCATCAGCCTGGATAGCAATTGGTATATCTACCCTGGCATTGCCTAGTTGTGCCGTGTCACCTACCCTAGCGCGCCTTATACGATTTTGTTTTGTACCATACCTATGGAGTGCCCTCTGACGACGCCCATTACGGGGGAGATTACGGTACTGTATAGACTATGCGAATATATAAATGTGTTAAGGTGGAAAATGCAAAGCCTTAACGCTATTTAAAAGTAAGTTTATTTTACAATTAGACACTATTATAATAGCGCAATATACTACATAGTAAATAGTTTAACGGATCCTTAGGAGGTGTAAATCCCGAGCATCTCTTGAGTTACTGTACTCATATTTATTTCTGTTAATTTAACTCACATAAGATCTTTTAGTTCTGACTCGAGTGTTTTTGTCTTTCCAAATTCGCTCGGGTCAGTCCGAGCGTTTCAGGATTGAAGATTTTATTTCCGGAGGAAGAAGACGAAGATTTTATTATTATTACTATAGACAATATGGTTTCACTACACTCATATTGTTCCGCTACATTGTTATATGGTATGTGTACTCTGATATTTAATTGTATATAGAAGAATCAAATGTTTTGTAAACAGTTTTATAAACTGTATATTATATTATTATATTTTATCCTTCCGCTATGAGATTCTAGTTTGTTTTATTTCTTCTCTGTTTTTCTTGTTTACCCCATAACAATCCGCCCTTCCGTATGGTTTGAATCGACATGTGTGTCGATTTGAAGTGTGCGAAAAGGTGGGACGTTACATCAGACCTGACCCTAAATCATTGTCTTAGACCGGTGCTCTACCTCTGGCCGAGCCTATGAGATGTCAGAAGCAAGTGCAAAGCATTTCAGCTTTGTTTTATGAAGTTATTTCTAGCATCGTTTATCGTATTTTTGGTCTGAAACCTTATAATTGTTATATTGTTTGTTTGTTTTGTATTCAAGGGAATTAATCCTTGGCTCCTCCATTTCGTATCTGTATCGTGCTTTTGTGCTTGTGTAGATCCCGTTGTGCGATTCGTCGTTGTGTCATCATCTCAAAACAGTGAGTAAATCTCACCAGACTAATATGTACTTATATAGTGATAAACTGACATCATCTGAATCTGTAAATGCATATCATCCTGTTATAACTGCTATATTATATTCATATGAAGTTCACACCTATATTTACATGTTTTATACCATATGTTACTGTTATTTCATGCTATTCTGTTATTTTCATCAGTTTATCACACTGCAAGTTCCCTGTAGACTAGAATCACTATGGGTTGAAATGATACATACCCGAACGGACTTTAGAATAGGAGAAAATCATTATGGGCTGAAATGATAGGCCTGAATGATTTTCAATTATTTTCTTTTACTTGGGATTGCGGGTTTGAAATGATCAAACCCGGGTTTTCTTTGTAAATTACGGGTTGAAATGATATATTACCCGTATCACTTCATCTAGGCTAGAAAATGAAATACAGATCCGTTGTTAAAATATGTTTTTCTAAAAATTTTGAATTATTTTAGAAATTTAAATATTATAATATTTTGATTTAAATTTGATTAAAAATGATTTTTGTAAAGCATTATTGATTTTCTAAAAATTTATAAGTGAAATAAATGAATGGTAAAGTTAGAAAATCTAAAATGTAATTTATTTTGGAAACTAGAATTTGGTGATAAATGGAATTTAAATTAGATATGAAAATATGATAAATTTATGATATTTTGAATTAAATGAATTTAAAATGATTTTATAATATATTAATGATTTTTGAATAAAGTTAAATGTGAAATGAATGAATATTTACGTTGAAATTTTGAAATATAACTAAAATTGAAAATTTGTGAATTTGGCTTAAAAGTGAATTTTAAGTCAAGTAAATAAAAATGAAATTAAGTTATATTTGAAAATTTTAAACTTAAGTGTTAAGTTAAATTTAATTTAATGAATTTGAAATTTTATGTTGGAATTTTATAAGTGAATTATTATTAAATTTTGATTTTTGAATGGAGATTTAACTTTATAAAATCATGAATATAAGGGTATTTGAATGATTGTTTTAAAAGTGAAATTATATGATTTTATAAGTTAAAAATGATTTAAATAAAAATATAATTATTTTTGAAATTATACTGAATATTTGAAGTTAATTAACTGCATTTCAGAAATGCTATTAATTCTAATGTAAATGATAACACAGCATTTGTAAATGCTGTAGTTGATAATAATGAACCAAATGGATAATTTTAATTAGAGGCTATCATAGCATTTTTGTAAATGCTATAATTGTTGAATTTAACTAAGTTTTATTTGAAACTAATGTAACCCTATCACAGCATTTTTTTATGCTATCTTTTGTTAAATTGAACTGTTTTGAATGTAACTTTCTGTAGCAATTTCTAAATGCTGCGAAAGTTGAATTTTCATCTGTTTTAATAAATTAAGTGGATAAATGAATTTTGAAAGAATAAAATTTTATAAATTTAATAATTTAATTATTAAATATAATAACTTCATTTTATGACTTAAAATGAAGTAATTTGTTTTGAAATATAAACTATTTTGAAATATGTTTTGTAATGGTATTTAAATTAAATAAAAATGAATGTGGTTTGGAAGATATTATATTTTTGATATTTTGAAATGGATTTTGAATGATATTGAATTTTGAAATGATATTTGATTTTGAAGTATAAAATACCATTTTGAAATTTTAACCATGGGATGTATTTAATTTATAGTTTAACTGATTCTTAAAGGATGGGCGATCCCAAGTATCCTTTAAGTTATTGTGTACTTCTACTACAGTTCACTTGAGTTGGTTTACATTATATAAGTATATATTGTCCTGACTCGAGTGTTTTGTGTTTTACTTTACGCTCGGGTCAGCCTGAGTATTCACAGCTTTGGATTCTCTTTCTGGAGCTGGTCTTTGCTGGAGTTTCTGCTTATCTACATTTATATCTACTCTCTGTTTCAGCTGTTCTAGTTTATCTCATGTATTAGTGAACTTCTATGTATTTGGGATTTCTATTATGTTGTTTTCAGAC
The DNA here is from genome assembly GCA_030765085.1 of Allium cepa. NCBI lineage: Eukaryota > Viridiplantae > Streptophyta > Magnoliopsida > Asparagales > Amaryllidaceae > Allium > Allium cepa. The sequence continues at coordinate 514,923,280 of CM060941.1, forward strand.
TGTATTATGTATTTGTTTTGAGACTCTGTCGTAGTAGCTTCATGAACTACTGTGTATCTTATTTCCGCTGCGAGTTATTCTGATATTTCTGTGTCTGTGATTCTGTGATTGTATTTCATTTGCTCCAAATTTATTTACAACGCAGTATTTTGAGCAATTCAAGTCCGACATGTGCGGATGCAAATGGCTGAAAATATCGGGTTATTACATAAAGCACCAAACAAGCCCATGTCCACATTGCAAAATGGCTAAGGCAGGGTGCCTACTAGAGGGATGTTAGGTAAGTCCTTGGTTCTAGCCTCTAAAATGAGCTAACCAAAAGCATCGAACAACAATGGACTAAGACGTCCAGTCTCAAGAATAGGCCTGCTAAATAATGGCTTAAGATGACCAAGCCCAAGAAGAGGCACATTCTATAATGGACTAAGACGTCCAAGCCCAAGAAGCGACACATTCAGCAACAGACTAAGATGTTTAAGCCCGAGAAGAGATTCATCGGGTCATGGACTAGGACGTCCAAACTCAAGAGGAAAATAGACAAATTACTTCTATACTGGACCTGATGGGTTCACACATCAAAGGAGTAGAACAGAGTTCCACTTATAAATAACTGAATCTGGGCTTCAGGACTTTCATTTATAAACATCATCATCAATACCCAAATCTTAGTCTTGAGTCTCTCATGTTGGAATTTCATCTATTAATACCCAAATCTGGGTTTCGGGTCTTCATTTCTAAATGTCATTTGATGATACCCGAATCTGGGTTTTAGGATATTTATTTCAAGGCTTCATTTGTTAATACCAGAATATTTGTTTTGGGTCCCTATCGATCACTGATTATCTTAATATACCTAAATCTAGGTATCAAGATAATTACTTATTTGAGGCCTAATCTGGGTGTGAAATTTCAAAAATGGAATCTATTTTTCAATCACAAATGCTTGAATCTGGGTAATATTGTCATAAAGATCACTATTAAGAGTTCTCGATTCTGATTTTTGGATTTCTAATTTACCAAATTTCATTAATGTCAAGGAATGGGTCAAAGGATTTCTAATTCCGAAATTTAGATGGATTTTCTATCGGAAAATTTCAGATATTCCAACCAAATGGTTGAAGTTAAATTCTCAAGCATATCTTATCGTGGTTGAGGATAGGTTTTAAATGTTTTGTAAAGATTATCTTTCATGCAATTAACAAGATGATTTGTTAATTTAAGCAAATGATATATACATTGACTGGTGTGTCAATTTCAAGCTAACAATTAGAAATATTACATGCTTCATACTTTTCAGGGAAATTAGCACAGCAAAGAGAAATAAAAGATTCAGCAAATACGGAAGTAATGAAGGAGATATCAACGACTATTTCAGAAGTGACATCGTAGAAAAGGATTACAAATTAGGTGATATTTACCGAATTTATATAATTTACATAAGTCATAAGAAAATTTACAAAACTATGAAGTTAATCACATCTTTATGCAAAACAAGTTTATTCAAATCAAATATACAAATAAATTTCAAGTCTTTAGCAGCCTCGTCAAGAGTCTCAACGACTGAAGGATCCACTACATGATGAATCGTAGTGCTAAGAACCTCTTTGAGTTTCTTTTCTTTCTTCCTAGCTATATTTTCATCATCAATCACATCAATGTTAGCCTTCAGAGCATGGTTAATAGCTCCGTTCACTGCCATAGGAGTTATGTTATCCCTTTCTAGCCTACGGTGCACTTCTGAAGGAAGTAATAATCTTATTCGAGCTTTTGGTTCCTAGCATCATATTCATTGATAGTTTGAGATTATTTCACTTTCTGTCTCTCATAAAAATACTTGGCTATTTTGAATTTAAATTTCTGGCACTAATTCCCCACAACATTCTCGTCTAAGTCCGGAGGAGGCTGAGCATAGTAGGTAATTTCTGGGCTGCAAGAAGCTTCGACCTTATAGGTTTAGTAGCCGAAGGAGTAGTGCGAGGGACCGGTAAATTACTACTTGAAATATTGTCCCCTATAATGAATTCCACATGTATTGTGCCTGACTACTCTTTAATTTCAACCCCAAGTCACTTATTTGTTAAATAACCTCTGACATCTTGTGATCAAAGTCAATTAAGGGATTTGTCTTCACTCGTCGCTTAAGCGTGGTAATCGTTTCATCTTTACTTTTAATTTCAACCTCGAGATAGGTGATGTGATCTTTTTGGCTGCTAGCGATGGATTTCTAAAGAAAATATTTTTATGCCATTTCACAGCTTCGATATTACCACTGAAGCATTCTAATAAGATATCATCATTAAGCACAATCCCTCCACTTGTTTGCAATAACTTCACTCTAAGAGCATCGACGCGTGATAATAAATTATAAGGATGAGAAGTTGTAGATAACTGTAGCACCAATTTAAGCAAAAGAAATAAAATAGAGTCAAAACCGAAATGAAAAATTTCTTGATTATTACAACAAAGGTTTACCATTCAAACAATAATGAAGACAAAAAATACAATAGACAATTGATTGACATCTAAAGTTTAGAAACTACATTTTTAACTTTTTTTTACTGAATTAGCAAAAAGATTAACTGTAGAATCAAAAGGAATATTTAATCCCTCTTGGGTTAACACTGGAGGACATTTATTGTAGTCCCACTTCCCAACTGGAGGACTATCATGGCCACAAATTAATTTTGTACCAAAAATATCCCGATTTCTTTAAAAAAAGCCTCTTTATCATCATCAAGAAAATCAAACCGAAGTCTAGGGTGCTCCAAATAAAGTTTTTGTACGTCTCCGAGGAAGTAGTATCTTGCTAATTTTTAAGATTTTAATATTGATGCCTTTTCGATATAAGATCATCTCAATTTGACGTATTTGCTTAAACGGTCTCTAGAGACAAGGCGGCCTAATGAACAGCCACTCTGAAATGATATAATAAAGAGAAGCTAATCATAAATGGAAAAACTGAAACAAACATTTATAAATCAATACAATGTTACATGTTACAATTATTCGTCTAGTTCATACAATATAGATTTTGAACATAATTCAGATACAAATCTATCTTTATAAAATTTAAGCTTTTCAGGAAGGATAACTTGAGGAATCGATCTAACCCATGGTAATTCAAACAAGCCCCGGGATGTGGGTCAGATCTGAATTCATCTAAATATCTCTTGTGAAAATGTCTAAGAAGGCCCCAACTAAATTCACCTAAGCATGAAAAATCAATGATTGAATATCTACAATAAGTTCTATATAAAATGTTGACTAAAATGTTCCTCCCTTCGATCAGCGTCCAAAATAAGGTAAGGAACTCTCGATTTTCCTTTAAAAGAGCATCATATTGGAGGCGCACTCTCTTTAATAAAAGGGAAGCCTTTTGATGTTTAAAAGATGTCAGCACTAAGGTACTTCTGTCAAGCCTATGATACTTATAAGAGAGAACATTATGCTCTCTTATTTGTTTGTCTAACTCTCTATATGACTTGTTGATTTCAGCTTGTTTTCTCTCAAGTTGTGTTTTATAGGGAAGGATGGACTTCTTCCTTATCTAAAAAGAATGAATTATAATATTATAACCTTTGAGGTGAAAGACATTTAAACAGAGAATCCTATACCAGTGACTTTGGAATTGAGGTTTGGGAAGCTTGCTCTTTCCCTTTAAGCTCATCAACGTTAATAGGAGCAGGCTCATCCTTCTATGGGACAGAAGGTCCAATAGATTCAGGTGGGGTAGTTGTAGGAGGAGTGGGCTCCGTTTATGAAGCTTTGGTGTTATCATCCTCATCTTTATCAAAGGCTTTGTGATGAGCTCCTCCATCTCCACTTGGATCCTCACCACCAGCAAGGTTATCATCATCATCATCATCATCATTGTCATCGCCATCATCCTTGCCTTCCTCCCCGGTGGAATCATCCTTATCACCCTCATCTTCAAAGTATGACTCGAATTCGAAGAAGGGGACATCAAAAGAAAGGATCTCAGAGGCATTGATGTCCTCCTCGTCTGCAGGTTCAATCCCCTAATTCATATGATTTATCTTGCCTATTACTTTGTTGATTAAGGAAGAATCAAGCAAGGAGAAGCCAAAGTCTGGACATTTCTTGAAGTTGTCAGCATGTGCAAGTGTAAGGGCTTCTTTATGAGACTTTAGTAGCATTTTCCCAAGTGTAGTTCCAACAAATTGGGACATTCACTATATACCACCAGTAATGATGTTGACAACAAGTTTCAACGAAGCCTTAGTCTTCTTAAAATTTTCCTTCAGAGAAATGTTCTTTGCGACTAAGTAAGTTTTCTCACCGAAAGAATCTTTTAAAGTGAGCTCCATGGCAAGTTTCTCGTCAGTAAGGAGTTACTAGCTTGTATTTCTAATGCAAGATCAGTTTCGGCCCAGGCGAGAGAAGCTTTTAATCGATCTAGCTCTGAGGAAGCTTCATCTTTAGCAGCGGGAAGAGAGGACACTTGATTTTTGAGGTCAGTAATTTCCTCATGCAATTTGAAGAATTCGACAGAGGATTTCGATGCATGTTCATTGAAAGCTAGCCAACTCTTATAAATTTAAAAGGGGAAACATAACACAAGTCAGAGAATTAGAGAAAATCGATGATGAAAAAGTCAATCGAAATGGAACTTACCAAAAGTTGTTGCTCAACTAAAGAGCGGCAGTGCCCTAACAAATCAGCGACGGTTGACGGCAAGTGGATAGGGGTGAAAGATTCAGAATGTAAAATGGACTCAACTATCTCTTCAAAATTAATGGATGGAGGAGCAGAAGACAATGACTTTAAAGTAATCTTCCTCTAGGAAGACGACTCTAAAGCCAGTTGCATTTGTTGAAGTGCAGCTGGAGAATCAAATACGGAAGTTCGAGAAAGTGGGTCGATTGTAGTTGGAGTGTACTCCGGTTTTCCTTTAGGACCTTCTATGATGGGACTTTCTGAAGCTTTATCAAGTGATGAGTCCTCCTCTTCCTCAATATCAACAATTTTTGCAACCTTCTTTGGAGCCTCTTGTTAGAACCTCAATTTCCAATGTTTTGATTATGACAACTATATAAGTCAATATTCTTTTGTTAACCATTTATGCAGAAGATTTATTGAAGATTTTGACATAAAGCTATGAAGTTGTTATATATCTGTTTAGAGTCTGTATATTATACAAGAACTATGTTAAAATCTCTCTGATATGATAAACACACCAACATATGCACTAAACTATGCAAATGCTCATTTTAGTCTTAAATCACCCGGCTGAATGTCCCCATTAGATGGCTGAATGATAAATCAAATCATAAATTTTTATGAAGATTCATCCAGCTAAATGAAGACATTCAAACGGCCGAATCAGACCAAAATTGGCCTATTTACTTGCTGCATCAAATTTAAATCGATTCAGATGGCTGAATTGAAAAATTCAGAAGGCTGGTTATCGATAACGGCTATTTTTCTGAAGGTTTCAACGAAGAGAAACATCTTCTAATTTAAGGGTTGCATCCATTCCTTTTCATTGCTTTTATTCATCAAAGATTGCAACTCTTAAAATTCTACAAATATAGTCTAGAATCCAACATGCATTTAACTTATTATTAATTTTCTTTACTTCTTAAATCTAATTCTCTATTTACCATTTGCACTCAAAATACACAATCTCTGATCATTGATCGCTTTATCTTCCATATCCCTCAAGCACATTACATTATATATCATAGAGGAGAAGATTATTGAAAGATTGTACTTTATTGACTTATCAGTGCTATTTAAAAAGCATACTACAGTTAGATACTTTTGTATTTTTGTAAAGAGGTCATGTTCGGTTGCTCAGGCGGTAGAAGTCCTATTCAGTTGCGTAGGCGGTAGAAGTCATGTTCGGTTGCTCAAGCGGTATAAACCTATTCCTCAAGGTTAAGTGAGAGTTTTTAGTTTAAATCTAGAAGGAATTTAGGACTGAACGTAGAACGGGAAGTTCGAACCAATATAAAATCTAGTGTCGTTTACTTTACTACTTTACTTATTTATTTACTTATTTTATATTCCGCACAAGTAGTTATAAATACATCCATATTACACGATTCTATAGCTTAGTCACTATTATTTGGTATCAAAGCAAGGTTATCTTATAATCGTAACATAGTTATTTGATATTTTAATTTGGAAAAAAACATTAGCACAAGTTTCCTTGAAGGTTAATCTACTGCATGACCTCCACTATTTAACAGATTGAACTATAACTATTGGTCTACTAGAATAATAATTTATATGCAAGCTAATAATTATGAAACTTGGAATATTACTCAAGGAAAATATACTATACCTACTACAGAACGTTCACAATGTTCTAACACATAAAACTGGATGCTACTAGAAATCCCAAAACCATGAACATGTAAGATTGTGCATTAGAGAAAAGTGAATTTAATAGAGTAAGCATATTTAAAACAACTTATGAATTTTTGCATACACTTAAAATTACACATGAATATACTAACAAAGTAAAATGGAGAAGATTTCTATACTAAAAAATTAGTTCCAAAATTTCAAAACGAAGCAAGATGAAACAATAAATGAAATGTACTCTAAGTTTCAAGACATATATCACTCTCTCTTAGCATTAGGATAGAATTATACAAGCTTTGATATTGTTTCATAAATCCTCAAATCTTTAACGAATGACTGGGAATAAAAGTTCTTAGCAATCGAAGAAGGTAATGAAATTTCAACCATTAAACCAGAGGAGTTGATAGGAAATCTAATGTCTTATGAAGTTAGTCTCCAGGAAAAACGAGTATAGGCGCAAGATAAGAAGAATATAACATTCCATGCAGAAAAGGATGAATCAGATTCAGATGAGAAAGATATGGTGTTCATTGCTAGAAATTTCAAAAGGTTTTGAAATTCAAAAAGAGTAATTCAGAAACAATAAGAATAGCTTCAGCAGCAATAAGGAAAACAACAAACCATCAACTTCTTCACTAGAATGTTATGAGTGTCACAATAAAGTAACATCAAGAAAGAATGTCCTGATCGAAAGAGAGATAAATTTAAGCACAAGAAAGATAGATTCAAAAAGAAAGCTTTCTCTGTTACATGGGATGATTCTGAATCATATTCATCATCAGACAGTGACTCGAACAGCGATTCTGAATAAGCCAATGTTTGTTTTATAGCCACAGATGACGAGATGAGTGATCTAACTTTTGAAGATTCAATGGAAATAAACACTGAATTACTTGACAAGCTAAGAAACATCAAAAGAAAGTCTAAAGAAAGTCTAGAAAAATTAAATAGGACTGAAATTGAGGTAGACATGTTAAGAGATGAGAAACAAATCTTAGAAGAAGAACTTGAAGCTACTCAAGAATCTTGTTCTGGTATACCATCTCAACTTTCTATGTTAAGTCAAGAAATAGAAACTCGGAAAGAAAAGAATGATGCTCTTTTAGTTGAAATCATGATCTTAAAGCTAATATAAAAATATTGGAATTAGATATTTCTAGTCTTAAAATAAGATTAGATGATATTACTAAAAATGTCTCTAATCTTAACAAAGATAGAGAAAATCTTTCTAAAATTATAGAAAATTCTTAGACAGTTTCAAATAAAAAAGGACTAAGGTATAAGCAATCTCCAAAAGTTATTCCAAAGAAAAAGGATTTTTTATATAACAATTTAAAAAAGAATAATAATGCAATTGAAAAATCTATTTCAAAAGTTGTAAATTATTCTAAATCAATTAAGATTTGGGTTCCTAAAACAAATAATTCTTTGATTAGAAACAAATATATAAAATCTTTCATAGAAACTGTTCATAAAAATAAAAAAAATATTTTTTAAAAGAAATTCTAAACCCTCTTGGGTTTGGTTTCCTAAGACCTAACTTTTTAGGACCTAAATAAAAAGGTGGGTACCAATGTTAATTCTATATTTTGCAGGTACCACTTAAAAAGAGAGGAAAATTAATATTGAACAGTTGGTTGCTCGAAATACATGACAGGAAACAAAGAGATGCTAACAAATATTACCTACTTAGATAGAGGTTCTATGACTTTTAGAGACATTTCTAAAGGTTATATAATCGGCAAAGGCGATGTGAGAAATAACGGTATATCTAATTTACCTCTTATCATAAATGTTCTGTTAGTTAAAAATTTAAAACACAATTTACTTTGCATCCGCCAACTATGTGACCAAGGATTCAATATTTTTTTATGAAAATAAGTGTAGCATTTTTGATCAAAATAAAAATCTTATTTTTGAAGGTTTTAGAGATAAATATATATGTATTAAATACGAATATAAATCACAATACTAAAATGTGTTTAATAGCCAAAGAAAATGATCCTTGCTTATGACACAAAAAATTTTGTCATACTAATTTCAAGGCTATAAACAAATTATCAAAAAATGAACAAGTAAAAGGTTTACCAAAATGAATTTTAAAGTAAACAATATTTTTTATGCTTGTCAATTGGGTAAATTATCAAAATCGTCCTTTAAATAAAAGAAAAGTCTTTCTACTATATAATGACTTGAACTATTGCATTTGGATCTTTTTGGTCAAACGCAAATTCTATCTATAAACCATATCAAATATGTGTTTGTTATAGTAGATGATTTTTCAAGATATACTTGGTCTATTTTTCTTAAAAATAGAAGTGACACTTTTGAAAATTTCAAAATCTTTGCTAAAATAATTCAAAATTTCAAAATTTTCAAAAATAAGAATATTAGAAGTGATCATGGAGGTGAAATCTAAAATGAAGCTTTTGAACATTTTTGTGCTAAAAAAGGAATTTACCATAATTTTTCTTTTCCTATAACACCATAAAAAATGGAGTTGTAGAAAAAAATAGAACTTTACAAGAATATGCAAGAACTTTATTAAATGGAAGCACTATACCAAAACATTTTTGGGTGGAAGCTGTAGCAATGCCTGTTATGTTTTGAATCGTGTTTCCATCCGACCATTAACAAAACACACTCCATATGAACTGTTTTACGAAAGAAAACCAAATATTTCATATTTTAAAGTTTTTGGTTCAAAATATTTTATTTTAAACACAAAAGATCAGCTTGAAAATTCGATCCATAATCCGATGAAGGAATTTTCACAGGATATTCGGAACGAAGTAAGGCTAATTGAATTTTTAATAAAAGAACTAAAACAATCGAAGAAACACTTTATGTTTCCTCCAATGAATATTTTAAGTTCAATAAGAATTTTTAGGATGATGAGATAATGACTAAGACGATCACAAATACTGTTACGCGAAATAATTTTGAAAATGATGAAAACATTGTTCATAATTTTGAAGAAGATGAAAACATTGTTCATAATGAAAACGAATTAAGATCTTCTCCTAGGATTTTACGAGTTCACCGAGTAGAAAATGTCATTAGAGAAATTGATTCACATGTCAAAACTAAAAATCAACTTAATCAAATCGGCCATGTAGCATTCCTTTCTAACACTGAACCTAAAAATACCAAAGAAGCCTTTACTGATGACTATTGGATTATAGCTATGCAAAAAGAGCTAAACCAATTCGAACGAAACAAATTTTGGAATTTGTTCCCAGACCGAATGATCAAACAATCATCGGTACTGTATGGGTTTCAAAAATAAAGCAGATTGACAAGGAAATATAACAAGAAATAAAGCTAGATTAATTACAAAAGGTTATAATCAAGAAGAGGGAATTGACTATGAAGAAACGTTTGCTCCAGTCGCACGACCAGAAGCTATTCGTATCTTACTGGCCTTTGCATGTTTTTATAATTTCAAACTTTATTAAATGGGTGTTAAAAGTGTATTTTTAAATGGATATATAAAAGAAATTTTTTTGTTGAACAACCTCTATATTTTTACATGAAAAATTCCAGACTATGTCCATAAACTTAAGACAGCTTTATATGGTCTAAAACAAGCACCCCGTGCTTGATATGAACATCTTAAAAGCTATCTTATAGATTTTGGTTTTGAAATTGGGAAGGTTGATCAAACTCTTTTTATTAAACGAACTAAAAAGGATATTTTAATTATTCAAATTGATGTTGATGATACTACTTTTGGTTCTATAAATGATAAGTTATGTCAGGAATTTTCTAATATAATGACCAAAAAATTTGAAATGTCACATATGGGAGAATTATCATATCTTCTTGGATTACAAATTAAACAATTAGAAAATGTAATATTATTAATCAAGAAACATTGTAACAATCTAGTTAAATGCTTTGGTATGGAAAATACTTCTGGCAAACCAACTCCAACGAGTACAATAATACATCTTAATAGAGATAAAGATGGCAAGAGTGTTGACCAAAAATTATATCATAGTATAATTGGATCATTACTTTATCTAACTACTTGTAGACCTAACATAATGATGAGTGTTTGTTTATGTACCTGATTTCAACCAAATCCTAAAGAATCACATATGCGAGACATGAAATGAATATTACGTTATCTACGCAAAACCAAAGATTTTAGACTTTTCTAGCCGAAAGAATGTCCTTTCAAGTTAGCATCATACAATGATGCTGATTTTGGAGGATGTCAGACAAATAGAAAAAGTGTGAGTGGAACTTGCCATTTTATTGGACAATATCTAGTATCTTGGTTTAGCAAGAAATAAAATTATGTTTCCCTTTCAACTTGTAAAGTAGAATATATTTCAACTGCTTTAACGTGTGCTCAAGTCATTTACATGCTACAAACACGTCAAAATTTTGGAATAAATTTATCCAAATCAACTATTTTTTGTGATAATACAAGTGCTGTCAACTTATCTAAAAATCCTGTGAATCATTCTTGAACAAAACATATTGACATTCGTCACCATTTCCTTCATGATAGTACTGAAAAAGATATAGTCAAACTAGAATTTGTATCTTATGATAACTAGCTGGCTGATATATTTACAAAACCTCTAAATGAAAATATATTTATAAAATTAAGAAGAGAACTTGGAATTTTATCTCTAAAAGATTTGTGATCTTGTGCACATCGATAGGGGGAGTATTCAAACAAGTACTATGTAAATTATTTATTGTATATATGCTTATGTATTTATCATCATCAAAAAGGGGGAGAATGTTAGAGCCTCAATTTTCAGTGTTTTGATTGTGGCAACTATATAAGTCAATATTCTTATGTACCAACCATTTACGCAGGATATTTATTTAAGATTTTGATTCACAATGCTATGAAGTTGTTATATATCTATTTATAGTATGTACATTATATTAGAATTATGTTAAAATTACTTCGATGTGATATATACACTGACGCATGCACAAAACTATGCAAATGCTCATTTTAGGCTTAAATTAGGCGGCTGAATGTCCCCATTCAGACGGTTGACCGCTGAATCAAATCATAAATTTTTATGAAGATACAGCCGATTGAATGAAGACATTCAGACAGCTGAATTAGACCTAAATTTGCCTAGTTACTTGCTGCATCAAATTTAAATCGATGTAGACGGCTGAATTGAAAAATTCAAATGGCTGGTTTTCGATAACGGCTGTTTTTCTGAAGGGATGCTTCTTTTCAACGAAGAGAAACATCTTCTAATTTAAGGGTTGCATTTGTCCCTTTCATCTCTCTTATTCATCAAAGATTGCAACTCTTAGAACACTATAAATAGAGTCTAGATCCAACTGACATTTAACTAATTATTAATTTTCTCCATTTCTTAGCTCTAATTCTCTGTTTACCATTTTCACTAAAAAAACATACAATCTCTGATCATTGATCACTCTATCTTCCACAATCTTCAGGCACATTACACTATATATTATAAAGGAGAAGATTGTACTTTGTTGACTTATCAGTGCTATTTAAAGAGCATATTACAGTCAGATACTTTTGTTTATTTGTAAAGACATCATGTTCGGTTGCTTAGGTGGTAGAAGTTCTCGATTTCTTAAGCAGTAGAAGTCCTTTTCGGTTGCTCAGGCTGTATAAACCTATTCCTCCAGGTTAAGTGGGGGTTGCTAGTTTAATTCTAGAACTAATCTGGGACTGGACGTAAAATGGAAAGTTCGAACCAATATAAAAATCTCTTGTGTCATTTAGTTTACTATTTTATTTATGTACTTATTTATTTTATATTCTGGACAAGTAGTTTATAAATACATCCATATTACACGATCCTATTGTTTAGTCACTTTCATATTTGGTTCGGATGGTTCCATCAACTTTCTCTTAAAAGCTCTCTTGGATTTGGAAAATGATTCTATAATTGATGACACTACGGAAGTTGAAGGAAGAAAAGGCAGCACCACTAACAAGCACTTGACTTGAGAAGTAGCTGGAAAGTTTGAGTAGATTAAAAGTCTGGAAGATAATTTAGGAAGCAACAGAGATAGAAAACAAATACTCGGTTTATAACTTACCGAAATGATTTGCACAGATGGGTGACATGGGAGAAAAGTGATAAGCATCTCCGAGGGAAAGAAAGAGCTTTCCTTTTGAAGTATGTTGGACCAAAAGGGGTAATCCCAAAACCCTTTGGCCAAGGAGAAGAAGGGAATGTTTCCTCAAGTTTGAAGGTATCAGCAACTTTAGTCGATTCTTAATTTTAGCGGAAGCTATTATAAGAGATTCTACCATTCTCTTGTCTGCTTCGTTTAGTTCCTTCGTTGGAGAGCCTGCAATGATATAAAGATTAGACATGAGAAGTAATAAAATAGACGAAAGGTAATAAAAAATTGAACTTATAGGGAGAAGGAACGGTCCCACTAATATTTGGGAAGCATCGTACAAAGAAGAACTTGTTTTTTTGGTCCTTAAACTTGTCGACCCCATCCGATATAAGCTTCCTCAAGGGGATAGCTCTGAAGATTTGATGATTAATATTGCTCAGTTTGACTAACCGAGTTAAGTAGTAAAATACTTCTGTACTCAGAGAAGGAATGCCAGATTCAAGAGCTAATAGCTCCAAAGAGAGAAGATAGGTGTATACATTTAGAGATAGCTGAACTGTGGTAATTCCAAGATAAGTCAGGAACCTAGATAGGAAGTCTGGAAAGGAAGAAACCCTCCATGCTATTAGCGGTATTGGAAATGAACCAATTAGGAGGCTGATGATAGTGTCATTTTCTACATGTAGAATGGCTTCCACTCCAGTAATTCCAAAGTCGTATAGAATAACATCCACTTCATCTTAAGTGGATATCAGAGAGTTCTTTAAAGTAGCTTCAACTTTTTTCGAGGAACTCGAGAATCTACCAAGTGAAAAGATTTTAGTTAAAAAAAATTTAAGTTTGATATGGACATAGCATTCTTTTAAGAATTAGTCAGAAAACTAACTCAAAGAAATTAAACACGAACCAAACTTGAAATTTCAAAATTTTTGTAAAAGTTTAAGTTAAAAGAAAAAAACATTGGGCTTTTGACAGAGTCGAAAGGAAAAAGGCACCAACACTTATTAAGCACATCTCGACATTATCGAAAGCCTAAATGAAAGTATTCCTTGAGCTATCCAGAAGGTTGAAAGGACAAGTCAATAAATATTTGTTCAATTAGTAATCTTCAATAGTGTTGAAAGCTCTATAGGAACCAAATTATTGAAAGGAGAGAGTTAAGGTTAACCTAAGAACCTGAGTAAAAACTTACAGTACAAGCAATTTGTTGACCCAAAAAATGGACCAACACCCTGATTTGGATTTGATAGCACCAACCCTGTCCTGATAGAGCAACATCATAGATCATAAATATCAAGAAAGACCAGTAAAAGAAAGTAGATGGTGAATTTTTATAGTGGTTCAACTGTTAATGAAGCCTATGTCCACTTTATAGTTTTATTATAAACTGATTGCTATTACAATAGATGTTTGATTACAAGGAATTGATTATTTTCTTGCTAGATTGAATCGCTAGAGTTGGAATCCACTGGAGAATCACAACTCCTTTGCAGATTATTATGAGGGAAGTAGATAGTGAAGAAGAATTCCAGTAGAGCTTCACCAACTAGTCCAGAGAATCCCCCATTTATGTTGTAGGTTGGATGGTATTTATATGGATCAGAGAACTTCTTGGCCAGGCCATGTCTTCATCAGCTTGCAGGTAGGTAATAGATGACATAGGGAGAGTTTGGCTAGCAAAATGAGTAAAAACCAAGGGTCGCTTACGACCCATAGACTTGGCTCGTTTTGCGAGCCAAGGTCTTGGCCGCTTTTCGTAGTTTTCTTTGGTTATCTTGTTGGAAGGTTTATAGAGAGGTATGGGTTGCCGATGATCCAAATACTTAGGATTTTATTGGAGTTTGAATTGGAAATATTTCCATAGTCTTTTATCATAGTTGTTTCACTTTGATGGCAATTCACTAGCTTTTTTCGTTTAGCTGCTGTTTGAACTAAAAGAATGCTGATTTCTTGGCTTTGCCGATCCCAGTCGTCGTCTTAGTCATACAGCTTGGTCCTTGTTGATCCCTTGTCTTTGTTTTTCTGGTTAAGTCCTAAAACATCCTATTTACATGAGATTTTTCTATTTTTTTACTAGTTTCTGCTAGGTCAAAAACTCAAATAACATTTTCCCCCAGGGAACATCTTCGTTGTAAACAAGGCATGCACTGGAAGTTATCGTTTTCAATATTCAATTATTGATTTTCGAGTGATTACATTAGAACTCTATGAATACGTTAGCCTAACGTTGTTGGTCATCTTTCTTTGGTTCTGACATCTACTATTTATCACAATATAACACATTTCTACTTGTAGCTTCCCCTCATACCTCGGAATGTTGCACAGTCATAAGTGATCGAGTTCGAGAAGAATAAACGAAGTTTCTTTTTGTCTCTCTCATTACTTATATATTATTTTATTATTATTATTATTTTATTATTTTTTAGGTCGTTGGAAATCCATGTGGGTTGGTTCACTAGCGACCTACCTACACATGAATTATTTTTGACGTTTATGAAGATAGGTCGGATCGCTAGCAACCCATGATGGGTCAGGTCACTGGTGAGCCGATTACTTAGAAAATATTTTTTCTTTTCTGCCAGCCTACTTATACTCATCGGGACAACCCAAATCATTTATTCAACCCAAACTACTTCACTCCTTCAAGTGACCAACCCTTCCAGCAATTCGACCCAAGCAATCCAAACATCATGTCGATCTGCTTCCTTACTTCGTTTGAATCCACTCACCATTAAACCATCCAAGCATTCATCTATCTCATGAAACCCTGGCTATCTCATCATCTTATTCGAATCCAAACCCAAGCCTCCTATTAAACTATAGGTGACCCTATTGTATTGCCCACCTGAAGTTAGCTTCCCACCAATCCATTCCATAGCTCGTCGAGTTTGATTTGTGATCCTTCCTATGCCTTAGCAATCAGTTTGAGGCGGATCTGTCTATTTGGTTTACTAATTATCACGTTGGTGTAAAGACTAGATGAGTGGTGTTCATTTGCAGCATTAATTATGAGAAGTTGGAGTTTGTTACGGTTCGATGGGTCGAGATAGCAAATCGAGTCTTGATTTTACCCCTGAAACGACACTTAGGCTGTGGTCCAACACTTGACGCGTTTTGCTATCTTCTCCCGTTAGACTAGAATCGACTTGTGGCTAATGTCTTAGACATCACCACACGACATATCATCGGCCTATCCCGATTCTTCTAGAGAATTTAGGATTATCCTGCTTGTTTATTCTACACTCAGTGTTCTTGAAATGAGAAGAGTTTTCCGTGTCTCTTCGGGCAACACATTCATTATCAATCATTGATCAATAACAGGTAAGCGCACAAGAAGTAGACACAAAAATGAAAAATGAACTGACACGGGTAGTACTTTTCTTCTTCCACTGTGAGCGAACTATCTACATGGGATAGAGCATTTGCAGTGTACTGAGCATCGAGTTTATCCTATATAGATAGCACACTACACTTACACACTTGCCCCAGTTCGCACTCGAAATCCGACGTGTCGATTACAAGTTAATGTTTCTTTGGAATTCAAGTGTGATAGGGGAAACTTATGAATATAGGATAGATTTACCTGACCATTTTGGGATGCATGTTCTGTCATATAGAATGAAGCAGCCATCTGCATGCCATAAGTCAAGCAGGCGAAGCCCGGCTCTCTTAGAAGCTGAATCATCATCCACCTCATAAGCTTAGTATGGTCAATTAGTTCTGGTCGGACCCATCATGGACTGAACGCCTCCTAACCTTCGAGTCCTTCTTATTCTACCTGAAAGAGCATCGTCAGTAGTTTCCACCAAGGTTCTTCATAATATATGTACGCATCATGGAATTCCCAAAGAGGATGTGCGTTTGTCGACGAAAGACGAATTCGACCATATGCCCCCCAAGGTATACCACTTGCCATCGATACATGTGTCTGAATGGAGCAGTGCCTCCCTTCAACGATTTTCTATGTGAAACCCTCTCAAACATGGGTATTGCCTTGTTCCAGCTTCATCCAAATGGCTAGCCATCCTTACTTGCGTGAATGTCCTTTTTATTAGGACGTTCAACCGCACTCCGTGTTATGACGAGTTGTATTTTTTGGCGTTCATGAGGAGAGATAACTGTCCCTGTTTGATTATAATCGAGGCTTGGAGAAATCGGAAGAACGACCTGCGCTTGCAAAGCAACTTATCACATCTCAAGATGTAGTACTTTTTTGTCAGATGCCCCGAGGGATTCAATCATTGGTGGACGATAGGGGGTAAGCTTCTCTTTTCTATTTGTCAGGCTCTAAAGCACTGTAGTGGAGTTTCTAACCAATTACATGCCTCTTGTAGTTATCCTAAGGCTAAATAGAGATGTGACTCTTGATGAAGTCTGCCAAACTTTAAAGGCTATCAATGCCGAGGAGAGGTGCGTGAAAGTTCTACCGACCGACGAGAACTTGCGTCGATACAGACTGTTGGCTCCGGGTAGATCCACCGTTCAGATTGAAACTCCCTCTCCTGGCCGATCCAGGGTTCACACAAGATCCACTTCTTCATCCATTAGTTTCGAGGAAGGTGAAGAGAGGGGTAGCCCAACTGAGGGATCGCCCAGTGAGGCCCATGAGGAGGAAGACGTTGCTGCGAATGGCCTGAGCAGTTTAGTTAGAATGCCTCCAATCCCAGAGGAAGCAGAAGACGAGTTTATGCACAGAGAAGGCAAAGCCGTGCCGGACCTAGAGAAAGAAGAAGGAGAATTCAAGAGTAGTAGCGACGAGTCTACCGCTAATGATTACTTCTCGTCAGAATCTGAGGGTAAAGATTCAGAATCCTACGATGAGACTTTAGGAATGAGTCCCAATCTTCGTTGTCTACCTCCTTCCGATGCAAGTAGCAAAGGCAAAGCCTCTGAAACTGGATGACATCAAGATTCTTCGAGAAAGGATGTCGGAGCAAGGTTCGGAGATTTCAGCGATGTCTTTGTCGACCTCGACACGCTCATTAAAGTGGACTTCAAATTTGACATGACGCCTTATTGTTCGGGCGATATCACGTCGGTAATTTGCTTGATCCTACCTACGGCAACCGAAGTCAGTCCAATCCTAACTATGATAGCCGTTCATCTCAGTTCGTGACGACGTCTTAGACCAATATTAGAGACGCACCACACGTTGCACTAGGATTACACTTATTTCCATTCTTTCTTCCCTTCATATATTTTCTTAGCTTATGTCATGCTTCTAACGCCTTTTATGTACGCCTCATCTAGGTATGGAAAGGGGATGAGGTTTTCTACAACGACTTCGAAGACTACACTGATTCATAGCGGTACCCAAGCGCTCCTCAAGCCGCCATCAAGTCTGAGATACATAAGAAGAGTTCGGGCAGAGGAAAGAACTCGAAGCTGAAACCCGTCGTCAAGAAAGGAGAGATTGAGCTTTTTCTCATAAAGGCGGGTATGAAAAAAGAAGATCTCTTGAGGAAAGTGATGAACCATCAAAGAAGTAAAAGATTTTTATCGCCCACATCCTTCATAGCTTGCTTCGAAACACTCTTCCGCGGGCCAAGAAATTTCCATCACTTCTACCCTATTTCTGCCCCTAGCTAATTATTCATCCTCTTCCCTCGTTACTGCCACTTCTGGTGCTTCTCACCCCCATTGAAGGCCTGCCTACATTCTTTCTTCAGGCCTCCCTCATCTTGAGGTAGCGCTTTCGAGTTGGTTGTTAAAGGAGGTTAAATTTAACCTTGATCTCCACCCTATTCATAGTGATTCTTTCATGTCGCATCCCCAAGCTATCTAGAGCGACCTAGAACAGGTTGAGAGATGGAAGAAAATCTGCAAACAGCTAGTTGATACAAATAGAAATAACTACCAGGAGATCCTTTACTGGGAATCCGAGAAAGATGATTTCAAGAAGGCGTTGGTTGATTCTGAGGCTAAAATTGGAAGAAGAGAAGGAGGCGACGCTTCGTGAAAGTAGGAGAACCGCCGGCCTGATGAAGGAATTGAAAGAGGCACGTGAAAAGGTTGAGATCACTTAGAGGAAAGAGATTAAAATGACTCATGCTGAGGAAGCTACGCTGAAAGAAGAAGGGGTCGCTTGTAATGCCATCTTTGAAGACCATAGGAAAACTATAGCCGACTATGACCTAATTATTGGGGCACAACAAAACGATCTTCGACCAAGCTAAGATCATCGCCAAGCTACAGGCTCAGGTCGTGCAGCTCAGTGCCAACGAAACTGCTATTCAGATTAAGATGGCTGGGGTGAAAGCGGATTACTTGGACCTCCAGCATGCCTTCGATAGGAAATGGAGAAGCTGGATGCGATTGTTCTAAACTTCTATGTTAACTCTCTGTTGCATTAGGGGATCCTCCGCTATCTCAGTCCGAAGCATCCGTGCACTCTTACCCTTGTTTAGGAGGAAATCATATCTCAGAGAGCGGTGATGTTTACACCGATCAAGAGTTACGAGATACATATCTTAACGTTGAATCCAAGAAAGCATTATCGAGGGCCAGGAGATCCCCCAAGTTGAATGGGAGGTGGAGGCTACCGATGTTGCCTTGATGATCGCCATTGATGTGCTTATTAGGTCTTCTACCTTCGACATGAGCGAACTATCAGAGCAGCTCCATGACTAGCCAATAAGTTGAGGACTTGATATTATCCCTTATGTGGAAAAGCCCTTAAAAGAAGGAAAAGGTGGTGAGTTCGAGGCCGCCGTTCACGATCGTTCCTCTAGTGCGGGCAACGTCCATGCTTCTTCCGAATTCGAGAGCTTCCAAATTATGCCACAAGAGCAAGAGGAGTTTAATGCTTTCCTTTTTGATCTTATAGGTCCAGCCACTCTCCCTATTGATGCGCCAGCTACTTTGGCGCCCATGTCTGCCACCATTTTTACATCCTTTGCAGTTGTATCTATTCCCGTTCTAGTCTCACATCTGCCTACAGTTGCAACCGGGACCAGAAGCGGACAACATAGCTGCACTCTACGGCCTGGATGACCCTTCAACACCATTGGAAGGTGATATAAGTATAGCGAAGGTAAGGAGCAGGAAATACAGATGGAGCAGCCGCAGAAGCCTCAGCACGATTTGATTGCCTTTAAGAAGGAAAAGGTGTAGGCAGTCAAGGCATTGCAGAGTTCCTAAAAATCAAGAAACCGCAAGGGGAAGGGAGGCTCTTCTAATAAAGTTTCAAAGGGAGAGGAGGACATCACCATCAAACTGTTTGTTGATATTACTGGTAGCGACGCTACCCCTTTAAAGAAGCAGAAACTACCAACCAAAGGTGGAAAGGGCAGCGGTAGCAAGAAGCACTGAGTGGTTGGTGTGTGGATAGACTTGGTTTGGGCCAACAGCTCGCAAGAAGACCGACTTGATTTTGTTTCTTTTTGAGTCATTTTGTTCAAGTGCAAAGTCTGCATTTTGCGTCCTTAATATAGAGGTTGTATTTTCCTTTTGTTGGTCATTGTTGTATGGGTACGGCCCCCACATTTTGATCCTGTATATAGAAAATTATAAGTAATACATTAATATGTTGACTATACTTTTATCTATCTGTTCATATATATTCTGTGTACTTATGCTTGTTTCGTTTCATACTCTTAGAGTTCTATGATTATAGTCAAAGCCCTTCATTCGGAGTAACAGAACTTAGAGATTATCAGCACTTTGGAAGTTAATAGTACTTTTAAAATTTAATAGAACTTAGAGAGTTTTTATTTAGAAATTCATAACACTTCTAAAAACTCTAGAACTTTGAAATTTTTGTTTATAATTTTAAAACAAACTCTAAAACTTTGAAATTTTTGTTTAGAATTTTAAAACAGATATAGACTTTTTGTTTGGAAATTCATAAAACTTTGAGATAGAACTTGTGAACTTATTGTTGTTTGGGGTGATAGAACTTGTGAACTTATTGTGTTTGCGTGTTTCTGTCTCAGTAAAGGTGTATGCTCCCAGTTCATAGGATAGTTTACTTCAAACAATTTTCAAGTATCCGCTAACTTAGGGTTTAGATAATCTCTATTGAAAATCTGGTGAAGTCATGACTTGATTTTCCTTTCTTTGTAAGTTTTGCACCTTAGCGTGTAGTCTTAGTTCGGATAACGGGTATGTATGCAATCAACGCATGGTTATGTATTGTCAATCATTGAGTGCCTTCCTTGTAGCACCAACTATTTTTTGCTATATGAATTGTGTTTCTCACGCTTCTTGGTGTTGCCCATCTTCAGGTAATGCGAGGGGCAATTGTTTTGGGATTTAGTGCACCGCTTGTGCAGTACGCGACATTCGGTCCTCCTTGACATCGTCCATCTACGAGTGACGTTGGGAGCGTAAGTTTGGATGCCTTTCGGCGCTGCCTATCTTTGGGCAAGGCAAGAGGTTTATTTTGATCTTCCTCGGCATTGCCTATGTCTAGGTAATGCGAGAAGTTGGTTTTCGATGCTTCTCGGTGTTGCCAATCTCCGGGCAACGTAAGAGGTTTATTTGAGCTTCCTTCGAGTTACCTATTTCCAGGCAATGCAAGGAGTTTGTTTTCAGTGTTTCTCGAAGTTTCCTATCTCTAGGAAATGCAAGAGGTTTATTTTGAGCTTCCTCGGCAATTCTTATCTTCGTGCTACGCGAGGAGTTAATTTTTGATGTTCCTCGGCGTTGCCTATCTCCAAAAAATGCGACGAGTTTCAACTTGAGTGCGCGGCTTATAAGATGCACGGCTATCAATGCTCCTTGGCGTTGCCTATCTTCGGGCAGCGCGCAGAGTTTAATTTGGGTGTGCAGCTTAAGAGATGCATGGCTTTCGATGCTTCTCGGTGTTACCAATATTCGGGCAACATGAGAAGTTTCAATTTGAATGTCTGGCAAGCTTCGCTCCATTCGAAATTTTTCCTTCCTTTCTTCAATGCATGAAGAACGGTATGCACTTGTTGGTAGCTTTAAAAATGAACCGACTCAATGTTGCGACCTTTTCATTCAAGCTTTGAAGCTCTCTCTAATTTCTAGGGGCTTGGACTTCCCATAATGCTGTTATTTGCTTTGCATTTGCTTCGATGCCCCAGGCCTTGCTATGAATCCTAGAAATTTCCCAGAGGCTACTATGAAGTGACATTTAAAGGGGTGGAGCTTCGTTCTGTATTTTCGGAGTATTTCAAAAATTTCAGCGAGATTATCCAAATGGTTAGCAGCTACTCAGGATTTGACTAATATATCGTCCACCTAAACTTCCATAATCTTCCTAATCTGGCATTTGAACATAGTATTCGCTAGCCTTTGGTACGTTGCCCCTGCATTTTTCAAACCGAATGGTGTTACTCTATAGTAGTATAGTCCCAAATCAGTGATGAAGCTGGTGTTCTCTTTGTTGGGTTCATCCGTCAGGATCTGGTTATAGCCCGAGTTTGCATTTATAATTGACAGCAGCTCATGTCCCGTTGTTCCATCCACCAGTTGATCAATTCTAAGGAGCGGGAAGCTATCCTTCAGACAGGCTTTGTTGAGGTCCAATAAATCAATATAGGTTTGCTATTTTCCACTGGGCTTCTTGACTAGGACCGAGTTTTATACCCATTTGGGGTAGATTGAATCTCGAATGAAGCCATTAGCCATCAACTTATCTACTTCCACTCTTAATGCCTTAGATCGTTAAGGGCCCAACTTGCGCCTTTTTTGCTTCACTCGGGTGAATTTGGGATCAATATTGAGGGCGTGATAGGCAATTTGGGGTGATACCCCACACATATCAGTGTGTGTCCAAGCAAATACATCCATGTTGGCATGGAGGAATTTGGGTAGTTCTGACCGCATCTTGTTTCCAAGCCGCGACACAATTTTCAGGATCCGTGTTGGGTCATCCATGCAGATTGAAGCAAACACCGTATATTCTACCTATGCTGCTTCATGCCCCCTGAGCACTTCTTCCTAAGGTCCAAAGCCTTATCGAATCGGCTATGGTCCCCAAGCTAGGGGTAGCTTTGTAATTGCTATTTGGAGGGTTCATGGATGTGGAGGGTTTTCCCCACATCCTTTTCTTTTTCCTTTCTTTTGACTCGTGCAACTCTACGATATAGCATTCCTGGGCAACACTTTGGTCTCCTTTCACAATTCTGACTCCATGCTCGGTAGGTAACTTCATTCTAAGGCACCATTGGCCAATGCTATTCTGAAGCCGGTTAATGTGGGCCATCCCAAGAAAACATTGTATGCTAATATTTCATCTACGATCACAAAAGTCTGAATGAGGGTGACCCTTCACTCACCCTCTCCAAGCTCCACAAGTAGATCAATTATTCCCACCAGTTGTTTAGGTTCACCGGTTTCCTTGAATCTTTGTTTGGCATGTGTATACACTTTTCATGCCAATCTTCATTTGGTCAAAAGTACGTTTGAAAAGTATGTTAACTGAACTGCTACTATCAACCAGCACTCGTCGGACTATGGCAGGCCCGATTCCTACTGTCACCACCATTGGGTTAAGAGTTTGAGCCTCAATCCCTTTGGCATCTTGATTGTGGAACACTTTGTCATCATTTAAAACCTTTTGCAGCTTGACCAGAGTCTGATCATCTATTGCTAAACATGATTCCTTCGAGGCGTGCTTTAACGAGCTCGCATATCGCTCCATCTCCCCCCAACTTCTTTTCACGGGATGTGGTCCCCTAGGTATTGTTCCAATAATAAGCCTCTGGTTGGTTCATTTTGACCCTTCTTCACTAGTTTGAGCTCGATTTATTTGTTCTTTGGGAGGCTAAGTGGCCGTAGATTGATTGGTTTTTTGTGGCTTTTTCATGTATTGTTGAAGCTTGTTGTCTCAGATCAACCCTTCGATGAGGTCCTTAAGATGGCGGCATTCGTTTGTATTATGGTCGTGTGTCTCATGGAAGCGGTTGAATTTCCCGCAGCGCTTTTTCTATTCCGTTGCCTCTTTTCTAAGAGGTTTCTTATATTCCTCAATCTCTTGTGTTGCGAGATAAATATTCTCTGGAGTATCATTCAGATGGGAATAGTCTTCCTTTCTAAACCCTCTAATCTTTTGTTGCTTCCACCATTATTTCTTTTATCGGACTTCTGGTTTCTTCTCTTCTGATTCCCGCTCTTTTCCACAACTCCTTGAGTACTTCCAGGATCGTGCATGTTTTGATTTGCCGCTGCTTCATTTTGTCCAGCGTTCATCTATTGTATACCAACAGACTCTTTTTCCAGCACCAGTGCTTCCTCCAATCTCAAGTACTGGCTTGTTATACGATTGAAGTCTTTCGTGTTGGTAGGTTGCTTCATCTTAATCCATTCCTCGAATTCTATTTCTAGGTGAATAGCATGGACTAACGCCATAAAAACCGTATCCTCATTAGGGTTGCTTACTTCCGTCACCATGGTGTTAAACCTGCTTATGAATAATTTCAATGAATTGTTGTGGCATTGGACAAATCCGGATAGGGACATGATGTCCTTTGGTTGTGCGGTATGGAGTCCGAATTAATCAAGGCCCTTTTCGCTAGTTGATTAAAAGTAGAGATAGTTCTTGGTAGAAGCCTAGTGAACCACAATGATGCAACCCTTTCGAGAAAGATAGGGAACCATCTGTATCGAACAGATTCAGATGCATTCGCTCAGTCTATATGCCAACTATATTTGTACAAATGAGGCTTCGGGTCCTTTATTCCATCATAGGATGGAATAGTTGGCATTGTGAACTTCTCTAGACATCTCTCATTCGAGATTTCATCATTGAAGGGAGTCTGGCTTGGCGCAGATCCTCACTCATCATCCTTCTATCTTTACTCTCCTCCATTAATTATTTAACCATGTCCGCTATGTATGCGTCTGATGTTCGATAATCCTGAGGACGGCAATCGGTCACTACACCAAGTGTTTAACTTTGCAAATGGTCTTGGCGAGTGAGCTGAGGCCTAAGATCTCCTGTCTTCAGGAGAGCCACTACTATAGGGTCCCGTTGGCTTACGGTTGGTCTCACTTGAGAAGTTTGAGTATTCCTTGCATTATCAAATGCATTAGCATCTTCTTCCAATTTATCTTTTGGCACACCGTCCTCCGAGTTGGAAAGATCCGTAGCTATGTCTTCTGTGAGGGTCTTTGCCCCATGACTCAAATTCAGAATAGGTTACCTCGTAGCATACGGAGTACTTGCATTTTCGTTCGTGTTAAGTCCTATTGTTATCCTTTTTTGCGACAGTTTTTCGTTTCATCTATGTAGGCCAGAAATGGAGGAATTCTCTTGTTCCATCGCAGCTGCTGATTCGGGCATTATCCATGGAACGAGATTTTACTACAGGGTTAGGAGAGCATTAAGTTTATCCGTTAGAGCATTTTGGCTACTCTCCATCTTTTGGTTGATCTCATCAACTATTTTATTTAACTTATCCTTGTTGACAATTTCATGCTGATTGGAGGAAGTAGGCGCCCGATTCCCTAAGTTAGCGTCTTCACTTCGGTTTGTTGGGGATTAACATCTTGTCTAGCTACTGCTGTCTTTATAGACCTTCCAAAGGTAGTTCTTCTTCTTCTAGGAGTCATTGATTCCAAATAGCGGATTCTTCAAGTAAACACAAGAATCTAACTTCTGGACCTATGAGATCCAAAGTAGATAGCTAGATCTGGACCCTGAGTTGGGTTCTCAGTGAAAGCATAAAAATATTGGCCCAAAAAATGGACCAACACCCTAATTTGGATTTAAAAGCACTAGCCCTGTCCTGACAGAGTAATTTCACAGATATCAAGAAGAATAGTAAAAAGTATACAGAGAATTTTTATAGTGGTTCGGCTATTAATGAAGCCCACATCCACTTATAGTTTTATTATAGACTGATTGCTATTACAATAGATGTTTAATTACAAGGCTTTGATTATTTTCTAGCTAGATTAAATCTCCAAAATTTGAATCCACTGGAGAATCGTAGTTTATTCCTTGGAGATTGTTATGAGGGAGGCAGAGAGTGAAGAATACTTCCAGTAGAGCTTCAGTAACCATTCCGGAGAACCCCCCTCTAATGTTGCAGGTTGGATGATATTTACATGGATCGAAGACCTTTTTGGCCAGGCCATGTCTTCGTCAGCTCGCATGTAGGTAATAGAAGGCATAGGGATAGTTTGGCTCGCAAAAAGAGTCAAAGCCATGGGTCGTCGGTGACCCATGGCCTACAGGTCGCTAGCGACCCATGCACTTGGCTCTTTATGTGAGCCAAGGTCTTAGCCTCTTTCAGTAGTATTCTTTGGCTTCTTGTTGGAAGGTTTATGGAGAGGTATGGGCTACTAATGATCCAAACAATTAGAATTTTTCTGGAATTTGAATTGGAGATGTTTCCATAGCCTTTTACTGTAGTTCTTTTGCTTCGATGGAAGTTCACTAGCTGTTTCCGTTTAGCTGCTGATTGAACTAATAGAATGATGATATCTCGGCTTCGCTGACCCCAGTCGTCATCTTTGTCGTATATCTTGGCCCTTGTTAATCCCTTATCTTAGCTTTTCTGGTTGTCCTGAACCATCTTGTTTACACGATTTTGTTCTATTTTCTACTAGTTTATGCTGTGTTAAAAACCCGGATAACACATTTCATAAACTAAGTAACAAGACCCTTCGACACTGTCAAAACCAATAGCTTAGGGTTCCTAAACAAAATACAAATGTTGTCGAAACCAAACATACCCATTGAGATGAAAGGTTCTAAGTTAAATTCATATGCATTTAGGACGTTTCGACAAAGACTGGGCATTAACATCTCTAGAGGGTTTCGACTCAGTAGATAAAAGTGGTGTCAAAGTGATGAAAGGGGTCTTATGGTTTCAAAAATTTACTAATAAAAATGGATGGCAATCAAAATAAAAGGTTTTTACTAAGTCGAAACGTCTTGCTGTCGAAGGGGTGGATGCAATCTATTTAGCAACAACACCTTTCGGTAAGGTTGTTAATACAGACATCACAACACCTTTCGACTCCTTTGAAAGGAGTTAAGGGTGCAAAACCAAAATTGCTGCCTCAACCTCTTTCGGAAGGGTGGAAAGTTCATTTTGTTGTGCCAACTTTTCATCCGTGTATTTGAAATTTCCGGGCAAAGAAAATAATCTCCACCACCTTCTCCGAACCTAATTGCAAATCCAAGGTTTCAAAACTTAACAATCAAACCCGATAAGAAAATAAAATAATAATAATAAATAAAATAATGGATTACAATAGTAATTAACCCTTTCTGACTTCATAAGAGTAAAAATTATAATTGTACTAGAAATCCATATTTACTAACTAAGAACAAAAATCATAAATTTTGAAATGTTATTCCAAACCTGATAAGGGTATGGTATTTAATGTCAACCACTATCAATCCTAAAATTATAAATGAGACAAACTTTATTAATTACTGGAATTAAATTAGGAAAAGTTTCTCAGTAAATCGTTCAAAATCTACTCTCAAAAAATCGAGATTTAAACATTTCATAATCAAACTTCAATTTTAAATTTAGAAAGGTAGCTTCGCTTAAAAAAACTAGCAGAATAATGTTAAATCTAAACTTATAGATTAGATTTGTTGATTACTTTGATTTTTGGAAGTAAGTTGAAAGTTTGAGAATTTTTAGAATTATGTTCCTCGTACTTGGAATTTTCGGTTGTAGAAAAGTAAAAGAGGAAGAAGAAGGGAAATGTACTTAATAAGAAAAGTCACACACAATTACCAACCGTTGAATCAAATTTGAATAGATGGCTCAGATCCACGCGGAAAGACCAAGACGCGGGAAGCTTCATGGTTTTGGGAAAATTGACTTGGAAAGTCAAGTTCATCCCTTTGTAAGGGGACCAATGTTACTCCAAAAATCAACCTTTCGACTAAGTCATGACCTCTTTAAGCAAGGAACAAGAGAGAAGAGCTCTAGCTAAGCCTTTCAAAAGAGTCGAAGGGATGCTGCCATCAAAGTCTGGAAGCAACGCAACCTTTCAAAGGCGGCGGAGGGTTTCTCTAATAAATATCCAGAGGGTACTTACCTTTCGTAGAAGATGAAGGTGTTGAAAGCACCCTTTCACCTTCATTTAAAACCTTTAGACTAGATGAAGTCCTTTCGATTAAGTCGAAACCATTCCTCTCGAAGTCAATGAAGAATAGCTCTTTGAACATATGCCAAACCATTCGAAACAAATGGTTTCGCCTTCATCAAACTGCTGGAAGACAAATATTATCTTGAGCAACCCCTTTGAAAGCAATAGCAAGCCTTTTGAATCGGTCAAAACCAATGTAGTCCAAGAAGGGTTCCGCATTAGACCAGAAACAAGAGCACAAATGTAACCAACATCATTGAAACCTATGAGCAAAGGCTATCGACAGAGTCAGAAGCACTTACAAGACAACTCAAAGAAGAGGAGCACTTCCATACCTTTCGATAAAGGCAACAACATGCCTAAGCCTTTCGGCAGCCACCTTTCGACCTAGTAAAAAGCATTAAGGTTGAAAGGTGCTAACCCGCATCTATAAATAAGACCCAATGGGTCACGTTTTACGGATCTGATTCCTCTCATTCTCAACTTGTATACTCTTATCAAAAATATTGTAAACACTAATTAGGGAGTTGATTGGGGAATTAAAAGAAATAAAGTTTTCTTAGCTGGACAAAGGGAAGTCTCGAATACTTTAGTCTACTTTGTTGTTTTCCTAAAGTTTTTGTTGGATTCACTTTATGTTTTAGGTTTCACCTCCATCGATATATCGACCTAGTCGAAACCCCTTCAAATTCTAGTAACTTCAGTAACTGACTGCAAACTATTTTCCCTTGATACATAGCCTTCGGTAAGGTCGAAACCAAATAATTACACACTTAAATCATCAACTAATTTAAGAAGCCTAAGGATCCAGCTCTCGAAGAGGTCGGAACCCAGTCTTAGTTTCCTAGTTCAAGCTTTATCATCGAGGTCACCCTGCTTCTGACAGAGTCGAACCTACGAATCAGAAGTCTTGGATTAAGCCCTATCAATTCAAAAGGAGTACCTTCAAAAAGAAGGATTAACTCATCCTTACAAAGTCGAATGGTCATTAAGTACGAAACCTCACCCTTTCGACATAATTGAATGGTTGGTCTGTGTAATTTCTGCCTACTAAAGCCGAATCGAAAGAAAATTCTGAGAGGATTCATATTTAGCATAATTTTGGGATGTTGACAAGAAATCTTGTTAACACAAATTATGTCGACCAGATGGAAATATGGTTCCTAGAACATGAAATACAAAACATTTGCTACCATATTTTCTCATTATGAATGAATAAAGCACCTCTTTCTTAAAGAAAAGTCTACACGGTTGGGAGTAAAATTCTCCTTAAATTTGAAAACTACCCCCAAACAGTGAAAAGTCTTTGTCCACGTCGAGATACCAGGTCAAAGCACCTCTTGGAGGGGAGACAGAGTAACCCTTTATCTGCGTCACGCTATGGTCAGGATAAAGTATCTACAGGCCCTTGATTGTGCTACGCAGTGGCTAAGTTAAGGGGCTCCTTAGAGGGGGAGGGCAGAGTAAGCCCTAGGTTCTGCCATGCCATGGCCTGGCAATGGCACCAAACAAGCCTTCAGTCCCTCCATGCTATGGCCTGCTGGAGCACATCCTAGATGGAGGATGGTGTAAGCACGTGGTCCCGCTACGTTATGGCCTTACCAATGCATCGAACAAGCCTTTAATCCCACCTATAAGGCCTAGCTAAAGTGCCTCGTAGAGGGAAATTGGGTAAGTCCTTGAGTCCTTCATGTGGATAAGCTAACCAAGCGCACCAGACAATTATGGACTAAGACATCTAAGCTCGAGAAGCAGCACACCAAATAATGATAATATATGGAGCCTAAAATATGACACATTTCAAGAGAATCAAAACCTAAAGAGTGGTGCAAAACAAAGGGCTCTAATAAGGATCTACAGCCTTCAACTAATTTCCAAAAAAGGATTTCTCGACTATATTTATTAATACCCAAATTTGGGTTTCAGGTCTCTTACTATTAATTCCTTGTTATCACTTATACTCGAATCTGGTTTTCGGTTCTCTTGTAATTGATTTCTAGACTTCATTGATTAGTGCTTGAATCTAGGCTTCAAGACCTCTCTCATTAAGACTTCTATTATGGATTTTTGATCTTCTATTAATTCATGGGACTATCTTACCGATACCCGAATCTAGGTCTTGGATCTTCAATTATTTCCAGATAAGGATTTCTGGACCTATACTATTCGTTCCTGATTAGTCTTCTTTAACTTGTTTCTAGATAATGATCTTTGGAATTTTATTATTAAACGATTATTCTTGTTTTTTTATTAGTTATTCTAGAAGAGCATTTCTAAAATTCGATTATTTATTTCCAAATGTGGATTCCGGGTTTTCTATGACTTATTTCCAGGTAACAATTTCTAGACTTTTATACCAAACAATTATTATCACTAGAAGTAGGCTTCTAAACTTCAATTATTGATGTTATATCTAAACCACACGCCTGATCATTTATTAGCATAACAAGGGTCTAATTTATGGATTTCTTTCTTTATTACCAAAGTTGGATATTGGGACTTCTATTATTTTTTCTAGATAAGAAATTTTGATCTTCAATCATTCCCAATTGTGGATTTCTTATCACTTGTTATCTCCAGATGATGATCTATTTATCTGTGTAATTTTCGAATTTAGAATTCAGGAATTCTATTATAAAAAATGATAATATTTTCTACAATAATATTACGGGAAAATCACCTAATATATTTTTACATAAATTTTGAACTAACAATAAGGAAAGTTACCTATTTTATACTTCGTAGGGGAATAAGGTCACACCGAGTGGAATAAAGAAAAAGGAAAGTTATTAGATTTTTGTCCGAAAAAACAAAAGCTTCTATTATACGTGGATGGGGGAGGGGCAAAATGTTAACCATAAAACTCACTTAAGAATAAAGGCTAGAAAGAAGGACCATAGAAGTGTTGAAAAAGCTTCGTAAGGATTGAAAAGAAGTGTTTCAAAGGCATTAAAGCAGCTTTCGAAGAACTTAGACTAGCACCGCAAGCACCTGATGCACCTACAAGTATTGAGTGAAACAAAAGCTTTCGAAAGAGTCGAAAGGGAGGAAAGGCTATCCTTCCGCCTCAGTTAATCCTTTCGATGCAGTTGATTCCACATAAATGAAGAAGTCTTATATGAGCTCAAAGCACCATTTAAAGGTATTAAATAACAACCTCGCTCATAAGAACCAAACCCTTTGAAATGGTTGGTTTCACCACTGTTAGTCTTCCACATAGTGACACTTTACCAATGTGTACCATTCAAAAGGAAAGATAAGCCTTTTAAAATGATTGGACCCTTCCGCAAGCATAAAGAAAACTTCACATGAGAACAAGTGACCTTTTGCAATGATCCTCTCATCACCTACCAGTCCTTTCTAAACCATTCGAAAACACTTCCTCACTCACTCAAGTAATCACTCATCATGATTAGAATCGGTCCAAAGTAACCAAGAAGATGTTTTGAAGGAGAAGAAGGAGTTGGGAGTGCTTTCTCTTGCATCCGAATAACGTGATAGGAAGCCTTGCCTCTTTTGCTACTAAGAGGGGCAGACCTTACAAAGGTATCGAAAGGTTCCAAAAGTACATGAAAGCAGTATCGAGGAATGTTGGAACAATATCCATTGTTAATGTACATTTGATGGAGGTGAAAGGATTAATTCAAACATAGTAATAGATTAGACATCCGCTTATAAAGCTATGGAAGCAAAAGGACAAAAGTGGAAGGACAGACACGAAATGTAACGACCCGTAAATTTTAATTAGTCATAATAATGTAATTAACTGAATTTTGTGAAATTTTTAATAATAATATTTGCAAATAAAAATTTAATATTTGAAAATAAAAATTTAATATTTGGAATACATCTTCTTAAACATAGCAACTGGTAAATTTTCATCAGATAATATGAAAGTTTATTTTCTTGTGTAATTTTATTTCAATATAAATCAGTTAACATTTGATGATAATAAAATATTTTTCAAACCTGAATATTTTTATACAATAAATTTGTAAATCATCCTCTAAGTGAGACGTCATATTTCATTTCTTCAAATTTGATCTTCTCTGGCTTCGTTTATCTTATTATCTGCATTTTAACAGCATTTTCGGTACTGATTATCGACTTTTGATAATATGGTTGTACCACTGATATCTGTGTACCATTTTGGTCGTCTAGTCGTGCTGATCTCTGTAGTATATTCAATTCTGTGTTTTGAAGTACGGTATGTAGGGGAATCTACGAAAAAAACAATTTCGTATCGATACGGGTTTTAAAAGCTTTTGGTTTTCCTTACCTTTTATATTCCACCGTCTTCTAATCAAATAGCCATTGCTTTATTATTCCAGAATTTAAGGTTGGACCGTCACTATTCCCACACTCATTGCTACATCCTTCCGTTTACATTCCTTATTTCGAACGGTTCAATTGGAATGAATGCATGCGCAATATAATTTACAGTCGTTCACTGCCTTCTCCTTTTATTATCTACTTTCTTCTTCAAATATGACGGCCTGTAGCCTTCCACTTTTTTCTCTCTCCACCCATGCCGAATTAACCAAGTCCCTTCGGCCCGACCAAATCTCCACCAAGGCCAACATCATCACCTGTTTCTCCGACCAACCCAAGAGCTCTCCCTCCACATCGACCACCCCACCTTGTTCCTCCAACCTTGCAATTCGCCATGGCCGAAACCTTGATTCACCGCCTCTACGACCCACTTCCGCATCCCATCTTTCCTTTTAGCCACAACTCATAGCCACTGCACAGTTGAACCGAACAAACCCAACTCGCCATCTTTCCCTTCCTCTTTTCACCTGCGCACGCAACTCTCTGCAGTCTACTCCCCACTGGTGGCCGCCGATCTCCCATCTCTGCTTGTATTCGTGAGTATATATAGGTTGGGGCTTAAGCCTATTATATATATATATATATATATATATATATATATATATATATATATATATATATTATATATAGGTATTTAAACTGGCACGTATATTGATTTCGGTAATATATATTATGTATTTGATAAATACGTATCGGTTCCAAAAAATTATTTACATATGTTATCATGTATACTTTCTGCATATTTTCCATAGCCTGCTTGAATATATATAACTTATGATTTTTTTTATAAATAGCATCTACATATAACTGTTCTAACATGATTTTTATGTGTATATCTATATAAAGTTAGATTTTAGTAACCAGTTATATTTTTACATATATTGTTTTAGACTGTTTATATGTACATATTAAAGATATTGTCTACAGCAGTATTTTACATGTAAAGGCGTATATATACATCATTATATATATATATAGGTTAGTTATATAACAGTATAAGTTCAATTTATTTTCTAATCTGTGTGTAATAGATGTGAATAGGGAATGTTAGTTATACATAATATAAATATATGAGTAAGTTGCAAAGTTGTATTTGCTGTTCTAATTATCAAGGCTGTATATAGTTGATTTTGGCAATATATATATGTACAATCAAGAAATGAAGTTGCTTTGACGTGTGAACTAATGTATACCAATATATATTCCACTTTGAATTGTATTTGATAAACCTTCTACTTCTTGTTTTATATAAAAACTTTCAAATGCTGTTTAGTATACTGTTAAGTATAGATATTTAAATTATAATATGTATATTTGGTAGTGTGTCAGTACTGTTTATTGGTTTCAATTATTATACGCAGTGATATTTTAAAATTTATACATTTTGATTTTAAGAATATATATGTTAGTTTATATATATTTATATATATTGTTGTTTATATACATTTTTTGTATATAAGTTATGATATGGTTGAGTATATATATTTATTATTTATTTCAAATTTTATTATGTAGATATGTTTGTTTTATTATATGTGTTATATACATATTTCCATCTGCTCAATGTATAAGTGGCTTTATATAAAAAGTTTATGTAATACGTTTTGCTTGGATATAAAACATTGGTTTACGTATTAATATAAGTTATATATATATATATATATATATATATTAAAATAAATTGTTATATTGATTTTATAATAAATATTGATATTTGGACCTTCTCTTTAGAAACACATTATATTACTTTAAAATTTTATATTAATTATTAAAGAAAGATATATTTGGAAATTATATTTAATTTTGTTTCAGTTTATGTTAGACTAAAATTTGATTCGTTTCCATCGATTTCTGTTATCAGATCTGTTCATCAAATTCATGCCAATTTTGCTTTGTTTTAGAATTCATGCTTGGATTCGTAACTCAATTTCATTGTCCATACTCTCTATCCTCGAAAGGTGAGCAATCACTCATGATTAACGTTCTTATATGTCACGACCCGAACTCGATGTCCGACAACAACATCAAATTTGTATCCCGGGAGCTTGCAACACCCATTAGATGATAAATAACACAGTGGAAATAAAAGATGATATCACTGATACAACATGAATACAATAATCTGATACATCAAATTGATACAATGATAACCATCAACATCAGAGAACAAAATTCAAGGCTAAATTGCTCACCTGGGTATGTTTGAACAGAGAACAAGAAGTGAACCTATTATTGATTCTGAAGTCTGGAAAATGCTATTTACTTTCGATCTGGATCTTTAGCTTGCTCATTTGATTAGCTCTATGATTTTGTTTCAATTTTGAACTTCATCAACTTGTTGATTTGGGATACATTTGAACGTGATCTGGATCCTGATTGTTTGAGAAGGTAGTTGATCTTGCATGCTTGATCTTTCGAACAGATCTTGTTTTCAGATTTTGTTTTTGGTTCGAATTTCTTAGGTTTGATCAAATTGAATTTTTGTTTGAGATCTTTGGTTCTAATTTCCTTTTTTTTCTTTTCATTTAATATGAAGATAAAAACCAAGTTTGCCACTTGTTTAATTTATTACACTTGTTAATTGTGTAGAGAAAAATCTTTACACTTGTTTATGTTATAAACATTTTATGCTTAAGTCCTTTGCTAAAAATAAATTTACAAATTGTGTTTTAAACCTTCCATAATTTTTATTTATAAAACATATTTATCTATTTTATTTTGTTATGAATTATTTATACTTATACAAATTAAATTAAAATAGTTTGAAATTAAATTATATATATTACTTATAATATTTACAATTTAGTGAATTTTTTTTTAGTTTCAATATATTTATGTTTTAAACCCTTAACTTAGATTTATTTGGAGTGCATATTTAAAATCTTACTTTATTTAATATGAAACAATAATTTAACCTTTAAAATTAAATTCAATTATTTTAACAAAATATTTATTATTAAATATTCCAAATAAACTTGATTTTAAAATCCACTTTTAAATATATTTATTTTCAGGTATATAAAACAAAAGCATTTTAAATCGTTTA
This sequence comes from Allium cepa, assembly GCA_030765085.1. NCBI lineage: Eukaryota > Viridiplantae > Streptophyta > Magnoliopsida > Asparagales > Amaryllidaceae > Allium > Allium cepa. Next base: position 514,958,117 of record CM060941.1, read on the forward strand.
TTACATAGATATTTTCTTGCTTGCCTAATGTATATGTTTTACATTTGTTATCATTTTATAGTTTGACTTTATACTTTTATTATTAACATAAATTGTTAAATTTGATTTCTATTTATAGTTTAATTTCCAAACATTACATTTATAACATATATTTTTATTTTATACTTTACATTAAATATTGATATGATAAATCTTATACTTCTTATACTTCATAAAGAAAAATGGATTTAAAACACGATCTATACATTAAATAAATAATTATACATATTATTTTATTTTCCAAGTATAACCCTTTTAAAGAAAATCCATTTTGAATTTCCAAATCAAGATTTTGTTTTTAATCCAATTCAATTACTTTTAAGTTTCAAATCCAATTTATAAAATAAATAAGTAAATACATCTTATTAAATTTGAAAAATTCAAACAAATCTACAATTTACCCTAAAAACTTAATTTAATTACAATTTTAAATTCGTTTTTAAAACGGGATCGTTACATTATATTTATTAAATTTGATTTCAATTGAAATGACAATAGAAATATACTGCTAAATTGAACTGTTAATTATTTAAATTTTTATATATGATATGCATTTATATGTAATTGTTCACCTGTAGGATATGACGCCATATCCTGTTGTTTATAGTATATTGTTATTGATAATATATGTCTGTTGTTATTATTATCATATCTGTTATCACTCTGCAAGTTCCTTGTTAGTATAGAATTCTCTATGGGTCGAAATGATACATACCCGAACGATCTGTTGAATAGGAGAAAATCATTATGGGTTGAAATGATAAACCCAAGCGATTTTCATTAAATTGAATTTGGGATTGCGGGTTGAAATGATATATACCCGTATATATTTTAAATTGCGGATTGAAATGATAAATATCTGTATCACTTGACCATAGGATAGAAAATTATATAAAGACACCATTGGTTTGTACATATGTATTTTAAAAATGATTTCCAAGGTTTTGAAATGAATACCTGGGTTTTAATAAATATTGATTTTAAGATACTATATATATGTTATTTTATAAGGTTTAAATTTTAAATTTTATATACTTGAAATTTTAAGGTTATAAGTTAGTTTTGAAATTTTATTTTAAAATAGATTTTTATAATGATTTTATAAGTTAAAGTTCAGAAGATAAATTTGAAATTTATTTGAAATCATATTTAATTAAGAATTCTATTTAATTAAATCGATTTGAAACTTATTGAAATTGAGAGTTAATGTATGATTTTATAACTTGATTTTGATTTAAGTAATTTAACGAATATTTCACGTTTAAATAAATTAAAGGAAATATTTTGTAAAATGTAATTTAAGGTTATTTAAATGATATTGAATTATTAAGTGAGTATTTCAAGATTAAATAATAATGAATTTAAATCCAGATCTATATGAAACCGTAAATTTAGTTTTGAAAATATTGAATATTTAAAGCTTTGAAATATATTGAAATTTAAATGGTTTATTTTGTGGTTCAAATCTGTATTTGAAATAGGTATAATTTGAAATTGTTTATTTAGAAACTGAATTGAATTGAAATTGATGAATTGAGATTGACTTAAATTTGAATTTAGAACTCGAATTGATTTGAATCGATTTGTGAAATTTTAGGAAACTATGAATATTTTACTTTATTATGTATTTAATATATATATATATATACACTATTTTAATATAAAACTATTCTAATATGAACTATTTTAATCTACTAATTGTTTTAATATAAACTATTTATTTTATATACTATTATTAATATCCAAACAGTTTAAGTGGCGGAAGTTATGATTTCAAAGTTATGGTTTTCCAAAGAATTATAATTTCAAAGTGTTTTGGTTTCGAAAGTGTTGTAACTTTGGAAGTGCTATAATTTGAAATAGATATATTTGAAATGGAAATGATATTTTGGTTTTGAATTATAAATTATTTTGAAATGACCACTGTGTTATAATGACGTTTGGTTGTTAATAGCATATATTTCTACATAGTAGATAGTTCCACGTATTCTTAGAGGATGGTTATCCCAAACATCCTTTGAGTTACTTGTATTTCAGTTGATATTTCACTTGAGTTGGATTTGTTGATATAAGAGTGTTAATCCTGACTCGAGTGTTTGTGTTTTGTTTTACGCTCGGGTCAGACTGAGTGACATAGCATTTGAGACTCACCTTTGGAGTTTCGAGCTTCGCTTGGAGATCCAACTATCGATTCAGCTTTCAGCTTTTCCGGCTGATTTGTTCAGAGATGTCATCTGTTTGTATTCGAGACTTTAGCATATTTGAGATATTCTGTTGTACTTTATTTCTAACTTTGATGTTTATATAGTAGCTTCATAAACTACCATTTATCTATTCCGCTGCATTATTATTATATTACTTTGTGTCTGTGATTCTATGATTGATTTACTTACTGTATATGCTGAGTTTTTGCCAAATATAAATTAACAATATGATATTTTGAGCACTTCAAGTCCGACATGTGCGGATGGGAATGGTTGAAAATACCGGGATGTTACAGTTGGTATCAAAGCTCTGGTTTTAGGAAAAACTTAGCATATGTAGTATATTTAATTACAGAATAACTTTCGTTCGTGCTTAAATCTCTTCCTCCTTGATTCGGTTTCCTTTGAATTTTGGAACTCCCCCACTTGTTCTGAAATCCATTCTTGTCTCCCATATTTGTATTATTTTGATTCTGGAGCATCCCATAACTCCACTTCGAATGATCTCTATAAAAAGCGGCGATCCCGCCAATCTTTGAATGATTTGTAAAGGGGTGAAAGTCCTTTACAATTTTGGCGTTGATTCACTGAAGATTTCTATACCCTCGATTTAGATGCTGCTATCTCTTGCTATGTCACATTCTATCTCTAGCGATCGAATGTTGATTTGCCTTAGAATTCCGCATCGATCATATTCCTAAAGTCACGGTTGACCCGATTAAGGTCGCCCACGATTTATATAAGTATATCCATCTTTTATCTTGTAATTAAATTATCTCATCTTTGTTCGAGCCTACCTTCGAATCAGAATTCTATTTGATTAGAGTTCCTCTAATTTGAATCTCTATCTTTGTTTTGAAATCCATTCTTGAATCATCCTTTGAAAAAAAATCATGTTTATTTGTATTTTAGAAATTGTTTTATATATCGAAATTATTATTTTGATAAGTATGATTATAATATATATATAAAAGTAAAAAGGTTTACGATAAGGATTATATACCTTTAAAAATGAGAATTTGAAGTTTCGAAAGGATTTGAAATTTTTGAAAATTATATAAGAAATTTGATTTATACAAAATGATTTATAACTAAAGGGTTTTAAATTTGAAATTTGAGAAATTGAACTCCGGTATTTTAAAATTGGTTTTAAGACTTTGAAAATATATAATAATACGATTGGAAAGTTTTTTCCGAATAAGATACATTTCAAGTGACTTCAAATGAGTTCTAATGATTTCAAAGAGATTTCAAAGAAGTTTTCAAGAAAATAGAAGTCTAGAACTCACTTATGTCACTGGAGAATAATCTCGGTGATGAGTGCACGCATCATCGATATTGATTTTTGAGTTTCAGAGTGGGGAAGATGCCAGTTTAGTAGCTTTGCTATGCGATTGATTTGGTGAAACCAATTTTGATTTCAAATTCCGAATTATGATTTGATATTTTCGAAAGATATATGAATATATATTTGAAACATTTTTAAGTGAGCCCAGTGTTCAGTCCTCGAGTTTCGGATTTGATTTGGTATAACCCTATTTATTGGAATTGATTTACTAATTGGTTGCTGATTTCCAACTCTTGGATTGGAAATTTGATTTCTCCGACTATTTTGAATGTTCGAACACTTCCAAATCGAGGTTTAATTTTCAAAGCTAAGTAATTTCGAAAAGTATAAATTATTTGATAAAATATATATAAGTTTAGTTTTGTATGTTTAAAGTATGAAGTATTATGATTTAAATAAGTTTGAAACTGTTTTGTTAAGTAAATGAATAAGACTATTTTGAATTATACTAACTGAAATTTAGTTTTGAAATGTTTTGAATAAAATTTAGTTTTAAATATTTTTAACTTAGTAACATTTTTTGTAAAACTATATATATATATGTATGTATGTATGTGTGTGTGTGTATATATATAGAATAATAATTTTCAAAGGGTAAATCGGATCACTCAAATAGAAATAAATAGTTTAAAGGTTTTTAAGAGATGGTTATAAACTTAGTAATCATTTTTTGGTATAATTGGTATTTGAGAAAAATATTTGGTTTCGAAAATAGATTGGAATTTAATACTCAGTATTTTATATGATGATTTTGGAAATGAATTTATTTGACCTAAATTATGTTGATTTGGAAACTAGGATTATTTTCTAAACCTATTATTTTGGAAACTTTGAAACTGAAGTTATTTAATATGGAAGAAATAATTTGGTGAAATCGTATATGATTTTGAAACTGAACTGATATTGAAATGAATTGAAATTGAGAACCTTATTTTACTAAATACTTGATTTGGGAATTATCAAACTTATATAAAATTGATTTGTATAAGTATGATGTTGATTCGAAAACTATTGATTGGGAAAGGTACTCAATTTGAAATGCGAAATCTTACATAATCGAACTCTATATAAATGTGATCTGATATACTATTGATTTTGGAAAGTATTCGATTTGAAAATGAAATCTTATATACAATTGACTTTATATAAGTATGATATTTGAAATTGATTTGAAAGGGTATTATATGATATATATTTTCGAAGTAAAGATATGGAAAGTTGCTTCTGCTTGATATCCTCTTTGTGGCCACATTTTGGATTCATTCTATCGATATTATTCTCTCTGATTTGGGTTTTTCGGATATGATACTCGAGCATCCTTCGAATTCAATGGCGTTGCCCATGGTCTTATGAACTCGACTGCATAGCGTGATTCACAAGGCCTTGATTGCTTAAAAGGTACGGATGTTTCCTAGGGCATCCAGGTGTAACCATTGTGTATCTGTGATCTATGTTCATTTTAGTACCGTAATCCGCGAGGCAGCGATTTCTTAAATGGTACAAATGTTTCCTGGAGGATCCAGGCGTAACCATTGTGTATCCGCGCTCTACGGGTTTTTTGTTATCCTAGAGTAATCCGCAAGGGAGAGATAGCTTAAAGGGTACGGATGCTTCCTAGGGAATCTAGGCGTAACCATTGCGTATCTGTGGTCTATAGTTTTTTTGTTATCATGGTGAAATTCGCAAGTCAATGATTGCTTAAAAGGTACGGATGTTTCCTGGGGGATCCAGGCGAAACCATTTTGTATCTGCGATCCATAATTTGATTCGATTCGGTTGATTTATTTAGATTGTACTTTCCATATCGGTTTTGAAGGTCTTTTTTTGAGTATTTTTCACTGGGTGTTGAAACTAGTCTATTAAGTACTTGAAGAATTCTAGCTTTGCGCTAGATCAACGCATGGCCAGAGTCTGCAAGAACGAGGATAAACCTGTCAAGACATCGAGTTATAAAAGTATTTTGATAAAGTATTATATAAAGGATATTTTGATCATTTTTTTTTCCTTTCTTTCTAAATAATTTTTTTTTTAAAAATACTATTTATTTATATACTACATGGTTAAATAGTAAATTATTAGTGTTTTATGTAACTGATTGATCTTGTATAATTAAGTGAATGAAAATCAATTTAAAATGAAATTTTTATGATCTGAATTGACAGTTTGAACTAACAAATTTGAATCGAATGACTATTTATAGACATAATAAAATGGGTTTAACCAAATTATTAAATATTAATTAATTTAAATTGAAATCTATAAGGTTTTAAATTAATTGCTTATTATTATTATTTTCCAATCCATTTTCTTCTAGTTGTTTCTATTCTTCTATCTCGTTCCTTTTCGGGGACGAAAAGTTTTGAGTGCGGAAGAGTGCAACGACCCGTAAATTTTAATTGGTTTTAATAACGTAGTTAACTGAATTTTGTGAAATTTTAAATAATAATATTTGGAAATAAAAATTTAATATTTGGAATACGTCTTCTTAAACATAGCAGCCGACAAATTTTCATCAGATAATATCAATGTTTATTTTCTTGTGTAATTTTATTTCAATTTAAATCAGTTAACATTTGATGATAATAAAATAATTTCCAAATCTGAATATTTTTACATAAGAAATTTGTAAATCATCTTCTGAGTGCGACTGCATATTTCGTTTCTTCAAATTTAATCTTTTCTAGCTTCATTTATCTTATTTTCTGCGTTTTAACAGCATCTTCGGTACCGATTATCGACTTTTGATAGGATGATCGTACCACTGATATCTGTGTACTGTTTTGATTATCTCGTTGTGCTGATCTCTATGGTATATTCAATTCTATGTTTTGAAGTATGGTACACAGCGGAATTTGTGAAAAAACGATTTCGTATCGGTACCGGTTTTAAAACCCTTTTGTTTTCCTTACCCTTTTATATTCCACCGTCTTCTAGTCAAATAGCTGTTGCTTTATTATTCCAGAATTTATGGTTTGACTGCCACTATTCCCGCAATTCATTGCTACATCCTTCTGTTTACTTCTTTATTTCAAACGTTTCGATTGGAATGAATGCATGTGTATTATAATTCACAATCGTTCACTACCTTCTCTTTTTATTATCTACTTTCTTCTTCAAATATGACAGCCTATAGCCTTCCACTTTTTTTCTTCCTCCACCCATGCTGAATTAACCAAGTCCCCTCGGCCCGACCAAATCTCCACCAAGGCCAACACCATCACCTGTTTCTATGACCAACCCAAGCACTCTCCCTCCACATCGACCACCCCACCTTGTTCCTCCGACCTTGCAACTCGCCATAGCCGAAACCTTGATTCATCGCCTCCATGACCCACTTCGGCATCCCATCTTTCCCCTTTTAGTCACAACTCACAGCCACTGCATAGTAGAACCGAACAACCCCAACTCGCCATCTTTCCTTTCCCCTTTTCACCCGAGCACGCAACTCTCTACAATCTAATCCCCCTCTGGTGGCCACTGATCTCCCATCTCTGCTTGTACTCATGAGTATATATAGGTTGGGGCTTAAGCCTATTATATATATATATAGGTATTTAAACTGGCACGTATATTGATTTCGGTAATATATATTATGTATTTGATAAATATACATCGGTTCCAAAACTTGTTTGCATATATTGTCATTTATACTTTCGACATATTTTCCATAGCCTGCTTGAATATATATAACTTATAATTTATATATTATTTTATAAATACCATCTACATATAACCGTTCTAACATGATTTTTACGTGTATATCTATATAAAGTTAGATTTTAGTAACCATTTATATTTTTACATATATTGTTTTAGACTGTTTATATGTACATATTAAAGATATTGTCTGTAGCAGTATTTTACATGTAAAGGTATACACACACACACATCATTTTATATATATAGGTTAGTTATATAGCAGTATAAGTTCGATTTATTTTCTACTCTGTGTTTAATAGATGTGAATAGGGAATGTTAGTTATATATATATAAGTAAGTTTCAAAGTTGTATTTGCTGTTCTAATTGTCAGGGTTGTATATAGTTGATTTTGGCAATATATATATGTACAATCAAGAACTGAAGTTGCTTTGACGTGTGAACTAATGTATACCAATATATATTCCACTTTGAATTGTATTTGATAAACCTTCTACTTCTTGTTTTATATAAAAACTTTCAAATGCTGTTTAGTATACTGTTAAGTATAGATATTTAAATTATAATATGTATATTTGGTAGTGTATCGGTACTGTTTATTGTTTTCATTTATTATACGCAGTGATATTTTAAAATTTATACATTTTGATTTTAAGAATATATATGTTAGTTTATATATATTTGTATATATTGTTTATATATATATTTATTTATATATATAGTTTTGTATATAAGTTATGATATGGTTGAATATATATATTTATTATTTATTTCAAATTTCATTATGTAGACATGTTTGTTTTATTATATGTGTTATATACATATTTCCATCTGTTCAATGTATAAGTGGCTTTATATAAAAAGTTTATGTAATAATTAGTTTAGATATAAAACATTTGTTTACGTATGATATATGTTATCTATGTATATATATTAGAATAAATTTATATTGATTTTATAATAAATATTGATATTTGGATCTTCTCTTTAGAAACACATTATATTATTTTAAAATTTTATATTAATTATTAGAGTAAGATATATCTGGAAATTATATTTAATTTTGTTTCAGTTTATGTTAGACTAAAATTTGATTCGTTTCCATCGATTTCTGTTAGCAGATCTGTTCATCGAATTCGTGCCAATTTTGCTTTGTTTTGGAATTCATGCGTGGATTCGTAACTCAGTTTCATCGGTTATACCCTCTAGCCTCGAAAGGTGAGCAATCACTTATGATTAACGTTCTTATATTTATTAAATTTGATTTCAATTGAAATGACAATTGAAATATACTGCTAAATTGAATTGTTGATTATTTAAATTGTTGTATATGACATGCATTTATATGTAATTGTTGACCTATGGGATATGACACCATATCCTGTTATTTATATTATATTTTTTGTTGATATTTTATGCATGTTATTATTAGTATCATATCTGTTATCACTCTGTAAGTTTCCTGTTATTATAGAGTTCCCTATGGGTTGAAATGATATATACCCGAACGATCTGTAGAATAGAAGAAAATCGTTATGGGTTGAAATGATAAATCCAAGCGATTTTCATTGAATTTAATTTAAGATTGCGGGTTGAAATGATATATACCTGTGTATATTTTAAATTGTGGATTGAAATGATAAATATCTGTATCACTTGACCATATGATAGAAAATTATATGCAGACACCGTTGGTCTATATATTTTAAAAATGATTTCCAAGGTTTTTAAATGAATATCTTGGTTTTAATAAATATTGATTTGAAGATATTACATACATACATACATACATATATATATATATATATATATATATATATATTATTTTATAAGGGTTTAAAATTTATATTTTAAATTTTGTATGTTGAAATTTTAAGGTTATAAGTTAGTTTTGAAATTTTATTTTAAATTAGATTTTTATAATGATTTTATAAGTTAAGGTTGGGAAGATAAATTTAAAATTTACTTAAAATTGTACTTAATTAAGAATTTTATTAAGATAAATCGATTTGAAACTTATTGAAATTGAGAGTTAAGATATGATTTTATAACTTGATTTTGATTTAAGTAATTTAATGAATATTTCACTTGTAAATAAATTGAAGGAAATATTTAGTAAAATGTAATTTAAGGTTATTTAAATGATATTGAATTTATTAAGTGAATATTTCAAGACTAAATAATAATGAAGTTAAATCCAGATCTATATGAAACCGTAAATTTAGTTTTGGAAATATTGAATATTTAAAGCTTTGAAATATATTAAAATTTAAATGGTTTATTTTGTAGTTCAAATATGTATTTGAAATCGATATAATTTGAAATTTTTTATTTAGAAACTGAATTGAATTGAAATTGATGAATTAAGATTGAATTTAACTTAATTTGGAATTCGAGTTGATTTGAATCGATTTGTGAAATTTGAGGAAATTATAAATATTTTACTTTATTAAGTATTTAATATATATATATACTATTTTAATATACTAATTATTTTAATATAAACTATTTTATTTTATATACTATTAATATCTAAACTGTTAAATGGTGGAAGTTATGATTTCAAAGTTATGGTTTTCTAAAGAATTATAATTTCAAAGTGTTTTGGTTTCGAAAGTGTTGTAACTTTGGAAGTGCTATAATTCAAAATAGATATATTTGAAATGGAAATGATATTTGGTTTTGAAGTATAAATTATTTTGAAATGACCACGGTGTTATAATGACGTTTTGTTATTAATAGCGTATATTTCTATATAGTAGATAGTTCCACGGATTCTTAGAGGATGGTTATCCCAAACATCCTTTGAGTTACTTGTATTTCAGTTGATATTTCACTTGATTTGGATTTATTGGTATAAGAATGTTAATCCTAACACGAGTGTTTGTGTTTTGCTTTACGCTCAGATCGGACTGAGTGACACAACATTTGAGACTCACCTTTGGAGTTTGGAGCTTCGCTTGGAGATCCAACTATTGATTCAGCTTTTAGCTTTTCCAGTTGATTTTTTCAGAGATGTCTTCTGTTTGTATTTGGGACTTCAGTGTATTTGAGATATTCTGCTGTATTTTATTTCTAACTCTGATGTTTATATAGTAGCTTCATGAACAACTATTTATCTATTCCGCTGCATTATTATTATATTACTCTATGTCTTTGATTCTGTGATTGATTTATTTACTGTATATGCTGAGTTTTTGCCAAATATAAATTAACAATATGATATTTTGAGCACTTTGAGTCCGACATGTGCGGATGCGAATGGTTGAAAATACTGAGTGTTACACGAAAGGTTGGAAGGGCGACCTTTCGACGACTTCGAAAGTATGGTAGTAGAAGAGGCCAATCCGCATCTATAAATATGAACCTATGGGTCTAAGCTAGGGACGAAAGTTTAGAACTCTGAAATTTCTTTTTAATTTGATAGTAAGATCAAATTCTTGGAACCCAAGATCAATTTGGGGAAATTCTCTTATTTGTAATCCAGTTTAGACAAATAAAAAGGAGTGGATGCGTGGATCCAATATCGATTTCAAATATGAGGAAGATCAATTTGGCCATTAGCTCGACTAATGACCAATTGCACATGATACTCACTTGCTTTCTTAACCCCTATTTGACTTGTGCAATGCTATGAAGTCAACTTGGATATTTTGATTCTAAAGCATATTATCATCATGTTTCATGACAAGAAATATTAAATTGACATGATGGTGATAATCCAATATTGATAAGTTAGTTGAATTTATATATTTTATCCATGATGAAATTCCATTGCATATTGAGTTTTAATATTATTTGTTATGTAAATTATACATCAAGTCCCTTTCAAAGAATAGTAATCCTCTCGACTCGATCGAAAAGAGTTTCGAAGGGACTCACTATATGATTATCAAAGTTATATCAACTGCGAGGACTCCTTCGAAAGGTGCTTGGATATTCTAAAGCATATAACCCTTTCCAAAGGAGTATTCACCATGACCGTAGAACCTATGCTTTCGAAAGGAATCCTTCTTTAATGGTGTAATGAATCTTTTGACCCATTCGAAATGGGTTTCGAATGGGTTGTTTCTTAAACTTTGCTTCAAAGTCGACAAGATTTCTTGTCATCAATTAACATCTTAGAAGGAACACCTTTGGAAGGCATGTAGTCCCTATCGGCTCATTTGAAAGCGAGGTCTCAAAGAGGTTGGTAATTCTTAAGTTGTGCTTTGAGGCGTTAACAAAATTTCTTGTTAACACAAATATTCTACTAAATCGATTTATAATAACTATGAAAAATAAGTGTTAGGTATTATTTTAACAAATACGACAACAAATTAAAGGCTTTAGTTCCAAAAGAATTTAATTAATTTTAGAAAATACAACAACATACCCTTTGGATGCAAAGTTGTGCGTACAAGAGGTAGAAGTAAAGTACCGTCGAAATTAAAGCATTTAGTCCCAAAAGGCATTAATTTGTTATATTAAGAAATGAATTTTTGTCGAAATTTCTAACATATATTTTTAAATTTGGAAAAAAATTCGATTATTTTCTCGACTATAATTGGATGTATGAAGTTAGAGATGGTATGAAAGGTTCGGTGAAGTAACATTTCTACCATGGTGTACACGAAGTTATTAGATTCACTAAATCTAATAATGGAAATAACAAAGAAATTCATTGCCCTTATAGTAAGTGCAAACATTCACAGAATTGGAAACCAGATATAGTTATAGTACATTTGTATCAAGCTGGTTTTGTGTCAAATTATCATTTGTAGGATCGTTAAGGATAACCTGTTGCGCCAACACCTAATCCTTTAGTGTTAAACGACAAGGTTAAAAACAATTATATTATGGAAAACCCAATAGAAGATATAGTGGAAGATACAGCATGGGTTCTTTACCACTCAAATTGATGATTAAGATGTAAATGTCGAAGAAGAAATGATTGTGGAAGTAAAATGAATCAATGATTTATTGGATACTACTAAGAGGCCATTTGTGGGATGGTTGTAAAAGTGGAACCGAATTATCAGTAATTCTGACCATTTTATTATGAGATCAAAATTCAACTTTACAGAAGTTGGATTTTTAGTAGTTATACAAGTTGCAAAACGACACATGCCATCCAATAATCTAATGTGTGATAATATTATGAAGTGATAAACTTATGTCCGCTTTTGGTCTGCCATACAAAAAGATAAATACATGTATAAAATGGTTGCATGTTGTATTGGAAAGAGGAAAAAAACCTTAGGAAATGCAAAACATGTAATGAGGAAAGATACAAATTAAGAGAAAAGAAAGGAAAGGATGTTCAATACAAAAGAATGCATTATTTACCGATCACTCCTAGACTTCAAAGGTTATGTGTGTCTTTTGCTATGACTATAATATGCGATGGGACAAAGTGAGAACACGGGAATAGGGAAATTGGAGAAGCATGGAAGCATTTTGATAAGACTTATCCCGCATTTGCTATAGAGAGTGGCAATGTAAAACTTGTTTTATATACGGATGGATTTTCACCATTCTCTCAATTTGGTAGTAAATATTCATCTTGGCCAATTATTGTTACGCCCTATAATTCACCTCCATGGATGTGTATGAAAACTCTATATATTTTCTCATAATTGTCATCCCTGACCTGATTATGCAACATAAGGAATCGATGTTTATTTTTCAAATATTAATTGAAGAGTTGAAAACACTATGGTATGGAAGAGTTGAAACATACGATATTTTGAAGAATTTTTTTTAATATATTCATTTCTTTATTGTGGACTATTAGCGATTTTCCTACATATGCAATGCTTTCAGGTTGGAATGCGGCCGGTCGTTTAGCTTGTCCTGGTTGCATGGAAGAAACATGAGCATTTTCTTTACGCATGGAAAGAAAATTTCATGGTTTGATTGTCATCGGTGTTTTCTCCATGTTAATCATCCTTTTATAAGAGATAAAAAAACTTTACAACTAATAGAGCGGAGACTTTGCGACCACCAATGATTTGGTCAAGCAAATAAACATATGAATTTGTAAAGGAACATCTAAAATGCATGAAACTAGAGTACATACTAAAATTACAGCAAAATCGATAATTCATAATTGGTGCAAATAAAGTATATTTTGGGAGTTACCTTATTAGAAAGATATCTTACTTCGACATAATATTGAAGTGATACACAACGAAAAAACATTTTTGATAAAGTGTTTATTACAGTTTTGAAAGTTAAAGGGAAAACTAACGATGATTTGGATTTAAGACATGATATAAAATAATTATTTAAACATATTGAACTTCATATGAAGCCTAATACAGTATAAAAACCCCAAAGCATGATATGAACTAGATAGCAAGAAAGTAAAATTTATGTTAAAGTGGGTGGAATAACTAAGATGTCCTGATGGGATTTCTTTCAATCTCCGAAGGTGTTTTGACTTTGGAAAAATATAAATTGAATGGGATGAAAAGTTACAATTGTCATGTCATGGTGGAAAATTTATCTCCTATAGTTTTCAAAGAACTGTTGCCATAGAAATATGGAGTGTTACAACAAAATTAAGTTTGTTTATAAAGATCTTTGTTCGACTATGCTAGAAGTCTTTCGAATCTCCTTAGATGTGTTAATTTTAAAAACAATAAATTGAGAGGGATGAAAAGTCACAATTGCCATGTCATGATGGAAAATTTATTACCCTTGGTTTTCAAAGAACCGTTGCCCATAAAAGTATGAAGTGCTATAACAAAATTAAGGCTTTTTTATAAAGAGCTTTGTTCGACTACATCAAAAGTTGACTGTATATAGAATCTTGAAAAGGATTTCCCTATACTGTTTTACAAACTAGAGAAAATATTTCCTCCAAGATTCTTTAATGTAATGGACCATTTACCTGTTCCTCTTCCACCTAAAGCACATTTTCGAGCTCCTGTGCAGTATAGATGGATGTATCCATTTAAGAGATAATACCAATATATATAATATTAATTTTAGTTTAGAACTCAAATTTACGTAAGTAAATTTAAACCGAATTAATTTTGTAATAGGTACTTGAATCATCTGGAAAAAATTAGATAAAAAGCACGAGTTGATGGTTCGATTTTGCAAATCATATCTTGAAGAAGAAGCTTAATTCTTTTTTCTCATTATTTCAGTGGCTATGTGAACTTATTGTTTGTAAGTGTTCCTCGTAATGATAAAGTCGATGAACAAGATTCTTCTCAAACAATGTTATCTATCTTTATACAACATGGCCGACCTATTGAAAAATATGTGGAAACATAGTTAGATGATAGAGATTACCATGTAGTACACATATATCATCTTTTTAATTGTGCTGAAGTTGCACCACTAGTTAGGTAATATTAGTAAATCATAACATCCACATGGCATATCTCAGTAAAGAATTTGGTACTTGGTTTTCGAACTATGCTTATGATCCAAAAAATTATTTCATTGATGAACGATTGAAAAATCATGCGCTAGGACCAAAAAAATATCAAGAGTTATCTGATATTCCTCGTCAATGGATTTAAATTCGATACTAAGGAACATGGTGCTGAAAAATTAACCTATAATAGCGATGTATTTGTCAAAGGTAGTAATGATCCAGATAAGCATATAAAATATTTTTACGACATCATAGCACAGGTTTTAGAATTGACATATTTTATAAGACTTGTAGAAAAAGTTTTTTATTCAAATTCAATTGGTTCAGCAATGTTCCTGGTTCTGAAATCAACGTCCACAAGATTATAAGCTTGTTGAAATAAAGCCACTTCACATCACTATAAGTATGATCCTTTCGTATTAGCCAAGCAAATATTACAGGTATATTTTACAACGTATCCATTCCAAAAAGGAGATAAAGTAGATTAATCGGCTATTTTTAAAACTAAGATAAGATTTACGTTTGAAAATAATAATATTCCAAACGAAGCAGCTCATCAAGCAGATCTTGAGCCAAATAATGAAACAATAATAACCGATGATCATACTGATTTAGGGCCTTTGAACGATAAATCAAATGGTTTAATAGAAGAATTTAAGAGTGTAGAGGAAAACAATGTAGTACAATGTAACAACCCGCATATTTGTCGATTTTATATTTAAATATTTTATTTAAATATTCTATCGTTAGTTGGATTTTAGTCCAGAAAGCTACCTTTTGCATACGGTCGAATTAGGATTCGGGACCACTCCCATTGAGTTTAAAATGCCGTTTGCGACCTTTTTAAGTATAAGCTTCGATATGTTTGGAGAAAGTTGATTTTTGCTACTTTTCACTTTGGGTTTGGTTTTGGGCTCAGCCCTATGTTTAACTTATGCTCAAATCTGAGCCACTCTTCCCCACTCACTCTCATTCTCTTCTCTCTTCAGTTCTAAGGCAATAATGGTATTGGAAATTAAAACTCCAAAACCCTAGTTTTCTTTTGCAAATCAAATTCCTAGCTCCAAATTCAAGAGAACCCATTGGTAAGCATTCTCTTCTTCTTCTCCAACTTATTCTCTTACCAATTTCAGAAATTCCTAAACCTAATTTTGGGAATGTTCTTATTTTGAGCATAGATTCGAGCTCATTTGGGTTGTATTGAAGAGAGGTTGATTCTCCATTTGCTTTCAAGCTTCTTCTTGTTTGATTTTGGTAAAAAGGTGAGATTTTTATCTCACATCTTAGTCTATAATTATCTTCGATTGTCAGGTATGAATTCCTAACGTTTATCCGTGTGCAATCGATTTTGGTTTGGATCGATTTCGTGTATATTCCAATTATTGGTGTTTTGGTCCAATTTATGAAAATCCTATTATGGATATTTGGACATTGATATTTGAGGCGTATCGAAGAGCCGTGTAGGCTGGGTTGTCGTTCGACGTAATTCCTTAGTCATTGTCATTTGCTCGTTCGATCGTTTTCGATATTCGTTTGGCCATTTTTGGCCTAGGTTCAGGGAATGCCCTGAACCCTTCATTCAGACGTCTGAAACGTGATATTCAGACGTCTGAATATTGTTCTGGGAAGTTTTCTATTCCCAGATTCAGACATCTGAATATATGGTTTCAGACGTCTGAATTGGTTCAATTGGAACCAGAGAGGAAATAGGCTAAAATATGCCTATTTCAGACGTCTGAAACACTTGATACAGACGTCTGAATTGTGTTCTGGAAATTTTTATATTTCCAGATTCAGACGTCTGAACCACTTGTTTCAGACGTCTGAAACTGCTGTGTTTTGCCTATTTTGCCTATTCGCTTGAGAATTCCAATTTAAATCAGTTCGTGATGATCCTATTTGTTGTTATCAATTATTATGACTTTGATGACTCCGTTTTAGGGATTTTTGAATATCCATTTCAATGGATTCTTTATCGGTTTCTTTGGATTTTATTCACGTCTTCGAATGTGAATTTTAGTGATTGATAGTTCTTACAATCTTCTTTGTGACTTGTCACTTTAAAAATATAAAGGTTTTCTATACTAGTAGTAAATATCAAATCTCTTTCCTCAAACGATTTTAATACTACTTTAATTACAAAACTCGTTTCTAAAACCGTTTTCCAATCTATTAGTATATACAAACCTTTACCTCACTCGTATGAGAAATCTAATTAAACGACTTAGTAAAACAAGTGGTATGAAACGCTTGCGTTCACTTTGTTAGTTAATTCTTGGACTTGTTCGATTGAAACTCTTGTGACAATTTTCTAGTGGAGATCTACAATTTGTTCGTAAATATTTAAGTTAAGCTAGTGGTTATGGGACATGATGCTAAGCTCATATATTTACTAGCTTACTGTAATCGACACTTCCCGTTGATCATGACGATCATCTTTGTGATTTAGACTAGCAATGTGCGATATCTCTTTGTCTGCGAGGGAGACTAAACCCCGTTTTGTGGAGTTTCGACTCAATTTGGTGGGGTAGCAACCCATGGTCTTCGGGCCATTTGTGGAGCTTCGGCTCAATTTGTGATGGTTAGCAACCATGGAATTAGCGTTCCGTTTGTGATACATGTGTTGGCGAGCTTTATGCTCCCGTTTGTGATAGGCCTCCCCCCCCTTTGTGATTTCTGGATTTCTTGAGATGATTTTTAGAATTTGTGCTTCACCAATTTTCGTGATTTCCATTGATAAGTTTTATCAATATTTGTGCATTGGTGAATTTGTGCGTCATTGACTTTTGTGATTTCTGGATTTCTCGTATTGAATTCTGGAATTTGTGTGTCATTGACTTTTGTGATTGACATTGATATTATTGTCAATATTTGTGGTTTGATGAACGAAATAAGGAGTATGGCATTTCTTTGATTCTTGTGTAGATTTGGTGACATTGATTAATCTCTTGTTGATTTTTCAATTATTTATATATATCACAGCTTGGCATTGTGATTATTATGTGTTTAGTCATCTCTCTTATTCTATATCGTCTCATCTGATATTTATAGTTAGACTGATCCGTTTATTATTTTCTTATTAAATAATACTCGGGTCAGACCAAGATGTTACAGGTGCTTCTGCTTGACTTCTCGCCAGGGATCCATTATTCTGACCTTTTGCTTACTACTTAGATTAGTAGTTTTTGTTGTATACTTTTGAGATATTGACTCGTTGATGTATTCTTTTGTATAACACATGTTGCTATTATTTTGTGTTATTGTGGATCCTTCTGACCACTACTCTGATGTACACTTTTATGTGTAGTATTCATATCTTCTTCCGCCTTTGTGATATGAATTATCTATGACTGATTTATGTTATGTTTATTTCTATATTTGTTTCTGAAGATATTACAGCCACTGTGTAGTAGCTTTGAGTTTGTGTCGGTATGTCGGATTTCCCTCTTGATAAATAAATGTATGTTATACTATCTGACATATCGATGCTCGCGCAAAGAAATTACACGGATGGTCGCTCCTCAACAGCCTTATTCTCCGTGCTAGTTGACAACATTCACCGTAATGTTCTTGGCTAGCGTGGGTATAGAGGTGGGGCGTCACAGCTTGGTATCAGAGCCAAATTTCGGAACAATATGGAATGATATAACAAGGATTATCGTCCTAAGTCTATCTTAGGAGTTGTGCTTTAGGATTTAATTCGAGTCTTCGAACCGATTCATCCTATTTTCTTTTATGATTCTTTGTCTTGTCTATCAAGATTGCTTGATATTCAAATTGGTGAATAACCTTTTTCTTCTTCTTCTTTCTTTCTGAAGGGAGAGAAATGTCTAGACCAGGCTGCCCCAGAGTCGTACCGTCTAGCACTCCGCCCCAGGATGGAGTTTTTATGACTGCTCAACAGCTTCTTGATTTAGTGACAAATGCTCAAGCAGCTGGAGCTAACCCGGAACCTACTCACCCAAAGTCGGGATTTGCATGCTTGTGCAGCGATTACACTAATTTGGGTGGGGAGCCATTCAAAGGTTCCGAAACTATTATTGAAGTACAGGATTGGCAAAGGTCATGCGATCGAATCTTTTCTCGCATGAATCTTATTGACCTTCACCGAGTTCAGGTGGCCTCTAGTATGCTCCGAGAAAGAGCATTGGACTGGTACGAGCTTCTTATTTCTGAGATTAATGAAGCGGATCTCAACTGGGAGCAATTCCGGGAACGCTTCGAGTTAAAATTCATGCCAGAAGCTGAGAAAGTGACGATGGCTCGTCGTTTTATAGACCTTGTTCAAGGTGAATCTTCCGTGGCAGAGTATGTCGCGTCTTTTGAATCTCTCTCCAAATATGGGGTTGAATACATCAACACCCCATTGAAGAAGAACCAGAGGTTCGTCTATGGCTTGAACAAAAGTCTCAAGAAGCCATTACTTCTAAAATTAGAAGTTTCTTTCGACCAACTCGTTGATATCGCTCTTCGTCTTGAAGTGGCGGATAGGGAGAATGATGTTGAAGTGGTGGGTTCCAAACCAAGCTTCAACAACAACAAGAAGAGGCCAAACAAATTCAAAGGCCCCTATCCTAATAAGAAAGGGAAGCAAGCAACCTCCGTGGCAAAGACTTCTTCCTTTGGTCGTGGGGAATGCTATAATTGTGGTTCGAAGGACCATTATGCGAACAAGTGTCCCAAGTCTATCTCTTGTCGCTACTGCAAAGGTCCCGGTCATGTTATATCTTCATGCCCCAAGCTTCAGGGCAGGAAAGAGGGAAAGCATAATGTTGCTCAAGCCCCTGGCAACACATCTCGTGGCCAAGGTATTTCTCATTCTATTCTGGATGGAATTATTTTATTTCGTGATCATCCTATTCGAGTTCTTTTTGATACGGGTGCGTCCCATTCTTTTATATCAAAAGAACTTGTTGATACCTTTTCTTTGGATGCTTTGTGTTTAATGACTTCTTTGAGAATTGTGAATCCGGTTGGTGGATCCGCAACAATCAGTTTATTGTGTAAAGATGTCGAGATTATTTTGTGTGATTTTTCTTTCCGAGCCAATTTGCATGTCATGCGTTATTTAGGCTTTGGAATGATTTTAGGAATGGATTGGCTTAACCGTTATGAAGCTCATATCCTATGTCCTGAGCGGACTATTCATCTCCGACATCCTCAATTTGTTAAGTAGATTTCTATTAATCTTCAAGATTCAGTTTCCATCTTGGTCGCATCTTTATATTCTTTAAATCCTCGTGATGACGATGATGATGATGAGGGTGATATTATTTCTCTTATTCACGTCGTTCGTGAATTTTCCGACATATTCGAGCCCGTTTTAGGATTACCACCTAAGCGAGCAATTGTGTTCAGAATTAATCTCATTCCTGAAGCTCAACCTATCACTCGCCCTCCTTATCGTATGTCCAATAAAGAAAACGAGGAGATGCGTAAACAATTATCTGAATTGGAGACGAAGCAATTTATTCGCTCTAGTTCCTCGCCTTGGGGAGCTTCAGCTATTTTGTGAAGAAATCCGATGGTACACTTAGGCTTTGCGTTGACTACCGCAAGCTTAATGATCTTACTATCAAAAATAAATATCCTTTACCTCGGATTGATGATTTATTTGACCAACTTAGTGGTGCTAGAGTCTTTTCACAATTGGACTTGGCTACCGGTTTTCATCAGCTTCGTATTGCAGAGGATAGCATTCCTTTGACATCGTTCCATACTCGGTATGGATCTTATGAATGGCTTGTTATGCCATTTGGGTTAACGAACGCCCCGGCCTATTTCGTTGACCTTATGAATAGAGTTTTCAAGGATTTTCTCGATCGATTTGTTCTCATCTTTATTGATGATATTCTTGTGTATTCAAAAACCGAGGAGGAGCATGAAAAGCATCTTCGGATTGTGTTGGAAACTCTTAGGAGTAATCAATTAAAAGCAAAATTATCTAAATGCCATTTTTGGCAATCTCGTGTGAAGTTTCTAGGCCATATTATTTCCGAGTCCGGAATATCAGTGGATCCTTCAAAGATTGAAGCGATTCAGAATTGGAAGAGACCGGAGAGCGTGACAGAAATCCGTAGCTTTCTGGGATTGGCAGGTTATTACCGCCGGTTTATCAAAGACTTTTCTAAGATTGTTGTGCCTCTCACTAGCTTGGCGAAGAAAGGTGTTAAATACATTTGGCCGGACAAATGTGAAGTTTCTTTTCAGAAATTAAAAGAACTTCTTTCTGATGCTCCTATTCTCGTTATTCCCGAGGGGAATCATGATTTCGTTGTTTATACCGATGCTAGTTGCGTTGGTTTGGGTGCCGTTCTTATGCAAAGAGAACGTGTTATTGCTTATGCTTCTAGGCAATTGAAGCCTGCTGAGACTAGATATGCCACTCATGATTTAGAGCTCGCGGCTATTGTTTTTGCTCTTCGAATTTGGCGTCATTATCTTTTAGGAGAGAAATTTGTTCTTTATACCGATCATAAGTCCTTGAAGTATTTATTCTCCCAAAAGGAGCTTAATTTGCGTCAACAGCGTTGGCTCGAATTCCTTGCACCATATGATCTTGATATCCTTCATACTCCCGGAAAGGGAAATCGCGTTGCGGATGCACTTAGCCGTAAACAACAAGCTGTTGTTTCTATGATAATATCCGAATGGAACGATCTCGAGATCTTATCCATTTGTGAGATTCGAGACCGCGTATCCGATTTATGCTCATCATTTGTTTTATGTAGCCTTGAGGCTCATCCTTCTCTTTTAGACCGCATTCTTGAAGCTCAAAGGCTAGACCCCGAAATGGCTCTTCTTGGCCAAAATATTAGGGATAAAATTGATATTGAAGGATTGAAAGAATTTGATATCGATTCTCGTGGCGGCATTCGAAAATTTGGTAGACTTGTCGTACCAAATATTATTGATCTTCGTAAGGATATTTTAGAAGATTCTCATCGTTCTAAATTCACCATTCATCCCGGTAGTAGTAAAATGTACGTGGATATGAAGCGACTATATTATTGGGAGGGAATGAAACTTGACATCGCTAACTTCGTTAAGCGTTGCATGACTTGCCAACTCGTTAAGGCCGAACATCAAAGGCCCGGTGGGTTATTGCAACCTTTAGAAATTCCAATTTGGAAGTGGGATCAAATTTCCATGGATTTTATAGATGGCCTTCCCCATTCTCGTTCGGGTCATGATAGCTTATGGGTGATCGTTGATAGACTTACTAAATCCGCCCATTTTATTCCCGTTCGGTCTAACCGAACCGTTCCTCTTTTGGCCAAGCTCTTTATCAAAGAGATAGTTAAATTACATGGAGTTCCTACTTCTATTGTTAGTGATCGCGATCCATTGTTTATTAGTGGATTTTGGAAGAGTCTTCAAAAAGCTTTAGGAACGAAGCTTAATTTTAGCACCGCTTATCATCCTCAGTCCGATGGACAAACCGAGTGTGTGAATCAAGCTCTTGAAGATCTTTTTCGTGCTTGTGTTCTTGATTTTGGTGGAAGTTGGGAAGATCATATTTCACTTGTTGAATTTTCCTATAATAATAGCTTCCAATCTAGTATTGGTATGGCACCTTTCGAGGCCCTCTACGGAAGGCCATGCCGATCTCCTTCTTGTTGACTTGAGGCCGGTGAGAAGCTGGTTTTAGGTCCAAATTTTATTCGTGATTCCACAGAGAAAATTGAACTTATTCGACATAGGATGAAAGAAGCCCAGAGTAGACAAAAATCCTATGCCGATAATCGAAGAAGGAAATTAGAATTTTCTGTTGGAGATTCTGTTTTTATTCGTGTTTCACCAATGAAGGGTTTTGTACGTTTCAGTCGATCAGGAAAATTAGCGCCTCGATATATTGGGCCATTTCCTATCACTGAACGTATTGGTTCCATGGCTTATCGCCTTTTATTACCGGCTCAATTTTCTGCTATTCATGACATGTTTCATGTTTCTCAATTACGGAAATGCCTTCGAGATTCCGATTCTATTCTTGAGCCCGGTGTTGTGGAAGAGATTGAAGTTTCGCCTAATTTAACTTATGAGCAACATCCTATTTGTATCATTGCTTCGGAGGTCAAACGACTTCGAAATAAAGATGTCCCGCTTGTTAAAGTTCAATGGTCTTCAAATCCTAAGGATTGTTCTTGGGAATCTAGAGAGTACATCGAGCGAACACATCCGGACTTACTTTCTCGTGCTCTTTGAGGTGAACTTCTTATTTCAAATTCCTTTTGTGTCGAATATGCTTTTATGGTTGTTACTACATATCTTCTTCTTAAATATTGCGAGGACGCAATTTCTTTAAGGAGGGGAGTCTGTAACAACCCGCATATTTGTCGATTTTATATTTAAATATTTTATTTAAATATTCTATCGTTAGTCGGATTTTAGTCCGAAAAGCTACTTTTTGCATACGGTCGAATTAGGACTCGGGACCACTTCCATTGAGTTTAAAATGCCGTTTGCGACCTTTTTGAGTATAAGCTTCGATATGTTTGGAGAAAGTTGATTTTTGCTACTTTTCACTTTGGGTTTGGTTTTGGGCTCAGCCCTATGTTTAACTTATGCTCAAATCTGAGCCACTCTTCCCCACTCACTCTCATTCTCTTCTCTCTTCAGTTCTAAGGCAATAATGGTATTGGAAATTAAAACTCCAAAACCCTAGTTTTCTTTTGCAAATCAAATTCCTAGCTCCAAATTCAAGAGAACCCATTGGTAAGCATTCTCTTCTTCTTCTCCAACTTATTCTCTTACCAATTTTAGAAATTTCTAATCCTAATTTTGGGAATGTTCTTGTTTTGAGCATAGATTCGAGCTCATTTGGGTTGTATTGAAGAGAGGTTGATTCTCCATTTGCTTTCAAGCTTCTTCTTGTTTGATTTTGGTAAAAAGGTGAGATTTTTATCTCACATCTTAGTCTATAATTATCTTCGATTGTTAGGTATGAATTCCTAACGTTTATCCGTGTGCAATCGATTTTGGTTTGGATCGATTTCGTGTATATTCCAATTTTTGGTGTTTTGGTCCAATTTATGAAAATCCTATTATGGATATTTGGACATTGATATTTGAGGCGTATCGAAGAGCCGTGTAGGCTGGGTTGTCGTTCGACGTAATTCCTTAGTCATCGTCATTTGCTCGTTCGATCGTTTTCGATATTCGTTTGGCCATTTTTGGCCTAGGTTCAGGGAATGCCCTGAACACTTCATTCAGACGTCTGAAACGTGATATTCAGACGTCTAAATATTGTTCTGGGAAGTTTTCTATTCCCAGATTCAGACGCCTGAATATATGGTTTCAGACGTCTGAATTGGTTCAATTGGAACCAGAGAGGAAATAGGCTAAAATATGCCTATTTCAGACGTCTGAAATACTTGATTCAGACGTCTGAATTGTGTTCTGGAAATTTTTATATTTTCAGATTCAGACGTCTGAACCACTTGTTTCAGACGTCTGAAACTGTTGTGTTTTGCCTATTTTGCCTATTTGCCTATTCGCTTGAGAATTCCAATTTAAATCGATTCGTGATGATCCTATTTGTTGTTATCAATTATTATGACTTTGATGACTCCGTTTTAGGGATTTTTGAATATCCATTTCAATAGATTCTTTATCGGTTTCTTTGAATTTTATTCACGTCTTCGATTGTGAATTTTAGTGATTGATAGTTCTTACAATCTACTTTGTGACTTATCACTTTAAAAATATAAAGGTTTTCTATACTAGTAGTAAATATCAAATCTCTTTCCTCAAACGATTTTAATACTACTTTAATTACAAAGCTCGTTTCTAAAACCGTTTTCCAATCTATTAGTATATACAAACCTTTACCTCACTCGTATGAGAAATCTAATTAAACGACTTAGTAAAACAAGTGGTATGAAACGCTTACGTTCACTTTGTTGGTTAATTCTTGGACTTGTTCGATTGAAACTCTTGTGACAATTTTCTAGTGGAGATCTACAATTTGTTCGTAAATATTTAAGTTAAGCTAGTGGTTATGGGACATGATGCTAAGCTCATATATTTACTAGCTTACTGTAATCGACACTTCCCGTTGATCATGACGATCATCTTTGTGATTTAGACTAGCAATGTGCGATGTCTCTTTGTCTGCGAGGGAGACTAAACCCCGTTTTGTGGAGTTTCGACTCAATTTGGTGGGGTAGCAACCCATGGTCTTCGGGCCATTTATGGAGCTTCGGCTCAATTTGTGATGGTTAGCAACCATGGAATTAGCGTTCCGTTTGTGATACACGTGTTGGCGAGCTTTATGCTCCCGTTTGTGATAGGCCTCCCCCCCTTTGTGATTTCTGGATTTCTTGAGATGATTTCTAGAATTTGTGCTTCACCAATTTTCGTGATTTCCATTGATAAGTTTTATCAATATTTGTGCATTGGTGAATTTGTGCGTCATTGACTTTTGTGATTTCTGGATTTCGCGTATTGAATTCTGGAATTTGTGTGTCATTGACTTTTGTGATTGACATTGATATTATTGTCAATATTTGTGATTTGATGAACGAAATAAGGAGTATGGCATTTCTTTGATTCTTGTGTAGATTTGGTGACATTGATTAATCTCTTGTTGATTTTTCAATTATTTATATATATCACAGCTTGGCATTGTGATTATTATGTGTTTAGTCATCTCTCTTATTCTATATCGTTTCATCTGATATTTATAGTTAGACTAATCCGTTTATTATTTTCTTATTAAATAATACTCGGGTCAGACCGAGATGTTACAGGTGCTTTTGCTTGACTTCTCTCCAGGGATCCATTATTCTGACCTTTTGCTTACTATTTAGATTAGTAGTTTTTGTTGTATACTCTTGAGATATTGACTTATTGATGTATTCTTTTGTATAACACATGTTGCTATTATTTTGTGTTATTGTGGATCCTTCTGACCACTACTCTGATGTACACTTTTATGTGTAGTATTCATATCTTCTTCCACCTTTGTGATATGAATTATATGTGACTGATTTATGTTATGTTTATTTCTATATTTGTTTCTGAAGATATTACAGCCACTGTGTAGTAGCTTTGAGTTTGTGTCGGTATGTCAGATTTCCCTCTTGATAAAGAAATGTATGTTATACTATCTGACATATCGATGCTCGCGCAAAGAAATTACACGGATGGTTGCTCCTCAATAGCCTTATTCTCCGTGCTAGTTGACAGCATTCACCGTAATGTTCTTGGCTAGCGTGGGTATAGAGGTGGGGTGTCACGTACAAGATCGAGTCCGAATCAAAAAATGACGAAGACTGATTATTCACTAGCGATGATGTAATGTATATATGATGAGTATTTGCATCGCTTGTTGTACAATTCATATTTTGAGTTTCCACTATTGTTAATGATGATGATGATAACTATGTTGTGACCTATGTATCATTATGTTTTGTTAATTCTATGTATTTATGAGATCGTATTCTATTTTTGTAGTTTATGTGGAAGTTTTATGTGATTATTAATCAGATGTGTTTTCTAATATTAAAATGATATATTTTTTCATTATATGAAATGATATATTTGTGGAGGATATTATATATATGTCTCATAGTAGATCTTACAGAAATCATGTTTCTGTTCTCCTACTATTGGAGAGGGTGCCAGTGGCTCGGCTGATTTACGTCTAAGGGCGAGTATGATTCTCAAGAGTGGATGGTAGATGTCAAATTTATCGAAACGTTATTTATTTAGTGCATGTATATTATTTAAAATTTATTAAACATCTACATCAAAATCAAAACAAGGGATTTGAAGCCTTTCAATTTTATCCAAGCCATTTCTAAGAAGGCGTATGAGTCGTATATCAGTTGTTGGCCTCAATGGGACGATATCCCATTGCATATCAAGAATGCCAATAGGTCGATATGATGGTAAGTATAAGGTTATATTGCATTTGAAATTGACATATTTAATCTTTGAAAATTAATATACTGTATATAATTCATTTTAATTTCAATGTGTAGGTTGTAGTAGTTATAAAAGAGGAAGATCTAGATCGGTTTAAGAATCATTAAAATAAGAAGCTGAGGGAAAATTATGAGGACACCCTCATAAGCATTAAAAATAAAAATAAAAAACCCGATTAAATGAGCTCTACTATTTGGGAGAAATTGCAATAACATTGGGAAACTCCCGACGTGAAGTAAGTTTTCTAGTTTCATATTTTTATTATAATTTGTTTAAAGTCGTTATAATAATTGCATTAATTTAGTTAATCATATATTTAAATTTGCAGAAAATTGACAGGCGGAACTCGACAAACAAGAATAAAAATCCTATTATACACCGCGGCGGCTTAAAATCCTTCCAACAATTTTGAAAGGAAATGGTAAATTTATAAATTACTATTATAAAATAGTTATAACATTATTTAATCATATATATACGTTGTTTATTCATATATAATTTCAGGCAAAGGAGAAGGGTATGAGGCTACATATGCGGAGGTCTTCACTCGGACTCATGCTATCGAGCACACCGGTGATAGTGGCTCGGTTTCGTTTACTTGGACTAAACCTAAATCTCAAGCCATAATGATAAACATGCTTAATTTTTTTGCTTTTATTTCACATTACAAAAATTATAAATTGAATATTTATTGTGGTAAAATTATGTTTCTAATCGCAAGAAAGATTTGAAACGGAGCGAGTTTGAGTGCTATAGTTCTTCGGCCGAGAGAAGTTGACTGTTGAGGAGGAGGACTTGATTTTCAATGCTATGACTGACAAGCCCATGCGAAATAGGCAATATGGTTACGGAAAACAAGAGGTAATGTTTATTGAGTTCAACTACTTCATTAACTAATATATAAATTTTTATTAAATATTACTTATAAATTATAACCATGTATTAACTAATTTACAAGAGAGGATCTCCCAGGCCGATTATAAGAAATCAAAGCTCAACTAGGAGATAGCATAGCTTAAGAGCAGATAGTAGATTAGAATAATTGACAGAAGAGTAGGAGAATGACCATGCTTCTAGATGAATGGATTGCGACATATATGGCAGAGCATAAGACATTTCCTTCGCATGGATCGGGAAATGATGATAAGCAGGTATGGTTGTGTTTCTGATAGATATTAGATTGTTTTGACTTGCATTTATTTGACATGTGTTGATAGATTTGATACTTGTTTGAGGATTGTATCATTTGTTAATGTTTGATATTTGTTTGTTTGACGAGACATGAGGATTTGTATGTATAGTTGTGTTGTTTGATGGAATATTGATTTAAATATTGATTTTTGTGATATAAACTTGGTTATATGTGATATGTATGAGATTTTGCGATGTATGCGATGATTGTAATTGTGAAATTGGGTTTATATGTGTTGTATATGGACTGAATAGACAAACGAATATGTGTGTGGTTAGATGATGCAAATAGCAGCTGTAATATATAAAAAATGCATAGTTTGTGATGGCTAGCGACGACTTATTGGCGTAGACTAGCAACGGCTAGCGATGGCTTATTAGCACATGTTAGGCACTCCTAGCGACGACGTATTTGCACAAGTTACCGATGGCTAGCGATGGATACGAACCTCATTTATTGGTGCATTTGTGGTGCGTCCTTAGCCATCGAAAAATTAAAGACATGGCCGTCGCTAAACCTTTGTCATTTCTTTGATCGACGACTTAAAAAGCGACGGCTTTTATCGTCGGCTAGCTACGGCCGTCAATGGCTTTAGACCATTGCTAAACCTAATATGTCTTATAATGATCCCTCCGTTTAGTTTTCGGACTCCATAGTTATATAGAGTTGGAGTGTTGTACATAAACATTTGCCTTTCAGTAATATATTTTAATAGCTAATGTGTCAAAGAAGTTATGTACCACATGTTTAATTCCAAATGCACTTTAAATGTTGTTTGTTGATTTGCATATGGCTTTTCTTACTATGTACAGCTCACTTAAATTTGGGTAGAAGTGGTAGTGCAACTATTCGTATTTTCTTACTTGTATTACTCAACTGTAGCATAATAATGCATATGAACACATATTTGTTATGTATGCATAATTTAATTATATAATATCAATTTTGTGTGGTAATTGATAAAAGATTTACCATATATATCTTGAAGTGATGTATGATTTTGGCATTAGTTGTGTGAAAAGACATTACTTGTGCGAAACTACTGACTTCTTTGCACAAACTTTGCAAATATGTTGTGCATGGTGAGGCCATTGCATTATTAGCTAAGATATTTGCTAATTTAAGCTTTTTTTCCTATTACATAACCAAAAGCAACTTTTCAAAAATATGTACAGCAATTAGCATGTAGCGTGTATGCCTCAACTAATTACTTTTGCATATAGCTTGCTACACGAGTTTACATTAAAGTGGCATGTTAAGTTGTACTACTTAAAATGCAGTTCATCCTCAAGCGAACATAAATATACCTAAATATAAACATTTTCTCATGTTTTAGTTATATTTGAAAATAAAATAGAACAAAAACTTAAAATTTAATTACTGATAAATGGGTGTAGAAATTAAAATGACAAACATCGTACTCTGACAAATTCGTTGTCGACGTTATTTTTGTTGATATTCTAATTGGTTTTGAGTATTCAACTTAGGTTTAGTGTTGTATTGTTCGTGGAACTGAATAAATTTCATATTGTTTTTTTTTAGGTTTCAGTTACCGGAGAGTTGTTGAGGATGAAATTTATAGCAGCTAATGGGAGAAAATTTATTGCTACAGAGGAACGCACATGCAGTCCGATACGCTTAAGTAGGCATGTAAACATATACTTTCAAATATGAATAGTATTATATCCAAGTCTAAATATCCAGATCCGCGGTTACAGATGGATATCGAATAACTATCATATCCACCAATGATCGATAAATCGAGAAATGCAAATAATTTTTTTTGATTTAGCATATTTCTATTTCACTTCCATTTATCAAAGTGTGAAAAATAAACAAATATGATTATAATAATACATTTAAGCAATTAATATGCATTAAATTAATATAATATAAAAATAAACACATGACTAAAATTCATAAAATATGAACTATAATCTTAATCAAGACCCGATCAGATAATTTATGGATGCTCATATCCGCATCCTTATATGGTTGTTGGGATATTGAATATTTATCCATTTGTCGGATTCGGATGCGGACGGATTTTGGATATTTCAGATATTTATTGACACGTCTACAAGTAAACCCGTAGAAAATACCCGATTTGGGTTTAGGGTAGTAGCATTGTTGTAAATTTTTTAAGTTAAAACTAAGGTTCCAAATTCCGTTTCTATTCCAATCGTTTGTAATTTTAAAATTTCTGATTCCGTTTCGAATATTTCATAAGTTCTGTTTTAATTCCGACATATTTTTTTATTATAACTACTAAATACGTTAATAAATGTTCAATACCATCATAAATTTATATTACATTCTTTAAATTAAATACGAAATATATGCTTTGAAGACAAAATCATGGTTTAAGATTCTATTTGTCCACTTGAGATTTTCAAAATTTCGATCAGTTTTGAAATTTTTAATTTTTTACTATGATTCTCATATAAATTAACAAAAGTATATCAGTTCTTTTCTTATCAATGTATTTGTTATCTTATTAAATTCGTTTTCTTCATTAATGTTTTATATGTTTATTGTGTTTTTTATTTTCTTTTATTCTACACTATTTCTTTCAATACTTGAAAGAAAAATCCGAAATATCGATCGAAATCGGAATTTTAACTTGATTTCATTTCGGTTGAGGCCGGAAGCAGAACGGAATTGCTGATATAACCGGAATTCTGCCGGAATTTTAAACCATGGTTAAAACTGTCATACCATCTCACGTGGTTATAAGCCGTCGGCCGCTTGTGCTAGCATCAAAACTCCATACAAATCCAAACATTCACACTTTCTTCTCTAGTGAACTGCTTAGTTAACTACTTGGCTTGGTTTATGTACACTACAAGGAAAACCGGCATTTGCGCCAGCTAAAAACCGACGCCGGCCGTCGCTAGCCGACGCAAGCCGATTCTAAAAACCGGTGCAAAAGTAGACGTCACCACTAAGCATTCGAGTCGGCTTTTGTGTCAGCTTCATCACCACTGTAGTGTCGGAAAGTGATGGCTATATCCACATGGCCGTTTTTTGCACAATTCTGTTTGTCGTAACAAGACGATTCCATCCGACGCAATCCTGGATCCACAAAGCCGTCACTAGCCGTCACCAGCCGACGCCATCCTGTAACCACAAAGCCATCGCTAGCCGTCACTAGCCGAAGAAAGCTTGAGTTCATCTGTTTATAAACAGCTACTGTTTGCACCTTCAAACCACAATATAAACAATTTCTGTCAAACTATAACAATATTCAATCTTCCAGCACAAGTATAACACCAACCTCTTATAAATCAAACATAACATTCACAATTTTCCATCAAACAACAACTATATATCCAAAAACTCATCAATCAAACACAACGTTCACTAATATACATCATACTCAACAATACATATAAGTACTATCAAACAAATCATGCATCATTGTCCTACTCATCATCATACATCGAACAATAATAAGTTCAACAAAACACAAACCAACCTTACCTATTCATCATCTCCAGACGTATCCTCTCCAAGAATTCTTCCATGCTCTGCCAGGTATGCCGCGATATGCGCATCGAGCTGTGGTGCAAAAACAGTGCTCTTCTGCCAGTCATATCATGTGGAGCAGTATAAGAATTTCTACTTCAAGTCTACGTATACAGTCGACTTTTAAAGTCGCCGAACAAAGTTGTTAATAAAATAAACTTAATTCTGTTTTAACGCTCCATACTTTTACGGGCAGCGGTTCTTTGAGAATCACAGGTAATAGATATTCCATCATGATATGGCAATCGTGACTTTTCATCCCACTCAATTTATTGTTTTTAAAGTCAACACATCTACGAAGATTAGAAGAAATCCCATCAGGACATCTTAGTGCTTCCATCCACTTTAGCACGAGTTTCACTTGCTTACTGTCTAGCCCATAGCATGCTTTGGGTTTTTTTATTGTCATTGGGTTTCATATGAAGTTCGGGACGTTTACAAAAGTTTGCTATATCAAGTCTTGAATTCAAATCGTCCTTTGTTTTCCTCTTTACATTCATTACTGTATTAAACACATTATCAAACACGTTTTTTCATTGTGCATCACGTCAATATTATGTCGGAGTAGGAGATCTTTGCAGTAGGGTAACTCCCAAAATATACTTTGTTTGCACCAATTATGAATGTCTGATTTACTTGGTATTTCAGACTGCACTCCAGTTTCATGTATCTTCGGATACTCCTTTACAATTTCATATATTTCTTCGCTTGACTAAATCTTCGGTGGTTGCATACTCTCTTCTTTGTTAGCTATAAAGCTTTTTCTATCTCTTCTAAAAGGATGATTGAGATGCAGAAAACACGGATGACAATCAAACCAAGAAATTTTCTTTCAATACCGTAGCGAAAACTCCCGTGTTTCTTCCATGCAATAAGGACAAGCTAGACGACCAGCCGTACTCAAACCTGAAAGCATTCCGTATGCAGGAAAATCACTAATAGTCCACAACAAAGAAGCGAACATACGAAAATTCTTTTTTTTTTGAAATGTCGCACATTTCAACTCCTTCATTCCATAGCGTTTTCAACTCTTCGATCAATGGTTGTAAATAAACATCGATTTCTCGTGTTGGATCATCAGGCCCAGGTACGACAGTAGTGAGAAACATATATCGAGTTTTCATACACATCCATGGAGGTAAATTATAAGGAGTTACGATAATAGGCCATGATGAATATTTACTACCAAACCGAGAGAATGGTGCAAATCCATCCATACATAAACCGAGTCTGACATTACGGCTTTCGGCAGCAAATGCGGGATAAGTCCTATCGAAATATTTCCATGCTTCTCCATCAGATGAATGTATCAAAGTTCCTTCTTTCGGTGTTCTCACGCCGTGCCATCGCATATGGCACGTCGTAGCAGAAGATGCATATAACCTTCGAAGTCTGGGAGTGATGGTAAATAATGCATCATCTTGTATGGAACTTCTTGTCCTTTTTTTCTTGGTTTGTATCTTTCTTCGTTACATATTCTGCATTTTCTAAGCTCAACGTCATCTTTCCAATACAGCATGCAACCTTTTACACATGTATCTATCTTTTGGTACGGCAGACCGAAAGCGGATATAAGTTTTTTCACTTTATAATGACTATTGCACATCAGAATATTGGGTGGCATGTGTCGTTTTGCTGCTTGTACAACTGCTGTAAATTCAGCTTGGTTGAATTTTGATTTCATAGCAATGTATTCGGTAGTTACTGATAATTCGGTTCCACTTTTACAACCATCCCACAACGGCCTTTTAGCACAGTCCAATAAATCATATATTTTTTTAGCTCACACATTCGGTTCTTCTTTGACATTTACATCTTCATCGTCATCTTGATCAAACAGTGGAAACATTGAGCGTGCTGCATCTTCCACAATATTTTCTATTAGATTCGTCATAACATTATTGTCATCTAACGCTACAGGATTAGGTGTGGGTGCAAGAAGTTCTCCATGACGATCCCACAAGTAATAATTCGGCACAAAACTATTTTTATACAAATGTACTTCAACTATCTGCTTTTCAATGCTTCAAATGTTTGCACTTAATACACGGGTAACGAACTTCTTCGTTATTACGATTAATAGATTTAGCGAATCTAATAAATTCGTGTACACCGTTACATAAATGTTTCTTTATTGAACTTTTCATACCAGTTCTGACTTCATACATCCAACTACGGTCGAGAAAATAATCGAACATTTTTCCTGATTTGAAAATATATGTTAGAAACACAATAAAGTTTATCGTTTATTAATCCAAATAATCAATTCGATTTATTTTTTGCTTGCTTTATTGTTTTAACTTTGATGGTCGACCATCCTATTTCACATTACGAATACAATAAAATAATTACATTTCGTAAATCATATCATTTTAAACGGTTCACAAAATTTCGGCAGCACTTCCCATTTGTTCCCTGTATCGTATACAAATACGTGTACACAGAGAACAAAACGAAAGTGCTATCGAAATTTTATGAACCGTTTAAAATGATATGATTTACAAAATGTAATTATACTTTATTGTATCCGTAACTTGTCCAATACAAGGACAAATCCGACAAATATTGTATCAGATGAATATAGATGTCGGTTCTGTGAAAAACTGAACAGCTATATAACGATCATATACAACACTTGTCAAACGGGACCAAAAATTTTCTAAGGGTTTAAAAAATAAAACTTTTATAAGTAACAATATTCATTCAACTATTTAAATATTTATTAACTAAATTTGAAATTTTACAACGTAATTTAACTTTCGTTTAACTATTTTAATTTGCCGATTATGTAAACTAAAATAAGTTGTTCACGCATATAATTAGTAAAAATAGATTTTTTATATTAAATCAACTAATACCTTTTATCATCAACTAATGTATACCATTAACATCAACCCATACGCAATAATCAACAATTACAAATTGATAATCAATGCTTTTCCCTAATTTCCCTAATTTCAAGTCGACAATGTCAAAATTATATTTCCAAACCAATCTAAAACAGTAATATCATCGAACAATACCAATCAATCATCAATTTTTAATCTATCATCAACTAATTTCAAATTTTAGGGTTTAAATCATACCTCAAACAAACTGAAATCGGGAAGAAAGAAGATGTCGGAGAGTGATCGAAAGCTCGGGGGCTAGATGGTGGGGGTGACGGCAGGCGGCTACGGCAGGTGATGGGGATGAGGGTTTTGGAAGAAGAAAATGGAGGGAAGAGAATGTGGAAAGTGGTCGTGGGTTGCTGGTTTTGTAATGCGATATTGTGTCGGCTAGAATCGGCCACGTTTTTTAGCCGATTCTAGCCGACGCAAGGCCTTGACACTACTCAGGCCGATTCTAGTAGTGGTATTCACCATATATTTTCTCACCGTTGATTGCATCTGCTCAGAGTCTCTGACCTATCCATGGCATCATATGTACAAGCTACGTATCATCAGGATTTCACTTAGAAAATTCTGAAAGCAGTTCTTCTTTTCATGCGCGCACAAAGACCCTAATACCCTTTACGTTTTTAACATTTCAAATGGGTACGACTTTCTGTAGAAACATACCATTTTCAACAAAAAATAAAAAAATTAGGATCTTTAAAATGCAATCCATTGTTGATACGAAAAAAAATCATATTTGCAGTAAAAGTGAAATTATTTCATATATTTGAAGACAATTTTGTGAATTTTGAATATCTTCGATTTTTCTTCAAATCTGCAACTATTACATATAATTGCGGACATATATACAATTATATGGTATTATTACACATAGTTGCAGAAATGTCTGCAACTATTGCATATAATTGCAGACATGTATACAATTATATGTCTGCAATTATATGCAATAGTTGCAGAAATATCTGCAACTATTGCATATAAGTGTAGAGAAGAAAATTATAGTATTTTGAAACTAAAGATGTAATTTATATATATTTTTATGAGAAATATGTTTTGTGTATTAAGGGTTTATTTTTATTTTTATTTTTATTTTATTTTTATTTTTTTCGCAACAAATTCGTATATTTAGCGCACGTGTTTTGCCGACCGGACGCACTCACTTGTTCAAATAAATAGTGAGGAAGGTAGCTATCGTTTTAAAAATTAAACAATTTATAACAAGTCTTGAAGTTTACTCTATTCACAATTAACTTCATCGTGGTTGTTTCATACTGCCTAACTCACCACACCAGAACTTTTAATCTAAAATCACTCGCATTTCTTCTTTATCCTATTGTCATTCTTTCCTATAATGAGAGTTGGTATCAAGCTAATATATATTAAAAACCGCGAATCCAAATATATCGCTTAATACAAATAAGAAACTTGCATGTGTTTTGCTTATTCACTTGGTCTGTATATACTTGCATGTTATACACATAAATGATTCATATATACAAAGATTTGCTTAACAGTTGAGGAAGTTGGTAAACCATTTGCTTGATAGTTTAGGATAACGTTTGAGGTTGTTTTTGTAGTCAATATAAACAAGTCCAAATTTATTTGTGTATCCATTCGCCCATTCAAAGTTATCCATGAGAGCCCAAGCGAAAAATCCCTGTACATCAACTCCATTCCTGCACTCAGAATTTAAATATTTAATATTCTCAAAAAAATAAAAAATAAAAAAAGAGAGCGAGAAAAATCAAAGAAAGAAAGAAAGAGAAAAAAAAGAAGAAGAAGAAATTAAATATTTGAAAGCCAGCCAAAGACAATGGGTAAAATAAGTGTGGGTGTTAGTTTCACCTAATTGCTTCTTTGACCATGGAAAGGTGGCGAGCATAATAGGCTACTCTGTCTTCATCGTTAAGCGCTTCTTGCAAAGTTAGTTTATTCTTTGGATCGTCAATTTCGCATGTTCCTGAAAATTGAACTTATAAAATTATATTTTTCATTGATATGATGAAAAATCTATACTAACCATTTTCAGTAATATAGATCTTCGGGCTGTTGTATCGAAAGTTGATTTCCATCAAAGCATCTTTAATTCCTTCAGGGTATACGTATATCCATTCTCCTTCCTGGAATGAAAGTTCAAAAACATAGGGATGTGTTAAGCACTTGATTCCTTTACGTATATATGAATAATCTAATCTGAGAAAAGAGTCTACCAGAACGCCAATAGGAATGTTACATTTCTCCGCTGCCATCAAATTAGCAAAGTAAAATATAATCAGGGGATGTAAGAACTGAAAATCTGAATACAACTTGAAACTCATAAAATTTGCAGAAATATCTAAGTTGACATATAGAGGTGAAAAAACTAACTTAGTTCTTCAACATATGATTCTTGAAGACTGGTTCTTGGGATGTAGTTGTCTGAAATTTGTATGTTTTTAGCATATCTTGTAGTATAATAGTTGACTCCAATGAAATCATAAGAGCCCGTAATCATCTCCACCTCTTCGTCTGTAAAATATGGAAGCCGATCTCTTACAATTGCTCTCATGTTAAATGGATAATCACCATATAAAAGTGGTTCCATGTACCTACACAGAATCAACAAAGAAATTCAAACAGCTCATCTGGCCAAAACATTGATATGGAAATGGGACGTCTATGTGAGGTGTAATAGATAAATTTCAACCGTCACACTGATACTTTCTGCTAATTATCTAATATATTGGTTTGCTTTGTTGTACAAATCCTCTTGCTTGTATATGATTACTTTGTAATTGGGTATATGTATATTTTCTCAAGGGTTTATGAACAATAAGTTCTCTAGATACTCTTACAACAGAAAAAAAGAAAAAGTTCAAGACTTACCAGCCAAAATTGAAGTCAATGGCTCTGTTGGCGGCTTCAAAATCTGGATGTGAGTTGGAGTATGACTTGTACCACTCGATAACAAGTGTAATCCCTACTTCTCCTTTCTGATCACTCTAAAGAAAAAAAATTATATGTATGTGAATTGACTAATTTTGCACATTTATTTGTTTGATTTAGCTAGAATAATCGTCCAGGAGAATCAAACTTAGAAGACCTTCAGTTACACAGGTGAAGGAAGATGTTATACTACTAGCAGTAGTGATTGGTTAGGCTAATTTAGTTTCGTACTAAAATCCTTTCATGTTTCATGGAAATTAACTACCTTGAATTTGTCTTGGTAAAGTCTGAAAGCTGAACCATGAGCTAAGATGAGGTTGTGTGAAACAATGTATGGCTCTTTCAAAGAATCCCCTACTGCACAACCTAGCTCTTTGGAACATCTACCTGGTGCATGAGTTCCGAGTCCATAAGCAAAACTACTGAAAGTCCATGGCTCATTCAGCGTTATCCAATGTTTAACTCTGTCTCCAAATTCTCGGAAACATACTTCGCAGTAATCTCTGAAGTCATCCCTACAAAGAAATTGATAAAGAATCGTGTGTAAACTAACCGGACAAAGATCTATTAAGGGTAATTAAGTTGATATCATCAATACCTCAACGGATAGATCATTTAAGCCTAGCATCGAGATATCTATGTAAGATCAGTAGTTACTTACACAATTTTACGATCCAAGAATCCTCCGTATTCGTCTTCTAATGCTTGTGGCACGTCCCAGTGGAAAATAGTAGCAAATGGTCTAATCCCTGCATATGCAGTATGATATTTTAAAAAAATTAAAAATTTAAAAAAAAATCGACATATTTATAACAAGTAATAAGCATATCTAAGACAGTGAACCTACCATTTTCAAGAAGTTCATTGATTAGGTTGTTGTAGTAATCAATCCCATCTTGACTGATTCCACCTTTCAAATTTCCATCTGCATGTACTACGAGCATTAGAGATCCAAATCTAGAAGAACATATGAAAACACGTATCATTGTATATCCCGTAGGGAATGTTTATACTTGGCAAAATTCTAGTCCAAGCAATTGAAAATCTGTAGGCATCCATCCCCATGTTTTTCAATTGTTTTACATCTTCCTGCATTCATAACATAACAATCATATCACGCACTTCTATTGCTAACTTCAATAATGCATATAGGGTACGTACTTTGTATCTGTGATATGAGTCGGCTGCTACATCACCGTTCTGGTGATCATCAATTTTTTCTGCAAAGTTTATAAATGAATGGATTCGAATTGTCTTGAAGATATGTAAAACTAAGAATTAAATTATAGAATTATTAAGACCTGGGTGTTTATGGGTGAAGGTATCCCATATGCTAGGGCCTTTACCACCTTCTTTAGCACCGCCTTCTACCTGCACAACGCCGAAATAGCTCTGGTACTTATGTTTCATAAAATTTATAGTGGAAATAATGTTAAAATTTACATGGTGTAATACAAGTATATAGTTACTTTATAAAACGCATACTATGCGTGAATATGTAAGAGAAACCTGGTATGCAGAAGTTGCAGCACCAAATGTAAAGCCAGGAGGGAAGCTCTTCCTTCCAAAGAATATCTTCGGTACCACATCATAAACGTCCTTTATCCTACATATTATTGGACGGTTCTTTTTGTTCGTAAAAGGAAGTCTTGTCTTTTTTTCTAGGTAAGGATTAGCATAGAAATTTTTCGTTGCCATTCGTTATTCAAATGTGCAGGAAACAAAAATAGAAAATTACTGTGGTACTAATTAAATAGTATTGAATCGCAACTGTACAGAAACTAATATAATAACATATAGTATTAGCTCAACAATCAAATCTTAATCTTTCGTACTTCTAGAATTGGTAGTGAGCTTATTATGTGGACATTAAAAGAAATCAGCATTTGGCATTTCAGTTTTCAAGTTGGAGTGTATTAAGGTTATTGGTGTCTCTTTTCTCTACTACTAATATATTATAATCAAGAACGTGTTTGCATTTCCGTTTCTTTTTCTTGCACGTATGATTAAGACGATAAATATACATCAGCTGGTGTTGATGTCAATTGCAATACCACGACTGAAAAAAAAAATGAGTTGGTAGTTCAAATTTAGAGACTTATATCTAAGTTTAACATTATGATACACATCCAATATTTTGTATTTACAAGTAACGACTAATGGATTGTGACAACTGCCGGTCTAATTTTCAGGTGTTCCATATCTGTCGGTAGACTTATATTGAAGTTTGACATTGTATCTACTTTAATGTTGTACCTTAAAATAATGTTTAACTTCACTATTACTCAGTTGAGCAAATATGCATGTGAGTAAGCAAATTCATCTACCGACTAGAAATATATTAGAGGGGTTTATTCTTGTGATCGACAGTGCTTGCACGAGCGAAATACACAGATATTGCAAAATGCATATTAATAAGTAAATACATAAGAGAAAATAAGGGTGAACATACTTTTGTGTAACGGCAGTCGGACCATGCTCCTCATCTACAACATGTGGCATACATATATGGGTTGACACATACTATATTGTAACAAAAAGAATCTTCAATATTACGTACCTACCAAGCCATATTTATACACCACTTGTTCAAGTTATTTAGCCATATTTATACACCACTTGTCCAAGTCACAAATAAGGTTCCCTAATCTTGGGCATACATGGTGAGCATATGTCATAGGCATATGATTTACCATTGGGATTTATATTTGTTAAATATAATATCTAGGTAATAATCATTTCGACATGAATATATGCATACGTTATATCATAATGAATAAGTACGTATAAATGTGATTATATTTAGTTTGTGTGTGTGTATATATAATTTTGTGACCAAGGATTTAAAATAT
This sequence comes from Allium cepa, assembly GCA_030765085.1. Lineage (NCBI taxonomy): Eukaryota > Viridiplantae > Streptophyta > Magnoliopsida > Asparagales > Amaryllidaceae > Allium > Allium cepa. The sequence goes on from CM060941.1 coordinate 514,998,066, forward strand.
ATATATATATATATATATATATATATATATATATATTTTGTATTCGTTAAATTATATATGTATGTATGTATGTGTATTTAAATAGTTGAATTTTTGTTGAAAACCTTGTATGTGTGTGTGCCTATATATAATATAAAACAATTTATTATAAAACTAATATTTAAATAAGTTTAACTAAATAGAAATTAAATTTAATTTGACTCGGCCATTTGTAAATAACAATATAAAGAAAATTTTAAGATGGAAATATAATTTAAAATATACATATACATATACATACATACATATATGCGTGCGTGTGCGTGTACCCACACACATATATGCACATACGACGCGTATACATATGCATATATATATATATATATATATATATATATATATATATATATAACCAAAAATAAAATAATATAACAATAATATTTTTTAAAACCTAAAATTTAAAAAATGAATTTTTTTAAACAAAATCCGAATTCATTTTAAATTATAATTCCATGTACGTGTCTCTCTCTCTGTGTGTGTGTGTGTATTATTTATTTAATTTTAGCCATAAGCACAAAAGATTATATTTATTTCAAATTTGAATTGAAACAATGTGTTTATGCATATGCATGTGCGAGTGTATGTGTGTGTATAATTTAACTATTTATATATAGTTTTGAATTCTTTTTCATTTTTTATAATTTTTAGCCAAAGGTAATTTTATTTTAAATTTGAATTAAAAGAGTATGTGTATATATATTAATAATCAAATATATGTGTATATATATATGTATGTATGTTTTTGGAAAAAAAATTCACATTCTCTAAAAAGACTCGAACCACTGATAGCTAAGATTTGACAGGTTATTACAACTCAGAACCCTTGATTCGACATCCGTAACTCGGATCCAAGTTGTAATCCATGGAGTCAATAAGTTTGCTTGAGGAGTAAAATGCAATAAAAGAAAGAAAGAAGAAGATGGTTAGGCCCCTAATTAAGCATCAAGTTCTGTGCCCACAATTCGGTACCGAGTTGAAAACTTATGGGCTTTGACTATGACTTTTTCACTACAATTTTAGCCTAAGTTGGAAAATGTGGATGAGCATTTCCAGGCAATTTTGACGGTGGCTTTTGTCTATATATGGATGAAGATATGCACTGGAAATGGGATATTTCTCTTGTCTGCTCTAAATCAATCTGAATTGAGTTCTTTAATTCCTTACTAAACTCTACATGAATCATACCCAAGATGTAAGATGCAAGTTGTAAAAACTACTTTGTAAGAGCAAAGTATAATCAATAGAAATAGATTAAGTGGACGTATGCTAAAGAATTAGCCTAACCACTATAAAAAATTTATGTCCTTTCTTTTAATCTACTTGCTTTCATATCTTAAACTTCATTAGGTGTTTGTGCGATTTTTTGTTCAAGCAATTTGGTGCTTTCACCGAGGAGGAGCCTAAGATTTGATTTGAGAAAGATAAAGAGGTCATCTACAAAAAATGTTACAGCTGAAGGAAGCTAGTAAGGACATGGGATAGTCAAGAGGTGTAACACCCTTAATTTTATTGACATTATTCAGGAGATTTAATTAGAATAAATTAAATAGAATAATGCAGATAAGAAGACTGAGGTTGATTAATAAATTAGGTGGCCATGCTTATTTAAAATCAAATGAACTTGTATAAATGGTTAAGAAATTAAAGACAAGGGCATTATGATAAATATTCGCCCACACTTCCCACCCTTGTACTATCTTTCTTGGTTCTACACGTTCATTATCACCAAAATAAAATATATAACCGTAAGAATCGAGAAGCAAAGGCCGACCATTAGAAGAGAAGAAGAAAAAAATAAAGAAAGCTTAGGACTTAAGCTAGAGGAAAATCTATCTCAAATAATCTCTAATCTCCTTATCTCAAGCAAGTTGAATAATAGTTTCTACACTTCTATTTTGATTTTAAACATCATATGGTTTTAGATTTAAGGATAAATTTGTTTTTATGATATGTTGAATGATGATATGATTGTTTATGATTTATATGTGTTTAAACAAGGTTGTTTAATAAAGGATTTACACGGTTTAGGTCAAAACCGAGATAAAATGATCTTTAAATGCCATGGGAAAATTTTATGTTATAGAAAACATGATTTTGGAGATGGATTTCAATTTCTAATTTTCTGATTTTATATGGATTTCATATGAATTTTCTAGTAAAGAAAATGATTTATTGGGTTATAAATTATTTACAGCAAAAATAATGATTATTTGGGCTTGAAATTTTTATGTGTTGGAAAACATATTAAAATAGATTTTCTGAGATATTTCCAGAATGTTTTGTTGAATATATAAAATTATTTAAGGTATGAAACTTAGATGTTTTATATATTTAGTTAAGGAGAATGGGCATTTTATATAATAAAATTTTTATTTAAATCTGAAAACAGTGGTAGCATTTTCTGAAAAGAAATTATTAACCAGTGAGAATTTGATATACAAATGTAAGTTAGTTGAAAAGTTAATCGTTTTAAGTTAAAAACAAAATACTTTTAGCATGTTTTAGCCTTTTATGGTAGTAAACCTTCGGATCCAGACCTTTCAACACGGTCGAGAGGTTTATAGCTTTCGACAAGGTCAAACCAATGCATATGGTATCAAGTTACTTGGTGCATAATGAATTGGACAGAGTCGAAGGGTTTATAGTCGTAAGGTTGATGGCTAAAGAGGTTGGCGTATGTTGTTTTGTAAACTAAAGGTTTCACCTACTTTGATTTCAAATTAGAGCTTTTGACCAGGTCAAATGTTTAAAAATAAAGATTTTAAACCTATTGACAAAGACGAAAGGTTGCTGCCTATTTAAGGACGAATTTTCTATCCGATTAGAAAATCGTCGATAAATTTCAAATTAAAATTTTACCGCAAGCACACGACATACTATCATAGTATGTAGCGAGTACGGGTCTATCCGTAGGAAATTGTTATATTTTAAATCTCTATTCAATCAAATTAACCAAAGTTGAAAATGTGATTAGCTAAAAACGTAGAAAACTAGCAAAAGAAAATTGATAAAAATATGAGAGTGTTAAGATATTTAGAGATAAATCTACTCTCTAGATCACATAGTTCAACACACATGAAATTATGATATCTCTTTTTTGGTCATTAGTGAATTTAAATGATGTATTTATCATAAGTATGACTCATTTGTGCCATTAATTAGCTCGATATAAGCCATCAAACTATAACACAACCTTTAAACCACTTTTAATTCTCATGAAAAATGACAACAAAGTTGAAAATGAAAATCTATTTTGAGCATGACCTATTTACTATTAGTTAGAAATATAGATCATCAAATTTTAATTTAAACATTCACTTGTTTGCCATGATCATATATAGATGAAGAGGCAATTTGTGATTCATTTGACTAAGAATAGCCTATTTGTTTTAAACAACATAAGCTATCAAACTCAAAACACAAAATTACATAAACATCATTTTTCCATGAAGCACAAAAAGAGAGCATTAATTATCAAACTATGTCGAAACTACGTAATTAGAGAGCTTCATTACCCCTAAATTGAAGGGGTTTAGCCTCTCATATTTGTTATCAAATAAAGAAATGTAGCTTGCAACATTAAATGAAAACAAGAGGAAAAGGAGAGCAAAATGAAAAGAAAAGCTAAGTAAAGAAATAACACTAATCTACTTGCATGTATAAATGAAACTACACTACTAGCGTGAAAGGAAATAAACAAGAAAAGAGAAGAACGTGTATTGAAATTGCATTAAAAAAAGAATTACATAAAAGAAGAAATGGCTAAGTAGCCATGAAAAGAAAGAGAGCTCCCATTTTATTTTCCTAAGAGAAGAGAGCCTAAAAGTGAGACTAAGGAAGATGAAGGTTACATGAAACACAAGGGGTATTTATACATGTGTTAAACCCTAATTCATATTTTTTTGGAGAATGCCCAAATTGCCCGTGAGTTATTGTGGCCACCAAGTAATCATTAGCTCTAATAATCACCCACTTAAATGTACATGAAACTTTAATGTCCTTTTATCATGTGCATTAGCTCCTAATTGAAAATCAAGGTAAGTGGGTAGGGTCTTCCATGTTCATCACTTTGAATTATTTCCTTCATCATTCCTTTGAATCTTCTTTGTGCATGCATATTTATTCATGGAACCACTTGTAGTTGAGTTTATATTCTTACAAAATAATATAGAAATTTCTATTTAAATTTTTTCAAATTAATATATGCACAAAAATGACCATTTTGCCCTTGGATGAAGATGACTATGTGACAATTTCAAATAATTTGAATTTTGGTTTAAATAAGTTAAAATACCCAATATGATCATTTATTTAATTTAAATATATTAAATATGAGGGAAAAAATATGCACATTTATGTGCACATCACTACTGCTTTACTTCTATTTTGTTTTGAAACCTTTTGACACGGTCGAAAGATTACTGTCACTTATCATTGTTTTGTTTTTAACCCTACGACATAGTCGAAAGATTATTGTCGTTTTTTCAACCTTTTGAAGTCGTTTCTTTTGACAAAGATGGAAGGTTTACTTGTTTTAAAAACCCAACCGCTTCACCCATTGCTTTCGAAAGGTTTCAAAGCGTCGACTTAGATGATTTACCCTTGTTTTATAATTGAAGTATAACCCAAGCTTTCCAAGGAGTTGCTTTAAAAGGACGAGGTTTATTATTTTAAATGAGTTGTTTTAAAGCTTTCAAAGCAGACCATCCATCAAGATCGAAAGGTTACTTCCTTTGTATTTCAAAGGTTTTAAAAGAGGACCTTCCATATGTTTTAACTTGAACATAGTAAGTTTTCGAAAGGTATAATCCACTGGTTTTGAAAGGTTTATGTTATGACAGTTGAATTCGTTCGAAAGGTTTAAATTGTTGAATGGTTTCAATGGTTTCGAAAGTTTATTTTGTAGACCTTTCGACAAGGTCGAAAGGTTTGGTTTTGAAAGGTTTGAAAACCCACACTCTAATTTTTAAACAAAAACGCGTGGCTTTTATAAAAGAGTTTTGTAATGGCTTTAAGAATGTAATTTTGAAGAAGTATTTCCTTCATAAAAAAAATAAGTTAAGAGTGTTAATTATGTTATGACATGTACTTCATGGACTTAAAGCCACAAGAGTGGTATTGCTAAATTGTATTTTGCTTCTTCATTTATGAGTATATCCACATGATAGCCCGTAAGTATATTTTGGAAAAATGGGGTAGAATAACCAGCTAGGTCAACTAAATAGTTAATATAAATTACTTAAACTCCTAAATGAGTAGAATTACATCCATGAATTTAGGGTGACCAAAAATATAGGATACTTAAACTTTGTAGTTATTATGGAAAACTAAAAGGTTCATCGTTGTGAAGACGCTCCTTTTAAACACATAGATTTTTTTTTGCATACAAAAGAAGTTCATCACTAAACCCCATTTCTACTATATTTGAATATTTAGATAAGTTCCAAATATTTTTCCCAAGACCCTGGATTACTAATATAATCATATCAGTACACAAAACATATAAAGACAATTATATATTTGATGATATATAATTGTTTCCCCAAATTTTGCTCTACTGCAAAAGATATATTTTTGGGCAATTATAATACTTATATATATAATACTGCAATGCACAACACATTTTCTTTTCTAGACTTTCTGCCTAAACAAGTCTATTAACACTAAAATGGCATTTGATTGTTCTTATGATAGTTATCAAGTTCTTGTATGGAATAACTTCAAAAATTTATACTTGCAGGCATGGACATTGGAACTAATTCCTATTCACCATTTCAGGTTGAACAAATAAAGCCATATTGCATTTTTAAGTTTATCATGGTGCAGACTTGAGTACTTGGTGTTTTATTGAAAATACTTGGAGTCTTTTTGAGTGTTGCTTGGAGTTTTTTTTTTGGTCTGGAAACACTTACACTTCATGAGCTGAAGTAAAATGGTTCCAGGCTACAAGGGTTTGACCCATAGCCATCTAGGCTGGCCATAGTCCCTCTTTTACCACTTTCAAACCCATATTCTTCATGTTAACAAACTTGTACAAAGATCTATTCCTAACACAAGCATGTTTCTGCTTAATTTAAATTCCAGGGAATGCATTCACATACATTCAATCTATTAGCCAGAAACACAATTACTTCCAGGTTTGTTTCCTTCATAATCCCTTTTTTTTGAAATCAAATACACAAATGCATGTTATGATTGATTCTTTCTCCAGAATTTCATGCACAAGCCTGTATCACTTACCTGCCATACACAAATTCATTTCTCTTGAATACCCCTACTCAAACCTTGTGAACCCATTTTTTTTTTATCAACCACCTTAGCTCTTTAATTTTCATAAATCGCAATATAAATTCAGGCAATAAGAATAAGAGATTATCACCTACACATATCATATTTATATGATATGTCCATCCCCTTGTTTCTCCAAGTCAGACATTCATAAAATCAGTAATTAACCAAATATTCTCAATAGTCATTCAAAATAGGTTTACTTAAGTACATATCTTAATTCAAATACCCAGAAAACTTCCTACCATTAACTTCAACTACAACATATAATCTGACTAATAAATTCATTACAAAACATCTACAAATCTAAAACTGGTTTCTTTTATTTATACTAGTAGCTAATGCCTTCTTCATCCATCAAGCCAACTTCAATTTCCTGCAGGCAATTCACTGAGCTACCCCAATTTCATTGAGACACCCAGATGATTGCAAGGGCAACCAAAAGGGTCAGTTTTCACTGGTATGAGCATTTATCAAACTTTATACTCATATTCATAATTTTTGGTGAACATGCAATATCTACCTAATTTAGCAAGTTACATACTTTGCATATTACTGGTTAATGCCAAATGATACAAAGACACATTCATTCATTCAAACAACACCCAGCAAATAATCAAAATAAATATATTATTCTTGATTCATTTTCATCCATTTCTGAATAAGTAAACTCAGACTTTGTACTCCTAATTTCACCCAACAATTAATCAAAGCATAATATTCAAACTTGATTAATTTAATTCCATGTCTGGGTATTTATAACCCAGACTTTTAAACCCCATTCTCCATTCATTTTATGGTCTTTAACTCCCTGTCAAATGAACACCATGTATGCATTGTGAAGGAAACTCCCAGGTTATTTAATTTTATTCCATCACACAAAGGCCTCAGGGTGCAATTGCACCATGCATATACTTACTCCCACCTGAAGCAAGCAGATCATTGACTAACTCCCAAATGACCAATTTTTTTTCTTTCATTCATTCATAGGGTTTATTAATTTAATAAATCCCCCTCCAGTTTCAGCTTACTTTTATTAAGCTTCCAGTTATGAAGTCAATCATAAAAACTTCTAATTTATTCATGTTTCAGAGAGGCATATTTACTTTTATACTTTCTGGTTCAGCCCCATATTCTTCCTTTACTTTCCTTATTACAGAAAATACAACATGCCTATTGTTTTCCTAAAAATAATTTAAGCATCACGATCCTACCATTTTTCTTCTATATTATTGTGAGTATATGGATAAGGGTTTTATTAAGGAAATCCCTCAAAAACCCAAAAATTCTCCTCTGACTTATAATATGAATATTTAGTTTCATGCTTCATTCTCTAAGAAATAAACATGAGCTAGATCACTGTCTTGCTGCCTATTTCCTAAATAATTCAGGTCCATACTTCATAATAATAAAGTAGAATAAAAATGCTCAAACCATTTTAACTTTGAAAACTCACATACAGATTAAAACCCCAAACAAGAATGCACAAACAAACATCCATCTCACCCATAACAAATCATTTCAGAGATTTTAAATGATTTATAATATTTTAGGCTGCACATAAGAGAACTTAATGCCGTTGCATACAAAGAGATAGATACTCACATAGTGTTCTCTTTTTACTGCCTTAGTCCCTTGAACAGCATGTAACGACCCATATTTTACGTGTCGATAAATCGTAAAATAGATGTCATTAAGTCGTTAGTGTTGATAAGTTGTCCAGAGTTTAAGTCGTGTTGTAGTTTGAATAGTGGAACGAATTATGGGAGTCAACGACTTAGTGCTTAAGTCGTGTGTAGGTTAACTCGTGTGGAGCTTAGGTCGTATGAGAGTTAGGTTGAGAGGAGCGACCTATAGAAGTTACGACTTAAGAATGTTAGGTCGAGTTAACGAGTTAAGGAAGTTAACGACTTAGTGGCGAGCGATCTATAGGAGTGACGACCTAAAGGGTTAGGTCGAGTAGCGGTTTAGGTCGTTAACGAGTTAGTGGTATGGAAGGACTTACGGGTTAGCGAGTTAGAGAGGGTAGCGACCTAGTGGTGAGCGGCTTAGAAGAGTGAGCGACCTAATAGTTGTAAGCGACCTATGATAATTCGTTATGTCTAGTTAAGTCGGCATGGAGTTGGGTCGGCTGTGTGTTAAGTCGTAGACGAGATAAAGCCCAACTCGTGTGGTCCTGTGTGTAGTTAGGTCGGCGTATGGGCTTAAGTCCAGTGTTGAGTCGGCATGTGTTTTAGGTCGCATGGTGGTTAAGTCGTTAGGTCGGCCATAGGGTTAGGTTGTTAGGTCGGCATGCATGAGTCGTAAGTCGTTGGAACTTAGGCTGGGTGTTAGGTCGCCTCTTGAGTTAGGTTGCTGTCGACTTATGTTAGGTCGCGTATTGGCTTAGGTCGTTAAGTCGTGAGTCGGCAACATAGTTAAGTCGTTAGGCCGTACTAGTTAGGTCGTTGAGTCGGCAGGGGTTTGAGTTGTGGGTCGTAGGCTTTGATGAGTCGTGGACGACTCATAGGGTAGGTCGGCGTCGACTTATAGGGGCGCGACTCATGGAGATTTCAGCCTATAAATAGAAGGGGTTCGCCTCACTTTTTGGCACCGGATTTTGAAGCGACGAAGTGCTGCCATTTTGAGAGCTCAACTACAAAACTTCTTCACTTCTTTTCTCCACTCTAATCTAGTGATAACATCCATCCAAGATCAAAGATTCAAGAGCCAAAGTTGAAGATCTTCATCCGTTCGAGAGAGATTTCATCGTTTAAAGCGGAATCTTGTCGGATCAAGCTAGTTTCTTCACTGTCCAGATCTGGAGTTGGTTGTTTTCGAGGTGTTTAGGTGATTCGGTGAGTGGTAGTTATCTCTCACACGGACCCAAGGGAGTATGTTGGATTGGTGGCTTGTTTATGTGTTAAAGATAGCGATTTCTTGCATTTTCCTAAAGTCTGCATGTAGATCTATCATCTATGAAGTTTTAACACCTATTTTACAACATGTTCACTTATGCAAGTTCATTCATCAAGTTGTAAGATATTGTTCATAATTCATGCTTGTTAGAATGCATGTTAGACTTGATCTCTTTATTTACGAAGTTGCCATTATCGTTGTAAGTGTTTATTTAGATCTTGTTTGAATGATTGATTGCTTGGATTAATGTTTGATTTGATTTATTAGTTGATCGATAACTTGATTTGGGCAAGTTGGTCGAAGATGATTCAAAAGCTAAGTGGAAAGGCTCTTGAATGGTGAAAGCTGCTTGTGGCATATGAAGCGGATGTGGAAGCTCATATGGATAGATTTGGTGACGATGGACTTTGCCATGATGCGATGAGACAAAACATGATGTTGAGATGGGACTTTGCTATGATGCGTTGAAGCAAAGCATGATGTGTGAGAGCTTTGGTTTAATCCAGACGGGATCATCCCAAGCATGTTGATAACTCGGTGAGCTCGAGAGGCGCTTGAGCTAGTGTGAGAATAGTCGTCGAGGAGGATGACTAGGAGGCTTGGATCTTATCGTTATTGAAGGTTCTAGCATGCTCAAAGCAAGAGTACATTGGGACGGGTCACGATGACGTTCCAGACACGGGTCATGATGACGTGTTAGTACTCTGGGCAGATGCGATATTCCTAGGCACGGGTCATGATGACGTGCGGAGTTATGTCTAGAACCGGGGTTGCCATTAGCCCTTGACTGACGTCTGAAAGAAGGTGCCGGTCATTCAATTAACGGTGAAATCGAGGCAATGATAACAGTGATAGCCAGAGTCATGGATGTTTGGTTGTATCATCATTCAGCCTCAAGAGCGGTGTTTTCTAGGTGCTTATCTGATCTTGGTTTAGGCCTTGGGGGTTTGTATTTGGAAAACATCGACCTTGACTCGAGTGATAACTACTTTATTTTAAATGTCTGCTTTGTTATGCTTGTTTCTGCTTAGTGGGTCTGGGGGCTATCACTGTAGAATGAGGTGGAGTGGGATGGTTGAGTTCCTATTCCTTTTATCCTTTATGCTCTTTTGGTATGTTTGATAGTTAATTTACTGCTCACTAAGACTGTTGTCTGACTCAAGGTTTTATGTTCAACTCTTATTACCTTGGGCTGCTCATCCATGTTGGGATGGGCAGACTAGGTAGCAGGTGACAGGTGCTGTTCTTGGCTACCAACGCTGTTGATGACGAAGACGAGCTGGAGGCTTTTGCATATTGTTTTTCTTACTATATGTACTGGATGTTCCGCTGTTTGTTTGATACTCTGAGTGTTATGTGGTGAGGCTTGATGTATTGACTATTCAGATGATTGTATAAAACTATTATGAGTTGATATGATGAGACTTCTGTTCTATAAAGCTTCACTATGTATACTTTCTATTGTATTTTATCCATGCGCTGTGAGTAATACGATAGAGTTTCTGTTTTATCTTACCCTGACTATCGTCCATGGCTGCCTGGCACACCTTTTAGCGCACCATTCTCTTGTTTTAGTGCGGGAGTCATGGGCGGTCGTCACATTTGGTATCAGAGCTTTGGTTAATCGATTTTAGCCAACGCTCGCTGACCTAACTACGTATGAGAGACGTAATTGTAATTTTGATGGATGATTACTATATATAATATAGTAGTTTAGAAGGATTTGAACTCCTTATGTAGTTGTTTCTCAAGGTGTTCTAAATCATTCCTTTTTGTAGATATTAAGGATGAGTCGAAGTGAGAGACAAGCTGCTAGGGAAAGCCGTGCTGCTGGGGGAGCTACTGACTATGCTGCAATGTTCGAAGCTATGATGACTTCGATCATGAGAAGGATACCAACTTCAGGATCATCGGTGGATGTTGGAGTTCAAGTTCAAGCTCCAAGACCAGTGGATTTTGCTAAGTTGTGCAAGGACTATACTGATCTTGGAGGAAAGGTTTTCTTGGGAACAGAATCAACCATTGAAGTGCAGAGATGGATTGATGCTTGTAGAAGGATCTTTGGTGATTTGGGAATTGAAGATGCAACTAAGAGGAAGCTGGCATCGAGACAGCTTCAAGGGAGAGCTTCGGATTGGTGGAACTCTATCACCATTGATACTCCAGAGGAAGAGATTACTTGGGAGAAATTCCAAGTTAGATTTGAAGCTAAGTTCATTTCTACGGCTCAGAAATATGTTTTGTTTAAGAAGTTTGTGGAGCTCAAGCAAGGTGGGAGACCAGTTCTTGAGTATGTTTCGGAGTTTGAATCTTTGTCCAAGTATGCCAGATCGTATATTGAATCTCCCTATCAGAAGAATGAGAAGTTTGTGACTGGCTTGGACAGTTATCTTGGGAGACAGTTGGTGGATCATCTGGACGATCCGTTTGAGAAGCTTGTGGAGAAAGCTCTCAGGCACGAGAGTTTGTTTCCTAAGGAAGGGTCTGTTGTTGCTGTGACCAAGGAAGAGTCCAAACCACAGCAGGGTGGAAACAAGAAAAGGAAGCAGCAACAGCAGAAGGGTAAGGATGGCCAGAAGAAGCCAAAGGGTGAAGTGACCTGCTACAATTGTCGGCAGAAGGGCCATTTCTCTAGGGATTGCAAGAATCCAAAGGTGCAGTTGAAGTGCCACAACTGTGATAAGCTGGGACATATCAAGAAGGACTGTCCAGAACCGAGGAAAGATAAGCAGATTGTGCAAGCTTATGCTTTGGGAGCTGTTCCATCATCTTCGAAAGCTCCTACTGTTGATGAGAAAGGGAAGAGTGTGGTGGTTCAAGGTACTCTTTCCATTTGTGGTGTTCCAGTTAGAGTGTTGTTTGATACTGGAGCGTCGCATTCGTTTGTTTGTGATGATCTTGTAGGCCGGTTGGGTTTGGAACCGGAAATTGTTGATAGGCCATTGGTTGTGACTAATCCAGTTGGGGGTTCGTCTTGTTTGTGTATGGTATGCCGTGGTCTAGTTGTATCGAGTCATGATTGCTCTTTTGTTTGTGATTGTTTTGTTTTGAACTTTGCGAGGTTCAGAATTATTTTGGGTATGGACTGGCTTAGGAAGTATGCGGCAAAGGTTGATTGTGAGAAACTGGAGGTGACAGTCGGGAATGTAGAAGGGCGAAAGTTTGTGATACGATGTAAGCATGAAGAAGGCGTCTTCATGGGCTTCATGTATTCGCTGGTTGTTCCACGGGATGGACTATCATCGATGCCGGTTGTGAATGGATTTGAGGACGTCTTTGACGAGGTCAAAGGGTTACCGCCGCATAGGGAGATCGAGTTTCGTATCGATCTAGTTGAGGGAGCCAGACCTGTTGTGATGCCTCTTAGACGGATGGCGCTGAGAGAACAACAAGAGACGAAGGTGCAGGTTGATGACCTTTTACGGAAAGGATTCATTCGGCGTAGTGTGTACGAATGGGGTGCACCAGTTGTGTTCGCAACCAAAGCAGATGGATCGTTGAGGTTGTGTGTGGATTATCGTGAGCTAAATAAAGTGACTAGGAAGAACAAGTATCCATTGCCGAGAATAGATGACTTGTTTGATCAGCTTCACGAAGCTAGGGTGTTTTCTCAGATGGATTTGGCAACGGGATTTCACCAGTTGAGAGTGGCTAAGGATAGTGTGTCGAAGACTGCTTTTAGGACACCATCCGGTTTTTATGAGTGGCTGGTAATTCCGTTTGGATTGACCAATGCACCAGCATATTTTGTGGATCTTATGAATAGAGTGTTCAGAGATCAGTTGAACAAGTTCGTACTTGTGTTCGTGGATGATATTTTGGTTTACTCCAGAAATGAAGAAGAGCACAAGACGCACTTGCGGATTGTTTTGGAAATCTTGCGGAAACATCAGCTAAAGGCTAAGTTTTCGAAGTGTCACTTCTGGAAGAGTGAAGTGAGGTTCTTAGGCCATGTTATCTCTGGAAATGGAATAGCGGTTGATCCCGCTAAGGTGGCAGCAATCCAGGATTGGGTTAGACCTAAGAATGCATCTGATGTGAGAAGTTTTCTTGGATTAGCAGGATATTATCGTCGGTTTATCAAAGACTTTTCCAAGATAGCTGCACCGTTAACAGGATTGACGAAAAAGAATCAGGTATTCATATGGGATGAAAAGTGTGAGCAAGCTTTCATAATCCTGAAAGAGCGACCGACGAGTGCTCCTGTTTTGACTATTCCGAGTGGGAATGATGAGATGGTGGTTTACACCGATGCATGTGGTACTGGACTTGGAGCAGTGCTAATGCAAAAGGATAAAGTTGTCGCATATGCAAGTCGACAACTGAAGCCGCATGAAAGGAATTAACCGACTCATGATTTGGAGTTAGCGGCGATTGTTTTTTGCTCTGAAGATGTGAAGACATTATCTATTGGGAGTTCGATTCGAGTTGTTTACTGATCATAAGTCGTTGAAGTATCTATTCTCCCAAAAGAATTTGAATCTTCGACGGCAAAGGTGGCTAGAGTTTTTAGCATCGTATGATTTTGGTATAGCCTATACTCTGGGAAAAGGCAACGCAGTGGCAGATGCGTTAAGTCGAAGACATGCAGGATTGGGAGCCATGTTTTCAGAATGGAAGAGCCTTGAGTATTTGGCTGGATTTGACTTCAGACCCAGATGTGAATTGGAACCTGAGATGTTGGCAAACTTATCGATAAGACCTACTCTTGTGGAAAGAATTGGCAAGAGCCAAAAGCGAGATGATAAGATTGTCAAGATTATCCACGATTTGGAATCCGGATTGAACCCAGAAAAGGGTAAGGGATTCGAAGTCGATCGAGAGGGTTGGCTTCGGAAGCAAGGACGATTAGTTGTTCCCGATATGGATGGATTGAGAGATGAAGTTCTAAGGTAAAGTCATCACTCGAAGTTGACAATTCATCCAGGTGGAAATAAGATGTATCGGGATATGAAGAAAACCTACTACTGGGAAGGTATGAAGAAAGATGTTGGAAATTTTATTTCCAAATGTATGAACTGCCAGTTGGTAAAAGCCGAGCAGAAGAAGCCAAGTGGATTGCTTCAGCCATTAGAGGTTCCTACATGGAAGTGGGAGCAGATATCGATGGATTTTATCGATGGTCTACCTAAAACCAGGGTAGGAAATGAAGGGATTTGGGTCATTATAGATCGTTTGACTAAGAGTGCAAGATTCATTCATGTTCGATCAACTAGGACTGCATCGAAATTGGCTGAGTTGTATGTTAAGTGGATAGTTCGATTCCATGGTATTCCGAAGAGTATAGTGAGCGATCGAGACCCATTGTTCACTAGTGGATTTTGGAAGAGCTTCCAGGAAGTTTTGGGAACCGAGTTGTGTTTGAGTACAGCTTATCACCCACAAATAGATGGTCAGACCGAGAGAGTCAACCGAGTTTTGAAAGATCTCCTGAGGGCATGTGTTTTGATTTCGGAGGATCATGGGAAGATCATCTTCATTTGGTGGAGTTTGCGCATAATAACAGTTACCAGTCAAGTATTTGTATGGCACCGTATGAAGCACTGTATGGAAGGCTGTGTAACTCTCCGACATGTTGGTTGGAAACTGGAGAAAAGCTGATATTTGGGCCAGAGATGATCCGACAGACTATGGATTGTATAGAGATCATTCGGCAATGAATGAAGGCAGCCCGAGACCGTCAGAAAAGTTATGCCGATAATCGTCGTAAGGATTTGGAATTCGACGTAGATGATATGGTTTTTGTGAAGATTTCTCCATTGAAGAATGTTATTCGATTCGGGAAGAAAGGAAAGTTAACTCCGAGATTTGTTGGACCATTCCCGATTATCGAGCGAATTGGAAAGCTCGCTTATAGATTGGAGTTACCAGAAAAGATGGCGGGTGTGCACAATGTTTTTCATATATCTTATCTACGGAAGTATGTGCATGACTCGAATACGGTGGTTTCTGCTGATAGCTGTGAAGATTTAGAGGTTGATCCAGTTGTTACGAGACCTCGTAAGCCGCTCTGTGTTGTTGAAATCGACACGAAACAGCTTAGGAGGAAGGCGATTACGTTTCTCAAGGTACAATGGAGTGATGATGTTAACGACTGTACGTGGGAGGAGGAAGAGGGGATGAAAGCAGCTCATCCTGAACTCTTCAAGGTATGGCCCAAAGGTGTCGTGACATCTCACGAATTTGTAGCTTGTTCTAAGTCTTAGAATTCTGCATGCTAGGCTAGTAATTGGATGCATGGTTTGTTGATTGCTATGGATGGTAGGCATGCAGAATAATTTTGATTGCTCTTGTTTGTTTGGAATTTCGGGGGCAAAATTCCTAAGGGGAGAGAATGTAACGACCCGTATTTTACATGTCGATAAATCGTAAAATAGATGCCATTAAGTCGTTAGTGTTGATAAGTTGTCCAGAGTTTAAGTCGTGTTGTAGTTTGAATAGTGGAACGCCTAATGGGAGTCAATGACTTAGTGCTTAAGTCGTGTGTAGGTTAACTCGTGTGGAGCTTAGGTCGTATGAGAGTTAGGTTGAGAGGAGCGACCTATAGAAGTTACGACTTAAGAATGTTAGGTCGAGTTAACGAGTTAAGGAAGTTAACGACTTAGTGGCGAGCGACCTATAGGAGTGACGACCTAAAGGGTTAGGTCGAGTAGTGGTTTAGGTCGTTAACGAGTTAGTGGTATGGAGCGACTTATGGGTTAGCGAGTTAGAGAGGGTAGCGACCTAGTGGTGAGCGGCTTAGAAGAGTGAGAGACCTAATAGTTGTAAGCGACCTATGATAAGTCGTTATGTCTAGTTAGGTCGGCATGGAGTTGGGTCGGCTGTGTGTTAAGTCGTAGACGAGATAAATCCCAACTCGTGTGGTCCTGTGTGTAGTTAGGTCGGCGTATGTGCTTAAGTCCAGTGTTGAGTCGGCATGTTTTTAGGTCGCGTGGTGGTTAAGTCGTTAGGTCGGCCATAGGGTTAGGTTGTTAGGTCGGCATGCATGAGTCATAAGTCGTTGGAACTTAGGCTGGGTGTTAGGTCGCCTCTTGAGTTAGGTTGCTGCCGACTTATGTTAGGTCGCGTATTGGCTTAGGTTGTTAAGTTGTGAGTCGGCAACATAGTTAAGTCGTTAGGCCGTAATAGTTAGATCGTTGAGTCGGCAGGGGTTTGAGTCGTGGGTCGTAGGCTTTGATGAGTCATGGACGAGTCATAGGGTAGGTCGGCGGTGACATATAGGGGCGCGACTCATGGAGATTTCAGCCTATAAATAGAAGAGGTTCGCCTCACTTTTTGGCACCGGATTTTGAAGCGACGAAGTGCTGCCATTTTGAGAACTCGACTACAATACTTCTTCACTTCTTTTCTCCACTCTAATCTAGTGCTAACATCCATCCAAGATCAAAGATTCAAGAGCCAAAGTTGAAGATCTTCATCCGTTCGAGAGAGATTTCATCGTTTGAAGCAGAATCTTGTCGGATCAAGCTAGTTTCTTCGCTGTCCAGATCTGGAGTTGGTTGTTTTTGAGGTGTTTAGGTAATTCGGTGAGTGGTTGTTATCTCTCACACGGACCCAAGGGAGTATGTTGGATTGGTGGCTTGTTTATGTGTTAAAGATAGCGATTTCTTGCATTTTCCTAAAGTCTGCATGTAGATCTATCATCTATGAAGTTTTAACACCTATTTTACTATATGTTCACTTATGCAAGTTCATTCATCAAGTTGTATAGATATTGTTCATAATTCATGCTTGTTAGAATGCATGTTAGACTTGAACTCTTTATTTACGAAGTTGCCATTATTGTTGTAAGTGTTTATTTAGATCTTGTTTGAATGATTGATTGCTTGGATTAATGTTTGATTTGATTGATTAGTTGATCGATAACTTGATTTGGGAAAGTTGGTCGAAGATGATTCAAAAGCTAAGTGGAAAGGCTCTTGAATGGTGAAAGCTGCTTGTGGCATATGAAGCGAATGTGGAAGCTCATATGGATAGATTTGGTGACGATGGACTTTGCCATGATGCGATGAGGCAAACCATGATGTTGAGATGGGACTTTGCTATGATGCGTTGAAGCAAAGCATGATGTGTGAGAGCCTTGGTTTAATCCAGACGGGATCATCCCAAGCATGTTGATAACTCGGTGATGCGGTCCGGGTTTGTGGATAATGGTGGGCTCGAGAGGCGCTTGAGCTAGTGTGAGAATAGTCGTCGAGGAGGATGACTAGGAGGCTTGGATCTTATCGTTATTGAAGGTTCTAGCATGCTCAAAGCAAGAGTACGTTGGGACGGGTCACGATGACGTTCCAGACACGGGTCATGATGACGTGTTAGTACTCTGGGCAGATGCGATAGTCCTAGGCACGGGTCATGATGACGTGCGGAGTTATGTCTAGAACCGGGGTTGCCATTAGCCCTTGACGGACGGCTGAAAGAAGGTGTCGGTCATTCAATTAACGGTGAAATCGAGGCAATGATAACAGTGATAGCCAGAGTCATGGATGTTTGGTTGTATCATCATTCGGCCTCAAGAGCCGTGTTTTCTGGGTGCTTATCTGATCTTGGTTTAGGCCTTGGGGGTTTGTATTTGGAAAACATCGACCTTGACTCGAGTGATAACTACTTTTTTTTAAATGTCTGCTTTGTTATGCTTGTTTCTGCTTAGTGGGTCTGGGGGCTATCACTGTAGAATGAGGTGGAGTGGGATGGTTGAGTTCCTATTCCTTTTATCCTTTATGCTCTTTTGGTATGTTTGATAGTTAATTTACTGCTCACTAAGACTGTTGTCTGACTCAAGGTTTTATGTTCAACTCTTATTACCTTGGGCTGTTCATCCATGTCGGGATGGGCAGACTAGGTAGCAGGTGACAGGTGCTGTTCTTGGCTACCAACGCTGTTGATGACGAAGACGAGCTGGAGGCTTTTGCATATTGTTTTTCTTACTATATGTACTGGATGTTCCGCTGTTTGTTTGATACTCTGAGGGTTATGTAGTGAGGCTTGATGTATTGACTATTCAGATGCTTGTATAAAACTATTATGAGTTGATATGATGAGACTTCTGTTCTATAGAGCTTCACTATGTATACTTTCTATTGTATTTTATCCATGCGCTGTGAGTAATACGATAGAGTTTCTGTTTTATCTTACCCTGACTATCGTCCATGGCTGCCTGGCACACCTTTCAGCGCACCATTCTCTTGTTTTAGTGCGGGAGTCATGGGCGGTCGTCACACAGCAAATCCTCCAAAGTTTCAAGCTAATATTTCTCCTATTTTTATTTTATTTTGTTTTTATCCCGAGAGAATGATGGATATGGTTATGTGCAGGTTTTTATAAAACCATTCTAGAGTTTAAAAAAAAGGGTAATTCCCTGGATACCCTTAGATATTCATGCACAAATCATTTCCCTGTGTGGTCCTTAATTGGGAATGTACACATCTGGTTACCTCAATTAGTTATTTCGAGAATCAAGCATTTTAAACACTTCATGCCATTTTCATGACTCTATTTTACTCATTCCATATGCATGTGACCCCTTTTTTTATTTTTATTTCTTCTAAGTTTAAAGAAACTGCAAACCCCCTTGTGTTTTCTACTTAACTACCATCTCCATTCAATCAGGTATACTATCATACATAATCATGTAATGTAAAAATCATTCACACTATGTTGTTTTCTTGAAATAAATATAAGATATAAAATTCATATTTGATCCTATGTTTGTTTTTATTCTGCTTTTAGTTAAAACATCAACTCCTCATACACCTTTATGTGATAAAAATCACATATATCATGTTAATTGTTTCTAGCATAAATACATAAGACATTTAAGCCTTATATTAAACTCCATTTTATTCTATCTTTAAATAAAACAGAAAACACCCCATATATTAAATATATGTATTTATGGAATTATACTTGTTTTAAGTCCAAATTTTTAATCACCTTAACTCCTTTCATTTTATCAAACAGAAACTCCTATGCACATTGTATTTATTTATTAACAAGCTTTTCTGTTTTAATGCATCATTTTTTTTATAATTTCAAAAATTCTTAAAATAAATGTAACTTTCATTTTATTTTATTTTAGGGTCATTACATACCCTCCCCCTTAAAGGAATTATGTCCCCATAATTCCTTATAATTCTCCAAATAAAAGTACTAATCCATAGTCTGTTTTAACTCCATAACCCCATACTCACAATTTATGAAAGCAAGCAATATATAAAAATATTCAGAAAGCCACCATAAAGCTACTTAAACATACCTCTTCATCAGAAAACAAATTGGGGTATTTAGCCCTCATTTTGTCTTCAACCTCCCATGTGCAATCATTGGTGTCCAAGCTCCATTGAATTTTCACCAGTTTGATCACCTTGTTTCTCAACCTCTTTTCCTCCTTTGCAACAATCCCCACTGGCTCATTTGCATAGATCAAGTTCTTATGAATTTGAATTTGAGTAGGTGACTCTAAAATTGCTCCTTCATCGTGTACCCACTTTCTCAATTGAGAAACATGAAATACTGGATGTACACCACTCGATTCTTCTGGTAATTTAAGCTTATAGGCCATAGCACCAATTCTCTGTATGACTTCATATGGTCCTACAAATCTTGGTGAGAGCTTACCAGATTTCCCAAACCTGAACACCTTCTTCATTGGTGATACCTTCAGAAAAACATACTCTCCTACTTCAAACTCCATTGGCTTCCTCCTTCTATCTGCATAAGACTTTTGTCTTGATTGTGCTGCCTTCAACCTATGCCTAATTAATTCAATCATGTTGGAAGTTTCTTTAACATGATCTGGCCCCAATATTACACCCTCTCCCACTTCCAACCAACAGGCAGGAGACATGCAGGGTCTCCCATACAAGGCTTCAAAGGGAGCCATTCCTATTGTTGACTGATAGCTATTGTTGTAACTGAATTCTACCAAGTGGATATGATCCTCCCAATTACCCCCAAAATCAAGCACACATGCTCTCAATAAATCCTCCAATATTTTATTCACTATCTCTGTCAGTCCATCACTTTGAGGATGGTAGGCAGTGCTTAAACAAAGTTGGGTTCCCATTGCTTCTTGGAAGCTCTCCCAAAATCTTGAGGTGAACAAAGTGTCTCTATCACTTACAATGGTCTTTGGTATGCCATGTAACCTCACCACTTCCTTAATAAATAATTGTGCAAGTCTATGTGCATTTCTGTCTGACCTGACAGGGATAAAGTGAGCAGACTTGGTTAGTCTATCAACAATTACCCATATACTATCATTACCTTTCTTAGTTCTAGGCAAACCATCCACAAAATCCATGGAAATACTTTCCCATTTCCACTGAGGTACCTCCAAAGGTTGCAACATGCCAGAGGGCTTTTGATAGTCTGCCTTGATTTGCTGACAGGTTAAACACTTTGCTACATATTTTGCCACTGCCTGTTTCATTCCTGGCCACCAGTAGCTCCTTTTCAAATCATGATACGTTTTAGTGCCACCAGGGTGTATGGTGTAGTTGGTTTTGTGATGCTCATTCATGATTTCTTCCTTTAATTCTGCAAAGTCTGGTACACAAAGCTTTTCATTTTTCCTCAAATATCCCTTGGGATCTATTTTAAAATTCTCTAACTCAATGTTATTTAATAACATTTCTTTCTTCTCCTTTAAATTTTGATCTTGATCTTGCATGCCACCAATTTTCTCCACCAGGTTAGATTTCACTGTGATTAATCCCAGTGTACCATACTCCACCATATCACCATGCTCTTTAAAATTCACTCCATCCTTGTTATATATATCTGCCTCCCCAAGCACTGCAAGGTCTTTAAACTCATTAATCATCAAACTTGCTAATCTAATATGATTTCTACTCAATGCATCTACCACTCTATTAGCTTTTCCAGGGGTGTACAAAATATCTAGATCATATGCAGCTAGAAATTCCATCCACCTTGCTTGCCTCATATTCAAATCTTTTTGAGAAAATAAATACTTCAATGCTTGATGATCTGTGAATAATTCAAATTTTGCCCCAAGCAAATAATGCCTCCAAAGTTTTAATGCAAACTCTATTGCCGCTAATTCTAAATCATGAGTTGCATATTTGGTCTCATTGGGTTTAAGCTGTCTTGATGCATATGCCACCATCTTGCCATGTTGCATGAACACTGCACCTAACCCAGACCCACTAGCATCAGTGTATACAACCATTCCTTCATTTACCTCTGGGATTTGCAAGACAGGAGCCTCCACCAATGCTTGCTTCATTTTTTCAAAGGCTTGATCACACTGCTCAGTCCACACATATGGCTGGTTCTTCTTTGTTAGCTTGGTCATTGGTGCGGCTATTTTTGAAAAATCCTTGATGAACCTCCCATAGTACCCTGCCAATCCTAAGAATGATCTCACCTCAGTCACTGTTTTGGGTCTACTCCATGATTGAACCGCAGTGACCTTGCTTGGATCCACACTCACCCCTTGCTGTGACACTATGTGTCCTAAGAATTTCACTTCATGTTGCCAAAATATACACTTTGAATACTTGGCTTTTAATTCATGTTCTCTAAGCCTGGATAATACTAAATGTAGGTGCATAGCATGATCATTTTCTGACTTTGAATAAATTAATATGTCATCTATAAATACCAAAACAAATTTATCCAAAAAGTCTCTAAAAATTCTATTCATCAAATCTACAAAATAGGAGGGAGCATTGGTTAAACCAAATGGCATTACTAGAAATTCATAAAGGCCATATCTTGTGTTAAAGGCTGTGTACTCAATGCTTTCCTCTGCAACCTTCATTTGGTGAAATCCAGAGGCTAAGTCTAACCTTGAAAATATTTTAGCTTCATGCAATTGATCAAATAGATCATCTATTCTAGGCAGTGGATACTTATTCTTGATGGTAACCTTATTTAAATCCCTATAATCTACACACATCCTCATTGTTCCATCATGCTTCTTGACAAAGAGCACTGGGGAACCCCAACTAGAACTGCTTGATCTTATGAACCCCTTCTCTTCTAATTCTTCTAGTTGGCGTTTTAATTCCACTAACTCTTTTGGACCCATTCTATAAGGCTTCTTAATGATTGGGCTAGTTCCTGGCATTAATTTTATTTTGAATTCAACTGGCCCGTTTTGAGGAATTCCCCTCACTTCTCCAAACACATCTATATATTCATTGACTACTGGAATTTCCTCTATTTTTAATTCCTTTTGAATTTCATTAATACTCCAGATTTTATTAAAACATGTATTCTTTGCTATTTCACTTAGAATTGTAATTCTTTTGCCTTCATTTGTCTCCAAAGAAATAGTAAGATTTTCTAAATTTAAAATTGCTTTGTTTTTCATTAACCAATCCACCCATAAAATAACCCCAATACCAGGATAATTTAGAGTATATAGATCTGAATTAAACTCATAATCCCCTATAATTAATTTCAGACCCATACACTTCATCCCTAACACACAATAACTCCCTATGGGGCTGTGTACAGTTAATGGTTGATCAATAGAAACACAAGCAAGTGCTAACTTCTTTGCAATTTCCAGAGATATTAGTGAATGTGAGGCACCAGTGTCATACATTACTGATATTGGTTGGGTATGGATTAAAATTATACCTTCAAGTTGCCCGACATTTCCAGTGTTGTTTGCTGCCAAGGCTCCTACCCTTGCTGTTCTTCTATTAGTCTCTGAGCAATCCTTCTTTAGATGACCCATCCTTCCACAATTATAGCAGCCTCCTCTAGGTATTTTAGGGTCAGGGCATTTGTTGCTAAAATGTCCATCTTTTCCACAATTAAAACAATGAGTGAGTTTCTTGCTTTCAGGTGCTACTGCTCCTTCCCCCTTCTTAACTCCTTTGTTTGCATTTTTCTTGTCATAAGGTTGCACCTTGTTCTGACCTCCCTTCTTCTTATTGAACTTCATGTTCCTGAATTTTTCTCTTGTGGTGTCATGTTGCTCAAATGAGAGAGTTAGATCAATTACTTTATCAAAGGTTTTATCCTTGTATGGCAACATTGCCCTTGATAGACTAGGGTTCAAGCCTTGAATGTACCTTGCATTCTTTGCTTCTTCATTCCCTATTAACACCATTCCATACTTAGACAATCCTTTAAATTTCTGAGTGTACTCATTCACACTCATGCCTCCTTGCCTTAATCTAATAAAGTCTTCTAGCAGTGTGGCCTTGGCAGATGCTGGGACAAACCTAGCCTCAAGCATGACTTTGAATTCATCCCAAGTGATATCATTCTCTGGCCTTCCTGCTATCACAACCTCCCACCAATCCAGTGCAACCCCCTTCAACCTCCTTGAAGCTATCTGTCTCTTCCTTTGGTCATTGACTTGCATATCTGCAAAGACTCTCTCCATAGTCCTTATCCAAGTTTTAGCACCCATAGCTCCTTCAGTGCCTTCAAAATCCTTTCCTCCCAAATTGGTGCATGTCTTAAGCAGTTTGGAGAGCTCCTCATGAGGGTTGTCATGCCTTGGTGCTACTCCATCTCTCAAAGCTCTCACAAAATCCTCCACGTTTATCACAGGCGACTCACGTGATGGTCATGCACCTGTGTGATGTCTTGCTCCTACCATATTGCTATAAATATGATTTTTATGTTAGTTTGTTTACCCCCTTCATTTTTTGTGTGTCTTTACTTTGTTTATTTTATTCAGACATAAAACAAAAGCATCCAACACCAATAATTCAAACAATGCATTCAAACATCCATATGCATACAATAATATTTAATATGTTATTTAAAACATAGCTCTGATACCAAACTGTGAAGACCCTCCTTTTAAACACATAGATTTTTATTTTTATTTTGCATACAAAAGAAGTTCATCACTAAACCCCATTTCTACTATATTTGAATATTTAAATAAGTTCCAAATATTTTTCCCAAGACCCTGGATTACTAATATAATCATATCAGTACACAAAACATATAAAGACAATTATATATTTGATGATATATAATTGTTTCCCTAAATTTTGCTCTACTGCAAAAGATATATTTTTGGGCAATTATAATACTTATATATATAATACTGCAATGCACATCACATTTTCTTTTCTAGACTTTCTGCCTAAACAAGTCTATTAACACTAAAATGGCATTTGATTGTTCTTATGATAGTTATCAAGTTCTTGTATGGAATAACTTCAAAAATTGATACTTGCAGGCATGAACATTGGAAATAATTCCTATTCACCATTTCAGGTTGAACAAATAAAGCCATATTGCATTTTTAAGTTTATCATGGTGCAGACTTGAGTACTTGGTGTTTTATTGAAAATACTTGGAGTCTTTTTGAGTGTTGCTTGGAGTTTTTTTTTTGGTCTGGAAACACTTACACTTCATGAGCTGAAGTAAAATGGTTCCAGGCTACAAGGGTTTGACCCATAGCCAACTAGGCTGGCCATAGTCCCTCTTTTACCACTTTCAAACCCATATTCCTCATGTTAACAAACTTTTACAAAGATCTATTCCTAACACAAGCATCTTTCTGCCTAATTTAAATTCTAGGGAATGCATTCACATACATTCAGTCTATTAGCCAGAAACACAATTACTTCCAGGTTTGTTTCCTTCATAATCCCTTTTTTTTGAAATCAAATACACAAATGCATGTTATGATTGATTCTTTCTCCAGAATTTCATGCACAAGCCTGTACAACTTACCTGCCATGCACAAATTCATTTCTCTTGAATACCCCTACTCAAACCTTGTGAACCCATTTTTTTTATCAACCACCTTAGCTCTTTAATTTTCATAAATCACAATATAAATTCAAGCAATAAGAATCAGAGATTATCACTACACATATCATATTTATATGATATGTCCATCCCCTTGTTTCTCCAAGTCAAACATTCATAAAATCAGTAATTAACCAAATATTCTCAATAGTCATTCAAAATAGGTTTACTTAAGTACATATCTTAATTCAAATACCCAGAAAACTTCCTACCATTAACTTCAACTACAACATATAATCTGACTAATAAATTCATTACAAAACATCTGCAAATCTAAAACTGGTTTCTTTTATTTATACTAGTAGCTAATGCCTTCTTCATCCATCAAGCCAACTTCAATTTCCTGCAGGCAATTCACTGAGCTGCCCCAATTTCATTGAGACACCCAGATGATTGCAAGGGCAACCAAAAGGGTCAGTTTTCACTGGTATGAGCATTTATCAAACTTTATACTCATATTCATAATTTTTGGTGAACATGCAATATCTACCTAATTTAGCAAGTTACATACTTTGCATATTACTGGTTAATGCCAAATGATACAAAGACACATTCATTCATTCAAACAACACCCAGCAAATAATCAAAATAAATATATTATTCTTGATTCATTTTCATCCATTTCTGAATAAGTAAATTCAGACTTTATACTCCCAATTTCACCCAGTTGATTAATTTAATTCCATGTCTGGGTATTTATAACCCAGATTTTTAAACCCCATTCTCCATTCATTTTATGGTCTTTAACTCCCTGTCAAATGAACATCATGTATGCATTGTGAAGGAAACTCCCAGGTTATTTAATTTTATTCCATCGCACAAAGGCCTCAGGGTGCAATTGCACCATGCATATACTTACTCGCACCTGAAGCAAGCAGATCATTGACTAACTCCCAAATGACCAATTTAATTTTTTTTTCTTTCATTCATTCATAGGGTTTATTAATTTAATAAATCCCCCTCCAGTTTTAGCTTATTTTATTAAGCTTCCATTTATGAAGTCAATCATAAAAACTTCTAATTTATTCATGTTTCAGAGAGGCATGTTTACTTTTATACTTTCTGGTTCAGCCTCATATTCTCCCTTTACTTTCCTTAATACAGTTAATACAACATGCCTATGGTTTTCCTAAAAATAATTTAAGCATCATGATCCTACTATCTTTCTTCTATATTATTGTGAGTATATGGATAAGGGTTTTATTAAGGAAATCCCTCAAAAACCCAGAAATTTTCCTCTAACTTATAATATGAATATTTAGTTTCATGCTTTATTCTCTAAGAGATAAACATGAGCTAGATCACTGTCTTGCTGCCTATTTCCTAAATAATTCAGGTCCATACTTTATAATAATAAAGTAGAATAAAAATGCTCAAACCATTTTAACTTTGAAAACTCACATACAGATTAAAATCCCAAACAAGAGTGCACAAACAAACATCCATCTCACCCATAACAAATCATTTCAGAGATTTTAAATGATTTATAACATTTTAGGCTGCATATAAGAGAACTTAATGCCATTGCATACAAAGGGATAAATACTCACATAGTGTTCTCTTTTTACTGCCTTAATCCCCTGAACAGCAAATCCTCCAAAGTTTCAAGCTAATATTTCTCCTATTTTTATTTTGTTTTGTTTTGATCCCGAGAGAATGATGGATATGGTTATGTGCAAGTTTTTATAAAACCATTCTAGGGTTTAAGAAAAATGGGTAATTCCCTAGATACCCTTAGATATTCATGCACAAATCATTTCCCTGTGTGGTCCTTAATTGGGAATGCACACATCTGGTTACCTCAATTAGTTATTTCGGGAATCAAGCATTTTAAACACTTCATGCCATTTTCATGACTCTATTTTACTCATGCCATATGCATGTGACCCCTTGTTTTATTTTTATTTCTTCTAAGTTTAAAGAAACTACAAACCCCCTTGTGTTTTCTACCTAACTACCATCTCCATTCAATCAGGTATACTATCATACATAATCATGTAATGTAAAAATCATTCACACTATAGGTTTGCTTGAAATAAATATAAGATATAAAATTCATATTTGATCCTATGTTTGTTTTTATTCTGCTTTTAGTTAAAACAGCAACTCGTCATACACCTTTATGTGATAAAAATCACATATATCATGTTAATTGTTTCTAACATAAAGACATTTAAGCCTTATATTAAACTCCATTTTATTCTGTCTTTAAATAAAACAGAAAACACCCCATATAATAAATATATGTATTTATGGAATTATATTTGTTTTAAGTCCAAATTTTTAATCACCTTAACTCCTTGCATTTTATCAAACAGAAACTCCTATGCACATTGTATTTATTTATTAACATGCTTTTCTGTTTTAATGCATCATTTTTTTTATAATTTCAGAAATTCTTAAAATAAATGTAACTTTCATTTTATTTTATTTTAGGGTCATTACAATCGTAAACCCATGAAAACTATGATAAGTTAGTTATTGGTGCATACCAAATGGTTCATAGTAAACCCATGAAAACTATGATAAGGTAGTTGTTGGTGCATACTAAAAGGTTCATAGTTAACCCATGAAAACCATGTTTTAAGAGTAGTTTGGTAGGGTCTAATTAGTTTGCAGTATAACCATGAAAACTATATCCGGATTAAGAATTGACATCAGTCAAAAGGTTCCTAGTAAACCTATGAAAACTATGATAAGTATGTGGCTAATGGATGTATCAGTAGGTTCCTAGTCAACGCATGAAAACTAGGATATGCAGTGGATTGCTGGATAAGTCCATAGGTTTCTAGTAAACCCATGAAAACTAGGATAAGGTGATTAGTTAGTGGAAAGATCAATAAGTTCTGGAGGACACACAAATTATTTAAGTTAACTCGCAGAAGCCTATAGGTTCTTAGTGATTCCAAGAAAACTATGAATATGATAGGGTGTCCATTAATTGTAACAAGGTTATTAGTAAACCCATGAAAATTAAAAAGGTTAATAGTGACCTAGGAACTATAACTAAGACAGAGTGTCAGCTTAAACTAGGGAAGGGAAATATTAATTAGTTTCAAGTATGCATTCATCGTAATGTTTTGAAATGTATGTTTTAAACATTGTGGATGCAAAAGGACAGAATATTGTTCTATAAAGGTTTTAGGATACTAGTGAGGAGAAAACCCATAAGCAGTGTGGTCTCACTAGATATCCAAAAGGATTGAGATGTTAGTTTATTATTCATATCAGGCTTTATGTCTGACTCGAAGTTTTTGTTTTCCCTTAAACTCTCTGGTACTCGATTTATTTTGAGTAGTTTGAGATTTAAGGTTTTTAAGTTTCTTCTTAGACGAATAAAGCTTCTGAAGGCACACGGGAGGCGAATAGTTATTTATAGTTTTTCTTTCCACTGTGTATTTTGTAAAGGAAGATTTACTAGCCTTTCTATATACTCTGATCAACCAAGGGGGCATCTTTATATGCCGTTCTTGGTGTATTTGTAATAATTATATTTTGCTAAACGTGGTCACTGTAATTTGGGATTATGGAATGAACATGAAATGTTTTAATTTGAATGTGGAAATGTGTTTTTGAACTGTTATTTTTTTCCATATTTTTGCGATCTGTGTATCAATGTATCTAGCACCGTCGTATTTAGTCTTCGAAGATTAATAATTATGGATGATTGCAGCATCCATAGCCATTAGTTTTTGGCTTCCAAGTAGAGGAAGGTTATAAGTTGGTATCAGAGCATAGGTTTATGGAACCTTAAAAGAAAAGTTAAACCTAAAAGCTTTTTCAGATGTAATCCAACGAATTTGAAATTATGATCGGGGTTTTGGGTTAACAGTATAGTAACATATTTATATTTGATATATTGGTATATATCTAAGTACATATTCCCCTTTCTCTTATACCATTCTTATATATTTTACTAAGGCTCGTATGTAGATTTACAAGAAAGAGGATATGGAGGCAGGGAACACAAAAGGAAATCTAGGTGGTGGAAGTACCACAACAAATGGACATGTTCGACCTAATACTAGGAGAAACTAAGGTCGACGGGCTAATGCTAATCAAAATGCTAAGGCCAATGCAGGTGCTGAAAATCTGCTAATAGATCCGGAGACGGTGTATCAATTATTGGCTAATCTTTTGCAAGCGGGAGCTACTGGAAATTTCGGTGGATCTAATCCTATAGTTCCAATTAGATATAATTATGCTGAGCTGAGTAGAGACTGTGTTAGTCTAGGAGGAAAGCCGTTTGTTGGAATGGAAGATGCTATTGAAGTAGAGAATTAGTTGTCTAATTATGAAAGGATCTTTACCGATTTAGGCTTAAATGATGGAGAGAAGAGAAGTATAGCCTCTAGACAACTCCAAGGGTTAGCGCTTCATTGGTGGAACAGTGTGACGATAGGAGTGCCGAAGGAGGAGTTGACATGGGCTGACTTTAGAAGGAGGTTTAAGCAGAGGTTCTTGTCTAAGGTTTCCAAGTCGGCATTGATGAGAAAGTTCATGGCTCTTGTCCAAGGACAGATGTCCGTGACTGAGTATGCTGCTAAATTTGATGAGCCGTCTCGATATGGTTATGCTTTAGTTGACACGGATATCAAGAGGAATGAGCGATTCATTAGAGGATTAAGGCCAGAGCTGGGAAGGATGGATATGACTCACATTAGGGACCTTATCATGTGATGGTGAAGATGACTGTCCGACTTGAGGAGATGCTTACTGTTTCAGCTAGAAAAAAGCCAGTTGAGTCTCAGCGTTTTCAGGGAAGAAAAAGAAAGTTCATTAAGAAGAAAGGAGCCCAGAAAGGGGAGGCCACTAAGATGGCGAAGGATTATTTGGTGTGTTATAAATGTGATAAGAAGTGCCATTGTACCCATGAGTGCAGAATTGAAAAAGAAAAGAAATCTACGGAGAAGAAGAATGTGAAATGCTTCAACTATGACCAAGTTGGGCATTATGAGAACCAGTGTCCAGAGCCAGTTCGGGCAGATAGAGGGAAGGTGTTTGCTATTTGACCACCATCTTCTTCTAAACCCACTATACCAAAAAAGGGAAATACTGTGATGGAAGGTACGCTTTTGATTCAAGGTATACCTGTTAGGGGACTTTTTAATACCAGTGCATCACATTCATTTATTTCTTAGTTCTTGGTTGATAGGTTATGTATAGAACCCACATACCTTTTTACATCCTTGAGGGTTGCGAAACCAATAAGAGGGAATGCAACTCTTGGGATGAGATGTGACCAGTTAGAACTTGATTTGTTAGATCATAAGTTTGCATGCAGTTTGTATGTTTACGTTTTCATAGATTTTGGGATCATCTTAGGTATGGATTGGTTGGGTAAGTATGAGGCTAGGATATTTTGCTAGGATCGGGAAATATTATTGAGACACTTAGATAGTCATAACTGAATCATTTTCCTGATGGAGAATTCTTGTAAGAGTATTTGTGCTTTGTTGAGTACCATGGAGGTCGAAGAAGAAATTAGTCAGGTTATGTGGCTATAGAGTTTGCAAATGTCTTTAGGTCGGTTATTGGATTACCACTGAAATGAGCAGTTGAGTTTTAGATAGACCTTGTACTGAGAGCTGAACCTATTAGTATACCACCTAGCAGGATGACACCAATGGAGATGACGGAATTAAAGGTGCAGTTAGTGGATCTTGAGGAAAAGGTTTTTATCAGACCAAGCAGTTTGCCTTAGGGAGCAGCTGTGGCAATTGTGAAGAAACCAGATAGGTCGTTAAGGATGTGCATCGACTATTGTAAGTTGAACAAAAGGATGATCAAGAATAAGTACCCACTGTTGAGAATAGATGATCAATTTGATCAATTGAATGGAGCCAGAGTATTTTTCCAATTGGATTTGGCGACGGGGTTTCATCAGCTGAGAGTGGCGGAGGATAGTATTCCTTTGACTATATTCCGATCTGGGTATGGTTCATATGTGTGGTTAGTAATGCCAATCGGATTGACGAACGCGTCTGCTTTCTTCGTTGATTTAATGAACCGAGTTTTGGAGAGCACTTGGATAGTTTTGTGTTGGTATTCATAAATGACATTTTGGTCTACTATAAAGATGAAAGAGAGCATGAGATTCATCTTAGAGTAGTGTTAGAGATGTTAAGGCAAAATCAGCTGAAGGCGAAGTTTTCCAAGTGTCATTTCTGGAAAAGAGAAGTTAATTCTTCGTCATGTGGTTTCAGAGGAAGGATTATCAGTTGATTCGGTTAAGATCAAGGCATACAATAATTGGAAGAGACCAGAGATGGTAACCGAGATCAGAAGTTTTCTTGAACTTGCTGGCTATTACGGGAGATTCATCAAGGATTTCTCGCAGATGGCAGCGCTTTTGACTAAGTTGACCAGGAAGGAAATGAAGTTTGTTTTCTGACAAATGTAAGGAAGCATTCCTTAAGTTAAAGCATTTGTTGACTAATACTCTAGTGTTAGTAGTTTCGGATGGTAACGAAAGACTGGTAGTATATACTGATGCATATGGGACTAAATTACGAGCAGTATTGATGCAGAAGGGCGAAGTAATCACTTACGCATCTAGATAGCTTAGACCACATGTGGTAAGGTAACCTACTCACAACTTAGAGTTAGCTGCGATGATTTTTGCCTTGAAAATTTGAAGGCATTATCTTTTGGGAGGGAGATTTGAGTTTTATATGGATCATAAGTCATTAAAATATTTATTCTCTCAGAAGGAGTTGAATATGAGGCAGTAGAGATGGATTCTTATGATTTTGCTATAGAGTATACTCCAAGAAAAGGAAATAAGGTAGCAGATGCTCTCAGTAGAAAACATCAGAATGTGGTGTTACCAATATTGACAGAATAGAAGGATCTAGAAGCTTTATCCAGTTGTGGTGTGCAGCTGAGATTTACTGCTAGTTGTAGTCTGGGTACTGCCATGTTATCTTGTTTAGAAGTTCGACCAGTGCTGATCGAGAGGATAGCTTTTAAGCAGAGAGAAGATTCAGTTTTAGCCGAGAGGATTAGAAGGCTTGAGGAAGGATTAGAGATCGACGACCTAAAGGATTTTAGTCTTGACCAAAGAGGATGGTTGAGAAAGAAGGGATGGCTATGCTTTCCGTTATAGGGCATTAAGGAGAGAAGTTCTAGAGAAATGTCATCAATCGAAGTTTACGATTTATCCTTGAGGAACCAAGATGTATCAAGACATGAAGAGGAGCTTTTATTCGGTAGTCATGGAAAGGGATGTTGGCTTGTGGGTTAGGCAGTGTATTAATTGTCAACAAGTGAAACCGAACATCATAAGCCAAGTGAGTTACTTCAGCCTTTAGATATTCCCTTTTGGAAAGGATTTGATATCATTGGATTTTATAAACGGGTTGCCAAGGTCAAGAAGAGGAAACGAAAGTATATGAGTTATTGTGGACAAGTTGATCAAGAGTTCCCATTTCCTTTCGGTAAAGTCAACCAGGATGGCACCATAAAGTTGTTCACGAAGAACATAGTTGGCTTCATGGGATTCCTAGTAGCATAGTTAGCGATAGAGATGTATTGTTCACCAGCGAATTTTGGAGGAGTCTACATGAGATATTAGGTACCATCTCCAGATGAATACAACTATCACCCATAGACGGATGGGTAGAAAAAGAGAGTCGATAAGGTGCTCGAAGATTTATTGAGAGCTTGTATGTTAGACTTTGGTGAATCTTGGGAAAATCACCTACATCTGATTGTCTTTTCTAATAATAATAGTTATTAGACTAGTATAGGAATGATTCCTTTTTAAGTTTTGTATGGAAGGTCATGTAAATCGTCAGCATGTTGGTTAGAGACTAAAGATAGATTGGTCTTAGGTCCAGATTTGGTTAGAGAGGCGTCATAGAAGATTGAGCTAATCCAAGGACGAATGAAGAATGCTCAATCCAGGTAGAAGACTTATGTAGACAAGAGGCGTAAATACCTATATTTCTCAGTGGGAGAGAGAGTGTTTTCATTAAAGTGTCACCGATGAAGTGTGTAGTACAATTTGAAAAATTGGGAAAGTTGGCCCCAAAGTATATTGGTCCATTTCAGATTATAGAAAGAATTGGAAAGTTCGCATACAGAGTAAAGTTCCCGAGCAGTTTGGAAGGTGTCCATAATGTATTCCATGTGTCTCATCTTTGTAAGTATGTGCATGATCCAGAGGCTACTATTCCTCAGACAGAGTTGGAGGACTTGGTAGTAGAGCTCGATTTGACTTTTGTTAGACAACCAGTTTGGGTTGCAGCAAAAGATGAGAAAAGGTTGAGGACCAAGACAATCAACTTGAAAAGGTTTCAGTGGAGCGATAATGAGAAAGACCTTACTTAGGTGACGGAGGATAGGATTCGAGAGACTTATCCTGATCTGCTTTGATGGTATGTCTATATCATATTTATATAGATTGGTTGCTAGTCAGATAGGCTAGTATAATTGTTAGAAGATGTTACAGATGATTGTTAGGTTTTCTAGTTAGTCCTTATTGAATTTCAAGAAGGAAATTCTTTATGGAGGGGTGCCTATAACACCCCTAATTTTATTGGCATTATTAAGGAGATTTTATTAGAATAAATTAAATAGAATAATGTAGATAAGGGGTATGAGGTTGATTAATAAATTAGGTGGCCGTGCTTATTTGAAATCAAATGAACTTGTATTAATGGTTAAGAAATTAAACAAAAGGGCATTAAGGTAAATACCCCACCCGCACTTTCCACACTTATACCATATTTCTTAGTTCTACAGGTTCATTATCAACAAAACAAAATTTATAACCGTAAGAATTGAGTAGAAAAGTCCGGCCATTAGAAGAGAATAATAAAAATTAAGGAAAGCTTAGGATTCAAGCTAAAGGAAAAATCAATCTCAAAAAATCTCTAATCTTATTACCTCAAGCATAGTGAACAATAGTTTCTACATCTCTATTTTGATTTTAAACATCATATGGTTTCATATTTAAGGATAAATCTGTTTTTACTATAGTTGAATGATGATATGCTTGTTTATGATTTATATTTTGTTAACCATAAAATATTCACCGGAATGAAGGTATGAAAGAAGGATCACAAGAGCATGGGGAAAAATCAGAAAGCATCAAGATGTTCTGGTTAATCGTACCTTCTGACAAGGAGCTTTCGGCAAAGTTCAAGGCTATCTTTCAAAATCCATACGCAGGATGATACTCCAAAAACCTACCTTTCGATTAGGTCGAGAGGACTTTCAACTAATACAAAGGAGAAGAAGTTGAAACCAAACCTTTTGAAGGGGTTGAAAGGATGTAATCATCAGATTTCATTAGCATCAAACCTTTCAAAGGAGTCAAAAGGTTCCATCTCTTAATATACAAGGAGTTCTTACCTTTTTGAAAAGAACGAAGAGGTCAAAGAAAATGTGAGCCACTCCATAATGACCTTTTTGAAAGCATGGCAAGCCTTTTGAACCATTTGGAGCTCATCCAAAATACATTTCAACATGGTCAAAACGTTCCTTTTAAGAAAGCAACACTCAAAAGTCAGCAAAGAATGGAAGAAAACCTTTCGAAAACATTGAAGGGAAGCATAGCTCTCAACAACATTCAAGTGAGAAGAAACCTTCCGACAAGATTGAAGTGTTCACAACAAAAAAGTGAAGAGCAACCATCCGACAAGGCCGAAAGGTTCACAACAATTAGAAGGACGGCAACCTTTTGAAAAAGTCGAAAGGTTCACAACAGTATATAGAAGGAAAACCCTTTGACAAGGTCGAAAGGTTCATGAATGCACAAAGACAAGCAAACCTTTCGACAATATCAAAAGGTCTATAGTAGCAGAAGAAAGGCAAACCTTTCGACAAAGTCGAAAGGTTTGTGGCTGCATATAAAAGGGGGTCGCCTGCATCTATAAATAGGACCCAAGGGGTCATATTTTGGGGATCTGAATTCTCTCATTTTAAACTTGTATCTTCTTAATCAACACATTGTAACCCTAATTGGGTGCTTATTTAAGGAAGATTAATAAAAATAGGGTTATTCATTGATAAAGAGGGAAGTCCTATGCTCTTTTTATTTCTTTACTGTTTGACTTTATTTTTGTTGGATTAACTCCAAATTTTAGGTTCAATATCACCAAAAGGTTCTTATCGACGAGGTCGATAATACTTCTGCTATAAGTAGGTACTACAACCTTTCGAAGCCCTTAACCTATAGTTTAAACATTTCAACAAGGTTGATAATAGATTTGGTCTAAATATCATTGGCACCTTCCAAAGTGATAAACTTTGAGGCCTATACCTTTCGACTAGGTCAAATTTTTTTATATTATAAAAATATCAATAACCTTTTGAAACTGTAATCCAAGTGAGTTAACCTTTCGACTAGATTGAAATCTGCTCTTTAAGTATAGATACTTGGACTCACAAGGTTTGATCCAAAAGAGACAACTCCATACCTTTCGATAAGGATTAATTTACTTCATATAAGTGATCAAACATTTCGACAAGATAAAAGCTAACCTTAAAAGGATAAACTCAAGGAACTCCAATCTAACCAAAGAGGAAAGCTTTTGCAAAAGACCTCATACAAGTCAACCAAGATAAAAGGTTACTTAATCCAAAGACCAAACCTTTCGACAACGTCGAAAGGTCTGACTTAATAATCAAAACAAATAAAGCAAAGTTGGACGACAATTTCTTAACTATCTCATACTCATTGTTCAAGCAAGTCTCTCCATCTCACTTAGCATTACTTCGGGATGTTGACAATAATTCTTGTTAACATATGTGTTTAAACAAGGTTGTTTAATAAAGGATTTACACGATCTAGGGCAAAACCGAGATGAAATGTTTGTTAGATGCCATGAAAAAAAATTATGTTCTAGAAAACATGATTTTGGAGATGGATTTCAATTTTTATAACTTTTTGAGTTTACATAGATTTTACATGAATTTTCTAGTGAACAAAATGATTATTGGGTTATAAATTATTTAAGGTAAAAATAATGATTATTTTGGTTTGAAATTTTTATATGTTGGAAAACAAATTAAAATAGTTTTTTTAGGATTTTTCCAAATTTTCCAAAGTGTTTTGTTGATTATATAAAATGATTTATGGTATGAGACTTAAATGTTTTATATATTTAATTAAGGAGAAGGGGCATTTTATAAAATAAAATTATTATTTAAATCTGAAAATAGTGGCAATATTTTCTGAAAGAAATTATTAACCAATGAGAATTTGATACACAAAGGAAGGTTAGTGGAATAGTTAACCTTTATAAGTTAAAAACAAAGAAATCGTACTTTTAGCATGTTTTAGCCTTTTACGGTAGTAAACCTTTCGGCCCAGACCTTTCGACAAGGTCGAGTGGTTCATAGCTTTCGACAAAGTTAAACCAATGCATATGATATCAAGTTACTTGGTGCGTAATGAATTGGACAAAGTCGAAGGGTTCGTAGTCAAAAAGTTGATGACCAAAGAGGGTGGGGTATGTTGTTTTGTAAACTAAAGTTTTCACCTGCTTTGCTTTCAAATTAGAGCTTTCGACTTGGTTGCTTTTGACCAGGTCAAATGTTTTAAAATAATGGTTTTAAACCTTTCGACAAAGATGAAAGGTTGCTGCCCCTTTACTTCTATTTTGTTATGAAACCTTCTAACAAAATCGAATGGTTACTTCCACTTATCATCGTTTTGTTTTGAACCTTCTGACATAGCTGAAAGGTTATTGCCTTTTTTCAACCTTTTAAAGTCGTTGATTTCGACAAAGATGGAAAGTTTACTTGTTTTAAAAACCCAGTGACTTCCCTCATTGCTTTCGAAAGGTTTCAAAGCTGTCGATACTTAGAAGATTTTTCTTGTTTTATAATTGAAGTATAATCCTATCTTATGAGAGAGTTGCTTTAAAAGGTGGAGGCCTATTGTTTTGAATGAAATGTTTTAAAGCTTTCGAAGTAGACGTTCTGTTAGGATCGAAAGGTTGCTTCCTTTGTATTAGAAGGGTTTTAAAAGAGGACCTTCCATGTTTTAACTTGAACCCGGTAAGTTTTTGAAAGGTATAATCCAATGGTTTCAAAAGGTTTATGTTATGAGATTTGAATGTTTCCAAAAGGTTTAAATTGCCGAATGGTCTCAATGGTTTCAAAAGGTTGTTTTGTAGACCTTTCGATGTTTTGAATGGTTTGAAAACCCATACTCTAATTTTTAAAGGAAACCCCACAGTTTATATAAAGGAGCTTTGTAATGGCTTTAAGAATGTAATTTTGAAGATATTTCCTTGATAAAAATGTAAGTTAAGAGTGTTAACTGTGTTATGACATGTATTTCTAGGACTTAAACCCACAGGAGTGGTATTGTTAAATTACCGTTTGCTTCTTCAATTATGAGTATATTCACATGATAACCCATAACTATATTTTGAAAAAAAAGGGTAGAGGAACCGGCTAGGTTAACTAAATAGTGAATATAAATTGCTTAAACTCCTGAATGAGTAGAATTGCATCCATGTAATCTGGGTGACCAAAAATATAGGATGCCTAAACTTTGTAGTTATCAGAGGAAAACCAAAAGGTTCATAGTAAACCCATGAAAACTATTATAAGATAGTTATTGGTGCATACCAAAAGGTTCATAGGAAACCCATGAAAACTATGATAATGTAGTTATTGGTGCATACAAAAAGGTTCATAGTTAACCCATGAAAACTACGTATTAATAGTAGTTGGCAGGGGCTAATTGGTTTGTAGCAAACCCGTGAAACTATATCTGGATTAAGAATTGACATCAGTCAAAAGGTTCCTAGTAAACCCATGAAAACTAGGATAAGTATGTGGTTAATGGATGTATTAGTAGGTTCCAAGTCAACCCATGAAAACTAGGATGTGTAGTGAGTTACTGGATAAGTCCATAGGTTCCTAGTCAACCCATGGAAACTAGGATAAGGTGATTTATTATTGGAAAGACCAATAGGTTCAAGAGGACCTACCTAAGCTAACTGGAAGAATCCTATAGGTTCTTAGTGATCCCATTAAAACTATGAATAGGACAAGGTGTCCATTAATTATGACAAGGTTATTAGTAAACCCATGAAAACTAAAAAGGTTAATAGAGGCCCATAAACTTTAACTAAGACAGGGTGTGAGTTTAAACTGGGGAAGGGAAATATTAATTTTTTTCAAGTATGCATATCATCATAATGTTTTGAAATGTATGTTTTAACCATTGTGGATGCAGGAGCATATAATATGGTTTTATAAAGGTTTTATGATACTAGTGAGGGGAAAACCTATTCCGCTGAGCGGAATGGTCTCACTAGACATCCAAAAGGATTGATATGTTAGATTATTATCCATACCAGGCTTTGTGTTTGACTCAAAGTTTTTCCCCTTAAACTCTCGGGTACTCAATTGATTTTGAGTAGTTTGAGATTTACGGTTTTCAGTTTTCTTCTTAGACGAATAGAGCTTCCGGGAGCGTGCTGGAGGCAGATAGTTATTTAGAGTTTTTCTTTCTACTGTGTATTTTGTAAAGATAGATTTATTGGCCTTTTTATATACTTTGATCAACCAAAGAGGCATCTTCATATATCGCTGTTGGCGTTTTTGTAATAATTATATTTTGCTGAACGTGATCAACGTAATCAACGTAATTTGGGATTATGCAATGAACATGAATGTTTTAATTTGAATGAGGAAATGTGTTTTGAATTGTTAATTCTTTTCCATATTTCTATGATCTGTGCATCAATGTATCTAGCACCACCGTATTTGGTCGCCAAAGATTAATAACTATGGATGAATGCAGCATCCATAGCCATTAGTTTTGGGCCTCCAAGTAGGGGGAGGTTATAGGAGGCGTCCTCAAATTCTAATTCTCCATCAATCCACATGACTATGGAAGAGGCGGAAAGAATGATGGCATGTATGGCGGAAAGATTGCTAACTAGCAAAGAGAAAAGGATGGATTGGTTCTGCAAATGGATTAAGCAGCAAAGGACAGCCCGAGTAGCTTGAAATCAAAATTAGAGGCTAGGACGTAATGAGTGCACCAGGAGGTAGGGCAGAACAATTCAAAACAAATGTGATGACCGCCCTATACCACTAACACAGATAATAACTAATTGGTCCATTATAGTCATGCCCAGCTGATATAGGACAATCATCAAGAGGAATAATAACAAACATAGCATATAACGTGTTATATATCACAATGCATGGGTACAATACAATATTGCAGATATAATAGAAGAGACGGTAATAACTATATGGACAAATCAACAAAATATAGATCCATAAAGTTATACATAAAAAGTCATAGAGTTTATGAAATGGAAACAAACTCGATAACTATCTCAAATATAAATATGAGCAGTCATTGCTAAGTCTTCCTAGTGTTACGCAGTGGAATAAGCATAGAATCCATAGAGGCATATAATACGAGATAGCTCCATCCAACTCGTCCTCTGAACAACTATGCATGTAAATATGATAAAGAACAGTAGTACTCGAACCATACCTGACATGTCCTTGCAACCACAAAGTTAGAAGATAACAATATAATATGCCACTCTACAATATCATAAACGTACAATATAGAATACTATAGTGGATGTCCATGTATCCCTATCTCCCGTATGAACTCCCATTGATATCCCCGAGTGATAGCCCACTATAGGAAAGCAACCAAAACAACCATAATAACCATCAAACAAGACTCACTACCAATCGTTCCTACACTCTGAATATATGATAAATCGCATGACCTCTTTACTAGTAGGGACCGATGGAAATCCTGGTTCTCCGTTGCGGTATTGTATTTCGCAACCCAAAGTTGAATGCATGTCTCACAGCCAAAAGCTTTACACTAGACCCCAAGCCACTAGTCTAGCGTATACAGATCCTTGCTATCAATCCATTGGCGTCATCACTTATAATACCCCTGCTATTAGTACAATAGGATACACTTTGAGCATAAATCATTCTTAGCACATACACTTAAGTCCTCCTTTGCTCTATTTGGATACTGATTCCTTCTTACTCAATCCAGTTTCGATTATTCACGAGAACCCTTCTACATTCCCCGATCTTATAGCTCACTCTTTAACCAACCGCCATCTTTGGAACCTACTATAAACACGACCAACATTCAAAGATTCTAGCTTTTTAACATGTTGTTACATCATTATCCAACTTGATATAAATAAGTCACCACCTCCACCACGACCTAAAAAACCTGAACGATAATCCCAAGAAGTTCCAACTACATACCCTATGCTGTGATTACATGGTGCCGACTTATCCCTATGTGTCTATATCTACTCGTCTACTTTGCCTTCCAGTAGTTAAGTTTCCTCCCATGCCTTTAGTAATCTTCTTCAAGTGATTTAGAACCCAACTCATCGCTCCTTGTTAGCTTGACCCCCAATCCAAAGCTCCACTTCTAATTCCTAGAGATAACCCAGCCTCCAACCCAACACATCCAATTTCTAATATCTTGCTATAGAACAACACCTTGGAAGAGGCTCTATCCAACCATGCAAGAGACCGACTCATAACTCCTTCCCCTATAACTTGGTGCTGACTCATCCTGATAACTTAGTACCGAGTCTTGTCTTCAACTCCAAATAAGGTGTGAATTATCATGTAGGCTCTTGGTTTGCTCCAAAGCCTCTCTTCCAAGTTTCATCCAATCTGACAAACTTTGCATTTTGTTTTCCTAATTCACCAACATATCTTCCTATGCATCCAAAACACTAACAAACAACAGCATAGCACAACATACATGCATAGAATCATAGCAATTACGTTCATTCGTACATGCAATACAATCAATCAACTAACAACACATAGAATTATAACAATCAAGCAATTTCTTATTCAAATGTAAGCAATAATGAACATATTAACATGAGTGTTGTGAATTACTAAAAAATTACTGGCAACCATATTAGAATTTATCAATTTAGGGCATAAACTTATGTTAACATGTTACTAAAGTTAAAAAAAAGATTTTAGGATCAAAATCATGTCAAAAACCTATAATTCTACCATGCAAACATGCTTAGGCTAATGAGAAGTCATAAATCACTCACCAGTTACCGAATTCTACCAACTTAAACGTAGATAAGACAATAATGAAAAGCACTTCTAATCAGTCAATTTGATGACCTCTAGCTTCTAATCGAGGATCTAATAATTAATCAATAATCGAATTTGATTTAGAGAGAAATTTGGATGAATTAGAATGACTTTAAGGCTAATTAGGATTTAGACCCGATTTTGAATTAGGGAAAAATTCTAATTTGACTCCTACAGCCCTTATTTATAGTAATCTCTAATTAGACTAGTGGGTCAACTAATGAGCATAACTAATTATAAGTTTACTTTGAGCAGCAGGTGTTAAAAATTAAAATGGCTGTAAGTTCCTAACTGTATGTCCGTTTTCTATTATGACCACTCTACGAAATGGAAAACCATCATCCTAAAGCAATTGAACTAGTTTGAGACTCTAATTCAACTCCTATCAAAAATTATAGCCCAAATAAGGCTTTCAGGGTTAAAATCGTCACATAGAAATTTGAAAAAAAATCATATCCATGCATAGTGTCCTTAAGAATCGTATCCTAGCATTATAGAATTATACTACCTCATATAAATAAAATAAAATATTTTAT
Organism: Allium cepa; assembly: GCA_030765085.1. Taxonomy (NCBI): domain Eukaryota; kingdom Viridiplantae; phylum Streptophyta; class Magnoliopsida; order Asparagales; family Amaryllidaceae; genus Allium; species Allium cepa. The sequence continues at coordinate 515,039,693 of CM060941.1, forward strand.
GATTCTTCGATATGTAAAATATGAGTCGTTATATTCTTCCCCCTTTAAGAATTTTGCTCTTGAAGTTCCCAAACAAGCTAAAGTATAAGCAATCATAGTTATCCCATATGCCTACCAAAAATAAAATATTTTATGATTCTCCGACATGTAAAATATGAGTCATTATATTCTCCCCCTTTAAGAATTTTGCTCTTGAAGTTCCCAAGCAAGCTAAAGTATAAGCAATCATAGTTATCCCACACGCCTACCAATCATAAGCAACTATCAAACATATCAAACATGCAGCCATGCAACCAATTGTATAACGAACTTATTCTAGCTGCAAAATACTAGCTCATCGAATATAATATACAGTGGTGAAAGCGAATACGACAAACGTTGGGTCTTACCGTTGAAAGAGATCTGGACACCCAGTCCTCTTGCTCTCCTCTGTCTCCAATGTACAATCCTCATCACTTATGATCCGTTATACCTTAACTAGTTTCACCAATTTTCTCTTAAGCTATTTCATATCATACCCAACAATACGAAGTGGTTTACGAGATATAGAAACTTCTGGTTCGACCTCTACATCCTCTGTCGATCCATTGTCATCTCCATACGTGAGTCATGCACAAACATTCATAGATAAGAAACATGCAAAATGTTGTGCATGCCCACCATTTTCTGAGGTAAGTCGACCATATATGCTAGCTTCCCTATCCTCTCAACTATCAGAAAAGGACAAATGAATCTCGGTGCCAACTTCCCCTTTCTACCGAATCGAACTACATTCTTTAGAGTAGAAAACATTACAAATATCATATCTCTCACGGAAAACTCCAAATCTTTTTGTCTTTTATCCACTTAGATTTCTGTTGATCCCGAGAAGCATTCATTCGTTGCCGAATGATCTCAATCTTCTCTAATGTCTCTCTAATCATATCTAGTCCAAGTATCGATTTCTCGCTCACTTCCCAGTAATATGAACGAGCATTATAAGATCTTCCATACAGTGCTTCATATGGAGAAATTCTAATATTCAACTTATAACTATTGTTGTATGAAAATTCCACCAAACTCAAATGATTATCCTATGATACACTAAAGTCTATAATGCATGCTCGCAAAAGATCTTCCAATATACTATTTACTCTTTCGGTTTTCCTATCTGTTTATGGTTGATAAGCTGTATTAAGATGCAGCTCTACCTCTAACGCCTTATGAAAACTAATCTAAAATCAACCAATAAACAACGGGTCTCAGTAACTCATATTGCCCTTCTGCACACTGTGAAATTTTGCTATCCATTTACATACATATCCCCTAGCATGGATGTCATTCTACTTGACTTGATGGGTATAAACCTCGCACTCTTGGTCAACCGATCTACTATAATCCAAATGCCATTGTGCCCTACTTGAGTCTATGGTAGTCCACCTACAAAATCCATTGATGCTTATTCCCATTTCCACTTAGGAATATCTAATGGTTGCAACAATCCACTAGGTTTCTTCTGCTCTGCCTTCTAACTAATAGTTTATACATTTCGAGATGAATGTCCTTATGTCCCTCTTCATACCTTCCCAATAATAGTTTGCTTATCTCAGTACATCTTATTACCAACAGGAATGGACACTCTCATAGCACTTTATCTCACAATCCATTGACATCAGGAACTAAAAAACATTATGTCTTTATAAAGCCAACATTCTCAGTCGAGTTCATATTGCTTCATGTCTTTAGATTCTAATCCTTCTCCTATCGTTGCTATAATCTTTGTTAGCCTAGCCTCTTACTTCTGACTAGTACCGATCCTTTCAATTAGAGTAGTTTTAATCGATAAGCTAGCCAACATATTCGGTTCTAGCTTACAATGAGGCCTTAAATCAAATCTAGCAATATACTATATCCACTTACGTTCCAAGTGCATTGCTCCCATCATAGCATGTCTTCTACTCGGTGCATTCGCAATTGCATTTCCTTTTTCTAGAGGACAGGAAATACTGCAATCATAAGAGGCCAAGAACCCTAACTACTGTCGTTGACGAAGGTTGAGATTCTTTTAAGGGAAAAGGTACTTCAAGGATTTGTGGTCCATAAACTGCTCAAAATTTTATCCTAACAATTAGTGCCTCCACCTCTTTAAAGGAAAAAACAAATTCCACTATTCTAAATCATGAGTTGGGTAATTCCTTTCATCGGCTTTAGCCATCAACTGGCATAAGCAATGACTTTCCCCTTCTGCATCAATACCACACCAAATCCAATAACGTAGGCATATGTGTATACTGTCAATTCTTCATTTTCACTTGGAATGGTCAACATTGGTGAACTTGTCAACCACTCCTTTAGAATCACAAAGCATGCACAAATTTCGTGTCCTAGACAATAGTTTGATTCTTCTTTATCAAATTGGTCAATGGTGCTGCAATCTTTGATAAGTTCTTGATGAATTGTCTATTCTATCCCTCCAATCCTAGAAAACTCCTCACATCCGTAGCATTTTTGGGATAATTTCAATCTTGGACCATTAATGTCTTTGCAGGATCCACTGCTTTAACCTATACTGACAAGACATGACCCAAGAATTAGATTTATTCTATCCAGAAGTGATACTAAAGAGCTTTGCTCTCAACTTGCGCTTTCTCAATATCTCTAACACAATCCTCAAGTGTATCTCATGCTCCTCTTCAATTCTGGAATTGATTAAGATTCATCCATGAACACAAGCATGAATTTATTAAGCTGATATATGAAAACCCGATTCGTGAGATCAACTAAGTATGTCAGAGCGTTAATTACCCAGAATGGCATCAACAACCACTCATATTATCTCGATAGTGTATGAAGCACTATAATAGGCACACTCAACTTCACTACTCCAAGCTGGTGAAATCCCATCGCCAAAGCCACTTAGGAGAACACCTTCGCACTATGTAGCTGATCAAATAAGTCATTAATACATGGGAGTGGAAACTTGTTCTTCTTCGTCACTTTATTTAGCTCATGATAATCCACACACAACCTCAAAGAGCCATTCATCTTAGTTGTGAATACCATAAGTGCACCTTACTCAGATATGCTTCTTTAAAGGAACCCTTTCCTCAATAGGTCATTCACTTGAACCTCCAATTCATTCTTCTCTCTAGGTGCCATATGCATCAAAAGCATAAGCATAGGTCTGACTTCCTTCATTAAGTCAATCCCAAACTCGATTTCTCTATGCGGCAGTAATCCAGTCACTTCCTCAAAGACATCTGGATACTCTTTTACAATCGACACAGATAACAACCCATCCTATGGACCCGCTTGTAAATATAGAAAGCTAACCATCACCCCATCCTTTGGTAGGTAGCTAATCACTATCGTTCGCCTATCCACATTTTCGATTGTCACCAATAGCTTCTTGCAATTCCCTATAGCCACATACCTCCTTCGTTAGTCCATTCCTAAGATAACCCTGAACCCAACGAAGTTCAAAACAAAACAAGCACAAAAAAAGAGCATCCATGACTTGATAAAATAAACCACTACAAACCATGCACAGACTAGTCGAGCCTCTAATGGGTTTGTCATGATTAAGGTTCGGTCTACTACCTCAGATTCCAATCCTAATCTATCTACTAGGTCACTATAAAAGAATGAATGAGAAGCACCGGTATCAAACAAAACTTGAATAGGAACACCAACAATAGAAATCATACCTTGAATGACGACTCCTTTTCCCTTCTCCTTTGTCGAGGGAGAAGTGGACGTAGTCGGGACTACGTCCAAAGCATATGCCTTCGCCATCTTTTTATCCTTTACCAGTTCTAAACAATTCTTCTTCAAATGCCCAGGCTTAACATAATTCTTCTTCTTGCTCGTCTTGCAGTGTTTAATTAGAGGACCCTTCTCATTAAATCCATAGCAAGTAGGTTCTTATTTACCCTTCTCTTTATCACCCTTTCCTTGGGACTACTTTCTCTTTCCATTCCACTTCTTCTTGTCTTCACCTCCTTGCTGTGGTTTTGGCTCCTCTTTTTCAGCAAAAACAACAAGAGCTGTCTTAGCTTTAGGATATGAACTCTCATGGCAAAGCGCTTTCTCTACTAGCTTTTTGAAAGGCTCATCAATATGATCCATTGGATTCTCTCCCAAGTAGTTATCCAAGTCAATGATGGATTTCACATACTTTCTCAATGAAGTACAAATGAATGGCATCCTATATTTTGACAAAGTGTTAAACTCCCCAATATATTCCAAGATTGACATCTCTCCCTACTTCAAGTCGGGGAACTTTATGAACAATACTAATTTCTAGAAAGAAGAAATGAACTTTTCTTTGAAACTTACCTTCAACCGGTCCCAACTGAACTGATCCTCTGGAATAGCGATAGTTACAGCATTCCAACAGTTTATAGCTCGTCCCTGAAGTTGCATAGAAGCCAAATTCCTCTTCATAGCGTCATCCACTTCCATATCGCTATAGACGTGCTCACAAGTGTCAATACAATCTTGCACTTCTATAGTTGATTCCATTCCCTAGAATGGTGTGCCTCCAAGTTTAGAGTAATCATTGCTCAATCTAGCAAAATCAGCCCTAAGCGCTTGCACTGGAGCACCTCCTCCAACCACCCCATCAGGAGCATTCCTCATCGTCGTTATCATCACATCATTTAACACAGCTTGGAAATTAGGCGTGGCAACTCCTGATCTTGCTCCCACTTCAACTCTCAAAGCAGATCTTATAGTTTTCCTTGTATGTCAGCTTATTCTCATCTATAACAAAAATGATCAATCTCTCATAAAGAAAACTATGTCAAAGTTGCTCATGTGCATGCGACTTGTACTATATAATATAAATTATTATACATTTTAGAAAACCAAACTTACAACAAGTACATTCTCTCTCATGTACACACACACACACACACATATATATCCACTCAAGTTCCAATCTAAGGTGATAACTCCTTCTTAATCTCTACTAGATCACAGTATCAACTAAAGTTAAACACATAACCAAAGCTCTTATACCAAATGTGACGATCGCCATATACCGGCACAAATAGCAACTAAATAGTGTGCTGCAGTCATGCTCGGCCGGTATAGGAGATCATGTAGATGAATAATAACAACATAGCATATAACTAGTCATATCTCATAATGCATGGATAAAATATAATATCATAGATATAGCAGAAGAGACGGTAATAACGGTGTGAACAAATCTTCAAAGTATAGACCCATAAAGTTATATATCAAATGTCACAGAGTTTATACAATGGAAAAAACTCGATAAATGTCTTTAAAAAAAATAAGCAATCACAACAAAGGCTCTCCAATGCTATACAACGGAATAAGCATAAAATCCATATAGGTATATAATACGAGATAGCTCCATCCAGCTTGTCCTCCGAACTGCTACTGCATCATAGAGACCTATTATCTAGTCCACACATTTAAGAGTACCAAAGATAATAAGAAACAAAACATAAAACCTTAGGTCAATGGCCTGGTGTGAGCGGTAAATAAATCTCAAAATACTATATAGGTAAATATGGTAAGGGACAAGAGTACACGATACCTACCCTATCCCTGCAGCCAAATGGTTAGCACAAAATAATATAATATTTTGCTCTACAATATCATAAAGGTACAATACAAAATTCCATAGTGAATGTCCAAATATCCCTATCTCCAGTAACAACTCCCAATAATATCCCCGAGCGATAGCCCACTGATGTGCACGTAATTGTGCATATATTTACATCCATATTTTATCTTTTTTTTTTAAATAATCATCATATTTGGGCATTTTAACATGTTTAAAACCAAAATTCAATTATTTCCAAACCATCATATTTTTATCATCATTCAGGGGCAAAACGGTCATTTTTGTGCATGTGTCAATGTAAGAATTTTTACTTGGACATTTTTTTGATTATTTTTATAGGAATTTGGATGCATATGGAAGAGGCTTATATGAAGATACATTCATGCACAAGGAAATACAAAGGAATGAAGAGGAAATAATTCAAGTTCAAGATCATGGAGGACCCCACCCACTTACCTAACTTCCAATTAGAAGCTAAGCACATGCTAAAAGGACTTAAAGCTTCATGTACATATTAAGTGGGGGATTAGTGAATGTTAATGATTAGTTGGAGGCTACACCACCTCAAGGGTATTTTGGGAAGCTCCCTAAAAAGAGAATTAGGGTTTTATACATGTATAAATAGCCCTCTTATGTACATGAAGATCATCATCTACTCTTTCATTTTACTTAGGAAATTAAGAAATCAAAGTGTAAGCTCAATGTTCTATGAAATAAAAATGGCTTGCAAGCCTCTTTTTTCTCTCTTTTCTACATGTTTTTCTTTGTTTTATTGTTAATGTTTATTTATATGCTCTCTTTCTCCTTATGTTCATAGCTTAGATTTACATTTATGCAAGTAGTTAGTAGCTAATCTCTTTTGCTTTCTTTGTTTATTTTCTATTTTCTTTTCTTTAATGTTGAAACTTACTTGTGATTCTTCAATGCCACAAATGAGTAGCTAAACCCCTTCAATTTAGGGGTGATGAAGCTCTCTAACTTTATGTAATTTCAACATTTTTTATGATTTATGATCTCTTTGTTATGCTTCATGAATGTGAATTTTGATGTAAGTTTATACAAGTGGGTTTGATAGCTTATATTGTTTATGCAAATGAGCTATTCTTACTCAACATAAACACAATTTACATCAACATTTGCTAATTAATTTTTGATTATGAAATGAAAGTAAAAATGAAATTTGATGATCTATGTTACTAGTTACAATAGTAAATAGATCATACTTAAAATAGTTTTTGCTTTGGCTTCTTTTTCATGAGAATTGTAAGTGGTATAATTGTTGTATTATAGTTTGATGGTTTGAGTTATGTTAACTAATAACATAAACAAACCATACTTATGATAAATGCAATGATTATTTCACTTAATATCAAAGTTAGAGATCATAAATTATGTGTTTGTTGATTTACAAAAATATGAGAGTGGATTTGCCTCCAAATTGTTCTCTAGTTCAATAGTTTACTAATCACATTTCAATTCAAGTTTAGCCTCATTTTAGTTCTATCCAACAATTTCACTCGACTTTGGTATAATTTGATTGAATAGAAATTTTTAAAATCATCAATTCCCTGCGGATCGACCCGTATTCGCCACGTGCTACATTCGTACACCGTGCGCTTGCGGTATAAATTTTATTTCAAAATTAGTTCGACGGTTTTCTAATCCGATAGAAATTCCGTCGACGAACAAGTTTTTGGCGCCGTTGCCGGGGACTTGTTTTGATTTTGATTTTCTATTCTTCGGATTATTATTTTTTCTTTTGGTTTTTGTGTGTTTTTATTTAAAAAAAAAAGTGTTTGTTGTGTGTGTTCGTAGTTTGTGCTTGCATTTGTTTGTGTGTTTGTAGTTTTTCAATTTGCATTTGCAATTCTATTTCTATTACTAAAAAAAAAAAGCATACACAACTAGAAAAGAAAAGAAGAAAAATCGTTTTCATTCTCGTTTACAACTTTTGTTTTGATTTACATTGCATTCATTTTTGTTTACATCTCATTTACAACTTTGCATTTCAATACTACATCTTTGCTCTCTGCCTTTCTCTGCCTGCAACAGTGTATATCTGTGCACTGTAATTCAACAAATCCACCTTCCTCCTCATCAACTTCTTCAAACTGAAACCACCATTTCACAACAACCACAAATCACAGCACTGCTTCCACAACCATCCCCCTTCATCACTCATACTTCAACAAACTACACCACAACCACTCCATTAAATTCTCATCTCAAAACAGTTGCCCACTTGCCTGATCACCTAATCTCTTCACATTCACAACAACTATCAACATATACTTACTGCAACAGTGCTTGTTCACCCACCATATTCATTATTGCCTTGCTGCCTCCATCAACCCAGAGCAGCCCCCACTTAATCCCCTTACTTCTGTCATCAAACAGTCATCACACTTCAAAACTGTAAGCTCATTGCTTACAGACCACTACTTCATCCTCACCTGATCAAACTCCCCCCCTCCCCCTCGACCACTGAGTACTCCTTATTGCATTTGCATACAACCAACCACACACTGACCAGCTGTTGCTTGTTTGCATTCCTCAATCACCTGATTTCGACTTCTCCACTCTCCACAAAAGTCAGTACTTCATCACTTATACAAGATTTCATCCCTGACATTCTCACCACTAATTCAAAAACAAGTGCTTGCTGCTTCAACACTGCATATCACACTTCCACCAACCTCCAACATCAAATTTTCACCTGTCCGTCCATTTCCCTCTGTCCACATAGCAGTTAACAGACCTATAGCAACATCAAATTTTCACCGACCTCCAACATCAAACATATAGCAGTTAACAAACATCTCCATACAAACTGCTTTCCCTGTGTCCTTCCATCCTTCAGACCAAAAACTGTCAACCAGAAACACTGCTCAAAACAACATCGTCCATAAAACCATCCTCGAACATCACCGCTACCTCGGCAAACATCCAAATCGCCTCGTCGTTCCCAATTCACCCAACACTACAGCACCACGGAGCAACTGTACCTTCAACAATTTCTCCTCTACCACCAAACCAACCCAACCAAGTCAAACACCTAATCGCCTCGACAACCACTACAACTGACCGACCATACTTCACCAATCACCTGCATCATCAGTTCACGACCCAATCGCCGTGCATCGACCCAAATACAATCTCCACAACCCAATTTGATGGACTTTTAATTTGGGATTTGAACAAGAGAAGTTCCACTGAGTTTCTTGCTCGGTTGATTTTGAAAAAAAAAAATTTGAGATTTCCAATTCAATTGATTTTCACGTATCTGAAAAGGAGAAGTGTTTCGGCTTTGTGAATTACTTTTAATTTGGGCCGGGCCTCGTCTTAGTTATAAAAAAAAGGGAACTGGTTTTGGTTTTGTCTCTCAAAAAAAAAAAAATTAAAGCATCTGGTTTATGTTTGCTTGGGGAGTTGACTTGTTCGATAGTGGGCTTGCAGTGGCCTTTAGCGGGCCTGATAGTTTGGTTTTGCCAAAAAAAAAAGGAGAAAGGAATTGTTTTTATTCTTAACTTGTAGTTTGCTTTGTATTTAAAAAAAAATTGTTAATTTTGTTTTCAAAAAAAAACAATTTTTTTTTTAAAGTAAAACCCTACTTTTAAATTTCCTCTCCAAAAAAAAAAAAAAACAAATTCAAGTTTGTTTAATTTTCATTTTTCATTTATTTTATTTTCAATTGTTTTGTTTTTCGCTTATTTTGTTTTTCATCTTTGATAAACATACAAAAAAATAATAACAATAAAAATTGTTGAATATATCTTGTTTTTCATTTCAGGTTGTCAAAGCAGAAAATTACAAGGAATTGCTTGCCAAAAGGAAAAATAATTGCTTTGCTTTGATCGTCGCTAAAAAAAAAAAATTTGCTAATAATCTGCACGCTCTGGTATTGTGCTTTCATCTCTAGTGCATTGTTGGTTGCTTGCATTTGCATTTATATATAACAAAAAAAAAATTTCAAAAAAATCCAAAAACAAAAACAAACTTCATTTTAGTTGCATTGTAATTTCACGTTTAATTTCTGCTTTGCATTCATCTCATCTTGTTTTTCTTTTCTAAGGGCAATACCCCAATTCACATAAGGTGAGGGATTTCATCACCCTTTCCTTAGCCCACAAACGCATTTCATCGTAGAATTTGACTAATAATAAAGGTTAGACGTTGGACCTAAGGGTGTCACGAGCTCACTTAGGGCTTAATTGTATCTTCACAATTGTTTTACTTAAACGATTTTATTTCTTGGTGTCTAGGCTACGGCAGAGTAATAACCAGTTATAAAAATTACGGTGATTCGTAAATATTATACTGGTTGTTCCTCTGAAGGTACTTAAACCTTCGGTTGCATTGCTACGGTGATTCGTGGTGCACCGATAACCCCTGTCTGTTACCTGGCTGAGAAATATTTTTGTTGATTTAAGACAAAGTGTGATTATACAATTTTGGGTTAGGAGCTACTAAGGACAGAAAACTGTAATTAAGTCCTTTGCATTCATTTAGTTGCATTAGTTCATGCATATTTAAAAAAAAACTCAAAAACAAAAATCTAAAAAAATTTGTAAAATCATTTCAAAAAAAAAAATTGAAAATTCAAAAACAAAACAAAAATCAAACTTTTCTTTTGAAATAAACTTCACTTGGTAAATAGTTTTTACCCTTAAAAAAAAAAAATATTTTCAAATCTTCTTTCATTCTCCAAACTCGTTTCTAATTTCTTTCTCCTCTCGACTTTCACTTGTGCATGAGTACTTGTACTCGTGACACAACAACGAATACTTGGATTCGTGACCCTTCTACAAACCGTTTAACTCGAACAGACAATCCTCCCGAAATGGCGAACGAAAACGCCCCTCGAACTCTTATGGATAGAATCTTTCCCAATAGAGTTTCTATTCCATCTTGCATCACATTACCCGCCCCTACAGGTAACCATTTCGAAATCCATTCGAACCATATTGCCACGCTTCCAAAATTTGGCAATTTCGAACACGATGACCCATACATCTTTTTGACTAAATTCGAACAAGTTTGCGCAACCATTAAACTTCAACAACTTTCTGATGACGGAATCAAACTTCGATTAATCCCATTTGCTCTTACGGATTACGTTGAAAAATGGTTGTACAGCTTACCTTCGAACTCAATTAAAACGTGGGAAGAATTTGTAAAAGCTTTCTTAAAAAAGTTCTACCCCTTAGAAAAAACAAGTAGAATTCGAAACGAAATTGTAAATTTTCATCAATTTAAGGGTGAACCATTTGGAAAATATTTTGAAAGATTCAAAGAGCTTTTGATAAAATGTCCACACCATAACTTTGAAAAATGGACGATTTGCCAAATTTTATATGATGGACTCGAAAACAGCTCACGAACCATGCTCGAATCAATGTGCCAAGGCAATTTTCTTGCCCAACATCATGACGATGCTTGGCAATTTCTTGAAAACCTCGCTGAAAAGTCGTCCCAATGGGAACGCTCGAACGAAAAATCAATCTACTCACGATCGAGTGCACACTCGACGGGATCTTCTTTTGCTTTGGAAGCTAAGATCGACGCAATGATTAAAAAATTCGATAACGTTTTCTCATCGAATCAAACGAACCAAGCTTCCCAACCAATGTGTTATAAATGCAACGATCCTAATCATATAGCCGATCAGTGTCCCAATTCCGTCGAACAAATCAATGCTTTCAATAAAACCAAAAACGACCCGTTTTCTCCAACGTACAACCCTGGATGGAGAAATCATCCGAATTTTGCGTGGAACCAAAACAATCCCAACACGAATACGATTCGTCCCAATTTTCAAGCATTTCCGAATAATGCTTCGAATCCTCCCTTTCAGCCCAATAATTTTCAACCAAACTTTGCGGGCCCGTCTCATAATCAACCGCAACAACCAAATTTTCCACCAAATTCTACTCATCCTCAACAAGACAATAAACGTTTAACTTCGCTTGAGAAAACTCTTGAAACGTTGGCTAAGGCAACTACTCAAAGCCTTCAATCAAACAGCAATTTGCAAAATTTATTTACTTCATATATGCAAAACACAAACCAATCGATTGCGAAACTCGAAATGCAAATGAGTCAATTAGCCACGTCTGTAAGTGAACGTGAACGAGGAACATTCCCAAGCCAGCCCCTTCCAAATCCCTGAAATCAAAACGCAAATTCAAATCAAGCCATGTTGTTCAAGATAGCAATGTCACCCAGTTGAATGCTATAACAACTCTCCGTTCTGGTAAACAAATCGATAATCAAGTCGCTAATCCAAATGATTCACTGGAAACTTTTCTCGATACTTCTAAAACAACGAACGACTCAGAACAGAACGTGGAGCCAAACGTCGAGTCGAACGACAATCAAAATTCTTCTTCTTCTACTCGAGTAGACTCGCCTACCGAGTATCATGTTCCATTTCCACATCGTCTTCGACCAAAGAAACACTCGGACCAAATGGAAAAGATGTTGGAAATTTTTAAACAAGTCAAAGTTAACATTCCTCTTCTTGACATCGTTCAGCAAGTCCCCACTTACGCGAAATTTCTTAAGGACTTGTGCACCCAAAAGCGACACACTCAAGTGCCCAAAAAAGTCTTCTTAGCCGCTAGTTTGAGTGAAGTCTTGTCCCAATCCATACCCGTTAAATACAAAGATCCTTCATGTCATTTACTACGCGAGTATGACCTTGAACGACGCTCAACTCAACTACACAACAACTGAAAAAGAGCTTCTAGCTGTCGTTTTTGCGCTTGAAAAGTTTCGACCTTACTTGATAGGTTCACACATTACCGTCTACACCGACCATTCTGCGCTTCGATATCTCTTCGCTAAAAAGGATGCTAAATCCCGTTTGATTCGTTGGATCCTTTTACTTCAAGAATTCGACCTTACAATCAAAGACAAAAAAGGATCCGATAATGTCATAGCCGATCATTTATCTCGTCTTTCGAACGCACCATCTTCCTTGCCGATCAATGAAAACTTCCCCGATGAACAACTTCTTTCTATTTCTATCGATCCATGGTACGCTGATATAGTGAACTACTTAGTCACTAAAGAAACTCCCTCATCTTGGTCCAAACAGGACAAATGCAAATTCATGTCCCAAGTGAAATATTTCTATTGGGACGATCCATACTTGTTCAAATATTGTCCCGACCAAATCATCCGACGTTGCATTCCGGATAATGAAATAAGGAGTGTTCTTTCGTTTTTCCACGATCAAGCGTGCGGTGGGCATTTCGGTCCTCGAAAAACTGCGGAAAAAGTGCTTCAGTGTGGTTTCTATTGGCCTTCTCTTTTCAAAGACTCGTTTGAATTTTGTAAAACTTGTGATCGATGTCAAATGCTTGGACGAATTTCTCGACGAGATATGATGCCTTTAAACCCCATTCTTACGATCGAAATCTTTGATGTATGGGGTATCGACTTTATGGGACCTTTTCCCAATTCCTTTGGAAACTTGTATATCCTTCTCGCTGTCGATTACGTTTCAAAATGGGTCGAAGCCGTTCCTTGCAAAACCAATGACCACAGAATTGTTGTGAAATTTCTTAAAGAAAACATCTTTTCGAGGTTCGGCACACCTCGCACAATAATCAGTGATAACGGAACCCATTTTTGCAACCGTTCTTTTGAAACTTTAATAAAAAAATACTCGATAACCCACAAGTTATCCACTCCATATCATCCTCAGACTTGTGGCCAAATTGAAGTTTCAAATCGACAAATAAAACAAATCTTGGAGAAAATTGTCAATAAAAATCGAAAAGATTGGTCTCAGAAATTGACCGACGCGCTTTGGGCTTACCGTACTGCTTTAGAAACTAACCTTGGGATGTCCCCTTTTCGTTTAGTTTACGGTAAAGCTTGCCATTTACCCTTTGAAATTGAACACAAAGCGTTGTGGGCAATAAAAAACTTAAACTTTGATCATGAAGAAGCTGGCGAAAATCGAAAATTACAACTTAACGAACTAGAAGAACTTAGGAACGACGCGTATGAAAACGAGAAAATTTGCAAAGAAAGAACCAAAGTTTTTCATGACAAGTCAATCCTAAGGAAAAAGTTTTCGCCTAACCAGAAAGTTCTTTTATATGACTCGAGACTTCATTTATTCCTTGGGAAACTTAAATCAAGGTGGGCCGGACCATTTGTGGTACGAACTGTTTTTCCACATGGTGCCATAGAAATAGAAAACCCAAAGGATGGATCGATTTTCAAAGTCAACGGTCATCGCTTAAAACCCTTCTTGGAATTTCCCGGTTACCAAGAGGAGGAGCTCATGATCCTTCATGAGCCAAGCTACGTCTAGTAAGAATGTTAACCCTCTTTTGTAAATATGTACATATTTTTCCCCGTTACACTCATTATATCATGCATCGACTGTGGGGACACAGTCAAAATTAAGTGTGGGGGGAGTCTCATTTTCATTTTTTTTTAGTTTTTCATGGCATTTTTGAATTTTCATTTTGTTCAAAAAAAAAAAACTCAAAACTCCTAAATCTCAGAAACATTTTCTTTTTACCATTTTGATTTATTTTTGAAGAAACACTATGGGATAAGTATAAGTTTTGGTTAATAAATTGAAATTTTTGAAAATTTATTTGTCTTAACAAAAATAAAAATGAAGTTTGATTACAAATAACAATGGTTTTACAAGTATATAGGAAGGTTCATTTATGTTAATTATGAAGTATGTTCTAATTGAAAATCGTTGTTTAAAAAGTGGTAAATTTAAAGTAAAGGATATAACATTTTTGTCTTCTAAGTTAAATGGTGCTAAGATGATTTTGCAAAACTCTCTCTCTCTTAAAAAAAATATATAAAAAAAAACAAACAAAAAAATAATAACATCCAAAGTATTCACTCTCATTTAAAAGTCCTCACGGTTATGCATGGGTGAACTACTTGTAATCTTTGATTATGTGCTTTCATACTCATTTAAAAGTCCTCACGGTTATGCATGTATGAAACACATATTAAAAAAAAGAACAGACTTAATAAAAACCACCTACGGTCGATAGGTGTATGCACGAAAGTGTGTACACTCGCCATGCTCTGTACTCCCCTCACATAAGCCCGAAAGGCAGTGCATGGGTGGTATATCTGGCCTCAGTTTACCTGAGCTAGGTGTGTAATTTTTCTTGCAAATAATGAGAGAGCAAGCAATTGAAATCCTAGCACTATTTTAACTTGTTTGACCTAACTTGTTATTGAAAAGAAATGAAAATACCACTTTAATAAACTTTGATAATCAACTAAGGATCCATTTCATAATTACATTGTGTTATCAACCGAAACAACTAGCCAAACTATGGTCTATCTGTCATGACAACTTGATTTTTATTGGAAATTTTGACGAGTAAATGACTTAAATTTTCAAGACAATGACCAAAACTTGTATTTAACTTATTCGTGTCAATTTAAAAATAAATCCTTCATTTGTAAATATTTTCAAAAAATTCGCATTCATCTCTTTGTAAATAAATCTTGCAATTTGTAAATATTTTCATCCTGCATTTGGATTTTGTGGGTAGTATCCGCTGAAAACCCTCACGAGACAACACTCGTCCTACTGGGGACACCCAAAGGTTTAACGGCTTGTTGCATACGCTCAATGCAATCGTGCTCCCTACGAAAACGGATTTATCTTAGTTTTCCTTTATTCGAGGACGAATAAAAAGATAAGTGTGGGGGTATTTGATGTGCACGTAATTGTGCATATATTTACATCCATATTTTATCTTTTTTTTTAAATAATCATCATATTTGGGCATTTTAACATGTTTAAAACCAAAATTCAATTATTTCCAAACCATCATATTTTCATCATCATTCAGGGGCAAAACGGTCATTTTTGTGCATGTGTCAATGTAAGAATTTTTACTTGGACATTTTTTTGATTATTTTTATAGGAATTTGGATGCATATGGAAGAGGCTTATATGAAGATACATGCATGCACAAGGAAATACAAAGGAATGAAGAGGAAATAATTCAAGTTCAAGATCATGGAGGACCCCACCCACTTACCTAACTTCCAATTAGAAGCTAAGCACATGCTAAAAGGACTTAAAGCTTCATGTACATATTAAGTGGGGGATTAGTGAATGTTAATGATTATTTGGAGGCTACACCACCTCAAGGGTATTTTGGGAAGCTCCCTAAAAAGAGAATTAGGGTTTTATACATGTATAAATAGCCCTCTTATGTACATGAAGATCATCATCTACTCTTTCATTTTACTTAGGAAATTAAGAAATCAAAGTGTAAGCTCAATGTTCTATGAAATAAAAATGACTTACAAGCCTCTTTTTTCTCTCTTTTCTACATGTTTTTCTTTGTTTTATTGTTAATGTTTATTTATATGCTCTCTTTCTCCTTATGTTCATAGCTTAGATTTACATTTATGCAAGTAGTTAGTAGCTAATCTCTTTTGCTTTCTTTGTTTATTTTCTATTTTCTTTTCTTTAATGTTGAAACTTACTTGTGATGCTTCAATGCCACAAATGAGTAGCTAAACCCCTTCAATTTAGGGGTGATGAAGCTCTCTAACTTTATGTAATTTCAACATTTTTTATGATTTATGATCTCTTTGTTATGCTTCATGAATGTGAATTTTGATGTAAGTTTATACAAGTGGGTTTGATAGCTTATATTGTTTATGCAAATGAGCTATTCTTACTCAACATAAACACAATTTACATCAACATTTGCTAATTAATTTTTGATTATGAAATGAAAGTAAAAATGAAATTTGATGATCTATGTTACTAGTTACAATAGTAAATAGATCATACTTAAAATAGTTTTTGCTTTGGCTTCTTTTTCATGAGAATTGTAAGTGGTATAATTGTTGTATTATAGTTTGATGGTTTGAGTTATGTTAACTAATAATATAAACAAACCATACTTATGATAAATGCAATGATTATTTCACTTAATATCAAAGTTAGAGATCATAAATTATGTGTTTGTTGATTTACAAAAATATGAGAGTGGATTTGCCTCTAAATTGTTCTCTAGTTCAATAGTTTACTAATCACATTTCAATTCTAGTTTAGCCTCATTTTAGTTCTATCCAACAATTTCACTCGACTTTGGTATAATTTGATTGAATAGAAATTTTTAAAATCATCAATTCCCTGCGGATCGACCCGTATTCGCCACGTGCTACATTCATACACCGTGCGCTTGCGGTATAAATTTTATTTCAAAATTAGTTCGACGGTTTTCTAATCCGATAGAAATTCCGTCGACGAACACCCACTAAAAGAAAGCAACCATATCATTCATCAAATAAGACTCACTATCGCTCATCCAGTACTCTTCATATATGATAACTCGTATGGCCTCCTTATTGCCGGGAACTAATGGAAATCCCAATTCTCCATTATACTCTAGTATCTCATGTATCGAAGATGATACATGTCTTGCAGCCCAAAGCCGGACATTAGACTCAAAGTCATAGGTCTAGGGTATATGGATCATCACTACCAATCCATGGACGTCCCCACTAATAACACCCTTGCTTCAAGTACAACAGAAAACAGGTTGAGTATCAACGGTTTCTTAGCACATACACTCGAGCCCTCCTCTGCTCCATGATGATATCAAGCCCTTCTTGCTCAATCCAGTTTCCATTATTCATGAGGAACCCTTCCACATTCCCCGATTTAATAGCTCACTCTTTATGAGCCGCCATCTTCAGGACCAACTCCCAACACGGGCCAGCATTCAAAGATTCTAGCTTTTCAACATGTTGCTACATCGGCATACAACTTGTTATGAACAATCCACCATCTCCAGCATGACCTAAAGAACCTCAACAATAGTCCGTAGAAGTTCCAACTCCATACTCTGTCCCATGATAACTCGATGCCCACTCATCCCTAGAGTCGGTACTAACTCATTCACTTAGCTTCTAATAGATAAGCTTCCTCTCATGCCTCTAATACTCTTTTTCAACTGCTTTAGACCCCAACTCATTTCTCCTTGATAATTTGGCCCCTAATCTAAAGCTCCACTTCTAAGTTCTAGAGATAACTCGGCTACCAATCCAACACATCCAAATTTTCCAAAGTTTTGCTGTAAAAAACTTCTTAAACCAAGCTCTATCCAACATGTAAGAGACCGACTCAGAACTCCTTCCCCTATAACTCGGTGCCGACTCACCTCAATAAATCGGTACCATGTCTTCCCTTCAACTCTAAATGAGGTGCAAATTATGATGATGGCTCCTAGTTTTCACCGAAGCCTCTCCTCCAAGTTTCGTCCAATTTCGACTACTTTGCCTCTTATTTGCCCAATTCATCAACCAATCTTCCTATGCATCCATAACACTAACAAACAACACCGAAACACAACATACAAACATAGAATCCCAACAATTACGTCCATTCATACATGTCATACAATCAATCAAATGAACAACACATAGAATTTAACAATCAAGCAACTTCTAATCCAAATCAAGCAGTAATCAACATAATAAAATGAGCGTAGTGAATTACTAAATAATTCCTAGAGCTCATATTAGAATTCATCAATTTAGGGCATAAACATATGTTAACATGTTATTAAAGTTATAAAAAGGATTTTTGGATCAAAATCAACCTTAAATTTTACCTTGTAAACGTACTTAGGATAGTGAGAAGTCAAATATCACTCACTAATTATTAAATTCTACCAATTTGAATGTAGATCCAATCTAGACAACAATGAAAAGCACTTCCAATCAACCATTTTGATGATCTCTAGCTTTTAATCGAAGATCTAATCATTAATTAGTAATCTACTTTGATTTAGAAGGAAATTTGGATGGATTAGGATGAATTTTTGGTTAATTATGGTTTAGACCCGATATGGAAAGAGATGGAAAATTTCTATTTTTACTCTTACAACATCTATTTAAAGTAATATTTAATTAGATTAATGTGCCATCTAATGGGCTTAATTATTTGCACACTAACTCTAGTTAGATGTTGTTAAATTTTAAAACAGCCATAACTTCCTAACCACACGACCACTCTATGACATGGAAAACCTTCGTCCTGAAGAAATGGAACTGGTTTGAGGTCCTAATTTGATTAATATCAAAATTTATAGCCTAAAAATGGTTTTTAGGGTCAAAATTATCACATAGAAATTTGGAAAAAATCATAGGTATGTTATATGTTCCTAAGAGTAATATCCCAAAGTTATAGAATCATAGGACCTTATATGAATAAAATAAAAATATTTATGATTCTCTGGTACGTTGAATATGGGTTATTACAACAACGCCCCCGTGAGCACTACTACTTGGTACCGAGTTAAGAAGTCTATGGGCACACTTGATTTAGATTTGGAACAAGGTGAAGTGCATTTGAGAAATAATGTTGAGCCATAGAGTAGAGATCAGAATGCAAACGTATAACTATAAGAATTAAGGCAAGAAGGTCATCATGGGAATGAAGGGCATAATGACGAGCTAAATCAAAGACATGTGGGGTCCTAAATATTTGAACTGAATCAAGGCTATCGTCTAGTGAAGTTGGTATGGAAAGAACTTCAAGATGGAGCTTCGGGTTTGTGATTGGAGTATGTGAACAAAAACCCATTCAACCCAAACATTCGAATTCACCGGATTTTAAGCTAACTCTCTTAAATCCATATGATGGAACGATGGATCCAATAGTGTATTTAATGAAATATATCCAACGCTTGTGAGAGTTAGATGTTTCAAAGGAAATGATGGACCGATGTTTCTCATTATACTTGAAAGATTTAGAAATGTTGTGGTTTCGATAGTTGGAGAGTGAGTCCATTAGTAAGTGGACCAGATTAGTGGAGAAGTTTATAAATAAGATCAGGGTTTATGTAATGCGACCAAAGAATGTAAGGAAACTTTTGAGTGTGAAACAAAGGCCTGATGAGACCATAACAAGTCACTTACCAGAATCAACGCAGCAACCACTATTGTACAAAACTCAAGCCCATCAATAGTCCTAATGGTACTGTTTTTTGAAATCACCAGTAAGATCAATTTTAAGATAGCTTTGGAGAGGGATCCAAAAGTGGATCTTGCAAATTTTTACTATGAAGCCAAGTGATATTTGCTCCAGGAGAATGCAGCTGCTAAGAATGCTGAGGTCTAACACTATAGATGATGTGGGAGCATCCAAGGCAGGATATAGAAATGATAGAGGAAAATGAAAAGATGACTGTGGCTTCGGTGGACCGAAGGAACAAAGAAGGAAGCCAAAATTTTCTTAATACACTGAGTTAAACGAAATCCCATGGACGATATATTTGGACACCCAGAGGTAGATTCCCTGCAAAAAGCATGCTATGAGAGTGCCTAAGGATTGGGTAAGAAGGTCTAGAAAATTTTGCATATTCCATAAGCAGGATGGGCACAAAACGTGTGAATGCTGGCATCTGTGAGACTTGAAGTCAAGGATTTAGGTCAGGTATCATAATCCCATGATCAGGATGAAATGATGTTGGATTTGTTTCATGCATATTGGCTTTGCTTTAAATAAACTACAAGGGACAACTTCCAAGATACCTACTCATGTACAAGATCTCGATCAATCTCAAGGCACACTCTTGGTTAAGGTATGGGGAAATCCTTGACTAAAATAGAATTTTTATTTTCACTTGGTGCATATGATTTGAACTCTATAATTAAATAATGGATATTTGGATTTGGAAATCAATCAAACATGATAACTAACATTGATTCAATGATGGGATACCAACTAAACTTGCTTATTTCTTAAGCCACATGATATATAGTGATAGGATTGGGTTCCCCTGACTTGAGAGATGAGGTGATGACCCATGAAGTGCACTACCCTGGCTAGAGAGCAAGTGGATGGACTTATACAGGACAACAAGTCCCTTCACCGAAGAGTTAATGGATGGACGAGCTCGGATATTGGTCCCCCTCACCAAAGAGCAAATGGATCAGACTCAAACTAGATACGGTATAATGTGATCCAAAGTGATTAGAAACTAAGCTAGATATGTGGTTATGGGATTAGGAGAGTTCATAAACTAGACTAGATATTGATTACGTTATTTGGAGAGATTGGAAATTGAACTTTTTGAATGCCTCTTGTCATTAAAATGATTTGATAATGATTAACTAATTATGGCTCTTCCTTGATTCGATTAGGCACCCTTATGATGGGATACTAGGTTATACTGGACAAGTTATAAGTAGTACTCCAATTTATGGCAGTATATTTTCAAAATTAATGATTCATGACAACATGATATCTGATTCATCTATGATATTAAATCCTGGGGAATTTGATATTGATGTATGATATCACAATTCTGAGGGAAGTGGAATGATTATGATTTATGACTAAAACTTAGGCACGGACTTGAATCCTTTGCTACGATGGCTAGATCGACCTTTGTTTTACAAGTGAATTTAAGGAAACTAAATGATTCGCCACAATTTGTCCAGTCGATAGCTAAAGAACTCAACCGTCGATGACGTACCAGCTTCAATATTTGTTAACCAATGAAGCACACCTTATATTCACAAAGTGTGCTGTAATGACCCATAATTTTATCACTTGAATTGGAATATTAAATTAATTTTAAATATTCAAATAATTGTTTTGAATAATGAATAATTCACTTTAATTATTACATAATGATAATAAGTGATTTATAATGTTTTTTATAAATATAGTTTATAAAGATATATAAACTTCGTTGCATTCTGGCAGTTTGACATCGTATTTTTATAAATGGGTTCTTATATTATTTAAAATAGTTTTATAGCTTATTTAATGTTGTTTTAAATATTTAAAGATGATGATAAATTTATTTTCAAATTTTGTTTACATAAACAAATAGTTTTATTCAAAACTGAACATATGACCGGGATTTGGATTCCGGATTTTCAACGGTTTAAAAAATAAAAATTATATTCAAATGTTGCAATGAAAGTTAAAATGACATATATGCACATATAAAAAATTAATAAAATATAAGTTAAAAATAATTATATAAAACTAAGTGTTATTAGTAAAAGTAAGCAAGGAAGATATTTTTCACAAACGTTAAAATGAAAAAGAAAACTTAAAATCAACTCACCATCACTTACACACCTACAACCTAAGACATCATGAAGTGATGGAAGGTACATGGAGAGGGGTTCGGCCGAAACTATGGTGAAAGGGGAGGGGCATTTTGGTAATTCCACGCACAAGAATTTCTGACCTATAAATACACATGCATATCTTCTTCCTTTCTTCAAAAATTCACTTCACTTCTCTTCTTCTTCCTTTTCTTCTTGAGTTCTCTAATAGCTCTTCTTCAATGGCTTCCTAAACAATAAAAATATTTAAACACCGCGTCGAAGTTCTACTAAAATTGTTTCCATACACATAATATGTCAAATCACTTCAAAAAATTAGCCAAAATCCACCTCTTCAGTGAACGGCCCACACAACCACCATCTCAAAGCCAAGCTTCCACCTCTACATAAGCTTGGTCGAGCATCACTAAGGTCCGAGGGCAAGTTCCATAAGCTTCAGTGCGGAGAAAGGGATTGTTTCGTCGATTGAAAACATTTAAAGCCCAGTAGCATGAAGTGAGAACACTACTTCCATCTTATTTAAATTCATGTTAAAATTATTAATGATTTATGCTATGCAAGTATATTTGGTTGATTAACATAGGTTGGATGCTAAGATAATTAATTATTGGATGATTGGTTGATAATATGCTTGGTTGGGTTGGAAATTATTCACGGTAAAATACACATCGAATTTAACAAAGGAATCACTTTCCTTTATGAATTATAATGCTATATAGAGCATTTTTAACTTCTTTAAAAATGGATAAAAATGGTTTATAAATGTTTTATAAATATTTAAACACATTTGGAAAAGTTTGAAAAATATTTCAAAACAGAGTCAAAATAAGCACGTTGCGTAATGGTAGCTCGCAATTTCGCACCTAAAATAATCCATGTATGTAATGGAATACGAGTTGGAATTCTTTGGAATATGAATTTTTTGGTCCTTCATGAATATAGTTTTCAAATGGAAAGAAAAATCAAGATTTCATTTAGTGAAGTTTGAAATATGTCCAAATCAAGTTTTCAAAATAACCGCGTTTTTACAGTTCGAAAAATATTGGTTTCAACAATTTGAAAATGGGTATTTTCAGTCTTTAAAAATATGAAATAAGTTCCATAAAAATGTTAAAATGTTTTAAAGGGATTTGAGTTATAAAAATGGACGTAAATATATAATGGATAAGTATTTTGATCTACAAAGCTGTAATATCACTATTCACCATCAATTTAACAACCGTATTTGGCAATTTTCAAATAAATGATTTAAACTTGGATTTCCCCTCCCGAATCTTTTGGAAATGTCTTCCAAATAACCATACAAATATTTTAAAGTTTTAGAGTCGGCAAAATAACTTGACTGCCTTATGGATGATAAAAATGTAGTCTCTAGGTTGGAGTTTGGAAAATTAGTTGCTTGCTTCCCCTATCTACTGGGCTGGCCCAACGGAGGGGATTGCTATTTTGATTTACTTGAACCACATTTTTCCTAAGATAAAAGAGAAGAGATTAAGAATTTTTTTTCCAAAAGTTAAACATGATTTAAAATAGAATTTTGATGGTAAAGAGAACGTTCTAATTAAACTCCGCATTAAATTCTGAGGAGGGAACCCATACTATCCATGTGAATTTAAAAGGTGATTTCACTATTATTCAATGAAAGTATAGGTTGAATTCGGAAATTAATATTGAGCATAATTAGTCTAAAATCTATGAATCCTTTTTTATTTGCACTAATTGGTTTGGGTATATAGTAAACGATGTCTTAAGTAACATTATTTTTAACTTCAAAGATAAATTTTAAAAATAAGCAATCTCCTTTATGATTGAGATTATAACAATAATAAAAGATGGAAATATTTTTCCTAAGTAATTTAAGTAAATATTTGCTATTTCCAAAGTTAAAAAGAGGTTTAACAAATCTGTATATACTAAACATAAATGGTTTAAAATAAATCTCTTAAGATATTTTATTGGACATAAAGATATTAATTAATTGAATGATGATCACAAATCACCCACATACTTAACATCTTTTCATCAGTTTAATTGGTTCAAAGAGACATGGATCAAATTTGGGTGATTCCTATTTGAAAACCATTTTGAACCAATATATGCATTCAATAGTGAAGACTTGTTGAAGACATTGATTTTGAAGACGAAGATCTTTATAATGTAAGGCCGCTTGCCACTAACTTCGTGATTCCCAATATTGGTGGCAATAGTACCTTCATCTTGAAATTTTCAATGCAAGAATTGCTTGCTTCTAGTCATAAGGGTGATTCTCAAAAAGGATGTAATAGGAGTACCTTCGGTTTGTCTTCTTCCTGGATGACTTGTATTAATGAATGCCTGACTTTGCATTTTTAAGATCGCGTACATTGGTTTTTACAAACATACATCTATTTGGTGTTGTAGGAGGTAACCCGTCTTATACTTAACACTCTTCTTTGAGGTGTATGAACTTGGATGTTATACTTTTATGGAGACCAATTTGTGTGTCGTCAAAAATGGCAATGTGGCATTCAAAGTGGGATTTGCTGTTTGGAGAAAGGAAAAATGTTACCTCAAGCCTTGCACATCGGTAGTGGAAAAAACATGGTAGATGTGGCAAGGCAACGTAGGTCGCACCCATTAGGAGATGATCATCACCTTTCTAGATTTTCTTTTATATATTGGGTTTGCTGTGTATGCTGTGGCTATGGATAGGTCGGGACCGACCAAGGTGATGACATATTTGTTACTATCCATGATAGAGATAGGCCGGTTTTGTGTTAATAAAGGGTAGCGGGGATATGCCTCGGTACATTCCTCTAGGGTTGTACTGTACAGAAGATAGTCCCTTTCCTTTTCGTTGTTGGAACCCATTCTCCAATATATGCCTATAACGGATTTGATTGTATACCTGTATATGCTAGTGAATTTAATAAATGTAACAATTATGGCTATTTTAACATGTTATTTGAAAAAAAATTCAATGTAATGTTATTACAAATAATATCAAATGATTTGATAAAATGTTTTGTTTACCTAAGATAAAAACCAGTCCGTATTTATGTGCGGTGTGGTCTTATGAGATACTCTTCTTTTCTAAGGTGTTATTTGACATCAAAGTCGATTTATGACACTATCATATATCTTTATTAATAGTTTAAATACATTTGGTGTCACACTTTTTTGATGTCACTAAAAATGCCCCTATACGGTATTAAAAAAATCTTAATATTTCTTAAAAATAGGATCTAACAATTAAACTTGTTTGATATTAATGAATCTTAATATCTTCTAAAAATAGGATCTAACAATTAAACTTCTTTACACATTCAAAAAGCCAATCTGCACTTAAAATAGGATCTAACAAGTAAACTGTTTTTCTTTAATTAACTACATATTATATGTGCACATAAATGTGAATATATTTACATCCATATTTTATCCATTATTATTTAAATAAATGTCATAGTTGGGTATTTTAACATGTTTAAACCAAAAATCAATTATTTACATATCACCATATTTTAATCTTTATACAGGGGCAAAATGGTCATTTTTGTGCATGTGCTAATTTGATAATTTTTACTTCGACATTTTTTTATGATTTTTATAGAAATTTAGATGTAAATGGAAGAGAGTTTAATGGAATATATGCATGCACAAGAGAATACAAAGGAATGAAGAAGGAAATAATTCAAACTCATGATCATGGGAAATCCCACCAACTTACCTAAAACTACAATTAAAAGCTAATGAATAACTAAGTGGAGGTTAAAGCTTCATGCATATTTGATGATGGATTAATTAGAGGCTAAAGGTTACTGGGTGGTCACACTTCCTAAAGGGCATTTTGGGAAGCACCCTAAAAAGTGAATTAGGGGTTTATGCATGTATAAATAACCCACTTATGTACATGTAGATATCTTCTTACTCTTCTTATTGCTTAGGAAATTAGCAAGTTGTAAACACAAATCAAAGTGAAGTAAAAATGGCTTGCTAAGCCTTCTCTTTTTGCTGCATGCTTCTCTTTACTTTTATGCTTATGTTTATTTCTATGCTCTTTTCTTTTCATTGTTAATAGTTTAGATTTACATACATGCAAGTAGTGTAGTTCTATTTTATTTCTTTTATGCAAGTAGTTTAGTCTCATTTTCTTCCTTTGTTTAATATCTATTTCTTTTGCTTTTAATGTTGAAATGTACATGTGTTGATATGATAACACATATGAGTAGCTAAACCCCTTCAATTTAGGGTAATGAAGCTCTCAAATATTATGTAGATTCAACATTTCTATGATTTATGGTCTCTTTTATTTGTGCTTCACGAAAGTGGATTTTGATGTAAGTTATACAGGTGGGTTTGATAGCTTATGTTGCATTTGCAAATGAGCTATTCTTATTCAACATAAACACAAATTACATCATCATTTGCTAATTGATTTTTGATTTTGAAATGAAAGTAAAACAAAATTTGATGATCTATATTACTAATTATAATAGTAAATAGATCATACTTAAAATAACTTTTGTTTTGATTTCATTTTCATAAGAATTGATAAGTGGTTTATTTGTTGTATTATAATTTGATGGTTTAACTTATTTTAATTAATAACATAAATAAACCATACTTACGATAAATCCAACTATTATTTCACTTAATATCAAAATAGAGTTCATAAATTATTTGTTTGTTGACTTACAAAAATATGAGAGTGGATTTGTCTCCGTATTGTTTTCAAATCTCATAGGTTTTAATCTCATTTCATTAAAGTTTTAGCTTCATTTTATTACTATTTGTAGTTAACAATCTTCTCTCATTTTGGTCTAATTTGATTGATTAGAAAATTTTAAAATCTTAAAAATTCCCTAAGGATCGACCTGTACTTGCCGCATACTAACATTTGTACGCCATGTGCTTCCGGTTAATTTTATTATAAATTTTTCGATGATTTTCTAAACCGATAGAAATTCGTAGTAAAACAAGTTTTTGACGCCATTGCCGAGAAGTAGTTTTGATTTTAGTTTTCTATTTTTTGGATTATTTTGGTTTAATTTTTGTGTGATTTTATTTTGTATGTTTGTTTGCATATAAAATAAAACAAAAAAAATTGTATGTTTGTTGTGTGAATTTTGCTTTCATTTGTTTGTCTGCTTGTTTTTATTGTTTGTTCTGCATTTACATTGCATTTCCATTTAAAAAGAAATATACACAATCTCAATTGGAGAAGAATTTTTTTTATTTCATATACATTTTTACATTTCATATTTGCATTTACAATTTTCAATTACATTTACATTTCATTTTGATTTTGCATTTGCATCTGCCTCTTCTTGTATTTCTGCCACTATCAACAATCTTCCCTATGTCATCACTCAACCAAACCCTTATTCACTGTGTTCACTACAACACACTGTCATTCTCCAACCATCACCAACTGTTTCTCCTCCACAACAGACATCAATACTCAACCTGCCTCATTTCACAAGCAACTTCTAACCTCTGCCTAAATTTCAAAACTGCCAGCATTTACATACCTCTTCAAACATCACTATTGCCCATTGCTTACATAACCACGACCACTCCACTGACAATCTCAATCAACAAGTCCCCCTCCACTTCACTGAACCTAGAAACTTCATCACAATCCAACAATCATCTTCCATTCAACACCACAATATACAGAAAACTGCAAAATCACTAGGACCAAACTCACAAACCCACGCAGCCTCAACCGTAAGCCACTACGCCACCTCAATCGCAAATGCAAAATCCGAATTTCAACTACCCAAAAATAACAACCTCCCCGACACTTCAATCGCTCAGCAACCCTCCTCTTTCAGTCACTGCCTCAAACAAGCACACTCCCGTCACCAAACACAAATAATACCATCATCACAAACCACACAACCAAATTGCTGCAATTCACCACGCCATCCCCTCTTTTAAAAAATACACAACCTTTCTCTCCTTTAGCACACCTGAACCCCACTTCACAAACAACAATGCATACCTCCCCGACATCACCAAAGCTATCACCAAGCAACACAAACCTCGCCGCAACTTCCTCATCACCTGATATGAATCTAACCTGTGCAACCACAACGAAATCCAACCACCTTCAACCAATCAGCAATCAATTGCTCAACTCCCAATGAAACCCACCGCTTCAACCCGCAAAATCCACAACTTCGAACATCGCTTAATCGCCCCTCGAATAAACTACTGCGACCACAATCGAACCGCTGCAAATCGCGGTTTTGATTGGAAAATTTTCTATTGATTTGGGAAATTTTGAAATCTATTTTAGGAATTTTTAAAATCGCATTTTCTTTTTTGGGATAAGTTTAGTTCGAGGGCGTCGGCAGGTTGTAAGATTTTATTTATTTTTGTTATCATTTTCGAATGGGCTTCTTTGTTAACTTTTGGGTCGAACCGTGTTGTTAAAAAAGAAGAAGTTAAAAAAAAATTGTGTGTATAGCTTTTTTTTAAGTTTCTTTCAAACCTTACAAAAATAGTTCCAATTTTTTCTTGTTTTGTTTTTGTTTCCAATTTGATTTCAGTTGTTTTGTTTTTTTAAGTTCGAGTTAATTTCTTCCTTTGGTATATAAAAACAAACTTGTATATATATCGTTTTTATTTTTCAGCTTGCCAAAGCAGAAAATTGCAAGAAACAAATGCTTTGCTTGCTTAAAAAAAATCGTCTCTTAGAAAAAATTGCTAATAATCTGCACGCTATGGTATCGTGCTTTCATATCTTGTTTTTAATTTGATTTGCATTGTTGGTTGCTTGCATTTATATATATATATATATATATATATATATATATATATATATATATATATATATAATTCAAAATCTAAAAGCGAAAACAAACTTCATTTTAGTTGCATTGTAAATTCACGTTTAATTTTTGTTTTGCATTCATCTCATCTTATTTTTATTTTCCAAGGGCAATACCCTAATTCACATAAGGTGTGAGATTTCATCACATTTTTCTTAGCCCACAAATCGCATTTCATCGTAGAATTTGACTAATAATAAAGGTTAGACATTCGACTAAAGGGTGTCGCGAGCTCACCTAAGGCTTAATTATATCTTAACAATTGTCTTCTTTGAACAAGTTTATTTCTTGATGTGTAGGCTACGGCAGAGCAATAATCATTTATAAATATTACGGTGATTCATGAATATTATAGTGGTTGCTCTTTGAAGATACTTAAACCTTCATGTTGCATTGCTACGGTGATTCGTGGTGCACCGATAACCCCTACCCGTTATCTAGCTAAGAAATATTTCTGTTGATTTAAGACAAAGTGTGATTATACAATTTTGAGTTAGGAGCGACTAAGGACATAAAATTATAATTAAGTCCTTTGCATTCGTTTAGTTGCATCAGTTCATGCATGTTTAAAAAAATCCAAAATCCAAATAAAAAATTGTAAATTTTACTTAACTTAGCTTTTAATCCTGAAAAATCCTTTTTCCTTTCCTTTCAAAATTTTCAATCAAAAAGAAAAATCAAAAAAATATAAAATTCAAAATCTAAAACAAAGAAAATCAATTTTCATTTTATAAAAACAAAAAAATTCCTTTTGGTAAATATTTGAAATCTAAAAATTTTAAAAATAAAAAAATTTACAAAAACAAAAAC
Organism: Allium cepa; assembly: GCA_030765085.1. Taxonomy (NCBI): domain Eukaryota; kingdom Viridiplantae; phylum Streptophyta; class Magnoliopsida; order Asparagales; family Amaryllidaceae; genus Allium; species Allium cepa. The sequence goes on from CM060941.1 coordinate 515,069,024, forward strand.
ATATTAAAATTTGAAAAGGCAAAAAAAAAAAATCAAACTTTTCTTTTGAAAATAATTTCACTTAATAAAAAAAAAACGAAAACAAAAACAAGTTTTCACTTCATTCTCTTATCTCGTTTCATTCCCTAATCTCGTTTCTAATTTCTTTCTCTTCTCGACTTTCACTTGTGCATGAGTACTTGAACTTGTGACACAATAACAAATCGTTAGATATGTGACTCAATAACTAATCGTTTAATTCGATTAGACGATCCTCCCAAAATGGCGAACGAGAACGCCCCTTGAAATCCCATGGATAGAATCTTTCTCAATAGAGTTTCTATTCCATCTTGCATCATATTACCTGCCCCTACGGGTAAACATTTTGACATTCACTTGAACCATATTGCCACGCTTCCAAAATTTGACAATTTGAACACGATGACCCATACATTTTCTTGACTAAATTCAAACAATTTTGCACAACAATGAAAGTCCAACAATTTTCCGATGACGGAATCAAACTTCGCTTAATTCCATTTGCTCTTACGGATTATGCTGAAAAATGGTTGTATAGCTTACCGTCAAACTCGATTAAAACTTGAAAAGAACTCGTAAAAGCTTTCTTAAAAAAGTTCTATTCCTTAGAGAAAAAAACGTGTAAAATACGAAATGAAATTTTCAATTTTCATCAATTTAGGGGAGAATCATTTGGAGAATATTTTAAAAGATTCAAAGAGCATTTGATAAAATGACCACACCATAACTTCAAAAAATGGATGATTTGCCAAATCTTATACGATGGACTCGAAAACAGCTCACGAACCATGCTCCAATCAATGTGCCAAGGCAACTTTCTTACCTAACATCATGATAATGCTTGACAATTTCTTGAAAACCTCACTAAAAGGTCATCCCAATGGGAACGTTCAAACGAAAAATCAATTTACTCACGATCGAGCGCACGCTCAATAGGATCATCTTTGGCATTGGAAGCTAAAATCGACGCAATGATTAACAAATTAAACAACATTTTCTCATCAAAAAAAATGAATCAAGCTTCCCAACCCATGTGTTATAAATGCAACGATCTTAATCATATAGCCGATCAGTGCCCTAATTCTGTCGAACAAATCAATGCTTTCAATAAAGCCAAAAACGACCTATTTTCTCCAACGTACAATCCTGGTTGGAGAAATCATCCGAAATTTGCTTGGAACCAAAAAAATCCAAAGACGCAATTCGTCCTAATTTTCAAGCATTTTTGAATAATGCTCCGAATCCTTCCTTTCAGCCTAACCATTTTCAACCAAACTTTACAGGTCCGTCTTATAATCAACTGGAACAATCAAATTTTCAACCATATCCTGCTCATCCTCCCCGGGATGATAAACGTTTAAGTTCACTTGAGAAAATTCTTGAAACGTTGGCTAACGAAACTATTTAAAGCCTTCAATCAAACAGCAATTTGCAAAATTTATTGACCTCATATATGCAAAACACAAACCAATCGATTGCAAAACTTGAAATGCAAATGAGTCAATTAGCCACGTCTGAAAGTGAACGCAAATGAGGAAGATTCCCAAGCCAGCCTATTCCAAATCCCAGAAATCAAAATGCAAATTCAAATCAAGCCCATGTTGTTCAAGATATCAAGTCACCCAATTGAATGCTATCACAACTTTATGTTCTGATAAACGAATCGATAATCAAGTCGTTAATCCAAACGATTTAATAGAAACCTCTCTCAACACTTCTAAAATAACAAGCGAATCTAAAAAGAATATGGAACCAAATGTTGAATCGAATGCCTATAAAAATTCTTCTTCTACTAAAGTAAACCCATCTATTAAGTATCGTGTCCCATTTCCACATCACCTCTGACCCAAGAAACACTCGGACCAAATGGAAAAGGTACTAGAAATTTTTAAACAAGTGAAAGTGAACATCCCGCTTCTTGACATTGTTCAGCAAGTCCCAACGTACGTGAAATTTCTTAAGGACTTGTGTACCCAAAAGCAATACGCTACAGTGCCCAAAAAAGTCTTCTTAGTCGCCAATTTGAGTGAAGTCTTGTCCCAATCCATGCCTGTTAAATACAAAGATCCTAGTTGTCATACGATTTCGTGTACAATTGGAGACAAGACGATTAACAAATGCTTGGTAGACTTAGGCACGAGTATCAATTTGATTCCATACTCTATGTATGAAGAATTAAGCTTAGGTGAGCTAAAACCCACAAAGGTCATGCTTCAATTCACTGACCGTTCCATTAAGAAGCCTATGGGAGAAATCGAGGATGTGCTCATTCGAGTAGGGCTATTCATATTCCCCATTGATTTTATCTTTCTCAAAACATAACCCGTGACAAATCCTACGAGTCAAATTCCAATGATTTTAGGCCTATCATTCTTAGCAATCTTAAATGCCTTAATCAATTGTCCCAATGGTTCGATGAAATATCTTTTGAAAACATGACTTCGGATCTCAACATTTTTAATCTTATAAGCCAATCAAATGAACCTCACAACCAAGCATTGGAAGTTAGTTCCATTCACGAAAACTTCAGAAATGAGGCACTTGACCTTAATGACGAACGCGAAGCTAAGTATGAAAAATTATTTCACGAAATCCCCAATGAGATTTAATACACTCTTCCTTTGAATCACTTCCAATTGATTCTGAATCACAACCCTATTCTTTGATCAAGCAACTCCTGAAGTTGGACCTCAAGCCCCTTCCCGATCACCTTAAGTATGCATACTTAGGTGAAAAAGAAACTTGTCCTATCATAATTTCTGACTTTCTTTCTCTTGACTAAGAAGCTTCTCTTCTCTCTATACTTTCCTAAAATAGAGGAGCAATTGAGTGGTCCATTACCGATATTAAGCGAATTAGCCCTGCTATTGTTCAACATCTCATTCACTTAATTGACGAAGCCAAAGCCACTCGTGATGCGCAACGGAGGCTTAACCCAAAAAAGAAAGATGCGGTTCATGACGAAATTCTTAAGCTTCTCGATAACGGTATCATATATCCCATCTCCGATAGCTTGTGGGTTAGCCCAATTCATGTCGTGCCTGAAAAGTCCGGACTTACCGTTATAACAAACGACGCTAACGAACTCATTCCTACTCGGACTCAAACTAGTTGGCATGTTTGCATCGATTACCGAAAATTAAATGTTGTAACAGGAAAAGATCACTTCACTTTTCCATTCACTAACCAAATGTTTGAACGTTTGGCAGGCCACGAATTCTACTACTTCCTTGATGGTTATTCCGGCTGTAACAAAATTCTAATCGCTCCCGAAGATCAAGAGAAAACGACTTTCATGTGTCCATTCGGTACACTTGCTTATCGACATATGCCATTCGTACTTTGTAATGCTCCTGCTACTTTCCAACTATGCATTCTTGGCTTCTTTTCTGACATGATTGAACGCTTTCTAGAAGTTTTTATGGAAGATTTCTCTATCTTTCATGATTTTTTTTGAATATTTACATCATCTTGAGTTGGTTCTAAATCGATGTAAAGAAAAACATTTAACTTTGAATTGTGGAAAAATGACACTTTATAGTCAAAGAAGGCATAGTCCTAAGACATATCATCTCAAATAAAGGCATTGAGATAGATAAAGCAAAAGTTGACGCAATTGTAAACATACCCATTCTCAAATCTATTAAGGACATTCGATCATTTCCGGGACACGCTAGCTTTTACTGACACTTTATGAAAGACTTTAGCAAAATCGCTTGTCCTTTGATGGCTCTTCTCGGAAAAGACTATCCATTCGATTTCAACTCTGAGTGTATGTCTTCTTTTGAACGTCTTAAGAACGAAATAATTTCTACTCCAATCATTTGCACACCCAATTGGGATCTTCTTTTCGAAATGATGTGTGATGCTTCTAACTTTGTAGTTGGTTCTATCTTAGGACAACGCATCAACAAAATCCTTCATGTTATTTACTACGCGAGTATGACTTTGAACGACGCTCAACTCAACAACACAACAACAAAAAAAGAGCTTCTAGCTGTCTTTTTATGCACGAAATGTTTTGAGCTTACTTGATAGGTTCACACATCACGGTCTACGCTGACCTCTCTTCGATACCTTTTTGCCTAAAAGGATGCTAAATCTCATTTGATTTGTTGGATCCTTTTACTTCGAGAATTTGACCTTATAATCAAAGATAAAAAAGGATCCGATAATTTCATAGTCGATCACTTGTCTCGTCTTCCCAACGCACCAATACCTTTACCAATCAATGAAAATTTCCCGAACGAGTATTCTTTCTGTCTTCATCGATCCGTGGTATGCCGACATAGTGAACTATTTAGTCACTAAAGAAACTCCTTCATTTTAGTCGAAACAAGATAAATGAAAATTCATGTCCCAAGTGAAATATTTCAATAGGGACGATCCATGCTTGTTCAAGTATTCTCCCAACCAAATCATTCAACATTGCATTCCAGATTGCAAAATCAAGAGTGTTCTCTTGTTTTGTCACGATCAAGCATGCGGTAGACATTTGGTCCTCGAAAAACTGTAGAAAAGGTGCTTCGGTATGGTTTTTATTAGCTTTCTCTTTTCAAAGACTCGTTTGAATTTTGCAAACCTTGCGATCGTTGCCAAATGCTTGGAGGGATTTCTTGATGAAATATGATGCCTCTAAACCCCATTCTTACGATCAAAATCTTTGATGTTTAGGATATCGACTTTATGGGACCTTCTCCCAATTCTTTTGGAAACTTGTATTTCCTTCTTGCTGTTGATTATGTCTCAAAATGGGTCGATGCCGTTCCATGCAAAACCAGCGACCACAAAATTGAAAGTGAGCTATGGATCGTGTAATATGGATATACACTAATACAAAGTGTAGTGATGATAACTATACAATAAATAGTGCGGAATATAAGAGTAATATAATAAAAATGACACCAGGAATTTTTATACTGGTTCGGAGCTCCGTCCTACTTCTATTCCCAGACTCCTTCTTGAATTTCACTAAAACAATAACCCTCACTTAACCGAAGGAACATGTATATACAACCCTTGAGTAGCTGAACAAGGACCTGAGCGGCAGAATAAGATTTTACCTCAACAGCCAAAGTGGACTTCATAAGCCTGAGCAGCATAACAGGACTTCAACAAATACAATAGATTGTTTTGACTTTGTATGTTATAATAACACGGATTTGTCACTTGTACTACACCCTTCCTATAATCTTCTCCTCGAGTATAAATATATATATATATATTTGAAGTTTATGAAGAATAGAAAGGTATAATATTGTTTTAATGCAGAATATTTAAAAGTATAGTTGAAGTAGATTCAAGAGTGTTAGATTAGAAGATAGAAAATTCAGTGATTTGGCATCAAATTAGAGTATGTGTTTATAGAGGTTAGAAAGCAGCGACTGTTGATGAAGAGTTTCGATTGAAGTGTTGCATTTAAATCTTTTCGTAGAGGTTCGTAACTCTTCACAAATAGGTGTGTCTTTTCAAAAAGCAGCTGTTGTAGAAATTCAGTCAACTGAACCTTTGGGTCAGTTGATTGAATATTCAAACGAACTTTAAATATGTATTTGCATATTTGTGTACCTATGCATGTTGCACAGAAATTTCTCGGTCAGTCGACTGAGCCTCTGGGTCAGTCAACTGACCTGGTAATGTTTGTGCAATTTGCACTGTTTACACAGGTATACTATATATATATTATATAATGATTCTAACTTTAAAAACTTTTATAATATATATTTTATATATAAGTTAATATATACGTAAACGAGGAGAGATGTTAACAAAATTGACCTAAGACTAAAAAATAAGAACAATATAATTGATGCACTGATTTTGATGTCTTGCCTCCATGTAGTATATATTCTCTTTTTGTCGTAGCAGTCGTCAAATCTGTATATCATAGTGATTGCTTTGTGTCATGAATCAAAACCAAATCTCAACATTCTCCCCTTTTTTGATTGATGACAACCTGTAAATAGATATAGATTTTGACTATATAATATAATATGAATACTTACTCCCCCTGTATCTTTGGCGATATATACATATATATCCTGCATTCTTAATGTTAGTGATAATTTTCTCCCCCTTTATCATAATAAAAAGGAATAAAGAACGTAAATAATATAGAACAAAAAACTACTACTTATAATGCAAGGTATCAGAAAAAATTAACATTTAAAGCATGTGATACCCAAGGTTATTATAATTTCCTAATTTTTAGGAAACCATACCCATTTAGGTGCGGTTGAACCTTTAAAAATATAATTTTCATTATTAACTACCATATCAAAATAATCATCAATGTATTTTTCTTTATTTTTCCAATTAACAGGAAGCCAAATACTTAGATAATTTTTATTCATATTTCCCGTTAATGACTTTGTACTTCTAAAGCAATTATAAACGTTATTGGTCATAGCAGTATTTGAATTTCTATAAAAATTGGATTTAGACTTTACTCGTAATCTAGTACTAGCACTAACATATTTACTATACATGAAAGCGTATTTAGTGCTATTTCTTTGATCAGTTTTATTGTATCCTAAACCACCTTTATCATGTAAGGGTTTAGAACTGGATAAAATCATGTTTAAATCGTTTTGGCCTTTATTAAATTTTGCTTTAAAGTCACAATTATTATTTTCAAAGGAAATATTACTGTTTTTCAAAATATCAATTTGCTTTTTTAATTCAGAATTCTCCTTTTTAACACGTACAATGCTCATTTTCAAGAAGAAAAATTCAAGATTTTGAATTATCTAAAGATGATTGTAATAAATCATTTTGTCTTTTCAAATCAAAAATTTCTTTTGAACATTTTTCTCTCATGTTTTCAAATATGGTGTTTTGTTCATCCAAAAAATCTTTAATAGTTATAAAATTATTCTTTGCAACATTAAGTTGATTTTCCAAATTCAACTTCTCATTTTTCAATTTCTTATTTTCAAGTTCTACAGATTTCATCTTCTCTAAAATAATAAAATTAATCTTTGAAATCTTATCTCTTATACTAACTAATTGATTATTATATTTTACTGAAATTTGTAAATTAGAAAGTACTTTTTGTAGTCCTCACTGGTGGCTTTGACCGGGATTTTGCATGTTGTATTTCGACTGGATCATTTTCTGGCCATTATTCTATGATGTTGTGACGATCAATAGAATTCCAAGCTCTGATACCTATTGAAAGTGAGCTATGGATCGTGTAATATGGCTATACAATAATACAAAGTATAGTGATGATAGCTATAAAGTAAATAATGTAGACTATAAAAGTAATATAATAAAAATGACACCAGGAATTTTTATACTGGTTCGGAGCTCCATCCTACGTCCAGTCCCAGACTCCTTCTGCAATTTCATGAAAACAATAACCCTCACTTAACCTGGAGGAATAGGTCTATACAACCCTTGAGCAGTCAAACAAGGACCTGAGCAGCAGAACAATATTTCGCCTCAGCATTCGAAGAGGACTTCATACGCCTGAGCAGTAGAACAGGACTTCAACAAATACAAAAGTTTGTTTTGACTTTGTGTGTTCTAATAACATGGATTTGTCACTTGTAGTACACCCTTCCTATAATCTTCTCCTCAAGTATAAATATATATATTTGAAGTTTATGAAGAATAGAAAGGTATAATATTGCTTTAATGTAGAATATTTTAAAGTATAGTTGCAAGTAGTTCAAGAGTTTTAGATTAGAAAGATAAGAAAATTCGGTGATTTGGAATCAAGTTAGAGTATGTATTTATAGGTGTTAGAAAGCAACGACTGTTGATGAAGAGTTTCGATTGAAGTGTTGCGTCTAAATATTTTCGTAGAGGTTCGTAACTCTTCACAAATAGTCGTGTCTTTTCCAAAAGTAATTGTTGTAGAAATTCAGTCAACTAAACCTCTGGGTCAGTCGACTCAATATTCAAACGAATTCTAAATATATATTTGTAAATTTTTGCACCTGTGCATGTTGCACAGAAATTTCTGGATCCGTCGACTGAGCCTCTGGGTCTGTCGACTGAGCCTCTAGGTCAGTCGACTGACCTGGTGATATCTGTGCAATTTGCACAGTTTACACAGGTATAATATATATATATATATATATATATATATATATTATATAATGACTCTAACTTTAAAAACTTTTATAATATGTATATTTTATATATAAGCTAATATATACGTAAACGAGGAGAGATTTTAACAAAATTGACATACGACTCAAAAATAAGAATAATATAATTGATGCGTCGATTTTTATGTCTTGTCTCCATGTAGTATATATTCTCTTTCTGTCATAGCAGCCGTCAAATCTGTATATCGTAGCGATAGCTTTGTGTCTTGAATCAAAACCAAGTCTCAACAAGAATTGTTGTGAAATTTCTCAAAGTAAATATCTTTCGAGGTTCGGCACACCTCGCGTAATAAACACTGATAAAGGAACCCATTTTTGTAATCGTTCTTTTTAAACTTTAATGAAGAAATACTTGATAACCCATAATTTATCCACTCTGTCTGATCCTTAAACTTGTGGCCAAGTTCAAGTTTCAAATCGTCAGATTAAAAAAATCTTGGAGAAAACTATTAAGAAAAATAAAAAAGATTTGTCTTAGAAATTGATCGATGCGCTTTGGGCTTATCGTACTGCTTTTATACTAACCTTGGGATGTCCCCATTTTGTTTAGTTTAAGGAAAAGCTTCTAATTTACCCGTTGAAATCGAACACAAAGCGTTGTTGGCAATAAAGATCTTAAACTTTGATCTCGAGAAAGCTAGCAAAAACTAAAAACTACAACTTAACAAACTAGAAGAACTTAGGAATGATGCATATGAAAACGAGAAAATTAACAAAGAAAGAACATATTTTTTTCATGGCAAGTCAACACTAAGAAAAACTTTTACGCCTAACCAAAAGTTCTTTTATATGACCCTAGGCATCATTTATTCCCTGGGAAACTTAAATTGAGATGGACCGGACCATTTGTGGTACAAACTTTTTTTCCACACGGTGCCATAGAAATATAAAACCCTAGGGATGGATCGATTTTCAAAGTCAACGGTCATCGTTTGAAACCTTTCTTGGAATTTCCAAGTAACTAAGAGGAGGAGCTCATGATTCTTCATGAGTCAAGCTACGTCTAGTAAGAATGTTCACCCTCTTTTGTAAATATGTACATATTTTTTCTCGTTACACTCATTATATCATGCACTTACTCTGGGGACACAATAAAAACTAAGTGTGTGTGGGGGGGGGGGGTCTCGTTTTCATTTTTTTAAGTTTCATGGCATTTTTGAGTTTTCGTTTTCTTTTAACTCAAAAAAAATCTCAAAATTTTTAACTCTCAAAAACATTTTCTTTTTAGCATTTTGATTTATTTTTGAAGATACACTATAGGATAAGTATAAGTTTTGGTTAATAAATTAAAATTTTTGAAATTTATTTGTCTTAACAAAAATATAAATGAATTTTGATTACAAGTAACAATGGTCTAACTAGTATATAGGAAGGTTCATATGTGTTAATTATGAAGTATATTCTAATTAAAAAAAATTATTTGAAAAAGTGGTAAATTTAAAGTAAAGAATATAATTTTAAGTTAAATGGTTCTAAGATGGTCTTACAAAACTCTCACTTTCTAAAAAAATATAAAAAAACAAAAAAATATATAATTAAAAAAAACATTTGCATATATGTATATATTTCTAACACCTAGAATCATATGTTCACTCGCCATGCTTTGTACCTTTCTCACGTAAGCCCGAAAGGCAGTGCACGATCGGTTTATCTGGCCTCAGTTTATCCGAGTTAGGTGTGTATATAAAAATTCTTTTTAATAACACATACAGCCGATCAGTGTTCACACGTGTATGTTCACCCGCTACGCTCTGTATTCCCCTTACGTAAGCTCGAATGGCAGCGCATGGGTAATATATCTGGCCTCAGCTTATCTGAGTTAGACATATGTAAATATTAATAAAATTTTCAAGTAAGACAGAGTAAGAAATTGAAATACAAGCACTATTTTGAATTTTTTGGTTTAACTTTTTATTGAAAAGAAATGAAAATACCACTTTGACAAACTCTGATAATCAACTAAGGATCCATTTCATAATTATATTGTGTTATCAAGTCTATCTGTTATGACAACTTAATTTTTGTTGGAATTTTTTACAAGTAAAAGGACTTAAGTTTCTTGATAATGACCAGAACTTATATTTAACTTACTCGTGTCGATTTGAAAGAAAATCCTTTATTTGTAAATATTTTTCAAAAACTTGCATTCATCCCATTGTAAATTAATCTTGCATTTTGTAAATTTTTTCACTTTGCATTTGGATTTTGCAGGTAGTATTCGCTAAAAACCCTCACGAGACAACACTCGTCCTACTGGGGACACCCAGAGGTTTAACAGCTTGTTGCATACGCGCAATGCAATCGTGCTCCCTATGAAAATGGATTTATCTTAGTTTTCCTTTATTCGAGGATGAATAAAAAGATAAATATGGGGTATTTGATGTGCACGTAAATGTGCATATATTTACATCCATATTTTATCCATTTTTATTTAAATAAATGTCATATTTGGGTATTTTAATATGTTTGAACCAAAATTCAATTATTTGCAAATCACCATATTTCCATCTTCTTATAGGGGCAAATTGGTCATTTTTGTGCATGTGCTAATTTGAAAAATTTTACCTGGACATTTATTATGATTTTTATAGGAATTTGGATGTAAATGGAAGAGGGTTTCATGGAATATATGCATGCCCAAGAGAATACAAAGAAATGAAGAAGGAAATAATTCAAACTCACGATCATGAAGGACCCCACCCACTTACTAAAACCTACAATTAGAAGCTAATGAACAACTAAGTGGAGGTTAAAGCTTCATGCATATTTGATAATGAATTAATTAGAGGCTAATAGTTACTTGGTAGCCACACTTCCTAAAGGGCATTCTGGAAGCACCCTAAAAAGATAATTAGGATTTTATGCATGTATTAATAACCCACTTATGTACATGTAGATATCTTCTTACCTTTTTTACTACTTACTAGAATTGGCCCGTGCTTTGTACATGGGCTGTTTATATTATTATAAACGGAAAGCAAGGGCATTTTCGAAATTTCAAAACGACGCCGAGTAAATTAATTCAACGAATTTTCTTTATTAGTAGTAGAGATGAAATTAGAAAGTTGTAAACACAAATCAAAGTGAAATAAAAGTGGGCCCCTTAGCCTGCACTTTTCTACAAGCTTCTCTTTACTTTTATGCTTATGTTTGTCTCTATGCTCTTTTCTTTTCATTGTTAATAGATTAGATTTACATTCTTTCAAGTAGTGTAATTTTTTTTTATTTCCTTTATGCAAGTAGTTTAGTCTCATTTTCTTCCTTTGTTTAGTTTTTATTTCCTTTTCTTTAATTGTCGAAATTTACATGTGTTGATATGATAACGCATATGAGTAGCTAAACCTCTTCAATTTAGGGTATTGAAGCTCTCAAATATTATGTAAATTCAACATTTATATGATTTATGGTCTCTTTTATTTGTGCTTCATAAAGTGGATTTTGATGTAAGTTTATACAAGTGGGTTTGATAGTTTATGTTGCATTTGCAAATGAGCCATTCTTATTTAACATAAACACAAATTACATCATCATTTGCTAATTCATTTTTGATTTTGAAATGAAAGTAAAACAAAATTTGATGATCTATATTACTAATTACAATAGTTAATAGATTATACTTAAAATAGCTTTTGCTTTGACTTCATTTTCATAAGAGTTGATCAGTGGTTTATTTGTTGTATTATAGTTTGATGGTTTCAGTAATGTTAATTAATAACATAAATAAACCATACTTATGATAAATCCAACAATTATTTCACTTAATATAAAAAATAGAGATCATAGATTATTTATTTTCTGATTTACGAAAATATGGGAGTGGATTTGCCTCTAAATTATTTTCTAATCTTATTGTTTTTAGTCTCATTTTCATTCTAATTTTAGCTTCATTTTATTACAATTTGTAGTTAACAATCTTCTCTCATTTTGGTCTAATTTGATTTGTTAGAAAATTTTAAAATCTAAAAATTCTCTACGGATCGACCCGTACTCGCCACGTACTAACGTATTTATGTTGTGCTTTTTTACCAATTTTTTAGAAATTTTCTAAACCAATAGAAATTCGTCGTTAAACAAAATTCGTTATTCATTAATTAATAATACTTTTTCGTTGTGTTTTTCGATTTTTAGCATTTGAAAGGACATGTATTTATACCCGTCCAGAATGAGCTTAGTATAGACTTTGATATATGTATTTAAAAGTTCTTCCACTGTGAACATGATTAAAATAATATATGTTATTCCATTCATGTGAGATTGTATTCTATCTTCTTTTTCATTTTACCTTTATCATTTGCCTTTTTATTCAATTTGGGTTGGACATGTGTGGTATATTGTCAACCTAAACTATATGAAAGTGCAGATCGTTACATATGATATTAGAGCTTAGGTTAAGTTGAACACCTTTGACTGATAAGGTTAAAGTCTCATAAGAGAGTAATACCCTACGATGATTAACTCATTAAAGATACGGTAAATGACTCCCAAGAATGATTTGAGAGTATTATATGAGTGTGCATTTGTTGATGCTATATATAAATAATTTATTTTCAAAAACTGGTAAATGAAATAATTTTATCTAGGATTGTAATTTGAATATAAAAGGGTCATTTTATTCAAAAGATATAGCTAAATATGGGATAATAATATTTAGCTATTACCATGGGTTGGTTAAAAGACATAAATTGGTATAGGAACATCTTGTAATTAGAATTTCACATTTTGACTATAAGATGTTTCATAAAGATTATAGTTTATGAAGTTATGTTAGTAAGAAACTTGTTAAAATATGGTATTAGATTTAGGTTAGAATAATTAAAAAGCTTATTATATGTTTCTAAGTATTTCTTTGCCTATTATGGAAGCCTTCCAATTACGGCAGGAATTATTCAAAAAGGGAACCATCAAGAGAAAATTAGGGGTAAAGTGATGACTCAATAATCCTTTCAAGTGACGAAAGCTCAACCGAAAACCGTATGCCATAGGTAAAGGAAGAGTTTGATAAACTACCTATTGCTATGAAGATGGGTATCCTATGGCTGTAATTCTAGTAGAACCCAAGGCGCCGAAAGTAGTATTATTTTCCAATGACAAAGAAGTGATCCATATAACAGATGATGTAGAAGTAAGTCAGGGATCATTAGACAAAATGATGTGGGTAATAGATCTAGAAGAATCAGAACTTGAGGAAGTTCCAAAAGAGAATCCCAATATGTTGGTAGAAAGGAATAGCGTAGATTCAACAACATATAATGCATAGATGGACGACATCCCCAATGAATCAGAAAATAGTAACAATGATCACATTATCTTGGAGATGGGAATTCCCATATCTGAAGGAGAGTCACACATTTTAGGTATTGATTTGGAAGGAATGACAGAGAATGAGGAAAAAGAAGAGGTGTTGGACCTCCTTTCAAGAAACCCTGCTGGTCAACCTCGGGTTCCCCAGGGACAACTCTGCATCCTATTAGATGGAATCTTAAGAACAAAGAAGATGATGGAGCAGACGATGAATAGAAGGAAGAAGAGTTTGAGGCGGTAGTGTTTTCAGATTTGGATGATCCGTTGACCTTCAAGTTCGATTGATTTGGTATGCGTTTTGGTAGGGTTGGAAGTTGCTTAGGCTAATAGTATTTTGGATATCCTAATTATATTAGGAATATGTTAATATAATTATCATGGGTATGTAAAACAACTAATTAAGGTTTAAGTATATTTGATTGAAAATGTAATTGTTCGAATTATGATATATATATATATATATGCATGATCCTTATTATGTCTTCTCTTATCTCATATTGAAATGATTAGGAAATTTTTAATACGAATTTTACTTCTTTGATAATATTGTTTATAAAGTAAAACTATATCTTTATAAAAATGTTTGAATAAAAGATACATTGGTATTTCGAAATAATAAAATTGGTATTTAAATTTTTGATAAAGTTGATTCAAAAATAAATTTATTTTTAAAAATGACCGTTTTGACAAACAAGTATTTTGATAAATGTGATTTTGATAAGTTAAACTTGGCGGAAGATTCTAGTAAATCCTTTTATTGAAAGCTATGTTTTTGTTAAACTTTTAAAAAGAGTATTTAAATAAGAAGAATGGCTTTTAAAGATATCTTCTAAATAAGGGTTAAAAATATTGGGATATACGAAAAGGTTTAAAATATTTGAATGAGATTTTATGAAATGTTGTCATAAATAATTTTGAAAAAGGAATTTGATATAACTAAGTACGTATGAGTTACGTAGATCATTTCTTCGCACTATTCTGATCTAAGGTTGGAGTACGAAATTTTGAGGTGTTTACACCGGTCCGAAAAAAGGATTTATCACTTAATTCTTGAAGTCGAACATTGATGAGAGTTTGTGGTTGGATACCAACGTTTTCTATCATAGTTGAGAGCTATGAAACGGAAGTGAGGTTTTCTGATCAAGAAGCCTGATCATGTCTACACTAGAGGATCTAGAGATCAATGCTAGTATGGAAATAAAAGTGTATATTTCAGTAGGAGATCGAATCAGATATTACATATGATCTATGTATATCACACATAATTAAGTTTAAAGATAATATTTTGGATAAACCCTTTGGATTTTGGGTTGTGGTGAAATTTCAAGGACAAAATTCTTTTAAGGGGGAAGACTGTAACATTCTGTAATTTTACCACTTTGAACTAAAATATTTAATTAATTTTAAATATTAACATAATTAAATGATGAATAATTCACTTTAATTATTATATAATGATAAATAAGTGATTTATAATGGTTTGTAAATATATTTTATAAAGATATATAGCCTTCATCGCACTCTAGTAGTTCGACGTTGTATATTTATAATGGGATTTTTTTACTATCTAAAATATCTTTATAGCTTAAATAATCTTGGTTTAATTATTCGAAGATGATAAGAAATTTATTTTCAAGTTTTGTTTACGCAAAAAATAGTTTGATTAAAATATAAAAATATGATCGGGATTTAGATTCTAGATTTTCAATGGTTTAACGAATAAAAGTTATATTTGAATGTTGCAATGTTGAAAGTTAAAATGACATATATTTGCGCATATAAAAATTTAATAACATATAAGCTAACCATAATTAATTAAAATAAAGTGTTATTAGCAAAAGTAAGGAAGATATTAAAGTAAAAAAGCAAATTTAAACTCAACTCACCATCACCTACACACCTAAGACATCATGAAGTAATGGAAGGCACATGGAGGGAGGGTTCGACCGAAACTATGGTGGGAGGGGAGAGGCATTTTGGTAATTTTCATGAGAATTTCTACCCTATAAATACACATGCATATCCTCTTTCTTTTTTCACAAATTCACTTCACTTCTCTTCTTATTAATCTTCTTCTTATTGAGGTTTCTAATATCTCTTCTTCAAAGGCTTCCTAAATAGTAAAAATATTTCAACACCGCATCAAATTTCTGCTAAAATTGTTTCCACACAAATATTTTACCAAATTGCTTCAAAATGTTAGCCTAACTCCACCTCTTCCTAAATAAAGTGCACGACACACACCACCACCATCTCAAAGTTGAGCTTCTATCTCCAAACAAGCTTGGCTGGTCATTACTAAGGTCCAGAAGCAAGATCCATAAGCTTTGGTGCGGAGAAACGGATCATTTTTTCGATGAAAAAACACTTAGAGTCGGATATCACGAAAATATACTTGGTTGATAGCATAGTTTGGATGCTAAAATGATTGATTATTGAATGATATGAAAATTATTCACGATAAAATACCACATAAAGGAATCTCCTTCGTTCATGAATTATAATGGTATATGTAGGATTGTTAAACTCTTTAAAAATGGATAAAAATGTTTTATAAATATTAAAACTCATTTTGGAAAAGTTTGAAAAAGATTTGACAATAGATTCAAATAAGCATGTTGCGGAATGGTAGTTCGCGATTTTGCACCTTAAAAAGTTAAATCCATGTATAAAATAGAATATGAGTTGGAATTCTTTGAAATAGGAATTTTCGGACCTTTATAACTATATTTTTCAAATAGAAAAGAAAAATCTAGATTTCATTTAATAAAGTTTGAAATACATCGAAATCAAAATTTCAAATCGCTACGTTTTGGCAGTCCGAAACATATTGGTTTCAACACTTTAAAATGGATATTTCTAATTTTTAAAAATTTAAAATAAATTCCATAATTATGTTAAAATATTTTAAAAGGGATTTGAGTTATAAAGATGGATATGAATATATAATGGAACAAATGTTTTGATCTATAAAGCTATAAAATCATTATTCACCAAGAATTTAACAACTGAGTTTGGAAATTTTTGAATAAATGATTTAAACTTGGATTTCTCTTCCCAAATATTTTTAAATGTTTTCCAAATAGACATACAAGTATTTTAAACATTTAAAGTTGATCAAATAAAATTAACGCCTTATGGATGACAAAGAGATAGTCTCTAGGATGGAGTTTGGGAAGCCAGTTGCCTTCTCCCCCTAGCTATTCAGATTGGCCTGATAGAGGGGATAGTCAATTTGATATAATCAGACCGAATTTTCCCCAAGATAAAAGAAAAGAGATTAGAAGTTTTTTTCCAGAAGTTAAACAAGTTTTAAAATAGAATTTCGATGGTAAAGAGAACGTTCAAGTTAAACTCTTTATTAAATTTTTATGAGGAAACCCATACTATCCGTATGAACTTAAAAGGTGATTTCATCGTTAGTTGATGAATAGTTTAGGTTGAATATGGAAATTAGTATTGAGTGCAATTAATCTAAATTCTATGAATTCTTTTTACTCAGTATTAATTTGTTTAGGTACAAAGTACACGATGTCTTAAATAACATTGTTTTTACCTCATTAAAAGATATGTTTTGGAAATAAGTAATTTCCACTAAGATTGAAATTATACCAATAATAGAAGATGAAAATATTTTTCTTAAGTAATTTAAAGGAAATAATTTGGTATTTTCAAAGTTCAAAAGAGGCTTAATAAATCTGTGTATACCAAGAAGAAATAATTTAAAATATATCTCTAAAGAAATTTATTACACAAAAATATACTAATTGATTGAATGATCACCACCAATCACCCACATACTTAACATCTTTTCGTCTCTAGTTTGTTAAAAGAGATCAAAATTGATTTTGGTAATTCGAATCTGAAAACCACTTTGAACTAATATATGCATTCGAAAGTGAAGACATGTTCAAAACAATGATTTTGTAGATGGAGATCTTCATAATGCTGGGGCAACATGCCACTAACCTCATGATTCCCATATTAAATATGTTATCCCGCCTTTTGGTCAAGGCCGAGATATCAACAAATTGGTTGAAAAGGATGGATGTCAGGATCTGAAGTCGATTGAAAACAAGGCTATGATCGATGTCGTTAAAATTTGACCGGGCTCCAATCAAGATGAGATCTATTGGGGATGATGACAAAGGATGGGAGAGGCTACGTTTCAAATTTCAGGTTTATCAGAGTTTGTATGCTCAAGATATAATCGATGCAATTCAAGCAACCAACTGTTCGTATCCATCAATCCTCTACCGTTCATATCCATCAATCCTCTACTGTTCATATCCATCATTCCTATGTTGTTTGTACCCATCAAGTGCAACATCGATCAAGTGCAAACAGTGCAACATCGATCGAGTGCGAACAGTGCAACAACGATCGATACGAAGGAGACAGCCTTCAAAAAACACGAATTTGCATTGATCATATTTCACAATCTACAAGTCCAAATGCTATGAACTTTTCACTAAAGCTTACGTATAACCTAAAGAATGTTCATGCTCGATTTCGACTCGACTGGGCAAAATCTTGATCGATACGAAATTTGTTCATATCGATCACGGATCGAGTCAAAATCACATGGGATCGATCATGTGAGCTCGCACACGTGCCAAAAGAGGTCTCCCGAGATCTGAGCGAGTTATTTGCAGCCTGCGCCTATAAATAGTATCCTAGAGCCTATAGAATAGAGGCTTTTGGCTCTTCTACGTCCAGACTCTGCCGGATTCATCATTGTACTAGGATTTTGTTGTTGTAATATGTTGTAACTCGTTGTAATCAGCAAGCAAACTTCAATAAAATAAGCAACTTAAAAGTGGACGTAGGCCGGATTGTTGAACCACTGTAAACTATGTGTTCTTTACTGTTTTCATCTAAATTTTCTAAGTGTCTTCATTTTTAATTGTCTACATACTTGTTACCTATGATATGTGATTGTGAACTGGTGCTTTCATTGGCCATTGGATGTTTGTGACCAATTTTGGCGCAAACATTTTGGCGCTTCCACCGAGAAAGCTAGCGCTCAAGAATTCCACAACCAGGGCTTTGGATCTGAAAGCTTAAAGACTTGGATCTATAAAGCTATGGCAAGACGATCAACAAGAAGACAAGAGCGGAAAGGAGCCAACATGAAGGGAGTCAGGAGGCTTCCTTTGGAGCAAATCAAACCTTAGTCTTCATCACCCGAGATGAGATAGAGATGATGATGGAAGCTATGCAGGAGGAATGCTAAAAAGACAAGAAGGGATGATGCATAACCTACGGACAAACCAGAATGCAAAATCAAGGGAACGCTACTGCAAGAGATGCTAGAGATAGAGATCAAGAGCATGGAACAACTAGAGTTCGTAATAGAGCTGAACCGTTACGAGTGACACCAGAACTTAGGGGCATACATTCGAAGCTTGTTGATCCAACCTCAAGTAGGATACCAGGTGGAGCTGTTCAACATGGCATTGATAGAGGAATGGATGCACGTCCAGGAGAACAGATTCAAGGATTCTCTCATGAACTCGGGGGGCAGATCGGAGGCAACAGACAAGGGCTATAGCTTGACGACAGTGATCTATCGGCGGAGATGGTCAGACGAGCCACGAGAGGCGGACTAGTGAATAAAAATCTGCAAGATGTCAATAGGAGCCCCTTTTCTCCTATGATCAGACAAGATAGGAATCCACTAGAATACAAGCCACCAACATTAGAGATGTACGATGGAAGGACAGATCCCGCTGTTCATTTGATAAGGTATATGAGGCATATGGAAGCACTTGGGGCATCGGAGGAGGTCATGGCGTGATGCTTCCCTTTGTATCTGACTGATATAGCGGCGTTATGGTTTAGATAGTTGGAAAATGGCTCTATTGGCACATGGACGGAGCTGATTGAAAGGTTTATGAGGCAGTTTCGGGTCCACATAGCCAGACCCAAGAATGTGATGACTTTAACATCAATGAAACAATGGAAAGGAGAATCTTTTAGAGATTTCTTGACCAGATTCAATGCGGCAATGCCTTTGGTGGATCGACCTGATCCATCGATGGTTTTGATGGCAGCGGTTTCAAGAATTGCAAACAATTTGGATTTTAAGATACCACTGGAACGAGACCTACTGAGGGATCTTGGGGAATTCTATCATAAGGTGGAAAGATTTCTAAGGCAGGAGGATGCGCAGGCTGAGAGAGAAGGGATAGAGGCTGAAGCTTATGTAGTAATGGATGGAGGTCCACTAGAGAAAACCCAAGCAAAGATGATAAAGGCAAAAGGAAAATGAATGACAGCGATGACACCTCAAAAAGGCCACGGAGGGATTCAAAGTTTTCTTCTTACACGGATCTAACTAAAAATCCAGAAAGGATTTACTTGGATACCCGAGGGCGCCTCCAGTATCGAAGGTCGACAAGGAGAGAACCTTCTGAATATGAGCAGGCGTTGGAATAACATTGTCTATTCCATGAACTGGGTGGGCACAACATAAATGATCGCAGGCATTTGAAGGATATCATTGAGGAGCATGTAAGGAATGGTCATCTACAATAATATGTGAGGAATCGAACTGTGGCGGTGGAACAGGAGTGGCCACCGCCCACCTCGAGCGAAGATGGCACTAGATCAAGGCAACCTCGGCTTATTATCAACTGAATAGTTTCATGTCTTTGAATAAGTAATAGAGCTTGAAGTAATATGGCTAAGTCACTTACACATATACGGGATCGAGGACGATCCCTAGGCATGCTCTGAGGCGATGATAAACCATGTAGCTCGAGCCTATGAAATCCTATTTTCTTTTTCCTAAAAACTTTGGTTTCTTCCTTGAATGTTCAGACACTTATTTATTTTTCCATGGCTGTAAAATCTCTTACTTTGGATAATTGGATTTGGATTAATGTATTAAATTATGCAGGTCTTGCGATTATGATCCCGACCGGAGAGAGGGGCAGTAATCGCAAATTACGAGTCCCTTCACCGGAGAGCGATGGAATGGACTCAAAGCACAATATAAAAGTCCTTGGCCGGCGAGCCAAGGCCGGTGAATATCAAAGTCCTTGGCCGAAGAGCCGAGGCCAGTGAATATATAGAAGTCCTCAACCGGAGAGTCGAGGCCGGTAAATACCAAAGTCCTTGGCCAGAGAGCCGAGGAAGGCGAATATAAAAGTCCTCGGCCAGAGAGTCGAGGCCGGTGAATATCAAACTCCTTGGCCGGAGAGCCAAGGCATGAGTATATCAAAGTCCTTGGTCGGAGAGTCGAGGTCGATGAATATTGAAGTCCTCAGCCAGAGAGCCGAGGCCATAGAATATCGAAGTCCTTGGTCGGAGAGTCTAGGCCATTGGATATTAAAGTCCTTGGTCGGAGAGTCGAGGCCAAAGAATATTGAAGTCCTTGGCCAGAGAGCCGAGGCCGGAGAGCATAAAAGCCCTTGACTAGAGAGCCGGAATTAAGGCAGGATAACACGACCCGACGAGGTCTATGGATTTAAAGTCAAACCTGGAGAGGTCTTGGACTTGGAATCGACATCGACACTGAGCAGTCGTGGGTTTGGATCAAGTAATAGCTGTGACACTCGGATAGAATGGCTTGGTAGTGGATTGGATTGCGAATTGGATGATATGGCTATGGATGGAATATGCACTTCAGATGTCGGATTTGAAGCTTTTCAAAACACACCTTCTTACCACAAGACATTTTTTGGAAGGCAAATGTTATCCCACCTTTTGGTCAAGGCCGAGATATCAACAATTCAGCTGGAAAGGATGGATGTCAGGATCAGAAGTCGATTGAAATCAAGGCTATGATCGACATCGACAAAATTTTCCCAGGCTCTAATCAAGACAAGATCGATTACAAATAAGGACAAAGGCTGGGAGAGGCTACATTTCAAATTTAAGGTCAATCAGAGTTCGTAGGCTCAAGATATGATAGATGTAATTCAAGCAACCAACTGTTCGTATCCATCATTCCACTACTGTTCTATCCATCAATCCTCTAATGTTCGTATCCATCAATCATCTAATGTTCATATCCATCATTCCACTGTTGTTATTATCCATGGAGTGCAATAGCGATCGAGTACGAGCAGTGCAATAGCGATCGATACGAATAGTGCAACGGCGATCGAGTGGGAATAGTGCAACAACGATCGAGTGGGAAAAGTGCAACATTGATCGAGTGCGAACAGTGCAACAACAATCGATATGAAGGAGACAGCCTTCGAAAAAGAAGAACTTGCATCGATCATACCTCATAATCTACAAGTCCAAATGCTGCGAAATTTTCACTGGAGCTTACGTATAACCTAAAGAATGTTCATGCTCGATTTTGAATTGATTAGGCAAAATCTTGATCGATACGAAATTCATTCATATCGATCACAGATCGAGTCAAAATACATGGGATCGATCGCCTGGGCCCACATACGTTCCAAAAGAGGTCTCCCAAGATCTGAGCAAGATATTTGCAGCCTACGCCTATAAATAGCATCCTAGAGCCTATAGAAAAGGGACTTTTGGCTCTTCTACGTTCAAACTCTGCCGGATTCATCATCGTACTCGGATTTTGCTATTGTAATCAGTTGAAACTCGTTGTAATCGGCAAGCAAACTTCAATAAAATAATCAACTTCAGAGTGGATGTAGGATGGATTGCCGAACCACTATAAACTCTATGTTCTTTACTGCTTTCTTCTAAATTTTCTGAGTGTTCTTCATTTCTAATTCTCTACATACTTGTTATCTGTGATATGTGATTGTGAACTAGCGCTTTCATTGGAAGTTGGGTGTTTGTGACCAATTTTGGCACAAACAATATACACATGGTGGTAACAATATCTCTATTTTGAAATTTCAACCTAAGGACTGCTCGCTATAAATCCTAAGGGTGATTCCCAAATGGGATGTAGTAGGAATAACCTTTTGTAGTCCTGCTCCTGACAACTTGTATGTATGAATGTCTGACATTTCATTTCTAAGTCCACATATATTGTTTTTTACAAACGTACATTATTTGGTGGTGTAGGAAGTAACTCCTTCTATATTTAACACCCTTCTCTGAGGCGTATGAATTCGTGGGTTGTAATTTTATGGAAACCAATTAATATGTCATCGAAAATGGTAATGTCGCATTCAAAGTGAGATTTTTTGTTGTGAGAAAAGTAAAATGTTACCTCAAGCCTCACACATCGTTAATCGTAAAAACATGATAGATGCGGCAGGGCTATATGAGTCTCACCTATTAGGAGATGATTATCACCTTTCTATATTTCACCCTATATATCAGATTAGTTATGTATGTTGTAACCATGGATAGGTCGGGGACGACCGGGGCGATGAAATATTCGGTACTATCTATGGTGGAGGTAGGTCGGTTCTGTGTTGGTAGAGGCTTGTGCGACTGTGGGATGATACAATTCTCTAGAGATGTACTGTGCAGAAGGTAGTCGCTTACCTTGTCGTTGTTGGAATCCATTCTCTAATACGTGCTTTTAACAGACTCGATTGTATACTTAAATATGTCACTGAATTTAACAAATGTAACAATTCTAGTTATTTTAATATGTTATTTGAAAGGAATTTCAAAGCAATGTCATTAGAAGTAATACCAAATGTTTTGATAAAAAAAATTAGTTATCATAAGGTAAAAACCCTTCTATGTTTATGTGTAGGCCTTAAGAGATGCTCTTCTTTTCAAAGGTTTTGTTTAACATCAAAGTCGACCCATGATACTATCATATATATATATATATATACATATGTATATGTATAATTCGTGTCTCATGATGGTTTGCTAAGCTTGATATCGGTATTTTTAATACTCGGCTCGGATCCGAGTAGTTTCAAGATTAGCTAAAGACACTTGGAGTTTCCAAAGGAGAGCTGGAGATCTTCATCTGCGTATGGACGAAGTTTACTTTTCTACCATGTATGTTATTTTTCAGCATTTGTAAGGGTAGGTATTTATAATTGTCCATGCTGAGCTTATGATAGACATTGGTATATGTATTTAAAAGTTTATCCACTATACAGATTATTGAAATAATATATTTTACATTCATATGAAATTATGTTCTGTCTTCTTTTTCTATTTACCCTTAACTACCATCCTCTTCGTTCAATTTGAATTGGACATGTGTGGTTTATTATCAACTAAAGTCTATGGAAGTGCGGATCATTACGCGTGCTTTTGAGGGGAGATGCTATTGGCAAATTTTCCACATCTCTAAACAGACTAGAACGATTGAACTGGACAAAAGATCGACGGAGAATTGATAAAGAAGCTTGGGAAACATGATCAAATAATAAAGTAGAGAATTACAAAAGAGATAAAAAAGATTGGACAAGTTATTACAAATCAGACCCCATGACTTGACATCCACAACTTGGTCCCGAATTGTAACCCATGGAATTAAACAAGTTTTCTATGAGGAGTAAAAGGCGAGAAAAGAAAGCAAAAGATGGTCAGGCCCTACAACTCGGCACCGAGTTATGCACCCATAACTCAATAAAAAGTTACAGGCTTTGGCATCGACCCTTTTCTATAATTTCATCCCAATATGGAAAACATAGATGAGTGTTTTCAGGCAACGCTATTGGTGGCATTCGTTTAGAAATTGATGAGGAGATGCATTGTAAATGGTATCTTTCTCTGCTCTGCTCTAAATTAATTCGAGTTGAGTTATTCAATTTCTAACTAAACTATACACGACTCGTATCCAATCTGTAAGATACAAGTTGTAAAAACTACTTTGTAGGAGCAAAGTATAATCAATAAAAATGGATTAAGTGAAAGTAAGCTAGAGAATTAGCCGTGTGCGTTCTTCCTCTCATTTATTCTGTATACTTCCATATTTATAACTTCGTTGGGTGTTTGTGCCATTTTTGTCCAAACTATACATATAGTTTGACTTTTTTTTAATAATTTCTAGTCGAAGGTAATTTTAAGGATATTGCAATAACTGACCTTTCACTAACCCTTTGATCCTATGTCCCAACCAACGCTAAGATCCATGCGCTAGTTAGCAGATCATTAGGGTAAAATAAAGTACCACAGTGCATAGAGCTATCAATTGTCAACTATGCTTTAAAAGCTCTTAGAAGAAGAAAATAAAATATAATAGAAACATCACATAAATATATGAAGTAATCCATAGTTCTTCATAAGTTATTATATCATTTAATTAAAATAATACTTCAGACTACACAGTCTAATTAAATATAACTACCAAATAAATAAATAACTCATAGATAAATGGTATTATTCACCACCAATGGCCTCCGTCACCTCCAGTTCACGTATGACTCGTACTAAACCTATCAACCTATAATATATAAATAGTAAAGAAATATATAAGGTGTCAGACATAAGCTTGGTGAGTGAGCATATATCCATAAATACATGATCCTAACATGCTAATAAAACATCTTTATAAACTACTCATATGATTTCGGTTTAAGGGTCAATTTACTGATATTCCTTTTAGATTATTTATCATAGCATTTCAACATTATCATTCTTAGTGACTAAAATCACTATCTAAACATCCATACAAACTGTTATAAGTGTGATATTAGCATACCTCAGTTTTTCTACGTGTACTATTTCAACATATTTCACAACCATATCATATTTGCTATGTATGTCATTTCGAAACATTCCACAAACATAACCTTACTAAGTGATAAGCCTCACTAAATTATGTACACCATTCATATCAATGTGCTTGGCACTACTTATAGGCTGGTCTAAGTTATGCAATACTGATACTTTTCCAAAACAGTCAAAATAAGTAGTTCACTATAGTACATTCATTATATTAGTGTAAACATATCATTCCGCTTTACTATATTCCTAAAAACATAATATAAAATTCCTCTAACCATTCGTATTGGCCCACATAGGTCCAGGCTCAACTTGTGCCTGCATCGACTATTCATATGTTGGACCAAACTACTCAAACACCTATTTGCAGTACATAAATAGGCTTAAGGTAATCGGACGTATAAACTAACATGCAAACATATGATTATGAATTTTAGACGTTTGAAACTAGTCAATTATAGCATGTTTCTTTCGATTTGCCTCTATAAGATTTTAAGACGTCTGATCTCCTAATTTAGATGTCTGATTTATGGTAGATTTGTGTTTTTTGAGTGATTTAATGGGTTCTTCACTATTTCTTAGACCTAGTTTCATTCTAAAATTTGAATGGATGGTGTTTCTCATTTTTATAATTTAGTATACCTATCCTATTTCATAGCATCATTTTCATTGGCATCGTTATATTATTGATTAATTTAATTTAACAACAATCATATTCATTTTCTTCACAATACAAATTAACAAACTTAATCATAATCTCATCTGTTCCATATAATTTTATACACACACATATAAGTGGTATACTTTATTTTAAAATTGTATTCAACAATACACTTGGTTATTATTAACAACCGGAGTGTCATTTCAAATCCAAACAAACAATCATCAATTCAACGTATGGAAAATTTGTTTTGTATCCAATTTAATTTATATCATATGGTTCATTCTAGAGTTTTAGGTGTAATTTAATAAAATTATGATTTATTTTTAATAATCGAAGTACCGTATCAACTCCAACCATTTCATCTTTGATCCAATTACAGATTGAGATATCATTTCAAAATCCATGCTCCATGACTAAAGTCCAATTTAATTATTCACTTTATTTTTTAATTAACGTATAATTTTCTCTTTTAATCTAGTATAGGTTATGTAAATAAGATAGAGCATATTTAGAATCACATAGGTAGTAGATAGATTCCCACTCGCCAATTAAGTTTTCCCTTCTCTCAATGCCTTAGAAATCCTGCTTGCGAGTCTCTTCTCTAGATCTTTATTTTTTTATTTGTTGATCTTCTTTCTCTCCCTCTCTCCTTAATTTAGTTTGTTTTTTTGTTTAGAAATTTAAGAGGAGATTAGGAGAATGACCTTTAGATCCAAGGTTTCTGAAGTGCGGATGGTAGCTAGGATTTCTAATGAGGAGCTTAGGCATGACCAACTTATTTATAAGTGATAAAATAAGTTTTCCTAATTTTAGGCCACATTAATTATTTACAAAAATGCCACTAGTTCTATTTTTTTAGATTTTAGCCTCTTTCACCAAATTTGACTAATCTTATATATTTTTTAAATATAATGATATTCCAAACGTAATGGAATAGGCCCAGTGGCCTAATTATAGTTCCCATAAAACTTATTATCTTGTACTTTTTTGCCAAATTACCATTTTACCCTTTTTATTATTTAAATTCATTAGTTAAAATTTCCAGGATATTACATTCTCCTATCATTAAAAGGATTTCATACTTAAAATCTCTAAGGATGGAAAAATGCAATTTGCTCTAAAAGATCAATATCTACAAATATTAAACCAGTTTTTAGCCTAACGTCAAAATGTTTTAAAATCAGTAAAATTCAAATAAAAGTTTGTAATTGAAATAATGCAAGTCCAGAACGTCCAAAATAGCAAGGATGTTCAAGCTTCAAGTCATTCTTACTCATATGTAAATGATATAAAATTCGAGTATATTTCCATATTCATTATCCAATGGTCAACATGCAAAAACATAAGTCATCTCCTTTATTCAAGTTCCAAGATCAAGGATGATGTCATTATGCATATTCTTATTTCTAAAGGTCTATATGTTCAAAAGTTCAAGTTATCTTATTCTTTCTCGGCTATTAAAGGAGGTCTCAAGTTCTCAAGTGATCTTCTAAATGTCAACTACAAAATAATAATTCATGCTAAGTAGGGGACAGAGTAGGGGATCCCCTTCTTAGGGGGTAGGTTTCTATTTATAGAGGCTGGAGAGTAGTATATCTTGCTTGGATTAGTTGATCAAGGTTGACGTGAATTGGTGACTTGGCAAGATGGATGGTCTTGATGGTGCCACTTATCATTAACTTAATACTATAGTAGTTTGCATGAATCGCTATCTTGGCAATAGTATGAAGTAAGGTGGCATGGTTGAATAGGAGTGCATTAAAGCCTTATTACATAGAATTCCCTTCATATTAATTTACTATTTCTTCATATAGGCCATTTCTAGAATTTCAACATAATTTGCTAGCTTGTAATATTTTAACATATGATGGAACTACTTACAATGGCTCATAACTCCAATTTCCAGCGGCTCATAGCATCGATTTGTGATATCTTTATTTCCTAATATGCAATCATTTGTTTTCCTTAAGCTTCGATGGCACAATAGATTAAATAATCAACTCACTATTGCTTGAAATATCAGCTCATGAGAGCTCGATAGCTTGAAAAATCAACCACTATGGCTTGGATTATCAACCCACGATAGCTTGATAACTTGAATAATCAACACATGATGCCTTTGATCAATACTCGATGTCTCTTATCAATAAATGATGACTTTATAATACTGTACCATGATAGCTTCAAGAATCGCTACATAGTAGCATTCTTTTGTCATCCATGTAGAGCTTTCTCATACCATTCCTCAAGGACATCAACACTCTCCCTACGATGACTTTGAAGTTTCATGATTGTTTCAAGAGTCATATCATGAAAGCTTTATAATTTCATCCCACGATAGCTTTCTTACGTCATCAATATGACAAACCTCTCGTGCAACATTACTTCATGATGACCTTAGTACTCAAGATGGCTCCATAATACCACCTTACGATATCATCACATGATGGCTTCTAGAGTCACATCACGATGGCTTTTATTTTTCACCTTTAAAGTCGTCACACAATGGTTTTTAAATGTTGATCCTCGATGGCCCTTTGGATCAATACCCAATAGCATCTTTTCCAATTTTCACTACCTGGACATACCTTTCTTTTGCGAATCCATTTTTGGAATTGTGGGTGTAACACTTGCCGCCCACCATATAAAAAGTTTTCTTATGCTTTAGCTTAAGTAAACTTCTGCTCTTGCATTGTTTCTTCTCCTCTCAAATTGTCATTATTTTTTTGTTGTATTCCTTATCGTCGATTGTTTATGCTACTTCATCTTATGATAACGATAAAAAGTTCTCCAAAACACAAAAACTTTTGTACCTTTGAAAATATTTTTATTTGCAATGATTGTTCTTGCTAAAAATGTTCTTTATGGTAAAGAATTTCCAATAAATTTATTTGGAGATATCCTCAGCAATATAATATATTCCATAACTTTACTTGGAAACTATTTGAGGTGAAGACCAAATATATATAACAATTAAAGTGTGATTTTCACTAAAAATTTGAAAGTGAGGAATTCCTGTTTAAACCTTTCAAGAGTAATTTTTACAAGATGTACCATGATAGCTTCAAGAATCGCTACATAATAACATTCTTATGTCGTCCATGTACAGATTTCTCTACCATTCCTCGAGGACATTGACACTCTCCTACGATGACTTTGAAGTTTCATGATGGTATTAAGAGTCATATCATAAAAGCTTTATAATTTCATCCCACTATAGCTTTCCTATATTATCGATATGACAACCCTCTCGTGTATCATTACTTCATGATGACCTTAATACTTCATTTCACGAAGGCTCCATAATACCATCTCATGATAGTTTTGATCGTCATCACACGATGGCTTATGGAGTCATATCACAATGGCTTTTATTTTTCACCTTTAAAGCCGTCATACAATGGTTTTTGAATGTCGATCCTCGATGGCTCTTTGGATCAATACTCAATAGCATCTTTTCCAATTTTCACTAACTTGATATCCCTTTCGTTTGCAAATCCATTTTTGGAATTGTGGGTGTAAAACTTGACGCCCTCCTCATAAGAAGTTTTCTTATGCTTTAGCTTAAGTAAACTTCTGCTCTTGCATTGTTTCTTCTCCTCTCAAGTTGTCATTCTTTTTTGTTGTATTCATTATCATTAATTGTTTGTGGTACTTTATCTTCTGATAGTGATATAAAGTTCCCCAAAACACAAAAACTTTTGTACCTCCGAAAATATTTTTATTTGCAATGATTGTTCTTGCTAAAAATGTTCTTTGTGGTAAAGGATTTCCAATAAATTTATTTGAAGACATCCTTAGTAATGTAACATATTTCATAATTTTATTTGCAAACCGTTTGAGGCAAAGACCAAAAAATATACTGATTAAAGTGTGACTTTCAGAAAAATTTGAAATTAAGGAAACCCTTTGTAAACCTCTCAAGAGTAGGTTTTACAAATGTTACCACAAGATAGAAACTCCCGTGGTATTGAGGGAATGCATTTTTCCCTTCGTCTGTTTTGAGTTTGGTTGTTTATTAATTTAAGTGTTCAGTTAATCGTCCTTCTTTGGGAGGTTATTTTACAAACCTTATTTGATCATAAGAGTTTTCATTGACTATCTTACTTGAATGAGTGCTTTGACCTAGCCTTGCGGTAGGAATAAAGGTTTAATTGACCATTAGTCTTTGGATAGTTGCTTTGGCTAGGCCCTTTAGCGGGATTGAAAAGCTTCTCATCCATCTCCCTTGGATGGGTGCTTTGACCAGGCCTGACAGTGGGATCAAAGGATTATTTAACCATCACACTTAAGATGGTTGCTTTAGCCTGGCACTATAGTGGGACTAAAGGCTTCTCATCCATCTTCCTTAGAAGAATGCTTTAACCAAGCTCGACGATGGGATCAAAGGAATAATGGACCATCACTCTTTGGAAGGTTGCCTAGGAAATCCTTGCGGTAGAACAAAAGGATTCCCTTTTATATCCCTTGAATAGATTATTTGACTAGGCTATATGGTATGATCAAAGGCTTAATTAACTATCACTCTTTGGACGATTGCGATAGACAGGGTCTGTGTGTGGAACTAAAGGCTTCTCATCCATCTCCCTTGGATAGGTGCTTTAACCAGGCCCAATAGCGGGACCAAAGGATTAATTGACCTTTTTTGGATATGAGGTGTGCCTTTGCTTAACCAATCTTTCTAATCTCGTAAGGATAGGAACTAAGTTAAATGTATCGCTTCTATGTTCGAAGGCTTATTTGCTAGAATAATTTTATCCATAAAATATTCTCAGGAGTAAATGTATGAAAGAAGAATCACAAGAGCATTGGGGAAAATCAGAAAGCATCAAGATGTCTGGTTAATCCTTCCGACAAGGAGCTTTCGACGAGGCCGAAGGTTATGACACCAAAAATCTGCATTTCAACTAAGTAGAAAGATCTTTCAACAAAGATAAAGAAAAAAGAGCACAGTCCCAAAACAATCGAAGAAGTCGTAAGGTTTCGTCTCTTAGTGTCCAAGGAGTTCTTACCTATCGAAGAGGATGAAGAATTCAAAGCAAGTGTGAGCAACTCCATAGTGACCTTTTCGAAAACATATCAATCTTTTTGAACCGGTTGAAACACATTCAGGATATCTTTTGACAATGTCGAAAGGTTTACGAGGAAAGCAACATTCATAATCAACAAAGAGTGGAAGACAACTTTTCGAAAACATTAAAGGGAAGCATAGTTCTTGACAACAAATAAGTGAAGATCATCCTTTCGAAAAGGACGAAAGGTTCACAACAAACTGGTAAAGAGAAACCATTTGGAAAATTCGAAAGGATCATGGAAATTAAGTGAAGAGCAACATTCTGACAAGGTAAAAAGGTTCATGGTAATCAAGTGAAGAGCAACCTTGTGATAAAGTCGAAATGTTTACAGCAATTAGGAGGAGTGCAACCCTCCGATAAGGTCGAAAGGTTCACAACAATATATAGTAGGCGAACCCCTCGACAATGTCGAATAGGTCAATAAGGCATAAAGACAAGAAAACCTTTCGACAATGTAGAATGATCCGTAATAGCAGAAGAAAGGCAAACCTTTTGACTTCATAGCTGCATATAAAAGGGGGAACGACCAAGTCGAGAGCATGTAGTCGAAAGGGGGCATCCTGCATATATAAATAAGACCCAAGGGGTCATGTTTAGGGGATCCAACATCAAAATTCTCTCATTCTAATCCAGCATTTTCTTAATCAATACATTGTAACACTAATGGAGTGCTATTTAAGGATTTAAATATTGAGTTTTTCATGGATAAAGAGGGATGTCTTATGATCTGTTAATTACTTTACTATTAACTTACACTTTTGTTGGATTAACTCCTAATTACAAGTTCAATATCACCGTAAGGTTCTTGTCGATAAGGTCGACTAGACTTTTGATACACTTATCTACTTCAACCTTTCAAAGTCTTCAACCATACAATTTTAACCCTTCGACGAGGTTGATAACTTAATTAGATCAACGTCTACTGGAACCTTCTGAAATCATTGACTTTATGGTTTAAACCTTTTGACAAGGTTGATAATACATTTGGTCTAAACATCAATTTCAACCTTTCGAAGTGATCAACTTTGAGGCAAACCTTTCGACTAGGTCAAAAGTGATTATGCTATGACAATATTAGTAACCATTCGAAGCTATAATCCAACCTTTCAAGTAGGTCAAAATCTCCTATTTAAATATACATACCTGGACTTACAAGGCTATTATAAAAGAAGATGTTCCTATACCTTTCGGCAAGGATTAAACATACATCATACAAGTTATCTAACCTTTCGACAAGGTCGAAAGCTTCCATATATCCACCAAGAAGTTTGATACCCTACCTAAACCCAAAGAGGACTATAATCCTAACCTTTCAGCAAGATAGAAACTAACCTTTAAAGAACAAACTCAAGGAATTTCAATCTAACCAGAGAAGGAAACTTTTTGAAAAGGATCTCACTCTAACTCAACAAAGACGGAAGGTTTATTAACCTAGAATTTATACCTTTCGATGACATCGAAAGGTCTGATTTGAAAGTTATCAACCAATAAGGCTAGATTTAAAGGCAATTCCTAAGGGATTCACATCCACCATTCATAGAAAGGATTCCCATCTTTCTTTGCAAAACTTTGGAATGTTGACAAGAAATCTTGTTAACTTTTTTGGCACTAGAAGGAGGGCTTGAACCTCGGATCCCTAACAATTTTCATCTCAGATTAATTGTACAAGGTCAATCGTTTGAAAGAAAAAAATGGCAAGAGCTGGAAGTAGTAAAAACATTCTAAGCAAAGAGGCCATTTCACAGTCAACTTTGAAAGATCACATGGTTCAGAACTCTAACTTAGGGAATATGGTAATTGGGTAACTCTCAATGCTAGTAAAATTGGAAAGCAATGTGAATAAGTTCCAGAATCA
Organism: Allium cepa; assembly: GCA_030765085.1. Taxonomy (NCBI): domain Eukaryota; kingdom Viridiplantae; phylum Streptophyta; class Magnoliopsida; order Asparagales; family Amaryllidaceae; genus Allium; species Allium cepa. Next base: position 515,101,649 of record CM060941.1, read on the forward strand.
GTGGCTACAAATAGAAACGATACAAGAATATCCTGAAAGAGCTCCATCTCAAGATTCAATAAGGATTATGGAAATAGAGGATATAGTGAGACTTCCAAATAAAATAGAGGATCAAGAGTTAAACCAAGAAAGTTAAATAAAAGGGTCCTAGACTAATCAAATAGCCCAATCCAAGGGAACAATATGGATAGTCATAGAAATGAAACTGACCATGAGAATGCCCAACACCAAACAATGATGAATATGTTTAGAGAAAAGGAAATTTTTGGTCCCGAAGAATATGTTACGCTATAAAAGGCACCCTTTTTCGAAGAGATAATGGCAACATATCTTCCCCCACGCATTCAAATCCCTTCGCTAAAATATGATGGGGCAACTAATCCAGATGATCATCTTGTCATCTTTTTAAATTGGATGAACTTATACAACGCGCCAGAAGCATTTCACTGTAAAGTTTTTCCTATTACTTTCCATGGAGAAGAAACTAAATGGCATAGGAGTTATAGAATGGAAACCATTTATTCTTGGAACAATTTACTTATGACTTCGTGGCTCAATTTTCTATATTCAGAGATAAAACTATGGACTTTAGCTTGCTAGCAACCATCAAACAAAAACCAAAGGAGCTACTAGGAAAATATTTGAACAGATTCAGCGCAGAAGCATAAAGAGCAGAAAGTACAATTGATAGTGGTAGTCCGATCTGGGTTAGTTGAACAAACTTCATTTTGGAAAGACCTTTATATAAATGAGTGCAATAATCTACAATATTTCTTCCTCCAGGCTGAGAAGTTTATTCAACTGGGCGAGATGCATCATGCTAAGAAAGAATTAGATCGAGAATCCAAGGAAGAAAAATTTAATCTCAAGCGCTTTGACAAGAGTCCAAGGGAAAGTGAAAACCCAAAGAGAAATCAAAGAAAGAGCTCTAACATAAATTATGCAGTCCTGAACAGACTCCTCTCCTACATATTCGCTGGGATGAAAAGAAATGAGAATTTTACCGCACCTCAAAAGTTCAGAGTGCCCCAACGCCAAAAAAGGATAAAGTTATTGCGAGTACCATAAAGCAAATGGACATAAGACCGATGAATATCGTGTCCTATCAGAGAAAATACAAGGCATGATCAAGGCAGGGTTCTTGTAAGAATTCATCAAAGGAACCTGAAGGAAATTCTATTTGAGCTGAGAGGAAAACAATACAACAAGCTCTAAATGCGAATCTCTATTAAATCATGAGGACTTGTGACATCAATCCAACTATGAACTCTCTCCCTTTCTTTTAATGGCTCTTTAACTTGATTTTTATTTCCATTCATAATTGAATTTATGTTGCATATTGATCATGTACTGATTAAAATTTGATTGTTATTGCAGGTAAGAACAAAGTCAACAGAAGAACTCAATGAACTTCAAAAGCACAACAAACTCCAGAATACATAAAGATGACAATTGAGATGCCTAACACGAGATAGTTATCAACATTTCAGTCAACAGAACACCAAAGCTTCCCTAAAAGAAATGTAGAATCGATACCAAACTCAATACTAATTTAGGAGAAAATCCATATATACCAAATCTACTTTTAGCAAATGATTTCGAAAGGAAATTTCTCAAATCATATCCTTTTAATAAAACTATTATCAATCACCCATGGCATGGGGAGAAAAAAAATACTTATTTATCCCAAAAGCAGATTTATGCAGCTAATTTGAGATATAATATAGCTTTAATAAGTGCATACAGAAAGACTGCAAACCAAGCAATTTCAATATTTCAAAGTTTACAAAATTATCGGGGGAGGAAAGGCTATTCGTACTTTTTCAAGAAAGATTTTGAAAGCATAAAATGTTTATTGGAACTCAAACTAGAGAACCTATTTTCGACAAAAAGGCTATTGGTTCGTGAATCATGGCCTCCTCGTCTCCTATTTGAGATTCTTGTCTCCATTATGAGAACAACATGAAAGTTCATGCAAAATACTACATTGAGGAAAAACTCTTTTATAAAAAGGATTCATGGGTCCAAACTATTTTTTGAAAGAAACTCTTTAATATAGTAGGAGGGTTTAGTTACAAAATTCTTTCTCCCAAAGGACATTCCATTTCAATTGGAATAAAAAATTATTTTCTTGTACAAATACTCAAGCTTACGATGCTATTCCGTAGAACATCCTAGAGGGAGGGACATCCCACGATGCTATTCCTTGGAACCTCTGAGAGGGAGGGACATAAACCTACGACGCTATTCCGTAGCATCTCCTAGAAGGTGAGATAGAACCCCTAACATCAAAACCACCTCTTAGGGGATGGGTCAGGGTAGTACCCATCAGTAGCCTTTTGGAGGAAGGTCGGCAAAGTATATATCCTTTTAAGACAAGAGAAGCCCAAAGAGAGGCTCATCAAACAGTGAACTAAGATATCCGAGCCCAAAGAGAGGATCGTCAAATAGTGGACTAAGATGTCCGAGCTCAAATAGTGGCTCATTAAAGAGTGAACTAAGATGTCGGCCCGGTGGGGACTCCAAGTAGAAAAATAAAGACAAACATGCCTAGAAATCAAGGCAAAAGTTAAAGAACAAGAGAACAAATGGTTAAATAAAGAAATACATCTATCAATTGGGACAAAGTTGAAATCCTAAAGAAGGATAAATATAAAGACAATAGGACAAAGATGTCGTACACTACAATCGAAAGTTGACAAAGAGTCTAGAGTCATATCCAAAAGAGACATGATATGAGTTTGTGAATCCTATAACATCTATTTCTTGGGAAATAATTTCTATATCAAAGGACTAAGGAATCTGCATCCTCGGAGATGACATGAGATAAGAAAAGGGATAAAAAAGATCCTAGCATGGCATCAAAGGCCAAAATATATATGAAAGTCAAAAGAATGAAATAAACAGCAACTTTCCGCTAATAATAATAATGACCACACTCCAAGGATGTATTGAGTAAACCGTAACCGAGTCCTTGGAAATAGGGTGATCCCTTAGAACAAAAGAAACTCAATAAGTATATAAGGAACCAATATTGCAATTTATCCCATGGTTTTGCAAATGTGACCCACCTCCAATATATCAAATTTTTTAATGATCCACTGGTCTAGGAGAGTGTTGTTTGGCCAGATATATTTCTAATTTAATATTGGATGAATTTCTAATGATATGTTTGTCAGTTTGGATCCTGACAAGATTTTGGTTAGGTTCCTGATTTATGGACTTTCAAATCCTTTACGTGAAGATTTTGTTTATGATGATTTATTGATTTCATGATGATCTATCAATTTCATTGGAGAAATTCTATAAAGGCTTCATATTGAATTCCTAGTTTCAAGGTTTCCCATTCCATCATTAACTTTCAAAATGGCTTATGAATTTTTCATAAATGAGTTTTCATAATGATTTCCCATCATTCGTTTTTTTATTGAGTTCCTAAATTCTTAACCTATTTGTGGAGTTTTTTATGATAATTTATGGATTTCCCATTGATTGTTGTGATGATTTGCTGATTTTGTATTCATGATTTGTTTATTAAATCACTATGGTGATTTCTTGCTGAAATATTGGTTTAATGAATTTCCCTACTGATTTATCTAACGATTCATGAATTTTCATGACCTTTTCCTATTGATCACTTATTTCATGAGTTCATGATTTCTTGGTTCCCTTTATTGATTTTCCATGGTAATTTATGAACTTTCCAATGACCTTATGATTTTGAATAAGAATGGATGAGTTTTAGATCACATTTTTTGTAACGACCCGTAATTTTGCTACTTCGAAAATGAGAGATTTCATTTAAAAAGGTTTAAAACTTAAATAAACAAGTTATATATAATAGATAATAATAGAGAAATTATTTATTATTATAATTGATAATTTAAAAAGTATAGATTTGGATTATAGAACAAATCATCAAAAGTTAAGTTTTGCTAAAAATAAATAAATGCATAAATAAATAGTTTAAATGTTTATTTAAAAAGATAAATATTATTTAAAGCATCTAATAAAGGTAATAAAATTATATTAAAATGTTTAAAAGTATGTTAATAATCGTTTTACAAAAATAATCAAATTTTGTCGTATTTTGTCAGTTTTACATACACCGTAAAATTAGTGATTTTGATATTATTTAAATATGATTTTAAAATATAAAGAGGAATGTTTTAATTTATTTAAAGAAGTAAAAAGTTCATTTTTAAATTTGGTTTACATAAACAAACAGTTTAACTAAAATGTCAAAATATAACCGTAAAACATTTTGTCGAAAAACAACCTTTTATCGATTAAAAGTTGTCGAACGTCGCCGCACCTTTATTTTCTTATATAAGAACATATATTCAAATAGTATAAGTATTAATTAATTCACTAATCAAGTTTACTTTTACTAAATAAGGTTAGAAACTTCTAAAAAACAATTTAGGAAAAGTAAGCACAAAAAGACAAAAATGTCATTTCAAAGCAAAAAGTAAAACATCAAATCAAAGAAACATAATTATTACTTACTTTACTTAATATCTAAGTGAAAATGACATAACGTAATGATTTGAAATATGATAAGTGTTGAAAAAAATAAGATTACTTTATAAGTAAGTAAGGGTATTTTGGTCTTTTTATAAAATATTATTTTAATCCAAAACTTTTCTATAAATAATACCACCATTCTTCCACTTTCTTTTACACCAATTTCTACCTTCATCTTCTTCCTTGAAGCTCTCTTTAATGGCTTCTTCTTCTTCTTTTTCAAATGCTTACTAACTTTTTCAAAAACCATATCAAATCAACTCCAAACACCACCAAACTTTGCCAAAGACCTTAGAATACCATTAGAACATGGTTTAGCATCTAAGAAGTGAAGAAATGATGGAGGAAGGCGAGGATATAGGTATGGCCGAACCTATAAAGAGAAGGAAGCAAGTTGGAAAGCTTCGGAGCAAGAAAAAGAGAAGGAAGTGCCACCGATTTCATTTCAAGGAGCTAGGAGCAAATTCAAGGTGCCGCGGAAGCTCTGTCGGATTTTCGGGAGTTTGAAAGAAGAGTTCGATGGCATAAAGCAAAAGAAATGGAGTAGAAGTTGATTTGTTGAAGTTTAAGTGAAGTGTTGTTGCAAATGAATGTTGGTCGGAAGAATTGGTTAATATAAAGGTGAGTACTCATATTTACTAATTAATCCATAACTTATTTCAAGTATAATGATTTTAAAGTTTAAATATGTTGAATGATTCAATGTTTGATAACTTGGTTGCAAATTGGTTGATTATGCGATTGATTACGTGGTTGATAACTTGTTTGATAAATGATAAGAGAAATGATTAGTAATTAACCATAGTTAATTAAATAAGAATTAAATCCATACAAATATGTGTGTGAAAGTTATTTAGCCTCTTAAAGATTTTAAATAAGTTTAAATATGGTTTAAAACAAATTTGAAGTCTTTCGGATAAGTTTCGAAGCAATTCACAAAATTGGTCAAAATCGAGCTTGTCGCGTAGCGGCAGTTCGTAAATTTCGACCCGTAACTTCAAATCGATATAGAGAATGATTTATAAGTTGGATTTCTTCGAAATAAAAAATATTTGATCCACAATGATAATAGTTTTCTAATGAAGAAAGAAAATCAAGATTTCATCAAGTAGATTTTGAAATATGTTCAAAACAATTTTCTAAAAACATCGCGGTTTTGAAGTTCGGAATCCAAAATGGGATTTATTTATAAATGATATTTTTAAATGATTAAAAATATAAAATAAATTTGATAAATCTATTAAAATGGTTTGAAGGAGATTTGGAATGGAAAGTATGAATTTTCAAATATTAAAAAGTTGTTTAAAGCAAATAAGCTTATATAGCACTTTCCGTAGCACTTTTATGCTGCGAATTCTACAACCTTTTGAATATGAGTTTAAACTTAACAATTATTTTCTAAATCTTTTGTGAATGATTTTAAAGGAATAATTAAGTAATGTAAAGATGATTTGGAAGTTTTAATAAGAGTTTGAATAAATGGTTAAGAGAAATTGTTTATACCACTTAAATAAAAAGTGAAGAATATTGAATGTAATAACATACAGAGCATACGGAAATGATTAGTACATTTGTCCCGCCTGTGAGATCTAGAAAGGTAAAACAAGGTGTTTAACTAAGGTTAGCGATGGAGCAACCAGTACACTGAACTTACCTGGCCTATGTTTTTCTTTTTAGGCGAGGGGTGGAACAAAACGAAAGGAAAGCTCGGATGCTCTAAAAGATCATATTTAAGTTTTTCCAAGTTAAAAGACAAAGATATTCATGATGTAGGATTACTTTCCATTAGTCCCTGGAGGTGATACTTACCATTAGTCCCTAGAGGTGAAACTTGCCATTAGTCCCTGGAGGTGAAACTTGCCATTAGTCCCTAGAGATGAAATTTACCATATCTAAGATGGCAGTAATACTCTATTATGAAAATCTTCGATTTGCAAGAATATGATTTGAAGTTAAAGAAAAAAATCTTTGATTAAGATTCAATGAATGATTTGGGAATATTTTACCTAAGTTAAAAGCATAAAATTAATATAAGAAATCTTTGATTAAGATTTAATGAATGATTTGGAAAGGTTTTCCTAAGTAAAAGAGAAAAAGATTTGGAATTTTCCAGGATTTAAGAAAGGTTTAAATAAACCAAATGATTTGATAAATGAGGCTTAATGATTCCATATACTGTTGAAATGAAAATGTAATAAATTTAAAAGAATATATCTAAGAAAGATATTTGATTTAAATGAAAGATGAAGTAATTGATTGATGATTGATATCCACATATGAACTTAACATCTTTTATTGATGATTGGTTTCGAAGGAACCGGAGTTGGGTTTGGATGATTCCTATCCGGAAACCACTTCGAACCAATGTATACGTTCAAAAGTGAAGACATGATGAAGATGATGATTATTGAAGACTGTGGATCTTTATAGCGTGAAGACTGCTCGTTGAACATGCTCTGCTTGGCCCCCATTATTGAGTTATTTATAGTAGTGGTCTCCTCGTGATGGAGATTTTTTTGGATTGCAAGGGCTTCTCGCCTAGCGATGGCTGAGAAAAGTGCCTTCGGTTTCACTCAGTCCCACAACGAACTTATATGGATGTTTGTCTGACATTGTATTCTAAATCACATTTGAGTTGTTTCTATAAACGCATATCATTTGGTGGTGGAGAAGGCAACTTCTCTTAGCTTAACACCCTTTCCCGAGACATACGAGCTCAGGAAGTTATAGTTTTCTAGAAATCAGTCATGTGACGTGGAATGACAATGTGGCATTCAAAGTGGAACTTGTTATGAGCAAAGCGTGGTTTTTTTATAAAAAGCGTGGCTTTGAATAAATTGAGCGTAGCCTCATGAGCCTCATACCCCGATTATGATGGGATTCTATGTGGTCAAATGTATGCTCGCATTTCGGATAGTAGTGATTTGGGTTATCAGATGTTCTGAGCCCTAGGTACCTGATACGTCTAGGCCTCAAGGCATTTATTTCCCCATGTGGATAAAGTGGTTAGCTTGAGAAAAGCAGGGAACTACGGGTTATCAGTAGTAGTGTAGCAAGTATAGTTCCAAGTGACCGGTTTGAGAAAAGCGATTAAGGCACCGTGGAACTATGTTAGTTATGCATGGATCGGAGAAAAGGCCACTAGTTCCTATCATGTTGGAAATCCAATCCCAGTACGAGATTTACGGTTTTGATTGTATTCCCAAATCGCTGTAATAACTTGCAAAAATTTCAGCTACCCCTTTTTGGTATTATATATTCCGTTCGGTATATTCCGTTGACCCAGTCCAGATATATTTCGTTAGACTTAGTCCAAAGATTGATACCTTATTTGAATAAGTTTATTTGCAAATGTTTTCAAAGAGATGTCATTAGAAATAATATCAAACGTTTTGATGTATAAAAGTGTTTTGGTTATCATAAGGTAAAAACCCGTCTGTGTTTATATGCGGTCGTGGTCTTATGAGATACCCTTCTTTTCAAAGGTTTTGATAACATGGTCATTTTAAATTTCGAGTATCTCATGCTGGTTTATCAAGCCTGATCCAGGTATTTTCAATACTCGGGTCAGATCCGAATAATTTCAGGTCGAATTGAAGATGGTTGGAGTTTCCAGAGGAGAGCAAGAGATCTTCATCATCTTATGGATGTATTCTATTATCCGCTTTGCTTAGTGAGGTTCGTACATGATAGAGGATTCTCGCTTCTTGTTAGGTAGAGAACGTATGACTCTTACTTCTACATGTCCCTGAGATCGAGTATCAAAGGGTTAGTTTGAGTCGAGAGGCTGGCTATAAAAGCAAAGCGTGAGGTACCAGTGCAAGCTACGGTTGAAAGTGGCCGTTGTCGATGGTTGAAAAGCCTAGATCATTACTTTTGGTATCAGAGCTGAAGGTTAAGTAAGAACCTTAGCTTTGGTTGGGTAAAGACTCATCAAAGATAGGGTTAGTAATATCCTAGGATGAGTAACTCATTAGAGATAGGTTTAGCAACACCCTAGAATGAGTTTGAGTGTATTATATATGAGTGCGTATTTGTTAGTGACTAATAAAAATGTTTTGTGTTGATTTATCTGTTGAGTGATTTATGGATTCTGATCGATGCGCCTGATCACCGTTATTGATGAGGATTTTTGATTCGATACTTGAGTTTTCTATCATAGTTAAGCACTATGCAAGAAAACCAAAGGTTTCTGAGCAAAGAGCCTGGTTAAAGTCCACACTAGAGGATCGGGGGATCGATACTAGTTCGAAAATAAAGTTGTGTATTCGAATAGGAGATCGAATAAGATATTTCATATGGATGATTTGTGTATATTATATGGATTTAAGTTTAAAGATAAATGTTTTGGGCAAACTTTTGCTTTGAGTAATTTCGAGTACGAAATGCTTTTAAGTAGGGAAGAATGTAACAACCCGTAATTTCGCTACTTCGAAAACGAGAGATTTCCTTTAAAAAGGTTTAAAACTTAAATAAACAAGTTATATATAATAGATAATAATAGATAAATTATTTATTCTTATAGTTGATAATCTAAAAGTATAAATTTTGATTTTAGAACAAATTATCAAAAGTTAAGTTTTGTTAAAAATAAATAAATGCTTAAATAAATAGGTTTAAATGTTTATTTAAAAATATAAATATTATTTAAACATCTAATAAAGATAATAAAAGTATATTAAAATATTTAAAAGTATGTTAATAATCGTTTTACAAAAATAATCAAATTTTGTCGTATTTTGTCAATTTTACATACATCGTAAAATTGAAGATTTTGATATTATTTAAATATGATTTTAAAGTATAAAGAGGCATGTTTTAATTTTTTTAAAGAAGTAAAAAAATCATTTTTAAATTTGGTTTATATAAATAAATAGTTTAACTAAAACATCAAAATATGACCGTAAAACATTTTATCGAAAAACAACGTTTTGTCGATTAAAAGTTGTCGCAACGTTGCCGCACCTTTATTTTCTTATATAGGAACATATATTCAAATATTATAAGTATTAATTAATTCACTAATCAAATTTACTTTTACCAAACAATGTTAGAAACTTCTAGAAAACAATTAAGAAAAAATAAGCACAAAAGGACAAAAATGTCATTTCAAAGCAAAAAGTAAAACATCAAATCAAAAAAACACAATTATTACTTACTTTACTAATCTAAGTGAAAATGACATAGAGTAATGATCTGAAATGTGATGTTAAGTGTTGAAAAAAATAAGATTACTTTATAAGTAAGTAAGGGTATTATGGTCTTTTTATAAAATATTATTTTAATCCAAAACTTTTGTATAAATAAGGCCACCATTCTTCCACTTTATTTTACACCATTTTCTACCTTCTTCTTCTTCCTTGAAGCTCTCTTTAATGGCTTCTTCTTCTCTTTCAAATGCTTACTAACTTTTTCAAAACCATATCAAATCAACTCCAAACACCACCAAACTTTGCCAAAGACCTTAGAATACCATTAGAACATGGTTTAGCATCTAAGAAGTGAAAAAATAATGGAGGAAGGCGAGGATATAGGTATGGCCGAACCTATAAAGAGAAGGAAGCAAGTTGGAAAGCTTCGGAGCAAGAAAAAGAGAAGGAAGCGCCGCCGATTTCATTCCAAGGAGCTAAGAGCAAATTCAAGGTGTTGCGGAAGCTCTGCCAGATTTTCAAGAGTTTGAAAGAAGAGGTCGATGGCATAAAGAAAAAGAAATGGAGTAGAAGTTGATTTGTTGAAGTTTAAGTGAAGTGTTATTGCAAATGAATGTTGGTAGGAAGAATTGGTTAAGTTAAAGGCGAGTACTCATATTTACTAATTAATCCATAACTTATTTCAAGTATAATGATTTGAAAGTTTAAATATGTTGAATGATTAAATGTTTGATAACTTGTTTGCAAATTCGTTGATTATGTGATTGATAACTTATTTGATAAATGATAAGAGAAATGATTAGTAATTAACCATAGTTAATTATATAAGAATTAAATCCATATAAATATGTGTGCGGAAGTTATTTAGCCTCTTAATGATTTTAAATAAGTTTAAATATGGTTTAAAACAAATTTGAAGTGTTTCGGACAAGTTCCGAAGCAATTCACAAAATTGGTGAAAATCGAGCTTGTCGCGTAGCGGCAGTTTGTAAATTTCGACCCTTAACTTCAAATCAACATAGAGAATGATTTATGCATCGGATTTCTTCAAAATAAAAATTATTTGGTCCAAAATGATAATATTTGTCTAATGAAGAAATAAAATCAAGATTTCATCAGGTAGATTTTAAAATATGTCCAAAACAATTTTCTAAAAACATCGCGGTTTTGCAGTTCGGAATCCAAAATGGGATTTATTTATAAATGATATTTTTAAATGATTTAAAATATGAAATAAATTTGATAAATCTATTAAAATGGTTTGAAAGGGATTTGGATGGAAAATATGAATTTCAAATATTAAAATGTTGTTTAAAACGAAGCTTATATAGCACTTTCAGTAGCACTTTTATGCTGTGAATTATACAACCTTTTGAATATGAGTTTAAATTTAACAATCATTTTCTAAATCTTTTGTGAATGATTTTAGAGGAATAATTAAGTAATGTAAAGATGATTCTAAAGTTTTAATAAGTGTTTGAATAAATGGTTTAGAGAAATTATTTATACCACTTAAATAAAAAGTGAAGAATATTGATTGTAGTAACATACAGAGTATGCGGAAATGACTAGTACATTTGTCCCTCCTGTGAGATCTGCGAAGGTAAAACAAGGTGTTTAACTAAGGTTAGGGATGGAGCAACCAATGCCCTGAACTTACCTGACCTATGTTTTTCATTTTAGGCGAGGGGTGGAACATATCAAAAGGAAAGCCCGGATGCTCTAAAAGATCGTATTTAAGCTTTTCCACGTTAAAAGACAAAGATATTCATGATGTAGGATTACTTGCCATTAGTCCCTGGAGGTGAAACTTGCCATTAGTCCCTGGAGGTGAAACTTGCCATTAGTCCCTGGAGGTGAAATTTACGATATCTAAGATGGAAGTAGTACTCTATTACGAAAATCTTCGATTTGCAAGAATATGATTTGAAGTAAAGAAAGAAAATCTTTGATTAAGATTTAATGAATGATTTGGGAATATTTCCCAAAGTTAAAAGTATAACATTAATATAAGAAATCTTTGATTAAGATTTAATGAACGATTTGGAAAGGTTTTCCTAAGTAAAAGAGAAAATGATTTGGAATTTTCCAAGATTTAAGAAAGGTTTAAATAAACCAAATGATTTGATTAATGAGGCTTATTGCTTCCATATACTCTTGAAATGAAAATGGAATAAATTGAAAAGTATATATCTAAGAAAGATATTTGATGTAAATGAAAGATGAAGTAGTTGATTGATAATTGATATGCACATATGAACTTAACATCTTTTATCGATGATTAGTTTCGAAGGAGCCAGAGTCGGATTTGGATGATTCATATCTGAAAACCACTTCGAACCAATGTATACGTTCGAAAGTGAAGACATGTTGAAGATGATGATTATTGAAGACCGTGGATCTTTATAGCGTGAAGACTGCTCATTGAACATGCTCTGGTTGGCCCCCATTATAGAGTTATTTATAGCAGCGGTCTCGGCGAAATTTAGCGAAACCCTAATTATAAGTGATGCCCATCAAAGCAAGCTAAAACCAATGATAATAAGATACCAGCTAAAAGAATAATATAGGATGATACTTAAAGAATACCTTATTTCATTATCAATCACTTTTTAAGAGTGAGAGAATATCAGGAGAGTGAGAATTTTCTGACATGGAAACCAAAATATCAATTTAGGCCATAAAACTTAATTATTATATGGAGCCAAAACGAAATTTTGACCATGTAAGGGGGAAACCGAAATATTGATATGGATCGGAAACTAAATTTTTTGATAACTTCAACCAAATAATAGATAAATATTTTCTAAAAACAAATGATGTATTATTGTTATTGTGTCACACAACAAATGATTTTTCCATATGTCGTGAGAAAAAATAGGACAACAGAAAATTTACCATATATAGTGTGATCATTGTTGTTTGATTCACTTTGTGGCATAGTGAATTTGGAGATTTTTAGAGCCTATTGTATTGTTTGAACCATGTACACATAAGGATTTGGATATCATACAATGGCATAGCATAGCATATTGATTCGATTCGAACTTGTGACTTATGACTCGTATGATCATTTGACTTCGACTATTGATTTATGACTTGCATAGCATACTTGACTTTGAACTTTCATTAGAATAGCATACTTAACTTCGAATTGGTACTTGCATAGCATAGCATACTTTACTTTGAGCTTGAAACTTAATATCATATCTGACTTTCACTTTGAAATTGCATAAGCTCAAATGACTTCGACTTTGATAGCTACACTAAGGAATGTTATAGGAACTCTCTTTGACTTGATGACTTCGATTGGCCTCAATAGAGCTTCTCTTAGAATTTACACCATTTTACTACACTTTTGGGGTAGCGAATTTATTCATTAACAATATCATTCTTCGAGTTGTTGAGCCGAATAGGATCCCGAGTTATTATTTTTGAACAAGAACTGGAGTTGCCTACTTAGTAGTGGTGGATCTCTTTATTGAATGTGTTTTTATCCTTATTGCTATTACTTGGATGGCAAAATACACGTGACCATGCATTTAGACCGAAAAATTTCTAGAATACTGATATGACGTCCTATTTTAGATGAACATCCAAAATGTGATAAAGCATGGATTGCCTACTATATAAACTTACAAATCCCAGTGTAAGAGTACGAGTACTCATTTTAGATAAATAGGTACTAGGATTTCTGGGTTAAGCAAGTACTATTGGAGAAATCTACGTCGGTCGAATACTTCATTAAAGAAGACTCTAAACTCCTGGATTCTTTTACTGGGAATAAACTATGCTCAATGATGAAATTTAAAGCATAGTTCCCTTAAATTATAATGGTACTCCTCTAAAAAGGAGTAATCCATAATAGTAATGTTCTCTTTCCAAATAATAGTCCATGTCTAGTAAGGTTCAGAAGCCAGAATTATATCATCCATTATAATGGATTTTTAAATGAAAAACTTATTTATTAAGGCATATCATTCTTAAATTAATGATCAGTAAGGTTAGTTAGGAAAGTTGGCACCTTATTTCTCTCATACAAACAAGTTTCTATGTAAAAAAGTATCATATGTTATTTGATACAAAGAATTTAAACAAACAAGGATATTAATATATATGAGTATGAATTTATTTACCAAATATGGATCTTACCTAATAGTAGTGTCCTAATCCTCAATCACAAAACATGGATTACTGGTCTTATTTGCAATAAACTCCTGCCACCAACTTAGATATGAAGATGAGATAATATTTCAATCCCCTACTTCGTATACACCTTTAGGAATAAGTGACCGTCGATATCAACATATGGACAATTGGATAAATATTGATAAAGGAAACACTGTTATAAGGTAGGAATAAATCAAACGAGTTAAAGGTGTTACGCCTTCAAATACCATAATTAAAAAGCATTATAAAAAGGGATTTGTCTTTTCAACCTTAACCGAGATGTCAAACTAGCAATGGGAAGCAGTTAACAATTTTACCAAATAAAAAGAAGCTGAGATATTATCGACGGAAAAGTTTTAGAATTTATAGACAATTTTTTTTACAAAGAGGACGATAATGGAAACCCCAAAAAAATAATTCGGTTAATAATTGATTAAAGTAGCTATTCTTGACTTGTGATTATGTAGAATCCAAACAAAATAGCCACTAAACAAACCGTTCTTCTGCTAACATAAGAATTTAAACTAATGTTACTAAACAAGTAAGCATTTCATTATGATAGCAAATCGCATATGCTTGACAGCAAAACTAAGAACCTACAAGGAAGCCCTTGGATTTAGCCAAAACCGTATTGTAGGCCCTAAAATATCTATAAGAAAAATCTAAGTATCTCAATACAAGTGATTTCCAAAACCATATTGCAAGGAGAATGGTTCAGTATTTAAAAGGTAAGGACAAGAGTCGAAAGCAAGGCAAGTGATTTCCAAGATGAATCCCTATTGCTAAAATCCTATTGGTCAAGTAAACTTAATAATGATGTAATAACATGTATATTTCCAATAATTCAAGAAAAGGGATAACAGATTTGAGAAATCATCTGTTAACAGATTTCTTCTCAACACCCTAAAGTTTCGCTAAGGAAGATGGGAATCCTTTCTATAAATGGTAGATATGAATCCCTTACGAATTGCCTTCAAATTTAGGCTTCTTGGTTGATAGCTTTCGAATCAGACCTTTCAATGTCGTCGAAAGGTATACATGCTAGGATACGAAACCTTCCGTCTTTATTGAGTTAGAGTGAGATCCTTTTCAAAAAGTTTCCTTCTCCAATTAGATTTAAATTCCTTGATTTTGTCCTATAAAGGTTAATTTTTATCTTGCCAAAAGGTTAGGATTATAGTCCTCTTTGGGTTTCGGTAGGATATCAAACTTCTTGGCGGATATGTAGAAGCTTTAGACCTTGTCGAAAGTTTGGATCACATGTGTGATGTATGTTTGATCCTTGTCGAAAGGTATAGGAACAACTACTTTTGGAATAGGCCTTGTAATTCTAGGTATCTATATATAAAGAGGAGACTTTGACCTAGTCAAAAGTTTAGACCATTTGGATTATAGCTCCCAAAGGTTATCGATATTGTTATAGCATAATCACTTTTGACCTAGTCGAAAGGGTTTGCCTTAAAGTTGATCACATCAGAAGGTTGCAATTGATGTTTAGACCAAATGCATTATCAACCTTGTCGAAAGCTTTAAACCATAAAGTCAACGATTTTGGAAGGTTGTAGTAGACATTGATCCAATTAAGTTGTCGACCTTGTTAAAGCGTTAAGATTGTAGGGTTTAAGACTTTGAAAGGTTGTAGTAGCTAACTGTATCAAAAGTGTTGTCGACCTTGTCGACAAGAACCTTTCGGTGATAATGAACCTGTAATTAGGAGTTTATCCAACAAAAGTGTAAGAAAAAAGTAAAGTAATTAATAGACCATAATATTTCCACTTTTATCCATGAAAAACTCTATTTTATTAAATCTCCAAATTAGTACTCCATTATGGTTACAATGTATTGATTAATAAAATAGAAGATTAGAACGAGAGAATTCAAATCCCCAAAACATGACCACTTGGGTCTTATTTACAGATGTAGGCAGCCCCCTTTCAACTTCATGCTCTCGACTGGGTCAGAAAGTCCCTCTTTTATATGCAGCTATGAACCTTTCGACTTTGTCGAAAGGTTTTCTTTTCTTCTGCTATTACGGACCTTTTGACATTGTCGAAAGGTTTTCTAGTCTTTATGCCTTCATGAAGTTTTCGACTTTGTCGAAGGGTTTGCCTTCTATGTACTTATGTGAACCATTTGACCTTGTCGGAAGGTTGCTTTCCTCCTGATTGCTGTGAACCTTTCGACCTTTTCGAAAGGTTGCTCTTCACTTGTTTTTTGTCGAGAGCTATGCTTCCCCTTAATGTTGTCGAAAGGTTGTCTTCCATTCTTTGTTGACTTATGAATGTTGCTTTCTTCACAAACCTTTCGACATTGTCGAAATGTATCCCGGATGTGTTTCAACCGGTGCAAAAGGCTTGCTATGCTTTTGAAAAAGGTCATTATGGAGTTGCTTACACTTTCTCCGACTTCTTCATCCTCTTCTAAAGGTCCTTGGACAATAAGAGATGGAACCTTTCGAGTCCTTTGAAAGCTTTGGGACTGTGCTCTTTTTTCCTTATCTATGTTGAAAGACCTTTCGACTTAGTCGAAAGATAGTTTTTTGGTGTCACAACCTTCGACCCCGTCGAAATCTCCTTGTCGGAAGGTATGTTTAACCAAACCATCTTGATGCTTTTTGATTTTTCCCAATGCTCGTATGATCCTTCTTTCATACTTTTATTCCTAAGAATATTTTATGGATAACATCTAGCCCCCCATATGAAAGAAGCTTTTGTTCTTTAGGACAAAACTCCAATGGACTTCCTTCTTTACTTCCTGCAAAATAGATAATATCTTCTATTAAGGTTGTAACTTTGTTATGAGACCTTAATGAGAAATCTTAAATTTACGAAGCTAATATTCAAGATGTCATTAAGATAATATTTTCAGATAAGTTGCTATGTAGTGACCATAATTAAACTTCCTGAAGGTTATGGAATAATATCACCTGATTTATAAATATTGGTTCAAATAAATGAACCTTTGGAGAAAGCCTATTACATACTTGATATTTCTTTCTCGAATTAGACCTTTTCAACATGTGGAAATCAATTTCATGTTATCGGGGACTTTTCCTTGTCCCCCCAAGTCTCCTTTATTTTCACCTCAAACTATTGATTAGTAATTCTTACTTAGTGAAGAGGTAGGAAATAGTTTAGCAATAATACCATTTGGTGTCATGAAGGTCTCGTATCGGAATCAAATTTTAAATTCGATGGAAAATTCACAAATCATCATAAAATTCAATAAAAGAATTTAGAATTTATAAAGTTAGAAATTCAGTAAATGTCCCATAAAGAAATCAGATATGTGAAATTCATACATTGCCATCAAAATCCACAAGGAAATTTTAAAGTCTATAAAATTGGCTAATTGACGAAAGATCATTCAAAATTCAATGAGAAAATCAAGCATATAAAATCCATAAATCATCGGGGAAACCCACAAGGAAATTTCAAAATTTATTCGATCAGAAATCAAAATAGTGATCATTAAAAACCTCAATAAGAACATTAGAAATATGAAATTCATGAATGATGATGATAATGATTAAGGAAACACAAGATTTTTAAAATAAGGGACCTAAAAATCCAATAAGACGGTCGGGAATAGGAAAATCGTAAATTCTCATCAAAATCCAATGGAAAACATGAGTCTCAACAAATCAGAAAATAGGCAGAAAACCATCCAAATTCTGTCATGGAGGTGTAGAGAAACAAAATCTTGAATTATTATGAAGACCAACATGGAAATTCGAAATACACTATATCAAAAGTCCGATAAATAATTATCCCAAATCCATTGAGAAGGCAAAATTCATAAGTCTCCATAAAAAATCACAATTTAATTTCAGAATTCATTAAATCCGAAATCATGTAAAGGGTTATCAAATACCCAATATGGAAATCAGAAATTCATAAATCATCATGAAAATTATCAAGTAATTTCAGAATTCATCAATTCAAAACCCCAACAAAAATCATCCGAA
Source organism: Allium cepa (assembly GCA_030765085.1). Taxonomy (NCBI): domain Eukaryota; kingdom Viridiplantae; phylum Streptophyta; class Magnoliopsida; order Asparagales; family Amaryllidaceae; genus Allium; species Allium cepa. Next base: position 515,119,463 of record CM060941.1, read on the forward strand.
AATTCCAATAGGAAAATTAGAAATAAAAAATTCATCAATCATCATAAAAATAAACAAGGAAGCTTAAATTATGTTAAATCAGGGAATTAAAAATCCAAGAACCAAAAATGTAAAGGCCCGTTTTTCCATACACATTGAATCGACAATAAACCACACATGTCCAACTCAAATTGTACGAATAAACGGATCATTAAGGGTAGAAAGAAAGTAAAGAAAAAACAGAATCTCACACGAATGGAATAACATATATTATTTCAATAATAATCTTTACAGCAGAAAATTTTAAAATACAATATCAGAGTCTAACCTAAATTCAGCTTGGACAGTTATAAACATCTGTCTTTACAATTGCTGACAAACATCAAACAAAATACACTAAGTACAACGAATAATAGAATATGTCCATACGATGATGAAGATCTTCAGCTCTCCTCTGGAAACTCCAACCGTCTTCAACTCAACCTAAAATTACTCGGATATGACCCGAGTATTGAAAATACCCGGATCAGGCTTGATAAACCAGCGTTAGATATTCGAAATTTAAAATGACTATGTTATCAAAACCTTTGAAAAGAAGGGTATCTCATAAGACCATGACCACACATAAACACGGACGGGTTTTTACCTTATGGTAACCAAAACACATTTATATATCAATACGTTTGATATTATTTCTAATGATCTCTCTTTGAAAACATTTGCAAATAAACTTATTCAAATAAGGTATCAATCTCTGGACTAAGTCTAACGAAATATATCCGGACTGGGTCAACGAAATATACCGAACGGAATATATAATACCAAAAAGGGGTAGCTGAAATGTTTGCAAGTCATTACAATTATTTTGGGAATACAATCAAAACTGTAAATCTCGTATTGAGATTGGATTTCCAACATGATAGGAACTAGTGGCCTTTTCTCCGATCCACACATAACAAACATAGTTCCCACGGTGCCTTAATCGCTTTTCTCAAACTAGTTACTTGGAACTATACTTGCTACACTACAACTGATAACCGGTAGTTCCCTGCTTTTCTCAAGCTAACCACTTTATCCACATGGGGCAATAAATGCCTTGAGGCCCAGACGTATCTTGTATCTAGGGCTTAGAACATTTGATAACCCAAATCACTATTATCCGAAATACGAGCATACATCTGACCACATAGAATCCCATCTTAACCAGGGTGTGAGGCTCGTGAGGCTACACTCAATTTCTTCAAAGCCATGCTTTTCATACAAAACCACACTTTGATCATAACAGGTTCCACTTTGAATGCCACAGTGCTATTCCATGTCACATGACTGATTTCTAGAAAAGTATAACTTCCTAAGCTCGTATGTCTCGGGAAAGGGTGTTAAGCTAAGAGAAGTTACCTTCTCCGCCGCCAACTGATATACGTTTATAGAAACCACTCAAATGTGATTTAAAATACAATGTCAGACAAACATCCATACAAGTATGTTCTGGGACTAAACGAAACCGAAGGCACTTTCCTCGACCATTACTAGGCGAGAAGCCCTTGCAATCCAAAAAAATCTCCATCACGAGGATGCTCTTATTCCTCAATTTACAGGCATTTGCAGGTTATGACTGCTTCAATTTATCGAGTATTCTTTGATTGAAATATGGTATGATTCTATCATTGTTTGTTTTGTATTGATATCAACTTCTTATTCGTGTTAAAATTTGGTTTATGATTTATTTTAAGTCTCGCACTCTTGTTTTGCTCAAATTTGAATGATATTCAGCCAATGATGATAATGGGTTATTTATATATAGATTTCCTATATTTTTGATATATGCTTCGATTTGACTTTTCCAATTCATTTTTCTCGACCATGAGTCCTCATCAAATAGTTATTTGAAACTTGACTTGTTCATCTGTGATACATATTTTAATATATTGATATACACACACACACACATACGTACGTACATACACACACACACACACACACACACACACATATATATATGTATGTATGTATGTATGATTCCTATGATTGATTATTTTGCATATATTTTGACCCATGATTAATTTCACTTTTGGCCTTGACATGGTCAATCTTACTGATTTACTTATATTGAACATTTATCATTTTTAATATTGAATGTTTGATTATTGTTCTATGGCTTTGTCTTGTTCTTTGGTGAATTGTAATCATATTTATTCATTCAACTGATGTCATTCCATCTTGTTTCACTATTGCCACAAACTGATTTCCATACATTCAAACTCTTGTTATGCTATCTTGGTTCATCCATACATGTTGCTGAGTTGCCTTTCTACCCACTATGTACATATATACATGTATATATATTTGTGTATGTATGTATATTAGTGTGTATTGTTATGTCGAAATGTGTAGCTGGTCGCACTTGTATATGTGTACCGAACTGCTTATGTGTGCACCTGAGTTGAGCCCAAGGCTGCTATGGTTGACACTTGTATAAGGTGCACCTTAGTTGGGCTTAAACTTACTTGGCCAGACCTCATTAACACTTGCATTGTGTTGAGCCTTCGGGCTTGACCACGCACTTATCCTTGAAATATAAATGATGATCGACTTTGTGATATTCACGATGATATTCAGTGTATTGACACACTATACATTTCATATGTTCTTCGTCCACTTTGATTCTAGTTTTAAAGTATGAAAAAAATAACCCAAATAACCGAGGTTATATCATATTAAATCATATTCTTATTTCTGCAAATATCAGTTTACTCCTTTTGCCTTTTACTACATTGTTATTTGTTTGATAGTCAAGGTAGAAGACTAAAATGGAAGCAAGAAGATATCGAATTCGAGTATGTGAGCGAGTGTAATTTTTTTTGTATATGAGAGTGTGAAAATAATGTTATATGTGAAAGTGTGAAATAAAGTGGAAGCTCAATACGTACTTTTTGAAATTGAAATGAAATAAAACATCCATTTAAATAAAATATGAAATTCTGAATAAAACACTTATTATCATCAAACAAAAATAATAAACCTTTATACTCTACAATATTAGTCAATATTTATATGTTGTCTAATAGGTAATTCTAGGAATTATATTATAATATCAGACAACATATGACTTTTTTTCTATTATGTTAGTGTATATCAAATGACGGGGCATATCTGTGGTCTAATGTGCAATGAGACAACATCGAATTTAACGACAGATAGATATTCTTTCAAATAATGGGGCATATTTGTCGTTTGATGCATTTTTTGGCAAAGAGATCAATCTAGGGTTTACGAATTGAAAAGGTAAGAAATGAGTTGAGAGAATTCATCCCCTAAAATGGCAGCCCAAGGTCCGTTGTTATAGGGGTGAGCGACTACACTTCGCCTTTCATTGTCTTTGGCTGACTAATCTTCAACATGCTTGACTTCGACGGTGTCATCCTGGCATTATTCTCTTCATTGTATTGCATCATAAAAGGCGACTCCAAGCATTTTTAAAAAGAAATGTCATTAGTAGGCAGTGTTTTGAAGGAGAAACTCTCTCATGGTATAGTATCGAAGTCGATGACTCACAGAGTTGATAGCTGGCGCATTGGTCGAAGAAAGCACTAAACACAGATGAGAAGTAATGATGGTATAGTATTGCATTGGTACAAGGCGGTTCTATTCCTTATGCTATTGGTGTCATTGATGTCTTTGATGATAATAGAAGAGTAACGACTAAGATGATAAATAGTGGCACTAATGATCGTTGTGGTAGAGATGATGTATAGTGTAACCATTATCGAAGAGTGGTATCATTAAGCATTCCCTCAACGTTGATGATCCTTCATGCTACCATAAGGCAATACCTTTTAAGTGCTTGTGAGTTATGATACGGATAGAGTTTTCCATTAAAGATATATGCTATTGGTTACTTTGACAGTAATTGATGGCTTTTGATGTCGATTGTCTTTGATGATTTTGCCTCTTCGGTTGCATACGACATTGTTCCACTTACCTTGTTGATATAACACGACACAAAGAGATATGATGCCAATGTGATGAAGTGCGACATTGTCTGTGATGCCCCACCTCTATACCCATGCTAACCGAGGACATTACGGGGTAATGCCGTCAACTAGCACGGTGAATAAGGCTGTTGAGGAGCGACCATCCGTGTAATTGCTTTGTGCGAGCACTGATATGTCAGATAATATAACATGCATTTCAACTTAAGAGGAAATCCGACATACCGATACAAACTCAAAGCTACTACACAGTGGCTATATAATCTTCGGAAACAAATATATAAATAAATATAACACAAATCAGTTACAGATATCCATATCACAAAGGCAGAAAAAGATATGAATATATAACACTTAAAAGTGTACATCAGAGTAGTTGTCAAACAAGATCCACAATATCACAAAAGAATAGTTACAAGAGCTTCACAAAAGAATAAGTATACATTAATGAGTCTATATCTCAAATGTATACAACCAAAAACTACTAATCTAAGTAGTTAGCGAAAAGTCAGGATAATAATAATCCCAAATGAGGAGTCAAGTAGAAGCACCTGTAACATCTCGGTCTGACCCGAGTATTATTTAATAAGAAAATAATAAACGGATCAGTTTAACTATAAATATCAAATAAAATGATATAGAATAAGAGATATGACAAAAAAGTTTGATAACCATAAAGCCATACTGTGATAAGTATGTAATTGAAAATCAACAAGAGATTAATAAATATCACAAGAATCTTCTCAAAGATCAAAAAGAATGTCATACTCTTTATTTTATTCACCAAACCATAAATATTTACAATTATATCAATGCCAATCACAAAAGTTAATGACACACAAATTCACCAATGCACAAATATTGATAAAACTTATCGATGTAAATCACGAAAATTGGTGAAAACACAAATTCTAGAAATCATCAATGGAAATCCAAAAATCATGCAAAAGGGGAAGGCCTATCACAAAACGGGAGTATGAAAACTCACCAACACGTGTATCATAAAACGGAATGCTATTCCATGGTTACTAACCATTAGTTTTGAGCCGAAGCTCCACAAAACGACCCAAAGACCATGGGTCGCTACCCTACCAAATTGAGCAGAAGCTCCATAGAAACGGGGTTTAGTCTCCCTCATAGACAAAGAGACATCGCACATTGCTAGTCTAAATCACAAAATGATCATCATCGATCATCAAGAAGTGTCAATTACACTAAGCTAGTAAATATATGAGCTTAGCTTCATGTCCCATAACCACTAGCTTAACTTAAATATTTACGAACAAACTGTAAGTCTCCACTCGAAAATTGTCACAAGAAATTCAATCGAAAAAGTCCAAGAACTAACCGACGAAGTAAATGAAAGCGTTTCATACCACTTGTTTTACTAAGTCGTTTAATTAGATTTCTCATACGAGTGAGGTAAATGTTTGTATATACTAATAGATTGGAAACGGTTTTATAAACAAGATTGATATTGAAAATAGAGTTGAAATCATCTTTGTGAAAGAGTTTGAATATTTACTACTAGTATTGAAACCTTTATATTTTTAAAGTGACAAACCAAAGAAATGATTGTAGAAACAATCAATCACCAAAATTTCATGTTCCAAGACATGAATTGATTCCAAAGAAATCGATTCCAAACCCATCAAAATGGATATAACCAAAAATTTCAAAATAGAAGCCATCAAGTTCGATAATAAATGATAACAACAGATCGGAAAACCACGAATCGATAAAAATTGGAAATCAACACAAAATAGGCTAAATAGGCAAACAGAAGCAGGTCAGTCGACTGACCCTCTACAGTCAGTCGACTGAAATTGAAACTCGAAAATTCCATTTCCTGCGGTGGGTCGACTGATTACAGTGGCCAGTCGACTAATTAAAGGAAACAGAGACCTCCCGGTCTCTGTAAACAGCCCCCGGAGCCATCTTTGGCTACAGCCAGTCGACTGACTGCAAATGGTCAGTCGACTGACTAGGTGCTGGGCTATTTTTCAACCTATTCAATGAAGAGCAAACTCTCTTGAATTGCAATCGAATGAGCAACGATGCTAGGGGTTTACCCCAATTCAGCAACCCGGCCCTATAGGCTCTTCGATGCATCGCCAAAAACATGTTTAAACATCAAAGTTAGGATTTTTGAAGATTTGACTTCAAAACACCAAAAATTGGAATATTCACCAATCCAATCCAAACCAAAGCAAATACACATGAATAAGTGTTAGGAATTCATACCCAACAATCAAAGATAGTTATAGACATAGATGTGAGATAAAAATCTCACCTTTAAACCCAAAACAATGAAGAAGAAGCTATATAGCAATGGCAAGAACAAATCACACTTCAATTCCAACCCAACAAGCTTAAATCTAAGCTTAAAAGAGAAACTTTTCCTATGTTAGGTTTAGGAATTTCTGAAATAGAAAGGAGAATGAGTGGAGAAGAAGAAGAGAAGGCTTACCAAAGCTTCTTCTATGAATTTGGAGTTAAAGCTTGGATTTTGCAAGGATAATTAGGTCTTGGAGTTTTAATTTCGCATTCCTCTCTCCATTATTGCTAAAGCTTGAGTATTAGGAAAATAATGAAGGAATGGAGAGAAGAGGGGGTGGAGCTTGGGTCTAATGGGCTGAAACCAAACCAAAGCCCTAAGTGAAAAAGTGGCAAAATTCCTCTAACTCCAAACATATCGAAGTTTATACTCAAAAACGTCGCAAACGTCATTTTGAACTCAATGGGGGTGGCTCGAGTCCTAATTCGACTGTTTGCAAAAAGTAGCTTTTCGGACACTAATCCGACTAAAGATGAATTATTTTAAATAAAATATTTAAATATTCAATCGTAAAATATGCGGGTTGTTACAGACTCCCCTCCTTAAAGAAATTGCGTCCTCGCAATCATAAGAAATAAATGAATCAAAAAGTAACAACCATAAAAGCATATCAATACAAAAGAAGAAAGTTTTAAAATAAGAAGTTCACCTCAAAGAGCATGAGAGAGTAAGTCTGGATGTGTTCGCTAGATGAATTCTTTAGATTCCCAAGAGCAATCCTTAGGATTTGAGGACCATTGAACTTTCACAAGAGGAACATCTTTATTTCGAAGGCGTTTAATCTTCGAAACAATGATACGAATAGGATGTTGCTCATAAGTCAAATTAGGTGAAACCTCAATTTTTTCTACAACATCGGGCTCAGGAATAGAATCGGAATCTGGAAGGCATTTCCGTAGTTGAGAAACGTGAAACAGGTCATGAATAGTAGAAAACTGAGCTGGTAATGAAAGGCGATAAGCCACGGAACCAATACTTTCAGTGACGGGAAATGGACCAATATATCGAGGTGCTAACTTTCCCGACCGACTGAAACACACAACACCCTTCATAGGTGAAACATGAACAAACACAAAATCTCCCATAGAAAATTCTAATTTTCTTCTTCGGTTATCGGCATAGGATTTTTGCCTACTTTGAGCTTCTTTCATCCTATGACGAATAAGGTCAATCTTTTCTATGGAATCACGAATAAAATCTGGACCTAAACCAGCTTCTCGCTGGCCTCAAGCCAACAAGAAGGAGATCGGCATGGACTTCCATAAAGTGCATCAAAAGGTTCCATCCCAATAGTAGATTGGAAGCTATTATTATATGAAAACTCAACAAGAGAAATATGATCTTCCCAACTTCCACCAAAATCAAGAACACATGTACGAAGAAGATCTTCAAGAGTTTGATTCACACGCTCAGTTTGTCCATCGGACCGAGGATGATAAGTGGTGCTAAAATTAAGCTTCGTTCCCAAAGCTTTTTAAAGACTCTTTCAAAATCCACTAGTAAACAATGGATCATGATCACTAACAATAGAAGTAGGAACTCCATGTAATTTAACAATTTCTTTAATAAAGAGCTTGGCCAAAAGCGGAATGGTCCGATTGGACCGAACGGGAATAAAATGGACGGATTTACTAAGTCTATCAACAATCACCCATAAGCTATCATGACCCGAACGAGAATGAGGAAGGCCGTCTATAAAATCCATGGAAATTTGGTCCCACTTCCAAATTGGAATGTCTAAAGGTTGCAATAACCTACCGGGCCTTTGATGCTCAGCCTTAACGAGTTGGCAAATCATGCAACACTTAACAAAGTTAGCAATATCAGATTTCATTCCATCCCAATAATAAAGTCACTTCATATCCGCATACATTTTACTACTACCGGGATGAATGGTAAATTTAGAACGATGAGAATCTTCTAAAATGTCTTTACGAAGATCACTAATATTTGGCATGATAAGTTTAACAAATTTTCGGATACCGCCACGAGAATCAATATCAATGTCTTTCAAACTTTCAATACCAATTTTATCCCTACAACTTTGGCTAAGAAGAGCCAAATCGGGATCTAGCTTTTGAGCTTCAAGAATGCGGTCTACGAGAGAAGGATGAGCCTCAAGGCTACATAAAACAAGAGATGCACACAAATTGGATTCACGATCTCGAATCTCACAAATGGATAAAGTCTCGAGATCATTCCATTCGGATATCATCATGGAAACAACCGCTTGTTGCTTACGACTAAGTGCATCGGCAACTCGATTCCCCTTTCCGGGAGTATAAAGAATATCAAGATCATATGATGCAAGGAACTCGAGCCAACGTTGTCGACGCAAATTAAGTTCCTTTTGAGAAAATAAATACTTCAAAGATTTATGATCGGTGTAAAGAATAAATTTTTCTCCCAAACGATAAGGACGCCAAATCCGAAGGGCGAAAACAATAGCCGCGAGTTCCAAATCATGAGTGGCATATCTAGTCTCGGTAGGCTTCAATTGCCTAGAAGCATAAGCAATAACACATTCTCTTTGCATGATAACGACTCCCAAACCAACACGACTAACATCGGTATAAACAATAAAATCTTGATTCTCCTCGGGAATAACAAGAATAGGAGCATCAGAAAGGAGTTCTTTTAATTTCTGGAAAGAAGTTTCACATTTGTCCGACCAAATGTATTTAGCACCCTTCTTTGTCAATCTAGTAAGAGGCATGGAAATTTTGGAAAAGTCTTTTATGAAACGGCGGTAATAGCCTGCCAATCCAAGAAAACTACGGATCTCCGTCACACTCTCCGGTCTCTTCCAATTTTGAATCGCTTCAATCTTTGAAGGATCTACGGAAATTCCGGATTCGAAAATGATATGACCGAGAAACTTCACACGAGATTGCCAAAAGTGGCATTTAGAAAATTTTGCTTTCAATTTATTGCTCCTTAAAGTTTCCAACACAATCCGAAGATGCTTTTCATGCTCCTCCTTGATTTTAGAATACACAAGAATATCATCAATAAAGATGAGAACAAATCGATCGAGGAAGTCTTTGAAAACTCTATTCATAAGGTCAACGAAATAAGCCGGAGCATTTGTTAAACCAAATGGCATAACAAGCCATTCGTAAGATCCATAACGCGTACGGAACGATGTCAAAGGAATGTTATCCTCTGCAATACGAAGCTGATGAAAACCGGTTGCTAAGTCTAATTGTGAAAGACTCTAGCACCACTAAGCTGATCGAATAGATCATCAATCCGAGGTAAAGGATATTTATTCTTGATAGTAAGATCATTAAGCTTGCGGTAGTCAACGCAAAGCCTAAGTGTACCATAAGATTTCTTCACAAAAATAGCCGTAGATCTCCAAGGAGAGGAACTAGAGCGAATAAATTGCTTCGCCTCCAATTCAGATAATTGTTTGCGCATCTCCTCATTTTCTTTATTGGACATACGATAAGGAGGACGAGTAATAGGTAAAGCTCCAGGAATTAGATTAATTCTGAATTCAATTGCTCGCTTAGGTGGTAATCCTAAAACGGCCTCAAATATGTCGGAAAATTCACGAACAACGTGAACAAGAGAAATGACATCTTCCTCATCATCATTATCGTCATCGTGAGGATTTAAAGAATATAAAGATGCAACCAAGTTGGAATCCAAATCTTTAAGATCAATAGAAATTTGCTTAACAGATTGAGGATGTCGAAGATGAATAGTCCTCTTAGGACATAGGATTTGAGCTTCATAGCGGTTAAGCCAATCCATTCCCAAAATCATTCCGAAGCCTAAGTAGCGCATGACATGCAAATTGGCTCGGAAAGAAAAATCACACAAAATAATCTCGACATCTTTACAAAGCAAACTAATTGTTGCGGATCCACCAATCGGATTCGTAATTCTCAAAGAAATCATTAAAGCAACAACACTCGAAGAAAAAGTATCAACAAGTCCTTTTGATATAAAAGAATGGGATGCACCCGTATCAAAAAGAACTCGAATAGGATAATCACGAAACACAATAATGCCATCAAGGATAGAATGAGAAATACCTTGACCACGAGGAGTGTTACTAGGAGTTTGCACCACATTAAGCTTTCCCCCCTTCTTGTTTTGGAGTTTGGGGCATGCAGATAAGTAATGATCCGGGCTTTTGCAATAGCGACAAGCGCAGGGCATTGAACACTTATTCGCATAATGGTCCTTAGAACCATAGTTGTAGCATTGCCCACCACTAAAGGCAGGAGTCTTTGCCACCAGAGTTTCTTGCTTCCCTTTCTTTCTGGGATAAGGACCTTTGAATTTATTAGGCCTTTTTTGTTGTTGTTGAAGTTTGGTTTGGCACCCACAACCTCAACATCACTCTCCCTATCCGCCTCTTCAAGACGAAGAGCGATATCAGTGAGTTGATCAAAAGAAACTTCTAATTTTAGAAGTAATGGATTCTTGAGATTTTTGTTCAAGCCATAGACAAATCTCTAATTCTTCTTCAATTGGGTGTTTATGTATTCGACCCCGTATTTAGAAAGTGACTCGAAGGATGCGATATAATCTGCCACGGAGGATTCACCTTGAACAAGGTCAATGAAACGACGAGCCAATGTCACCTTCTCAGCTTCTGGCACAAACTTTAATTCGAATCATTCCCGGAATTTCTCCCAAGTAAGATCCGTTTCATTCATTTCATAAATCATAAGGTCGTACCAGTCTAATTCTCTTTCTTGGAGCATACTAGAGGCCACCTGAACGCGGTGAAGATCAATAAGAATCATGCGAGAAAAGATTCGATCGCATGTTCTTAGCCAAGCATGGACTTCAATAATAGTTTCAGAACCTCTGAATGGCTTCCCACCCAAGTTGGTATAATCGCTGCACAAACGTGCAAATCCAGTCTTAGGGTGAGTAGGCTCTGGATTGGGTCCGACAGCTTGAGCATTCTTCACGAGATCTAAAAGCTGCTGGGAAGACATAAATACTCCATCCTAGGGAGTAGCACTAGATTGACCGGCGTTGGGACGACCAGGTCTAACCATTTCTCTTCTTTAAGAAAGAAAGAAAGAAGAATAAAAAGGTTATTCACAAATGAATATCAAACAATAACGACTGACAAAATAAGGTATCACAAAAGAAAATAGGATGAGACGGTACGAAGACTTGAATCAAATCCTAAGGCACGACTCCTAAGATAGAGTTAGGACGATGATCCTTGTTAAATTATTCTACATTGTTTCGAAGTTCCAGGCTTTGATACCAAGCTGTGACGCCCCACCTCTATACCCATGCTAACCAAGGATACTACGGGGTAATGCCGTCAACTAGCGTGGTGAATAAGGCTGTTGAGGAGCGACCATCCTGTAATTGCTTTGTGCGAGCACTGATATGTCAGATAGTATAACATGCGTTTAAACTTAAGAGGAAATCCGACATACCTATACAAACTCAAAGCTACTACACAGTGGCTATATAATCTTCGAAAACAAATATAGAAATAAACATAACACAAATCAGTTACAGATATCCATATCACAAAGGCGGAAAAAGATATGAATATTTAACACTTAAAAGTGTACATCAGAGTAGTGGTCAAACAAGATCCACAATATCACAAAAGAATAGTTACAAGAGCTTCACACAAGAATAAGTATACATCAATATCTCAAATGTATACAACCAAATACTACTAATCTAAGTAGTTAGCCAAAAGTCAGGATAATAATAATCCCAAGTGAGGAGTCAAGCAGAAGCACCTGTAACATCTCGGTCTGACCCGAGTATTATTTAATAAGAAAATAATAAATGGGTTAGTCTAACTATAAATATCAAATAAAAAGATATAGAATAAGAGATATGACAAAAACGTATGATAACCATAAAGCTATACTGTGATAAGTATGTAACTGAAAATCAACAAGAGATTAATCAATATCACAAGAATCTTCTCAAAGATCAAAAAGAATGTCATACTCTTTATTTTTATTCACCAAACCATAAATATTGACAATTATATCAATGCCAATCACAAAAGTTAATGACACACAAATTCACCAATGCACAAATATTGATAAAACTTATCAATGTAAATCACGAAAATTGGTGAAAACACAAATTCGAGAAATCATCAATGGAAATCCAGAAATCACGAAAAAGGGGGAGGCCTATCACAAAACAGGAGTATGAAAACTCACCAACACGTGTATCACAAAAAGGAACGCTATTCCATGGTTGCTAACCATTAGTTTTGAGCCGAAGCTCCACAAACGGCCCGAAGACCATGGGTCGCTACCCCACCAAATTGAGCAGAAGCTCCACAGAAACGGGGTTTAGTCTTCCTCGTAGACAAAGAGACATTGCACATTGCTAGTCTAAATCACAAAATGATCATCATCGATCATCAAGAAGTGTCAATTACACTAAGCTAGTAAGTATATGAGCTTAGCTTCATGTCCCATAACAACTAGCTTAACTTAAATATTTACGAACAAACTGTAAGTCTCCACTCGAAAATTGTCACAAGAAATTCAATCGAACAAGTCCAAGAATTAACCGACGAAGTAAATGCAAGCGTTTCATACCACTTGTTTTACTAAGTCATTTAATTAGATTTCTCATACGAGTGAGGTAAAGGTTTGTATATACTAATAGATTGGAAACGGTTTTATAAACAAGATTAATATTGAAAATAGAGTTGAAATCATCTTTGTGAAAGAGTTTGAATATTAACTACTAGTATTGAAACCTTTATATTTTTAAAGTGACAAATCAAAGAAATGATTGTAGAAACAATCAATCACCAAAATTTCACGTTCCAAGACGTGAATTAATTCCAGAGAATTCGATTCCAAACACATCAAAATGGATATACCCAAAAATTCCAAAATAGAAGCCATCAAGATCAATAATAAATGATAGCAACAGATCGGAAAATCATGAATCGATAAAAATTGGAAATCAACACAAAATAGGCTAAATAGGCAAATAGAAGCAGGTCAGCCGACTGACCCTCTACAGTCAGTCGACTGAAATAGAAACTCGAAAATTCCATTTCCTGCAGTTAGTCGACTGATTACAGTGGCCAGTCGGCTAATTACAGGAAATAGAGACTCCTTGTCTCCATAAACAGCCCCTGGAGCCATCATTGGCTACAGCAGTTGACTGACTGCAAATGGTCAGTCGACTGACTGGGTGCTGGGCTGCTTTTCAGCCTATTCAATGAAGAGCAAACTCTCCCGAATTGCAATTGGATGAGCAACAGCGCTAGGGGTTTACGCCAATTCAGCAACCTGGCCCTATAGGCTCTTCAATGCATCACCAAAAACATGTTTAAACATCAAAGTTAGGATTTTTTAAGATTTGACTTCAATACACCAAAAATTGGAATATTCACCAATCCAATCCAAACTAAAAGCAAATGCACATGAATAAGTGTTAGGAATTATACCCAACAATCAAAGGTAGTTATAGACATAGATGTGAGATTAAAATCTCACCTTTAAACCCAAAACAATGAAGAAGAAGCTATAGAGCAATGGAAAGAACAAATCACACTTCAATTCCAACCCAACAAGCTTGAATCTAAGCTTAAAAGAGAAACTTATCCTAAGTTAGGTTTAGAAATTTCTTAAATAGAAAGGAGAATGAGTTAGAGAATAAGAAGAGAAGGCTTACCAAAGCTTCTTCTATGAATTTGGAGATAAAGCTTGGATTTTGCAAAGATAATTAGGCTTGGAGTTTTAATTTCTCATTCCTCTCTCCATTATTGCTAAAGCTTAAGTATTAGGAAAATTATAAAGGAATTGAGAGAAGAGGGGGTGGAGCTTGGGTCTAATGGGCTGAAACCAAACCAAAGCCCTAAGTGAAAAAGTAGCAAAATTCCTCTAACTCCAAACATATCGAAGTTTATACTCAAAAACGTCGCAAATATCATTTTGAACTCAATGAGGGTGGTCTCGAGTCCTAATTCGACTGTTTGCAAAAAGTAGCTTTTCGGATACTAATCCGACTAACGATGAATTATTTTAAATAAAATATTTAAATATTCAATCGTAAAATATGCGGGTTGTTACATTGTTGATCACAGAACCTTATTCCTTCAACATTGATCATGAATGGCGATGTCATCTCCGTATCTCTCTTCTCGTATATCTTCCGAGTCAATAAGAGGTAGCATTAGTTAAGCAAGAAGTGGCATTGATGATGTGCAACGTCTTAAAGATTATTCATGTGATAACATTTTTCATTGGCATCAATACTATTTTTTCGCACTTGCTTATCACCTGAACAAGTGGCACATCGAACTCCTTCGACGACAATAATAGTAGTAACATTTGCCCGCCCAGTATAGAGGAGTCATTGATTTTTCAAGTCAATATTATCAACGTCATCTTTCCCTCCTTTTGGTCTTCTATTTTGCTGATTTGGCCATCCGTTAAAGTGAATCAATGGTGTTTATCCATCTTTTCTTGTATAAATAGTTGACCTCTCTACATTTCTTCTTCTCACTTCCAATTGAAAGCTCGAGTAAAAAGTTATAATTCTCAAAAATCTCTCAATCTTTCTACCTATCGACTACATAGGTATGACTTCATGTCGATTTGCTTACTTCTCTAACTCGATTAGTATTTCATATTGAAATTTCCATTTTGGGTTTCGTTTGGGGTCCTATTGATTTTGAATTGATAAACAAAATATTAAGGTCTGCGATTGTAGATTCTTTATTTTTGGATACTATGTAGCTATATTAATCCTTAAATTAATTAATTATGATTCGATGTTAGTTTATGTGTTTAAAGTTTTTAGTTTAATGATGAAGTGGGCCATTTGTTAAACCAAAATATATGATATTTGAATCCGTATTGGAGCCTACATTTATGATATCATCAATAAACTCGAAGCGGGTTGATTAACCTAGCAGTTGCTATCCATTAGTGTAATGTTTTGTGTCACACACATAGACCTTAACTTTAGTTGATGTTGGTATGAAAACTAATATGTAATGGGCCTATTCGACTTTATTTTTATCTTAGTGAGATTGACTACCATCGACATTGTTATGATTCTTCAAGTCGATAAGACTTCACATTATTCTTATTAATTTACCTACCAAAAGCTTTCATATTATGACACTAATAAACTTAGTACTAATAAAATTATTACTTCATCGATTAAACTAAATTTTAATCTTGATAAGATGTAACAGTCCTTATCTATCGTGACAGTCGATTCTAGCAGGGGTCTTAATATTTAATTAATACTAATTGAGTCAAAGTCATTTGGCATCTCATCGATGAAGTTAAAGTATTGAGAACTTAGAGGCCATCAGTTATATTTTTTTGATCGGATGAGCTATTAAAGAACTTCAGACTAATCAAGGTCGAATTCGCTCATCTTTAGTGTTTACTCATAATTATGATTTGATAATAACAACCTTATTGTTTTTCTTTATTTTTCTATAATCATTTTTGAAATCGCAAATGGAACTCTATATGACATCAACACTTTTGACGTCATTACTTTTAACATGTTATAAATTATTTAGCCAAATATCGTATTCCAATACACATGGCTACTATTCGTCAATATCGATATCCTTATCACCTCGTCGTCAACTATGGTTGTAGAGCTTGTTAGCATCTTATTGCATAAGTTATACGGATGACATTGTCGACATGAGCTTATAGATACTGATAACCCCCCTTCTTTTGCTTGTTATTGACCTTAATATCTCAAATGAAGCTTACTCACAGCATTGCTATCTTAACATGTTGCAAACACTTTATCAGTTTACTTATTGATTGTTTGTTAATGTTAATAACCTCATTATTTTTGTCATTAACCAATTCATAGTGTTCACTATTGTTTTATGATTTGTGACTCTTGATAATGATTTATCTTATTTTCTATAAGTTCATGGACATCACATGTTAACTTTCATTTTATTGCCCTTTCATATGGTTCCTTTATCAAGATTTGAAATTCATGTTTTCCAACAAACTTGTCATATGTTATTTATGTACTATTGTATTATGATTAATATTTACCTTATCACCCTTGTATTAAATTTAATATTCAAGCAACCATTTCAGATCTAGCATTAGCATGTATTAATTTTTTTAATATAATACGAACTATGGAAATTTCTTAAGTTTAGAATAATATCACCTGGTAGGAAAATGAAAGTCCAACATTCCGGCAAGAAGCCTACAAAGATAGCTTATAAAGAGACTAAACCTTCTCCTTCAGCTAGTAAGATGGAAGAAATTATTTCGAATCCATCGTACATTACAACCCAAGGTGTAGTGGAGTGCAATCTTCACAATTTATAATTACTGGGGTCGAAGCCATCCGTGGTGGTTCTACGGACAATATCTATAACCCGCAAGAAGAGTACTTTGCTTTCACTCCTATTCATATCTGGTACAAGAGCTATATTCCTTTTTCGAGCCTCCTCTTAAGATATCTGGAGCACCTGAATATTGTATTGATCAAGTTCTTACCTAATGCTTATCATATTTGACTTGCCTGGAGGTTCTACCACGGGAAAATGGACTTCCATCTCTCAATGCTGACATTCTTCATTACATAGCTGGTCATACTAAGGTGAGTCGACAACCAGGCCATCAACTGTAACGAATTCATCCCTACCCAAAAAGCTTGATATTTAAGAGTGTTAATAAGGCATGAATACGAGAGACTTGATTTTTCTTCGTCAAATGCTTTTCTAATAAAAGAGGGACATTTTCTCCACTAGTAAGTCTCTTATCCTTGGTTATCCCTATTTGATTATTATTCTTTACCAGTGGGTGTTCTTATTTAGATCCTGCTTCCAAGAGTGTAAAATCCGAAGATCAACAGACCATAGACTCCCTAATCCATCTAGTTGAGAATGGGAGAAATAGACTTACACTGCTAACTACATCGAAGCTCCTCTAATATTCTATCATCTTAGACAGCCATAGGATTTTGGGAGGGCCACCAATGGTTAAACATAATTATCGTGGAAAAAGCTCATTAGTGATGGGCAAACCAAATGTCTTCACCTCTAACTCTCCAATTCAGCTAGATTCTGTTGATCAGTTTTAATGCGGTTAAAAAAAGAATTCCAATACTATTGGTTTACTAACTCTTCCATTCGCTTTAGGCACATGTACCCTTGCTGTTGTTCCCATGGAACCAAGGGTCAAAGATAGCGCTCCTAAGAAGAGAAAGTGTAAAGTTGTAGCTTCTGCTTTGCCTTAGTCGATCAATTCTATTTCTTATGAAGATTTTATTGCCAAAGCCATTGAAGAGCTAGACAAAGAAGAAACGAGAAATGATGATATCATTGATGCTCCTCCTTCTACCCGAGACATAAGGCCTAACTTGTGGGTGAATTCACTTCTATTATTGTTGATGAGATGGAGGATGTAAATATCGATCCAAGTCATGGGGCAATAAATTTGGATAAAGCTTCTTTCCTAACATCTATCAGTTGCATGTGCATTGAACTTGGTATGCTCCTTTCTCTAGAGGATCCTCTTGCTTTAAGGACTTGGATTTGGACTTCAGCAATGAATTTTGAGAAACTGCTCGGTTAGCCATTAAATCTCCATCCATAACTTCTCTTGGGTCCTTGCAGCCTCTAGTTTATTTTGATGATCACATTTTGGTGATTCTTAAACAACTTCTATCGGTATGTATTTTTGTTTATCTGGTTTACTTTAACTTCATAGACTTCGTTCTTACTTAAATAGGCTATGTATTCTACGTGGGAAAACATATGCTTCTTCTTTCGATGCTTCTCAAAGGGCCTTATAATGAAGTAGCTAAGTTTAAAGAAAAGATTTCTTCACTTCAAAGTAGTATGATTGATATTTCTGTGTTGGGAGATGATGCTACTTTGAAAAAGGGGAGATTGACTTCCTCTATTAACGAGGGAAAGAAAGCTAAGAAGCTGTTGGTGGAGAAAGTGAGAAATATGAAAGTCGATCTCAAGTTCTTTAATAAACTCAAAGTAGATCTAAAGAGCATGAGTGAGGAAAACACAGTAACCAAGGAAAACTATGAGCTTTTGAAGAAGAACAAATCGTTCAAAGACTAATTACAATATAAGTCTTACCTATTGGCCTATTCAAACAAAATTGTTAATGACACCAAGAAAAAGGTTACTTCCTTTATTGATGTTGCACTTCCAAAAATCACTGAGAATTACTATAAAGATGCATCGTATTGGCATACGACAACTACATTCGCAAATGACCAGACCTGGACTTTCCATCTCTATCAGTCTTGAATGAAATGTGTTAGAGAAAGTTCAGTCTAAGGATAAAAATGGACAAAAAGGCTCTTGAGGATGAAATCCCCGCTGTGGAGGAAATTGACGCTAAAAAGTGTCTATTATTTGACGACGCTCTTATTGATAAAAAGCAAAAATTTGATGAAGAAGATGATTATGATGACGTTGATAATAATGACAATGATAATAATTGCAATGATAAATAGGGTGGTGATCATGATGACAACAACGATGATGATGGGTGAGGTGACGGGAAGGGTCCTTTTGGTCAACCAGATGAAAGGGAATGATCTAGAGACACTAACTTAGACTTAATTGTCCAAGATACAGAAACTGCCGACATGCAAGTCCCTTCAAAGAAATATTCTCCTACTATGGGGAGTACTTTCCAAAGCCAACAATCCAAATATAAAGGAAAGATTTCATTATCATCGGTTCCACTCTCTCAGGTATGGATCTCTTTATCCAAATGCCTCAAGCTATTAATAAGTTTTATTAAATGCATTAATTGTTTTAGTTAAGGAAAAAGTCAAAATATTACTACAATGTTATTGTCAAGAAGAAACAGACTGATATAGATCGCCTAAACAAAGAATTGGATAAACAAATGTAGGACTATAATAAATTTTCTTAAAAATACCAAAAGCTTGCTGAAAGTGTATCGAGACTAATATTTTTCAAACAGAGCGAAATTACTCCTTGGATTTATAAAGCCCGTCATCACTAGGAAATATTCATGTAAGGGAATTCCGAATTGATGACCGTTTTTTGGATGCTAATTTATGAAAAAAAATGCTATGATGAAATTTCTATACAAAGCTTATTATAGGGGTAAATTTCTGATTTCTCATACTTAGGTGACGACCGTGGAAGTTTGCTCAGATGCTTTCATCGTAGATATTTGGACGAGTATGGGTCAGATCCCCCCATAGAGTGTGTTAGAACCTTCCCATAGTAGCCTCCATCCCAATTTCTTCTATCTCTCCTACCCTAAAAAAACTCAAGCACAATAAAAAGATATTTATTTTTGAAATGTGTAAGAAATCGATCTTGTATGAATGTGGATGTTTGTATTATGTAACTTGGTATGCTTATGGATTTTATCGCTTTAGTTTCCTTATCCTTAGTCTAATTTCAATATGTTGTACAAAATAAAGATCTCTCAAGAAGTCCACTCTCTAGGGATCTCTTGAGTAAATTTTAAGGAAAAATCTTTAATACTCCAAACATCGCAATTCGAAAGACATTATTTCCTTAGATGTTTATAAGAATTCTACATGCGTTATCCTCATTTATACTTTGATTTTCTAGGCGATGAGCTCAATGAAATCTAATCTTATCACACCAAGATAATATGTGGTCGTGATCGCCCTCCAATTAGGTAATGGGATTATCGTCGGTTTCCTCATGTTTATACCTCAAAAGGGATTAAGGCTTCCTTTGATTCTATACTTACGTTGCCTACTAAGCAATTCGAAAAGGCTAAAACAATAGTCTCGAAACTTAGAACGTTGATTAGATGTTTTTGAAATAGAATTGCGATGTAACTTTAATTTTTGTATTACTTGTAAACTCTGCTTACTAGAAATAATAAATTTTGTCTCTCACGTATTAATTATTGCATCCTCTATCCGTAATTGGAGACTCAGATAGTGAGTACATACGGTCTCTAGATGCTTCATGATTTATTGAGATTAGGAATAGGTTGCTTACCTAGTAGAAGAGAAATGATCATCCCAAGCTGACTCAACTTGGTAATTCCCAGATATCCTAAGGCGCAGGAGTGATATAGGAACTACTTCATATTAAAATCAACATTAAGGACTTATAAAGAAATGATTGCTCGTATAAAGGAGCAGGTTAATGAAAAAGAAAACGATTTTCAGGCATTGAAAAAGAGAATTGACATGGTTCGAGGATCCAACCTATTAATTGAAGCCGATATTAAAATAATTAAACTATACTAGAGAATGAGTAATCTTAAAGTAGATCTAATAAAGAGCCAAATTTATCGCCAAACATTAGATCTAATTGCAAGTGAAGGTTAATTCGGCCTTCCTACCCATACTCCTAGTTGAATGACCAGATCTCGATTTTTGGCGAGCTTGGAATTCCCAACTTTATTAAACCCTCCTTCGGGCTTTAGTGATGAAACGATCTCAATATGGGGGAAGAAAATTTTAATTTGAATGTGTCCAATACTTTAGCAAGAAATGGGATGATAAAGTATCTTAATGCATTAGTGAATATGAAAGAAAAGTTCAAATAGTTGAGCATGACAATTATGATCTTAACCATAATATTAGAGTGTTAAACAGTATGGTTCATACTTTTCAAGATGCCAACGTGACACTCTAACGCTCTTTAAAAACTCAGATTGCTTCGATTGATGATGCGAATACCTTTCAGAAGAAGGAAAAGCAACTTAAATAAATTTTAGATGTGGCTATTTGCCACATTAACGATCCTTTACTTGCCAAGGACTTGGAAAAATTAACGCGAAGCCTTGAGCTTTTAGCGATGATCTGCCCTTAAATAAATTTTTTTCTCTGTCTGATTTTTTACATGTAATTTTGTATGTAATACTAGTTAAATATGAACTTGTATTGGAATGAAAGTTACCACAAACGTAAAGTATGTGGTTCTTTGAATCAAATTGTCTAATTATCTTGCTTTTGTACTCCAAGCTTTAAATTTCTACATCAATATTCTGCCTATTAAGATAATTAAAAATTTCATATTATAATTTAATTTCCCATAAAAGATGAAGAAATATGTTCAACAGTTAAATAGAGAAAACTAGAATTCTACCTATATATAAAAAGTCCAAAATTTCTTATCTGATAATAACAAAAGAGGACCGGTAACTTAAATATGGCAATAATAGAAGATCAAAAATTAATATCTAGTAATAATAATTGAAGACTAGAACCTCAAATCTAGCAGTAATAGAAGAAGAAGATAGAAATCCATATCTGGTAATAATTAAAGAAGCCCAGAAATCCATTTTTGGCAATAATAGAAGAAGACCAGAATTCTATATCTAACAATAATAGTAGTAGAAGATTACAAATCCATATCTGGCAATTGAACATTGCGTTTGTTGGGGAGCATAAAAGCTCATATTTGATGGACTTTCCATTAATGGACTTTGTTTGGCTTAAAGTGTTACTTGGCATGGATTTTGATAGATCTTACCCTAGAAGATTAATTAGAATGGAGCTCTACTGTAATTTTGATTGATTTGAAGCACTATTTGGCTCTGATTTTGATTAATCTTCCTCTTGAAGATTTCATTGCTTTAGTGAGACCTTTTGTGACCCCCTAATTTTTGATAACATTATTTACGAGATTTACTTAGATAAATTAAATAGAATAATGTAAACGTTAAGTGATAAGGGGATTGAGATTTGAATAAATAATTAAGGGGCCATGCTTAATTTATTTAATTAAATGGGCCTAAAGTTAATTAATTCACATAAGGGTATATTGGGAATTAGACTCACATAACTCTTACCCTTGTATATATTTTCTTTCCATTCACGTTCCATTTTTTCCATTCACGGTCAAAAACAAAACACAAATGTAAAGAGGAGTTGGCCATGGCTAGAAAGAAAAGAGAGGAAAGTGGTTAACGATTGAAGGATTATGTAATGAATTTGAAATATTTTGGAATGGAATGTGGATCTTCTTTGATATTTTAAACTTTTTCCATATTCGGGTGTTTCTGTGTATCAATGTATCTAACGTTGTCGTATTTAGTCACCAAAGATTAATAACTATGGATGACTGTAGCATGCGTAGCCAGTAGTTTTGGGCCTCCAAGTAGGAGGGTATAACACCTTTTATGACTGAAACTAAATGCTTACTTCATCCTTCCTCTTGGAGGTGCTTCGGTAAGGCCCTTGATGATGACACTGAAAGTTTATTCGGTACTTTAGCAAGGCATTTGAAGACAACACTAAAGGCTTTCTCCAACATCCCTTTAGAAGGCACTTCAACCAGGCCTTGTAGGCAGGATTGAAGGCTTTCCCGGTTCTATAGTGAGGCCTCTGATGGCGGCACTAAATGCATACTCCAACCTCCCTCTAGGAGGCGCTGCTGCGAGGCCTTTGATGATGGCACTGAAGGTTTACTGCCTTTGATAGCCATGGACCTCTAGCAGTAATGAGTCTTTGATTGCTGGGGCCTTTGATGGCCAAGGACCTCTTGCAGTCATGAGCCTTTGATGGCTGCGTCCTTTAATGGCCAGAGATATTTTTTGGCCATGAGCCTTTGATGGCTGCCACCTTTGATAGCCAGGGAACTCTTGAGTTATGAGCCTTTGATGGTTGGGACTCCTCATCCTTGTAGATATTTTTATTTGAAATTCTTTATATTATTGTAAAACTTGTTTAACATCTCTTTACAAACTTGTTGAGCTTTCCATGCCCTAGTAAATTAGTGATCATCCCTTTTAAACTTCTGCATTTATTGGTGTTATGGTCGTATTCAAGATGATAATGACAGTATTATGCTCCACGATTTCGTTTAAACTTGGGTCACCACTTTTGTAATGGCCAATAGTTTGGCTCATCTTAAGTCCAGAAGTAGATGTTTTCAATAGTGGTAGTGAGAAAACAATTCTTCGGAAGTCGTGATTTAGAAATTGGCCCTATAAGCTGATGCTTAGCTCTTTTATTGCAAACTCTAGGCTCCCCAGCTTCCATAGAAAGCTTCGTTTTCAAAGAATATCCAGTTTCATTTTGTACTTGGGAGTTTCCAAGAATAATTTCCCATATTCCAGTAAATAATTCGAAATCCTTTGTCATTTCTTTTTTGAAAATAGTCCTTCGGGCTTGTAGTTGTGTCCCTCTTCTTATTCTTGATAAGAGATTATCTCTTGTGCATCACTTTCCTAGAGAAAAAATTGGGGATGGCCCTAAATGGAATAGATTCAAGCTCCATTATCTAGGTTGTAAGACACTGTTCACTTCACTTGTTTTCCATGATATGCAATGCCCCGATTCTTAACACTTGTCCTTCTTGAAGCCATAAATCATTAGTTATCAGATAGGTTGGCCTAGTTGTTCTAGGATCAGAGGATCCTTGTTTGGACATCTTAACATGATTGATCGATATTGTGTTCAGACTAAACATAGGTTGGCTTGGAATGGGATATATTTATCCAAGTAAGTTCTTTAAGCCTTAAATGTGTAGGAAAGGATGGCTCAATGCAGGCTAACATAATTTCACTTGGGATTTTCTCAAAGTCGAAGGTTCAAGCTCTCCTTCTAGTGCAAAAATTTAGTGAATAAATTCTATAACTCCTAAAGTGAAAATAGTGTAAATTCGAAGAGAGGCTCTGTTGAGGCCAGTTGAAGTCATCAAGTCGAAGAGAGTTCCCATAACATTCCTTATTGTAGTTATTACTACCAAAAATAACTTCAACCTTGTTGAAGCTCAAAATATTATGAAAGAGAGCTTCAAGAAGAATAATAATGAATGCAAGACCTTTTGAAAGAATCGAAGGGATGCTTCTACAAGTATTAAATGAGTTATGGGCTTCCGAAGGGGTCAAAAGTGGTCAAGACTACCCTTCTACTTCAGTTGATACCTTCCGCAAGAGAGGAAAGAGAGGACTCTACCAAAACTTCCCTTTCAAAAGCATGGTTTTGCAAAGACTAACCTTTCGAATCAGTTGAACCCTTCCACAAGTATTAGGGAGATTTCACAAATGTCAGTATTGCTTCCTAAAACGTCAACAGATGGACTTCTGCTTTAACCAAAGGGATTTCCTTCGAAAGCTACCTTATGCAACTAACTAAGTAAATGCTTTCGAAGTAGTTGACCCTTCCCCCAGGGTCAAATCATCATTTACCATTCCACCGTCAATGAATGCTTCCGCAACCATCAGAGTAAAAGCGTTCAAAAGCATAGATGCCTTTTACAATTATTTTTTATATACCTTCCGCACATGTTGGGACAACTTTTCGAGCTAATCCAAGACATCTACAACAACATATGAGTCACCTCTATACCTTCCAATGGAGTCGAAGGCATCCAAGTCATATTTGAAAGAAACATTAGAGAGGTGCTCTAGATTAACAGCGGTGGAAGGTCACAAAGACATACTTTCGGTTGAGTCGAAAGGACCGATGCGAAAGGGGGTCCGAACAGCACCTATAAATAAGTCCTTAGGGGTGCCATTTTGGGAATCTAAATTCATTGCTTCCATGCTTATACGTTTCTTGAATTTGTAAACCCTAATTTCAAAATCAAATCAGAGGTTTCATTTTATTTTAATATCTTAGCTCTTGTATCGTAAAAATTATCAATAAAGTAAATACATGGTACTTTCGAATGCATGAAGTATGATTCACTACTTATATATGGTTTCATATATGTATCATCTACACCTTTTAAAGGTGTTCCTTTCAAAGGAATATAACCCTTTTGACTTAATTAATACCTTTTTTCCAACTAGGATACGACATTAGATCACTCAAACAAATTTGAAAGGGGTTTCATAGGGGTCAGTCACTCTACTAAGCTCCAACTTTGTTGAATTCCCAACTTTACTTTCCCCTATCCCTATTCTATTCCAAGCTAACCATAGTCCCAACACCAAAATGCTCAACAAAATCAAGAAGTCTGAGCAAGGATCTTTAGAACTACACTTGGATGGATTCTCTCATGAAAACGCTAAAGACTTAAAGCTATATGAAGATTTTTTTAAGATTGGAAGCTTTAAGGATCATGGAAAAGAAGGTAGCTAAATCTTATGATCTAAACAATTGGAGCTTAAACCTATTTCATATTGGCCCAACACCCATCTTTTCTCCAAGAGAAACAAGAAGTAGAGTGGATAATTTGTTTGTTCAAATGCAGAAGACTATTCAATTCTACACTAAAGAACTTTCTGTGAAGAAGGAATGATGGCCGATTACTATACATTTGCTCAGAAATGGCATCGAGTAGCAAGTGGACCATTACCTCCATACGAGCTTCATCTAAAAAGGATATTGGTCATTGAAGGTGAAGCTCTTGAATCAAGCAACAAAAGATCTAGAAATAAGCCTCAAAAGACAAACTTCAAACAATGACTCCCTGAAGAATGCAAATTAACCACATCCATCAAGAACATCTACTTACTAAAAAATTGGAACTCAATACTGGCCATCTAAAAAGAAAATGCCAAATATGAAAGAAATCTGTGAGGCCTTACTGCCATTATTATCTGATGAACGGACATGAAATCAATCAATGTAGAGTTCTTAAAGGAATTCATCAACTTTTTCAGATAAGGAAAGATCGATAGATTTGTAAAGCAATCCTAGATGAATTCAATAAAGACTCATTTGAATAAGAAAATCTACAAGGTTGGGAGTAAGATTCTCCTTAAAATTGGAAATTACCTTGAATGGTCATAAACCTTCTCCCGTGCTGAGATCTCCAGGTCAAAGTGCCTCCTAGATGGAGGCCAGAGTAAGGCTTTAGCCACGTTAGAAATGGCTAGGCTAAAGCATCTGCAAGCCCTTGAACGTGCCTACATGGCCTAGTCAAGGCACTTCCTAGAAGGAAGATAGAGTAATCCTTTGAATTCGTTATGCTATGGTCAGTTCAAAGCACTGACCAGGGTTCAATTCCGCATATAAGGCCTGGCTGGAGCACCTCCTTGAGGGAGGACGGAGTAAGACCTTGATCGCGCCATGCCACAGCCTTGTCGAGGTACTAGACAAGCCTTCAGTCCTGCATATAAGGCCTGGGTGGAGCTCTTCTTGGAGGGCGATTGGGTAAATCTTTAGGTCCTGCTTATGGATAAGCTAACCAAGCATGTTAGGCAATAATGGACTAAGACGTTCAAGCTCAAGCAATGGCACACAAAGTATTAATAATATATAAAGCCTAAAGGATAGAGCATATCGAAAGAATCAGATACCTTGAACTATAGAGTTAACACAAAGCAAAAGATTCAAATAATCAAAGTCCAAAAAGTGCCATAGAATAAAGGTTCAGACGATAATTTCTAAACTTCCATTAATCGAATAATGATTTCTAAAATTTCCTTCTTATTTCTAGGAACAGAATTATAATCTTATTTTTGGATGATAATCCCCGAATTACATTCATTGGTAGATATGAATTTATGGCCATTGGCTAATTTCCATAAAATGACTTCTGGACTTCACTTATCAATAACTAAATCTGAGTGTCAGGTCTTCTACTATTGATTTCTAGACTTTACTCCTTAATGTCTGAATCTGGGTTTCGTATCTCCTGTAATTATGGACCTCTGGTCTTCTACTAACATCCAGATGATGGTTTCTAGATCTCTCTTACTAATACCTTAATCTAGGTTTCAGGTCTTCTATTATTTATAGATTACAGTTTCTGGACACCTATTATTTGTCCTCAAGTGAGGATTCCTAGTCTTCTATGACTTATTTCCAGACGATGATTTCCAGGCTTTTATTATTATCAAAGAATTGTTCTCGATCTTCCATCAATTATTTCTAGAAAAGGGTTTATAAACTTTTATTATTTGTAACGACCCGGTATTTTCAACCATTCGCATCCATTATAAGTGTATAGGTAGACACTCATGCCGGAATTGAATTGCTTAAAATACCGCGTTGTAAATAAAAATTTGGCAAATCTCAGAATATACAGTAAATAAAAATCACAGATCACAGACACAGAGTATATAAAAATGCAGCGGAAGAAAAAGAGATAGTAGTTCATGAAGCTACTATATAAATATGAGATACATCATAGTTAAATGAGATACAACAGAAGAGTAACAGGATACATCAGGTACAAATCAGATACATCACTGAACCACTATATACTGAAACAAAATAGATGGCTGGATCTTCAAGGAAAGCTCCAACGCCGAAGGTGAATCTGGAATGCTAACTCACTCAATCTGACCCGAGCGTAACGCAAAACACAAAACCCTCGAGTCAGGACATAAATACTTATAAACTGTAAATCAACTCAAGTGAACAGTAACAAAATGCATCAGTAACTTAAACGATGCTTGGGACCGCCCATCCTCTAAGGATCCGTTAAACTATTTACTATGTAGTAATATACGCTATATACGGTAGTGTCTAATCAGTAAAGTATAATCATATAGAAAATAGCGTTAAGGGGATGGTGAACCTTAACGCGGTCGGATCTTTAAAACCATAATCGTAGTGGGCTCGATATAAGGAAATGACACGGCACGCGAGGCAATGCCAGGGTGGATACACCGTTTTCACTCCCGGACCGGTGGTCAGCAGCTACCGTCCACCTCGAACAATACCCCCGAATCAAAAGTGGCGCCACCGAATCGAATCACAACAGTAATAGAATGGTTTCCGATGGAGCATGCTCGATGAAAGGGTGCGACCCTTTGTGTAGCCCGGTATAGCTCCTGTTTTAGTCATATATGCCAACTCACGGGAGTTGGGTCCACGTAATATACCTCGAGAATGTCACCACCATCCTACTTCATTCTGGAATCTCCACCGCATACATAGTTGTTAAAGTGGTTTTCGGTATTGTCCGGCTATAAGACAATATCCGATCCCGGTCTCCTTAACAACCAATCGTTATTATAACCCGTAGTTATAACTTTAAAACATATTTTATACTTCAAAATAAAATATCATTCCAACCCAAATCTTTATCAAAAATAAAGATTAAATCATTTCCAAATCATTTCAAATATATCATCATACCATATCTTTCAATTCAAATATTTATCGAAGTAAATATCAAGTCATTTCTAACCATTTTTATTATCAAAACATTTTAATATCAAAATGTCATATCTTTCAAAACTTCGTGTCAAATCATTTTAATATACCAAAATAACATATCTTTTCGAAACCACATTTCAATCATTTAATATATCAAAATATCGTATCTTTAAAATCCTTTAAATTCAAAGATAACATTCATTCATTTCGATTCAACCCACTCTTTAAATGATTTATATTTCAATGATTTAATTCAATTAAAATCATTTTAAAAGTGTAATTATTATACTTTCAAGTCCAGTATTCAATTTTCAAAGTTCCAAACCATTTTGAGTTCGTTTGCTAAGTCAAAAACCATAATTATTACAATTTCAGCATTTCACAGCATAGAAAAATCTATTACAAGTTATACTTGAAAACACTTTGATTTAGCAAAGACAGCATTTAAAACTGCTCTTTAAACTCATTTTTTAGTTGAATTATAGTTCAAAACAGAAAAGACAGCATTTCAGAAGTGTTGCGGTAGTTCAGATTTCAAAACAAAGGTTTTATTTGATTTCAGCAAAAATTGCAGACCACTATGGCATTTCCAGAGAATGCTATAAGAGACCTGAGTTCAATATTAGCCTATAAGTTCAACTACAGCAACTATAGCATTTCAGACCTGCTGTAATAGCTCATTTTTCACAGTTTTAGTTCAATTCAGAAACCATAGCATTTCTGAATGCCATTAAGAGTAAATTCTAGGTTTTGTTGTATTTCCAGTAATTAAATAACTTTAATTCAAAACAAATAAACATTTTAGAAAATTCATTTTTAACATTTAAATGTTCATTAACATATCATTTGACATATTATTTTTATACAATAAATTTCATAAAACTAAGTCCAATTTCAACAATTTACCAAATAAATTCAAGTGTAAAAGTTTCTAATTCTTCACATTTCGACAAATAAACTTAACACTTATATTTTATTTTCATTTGAAAAAAATTTAACCAAATTTCCTATTTTTATTTAATTAACTTAAACCTTTAATTAAAACCAAATTCACCTTTTCCAATCAAGTTATATCTTAAAATTTCACCTTTCAACAGTCATTTATTCAACCACTTAAATTCATAGAAAAGTTCGATAATACTTTAATAAATCATCTAAATTAAGATTTAAATCAAAAATCATATTTACCAATTTCCAAATATAATTAAAGTCCATTTTATTTATATAGCTTAAACATCATTTTAACCAAAATTCCATATTCCAAACTTAGGGCATATTTCACAAATCAAATTTTAACAATTCATAAATTACATTTTTAACACATAGAAAAATCACAATTTATTTATTTAAAACATTTCACAATCCATTTGAATCAAATTTCATAAATTTATATTTTAAAAATACTTAAAAATATTTAAAACACTTTATAGAATAACCACGGGTCTGTATATAGTTTTCTAACCTAGGTCAAGTGATACAGATATGTATCATTTCAATCCGCGGTTTAAAAAGAAAAATCCGGGTTCTATCATTTCAAACCTGCAATCCCAAGTCAAAATGAAAAATAAAAAAAACCATTCAGGCCTATCATTTCAGTCCGTAATGATTTTATTCTAACAGGGAACTTGCAGTGTGATCATATACAGAAATAATATAAACAATGTCAATATAGTAATATACAGTCATATATCAGATGTCAGGTGAGAATTAACAGTTTTAACATGGTAATAACATGGCATAACATATCATATTATTCTCAATAACTTGCATAAACATTTTTATTACTAAATACTTGTCATCTATTCACTTTCCATAAGTATAAATGTCAAAGTGAGAAAGACTCACAGTTTCAAGCTGAAGACCAAAACAACAAACACATGTGCGATTACAAAAGCACGACAAGCACGATATAGCATGAATTTTGATTTGAATGAATGGAGAGCCTAGATATTTTTCTTGTAAACATATACCCAAAACAATACAAATAATACAAAGTTTTCAATTCAAAAACGACTAAACTAGGCTAGAAATAATTGCATAAATCAAGGGAGAGTTGCTATGCACTTGCTTCCAACACACTCTAGGTTCATCCATAAGGTATACTACAGGTCTAAGGTAAGATTTGGATCAGGTTTTGGTTGGGTATGGTCAGCCTAACATAGGTTAACATGGTGCAAAAGTGTGGAGAAGGGAAAACAACACAACAATCAACATACACATGATTTTCAAGGCACTACAAGGCACGATCAAAGCTAGTATGGTCATGGCCTATACTTTGGGGTCAAAGGGGATGGTGTGGCCGAGAGTACAGGTGGTGCTGGAGGTGGTGGAGGTGGTGTTAGTGGCGGCCATGGGTGGTGGAAGGTGGTGGATGCATAGATTTGCTTGGTTAGGTCATGTAGGTGAATTATATTGTATTTGGTGATAGATCTACCACCAAGGGTGGCTCGGCTTGGGATGGCCAATAAGGAGGAGGTGGTGGTGATGGGTTCCAGTGGTGGTGGAGGTAGTAGGGGCTGGAGAGGAGGCAGGGCCGAACCTAGAAGAGGAAGAGACAAGTGCAAATCAATATAAAACAATGAAAAAGTGAAATAGAAAAGAAGATTTACCAAAGTTTTTGAACAAGGAGGCTATGACATTTATTTTAGGGTTGAGAAAGAGAAAAATTTCGTGACAAATGAGCAAGAGAAGTCGGCTGGAGATGGTATAGGGAAATGCCAAAAACAGATGTATTGATGACAAAAGAAACTGCAAAAGAAACAGTGAAACGTTTTTTTACGTTTCTTAGCCTTTAACCCTTTCAAATTTCTCATATATATTTATATACATCTAAATAACTGAAAATAATTAAAATCTCAATTAAAATTCGAAAGTATAAAAGATAAACAAAATATTACTAATTAAATATTAATTAGATATGATTAAAATAAGAAAAATAGCACAGAAAATGAAAACTTGACTTAAGAATTAGAAATAACTTCAATATACTTTGGAAAAATTTACTTTAATTTAAATACATGTAAAATGAATAAAATAAAGTAAAACACAGCAAATAAAAGTGAGTACATAAAATAAATAAATAAATTTTAATTATATATAATTAAAATTAAGAAAATGGCTTAAAATTGTAGACTAGGCTTTAAAATTAGAAATGAATTCAAATGAACTTTAGAAAAATTATATTATCATTTTAAAAATACTTAAAAGTCAAAATATGCATAATATAACATATTATCACATATTAAAATAAAATATAACAAAGAAGAAGTAATTTATACAATTTAAAGTAGTCATTGTTAAATAACCTTATATACACACAATATTGTAAAGGGTATAACTTTCACTATTTACATCCGTTTTCAACGAAACGAATAGTGGTGTTCTTAGAATTTTATTTACTCTCATAATAAAAGAAAAAATTAAAATTTTAAACTTTTAAAATCTTAAGTTGAAAGTCACGGTTTGACTATTTTGACCAAAATCAGCATTTCAGGCAAATATTCAACTTACGCAAGTTTGGAATTATAACTCATAAAAAATCAAGATTATATTTAAATAATAAGTTTAATCATTTCAAATAAGTAAAATAAGTTTCTAAATCAAAATCTTACATTAAAAATAAATTAAAATATACAATAAAATAATTACAAAATACCGGGTTGTTACACTCTCCCCCACTCAAAACTTTTCGTCCCCAAAAAGAAATAAGGTATGGAAGGGCACAGAAAAGATAGAGTGAAATAGGATTAAGATAAGATGACAAGAATATTGAAGTTATACTTGATAACTGTTGTTATAGGTAAGTTTTACAAGGTGGAGGTGATCTTTCCAAGATCCTCCAGAATCAAGAACACAAGCACGAAAAAGGTGGATTCAAAATGATTACCAAAGGTCTATCAAAGATTATAGAAAGATTTCTAAACAGAAAGATTATAGAAAGATGCCTATACCGGTCTATAGCAAGATAAGGATGATAAGGACAACCAAAAGATAGTTCGAAAAACAAAATAAGGAAATGAATTTGAAAGCATGGAGATTTCAACTTAAACAGAGAATAAATCTTTACACAAGTTAAATAAATCTTAACTATCTCAAATTTCATTATCTTATTATCCAATCATCTTAAATTAACAATTTTTAAAACCATGGGTTTGAAAAATAATCATTTATTACACTCACATTGTACTTAATAAATTTTATTCTTCTTTATTCCTAATCAAAATTAAATTTATTCCTCTCAATATATTTATCACTCATGTTAAATATATTTACACTTTCTTTTTATAACTACTTTCTTTTATTCTTAGTTCTTTTAACATCATTTTATTGTAAGTCATTCAATTACCCTTTATTATATTTACCTCTGTTAATCATTTTATAATTAAAATTTAAGTGTATAACATTTATTATAACCACTCAAATTTTATTTATAAAATCTTTTTATATCGTATATTATCCAATTACATTTTTTAACTTCTGAAATTTTGGTAAGTTATATTTGAATGCAATTGTATTATACAAATAAAATTTCCAATTCAATCATTTCATGCTTAATATTCATCCAAAGTTTTGATTTTTTTTTTTTGGAATTATTTTTTAAAACAAAATTTAAGAATTAAATTTCCGATTTCTTCAAACCATTTAGAGATAAGTAATAATATATATACATATGTAATATGTCAAATCAAATTTCAATCATATATCTATATATATATATATTATAAATCAAGTCATATTTTAGAAATTCAAATCAATTTAATTTCCCAAAACAAAGCTGTAGCAAGACTACAGAACAGTCTCCTAACTTCGAAACTCGAAAATGAACGTCGATGATGTCGCGATCATCACCGAAGTTATTTTCCAGCGACAAAGAGAAAAGCACTAATTTTAAACCTTTAAAAATTCTTTGAAAACAAATTCTATTCAAAATACTTTAAATAATATAACCTTTTAAAACTTTAAACCAAAGTTCGAAATAATCGGGATTTAAATCCTCAAATTCTTGTTTTAAATTCATTTCATTAAGTTCCATAAATTTACTTATATATCAAAATTTATTTCATTAACCAAATTTTTTTTTTAAATATATTGTGTCCGTTTGTTCTATCAAAGTGTTTTGGAAATCTTATCGATAGCGCTGATCAGACGTATCGATCAGAAACCCAACTCAACATCAACAACTCAAACAACACAATATATAAAACATTTTAAATTTTAAATACTAGTTTACAAATACACTATACATGAATAGATTTTCAAAGAAGGACAGAGATTCAAATTTTTTTGATTAACACAAATCAAAGGAGATTATGATTTAAAAATAAGTTGGAAACAAGGATGACATGATTAAATAACAGAATAGGAAGATGGATAAGCTTATATAAATCACGGGCAACCTTAACCGGGTCAACCGTGACTTAAAGAATAAGATCGATGTGGATTTTCTGGGGTAAATCTACATTCGACCTCAAGAGTTAGAGTTTGGAATAACAAAAGATATTAGCATCTAAACCAAGGATAGATAAGAATCTCTGGTGAATCGATGCTAATTGTAAAGGAGTTTTCCCCTTTTTTCAATTCAATTTGAAATTGGCGTAACCACCGACTCACTAGAAAGATCATTCGAAGCGGAGTTATGGAATGCTCCAGAGTCAAAAGAAGATGAATAGTGAGGGATACAAATGGATTTTGGAACTGTAGGGAACGTTCCAAAATTCAAAGGAATCGAGTCAAAAGAAAAAGATTCAACTCGAATGAAAGTGATTCTGTAATTACATCTACTCCATATGCTGAGTTTTGCCTAGAGCTACCAAAGCTCTGATACCAACTGTAACGACCCGGTATTTTCAACCATTCGCATCCATTATAAGTGTATAGGTAGACACTCGTGCCGGAATTGAATTGCTCAAAATACGGCGTTGTAAATAAAAATTTGGCAAATCTCAGAATATACAGTAACTAAAAATCACAGATCACAGACACAGAGTATATAAAAATGCAGCGGAAGAAAAAGAGATAGTAGTTCATGAAGCTACTATATAAATATGAGATACATCATAGTTAAATGAGATACAACAGAAGAGTAACAGGATACATCAGGTACAAATCAGATACATCACCGAACCACTGGATACTGAAACAAAATAGATGGCTGGATCTTTAAGGAAAGCTCCAACGCCGAAGGTGAATCTGGAATGCTAACTCACTCAATCTGACCCGAGCGTAAAGCAAAACACAAAACCCTCGAGTCAGGACATAAATACTTATAAACCGTAAATCAACTCAAGTGAACAGTAACAAAATGCATCAGTAACTTAAAGGATGCTTGGGACCGCCCATCCTCTAAGGATCCGTTAAACTATTTACTATGTAGTAATATACGCTATATACGGTAGTATCTAATCAGTAAAGTATAATCATATAGAAAATAGCGTTAAGGGGATGGTGAACCTTAACGCGGTCGGATCTTTAAAACCAAAATCGTAGTGGGCTCGATATAAGGATATGACACGGCACGCGAGGCAATGCCAGGGTGGATACACCGTTTGCACTCCCGGACCGATGGTGACGGCAAGCCAGCAGCTTCCGCCCACCTCGAACAATACCCCCGAATCAAAAGTGGCGCCACCGAATCGAATCACAACAGTAATAGAATGGTTTCCGATGGAGCATGCTCGATGAAAGGGTGCGACCCTTTGTGTAGCCCGGTATAGCTCTTGTTTTAGTCATATATGCCAACTCACGGGAGTTGGGTCCACGTAATATACCTCGAGAATGTCGCCACCATCCTACTTCATTCTGGAATCTCCACCGCGTACACAGTTGTTAAAGTGGTTTTCGGTATTGTCCGGCTATAAGACAATATCTGATCCCGGTCTCTTTAACAACCAATCTTTATTATAACCCGTAGTTATAACTTTAAAACATATTTTATACTTCAAAATAAAATATCATTCCAACCCAAATCTTTGTCAAAAATAAAGATTAAATCATTTCCAAATCATTTCAAATATATCATCATACCATATCTTTCAATTCAAATATATATCAAAGTAAATATCAAGTCATTTCTAACCATTTTTATTATCAAAACATTTTAATATCAAAATGTCATATCTTTCAAAACTTCATTTCAAATCATTTCAATATACCAAAATATCATATCTTTTCGAAACCACATTTCAATCATTTAATATATCAAAATATCGTATCTTTAAAATCCTTTAAATTCAAAGATAACATTCATTCATTTCGATTCAACCCACTCTTTAAATGATTTATATTTCAACGATTTAATTCAATTAAAATTATTTTAAAAGTGTAATTATTATACTTTCAAGTCCAGTATTCAATTTTCAAAGTTCCAAACCATTCTGAGTTCGTTTGCTAAGTCAAAAACCATAATTATTACAATTTCAGCATTTCACAGCATATAGAAAAAGCTATTACAAGTTATACTTGAAAACACTTTGATTCAGCAAAGACAGCATTTAAAACTGCTGTTTAAACTCAGTTTTTAGTTGAATTATAGTTCAAAACAGAAAAGACAACATTTCAGAAGTGCTGCGGTAGTTCAGATTTCAAAACAAAGGTTTTATTTGATTTAAGCAAAAATTGCAGACCACTATGGCATTTCCAGAGAATGCTATAAGAGACCTGAGTTCAATATTAGCCTATAAGTTCAACTACAGCAACTACAGCATTTCAGACCTGCTGTAATAGCTCATTTTTCACAGTTTTAGTTCAATTCAGAAACCATAGCATTTCTGAATGCCATTAAGAGTAAATTCTAGGTTTTGTTGTATTTCCAGTAATTAAATAACTTTAATTCAAAACAAATAAACATTTTAGAAAATCCATTTTTAACATTTAAATGTTCATTAACATATCATTTGACATATTATTTTTATACAATAAATTTCATATAACTAAGTCCAATTTCAACAATTTACCAAATAAATTCAAGTGTAAAAGTTTCCAATTCTTCACATTTCGACAAATAAACTTAACACTTATATTTTATTTTCATTTGACAAAAATTTAACCAAATTTCCTATTTTTATTTAATTAACCTAAATCTTTAATTAAAACCAAATTCACCTTTTCCAATCAAGTTATATCTTAAAATTTCACCTTTCAACAGTCATTTATTCAACCACTTAAATTCATAGAAAAGTTCGATAATACTTTAATAAATCATCTAAATTAAGATTTAAATCAAAAATAATATTTACCAATTTCCAAATATAATTAAAGTCCATTTTGTTTATATAGCTTAAACATCATTTTAACCAAAATTCCACATTCCAAACTTAGGGCATATTTCACAAATCAAATTTTAACCATTCATAAATTACATTTTTAACACATAGAAAAATCACAATTTATTTATTTAAAACATTTCACAATCCATTTGAATCAAATTTCATAAATTTATATTTTAAAAATACTTAAAAATATTCAAAACACTTTATAGAATAACCACGGGTCTGTATATAGTTTTCTAACCTAGGTCAAGTGATACGGATATGTATCATTTCAATCCGCAGTTTAAAAAGAAAAATCCGGGTTCTATCATTTCAACCTCCAATCCCAAGTCAAAATGAAAAATAAAAAAAACCATTCAGGCCTATCATTTCAGTCCGTAATGATTTTATTCTAACAGGGAACTTGCAGTGTGATCATATACAGAAATAATATAAACAATGTCAATATCGTAATATACAGTCATATATCAGATGTCTGGTGAGAATTAACAGTTTTAACATGGTAATAACATGGCATAACATATCATATTATTCTCATTAACTTGCATAAACATTTTTATTACTAAATACTTGTCATCAATTCACTTTCCATAAGTATAAATGTCTGAGTGAGAAAGACTCACAGTTTCAAGCTGAAGACCAAAACAACAAACACAGGTGCGATTCCAAAAGCACGACAAGCACGATATAGCATGACTTTTGATTTGAATGAATGGAGAGCCTTGATATTAGTCTTGTAAACATATACCCAAAAAAATACAATAATACATAAGTTTTCAATTCAAAAACGACTAAACTAGGCTAGAAATAACTGCATAAATCAAGGCAGAGTTGCTATGCACTTGCTTCCAACACACTCTAGGTTCATCCATAAGGTATACTACAGGTCTAAGGTAAGATTTGGATCAGGTTTTGGTTGGGTATGGTCAGCCTATCATAGGTTAACATGGTGCAAAAGTGTGGAGAAGGGAAAACAACACAACAATCAACATACACATGATTTTAAAGGCACTACAAGGCACGGTCAAGGCTAGTATGGCCATGGCCTGTACTTTGGGGTCAAAGGGGATGGTGTGGCCGAGAGTACAGGTGGTGCTGGAGGTGGTGGAGGTGGTGTTAGTGGCGGCCATGGGTGGTGGAAGGTGGTGGATGCATAGATTTGCTCGGTTAGGTCATGTAGGTGAATTATATTGTATTTGGTGATAGATCTACCACCAAGGGTGGCTCGGCTTGGGATGGCCAATGAGGAGGAGGTGGTGGTGATGGGTTCCAGTGGTGGTGGAGGCAGCAGGGGATGGGGAGGAGGCAGGGCCGAACCTAGAAGAGGAAGAGACAAGTGCAAATCAATATAAAACAATGAAAAAGTGAAATAGAAAAGAAGATTTACCAAAGTTTTTTAACAAGGAGGCTATGACTTTTTTTTAGGGTTGAGAAAGAGAAAAATTTCGTGACAAATGAGCAAGAGAAGTCGGCTGGAGATGGTATAGGGAAATGCCAAAAACAGATGTATTGATGACAAAAGAAACTGCAAAAGAAACAGTGAAACGTTTTTTTTACGTTTCTTAGCCTTTAACCCTTTCAAATTTCTCATATATATTTATATACATCTAAATAACTGAAAATAATTAAAATCTCAGTTAAAATTCGAAAGTATAAAAGATAAACAAAATATTAATAATTAAATATTAATTAGATATGATTAAAATAAGAAAAATAGCACAGAAAATGAAAACTTGACTTAAGAATTAGAAATAACTTCAATATACTTTGGAAAAATTTACTTTAATTTAAATACATGCAAAATGAATAAAATAAAGTAAAACACAGCAAATAAAAGTGAGTGCATAAAATAAATAAATAAATTTTAATTATATATAATTAAATTAAGAAAATGGCTTAAAATTGTAGACTAGGCTTTAAAATTAGAAATAAATTCAAATGAACTTTAGAAAAATTATATTATTATTTTAAAAATACTTAAAAGTCAAAATATACATAATATAAAATATTATCACATATTAAAATAAAATATAACAAAGAAGAAGTAATTTATACAATTTAAAATAGTCATTGTTAAATAACCCTATATACGCACAATATTGTAAGGGGTATAACTTTCACAATTTACATCTGTTTTCAACGAAACGAAAAGTGGTGTTCTTAGAATTTTATGTACTCTCATAATAAAAGAAAAAATTAAAATTTTAAACTTTTAAAATTTTAAGTTGAAAGTCACAGTTTGACTATTTTGACCAAAATCAGCATTTCAGGCAAATATTCAACTTACGCAAGTTTGGAATTATAACTCATAAAAAATCAAGATTATATTTAAATAATAAGTTTAATCATTTCAAATAAGTAAAATAAGTTTTTAGATCAAAATCTTACATTAAAAATAATTAAAATATACAATAAAATAATTACAAAATACAGGGTTGTTACACTATTAATGCCAGATTTGGATTTCTAGTCCTTTATTTTTGGTCTACTATTAATATAACCGGAGTCGAATTTATGATCTTCTCTCGTCATTACCAAAGCTGGATCTCAGAACTTCTATTATTATCTGACAAAAATTTCTAGTCTTAACCATTCCTAACCGTAGATTTCTCATTACTTATTATCTTCAGACGAGGATCTATTAGTTTCCCTTATTCCTAGATTTAAATTTCTAGAATTCTATTATTAGGAATTCTAATACGATCTCCAATAATATGAACAAACTACCAAATATATTCTTACATAAACCTCAAATTAATAATAAAAAATGTTGTCTACTTTAGAGTTTGCAGGAAGATAAGATTGATAAGGAAGACTAAAAGAATCAATAAATACAAAATACCATAGCCAAAGTTATCAACAAGCAAATTCAGAAACGACAGTACAAGTAAAAAAGGGCTAAAAGCCAGGTGATATTTAAATAACGAACAAAATTATTTACAAAAGTATATTATACAATACATTAAGATATCGATATTAAAAGATCAAAGACAAGCGTGTTCTTGATAGGCCTTGTGAGATCTTATCTAGTCAAGGCATCAACAATGTGGTGTATTGCCACATAAAGAGTTTCTTTAAGTTTCTTTTCTTTCTTCCTAATGTCATAGGCATCCTCTAAAGACTCTATACAAGTCTCCAAAGCACGATTGAAAGCATTATTCGCACCTCTAAGGGCCTTGTTATGTCTTTCCAACTCGGCAATATGTTTTCGAAGAAGATACCTTTCATGTTCGAGTTTTTGAATTTTTGTTACGTACTCATTGATGCATTTTGAGTATCTTTCTTCTAAAGATTGTTAGAATATTTCATCATTTCAAATTTGACTTATCGGTAATATTCGCCCACCACTTTTTCAACCAAACCTGAAGAAGGGTTTATTGTGGGAAAGAATTTTGAATGGCCAATGAATAAGACCTTGTTGATTTCCCAACAGTTGGGGTGATTGGAGAAATCAGTAAATTAATATTCAGAATATCACCTCCCAGGATAATTCCTTACTTTGTGTTTGACTATCCTTTAGTTTTATTTCCAAACCACTTACCTATTGGTAAAGGTTGGACATCTCATGATCGAAGTCGATTGAAGGATTTGATTTAATTTAACGTTTCAATTTTGAAACCATCTAATTTTTCCTTCTTAATATCTACTTCAAGACTAGTAATTTGATCTTTAAGGCCTCTACTAACCGTTTTTCAAGTAATAATTTCCTACGCCATTCCAATGCTTGAGTACTGCTTTGGAGTTTCGGAGACAGAGGATCTTTATATAAGCTCCTTTTTTCAAGATCCACAATCAATCTATCCCTAAAAGTAGTGAAATGAGATGAAGGATCTGACGAAAGTGATGTAACCGTTAACTATATTTCCTAAATAAAAAAATCAATACCCAAAGAACAAATTTCTTTTATTACAATAGTAGGGGTTACAACTCAAGAAGAAATAAGATAGAGGGTACAACATCAATCATGTTCTCTCCTTACACTATCACATTCAAAGTCTAGAAATAGCATTTTTAACTTTTTCTAAATATTTAGCTGAAGAGTGATTATTGATTCAAAAATGGTATTAAATCCTTTCGGGCAACAACTAGAAGGCATTTGCTATAATCCCATTCTCCAACTAAGGGACTATCACAACTACAGATTAATTTCATATGATATGTTCAAATTTACTTAAGCAGCTTTTCCCTTTCCTCGCCCATAAATTAAAAGTGAAGTTGGGAATGTTGCATGTAAAGATTTTGAACATCTCTACGAAAGAAATATCTAGTCAATTTTCAAGCTTTTTAGAGTGAGGACTTTTCTAAGTAATCCCTTGTTAACTTGACAAATTTTCCTACGTAATCCTTAGTAACTGGGCCACTTGAGAGATGTCTACTTTGTAAAAACTTAATAAAATAAAACTAAGAATAAAAATAATAACATAGTATGGTCCATAGATCAATATAATTTCCTGATTACAAATTTTCTTCCAGTTCGTATACAACTGATCACTTAAATATCTTAGAAATAAACCTATCCTTACAATATTTGAGTTTTTCTAATTGCAATGTTTAGGGAATTCAGTAGACCCGTGGTAAGTTCCAACAAGCCCCTGGGTGGGGATCGGACTCGTGTTCGTTTAGGTATCTCTTATGTAAGTCTAAGCAAGCCCCTACTGAAATCACCCAAGTATGCTTAAACCATGATTGGATGTCTACAATAAGCTTTATACAAAAATTCTAACAAGACAACTCTGTCTTTTATTAACATTCGAAAAAGTGTTATCAATTCTTTGTTCTCCTCTAAAAGCTTGTCATAACGAAGATGTGCCCTTCTCAATCGATGGCCCCTTCTTGATCTTTGAAAGATGTTAACATCGCAACACTTTTATCAGGCTTATAGTAATTATCAGATAGTGTGTTGTATTCTTTAAATGTTTATGTAACTCCTTATATAGGACATTTATTTCTGCCTATTTTTTCAAGCTTTGTCTTATAAAGGTGTATGTTTTTCTTCCTTATCTAAAATGGTAAGGTATGAGCTAGGGTTATGTTGGAAATGAGAGCCATTTTGATACAGAAGTGCATACTTGAGAAATCGGAATCGAGGTTTGTTTGTACCAAAATTGGGCATGACATCTTTCGGATGTATTTGAAGAGATAAAAATGAAGAAAGTAAATGTAAAATGAGTTAGATCTAACAAACACACCAATCAACAAACAAGAAAATGCACAGGAACACACGAATTTAGAGTAGCTCGATGTATTGCCTACGTCCATTATGAAATGATTGATGCTAATTAAATTTCACTCGCTGATTACATAAGATTACAATAGTACAACTGAAGTATAGTGATGATTCCGACAAAGTATCAATGTAGAGAAGCCAAAAGTCCCTTTTTTAAGGTCCAGAGTCACTATTTATGGGCGTAAGCAGCAAATATCTCACCCAAATCTCGAAAGACCTCTTTTCTCACGTGGGTGGGCCCATGGGATCGAGTTCAGGTGATTTCGACTCGAGCCAGGAGAAATACAAATTGAGTTTGTATTGATCCATAAATAGTCCTTTG
Organism: Allium cepa; assembly: GCA_030765085.1. Classification (NCBI taxonomy): domain Eukaryota; kingdom Viridiplantae; phylum Streptophyta; class Magnoliopsida; order Asparagales; family Amaryllidaceae; genus Allium; species Allium cepa. Next base: position 515,161,584 of record CM060941.1, read on the forward strand.
AGGCTAAAATTAACCAGGTACATTCTTGAAATTGTAGACAAGCTCCTATGAAATTTTGGTTGCATTTGGACTTGTAGATTTTGAGTTATGATCGATGCAAGTTTGAGTTTGTTGAAGGCTGTCTGTTCGCATCGCTTCTATTCGTATCGCTTTCGCAACCCTCTTAAGCATGTAATGACCAATGATGTGGCGTTATCTTTAGGATCGATCCACATTTCTTGCCGAGTGACCGAGTCTTTCCCTTGGATGTGCCTCATTCGTATCGATGCATATTAGCCTCGTTCGTATCGATAGTTTGTTGCCACTTCGTATCGATCAGATACAAACTTTCATGTCACTTGCTCGAGTTAGGATCGTATCAATAACATACATTCCCATTCGTATCATTATAGGCTCAAGTATTTCATATCAATGATTCAATGGCCTTTTTGTATCGATAGAATAAAGGTGATGTTCGCATCGATCCATGTGGCGCTTTTTGTATCGACCAATGGTTGATCGATATGAACATATGAATGAGTGGATCGATACGAAATTCATGGTTTGACGGACAACGAAGCGACAATCCCTTATGAATAGATCCCGATGGTTACGAAGAAGAACACACTCGATTGATATAAAGTGAGGTATATGTGATGTATATGTAATTGCTAGTGCTTTGTCATGGATGCAAATGAGAATGGATGCGAAGGAGTTGATCTTCTTGGCTTTGATCGATCAATATCTTAGGCATTCAAACTCCGATTGACTTGAAATTAGGAATGTTGGCTTTCATAGCTTTTCTTATCATATCATATTAATTGTAGCTCGATCCGGACTAGGACAAAAGTTTACCAGTATCCATAGCAAACATGCATATAACCGACCTTCATGACGGATCGCTCTCAGTTCTCGGTTAAGTTCTTAGTGTCACAGCCTTGCCAAAAGGCAGGATAACGTTTTCCCCCAAAGTACGTATTGTGTAAACATGACGTGATTTGAAAAGATGCATCCTTCATCCCAAAGAGATCTATCCGATTCGCTGAGTAGTCATTGTCTTTTTGCTAAAAGATGTAACCTTTGATTGATCTTCAGTAGTACAAATAAGGAATAGTTAACTGCCAATTGTTGTATATGCACCATTATAACCGAGTGTTAGATGATAACAAACTGTAGTTCTAGGTCATAATTTCCATTAGGTGATCATTCAATTCCTTTGAATTTTGAAATTTGAATGTTAGTCTGTCACATACATAATTATGTGTTAACCTGACTCCCGTTAACGTTCATACGTTCACGAGTCGTTGTCAGCTTCCTTGCATCGAATTTTGTGTCGATCCTCTCCTGAATCGATGTGAAATTTGAGGTGTAACAATGCTTGATTGTTGTTTTGGAGTGTACCTTCATATCAATCCTCTCCTGTATCGATGTGAAAAGTCCAAAACCTGTTTTCGTATCGATGTCGACCTACATGAATTTTTAATGTAGTTCGTATCAATGGATACAAGTTCTTAGGGTTTTCGAACAGGGGGATATGAATCTGGCACTTCGTATCGATGGGATAGAGTGGTCTAAATATGATCTTGTTGTGACTTTCGAATCGATGGGCTTCACATTGATGGATACGAAATATATAGTTGCTCGTTGATGGATATGAAATGCTAATGGATACGAACCAATTGGACTTTCTTGTGTTGATGGATATGAAGGTGTGTCTTCGTATTGATGGATACGAATGTTCTAGGTATGTTTGCCCATCGTCCCTTCTATCGATACCACTTTGATCGCTTCCATCGGTTTTTTACGACTAGGATACAAATCATTTTTCTCTTGGTTATGAAAACATATAAAAGGATTTTGGACTTAGAAAAGTTTTCCACTTGCCTTTTGTTTTTCACTTTCGCTTCGTATCGATCATGTGATGACCCGGAATTTCTAGCAGTTTAAATTTGAATAGTTAATTGGTTTTAAATATTTAAAAGTTAATTTTAATTTGAATTTAAGATATCAGTATTTACTTGATAATAAAATCATTGAATTGTATAGCTTAAATATTGAATTTTATAATTGAAATTGGGTAAATTGTTGAATCTGAGATTCTAAGCCTGTTTCAAATAATTTGAAGGCTTATAAAATCTATAATGAGGATACTGAAGATAATAGAATGGTTGAAATTTAATTTAAAGGTAATTTGTTCAAATTTTAATAATATATCGTTTAAATTGAATTTAAAAATAGCCTTCCGAGGCACAGTCTCGGGATTCGACGAAACCAGTTTCGTTGGATCCGTAATACCTATTTATTATCGGATTTCAAATTTCGTAGCTATCAGAGTGGTCGTTTGACCCTGTCAGCTCAAAACGCTTAGAACTATTCTACGCAATTTATTTTAAAACTGATCGTTTTCTTCTGTAACTCGTGTATACGATCGACTTAGGTTTTGAACACGTTTCATCATGTTCGGGACACGAGTAGAATCTTATCATTGCCTAACGGCATTTCTTAAGAGGGATTTGAATTTTTATGGAAGTTTTTGCGACGTTGTGATGATATAGTAAAATTTAAAGGGATAGGGTCATAGATATTTTCATGTTGTCGTACCCAAGAAGCCTCTTCCCCCCTATATCTATTTTCTTGTAACCGCGTACATTCACTTTCTTCCCCATCTTCAGTTCATCCAAAACCTTTACTGTCGAAATCAACTTCAGTAATAAAATAAAAAAAAAAGTGAGGCCGAACGTTTATCTTAAGAAGAATACCCCAAGTTAATCTTTCCCTCCTCCTTTTGTAACCTGCGTTTTCATTCCCTATCCCTATGTTGCGATTTCCAGTTTTCAAAAAATAAAAATAAAAAATAAATAAATAGAAATGGCTACAAAATAAAATCGCGTCCTCCTTCCTTTCGATCATCGTCTCAAATCAAGCCAGTAATCAAAGAGCCGAGGGAGCTCGAGGCTCGCGAGCTAGTTTTGAATGGAGGAATGGTGGATGCTCGGCTACGATCTGAAGAATTTGTGATTCGTGAGGGCGGCGGTAACATCTAGGAGGTGAAGTGGCGACTCGTGAGGGTGGTGGCGGGTCGAGTGGTAGGGGGTTCGCGAATTGGAATCTGGGGTTCGCGAGTTGGAATCTGTGGCATACGAGATCGACTCGAACTCGTGGAGGAGGGTCACGGCAGTTTTGTTGACGTTCTGGTATCACGCATTGTGAGTATTTTAATAAATTTTAATTTTAAACTATTGTACTGTAACCGCTTTGATTTTGGATAAATTTGGGTGAAACTGTGAGATTTGAAGTATAGGGCAGTTGTACTCGGGGCAGTGGGGCTTGGACTCGAAGCACAGTAGGGTTGCTTCGAGTTAAAAGTTGTTCAGGTTGTAATGAAACCTGTTTGTATTCCAACTTGTTATAAAATCTTAGCATTCCAGAAAACTAAGCCCACAATTAGAACTTATTCAGTGCTTAAACGATAAAGTACTTTATGGAAGTACTTGAGAATTAACTACCTGAAATTATTTAAAGTAAGGATTAAATAAGATAAACTATTAAGGGCTTATGATTCATGATTCAATAAATTTGTAGGGTAATGTAAATGGATAACTAATTAAGTCAATTATTGATGATTTGAGTTGATAAATTTAGAAATTAAGAGTTTGAACCAATTAATTGAGGGTTAAGTTAATTTATTTAGCTTAATTAATTTAAAATAATCAATTGGTGGTTGATAGGAAATTACTTAATAAAATTAATAAAATATAGTTCCTTTGTGAAATTAACCAGGGAAGAAATCAAGATAGTTAAATAAAGGAGTAATTAATTTATTAAATAAAGGGAATAGTCAATTACAGGTTGAGATTAATCGAAAGTGATTGATATTGTGGTTGAATTAAAGTAACTAATTTAGATTGGAACAAATTAAAATATAATTGGAAATAATAAATTAATACAATTAACGATGTGAGTGAAGAATCGATTAATTAAGATGAATTAATTAGAATAAGCGACTCATGGGAGTTAATTATTTTAAGTAATTAAGGATTAATACGATTAAATAATAAATTGATTCATGAAGTAATTAAGATTACTTAATGATCTTTGTTGAGACTAACTAATATTATGAAGTTAAGGTAAGATAATTACTTGAATGTAATTAAAAATAATTAATCCAGGGCGATTAATTAAAGATGGATGATGAAGGGTTGCTGGTTAATTTATTTGGAATTAATTAATGTTAAAGGAAGTAATCGAAGAATTGAGATTAGAAATTCAATTAGAATTGATTGAATTATTTTGGGAGTGATCAAATTTGTTTATGAATGATTGGATGGTATTGTATGATTTAAAAGGGTTGATAACTCCGATATAAAATGTTGTGAATTTAATTGGGTAACTTGGGATAGGATAATATGAGATTTCGAAGAGACCGGGGTCGAGTATTGGGTAAATACCCGGAAACCCCTTCAAACGTTTATAGATTGATAGGGAAAATCTATATGCTGGAATAAGTGAATTTGAGGAATTGGACTATTTTAAAATCTAAATCTTTGGTATTTAGAAACTTATATGTGAAACAAGTGTTGTATAAAATAAAATGTGACTTTGAAAATTAATGAAAGTTACCCGGGTTTTATTTGAGTTGTATGCTTTGTATTCTATGTTAGTTGGATTTACTCACGCTGGTTTCCAACCTGACCCGGGTGTTACTTTGGTGTAATGCTCGGGTCAGACCGAGTATTACAGATTTTCAGGTAGGACGTTCTGGAGCTCAGGAGGCGAGCTGGATGGCGAGAACGTATAGAGTATTTCCGCTATAGTATAGTGTTGTTTATCTGAGTCATGATAATTGTAAATATTCAGTGACTGTATATTATGTGAAACTCTGATGTATATTAAATGTAATCGACAGTTATAATATTCTTTTGTAAACTGTTATTATTTATTATTATATTTTATCCGCTGCGAATGTGAGTTGTTGATGTTTCTGTTCTTCTTCTTCTATCTCTTTCTTCTTTTTCATAACTATCTGAAATTTTCGGGTTCGAAAATTTCGGGTTGTTACATTTGGTATCAGAGCTGAAGGTTAAGCGAGAACCTTGGCTCTGGTGGGTGTACTCATTAAGGATAGGGTCAATAGTTCTCTAGAATGAGTTGAGTGTATATATTATATGAGAACGTACTTGTTATTTTCTTATAAAGATTTTAAATGATTTTACATAAAAAGTATATTTTGATATATAAAGCATTATTTCCTTCTAATAACTATTAAGGTGATTGGTTGTTAAATTATTGGAATTAAAATTTAGAAGTAATACAATACAATCAAATTGAAATCTTGAATTGGAATCAAATTAGGAGATAACAAAAATAAAACCAAATTAAAATTAAATTAACTAAAAGTTAAATTCTGGGATTAGAGCTCAGAAATTAAATTGTTTAAAAACTTTAAATGAACAAAGTTAATTTGGTTCAAAAGGATAAACCAATCCTTGAGAATTTAACTCGAATTTATGTAATTCGAGATGATTTAAATTTGAAGTTGGAATTGAATTCATTCAAATTGAACCCGATTTTAATTAATTGAATTTGGGATTGAAGATGTATAAGTTCAAAAATTTAAATGGAAGATTTGGATAGAATTGTAATGATTGAAATTGAAGTGGATTCAATTGAATGGATATTAGTCCAAAGTAATTGGAATAATTTTGGAATTGTAATTTAAGTGAAATTGGTTTAGAAAAAAAAAAAGAATTTGAAATATATATTGTAAATGAAATTCATAAATTGAAATAAACTTTATAAATAAATGAGATTATAATTTGAAGTAGAATTCCGAAATAGAACTCTAGAGAATATTTGAAATAGAGTAAGATGAAAATTCCAGAGTAATGTTTAAATATGAATTTGATGGCTTGGGAATTTGGAATTTTGGGAAAAATTTAAAATTCCTTAGGATTTGAAAGTGGTTTCCAAAGGTTTTGGAGAAATAATAATATTATTTCAAAAAAATAAAATAAATAAATAAATAAATAAAATATATTTTTGTGTTGGACTTTAAATTTGGGAGATTTGAAATCAAAAATATTTGGAAGTGTTTTTAGAGAGATTAAAGCATTGAACTCTTTTGGTCACTGGAAAATAAAGTCGGTGATGACTGCAGCATCATCGATGTTCATTTTCGAGTTTCTAGAAGAGAAATTGCTACCAAATTGTTTTAAATTGGGATTGTTTGTGAATTGGGTTTGGTTTTGAAATTCAAAGGGATAATTGAATTCGCCAAAGAATTTTGGATATGGTTGAATTCTAAGGTGATATTGAAATTTGGAAATTTGTTTAAACTCTGGAATCTTGATTAAATGTTTATGGAATAATAAAAATATATTGGCTAAATAAAATGCATAATTATAAGTTAAAAGTAAATGTGAATGAAATTGATTATAAATAGAAGGTGTAAAATTTAAATTATACTTAAAGTTGTACAAATTTAAAGATTAAATGGAATTTGATTTGAAATTAGAAAGGAGTTGTGAATCAATTCAATTTGAATTGGGAATGAATCAAGACCAATGGAAATTGGAGTTAATTAAATTGAGATTGGGTTAATTTAAATGGAGTGGAAATTTAAATTTGAATTGTTGGGGAAGTGAACAAATTTGACTCTAGACCATTTTCAATGTAAATTGTTTTAATATAAATAGTTTTAAATCTATTTTCTGATCTAATTACTATACAACTTTCTTTTTAAAACCTAAACTATTTTATACTGGTTTTGCCACTACTTTTGGAACTCTTTACCTATTTTACAACTTTTTATACACTAATTACTAATTTTCAACTAAGTTATGAATTAATTTCTATTTTACAACTATTTCGCAATTATTTAAGATTTCTATAACTGTTTAACTATTTTCCAACTCTTTTACAATTAGTCAATCATTTTACAACAATTTTCCAAACTATTAATTATTTTTCAACTACTTATCTATTTTTAAAATTTTCAAGCTATTTTCTAAATTGGTCGGAGTTCAAACTGTTATTGATTTAAAGTACCCAACTGAGATAAGGATTGAAGTAATAATCCAAATGGGGATTAATGTAAAGGGTGAATAAGGAATGTGAAATGGTTCTTTTGAACTGAAAGAATATTTTGAGAAATATGAAATGAATAAAGATGGAAATTGGATATTTCTATGATTTTTGAGAGTGTTTGGAGTATAAAAGGGTTTTATACAAGAAAGTAGAGATCCAAAGTTGTAAAATTTTATATATATATATATATATATATATATATATCTGAATATATATATAAAGGATCTTATTGAGGATTTTGGGAAAGGCTTTTGATTTTTGGGTAAAATCAATATTGAATTTGGAAAGCCTAGTTTAAGAATTATCGATTTTGGGATAATCGATTTTGTGTAAAGGAGCTTTGATAAAATTCATACTAGGTGTATGATTTGAAAGATACTATATATGTATAGTATAAAATGTTTTGATGATGACTCTGGGGAAAAAGGCGCTCCCTTGAAATGAACTTCTCAGGAGTGCCACCGAGTGGTGCTGCCTTGAGCCCAAAGGGGGTTCTAAAGTTGATCCTGTGAGGAGTCCGGACAAAACTAGTTCCTGAGGATTATGAATTGAGTTACCATAGCGCAAGTCGTGTGTGCCGAGGAGAGCCAACAGTTACATGGACTTTTGTTGTGACTGCAACGTAACCCAGGATGTAACTGCGACCTATGGTAACATTGCGAAAGTCGTGTGTGCCGTTGAGAGCCAACAGTCTGCGTTTGACTTTATCTCGGCAGACTGCGACCTATGTAGCAGTGAAGAAGTTTCATTTTGATAGAGAGATCAGAGGCCGCGGAGAGCCAACAGTTACATGGACTTTTGTTGTGACTGCAACGTAACCCTGGATGTAACTGTGATCTGTTGTGTGGGTTCCATGGCGTAATCAAGAGTGCCGCGGAGAGCCTGCAGTTACATGGACTTTTGCTGCGACTGCAACGTAACCCTGGTATGTAACTGTGACCATGGAATGGGAGTGATGATTTCCAGAGCATCCTCACTATAAAAAAAAAAATATTTCCTCTATTTTCAAAATTGTTTTCTATATTTCAATAAAATTGTTTTTCAAGTATTTTCACTTGGTGTTGAAAACGGGTTTACCAAGTACTTATAGATTTTCAGTCCTACGCCTGATCAACGTATGACTGAATTTCTGTGAGAACAAGGATGGACTAGTTGAGACATCGAGTTATCAGAAATATTTTTATAAAAAGCTATTTTAATTGTATTATCCGAATTTAAGGCATTTCTAAATCTTCAAGTAAAAATGGAATCCAAACTGGAATTATAAAATAAAATTGAAACTCGGAAAATTTTAATGAAGTGATTCTTTGTAATTAAAAATCGAATATTGATTTAAAAGTTGGAAGTAAGCTAATTAATAAAATAATTATTTAATTGAATATGTTAATAAAATTTAACTCGGTTAACTAAAATGGATTGTAAGTTGATAATGAAGTTTGAAAATGAATTCGATTTATAAATAGAATTCGACTTGGGTTTGATAATGGATTAAATAAGAAGAGATGGTGTAAAAATAAAATTGTGTTGTATTGGAAGGTGATAGTTTGAATTACAAATAAAATTCAAGTGATTTGAATAATATTTAATGAAATTTGCAAGCAAATTTAGATAATAATGGATGAAGTCTGATTTAATAAAGATTAAATCAAAGATGTGATGGGAATTGGATTATTAGACTGAATTTAAGTTCGGTGACATATTAATTTGAGGTATAAATGAGTTAAGTATGTGTTGCATATTATTTTGATAAGTTGAGTAGGTGAATTAAAATTAAAATTAAACTAGTTAACTTGAGTATAAAATGCATGGAAGCTTGGCTTCGAATAAGAATGAAAGTCCATTAATAAAAGCTTGGATTGAAGTAATTTGGAAATGGTTAGTATATAAGAATGGAATGTGGCGAACTAAATGAATGGGTGTGAATAAGTTAAAATGGAATTGAAGAAAATAAAATTGAGTTGGAATCCATTTTAATAGGTTATATAACTTAAGTAATTATTTATTCACATGGAGGTTATCAAATTGTGTGGAAATAATTGTTGTTTAACGTAAACTGGGTTTAATTAAATTTTGTGGATTGGTGGAAGCAAATATAATTGATTTTTGAGTCAATTGAAGTGAATATGAGTTTGTTTTGCTTAAAAATGAATTAAATGTGAACAATTGCTTTGTAAACCATTAGAATTGAATGTAATGGCATATAAATTTGGTTGAAAGCAATTGGATTGGCTTTAAATTATATAAATTGCTTGTGGTAAGCTTTTGGTGTTTGTTGTTTTTGAAATGCTTGTGAAATGCTAATAAAACTTCATATATATGGCACTTACATATTTAAATTGAGTAAGTACAGGTACCTGAAGACTGTTTGGTTGATTTGGATTGCGCTAATTGCTTAAATTAATAAGCTGCTTGCTTAAAATGCTAAATAAGGTACGCCTACGCAATAAAAATAGGAAATATGAACTGTTTTTGTTTTTCCGACCGGGTGGGTCGATGTATATATATTTATATCTCTTGTCAAATTGCAAAAGCTCCTCCGTACAAGGGAGACTCTGTCAAAATTTTCTGAAAATTTTGGGAGTTAGAAAATTTTTGGAAATTTTTGGTTATCGACAAAACAATTTCAAATTGAAAATCAAAGTAAACTAGTAAATGAAATTAATATGAATCAGTTTAAATGAAAGATACAACTCAGTACTAAAATTTGAAAATAAATTGAATTCATATGAAATGGTGGAAGCTAATTCGAATAGAAGTGGATATGAAATTTCTGTAAGGAAATGTATACAGTGATTTGAAGGTTACAATTGGATATTGTTGTTAAATAGAATATGCAGGTACTAAAGGAAATTGGATTTGATTCCATATGATAAATTTGAATTGCCCGACTAACAGGTAAGTATTTTGATTCTGTATGATATTGGATTGGGATTTTGATGTAGCCACTTGGCTTTTTTTTTCTTTTTGGAATTTGGGAAGCCCGTAGAGGCCTTTTGTAGTAGTACCGAGCTAGCCGCGCAAAGGAGACGCTGGCAAAAATTTTCGGGAATTTAGAGAGTTAGAAAAATTTTGAGAAATTTTGATAATTCAAAATTTGGTTTTAAATTGAAATTTAATTGATTGAGCAGAAGAGTATTGATTGAAACTATAGAAGGTTTTGGGAAAGTTGGATAAGGTGATAGTGGGCCTTTAATAAAAGATAATTGGCAAGAGGTTGAATTGTGATTTTTGGAAAAGATAAACGGGTATTGGTCAATTCTTCCTAATTAGTGATTTCGGGGACGAAATTCTTTTAAGGGAGGAGGAATGTGATGACCCGAAATTTCTAGCAGTTTAAATTTGAATAGTTAATTGGTTTTAAATATTTAAAAGTTAATTTTAATTTGAATTTAAGATATCAGTATTTACTTGATAATAAAATCATTGAATTGTATAGCTTAAATATTGAATTTTATAATTGAAATTGGGTAAATTGTTGAATCTGAGATTCTAAGCCTGTTTCAAATAATTTGAAGGCTTATAAAATCTATAATGAGGATACTGAAGATAATAGAATGGTTGAAATTTAATTTAAAGATAATTTGTTCAAATTTTAATAATATATCGTTTAAATTGAATTTAAAAATAGCCTTCCGAGGCACAGTCTCGGGATTCGACGAAACCAGTTTCGTTGGATCCGTAATACCTAGTTATTATCGGATTTCAAATTTCGTAGCTATCAGAGTGGTCGTTTGACCCTGTCAGCTCAAAACGCTTAGAACTATTCTAGGCAATTTATTTTAAAACTGATCGTTTTCTTCTGTAACTCGTGTATACGATCGACTTAGGTTCTGAACATGTTTCATCATGTTCGGGACACGAGTAGAATCATATCATTGCCTAACGGCATTTCTTAAGAGGGATTTGAATTTTTATGGAAGTTTTTGCGACGTTGTGATGATATAGTAAAATTTAAAGGGATAGGGTCATAGATATTTTCAAGTTGTCGTACCCAAGAAGCCTCTTCCCCCCTATATCTATTTTCTTGTAACCGCGTACATTCACTTTGTTCCCCATCTTCAGTTCATCCAAAACCTTTACTGTCGAAATCAACTTCAGTAATAAAAAAAAAAGTGAGGCCGAACGTTTATCTTAAGAAGAATACCCCAAGTTAATCTTTCCCTCCTCCTTTTGTAACCCGCGTTTTCATTCCCTATCCCTAAGTTGCGATTTCCAGTTTTCAAAAAAACAAAATAAAAAAATAAAAAAATAGAAATGGCTACAAAATAAAATCGCGTCCTCCTTCCTTTCGATCATCGTCTCAAATCAAGCCAGTAATCAAAGAGCCGAGGGAGCTCGAGGCTCGCGAGCTAGTTTTGAATGGAGGAATGGTGGATGCTCGGCTACGATCTGAAGAATTTGTGATTCGTGAGGGCGGCGGTAACATCTAGGAGGTGAAGTGGCGACTCGTGAGGGTGGTGGCGGGTCGAGTGGTAGGGGGTTCGCGAATTGGAATCTGGGGTTCGCGAGTTGGAATCTGTGGCATACGAGATCGACTCGAACTCGTGGAGGAGGGTCACGACAGTTTTGTTGACGTTCTGGTATCACGCATTGTGAGTATTTTAATAAATTTTTATTTTAAAATATTGTACTGTAACCGCTTTGATTTTGGATAAATTTGGGTGAAACTGTGAGATTTGAAGTATAGGGCAGTTGTACTCGGGGCAGTGGGGCTTGGACTCGAAGCACAGTAGGGTTGCTTCGAGTTAAAAGTTGTTCAGGTTGTAATGAAACCTGCTTGTATTCCAACTTGTTATAAAATCTTAGCATTCCAGAAAACTAAGCCCACAATTAGAACTTATTCAGTACTTAAACGATAAAGTACTTTATGGAAGTACTTGAGAATTAACTACCTGAAATTATTTAAAGTAAGGATTAAATAAGATAAACTATTAAGGGCTTATGATTCATGATTCAATAAATTTGTTGGGTAATGTAAATGGATAACTAATTAAGTCAATTATTGATGATTTGAGTTAATAAATTTAGAAATTAAGAGTTTGAACCAATTAATTGAGGGTTAAGTTAATTTATTTAGCTTAATTAATTTAAAATAATCAATTGGTGGTTGATAGGAAATTACTTAATAAAATTAATAAAATATAGTTCCTTTGTGAAATTAACCAGGGAAGAATCAAGATAGTTAAATAAAGGAGTAATTAATTTATTAAATAAAGGGAATAGTCAATTACAGGTTGAGATTAATCGAAAGTGATTGATATTGTGGTTGAATTAAAGTAACTAATTTAGATTGGAACAAATTAAAATATAATTGGAAATAATAAATTAATACAATTAACGATGTGAGTGAAGAATCGATTAATTAAGATGAATTAATTAGAATAAGCGACTCATGGGAGTTAATTATTTTAAGTAATTAAGGATTAATACGATTAAATAATAAATTAATTCATGAAGTAATTAAGATTACTTAATGATCTTTGTTGAGACTAACTAATATTATGAAGTTAAGGTAAGATAATTACTTGAATGTAATTAAAAATAATTAATCCAGGGCGATTAATTAAAGATGGATGATGAAGGGTTGCTAGTTAATTTATTTGGAATTAATTAATGTTAAAGGAAGTAATCGAAGAATTGAGATTAGAAATTCAATTAGAATTGATTGAATTATTTTGGGAGTGATCAAATTTGTTTATGAATGATTGGATGGTATTGTATGATTTAAAAGGGTTGATAACTCCGATATAAAATGTTGTGAATTTAATTGGGTAACTTGGGATAGGATAATATGAGATTTCGAAGAGACCGGGGTCGAGTATTAGGTAAATACCCGGAAACCCCTTCAAACGTTTATAGATTGATAGGGAAAATCTATATGCTGGAATAAGTGAATTTGAGGAATTGGACTATTTTAAAATCTAAATCTTTGGTATTTAGAAACTTATATGTGAAATAAGTGTTGTATAAAATAAAATGTGACTTTGAAAATTAATGAAAGTTACCCGGGTTTTATTTGAGTTGTATGCTTTGTATTCTATGTTAGTTGGATTTACTCACGCTGGTTTCCAGCCTGACCCGGGTGTTACTTTGGTGTAATGCTCGGGTCAGACCGAGTATTACAGATTTTCAGGTAGGACGTTCTGGAGCTCAGGAGGCGAGCTGGATGGCGAGAACGTATAGAGTATTTCCGCTATAGTATAGTGTTGTTTATCTGAGTCATGACAATTGTAAATATTCAGTGACTGTATATTATGTGAAACTCTGATGTATATTAAATGTAATCGACAGTTATAATATTCTTTTGTAAACTGTTATTATTTATTATTATATTTTATCCGCTGCGAATGTGAGTTGTTGATGTTTCTGTTCTTCTTCTTCTATCTCTTTCTTCTTTTTCATAACTATCTGAAATTTTCGGGTTCGAAAATTTCGGGTTGTTACAGATCAAAAATAGAAGAAAACTGCAAAGCCTTCGCTCGCAAACAATTATCTTTTAATCCCTAAACCAATCCATTCGAACTAGGTAATCAATTGACTAGATCTATATCAAAATGACGAGATTCAAGTCTTGATGCCACTTATATTTGTGCCAAAATTAGGCATAAAACTCTTCGGATGTATTTGACGAGATAAAATGAAGAAGATAAATGTAAAATGAGGAAGATCTAACAAATACACCAATCGATAAATAGGAAAAAGTGCACTGAAACACACAGATATAGAGTGGTTCGGTGTATGGCCTACGTCCACTATGAAATGGCCAACTTTTATTGATTTTTCTTACTGGTTACAAGGGGTTACAACAACTTAATTTGAGTATAATAGCAATTTTGGTAGAGTTTGGACGTATAAGAGACGAAATGTCCATTTTCTATAGGTCCAGGGTCATTTTTCATAGGCATAGGCAGCAAATATCTCACCCAGATCTCGAAAGGCTTCTTCTCCCACGTGAGTGGGCCCACGGGAGCGAGTTCGGGTTATTTCGGTTCGATCTGGGAGCAATACAAATTGAGTTCATATTGATCCAAAAATAGTCCTTTGAGGTTGAAATTTGTCAGGTACATTCTTGGTGTTGTATGCAAGTTCCTGTGAAAATTTGGTGGCATTTGGACTAATGATTTTGAGTTATAATCGATGCAAATTTGAGTTTGATGAAGGCTGCCGAGTTCGGATCGCTTCTGTTCGCATCACTTCCAGGCACGTGCTAACCAATGACGTGGTGCTGTCTTTTAGGATCGATCCTCTTTTCATACCGAGTTTTCGAATCTTTCCTATGGACGCGCCTCGTTCGCATGGACCCAGCTTAGCCTCGTTCATATCAATTAATTGCTATGCTATTCATATCAATCATTATTGTTGCATTTCGTATCGATCAACGAGAGTGTCACTTGTATCGATCCATCTTACATTATTTGCATCGGTCACTGGCCGATCGATACGAATAGGGTGCATCGGTGGATTGATATGAAGTAATGGTTTTTTTGCTTCGATGGATACGAAGTAGATGTGGATGGATCGACACGAATAAGCTAGGGGATGATGGATGTGAAGTAATATGAGTATGGATGGATACGAACCATGCGTGTTCCATGGATGCGAACAAGTTTGATTTCAATGGATACTAAGGAGGCCGCTTTGGATGGATGTGAATGAGGATGGATACGAAGAACGTTGCCCTGGATGAATTCGAATGAAACCGATATGAAGGAAGTGGACAGATGGATACGAATGAGTGCACTACTTGATTTGCATCAATCTTGTCTTGAGCATATGAACTCAGATTGACTTGAAATTTGGAGCTCGGCTTTCATAGCTTTGATTGTCGTGTCATGTTATTTGTAGCTTGAACCGGACTTGGGCAAAATTTACCAGCATCCATAATGAAACTGCGTATAACTGGTCTTCATGATGAACTATCTTTGGTTCTCCATCAATTCCTTGATGTCATGGCTTGCCGAAAGGTGGGATAACATTTACCACCAAAGTACATCTTTTGTGAACATGATGTGCTTTGAAAAGCTACCACCTCCATTCTAAAAAGTTCTATCTGATTCGCTGAATTGCTGTTATCTTTTCGTCGAAAGATGTAACCTTTGGTTGATCTCCAGTAATATAAATAATGAATTATTTATTGCCAATCGTTGTACTGTGCACTCTTATAACTTAGTGTTGGATGATATCAAACTATTGTTCAAGATCATAATTGCTATCGCGTGATCATTCAATACCTGTGAATTTTGATATTTGAATGATAGTTCGTCATATACATAAATGTGTGTTAACCTGACTCCCTTTAGCGTTCATACGTTCACGAGTTGTCAGTTTTCTCATATAGAATCTGTATCGATCCTCTCCAAAATCGATGTGAAATTCAAGTTGTAACAATGCTTGACGGTTGTTCTAGAGTTTTTCTTCGTATCGATCCTCTCCTGGATCGAGTTTAAATGTTTGAATGCATGCTTCGTATCGATGGCAATCGATACGAACTTGATGGTTTCTTTGGGATGCTTCATACCGGTGGATATGTGGCTTTTTTGGTGTTTGAATAGATAGTAGTGAATCTGACACCTTGCATCGTGAAGTTGAATAGTCCAGGTGCAATCTCACTACAACTTTCGTATCAATGTTCAAATGGATATGAACTAGCTGAGTACAATTGTGCTGATGGATACAAAGCTTCGCCACTGCATCGATAAAGGTAACTGGTTTTCTTGGTTCAAAAACTGGGATACAAAAGGTCTCTTTTGCTTGGCTATGAATCCATATAAAAGGATTTTGTACTTAGCTAAATTTATCACTTGCCTTTTTTCTCTTATCTGCTTTCGTATCGACTGAGAACTCAAGAAGAAAGAAATGCCTTCATCCTCTAATCACTTAAATTACTAATCCTTCAACCCGAATCTTTAAATCAATTAATTGGCTGACTAATTCATCTTTTAAACGATGAGATTTGGGTCTCAACGCATTTCATCTAAAGTCATGGCCAATTCCGATGTTGTTGATGCCAGAACATGGTCAGAGGGAGGTCGAGGAAAGAGCAATTGAGTTTTAGAAACTTGGGGAAGAATAAGGGTTGTTGGATACGAAGTAGTCATTCGCATCGACGGTGGACGGAAGAAGCAATTTTACGTCGATCTGGAAATAATTGGTGGAGGGAGAATCTTCATACCGATCAATAAGGGTGGGTGTTCGTATCGATCTGGAGCGATCGATACGAAGTCACGGCTGTGTGATCGATACAAATTCTTGATTTTTTGATCGATACGAAGCCATAGCCGATGATCGATACGAAGTCTTGATTTTGGGATCGATGCGAAGCCATAGATGGTGATTGATATGAAGTCTTGTGCAGCGATCGATGCAAATCCTGGCTTTTTGAGGAGCGATCCATGTTGACCCTTGATGGATACAAAATTCTTGCATATTCGATTATTTGACTCCGACGAGCTTCAACCCTACATATCCGGACATAAATGTTTCACTATACACTTGACTACCCTTCGAAGCTCGTCGATGGAACTATAACTTAACAATATCTACTTAACCTTAACTTGAATCGAACTCCAAAGCCTGGATGACATGGCTATAATGGTCAACGATGACGGTCACTTCGGTTGAATTTCGAAGTCTTGTCGTTCCAAACCTTGTTAATCTCTATAGAACTTTCATAAGTACTTTACAATATTGCATTGCACAACACACTAATGCACTTCACACTGGGGTGCATGCGGGACTATTATCATCTAATGGTCATTTTCACTGAGTTGATTAGCTATGGACCCGGGAATTCACAGCAGCAGGAGGCTCAAAGTTAACCTCCTTTGGTAATAGTGACGCCGGCCATCGCGGCCAACGTCATAAGTCTAGCTCCGGACGAGTTACTAGGAGCAATATTTACTGGGATCCATAAGATTTTATACTGTCTAACATCTTGAAAGATTTGTTTGGAAGAATATGTTTAAGTCATGGGCTACCGCTAGATGACGTTCTACTACCAGGACCGAACGACAGTCCACATACTCCCCCAAAAGGATTCACCGTCTTTAACAGACATTTGTGCATAGCTGGAACACTTCCTCCATTTAACCAGCACATCCGGGAGGTTTTATCTTACTTAGGAGTAGCTCCATCACAGCTGCATCCAAATGATACGCATTATTGAATAGTTTATTCATTGTTTTTATGTAGCATCTCTTACGGCCCCCGACTCCGAAGGAAGTCGGATTCTTGTTCAATCTCAAGAGTCAGCTAGATAGTACCTTGTTCACATTCTTAAAGGTAGTCAGAAATTGTAAAGTTGTGACTGAAACCTGGGCCAAACGTAGCTGCTTCAAGACTGAATGGTTCTATGTTCGATGCCCGCCAGGGTTTGCTAGACGTTGGTTAGCTAGATGTAAGTGCTGTAATTTCTCTAGTGACTAATGAGGTAGTTGTACTCATGTTGAGTCTAACATTTTCTTTCCTTTACAGCTGAAATTCCATTACCATAAAGTGCCCGATTTAAATAAATAGTGCGAATTCTTTAAGAGGTGCCTAGTGAGATTAAGAAGATCGACTCGATGCTCGCGGATGAAAATTTGATAGCCGTTGGGCTAATCTACTGAGACCAAAGTATAAGACCTAAAGGAGCTCTTAGGGCAGCCTTGGCAAGATGGGCTAAGTGTAGGGCGCCCAGGGTTGTAATAGTTGAGTGGAGTGATGAAGAGAATACACCCACTGAAGATGAACCCGTAGCTGGGCCCACCGATAGTCTATGACATTCAGAAGGAAAGAAGAGAAACAAGGGGGTTGTTCATAAGTTTTCAAGATGGAAATCCGTGGTCATTGTAACGATCCTGAATTTTTATTTAATTTAAATTAATAATTAAATGAAATTTTGAATAAAAATTTATAAAATTAATTATAAATAGTGATGTGAGTTTCCCCGAGTTCAAATATATTCTATATAAATCATTTAAATTTTTGAATATTGTATATATATGTATATATGTGAATATATATATATATATATATATATATATTTGGGTATATATGAGTCAATTTGAAATTATAAAATCTTGTGTGTATATATATATTTTGATTTGAATTTAAATCTTAGATGAATGGTTTAATAAATATTGGAGTTATAAAATAAATTAAGAAAAATATATATATATAGTAACTCATAAATAAATTTTAACAACATGTTAAAATAGAAGTTATTCATACTATAAACGAAGTAAATACAAACAAATATAAAGGTTTAGTATGCAAAGAAAAATAAAATAAAATAAGAGCAAATGAAAGTATTCAAACAAAAGAAATAACATACAAATAAGAAACCACATATTTATAAAATTATGTAAAATATAAAACAAAAGAGAGAAATAAAATAAAATATACGTTGTAAATTTAATACGTATGTTAGAAATATGATTAGAAGATAAATTATAAAACAAAAACAATAAGTATAAAACAAAACTAAAGCAAAATAAATATCTATGTGCAAATAAAATGAAGAAGCAAGACAAGTATGTAGCTTGCAAAAGAAAGAAATCAAATAGAATACAAAGCAGGTTATAAAGCTAACTAAATAAACATATGCAAGGCAAGTATAAACAAAATAAAGTATAAACAAAAGTGCACTGGTACAAACATGAACAAAGCAAAGGCTGCACATTTATATTTTAAAAGAAAAAGCATGAAGACAATAAACATTTATTTAATTTATACAAAGTATATCTCCAGCCACCAATCAGTAAAGGGAAGTGAAATAAATATGCAAGGCTAGAGTAAGCTAAAGAAAAGAAAGTACAGGTAAGTATGGACTGAAGTAAGGCATGTGGTATGTGCAGTAGTATGTAAATCAAAGCAAAAGGAAAATATGCTTATTAAATATCTATCAAACATAAACAAAGTAAAATGTACATCATTCCAGCCGAGTAAGTAATGCAAGCAAGGAAAAATCTCTGACTTGAAGATTTATAAACAAATTCTAAGTACAAAAAAAAAAGAAAACATCACTATATTGTACATTAAACCATACTATCACCTGTACAGAATAACAACATTCTATAGGCTTCTTTCTTTATATAGTCATCTTCCTCTCAGTTTTGTTCGTTCCAAACTGCTAAAGTAGTATCATCTATAATCTAAACAAAACTTCAGTAAAAACAAGAATGCAAATCAGATCAAATTTAAAAGCTTCAGCTAACAACTCAAGACAGTTTCAAAATGGTGAGTAACTCATTTTTTTTTTAATATGGTTAAGTATTCTTTTTGACTGGTTGCTTGGATTAGTTATGAAGGTAATCCAGTAGTTATGTTTTATTAAAATACTGTGTTTGTGTGAATATAGGTAGATGGTCCTGTATACATATATGTTTGTATATAGTTGTGTGCATGTGCTATGAATCAGTATTGCTCTGTTTAGATTCCAGGCTCCAGTGCTTGATTCAAAGATCAATATCCCTCAGTCCCATATATGTTTGGATTTAAGATTTAAATAAAACTTGTATGTTTTGTCGTAAAGAAGGTTTTAAAAATTTGTTTAAGTTAAATAAAGATTGAAATGTCTCTGGAAAAGCCAAGAACTGAAAAACATCATCATATATACAAAAATTCGAATGTCTTAATTCTCGAATTCAAACATATAATTTGAATTCTTATATCTTGGCTTGATTTTTAAGGCAAGAATTGGAATTTTTAGATCACGAATTCAAGAGGGGTTGGGTTTTGTTCAAATTTCATTGTTTGGGGAAATTCTGGTGAACACGTCAAGGAGGAGGGTCGGGGTTGTTCGAGGTGGTGGAGAAGCCTACGGTGGTGGTAGGAAAAATGGCCAGAGGTGATGGAAGCAACGGTGGCGTCGGCGGCGTCGGCGGCGAGGGATCAAAATTTTTAAACCTAGTTTTAATGAGGGGTTGCAAGTTGATTCGTTCTTCCTCCATGATGCGTCGAGTTTGTCGTGGTTAGAGTGAAAGGTAGAGGGGACATGAATGGATTTGTTGCCGGAGTTTCACGTTTTTTGATGATGGGTGTCGCGAGTACGGCGCGTTGACAGATGGAAGGGGTGTTCGCTGTGTGTTTCCAGGTTTCGAGAATAAACTCGGTTTCATTTTTCGAGGTGACTAGGTGGTTTGGATGATCGTGGTGGGATGCGAGGGTGGTTTGAGACTTGCAGTGATCAACGGTGATGATCGACGTCGTCGATCGCGACTGTGCAGGTGCACAGGCAAGTGGAGTTGAGCTTGTGGGGTTTTAAGTTGTCTGGTTTGATTGTCTCGGGAAGAAGCTCGAAGCGATTGAGTGTGTGACTCGAAGCGAGATGTCAATACGAAGTAAAATACTTAGAAAATTTTTGAATTGAAATTTTGGGATACTGGGGTAAGAATTTGGGAAATCTCAAAGCAGAGCTCGAGTTTGTGAGGGTTTGGCTCGGGGAAATCATGATGGGACTCGGGTATAAGGTGTGGTACAGGTTTCAAACCCTGTTTCTGTTTTAAACTTAAAAAAAAAAAATGTTCAAACAGATTCTATAAAATGGTTTGGAAATAAATAATTGAGTTTAAACTATTTTGAATTCCTTTCAGATGATTAATATTACTTTAACATGAAATCTTAAAAGCAAATTTAAAATGAATGTTTTCAAACTTAAGGAAGTAATAAATAAAATCAGTAATAAGAATAAATTATCTTTATAGTTAATGAAACATATTAATTTGTAATTCATAAATTATTAAGTTGATTTGAATGAGTAATTATGAAATTGTTTTAAAGGTTAATTTAATTAATATGGAAATTAAAGAATAATTTATTTGATTTTAAATTTATAATTTAGATTAATTTATAATCAGGGATGATTTATAATAATTAACCTAAGAAAATTTCTTAAGAAAGTAATTAAGAAATGTAATTAGTTAATGAAGATAATTAACTAAGGATCATTAAGTATTAATTAAGGCGATTAATTTTAATAATAAATTGGATTGATTAGTTTAGATAATCAATTGTAAATGGTGTAAGTGTAATTACTTTATGGTAAGTAATTAAAGGTTAAATTTATTTAACTAATTAATTAGAGTTAATTAATTAGGAAATTGGTTTAAAGATTGATTTAATTAATATGATGAATTAAAAATAATTTAATTAATTAAAAATGTTTGATAAATTAATTGATATTAAATGATATGAAATTAGTTAATCGGAATTTGATAATTAATTCATAAGAAATTAATTTGACTGGAAATTAATTGAATTAATCCGGATAAAATGATTAATAAAACCTTACTTATATATGATTATTGAATGCTAGACGTTACTTATGAATGATTATATTGTATGAGATGCCTTGAATTGATTATCCTATCTGATTTGTGATATTTTGTTCTGTAGATTGAGCAGTATATATTTATTTGCATTTGTATATTATCTGTGAATCTGTGAATAGACGATGAGCGTTATAAGTTTTATATCGCTTATCAACTATATTTCTGTATTCTGATCTGTGATGATTGTATGATGTTGCACTATTGTGTTAAACCCCTGGACCACACCATACATACACAAATATGGATTTCACGAGGAAATCGATTAAGTCACAGATGTTTGAAATAGTTTTAAATTTGAATTTTTAAATTCAAATGTTTTGGAAATGGAATCGGACTAAATGTGAAAAGCAATTGAAAAGGGAATTTCAAAGATGGAAATTTATTTTGAATAACTGGATTAAGTGTTGGAATTTAAATACTTTGATTTAAATTTGAATTCAAAATTAGGAATTGAATTCTGTAATTTGAAACTAGGGATTAATGATATTATACTATTCATTAAGAGTTAAATCATTTTTAAAGTATTATTTTTGAGAATTTGAATTTAACCCAAGGATTTCAACTCGTATAAATGAATCAGATTTCCAAAATGATAACTGTTGTTTTCAAATGATAAACACTTTTAGATAAGAACTGAGATTCCAGTTAATTAGGGGAATTTCAAGATTGAATAGAGAAATGATTTTCCTAAGTTATGAATGAATTCTTTTTGAAAACTATGAATTAAATTTGTTTATTTTAACAGATTTAAATTGATGATTTGTTTAAATCAAATTGAAATGAAATTGTTTTGAAGGCTATAAGTTAAATCTTTGATTTAAAGATTTAACGAGTTAATCGAATTGAAATGAAAATTGATTTGGAAAATCTGTGAATGAATCTTTTGTTTAAAAAGATTAAAATGTGAATTTTTTTTTTAAAACCGTTAAAGGTTGTGAAAATGAATCTTTTTGTTTAAAGATTGAAAATGGCAATTTGTTAAGCCATTTGAAGAAAGGTTTTGGGTAATAAGTTGTGACTTAATTGAAATCCCAATATCCATATATTTTTAAAATGTTTCGCTCACTATTCGGTTTAGCCGGGAAAGGACCTTTGTGTCATATAACCCATTCTGAATATGTGATTTGACGCAATGGATAGCATTTGAAGACCGGTGATGAAGACCGGGTATTTGCGAAAGCGATAGGATGACCTATCGATTGTTTCTGCACCGAGTCGCGCCGGTATAGAAACTCCCTAAGTGATGGAAAATCCGATCGGGATTGTGAATATCCGGATTGCAAGGACTTCTTTGTAAGTGCCTTCGGTTCTGTTCGAACCCAGAACGGACTTGTATGGATTGTATGCCTGACATTACAAGTTGAGATATAAAGCCGATTTCTTTCAAATATATTTCTGTTGGTGGCGGAGAATTTATTCTCTTAGCTTAACACCCTTCTCTGAGACGTACGTGCTCAGAGGTTATATAGTTGAAGTTATCAGCGATATATTCCCAATTTGGTAATGTGACATACTGAGTGTTGCTGTGAAATGATCATTGTGTTGATTATTTATGATAGGATCATTTATTTGATCGTCTATCTTGGTGATCATTTCTATGATCATTTGTTGACCCAAAGCATGGCTTTTGTATAAAGTATGTTTTTGTGGACGAGACTTCGTCGAGCCTCACACCTCGGGAATGGTCAAAACAGGAAAGATGCGGCAAGGTTATGAGGGGTAGCGCCCTTTAGGATATATGCATTTCCTTCTGGAAAAGGGTGGTATCATGGTATGGAGCCCAGATACTTACTCATGTTGAAAACACTTTGTTATGATTGTGTGAATTGATTAGAGAGCTCTCGGATAAAGGTCCCAAAGGACCGGGGGATGGCATATTCGGTCAGTTGTTACTCAGTTAGGGGTAACCCGGCCTTGTGTTGGTAGAGATCCGGTTTGGTTCTCGGGGATGTCCATCCAGAGGCATTCTCATGTGGCAATGGGAAGTTCCTTGGCCTGATCATTCGTTGGAAATCCAAAGAAACAATACGAGACTTGTACGGTTTTAGTTGTAGAACCTGCTTCCTCAGGAAGTAGCTATAGTAGGCATAATATAATGGTACCTATGCTGGCTAAGATTTATATTCTACTTTCGAAATGATTTTTTCTACACTATGCACTAGTAATAATATCAAATGTTGCTTTTTAAAATACGTATCAAGCATCTTTGACTAACATAAGAAGAAATCTCCTCCAAGTCTGCGTTTGCATTGTGTGTGTGGCGGGAGGTCTTATGGTAGTCTCATTTTTAAAGAGCATTGCGAATTGACTTTGAAATCTTTTGTTGAATGTTAAAAAAAAAATAAACTATTTCTGTTACTCACACCAGTCCCACGACTGATCCGGAGTTTATTGTTTCTTTCCTAAACTCTGGGTGCTCATTATTTTCTACACGAGCAGTCTAGAGTTGGGTTTTTCAGATAGTTAGATATAGTGGATTATCTGGAGTTAGTTCAGTCTTCGGATCGGACCAGACTTGCTAAGCTTTGGGCTTCGTTATTGGGAGTTCGAGCTATTGCTGGATTGATTCTTGGAAATGGAGTTGCAGTTCTCGGAGTTCTTCCTTGAAGACTATTTAGAGTTATTTGTTCCGTATGCTAGATGTTATCTATTTTTCTTTTCCGCTGCTATTTTATTGTATCATATCTCTGATGTATATTGATATCTATTGGATCATCTGTTGTATCAGATATTGTATCAAAGCTGTATATCAATGTATTATTCTTTTATTCCGCTGTGTTATTTACTTAATGTTGTTATAAGCTCCGGCGAATCGGATTTGAACGGTCGAATCTACGGCATTCGAATACGATATGAAGTATGGATGTCGATTTTCGAGCGGGCAAAATTCGAGTCGTCACAGTCATGTCCCTGCCAGCCATCGGTGATAGAATTTTGGAAACTCTATCCTCAAAAATGGAGAATCCTTTTGAAGGACTCGCCGACATTCCAATTCTGGACTATGTGTCGCTCCAAGAGGACACCGGATTTGAAGGGCTTCAAAGCGCTTTAGATTTAGGGGAATCACTTCCTATGAGTATGGTTGACACAACCGGTTGGTCGGGGGTTTTGTACATGCATACATGTACTTTTACGGCACTGCACGATTTCCAATCATAAGCTATTCATTTACGGAGATTAATGATTCTACTTCTCTTTCTATTTTACGATTATGACGACAAGGCCGGAATCCATGCTTGGTAGCCTTCACTCGGCATGCCAGTTGTAACAACCCTGTATTTTGTAATTATTTTATTGTATATTTTAATTATTTTTAATGTAAGATTTTGATTTAAAAACTTATTTTACTTATTTGAAATGATTAAATTTATTATTTAAATATAATCTTGATTTTTATGAGTTATAATTCCAAACATGTGTAAGTTGAATATTTGCCTGAAATGCTGATTTTGGTCAAAATAGTCAAACTGTAACTTTCAACTTAAAATTTTAAAAGTTTATAATTTTAATTTTTTTCATTTATTTAAAGACTTTGGCTTTTGTTTTCTTAAAAATCTAATTTTGGAAATTTTCTTGAAATGATTTCTGATCATTTGTCCAAATAAAAATAAACAATGTCTGAAAATTTGATTTGGATAAAAAGTGTAACTTTAATAGAAATTCTAAATTTTATAATTCTAAAGGCAAAATTTTCATCTTGAACTGTATACAATTGTGTAACATTGGTTTCACTTTTGTTTTGGTCAGATTTGTTGTATACTTTTTTTTTTAAAAAAAGTTAGTAATAATTAGTGTGAAACGGGAAATAAACTTTACATTTCTTTTACATATGTTTACATCTGTTTCTTAACTTTATATTTAACAATCAATTGAATGAAGCTAAATCAAATGTTATAAATTATAGTATAGTAGCTATTAAATTTTGGTTTAAAGTGATGGTTTATTTTCCTAATAGAAACGTTAGTATTTTAAATTTGTACGTTATTTAATAAGAGAAACAAAATAATTTGTACGTTATTTAATAAGAGAAACAAAATAATTTGTACGTTATTTAATAAGAGAAACAAAATAATTTGTACGTTACTTTGGGCATATATTTAATTGTTGCTCTTGCCTTTTCATTATCTATTTGATTTTTTTTCTTGCGTTAACAATGCAAAATTTTCAGCCGTATATTCTCTTTTGAGAATCCAAAATCTTGCTCAAATCTTGCCTTAAATCATTTCCATATGTGAATTATTTCTTTCCCTCTTGCCTCCCATACGTTTCCACCTATTGGATAGAATTAAATTGCCTCTACAGTTCAAGCATTTTACTCTTGCCTGCCCTCTACATAAATTAGTGAGCAAATGTTAATATATATTTCACGTTCAAAAGTTCCGTACCACAAATTATTCATTTTGCTTCCATCAAAATTTGCGTGAGCGTCTCCTGAAGGTATGAACCGGCGCATGCTTTTCCTTTCATTTTTTTTCTCTTTTTTCTTTCTTTCTTCTTTTCACTCTTATTTTATTTCATTTGTTCTCCTTTCATTGTTTTGCTTTATCCTATTGCCTGCCACCGTGCTTGGCCATTCACCATATTTTTCCGACCCTACCCATGCCAGACCACCGAGCCTTGTTTGAGAAAAAAAAGGAATGAAAAAAATTCCATTTTTTGTCACCTTTGTATTTTGTTTTTGAAGTAATATTGCCACCAAGCCTTGTTTTGAAAAAAAGGGGAAATGATTGAAAAAAAAGTTGTTTTTGTCACTTTGTATTTTTGAAGTTATAATCTATTTTTCCACTGGCCCTTGTTCTGAAAAAAAAGAAATGAGCAAAAAAAAAAAATGTTTTGTCACCTCTGTAATTTGGCATTCTAGTCTATATTCCCTCTGCCCTTTTGTTTGAAAAAAAGGGAAATGAACAAAATTTGTTTTGTCGCCTTTGTTTTGAAGTTATAATCTATTTTAAAAGTGGTCTTGTATTTTTAAAGTCGTAGTTTATTTTGATTTTATAAAATTAAATAGAAAAGGAAATTTGAAAGGCCTTAAACTTTCTATCTTTCTATGGGCCTTTATAGTCCACCCTTCTACTTTTAACCTAACTTTTCACCAATTAACCCTAACACCTCCTCATATCATCTCCTACCACTTCACATTTTTGTGCTTGCCATGCCTTTGTGATGCCAAACCAGATCCTTTTCCACCTGAAAACATGTGTGGCCTAGCCCTAAGCATGTATGGCCGAGCATACATGGAGTTGTGGTCAAGCAAAAGTGGTTGAAAAGCTTGGTAATGTCATTTGTTGCTTCTACTTTTCTATTGTTCAACAAATCTTTATATTGTATGCATATGTTCATATGGTCTTGTTTATTTGTTGTATACAAGATCATTATCAAGGCTTTCCATTCATTCAATACAAATCGTGTTTGTCGTGCTTTTGGAATCGCTCTTGTGTTTGTTGTTTTGGTCTCTAGCTTTGAAAAAGGTGAGTCTTTCTCACTCTGACATATATACTTATGAAAAGTGGATTGATGACAAGTGTTTAGTAATGTAAAATGTTTATGCAAGTTAATGATGATCATATGATATGCTACGCCGTGTTATTACCATGTTAAAACTGTTAATTTTCACCTGACATCTGATTCATGACTGTATATTGTGATATTGACATTGTTTATATTATTTCTGTATATGATCACACTGCAAGTTCCCTGTTAGGATAAAAAAATCATTATGGGCTAAAATGATAGGCCTGAGTTATTTTACTTATTTATTTAAACTTGGGATTGCGGGTCTGAAATGATAGAACCCGGATTTTTACCTTTTAAACTGCGGATTGAAATGATACATATCCGTATCACTTGACCTAGGTTAGAAAACTATATACAGACCCGTGGTTATTCTATAAAGTGCTTTGAATATTTTAAGTATTTTAAAAATATAAAATCATGAAATTTGATTTAAATAGATTTTGAAAGGTTTTAAAATAAATAAATTATGATTTTTCTATGTGTTAAAAATGTAATTTATGAATTGATTAACTGGATTTTGAAATATAACTTATGTTTGAAATTTGGAATTTTGACTAAAAATGATATTTAAGTTACATGAATAAAATGGACTTTAATTTTAGTTGGAAATGGTAAATATGATAAATTGATTTGTATTTGAATTTAAGTGATTTATTAAAGAATTATTGATTTTCTATAAATTTAAGTGGTTGAATAAATGACTGTTGAAAATGAAATTTTAAAATATAACTTGACTTGAAAATGTGAAATTTGAGTTTTAACTAAAGATGTTAAATTAATCAAATAAACTGGAAGTTTAGTTAAATTTGTAAAATGGTAATATAAATCTGAAACGTATAGGTTTTAATTTATGAAAGAAACGTATAGGGTTTAATTTATGAAAGAAACGTATAGTTTTTAATTTATGAAAAAAACGTATAGGGTTTAATTTATGAAAGAAACGTATAGGGTTTAATTTATGAAAGGAACGTATAGGTTTTAATTTATGAAAGAAACATATAGGTTTTAATTTATGAAAGAAACGTATAGGTTTTAATTTATGAAAGAAACATATAGGTTTTAATTTATGAAAGAAACGTATAGGTTTTAATTAATGAAAGAACGTATGGTGTTCTAATTCATGATAGGAACACGTAAATTCCTAATTAATGAAAGAAAGGTATAAGTTTTAATTAATGAAAGAAACGTATAAGTTTTTAATTAATGAAAGAAACGTGTAAAGTCCTAATTAATGAGAGAACATGAAAGTTTTAATTAATGCAAGAACATGTAAAGTTTTAATTAAGAAAGAACATGTAAAGTTTTAAGTAGTGTGGTATTGATTTAATTAATAAATGTTCATTATTGTAATAGGAATAAAAAATTTAAAACGTACATTTGACACGTAGATTTTAATCAATGTAATGGTGTATTTTAAATTGATTAAAACGATAAATGTTACTTATTGTAATAATAATGTAAGTTAATAAGGTGCTTTTAACTTAACATAAGAATTTCGGTTTAAATTGTATATTACAGTAAGAAAGTTTATTTAACTATAAGGCTATGATAAATTGACATGTTAAAATTTTAAGCTTATCAATACTTTGATTATATACAATGTAAAGTGGAAAGTAGTACATTCCAAAAATGCTATGATTCCTTAAGGTAACATTTCCAAAATGCTATGATAATTCAAAGGAATATTTCACATTTAATAAATTTAAAGAAATATTCAATGATTTGAAAATTTGGGTTTTGTTTGAATGATATAATATTGAATTATTTTTGAAATGGAAATGATACAATTGTGATATTGTTTTGCAATGAGTATGATATTTTGGTCTTGAAAGTATAAATTATTTGAAATAAATATCCATTGGTTATAATAACGATTGGTTGTTAAAGAGACCGGGATCGAATATTGTCTTATAGTCGGACAATACCGAAAACCACTTTAACAACTGTGTACGTGGTGGAGATTCCAGAATGAAGTAGGATGGTGGCGGCGTTCTCGAGGTATGTTACGTGGACCCAACTCCCGTGAGTTGGCATATATGACTAAAACAGGAGCTATACCGAGCTACACAAAGGGTCGCACCCTTTCATCGAGCATGCTCCATCGCAAAACATTCTATTACTGTTGTGATTCGATTCAGTGGCGCCACTTTGATTCGGGGGTATTGTTCGAGGTGGGCGGAAGCTGCTGGCTCGCCGTCACCACCGGTCCGGGAGTGCAAACGGTGTATCCACCCTGGCATTGCCTCGCGTGCCGTGTCATATCCTTATATCGAGCCCACTACGATTTTGGTTTTAAAGATCCGACCGCGTTAAGGTTCACCATCCCCTTAACGCTATTTTCTATATGATTATACTTTACTGATTAGACACTACCGTATATAGCGTATATTACTACATAGTAAATAATTTAACGGATCCTTAGAGGATGGGCGGTCCCAAGCATCCTTTAAGTTACTGATGCATTTGTTACTGTTCACTTGAGTTGATTTACAGTTTATAAGTATTTATGTCCTGACTCGAGGGTTTTGTGTTTTGCTTTACGCTCGGGTCAGATTGATTGAGTTAGCATTCAAGATTCACCTTCGGAGTTGGAGTTTTCTTTGAAGATCCAGCCTTCTATTTTGTTTCAGTATCCAGTGTTTCAGTGATGTATCTTGTTACTCTTCTGTTGTATCTCATTTAACTCTGATGTATCTTATATTTTTTTTAGTAGCTTCATGAACTACTATCTCTTTTACTCCCGCTGCATTATTATTACTCTGTGTCTGTGATCTGTGATTTTTATTTACTGTATATTCTGAGACTTGCCAAATTTTTAATTACAACGCGGTATTTTGAGCAATTCAATTCCGGCATGAGTGTCTACCTATACACTTATAATGGATGCGAATGGTTGAAAATATCGGGTCGTTACAGTTTGTATCAAAGCTTTGGTTAGCTCTAGGCAAAACTCAGCATATGGAGTAGATGTATTTACAGAATCACTTTCATTCGAGTTGAATCTCTCTCTTTTGACTCGATTCCTTTGAATTTTGGAACGTTCCCTGCGGTTCCAAATATCCATTCTTATTCCCCTCTACTCATCTTCACTTGATTCTGGAGTATCCCATAACTCCACTTCGAATGATCTTTATAGTGAATTGGCGGTCCCGCCAATCTCAAAAAAATTTCTTGTAAAAGGAGTGAAACTCCTTTACAACAGCATCGATTCACCAAAAATTTTATATCCTCGGTTTAGATGCTAGTATCTCCTATTATCCCAAACTCTATCTCTTGAGGTCGAATGTAGATTTACCCCAGAAAATCCACTTCGATCTTATACTTTAAGTCACGGTTGACCCGATTAAGGTTGCCCGTGATTTATTTTAGCTTATCCGCCTCCCTACTCTGTATTTAATCATCTTGTCTTTTGTTTCCAACATATTTTCAAACATTTTGAATTGTATTTGTCAATCTATATTTTGTTTATATATTGTGTTGTTTGAGTTGTTGATGTTGAGTTGGGTTTCCGATCGATTCGTCTGATCAACGCTATCGATAGGATTTCTAAAACACTTTGACAGAACAAACTGACACGATATTATTTTAAAATTTGGTTAATGAAATAAATTTTTGATATATATATTTATGGAACTTAATAAAATGATTCAAATTGATAATTTGAAATGATAATACTCGATTTATCATTTATTGTTCTATAAATGAATTTATAAATAATTGTTTATAAATTTATATGGGAACTTAAATGAATTTAGAAAAAGAAATTTGAGAATTTAATTTCTGATAGTTCCAAAACCTTTTGTTTAAAAGTTTAAAGGGATATAATATTTAAAATATTTTCAAATAGAAATTTGTTTCCAAAGAATTTTAAGTTTAAAATTAGTACTCTTCTCTTTGTCGCTGGAAAATAACTTCGGTGATGACTGCAGCATCATCGACGTTCATTTTCGAGTTTCGAAGTGAAGAGCCTGTTCTGTAGTCTTGCTACAGCTTTGTTTTGGGAAATTAAATTGATTTGAATTTCTAAAATATGACTTAATTTATAATATATATAGATATATGATTGAAATTTGATTTGACATATTATATATATATTATTACTTATCTCTAAATGGTTTGAAGAAATCGGAAATTTAATTCTTAAATTTTATTTTTAACAATAATTTCAATTATAAAAAGAAAATCAAAAAAATTTGGATAAATGATTAAACTTGAGATAATTGAATTGGAAAGTTTTATTTGTATGACACAATTTCATTCCAATATAACTTACCTTAATTTCAGAAGTTAACAATGTAATTGGGTAATATACAATATAAAAAGATTTTATAAATAAAATTTGAGTGGTTATAATAAATGTTATACAATTAAATTTCAATTATAAAATGATTAACAGAGGTAAATATAATAAAGGGTAATTGAATAACTTACAATAAAATGATGTTAAAAGAACTAAGAATAAAAGAAAGCAGTTATAATAAGTGTAAGTATACTGAACATGACTGATAAATATATTGAGAGGAATAAATTTAATTTTATTAGGAATAAAGAAGAATAAAATTTATTAAATACATTATGAGTGTAATAAATGATTATTTTTCTAACCCATGGTTTTAAAAAAAAAATTGTTAATTTAAGATGATTGGATAATAAGATAATGAAATTTGAGATAGTTAAGATTTATGTAACTTGTGTAAAAGTTTATTTTCTATTTAAGTTGAAATCTCCATGCTTTCAAATTCATTTTCTTATTTTGTTTTTCAAACTGTCTTTTGGTTGTTCTTATCGTCCTCATCTTGCTATAGACTGGTATATGCATCTTTCTACAATCTTTCTTTTTAGAAATCTTTCTACAATCTTTGATAATCTCCACCTTGTAAAACTTACCTATAACAACAGTTATCAGGTATAACTTCAATCTTCTTGTCATCTTATCTTAATCCTATTTCACTCTATCTTTTCTGTGCCCTTCCATACCTCATTCCTTTTCGGGCACGAAAAGTTTTGAGTGGGGGAGAGTGTAACAACCCTGTATTTTGTAATTATTTTATTGTATATTTAATTATTTTTAATGTAAGATTTTGATTTAAAAACTTATTTTACTTATTTGAAATGATTAAATTTATTATTTAAATATAATCTTGATTTTTATGAGTTATAATTCCAAACTTGTGTAAGTTGAATATTTGCCTGAAATGCTGATTTATGTCAAAATAGTCAAACTGTGACTTTCAACTTAAAATTTTAAAAGTTTAAAAATTTAATTTTTTTCATTTATTTAAAGACTTTGGCTTTTGTTTTCTTAAAAATCTAATTTTGGAAATTTTCTTGAAATGATTTCTGATCATTTGTCCAAATAAAAATAAACAATGTCTGAAAATTTGATTTGGATAAAAAGTGTAACTTTAATTGAAATTCTAAATTTTATAATTCTAAAGGCAAAATTTTCATCTTGAACTGTATACAATTGTGCAACATTTGTTTCACTTTTGTTTTGGTCAGATTTGTTGTATACTTTTTTATTAAAAAAAAAGTTAGTAATAATTAGTGTGAAACGGGAAATAAACTTTACATTTCTTTTACATATGTTTACATCTGTTTCTTAACTTTATATTTAACAATCAATTGGATGAAGCTAAATCAAATGTTATAAATTATGGTATAGTAGCTATTAAATTTTGGTTTAAAGTGATGGTTTATTTTCCTAATAGAAACGTTAGTATTTTAAATTTGTACGTTATTTAATAAGAGAAACAAAATAATTTGTAAGTTATTTAATAAGAGAAACAAAATAATTTGTACGTTGCTTTGGGCATATATTTAATTGTTGCTCTTGCCTTTTCATTATCTATTTGATTTTTTTTCTGCGTTAACAATGCAAAGTTTTCAGCCGTATATTCTCTTTTGAGAATCCAAAATCTTGCTCAAATCTTGCCTTAAATCATTTCCGTGTGTGAATTATTTCTTTCCCTCTTGCCTCCCATACGTTTCCACCTATTGTATAGAATTAAATTTCCTCTACCGTTCAAGCATTTTACTCTTGCCTGCCCTCTACATAAATTAGTGAGCAAATGTTAATATATATTTCACGTTCAAAAGTTCCGTACCACAAATTATTCATTTTGCTTCCATCAAAATTTGAGTGAGCATCTCCTGAAGGTATGAACCGGCGCATGCTTTTCCTTTCATTTTTTTCTCTTTTTTCTTTCTTTCTTCTTTTCACTCTTGTTTTATTTCATTTGTTCTCCTTTCATTGTTTTGCTTTATCCTATTGCCTGCCACCGTGCTTGGCCATTCACCATATTTTTCCGACAATACCCATGCCAGACCACCGAGCCTTGATTGAGAAAAAAAAGGAATGAAAAAAATTCCATTTTTTGTCACCTTTGTATTTTGTTTTTGAAGTAATATTGCCACCGAGCCTTGTTTTGAAAAAAAGGGAAATGAATGAAAAAAAAAGTTGCTTTTGTCACTTTGTATTTTTGAAGTTATAATCTATTTTTCCACTGGCCCTTGTTCTGAAAAAAAAGAAATGAGCAAAAAAAAAAAAAAATTGTTTTGTCACCTCTGTAATTTGGCATTCTAGTCTATATTCCCTCTGCCCTTTTGTTTGAAAAAAAAAACGAAATGAACAAAATTTGTTTTGTCACCTTTGTTTTGAAGTTATAGTCTATTTTAAAAGTGGTCTTGTATTTTTGAAGTCATAGTTTATTTTGTTTTTATAAAATTAAATAGAAAAGGAAATTTGAAAGGCCTTAAACTTTCTATCTTTCTATGGGCCTTTATAGTCCACCCTTTTACTTTTAACCTAACCTTTCACCAATTAACCCTAACACCTCCTCATATCATCTCCTACCACTTCACATTTTTGTGCTTGCCATGCCTTTGTGATGCCAAACCAGATCCTTTTCCACCTGAAAACATGTGTGGCCTAGCCCTAAGCATGTATGGCCGAGCATACATGGAGTTGTGGTCAAGCAAAAGTGGTTGAAAAGCTTGGTAATGTCATTTGTTGCTTCTACTTTTCTATTGTTCAACAAATCTTTATATTGTATGCATATGTTTATATGGTCTTGTTTATTTGTTGTATACAAGATCATTATCAAGGCTTTCCATTCATTCAATTCAAATCGTGTTTGCCGTGCTTTTGGAATCGCTCTTGTGTTTGTTGTTTTGGTCTCTAGCTTTGAAAAAGGTGAGTCTTTCTCACTCTGACATATATACTTATGAAAAGTGGATTGATGACAAGTGTTTAGTAATGTAAAATGTTTATGCAAGTTAATGATGATCATATGATATGCTATGTCGTGTTATTACCATGTTATTACCATGTTAAAACTATTAATTTTCACCTGACATCTGATACATGAATGTATATTGTGATATTGACATTGTTTATATTATTTCTGTATATGATCACACTGCAAGTTCCCTATTAGGATAAAAAAATCATTATGGGCTGAAATGATAGGCCTGAGTTATTTTATTTATTTATTTAAACTTGGGATTGCGGGTTTGAAATGATAGAGCCTGGATTTTTACCTTTTAAACTGCGGATAGAAATGATACATATCCGTATCACTTGACCTACGTTAGAAAACTATATACAGACCCGTGGTTATTCTATAAAGTGCTTTGAATATCTTAAGTATTTTAAAAATATAAAATTATGAAATTTGATTTAAATAGATTTTGAAAGGTTTTAAAATAAATAAATTATGATTGTAATTTATGAATGGATTAACTGGATTTTGAAATATAACTTATGTTTGAAATTTGGAATTTTGACTAAAAATGATATTTAAGTTACATGAATAAAATGGACTTTAATTTTATTTGGAAATGGTAAATATGATAAATTGGTTTATATTTGAATTTAAGTGATTTATTAAAGAATTATTGATTTTATATAAATTTAAGTGGTTGAATAAATGACTGTTGAAAATGAAATTTTAAAATATAACTTGACTTGAAAATGTGAAATTTGAGTTTTAACTAAAGATGTTAAATTAATCAAATAAACTGGAAGTTTAGTTAAATTTGTAAAATGGTAATATAAATCTGAAACGTATAGGTTTTAATTTATGAAAGAAACGTATAGGTTTTAATTTATGAAAGAAACGTATAGGGTTTAATTTATGAAAGAAACGTATAGGTTTTAATTTATGAAAGAAACGTATAGGGTTTAATTTATGAAAGAAACGTATAGGGTTTAATTTATGAAAGGAACGTATAGGTTTTAATTTATGAAAGAAACGTATAGGTTTTAATTTATGAAAGAAACGTATAGGTTTTAATTAATGAAAGAACGTATGGTGTTCTAATTAATGATAGGAACACGTAAATTCCTAATTAATGAAAGAAAGGTATAAGTTTTAATTAATGAAAGAAACGTATAAGGTTTTAATTAATGAAAGAAACGTGTAAAGTCCTAATTAATGAGAGAACATGAAAGTTTTAATTAATGCAAGAACATGTAAAGTTTTAATTAACAAAGAACATGTAAAGTTTTAAGTAGTGTGGTATTGATTTAATTAATAAATGTTCATTATTGTAATAGGAATAAAAAATTTAAAACGTACATTTGACACGTAGATTTTAATCAATGTAATGGTGTATTTTAAATTGATTAAAATGATAAATGTTACTTATTGTAATAATAATGTAAGTTAATAAGGTGCTTTTAACTTAACATAAGAATTTCGGTTTAAATTGTATATTACAGTAAGAAAGTTTATTTAACTATAAGGCTATGATAAATTGACATGTTAAAATTTTAAGCTTATCAATACTTTGATTATATACAATGTAAAGTGGAAAGTAGTACATTCCAAAAATGCTATGATTCCTTAAGGTAACATTTCCAAAATGCTATGATAATTTAAAGGAATATTTCACGTTTAATAAATTTAAAGAAATATTCAATGATTTGAAAATTTGGGTTTTGTTTGAATGATATAATATTGAATTATTTTTGAAATGGAAATGATACAATTGTGATATTGTTTTGAAATGAGTATGACATTTTGGTCTTGAAAGTATAAATTATTTGAAATAAATATCCATTGGTTATAATAACGATTGGTTGTTAAAGAGACCGGGATCGAATATTGTCTTATAGCCGGACAATACCGAAAACCACTTTAACAACTGTGTACGTGGTGGAGATTCCAGAATGAAGTAGGATGGTGGCGACGTTCTCGAGGTATGTTACGTGGACCCAACTCCCGTGAGTTGGCATATATGACTAAAACAGGAGCTATACCGGGCTACACAAAGGGTCGCACCCTTTCATCGAGCATGCTCCATCGCAAAACATTCTATTACTGTTGTGATTCGATTCGGTGGCGCCACTTTGATTCGGGGGTATTGTTCGAGGTGGGCGGAAGCTACTGGCTCGCCGTCACCACCGGTCCGGGAGTGCAAACGGTGTATCCACCCTGGCATTGCCTCGCGTGCCGTGTCATATCCTTATATCGAGCCCACTATAATTTTGGTTTTGAAGATCCGACCGCGTTAAGGTTCACCATCCCCTTAACGCTATTTTCTATATGATTATACTTTACTGATTAGACACTACCGTATATAGCGTATATTACTACATAGTAAATAGTTTAACGGATCCTTAGAGGATGGGCGGTCCCAAGCATCCTTTAAGTTACTGATGCATTTTGTTACTGTTCACTTGAGTTGATTTACAGTTTATAAGTATTTATGTCCTGACTCGAGGGTTTTGTGTTTTGCTTTACGCTCGGGTCAGATTGATTGAGTTAGCATTCAAGATTCACCTTCGGAGTTGGAGCTTTCTTTGAAGATCCAACCTTCTATTTTGTTTCAGTATCCACTGTTTCAGTGATGTATCTTGTTACTCTTCTGTTGTATCTCATTTAACTCTGATGTATCTTATATTTTTTTTTAGTAGCTTCATGAACTACTATCTCTTTTACTTCCGCTGCATTATTATTACTCTATGTCTGTGATCTGTGATTTTTATTTACTGTATATTCTGAGACTTGCCAAATTTTTAATTACAACGCGGTATTTTGAGCAATTCAATTCCGGCATGAGTGTCTACCTATACACTTATAATGGATGCGAATGGTTGAAAATATCGGGTCGTTACACCAGTGATCTAGTTGGTATTATGAGTCCCGTGGAAGGGAGGCTGATAGAGACCGCAATCGTGGTTATTCTTGCCAGAAGCGTTACGAAAGGGAGAGGGACACAGAGAGAGATAGAATTTAGGCTTTGCTCCGGATCACGCTCTTCGCCACCTCGAGCACCAACACAACCTTGCGGTCATGGTAAACAACTCTTGGGACCTTCACATCAAAGACCGCCTTCTCAAATACCAAGATCTGATTCACAGTGCCGAAGGACCGAAATCAAAACTCCTACTATCTCTTAGCAAGCTGTCATAGAGCCCACTGTGGAGGGAACGATCAGAATCGCCCAGCTGAAAAAAGATTTCCCAAACATCTGTTTTGATGACTTCATCTTCCCTCCACATTTAAAGAGAATTCCAGTCGAAGTAGAACAAATAATGCATGACTATATCCATGACGTTTACAGCCAATACTAGGAATGGATGAAGACCGCGGACAACGCATCGGCGGTGGTCTTTGAGCGGGCGAAAAAAAATGAACAATTAGAAACTAATCTCGTTCAAAAGGACCGCATAATTCATGTGCTTCATGATGAGAGCGAGTCCACGAGAAACTCAGAGACAGAGGCCAACACAAGGGATGATGAGGCAACTGAGCGAATGGAAGAGATGAGGCCAACACACATAGCCCTGGGTGAGGAGATGTGGCATCGGACCAGCGAAGTCATGGTCAAAAGAGACGGGACACTTAAAGAGCTTGAAGAGATTAAAGCCAAATTTTCTAAAATCGCCAAGGAGAAAGATGACGCAAACAAAGCGGCCCAGGAGGCATGTGAGCAGGCTGTGGTGTTTAAGAATGAGAGGGATGCAGCAGCGCTCAAAGTCCTAAAACCAGGGTTGAGAATGAGGTGAAAGCTGTAGAGACCAGGTTGGAGGCTGACTTTGAAGAACTTCTTATTACTTACAACGCCAATGTCTTGAAGCATCGAAACCTAACTTCGCTCGAAAATAATCCTTCACACTTACACAATGCTTAAGGCTGCTTAGTGGAAGATGAAAATGCTAAGCATCAAGCCGAATCTGTAGAGGAATTTGAATTGGATAATCGGGTGCTGAGTTAAGATGAGGGAAGAGTTCTCTAGGACATTACTATCACATATGAAAAGGAGAGACTCACTACTCAGAATTCGTAGATTGGAGAAGGTTTTGGCATTGAGTGCCATAATGCAGGTTTTGAAACTCTTGCCAACCCTGCTCGTATCTACATCTACGGTTAATCCTTAGTCTGTTCGTTCATGTAACCTCGATCAATTACAGTTGTCTCGAGCTCGTGAGAAAGTCTCCGAAGCTGCACCGCCACCCACGAGCCAATCCGAGGAAGGTATTCTGAAAATTTCTTGTGCTCATTCAAAGTCGGAAGCGTCACTTGAAGCATTCACTAACGACTTTTTATTTATCTTTATTCAGTGGTAGGAGCACATCTGCCATGCCTCCTACAACCTAAGAGCCGCATCACGAGCAGGAGGCCATCATAACAGAAGCGACCATGACAACGGCCACTACACCAACCAATGGAGTATAGGGAAGCACTTCACATTTGATAAGAAGATGATGGAGGAGCTTCTTGGCCACCAAAGTGACCCTTTTGCTAATCTGCCTTTTGTCACCGATGGAGGTGCACCTGTGATCAACTCCTCGGGCCCAACTGCTAGTATTCTCGACGATACCCAAACAATCCACGAGAGGAGATAATAACTGAGATCGACGCCGAGATGGAAGTAGTTGGATGGGCCAGTGGTATTGGAGGTGGGATGACGGGCCCTGGCCCAGCTCTTTTGCGAATGATTTCTCCTGAAGGCACGGTCGTCGATGCCAGTGTGCCTCTCTCGCCTTCCAACATCGATCTTGTCCCTCCAACTCCTCCTTCAGAAAGTATTCCAATCCATGTGAGTTCGGAGGAGTGGGTCACCATAATGCCCCCAACTGGAGATCAACCACCAAAAGGCAAGGGCTCAAAGAGGCATCCAAGCGGTGGAGAAGAAGAAGACAAGAGAATAACATGTCTTCTCGGCTCATTTTTGGTAGATAGATAGGAATTTCCTTTTGTTTTTTGTGGGTCGTGTATAGATGCGGGTTCGGCCCCCGCTAGTAGGATTTTTCTTTGATTAATTTTGTACTTGTCCTTCTCTTCTAAAGAATAGTTGAAATAAAATTCCATTTTGTTTTCAATACAGTTTGCGTTTATTCCACTTAAGTATTTCAGCGTTTGAACTTCCATTCAATGTACTTGTGGAGTTTTAGCCTTCAAATCGGACTTGGGTATAGTTGCTACGTTCTGGAGTCATGGCTTCCGGTCACGATCGAATAGTTAAGTCGAATTCCAATACTGCACTGTCTCAGTCAGTGGCTGATACTTAAGTTCTACCCCTAGTTTTAGGGACAAATTGAAAAGATCAGTAGGCCATTATTTTTCACCTTTAATATATCAAGCTCAACTCCATTCAAGAAAGTCTAAAACAAGACGAGTTCGGGTGGTCGATTCACAATTGCTCATCAATTGATGATTGAGTCCACACTCTAGGGATCATACTTGTACATTGGCTGTCGGTCATTCCCGCTTAAGGTTTTGAGATATGTCCTCACTCCGAGGACTTAATTTATTTTACTGGTAGTCAACCACACTCCTTTGATATTTAGAACTTCGTCCACACTCTGTGGACTTAGATTGATTCAAGGATGGTCAGTTAGACCCACTTTGCGTTTATACTCCAATCGGCACTCTAAGTATTCGGACTTATCCTATGGGTGGTCGTTTCACGCCAATTTGGGTTTATACTCCAATTTGCATTCGGTGGATTTAGAGCTAGCTGATGCTTATACTCCAGTCCACACTCTGGGGACTTAGAGTTAGTTGATGTGTATACTCCATTTTACACTCAGGGAATCTAGACTTGGTTAACAGACGGTCGATCACATCCGTTTTGCATTTCAGAAATTCATTTGCACCCGATGAACGATGGATTTATCAGGACCGTTTATGGTCGATTCACATCCACCTAGAGTTAACAAGTGAGGTCGTTAGATGGACGGGTCCGTCCACCTTAAACTTGGTTTGAGTACGGGCGAATTCGTAAGGTGGATGGATGCACCCTCCTCGAAATCGAACTTATAAGCTTATACTCCAGTTTGCACTCTGGGAATTTGGAGTTAGTTAGAGGATTGCCATGTACCAGTCCTTTTTTTTGGCTTTAGCATGATGAATTTCCCCTATGCTCAGGTTTCTCTTAGCAAGTGACCAGTTGTGTAACGACCCAATTTTTCGATGCTCAAAGTCGACATTAATACGTCTACTATATAAAATGTCGAACGGTCGAAAGCCGAAAAACCGAACCGTTAGGGTTAAAGAAGAAGAAGATAGAAGAAGAAACAGAAACAATAACAGAATCTCACATTTCACAGCGGAACAACATATAATAGATAAATGAATAACTTTAAAACTAAGCACTATATCAATTTACATACATCACATTATCAGAGGTTACAACGACATAATACAACACTAGCAGTTCTTTTAACTTTCTTACATAGAAATTTTAACTTGCACCAACCCAAATGCAACGGACACTATATAGTACAAGTGATACGTCTCGCCATCCAGCTTGAACTTTAGATCTCCGTAGCAACTTTAGACTTCGCTCCAGAATAATGATAACCTGACTCTAAGCTGTTCGTGTGGAAAATTATGGGCACCCAGAGTTTAGAAAGGGAACAATAAACTCCAGGTCAGTCATGGGGCTGGTGTGAAATCTTAAAAACAATTATTTTCATAAAGAAAATAAAAAGAAATCCGCTATGCTTTTGGAAAATGAAATTGCCATAAGGCCTCCCGCCACACACACAATGCAAGCGCACACTTGGAGGAGATTTCTCCTTATGACAGTAAAAAATGCTTGATATGCGAAAAACATTTGATATTATTATTAGTGCATAGTGCAGAAAACCTTTCGAAAGTATAATATTAATCTTAGCCAGCATAGACATTTCGTGCTAGGCCTATTATAGCTACCACGTTAAATGGCAGGTTATACAACTAAAACCGTACAAGGCGCATATTGGTTGATTGGATTTTCCAACAAATGGTCAGGCTAAGGAACTTCCTTACTGAAATGGGAACGCCTCTAGAAGGGAGCTCCCGAGAACCTAACCGGATCTCTACTAACACAAGGCCGACGCTACCTCACGCTTTAACCAAGCTATGACATAGGTAACTAACACACAAGTATGTCATCCCCGGTTGTTACGAACCTTTATCCAAGGATCCTCAACCACAAAGCAACAACCACAAAGTATAATAAATTTGCAGCATCAACAGTGGTAAATATCTGGGCTCCATACCTTCATATCACCTCTGACCCAGAAGAAAATGGACATACCATACGGGCGTGAACCCTAAAAACCCTGCCGCAACATGTCGGGTTGAGAGGCTCGACGAAGTCTCGTCCACAAAGCTACTCCTTTCAACACTTCTAAAAATAACCCAATGTTTATTTTTAAAACAAAATTCCCTTTCCTTTATAAATTCCCATTGTGAATTTTGATTTCCAAATAACAACTGATATACGATTTTCAAATCGATTCCCAAATATTCACTTTCAATACCAAATCAATTTTCAAATTGATTTTCAAATTTACTTCAAACACCAAATCAAATCCCAAATTTATTTCCAAATTTGTTTCCAACCACCAAATCAATTTTTAAATTGATTTCCCAAAGATTTTCAAATACCAAATCAAATTTTCCAGTCGATTTTCCAAATTTATTTTCTTTTAAAATAGATCTCTTATTTCTTCCAAACTATTTAAAAATCCGAATTTGAAATAAATTCTTCAACTTTTTAGCAATATTTCTCAAAATCCATTTATTAAAATCTTTTACCATAATTTGGAATTTATTCAATAGGAT
Source organism: Allium cepa (assembly GCA_030765085.1). Taxonomy (NCBI): domain Eukaryota; kingdom Viridiplantae; phylum Streptophyta; class Magnoliopsida; order Asparagales; family Amaryllidaceae; genus Allium; species Allium cepa. The sequence continues at coordinate 515,203,543 of CM060941.1, forward strand.
TTCAAAAATAAAACTTTATCCTTTTATTTTTTTTAATTTATCAATTCTCAAAATTTAGTTTACTATAGATTTTATACTTGAATTTCAAAAATCCAATTTTATTCATTTTTGGTATCCTACAATATCAAAAATATATTCGACTAAATTATAGCCTTCAACGATTTCAATCACAAATATAATCACACACAGATTATAAAATCAACACACGATATTGAAACAAATTCAAATATTTGAGGAATCTAGTTGGATCCCTCCAACCTGTTTCCCTTCATCCACAGACGTTACCACAACAATTAAATACCAATTCCACTTCGAGGTGGACTATAGCGGTATATGGGTTTAATATATAATATCACCCGCTATTATGCGGCGCATAGGGTCTCATCCGCTTTATAATGCGGGAAATAAATCACTCCAAATACATATATAATACCAATTCCACTTCAAGGTGGAATATCGCGATATATGGGTTTAATATATAATATCATCCGCTATTATGCGGCACATAGGGTCCAATCAATACAACTGATAAAAATTTATCATTCAAGCATGCAATCAACAATTTAAATTTAACTATCACAATTCAACAATCAATCAATAACTGAAATTTTCAATTATTATAATTTGAGTGAGAAGATCTCACCTTTAATTTGCATGCAATTCATTTTCAATCCAGTTTGATTTCTTCACGGTTTTAGACCTTGCATAACAATTATACGATTTTATTAATATTCGAAATAAATTCGAACAATAAATTCCTAATGGATAAATTTAATTAACCAATGATTTTAATTTCAAAATTAAAGTTTGATTTTTAAACAAATTTCTTTTTAACAAAATATTTTCTTTGAAAATAATCTATATAGATTTTAAAATCTATATATTTTTCTCTTTTTTTTCAACTTTATCTATATTACCATTTAAAATTCCTATTTCTAAGTCTTATGTATATGGATATACATATATTTACTGAATTGAAATCGAAATTATTTTATACTTTACAAAAGTAAAGTTTCTATTAGCATAAAGATTTATCACAGTAAACCTTTCGCCCACTCCTTTTTTCTTTGCCTGATTTATATTTTCCATTTATATACATAATTTATAAATTAATAAGTAAGTACAACTACCTTACGAGATTTCTATACGACCCACTCCATTAACACTCGAACGAATACCCCTCAACTTTGCCGGTCGAAAAATATGACATCGCCACGCCCTACATCGAGTCGCCGAGCAACTGCCATCGCTCTGCTCCATTGCTCGAATTCGAGTTCAACATCAAAGTCGAACAAATCGAACACATTGTCGAACCCTAATTTGCGACCTCCACTGCATCGCCTCCACCACCCCAATCGCCAACACCTGAAGCCATCACTTGCCTTTTCTATGTCGTGGTTAAAATCAAGTTGAAAACGCTCGAGTTCTGGCGTACATGGTATCGTCGTCTTTGCCGTGAAATCGACACAGAGCGCACCCAAATTCTCGATCGCGCTGCTACCATCCAAAATGCCTTGCGATTAAACCACGCAATGCTCGAGACTCCTCTCAACAATGACACCTCACTGTCGCGAGCGCACGCTCCAGTTCTTCGCCTTCAGAATCGCTTGAGCAAGGCTGCTCTGTGAATTCGGTTTCGATTTATTATATTTGAATGATGTTAATTTCGAATTGAAGAAGAAGAGAGGGTTTTTGTTGATTGTAGAAGGAAATAGCGGCCATGATTTTTTATTTGTCTTTAAAAGGGAAGAATCGATTTCGTTAATTATTTTTTTCCTTTTCTTTTATTTTAAAAGAAGATACGTGTTTTCAATTTATCTTATGTGTTTAACAAATGGGAGAAATCTGTTCTTTGAGCGTAGAGGTGTTGGAAAGAGTGATATAGTGATACAAAAATAAAATTTGAAGTAAAACAAAACAAATTTGACAAGTCAGCTTATCTAAATTTGAATTTCAATCGTCATGAGATCATCATTCAAAATTTTTGACTTCTTACCGAAACGTGCCGCCAGGCGTTTATAATGTTATACGCCTATTCCGAGCGCAATGGAAAAGGTTCCGAGTCCAAATTCGATAGTATGGAGAAGATAGCTTTTTAAACCAGTTATTAAATTAAATTTCGATATAATTTTCAGCGCGTTTGCTCATTGTACGATCACACGACAACTCCGGATGCTACGGAAATCCAATAATAATACCATATTACGTATCCAATAGAACTGCTTTCGTTGAATTCCAAGACTATGCCCCGGAAGGTTATTTTTAAATAATGATTTAAACGATAACTGAACAAAACATTATCAAATCAAATTCGGAAGCTTCCATTATCTTCAGTATTATCAATATAAATTTTTTAAGCCTTAAAAATAATTTTCAATCAGCTTATAACTGAAGATTCAAATTTTTATCCATCTTCAATAAATTAAATTCAATAATTTAATTGCCCAATTCATTCTTATATCTGAAATTCAGGTCAAACTATCTTCCAAACATTTAAATCACTTAAACATTTTCAAATTCAAATACCAAAAAATTCTGGGTTGTCACATCCTTCCCTCCTTAAAAGAATTTCGTCCCGAAATTACTAGTTAGGAAGAATGATCCTCAACCCGTTTATCATTTTCCCAAAATCAAACAGTTTTATCAATCTTGCCAAACCAAATCTCTTTGTTAAAGACTATTATTACTTTAACTAACTTTCCAACCTCAACCATAAACTCCAAACAATATTATTTTCTTAACCAATTCAAATTTAAATTTAAATTCAAATTTTAAATTATCAAAAAATTTCTCAAAAATTTTCTAACTCCCTAAATTTTCAAAAAATTTCGCCAGCATCTTCTTTGCGCGGCTAGCTCGGTACGACTACAAAATGGCACCACGGGCCTCCAGATTTCAAAAAGAAAACGAAAAGCCAAGCGGCTAGATAAGAAAGTCATCAAATTTCATACCAAAATTCAATTACATACCTTTTTGTCGACCAGTTAAATTATTTTCAAAATCAAATCCCAATTTATCTTTTCCCTGTAACACACCTGTATATTCTACTAGCCATAATAACCAATTACAACATTCAAAATATCATTTTGCACATTTCATTACAAAAGTTTGAATACTTACTTCTTATACCATTTTTACTTCACTATTGAAGTTACATATCCATTTTCATTCAATCTTACATTTTCAATTTCATTTGAATTCAATTTGCACTTTCAATTCTATTTGGATTCAAGTTACCTTCTGAATATTGAATTTTTATCAACTATCTTTCATTCACAACTGATTCATATCACTATTTCAAATTAGTTCCATTTACTAATTCATTACAAAGTCCAATTCATTTTATCTCAAACAATTTTTATTTCCACCTTCATTATCTTTAGTTCACTTCGAACTAATTTTACAATTTCATTTTATTTCACTTAATTCAAATTGGTTTTCAATATTCTGTTTCAATTCAAGTTTTATTCCTTTGCTCATTCCCAAAAATTTATTTTCAATCCACCATTTTGGTTTATAACCACTTATATTTAAACTGGATTTCAAATTCCATATGAATTTGATTTATCTTTCATTTATAAATATTGAATTCAATTCATTTCAAACCATATTAATTTGTCATTTCTTCAATTAGTTTCACTTACTAATTTCATTTCAGTACTTCGCTTTGTTTATCACAAATCAAATTCAATTCCAATTCCAGTTCTATTTGCTTACAAATTCGAAATGAATTTCAACATTAAATTTTACTTTCTTTTAATTGCAATTGTAAATTTATTTATTCATTCACAATATTATTTTCCACCTTAATTGATTTTATTCCATATCTATTTTTATCAGACTCCGGAGTCTTTTCAATATTTCAAAATCATTTTTTTTGAAAATCAACCCAAACAATTTTTCCAAACAACTTCCTTTTAAAACAATTTGGCAGCAATTCCTCTCCTGGAAACTCGAAAACGAACATCGATGATGCTGCAGTCATCACCGACATTATTTTCCAGCGACCGAAAAGAGTTTAGAGCTTTCATCCCTTTAAAACATTTTTCCAAAACCTTGAAAACCATTTCCAAATCAAAATGAATTTAATCTTTTCCAAATTTCAAAATTTTCAAATCCTATCAAAAACATTTTCAAATATTCCTCTGGAATTTTACTTCAAATTATATATCACATTTACATTTTATATTTATAAATTCCATTTGTATATAAATTTATTTCTTAGCTATTTGTTATCATTTCAATTCGATATTATCACTTCCTAACAAACAAGCAAACATATACTACTATAATAATTTACGAAAAATTATTTCCTTCATATACGAAAATAGTTTGGGTAAAATTATTTCATTTACCATAATTTTAAAACAATATCGTGGCGATTTATCTTGTTTAAGAGTTTAGAAACCCCTATCGATACAGTTGGCCAAACTGCACCAATCAGAATCTATAAACAATCAACCGATAAATCAACACAATATAAAACAATTTTATATTCACTAACGAATACGCACTCATATCTATTATTACACTTAGACTCATTCTAGAGTACTACTGACTATATTCTAATGAGTAACACCCATCAGGGCCAAGGTTGTCACTTAACCAAATGCTCTGATACCACTCTGTAACGACCCAATTTTTCGACGCCCGAAAGTGGACATTAATACGTCCACTATATCAAATGTCGCACAGTCGAAAGCCGAAAAACCAAACCATTAGGGTTAAAGAAGAAGAAGATAGAAGAAGAAACAGAAACAATAACAGAATCTCACATTTCGCAGTATAACAACATATAATAGATAAATGAATATCTTCGAAACAAAAGCACTATATCAATTTACATACATCACATTATCAGAGTTTACAACGACATAATATAACCCTGGCAGTTATTTTAACTTTCTTACATAGAAATTTTAACTTGCAACAACCCAAACGCAACGGACACTATATAGTATAAGTGAAACGTCTCGCCATCCAGCTTGAAGTCCAGATCTCCGCAGCAGCTTTAGATTTCGCTCCAGAATAATGATAACCTGACTCTAGGCTGCCCGTGTGGAAAATTATGGGCACCCAGAGTTTAGAAAGGGAACAATAAACTCCAGGTCAGTCATGGGACTGGTGTGAGATCTTAAAAACAATTATTTTCACAAAGAAAATAAAAAGAAATCCGCTAGGCTTTTGGAAAATGAAATTGCCATAAGGCCTCCCGCCACACACACAATGCAAGCGCACACTTGCAGGAGATTTCTTCTTATGATAGTCAAAAATGTTTGATACACGAAAACCATTTGATATTATTATAGTGCATAGTGCAGAAAACCTTTCGAAAGTATAATATTAATCTTAGCCAGCATAGACATTTCGTGCTATGCCTGTTATAGCTACCACGTTAAATGGCAGGTTATACAACTAAAACCGTACAAGGCACGTATTGGTTGATTGGATTTTCCAACGAATGGTCAAGCTAAGGAACTTCCTTACTGAAATGGGAACTCCTCTGGAAGGACGCGCCCGAGAACCTAACCGGATCTCTGCTAACACAAGGCCGACGCTACCTCATGCTTTAACCAAGCTATAACATAGGTAACTAAAACACAAGAATGTCATCCCCGATCATTACCGACCTTTATCCTAGGATCCACAACCACAAAGAAACAACCACAAAGTATAATAAATTAGTAGCATCAACATAGGTAAATATCTGGGTCCCTTACCATGATATCACCTCTTATCCAGAAGAAAATGGACATACCCTAGTGGCGCGACCCCTAAAAACCTTGCCGCAACATTCCTGTTTCGACCATTTTCGGGTAGTGAGGCGCGACGAAGTGTAACATCCGGCCTTTTCGCACACTTTAAACCGACACACGTGCCAATTCAAAGCATACGAAAGGGCGGATTGTTATGGGGTAAATAAGAAAAACAGAGAAGAAATAAAAACAAAACAGAATCTCACAGCGGAAGGATAAAATATAATAATAAATATACAGTTCAAAACAGTTTACAAACACTTGATTTGCTTTATACAATAAATATCAGAATTACACATACCAATACAACCAATGCAGCGGAACAGTATGAGTGTGGTGCAATACTATAGATAATAATAATACGACTCCTTCGTCTTCGTCCTTCAAAGCTAAAGTCTTCGATCCTGAAACGCTCGGACTAACCCGAGCGAATTTGAAAATACAAAAACACTCGAGTCAGACTAAAAGATCTTATGTGAGTTAAATTAACAGAAATAAATATGAGTACAGTAACTCAAGAGATGTTCGGGATTTACATCTCCTAAGGATCCGTTAAACTATTTACTATATAGTATATTGCGCTATTATAATAGTGTCTATTTATAAAATAAACTTACTTTTTAATAGCGTTAAGGGGTTACCCATATAGCCCTTAACACAAATAATGCCAATAGTCTATACAGTACCGTAATACCTCCTGATCGGGAAGCTAACAGAGGATACTCCATAGGTACGACACAAATAGAAACTCGTAGTAAAGGCTCGGTATGGTAGGTGACACGGCACAACTAGGCAATGCCAGGGTAGATATACCAATTGCTATCCAGGCTGGTGGAAACGCGTAGCCGTAGTTACCGCCCACCTCGGACTAACTCCCCAAAATCAAAATATAGAAGTGGCCACTGAATCAATCCAAGTCAAAGTATAATATCGAAGAGGAGGGTCCGATCAGAGGTATGACCTCATTGGCCTGAGAATCGCTCCTGTTTTAGCCACCTTATGCCAACTCACGGGAGTCGGGTCCACGTATTTACCTTACAGGAAACGTCGCCACCACCTACTTCATTCTGGAATCTCCACCGCGTACACGGTTAGTCAAAGTGGTTTTCGGTATCGACAGAGAGTATGTCCATATCCGATCCCGGTCTCTTTGCCAACCCATCGTTATTATAACACCGCGGTCGTTTAAAAATAGCTCATACTTTAAAACCAGAATAAACATTTCCATTTTAAAATTATGAATACGATATCATTTTAAAACCCAAAACAATATGATATCCTTTATCCCAAATATAAACCTTTTCAAAAATCCAAATGCTTTAAAATTTATAACGTCTGAAAGCCAAATATCCTTTCAAAGCATAATATTTCGAAATTCATAATTTAAAACCATAACTTTTAAAACTTGAATGGTTTGGATATTCAACGGTATATGAATTAAAAGGTTTAACTTAAATGTTCCTTTGTAAAGAAAATAGTTCTCATGGCTTTACAAATACATTTCTTTATTAAAGTCTAAACCAAAATTTGTATTATCTCTCTTAAGTTCCAAAACCACTTCAATTTATATATATATACATATATCCATTTGGAGTATTAATATTTCAAACTAAAGTTGGATTTTATTCTTTCAACAAATCGAATGTTCTATTAATTAGTCTTGAATATTCACAAAAATCCATAAATAAATAAAAACTCCAATTTCTAGTAATAAAATATATATTTTTTTTCAATTCAAATTATACTAGAATATTCATTTCAATTTATCTTGGGAAAAATCCAATTATAAATATCATATTTTAAAATTTTCAAACTTAACATTTAAACATATGATATAAATTATCAAACTCCATTTTCTTAATTAAATTTGTTTTTTCCATTTTTAATAAAGAGATTTATACACCTTTTAAATTTCAAAATTTTCAACTTCATATGTATATATATGGAAGAATAATATTTATACAATATAAAATTTAAGATTATTATAAACCGTATTCCATCCAAACCATAGAAATCACATTAAAATAGTTATATATAGACCGCGGTGCCTGTATATAATTTTCTATCCTATGGTCAAGTGATACAGATATTTATCATTTCAATCCGCAATTTAAAAGATATAAAATTTTGCGGTTGTATATCATTTCAAACCACAATCCCGAATGAAAGGAAATATGCATGATAATTTGCAATTTAATGATATACAATAAAACATCCATCAACATCTCCCATCATCCAATCACAATCATCAAGCAATATCAATCAATAACAATTTATATTTGATAATATATAATAGGTAATAACTGGCAATTTTATTCAAATTAAATTTAACAGCTATTAATCTACAGTCTATATTCAGTAATAAATTATATAACTGTTAACTAGCAGTTCATATACAAACAAATAAATTTTAACTGTAAATTTATACGCAATAAATTAATTAAATTAACAGTTAAATTTAATAAATGCAATTCAACAGATATGAATAAGATAAACATGCCAAATACTCATAAATAAATTTCTATTCATTTCTAAAATTAATTTAACAAACATAAAAGCTTCTAGTAGTTGTGAGTGGGTTAAAACACTCACCTTTGGAATTTAAATCGAATTTAAATTCAATTTAAACTCAAAAATTTGACGGTCTCCAAATCCGTCCAAACCAGCATCATCAAGTCCGGAATTAAATTACGATCCTAATAAAAAAAATCTCACGTGAATCGGAGATCGTATGCGAGAGCTATGTCGAAAATTGCACTCGAATTCAAAATTAAAAATAAACAAAAGTGACACACATCTCACCTAACACATATGCAACGTCAGCACCCAGCATCTTCTTCACGTGCACGAGAAATACACAGGGAGCGACCTGATCCTTGACCTCCGTTGGCGAACGCCACCGTCCACCTGTGATGACCACATCACCATCCACCTGAAGCTCCAGCCTAGCCGCCCCTATGGCCCACCTGCGGCCACCCAGAACCACCGGAACTGGCCCCAAAACGAACAGCCGCCGCCCCTTAATAAACCCAAATTCGAATTATACGAACCATCCAACCATCGAATCGACGAACGAATTATACTGATGCACTCCCCATCGTCCATACTACAATACCCAGAAACAGAATTTCGATCAGACGAACTTTGATGCGACGCTGATGAACGGCCACAAACTGTTTGAATTTATTCTGGGTAAACGGTAACTCCAACTGAAAAACGAATTGCATCAGTAGATTACGTGTCTCGGGTACTATGACATATATTTTTGTGGAATTTTTCTGGAGAGTTTGATTTTTCACTGAAATTTGGATTGGAGTAGATCTAGTTTTGCATCCATTTGAGGAGGAGAAGGAGATGAAGAAAAATGTACGTACAGCCAATGGCAATAGGATGGAGCTAGGGTTTATAACTGTGTATTTATAGTTAGGGTTGGGTTAGAGCGTATAGACTAGAAGGATGAACGTACGCCACAAACTATGGCCCAAAAAGCCCGTTTAGCCTCAGGAACAAAATTTATTAAACCCATATATCCAAATAGGTATTTTAAAATATTCTGAACGCGATGGAAAACGTTTCACGACCAAATTTGATCGTATGAAGAAGTTATGTTGAAAACAAAATTTCCAAATTGATTTTATTAAAATTGATTTCAAGGCGTTTCACGCCCGTACGATCAAACGACAAGTCCGATCGATACGAAACTTGAAACCCTATAATAATTCACCGATACGGATCCGATGAAACTGGTTTCATCGAAATCCGAGTCTGTGACAAAATGGCTATTTTTATATTCATTAATTAAATTAAAATAAATTACAAAAATCCAAATTTTATATTATATTCAAAAATTGTCCAAATTTTATTACTTATATAATTTAATCAATTTCAAATGATTTAACAAGCTTGGATGTGAATTAAAATTATAAGTATATCAATTTGCAGTGTTAATTTCTGCACTTTCCTATATTTAAGAATTATAAAATTAAATGCTCAAAACCCCATATATTTGATTTTAACTTTTATATACTCATTCTTTATCCAAATAGGGATGCCACATACTTTGGTTCATGATTCACAATATTATTCTTAAAGTCCATTTTAAATTTCAGTAACGTAGTATTCAATGTTAAATTTAATAAATCCTGTTATTTAATAATTATTGCTTAGAACCTGATTTTAATCTTCCCATTATCTATTTAATTCCTTCTAGAATCATAGCTAATATTTGTCATCCCTTCATTACCCAAATGTTCTTATCCCATCAAATTTTAAGTTTTCGAAATATTAAATGTCAATTCCTTTTAATTGCACTAAATTTATCTATTAAAGGTTGCACTTAACCCAAATACATAAAACTTGCCCAATTTCTCCTTAAATCAATAACCTTCATATACAAATATGTTTATCATAAATTTTATCTACTCTTCCTTTTTAGGTAATGTCCTATATATTAGATTTCCATGTAATTTGCAATAAATCATACTCGTAGTTATATCACATTAAATGAATAAATAAGTGTTGACTCTATTCTTTTGATTCAACATTGGTTTACGTTATATTTCATTAATATTTCTACATACATCAGGATTTTTAAAAATGGTTGTAACGTGAAATCTCGTCTACTTCCCATTTTATATTTAAGGCTTCTAAAACCGATTAATATCATTTCTCTAGTCCAAATTTTATTAATATAACCTTAAATTTAATTTATTCCTATCGATGTAATGGTTAAACACAAATTTCACTTATTTGCAATAAATTCACAAATTGGATTTCAAATTTTCAAATAAATAAATAAATTTTAGTTTATCACTTCTTAAATACCCAAACGTCAATGCCTTAATTTAAACTGCATTTATTACATTTTATAAAAATCCTCCATCTTAAGTGACAAATCAAAACTACCCTTACTACACAATTTATGGTAATTAATTCCAATTGCTTTTCCATTAAACTACATAAATTGTCCAATTGCAACCTACGTAGAATGTTTATTTATTTACAATCCTACTGTTTAAATCAATTGATCCTTTACGGTATAATTCACATTTGACTTGATTTCTCATTTATTTTGCAAAACAGTAAATTTCAATTGCTACCAACATTATATTTAATATTAGATTTCCAATTAATTCTATTGGAATCAATATATCTTTATATATATATACTTTACGTATAAATATCTAAATTACCAAATCAAGTACATTTATTAGAGACAACATTCAATAAAATTACTTATCACACTTATTGCATTGATTTATTCCAACGGACACTTTTATTTAGTCACTATTTATTATTACAACCAAATGTACAATCTCCACTATTTATTTTATATTAAATGAATTTCATTCTAGTAAATATTTTTATTAATATTCACTGATTCACATTTATATTGGTTTCTTATATTTAACTTATAACAAGGTGTGCAAATTTACATAGTTCAAATCTATTTCCATGTAACTATTAAATTGTTGCATTAAATTCCAATTACTATAACAAATTACTACATTTTCTCAAATAAAATCTTAAGACCTTTATTTTATTCTAAATTAGATTAGAAACATATTAATTTAATTCATTTAACATTATCAAATTCAACAGGTCGTTACAATCTCCCCCACTCAAAACTTTTCGTCCCCGAAAAGGAAAAAGAAGGGAGAAGGAAGAATAAAACAGTACATCTTATTTCAAATATTATTTATAAACAATAATTTACTAAATTTATTTTCTTAAATAAAATATACCTGTTTATAATCATTATATTCTTTTATACTTAGATTATTAAAGCTGGAAAACATTTTCACAAAATTCTAAGTCAAAATTTACGAAAATTTTTGGCAGAGTCTCCTTTGTACGGTGAGGCTCGGGAGAAAATATAATATCAAAATATACAAATATATTACATATATTATCAAAATATTATATCCCAACACGGAAAAAATAGCGCTTTAAACGTAATCCGAAAACGTACCTATTTTTCGGGCAATACGCTATTTATTATGGAACCAAAAGCAGTAGTAGTTGCTTCCATAACCTGCATTTCACTTATATAATCTAAAAAGGTTAAATATTTATATTAAAGTGAAATGTTTAAGTGGTTTCAACTATTAATCAACCAATCAATACAACAACCATCAACCTTACAAACAGCATACATACACAAAGTAAAGCAACCATTTAATCCATCAAACAAATAGTTGTTTGGGTTCAAAACTTGAAATTTGTATGAAATGAAATTAACTATCAAGTGCATCCTTTACTCAACAGTCTTAGATGGAACAAAGATAGATACTTATTCATTTAACCACTTCAAATTTCTTACCCAACAACATAAATCAAACAACACAATTCATACCAACACCCAAATTTATTTATTATACATTTATCTCATGCTTCAATGGTTTGATTTTCTTTCTTTCATTTATGGAGTGATTTCTTTATTTCTTACAAATTTTCATTTTCCATTTATCACAAAATTCATTATATTTGTATTCCAATTTATTTACTAAAGTTTCTATCATCTATTTATACTACTTACCTTTACTTATAGTAAAATTTCCAATTTAACTTAAGTCTATACAATTAATTCTCATTAATAATAGCAAATTAATAGAATACCTTTATTACCTTACTCTTCACTTGTAAGATTTCCCCTTACATTTTCCTACTAACATTGCAACTTTTTATTATATGGTAAGTTATGTATGTTTTAAGAATGTAAGTGAAAATTTACAGGTTTCTTCTCCATTCCTTTAATTAATATATATTTGTTTTATAAATTACAATTTCAACTTACCTTTAATCTCATTCATTTATTTAATGTTGAAGTTTCCATTATATTTAATTACAGTAACCCTCTACTTACACTTAATTTATTAACCTTATAACTTGCATTCCTATAAGTGAAAGATTTTACTCATTCATTAACTATGGATTGCAGTCATTTATATTTTTCCTACTTTCCATTATATTAGAATAGGGGAAATTAAGGCGTACTTAAGTTAATAACCCTACAATCAAACTTTATAAATTAAGAAATTTCATTTTTTCTTTCTTAAGGTTAAAATCACCTATTAATAATACAACCTTTAATCTTAGTAAAATTCCAATCATCACTTAAGTTAATACCATTAAATTCTTATTTATAACAGTAATTTATTGAATACTTCATTTTTTTCCAAAATTCTACTTGCATAATATTCTATTCCACTCTTAATTTACATTTCAACTTTTTATACTTGGTAAGTTATTTATGTTAAAGAAAAAGCAAAAGAACTTATGCAAGTTTAATCTCAACTCTTTTAATTCATTGATTACTTCATTTATTTCACTAACCTAAATTTTTTACAACTAATTAATGGAAATTCAAGAATTAATACCGGGTCAAATTCCAAAATTTCTTTAAAATAATAGATAATTAATTTCTTACAACTTTTATATCTCTAATTACCTTTAAACAATTAAAATTTTAAATAATTTCAAAACAAATCTGCAGTAGAATTTACTACAGTGGCCTTTCCCTTCGAAACTCGAAAATGAAAGTCGATGATGCGGCCGTCATCACCGAAATTATTTTCCAGCGACAGAGGGGAAAGTACAAAATTTATTTTTTCAAAAATCCTCTTTTAAAACAATTCTTCCGAATTATACTAAATATTTATATAAGAAATTACCTATAAACCAAATCATTATATTTCATAAATCCTTTGAAAGAAGATTTTCAAAAATCCCAGACTTAAGTTCTAAAATCTCCAATTTGATTTATTATAATTTCAACTTAGCTTCAATTTATTACAAATATTTTTATATTACCTAACACCCAATCTATAACAACCAGATATATATATATATATATATCTTTATAAAAATATTTTTATATATAGAAAATATAATAGGCAAAATTATTTCATTCACCCATGTTAAAACAAATATTATGTCGGTCCGTCCTATTAAGTGTTTAGAAATCCCTATTGATGACATAGCGTTCCATGCATCAACCAGAATTCATAAATACAAAACGGAACAAAGCCACACAATATCAAAACCTTTTTATAACACTAACAAGTACGCTTTCTCATATATATACACTCAGCGACTCCCATAGGGTATTACTACCCTATTAACAAAGAGTCAAACCCAACAAAGCCAAGGTTTATCGCTAAACCAAAGCTCTGATACCAGATGTAACATCCGGCCTTTTCTCACACTTTAAACCGACACACGTGCCAATTCAAAGCATACGCAAGGGCGGATTGTTATGGGGTAAATAAGAAAAACGGAGAAGAAATAAAAACAGAACAGAATCTCACAGCGGAAGGATAAAATATAATAATAAATATACAGTTCAAAACAGTTTACAAACACTTGATTTGCTTTATACAATAAATATCAGAATTACACATACCAATACAATCAATGCAGCGGAACAGTATGAGTGTGGTGCAATACTATAGATAATAATAATACGACTCCTTCGTCTTCGTCCTTCAAAGCTAAAGTCTTCGATCCTAAAACGCTCGGACTGACCCGAGCGAATTTGAAAAGACAAAAACACTCGAGTCAGACTAAAAGATCTTATGTGAGTTAAATTAACAGAAATAAATATGAGTACAGTAACTCAAGAGATGTTCGGGATTTACATCTCCTAAGGATCCGTTAAACTATTTACTATGTAGTATATTGCGCTATTATAATAGTGTCTATTTATAAAATAAACTTACTTTTTAATAGCGTTAAGGGGTTACCCATATAGCCCTTAACACAAATAATGCCAATAGTCTATACAGTACCGTAATACCTCCTGATCGGGAAGCTACCAGAGGATACTCCATAGGTACGAAACAAATAGAAACTCGTAGTAAAGGCTCGGTATGGTAGGTGACACGGCACAACTAGGCAATGCCAGGGTAGATATACCAATTGCTATCCAGGCTGGTGGAAACGCGTAGCCGCAGTTACCGCCCACCTCGGACTAACTCCCGAAAATCAAAATATAGAAGTGGCACTGAATCAATCCAAGTCAAAGTATAATATCAAAGAGGAGGGTCCGATCAGAGGAATGACCTCATTGGCCTGAGAATCGCTCCTATTTTAGCCACCTTATGCCAACTCACGGGAGTCGGCTCCACGTATTTACCTTACAGGAAACGTCGCCACCACCTACTTCATTCTGGAATCTCCACCGCGTACACGGTTAGTCAAAGTGGTTTTCGGTATCGACAGAGAGTATGTCCATATCCGATCCCGGTCTCTTTGCCAACCCATCGTTATTATAACACCGCGGTCATTTAAAAATAGCTCATACTTTAAAACCAGAATAAACATTTCCATTTTAAAATTATGAATACGATATCATTTTAAAACCCAAAACAATATGATATCCTTTATCCCAAATATAAACCTTTTCAAAAATCCAAATGCTTTAAAATTTATAACGTCTAAAAGCCAAATATCCTTTCAAAGCATAATATTTCGAAATTCATAATTTAAAACCATAACTTTTAAAACTTGAATGGTTTGGATATTCAACGGTATATGAATTAAAAGGTTTAACTTAAATGTTCCTTTGTAAAGAAAATAGTTCTCATGGCTTTACAAATACATTTATTTATTAAAGTCTAAACCAAAATTTGTATTATCTCTCTCAAGTTCCAAAACCACTTCAATTTATATATATATACGTATATCCATTTGGAGTATTAATATTTCAAACTAAAGTTGGATTTTATTCTTTCAACAAATCAAATGTTCTATTAATTAGTCTTGAATATTCACAAAAATCCATAAATAAATAAAAACTCCAATTTCTAGTAATAAAATATTTTTTTTTTCAATTCAAATTATACTAGAATATTCATTTCAATTTATCTTGGGAAAAATCCAATTATAAATATCATATCTTAAAATTTCCAAACTTAACATTTAAACATATGATATAAATTATCAAACTCCATTTTCTTAATTAAATTTGTTTTTTCCATTTTTAATAAAGAGATTTATACACCTTTTAAATTTCAAAATTTTCAACTTCATATGTATATATATGGAAGAATAATATTTATACAATATAAAATTTAAGATTATTATAAACCGTATTCCATCCAAACCATAGAAATCACATTAAAATAGTTATATATAGACCGCGGTGCCTGTATATAATTTTCTATCCTATGGTCAAGTGATACGGATATTTATCATTTCAATCCGCAATTTAAAAGATATAAAATTTTGCGGTTGTATAGCATTTCAAACCACAATCCCGAATGAAAGGAAATATGCATGATAATTTGCAATTGAATGATATACAATAAAACATCCATCAACATCTCCCATCATCCAGTCACAATCATCAAGCAATATCAATCAATAACAATTTATATTTGATAATATATAACAGGTAATAACTGGCAATTTTATTCAAATTAAATTTAACAGCTATTAATCTACAGTCTATATTCAGTAATAAATTATATAACTGTTAACTAGCAGTTCATATACAAAAAAATAAATTTTAACTGTAAATTTATACGCAATAAATTAATTAAATTAACAGTTAAATTTAATAAATGCAATTCAACAGATATGAATAAGATAAACATGCCAAATACTCATAAATAAATTTCTATTCATTTCTAAAATTAACTTAACAAACATAAAAGCTTCTAGTAGTTGTGAGTGGGTTAAAACACTCACCTTTGGAATTTAAATCGAATTTAAATTCAATTTAAACTCAAAAATTTGACGGTCTCCAAATCCGTCCAAACCAGCGTCATCAAGTCCATAATTAAATTACGATCCTAATTAAAAAAATCTCACGTGAATTGGAGATCGTATGCGAGAGTTATGTCGAAAATTGCACTCGAATTCAAAATTAAAAATAAACAAAAGTGACACACATCTCACCTAACACATATGCAACGTCAGCACCCAGCATCTTCTTCACGCGCACGAGAAATACACAGGGAGCGACCTGATCCATGACCTCCGTTGGCGAACGCCACCGTCCACCTGTGATGACCACATCACCATCCACCTGAAGCTCCAGCCTAGCCGCCCCTATGGCCCACCTGCGACCACCCAGAACCACCGGAACTGGCCCCAAAACGAACAGCCGCCGCCCCTTAGTAAACCCAAATTCGAATTATACGAACCATCCAACCATCGAATCGACGAACGAATTATACTGATGTACTCCCCATCGTCCATACTACAATACCCAGAAACAGAATTTCGATCAGACGAACTTTGATGCGACGCTGATGAACGGCCACGAACTGTTTGAATTTATTCTGGGTAAACGGTAACTCCAACTGAAAAACAAATTGCATCAGTAGATTACATGTCTCGAGAACTATGACATATATTTTTGTGGAATTTTTCTGGAGAGTTTGATTTTTCACTGAAATTTGGATTGGAGTAGATCTAGTTTTGCATCCATTTGAGGAGGAGAAGGAGATGAAGAAAAATGTACGTACAGCCAATGGCAATAGGATGGAGCTAGGGTTTATAACTGTGTATTTATAGTTAGGGTTGGGTTAGAGCGTATAGACTAGAAGGATGAACGTACGCCACAAACTATGGCCCAAAAAGCCCGTTTAGCCTCCGGAACAAAATTTATTAAACCCATATATCCAAATAGGTATTTTAAAATATTCTGAACGCGATGGAAAAAGTTTCACGACCAAATTTGATCGTATGAAGAAGTTATGTTGAAAACAAAATTTCCAAATTGATTTCAAATTGATTTTATTAAAATTGATTTCAAGGCGTTTCACGCCCGTACGATCAAACGACAAGTCCGATCGATACGAAACTTGAAACCCTATAATAATTCACCGATACGGATCCGATGAAACTGGTTTCATCGAAATCCGAGTCCGTGACAAAATGGCTATTTTTATATTCATTAATTAAATTAAAATAAATTACAAAAATCCAAATTTTATATTATATTCAAAAATTGTCCAAATTTTATTACTTATATAATTTAATCAATTTCAAATGATTTAACAAGCTTGGATGTGAATTAAAATTATAAGTATATCAATTTGCAGTGTTAATTTCTGCACTTTCCTATATTTAAGAATTATAAAATTAAATGCTCAAAACCCCATATATTAGATTTTAACTTTTATATACTCATTCTTTATCCAAATAGGGATGCCACATACTTTGGTTCATGATTCACAATATTATTCTTAAAGTCCATTTTAAATTTCAGTAACGTAGTATTCAACGTTAAATTTAATAAATCCTGTTATTTAATAATTATTGCTTAGAACCTGATTTTAATCTTCCCATTATCTATTTAATTCCTTCTAGAATCATAGCTAATATTTGTCATCCCTTCATTACCCAAATGTTCTTATCCCATCAAATTTTAAGTTATCGAAATATTAAATGTCAATTCCTTTTAATTGCACTAAATTTATCTATTAAAGGTTGCACTTAACCCAAATACATAAAACTTGCCCAATTTCTCCTTAAATCAATAACCTTCATATACAAATATGTTTATCATAAATTTTATCTACTCTTCCTTTTTAGGTAATGTCCTATATATTAGATTTCCACATAATTTGCAATAAATCATACTCGTAGTTATATCACATTAAATGAATAAATAAGTGTTGACTCTATTCTTTTGATTCAACATTGGTTTACGTTATATTTCATTAATATTTCTACATACATCAGGATTTTTAAAAATGGTTGTAACGTGAATTCTCGTCTACTTCCCATTTTATATTTAAGCCTTCTAAAACCGATTCATATCATTTCTCTAGTCCAAATTTTATTAATATAACCTTAAATTTAATTTATTCCTATCGATGTAATGGTTAAACACAAATTTCACTTATTTGCAATAAATCCACAAATTGGATTTCAAATTTTCAAATAAATAAATAAATTTTAGTTTATCACTTCTTAAATACCCAAACGTCAATGCCTTAATTTAAACTGCATTTATTACATTTTATAAAAATCCTCCATCTTAAGTGACAAATCAAAACTACCCTAACTACACAATTTATGGTAATTAATTCCAATTGGTTTTCCATTAAACTACATAAATTGTCCAATTGCTACCTACGTAGAATGTTTATTTATTTACAATCCTACTGTCTAAATCAATTGATCCTTTACGGTATAATTCACATTTGACTTGATTTCTCATTTATTTTGCAAAACAGTAAATTTCAATTGCTACCAACATTATATTTAATATTAGATTTCCAATTAATTCTATTGGAATCAATATATCTTTATATATATATACTTTACGTATAAATATCTAAATTACCAAATCAAGTACATTTATTAGAGACAACATTCAATAAAATTACTTATCACACTTATTGCATTGATTTATTCCAACGGACACTTTTATTTAGTCACTATTTATTATTACAACCAAATGTACAATCTCCACTATTTATTTTATATTAAATGAATTCCATTCTAGTAAATATTTTTATTAATATTCACTGATTCACATTTATATTGGTTTCTTATATTTAACTTATAACAAGGTGTGCAAATTTACATAGTTCAAATCTATTTCCATGTAACTATTAAATTGTTACATTAAATTCCAATTACTATAACAAATTACTACATTTTCTCAAATAAAATCTTAAGACCTTTATTTTATTCTAAATTAGATTAGAAACATATTAATTTAATTCATTTAACATTATCAAATTCAACGGGTCGTTAAACTACATAAATTGTCCAATTGCAACCTACGTAGAATGTTTATTTATTTACAATCCTACTGTTTAAATGAATTGATCCTTTACGGTATAATTCACATTTGACTTGATTTCTCATTTATTTTGCAAAACAGTAAATTTCAATTGCTACCAACATTATATTTAATATTAGATTTCCAATTAATTCTATTGGAATCAATATATCTTTATATATATATATACTTTACGTATAAATATCTAAATTACCAAATCAAGTACATTTATTAGAGACAACATTCAATAAAATTACTTATCACACTTATTGCATTGATTTATTCCAACGGACACTTTTATTTAGTCACTATTTATTATTACAACCAAATGTACAATCTCCACTATTTATTTTATATTAAATGAATTCCATTCTAGTAAATATTTTTATTAATATTCACTGATTCACATTTATATTGGTCTCTTATATTTAACTTATAACAAGGTGTGCAAATTTACATAGTTCAAATCTATTTCCATGTAACTATTAAATTGTTACATTAAATTCCAATTACTATAACAAATTACTACATTTTCTCAAATAAAATCTTAAGACCTTTATTTTATTCTAAATTAGATTAGAAACATATTAATTTAATTCATTTAACATTATCAAATTCAACGGGTCGTTACACGAAGTCTCGTCCACAAAGCTACGCTTTTCACAAAATCCATGCTTCGATCAACAAATGATCAACAACACTTCGTATGCCACATTACCAAATTGGGAATGTATCACTAGTAACCATCAACTACATAACCTCTGAGCTCGTACGTCTCAGAGAAGGGTGTTAAGCTAAGAGAATAAATTCTCCGCCACTAACAGAAATGAATTTGATAGAAACAAGCTTTACACCTCAAAGTGTAACATCGGACACACATCCATACAAGTCCGTTCCGGGATCGAACAGAACCGAAGGCACTTCAAAAGAAGCCCTGGCAATCCGGATATTCACTAATCATGTCCGGAATCCCCATCACAAAGTGTGATAAAATCTCTATGCCGGAGAAACTCGGTGCAGAGACATTCGACAGGTAATCCTTTCGCTTTCGAAAATACCCGGTCTTCAACACCATCTTCAGAGCAATCCCATTTCGTCGTATCATTATTCGGAATGGGTTTATGACACAAAGTCCTCTCCCGGCTAATCCGAATAACGAGCGCTTATTTTAAAAAATAAGTGTTACATTCAGATTTCAAAAAAATCACAGCAATTTTCACTTTGATCTTTTAGAAAAAAGATCCATCACAATCACAAAGGTTCAATGTGGTTTTCGAATATCCATTTGGAATCCGATCCCCGGTTGCATCGGAATTCAAACGCCATCTAAAGGCCAATATTAATAGTCGGTTATTTAACTACAAATCAACATTCACAACAATTACTGGATTTCAAATAATTTTCCCCCAGTTATTTAATTGCAAAATATATTTTCAAGATATATTTTCGCACTCCAACCATTTGAAAACAAATTTCAAATCACTTTTCACTCGCGGAATAAGATTCCCGATATTATTTATTTCCACTGAAAGTCTGCCGAATTCAAATACTTCAAAATAACTCAAAACACTTATCCAAAAGGGGTTTTTAGGCTAAAGGAAAAAGCTAGAGAAAAATTTAGTTTCAGGGACAAGAAGTTTGTTTTGTAGTCCGAAGGAAATTTTCTAGTGTAAATCGCAGAATGATAGTTGTAACTATCATTTTCAGTTTACACTAAAAAGTGTCCTTCGAACTAAAAAGCAAACTTGTTGTCCCTGTGACTAAATTTTTTTGCAACTTCTTTCTTGTGCCTATTTACCTGTATCCAAAATATACTTGGAAATACTTAGAATAAAAACTATTTTAAAACACTTGCCTAAATATTTGTTATGAAAATATCATACTAATGTCGTATACGAAACTTCAAGTCCAAACCAATTTTAGAATAAAATTAGTAGATAGGGTATAAATATTTAAATAACCTTTTTCTAAAACGAATATTATTTAAATCTTTAAATAATCACTTCTATAATTAATCAAATAAATCTTTACTTTACAGATTCTCAAAATAACTTAAGAAAATAATTTCTCCCAAATATCCTTTTTAAAACCATCTCTAGAACTTTAATTTATACTTGAAAGCTACTTTGAAAACATACTCGGCTCTCCAGGGAAAATACGCTTTCCATTTCAAAATGGTCCATTTAAACCAATTAATATACCTTTCTCAATTTATTTTAAATTTACGTTACAAATCCGTAAATTCCTTTCAACACTTTTAAAAATAACCCAATGTTTTTTTTTAAAACAAAACTCCCTTTCCTTTACAAATTCCCATGGTGAATTTAGATTTCCAAATATCAACTGATATACGATTTTCAAATCGGTACCCAAATATTAACTTTCAATACCAAATCAATTTTCAAATTGATTCCCAAATTTATTTTAAACACCAAATCAAATCCCAAATTGATTTCCAAATTTATTTCCAACCACCAAATCAATTTTTAAATTGATTTCCCAAAGATTTTCAAATACCAAATCAAATTTTCCAATCGATTTTCCAAATTTATTTTCTTTTAAAATAGATCTCTTTATTTCTTCCAAACTATTTAAAAATCCGAATTTTACATAAATGCTTCAAATTTTAGCAATATTGCTCAAAATTCATTTACTAAAATCTTTTACCATAATTTGGAATTTATTCAATAGGATTTCAAAAATAAAACTTTATCCTTTTAAAATTCTTTTTAGTTTTTCAATTCTCAAAATTTAGTTTACTATAGGTTTTCTACTTGAATTTCAAAAATCCAATTTTATTCATTTCTGGTATCCTACGATACCAAAAATATATTCGGCAAAATTATAGCCTTCAACGATTTAAATCACAAATATAATCACACACAGATTATAAAATCAACACACAATATTGAAACAAATTCAAATATTTGAGGAATCCAGTTGGATCCCTCCAACCTGTTTCCTTGCATCCACAGACGTTTGCACAACAATTAAATACCGATTCCACTTCGAGGTGGAATATCGCGGTATATGTGTTATATCCCGGAATTTTGAACAATATAAATTTAATAATCTGTGTTTAAATTTAAATTGAATTGATAATTATTGTTAATAAATTTGATTTGATTTAATAATCTTCTTTATTTAAATATTTAATTTGTGAATTTATTTTTAATAAGTTAATAAATCTATTTTCTATTTAATAATGTATATGTATATTTATATAGACAAGTTGTTTTTAATTAAATAAGTGTAGCATAATTTTAATATTTTGAAATTAGGAAATTGTGATTTATTTTTGGATTTAAGATTTTCAAAAATATTTAATAAAATAACAAAATGATTTTAAATATGTAAGATAAATGTTTTATTGGTTTAAAATTCATTTTAACTTAAGTTTGAATATTAAAATAAGTTTCAAAAATATTTGTGTAAATTCTTTTAAAAAATATTGATTTATAAAATGTGATTTGTTAATTTAATTTGAAATTTAAAATACAATTTAAAATATGAAACATGTATTCAAATAAGTTATAATCTCTTTATAAATTTATTTCAAGTAATTTAAAGTATTATTTTTAAATGATTAATTTGTATATTGTTTTTACTTATAATAATACTTTGTTTTATTCTTTTAAAATTAGTTATCTATATATAACTAAGTATTTAAAAACTAATTTACTAAGCTTAATATTTCATTAACTCTAATTACAAATACTAATTAATTTAAGATGACATGTGTATGTAATTTAGGACATAAGTTAACAAGTGTTAACATTTTAGACAAGTGTCAAATTATATCTTTTATTTTTCTTTGTTTTTAATTAAATCATAAATTTGGTTATATAAACTCATGCCTTCTTCTTTACCTATTCTTTTCTCATTTTCAATTCTTAACAACAGAAATACATCTGAAACCCCTCTTCATAATCAAGCTCCTGTAACCAAATGCAAAATCAAATGCATAGCAAACTGCATTTTTTTCAAATCTGCAACCATCCTATGCAAACACCATTACCTCCTTCAAAAATCTACAATCAAACTCCTCATTTTCAAACATACAAATCTGTAACATTTTCTGCATGCAACTCAATTTCTAATCAAGTTGCAAATCATATTCAAATGCATTTTTCTGGAAATCAAGGAAAGAATGCATTTCTTCTTCAATCTACAACGTAGGAAATTTGCACCTGCATTTCTTTTAAAATCTGGGAAAAAGCTACTACATGTAAAACCTGGAAACAAATGCAAGTTGAAAACATCAGCAACTCAAGATTCAGAGATCAAGCATGCATGTAATTTTAAGTCAAAGCACTAAAGTTTTAAAGGCAAAGCAAAATCAGTTTTTAAGTATCCAGGAGCTTTTACAATTTGAGCTTTGCTCTGCATTTTTCAAATTCAGGTGAGTAACTCATTTATAAATTTATTAAATAGGTAAAGTTGTTCATGCTTTTTAAAATTTGAAATGAACTTATATGAAATGGCTGTGAATATTATACCTGTAATATATGCATGTATACATGATGATGAATGTTGCATGTCTGTTCTTCAAAATTTCGAACTCATGTTTAATCCCTGAATTCTTTGCTTTGACTTGATTGCTGTTATGACTTAAAATTTTGAATAAAACAAGTTTATTTTAGAATAGAGTAAGTTTATATTTTATATAAATTAAATAGAATTTGCTGTAACCTGGAAAATTAAGTAACACAGAGCAAATTAGCATAGAGTGAAATTCAAACATTATAATTTAATGTTTTAGATTTATTAATAGAAACATCAAGTAAATTCATGAATTTTAAATCAAATACTACCATTTTTAGTGCTTTAAATAAAGTGTAGTTTAGATTTGACTGTAAATCAAATTATGGGGCATCTGTGATGCTACATGCAATTGGAAATGATGAGATTATTTCTGGTGATGGTGTAGCTATCAAGGATTATAGTAAAATTTCTGGTTTGTATTAAAATTGGGTTTTGATGATGAGATTTTGGATTTAAGGTTTTAAACCCTAGTATTACTGTGGTTTCTAGAAGTAATCTTCTCTGCCTAGAATACTTGATCGAGCTTTATGGGGTTTTAGAGATAGGAGGATGATGGGTTGATGAAGTCAACGACGGAGATTCAGAGGGTCGGAGATGGGAGAAATCGCCGTTGACAGGATTGGATAGGTTTGCTCTCTTCTGTTTCCATGTTTGAATGTTGGTCTCGATTTCGAATTCGTGCAAGTAATGTCAGTATGGATGTTTGTTTGGCCTGAGTCACTGATTGTTGGCAGTGGGGTGGTCGTATGGATGGCCAGTGATGGCCGGAGACCGTGTGCAGGTGCACAAGAGCAAGGTGGTTATGGTGATGATGGTGGTGTTTGTTTTTGGGTTGCAGGGTTTTTATCCTTGTGTTGGTCTCAGGTAAAGTGAAGGGTGACTTGAAGCAGAGGGACTTGTGACTCGAAGTAAATTTTAGCTTGGCTCGGGTTACCTGAGTGTTTCAGGTTTTAGGAATTTTAAACAGAACCTGTTTTACTTTTCTGTTTAAAAGCAAGTTCAAATTGCAAACTAAATCTGAAACTAAGTTGAACCTGGAATTGAATTTGAGCTCAATTAGTTTATATTTTGGATCTTTGAAATAAATCTGGAAACCATTTAAATTTTAAATTGATTTAAACTAGAACAGAAACTGTTTTCTGTTTTTATTTAAATTTAAAAAGTAAAGTTTAAAAATGTAAGTTAAAGTTCAAACTGAGATTTTTAAACCTGTAATTTAACTATGAATTCAATAATTTAAATCGTAGATTTTGAATCATTTTTGAATTCAAAAAAATGTAAGATGTTTTAAACTAAAACAGGAAACTGTTTTTCTGTTTTAAATTTAAAAGTAAGTTATAATGCAACTGAAATTTAAAACAAAGTTTAAATCTGGAAACTAAAATATGAAGCTCAGGTAGAAGAATCTAAGTTTGAATTTAATTTAAAACTGGAAATTTAAATTTAGATTTTAAACTTTTTAAAGTATAAATGAATTTTAGTTTTGAATTTAAAATATGAGTTTTAATTTATGAAATAAAGTTTATAATAAGTTTTAATCCATGTTTAAAACTGGGATTTGATTTTAATGACAGTTTTTTTCTAAATAAAATAAGTTTTTAAATTTAAATTTGTTTTAACTATTTTAGAAAAGGTTAAATAATTTGAATTTAAAAATGAAGATAAAGATGTAAGTAAAGTTTTAATTTTTAAGTTTGAATCTGAAATGAAAATTTAAATTGTGTTTCAGTTTGAAATTTAAAAAGAAATTTTAAATTGAATTTTGTTTGAAACAAAGTGTTTAAAATACTTTATATAAGACGAATGTTTCTTAATTTAGAACTTAAGAAATTGGTTACATTTAAATTATTAAATTAATTTAAATGTAATATTAATTATTTAACAAATGAATAATGTGGATGATTAATTAAGTAATTAATAATTTTTTTTAAAATTTGATTAATTAAGATTTGAGATT
Organism: Allium cepa; assembly: GCA_030765085.1. Lineage (NCBI taxonomy): Eukaryota > Viridiplantae > Streptophyta > Magnoliopsida > Asparagales > Amaryllidaceae > Allium > Allium cepa. Next base: position 515,229,548 of record CM060941.1, read on the forward strand.
AATTAATTAAGGTTAATTAATCCCTAATTAAGGATGGTAAATTAAGTTTTAATTAGTGATTAAGATTTATTTAATCAAGTGATTAAAGAAATTCAGATTTTAATTAACACTTAATTAATTAATAATTAGAGATTAATTAAATTGTAATTAAATATTAATTAATTAATAATTAATAATGATTTATATAAGTTAATTCTTAATTAAGTAATTAAGAAATGTTAATGAAGGTCATTAACTTAAGATTATTTAAATTTATTAATGTGATTAATATTGGTAATTAATTAGATTAATTAATTAAAAATAATCAATTGTTTAAGTTTAATTGCTTTATGAAAGTAATTAATGAATTAATTACTTGGTGTAATTAATTTGATTAATGTGATTAGTTTAGATTAATTAAGTTAAATTAATTTAAACATTTGTGGATTGTTTGATTATTACTTTATGTAATTTATGAACTGTAATTACTTAGGGTAGTAATTAATTAAATAATTACTGGATGTAATTAAAGATATTAATTATGGAAGTAATTTAAATTACTTTGAATTAATCAATTGATTAATTTAGATAATTAATTAAGAGTAATTAATTTATGAGATGAGTAATTTAAGTAGTTAATTACTGAATGGTTATTAATCATGGGTGATTAATATATATGTGGTTTAAATTGAAGGTTAATTACTTGTGTAATTTATTTATATTGAGAGATTGATTAAATGTAATCAGAAATCATTAATAAATTAATTAATTTAGAATTGATTAATTAATAAATAATCAATAAATGAAGTAATTAATTAATAATGGATTAATGTAATTAATTTGAGTTATTTAATTAATTAAGTAATTATAAGTTAATTATGTGTTAAGAGTTAAGTATAATTAACTTGTATATTTAATTTAATGACTAATTACTTATTGTAATTAGGAATTTTTAATCTGTAATGATTAATTAAGATGAGTAATAGGATGGTTAAGTTAAGCAGGATTAATGGTGAAGTAATTAATTTAATTCATTTTAAATTAATTAGAGATTAAGTAATTAATTTAATTCATTTTAAATTAATTATAGAAGGTGTGATCATTTGGTCATTGCTTATGTTTGATGATTGATATTAATTGCCTGGTATGGTTTGTAATCTCAGTTATGAGATGAGTAATGTTATGTGATATGGATGTATTGGTTGCTTTGGATGATAACATGGATTATCTGATTATGATATGAATTATCTGTTGATGATAAAGGTTGATTATCTATGGTGTTGTGAATTATCTATCTGTGTATATAAAGATAATGAATTGAATTGTTTTAAACTCTAAAACAACTTGGACCTTAAAAGACACGTTTTGGATTTCGATGAGACCGGGATCGGGTTTCCATATTTGGATATCCGAAAACCACATCGATCCAAATTAACGTTTGGTCGTTAATCCAAGTGGAGTGAGTGAAGACTCGAGGTGTAAGGGCTATATGTCAGTATAACTCCGTGGGTGATTCCGTAAAGAGTTGACGGAATAGTACTTAAAGATTCGAGATGGTGATTTAGAGTGCAAGGGCTATGGTCGTTGACTCTGAGGGTGATTCCAAAAATGAGTGCGACGAGATAGTGCCTTCGGTTTCGTTCGAACCCGGAACGAACTTGTATGGATTGAATGCTTTCAGAACATCGTCAGGTGGACGATGAGCATTCTAAGTGATATGTCCTATTAAGGTAATCGTAGCCTCAAGCCTCATCAACCAGGAATGGCTAAAATAGGGGAGGTGCAGAAAAGCTTCGTGGGTAGCCCCCACTGGAGAGCGAGATTTACCCCTGTCTAGATTTCCCTTTATTTCGGCTTAGTGGTGCGGTTGCTGATCACAACTACGGGGTGGTCTTGTTTGAAACTGTTTAGTAAGGAATGGTTCCGGCTTTGTGTTGCAGGGGAGCGGGCGTACTCCTTGGTACGGTGATCTAGGCCACGTACTGTGATGGGCGGTACCCCGGTAGCCCAGCCATTGTATGGAATCCAAAATCCAATAAGTGCCAACGGTTTTGATTGTATTACCCATTTTTGTCGCTAGTAGCTGCAATTTAATGAATGCAACAATTTCGGCTATTTCTTATTTACTTGAAAACCCTAGACGCTATTATAATATCGTCGGATTTCCTATCAAATGTTTTGGTTAGCGTAAGGTAAAAACTTTTCCATGTTTATGTGTGGGAAGTCTTACGTGATACCTTTTCTTTTCAAAGGTTTTTCAAAGTTAAGCAACTTTAACTTGTTACTCACACCAGACCCATGTCTGACCCGGAGTTATTTCTGTTTTTATTTAACTCTTGGGTACTCAATTTTTACGAGTAGCCAATGGAATTCAGGTTAGCTTTGACGAATTGTGGAGGAGCAAATGGAGCAGGAGGCTTCTGCGTATAGGTATATAGTTTTCCGCTGTGTTGGTATCTCTCAGTGTTTTCTGTAATGTATTGAATTGTAATAACTAGACAGGTGTTTATAACTGTCTAGTATATGTTGTATTGACTGTGTAACTCTGATAATTGTTGTAATACTATGTAATACCTATGTTATTAATATAATTTATTCGTTCCGCTGTTGAAATTCTTGTGTTGTTTCTTCTTTCTCTTCTTTCTTTTCTCTTTCCAATCCCTTTCTTTCTTAAGGATGATACGACTTTTTGTGGAGAAAAAGTCGGGTCGTCTCACTTGGTATCAGAGCGTTAGGTTGAGAGAATACCTAGTCTCTGTAGTGGTGTCTATCTTGAGAGAGCATATTTGTATTTTTAATATATATATATATATATATATATATATATATATATATATATATGGTTCTACCTATTTGATTGGGTTACCCGTTCAGGTTTTTCCAATGTAGTTATAAAGGTAGATGAGGTAGAAGTGTGTGTAACACGACTACCATTGGTTGGAGCTTGAATGGATGAGGTTGGAAGTGTATTTGTCGAGACTGTAGACCTAATACCGTCTCAAGTGAGTTCTGCAATGATGAAGGACTTCATCGATCTCTGAAGGAAACCTGTTAAGGTTCGGAGTTCATCTTTGAAGTGCAGAATTGTGTTTTGATCTGTCGATAAGGCTGAAGCAAGTGAGTGATGATATCTTGATATCTCAGGAAGTAGTAGCTGCGTGATGAGATGCAGTGACTATGGATATTTCCGAAGATGTTTCTTTGGAACAAGAGTAAGAGGTGAATCTGCTTAGTGTTGTGGTTGAGTCCAGCAGAGTGTTTTTGTTTGCTTTGAGGTCCGAGTTTCTCGAAGAGCTTTGGATTGAGAATTCTTTGGCTTTGGTGTTAGCAGTGCAGCTCGGAGTGTTCTGTGTTGGTAGGAAGCTTTCTGGCTGAGTAGTTCTCTGAAGTGGAGTTCAGCAGCAGCAGAGTGGACTCGTTTCTCTGGTAAGTTGGCTAGGCCAGCATAAACTATTCTGTTTGGAAAAGAGAGAGCAGTTTTCCTTGGAATTAGGCTGAGTTGATCGCAAAAGTGACTTGCGATAGTGTTCTTTTGGATTGTTGGAGATTGTTCGGATTTCTTCCAGGAAGTCAGAGTTTGTCTGCATCTGAAGATCGAGTTTTCTTTCTAGGATTGGTACTGGTGGTTCAGTTAGTAGATGGATGGTTCCTTGAGATAGAAGTTGGTGAAGCAACTCAGGTTTTGGAGAAACGTCTGAGTTTTCTTATGGATCTGTAGAACCATATTTCTGTGCTGGGTTGTCTAGTCTGTGCTTATGTTCTTCAGCATTTTCTTCTACTTCGGATCAGAGTTGTGCAGCGGAAGCAGATTGGAGTGTTTCTGTTTTCTTTTCCGGATAAGGAAAAGTTTGTTCTGTCTTCTGTTGTTGAGAAGCAGGGTGTGTGTTCTTGGTTTTTTGGGTGATCTTGAGGAGATCATTGGATTGTTTTGATCCAGTCTGTTTCTAATGGAATCAACAAGAGTTAAGATGATCAGGATGGATGTTGGTAGCCCAGGATCGTCCGAAGAGTATTTATGGATAAGAGGCAGAGAAATTTGGATTCTGGAATCGGAGATTTGATTTGGGATTTTTTTTTTCTCTGATCCAAGGAGTTATAAGTTGGGACGCTAGCTTCGAAGTGTTTTGGATTTCTTCTGTGATAGGTAAGATCAGTGTTTGGTTTTCTAGAGTTGAATTGCCAGTTTGGATAACTGGGATTCAGTATGTTTCACGTATCTCTAAGGGAGTACGTGTTTGATATTTCTGGTTGTAGAACCAGCAGTTCAGGAGGTTTGGTTGATGAGTCAGACTCGTCTGTAGTCTGATAATCTGTTTAGATTTGTTGATTAGAAGCTCTATAGCTTAGTAGTCTTTGATTGTTTGGATTCTATAAAGCGAGTATCCCGATATATATATCGGGAAAACTCGTGAAGGTTTTATCCAAAATTCTTTTTGGATAATTAGATTTGTTTTGATTGTGTGAATTGGTTGCATTGGTTGTCGGCATATGATTAACATATGCTGTATTTTAAAATAAAATCTGTAAATAAATTATTAAATTACCTTTGTTTTAAATTTCGGGGACGAAATTCTTTTAAGGGGGAAGGATTGTAGTATCCCGGAATTTTGGACAATATAAATTTAATAATCTGTGTTTAAATTTAAATTGAATTGATAATTATTGTTAATAAATTAGATTTGATTTAATAATCTTCTTTATTTAAATATTTAATTTGTGAATTTATTTTTAATAAGTTAATAAATCTATTTTCTATTTAATAATGTATATGTATATTTATATAGACAAGTTGTTTTTAATTAAATTAGTATAGCATAATTTTAATATTTTGAAATTAGGAAATTGTGATTTATTTTTGGATTTAAGCTTTTCAAAAATATTTAATAAAATAACTAAATGATTTTAAATATGTAAGATAAATGTTTTATTGGTTTAAAATTCATTTTAACTTAAGTTTGAATATTAAAATAAGTTTCAAAAATATTTGTGTAAATTCTTTTAAAAAATATTGATTTATAAAATGTGATTTGTTAATTTAATTTGAAATTTAAAATACAATTTAAAATATGAAACATGTATTCAAATAAGTTATAATCTCTTTATAAATTTATTTCAAGTAATTTAAAGTATTATTTTTAAATGATTAATTTGTATATTGTTTTTACTTATAATAATACTTTGTTTTATTCTTTTAAAATTAGTTATCTATATATAACTAAGTATTTAAAAACTAATTTACTAAGCTTAATATTTCATTAACTCTAATTACAAATACTAATTAATTTAAGATGACATGTGTATGTAATTTAGGACATAAGTTAACAAGTGTTAACATTTTAGACAAGTGTCAAATTATATCTTTTATTTTTCTTTGTTTTTAATTAAATCATAAATTTGGTTATATAAACTCATGCCTTCTTCTTTACCTATTCTTTTCTCATTTTCAATTCTTAACAACAGAAATACATCTGAAACCCCTCTTCATAATCAAGCTCCTGTAACCAAATGCAAAATCAAATGCATAGCAAACTGCATTTTTTTCAAATCTGCAACCATCCTATGCAAACACCATTACCTCCTTCAAAAATCTACAATCAAACTCCTCATTTTCAAACATACAAATCTGTAACATTTTCTGCATGCAACTCAATTTCTAATCAAGTTGCAAATCATATTCAAATGCATTTTTCTGGAAATCAAGGAAAGTCTGCATTTCTTCTTCAATCTACAACCCAGGAAATTTGCACCTGCATTTCTTTTAAAATCTGGGAAAAAGCTACTGCATGTAAAACCTGGAAACAAATGCAAGTTGAAAACATCGGCAACTCAAGATTCAGAGATCAAGCATGCATGTAATTTTAAGTCAAAGCACTAAAGTTTTAAAGGCAAAGCAAAATCAGTTTTTAAGTATCCAGGAGCTTTTCAAATTTGAGCTTTGCTCTGCATTTTTCAAATTCAGGTGAGTAACTAATTTATAAATTTATTAAATAGGTAAAGTTGTTCATGCTTTTTAAAATTTGAAATGAACTTATATGAAATGGCTGTGAATATTATACCTGTAATATATGCCTGTATACATGATGATGAATGTTGCATGTCTGTTCTTCAAAATTTTAAACTCATGTTTGATCCCTGAATTCTTTGCTTTGACTTGATTGCTGTTATAACTTAAAATTTTGAATAAAACAAGTTTATTTTAGAATAGAGCAAGTTTAAATTTTATATAAATTAAATAGAATTTGCTGTAACCTGGAAAATTAAGTTACACAGAGCAAATTAGCATAGAGTGAAATTCAAACATTACAATTTAATGTTTCAGGTTTATTAATAGAAACATCAAGTAAATTCATGAATTTTAAATCAAATACTACCATTTTTAGTGCTTTAAATAAAGTGTAGTTTAGATTTGACTGTAAATCAAATTATGGGGCATCTATGTTGCTACATGCAATTGGAAATGATGAGATTATTTCTGGTGATGGTGCAGCTATCAAGGGTTATAGTAAAATTTCTGGTTTGTATTAAAATTGGGTTTTGATGATGAGATTTGGGATTTAAGGTTTTAAACCCTAGTATTACTGTGGTTTCAAGAAGTAATCTTCTCTGCCTAGAATACTTGATCGAGCGTTTTGGGGTTTTAGAGATAGGAGGATGATGGGTTGATGAAGTTGTTGATGGAGATTCAGAGGGTCGGAGATGGGAGAAATCGCCGTTGACAGGATTGGATAGGTTTGCTGTCTTCTGTTTCCAGGTTTGAATGTTGGTCTCGATATCGAATTCGTGCAAGTAATGTCAGTATGGATGTTTGTTTGGCCTGAGTCACTGATTGTTGGCAGTGGGGTGGTCGTATGGATGGCCAGTGATGGCCGGAGACCGTGTGCAGGTGCACAAGAGCAAGGTGGTTATGGTGATGATGGTGGTGTTTGTTTTTGGGTTGTAGGGTTTTTGTCCTTGTGTTGGTCTCAGGTAAAGTGAAGGGTGACTCGAAGCAGAGGGACTTGTGACTCGAAGTAAATTTTAGCTTGGCTCGGGTTACCTGAGTGTTTCAGGTTTTAGGAATCTTAAACAGAACCTGTTTTACTTTTCTGTTTAAAAGCAAGTTCAAATTCCAAACTAAATCTGAAATTAAGTTGAACCTGGAATTGAATTTGAGCTTAATTAGTTTATATTTTGGATCTTTGAAATAAATCTGAAAACCTTTTAAATTTTAAATTGATTTAAACTAGAACAGAAACTGTTTTCTGTTTTTATTTAAATTTAAAAAGTAAAGTTTAAAAATGTAAGTTAAAGTTCAAACTGAGATTTTTAAACCTGTAATTTAATTATGAATTCAATAATTTAAATCTTGGATTTTGAATCATTTTTGAATTCAAAAAAATGTAAGATCTTTTAAACTAAAACAGGAAACTGTTTTTCTGTTTTAAATTTAAAAGTAAGTTATAATGCAACTGAAATTTAAAACAAAGTTTAAATCTGGAAACTAAAATATGAAGCTCAGGTAGAAGAATCTAAGTTTGAATTTAATTTAAAACTGGAAATTTAAATATAGATTTTAAACTTTTTAAAGTATAAAGGAACTTTGGTTTTGAATTTAAACTATGAGTTTTAATTTATGAAATAAAGTTTATAATAAGTTTTAATCCAGGTTTAAAACTGCGATTTGATTTTAATGACAGTTTTTTTAAAGTAAAATAAGTTTTAAATTTAAATTTGTTTTAACTATTTTAGAAAAGGTTAAATAATTTGAATTTAAAAATGAAGATAGAGATGTAAGTAAAGTTTTAATTTTTAAGTTTGAATCTGAAATTAAAATTAAAATTGTGTTTCAGTTTGAAATTTAAAAAGAAATTTTAAATTGAATTTTGTTTGAAACAAAGTGTTTAAAATACTTTATATGAGAAGAATGTTTCTTAATTTAGAACTTAAGAAATTGGTTTCATTTAAATTATTAAATTAATTTAAATGTAATATTAATTATTTAATAAATGAATAATGTGGATGATTAATTTAAGCAATTAATAATTTTTTTAAAATTTGATTAATTAAGATTTGAAATTAATTAATTAAGGTTAATTAATCCATAATTAAGGATGGTTAATTAAGTTTTAATTAATGATTAAGATTTATTTAATCAAGTGATTAAAGAAATTCAGATTTTAATTAAAACTTAATTAATTAATAATTAGTGATTAATTAAATTGTAATTAAATATTAATTAATTAATAATTAATAATGATTTATATGAGTTAATTCTTAATTAAGTAATTAAGAAATGTTAATGAAGGTCATTAACTTAAGATTATTTAAAATTGATTAATGTAATTAATATTGGTAATTAATTAGATTAATCAATTAAAAATATTCAATTGTTTAAGTTTAATTGCTTTATGAAAGTAATTAATGAATTAATTACTTGGTGTAATTAATTTGATTAATGTGATTAGTTTAGATTAATTAAGTTAAATTAATTTAAACATTTTTGGATTGTTTGATTATTACTTTGTGTAACTTTGAACTGTAATTACTTAGGGAAGTAATTAATTAAATAATTACTGGATGTAATTAAAGATATTAATTATGGAAGTAATTTAAATTACTTTGGAATTAATCAATTGATTAATTTAGATAATTAATTAATTATAATTAAGGGTAATTAATTTATGGGATGAGTAATTTAAGTAGTTAATTACTGAATGGTTATTAATCATGGGTGATTAATATATATGTGGTTTAAATTGAAGGTTAATTACTTGTGTAATTTATTTATATTGAGAGATTGATTAAATGTAATTAGAAATCATTAATAAATTAATTAATTTAGAATTGATTAATTAATAAATAATCAATAAATGAAGTAATTAATTAATAATGGATTAATGTAATTAATTTGAGTTATTTAATTTATTAAGTAATTATAAGTTAATTATGTGTTAAGAGTTAAGTATAATTAACTTGTGTATTTAATTTAATGACTAATTACTTATTGTAATTTGGAATTTTTAATCTGTAATGATTAATTAAGATGAGTAATAGGATGGTTAAGTTAAGCAGGATTAATGATGAAGTAATTAATTTAATTCATTTTAAATTAATTAGAGATTAAGTAATTAATTTAATTCATTTTAAATTAATTATAGAAGGTGTGATCATTTGGTCATTGCTTATGTTTGATGATTGATATTAATTGCCGGTATGGTTTGTAATCTCAGTTACGAGATGAGTAATGTTATGTGATATGGATGTATTGGTTTCTTTGGATGATAATATGGATTATCTGATTATGATATGAATTATCTGTTGATGATAAAGGTTGATTATCTATGGTGTTGTGAATTATCTATCGGTGTATAAAAAGATAATGAATTGAATTGTTTTAAACTCTAAAACAACTTGGACCTTAAAAGACACGTTTTGGATTTCGATGAGACCGGGATCGGGTTTCCATATTTGGATATCCAAAAACCACATCGATCCAAATTAACGTTTGGTCGTTAATCCAAGTGGAGCGAGTGAAGACTCGAGGTGTAAGGGCTATATGTCAGTATAACTCTGTGGGTGATTCCGTAATGAGTTGACGGAATAGTACTTACAGATTCGAGATGGTGATTTAGAGTGCAAGGGCTATGGTCGTTGACTCTGAGGGTGATTCCAAAAATGAGTGCAACGAGATAGTGCCTTCGGTTTCGTTCGAACTCGGAACGAACTTGTATGGATTGAATGCTTTCAGAACATCGTCAGGTGGACGATGAGCATTTTAAGTGATATGTCCTATTAAGGCAATCGTAGCCTCAAGCCTCATCAACCGGGAATGGCTAAAACAGGGGAGGTGCAGCAAAGCTTCGTGGGTAGCCCCCACTAGAGAGCGAGATTTACCCCTGTCTAGATGTCCCTTTATTTCGGCTTAGTGGTGCGGTTGCTGATCACAACTGCGGGGTGGTCTTGTTTGGAACTGTTCAGTAAGGAATGGTTCCGGCTTTGTGTTGCAGGGGAGCGGGCATACTCCTCGGTACGGTGATCTAGGCCTCGTAATGTGACGGGCGGTACCCCGGTAGCCCAGCCATTGTATGGAATCCAAAATCCAATAAGTGCCAACGGTTTTGATTATATTACCCACTTTTGTGGCTAGTAGCTGGAATTTAATGAATGTAACAATTTTGGCTATTTCTTATTTACTTGAAAACCCTAGACACTATTATAATATCATCGGATTTCCTATCAAATGTTTTGGTTAGCGTAAGGTAAAAACTTTTCCATGTTTATGTGTGGGAAGTCTTACGTGATACCTTTTCTTTTCAAAGGTTTTTCAAAGTTAAGCAACTTTAACCTATTACTCACACCGGATCCATGTCTGACCCGGAGTTATTTCTGTTTTTCTTTAACTCTTGGGTACTCAATTTTTACGAGTAGCCAAGGGAGTTCAGGTTAGCTTTGACGAATTGTGGAGGAGCAAATGGAGCAGGAGGCTTTTGCGTATAGTTATATAGTTTTCCGCTGTGTTGGTATCTCTGAGTGTTTTTTGTAATGTATTGAGTTGTATTAACAAGACAGGTGTTTATAACTGTCTAGTATGTGTTGTATTGACTGTGTAACTCTGATAATTGTTGTAATACTATGTAATACCTATGTTATTAATATAATTTATTCGTTCCGCTGTTGAGATTCTTGTGTTGTTTCTTCTTTCCCTTCTTTCTTTTCTCTTTCCTATCCCTTTCTTTCTTAAGGATGATACGACTTTTTGTGGAGAAAAAGTCGGGTCGTCTCAATATGGGTTTAATACATAATATCATCCGCTATTATGCGGCGCATAGGGTCTCATTCCGCTATATAATGCGGGAAATCAATCACTCCAAATACATACATAATACCAATTCCACTTCGAGGTGGAATATCGCGGTATACGGGTTTAATATATAATATATCCGCTATTATGCGGTGCATAGGGTCTTATCAATACAACTGATAAAAATTTATCATTCAAGCATGCAATCAACAATTTAAATTTAACTATCACAATTCAACAATCAATCAATAACCGAAAATTTTAATTATTATAATTTGAGTGAGAAGATCCCACCTCTAATTTGCATGCAATCCATTTCCAATCCAGTTTGTTTTTTTCACGGTTTTAGACCTCGCATAACAATTATACGATTTTATTAATATTCGAAATAAATTCGTACAATAAGTTCCTATTGGATAAATTTAATTAACCAATGATTTTAATTTCAAAATTAAAGTTTGATTTTGAAACAAATTTCTTTTTAACAAAATATTTTCTTTGAAATTAAATAATCTATATAGATTTTAAAATCTATATTTTTTTCTCTTTTTTTTCAACTTTATCTATATTACCATTTAAAATTCCTATTTCTAAGTCTTATGTATGTGGATATACATATATTTACTGAATTGAAATCGAAATTATTTTATACTTTACAAAATAAAGTTTCTGTTAGCACAAAGATTTATCACAGTAAACCTTTCCCCCACCATTTTTTTCTTTCCCTGATTTATATTTTCCATTTATATACATGATTTATAAATTAATAAGTAAGTAAAACTACCTTACGAGATTTCTATGCTACCCACTCCATCAACATTCGAACGAATGCCCCTCAACTTCGCCTGCCGAAAAATCTTACATCGCCACGCCCCACATCGAGTCGTCGAGCAACTGCCGTCGCTCTGCTCCTTTGCTCGAATTCGAGTTCAACATCAAAGTCGAACAAATGAAACCCATTGCCGAACCCTAATTTGCGACCTCCACTGCATCGCCTCCACCACCCCAGTCGCCAACACCTGAAGCCATCACTTGCCTTGTCTAGATCATGGTTAAAATCAAGTTGAAAACGCTCGAGCTATGGCGTATGGTGTCGTCGATTTTTCCATGAAATCGACATCGAGCGTACCCAAATTCTCAATCGCGCTGCTACCATCCAAAATGCCTCGCGATTAAACCACGCGATGCTCGAGATTCCCCTCAACAATGACGCCTCACTGTCGCGCGCACACGCTCTAGTTCTTCGCCACCAGAATCGCTTGAGGAAGGCTGCTCTGTTAATTGGGTTTCGATTTATTATATTTGAATGATTTTAATTTTGTTGAAGAAGAAGAGAGGGATTTTGTTGATTGCAGAAAGAAACAACAGCCATGATTTTTGGTTTGTCTTTAAAAGGGAAGAATCGATTTCGTTAATTATTTTTTTCGTTTTCTTTTATTTTAAAAGAAGATACGTGTATTCAATTTATCTTATGTGTTCAACAAATGGAAAAAATATGTTCTTTGAGCGTACAGGTGTTGGAAAGAGAGATGTAGTGATACCAAAAAAAAAAAATTGAAGTAAAACAAAACAAATTTGACAAGTCAGCTTATTTAAATTTGAATTTCAATCGTCACGAGATCATCATTCAAAATTTTTGACTTCCCACCGAGACATGCCGCCAGGTGTTTATAATGTTATACGCCTATTCCGAGCGCAAGGGAAAAGGTTCCGAGTCCAAATTCGATAGTACGGAGAAGATAGCCTTTTGAACCAGTTATTAAATTAAATTTCGATATAATTTTAAGCGCGTTTGCTTATCGTACCATCACACGACAACTCCGGAGGCTACGGAAATCGAAATCCAATAATAATACCATATTACGGATCCAATGGAACTAGTTTCGTTAAATTTCGAGACTGTGCCCCGGAAGGCTATTTTTAAATAACGATGTAAACGATAAATTTTTGAAACTGAACAAAACGTTATCAAATCAAATTCGAAAGCTTCCATTATCTTCAGTATTATCAATATAAATTTTCTAAGCCTTGAAAATATTTTTAATCAGCTTATAACTGAAGATTCAAATTTTTATCCATCTTCAATAAATTAAATTCAATAATTTAATTGCCAAATTCATTCTGATATCTAAAATTCAAGTCAAACTATCTTCCAAACATTTAAAATCACTTAAATATTTTCAAATTCAAATACCAAAAATTCCGGGTCGTCACATCCTTCCCTCCTTAAAAGAAGTTCATCCCGAAATTACTAGTTAGGAAGAATGATACTCAACGTGTTTATCATTTTTCCAAAACCAAACAGTTTTATCAATCTTGCCAAAACAAATCTCTTTGTTAAAGACAATTATTACTTTAACTAACTTTCCAACCTAAACTATAAACTCCAAACAATATTGTTTTCTTAACCAATTCAAATTTATGTTTAAATTCAAATTTCAAATTATCAAAAAATTTCTCAAAATTTTTCTAACTCCCTAAATTTGTGAAAAATTTCGCCAGCGTCTTCTTTGTGCGGCTAGCTCGGTACGACTACAAAATGGCACCACGAGTCCCCAGATTTCAAAAAGAAAACAAAAAGCCAAGCGGCTAGATAAGAAAGTCATCAATTTTCATACTAAAATTCAGTTACATGCCTTTTTGTCGAGCAATTAAATTATCTTCAAAATCAAATCCCAATTTATCTTTTTCCTGTAACACACCTTTATATTCTACTAGCCATGATATCCAATTACAACATTCAAATATCATTTTGCACATTTCACTAAAAAAGTTTGAATACTTCTTATACCATTTTTACTTCACTATTGAAGTTATATATCCATTTTCATTCAATCTTACATTTTTCAATTTCATTTGAATTCAATTTACGCTTTCAATTCTATTTGGATTCAATTTACCTTCTGAATATTGAATTTTTATCAACTATCTTTCATTCACAACTGATTCATATCACTCTTTTAAATTAGTTCCACTTATTAATTCATTACAAATTCCAATTCATTTTATCTCAAACCATTTTTATTTCCACCTTTATTATCTTTAGTTCACTTCGAACTAATTTTACAATTTCATTTTATTTCACTTAATTCAAATTAGTTTTCAATATTCCATTTCAATTCCAGTTTTATTCCTTTGCTCATTCCCAAAAATTTATTTTCAATCCACCATTTTGGTTTACACCCACTTATATTTAAACTGGATTTCAAATTCCATATGAATTTGATTTATCTTTCATTTATAAATATTGAATTCAATTCATTTCAAACCATTTTAATTTGTCATTTCTTCAATTAGTTTCACTTTTTATTTTCATTTCAATACTTCGCTTTGTTTATCACAAATCAAATTCAATTCCAATTCCAGTTCTATTTTCTTACAAATTGGAAATGAATTTCAACATTAAATTTCACTTTCTTTTAATTGCAATTGTAAATTTATTTATTCATTCACAATATTATTTTCCACCTTAATAGATTTTATTCCATAACTATTTTTATCAGACTCCAGAGAATTTTAATATTTCAAAATCATTTTTTTGAAAATCAACCCAAACCAGTTTTCCAAACAACTTCCTTTTAAAACAATTTGGCAGTAATTCCTCTTCTAGAAACTCGAAAACGAACATCGATGATGTTGTAGCCATCATCGAAGTTATTTTCCAGCGACCGAAAAGAGTTTAGAGCTTTCGTCCCTTTAAAACATTTTTCCAAAACCTTGAAAACCATTTCCAAATCAAAATGAATTTAATCTTTTCCAAATTTCAAAATTTTCAATCCTTTCAAAAACATTTTCAAATATTCCTTTGGAATTTTACTTCAAATTATAAATCACATATACAATTTATATTTATAAATTCCATTTTTCGATGCCCGAAAGTCGACATTAATACGTCCACTATATATTAAGGTTGTCGCTTAACCAAATGCTCTGATGCCACTCTGTAACGACCCAATTTTTCGATGCCCGAAAGTTGACATTGATACGTCCACTATATCAAATGTCGCACAGTCGAAAGCCGAAAAACCGATCCGTTAGGGTTAAATAAGAAGAAGATAGAAGAATAAACAGAAACAATAACAGAATCTCACATTTCGCAGCGGGACAACATATAATAGATAAATGAATATCTGTAAAACAAAAGCACTGTATCAATTTACATACATCACATTATCAGAGTTTACAACGACATAATATAACACTGGCAGTTATTTTAACTTTCTCACATAGAAATTTTAACTTGCACCAACCCAAACGCAACGGACACTATATAGTATAAGTGAAACGTCTCGCCATCTAGCTTGAACTCCAGATCCCGCAGCAACTTTGGACTTCGCTCCAGAATAATGATAACCTGACTCTAGGCTGCCCGTGTGGAAAGTTATGGGCATCCAGAGTTTAGAAAGGGAACAATAAACTCCAGGTCAGTCATGAGACTGGTGTGAGATCTTAAAAACAGTTATTTTCATAAAGAAAATAAAAAGAAATCTTCTATGCTTTTGGAAAATGAAATTTCCATAAGGCCTCCCGCCACACACACAATGCAAGCGCACACTTGGAGGAGATTTCTCCTTATGACCTTCAAAAATCCTTGATACGCGAAACCATTTGATATTATAATTAGTTGATAGTGCCGAAAACCTTTCAAAAGTATAATATTAATCTTGGCCAGCATAGACATTTCGTGCTATGGCTATTATAGCTACCACGTTAAATGGCAGGTTATGCAACTAAAACCGTACAAGGCGCGTATTGGTTGATAAGATTTTCCAACAAATGGTCAGGCTAAGGAACTTCCTTACCGAAATGGAAACGCCTCTGGAAGGACGCTCCCAGAACCTAACCGGATCTCCGCTAACACAAGGCCGACGCTACCTCATGCTTTAACCAAGCTATAACATAGGTAACTAACACACAAGTATGTCATCCCCGGTCGTTACCGACCTTTATTCGAGGATCCATAGCCACAAAACAACAACCACAAAGTATAATAAATTTGCAGCATCAACATAGGCAAATATCTGGGCTCCATACCATGATATCACCTCTTATCCAGAAGAAAATGGACATACCCTAGGGGCGCGACCCCTAAAAACCTTGCCGCAACATTCCTGTTTCGACCATTTTTGGGTTGTGAGGCTTGACGAAGTCTCGTCCATAGAGCTACGCTTTTCACAAAAGCCATGCTTCGATCAACAAATGATCAGCAACACTTCGTATGCCACATTACCAAATTGGGAATGTATCACTAGTAACCATCAACTACAAAACCTTTGAGCTCGTACGTATCAGAGAAGGGTGTTAAGCTAAGAGAATAAATTCTCCGCCACCAATAGAAATTAATTTGATAGAATCCAGCTGTACATCTCAAAGTGTAACGTCAGACACACATCCATATAAGTCCGCTCCGGGATCGAGCAGAACCGAAGGCACTTCAAAAGAAGCCCTTGCAATCCGGGTATTCACTAATCACGTCCAGAATCCCCATCACAAAGTGTGATAAAATCTCTATACCGAAGCAACTCGGTGTAGAGACATTCGACAGGAAATCCTTGCGCTTTTGAAAATACCCGGTCTTCAACACCATCTTCAAAGCAATCCCATTTCGTCGTATCATTATTCGGAATGGGTTTTATGACACAAAGTCCTCTCCCAGCTAATTCGACTAACGAGCGCTTATTTTTAAAAATAAATATTACATTCAGATTTCAAACAAATCACAACAATTTTCACTTTGATCTTTTAAACAAAAGTTCCATCACAATCACAAAGGTTCGATGTGGTTTTCGAATATCCATTTGGAATCCGACCCCCGGTCGCATCGAAATTCAAACGCCATCTAAAGGCCAATATTGATAGTCGGTTATTTAACTATCAATCAACATTCACAACAATTACTGAATTTCAAATAATTTTCCCCCAGTTATTTAATTTCAAAATATGTTTGCAAGATATATTTTCACACTCCAACCATTTGAAAACAAATTCAAATCACTTTTCACTCGTGGAATAAGATTCCCGATATTATTTATTTCCACTGAAAGTCTGCCGAGTTTAAAAACTTTAAAATAATTCAAAACACTTATTCAAAATATACTTGGAAATACTTAGAATAAAAACTATTTTAAAACACTTGCTTATATATTTGTTATGAAAATATCATACTAATATCTTGTATGAAACTTCAAGTCCAAACCAATTTTAGAATAAAATTAGTATATAGGGTATAAATATTTAAATAACCTTTTTCTAAAGCAAATATTATTTAAATCTTTAAATATTCACTTCTATAATTAATCAAATAAATCTTTACTTTATTGTTTTTCAAAATAACTTAAGAAAATATTTTCTCCAAAATATCCTTTTTAAAACCATCTCTAGAACTTTAATTTATACTTGAAAGCTACTTTGAAAACATACTCGACTTTCCACGGAAAATACGCTTTCCATTTCAAAATGGTCCATTTAAACTTGTTAATAAACCCTTCTCGATTTATTTTAAATTTATGTTCCAAATCCGTAAATTCCTTTCAACACTTTTAAAAATAACCCAATGTTTATTTTTAAAACAAAATTCCCTTTCCTTTACAAATTCCCATTGTGAATTTAGATTTCCAAATATCAACTGATATACGATTTTCAAATCGATTCCCAAGTATTCACTTTCAATACCAAATCAATTTTCAAATTGATTTCCAAATTTATTTCAAACACCAAATCAAATCCCAAATTGATTTCCAAATTTATTTCCAACCTACAAATCAATTTTTAAATTGATTTCCCAAAGATTTTCAAATTCCAAATCAAATTTTCCAATCGATTTTCCAAATTTATTTTCTTTTAAAATAGATCTCTTTATTTCTTCCAAACTATTTAAAAATCGGAATTTGAAATAAATTCTTCAGCTTTTTAGCAATATTGCTTAAAATCCATTTATTAAAATCTTTTACCATAATTTGGAATTTATTCAATAGGATTTCAAAAATAAAACTTTATCCTTTTAAAATTCTTTTTAATTTATCAATTCTCAAAAATTAGTTTACTATAGATTTTCTACTTGAATTTCAAAAATCCAATTTTATTCATTACTGGTATCCTACGATACCAAAAATATATTCGGCTAAATTATAGCCTTCAACGATTTCAATCACAAATATAATCACACACAGATTATAAAATCAACACACAATATTGAAACAAATTCAAATATTTGAGGAATTTAATTGGATCCCTCCAACCTGTTTCCCTGCATCCACAGACGTTAGCACAACAATTATATACCAATTCCACTTCGAGGTGGAATATCACGGTATATGGTTTTAATATATAATATCATCCGCTATTATGCGGCGCATAGGGTCTCATCCGCTATATAATGCGGGAAATCAATCACTCCAAATACATATATAATACCAGTTCCACTTCGAGGTGGAATATCGCGGTATATAGGTTTAATATATAATATCATCGGCTATTATGCGGCGCATAGGGTCTGATCAATACAACTGATAAAAATTTATCAATGAAGCACGCAATCAACAATTTAAATTTAATTATCACAATTCAACAATCAATCAATAACTGAAATTTTCAATTATTATAATTTGAGTGAGAAGATCTCACCTTTAATTTGCATGCAATCTGTTTGTGCCAAAATTGGTCACAAATACCCAATAGCCGTTGAGAGCACCCGTTCACAATCACAGATCTCAAATATCAGATATGTAGAGAAATATATATGAAAATCACTCAGCAAATTCACAGTAAGAACAATAAACAACATAGGATTTATAGTGGTTCGACGATCTTGCCTACGTCCACTCTGAAGTTTTTGTCTTTATTGATTCACTTGATGATTTCAATCAATTACAGCGGATTACAGTTGATAATAGCTCTGAAATCTGATTACAACAGCGGTAATGAAGAGTAGAATTGAATCCGGTAGAGTCTGGACGTCTAATGGCCAAAAGATCCCCTTTCTGTAGGCTTCAGGGTGCTATTTATAGGCGTAGGAGGCCCAGTCTCATTCAAACTTCGGGAGACTTCTTCTGGCACGTGAGTGGGCCCACGCGACCGACCCCACCAAGTTTCGACTCGATCTGAGATCGATACGAAGTGATTTCGTATCCATCAAAAAATGACCCAATCGAGTTGAAACTTGGCAGGAATAATCTTTACCTTGAATGGAAGCTACTGTGAAAATTTCGTTGCATTTGGATCAGCGGTTCAGGAGATATGATCGATACGAATTGGGGTGCTTCGGTTGGCTGTTTGGTTCGAACCGATCACTTCGAACCCACGCGTTCGAATCGATGGGTGCACGTGGTTCTGTAGTGACGCGGCGTGCACTCCTCGTATCGATCCTACTTTTGCTCCGAGTTGACCTCTTCGTATCCACGAATTTTGCCTTGTTTGTATCATGAGCCATGACCCAGTTTGCACCGATGGATTCGAATCTAGGATCGATACGAAGGGGATCGAGACGGATCGAGTGGATACGAATAGGGCAGATTCCATGGATACGAAATAATGATTTGTCATTCTTGATGGTTGTGAGGACGATCGATATGAAGCAGTGCTTGGGCACGAGACCGATCGATTCGAAGTAGGGTATGCCGATGGATACGAATGATGGATTCGAACTGCTCGTACTCAATGGATACGAACGTGCCGAGTGGATGTCCATCTGATCGATTCGAAACCGATCGATTCGAGGTGATCGATATCACTGCTGATCGACTCGAATGTGATCGATTCGAAATACATGGAGCCTGATGGATTCGAAATGGACATCTCCTCCACATTTTGATGGATACGAACAACATCCTTTGGCTAACTTGCATCGATCATATCTCGTTCATACGAACTCCGATTAACCTAAAATTTGGAACACTGGCTTTCATGGCTTTGCTTGTCATGTCTTGTCAATTGTAGCCTGATCCGGGCTCGGACAAAATTCATCGATATCCATAGCGAAGCGAAGTACAACCAATCTCTGAGACGAACTGTCTTTTGTTTTCGATCAATCTTTTGGTATCGCGGCCTTGCCAAAAGGCGTGATAACATTTGCCCCCCAAAATATGCCTTGCGGTAGGAAGACATGTTTTGTAATGCCATGATCTGGATGTTCATATCCTGTTGATGACCTGTACAGAGAGTGATAGTCTTTCCTGACCATGAATGACGATCGTTCGAGATTGCCTGTCATTTGAGGCGAAGCGTGATCGTTCGTGGTCGAGTGCCGTTCAAGGCAGGTTGTGATCGTTCGCGATCGTGTGCCGTTCGAGGCAAATTGTAACCGTTCGAGGTCGGGTGCCGTTTGAGGCGAATTGTGACCGTTCGAGGTCGGGTGCCGTTCGAGGCGAATGAGTGTGCCCGGAGGGGACTTAATATTATCGATACCAGGCACACGTTCGAGTGGGTCCCTGGATCGTTTGTCAGGGCGGTTTATCGCCATCTCAGAGCATGCCTAAGGACCGTTCGTGACCCCGTACATGTGTAAGTAGCTTAGCCATTTCAGAATTATCAAAACCAAATATCTATTCAAGATGAGTTTTAAAATAGAAATGTCCAAACAAACCAAGTCTAAATGTCCAAATCAAAACGAAACAAAAGCAAAGCAAGGATGTCAAAGTGTAAGTTCCCACTACGAAACGGTCAATGATCATTCAGAGCATGCCTGGGGATCGTTCGCGATCTCATACATGTGTAAATGATTTAATTGTGTTAGTGGGAAGCTTACGACTTGTTCATTGTTATTTCAATCAATTGATAATCATACGGTATCCCGGTTCAAGGCCACCCCTGGCCGATGTAGACGGTGGTCGCTCTGGATCCACTGCTGGAGTTCGCCTCGTCACATACTAAAGGAGCATACCGTTCCTGATATGCCCTTCCACCTCGTCATTCAGATGCTTACAATCATTAGTGTTATGACCGTTCAATTCATGAAATACACAAAACTTATCTGATTTTCTTTCATCGGAAGTTGGATCCCTTCGCATTGGTCTACGATACGGAACCTGCTCTTTGCTATCCTGATAAATTCATTCCAGACTCTCATTCAGCTCAGTGTAAGTGGTGAATCGCGGCTCCCTCCGTTGCCGCTTTGACATGTCCCCGTCATTCTCAGTCTTTCTTTTACTTTTACTAGTCTCCACACCCTTTCCGGGTGTATTCCCGCCTTTGATCGCATAAATATCAATTCCTTCTCCTTCTTCTCTTTCGGTGTTTGCATCTTCTAATCGTAAAAACTTTTCTGCCTCGTCGTAGAATTCCCCTAGATCCACAGGTGGATCTTTAGTCAACGAATTTTTGAACACTGTGCCGTCAGCTACTACGGACACAGCTGCCATCACAACCATAGATGGATCTGGTCGATCCACTGAAGCTACTGCCGCATTGAAGCGCGCTAGAAAATTTCTCAAAGTCTCCCCGGCTTTCTGCTTTAGAGTTGCCAAAGTCATCACATTCTTGGGTCTTGTAATGTGAACCCTGAATTGCCTCATAAATCTCTCAGTTAAATCATTCCATGTTTCGATAGATCCATTCTCTAGTTGTCTAAACCATAACGCCGCAATATCCACTAAGTACAATGGAAAGCACCGAGCCATAACCTCCTCTGATGCCCCCAGCACTTCCATATGCCTCATATACTTTGTTAGATGAACCGTGGGGTTTGTTCTCCCGTTATACATGTCCAACAATGGTAACTTGAAATCTGGTGAGTTCCTAGCTCGTCTGATTGCCGTGGTAAAAGGGCTTTTATTAACATCCTCTAAATCTTTGTTTACTAATCCGCTCTCATGGCTCGCCTGACCATCTCCGCCAACCTGTCATTGTCTCCGAGATGCAATGTTCGTGCATCACTTTCAACCTGCCCCCCGAGTTCACGAGGGAATTCTGGGATCTGCCCCCTTGACTGAGCTTTCACTCCTCTGCTACTCCCAGGTTGTGCAGATGCTCCTCTCTCTCTCTCCGAGATTGGACCAACATTCTCCATGTGCGTGCCTCCTAATCCAGGTGCTACGCCGGATGGTCCTGCTCCATTCTGGACTCCATCAGGTTCTCTATTCTGTGCTCCAAGTTGCCCTATCTGTTGAAATAGACTCTGGATCAACTCCTCCTGTTTCTTCATCATTGTCTCCATCTCGTCCCTAGTGATGAAGACTGAAGCTTGGTTTGCACCTAAAGAAGCCTCTTGACTCCCTTCATGCTGACTTCGCTCTGGCCTTGGCCTTCTACTCGATTGTCTCGTCATAATTTCTCAAATCTGAACTTTCAAACTCTATGAATCAACTTCTAATTGGTAGAACTCCTGAATTAGCCTTCTCGATGAAAGCACCAAATTGTTTGTGCCAAAATTGGTCACAAACACCCAATAGCCGTTGAAAGCACCCGTTCACAATCACAGATCTCAAATATCAGATATGTAGAGAAATATATATGAAAATCACTCAGTAAATTCACAGTAAAAACAATAAACAACACAGGATTTGTAGTGGTTCGGCGATTTTGCCTACGTCCACTCTGATGTTTTTGTCTTTATTGATTCACTTGATGATTTCAATCAATTACAACGGATTACAGTTGATAACAGCTCTGAAATATGATTACAACAGCGGTAATGAAGAGTAGAATTGAATCCGGCAGAGTCTGGACGTTGAATGGCCAAAAGATCCCCTTTCTGTAGGCTTCAGGGTGCTATTTATAGGCGTAGGAGGCCTAGATCTCGCTCAAACTTTGGGAGACTTCTTCTGGCACGTGAGTGGGCCCACGCGACCGACCCCACCAAGTTTCGACTTGATCTGAGATCGATACGAAGTGATTTCGTATCCATCAAAAAATGACCCAATCGAGTTGAAACTTAGCAGGAATAATCTTTACCTTGAATGGAAGCTACTGTGAAAATTTCGTTGCATTTGGATCAGCGGTTCAGGAGATATGATCGATACGAATTGGAGTGCTTCGGTTGGCTGTTTGGTTCGAACCGATCACTTCGAACCCATGCGTTCGAATCGATGGGTGCACGTGGTTCTGTAGTGACGTGGCGCGCACTCCTCGTATCGATCCTACTTTTGCTCCGAGTTGACCTCTTCGTATCCACGAATTTTGCCTTGTTTGTATCATGTGCCACGACCCAGTTTGCATCGATGGATTCGAATCTAGGATCGATACGAAGGGGATCGAGACGGACCAAGTGGATACGAATAGGGCAGATTCCATGGATACGAAATAATGATCTATCACTCTTGATGGTTGTGAGGACGATCGATACGAAGCAGTGCTTGGGCACGAGACCGATCGATTCGAAGTAGGGTATGCCGATGGATATGAATGATGGATTCGAACTGCTCAGACTCAATGGATACGAACGTGCTGAGTGGATGTCCATCTGATCGATTCGAAACCGATCGATTCGAGGTGATCGATATCATTGCTGATCGACTCGAATGTGATCGATTCGAAATACATGGAGCCTGATGGATTCGAAATGGACATCTCCTCCATATTTTGATGGATACGAACAGCATCCTTTGGCTAACTTGTATCGATCATATCTCGTTCATACGAACTCCGATTAACCTGAAATTTGGAACACTGGCTTTCATGGCTTTGCTTGTCATGTTTTGTCAATTGTAGTCTGATCCGGGCTCGGACAAAATTCATCGATATCCATAGCGAAGCGAAGTACAACCAATCTCTGAGACGAACTGTCTTTTGTTTTCGATCAATCTTTTGGTATCGCGGCCTTGCCAAAAGGCGTGATAACACAATCCATTTCCTATCCAGTTTGTTTTCTTCATGGTTTTAGACCTTGCATAACAATTATACGATTTTATTAATATTCGAAATAAATTCGAATAATAAATTCCTATTGGATAAATTTAATTAACCAATGATTTTAATTTCAAAATTAAAGTTTGATTTTTAAACAAATTTCTTTTTAACAAAATATTTTCTTTGAAAATAATCTATATAGATTTTAAAATCTATATTTTCTCTCTCTCTTTTTTCTTCAACTTAATCTATATTACCATTTAAAAATTCCTATTTCTAAGTCTTATGTATGTGGATATACATATATTTACTGAATTGAAATCAAAATTATTTTATACTTTACAAAAATAAAGTTTCTGTTAGCATAAAAATTTATCACAGTAAACCTTTCCCCCACCCTTTTTTTTCTTTCCCTGATTTATATTTTCCATTTATATACACAATCTATAAATTAATAAGTAAGTAAAACTACCTTACAAGATTTCTATGCGACCCACTCCATCAACACTCGAACGAATGCCCCTCAACTTCTCCTACCAAAAAATCTGACATCGCCATGCCCTACATCGAGTCGTCGAGCAACTGCCGTCGCTCTGCTCCTTTGCTCGAATTCGAGTTCAACATCAAAGTCGTACAAATCAAACCCATTGCGGATCCCTAATTTGTGACCTCCACTGCATCGCCTACACCACCCCAGTCGCCAACACCTGAAGCCATTACTTTCCTTCTCTAGATCGTGGTTAAAATCAAGTTGAAAACGCTCGAGCTCTGGCGTACATGGTGTCGTTGTCTTTGCCATGAAATCCACACCGAGCGCACCCAAATTCTCGATCGTGCTGCTACCATCCAAAATGCCTCGCGGTTAAACCACACAATGCTCGAGACTCCCCTCAACAATGACGCCTCACTGTCGCGAGCGCACGGTCCAGTTCTTCGCCACCAGAATCGCTTGAGGAAGGCTGCTCTATGAATTGGGTTTTGATTTATTATATTTGAATGATTTTAATTTCGAATTGAAGAAGAAGAGAGGGATTTTGTTTATTGCAGAAGGAAACAGCGGCCATGATTTTTGATTTGTCTTTAAAAGAGAAGAATCGATTTCATTAATTATTTTTTTCTTTTCTTTTATTTTTAAAGAAGATACGTGTTTTCAATTTATCTTATGTGTTTGACAAATGGAAGATATCTGTTCTGTGAGCGTACGTGTGTTGGAAAGAGTGATATAGTGATACAAAAATAAAATTTGAAGTAAAACAAAACAAATTTGACAAGTCAGCTTATTTAAATTTGAATTTCAATCGTCATAAGATCATCATTCAAAAATTTTGACTCCCTACCGAGACATGCTGTCAGGCATTTGTAATGTTATACGCCTATTTCGAGCACAATGGAAATGGTTCCGAGTCCAAATTCGATAGTATGGAGAAGATAGTTTTTTGAACCAGTTATTAAATTAAATTTCGATATAATTTTCAACGCGTTTGCTCATCGTACGATCACACAACAACTCCGGATGCTATGGAAATCGAAATCCAATAATAATACCATATTACGGATCCAATGGAACTAGTTTCGTCGAATTCCGAGACTGTTCCTCGGAAGGCTATTTTTAAATAACGATTTAAACAATAAATTTTCAAAACTGAACAAAACGTTATCAAATCAAATTCGAAAGCTTCCATTATCTTCAGTATTATCAATATAAAGTTTCTAAGCCATGAAAATATTTTTAATCAGCTTATAACTAAATATTCAAATTTTTATCCATTTTCAATAAATTAAATTCAATAATTTAATTGCCAAATTCATTCTGATATTTGAAATTCAAGTCAAACTATCTTCCAAACATTTAAAATCACTTAAATATTTTCAAATTCAAATGCCAAAAATTCTGGGTCGTCACAGGTCGTATCTCAGCCACACCCTATTTGACTAAATCCCATCGTAGGTGGAACTTAGCACTCCATGCATTGTGATGGTCGTATGACGTTTTTTAAAAATCATTGCTCTGGCTTGAAGTGATTGCATTTTATTGGTGAAATAAGAAAATACGGCAAAGTCAGCTGTTCTTATTACAAATTCAGATTTTGAAATGCATAAACAAACTACAAATGAAAAGTAGACTAAATAAATAAATAAAGCATGTTATGAGTAATAGAGATGAAGACTTTCGCTGTTCTAGGCTCTCGGCAAAGTGAGACCATCAACGGTCGATAGTTTAAATGTGGTCTCCAAGACTTTCTTCAATGACATACGACCCTTCCCATGTTGGTTTCATATGTGAAGGAACCGGATAAATTCTCTTGAGGACGAGATTGCCGAGTTTAATGGTTAGGGGCCGGACCTTGGCATTGTACAATCAGACGACTCGACTTCGGTATGCGGCTGCCCTCAAACCCGTCTCTTCTCGCTTCTCATCCAATAAATCCGAAGATTCGACAAGCAATATAGCATTTGTCTTTGGATCCTAATATGTGACACGATGAGATGGTACTTCAATTTCGACCTGCATAACGGCTTCCGAACCATAGGAAAGTGAAAACGGAGTGTGGCTGGTTGCGGATTTGTGGGTTGTTCGATAAGCCCATAGGGGCATAGGAAGTTCATCGACCCATTTGACCCTGGTCATTTCCAGATGTTTCTTCAGAATGGACTATATAACTTTATTAACAACTTCAACCTATCCATTCGCTTGATGGTGCGCGACCGTGAAGAACTTCTTCTAGATGTGGAATCATTGAAAGAAATTCTTAAATTCAACACTGTCGAACTATGCTCCATTGTTGGTAATAATGGTATGTGGAAGGCCAAATCGAAAGATAATGATGTGTACTACAAAGTTGATTACTTCCTTTATTTTTATAATAGCAAGGTGCTCAGCTTTTGCCCACTTGGTAAATTAATCAACAACAACGATGGCGTAATTTGCACCACCTTTGGCTAGAGGTAGAGAACCAATAACACAATGCCCCATACCACGAATGGTCAGGAAATGACCATCTGAGTCATTTCGGTAGGCGGGGCTCTTGGAATCCGAGCATGTTACTAGAATCGGTCACATTTTCTAGCGTAATTCAATGCGTTGCGATTTACAGTTGGCCAATAGCATTTGTACCATAGCTTTGGCAAGAGATTGGCCCCGGTGTGATCGCCACACTCCTTCACGTACATCATGCGATACTCATTTGATTTCATCATGGGCGATACACCGAAGTAAAGGAATAGAGTACCCTCTTCTATACATGACTCCATTCTGAATAGTGAATCGTGAAGCCTTTCAAAGAATTATTTTTTTCACTTCTACGCTCCGGTAGGGTCCCGTGCTCGAGATATTTTCTGGACGGGGTCATTCATGATTCCTTATCGGGAATGACTTCAAATACTGAGTTTGTTTTGATCTGATCGATGCTCGGGGAAGATAATGTTTCTATGGAAACGATTCCATTTGCTGTGACCCACTTGTACTGACTAACTTCGCTAAGGAATCAGCCTTCTGATTGCATTCTCGAGGTGTGCAAATGATGGAATAATAGTTGAACTGATCCAATATTTCCTTAACCTAGGCAAGATAGGCAGCAAGCCATCGATCATTGGCCTGGTACTCCCCTCGAACTTGACACACAACCAACTGCAAATCACAGAAAGTCTCCACAGCAATAATTCTAAAATATCTGGCAGGTCCCATTCCGACAAGTAGGGCTTTATATTCGGCCTCGTAGTTAGTTACACGAAAATCAAACTTTAAGGCAAAGCATATAGATCGGGCTTCAGGAGTTTCAAGTACAATGCCGGCGCCTGAGCAGCGGTCATTTGATGCACCATCAGTACGTAGCTTCGAGACATATTTAGGAGATTCACTAGTTTTGAGCAAGTCCTCCGGGATAGTGAATTTAATGATGAAATCTGCTAGGACTTGTCCTTTAATAGCTCGCCTTGGAGTGTAAGTGATGTCGAACTGACTCATCTCGATATTCCACTTCAGAAACCTTCCAGACGTCTCCGCCAACATAAGGACCTATCGTAACGGTTGGTCGGTGTATACGATGATAGGATGAGCTTGAAAATATGGTCGAAGCTTCCTCGAGGTAATGACAAGACAATAAGCCAACTTTTATAGCTTCATATAATTTCGTTCTGCTTCGGTCAGTTGTTTGCTTATGTAATATACTAGTCGTTGTATCCAATCCTCCTCCCGAATTAAGGCGGCACTGATTGTGTTTTCTAACATCGCCATGTAGATGTACAATCTCTCATGATCAATAGGCTTTGATAGAATAGGTGGGGTGGATAGATGTTGAACCAGTGCTCGGAATGTGCCTCGCATTCTATAAGTCTATTCAAAAGTTTTTTCCCTTTTCTGATCAGATCGAAGAAGGGATTGCATTTGCCGGTGGATTTTGAAATGAACCTACTCAGTGCTGCCACTTTTCGTTGAGGCTCCGAACCTGCTTTATAGCCTAAGAGTCTCAAGATTTTTGATTGCCCAGATCTTCTCGAGACTGGCTTTAATTCCTCAAGCATTGACCATAAATCCTAGGAATTTTCCAGATGCGACCCCAAAGTGGCACTTCAACGGGTTGAGTTTCATTCTATATTCTTGGAGGATGTTGAACATCGATTCTAGGACTTTGATATGATCAGTGGAGAACCGTGATTTCACAAGCATGTCATCCACATATATCTCCATGGTTTATCTGATCTGGTTAGCAAAAATTAGATTAATTAGCCGTTGGTAAGTTGCTCTGGCGTTCTTGAGTCCAAATGGCATGACTTTGTAGCAGTAAAGTCCCAAATCGATGGCGAAACTAGTATGCTCCTGATCGAGCAAGTGCATGGGTATCTGGTTGTAGCCAGAATACGTATCCATGAAGGATAAGAGTTCACATCCAACTGTTGAGTCTACGAGTTGTCGATTCGGACAAGTGGACAATTGTCTTTAGGCCAAGATTCATTCAAGTCTGAGTAATCAATGCCTGTTCTCCATTTCTCATTAGCCATTCTGACAAGTACAGGATTGGATACCCATTTCGAATGTTGTGCATCTTGAATAAACCAATTCAACTTGAGATTATCTACCTCTTCCTTAAGGGTGGTAGATTTTTATGGATCCATACCATGCTTTTTCCCTTGATCGGGACATGCCGCGGGTCAATGTTCAATGTATGGCTTGCGATCCTGGGTGATTCCACGCATATCGAAATGTGTCCAGGCAAACACGTCGAGGTTTGCCCGGAGAAATTCAACCGATTCCTCCTACATCTATTGCTTAGCTGAATCATCATTATCGTCGATCGGAACATCGATCGTCAACTCGGCCGGGGAAGCTTAACTGTCTTTACTTTCATCTTCACTTTTTGTATCTCTTGGTTAAGACCCCTTGGGAATTGGTTGGGGTGCCCGGGCCTAGGCCCAGGCGTTAGCTCTCAATTTTCCACAAAGCGGACGTAGAGAGATCCCTCACGCCCTTTCCCTTTTCTTTTCGATGTGCCTCCTATAGCTCGGCAACATAACAGGCTCGTCTAGCAGCCCGGTCTCTCTGAACGACTCCAACTCTGCTATCAGTAGGGAATTTTAAAGTCAGACACTAAGGGGAAATGGCAGCCCTAAAATTAGCTAGGGTCGGTCGGCCCAAGAAAGCATTGTAGGACGAGTCTATGTCTAATAAAACAAACTGTAATATCCGGACTCTTCGGCTTTCTTCAATTCCCAATTCCACTGGTAGCTCCACTATCCCAGTGGTTATAATCGCAATTCCATTGAAGCCATGAATGCAAGATTGGGAAGGCTTCAAATCTTTTGTTTCCATCTTCGTCTGATCATAAGCTCGCTTAAACAAAATGTTTATTGAATTCCATTGTTCACTATGATCCTATTCATCCAAGTAGGACCTAGAGCTGAAATGACAATTGGATCAATGGTTGGGGCTTCGACTCTGTCATCATCCCTGCCTTGAAATACGATGTTGTTTGTCATCGTTTTCTGTTGCTTGGCCAGAGTCCTGTCTTCCAAATAACTATAACATTCGAAGCTCGCATGTCTAAGAGAGCTGGCATACGACTCCATTTCCTTCCATCTCCGATCAGTTGGATGAGGACCTCCACTGACAGTATTAATCACCATTCTCCCATCCGTAAGAGCGAGTTCCCCCGGTCTCGCTTGATTTGATATTTGGTTTTGATTCGATGGGCCGCACCTCCACACTGCGACATCTGAACAAACTGCTCCAACTTTCTCTCTCTTATTAACTTCTCATTAATATCCTGTAAATGACGGCATTCATTCGTGTTATGTCCATAGCTATCGTGAAATATGCAAAACTTCCATGTTGGAATCTGTTTTTCTGACGATTGCTTTGGAGCAGGTTTCTTATATTGAATAGTATTGCAGGTCTGTAAGTACAAATTTTCCAACGACAAATTTAAAGAAGTATGATTGTAAAACACAAGAGCCCTACATTGTGGCCACGATTTTGATCCCTTTTCATGTTTTGATTTCAATTGCCTTTCTGTTTATTCTATATGTTCAATTGCACCTTTCTGAAACTCTCCTCGGTTTGTTTAACAATGATATTGCTTTAGATTTCTTCCACACTGGACCCTGCGTCATTCTTTTTCCTAGACTGTTTCGCATCCTCCTTTCCTAAGAACCAAGCTGCCTTGGAATAGCAACGGTCTAATGATGCAAGGGGTTTTTCAGCCAACCAGTTGCCAAATTCAAAATCGGGATTGATCCCCTTAGTTAGTGCCATCAAAATAGAATTGTCATTGGGATTACTAATCTCAGTGCATGCAGCATGAAACCTCTCGAGATAACGTCTAAGTGTCTCTCCGAGAGCTTGAGTGACACTAGAAAAGGTGTTAACATCGTTCAGCTTTGTCACATGCATGCAAATTTATTCAAAAAACATAGTTGCTAGCTAGTCAAAACATGAGATAGATTGAAGGGGTAGACGAGTAAATAACATAGTCGTTATGTTCCCTAGGGAAATTGGGAAACTTCGGCACTTGACCGCATCATCGGCTCGTGCAACATTCATTAACCATTCATACTATGAGATGTGCTGGTTAGGATCAGAGCTCCCTTCATAAATGGGTAGAGTTAGCATTCTGAATCACTGAGGCGGTTCAACATAGAGTACATCATCAGTGAGGGGTATGACTTTGGGAGATTCCCTAGTCATCATTGGTGAGGCCCTAACTTTCGTGGATCATTTGACGGATCATTGTTAGGATATCCGACATTTGGACGTTCTTGGAATGCTGTGCCAAGGTTTTGTCGTGTTCCATAATGTGAGGATGGGCCGATCACGGTCTATATCTTGCCTCCTTTGCTCTAGGTTTTCAAGAACATAAGGCTCAGGAGTATAATTGCGTTGACATTGAGTCAGATCTGTTTAGTTTTGAGCGTCAACTTCCAATTCAATAGCGACGGTAGCAGTGTGGTTGTCAGTAGTGTGATAAGGAACAATACCTCCTCGGGAGGAGGGTCCTGTCTAATGACTGGTTGATGAGCCAGCTCTCGATTGCCCAAGATTTAATGTGCATTGATGTCCAATGGCCTGTGTATATCTTACATCTAGTTATGGGCACGTGTATCGGTGGTTGTAGTCAGAAGAGGCTGAACTCTCAGTGGATGAATAGGAAGCCTGACTCCTTTTGGATCTCCTTCATCATTCATGGTTCAGTCGATTGGTCAATTCCGCGTTAGCACGGAGTTGTTGAGTAAGCTACTAGCGGCTTTGCATCAGCTTTTGCATTAGCAGCTGAAACTCTTCCCTAGTGACAAGGCCTTGCAGACTTAAAGGTCTGGCAGCATTCTAGACAGTGGGATGAAGTTGCACGGGGTTCTGTCTGTCCCGTCCTTTTGGATCTATAGCTGTAGAAATAGTCTACGTGTTGACCATGGTGGGTGGCGAAGCTCTCTCTTAGACTTAGTACAAATCTAAATAGGATGGAAGAATTTCTGAACTTGAAATCTAGATCTCCTTATATTCTTGCAATCCGATATAGGTAGTAGATCCAATGGGTATGAGAAAAAATAGTTTTTTCTTAGTGAAAGCACTAAAGTGTTTGTATCAAAATTGGGTACAACACTCTTCAGATGTGTTTGAAGAGATAAAATGATGAAGATAAATGTAAAATGAGAAATATCTAACAAACACACCAATTGATAAACTGGAAAAATGCACAGAAATACACAAATTTAGAGTTGTTTGGCGTATGGCCTACGTCCACTATGAAATGGCTGACTTTTGTTGATTTTTGCTTGCTGGTTACAAGGAGTTACAATAGTATAATTCAAGTAAAATAGCAATTTCGGTAGTGTTTGGATGTAGAAGAGCCTAAAAGTCCATTTTTTGTAGGTCCAAGGTCACTATATATAAGCAAAGGCAGCAAATATCTCATCCGGATCTCAGAAGACTTCCTTTCCCACGTGAGTGGGCCCACGAGAGCGAGATCAGGTTATTTAGGATCGATATGGGAGCGATACGAATTGAGTTTGTATTGATCCAAAAATAGTCCTTTAAGGCTGAAATTTGTCGGGTACATTCTTGGGGATGTATGCAAGCTCCTGCGAAAATTTGGTGGCATTTGGACTTGTAGATTTTGAGTAATGATCAATGCAAATTTAAGTTTGTTGAAGACTGTCAAGTTTGCGTCGCTTCTGTTCACATCGCTTCCAGGCACGTGCTAACCAATGACATAGCACTATCTTTTAGGATCGATCCACTTTTCATATCGAGTGATCGAGTCTTTCCTATAGACGCGCCTCTTTCGTATCGACCGAGCTTAGCCTCGTTCATATCGATTAATTGCTATGCAGTTCGTATCGATCATTATTGCTCCATTTCGTATCGATCAATGAGAGTGTCCCTCGTATCGGTCCATCTGGCATTATTCGCATCGGTCATTAGCCGATTGATACGAATAGGGTGCATCGGGGGATCAATATAAAGTAATGGTTTTTTATGGCTTTGATGGATACAAAGTAGACGTGGATGGATCGACAGGAATAAGCTGGGGCATGATGGATGTGAAGTAATATGAGTATGGATGTATATGAACCTTGTGTGTTCCATGGATGTGAACGAGTTTGATTTTGATGGATACGAAGGAGGCTGCTTTAGATGGATGCGAATGAGGATGGATACAAAGAATGTTTCTTTGGATGGATCCAAATGAAACCTATACGAAGGAGGCGGGACGATGGATACGAATGAGTGCACTACTTGATTTGCATCGATCATATCTTCAGCATATGAATTCGGATTGATTTGAAATTTAGAACGTTGGATTTCATAGCTTTGATTGTGGTGTCTTGTTAATTGTATCTTGATTTGGACTTGGGCAAAATTTACCAGCATTCATAATGAACTTGTGTATAACTAGTCTTTACTATCTTTGGTTTTCATTCAATTCCTTGATCTCACGGCCATGCCAAAAGGTGAGATAACAACTTCATCTAAGGTAGTGGCCAATTTCCGCATCATCGATGTCGGAATATGGTTGGAGTGAGGTTTGGTGACCATTTTAATGGAGTTCTAAAAGCTTGGGGAAGAAGAGGAGTGAACGATTTAGATGATGAAGTCACTTGTATCGATACTAGGCATGGATCAATCTAAGACACTGCGGAGTGGTTTGTCGATCGATCCAAGATAAAGTGATTCTTATTGATAATGGAGGATGATGTGTCATACCGATCTGGGGTGAGATTTGTTCGAATCGATCTAAGTAATAGTGCTTCATGACAACGAAGTGGGGATCTTCATATTGTGTCATGATAGGGTTTCGTATCGACTCGAGACGATTGATACAAAGGCTTTGAACTTGCTGATCGATATGAAGGGGTCACACCTGATCGATATGAAATTCATTATTTCTGATGGATACAAACTACACGCCCGAAGATCAATACGAAGGCGCCTTTGTTGATCGATACCAACTTGTATCTTGATGGATTCGAATAGCACCCTAGACCGGTACGAATTGGAGATTTGGTGATCGATCCAAGTTGACCTTTGACGAATTCGATACCCCTAGCATACTTGAACATATGACTCCGACAAGCTTCTTCTCTACATAATTTGACTTGACCATTTCATTGCATTGGCTACTCTTTGAAGCTCGTCGATGGAATTGTTGCTAGACAAATTTGACGAACTTTAACTTGGATCGATTTTTGAAGCCAGGATGGCACGATTGTAATGGTCAACGATGGCGGTCATTGATATTAGACTTCAAAGTCCCGTCGTTTCAACATCTTGTTAATATTCATAGAACTTTCTTAAGTACTATACAATACTGCATTGCACAACACACTCAAGCACTTCACTCTGGGTCACACATGAGCTTATTATCACCTAATCATGGTTTTTTAGTGAGTTGACTAGTTATGGAACTTGAAAGTTCACATCAAGAGGAGATTCAGAGTCCACCTCCTTTGATAATAGAGATGCCGGCCATTGCGGCCGAAGTCATAAGTCCCGCTCCGGACGAGCTACCAGGAGGAATCTTTATTGGGAAACCATAAGATTCTACACCATCTAACGTCTCCAAAGATATTTTGGGGAGAATATGCTTAAGATATGGGATATCGCTAAATGATGTTCTACTACCAGGGCCGAACGACAGGCCACATACTCCCCCAAAAGGGAATACCGTATTTAACCGATTTTCCTGTACTATCGGGACACTCCCACCATTATTTCGGTATATCTGGGAGGTGTTGTTTTACTTAGGAAACTCTATCATAGTTGCATCCAAATGGATATGCATTATTGAACAATTTATTCATTATCTTCATGGAGCACCTTTTTCGGCCCCCGACTCCAGAGGAAGTCAGATTCTAATTTAACGTAAATATTCGAGGAGATAATCCCTCTTTCACATTCCTAGAATAATCCAAAAATTGTCAAATTGTGATTGGAACTTAGGCCAGACTTTGCTACTTCATAACTGAATGGTTCTATGTCCGGTGCCCACCAGGATCCGCTAAATGGTGGTTAGTCAAACATTAGTGCCACAATTTCCCTGGCGAATGATGGGATAGTTGCAATCAACATTGAGTCTAACACTTTCTTTCTTTCACAACTGCAATTCCACGACCCGAAGGTGCTCGATTTAAGGAAATAATATGGTTTCTCCAAGAGGTGTCGGGCGAGATTAGAGAGATCGACTTGGTACTTATGGATAAAAATTTGAGGGCCGTTAGGCTAATTGATAGAGACTGGAGCATAGGGCTTGAAGGATCTCTTACGGCTGCTTCGACAAGATAGGCTAAGCATAGGGCGCTTATGATTGTAATTGCTGAGTAGGGTAGAGAAGAGGACGCGCCCACTGAAGATGAACCCGTAGCCCGTCCCTCAAATAGCCCTCGACATTCAGAGGGAAAGAGGAAGGGTAAGCCGGTTGCATATAAGCTTTACAAGTCTTTAAGATGGAAATCCGTGGTCATGTCCCTGCCAGCCGTCGGTGTTAGAATCTCAAAGGCTTCTCTCCCACAAACTGAGAATCCTTTTGAAGGGCTTGCAGACATTCCAATTTCGAATTGTGTATCGCTCCAACAAGATATTGGATTGGAGGGGCGTCAAAGTGCTTTAGACCTAGGCGGGCCATTCCTTCTAGTATGGCTGATATAATCGGTTGGTCGGGGGCTTGCACATGCATGCACACACTTCACAGCATTACACAATTTCCAATAATATATTCATCTCTGAAGAATACCAACTTTGTTTCTCTTTTTATTTCACAGATACGATGTCGAGGCGGGATTCTATGCTTGGCAGCCTTCGCTCTGCGTGCCCTTAATCCAGCTCATATTCCAAGTCCTATAGGCATGAGGCTGATAGAGATCGCGATCGCGGTTATTCCAGTCAAGAGAGGGAGCATTATGAAAGTGAAAGGGATAGAGAGAGAGAGATAATATAGGTGCCGCTCTCGGTCACGCTCTCCGCCACCTCGAGGTCTAGCACAACCCTCTGGTTCTGGTAAACAACCCCTGGAACCTTTGCGTCAAATATCACCCTCTCAAGCACCAAGTCCCGATCCAAAGCACCGGAGGTCCGAAAATGAAATTCTCGTTGTCGTCGAACAATCCATCATAGTGCCCACTGGGGAAGGAGTGATTAGAATCGCCAAGCTAAAAAAGGATTTTCCAAATATTTGCTTTAATGGCTTCATCTTTCCCCCACACTTAAACAGAATCCCTATCGAGGCAGAACATATACTGCACGACTACGTTCATGATATTTATGTCCAATACCAGGAATGGGTGAAGACCATGGACAAAGTATCAGTGGTAGCCTTTGAGCGGGCGAAGACAATCGAAAAATTAGGGGCCGATCTCGCTCAGAAGGACCGCATAATCCAGGTGCATAACGTTGAGAACGAATTTGAGAGAAATTCAGAGACAGCGGCCAATAAAAGGGCTGATGAGGCAACTCGAAGGATGGAAGAAATGAGAATAACACACTTAGCTCTGGTTGAGGACATGGGACATTGAACCACCATAGTCATGGCTGAAAGAGATGGGGCGCTTAAAGAGCTTGAGGAACTAAAAGCCAAACCTACTGAAGTCGTCAAAGAGAAAGACGATGCAAACAAATCTGCCCATGAAGCATGTGAACAGGTTGTGGTGCCTTGGGATGGAAGGGATGCAGCAACACTCAAAATTCAGGAAGTCGAAGCCAGGGTTGGAAACGAAGTAAAAGCGGAAGATACCGGGTTGGAGGTTGACATCGAAGATCTTACTATCACATAATGCCAACGTATTGAAGAATCGAAACCTAACCTGGCTCGAAAACTATCCATCACACCTGTACAATGCTTGGTGCCGCATGTCGAAGATGAAAAAGCAGAGCACCAAGCTAAATCCATCAATGAATTTGAACTAGAGAAATAGGTCTTGAATGAGGATGAAAGAAGAGTTCTCCATGACATCACTATAACGTAGGAAAAGGAGAGACTCGGTACTCAGCATCTGAAGGCTAGAAAGGGTTCTGGTGTTGAGCACCATGATGTGGGTTCTGATATTCTTATGCCAATCCTGCCCGAATCTACTCCTGCGGTTGATCCACAATCTATGCCCGCATACAATCCTGATCAACGCAGTTGTCTGCAGCTCATGAGCACGTTACTGAAGTTGTTCCGGCTTTGCCCACAAGTCATTCTAAGGAAGGTATTCTAAACATTTATTATGCTTATTCAAAGTCAGGAGTGTTGCTTGAAGTAATCACTAACAATTTTTTCTTTGCCTCTATTCAATGATAGGAACTAGTGCCTCCTGCAATCCAAGAGCTGCATCATGAGCAGGAGGCCCTCATAATAGAAGCGACCACCATAGTGGCCACTGCCCCAACCGATGGAGCGTAGGAGAGCACTTTTACTTTTGATGAACAAATGATGGAGGAACTTCTTGGTCATCAAAGTGACTCTTTTGCCGACCTACCATTTGTCATGGGCGGAGGCACACCTGTCATCAGCACCTCGGGCCCAACTGCTAGTATCCCTAGAGATGCCCAAACGATTCATGAAGAGGATATAATAGCTAAGATTAATGCCGAGATGGAAGCAACCATACGGGCCTGCAGTATCAAAGGTGGGATGGCGGGTCCTGGTCCAACTCCTCTACTAACGATTTCTCCAAGAGGCACGGTCGTCGACACCAGTATACATCCCCCGCCTTGCAACATCGATTATATCCCTCCAACTCTGCCTTCAGAAAGCATTTCTATTCATGTAAGTTCGAAGGAAGAGGTTACCATAGTTCCCCCGGCTGGAGATCTACCACCAAAAAGCAAGGGCTCGAAGAGGCATCCGAGCGGTAATTCCAACGGGTCTACGTCGAAGAAGAAGACGAGAGAATATACATGTCTTCTTGCCTCATTTTTGGTAGATAGATAGGAATTTATTTTTGTTTCCTGTAAGCCCTGTATAGATGCGGGTTCGGCTCCTGCTAGTAGGATTATGTAGGATTCTTTTGTACTTATCCTTCATTTTCAAAGAATAGTTGAAATAAAATTCCATATTGTCTTTAGCACAGTTTTGCGTTTATTTGCTTAAGTATTTCAGCATTTGAACTTCCATTCATTGTACTTGTGAAGTTTTAGCCTTTGAATCGGACTTGAGTGTAGTCATTAAGTCATGAATCCACGGCTTTAGGTTATGATCGAACGTTTAATCGAGTTCTAATACTGCACTGTCTCGAGCAGTAGCTGATACTTAAGTTTTGCCCCCAGTCCCAGGGAAATTTTGAAAAGAGTAATCAGCAATCTCTTTTCGCCTTTAACACATCGGGCTTAACTTTGTGAAATGTGTCTGAAACTAGACGAGTTCTGGCGGTCGAATCACACTCGCTCATCTATCGGTGATTGCATCCACACTCTGGGGATTTTACATGTATGCCGGCAATTGGTCACGCCCGCTTATGTTTGGAGATATGTCCGCGCTCTAGGGACTTGAGCAATTTTACAGGCAGTCAGTCACACCCGTTTGATATTTAGAATTGCGTCCACACTCTGTGGACTCAGATTGATTCGTGGATGGTCATTCACACTCGATTTGTGTTTATACTCCAATCTACACTCCGGGAACTAGTAGTTGACTTATGGGTAGTCGTTTCACACCCAGTTTGTGTTTATACTCCAATCTGCACTCTAGGGACTTTTAGTTAGCCAATGGGTGGTCGGTTACACCCATTTTGATATTTACACTCCAGTTCGTACTCTAGGAACTTCGAGTTGGTTAACAAACGGTCAATCACATCTGTTTTGAGTTTTAGAATTTCATTCGCACTCCGAGAATGATAGATGTATCAGGACCTTGGATGGTCGATCACATCTACCCTGAGTTAACAAGTGAGGTCGTTAGATGGGCAAATCCATCCTCCTCGAACTTGGTTTATATACGGGCGAAGTCATTAGTTGGATGAATCCACCCTCTTTAAAACCGCATTTGTAAGTTTATACTCCCGCTCACACTCTGGGTATCTGGAGTTAGTTATTGGATTATCGTGTATCAATCCTTTTTTGGCTTCAGTGCGATGGCTTGCCCCTAGCTAGGGTTTCACTTAGCGAGTGACCAGTCATATCACAGTCACTCCTTATTTGAATAAATCCTACCATGGGGTGGAACTTTGCTCTATGTGCATTGTGATGGTCGTATGTCGTATTTTAAATATCACTGATCTAGCTCGAAGAGATTGCATTTTATTGCTAAAATAAGAAAATACGACAAAGTCAGTTGCCTTATTACAAATTCAAATTTCAAAATGCATAAACAAATTGTAAATGAAAAGCAGGCTGAATGATTAAGTAAAGCCTGTTATGTGTAGTAGCGATGAAGAATATCGCTGTTCTAGACTCTCGGCAAAATGAGCGCATCAATGGTTTATAATTTAAATGTGCCAACTCTGAGTTATCGTTCAATAACATACGACCCTTCCCAAGTTGGTTTCATATGTGAAGGAACAGAGTAAATTCTCTTGAGAACGAGATCGTCAAGTTCAAAGGTTTGAGGTTGGACCTTGGCATTGTACAATTGAGTGACTCGTCTTCGGTATGCGGTTGCCCTCAAATCAGCCTCTTCTCGCGTCTCATCCAATAAGTCCAGAGATTCGTTAAGTAATATAACATTTTTCTCCGGATCGTAATATATCACACGATGAGAAGGTACTTCCATCACGACTAATGGATTTTGAATCGTAGAAAAGTGAAACTGGAGTGTGGCCGGTCGTGGACTTGTGGGTTGTTCGATAAGCCATAGGGCCATAGGAAGTTCGTCGATCATTTTCCCATGGCCTTTTCCAATAGTTTCTTTAGAATGGATTTTATAACTTTATTAACAACATCAACCTGTCCATTCGCTTTAGGGCGTGCAATTTTAGAGAACTTCTTCTGGATGTGGAATCGTTGATAGAAATTCTTAAATTCAACATTGTCGAATTGGGCTCCGTTGTTAGTAATAATGGTGTGTGGAAGGCTAAATCGACAGATAATGTTGCGTACAACAAAGTGGATCACTTTCTTCATTGTGATAGTAGCAAGGGGCTCGGCTTCCGCCCATCTATTTAAGTAATCAAATACAATGATGAAGTACTTTGCACCATCTTTGGCTAGAGGTAGAGAACCAACAATGTTGATGCCCCATACTGCGAATGGTCAGCGATTGAACATTTGAGTTATTTCGGTAGGCGGGGCTCTTGGAATCCGAGCATATTTATAGCATCTGTTACATTTCCTAGCGCAATCTGATGCGTCGCGATTTATAGCCAATAGTATCCGTACTGGAGCATTTTCTTTGCAAGAGCTTACCTTCCGGTGTGATCGCCACATTCTCCTTCATGCACATCATGCAATACTTCTTTGATTTCATCATGGGCGATACACCGGAGTAAAGGAACAGAGTACCACCTTCTATACATGACTCTATTCTAAATAGTGAACAGCGAAGCCTTTCGAAGAACTTGTCTTTTTTCATTCCTACGCTCTGGCAAGGTACCATGCTCGAGATAGTTTCTGAATGGAGTCATCCATGACTCCTTATCGGGAATGACTTCAAACACCCACTCCACCTCTATCTGATTAATGCTTGGTGAAAATGATGTCTCTACGGGAATGAGTCGCATTTGTTGTGCCTCACTAGTATTGGCTAACTTCGCCAAGGAATCGGCTTTCTGGTTGTGTTCTTAGGATATGTAGTAGATGGCATAATAATCGAATTAATTCAATATTTCTTGGACCCGAGCAAGATAAGCAGCCAGCATTCGGTCTTTCTCCTGGTACCCCCCCCCCCCCCCCCCCCCGGACTTGGTATACGACCAATTGTGAATCGTAGTAAATCTCTACGGTAATAATTCTCAAATCTCTGGCTAGCCTTAATCCAGCGAGCAGGGCTTCGTATTCTTCCTCATTGTTGGCCGCATGAAAATCGAACTTTAAATCATAGCATATAGATCAGCCTTTAAGAGTTTCAATTACAACCCCAGCGCCTGAGCAGTGGTCATTTTATGCAACATCAGTATGTAGCTTCCAGACATATTTAGGGGATTCACTGGTTTTGGGCAAGTCCTCTTGGATAGTAAATTCAATAGCGAAGTCTTCTAGGACTTGTCCTTGAATAACTCATCTTGGAGTGTAAGTGTTGTTGAACTGACTCAGCTCGATATTCCACTTGAGAAACCTTCCAAACGTCTCAGGCCGCGTAAGGACCAATCATAACGATTGGTCGGTGTATATAGTGATTGGATTAGCTTGAAAATACGGTCGAAGCTTCTTCGATGCAAAGAAAATACAATAAGCCAACTTCTACAGCTTCAGATGATTTCTCTCTACGTCTGTCAGTCATTTGCTAATGTAATATACTTGTCGTTGTATTCGGTCCTTCTCCCGAATTAAGTCGGCAGTGATTGCATTTTCTGACATCGCTATGTAGATGTACAATCTCTCGTGATCAACAGGCTTTAATGGAATGGGTGGTGTGGATATGTTTTGAACCTGTGCTTGGAGTGCGCCCTCACATTCTATAGTCCATTCAAAATTTGATTTTCCCTTTTGGATTAGATCGAAGAACGGAATGAATTTGTTGATGGATTTTGAAATAAACCTGCTCCGTGCTGTTACTTTCTCATTTAGTCTCTAGATTTGTTTATAGTCCTTGGAGTCCCAAGATTTCTGATTGCCCAGATCTTCTCAGGATTGGCTTCGATTCCTCGAGCATTGACGATAAATCCTAGGAATTTTGCAGACGCGACCCCAAAGTGATACTTCAACGGGTTGAGTTTCATTTTGTACCCTTGGAGGATGTTAAACATCATTTCTAGGTCTTTGATATGATTGGTGGAGAATCATGATTTTACAAGAATGCCGTTCACATATACCTCCATGATTTTTCCAATCTGGTTGGCGAACATTCGATTAACTAGCCGTTGGGTTGCTCCAGCATTCTTAAGTGCGAATGGCATGACATTGTAGAAGTAAAGTCCCAGATCGGGGATGAAGCTGGTATGCTCCTGGTCAGGCAAATGCATGGGTATTTGTTTATAGCCAGAATACGCATCCATAAAGGGTAAGAGTTCATGTCCAGCCGTTGAATGTACGAGCTGATCAATTCGAGGAAGTGGAAAACAGTCTTTAGGGAAAGCTTTATTCAAGTATGAGTATTCGACGCATATTCTCCATTTCTCGTTAGGTTTCCTGATAAGTACAGGATTGGACACCCATTTCGGGTATAATGCATCTCGGATAAACTCGTTCAACTTGAGTTTATCTACCTCTTCCTTAAAGGTGCAGATCCCTCTGGATCCATACCACGCCTTTTTTGCTTGATCATCCCATGGGTCAATATTCAATGTGTGGCTCGTGATATCCAGGGAGATCCCACACATGTCGGAACGCGTCCGGGCAAACACGTTGAGGTTTGCGCAGAGAAATTCAACGAATTCCTCCTTCGTCTGTTAGCTTAGCTGAAATCCGATCTTTACCATTTTAGAGTCTTCATTATTATCAATCGGAACATCGATCGTCAGCTCTACCGGGGAAGCCTGACTGTCTTTGACTTCATCTATGCTTTTGGTATCTCTTGGGTGAAGATGCCCTAGGAATTGGTTGGGGTGCCATGGCCCTGGCTCAAGCATTAGCTGTCAATTCCCCGCAAAGCAGGCACAAAGAAATTCTTCTACGCCCTTTCCTCTTTCTTTTTGCTGCACTTCCCGCAGCTTAGAAACATAACAGGCTCGTCCAGCATCTTGGTCTCCCTGAACGTCTCCACCTCCTTTGTCAGTAAGGAATTTTATAGTCAGACACTAAGTGGCGATGGCAGCCTTACATTCGGCTAGGGCTGGTCGACCGGAAAGCTTTGTACAGTAAGTCTATATCCAATACAATAAACTATAATACCCAGACTCTACGGTGTTCTCCAACTCCCAACTCCACTGGTGGCCCCACCATCCCAGTGGGTATAGTCGTACATCCGTTGAAGCCGTGGACACAAGACTGACAAGGCTTCAAATCTTTCAATTCCATCTTTATCTAATCATAATCTCGATTAAACAGTATGTTCACTGAACTTCCACTATCTACTAAGATCCTCTTCATCCAAGCAGGACCTATCAGAGCTGAAATAACTAATGGATCAATGGTTAGGGCTTCGACTCTTTCAGCATCCCTTCACAAAATATGATGTCGTCTGTCATGGTTTTCTGTCGTTTGGCCGGAGCACCATCTTCTAAATTACTACAACATTCGAAGCTCACGTGCCTAATAGAGCTTGCATACGACTCCATTTCCTTCTAGCTCCTATCCGCTTGATGGGTACACTACTGACAGTATTAATCAACAATCTCCTATTGGTAAGGGCGGGTTCCTCCAGTCTAACCTGTTTGGGTATTTTGTTTTGATTCGATGGGCCCGCACCTCCAGACTGCGGCACACAAACAAACTGCTCCAACTTTCTCTCTTGTATCAACCTCTCGATAATATCCTATAAATGATGACACTCGTTCATGTTGTAGCCATAACTATCGTGAAATCTACAAACTTCCCCGTGTGAATCTGTTGTTTTGATGATTGCTTTGAAGCAGGCTTCTTATGCTGAATAGTATTATAGCTCTGCAAGTACACATTTTCCAGAGACGTATTTAAGAGAGTGTAGGTGTCAAATATGGGAGCTCTGTATCTTGGCCCACGATTCTGATCCAGTTTCCTGCCCTGATTTCTATTGCCTTTTTGTTGATTCTACTTATTATGTATGTTTAACTGTAATTTTTTAGAACTCTCCTCGGTTTTTTTTATAGCAACATTGCTTTGGATTCCTTCAACACTGGGCCTTGCGTCATCCTTTTTCCTAGATTGTTTCGCATCCTCTCTTCTCAAGAACCGAGCTGCCTTGGAATAGAAACGGCCCAATGTCACCGATGGTTTTTCGGCCAATTAGTTACCAAATTAGGAATCGGGATCGATTCCCTTAGTCCGTGCCAGCAAAATTGCATTGTCATTTGTATTCCTAATCTTAGCACATGCTACATGAAACCTCTCCGGATAACATCTAAGTGTCTGCCCTAGAGCTTAAGTGACACTATATAAGGTATTAACAACTTTCGGCCTTGTTGCATGCATGCAGAACTGTTCAAAAAACTTCATTTCCAACTGGTCGAAACACGAGATAGATTGCGGTGGTAGACATGTAAACCACATAGTCACTATGCCCATTAGGGAGATCGAGAAGCTTCGGCATTTGATCGCATCATCTGCCCGTGCGGCATTCATTAACCAGTCGTACTTTAAAATGTGCTTGTTGGGATCCGAGCTCCCTTCATAAATAGGTAGAGCTGGCATTCTGAATCGCCGAGGCTGTTCAGCGTAGAGGATGTCACCGGTGAAAGGGGTATGACTCTGAAAGATTACTTATTCGTCATTAGTGAGGCCCTGACTTTCACGGACCATCTGACGGATCATTATTGGGATGTCCGGCATCCAAACATTTTGGGCATGTTTGGCCAAGGTGTGGTCGGATTCCACAAGGCTAGGATGGGTCGATCGCGGTCGACGGTCTATATCTCGCCTCCTTGGTTCTAGGCTTTAGAAATACAAGGCTCATGAGTATACTCATGTTGGCGACTATTTGGATCCATTTGGTTTTGGGCGTAGCTCCCAACTTAGTAGTAGTGGCGGCAGCGCGGCTGTCAGTAGTATGATAAGGAACAGTACCTCCTTGGAAGGAGGGTTTAGTCTGATGGCTGGTTCACGGGCCAGCTCTCAGTTGCCCAAGATTCAAAGTGCATTGATATACGGTAGCTTGTATATAGCTTACATCCAGCAATGGGCGTGTGGATCTGTGATTGTGGTCAGAAGAGGCTCAACTTTTAGTAGATGAATAGGAAGCCTATTCCCTCTTGGATCTCCTTCGTCATTCGTGGTTCAGTCGATTGGTCAATTCCATGTTGGCACAGAGTTGTTGAGTAAACTATTGGCGGCTTTGAGTCAGCTCTTGCATTAGCAGTTGGAACTCTTCCCTGGTGACAGGGCCTTGTGGATCTAAAGTTCCGGCAGCATTCTGGTTGTTAAGAGGAAGTTGTGCGGGGTTTTGTCTGTTCCATCCTTCTAGATCTACAGCAATTGAAGTAATCCTGGTGTTGACCATGGTGGATACCGAAGTTCTCTCCTAGACTTGGCACAAGTCTGAATAGGATTAAAGAACTTCTAGGCTTGAAATCTGGGTCTCCTCCTCAGATTCTTGCAATCCGGTATCGGAAATAGATCGAATGAGCGGAAGAAAATATGGGTTTTCTATGTGAAAGCACCAAAATGTTTGTACCAAAATTGAGCACAACACCCTTTGGATGTATTTGAAGAGATAAAATTGAAGAAAGTAAATGTAAAATGAGGTAGATCTAATAAACACACCAATCAACAAACAAGAAAATGCATAGAAACACACGAATTTAGAGTGGTTC
Organism: Allium cepa; assembly: GCA_030765085.1. Taxonomy (NCBI): domain Eukaryota; kingdom Viridiplantae; phylum Streptophyta; class Magnoliopsida; order Asparagales; family Amaryllidaceae; genus Allium; species Allium cepa. The sequence continues at coordinate 515,274,534 of CM060941.1, forward strand.
GGCGTATTGCCTACGTCCACTATGAAATGATTGATGTTTATTAAATTTCACTCGCTAATTACACAAGATTACAATAGTACAACTGAAGTACAGTGATGATTCCGGCAGAATATCAGCGTAGAGAAGCTAAAAGTTTCCTTTTTATGTCCAAGGTCACTATTTATAGGCGTAGGCAGCAAATATCTCACCCATATATCGGAAGACCTCTTTTCTCACATGGGTGGGCCTGCGGGATCGAGCTCGGGTGATTTTAACTCAATCCGGGTATGATACGAATTGAGTTCGTATCGATCCATGAATGGTCCTTTGAAGCTGAAATTGATCAGGTACATTCTTAAAGCTGTAAACAAGCTCCTGTAATTTTTTTTATCATTTGGACTTGTAGATTTTGAGTTATGGTCGATGCAAGTTTGAGTTTGTTGAAGGTTTTCTAATTCGCATCACTTCTGTTTGCATCGCACTTATTTGCATCGCTCTTAGACACATGATGACCGATGACGTGGAAATATCTTTTAAGATCGATCCACATTTCCTGCCGAGCGACTGAGTCTATCCCTTGGACGTGCCGCATTTGTATCGATGCATTTTATCCTCATTTGTATCGACAGTTTGTTGCCCACTTCCTGTCGATCAGATATAAACTTTCACGTCACTTGCTTGAGTTAGGATCGTATCGACAGCATACATTCCCATTTGTATCGTCATAGGCTCAAGAATTCCGTATCGATGATTCAATGGCCTTTTCGTATCGACAAAATAATGATGACGTTCTCATCAATCCATGAGGCGCTTTTCGTATCGACCAATGGCTGATCAACACAAAACATATGAATGACTAGATCGATATGAAATTCATGGTTTGATCGACATGAAGCGACAATCCCTTATGGATACGGATTGACTTGATCTTGATAGTTTTGAAGAAGAACGCACTCGATCGGTACAAAGTGAGGTATATGTGATGGATCTGAAGTGGAACTGTTTACTTAGATGGATACGAAATTGCTAATGCTTTTGTCTTGGATGCAAACGAGAATGGATACGAAGGAATTGATCTTCTTGGTTTTGATCGATCAATATCCTGAGCATACGAATTCTGGTTGACTTGAAATTCGGAATGTTAGCTTTCATAGTTATTCTTGTCGTATCATATTGATTGTAGCTCGATCTTGTTGAATATGTGCTTATATGATTTTTGTTTGATGATAATAAACATATATACATTCGTTTAAATGTATTTGTTAATGTACTATTTTATTTTTTCACAGATTAAATAAATATTTGCTGAATAAAATTAAATACACAAAATTTGAATTCAAACAGAAATTTTATTAAAACAAATATTTATTACAATTTTGAATAGTACAAATTCAAGCTCTCACTATACATATACAAGTTTGATTACAAATACATCAAAATTTCATATTTACATTTAACCTCACTACACGTCACTCATTCACTCAACTCATATTTTAATCTTCAACTTCATTCCAGTTAGAATCCAGCATCTGAGAAATCTGCAAAAATATTCACTAATGCAGTAAAATTGAAAAAGAAATATTTTTGCAATATAAAATAAAATATGGTTTTTGAAAATAATTTTTGCCTCAGTTATTTGGGTTGTTCGTCATCATTCATATTTGAATTCGTCATACACGAACAACTTGTGACATACACAGTGTATCACTATATATGCCACAAGGCCGTGCACACCGATATACACTTGATAATGCTACAGGGACAGGTGAGCACAAGGTCAAACCCAAATATACAGACAGGTTCAACTCAGGTGCAATATATTCAAAATCTCGTCAGCAGCACAAGGTCAAACCCGAGTTTTTGAAACTGGATTCAACTCAAGTAAAATTTCAAAAATCAACAAGCAATGGCCAAGAACTCAACAATGTCTGGACAACATAAATGAACAATGCAAGCATGAAGTATGCATAGCAAATAATGTACACCAGTGAACAAACCAGAAGAAAACCAGACAAGACCAACTCAGTGACAATATGTATAGGGGGCACTGGACTACAGCACAACCAAACCAACATGATGACAATGCAAGCAAGATCAAGTGATGTAAAATGAAAATCAAAGCATGTACAAGTTGTAATATGCATATGGTCGAACTGTTATTCAACACAACAATGCAGCACAATTCAGATAACATGTCAAAGACCACAAGTAATCAAACCAGAATGCTTCAGTGTACAGTGAGCCCGAGCACAAGTGACTCATGGAAAGGAAACTACAACAATGTTATACACAGCAACAACCATCAAAATCAAACAAGACACAGTGCAGACTTGAATGGACGGATCAAGTGAAGAGAAGCCATATGCAGTAAACAACATGAAGAACATCAATCCAACAACTCTCATTGACAACATCAAGTTTATATGGATATGCAATACTGCAAAATTAAATTCCATCAGATGTATAAAATCACATCGAAGACAACTGCAGTGCAAAATCGAGAGCTAATGAGCAAGCACATGAATTTACAAATGAATTTCAAGTTGAACAAATCAAGCCCAAATCAAGATGGAGCTACAGGAATGTACCAAGCTAACTACACTGAAGAATGCAAATAAACTCGACCAAGTACACATTACAACAGACTCAAGGCAACAAAGTACAAAGCATGCACCAGTTCACATGCACTGGCTCGAATGTACATAACAGACTCTAAAGCCAGAAGGACGCATCAGAATGACTCAGCAATGCAAGTGAAACTAGGTTACTACATAACACAGCAGTGCAACAGTATCAAATACAATATGGACACAACATGCCTCAAAGACCAGTAAACCAAGCTTCACAATAAACATCTCATGAATATAAGATGTCGAAGCCACAAAATCAAAGCCGAGTGAACTGCAAGTGTCAACAAGACACGTGAATATGAAGATCATCAAGTATGATACAACTTACAAGCCCAAATGACAACACAGCAACTACAAACTACTTAACAATGCTCAAGTGAAGTTAAGGTCTGACCACACATCAAATTTGCTATCAAGTATGCAGTAGCGAAGAAGTACTGATCAATGAATGCAACTGAAACAAATGCACGACAATGCAATGCCACAACGAACATGCTGCAATTTTATTAGTGAACAAAGTCAATCAGAAATACATGAAATCAAAGTGACCAAAGTCAAAGCATCAGAGGAAATCATCAATATCCAAACTGCAGATACAAAGCCAAATGTATCAAAGCCGTGTTTTTAACAAGTCAACAGAAAAAGGAACGGAGTGGAAACCGTGGTCATCACGAAATAAATCAAAGCCGTAACCATCAAGCAACCAAAATATACGATTACGAAAAAGTCAGTGAAATCATCAGCATCAAAGTATAATCGAACGGCCGAACAACTTATTTGACAAATTCAAATAAGTTTATACGAACGAAGATAAAGGAGTTCGAACGCATATATTACCCTAATCGTCACAGGCAATCGATCATGGAGTTCAATCAAGCATAACAGAACAACATAAATGAAAATCACATACCGAATTGAAGTCGAACTCCATCAACTCGAAGCAGCCGAAGTGAGCAACAACGAGAAATCGATCCAGCAAGGCAACTCTCGAACAATCACAGATTCGATCGAAGTAGTAATGGATCTTCGAAAGCCCTAATTTGGATCAAGGAGGAAAGCCCTCATTTTTGCAAAGAGATACGAACGAAAGAACAAAAGCCGCCACTAAAGAAGAACGGGCCAAAAAATAAAAAAGGGCCGGCTTATTTCTCTATTATATTATAAGGGCATTTATTTTTAAATTAGGGTCATTTGGTTTTTAAATTGTTGTTAATTTGTATTTTCTTTTTTAAACTGTTTAAATTTCTAGTCGTGTGACTAGGGGACAAGCTACGTGGCGTAGCTTGAGAATTCGCAACTCGGTGGTTGAGTTGTGGCAAGGTTTTGAGCGTAGAGTTAGATTAGTCAATAGCGGGTATAGCGAGTTTACGTGTGTAAGCGAGGGACTATCTAATTTCTAGTAGAAACCTTGGTGGCAGCACGTAGGCAGGGTTTTGCCGAAGCTGGGTAAATTCTGCGTTGTTCTGTTTTTTCTGTTATTTATATTCTGCGATATCTGTGCTGCTATTCTGTGATCTGAATTGAATATTTTATAAGCTTCCGCGATTAATTTTTATAATTAACACTATCACCCTATTCACCCCCCCTCTATGGTGAAATCGATCCTACAGATCTGGACTAGGACAAAACTTTACCAATATCCATAACGAACCTACGTATAACTGACCTTCATGACGAATCGCTCTCGGTTCCCGGTTAAGTTCATGGTGCCACGGCCTTGCCAAAAGGCGGGATAACAAGGTCTATAAAGTTTGCTTTTTCTCTAGCACCAAAATCAGCGTTTTTTCTTTGGGGATCAGAGGAGTCGAGGAATTCAATTTGATCCGCTTCATGGACAATAGGATCGGGGTTAACTTTTCCTGATCCATCTTCATTACCTAGAGCCCTAGAAGTTTCACCACCATCGCAACTAGGAGTATAATCATGATCACCCTCATTATTGCCAGCACCTCGACCTTTGCCATCATCGTTACGGTTATCATCATCATTGTCATCTTCATCAACGATGGCTTCATTTCCCTCTTTATCTTCCTCCTTGTCTAAGTCAGAATCCTCTTCCATAGGAGGACCCTTAAAAGGTAGGAGCTGGGCGGGATTAATTTCCTCACTATCAGGAACCTCAATCCCTTGCTCCATTTTCTTAATCTTGGCAATGAATCTTTTAGTTAGCACAGGGTCAAATAAAGGAAAACTCAAAATTGGGTGTTTTTCTATGTTATTAGAATAGGCTACTGTGAATGCATCCTCATAAGAATTTATAGTGATATAATTCAAAGAAGTGATCAAAAATTGAGACACTTTTTTCTTAGCTTCGGAAATAGTGTCGATGGCTTTGGATAAAGAATCCTTCTTCTTCTCTAACCTCTTTCTGAGAGAAGTACAGTTCTTCTTAAGTCAAGCATGCCTAGCATTAACTGTAGCTTTTTCATCCTCGAACTCTTTCAAAGTGATTTTCAAAGCTAAAGCTTCATCAGCTAAAATCTGTTTAATCTCCCTCTCCTCTGAAATAGTAGACTCCTCTTGAGCAAGAGAAGCACTCAACCTTGCTTGTTCCCTTACTGCATTATCCTTAGTAGTAGTTAGGGTAGCAATCTAATTGTTTAAAGTAGAGACTTCTTCATTGAGCTTTGATGATTTACCAGAAGACTTAGAAACATCTTCTAGAAGAGAGTATCAACTTTTGGTTATCCAAGAAAGATAAGGCATGAACTGTAATCGATATAGAAATAATAATAAAAAAAATCAAGTAGTAAAGAATATACTAGAAGTTGTTGTTCGATAAGAGATCGATAATGACTTGGTAAATCCGGTACAGAGATAGGTGGCTGGACAGTCGAAAATGATGAAGAGTGCATAATCGACTGCAGAACATTCAGAGATTTGGTATGAGGCACTGGTGATGAGGGTCTTGAGGGATTCAAATCCTCGGAAGGAGTTGAAGTGCCTAGACCCATCTGCATTTGACCAATAACGCTAATAAGATATAATAATATGAGATATAAAGTCATCCTTTGAAGAAACCATTTTACATTGATCAATAGTTGTAAAATGTAATTCATCCATAGAAGAAGTGGGGTGAGGCGTAGGCCCCTCTAAAATCTTGTCAGCACCAACAAATTCACTCTTTTTGGGGTAAGAGAAGACTAGATATCAATAGCTTGGATTTCTTAGGAGTAGAGCCTACGGTACTTACTCCTCTTAAGTTCCTTTTGCAATCATTCGATACCTAACAATGGCTTGTGTTAGAGCCAGAGCATCAGACTCTGAAGATTGAGGGGGTGGATCATTTTTAATTAATTCAGATGAAGAAGCGGTTATTGAAAGCACAAGACAAAGATTAGAAAAACAACTTAATGAATGGCATGATATCAAATTACAAACAATACACTTAACTTTAACAGGTAGATTTGGACAAACCAGGGACAAGGATGAAAAAAAATTAGTATCACCCAAAGCTAAGAAGCATTTGATTTTTGAAGTACGTCGGACAAGAGGAGGTTATCCAATAATCTTCTAACCTTCTGGTATGAGGGAATGTTTCTACAGGTTGCTAGGGGTCAGCAATGTAAGTCAACTCTGAATACGGTTTGAAGCAGCATATTTAACTTTATGATTCTCTTACCTTCATATTCGAGATCCTTAGGAGCTAGGTCTAATAAGAAAACATTATTCAGCCAAAGAAAACAAGTCTATAGAAATAAATGCTATGGTCTACTAACGGGGGGAAGAAAAGGTTCCACTAATTTTTGGAAAGCATTTGACGTAGAAGAACTATGTCTCCCAATCCTTAAATTTGTTTATTCCCTCTAAAACCAACTTTTTTGGGAGGATTAGTCATAAAAATTTGGTTGTTCAAATTAATCAATTTGACAAGGTGTGCTAAATAGTTAATAACATCAACACACAGAGAACGAATTCCTGACTCTAAGGCCATGAGCTCCAAAGAGACCAGATAGTGTATACATTGGATGATAGCCGGATAAGAGTAATGCCAAGACAACATAAGAATCTTGACAAGAACATTAAAAATGGGATGAAATCCCTATGCCAGATATTAATGGAGATATAAGCAAAGTATCCCTCAGGAGGATTTTGAATTGTGTCATTATCGCCAAGAGGAATAGCTTCAGCCTCTGTAATCCCCAAATCGTTGAGGATCATATCTACTTCATCTTGAGAAGTTATGAGAGAGTGCCTTGAAATTGCATCAACATTCTTCGGAGAAGATTCTAATTCCAGAACAATGTCCTTATCAAATTTCTTAGAAGTTCTTTTGATATCCATGATCCTTCCATGTGATATAATTTCATTAAAATTATGATTTATTCAACTACTAATATCTTTCGAAGGTGTCAAAAGTTTCCAGAACAATATCCTTGTCAGACTTCATAGAAGCTCTTTTGATATCTACGATCCAGCCCTGTGATATATTTTCGTTAAAGTTATGATTTATTCAACTACTAATATCTTTCGAAGGTGTCAAAAGCCTATTACAACAACTCAAGTACCCATCGTAGCACTTGGTTCCATGCCTTCGAAAGGGTCGAAGGTAATTAGAACTGTGAGAATCATAGAGCTTTCAACATTGTCGAAACAATTATCAAGATCCTCCATTTTATGGCATATATTCACGTGGACTTACCCTTCGACAACATTGAAGCCCATAAATTTTACTCAATTTTATAAAACCATAGTTATCCATGCAATATCTATTTAAAATCATACATTGTTGAAACACCATACTCCAATTATGTTGAAAGATTTGACACAAAGTGACATTGACAGCAACAAAAGGACATTGAGACGTTTCGACAATGTTTGTGTTAGAAAAGAGATAATAGCTACATTCCTATTGACCATTAGAGGTTTAGAGTAAGTCAAAAAGGCATAACAGTGTTTTGAAATGTCGACACTAAATTAAGATAATGCAAACAGATGTGTTAGTCTCAGTTTTGGGGGTTTGACTAAGTCGAAAGGTTGGTTTAATGGTTTCGACGATGACAGAAAGTATATTATTCTTAACTCAATTTACAGGTAAGGGTCATTAATTTTTAACTCTTTGTATTCTTCAAGATAAATTAAAATTGGGCATAATGGGTTTCGAGTTTGAATCCGAATACAACATCGGCATATTACCCCAAATTGTGCAAATTAACATTCAAACCTGAATTAATACCATGAATTAATCAAAATTAGCATGAAATTTGAGTCTGGAACCATCTTGCACGAATGATTGACTCAAATCATTTTTAAAAATCAAAACAAAACACGGAATTAAACCATATAAATTTGAATTTAAAATATAAAAAACCTAGTTTCTAAATTGAAATCGTAAATACTCACCTCAAATCTAAGAGCTTTGCCTTTTAAATTTTGAGATTGATCGAAATTTGAAGAATATAATTCTTGCTTTAGAAATGTTCAATTGTAGATGAAGAGAGAGGAAAACGAGGAGTGCAATTTATAAACTAAAGGGATGAGAGGATGACCATCCGATTAGATTCAAGTAAACGGTCCAGATCAGCTCAACTCTACTAATTGGTGGGAAAGTTTTGCGTCGAAGAAATGGAAGGTGCCGTATCAAAACAGTTGACTTGAAAAGTTAAGAGCATACCTTCACCGAGGGGGAAGGAAAATGTTACTACCAAAAGTCAATTCAATCTTGTCGAAGCCCAAAAGATTATGAAGGAGAGCTTCATGAAGAGCAATAGTAATAGCAAGGCCGTTTGAAAGAGTCGAAGGTATGCTTTTGCAAGTATCAATTGAATTATGGGTTTCTAAAGGGGTCGAAAGGAGTCAAGACCACCCTTCCGCTTCAGTTGGTACCTTATAGAAGAGATGAAAGAGAGGATTCTACCTAAACTTCTCTTTCGAAAGTATGGTTTTGCAATGATTAGCCTTTCGAATCGGTTGAAACCTTCCATATGTATTAGGGAGATTTTACATATGTCAATATTACTTCCTCAAATGTCAAAAGATGGACTTCCTATTAACCAAGGGGGTTTCCTTCGAAAGCTACCTTCTACAGCCAACCAAGTAGATGTTTTCGAAGCAGCTGACCCTTCCGTGGAGGTCACATCATTATTTACCATTCCATCCTCAATGACTACTTCCGTAACCATCAGAATAAAAGCTTTCGAAAACATCAACGCCTTTTACAAGTATTTTTTTATATACCTTCCGCACATATTGGGACAACTTTTCGTGCTTATTCAAGACATCTACAATAGCATAATAGTCACTCATACCTTCCGATGGAGCCAACAACATCCAAGTCTTATTCGAAAGCAACATTAGAGAGGTGCTATTGATTCAACAGTGGTGGAAGATCCTGAAGGCATCCCTTTGGTTAAGTCAAAAGGACTGATGCGAAAGGGGGTCCAGTTCGTACTTACAAATAAGACCTAGGGGTGCCATTTTATGGATTTGAGTTTATTACTTCTATTCTTGTACTTTTCTTGAGTTTGTATTCCCTAGTTTCCAAATCAAAAGGGGGATTTCCCTTTATTGTAATAACTTAGCTCTTGTATTCATAAAAATTATCAATAAAGTAATACATGACACTTTCGAATGCATGAAATATGATTCACTTCTTATATATAGTTTCATGTATGGAACACGCTTATCTATACATTTCAAAGGGATTCCTTTAGAAGGAATAACTTTCGACTAAGTTAATAACTTTTATTCCCACTAGGATACAATCGTAGATCACTCCAACTAATTCCAAAGGGTATTCAAATGGGTCAGTCACTCTTCTAACCTTGCTTTAGGGTTTTGACAAGATTTCTTGTTAACAGTAGTCATCAAAGTCAAAGTCATTTGTGCTTGTGCAGGTTCAAAGTCGAAGTCTGGAAGGCTATTAAGGTTGAATTTCGAAGTCAAGTATGCGATGTAAGTAACAATTCGAAATCAAATATGTTATGCTAGTACAAGATCAAAGTCAATTATGCAAAGCAAGTCATAAATTGATATTTGAAGTCAAATGATCATACAAGTCATAACTCATAAGTTCGAATCGAATCAATAACCTATGTTATGCCATTGTTTGATTTCCAAATCCTAATGTGTACCAGGCTCAAACAATACAGTAAGCACTAAAAATCCCTAAATTAATTTAAGGTTTACAAATTTGAAAAAGAAAAAAAACGAGATAAAAGAATTCAAAACCTAAAATGCAACCCTATGGTCCTTATTTATAAGCGCAGCTCCACTTCGCCTTTCATTGTCTTCGGTAGGCTCATCTTTGGCATGATTGACTTCAACGGTGTCATCTTGGCATTAGTCTCTTCATTGTCTTACATCAATAAAAGGCGGTTCTAAGCATTATTCAAGAGCAATGTCGTCATTAGGCAGTGTTGTGAAGGAGCAACTCTCTAATACTATAGTGTCGAAGTCGACGACTCATGGAGTTGATGGTTTGCATCGTTGGTCGAAGACAACAATAAATATAAATGAGAAGTGACGATGGTATAGCATTGCATTTGTACAAGGTTGCTCTATTGTCACGACCCGGCTTCCAAATACCAGGAAGTCGCACCGTGAGTTAAGAAAGAAAGGGATAGAAGAAGAAAAGAAAGAAGAGAAAGAAGAAACAACACAAGAATCTCAACAGCGGAACGAATAAATTATATTAATAACATAAGTATTACATAGTATACAACAAATATCAGAGTACACAGACATATACAACACATACTAGACAGTTATAAACACCTGTCTAGTTATTACAACTCAATCACAATACATAACAACTCAGAGATAACAACACAGCGGAAAACAATATAATTATACGCAGAAGCCTCCTGCTCCATATGCTCCTCCACAATTCGTCAAAGCTATCCTGAATCCTAACCTGAATTCCCTTGGCTACTCATAAAAATTTGAGTACCCAAGAGTTATAGAAAAACAGAAATAACTCCGGGTCAGACATGGGTCTGGTGTGAGTAACAGGTTAAAGTTGCTTAACTTTGAAAAACATTTGAAAAGAAAAGGTATCACGTAAGACTTCCCACACATAAACATGGAAAAGTTTTTACCTTACGCTAACCAAAACATTTGATAGGAAATCCGATGATATTATAATAGTGTCTAGGGTTTTCAAGTAAATAAGAAATAGCCGAAATTGTTACATTCATTAAATTCCAGCTACTAGCCACAAAAGTGGGTAATACAATCAAAACCGTTGGCACTTATTGGATTGTGGATTCCATACAATGGCAGGGCTACTGGGGTACCGCCCGTCACAGTACGTGGCCTAGATCACCGTACCGAGGATTACTCCCTTCATCCCCTGCAACACAAAGCCGGACCCGTTCCTTACTGAACAGTTCCAAACAAGACTACCCCGCAGTTGTGATCAGCAACCGCACCACTAAGCCGAAAATAAAGGGACCTCTAGACAGGGATAAATCTTGCTCTCAAGTGGGGGCTACCCACGAAGCTTTGCTGCACCTCCCCTGTTTTAGCCATTCCCGGTTGATGAGGCTTGAGGCTACGATTACCTTTATAGGACATATCACTTAGAATGCTCATCGTCCACCTGACGATGTTCTGAAAGCATTCAATCCATACAAGTTCGTTCCGGGTTCGAACGAAACCGAAGGCATTATATCGTTACACTCGTATTGGAATCACCCTCAGAGTTAACGACAATAACCCTTGCACTCTGAATCTCCATCTCGAATCTATAAGTGCTATTCCGTCAAACTCATTACGGAATCACCCACAGAGTTATACTGACGTATAGCCCTTACACCTCGAGTCTTCACTCGCACCATTTGGATTCACGACCTAACGTTATTTGAAATCGATGTGGTTTTCGGACCCCAAATATGGAAACCCGATCCCGGTCTCATCGAAATCCAAAGCGTGTCTTTTAAGGTCCAAGTTGTTTTAAGTTTAAAACAATTCAATTCATTATCTAAATATACATAGATAGATAATTCACAACACAATAGATAATCAACATTATCATTACCAACAGATAATTCATATCATAATCAGATATCCATACTATCATCCAAAAGCAACCAATGCATACATATCACATACACTACTAATCTCATAACTGAGATTACAAACCATACCAATCAATACCAATCATCAAACATAAGCAACTATCTAATGATCATTCCATTCTATAATTAATTTAAAATGAATTAAATTAATTACTTACTCTCTAATTAATTTAAAATAAATTAAATTAATCATTTCATCATCAAATCATGCTTATCTTAATCATCAATTGATTATAAATCAATTTATAAATCATCTCAATATTCATTTCAATTAATCCTTATTGATTAATAATTCCCTAATTACAATAAGTAATTAGCATTTAATATTAATTATACCTTAATTAATCAATTCCAAATTACATCATTAATTAATTAATTAATGATTTCTAATTACATTTAATCAATCTCTAATATAAATTAATTACATAAGTAATTAATCTTCAACTTAAACCATATATATTAATCACCCATGATTAATATCCAATTAGTAATTAACTATTTTAATTACTCCTCCCATAACTTAATTACCCTTAATTAATTATCTTCATTAATCACTTGATTAATTTTCAAAGTAATTTAAATCAAAATTACTTCTATAATTAATATCTTTAATTACATCCTGTAATTATTAATTAATTACTTCTCTAAGTAATTATAAATTCATTAATTACATAAAGTAATTATCAAACAATCAACAATGGTTTAAATTAATTAAACTTAATTAATCTAAACTAATCACCTTAATCAAATTAATTACACCAAGTAATTAATTCATTAATTACTTTTATTAAGTAATTAAACAATTGATTATTATTAATTAATTAATCTAATTAACTATTAAAATTAATCACATTAATTAATTGTTAAATAATCTTAAGTTAATGACCTTCATTAACCTTTCTTAATTACTTAATTAAGAAATTAACTTATAATTAATCATTATTAATTAACAACTAATTAATATTTAATTATAATTTAATTAATCTCTAATTATTAATTAATTAAGTGTTAATTAAAATCTTAATTATCATTAATTACTTGATTAAGTAAATCTTAATCATTAATTAAAACTTAATTAACCATCCTTAATTAAAGATTAATTAACCTTAATTAATTAATCTCAAATCTTAATTAATTAATCTTAAAAATAATATTAATTACTTAATTAATCATCCACATTATTAATTAATTAAATAATTAATATTCCATTCAAATTATTTTAATAATTTAAATGAAACCAATTATCTTAAGTTCAAAATCTAGAAACCTTCTTCCTTTATACAAAGTATTTAAACACTTTGTTTCAAACAAAAAATTCAAATCATATAACCTTTCCTAAAATATTTAAAACAAATTTAAATTTAAAACTTATTTAAATTTTAAAAACTGACACTAAGGTCAAAATCTCAGATTTTAAATCTAAATTTAAACTTACTTCATAATTTAAAACTTATAGTTTTAAATTCAAACCAATGTTCTTTATATATTTAAAAGTTTAAAATCTAAATTTAAATCCCAGTTTTTAAATTCAACTCAGGTTCATTTTTTCAAATTTCCAGTTTCTAAAATTAAACCATATTTAAATTTCAGTTGTCATTTAAAATTTACCTTTCAATTTAAAACATAAAACAGAAAACAGTTTTCTGTTGTAGTTTTACATCTCAAATTTGAATTCAAAAATGAGTTCAAATCTCAGATTTAAATCATTGAATTCAAAATTTAAGTTCAGGTTAAAATTCCAAATTGAACTTCATCTTTAAATTTTAAAACTCTACTTTTAAATTTTCATAAACAGAGAGACAGTTTCTGTTTTAAGTTTAAAACCAGATTTGGATTTAAAAACCTTTTCAAATTTAACTCAAAAATCTAGAATTTAAAACTTAATTGAATTCAAAATCAAATTCTAGATTTAAACCTATTTTCAGATTTTGTTTGTGTTTCTTCTCTCACTGAAATTTTATAAACCTGGAAATCAGGTTTTTGATCAAACTTTTTTAAAAAACTGCAGTACTATCATTTCAACTCAAATTATTACTAAATAAACAGAATTCAATCTTATTTTAATTCCTCTTTAAATTCAGGTTTTTAAATCCTAAGTTGAGATTTTAGTTCATATTTAAAACTTGCTTTTGAATTTCAAAACTGCAAAACAGGATCTGACTAAACTAAAACCTGAAACATCATATACCCGAGCTACCTTATAAACTACTCCGAGTCAATTACCTTCTTGCTTCGAGTTATTCCTCATTTTACTCGAGACAATCCCGAGACATGAAACCCTGCACCAAAAAAAACACACTACCATCAACATGCACACACCTCTGCACTGTGCACTCAACCACCATCTCCGGCCATCTCTGACAAACTTCAATGGCCATCCCCATCGACCATCAACCCCTCATCAACATTAAACCCTCCAATACCCATAAATTAACTTGAATTAAAATTCAAGTTTCAAAACAGAAACCTGAAACAGCACCCCCTCTTTCATGCTCGACCTGTCAACGGCGAACTCTGCCAACCCCGACCACAATCCACTTTCATATTCCAGCTAAAACTCCATCATCACAACATCTAGCAATACCCAAAAGGGCATTGAACTCGAAACACTGATGAAGCCACAGTACTAAATTCTTAAACCCAGAAAAAAAACTAGGGTTCATACATAAAAACCCCAAATCTCCCCACCAAAATTGAAATTCAATTTATTCTAGTAATTTTCTTACAATACTCGATAGCTAAACTAGCTCTAAAATCAAATTCAAGCAAATCAAATGCAAGAATAAAATGTACTTAACAAAAATGAAAAATGCAGTAAGTTCATCACTGCACTTGACTCACAACACTATAAACTATTTTATTTGATTTAAAATTCATGAATTTCCTTGTTGATTCAATTTATGAATCTGAAACATGAATTTCTATAAATTTAAATTTTCACTTAATATAAACTTTTACTCTGTTGTATTACTTCCAGGTAAAACAGAATTTTATTTTAACTTATAAAATTTTAATACTTACTTTTATTTATAAATAAGCAAGTTTTATTCTTAGATTAAAACATAACAGCAAACCAATCAAAATAAATGGGATTTCTATCAACTAGAACATACATTGTAATAGCCAGAACCTAGGTGAAACAGAATGCACCTCAAATAAACATATACACAGCAAAATCAAGTGTTATGTCATTTTTAAATAAAAGCATGAACAACTTCTACCTACTTAAAATTTTTAAAGTTAAGTTACTCACCTGAAATTGTGCAGAGAAAAACCCAGATTTAACATGCAGAAGCACAGATTCATGAATGCAGAGCACATCAATTTGCAGAGAAATGCAGACCCCCTTTTCTTGCTTAAATGATGCATGCAGGCACAACTTGCTTCCAGATTCTAATACAGGTTGTAGATGCAAAGGAATCCAGATTGTAATGCAGAGCTTTATGCTAAAAATTGAAATGCAGGCTCTACTTGAAGAGAATTGAACAGAGCTTCTTTGATTTCATATGCAAGAACATGCAAAGCTTCTAGCTTCTTGTTCCAGAGTTGAAGTTTAATGCATGCAGTTTGTAATTTGGGTTTGAGGAGTTATAGGTTTGAAATTTGTAAATGCAGGTGTTTGAAAAGGAATGCATGCTTGCAGGTTTGAATATTTGCATGATTGCTTCATTGAAAAATGTAATTGTTTGCATTATGATGAAGAGGGTTTCAGTTTGTATGAGGAATGATTTCTGTTTTTTTTTTTTTTTTTTGAAGAAATGAACATTTGTATTATGAAATGATGAAGATTGTTTTGAAGTAAATATTTTCTTTAGTTAAGAAATGAAAATGAGAAAGGGAAGAAATGAGTAAATGCAATGCTTTAATCTAAATTTTATGATTTAATTAAAATTAAAGAAAACAAAATTAAACAAATGACACATGTAAGAGAAATGGACACATGTTAACTACCTATCTTAAATACATAACACATATTTAACTTATCTCCTAAATTACATACACATGTCTTTTGAATGGTTTTGTTATTTAAATTAAAATTAATGAGTATTTAAACTTAGTTAATTAGTAATTTAGATTAAATGCTAAAGATAAATTAGACTTAATGAATGCATGTTCATATTTTAAATTGTATTTTAAATGTACAAATTAAATTAACAAATCAAATTTATCAATTAATATTTTAAAAAGAATACAAACATTTTATAACTTATTTTAATATACAACTTAAGTTAAAATGAATTTTAAACCAATAAAATATTTATCTTACATATTTAAAATCATAGAGTATTTTATAAAATATTTTTGAAAAGCTTAATATTAAAAATAAATCACAAATCCTATTTTTAAAACATTAAAATATGCTATACTAATTTAAATAAAAATAACTTGTCTATTTAAAAATATATACATAAATACATATACATTTTATAAATAGAAAACAATTTATTAACTCAATAAAAATAATTTCACAAATTAAATATTTAAATAAAGAAGATTATTAAAATCAAATCAAATTTATTAACAAAAATTATCAGTTCAATTTAAATTTAAATCCAGATTATTAAATTTAAATTGTCCAAATTTCCGGGATATTACAATCCTTCCCCCTTAAAAGAATTTCGTCCCCGAAATTTAAAACAAAGTTAATTTAATAATCTATTTACAGATTTTATTTTAAAACACAGCATATGTTAAACATATGCCAACAACCAAAGCAACCAATTCACACAATCAAAACAAATCTAGTTATCCAAAAGAATTTTGGATATAACCCTTACGAGTTTCCCCGGTATATATATATATATCGGGATACTCGCTCTATAGAATCCAATCAATCAATACTACCAAGCTATAGAGCTCCTAACAACAATTCTATACAGAATATCAGACTACAAACGAGTCTGTCTCAACAAACAGAGCATCCTAAACTGCTGGTTCTACAACCAGAAATATCAAATACGTACTCCCTCAGAGATACGTAAAACACTCTGAATCCCAGTTATCCAAACCGGCAATCCAACTCCAGAAAATCAAACACTGATCTAACCAAAACACAGAAGAAACCAAAACACTACGGAGCTAGCTTCCCAAACTATAGCTCCTAGGATCAGAGAAAACTTATCCCAAACAAATCTCCGATTCCAGAATCCAAATTCTTCCGTCTCTTATCCAAAAAAAACTCTTCGGACGATCCTGGGCTACCAACATCCATCCTGATCAGCTTAACTCTTGCTGATTCCACTAGAAACAGACTGAATCAAAACAATCCAATGATCCTCAAGATCACTCAAAAACCAAGAACACTCACCCTGCTTCTCAACAACAGAAGACAGAACAAACTTCTCCTCATCTGAAAAAAAAAACAAAACAGAAGCATTCCCAAACTGCTTCCGCTGCGCAACTCTGATCCGAAACAGAAGAAAATGCTGACGAAGAGCACAAGCACAGACCAGACAACCCAGCACAGAAATATGGTTCCACGTATCCATAAAAGAAAACTCAGATGTGTTCTCCCAATCTGAGTTACTCCACCAACTTCTATCTCAAGGAACCATCTATCTACTAACTGAACCACTAGTTCCATCCTGGAAAGAAAACTCGATCTCCAGATGCAGACAAACTTCTGACTTCCTGGAAGAAACCCGGACAATCTCCAACAATCCAAAGAACAAACTATCGCAAGTCACTTTTGCGATCAACTCAGCCTAAATCCAAAGAAAACTGCTCTCTCTTTACCAAACAGAACAGCTTATGCTGGCTTAGCCAACTTACACGAGTAACGGATTCACTATGCTGCTTCTGAACTCCACTTCAGAAAAATTACTCAGCCAGAAGACTCCCTACCAGCTCAGAATACTCTGCTAAACTCAGCCACATCACCGAGCAGACTCATTTCTTATTCTTGTTCCAAAGAAACATCTTCGGAAATATCCATATTCACTGCTTCTCCTCACGCAGCTACAACTTCCTGAGATATCAAAATATCTTCACTCACTTGCTTCTGCCCAACCGACAGATCAAAACTCAATTCTGCACTTCAAAAATGAACTCCGAACCTTTACAGGTTACCTTCAGAGATCGATGAAGTCCTTAAACCAAACAAAACTCACTCGAGACGGTATTAGGTCTACAGTCTCGACAAATACACTTCCAACCTCATCCATCAAACACCAACCAATTTTAGTCGTGTTACACACACTTCTACCTCATCTACCTTTATAACTTACATTGGAAAAAACCCGAACAGGTAAACCAACAAATAGGTAGAACCAATTATATATATATATATACATATATAAAAATACAAATACGCTCTCTCAAGATAGACACCACTACAGAGCCTAGGTATTCACTCAACCTAACGCTCCCTAAAGAAAGACACACTTCAGAGCCTAGGTATTCACTCAACCTACAGCTCTGATACCAAATGTCACGACCCGGCTTCCAAATACCAGGAAGTCGCACCGTGAGTTAAGAAAGAAAGGGATAGAAGAAGAAAAGAAAGAAGAGAAAGAAGAAACAACACAAGAATCTCAACAGCGGAACGAATAAATTATATTAATAACATAAGTATTACATAGTATACAACAAATATCAGAGTACACAGACATATACAACACATACTAGACAGTTATAAACACCTGTCTAGTTATTACAACTCAATCACAATACATAACAACTCAGAGATAACAACACAGCGGAAAACAATATAATTATACGCAGAAGCCTCCTGCTCCATATGCTCCTCCACAATTCGTCAAAGCTATCCTGAATCCTAACCTGAATTCCCTTGGCTACTCATAAAAATTTGAGTACCCAAGAGTTATAGAAAAACAGAAATAACTCCGGGTCAGACATGGGTCTGGTGTGAGTAACAGGTTAAAGTTGCTTAACTTTGAAAAACATTTGAAAAGAAAAGGTATCACGTAAGACTTCCCACACATAAACATGGAAAAGTTTTTACCTTACGCTAACCAAAACATTTGATAGGAAATCCGATGATATTATAATAGTGTCTAGGGTTTTCAAGTAAATAAGAAATAGCCGAAATTGTTACATTCATTAAATTCCAGCTACTAGCCACAAAAGTGGGTAATACAATCAAAACCGTTGGCACTTATTGGATTGTGGATTCCATACAATGGCAGGGCTACTGGGGTACCGCCCGTCACAGTACGTGGCCTAGATCACCGTACCGAGGATTACTCCCTTCATCCCCTGCAACACAAAGCCGGACCCGTTCCTTACTGAACAGTTCCAAACAAGACTACCCCGCAGTTGTGATCAGCAACCGCACCACTAAGCCGAAAATAAAGGGACCTCTAGACAGGGATAAATCTTGCTCTCAAGTGGGGGCTACCCACGAAGCTTTGCTGCACCTCCCCTGTTTTAGCCATTCCCGGTTGATGAGGCTTGAGGCTACGATTACCTTTATAGGACATATCACTTAGAATGCTCATCGTCCACCTGACGATGTTCTGAAAGCATTCAATCCATACAAGTTCGTTCCGGGTTCGAACGAAACCGAAGGCATTATCTCGTTACACTCGTATTGGAATCACCCTCAGAGTTAACGACAATAACCCTTGCACTCTGAATCTCCATCTCGAATCTATAAGTGCTATTCCGTCAAACTCATTACGGAATCACCCACAGAGTTATACTGACGTATAGCCCTTACACCTCGAGTCTTCACTCGCACCATTTGGATTCACGACCTAACGTTATTTGAAATCGATGTGGTTTTCGGACCCCAAATATGGAAACCCGATCCCGGTCTCATCGAAATCCAAAGCGTGTCTTTTAAGGTCCAAGTTGTTTTAAGTTTAAAACAATTCAATTCATTATCTAAATATACATAGATAGATAATTCACAACACAATAGATAATCAACATTATCATTACCAACAGATAATTCATATCATAATCAGATATCCATACTATCATCCAAAAGCAACCAATGCATACATATCACATACACTACTAATCTCATAACTGAGATTACAAACCATACCAATCAATACCAATCATCAAACATAAGCAACTATCTAATGATCATTCCATTCTATAATTAATTTAAAATGAATTAAATTAATTACTTACTCTCTAATTAATTTAAAATAAATTAAATTAATCATTTCATCATCAAATCATGCTTATCTTAATCATCAATTGATTATAAATCAATTTATAAATCATCTCAATATTCATTTCAATTAATCCTTATTGATTAATAATTCCCTAATTACAATAAGTAATTAGCATTTAATATTAATTATACCTTAATTAATCAATTCCAAATTACATCATTAATTAATTAATTAATGATTTCTAATTACATTTAATCAATCTCTAATATAAATTAATTACATAAGTAATTAATCTTCAACTTAAACCATATATATTAATCACCCATGATTAATATCCAATTAGTAATTAACTATTTTAATTACTCCTCCCATAACTTAATTACCCTTAATTAATTATCTTCATTAATCACTTGATTAATTTTCAAAGTAATTTAAATCAAAATTACTTCTATAATTAATATCTTTAATTACATCCTGTAATTATTAATTAATTACTTCTCTAAGTAATTATAAATTCATTAATTACATAAAGTAATTATCAAACAATCAACAATGGTTTAAATTAATTAAACTTAATTAATCTAAACTAATCACCTTAATCAAATTAATTACACCAAGTAATTAATTCATTAATTACTTTTATTAAGTAATTAAACAATTGATTATTATTAATTAATTAATCTAATTAACTATTAAAATTAATCACATTAATTAATTGTTAAATAATCTTAAGTTAATGACCTTCATTAACCTTTCTTAATTACTTAATTAAGAAATTAACTTATAATTAATCATTATTAATTAACAACTAATTAATATTTAATTATAATTTAATTAATCTCTAATTATTAATTAATTAAGTGTTAATTAAAATCTTAATTATCATTAATTACTTGATTAAGTAAATCTTAATCATTAATTAAAACTTAATTAACCATCCTTAATTAAAGATTAATTAACCTTAATTAATTAATCTCAAATCTTAATTAATTAATCTTAAAAATAATATTAATTACTTAATTAATCATCCACATTATTAATTAATTAAATAATTAATATTCCATTCAAATTATTTTAATAATTTAAATGAAACCAATTATCTTAAGTTCAAAATCTAGAAACCTTCTTCCTTTATACAAAGTATTTAAACACTTTGTTTCAAACAAAAAATTCAAATCATATAACCTTTCCTAAAATATTTAAAACAAATTTAAATTTAAAACTTATTTAAATTTTAAAAACTGACACTAAGGTCAAAATCTCAGATTTTAAATCTAAATTTAAACTTACTTCATAATTTAAAACTTATAGTTTTAAATTCAAACCAATGTTCTTTATATATTTAAAAGTTTAAAATCTAAATTTAAATCCCAGTTTTTAAATTCAACTCAGGTTCATTTTTTCAAATTTCCAGTTTCTAAAATTAAACCATATTTAAATTTCAGTTGTCATTTAAAATTTACCTTTCAATTTAAAACATAAAACAGAAAACAGTTTTCTGTTGTAGTTTTACATCTCAAATTTGAATTCAAAAATGAGTTCAAATCTCAGATTTAAATCATTGAATTCAAAATTTAAGTTCAGGTTAAAATTCCAAATTGAACTTCATCTTTAAATTTTAAAACTCTACTTTTAAATTTTCATAAACAAAGAGACAGTTTCTGTTTTAAGTTTAAAACCAGATTTGGATTTAAAAACCTTTTCAAATTTAACTCAAAAATCTAGAATTTAAAACTTAATTGAATTCAAAATCAAATTCTAGATTTAAACCTATTTTCAGATTTTGTTTGTGTTTCTTCTCTCACTGAAATTTTATAAACCTGGAAATCAGGTTTTTGATCAAACTTTTTTAAAAAACTGCAGTACTATCATTTCAACTCAAATTATTACTAAATAAACAGAATTCAATCTTATTTTAATTCCTCTTTAAATTCAGGTTTTTAAATCCTAAGTTGAGATTTTAGTTCATATTTAAAACTTGCTTTTGAATTTCAAAACTGCAAAACAGGATCTGACTAAACTAAAACCTGAAACATCATATACCCGAGCTACCTTATAAACTACTCCGAGTCAATTACCTTCTTGCTTCGAGTTATTCCTCATTTTACTCGAGACAATCCCGAGACATGAAACCCTGCACCAAAAAAAACACACTACCATCAACATGCACACACCTCTGCACTGTGCACTCAACCACCATCTCCGGCCATCTCTGACAAACTTCAATGGCCATCCCCATCGACCATCAACCCCTCATCAACATTAAACCCTCCAATACCCATAAATTAACTTGAATTAAAATTCAAGTTTCAAAACAGAAACCTGAAACAGCACCCCCTCTTTCATGCTCGACCTGTCAACGGCGAACTCTGCCAACCCCGACCACAATCCACTTTCATATTCCAGCTAAAACTCCATCATCACAACATCTAGCAATACCCAAAAGGGCATTGAACTCGAAACACTGATGAAGCCACAGTACTAAATTCTTAAACCCAGAAAAAAAACTAGGGTTCATACATAAAAACCCCAAATCTCCCCACCAAAATTGAAATTCAATTTATTCTAGTAATTTTCTTACAATACTCGATAGCTAAACTAGCTCTAAAATCAAATTCAAGCAAATCAAATGCAAGAATAAAATGTACTTAACAAAAATGAAAAATGCAGTAAGTTCATCACTGCACTTGACTCACAACACTATAAACTATTTTATTTGATTTAAAATTCATGAATTTCCTTGTTGATTCAATTTATGAATCTGAAACATGAATTTCTATAAATTTAAATTTTCACTTAATATAAACTTTTACTCTGTTGTATTACTTCCAGGTAAAACAGAATTTTATTTTAACTTATAAAATTTTAATACTTACTTTTATTTATAAATAAGCAAGTTTTATTCTTAGATTAAAACATAACAGCAAACCAATCAAAATAAATGGGATTTCTATCAACTAGAACATACATTGTAATAGCCAGAACCTAGGTGAAACAGAATGCACCTCAAATAAACATATACACAGCAAAATCAAGTGTTATGTCATTTTTAAATAAAAGCATGAACAACTTCTACCTACTTAAAATTTTTAAAGTTAAGTTACTCACCTGAAATTGTGCAGAGAAAAACCCAGATTTAACATGCAGAAGCACAGATTCATGAATGCAGAGCACATCAATTTGCAGAGAAATGCAGACCCCCTTTTCTTGCTTAAATGATGCATGCAGGCACAACTTGCTTCCAGATTCTAATACAGGTTGTAGATGCAAAGGAATCCAGATTGTAATGCAGAGCTTTATGCTAAAAATTGAAATGCAGGCTCTACTTGAAGAGAATTGAACAGAGCTTCTTTGATTTCATATGCAAGAACATGCAAAGCTTCTAGCTTCTTGTTCCAGAGTTGAAGTTTAATGCATGCAGTTTGTAATTTGGGTTTGAGGAGTTATAGGTTTGAAATTTGTAAATGCAGGTGTTTGAAAAGGAATGCATGCTTGCAGGTTTGAATATTTGCATGATTGCTTCATTGAAAAATGTAATTGTTTGCATTATGATGAAGAGGGTTTCAGTTTGTATGAGGAATGATTTCTGTTTTTTTTTTTTTTTTTTTTGAAGAAATGAACATTTGTATTATGAAATGATGAAGATTGTTTTGAAGTAAATATTTTCTTTAGTTAAGAAATGAAAATGAGAAAGGGAAGAAATGAGTAAATGCAATGCTTTAATCTAAATTTTATGATTTAATTAAAATTAAAGAAAACAAAATTAAACAAATGACACATGTAAGAGAAATGGACACATGTTAACTACCTATCTTAAATACATAACACATATTTAACTTATCTCCTAAATTACATACACATGTCTTTTGAATGGTTTTGTTATTTAAATTAAAATTAATGAGTATTTAAACTTAGTTAATTAGTAATTTAGATTAAATGCTAAAGATAAATTAGACTTAATGAATGCATGTTCATATTTTAAATTGTATTTTAAATGTACAAATTAAATTAACAAATCAAATTTATCAATTAATATTTTAAAAAGAATACAAACATTTTATAACTTATTTTAATATACAACTTAAGTTAAAATGAATTTTAAACCAATAAAATATTTATCTTACATATTTAAAATCATAGAGTATTTTATAAAATATTTTTGAAAAGCTTAATATTAAAAATAAATCACAAATCCTATTTTTAAAACATTAAAATATGCTATACTAATTTAAATAAAAATAACTTGTCTATTTAAAAATATATACATAAATACATATACATTTTATAAATAGAAAACAATTTATTAACTCAATAAAAATAATTTCACAAATTAAATATTTAAATAAAGAAGATTATTAAAATCAAATCAAATTTATTAACAAAAATTATCAGTTCAATTTAAATTTAAATCCAGATTATTAAATTTAAATTGTCCAAATTTCCGGGATATTACATCTATTGCTTATGTTGTTGGTGTTGTTGATGATTTCGATGATAATAGAAGAGTAACGACATGGATGATGAATGGTTGCACTAATGGTTGTTGTGGGTAAAGACGATGTGCAGTGTTGGCCATTGTTCATGAGTGGTATTATTAAGCATTCTCTCAACTTTGGTGATCACTGGAACCGTCATAAGGCAATACCTTCGAAGTGCATGTGTTCTACGATACTCGTATAAGTTGGCATCAATGAAATGTTCTTTTGGTCACTTTGACATTCATCAATGGCTTATGACGTTGATTATCTTTGATGCTTTTCCTCTTTGGTTGCATGCGACACTGTCCTTTATCCTTACTGATTTAACGTTATGCAAGGAGATATAATGTCGAACTGATGAAGTGCTGCATACAGAACCTTATTCCATTGACATTGATCATGAAAGGCGATGTCATCTATAACACTCCTAATTTTTCTTTAACATTATTTAGTAGATTTAATTAGATTAATTAAACAGAATAATGTACAACATGAAAAGGAGATGAGATTTGAAAATTAATTGGGCTAGGCCTTAACAATTCAACATATAAGATTATTTTAACTTAAACATAAGTAGGAGGATTTATGAGAGGGGAAAAATAGGAATAAACTTCATTTCTTAAAAATAAACCCTTACACCATGATATCCTCATTTATTTTTACATCCATACAAAACACAAATAAAGTAGAGGCCACTGCTAAAACTTTTAAAAGTTAGAAAGTCAAGCTAAAGCTAAGGGGAATCAAATCAATAAGTTAAATCTTAACTGTTTTTCTCAAATCAAGGTAAATAATTATATCTATCTCATTCTTATATGTTAAAATTTTAATTTATAACGTGTTCGAAAAAAATTTATGATGGTATGGTTGATTGTAACGTTGTTTACATTAATGCTGAGTTATTGGAATTGTTACGAAATTATTATAATAGGTTTCAAGGGAAAAACCTTAGTGAATGACCTCCAAAAGACTTGATTTTTGGATATATTATGTAAAATATTGGATATAGGTTTTTAATTTCAAAATTTTCGGAATTAATTGGAATATTTTATAAATTTCCTAAGGTGAAAAGAACATTTATTTCAGGTTTTAATTGTTAAAAATAATAAAATAATGAATTTTGCCTTAAATAATTTTATGGTAAAGAAAACTTTATTTCAGATTTTTGATGAACTTTTGGAATTTTTCCCAAGTGATTTTGATTTATCATGAGTTTTCTAAGCAAAAAAAGCGTAGAAATTATATTATAATATTAATATAATTTAATGGTTTGAAAATAATTTTGGGAATTGTGAAATCTGATCTATAGAAGTTTTTCTACAAAGAAATTGATAAAGATATCTCTAACCAATAGAAATTCCACAAACAATAAGAGTCAGAGAAAAGAATATAATTTATTTAGCAAAATAGTAGTTTTTACGTTAATTATGGATATGCCACTGTAACCCTTCAACATCATAGCCTTTGTATTGCTACAGTGTCAATTAGCTTTCACAACATTACAACGTCAGTAAGCCTTCATATTGCTGCAGAGTCAAATTAGCTTTCGTAATGCTACAGTGTCTGTTAGCCATCGTATTTCTACAGTACCAATGCTTTCATAACCATGCTATAGTACTAATGCTTTCATATCCATGTTACAGTGCCAATGCTTTCAAAGCCATGCCATAGTAACTTTAATCTTTGTAGCTATGCTATAGTAACCTCTACATTCGTCACAACTGCTTCCGCCAGCTTTGTTTTCAGAATTTAAAACATGTATAACTTTTTAACTGTAAGTCTATTTTTCTATTTATGTCTACTTTGAGGAAAGGAAAACCATTATTCGAAAGCAATGGAATAGGTTAAAGACCCGAGTTCTACACCTATAAAAAGTTATAGCCCAAACAAAGCTTTTTTGTCTGTCACTTTATTTTCTATGGATGCGGAGGGATCATTCCGCTGTAGTTGAATACATGCGGAAGCCTTCTTACGCAATGACTCCAACCAAGACGGAAGCGTTATTATGACTTATTCTTTTGATAATGGCGGAGCGGTCCTACCGCCTTAGTTTTAATAGGTGCGGCAGGGTCCTGCCCATTGCTTTACTTTGTAATTGAAGATAAAGGTGGATAGCCTTATCTGATGGAGCCGCCATAGTTATGGAGTCTCACTTGTTTTAGTAGACAAACGAAAGGGTGAATTGCCCTATAATTTATAAAAGTTGCTTTTGGATCTTAGGGACACTAAGGCATATTTTAATAAAATAGATACCATAATTAGGGATATTAATAATTGTAAAACTTTGCCATACATTAGGGGACACCAATGTATGTCTTATAAAGGAGTTATGTATGCATGGGTAATCATATTCACTTCATTCATAACCCATAACTACAATTTAGGGTGCTAAGGGAAGGATAACTAACTAGGTTGATCCGGTAGTGAATATACATTTATTTAACCCCTATATGAGTAGAATTGCATCCAGGAGGTTAGATGGACCAGAATATAAGATGCCCAAAGTTGGACAAAAGATTATTGATTTAAATAGTTTTTTAGTTAGCCCATGAAAACTATACCTTGATAAATGTTATTAGCAGCGGCCAATAGGTTCTTAGTGATCCTATGATGACTATGTTAATAGGTTATGGATAGAGAACAATAGGTTCATAGTAAGCCCATGAAAACTATGACCCAAGAGATGTTATTGGAGAATCCAATTGATTTATAGTCAGCCCTTGAAAAATATGATAGGATGGTGTTATTAGTAGACATCAATAGGTTTTTAATAATATCATGAAAACTATGAAACTAGACAGATAGTTTGTAAGCTTGGAACAGGTTATTAGTCAACCTATGAAAACTAATAGGTTAATAGTGACCCAAGAAATATAACTTAAAGCAGATAGTTAGACTAATGGGGATGGGAAATCTAGGATATATTGTACAATTTCATATCATCATATTGTGTTATGTTTTAACTATTGTGGATGCATGTGCACAATATATGGTTAATTAGTTTTTAGTTAAGGTACTAGTGAGGGGAAACCCGTTCTGCTCGGTCTCACTATATATCTATTTGGTTCGAGATGGTGTATTATTATTTACACCATACTTTTTGTCGAACTTGAAGTTTATGTTTTCCCCTTAAACTCTAGGATGCTCAAAATTAATTTGAGTAAGTTGAGAGTAAAGGTTTTTCAGGTTATTAGTTGAAGAATAAATTTTTAAAGACATACAGAAGGAAAGCTAGCTATTTAGGAGATTTTATCTATTTTCTACTGTGTTATTTTGATGAAAGGGAAAATTTGTTTAATTGACTAGTATTAGACTCTGATCAAGCAAGGGCATATTCACAGGTCGCTCTTGGTGTATTTTATAATGATTATAATTTCTTTGAACGTGGGTTACAATTGGGATCTGAAATGAATATGAAGCATCTTTTGTGAAATGAAATGTGAAGTTTGAATTTAAATCGTATTCAAAAAGTTTCGTATTCATGTGCTTCTATGTTATCATATATCTAACATTACTGCATTTGGTTACCGAAAATTAATAACGGATAACGGTAGCATCAGTAGTGGTTAGTTTCAGGCCTCCAAATGGGGGGATGTTACAAGTTGGTATCAGAGCATAGGTTTATGTTAAATAAAAGGAAATTTAAACCTAAAATATTTTCAAAACATAACCCAATGAATCAAAGAATGAGACCGGGTTTTCGTTAATGCTATATTAATATATTTGGATTTGTATATCTATAAGTACGTATTCCCCTTTCTCTTGGATCTTTTTCTGTATCTTATTGAGGTTCGTAGTGCAGATATATGGGATAGGAACATATGAAGGCAAGAAATGGAAGAGGAAATCTAGGTGCAGGTAGCACCACAACTAATGGAAATTCTCAACACAATACCAGGATGAATTCGAGTAATAGGCAAATGCTAATCCAAACGCAAATGCTAATGTAGGTGCTAGAACCCTATTAGTAGATATGGAGATGATGAATCAGTTTTTTATCAATCTGATTCAAGTTGGAGCAGCTACAAGAGTAGCTGGGAAAATGATGTAAATGTTGGGAAAGCAAATCCTATAGCCCCAGTTGACAATAACTATGCCAAGCTGAGCAAAGATTACACTAGTCTTGGTGGGAAGCTATTTTTAGGAACAGAGGATCTTGTCGAAGTAGAAGACTAGTTATTACGTTGTGAAAGAATTTCACTTACTGGGGATTAAACGATGAACAAAACAGCAGACGTGCTTTTAGATAGTTGTTGGGAGCGGCATTAAACCAGTGGAACGGGTTTACTGTTGGAGTACCTAAAGAATAATTAACTTGGACCGAGTCTCGAAGGAGTTTTGATGAGAGATTTGTATCTGAAGTAGCCAAGTCGGCAATGTTAAGGAACTTAATGGATATAGAGCAGGGGGTGATGTTGGTAATCGAATGTGCCATGAAATTTAATGAGCTGTCTAGATACATATAAGCCATGATTGACACCATCATTAAGAGAAATGAAAAGTTTATTCAAGGACTAAAGCCAGAGATTGCCAAGGCAACCATTTCAAATTTTCGTGACCCAATAGGAGGGTATACAACTCAGGGAATGAGGTGCGATCAGTTAGAACGTTACTTGTTAGGTCATAAGATTGCATGCAGTCTATATGTTTTTCAATTTTGGGATTTTGAGATCATATTGGGTGTAGATTGGGTAGATATGTACAGTGCAAAAACATTTTGCTAGGATAGGGAAATATCCTTGAGACACCCTAACAGCCGTAACCGAATTATATGCTGGGTGGAAAAGTCAGACTCAAGCACTTGTACTTTGCTGAATGAAAAGGAAGCAAAAGAGATTTAGATCGGGTGTTAGTAGAAAGAGAGTTTGCAGATTCTCTTGAACTAGTACCAGGGCTACCACTAAAGCAAGCAATTGAGTTTTGGGTAGATCTTGTGCCAAGGGCAAGTACATATAAGTAGACCACCTAGCCGAATGACACCTACTGAGATGAAAGAACCGAAGGTGCAGCTAGTGGACTTGGAAGGGAAGAGCTTTATTAAGCCAAGTATTTCTCCCTAGAGAGCAGATATGATATTCATGAAGAAGCTATATGGATCTCTAGGGTTGTGTATTCACTATCTCAAGTTGAACAAAAGGACGATTAAGAATAGGTATCCTTTTTCGAGAATCAGCGATTTGCTCGATCAGTTGAATGGAGCCATAGTATTCTCCTAGTTGGATTTAGCAATAAGGTTCCATCAACTAAGAATGGTGGAAAATAGTATTCTGTTAACGGCATTCAATACCAGATATGGGTCATATGAGCGGTTGGTAATGCTAATCGTGTTAACGAATGGGCCAACTTCCTTCGTGGATTTGATGAACCGGGTTTTCCAAGAGCACTTGGATAGGTTCGTATTGGCATTTAGAGATGACATTTTAATTTATTATAAGGATGAAAGAGAGCATGAAGTTCATCTTAGAGTGGTGCTTGAGACATTGAGGCTGCATCAACTAAAAAAGAAGTTTTCAATGTGTCATTGTTGGAAGAAAGAAATTAAGCTTCTTGGTGACATGGTTTCAAAGAAGGGTTTGTCAGTTGATCCGGATATGATCAAAGCTGTTAAGACTAGAGAAGAGCAGAAACGGTGACTGAGATCAAAAGTTTCCTTGGGCTTGTTGGTTACTACCAGAGGTTTATTAAGGATTTCTAGCAGATATTAACAGCTTTGACTAGGCTGACCAGGAAGGATGTGAAGTATACTTGGTCTACCAAATATAAGGAAGCGTTACTTAAGTTAAAGCATTTATTGATCAATGCACCTGTGTTAGTAGTTCCAAATGGGAACCAAAGATTAGTAGTATATATCGATGCATGTGGAATTGGATTAGGAGATGTGTTGATGCAAAAGGGTAAGGTCATCATCTACGCTTCTCGATAGCTTAGACCTCATGAAGTGAAATAGTCCACCCATGATTTAGAGTTCGCCACGTAATATTCGCATTGAAATATGGATACGCTACCTCTTGGGAGAGAGATTCGAGTTATACAACGATCATAAGTCCTTAAGATACCTATTCTCTCAGAAGGAGTGAAATATGAAACAACAAGGGTGGCTGGTTTTTAGCAGCTTATAAAATTGGTATAGAGTATACACTAGGGAAAGGTAATAAGGTTGCGGAAGCACTTAGCAGGCATCAAAATGTGGTGTTAGCCATGTTGGACGAATAGAAGGATCTTGAGGCATTTACAATGTGTAGTATGTAGTTAAGATCTACTTCTAGTTCTAGTCATATTAATACCATATTTTCTTGCTTGGAAGTATAAACGAGATTGATCAAAAGGTTTGCATTTAAACAGAAATATGACCTAGTGTTAGCTGAGAAGATTAGAAAGCTAGAGGCCGGAGCCAAGATTGATGATCTGAAGGATTTTTTCTTGACCAGAGAAGGTGGTTGAGAAAGAAGAGACGATTATGTGTCCGGAATGTAGAAAACCTAAGGAAGGAGGTCCATAGAGAACGTCGTCGGTCAAATTTATGATTCATCCTGGGGGACTAAAATGTATCAGGATATGAAGAGGAGTTTCTCTTGGGAAGGTATAAAGAGGGAAGTTGGCTTATAGGTAAAGTAGTGTGTGAATTGTCAACAACCGAAGGCCGAACATCAAAAGCCTAGCGGTTTGCTTCAACCTTTGGAGATACCAATTTGGCAATGGGATTTAATATCCATGGATTTTATAGATGCGTTGCCAAGGTCGAACCGGGGAAATACAAGTTTATGGGTCATAGTGGACAGGTTGACCAAGAGTGCACATTTCGTTCCAGTCAAATAGACCAAGACAACACATGTTTTTGCTAAATTGTTTATGAAGAACATAGCTAGACTACATGGGATTCCTGGTAGCATAGTCAGTGACAGCGATGCCTTGTTCGCTAGTAATTCTGGAAGAGTCTACAAGGAATGTTAGGAACCAAGCTTAAGATGAGTGCCGCATATCACTCATAGAATGATGGGAAGACGGAGAGAGTCAATATGGAACTCGAGTATCTATTAAGAGCTTGTGTATTAGATTTTGGTGGCTCGTGGGAAGACCATTCGAACTTGGTTGAGTTTTCCTATAACAATAGTGATAGGCTAGTATAGGGATGGCACCTTTCCAAGCTTTATATGGAAGGCCGTGCAAATCACCAACGTGTTGGTTAGAGACCAGAAACAAATTGGTCCTTGGTCCATATAGGGTGAGAGAAGCAACAGGGAAAATGGAGTTGATCTGAGGTAGGATGGAGGAAGCTCAATCTTAACAAAAGAGTCACGTAGGTAAGAGGGGTAACGATCTAGAGTTCTCAGTTAGAGCTAGGTTTTTCATTAAGGTATCACCGATGAAGGGTATGATACGATTTGGAAAGTCAAGGAAATTGGCATCTAGGTATGTTGGACCACTCCCAATCATAGAGAGGATAGGAAAGTTGGCATACAGAGTAGAGTTACCGTGCAGTTTGGCAGGTGTCCATAATGTGTTTCATGTGTCTTATCTTCGTAAGTAGAGTGCATAATCTAGAGATTACTATCCCTCCGACTGCATTTCAAGACTTAACAGTAGAACTAGATCTAACTTTTGTTAGGTCCATTTCAAGTTGTATCGAGAGATGAGAAGAGGTTAAGAAGCATGACAGTCAAGTTGGCAAAAGTTTAGCGGAGCGACAAAGAGAAGGACAGTACTTGAAAAACAAAAAACATGATTAGGCATACTTATCCTAGGCCGTTATGAGGGTATGTTCTATATTTTTTTATATATACTTTTCGTTGATAGGATATACTAGCTTTGTTTGCATGATTGATATGTTCATTTGTAGTCCTTACTTAATTTTGAGGATGAAATTATTTAACGGGAAAGCTTGTAACACCCCTAATTATTCTTTAATATTATTCAGGAGATTTAATTAGATTAATCAAAATGAATAATATGCAGCTTCAAAAGGAAATAAGATTTGAAATTAATTTGTTTGGGCCTTAACTAATCAACATATAAGATCGTTTTAACTTAAACTTAACTAAGAGGATTTATGAGAGGGGAAATAGAAATAACCATCATTTCCTAAATGTAAACCTTTCCACACTCATAACCTCATTCATTTTTACATCCGTATAAAAGACAAATAAATTAAAGGCTATTGCTATATCTTTTAAT
Source organism: Allium cepa (assembly GCA_030765085.1). NCBI lineage: Eukaryota > Viridiplantae > Streptophyta > Magnoliopsida > Asparagales > Amaryllidaceae > Allium > Allium cepa. The sequence continues at coordinate 515,306,903 of CM060941.1, forward strand.
GGAAGAAAAGTTAGAGAATAAAGCTAAAGCTAAGGGGAATCAAATCAACGACTAAAATCTCAACTCTTTTTCTAAAATCAAGGATAATAATAGTATCCATCTCAATCTCTGTGTTAAATTTTAGATTTTTAATGTATTACAACTTGTTTAATGAAGATACGGTTTATTTTACCATTATTTGCATAAATGGTGATTTATTGGAATTTTTATGAAATTTTTATAATAGGTTTCAAAGGAAAAATCTTAGTGGATGACCTCTAAATGACTTGATTTTTGGATATGTAGTGTAATACACAATTTGAAGATGGGTTTTTAATTTCATAATTTTTAGAATTAATAGGAATATTTTATTAATTTCCTAAGGTGAAAAGGGCATTTATTTTGGACTTTAATTACTAAAAATATTGAATTTCGCCCAAGAATTTTTATATGGTAAAGGAAATGTTATTTTAGTTTTATGGTGAATTTTTAGAATTTTTCCGAAGCATTTTCGATTTATTACGAAAGCTAGAAAGGCTTGATAATTACATTGAAATATCAATATAACTTAATGGTTTAAAAATAATTTTGGAAACTATGAAATCTAATCTATAGTGAATTTTACAAAGAAATTGATAAAATAGAACTTTAACCAATAGGAATTTTACAAACAATAAGAGTTGGTGACAAGAATATACTTTATTTAGCGAAATAGCAGTTTTTACGTTAATTACGAGTCTGCCATTGTATCTCTTCGTCGCCATAGCCTTCGTATTGCTACAATGTCAATTAGCTTCCGTAACGTTACAATGTCAGTTAGCGTTCTTGTTGCTACAGTGTAAGTTAGCTTTCGTAAGGATACAATGTCATGTAGACTTCGTAGTGCTACAGTGCTAATGCGTTCGTAGCCATGCTACAGTGCCAATGCTTTCGTATCCATGCTGCAGTGCCAATGCTTTCATAACTATGCTATAGTAACTTTTATCTTTATTTCTATGCTACAGTAACATCCACCTTCGTCACTATTACTTCCGCCGGCTTTGCTTTCAGAATTTAAAACATGTATAAATTTTTAATAATAATTCCATTTTTCTATTATGTCTACTCTACAGAAAAGGAAACCATTATTCGAAAGCAATAGAATAGGTTAGAGACCCTAATTCTACACCTATAAAAATTTATAGCCTGAACAAAGATTTTTATTGTCTCTAACTTTGTTTTCAATGTATGCGGAGGGGTCATTCCGCTATAGTTGAATACATGCGAAAGCCTCCTTCCGTAATGATTCCAACCAAGATGGAAGGGATATTCTAACTTATTCTTTTGATAGAAGTAGTGGGGTCCTTCTGCCTTAGTTTTAATAGGTGTGACAGTGTCCTGCCGCATCGCTTTGGCTTTGTGATTGAAGATAAAGGTGGATGGCCTTATCTGATAGTGCATCCATGGTTCTGGAATTTCACTTGTTTTTAAAAAAAACAAATGAAGGAGTAGATAGCCCTTGATTTTATAAAATTTTCTTTTGGACCTTAGAGACACTAAGGCGTATTTTAATAAAGTCGATAACATAATCGGGGATACTAATAATTGTAAAACTTTACCACTTACATCAGAGGACACCAATGTATGTCTTATAATGGAGTTATGTATGCTTGGTTATTCGTATTCACTTCATTTATAACCCATAACTGCATTTTGGCATGCTAAGGGAAGGATAAATTGCAATATTGACCCAGTAGTGAATATAGATTTATTTAACCTATGTGTGAGTAGAATTGTATCTAGAAGGTCGGATAGAGCAAAATATAGGAAGCCTAAAACTAGTTAAACGATTATTGATTTAAATAGGTCTTAGTTAACCCATGAAAAATATGCTTGAGAAATGTTATTGGCATAGACCAATATATGCTTACCAATCCCATGGAAACTATGTTCAGAATAGGTTATTGATAGAGATCAATAGGTTCATAGTCAACCCATGAAAACTATGACCTAAGAGATGTCATTGGAGAATCCAATATGTTCATAGTCAGCCCATGAAAACTATGATTAAATGAAGTTATTGGTAGACACCAATAGGTTCTTAGTAATCCTATGGAAATTATGACACTAGATAGATAGTTCATAAGTTTGGAGCATTTTATTAGTCAGCCTATGAAAACAAATATGTTAATAGTGACCCTAGAAACTATAACTTAAGATAGATAGTTAGATGAATGGGGATGAGAAATCCATGATATATTATATAATTGCATATCATCATATTATGTTATCTTTTAACCATTATGGATGCATGTGTACACTGTGTAGTTAATTAGTTTTTAGTTAATGTACTAGCAAGGAGAAAACCCATTCCGCTCAGTAGCATGGTCTCAGTAGGTATCTATTTCGTTCGAGATGGTATATTATTATTTACACTATACTTTTGTCTAACTCAAAGTTTATGTTTTTTCCTTTAAATTATCAGATGCTCAAAATTAATTTTAAGAGGCTGAGGGTAAGGGTTTTTCAAGTTATTAATTTAAGAATAAGCTTCCGTAGATATGCAAGAAGCAATCTAGCTATTAAGGAGATTCTATTTATTATTTTCTATGTTATTTGGACGTAAGGGAAAATTTGTTTAATTGCCTAGTACTAGACTCTGATCAATCAAGGGGGCATCTTTATAGGTTTCCCTTGGAGTATTTTGTAGTAATTATAATTTCTTTGAACGTGGGTTGCGTATGAGATTATGTAATAAATATGAAGCAACTTTTATGTAATGAAATGTGAAGTTGTATGTAAATTCTGTTCAAAAAATTTCATATTAATGTGCTTTTGTGTTATCAATATATCTAACATTACTACATTCGGTCATCGGATGTTAATAGCCATGGATGACTACAGCATCAATAGCGGTTAGTTTCAGGCCTCCAAATGGGGGATACATCATCTCTACATCTCTCTTCTTGTGTATCTTCAGAGTCAATAAGTGGTAGTACCGGTTAAGTGTGAAGTGGCATTGATGGTGTGCGACCTCTTTGAGTTTATTGATGGTGATAGCATTTTTCATTGGCATTGAAACTAATGTTTTGGTACTTGGTTATCGCTGTGATCAAGTGGCACATCGAACTCCTTCGACGACAATTATAGTTGTAACATATATTATGAGTTCAACAATTAGAACTTGATAAGGTAATCTGGGGCTTTGTAGATTCAATACTTTGATGATAAATTATATATGGCCTTGAACACTCGATGACCCTTGATTTCATTTTTCCATGCTTGGGGATTGAAGATTTCTTAAGTAGGAGGCTATAATGACATCTCACCCTGAATATCCCAATATTGAGGATAAAAAGAACATACTCAAGTAGTACGAGTCTAATCATCCGAATGATAATAATAAGAGAGATAGAAGCCCACATAGTAAAGAGATTCATCATTACATGAGAATTAGAAGTACATATGATGAAGAAATCCATCATCTTATGAGAATAAGAAAGCTAGAAGCCCATAAAGAATCCCACTATCGTCGTACAGAAGATAATTTGAATCTAGGCTTTAATTAATTAAAGATTCTCATTTAGTTATAAGAATATGGCAATTTTTCCTTTGATAATAAGACTGGCGATCCCATGCAATAATTTTCTCGACCATCTTTCTTCCTATGGATTTTCTTTAAAATTTAAAAGTCAACTTGATTATAACAAGATTGGTCAAAAAATAAAGAAATCCATACTTGCATAGTAAAAAGTCCCGAATCCATGGTTATAAATAACAAATGGAGATTCTTTCAATAATTCTGAAGATGATAGTCTAAGACTTGTTTATATTTGATAAATAAACCTGAATCCTACATCATCGCTTCCTTGCTTTTACCTATAAAGATATTTGAACCCCTGATTATCAGATCAATGAATGGAATTCTTAATCTAATAGTTAACGTATATTCTTGGCCTATATTTCAAAGAAAATTATAATTTGGTGATAAACCCTTACGTGGCATATTTGTGATAGATATTCATTTTGTAATATCATAATTCCATTATCGCAACCCTCCTTCCATCAAAGTCATTTTGGGCGATATCTTTTATGTTGTTTCTTAAAGCGATTAAATAATTTTATTTGTCATCCACTCATTTAAAATTCATTTGTTTTCCTTACTTTATCTTATGTTTCACTTTATATTTGACTATATTGAACTTTTAAAACGTTCAAATTTTGAATTTTAGAAATGATCATTATTTAATTTTTTGAATTTCAACTTGCAATCTCTTACGTGTAGGTATTAGTATAAACGAACGGTCTTTCTATTGTTCATACTTTCCTATGATCTTTTCAATGATACTAGTTTCATCAAAAGCTACCCTTACTTAAGTTTTTATAATGATTTTAGTCGTTAATTTGCAGTTATCAAACTATTAGCCTATTTAAAAAATTGATTATGTTGGATTGTGGATCCTAATAAGGTTATTACATCCACTATAGTTGATCACCATAATTTGCTATAGTTCGCCTAGAACTTGAGTGGAAATGTAGCAACATGCCTTGAAATAGGCCTAATTTCCGATCAGATAAAAGCCCATCGAACTTTTGGCCCATTCCAAAGCTAGTTTTTTGTTAAAAATTTTGATAAAATAAACAATACATTGAGCTATCTGCACTTTCAGAATCAGACAATTGAAAGGATAAAATGTAATATCGGATATAGTACCCATTTTATAAATATTCAAATCTCATAACAAAACATAATATCTTAATATCTGAGATACAATATCTCAAAAAGGAACCACATCATGTTTGGGGTGGGTACATCAAAATATATAAAAGCATAAGTAGATAAATAATTGTCATTAGTCCTTGCCTTCGCCTTTATCCTTTAAATCCTCATCATCCCACCTAACTTATGTGTTGTAATGAGGAGGGGGTTAGAACAACAAAGTTGGTGAATGAAAATCTCAAATATTACCATAATAATATTTGCGCATTATTTGTTAGATAAGTAAAATGTCTCATTCTAACTATGTCCTCATAAGAATACATGCTACTTTAAATTCAAAGGCCTTTCCAGCTCTATACTATAACTCACACTCCCTCAATCCAAATCCATAACTTACCACCAACTATAGGCCAAAGGCACTTCCCAATCCCACGCAACTACCGTCAATCATGTGCTGATAATATGAGAGAAAATACCCAAGCCACTTAATAACTTTTCTACGAGAAAAATATAGACTCTGACCACTTAATACCTGTATTTTAGACAGGTCCCTGTCATTTATTACCCAAACCAAGACAGATCTCTTTTCGGTACTCTCTAGATGACGTCACATGGAATCTCATCAGGCCACTTAATACTTCTTTATGTGAGAGGCAAACCCTACAATAACCACTTAATACATTAGCCCCAAAGAGGACACTTCTTGAGATTTCCCACTACCATGCTTAAATGATAACCATGACCATATAATACTTCTTAAGTAGGAAGGAGGAAGACACTACAACAATCACCTAATACCACTAATCCTGAAGTAGATCCTACATATTATGACCCATAACCCAAGCTGTAATGTCTCATATTAGCTTGACTATTCATTAGTGTTGTTAGCCATATTAGCTGGCCTGACTTACCCTATAGAACTGGGACTAAGCTCACGTCCTCCATTGGTACTTATTTTAAGTAATGTCTTACATTAGTTCTAAAGTCACACTGCTGGTAGCCAAATTAGCTGGGCAGACATATATGCTCTTTTCACTAACCTTATATCTATATAACTTAGTCAAAATTTTTACTCTCCTAACATACTACCATATTCATCTCAATAAATTTCCTATTAAGGCTATATAAGGAATGCTACTTATTTCACTGTTAACTTCCTTCCTAAGGGGGTTTAATACTAATTATTAACCTATTTTTACTATGTGATTAATACGTTATCAATTATACATTACTTGTACACTAATACACACACAGATATGTAACTAAATTTTCTTAAGTGTTCAAAGATTTTGCATTATATACTTATCATTTAATGTCAAAACTTCCAAATTATACAAGTCTAACTCTAAACAATAACTTAAAAAATAGCAAATTTTCTTAGCCAAACCAACAGACTTGCATAAAATAAGATAGATCTTACATAAAACTTTTTCTATATTAAAATAGTAGAATCGATGCTTCTATTTTAAGGAATAACATTTAAAATTTAAATCTTTTATGCTCTATTAAGCTTTCATGACGAATTTGAAGTGAAATGGAATTCATATTTAAATCACCAAAATAGGCACTACAAACTACGAATAAGGGAATCTGTATCTTAGACACCATTTTCTAACTAAATCTCATTTTTAAATCTTTTAACACATCAATATAGCATAATTTTTAGTGGAATAGAATATAAGATACTCAAATTGCAATATCCAAATAAACTCTACTAATTTAATCTAAAACAATTGAGATTCTAATATGAATTGACATTTCACACATGGGAATTTTAGGATTTTAATTTTAGTTTACTGTTTTCATGAACTAAATTCCCCAAGGCAAGAAACAAATATAAATTCAACTATTCAAATACTAAAATGAGAAAAATTAAGATTCCCACTCACTAATGATTCACGGGTTTCTCTATTGGACTTGATTATGCTTTCTTCAAAACTCTTGTCAAACCTCTTCCTTTTGAAATATACAATAATTTGGTTATATATGATTTAGATTCTGAATTTTTGAGATTGGAGAAGAACATAACTAGAAATTGAATTTTAACTGTCTGAAATCCCCTACCCAAAAACCCTAAAAATTTCTGAATCATATAGAAAAAAGAGACTGACAGAGCTCTGCTTGCATTCTCAAATAATTTACGAATAAAAGAAAAGGTCCTAGCCTCTTATTTATAGTGGTTAGAAAGCACTAGAATTATTGGATTTAAGTCGGTTAAAATAATATAATCTAGGTCATTCGCATCGTACGAAATCCTAGCTGTCTCTGCATTACCGCCATTCCTCGAGCCATCGAATACCAGTGGTCAAATGGCCAAAGAAAGGAGGTCGACCGGTAGCCTACATTAGGAACATTTTTATTGGCTGTCGTTATTATTTATTTAATTCCTGATTCATTTCTATTACCATTAATGTTTATTTTAACATTTACTTAACCCCTAAGTTTTAAATCAACGTTATAATATTTGAAATATTTAACGTTAACATTAATTTAAAACTTGAGTTTGAATTCCATTCGAAGTATTTTAAATTCAAACACTTCAAACATTAATAACTTTTCCATTTCAGCTCCAATTACAAAACTATATGTACGAAAGTTGATTAGAAAATCACCACTAAATGCAATTATGTAACTTCTGTAGGCAAATTCCAATAGGTATAAATTTCTGTTTTAGCCTTATAATTAATTTATTAATTTTTATGGAGTGTTACATCCTCCCCTCTTAAAAGGATTTCATCCCTGAAATCACTAAAGGATAGATAGTGTAATGCGCACTCAACATCCATGTTATACAATCAAATTATCTATACAACCATCTACTTAACCAAAAGTGCAATGTGATTATGTATGCAGACATACTATAGGTGAGCTCGGTCATAACACGAATGCAAGATTGTGGAATATAGGCATGAATGCAAACATCCTAAATATGCATAACATTTCTATATAAGTGCAAAAATAACATTAAAAAGTGTGGCAACCACCCTTACCATCCAATCTAGCAACCACGATGCAAGCAAAACCTAAATTTTGAAGCGAGAAAGTTTACCAAAGACCGACTCAGGATGAGAAGCCTTCATTTTATTTTTAGTTTCCCATATGATTTCCATCGGATTATCTCCCTATCATAATTAGACAATCCTAATTTCTTTGTTACAGAGCTTCCTAGTTATATGCTCCATTGTATGTATGGTGGTGTGGGGTGTTATTGGTGGTGTGGGGTGTGTCTACTAACTAGTCATACTCGAGTACGGTGGCGGTGTTGTGCAAGAATTTCTTCAAGTGCAAAACTTGAAAAATAAACTCCCACCACTTATTCTGTAGCTTTAGTCGATATGCCAGTTTCCCTATACTTTCCAAATTCGAGAAAGGCCTAACAAACCTTGAACTAATTTCCCTGATGAACCAAATCTTATAACTTTCCCAGGGGAGGAAACTTTAATGAATACCATGTCTTCTACCTTAAACACTAATTCCTTCCTTTGCTTGTCAACATAGGACTTCTAGTGGTCCAGTTCAACCTTCATTCACTGCCTAATCATCTTTATCTTCTTTAAGGTCTCATGTTCAAATCTGGTCCAAGTAGAACTTTTTCAGTGGTTTACCAACAACAGTTTGGTGATTTACACGACCTCCCATATAATGCTTCTAAGAGTGCCATACCAATCGTCACTTGATAACTAATGTTTTATGTGAATTCTACTAAGGGTAAATGTTGCTCCCAACGTCCTCCAAAGTCCATGATGCAAACGCTCAACAAATCTTCCAAAATCCTAACATCCCTTTATTAACCTACCTTTTGACCAGGTAGTATGTGCATGGATTTAACTAAACAAATTTCATAATCACCAAGGCAGAAAGTTCGAAAGGGTGATCTTTAGGTTCAAAAATCGGGTATAACCAAAGCTATGGATGATAGTTAAGTGGATTCAGAAAAATGGCATCTTAGAATTGGCTAAGCATGGATTGGTGCTTCCCTTGGGCAGGGGATTGGTACATATCCCTTCCTTTTGGCAGGAGATCAGATCTGATCACTATGGCTATAGACACTTAACTCGATAGCTCAATTCAATGGAAATCGATCGACATCTCTAATTCTCACTAAGGCAACATTGCAGAACAACTCCAGAAATATGGAGCTAGCTTTGAAGAGGACCTACCATAGGGGTAGCCAGCCCCAATACTCAAGTATTGGGGATCAGTGCCGACCCCCTTATAGGAATTGGTACCGATCGCACAAAAGGGCCCTAGTGGGTTCCCTTTTTCTAGAGGGTTCGTCTTGGTCTTGGACCTCTACATATGGATTTTCAAACGGATAATTGCACGTCTTCTTCTATAAATATAGGATCAATTGCATAGTGAAAAGGATCTTCTTTTTAGGCCCTCCTACCTACACTCTGCCATTTTTTTTTCTTCAGATTTGAATCATTGTAACTACAGTCGATATTATAAATGAAAGGAAAAACATTTGGAGTGGATTTAGGCCTGAGTATGCCAAACAACGATAAAACTTTCTTTATTCATTTCTTACTATTTTAACTTTCTACTCTTTGTATTTTATTCTTCATTTCATTTTTCATGGAGTTAGATATTGGATTTGTGGTGCTTACTTATTGATTGGGTGTTGGCGCCATTTTTGAAGTCTAAATTTTGGTGTTCTACATTTTGGTGCTTTCACTGAGAATTTCATACTTCTGTAGATTTGGAATCTTCGATACTTGAATCTAGGAAGCGATGGTTAGGCAATCTATAAGCAGAGTGCTTGTCGATAATAGTCATCATGGAGAAAACCAGAAGGCTTACTCAAGAGCTAATCAACCTATTGTATATTTCACCAGGAACGATATAGAGGCGATGAGGGTTGCATTGCATGAGAGGATGATAAAGAGGCAAGAGGAAGTGATGTAGAATTTACTTATGAAAATTGGATAGGCGGAAGTGGTAGGAGCTACTGGCAATTTGCATCTAGAAGTTGGAGCAACGAAATCTATAGAATATCGAAATGGGTAGCAAGGAAATGGAGCCAATGGGCAAGATTTCGCAGCAAAGCAGCCAAAGGCAACCCCCGGCCAACATTTGGTGATCATCACCGATCCCTCCAGAGAGGTCGACATCAAAACCCCAAGGCCAGCAGGCATGCCTTTGGGTCTGGTTGTTTTGCTTTCGGTAGGCCAGTGGTCAACACTATGCTTATTAGTGCAGGTCGGGACATGGATACACGTCCGGAGGAGTATATTCTAAAATACCCTCGTGGAGTCGGGGTGACGGTTGGTGATATGGATTGTAGGCTACCTATGGTTGGGAACGAAAGGATGGATACGGATTAAGCTATCAACTAAAGAGTCGAGGCCAGAGAAAGTAAGTCAATATGGAATTGATTGCATTATGTCCCTGACCAAAGAGCTGGAGACCGGTGTGCAAAAAATAAGTCACATCGCCGAAGAGCTGCAGGACCAATTTACTTATCGTGGTTCCCCCTTTCACCGAAGATTAACTGGTTGGGGTCCGGCAAGGGTCTGGAGAGACCATGGTCGACCTAAGAAGGACAGGACATCGCATTTTTTTCAATGACATGGAACCAGAGCACAGGAAGTAAATCCACTTCACTAATGAGTGCTAGGATTGACTTACTTATCGTTGTTCCCTATTCACTGGAGAGTGACGTGATAGGGTCCAGTAAGAGCTCGGAGAGGCTATGATATTTCCAAGGGGATAAAGACATCGCTATATGCCCTTAAAAGGACCAGAGCTCAAGGAGTGAGTCACTTCGTCAAAAAGCGACAGGATTGACTTACTCGTCATTAAGTCTACTTGGCGAGAAGTAAGTGGATTGGGATTAGCAAGATTTTGTAGAGACCCCCTATTGGTTCGGAGTGACCATAAACTTGGATTACAATCCAAAGAGATCGCAATTAGCTCACTAACTTTATGGATTTTAAATTCTTATGGATTTGGATATTAACCCAATAAGGTAATGGATTTGGATAACGATCCGGAGAGGTCAGGGATTTGGGACAATAATCCGATGAGGTTGTGGCTTTTGATTTGGCAAATGATCCAGTGAGATCATGGATTTGGTTAACGACTTTGGATGGATATGGATTTGGCTAAGGATTTGGAATCCAAAATTGACAGACAACTCAAAACATTCATGAGTTTCAATAACAATCCAGAGATATCGAGGATTCGGCATTGCAAAAACTAACTCCCTGGAGAACATGGGATGAATTAGGTAATTTGGTTTAGCAAAGGATTGGGATTGGAAATTTTGGATGTCTACGGATTTTGGATATATGGTAATTCAAAACACAACTTCCTACCACATGGCATGATTTGAGAGGCAAGTGTTACCCTGCCTTTTGACCAGGCAATAGATGGGTGGATTTAACTAAACGAATTTTGTAATCACCAAGGCAGGAAGCCTGGAGGGGTGATTGCTAGGTTCAAAATTCAGGTATAACTAAGGTTGTTGATGATGGTTGAGCGGTTTCAGAAGAATGCCATCCCAGAATTAGCTAAGTATTGATTGGTGCTTGCCCTAGATAGTGGATTGGTACCTATACCTTCCCCTAGGCAGGGGATTGGATCGAATCACCATGGCTATAAACAATGAAATTAGTAGCTCAACTCAATGCAAATTGATCGATATCTACAATTTCACTTAAGCAACATCATAGAACAACTCAGGAAACATGGAGCTAGCCTGGAAAGCAACCTTCCATAAAGGTTGTCGACCCAATACTCAAGTATTGGAGATCGGTGTTGGTGTGATCCCTTAGAAAGGCCTCAGTGGGCCTCATTTTTTGTAGGCGGTTCATCTTCTTCGACCTTTGCACATGGATTTTCAATTGGATATTAGCGCGTCTTCTGCTATAAATACATGATCATTGGCTAAGGGAAAGGGGTCTTCCTTTTTGGCCCTCTTACCTACACTTTGCCATTTTTATTATTCAGATTCAAATCATTGTAAATGATCAGTATAAATAAAAGAAAAAATCTTTAGAGTGCACATAGGCCGAAGTAAGCGGAACTACTATTACACTTTCTATTTTCATTTATTGCTATTTTATCTTTTTATTCTTCATGTTTTATTCTCTACTTCAATTTGTTTTGAGTTGGATATTGGATTTTTGATTCTTTCATACTGATTAGGTGTTGGCGCCATTTTTGACATCAACACCCTTTTTGTTTGGTCGTTGATTTATGGGTGATAAGCGGTGCTAGGTTTTGATGTTTTCCTGAGGCTGACAGCAAGCTTGTCTAAAATTCACTAGTCAATAAAAGGTCCTTTTCACTAGCAATGCTAAATAGAACTACGTGCATTCGTACAACATCCTTGGTATAAATTTGCATTAGAGATGGTGCGGTGCTACTACTTTTAATGGGAACAAAATTGGTGCTTTTAGTGACTACTATAGCCCATATAGCTTTATTATCTCTTTGACTCCTAGGTAACCCATCTATAAAATCCATCGATACATGCCCTTATTTCCAAATCAGCCCCTCCAGCTGTAATAACAGCCCTTCAGGCTTCTCTTTCGATGCTTTTATCTTTAGGTATGCCAAACATTTAGAAATAAATTCCTCTAATTTTTTCTTCATCTCCGGCCAATAGAAAATTTGTTTCATATCCTTATACATCTAATCTCCTTTGAGATAAATGGTCATCCTAGAATGGAAACATTTCGCTAGTACTTCTTCCAAAACATCCTCAACCATAGGAACAAAAAGGCATCCATCTTTCCTCAAACATCCTTTTTTATCAATTGCATACCTACCACCATGGGTAAAACATTCTCCACTACTAAGCTTGCAATAATATCCATAATCATCACATCCTTCTTCTCTTGTCCAACGTGGTCCATCAATGTAGGCCTAACATCCTTGCTGCCAAATAGCCTAAAGTGGGTTATGGTTGAGGTTGGAAATTGAAATTCGAGAGGAACTCCAAGTGCCTTCACTCATATATAGCACCTAAAGCACCATGCCTCCAACTAAGGGCATTGGCGACAACATTCCATTTTACGAGCACATACCGTAATATGATGCTATAAAATCCACCCACCTCTGTCCCCTAAGATTCATATGTTTTCGCAAAAATAGGTATTCAAATGATTTGTGGTTGGTGAAAAACTCAAACTCCAACCTTTCTCCCAAAAGATAGTGCCTCTACATCATTGAGGAAAAAACGATGGCTGCTAACTCTAAGTCATGAGTTGGGTATCTCTTCTCATGGTCCTTCAACTATCTAATGGCATAAGCTATCACCTTTCCTTCTTGCATAAGAACAACTCAGACCACATGCATCAGTATAACTGGTGACATGCTTCGTCCCGCCAAGAATAGTCTGTACTACTACGCCAGTCAACTGGTCCTTTAGCTACTCGAATGCTTCCTTGCATTTCTCATCCCGTAAAAAACTAGATTCTTCTTGATTAAGCATGTTAATAGGACACCTATCTTTGCAAAGTCTTTTATGAATTTCCTATAGTAACTCACCAATCCTACAATCTTGAATAGCTTCCAGCATTGCACAGTCAATAGACAGTCCCTTATTAGAAAAAAATTTCCTAAGAAATCTCACCTCTTTCTCCCAAAAGTGACATTTTGAGAATATAGCTTTAAGTTGGTGCCTTCTCGTCCTCTGTACCTCCGTTATGAGATTTTCATGCTCATCCTCACTTTTAGAGTATACTAGAATATCATCTACAAATGCTATGATGAATTTATTCAGCTATCCCGTAAAGGCTCTACTTATAAAATCTACAAAGTAGGTGGAGCATCCGTTAATTAGAAAGGCATCACTTCCCATTCATATGGTCTATTCAAGACTGGGAAATGCGGTCTGCTTCTCGTTATCCTCGACTATCCTCAATTAATGAAATATTCACTGAGTCCGTTTGAGAAAAGATTTAGGCTCTAAAAAATTGATCCAACAAATTATCTATTCTAGTTAAGGGATACAAATTCCTCTTGGTTAATTTGTAAAGTTCTTGGTATTTGATGCATAGCCCTAAATAGCAGTCTGCCTATGGTGAATAAATCCCTTCTGCAATAGTTTCAAAATTTGCTATTTACTCTCTCCTTTCTTTAGAGGCCATGTTTCTTATTGATAGGGCGACAGCTCTAGCATTTTTCTCCAAATTGACCCTAAAATTGATCTCTCTCCTGGGTGGGATACCCAGAACTTCCTCTGAGATATCAGGAAAATCCTAAACCGTGGATAAAGATGAGAGCTCACCTTATGACAACTTCAATAAACATAAATAGCTTAACTCGACTAAGTTTTGGGGTATTTAACGAACATCTATATTTCGCTGCTTTCAACTCCTTAACCATACAGTCCTCCTATCACAATCTAAGACAACCATATAGTAAGATAACCAATCCATCTCTAGGATAAGTTCATACCCCTTAAAACTAAGAACATATGTGTTACATGCAAAATCAACATTACATATGTCCATAACGAGGTCTTTAAAAATCAAAGAAAGATGCGTGGACCCCCTAATAAGATTTGTTACAACTATTGGGTCAGTGATAACATGGGCAATTTGACTCAAGGAGTTAATGTCATTTCTAGAAAAGAATGAATGTGATGCTTTTGGGTCAAATAGGATATAGGTAGTATTGCTAGAAATGGCTATTGTACCTTCCATTGTAGCTTTTCCTTGATCCTTAGGGGAAGGTCTACTCGAGATGTGTACTACCTCAATGGTATAAGCCTGCCTACTTTGTCCTTGCTTAGCTAGCTTTGGACATTGATTCTTATAGTGTCCTTCTTCGTGGCAGTGCTACCATCTTGCTTTAAACTCCACTTTTGTCAAGCTCACCTTACAATCCCTAGCAATGTGTCCTTTCTTTGACATTTATGACATATTATACCACCCATCTTAATCTTTCCCTTAGCCTTCTTGTTAGCCCAAAATCCTCCTTTCTTGGATCCTACATGATTTTGCACTGGTCCTACTTTTTCCTTGTCGATTTTGCAAATAGTCAAAAGTATAGCCATTTCAACTAACATCTCATAAGAGGCACTCATGGGTGTATGGGTCAAAAGGAGCTACCAAAGTGGGAAATTTAGGCCTTTAACAAACTTCATGGCCTTCTTCATGGGGGTGTCAATCAAACTCATCCCGAACATAGCTATCTCAATGAACTTACTGATGTAACCCATTAATGTGGAGTCTCCCTACCTAAGCTGTATAATTTCTCTAACTGCTAACTAACTTATCCTCTGGACATGAATCGTGACTCAAAGCGAGTTTTAAAGTCAGCCCTAGTGATTTCTTCTATAGCATTCCCCTCAGCTACTATCTTCTACTGATCTAATGCTTCTCGGTTGCTATGCAGCTATCCTCCACTTAATCTGGTCTTCCCATCCAAGCCTTAAAATATTTTCTCACAATCGTTGATCTAATCCTTCGTAATGAAAAAACCTTTAACTCCCGTATACCACTTTCCTCCTATATTCTAAAAATCCTTGCACATCTTGGGAAAGTCTATCAGGAAGGGTGCTGCTTCAATAGGCGGAGAGATAGTTTCTACCGGTGCAGCTTGCTGAGGAATGGGAATTTTCCTTACATGCCTTCAATATTGCTTGAACCATTTAGGTGTCCCATGGATAGTGGGTATCTCTTGGTTAGTGAGATTCCCAGCCTCAAAAGAATGATTTTCAGCCATTATCATCTATATAGGTTCAAGCTTTTAGTTACAACTTTTTAAGATAATATTATTTGCTAAAATAAAAGATTTTCCTTAATGTGTTTCCATATCTTCAAATAAGTTTATATATATAGTAGGGTTTTGAAAAATCCTTCCAAAAATAAAAGGTATGCCTCACTACGTATACTTATCTCCCCTTGTTCGGGTAAACTAAGCTCTAATAGCAAATGTAACAAACCGCCTCGAAACAGGCCTAATTTTTAATACAATAAAAGCTTATTGAACCATAGACTCATTCCAAAACTGGCTGTTGGTTGGAAAATTTGATATAAACAAACAATACATAAAGCTATCTATGCTTTCAGAATATCATAGTCAAAAGGATAAAATATAATATCAGAAATATTGCCCATTGAGAAAAAATTCAAATCTTATAACAAAACATAACATCCCAGATCTGAAATACAAAATCTCAAAATACAACAACATACTTCTGAGATGGGTACAACAAAATATATAAAAACATAAGTAGATATATAGTTGCCATAAGTCCTTGCCTCCGCTTTTATCCTATAAATCATCATCATCTCACCTACCCTATGTGTTAAAATGAAGAGGGGTCAAAACAATAAATTCTGGTGTATGAAAATCTGAAATCTAACCATAATAGCATTTGGGCAGTATTATTTAGGTAAGTAATATGTCTCTTCATTCTAACTATATCCTAACAAGAATACCTGCTACTATAAGCCCAAAGGCCTTTCCAACTCAATACTTTTACTTACACTCTATCAATCTTACTCCATAACTTACCATCAATTGTAGGCTAAAGGCCCATCATAATCCCAATCCCATGCAAATACCATCAATCATGTGCTAACAAGGTGAGAGAAAATACCCAAGCCACTTTATACCTTTTCAATGGGAATTAGGCAAACTGTCAATATTTAGTACCTATATTTTTGGAAGGCCCCCATCATTTAATACCCAACCCAAGCCCGGCCCCTCTTTGACACTATCCAGTTGACATCACATAGAATCTCATCCATCCACTTAATACTTCTTTACATGGGAGGCGAACCATATAGTAGCCACTTAATACCTTAGCCCTTAAGTGGACCATTGCTGGGATTTTCCACTATTGTACCTAAATGATAACTACAACCATTTAACACTACTTAAGTAGGAAGAAGATGGACACTACAAGAACCAATTTTACCACAACCCCAAAGCATGTCCTATATATTATGACTCATAACCCTAATCGTAACATCTCACATTAGTTCGACTATTTGTAGGCATTAGTAGCCAGATTAGCTAGCCAAACTTACCTTATAGAATTGGAACTAACCTCGCATCCTCTATGGATACTTAATATAGGTGATGTCTCATATCAACTATAGAGTCACACTACTGGATCTAGATTAGCTGGGCAGACTTCTAAGTGCTTTTAACTGGCCTTGCATCCCTATAACTTTTTCATAGTTTCCACTCTCCTAACTATGGAGCATACGCCTTGTTTGATGATAACAAATATGTTTTTATATTTGATTTTTTACTGAGTGTTTACCGTTTAAAGATCATCAAAGCATGATTTTGTTTCAAATAAAATCAACATCCACTACATCTCATATGCCAGATTTATACGTATTATATTTCAAACATAGCTATTTTTATTTATAAAATAATCTATATTTATTACTATTATCAAAATGGAAACGTTTTCAGATATCGCAGTTAATTTCATTTTAATAATAAATATATGTTATATTTAATGTGTTTGTCTAGAATTGTATATTTATAAGTTTTTGTTATAAAATATTGTTTATGGAGAAGTTTCTTTTCAATGCAATAAAATGTTGCAGTATATATGAAGAAAGAAAATAATAGAGATGATAAGAAAATAGTTGTATACACATTTAGCGTTATATTTTGGAAGATATAATATTGTTTATTTTCCATTATATACAGCTTTTATTTCAACATGGGAAAAAACTCTCACAAATCCTCCTCAATATCTTCTCCATGTATTCTTTCATACATACGTTCTCTCCACTAGCTTATATAAACTCATATTGCAGTAAAAAGAAGGATCATCGGATTTCAATACAACAAAGATCAATTCCTTCACAACCAAGTCAACCGAAATTCTATCAAATGAAAATGCTGCATTATCCTCAATCTCAATATCTCAGTTAATATCATCCCTTCAACATCTCTCAAACACCCATCAACTCAAAGGCTAAACTGAAAACCAATTCAATAAGATACTCAAGATAAAATCCATCATCACGTAGATATTCATAGGGAGTAGGAGAAGTAGTTAATCATTTTAGGTAAAGCAAGCAAGATCGATCAACACATTCACAATAATCAAACATCTTAAGAAGAAATCAAATTTCAACATGCATCATCATCTATGGGAACAAGACTCGAGAACCATCCCAGATCTCTGACATCATAGCGTAGTAACTCCAGATCCTAGATCCAAACATGGTTATACACATCATCCAAGTTGGCTTTGTTTGTACCAAATTTGGGCACTACACTCTTCGGGAGTCTTTTGAAGAGATAATAAATGAAGAATATGAATTAAAAATGAGGATTATCTAACAAAAACTTCAAACAGCAATGAAGCAAAGACAAAGGCGAGCAATTTATAGTGGTTCGGCGTGTCGCCTACGTCCACTGTGAAGTGTTTTGATATTTTATTGCTTTTCTTTCAATGATTACAAGTTGTTGCAGCAATCAACAGCAAATTACAACCGTAAATTCGAAATCAACAGTAAAATTATGATGTAGGATGATGGAGATCTTGATCCGGCAGAGTCTGGGCGCTTCAGTGTCGAAAAGATCCCATTTCTGTTGGCCCTAGGCTCTATTTATAGGTGTAGGCTGCTGATATTTCGCTGAAAACTCGGGGGACCACTTCTGGCACGCGAGGGGGCCCACACGCACGGTCTTAGGAAGTTTGGGCCCACTTTGGCATCGGTTCGAACTCCATTCGAACCGATCAAGAATTCGTCCAATCGAGGTGAAATTTGGTGTGGAGACTCTTCGACATGTATTCTAGCTTCTGTGAAAATTTCATGGCATTTGGATCAGTGGATTGGGAGATATGATGGGTTCGAAATAGGGTTCATGACGTGGCTGTTTGGTTCGAAACCATGCATTCGAACCGATGGTTTCGAAACCATGGTGGCACGTGGCTTCGTGTTGACATGGAGCGCACACTTCGCTTCGATCCAGGTTTCACTCCGAGTTGAATGCTTCGACTCCATGTATCTCGGCGCATTCGAACCGATGGAAGACACGTCATCATGGTTGGTTGACCCAGTGGGTTCGAATGGAGTTACACAGGATTCGAACAAGGCTTATGTGATGGGTTCGAAGCATGCATGTCTGATGGATTCGAACTTGTGTTCCTCCGATGGATACGAGCTGTGCGACTTCTCCACGGATACGAGGTACATGGATTCGAACACGATGGATTCGAACACAATGGATTCGAGGGTGATGGAGTCGAAGGTGATGGAGTCTTAACCGTGGTGGTTCGACGGTTTCGAAACCTATGGATTCGAAAGAGATCGGTTCGAACCATTGGTCAATGATGGGTTCGAAACCTAAGCCTTCCCCTTCAAATTGAATCGATCATAACTCGAGCGTGTTAACTCGGATTGACTTGAAACTTGAGATGCTGACTCCAATGGTCTTTCTCGCCGTGTCCTATCAATTGTAGCACAATTCGGACTCGGACAAAATTCAGTGATATCCATAGCGAAACGAAGTATGACCGGTCTCTGAGACGAACTGTCCTCCGTTTCTGATCGATCTTTCGGTATCGCGGTTTTGCCAAAAAGCGGGATAACATTTTGCCCCCCAAAGTACGTCTTGTGGGAACGTGACGTGCTTTGAATAGCTGCCATTTCTCTCTTAACAATCATTGCTCTCTTTTTTGCTGAAACTCCTATGCTATATTGCTGTAACCTTGCGTTGATATGATCGATTGCTGTATAATAGCGCTTAGCCGTTGGCTGTCATATTTGTCACAGGGTGAGTGTTTGATCCCTGTAAATGTTCAAAATCAAATGTTAGTTCGACATGTATGCACATATGTTAATTTGAACCTTGTTAACGTCGTGCGTCCACGAATCATTGTCAGTTTGGTTTGCTATAGAATTTCGTATCGATTCTCTCCCGAACCGATTTGGAAATTTTAGTTGAGACAACGCTTGATGATTGTTTTGAAAAGTCCCTTTGTATCGATCCTCTCCTGGACCGATATTGAAGGTTGAAGGAGACGACTTTGGGTGGTGTGAATATGATACTTCGAACCGATGCGTTGGAGCATTGATGGATTCGAAATCTACATTCGAACCGATGGAGTACACTCTTACTATGATGGGTACGAAATAGTTGTTCGAATCGATTCGAATTTGGAGCGGATGGATACAAAGTCATCCTTCGTATTGAGAGGAAATGATGAATACGAAGTCATTGATGTGAAAAAGGGCTTTCGAACCGATGGGCCCAACGTTTGTTTCGCATCAATGCTGCTCGTCGCCTTGCTGCGCGCTTCGTACCGATGAAACACGGGGGTAACTTCGAATCGATGGGGTCCTAGGCCGATGGTTTCGAATGGAGACTTCGAATCGATCCACAAGTTGACTGGCTGCGACCGGTCAAGTTTAGCTGGAAGGGGAATCGTCTTGGTTGCACTCAACGCACCATATAAATAACAAAGGGTTCGCCATTTTTTACCTTTTACTTTCTCCTTGTTTTACTGTGCACTGCATCGTTTCGAAACTTCAGAGAAGAAGGCGCCGTGCTTTCGTATTCGAACCAATCCAGATCCAAGACCTTAACTCCTCGAATCCATCACTTGAACTAGGTAATTGGCCTCGAATCCAAACGGCAAAGTAATTGCGAACCCATTTCTTCTTCATCGATTGCTCACTTCAGTGATTGACAAAACCAGATCTGATTTGAGGGGACTTCGAATCGATACGTGGGCCCGAGTTCGAATCGATGATGGCGACGTCACTTCCCCTTGGTTTCGCCTTGATCTCTGGAATGATTTCATGGAGTGACGCAGTTCATACCGATAAACCATCTTTGATGGATACATTCGAATCAATGGTTTCGAACCCATCAGCTATCGGTTCGAAGTTCTTGACTTTGCATTGATACGAAGGGCATCGATTCGAACGTGATTGGTGTGAAGTTGAGGGTTTGCTTATCGGTTCGAACCAGTTAACCAAGGTTGGATTCGAAGTCCTCTTTCATCGATCGATTCGAGTGGGCCTTTCTGCATCGATTCGAAGTAACGTTGGCATGGATTCGAATGGGTTCTCTGTGATCGGTTCGAACCCTATATGATGGATACCAAAATTTGAAATTTTCTAAGCATAATTTCGACGAGCTTCATTCCTGCATATTTGGACATATTAAACTGCATACTTGACCACCTTTCGAAGCTCGTCGATGGAACAATAACGACTTCTATTCAAATCAAATTTCCATCATACAAACGGTTCAACGATGACGGTCAGCGATGACGGTTATTGTAACTGGATTTCGTAGCTTTGTCGTTTGCATATTTTCTTTAACTCTGTGATATTTATTCAAGTAGCGCATGGCACTGTACCACACACATTCATACACTTCACACTGGGGAATGCACGGGTCATTTGTCGTCTAACGATGGTTTCTCATGAGTTAGCTAGTTATGGAACCGTCAAGTTCGCAACAGCAGGAGGTTCAAAGTACAGCTGCTCCGAGATTAGAGGTTCCAGATATTGAACCCGAGATAATTGGTCCGGCTCGGACGAACTTCCCAATGCGTCTTTCATTGCTAATCTGTCGGATTCCATTCAATCGAATATTTCTGAAGACATGTTAGGGAGAATATGCCTGAGACACGGTCTGTCACTAGATGACGTCTTATTGCCGGGGCCGAATGATAGACCACACAACCCGCCGGAGGGATATACAGCATTTAATCGCCACGCGTGCGCGGCTGGGACACTTCCTCCGTTCAACGAGTATATAAGGTAAGTGTTGTCTTTTTTGGGGATCGCTCCATCTCAACTACATCCGAACGGGTATGCGTCCGTGAATAGTTTATTCATCGTCTTCATGGAGTACCTTTATAGACCACCGATCCTGACCGATATTAGATATTTATTTAACTTCAGACTCGAGGCGATTATCCTTCCTTCACATTTCTGGAAGCGGTGAGGAACTGCCAAGTGGTTACTGGGTCCTGGACCCGATTGAGTTACTATAGGATGGAATGGTTCTATGTCAGGTGTCCTCAGGGGTTTGCCCGACGATGGTTATTCAGATGTGAGTGTAGTTGCGTTATCAAGTAATTACTAAAGCAATTGCGGTCGAAGCGAAACTTATGTTTTTTCTCTTTTTTACAGCGACGATTCAGCGACCTGAGGGCGAACGCTTTAAGGAGATGGTGCGAGTGCTCCGGGGAGTCCCGAGCGAAGACAGGGATATCGAGTCGCTTTTGACCGATAGGAATCTTCGGACCTACGGGTTGATCGAATGAGGGCAGAGCATACTGTTTGACGGGGCGCTAAGGATTGTTTCGAAGAAACGAGTCAAACACAAGAAACCCAAAGTTATCATAGCCGAGGAGGCTGATTCTGAAAGGACTCATACTGACGATGAGCCGTTGCTGGAGCCTACAGACGTGGTTCAGGATGTTGAAGATCAAAGAAAAGGCAAGGCTGCCGTCGTCTCGTCAACTAAGAAGGGGAGATGGAAATCGGTTGTTACGGCCCAATCCTCTCCCGGAGTTAGAATTTTCGAGATGTCTCCTCCGCGAACTGAAAGTCTTTACAAAGGGCTTACCGACCTTCCAATCCCGGATGATGTGTCTTTTCAGCATGACGCCGGGTTGGAGGAGTTTCATCATACTCTAGAATTGAGCGAGCCTTTTATTACTAGCTCAGTCGACACTTTTGGTTGGTCGGGGGGAATACATATTCATACACATTTCACGACACCACATAGTCCCGAGTCTTAGGTCATCGGTTTTGAGAAACCACTAAATTTATTCTAATTTCACTTCACAGATATTATGACGGGTCGCGGTTCGATGCTGGGGAGCCTACGACATGCTCGCAAATCTTCCTCATATTACGAGTAACAACGGAGAGAAAAAGATAGGGATTACGATCGCAGGTACTCCGGGTATTCTAGCCAAGAACGGAGAGATAGGGTTTATAGACATCGGTCTCGATCGCGCACCCCTCCTCCAAGAGCTCCTATACAGCCTCCTATCCATGTTCCTTGTCCTTCTGATTCCTCGCACTACCATTCGGCCTCTCAATCTTCTAAGTATGAATCTCGCCACCCCAGATCTGAGGCAATGCCTCAAGTAGTTGCGGAACAACCTCCCACTGAAATTTCGAGAGAAGGAGCAATCAGGCATGCTCAACTGAAGAAGGACTTTCCAAATATTTGCTTCGATAACTACATATTTCCTCTTCACTTGAAAAGAATTCCGCCGGAGGCCGATCAAACGGCGCACGATTATGTGCACGACTTTTATGCCCAATACAGGGCATGGTACAAGGCAGCCGAGAAAGCGTCATCATTGGCCTTTGAGCGTGGGGCTACTATCGAGAAAATGCAAACTGAGTTAGCCCAAAAAAGCCGTATTATTGATGTGCTAAATACTGAAGCCGAATCTTCTCGGAAGTCCGAAATGGAAGCCATCAAAAGAGCCGATGAAGCCCATGCGACCATGGATAGGATGAAACGTGAGCACTACGCCACAGTAGAAGACATGGGCCATTGAAACACCCCGGTCACTGCTGAGAGGGACGCATCCCTGAAAGAGTTGAATGAGCTTAAGTCCAAATTTGCCGAAATCGCCAAGGATAGGGACGATGCGAATAATGCATCCCAGGATGCGTGTGAACAAGCTGTGATTCTCCGGACTGAACGGGATGCAGCAGTGGCTAAGGTCCAGGCGGCTGAAATGGAGGTTGAGGAGAAGATTCATCAAGCGGAGGCCAGGCTGGAGGCCGATATCGAAGATTTGCTTATCACTTACAATGCCAACGTGCTGAGACAACGAAATTTGGCATGGCTTCAAGACTACCCGATACACCTCCGCAGAGCTTGGGGTCGATTGGTCGAGGAAGAAGAGGAAGCACGTTCGGATGAAACGGTCGATCGATTCAAACTTGAAAACCGGCTGCTGACAGACGACGAAAAGAAAGTTCTTCACGACGCCATTATCGCTCATGAGGAGGAGATGATAGGTGGCCGATCCCTGGAGGTTGGATAGGGATCAGGCGTTGAGCACCATCTTGCGGTCACCGAAGTCACCGCGCCACCTTCGTCAGTGCCTGTATCTACGCTTGGCTCGCAGTCTGTTCCTGCTTACGACCCGGAACAGCCGCGGTTATCTCCTATTCATGAGCATACTTCCGAGGCCGCTCAGTCGTCCGCAAGCCAAACTGGGGAAGGTATTCCGGATTTATCTCTAGTGTTTTCTAAATAGAGAGTTTGTTCTGAAGCAGTTGCTAATAACCTCTTCTTATCTTTGTTTAGTGACTGGAGTTGCTCCGACTGCCGTGACCCAAGAGTCAAGCAAAGGGAATAAGGCCATCACCACCGAGACTACAGTTGTAACGGCGGTATCAACCGAGGCGGCGCAGGGGAGTGGACTATCTCTTGAGGAACAAATGGTGAGCGAGCTGCTCGGTGAGCAGGGTGGCTTCTCCTCATATCTGCCGTTCATCATTAGTGACCTTCCGCCAACCTCTAGCTCTTCGATGCAGGCTGCGGATGCCCCCAACCAAGCCCAGACGATTTGCGACGAAGAGATTCTGGCCGAGATTCAGGCAGAATTAGAAGCTGCGGGGCAAAGTGGTAGTGTTGGCGGTGGCACGGCGGCGCAGAGCCCAGCACCTGCGAGGATAGTATCGTTGGGTGGCACTATCCCATCTTCCGTTGCAGGTCCGGTCCCTCCTACTCCTCCGGAGGGGAGCCTTCATTTAGATTCAAGTTCTGAGGAGGACGTAGATATCATGCCCCCGGCCGAAGAGCAACCACCGGAGAGGAGGTCGTCCAAACGAAGGATTTCAGTTCCTAGCGATTCTGACGACGAACCGCTGATAAGGAAGCCCAGGAAGAAGGAATAGATCGGCTTCCCAAGCAGATTTTTTGGGTAGATAGGAATTTGTCTTCGTTTTTTGTTAGTAGGCCGTGTATAGATGCAGATTCGGCCCCTGCTAGTAGGGATTCTTTTTTGGAAAACTTATTTGCATGTAAGTCTTTATCTTCAGTTAATTGAAATAAAATTTAGTTTCTTTGCTTCAACTCAAATTTTTTTTGTGCTTAAGTGTCTGTAGTGTCTTGTTTTCAGTCCGGTGCACTTGTGGTGTTTCTACTGTCAAGTAGAACTTGTTTTTATTTGCTAAGTCTGAGAATTTTGGTCGCAGGTTGCGATCGATGAATAATCGAACTTCGAACATTATAACACTTTGGTTAGTGATTAACACTTAGCTTTTTTGCCCCTAGTCTCGGGGAATGACATTTATGTTTTGGTGGTTGAGTGCGTTTATTGCAAACTTTAAGCACGTGTCCACATTCTGGGGACTTAAGATAATTTGAGACCGATAATCCGGTTCGCACTCCGGGAACTCGAGAGTTATCTACGTTTGTAACATGGTTCGCGCTCCGGGAACTCGGAATTGATGTTCACATTCTGACTCACACTCTGCGAATCTCGGAGTTTGTATTAACATTTCAGTTCGCACTACGGGAACTTTAACGTGGCATTTGTGCTCCGATTCACACTCCGGGAACTTGGAGAAAACATGTATGTTTGGGTTCGCACTTATGGTACCTGGAATGAACATTTATGCTCCAATTCGCACCCTGGGAATTGGGGATCCGTTCACACTCTGGGAACGACTTATTGGACGTTTATACTCCAATTCACACTCTGGGAATTTGTAGTCCGTTCGCACTCTGGGAACGATTTATTTAATGTTTGTACTCCAATTCACACTCTGGGAATTTGGGATCCGTTCACACTCTGGGAACGATTTATTGGACGTTTATACTCCAATTCACACTCTGGGAATTTGGAGTCCGTTCGCACTCTGGGAACGATTTATTTAATGTTTGTACTCCAATTCACACTCTGGGAATTCGGAGTCCGTTCGCACTCTGGGAATGATTTATTTAATGTTTATACTCCAATTCACACTCTGGGAATTTGGAGTCCGTTCACACTCTGGGAACGATTTATTTAATGTTTATACTCCAATTCACACTCTGGGAATTTGGAGTTAGTGTGGGGATTGTCGTGTATCAATCCCTTTAAATGTTAACATGGTGACATGCCCCCGAGCTTGGGCTTCGCGTAGCGAGTGACCGGTCGTATCAAAGTCGCTCCCTACTTGAATTAAATCCCACCGCATGATGGAACATAGCTCTTCGTGCACTGTGACGTTTTGCGGCGTATTCGATAAATCACAACTCTGGCTTGAAGAGATAGCATTTTATTGCTGAATTGAGAAAACATGGCAAAGTCAGTTGCCTTATTACAAATTCAAATCTCAAAATGAGAAAATAAAATGCAAAGGAAATAACGAGCTAGAACAAATAAAGCCTGTCATGTATAGTAGCGACGGAGACTCTCGCTATTCCAGGCTCTCGGCGGGGTTAGACCGTCAACGGTCGATAACTTGAATGTGCCATCTCCAAGCTTTTGTGAAATCACATACGGTCCTTCCCAATTTGGCTTCATGTGAGAAGGAACCGGGTAAACTCTCTTGAGTACAAGGTCGCCGAGTTCGAAGGTCCGTGGTCGCACCTTGGCATTGTACATTCGGGCAACTCGACTCCGATATGCGGATGCCCTCAAATCGGCCTCTTCGCGCCTCTCATCAAGCAGATCAAGGGATTCAGCAAGTAGTATTGCATTCGTTTTCGGATCATAATATGTCACACGATGAGAATGAACCTCCATTTCGACCGGAATAATAGCTTCAGCGCCATAAGATAGAGAGAATGGAGTGTGTCCGGTTGCAGTTTTGTGAGTCGTCCGATAAGCCCACAAAGCCATGGGAAGTTCATCAACCCACTTGCCCCCGGCCTTTTCCAGTCGTTTCTTCAAAATAGATTTTACGACCTTATTTACGGCTTCGACTTGGCCATTTGCTTGCGGATGTGCAACAGCGGAGAATTTCTTATGGATATGGAATCGCAGACAGAAATTCTTGAATTCAGCGCCGTCGAACTGGGCTCCATTATCGGTAATAATGGTATGCGGGAGACCGAACCGACAGATGATGTTGCGTACTATAAAGTTGATAACTTTCTTCGTCGTGATTGTTGCAAGTGGCTCGGCTTCCGCCCATTTGGTAAAGTAATCAACTGCGACGATAGCATATTTCGCGCCACCTTTGGCCAAAGGCAATGTACCAATTATATCAATCCCCCATAATGCAAACGGCCATGGACTGACCATTTGGGTCATTTCAGTAGGTGGGGCTCTAGGAATCCGAGCGTGTTTTTGGCATCTGTCACATTTTTTTCGCGTAATCCATGGCATCGCGATTTACAGTAGAACAATAATACCCATATCGAAGTATTTTCTTTGCAAGTGCTTGCCCCCCAGTGTGATCGCCACATTCTCCTTCGTGTACATCGTGCAACACTCGTTTGACTTCATCATGCGCGATACATCGGAGGAGTGGAATAGAGTATCCTCTCCGGTACATGACTCCATTTTGAATAACAAATCGTGAGGCCTTTCGTAGAATTTTTCTTTTCTCCCTCCGTCGCTCGGGCAATACGCCACGTTCGATATAATCCCGATAGGGAGTCATCCATGACTCCTTATCGGAGGCAGCTTCAAATGTGAAATCAGTCTCCCTTTGATCAATGCTCGGAGAGGATAGGGTTTCAATCGGCACAACCCCCAACTGCTGAGCTTCACCTGTACTCGCTAACTTTACCAACGAGTCAGCTTTTTGATTGTGCTCTCGGGGTATGTAGAAAATGGCATAGTAATCGAACTGATCAAGCATCTCCAGAACTCGAGTTAGATAAGCGGCTAATCTTCGATCTTTGGCATGATATTCTCCTCGGACTTGACATACTATCAGTTGGGAATCGCAGTAGATCTCTACGGCGATGATTCTCAGATCATGGGCGAGCTTTAGTCCGGTAAGTAGAGCTTCGTATTCGGCTTCGTTGTTTGTTGCACGGAACTCGAACTTTAAAGCATAACATATGGATCGTCCCTCGGGGGTTTCAAGCACTACCCCAGCTCCTGAGCACCGATCGTTTGACGCACCATCGGTGTACAGCTTCCAGATACATTCGAGAGATTTACTGGTCTTGGGCAAGTCTTAAGAAACAGTGAATTCGGCTATAAAATCTACTAGGACTTGGCCGTGAATGGATCTTCTCGGAGTATAAGTGATGTCGAACTGACTCAGTTCGATGTTCCACTTTAGTAACCTACCAGACGTCTCAGGCCGCGTGAGGACCTGTCGTAACGGCTGATCGGTATACACAGTAATAGGATGAGCTTGGAAGTATGGACGGAGCTTCCTCGAGGCAATGACTAGGCAATATGCCAACTTTTCAAGCTTTGGATAATTTCTTTCGGCTCCGGTTAATCGTTTACTCACGTAGTAGACCGGTTTTTGCACTCGGTCCTCCTCCCGAACTAATGCAGCACTGATTGCATTTTCAGATACCGCCAGGTAGAGATACAACTGTTCATGATCAACAGGCTTTGAAAGGATTGGTGGTACGGAAAGATGTTGGATTAGTGATTGAAATGCGCCCACACATTCTGCAGTCCATTCGAAGTTTCTTTTCCCTTTTCGAATCAAATCGAAGAAGGGAATGCATTTGTCAGTCGACTTTGAGATAAACCTGCTCAGTGCTGCAACTTTCCCATTAAGACTCTGGACTTGCTTTATGATTCTCGGAGTTTGAAGATTTCTGATAGCCCAGATCTTCTCGGGGTTAGCCTCTATCGCTCTGGCATTGACAATGAACCCAGGGAATTTTCCAGATGCGACTCCGAAATGACACTTCAACGGATTGAGCTTCATTCCGTATTTTCGGAGAATGTTGAACATTGACTCCAAATCTTTGACGTGATCAACGGAGTATCGAGATTTCACCAACATGTCATCTACATAAACCTCCATAGTCTTCCCAATATGATCGGCAAACATTCGGTTGACTAAACGTTGATAGGTTGCGCCAGCATTCTTCAAACCAAAGGGCATGACCTTGTAGCTGTATAACCCCAAGTCGGTTACGAAGCTTGTGTGCTCTTGATCAGTTACATGCATGGGTATCTGATTGTAACCTGAATAAGCGTCCATGAAGGATAATAATTCATGTCCTGCGGTCGATTCTACCAGTTGATCGATTCGGGGGAGTGGAAAGCTGTCTTTCGGGCAGGCTTTATTCAGATCCAAGTAATCGATACACGTTCTCCATTTCCCGTTTGGTTTTCGGACGATTACGGGATTGGACACCCATTCTGGGTATAAAGCGTCTCTGATGAACCCATTTGATTTCAACTTATCAACCTCCTCTTTTAGGGCGGCAGATCTCTCTGGATCTATACCACGCCTTTTTTGCTTGACCGGGACAAACCGCGGGTCAATATTTAGGATGTGGCTCGCGAAATCCGGCGAGATCCCACACATATTGGAATGCATCCAAGCAAATACGTCTAGATTCGCTTGGAGAAACTCGACCAATTCCCGTTGCGCTTGCAGGCTTAATTGCGACCCAATTTTCAACACCTTTGAGTTATCGTTACCACTGATTGGAACGTCGACTGTTAATTCAGCTGGCGAAGCCTGACTTTCTCTAGATTCATTTTTATTCTCAATGTCAAGGGGTTCTAGATCCTTCTGGAATTGGTCGTGATGCCTGGGCTGAGGCCCAGGCGTTAATTGTCAATTGTCGGTGAAACGGACGCAGAGAGATTCCTCTGCGCCCTTTCCTTTTTCCTTCCGCTGCGCCTCTCGCAGCTCGACAACATAACAGGATCTCCCCGCAGCCTGATCTCCTTGTATAACCCCTATCCCGTGATCAGTAGGGAACTTAAGGGTCAAACACCATGGGGCGATAGCCGCCCTAAATTCAGCGAGGGCCGGTCGGCCCAAGAAAGCATTATACGGAGAAGGAATATCCAAGACAATAAATTGTAACATCCAAACTCTCCGGCATTCTCCCACTCCCAACTCCACCGACAATTCAACCATTCCGGTCGGTATCGTTGCACTTCCGTTGAAGCCGTGGACTCGTGATTGACAAGGTTTTAAGTCCTTAGCTTCCATTTTCATTAAATCATATGCTCTTTTAAACAGTATGTTCACAGAACTCCCACTGTCTACCAAAATCCTCTTCATCCAAGCAGGACCAACTTGATCGGATATAACCAATGGGTCGATCGTGGGAGCTTCGATTTTATCAGCATCTCGATTTCTCAACACGAAGTCGTCTGTCATCGTCTTTTGCTGTTTAGCCGGTGTCCCGTCCTCTGGGTTACTATAGCATTCAAAGTCCATATGCCTGATCGAGCTAGCATATGACTCCATTTCTCTCCAGCTTCTGTCTGCTGGATGGGGACCAACGCTTATTGTATTGATAACCAACCTTTCGTCCGTACGAGCGCGTTCACCTTGTCTCTCCTGATTCTGTGTACGATTTTGATTGGATGGGCCTGCTCCACAAGACTGCGGCGCCCGAACATACTGGTCCAACTTTCTCTCTCTGATTAACTTTTCAATGAGGTCTTGCAAATGTCTACACTCATTGGTATTATGCCCGTAACTTTCATGAAACCTACAGAATTTTCCTGTTTGAATCTACCTCTCCGACGAAGGCTTCGGAGCTGGCTTCTTGTATTGCATTGTATTACAAGTCTGTAGGTATACGTTTTCCAGCGACGTGTTAAGCGGTGTATAACTGTCAAACATTGCGGCCCTATGCCTCGAACCACGGTTCTGATCTTGCTTCTTGCCTCGGTTATCACCATTTCTCGACCGTTGAGTCTGTTTATTTTGAATATTCAACTCGACTTTTCCTGAACTCTCGCCGGTCTGTTTAACCGCAACATTACTCTGAATTCCTTCACTGCTGGGCCTTGCATCGTCCTGCTTCCTAGACTGTTTCGCATCCTCACACCTCAAGAACTAAGTGGCTTTGGAATAGAAATGGTCCAACGATGCGGGAGGCTTCCCAGCCAACCAATTGCCAAACTCGGAATCAGGATCGATTTCTTTGGTCAAAGCCATTAAGATAGAATTATCATTGGGATTAGTGATCTCTACGCACGCAGCATTAAACCTCTCCAAATATCGTCTAAGTGTTTCTCCGGGAGCTTGAGTAACACTTGATAAGGTATTAACATCCTTAGGTCTGGCAATATGCAAACGAAACTGCTCGACAAATTTGGTAGCTAACTGATCAAAAGAAGAAATAGATCGCGGTGGCAATCTCGTAAACCACATTGTCGCAATTCCCCCTAAAGAGATGGGAAAACTACGGCATTTTACTGCGTCATCGGCTCTCGCGGCTGTCATCGACCATTCATACTTCAAAACATGTTGATTTGGTTCGGAATTCCCTTCATACATAGGCAGGGTTGGCATTCTGAATCGCCTAGGAGGTTCAGCATACAATATGTCATCAGTGAATGGGGTATGACTTCGGGAGATTCCCCAATCGTCATTTGTTAGGCCTTGACTCTCGCGAATCATTTGGCGTACCAAGGCCGAGAGGTCCGGTGTTGGAACATTCTGAGGGTGGTGAGCCAAAGTGTGGTCGGGTTCCACAGTGCGAGATGGGATCGGACGCTGTCGACGATCCGTGTCTCGCCTCCTTGGCGCGAGGTCTTCCGGGACATAGGGTTCTGGAGCACGTCCCGGCTGATGATAATTGTCATTAGAGTGATCTCGGGTATCAACCCCTATGTCAGCTGCAGCGGCTGTAGGAGCTCGATCATCTGCAGTGTATTGTGAAATAGTGCCTCCTCGGGAGGAGGGTCCAGTGTGGAAACTGGTAGATGGGCCAACTCTTATTTGCCCAACAGTTAACGCATGTTGATAGTCAGCAGCTTGCGCATGGTTTCCGTCTAGCCTGGGACGGGTAGACCTGTTGTTGTAGTCAGACGAAGCAGAGCTTTCGGTGGTAGAATGAGGAGCTTGATCCCTTCTGGATCTTCTTCGCTTTTGGCGATCTACTTGGCTGGCTAACTCAGTGTTGACGCGCAATTGCTCGGCTAGCTGCTGCCGACTTTGAGTTAGGTCCTGGAGCAATGTCTGGAACTCTTGCCTGGTGACCGGGCCTGAGGGGTCAGAATGCCCGGTATCATCTTGGTTAGGCGGAGGTAGTTGCACGGGATTTTGTCTATCCCGACCTTCTTGGCCAACTGCAGATGTAGTTCTTGTGCTAACCATTTTGGATAGTGAACCCCTTTCCTAGACTTTAGCAAATCTGAATAGAACGGAAGGAATTTGAAGATGAAATTTGGATCTCTACCTTAGACTTATGCAATCCGGTATCGGCGACAGATCCAAGGAGCAGGAGAAAAAACTGGGTTTTCTCTCAGCGAAAGCACCAAAGTGTTTGTACCAAATTTGGGCACAACACTCTTCGGGAGTCTTTTGAAGAGATAATAAATGAAGAATATGAATTAAAAATGAGGATTATCTAACAAAAACTCCAAACAGCAATGAAGCAAAGACAAAGGCGAGCAATTTATAGTGGTTCGGCGTGTCGCCTATGTCCACTATGAAGTGTTTTGATATTTTATTGCTTTTCTTTCAATGATTACAAGTTGTTGCAGCAATCAACAGCAAATTACAACCATAAATTCGAAATCAACAGTAAAATTATGATGTAGGATGATGGAGATCTTGATCCGGCAGAGTCCGGGCGCTTCAGTGTCGAAAAGATCCCATTTCTGTTGGCCCTGGGGCTCTATTTATAGGCGTAGGCTGCTAATATTTCGCAGAAAACTCGGGGGACCACTTCTGGCACGTGAGGGGGCCCACACGCACGGTCTTAGGAAGTTTGGGCCCACTTTGGCATCGGTTCGAACTCCATTCGAACCGATCAAGAATTCGTCCAATCGAGGTGAAATTTGGTGTGGAGACTCTTCGACATGTATTCTAGCTTCTGTGAAAATTTCATGGCATTTGGATCAGTGGATTGGGAGATATGATGGGTTCGAAATAGGGTTCATGACATGGCTGTTTGGTTCGAAACCATGCATTCGAACCGATGGTTTCGAAACCATGGTGGCACGTGGCTTTGTGTTGACGTGGTGCGCACACTTCGCTTCGATCCAGGTTTCGCTCCGAGTTGAGGCGTATTCGAACCGATGGAAGACACGTCATCATGGTTGGTTGACCCAGTGGGTTCGAATGGAGTTACACAGGCGGATTCGAACAAGGCTTATGTGATGGGTTCGAAGCATGCATGTCTGATGGATTCAAACTTTTGTTCCTCCGATGGATACGAGCTGTGCGACTTCTCCACGGATACGAGGTACATGGATTCGAACATGATGGATTCGAACACAATGGATTCGAGGGTGATGGAGTCGAAGGTGATGGAGTCGGAACCGTGGTGGTTCGACGGTTTCGAAACCTATGGATTCGAAAGAGATCGGTTCGAACCATTGGTCAATGATGGGTTCGAAACCTAAGCCTTCCCCTTCAAATTGAATCGATCATAACTCGAGCGTGTTAACTCGGATTGACTTGAAACTTGAGATGCTGACTCCAATGGTCTTTCTCGCCGTGTCCTATCAATTGTAGCACAATTCGGACTCGGACAAAATTCAGTGATATCCATAGCGAAACGAAGTATTACCGGTCTCTGAGACGAACTGTCCTCCGTTTCTGATCGATCTTTCGGTATCGCGGCTTTGCCAAAAAGCGGGATAACAGGCTTCGATACCTTTCAAGCTTCTTTAGCAACCACCCACGCCAGTGACATTATTCTAGATCTGAAATAAATCACAAGCAATTTGTGGCCAAGTTGACATTAGCATAGATCAGGAACGACAATGAGCATGCATAATTTGATGGCATCAACGTACTGGCAACACTTTTGGGTTGGGGGCGAACTGGGATTTTCAGCATTAATTTTCTTTTTTAGCCAAAGTGAATCTATTTCAAAAAGAAGTTGATTTTACTATAGTGGTGACTTTATTTTCAAGGAGCATGAAGTGACTTATTTTTGGAGTGAAGTTTTTCCATGGTGGGCATAAACCGCACAGCTATACGGAACCCGTCCATACCGGACCGCAAGAACAGTATGGAAATTACTGACCCAAAAAATAGACCAATACCCTAGTTTGGGTTTGAAAGCACCAGGCCTGTCTTTACAGAGAAATATAACAGATCACAAATACAGAAGAGAAATAATAAAAGAAAATAGATAGAAGATTTTTATAGTGGTCTGGCTGTTAACGAAGCCTAAGTTCACTTTATAATTTTATTATAAGCTGATTACTATTACAAAATTTGTTTGATAAAAAGGCTTTGGCTAATTCCTAGCTGAATTGAATCTTTAGAGTTAGATTCCACCGAAGTATCCCGGTGTCTTATTTGTGAGATTGTTGTAAGGGAGGTTGGAAGTAAAGAATAATCGCAGCAGAGCTTTCGCAATCTGCTTTCCAAATCCTCTCTTTATGTTGCAGGTGGCATGCTATTTATAGAGGTTGAAGGGTTTTTCGGCCAGGCCTATCACTATCAGTTCTTAGATGGAGCATAGGCAACCTAGGGGATCCGATGGACAAAAATTGTCAAACTCCAAGGGTCGCTAGCGACCCATGGTGTTTGGGTCGCTTCAGACCCATAATCCATGGGTTGTGGACGACCCATAGACTTAGCTTATTTCGCCAGCTGAATTTGTCTCCTTTATTCATATTCATTGACTTGTTTGTTCATGGTTTTGAAGAAGTATATAAGTTGTTGTCAATCCGGCCACAGAGGACTGTCCTGGATTCCAAAATTGAAGATGTCTTCTCAGGCATTCATCGTTGTCGTCACGTGTTGATGGCAAGTCACTGGCTGCTTCAATTCAAACACTTGTTGGACCGCAGGGATGCTGGTCTCTTAGTTTCGTTGACTCTTATCGTCACCTTAACCGTGTAGCTTGGTCCTTATCGAACTCTATTCGCAACATCTACGGTTACATCTTGAATCATCCTACCGCTTAAGGTTGCCTAGTTTCCTGTTGGTATCTGCTGGGTTAAAAACCTGGATAACATTTGCCCCCTAAGGTATGTCTTCATTGGAAACAAGGCGTACATTAGAAGTTATGGATTTCCATATCCATTTGCTAACTTTAAAATAGTTGCATCAAAGCTCTATGCATAGATTAGCCCAATGTCATCATTATTTTCCTTTGGTTCTAGCTATCGTTGCTTGCCTCAACCTGTCATGTTTTTGCTTACACTTTGCTGGCATATCTTAAAGTGACGAACTGTCGCAATTGACCGAATTTGAAGTGACTAGGTGGAGTTTTCTCTTTTTTTCCTTTTTTCTTTTATTTATTTATTTATGGATCGCTAGTGACTCATGGGGGAAAGGTCGCTAGTGACCTTCCTGAATGAAGCTCCAAGGGACCCATGGAAGGTCAAGTCACTGGAGACATGAATACTTAGTGAAATTTTTGCCTTCGACCTCGCCCACTTATGTCCTTTAGCCGACCTTAGCCATTTACTTGACCTGATCCTTTTTCATTACTTTTGGCGATATTATGCTCTAGCGATTCATCAACGATTCAAATCAATTGCTTCGGCGATTCATCATACTTTTCTTGATACATCATCCTTCGCCATCATCGTTCCATCGTCTCGCTCGATCCTAAACCCTAAAAGACCCAATGATTCGTTCGAGCTTAAGTGGCAACCGACCCCTCCTCCAATTGTACCCAAGCTAATCCTTCGCTTCACTCTAGTTTAAATTGTAGTCGACCCATCCTGTTATGGTACCTAAGCCAGTCCTTTGCTTCACCTGAGTTTATGTTGTAGCCGATCCATCCTCTTATGACACGCGAGAAGATCTATCACCAGCTCGCTCATGACCTAATTCGTAGTTCGCCAGACTAACTCATGATTCCTCTTGTTCCATTGAACCAATTTTAAGGTGGGTTTGCTTGGTTGAGTTTGTTAATTGCTATGTTGGTATTAATGCCCAGCCTTATCTTGTGACGTTAACTAAAAGAATTCATGCTAATTGTGGTTCCTTAGAGGAAGATAAGAAATCGGGTTTTGAGTCGTCTCCTAGAGTGACATACAGGCTTCGCCCCCGGGCTTGACATGTTTTTTATCTTCTCCATCGAACCAAAATCGTCTTGTTACCAATTCATGGACATCGCTTGCATAACGCTTCATCGGTTGACCTTTATTCATCTAAGAACTTAGGCTTATCTCGTTTTATCCATCGCATGCTTGGTGTCCTTGTAATGAGAAGAGTTTTCCATGTCACTTCAGATGACGGATCCTGTTACTCGAAAAATTCACCTTCCGTTTAAGTAAGAAGACCTCTACACAAAGTACGGACGGAAAAGAATTTAGATCAGATCTTCAGAAGAGGTCGAAGGGATGCAGTCAACAATATAAAGCGGCTCAAGACCTTTCGGAGAAGATGGAGGGTATTATTCAACAATATCCAAGAAGCTGTTATACTCCGAAGAAGGCAAACAAGTTAAGACAAGGGCTTGGAACCCTATAACAACCTTTCCAAAGAATAATAAGCCTTACGGGATGGTTGAAACACCTACTGAATCCTTTCAACGATGTCGAAGGGTTTATGATGAAGGCAACATTCATAAGTCAGCAAAGAGCATAAGCTTCAGACAATGTTCAAGGAAAGCTCAGCTCTCGGCAGCATCCAAGTAAAAAGCAATCTTTAGACAAAGTCGAAGGGTTCAAAATAGCCAGAAACCCTCTGGCACCGTTGTAGAGTTTACATACAGTATAGATGGCAAACCTTCTGGAAAGGGCAAAAGGTTCCTAGAAACAAATAAAAGAAAAGACCCTTCAGTAATGCTCAAGGATCCACGATTATATATGAAACGAAAACCTTTCAGGGAGGTCAAATGGTTAGTAACTCTATATAACAAGGGAACCCTTCGACCTAGCCGAAGGCACAGGGACGGAAGCATGGCCACTGGCCTCTATAAATAAGACCCAAGGGGTCCTGTTTCAGGGGTGGATTTTTCCTCATTCTAATATTGTAACTTCTAAAATCATAACTCTGTAACCCTAATTGGGTAATGATTTGGGGAATCCAATAAAAATTAAAGTCTATTCATGGACCAGAGAGAAGTCTTAAGTTTTGTAAATTTACTTTATACTTTACCTTAATCTTCGCTAGCTTATTTCCAATTTTAAGGTGCAGTTCCTCCGAAAGGTTCTTGGCAACAGAGATAATGACATTCCTTCTTAGACAATATTCATAACCTTGTTGAGATCTCTATCCTACAACGTAAACCCATCAGCCATAAGGGGAGTTTACTTGAATCGACAATAATAAAACCTTTTAGAGTTATAAAATCTATAAATCAAATCTTTCGACAAGAGTCATAACATGTTATGTCCCGATGGCTTTAGCAACCTTACGAACCCAGCTATTTGCCTAACCTTTCAACAAGGATCAAGGTCAACTCTCTATATAAGGCAAACTAAGGAAATTCTATCCTATCAAGGAAATAGCTCTCGAGAGAAATCTTATAGAGATTCAACTAAAGCGGAAATCATTCTACCTTAACCCAGCAAAGCCGGAAGGTCTTTTAAAAATCTTGTACCTAGGCCTTCTTGACTACATCGAAAAGTCAGGTCCAAAGTCTAATCTTAAGCAGAGATACATAGATAATTTTACAGATTATCAACTTCCAACATAATTCGGTTTAATTTCATTACTTGGAGTAACTTTGAGTTAGCAATATAACATTTACGGATCTTCTAACGGAATCCATTTTCCTCCACTTCCCAATAATTTTGTCTACTAGGACTCTTTGCGGCATTGACCAAAAATTTGGTTAACATTTTTAGCGCTAGATGGAGGGCTTGAACCTCTAGCTTGGTTAATTTCCTGACACTGCAATTCTTTGATTTTCATTGGACCAGTTCCACATCGAATTCTCTTATTTTGATTTGATCATGGCTAAAAGATTTTGGTGGTCGGAACAAGGATCTTCCGAACCACACCTGGCAAAGCTTTCCTATGTAATATTAAAGACTCTAATCAGGATGAGGAACAAAGATTAAGGTTTGAAGCCTTGGGGATAATAAACAAAAAGAAGGCAAACTCTTATGACCCTGAGAAATGGAGCTTAAACCCTTTCCACGTGGGACCAACCCCAATTTTTGCATTTGGAAGAAGAAGAAATGGATGTGACAACATCTTTAATCGATTAAGAAGAACTATTCGGTCATATTCCTAGGGAATTATCTTTAAAAAAGTGATGATAAGGGGCTATGATAGTTTCATGTACAAGTGGAGTAAGATTATAAATGAGGCTTGCCATTCAAGGGAGAACTACGGACGCATGGAAAAATCCACAATTGAAGAAATAAGGAAGATAAAAGAACTACACGGTAGAAATATAAAAATTACTAAGGAATTCCCAACTGAAACCTTAAGACTGAAAGAAATTCCCTTGAAAGAAGAGCAACAGGCGGTAAAACGAAAACCTGCTCCTCAAAGAGAAGTGCCTGAACCAAGCTACAAAAGAATTAGATGCCAGTCAAGATGGCTCAAAATTCAATACTTCTTGAAGAATATAATCATAAAACATCAATTGAGGACATCTATGTTAGGACCAAAAAGGAATTGAATTACTGGCCTTCTCAAAAGAAAAGGCTAGGGTTTGAAAGAAAATCTAAAGGAGCATATTGCAACTTCCATCTCATAAATGGGGACGATGCTAATCAATGTAAAGTACTTGGGAAAATGGTCTTACACTTTCTAAGACAAGAAAAGCTAAAGCAATTTGTAAAGGATTGATGAAGTCATGAAATAAAGACTCTATTCTTAAAATAAGAAAGGTCTATGTGATCGAAAGAGAAATTCTCCTTAAACTTAGACTACCTAAAATGGTAGGCCACCAATAATGGTAGAAATCCCTTGGTTGCGCCATGATGGCTAGGTCAAGGCATCTTCTAGAGGGAGGACGTAAGCCTTTATCCGTGCAAATATCAAAAATGCTTAGGCTAAAGCGGCATGAGCCATTATCCGCATTACATTATGGCCAGGATAAGGCGCCTCCAGAAAGGAGGGCGGGTAATCCCTTGTTCCCGCCACGCTATGGCCTAGCAAAGGTACCGAACAAGCTCTTAGCCGCGTCATGCTATGGCCAGGTTAAGGCACCTCCTGGAGGGAGGTCGGGTATGTCCTCGGCCATGCTTCAGAATAAGCTAGCCGAGTGCACCGAAAATCCAGATGAAATGTCCAACGGACTATGAAAAGTCCATGACTGAAATAGGCACCGCCAGAAATCGGCATCACTTAAAATAGCAACAACCAAATGGTCGGTAATGTCTAAAATGAAAAACAGCGTCAAATGGGCTTTTCTTGAATAAGCACAAAATTGGACAAAAGAGTCCCTGCCTAAAATAGGCCAAAACAAATAACAAATGGACTAAGAGAACTCGGGCCCAAGAAACGGAAGTGTGCAAGACATCCTCAATGCCTTAAGATGGTGCATTAGACAAGCAGAATCAAAAAGGATTCTCTAACCTCTCTTAGTGAGCATCGACTAGAAATGGTATTATGGTCTTCTATTATTTACCAGAAATGCTATTTTGGTCTTCTATTATTTAGTTACTAGCAATAGTATTGTGGTCTTCTATTATTTATAAGAAATAGTATTTTGGTCTTCTATTATTGATTACCATAAATGGCATTCTAGGACTTCTGTTATCAATTATCAGAAAATGATGTCCTGAAAGTGGCATCTTGGACTTCTATCACTAGCTATCTAAAATGGTGTTCTGGATTTCTACTATCAAATATTAGGAAGAGATATTATGATCAACTATAACTCATTGCAAGAAATGGCTTTCTGGATTTCCATTATCAACACCGAATTGGATTTTTGATCTTCTATTACTTATTATTAGAAATGATATTTTGGCCTCCCACCACTAATGGTACCCTAAACTTCTATTACCAGAAAAGAAATTCTGAAAATGGCACTCTGGTGTTTCAATATTAATTGCCAGAAATGGTATTCCGGTCTTTTACTACTCATTGCTAGGTTAAACCGCTGGCCCTTTATTATTAACTGCCAAATGTGGTATTCTAAACATCTATACCCAAATTCCAAGATCGGTTTTATGGTCTCCTAATACTAAATACCAAGTTGGATTCCTGGTCTTTTACTAACTATCAAGTGCTAGATCGGGTATGCCGGACCCCCGTTACTTAATTACCACGTACGATTTTCTGGACTTTTACTATTAATTCAACACTAGAGATCCTTGTATCTTATTAGCAAATATAAATTTCTGTCCGTACGACATCCATCATCAGAAATAATACGGCGGGTATATATTGCTTATTACCAAAGAATGGCATTTCGATATTCTAACTATCCTTTTACTGAAGATGATATTCTGACTCTCTATCATTCATTATCAAAATATACCAAAAATCAACTGTCAAATCGTCTTAAAATTTTCTAATACCCAAGTCTAGGTCTGGAGACATCTTGTAAAACTCTATCATTAATACAAAAATTAGGATGCTAAGTCTACTAATTATCGAAAGCCTTAATTTGGGTACAAAATCTTTAGACTTCTACTCACCTTAAGTAATTTGACCCAAGTTATGGAATATCACTGAAAGAAGATTGTTGCCAAAAAAATATCCTAATAGAAACTTCAGACCCTTTTATCCTCAGATTCCCTTGATAACATGGAATGAATCCAAATGCTACCATGTTAAGATCTCAGTCATAAATGTCCTATCAGGGTCTTTATTGAGTAAAAGTTAAATTTCGATAATTATATGCAACTTAATATTA
The DNA here is from genome assembly GCA_030765085.1 of Allium cepa. NCBI lineage: Eukaryota > Viridiplantae > Streptophyta > Magnoliopsida > Asparagales > Amaryllidaceae > Allium > Allium cepa. The sequence continues at coordinate 515,347,323 of CM060941.1, forward strand.
ACTATTTTTAGGAATGCTGGACAAATGGAAGGACCTAAATCTACGATCTTCCCTCATTATGGATAAAGATGAGACCTTAAAATTTTAAATGAATTACTTTTCATACAATTGCCATAATGATTTTCTAATCTAGGCAAATGATTCCTTTTAGACTAGTTTGTAAATTTCGAGCTATACTATGTGCTACATGTTTCGCAGAAAAGTAAGGATGAAATAGGATTCAGATTTACTTAATCAAGAGAGGAGTCATGGACTAAAATGGAAAGTTGATAAACACGCCAATCTCCAAGAGGCATATCTGAATCAGAGATAAACAAGATGTAAACAAAAGCAATGAAACAGGTAGTATTTACAATATTATAAATATCGCATTGCATATGGCATTACCATGGTATGGAAAAAATATACCCTACATATATTAAGATGCTTGTGATTTGGTAAACAACTCGTACAAAATCCATAGATAGTATAGGATCGGCACTAGAAACTGAGTTACTAATTATGGATTCTGAAGATTTGCATGGTGCCAGACTAACTTTTAAATTTTCTTTTCCATGATGTTTATCTTCCTATAAAACTTAGCCACTCCGATTCGAGATTAATACTAGCATATCCACCAATGAAATACTTTAAAACTTAAGTATCTCTGCCCTCCTTTCTCAAAGTCTTAATTTTAAAATCTCAATTTTCGTAAGAAATACGTCATACCAAGGCTGTCATTTGCAGAACTTCACCAGATAGTTTTAACCAACATTTGCTTTCAAATCGAAAATGGAATGGTAATTATACAAAAATACAAAAGAAATTAATGTCGATCTCTAGAGAACAAGAAAAAAAGTCTTATTTGTTGCACGAAAATCAACATCGAGATCCATTCGTCTTCCTCCCTCTCTCTTATAACTTTTATCATATAAAAAGTTATTCCTATAAATAACAATAACAACAACAAAAAGAGAAAAAGTATCAATGGCCGCTTGTAATCTTCACCAAATTTATCCCGATTTCATCAACGCGGAAGCACCACATTGTTACTTTTGCTTTGCATTGGGCTTATTGAACCAACCCAAGAGGCGGAGGAGGTCAATAGTGCACAATCCGTCAACACGAACCACCTGTAGCCTAATTTCTTTAATCCACACATAAAAGCAACATACTCCTTATTTATTGATCTGGCCACTAACATATTCTAGATGGATTTGTCCATCTGGGATACTTTTGGAGAAAACCCTATGTTGACAACTTACTCACCTTATTTGCCAATTTGGGTTGAACCCACTGTCATCAAACCCATCAATTTTGCTCCAGACCTTCCGCCGTTTCCAAATGAGTTGTAGGAAAGGGGAGGAAACCATCTTATTGCTTTTGATCATCTTCAGTTTTTAATTCTAGGATGTTAATTTCATTTTGAACATGTATATATTGACAAATCATTTTGGAAAATGTAACATGAAGAAATTCATATGTAAATATCTTGATATTCTAGTTGAAATTTCTAAAGTTATGTTGTGCAGCTAAAAATATGTTTATGTGTTTATTACCTTGTTATATGATATTTTGCTATACAGAAAAGAATCGAAAGTTTTAGAACTCTTAGACCTCGATGAGAGCTTGTTCTCGGAAGGTCTAACCGTTAAATTATTTATATCTATCGACAATAAAAAAAATTTGAGGTTGGATTACTTTCCGATCTTATCAGAAGGTTAAAAAAAGAGCAAATTCATCACTACAGCCCTAATTCCCTTCGAAGGGGCAAAAAAGGACATTCGAGGCAATTAAAATGATACTTAAATGGATCTCAAATTACCCTATTAACTTGATACTAAGTACAGTTTTAAATTTTACTTGGAAAAATAAATAAGTGGGAAAGATAACCTAGAATCTTAAATCGAGTTTAGAAAGTGACCTCCTTGTTTTTGAAAGAGGCCAAGTTATTTAAAAGAATTCTTTTTCTTATACTTAGTAATTAGGTTTGTAGTAAAACGAAGATAGAGACACTACAACGTTAACGAAGATGACTTAGAAAGTCAAGAGCATCCCTTTGCATGGGAGGGGGGAAATGTTACTCAAAAAATTCACCTTAAGTCAGAAGATCTCAAACAAAGGACAAAAGGAAAAGAATTCAGATCAGACCTTCCGAAGAGGTCGAAGGGATGCAGTCAATAATATAAAGTGGCTCAAGACCTTGCGTAGAAGATGGAGGGTATTATTCCACAATATCCAAGAAGCTCTTAACCTCCAAAAGAGGCAAAGAAGTCAAGACAAGGATATGGAACCCTATAACAACCTTTCTGAAAGCATAATAAGCCTTTCGGACCGGTCGGAACACCTACGGAATACCTTTCGATGGTGTCAAAGGGTCTATGATGAAGGAAACATTCATAAGTTAGCAAAGAGCGTAAGGCAACTTTCCGATAACATCCAAGGAAAGCTCGACTCTCGGTAACATCCAAGTAAAAAAGCAATCTTCCAACAAAGTCGAAGGGTTCACAATACCCAGAAATCCTCCGGCATCGTGGAAGGGTTCACATACAGTATAGATGACAAACCTTCTGGCAAGGGCAAAAGGTTTCTAAAACCAAATAGAAGAAATGACCCTTTAGCGGCACTCAATGAAGCACAATAATATGTAAAAGGAAAACATTTTGGGGAGGTCGAACGCTTAGTAACTATATATAAGAAGGGAACCCTTTGACCCGGCCAAAAGCATAGGGATGGAAGCATGGCCACTAGCCTCTATAAATAAGACCCAAGGGGTCCCATTTCAGGGGCGGATTTTTCCTCATTCTAATTTTGTAACTTCTAAAATCATAGCTCTGTAACCCTAATTGGGTAGTGATTTGGGTAATTTAATAAAAATTGAAGTGTATTCATGGATCAGAGGGAAGTCTTAAGTTTTATAAATTTACTTTATAGTTTACCTTAATCTTTGCTGGTTTAATTCCAATTTTCAGGTGCAGTTCATTCGAAAGGTTCTTGTCAATAGAGATAATGATATTCCTTCTTAGAAAATATTCATAACCCTTCAGAGATCTCTATCTCGCATCCTAAACCCTTCGGCCACAAGGGGAGCTTACTTGAATCGATATTCATAAAACCTTTTGAAGTTATAAAATCTGTGAATAAAACCTTTAGACAAGAGTTATAGCCTGTCATGTCCCGATAGCCTTAAAAGCCCTACGAACCCCAAACAGCTATTTTCTTAACCTTTGGTAAGGATCCAGGTAACTCTCTATATAAGGCAAACTAAGGAATTTCTATCCTAATCAAGGAAATAGCTCTCAAGAGAAATCATATAAAGGTTCAACTAAATCAGAAATCATTCTGCATTAACCCAGCAAAGCCGGAATGTCTTTTTAAAATCTTGTACCTAGGCCTTCTTGACTACATTGAAAATTCAGGTCCAAAGTCTAATCTCAAGCAGAGATACATGGATAATTTTACAGATTATCAACCCTTCAGCATAGTTTGGCTTAATCTCAATACTTGGAGTAATTCTGGGTTACCAGCGGAACATTCACAGATCTTCTAAGGGATTCCATTTTCCTTCATTTCCAAATAACTTTGTCTATCGGGATTCTTTGGGGTGTTGAACATAAATTTGGTTAACAGGTCCGCTATCGATCATAGACCAATAATGGGTAAGTGTGCAAGAAGTATAACTAGAAGTGGAAAGCGAAATTTTATGGAAAGTTCTTCTCTCTTTCCACTGCAAGTGAACTATCTGCACAGGATAGGCCATTTGCGGCACTTTGGACACCAAGCTTGCCTTATATGGATAACACACTACACTTGCCCCAGTTGACACTTGAAATTTGATGCGCTAATCTCAAATTGATGTCACATCGGAGTTCGAGTGTGATAGTGGAAACTCATGAAATTAGGATAGATGTGCCAATAGAATTACCAGACCTTTTACAGATGCGAGTTTTGTCATATAGAATGAAAAAGCCATCCACACGTCGCAAGCCGAGTGGACTTAGTCCGGCACTTTCTGAAGCTGAATCTTCATCCACTTCGCAAGCCAAGTTTGGTCAACTAGTTCCGGTTGGGTCGATTGTGGATCGCACGCCTCCCAACTTTCGAGTCTTACTCAACCCGCTTGAAAACGTCTCATCGGTGATCTCCGCCAAGGTTCTCCACAACGTATGTTTACAGCACGAGATTCCTGAAGAGGATGTGTGCCCTTCGAAGAAAGATGAGTTTGCTTACATGCTTCCCCCGAGGTTCACAGCTTGTCTTCGGTTCATGTGTTTGAATGAAGCTGTGCCCCCCTTCACTGATTTTCTTCATGAAACGCTCTCAAACTTGAAGACTGCCCCATTCCAACTTTGTTCGAATGGTTACGCCATCCTCACTTGCCTTCATATCCTCTTTATGCGGACGTTTCGCCATGCTCCAAGTTTCGATGAGTTGCGGTACTTCTTGGCTTTCATGAGGAGAGATGATTACCGATCTCTGATCATAATTGAGGCCCAACAGAATCGGAAGACCATCTTGCGTCTGCAAAGCAACTTGGATCTATTCAAGACGTATTACTTCTTTGTTAGGTTGCTCTAGGGTTTTAATCATCGATGGACAACATGGGGTAAGTTTTCTTATTCTTCACTTGCTGAGTTTTGAAGTGATGTGATAGAGTCTCTAACTGATCTCTTGCTCTTTGCAATCATCCCAAGGCCAAACAGAGACACGGCTCTTAGTGAGATCAGTCAAACTCTAAAAGCTATAGAAGCCGAGGACAGAGTGCTACAGTTTTGATTACTACCGAGAATTTGCGCTAATTTGGACTGTTAACTCCAAGCAGATCTGTTGCTCAGATTGAAACTCGCTCTCCCGACCGAGCCAGAGTTCCCACAAGGCATTCTTCTTCTTTACATGATTCTGATGAGGGTCAAGAAATAGGCGTCGCGTTCGAAAGTCCGCCTGATGAGTCTCATGAGGAGGATATCACAGCTGGTTTAAGTGGTTCCGCTAGAATGTCCATGATCCAAGAGGAACAGTAAGTCCAGCCCATGTAGAGAGAAGGGAAAGCCACGATGGACTCGGACAAGGAGGACGGTGAGTTCTAAAGTAGAAGTGATCAAACCACGGCCAGTGATTATTTCAAGTTAGAGTCTATAGATGAAGATTTAGAGTCATGCGACGAGACACTGGGCATGAGTACCATTCTTTCGGATTCACCCCCTTCCGATACTAACCATAAAGATAAAGCCTCGGAGGTTGGTAAATATCAAGATTCTGTCGGTAAGGCTACCGGGGTTGATTTTGGAGATGTTTGCGATGTATTTGTTGACTTTAATGCTTTTATGAATACTTCATGTTTGATGTGATGCCGTCCTATTCTAGCGATATTGCACCATCCACCAGTCCGACGCTGCCTGTGACAACCGAAGTTAGCCCTATTCTCCCATCTATAGTCATTCTCTCTAGTTTGTGACGATGCCTTAGGCCCGTATTAGGAATGCACAACACAACACACTACGCTTGTACTTATATTTATTTCCATTCTCTCGTATGTTTTCTCAATTCCTTATGTGTTTCTAAAGTTTTTCACATATGCTTTATTTTAGATACAACAAGAGGGTGTGGTCTTTACGATGACTTCAAGGATTACACCGACTTGCAACGTTACTCAAAGCGTTCGTTCAACCACCACCAAGTATGGGAGTCGGAAGAAGAATATAGGCAGAGGAAAGAATTTGAGGTAGAAGACCACCATCAGGAGGAAAGAGATAAGTTTTGCTTGAACAGGGGCGGTTATGAGAAAAGGCAGTCTTATGATGAAAGGGAAGAGCCGTCGAAGAAGTTTAAGTTTGATCACCGCTTCCATCGTTCTAAGCCCGGTCTAAAGCATGCTTCAATAGGACAAGAGGTTCCTGTTTCTTCTGCCCCCATTCTGCCTCCAATGCATTTTTTATCTTCAATAGGACAAGAGAATTTTGAAGTTTTTAAATGTTAAGATTTCAAAAGGGAATTGGTTGGGATTGAAGAAAATTTCAAATCCCATGAAAATTAAAAAAATGAATTTGAAAAAATAGAAAAAATGAAATTATTTGATCAAATCAAAATTTGGAAAAACTCAAGGATTTTGATAAACTTGAGTCTAAAAATTGCAAGCTGTTTGAAAGTGAGATGATTGAAGTTAGGACCAAAATAAAAGTGCTTGAAAATGAAATTACGGTCTTAAAGCAGAACGTTACTAAAAAGATAGATATTATTATCAGTCGTTGCTCTAAGCTAATAAATGAGATTAATCTAAACAACCCAAAGTTAATGAACTCGAGTCAATTATTCAAAAATATTCCACAAGAGAAAATCTTCTAATATGTTATTAGAAGATCAACTCTTTGTGATTAACATAAAAGGGCTTGGATTTGAAAATGTGTCAGTTCATGAACAAACGACTAATAACACCGCTGGGGGAGAAGTGTATTTCCAAAATGTGTGAAGCATGGCAATAATGGATATAGTTATAATAACTATCAAAATGTGAACATAAATAAACGAGTCAAGAAAATTTGGATTCCTAAGAGTACAGTTGTTAATATTAATGGTTTGTTGTATATATAAATTTGGGTGCCAAATTTTTTAATTATGTAGTCTTACATCTTATTCTGTACTACTCACTTCCTCCTCTAATATGTAGGTAAAAAAATGGGCTAAGGAGCAACTATGATGGAGACAGGTTTCGAGTTTTTCTACAAATTTGATGAGCGATAATTATAAAGTTCCATAGCCTGTGAAAATGAATTGGAGATCTACTAACTTTAGATAAACATTGTGAACGCAAGTACAACTTCAAAGGTAAGTGAAGAAGATTCTATTGTGAAATTCGAATGTTGAAGCAAATCCAATTAATGTTGTGGACTATGTAGTGTGCTTGTTTTATAATACTTGATTTTCATACTTGACATTGAAGATGAGAGTTCAAGAGACCAAACGTAAAACCAGAATCTGAGATACCATTGTTTGCCACCACGGGTAGCCCAGCTAACGAGTGGTATTGACACGAGATATTTTTGTTCATTTTCGTTCAAAACATCTGGTATGGCTTCTAACCATTGTCATTTCTCTAGTCTGATATTTTTTGATAGCTTATTTCTCTCACGGATTGACAGATATTTCAAGCAATTATTTCTTGCACACGTGGAGAGTTTGCATTTTGGTTTCTTTTTTTATTTTATTTTCATAAATCCAAAAATATGTTTTGTTTTTTCTTCCATGAATTTTTTTTCATTTTTGAAAAATAAAAAATCCAAAATATGTTTTTTCTTTCTTAGGATTTTTTAATTTTTCTCTCTATATTTATTCATGATGTGATTATTTATAAATGAGAAACATTGACAATATTGTTAATAAGGATTTTAAATGAATGCTTCTTTTGATATAAGAGTTTTTACAAGGGAATTTCTTTGAACATATTGAAACTTCTTAAGTAATTCTTTTAATGCTTGATATGATTCTTTTTTGAAATTGTTATGTGAAATGAAAGTATTTAAACGTTTCGATAAAATTCGTGAGACTGGTTATTGACGTTCAGAATTTGAGATGGTTCTTGGAGAATTTTTTTTTCTGAGATTTGTGATGAAATTTTTTGAGATTGGGCCGTTGAATTTTTTTTGATACACTAACGTGTATATCCGTAGAACAAGTGCTTCTCTTTACATAAATAGCTATAAAACTAATTCGTATTGCATGTTCAAGGATAAAATATAAAAAATTAAAATATTTTAGAGATATTTTATGACAACCCAAAATTTAACCACGTCAAAATATAACATTTAAAGTGATTTTAAATATAAAATACAAATGGTTTTATGATTGTAACAATATTTGATAGGATTTGAAAATAAAAATATACATAAAAATAGTAACATTTGCTTATATCGACAAAAGTGAGAAAATCCTGATTTTAGAAAAGTAAGTTTAAATGGTTTAATAAATTATTTTAATTTATTTACGAGTGTTTATATTTTTAAATAACAGTATACATATATATATTTTTAAATTTTGTTTACATAAATAAAAAATTTAACTAAAACATCAAAATGTGACCGTGAAACATTTTGCCAAAAAATCAGCGTTTTGTCAATTTAAAGTTGTCGCAACGTCGTTACACCTTTATATAAACAATTTAATAAATATGTTAACATATAAAGATAGTTAACAATAAACTGAACAAGGTTACTTTTAATAATCACACTTAGAAAATTCAGAAAGCAATTAGCAAAAGTAAACTAGAAAAGACAAAACACATGTCACATCACATGTGACATAAAGTAAAGAAATGTGATATAAAGTAAAATAATCAATGTGACATAAAGTAAAGAAATGTGATATAAAGTAAAATAATCAATGTGACATAAAGTAAAGAAATGTGATATAAAGTAAAATAATCAATGTGACATAAAGTAAAGAAATGTGATATAAAGCAAAATAATCATTCTTATTCTTTACTTAACTCTTAAGTATTTGAATGTTAAAAGTATGATGTGATGTGGATGGTAAGTTTTGAATTAAACAAGTTTACTTAATTCTTAAGAAAGGTTATTTAAGTAAAACATAAATCTGTATTTTATTCTTAAATATTTTCTATGAATACTCATGCACTTCTTATTTATTTTTGCGCCATTTCTTCTCTGCTTTCTTAATCTCTCTTACACCCATTCATGGCTTCTTTCCATAATTAAATAATGCCAAAATATTCCCAAAAATAAAACAAAGAAAAATTTCGACAAAACTCCGTCCGAACCACTTCGAAATGCCTAATTCCCTATCATATTGCTCACGCCTCCCCCCTCTTCCTCCATTTGGATGAGCACATTTTCCACTTCAGGCTTGGTCGTGGCCTTCAAAGGCAAGTACGAGGAAGTGTAGCAAGTTCTAGGAGCTTAAGGCGAAGTTTAGCAAAGTTAACAAAGTTTAAAACTAGTTTGAAAGCAACAAAAGGTGAAAACTATAAATCAATAAGTATGAAATGTTTATATGATGTTTTGTAAGTTATAAATGTTATTTGAATGTTAATGTTAATAATGATGTTTGGTAAGTGTTTGAAAAAGAAAGCAATCACCTTTAAGTCATTTGCAAAAGTTAGTAAGAAAATATGTGCATAAAAGAAAATCATGTGACATAGTAATAAAAATATTGTTAAATTGATATGCAAGTTCATATGATATGTTAAGGTATGTTAAAATGGTTATAAACATTGTTTTAGATGGTTATTAGTTGTATATTAAATATATATGTTGAAACAAGTCACGGATTTACACGACGTATAATCACATGGAAATCACTTTTCAAAAGAAATGAAATATGATATGGAATCATTTATACCTTTGGAAATTAATTGAATATGCTTTAGAAATGATTTCTATGTGTTTAAATTTGTCTCATCAAATTTTGGATATGAATATCAAAATACACCAAAAATTTGACTCGTTGCGTAAAGGTAGTTCAGAATTCTTCGAAGTAAAATTTTTTCGAATCATTATATCCATATCTTTCATATAAAAAAGGAAATCAAGATTTTATCTTGTATATATAATATGGCAAAATCAATTTTCAAGAAAAATCCAGTTTTTGCACTAAATGATCAAAGTTAGAAATTGATAAAATAATCGTTTTAAAAATATGAAATAAATTCTAAAAATCTTTTAAAAAGTTTTAAAAGTGATTTAAATTGAAAAGACGGTTTTATAAATGATAAAAGTCATTTTGAAGAAAATAGCTTTTAAAACTCTTTTTGTAACTCTATTTGCAACACTTTTCGCAACGCTTTTCAATAACTTTGGAAATAAAGATTGAACTTAACAATTCTTTTTCAAATCCTTATTAAATGTTTTTAAGGAAATAATAAAGAGTTTTAAAAGAAATTTGAACAATTCAAAATTATTTCAAAGATGGTTAAACAAATAGCTAAGTGATTTTAAAAGAGAAAATGAGTATGCGGAAATGACTAGTACATTTGTTCCACCTGCGATATCTGAAAGTGAAAACAAGGTGTGCAACTAAGGTTTGGGATGGAGCAACCATTGCCCTGAACTTACCTGGCGTTAGTTTTCTCTTTTAGGCGAGGGGTCGAACACATCGAAAGGAAAGCTTGAATGCTCAACTCGGATTTTATAGAAATAATCTTCTTATACTCATTATTAAAATCCAAAGACGGAACTTGTCCTATTCGTGGAATTTAAAAGGTTATCTCACCGTTATTCCACCCCATGGCACTCATTAAATATGGAAGTTGATTTTGGATAAAAGCAGAACCATCTACTATGTTTGGGATAACCATCCTCTAAGGATCCATGGAACTATCTGCTATGTAGTAATATATGCTATTAACAAACAACCGTTATTATAACACCATGGTCATTTCAAAATATCATACTTCAAAAACCAAAATATCATATCCATTTCTAAACCATATCAATATGATATCATTTCTCACTTAAAATAATATTCATTTCAAAAATCATACCACTTCAAAGTTATAACACTTTGAAATTACAAAGCTTAGAAATTATAACACTTTGGAAATCATGACACTTGATAACATAATACTTCGAAATTCAAAACTTTGAAATCATAACTTCCCACTTGAACAGTTCAAATATTATTAATAATACATATAACAAAATAGTTTATAAAATAAAATAGTTTATATTATATTAGTTATAAGTTAATATAGTTTATATTAAAACAACTAGTATATTTAAATAGTTTATATTAAAATGATTAGTATTAAAATAGTTTATATTAAAATAATTTTTAAAGTAAAATATAAAAATAGTTTTAAATATAATTTAAAAATACTTTATATAATAAAATAGCTTCCTTAATTTTCACAAATCGATTCAAATCAACTCGGATTCCAAAATTCAAATTTAATTCAATCTCAATTCATCAGTTTCGACTTAATTCAGTTTCTAAATAAATCATTTCAAATTATATCGATTTCCAATACAGATTTAACTACAAGATAAAACATTTCGATTTCAATACACTTCAAAGCATTAAATATTCCATATTTTCAAAACTAAATTTGATAATTTCATATATATCTTAATTTAACTTCATTATTATTTCGTTTTGAAATATTCACTTAATAAATCCAATATCATTTAAATAAACCCAAATTACAAATAAGCTAAATATTTCCTTTAATTCATTTAAACTTGAAATATTCGTTAATCACCTTAAACCAAACTCAAGTTATAAATCATACAAAATCTCAAATTCAATAAGTTTCAAATCGATTTAATTAAATAACATTCTTAATTAAATGCAATTTCAAATAAATTCAAAATTTATCTTCCCAACCTTAACTTATTCAAATTTTTATAAAATCTATTTTAAAATATAAATTTAAATAAATACTTAAACATATTATATATTCATTAAATCAAACTTTATTATTAAACTTATTTTATATTAAAAGTAATTTATACATATTTTAAAATAGTAAAATTTTAAGTAACTCTTAAAATTTATAATTCCAAAACTAACTTAAAATTTTCAAAGCATATAATTTTAAAAATCAAGAATTTAACTATATATAAAATAACATTTATATATCTAAAATCAATATTTATTAAAACCATGTATTTCTTTCCAAACCCATAGAAATCATTTCAAATATTTATATATAGACCATGGTGTCTGTATATAATTTTCTATCCTATGGTCAAGTGATGGGGATATATATCATTTTAATCCGTAATTTAAATATATATCGGGTATATATCATTTCAACCTGCAATCCTAAATCCAATTCAAAGAAAATCGCTTGGGCTTATCATTTCAACCCATAACGATTTTCTCCTATTCTACAGATCGTACGGGTATGTATCATTTCAACCCATAGGGAATTCTGTACTCACAGAGAACTTGCAGAGTGATAACAGATATGATAATAATATAACAGACATATATCATCAGTATAAATAGCAGATAATGGTGTTAGATGGCAAGGGTGAACAGATACAGATAATAGCATATATATAGCAATGTAAATAACTAACAGCAGCATATTTCAATTGTCGTTTCAATTGAAATCAAATTTAATAGATATAAGAACGTTAATCATGAGTGATTGCTCACCTTTCGAGGCTCGAGATGAATGAGAATGAGATGAGTTACGAACCCGAGCACGAATCCTAAAAAAAGCTAGATTGGCACAAATTTGACGAACAAAGTTGATAAATAGGAATAGATGAGAATGAATCAGAATCGTCTAGCTATATACATGAAATTGTTATATAAGTATATACTTAAACGATAACAACTGTTATATAATATACTTATATATAAACAATATATAACATATAATTATTTGTACAGAACCATCAAAACAAAACTTCACCTATTACCCTGTATACATATACACATCTATATATATATCCAAAATTAAAATCTTGTACATATTTATTTATATTCAACAGTAAAATACATATTTAACAGCTCTAAATGTACAAAATATTTATATACGGCTTTGAAAACTGGCCAGAGAAATATGTATGCGACCTATATAATATATACATTTCAATAAGCATGTAACATGAATAATATATAAATAACTTTATGTAACAGTAATTAACCTATAAAATATGTAACATGAATAAATAACTTTAAAACTTTATAAACATTATATACTTTATAAAAACAGAACTCAAATGCTTATAGCTAATATATATATCTGGTATATATATAAACATATGTATGCAGAAATGAGCATAATATACATATCATATTAATATAACTTAAACCCAACAATATATATATAACTAATATATATAGGACTTATATAATATAATACTTAAACAAGTTATAATTACTTCAAATTTGTTACTATAAAATGTGTATATATATTTATATAACTTACTATATATAAATATACTTATAACCCAAAATCTAAATACAAATACAAGCTAATACATATAGACTGTCATTAATATATATACTGTATATAAAAGAGAGGTCATGAGTTAGAGAAGAGGCGGGTTGGAGGAGGGAGAAGTGACGTGGTGGAAGTAAAGAGATGTTGTGGCAAACTCGGAGGGGCTGATGGCAGGGCATGGAATAGTTTTCGAATGGGACGATGGAAGAGGAGGGCAAGGTGGTGGCTTGGTTGGCCGAAGTTCGACAAGCAGGGGACAGTTTGTTGTTTGCGTGAGTAGGCCAGGGAGGTGGGGTGGCTCGCATTGGGTTTTCGACTCCAAGGTGGAGGAGTTTGCTCAGTTGGAAGTCCTTGATAAAAATGGAAGACGAATGAAGTACTCAGGTAAAATACCGTATGCAACTATTTCTATTTTATATTTAGTGAAAAAATCCAGTAGGAAAATGAACAGAAGGAAATAAGGGGAAAACGAACAGATGTAATTTGAGTCATAGGGAATGGAAATTGTCAAGATGTGAATTCAAGAGTTATAAAAGTGATGGTATTAATTGCACGAGAAAAATGAAGGGATAGGAAACCAAAATGACTTGGTTGCGGAATCGATACGCTGGGCATTTCGTAGATTGTACCGCACACCGGATTCCGAAATTGACAATTGAATATACAATAGAGATCAACACGACAAGATGATCAAAATGGTATACAAATATCAGTGGTACGACCATCCAATCAAAAGTTGATATCGGTACCAAAATGCTGCAAATCTATCGAAAATAAGATAAATGGAGTAATAGCAGTCAAAATTTAGGGAAACAAAATATAACGTCTCACTTAGAAGATGATTTACAAATTTATTATATAAAAATATTCAGGCCGGGAAAACATTTTATTATCATCAATTTTTAACCGATATGGATTGAAATAAAATTACACGTATTTTTAAATGAAAAATTACCATTCGCATGTTTAAACAGACGTATTCCAAATATCAAATTTCTATTTCAAAATATTATTATTTAAATTTTCACAAAGTTTCAATTAAATATATTATTAAAACCATTGACATTTACGGGTCGTTACACTCTCCCTCCTCAAAACTTTTCGTCCTCGAAAAGGGAGGAGGTAGGAGAATAGAAACGAACAGAAAGAAAATAGATTGAAATACAAAATAAAACAACTAATTTAAAACCATATAAATTTCAATTTAAATTAATTAATCCTTAATAATTGGTTTCAAATTCTAGGTATTTTATTAAGTTGATTTAATTTAAATCCATTTATAATTTAACCTTAACTATTTTATATTTCTATTTATTTCTATTTTATTATTCCCAATTCAATTATTTCAAGTTTAAATATTTATTCAAAATTTTACTTCATTTTATAATTGAAATCATCCTTTAAGAAAATTTAAGAATTAAATTTCCGATTCACTTCAAACCATTTATATATTATATATATATATATATATATATATATATATATATATATATATATATCAAATTCATAATCATATACCTACATATATTATAAATCAAGTCATATTTTAGAAATTCAAATCAAATTTGTTTTCCAAAACAAAGTGTAGCAAAGCTAAGAATGATCTCTCCACTCTGAAACTCGAAAATGAATGTCGGTGATGCTGTAGTCATCACCGATATTATTTTTCAATGACAAAATAGGAGAGTGCTGATTTAAAATTTTAAAATTCTTTGGAAACAAATTTCTATTCAAAATACTTTAAATAATATACGTTTTCAAACTTCAAAACCAAATTTTGGAATCATCAGAATATAAATTCTCTAATTTATAATTTATATTCATTTAAATTCCAAACAAATTTATAAACCATGCCATACGTAAATAATATTTTAAACATGTTAAGGTATTTAGAAAAAAATGATCAAAATATCATTTATATAATACTTTATCAAAATACTTTTATATCTCTATGTCTTAACAGGTTTATCCTCGTTCATGCAGACTCTGGTCGTATGTTGATTAGGCGTAAGACTAGAAATCTCCAATTACTTAGTAGACCGGTTTCCGCACCCAGTAAAAAATACTTAAAAACTGGTATGAGAAGTACCGCTCAAAGTCTAATGTCAATTAATGATATATGGTAGCAATGGCCCGCTACTGATCAAGTATTTACGCAATGGACACAAAACTTTCTAGAAGATCCTTCTACCTTCCGGATTCCTGAAAGATATTGTAGCCATTTCATAAACAAGGAACCATCGACCCCTGCTACAGTGGTATGCTCATGATTCAATGATTTAGGCAAGGGATGCACTTCCTACCCGGAAGATCCGTAAACAACAGAACCCAGGATCGAAAGCGCCTCCATTGGGTAAACTAAAGAACCATCTACCCTGGAAAAAAATCGAGGAACTCATAAGCTTAAGTCCGGAAAACCATTTCAGTTCGAATCCATTTTTGAATTCACCCAATGTCCATTAGGACTTATCGGTCGAATCCATTACTTGATTTCCCACGTCCATCTAGGTTGAAGCATATCATACTATATTTCTTCACAGAGGGTACTTCCCCATACCTTTTACTTTAAAATATAACATACCATATACTGTACCCTTCTCAAAATCAGAGCTTCAAATATCGCGCTTATATAAATTCCATTATATATAAGATTTCATTTTCAGATAAAGTACTTTCCAAAATCAATAATCTCGAATATATCAAATCATTCTTATATAAATTCCATTATATATAAGGTGTACCTCTTCAAATCGAATATCTTCCAAAATCAACTGTAACGACCAGCTATTTTCCACCATTCAAATCGACAATAATCCATACACGCCGGACTTGAATAGTACAAAATAACAGATTGTAATAAAAATTCGGAGCAAATAAAATCAAATCACAGAATCAAAGACACAGAACATCAAAATATCTCGCAGCGAAAAATAAAATACCATAGTAGTTCATGAAGCTACTATCACAAAGTCTCAAAACTAAATACATAATATCAGTCTGAAAACAGATGCAACATAAAATCCCAAATACAAAGAAGTCTACTAATACAAAGTTGACAATAGAACAACAGAACTGAAATAGAACAACAGAACTGAAATATAGATAACTTGATAAGCTGATAATCTCCAGCAATTCCAGACCTCCAGAGAGTGGAAATTCAAATCCGTGAATAACTCAGGCTGACCCGAGCGTAAATAAAACACAAACACTCGAGTCAGGACATACATACTTATCTAATGCAAACCAACTCAAGGTAACTGTAGTAAAGGTACAAGTAACTAGAAGATGCTTGGGACCGCCCATCCTCTAAGAATCCATTAAACTATTTACTATATAGTAATATTGCGCTATTATAATAGTGTCTATCAGTAAAATAAACATACTTTAAAATAGCATTAAGGAGTGACCCAATATTCCCCTTAACACAAATAATGCCAATAGTCTATACAGTGCCTGCATATCTCCTGATCGAGAGACTATGAGAAGATACTGCATAGGTACGACACAAATAGAAACTCATAGTAAAGGCTCGATATGGTAGGTGACACGGCACACAAGGCAATACCAGGGTAGATATACCAATTACGACACCCGGGCTGGTGGTAATGCAGCAGCCACATACGCCTACCTTGGAACATATTCCCAAATCGAAGGATGGCCACCAAACAATCACAAGTAATAGAATGGTATCGAAGAAATGCGTCCGACCAGAGGAGCTACCCTTTTTGGCCCGAGACCGCTCCTGTTTCTGCCACCTTAAGCCAACTCATAGGAGTCGGGTCCACGTAATATACCTCAAGAACGTCGCCACCATCCTACTTCATTCTGGAATCTCCCCCGCATACACGGTTGTCAAAGTGGTTTTTGGTATAGACAGAGAGTGTCCATATCCGATCCCGGTCTCTTTGCCAACCAATCGTTATTATAATCCATGGTTATAACTTTTAAAACAATATTTTATTCTTTAAAATAAATATCAATTCAAATCCAAATCATTATCAAAATAATGATCAAATGATTTTCAAAACATTTCAATATCAAAATGTAATATCTTTCAAAACTCCCTTTTCAAATCATTATTTGAATTCAGATCCAAATATCAAATTTAAGTACCCTTTTTAAATTCAAAGATAATATTCATTTATTTCAATTCAAATCATCTTTTAAAATGATTCATTTTTCAATTAAATTTATTCATTTAAATCATTTTAAAGTGAAGATAATATTCTTTCAAGTCAAGTATTCAAATTTCAAAGTTTCAAGTCGTTCTGATCTCATTTACTAAGTCAAAACCCATAATTATTAAAAATTTCTGCCTTTCGCAGCATTTAGAAAAAGCTGTTATAAGTTATACTTGAAAACATTTCAATTCAGCAAAGACTGCACTTAAAAACTGATGTTAAAATTCAGTTTTAGTTAAATTTTAGTTCAAAACAGCAAAGACGGCATTTCCAAAAATGCTGTAATAACTCAGGTTTCAAAACAAGGGTTTTAATTCATTTCTGCAAAGACAGCAGCCCACTACAACATTTACAGAAATGCTATAATAGACCTGAGTTAAGTTTTTAGCCTATTAGTTCAACTACAGCAACTACAGCATTTCAGAACTGCTGTAATAGCCTCTTTTATTCAGTTTCAGTTCATTTACAGAAACCATAGCATTTCTGAATACCATTAAAAGTGATTTCAAGATTTTAATGTACTTCTAGCAATTAATAAACTTCATTTTAAACCCTTTAAACATTGTCAAAAATCATATTTTAGCATTTAAAAATGTTCATTAACATATCATTTAACATATTATTTTTATACAATAAAATTCTTATAATTAAATCCAATTTTACCAAATTACTTAATAAATTCAAGTGTAAAAGTTTCCAATTCTTCACATTTTCAAATAAACAACTAAACGCTTAAGTTTTCCCCATTTTTTTTTCAAATAAAATTTAATTTCCATTTTTATTTATATAACTATATTTTTATTTAACAAAATTCAAATTTTCCACTTAAGTTATATTTTCAAAATTCAATGCAACTATTCATTTTTCCAACATTTTTAACTTACAGAAAATTCCAAATTTCTATATTTAACATTTAGAAATCCAATTTAAATCAAATTTTCATATATATACACTTTTAAAATTACTTAAAAATCCCAGAAAATTTTATAAAAATAACCACGGGCCTGTATATAGTTTTCTAACCTAGGTCAAGTGATACGGATATATACCATTTCAATACGTAGTTTACAAATAAAAATCCGCATTCTATCATTTCAAACCCACGGTCCCAAGTCAAAATAAATAATTAAAAATTATTCAGGCCTATCATTTCAGCCCATAACGATTTTTTCAATTCTAAAGTCCGTTCGGGTATGTATCATTTCAACCCATAGTGATTTCTAATCTAACTGGGAACTTGCAGTGTGAACTGATATAAATGAACAGTTTAACAACATATAACAGTAATAGAAGAGATGACATGTAATTTAACAGGATTAACATCATATATAAATAATCACGGGCAGTTATAGCGTCATTTATAATTCTACACATTCAAATGTTGTCGCTTCACAATTGCATAAGTCTATAGTGTCGTGTGAGATTTACTCACCTCTAAATGCTGGAGATTGGAATACAACTGGCACAACGAAATCAAGAGCAAAATGATAAGATTACGGAGTCGAGTGGAGAGCGAGATCCAATGCTACATATCTTGTGTTACAACCCAAACAAAATCAAAACAAACCATAAATTCAATATACTTTGAAATGATGTAACTTTTAAATGAAAAGAGATTTGAATGTCAAATCTTTTGTGTTGCTTCCTTTATTTTTTCTCATGGCCAAGGGTTGTGTTTGGCTCTGGTTTGAACAGGGAATGGCTTGGGTTTGGTCATGTAAATGCACGGCCAAGGTAGTGGGAACATGGAGAGGAGGTTTATACATGAGAATGTGAAGAGTTTAAAGGCAAGTAGTGATTTTATTCACCCAAATGGGCTCAGCCAGAGGAGGATGGGTCAGGTCATTGGGAGGAAAGGTGTGTGGTGGTCTGGTCAAAGGTGGTGGAGGCGGTCTAGGTGGTGGAGGCGGCCTAGGTGGTGGTTGAAGTAGATGAGGCCAAAGTGGTCAAACTAGCATGGTTTTTGGCTTTAGGCTGCATTTTTGAGGGGTTTGATCACCATGGCAGGCTCAGCCATGGTTAAGGCCTGGGGTGTAGGTGGTGATGATGGTAGGGAAGAGGTGTAGGAGGTGGTGGCCATGGATATGAGAGAGAGGCCTATCCAAATACATGAGAAAACAAGGAAAAATGACATAGAAATAAGAAGAAAAGAAGAAGAAGAAATGATGTAGCCATTACCCAATTCTTTGCAATCTGTGAAGAAGAATGAAGATAAATTTTTTTTGCATGAATGAGGAATGAAAGTCACGGCTGAGAAACAAAATTGTACGACCAAACAAGAAGTAAATGAGGAGTAAAAGAAAAATGAAAAGTCTAGAAATTTAAAGGCCATAGGAAAAGGAAGAGTCTTGTCTCTTCAATTTTTCATTTCTTAAATTCAAATAAAACAAAATATAATTTCAGTAAATACATTTAAAAACCAAAAAAAAAATTAAATAATATGAAAATAAATAATAAAATTTAAAGAAAATAGAAAAAGAATAAAATAAATTGCTTAAAAATACAAAACAGTGTTCAAAAATTACAAATAAATCATCACTAGCCTTGGAAAATTATCCACTTCATTTTAAAAATATTATAAAGAAATTTTTTTAAATAAAATAATTTATTTATCATTTCTAAAATGAAATAAATAATTATTTTGGAGAATAATAGAAAAAGAACTAAAGAAATTGTTTAAAAATGGCAAATAGGACATGAAAATTACAAAAAAATTACCATTGACTCTAGAAAAATTCCTACTTCACTTTAAAAATATTTTAAAATAAAATTTTGAGTAAAATAATTTCTAAAAATTTTCAAAGTGAAATAAATTCAATTAAAATTTATTTCAAAAATATTGGGTTGTTACACTCTCCCCCACTCAAACCTTTTCGTCCTCGAAAAGAATGGAAACAAGGAAATAAGAAATCAAGATAGAAAAAAAAATAGTACCTAGAATAAACAGTTTCGAATTTGAGGTATGAATGCTCTCCTCCGTCTCCCAAGTACAATCATGATCATCAGTACTCCACTGAACTTTGACCAGACTAACAGATTTCCTTCTTAGTTGCTTCGTACCTCTATCGACAATACAAAGTGGCTTCCTCTCGACGGTTAGATTAGGCTCAATATCCAAGCTGTCAAGAGCAGAAGGCTGAACAAAAAAGATGGATCATGGAGATACCGGCGAAGATGTGAGACGTGGAATACATCATGCACTCCAGAAAGCTTCTCGGGTAACTCCAGACGATAAGCCAAGGAACCAACTCTTTCCACAATGCGGAAAGGGCCAATGAATCTGGGAGAAAGCTTCCCTCTACGACCAAAGCGAATGGCATTCCTTAAGGGAGAGACCTTAAGGAAAACCACATCGCCAACATCAAACTCAAGCTTCCGCCTATGCCTATCTGCATACTTCTTCTGCCTATCTTGAGCAACCCTCAACCTTCTCTTAATCTCCTCAACTCTCTCCGAAGCTTCCCAAATCATATCAGGACCAAGAACCAGACGATTAATGGATTCAATCCAGCAAGATGGAGATCGACAAGGTCATCCAAACAAAGCAGCAAATGGAGACGTCTTGATACTGGCCTGAATTCAAAGATAGAAAGAGATAGATAAAATATTAAGATAAGCTTAAAACAAAAGATAAGATTATACCTGATAACTATTATTGTAGGTGAACTCGACAAGATGCAAATGATCTTCCCAAGATCCACCATAATCAAGCACACAAGCACGAAGAAGATCTTCGAGTATCGGATTCACTCTTTCCGTTTGACCATCGGTCTATGGATGGTAAGCAGTGCTCAGATTCAGATGGGTACCCAAAGAATCCTAAAAAGCTTTCCAAAACTGGCTGGTAAAGATAGGATCACGATCACAAACAATACTGAGAGGAACACCGTGGAGACAAACAATTTCCCTCATGTAGATCTCAAACAAGCTAGAAGCAAAACGGGTAGACTTGACCGGAATGAAATGAGTAGATTTGGTCAGCCTATCCACAATAACCCAGATACTCTCATTTCCCTTCCTAGACCTCGGCAATCCATCAATGAAATCTATGGAAACCTGTTCCACTTCCAGTTGGGAATCTCAAGAGGCTTCAACATACCAGGAGTCTTTTGATGATCGGCTTTGACCTGTTGACAAGTTGCACACCGACTAACAAAAATAGAGACATCCCGCTTCATCCCTCTCCACCAATAAAGCCTCTTCATATCCTGATACATCTTTGACACACCAGATGGATAGAAAGTCTGGATCGATGATTCTACCAAAGCAATTCCTACCTTAATCCATCAAAATTCGGGACACAAATCCTACCTCTAATTCTCAAAATACCACTATCATCAATCTGATCTCCGCTACTACCACTACCACTGCCACCAACTCTTCTCCGAACACTCTCCTTCATCAATCTAAGCATCCTATCCTCATCCTTCTTAGCCTTGATACGATCCAGAAGAGGAGAAGAAACAACAAGCTGACACAACAAAGCCTTCTTCCGACTTAGATCATCGGCCACAACATTATCTTTACCAAGAGTATAGCTAATATCGAGGTCGTAAGAAGCCAGAAACTTAAGCCAACGAACTTGCATCTGATTCAAATCCTTCTGGGTGAAGATATATCTCAGAGATTGATGATCAGTGAAAAGCTCAAACTTAGCTCCAAGAAGATGATGCCTCCAAAGCTTTAAATAAAAGACAACAACATGCAACTCTAAATCATAGGCAACATAATTAGCTTCATGGGTTTTCAACTGACGGCTGGCATAGGCAATGACCCTACCATCCTACATGAGAACAGCACCTAATCCCTCATGACAAGCATCAGTATATACCGTCAATCCCTCACTTCCGTTTGAAACGGTAAGAACTGGTGTGGAAGTTAGCTTGCTCTTTAACTCATTGAATGCAGCTTTACACTTCTCATCCCAGATGAACTTAACATTCTTACGAGTCAAAGCAGTGAGAGGTGCAGCAATCTGAGCAAAATTCTCAGTAAATCTCCGGTAGTAACCGGCAAGGCCTTGAAAACTATGAATCTTAGAAGGAGTCTTAGGAGTTTCCCAATCCTGCAACAGAAATAGGGAAAATAAGAACCACAAAAGAGATAGAATAATTAAATGATAAAGGAAAAAAGAAAGAAGGAAAGACATACATTGATCGCAGCGATCTTGATTGGATCAACAGAAACTCCATTATCAGAAACAATATGCCCGAGGAATCGGACTTCATCCTTCCAGAAATGGCATTTAGAAAATTTATTCTTCAACTGATGATTTCTGAGAGTCTCTAGAACATACTGCAAATGTGACTCATGCTCACTCTTGGACTTAGAGAAGACCAAGATATCATCAACAAAGACTAAAACAAATTTATTAAGCACGGCACGAAAAACACGATTCATAAGATCCACAAAGAAAGCAGGGGCATTAGTCAAACCAAAAGGCATGACTAACCATTCATAAAACCCATTCTCGGTCCGGAAAGCAGTCCTGGGAATGCTTTCCTCAGCAACTTTGTGCTGGTGGAAACCTATGGCAAGATCAAGCTAAGAGAAAGAGGTGGCACCATAAAGCTGATCAAACATATCATTGATGCAAGGCGTTGGATATCGGCTTTTCCATAGTGAACTTGTTCAGCTCCCTATAATCAACACACATCCTCAAAGATCCATCGGACTTGGTGACGAAAACCACCACTTCTCCCCATTCTGAATGTCTAGGTCTGATCAGACCTTAGGAGAACAAGTCCTCAATTTGCTTTGCTAACTCAACCTTCTCGCGGGGGGCCATTCTTCTAGGAGGAAGAACAACAGGTCGAGCTCCAGAAATAAGATCAATGCGGAAATCAATTCCCGCTTAGGAGGCAAAGCAGTGACTTCACCAAAAACATCTAGAAAGAGTTTGACCACACGGGTCGAATGAAGATCACCAGGAGCAAAATCCAGAGAATATATAAAACTGCTAGCAAAATCCTAAGGCATGCGGCACTGAATAACAAAGAAAGTACCCAGATCATCCTCAAGATAAACAGATCGGGCTTTACAAGAGATATGAGCACCATGCCTACCAAGCCAATCACTTCCAAGCAACAAATCAAAAGCATCAAAGCCCAAAACATAAAAATCACCGCTGAAGTAATGACCATAATAAAGAAGCTTCACTTGTTTACAAATCCTATTAAGGTTTGTGGGGCTCCCAATTGGATTTGAAACACATAAGGATTCAGAAACATACACAGGAGAAAGAAGATGCTCAAACTTATCACACAAATCAATAGAAATAAAACTATGGGATACACCAGTTTCAAACAGAACACGAAAAGGATGTTGAAATAAAGAAAAACAACCTTGGAGAGTACCTTGGTCATCACTAGGAGCTGGAGGAGCTGGAGAAGAGGCAGAGGTGACAACAAAGATAGCAGAAGGCTTACCTTTCTTTTGGGAAGGGCAATCTTTCCTGAAATGGCCAGGCTGGAGATATATATAGCAAAGATCACGCCTAGTTGGCTGAGCAGGAGGAGGAATGGCAGTACCAACAATAGTAGGACAACTATTCGCATAGTTTCCCTTCTGGTTACAATTGAAGCTGGTGATGGAAGAAAGGTCAACTGGCTGCCTCTGAGATGGAGCAGATGACGAAGATCCCAAACCAGGATTCTTGAGCCAATTCTTCTTCTACTGCTGAAAATTGAGTTTTCTCTTCTTAGAATTTGCAGAAGAAGTCTGAGATGAAGGAGCACCAACTGAAACAGGACCCTTAGAAGTAGGGTTCTCAAAACGAAGAGCCATATCCATAAGTTGGGTAAAAGTGCCATGAACATGATAAATGAGCTAACTATAGTACTCGGGACGAGCACCAGCAATAAACTTCTCATTCTTCTTCAGAGGAGTGTCTATCAGACTGGGTCCGAACTTAGAAAGTTCGTTAAACTTCCTCTCGTACTCTGAAAAAGACATGCTTCCCTGTTTGAGGTCCATGAACTCCCTATAAAGCTGAGATTGCCCAGCTTCAGGCATCCACTTAGCAACAAAAGCCTCCTTGAGAAGAATGATAAATAAGCTTAGAAAAGGCATGAAAAGATAGAAAAAGCAAAATTCAAAGAAACACAAGAAGACACCTGAACTGTTCCCAAGTAAGATCAGCCTCAACGGTGTTAGCCGTAATAGACTCACACCAATCTTGGGCAGCCACCTGCAACTGCCATGCGGCTAACTGATGCTTCTGGGCATCAGTAATCTCAAGACCATTAAAATTCCTCTCTATATTCCTCAGCCATTGATGAGCCTCAATGATAGACTCGGAACCAGTGAACTTGGTTCCACCAAGCTGAGTAAACTCTTTGCAAAGAACAGTGAAACGGACAGGAGGTGGGGCTGGAACTGCGGCAGCACCATGACCCTGACCTCTAGCATTTCTACGATCCATCCTAAAAATTCAAGAATGAATATTGGACAAAGGTAGAGATAAGATAAAGATAAGACAGGACAAGACAAGACAAATTCACTTGGATGAACATCCTAATTACAGAAATTTCTAACAAGGTAGATACGAAAGGAAAGAAGTTAGAAAAAAATTGCTTTTAAAACAAGAAAATTTTTATATCAAAATAATTTTTGAAAAATCCTTTAAAAAAAAAATTAAAATCATTTTATACTTTGAAAATATATTCTCTCACAAAGAAATGATTCTGAAGTTGATTTCACTCATTCTAGGGTATTTCTACCCTATCTCTAATGAGTTTTTGCTCCGTAGGCTAAGGTTTGTCTAAAAACCAAAGCTCTAATACCAATGTAACGACCAACTATTTTCCACCATTCAAATCGACAATAATCCACACATGCCGGACTTGAATAGTACAAAATAACAGATTGTAATAAAAATTCGAAGCAAATAAAATCAAATCACAGAATCACAGACACAGAACATCAAAATATCTTGCAGCGCAAAATAAAATATCATAGTAGTTCATGAAGCTACTATCATAAAGTCTCAAAACCAAATACATATCAGACTGAAAACAGATACAACATAAAATCCCAAATACAAAGAAGTCCATTAATACAAAGCTGACAACAGAACAATAGAACCGAAATAGAACAATAGAACTGAAATATAGATAACTAGATAAGTTGATAATCTCCAACGATTCCAGACCTCCAAAGAGTGGAAATCCAAATCTGTGAATAATTCAGGCTGACCCGAGCGTAAATAAAACACAAACACTCGAGTCAAGACATACATACTTATCCAATGTAAACCAACTCAAGTGAACTGTAGTAAAGGTACAAGTAACTTAGAAGTTGCTTGGGACCGTCCATCCTCTGAGGATCCGTTAAACTATTTACTATATAGTAATATTGCGCTACTATAATAGTGTCTATCAGTAAAATAAACGTACTTTAAAATAGCGTTAAGGAGTGACCCAATATTCCCCTTAACACAAATAATGCCAATGGTCTATACAGTACCTGCATATCTCCTGATCGGAAGACTATGAAAAGACACTTCATAGGTACAACACAAATAGAAACTCGTAGTAAAATCTCGATATGGTAGGTGACACGACACACAAGGCAATGCCAGGATAGATATACCAATTATGATACCCGAGCTGGTGGTAACGCAGCAGCCACATACACCCACCTCGGAACACATTCCCAAATCGGAGGGTGGCCACCAAACAATCACTGGCAATAGAATGGTATCGAAGTAATGCGTCCGACCAAAGAAGCGACTCCTTTTGGCCCGAGACTGCTCCTGTTTCTGCCACCTTATGCCAACTCACGGGAGTCGGGTCCGAATAATATACCTCAAGAACGTCGCCACCATCCTACATCATTTTGGAATCTCCACCACATACACGGTTGTCAAAGTGGTTTTCGGTATCGACAGAGAGTATGTCCATATCTGATCCCGGTCTCTTTGCCAACCAATCGTTATTATAACCCATGGTTATAACTTTTAAAACAATATTTTATACTTCAAAATAAATATCAATTCAAATCCAAATCTTTGTCAAAATAAAGATTAAATCATTTCCAAAACATTTCAATATCAAAATATCATATCTTTCAAAACTCCCTTATCAAATCATTATTTGAATTCAAATCCAAATATCCAATTTAAATACCCTTTTTAAATTCAAAGATAACATTCATTTATTTCAATTCAAATCATCTTTCAAAATGATTCATTTTCCAATTAAATTTATTCATTTAAATCATCTTAAAGTGAAGTTATTTTCTTTCAAGTCAAGTATTCAAATTTCAAGTCACTATGAGCTCATTTACTAAGTCAAAATCCATAATTATAAAAAAAAATCAGCCTTTCGCAGCATAAGAAAAAAAGCTGTTATAAGTTATACTTGAAAACATTTTAATTCAGCAAAGACAGCACTTAAAAACTGCTGTTAGAACTCAGTTTTAGTTCGATTTTAGTTCAAAACAGCAAAGACAACATATCTAGAAATGCTGTAATAGCTCAGGTTTCAAAACAATGGTTTTAATTCATTTCTACAAAGACAGCAGCCCACTACACCATTTACAGAAATGCTATAATAGACCTGAGTTAAGTTTTTAGCCTATTAGTTCAACTATGGCAACTACAACATTTAAGAACTGCAGTAATAGCCTCTTTTATTCAGTTTTAGTTCATTTACAGAAACCATAGCATTTCTGAATGCTATTAAAAGTGATTTTCAGATTTTTAGTGTATTTCCAGCAATTAATAAACTTCATTTTAAACACTTTAAACATTGTCAAAAATCATATTTTAACATTTATAAATGTTCATTAACATACATTTAACATATTATGTTTATAAAATAAATTTCTTATAATTAAATCCAATTTCACCAAATTACTTAATAATTTCAAGTGTAAAAGTTTCCAATTCTACACATTTTTAAATAAACAACTTAACACTTAAATTTTCTCCATTTTTTTCAAATAAAATTTAATTTCCATTTTTATTTATATAACTAAATTTTTATCTAACAAAATTCAAATTTTCCACTTAAGTTATTTTCAAAATTCAACGTAACTATTCATTTTTCCAACACCGTTAACTTATAGAAAATTCCAAATTTCTATATTTCATATTTAAAATCCAATTCAAATCAAATTTTCATATATATATATATACACTTTTAAAATTACTTAAAAATTCCAAAAAATTTTATAAAAATAACCACAGGCCTGTATATAGTTTTCTAATCTAGGTCAAGTGATACGGATATATATCATTTCAATCCGTAGTTTACAAATAAAAATCCAGGTTCTATCATTTCAAACCCACAGTCCAAAGTCAAAATAAATAATTAAAAACCACTCAGGCCTATCATTTCAGCCCATAACGATTTTTCCCTATTCTAAAGTCCGTTCGGGTATGTATCATTTCAACCCATAGTGATTTCTAATCTAACAGGGAACTTGCAGTGTGAACAGATATAAATGAACAGATTAACAATATATAACAGTAATAGATGAGACGTCAGTAGATGAGATGTCATGTAATTTAACAGGTTTAGCATCATATATAAATAATCACAGGCACTTATAGCATTATTTATAATTCTACACATTCAAATGTTGTCGCTTCACAATTGCATAAGTATACAGTGTCGTGTGAGATTTACTCACCTCTAAATGCTGGAGATTGCAATACAACTGACACAACAGAATCAAGAGCAAAAATACAAGACTATAGACTCAAGTGGAGAGCGAGATCCAATGCTACAGATCTTGTGTTACAACCCAAACAAAATCAAAACAAACCATAAATTCAATATACTTTGAAATGATGTAACTTTTGAATGAAAAGAGATTTGAATGTCAAATCTTTTGCCTTGCTTCCTCTACTTTTTTTCATGGACATGGGCTGAGTTTGGCTCTAGTTTGAACAGGGAATGGATCGAGTTTAGTCATGTAAATTCACGGCCAAGGTAGTGGGAACATGGAGAGGTGGTTTATACATGAGAATGTGAAGATTTTAAAGGCAAGTAGTGATTTTATTCACCCAAATGTGCTCGGCCATAGGAGGTGTAGGCTCGTCCAGAGGAGCATGGGTCAGGTCAGTGGGAGGAAAGGTATGTGGTGGTCTGGTCAGAGGTGGTGGAGGCAGCCTAGGTGGTGGTTAAGGTGGTGGTTGAAGTAGATGAGGCCAAAGTGGTCAAACTAGCATGGTTTTTGGCTTTAGGTTGCATTTTTGAGGGGTTTGATCACCATGGTGGGCTCGGCCTTGGTCAAGGTCTGGGGTGTAGGTGGTGATAATGGCCGGGAAGAGGTGTATGAGGTGGTGGACGTGGATATGAGAGAGAGGCCGATCCAAATACATGAGAAAACAAGGCAAAATGACATAGTAATAAGAAGAAAAGAAGAAAAAAATGATGCAGCCATTACCCAATTCTTTGCAAGCCGTAAAGAAGAATGAAGATAACAATTTTTTTTACATCAATGAGGAATGAAAGTCACGGCTGAAAAACAAAATTGTACGTCCAAACAAGAAGTAAATGAGGAGTTAAATAAAAATGAAAAGTCTAGAAATTGGAAAGGCATAGGAAAAGGAAGAGTCTTGTCTCTTCAATTTTCCATTTCTTAAATTCAAATAAAACAAAATATAATTTCAGTAAATACATTTGAAAACCGAAAAATTGAAATAATATGAAAATAAATAATAAAATTTAAAGAAAATAGAAAAAGAATAAAAGAAATTGCTTAAAAATCCAAAACAGTGTTCAAAAATTACAAATAAATCATCACCAGTCTTGGAAAAATATCCACTTCATTTTAAAAATATTATAAAGCAAAAATTTGAAATAAACTAATTTATTTATCATTTCTAAAATGGAATAAATATTTATTGTGGAGAAAAATAGAAAAAGAACTAAAGAAATTGTTTAAAAAGGGCAAACAGGACATGAAAATTTCAAAAAAATTACCATTAACTCTAGAAAAATTCCTACTTCACTTTAAAAATATTTTAAAACAAAATTTTAAGTAAAATAATTTATAAAACATTTTCAAAGTGAAATAAATTCAATTAAAATTAATTTCAAAAACATTGGGTTGTTACATCAACAGTTTTGAAAATCACCTTATACTTATATGAAGTCCGTCTTATACAAGAATCAAAAAATTTCCAAAATCAATTTCGCTGTATGAAACGACATATGAAATTCAAAATTAGAGGATTCCTAATCGAAGAGAACTCAAATCACGAAAACAGACTCGGTAGGAAGATATGATAATTAAATTACAAAAGATGAAGATGGATAGCCTTATATTAATCGCGGGTGACCTTAACTGGGTCAACCGTTACTTTAAGAATATGATCTATGCAGAATTCTGAGAAAAATTTGCATTCGATCGCAAGAGGTAGAATTCAAGCATAGCAAGAGATAGTAGCACTTAAACCGAGGATACCTAAATCTTCGGTGAATCGATGCGTATTGTAAAGGAGTTTCACCCTTTACAATTCATGTAGTGGAGCTATGGGATACTCCAGAATCAAGGAAACATGAATAGGGATAGACAAGAATGGATTCAGAACGAATGTGGAAGTTACCAAAATTCAAAGGAAATCCGAATCAAAGAGGAAGAGATTCAAGCTCGAACGAAGGTGATTCTGTAATTAAATTTACTATATTTGCTAAGTTTTGCGTGAAACCAGAGCTCTGATACCAACTATAACATCCTGGTATTTTCAACCATTCGCATCCACACATGTCGGACTTGAATTGCTCAAAATACCATATTCTTAATTTTTTTCATTTGGCAAAACTCAGCTTATACAATAAATAAATAATCACAGACATGAAGTAATATAACAATTAGCAATGGAAATAAGAGAATAGTAGTTCATGAAGCTACCATTTATATATAACAGAGTTAAAACAAAATGCAACAGAAGTCTCGAATACTCAGGAGTCTCAATACAATAGTCAAATAACAAATTTGAATACATCACTGGAATCAACTAAATATCTGAAAGCTGAATCGATAGTTGGATCTCCAAACGAAGCTCCAACTCCAAAGGTGAGTCTCAAATGCTGTGACACTCAGTCTGACCCGAGCGTAAAGAAAAACACAAAACACTCGAGTCAGGATTAACATTCTTATATCAATAAATCCAATTTCAAGTGAAACATCAACTGAAATACAAGTAACTCAAATGATGTTTGGGATAACCATCCTCTAAGGATCCGTGGAACTATCTATTATGTAGTAATATACGCTATTAACAACCAACCGTTATTATAACTCCATGGTCATTTCAAAATATCATACTTCAAAAACCAAAATATCATATCCATTTCAAAAACATATCAATACGATATCATTTCTCACTTAAAATAGTATTCATTTCAAAAATCATAAAACATCAAAGTTATAACACTTTCGAAATTATAAAGCTTAGAAATTATAACACTTTGAAAATCATAACACTAATACATAATACTTTGAAATTCAAAACTTTGAAATCATAACTTCCCACTTGAACAGTTTAGATATTATTAATAATACATATAATAAAATAGGTTATATTATAGTAGTTATAAGTTAAAATAGTTTATATTAAAATAATTAGTATATTAAAATAGTTTATATTAAAATGATTGGTATTAAAATATTTTATATTAAAATAATTTATAAAATAAAATATAAAAATAGTTTTAAATATAATTTAAAAATACTTTATATAATAAAATAGATTCCTGAATTTTCACAAATTGATTCAAATCAACTCGGATTTCAAAATTCAAATTTAATTCAATATCAATTCATCAATTTCGACTTAATTCAGTTTTCAAATAAACCATTTCAAACTATATCGATTTCAAATACAGATTTGAACTACAAAATAAAACATTTCAATTTCAATGCATTTCAAAGCTTTAAATATTCCACATTATCTAAACTAAATTTGATAATTTCATATATATTCTTAATTTACCTTCATTATCATTTAGTTTTGAAATATTCACTTAATAAATCCAATATCATTTAAATAAACCCAAATTTCAAATAAACTAAATATTTCCTTCAATTTATTTAATCTTGAAATATTCATTTATCACCTTAAACCAAAATCAAGTTATTAATCATACTCTTTAATATCTCAAATTTGGTAAGTTTCAAATTGATTTAATTAAATAATATTCTTAATTAAATACAATTTCAAATAAATTCAAATTTATCTTCCCAACCTTAACTTATTCGAATTATTATAAAATCAATATTAAAATATAAATTTTAAATAAATATTTAAACATATTATATGTTCATTAAATCAAACTTTATTATTAAACTTATTTTATATTAAAACTAATTACATATTTTAAAATAGTAAAATTTTAAGTAACTCTTAAAATTTATAATTCCAAAACTAACTTCAAATTTTCAAAGCATACAATTTTAAAAATCAAGAATTTAACTATATATAAAATAACATTTATATATTTAAAATCAATATTTATTAAAACCATATATTTCTATCCAAAACCATAAAGATCATTTCAAAATATTTATATATAGACCACGGTGTGTGTGTATAATTTTCTATTCTATGGTCAAGTGATACCAATATTTTGTCATTTCAGTCCACAATTTAAATATATACAAGCATATATCATTTCAACCCGCAATCCCAAATCCAATTCAGGAAAAATCGCTTGGGTTTATCATTTTAACCCATAACGATTTTCTCCTATTCTACAGATCGTTCGTGTATGTATAATTTAAACCCATATGGAATTCTATACTAACAGGGAACTTGCAGAGTGATAGCAGATATGATAATAATATAACAGACATGTATCATCAATATAAATAACAGATAATGGTGTCAAATGTCACAGGTGAACAGATACAGATAATAGCATACATATAGCAATGTAAATAACTAACAGCAGCATATTTCAATTGTCATTTCAATTGAAATCAAATTTAATAGATATAAGAACGTTAATCGTGAGTGATTGCTCATCTTTCGAGGCTGGAGATGGACGGGAATGAGATGAGTTACGAATCCAAGCACGAATCCCAAAACAAAGCTAGATTGGCACAAATTTGACGCACAAAGCTGATAAATAGGAATTGATGAGAACAAATTAGAATCATCTAGATATATACAGAATATATATATAATTTCTATTATATATATTTTTATTAAAAATCAATATTTAATTTAAACGCATATTAAAATAAATAATATATATATATAATTAGAAATTATTATCCTTAAAATACATCAAATTAAAATTCAATATTAAAGTAAAAAACACATATAACGTATGTAACAGATTATATATAATGCGGTTATAAAAAATTTATACGAACAGATAAGATTATAAACTATCAGTATATAATATATATATATATATATATATATATATACATATATATTAATGATATAATGTAATAGATTACACAAACTCATCTAACATATTATACAACAGATCTTATAAACTCATATAACATACATATATATACTTTTAAATCAATGCTTAACAGACATGTTCTGTCTACACACCTATATAACATAATATATATATTTTTACCTCACCTATATAATATATTAACTTTAGCACTCGGCCATAATAATTCAAATATAAACTTATATAATGTAATCTGCTGTAATATAATTTATAAACAACTTTATAATATAACGTATATAAACTGAAGTATAACATTGACATCTTATAACTAAATATGCAAATATATATATATATATATATATACTCGAAACTGTTATATAAGCATATACTTGAACAATAACAACTGTTATATAATAAACTTTTATATATATATATATATATGTATAAACAATATATAACATATATTTATTTGTATAGAACCATCAAAACAAAACTTCATGTATTACCTTGTATACATACATATATATACCCAAAATAAAAATCTTATACATATTTATTTGTATTCAATAGTAAGATACATATTAAACAGCTCTATATGTACAGAATATATATATATATATAAATATATACGGATTTGGAAACTGGTGAGAGAAATATGTATGCGACCTATATAATATATACATTTCAATAAGCATGTAATAGGAATAATATATAAATAACTTTATGTAACAGTAATAAACCTATAAAATATTTAACAGGAACTTAAAACTTTATAAACATTATATACTTTATAAAAACAAAACTCATATGCTTATAACTAACATATATATCTGGTATATATATAAACATATGTATGCAGAAATGAGCATAATATACATATCGTATTAATATAACTTAAACCCAACAATATATATATATATAACTAATATATATAGGACTTATATAATATAATACTTAAACAAGTTATAATTACTTCAAATCTGTTACTATAAAACATAATATAATATATATATATATATATATATATATATATATAACTTAATGTATATTAATATACTTATAACCTAAAATCTAAATACATATACAAGCTAATACATACAAACTGTCATCACTACATATACCTGTATACAAAGGGAGGGCATGATTCAGAGACGAGGCGGGTTGGAGAAGGGAGAGTTGACATGGCGGAGGCAAGGAGATGTTGCAGCAAACTCAGAGAGGCTAATTGCAAGGCACGGCGTAGCTTTCGACTGGGACAATGGAAGAGGAGCGTACGGTGGTGGCTTGGTGGGCCGAAGTTCAACAGGAAGTGGACGATTTGTTGTATGTGTGAGTAGGCCAGGAAGGCAAGGTTGCTCACTTTGGGTTCTTGACTCTAAGGTGGAGGAGTTTGCCCGACTGGAAGTCCTTGATCAAAATGGAAGATGAATGAAGTTCTCAGGCAAAATACTGTACACAAATTTTGCTATTTGATATTTTAGTGAAACAATGCCGTAGACAAATGAATAGAAAGAAATAAGGGGAAAACGAACAGATGTAATTTGAGTCATAGGGAATGGAAAATAGTCAAGATGTGAATTCAGGAGTTATAAAAGTGGATGGTATTGATTGCACGAGAAAAATGAAGGGACGAGAAACAAAAAAGACACGGTTGCGGAACCGATACGTTGGGCGTTTCGCAGATCGTACCACACACCGGATTTCAAAATTGATAATTGAATATACCATAGAGATCGACATGATAAGACGATCAAAACGGTATACAAATTTTAGTGGTACGACCATCCAGTCAAAAGTCGATATCAGTACCAAAATGCTGCAAACCTGTCGAAAATAAGATAAACGGTGCAATAGCAATCACACTTTGGGGAAATGGAATATGATACCTCACTCGAAAGATGATTTACAAATTTATTATGTAAAAATATTCAGGTTTGGAAAACATTTTATTATCATCAATTTTAACTGATTTGGATTGAAACAAAATTACAAAATAAAATAAACTTCCATAATTTTAGGTGTAAAATTACCATTTGCCATGTTTATATAGTCGTATTTCAAATATCAAATTTCCATTTCAAAATATTATTGTTTAAAATTTCACAAAATTTTAATTAAATATATTATTAAAATTATTTAAATTTACGGGTCGTTGCACACATCGAGAAATCGAATTCTGTATTGATTTAGTTCCTAGTGTGATACCAATTAAACTACAAGATAGAAGGATGGCTCCGAAAGAAAGGGATGGTTGAATAACCAAACCCAAGAGCTATTAAAGAAAGGATTGATATGACCCAACCGTTCAAGTTGTGGATCGACAGTAGTTTTTGTTGCTAAGTTAGGTGGACCTTTGTGATTGTGTGTAGACTATCGAGATCTAAATAAACAAACAATCAAGAACAAGTATCCTTTACCCCGAATAGATGACTTGTTTGATCGGTTACACGGAGCTCAAGTTTTTTCTAAAATGGACCTAGCTACAGGATTCCATCGGTTAAGGATCGTAGAAAATTGCATCCATCTTACTGCAAGGTCCGAACACTTTCTATGAGTGGTTAGTTATGCCTTTTGGGCTGACTAATGCGCCCGCTTATTTTGTTGACCTTATAAATAGAGTGTTTAGATATGTGCTAAACAAATTTGTGTTAGTCTTTATCGATGATATCCTTATCTACTCAAAGACGAAAGAAGAACACGCAAGGCATCTAGAAGTTGTGTTGGAGATATTGAGGAATAATGTGGTTAAAGCCGAATTCTCAAGGTGCCATTTTTAGGAGAAGGAGGTAAGATTCCTTGGACATATAATATCATCGGATGGAATTTCAGTAGATCTAGGGAAAGTTGAAGCTATTCAAGAATGGAAGCAGCCACAAACTCCTAAAGAGATTCTTCGCTTCTTAGGTTTGGCAGGATGTTACAGAAGATTCGTTCAAGACTTCTCTAAAATTTCCTATCACCTAACGAAGTTGACAATGAAGGATGCTAAATTTATTTGGACTTCTAACTATGAAGAAGCATTCCTAGAACTAAAGAAGACACTGACAACCGCTCCAGTTTTAGCAATTATAAATAGAAATAGTGGATTGACCATTTATACAGATGCTTGTGGAAAAGGAGTTGGTGCAGTTTTAATGCAAGATGAAAAGGTGATTGCTTATGCAAGTAGATAGCTGAAGATGCATGAGAAGAATTATGCAACACACAACTTAGAATTATTAGCAATTGGGTAAGAATATTTCATAGTTTATTTCAATAAAACTTTGAATTGACCTTAGTAAATAAAAAAATTCAAACTCTTCACAGACCACAAATCTTTGAAGTATCTTTTCACCCAAAAGGACTTGAACATGAGACAGCAATGTTTACAAGAATTTCTCGCATCTTACGATCTAGATATTCTATATACACCCGGGAAAGCCAATGTAGTTGCTGATGAATTTAGTAGGAAGTTAGCTATTATTTCTTATTTGGTAGTAACTCCAGCTCTCCTAGAAAAGATCGCCAGCAAATCGTTAGGAATATACATCGAGGATATAATTCAAGCTTTAAAATAGATAACCTTGGAGTATTGCGGTTAAATGGAAGAATTTATGTTCCAGATGTTGGAAATCTTAAGCAAGAAGTATTAGCTAAATGCCATAACCCAAACTTAGCATTCGTTCGGGGATTCATAAGATGTACAAGGACATGAAGCGTACGTTAGGTGGAAAAGTATGAAGAAGGACATATCTATCTATGTCAGTCGTTGTGAAAATTACCAAAGAATCAAAAGTGACCAACAAAAGATGGTAGGATTACTTCAACCTTTGGAGATTCCACCTTGGAAGTGGAATCAAATATCCTTGGATTTCACTAATGGCTTACCCCGAACAAGGAAAGGAAAAGGAGGCATTTGGGTTATCATAGATCGATTAACCAAAAGTGCACACTTAATTCCAACTAAGCCAATAAGAACTGCAACAAGCATTGTGGATATATATATATATATATATATATATATATATATGAAGGAGATAGTCCGATAGCATGGAGTTCCGAGGAGTATAGTAAGCGATCGTGACTCAATATTCACTAATAATTTTTAGAAAGCACCGCAGGATCGATTTCACCCTAGAGGGGGGTGATACTATCAGTTATAAAAATTTAATGCGGAAATATATAAAATAATTGCAGCGCTGATAATACTCGAATAATAGAAGCACGAATAATAGCGTAATATAAAAAGCAGAAATAGAACAATACAGATTTACCAAGCTTCGGCAAAACACTGCCTACATGCTGCCCTAAGGTTTCTACTAGAAATTAAGTAGTCAGACGCCTACACACATAAAATCACGACACCCGCTATCGACTAACCTAACTCTGTGCTCAAAACCCTCCCAAAACTCAATCACTAAGTTGTGAATTCTCAAAATACACCACCGTTGTTCGTCCCCTAGTCACACAACTATAAATTTACAAACGATTAAAAGTAAATTACAAAATGAAAACAATATAGAAACAAGAAGCCTTAGCTTAAAAAAAATTCCTAAAGTTTTTAGAGATGCCAGTCCAATTTAAAATTAAAAGAGCATCCACTTTTTCAAAACATTTATTTCTTCGACCGTATCTTTTATTTGCGATTATGGCTGCCTCGTTCCTCAATTAGGGCTTCGTGATAATTTGAAGTCGCCGCTTGAATGTTGGTCGATTACAATGGCTATTGCTTTGATTTGCTTCGACAATCAACACATTATCTCCGATTTGCTTTCGGCTACTTCAATTTGTCAAGAACGAACGATGCTTTGATTTGGCACGTTTGTTCCCTTTCGATTTATATCATACTCGACATGATTCAAGTTATGGATTGATCCTTTGTTCTGTGATATTACTTGAACTCGAATGATTTAAAGGCCGATGATGACTTGAGTTTTTAAAGGGTTCAATTCCTGTAATTGTCGTTCGAATATATTTATTTGAATTCGTCGCTTGTTATGCTTCGGCCACTGATTTTCAATTGATTGCTTGTGATTGATCCTGACCTTTTCAATACACATATTTTCCAATTGCTTTGCTATCAAGGCTTTGGTTTCTGATTTGTTCAATTCCTTGGCCACCATGGCTCTTACTTGATTTGAAACTACTGTTACATGACACTGTTACAATTTTTATGTTGACTTCTTCGGCTTGATCAATTTCTATTATCACTTTGACATCCATGGCTTTGACTTTGTTATTTGATATTGTCAAATAGAAGTTCGATTCTTT
Source organism: Allium cepa (assembly GCA_030765085.1). Taxonomy (NCBI): domain Eukaryota; kingdom Viridiplantae; phylum Streptophyta; class Magnoliopsida; order Asparagales; family Amaryllidaceae; genus Allium; species Allium cepa. Next base: position 515,385,017 of record CM060941.1, read on the forward strand.
TTTGGTTACTTATCGATTTGATGATAAATTTTGCAGCTCTGGCTTTAACTCGATTTGAAACTGCTACCTTGAACATTGTTCGACCTGCAACATGTTTGGATGTTTAATTCACTGTATTGAGTTTTGTTGTATCGAGTACATTCTATATGCTTCACTGCATTTTCTTTGGATTGCACTATTGTGGTGCATTTGGGTCATCACTGCCCACTGCCCTGACGCCATAGATATTTGGTTGCTTTAATTCATGTGTGTATATATACTAACATATACATATGTCTGTATATTCGAAACTGTTTGCACATTCCTTGAGTCTGGTTCTATATGTTGTCTATATGTGATTATTGATTTTAAATACTACAGTCTTCATTTTTGTTTGGTTGCCACTGAACTTGTCTGCATTTTGGTTGATGGTCATCCCCACTTGTATACGTACACACATTTATGTGTATATATGTGTGTGTTCACCTCAGTTGCATTCCATTGTTTTTGAATGCTAGTTATGGCCATTTGATTCATGGTATATAAATGTTGTTTATTGTGGCCAGACTTGTTTATGTGCATGTTGTTTTATGGGTTTACTCCATTGGTGCTTTGCACTTATAGCCTATAGCATGTTGCCTCATTTATGTGATGTTTGTCACTTTTTATATTGATTCATCGTTGATTTTGGATTGGTCGAGTTGTTTTAGTTGTCTTGAGCCATTGGTTTGTTATTTAAGTAATTTCATTTATGAACTTGAACTATGGCCACTTCAGTTTTGTCTTGACCTAGTGATTTGTATTGCATGCACTTGAGTTGAACCTAGCTTTGGCTCGAGTTTTACCTTGTTCTCATATCGTGACTTTATTTGTATCGCACTTGAGTTGAATCCAGCCTCAGCGCAAGTTTGACCATGTGCTCACCTGTCCCTGCAGTTTTCTCAAGTGTATAGCGGTGTGCATGACCTTTTGGCATGTACAGTGATACATTGTGCATGTCACAAGTTATTCATGTTTGATGAATTCAAAACTAGATGATGACGACAAACCCAAATAACCGAGACAAATAATATTTTCAAAATTACATTTTATTTTACATTGAAAAAATATTTCCTTTTCAATTTTACTACTTCGGTGTTTATTTTGTAGATCGCTTGGATGCTGGATTCAATCTTGAATAGAGTTGAAGATAAATACGATTGAATGAGTGATATATAGTAAGGTACAAATGTAAATTAAAAAATGTGATGTAATCGAAACTGTATTGTAATAAAAATTGTATATATATAGTGAGAGCTCAAATCTATACTGTTCAAAATTGTAATAAAATATTTTTTGAATAAAATATCTGTTTGAATTTAAATTCTATGTTATTTATTTTGTTCAACAAATATTTATTCAACTATATGAAAATAAAATAGTACAATAACAAATGCATTTAAATGAATATATATGTTTATTATCATCAAAAAAATCATATACTTGCATATTCAACAATCTCCCTCTTTTGATGATAACAAACGTATATTTAAAATTTTGAATTTATAAAACGTATTTGATCATTCAGTTAGCTCCTCCTATTTGAATGCTCCCTCTCTACAACAAAGCTCGCCCTTCACATATGCATGAAAATAAATAAAAATAGGAAAACGAGCCCAGATGCAAATAGAAAATAGAAAATAAAATATTTGACTTTTATTTACCAAAATCTTAACTTTTCTCTCCCCCTTTTTTTATCAGCAAAAGAGTAATAGTGTTAGAAAAATATAGATAAAGTGTTAGACATTAATATCCAATTAAGTATGAATATTAAATTTCAATAAAAAATTAAACAAAAATCATAAATACTCTATTGGGTGCATATTCCAATTTAGAATGATAAGAATGATGCAAAACCATATAGCTGTGTTTGTTTGTGGTATATTTATATCGGGAATTTGAATATCTACTAATCATGCATAACCATTAGGACTTTTAAATGAGATTAGTAGTATTACAAATTTTTATATAAAAAAATGAATTCAAGTACCTTCTAATCATGCATAACTTTGAGGACTTTTAAATGGTATTAGAATCAACTTATCTATTTAATCAATTAATTTTTGTATGCGTTCCATACATGCATAACCGTGAGGACTTCTAAATGAGCATGAAAGCAAATAATCAAAAATTCCAAGTAATTCACCCATGCATAACCGTAAGGACTTTTAAACGAGATTAAATACTTTGGATGTTTTTATTGCTAAAAATATAATAAAATGAAAAATGAATAATTTACCGTTTAAAATACCACAGACGTACTATATTGGATTTGGTGAGTGATGGTCATTAGAAATATAATAGAATTTGAAATGGTCATGGTATTTTTTTACCAACAAAAGTTTTTGTAACTCTTATTTAAATTTCTAAAGAAATTTACTAATTATACGGTCTCAAGTCAGAATATATGATTAATATCAACACTCATCACTTTTTCAATCACTATTTATCTTTTCGATAATCAGTAGCGAGTCAAATTAGTGAATGTAGTCATTTAAGATCAAAACCAAAAATAATTATAAAGTCAAATTCTCTAAAATAACTAATCTGAAATAAGATCAACAGAAACTATTTCCTGGAAGGGGTTTTATAAAAGAAAATGTCAACTGATTGAGAATTATTTGAAATGAAAAATATGCAGATATTTTCCCTAAAAATGTGGTGCAACTAATCAATGTCTCTACATAAAACACATTCCACCAGTAATTTTTCTATCAACTAGATTACTAGTGTAATCTACATCTGAATTCCCTTTAACTCAAGGTTATCATTTCGAAAAAATTAAAATAAGTGAGAATCAATTTTCTATAAGGGGTTTTTGTGAAAATGACTTCAAGTTGGAAATCAATACAATAATTGCAAAAATTATTTCAACGTGAAATGATATAAGATACCACTTGTAATTGAGATATTCATTATGATATATAGTGGTATATAAGAAACTCCTACACTCCACAACAATTAAATTTTCAGCACATCTATTTATATCAAGCACAAGTAATCTAAATTGAGTAGAAAACACATATTAAGAAAAATTTATCAAAGCCGTTTTTCATGACATTCCAAAGTGAATCAAAAGTCAAAGAAGTTGTAGCATTATCGATTAGCTTTTCAAAAACTTCAAGGATTTCACAGATCAAAGTTGAGATGATCAAGATATGTCAGAAATACTTCAGCAATGTCGACCAAAACATAATTAACAATATGTGAACAAAAATTGAGTTGAGAGATCATACCTCACTTCCCTTCTATTCTGTGATATCCAAAATGCGATGATCTCCATCTAAACTTTATGGGCTAAGGAACATTTAAATTTTAATTTATTAATCACTTAAAACAATTCAAAATCTATCTCCATCAAAGTTGTTCCTTAGCCCACTTGTGCGTCTAAATTTTGGGCAAGGTAAGTCGCCTAACTAAGGATGCAGGACCACTACTATTATCTATTGAGATCTTTGGTACCCAGATTTGTCTATATAACAAACCGTTAGCTTTTACAATTGTACCCTTGGGAATCAAAATTTGTTTGAATTTCAAACCATTTATATTCGTACCATTTGGAATCCATATTTGTTTAACGGTTTTGTGTTTCTATATATTTTGATAATTATTTTTGCTATGTCCAATATTTCCACAATCTACACATTCGGGTATCACAAATTTCCCCTTGACAGTGTTATTAGTTGTTTGTTCATATTTTGACACTTTTTCAAATCCAGGTTCTTTCCCTTTATTCACAAAGAGTTGATTTTCTAGGTGCATTTTAAATGATTTTTCTCTAGGGAAAAAGTTTTGCGTAATCAACTCAAGTTGGTTAACTTTGGATTGTAAAAGTTTATTTTCATTTATTCTCTTCGAACAACAACTAATGGTATTATCTCTCATTTCAAAATTCTTCATTTTCAAGTCCATATTATCATTTTTAAGCTCTCTAATTTTAGTCTCAATTCCAAGCATCTCAATTTCAAGCATCTCAGTTTCAAAGAGTTGAAGTTTTTTATACTTAAATTTTTCAAAATCCTTGAATTCTTCAATCTCGTTTTCAAACTCATGATTTAATCTAATAATTTCAGAGTTGCTCATAATCACGTTTTCTTTTTTAGGAGTTTTGAAATTTTTGTTGACCTCATTTAATTTCTTTTCAAAAATCGCACATCTAGAAATTTTCGACTTCTTAAAGCTGTCCTACTCCTTTTTCCAAAATATTATTTTTACAAATCAACTTAGTTATGTTTTTCTCCCATATTAAGATTTCGTTTTCTATCTTTTGAATTTTTTCATGAAAACAGGCAAATTCTTTGTCATAGTTCAAACACCTTTTGCAATTAGAATTTTCATTTGTCTTGATATTTTTAAGTTCATTTTCCAAATCATTATTTTTCTAATGAAGTTTAGCTTGTTCCCTTTCCAACTTATTATTTTTCAACTCAAGAGCTTTATTATTTTCAATTAATTTTTTTCACAAGAGAACTAAATCATCGAATGGAAAATCACTTATCTCATCGGCTATTGTATCTTCATCACTGCTGCCTTTTGCCAATTCTGTTAAGCACATTTCTTTAACTGAGTCGATTGTGGAGGATTTCTCTTCATTGTTGGCTTTTGCACCATATATTGCTTGAAAGGTATTCCAGACTTCCTATGCATTTTCATAATGAGAGATGAAGTTAAAATTATCTTGATTACTATAAGAATATAGTATATGCATAGGAAGAGCATTAATCGAAGTATTTTTCTCGTCCATTATATCACACCCATTTTTAATAATATCCCAACATTTAAAATTAATAGATTTTAAATAAAATTCCATTTTTATTCTAATTTAAAAAACCCGTTCCATTAAAAATAGGAGGAATAATACTAGACTGACCCTCGGCAAAAGCATAATTATAAGAAACCATTTTAAAAATTCAAATTTGTAAAACAAAAATTGGTTTTTGAAAAATCAAATTTTTAAAACAAAAATGGCTTTTGTTCCTAGCTCTTATACAACTTGTAGGATCAATTTCACACTTGAAGGGCGGTGAATAGGGTGATACTATTAATTATAAAATTTTAATGCGGAAATATATAAAATAATTGCAGCACTGATAATAGTCAAATAATAGCAGCACAAATAATAGCAGAATATAAAAGGCAAAAATAGAAAAACACAGATTTACCCAGCTTCGACAAAACCCTACCTACGTGTTGCCCCCAGGTTTCTACTAGAAATTAAGTAGTTAAAAGCTTATTCTGTAAACTCATGACACCCGCTATCGACTAACCTAACTCTACACTCAAAACCCTACCACAACTCAACCATTGAGTTGCGTATTCTCAAACTACACTACCGTAGTTCATCCCTTAGTCACATGAATGATTAAAAGTAAATTACAAAATGAAAACAATATTAAAATAAAAATCCCTAGTTTAAAATAAAAAGCCCAAAGTATTTAGAGATGCCGACCCAATTTGAAATTAAAAGAGCATCCACCTTTCTCAAACCATTTATTTCTTTGGCCAGTTTCTCTTTTATTTGCGATTATGGCTGCTTCGTTCCTCAATTAGGGCTTCATGATAATTTGAAGTTGCCGCTTGAATGTTGGTCGATTACAGTGGCTATTGCTTTGATTTGCTTCGATAATCGAATAACTATCTCCGATTTGCTTTCGGCTACTTCAATTTGTCGACATTGAACGATGCTTTGAATTGGTACGTTTGTCACCTTTTTTGATTTATATTATACTCGACTGGATTACAGTTCTAGATTGATGCTTTGCTCTGTGATATTGCTTGAACTCGAATGATTTAAACATCAATGATGACTTGGGTTTTTACAGGGTTCAATTCCCGTAATTGTCATTAGAATATATTTATTTGAATTTGTCACTTACTAGCTTTGGCCACTGATTTTCAATTGATTGCTTGTGATTGATCCTGACCTTTTCAATACGCATATTTTTCGATTGCTTGGTTATCACGGCTTTGGTTTCTGACTTATTCGATTCCTTGGCCACCACTGCTCTGATTTGATTTGAAACTGTTGTTACATGACACCATTACAATTTTTTATGTTGACTTCTTCGGCTTGATCGATTCCTGTTATCATTTTGACACCCATGGCTTTGACTTTGTTATTTGATATTGTTAGATAGAAGTTTGATTCTTTTCTGGTTTGACATATGCTACTTGAGTTTTATGATAATATTTACTTGTTCAATTCTGCCTTGACTTATCGAACTGTTTATAAATTTTAGCTCTGGCTTAGACTCAATTTGAAACTGCTACCATGAAAATTGTTCGACCTGCAAATGTTTGGATGTTGTAATTCACTGTAATGAGTTTTGATTTGCATTGAGTACATGTCAACATGCTTCACTACATTTTCTTAAGATTGCACCGTTGTGGTGCACTTGTGTCATCACTACTGCACTGCCCTGATGCCATTGATATTTGGTTGCACTGATTCATGTGTACATATATAATAACATGTACATATGTCTATGTGTTCGAAACTGTTTGCACATTTCCTTAAATCTGGTTCTATATGAAGTCAATGTGTGATTGTTGATTTGAAATACTGCAGTCTTCATTTCTGTTTGGTTGCCACTGAACTTGTCTGCATTGTGGTTGATGGTCATCTCCACTTATATACATAAACACATTTATGTATATATGTAGTGCGTTCACCTCAATTGCATTTCATTATTTTCTAATGCTGGTCATGGCCATTTGATTTATAGTGTATATATACATACATACATATATATATATATATACATACATACATACATACATATATATATATATATATATATATATATATATGTTTTTTAATTGTGGCCAGACTTGTTTATGTGCATGATGTTTTATGGGCTTGCTCCATTTTGCTTTGCACTTGTAATCTAAAGCATGTTGCCACCTTTATGTGTTGCTCATCACTTTTTGTATTGATTCATTACGTGAGAAATGCGGATTATGGATCTTAAGTCTAGGATTAACACTAGAGTGGGTGAATAGTGTTAATTAAAAATTACTAAATCTTTTTCGACTTATGTTAATTTAGACACCGATGTATGCAATATACAGACACAGATATGATCACAAAAACAAACGCAGATACAGAAATAAAATAAAGGTAGTAAAGGAAAGAACACACCGGATTTTATAATGGTTCGGAGTTACCCTACATCCAGTCCCGCAACACAAGTACGGGTTTCCTTTTAAAAGCAACTGTACAATTACACCCTCAGTTTCAAGGCTACGAGGTACACCTCCAAAATTTCGATCCTCTGGGTAGAGATACTTGATTTCCGGGCCACATGTTTACTCAATTGATTTACCAAGGCTACAATCACACCTTTTCTTTTTTGATTGATTTTCAAGGCTATAATCACACCTTTTCTCGCTTAATAGATTACAAAGAAGTCAATAACTCTGAATAGCACTGAGAATCTTGTATAGAGAGTGATGGAGAATCAAACTAGAAGTAATCGAGTTCGATTCAATGTTGATTTCAGCAGAGTAATGATAAGAATATATATTAAGAAAAGTGGAAGAAGAAGAGGAGTGAAAAACCAGAAAATCTGATGATAAATTCGTTGAAACTAACCTCCATTTATGGAAGAACAACAGCCATGTCCATTCGTGAAGAGTTATGGCGAATAGACACTTCTTTTGAAATTTAAATTTTGAACTCAACTGACACTATGTCGACATGGGGTATATAGGCATATCGACATCCCAAAGCATTTTTTGATTTTTGATTTTCTTTGAAAATAACCTTTATCTTATATTTAAAACTAATTTAAACTTTATAAATATACTTGAATATAGTTAAAATTCATAAGTAAATATAGAGAATAATATATATAGAATTTAACTCTAATTTTATATTTTAAATCTAAGTATAAATATTTAAAAGTTAAATGTATTATTTTAAAACATAGTTTAAAATCAGGAGTAATTTGACTTTGAATTAAAGATAATTTTGAGGCTAAAATTATTTAAAATCGGGATAGAGCGTTTTGAATCTTTTAAAAGGAAAGTTTTGAAAACATTTGAAAACAGGATATAATTTTAAAAAATCATTTTGAATAAAAAGTTAGCGAATACAAAACAATGTTTCACTAGATTTTTCGTAGGTTCCATCCTACTTAGGGTTCCATCCCTTTAACAGGCTCGAAGTGGATTCCATTCCACGAATAAATTGGATTTTAAGATGCCAGTGCTTTTCTATGAGTTTTAACAAAATTCCTAAAAAATACTTAACTTTGAAATCTTGAACTCTTGATAATCTTGATACTAATGAGTCTTCTATCTTGATATCTTGAATCTCTATACTGTACAGTCTTCTTTCTTAGTACCTGCATGGTTAAATCCTTCATATACATATATATCTAAACTTATAATGTTAGTATTTATATTTTATAATCTATTCTAAGGTTTTTGTCATCAAAACAATCATCTCACGGACTAACAATCTCCCCCTTTTTGATGATGACAACCTTTGTTTATAAAATTTTACTTCTATCCTAATAGCTCCCCCTAAAACTAATAACTCCCCCTTAATCTATGCCTAACTGCCCTATTTATATTTCTCCCCCTTTGTCATCAACAAAAAATTTACTCCCCCTCATTCTTCAGTACCTGCGTTGATAAATTATAAAATGGAATATATAGATTAAGAAATAATTCTACTTATGAACATGATAACTAATCAAAGTCTATACACATTTCAATGTATATATATATATATATATATATATTTTATACAACAAATTTCAAACCAATATCAAGAAATCAATCCACACAGAGTAACCAGATAATTTCAAGCAAATCAAACAAATCAAATAAATAAAAATCAAACGTTACGTGGAACTTCCACCCATCATTCTTTTCCAAAGATTGGGTCTGCCTTAATAGCATCCCAATTATCATTTTCATTGGTGAGAGAGACAGAAGGATGTACTTCGTTATCATCCTTGTGCAGAGTGGAGATCATCCATCGTATCACATCGTAGTGCCTTTCTTGTTCCTTGATCATCTGCATTTGACTCAATTCTAAGTGGCGCTGGTTTCGTTGAATAAACGAGAGAATATTCTTGAACGAATTAAGAGTTTCTTCAAGATTTTCGGATAGATTGTGAATAGGATTAGCATAGTCGAATTTATGAAACAAATAAAGGATATAGATGATAAGAAATGAATTTCAGTGAAGAATTCTGGAAGAAACGGGTATTTATAGGTGTAGAAATTCGTTTGAAATGAATAGACATTTGTTAGTTATTCAAATTTCAATTTCAAAATCAATTGTCATTTTTGACCAGTACATGTCCACATGGTCATATAGGGGATGTCGACATGGGTCAGTGAAAAATTATGACCAATTTGATTTTGCGAATAATTGTGTGTGTGCGTATATATATATACTAACATTTATTCTGGAGATAAGATAAGATAGATAAAAGAAAGGAAATTTCATTTCATTGCATACTACAATAATACAACGATTAAGCATACAACAAACTACATGAACATTCGAAATAAGGCAAACTAAAACAAATACAACAAGATTTTAAAAGATAAGACTAGTTAGAGGATGATGAAGATGAAGATAGTCCAAGTTTCTTGCTGACTTTGGAAATGAACTTGTTCATTTTGGATGAAATTTTATCGAACTTCTTACTAACGGATCTTTTAAGAATCCGTTGATCCTCAACAATCGTCTTTTGGTTTTTGAGAAGGGTTTTGGTGGACGGATTTGGAGGATATTCAATGCTTTCCAAAGAGGTTTCACCTTCTTCTTCTTCTTCCATTTCCATTTCATCCCCTTCTTCTTCCTCCTCTTTTTCCATTTCCTCATAAGCCAAACGCTCTTCCTTTTCTGTAAGGGTCTCATAAGGTTGAAAAAAAAATGGAATTTTCATAAGCGAAATGTAGGAATGATTGAAAACCTTTTTAGAAACAAATTCTTCGCCTTTGAAATCCACTCCAAAATAGTTAAAAATTCGAGTGAGATAAATTCCATGGTATAAAGTATTCTCACCCATTTCAAGATTTTAGGACGAAGTTCATCCAAAATAACTTGCGCCCAAATTATGTCATAATTTCCGAAAATAGCAAAAAGAGCTTTGCAAACTTTTGAAGTAGGATTGTTAAAATTCTCCGATCTTGGGGTCAAAGTATGTTTGCAAAAGAAGATTGACAATTCTTGCTTTTGGTCGAAAATTTCTATTTTTAAATTCAAAATCATCATCTCTTTCGAAAATGTGATAAAATGTCTCACGATCATGTTCATCGATTTTAAATTAGAAAGATCCATTCCCGAATTCTAACAGTTGAGAATAATACCCAAAAGATCATAATTCAAAACAATTCTAGTGCCTTTGACACTACTCCAAATTTCATTCTCATTATCATCATAAAATCCGCGACTTAAATTCGCATAGAAAATTTTGACAAAATTAGGATAGCAAACAAAATCATTTCGAGAAGCATCAATAAGACTAAGAACTCCATTGTTTGCAAAAAGAGAATCAATTTCATAAGAAGAAAAATCTTGAAAAATAGCAAATTTTTCGGGATGGACTTTAGCATAGTTAGCATAATTTATGTATGCTTTTATTGCCTATGGATCATTGAACAATTTCTCTTTGATTTTTCTAGAAATTCTCATCGTGGAGGGGTTGCTTGAAGAAGCCATTAAAGTTGAGAGTAGAGAGTTTGAAGTTATGAAGAGAGAGTTTGAATTTGAAAATGAGAGTGAAAAGATATGATAAAAGATAGTGAATAAATAGATTCTCAAAGGACATATTCTCTGGTCAAAAGGTAGCTTTTCAGAGAATTAAACGAAGTGAAAAGGTGGAGGGAAATTCAAACATTTGAATTCAAATTTTGAAATTCAAATTCAGGTACCCATGTCGACATCATGGTAGGGACCATGTCGACATGTGCCTTTGAGTTTTCATGAATTGATTTTTCTTAAGTTTTATATATAAATATTATCATTATTATTAATGCCTATATATATATCTGAAATATTATTAAACTTCAAGTATATTTCTAAAAATATTACTATACTATTAAAAATAATAAAAATAATAATAAAATAATGAAATAATAATAAAAAATAGAAAATAAATTTTAAAATTCAAACAACACACCAATTCAAAACCATTCAATCAAACAATTAAGCAACTAATTCTAAGCAAGCAATTACAACCAATTGTATTGTAAATGTGTACCTTTTTCTGAATTCGTTTCTTTGAATTCGTCGGAGTCATGAACAGTTGTGAAACACAAATTCGAATTATCTGTCTTCTGATCATCATCACTTGATGACGAATCTGAATCATCTAAAGTGGCGGTAAATGCACGCTTCCGTTTCTTTGCTGGATCATTGTTCATAGGAGAATTTTGCCTATCTGGATATGGACAGTCTCTTTTGAAATGGCCCGGTTTATCACAGTTGTAACATTTGTCATTATTTGGCACTACATTCTGAATTCTAGAATTCTTATAGTTGTTTCTCTTGAGATTATTCATCTTTCTATATTTTAGGAATTTCCTAAAATTTTTGGTCATAAAGGCTATCTCTTCATCATTATCGTTGTTTGAGTCTAATCCATTGGTCAATGTATTGAATGCCATTGATTTCTTTTCAGATGATTTACTTTCTCTTCTTCGATCATTTGAACTTCATACGACATAAGATTTCCAATTAATTCTTCTATCTTAAAAATACTAATGTCATTTGCCTCTTCGATCGCAAGTGTCTTTTGATCCCATTCTGGAGTTAGAGAATTTAAAAATTTTCTAACTTGATCTACTTCAGAAAATTCCTTTCCCAAAGATATTAGAGAATGCACAATATCCTCAAATCTACTATACATATCTGAAATAGACTCATTAGGATTCATTTTAAGTAATTGAAACTGATTTGTGAGCATGGAAATTTTGGTCTATTTAACTTTCTTGGTCCTTCATGAGTAACTTGCAAAGTTTTCCAAATTTCATATGCAGACTTATAAACTGACACTCTATTTAATTCATTTCTATCTAACGAACAAAACAGAATATTCATTGCCTTAGAATTATTTTGTGCAATAGTCTTTTGCTTAGTAGTCCACTGTGCAAAATTAGTTGTGGGTTCATAATATTCGGTTTGTGTGATATTCCAAGTGTCTAATCCTATAGATTGTAAATATATTTTCATCCTACATGCCCAATATGCATAGTTACTGCCATTAAAAAGTGGTGGTCTGACAGTAGACCGACCCTCTACAAATGAACTAGTGATAGGGATACTAGTGTTAGTAACAGTACCAGTGTTGGTAGCCATTTTGAAAAATTTTCAAAAATCAGATTATGAAACTTTGAAAACCTCGCTCCGATACCAATTGTGACAAATGCGGATTAGGGATCTTAAGGCTAGGATTAACAATATAGGGTGAATAGTGTTAATCAAGAATTACTAAATCTTTTTCGATTTATGTCAATTTAGACACCGATGTATGCAATATACAGATACAGATATGATCGCAGAAACAAACACAGATACAAAAATAAAATGAAGGTAGTAAAGGAAAGAACACACCGGATTATATACTGGTTCAGAGTTACCCTACATCCAGTCCCGCAGCACAAGTATGGATTTCCTTTCAAAATTAATTGTACAATTACACCCTCGGTTTCAAGGCTACGAGGTACACCCTCCAGAATTTCGATCCCCTGGGTAGAGATACTTGATGTCCGGGCCACAAGTTTACCTAATTGATTTACCAAGGCTACAATCACACCTTTTCTTTCTTGATTGATTTTCAAGGCTACAATCACACCTTTTCTCGCTTAATGGATTACAAAGAAGTCTATAACTCTGAATAGCACTGAGAATCTTGTAGAGAGAATGATGGAGAATCAAACTAGAAGTAATCGTGTTCGATTCAATGTTGATTTCGGCAGAGTAATGATAAGAATATGTATTAAGAAAAGTGGAAGAAAAAGAGGAGTGAAAACCCAGAAAATCTGATGATAAATTCGTTGAAACTAACCCCTATTTATAGAAGAACAACAGCCATGTCCATTCCTGAAGAGTTATGGCGAATAGACACTTCTTTTGAAATTTAAATTTTGAACTCAACTGACACTATGTCGACATGGGGTATATAGGCATGTCGACATCCCAAAGCATTTTTTGATGTTTTGATTTTCTTTGAAAATAACCTTTATCTTATATTTAAAACTAATTTAAACTTTATAAATATACTTGAATATAGTTAAAATGCATAAGTAAATATATAGAATCATATATATAGAATTTAACTCCAATTTTATATTTTAAATCTAAGTATAAATATTTAAAAGTTAAATATATTATTTTAAAAGATAGTTTAAAATCAAGAGTAATTTGACTTTGAAATTAAAGATAATTTTGAGGCTAAAATTATTTAAAATCAGGATAGAGGGTATTGAATCTTTTAAAAGAAAAGTTTTGAAAACATTTTGAAAACAGGATATAATTTTGAAAAATCATTTTGAATAAAAAGTTAGCGGATACAAAACAATGTTCCACTAGATTCTAAGTAGGTTCCATCCTACTTAGGGTTCCATCCCTTTAACGGGCTCGAAGTGGATTCCATTCCACGAATAAATTGGATTTTAAGATGCCAGTGCTTTTCTATGAGTTTTAACAAAATTCCTAAAAAATACTTAACTTTGAAATCTTGAACTCTTGATAATCTTGATACTCATGAGTCTTCTATCTTGATATCTTGAATCTCTATACTGTACAGTCTTCTTTCTTAGTACCTGCATGGTTAAATCCTTCATATACATATATATCTAAACTTATAATGTTAGTATTTATATTTTATAATCTATTCTAAGGTTGTTGTCATCAAAACAGTCATCTCACGGACTAACACATTATTGATTTTGGACTGATTGAGTTGTTTTAGTCGTCTTAACCCATTGGTTTGTTATTTAAGTGATTTCATTTGTGAACTTGAACTGTGGCCACTTCAGTTTTATCTTGACCCATTGATTTGTATTGCTGCACCTGAGTTGAACCTATCTTTGGCTCAGGTTTGACCTTGTGCTTGTATCGTGACTTTATTTGCACCGCACTTGAGTTGAGTCCAACCTATGTTTGGGTTTGTCCTTGTCCTCACCTCTCCCTACAGCTTTATTAAGTGTATATCGGTGTGCATGGCCTAGTGTCATGTACGACGATATAATGTGCATGTCACAAGTTGTTCGTGTTTGATGAATTCAAAATTATATGATGACGAACAACCCAAATAATGGAGGCAAATAATCTTTTCAAAATTACATTTTATTTTACACTGTAAAACTATTTCTTTTTCAATTTTACTGCTTAAGTGTTTAATTTGTAGATCGCTCAGATGCTGGATTCAATCTGGAATAGAGTTGAAGATAAATACGAGCGAATGGGTGATATGTAGTAAGGTGCAAATGTAACAACAATTCTGATATAATCGAAATTGTATTGTAATAAAAAATTGTAAATATATAGTGTGAGCTAAAATCTATAATATTCAAAATTGTAATAAAATATTTATTTGAATAAAAATCTTTTTGAATTTAAATTCTGTGTTATTTATTTTATTCAGCAAATATTTATTTAATTATGTGAAAATAAAATAATACAATAACGAATACATTTAAATGAATATATATATATATATATGTGTGTGTGTGTGTGTGTGTGTGTGTGTGTGTGTGTGTGTGTTTGAACAAAAATCATATACTTTCATATTTGACAAGCACTATAGACAGCTTTGGGAACCAAGCTGAGTATAAGCACTGCATATCACCCCTAAACTGATGGACAGACAAAAAGAGTCAACCGTATTTTGGAAGATCTTTTAATAGCATGTTTTCTAGACTTTGGAGGTTTATGGGAAAATCATTTACATTTAGTAGAGTTCTCCTATAATAACAACTATCAAGGTAGTATCGGCATGGCACCATATGAAGCTTTGTATGGTCGCCCATGCAACTCGCCAGCATATTGGATAGAAACCAGAGATCAGTTAGTGCTTGGCATAGATATGATACAAGAAGCTTTATAGAAAGTTGATATGATTATAAAAAGCTAAAAGAAGCCCAAAGTAGACAGAAGAGTTATGCAGACCGAAGGCGTAGAATATGGAATTCTCAATTGGAGATTCGGTCTTTTTGAAAGTCTCTCTAATGAGAGGAGTAGTAAAATTTGGAAGAACTGAAAAGTTAGCACCTCGATATATTGGATCTTTTTCCATTCTCGAACAAATTGGCCCACTAGCTTATTGAGTACAATTGCTTGAAAGATTATCTGGTATACACAATGTTTTTCATGTATCACATTTACGGAAGCATGTATATGACCCAAAAAAATCATAGAAATGGCTTCTTAGGATGACTTGGAGATAGAACCAAACTTAGTGGTTATTAGAAAACCCGTTCGAATCATGGATCAAGATGAAAAACGATTAAGAAGGAAGGTAGTACGATTGGTCAAAGTTCACTGGAGCGGGGATGCTGATATTGCACATGGGAAACAGAAGATAGAATGAGAAAGACATATCCCGAGTTCAAAATCAATATATAGACTTTATCTATCGTTTGAGTGTACTCACCGCCTATGGTGTAGTCGCTTATTGTATATATTCTATCTTATTGAATATATATTTCCTTTTGAGCTGTTTTCTTCTTATTTAATTACGATGACAAAATTCTTTTAAGTATGGGAGAATTTAATGACCTAAAATTTAACCACTTCAAAATATAACATTTAAAGTGATTTTAAATATAAAATATAAATGGTTTTATGATTCAAACAAAATTTGGTAAGATTTGAAAATAGAAATATGCATAAAAATAGTAACATTTTCTTATATCGACAAAAGTGACAAAATCTTGATTTCAGAAAAGTAAGTTTAAATAGTTTAATAAATTATTTTAATTTATTTATGAGTGTTTATGTTTTTAAATAATATTATATAAATTTATTTTTAAATTTGGTTTACATCAGTAAATAGTTTAATTAAAAGGTCAAAATGTGACCGTGAAACGTTTTGTCAAAAAATTAATGTTTTGTCAATTTAAAATTGTCGCAGCGTTGTTGCTCCTTTATGTACACAATTTAAAGTATGTCAACATATAAAGATAGTTAAAAATTAACTAAACAATGTTACTTTTAATAATTACACTTAGAAAATTCTAGAAAGTAATTAGTAAAAGTAAACTAAAAAAGAAAAAACACATGCCACATCACATGTGACTAAAATAAAAAAATGTGATATAAAGTAAAGTAATCATTCTTATTTTTTACTTAACTTTGAAGAATTTCAATTTTAAAAGTGTGATGTGATGTGGACGGTAAGTTTTGAATTAGATAAGTTTACTTAATTCTTAAGGAAGGTTATTTAAGTAAAAACACAAATCTATATTTTATTCTCAAACATTTTCTACAAATACTCATCCACTTCTTCTTCATTTTTGCACCATTTCTTCTCTACTTTCTTAAGCTCTCTTACTTCCTTTAATGGCTTCTTTCCATAATTAAATAATGCCAAAATATTTCTAAAAGCAAAACAAAGAAATATATCGACAAAACTCCGTCCGAACCACTTTAAAACGGCTCCTTCACTCTCCTATTGCTCACGCCTCTCCTTCCTCCATGGACGAGCATATTTTCCGCTTCGAGCTTGATCGTGGCCTCCTAAGGCAAATGCGAGGAATGTAGCAAGTTCTAGAGCTTAAGGCGATGTTTAGCAAAGTTAGAAAAGTTTAAAACTAATTTGAAAGCAACAAAAGGTGAGAACTCTAAATCGATAAGTAGAAAATGTTTGTATGATGTTTTTCAAGTTATAATTTTGTTTGGATGTTAATAATTATGTTTGATAATTGTTTGAAAAAGAAAACAACCACCTTTAAGTCATTTGCGAAAGTTAATAAGCAAATATGTATATAAATGAAAATCATGTGACATTGTAATAAGAATGTTGTTAAATTGATATGAAAGTTTATATGACATGTTAGAATTTGTTAAAATGATTATAAATATTATTTTGGATGGTTATTAGTTGTATATTGAATATATATGCTGAAACAAGTCATGGATTTACACGACGTATAATCACATGGAAATCACTTTCTAAAAAAAAATATGATATGGAATCATTTATATCTTTGAAAAATGTTTAAATATGATTCCTAAGTGTTAAACTTGTCTCGTCAAATTTTGGATATGAATCTCAAAATAAGCCTAAAATTTGACGCGTCGTGTAATGGTAGTTCGTGTTTTCGCGTCGAAAGTTCAAATGAACATACAAAATGGAATATAGTTTGGAATTCTTCGAATAAGAATTTTCCGAATCTTTATATCCATATCTTTCATATAAAAAAAGAAAATCAAGATTTCATTTTTTATATTTTGAAATATAGCAAAATCAATTTTCAAGAAAAATCTAGTTTTTGCTCTAAATGACCAAAATTAGAAATTGATAAAACAATCGTTTTAAAAATATAAAATAAATTCTAAAAATCATTCAAAATATTTTAAAAGTGATGTAAGTTGAAAAGATGGTTTTCTAAATGATAAAAAATTCATTTTGAAGAATATAGCTTTTAAAGAACTTTTTGTAACACTAGTTGCAACACTTTTCACAACACTTTTCAATAACTTTTGAAATAAAGATTGAAACTTAACATTTCTTTTCCAATCATTAGTAGATGTTTTCAAGTAAGTACTAAATAATTTTAAAATAAATTTGAAAAATTAAAAATTATTTCAAAGATGGTTAAACAAATAGTTAAGTGATTTAAAAGGAAAATGAGTATGCAGAAAGACTAGTACATTTATCCCACCTGTGAGATCTAAAAGTGAAAACTAGGTGTGTAACTAAGGTTAGGAATGAAGCAACCAGTGTTCTGAACTTGCCTGGCCTTAGTTTTCTCTTTTAGGCGAGGTGTGGAACACATCGAAAGGAAAGCCCGGATGCTGAACTCGAATTTTATAGAACTAATCTTCTTGTACTCATTATTAAAATCCAAAGAGGGAACTTGTCCTATTCATGGAATTTAAAAAATGATCTCACTGTTATTCCGCCCATAGCACTCGTTGAATATGGAAGTTGATTTTGGATAAAAGTAGAATGATTTCTATAATCCTATTTTCTCGAAAGATACTCATAAAAAATGATTTGAGAAATATACAAAAAGAGGTTTAAATGATTTGTATTCACTAAAAGAATATTTTGAAAATATATATTTCTCGAAGATATTTTGGTAAAGAAAATGAATGAATCGAAAAACAATCACCTAATTACATCATTTTTAACGATGATTGGATTTCGAAAGAACCAGGGTCGGATTAGGTGATTCCTATCCGAAAGCCACTTCGAACCAATGTATACGTTCGAAAGTAAAGACATGTTAAAGATGATGATTATTGAAGACCGTGGATCTTCATGACGTGAGGACTTCTTATCGACATGCTCTGGGTTGCTCCCATTATAGAGTTATTTATAGCAGTGGTCTCTTCGTTGTAGAGATTTTTCGGATTGCAAGGACTAGTCGCTACTAGTGGCGGTAGGAGAGTGCCTTCGGTTTGTCCTGTTCCTGGACAACTTGTATGGATGTTTGTCTGACGTTACATTTGTAAAGATTACGTACATTGGTTTTTCAAACGTACATCAGTGGTGGCGGAGAAGGAAACTTCGCTTAGCTTAACACCCTCCTTGAAACGTACGAGCTCAAGGGTTGTATTTTTATGGAAGAAAATTAGTAGTCAATAGAAATTGCAATGTGACATTCAAAGATGTGATATGTGATATGTAAAAATGTAATCGTTGCCTCGAGCCTCATCAATAGAAAATGACCGAAACTGGGTTAGATGCGGCAAGGCTAAGTGGGTCATTCCCAATTAGGGTATGATCATTCCCTTCTAGATATATTTCTTCCCGCTATGACGTTCGAAATATAAATTAATGTGGATGTACGCAAAGAGAGCTCTTGGATAAAGGTCGGTAACGACCGAAGGATGACATATTCGGTACTATCTAGTGATGGAGATAGGTTGATCTTTTGTTGGTAGAGAGCAGATGCTCGGTGCCTCAAGACATCCTTCTAGAGGTGTACCCCTTGGAAGGTAGTCCCGTCACCTGGTCATTTGCATGGTTATCCATTCTCCAATAAGAACCTGCGGTTGTATTTATATTGGCATAATGAATAGCCTCGAAATGCTATGTGGGTAACCATTCGGCTAAGATTAATAAGTTTATTTGCAAATGTTTTCAAAGGATGTCATCAAAAATAATATCCCTAAATTTTACGTAATAAAGAGTTTTGGTTATCATAAGGTAAAAACCCATTCTGTGTTTATGTGCGGCGTGGTCTTATAAGATACATTTTTGTTTTCAAAACATCGTACTATGAGTTCTTATACCAGTCTTATGACTGACCTGGAGTTTGTTTTTCCCTTTAAACTCTAGATACCCTATTTTTCGGGCAGCCATGTAGTCAGGATACCTTAGGAGTAATTTGGAGCATGTTGTGGAGCATTTTGGAGAAGTATTTTGGAGCTATGAAGCTGAAGTACCTTATGTAGATATCTACCCATTTTCCGATGTGTCATGTAGTATGTATTTCCTAGCATATGTACTGATAGACAGTCATAACTATCCCGCTGGAATTGTATGTGACTCTGATCATTTATGTATAATTAAAATGTTAAATGCGATGTGAGATTCTATTATTGTGTTATCTTCGATCGTTATTTTCTTTTACACCACTAATAATTTGCCTTCCCAACACTTGGATTTACGACACGTGAATACCATGTATGTATTAATGTGGATTTCTGAGGGTTGAGGAGATGGTGGTCACATATTTATAGAGAATTTACTTTTGAAATCATAACACGGTAATTTGAACTTTCTTATGTGAGTTTTAAAGGTATTTATATTGATTACATAAATGATTGACGATATTGCATCTTATACTTGAATAAATAATGACGTTATGATATTTTTGGATAATAAAACTATATTATAGTTTCTATTCTTGAAAATCGCATATCATACATCATCTCTGAATCTACCATTTATATTTTATTGATTCACCTTACTTTGTTTCTTTTTACTATAATTCTTGTTCTTACATGAGTTAGCTAAATTGACATTCCTAAAATTTATTTGTGAAAGCCTATGGAAAAGAGTTACACCTATGATATAATGGACTCCCCAAGTCTTCGACATGCCTATAAAATAGGTTTGTCAGTACTCATCAAGTAACGTCCATCCTCATCTAAGAAAACTCATGGCAAGCATGGTCGGAAGATTCTCGATCTCAACTACAATGAGTTAAGGATAAGTTATTCTAACTTAAATAATATTTGATAGTCAGATCCATTCTCATCTACGAGACCTCACACAAGCATGGATGGAAGTGATTTGATCTCATAATGAATTACAATAAGCCATTTAATTCCGAAACATCTTATGAGCCATGTCATTTGAAACCCACTACATATAACTACACTTTTTTGTCACTCTCTTCTGCTTATGGGATATGGCTTTGGCAAATATAGTTTCTATGATTCACGCTCGATTTTTTTCATTAAATAATTGTCGTATTTTCATCGAGTTTCAATATTCAGTATCTCTTTCTCGTTATTTTAATTCGATATTTATACTTTTAATGAAAATAAAAGGGGAGAGAGCTGTTAAGATTTTACGATATTATAAATTTATTGTTAATATTGAAAGAAATATACTAGTTTAATATTTTATTCTCGAACACAAATGCCAAATATGTAGGGGGCATATCGATAGGGAACCATGTTATACATGTTGAAACAATTGTGCTATGATTTTAATCTTATGATATCAAGTACGCACTTAACAGATGTTACACTTGTTAAATTTTAACATGTTGTTTATCATCAATTGGAGGAGATTATAGAGTATATGTCTTGTTTGATTATAACAAATATGTTCTTATATTGATTTGGTTTTTAGAGTGTTTTACAGTTTGAAAATCATTAAAGCACAATTTTGTTTCTAAATGAATTGTCATTCAATACGTCTAATGTGCCCGATTACACATATTATGTTTCAAACACATCTATTTTTACTTGTAAAATAATGTATGTTTATTATTATCAAAAAGGAAACATTGTCAGATATTGTAGTTAATTTTCTTCTAATAATAAATATATGTTATATATAATGTGTTTGTCTAGTGTTGTATATGTCCAGGTGTTTGTTATAAAATATTTGTGAAGAAGTTTTCATTCAATGCAATAAAAAGTTACAGTGTATATAAAGAAAGGAAAATAAATAGACATAAAACAAATAATTGTATACACAATTGGACGTTATATGTTGGAAGATATAGTAGACTTTATTTTCCATTATACAAGGATTTTATTTTCCGCATGAAAACAAACTCAGAAAAATCCTTCCCAACATTTTCTTCTATATATTCTATATAAACTCTTTTATATTATGTCCTCTCCACTAGTCTATATAAAATCACATTGCAGCTAAAGGAAAAATCATTGGATTTCAATACAACAAAGCACATAAGGTCAATTTTTATTGTCTCCTTTATAAACAAATCAATAGGAGTTCAATCGTATGAAAGGCTACATTATCCTCCATCTCAATATCTCAGTTAACATCATCCCTTCAACATCTCTTCAACAGTTATCAACTCAAAGACCAGACTCAAAACACAGTAGTTTTCATTCAATTCAACAAGATACTCAAGATACTATCCATCATCGCATACATATTCACAGGGTCCAGCCAAAGCATTTCATGGTTTCAGGCAAAGCAAGTTAGATCGATCAACACATTCACAACAACCAAACATCTCAACCAGAAATCAAATTTCAACATACGTTATCATATTCGGGAACAAGACTCGAGCACCATCCCAGATCTCTGACATCGTAGCGCAGTAGCTCCGGACCCTAAATCCAGACGTGGTAATAAACAACATCCAGGTCGGCTTCGATTCCATTCAAGCATGTCCAGCAACCATCCGCGTCGGCGACACGATTCCAGATCGCGAGTCCAAGTCGATGTTATTGTAGATCAGGAGCAATGGCCAGCAAGCATAATTTCACAGCATCAACGTGGTGGCAGTGTGACGCAGCGGATATTCGAAAAACAAATGATTAGGTGAAAGTAGCAATCGATGGATTGAGAAATACTGAAAGGCCCAAATTTGTTGATCCGAAGATACCGAATTCTAGCTATCTCTGACACGTTGATTGCGCACGATACCGTGAAAAGAGATCTACAATTCTTCGAGCGTTGATCAAGCGCACTTGATTCCACGAATTGGCTTCAACGAACGTTGATTCGAGCGCACTCGAATACCGTAGGTGGAGATAGGAGATTACACTCAACTACCAATTTGGATGAAAGCACAAAGCTAACAAAAGAGGAATTTTATTCAAAATCAACCAAGAGTTACAAATGACCCATCATGCCTATATATAGGCTTACAATACACGGTTCAACTTAGGTCGCTAACGACTTAGCTGTGAATGACTCAACTCACACGACCTAAGTACACTCACACGGTTTATGACCTAACATAGCCCAACGACTTAACATCACACCAGTTACAACATGTAACGACACAACACAACTCCACATATACAACACGGACATACGACTTAAAGAAAATACAACTTCAACACAGTATATAGATGACTTAAGACCCTCGCGACCTAACAACATACGAACGACCTACGAGTTAACATCCCCACGCGACTTAACCAATACAACGACGTACGACTTAAACACAACGCAGTACAAACAAAATTACACGACTTAAAATAACACGATTTAACGACTTAAAAAGATATGACTTAACGACCTAAACAAGGTCGTGAATGACCTAACATCATCCAGCAGCAGCGCCCTTTCTTCCAGCGGCACAAGGTCCAGCGACCTAAAATAGATGCGACTTAAGCTTCTGAGCGACCTACTCCATTAGTTCGTAACCCGTTAGGTCGATAACCTAATTATTCACCAAACCAAGCAGATGCGGTATATCCCCAACGACCTAATTCCGAGTGACTTAACTCCGAGCGACTTAACTCCGAGCGAAGTTCGATAGGTCGTTTGCCTTGATTAATTAGGTCGTTTGGACGAGCTATCTTCATAGTAAGTCGTTTCCCATCAAACCCTTCGGCAGATTGCACTTGCGAGCTTACCCCACTAGGTCGTGATCGACCTAAAACTTCCCCCTTAGGTCATGAGCGACCTAAGCCTGGTGAATTCGTAGATCGTGCTGCATCATCCTCCCCTAGTTGACAGAAATTCGACCTCGAATTTTCACCATCTTCTTCCAAAATAAGTTTGTTTCCATGAAATGGAATTAGGTATTTGACGTTGAAAACATCAGAAGTATGAACATCATCTGGTAACTTCAATTGATACGCATTATCATTGATTTTCTTCTAAATTTCAACTGGACCAAATTTTCGCGCCTTCAATTTATTGTATGTTCCTACCGGAAAACGATCTTTTGTCAACACTGCGTAAACTAAATCACCTTCCTCGAAATTTACATTTCTCCGCTTCTTATCCGCCAGCTGTTTATACTTCTTGTTAGATGCAAGCAATCGTTCATGAACAGTTTTATGGCACTCCTGTAACTCATTTACGAATTCACTAGCCCGCTTAACAACTCCCTTCTGATATGGCACTGTTGTCAAATCTAACGGTCCCTTCGGTAAGCTTGAATACACAATCTGGAATGGACTGAAACCTGTACTGCGATTCACCGCATGATTATGAGCAAACTCAGCTTGACATAACTTCATATCCCAACTTTTCAGATTATCTTTCACCAGACATCGTAGTAAATTTCCCAATGATCTGTTCACAACCTCCGTTTGTCCATCTGTTTGTGGATGGTAAGCGCTACTAAAATTCAGCTTCGTTCCGACCATCTTCCACAAACTTAACCAAAAATGACTTAGAAAACGAGTATCTCTATCCGACACAATAGACTCTGGCAGCCCATGAAGTCGATGGATCTCTTTGAAATATAACTGAGCGACACAAACAACATCCGCCGTCTTTTTACAAGTAATAAAATGTGCCATTTTGGAGAATCGGTCAACCACTACATAGATGGAATCGTTACCCCTTTGAGTTCTAGGCAACCCCAAAACAAAATCCATACTCACATCAACCCAAGGTTTAGTCGGTATAGGTAACGGCATATATAATCCTGCATTGGTCGCTGTTCCCTTCGAAACCTGACATACATGACATCTCTCCACAAACCGTTCAACCTCTTTCCTCATTGACGGCCAAAAGTAAGGTTGGGAAATCAAACGCAACGTGCGATCCCGTCCTACATATCCCTCCTCATGCAACTCCTTGATAATCTTCATTCTCAAACTGCTATCTGGTATACATAATCGATTTCCCTTAAACAGAAAACCATCCACCAATAAAAATTCATCAGAATTCCCCTCCTTGACCTTTTCAACAAATTTCATAAAGTAACGATCTTATTCAAGCAGTTCTGGCAATAATTCAAAGCCTGTCACTTCAACTTTCATTGTCGTCAATAAATGACTCCTCCTACTCAAAGCATCAGCCACATGATTCGTCACCCCTGATTTGTGCTTAACAACAAAAGTAAACTGCTGTAAATAGGCAATCCACGATGCATGCCTCGCTGAAATCTTGTCCTGCCCTTGCATATGCTTCAACGCCTCATGATCAGTATAAAGAATAAACTCTTTCTGAAATAGATAATGTCTCAAGTGCTTGACAGCTTGTACAGCAACATAGAGTTCTACATCATATGTACTATATCTCATCTTTGCCCCTGATAACTTCTCATTGAAATATGCAATAGGACGCCCCTTCTGACTCAACACTCCTCCGATCCCAACCATAGATGCATCAATGTGTAGTTCAAACAACAACTGAAAGTCTGGTAATACAAGAATTGGTGCCGACGTCAACAGTTTCTTTATTCGCTCAAAAGCAACCCCAGCTTCCTCCGACCAAGAGAATTGTTTCCCCTTCATACAATCAGTAACTAGTGCCATCACACTACTAAAGTGTGGAATGAATCTTCGGTAGAATGACGCTAGCCCATGAAAACTTCTCACTTCCGTAATTGTCCTCGGCCGTGGCCAATTTCTGACTGCTTCAACTTTATTCTGGTCCACCTGAATACCTTCTCCTGACACAACATATCCCAGAAATTACACACTCCTTGCCATAAACACACATTTCTTTGTTGCAGCATAAAATTGTTCCTGTCGTAGTACCATCAACACTTCTTTCAAATGATGCAAGTGTTCCTCCGGACTTCCACTGTATATCAGAATATCATCAAAATACACCACCATGAATTTCCCGATAAAAGGTCTAAAGATTTGATTCATCAGCCGTATGAATGTACTTAGTGCATTTGAAAGACCAAACGACATAACCAGCCATTCATTCAACCCCTCCCGTGTTTTGAATGCGGTTTTCCATTCATCTCTTGGCCGTATTCGAATTTGATGATATCCGCTCTTCAAATCAATCTTCGAAAAGACAGTAGCCCCGCTCAACTGATCTAGCAAGTCATCTAATCTGGGCATTGGGAATCTGTACCTCACAGTGATCTTATTCAGCGCCCGACTATCGGTACACATCCTCCATGTTCCATCCTTCTTCGACACCAACAAGGCTGGAACCGCACAAGGACTTAGACTTTTCTGCACACGCCCTTGCTCTAACAATTCTTCCACTTGCCTTCGCAACTCCTCATGTTCCTTTGGACTCATTCGGTAATGTGGTCGATGTGGCAACACCGCTCCTGGAACAAGATCTATTTGATGTTGAATATCCCTCAACGGTGGTAACTCCGTTAGCAGCTCCTCAGGAAATACATCGTCAAATTCTTCCAGTACTGGCTTCACTTCTTCAGGTATTTCAACCTCCTCATTGCTCTCTCGTCCAATCAACAAATAGACTTCAGGCTCCTCTTCAACTTCTTTAACAAACTCCTTCAAAGATATCAAAGTTTTCAATTCTTCAATCTCCTCCAACTTGCTTTCCTTCTGTTGTTGCTTCTTGGGAACTAAAGTGATTTTAGTACCTTCAAACATGAAACTGTAGCTATTAGCACGACCATCATGTTGTACTGCTCTATCAAACTTTCATGGTCTGCCCAACAACAGATGACACACATCCATGTCTACAACATCACATCAAATTTCATCTTTGTATTTCTTCCCAATTGAAAAATTAACACAAGCTCTTCGTCCAACTTTCACCTCACCACCCTTCCTCAACCATGCTAACTTGTACGGTTTAGGATGCTTCTCAGTTTTCAATTCCAACTTCTTCACTGCTTCGGTAGAGATAATATTGTCACAGCTTCCGGCATCAATAACAAACTTGCAAACCTTTCCCAGAATAGTGCATGTAGACTGAAAAATGTTATTCCTCAACCAATTGTTTTCCTCTTCCTGCTTCGGTGCCAAGTAACTTCTCCTCATCATCAATGAATACCCTTCATCTCCCGACAATAAGTCTTCCTCCTCAACCGGTAATGAATTAGAACATTCTGCATTTTCATCCTCATCCTCAATCTCAGCAATCATTGCTCGTTTCTTTGGCTTCGGACATTCATTGCTTTTATGACCCATCTCCTGGCAATTGTCACATTTGAAACCGTTGTTAACCTTTGCCTTCTCAGCCTCCTTCACTACTGGTTTACTGATAGATTTAGAAACATTAGAACTTCCACTAACACCCTTTGCTTGATTGTTGGAATTTGTAAACACACCACCTCCACGCCTTCCCTGCTTCTCCCAAGCCAACACCTTCTGATGTACTTCTGCCACTGATCTAGGATCGAACATGTTCACCATATCATGGATCTGTATTCTCAACCCTCTAACAAACCTAGCAGTTAGTTTTTCTTCCGTCTCCATTATATCGTTCCTAGCAATGAGTTGGTAAAATTCACCTGCATAATCATTGACTGACTTCGTCCCCTGCCTTAGATGCTGCAATCTTTGATACATGAGTGATTGATAGTTGTAAGGTAAAAATGTAGCTCTCATCATCTTCTTCATCTTATCCCAAGCAACAACCTTTGACTTCCCCATTCTCTCTCTCGTAAGTTTAGTTTGCTGCCACCACGCCAAAGCTCTCCCCTTCAACCTAGTATCAACCAACTTCACTCGACGATTCTCCGGAACCTCCTTAAAATCAAAGATCTCTTCAACATTTGACAACCAGTCTAAGAACTCTTCGGCTACCATCCCACCTTTAAATTCTGGAATTTCCATCTTCATACCCGACTCCCAACGTCGATCATCCTCTACATCCCGATATGAATTTTGAATTTGGTCTCGATGTCGATAATGAATGCTAGCTCTATCACCCTCTTCATTAAAATCAAATGTATGTCTATGTCGATCTCGACCATCAACATCCCTTCGATCACGCATGTCTCTTCTACTATGTCTCTCTTCATCTCTATATGGCTCATCTTCAAACTCACATGGAGTTCTTCTCTCTTCATGTCCATAGTCATGGTGATCTCTCCTCGATGAAATTGATGTTTCTCTTCTCCCTCTAAAAGATTACGGTGATACCCTTCTCGCTCCCTTAACCGATGGCGAAACTCGGTTTCCTCCATGGTTCGAGATTGGCGATCTCCTCCTTTGAGTTTGATTCATATCAATCATCAACTTCTCTAGCTTTCCAATACCTTCATCAAATTTCTCATTAATGCGTTGTTCCATCTGCTCGGCTTCTTCCCTTTTATATGACGCTTCCATATTTTGATGATGATTAGCTCTCCTTGGTGGCATGATTGATCTTCACAAATACTTCAACAAATACAAATGCAAACTTCAAAACTTAGACTCAAACTTGAACAACAAGTCACGGCTACCACTTGCTCGAACAATATGCAACAACCTAAGGCTTAGGTCGGCTCGACTCAAACAAAGCACGGCCAAACACTTCAATTTCAAACTTCAAACTCGGCTCCAAGTCTCGGCTTAGCTATGATTGGCTAAGTCTAGCTCCGATACCAAACTTACGCAGCGGATATTCGAAAAACAAATGATTAGGTGAAAGTAGCAATCGATGGATTGAGAAATACTGAAAGGCCCAAATTCGTTGATCCGAAGATACCGAATTCTAGCTATCTCTGACACGTTGATCGTGCACGATACCGTGAAAAGAGATCTACAATTCTTCGAGCGTTGATCAAGCGCACTTGATTCCGCGAATTGGCTTCAACGAACGTTGATTCGAGCGCACTCGAATGCCGTAGGTGGAGATAGGAGATTACACTCAACTACCAATTTGGATGAAAGCACAAAGCTAACAAAAGAGGAATTTTATTCAAAATCAACCAAGAGTTACAAATGACCCATCATGCCTATTTATAGACTTGCAATACACGGTTCAACTTAGGTCGCTAATGACTTAGCTGTGAACGACTCAACTCACACGACCTAAGTACACTCACGCGGTTTACGACCTAACATAGCCCAACGACTTAACATCACACCAGTTACAACATGTAACGACACAACACAACTCCACATATACAACACGACATACGACTTAAAGAAAATACAACTTCAACACAGTATATAGACGACTCAAGACCCTCGCGACCTAACAACATACGAACGACCTACGAGTTAACATCCCCATGCGACTTAACCAATACAACGACGTACGACTTAAACACAACGCAGTACAAACAAAATTACACGACTTAAAATAACACTATTTAACGACTTAAAAAGATATGACTTAACGACCTAAACAAGGTCGTGAACGACCTAACATCATCCAGCAGCAACGCCCTTTCTTCCAGCGGCACAAGGTCCAGCGACCTAAAATAGATGCGACTTAAGCTTCTGAGCGACCTACTCCATTAGGTCGTAACCCGTTAGGTCGGTAAGCTAATTATTCACCAAACCAAGCAGATGCGGTATATTCCCAATGACCTCATTCCGAGCGACTTAACTCCGAGCGACTTAACTCCGAGCGAAGTTCGATAGGTCGTTTGCCTTGATTAATTAGGTCGTTTGGACGAGCTATCTTCATAGTAAGTCGTTTCCCATCAAACCCTTCGGCAGATTGCACTTGCAAGCTTACCCCACTAGGTCATGAGCGACCTAAAACTTCCCCCTTAGGTCGTGAGCGACCTAAGCCTGGTGAATTCGTAGATCGTGCTGCATCACAGTGCTTTCGGGTTGACGGCGAAGTGGGATTTGCAGCATTAGTTTTCTTTTTTAGCTGAAGTGAATTGATTTTAGAAGGAAGTTGATTTTTGTGGCAGCGGTGGCTTTATTTTCGATGAGCACGAAGTGATTTACATTTTGAGTGTAGGTACTTTTTTCATTGAGCAAATCTATTCTATTATGTAACAAAAAGAATATAAAACTATTGGTAATGGTATTCTTATCTCGTATTTATTCTTAAACTGAATAGTGCATTTTTCTTAATTTTTAATATAATTTTCCTTTTAAATCCCTTGAAAATTTTCAATATTCCATAAAACTACCATCATTGACATAGCAATTAATGATAATTTATTTTTTATTCTAGCTATAATTTGGTTAAGTTCATCATTAGTTCTTTGATTTCCGTTCATTTAAAAAATTATCGTTTTATTCCTGATTTGCAAAGATTGTGTCTTTGTTGCTTTCAGTGCTGTATTTTTCATGGAAAAATTGTCTGTAAGCCTCCAAAAGACCTTTCTTATTGATTTATCAAGCTAGATTTAAAAGGTTTTGTTTTTATTTTATTCTTTATTTTCATTTAATTTAAGGTTGAATTTTTTTGTTTAGCTCTAATATATTATTACAAATTTTTACTTCAAATTTTGTGTCTAAAAATTGTTAACTTCCTATTTTGTACAATTTGTATGAATATAAATATGGTTCCCTTTATATTTTTGGAAGGCTATTGGATTTATTAATACATAAATATGTTTGGTAATTTTTGTAAAATTTATAGTACATGAAGCTTGACTATTTTTTATTCTTAAGTTTTCTATTTATATCGACGTTCATCTTATTTGTATTCGTTTAGTACGATTATGATTTTCATTTCATTCATTTCTTTTGTAGGGAATAATCAGTTTACCAATATATATATATATATATATATATATATATATACATACATAATTTTAAATCATGTTGTGTCCAGTTAGTGTCCAATCTTAGTCAATATAACATTTTATTTTTGTGTTGGATGAAGATTAATTTTTTAATTTACGTAATTGTATATCCCCAAAGTATACTTTTATTAAACATGTTGTGTAGCCCTTATGTATATATTTTCAAACAAGCTAGGATTATGTTCAAGTAGTTGGAATCATCAAAGTTAGAATATGCATAGTTAACGAGTCAAGTTTTTTGAAAATGCCTAATAGAGTAAAAATAATACAATAGATGTTATATACATAATTAGTAGTCAAAATATTATTGCATGATCGATAAAGATGAAATGTCAAATGGTCAAATGACTATAGGTCAATTACTAATTCCGAACTATGCTATTAGTTTCGAAAATAATGGTAGGTTTAGCTCCTTAATATTTTTAGCTTTAAAGCTAAATTCTTTATTTCAAAAAAAAAAGTTAAAAAAATCAATATAAATTATGTGTAACTTATTTCATTTGATAATTTGGTAATATGTTTATTTTATAATTCGATTGTTTGACGTTATAGTAGAATCCAATTAAATTTTCTAAAATTTAATACGATCATATGTATAGCAAATTAGTTTCTTAAGTTAGCATCGAAGATAATTAAAACATAATAAATTCTCTACTTTGTTTTGTGTTTGTTTATTACGATCATGAATTTCATTTCCTTCATAAATTTATAAGGCATATTTGGTTTGCTAACACGTGTACATTAAAGAATTTTTAATTGAGCATAATCTAAGATAGAATTGATGTATTTTCATTTTGTACCATAAACATTTGAGATACTCAAGTTGGGAAAATATCATCTATGAAGTAAAAGAACTGTCAAATAGTAAATTTCTGTATTGCATTTTGAGAAAATTATGTTGAAAATTTAGTTCTAAATAGGCGTTCGATAATTTAAATATTTTATTTTGCTATACGCAACCTAGATTTTTTTTTTATAATATTAGATATTATCTAACTTTATTGTCCTACGGTAATACAGTTTTCTATAGTAATGCTTTATTGACCATGAAATGTTCATAAGTAGCATGTATTGTCATATTTAATGCATGATTAATACCGAATACTTAGAAATCTTATGGAACATGCTAGCAGTTATTTTTTATTTTCCATAAGCATTGTTTATGTTATATTATGTTGATTTATTTTCCAATGTGGAGATGTTTATAAATCATTACGAATTAAAGATGGATTAATAATAATGTTTATGAGTAGGTTCACTTCAAACAGAAAGAATGGTATTAAAAAGGAATAAATTGTTGCTAATTTCATTTGATTCCAATTTAAACTAATATGAGAATCATTACAGTTATTTCTCTTTTATTAGTATTTAATCTAATTAGAGAATAGTTACAAAATAAGTCCCTGTTCATGGACATTGAAAACATTAACCAAACAATGGTTAGCGAGAATTACGTCTGACTTATCATAGCGTTTTTATGTTGATGGTTTAATGATTCGCCTTTGGACTTAAAAAATGTAGCATTTTTATAAGATGTTTTAACCAAGTTCGACTTTTCTAAGATAAGTCGGACGTAATTCCTCTTTTTTTGTATTTTTTCAATTTTTTAAAAATGATTAATAATACTTCCTATTCAATACTATACATTAATTGACAATAATTAATTAATAATATGGAAAATATATAGTAAAACTATACCTTATGTAAATACATCATATCCAACCTCTAATCTCCAACCTCTAATCCGATTTGTGCATGAACACCACAACCTCCAACCTCTAACCTCAAGTCTTAATTGTTCGCTAAATTATCCTAATTCTTATTAATGCTAATTAATTGGTATCCACTTTTACTTAATATAACATTTTATTTTTTGATGGGTTTAAACTGATTTTTATTTTTACTTCATTGTATATTTCAAAGATAAATATTTATTAAATCATGTTGTATAGATCTTATTAGAATTGATAATAATTGATTAATAATTATGAAAAATACATAAAAAAACTATACATTATATAAATACTTCATGTCCAACCTTTGCTTTCCAACCACTAATCTAATTTATCCACGAACACCACAACCTTCAACTCTAACCTCAAATCATAATTTTCGCTGAATCATTCTAATTCTCATTAATGCTAATCAATTAGTATCCACATTTTATTCAACATAATATTTTAATTTTTGATGGATCAAAATTTTAAATTTACTTCATTGTATATTTCAAAATTTTACATCTATTAAATCATGTTGCTTACCTCTTATTCATATAGTTGAAACACACAAGGATAATGTTTAATTAGCTGGAATCGTCAACATTGGAATATGCATAATTAACCATTCAAGCTTTTTTAAGAAGCTTAATATAGTAACAATAATACAATGTGTTCTATATACATAATTATTAGTTAACGAATTACTGCGTGATATATAAACCAAAATGATACTACAGATACAAAAGATACAAAATTTGAATACACATTTTATATGTTTTCTCATGTCATATTATGCTATTTGTATTAAAGAATACGATGTTTGAAAACTATTATAATATTTTTATTATAATTTAATTAGTATAGTATCATATCAAAATGTGTAATAGTGAAAATGTTGTGTCACTAAGCCAAATTTAAATACTCTTTTATTTCGAACATAACTTCGCTATTCTAGGTTTAGAATACTATTATCAAACAAAATTACGCACATATTTGGATTTAAATGTTAAAAATAGGATAAAAATATGTTGAACCATGTCAATTACATTTGAAAATCAATAAAATGATATGCTTATTTAACATAATGCTTATCAAGTTAGGAACAACTGATAGTTAATGTAACATTTCTATATAAAGACATTGTGCTCTAAAATACTAATTATATTGTATATGCTCCAAGACTATTTATGTAGATTTATCAACACATTTTGTTAGTAGTTTTCATGACAAAATTTATTTAAAAATATACATCCCATAAATATGTACTTTGTAACATCCTGCCTTTTTTGGACAGATTAAATCGACGAGAAACCGCACACGTCAGACTCAAACCATATAAAAGAGAGGATTTTATTGGGGTGAATAAGTAAAAGAGAAAAAAAGAAAAACAAAACATAATCTCACAGCAAAATGACAAAATATAATAATCAAATAACAGTTCATGATTCTGTTTACAAAACATTTGATTATACTTATACAACACAAATCAGAGTTACACATATCAGAGATTAATAAATAACAATGCAACGGAATAGTGTGATGCGGTGGAATAATATAGTAAATAGTAATAATATGTCTTTGTATTCGTCCTCCAGAATAAGGTCTTCAAATCCTGAAATGCTCAGGCTGACCCGAACAAATATAATTGAAAAGACAAAACATTCGAGTCAGAACTAAAAGATCTTACGTAATTTAAATTAACGGTAAATAAATATGAGTGGAACGGCATCGGAGATGTTTGCAGGATTTGACATCTCCTATCCAGTGTCTAACGTGAGTGTAGTAACTTAAGAGATGCTCAAGATTCATATCTCATAAGGATCCGTTAAACTATCTATTATGTAGTACAATACGCTATTATAACATGTCTATAGTAAAGTAAACTATTAAAATAGCGTTATGGCATTATCCATATCCCCCTTAACAAATTTTATATATTCCCATAGCCTATACAGTACTGTAATCCGACCAGCACTAGGTGTCGTCAGAGGGCACTCCATAGGTATGGTATAAAATAAACTCATAGAAGGCGCGCTAGGGTAGGTGACACGGCACAACTAGGCAATGTCAGGGTAGATATACCAATTACGCATCCAGACTGTTGGTAACGCGTAGCCGCAACTACCGCCCAACTCGAAACACACTCCTAGTAAAAATCGAAGGGTGTCCACCAGATAAATCAAAAGTCAGAATATAGTATCGATGGAATGTGTCCGATCGGAGGGGCTACCTCACTTGGCTCAGAAATCACTCATGTTTTAGCCACCATATGTTAACTCATGGGAGCTAGGTCCATGTAAATATACCTATAGGATCGTTGCCACCATCTTACTTCATTATAGAATCTCCATCGCGTATACAGTTGTCAAAGTGGTTTTCGGTATTGGCAGAGAGCATGACAACATCCGATCTGGTCTCTTTGACAACCAATCGCTTATTACACAACGGATGGTTCTTTTACATTTCCAAAATCATTTCATAATTGATATCAAAATATCATAATCAATTCAAACCATATCACATTCGAAATCATTACTTACTTCCGAAATCATATTCGCCTTTGAAATCATAGTTCGATAATTTTATTTCCTTTCAAAGTCAAATCCGCAATTTATATTAAAATATCATATTCTCAAAACTATATCACTTTCAAAACATTATCGTTTCCAAAATCATGATTTCTTTCAAAAATCATACTTCCAAAATAAGAAGAATCCTTACTTCAAATTCATCATATTCAATTAGTTATAACTTTTAAATCCCAACTTAGGTTATGATATCATTAACCACATTCACTTTAAAATCGAGAAATTTGAATATAATCATATCCATTTTACTTGGTTTGGAATTTGGAAGAAAATAGTTTATATATTTATAAATAATTAGTATAGATTTAAATAGATTAAATATTATTAAAATAGATTAAATAGCCTTAAAATAGATTAATTAGATTTAAAAAAAAAGTCTAATTAGTATAAAATAAATTAAATTGGTTTAAAATAGATTAAAAAAATTCATATAGTTAATATTAGTTAAATAGTTTAATAAATTTGAAAATCTTAATAATTAGAATTTTTTTAAAATAATATATTTTAAAAACAGTTTATACTAAAATATGAGTTTGAAATTAATATCAAATTAACTATTCATTTCATTTCAACATATTAGGACCATTTCAAATTTCCAAACCGACAAACCAAATTTCAATAAACTATCGAATTTCATATCGTCAATCCATGTTCAAAATATTAACACGGATTACTCCAATTTCAAAATATTTCAAAGTTATTTTCAAACAAATTCAATAACTCGATTTCGATAGAATTCATTTATACATAAAAGTTTAACTTTATACTTCCAATTTAATTTCTTAAAGAAATTCCTTTTTAAACCAATTCGCATTTCAACACAAAACTTGATTTTTCTGTAATACTTTAATTTATATAAATCAAATTTTATTTCAAAACATCAATTGATTAAATTCAAAAATTTAAGGATTTTAAAATCATTTAATTTAACCAATCTGGTGCCTATATATAATTTTATATCCTAAGGTCAAGTGATAAATATTTTTATCATTTCAATCCGCAATTTAAACATTTTACGGTTGTATATCATTTCTAACCGCAATCCCGAAATAAATAAAAATCCATAACGAACTTGCAGTTTATAATGGTATAAAATACAACATCCATTCAACCAATATTGACAATCCACATCCACCGCAATCATCATCCAAAACAATCTATAAATATCAATATAGAACTAATAATCGATAACAGGTATTTACTGGCAGTTTATATTCAATAGTAAATAAAATAATGATTTAATTCAAATAAATTCAAATTAACTGAGATGACGATTCAAAATATGCCAAACAGTCATAAATAAATTCCAAATCACATCATAAATTGAATTTAACAAACGTAAGAAATTTTAGAAGTGGTACGTGAGTTAATACACTCATCTTTGAATTTAAATTGAATTTAAATCCATTTTAAGCCCAAAATTCAAACATTCTCTGAGATCGTCCAAACTAGTGTCAAAATATCCAGAATTTCGATACGATCCTAGCAGAGAAAACCGCTCCCAAATCCGAGTTCGTATGCAGAAGATACGTCGATTAGAAGTTATACGATTAAAATTTAAAACAAATAAAATAATAAAAATTAATTTACACGTCACCTCTCCACTTCAACGCTCTAAAACCCTACCTACTGCTATTCAACTCACAGCCGCCAATGATTGGAAGCACGCCGCGCCACCCTATGACCAAGCTACGACCATCCACCCATGCTAGAAGCACCACCGTGCCAAGGTGCATCCCCCTTGAGGTCACGTGTTCCTCTGCCTCGCCTGGAATGGACCGCTACCGCCACACAACTTTGACCATTTTGGCGACTTCGAGCACCATCAGGCCAAATGAACCCTATGGATGAGCACGACTGGACTTCTTCTGTGCGAGTATACCCACTGATCGTCGCCACATCGCAAATCCACCGTCAAATCAACAACCACCTATGGACGGCTAAAACTAAATCACCCAACTCCGATGGCACAGAAATCCCAATCAAAAAATAGACAGCAGATTTGACTTGCGCTCGTCGAGAGCTTCGAATCGATATATAATTCGATAGGTTTTTAGGAGTATTGATTATCTGATTTGGCTTTTTTTAAACTGCAATTGAATTGGGAATTTGTTTGTCTGCCATTGGAATGAGAAGTTGAGAAAGAAATGTACGTACAGACAAATAAAGTTAAGAAATGACAAAGATTTGCAATGGAATATTTATGGGTAGGTCAGCATTTGAGATGAATGGGCACGATTAACATGGATTGAATGATAAATGACATGAAAAGCCTGTTCTGTCTTTGGAAAGCAAATGGGTCAACCCATATATCAACATAGATGTTTTCGATGGTTTTAAAATTAATGGAACATGTTTCAAGTCCTAATTCTATTGTATAAAGAATTTACGTTAAAATCAGCTTATTTTAAATTTATTTCAGTTGATTTCAACTAAATTGATTTCTAGGCGTTTCGAGCTCGTATGATCAAATGACAAGCCCTATCGTTACAAAACTTGAAATCTTATAATAATCCACTATTACAGATCCGATGAAACTAGTTTCGTCGAAATCCGAGTCAGTAGCCAAAATGGTTATTTTCTCATTAATTAAATTAATTAATGTTGAATTAATTAGTCACTTTTTCAGTTACAGTTTAATAATTTACAACTTCTATCATTTTTGGTTTCTTACTCATTTACAATAATTTAAACAATTTAGATATCAATTTAAAGTTAATTAATTTACCAATTAAAGTATTAAATGTCAATTTCAGTAAATCCATAAATAAAAATAAGAATTCCAAAATTTCATTTATTTGATTTTCAATCTTGTTATTAAATCAATTATCATCTTATGGTTATAATTACCATTGGTATATATCTTAGTGCATTAATAATTTTCAATTTCATCTTACTTTCAATTACATTAGCATTTAATTTCATTTACGTAGAATAAATCCATTTATTATAAATTAAATTCAAATTATTTATAATTAATTCCCATAAATTGATTTGCTTCAATTCCAATCTTTTTGTTAAGTCCATTATTACTCTACAAACCTAGTTAACCTTTGTTTTACCTTTCATTACCTTAATATATTCTAATTTAACAACTTCTAAACAATGTATTACATTTCACATCAATGTAACATTTATTTACATTTATTAAAAATTTATTTCCAATTTCAATTCATTGTAATTCATTCAATTTATCAATAATTAGCTTTAGTTACCATTGTTACATTTCATTTTAGTATTCATTACATTACTAAATCTCCAATCTTTATTTCTTTCAAATTAAATTATCAAAATCTTATTAAATTAACTAATTTAAATTATCGAAATTTACGGGTCGTTACACTTTCCCACACTCAAAACTTTTCGTCCCCGAAAAGGTAAAAGAAGGGAAAAGAAGAAATTAAGAAATTAATATATCTTTTTTAAAAATATTAAATTTATAAGCAACTTATTTACAAAATTAAATAACTTAAATAAAATATATCAATTTATAACCATTAAATCCTTTTATACTCAAAGTGATAAAGTTTGGAAAACATTTTCCAAATTTTTCTAAGTCCAAAATTTTCGAAAATTTTCGGTAGAGTCTCCACTATATGGAGAGGCTCGGGAGAAAATATAATATCAAAATAACAATATATATCATATACTTCAAAAAATATGTCCCAACATGGGAAAAACAATATAATATCGTGAGAAAATCATAATCCGAAAACGTACCTATTTGTCGGGCAATTAACGCTTAATTATGAAACCAAAAGCAGTAGCAATTGCTTCCATAACCTATATTTCACTTATATAAATCAAAATGAGCTACTATTGTATAACATGAAATATTTAAAGTTGTTTCAACCACTAACAAACAAATCTATCTAAAAAAACAATCATTTGCGACCACAGCATACAACCATCATATAAAATCAAAACAAATCAATTATTCATCCATATCAGCCAAAACAAATAGTTTGTTCGGGTTAAGACACTTTTAATTACATAAAGTAAAAAATAACTACTAAGCATATCATTTACTCAAAACTCTTAGATAAAACTCGATAGATTATTCATACATTCAAACAATCAGATGTATCATTTCCTAAACAATCCATAAACCAAACAAACAACAGATGCTAACATTATTTAAGTCTGTTCTTATTAATTTTTCTCATAATATTTGTTGTTCATTTTTTTTCATTCAGTGATTACTTTCTTTAATTTTACATTTATTTCTTACAAAATTTATTCCCATTCATTTATTCAGTATTTATTTCATTTATTTTAATTTATCACTTACAAAATCCATTTTCATTTATACATATCATGTCAGTTTATTTTTATTGCATTACATTCATTCATTCATTACTTAATTTCATTTATTTACATTCATTTCTTTTACTTGTCAATGGTTTCAAATATTAACTTAAACTTAAGATCTTTTACTTACTATATTCATCTTTCTACTTATTTAGTTATAAATA
Organism: Allium cepa; assembly: GCA_030765085.1. Lineage (NCBI taxonomy): Eukaryota > Viridiplantae > Streptophyta > Magnoliopsida > Asparagales > Amaryllidaceae > Allium > Allium cepa. The sequence goes on from CM060941.1 coordinate 515,424,011, forward strand.
ACTTAAAACATTCATTTAGGTTTATAATTCATTTGTTTATAGTATTAATGTTCAATTCAATTATTTAGCATATCAATTAATTTACTTAAGTTTGTAATTATTTACTTACAAAACTTATTTGCTATTACATTTTATTATCGTAACATTTCAATTATAACTTAAGTTTGTAACTACTATAACATCAAATTCTTATTTATAAAAATAATTCATTGAACACTTTCATTACTTTAGTTTTACTTGTATAATATTCTATTACATTTGCTTATTAGAAATTACAATATTTAATGTTTGTTAAGTTATATATATATGCATTAAGAATGCAACTGAAAATTACACAAGTCTATCTCATTTCTTTTAATTAATTCAATGTTCAATAATCAAATCCTTCGTTTTATAAAAATTCAACTTTCTTGTAATTTCATTTATAACGTAGCATTTAATCTCTTATTTCATTTAGGGGTTCCAATTATTAGTTAGTTAAATTCCATTTCATTAATTAAAATCTCTAATTCATAGAAATTTAAAAACTAAATGCCGGGTTCCATTATAATATATAATTATATATGTACTCATAGTTTTTATATCCAATCATGTTTAAACAAATTTGAATTTTATATCTGTGATAACCCGGATTTTTGGACATCTGTTAATTGACAATTAACTGGATTGAATTAGTAGAAATACTAATTTATAGGTTGAACAAATAGTATTCTGATGATTAAAAATATCAGGATGTTATAAATGGAAATGAAACTATAGTAATGTTGGACAATAAATATCTGAAAATGATAAATTTTATAGTAAATTAATAAATCCTATAAATAGATATATGCAAACTTTATAGTGTTGAAAACTTTAAGTGCATACATATATAAGTGTGTATATATATTATATATATGTGTATATATTGTGATTTGGAAGTTATGTTTTGAATTAAAAATATAATATGAAAACAAAATTAAATAAAAGCTTTAATATATCTATATATATATATATATATATTAATAAATATAGAGATAAAACATAAAGAAAGTATATAATATATATACATATGTATATATATATATATAAACCAAATAGTGAATATAATATAAAATTATGTCAAAAACATATTAAAAATCATTAATACATGCATATTTACAAATGTAAAAGATTTTAGCATACATTTAAACATATGTAAGTATTTTAGCATGAGAATTAACAAGTGTAAGTAATGATATCATGTATTAAACAAGTGTCATACCTTTCAATTATCTATTATTTTAAAAATAAAAATAAAAACAAGGTTATACATATACATTCCTCTAAACTCTTTCTCATTTTCTTTCACAAAAATCCAACCTAAGGATAAACTAAAAAAAACCTAGAAACTAAGAAAAGGAAAACAAAACTAGAAAATCAAACAACTACAAAACTTAGGCCTGAAGCAAACAACAAAATCAATAGCAGATCAAGGCAAGTTTAAATCAATACATTTTTCGATTTTTAAAACAAGTTGCTATTCCAAAGTTCAAGATCTTAAGCAATCTCCAGTTTTCAAAATCCCAGAGATGTTTCTTTGCTCAAAACAAAGGTGAGTAAACAATTTTATTTAAAGTTTTAAATCTGTTTTAAATCTAGATGCATGCAACAAATATTTGAAGTAAAGTATGATAGTGTTTGCATGATTGTTTAATATGAATTGTATGTATATATATATGATTATATGGGTGTGCATGTCTGTATACAGAATGTTTGTTCTGTTCTTATTGAACAGGTTTTAAAACTTGATCAAAATCCAATATCTCTTCCCTTAATTGTCTTTAGACTCTAATGTATAAACCAAATCTGTTTGTTATATCAAGATCTAAATTTTAAAAATATTTTTGAGTTAAATATGAAGGTAGTTTTGACTGAATAAATAATTATAGTAAAACACAAATCATATCAAAATTTTGAATTGCATGAATTCAAGTTTCAATTATATTATCTGATTTTTTCAAAATTGATGAATTTTAAAAATGGAATCGTGATATTTAGGCTTTTAAATTGAGAGAGGTTGCGAGTTGAACGGGATTGGGTTTTGGTCAATTTCTGATAATCGACGAGGTTTGGGTGGTCGAGGTCATTGCAGAAGCTAGATGGAAGGTCGGGGGTTACAACAAAATTGATTACTGGATTTATCGTCCATTGTGGCGGCGGCGTGGCGCCGATATAGGGTTTTAGGGGATGATTGAGACAACAGGGTTTACGAGGCATTTGCAACGTCGATGGAGCACCGGACTCGATCGATAATGGAGGAAATGAAAGAGGGGGCAAGGCGAGGTTCTGGACGTGATGGCAAGGTTCCTGATGATCGAAGACGGTTGATGATCGGGTTTCAGCCTGATGGGTTCGAGTTCGTTCGATTTTGATTTCACGAGGGGGTTTGGGATTCTGGGTGGCTGCTCGTGTCAAGATGGTCGACGTCAACTGGCTGATGGTGTCGGTGGTGAGTGGAGCGACAGCGAGGCTATGTGCATGTGCATAATGGTTTGTGTGTGTTAGAGTTTGGTTTTTGGGAAGAAGGTCTGCGTCTCGAAGTTGATCTCGGGGAAGTAGGGTGGTGGCTCGAGTGATGAATCGGGTTGGGTGCGTGAGTGTTACAGGGGTTAATAGTTTAAATTTTATTAACATAACATAAAAAAGAAAAAAGAAAAGGGAAGTCTCGGGGCTGGACTCGGGTAAGAACTGGGTTGGACCCAAAGTAAATATTATAACAGTTTTTAAAATATAATAAAAGCAAGTTTTAAAATTTAAAGTAAATCAAGTTTAAACTAATTTTGAAATCCATTTCTTATATAATAATGTTCTTAGATGCTTTGTTTAAGGAAAGTTATATGATTTATTTAACTTAAATTTATTAAGTTAAATTCTTAAGTTATTTTAAACTTAATTTTAAAATGTAATTAAGTAGTTAATTAAAAGGTAAAATGTTTTAAATTTATGTGTTAATGATAATTAAATAATTAATAAAGATGAATGTTTTATCTTAAATTTAATTAAGATTTTGGGTAATTATTGATTGATTGATTGATTAATCAATAATTAAAGGAAATAAATTAATTAAGGATTAATTAATTAAGTAATTAGAGATTAATTAATTTGCAATTAAGGATTAATAAATTAATAATTAAGGAATTATTAATTAATAATTTAAGTTAATTATTTATTTATTAAGGATTAGTTAATTAATAATTAAAGGATAATTAATCAGTAATTAAATATTAATAAATTAAATTGTAAAGTAATTAAAGAATGATTAATTAATTCAAATGGCTTGAAATAAATTAATTGATTAATTAAGCAAGATTAATTCATAAGTAAATTAATTTAATTTGAGTCAATTAAATTAATTATAGTATGGATTAATAAGTCTTGCTTATGGATGATTGATTGTATAAAATGTCTGGATTGATATTTATGATATGAAAATCTGTGATGATCTATGATATGACATGTTTGTGTTGAACTGTGATTTTAGGGGTTATCTACTGTTGATGAATTGTGGTGTAAATTTTTCATCCTGTATTTAAATTGAATTGTATTCACTTAAACTACTTGGATTAAAGATGACATTGGATTCGAAGAGACCGCGATCGGGTATCAGCAAATACCCTTAACCACTTCGATTAGTAATGTACAATAATTCTTTATAGATTTGATTTTAGAATCAGATAGGCTGGAATGGAATAAATTAAATAGCATGGTCATTTAAACTGAGTAACAGTTTAAATTTTGTTTGGTAATAAGTGATAGACTTTAACAAGTAAAAACTCATAGTGAGGTACGAGTTACCCATGGTTTCAAATATGTTTATAACTCAGTATTTTCAAGTTATATGTGTTTACTTACGTGGCTTCCAGCCTGACTCAGGTGTTACATTAATGTAATGCTCGGGTCAGACCGAGTATTACACATTTTTAGGTTAGGACATCCTGGAGCTCAGGAGGCGAGTTGGATGGCAGGGACGTATGGAGTATATTCCGCTGTGTATTTTTTGTATTCTGGGACAAGTTTTATAACTATCCAGTTTTTTGAAATGGTTGTAACTCTAATGTATTGAATGTAAATTGACAATTACAGCTTTCTTTGTAAATGTTATTATTTGATATTATATTTAATCTGCTGCGAATGTGAGATGCTGTTGTTTTCTGTTTCTTCTTCTATCTCTTTCTTCTTTACCCTAACAATCTGGAATTTTTGACGTTCGATTGCTCGGCACTTTTACAGTGGTCGTATTAGTGTCGAATTTTCGAGGTTGAAAATTCTACGTCGTTACAGTTGGTATCAGAGCAGAAGGTTGAGCGAGTACCTTGGCTCTAGTGTGTTTACTCATTAAGGATAGGGTCAGTAATACCCTAGAATGAGTTGAGCATATTATATATGAGAGCGTACTTATTATTTTCTTATATGAAGATTATAAAATGGTCTTAAAAATGAATGATTCTTATATAAATTTATATTTTGATATATATAAAGCAATAAATTTTCTAATTATTATATATATTAAGGAAATTGGTTGTTGGTTATTGAAATTGAATAGGATAATAAGAATAAAAGTTGGAAATCTACTAATTAAGTCTAATATAGCTTAGGAAGTCCCACTATATCCAGCCTTAGGGAGAGATGGCTAAGAGTGAAGAATGGAAGGCTGGACGCAGAGAGCGAAGAGCAGCTGCACGTAAGGATCGAGAAGAAGCAATACAGGAGTACGAGAAACAAGTCAAGGAAAGTGCTGAACCAGGGCCTTATGATAATGTCACCTGCTACAGATGTTTTAATAAGGGTCATTACGCAGCCAAGTGCAGTAAAACAAGGGAGGAATCGAAGGGTACATTCCAATGGTTTCGCTCTGAGATCTTTTGCTTTAAGTGCCATAAGAAAGGACATTTCCTAAAACATTGCCCATAAGTAAGAAAGGTGAAGCATAAACCTATAGAACCTGTCAACGAGTCGACTATTTGCTATCATTGTAAGGAGTCAGGTCACATTGCTAGGAATTGTCCCGAGAGACAGAAGAAGAGTAAGGTGGTGGAACATCCTGCAAGAGGCGTGAAGGTTATCTAGATTGATGGGAGGGTAAAAACCCTTTGTGGTAAATGTTATAAGTGGGGACATCCTGTTGAGAAGTGTATGTTTGGGCTTTGCCATTTGGAAGGAAGTCCATAGAAAGGATTTATGTAAGAATACTAAGGCTTTGTTCTTTTCCAAACCCCTAGGTAATGGAGAAGGCATCTAGATATGTAGTCTATCAATGTATAGAATGTCTGAACTATCTAGATATGGAGAAGGCCATTTGGAAGGAAGTCCGGACAAACTGAAGTGCTTGAGGATTGCGAGTGTGGGTAGCGAAAGTCGAGGGCGCTGATGCCTACAGAGGCATTTGGGTTATGCTATGACGACAGTGTAACTCGATGTCACTACGATCTACTGCGAACCACAGCGGAAGTCGTGTGGCCGTGAGAGCCAACGGTCTACGTTTCATTTTGCAGTGATGGTAACGTAACATCGGTAGACTGCGATTTTGAAGACATAGCGAAAGTCGCGTGGCAGCGAGTGCCTACAGGCTACATTGGGACTCGACCGATGTAGTCTACGATCTATGCAGGAGTGGTGAAGTTTCATTTGGCAGCGAAATTCGAGGGCGCTGATGCCTACAGTTACATGGGTTTTTTCCGTGATGGCGACATAAAACCTGGGTGTTGCTAAGATCTGTGGCGGGTTCCATGGCGTAATAGAGAGGCATGGAGTGCCTATAATTTTCTATGGATTATTCCGGGATGGCAACGTAACCATCGGGTTAACTACGACCATGGAGGGGGCGATGATTTCCACAGCATTCTCACCAAAATGTTCTCTATATTTTACAAATTGTTTTCCACATTTTCAAAAATGTTTTCTATATTTTCACCAAAATATTTTCCAAGTATTTTCACTGGATGTTGAAAACGGGTTTACCAAGCACTTATATATTTTCAGTCCTACGCCTGATCAACGTATACCGAATATCTATGAGAATAAGGATGGACTTGTTGAGACATCGAGTTATAAAAAGTATTTTTTATAAAGCTATTTAGCAATATTATGAAGGTGTTTTAGAAATTTTAAATAATGGGAATTAGAGTTCAAAATGCTTAAAGGATAATTTAACTAATAATGAGCAATATAAATAAAATTCTGGTTTCGTTCCTTTTCGGGGACGAAAAGATTCAAAGGTGGAGGAATGTGATAACCTGGATTTTTGGGCATCTATTAATTGATAATTAGCTGGATTGAATTATTAGAAATACTGATTTATAGGTTGAACAAATAGTATTCTAATGATTAAAAATATCAGGATGTTATAAATGGATTTGAAACTATAGTAAATGTTAGACTATAAATACTTGAAAATGATAAATTTTGTAGTAAATTAATAAATCCTATAAATAGATATATGCAAACTTTATAGTGTTGAAAACTTCAAGTGTATACATACATAAGTATATAAGTGTGTGTGTGTATATATATATTATATACGTGTATATATTGTGATTTGGAAGTTATATTTTGAATTAAAAATATAATATGAATACTAGATTAAATAAAAGATTTAATATATATATATATATATTAATAAACATAGAGATAAAACATAAAGAAATCCTATAATATATACACATATATATAACCAAATAGTGAATATAATATAAAATTATATCAAAAACATATTAAAAATCATTAATACATGCATATTTACAAATGTAAAAGATTTTAGCATACATTTAAACATGTGTAATTATTTTAGCATGATATTTAACAAGTGTAAGTAATGATATCATGTATTAAGAAAGTGTCATACCTTTTAATTATCTTTTATTTTAAATATAAAAATAAAAAAAAGATCATACATATACATTCCTCTAAACTCTTTCTCAATTTCTTGCACAAAAATCCAACCTAAAGAAAAACTAAAAAAAAAACCTGGAAACCAAGAAAAGGAAAACAAAACCAGAAAATCAAACAACTAAAAATTCAAGCCTAAAGCAAACAACAAAATCAATAGCAGATCAAGGCAAGTTTAAATCAAAACATTTTCCAGTTTTTAAAACAAGTTGCTACTCCCAAGTTCAAGATCTTAAGCAATCTCCAGTTTTCAAAATCCCAGAGCTGTTTCTTTGCTTAAAACAAAGGTGAGTAAACAATTTTATTTAAAAGTTTTAAATCTGTTTTAAATCTAGATGCATGCAATAAATATTTGAAGTAAAGTATGATAAGCGTTTGCATGATTGTTTAATATAAATGGTATGCATATAAATATATATGTATATATATATGTATATATATATGTATATATATATATATGATTATATGGGTGTGGATGTCTGTATATAGAATGTTTATTCTGTTCTTATTGAACAGGTTTTAAAACTTGATCAAAATCCAATATCTCTTCCCTTGATTGCTTAGACTCTAATGTATAAAAAAATCCGTTTGTTATATCAAGATCTAAATTTTAACAATATTTTTGAGTTAAATATGAAGGTATTTTTAATTGAAAAAAATAATTACAGTAAAACCCAAATCATATCAAAATTTCGAATTGCATGAATTCAATTATATCATCTGATTTTTTTTCAAAATTGATGATTTTTAAAAATGGAATCACGATTTTTAAGCTTTTAAATTGAGAGAGATTGCGAGTTGAACGTGGATTGGGTTTTGGTCAATTTCTGATGATCGATGAGGCTTGGGTGGTCGAGGTCATTGCTGAAGCAAGATGGAAGGTCGGGGGTTACGTCAAAATTGATCGCTGGATTTATCATCCATTGTGGCGGTGGCATAGCATCGATATAGGGTTCAGAAGATGATCGAGATGATGGGGTTTGCGAGGCATTTACGAGTCGAGGGCGTTCGGGATTCTAGGTGGCTGCTCGTGTCGAGGTGGTCGACGTCAATTTGCTGATGGTTTCGGTGGTGAGCAGAGCGATGATGAGGCGATGTGCACATGCACGATTGTTTGTGTGTGTCAGAGTTGGGTTTTGGGGAAGAAGGCCTGCTTCTCGAAGTTGATCTCGGGGAAGTAGGGTGGTGGCTCGAGTGATGAATCGGGTTGGGTGCGTGAGTGTTACAAAGGTTAACAGTTTAATTTTTTTTAACATAACATAAAAAAGAAAAAAGAAAAGGGAAATCTCGGGACTGGACTCAGGTAAGAACTAGGTTGGACACGAAGTAAATATTATAACAGTTTTTAAAATATAATAGAAGCAAGTTTTGAAATTTAAAGTAAATCAAGTTTAAAATAATTTTAAAATCAATTTCTTATATAATAATGTTCTTAAATACTTTGTTTAAGGAAAGTTAAATGATTTGTTTAACTTTAATTTATTAAGATAAATTCTTAAGTTATTTCAAACTTAATTTTAAAATGTAATTAAGTAGTTAATTAAAAGGTAAAATGTTTTAAATTTATGTGTTAATGATAATTAAATAATTAATAAAGATGAATGTTTTATCTTAAATTTAATTAAGATTTTAGGTAATTATTGATTGTTTAATTAATTAATAATTAAAGGAAATAAATTAATTAATTAAGGATTAGTTAATTAAGTAAGTAGAGATTAATTAATTTGTAATTAAGGATTAATAAATTAATAATTAAGGGATTATTAATTAATAATTAAGGTTAATTAATTATTTATCAAGGATTAGTTAATTAATTATTAAAGGATAATTAGTCAGTAATTAAATATTAATAAATTAAATTGTAAAGTAATTAAAGAATGATTAATTAATTCAAATGGTTTGAAATAAATTAATTGATTAATTGAGCAAGGTTAGGTGAGTAATTCATAAGTAAATTAATTTAATTTGAGTCAATTAAATTAATTATAGTACAGATTAATAAGTCTTTCTTTTGGATGTTGATTGTATAAAATGTCTGGATTGATATTTATGGTATGAAAATCTGTGATGATCTATAATATGATGTGTTTGTGTTGAACTGTGATTTTAGGGTTTATATACTGATGATGAATTGCAGTGTAAATTTGTTATTCTGTATTTAAATTGAATTGTATTCACTTAAACAACTTGGATTAAAGATGACATTGGATTCGAAGAGACCGGGGTCGGGTATCAGCAAATACCCGTAACCACTTCGATTAGTAGTCTACAATAATTATTTATAGATTTGATTTTAGAATCAAATAGGCTGGAATGGAATAAATGAAATAGCATGTCCATTTAAACTGAGTAATAGTTTAAATATTGTTTGATAATAAGTGATAGACTTTAACAAGTAAAAAACTCGTAGTGAGGTACGAGTTACCCTAGGTTTCAAATATGTTTATAACTTAGTATTTTCAACTTATATGGGTTTACTCACGCTGGTTTCCAGCCTTACTCGGGTGTTACTTTAATGTAATGCTTGAGTCAGACCGAGTATTACAGATTTTTAGGTTAGTACATCCTGGAGCTCAGAAGGCGAGCTAGATGGCAGTGACGTATGGAGTATATTCCACTGTGTATTGTTTCTATTCCGGGACAAGTTATTATAACTGTCTAGTTTTTTGGAAATGGTTGAAACTCTGATGTATTGAATGTAAATTGACAATTACAGCTTCCTTTGTAAAAGCTATTATTTGATATTATATTTAATCCGCTGCGAATGTGAGATGTTGTTGTTTTCTGTTTCTTCTCCTACTTCTTTCTTCTTTACCCTAACAATCTGGAATTTTCGGCGTTCGATTGCGTGGCACTTTTACAGTGGACATATTAGTGTCGAATTTTCGAGGTCGATAATTCTGGGTCGTTACAATATCTTTTTATCAATATAAATCTTTAGTAACACTACTACAGTGGCCTTCCCACATTGAAACTCGAAAATGAATGTCGACGATGCGTGCACTCATCACCGAAATTATTTTCCAACGACAGAGAGGGGAGTACATAACTTATTCCCAATCTAAAATTCTTTGAAAACATATCTTTCAATTTTTTTTAAAAGTATTTATATCGAAAAATACTTTTAAATAATATTATTATTATATTCAAAAATCATTCAAAAGATATTTTCAAAAATTCCAGAACTTAAGTTCTAAAATTTCCAATTTATGTTCATTTTACTTGTAAATTTTATTTTATAACTAATATTTATAAATTTCACTACCTAACAACCAATGTATATTAAAACAAAATATATCATTTATAAAATTATCATTTTATATATAAAAATATAGAATAGGCAAAATTATTTCATTTACCTATATTCCAAAACAAATATTGCGTCGGTATGTCATATTAAATGTTTAGAAATCCCTATCGATGTCATAGCGTCCTACGCACCAACCAGAATTTATAAATACAAAACCGAATAAATTAACACAATATAAAAAATCTTTTATAAAATTAACAAATACGCTCTCTCATACATATACACTCGGCGACTCATCAAAATAAAATTAACAAATGCGCTCTCTCATATACATATATATTTAAATTAAATAGAAAATCATGTTTAAACATTTAGTAAATATATAAATTACAAGTGTAAAGGATTTATCATACAAATTTACATTTGTAACTAGAATAACAAGGAATAAGACAAATGCTAGATTGGTTTTATTATAGAAATACAAGTGGAAAAGATAAATTTTCTTTTAATTTGAGATTGTATAAACATAAGTCAGGCTATTATCAAACCTGAAATAAAGACAAAAAATATAAATCAAAATAAAACGAATCAAACAATGAATCAAAACTTGAATTTAAAACATCAATTTTCAAGTCTGGAAATTCAAAAACAAAAAGGATCAGGAACCTGGAAATTGAAATGAAGATCAAAGCAAAATTTAAAAAAACAATTTTCAATCTAGAAGTCAAAACCAGGTCCAAGTTGAATAAAAAAAATCATCTCAGCAATTTAAATCTTCAACCTGGAAGCAAAACACAAATAATATTCAAGCTAGTTCAAAGCTTGCAACAAACAGAAATCAAATGCAAGTTTATGTTTTAAATCCATAACCAGATCATATTCAACTACAACTACTTCAACCTAAGAAATGCAATGCAAAGCAGTTCAAAAATCAAGTCTTAGGTCAAAACACTTCCAGTTTCATTGCAATTCTTCCTTTTATGGTTCCAGGTGAGAAAACATACCCAAAACCTGTGTATATGCATGTTGATGCTTGAAATATGCAATGATAAATGCTTGTTCTGTTGTTAAGATGCCTGCATGTCTGTGTGTATGTAAATATATACACTGTTGAATGCATGTCTGTATATATATTTATGTCCATCCCTCTGTTAGTAAACAAGCATATGAATTTCATGTTTTAAAAAAAATCTATGTCTCAAGTTATAATAAGATTTGTGTTATAATCACTAAAGAAAATTGTTGATACGAACTAAATCACAATTTTAAAAATGTTCATAAGAAAGTTCAAGAAATAATAAACTAGAAAATATTAATATACAGTGAAGATCATATATCTGTTAATATGTGATGATCATAAGTTTGTTTTTCAATTTCACAATTCGATTCGAAAGTGAAAACAATGATTTTAGAAAAACATTTCAAGATTTTTAGTTTTATAAATTATAAGAAATTGAATTTTGAACGGAAATTTCTTTTTCGTGAATCACTATCGATAGGAAATGAATTAGACGATGGGATTGGAACTGTAGATGGTCGGGAAGTTTGTGATCACGGGAAAAATAGTCGGCCAATTTATTGATGATCGATGTGGCCTAGGTTCGATGAACTAGGGTTTCTCACCCAGTTCTGTTCAATGAAGAGAATGAGTCGATTTCGTCATCGACGATGGATCGGAGGCAACCGGACTGGTGGGAAGAGGTGCATGGGCGATAGACAGAGCTTTGGTCGAAATGGCATAGAGGCTAGTGGTCATAGCCGACGGCGAGAGCTGTTTTAGTTGGTCAGAGTTTTGTTCCAGTGGGTAGTCGAATTGCTCAAATTCGAGCTCGTCATTGGATCGTCGATCTGAGGGGTCTGAGAGATGGAGTGGATGATCATTGACTTGTGGAAAGGGCGGGGACAATTTGAGTTCGTCAGAACTCTTGTGCACGTGCACGATGCAACTTTGGTGTCAGGACGTGTTTGTTTTGGGGAAGCAGCAAATGTCTCGGGTGTGAGCTCGAGATTTTGATCAAGTGGCTCGGGCATCTGATGAGTTTCCTAGCTTATAATTGTATAAGTAAAACTTAAACAGTTTTATTAATAGAGAGATAGTGCAAAATTTAAAAATAAATTAAAAACAGGTTTTAAATTTTAAAGTATGATTTATGTTCCAAAGCAAGATATTTAAACAAGTTTTAATGGTTTTAAAATAATTTATTTTATTTAATGATATTTACAAGTTAAATTAAGTGATCATTAAAGATAAGAATTTATCTTAAAGGATCATTATTGATTCTTAATGAAGGATTGATTATTAAAGTAAGTAATTAAAGGATAATTACTTAATGAAGTTAATGTAGTTAATAAAGGATTATTACTTAATATAAAGGTATAAGTACTTTGTGTAATTACATTTAAGGATAATAAATTAATTAAGTTTAATTAATGATAAGTAATTAAAAGGTAATTAATTACTTAAAGATAATTACTAAATCAAAGTAATTAGGTTAATTAATTGATGAAATTGATTAAGGACAATCACTTATTGTAATTAACTTAAGAATAATTAATTAAATAATAACTAATTAAGGGTTAACTAATTATGTAATTAACTTAAAGGTTAATTTAATCAATGAGATTAATTAAGGACTAATTAATTAATTAAAGGAAATTAATATGGATAATTAAGGATTAATTTATTAGTTAATTAATACTTAATGATTTGTAATTAATGAATCAGGATTGAGTAATTAATTCATGAGTAATTAATTAAATTGAATTAATTTAGGATTAAACAATTAATTAATCCTGTTTATAAATGATTATTGAATGCTTGGATTGCTTATGAATGTTTGCATTGTATGAAATGCCTTGAATTGATTGTTACCTCTGGACTGTAATATATGTTCTGTGAATTGAGCTGTGTGTAATTTATTTATTTATTTATCTGTGATACATTTATATGTGAATCTATAAATGAAGATAAGCGTTATAAATTATACCGCTTATCGATATATATGATTGAATCTGTGATGATTGATGATGTTGCACTATTGTGTAAAACCCTTGGACGACACCATATACACACAAATATGGATTGCACGGGGAAATTGGTTAAGTCATGGATTTTTGTAATAGTTTTAAAGTTGAATTTTTGAATCCAATTGATTTTGGAAATGTAATTGGGTTAAATATGAAAAGCTTTTGAAAAGGAGTCTTAAAAATAAAAGTTATTTTGAATAACTTGATAAAGTTTTGAAATTTAAATGGTTTGATTTAAATTTGAATTCAAAATTTGAAATTTAAAAGTTATAAATTTGTTTATATGGGTTTAAACCATTTTAAAAGTGTTTGTTTTTGGGAATTTGAATTTAACCCAAGGGTTTTAACTTGTATAAATGAAATCGGATTCCTCTGAAACAAAAACTATTTGTTTTCAAATAATAAAAGCTTTTATATAAGGAAAGAATCTCCAATTTGTGCTGAAAGGATTTAAAGTTAAAAGAAAAATGGTTTTCCAAGTTATGAATGAATCTTTGGAAATGGTTTGAAAGCTATGAATTAAATCTTTGATTTAAAGATTGAATGAGTTAATCCAATTTGAAATGGAAAGTGTTTTGAAATCTGTGAATGAATCTTTTTGAAAGATGGGTGAACTTTGTGAAGTGAATCTTTTTGTTTAAAGATTTGGAAATGGTAATTTGTTTAAACCATTTGAAAGGAAAGTTTTGGATTTTAGGTTGTGACTTAACTGTCCATATGTTTTTAAATATTGCGCTCATTATTTGGTTTAGCCAGGAGAGGACCTTGTGTCATATAACCCATTCCGAATAATGATACAACGTTATGGATAGCATTTGAAGACCGGTGGTGAAGACCGGATATTTTCGAAAGTGAAAGGATAACTCGTCGAATTTCCCTACACCGATTGGTCCCCGGTATAGAGATCTCCATATGTGATGGGAAATCCGGACGTGATTACGGATTATCCGGATTTGCAAGGGCTTCTTTTGAAGCGCCTTCGGTTCTGTTCGAACCCGGAACAGACTTGTATGGATGTGTGTCTAACATTACACTTTGAGATGTAAAACCAGTTTCTATCAAATACATTTCTGTTTGGTGGCGGAGAATTTATTTTCTTAGCTTAACACCCTTCTCTGAGACGTACGAGCTCAGAGGTTATGTAGTTGATGATTACTAGTGATACATTCCTAATTTGGTAATGTGGCATACGAAGTGCTGCTGATCACTTGTTGGTCAAAGCATGGCTTTGTGAAAAGCGTAGCTTTGTAGACGAGACTTCATCGAGCGTCACAACCCGGAAATGGTCGAAACAGGAATTTTGCGGCAGGGTCACAGGGGTCATGCCCCTAGGGTATGTCCATTTCTTCTGGATAAAAGGTGGTATCCTGGTATGTAGCCCTGGTATTTACCTATGTGTTTGCTGCATACTTACTGATGTGTGGTTGTTGGTGTCGAGCGCTCGGATAAAGGTTGGTTACGACCGGGGATGGCATATCTTGAGGGTTACTTCCAGGAAGGGGTAACCCGGCCTTGTGTCGGTAGGGAACCATTTTGGTTCTTGGGGGCATCCCTCTAGGGGCGTTCCATTTTTAAGGAAGTTTCTTAACCTGACCATTTGTTGGAAATCCAATGATCCAATACGAACCCTTTACAATTGCAGTTGTATTACCTGCCACGTCAGGTGGTAGCTATAGTAAGCATAGTATAATGGTACCTATGCTAGCTAAGATTAATATTATACATTCAAAAGGTTTTCCGCACTATGCACTAATAATAATATCAAATGGTTTTCGCGTATCAGGCATTTTTGACTGTCATAAGGATAAATTTCCTCCAAGTGTGCGCTTGCGTTGTGTGTGTAGCGGGAAGCCTAATGGAAGTTTCATTTTCTAAAAAGCAATGCAGATTTCAACTTTTAAAATCTTTTGTTGCTTATTTTAAAAATAAAACTGTTTTTGTTTGCACATACCACTCCCATGACTGACCTGGAGTTCATTGTTCCTTATCTAAACTCTGGGTACCCACAATTTTCCACACGGGCAGTCCAGAGTTGGGTTTTTCAGATAACCAAATAGTAGGTGTAGATTCGATAGCATTCAATCTCTGGATATTAGCAATCGCATTTGAATTGAGTTGTTTCACTTCAGCATTGATGGTGGTTCTCCCTTTTTGGATTGGAGTCTTTCTAGCTTTCGAGCTTTAGTAATGGAGTCGCTATATGATGGAGTATCTATCTTGTTGAGTTCTGAAGAGATTATCTTTTGGAGATATCTTTCCGCTATCGATGGTTGCAAAGTCTAGACTATCTTCTTGTGTTGTCTTCCACTGTTGTATAATTTTTTGGCTCTTTTGAAGTGCCTTCGGTTCTGTTCGAACCCGGAACAGACTTGTATGGATGTGTGTGACATTACACTTTGAGACGTAAAACCAGTTTCTATCAAATACATTTCTGTTTGGTGGTGGAGAGTTTATTCTCCTAGCTTAACACCTTTCCTTGAAACGTACGAGCTCAGAGGTTATGTAGTTGATGGTTACAATTGATACATTCTCAATTTGGTAATGTGGCATACGAAGCGCTGCTGATCATTTGTTGATCAAAGCATGGCTTTGTGAAACGCGTAGCTTTGTGGACGAGACTTCAACGAGCCTCACAACCCGAAAATGGTCGAAATAGGAATTTTGCGGCAGGGTTGCAGGGGTCGTGCCCCTAGGGTATGTCCATCTCTTTTGGATAAAAGGTGGTATCATGGTATGGAGCCTAGATATTTACCTATGTGGTTTCTGCATACTTATTGCTGTGTGGTTGTTGGTGTCGAGCGCACGGATAAAGGTTGGTTATGGCCGTGGATGGCATATCTTGAGGGTTACTTGCAGGAAGGGGTAACCCGGCCTTGTGTCTGTTGTGAACCATTTTGGTTCTTGGGGCATCCATCCAGTGGCGTTCCATTTTAAAGGAAGTTCCTTAGCCTGACCATTTGTTGGAAATCCAATCATCCAATACGAGCCCTTTGCGATTGCAGTTGTACTACGTGCCACCTCAGGTGGCAGCTATACTAGGCATAGTATAATGGTACCTATGCTAGCTAAGATTAATATTATACTTTCAAAAGTTTTTCCGCGCTATGCACTAATAATAATATCAAATGGTTTTCACGTATCAAGCATTTTTCACTGTCATATGGAGAAATCTCCTCCACGTGTGCGCTTGCATTATGTGTGTGGTGGGAGGCCTTATGGTAGTTTTATTTTCTAAAAAGCATTGCAGATTTCAACTTTTAAAATCTTTTGTTGTTTGTTTTAAAAATAAAACTGTTTTTGTTTGCTCATACCAGTCCTATGACTGACCTGGAGTTTATTGTTCCTTATCTAAACTCTGGGTGCCCACAATTTTCCACACGGGCAGTCTAGGGCTGGGTTTTTTAGATAACCAAATACTAGGTGTAGAATCGACAGCATTCAATCTCTGGATATTAACAATCGCATTTGGATCGAGTTGTTTCACTTCAGCATTGATGCTGGTTCTCCCTTTTTGCCTTGGAGTCTTTCTAGCTTTGGAGCTTTAGCAATGGAGTCGTTATATGATGGAGTATCTATCTTGCTGAGTTCTGAAGAGATTATCTTTTGGATATTTCTTTCTGCTATCGATGGTTGCAAAGTCTAGACCATCTTCTTATGTTGTCTTCCACTGTTGTATATTTTTTTGGCTCTGATTTGTATCGATATTCAGTTGTATCATTATTGTATCGGATATTGTATATCAATGATATTGTTCTTTTTTCTTCCGCTGTGTTGTTATACTTATGTGTTATAAGCTCCGGCACGAGTCGAATTTCAACGATTGAATCTGAGGCACTCGAGTACAAGTGAAGTACGTGTGTCGATTTTCAAACGCTGAAATTTGGGTCATGACAAAGTGTTATCAGAGCTAAAGGTTGAACTTTAGCTTTTGGAATATAACACATTAAGTAACTCATTAGATATAGGGTGAAGTATACCCTAGAATGAGTATATCCTTAAGATACCCATCTGCACGCCTCAGTAAATTCTCTTACTATCCACTGATAGTGAATATGAGTGCAAGAAGAAGACGAGATAGGGGACAAGGGAGTACCACTACAAATGGTCAATACCCTGTAACAACAAGGAACAGTCTTTCTCTATCAATTCTTTTGATCATCCATATCAATTGCTTGATGGCTTCGTGGCAGCTTGGGGTAGAAGCTTTGGTGTGGTGGCCCTACAAATCGTTGCAGAAAATCCTTACTTCGTATCTTCATCGGTTTCTTATCAATCTTCCCGTTTTTAACTTCAATGAATTTGATATATTATTTGAAATAAATTGGTTAATAAAATATAAAGTTAAAATTGATTTGTATCGATAAAACGATTTCGATTAAAGCCAAATTTGAAATTCTATTGTAATTTCTTGTGAGTATCAAAGTTCGAAGAGGGACAAGCTAGTGTGTACGTTGGAATACTCCAACCTGAATTAGGTATCCATTATCTATTCTGTTAGGGTATTCCGACCTAAGTTTGGAATCCATACCCAGTGTTTGAAAATTATGGAAGATTAAATCCATCGATCTATTGTTTGGGTCCCGATCTGTTCTATGAACGGTTAGTTGTCCTGCGAACTAACCAATGCTCTGCATATTTCATAGATCTGTATGACCCGAGTATCTTGTGAAGCATTGAACAAGTTATTTTTGAATTTATTGTTGATATTTTGATTTGGTAAGCTAAATGCAGAATAAATATTCAGTTTGATCTGGAAAGATATTTCTCTATCTTTCATCTGTTCTACATTGTCTCCCTAGCAAATTTCAGGGACGAAATTTTCTTAAGGGGGAATTTGTAACATTCCCGGATTTTAGCCAGAATATATTTAATAATTAATTTAAATTTTTTGAATTAAATTATGGATTTATTTGAATTTTCCAAATTTAATAAGATAATTGTTTGTTTATTCATTTACGAATACAAAATTGATTGTATATTAATTTTTGAATTTGTAATTTAAAAAAATAAATAAATGTTGTGAATAATATATTGGATTTGGAGACTCTATAATTTAATACTAATAGAAAAAAATTTATTTTGTATTTATAATATAATTGATTTGGAAAGTTTTATTATGAGTTTAATATAATGATTTCCAAAAGCTATTTAAAAGGTTAAAATTCTAATATATATATATATATACGTGTTTACTTATTTATTGTGTAATTAGATTTAAAAAAATCAATTTCTTAAGTTATAAATATATATATGAAAGGAAATGTATTTACTGAAAAGAAACCATATATACATAGATATTTACTTATTTAGTATAATAGTTTAAAATAAGTTTAAAATTCTTTTTCTTTAAGATAATATATATATATATACATATATATATAGTTTGAAAATATAAGTGATTAATACATTAATAAGATAAACATTTTAAATAAGTTGGATTCAAATACTCTACATTTTTTAATTTAATAAAAATGTGTTTTCTAATTTTAATATATATGTATATCTTTTGAAAAATAAAATATGGTTTGTATGATTTAAATAAAATTTGATAAAAGGAGGTTTAATGTACATTTTCTTTTAAAATATAGTTTGTAAATATATATAAGTACAAATGTAAAATATAAATAAGAAAACATAAAACATATATATATATATATTAAATAGAAAATCATGTTCAAACATTTAGTAAATATATAAATTACAAGTGTAAAGGATTTATCGTACAAATTTACATTTGTAACTAGAATAACAAGGAATAAGACAAGTGTTAGATGGGTCTTATTACAGAAATACAAGTGGAAAAGATAAATTTTCTTTTACTTTGAAATTGCATAAACATAAATCATGCTATTATCAAACCTAAAACAAAGACAAAAAAATAAATCAAAATAAAAGGAATCAAACAGTGAATCAAAACTGGAATTTAAAACTTTAGTTTTCAAGTCTGGAAATTCAAAAACAAAAAGGATCAGAAACCTGGAAATTGAAACGAAGATCAAAGCAAAATTCAAGAAAACAATTTTCAATCTGGAAGTCAAAACCAGATCCAAGTTGAATGAAAACAAAAATCATCTCAGCAATTTAAATCTTCAACCTGGAAGAAAAACACAAATAATATTCAAGCTAGATCAAAGCATGCAACAAATAGAAATCAAATGCAAGTTTCTGATTTAAATCCAAAACCAGATCAAATTTAACTACAACTACTTCAACCTAAGAAATGCAATGCAAAGCAGTTCAAAAAACAAGTCTTAGGTCAAAACACTTCCAGTTTCATTGCAATTCTCCCTTTTATGGTTCCAGGTGAGCAAACATACCCAAAACCTGTGTATATGCATGTTGATGCTTGAAATATGCAATGATAATGCTTGTTCTGTTGTTAAGATGCCTGCATGTCTGTGTGTATGTGAATATATATACTGTGTTGAATGCACGTCTCTGTGTGTGTGTGTGTGTGTGTATATGTCCATCGCTCTATTAGTAAACAGGCATATGTATTTCATGTTTAAAAAAAAAAATCTATATCTCAAGATATAAGCAGATTTGAGTTATAATCTCTAAAGGAAAGATGTTAATATTAACTAAATCTCAATTTTAAAAATGTTCATAAGAAAATTCAAGAAATAATGAACTGGAAATATAAATATACAGTGAAGATCATATATATGTTAAAATGTGATGATTACAAGTTTGTATTTCGATTTCACAATTCGATTCGAAAGTGAAAACAATGATTTTAGAAAAAAATTCAAGATTTTTAGTTTTATAAATTGTAAGAAATTGAATGTTGAACAGAAATTGATTTTTCATAAATTGCCATCGATCGGAAATGAATTAGACAATTGGATTTGAACTGTAGATGGTCGGGAAGTTTGTGATCATGGGAAAAATAGCCGACCAATTTATTGATGATCGATGTGGCTTGGGTTCGATGAACTAGGTTTTTCACCCAATTCTGTTCAATGAAGAGAACGAGTCGATTCCATCATCGACGATGGATCGGAGGCAACCGGACCGGTGGGAAGAGGTGTGTGGGCGATTGACGGAGCTTTGGTCGAAATGGCATGAGGCTAGTGGTCAGAGTTGACGAAGAGAGCTGGTTTAGTTTGTTAGAGTTTTGTTCCAATGGGTAGTTGAATTGCTCAAATTCGAGCTCATCGTTGGATCGTCTATCTGAGGGGTCTGAGAGATGGAGTGGATGATCATTAACTTGTGGAAGGGGGCGGGGACGACTGGATTTCATCAGAACTCTTGTGCACACGCACGATGCATCTTTGGTGTCTGGACGTGTTTGTTTTGGGGAAGAAGCAAATGTCTCAGGTGTGAGCTCGAGATTTTGATCAAGTGGCTTGGGTATCTGATGAGTTTCCAGGCTTATAATTGTATAAGTAAAACTTAAACAGTTTTATTAATAGAGAGATAGTGCAAAGTTTAAAAATAAATTAAAAACAGATTTTAAATTTTAATGTATGATTTATGTTCCAAAGCAATATATTTAAACAAGTTTTAAAGATTTTAAAATAATTTATTTTATTTAATGAGATTTAAAAGTTGAAATTAAGTGATCAGTAAAGTTAAGAATTTATCTTAATGGATCATTATTGATTCTTAACGAAGGATTGATTATTAAAGTAAGTAATTAAAGGATGATTACTTAATGAAGTTAATGTAATTAATAAAGGATTATTACTTAATGTAATTAAGGTATAATTACTTTGTGTAATTACATTTAAGGATAATTAATTAATTAAGTTTAATTGACGATAAGTAATTAAAAGGTAATTAATTACTTAAAGATAATTACTAAATGAAAGTAATTAAGGTTAATTAATTAATGAAATTGATAAAGGATAATCACTTATTGTAATTAATTAAGAATAATTAATTAAATAATAACTAATTAAGGGTTATTTAATTATGTAATTAACTTAAAGGTTAATTTAATTAAGGAGATTAATTAAGGACCAATTAATTAAAGGTAATTAATATGGATAATTAAGGGTTAATTTATTAATTAATTAATATTAAATGATTTGTAATTAATGAATTAGGATTGAGTAACTAATTCATGAGTAATTAATTAAATTGAATTAATTTAGGATTAAACAACTAAATAATCTTGTTTATAAATGATTATTGAATGCTTGGATTGCTTATGAATGTTTGCATTGTATGAAATGCCTTGAATTGATTGTTACCTCTGGACTGTAATACCTGTTCTGTGAATTGAGCTGTGTGTAATTTATTTATTTATTTATTTATCTGTGATACATTTATTTGTGAATCTATAAATGAAGATAAGCGTTATAGATTATACCGCTTATCGTTATTGATACGATTGAATATGTGATGACTGATGATGTTGCACTACTGTGTAGAACCCCTGGACTACACCATACACACACAAATATGGATTGCACGAGGAAATTGGTTAAGTCATAGATTCTTGAAATAGTTTTGAAGTTGAATTTTTGAATCCAATTGATTTTGGAAATGAAATTGGGTTAAATATGAAAAGCTTTTGAAAAGGAGTCTTGAAAGTAAAAGTTATTTTGAACAACTTGATAAAGTTTTGAAATTTAAATTGTTTGATTTAAATTGGAATTCAAAATTTGAAATTGAATTCTATGTTTGGAAATTATGATTTAAAAAGGTTATACAAGTTATAAATGTGTTTATATGGGTTTTAACCATTTTAAAAGTATTTTTTTGGGAATTTGTATTTAACCCAAGGGCTTTAACTTGTATAAATGAAATTGGATTCTTCTGAAAGAAAAACTATTTGTTTTCAAATAATAAAAGCTTTCATATAAGGAAAGAATTTTCAATTTGTGTTGAAAGGATTTAAAGTTGAAAGGAAAATGTTTTTCTAAGTTATGTATGAATCTTCAGAAATGGTTTGAAAGCTATGAATTAAATCTTTGATTTAAAGATTGGATGAGTTAATCCAAGTTGAAATGGAAATTATTTTGAAATCTATGAATGAATCTTTGTGAAAGATGGGTGAACTTTGTGAAGTGAATCTTTTTGTTTAAAGATTTGGAAATGGTAATTTGTTTAAACCTTTTGAAAGGAAAGTTTTGGATTTTAAGTTGTGACTTAACTATCCATATGTTTTTGAATATTGTTCTCATTATTGGGTTTAGCCGAGAGAGGACCTTGTGTTATATAACCCATTCTGAATAATGATACGACGTTATGGATAGCATTTGATGACCGGTGGTGCAGACCGGATATTTTCGAAAGCGAATGGATAACTCGTCGAATGTCTCTACACCGACTGGTCCCCGGTATAGAGATCTTTATATGTGATGGAAAGTCCGGACGTGATTAGGGATTATCTGGATTTGCAAGGGCTTCTTTTAAAGTGCCTTCGGTTCTGTTCGTACCCGGAACAGACTTGTATGGATGTGTGTGACATTACACTTTGAGATGTAAAACCTGTTTCTATCAAATACATTTCTGTTTGGTGGTGGAGAATTTATTCTCCTAGCTTAACACCCTTCCTTGAGACGTACGAGCTCAGAGGTTATGAAGTTGATGGTTACAATTGATACATTCTCAATTTGGTAATGTGGCATACGAAGTGCTGCTGATCATTTGTTGATCAAAGCATGGCTTTGTGAAACGCGTAGCTTTGTGGACGAGACTTCAACGAGCCTCACAACCCGAAAATGGTCGAAACAGGAATTTTGCGGCAGGGTTGCAGGGGTCGCGCCCCTAGGGTATGTCCATCTCTTTTGGATAAAAGGTGGTATCATGGTATGGAGCCTAAATATTTACCTATGTGGTTTCTGCATACTTATTGTTGCGTGGTTGTTGGTGTCGAGCGCACGGATAAAGGTTGGTTATGGACGTGGATGGCATATCTTGAGGGTTACTTCCGGGAAGGGGTAACCCGGCCTTGTGTCTGTTGTGAACCATTTTGGTTCTTGGGGCATCCATCCAGTGGCGTTCCATTTTAAAGGAAGTTCCTTAGCCTGACCATTTGTTGGAAATCCAATCATCCAATACGAGCCTTTTGCGATTGTAGTTGTACTACCTGCCACCTCAGGTGGTAGCTATAGTAGGCATAGTATAATGGTACCTATGCTAGCTAAGATTAATATTACACTTTCAAAAGTTTTTCCGTGCTATGCACTAATAATAATATCAAATGGTTTTCGCGTATCAAGCATTTTTCACTGTCATAAAGAGAAATCTCCTCCATGTGTGCACTTGCATTGTGTATGTGGTGGGAGGCCTTATGGCGGTTTTATTTTCTAAAAAGCATTGCGGATTTCAACTTTTAAAATGTTTTGTTGTTTGTTTTAAAATAAAACTGTTTTTGTTTGCTCATACCAGTCCTATGACTGACCTGGAGTTTATTGTTCCTTATCTAAACTCTGGGTGCCCACAATTTTCCACACGGGCAGTCTAGAGTTGGGTTTTTTAGATAACCAAATATTAGGTGTAGATTCGACAGCATTCATTCTCTGGATATTAACAATCGCATTTGGATCGAGTTGTTTCACTTCAGCATTGATGCTGGTTCTCCCTTTTTGCCTTGAAGTCTTTCTAGCTTTGGAGCTTTAGCAATGGAGTCGTTATATGATGGAGTATCTATCTTCCTGAGTTCTGAAGAGATTATCTTTTGGATATATCTTTCCGCTATCGATGGTTGCAAAGTCTAGACCATCTTCTTATGTTGTCTTCCGCTGTTGTATATTTTTTTGGCTCTGATTTGTATCGATATTCAGTTGTATCATTATTGTATCGGATATTGTATATCAATGATATTATTCTTTTTTCTTCCGCTGTGTTGTTATACTTAATGTGTTATAAGCTCCGATACGAGTCGGATTTCAACGATTTAATCTGAGGCATTCGAGCACAAGTGAAGTACGGGTGTCGATTTTCAAACATTGAAATTTGGGTCGTGGCAAAAATCCTTACTCCAAAGTCATTATATTCAATTAGTTATGACTTTTAAATCCCAACTTAGGTTATGACATCGTTAACAATCTTCATTTTAAAATCGAGAAATTTAAATATAATCCTATCCATTTTGCCTGGTTTGGAAATTGGAAGAAAATAGTTTAAATAGTCGTAAATAATTTATATAGATTTATAGATCAAATATAATTAAAATAGATTAAATAGCTTTAAAATAGAATTAGTAGATTTAAAATAAATTAAAATAGTCTAATAAGTTTAAAATAAATTAAATTGGTTTAAAATAGATTAAAATTATTCGTATAGTTAATATTAGTTAAATTGTTTAATAAATTTGAAAAATTTAACAATTAAAAAATTTAAAATAATATATTTTTAAAAAGTTTATATTAAAATATGAGTTTGAAATTAATGTAAAAAATATCAAATTAACTGTTCATTTCATTTCAACATATTTGGACCATTTCAAATTTCCAAATCGACAAACCAAATTTCAATGAACTATTGAATTTCATGTCGTTTCAATCGATGTTCAAAATATCAATACGGGTTACTCCAATTTCAAAATATTTCAAAGTTATTTTCAAACAAATTAAATAACTCAATTTCGATAGAATTTCATTTATACATAAAAGTTTAACTTTAAACTTTCAATTTAATTTCTTAAAGAAATTCCTTTTAAACCAATTTGCATTTCAACACAAAACTTGATTTTTCTATAATACTTCAATTTATATAAATCAAATTTTGTAACGACCCTGGATTTTGGGCCCTGTTATTTTAATAAATATTTAGTCCAATTAAATTAAATGTAAACTGATCATATTAAAATGAATATGACATGGATATACTACCATTTATTTATTTAAATTGTATTTTAAAAAGGAGGTTGATTTGGGAATTTAAAATAAATCTCAATAATGTTCACAGTAAAATCATTCTTATATAATTCAATTAAAATAAAATCTGTCTTGTATGATTGAATTACAATACTTTGTCTTATTAACATGTGATAAATAAATATATTGATATGGATAATAATCTTCAAAATAAAATCAAAGTTTATCAATATAAATATAAATATCAAATATAAGTAAAACTTAAGGATATAATTTAAATATTTATAGTGAAAATATAAAATATAAAGGTGTAAGCATATGAATGCAAATTAAATATTAATAGTTAATATACAAATAGGATTAAAATAAATAAGCAAGCATACAACATAAGCTATAAATTTGAAAACATAAAATAAAATAATCAAATATAAAATATAAATATAAATAAATAAGTAAACTCATGAATCTAAGTTTAATATTGATTGTCAAATACAAAATATTGATAGTAAAGTACAAATAGGAATAATTATAAATATAAGCAAGTAAGCTATATTGAAAATAACTTAAACATTGATAGTTAGAATGAAAATCAAAGAAAAACAAAGATTAAATAATTTTGTTAAACATACAACATAACCTTGACATTTGTAAACAAAATATAAAATACAAATGTAAAAATAAATGAAAATAAGAATTAAGTAATAAGTTATTCATACAACATAACTTCAAAAATCAGTAAGCAAAATAAAATGAAAACCTAACACATATGAGTGTAAACTATTCAAACTAGAAGTGAATAAAACATACAATTAGAAGTTAAACAAGGCCAAGTGTATAAACTACTACCTGAAACTATATGTGTTCATAAAATAACAAAACAACTTATCTTTATTCTCAAGACCAAAGTCAAACTATAAAAGAAAAAGGTAAAACATAGCATCTTCATACAAGACCAAAGCATAAATCAATACCTGACAGAAGCACATGTGCATAAACTATTTGGACTAGAAGTAATAAGGAAATGCTTACATACAAAATAAAGCTTCATTTGCAAGCCAAGTAATTGCCTGCAAATATATGTCTACATACAAATATTTATGTACAGATAAACATAATAAGTATGTAAACATATTAGGTAAACAAAAACATGTACTTGCTATCTTCTCGGCCAACAATTTTGTCATTTCAAAATATTGTGAAAATCTATTTATAAAGGTAGGAGCTGACCAGATATTGCCTTCCCCTATTCAACTGTTGTTTTCTATATATTTGTATGCATCTTCATTTGGTTCGTTCAGTAACTTGCTAAGAAAAAAAAAGAAAAAAGACGAAGAACTCAATCAGATTCAGGGCAGATTCAAAACAAAATTTCAAGCAACAGTTTTCAACTGCAGTCTTCATCACCTCAGATTTATTCTTTGTTCAGAATTTTGTTGGTGAGTAAACAAATTTTAAAGCTTTGTGTTTAAATTTAAAATCAGTAGAAATGATTTCTTATAGGGTATTTGTCCCTGTTTTATCTTAAACATGATTCTGTGTTGCTCTGCACTTTGTTCTTCACTGTGTATGCATATGGGTTGATTTCATTCAAAAATCAAATTTTGCTTCCAACTAAATCATGGTAGATTTTCATTTTTTTTAATCAAACAAGATGTTGAAGCTTCAAACAAGTCGATGTTAATTGAATATGCTAGTGAAGTATTCCTACTGTAAAACTATTTTACAAGAAACCAGAGTATATATCGATAAATTCAACTGCTATAAAAATCTAGTTCAAGTTTATAAATTGAAAGCTTAGTGAAATTTATGATTTTTAAAACGAAAATGAGGATTTTTACATGGTATTTCATGAGAAGTTCATATGTGAATAAAAACTGCAATTTTATCAATTCCTCGAATTTGAATCAATGATAAATGATGAAACTTGACTTGAAGCAAGTTTAAACCTTTGTGATTCCATGAAAATTATCAGAATTTTTTTATATTGCTTTAGATTTGGATACGAGATCAATCTAGGGCTCGAGTTCCTGTTTTTATCTATGACTGTATTGTGTCGAATTCATCACCTTCACGCGATCGAGTGGCTTGTGCTTCTGGAGGTTGATGGTTTATAGTGATGGCGTCGTGTGGGCGAAACCTTGGGCGCTGCAGGTGAATGGAGCGGCGGTGGCAAGGCGATGTACCGAAGGTGTTGTTACATTTTTTTCGTGCAGCGGAAAAATTTTGAATTCGAATTTTTTACAGTCAATTCGAATTTTGATTTTGAGCCTAGAGATAATTTGCGACTTGCCGTTGTGGTTTGTGGTCGCCGGAGGTGGGTCGTGCCGCCGTGCACGTGCACGACGGCGTTGACTTGTTTCAGGGACGTTGATGACGTGGTCGTGTGTCGCACTCGGGTCGTGCGCGAGGTTGGTTGGGGGTTGCTTCGGGGTTTTAGACCGTGTGTGTGAGTGTTTATGATGCTTGATCTTATAATTTTGTTTAAAACTTAAACTACAAGAAAGATATAAATAAGAAAGAGAAGAAGGGAAGAAGAAGGGTGCGCGTACAGGGGGAGGACTCGGGAGAAGGGAGTGGTAACTCGAAGCATTGCACGAGTTTTCCAAGGTAGTGCTCGGGTTTTCATTTGCAGTACAAACGAAACAAAAATTAAAATGAATATAAGTTAGCCAAATTTTGTTTTCAACGGTTTTAACACTATAAACTAATTAAGGTTTAAACATTTGCGGTAAAACTTAGTACAAGTTTTAATACTATAGTTTACTAAAGTTTTAACTGTTGAGATAGGAATGTAATATATGTTTTTATTTTTAGTTAATACCTTAATAAAGTTTTAACACTTAATTATTATCAAGTAATTAATTTAAGTAAGTATAACTTTAATTGACATTTAAAGTTGGAAGTTAAAAAATTAATTGAATTTCAAAATTTAAGAGCTTTAAAGTGTTAATTAAATTGAATGGTAATTAATTAATTATCTTAGAAAACAATTCATAATAAAAGAAATTGCAATTAACTACTTAAGTCAATTAAAGAATGGTTAATAATCAATTAATTAAGTAATTTAACTACTTATTAATAAATGATTAATTAAGTAATTAGCAGTAAATAAATAGGTAATTAAGTTTTATTTATTAATAATTAAGGTTATTAATTAATGGTTAATTAAAGTTAAATAAATCGATTAAGAAGTAATTAATTAAATAGTATGGAATAAAAGAAGTATTTAATTAAATAATTAAGATTTAATAGTTAATTTAAAAATGATTAATTAATTAAATAATTTGAAATGGAATAAGTAATTAATTGATAATTAATAATAAATTAAACATGATTAAAAGATAAATTCTCAAGTAATTTATTTTAAATTGAATTAATTACAATGGTAATTTAAAGATGATTGCTTATGGATTGTTGTGTAGAATATCTGATGGTGATATTTATTTAGTGATATTCTGTGATATTTCTGTGATATGTTCTGATATATCTATGATTATTGTGTATGATTTATCTGTGATAAATGTTATTTGAATTCATTTGTCGAAATTAAACTGTTTAAGTTAATTAGACAACTTGGCCTTTAAAATGGCATTTGGATTTCGATGAGACCGGGATCGGGTATCAATTTGATATTCCAAAAATCACATCGATCCAATTTAAACGTTAGGTCGTGAATTCTGAAGTGAAGATCGAGATGATGTTGTCAGAATGCAAGGGTTATCGTCGTTGACTCTGAGGGTTATTCCAAAAAGAGTGTGACGAGATAATGCCTTCGGTTTCGTTCGAGCTCGGAGCGAACTTGTATGGATTGAATGCTTTCAGCACATTGTCAGGCGGACGATGAGCATTCAAAGAGATATGTCATGTAAAGGTAATCGCAGCCTCAAGCCTCATCAACCGGGAATGGCTAAAACAGGGGAGGTGCAGCAAGGTTAGGTGGGTCATGCCCAAGCAGGACGAGATATTCCCCTGTCTAGATGTCCCTTTATTTCGGCTGTATGGGCGGTTGATTGCAACAACTGCCGGGGTTATCTTGTTCGGGACAGTTCAGTAAGGAATGGTTCCGGCCTTGTGTTGTAGGGGGTCGGGAGTGATCCTCGGTACGGTGATCTAGGCTCCGTACCGTGACGGGCGGTACCCCAGTAGCCCTGCCATTGTTGGAAATCCATTTTCCCTACGAGACCCTACGATTTTGATTTGTATTACCCACTTTGTGGCTAGTAGCTGGAATTTAATGAATGTAAAAATTTCGGCTATTTTCCATTTACTTGAAAACCCTAGACACTAGTATAATATCACAGAATTTCCTATAAAATGTTTTGGTTAGCGTATGGTAAAAACTTACCCGTATTTATTTGTGGGGAGTCTTACGTGATACCTTTATTTTCAAATGACTTTTCAAAGTTAAACAACTTAAACCATTTACTCATACTAGACCCATGTCTGACCCGGAGTTTACATTTTATTTTTCATAAACTCTTGGGTACTTATGAGTAGCCAAGTGATAGGTTTTGGACATTTGATTACTGGAGGAGCTTGGAGTAGGAGTTCCAGATGTATGTAGCTATCTATTTAGTTCCGCTGTGTTAGTTGATGTATGTTATATCTCTGATGTATATAGTGATAGATGTATGTATGACTGTCATGGGTATTGATATTGTATAACTCTGATATATGTAAAACTATGTAATAGTTATGTGATATATTATATTTTGTTCTATTCCGCTGTGAGATTCTGATATTGTTGAACTTTGTTTTCTTTTCTTTTCTATTTCTATCCCTTTCTTTCTTAATGATGATACGTCTTTCTGGTAGTGGAAGGGCGGGACGTCACAAATTTTATTTCAAAACATTATTCGATTAAATTCAAAAATTTAAGGATTTTAAAATTATTTAATTTAACAAATCTAGTGTCCGTATAAAATTTTCTACCCTAGGATCAAGTGATACGGATATTTATCATTTTAATCCGCAATTTAACCATTTTATGGTATATATCATTTCAAATCGCGATTTCGAAATAAATAAAAATCCATAATGAACTTGCACTTATAACGTTATAAAATACAACATCCATTCAACCAATATCAACAATCCACATCCATCACAAGCATCAAATATCAATATAGAACTGATAATTGATAACAGGTATTTACTGGCAGTTTATATTCAATAGTAAATTAATAATGATTTAATTCATATAAATTCAAATTAACTGAGATGACGATTAAAAATATACCAAACAGTCATAAATAAATTCCTAATCACATCATAAATTAAATTTAACAAACATAATAAATTTTAGAAGTTGTTAATGGGTTAAAACACTAACCTTTGAATTTAAATTGAATTTAAATCCAGTTTAAGCCCAAAATTCAAATAGTCTTCGAATTGGTCCAAACTAATGTCAAAATGTCCGGAATTTCCATATGTACCTAGCGGAGAAAACGCACCCAAATCCGAGTTCGTATGCAAAAGATATATCATTTAGAAGTTACGCGGTTAAAATTTAAAACAAATTGAATAATAAAAATTAATTTACATGTCAACTCTCTGAAAGTCCATGTGATGGATCGTGTAGTGTATATATGCAAGTATAGGTGACTAACTTTATGATATGTCTAATCTAATATAAAATTAACAGATGATAATAGCAAAGTAAATGAAAATAAGCACACCAGGATTTTATACTGGTTCGGACCTCCCGTCCAACGTCCAGTCCTGAAACTCCTCTTCGGAATTCGACTATCAAACACCCTCACTTTGTCCGGAGGAATAGGCTTGGTTACAAAAGTTTGTTCTTGTCAAGTGTGTGTTCTATAACACAAATATTGACTATTAAGTACAAATGCTTCCAATATATATATATATATATATATATATATATATATATAGGATATTGATTAAAGAATTATGTATATATGGAAGAGTGAAATACATATATATGATTGCTAGAGATCAAGAATATATCAGATAAAAGAGTAAAGAGCACAAGTAAGTAAGGTAAGATCTTCTCTTGGATTCTTGATGCTATTTATAGCGGTAGAGAGATTCCTTGAGTAGTTGCATTCATTAACAAGTGTTCTATGCTCGCTTCTGATGGTGATGAAGAGCTGCAGCGAAGAGGAGCGAAAGTGTCTTTTCAATTGCGACAGTTGTACTTTGAATGTCAACACACGAGTTCAAAATCAGACGTCTGGGATATGTCTCAGACGTCTAGCTCTTATATATTTTTTGTATATAGTAGCTTTTCAGACGTGAGTACATTAACCAGACGTCTGATTCTGTCTGGTTTGTGATCCAGAAGATTCATTCAGATGCCTGGCTAGTGCACCTAGACGTATGAACTTGTGCATGTTGCATTTCTTGTGTCTGTGTCATTGCCCTTCTTATTCTATCATCTTGTAGCCTCTTGATACTTTCTTTGAGTCTTGTTCTTGTCTCTTTGGTGGTGTTACTTTAACAATTACCTATGAATAGAAATATATATGCATATTCGATTTCCATTGTATAATTGTCGTCATCGAAACCATAGAATTGATTTCCTAACAAACTCCCCCATTTTGATGATGACAACTATTTAATGTACTTATATATAAATTATAAATCTCCCCTGAATATATGCTTATTCTTAATGTTTTATAATTATACTTATATTTCTCCCCCTTTGGCATTATCAAAAAGAATTATAAATAATTTAACCAATCGTCAGACAAAAAGGAAAATTTCATTAATAATTCGAATGTGATTGCATACATAGATTTTTTCAAATTTGCAAAAGCTGATATCCCAAAAATCTAAAATCTAAGATTCCCAAAATCTATGATTCCTTTGGAGAAGCTTTATCTTGTCATCTTCCTTTATTTCTATTTTCAGAAGTGCTAGCCTTTGTAGGAGATGTCAAAGCTTGCTTGAGAGGTTTATCCTCAAAAAGTTTGGAATGTTTTATGGGAGGAGAAGGTAATGGGGTTGGCCAATCTTCATAAGGTGGTGTTGGACCATGAACCCGTTGTAGTACTTCTTTGAGAACCGACAAGACAGTCGAAAAAGATTCTTCAACTGTGGCTAGGTGTGTAGCAAAATGTTTCGAAGTTGTCAATCCGCATAGCCAGAAGTTTTGATTTTGAGATAATATATGTTGATTTCTAAGAGTGAGATCCCGAACACTTTCATTTGGATTTGTATCCGTTCGAGTCTCCATAATCTCATCCTATCCTGGATAATCAAATGGTGTAGGAGGAGGTGGAGTTGCTTCTTGACGTTGCTCCTCCTCTTCAGATGGTTCAATGTGTGGTTGAGGTGGAGGCTCAACACGTCTAGATTGATGATTGTGCATCCAATCTTCAAAAGATATAAATTCTGGGGGAATCTCAGGTAGCTTCACAAGGGAGAAAAATTTGGTGGATGCATATTTTGGTAAGATTTCTTCGAAGGTCGATAGGTAGGACGGGCTGTTATGTGCACGAAGAAGTCTTATAATATATGTTGGGTAAATAACTGATGGCCGTAATCGAGTCCAGAAATGTTTGAGCTCGTCAAAGATGAATTTGGCCCAATTCACCCTTGTTCCACTAAATAGAGCATATAGAGCTTTGTGCTCTAACTCGGTTATTTGCTTATGGCTTCCCATACATGGAATGATGGTATTGATTATCATTCGAGTTAGGATTCGAACTTTTGGACATAGATATTTGGAGGCAAATTTTGGCATTTCATCCTCCCAAATTTGATGAGTTATACTATTCCATGACTTGAAGCGCATATCGGGAATGTTGTATAAATCTTCCCCCGTGTCAGAACATCCTAGGATTCTACCTATTATGCTAGGAGTTAGACTAATCGTGTTGCCATACACGCTAGACCATAGCCATTTATCTTCATCTTCAATGTTCCATACTGAAGTGCTATCCAAATTCGCATAGAAAAGAAATATTGCCAATTGATCGATTTGGATGTCATTAGGAGTGAATGAAATCAAGGTTTCTAACCCGGCATTCTCACACATTTCATCCAAATCATACATTGGAAATTTACGTAGATTATAGAATGGACCCGTGTGAAGCTTTTTCTTTTGTATATCTTCATACCACTTGATTGAATGTGGTGCTTTACTCATCCATCTTTCAATTTGATCATCCGAGCAAACTTGAGGATTTGAAGATGATGTTGGTTGGTTTTGTTTCCGTTTGAAAATCTTGGGATTCTTAGTTCGAGGAGGCAACGTGATTTGCTTGCAAAAAAGGATTTTTTTGATAAAAAAATCGTCACTAGGAAAATCGAAAGTTTGAAAATTTTGAGATGAAAGAAAAAAATGACGTTATCTGGGCTAATTTAAAGAGTCGATTGAATTTCAGACGTCTGGAATCCAAATCAGACGTCTGGTTTGCCCTAAAATTGAGTATAGTAGATAAATTCAGACATCTGATTATTGGGTTAGACGTCTAGTTTGGTCGAAGTTATAAAATTTGATAGTTAGAGAGTTTTACTAGATGTCTGGGTTAAAAAATAGACGTCTGAAATAGGTTAATTTTGAAAAACTTTGTGGCAGAGAACTAATTCAGACGTCTGGGTCGAATTCCATACGTTTGGAATTTTCTGATTTGTATTTCGATGAGACAAAGCAAAATTTCAAACGTCTCGGGGGTATATTAGACGTTTGACATATGCATAGTGCTTAAAAATTAGATGTATATTAGAGTGTCAGACGTTAGAGGGCCATATCCAAACGGCTGAAATAAGCAGTTTTTCTAAAAATAGCCTAAAATTTGATGGGATTGCTTATTTTTCGATTCTCTATTTTATGAATAAAAAAATATTATTATTTGTGTAAAATAACAAATAACAAAGATACATACAATAATAAATATAATTTATTTAGAAGGCGATGGAGTTTTATGATCTCCTGACTTGTTATCCTTCCATGGTTTAAGCGAAGACCAAATATTTCCACATTCGTGAGTTCTTGGGGAGCCAGAAAATTGTCTTGATGAAGGGTCCAAAGGAGTACGATATGAAAACGAGGGATCCAAATTACTACAAGGTTTTGGAAGTGGTCCATGGACATCTTTCTTCCTTGACGTAAAAAACTTCATCGCTACTTGCTCCAAAAAGCTTAGCCGTCATGTTGTAACTTTTTGTTCAAAATATAGTTCTCGTTGTAGATCTATCTGTTGTTTTTTATAGTGATGAATTTCATCAATTTTCTCCTTTGTGTTAGGAGAAAGAAACAGAGATCTTTTGGTCTTCTTGTTAGCGGGGGTAAATCCCGTGTGATATGAGAACCAGCTATATGTCGGTTCCTGCTTTGGTGTAGGAAATCGTTGTGGTGTATCAGCCGAGCTATCCGTCGTAGGTGTCGAGATGGATATATAAGAGTGCTGAGAAGGCATGGCTATATTTTGTTTCTTGAAGAGAATATGAATTGAGTGTATATAGTTTTTCTTGTTTGTATAACTGTTTATATATAAGTTGAAAAAAATTATTTATAGAAAAACTAACTATCTAAAAAATTAAAGGTTCAGAAATTATTAATTATAATTTGTGGATAGTAAAATAAATGAATAATCATAGCCTAAATGAAGCAGTGATTATTTTCAAGGGAGAAGATCACGAAGTGAGCAAATCCCTAAATTTCGTCGGAGTTTAATAAAAGTTTATTCATTTAGTGGTTTTGTAAAGATGTCTGCTATTTGATTTTTGGTATTTACATATTCTAATAAAATAGTTCCTTTTTCAACATTGTCACATAAAAAATGATGCCATATATCTATATGCTTAGTTCGTGAATGATTGACAGGATTTTTTGATAAATTTATAGCACTTGTTTTATCACAATATATTGGAGATTTGTTGATAATTTTGCAAAAATCCGTAAGTGTTTGTTGCATGTATATCACTTGTGCACATGCTAGAGCTGCAGAGATATATTCAGCTTCACAAGTAGATGAAGAAACACAATATTGCTTTTTGCTAAACCATGAAACTAATGATTGTCCGATAAAGTGACAAGTTCCACTAGTACTCTTGCGATCTGTTTTACATCCACCGAAATCCACATCGCTATATGAAACTAGTTCAAACAATGATCCTTTAGGGTAAAACAAACCATAATCTCTAGTACTGGATAGATAACATAAAATACGCTTAACAGCTCTTAGATGAGATTCTTTTGATTTTGCTTGAAATCGTGTACAAAGACATACGCTCAATATAATATTGGGTCGACTAGCCATCAAATACAGTAAAGAACCAATCATACTACGATATAATTTTTCATCAAAATCTTTTTTGTTATCATCCTTTTCTAAGTGAGTAGTTGTAACGATTCGAATTTTTCGCGTTCGAAAATCAACATCCATACTTTACATTGTACTCGAATGCCGCAGATTCGACCGTTCAAATTCGAGTCGCCGGAGCTTATAACACATTAAGTAAATAACACAGCGGAAGAAAAATGAATGATACATATCATATACATTTGAGATACAACATTTGATACAATAACTGATACAACATGAATGGTACAATAGAAAGATACAATAGATATCAGAGTTATGGTACAAGATAACAGCAGCGGAAATAAAAGGTAACACAACAGCGGAACAGAATCTCCAATATAGTCTTCAAGGTAGAACTCCAGAACCGCAACTCCATCTCCTTAACCAATCCAGAAATAGCAAGAACTCCCAAATCAAGATGAAGAGAAGCAACTCGATCCAATTGCGATTGCCAAATCCTAAGGCTTGAAAGCTTTCGAATCTACACCTACTACTGATTATCTGAAAACCCAACTCTAGACTGCCCGTGTGGGAAAATAGTGGGCACCCAGAGTTTAGGAAAGGAACAATAAACTCCAGGTCAGTCATAGGACTGGTATGAGCAAACAAAAACATTTGGTCTTTTAAAACAGACAAAAGAATTTAAATTTGAAATCCGCAATGCTTTTTAGAAAATGAAACTACCATATGGCCTCCCGGCACACACACAATGCAAACGCACACATGGGGGAGATTTCTCCTTATGATAGTCAAACATGCTTAATACGAGAAAAATTCTGTGATATTATTACTAGTGCATAGTGGAAAATCTTTCGAAAGTATAATATAAATCCTAGCCAGCATAGGTACCATGATGCTATGCCTACTATAGCTGCCATGTTAAATGGCAGGTTCTACAACTAAAACCGTACAAGGCACGTAATTGAAGAATGGATTTCCAACAAATGGTCAGGCTAAGGAACTTCCTACTGCCACATGGGATCGCCTCTGGCGGGACGTCCCGAGAACTAACGTTACGGTTAGATCTCTGCCAACACAAGGCCGGGTTACCTCTGTAACTAGGTAACTACTACACGAATATGCCATCCCCCGGTCCTTTGGGACCTTTATCCGAGGCGCCTCAAAGCAACAACCACACAGTAAATGAGATTGGAGCAACCACATAGGTTAAATACCAGGGCTCCATACCTGATACCACCCTTTACCAGAAGGGAATGACACACCCTAAAGGGAGCGACCCTCATAACCTTGCCGCATCTTTCCTGTTTCGACCATTTCCGGGGAGTGAGGTCCTGATGCAGTCTCGTCCACAAAGCTACGCTTTGGCACAAAGCCATGCTCTGGGTCAACAGATGACCAAAGCAATGATCACAAAGATAAATGATCAAACAAATGATCATATCACAAATGATCAACCAATGATCATCACACAGCAGCACTCAGCATGCCACATTACCAAATTGGGAATATCACTGATAAATATCAACTACATAACCTCTGAGCTCATACGTCTCAGAGAAGGGTGTTAAGCTAAGAGAATAAATTCTCCGCCACCAAGCAGAAATGTATTTGATAGAGATCGGTTAATATCTCAAAGTGTAATGTCGGACATACAACCATACAAGTCTGTCCCGGGTTCGAACAGAACCGAAGGCACTTCCGAAGAAGCCCTTGCAAATCCGGGTATCCACAATCCCGATCGGACTTCCCATCACTTAGGGAATCTCTATACCGTAGCTACTCGGTGCAGAGACAATCGATAGGTTATCCTAACGTTCTCGAAGACACCCGGTCTTCAACACCGGTCTTCAAATGCAATCCATAACGTCGTATCACTATTCGGAATGGGCTATATGACACAAGGTCCTTTCCCGGCTAAACCGAATAGTAAGCGCCATATTTTAAAACATATGGATATGGGATTTTAGTTAAGTCACAACTTAAAAATCCAAACTTTTCTTTTAAATGATTAAACAAATTACCATTTTAAAATCTTCAAACAAAAAGATTTATTTCACAAAGTTCACAAAGATCCATTCATAGATTTCCAAAACAATTTCTATTTCAATTTGATTAACTCATTTAAATCTTTAAATTAAAGATTTAACTTATAGCTTTCAAAACCCGTTTCCAAAGATTTATCTATAACTTGGAAAACCATTTCATTTTAGATTCGAAATCATTTTAACACACATTGGGAAACCATTTCTTATATGAAAGCTTCTATTATTTGAAAACAACAGTTTTCGTTTCAGAAAAGTCCGATTTATACAAGTTGAAATCTTGGGTTAAATTTAAATTCCAAACATCACTTTTTAAAATGGTTTAAAAACCCATATAAATCCATTTATAAGTTGGATAACTTTTTAAACAATAGTTTCCAAATTTTAGAATTCAATTCCAAATATTGAATTCAAATTTAAATCCAATTATCTAAATTTTCAAAACTTAATCAAGTTATTTAAAAATAACCATTTTCAAAAGCTTCAATTCTAGTTCAAAAACTATTTTGGATTTAAAAATTTAATTTTAAAACAATTTCAAAAAATCTGTGACTTAACTAATTTCCACGTGCAATCCATATTTGTGTGTGTATAAGTGTGGTCCAAGGGTTCAACACAATAGTACACAACATCAATCATCACAGATTCAATCATCACGATTCGATGTGGGTTTCGGATAACCAACTGGAATCCGACTCCCTGTCGCATCGAAATTCAAATGCCGTTTTACAGGTCAAAGGATTTGCATATTCATATAATCATATATATATCACAGACATAACATCTTAGCACGAAGCATCAAATAGCATCACATCACATATCAAAATATCAATCCAACACACATCATTCAGTAACAATCAAACATCTACAATTAAGATGAATAAATTGTATGGTTTAAAATTAATTAACCATATAATTACTTTCATTAGTAATCTTTAATTAATTATCATTAATTACAATTGATTTAGTCTTAATCACCTTCATTAATTAATTAAATAAATTTTTCTTTAAATTAATTAACCTTCAAACATTTGATTAATAAAACTTTAATCATTAATTATCCATACTTAATTACTTTAACATGTAATTAATCACTTAATTAATTATTCTTAACTATTTTATTCATTAATCATTAATCAAATAATTTAATCCTTTAACTAATTATTAATTAATTCTTCAATTAATAACTCAAATGATTAACTCTTAATCACATTACTTAATTACTTTTAATAAAGTATTTGTCCTTTACTTAATTACCTTTAGCAATTAATCACTTAATTACTTCCCTAAGTATTATATTAGATTAATCCAAAGTGATTAACTTAATTAATCATAATATAATTACTTAATTAACTAATTAACTTAATCATTTAAAATTAATTAAATGATTCTTAAACTTATTATATTAAAAGATTCTTAATTAAGAAAACCACTATCTTAATTAAATCATTTATTAACCCATAACTCTTGATAATTAAAAATGATTTAATTATCTTCACAAATTTATTTGTCTTTAATTAAATCAAATTTTAAATTACTCAAGATAATCTCTATTATAATTGATTACCCAAATTTAAATCATTAAACTTTATTTGAAATAAAATATAACATTCATAAATCAATTGTAATTAAACACATTTTAAATTGAACTTTTAAATCTTTTAAACCTTTCTAAAGTTCTTTAAAAAAAAATTAAATACAAACTTAGTTTCAAAATCCACTTCTTTTTTTTTTTTTTTTTTTTTTTTTTTTTTTTAAACTTTCATATTTATTATATATAAAACTTATTTAAACATAATTTTGAAACAAATCTAGTTTTATATATAAACTTATTTAACTTTTGTTTAAAACTTTAATCATTTACAAATCATATTATCTTTGTTTAAATTTTAGGAACCTTACTGTTAAATATTTTAAAACTTTTAAACTCAAACTTAAACCCAGTTTTAAATCTCCACCTAAAATTTAAATTCACCTTTTACATTTAAAACAGAAACAATTTTCTGTTTAAAATCAAACTTTGAAATTCCCTGAATTTAAACTATTTCAAAAGACCAGAATTTAAACTTATTTAAATTCATTATTAAATTCAGTTTTCAAAATCCAAAGTCTCAATATAGTTTGCACTTTGATTCAAACTTCATAAAACTGGGAACAGTTTCCTGTTTCCCCCTTTCTTTTTTTTTTATTTTAAACCGATTTGAATTTCTGCATTTAAATTAATACAAAATAAGAATTCAAACAATTTGAATTCATTCTTAGATTCAAGTTAAATCTTAAGTTCAATTTCAGATTTAATTTAAAACTTATCTTTCAAAATTCTAAAAAAAAAACAGAACAGTTTCTGTTAAATTTTAACCCTCTTACATTCTTGAATTTAAAAATGTTTTCAAATTCCCGATTTGAATTATTTAAATCCATAACTAAATTCAGGTTCCACCTAATTTCAAACTCCAAGTTTACATTCCTATTATCACTACAACACTATTCTTTTAAAAAAAAACTGGAAATACACTTCTGTTTTTCCTACATACAAACCTGAAACAAAATAACCCGAGGCAAACCCACCTCTACTTCGAGTCATTTCCACTTTTCCCCGAGACCAACCCGAGTCAAAATCCCTGCAACCCAGAACCTACCCCAAACCTGGAACAGACCAACCCCCTCCACTTCAAACCTGTCAACACCAATCTCTCCACCTCTCGACCACTATCAACATCCAAACTCCGGCACTAGCTTCATCACTTCACCATCCATTAATACCCTAAACACCTTTGAACTCGATGCACAGAGGAGTTCAAAATTGACCCAAAACAGTAACCCAAAATAAACTAGGGTTCATCATCAAAAATCCCAAATTTCCATCTCAAACTTGAATTGTGGATCAATTCAAAAAAATTTCATATGTTTTATAATAGATAATCTATTCCCAGAACAAATTCAAACAATTCAAATGCAAGATTCAACTGAACTTGTCAAAGGTGAAAAATACAGTGTTTCTTGAAACTGCATTTTATTTTTTTTACTGTAAATTTTAATCTTTGATTTAAAATTCTTGCATTCACTTAATGATTCTATAAGTAAATCTGAACATTAATTCATGATACCTATATTTCCCAATTTTTTTTCAGAATTTGGTTTGTTTATGTTTCCAGACATCACAGAAAACTAAACAACTTATATAGCCTTTAAAAATTTATTTTATCAGGAAATAAACCAATTCCATTTAAATTCTAATCCCTAATAGCAACCAGATTAATGAAAGAAAAACTATTTATCAAATTTGAACTCAACTATAACAATCAGAACCTTAGAAATCAAGCATGCATTGCATTCATATATGCACAGGCAGTAGAAAAAAACATGTACAAAAATTTAACTTCAGCAAATAAACAAACATGCATTCCTAATTAACTTATTTTAAATTGAGTGTTACTCACAAGCATTAACAAGAAAATAAGTTTCAGGAGGGAAAGTTGCTCACCTAGATCTTTGTAACAGAGAAAAACAGAGAGGCCAGAGAAAATGTTTTGCCTGGAACCAGCTTTTTTTTTTCCTTTTGCCACTTTAAATTCTTTTAAGTTTGGATCTGTCAATTATCAACATAGATCTTTGTTCTTTCCTTATTGTATTTACTAATTCACTTTATTATAAAATTTTATTAATTTTCTTACCTTCAGTATGAATTTCTTGTTATATAACAAGGGAACCCTGCAATTGAAACCAGAATATAATTGTTGCCCTGAACTTGATTCTTCCTGCAACCAATTAAACTTATTGATTTAAACTTACGCTTTAGTTACTGATTACTACCAATATTAAGTTCAAATCTTAAAAAAAAAAATTCACTTGCCTTTATTTACTTTCAGAAACCCTGCACTTGCTTCCCAGCCTGAAGCAATTTTTTTTTCTTTCTTGATTATTTTGATGCAGTAGCTGATTTTAAACTGCAGTTTTGAAATTTGTTTGTGTTAAAACTTGATTTTGAAACCAAAAATTTATTACTTTTGATGTTAAAAACTTACTTGAGATGAAGGTATCACTATAGTTTGATAACACTTCAGATTTTTAGCTTGAAATGAATTGAAGAGATTTGCAGTTTTCCCCCCTTTTTTTTTTCTGAACTTTCTTTGTTGAGATTTGAAATGCAAAATCTCTTTTTACTTGTTTGTTCAGATTTGCTGAGATGTTTAATATGATTGCATATGGGGAAATGAAGAGTTGTTGTAATTTTTTTAATTTTAATATTTTATTTAAACAATTACATTGAATGCCATTTGTAAGAAATCATCATAACCCTAGATTTTTGCTAATCTCTTTACTCCAAACCCATGTGCATGTATGCATATGTTTGTTTTTAAATTTTTTAAAGACAAAAGAATGTTTATTTTATTTTATTTTATATCACATTTATTTTATAAATGAATTTACCTTTTATTCGTTAGCATATACATATATACAATGTTGAAAGAATTTTGTTTCTTAGCCAATATTTACATATATACATTTTTTGTTTGTTATTTCAACTTATACCAATTTAAAGAAACAAATGATTTAAAACTAATTTTTATTTATATTTCCAAAACAAAATTTTATTCCAATTATTCTCTTACATTTAATTAAATTTTTTTTAATAATGTTTATATACTTATTTAAAAATTTATATTAACACAATTTACATTCATATAAATTTTCAAAATAAATATTACCAAATTTCTACTAGTATAAAATTATGTGGTTTTAAAATCCAAATTTATAAATATATACATTTTGAATTTTTCAAAATCAAAAATCTTATTTAAAATTTTAACTTTCAATCTATATACATATTTATTCAAATTATAGTGCATATTTATCTCTAATACAATTATCCATAAACCAAATTTCTATTTATAATCTAAAAAATTAAGTTTATTTTGGAAATCTCAAATTAATTCACAATTAAATCCACAGTTTAAATTCAAAATTAATTTAATTATTGAATTATTTTGGCTAATATTTCAGGAATGTTACAGATTTCCCCCCCTTAAAAGAATTTCGTCCTCGAAATTGCAAGGAAGACGACAAAGAATAGATGATAGATAAAGAAATGATTGATCAGATCAGATCGAAATATTTATTCTGCATTTGGTCTACCCAAACCAGAATATCAATAATATGAGAACGAACTCATACAATTATTACACAAGATACTCGGGTCCACCGGTCTACGAATATGCAAGGGCATTGATTAGTTCGAAGGGATAACTAATCGTTCGTAGACTATATCGGACCCCAGAGAATAAATAGATAGATTAAATCTTCATATTAGTTAACCAGTTTACTTAATTTAAAATTTCCAATTTATTTAATTTTTCAATTTCAAATTCATTAGAGTTTAGATCGAAAAGCTGATAAGAAATCGATGAAGATACAAAGTAAGAATTTTCTACAACGATACGTATGGCCATCATCACACCGAAACTTCTTTCTGGAGCTGCTACGAAGCAATCAAAAGAATTCGAAATCGAATCAAAGGAGGTTGATGGAGAAAAGTTGTTTCCGCTATTTCAGGGTATTGACCATTAGTAGTGGTATTCCCTGTCCCTATCTCGTTCACTTCTCGCACTCATACTTACTATCAGTGGATAGTGAGAGAATTTACTGAGGCATTCGAACGGATATCTCAGGGATATACTCATTCTAGGGTATACTTCACCCTATCTCTAATGAGCTACTTAATATGTTATACTCCTGAGCTAAGGTTTTAACCATCAGCTCTGATACCAAATGTAACGATTCGAATTTTTCGCGTTCGAAAATCAACATCCATACTTTACATTGTACTCGAATGCCGCAGATTCGACCGTTCAAATTCGAGTCGCCGGAGCTTATAACACATTAAGTAAATAACACAGCGGAAGAAAAATGAATGATACATATCATATACATTTGAGATACAACATTTGATACAATAACTGATACAACATGAATGGTACAATAGAAAGATACAATAGATATCAGAGTTATGGTACAAGATAACAGCAGCGGAAATAAAAGGTAACACAACAGCGGAACAGAATCTCCAATATAGTCTTCAAGGTAGAACTCCAGAACCGCAACTCCATCTCCTTAACCAATCCAGAAATAGCAAGAACTCCCAAATCAAGATGAAGAGAAGCAACTCGATCCAATTGCGATTGCCAAATCCTAAGGCTTGAAAGCTTTCGAATCTACACCTACTACTGATTATCTGAAAACCCAACTCTAGACTGCCCGTGTGGGAAAATAGTGGGCACCCAGAGTTTAGGAAAGGAACAATAAACTCCAGGTCAGTCATAGGACTGGTATGAGCAAACAAAAACATTTGGTCTTTTAAAACAGACAAAAGAATTTAAATTTGAAATCCGCAATGCTTTTTAGAAAATGAAACTACCATATGGCCTCCCGGCACACACACAATGCAAACGCACACATGGGGGAGATTTCTCCTTATGATAGTCAAACATGCTTAATACGAGAAAAATTCTGTGATATTATTACTAGTGCATAGTGGAAAATCTTTCGAAAGTATAATATAAATCCTAGCCAGCATAGGTACCATGATGCTATGCCTACTATAGCTGCCATGTTAAATGGCAGGTTCTACAACTAAAACCGTACAAGGCACGTAATTGAAGAATGGATTTCCAACAAATGGTCAGGCTAAGGAACTTCCTACTGCCACATGGGATCGCCTCTGGCGGGACGTCCCGAGAACTAACGTTACGGTTAGATCTCTGCCAACACAAGGCCGGGTTACCTCTGTAACTAGGTAACTACTACACGAATATGCCATCCCCCGGTCCTTTGGGACCTTTATCCGAGGCGCCTCAAAGCAACAACCACACAGTAAATGAGATTGGAGCAACCACATAGGTTAAATACCAGGGCTCCATACCTGATACCACCCTTTACCAGAAGGGAATGACACACCCTAAAGGGAGCGACCCTCATAACCTTGCCGCATCTTTCCTGTTTCGACCATTTCCGGGGAGTGAGGTCCTGATGCAGTCTCGTCCACAAAGCTACGCTTTGGCACAAAGCCATGCTCTGGGTCAACAGATGACCAAAGCAATGATCACAAAGATAAATGATCAAACAAATGATCATATCACAAATGATCAACCAATGATCATCACACAGCAGCACTCAGCATGCCACATTACCAAATTGGGAATATCACTGATAAATATCAACTACATAACCTCTGAGCTCATACGTCTCAGAGAAGGGTGTTAAGCTAAGAGAATAAATTCTCCGCCACCAAGCAGAAATGTATTTGATAGAGATCGGTTAATATCTCAAAGTGTAGTGTCGGACATACAACCATACAAGTCTGTCCCGGGTTCGAACAGAACCGAAGGCACTTCCGAAGAAGCCCTTGCAAATCCGGGTATCCACAATCCCGATCGGACTTCCCATCACTTAGGGAATCTCTATACCGTAGCTACTCGGTGCAGAGACAATCGATAGGTTATCCTAACGTTCTCGAAGACACCCGGTCTTCAACACCGGTCTTCAAATGCAATCCATAACGTCGTATCACTATTCGGAATGGGCTATATGACACAAGGTCCTTTCCCGGCTAAACCGAATAGTAAGCGCCATATTTTAAAACATATGGATATGGGATT
Source organism: Allium cepa (assembly GCA_030765085.1). Taxonomy (NCBI): domain Eukaryota; kingdom Viridiplantae; phylum Streptophyta; class Magnoliopsida; order Asparagales; family Amaryllidaceae; genus Allium; species Allium cepa. Next base: position 515,468,903 of record CM060941.1, read on the forward strand.
TTAGTTAAGTCACAACTTAAAAATCCAAACTTTTCTTTTAAATGATTAAACAAATTACCATTTTAAAATCTTCAAACAAAAAGATTTATTTCACAAAGTTCACAAAGATCCATTCATAGATTTCCAAAACAATTTCTATTTCAATTTGATTAACTCATTTAAATCTTTAAATTAAAGATTTAACTTATAGCTTTCAAAACCCGTTTCCAAAGATTTATCTATAACTTGGAAAACCATTTCATTTTAGATTCGAAATCATTTTAACACACATTGGGAAACCATTTCTTATATGAAAGCTTCTATTATTTGAAAACAACAGTTTTCGTTTCAGAAAAGTCCGATTTATACAAGTTGAAATCTTGGGTTAAATTTAAATTCCAAACATCACTTTTTAAAATGGTTTAAAAACCCATATAAATCCATTTATAAGTTGGATAACTTTTTAAACAATAGTTTCCAAATTTTAGAATTCAATTCCAAATATTGAATTCAAATTTAAATCCAATTATCTAAATTTTCAAAACTTAATCAAGTTATTTAAAAATAACCATTTTCAAAAGCTTCAATTCTAGTTCAAAAACTATTTTGGATTTAAAAATTTAATTTTAAAACAATTTCAAAAAATCTGTGACTTAACTAATTTCCACGTGCAATCCATATTTGTGTGTGTATAAGTGTGGTCCAAGGGTTCAACACAATAGTACACAACATCAATCATCACAGATTCAATCATCACGATTCGATGTGGGTTTCGGATAACCAACTGGAATCCGACTCCCTGTCGCATCGAAATTCAAATGCCGTTTTACAGGTCAAAGGATTTGCATATTCATATAATCATATATATATCACAGACATAACATCTTAGCACGAAGCATCAAATAGCATCACATCACATATCAAAATATCAATCCAACACACATCATTCAGTAACAATCAAACATCTACAATTAAGATGAATAAATTGTATGGTTTAAAATTAATTAACCATATAATTACTTTCATTAGTAATCTTTAATTAATTATCATTAATTACAATTGATTTAGTCTTAATCACCTTCATTAATTAATTAAATAAATTTTTCTTTAAATTAATTAACCTTCAAACATTTGATTAATAAAACTTTAATCATTAATTATCCATACTTAATTACTTTAACATGTAATTAATCACTTAATTAATTATTCTTAACTATTTTATTCATTAATCATTAATCAAATAATTTAATCCTTTAACTAATTATTAATTAATTCTTCAATTAATAACTCAAATGATTAACTCTTAATCACATTACTTAATTACTTTTAATAAAGTATTTGTCCTTTACTTAATTACCTTTAGCAATTAATCACTTAATTACTTCCCTAAGTATTATATTAGATTAATCCAAAGTGATTAACTTAATTAATCATAATATAATTACTTAATTAACTAATTAACTTAATCATTTAAAATTAATTAAATGATTCTTAAACTTATTATATTAAAAGATTCTTAATTAAGAAAACCACTATCTTAATTAAATCATTTATTAACCCATAACTCTTGATAATTAAAAATGATTTAATTATCTTCACAAATTTATTTGTCTTTAATTAAATCAAATTTTAAATTACTCAAGATAATCTCTATTATAATTGATTACCCAAATTTAAATCATTAAACTTTATTTGAAATAAAATATAACATTCATAAATCAATTGTAATTAAACACATTTTAAATTGAACTTTTAAATCTTTTAAACCTTTCTAAAGTTCTTTAAAAAAAAATTAAATACAAACTTAGTTTCAAAATCCACTTCTTTTTTTTTTTTTTTTTTTTTTTTTTTTTTTTTTAAACTTTCATATTTATTATATATAAAACTTATTTAAACATAATTTTGAAACAAATCTAGTTTTATATATAAACTTATTTAACTTTTGTTTAAAACTTTAATCATTTACAAATCATATTATCTTTGTTTAAATTTTAGGAACCTTACTGTTAAATATTTTAAAACTTTTAAACTCAAACTTAAACCCAGTTTTAAATCTCCACCTAAAATTTAAATTCACCTTTTACATTTAAAACAGAAACAATTTTCTGTTTAAAATCAAACTTTGAAATTCCCTGAATTTAAACTATTTCAAAAGACCAGAATTTAAACTTATTTAAATTCATTATTAAATTCAGTTTTCAAAATCCAAAGTCTCAATATAGTTTGCACTTTGATTCAAACTTCATAAAACTGGGAACAGTTTCCTGTTTCCCCCTTTCTTTTTTTTTTATTTTAAACCGATTTGAATTTCTGCATTTAAATTAATACAAAATAAGAATTCAAACAATTTGAATTCATTCTTAGATTCAAGTTAAATCTTAAGTTCAATTTCAGATTTAATTTAAAACTTATCTTTCAAAATTCTAAAAAAAAAACAGAACAGTTTCTGTTAAATTTTAACCCTCTTACATTCTTGAATTTAAAAATGTTTTCAAATTCCCGATTTGAATTATTTAAATCCATAACTAAATTCAGGTTCCACCTAATTTCAAACTCCAAGTTTACATTCCTATTATCACTACAACACTATTCTTTTAAAAAAAAACTGGAAATACACTTCTGTTTTTCCTACATACAAACCTGAAACAAAATAACCCGAGGCAAACCCACCTCTACTTCGAGTCATTTCCACTTTTCCCCGAGACCAACCCGAGTCAAAATCCCTGCAACCCAGAACCTACCCCAAACCTGGAACAGACCAACCCCCTCCACTTCAAACCTGTCAACACCAATCTCTCCACCTCTCGACCACTATCAACATCCAAACTCCGGCACTAGCTTCATCACTTCACCATCCATTAATACCCTAAACACCTTTGAACTCGATGCACAGAGGAGTTCAAAATTGACCCAAAACAGTAACCCAAAATAAACTAGGGTTCATCATCAAAAATCCCAAATTTCCATCTCAAACTTGAATTGTGGATCAATTCAAAAAAATTTCATATGTTTTATAATAGATAATCTATTCCCAGAACAAATTCAAACAATTCAAATGCAAGATTCAACTGAACTTGTCAAAGGTGAAAAATACAGTGTTTCTTGAAACTGCATTTTATTTTTTTTACTGTAAATTTTAATCTTTGATTTAAAATTCTTGCATTCACTTAATGATTCTATAAGTAAATCTGAACATTAATTCATGATACCTATATTTCCCAATTTTTTTTCAGAATTTGGTTTGTTTATGTTTCCAGACATCACAGAAAACTAAACAACTTATATAGCCTTTAAAAATTTATTTTATCAGGAAATAAACCAATTCCATTTAAATTCTAATCCCTAATAGCAACCAGATTAATGAAAGAAAAACTATTTATCAAATTTGAACTCAACTATAACAATCAGAACCTTAGAAATCAAGCATGCATTGCATTCATATATGCACAGGCAGTAGAAAAAAACATGTACAAAAATTTAACTTCAGCAAATAAACAAACATGCATTCCTAATTAACTTATTTTAAATTGAGTGTTACTCACAAGCATTAACAAGAAAATAAGTTTCAGGAGGGAAAGTTGCTCACCTAGATCTTTGTAACAGAGAAAAACAGAGAGGCCAGAGAAAATGTTTTGCCTGGAACCAGCTTTTTTTTTTCCTTTTGCCACTTTAAATTCTTTTAAGTTTGGATCTGTCAATTATCAACATAGATCTTTGTTCTTTCCTTATTGTATTTACTAATTCACTTTATTATAAAATTTTATTAATTTTCTTACCTTCAGTATGAATTTCTTGTTATATAACAAGGGAACCCTGCAATTGAAACCAGAATATAATTGTTGCCCTGAACTTGATTCTTCCTGCAACCAATTAAACTTATTGATTTAAACTTACGCTTTAGTTACTGATTACTACCAATATTAAGTTCAAATCTTAAAAAAAAAAATTCACTTGCCTTTATTTACTTTCAGAAACCCTGCACTTGCTTCCCAGCCTGAAGCAATTTTTTTTTCTTTCTTGATTATTTTGATGCAGTAGCTGATTTTAAACTGCAGTTTTGAAATTTGTTTGTGTTAAAACTTGATTTTGAAACCAAAAATTTATTACTTTTGATGTTAAAAACTTACTTGAGATGAAGGTATCACTATAGTTTGATAACACTTCAGATTTTTAGCTTGAAATGAATTGAAGAGATTTGCAGTTTTCCCCCCTTTTTTTTCTGAACTTTCTTTGTTGAGATTTGAAATGCAAAATCTCTTTTTACTTGTTTGTTCAGATTTGCTGAGATGTTTAATATGATTGCATATGGGGAAATGAAGAGTTGTTGTAATTTTTTTAATTTTAATATTTTATTTAAACAATTACATTGAATGCCATTTGTAAGAAATCATCATAACCCTAGATTTTTGCTAATCTCTTTACTCCAAACCCATGTGCATGTATGCATATGTTTGTTTTTAAATTTTTTAAAGACAAAAGAATGTTTATTTTATTTTATTTTATATCACATTTATTTTATAAATGAATTTACCTTTTATTCGTTAGCATATACATATATACAATGTTGAAAGAATTTTGTTTCTTAGCCAATATTTACATATATACATTTTTTGTTTGTTATTTCAACTTATACCAATTTAAAGAAACAAATGATTTAAAACTAATTTTTATTTATATTTCCAAAACAAAATTTTATTCCAATTATTCTCTTACATTTAATTAAATTTTTTTTAATAATGTTTATATACTTATTTAAAAATTTATATTAACACAATTTACATTCATATAAATTTTCAAAATAAATATTACCAAATTTCTACTAGTATAAAATTATGTGGTTTTAAAATCCAAATTTATAAATATATACATTTTGAATTTTTCAAAATCAAAAATCTTATTTAAAATTTTAACTTTCAATCTATATACATATTTATTCAAATTATAGTGCATATTTATCTCTAATACAATTATCCATAAACCAAATTTCTATTTATAATCTAAAAAATTAAGTTTATTTTGGAAATCTCAAATTAATTCACAATTAAATCCACAGTTTAAATTCAAAATTAATTTAATTATTGAATTATTTTGGCTAATATTTCAGGAATGTTACAGTAGTGATACTCATTGTGTTGGTTTGCTCGAAGTTTTATCCATTTCAAAACGACGTAATAGATCGTTACAATATTTTTCTTGATAAATAAGAATCCCATTTTCAAGTTGTTTTATTTGTAAACCTAAGAAGAAATTTAATTCTCCCATATGTGATATTTCAAATTCATTTTTCATAATATTTGAAAATTGATTACATAGATTTTCATTGGTTGAACCAAAAATGATATCGTCAACATAAATTTGCACAACTAAAATATCATTATTTTCTCTTTTAATAATTAAAGTTGTATCTATTTTGCCTATTTGAAAACTAGATGTAATTAAATGATTTTTAAGACGTTCGTACCATGCTCGTGGAGCTTGTTTTAATCCATATCATCCTATGTGTAATTTAAAAACATGATCGGGATATTTTTCATGAAAAATAATGGGGGTTGTTCTACATATACATTTTCTTTAATAACACCATTTGAAAAAGCTCTTTTGACATCCATTTGAAATAATTTAAAATTGTGATGAGTTGCAAAGGCGAGTAATGTACGAATGGCCTCTAATCTGGCAACTGGTGCAAAGGTTTTGTCATAATCGATGCCTTCTTCTTGATTATAACCTTGAGCAACTAAACGCGCTTTATTTCTAACAATATTTCCATTCTCGTCTGCTTTGTTTTTAAATACCCAATTTGTTCCTATAACCGATTGTTCTTCAGATCTTGGTACTAATTCCCAAACATTATTACGTTCAAATTGATTTAATTCTTTTTGCATAGCGATTATCCAAAAATTATTATTTGAAGCTTCTTTATAATTTTTTGGCTCAAAATTTGACATGAATACTACATTGCTTATTTGATTAAGTTGATTTCTAGTTACTCTAGAATTGAGATCTCCAATGATATTATCTCTTGGATGATTCTTAAGAATTCTAGGGGATGATATCAAAGTGTTATTTTGTACATTTGTTTCATTATTAATAGAATTTGTTAGTAGAATAATTTCTTCTTCATCATTAGTATGATGATTAAAAAGATTTTCGTCGAACGAAAACTTTCTTCAATGGTATTATTTCGTTTATTAAAAATTCTGTATGCTTTGCTACGATCCGAATATCCAACAAAGATAACTTCATCGGCCTTCCGGACAAATTTTCCTAAGTTATCTTTTGTATTTGATATAAAACATTTTGAACCAAAAGTTTTAAAATACGATACTTTAGGTTTTCTTCCAAAAAATATTTCAAAACAAGTTTGTTTAGTCATAGGACGTATAGTTACTTGGTTCAATACATAAAAAGCTGCGGCAATAGCTTCAGCCCAAAAGTGTTATGGTAGATCACTACTATTTAATAATGTTCATGCGCATTCTTGTAACGTTCGATTTTTTATTTCTACGACACCAATTTGTTGAGGTGTGGGAGGAAAAGAAAAATTATGACTCATTCCTTTCTCATTACAAAAATTAGTAGTTAGATCGTTTTCGAATTCTCCTCCGTGATCACTTCGAATATTTTTAATTTTCAAGTCCGTTTATGTTTTAATTATTTTAGAAAATATCTTAAACATACCAAAAGTATCGCTTTATGTTTTAAAAACAAAGTCCATGTATATCTTGAAAAATCATCAACTATTACGAAAACATATTTGTTGTGATTTATAGATCATATTTGTGTTGGTCCAAATAAATCTAAATGTAATAATTCTACTGGTTGTTTTGTAGAAATATTATTTGTAAATTTAAAAGAGCATTTCTTTAGTTTTCCAATTTGACAATCGTCGCATAAATTTTCTACTTTGTAATTTATTTTAGGTAGACCTCTAACTAGCTCATATTTTACCAATTTATTAATATTTTTAAAATTGATATGACAAAATCGTTTATGCCATAACTATGGATCATCATGTTTGGCGGTTAAACATAAATTTGAATTTTTATTTATATTCATGTTTAATACATAAATATTTTTGTTTGTAAAACCTTCATACAAGTTGTTTGTTATTATCCAAAATATTACATTTATCTTTTTCGAAATTTATTTGAAAACCTTTATCGCATAATTGACTAATACTTAGTAGGTTGTGTTTTAGATTTTCTACTAATAAAACATATGAAATAATAGGACAGTTAGAAATACCAGAGTTGATGACTCCAATTCCCACGACATATCCTTTTGAGTTATCTCCAAAGGTTACCGTTCCACCATCGATGTGTGTTATATTTGATAACATTTTTAAATTTCCGGTCATATGCTTAGAACATCCGCTATCTAGTATTCATTTCTCCTTATTTTTTATTTTGGGTACCTGCAAAATAAAAGATTTTTTAATTGGTACCCATATATTTTGTTAGGGTCCTAATTGTTAAGGAAGGTAGCCATACCAAGATGGTTTGATACCTTTATAAATATAATTTTTATTATAGACTACATTCTCTAAGAAATTATTAATATGTTTTTGTCTAATCAAATTATTATTTGTCTTAGGAATCTAAATTTTCATATTCTTGGTATTCATGTTAGACGTAGGTAAACTTTTAGTTTTTTTATAACCAAAATATTTAGCATCATTTCCTTTTTGTTTGGAAATATTTTTAAATCCTATTCCATTTCTATTGCCTGATGGTTTTGAAGTTTTGATAAGATTTTCCAAATCTTGTTTTCCTTTATTAAATTTTGACACATTATTTGTAATTTTATCTAATTTTTCTTTTAATTCTAAATTTTCAATTTTCAATAATTCAATATTGCTTTTTAAATTGACACTTTCTTTTAACAAATTATTCTTCACTATTTTAGTGTTTTCAAAATCAATAGCAATAGCCCCACTTTCTATTAAATTATTTTTAATTTTTCTTGAGATAATTCTAGTTCTTCTTCTAAGATAATATTTTCATCTTTTAACATTCCTACTTCAAGTTCTAATCTATTTACTTTGACTACATATTCTTTGTTCAATTTTTTAATTTGTCTAAATTTATCATCTAATTCCATGCTAAGTTCTAGTAATTCGTCATAGCTAAGTTTCGAACATACCTAATTAGTTTGTTCCATAAAACACACATTAGCTCGTTCTCCGTCACTATCGCTATCACTATTACTTTCAGATGATGAAGAATCCGAGTCATCCCATGTTACTTTGAAAGCCTTCTTCTTTTTGAATTTTTCAAATTTGTTTTTCTTTTTATCATTATTGAGTTTGGGGCAATCCTTCTTCATATGTCCGTATTGATCACACTCATAGCACTTGATTTGAGATAGGTTTGTTGTGTTGGACTTCCCATCTTTTTGGAATTTGGTCATCTTTCTAAATTTCTTGAATCTGTTGTAATTCTTGGCAACGAAGACTATCTCATCTTCACCTAAATCAAAGTCATCATTTTTTGTTGCTGGGAATGCTATGTTCTTCTTCTTCGAATTTAATTATTTTCGTGCCTGCAAATTAGCTTCATAGGACATTAAATTTCCTATCAAATCTTCAACTTTGAGATTAGAGAGATCATTAGCTTCTTCAATAGCTAATACATTTTTTTCCCGATTCGATGTTAAAGAGTTGAGTATTCGAGAAACTAAATCAAAATCAGTAAACTTAACTCCTAATGCCATAAGATCATGTTGGATAGTTTTAAATCTAGAATACATGTCAACAATAGTTTCATTTTGCTTCATTTTGAATGACGAGAATTGGTTTTGCAAAATTGAAATCTTAGTTTGCTTGAATTTTGTTGTACCTTCGTTTGTAATTTGTAAGGTACGCCAAATGTCAAATGGAGTTATGCATAACATGACACGTGAAAATTCATTTTTATCTAGAGAGAAAAATAAAACATTCATAACTTTAGCATTGTTTGATGCTAAGGTCTTTTGTGCATCGGTTCATGTGTTCATAGCAATAATAGGTGCTTCATATTTATCTTGTGTGGTTGACCAAATTTCTAGACCATTAGCTTCCATAAAAATTCTCATACGTGTTGACCAATATGCATACTTAGATCCATTAAAAAGTGGGGGTCGTGCTGTGGATTGTCCTTCTTGAATAATACTTGCCATATTAAAGTGATTCAAAAACGTGTTACTATTCTTTGATCAAACCTTGCTCTGATACCAATTGAAAGTCTATGTGATGGATCGTGTTGTGTATATATGCCAGTATAGGTGACTAACTATATGATATATCTAATATAAAATTAACAGATGATAATCGCAAAGTAAATGAAAATAAGCACACCAGGATTTTATACCAGTTCAGACCTCCCGTCCTACATCCAGTCCCGAAGCACCTCTTCGAAATTCGACTATCAAACACCCTCACTTTGCCTGGAGGACTAGGCTTGGTTACAAAAGCTTGTTCTTTTCAAATGTGTGTTCTATAACACGAATATTGACAATTAAGTACAAATACTTCCAATATATATGTATGTATGTATGTATGTGTGTGTGTGTGTATATATATATATAGAGGATATTGATTGAAGAATTATGTATACATGGAAGAGTGAAATACAAATATATGATTGCTAGAGATCAAGAATATATCAGAGTAAAAGAGTAAAGAGCATAAGTAAGTAAGGTAAGATCTTCTCTTGGATTCTTGATGCTATTTATAGCGGTAGAGAGATTCCTTGAGTAGTTGCATCCATTAACAAGTGTTCTATGGTCGCTTCTGATGGTGATGAAGAGTTGCAGCGAAGAGGAGCGAAAGTGTCTTTTCAATTGTGACAGATGTACTTTGAATGTCAACACCCGAGTTCGAAATCAGACGTCTGGAATATGTCTCAGATGTCTGGCTCTTATATATTTTTTGTATGTAGTAGCTTTTCAGACATCTGAGTACATTAACCAAACATCTGATTCTGTCTGGTTTGTGATCCAGAAGATTCATTCAGGCGTCTGGCTAGTGTACCCAGACATCTGAACTTGTGCATATTGCTTTTCTTATGTCTGTGTCATTGCTCTTCTGATTCTATCGATTTGTAGCCTCTTGATACTTTCTTTGAGTCTTGTTCTTGTCTCTTTGGTGATGTTACTTTAAAAATTACCCGTGAAAAGAAATTTATATGCATATTTGATTTCCATTGTATCGTTGTCATCATCGAAACCATAGAATTGATTTCCTAACACTCTCCAAATCAACGCTCTAAAACCCTACCTACTGCTATTTGACTCACAGCCGCTAATGATTGGAAGCACGATGCGCCACCCAATGACCGAGCTATGACCATCCACCCATACAAGAAGCACCATCGCGCCAGGCCGCATCCTCCCTAAGGTAGCATGTTCCTCCGCCTCGCCCGGTAATGGACTGCCGCCGCCACACAACTTCGACCATTCTGGCAACTTTGAGCACCATCAGGCCAAACGAACCCTATGGATGAGCACGACTTGACTTCCTCTACGCGACTATACCCTCTGACCGTCACCACGTGCAAATCCGCCGTCAAATTTAATAACCACCTATGGACGACCGAAACTAAATAACCCAATTCTGGCTGCACAGAAATCCCAATCGAAAAACAGACAACAGATTTGACTTATGCTAATTCGATAGGTTTTGAGGAGTTGTGATTTTTTGATTTGGTTTTTTGTTGAATTGCACTTGAATTGGGAATTTTTTTGTTTGCCATTGGAATGAGGATTTAAGAAAGAAATGTACATAGTACAGACAAATGGAGTTAAGAAATGACTAGGGTTTAAAATGGAATATTTATAGGTAGGTCAGAATTTGAGATGAATGGGCATGATTAATTTGGATTGAATGATGAATCACCCGAAAAGGTCGTTTTGTCTCCGGAACGCAAATGGGCCAACCCATATATCAACATAGATGTTTTCGATGGTTTAAAATCAATGAAACAGGTTTCAAGCCCTAATTCCATCGGATGAAGAAGTTATATTAAAATAAGCTTATTTCAAATTGATTTCAATTGATTTCAATTAAATTGATTTCTAGGTGTTTCAGCCGTACGATCAGACGACAAGCCCGATCATTACGAAACTTGAAATCCTATAATAATGCACGCTCACGGATCTGATGAAACTAGTTTCGTCGAAATCCGAGTCAGTGGCCAAAATGGCTATTTTCTCATTAATTAAATAAATTAATATTAAATTAATCAGTCACTTTTTCATTTTATAGTTTAATAATTTACAAATTCTATCATTTTTAGTTTCTTAATCATTTACAATAATTTAAACAATTTAGATATCAAGTTTAAGTTAATTAACTTATCAATTACAGTATTAAATTTTAATTTCAGTAAATTCATAAATAAAAATAAGAACTCCAAAATTTCATTTATTTGATTTTCAATCCTGTTATTAAATCAATTATCATCTTATGGATATAACTACCATTGGTATACATCTTAGTGCATTAATAATTTCCAATTTCATCTTAGTTTCAATTACGTAGTATTAAATTTCATTTACTTAGAAAAAACTAGTGCGAACCCGTGCTTCGCATCGGACCACACTCAACCTTCTATCGTCATAACATGTTTAAATGATTTATATGGTTCGTTGATTAATAAATAGTGATCTTTTTTATCAATTTTTAAATAAGTTTGCATTTTGTTTAAAACTTGTGCATAAATCTTTGAAAACAGTAATGCAGATAGTACTGTGCTTGATAAACAATTGCAAAATATCAAGCAAAAATGATTTCAAAGATAAAATTTCCACACAATACACATATAAATTTATTGTGTGCATCAACTGTTGCTCCATGCATCAGCTGTATTATATTTAACTTCATTTGGTGAGATACCTTTATCAACCATTCCTTTAATACTTGATGTTCGTTGATTCCATTTGCTGCTTCGGTAATAACTATCTATAAGAGCAGTGCAGGTAACAACATTTGGTTTACACTTGACCATTGATCCAAAAATGCCAAAAGCAATGTTGACATGATTCATGAGAACGCAAGTGTTGATGATGATCCCATAATTGACTATGTCTAGGAACACATTATGCAGCATCATATTATTGTAGAATGATAAGATTAGAGGATAAAGAGATTTATTTCTATTTTGAACGATTCTTGTGAAAAATATGCTAAATCTAAAGCATACATATTTTATGTCTGAAGTGTTGGAGCTAACAACCATTATTCAATAATATTTATTTTAATGTGAAGAATATCATTGTATTTCTTTTACAGTCAAAGCAAATTCAAGAAGCATTTAATTGTATTTAATGCTTTTGAGCTTTCTGGTTCCATTCCTAATTCCATCTAACATTGTTGCTGTATTTTGGTAACGTTGGATTTCACCAGACTTGACTGCAATTTGTGAAAGTAGGATCAGTGGCTGAAAATTTTCAAAACAATCAATGGCATAGATTAGTTAAAAAAATAAAGTCAATTAGATTTAATAACTTTAATAATATGAATAATCCGAAAAACTATGATTTTAAAAATTTATTTTTAGCTATCAACAATGGATATCATTGGAAAGCATATTAAATTTGAGATTTAATAGTGAAATCGATTCTTAAATCTAATTAATGTAGAAAAAGTTATCACATTTCAAATTTGGAATAGAAAGAAATTAAAAACGTGTTGTTCATTTTTTAAAATATGAAGAAGGCCTATGTTCTCTTGAAATCTAACTAAATAATAATATTATAGTATACATCCATTTATTATAAATTGAATTCCAATTATTTATAATTAATTCCAATAAATTGATTTGCTTCAATTCCAATATTTTTATTAAGTTCATTATTACTCTATAAACATAGTTAACCTTTGTTTTACCTTTCATTACCTTAATATACTCCAATTTAACAACTTCTAAACATTGTATTACATTTCATATTAATGTAACATTTATTTACATTTATTAAAAATTGATTTCCAATTTCAGTTCATTGTAGTTTCATTCGGTTTATCAATAATTAGCTTTAATTACCATTGTTACATTTCGTTTTAGTATTTATTACATTGACAAATCTCCAATCTTTATTTCTTTCAAATTAAATTATCAAAATCTTATTAAATTAACTAATTTAAATTATCAAAATTTACGGGTCGTTACATGCTTTCAACTTCAAATACTATAAGGTCTTAATAGATACACCATTAATAGAATTATATACTAAACTCCATAAGCGTGGCGTCGATTCACGCTCATTAAGAAGAGGAATGGAGTTTAATTTGGAGCAGTCAACAAGCACGTGATGACGAATATAATAGGGATAATTTGCATTTTGGTCTACCCTTAATTCAAATTTGAAACACATAGTTTATTCTTTATTTATTTGCTGCTTTAGTTTGTTTTGTATTTTTGTATTTTTATTTCAAACTTTAGATTTTTTAGAGCTATATGTGTTAGTTTAGGGATTCAGGTCTTAGGGTATTGATTCCAAGTGGAGTTACTAGACACAGGACTAGTATATTCAGATTGGCAGAGAGTGCGATTTTACATTTGTTGTGAGCATCGTTTGTATAACTCTAGCTGTAACTTTGGAGGAAGCAGTATGCATTAGGCCGAAGCTAGGTATATTTATGCATTACTTGATTTTTTTCAATTACGTTTCTACATTATTTATTTGTTTATCTACAAAATATTTTAAATACCTTATACATATCCCTCTAGGGTATACTGTACAATCCTAATAAGTGGTATCAGAGCATGTTATTAGAAAAAAGCAGATATAGTGTCTTACCCTAACTGCTGTATATTTAGCGAGAGTCAGTGCATATATAGTCCAATAAGTTTTATTAAAACAAATTTTTCATATTGGAAATATAAAAGTAATTTTTTTAAATCTATTGATTTTGTAATTGGAATATCATTGAAAATGGATTGGATATGGTGGATAAGAAAATTTTTCCCTTATTGTTGATGCTATAAATATTCTTACCTCGGCAGTTGATAAATTTGAATTTAAGTTTATCTCCCATTATTTGAACGCATAGGAAATCTGGAGTGCTCTCGATGCAATGTATGGAAGAAAAATCAATACTTGTAAAGAACTCTCTAAAGCTGATACGAGAGCAGAACTTTGTTTCGTGGGGTACATAAAAGAAGATTCAAACGCTGATGAGAAAGATGGCGATGATAACGACTCAACGAATGATGAGATAAGTGATTTTTCAATTAAAGATTTAACTCTTTTATTTCACAATTAACTAAAACTGTTAATGATCTTGGATTGAAAAATAATAAGTTGAAAAGCAAAAAATTTAAATTCCGTCTCAAAAGCGAAAAATTGGAAAACGAGTTTGAATATATTAGGAAAATTGAAAATTTCTATTGTAGAAAATGTTTGGAATATGAAAAAGAATTTGTTTGTTTTAACGAATTTTTTTAGAAAATCGAAAAAGAAAATTAGATTTCAAAGAAAAATGAAACCAAGCAATTTACAAGAATAACCCAGTACTAAAGAGGTTGTACAATTTTGAAATTTTCAAATATGGAAAATGTGCAGATTTTATAAGATGAATTGATCAAGTTAAAGAAAATTTCAAAACTTTTGGGAACAAAAACGTGATTTGAGAAATAGAATAACTGAAATTATTCGATCAAATCACAATTTAAAGAATGGATTGAAAAACTCAAGGATTTTGAAAAACTTGAATTTTAAAAAAGCTAGTGTTTTGAAAGTGAGATGCTTGAATTTAAGGCCAAAGTAAAAGTGTTCGAAAATAAAAATACAGTCTTAACGCAGAGTGATTTTGAAAATAGAGAGATTGCTATTAAATGTTGTTCTAAGCAAATAAATGAGAATAATCTCTTAAAAATAAAAACTTAATGAGCTCGAGTCAATTATTAAAAAAATTTCTATAGGAGAAAAATCTTTTAATATGTTATTAAGAAATCAACACTTTGCCAATACAGAAAAGGACTTGGATTTGAAAATGTATCAGTTCATAAACAAATGACAAATAACACCATAAGGGGGAGAAGTGTGTTTCCAAAATGTGTGTGAAGTGTGGTAATATTGGACATAGTTATAATAACTGTCGAAATAGAAACATAAATAAACGAGTCAAACAAATTTGGGTTCCTAAGGGTACGGTTATTAATATCAACGGTTTTCCATATAAACAAATTGGTGCCAGTGATTTCAATTATGTGGTCTTACATCTCTTGCTTGACGACTCAATTCCTCCTCTAATATGTTGGTAAGGAGATAGACTAAGGAGCAACTAGGATGGAGGTAGATTTCAAGTGGTTCTACAAATTTGATGAGTGATAATTATAAATTTCCTTAGCCTAGGAAAATGAAGTGGAGACCACTAACTTTTGATAAACATGGTAAATGCAAATGCAAATGCAATTTCAAAGATAAACGAAGAAGATTTTATTGAGAGACTTGAATATTGAAGCAAATTCAATTGATATTGTGTACTCCATAGTGCGCTTGTTTGATAATACTTGATTTTCATACTTGACATTGATGATGAGTGTTCGAGAGACCAAACGTAAAACAAGTGTCTATGATACCATTGTTTTCTACCATGGGTAGCACAGTTAATAAGCGGTATCAAGATGAAATATTTTCATTCATTTCTTTTCAGAACATCTGGCATGACTTCAAATCTTTGTGATTTCTCCAGTTTGATATTTTTTGATAGTTCATATGTCGCATGGATTGAGTGATATTTTACACAATTTTTTCATGCACATGAGGAGAGTTTGCATTATTTTTCTGTTTTATTTTATTTTCAAAATCCCATAAACATGTTTTTTTCTTCATAGAATTTTTTTTGTTTTGAAAATTAAAAAATGAAAAATATGTTTTTGCATTTTAGGATTTTTCATTTTGCTCTCCATATTTATTCGTGATGTGATTATTTTTAAATGAGACAATTTAACTATATTTTTAACAAGGATTTTGAAAGAAACCTTCTTTTGATATAAGAGTCTTGACTAGGGAATACCTTTGAAAATATTAAAACTTCTTGAAATATATTTTTTAACTTGACATGGTTTTTTTAGAAATGGTTATATGAAATGATAGTTCTTTAATGTTGTGATGAAATTATTAGGATTAGTTATTGACATTCAGAACTTTAGACCAATGTTGGGGAAACTTTTTTCCGAGATTTGTGACGAAATTTTTGCGGTTCGGCCTTTGATTTTTGTTTTGATATATTAATGTGTATGTTCTTAGAATAAATGCTTTCTTTAAACAAATAATTCTTAAACAATTCATATTGCATTTTCAAGGATAAAATTTAAAACTGAAAATATTTTTGTAGGTTATTTGTAGTGAATTTACATTTGAAATTATATCACAATCGAATGAACTTTTATATCTGAGTTTCCAAAGTAGTTTTTCGATTACACGGATGATTTAGGATATTGCATTTTGTACTTGAATAAATAATGCCATTATTATATTTTTTGACAGTCAAACTTCATTATAGATTCCATTTTTGATAATTGCATATCCCACTTCATCTTTGGATCTATATATTCTATCAGTTCACCTTACTTTCTTTCTTTTCACTATAATTATTGTTCTTCTATGAGTTTCCAAAATTGACATACCCATAATTTATTATTGAAAGAATATGAAAATAGATACACATATGATATGACGGACTCCCTAAGTACCTAACATGCCTATAAAATAGTTCTGTCGGTGCTCGTCAAGTAAAGTCCATCCTCATCCAAGAGATCTCACAACAATGCATCGTCGAAATGCTATTGATCTCATCTATAATGAGTTAGGGATAAGTTATTCTAGCTTAAATAATATGTGATAGTCACGTACACTCTCATCTAGGAGACCTCACGATAACGCATGGATGGAAGTAATTTGATCTCACAATGAATTAAAATAATCCATTTAATTGCAAAACATCTTACGGGCTATGTCATTTGAACCCACTACATATAACTACACTTATTTTTGTCACACTCTTCCGCTTATGGGATATGACTTTGATGAATATAGTTACTATGATTTTTGCTTGATTTTTACATTAAATATTCAATGTCATATTTCCATCATGTTTCATCATTCATATCTCTTTCTTCCCGTGTTAATTAGATATTTATGCTTTTGATGAAAACAAAAGGGGGAGAGCGGTTAAGATTTTGTGACATTATTAATTTATTTTTAATATTGAAAGAAATAATACTAGTTTAATATTTTATTCTCGAACACATATGCCACATATATAAGGGGAGCATATCAGTAGGTGGAGCATACTATACATATTGAGACAATTATGCTATGATTTTGATCTTATGACATCGAGTGCATGCCCAACACATGTTACACTTATCAAATCTTAGCATGTTATTTGTTATCATAAAATGCGTCCTGTTTGATGATTACAAATATGTTTTTATATTTGATTTTGTTTTCAGAGTGTGCTATTGGTTAAAAATCATCGAAGCACAATTTTGTTTCTAGTTAAACTATCGTCCACTACATCTCATATGCCTGATTTACATGTATTACACTTCAAACACGTCTATTTTTATTTGTAAAATAATGTATATATATTATTATTATTAAAAAGGAAACACTATCAGATATTGCAGCTATTTTTCTTTTAATAACAAATATATGTTATATCTAATGTGTTTGTCTAAAGTTTTGTATTTATAAGTTTTTGTTATAAAATATTGTTTATGGAGAAATTTCCTTTTATTGTAATAAAGTTCAATGGTATATACGTCCATACATAAAATTAGACAATCATACGTTATTTTGATTGTATATACGTCCATACATACAACTAGACAATGAGACATTATATTTTGATTATATAAACATCCATACATACAATCAAACAATCAGCGTATATACATCTGATTGTATATATGAAGAAAGGAGAATAAATAGAGATCAGAAGTAAAGAATTGTACAAGCAATTAGACATTATATTTTGGAAGATACAATAGAGTTTGTTTATTATTATGTATAGATTTTATTTTCAATATAGGTAACAAACTCTCACAAATCCTCCTCGATATCTTCTTCCATGTATTCTTCCATACATATGTCCACTCCACTAGCCTATATAAACTCACACTGTAGCAAAAGGAAAAATCATCGGTTTTTAATAC
Organism: Allium cepa; assembly: GCA_030765085.1. Taxonomy (NCBI): domain Eukaryota; kingdom Viridiplantae; phylum Streptophyta; class Magnoliopsida; order Asparagales; family Amaryllidaceae; genus Allium; species Allium cepa. Next base: position 515,487,025 of record CM060941.1, read on the forward strand.
AACCAAAAAAGACAATTTTGTCTTCTCCTTCATCAACAACTTTGTAGAAATCCAATTATATGTAAAGGCTGCATTATCCTCCATCTCAATATCTCAATTAATATCATCCCTCCAACATCTCTTCAACACTCATCAGCACAAAGACCAGACACAAAACATAGTAGTTTTCATTTAATTCAATTCAATAAATGTGAATAGGGTATATCTCACGATACAATTCAATAAGATACTCAAAATATTTTCTCATTTATGTTTTCGCATTATTTTTCCATTTGTCTACGAATTATTTTAAATACCCTATTCACCCCACTCTAGAGTATACTGCATGATTCTAACAACATTCTACCGTGTTTGTCCCACTGCATTTTGCATTAAAGCTATATAAGGAAAACCCCTTATTTCGCCCTTTACTTCCTTACAAAGGCATTTAATACTAATTGCTAACTTATTTATATTACGCGATTAACATGTTATTAATTATACGTTTTACGTTAATATAGACACACACACATGTAATTGTATATATGTAATTATACAAACACACATGTAACTAAATATTTCTAAATGTGTGAAGATTTTTTGTCCTATACTGATCGTTTAAATGTTAAAGTTTCTAAATTATACAAGTCCAACTCCAAACGGCAACTTACAAAATAGCCAATATTCTTAGCCAAACCATTGGACTTTCATAAAATAAACAGAATCTTATACCGAATGTATTCTATATTAAAATTGTATAATTAATACTTCTATTTTAAGGAATAACAATTACAATATAAATCTATTATGTTCTATTCAACTTTTACATAAACGAATCTAAAGTGAAAAGCAATTTATATTTAATTCACGGAAATAGGTAGTGCAAACTACAAATAAGGGAATTCGTACCTCACAAAAGATTTCCTAACTAAATTTCCTTTTTGAATCCTTTAACACATCAATAAAGAAGAACCAGAAGTGGAATAGAATATAAGACACCCAAATTGCAATATCCAAACAAAGACTACTATTTTAATATAAAACAGTTCAGATGCCAATAAGAATTGACATTTCGCTTAAGGAAATTTTGGGGTTTTAGTTTTAATTTTAATTTAATGTTTTCATGAAAAAAATGCCGAAGGCATAAAACATATGCAAGTTTAACTATACAAATACTAAAATGAAAAAAAACTTAGGATTCCTATTTACTGATGATTCCCATCCTTTTCCTTTATATTTGATTACGCCTGCCTCAAATCATTTTTAGACCTCTTCCTTTTGAAATAAAAAATAATTGGATTATATATGAATTACATTCAAAATTTCAGGGAAGGGAGAAAAATATAATTAGAAATTGAACATTAAATGCTTAAATCCCGTATTTGAGAATCCTAAAATTTATGAATCGTACAGAAGAAAGAGACTAATGGAACTCTACTTGTGTTCCTAAATAATTTATAAATAAAAGTGAGGGGGCTGGTCTCATATTATATTGGTTAGAAGGCATCACAACTGTTAGATTTAAGTTTGTTTAAAATAGTAAAATCTAGTCCTTTAGGTATGCACAAAACTCTAGTGCCCTTTACATTCACCGGTTGACAGTGCTTCTTCAAGAAGTCGACTGCTAGTTGTTGACCGACCCAAAGAAGGCAGTCGACTAGTAGCCTATATTTGGAATGTTTTTATTAGTTGCTGTTATTATTTATTTAATTCCTTATTCACTTTTATTACTATTAATGTTCATTTCAACATTTACTCACCCCCAAGTTCCAAATCAACGTTAACAAATTTTTTAAATATTTTAAAACGTCAAATGTTAACACTAATTTAAAATTTAAGTTTGAATTCTATTAGAATTATTTTGAATTCAAAAAGTAGACATTGACAAAATTTTCATTTGAGTTTCAATTACAAAAATTTATGAAATTGATCAAAAAAATTTCCATGGATGCAATGATGTAACTTCATTGGCCAAATTCCAACATTTACAAAATTTTCATTTCTAGCCTTCTAATGGCATTAAAGCAACCCTCAAAAATGGCGTTTATTCTTTTATTTTTCCAGCCACCATTATCCCATTTAAAATTACCACATAACTTCAGTCGTGAAGAGGAGAGTTGGTCCTATAATTTGGTTGTCGTCGTTGAATTTTTGGGGCAACGGTGAAGAGAACTCGAGCTCCGACCCAAATAACTCTCCCAATGAATAGTATATAAAGTACAAGGAGTTAGGGAGGTAGAAAGGAGAGTAGAAATAGCTCTTCATCGAGTCAAATGACTCTTCATCGAGTTTATTTCCTTAGTCTTGTTTCCATTGAGATTTGTTGAGTTACTTCGTACCATCATTCTAGATAGTCCTAATCATGTTGGAGTGAATCATGAAGGTGAAAACCATATCGATGAAAATCTCCATCTTGATGTTCTGACTTCTAGTTTGAATAGGCTTTGTTAAAAACTTAGTTAATGCTTGCCACTCATATTATGCTTTTGTTGAAAACAAACTATGCTCTAGATCTAGACAAGTTCTGAATTTCTATTCCTTGTTTACGGATAGTTGTTTAAAAATTTATTCGAAAGCATTTATCTCATCCGGTAGACATTCCTTTAACAGTTTTAAATAGTTAGAGTTCATTGTTCATTCTTTGTGCTAAGGATAAGATCCATGCTTTAGAGATCGTTCCATGCCTTGGATGAGCATGCTCTCTCCTTGTTGTGTACTGTTTTTTTTGCTTTTCTATCGCTAACGAGAGCTTTGACTTTGGGACTTTCCAGTGCCGAACTCTTCAATTCGTCGCCAAGTATCTTTCGCATCAGATTTCTACTAGCCATCAAGTGGAATCCATCTAATTAGAGGAATGGTAATTGCGATAGCAATGGCGATGATGAGGGTGGTGAAGCTGCTTGCTTCTTAGTAGAGATAGTTAAAGTTTGAGTTGCGCTTGACCTATGTTGGTTCTCAAGCTTGTATTAGCTCATATTTGCATAGCCTTGGAGACTATCTATCTTTTGCTAACTCCTACTAGTGCATCGTTGTTCTTGTACTACACTTGCATTCCAATAACATGGTTCGCTTTATGAATAGCCATGTTAAATGATTCCATCACTAAGATTTTCCTTTTGCTCCATTTCACATGTTTTTGGAAAGAAAAGTTTCCGTTCACTTAAGACAGAAGTTCCATTACCTATGGTTCATCGATAATGTGTATTTTCTAAAATATAATTTAATTGCTCGACACAGCTCATTTTTCTAGCACGAGCAAGCTCTCTATATAGGATAGTCCATTCATCACGTACATAACTCATATGTTGTAGATCGGTCAATGCTTCGAATTCGATTGATCGGCATACATTGATATGCTTTGGACTCAAAGCGTTGGTCTAACGGGTTTTATTTTTCAAAATAAAACATACTTGATGATGTCAAACGCCAAGCTTCCTTGCTTAGGATGACTCACCGATCACCCTAACTATATTTTCTTTAAATAGGTCATTTTCCCTTCGACCGACTGTTAGTCATAAAGAATTCCAGTTCCATAGCACTCTAACTATTTTAGAGTAGCATTTATGATGTTCATCCTCTCTTTTTATGATCTTTTCTGTGAACTAAGTCCCAATTACCCCTTGTCTAAGTGTGTCTGCCCAACTTTGACCCTAAATAGGGGAAGTCCAACGATACCTGCTTTAGATTCTCAATAATTATCCTTGCTTATTCTTGACCAAGAGTGTCCCACATAACCGTTCACATTGTCATAGGAGTCCAATCGTGCTGTTGTTTCTATCTCTAGAAACTAGCACGTGAATTATTCAATTTTAGCATCCTTCTTGACATTACCTACCTCCAAGAAATGGTTAACTCCTGCAAGCTAGTGTTGAATTATCTTATTGACCCCTGTGTGGTTATTCCTTACCGATGTTTTTTATCTCCACGGATTAGTGGGTTCTGATTATTTTGGTCGAGTTTTCCTTGCAGACAATTTCTATGAGTAGTTCAAATTCTATATTGCTTTCTATCGTCGGTGAACATAGTTTGCAATATTTACCACACTTATATGTTTTTATCATGAACTAAACTTTGTTCATGAAGTTTTCTACAGTGAGTTCGAGCATTAGTGTGAGTTAAACATGTAGAGAAAATTATCCAATTGGCCCTAGTCCGATGGTTCTTCCCCAGTCATGTCTTGGATCGGGAAAGCCATATAATAATTATCTTTAACTTTCTACGACTATCCTCATCCATCCTCGACCGAGCATGTCCTGCTTGATTGCTAGCGCCATCATTGAATTTCGTTCAGGTACAAGTTTCAATATGTAGAAACTAGCACGAGGATTATCTGATTCTAATTACCATCCCTTGAAGTTTCCTATTTTTAGGGAATAATAGAATTTTTGAAAGTCGATGATCACACCTTCCCAACATTTCCAATCTCCAGGCAATGACAGATTTTTGAAGATTGGAAGATGGTTTGTTTTGAATGTTGTCAATCTTTAAATAGTTTCAGATTCTAGAAGGTAGGGCAGAAGACTCGATCGAGCTCCTGCTTCTATCTCTTAAAGCTAGTGTATCGATGGCTCTATTCTAGAGGTTTATTCACAATGTCACTAATCTTTGAGAGATGGCGTAATCCTAAAAGATGGGACCGAAAGATGTAGTCTTTTCATAAGTAGGTTATCTATCCTTCTAGCCTTCACCAGACTTAAGGCGATGGCATATTCTTAGAGGCTGAGGCTGAATTATCCTATCGATTCCCGGTTTGGTTTTAGGAGCATTCTCTTTATTGCCAATATTTAAGCGGTAATGATAATAGAAGATAGATTTTCTTATCAATTCACCTCATTACCATCTATCTTTGGATAGGGACATATTCTTAAGGACTATGTGCATCTTCACCCTATCGTCGCCTATCTTTTGGCGATGGCAGATTTGTAGGTGTTAAGTTTTTTCCTTCCTGGCCCTATCTATCTTCAAGAAATGCTAGATTCCTAAGGTAGGGAAGGTGGTTCTTTTTCGACGTCGTCTGTCTTAAAGCAATACTGAATTTCGAAAAGTTTAGGGTCGATTTTCCCATCGTCGCAGGGGATTGACCTTCATGGTATTGCCAGAACAACGTTGGTAATTGACCCATTGGCCCTAATTTTAATACCTTCTCAATGTCTCTAGTCTTTGGGAATCGTCAATATAAAGGTTATGGGTCAATTTGACCCTTCGACCCCAATGGTTAAGACCGTCATAATGTCATCAGTCCACGAGCAACGTTGGTATTTAGAATATTAAATCATTTATGAGAGACCTGATATCCTGATCAGTACTTCAGATTGCCTCCAGTCTGATTCTCAATCTTGCTCTGGGATAAGGTAAGTCTGATAGTTAGATTCCTAATTTTCCTTGACTTTCCTTGCTCATTAATAATCGTGCGCATCCTTCTTAGCTGCTAGCCTTATCTCGAAAATTTTATTTGCAACAAGTTGCGTTTCTTCAGAAACTAGTACTTCACCACTTGATTCCAAGTGTTAAATTTTCGATGCTTCCAATCTCTGGGCTATAGTGTGATCCTGCTAGTCTTTGAGCAGTAACGATTTTCTTAAAATTGGTTTCTCTTTCTAGTAGGCCAACATCAGTTCTCAGAAGGTAGGGCTCAATTTGACCATCGACCTGACTTTTTTGGTCCTTTTCAACGATGTCAGAGCTACGCCGTTTCTTAAAAGATGTGGGGTGATGTAACCATGGAACCAATGGTTAAAACCTTCTCGACATTGCAAGTCTTTAAGCAACACTGATTTTTGAAGGTGTGGTGGTGATGTGACCATCGACTCAGCGGTTTAGACCATCCTAACATTGCCAGCCTTACGATAATACTGGTTCGTGGAAGGTTAGGGATCGATACGATTCATTGATCCGACGGTTTAAATCTTCTTGACGTTGCCAGTCTTAGGAAAACACTGGTTCTTTGAAGGCTGGTGATCGATGCGGTCCGTCATATGGAGATTTAAACCTTCCCGACATTGCAAGTCTTGGGACAACGCCGATTCTCAAAAGGTTAGGGATTGATACGACCCGTTGATCTGGTGATTTAAACCTTCCCGACGTTTCTAATCTTGACCATGAGTGATTAGAGTAGTACATTAGATGTATGGAGTTTAGGAGAAGGAATGAGGATGAAAAATTTCTCGATACTGAGCTAAATAACCAAGTATCGAGTTATTTCCTTTATTACATTTTCAATGAATTTTTCCCAATGAATTGTATATAAAGTATGGGTGGTAGAAAGGAGAGAAGAAATAACTCTTCATTGACCTAATTTACTCTTCACCGAGTTGTTTCCTTTGCCCCATTACCATTGAGATTTGTTGGGTTACTTCATTACATCATTCTAGATTGTTCTAACCATGGAGTGAATCATGAAGGTAAAAACCATGTTGGTGAAAACCATGAGCTTTGAATTGAGGTTAACCTGGCTTGGTGTCCGACCCTAGTAGTCCAAAGGTTGGAGTGCTTTAACTCCTACCTGGGAGTTTTGGGTGTCCTAGCCGAGTCTTGCTCGATGATGATTCCTTGTTGTCTAACCTGAGAGTTTTGGGAGTCAGGCCTGAGTTATACTCAGTAACGATTGCTTGGAATCAGACCTGAGAGTTTTGTGAGTCAATCCTGAGAAAACATATTTCATATCGAGTTAAATGGATTGGTACCATTTGTATAGTTACTAAGGACTATTTGTAGTTTGATTGGAGAATTTGTGTGCCATACCTGAGTTAAACTTAGTGACAATTGCTTGGAGTAAACTAAGAATTTAGCGTAACGCCCTTGAATTTTAATTAACATCATTCAGGATATTTAATTGGATAAATTAGATAGAATAATGTGTACAATTAGGAGATGAGATTAATAAATTCAATGGTCGTGTGTTAATGAATAAACTAAAATAAGACTTAACTAAATTAAGAAGGAGGAATTTGCTAAGGGGAAAACTTGAAAATGGGGCTACATTTCTTAACATAAATCTCTTCCTCCACTTACATAAATTTTCACTCTTTCATTCATAACTCGTCACCAACTTTCGACCGACCATTAAAAGCTTCAAGAGGAGCAATAAATTGAAGAAAAAGCTAAGGAAGTAAAGCTAGGAAATTATCTCATTCTCCAATTAACTGATCAAGGTGAACAATCATGTTTATCATCTCATTTTCTATGTTTGGATCGGTTATGGGTTATACCCGATTCATGTTTGTGATTTTGGCTTCGGTATAACCATTCAAATCTTTGTTTGTATAAGACTTAGGTGTAATAAAATGTTAATGGTCTAATTAAAACATTTTATTATGTTGAAGTATATGATTTAGAGATTTTTGGCGATTTTTGGGGATTTTTCTTTGGTCGTTAACTAAGGTAATTAAATTAATCAAGCCTGAAGGCTAAACTGCACATTGCTTCCACCTCGGTTAAAGCCAGAGGGAATTTGCTTTCAAAAATTGATTTGGGGAAGAAGTATAGTGTTTTAAGAATTTTTTTGACTTTTATGTACTTTTAATTTTTTGAAAGCATATATGGAAGGCCCTTGACTAATAACAATTAGACAAGCAAGATAAAACATCATTTTAGTAGGCCCAGATGTTCCCTCCGACTCCAAAAGTGGCTTTTATCCCTTCGTCCAAGTTGAACAGTGGGCATGGTGATAAAGAAAAAAGGGGCGAAGGGTTGGGGAGCTGCTTCCTATGCTTTTAAATGGAAATAAAACTTGCTTTCAACCTAGTCGAAGGGGGATCCTTCGATTGTATAAATTTTTATAAAAAAGATAAGTTTTATATACTCAAGGAAGGGCCACGAATGGGATCTTCAAAAGCAAAACCTTCAAAAGTTAATGTTTTAGCTTTCTAGAAAAAAATTTATACCCTTCGACAAAGTCGAAGGGAAAGGGGAAGGAAAAATCCAACCTTTCCATTGTTTTAAAGTAAAAGTTTTAATACCTTTTGAAAAATCAAAGGGTAAACATTCCGACAATGTCGGAAGTATACTTTCGAAGGGTTGGTTCCAACACCAACACTTCATTGTTTTTGAACGGTTTCAAAATATTTTGATTTTGAAAGGTTTGATTCCAAAAGGTTATGAAGGGGTTACTTTCAATGATTGTGAAAGGTTTTGAGTTTCAATGATTTGAAAGATTTTGAGTTTCATTGCTTTTGAAAGGTTTATAAATGGTTTTGTAAGGTGGGATAACCCAGGCTTTCGACAAGGTCGAATGGTAGAACCTTTCGACTGGGTCAATTAGGAACCTTTCGATAAGGTCGAAAGGTAGGGCCTTTCGACAAGGCCAAAAGGTACGGTTTTATGATGCTTTCAAAAGAAAGGTTTTTGAAGGGGAAAAGTTTGGATGTTTATTTGCATTCGAATGGGACTTCATTCGAAGGGATTTGGGGGGCTATTTTTAGCTATTTTTCTTAAGTAAAACTTTGCTAAGTTGAAGGGGTTACTTCAAAGGGTTATAGAACAAAATACTTACCTTTGTTTGTATATGTAAGGGGGATCCTTATATAAAATGAATGTTAACATACGGGGTGGGTTTAATGTTTTTGATACATAATTGGAGGTTACAAACAGAAATATGCTTTCAAAAATATACATTTGGGCTATCAATGTGTTTTTATTTAATTTAACCTAATTGGTGATACCAAGGGGAATAGGTTAAACAAGTAGTATATATGGGAAAAATAAGTAATCACGAGGATCATGATTTTTTTTTAAATAATCATGGAGATCATGATGTTTTAATTTTCCAAGTGATGGGTCCTTGGTTAACCTAGGAAAACCATTGAATACGTGGTGGATAGCCCACGTCAAATTTCTAAAGTAAAGAATGTTTTGCCAAAGGTGGTTAGCCTCGGAATTTGGCACCCAAGGGTTCACTGTCATCCTAGGTGAACTATGGAGTGTGTTGTGGATAGCCCACACCATCTTTTATTAACAAAATAATGGATAATCTACATTTATTTTAAAAGGATTTATGACAGATAGTCCTATTAAATTATAACGGATTGTCATTTTAAAGATTTTAGAGGGGAACTCTAATAAATTGATTTTAGATGGGAAATCTAATAATTTTCTTTTAGATAGGATATATAATAAATGGGTGGATGAGATATCCAATACACATGATTTATGGCTTTATTTCTTATAATGTTAAGACTAATCATTTTGTGTGCTGGGGCATAGTAAATGGTCTACGAGTTTTGTTTTGGATACTAGTGAGGGAAAAACTTGTTCTGCTAAGCGACGTGGTCTTACTAGATATCTACTTATGATAAGAGATGATAGGGGATTGTTCATACCAGACTTATTGTCTGACTCAAAGTTTGTGTTTATCCACAAACTCTCGGGTACTCAAAATTAATTTGAGTAGTCTGAGAGTGGGGGACTTTCAGGTTTTTAGACGAATAAGCTTTCGAAGACGTGTAGGAGGCAGTGTTAGCTATATAGGAGCTATTTTTTGTATTCAGCTGTGATGTACTAAGAACTATGCAAATTTCATATTATTAGTTCTCTGTTCATCATAAGGGGACATCTTCATATGTCGCCCTAATCATATTTTGTACATATTTATATGATATGAACGTGGTTTACGTCTGGGATTATGTAATTAAATCTGAATATTATTCATAAGAAATGAGAAATTTTGTTTCGTTGAAGTTTATTTTTTTTCTTCATATTCTTATGTTCATATGTATCAATATTAACTATGCCACATTCGATCGCCAAGAAATAACAACTACAGATGACTGCAACATCAATAGTGGTTTGTTTTGGGCCTTTGAAGGCGGGATGTTACAAGTTGATACCAGAGCATGGTTTATGTACTTAAAAGGAATTTGAACCTTAAAAGATTTTTTAAAGCATAATCTAATGAATATAAAATATGGTTGGGCTTGAGAAAGCATTATAGTAACATATGTGTACTTTGCTATAAATACGTAAGTATGTATTCCCCACTCTCTTAGACTGTTCTTCTGTATCTTACCAATATTGGATTTCAGGTAGTATGGAAGTAATATATGGAGGCAGGAAACGAAAGAGTGAATCAAGGTGGGGGACGCAATGCAACAAATGGGAATGTTCGACCCAATACTAGGAGAAGCCAGGGTGGTTAACTAAATTTTTGGTCAATACCCCAAATAGTGCTTCGATAGTAAAGAGGAGGTTGGTTAAGTAGAAGGGGACATTAATTTGAATAGTGCAATGCATGCGCAAGGTTTAACCTTTTGAACGCATGGTTTATTACCAGAGGTAGGCTTGGTCTGAACCTTCGTGAAGTTTTTTCTTTATAACACAAATGAAAATTAACCAAATATTCTCTTTTAAAGTCGTACTCTAGCAATTCCGAAAGCTTTGAGCGATTGGTTTCCTTGGCAATAGGGTAAAGAAAAGGATCCTGGGCAGTATGTGAGAACCTTTGATCTTGTCGAAAGGTTTTATCACTTTTAGGAAGTTGTCTTAATCTGGCCGAGAGGTACTAGAATTCTAGCTGCTGGATCAAGCTGCATGCTTCTGCATTTATACTACCCTTAAGGGCTTGATTGATTGGTTAATAACTATGGGTGGTTGATTACTACTAGAATATAAGTATCTACTAACTATAGTTGAAGAATTCCAACTAGAATGCCAGTAACAACAGAAGATCATTACTTATATTATTCCAAATTGGCTGTCGGCCTTATCGAAGGGCAAAAATAGAAAACTCAACATCTTTCGCAGCTTGAGATGATAGCTTTAATCAACTGATCTTTAGACTTATCGGCCTGAACCTTTTGGAGGAACTGATCCTGTAAATCGGTGTTATAACAGAAAAGAGATAAGTAATTAACAAAACGATTCACAGAATCAGAAGACCTCCCTTGCCATCCATAGCAAGACTTTACTTTCATTGAATTTCAAAAATTAGATCCCAATTAGGGTTATGGAATTATGACCAAGAAGTTACAAGTTTCTTCGAATGAAAAGAAAAGGTCCCCTAAAACAGGACACTTTGGGTCTTATTTATTGACGTAGGCAGCACTCCCTCCGACCTTATGTCTTCGTCTGATACGGAAGGTTGCCTCTTGTATGCAGGTGCAAATCTTTCAGTCTTTCTGAAATATTGTTCCTTATACACGATTACAGGTCTCTCATTATTGTCGAAAGGTTTATTTGTTGTGTATCATCATGGTCTTCTGAATGCTGCCAAAGGGTCTTCCCTTCTCTTATTTTAGGAACATGTTGCCTTTACCAGAAGGTTTGTTATATGCATAACATGTGAACCTTCCGAAGGCACCGGAAGGTTTATAGCCTTTGTAAACCCTTTAACTTCACTAGAATGTTCCTTACTTGACTACTGCTGAAAGTTGCATTTTCCCTGGATGATGGTAGAAGGTTGTTTTAAGTTGACTTATGAACACTACTTTTACCTAAACCTTTTGGTATCATCGAAAGGTGTCTTGTAGGTATATTATCTGGCCTGAAAGGATTATTACGCTTTCGATAAGGTTCCATAAGGTCATATGTTCTTGCTTCCGCCTATTTTCCTACTTCAGAGGGTATGGAACTCTTAAACATTATAGTATGACACTCTACTTCCTCCATAAAAGGTCTTGAGCCGCTTCATATTATTGACTGGATTCCTTCGATCTCTTTGGAAGGTTTGATCCAGATCCTTTCCTTTCTATCCTTTGTTTAAGGTCCCATGGCTTAAACAGTAGGTGAATTTTCTAAGTAACATTTGCCACCTCCAAACGAAGGGATGCTCTTGACTTTCCAAGTCATCCTCTTCGAGAATCATGGAGTTCTCATCTTCATTTTCCTGCAAACATAAATTTCAAGTGTAGATTAAAGAGTTCTTTTAAGTAATTTGACCTTCCTCCAAATAAGGAAGTCATTTTCCAGAACTGATTTAAAACTTTTAGATTATCTTTCTTACTCCATCGTTCATCATCATTTTTGTAAGATTTAAAACTGCTCCTTACATCAAGTTAATTACATGACTTGAGATCCATTCAAATTCTATTTTAGCAATCTAAAGTTTTTATTTTATTTTCATTTTTGCTTCCCTAAAAGGAATTAAAGTTGCATCACTAAACCTTTCGATGGGATCGGAGAGTATTCCAACTTTAACTTTCCTTATTGTCGATAGGTCTAATTAGCTTAATGCTTAATCCTTCCACAACAAGCTTTCCTTGGAATTAGAAAGTCCTAAACCTTTCAATTCTTGTCTGTTCTACAAAATATCACATGACTAAGTAACAAATACATAAATACATTTTCAACTGTATAACATAACTTAAGAAATTTAAATAACACCAAAATATTCATATATATACATACATACATATATATATGAATATACTACTTCATATTACACTTTCAAAATGAACTACTACATTAACATCGTAGAAATAAACATCGAGGATAACAAAAAATAGCAAGATGACTTATTCTTTTTATCTTATAGCCCAACTGGAAAAGGCGGAAGGTTTGGAACTAAGTCAACAGGATTGATGACAATAGGCTCAACCCATATTGGCTGACATGGAGAATAAGCTATTAATGCAGGATTTTCTCTCGAGACATCCCAGATGGGTAAATCCATCCAAAATGTGTTCGTAGTCAGGTCGAAAAGCATAGGGTACATTGCTTTTATATATGAATTAGGAAAATTTGTTTGTGGGTGAACCTCATTACTGGATTGTGCACTAGCACCACTTGCACTTCTTACGGAAGATTCAATATGCTTAATGCAAAGCAACATCAACAAGGGGTGCTTTTGCATTGATGAAATCGGGATGAATCTGATGGAGGTTGCAATAGGAAATTGATTCTATTTTCTCTTGTTTTGTTGTTTTTATAGAAAAAATGCCTATATAACGAAAATTGAAAGGGAGAGAAGAAGGAAGTTGAATGGATCGTGTCAATGATTTTGGTGCAAAAAATAAGACGCTCTTCTGTTCTCTAGAACGTTTTCGTTAATGGCTTTCGTCTTTTTGTATGATTACTGCTTTACTTCTAATTTTGAAAATAATTCTTGGTTAAACCTTATTCGATGGAAATCTGCAAATGGTAGTTCTGATTCGACATATTATTATTATTTTATTTTTTTAGAATGGTTCAGGTTTTATTAGTATAAGCTTACTTTCAAATTTTCCCTTTGGTCCATTTTATATAAACCGAAGGGATGATTATAAGCATGAGACATGTAGTTGTCCTCATCTTATATTTGGCTAGTTTGTACTATGCTTCCTGGATCATCTATCGCTTAGCTTAAGTTACTTTAAGTGACCTATCTTGCAGACATGCCTAATAGGGGAAAACCATCTTCAAAAATAACTTAGTGTAGAGAACTATAGAGTAAATGGCTCCTGTACTAATTTTAACTTGGAGCATTCATCTTGGAAATAAGAACTCAAAAGTTAGGTTGGTACCACAAATCTTTAGAACTCGTAATTGTGAAACTTGCTTAGAGTGCCAAGCTCATGATGTCTACTAGTTTCACATAAACGGTTAACCAAATCATAATTATCTTAATATATATAACATATTCTCCATACCCTAATAACATAATGTTGGATAACATAATGTGATGTTTATAATATCGTAAATACTACCTGTTTCGCTACTTTAGTTCACACCTTGTTTGTCTCTGATTCAGACATTCCCCTTCGAGGATTGATGTGCTTCTTCACTTTCCGCTTTAGTCCATGACTTAATTGAGTAAATCTGAATCCTCTGCCATTCTGATTTTTCTACAAAACATTTTGCACGTGGTATTTCTTATATTTTAGCTGGAAATTGACAAACAAACCTAAAAGGCATCATTTACATAGATTAACAAATCATTATGGCTATTATATAAAAAGGAATTCATTTAAAATGTTAAGGTCTCATCTTTTCCTATAATGGGGATGATTGTAGATAGCTCCTTTTACTCCCTTGGCATTCCTAGTAATAGCATATTCTGAGCTGCACTTAATTATCAAAATCCAGCATTCATTCAATAATGACTCTGTGGGGACATTTATGATTGAGATCTTGACATTGTAGTTTATGGATTTCCTCGTTATCAAGGGAAGCTGAGAGTAAAAAGGCTTGAAGTATCCTTTGGAAGATTCTTTTGGCAGCATTCTTTTCCCAAGAAAATTATTTGACTTGGGTCAATTTTTTTGAGTAGAAGTCCTAAGATTTCATATCCAGATCAGGAATTTTCAATAATCAATAGCATCGGGATCAAATCCTTTTGATATTAATGATGGACTCTTACAAGATGTCATCAGACCCAAACTTGGGCATTAAGAAATAACAAAATAATACAACAGTCATTTTTTGGTATATCAGTATTATTTTCCATGATGAACGACATAAGGATAGAAACTTATATTTTCTGGTAAGAGACTAGGATCTTTAATCTGGAATAAACAGAAAAAGTACGAAAAGCCATATGTGGTAATTAAGTACCAAAGGTCCAAAATTCCTTGTACAACGCCAGATGATTAATAGAAGACCAGAAATTCACCAATATTTGGCAGTTAATAATGAAGGATTAGAAATTTAGCCTGGCGATGAGCAGTAAAAGATGGAACTATTGTTCTTGGTAATAAGCGATAGAAGACTAAAACGCCACTTTCAGACTTTTCATATTGGGAGATCAGAATATCATTCTTCGATAACAAATGATGAAAGACCAGAGTATCATTTCTGGTAATAAGTATTAAAAGAATAAGAGTGTACATCCTAATAATGAGAAATAAAAGGAAGTAATCCAATTCTGCATCAATAATGGAAGTTCAATATACCACCTCTGGTAATAAATAATTGTTGATCATAATATTATTTGTTGATATTAGATAACAGCAATTCAAAGCATCATTTTAGATATTAATTATAGAAATCTCGAAACCCTTTTTTGGAAATTAATAATAGAAAACCAAGATACCGTTTCTAACAGTTAACTGTAGAAGATCAAAATACCATTCCTGGCAATTAATAATAGAAGACAAGAATACCATTTCTGGCAATTAATAAAAGAAGACCAGAGTACCATTTCTGGAAATTAACTGAAGAAGATTAGAATACCATTTCTGGTAGAAATCCAAGAATTCTCTGTTTTTGTCCATTGAATATTGTTTGCTCCAAAAATGGTCACAAACCCCAGAAGTAGTGAAAGCACTAGTGAATGTACACAAATTCATAATATTCCAACACAGATCTCAGATCTAGATTAAGTAGAGAATAAAAATAAAGAAATAGTAAAAGTAAAATGGAAGAAAGCTAGAAAAGAACACAAGTTTATAGTTGTTCGACAATCTGGCCTACATCCACTCTGAATCAATCCTTTTTATTGCCTTTGCACTATAGGTACCATTACAAGCCTTTAGTATCATTCACAAAAATAATAGAGCTTCCGCATTCGAAAAGGAGAAGATCCCCCTTTTAGTTGCCATAGCACCCCTATTTATAGATGTAGATCCAAAAATGTCCGCCTAAAAACCTGGAACATCTTTTCTCCTGCGTGGGTGGTCCCTTAACATCGATCTGTAGTGATTTTTCATCAATACGTGTTTAATTCCTATCGATCCTAAAGTGGTCCAATCGAACTGGGATCGTTCATAGAGGTTCTCGAGTGCATCACGAAGCTCCTCTCAAAATTTCATAGCATTTGGACTTATAGATTGTGAGTTGTGATCGATGCAAGCTTGATTTTTGGTATGCTGCTACGCTCGTATCGATACTAGTTCATATCGATACTTCTTTGAATCGATCGATTAACATCGATCGCTATCATATCCATCACCCACGTGTCCATCTGTCCCCATATCCGTAGCTGCAGCCTTCGCATCAATCCAAACTTTACATGCTTCGATCCATATCCTTCACTCCACGCCAATCCCTTCCTTAACATTCATCGGCCCAAAGTATAGAGTCTTCGTACCCATCCATATTTCCTATCCATCTAGCGCTGCAGCTTTCGTATCAATCGGCACCATGCTTTTTGTATCGATCCCATGTTTTGATCGATAAGAAATGCATCAATACGAAGACTTAGCAATCTAAACCGAATGCTAGACGCACACATTAGTTCAAACGTGTATCCATTCTGACAACATTCCATACCCATGCCGATCGATACGAAATCATCGAGCACGTCCCTGACCGATACGAACTACCACCGATCTAAAGCCATGTGTGTTATCCATATGTGAATCCTTCCAGCTGCTTCTTTCTTCATATCGATACAAACCATATCGATACGAGCTACCACTATTGATACGAAACAAAACACCCTTCCCATATCCATACTGCCACGTGATCGGTACAAACCATATCGATACGAACCAATCTTTATGAATCTTGACCCATCCATATCTCGAGCATACGAACTCCGATTAACTCGAAATTTGAAACGTAGCCTCTCCTAGCATTGTTCATCATTCCTAATCGATCCCATCTTGATTGGAGCTCGGTCAAATTTTGATGATATCGATCATAACCTTGTTTCCAATTGATCTCCAATCGTGATATCCATCCTTTCCAACCAATTTGTTGAAATCTCGGCCTTGACCAAGAGGCCTGGTAACATTTGTCCCCCAAAACATTCCTTGTGGTAAGAAGGTGTGCTTTGAATCCGATATCTGAAGTCCTTATTCCATCCATAGCCATACCATCCGATTCATAATCCAATCCATTACCAAGTCATCCTATCCGAGTGCCACAGCCATATCCTCATCCAAATCCACGAATGCTCCGAGTCGATATACATATTCATAACCTATCCGGGTTCTTGTAAAGTGCAACCTATTGTCGATGATCAATACTAAGCAATGCCTTGGTGTCTGTGGTCCAGTGTCTTCGAACATTGAATAATGCCACATCTTAAGTCCTAAGTCGAATGCTGGTCGCTTCGGACACTTGTCGAGTATAGTCCACACCCGAGGACCTGAAGTAGTAACTAATAATATAGGGCCAAAGTCTTAGGCCGAATCCTGGTCGCTCCGGACCCTTGCCAAGTATAGTCCATACTCGACGACCTGAATAACTCCACGCTCGGACAAAGCGGCTGGCCCCTTGCCAGGCATAATCCATACTCGACGACCATATACTAAAAGCCAGATAAAAGAAATACAATCGAAATCCAATCCAAAATCCAGATCAAATCGAAAAACCAAAAATCCATACTAGAAATCCAAACTAATATCCAAACCAGAAAGCAAGCATCTAAACTCAAGTCCAAACCAGAAAACAAACAAAACCAGGAGTTCAAACCAAGCTCCAAAACCAAAGCAGAAAAAAGAAAATGTCCAAATACAAACGAAAAAACATATTTCACAAACTATAGCGTCACGGTTCATCATTATCTCAGAGCATGCCTAGGGGCTATCTCCGTCCCCGTACATGAGTAAGTGACTTGGCCGTTTGCCCAGAGTTTGCTGCTTATTCCATAACATTCCTGTCAGTTGATAACCAAACAACCATCTTTCCTTTGCCTCATACCATCGTCGTTTGAGGTAGACGATGGCTTCTTCTGTTCCACTACCACATTTCGAGTTCCGACATATCGTCACAACTGACCACTCCTTACATGCTCCTCGATGACATCCTTTAAATGCCTGCAGCTATTGGTATCATGCTCGTCGAGGTCGTGAAAGATACAGTGCTTTCCGGATGCCCTCTCGCATTTCAAGGGTTCCCTCCAAGTCGGCCTCCGATAAGGAAGGTGATTCCTAGTCTCCATGAATATCCGTTCTAACGGTTCGTTCAATCCTGTGTACGGGGAGAATTTCAGCTCTCTCCATCGCTTCCTCGTTTTTCCAGATTCTTCATCCAACTTCCTCTTTCCTTTATCCTTATCTTTACCCAATCTTTCGATAGATGGTTCTCCATCGTCAGTCGCGTTTAATTCCTTCACCTTCACTTTTGAATATGCATCTTCCTACCAAAGAAATCTTTTAGCCTCATAAAAGAACTTCTCGAGATCCACTGGAGGATCTTATATCAATGATACTTTGAAATCCGAGCTATCCCTGACTCCCAACACTTCGGCCATCAAAACCATCGATGCATCCGGTCGATCCACCAAAGCGACCGCTTAATTGAACCGAGTCATGTGATAACATGGTATTTTTGACAATATTAATTTAATAATCTTTATTAATAATTAAACTGGCATGATAATTTTCTTTTATAATAATTTAAATGGGTAAGTTTATTCTTTTTAAAGACTAATAAAAATTGGAATTAGGATAAATTAATCATTTCAAAAACTAATAATACTTAATTTGGTAAATTTATTCTTTTCAAAGCTAATAAAAATGTATTCTATTTATAATGTATATATATGTATATATGTTATAAATAGGGAATCTTTGGTTTTAATTTAATAAAAAGATATGTTTTCAAATTGTATTATATATGTATGTATATATTGTATTTTGAAGTGATGTTTTAAAATTCAATCTATTAATTTTCAAAACTAATATTAATTTTTTTATAATATATATATATATATATATATTTGTATATATTGTAAATAGAAAAGCTTTGGTTTGAAAATAATAAATAAGAACATGTTTTTTAATTTTAATATATTTTGTAATTTGGAAATTATGTTAAATTCAATATAACACTTTTAAAACGCTATTTAAAAAGTTAACCTTATATTTTTCAAAACACTTAAAGTAAATGTTTCTTTATCTAAAAAGTATAATAGTTTTAGTTTGAATAAGCTTTAATAAAGAATATTATTTCGCTCAACTATAGTGGTTTATAAATATATATAGAAGTTTGAATATATATTTTTTAAGTATCTTATGAACTAAGAATAATTTGTAAACATATAAAAGACATATAAAATATAAATTATTTAAAAACATAAGTATATACAAATAAATATAAGCATGAATTCATATTTGTATTAATATAAATGCATAAGAGATTTTTATGGCAAGGGTTTAAACATAAAATTTCATATTTTTAACATTTGTAACATAAGTAAAGCATGTAATGACATTTGTATCAATTGAATAACAAGTGGCTTTTATTTCTTTTGTTTAAAAATTATATCATATGACAAAAGATGGGAAGAAACTAGTTTTCATTTTTCAGTTCAAAAATTTCCTTCTTCTTCCAAAACTGAAGAAAATAAAAATAAAAGAAAAATCAATTAAAAACAACGGCAACATCAATTTCAAATTTAACCTGAGATCAAGCTAGAAATCAATTCAACTCAACAACAAGCTAAACAATAATTCAGATTCGAATTCAACAAAGAAAAAGAAGATTAGATTAAATGCATTAGTTACTAGAGCAAGAATAGAACCTGCTTCTCCACTATTTAAAGTAAGTAAACCTTTTCTAAAAACAGTTTAATTTGGGATTAACTCTAATGCATGTGATAAATTGTGAGATAATATTGGTTTACATGGAAGTTTTTTAGCTGGTATATATTTGAATTGATTATATATGTGTTGTGAGCAGGTCTGGTTTTATACATACAAAATCTTGGTCTCTGTTGATTCTTAGGTTCCTGTCTTGTTTTCTAAAATTCAAATCTCCCAATCGAATCCATATTAACCTTTGATTTAAAAATGAAAGTTGATTGTTACAGTATAATGTTAATTAAAAAAATGGTTTCAGAATTTTATATTTAGAAATTAATTCACGTTTGGAAAATTACAGTGGAAAATCAAATTTGGTCAAAAATCAATATTTAATATTTTGAATTTGGATTCCATAATATGATGTGTTATGGAAAATGATGAATTTAGATAGTTTAATCAAGATTTTTAGTGTAGTATTCATCAAGATATGTGGAGATGATCAGTTTTGACATTTTCGTCGATTTTTGTTGATCGACGACAAGGATTGCGGCGATGTTTGGGCTGGAGATGGCTGGGATGTCAAAGCACTCGGGAAAACCGGTGAGGCGATTTATCGATGGACGTGATGGTCAGGCATGGTTGAACTTTGGTTCGATGATGTTCGCAAGGAAATGGCGATGGCCATTGGGGATCGGAGTGGATCACAAGGTAGGGATGTTGTTCGTCGGAGTGTGGCCTAGCATTGGGTAGGTCAGCAGATGATTCTAAGGAAGGAGGCGACGGCGATAGGTGGTTCCGGTCGAGGTTTGGGTTACAAATTCCGTTCGATTGCCTCGATTTTATTGGCTACCGATTTGGTTGATCGGAGTGGACGAGGATGTCGGTGTCGTGATTGTCGACTTGGTGAGGGCCGGGCGAAGGCAGGAGCTATGACGTTGGTGTGTGTATATGCACGGTGCACGTTGATGGTCTGGGTTGTTTCGAGTTGTTGGCATGAAAGTCTCGAAGTAGAGTAGAAGGGGAAGTCCCGTGTGTTTTCTCGTGCTTGGCTCGGGAAAGGGACGTGGTAGGCTCGGGTTTATTTTTGTTTCAATTTGGTTTTAAAATTTTGTAAAAGAAATCAAGTTCGAAGTTTAAAAGCAAAGTTAAAAATCAAGTTTTAAAAGTCAAGAAATAATTATTTTTCAAAGATAAAGGTTTAACAAAGTTTTTAAAATATATATTTAAAGTAGATAAGTTTTAAAGATATAATAATTAAGCTTTTAAGAATAAAGATTTATTTAAGCAAGTTTGAAAGTTTTCAAAGATTTTAAATGTTGAAGTTAAATGTTAAATTCTTTTGTTTTAAAGTAGATCATATATTCTTAAATATGAAATTGATTTCTAAATATTTTCTATGAAAGTTTAATAAATATTAAATGAAGATAAAGAAATTATCCTTAAGTAAGGATGAGATTTATTAAAGATAATTAATTAGAGAAATTAATTAAAAGTTAATCACTTATCCAAATTAACAAGAGTTAATTAATTAATGATTAAAAATCAAAGTAAATTACTTAATGGAAGTAATTAAAGGTAATTAATTAAAGAGTAATTTCTTAATGGAAGTAATTAAGAATTAATTTCTTAGTGTAATTAATTCAGTTAATTAATTAATGTGATTAAGTTAAGTTAATTAATTAATGTGATTAATTAAGGGTAATTACATGAATATGATTAATTTAAGTTAATTAATTAGTTTAACTATTTAAATATAATCACTTGTTGATTGATTGAGTAAAATTACTTAATAAAAGATAATTACTTAGTATAAGTAATTAGTGGGTAATTTCTAGGTGTAATTAATTAAAGAGAAATTACTTAATGGAAAGTAATTAAGGATTAATTACTTTGTGTAATTAATTAAGAATTAATTAATATAATTAATTAAAGAGTTAATTAATTAATGGTAAGTAATTACTGGATGGCTAATTACTGTTTATAATTGATATTAAGGTTAAGTAAACGAAAGTGATTAATTAGAGGATCATTAATTAATATAATTAATTAAAGGCAATTACTGTAAATGATTAAGGATAATTAATTTGTGTAATTAATTAAAGCTAATTACTTAATGTAATTGAAGAATAATTAATCAAGGATAATTAATTAAGAAGAAATTTAAAGATGATTTATTAAGATGAAATTAAAGGATGATTGATTAATTGGGTTGTAATTAATTAATGTTAAGTAAGCAGGATTTAAAAGTAATTAATTTAATTCATTAGTAGTTAATTAAATTAATTAGAGATGGTGTGGCTAATTAATCATTGCTTATGGACGATTGAATGATATGGAATGCCTTGGATTGTTTAATGCTGATTTGTGATATGAGATGTTTTGGTTGAATTGAGATGATATGGATTATCTATCTTTGATTTGTAAATTATCTATCTATGTGAATATAGATAATAAATTAAATTGTTTAAACCCTTGAACAACTTGAACATTAAAATGGCGTTTTGGATTTTGGTGAGACCGGAATGGGATTTCCAAATTTTGATATCCGAAAACCACATCGATCCAAATTGAACGATAGATCGTGAAATCTTAAGCGAAGATGAAGACTCCAAGTGTAAGGACTATTTGTCATTAAAACTCTGAGGGTGATTCCAATACAAGTATAATGGGGATAGTACTTTCAGTTTCGAGATGAAGATTCAGAGTGCAAGGGCTATTGTCGTTAACTCTAAGGGTGATTCCAAAATGAGTGTAACGAGATAGTGCCTTCGGTTTTGTTTGAACCCGAAATGAACTTGTATGGATTGAATCACTACGCCATAGATTGTGTACTGCAACACCAAGAAGTGATGCAGGAAGTACCAAAAAATGTTGTTGTAGGCTAAAAAGGGGCAAAGGCAACACCTTCTCGGTGATGCTTTTTGCCGCGTTGCCGCAGAGTCAAAGGCAACATCTTTGCGGCCCTAGGGCAACATCGGTTCTGTTGTTGCCACAGGTACCAAATTTACTAAAAAGTGGGCTCCACAATCTGGGCCCCAACATGTGGGCCCACATTGTGGGGCCCACCTTTACGGACCCTATTGTGGGGCCCATATACATTAATCAATGGTAACACTTTTACCATCCAATGGCAACACTTTTCCAGTTTATTACCACATTTAACATCACATACTGCAACATTATATCATAACTATGGAAACACCTTTTGCAATTTAAATTGAAAATGTACCGCGACATTATACTACTGCAACATTATATCATATCTATGGCAACATTATACTGCAACATTATACCATATCTATTGGCGACATTACACTGCAACAAAGAACTTTTCATTTCAGAATAACAGCAACACAAGTTTTACTTAGTCAAGTACAAAATAACAAACATACTTAAAAACAGAGCCAGTGCATCAAATTCATTTTGGACCTTCTTGTTCACTTTTGCTTCGACTTCGTCCGCTATATTTTCCGTTCTGCGGACTTTGTGTGCCATCCTATAAGCCAAGATGACCATGCGACTTTCCATCAGAAATCATTTCTTGAACAACTCCATCACTTTCTCCTTCACCTATTGCTTTTTCAATCTTATCCTGCAAAATAAAGCAGTTTCAAAATGTGACATTAAATAAAATTAACAATTCTGAAACAAGTTTCTTAAAAAAGAATTGTTT
The DNA here is from genome assembly GCA_030765085.1 of Allium cepa. Lineage (NCBI taxonomy): Eukaryota > Viridiplantae > Streptophyta > Magnoliopsida > Asparagales > Amaryllidaceae > Allium > Allium cepa. The sequence goes on from CM060941.1 coordinate 515,509,999, forward strand.
TGCAATATCTATTAACAGTTTTAAAATGGATTCATGAAATATCCTGCTATAGATCATTTTAATGGCTAAATGTTGTAATCCTAGGTAACGAACAGAGCTCAAATATAACTGTTATCCATTCAACTGTTGGACAAAATTAAGATCAATGGCCAGGGAATAAAACACTTATGCTGATACACAAATATTGTGACAGGTGTTAAAAATGCTTAAAACTCCTGCTCATATCCAATCAACAATAGGTTAAAAATATCGTCTATTTCTTGCTATCTAATAAACAAATTAGTAGAAAAGACTCAAAATTGTGTGCTTATTGTTAGATCATAAACATGCAACAACCGTTATAATATTGCTCATGCTCACAAAACTCCAAAAAAACCCATTTGTTCCTTATTATCATGTGCCCACCAATCATATACCTAATAACATTAATAAAATAACATTAGAGAATAAGTAATAAAAACTAACATATATCATCATCTCTTTAACTCACTGAAATACTTAACTAATCAAAGTACATGGAATAAACTAATTGCCTGCTAGTCGATACTCCAGTTATAAATTTAAACCTATTATTATAATCCTAATCACTGTCACCCCTTCTCGGATTATCAATCTACACGAATCAACTTTATCAACTCTCTTAGCATTAGAAGTAAGCACACAAGACTTTAACAGAAGAAAAAAGAAAACATGGCAACTGATCAGGAAGGATCAGAAAATCCAAACTTTTTGGACTGGTTCGATGACTCGCTCCAATTTCTCCTATCATTTTTGGAAGATCAATACTCAATATCAGACAACTTCCCAAATATGGATTGGTGGGCTGACCAAACATTGGACCCAAACCAAGAAAGTACCTTTGAGCTCCCAACTACAGCTTCAGCCACCGACTCTCCAGTAGAACCAACAAACATGCCTCAAGATTCATCAATAGCTCAGCAAGAGTCCTGCAAAAAAAGAAATAGGACAATGTCTCCCTCATGCAAAAGTCCTAAACGTACAATCTTTCCCAACATACACATGCTAAATTTGCAAACTTCAGTTAAACAGAGATGATCTAAATTTTTTGCACAACATAATGATTCATCAAACTGTAATTACCTGACCATTGAGGCATTGAATTCACGCTTACAACTGAAACTGTAGCTGCACTAACACCTTAAACTGGCACTAATATATACAAAAAGAAAAAGAATGATACAAGAGAGTCAGGTTTGCAAATTCTAATTCATAATTCTTAAACACATATTTCAAATGTTGCACGAATTCGCACTAGAAACAGTGTTACACTTCTCAATAAGATTTGCATTCGATAATAAACCAGAACTAATATTAAATATTGAAAACAAACATGAACAGAGGTAGCACTGAAATTTTTGGAGACCGATAAGCTGTTGTTTGAGTTCCAGAACTGGGCAACGTAAACAACCAACTTACTAAACAACAAGAAATCTCCACAAAGCTAACAACAACAAAATCACTATTAATGACAATGCAAAAAATCTCACTTCTAAGAAATCGTGGGATCCATAATTAAACAACAAAGAATTTGACTACATTAGGAAATACGGAAGAGCATCATTAACCGTTAAACGTGAAGATTCATCATATTAAAATGCGTATTTGAGGATTTCAACTAACCGCTGCTCATTAGAACACTAGCGACAAACTAATAAACTTGACAAAGATTTAAAGACAAAAGTACACAAAAAAAGGTATAAACACTTTTCACTGACAAAATAAAACTCCACTTTAATAAAATCGCTAGTAGGAGAGAAGATCGTAACTAACTAACCAGAGAGAATGAAAAGTATTGGGAAAAAAAATCAAAAGCTGAAATCAATAAATAATGTACTGGACTCAATTGTTTGTAAATAAAATTGAAAATTAAATTGAATTCGAGTACAGCGAATAAAGGTAGTAAATAAAATTGAAATCGAATATACTGGAATCAAAAGAGCGACCCCAAGAACAGACTGTTAGCCTCCTTCTACCAAAGATCTAGATAGCCTACAACTACGACGCTGCAGTTGTGCTTCAACAATCGAACGTCTTGGAGAAGATGGAATTTCCATCAGAAGTAGTAAGGCCTCGAGACCATCCTGGCATCAAGAGGAACGCGGAGGCAGGACCCATAGAAGTAGGGTCGATCATGATCGATATTACTATGATTTGGGCGATGTCGGTTCGAGACAGCAAGGAGTTGTTTTGGGTTAAAGATCTGCTATGAGAGTGAGATCGGGAATGGATTTGGGGTTTAGGGTTACGGAAAATATACGTTTAACCGGCCAGCAAAATTTAGAGACATAAGGCGGGCTTTGAAATTTTAGTTACCGCCATGCTATTAATGAATTGTTAATTATTATTGTCGATTGTTATTTGTATATTTTGTTAACTTTTGCCGCTTTGTTTTTGCTTCCCGCGTTAAAAATTATTTCAGCCCGCTTTTTTTTCCAGCCCACACTCATTTTTTATAATATTTTTATAAGTCTATAGCTACCGCAACATAGTGTTGATATCTATGCTAACATCCTGAAGCTAATGTTGTAATAGACAAAAATCAGCATAACTATCGTTACATTGTAGCTAGCAACATCTTGTATTTTCGTTGCAATAGGTCATCTATGGCGTAGTGAATGCTTTCAGAACATCGTCAGGAGAGCGATGAGCATTCTAAGATAGATGTTTTCTATAAAGGTAATCGTAGCCTCAAGCCCCATCAACCGGGAATGACTAAAATAGGGGAGGTGCAGCAAGCCTAAGTGGGTAGCACCCAAGTAGGATGAGATTTTCCCCTGTTTAGAGGTCCCTTTTTATTCCAGCTTAGTGTGTGGTTGGTCGCGCCAACCATGGGGTTGTCTTGTTTGGGACTATCAAGTAAGGGATGCTTCCGGCCTTGTGTTGCAGAGGATTTCTTATGGATCCTTGGTACGGTGATCTAGGCCACGTACTGTGACAGGCGGTACCCCAATATCCATGCCATTGTATGGAATCCAATCTCCAATAAGTGTCGTATGTTTTGATTGTTCCCAACTATGTTGGATCGTGAGATGTAAGCATTCTAGTTATTTCTGTATTTTACTTGAAACCCCTAGACCCTATTATAATATCACTGGATTTCCTATCAAATGTTTTAGTTATCGTAAGGTAAAAACTTTTTCGTGTTCATGTATGGGAAGTCTTACGAGATACCTTTTGACTTCAAAGATTTTTCAAAGTTAAACAACTTTAACCCGTTTACTCACACCAAACCCATGTCTGACCCAGAGTTTATTTTCTATTTTATTAAACTCTTGGGTACTCAAATTTTTATTAGTAGCCAAGGGATTCAGGTTAGCTTTGACGAATTTCTGGAGGAGAATTGGAGCAGTAGACTTCAGCGTGTAGATATATTATGGTTCCGTTGTGTCTGTATCTCTGTGATATTTTGAGTTGTAGGATAGACAGGTGCTTATAACTATCTAATTTGTGCTGTATAAGCTGTGTATCTCTGAGGTATATGATACTATGTAATATCTTATGTGATGTAATATAATTTATTCATTCTGCTATAAGATTCCGATATTGTTTAGTTCTTTTCTTTCTATCTTTTGACTTTTCTATCCCTTTCTTTCTTAATAATGACGTGTCTTTCTGTGGAATGAACGGCGGGTCGTTATAGTGGTATTAGAGAGCTAGGTTGAGTGAATACCTAGGCTTTGGAGTGATATCTTTCTTGAGAGAGCGTACTTGTAATTTTTATACATTTATATATACCAACTTCATTTTTTTGGGTTACCTGATCGGGTTTTTCAATATTAGCCCTAGTGTGAGGTTGGAAGAGTATTTGCTAGGGCTGCAGACCTAATACCGCCTTGAGTAAGCTTTGCAGCTTGGTGTAAGGATTTCATTGATCTTGGAGGAAGCCTTTTAAAGATACGAAGTCCATCATTGAAGTGAGAGCTGGTTTGTGCTCGAATGAGCGGATTTTCAAGAGTTTGGATCTGTTAGATAAGCTGAAGTGAGTGATAGTATCATGGCAACTTCAGGAAGGTGCAGCTGCATGGTGGGACGCAGTATCCATGGATGCTCCCGAAGGAGATTTCTTTGGAGCCAGTTTAAGGAAGTATTTGAGGAACAGTCTATACCTGCAGCGGGAAAGACTCTATTTTATAGGAATTCTCTGGATATCGATCAAGGGAGTTTGTCTGTATTGGAGTATGAGACTACGGTCGATGAGTTTCTTCCCTTCGGACATGGTCTCATTGTTACCCCCTTAAGCAGAGCGAGATGTTGATGCTTGGTTTAGAGCCCGAGTTTCTTTAGAGGATGTCTTCCCATCTCGATGGGTCTTTTGTAATGTTAGTTGATGGCTTTGGGGTTCGAGGAACCTATGGATAAAGAAGTCCTTGGTTAGCTGTGGAAGCAGTACAGCTTGGAGATGTTTTGTGTGCTATTGGAAAGGTCGTCTGGCTAAGCAGTATCATCGAGGTGGAGTTTAGAAGCAGCAGCGTGGACCCGTTTCTTTGATGATTCAGAAATCTTTGTGGTTTTACTAACAGCAGTCTGGGCAGATGGTGAGGGCTTGTCCATTTCTTCTGGAACCTCAGCAGAGCAGGATATTTGTTTTGAAGATGAACCATCAGTTTATTCTTCTAGTAGAAAAAGCTTAAGGCTGTTATAATTGGTGAAGAGAGAGCAGTTTCTTTGGAATTCGAACTAGGTAGGATCGTAAAAGTGACTTGCGATAAGTTTGGGAGTTCATCTTGGGTAATCTTTTGTTTGTAATTGAGGCTTCTTATGAGGAGGTAGAAGCTATCGAAGCAGTTAGAGGTTTTTCGAAAATACCGGAGGAAGTCAGAAGTTTGTCTGGATCTGGAGTTTGAGTTCCGTATCGACTTGGTTCCAGAAGCGATACCGGTGGTTAGCCTAGTAGTAGCATGATTTTTACAGAGAGAAGATTTGGTGTAGCAGCTCAGGAATTTTTGGAAATGAATTGGTCAGAACTAGTTTTCATGTTTGGGTTCTGCTGTAAGGTTGTGTGATCAAATCAGATGGGTCACTAAAATTTTGTGGATTTGATGATTAGAGTTTCTAGGATATGCTGGATAAGTTTGTGCTCATGTTCATCAACAGCATTCTCATCTATTACAGAATTAGAGTTGTGCAGCGGAAGCGAGGTAGCTGCTGTTCTAGAGTGGAAGCAACCAATGACTCCTACGGAAGTCAGTAGTATTCTTGGATTAAAGGGTTTCTACAGGAAGTTTATATGGATCTCCTAAGTATATAGAAATTTTCTGGATCTAAAGGCAAGGTTATAGAGTACACCTATTTGGCTGTTCCAGATAGGAGAAGTAAGTTCAGTCTTCTAATGCCCGAGGAGTAGAACCTGTGTTCTGGATTTCGACAAATTTTGGAAGGACCATTTTGTTGAGTAGGATCCAGAAATTGGATTATTTTGGTCCGGTTAGTTTCAAGAAGCATCAACAAAGGTTGAGCTGATTAGGAAAGTAGATAGGCAACATAGGATCGTCAGAAGGAGTTATGTGGATAAGATGGATAAATTCGAAATTCGAAGTTGGAGACTTCGTTATTGTTAAGGTTTCTCTGGTCAATGGAGTAATAAGATGGGGTAAGACTGGAAAGTTGGCTCCGAGATATATTGGACTTATCTATGTTCTTGATAGGATAAGTTCTTTTATCTATAGGATCGAATTGCCAGTTCGGATGGCTGGGATTCAATGTATTTCATGTATCTCTGAGGGAGTACGTGGAAGATACATCACTAGTTATGGAATTTGCAGTTTAGAAGGATCTGGTAGTTGAGCTGGACTTGAGTGTAGTCTGATATCCTGATCTGGTTGTAGATCAAGGTGGGAAGGAACTTAGGAGTAGTAGTGTAGTTAGTTAAGTTTCCGTAGAGCGAGTATCCTAGTGTTTGTACCTGGGAAAACTCTAGATAGTATTAAGTAGGCATATTCTGAATTTTGTTAGAATAGTTAGATTTGTTTATTAGAATAGAAAGGTTGCTACGATTGTTAGTGTATGATTGATATGTATACTTGCTGTATGGAATTAAAAAATTTGCTGGATTATTATCTTTGCTTTTAAATTTCGGGGACGAAATTCTTTTAAGGGGGAGTAATGTGATGGCCCGGAATTTTTGGCAATATCAATTTAATAATGTTTATTAATAATTAAATTGGCTTGATAATTTTCATTCATAACAATTTAAGTTGGTAAGTTTATTCTTTTAAAGACTAATAAAATTTGAATTGGGCAAAATTAATCATCTCAAAACTAATAATACTTAATTTGGTAAATTTATTCTTTTGAAAGCAAATAAAAATATATTCTATTTATAATGTATATATATGTATATATGTTATAAATATGGAATCTTTGGTTTTAATTTAATAAAAAGATATGTTTTCAAATTGTAATATATATGTATGTATATATTGTATTTTGAAGTGATGTTTTAAAATTCAATCTACTAGTTTTCAAAACTAATATTAAATTATTTTTTATTTTTAATATATATATATATATATGTATGTATATTTTTATATATTGTAAATAGAAAAGCTTTGGTTTGAAAATAATAAATATGAACATGTTTTTAAATTTTAATATATTTTGTAATTTGGAAAGTATGCTAAATTCAATATAATACTTTTCAAAAGCTATTTAAAAAGTTAACCATATATTTTCAAAACACTTAAAGTAAATGTTTCTTTATCTAAAAATTATAATAGTTTTAGTTTGAATAAGCTTTAATAAAGAACTTTATTTTGCTCAAACTAAAGTGGTTTATAAATATATATATATATATATATATAGAAGTTTGAATATTTTTTAAGAGTGTCTTATGAACTAAGAATAATTTGTAAACACGTAAAAGACATATAAAACATATAATATATAAATTTATTTAAAATCATAAGTATATACAAATAAATATAAACATGAATTCATATTTGTATTAATATAAATGCATAAGAGATTTTTATGGCAAGGGTTTAAACATAAAATTTCTTATTTTTAACATTTGTAACATAAGTAGAGCATGCAATGACATTTGTATCAATTGAATAACAAGTGGCTTTTATTTCTTTTGTTCGAAAATTTAATCATATGACAAAAAATGAGAAGAAACTGGTTTTCATTTTTCAGTTCAAAATTTTTCTTCTTCTTCCTAAAACTGAAGAAAATAAAAATCAAAGAAAAATCAATTAAAAACAACAACAAACTTCAGTTTCAAGTCCAACCTGAGATTAAGCTAGAAATCAATTCAACTCAACAACAAGCTAAATAATAATTCAGATTCGAATTCAACAAAGCAAAAGAAGATCAAATTAAATGCATCAATTACTGAAGCAAGAATAGATGCTGCTTCTCTATTATTTAAAGTGAGTAAACCTTTACTAAAAATAGTTTAATTTGGGATTAACTCTAATGCATATGATAAATTGTTAGACAATATTGGTTTGCATGGAAGTTTTTCAGCTTGTATATATTTGAATTGATATATGTATATATATGTGTATTGTAAGCAGGTCTGTATATACTTATACAAAATCCTGGTCTCAGTTGATTCTCAGGTTCCTGTCTTGCTTTCTAAAATTCAAATCACCCAATCGAATCCATATTAACCTTTGATTTAAAAATAAAATTTGATTGTTACAATATAATGTTAATTATAAAAATGGTTTTAGAATTTTATATTTAAAATTAATTCAAATTTGGAAAATTATAGTGGAAAATCAAATTTGGTCAAAAACCAATGTTTAAGTTTTTGAATTTGAATCCCATAATATGATGTGTTATGGAAAATGATGAATTTAGATAGTTAAATCATGATTTTTAGTGTAGTATTCATCGAGATATGTGAAGATGATCGGTTTCGACATTTTCGTTGATTTGAGTTGATTGACGACAAGGATTGCGGCGAGATTTGGGCTGGAGATGGTCGGGATGTCAGTGCACTCAAGAAAATTGGTGAGGCGATTTATCGATGGACGTGATGGTCAGGCACGGTTGAACTAGTGTACGATGGTCGATTTGGGATGATGATGTTCGCAAGGCAATGGCGATGGCCATTGGGGATCGGAGTGGATCGCGAGGTGGGGATGCTTTTCACGGAGTGTGGCGTAGCTTTTAGTAGGTCGGTAGATGATTCTGAGGTAGGAGGCGACGGCGATGGGTGGTTCCAATTGAGGTTTGGGCTATAGATTTCGTTCGATTGCCTCGATTTTTATTGGCTACCGATTTGGTTGATCGGAGTAGACGAGGAGGTCGGTGTCGCAATTGTCGACTTGGAGATGGCCGGGCGAAGGCAGGAGCTTCGGCGTTGATGTGTGCATGCGCACGGTGCATGTTGATGGTCTAGGTTTGTTTTGAGTTTGGGAAGATGAAGTTCTACTCGAGTTGTTGGCGTGAAAGTCTCGAAGTAGAGTAGAAGGGGAAGTCTCGTGTGTTTTCTTGTGTTTGGCTCGGGAAAGGGACGTGGTAGGCTTGGGTTTATTTTTGTTTGAATCTGGTTTCAAAATTTTGTAAAAGAAATCAAGTTCAAAGTTTAAAAGCAAAGTTAAAAATCAAGTTTTAAAAGTTAAGAAATAATTATTTTTCAAAGATGAAGGTTTAACAAAGTTTTTAAAATATATATTTAAAGTAGATAAGTTTTAAAGATACAATAATTAAGTTTTTAAGAATAAAGATTTATTTAAGCAAGTTTGAAAAGTTTTCAAAGATTTTAAATGTTGAAGTTAAATGTTAAATTATTTTGTTTTAAAGTAGATCATATATTCTTAAATATGAAATTGATTTCTAAATATTTTCTAATGAAGTATAATAAATACTTAATGAAGATAAAGAAATTATCCTTAATTAAGGATGAGATTTTTTAAAGATAATTAATTAGTGAAATTAATTAAAAGTTAATCACTTATCAAAATTAACAAGAGTTAATTAATTAATGATTAAAAATCAAACTAAATTCCTTAATGGAAGTAATTAAAGGTAATTAATTAAAGAGTAATTTCTTAATGGAAGTAATTAAGAATTAATTTCTTAGTGTAGTTAATTCAGTTAATTAATTAATTTGATTAATTTAAGTTAATTAATTAATGTGATTAATTAAGGGTAATTAAATGAATGTGATTAATTTAAGTTAATTAATTAAAGATAATCACTTGTTGATTGATTAAGTAATACTTAATAAAATATAATAACTTAGTATAAGTAATTAGTGGGTAATTTCTGTGTGTAATTAATTAAAGGGAAATTACTTAATGGATAGTAATTAAGGATTAATTACTTTGTGTAGTTAATCAAGGATTAATTAATATAATTAGTTAAAGAGTTAATTAAATAATGGTAAGTAATTACAGGATGGTTAATTGTTGTTTGTAATTAATTAAGGTTAATTAAAGGAAAGTGATTAATTAAAGTATAATTAATTAATGTAAGGACTATTTGACGTTAAAACTCTAAGGTTATTCCAATACGAGTGTAACGGGGATAGTACTTCCAGTTTCGGGATGAAGATTCAGAGTGCAAGGGCTATTATCGTTAACTCTAAGGGTGATTCCAAAATGAGTGTAACGAGATAGTGCCTTAGGTTTCATTCAAACCCGAAACGAACTTGTATGGATTGAATGCTTTCAGAACATCGTAAGGAGGACGATGAGCATTCTAAGATAGATGTGTTCTATAAAGGTAGTCGTAGCCTCAAGCCTCATCAACCGGGAATGACTAAAACAGGGGAGGTGCAGCAAGGCTAAGTGGGTAGCACCCAAGTAGGACGAGATTTTCCCCTGTCTAGAGGTCCCTTTTTATTTGGGATTAGTGTGTGGTTGGTCGCGCTAACCACGGGGTTGTCTTGTTCGGGAATATCCAGTAAGGGATGGTTTCGGCCTTGTGTTGCAGGGTATTTAGGGTGGATCCTCGATACGGTGATTTAGGCCACGTACTGTGACGGGCGGTACCCCAGTAGCCCTGCCATTGTATGGAATCTCCAAAAAGTGCCATACATTTTGATTGTGCCCAACTATGTTGGAACGTGAGATGTAAGCATTCCAGCTATTTCTGTATTTTACTTAAAAACTCTAGACCCTATTATAATATCATTGGAGTTCCTATCAAATGTTTTGGTTATCGTAAGGTAAAAACTTTTCCGTGTTTTTGTGTGGGAAGTCTTACGAGATACCTTTTGATTTCAAAGATTTTTCAAAGTTAAACAACTTTAACCCGTTTGCTCACACCAGACCCATGTCTGAACCAGAGTTTATTTTCTTTTTTATTAAACTATTGGGTACTCAAATTTTTATGAGTAGCCAAGGGATTCAGGTTAGCTTTGATGAATTTCGAGAGGAGAATTGGAGCAGGAGGCTTCAACGTGTAGATATATTATGGTTCTGCAGTGTCTGTATCTCTGTGATGTTTTGAGTTGTAGGATAGACAGGTGTTTATAACTGTCCAATTTATGTTTTATAAGCTGTGTTTCTCTGATGTATATGATACTATGCAGTATCTTATGTGATATAATATAATTTATTCGTTCCGCTGTAAGATTCTGATATTGTTTAGTTCTTTTCTTTCTATCTTTTCTTTTTTCTATCCCTTTCTTTCTTAATAATGATGCGTCTTTTTTTGGAATGAACAGCGGGTCTTTATTGGCTTCGGAAAAAGAAGATAATAAATTCAGATTCGAATTCATATCAAAATGGTTTCATAATTTTATATTTAGAAATTAATTCAAATTTGGAAAATTACAGTGGAAAATCAAATTTGGTAAAAAACCAATATTTAAGATTTTGAATTTGTATTCCATTATATGATGTGTTATGAAAAATGATGAATTTAAATAGTTAAATCATGATTTTTAGTGTAGTATTCATCGAGATATGTGGAGATGATCAGTTTCGACATTTTCGTCGATTTGAGTTGATCGACGACAAGGATTACGGCGAGGTTTGGGATGGAGATGGTGGGGATGTCAATGCACTCGGGAAAATTGATGAGGCGGTTTATCGACGGACGTGATAGTCAGGCATGGTTGAACTAAGGTACGATGGTCGTTTTGGGATGATGATGTTTGCAAGGCAATGGCGATGGCCATTGGGGATCAGAGTGGATTCCGAGTTGGGGATGTTGTTCATCGGAGTGTGGCATAGCTTTGGGTAGGTCGGCAGATGATTCTGAGGTAGAAGGCGATGGCGATGGGTGGTTCCGATTGAGGTTTGGGTTACAGATTTCGTTCGATTGCCTCGATTTTTTTTACCGATTTGGTTGATCGGAGTGGATGTGGGGGTCAGTGTCGTGATTGTCGACTTGGCAAGGGCCGGGTTAAGGCATGAGCTTCGGCATTGGTGTATGCATGTGTACGGTGCAAGTTGATGGTCTGGGTTTGTTTCGAGTCTGGGAAGATGAAGTTCTGCTCGATTTGTTGGCATGAAAGTCTCGAAGTAGTGTAGAAGGGGAAGTCTTGTGTGTTTTCTGTGTTTGGCTCGGGAAATGGACGTTGTAGGCTCAGGTTTATTTTTATTTGAATCTGGTTTCAAAATTTTGTAAAAGAAATCAAGTTCAAAGTTTTAAAGCGAAGTTAAAATCAAGTTTTAAAAGTTAAGAAATAATTATTTTTCAAAGATAAAGGTTTAACAAAGTTTTTAAAATATATATTTAAATTAGATAAGTTTTAAAGATATAATAATTAAGTTTTTAAGAATAAAGATTTATTTAAGCAAGTTTGAAAAGTTTTCAAAGATTTTAAATGTTGAAGTTAAATATTAAATTGTTTTGTTTTAAAGTAGATCATATATTCTTAAATATTAAATTGATTTCTAAATATTTTCTAATGAAGTTTAATAAATAGTTAATGAAGATAAAGAAATTGTCCTTAATTAAGGATGAGATTTATTAAAGATAATTAATTAGTGAAATTAATTAAAAGTTAATCACTTATCTAAATTAACAAGAGTTGATTAATTAATGATTAAAAATCAAAGTAAACTCCTTAGTGGAAGTAATTAAAGGTAATTAATTAAAGGTAATTAATTAAAGAGTAATTTCTTAATGGATGTAATTAAGAATTAATTTCTTAGTGTAATTAATTCAGTTAATTAATTAATGTGATTAATTTAAATTAATTAATTAATGTGATTAATTAAGGGTAATTAAATGAAAGTGATTAATTTAAGTTAATTAATTAGTTTAATTAATTAAAGATAATCACTTGTTGATGAATTAAGTAAAAATACTTAATAAAATATAATTACTTAGTATAAGTAATTAGTGGGTAATTTCTGGGTGTAATTAATTAAAGGGAAATTACTTAATGGAAAGTAATTAAGGATTAATTGCTTTGTGTAATTAATTAAGGATTAATGAATATAATTAATTAAAGAGTTAATTAATTAATGGTAAGTAATTACAAGATGGTTAATTACTGTTTGTAATTAATTAAGGTTAATTAAAGGAAAGTGATTAATTAAAGTATAATTAACTAATGTAATTAATTAAGGATCAATGTAATTAATTATAGTTAATTAATTAGAGGATCATTAATTAATGTAATTAATTAAAGGTAATTATGTAAATGATTAAGGATAATTAATTTGTGTAATTAATTAAAGGCTAATTAGTTAATGTAATTGAAGAATAATTAATCAAGGATGATTAAATAAGATGAAATTAAAGGATGATTAACTAAGATGAAATTGAAGGATGACTATATAATTGGGTTGTAATTAATTAATGTTAAGTAAGCAAGATTTAAAAGTAATTAATTTAATTCATTATAAATTAATTAAAGATGGTGTGGCAAATCAATCTTTGCTTATGGATGATTGAATGATATGGAATGCCTAGGATTGTTTGTATCTCTGATATGGGATATGTGCTGATTTGTGATATGAGATGCTTTGGTTGAATTGAGATGATGTGGATTATCTATCTTTGATATGTGAATTATCTATCTATGTGAATATAGATAATAAATTAAATTGTTTAACCCTTTAAACAACTTGAACATTAAAACGGCGATTTGGATTTTGGTGAGACGGGGATCGGATTTCCAAATTTGGATATCCGTAAACCACATCAATACAAATTAAACGATAGGTCGTGAAATCTCAAGCAAAGATGAAGACTCGAAGTGTAAGGACTATTTGTCGTTAAAACTCTAGGGGTGATTCCAATACGGCTATAACGGGGATAGTACTTTCAGTTTCGAGATGAAGATTCAGAATGCAAGGGCTATTGTCGTTAACTCTGAGGGTGATTCCAAAATGAGTGTAACGAGATAATGTCTTCGGTTTCGTTCGAACCCGGAACAAACTTATATGGATTGAATGCTTTCAGAACATCGTTAGGAGGATGATGAGCATTCTAAGATAGATGTATTCTATAAAGGTAATCGTAGCCTCAAGCCTCATCAACCGGGAATGGCTAAAACATGGGAGGTGCAACAAGGCTAAGTGGGTAGCACCCAAGTAGGACAAGATTTTCCCCTATCTAGAGGTCCCTTTTTATTTCGTCTTAGTGCGTGGTTGGTCGCGCCAACCACGGGGTTGTCTTGTTTGGGACTATCCAGTAAGGGATAGTTCCGGCCTTGTGTTGCAAGGGATTTAGGGTGGATCCTCGGTACGGTGATCTAGGCCACGTACTGTGACGGACTGTACCCCAGTAGCCCTGCCATTGTATGGAATCCAATCTTCAATAAGTGCCATACATTTTGATTGTGCCTAACTATGTTGGAACGTGAGATGTAAGCATTCCAGCTATTTTTATATTTTACTTGAAAACCGTAGACCCTATTATAATATCACTGGGTTTCCTATCAAATGTTTTGGTTATCGTAAGGCAAAAACTTTTCCGTGTTTATGTGCGGGAAGTCTTATGAGGTACCTTTTGATTTTAAAGATTTTTCAAAATTAAACAACTTTAACCCGTTTACTCACACCAGACCCATGTCTGACCCGGAGTTTATTTTCTGTTTTATTAAACTCTTGGGTACTCAAATTTTCACGAGTAGCCAAGGGATTCAGGTTAGCTTTAACGAATTTCAGGAGGAGAATTGGAGCAGGAGGCTTCAGCGTGTAAATATATTATGGTTTTGCTGTGTCTGTATCTCTATGATGTTTTGAGTTGTAGGATAGACATGTGTTTATAACTGCCTAATTTGTGTTGTATAAGCCGTGTATCTTTGATGTATAAGGTACTATGTTATATCTTATGTGATGTAATATAATTTATTCCTTCCGCTGTAAGATTCTGATATTTTTTTAGTTCTTTTCTTTCTGTCTTTTCTCTTTTCTATCCCTTTCTTTCTTAATAATGATGCATCTTTCTATGGATTGAACGGTGGGTCATTACAAGTCAAGAATGCCTGAGTGATTCTCCTATCCTTTGCTTCATCGATGTTAGCGTCATTACGTTCTTTGTCCTTTTGATATGAACCCGAAACTTCTTTAAGAACTTATCCACTAATTCCGTCCATGTTCTGATAGATCCTTCTTCCAACTGCCTAAATTACATACAGCTATATCTGTTAAATATGGGGGAAACATCGGGCCATAACTCCCTCCGATGCCCCCAGCACTTCCATGTGTCTCGTGTATCTCATCAGATGATCGGTATGATCGACCTTGCTGTTGTATACCTCCAGAGTAGGCAGCTTGAACTCTTGTGGATTCCGGGCCATTCTGATTTCACAGGTAAATTGGCTACTGTTTACTCTTTCCAGATCTCTGTTTGCTAAACCTCCGCACATAGTTCGCCTGATAATCTTAGATAATCCAGCATTGTTCACCAAAGGTTGCCCCGTGGGTCCCCGAAGGAATTCTGGTACGTACTTTTCATCACGTACTGTCGTATTTCTGCTAGCATCTTTTTGTGTGGTATCACCTGGAATTCCTTCGTGAATCAGTCCATCATTGCCATGTGGTGTGCCCTCGAGCTTGGATCCCTCCAGATTAACAGCTGTGTGCTGATTAAGGGTTGTGCCCTGTTGTGCCGCTTCATCCAATTGTCTGTTGAGTCCTCCCGTTCCAGCACCGTGGATCTGAACTCTAGCAGCTCCAGCTGTTCCTGCCTGTCCAAACTGTCTAAGAAGGTTTTGCATCATTTCTTCCTATCTTTTTAGAATTTCTTCAAGCATAGGTCCCATCAACATCTCCATCTCGTCTCAAGAAATGAAGGCCGAAGTCTAATTACCTCATGAAGTTGCTTCCTAGCTTCCTTCATGTTGACTTCTATCTGCTCTTTGTCTGCTCATTGATTGCTTTGTCACGGTTCCTTTTAGATCTGATCCTTTAACTCTCCAAATCTGAACTCCAAATCTGATATAGCGGGTGCCAATCGCTCTCAGTGAAAGCACCAAAGTGTTTGCGCCAAAAATGGTCACAAACCCCAGAAGTAGTGAAAGCACCAGTGAATGTACACAAATTCACAATATTCCAACACAGATCTCATATCCAGATTAAGTAGAGAATAAAAATGAAGAAATAGTAAAATTAAAATGGAAGAAAGCAAGAAAGAGCACAAGGTTTATAGTGGTTTGGCAATCCGGCCTACGTCCACTCTGAATCAGTCCTTTTTATTGGTTTTGTACTGTAATTACAATTACAAGCCTAGTATCAATCATTTTATCAATCAAAAAAATGACAGAGCTTCCGCGTTCGAAAAGGAGAAGATCCCCCTTTTAGTTGCCATAGCACCCTTATTTATAGATGTATATCCGCAAATGTCCGCCTCAAAACTTGGAATACCTTTCTCCTGCATAGGTGGGCCCGTCACATCAATATGTAGCGATTTTGGATCGATACGTGTTCAATTTACATCGATCCAAAAGTGGTCTAATCGAGCTATGATCGTTCTTAGAGGTTCTCGAGTGCATCAGGAAGCTCCTTTTAAAATTTCATAGCATTTGGATTTGTAGATTGTGAGTTGTGATCGATGCAAGCTTGATTTTTGGTATGCCGCTACACTCATATCGATACTGGTTCGTGACGATGCTTCTTCATATCAATCTATTAACATCGATCGCATTCGTATCCATCATCCATGTGTCCATTGGTCCCCATATCCATGTCGTAGCCTTCGCATTGATCCAAACTTTATGCGCTCTGATCCATATCCTTCGCTCCATGCCAATCGCTTCCTTAGCATTCATTGGTTCAAAGTACAGAGTCTTAGTATCCATCTATATTTCGTATCCATCTTGCACCGTAGCTTTCGTATCGATCGGCACCATGCTCTTCGTATCGATCCCACGCTTTGATTGATAATGCATCGATATGAAGACTTACCAATCTAAACTGAATGTTAGACGCACACATTAGTTCAAACTTGTATCCATTCTGACAACAGTCCATTCCCACGCAGATCGATACGAAATCATCCAGTACATCCCTGATTGATACGAACTACCACCGATCTAAAGCCATGTGTGTTATCCCTATTCGCATCCATCTAGCCGCTTCTTTCTTCGTATCGATACAAACTATATCGATACAAGCTATAACTATCGATATGAAACAAAACACCCTTACCATATCCATACTACCACGTGATCACTACGAACCATATCGATATGAACCAATCTTCATGAATCTTGATCCATCCATATCTCGAGCATACGAACTCTGATTGACTCGAAATTTGAAACATAGCCACTTCTAACCTTGTTCATCATTTGTAATCGATCCCGTCTTGATTGGAGCTCGGTCAGTGTTTGACGATATCAATCATATCCTTATTTCCAATCGATCTCCAATCCTGATATCCATCCTTTCCAGCCGATTTGTCGATATTTCAGCCTTGACCAAAAGGCAGGGTAACAAATATGTTGTCCTTAGTCCCTGATGATGTCTTGCATGCTTTTGCTTTCTCATGCCTAAGTTTTCTTTGTTCGTTTATCATTTGCTTTTAGCCTATTTCAAATGGGACTCTTTTGTCCGATTTTATGCTTATTTAAGCAGAGCCTATTTTAGGCTGTTTGTCTTCTTTGAATATACCAGCCTCTTTTGTGGTTGTTATTTTAAGCGATGCTGATTTCTGGCAGTGCCTTCTTCAAGCATGGAATTTTCTTAGTCCGTCGGACATTTCATCCAGGTTTTCAATGCGCTCGACTAGCTTATTCTGAAGCAGGGTCTGAGGACTTACCCGACCTCCCTCCAGGATAAGCCTTAACCTGGCCATAGCGTGATGCGGTTAAGGACTTGTTCGGAACCTTGGCTAGGCCATAGCGTGGCGAGACCAAAGGATTACCCATCCTCACTCCAAGAGGTACCTTATCCTAGCCATAGCGTGGCACGGATAAGGGCTTGCGCCATTTTAACCTTGCCATTTTCAGTTTTGGTGCGGATAAAGGCTTACGCCCTCCCTCTAGGAGGTGCCATCAATTGGCCATCTTGGCGTGACCAGGGGCTTTCTACCATCATTGGTAGCCTATCTTTTTAGGTAGTCCAAGTTTAAGTAGGACCCTTCTTCTGATCATGTAGAATTTTCTTATTTTGAAAATAAAGTTTTTATTTCATGGCTTAACTAATCCCTTACAAATTATTTCAGCTTTCCTTGTTGTAGAAAGTGCAAGACCATTTTCCCAAGTACTTTGCATTGGCTAGTATCATATCCGCTCATGAGATGGAAATTGCAATTGCTCCTTTAGACCTTCTGTCAAACTATAGTTTTTTCTTTTGTGAAGGCCAATAGTTCAGTTCCTTTTTGGTTTTAATATAGATGTCCTGGATTGATGCTGTAAGATAGTATTATCCAAGAAGTACCGATTTTGAGCCATCTTTGACTGGCGTCAAACTCACTTATAGCCTGGCTCGAATACTTCTTCTTGAGGGTAGACTTTCTTTTCATGGCCCATTGGTTTTCCTCTAAATTCTTTCCTTCTAATATCAAGGTTTTGGTTGAAAAATCCTTGGTAATCCTTATATTCCTGTTGGGTATCTCTTTTATCCGTCTCATATCTTCAGCTGTGGATTTTCTCGAATGCTCATAGCTTTCCCTTGGGTGGCATGCCTCATTTATAATCTTACTCCATTTTTTCATGAAGTTATTGTAATTCTTTATAATTTCTTTTTCAAAGATAGTTCCTTGGGAATATGACTAGATGGTTTTTCTCATTTGGTTGAAAATGTTATCACCATTTACTCTTTTCAAAAATTGAGTTTGGTCTCACATGAAAGGGGTTCAAGCTCTATTTTTTGGGATCATAAAATTTTGCCTTATTTTTGTTTATAATCCTCAAGGCTTTAAGCCTTAACCTTTATCCTCATATTGACTAGAGTCTTTAATGTTTATGTTAGTAAGCTTTATAAGATGTGGTTCAGAAGACCCTTGCTTAGATCTCTTCAATCTTCTAGCCATGATTTATTTAGTGGTAAATGACTTTGATGTGAATCTAGTTCGATGAGAATCAGAGAAGTGTAGCGTCGAGAAATCAAACAAGTCAGTGGTTCAAGCCCTCCTTCTATCGCAAAAAATGTTAACCATATTTTTGGTCAACACCCCAAAAAGTGCTTAGGTAGTAAAGAGAAGGTTGGTTAAGTAGAAGGGAACGTTAATTTGAATAGTGCAATGCAGGCGAAATGTTTAACCTTTTGAACAGAAGGTTAATTACCAGAGGCAGGCTTGTTTTGAACCTTCATGAAGTTTTTCTTTATAACACAAATGAAAACTAACCAAATATTCCCTTTTAAAGTCGTACTCTAGCAATTCTAAAAGGTTTGAGTGATTGGTTTCCTTGGCAATAGGTAAAGAAAAGGATCTTGGGCGGTATATGAGAACCTTTGATCTTGTCGAAAGGTTTTATCACTTCAAGGATGTTGGTCTTAATCTGTTCGAGAGGTACTACAATTCTAGCTGCTGGATCAAGCTACACACTTCTGCATTTAGACTATTCTTAAGGGCTTGATTAATTGGCTAATAACCGCGGGTGGTTGATTACTACTAGAATATAAGTATCTACTAACTTTAGTTGAAAAATTCCAACTGCAATGCCAGTAACTCAGGAATATTATTACTTATATTATTCCAAATTGGTTGTCGGCTCTATCGAAGGGCAAAAATAGAGAAATTAGTATCTTTCATAGCTTTAGATGATAGCTTCAATCAACTAATCTTCAGACTTATAAGCCTGAACCTTTTGGAGGAACCGATCCTGTAAATCGATGTTATAACAGCAAAGAGATAAGTAATTAATAAAATGATTCATAGAACTAGAAGACTTCCCTTGCCATCCATTATAAGAATTCACTTTTATTGAATTTTCCAAATTAGATCCTCACTTAGGGTTACAAAATTATGACCAAGAAGTTACAAGTTTCTCGAATGAAAAGAAAACTCCCTTAAAATAGGACCCATTGGGTCTTATTTATAGATGTAGGAGGCACTCCATCTAACCTTATGCCTTCATCCGATATAGAAGGTTGCCTCTTATATGTAGTTGTAAACCTTTCCGTCTTCTTGGAAGATTGATCCTTGTACATGGTTGCAGGTCTCTCATTATTGTCGGAAGATTTGTTTATTGTGTATCATCATGGTCTACTGAATGCTACCGAAGGATCTTCCCTTCGCTTATTCTAGGAACCTATTGCCTTTACAGGAAGGTTTGTTATATGCTCAGCATGTGAACCTTCCGAAGGCACCGGAAGGTTTATAGCCTTTGTAAACCTTTTGGCTTCATTGTATAGTTGCTTTTCCTTACTTGACTGCTGCCGAAAGTTGCATTTTCCCTAGACCATGGCGGAAGGTTGTTTTCTATTGACTTATGATCACTGCTTTTACCTAAACCTTTCAGTATCATCGGAAGATGTATTGTAGGAGTATTATCCGGCCAGAAAGGATTATTAATCTTTCAAAAAATTTGTTGTAAGGTCATATGTTCTTGCTTCCACCTGTTTGCCTACTCCAGAGGGTGTGGATCACTCGAACATTGTAGATTGACACTCTACTTCCTCCATGAAAGGTCTTGAGCCGCTTCATATTATTGACTGCATCCCTTTAATCTCTTTGGAAGGTCTGATCCAGGTCCTTTTCTTTTTATCCTTTTTTTGTGGTCTTATGGCTTAAATGGAAGGTGAATTTTTTGAGTAACAAGGGTCGATAGGAAAATGCAAACCCAGTTGAAAATGTTAATGTTTGTGCTGAGATTCCATTGGTTGATATGGAGATAATGCATTAGTTCTTCGTGAATATGATGCAAGCTGGAGCAGCTGTGGGAGTGGCTGTAGGGAATGCTGAAGGAACTAATTCGTTGGCCCAGTTGGCAATAATTGTGCTAAGATGGGTCGGGATTACGTTAGTCTTGAAGGAAAGCCTTTCCTGGGAACTGAGGATGTAGTAGGAGTGGAGAACTGGCTGTAGCATTATGAAAGGATATTTGCAGATCTCGACTACACGCATATGCAGAAGTGGAGGTTTTCTTAAAGCCAATTGCAGGGAGCAGCATTGTTTTGGTGGAAGGGGTTACCATAGGAGATCCAGAGGAAGGCCCGAATTTGGCTAAATTTCAAAGGAGGTTCGAAGAAATGTTTCTATCAAAGGTTTCCAAGTCAACATTGCTCAAGAAATTTGCAAATTTAGTCCAGGGGGATACATCGGTGATTGAGTACACTACAGAGTTTGATTAGCTGTCCTATTACGGATATGCTATTATGGATACTGTTAATCGGAGGAAAGATGGGTTTATTAAGGGGTTGAATCCTAATATCTCCAGAGCAACCATGCCAAACCTCCGAGATCCATGTCATATTGTTATTGACCTGGCTATTCAGAATGAAGAGATGCTTTCTACTTTTCGAAAAGGGAAACTAGCTGAGGTTCGGAATTTTTAGTGTAAGAAGCGGAAGTTCTTCAAGAAGAAAGGTGCCTAATTAGAGGTAGCAGCTAAGAAGAGCAAGGCAGAAATTATTTGTTACAAGTGTGACAAGAAGAGGCACTGTGCTAATGAGTGTCACTCGGGTGATGGAAGAGCAGTTGTAGTGAGACAAAATGTGAAGTGTTACAACTATGGCCAGATGGGGCATTAGAAGGACAAGTGTCCCGAGGCTGCAAAGGCTGGAAAGGTAAAGATCTTTACATTGGAACCATCATCCTCTAGACCAATGACTTTTGAGAAAGGAAAAGCTGTGATGGAAGGTATGCTTATGATTCATAGTACTTCGGTTAGGATACTATTTGATACCGGTGCATCGCACTCATTTATATCTCAGTATTTGGTAGATGTCTTATGTCTCGAACCTTTATACCTTATTACTCCTTGAAGGGTTGCGAATCCTATAGTAAGGTATGCAACTTTGGGAATGAGATTTGACCAGTTAGAACTTGATTTGTTAGGTCATATGTTTGCATGAAGTTTAGAAGTTTTTGATTTCATGGGTTCCAGGATCATATTGGGTATGGATTGATTAGATAGGTATGATGCTAGGATATTTTGAAAGGAGAGAGAAATATCATCGAGACACCCTAATAGCCATAAATAAGTCATTTACCCAGTTAGGAGTTCAAACGGAAATGTTGATGCGTTATTGGGTGCCATGGGAACAGAAGCATAATTGAAACATGTTTATGTTGCAAGAGAGTTTGCGGATGTGTTTGAACTGGTTTTGGGCTTGCCATCGAAAAGAGCAATCAATTTTCGGATAGGTCTCGCATCAGAAGATGAATTTGTAAGTAGACCATCTAATAGGATGTCACTAATCGAGAAGGATAAATTGATGGTGCAGCTAGTGGAATTGGAAGGAAAAAATTTCATTCGGCTAAGTCGTTCACCTTGGAGAACGCCGTGGTATTCGTGAAGAACCTAGATGGGTTGTTACGGATGTGTATCGACTATCTATTTGAATGAGAGGACGAGGATTGACGACTTGTTCGATTAGTTGAGTGGAGCCAGAGTGTTTTTCCAGCTAGATTTAGTGATAGGTTTCCATCAGCTAAGAGTGGTAGAGGACAGTTTTCCTATGACGGGGTTTTGGACCAGCTTTGGTCTTAAGAGTGGTTAGTTATGCCATTCGGGCTTACTAATGCACCAAATTTCTTCATGGATTCGATAAATCGGGTTTCCTAAGAGCACTTGGATAGGTTCATTTTGGTTTTTATTGATGACATTTTGGTTTTTATTGATGACATTTTGGTGTATTCTAGGAATGAGATCATGGGGGTCATCTTAGAATAGTGTTGGAGAGCTAAGGCAACATCAACTGAAGGCAAAGTTCTCCAAATGTCATTTCTGGAAGTAAGGAAGTGAGGTTCCTTGGTCGCGTAGATTCCGAGGAAGGGTTAGCAATTGATTCGGATAAGATCGAAGCTGTTAACAATTAGAAAAGACTAGAGATGGTAAGTAAGATTAGAAGTTTACTTTGACTTATAGGATACCATTGAAGGTTCATTAAGGATTTCTTGTGGATAGCTGCATCCTTGACTATGCTAACCAGGAAGGACGTGAAGTTTGTTTGGTCTGAAAAATGTGAGGAGGCATTACTTAAGGTGAAATATTTGTTAACCAATGCGCCCGTGTTAGTAGTTGCTGATGGGAATCAAGGGTTACTAGTTTACACCGACACACGTGGTACTGGGTTAGGGGCTGTGCTAATGCAGAATCAAAAGGTTATTGCCTATTCTTCTAGACAGCTTAGACCACATGAAGTGAGATACCTACTCATAATTTGGAGTTGGCAGTGGCAATTTTTGCATTGATGATGTGGAGACATTATCTTTTGGGAGAAAGATTTGAGCTATTTATAGATAATAAGTATCTACGTTATTTATTATCTCAAAAGGAGCTGAACATGAGACAGCAGAGATGGTTGGAGTTTGTTGTAGCTTATGATTTTAACATCGAGTATACACCGAGAAAAGGAAATAAGGTGGCGGTTGCGCTTAACAAGAAACATCAGAATATGGTGTTAGCTATTTCGGCTGTTTGGAATGACTTGGAAGCACTGGCTGCTTGTAGTGTGTAGTTGTGGTTGACTACTGGATCTAGTCGGAATATCGCCATGATGTCCTGTTTGGAAGTTCGACTAGTTTTGATCGGAAAAAATGCTTTCAGGCAGAATGAGGATCTAGTCTTAGCCGATAGGATTAGAAGGTTAGAAGCTGGAACCGAGATTGATGACTTAAAGGATTTTATTCTTGACCGCAAGGGTTGATTGAGAAAGAAGGAACGGTTATGTGTTCCGGATATTGAAAACCTTAGAAAGGAAGTTCTTTAGGAATGTCATTGATTGAAGTTTACGATTCATCCTGTAGGAACCAACATGTATCAACATATGAAGAGAAGTTTCTTCTGGAAAGAAATGAAGAGGGATGTTGGCTTATGAGTAAAACTTTGTTTGAACTGTCAGCAAGTTAAAGTTGAACATCAGAAGCCAAGTGGGTTGCTTTAGCCTTTGGATGTTCCAGTCTAGAAGCGGGACTCGATATCTATGGATTTTATTGATTGTTTGCCAAGGTTAAACCGAGATAATGAAAGTATATGGGTCATAGTGGACTGATTGACCAAGAGTGCCCATTTCTGTTCGGTAAGGTCAACAAGGACTGCACCTGTTTTGGCTAAGTTGTTCATTAAGAACATCATTAGACTGCATGGAATTCCCAGTAGTATCATCAGTGATAGAGATGCTTTGCTTACTAGTGAGTTCTGGAAGAGCCTGCAGAGTTTGTTAGGCACTAAGCTTAAGATGAGTACCACATATCATCCTCAGACGAATAGGCAGACAGAGAGAGTGAACAAGGTACTGGAAGATCTGTTGAGGGCTTATGTGCTAGATTTTAATGGTTCTTGTGAAGATCACTTGCACTTAGTGGAATTTTGCTATAATAATAGTTATCAGACTACTATAGGAATGGCATCTTTTGAAGCTTGTATGGAAGGCCATGCAAATCACTAGTATGTTGGTTAGAGATGGGAGATAGATTGGTCCTTGGCCTAGATTTGGTAAGAGAGGCGATAGAAAAGATCGAGTTGATATGGAAAAGAATGAAGGAAGCTCAATCTAGGTAGAAGAGTTACACAGATAAAAGGCGTAAGGACCTAGAGTTCTCAGTTGGAGATAGAGTTTTCATCAAATTATAGCCGATGAAAGGTGTGTTTTAGTTCAGGAAGACTAGGAAGCTAGCACCGAGATATGTTGGACCATTTCCTATATCAGAGAGGATTGGTAGACTCGCATATGGAGTAGATCTACCGAGCAGTTTTGCTAGGGTCCACAATGTGTTTCATGTTTCTCATCTTAGGAAGTTTGTTCATGATCCAGAAACTAATATAGCTGCGATGGCACTAGAGGACTTAGTGGTGGAACCAGATATGACTTTTGTGAGACAACTAGTTCGTGTTGCTGCAAAAGATGAGGAGAGGTTAAGGAACAAGACAGTCAGGTTAGTGAAAGTTCAGTGGAGCGACAACGTAAAGAACTGTACTTGGGAGTGACGATAGGATTAGGCCTATTTTTCCTGAGCCACTTTAGATGGAAAGTCTATATAGGGTTTATATAGAATTTGGCTGGTAGGTTATACTAGCTTTGCTTGCATGGGCTATATGCTTGTTATTGTGTCCTTACCAAAATTTCGGGGGCGAAACTCTTTAAGGGGCGAGTCTGTAATGCCCCTAAATTTTAATTAACATTATTTGGGATATTTGATTGGATAAATTAAATAGAATAATATGAATAATTAGGGAGAAGTGATTAATAAGTTCAATGGTCGTATCGTAATGAATGAACTAAAATGACTTAACTAAATTAAAAAGGAGGAATTTACTAAGGGTAAACTTGGAAATAGGGCTACATTTCTTAGTATAAATCTACTCTGCCACTTTATTAAATTTTCACTCTTTCATTCATAACTCCTCGCCAACTTCCGACCGGTAATTTAAACCTCCAAGAAGAGCAATAAATTGAAGAAAAAGCTAAGGAATTAAGCTAGGAAATCATCTCATTTTCCAATTAACTAATCAAGGTGAATAATCATGTCCATCATCTCATTTTCTGTGTTTGGATCAGTTATGGGTTATACCTAATTCATGCTTGCGATTTTGGTTAGGATATAACCATTTAAACATTTGTTTGGATAAGACTTAGGTGTTTTAAAATGTTAATGGGCTAAATAACACGTTTTATTAGGTTCTGGTTAAATTTTGAGTTGTTTTGATCTTCATATGCTTTGAAATTTTAATAAGTTGAAGCATATGATTTATAAGTTTTTGCTGATTTTTAAGGATTCTTCCTTAGTGGTTAAGTAAGTTAATTAAATTAATTAATTCTAAGGCTAAACTACAATATTGCTTCCACCTTGGTCAAAGCCGGAGGGAATTTGCTTTCAAAAATTGAATTGTGGAAAAAGTATAATGTTTTAAGAAAAAAGTTTGGCTTTTGTGTACTTTTAACTATTCATAAGCATAGGTGGAAGCCCTTTACCAATCACAATTAGACAAGTAAGATAAAACATCACTTCAGTAGGCCCAGATGTTCCTTGCGACTCCAAAAGCCGCTTTTATCCCTTAATCCAAGTCGAAGGGTAGGCATGGTGATGAAGGGAAGAGGGATGAAGGGTTGGGGAGTTGCTTCCTTTGCTTTCAAATGGAAATAAAACTTTCTTTCAACTGAGTCGTAGGGGTGTCCTTCGATTCTATAAATTTTTATAAAAAGACTAAGTTTTATATACACAAGGAGGGGCAACAAAAGGGATTTTCAAAAGCCAAAACTATCCAGAGTTAATGTTTTAAATGCTTTCCAAAAATATTTTTATACCCTTCAACAAAGTCAAAGGGAAATGGGGAGGATATTCCCAACCTTCCCATTGGTTTTAATGTAAACGTTTTAATACCTTTCGACAAAGTCGAAGGGAAAATCTTCCGACAAGATTGGAAGGATACTTTCGAAGGGTTGGTTCCAACACCAACTCTTCATTGTTTTTGAATGGTCTCTAAAGGTTTTGATTTCGAAAGGTTTTGATTTCGAGAGGTTTGATTTCAAAAGGTTTTGATTTCGAAAGGTTTGATTTCGAAATGTTTCGAAGGCGTTACCTTCAATAATTGCGAAAGGTTTTGAGTTTCAATGGCTTTGGAAGGTTTTGGGTTTCATTACTTTCGAAAGGTTTATAAATGGTTTTATAAGGGGTGATACTCCAGGCTTTCGACAAGGTTGAATGGTAGAACCTTTCGACAAGGTTGAAAAGAAACATTTCGATATGGTCGAAAGGTATGATTTTGTGATGCTTTCAAAATAAAGGTTTCCGAAGAGGCTAACTTTGGATTTTATTTTCTTTCGAATGGGGCTTCATTTGAAGGGTTTTGGAGGGCTGTGTTTTGCCATTTTTCTTAAGTAAAACTTTGCTAATTAGAAAGGGTTACTTTGAAGGGTTATAGCATAAATACTTATGTTTTTTAAATATACAAGGGGGGTCCTCATATAAAATGAATGTTAATAAAACTTGGGCACACTAGGGTGGGTTTAATGTTTTCAACATATAGTTTGGGGTTATAAACAGAAATATGTTTTCGAAAGTATACATTGAGGCTATCAATGTGTTTTTATTTAATTTAACCTAATTGGGGCTATTAATGGGAATAGGTTAAACAGGTTATATGCGTAGGGAAATATGTAATCATGGGGATCATGCATTTTTATAAATAATCATGGTGATCATGATGTTTTAATTGGCCAAGTGATGGTTTCTTGGTTCACCTAGGAAAATCATGGAATGTGCAGTGGATAGCCTACATCGAATTTCTAAAGTAAATAATATTTTGCTAGAGGTGGTTAGCCTTGGGATTGGCACCCAATGGTTCACAGTCATCCTAGGAGAATTATGGAGTGTGCGGTGGGTAGCCTACACCATCTTTTATACAACAATGTACGATGGATAATCTACATTTATTTTAAATGGATTAGGGATGGATAGTCCTATTAGATTATGATGGATAGTCATTTTAAAGATTTTAAAGAGAAACTCTAATAAATTGATTTTAGACTAGAAATCTAGCAATTGATTTTGGACCGGAAATCTAATAAATTTATTTTAGATGGATATCTAGTAAATGGGTGGATGGGATATCCAATACATATCATTTATGTCTTTATTTCATATTAAGTTAAGACTAATCATTTTAGGTGCATGGGCATAGTAAATGATTTGCATGTTTTGTTTTGGATACTAGTAAGGGGAGAACCCATTTTGCTAAGCGGTGTGGTCTTACTAGATATCTATTTATCATAAGAGATGATAAGGGATTATTTGTATGACACTTATGGTCTGACTCGAAGTTTTTTTTCTCCATAAACTCTCGGGTACTCAAAATTAATTTGAGCAGTCTGAGAGTGGAAGACTTTTAGGTTTTTGGATGAATAAGCTTTCGTAGATGTATAGGAGGTAGTATTAGCTATATAGGAACTATTTTGTCTACTCCGATGTGATGTACTAAGAACGATAAAGTTCATATTATTAGTTCTCTGATCATCATAAGAGGACATCATCATATGTCACTTTTATCGTATTTTGTACATGTATATGTGATCTGAACGTGGTTAACATCTGAGATTACGTAATTAAATCTGAATATTATTCATAAGAATTGAGAAATTATGTTTTGTTGAAGTTTAAAATTTTTCGTATTCTTGTGTTCATGTGTATCAATATAACTATGCTACATTCGATCTCCAAGAAATAACAAATACGGATGACTGCAACATCAGTAGTGGTTAGTTTTTGGTTTCTAAAGGCGAGATTTTACATTTAGTGTGTTAGACCTAATGAAATAAATCGATATCGAGTTGTCTTTCAATTAAGGTTTCCTTCATTTTTCCTAGGTTCAGCTTAAGTATGACTCGGTTCCGACCCCAAGCACTAAGTTGAAAATCTCAGGTCAACTTCTTTCGCTCATTTTTTATATTTCATTTTTCTTGCCTTTTTATGATGTTTCCAAAGTCCTTGAATCCTTTTGTCTTCATTTTGAAATTCTAACTTCCAATTGGAATCGGCATCGTCAAAAACCCAGTCAACAAGTGAAGTCGAGCCAGTATGAAATAGCTTGCCTTCCATGAAGTGGGATAGGAGGACGACCACTAGCGAATTTGATCATTTAATTTAACATCCAAGATGGAGAACAGGAAGATTTTGACTTGGAGGGTTCGCTAATACGATACCTTTTGGGACTAATGAATTTTGGGAATAGAGCTTGAGTTGGTAGGTATTTTGTCTCCTGGCTCGTTATTGATCTTAATCAAGCCAAGATCGATCTTTGACCTCTGCTTCGTGGACATTGAATCGGTTGGGCTCGTAGCACCGATAATTGTAAGTCTTCCTCTAGGGACTAAGAGACGTCCTCAAATCCTCCCAAAGGCCCTATTTTTTATGAATCAGGACCTCGCCCGAAACTGGAGGGAGGAACTAAAGTGATAAATTCTATGGTGATAGGGGTTGACTCAATGAATGTGTCACTTAGGTATAAACCCTAAATGATTCATGTAGAAGGAGGAGGAAGCGATGGATGACTTATAATTTCATAAAAAGTGAAGAAAAGTTAGTGACGACCTCAAGCGAGAACTGATGCTTCTCAAATATGAGATATATGAGAGAAAGTCCTTCGTCAGGAGAAGTTCCATAGTTAAGAGACTTAGAAATTTCAACTTCTTCAATAAATGGCTTGAAAAATGAGAAGAGGAATATAAGGCACTTCAATGGTTGTGGTGGCAAAAGCAGAAGTCACAGTAAGGATGGTCTAAGAGCTAGCTCTCACATAAAATATAATCTCCGTTGTAAGCTCTTCCGAAGAGGAGTCAATGATTTTGCTAGATCCAATGTAGTAAAATTACAGGAGGCTTAATGCCTAACATGCCTACAGCTGCATCCTTTTTAGCCAAGATCACCTTACCTTTTTTCCAAGGTTATGACATTGTTTATATCCAAAAACTTGGCTTTTAGTTGATCTTCTATTAGGTGTTCGTTAGCTGTAACTGCATGACACATAATTTCTTTCCAAGCATCTGCCAAAGTAACACAATGACTATCCCCTAACCACTTCAGTTTCTTATCACTGATAATAATTACATAGAATTTCTGAAGGGTGGAGTTCATATCTTGCTTCTTTTTTGTCATCTGATCTTTAAGTTTGTTAGGTTCGCTTACTACACCAGCAAGGTCTACTTGAGCTTTTGATTTTGTCCCTGTCTCGGTCTTTAAAATGGTCTTAAATCTCTCAACTTCGGTTTGGAACATTTGGAGTTCTGCATCCTTGGCATGAAATGCTAATTCTTTGTCCTGGAGTGCCTTTTTGGGCTTCTGTGTCCTTGGCTTGAAGTGAAAAATCTTTGGCCTGAAGCGCCTTTTCCTTAACCCTAGGTGCCTTTTTCTTATCCATGACTTGAATAGTAAGCTCACCACTCTTTGCTAAGCATTTTTAAGCTGATCTTTCACGAATAGAAGGGAATGGGTGTATGCATGGGACATCTCCTTAAATAATGCTTTGGAGTTCTCGTTTTATGTTTAAGCATCATTTCGTTGCTTTTTGAGTTCGGCCAACTCAATTCTATAGTCTTCTATCATCATAGTATGGATGTTCCTCTTCAATTCAAATTATCAATTTACAGCCTAACTGATTCTATTGTTATTAAAGAGGGCAAAAGCTAGTTTCCTCTATTCATAAAGTCAGTTGATAAATTTAGTAACCCCTCTAACTCTATGGTCAGCCGCCGCGTAAGGGATATCCTTGATGTTGGTACAACTTCACCCCTATCAAGGAAATGTTAGGGAAGGCAGCCTACATTCTCGATGTCATGGTTGTGGATGGGAATGAAGGGTGTGGAGGAGAAGCGACACGACTCAGAACTTCCTTGGATCATTGAGAAGTTTATAAAGTGGAGACTGAAGGTTAGATTATTGGAAGCTATTGAGGATGATGTTGGGGTTGAGAGCATGGTTGGGAACAACCAAAAGTAGGCCCACGACATATATGTGAATCAAGAGAGTTTTTTCCCATATTATAGTATTCCCTTTTCACATCCTCATGCATTTTCCTATCCTTATCCTTAAGATATTCCCTATCCTTCCTTCTCAATCTTTCTTTCTTAGTTTTTTGATGAGTAGTGGAGCGAGGAGGATACGGTTATAGGGTGGTTC
Source organism: Allium cepa (assembly GCA_030765085.1). Taxonomy (NCBI): domain Eukaryota; kingdom Viridiplantae; phylum Streptophyta; class Magnoliopsida; order Asparagales; family Amaryllidaceae; genus Allium; species Allium cepa. The sequence continues at coordinate 515,540,107 of CM060941.1, forward strand.
CCTAATGCTTACTAAGCTTGAACAGAGGTAGTGGAAGCAGTCTCTTTACTTTGTACTTATAACGAAAAAAAGAGATGTATAGTACCGTAACACTAAAGTAAGTGAAAATGCATGATATGTGTGTTTGTGAGCATAGAAGTGTGTGAAGTGCTAATGTTACCCTAAGTGCTCTACAGACTTGTTGCTAGGTCGCATGGTGGGGTTTCATCTCCCTTAACCAGGAGGTCCCAAGATGGAAAACTGAAACCTAAAGGATTCTTTTAAGAAGATCATCGATCAGGATGTCCAAATCACTTAAGGAGTCGAAAATATTTTCTAAAGATATAGCTGAGGAGTCACTTTGGTAGCTTGTGGTTGACTAGGACCTAAAGGTGGCTGGATGGATTAATGACTAATCTCTTTAGACACGATGGAATATGAACTTCTATTCCTTCAAGGGAGACCTCCCCACATAACTCATCCATATCAAAATCTTTGTGGTTTGTTAAGGCTAATTAAACACTTAGAGGGTTGGATGGGTGAATAGTATTTTCTAACATATGTAAGTTTATTTCTTTCAAGATTAATATTAAATCACACATTATCAACATAGAAATATACCAACAATTAATCAAAAATGCAATCACAAATATAAATAAAAATCAATAAAGTAAAGTAAAGAGTTAGAGAGGTGACACCAAGGATATTATACTGGTTTGAATTTCTCCTACATCCACTCTCATACAATTGCTTGTACATATTTCCTTTTCGAATGTCAATCTTCAACTGAGCATAAGGCAAGCACAAATATAGTCTCCATTTCAAGGCAACGAGACACACCCTCCTAAATTTTCAAGCTTAGGGTAGACTCACTTGAATTGACTGGGCTACAAGTACACCCATTAGATTTCAAAACTAGTAAGCGCGCCTATATGTCGCTATATGCTAGTGTATTTTGAAAACTTACTTTGTTTTAAAATGTTTTGAAAATTTTATACTTCATAAAATAATTTGATTCTCTTTAAAATAATTTGAACATGGTATATAAACATTTTGAACTTTGAAGAACTTTTATAAACTATTTCGAAATATATTTTAAAATTTATGTTGGTTAAAAAAAGATTAGGAAATTGGATATAAAGATCAAAGATTGCTACCAAGGACTTTAGCAATATATGCTATGACTCTATACAATAAATTATAATCTTGAGATCTTTATATCTTAGTCTTTGCACCCATGAATCTCCATGTCTATCTCTTGAGTCATTATACCATACAGTCATTAATTCTACTCCTTTTTAATATTATGCATTATATACTATAAAACTTAGCAAAACACAGTATCGACATTTTATATGTTTTTATATGTCTGCTACCATCAGAATCAATAACCGAGGTATTAACAATCTCCCCCTTTTTGATGATGACAACCACAAAATATCCATGTATATAAAATATAATATAACTCCCCTTGAGTAAGATCACTCGCCTTGAATATTTACATGTGTATATTTTATATTTTTCTACCCCTTGGTCACCAAAAAAATGGGTGAATAAAACTCCATCTAAATATGATACTATTTTTTGGGAGACTAAATTTGAGAAACCGCTTATTTAATTAATACCAGATATAAATATGGGATACTATAATCAACACAAATAATAATAGGAATAAACTCCTTAAGAAAGATGATATATATATCAAAATCAATACTTAATGTATCAAATTCAATATAAACTAGATGATATATATGAAATCAAAATTTAACAACGAGAGTATGGAAAACAATTCAATATGACATAAATGATATTATTATATAATCCTAAGCATCCAAGTTTGATACAGAAATTTAAATTCATTACATAAAATTCATATATAACTATCATCGTACCTTTTGACCAGGCAGTATTCGAATAGGTTGCAAGGATCAAACTTGGAGTTATTACGGAAGGAAGCCTAGAGGGATAGGCAAGGAGTCTAGAAACCAAGTATAGACAGAGTCATTAGAAAAAAAGCCTAAACATCTCAAGACAACACAACTTGGAGGATCCCCTAAATTGGGGATTTGTACCTCCAACTGCTTACGGTTCTGTACTGACTTCTAAGAATAATTAGGGTAGATCCCAACCTTTTCCTACATGTCCATCTTGATGCCAAGGCCCATTTTCCAAAGTCCTTTCGTTGAATCAATGTAATTGTTCATCGATCTCCATGAACACTTGAAGCTGCAACTCTATTCTTCCATAACTCCATCATTTGGACTTAGAAAAAAGCTAATATTGGCGCAAATAATTATGGAATAATGAAGCTAACCTCAAGACAAGTCTAAGTAAACAGTTGAAGACAACCATTTTAACTCTCTTAGGGATCGGTACCGTCCCCTATCTATGGGTCGGTATTGATGCCTACTTTCTAATGATGAGGTATCCTACTTCTAAGGAGAATTGGTCTAAATCTAGTGTAATGACTTGGAGATATATTGTGTGAGATATCAAGCTCCCTACCTCTATAAATAGGAATGTAAGGCTCATTTTTTAGGATATTTTGACTCTAGTTTCATTCGATCTTATACTCTTGTAATTGTGAAAACCCAAGTGCTGGAGTTGTACCGACTCCTAAGAACTTTTGCCTCCAAGTTTGAAATCAACAATAAAGTATCAAAGTTGACATAGCACTTGTTTTGCCGGTCCACTACAAACCTCGCATATTCATTATATACTTATTTCTCGCTCATTTTTCATTTAATTCTTCACTTTTATTCTCTGCATAAACTCTTAGGTGTTTGCGCCATTTTTGGTTTAAATATTTTGGTGCTCTCACTATGAGGGTGAACTCAGGGTATTTGGATCCATCATCTACTATTGGATTTCCCATATCCAACAGATAGATCCCGCTTTCCCAACCTTTTAACTATACAATTCAGATTTGCAAAGATCTACTAGAAACTTTCATCCATGGCCCCAACAAGAAAAGACCATTCTACCAGCCCTAGAGCTGCTACTAAAGCAAAGAATCTTAATCATCGCTAAGGGGATGGATTTGTCCAAGTAGTCAAATGAAGATCTAGATTACAACTAACGTCATGACCAGAATGGAGATGGATAAGATGATGAAGCATATGGAAGATAGGTTCCAAGCTAGTCAGAATGACATGAATCAAACAATGAAATAGAGCTAAAGACTATTGAATGAGCTAGCTCAAAACAACCATAAAAGGAGTTGGGAGGACTCTAGTTCTTCATCTAGGCAGTGATGGAGGGACAAGAAGCAAAAGAGGACTTAGAACACTATTGGAACATCATACCAAGGAAAGGGATGAGCCCCTGGCTTGAATTATAGGATAGGTACCGAGCCGAGGTTAGGGGTTAGTATCGACCCAATGTTTGGCCCAAAGCCCATTCTTTAGAAAGTGGTGTGGACTTGGCTTCAGGATATGCTTCTAGCGGTCAGTCTAGAGAATCGTGCTGCTGTTGATGATATTTCCCATGCAAATCAAAAGAGGGGACTGATGGATGAATGGATCTCTCGGTGGATAGAGAACCTAGGTATCAAGAGCTAAACAAGAGCACTTGCTAAGCTGAACACTCAAAGCGGAGCTCGATTACTATCGTTCAGTCGAATCAGTTGGCTCGAACTACCTTCAGGATATGGTAAGGGGACTTGTTAACGAGAATCAATTCAGGAGTAAAGATGAATAGGAAATCTCTCCCAACTCGAATTTGTTTATAGAGAACACTCTACGTAGGAGATGCCCTCAGAGATTCACAATGCCAACCATGTCATTATAGGCAGCACTTGATGAGATATGAATGGCATATGGATTCAGCTAGAGCTTTTGATGCTTTAAAGTGCCATTGTTTCCTAATTATCTTAGAAGGAGTAGCTACGATATGGTTCACTTGACTTCCACTAAGGTCTATATCATCTTTTGTTGAGTTATTACAAAAGTCTGTAAAACAATTCCGTTAGCATAATACATGCCCAAAGCATATGATGTTTTTGTCAAATCTCTTCCAAGCTTAGGGAGAGTCACTGAAGGATTTCATAAACCAGTTCTAGGCACTTATGACAGAAGATACAGATCCCAACGATGAAATAGTGCCGATGGCATTGATTAGTAGGATTCATCTCGATATGGAGTTTGGGGAATGGTTGGAAAGGAAGCCCCCATCAACGATATAAGCTTTCAATAGAATGGCTAATGAGTACTTGCGCTTGAAGAAGTGAAGAAACGCCATAAAGGGTTGGTGCTAGAAATTCAAATGAAGTGATACAAAGTAATGTTGTTCGTAATGCAATCTAAAGGAAGCTTTGGGAGCGTGGATGTGAATATTGGCAAAAAGAATAATAATCGAAAACCAAATGATGATGGAGCTAAAAAGAAGAAGCTAGTATATAGGAATCATATCAGGACTCCTAAATACAATAACTATACTGAACAAAACAACCGGATAGAAAATATCTATATGGTAACCCAAAATAATAACCAATACAAAAAGCGGGCTCCAAGAGAGTCGACTAAGAAGGAGAGTAAGTTAAGAAGTTATGCAGATTTCACGAAACTGACAGTCATAATACCAACAAGTGCAGAAACTTGCGAGATATTGTTGAGGAGTTGATTCGCAAGAAGAAAATACAGTAGTATGTGAAAACCTCATAGGATGATGGGCAAGAAGAATCTAACACCCCTGGGCCATCTTCCCAACGAAGGGAAGCTAAGCCTAGTGCTGATGCATTAGGCAACTAGAAAAACAATTGATGATTAATACAATTATCTGTGGGCCACACCCAACCGACAAGAGTCTAACAGAGATGGACAGATATGTTAGTACTATTAAATATGCAAAGAGTGAAAGTTGCTATGCTGTTGAGGATGGAACCTCAGCAAAACAATGTACAATGATGATTGACGATATTATTTTCCAAAATAGAGATGTAGACGGAAAGGAAGCTCCAACGGTCGACCCACTCGTGATTTCAACCACGATTGGTCCTAAAATTTCATAAAAGGTGTTCGTTTACTATGGGAGTTCAATCAATATCTTATTCAAGAAAGCTTATGTCAAATAATGTTGGAGGACAAAGATTTGAAGCCTTGTAGTTCTCGAATTCAGGGTTCAATGGGATGGCAACTGAAGCCATATGATCGGTTTAATTATCGATGGTACATGGTGAGGGCGACTACCACCGAGTGCAGGTAGTGTCTTTTTTGGTGTTGGATATATATTCTACTTACACCGGCCCTAGCTAAATTTAGATTTTCCATCTCTCCCTGGTGTTTAACTATGAAGTTTCCTCCAGATAATGGAGAGGGAACTGTGCATGAAGATCAGGTGGTCGGCCATGAATGTCGCTAAGCTAAAGGACCAAGGAAAAAGGAAAGAATGTAGTGGGGTCCTCTGCATAAAGGCTTTGGATACGTAGCAGCTATAGCCTGAGCCCCAACTCGGGAAAACTAGTCGGCTCTATGATAATATGGGCCGATGAAAAAATCCAGAAGGTGGATGAACAGCTCCTCCTAAGTTGACGATCGCTGTTCCAGTCAACAAGGATGACTCAAGAAAAGTCCTAAAGGTTGGATCTCAGCTCAATAATAATGTAGTAAACGAGTTGGTTGGATTTCTCCAAGAAAACCTGGATGTGTTTGCCCGGACACACATGAATATGTATGGGATCTCAGCCCAGGCAGTGAGCCATGCATTGAACATCAATCCCAAATGTATTCCTGTAAAATAGAAATGCCACAACTAGGTTCGTAGATATTTGCTACACTCGTTGAAGAAGAGGATTAGAAAAATAACAATGGATTCATTCGTGATGGCTTATACTTGAGTTAGGTATCAATCCTGTCTTGGTGAAAAAAGCAACGAGAAGTGAAGGTCATGCATCGACTATTTAGACTTGAATAAGTCATGCTAGAAGGATAGCTTCCGCTTCCAAGGATAGATCAGCTAGTGGACTCGACCATTGGACATAGGCTTCTTTCATTTATAAACGAATACTTCGAATACAATCAAACCTCGACGCACGTCCCGTATCAGGAACACATGAACTTCATTACCGACTTCGAACTCTTTTACTACTTGGTCATGCCCTTTGGATTAATGAATGCAGACTCATGAATCAGACGTTTAAAGACTAAATTGGATGATCAATGGAAGCATACGTGGACGACATGCTTATGAAGTCACGATGTTCAAGAGAAGATGTTGATGATCTAGCAGAAATGTTTTGTGTCCTCTAGAAATAGGGGATGAAACTCAACCCTTTGAAATTCTTTTTCGACACTACTTCAGGAAAGTTCTTGGGCTTCGTTGTCAACTCCCGTAGGTTTGAAGCCAATACAGAAAAGATCAAGGCTTTGAGAGAGACCAAAGCCTCAAAGATGACCAAGGAGGTCCAAAGCTTAAATAGGAAGGTTGCTGCCCTAAGCCAGTTCATCTCCAAAGCCACAGACAAGTGCATCCCCTTCTTCTAAGTGAACAAGAAAGGAAAAATAAATTTTGAGTGGAATCAAGACAGCAAGGATGCATTTAAAGCTTTTACTGAATTACTTGGAGAGACCTCCCATTCTCTTAAAACTAGTGGATGATGAGGATTTGTTCTTATACCAGGCGGTGTCGGTGCATGCCCTAAGCTCTGCACTTGTACATAAGTAATCCCGCATCCAACTGTCGGTCTACTATATCAGCAAGCGAATGATTGGAATATAAAGAAACTATCTGAGATTGGAAAGCTTGCTTACTTCCCATTGATTACTTCCATAAAACTCCGCCCTTACTCCCAAGTCATCCGATCAATGTTCATACTAACCAGCCTTTGTGACAAGTCTTACAACACATTGAAACTTCTAGTAGGCTGTTGAAATGTAAAATAGAATTGAGTCAATATGATATCACCTATCTCCCTCAGAGCGTAATCTAGGGTCAGCCCTTCATGGATTTCATAGCTGAATTCAATATGCGAGATGATCCTTTAAATTGTAGTGGATAAAATGAAGTTGTATTGAAGATGTATACGGATGGCATATCTAATAGTCAGTGTTTTGATGCTAGAGCCATACTTGCCACTTCCGAAGAACTCTCGATTAGTTAGGCTCTAAAATTCAACTTTCCGACGATGAACAACGAAGATGAATACAAGATCCTAACTACAGGACTCAAAATGGCCAAGGAACTCGAAAAAAAGACTTTGCATATTTTCTACGACTCCCAGCTAGTAGTATGCCAACTTAGGAAGACGTATCAGAAAATGGAGAAAGGTTGGCTCCTTATGTAAACTAGGTTCGTAAGCTGCTCTACGACTTTAAATACTATATGATATCACATATTCTTAGGGACCAAAATGAAAAGTCTGATTCATTGGCTATGCTGGCTTGTTCTGGAGATGTGTAGATTATAACCTTGGTTCCAGTGGAAGTACTTTTAGCTCCGATCATCGACCAGATGGACGTTGATTGGATCTTGGAGACTGAGCCCCAAAGGAAGTCATTGATGACTTTGATTCAAAATTATTTGTAAATAAGGATCCTTCTAAAGAGAAGGAATGAGCAATGAAAAGTCCTTCACCAAGCTCAAGATACAAAATGTATGAAGGATTTTCTCTGACCCATGCTTCGGTGTGTCAACCATGACGAGGCCAAACAAGTCCTAAGAGAAGTTTATAAAGGGGCTTATGGCGACTACACAAGGGAGTAAACCTTAGTGAAGAAGATTCTTCGATATGAATATTTCTGGCTAATTGTTAATCAAAACATAGCAGATTATACCCTAAGGTGCGACAAGTGCTAGAGATTTGCTAAAATTCCGAGAACCCTATCGACGAAAATTAATCAAATGGTCAGTCCAAGGTTGATTGTTGTTTGGGGCATTGATATCAAACATGTTCTGTGGATATCTAAAGGTGGCATAAAGTATACCATCGTGGCGGTTGATTAATATACAAAATGGGCTAAGCCAGAGACATTAGCCATGTTAACATAAAGAAAGTAATCAACTTTGCTATTCAAAATATATCTATCGCTTTAGAGTACCATAGGTAACCATAATCGATATTTGGACCCAATTCGACTATAAGGAATTTAAGGATTTCTACTTTTGAGATCACATAGAGAAGAGATTTGTAGCAGTAGCACTCCCTAAGACGAATGAACAAGTCAAAGCTATTAAAAAAATGATTAAGTCCTTTCTTAAGAAGTGATTGGAGAAGGCGAAGAGCAAGTGGGTCAACGAACTTCCATTAACACTTTGGGCTTATCGAACCACTCACAAGTCAGCGACGGGTCCCTCTCCATTCTCCTTGGCAAACAGATCCGACGCTACGATTTCGATCGAACAAGAAGTATCTTCTCATCGAGTGATACATTACAATCCATAAACAAACAAGCAGCTCCTTATGGTGTTCCTTGACATGATCAATGTGAAGCAAATCAAAGTTGAGTTGAGAGCACTTGCACATAGGCACTAAGTCAATCGATATTAGAATACCAAATTCAAGAGTCAAATCTTTGAAATCAACGACTTGGTTCTCAATCGAATCTTCCTAGCCCTAAGAATTTGGGCCTGAGTTATTAAGGTCTATATGCAATAGAGGAAGAGCTTGGAGATGGCACTTTCAAGCTAGCAAATGTGAAAGGGATTTCATTCTTGAGGGCATGGAATAGTAAGCACCTATAACGCTATGTCACCTAGAAACAAGCTTGCAAATAATTGACTAGAGCTATGTAATAAGACAAATTCTACCATTTTTTGACTTTTGTGAAATAAAGTAGCTTTTCATACCTAAAATCTATCTCTCCATTACTTAAGATTGTGACTTGATGGAATCGAATGAATTTACATATGATTAATGTAGGTGTGCAGGTACCCAAACTTAGCTGCGAACCAGAACTTCTTCGGTTCATGATCGAACCCTCGAAGTTCTTCTCTGTATCTAGAGACAGATACCAACTAACTCTTTTCCATGGATTAGGGTGGGAGAATAAACTAAAATGGCCGTGACTACACCGTCCATCAATTAATCCCCTGGATTAGGGCCGAGAGTATAAACTAAAGCGGACATGACACGACCATCCAACTCTTGACAATTTGCCAGGAAAAAGCAAAGCCAACGGTCCACGCCACGTAGTCTTGGATCTTGCATTTGAACTTCGAATCGATGCCTGTAGATAGGCATGATTTGAAGTGTACATCTTGGATGAGGATGTGCAAACTACACTAAGTTAATTTAGATTAACGCCCGGAGTTCAATGCAATCAGATACCTTGATCCTGAAAAACAATATCCAAACGACTATTCGAAGTGGCCTAGAGTTTCGTGCTTTAACAATTATTTCATATTCGCAAGAACAACGAAAGTTGGTAAATTACAGGATAGGATAAAGGATTCAGTTCAATTATAACAACTAAAAGAAATATATCACCCGTGAATTGAATGGACAGCATATTTCTAAAGTGGTAGGACCAATCCATACAAAGATTGACAACACAAGAATTCTTTATTATTAAAATTCACAATGAGACTTGGAAAGCTAAGCACAAGTATTATTTACACATTAAAAAAAAAGAAAAAGCGAAGGCCGAACACACATGGAGCCAGCTGAAATAAAAATAGACTGCAACTATAATTAAAAGTAAGTCTATCTATACCGAGCAAACAAATACTCAATTCTTCAGTTTCATTATTTCTTGATTTTTCTTAGACCCAAAGAAAAACATCGCTCGAGCTTTCACTTTATCGTTTCCCTCCTCTTCTTCCACTTCCTTTACCTTTGGGTGGTGTGCACTACGATGATCCAACATGCACGCTTTACGTGCTACCAGGGGAGGACTATGTGCCGAAGCGAAAATAGTATGCCTGGGCGATGCAATGTATAGAGGAGGAGGAATAACACCAAGTTTCTCCTACTTGACCACTGTAGCTAGGATGTTATTTTCAACTTCCTTCTCAAGCTCATGAAAGGTAGGACTCGATAGGGGTCTAAAGACTCTAGTATTAATAATGTCTTCATCAATCTGAGCTTCCTAGGTCCCACCAGCTCCTTCATCCAACAGAGTATCAATCGTCTGCTCGTTAAAGCCAGAAGCATCATTAACCGTGATAGTCGAAATCGTTGTGGAGGTGGTGATGGTAACTAATTCTGTTACAGGCACTTGAAGTACTGGCTGAGAGTCCTTGTTGGGAAGAGGAGCAATGTAGGACTGACCTAAGGATTCAGAAAAAAAAAGAGATTAGCTATGTTAATCGACAAGACGTTGACTTTCTAGAATACAGGAGAGGTTAATGAGATGTCTTCTTCGCCTTGGAGTTCGGCATAGGCCAGAGTGTTCTAGAGTTCCCCTTAAGGATCAGAGGAGGATGGTACGCTCTTGGATCTTAGGCCCCACAAGATCATACCCTGATGTCAGAGTAACTTTGGACCTAAGCATTTGACTAGAATAACATCATGTGGCATTGAGCGTTCGCCCAAGTTTTTACGCGTTGTTGAGTGGAGCTCCAGATGAAGGAAAAACTAGCCATCATTCAAAATCTCAGGCTCATCTCCTACCAATAATACTTTCTCCAACCACTCCAAGTAAATCTCACCACCTTCGAGGAAAGTTTTTTCTTCTTTGACGATTCGCTCCTAGGTGGGAAGGGGAATTTAGGGTAATCGTACTTAAACCACTCAAGATTTTGGAATTTAATCATTTTGGCATTATACTCGTTTAGCAGCAGTACAAACTTCTCCATTATACACTCTTCTTCCCACTGTCTTGCAACTCCAACTTCTCTTTTGATGAGTGCGCCAACATCTTTAACATGCTCGAGTGCTTTATCTTATATCTCTCTGGCATGGAGCAACTCTTCATAATAAGTCTAAGCTTATCGAAGCGCTTTTCACTTTTCTTTTATTTCATGCACCAATTTAGTTTTTAGCTCGGTTGCATTTCTGTTTGCAATATCCCTCTCCATTACTAGAGGATGGTTTCAGTGGTAGGCCTTCTCTAGTTCATCTCGATGCTTAATCCAATCCTCTTTAAGTGGCTTAGTAGCATCTTCGGCTTTTGTCTTGGCAACAGCTTAGGTTGTTCTTAGTTTCTTGACCTCTACATTTAGATCAGCAATGATTCTCTTGTTATCAGCTTCGATGAGTCTTTGATTCTCGACCATTCATTATACTGATTGTAAACGTCAATCACACAGTCGATGGTAATCTTTTTTATGTCAGCTGGGATTCGTTTTAGATTAGGCACAAACATGAGGCCATCATAGCAAATGTTTGGATATTCTTCTTTTAGTTTGCCCATTCGGGCATTAGCCGCAAGCTATTCCTCTAAAGAGATAGGTTGGACTATAATAGTTACTTTCCCTAACGTATGTTGGGAAGTTTCAAAACCACTCTTGTGATGCTTACAGTCGGAAGACCGAGTAGAGTAAGATGGCAATGAAGGGATGCAAAGGGTTCGAAATCAAAGGAGAGGCATGAGAAGCATCGCCGGGAGGGATGTCATCACGATGATTGTGTTGCTTTTCTAGACCTCTAAGAGGAGGTGATCTAGACATAGAGGAACAGTTGGATGCAGAGTAATGTGATGAGTGATCTTTTTCAAAACTGCTTCTATGTATGTCATCTTTGTCTCGGCTATAGCGCTTGGCTAACTCATAATTGTGATTGCTTCCCCATCGATATGAGCTCGACGAGGCCTTTGTGCTGAGGATGCTTTCTCCTCCAAAGACCGATAAATGTATTTTCATTTTCCCATAGATCCTACAAGCAAAATAAGGACAAGTGAATCCAACAAGGGAAGACATAGGTCATGTGCGAGTGTTGTGAAGTACATATGCACTCGAATGTCCCAGTGTCCCCCTAATGAACTGTGAGCCAGAGCTTTACTAAAGGAGTAATCTCCCCCATACCGGTACATATGAAATCCTTATCAATGCGAATGGGGAGCCAATGCCCTCAATACTAATATTATCGACAGCAAATGAACCGAACCCGGTAGGAATTTGCCCTAGGCCAGCGAATGTGCCTATCGAAGGAAAATATGGAGTTTTTTCTACATTCGTGTTTAGTAGGGGCTGGATAGAAGTCTACGCCTTGGAGATGTTCATGATTAATCTCTTCGTCAAAATAGGCAGTTGGTCTCCAACTAGGCTGTTCAGGTTGTGACTCATGACCTGCATCGACGTTACCTTGGCCAGCCTCATCACTTTCCCCAATAATTTCACATTCCTTAGCGTCATTCGGTGCTCATTCAAAGTTTTTCGACCCTGGTCCTAGGATTTGGGATAGGGGCCTAATTTGGATCAGTCTTGCTCCTTCGAGTAGGTTGTTATCATCATCATCATCATCATCGCCGTCGTCATCATTGGAAGTTATTAGGACGATGTGAGTACTATGCTTATCTTCTAACAAGCCAAAAGTAAGAAGATTTTCACCTGATAGGAGAGCTTTGATATCTCTCTTTTCGGTCGAAACTTCCATAAGAGTGTTGACGGCATCTGAAAGCACCGAGTTATTGGATATCGTCGGAACATCTGGATAGTAAAACAAGGATTCGAGTTAAGTTTGTAAACTATTAAATAGATTTATATAATGCATATTGAGAGGAACTTAAAACTAGATAGCCATTTGCGTGCAATCCGAGCGGACAGCAGACATAGAACCACTTAGTTTTGAAGTAGCTAAATTTATTCTATGCTTTAGTAACCAATCCCCAACCCCTGATTGGTTGTAACTGTCAGGAAATCAATTCTATGGTTTCGATGATAACAACTATACAATGGAAATCGAATGTACATATGTATCTATATTTACAGGTAGATGATAGAGTAACATAACCAAAGAGACAAAAACAAGACTCAAGAGAAGTATCAAAAGACTTCAAATCGGTAGAAGTTGAAAAGGAGTGGCACATACACAAATAAAGCAACATGCATATTTTCAGATGTCTGAGTGCACTAGCCAGACGTCTGAATGTTTCCTCTAGTTTGCAAATCAGACAGAATCAGACGTCTCATAATAAACTCAAATGTCTGAATAGCAACCAGACATAAAAAAATATATGAAGACTAGACGTCTGAAACATTCCTCTAGAAGGCTGATTTTGAACTCGACTGACTAATTTCAAAGACCAACTGTCACATTCGAAAGGACACATCCGCTTCTCTTTGCTGCAACTCTTCATCACCATCAGAAGCGAATTTAGAGAGATTACAACAGATGCAACTATGCAAGAAACTCTTCATCATTATAAATAGCATCAGGAATGCAAAGAGAATCCTCACCTTTACTTACTTATGCTCTTAATTCCTATACTCTGATTTATACCTGTTCTCTAGCAATCAACTACTTATATTTAACTCTTCCATATATTCTGAACTCCTCATTCAATATTCTCTAGATATATATATATATATATATATATATATATATATATTGGAAGCACTTGTACTCAATAGTCAACATCTGTGTTATAGAACACATTCTTGACAAAGAAACTCTGCTATAGCAAACCTGCTCCTCCGGGTCAAGTGAGGGTTAGTTGAAAGGAAATTCTGAAGAGGAGCTTCGGGATTGGACGTAGGACGGGAGGTCCGAACCAGTATAACATCTTGGTGTGATTATTTTAATTTACTTTGCTATTATTATCTATCAAGTTATATTATATAGTTAGTTGTTCATACTTGAATATATATATCATATACAATCCACTCATATAGATTTTCAGTAAGTAAATCAAAGATGGACTTCCCATTCGGCTTTTGAAAATTTATATATCAAATCTCCTCATTAATGGGCGCTCGATGTAAGTGTTCAATGAAGACCGTCCATATGCTAAGGAGAAAGGCATGGCTATTCAGGTGCTGTTGTGTTAGATTAAGTGTCATAAAATTCAGAACTCATCGAATGAATTGAATGAACAGTAGGACATAACTGGCTAAGCATATGTATCTACTGCAGGCCTCCGACAGATTGTAAGCTCTTTGATTGCGAGATGGGACCAAGATGTCAGCAAATGGAATTCCTTGCTTGTTACATACGCTTCGAAGAGATCCTTCGTCGATTTTAGAAGCGATAGATTCCTCTAGATCATTTAATATTACCGCATCCTCGAGAGTGTTAGATGCAAAGTCTATATCTGGATCACCTACCAACTCAACTGGATTTTCAAGAGCTTGTTGCTCGACTTTGAGATTCTTTATATTTTATTATTTAGCTTACGGGATCTCTTCTTGCTGTTCTTTCTAAATTTTGGTTTATGTGTACGTGTAGTTCTTGCTGAGATTGACTTTGTATCAAATTCAATATATCTTATAGGTGATGACTTGTGGTTTGCATAATTAGACGTTTGGAACACTTTGGTCCATTTCTATAAAAAACTTGACTGATGATCAGCACTAAGATTAATTACGAACCATATTCACCGCGTTAAAGTGAATTCTAGAGCGGTATTGTGCAGTGTCGTGCAATTTGGATTTTAGACCCTATATAATTGCTTAGTTTACTAGTTCAATTATTGAATTCTAGATGTCTCTCAACGTGATTATCATCGCTAACCGTCCCGACAAGCTTTATGTTACTAGCTGTGTTTTGGAAATGCTTCGAGATGAACAAGGAATTAAAAATGAACCTATATGGAGAAATCTCATCATAAATTTGGAATTTGTAAAATTTTCTTAAGAGTTGGAGTCTAACCAATTCCTACAACCCAAGTACTTCTCACCATCCACCTCTATCTCCTCCAATTCAAAGATCACGGCTACCGGCATTTGTCATCGTCCATGTCCCAGTGTTTATTCATGCCTCACCTACCTATGCAAATCGATTAAAAGCCTTGGATCGAGTTTGGTCACACAACTAGGGTTAGGCTGTAGGTCGGTGTAGGTGTAATTTGAGCTTTCGAAGGTGAGGTGAGGTCACCATGTGTCAAGCATGGGCAATGGTGAATGGCGGTAGTCTAAGGCTTGGGTGAAGGGAAACTTGATTAGAGGATTGAATGTTTAATGGTAGGAGCTAAGAGGTTAGGAATCGATAGCGAAAAAGTGAATAAGTGAGGAAGTGAAGTTGAAATGGATGTGTTATATACCCACTGTCCTAAAGTCTTAGCAACTAAAACTTGGAAATTGCCCAAATGTTGAGTCGGTATCGACTCCCAAATAACGGTCGATACCAAGCCCTAGAAGACCATGTGAATATATATATATATATATATATATATATATATATATATATATATATATATTCGTATATATATGGAGTTGTGTTAACACATGTAAGTGTGACTGACCATGTATGCATTCTCCCCTGATTCAAGTACATGCATGTATACGTTTAAATATACAATGCTTTGTGACTAAAATTAAAGGAAAGTCAAATTTATACATAGAAAACTCATGGATGGTATCGGTCTCGAATCATTAGACTTAGAGTAGCAGATCATGAGATAACATTCCAGATTTATAATCCTAAATATTAGCAAAACATCATGACTAATCACTTTGGATATAACATTTAACAAAACCGATTCACAAAAGGACAATGACCATTCACAATGCAGATTGGAATCCTTCACAAAAATTCGAGTTTGTCTTGATTCAAAGCATATCTCGTTTGAAATGATATGTACTTTGGAGGGAATTGTTATCTAGCCTTTTGACCAACCAGTATTCGGACAGACTGGACGAATAAAACTTAGAGTTATTGAGGCAGGAAGCCCAAAGTGATAGCCAAGGAGTCCCAAAACCAAGCGCAGATAGAGTCGTAGGACAATAACCAAAAAAACTCAAGACAACATAACTATGGGATACCTCAAGTTAGGGATTGGTACCGAGTCCTACTTGGGGTTCGGTGCCGACTCCTAGGATAACTGGGGTAGAACCTGTCTTTTACCTACATGTCTATCTTGATGCCAAGGCCCTATTTCCAAAGTTGTTTTTTATTAAACCAATGAAGTTCTTCATTGATCTCCATAAACACTTGAAGTAGCAACTCTGTTCTTCCATAACTACATCATTTGGACATGGAAATAAGCTAATATAGGTGCAAACAAATATGGAATCATAAAGCTAACCTCAAGATAAGTCGAAGATAAGAGTTAAAGACAACCATATTAACTATCTTAGGGATTATTACCAGCCGCTACCTATGGGTCGATACCGACACCTACTTCTTAATGATGTGGCATCCTACTTCTAAGGAGAATTGGTCTAAATTTTAGATAACAACTTAGAGATATTTTGTGCGAGATATTAGGCTTTCTACCTCTATATATATGGGAGTGGGGTATTTTCCAAGATCTTTACGCTTTGATTCCAATCTATCTTATATTCTTGCAATTCTATAAATCTATATGCTGGAGTTGTACTGATTCCTAAGAACTTTTAACTCCAAGTCAGAAATCAGTAATAATGTATTAAAGTGGATGTAGCTCTTGTTTTTTCGAACCGCTATAAACCCCGTATGTTAATTGTTTACTTGTTTCTTTCTCATTTTTCATTTAATTCTTCATTTTGTTCTTAACATAAACTCTTGGGTGTTTGTGCCATTTTTAGTTTAAACAATAACAAACCATAATAATTATGTAATTTAATCATAGCCCGATCACAATATTTGTTGAGTATAATTATGCAATGATCAAATTTATGTTTAATAAATTTTTAAACTAAATATTAGTATATTCTTATACATTGTTTGTTTCTATAAAGATATGATAATTTATCAGAAATTTTTTTAAGCACAATATGGAGAGTACAAGTAAGATATGTAGAATTAAAGAATATCATTAAAGAACCACCATATAATTTAATATTAGTAAAAAGAACTTCGGATTGGCATTAAGATGGTTGATCATATGTTTCAGTGTCATTGCCATCTTGAAAATTTTCTTTTTCGGAGAATATCATGATATGATTGATCATATAAAAGGTCTCCATAGTCATTTTTTCATCTTTCTCATCTTATTGTATGTAGTGCCTGAAGGAATAAAATATACTTATGGTATTTAAACTATACTGAACCCATTTATTTTTCATTAAGAAATTAAAACCAATATTTTTAAGGGTTATGATCATGTATGTTTAAATCATGAAAAAACATAAATGGTCACATATAATAAAAAACTTAGTAGAAAATGAGATGTTCTACAAAATCTTTTATTTTCAAAGTTTAATCCAACACAAGCAGAGTTCTAAAATTCATTCATAACACTATTACGTGTGAGATTATGTGATTCTAACATACAACGTAATGTATTTTGTGTCTCACTCATTAGTTAAATTATAAGTGTATTAATGAATTATATGTAAAGACACTTGGCATCATGAATGTATATAATGAACTTCCTAAAGGACAAGTGTAATGACACATGTCATTTTGCATATGTGTTACTATTTGTGCATATGAAAAGTGTCATATAATGTGGTGCTTTCTCATTGATAGAAAGAATTATGTAAACAAAGCCTTACACACACATTCTAAGTACATTAAATTAATTTCATGAAGCCATAAAAGTAAAATCTCATCATAAAGGTAGTAAGAAATAAGAGTGAAAGAAGTAAAATCAACATTTGAAAAGTTGAAATCATGGAAGAAGGTATTCTTTTTCTATTTAATAAAATCATAATAAATGATTATTAGGATACCTTTAGAAAGGAAGCATTTTATAAAATCATTAGTGAAGAAGTATGACTAATCATGATAGGCAGGTGTGTTTAAAAATAAAAAGCATAACTTGGCAGTTGTGGAGTCTATACGAATTTAACAAAATAAAAGAAAATATTACATTAATTCAAAGTGCTCATAATTTTTATGTAGTCACACACACACACACACACATATATATACTAATTATATTTTGGAAAATAATTTTTTTTTGTTAAGCTTTTTTCTGTAAAATAACATAAAAATTCAAAATTGTAATCACCCGTCTCAGAAATATGGCTATTGTAACTACCATGTGTTTGTTTATTTGAAAACAATAAAATAGTTAAATTATGAATTTTGATATGAATTTTTTTACATAAGTAGTTTAGAGTATACGTTATCATATAAAAATATTTCATGTACATATATGCATTTTATAATTTTTAGATTTTCAGAAAAAAAATAACTGTGTCTAACATGCCTATTCGACAATTAAAGTGAGCACTCAATTCCATCCGAAAATCTAGAAGTGTTAAACTGTTTAAAATGATTTTGACTTTTTTATATAGTTAAATATATTAATTGATTTTTGGAATATATTCTTATGATTGAAAATTGGTTTAATTTTGATTTAATTTGAAGGATATAAAATTTCAAATTTTGGCTCTAAAATCTTCTAATATAGACGTTCTCATTTACCAAGTGTATGTTCATTAAAACATCGTAAAATAGATAGAATTCAAATTTTGGCACCAAATGTTTTACAGAATCAAGAATATCTATCATATAGTCATGTAAAAAAATTCATTTAAAAATTATTAGTTTATAATTTCTAAGATTTAAAACATACTAACGCATTAAGTATTTTCTGCCCTATTTTCAAAGTGTATAATTAGTTTTACAAAATTTCTACGAAATTTAAAATTTAAAATTTTTCTTTGAAATCATTTTCTATAATTTTAATATATGATATTAATTACAGTAAAAATATTTTCTAGTACATAAGTATTTATAATATTCTATAAATAAAATCATAAGGCATTTCAAAAATTAAACTGTTTTATCACTTTTAATACTAGCCATTATTTTCAGAGGAACAACCTTGTTTTCTACTTATTTAAACTATTTTAGTCATTTGGAACATAGAAAATGAACTAAAATGTCCTTCTACTTAATGAACTCATTAAAATAGTATACAAAAAATAAATAAATTTTCGAGGTTACCAACATTATTGAAGTCCTCTATTCCAATATTTCTATTTCTACATCTATATATTTTTCGCTAAGTATATATACCTACATTGTTGCTCCTCCTTTCTCTTGATTTTCCATTATGTTCTTTAAACATCGCTATCTAAAATCCATTTATCCTTCTTGATCTATGATGTATGACTATCAAGTGTTTGTTCACTATCAACCATATCACATACTTGTCCCTGCAATTTAACATTATAGCTTTCTAAAATATCAAGTGATTTTTAAAAATAGTTAGTTTCTAATTGAATTGAAAATAAAATATTGGTTTCACAAAACTATTTTGCATAGAAGTGTTAAAAAGGTTACTAGCAATATTACTTTCCATTTGTTATGAGTTTATGAAAACCTAAAGCTCTGATATTAAATGTGGGTTGCAAAATTATGGGTTTTAAGGCTAATTAAACACCAGAGGGGGGAATAGTGTTTTCTAACTTATATAATCTTTTTAAATTTCTTTTAAGATTAATATTAAATCGCAAATTATAAATACAAAAATATATCAACAATCAATCACTTATCCAATTATAGATAAAAATAAAATCAACAAAGTAAAGTAGAGAGTTAGAGAGATGACACCAAGGATTTTATACTAGCTCAGATTTCTCCTACATCTAGCCCCATACAATTGCTTGTATAGGCTTCTTTTCAAATGCCAACCTTTAAATTGTCAGACGGAAAGCCTAAATACAATCTCGATTTCGAGGCTACGATACACACCCTCTTGAATTTTCAAGCTTAGAGTGGACTCACTTGATTTGACCTGGCTACAGGCACACCCAATATATTTTCGAGAGACTATGCACACCCACTTGATTTGAACGGGCTACAAGCACATCCAAGCAAATACAAATAGGGTTGATAGTTTTTCGAAAGACAATTTCTTGAACTTTTGATATAACGGATCTTATTGCCTCTTGGATAGCACTTTGATCTTTGAATTGAGAGAGTGATGTTTTCAAAATAGTAATAAAGTAGTATTGAATCAATACATAGAAGTATGAGTTAATTTGGTGTGATTTTGAAGAGCAAGTGTATATTTTTCAATGGAATTTTTGAGAGATTAAGAGAATGGAACATGATAAGTAATTAGTTTTCAAAAAATTCGTTTACATTGCCCTTTATATAGTAAATTAAAAGGGGCATTTCACTAGAAGGACAAATTTTACAGTCCAATTAGTTTCTAGGACATACATCCATAAAAATTAATTTCAAGGCCAAAGTCAACAGCATAATTATTTTCAAGGACAAAGTTAGCAGTCCAATTACTTTCAAGGACATAATTTTATAGGTTTTTAGGCCTTAGACACTAATTATTTTGAATTTTGTCCTTAAAAGTAATTATTTCAGTTGTGTGTCCTACAAACTAATTGCACTTGCTAAAGAGGCCCTTGTGGCTAATTTCCACAAATTAAAAAATATATATCCATTCGTGAAGAGTTTCAAAATTTTAAAAATCATTCGACGACATGTGTGTCAACATACCCTATTCCTATATATCGACATACGATAGTGTATTTTGAAAACATACTTGTTTAAATGTTTTGAAAGTCCTATACTTTTAAAAACAATTTGATACTTTGACAAATAATTTGAACATAATTTATAACATATTGAACTTTGAAAACTTTTGCAAAATATTTTGAAATTTACTTTGGTTATAAAATATTAAAGATTAGAAAATTAGATATAGAGATCAAAGATTATTACCAAGGACTTTAATAATATATGCTATAACTCTGTACACTAAATTATAGTCTCAAGATCTTCATATCTTGGTCTTTGAACTCATGAGTCTTCATGTCTATCTCTTTAGTCTTTATACTTTACAGTCTTCTATTCTACGCCTATGTAATTTTCAGCACATTATGCTATATAATTTGGCAAAACATTAGTATCTATATTTTATATATTTATATATAGTTATTTCATCAAAATCAATAATTGAGGTATTAACAATCTTCATCGTAGCCGTCATCTTCATTTTCCTCCTCACCCTCACCTTTTCCTTCCTCCCCTACTTCTCCTCCTTGCACTTTCTTCAGTCCTCTTCTATCTTCTCTCTTCTGGTCGTGTTCTTCCATGATAATATTCTCTTCCATCGCTTCACCTAGTCCTTCATTAACGTTCACTTCGCTCATAGAGCCTTTATCGCCCCCTTTATTGAAGTTATCAAAGTCATGAGTTGGGACAGAGGTTGAAGCAAATGTCATGGCCCTTTTCGGTGGAATCTCGATAGGAATAATGAATTGTTAAAGATGTAAAAGGCCGTATTAACAGAGTCTCTTGTTGGTAAGGAGACAGTAGTAGTACAATGTTAGATGTTGAAACTTTTCAAAGTTCCTAAGATCTAGGACTGTGCATCACTTACATCTTGCTCGAGAAGATCAGTGGATAATGGAGAAGGAATTAAATGATTGCATTAAGAGAATCAAAGTGTGGGAAAGATTGTTTGGGAAGAAGCCTTAATTCTAGATAACTAAAGTTGGTTGAAACCAAAGGGACAACAGAAAAAGAAGTACTCGCTCCTAAAATATGATCATTTATTGTAAAGTACTTCGATGACCTCCCAGTGGCACCAGACTTTGATGATGAATAAAGAAGGCGAGTTGGCTCTCTTCTTGAAGTCTAGAAGGTGCTTCAGCTCTACAAAGATTATTAAAGCTGCATCAAAAATAGGGCATAGTTTGGGTTTAGGAAGGCATATCCATTAGGGTGCACTTGAGTTGTAGCCATCCCGAATTCTTGTAAAATGAATTTATGGAACTTATTGAAGGGAAGAGCTGCTCCACCTAAGCACATGTACTTATTGCAGGTGGCGTACCCATGAGGAGGATTTTGAGCATGTTGATCGATTGTTGGAAGGAGTACATCATTGTCAAAATTCTACGATGGTAGACATTCGAAGTATCTCACAGTTTATAAGGATGGCGCTTTATCTGAAGGGTAATCTAGCACTCTTAGTCAAAGTTATTTGGTTAATGGAGTAGGTTGGTTCTGGAATGGTACCATTGGAACAAGCCATCCTTAGAGTTCAACTGTAATCTAATGCCTAGCTTCGGATGGAGTAAATGTAGAAGCCTACGCAGTGGAAGAGCCAGCATTAGGAGGAGTTGAAGGTTTAGAAGTAACTTTGGAATGTGGTGATTGACGAGTCATTCAGGACTGGAAAGCATGATAGTGAACACGATTAGGTATATTTTATTTGAAATTTTACATTTGCAAATGCCAATATGATCAGGATGCAGAATCCAATGGATGTCGATTTGTGTTGACCAATTGGATTCTAAACATCGACTAGACTAGTGTGAAGTGTCAATCCATGTAATGTGCATCCTATGTCCAGACAATGGCATGCAAAACACAATATATAGGCAGCCACCCGAGCTGGCAAATGAGCTCCATCGCAAAATTTAACTGTGTGTCTGATCTTACATATTATCGCAAAGTGAACAATAATGGAACCACTATCCGAAGTAACCTGAAGCATTCTTTGCAGAATATAGGATTATGCAGCTACTTAAAGTGCTGTATTTACAACTCTTCGATGGCCAAACTATGTTTGACGTAACTGTTCTTTGGAACTAGTTTCTACAACTTGATCTTTAACTTATTCCCAACCAAAGCTCGAAGCAACCACTTAAGACATAAGGTAATGAGTTATTTTGGTTTGAAATAAATACTGAGCGCATGAACTTAAAGTTCTTTGTATCAGGTTTGAGTTTAGCCCAAGCTTCTCCTCAAAATACTTAGGATCTCTAGATAGTCTTATAAAATGAGTCAAGAAAGAATGGTCGGGCACGGATTAATGTTTTAACCCCTCCTTAAGGAAATAGATGAAGCAGCAGCATGTCAGATGCAATGGAAATGATGACCCCAATATCACCCACAACATTAAGAACCAAAAGCATACCTTTAGATCTTAGCTTAAATCTGTAAAGTGAAGTGATAGAATTCAGGATCGATCGGAATTAGTCATGTCGATCCTTTGGTTTGAAGTAGAGATGCCTTCTTGTTTGTCCAAGTAAGGATAATGTAGCGAAAACTTGAAGATCAATGTCGAGTTAGGTGATAGTGGCTGGAAGTTGGGGATTGCAAGGACAAAAATCAAAAGAATCGGGGCTGAGTAATAGTGAAAGTGAACAGCGGAAGGAAAAAATTCTAATTCCATGACATTTGTAGTCCTGAAATGAACTAGCGGTTCATATCAATACTGAAATGTATCGCTCAACATTGACATGGTTTGTAAAAAGGAAAGAAAGAAGAGAAGGAAGTGTCACCTCGCCAAGGTACGTGTAACGACCTGTATTTTACATATTGAAGGATAGTAAAATATTATTTTTAAATTCAATCGAGATTATATGACTCTATAACTTTGGGAAATGCCTATCAATGACTTTTCTTATCTTTTGAATTTTTCAAGATGATTTTATCCCTCAAAACTTGTAACAGTTATAACTTTTGATAGATGCTGAATTAGCATTCGACACCACATCCATTGAAAAGACATGATGGTTCCCCTTTTCGTAGAACGGTTATAATAGTGATTTGCACTTTCTGGCTAGGATATATGGCTATTTGAAGATAGACAATTCTTGAAGCAATTTAATGGGTAATTGGTGAGTTTAAGGGCAAGCCCACTAACCCTTTCGGGTTTGTTGACTATTTTAGGCTGAACCATCATCCCCAACTCACTTTTATACCTTCTTATATAGACCTAAGCTTCTCGTAGCTCATTCTCCACCCAAAACCTTCTTTTTTCTCCTCCAAATCAAGTCTAAATAATATATTAGGGTTAAATTCACAAGGGTATTCATTAGAGATCTTCACATCAACATTTTTAGGAAGAGAAAATCTCATCCTTACTGTTCATGTTCGAATTTACACCAATTTGTGTGCAAAACTCGGATTTTTGGTGGGTGAGTGATTTATCATTTCTCGCCCTACTATATATGTATATATAGGTTTTGATATGTTTTAATGCCACATTTAAAGTTAAATTAATATTTTGGAACAGTTTCCTATGTAAAACTTGAAATAAAATGAACTTTGAAATGTTTAAAGCGCTTTAATCATGTTGTTTTTGAGTCTAGTTGTGATAAGTATATTATGGATGTATTTACATGATGAATTGCTATGTTTTAATGTGTGTCTTTGTGTTTGGATGTTGGATGTGACTTTTATGTGTTTTTTTTATGTGAATGCTTGAATGTATGTAATGTAATGCTCGTCGGAGCGACGTAGAGTTAGGATCCATGAAATGGGGCATCGATAGGTTGACTCAAGATTGTTGGGAGTTGTATCTTCACACATGGAATGCATAAGTATTGAACAACAAAGCATACTTGTAATGTCCCCTATTTGGAGGCGCAAAGCCAAGCGCTACAGATGCTGTAGTCACCCGTAGTATTAACTTTCGGTAACCAAATATGGTAATGTTAATGGTATCCATTATATCTAAAACACATGAATATGGAAAAAAAATCACTGATTTAAAAAAAATTCTTATTACATTTTACAAAACATGTTTCTTATTCCATTATATAATCCCAAACATTTCTCAAGTTCGGAACAAATATAATTATTGCAAAATACACGTAGAGCGACATATGAAGATGCACCCTTGGTTGACCAGAGTACTATATAGTCATAACTGACATAATACAATGGACAGGAATTAAACAAAATAAAACAACAACTCCAAAATAGCTGTAACACCGTTGATTTTTGTTTAACATTATTTAGGATATTTAATTGGATAAATTAAATAGAATAATGTGATTGATTAGGGAAATGAGATTAATATATTCAATGGTCGTGTCTTAATGAATGAACTAAAATAAGACTTAACTAAATTAAGAAGAAGGAATTTCCTAAGGGGTGAACTAGGAAATGGGGCTACATTCCTTAGTACAAATCCCTTCCTCCACCTTAATAAACTTTTACTCCCCCTTCATAACTACTCGCTAAGTTTCAACCAGCTATTAAAAGCTCAAGGAAGAACAGAAAATTGAGGATAAAAGCTAAGGAATTAAAGCTAGGAAATTATCTCATTCTTCAATTAACTAATAAAGGTGAATAGTAGTATAAATCATCTCATTTTTACTTGTTTTAGTTCGGTTATAGATAGTAACTGACATTATTTTGCTATGTTGATCATATTTGGATCTAGTAACCATTGGTCAGATAGAATAATGATTTATGGTGATTTATTGGAATTTTTATGGAATTAAAATGATGGATTTTAGAGTAAAAACCTTAGTAAACGACCTCTAATTGGCTTGATTTTTGGGTATATGGTGTAAAGCGTAATTTTGGAGATGGTTTTTTAATTTCATAATTTTCGGAGTTAATAAGAATATTTTATAAATTTTCTATGGTGAAATAGGCATTTATTTCGGTTCTTAATTACTAAAAATAATAAAATAATGAAATCAGCCTCAAATATTTTATATGATGAAGAAAATGCTATTTCAAATTTTTGGTGAATTTTTGAGATTTTTCCCAAGTGATTTCTATTTGTTGTGAATTTCCTAAGCTAAAAGGCTTAATAATATTAAAATATTAATATAATTAATTATTTTGAAAATAATTTCTAAAATAATAATTCCTGTCTACAGCAGCTTTTCTGCATATAAAAAACTTTTTCAATAGAAATTTGACAAAGAATTGATAAAGTTGTTCTTAACCAATAGGATTTAGACAAAGCCTAAGTGTGGCAGTTTCCACTTATTTACGACTCTGCCACTGAATCTTCCACTGTATTTCTGCAGCTTTTTGCATCGTTTTTGATAAACCTTTCACCATTAAAACCTTCCGCATAGATAACCCTTCATCATTAAACCTTCCAGAGCATTTCTGCAGCTGTCTGCAGCGTTTTTAACGAACCTTTCCTCATTAAAACCTTCCGCATAGATAACCCTTCGTCATTAAACCTTCCGCAACATTTCTGCGGCTTTCTGCAGCGTTTTTAATGAACCTTTCATCAAACCTTCTGCATAGATAACCCTTCAGCATAGAACCATCCGCAGCATTTCTGGTCCTATCGGTTGCGTTTTTGGTAAACCTTCCGACCATGCCGAAAACAACCCTTCAGTCTTGTTGGAAGCTACCTTTCAGCAGCAGTTGTAAACGCTACGGAAATCCTTTTTTAGTATTTTTTCCAACTTTATTTGTAAAACTTCAAACAGACATAATTTTCTAACCGTAAGTCCATTTTTCTTTGGTGGCCACTTTACAAAAATGTAAACCATCATTTGAACACGATGGAATAGGTTAGAGACCTTAATTCTACACCTATAAAAAGTTATGGATTAAAAAAAAATTATATTTCCAAAAGGGGTTGTTTTCTTTGCTTTCGAATATGTTTTCTTGGCTTTATTTGCCTTCGAAGGAGATACTTTCGAGGGGGTTATAAAATTGTTTTCATTTGACCAAGTTTTATATTTTCCAAAGGTAGAATTTAATGTATTATAAGTTAGGAGCCTAAGTGTTTTTAAAAGCCTTCGAAGGAGGTTAATTTATGTAGTTGAAAGCCAGGTTTCGAAGGTATCGAAAGGTATAGTTTTTAAAATTTTAAGAAAGACTAAGGTTTAAAGGATTTAAATGTGGACGTTATATGTTTTCAAAGCTAGTAAAATGAAGATTTATTAAATGATATGAAAGGGTTACCTTTAATACTTTCGAAGGGTTATATTAAAAAAAAAATTAAAGGAGTTACATTCAATGTTTTTGAAAGATTTTTTAAAGGTTCTAAACAAAGGTTTCGAATGAAAGGACTAGGCAGATGGCCTAAGTGTTTTAAGTTATAAAGTACTTTAACTTATTTTAAAAAGGTTAGAAAATCCTTACTGAACATCATCAACATTATTTTGAGTAAAGCATATATAACAAGGAAAAAATAGCATAGAGTAAAGCTAATATATATATATATATATATTTCTTTTATATTTAAGACTTGATGGATTAAATAAATTTGAAAAGGTTTTCAAGGGAAAATTTTAAAGAGAAGCTAGCTCAGATAATTCAAGGGCAGTTAGCCCTAATATTTTAAAGGGTAGTTAACCAAAAAGAAAATTTGGGCAGCCAGCTCATTTAAATTCGGAAAGTTAGTCCATTTTACGGGCAATCAGCCCAGAGGACATTTAGTCCAGGACAGTTAGTCCATTTTTGAGAAGTCAGCTCAGAGGATAGTTAGTCCATTTTGTGGGCTGTTAGCCCAGAGGACAGTTAGTCCAAGACAGTTAGTCCAAATAGAGCATTCGGTTCTGATATGAACAGATAGTTCATTTTAGCATAACAGACCTTGCTAATATTTAAGGACAATTAGTCCACCCTTTTTTTTCCTATTTTTGGCAGATAGCCCATTATCTAGCATAAATGAATATTGCTATTTTGATATAGTCAGAATTTAGGATAGATAGTCCAAAAAAGAGAAGATTGCCCAAATTTTAGACAGATTGTCAATTTTACTTCCCGTTTTAGCATAATGGATATTGCAATACTTTTGTTATAATCATTTGATTAACCAGTTTGATTGCAGGAAATGATTTGCAAAATATATGGTTTTATACAGGTGTTAGAAAACCAGTGAGGGGAAAATCCGTTCCGCTAAGAGGCATGATCTCCCTAGATATCTATTTGGTTTGAGATGATAGACTATTATTCGTGCCAGGCTTTATGTTTGACTTGAAGTTATTTTTCCTCTTAAACTCTTGGGTACTCTATTGATTTTGAGTAGTTTGAGGTTTAGGATTTTCTGGTTTTCTTAGACGAATAAAACTTCCGGAGGTGTGCAGGAGGTAGATAGTTATTTAGAGTTTTCTTTTCTTATGTGTATTTGGATGTAAAGATAGATTTATTAGCCTTACTATATACTTTGATCAACCAAAGGGACAACTTTATATGTCTCTCTTGGCGTATGTCTTATGATTATATTTTGCTGAACATGGTAAAGTTTATGGGTTATGTAATGAACATGCAATGTTTTGATTTGAATGTAGAAATATGATTTTTTTTGAGTTGTTAATTTTTTTTCCATATTCTTAAGATTTGTTTATCATTGTATCTAGCACCGCCGTATTTGGTCGCCAAAAATTAATAAGTATGGATGACTGCAACATCCGTAGCCATTATTTTTGGACCTCCAAGTAGGTATATGTTATAAGTTGGTATCAAAGCATAGGTTTATGATAAAACATAAAATAAACCAAACGTTTTTAAACATAATCTTATTGAATTAAAGAATAAGATTGGGGTTTAGGTGAACATTATAGTAACATACTTGTATTTTCTATATGTGTGTGTATATATATATATAAAATCCCCCCCCCCTCTCTTAGACTGTTCTTTTGTATCTTACAAAGGCTCATATGCAGATTTACGAGAAAGATGATATGGAAGCAAGAAATGGACGAGGAAATCTAGGTGGAGGAAGCAACATAACAAATGGTAATGCTTGACCCAATACCAGGAGGAACAAAGATCGACAGGCTAATGCTAATCCAAATGCAGAGGCCTATGTAGGTGCTGGAACCCCACTAGTAGATATGGGGATGATGCATCAGTTCTTCGTCAACTTAATGCATTTGGAGCAGCGACAGGGGTAGCTGGAGGTAATGCGGTGAATATTGGAGGAGCCAATCCGGTGGTCCTAGTTGGCAATAATTATGCCAAGCTGAGCAGGGATTATACACATATGGGAGGAAAGCCTTTTCATAGAACGGAGGAAGCTGTTGAAGTTGAGAACTAGATTTTGAACTGTGAAAGGATCTTTACAGATTTAGGCTTGGATGATAGAGAGAAGGCTAGCCTCCAGACAGTTGCAAGGGTTAGCGCTTCACTGGTGGAACAGTATGACGGTCGGAGTTCCGGAGGAAGAGCTGTCATGGGCTGATTTTAAAAGAAGGTTTGAGAAGAGGTTCTTGTTCGTGGTTGCCAAGTCAGCATTGATGATGAAGTCCATGGATCTTGTACAAGGAGGGATGTCAGTGATCGAGTATGCTTCTAAGTTTGATGAGATATCTTGATATGGTTATGCTTTGGTTGACACTGATGTTAGAAGGAATGAAAGATTTATTAGAGGATTGGGCAATATCTTGGTAGAATGGCTATGACTCATATTAGGGAGCCTTATCATGTAGTGGTAGAGATGGCTATTTTCCATGAGGGGATCCTTTCTGTGTTTGTTAAGGAGAAACCAGTTGAGCTCCAGGGCCTTCAGGTAAGAGAAGGAAATTCTTCAAGAGGAAAGGAGCCCAGAAAGGGGATGCTACCAAGAAAGCAAATTTTGATTTAATGGGTTATAAGTGTGATAAGAAAGGCCATTATGTCGACGAGTGCAAACCTATTCAAGCGAAGAAGCCTATAGAGAAGAAGAATGTGAACTGCTGCAACTGTGACCAAGTTGGGCATCATAAGAACCAGTGTCGAGAGCAAGTTCGGGCGGACAGAGGGACGGTGTTTGCTATTGGACCACTGTGTTCTTCTAGACCTACTGCCTTAGAGAAAGGAAAAACTATAATGGAAGGTACACTGTTGATTTAGAGTATACCAATTAGAGTACTTTTTGATATCGGTGTGTCACACTCATTTAAATCACGATATTTGGTTGATAGGTTATGCATAGAACCCACATACCTTATACTTCCTTAAGGATTGCAAATCCAATAAGAGGGTATGCAACTCTTGGAATGAGATGTGACCAGTTAGAACTTGATTTGTTAGGTCACATGTTTGCAAGCAGATTGTATGTATTTGATTTCATGGATAAGGGATCATTTTGGTTATGGATTGGTTAGGTAAGTATAAGGCTAGGATATTTTGCCAAGAACGGGAAATATCATTGAGGCACCTAGATAGTCATAACCGAATCATTTTTCTTAGTAGAGAATTCCAATAAGAGTGTTTGTGCTTTGTTAAGTGCCTTGGAGATGGGAGATGACCCTAGTCAGATTCATGTAGCAAGAGAATTTGTAGATATATTTGATCTGTTCACTGGATTACCACCAAAATGAGCTGTAGAGGTTTGGACAGACTTGTACTAAAAGCTGAACCTATCAGTAGCGATCTAGCAAAATGTCACCGACAGAGATAAAGGAATTGAAGGTGCAGCTAGTGGATCTTTTGGAAAGTAATTTTATTAGACTAAGAAGATCACCTTGTGGAGCAGCCGTGGTTTTTGTAAAGAAACCAGATGGTTCGTTAAGGATGTATATCGAATACCGTAAGCTAAATGAGAGGACAATCAAGAATAAGTATTTTTTGCCGAGAATTGATGACTTATTTGATCAGTTGAATGGAGCCAATGTGTTTTCCCAATTAGACTTGGAAATAGGTTTCCATCAGCTAAGAGTGGTAGAGGACAGTATCATATTGACAGCATTTTGAATTAGATACGGGTCATATGTATGGTTCGTGATGCCATTTTGATTGACATATGCACCTGCTTTCTTCGTTGAATTGATGAATAGGGTTTTCCGAGAGCACTTGGATAGGTTCTTATTGCTATTCATAGATGATATTTTAGTATACTCAAAATATGAAAGAGAGCATGAGACTCATCTTAGAGTGGTGTTGGAGGTGTTGCGGCAGAATCAGCTAAAAGCGAAATTTTCCAAGTGTCATTTTTGGAAGAAAGTGGTTAAGTTTCTTGGTCATGTGGTTTCAAAGGAGGAGTTGTCAGTTGATCTTGATAAGATCGAAGCTGTGAACAATTAGAAAAGACCAGAAATGGTGACCGAGATTAGAAGTTTTCTTGGACTTTCTGGCTATTACCGAAGATTCGTCAATGATTTTTCATGAATAGCAGCGCCTTTGACTAAGCTTGCTAGGAAAGAAGTGAAATTTGTTTGGTCCGAAAAATGTGAGGGAGCGTTCCTTAAGTTAAAGCATTTATTGACCAACACTCTAGTACTAGTCATTCCAGATGGTAACCAAGGGTTGGTAGCATATACAAATGCATGTGGGACTGGAATGGGAGCTGTATTGATTCGAAAGGGAAAAGTTATCACTTACGCATCCAGGCAGCTTAGACCGCATGAGGTAAGGTATCCTACTCATGACTTGGAGTTAGCAGAAGTAATTTTTGCCTTGAAGATTTGAAAGCATTATCTCTTGGGGGAGATTTGAATTGTATACTAATCATAAGTATATGAGATACCTATTGTTTCAAAAGGAGTTGAGTATGCGACAGCGGAGGTGGGTGGAGTTTTTGGCTGCTTATGATTTTGACATAGAATATACCCTGGAGAAAGGCAATAAAGTAGCAGATGCCCTCAGTAGAAGACATCAGAATGTTGTGTTGCTATGTTGATGGAGTGGAATGATCTTGAAGCTTTGACCAATTATGGTATGCAGTTAAGATCGACTGCTAGTTTTAGTCAGGGTACTGTCATGTTGTCCTGTTTAGAAGTTTGACCAGTACAGATCGGGAATATTGCTTCGAAACAAAAAGAGGAACCGTTATTAGTAGAGAGGATCTGAAGGCTTATGATTGGAACCAAGGTTGATGGTTTGAAATATTTTTGACTTGACCAAGAGGATGGTTAAGAAAGAAGGGACGGTTATGTGTTCTAGATGTGGAGAACTTGAGAAGAGAAGTTCTTGAGGAATATCATCGATCCAAGTTTACGATTCATCCTGGAGGAGCCAAGATATATCAAGATATGAAGAGGAGCTGCTAATGGGAAGGCACGAAGAGGGATGTTGGCTTATGGGTTAGGCAGTGTGTGAACGGTCAACAAGTAAAAGTTAAACATCAGAAGCCAAGTAGGTTACTTCAGCATCTAGATATTCCAGTTTGAAAATATGATTCGATACCCATGGATTTTATAGATGGGTTGCCAAGGTCAAGGAGAGGAAATGAGAGTATGTGGGTTATTGTAGACAGTTGACTAAGAGTGCTCATTTCATTCCAGTAAATTCGACCATAACGGCACCTATTTTAGTGAAGTTGCTCATAAAAACATTGTTAGACTTCATGAGATTCCTAGTAGCATAGTCAGCGACATGGATGCATTACTCACTAGCGAATTTTGGAAGAGTCTAAAAGAGGTACATGGTACCAAGCTAAAAATGAGTACATCTTATCAACCAAGGATAGATGGGTAGATAGAGAGAGTCAACAAGGACTTGAGGACTTGATAAGAGCTTGTATATTGGACTTTGGTGGATCTTGAGAGGACCATCTACGTTTGATTGTGTTTTCCTAATAATAGTTATCAGACTAGTATAGGAATGACATCTTTTGAAGCTTTGTTTGGAAGACCATGCAAATCGTCCGCATGTTGGTTAGAGACTGGAGACAGGTTAGTCTTAGGTCCAGATTTGGTTAGAGAGGCATCGGAAAATATTGATTAATCCAAGGATTGATGATAGAAGCTCAATCCAGGCAGAAGAGTTACACAGATAAGAGGCGTAATGACTTAAAGTTCTCAGTAGGAGATAGGTTTTCATTAACGTATCATCAATGAACGGTGTGGTACGGTTTGGAAAGTCAGGAAAGTTAGCCAAGAGATATGTTGGACCATTCGAGATTTTAGAAAGGATTGGAAAACTAGTTTATAGAGTTGAGTTGTCGAGTAGTATGGCAGGTGTCCATAATGTATTCCATGTGTCTCATATTCGCAAGTATGTGCATGATCCAGATGCTACTATTCCTCAAAAAGAGTTGGAGGACGTGGTAGTAGAGCCTGATTTGACTTTTGTCAGACAACCAGTTCGAGTTGTAACAAGAGATGAGAAAAGATTGAGGACTAAGACAGTCAAGTTAGTGAAAGTTCAGTAGAGCGACTACGAGAAGGACTGTACTTGGGAGGCAAAGGACAGGATTCGAGATGTATATCCTAATCTTCTTTGAGGTTGTGCTCTATATTTGTTTTATATAAACTTGTTAGCTGGTAGGAAATACTAGCTTTTATTTGCATAGTTGTTAGGCTTGTTTGTAGTCCTTACTGAATTTCGAGGACGAAATTCTCTAAAGGAGAAGCCTGTAACACCCCTGATTTTTGTTAACATTATTCAGGATATATAATTAGATAAATAAAATAGAATAATGTGATTGATTAGGGAGATGAGATTAATAAATTCAATGATCGTGTCTTAATGAATGAACCAAAATAAGACTTAACTAAATTAAGAAGGAGGAATTTCCTAAGGGATAAACAAGGAAATGTGGCAACATTCCTTAGTATAAATCCCTCCCTCTACCTTAATAAACTTTTACTTTCTCATTCATAATTCACTATATTTCGACTAACCATTAAAAGCTCAAGGAAGAACAAAAAATTGAAGATAAAAGATAAGCAATTAAAGCTAGAAAATTATCTCATTTTCAATTAACTAATCAAGGTGATTAATAGTGTAAATCATCTCATTTTTACTTATTTAGTTCGGTTATAGATAGTAACTGAAAGAATTTTTTGTGATGATCATGTATGGATCTAATCATCATTGTTCAGATAGAATAATGATTTATGGTGATTTATTAGAATTTTTATGGAATTAAAATGATGGGTTTAGAGTAAAAATCTTAGTAAACGACCTCCAATTGGCTTTATTTTTGGATATGTTGTGTAAAAGGTAATTTTAAAGATGGGTTTTTGATTTCATAATTTTTGGAGTTATTACGAATATTTATGAATTTTCTAAAGTGAAAAAGGCATTTATTTCAGGTTTTAATTATTAAAAATAATAAAATAATGAATTCTGCCCCAAATTTTTATAAAGAAAAGGTTATTTCAAATTTTTGGTGAATTTTTGATATTTTTCCAAGTGATTTCGATTTGTTATGAATTTTCAAAGCTAAAAAGGCTTAATAATTATATTAAAATATTAATATAACTAATTATTTTGAAAATAAATTCTGAAATGATAATTCTGGTCTACAGCTGCTTTTCTACAATGATCTGTCTTTTACCAATAGAATTTAACAAAGAGTTGATAAAGTTGTCCTTAACCAATAATAATTAAACAAAGTATAAGTGTGGCAGTTTTCCACTTATTTATGACACAACCACTGAACCTTCCACCTTAGAACCTAAACTGTTCGTCATTAAACTTTCCACCGCATTTCTGCAGCTTTTTGCAGCATTTTTGATAAACCTTTCATCATTAAAACCTTCTGCATAGATAACTCTTCGTCATTAAACCTTCCGCGGCATTTGTGCAACTTTCTGCAGAGTTTTTGCCGAACCTTTTATCATTAAAACCTTCCGTATAGACAACCTTTCGTCATAAAACCCTCCCCAGCATTTCTGGTCCTTTCCGTAACATTTTTGGTGAACCTTCCGACCTTGCTGAAAGCAACCCTTCGGCCTTGCCAGAAGCTACCTTTCAGTAGCAGTTGTAAACATTACGGAAACCCTTCTTAGCAGTTTTTCCCAACTTTGTTAGTAAAATTCAAATATGCATAACTTTCTAAATGTAAGCCCATTTTCCTATTATGACCACTCTACGGAAAGGTAAACCATTATCGCAATGGAAAAGATTAGAAACCCTAACTCTACGTTTATAAAAAGTTATGGCTAAAACGAAGTTTTTATTTTCGAAAGGGGTTGTTTGCTTTACGTTCGAATATGTTTGCTTGGTTTTCTTTGCCTTCGAAGGAGATTATTTCGAGGGGGTTGTAAAATTGTTTTCTTTGACCAAGTTTTATATTTTCAAAAGGTAGAATTTAAAGTATTATAAGGCC
Organism: Allium cepa; assembly: GCA_030765085.1. Taxonomy (NCBI): domain Eukaryota; kingdom Viridiplantae; phylum Streptophyta; class Magnoliopsida; order Asparagales; family Amaryllidaceae; genus Allium; species Allium cepa. The sequence continues at coordinate 515,574,660 of CM060941.1, forward strand.
GGAGCCTAATGTTTTTAAGAGCTTTCGAAGGAGATTACCCTATGAAGTCGAAAGTTAGGTTTCGAAGGTGTCAAAAGGTATGGTTTTTCAATGTTTTCGAAAGGCTAAGGTTTCAATGATTTAAAGGTGGATGTCATATGTTTTTAAAGCTGGTAAAAAGATGGTTTATTAAAGGATATGAAGGAGTTACCTTCAATACTTTCAAAGGGTCTTACTAGAAAGATTTTAAAGGAGTTACCTTAAATTTTTCAAAAGGTTGTTTAAGGGTTTTAAAATAAGTTTTCGAAGATAGCCAAAGTGTTTTAAGTTATAAAGGACTTTAACTTATTTTAAAAAGGATACAAAATCCTTACAGAACATCATCAACATTGTTTTGAGTAAAGTATATATAACAGGGAAAAAATAGCTTAGAGTAAAGCAAAAAGATATATTTTCCTTGCATATTTATTATTTGATGGACTGATTCATTCCTAAAAGGTTTTCAAGGAAATTTTTGAAGAGTAGCTAACTCAGATAATTGAAGGGTAGTTAGCCTAGATATTTTAAAGGGTAGTTAACCCAAAAGAAAATTCGAGCAGTCGGCTCATTAAATTCGAACATTAGTTCATTTTGCGGGAAGTCAGCCCAGAGGACGGTTAGTCCATTTTGCAGCCAATCAGCCTAAAAGATGGTTAGTCGAGGACAGTTAGTCCAAATAGACCGGCCAGCTCTGATATGAACAGATAGTTCATTTTTAGCATAACGAATCTTGCTAATTTTTAAGGACAGTTGGTGCACCCTTTTTTTCCTATTTTGGTTAGATAGCTCATTATCTAGCATACATAAATATTGATATTTTGGTATAACTAGAATTTAGGACAAATAGTCCAGAAAAGAGTAGATACGTTGGATTTTAGACAGTCAATTTTACTACATGTTTTAGCACAATGGATATTGCTATAATTATCTTATTATCAGTTGATTAACAAGTTGCAGGAAAGGATTTGCAAAATATATGATTTTATATAAGTTATAGGATACTAGTGAGGAGAAACCTGTTCCGCTAAGCTGCGTGTTCTCACTAGATATCTATTCGGTTTGAGATGATAAACTATTATTCATCTCAGACTTTATGTTTGACTCCAAGTTTTTATTTTCCCTTTAAACACTTGGGTACTTAATTGATTTTTAGTAGTTTGAGATTTAGGGTTTTCAAGTTTTCTTAGACGAATAAAGCTTTCGTAGGCGTGTAGGAGGCAGCCAGTTATTTAAAGTTTTCTTTTCCGCTATGTATTTGGATGTAAATGCAGATTTATTAGCCTTGCTATATACTCTAATCAACCAAGGCGGCATCTTTATATGTCACTCTTGGAGTAAGTATAATAATTATAATTTGCTGAACGTGGATAACCTTTTGGGATTATGCAATGAACATGAAATGTTTTGATTTGAATGTGAAAATATTTTTTTTTAATTTTTAATTTTTTCCTTATTCTTGGGATCTATTTATTATGCACCTAGCACCGTCGTATTTGGTCGCCATAGATTGATAACTATGGATGACTGCAACAGCCGTAGACATTAGTTTTGGGCCTCTAAGTAGAGGGATGTTGCAATAGCTATCTGTCAACCACATGCTCATCTTCGGAAGCTATATTCGCCAGCCTACTAGAAACCGGTAAACCTCAACCCTCAGCCTACTCAAATCAATTTTGAGCACCCGAGAGTTTAAGGGGAATAACATAAACCTCAAGTCGGACATAAAGCCTGGCGTGAATAATAATATACATCTCGGTTATTTAATATTAAGTGATACCTCGCCGCTTAGTAGAACGGGTTTCCCCTCCTTTTTACCCTTTTAAAGCATATCTTTTGCAAATCATCATCCTGGAACCAAAACTGGTTAAAAATGTAAAGCATTATCAGGTAAATATACATTTTAGGTAACAAATAGACTATTTGTATGAACGCTATAGTTTTACTTGGCTAACTACTAACTGTGATGCCCCACCTCTATACCCACGCTAGCCAAGAACACTATGGGGTGAATGCTGTCAACTAGCACGGAGAATAAGGCTGTTGAGGAGCGACCATCCGTGTAATTGCTTTGCGAGAGCATCGATATGTCAGATAGTGTAACATGCACTTCTTTATCAAGAGGGAAATCCGACATACCGACACAAACTCAAAGCTACTACACAGTGGCTACAATATCTTCAGAAACAAATATAGAAATAAACATAACACAAATCAGTCACAGACAATTCATATCACAAAGGCGGAAATAGATATGAATATTACACTAGGAAGTGTACATCAGAGTAGTGGTCAAAAAAAGACAACAATAATACAAAAGAATAGCAACACGTGCTATACAAAAGAATACAACTATGAGTCTATATCTCAAGTGTATGCAACAAAAACTACTAATCTAAGTAGTTAACCAAAAGTCAAGGAGGTAATCCCGGATGTAAAGTCAAGCAGAAGCACCTGTAACATCTCGGTCTGACCCGAGTATTATTTAATAAGAAAATAATAAACGGATCAGTCTAACTATAAATATCAGATGAAATGATATAGAGTAAGAGATATGACTAAACACATAATAATCACAATGCCAAGCTGTGATATATATAAGTAATTGAAAATCAACAAGAGATTAATCAATATCACCAAATCTACACAAGAATTAAAGGAAATGTCATACTCTTTATTTCGTTCACCAAACCATAAATATTAACGATTATATCAATGTCAATCACAAAAGTCAATGACACACAAATTCACCAATGCACAAATAATGATAAAACTTATCAATGGAAATCACAAAAATTGGTGAAGCACAAATTCTAGAAATCATCTCAAGAAATCCAGTCAATGACGCACGAATTCACCTATGCACAAAAATTGATAAATCATATCAATAGAAATCATAAAAATAGGTGAAGAAGAAAGTTCCAGAATTCGACACACGAAATCCAGAAATCACATAAAATAGGGGGGAAGGCCTATCACATGAACGGAGCATGAAAACTCACCAACATATGTATCACACGAACGAGACGCTATCTCATGGTAGCTAGCCATTAATTTTTGACACACGAACGGCCCAAAGACCATGGGACGCTACCCCATCAATTTGAGTCGAAACTCCACAAAACGGGGTTTAGTCTCCCTCGCAGACAAAGAGACATCGCACATTGCTAGTCTAAATCACAAAAAATGATCGTCATGATCATCAAGAAGTGTCAAGTAAGCTAGTAAATATATGAGCTTAGCTTCATTTCCCATAACCACTAGCTTAACTTAAATATTTACGAACAAATTGTAGATCTCCAGTAGAAAATTGTCACAAGAGATTCAATCGAACAAGTCCAAGAATTAACCGATGAAGTAAACGCAAGCGTTTCATACCACTTGTTTTACTAAGTCGTTTAATTAGATTTCTCATACGAGTGAGGTAAAAGTTTGTATATACTAATAGGTTGGAAAACGGTTTTATAAACGAGCTTTGTAATAAAATAGTGTTGAAATCGTTTTGATGAAAGAATTTTGATATTTACTACTAGTATAGAAAACCTTTATATTTTTAAAGTGACAAATCACAAAGAGGATTATAGGAACAATCAATCACTAAAATTCACATTCGAAGGCATGAATAAAATCCAAAGAAATCGATACCGAATCCATCAAAATGGATATTCCAAAAATTTCTAAAAAGGAGTCATCAAAGTCATAATAAATGATAAAACAAATAGGATCCTCACGAATCGATTCAAATTGGAAATTCAATCCAAAAAGTCAAACTGGACTGAAATAGCAGGTTCAGTCGACTGAACAGAGTTTTCAGTAGACTGACCCTGTACCTGGAAATTTTCCAGGTTCAGGAAACTTTCTGTTTCCAGGTTCAGTCGACTGAACAAAGGATTTAGTCGGCTGAATCATGCCTGGAAACTTTCGGGTTCCAGGTTCAGTCGACTGAACAGACTTTTCAGTCGACTGAATCTTGACTGGGCTGTTTTTCAGCCTATCCAAATGAAGAGCAGACTCTTCCAAAATGCAACCGGACGAACATTGGCTCTAAGGGTTTATGCCAATCGGCAACCCTGCCCTATATGCTCCTCAATGCATCACCAAAAGCACGATCAAACATCCATATAAAGATTTTCACACAAATTTGACTTAAAAACCCAAAAATTGGAATATTCACAAAACCAATCCAAATCAAAATCAAATGCACATGAAGAAGTGTTAGGAATTCATACCCAACGACCAAAGATAATTATAATCATAGATGTGAGATAAAAATCTCACCTTTGAACCCAAACGATTGAAGAAGATGCTTGAAAGCAAAGGAGAATCAACCACTCTTCAAATCGAACTCAAAAAGCTTGATTCTAAGCTTTAAAAGATGAACATACCCAAAGTTAGGTTTAGGAATTTTTGAAATTGATAAGAGATTGAGTTGGAGAAGAAGAAGAGAAGCTTACCAGTGGGTTCTTCTATTAGTTTGGAGCTAGTACTTGATTTGCAAAAGAAAACTAGGGCTTGAGTTTTAATTTCTCATCTCTCCCACCATTGTTGCTAAAGCTTGAGAAAAAAGGAAAATAGATTCAACATATTTAAATTTCTAAAATATTTTAAAATTTTAGAAAAAACATATTTTAACAACGGGTCTGTATTTCATTTTCTAGCCTAGGTAAAGTGATACGGGTATATATCATTTCAACCCGTAATTTACAAAGAAAACCAGGGTTTGATCTTTTCAAACCCGCAATCCCAAGTAAATGAAAATAATTGAAAATCATTCAGGCCTATCATTTCAGCCCATAATGATTTTCTCCTATTCTAAAGTCCGTTCGGGTATGTATCATTTCAACCTATAGTGATTCTAATCTAAAGGGAACTTGTAGTGTGATAAACTGATAAAAATAACAGAACAACATAATATTACAGTAACAGATGTTATAACAGGTGTATAAGCATGGATGAATATCATATAATCATAATATAGCAGGTGTAACATGATAATGTATTTTACAGATTCAAAAGGGGTCAATTTACTAGTTATATATGTACATATTGTCTGGTGAGAATAACTCACCGGTATAGCTGGAGATGAAAACAAACGAATGCACAACTAAGATCCACAAAAGCACGAAAGCATGACACACATTCGAGTGGGAGAGCCAAAGATTAATTCCCTTGAATATAATTCAAATAAAACAATACAAAGAGTATAAGTTTTCAACCCAAAATTTCAATAAAACATTGTTAGAAATGACTGCATAAAACAAATCCAAAGCTATTGCACTTGCTTTCAACCACCTATGGTTCAGCTACAGGAATAAAATGTATGGCTAAGGGGTGTGTTTGGATCTAGTTTTGGGTTCATAGGTCGGACATTGCATGGATATAAAGGAGTAGAGAGATATGTGCAAAGGTATGAGCATGACACTACACTCCAAGGCAACAAAAAAATGGTTTCAAGGCAAAACAAGCCACGGCCAAAGGAAAGTGGTCACGGCCAGGTCTGGTGTGGTTAGTAGGAGGGCATGGCAGTGGTGTCAGGTCAGGAATTTGCTGGAGATGGTGGTGCAAGTGGCGGCCAAGGTGATGGTTTGAGTGGTGGAACAAGATTGGCGCTCGGCTAGGTTGAACAAGTGGAGTGTTTGCATAAACTTTGGTGGATCTTGTCATAGATGACCATGGCATGGCTTGGTCAATGGGCTGGAGGAGATGGTGACCTGATGTGGTGATGGTGGAGGCGGCTATGGTGGTGGAGGAGCAAGGGCGAACCATGGAAGGTAGAAGGCATGCTCAAAAATCAAATAACAAGTAGAAAAAATGGAAAAAGAAGATGAAAGTTTACCAAATTTTCTTTGTTCGGATGGAGGCCGAAAATTTTGAGGTGAGAAGTGTTTCTATACATGAAAAATAAATAGAAATGCAGCTGAAAGAATGAGATTTGGTCAGCCCCAAAATGAATGCAAGTGTTATTGAATTTGAAAAGACAAAAGGAGGTGAAAAGACAATGGTATGTTAAAGGTCAAAACTCTTCATATTTCTCTAATTTCTTTTGCAAATTTTAATAAATGAAAAATTACTTATAATTACAGAAAAAACACGAAAATATAGTAAATAAATAAAAATAAATAAATAAATATTAATTATATATAATTTAATTAATAAAAACAGCAAAAATTGCAAACTAGTCATGAAAATACGAAAATAAACGCAATGAAGTTTGGAAAATTTTTTATGTACTTGAAAAATATTTATAAATAAAGATAAGAACACAAAACAAAAATGAATTAACAAAATACATAAATAAATATTAATTTAATATAATTTAATGAAGAAAATAGTAGAAAAATGGAAACTAGCCTTTAAAAATAGAAAATAAATGCAATAAACTTTGGGAAAATTTAAACACCACTTTAATAAAATTTAAAAGACAAAATATATATAACATGACATATTGACACATTTTAAAATAAAATATGACAATAAAAATATAGTTTATATTATTTAAAATAAACAGAATTGCTAAATAAAGCAGATTACACTCAATATTGGAATATACATAACTTTCACAATTTAAATCTGTTTTCAACGAAACGAAAAGCAGTATTCAAGTTATTAAGTCTATTTTCATAATAAAAGATAAAATTTATGAATCTAATATTTAAATTTGAAATTTGAAAATCAAAGTTTGACCCAAATTTACCGAAATCAACATTTCAGGAAAATACTCAATTTATACCATTTTGGAATTATAAATCACATAATAATCAAAGTTTATATTTAAAAATGAAAAGTTTGAAATGGAACCAGTAAAAAAATTTAAAAATGAAATAAAGTCAAAATTAAAATATACATAAAAATCTAGGGTTGTTACACTCTCCCGCACTCAAATCTTTTCGTCCTCGAAAAGGAAGGAAGTGGAGAAACAACTAGAAAGAGAAATAGGTTGGAAGACATTCGAAAGAAGGTAGGGAGAAAGTAGCTAGGGGGAAATCAGGTTGAAAGACAAGGATGAACCATTATTTAAACCATTATACATTTCAATTAAAATTTCATAATATTTTAAACATTTTATAATGATGAATAGTCATTTGATTCAAATCTGATGGTTCGAAGTGAACAATTTTTAAACATTTTAAAATCTTTAGAAGGGAAAATAACTGATCAAAATATTCTTTATATAGTACTTTATCAAGATACTTTTATCAAAATACTTTTATAACTCGATGTCTTAACAAGTTTACTTTCGTTCCTGCAGACTCTGGCTATGCGTTGATCAGGCGCAAAGCTAGAATTCTCCAAGTACTTAGTAGACTTGTTTCAACACCCAGTGAAAATAATGAAAACACTTTAAAAAACAGATATGGAAAGTACAATCCAAACAAATCAACCAAACCGAAACAGTTGTCTAACCATGGATCGCAGATACACAATGGTTACGCCTGGATCCCCCAGGAAACAATCTGTATCCGTAAGCTTTCTCAGCCCTACGAGTTACGCCATGATGACGAGTAGAATGCAGGATACACAATGGTTACGCCTGGATCCCCCAGAAAACAATCCGTACCCCCAGGCCAGCTCAGCCAAGCATTTACGCTACTAATGCGACCTACATAGAGTGCAGGATACACAATGGTTGCGCCTGGATCTCCCAGGGAACAATCCGTACCCCTAGGCCAACTCAGCCAGGCAGTTGCGCTATGCAGTCGCGATCGTAAGACCATGGAGATCGCCATGGAATTCGATGGACACTCGAGTATCATATCCGGAAAACCCAAATCAGAGAGAGAGAATAATATCGATAGAATGAATCCACAGTGTGGCCACAAAGTGGATATCAAGCAGAAGGCACTTTCCATATCTTTACTTTGAAAATATGTATCATATAGTACCTTTCAAAATCACTTCCAAATATCATACTTATATAAAGTTCATTTTATATAAGATTTCATTTCAAATCAAATACTTTTCAAAACAATAGTATATCAAATCACACTTATATAAATTTCGATTATATAAGATTTCACTTTTCAGAATTGAGTACCTTTTCAAATCAACAGTTTTCAAATCAATAGTTTACATATACAAATCATTTTTATATAAGTTCGATACCTCCCAAATCAAGTATTTAATAAAACAAGATTCTAAATTTCAAACCATTTCGATATCAATTAAATTTTAAAATCATATATGATGTCACCAAATCATTTCTTTCAAGTTATACATATTCAGTTTCAAAATTTCTTAAAACAATAGGTTTAGAAAATAATCCAAATTTCCAAATCAACAAAATTTAGGTCAAATAAATTCATTTCCATTTCAAACATGTATTCACTTCAAAAATCATAATACTTTCAAAGTTATAAATCTTTCGAAACCAAATACTTGAAATCATTTCACTTTGAAAATCATAACATTTTGAAATCATACATTTGAAATCATAAAACATGCCCTTAATTCTTTACATTTCAAAATTTTCAACTAAACCAAAATCTAAAATTTCCAATTTTCATTCAATTCAAACCATTAGTTCCAATTTAGTTTTCCAACAAAACCATTTCAAATATTATCAATTTCAAATATAGATTTGATTTAACAAAATAAACTATTAAATCTTAAATATACCATATTTCAAAACTAAATTTCATAATTTCATATATCTCAAATTTTACTTCATCATTACTTAGTGTTGAAATGTTTATTTCATAAATCCATTATTTTTAAATAAACTCAAATTACAGGTAAACCAAATATCCTTTCATACTAATACAAGCTTCAATTATTGATTTATCAAAGTCAATGGTTTTCGAAATCATTTTATACTTATGTAAAGTTTATCTTATATAAGGATCAAAATTTTCAAAAAAATAAATTTCGCTGCATGAAAAGCCATATGGGATTGAACATCTTTGCTTACTAAAAGATTTTTAATTAAGAATAGTTTTGTATATAAAATAGTTTTTATGAAAAATAGAATAAAACAGTTAGTTTAAGAAAAAGAAAAATAGTTTTGAAAAATGGTTTTAAATTTGATAGTGGTTTTTCATAAAAGAAAAATTCCAATTAAATTACAAAGATATCCAACCCAACAACTTTCAATTTCAGCGTCAAGTATACCAATGATATTAGGATATAAGATGTACATATGTCATCATTTCGCAACATTACATTTCGATCGCTCGCTCGATCACACAAGTTCGCTTTCGAACTAGTATTTTCCATTCGACTTCCCTAATGCGGACTTCGATATGGTTTCTCCACTAGAAGCCATCAGTCTCCTTGCATAGCCATATACTATGATAGAGAATTCTAGAATCAAGCCCAAAATCCATATCAAATGTTCGCCATCAAGACTCAAATGAAAAATCCTAACACGAAATGGTGTAATTCACCTCGAACTTGTGTACTCAAACTTGGATCAAATTAATTATGCGAATAAAACAGCATACGTACAACTTATGTATCTATTCCAACTTGTTAAATAAATAGTTTCATAAAGATGTTACTAAGTTAAAACATTTAAAACCAAATTTTCCTCAAACATTTGAAGACTAATTTTTATCCAAAACATTTCAAAACTAAATTTCATATTAGTATAATTCAAAATAGTCTTATTTATTTACTAAAAAAAAGTTTCGACTTATAAAAATCATATTATTTCATACTTGAAACATACAAACTAAACTTATATTCTTTATCAAATACCTTATACCTTTCAAAAATTTAGCTTTGAAAAATTAACCTTGATTTGGAAGTGCTAGAATCTTAAAATAGTCAAAGAATTCATATTTTAAATCCAAGAGTTGAAAATCAACACTAAATCAGTAAACCAATTTCAAAAGATAGGGTTATACCAAAACAAATCTGAATCTCGAGGACTGAACACCGCTTACTTTAAATCATTTCAAATGTGTGTATATATATCTTTCGAATATCAAACCATACTTCAAAATCAAAAATCAAAATTGGTTTCACAAAATCACTCGCATAGCAAAGCTACTAGAGTGGCCTCTCCCCACTCAGAAACTCGAAAATCAATGTCGACGATGCATGCATTCATCACCGAAATTATTTTCCAGCGACATAAGTGGGTTTTGGACTTTTAGTTTCTTGAAACTTCTTTAAAATCTCTTCAAAATCTTTGGAATTCATTCAAATACATTTGAAATATTTCTTATTCAGAAAATATCTTTAAATCATATTATTATTATTATATATTTTCCAAAATCTTAAAACCGATTTCAAAACACCGGAGTTCGATTCCTTGAAATTCAAATTCAAAACCTTTCAGTTATAAATCTTTTATATAAATTTAAATTCCTCATAAATTTTCAAAATTTCAAATCCTTTCAAAGCTTCAAATTTTCATTTTTTTAAAAGATATAAAATCTTTATCGAAAACATTTTACTTTTATATACAAAATATGGTCATCCTTAATTATTCCGATGTATGCACAATTTCAAAATACAACCAAACACAAATTTCCAAAGGATGATTCAAGGATAGGACTTCAAACAAACAAAGATTCAAAATTAGAGGAAGTCTAATCAAATAGAATTCTAGTTCGAAGATAAACTCAAACGAAGATGAGATAATTTAATTACCAAATAGAGGATAGATAAGCCTATATAAATCGCGGGCGACCTTAACCGGTCAACCGAGACTTTAGGAATATAATCAATACGGAAATCTAAGACAAATCGACCTTCGTTCGCCAGAGATAGAATCCGGGTAGAGCAGGAGATAGATAGCATCGACATCCGAGGATACAGAAATCTCTAGTGAATCAATGCCAATTGTAAAGGAGTTTCACCCCTTTACAAATCATTCAAAGATTTACGGAATTGCCTCTCTTTAGAGAGGTCATTCCAAAGTAGAGTTACGGAATGCTAAAAAATCAAAAGGAAAAAATGGGGAAAACAAGACTGGATTCCAGAAACAAGTGGGATCATTCCAAAGTTCAAGAAATCCTAATCGATAAGAATCCTAACCGAGAGATTTCAAACAAGGTGGATACATAAGGAAAGAAGCTTAGATAATCATGGTTTCAAAATAATCTTTGAAAATACTTTAAAAATCATTTGGAAATCATTTTATACTTTGAAAATATGTTCTCTCACAAAGAAAGGATTCTGAGACTGATTTCACTCATTCTATGGTATTTCTACCCTATCTCTAATGAGTTTTTGCTCCGCAGGCTATGGTTTGCCCAAAACCAAAGCTCTGATACCAACTGTAACAACCCGATATTTTCAGCCATTCGCATCCGCACATGTCGGACTTGAATTGCTCAAAATACCGCGTTGTAAATAAATTTGGAGCAAATGAAATACAATCACAGAATCATAGATGCAGGAATATCAGAATAACTCGCAGCGCAAATTAAAATTCCATAGTAGTTCATGAAGCTACTATAACAAACTATCAAAACATAATACATAATATTAGTCTGAAACATATACAATAGAAATCTCAAATACATAGAAGTTTATAAATACCAGAGCTGAAATATAATAACAGAAACTGAAAGGAAATAGATAACTAGACAAGCAGAATCTCCAGCGATTCCTAGCTCCAGAAAAGAAATCCAAAGCTAAGCTGTAAATACTCAGGCTGACCCGAGTGTAAAGTAAAACACAAAACACTCGAGTCAGGACAATATATACTTATATAATGTAAACCAACTCAAGTGAACTGTATTAGAAATGCACAATTACTTAAAGGATGCTTGGGATCGCCCATCCTTTAAGAATCAGTTAAACTATAAATTAAATACATCCCGTGGTTAAAATTTCAAAATGGTATTTTATAATTCAAAATAAAATATCATCTCAAAATTCAATATCGTTCCAAAATCCATTTCATAATATCAAAATATAATATCTTCCAAACCACATTCATTTTTATTTAATTTAAATACCATTACAAAACACCTTTCAAAATAGTTTATATTTCGAAACAAATTACTTCCTTTTAAATCATAAAATGAAGTTATTATATTTAATAATTAAATTTCCAAAAATTTTAAATCTTTCCAAAGTTCATTCATTCCCTAAAATTTATCAAACAGTGAAAATTCACCTTTTCGCAGCATTTAGACAATGCTACGGAAAGTTACTTTTAAAACAATTCAATTTAACAAAAGACAGCATTTAAATGCTATAATGGGGTTACTTTAGTTCAAATAAAACCTTACTTAAATTCAACAATTATAGCCCTTACTTAAATTTAGCCATTTAGTTCATTTCTATCAACTACAGCATTTACAAATGTCGTAATATCATTTACTTTAGAAAATAATAGCATTTCAAAATTGCTATTAATTAAATTCCAGATATTCAATATAAACAATCATTTAAATACCCTTATATTCATGATTTTATAAGTTCAATTTCCATTCAAAATCAAATTTAATAATAATTTACTTATTAAATTCCAACATTAATTTTTAAATTCATTAAATTAAATTTAACTTAACATTTATGTTTAAAATTTTCAAATATAACTTAATTTCATTTTTATTTACTTAACTTAAAATTCACTTTTAAGCCAAATTCACAAATTTCCAATTTTAGTTATATTTCAAAATTTCAACTTAAATATTCATTCATTTCACATTTAACTTTATTAAAAAAATCATTAATATATTATAAAATCATTTTTAAATTCTTTTAAATTCAAAATATCATAAATTTATCATATTTTCATATTTAATTTAAATTCCATTTATCACCAAATTATATTTCCAAAATAACTTACATTTCAGATTTTCTAATTTTACCATTTATTTATTTCACTTATAAAATTTTAGAAAATCAATAATGCTTTACAAAAATCATTTTTTATCAAATTTACATCAAAATATTATAATATTTACATTTCTAAAATATTTTAAAATTTTAGAAAAAACATATTCTAACAATGGGTCTGTATTTCATTTTCTAGCCTAGGTAAAGTGATACGGGTATATATCATTTCAACCAGTAATTTACAAAGAAAACCCGGGTTTGATCTTTTCAAACCCGCAATCCCAAGTAAATGAAAATAATTGAAAATCATTCAGGCCTATCATTTCAGCCCATAATGATTTTCTCCTATTCTAAAGTCCGTTCGGGTATGTATCATTTCAACCCATAGTGATTCTAATCTAAAGGGAACTTGCAGTGTGATAAACTGATAAAAATAACAGAACAACATAATATTACAGTAACAGATGTAATAACAGGTGTATAAGCATGGGCGAATATCATATAATCATAATATAGCAGGTGTAACATGGTAATGCATTTTACAGATTCAAAAGGGCTCAATTTACTAGTTATATATGTACATATTGTCTGGTGAGAATAACTCACCGGTATAGCTGGAGATGAAAACAAACGAATGCACAACTAAGATCCACAAAAGCACGAAAGCATGACACACATTCGAGTGGGAGAGCCAAAGATTAATTCCCTTGAATATAATTCAAATAAAACAATACAAACAATATAAGTTTTCAACCCAAAATTTCAATAAAACATTGTTAGAAATTACTTCATAAAACAAATCCAAAGCTATTGCACTTGCTTTCAACCACCTATGGTTCAGCTACAGGAATAAAATGTATGGCTAAGGGGTGTGTTTGGATCTGGTTTTGGGTTCATAGGTCGGCCATTGCATGGATATAAAGGAGTAGAGAGATGTGCAAAGGTATGAGCATGACACTACACTCCAAGGCAACAAAAAAATGGTTTCAAGGCAAAACAAGCCACGACCAAAGGAAAGTGGTCACGGCCAGGTCTGGTGTGGTTAGTAGGAGGAAATGGCAGTGGTGTCAGGTCAGGAATTTGCTGGAGATGGTGGTGCAAGTGGCGGCCAAGGTGATGGTTTGAGTGGTGGAACAAGATTGGCGCTCGGCTAGGTTGAACAAGTGGAGTGTTTGCATAAACTTTGATGGATCTAGTCATAGATGACCACGGCATGGCTTGGTCAGTGGCCTGGAGGAGATGGTGACCTGATGTGGTTATGGTGGAGGTGGCTATGGTGGTGGAGGAGCAAGGGCCGAACCATGGAAGGTAGAAGGCATGCTCAAAAATCAAACAACAAGTAGAAAAAATGGAAAAAGAAGATGAAAGTTTACCAAATTTTCTTTGTTCGGATGGAGGCCGAAAATTTTGAGTTGAGAAGTGTTTCTATACGTGAAAAATGAATAGAAATGCCGCTGAAAGAATGAGATATGGTCAGCCCCAAAATTAATGCAAGTGTTATTGAATTTGAAAAGACAAAAGGAGGTGAAAAGACAATGGTATGTTAAAGGTCAAAACTCTTCATATTTCTCTAATTTCTTTTGCAAATTTTAATAAATGAAAAATTACTTATAATTACAGATAAAAACACGAAAATATTGTAAATAAATAAAAATAAATAAATAAATATTAATTATATATAATTTAATTAATAAAAACAGCAAAAATTGCAAACTAGTCATGAAAATATGAAAATAAACGCAATGAAGTTTGGAAAAAAATTTATGTACTTGAAAAATATTTATAAATAAAGATAAGAACAAAAAATAAAAATGAATTAACAAAATACATAAATAAATATTAATTTAATATAATTTAATGAAGAAAATAGCAGAAAAATGGAAACTAGCCTTTAAAAATAGAAAATAAACGCAATAGACTTTGGAAAAATTTAAACACCACTTTAATAAAATTTAAAAGACAAAATATATATAACATGACATATTGAAACATTTTAAAATAAAATATGACAATAAAAATATAGTTTATATTATTTAAAATAAACAGAATAGCTAAATAAAGCAGATTACACTCAATATTGAAATATACATAACTTTCACAATTTAAATCTGTTTTCAACTAAACGAAAAGCAGTATTTAAGTTATTAAGTCTATTTTCATAATAAAAGATAAAATTTATGAATCTAATATTTAAATTTGAAATTTGAAAATCAAAGTTTGACCCAAATTTACCGAAATCAACATTTCAGGAAAATATTCAATTTATACCATTTTGGAATTATAAATCACATAATAATCAAAGTTTATATTTAAAAATGAAAAGTTTGAAATGGAACCAGTAAAAAAAATTTAAAAATGAAATAAAGTCAAAATTAAAATATACATAAAAATCTAGGGTTGTTACAAAATCCTTAGGATTTGAAGACCATTGAACTTTAACAAGCGAAACATCATTATTTCGAAGGCGCTTGACCTCCGAAGCAATAATACGAATATGATGTTGCCCATAAGTTAAATTAGGCGAAACTTCAATCTCTTCCACAACACCGGGCTCAAGAATAGAATCGGAACCTCGAAGACATTTCCGAAGTTGAGAAACGTGAAACACGTCATGAATAGCAGAAAATTGAGCCGGTAATAAAATGCGATAAGCCACAGAACCAATACGTTCAGTGATAGGAAATGGCCCAATATATCGAGGCGCTAGTTTTCACGATCGACTGAAACGTACAACACCCTTCATAGGCGAAACACGAATGAACACAAGATCCCCCACAGAAAATTCTTACTTCCTTCTCCGGTTATCGGCATAGGATTTTTGTCTATTCTGGGCTTCTTTCATCCTATGTCGAATAAGTTCAATCTTTTCTGTGGAATCACGAATAAGATCTGGACCTAAAACTAGCTTCTCACCGGCCTCAAGCCAACAAGAAGGAGATCGGCATGGCCTTCCATAGAGTGCCTCGAAAGGTGCCATACCAATACTAGATTGGAAGCTATTATTATAGGAAAACTCAACAAGAGAACTATGATCTTCCCAACTTCCACCAAAATCTAGAACACATGCACGAAGAAGATCTTCAAGAGTTTGATTCACACGCTCGGTTTGTCCATCGGACTGGGGGTGATAAGCGGTGCTATATTAAACTTCGTTCCTAAAGCTTTTTGAAGACTCTTCCAAAATCTACTAGTAAACAATGGATCACGATCACTAACAATAGAAGTAGGAACTCCATGCAATTTAACAATTTCTTTAACAAAGAGTTTGGCCAAAAGAGGAACGGTTCGGTTAGACCGAACGGGAATAAAATGGGCGGATTTTGTAAGTCTATCAACTACAACCCATAAGCTATCATGACCCGAACGAGAACGGGGAAGGCCATCTATAAAATCCATGGAAATCTGATCCCACTTCCAAATTGGAACATCTAAAGGTTGCAATAACCCACCGGGCCTTTGATGCTCGGCCTTGAAGAGTTGGCAAGTCATGCAACGCTTAACGAAGTTAGCGATGTCAAGTTTCATTCCCTCCCAATAATAAAGTCGCTTCATATCCGCGTACATTTTACTACTACCGGGATGAATGGTAAATTTAGAACGATGTGAATTTTCTGAAATATCTTTACGAAGATCACTAATATTTGGCACGATAAGTCTACCAAATCTCCGAATACCGCCACGGGAATCGATATCAAAGTCTTTCAAACCTTCAATATCAATTTTATCCTTAAAATTTTGGCCAAGAAGAGCCAATTCGGGATCTAGCCCTTGAGCTTCAAGAATGCGGTCTAAAAGAGAAGGATGAGCCTCAAGGCTACATAAAATAAACGATGAACATAAATCGGATACGCGCTCTCGAATCTCACAAGTGGATAAGATCTCGAGATCGTTCCATTCAGATACCATCATAGAAACAACTGCTTGTTGCTTGCGGCTAAGAGCATCGACGACACGATTACCCTTACCGGGGGTATAAAGAATATCAAGATCATAAGGAGCAAGGAACTCGACCAACGTTGTTGACGCAAATTAAGTTCCTTTTGAGAGAATAAATACTTCAAAGACTTATGATCGGTATAAAGAATAAATTTCACCCCCAATAGATAATGACGCCAAATTCGAAGAGCGAAAACAATAGCCGCGAGCTCTAAATCATGTGTGGCATATCTAGTCTCGACCGGCTTCAATTGCCTTGAAGCATAAGCAATAACACGTTCTTTTTGCATAAGAACGGCACCCAAACCAATGCGACTAGCATCGGTAAAAATAACGAAATCTTGATTCCCCTCGGGAATAATAAGAATAAGAGCATCGGAAAGGAGTTCTTTCAATTTCTGAAAAGAGGCTTCACATTTATCCGACCAAATGTATTTAACTCCTTTCTTCGTTAAGCTAGTGAGAGGCACGCCAATCTTAGAAAAGTATTTGATAAAACGGCGGTAATAACCCGCTAATCCAAGAAAACTACGAATCTCCGTCACACTCTCCGGTCTTTTCCAATCTTGAATCGCTTCAATCTTTGAAGGATCCACGGAAATTCCGGATTCAAAAATAATATGACCGAGAAACTTCAAACGAGATTGCCAAAAATGGAATTTAGAAAATTTTGCTTTTAATTGATTACTCCTAAGAGTTTCCAACACAATCCGAAGATGCTTTTCATGCTCCTCCTCGGTTTTTGAATACACAAGAATATCGTCAATAAAGATGAGAACAAATCGATCGAGGAAGTCTTTGAAAACTCGATTCATAAGGTCAACGAAATAAGCCGGAGCATTCGTTAAACCAAATGGCATAACAAGCCATTCATAAGATCCATAACGAGTACGGAACGATGTCAAAGGAATGCTATCCTCTGCAATACGAAGCTGATGAAATCCAGTAGCTAAGTCTAATTGTGAAAAGACTCTAGCACCACTAAGTTGATCGAATAGATCATCAATCCAAGGTAAAGGATATTTGTTTTTGACAGTAAGATCATTAAGCTTGCGGTAGTCAATGCAAAGTCTAAGTGTACCATCAGATTTCTTCACAAAAATTGCTGAAGCTCCCCAAGGCGAGGAACTAGAGCGAATAAATTGCTTCGTCTCCAATTCGGATAATTGTTTGCGCATCTCCTCATTCTCTTTATTGGACATGCGATAAGGAGGACGAGTGATAGGTTGAGCTCCAGGAATGAGATTAATTCTGAACTCAATTGTTCGCTTAGGTGGTAATCCTAAAACGGTCTCAAATATGTTGGAAAATTCATGAAAAACGTGAATAAGAGAAATTATATCTTCCTCATCATCATTATCGTCATCGCGAGGATTTAAAGAATATAAAGATGCAACCAAGCTGGAATTCGAATCTTTAAGATTAATAGAAATCTGCTTAACAGATTGAGGATGTCGAAGATGAATAGTCTGCTCAGGACATAGGATATGAGCTTCATAACGCTTAAGCCAATCCATTCCCAAAATCATTCCAAAGCCTAAATAACGCATGACATGCAAATCGGCTAGGAAAGAAAAATCACACAAAATAATCTCGACATCTTTACAAAGCAAACTAAGAGTTGCAGATCCGCCGACTGGATTCGAAATTCTCAAAGAAGTCATTAAACACAAAACATCCAAAGAAAAAGTATCGACAAGCTCTTTTGAAATAAAAGAGTGGGATGCACCCGTATCAAAAAGAACTCGAATAGGTTGATCATGAAATATAATAATACCATCAAGGATAAAATGAGATATACCTTGACGACGAGATGTGTTGCTAGGGGCTTGAGCAACATTCAACTTTCCCTCCTTCCTTCCCTGAAGCTTGGGGCAAGAAGATATAACATGACCGAGAACTTTGCAGTAGCGACAAGAGAGGGACTTTGGGCACTTGTTCGCGTAATGGTCCTTCGAACCACAATTATAGCATTCCCCATGACCAAAGGAAGAAGTCTTTGCCACGGGGGTTGCTTGCTTCCCCTTTTTGTTGGAATAAGGACCTTTGAATTTGTTAGACCTTTTCTTATTGTTGTTGAAGTTTGGTTTGGAATCCACCACTTCAACATCATTCTCCCTATCCGCCTCTTCAAGACGAAGAGCGATATCAATGAGTTGGTCGAAAGAAACTTTTAATTTTAAAAGTAATGGCTTCTTGAGACACTTGTTCAAGCCATAGACAAATCTCTGATTTTTCTTCAATGGGGTGTTGATGTATTCAACCCCATATTTGGAGAGAGATTCAAAAGACGTGACATAATCTGCCACGAAAGATACACCTTGAATAAGGTCTATGAAACGCCGAGCCAACGTCACATTCTCAGCTTCTGGTACGAATTTTAACTCGAAGCATTTCCGAAATTGCTCCCAGGTGAGATCCGCTTCATTAATCTCAGAAATAAGAAGTTCGTACCAGTCCAATGCTCTTTCTCGGAGCATACTAGAGGCCACCTGAACTCGGTGAAGGTCAATAAGATTCATGCGAGAAAAGATTCGATCGCATGACCTTAGCCAAGTCTGTACTTCAATAATAGTTTCGGAACCTTTGAATGGCTTTCCACCCAAATTAGTGTAATCGCTGCACAAGCGTGCAAATCCCGACTTTGGGTGAGTAGGTTCCGGGTTAGCTCCAGCTGCTTGAGCATTTGTCACTAAATCAAGAAGCTGTTAAGCAGTCATAAAAACTCCATCCTGGGGTGGAGTGCTAGATGGTACGGCTCTGGGGCGGCCTGGTCTAGACATCTCTCTTCCTATAGAAAGAAAGAAGAAGAGGAAGATTACTCACTAATGGATATCAAGCAATCTTGATAGATAAAACAAGGAATCATAAAAGAAAATAGGATGAATCGGTATGAAGACTCGAAGTAAATCCTAAAGCACGACTCCTAAGATGAACTTAGGACGATGATCCTTGTTATAATATTCCATATTGTTCCGAAGTTTTGCTCTGATACCAAGCTGTGACGCCCCATCTCTATACCCACGCTAGCCAAGAACACTACGGGGTGAATGCTGTCAACTAGCACGAAGAATAAGACTGTTGAGGCACGACCATCCGTGTAATTGCTTTGCGAGAGCATCGATATGTCAGATAGTATAACATGCATTTCTTTATCAAGAGGGAAATCCGACATACCGACACAAACTCAAAGCTACTACACCGTGGCTACAATATCTTCAGAAACAAATATAGAAATAAACATAACACAAATCAGTCACAGACAATTCATATCACAAAGGCGGAAATAGATATGAATATTACACTAGGAAGTGTACATCAGAGTAGTGGTCAAAAAAAAAAGACCACAATAATACAAAAGAATAGCAACACGTGTTATACAAAAGAATACAACTATGAGTCTATATCTCAAGTGTATGCAACAAAAACTACTAATCTAAGTAGTTAACCAAAAGTCAAGGAGGTAATCCCGGATGTAAAGTCAAGCACAAGCACCTGTAACATCTCGGTCTGACCCGAGTATTATTTAATAAGAAAATAATAAACGGATCAGTCTAACTATAAATATCAGATGAAATGATATAGAGTAAGAGATATGACTAAACACATAATAATCACAATGCCAAGCTGTGATATATATAAGTAATTGAAAATCAACAAGAGATTAATCAATATCACCAAATCTACACAAGAATCAAAGGAAATGTCATACTCCTTATTTCGTTCACCAAACCATAAATATTAACGATTATATCAATGTCAATCACAAAAGTCAATGACACACAAATTCACCAATGCACAAATATTGATAAAACTTATCAATGGAAATAACGAAAATTGGTGAAGCACAAATTCTAGAAATCATCTCAAGAAATCCAGTCAACGACGCACGAATTCACCTATGCACAAAAATTGATAAATCATATCAATAGAAATCACAAAAATAGGTGAAGAAGAAAGTTCCAGAATTCGACACACGAAATCCAGAAATCACATAAAATAGGGGGGAAGGCCTATCACACGAACGGGAGCATGAAAACTCACCAACATATGTATCACATGAACGAGACGCTATCTCATGGTAGCTAGCCATTAATTTTTGACACACGAACGGCCCAAAGACCATGGGGTGCTACCCCATCAATTTGAGTCGAAACTCCACAAAACGGGGTTTAGTCTCCCTCGCAGACAAAGAGACATCGCACATTGCTTGTCTAAATCACAAAAAATGATCGTCATGATCATCAAGAAGTGTCAAGTAAGCTAGTAAATATATGAGCTTAGCTTCATGTCCCATAACCACTAGCTTAACTTAAATATTTACGAACAAATTGTAGATCTCCACTAGAAAATTGTCACAAGAGATTCAATCGAACAAGACCAAGAATTAACCGACGACGTAAACGCAAGCGTTTCATACCACTTGTTTTACTAAGTCGTTTAATTAGATTTCTCATACGAGTGAGGTAAAAGTTTGTATATACTAATAGGTTGGAAAACGGTTTTATAAACGAGCTTTGTAATAAAATAGTGTTGAAATCGTTTTGATGAAAGAATTTTGATATTTACTACTAGTATAGAAAACCTTTATATTTTTAAAGTGACAAATCACAAAGAGGATTATAGGAACAATCAATCACTAAAATTCACATTCGAAGACGTGAATAAAATCCAAAGAATTCAGTACCGAATCCATCAAAATGGATATTCCAAAAATTCCTAAAAAGGAGTCATCAAAGTCATAATAAATGATAAAACAAATAGGATCCTCACGAATCGATTCAAATTGGAAATTCAATCCAAAAAGGCAAACTGGACTGAAATAGCAGGTTCAGTCGACTGAACAGAGTTTTCAGTCGACTGACCCTGTACCTGGAAATTTTCCAGGTTCAGGAAACTTTCTGTTTCCAGGTTCAGTCGACTGAAAAATGTAAAGCATTAACAGGTAAATATACATTTTAGGTAACAAATAGACTATTTGTATGAACACTGTAGTTTTACTTGGCTAACTACTAACTGTGACGCCCCACCTCTATACCCACGCTAGCCAAGAACACTACGGGGTGAATGCTGTCAACTAGCACGGAGAATAAGGCTGTTGAGGAGCAACCATCCGTGTAATTGCTTTGCGAGAGCATCGATATGTCAGATAGTATAACATGCATTTCTTTATCAAGAGGGAAATCCGACATACCGACACAAACACAAAGCTACTACACAGTGGCTACAATATCTTCAGAAACAAATATAGAAATAAACATAACACAAATCAGTCACAGACAATTCATATCACAAAGGCGGAAATAGATATGAATATTACACTAGGAAGTGTACATCAGAGTAGTGGTCAAAAAAAAGACCATAATAATACAAAAGAATAGCAACACGTGCTATACAAAAGAATACAACTATGAGTCTATATCTCAAGTGTATGCAACAAAAACTACTAATCTAAGTAGTTAACCAAAAGTCAAGGAGGTAATCCCGGATGTAAAGTCAAGCAGAAGCACCTGTAACATCTCGGTCTGACCTGAGTATTATTTAATAAGAAAATAATAAACGGATCAGTCTAACTATAAATATCAGATGAAATGATATAGAGTAAGAAATATGACTAAACACATAATAATCACAATGCCAAGCTGTGATATATATAAGTAATTGAAAATCAACAAGAGATTAATCAATATCACCAAATCTACACAAGAATCAAAGGAAATGTCATACTCCTTATTTCGTTCACCAAACCATAAATATTAACGATCATATCAATGTCAATCACAAAAGTCAATGACACACAAATTCACCAATGCACAAATATTGATAAAACTTATCAATGGAAATCACGAAAATTGGTGAAGCACAAATTCTAGAAATCATCTCAAGAAATCCAGTCAAGGACGCACGAATTCACCTATGCACAAAAATTGATAAATCATATCAATAGAAATCACAAAAATAGGTGAAGAAGAAAGTTCCAGAATTCGACACACGAAATCCAGAAATCACATAAAATAGGGGGGAAGGCCTATCACACGAACGGGAGCATGAAAACTCACCAACATATGTATCACACGAACGAGACGCTATCTCATGGTAGCTAGCCATTAATTTTTGACACACGAACGGCCCGAATGTTGAGTCACAGCTTCTATAAAGATTTTGATTGCTGACAACAATATTAAAGCGATCGACAAATCAAGACGTACATATGGTACTCTAGATTATAGGTTGATTATTTGATGTTATAATAGTAATAAAATTGTCAAAATCTATCCTCAAATAATCATGCACAAAATATAATATATATACATACACATTTATATAGGTTGTGCACTTTATTGTGCAACTTAACAGAGACCGGTCGACCGGTCCAAAAATGAACGGTCGACCGTTCCTGTTGAATGTGCACAATAAACGTGCACACATGTACATAACGACTATATTTTTAAAAAACCTGTCTACCGGTTAGTTTTTGACCTGTCGACCGTTTTTAAACAGAGAGCAACTTCTTCCAAAAGACACATCTTTCTTCAATGGTTGCGTCTCTTCTTCTTCATCAATGATCATAACTTTTGACTGCAACTTTTCACCAAAGGTTATAACTATTTTCTCTCTATAAATACACATCAATATCATTGATTAAAATAATAAGTTTTATCAAGATTATATATGCTCTCTATCTATTCTTTGAATTCACTTGCATTCAAAAAGCTCTAAACTACTTTCATTCCTTATTGAATCATTGACACTATCTCATATATTTTGATTCAATAAGCAATATAAATTCCATAATCTTCACAAACATCATTCACAATTTGAGGATAAGATTATAGGAAGAGTGTACTACAAGTGACAAATCCGTGTTTACAAGAGCACAAGTTGTCAACAACAATTGTAATTGTTTTTTTTTTTGTTGAAGTCCTCAGTATTGTAAGAGGCAAGTGTTGAAGCCCTCAGTGTTGTAGAGGCGTGAAATCCCGTTCGGCTGTTCGGGTAATTGTAAACCTGTTCCTCCGGGTGAAGCGAGGTTGTAATTAGTGAAAATCCAGATAGTAGTCTGGGACTGGACGTAGGACGGTGCTCCGAACCAGTATAAAAATCTCTGGTGTGATTTTTCTATTTTTTTTTTACAATGCTATTATCATCTATTTCTGCATTTGTATTGTAATCCATATTATACGATCCGTGTATACTATATTAGCACATATAATTGTATACACACCGCACTTTCATTTGGTATCAGAGCACGGTCATCATATAACCGTAACACAGTTATTTGATATATTCTTGTAATATGGCAAATAACGCAAGTACTAGCACTCAAAACACCACTTACACAGAAGGGCAATCGACACAAAGACCTCCATTTTTCAATGGTCTTAACTATAGCTATTGGGCAACACGTATGTCATTCTTTATGCAATCAAGTAGCTATGATGCTTGGAATGCTACTCAAAGAGAAATAGTGAATCCAACAACTGATTATTCAGAATGGACTGTGGCTGAGAAAACGGCAGCAGCCGTAAATGCAAGAGCAATAAATATGTTGTTCTGTGCATTAGACCAAAATGAATATAACCGTGTTAGTATCTGCACTACTGCATATCAAATTTGGCAAACGCTAAAAATCACTCATGAAGGTACTAACAAGGTTAAACAAGCCAAAATAGCCATGCTGAAAAGTCAATTTCAAAATTTCAAAATGAAACCAAATGAGACAATCAATGAAATGTATTCACGGTTTCAAACTATTCACCATGCACTTATTGGGTTAGGACAAAAGTATTCTGATTTTGATGTTGTTTCAACAGTCCTACATTCTCTGACTAATGAATGGGAAGGAAAAGTATTAGCAATTGAAGAAGCTAATGATCTTTCCGTCATGAAGCCAGATGAATTGATAGGAAATTTAATGTCCTATGAAGCAAATTTGCAGGCTAGAAAAGAACAGAAAGAAGAAAAGAAAAATGTAGCATTTCATGTTGAGAAAGATGAAAATGAATCAGATTCTGAAGATGAAGATTTGGCGTTCATTGCTAAAGGTTTCAAAAAATTCCTAAAATATCGAAAAGCCAGTCGCTACAATAAAAGGAAACCTGGATCAAATAAACCATCTTCATCTGCTATAGAATGTTTCAACTGCCATAAAAAGGGACACATGCAGAAGGATTGTCCAGAACAAAAGAAAAAGTCAGAAAATGACAAATTCAAATATAAGAAGGACAAATCAAAGAAACGAGCCTTCTCGGTAACATGGGATGATTCAGAGTCATCTTCATCAGAAAGTGAAAGTGATTCGGAGAATGAACAAGCTAATGTTTGTTTTATGGCAACAGAAGATGAGGTACAAATTCCTACATTTGATGAATTACTTGATATTAATGCTGAATTGATAGTCAAATATAAAGACATAAAACGTCAATTAAAAGTAGTCAAAGCAGATTTAAGTAGAGCAGAGTTTGAACGAGATATGTTAAAAGATGAGAAGAAAATATTAGAAGAAGAACTTGAAAATATTCAAAAATCATCATCTAATGTTGACTCTCAAATATCTCTTTTGAGTCAAGAAATAGATGCTCAAAAAGAGAAAAATAATGCTCTCACTACTGAAAATCATGAACTTAAAGCAAAAGTCAAAATTCTAGACCTAGAAAAAGCTAGTTTACAAACAAAGTTTGATGACATTACTCAAAATGTTTCTAACTTTAACAAAGGTCGAGAAAATTTGACTAAAATCATTGAAAGCTCACAATCTATTTCAGATAAACAAGGTTTGGGATATAACAAACATAAAACTAAGAAACATCTTAGAAATAAAAGGAAGAAGAAAGTACAAAAAACTGAAGCTAAGAAAAATCTTAGTTTATTATATTTCAAACCAAAACCAATAGTGAAATTTCAAAAGAAAGATGTCAAGACTATCAAAATATGGGTTCCTAAAACAAATAACAATTTGATTAGAAACAAATACATTCAGCAATTCATGAATACTGTGCATCTTAATAATAATTATATATATAAAGGGGATACCGGACCCAAATGGGTTTGGACTCCTAAGACCTAACTCTTAGGACCCTATGAAAAGTGGGTACCATGAACTTAATTCTATGTTTGCAGGTCCCACTGAAGAAAAGAGGAAAGTGGATATTGGACAGTGGTTGCTCAAAGCATATGATGGGAGACAAGAGCTTACTAACAAATATTAAATACTCAGATGGTGGCTCAGTCACTTTTGGAGACAATTCAAAAGGTTATATCATCGGCAAAGGCGATGAAACTATGATGCCGTTTACAAAGAGAATTTCAAGGCTCTTTATGCTATCTACGATGATATCGAAATAAATTGGGTTCACATGATTTTCGATGAAATTCTTAAGGTAAATAACTCTACTCATCCACATTTCTTCTATAACGAGTATATTATGCGTATGTTGCTTGCATGTGGAGTCACACCCCCGGATTCGGCATATTCTACACCAAAGTGTATTGACTCCACTACTATTAAACGGATGAAGCTTCCTCCTCCATATGTTCATATTATGCCATTCGAACAATGGCAACAACGCGATACTCAAGAACAACAAGCTCCACCATCTCGTCGTCGTTCTGAAGATGTTAGATTATTGAAATCTAAATCATCTACAAGAGAATCTCTTGAAACCATCGCTCGAAATCAATTTTTACTTGAATCAAGACTAAAACGAATGGATTCGAAAATTGATAGACGATTCAATAAGGTAAAGTCATTCTTCGGCGCTATATGGGATGCTATATCATGTAGCACATCCATCTCGACCCAACATCAAGACCCCGGAAAACGTCCGGCTCCTCCAACTTTTACTTGGTCGACATCCGAGGAATCCGGTGGTACAAGCGGACAAGGTCGTGGGGACAATGACGATGACGATGACGATGATGATGATGATGATGATGATGATGATGAGGAAGAGATTCAGTCGGAATGAAGTTAGTTTGTTTTTTTCTTTTCATTTCTTTAAAAACATATATGGCACTTGTACTAAATAGTGTCCATCTTTTTATTCGTACTAGACTATGACTTGCATTGTACTTCATCAAAACATCCTGTGTTTGAATGTATGCATTGTTCTCTTTGGTTTATATTTTCTAGTGTTTACTCCTTTTTGTCGATGACAAAGGGGGAGAAAGGTGCTAATAATTGTCTGCAGGAAATCACATATTCAGGGGGAGATCCTATACTTGAGTTTTTATATTGTCATCAATCAAAAAGGGAGAGAATGTTGAGTCACAGCTTCTATAAAGATTTTGATTGCTGACAACAATATTAAAGCGATCGACAAATCAAGACGTACATATGGTACTCTAGATTATAGGTTGATTATTTGATGTTATAATAGTAATAAAATTATCAAAATCTATCCTCAAATAATCATGCACAAAATATAATATATATACATACACATTTATATAGGTTGTGCACTTTATTGTGCAACTTAACAGAGACCGGTCGACCGGTCCAAAAATGAACGGTCGACCGTTCCTGTTGAATGTGCACAATAAACGTGCACACATGTACATAACGACTATATTTTTAAAAAACCTGTCTACCGGTTAGTTTTTGACCTGTCGACCGTTTTTAAACAGAGAGCAACTTCTTCCAAAAGACACATCTTTCTTCAATGGTTGCGTCTCTTCTTCTTCATCAATGATCATAACTTTTGACTGCAACTTTTCACCAAAGGTTATAACTATTTTCTCTCTATAAATACACATCAATATCATTGATTAAAATAATAAGTTTTATCAAGATTATATATGCTCTCTATCTATTCTTTGAATTCACTTGCATTCAAAAAGCTCTAAACTACTTTCATTCCTTATTGAATCATTGACACTATCTCATATATTTTGATTCAATAAGCAATATAAATTCCATAATCTTCACAAACATCATTCACAATTTGAGGATAAGATTATAGGAAGAGTGTACTACAAGTGACAAATCCGTGTTTACAAGAGCACAAGTTGTCAACAACAATTGTAATTGTTTTTTTTTTTGTTGAAGTCCTCAGTATTGTAAGAGGCAAGTGTTGAAGCCCTCAGTGTTGTAGAGGCGTGAAATCCCGTTCGGCTGTTCGGGTAATTGTAAACCTGTTCCTCCGGGTGAAGCGAGGTTGTAATTAGTGAAAATCCAGATAGTAGTCTGGGACTGGACGTAGGACGGTGCTCCGAACCAGTATAAAAATCTCTGGTGTGATTTTTCTATTTTTTTTTACAATGCTATTATCATCTATTTCTGCATTTGTATTGTAATCCATATTATACGATCCGTGTATACTATATTAGCACATATAATTGTATACACACCGCACTTTGCCGAAGACCATGAGGCGCTACCCCATCAATTTGAATCGAAACTCCACAAAACGGTGTTTAGTCTCCCTCGCAGACAAAGAGACATCGCACATTGCTAGTCTAAATCACAAAAAATGATCGTCATGATCATCAAGAAGTGTCAATTACAGTAAGCTAGTAAATATATGAGTTTAGCTTCATGTCCCATAACCACTAGCTTAACTTAAATATTTACGAACAAATTGTAGATCTCCGCTAAAAAATTGTCACAAGAGATTCAATCGAACAAGTCCAAGAATTAACCGACGAAGTAAGCGCAAGCGTTTCATACCACTTGTTTTACTAAGTCGTTTAATTAGATTTCTCATACGAGTGAGGTAAAGGTTTGTATGAAAAACGGTTTTATAAACGAGCTTTGTAATAAAATAGTGTTGAAATCGTTTTAATGAAATTATTTTGATATTTACTAATAGTATAGAAAACCTTTATATTTTTAAAGTGACAAATCACAAAGAGGATTGTAGGAACAATCAATCACTAAAATTCACGTTCGAAGACGTGAATAAAATCCAAAGAAATCGATACCGAATCCATCAAAATGGATATTCCAAAAATTCCTAAAAGGGAGTCATCAAAGTCATAATAAATGATAACAACAAATACGATCGTCGCGAATCGATTCAAATTGGAAATTCAATCCAAAAAGGCAAACTGGACTGAAATAGCAGGTTCAGTCGACTGAACATAGTTTTCAGTCGACTGACCCTGTACCTGGAAATTTTCCAGGTTCAGGAAACTTTCTGTTTCCAGGTTCAGTCGACTGAATCATGCCTGGAAACCTTCGGGTTCCAGGTTCAGTCGACTAAACAGACTTTTCAGTCGACTGAATCTTGCCTAGGCTGTTTTTCAGCCTATCCAAATGAAGAGCAAACTCTTCCAAAATGCAACCGGACGAACATTGGTTCTAAGGGTTTATGCCAATCGGCAACCCGGCCCTATATGCTCCTCGATGCATCACCAAAAGCACGTTCAAACATCCACATAAGGATTTTCACACAAATTTGACTTAAAACCCCAAAAATTGGAATATTCACAAAACCAATCCAAATCAAGAGCAAATGCACATGAAGAAGTGTTAGGAATTCATACCCAACGACCAAAGATAATTATAGTCATAGATGTGAGATAAAAATCTCACCTTTGAACCCAAACGATTGAAGAAGATGCTTGAAAGCAAAGGAGAATCAACCACTCTTCAAATCCAACTCAAGAAGCTTGATTCTAAGCTTTAAAAGAAGAACATACCCAAAGTTAGGTTTAGGAATTTTTGAAATTGATAAGAGATTGAGTTGGAGAAGAAGAAGAGAAGCTTACCAATGGGTTCTTCTATTAGTTTGGAGCTAGAACTTGATTTGCAAAAGAAAACTAGGGCTTGAGTTTTAATTTCTCATCTCTCCCACCATTGTTGCTAAAGCTTGAGAAAAAAGGAAAATAGAAAGGAAGTGAATGAGGAGGAGAGGGGTTGGGACTGAATACATAAGTGGGCTCAGCCCAAATCAAAACCCTAAGTGAAAAAGTAGCAAAAATCAACTTACTCCAAACATATCGAAGCTTATACTCAAAAGGTCGCAAACGGCATTTTAAACTCAATGGGTGTGATCCCGAGTCCTAATTTGACCGTATGCAAAAAATAACTTTTCGGACTAAATTCCGAGTATCGATAAAGTATTTAAATAAAATATTTAAATAAAAAAAATCGACAAATATGCGGGTTGTTACACTAACCTTGTGCTGACTGGGGCCTACCGGACAATATAAAAAATAACCTAACATTTGTTATGTATTACTTTTTTGTATGGTCTGTCCCTAACTTATTTTCTCCAGATCAACTGATTCTAATGGTTTTGCGGGCTTACCAATAACCTACCTCTGTATAAATATATTCCTTTTTTTGTGTAACATCATTTTAGTCTTACCTATGAAAAAGCCCTACAAACTGGAATTTTGGACTAAATTAGCTAGGGGCTAATAGCTAATGTATAGGGCGTGACCATATACCAGTCCTATTTATTATATAAATATTCGAGTCATTTTACTTAGGGTAATCATATGAGGTTGTGACACCCCATACCAAACATTTGCACTTAACGGTATACCAACCGCTAGTAAATGCCACACTAGAAAGTAGTAAAATGTTTATCTCATCTCATCGGTAAACACGACCAGAAGGTCAAAATGATCAAATGGAAAAGTCAGGAATTAACCGATAGGATAAACGCATATGTCCCATACCATATGTTTTACCAAACCCTTTAATTCTCCTTCTCATGCGCTCGAATAGTGAAAAAACGTGTATTTTATATATGGAATAATTTACTTAAGAAAATAAGCTTTTAAAAACATTTTCCGAAGTCAATTTTGAAAACAATATTTGAAAATTCTCCTATTATAGAGAATAAATAGATTTTATAGCTCAAAATAATTTAAAATTTTATATTACTTAAATTTTCATTGAAAACCATTTCTTCTCAAATTGATTTAAATCTTTAAATAATTCAAACCAGAAAAATATATGCTCCATGCTTTACTCAGAGTCACCTTGCCATGTTAGAAACGTACTTCACACCATTGACTTTTCGCCCTGTTTTCAGTGGTCAGCTAGAAATCGAGTTGGACAAAACATTCAAACCTATGAAAGTACCCCTTTCGAATCCATTGAAGTATCCCTTTCAAAACCATTGAAAGTACACCTTTCAAAACCCAATAAACCCTTTTTATAACTTAGGATGAAAGGCCGCAACATTCCTTTTGAAACCATTCATAATCACCTTTCGAAAACATTGAAAAACATTCCCTTCAAAAGCTTTAAAACCTTAGGCATCCTATCCATAAAACACTTAAACATCGCCTTTTGGAAACATTGGAAAACCTTCCTTTCATACCTTTCGAAACCATTGGGGAACCAGCCCTTCGAAACCTTCATTAAAACCATTCAAAAGCATTAAAATGTTAGACCTTTGAAACCATTTGGGTTCAAATAAAACATGTGGAAAACCTTTCAAAACCATTTAAAACTATCTCCTTCGAAACATTTGGGTTCTATCTTTAATAGAGAAAAAGGGGCATAAAACATTTAAGTCGAAAGTAGTCTTTTGAAAGCATTTCCTAAGTAAAGAAGTGATGGTGTCGAAACCAACCCTTTGAAAGCATTGGAGAAGTGGCTTGGGTTTTAAAACAAAATATACCTTCTGAAATCATTTGCTTCGAAAGGTAGAAAAGCGATAGCTATGGGTTTCGACCCTATTCGGAAGTATTTATTTAAAACAAAGGCACAACCTCTTTTGAAACCATTACTTAAGTCAATTTGACCCAGTCAGAAGCCAACCTAGTCGAAAGCATTCCTTTTGAAAGCAAAGCAAACTCATTTTCATTTGAAAGAAAAGTAGCGCTTCGACTCTTTCAGAACCCCTGGTTTCAACCCAATACCTTCCGCCAATATCCAATTCAGTATGGCACCAAGTCTTTGATTCCATACACATTGGTTTCGATGGTGATGGTGGCGAAAATACTAAGTCGAAACCCCAGGTGCCGAAAATGGCAAAACAAGTAAAAAGCCTGTTTAAACTAAATTTTAACTTTTTAAAATAATCTTTCCTACTAATCTACCCTGTTTGTAAATATGATTGGTTGCTAATTTCTTTTCTAAAATTGTTTCCAATATTTCAAAAATAAACAATTTAATTAATTTACAAAATACCCCTTCTCCTTTTATAAATATACAAAACATTTAAACCCCATACCTTAAATAGTTTTACATATCTATTAAAACACTAAGGAAAATTCTGCAAAAATCCTAGAAAATCATTTTCAATATGTTTTCTAACATATATTAATTTCACACCCTAGCTGTAAATTATTTTACACCCAAATAACCATTTTCTTCACTAGAAAATTAATATTCAATCCACATTTTAGTTTAGAAAATTATGAAAATTGAAACACATCTCTAAAATATCATTTCAGATCTAGATCTAAAATCGCAAGGTATTGGATGTCATTTATTAGGGTTTTCATATTAAAACATATCATAAAACCTATTTTAATAAGCGTAAATCATCAACAAGCATATTTAAACATTTAATCATTTAAAACAAGGCATAATCTTGCAAAATAAATCAGATTGAACCTTAAAACCAAAAGTAATACAAAATATGAATATGCACCTTAGCTTTGAGATTTAGAAGTTTTAGATTTGAATGTATTTGATTTTGATTAATCTTCCTCCCTTTAATTTTCTTTATCTTCTTCTTCTTGCTCTTGCTAATGGTGGTTGACCTCTGTTTTAGTTTGCTATTGCAAATGAACGTACGAAATGAATTCCTAGAGGTTTTAGGTACTAGAATATTCTTACTCCAACTTTGCCCTTCATATATTTCCTTTACCCATTTAATTTTAGTTCATGTAACGACCCAAAATTTCAGTCATTTGAAATTCATGTATTTAATTAATTTTAAATATGCATAAGTAAATTTTATAAGTCGAATAATATATATTTCGAATATATGGATTTAATTAGATAATTAAATTGATAATTTAATATTGGAAATTGCAGAAAAAATTGGAGATTGGATTTAGTATGGATAAAAATAATTTACAAAGTTTAATTAAATTATATTTGAATTAGAATGATGTTAGAGAAATTTTAAATTGGATTAAAAGTTAATTTGTAAAAAATTGAATATTTTAATATTTAATTTGTAAAAAATTGAATATTTTAATATTTAATTTGACGAGTAAAAATGGTCATTTTTCAAACAGTCTCGGATTTTGATGAAACAAGTTTCATTGGATTCGTAATGTTAAATTATTGTAAAATTTCAAATTTCGTGTCAATCAGATTTACGGTTTGTCCGAGGCAAGCTAAAACGCGTAGAAATCGGTTTAAGCAAATTTTGAATTTAAATATGTCGATTTGAAAACTTTTCTCTCAAATACGATCGAATTGGCTCTTGATAATATATTCCATTGTGTTCAGAATAGAGGTAAAACATTATAAACGCCAGGCAGCACGCTTTGTTTCGAGTTTAGAGAAAAATCGGATGAATAGTACATGAATATTTTCTATAAAAGGCCATAACTTTTCACCATTTTCATCAAACCCTAATTACTTAGGTCTAGCCGCCACATACATTTTAATGCACAGAAATTTCGCAACTTCCTTCTCCATTATCTCTCTATCCATCAACTTTTAGGCGGAGACTTCAACTAGAGATTTGTAGAGGGCGACGAGACCTTCCAATCCAACGGTCGTGATTTGAAACGAAGCATCATTAAGGTCCAAAATTGGCTGCGTTTGGCTGCTGTTCGTGCGCATTTTCCCACGCTTAGGGATGACCGAGTTGCATGAGATTCTCGGTGAAGGTGGAGCTCGCATGTGGCTTCAGGTTGATGTTTCCTGATCGACGTCGAATCGAACGTATATGGCGCGACAATTAGGGTTTGGGCGGCTACAATTGGTTTCGTTTGCGTTTTTAAATGAGGGGTAAGAAGCAAATGCGCACGGCCCTCATGTACAGATGCAGAATTGAACGACTGAGATGAGATATGCTTTTAAAAATAAAATAAAAGTTGGAATTTATGTATATATTAATTTGTATAAACTTTGTAATGCTATAACTTCTTCATGCGAGGTCCGTTTCGCACGAAACGAATTGCGTTGGAACCATATTGACGAGCACTACATTACGGAGATAGATTGAGACTTATTTGAGCTAGTGAAAATTTTGGTTAAAATTAAAGGCTCGTTTAATTTTAATCGGAATAAATCGCTACCGCAACGACTACAAGCAATGTGAGTACAACTCACTCTTTCTGGCTCACTGATATTTTTATATAAATGAGAATAGATATTATTTATGATGATTGATGATTGTTTGGATGATATATGATATATTGATCGGTATTTGGATATATATACCAGCCTAGTGGAGCAGATGACCTTATACGTTCCCGTGTATGAGCGGATGACCCTTTGTACGTGCGTCTGCCTTGAAGTGGACATTGTACACATATTCTAATATGTATATTTGCTGCAGGCGACAGATAGGAGAGATCCAACTGGATTTCTCAACCGTATTTATTTATTTACAGATATTGTGATATATAATGTTATCATATTATATATGATATTTTGGATGCCGTCATTTTTGTATTTAGTGCTATTGCAGCATTGGGTTATATTTTGAAAATCTAAAAATGTTAAAGTGATGATTTTCAAATTTAAAAGGATTTTCAAGTGATTTTGAAAGTATACGTTTTATTGAATTTTGGAATGGATTTATTTTGAAAGTTATAATTTTTATGTTATAAAATTATGATGTTTTGGATAATATAATTGAAATGTGATTTTTGAAACATGAAGTTAACTATTTTGTGAAATAGTATAAATGGAGATTTTAGAATTGTTATAAATGGTTTTATAAATAAGATTTATAAATTTTAAGTTTTATAAATCGGAGTAATGGAATTATAAACGAGTCTTATAAGTAAATAAGATTTATAGATTTATGAAGTTGTGAAGTTATAAAAAGAAAGATTATGCAACACAAAGAGATTTATAAGTAATTTATTTATAAGTGGGATTTTGGCATATAAATGACAAATGGAATTGGTTAATAAAAGGATTTTATAAATTGAAGTTTTCATAAATAGAAATGGAATTTATAAACATTGTTTTATAAATCCGAAATAAATTGAATTTGATAAGTTATATATAGAAGTTTATTTAAAGGAATTTTTTCACGATTTTGATAGTGAATTATCCTTTAAATTAAATGTTGAAATAATATTAAATTTGGTAAACGATTTATATTCACGATTTTGAACAGTGAATAATATATTAAAGAAATGTTTTGGAAAGTGATATTTTAAAATGAGTTAAATGGTTTAAAGATGTTTTAAAATGTGTTGAATATCGAAACTATAGATTTCAACATTCACTGTTGAAATAAACATTTTCGAGAAGTAAGGAAATGATGGACTATAATACTGTTGTCATAGTAAATGATTTTCGAAAGGAAATGTTTTTATATAGTATTGGGGTTTATATATCTATCTTATTTTCGAATCCCTATACTATTGATTTTGGGTTGTCGTAACGATGTTTTATGGAACATTCGTTTCGACCCAAAATAAAGATGTTTAAAAAGAATGTTTTCCTTAAAGAATAAAATATATACTTAATCCTAATTTAAGTATACGAAATATTTTCTAAGTGTCGAAAATATTAATTGAATTGTGAATTACTTATTATTAAATAAGCATTTGGAAATGTTTTCCAATGTTGAAATGATTTTGAGAATATTTCTTTTTAAAGATAATCTAAAGTGAATATTTCACAAATAGTTAATAAATAAAAAATTAATAAAAGGGCCTAGTGATTGCATATGGTGTTGAATATTTGTTTTTTTGTTTTGATAGTTAAATAACTGACTATCAAACTTGGCCAAATTTTAGTTCCTCGACTTGATGTGGGAACTATTTAGTTGTACACTTTGTACGTTGCCTTCTGTGTCGGCTTGATCATCGTTTGTATTAAGGATGTTAATTCGTATAGTGTGGAGTATTACTCCAATCTATCGAGCTTCCTTCTTGGCCGAAGGATAGCAAGTTGAAAGTTGAAAACGTGATAAGTCTATGAGACTTAGTTGTTGTGTGAGGTTGAGAAACGCTTTTGCGTTGTTGGTGCGAAGACACCGGGATCAGATTTATCTGAAAACCACTTCGGACCAACATATATGCGACGATTGTGAAGGTTGCTTGTGATGATATTGATATTTCGAATTTTCATAGTGGGGGATTGCATGTTGATCGTTTGGGGTTAAAATCCTAATATACATCCAATAGAAGTGGTCTCTTCATTATGAAATATCCAAGGCAAGGACTATTCGCTACTAATCCTAGGGATTTCCCGACAGGATGTAGTAGGAAAGTACCTTTGGTTTGTCCTGTTCCTGGACAACTTATATGGATGGTTGTCTGACATTGCATTTCTATAGATTACGTACATTGGTTTTTACAAACATACATCAGTGGTGACGGAGAAGGCAACTTCTATTAGCTTAACACCCTCCTTGAGACGTATGAGCTTAAGGGTTGTATTTTTGTGGAAGGCAATTAGTAGTCAACGAAAACGGCCGTGTGGCATTCAAAGTGATGTGATATGTGATTGTGAAAGGCAATTGTTACCACGTCAAGCTTCATCAACCGGAAATGACCAAAATAGGGTTAGATGCGGCAAGGCTAAGTGGGTCGCTCGCATTAGGGTATGATCATCCTCTTCTTGATATATCTTTGCACGCTATGACGTCGTGTATCTGATTATTGTGGTTGTATGCTAGAGGTCCCTCGGTAAAGGTCGGTAATGACCGGAGGATGATATATTCGGTACCATCTAGTTATAGAGGTGGGCCGCGAATTTCCATTTTCACTATTGCTTACGCCTTCACTACAAATGAAACTAGAAATGTAACTGTTACTGTAATTTTCGGTATCACCTAAAATGTAACTATGAATACTGATTTCAAAATGAAGATAACTATCAATACAACTATTAATGTTCCCTATTTAGTGCTATGCATGGTTCCTTGGTAACCTCTAGTTTAATCAGCGAAACTACTGAAAATGAGTCTGCTAATGAAGGTTACAGATTCGGTCAAGAGGAAGAAACTTATAATATCGTTGCTGCTTATGGTTATTTTGGCCGATTGATCTTCCAATATGCTATCGGCCAATCTTTTCTTTTTTCTTTTAGAAATTAAAATTTTTTAATATTTTAAAATAATTAAGAAAACTTTTGATTGCCGAGGAATAGAGACTCTACAAATAAAAACCGAGGATTGGGACTCCATTGCTGTCATTTCATATGTATATGGTTACAATTATTTACGCTCCCAATGTGCCTATGATGTAGCACCTGGCGGATTTTTAGCTAGTGTGTATCATCTTACGATAATACGGTATGGTATAGATAAGCCGGAAGAGGTATGCATAAAAGTATTTGCCCAAAGAAGTAATCCTAGAATCCCGCGAGACATGCGAGAAACGATAATAAATCTCGTCGTTAATTTGGAAAAAAAATAGATACTTATCATTCATTGGCGGGAGATAACCTTATGATAAAGAAAAAGAACTCAAATCGAGTGGAGCTATACCCAATAGATATTAGGTATAGCCCCTTCGTTCGACGATTCTTCCGGAGGAGCACGTATGCAAGAAGGAAGTTTGAGCTTGATGCAAATGGCTAAAATATCTTCTGCTTCATATAATTATCAATCAAATAAAAAGTTATTCTATGTATCAATCCTTACATCCCCTACAACTGGTGGAGTAACGACCAGTTTTGGTATGTTGGGAGATGTCATTATTGCTGAACCTAACGCGTACATTGCTTTCGCAGGTAAAAGAGTAATTGAACAAACATTGAATAAAACAGTACTCGACGGTTCACAAGCAGCTGAGTATTTATTCCATAAGGGCTTATTCGACCCAATCATACCGCGTAATCTTTTAAAAGGCTTGCCTATCCAATCCAATAGTAGAAGACTTCGCTACCAAGACTATTGGAAGAGGCCTATTTTTCAAAAGATCGAAACATGTTTCCGATCCATGTCTTGTGCACCTAACGATTAGGTCTATGGGAAAGCAATAAAACATCGGGAAATGAAACTCTGTCTATTCAATCTTGGGCCCCTCACACCCAAAAAGAAGCGAGCTACGTCTGAGCTAAGCTTGGATATTGAAGTCTTCTTTCGTTTCTCGACGGTGAAGTAAGACCAAGCTCATGAGCTTATTATCCTAGGTCGGAACAAGTTGGTAGGATCCCACTTTTTACGTCCCCATGCCGCCACACGAGAGGGACATGGGGCGCAAAAGGGAAAGAGAGGGATGGGTCTGTTGGGGGGAGTCATTTTAGCTTACATTATTAATCCTTGTCAATGAGGTTCGAGGACCTGTTGGTCAAAGGACGTAACGAAGCCAACAGAGCCGAGGAGATGTTAACCAGGGTACCATAAGAAAGATTTAGTTGACAGAACTGGAATAGGTCTGATCCTCACGAATGGCTTACCCGGACATTGCTAATGCGGGAGCTGTTCCAGAAGTCAAAGGCCTCATAGAGGATCCATTGTGATGGTCCTCGATACATTCTTCTAGAGATGTACTGCCGGAAGGTAGTCCCTTCACCTG
This sequence comes from Allium cepa, assembly GCA_030765085.1. Lineage (NCBI taxonomy): Eukaryota > Viridiplantae > Streptophyta > Magnoliopsida > Asparagales > Amaryllidaceae > Allium > Allium cepa. The sequence goes on from CM060941.1 coordinate 515,612,934, forward strand.
GTCATTTGTATGCAAATCCAAACCCAACTACGTGTTTTCCATTTTGATTGTATTACCCAATTGGGCTATATGCTGGAATTTAATCAATGTAAAAATTTCGGCTATGATTAATATTATTTGTATATAGTAGACACTACTATAATATAAGAGGATTGATATGATATGTTTTACTTATCGTAAGGTAAAAACATGTCCATGTTTATGTGTGAACTTGTCTTACGAGATACTTCTGTTTTGATAAAGGAAAAGTTTGGTAATTTAATAAATTCAGATGAGAATGTTTCTTACGCTGGTTTACCAGACCGATCAGGGTGTTCTTCCCTTTCAATGCTCGGGTCAGACCGAGTATATTTACAGGTTTAGTTTTGGTGCCTTTGGAGCTTCAGCAGGAGAGCTAGAGATCTTCATCTTCGTATACGTGCATCTGTTTTGATTATTAATTATCCGCTGTGCGTAGTTGTTTAAATTATCGGCATTTGTATGGACATGTTATTATAACTGTTCAAGTTGATAACTATTGATTGATTGTTGAACACTGATTGATGTGTATATATATACAGTTTCTATTTTGTAAAGATCATTGATATGATATTATATATTTTCCGCTGCGATGTGAGATTCTGTATTATTCTGTTTGGTTTTATCTTCTCCTTTTCTTCTCTTCTCTTCTTCTCTCTTCTTTTCTTTTTATTGACTTTCCGCCAGTCTGTGCTTTTTAGGTCGGACATGTGTGGATTATTGTCGATTCAAAGGGTACGGATTTTCGGGTCGTCTCATCTGGTATCAGTACTTAGATTTTGTATGTTCCTAAGCTTTGATGTGTACTCGGTATAGATAGGGACAGTAGCACCCTAGATTGAGTTTGAGTATACTATATATATGAGCGCGTATTTGTTAGTGAATAAAAAATGTTTTATATTGTGTTTGCTTATCCGTTGAGCTATTTGTGAATTCTGGTCGGTATGTGGGATGCCATGTTATCGATAGGGATTTCTAAACACTTAAACGAGGCAAGTCGACATAGTATTATTTTATATTGGGTAGATGAAATAATTTTACCATAATTATATTTTATATATAAAGGAAATAATTTTTTTCAGAATTATTAAAGTGTATATAAATTGATTGTTTGGTTGTTTGAAAATGTAAATATATATAAGTTGATGAAAGATGTTTGAATAATCTAAATAAAAGCAATAATTGTAAAAGAATAAATTATATAAGCAATGAATTATAAAGTATGGAATTATAATTAATATGATTTACAATTGTGAAATAATATATATAAGAAATGGAACAACCTGGGTATATTTATATATATGAGTTGCAAATAAAAATGAATTTAAACCAATTATTTGGAAATTTGAATTCTGTTGATTTTGGAAGTTATCTTTTTAAAGTTAAAGAGATTATATTATTATAAATCTAAATAAGATAAATGAAGCTAGAATGATCTTATATAAGTAAAGTGAATAGTGAAATTATATAAGTATAGATTTATAAATGTGATTTGTAAATATAAAAGAATATAAAGCATTGAATTCACTACTGTTACTAGGAAATAATAAGGGTGATGACTACAGCATCATCAGTATCATTTTTAGGTTTCTGTGTGATAGATTTGCTACCAATAGTAAATTGAAATTGAAGATTTTTTTGATAAACAAATTTGAATTTAAAATCCATGTTGTAATCGATAAATATAAGGGAAATGGGTTTTGGACTTATAATATATGAGATAATAAATTTTAGCTTTGGTAAAGTTGAAATAAATGTGAGTTAGCATAATAAATATATGATTTGAAATTTAACTAAAGGAAAGTTAAATAAATTGGATTTTAACTGGGATAAGTTATTGAAATGGAAATTTAACTTAAGAGCTAAAGTGATTACATAATATGAATTTGGAATTTGAATAATTAAGTTGTATAACTTATAAAATGAGATAAGGTAAGTAAAACCAAATGTTATAATGGTTAAACAATTTTGTTAAGCAAAACAAAATCTGAAATTGAATAGTGATGTGAATTTGATTTAGTAAAAGTTAAATAAAATTGACATTAGAATTGAAATCTGATTTGGATTTATAAGTTGAAATTTAAGTTAAGTGAAACAAAGAAATTTATTAAAAAAAACATAACTTAAGTAATTAATTGAATAAGAATTTGGGTTATATAAAGGAATTCAACTTTAATTGGAAAAGTGAATTAAGGAATAAACATGGATTAGAAAATGTTGTTGTTAAGAATTGAATAAAACTTAAGTTAAGAAGTCATGAGTTGAATAATTGAATGAAAGTCAATTGAATATCAACCAATTGAAATTAAAAGTGTTGAACCAAATTGAATGAATGTAAAGTAAATTAATTTGGTAATGTTTGATATGCATTGATTTGTTAAATGGATGTTAATTGATTGTATCGAAAATCCATATGAAGTTGAATTAATAAAATTGAAAGCTAAATAATTGAATTCAAATGGGAAGTTAAGTGAATTTAAATAGAATTGAATTTGATTGAATTAGAAGCGAACCAACTTGAATGTAAGTTAGTGAGTGTAAACTAATTGAATAAGAATGAATGAATGTTAGTAAATCCAATGTTAATGAATCAAATATGGTTAAATTGAGAATCAATCCAATGAATATTAATAAGAAGTGAATGTATACTGATTTGGTTATGGAGTTGTTGGATGATAGTTGTTTGATGGTTGGATTTGTTGCTTTTGTTGCATTTGCTATATTGGCATATATAGTTATTGTATTGGTATATGTTGTACTCATTTGTTTGTTGAGTGTTTAGTAGGTGCGGATTGCGCTTGCTTCACTTTTGGAGCTCACTTTCGCACTATATTAGCCGTATATGCTCACTAATAATATATAAGGTACATATCTCGGATTACATATCACACTTTTACACTTTTTTCCCTTCGGGATGCCTCATCCTTGATGATGAGATGTATATTTATGATATATATATTTTTATTTTTTTCGGATCGAACCGCGCAAAGGAAACTATGGTGAATTTTTTTGAAAATTTGAGGCGTTAGAAAATTTTTGGAAAATTTGTGATAACTAAAATTTTGATATTGAGTTAAAAGTTAAAGGATAATAGTTGGTTTTGAAAAGATAACTCTAAATGAATTTGAAAACTTAGTAAAGTTTTATAAGAAGTTAAACTAATGGATTTTGGTAAAAGCTAAAATGTTTAAATTGGATTTTATATCTAGTTTTAACGAATTGTTTTGAAAAGTTAATGGATTTTGTGACTTTTTTCTTGCTTTGTAATTTCGAGGACGAAATTCTTTTAAGTATGGGAGAATGTAACGACCCAGAATTCAGTCATTAGAATTTCGTATATTTAATTAATTTTAAATATGCACAAGTAAATTTTATAAGTCGAATAACTTATATTTCGAATATCTGGATTTAATTAGATAATTAAATTGATAATTTAATATTGGAAATTGCAGAAAAAATTGGAGATTGGATTTAATATGAACAAAAATAATTTATAAAGTTGAATGAAATTCTATTTGAATTAGAATGATGTTAGAGAACTTTTAAAATTGGATTGAAAGTTAATTTGTAAAAAATTGAATATCTTAATATTTAATTTGACGAGTAAAAATGGTCATTTTTCAAACAGTCTCGGATTTCGACGAAACCAGTTTCATTGGATCCATAATGTTAAATTATTGTTGGATTTAAAAATTCATGCCAATCGAATTTACGGTTTGTCCAGGGCAAGCTAAAACGCGTAGAAATCAATTTAAGTAAATTTTAAATTTAAATATGTCGATTTGAAAACCTATCTTTCAAATACGATCGAATTGGCTCTCGATATATATTCCATTGTGTTCGAAATAGGAGTAAAACATTATAAATGCTAGGAGGCACGCTTCGTTTCTAGTTCGGAAAAAAATGGATGAATAGTGCATGAATATTTTCTATAAAACCATAACTTTTCACCATTTTCATCAAACCCTAATTACTTAGGTCTAGCCGCCACAAACATTTTAATGGACAGAAATTTCGCGACTTCCTCCTCCGTTATCTCTCCATCCATCAACTTTTAGGCCGAGACTTCAACTAGAGATTTGTAGAGAGCGACGAGACCTTCCAATCCAACAGCCGTGATTTGAAACAAGGCATTGCGGAGATCCAACATTGGCCGCATTTGGCTACGGTTCGTGCGTGTTTTCCCATGCCTGGGGATGACCGAGTTGCATGAGATTCTCGGTGGAGGTGGAGCTCGCATATGGCTTCAGTTTGATGTTGCCTGATCGACGTCGAATCGAACGTATATGGCGCGACAATTAGGGTTTGGGGAGGCTACAATGGGTTTCGTTCGCATTTTTAAACGAGGGGGAAGAAGCAAATGCACACGGCCCTGATGTGCAGATGCAGAATTGAACGAATGAGATGAGATATAGTTTTAAAAATAAAATAAAAGTTGGAATTTATATATATACACACACACACACACACACACACACACTAATTTGTATAAACTTTGTGATGCTACAACTTCTTCATACGAGGTCCGTTTTGCACGAAATGAATTGCGTTGGAACCGTATTGACGAGCACTATATTATGGAGCTAGATTAGGAATTATTTAAGCTAGTGAAAATTTTGGTTAAAATTAAACACTCGTTTAATTTTAATCGGAATAAATCGCTATCACGACGACTACAAGCAATGCGAGTACAACTCGCTCTTGCTGACTCACTGATATTTTTATGTAAGTGAGAATAAATATTATTTATGATGATTGATGATTTTTCGGATGATATACGACATATTGATTGGTATTTGGATATATATATATATACCTTCCTAGTGGAGCAGATGACCCTATATGTTCCCATGTATGAGCGGATGACCCTTTGTACGTCCGTCTGCCTTGAAGCGGACATTGTACACATATTCTAATATGTATATTTGTTGCAGGCGACGGGTTGGAGAGATCCAACTGGATTCCTCATCCATATTGATTTATTTACAGATATTGTGATATATGCTGTTATCATATTATATATGATATTTTGGATGTCGTGATTGTTGTATTTAGTGCTATTGTAGCATTGGGCCATATTTTAGAAATTTAAAAATGTTAAAGTGATGATTTCCAAATTTAAAAGGATTTTCAAGTGATTTCGAAAGTATACGTTTTATTGAATTTTGGAATGGATTTATTTTGAATAAATAAAATTTATAGTTTTTATGTTATAAAAATTATGATGTTTTTGAAAATATAATTGAAATGTGATTTTGAAATATGAAGTTAACTGTTTTGTGGAATAGTATAAATGGAGATTTTTGAATTATTATAAATGATTTTATAAATAAGATTTATAAAACTGAATTTTTATAAATCGGAATAATGGAATTATAAATGAGTTTTTATAAGTGTTAAAACGTAGTATAAATGAATCTTATAAGTAAATAAGATATATAGATTTATGAAGTTGTGAAGTTATAAAAAGAATGATTTTGTAAATAAAGAGATTTATAAGTAATTTACTTATAAATAGGATTTTGGCATATAAATGATAAATGGAATTGGTTGATAAAAGGATTTTATAAATTACAGTTTTTATAAATAAATATGGAATTTATAAACATTGTTTTATAAATCCGTAATCAATTAAATTTGATAAGTTAAATATAGAAGTTTATTTAAAGGAATTTTATTCACGATTTTTGACAGTGAATTATCCTTTAAATTAAATGTTGAAATAATATTAAATTTGGTAAACGATTTATATTCACGATTTTGGACGATGAATAATATATTAAAGAAATGTTTTGGAAAGTGATATTTTAAAATGGAGTTAAATTGTTTAAAGATGTTTTAAAATGTGTTGAATATCGAAACCATAGATTTCAACATTTATTTTTGAAATAGACGTTTTTGAGAAGTAAGGAAATGATGGACTATAACACTGTTGTCATAGTAAATGATTTTCGAAAGAAAATATTTTTATATAATATTGGGGTTTATAAATCTATCTTATTTTCGAATCCCTATACTATTGATTTTGGGTTATCGTAACGATGTTTTACGAAACATTTGTTTTGACCCAAAATAAAGATGTTTAAAAAGAATGTTTTTCTTAAAGAATAAAATATATACTTAATCCTGATTTAAGTATACGAAATATTTTCTAAGTGCTGAAAATATAAATTGAATTGTGAATTACTTATTATTAAATAAGCATTTGGAAATGTTTTCCAATGTTGAAATAATTTTGAGAATGGATCTTTTAAAAGAATATTTCGCAATTAGTTTAATAAATAAAAGATTAATAAATGGGCCTAGTGATTGCATACGGTGCTGAATATTTGTTTGTTTGTTTTGATAGTTAAATAACCGACTATCAAACTTGGCTAAATTTTAGTTCCTCGAATTGATGTGGGAACTATTTAGTCGTACACTTAGTACGCTGCTTTCTGTGTAGGCTTGATTATCGTTTTCGTTGAGGATGTAGGTTCGTATATTGCGGAGTATTACTCAAATCTATCGAGCTTCCTTCTTGGCCCGAAAGATAGCAAGTTGAAAGTTGGAGACGTGATAAGTCTATGAGACTTAGTTGCTGTGTGAGGTTGAGAAACGCTTTTGCGTTGTTGGCGCGAAGAGGCAGGGATCAGATTTATCTGAAAACCACTTCAGATCAACGTATATGTGCCGATTGTGCAAGTTGTTCGTGATGATATTGATATTCCGGAGTTTCATAGTGGAAGACTGCTTGTTGATCGTTTGGGGTTAAAATCCCAATATAAATCCAGTACAGTGATCTCTTCATTATGAAATATCGAACGCAAGGACTATTCGCTACTAATCCAAGGGATTTCCCGACAGGATGTGGTAGGAAAGTACCTTCGGTTTGTCATGTTCCTGTACAACTTGTATGGATGTTTGTCTAACATTGGATTTCTATAGATTACATACGTTGGTTTTTACAAACGTAGTGGTGGCGGAGAAGGCAGCTTCTCTTAGCTTAACACCCTCCTTGAGACAAATGAGCTTAAGGGTAGTATTTTTGTGGAAGGCAATTAGTAGTCAACGGAAATGGTCGTGTGGAATTCAAAGTGATGTGATATATGATTGTGAAAGGTCATCGTTACCTCATCAGGCCTCATCAACCGAGATGACCAAAACTGGATTAGACGCGACAAGGCTAAATTGGATGCTCCCATTAGGGTATGATCATCCTCTTCTAGATATATCTTTGCACGCTATTGTGGTTTGTGTGCTCGAGGGCCCTCAGTAAAGCTAGGTAACAACCGGAGGATGATATATTCGGTACCATCTAGTTATAGAGGTGGGCCGGTCTTGTGTTGGTAGAGGATCCTTTATAATGGTCATCGGTACATTCTTCTAGAGATGTACTGCCGAAAGGTAGTCCTTTCACCTGGTCATTTGTATGGAAATCCAAACCCCACTACGTGTTTGTCATTTTGATTATATTACCTAATTGGGCTATATGCTGGAATTTAATCAATGTAACAATTTCGGCTATGATTAATATTATTTGTATATAGTACACACTACCATAATATAGGAGAATTTGATATTATATATTTTAGTTATCGTAAGGTAAAAACATATCCATGTTTATGTGTGGACTTGTCTTACGAGATACTTTTGTTTTGATAAAGGAAAAGTTTGGTAATTTAATAAATTCAGGTGAGTGTGTTTCTAATGCTGGTTTACCAGACTGATCCGGCCGTTCTTCCCTTTCAATGCTTGGGTCAGACCGAGTATATTTACAGGTTTAGTTTTGGTGCCTTTGGAGCTTCAGCAGGCGAGCTGGAGATCTTCATTTTCGTATACGCGTATCTGTTTTGATTATTAATTATCCGCTATGCTTAGTTGTTTAAATTATCGACATTTGTGAGGACATGTTATTATAACTGTTCAAGCTGATAACTATTGATTGACTGTTGAACTCTTATTGATGTGTATATATATACACTTTCTATTTTGTAAAGATCATTGATATGATATTATATATTTTTCGCTGCGATGTGAGAGTTTGTGTTGTTTTGTTTGGTTCTATCTTCTCTTTTTCTTCTCTTCTCTTCTTCTCTCTTATTTTATTTCTCTTGACTTTCCGTTAGTCTGTGCCTTTTGGGTCGGACATGTGTGGATTATTGTCGATTGAAAAGGTACAGATTTTCGGGTCGTCACAGTTTCATTTTATTTCATTTATTCTCTTAGGCACGCTTACCTCTTAGTTTAATCATAAATCTCAATCCCCTAATCATATTACATTATTTCATTTAATTTACCTAATTAAATGTTCCTAATAATATTACTAAAAATATAGGGTCTTGCAGTCTCTCCTCCTTAAAAAATTTTGTCTTCAAAATTACGATAAGGTACCTAACAAATCAATCAAGAAGGTAAAATATACCATCAAACAAATCAGGATAAGCATCTTAAATCCTGCTCTCAGTCACCCAAGTGCAGTCTCTCTCATTGTCACTCTACTGGACTTTCACTAATCTGACTGTGTTGTTCCTTAGCCTCTTCTCATCTCTCACGACTATCTGAACTAGCTTTCTAACTATGGCCAAGTCTAGTTCTACCACTAAGTCATCTAACACAGCCGACGCTATAGTAGACTCTGGATCTCTAATACACTTCCTTAGATTAAATTTAAAATATATATAAAAAACCATTTTAAATCATACATACAAATAATATTAATTTTTTACTTAGAAAAAGTATTATTTTGATCTAGTTATATATATTTTTAGGTCTGTTGTCTATGCTATAATAGACCGATGGTAAAAAAATGGTGGCCATCTTTGTGAATCCCCTATACCACTATCAACGTCACCGTCACAGTTGTGTCACACTTATTCACACTATCATCCTCATCCATATCATGTTAATCTCCACCCTCTCTTAATAGACGACCTCTCGCCTTTCTCCTTCCATCCTCTAAACTGTTAGATTTATACCGAAGCTATGCCTAAGACATACTTAACAGAACCCATGCTGAAGCTATCAGATCTAGAATTCCTATACAATGGAAACCTAAAATAATCGAACCTAAACTCAAACCATCATAGCAGGAATCAAGTGTCGAGCCAATAAATCGTTTTGTTTTCGATGTGGGGAACTTAATCATGTATTTCCTACTTTCACTAACCAATTCGTTGTTTTCGTTGCAGTGGTAGGGCATAAATAGTTTAACTACAAAAGAAAACAGCCGCTGGCTACTCTATCTTTATTGCTCTCGCCACCAAATGTGAGTGTGAATCCTTTGTCGCCACTATCAACCACCAAAAAATTGCATTCTCAATTTCACACCAAATATTTAGAATTAGGCGCAATGATTCGTATGCTACTAGATTCAATCTCATCAAGTCCCTTGTTAAGCTAATCTGACTTCTTGCTCAATATCTTTGATGATTTAACTGAAATTATGGAGTTGAATCCCAACAACTTAGCTATCAACCTGATGATAAAGAATTACTATCTGCTGATTCAAATTCTCTTAACACTATAAAACATGAAGATGAACGCTTGCTTGACTCTTTCTTCTGCGGTTTCTATAATTATTATAATGACACAATGAGATGGATGTGCTACAAATGGACCCAGACATAAAAAATTGTGGTAAGCTATGGAGAATAGAGGAGAGCTGAATAATTCCAATAGCAAATGATCTCATTATCTACGATGAAGCAGATGCAGGAACCACCATCGAATTCCTAGATCCTGATAATGTTAACTCCTATCTAACAGAGCTGTTGAAGAATTTACGCAAGATTTTGAATCAATAGTAGATCTTGCAACCTAAATTTTAGCCACTGTTGTCAAGCACTATGAAACCAATTCACTATTGTTGATAATACCCCTGAGAGAGCTTACAGAACTGAAAGCGCTAGGCAAAATTGCAAATTTAAAAGCACACCTAATGAATTCGTGTGCAGAAGTCTTAGGCACTTCCCTTTGGATCTTACCTACAATCCTTCTTCGTTAGGTGGTAACTTGCTATTTGGATGCGCTTATACACCTATCATTCTAAACACACAGTCTTCTAGTCAAGCATATCAAATCGCTTAAAACGCAGGTTTCATTATAATCATTAATAAAAAATTCGAATGCATTGAAAAAATAGATCTTGAGAGGGATGCCAATGTAAGTAAATGAAAACATTAAGTTGGAACCATGGTTCGAACGGAATTTTGGTTATTCCGGTAATCCCATTCCGGTTCCGCTCATACCCGGAACGGAATCCAGTCAAAATTCCGGTTCCGCTCTAAATTCTAGATTTCCTTTTCATATATTGAAAAAAACTTATAAAAAATTAAAAAAACAACAAATATATAAAAGTTCAAAAAAAAATTAATCGGGACAATAAATAAATGGAGAAGAAATCGTGTAGTTTCGTAAAAAATTTGTTATACTTTTGTTAATTTACATCGAATCATAGCAAAATATTCAAAATTTTCAAAATTGATCAAAGTTTTAAAATCTCAAATGAATAATCCAGAATTTTACACAGTGGATTTTTAATTAAAGTATGTATTTTATATGTAATGTAAAATATGTATTATAAATTTACGACATTATTAGATATTTATTAGCGTATATAGCAAATCAAAGCAAAAAAGTACCCGAATTAAAAAACCGGAATTAAAGCGGAACTTTCGGAATTTCCGGAACGGATCCGAAAACTTTACTATTACCAATGGCCGGAACGAAAACGGAAAACGGAATTTCGAATCTTGGTTGGAACGTTAATGGTCTAGTGTTATTTTCAAAAAATCTGGAATTAAGAGATTTATACCAGATTTTTCGGTAGATATTGTCCTAATTAAGGAAACGGAAACTGAACTCCCCAATCATTACTTTATAGATCAATTGGTGGCAACTCTCTATCGGGATGGGCATTCGTTCCATTAATGAAAGTTTATGAGGTATTTTGATGATGTGGAGGGATGATAAATACAAACTCTTTCAAACAATCCCCAATTGTTATTCACTACATGTTCTTCTTTAACACTTATAAGATAATAATACCATAAACACTAGTAATATGTATGTTCCTAATAACATATCTATTATATGAATTCTATGGACATAAGAATTAATTTAAAGGACAAAAATTTCTATATTTTTTGCCTCAAGGACACGACCTCAATATTTTTACCACAAGGACAAACATTCTTCTAAAAATTATTCACAAGGACAAACATTTTCCAAAATTATTCATAAGGACAACAAAACTGATACCGAGCTAAAAACTGATACCTAAAAACTGCTACCGATAACTACAAACTGATACCTAAAAACTGCTATCAATAACTAAAAACTGATACCTACAGAAAGTTGTCCTTCAGGATAAAATATTGAAGGTCTGTCCTTGAGGTTAAAAAGCTGTAAAATTTTGTCCTTGACAATAATTTCCTGTATATTAAATTTAGATGTCTTTCTTATAGAACTTGGATCGTAAGCGGAGATTTCAATATGTCTTGGAACATTATAGAGAGGGCCCCATGATCGGGTAATTATGCTGATATGGAGCAATTTAATGATTTTATAAACTCAAACAACCTTAATGAGCTACTGCTCACTGGATGGAGATTCATTTGGTCTAGTGGTAGAGAGGAACATTCGATGACTTTATTAGATAGATTTTTCATGAATGTAGATTGGGAGGACAAATTCCCCATTTCCAAAGCATATGATCTAGCCAATCTCCTTTTCGATCACTGCCTTGTCTTGTTAAATTTACACGATCAACTTCAAAAATCAAACCCCGTAAATTCAAAAAAATATGGTTTAAAGAAATTTTTTTTGAGAACTTTGTAATTAAAAAATGTAATGCTACAATTGATCGTATCCACTATAATGGAGCAAAAAAATTAATTTACAAATTTTGAAAATTATGAAATTCTTACACATTTTGACCAATAATGTGTTCGAAAATATTTTTATTAAAAATGATAGGATTTTGATGAAATTTGGTAATTAGACGGGATATGAGAAAATAGGAGCCTAAATTACAAAGAGAAGGTTAAAATAAACAACTTCAAAACAATTTTGAACAGACTAATGGATTAGGAAAAAATTATATGAAAATAACGATCTTGAATAAATTTGATAACCGAAGTCGATAAAAATACAAAAAAATTTCATCAAATAGCTAATGGTAAAAGACGTCAGAATACTATCAAATGTATATAATAATAAAAAATCTGATCGATTTGAATTAAATTATGTTTTCACTAATCATTGTACTGAAATTTTAGAAATAATTTCAGATGTAGAATTTAGGCTAGTTGGTGGGTTTTATACCTAATAGTGGATAACTTTGTTACGGGATTTAGACTCGCCTTTTCACAGAAGAGCAGTACTTATTGGACATAAAAGGATTATCTAGTGACAAAGCTTCTAGCCTAGATGGTTTCCCTGTGTTTTTCTACAAAAAATTTTGACGCAACATTAAAGATGACATAATGGATTTATTTAATGAACTTTAAACTAGTAAACTCCAAGAAGATAAGTTTAACTTTGTAGATGTTATTATGATCCAAAAAAAGGAAAATATCGATAAGCTTACTGACTTTGGGCTGATCTCTTTGATTAACTATCCAACAAAAATTATCACCAAAGTTTGAGCAAGCAAGTTAAGAAATAAGATGGTTAAACTATTTTATAAATTACACTTCTCACAAAAAATACCTTGGGGTATATAGACGCCATGAGTTAAAGCTGATAGGCACAACTTAGTCCCTCCATTGGAGTTGGTTAGTTCACCATCCCTCCTGGAGGTCCTCTGTATTAGGAAGTTTCTAAAAAACATTATTTGATAAATCCCAAACAGCTTTCACTCAAGGTAGACACATTATAAATGGTATTACTGTTGTCCAAGAATTTATTAACTAGTATCATAAAAAAATATCACAGGCACTATCCTTAAACTAGACTTTGCTAAGGCCTTTGACTCGATGGACTAAGGCTTTTTGATGGACATGCTAAAAGCTAGGTGTTTCACTAAAAATGGATCTGCTAGATTGATCTTATCCTAAAATCCAGTGTGTCTTTTGTCGTAGTAAATGAATTAAAGGTAATAATATTCAACTTAAGAGGGATCTACGCTAAGGAGATCCCCTCTCGCCTCTTCTCTTTGATCTAGCAGTAGATGTATTTAATGAAATGATTAATTTAGCTCTTAATAATAACATACTTCCTAAATTTTGGGTAGATGATACTAGCGATGGAGTTTCTACACTTTAATATGCGGAAGACACTCTGCTTTTCTATTCTTATATTACTCATCATATCACATCACTTAAATTGACTCTATATAATTTTGAATTAATTTCAGGTCTCAAAATTAAATTCCACAAGAGCTCGGTTTTAATCATTAGTGACATATTAAATGCGACAGCTGAGGTAGCTCATATACTCAACTGCAAAACCATGAATTTACCATTTATATATCTAGGCACTCTTATCATACTAATGAAACCTACAAGGAAGATTTGAACATCAACATCGATAAAATTAGTAAGAGATTACCCCCCCTGGAAAGCTAATTATCTTTCAAGAGTTAAGGGAATAGTCTTCATAAGCAAAGTACTATCTGTCATACTGATTATTAACTCTCTGATTATCATTTTCATTCATGTGTAATTAAAAAATAGATAATATTATATGAAAATTTATTTGGAAAGGGAATTAAAAATCCTCTAATTTAAACTATTTAATTAACAAGGACCATATATGAAAAACCAATCATTAGGAGGGTTAGGTATTATAAACTTAAAAGCTAAATATCTCCCTGTTATTTATATGGATTTCGAAATTTCTAGACGATGACAATACAATATGGAAGGAAAAAATTTATCAATTTCTATTATAATGGAACCATAAATTTATATAAACCCAGCACCCAACTGCTATCTTTTTTTGGAAAAACATATCCAAGCTTTATCACATATTTAAGACTAGGCTCAATCTTAATGCTCGTTCTGGGAATAAAACATCATTTTGGAACAATTATTGGGCTACCCTATTGCTTTAGAACATGATTTCCATGATCTCTACTTAGCTTCAAATAATAAAAATGACCTTATCTTTGACATCTTTGGTCCACAGAAGATCAGACGGTTTGGAGCTGGGATAAAAAGGAAATATATATTGAAATCCATGTTCAAATTATTTTAAGCTTATTTGGATGATGGATGCGACCTTAACAATAAAAATTCATGTATGCGTCTTTTTACACAATAGATTAAATATCATTAGCAATTTAAACTTTAAAATAGTAAATAATCTTAATCATAACCCTTGTTATTTTAGCAAAATAGCCCTTGGAACTAACACATACCTTTTCTACAATTGTAATTTCACTCAATATATAATCCAAAAACTATTGAATATTTTTGGACATGACGTAAATAATAATATACCACCCCCATATGGCCATTGGACTAGTTTTAGATTCAAATATAGTAAATCTGCTGGAAAATACTAGACACTTCTTATTCTATCATGTGTTGTGATCTCTAGTATGAATGTAACCAAAGGAAATTAAAAAACTTGTATAAAAATTCTTGAGTTGTGCTGTATTATCATCTGGCATATTTCACTTAGGATAAGTTCTCACAGTGGACAATTAAGTTGGAGGAAACGCTTAGATAAGGTCACGGAGAAATTTGTAACTCACTCTGGTTATTCCCTGCTGATGCTTGATCAAAACTCGAGAAATTAAATTACTCAAATGCTCATTTTTTTCGCCTAAGCCATAACCATCTTCTTTGATTTGCAACTTCATTATATCATATTCATTTTCTACCTACCATCAGACATTGGCCATGCACTAACGACAAAGGACACCCGACGTTTTGGGAACCTCCTTAATGTTATCACTCTCTACCACTTGATGCAACTATTGGATTACACCTTTTAGCTACATGCAATGCATGATGTGCATTATGTTAAACAACTCATTAGTACCTTAATAGAATTCTGTAACAACCCACCACAAAACATGCATAAATTTCAACCCACAAAGGCCCATCGAAACTTTGATCCATTCGAAAATAAGCCAATGGTAGTAAAAAGAAATAATATTATAGAGTCATAACTATACTTTCAGAACTCATAGCGGATGGAACAAATATAATAGTAAGGTGTACCCATTTACTTTAAAACCAAAAATGTCGTAAAACAAAATCCCATAAAAACCGTAATATGATATATGTTACAACAATTATTTAAATCCATAGGTACACATGACAGCAAATAAAAATAAATACTACCACTTGTCAAGTTTCTTCACCTTTAAACATCATCACCGCCATTACTCCATCCTTAGCCTTTGTTGTAATAAGGAGGGAGTCAGAACAATAAGTGTTTTGTGAATAAAAACCTTGAGTCTTACCTTTTCAGTACTTGGGCAGTATATTTTAATATTAGAATATGTCTACAAACACAAAATTCCACTCCAGAAGTATATTCCATATACCAATCATAGGTCACAAATAGCTAATAATTTAAGAGATGGTACCCAAGCCACTTAATACTTCCCAGTGAGAAATAGGTGACCCATCATTTAAGGCCTAATTCTAGAAGCGTGATCCTTAATTGTACTATCTAGCTGGCATCATATGGAATCTCATAGGCTACTTAATACTTCCAAGTGGAAAATAGGCAGACCCATCATTTTAGGCCTAATTACAGAAGCGGAACCCTATAGAGATACCACCTAGCGTAACCCCTTAGCGATTTAACGTTAAGCCTTAATTAATCGTTTGCTTAGCCCTAAATTGACTTTTTAAATTTATATCCTAAATCTGATCTCTTATTTGAATTTAAAGTTAATTAATTTAAATCTGAGAACTTTGAATGGTCATAACTTCTTTATTTGAGCTACATTTTCAGCATATTATACATGGAAACATATCAGAATTTCACCACGAGCAATAGAATAACTTTTGTGTTCAAATTTCAAATTTTATAAAATTCCATATCCAACCCTTATCACATGTAATTTAGTTTACTTTATTTATTTATGATTCATCTTACAGGGTGTTACATTCTTCCCCCCTAAAAAAGGATTTTGTCCCAAAATCTTCCAAGAAAGGCGAACAGCGTAACTCGCAATACATCCACGTTATATAACCAAATTTTATATACAACCTTTTACTCAATCATTAGTGCATTATGATTATGTAATGCAAATATGCTAAAATGATCTCAATCCTAGCATGAGTTTGCAATCGTATCATGTAAGTATGTATGCAAATATCCTAAACATGCATAAAAATTTCTATATGGTTGTAAAACGATTGTGAATAAGTGTAATAACCATCTCCTACCATCCGATATAGTAACCACAATGCAACCAAAATCCTAATTTTGGAGTGAGAAATTACCAATGAAAAGCTCTGGTGGATTATTCTTCATCTTCTCCTTGGTCTTCTATGTGCTTTGCACCATATTGTCCCCCCATTGTACTCGAACCAACTTAATTATTTTATTATGGACTCTCCGAGTGCCATGCTCCATAATGCTATGGTGGCACGGGGCACTGTCAGCTCCATCTCAAAATCCCCTAGCTAATAAAGCTCTACTCTTTTAGCGGTGTCATCAAGGAATTCCCTAAGGTGAGAAATGTAGAAAGCATTGTGGACTTATACCAACTTGTTAGGAAGGTCCACACGATATGCCAATTTTCCTGTTCTTTCCAGAATTCTTAATGGCGCAATAAATCTAATGACAATTTTTCATACTTGCCAAATCTAATAACTTTCCTAAAATGGGAGATTTTAGTAAGTACTATATTCCCAACCCTAAATTCAAGTTCTGTATTTACATAAGATTTCTGACGGTCTTGCACTACCTTCATCTTTTGCTTGATCAACTCTACTTTTTCCATGGTATCACAGATCAAATCAGGTTCGAGCAACACCTTGTCGGTGGTTTTGCACCAACAACTAGGCAATTTGCATGGCCGCCCATAAAGTGCTTCAAAAGGGGGTCATACCAATCATAGTTTGTTAGCATTATAATACAAAAACTCAACTAAAGGCAGATGCTGCTCCTAATGTCCTTCGAAATCCAAGACATAAGCTCTTAACAAGCCTTCCAAAATTCTATTCACCCTCTCTATTTGTCTATTAGTTTGCAGAGATATGTTATGCTAAGGTTAAAAGAAATTCCCAAAGCTATCTGTAGGTCCTCCAAAATTCGCTAGTGAACAAGAAGTTGATGTCATTAACTATGCTTCTAGGAATTCCATGTAGACGAACTACCTCTTTATTATAAATCTGGGCAAGAGAGGGCTGGCCATATTTCTCCTAATCGGAACAAAATGAGCATTGGTGAGTTTATCTACAACAACCCAAATAGCCTCATTACCCTTCTGACTTTTAGGCAATTCTTCAATAAAATCCATTGTAATATGCTCCCACTTCCAAGTTGGAATTTCCAAAGGTAATAATAATCCACAGGGATTCCCTTGTTGACCTTTTATATTTTAACATGTCAAACACTTAGCAACAAACACAGCTATGCTCCTCCTCTTATATCCATCCAAAAGAAAATTCTCTACATGTCCTTATACATCTTTTCTCCTACAAGATGAATGGCCATCCTTAAATGGTGACACTCCATAAGCACATCTCTCATCAAGTCATCAATTATTATCATGCAAAGAAGTCCATCACTTCTCAAATATCCCTTCACATCAATAAGTTTAACCTAGCATGGGGAAAATGCTATTCTTTCCTTAATTTTTCCAAAATTTCTACTAACTCCTTGTCTTTTACTTGTTCGTGCCCTATACGATCCATCAAGGCTGGTTTAACATCCATGACCGATAGAAAACTTTGGGTGGATTCTGTTGACGATTAAAGGTTCAAATTCAAGAGAAACTCAAACTGTCTTCATCCATATATTGCACATATGGAAGCCTATCTCCTACTAAGGGCTTCGGCGATTACATTTCCTTTTCCTTGGGTATATTGAATGCCAACGTCGAAGGATGCTATATACTCCATCCACCTCTGCTGCCTAAGATTCAAATCTTTTTTGGAAAAAATAGATATTTTAATGATTTATGATCAATGAATAGCTCAAACCTTTCCCTCAAGAGATAACGCCTCCATATCTTTAAGGCAAAAACAATGGCTGTCAATTCTAAATCATGCACCGGATACATCTTCTCATGAACTTTTTGCTATCTACTAGAAAAGGAAACTACCTTCCCTTCTTGCGTAAGAACTGCTCCTAATCCTATGCCACATGCATATGTGAAAACCATAAACTGCTTGGCACTATCTAGGATAGTGAGCATGGGCGTGCTAATCAATAACTCTTTAAGCTTCTCAAATGCCTTGGTGCACTTATCATCCCAAACAAAGACTAGATTCCTCGTATCAATCGGGTTAATGGGGATGCTATTTGTGCAAAGCTTTTGATGAACTTCGTATAGTATCCTGCTAACCCTAGAAAGCTTCTAATCTCCGATGCATTACTAGGAACCTTCTATTCTTGGATAGCTCCACTTTAGTAGGGTCCACTGTCAATCCTTTCTTTGGAACAATATGCCCAAGGAACCTAACTTCGTTTTTCCAAAAGTGGCATTTAGAAAACTTTACTTGGAGTTGGTGTCTTCTTAAGGTCTCCAATACCTCCCTAAGGTGATCCTTATGTTCCTTCTTTCCTTTGGAAAAATGAAGATATCATCAAAAAACCATGACAAATTTATCAAGTTGCCCTCTAAATATTCTACTCATCAAATCCACAATGTACATTACGACATTTGTCAGTCCAAAAGGCATAAATTTTCACATATAGAGTCCATCTAGCATATTAAATGTGATCTTCGACTTGCTTGACTCTATAAACCTTAATAGATGGAATCCCATTGCGAAGTCCAATTGTGAATATACTTTATCTTTCATATGCTGGTTGAACAACTCACTTATTCTAGATAGAGGGTATATATATTTCCTTGTTAACTTATTCAATTCCTTATAATTGACGTAAATTCTTAAAGAACCATCTGCGGGCTCCCGAGTCAGAAGTACTCCAGTGGATGAATCTTTTCTTCAGTAGCTCAAAGATTTGCTTGCTCAGTTCCTTTCTTTCTTTGAGGGCCATATGTCTAAAAGGCTAAGTGATGGGTCTTGCGTCTTTCATCAAATCGATTTGAAACTTAATCTCCCTATAGGATGGGAGACCCAAGATCTCCTCGAACACATAAGAAATTCACAAACTGCGGGTATGGATTATGGTTCTTGATCAACGAATTGATTTAGTGAGTATAAATGGCTTAATTCAACTAAAGCTTTTACTGTAAAAAGAGCTTCTAGTCACGACCTTGATGACTCCATAATCGCATTACCTTTGTCATAGTCAAGAATGGCTTCATAATATGGGAACCAATCCATACAAAAGATACGTCCATACCCCTCGAAATTAGAATATACACGGTGTATATGAAATCAACATCGTATATGTCTAAAACTAGGTCTGTGAAAATTAGAGAAAGATGAGTCGAACCTCCAATGGGATTGGAAACTTCTGTTGGGCTGTTGGCCATTTGGGTTTTTAGGTTTAAGGAATTTACAACATTCCTAGTTATGAAGGAATGTGATGCCCCCGAATCAAATAGGGCACAAATAGTAACCCTAAAAATAAGAGTTATACCTTCTCGAGCTGCTTTTCTTTGGCCCTTTGGTAGGTTACTAGCTATAGGGATAGCTTCAATAGCATAGGCATATCCACTTGGTCCTTCTTTAGCCTTCTTGGGACATTGATTCTTTTGATGCCCTTCCTCATGGTAGTGAAAACACTTTCCTTTAAAGGTTTCCTTCATCAGACTCGCCCTATAATCTTTGGCTTTATGACCCCTCCTATGGCATCTCTTACACATCATTACTTCCTTCTTAGACTTCCCCTTCAACTTCATGTTGGTCCAAAAACTCCTTTTTTATACCTTCCTTGCTTCTGGGTCTGTGCGGACGTCTATTTTTCACTCTTATCTTCCTTATTGGCCACGTGCAGCATTGCCGTTTCTAACAGTATCTAATATATGGCCCCTATAGGTACTTAGGTCAAAAACATTTCTCTTACTGAGTAAATTAAGTCCTTCACAAACTTCATGGCTATTTTCATAGGTTGTCTACCAAGTTCATTCCGAATCTAGCCAATCCGGTCAATTAGCTATGTACTCCTTAAGGGTAGAATCTCCTTGTCTCAACTGCATGAACTTTTCCAATTGCAAACTAACCTTTGCTCTAGACATGAATCTCATCTCAAATCTGTCCTCGAATTAATCCCACAAGAATATCCTACTTGGGTGCTTATCAATCACAATATTCCACCAATTAAATCTTCTTCCCTAAGGTGCCAAGCTTCCATTCTTTTCTTAACTGATCATCCAAACCCAACTCTCTAAATATCTTCTCACGGTTACCAATCCATGCTTTATCCTCTAAATATCCTTCAATTCCAGATTATTTCTTTCCTCCCATATTGAGAAAGTCCTTACATATCTTAGGAAAGTCGGCAAGACATGGTGCTGCATCAGTGGCCGGGGCTTTGGCTTCTACACATGTAGTTTGAGGTATAAGAATCTGCCGGATGATCCTAAGATATTTTTTAAACCATTCGGGCATTCCATGAATGGGTGGTATTTTGCGGGTAAGGTTCTTGTTCGGAACAAAATTGATTATTAGCCATATTAACTATCTGCAGGTTAAACCTTTAGTGAGATTTCCTAAGATAGTATTTACATGTTGAAAGAAAAGAAAATTTTGCCTAGTGTATATGTGTATGTTCAAGAAGAGGGGTATAGGTATATATAGTAAGAATTATTTTGAAAATTCTTTTTGAATTTCTTTTTTCAAAATAACAAATACATCTCTCATATGTATAGTTTTTTCTCATTGAACGTCGAATGAGAGCACTAATACTAAATGTAACAACCTACTCCCGAATAGGCCTAAATTTCGACCCAGAAAAAGCCAACCAAAACTTAGATGCATTCCAAGGTAAGCTGTTGGTAGTAAAAGGAAATAATATTGTAGAGCTATAAATAAACTTATAAAACTCATAGCGGATGGAACAAAATATAGTAAAATGTATCCATTATTTCAAAACAAGAAAAACGTCATGACACAAAATCGCGTAAAAACAATAATACAATATCTATTACAACAATTTTTTAAATTAATGGGTACACATGAGAGCAAATAAAAAAAAATACTGCCACTTGTCAAGCTTCTTCACCTTTAACATCATCACCGACATCACTCTATCCTCAACCTGTGTTGTAATGAGGAGGAAGTCAGAACAACATGGTTCTGATGAATGAAAGCCTCGAGTCTTACTGTAACGACCCGTAATTTTCAATAATTAAAATTATTAAATATAATAAGATTTTGAACGTAATATTGGGTGAAATTAAAATTTATGATTTATAAATGGGAAAGATTATTAGAATGTAATTTAATAATGTGGATTTAATGTAATTGATAACTATTTTAATGTAATTTCAATCAACTGAAATAATGGTAGAGTTAATTTGGTTATAATTGCAAATAAAGAATAAATTAAGTGTTGTATTTAATATTGAAATTATATATTATAAATTAGGATAGGTTTATTAAGGAATATGAAATTAATTAATTAATTAATATGTGAATTTATTAGTTTTGTTTGTAAACAGTAAACATAGAAATGTGTTTGAATTATTAATGTGTAGTAATTGTTTAATTGTTGTCTTGATATTTAATCCGTTTGAAATTAATCGTAAATCAATTGAAATTAATCTAATTAATATTGCAGTTAATATGAATTAAGATCATACTTGTAGAATATTGATGTAATAAAATGTAAACCAATGTTAATTATATCTATAAGGTGATAGTTTATTTAATAATAAGAGTGAAAATAAAATAAAATAATTTGATTGAATTTAAAATAATTTTAGCTGTAATTTTATTACAATTGCAATTGAACTCTGAAATTAATGTAATATTTAAATAGTGGATCTAACAGGGAAATTTATTTTAATAGGTTATTAATTTCCATGTAATCAAGAATGATAAAAATGGTTAACTTTTCATTTTGAATTTAAAAGCGATAAATTAATTTGATAATAATTTATTTATTTAATTGACGTGTAAATGGCCTTTGGCCCTGTCTCAGATTTCGATGAAACTAGTTTCATCGGATCCGTAACAGTAAATTATTGTAAGATTTCAAGTTTCGTAGCGATTGGACTAGTCTTTTGATCGTGCGGGCTCGGAATGCGTAGAAATCAATTAAATGAATTCAATTAAAATATTCTGATTTTAAAAGCTAACTTCTGTATACAATGGAATTTTGGCTTGAAACTGGTTCCATTGAGTTTAAAAATATCGAAACCCTATATTTCTATACATGGGACGACATATTTTTGTTTCGAGAATGAAACGGGCTCTTTGGGTTCGCGTAATTGTTTCGATCTGTCCATTCATCCTTATCTACCTTTGTTTATATATATAGACTTCTTTTTCTAAAACCCTAGCGATCAATTTCATTTGTTGTACGTACTTTTTATCTCCTCCTTCCTTCCAATGGCAGAAACCTAATACCCAAATTCTAAAACCCTTGTTTCAAATTTCATATCAATTTCAAAAAAAATCAAACTCCTCAAACTATACCATTTCAAAGCTTTCAAGAGCACGGTCTACTACTGCAATTTGTTTTTCGATTCAAGTCACAATTTGGCCAAAAATCACCGATTTAGTCTCGGCATCGAAACTAGGGTTTGCTTTTCGACGACAAATCATCGACTATAGGGCGATCGGAGGCTATTGGCACGTAGAGGAGGATGAGGAATGCAGATCCATGTGGTTAGTTCATCGTAGTAATCATCAAATTCCTTGAATTTTTTGATTTCTTGACCGGAATTTTCCTTAGCCTGGAGGCATTTAGTATCGACACGGTTTTTGAGGTGGGGTGCCGGAAGGGAGGCTGGAGACGAGGAAGGCTTGGGTGGTCTTGGATCTAGGTAGATGTGAGCATGGTGGCGGCGACAGTTGTTCATCCTAGGTGGGGTTCGTGCTCGTGCTGAAGGCTAGGGTTCTGGGTAATTACGAAAATATCCTTTTGTTTTATTTTATTTTATTTTTAATTTAAAATTTCAAACCTTCTAATTAACATAATTTTTGCATACAAGCTCAGATTCATGCGTGGTTTTCTCGGCTGCGACCGTATTGAAATTCCGGACATTATGGAGCCAGTTTGGCGGAATTCTGAGGCAGTTAATTTTTGGGCTCAATTTGGATTTTAAATCGACGACCAATCAAAGGTGAGTGTTTTATCCCACTCACGAATACTAAATCATCTTATGTTGGTTAAATTTAATTTATGATGTGATTAGAAATTAATTGATTGATATTTGGTATTTAAATTGTCGTTTAAATATAATCTGAATTTATATTGAATTTAATTGCTATTTAAATTAATATTGAAATTAATTGCCAGTTAAATACCTGATAATGATTACAAGTTTATCTATTGTGATTTATTGGTTTATTTGAATGATGATCATGATGGGTACTTGTTTGTTGATATTTTTGGATGATTGAATGTATATTTAATTATATGTTGTTATCACACTACAAGTTCCCTTAGTTATTGTTAGGAATATCACTATGGATTGAAATGATACATACCCGAATGGTCGTATAGGTTTGGGGAAAATCATTATAGGTTGAAATGATAAACTCGAGCGATTTTATGGATTTTTAATTTTTATTCGAGATTGCGGATTAAAATGATATATACCGATAAATTTAAATTTATTACGGGTTGAAATGTTATATATCTATGTCACTTGACCATAGGATATAAAATTCTATACGGACAACAGATTGGTTAAATTAATTGATTTTAAATCTTAAATTTTTGAATCCAGTTAAATTATATTTGGAAATAAAATTTGATTTATATGAACTGAATTATTTTCAAAATCCAAGCTTTTAAAATGTCGAAATTGAAATTGGTTTACATGAATTGTTTAAAGAATTTAAATTGAAATCTTAAAGTTGAATTTTGAATTATAAATGAAATTTATTAAAATTGAGTTATTCTAAACGTTTGAATATTTAACTTTGAAAAATATCGAATTTGAAGTGGTTTAAGTTTGTAGTTCAATCATGGATTTGAAATTGATAAATTGAAATGGTTTTTATTTAGAATTTAGATTGAAATCGTTAGCCTTTTGAATTATGATCGTTGAACTAAGATTGATTTAAATTGAATTTTGGATCCAAAGTTGATTTGAATTGATTTGTGAAATTTGAAGAAACATTTCTAATTTGAAACTCTTTTCGATATAAACTCTTTTAATATACAAACTATTTCTAATATATAAGCTATTTCTAATATATAAACTATTTCTAATATATAAACTATTTTTAATATATAACCTATTTTAATGTATAAACTATTTCTAATATATACACTATTTTTAATATATAACCTATTTTATATATAAACTATTTCTAATATATAAACTATTGTTATATATAACCTATTTTAATATATAAACAATTTCTAATATATAAATTATTTTAATCTATAACCTATTTTTAAATATAAACTATTTTAGTATATACTATTTTAAAGTTATAAAAAACTTTTAATATATATATTTAATATTTATACTATTTTTAATACCTAGATATTCCAATAAATAGACCACTTTCAATATTCAAACTGTTTAAAGTTAGAACTATTACGATATAGATTTAATTAATTTAAATGCGAATATCTTGGTATGATGGTTTAACCTATTTTTGGTTATAAATTTGAAATTGAATATGATCTCTTAAGTGATATGATTTTTGAAGTGAATATTATATTTTTATATCAATTATGAATCGGTTTTGGAAATGTAAAAGAACCAACTGGTGTGAAATACGCGTTTGGTTGTTAAAGAGACCGGGATTGGATATTCTCATACTCTCTACTAATACCGAAACCATTTTAATAACTGTACGTGTGGTGGAGAATCTAAAATGAAGTAGGATGGTTTGGCGAACGCTACTATATGAGGTATGAACGCAGCCCCGACCCCCTCGGATTAGCTTGATATTACAAAAAAAGAAGCTATACCTGGGCCAAGTGAGGTGCTCCTCCGATCGGACATGCTTCTTCGATACCATATTTGTTACTTCATGAATTATTTGGTGTCCACTTCGATTTGATTATGGGAGTGTGTTCCGAGGTGGGCGGTAGTAGTTGCTATGCATTGCCACCATCTCGATTCTGCAAAACGGTAGTATCCTACCATAGGCATTGCCTTGCGTGCCTTGTTATATGCTTTATCGCGCCCACTATGACTTTGATTTGTATAATACCTATGGAGTGCTCCCTGAGTATCCCACTAGTTTGGTGGAGCTTAAGGTATCTGTATAGACAACGATATTTATACAAAAATGTGTTAAGAGGGATATGGATAACGCTTTAATGCTATTTTTATACTTTACTTTACTGTACACATATTATAATGGCTTATTATATTATGTATGTATATATTTAACGAACCTATAGGAGATGAAATCCCGAACGTCTCTTTAGTTATTACACGCACGTTAGACACTGGATAGGAGATGTAAAATCCTATAAATATCTCTGAAGCCGTTACACTCATATTTACTTTATTTTGATTTAACTTTTATAAGATCTTTTTGTTCGAACTCGAGTATTTTGTCTGTTCATTACACTCAAGTTAGCCTGAGCATTTCAGTGTTGAAGACTTTATTTCTGAAGGATGAAGATGTAGATCTATATAGTATTTATATATATTCCACCACATCATGTTGTTCCGCTGCATTATTTATTTATTCCTGCTATATGTGTAACTCTGATTTTTGTTGTAAAAGTATAATCAAATGCTATTTGTAAAATAGCTTCATGAACTGTTTATTTGATTATTGTATTTTGTCATTTAATTGTGAGATTCTGTATTTTGTTGTTCCTTCTTTTCTCTTATTTTCTTATTTACCCATAACAATCCTCTCTTTTGAATGGTTTGAATCCAACATGTGTGGTTCATTGTCGATTTAAACCTCGTAAAAGGTGGACCGTTACACTAACCTTTTCAGTACTTGGGCAGTATATTTTAAAATAAGAACATGTCTACGAAATAAAATCATTTAATACTTATTTATAAGGAAAGGAGGCGGGTCCAACCACTTAATACCTTCCATTTCAGAAGCATATCACATATCCCAATCATATGTCATATATACTAATAATGTAGGAGATGGTACCAAGATACTTAATACTTCCTAGTGTAAAATAGGTAGACCCATCATCTAAGGCCTAATAGCAGAATCGTTCTCTTTAATGGTACTACTTAGCTAACATTATATGTTATCTCATATGGCATTTAGTACTTCCAAGTGGAAAATAGGCAGACCCCGTCATTTAAGGCTTAATTCCATAAGCGAACCCCTATAGAGATACCACCTAGTATAACCCCTTGGATATTTAATACTTCATTTGGGGGAAAAGACGTGTCCAACCACTTAATTCCGCAAACCCTGAAGCAGGCTATTTGTCTTATGGCGCGTACCTATAATGATGTCTCACAATAGTCCATTATTCGTAAGAACTGGTAGCTAGATTAGCTAGGTAGATTTCCCCTATTAGATTTGGAACTAACCTTGCGTCATTAAAAATATTTATCATAAGGATATCTCACATTAATAATAGTATACATGTAACGACCCGTAAATTTCAGTAATTAAAAGTAGATAATTAATAAAGTTTTGTTATTTAATGTTGGAAGGATTAAACAATTGTGCTTTAATAATAAGAATATAACTGGATTACAATGTAATAGTAATAATTTAAGGTAATTGGTAACTACATTAAGTAGAATTCCAATTAATTTAAAATGATTAAAAGAGTTATAATTGGATATATATTGTAATTAATTATAATAATGTGTGTATTAATTAATAATTGGATTAAAAGAGTAAGGGATGATTCAAATGTTGATTAATTAATGAAATAATGTGTAATAAATTGTAATTGGATAGAATTAGTATAGTGTAAGTTGTTATAATATTTGTTTATAAATAGTAAACTTACAAATGTCATTAAATGTAGTAATGGTGACAATTATTGGTTGTTACCAATTTATTTGATCAATTGCAATTAAATGTAATTTAATGTTACTTTAATATGAGTTAAGATGATAACTATAAAGGTAATTGCAATGAAATGTATAGAAATGTTAATTATATTCACAAGGCAATAACTGATTTAATAAAAGAGTGAAATCAAGGTAAATAAATTAATTGGGATTTTAAATTATAATATAAAATTGACAAAAATTCAGTATAATTGAAATATAGTAGTTAATACAAACAAAAGATAGAAATTGTAGCATATTTGTGTAATAAGGTGTAAACAAATGTCAACTATGTTTATAGAGTAATAATGGGTTTAATAAAAATATTGAAATTGAATCAAATCATTTTGTTGGAATTAATTACAAATAATTGGATTTAATTGCAGCTGAAATTGAACACCGTAATTTGTGAAATAATAAACGTTGAATTTGATGTGTAAATTTTCTTTAAGTATTATAAATATCTAAATAATAAAAAACAATGAATTCGGTTAGTTTATAAATATTAAATTAAAAAGTGATTAATTAATTTAATATTAATTTATTTAATTAACGTGAAAATAGCCATTTTGGCCACTGTCTCGGATTTTGATGAAACTAGTTTTATCGGTTCCGTAATGGTGAATTATTGGAAGGTTTCAAGTTTCGTAGCGATCAGACTTATCGTTTGATCGTACAGGCTCGAAACGAGTAGAAATCAATTTAAGTAAATTCAACTGAAATCAATTTGAAATAAGTTGATTTTAAGCTAACTTCTTCATACAATGGAATTTGGACCCGAAACACGTTCTATTGAGTTTAAGAATATTGAAAACATCTATTTTGATATATGGGATTAGCCATTTCCGTTTCTGGAACGAAACGGGCTTTTCGGGTCGTTTATCGTTTAACTTTCAAATCAATCCAGCCCATTCATTTCTATTTCTTATCTGCCTATATGTAGCCCATTATAAACCCTAGCTATTTGTTAGCACTAGAATTGGTCACTAACACCCTTAAGAAAGATTGTGTAG
This sequence comes from Allium cepa, assembly GCA_030765085.1. Lineage (NCBI taxonomy): Eukaryota > Viridiplantae > Streptophyta > Magnoliopsida > Asparagales > Amaryllidaceae > Allium > Allium cepa. Next base: position 515,641,131 of record CM060941.1, read on the forward strand.
AGAGATTAATGAAGAAAGTAAAGTTAAACAGAGAACAGTACGTAAACTTAAATGCAGAAAAGATGAACACCAGATTTATAGTGGTTCGGCGTAATTGCCTACGTCCACTTTGAGGTAGATCTTTATTGCTTTTCTTGATAATCAATTCTAGATACAATTCTTATATCAATTACTCAAATACAATTGCTAAGCAAAAAAGATAAGTCTTGAATGAGTCTTGAGTGCAGCAGAGTCTCCTTGGTGTTCTCGAAAAAAGGTCCCTTTCACTGTGCCCCTGCCTCTCTATTTATAAACGAAGATGGGTTGGACATCCCTGGTGGGCCAGGTAGCTAAGTAGCTTGGCCCAAAAAGAGAAATCTCTGTGCGCTGATCCGTAGATGCCGAACGACAAAATGCCGGACAAGGCATGAATGCCGAACGATATCCTCATGCCGACCAAGGTGATGCCGAATGATATCTTCATGCCGATCGAAGTGATGTTGAACGATATCTTCATGCTGATTGAAGTGATGCCGAACACTCTGAATGCCGAATGAAGTATTTGTGCCGAACGACTCTGGAAGCCGACCCAGTGTGTTGTGCCGAACGACTCTGGATGCCGATCGATCTCGAATGCCGAACGAGATTTATGCCGAACAAAGTGATGTGCCGAACAAGGTTTGGATACCGAGCAGTATGGAATGCCGAATGACTCTGTCATGCCGAACGTCCATAGATACCGAATGATATACAATACCAAACGGCTCTCAATGCCGAACGCTCTTGCATGCCGATCGTCCCATAGATGTCGATCGTCCCATAGATGCCGATCGAACTTGAGTGTCGAACGAACCATTTGTGCCGGACGACTCTGGAAGCCGAGCGCTTTCTAATGCCGAACGCTCCTAAATGCTGAGCGTTCCTGAATGCCAAGGATTCTCTAATGCCGAACGATCTGGATGCAGAACGACACATAAATGCCGACCAGTATGTAAATGCCGAGTACATAGTTGCCTGGTCAAACCTTCAGGTAACACTTGCCCCCCAAAGTGCATCATGTGGTCGAGCATGATGTGCTTTTAATCATGAGTCCACTGTGCATTGCTTCAAGCTATGGCTTAGTTTCATCAGTAGTGACTTCCCTTGATTACTAGGTGAGGCGATGTGTGCCGATCGTCATGCAAATGCCGAATAGTACAGCCGAAGGCGAACGTTCCATGTGTGCCGAACGAATTTGAATACCGATGCCGAACGATGTCGTTTTGACCGGTTCTACCGGTCATTCTCCCTTCGGCTCCCTCTCTTCCCTATAAAGTTCGGCACTTTCCTCCTTCCTTTCTTCTTCGCTTTCACCTCAGCTATCTTGTACTCACGAACTTCGCCTTTCAACAAGCTCTAAAAATTTAACAACCCTTCCCTCCTCTTGCATCATACATTGCCTCACTTCCTTCCATAATCATTCGGAATTAATTAAAACCGCGCCCTCAACTCCAGAATTCTCCCGAGTTTCGACCCCTTTACTAGATATTGACCCCTCTTTTTAAATGCTCTCCCTTGACTTAATAGTTTTAATATGAGGCTCAAATTCACAAAGTTTGGTAGAACCGTAACAAATAGGTGTTGCGTGGATGAAAGAATCAAAGTGGGATTAGGATACGTTCTAAGGTTAGATGATATGGATGAAAAGAGAAGCCGTCAGAGGTAAGAACATGAGGGAGTTGTTGGGAGATGCACTATGGTTCAGTGGTTCTCCTATTCCGAACGAGATTGAAGGGAAGAGTAGAGGAGGAGCAGGAATTAACTAGAATGCCATGGTTCGCCATATGCCGAGAAGTGGAATGGAAAAAATAGGAAGGAAGTAAGAATAGGGTAGGATGCCAAATGACATGGCTCGGCATGACTTGCCAAATAACTCGGCCAGGCCGATCGAGAGAGATGGAGGAAAAAAGGCAGTTAATGTTTAGGGAATAATGCCGAGCGATATGGCTCGACACAAACATGGTTCGACATAATTTGCCGCATGCCGAACGGCCAAGAGGAAGGTTTGGAAGAGTGATATTTATGTCGAACGACGCTTGTATTTAAGCCGAGCAAAACAAAGGTCGATCAATATTTAGGCGGAGTGGCGCTTAGGCCGAACGACATGAATGCAGACCGATACTTAGGCCGAACGATATTACGGCCGAACGATACTTAGGCCGATCAGTATTTTGGCCGAACAATATTTAGGCCAAACAACTATTCACTTTTCCTAATCTTATGACAAAGACAAGGACAAAGACCTAAGCAAATTAGCATATCGAACTAATCTGGACTGATAACTTCCTAGTTTCAGTAATCACAAGCTTGAACTTAAGTCGACAAAGACAGATAATTTTTTTTAATATACAGCGCCAATGCCCAAGCCCAAAATTAAAAACATTGCAAGGCTGGCTTTCGAAGACGGTCAGCGATGACGGTCTTCAAAGATGACATTTCAAAGCTCAACTTTAAACCATCAACTCTGTGACTTTCAATTTCTCAACCCTTATATTTGAATTATCACACTAGTTCACACACTATACGGGGGGAATATTTATGTTTTAAGTCTAACGTCGATTATTTTTCAAGTATAGTTCAAAAAGGTGCTCTACTAGATTCAATCTCTATCAAAGATGTCTAGGAAATCTAGCTCCGCCACGATCTCAGATAGACCTAGACCGTCTTCTAGACAAGGAGTCGCAGATACTTCAAACCCATCGACTTTCCATGCTCATAACTTAGCTCCCGATGCCCTAGAGGCATCAATTTTCTTAGACAACCCAGTTGGTTCACAGGCTTCAAAGATTAATGAAAGTGCGCTCCGTCGGATATGCTCTGTCTACGGAATCCCCTTTGATGACGTGCTAGTTCCATCGGGACACGATCAGCCACGTTTGCCCCCAGTCGAATACACAGCTTGTAATAAGTTCATGTGCCGGGTTGGCAGCGTGCCCCCGTTCAATACGTTTCTTTGGGATGTGCTGTAATACATCGACATTGCCCCTTCGCAACTGCACTTGAACGGTCACGCCTTCATCTACGGTACCTACATCCTCTTCATAAATGTCCTCTCTAGGCCTTCAACCCTGGGTGACTTCAAATATATATATATATATATATATATATATATATATATATATATATATACATACATACATACATATATATATATATATCATCAAGAAGCGGAGAGATAACCCCTCTTTCTTGTTTCTTGAGCCGCACCACAAATGCCATATCTTGACTGGGGCATGTAGCAAGTTTGCCCTGTACAAACAGAAATAGTTTTATGTGCGTCGCCCTCCTAGTTTCACGAGGAGATGGGTGGAAGGAAGTAAGTCTTTTCTCTGGATCAATATTCATACTTGGTCAAAGCCATGCCTTTTCTAACTCTTTTTTCCATCTTTTCAGGTATCCATCGACGTCCTGACGGCCGCGGATATTCTGAAGCCGTCGAAGCTATTAGAGCCCTTCCTGCCGAAGAATGTGACATCCGAACTCTCAATTCGAATGAGTCACTTACAACGTTTGGACTGTTGACAGAAGGCCGTCGGATAAGCCTTCCTCAGGGCGTTACCATACCCAGGCCTGCCTCTGGCAAAGGGAAAAGGCAAGCTGAGTCTTCAGCATGTAACGCCCATGGCGCAGTAGAAGAAGGAGAGATCAAGGAAACCAAAACACCCGAAGCACAAGATGGGAACGTTGGTCCTACTCAGGACCCGATAGTCGAAGTTCATGACATTGAAACATCATCTTCCCCTTCGAAGAGGAAAAAGAAACTGACGTACAAGATAAGGATGGAAAAAGTTGGTGCAACCTCTAAACTTACTCTTATTCCAACAGAGAAAGAGGCTTCCTCACAACGTTTAGAAAGTTCTTTAAAGGGCCCGTCGAACCTCTCCATACCCGACGATCTACTTAATTATGATTTTGATGATCCGAAGGCACTTAAACTTCACTCGCCCATCAGAGGTGATGCAGGCGTTCAAGCCCAAACTCGAGGAGAAAAAACTCCCATTAGTAAAGAAACTGGTCCGTCGAGGGGAAATACTAGGACACACACAAACACATGCACTCCACCTTGCACTTAAATTTCCGTCATCACACTACTCTTTGCTAATTCGTTGTTATTTAAATTCTATGCCAGTGACATGGGGCGTACACGTGGAATTGATCGTCTCCGCGGGTCGTCTATCTTCCATCATTCTAGACGGGACTCAGACCCCGGAAGACGTCGGGACAGAGACAGTGATGGCGATAGGGATTATCATTCCCGGGACTCATCATCTCGACAGAAAACATATTATCAGCCCAAATACCACCAACATCCCTCTTCTCACACAGAGCAAAGAAAAGATAAGCACGGCCATAAGGGTCGCAATCCGATGTTCCCCATGATCAACACTCTGATTCCTCTTCCACACGACAGTCTCGGGATCCATACAGGAGAGCTGAACTTTCAAAGCCGTCCCCTCCTGTTCCAGCAGCAGATCCAACAGTATCGGAGAGACTGGCCTAGCTTAAAGTTAAATTTCAAAAAATCTGCTTTGATGGTCTGAAGTTTCTCCCGGTGATCCATCATATTCATGGAGATGTCAAGCAGAGCGCTATCGCCTGCACCAACGACGTCTATGTTCAGCATGACGCGTTCGTTCATCTTGCTGAGAAAGTGTCGGAAGTCTCCATAGAACGCCAACATGAGATTGATCGCCTGAAGCTTGAGGCTATTCATGACAAAGACATTATCAAAGCTCGGGAGGATGAGATTGCGTCTTACAAATCTCAGCTTGAGGCCTCCCAGTAGAGCGCCAAAGATACCGCTGAAGCCGTAACTCGTTTGGAATCAACTCATAAAAAAGAAATCGACGAGGCGGTGCAACGCTGTGGGGCTTTATCTTTGGAGAAAGACTCGGTGCAAAAAGAGAGGGATGCATTCTGCCTCCGAGTCAAAGAACTTGAGGACCGACCCCGCAAGGAGCAAGAAGAGAAGATTGTTGCCCAAGAAGAGTCGCAACGGTATTGCGACGAGATCGTTGCAACGCGACTCCTAAAGGGGAAACCTGAGGGCGAGCTTTCTAAAGTTGAGGCGCAGAAGGAAGAAGCTCGTGAATAGGGCATAAAGATAGCATCTGTGGAGATCGACTCGCGTCTTGAGGCAGCCAAGGAAGAAGGTAGGGAAGAGGTCAAAAGCATGTTCGACCCACTTATCGTCGAATTCAATGCCCGCGTTCTCATGCATCGGGACTTAAATTTTCTGGGTGAGGGCTATCTCGAATATTTAGCCGAAGCGTGGGAGACCTTAATAGAGATTAAGAAGGCCGAATACGGTATCGAGGAGGTTGATGAGGGGGTTTTGATAAAAGAATTCCTTAAGGGAAACGAGCCTTCGGACCTGTCAGCGGCCAAAGCCCTTTATTGCAAAGGCTGCCCCTCAACGAAAGGGAAAGAAGTTATCGTCGGTCCATCCGGGATCGAATCTCCAGCTCGTGTGCCTACCCAGCCGGCCGGCCGGCCGATACTCGAACCTTTTGAACAGCACATCGACTATGACCCGGAGGACCCCGGCCTTGGCGTTCACATTTTATCCCCTATTCCAGAGGGTAAGACCCCCCTGCCGGCTGAGAGCTAGCCGAAACCTAGTAGGCAACTCTTTTGCTTTAACATTCCAAGAGTTTTCATTTTTCACCAGAAGCTATCGCATTCTAATACTTGCTTTTCGTGATTTTGTGCAGGCCATTCTGATCTTGAGCCCACTCCAAGGAGCGATGTCGCCAAGGAGGTGAGGGAAAAAACAAGTGAAGCCACTTACACAGAAGAGGCTCCCGGTCCAGATGCTCAGGTGATCGGAGTGCTTGATGAGGACAAATCTGAGACTTCCTCTCCCATCGATGGGAGTGATGAAGTTGAAATTACAAGCGTCTATCAGCACACATCCGAACTGAGCATGAAGGAGCAGCTTGAGAAAGAGAAAGAAAAGACGGTCAAGATCAAGGTTGAACCTCAAGCTGTGGACCTGGACGATCCTTTGAACAAGCCGTTGAAGGTCATCCTCCCAGGCGAGTCCAAACCTGTGGATGTTCCTCGTACTTCTTCAGCTGTCACTCTCCCGTCAAAGAAAGCTATCAAGGGTAAACGTACCGAGGAGGAGTCATCTGGCAAAAAGTCGAAGAAGTCGAAGAAGTCGAAGAAGTAGTCTTCACTCTCTTTCAACAAGAGCCAGTTTAGATTATATAATTATTTTTGTTTTCATAGTTCATGTAAATAAAATTATTTGTGATGAATAAAACTTAGTTCTTTTCCCTCTCAGAGGATTGTTGTTTGGATTTTTGTATAACCGTGGCCACAACCCGAGCTATTGCAAGTTACGTGAACTTCTGGATTCATCTTCAAACAAGTTGACAACTTTTTTGGTATTTGCACATTCTTTTATCCCACGCTCTGGGGACTTAGAATATTTTACAATCCGTACGCCAAGGGCTCGATGACTTCAAGTCATTTATATACAGTTTACCCTTAGGGGACTTGGACATTTAAATCGTTTATACTCCGGTCCGCACTCCGGGGACTCAGAGTACTCTAATCTGCACTTCGGGGACTTGGAGATTCTCAGTCATTTATACTCTGGTCCTCACTCCGGGGACTCAGAGTACTCCAGTCCGCACTCCGGAGATTTGGAGATTTTAGTCGTTTATACTCAAGTCCACACTCTAGGGACTTAGAGTACTCCAGTCTGCACTACGAGGACTTGGAGATTTTGAGTCGTTTATATTCGAGTCCACGCTCTGGGGACCTAGAGTACTCCAGTCTACGCTCTGGGGACTTGGAGATTTTGAGTGGTTTATACTCGAGTCCGCACTCTAGGGACTTAGAGTACTCCAGTCCGCACTCCGGTGACTTGGAGATTTTTAGTCGTTTATACTCAAGTCCGCACTCTGGGGACTTAGAGTACTCCAGTTCGCACTCCGGGGACTTGAAGATTTTTAGTCGTTTATACTCGAGTCCGCACTCTGGGGACTTGGAGATTTTGAGTCGTTTATACTCGAGTCCGCACTCTGTGGACTTAGAGTACTCCACTCCGCACTTTGGGGACTTGGAGATTTTGAGTCGTTTATACTTGAGTCCGCACTCTGGGGACTTAGAGTACTACAGTCCGCACTCCGGGGACTTGGAGATTTTAAGTCGTTTATACTCGAGTCCGCACTTTGGGGACTTAGAGTACTCTCGTCTGCACTCCAGGGACTTGGAGATTTTTAGTCGTTTATAATCGAGTCTGCACTATGGGGACTTAGAGTACTCCAGTCCGCATTCCGGGGACTTGGAGATTTGAATCGTCTATACTCGTTCCTATGTCAGACAGAGTAATGTATCTCTTAGTCATTTGTACAGCGTTATCATACACAAGAACATCGACAATTCATGGGAGAAAGAAATGGCTTCAAGCCTTTATTAATGCAAATAAGCTAAATTGTCTTTTTACATGTCGTAAACTAGGAATAAAAATTTGCTGGAAATAAATGCAACTAAAGTATGATAGAAATGAACTAAGTGTAATAGTGCCGCAAATGTTCACCATTCCATGCTCGGGGGAGTGTCGCACCATCGACGGTCGCTATCTTGAAAGTTCCTTCTCTAAGCTTCCGTACAATGACGTATGGACCTTCCCATGTAGGGCTCATGTGTGTTGGAACTGGGAAAACTTGTTTCAAAACGAGATCACCCACGCCAAAGATTCTCGGTCGGACTTTTTTATTATAATATCGAGCAACTCGGTGCATATACGCGGCCGCTCTTAAATTAGCTTTTTCGCGTTTTACATCAATGAAGTCCAACGATTCCAGCAAGAGATCTTGATTTGACTCAGGGTCATAATAAGTTACCCGATGTGATGGGACTTTAAGTTCCACGGGTATGACAGCTTCCACGCCATATGCTAATGCGAATGGAGTGTGGCCAGTCGTGGACTTGTGGGTGGTTCTATAAGCCCAAAGTGCTGTCGGAAGCTCATCCACCCACTTTCCTCTAGCATTTTTCAAACGTTTTTTCAATATAGATTTGATTATCTTGTTTACGGCCTCCACTTTTCCATTAGCTTTCGGATGAGCAACTGCTGCAAACTTTTTCTCAATACCATATTTTTGGCAAAATTCCCTAAACTCTATGCATTCAAACTAAGTCCCATTGTCTGTAACGATGGTTCGTGGCAGGCCAAAGTGGCATATGATATTTCATAGAACGAAATTAATGACTTTCTTGGTAGTGATAGTGGCCAAAGGCTCTGCTTCTACCCACTTGGTAAAGTAATCGACCGCAACAATCGCGTATTTTGCACCACCTTTGGATAAGGGTAAGGAACCGATTATATCGATCCCCCACATTGCAAATGGCCAAGGACTAACCATTTTTGTGTGTTCCGTCGGCGGAGCTCTTGGGATTTTCGCATACTTCTAGCATTCGTCACATCTTCTTACGTAGTTTGTGGCATCCCGATTTACAGTTGGCCAATAGTATCCATAGCGGAGGATTTTCTTTGCTAACATCTGCCCCCGGTATGGTCGCCATATTCATCTTCATGGACTTCCGTCAGGACTCATTTTATCTCATCATGGGAAATGCACCGAAGAAATGGGGTCGAGAATCCCCTCCATACATTATTTCATCCTGCATAACATAACGAGAAGCCTTACGAATGACTTGTCGTCTTTCTCTCCTTCTTGCGGGCACGGCCCCGTGTAACAAGTACTGCTTGAATGGGGTCATCGATGACTCCTTCTCGATTTCTATTTCTAACATGAAATCTACCTCCATTATATTTATGCTCGGAACATGTAAGGTTTCAACGGGAAACAATCCCATCTGCTGCGCATCGCCAGTGCTTGCAAATTTTGCCAATGAATTAGCTGCTCTTTTTTGTTCACGCGGAGCATATGAAATATCATAATACTCCAGATTCGCTAGCAGCTCCTGAACTTGGGCCAAATACGGGGCAAGTCTCTGCCCCTTTCTTAGTAGTCTCTACACACATGATACACCACTAGTTGCGAGTCGCAAAAGATTTCAATCGATCTTATTCCCAGTTCTTTGACGAGTCTTAAGCCGGAAATCAATGCTTCATACTCGGCTTCGTTGTTCGTTACTGTGAATTCAAGCTTCAAAGCGTGGCAAACTGATCGGTTTTGAGGAGTTACAAGAACCATGCCAACCGTCGAACAACGGTCGTTAGATGCCCCATCGGTGTACATCTTCCATCGGACGGGCGGTATGACATTGCGGCCGTTTGATTCGTCTGTCATGGTGAATTCAACGATGAAATCCACTAGCGCTTGTCCCTGTATGGCCTTTCGCGGCAGGTAAGTAATATCGAACTGACTCAGCTCGATACTCCATTTTAACATTCTTTCAGAAGTTTTCGGTCGTTGGAGTATCTGACGCAAGGGTTGATCAGTGTAAACACTGATTGGGTGTGCCTGAAAATATGAGCGAAGTTTGCGTGATGCAATCACCAAGAAAAAGGCTAATTTCTCGATCTTGGGATAGTTTCTTTCTGCTCCCATCAAACGTTTACTAACATAGTAAACTGGTTTTTGAACTCGGTCCTCTTCACGAAACAAAGCCGTACTGATGGCATGTTGGGACACTACCAAGTACACATACAACATTTCATGGCCTATTGGTTTCGACAGCACTGGTGGGCTCCCCAAATGCCTTACCAGAGCTCGGAATGCTTCCTCGTAGTCGGATGTCCATCCGAAATTCCTTTTTCCCTTCTTTATCATATCAAAGAAAGGAATGCACTTACCCATGGCTCTGGATATGAATCGGCTCAGCGCTGCCACCTTTCCGTTCAAGCTTTGTACTTGCTTTATAGTTCTGGGCACTTGTATATCCCGAATAGCCTGAATCTTTTCCGGGTTAGCTTCAATTCCACGTGCATTCACAATGAAACCCAAGAACTTTCCTGATGCATGCCGAAAGAGCACTGCAAGGGGTTGATCTTCATACCGTAATGTCTGAGTATATCAAACATTTCTGCTAAGTCTCGGATGTGGTCGTTTGACTGCCGTGACTTCACGAGCATGGCATCCGTATAGACTTCCATCGTCTTACCGATCTGGTCCTTAAACATTCGATTCAACAAATGCTGATAAGTTGCTCCCGCGTTTTTTCAATCCAAAGGACATTACTACATAGCAATATAGCCTCATATTTATTGCAAAACTGGTGTGCTCTTTGTTCTGGAATGTGCAACAGGATCTGATTGTATCCTGAGTACGCATCCATAAATGACAATAATTCATGTCCAGTGGTAGAGTTGATGAGCTGGTCGATTCTTGGTAAAGGGAAACTATCCTTCGGGCATGCTTTATTCAGATCGGAGTAATCAACACAAGTTCTCCACTTTCCATTTGCTTTCTTCACTAGCACTGGGTTAGATACCCATTAAGGGTAGAGGGCGTCGTGGACGAACCCATTGGCTTAGAGTTTTTCCACCTCCTCTTTGAGAGCCGCGGACCTTTCCTGGTCCATACCTCTCCTTTTCTGTTTTACGAGAATGTATTTCGAGTCAATGTTCAACATATGACTCGCAATTGTTGGAGAAATCGCGCACATTTCAGAGTGTGTCCAAGCGAAAACGTTTAGATTCGCCGGGAGGAAATCAGTAAGATCCTCGGCCACTGAAGGGTCTAGTTGCGATCCAATCTTAAGAACTCGTGATGGGTCATCCCGGCTGACTGGGATGTCGATCGTCAGCTCAGCCAGTGCTGCATTCGTTTCCCTAGGTTCTCCATCATCATCTCTCGGATCTATGTCTCTAAGGATCCGAGAATGCTGCCCGAACCAGGACTCTTGCTCTGCTTGTCAATCATCAGTCTTTAGGTTGCGGACGGAGCTGTTCGCAACCTTTCCCTTCTCTCTCCACTGGGCTTCTCTCAGTTCCGCCACACAACATGCGCAATCGGTCGCCTGATCGCCATGTACAACACCGACTCCTTTGTCTGTCGGAAATTTTAATGTCAAACACCATGGGGCCAAAGCAGCCCTAAATTCTGCCAAGGATGGGAGGCCCAAAAAGACATTGTATGGAGAGTCAACATCCATTACTATGAACGGTAGGACTCGCACTCTCCTACGCTCACCTTCCCCCAGTTCAATTGGTAGCTCTATATACCCCATCGCGTCGGTTGCAGCACCGTTAAAGCCGTGGATACGAGCTTTGCATGGTTTCAAATCTTTCGTTTCCATCTTCATTTGGTCATAAGCCTTCTTGAAGATGATGTTGACAGAGCTTCCACAATCAATCAAGATTCTTTTCACTTAAGCTGGCCCGATTGTTGCAGATATAAACATCGGGTCGATAGTAGGAGCCTCCACCTTGTCCGCGTCTCGACTCCTAAACACTATATCGTCAGTCATCATACGTTGTTGTTTTGCGGCGGCTCCATCTTCCACATTCGAACAACATTCATAATCTGCGTGCCTAAAGGAGGCAGCATATCGTTCCATCTCCTGCCAATTCTTGTCCTCTAATAATAGTGTTTATGATCAATCTACCCACAGTCCGAGCAAGTTGTTCTGGTTGGCATGGAGCCGGCCCGCGTCTGGGGTCTGACGTTCCTTGCCTCCCATCTTGCGGGTTTTTGACAAATTCCTGCAGTTTTTTCTGTCTGATAAACTTTTCTATGGCGTCATGGAGGTGTCTACGCTCCTCATTATTGTCCCATAGGTCTCATGGAAGCGACAGTACTTCCCTATCCGTTTTTGTTCTTCAGTGGACTCCTTTGGGTGCCGCTTTCTGTATTCAAAGGTGTTAGAGGTAGATAGATAAATGTTTTCAAGAGAAGTATTCAGCGGGGTGTATTCATTGTAGGTCGGAATCCTTAGCTTTCATTTCCCTGCTTCTCTTTTCTTTCCGGGATTTCCACCTCCAGATCCTTTGGACTGCCCAGGCTTGTTCTGGATGTTGACTTGAACTTTAATCAAACTATCGCCGGACTGCTTCACGACGATGTTACTTTTCATAGTCTCCTGAACAAGCCCTGGTGCCTTATCTCGTCTCGTCCATTGAGCCTCCTCCCTCTGTATGAACTGATGAGCTTTGGAATAGAATCGTTCCAATGTAGCTGGGGGATTTCCTACCAAACAATCTCCAAACTCCGAGTCTGAATCTACACCTCGCATTACCGCCATCAAAATTGCATGATCGTTAGGATTGCTAACTGCAGTGGCGGCAACATGAAACCTCTATAAGTATGCTTTCAAAGACTCTCCTGGAGCCTGGATTACGCTTGATAATGACATTACATCCTTTGTACGGGTAGCATGTATCCTGAATTGTTCAACAAATTTCGTCGCTAACTCGTCGAAGCTGGATATAGATCGCGGAGGAAGACGAGTAAACCACATAGTGGAGATTCCGGATAGAGTGATTGGGAAACACCTAAACTTAGTCGCGTCATTTTCCCTTGCCGAATCCATCATCCATCCGTACCTCATCACGTGTTGCCTAGGGTCAGTCTTCCCTTCGTAGGCTGGGATAGTCGGCATATTGAATTTCTTAGGGTACTCAGCCTATAGGATAACATCTGTGAAGGGAGTATGACTCCTGAACACTCCCCAATCTTCGTTGGTCAGGCCTTGGTTCTCTCTGATCAACTGCCTGACCATGGCTGATAAATCTAGAGTTTGAATGGAAGGTGGGAGTTTGGATTCCGCTCCACGGGACCGTGCGGGTTGATGTCCCGCCTGCTGATGGTCGGTCAAACGTGCGTCCTGAAAGCCAGCTTGATTTGGGCCTTGATGAGCCGGGCGTCCGGTCTCTTCACGTGCTTGATCCCTGGTGGATCGATCGGTGGCACCTTCCTGTGTAGCCTCTGTCTTGCGGCGTCTACGCATATGAGGTTCATCAGCCGAGGTCGAACTATCAGATTAAGAATAAGGAGCGGGACTAATTCTAGCACTCGGATGTAGCTGTTGGGCAAGCTGAGCCATGAGATTAGTATTGGCTTGGATCTGCTCAGCAAGTTGCCTTCCACTTTTCCTGAGTTCTCTTATCAAGTCGTTGAACTCTGTTCGGGAAATGACCTCCGCTTGGTTCTGGGTGGAGGTTCCTGCGCCTTGAATTGCTGGTTGGTTGCTAGGTCCTATTTGTTGTACACTAGCAGTTTCATTGACATCTGCATTGTGAGAAGCCGATCTAGTTCATGGTCTTCCCATGATAGAGTTGTCGGTTGTAACTCTGAGTAGAATCAACAGATGTCTTGTGAATGATTTGGATTTCCTTCAGGGGATTTTTCAATCTAGTAGCTACAAAGTAAATCCTATCGTCTTGAGAATTCGATTCTCAGTGAAAGCACCAAAATGTTAATACCAGAATTGGTCACTAACACCCTTAAGAGAGATTGTGTAGAGAGATTAATGAAGAAAGTAAAGTTAAACAGAGAACATTATGTAAACTTAAATGCATAAAAGATGAACACCAGATTTATAGTGGTTCCGCATAATTGCCTACATCCAATTTGAGGTAGATCATTATTGCTTTTCTTGATAATCGATTACAGATACAATCCGTATATCAATTACTTAAATACAATTGCTAAGCAAAAAGATAAGTCTTGAATGAATCTTGAGTGCAGCAGAGTCTCCTCGGTATTCTCGAAAAAATGCCCCTTTCACTATGCCCCTGCCTCTCTATTTATAGACGAAGAGGGGTTGGACTTCCTTGGTGGGCTAGGTAGCTAAGTACCTTGGCCTAAAAAGAGTGATCTCTGTGCGCCGATCCATAGATGCCGAACGGCAAAATGCCGAACAAGGCATGAATGTCGAACGATATCCTCATGTCGACCGAAGTGATGCCGAATGATTTCTTCATGCCGATCGAAGTTATGCCGAACGATATCTTCATGCTGATCGAAGTGATGCCGAACACTCTGAATGCTAAACGAAGTATTTGTGCCGAACGACTCTGGAAGCCAACCCAGTGTGTTGTGCCAAACGACTCTGGATGCCGATCGATCTCGAATGCCGAACGAGATCTATGCCGAACGAAGTGACGTGCCGAACAAGGTTTGGATGCCGAGCAGTATGGAATGCCGAATGACTCTGCTATGCCAAACGTCCATAGATGCCGAACGATATACAATACCGAACGGCTCTCGATGCCAAACGTTCTTGCATGCCGATCGTCCCATAGATGCTGATTGAAATTGGGTGCCGAACGAACCATTTGTGAGACTCTGGAAGCCGAGTGCTTTCTAATGCCGAATACTCCTAAATGCCGAGCATTCCTGAATGCCGAGCATTCTCTAATGCCGAACGATCTGGATGTCGAACGGCGCATAAATGCCGACCGGTATGCAAATGCCGAGTACTTAGTTGCCTGGTCAAACCTTCAGGTAACACTATTTCTTAATCCATTTGTCTGTACGTACAATTCTATCTGCTTCTCTCTTTCCAATGGTAGATAAACCAAACCCAGTTCCAAATTCAATTGCAAACAAAAATCAAATCGAAAAATCAAACTCCTCAAAAAAGTTCAAAAAAATATAAATTGATGAATCTCATCGATACGAATCTTCATCTAGTGTCTTTTTGTGCAAACGATGCTTGAGTCAACCAGAAATCATGCTCAAAGCCACGAAATCATGAAACCCTAATGATAATTTGGGGGTTTTCGATTTTGCTATCAATCGGCTAAATTGGTTTGTGGGTTTGATCGAGATCGTCGCATGGAGTCATGTGTTGGTGGTCGTAGTGCCTTGATCAACCTGTAGTAGTGGGAATTTTGTGATTAGGGTTTTAAAACCTTACGGCGGCGTGAGTTCGTGGGAAGGCCGGAGGTCTCAGGGTAGGGCTGGTGTGCCCAGCTCGTCGAGTGCTTGGTGGATAGGGTGGTAGGCAACCCGATGGTAGCCGGAGGCTTTGGGAAATCATGGTCAGCGTGTCGGTTGAGGTGGTCTCATGCTCGGCTGAAGGATGTGTAGGAGAGAGGTAGCTGACGTATATTATTTGTTAAATTATTTTATTTACTTATATTTTTAAATCGTATAATGTTTTAACACCCATATCTTTTGCATACGAACTCGGATTCACGCGCGGTTTATTCTTCTTGGATCATGTCGAAATTCTGGACATTTTGACAATCGTTTGGATGAATTCTATGAACTTTCCACTTTTGGCCCTAATTGGGATTTCAAATCGATTTAAAATCGAAGGTGAGCGTTTTGACCCGCTCACAACTACTAGATTTTCTTACGTTAGTTAAATTAAATTTATGATATGATTAGAAATTAATTGATTGATGTTGGGTATGTTTAATTTGTCATTCTAGTTAAATTTGACTGTATGGAATTTAATCATTGTTTAATTTAATATTAAATTTGAATTGCCAATTTAGTACCTGTTATTGATAATCAGTTATCTATTGATGTTTGTTGATTGATTTGGATGATGGTTGTGATGGATGTTTGATTATTGATATTGGATGACTTGATGTTGTATTGTATATTGTTATAACACTGTAAGTTCCCTATGGGTTGAAATGATAGATACCCAAACGATCTATAGAGTAGAGAAAAATCGTTATGGGTTGAAATGATAGACTCGAGCAATTTTATGGATATTATTTAATTCGGGATCGCAGTTGAAATGATATATAACCGTAAAATTTTAAATTGCAGATTAAAATGATATATATCCGTATCACTTGACCATAAGGTAGAAAATTATATACGGACACCGAATTGGTTAAATTTAACGATTTTAAAAATCTTTAATTTTTCAGTTCAGTTAACTATTATTTTGAAATTAAAATTGATTTATATAAACTGAATTATTGGTAGAAATCCAAGCGTAAATGCTGAATTTGGAATATTATTTAATGAATTGTTCAAAGAATTTAAATTGGAATTTCAGAGTTGAAGTGTCAAATATAAATGAATGAATCAGAATTGAGTTATTGATAATATTTGGATATAACTTTGAAATCTATTTTAAACTAATTTAAACTATTTAAATGAAATTAACTATTTTAATCAATTTAAACTAATTCAATTTATTTTAATCTATTGTAACCTATGTAATCCAATTTAATATATTTTACATATTTTAAACTAATTAAATTTATTGAATCTATTTTAAATCTATTTAATCTAATTTTTTTTGCAAGGCAAGCGGGGTTATCTGGTCCCCTACCTGATTATTGATAAAATAAAAAGAGAAATGATAATGAACATGCTCATTATCACCCAAAAA
The DNA here is from genome assembly GCA_030765085.1 of Allium cepa. Classification (NCBI taxonomy): domain Eukaryota; kingdom Viridiplantae; phylum Streptophyta; class Magnoliopsida; order Asparagales; family Amaryllidaceae; genus Allium; species Allium cepa. The sequence goes on from CM060941.1 coordinate 515,657,379, forward strand.
AACAGAAAAAACACTGCAAAACCACACAATGGAAAGCAAAGAAAACAAACACACAAAGATACAAGACAAGAAGAAGGAGAAGAAAGAAAAAACACATAAGCAAAGGCTAATACTACCGATCAGTCAAATGACAATTGAAGTCATACTGACTATCCCTCATACCAGATATGAATACATGCTTTAGATACTCCCATAGTTGATTCATACTCCTTCTCTTATTTTCAAAACATCAAAGATTTCTTTCATCCCATACCAGTTTCAAGTGTTTCTTTAGGTAAAAGAAGTATACATTTCTGTCATGCTTCTTCCACTTAGTAGACTTACATATCAGATCCCACTCCACAGTAGATAGCCCATGATCAAGATTTGAGCTTATTCTTCCTACCACTCTTTTCCACAAATCTAATAGAACAGTGCATTCAAAGAAAAGATGCTCAAGAGATTCATACTGTAACTTGCAGAAAACACAAAGAGGGTCAACATTCAATCCATAACTCATTAGTTTACTCTTGGTCAGAAGAGCATTAACTATAATCTTCCACATCAGTAAGTTCACCCTGGCAGGAGAGATGCTTGTCCATAAAACCTTATGCCAAACTAACTTAGGGCTATCAGAACCATTAGCTAGAAGATCATAAGCAATAGGGATAGAGTGTATCTTACCATTCCAAAGAAGAATGTCTTCAGGAGCAGTAGGATAATTGATAGTTTGCTAATTTTTCCAAACAGCATTTATTTCTTGGTTACTGGTGTAAGGCAACACAAGCAAACCATCAGCCAAATAATCCTTAGCATAAGCATCCCTATTAATTCCAATCTGATCAATCTGGAGAGGGGAAAAGATCTTTCCAAGCAACAATCCTTCAGACATCCACGGTTCATTCCAGAAGTTGATAGTACTGTTATGTGAAAGAGAGTATTTTAAATATGGTACGAAAGAAATTCTTAAGCCAAGCAACTTCCTCCATATCCAGCTTGAGTTTTGGGGCATTGACATAGTCTAGAAGTTTCTACTACCAAGATTATACTTTTTTGTCCATGCAACCCATAGTGAATCAGAATTACAAAGTAGGGCATTCAAGTGAACACTGAAAGCAGCCTTATTCCATGTTAACAAGTTAAAAATTCCAAGCCCACCTTTATTTTTAGGTTTCTCCATCCCAGCAAAGGAGCAAGGGATGATTTTCCTTGAGTGAATTGACCCAGTCCAGAAGTACCTCAACATAGCATTCCTGACCATATTCGCAAGCTTATAGGGGAGTATATACACCCTAGACCAATAAACCATCATAGAAGAAATGACAGACTTGATCAGGACTAGTCTACCAGCTTGAGAAATGAATCTATTTGCCCAACAGTTCATAATGCCACATATTTTCGAGTACAAAGGCAGGCAATCAACAGTAGTAATTCTAGAAGAGCATAATGGTAGGCCCAAATAATTCATGCTATTATCCATTGATTGCATGCCTGAAATATCAATCAAATGCTGAGTTTCTTCAGAGGAGATGCCAGAAGTGAGTATATGAGATTTGGTTGCATTCAATTTCAGCCCAGTCATTAGACAGAAATTGTGGTGAGAAACTAATACTTGTTCTATGGAACCCTGATCAGGCTTAGTAAAAATCATAATGTCATCTGCAAAAAGAAGGGATGTGATTTGAGGGGACTTGCATTTTGAATGGAACAATATATCCTTCTGAACATATTTCTTGTTCAGCATTGAAGTAAACACTTCCATAACTAGAATAAATAGATAAGAAGATATAGGATCCCTCTGCCTGATCCCCTGCTTGCTCTTGAACAAACCAGAAGAGAATCCATTATATTTTATAGAGAAGGTGGGGGATGATATACAGCTGTAAATCCAGGCCACATAAACTTTTGGAAATCCCATGAGAGCCATGATTCTCACAATTGAAGTCCAGTGTATACTATCATAAGCCTTCATTAAGTCTAGCTTCAGCATGGCATTCTGGGTAGCATGAACACGACCATAGCCCTTGAGCAATTCATGAGTTATGAAGATGTTATCAAGGATATTCCTTCTGGGAAGGAAGGCAGTTTGATTCTTAGAGATGATTCTGCTAAGCATAACACAAGTCTTGTAGCAAGAATCTTGGATATACACTTGTACATGACATTGCAACACGAGATAGCCTAAATGATGTAACAGAAGAGGGAGGGTGGACCTTTGGAATAAGAACAAGGTTAGTAGAGTTCATTTCCTTAAGAATTTTGAAACTTGAGAAAAAGTTATGAACTGCTCTTAAGAAATCCTTCTCAATGATATCCCAACTGTGAATGAAGAATTGGACATTGAAACCATCAGGACCACCACTCGAATGTTAGTTCATGGAAAACAATGTATCCTTAATTTCCTTATCAGTAACCCTACTGACAAGGGAGTTAGCTTCCTCAGCTTGAATTATAGGTAACTGCAGTAGAGATAGATCATCTAGCAGTGGAATAAAATCAGCACCGTTTCCCAACAAATTGCTAAAGTAATTGAGAAGGGCATTATCAACTTCAGCTGGTTCAGTTTGCAGCACCCCTAATCCATCAAAAATTGAAGTGATATTCTCCCTTGCATGCTTGATTTTTATGGATGCATGGAAATATGCAGTATTATTGTCCCCTTCAGCTGCCCATTTTTTCCTCAATTCCCGTCTCCTCATATTTCCTTCTGTGTGCAAAGCCTTATTTAAATCCTCAAAATGTTTTCTCTCCAATTCTGCAGCAGCTACGTTAGCCGGATTGTTCATCATAAATTCTTGGGCTTCCTTGAGCTTCTTTCTTAGCATAGTTGATATCAATGTTCCATCACCAAATTTGCTCCTAGCCCAATCTCTTAATGCATACTTTATAGCTCGTAGTTTCCTGCAAAATATAAACATAGGGTTTCCATAAAAAATTTAAGACCAAGCTTTATTTATAATACTATTATACTCAGGTTCATGGACCCAAGTATTATAAAATTTGAAACTTTTATTTTCCTTTAACAGCTTCTTTCCCGAGGAGAAAATGATTGGAGAATGGTCTGACAGGATAGGGAGGGGGATAAAGGAAAACATAGTTGGCCAAGAGGATAAGGCTTTGAGGTTAGCAAAAGAGTGATCAATGGTGGTAAAAGTTCTAACTCCAGATTGACTCCGGTTATTCCAAGTGAATTTAGCACCAGAGGTGGGAATGTGTACCAAACTTGAGTCATCAATTGCCTTGTTAAGAGGGATAATGTCTTTAGGAAGAAGGGGGAGCCTACTTGTTTGTCAAGCAGGGAAAGGCAGCAATTAAAATCCCCAAAGACAAGCTAGGGGTGGGTATCTTGCCTGAAAGCAGGAAGAAGTTCAAGTAGAGTTTGCCTAGAGTTGGAAGAGTTGTGAGCATAAATTATAGTTAGGTAAAAGGACTTGGAGGAATCAGTAAGTTTGGCATGGGATGCATCAGTTGATCAGTACACAGAACAGTGGAAAGAGCTAAAATAGAGGGGTCATGCATGACCATGATTCGACCATAAGGTGCATTAGATAAGTTGTGGTTAAGGGACCAAGTAGGATTAATGTGCCTAGCAGCTTTGATTGTTAGAGCTTCATTCAACTTAGTTTCAAGAATAGAAAAAAGAACTAACTTATGATTGTTGATGAGATACTTGACTTGATCTTGCTTGGTTAAGGAATGTGCTACTCTAATATTCCATATTGCATAGGATTGTATCATTTGGTATACTTCAATGATTGATGAATTACATTTTTCATGCTCCTTGTTGAAGGAGAACTCCTTTGACCAGTTATATTGTCAACTAAATCCTCTTTTCTACTGCTTTTACGTTTTTCACTCTTGTATTCTTCCATAGGAATTGATGGAGAGCTTTTTGGTGATGATGGCAGAGAGGTCCAACCAGGCAGAGCACCAGAGAAAGAGTAAAAATTTGCAGTGTTCACATTATTATCATTATGCACAGAGGTGCACATGTTGAATATTTCAATTTCCAGTGTTTCTCTGAACTGAGTTTCTTCATGCAAAGAACTAGGATTTAAGCTACTATTATTTTCATTCTTTTCCTGATTATCACAAACTGCTTTTGATTTTCCTCCACTTTTTCTACTTTTTCTGTTAGTTTCAATTGTAAGATTTTCAGTGTGCATTGTGGCCTGAGCAAGAGATCCACTGGATGGTGTTGATCCCCTGTGATTAATACTTTCTTTTTCATTTGTTCCAGTTTGCATTATTAATATTGTTGGCACTTGTTCATCATTTTCCATAATATTTGACTGCATGTTGCCTATGAATTCTCCTTCCTCCTCTAACTCTTCTACATCACCTATCACATTGCTTGGTTCTTTATTACAGTTTTCTTTGCATGGGTTCGACTCTTCATCCTCCATCAAAACATTAAATCTATTGCTTTCACTATTGTTCCCATTATTTATTTTTGCAAATTTGTTTTTTTCCTGTGAGAAAGCATGAGTTTCAAGCCTCATTGTACTCGTGGTTTCTTCTTCCAAATTTCCTGCTTTATTAGAGATGTTTTCATTTTGCATATTTTTATCCTTATCTCTTCTCATTTTTACTCCTCTGTTTTCAACCTTTCTCCACTCCTGCCTTTTATTCACGACTGTTGTAACTTTTTGTTTCTCCACTTCATTTGCTCTGATTACCTTACTTATTTCTTCCTTTGATCCTGCCTTTTCTTCATAACTACTTTTCATTTTCATACACTTTTCAGTTTTATGATCAAACTCATTGCAGCAAATGCAAATATCTGGCTTCCACAAATAATCAACTTTGACAAACTGCATCGATCCATCTAGTAGCCTCACAGCAAACATCCAACAATTCAACCGTTGGAGAGATTTCTACCATACATTTTGCATAACCAACTCTATCCAACCTTTCTGTTTGCTCATCCATACACATGAATGAACCAATACGCGAGGAAAGCCAATTAATCCCTAGATGAGACCAGGCATATAGCGGAATATTGGATAGCTTAATCCAGACAGGCACTGATCTTATCATGCTACAGCTGTTACCAACATTCGAATCCCATTGTTTAATTATGAATAATTTGTTCCTCATGATAATTGGGTCTGAAGCAATTATTCTCCTTCTATCTTCATCACAAGATAGATTGAAAAGGAACAGAAATCCATCAGATTTTACTTTAATTGATCCCTTTAATCTCCAAACCCGTTTAAGATGGGCTATTACAGTCAGATACGAAAGAGGTTTATCAAGAAAAAATCCTACCAAGTAGTCTCCCCAAACTTCATTGCCTGCTTTTATAACCATTTCTGGCGGAACCAGGTCTTCTCCTTCATATACCAGTGGCACTGAAATAGGGGAATGCTGACCTGCATTACGAGGTTTGTCTTTGAAGAGAGAGTTCCATTGAACAGATGGAGACGACTGGGAAGAAGGGAGGTTTTGAGAGGGGACAGATGAGGAGGGGTCTGTATGAACTTGCTCGGAAGAAGGAGGTGGACAAAGGGGAGCAGTCGGGGATGGTGGGGGAACAGGGTGCTGACAAGGAGGCGGGTCAAAGGGGAGAGGGACAGGAGGTACGGGGAGGGACATGGGATGAACAGTTGGAGGGATGGTAGATAGTACGATTTGAGGGGATAGGGAGGGAACAGAAGCCATCTATTTAATCTATTTTAAATCTATTTAAATCATTTTAAATCTAATTAAATCAAATTTAAATCTATTTTACTATTTAAACTATTTTAAATCTAATTTAAACTATTTTTAAAACTATTAAAATTATTTATGACTACCTAAACTATTTTCTATTTTCAGACCGTGTAAAGTAAAAATATTTATATATTTAAATCCTTAATGATGATATAACCTAAGTTGGAATTTGGAATTGATACCTTTTGTGAAATGACATATTTGAGTAAATATGATTTCGAAAGTGAATATATTTTTGAAAGTGAATATAATTTCGAAAGTGATATGGTTTCGAGAATATGATAATTTGATATCAATAATGAATTTGTTTTGGAAATGCAAAAGAACCATCTGGTCTGAAATAAGCGTTTGGTTGTTAAAGAGACCGGGATCTGATATTGTCATACACTCTGCCAATACCGAAAACCACTTTAACAACTATGTACATGGTGGGGATTCCAGAAATGACGTAGGATGGTTTGGTGAATGATTCTATATGAGGTTACGTGATCGGGACTCCCGTGAGTCAGCTTAGATGTGACTAAAACAGGAGCCACGCCAGGCCAAGCGAGGTCATTCCTCCTATCAGATATGTTTCTTCGATACCATTCTATTGCTTTGTGATTGATTTGGTGGCTACCCCTTGATTTTGGTTTGGGAGTGTGTTCTGAGGTGGGCAGTAGTAGCTGCTGTGCGTTATAACAGTTTATTCTACAACATAGTAGATACTTTAACGGATCCTTAGGAGATGGTAATCCCGAACATCCTTAAGTTATTGCACTCACATTAGAGACTGGATAGGAGATGTCAAACCCCGTAAACATCTCGGATGCCATCACACACATATTTATTTACTGTTGATTTAACTTAAATAAGATCTTTTAGTTTTGACTCGAGTGTTTTGTATTTTCATTTTGCTCGGTTCAGTTTGAGCTTTTCAGTTTATCGAAGACCACTTTATGGAGGATGAAGACGAAGATTTTGTACTACTATTATCTATTATAGTTATTCCACTACATCATGTTGTTCCGCTACAGTTAATTATTTGTTCCTATTTTATAACTTTGATTTTGTGTTGTAAAGAATAATCGAATGTATTTTGTCATTACGTTATGAGACTCTGTATTTGTTTCATTTCCTTCTCTTCTTTTTTTTACTTACCCCAATAACAATATGCCCTTTTGTATGGTTTGAGTTTGACATGTGTAGTTTATCGTTGATTTAAACTGTCCAAAAAGGCAGGTCATTACAGTTGGTATTAGAGCTTTGGTTTAGCAATAACCTTAGCTTTGTAGGGTCTAACTCATATAAAATAGTGTAGTAATACCCTAGAATGGGTCGCTGAGCGTGTATATATATAAGAGAGAGCATATTTTTTATTGTTATAAAAGGTTTTGTATTGTGTTAATTTGTTCTGTTTAGTATTTATAAATTCTGGACGGTGCATAGGCAGACCGCCATAATATTTGTTTTGAAATATAGGTAAATAAAATAATTTTGCCAATTATATATTTTTGTATATAAAATATTAAATTTAATAAATGAAATAGTGGTTGTTATATATTTTTTTGTTAGGTAAAGAATTATTTTAAAGTAAGATTTACAAGTAAATATAAATTGGAAATTTAAAACTTTAGTTTCGGGATTTTTGAAATTGCTTTCAAAGAATTTTTGGAATATATTATTAGTATTATTTGGAAGTATTTTCAGATATAAATATTTCAATATGATTTGAAAGAAATGTTTAAAAGAATTTTGGAAGGAAATAAGTTCTGCACTCCCCTCTCTGTCGTTGGAAAATAATTTCGGTGATGAGTGCACGCATCATCATGTTCATTTTCGAGTTTCAAAGTGGAAAGATCGTTTTCGTAATTTTACTACACAAATTGTTTTGATAAACTAATCTTTATGTTTGATATATATAAAAGACATGATTGTATATATTATTATAAAATTACTGAAATGAACCCGGTTATTTAGTTCTTAAATTCCTATCAATTTAAAATTGAAATTATTATAATGAATGGAATCTTGACTATATTAATAATTGGAAACTTCTAAAATGAAATAAGAAATTTGATGTTAAGATGATAGTGAAATATATAAGAAACTATAATTTTGTAAACCATAAATAAAATGGAAATGAAAATAAGAAAATGTAACTATTGAACATTTTGTTATTTAAAATAAATATGGTAACTTGTATAACTTTATATTACATTTTGAAAACATATATATAACTTTCCAAAAGGTTAAAAGTTGAAATGTTAAAAAGAATATGTAATAGAATATTATACAGGTAAAACTTAGGAAAAATGAAAGTGTTCAATTGACTTACTTTTATAAATAAGAATTCTAATGTTATAAATTGTTATAAAGTTAAGTGAATAGTTTGAAATACAACTAATTAAATGTAATAAAAGTGAATGATGCAAGAAAAATGATTATAAGCTAAGGTTAATATTTAAGCTATCTATAATCAGATTAAATGGTAAAGGTGAATAATGTGAGTAAATAATTATAAACTTAAATTAAGATTGAAGTCATTTGTAATTAAAGTGAGTACTATATTAATTGAATAAGCATAACTTCAGAAAACATTGAAATGATTTAGAAATGGTGTTAATATTCAATAATACTTTATATGGAAGAATGAATGTGAAAGAGAAATAATATATAAATGATGAATTGAATTGTAAAGAAACTTGCCTAAAAATGTATAATCCAATAGTTTAAATAAAAAATAACTTATTAAGCATTGAATGTAAAGTAATAAAATGAAAGAAAATGACATTGTTTGAATAGGGAGAAATGAACTTTTGTAATTAATAACATAGGTAAATTAATGAAGATAACATTATATGAATGAGAAAAGAAAAGCAAATGATGAAAAAAGAGAGGAAAATCAATCAAAAATTTATATATGTGAAGTTAACTGAAATAAAATGTATATAATACTTTGATAATGAATTCATTTATGATCCAAATAATTGAAATAGATATAACTTACTAAGTAAAGAATGTGAACTAATGAAATAAGCTTTACTTGAATGTATGAAAATTAATTTTTGTAAGTAATGAATGTGAATTGAAGAAAATCATTATATGAATAAAATATGAACGATAAATGATGTGAAAAAGATAAATAGATTAAACTTAAAAATGTATTGAATTCTTTGTTTGTTAGGCTTATGGGTTAGTTGGGAAAGGATACTTCCATTTTGTATAGAGATGTAGAAATAATCTATGAAGTTATCTACGACTGTTGAGTGTATAGTTTACTTAGTAGTTTATTTATCATTTTTATATGATAAGAAGTTTTGAACCCAAACAAACCATTTGATTTGGTTGCTATGGATGGATGATTGCCCTCTTTATTGAAATGATGTTTGTATAGTTGTTTGCAAGTGACCATTGTTATATTATGGTGATTTGTTTGTTACTTATTGAAACAACATAAATATTTCCCTTTTATTTAATTATTAACTTCTTTAGATCATATAGGTGAAATACAGTTTATGGAAGCAATAGCTACTACTTTTGGTTACATAAAATAAGCGTGGTTGCCCGACAAATATGTACGTTCTCGGTTTACGGTTTTCTAGCGATATTATATTATTATTTTCATTGTTGGGATATTTTATTATGGAAAAATATGTGATATATATTTTTATTACTGACATATTATTTCTCCCAGACCTCTCCGTACAAAGGAGACTCTGCGGAAATTTTCTGTGAATTTTGGACTTAGAGAATTTTGCAAAATCTTTTCCAAACTTTTGTTAACTTTCATAAAAAAAGTATTTAATTGTTATAAATTGATATATTTTATTTAATTATTTAATTATGTAAATTACTTGTTTAAAAATTCAATATTTTGGATAAGATATATTGATAACTTAATTCATCCTTTTCCTTTTCAAGGATGAAAAGTTTTGAGTGGGGGAGAGTGTAACGACCCGTAAATTTAGGTGATTAAAAGTAGTTAATTCAATAAATTTTTGTGATTTAATGTTAGAAGAATTAAACATTTGTGGTTTAATAATAAGAATATAACTGGAATACAATGTGGTTGTATTAATTTAAGGTAGTTGATAACCGCTATAAATGCAATTCCAATTAATTAAAAATGACTAAAAGATTAATAATTGTATATAGATTGTAATTAATTATAATAATGTGTGTATTAATTGATAATTGGATTAAAAGAGTAATTGATGATTCAAATGTTGATTAACAAATGAAATAATGTGTAATAAATTATAATTGGATAGAATAAAAATAGTATAGTGTAAGTTGTTATAACATTTGCTTGTAAATAATAAACTATAAACTTACAAATATTATTAAATGTAGTAATGGTGACAATTGTTGGTTCTTACCAATATATTTAATCAATTGCAATTAAATATAATTTAATGTTACTTTAATATGAGTTAAGACGATAACTGTAATGGTAATTGTAATGAAATGTATAGAGATGTTAATTATATTCACAAGGCAATAACTGTAACGACCCGTAAAATTCGATGATTAAAATTGGTTAATTTAATATGATTTTGTAATTAAATCTAGAAAGAAATAAAAAAAACTTTATAAAATTAATGAAATAGTGTAAATTGTTGCACTTGGATACAAATATAAAATAAGTAAATAAGTGTAAGTGCTGTATAACTAAAGGTATTTGTATATAATTAATAGTAATTGAATGAATTCGGTATTATGTATGTAATTATAAAACTTGGTTGAAGTATGATAAACTTAAGTGTAACCTTAGCTTGTAAACAATTATTTTAAGTTGCCTGTTAAATTAGTTGGTTGAATTGGAATTTAAATTTAAATTTAATGAATACAAATAAAGGTTACAATAATGGGAATGAGAATATGGCAAGTAAATGAAAGGTAAACAATAGTAACCAGTTTATAGCGTAATAATAGGCATAATATAAAGACGAGAATTTAATTCAAATTAATGGAAATAATGTAGATGTTATACTTAGCTACAAATTGGATATATGGAAACAAATGTAAGCGCTCAATTAATTAATGAATTTGAATTTTAATAAATGGTAATTGAATAAAAATCAATGTTCTGTAAATAATCATATTATTTGCTTGGAAGTAATAAACTCAAAGTTAATTAAATTTTAATGGTTACAATTGTATAAGTTACCTATTTGTTTAGTTCATAAAAATATAATTTGAAAGCAATTACAGTAATTGACTTAATTAGCGGAATCCCAATTATTTGAAAAAATTGTAAAGTTATAATTGATTGAAATTTGTAAATTGTGAATGAATTAAAAGTTATATTAATTGATGAAAATAATACGTAATGAATTGTAGTTTGATAGGATCAATGCTAGAGAGTAATTATAATAGATTTTGTTTGATAATAAAGTAAGAATGAGACTAAATTAGGCAATTTGGTGATAATCATTAATTGTTTACCCATTTATTTCATCTTTTGAATTGGACCCATTGAATTTAAAACGTAACTAAAAACTACGTTAATGGAAATTAAGAGAAAATTTGAGAATAATAATGTAATAAGCCATGAACCTGGGTTAATTTCATCTGTTGGATAATAATGAATTGAATAATAGAATGAAAAGTAAATTAAATAGAATAATTGGAAATTTAATTTACAATTTTTAATATAATGAAATTGAAAATTTAACACTGCAATCGATAGATTAATCAACTTTAAATTGACATCTAAAATTGTTTAAATTATTGTAGATGATTAAGAAATATAAAAGTGATAAAATCGTCAATTATAGAATTGAAATTAAAAATTGGATTTAATTAATTAATTATTAGTTTATTTAATTAACTGTAAAAATAGCCTTTTTGGCCACTGAATAGGATTTTGGCGAAACCAGTTTCATCGGATCCATAATGATGAAATATTATAGGATTTCAAATTTCGTAATGATCGGGTTTGTCGTTTGATCGTACGGACTCGAAACGCCTTGAAATTGATGAAATTAAAATCAGTTGAAATCAATTTGAAAATAAATTGATTTTAGCATAATTTCTTCATACGATGGAATTTGGACTTGAAACCTTTTCCATTGCGTTTAAAATATTTTAAAACATCTATTATGACATACGGGTTGACCCAATTTCGTTTCGGAGTCAGAACGGGCTTTTCGGGCCATTCATCGTTTAGCGTGTTTATAAATCGGGTCCATCTATTCTATTTCAATCTTGCCTATATATACCCTGTTATAAACCCTAGCCTACCTCTATTGCTCATTTGTCTATGCGTACAATTCCTCTTCACCTCCTTATTTCAATGGCAAACAATTCCAAATCCAATTGCAATTCAAAAATCAAATTGAAATTTCAAACTCCTCAAAAAAATTCAGAAAATTTATATATCGAAGCTCTTGATGTACGCATCTCATATCTGCAGTTTGTTTCTCGATCTGAGTTTGTGAGTGGCCAGAAATTGAAGGTTTATCCTCGACCGTCCGTTGCATTGCGATCAACTGTGTCAGATCGTCAAATCAGGGGTACCATCGCGTAGAGGGTACCAAGCTCGGCTCATCAAAATAGGTTGTGTGTCAAATCGACGGCTAGATCGTCGAAATAAATTTGCTTAGGGTTACATATTACTGGCGGCGGTTGGAAACATTAGGGCACCAGTGATGGGTTGCAGTGGTCGTTGGGCCCAGGCGAGGTGGCGGTTCACCTGGGTATGGGCACGGTGGGGTTGAGCTAGGCGCCGCGGCGTTTGAACGTGGGGCGGCGTGTTTTGTTGTTCGGGGCAAGGGTTTTCGTTGTGCTGTCTCATGCGTTCTGGAAGAGGAAGGCAGTAACGTGATGGTGACGTGGCACATGGGGTGGTTAGTGTTGTTTTGTTTTTTTTTTTTTTTAATTTCAAATTCCATTCGTTCTAAATGCTATAACTTCTACGTACGATGTCTGATTTACACGCAGTTTTCTCCGCTAGGTTCGTATGGAAATTCCGGACATTTTGACATTGGTTTGGACGAATTCTAAGGCTGTGTAAATTTTGGGTTTAAATTGAATTTAAATTCAAAAGATGAGTGTTTTAACCCACTCACAACTTATAAAATTTCTTATGTGTGTAAAATTGATACATGATGTGATTTGAAATTTATTTATGATTGTTTGGCACATTTTTAATCATCATCTCAGTTAAATTTAATTTACTAAATTAAATTTTTATTTAATTTATTATTGCATATAAACTACCGGTTAGATAGATTGTTTAATTTATTATTGAATATTAACTATCAGTAATTACCTGTTATTTATTATATGCTCTATATTGATGTCATTGTTAAATTGGATGACGGTTATAATAAATGGTTGATGACTGATTTGGATGAATGGATGTTGTATTTTATATTGTTTTAAACTACAAACTGTTATGCACTTTATTTCATTCGGGATTGCGGTTTGAAATGACATAACCATAATTATTATTTTAAATTACGGATTGAAATGATAAATATCCGTATCACTTGACCGTAGGATAGAAAATTATATACAGACACCGTCGCTCTATATATATAAATATTTTGAAAATGATTTCTATGGTTTTGGATAGAATTATACGGGTTAAATAAATATTGATCATTTTTGATATTATATAAAAATATTATATATATATAGTTAAACTCATGTATTTAAGCTATGTATAAATCTGTTTAATGACAATAAGTTAAGAAATGGAGTTTGATTTATTAAAATAATTATGGTTAAGTATTTAAATCATATTTTTATATAGAGGTTATAATAATTTAAATAAATTAAGATTTGCAAGATAAAATATGAAATGGATGTGAATTAGATTATTTAAGAATTTTACTCGAATAAAATTTGATTTGAAATTTAGATAAATTTGAGATTTTATGAAATTGAATTTATTTAAGAATTAAACCAACAGGGTCGATGTGAAATTTAATAAATTGAAAATTTTAAGAGGTATAATTATTATAACTTGATTTTTTGGGTCTAGGTGAATTAAATGATTATTTCAAGTATAATGAATTGAAGGCAATATCTAGTTATTTGAAATTTGAGTTTTACTTGAATAATAAGGGGTTTATTACATAAAATATTTCAGAACTAAATGATAGGAAATTTAATTGTTGAATCGAAATTATCAAATTTAATTTTGAAATTTTGTAATATTTAAAGCCTTGAAATATATTGAAATTGAAATGTTTATAGAAATTGCAATGTTTCGAAGTTATGAATTTCATAGCATTATGTCATAAAGGTGTTAAAATTTCAAATGTTTGGGTTTGAAGTATAAAATTTGGTTGCTCTATGATTTTAAAAAGGGGATATATTGGAAATAAAATGATATTATATTGATTTGAAATAAAAGGAATATCATGTTGATTTGGTTTTTAAATTTGAAATGATATCGTATTTATATGGTTTTTGAAATAAATATTGTATCCTGGTTTTGAAATATAAATTATTTTGAAATGACCGCGGTGTTATAATAACGTTGGGTTGTTCAAGAGACCGGGATCGGAAGTTGTCATACTCACTGCCTACTCTGGAAACCACTTTAACAACCGTGTACGCGGTGGAGATTCCAAAATGAAGCAGGATGGTGACGGCGTTTCCTTTGAGGTAAATACATGGACCCGACTCCCGTGTGTGACGACCCAGAATTTCTAGTAATTTAAATTTGAATAGATGACTGATTTTAAAATATTTAAAAGTTAATTTTAACTTGAATTCTAGATACCAATATTTACTTGATAATTAAATCATTGAAATATATAGTTTAAATATTGAATTTAACAATTGAAATTGGATAAATTTTTGAATCTAAAAATTTCTAAGCCTGACTAATATAATTTGAAGGCTTATAAAATTTATAACGATGATACTGAAGATAATAGAATGGTTGAAATTTAATTTAAAGGTGATTTGTTCAGTTTTCAAATCATATCGTTTAAATTGAATTTAAAAATAGCCTTTCGAGGCACAGTCTCGGAATTCGACGAAACCAGTTCCATTGGATCCATAATAGTTAGTTATTATCGGATTTCAATTTTCATAGCGATCAGAGTTGTCGTTTGACCCTGGCAGCTCAAAACACTTCGAACTATTTCAATCGATTTCATTTAAAATTGATCGTTTACTTCCGTAACTCGCGCATACGATCAAATTAGCCTCCGGAACATATTCCATTGTGTTCAGAATGCGAGTATAACCTTATACATGTCTGTCGGCATGTCTGATTTGGGGTTCGGGATTTCGCGTTACACAACACGAGATATTTTCAATATTCAATTATATTATATTCACGCGTATTCAAGAAGCTTCTCCAACCCTATATCTCATCCTCCTCCCCTCTCTAACTTGCAACAGTAAATCGAACATATCTAAAAATAGAAAAAAATCGAAATCAAATTGATGGCCACAGTTCAAGCCAAGTTTTATTTCAATCGAATCCGTAAAAAAGAGGAACGAATGGTCGCGTTCGAACACGAGCGCGTTGATAACGAGAGTCGTGAGCTCGTATTCGAGCTAGGGTTTGGATGTCGCGATTGATGGTAGAGGGTTCGAAGCCGAGCTCGAGTGCGGTGGCTGTAGTCTCGTGGAGGCCCGCGAGCATAGGGAAGCACGCGTGCGATCTGGAGGTGGCGATAGCGTGGATCTAGGGTTGGGAGCCGTGACGACTCGCGACCGAATTTTTCTATGAGTAATTTCATTTTATTTTTCCTTTAAGAGTTTTAAAAGTTGGATAATTTCTTGGTTCATCTGATTAAATCGAAGGAGTGTTTGAGTAAGTGAATCTGTTGATTTATTTGTTAATTTGAAAATTTATTAAATCTATTTAGATTGAAATCGGTAACAGAAAAGAAAAAGAATTCGCAGTAAATCAAAATATGATATAAACAGAAATGTATGTGTATATATATATATATATATATATATATTTACAGTTAAGGTTTTGGAAAAAGGGCAGAAATTTTAAAGGTACGAGGTTTTTATAAAAATGGATTTGAAATCTATATGGATTATTTTATTAGTATATAGGTAGTTTCAAAAAGAATTAAAGATTTTATATAGAAAGGATTTTGAAAGAAATGTATGGGAATTTTAAATAATTGAAAAGTTTATATAAAATTAGACTTTTGTATTGGTATAATTTAATTTTTAAAATATATGTAATTTTAAAGAAAGAAAAATAAAATAAATATACATTTACACATTTTTATTCACTAGTTTATTTAAATAGTATTCGTGTGATTAACCTATTCAATTTATTTTGGAACTTAAAATATATTTATTAAAAGAAAAATTGGGTTAAATAAAATTTTGGGTTAATTAAATTTATTTAAGGGAAATTAATTGTTTGGTTAATTTAAATATTAATAAATTGTATGATGTTTATTCAAGGTTTAAAATCATGGAAACAAGCCAGTTTGGGAGGGTTTTCAAACGACAGGATATAAGGTGAGTAAATCTCACTCTGTTGGATTTTTATTTAAATTTAAATGGTTAAATTTAAATAATTGGTTGGATGATTAAATTGATTAGTTGTGTACTGATGATGATATGACCTTGGTTTTGGTTGGTTCTCGAGTTAATTATGGGTTGACTCAAAGTAGTCGAGTTTTTAAATTATTTTAGACTTAGAAGTTATAAATAAGAAAATGTTTTCGCTTTAATGTTGTTAAGGGCTTAATAATTTGTGATTCATCAAACTAGTAGAGTGAATTAAAATGGATAATTTATTAATTCAATTAATTAATGATTTGGACTGATTAATTTAGTAATTAGGGATTTGAATTAATTAATGAAGGTTTAAGTTCATTTATTAAGTTTCATTAGTGTAGAATAATCAATGGATGGTTGATAGGTAATTACTTAATGAAATTAATAAAATATAATTACTTTGTGTAATTGATTAAGAGATTAATCAAGATAATGAATTAAGGAATAATTAATTTATTTAATGAAGTAAATAAAAAAGATAGTTAATTACGGTTCGGGATTAATCGAAAATGATTAACACTGTGGTTTAATTAATGTAATTAAATTTGACTAGGATAAATTAAAATATAATTGGAAACCATTAAATTATATAAGTAATGGTGTAACTAAAGATTGGTAAATTAAAATTGATTAATCCATAATAATGACTTATGAGAAATTAATTAATATAAGTAAGTAAGAATTAATGTAATTAATATTGTTAATTAATTGATGAAGTAATTAAGATTACTTAATGATTTTTGTTAAGAATAAATATTGTGAAGTTAATTAATGATAATCTCTTGAATGAAATTAAAGAATAATTAATCCAAGTACATAAATTAAGATGAATGATGAAGGAATGATTGAATTATTTGATTTGAAATTAATTAATTGACAAGTAAAGAAATCTAAGTGACTGAGGTTAGAAATTCAATTAGAATCAGTTGAATTAATTTGGAAGTGATCAAATTTGCTTATGGATGATTGAATGGCCTTGGATGCTTTGAATGAGTTGATATCTCCAGTATGAAATGTTGTGTACTTCATTTGGATAACTTGGGTTAGGATGATGACATGAGACTCGAAGAGGCCGGGATCGGGTATTGGGTATTGGGAAATACCCGAAACCACTTCGAATTCATATAAATTGTTATGTTAAATTAATAGTTGGGATGGAATGATTTAAGTGAATCGGACTATTTGATCTAAATTTTGTCACTTACAAAATTTATATGTGAAATAAGTGATGTCTATAATGAATTGTGGACTGTGAATTGATATGAGTTACCCGGGTTCTATATAAGTTATATGCTTTGTATTCCATGTTGGATGGGTTTACTCACGCTGGTTTCCAGCCTGACCCGGGGTGTTACTTTGGTGTAATGCTCGAGTCAGACCGAGTATTAGAGATTTTTAGGTAAGGACATTTTGGAGCTCAGGAGGCAAGATGGATGGCAGGAACGTATAGAGTAATTCTGCTGTATTATAATTTTGTAAATCTGAGACATGTTGATTTGTATATATTCAGTGTCTATATATATGTGTAACTCTGATGTATTAAAATGTAACCGACAGATTATTATTCCTTTGTAAACTGTTATTTATTTATTATTATATTTTATCTACTGTGAATGTGAGTTGTTGGTGCTTCTGATCTTCTTCTTTTGTCTCTTTCTTCTTTTCATAACTATCTAGAATTTTCGGCTTCGAAAATTTCGGGTCGTTACAGTTGATACCAGAGCTGAAAGGTTAAGCGAGAACCTTGGCTCTGGTAGGGATTACTCATTAAATAGGGTCCAAAGTACTCTAGAATGAGTTGAGTGTGTGTGCATATATATATATATATATATATATATATATATATATGAGAGCGTACTTGTTATTTTCCTATATAAAGGTTTTAAATGATTTTATATAAAAATATATTATGGTATATATAGCAATATTTTTCTTTTAATCAATATTAAGGAGATTGGATGTAAAATAAATGGAAGTAAATTAAGAAGTAATATAATACAACTAAATTGAAATCTTGAATTGAAATTACATTAAGTGGTTACAGAAATACAACCAAATTAAAATTAAATTGATTGAAAATGAATTTTATAACTAGAACTCAGAAATTTAATTGTTTAAAAACTTTAAATGAACAAATTTAGTTTGGTTTAAAAAGTTAAACCAACCTTTGGGAATTAACTCGAATTTATTTAATTCGGGATAGTTTAAATTTGATCTTTAATATACAGAAGTAAGAATAATATAAAAAGGAAATGGGTATCTAGATATGATTACCTTGGGTATTACCGTAAATAGTTTTTATGATCAATAATGATATATTTGTTATTAAGTAAGCCAAATGAAGTAAATTTATAAGATGAGTATAACTTCTAAATTAAAGTAGGTTTTAAAATTGTGAAGTTTTAAAACCTAAGTTTAGAAAACAATCAATTGTTTCAAAGAGTTAAAGAAATAACAAATAATATAAATATAGTCTTATTTTAAAATAAGAAATGTTTGGAAGATTTTTAAGGGATTTGTTTGAAATTAAAACCAAGGGTGGTTTAAAATTTAAAGGTAACCTGGAGTGTAAAGGAAATAAATATGAAATAAACTCAAAGGTTGAGTTTTGAATTTTCCTTGAAATGTGGAGCGAAACCCAAAGTGAAGCAAGTTTTAAACTTAAGGGGAAAGATTATTAAACTGAAGGTTTAAAATCTGAATGGGAATTGGGATTTAAATTCAAGAAGAAATTGAAAAGATATTGAAATTGAAGTGAGTTCAATTGATAATAGTCCAAAATTGATTGGAATAATTTGAAATTATAATTAAAGTGAACAGGATTAAAATCAAATGGAATTTGATTTAAATTGGGAAAGAAATCAGGATTGATTCAACTTGAATTGGGACTGAATCAAGTCCAATGGAAATTGGAGTTATTTAAATTGAAATTGGGTCAATTTAAATGGAAGTGGAAATTTAAATTGAATTGATGGGAAAGTGAACAGTTTTGACTTTGGACTATTTTCAATATAAATTGTTTTAATATAAACTTATTCTTCCAAGCGATTAAATATATACAACCTTTCTTTTTAAAACCAAATTATTTTATATTTGTTTCACGATTATTTTTGGAACTATTTAACAATTTTTCAACTGTTTTATAAACTAATTACTATTTTTCAACTATGTCACAAACTAATTTCTATTTTACAACTATTTTGCAATTATCTAAAATTTCTAAAACTATTTAACTATTTTTCAACTATTTTATAATTAGTTAACTATTTTATAGCTATTTTGGCAAACTAATAATTATTTTTCAACTACTTATCTATTTTTAAAATTTTCAAGCTATTTTCTAAATATAAACCGGTCGGAGTTCAAACTGTTATTGATTAAATACCTAATTGAGATAAGGATTGAAGATATGATCCAAATGAGAATTAAGGCAATTATAAATAAGTGAATGGGAATTAAAGGAAATGTGAATAGAAAGGAAATTGATTTGGCTAATAATCAATGAAGTTAAATACGTAGGATATACGTATATTATTCTATTCGCATAGTGATTTGATCCAGATTCGAGCACAGAATGTCGAGATAGTTTATCGATCCGAGTTGGGATTTCTCACTCGATTTTTGACGACGAACCTGGATATGGATTATTGATTGGTTCTGAATATTCTCTATCATAGTTATGGCTATGCAAGGAGAATGACGGTTTCTAATCTAGAAATCAGATCTGTGTTCGCACTAGGAAGTCGGATGGACGATGCTAGTTCGGAAGTGGAATTGTGTGATCGAGTGAGCGATCGGATTGGTATAGCGTACGGATGATAAGTGTACATCGTACAGTTTTGAATGAAATTGATATTGAAAAGAGTAATCAAATTTGAATATTTGATTTTGAATAAATGAAGCTATATATCTTTGTTATATAAGATAAATCTCCCCTTGTTGGATCTATTGACGAAAAAAGAGGATTTTGAAGGTGTTTGAAGTATAAAAGGAGTTTTATACAAGTTTGAAATGATCCAAAGTTTTAAAAAGTATATATATATATTTACGTATATATAAAGGATCTAATGAGGATTTTGGAAAAAGGTTTTGGGAACCTTTGGAATTGGAAAGGCTTTTGATTTTTGGGTAAAATCAATATTGAAATTTAGAAAGCCTAGTTTGAGAATTATCGATTTTGGGATAATCGATTTTGTAAAGAGCTTTGTATGAGATCATACTAGGTGTATGACTTGAAAGATACTATATGTGTATAGTATAAAGTGTTTTGATGATGGCTCTGGGGAAAAAAGCGCTCCCATGAAATGAACTTCTCAGGAGCGCCACTGGGTGGTGCTGCCTTGAGCCTCAAGGGGGTTCTAAAGTTGATCCTGTGAGGAGTCCGGATAAAACTAGTTCCTGAGGATTATGAGTAGTGTGTACCATAGCGAAAATCGTGTGTGCCGCTAAGAGCCAACAGCCTACTTTGATTTTATATCGGTAGACTGCGACCTATGGTAACATAGCGAAAGTCGTGTGTGCCGCTGAGAGCCAACAGTCTACTTTTGATTTTACATCAGTAGACTGCGACCTATGTAGGAGTGGAGAAGATTCATTTTGACTGTGAAAATCGTGTGTGCCACTGAAAGCCAACAGTTACATGGACTTTTGCTGCGATGACAACGTAAACTTGGAATGTAACTGCAATCTGTTGTGGGTTCCATGATGTAATCGAGGGGCGCGGAGTGCCTACAGTTACATGGACTTTTGCTGCGATGGCAACGTAATCCAGGATGTAACTACGACCATGGATGGGGGTGATGATTTCCAGAGCATTCTCACAAAGAAATTTCCTCAATTTTCAAAAGCTATTTTCTATATTTTCAATAAAATTATTTTTCAAGTATTTTCACTGGATGTTGAGAATCAGTCTGCTAAGTACTTGTAACTTTTCAGTCCTACGCCTGATTAACGTATGACTGAATTTCTGTGAGAACAATGATGGACTGATTGAAACATCGAGTTATAAGAAGTATTTTTTTATAAAATGCTATTTTAATAGTACTATGTGAATTTAAAAGCATTTCTAGAATTTTAAAATAAAAGAGTTGGAATTTTGGAAAATAAAGGTGGAATCCAAACTGGAATTATAAAATAAAATTTGAACTCAGGAAAATTTAATGAAATGATTTTTGTAATAAAAGTTGGAAGTAAGCTAATCGGCTAAATAAATTATTTGACAGAATATATTAATAAAATTTAACTCGGTCAAATAAATGGATTGTAAGTTAATAATGGAGTTTGGAAATGAATTCGAATTGTAATAGAATTCGACTTGGATTTGATAATGAATTAAATAAGTGGAGATGCCGTAACATAAAAATAAAATAGAGTTGAATCGAAATAGTGATGGTTTGTATTATGAATAAAACTCGAGTGTAATATGAATAATATCTAATGGAATTTGCAAGTAAATTAGATATAATGGAAGTGTTGTCAAATGAAATGAAATTGAATTATAATAGACATGGTTTGAATTGCAAACAAAACCCAAGTGAATAAAAATAAACCAAGAATGGCTTTGTATTAATAAAATAAATTTGAAAATGAATTAAGTAAGTGAATTAAAAATTTAAATATGGGGTGGATAAATGGGTTAATCAAATAAAAAAATAAATGGATGAAGTCTGCTTGAATAAAAATTAAATAAAATTTTTAGTTGGTATTGGGTGATTAGAATGGAAGATTATTAAATAAAAAAGGTTTGGGTTAAATTTATTTTTGGGAAATGGATATTAATATAAGCATTGAATGTTGTAAAGCTCAATGAAATAGTTTTAAATGAATCCAGTGCGGAGATAAAATGAAATGCAATGAATGGGTGGTGAATAAATTAGAAATGAAATGGAATTGAATACAGAATGAGTTGGAATTGATCTGAAGTAGTTATAAATTAAAACGGATACACTATTAAGCGAATGTCGTCGAATTTGCATAAAAATAGTTGTCGTTTGACGTAAACGAAGGTAAAGAGATTCTATAAACTAATAAAAGCAAATAAAATTGATTTTTAATCATTTGAAGTGAATATGAGCTTGTTTGGATTGTAAATAAATTGAATGTAAGCAATTGAGTTGTAAACCATTAGAAATTGAAGGAAATGGTATATAACTTTGTTGAAAGAAATTGAATAAACTTTAAAATCATATAAATCGCTTATGGGAAGCGTTTGGTGCTTGTTGTTTATGTTATGCTTGTGATTAGCTATTGAAAGTAAGTGAAATGCTAATAAATTTTCTATATATGGCACTTACATATTAAATTGAGTAAGTACAGGTACCTGAAGGCCGTTTGGCTGGATTTGGTTGAACTAATTGCTAAAATAAATAAGTTGCTTGCTTAAAATGCTAAATAAAGGTACGCCTACGCAATAACAATAGGAAATATGAACTGTTTTTGCTTTTTCTGACCATGTGGGTCGATGTATATATATATATATATATTTACATCTCTTGTCAAATTGCAAAAGCTCCTCCGTACAAAGGAGACTCTGCCAAAAATTTCTAAAAATTTTGGGAGCTAGAAAATTTTTGGAAAAATTTTTGTTAACGACAAAATGATTTCAAATTGGAAATTAAAGTAAAGTAGTAAATGAAACTCATATGAATCAGTTATAAATGAAAGATAAAATTTAATATTCAAAATTGAAGACAAATCGAAGTCATATGGAAATGGGAAAAACTAATTTGAAGTAGATATGAAACCTATGTAAGGAAATGTATAAAATGATTGGAAAGGTTACGATTGGATATTATTGCTAGTAAGATATGCAAGTATTATATGGAAAAATGAAATTGGATTTGATTTCAGGAAATAATGTAAATTGCCCCACAAAAAGGTATGTATTTAAATTTCTGTATGAAATTGGGCTTGGTTTTTGATCTAACCATTTGGCTTTCTGTTTTCTTTTTGGAATTTGGGAGCCCGTAGAGGCCTTTTGTAGTTGTACCGAGCTAGCCGCGCAAGGGAGATGCTGGAAAAAAATTTCGGGAATTTAGGGAGTTAGAAAATTTTTGAAAAAAACTGGATAATTCAAAATTTGCTTTTAAATTGAAATTTAAATGATTGGGCAAAAGGGTATTGTTTGAAAATTATAGAAGGTTGTGGGAAGTTGGTTGAGGTGATAGTGGGTCTTTAATAAAAGATGATAGAATGTTGAACTGTTGGTTTTGGAAAAAAGTAAATGGGTTTTGAACCATTCCTCCTAACTGGTGATTCCGGGGACGAAATTCTTTTAAGGGGGGAGGAATGTGACAACCCGGAATTTCTAACAATTTAAATTTGAATAGATGATTGATTTTAAAATATTTAAAAGTTAATTTTAACTTGAATTATCAATATTTACTTGATAATTAAATCATTGAATTATATAGTTTAAATATTGAATTTAATAATTGAAATTGGGTAAATTGTTGAATCTGAATATTTCAAAGCCTGTTTAAAATAATTTGAAGGCTTATAAATTTATAACGATGATACCGAAGATAATAGAATGGTTGAAATTTAATTTAAAGGTGATTTGTTCAGTTTTGAAATCATATCGTTTAAATTGAATTTAAAAATAGCCTTCCGAGGCACAGTCTCAGAATTTGACGAAACCAGATCCATTGGATCCGTAATAGTTAGTTATTATCGGATTTCAATTTTCGTAGCGATCAGAGTTGTCGTTTGACCCTGGCAGCTCAAAACGCTTCGAACTATTTTAATCAATTTGATTTAAAATTGATCGTTTACTTGCGTAACTCGCGCAGACGATCAAATTAGCCTCCGAAACACATTACATTGTGTTCGGAATGCGGGTAAAACCTTCTAAACATCTGTCGGCATGTCTGATTCGGGGTTCGGGATTTCGTGTTATACAACGGGAGATATTTTCAATATTCAATTATATTATATTCACGCGTACTCAAGAAGCTTCTCTAACCCTATATCTCATCCTCATCCCCTCTCTAACTTGCATCAGTAAATCGAACATATCTATAAAAAAAGAAAAAAAATCGAAATCAAATTGATGGTCGTAGTTCAAGCCGAGTTTTATTTCAATCGAATCCGTAAAAAAAAAGGAAAGAACGGTTGCGTTCGAATGCGAGCGCGTTGATAAGGAGAGTCGTGAGCTCGAATTCGAGCTAGGGTTTGGAAGTCGTGATCGATTATAGAGGATTCGAAGCCGAGCTCAAGTGCGGTGGCTGTAGTCTCATGGAGGGCCGCGAGCGTAGGGAAGCACCCGTGCGATCTGGAGGTGGCGATTGTGTGGATCTATGGTTGGGAGCCGTGACGACTCGCGGCCGAATTTTTCTGTGAGTAATTTCATTTTATTTTTCCTTTAAGAATTTTAAAAGTCGGATAATTTCTTGGTTCAACTGAGTTACTCGAAGGAGTGTTCAAGTAAATGAATCTATTGATTTATTTGTAAATTTGAAAATTTATTAAATCTATTTAGTTTGAAATCAGTAACAGAAAAGAAAAAGAATTTACAGTAAATCAAAGTATGATGTAAACAGAAATATATATATATATATATATATATATATATATATATATATATACAGTTAAGGTTATCGAAAAAGGGCAGGAATTTTAAAGGCACGAGGTTTGTAGAAAAATTGTAGATTATTTTATTAGTATATAGGTAATTTCAAAAAGAATTAAAGATTTTATATAGAAAGGATTTTGAAAGAAATGTATAGGAATTTTAAATAATTGAAAAGTTTATATAAAATTAGACTTTTGTATTGGTATATATTAAGTTTTAAAATATATGTAATTTTAAAGGAAGAAAATTAAAATAAATATACATTTACACATTTTTATTAACTAGTTTACTTTAAATAGTATTTGGGAGATTAACCTATTCAATTTATTTTTGGAACTTAAAATTTATTTATTAAAAGAAAATTTGGGTTAAATAAAATTTTGGGTATTTAAATTTATTTAAGGGAAATTAATTGTTTGGTTAATTTATATATTAATAAATTGTATGATGTTTATTCAAGGTTTAAAATCATGGAAACAAGCCAATTTGGGAGGGTTTTCAAACGACAGAATTTAAGGTGAGTAAATCTCACTCTGTTGGATTTTTATTTAAATTTAAATGGTTAAATTTAAATAATTGGTTGGATGATTAAATTGATTAGTTGTGTACTGATGATGATGTGACCTTGGTTTTGGTTGGTTCTCGAGTTAATTGTGGGTTGACTCGAAGTAGTCGAGTTTTTAAATTGTTTTAGACTTAGAAGTTATAAATAAGAAAATGTTTTCACTTTAATGTTGTTAAGGGCTTAATGATTTGTGATTCATCAAACTAGTAGAGTAAATTAAAATGGATAATTTATTAATTCAATTAATTAATGATTTGGATTGATTAATTAAGTAATTAGGGATTTGAATTAATTAATGAAGGTTTAAGTTCATTTATTAAGTTTCATTAGTGTAGAATAATCAATGGATGGTTAATAGGTAATTACTTAATGAAATTAATAAAATATAATTACTTTATGTAATTGATTAAGAGATTAATCAAGATAATGAATTAAGGAATAATTAATTTATTTAATGAAGTAAATAAAAAAGATAGTTAATTACGGTTCGGGATTAATCGAAAATGATTAACACTGTGGTTTAATTAATGTAATTAAATTTGACTAGGATAAATTAAAATATAATTGGAAACCATTAAATTATATAAGTAATGGTGTAACTAAAGATTGGTAAATTAAAATTGATTAATCCATAATAATGACTTATGAGAAATTAATTAATATAAGTAAGTAAGAATTAATGTAATTAATATTGTTAATTAATTGATGAAGTAATTAAGATTACTTAATGATTTTTGTTAAGAATAAATATTGTGAAGTTAATTAATGATAATCTCTTGAATGAAATTAAAGAATAATTAATCCAAGTACATAAATTAAGATGAATGATGAAGGAATGATTGAATTATTTGATTTGAAATTAATTAATTGACAAGTAAAGAAATCTAAGTGACTGAGGTTAGAAATTCAATTAGAATCAGTTGAATTAATTTGGAAGTGATCGAATTTGCTTATGGATGATTGAATGGTCTTGGATGCTTTGAATGAGTTGATATCTCCAATATGAAATGTTGTGTACTTCATTTGGATAACTTGGGTTAGGATGACATGAGACTCGAAGAGGCCGGGATCGGGTATTGGGAAATACTCGAAACCACTTCGAATTCATATAAATTGTTATGTGAAATTAATAGTTGGGATGGAATGATTTAAATGACTCGGACTATTTGATCTAAATTTTGTCACTTATAAAACTTATATGTGAAGTAAGTGATGCCTATAATGAATTGTGGACTGTGAATTGATATGAGTTACCTGGGTTCTATATAAGTTATATGCTTTGTATTCCATGTTGGATGGGTTTACTCACGCTGGTTTCCAGCCTGACCCGGGTGTTACTTTGGTGTAATTCTTGGGTCAGACCGAGTATTAGAGATTTTCAGGTAAGGACGTTCTGAAGCTCAGGAGGCGAGATGGATGGCAGGAACGTATAGAGTAATTCTGATGTATTATAATTTTGTAAATCTGAGACATGTTGATTTGTATATGTTTAGTGTCTATATATATGTGTAACTCTGATGTATTAAAATGTAATCGACAGAATATTATTCCTTCGTAAACTGTTATTTATTTATTATTATATTTTATCCGCTGCGAATGTGAGTTGTTGGTGCTTCTGATCTTCTTCTTCTATCTCTTTCTTCTTTTCATAACTATCTGGAATTTTCGGCTTCGAAAATTTCGGATCGTTACACCGTGAGTTGGCATAAGGTGGCTAAAACAGGAGCAATCGACGGGTTAAGAAGGTAGCCCCTTTTATCGGACACATCCCTTCTATATTACACTCTGACTTTGGATTGATTCGGTAGCCACTTTTGATTTTTGATTTGGGGGTATGGCTCGAGGTGGGCGGTGGCTGCACGCTACGCGTTGCCACCTACCCGGAAGCGTAATTGGTATATCTACCCTGGCATTGCCTAGTTGTGCCGTGTCGCCTACCCTAGCACGCCTTGTACGAGTTTGGTTTTCTCCCGTAGCCCGCGTGGTATCCTTTGGTGGCTTCCCGATCAGGAGGGACTATGATATTGGATGGACTACTGGGACTATTACGTGTTAAGGGCTATATGGGTAACCCCTTAATGCTATGAAAAAGTAAGTTTGTTTTACTATAGACATTATTATAATAGCGAAATATTACTACATAGTAAATAGTTTAATTGATCCTTAGGAGATGTGAATCCCGAGCATTTTTTAAGTTACTACACTCACGTTAGACACTGGATAGGAGATGTCAAATCCCGTACATATCTCTGACACTGTTCTACTCATATTTTACCGTTGATTTAACTTACATAAGATCTTTTAGTTCTGACTCGAGTGTTTTGTCTTTTCAATTCACTCGTGTCAGCCTGAGCATTCCAGGATTTGAAGACCTTATTTCTGGAGGATGAAAACAAAGATTGTAGTACTATTATTATATACTATATTGTTCCGCCGCATCACACTTTTCCGCTGCATTAATATTTATTATTCTCTGGTATGTGTAACTCTGAAATGTATGGTATAAGTATAATCGAATATTTTGTAAAAGAGCTTCATGAACCGTATATTTAATTATTATATTTTATCGTTCTGCTGCAAGATTCTATTTTTTTTCTTTCTCTGCGTTTTCTTACTTACCCCATAATAATCCGCCCTTTTGTATGATTTAAGTCTGACGTGTGTGGTTTATCGTTGATTTAAAGTGTACGAAAAGGCGGGACATTACATCTGGTATCAGAGCCAGGTTTAGTGATAAATCTTTGCTTTGTGGGGTTTGACTCTTTATTAATAGGGTAGTAATACCCTATGATGAGTCGCTGAGTGTATAGATGAGAGAGCGTATTTGTTAATGTTATAAAAAGGTTTTAATATTGTGTTAATTTGTTCCGTTTTGTATTTATAAATTCGGGTTGATGCATGGGACGCTATGACATCAATAGGGATTTCCATATACTTAATAGGATAGACGAGCACAATATTTTTTTTGAATATAGGTGAATGAAATAATTTTGCCTACTATATTTTCTATATATAAAATAATTTTTTATAAAGGTTATATTTGGTTATAATATATTGGTTGTTAAGTAGTGTAATCTATAAATATTAGTAAAATAAGATTGAAAATAAAATAAATGAAAGATTGGAAATTTAGAACTTAATTTCCGGGGTTTTGAAAATTTCTTTCAAATGATTTGGAATATAAAAATAATATTATTTAGAAGTATTTTCTGATATAAACATTTCAATACAATTTGAAATAATTGTTGTAAAGGAACTTTGAAAGGAAATAAATTCCATACTCCCCTCTCTGTCGTTGGAAAATAATTTCGGTGATGAGTGCACGCAACGTTTATTTTTGAGTTTCTAAGTGGGAAAGCCACTGCAGTAGTTTTACTGCAGATTTACTTTGATAAACAAATATAAATTTTTAATTGTTTTAAATATAATTGGATATATAAATACGTTTATCTATTATTTTAAAATGATTTGAGATTCAACCCGGTATTTAGTTCTTAAGTTTCCATTAATTAATAGTTTCAATTATAGTAGTGAATTGGAACACAGGTAATTAATAATTGAAACCTTAAATTTCCATTAATTAATAGTTTCAATTATTGTAGTGAATTGGAACGCAGGTAATTAATAATTGAAACCTCTAAAGGAAATAAGAGATTTAATGCTAAGTTATAAATTAAATAAAAAGGAAATTTAAATTTTGTAACATATAAAACAAAAGATATTATTATTGAACATTTAATTAATTAAAAGATTTGAGAAAAATTGTATAACTTTCAATTACATTCTTAAAGGCATATATATAACTTACCAAAAGATATAAAAAGTTGAAATGTTAATAAGAAAATGTAATAGATATTATACAAGTAATAAACTTGAGGTAATGAAAGTAATTAATGAAATTCTTTAATAAATAAGAATTTGGGGTTGTATTTGTTATAAACTTAAGTACAGTTGAAATATTACTAATTAAATATAATAGAAGGCAGATATTGTAAGTAAGTAATTTTAAACTTAAGTAAATAAGTTAAAGTTATTTCTAAATAAAATTGTAAGAAATAAATGTAAATTAAAAAGACAAACCATTATATGAATGAAAAGAGAAATCAAACCACAAATGTATGAATGGAATTAATAAGGATAAACTTAATCTGTTGTTTGAAATTGTTGTTGTTTGTTTTGGTTTATGGTTGTTTGGGCTAGGATACTTTAAATTTGTTTGGATGTATGAATGATCTATTTTGTTTCACCTAAGACTATTGAGTGAAGGGTACACTTAGTCGTTTATTTTTTATTCCGTGCAATTTAAAGTTTTGAACCCGAACAACTATTAGTTTGGTTTGACATGAATAGATAACCGATTTATGTTAATTATGTGTGATGGTTGTATGTTTTGTTGCAAGTGATTGATGTTTGTATTGATTTGTTTATTTAAGGTTGAAACCACTTTAAATATTCCATTTTATATAATTGTTAACCTTTTTGGATTATATAAGTGAAATACAGGTTATGGAAGCAATTGCTACTGCATTTGGTTTCATAATTAAGCGTTAATTGTCCGACAATAGGTACGTTCTCGGATTACGGTTTATAGCGTTATTATATTGTTTTTCCGAGTTGGGATATATATTATTTTGGAAATTATATGTGATATTATTTTATATTTGATATTATATTTTCTCCCGAGCCTCTCCGTACAAAGAAGACTCTGCCGAAATTTTCCGTAAATTTTGGAATAAGAAAATTTTGAAAAGTTTTTCCAAATTTTATTTACTTGAATATAAAAGGATTTAAGAGTTATAAGATTTATATTTTTTTTTAAAATTAATTGATTCTGTAAATTAATTTTTATAGATTTAATATTTTAAATAGGACATATTATTTCCTTAATTCTTTCTTTTCCCTTCTTTTCCTTCTCGGGAACGAAAAGTTTTGAGTGGGGGAGAGTGTAACGACCCGTAAAATTCGATGATTAAAATTGGTTAATTTAATAAGATTTTGTAATTAAATCTAGAAAGAAATTAAAAAACTTTATAAAATTAATGAAATAGTGTAAATTGTTGCACTTGGGTATAAAATATAAAATAAGTAAATAAGTATAAGTGTTGTATAACTAAAGGTATTTGTATATAATTAATAGTAATTGAATGAATTCGGTATTATGTATGTAATTATAAAATTTGGTTGAAGTATGATAAACTTAAGTGTAACCTTAACTTGTAAACAATTATTTTAAGTTGCCTGTTAAATTAGTTGATTGAATTGGAATTTAAATTAAATTTTAATGAATATAAATAAAGGTTACAATCATAGGAATGAGAACATGGCAAGTAAATGAAAGGTAAACAATAGTAACCAGTTTATAGCGTAATAATAGGCATAATATAAAGATGGGAATTTAATTCAAATCAATGGAAATAATGTAGATGCTATACTTAGCTACAAATTGGATATATGGAAACAAATGTAAGCATTCAATTAATTAATGAATTTGAATTTTAATAAATGGTAATTGAACAAAAATCAATGTTCTGTAAATAATCATATTATTTGCTTGGAAGTAATAAACTTAAAGTTAATTAAATTTCAATGGTTACAATTGTATAATTTACCTATTTGTTTAGTTCCAAAAAATATAATTTGAAAGCAATTACAGTAATTGACTTAATTAGTGGAATTCCAATTATTTGAAACAAATTGTAAAGTTATAATTGATTGAAATTTTTAAATTGGGAACGAATTCAAGTTATATTAATTGATAAAAATAATACGTAATGAATTGTAGTTTGATAGGATCAATGCTAGAGAGTAATTATAATATATTTTGTTTGATAATAAAGTAAGAATGAGACTAAATTAGGCAAATTGGTGGTAATTATTAATTGTTTACCCATTTATTTCATCTTTTGAATTGGACCCATTGAATTTAAAACGTAACTAAAAACTACGTTAATGGAAATTAAGAGAAAATTTGAGAATAATAATGTAATAAGCCATGAACCAGGGTTAATTTAATCTGTTGGATAATAATGAATTGAATAATAGAATGAAAAGTAAATTAAATAGAATAATTGGAAATTTAATTTATAATTTTGAATATAATGAAATTGAAAATTTAACACTACAATCGATAGATTAATCAACTTTAAATTGACATCTAAACTTGTTTAAATTATTGTAGATGATTAAGAAATATAAAAGTGATAAAATTGTCAATTATAGAATAAATTTAAAAATTGGATTTAATTAATTAATTATTAGTTTATTTAATTAACTGTATAAATATTCTTTTTGACCACTGACTCGGATTTCGACGAAATCAGTTTCATCGGATCCGTAACAATGAAATATTGTAGGATTTCAAATTTCGTAACGATCGGGCTTGTCGTTTGATCGTACAAACTCGAAACGCCTTGAAATTAATGAAATTGAAATCAATTGAAATCAATTTGAAAATAAATTGATTTTAGCATAACTTCTTCATACGATAGAATTTGGATTTGAAACTTTTTCCATTACATTTAAAATATTTTAAAACATCTATTTCGATATACGGGTTGACCCAATTTCGTTCCGGAGTCAGAATGGGCTTTTTGGGCAATTCATCGTTCAACGAGTTTATAAATCGGGTCCATCTATTCTATTTCAACCTTGCCTATATATACCCTGTTATAAACCCTAGCCTACCTTTATTTCTCATTTGTCTTTACGTAAAATTCCTCTTCACCTCCTCATTTCAATGGCAGACAATTTCAAATCCAATTGCAATTCAGAAATCAAATTGAAATTTCAAACCCCTCAAAAAAATTCAGAAAAATTATATATCGAAGCTCTTGATGTACGTATCTCAGATCTACAGTTTGTTTCTTAATCTGAGTTTATGGATGGCTAGAAATTGAAGGTTTATCCTCAGCCGTCTGTTGCATCGCGATCAACTGCGTAAGATCGTCAAATCAGGGGTACCATCGCGTAGAGGGTACCGAGCTTGGCTCATCGGAGTAGGTTGTGTGTCGAATCGACGATTGGATCGTCGAAATAAATTCGATTAGGGTTACATATTATTGGTGGTGGCTGGAAACATTAGGGCACCGGTGATGGGTCTCGGTGGCCGTTGGGCCCAGGCGAGGTGGCGGCTCACCTGGGTGTGGGCACGGTGGGGTTGAGCTAGGCGCGGCGGCGTTTGAACGTGGGGCGGCGCGTTTTGTTATTCAGGGCAAGGGTTTTCGCTACGCTGTCTCGTGCGTTCTGGAAGAGGAAGGCAGTAACGTGATGGTGACGTGGCACGTGGGGGTGGTTAGTGTTGTTTTGTTTCTTCTATTTTTTATATTTCAAATTCCATTCATTCTAAATGCTATAACTTCTACGTACGATGTCCGATTTACACGTGGTTTTCTCCGCTAGGTTCGTATGGAAATTCCAGACATTTTGACCGCAGTTTGGAAGGATTCCAAGACTGTGCAAATTTTGGGTTTAAATTGAATTTAAATTCAATTTAAATTCAAAATGTGAGTGTTTTAACCCACTCACAACTTATTAAATTTCTTATGTGTGTTAAATTGATATATGATGTGATTTGAAATTTATTTATGATTTTTTGGCATATTTTTAATCATCATCTCAGTTAAATTTAATTTACTAAATTAAATTGTTATTTAATTTATTATTGCATATAAACTTCCAGTTAGATAGATTGTTTAATTTATTACTGAATATAAACTGTCAGTAATTACTTGTTATTTATTATATGCTCTATATTGATGTTATTATTAAATTGGATGATGATTGTAATAAATGGTTGATGATTGATATTGGATGAATGGATGTTCTATTTTATATTGTTTTAAACTACAAACTGTTATGCAATTTATTTCATTCAGGATTGCGGTTTGAAATGATATAACCATAATTTTTATTT
Organism: Allium cepa; assembly: GCA_030765085.1. NCBI lineage: Eukaryota > Viridiplantae > Streptophyta > Magnoliopsida > Asparagales > Amaryllidaceae > Allium > Allium cepa. The sequence continues at coordinate 515,690,607 of CM060941.1, forward strand.
TAAATTACGGATTGAAATGATAAATATCTGTATTACATGACCATAGGATAGAAAATTATATATAGACACCGTCGGTCTATATATCTAAATATTTTGATAATGATTTATATGGTTTTGGATAGAATTATACGGGTTAAATAAATATTGATTATTTTTGATATTATATAAAAATATTATATAAATAGTTAAATTCATGTATTTAAGCTATGTATAAATCTGTTTAATGACAATAAGTTGAGAAATGGAGTTTGATTTATTAAAATAAATATGGTTAAGTATTTAAATCATATTTTTATATAGAGGTTATAATGATTTAAATAACTTAAGATTTGGGAGACAAAAAATGAAATGGATGTGAATTAAATTATTTAAGAATTTTACTTGAATACAATTAGATTTGAAATTTAGATAAATTTGAGATCTTATGAAATTGATTTATTTAAGAATTAAACCAACAGGTTAATGTGAAATTTAATAAATTGGAAATTTTAAAGGTATAATTATTATAACTTGATTTTTTGGGTCTAGGTGAATTAAATGATTATTTCAAGTATAATGAATTGAAGGCAATATATAGTTATTTTGTAATTTGAGTTTTATTTAAATAATAAGGAGTTTATTATATAAAATATTTCAAAATTAAATAATAGGAAATTTAATTGTTGAATCGAAATTATCAAATTTAGTTTTGAAATTTTGGAATATTTAAAGCCTTATATCGAAATTGAAATGTTTATAAAAATTGAAATGTTTTGAAGTTATGAATTTCATAACATTATGTTTTAAAGGTGTTAAAATTTCAAATATTTGGGTTTGAAGTATAAAATTTGGAAGCTCTATGATTTTAAAAGGGGGATATATTGGAAATAAAATGATATTATATTGATTTGAAATAAAAGGAATATCATATTGATTTGGTTTTTAAATTTGAAATGATATCGTATTTATATGGTTTTGGAAATAAATATTATATCCTGGTTTTGAAATATAAATTATTTTGAAATGACTGCGGTGTTATAATAACGTTGGGTTGTTAAAGAGACTGAGATCGGAAGTTGTCGTACTCTCTGCCAACTCCGAAAACCACTTTAACAACCGTGTACGCGGTGGAGATTCCAGAATGAAGTAGGATGGCGGCGGCGTTTCCTTTGAGATAAATACATGGACCCGACTCCCGTAATTTGGCATAAGGTGGCTAAAACAGGAGCGATCGATGGGTTAAGAAGGTGGCCCCTTTTATCGGACACATCCCTTTGATATTATACTCTGACTTTGGATTGATTCGGTGGCCACTTTAGATTTTTGATTTGGGGGTGTAGCTCGAGGTGGGTGGTAGCTACGCGCAATGCGTTACCACCGACCCAGAAGCATAATTGGTATATCTATCCTGGCATTGCCTAGTTGTGCCGTGTCACCTACCCTAGCGCGCCTTGTACGAGTTTTGTTTTCTCCCGTAGCCCGTGTGCTATCCTCTGGTGGCTTCTCGATCAGGAGGGACTATTATATTGGATGGACTACTGGGACTATTACGTGTTAAGGGCTATATGGGTAACCTTTTAATGCTATGAAAAAGTAAGTTTATTTTACTATAGACATTATTATAATAGCGAAATATTACTACATAATAATTAGTTTAACGGATCCTTAGGAAATGTGAATCCCGAGCATCTTTTAAGTTACTGCACTCACGTTAGACACTGGATAGGAGATGTCAAATCCCGTAAACATCTCTGACGCCGTTCCACTCATATTTTACCGTTGATTTAACTTACATAAGATCTTTTAGTTCTGACTCGAGTGTTTTGTCTTTTCAATTCGCTCTGTTCAGCCTGAGTATTCCAGGATTTGAAGACCTTATTTTTGGAGGATGAAGACGAAGATTGTAATACTATTATTATATACTATATTGTTCCACTGCATCACAATTTTCCGCTGCATTAATATTTATTGTTCTCTGGTATGTCTAATCTGATATGTATGGTATAAGTATAATCGAATATTTTGTAAAACAGCTTCGTGAACTGTATATTTGATTATTATGTTTTATCGTTCCACTGCAAGATTCTATTTTGTTTTTTTCTTTCTCTGTTTTTTCTTACTTACCCCATAACAATCCACCCTTTTGTATGGTTCAAGTCTGACATATATGGTTTATCGTCGATTTAAAGCGTATGAAAAGGTGGGACGTTATAATAACTAATGTAATAAAAGAGTGAAATCAAGATAAATAAATTAATTGGGATTTTAAATTATAATTAATGTGTAAAATTGACAAAAATTAAATATAATTGAAATATAGTAGTTAATACAAATAAAAGATGGAAATTGTAGCATATTTGTGTAATAAGGTGTAAACAAATATTAACTATGTTTCTAGAGTAATAATGGGTTTAATAAAAAGATTGAAATCAAATCAAATCAATTTATTGGAATTAATTATAAATAATTGGATTTAATTGTAGTTGAAATTGGACACTGTAATTTGTGAAATAATTAACGTTGAATTTGATGTGTAAATTTGCTTTAAGTATTATAAATGTCTAAGTAATCAAAAACGATGAAATTGGTTATTTTATAAATATTGAATTAAAAGTGATTAATTACTTTAATTTCAATTTATTTAGTTAACGTGAAAATAGCCATTTTGGCCACTGTCTCAGATTTCGATGAAACCTGTTTCATCGAATCCGTAACGGTGAATAATTGTAAGGTTTCATGTTTCATAGCTATCAGACTTGTGGTTTGATCGTACGGGCTCGAAACGCGTAGAAATCAATTTAAGTAAATTCAATTGAAATCAATCTAAAATAAGATGATTTTAAGATAACTTCTTCATACGATGGACTTAGGACATGAAACCTATCCCATTTAGTTTAAAATATTGAAAACATCTATTTTGATATATGGGATGGCCCACTTCAGTTTCTGGTACGAAATGGGCTTTTCGAGTCGTTTATCGTTAAACTTTAAAATCGACTTGCCCATTCATTTCTATTTCTGATCTGTTTATGTGCAGCCCCTTATAAACCCTAGCTATTTCTTATTCCATTTGTCTATACGTATAATTCTATCTGCTTCTCTCTTTCCAATGGCTGAACCAAATCCAATTACGAAAACCTAATTCCTAAATTGCAAATTTAATTTCAAATTCAATTCCAAAATCAAACTCCTCAAAATCCTAACAAATTATATAATTTTTCGAAGCTCTCGATGAGCGCAACCCAAATCTGTGAATTTTTTTATCGATTTGGATCATGTTTAGCAGGAATTTCCCAAAACAATCACGGCCGTTCATTTCGTTGAGATCGACTTCAGCGGATCGTCGAGCCTTTGGAGCTGGGTTGTAGAGAGCATAGGGCGTAGTTCATCGAAACGGATGTTCGATGAGATGATGGTTGGATTGGCGGTATAAATCGAATTAGGGTTTAATGGTGGTGGTAGCAGCTACGTGCTTTGGCAAATTAGTTGACGTCGTGGTGGTCGAGGCGCTTAGGGGGAGGGTCACGGGTGGAGCAGAGTGTCATGGAGGGGCCACGGTCGTATCGGGGCTGCGCGATCTTCATAGCGGCAGCTTTGGGCATCTACGTTAGATTGACATTGGGTTGGAGCGTGAAGTAAAAAGGGGCAATGATGTGGTCGCTGATGATTAGGCAATTATTTATTTATTTATTTAAATTTCGATTTAAATGTTCTAACTCACATAACTTCTGCATGCGAACTCCAATTCACGCGCTATTTGCTTCGCAGGGATCGTATCAGAATTTCGGACATTTTGACGCGGGTTTAGACGAATTCTGTGACTGTTGAAATTTAGGCCCTTATTTGAATTTCAAATCAATTTGAAATCAAAGGTGAGTGTTTTGACCCACTCAAATTACTAAACCATCTTATGTCAGTTAATTTATATTTATGATGTGATTAGAAATCAATTTATTGATCTTTGGTATGTTTAAATTGTTATTCTTGTTAAATTTGACTTTTATTACATTTAATCACCGTTAAATTTACTATTAAATGTAAATTGTCAGTTTAATACCTATTATTGATTATCAGTTAGTTATTGATATTTATTTGTTGATTTGGATGATGATTGTCATGGATGTTTGATTGTTGATATAGATGAATGGATGTTGTATTTTATATGTTATGACACTGCAAGCTTCTTATGGGTTGAAATGATACACGCCCGAATGATCTATAGATTAGGGAAAAAAGTTATAGGTTGAAATGATGGACTCGAGATTTGATGGATTTTATTTAATTTGGGATTGCGGTTCGAAATGATATATAACTGTAAATTTTAAATTGCGGATTTAAATGAAAATATCCGTATCACTTGACCATAGGGTAGAAAATTATATACGGACACCATATCGGTTAAATTAAGTGATTTTAACTCTTTAAATTTTGTATTCAGTTAATTGGTATTTTGAGATAGAAATTTATTTACATAAACTGAATTATTTTCGATAATCCAAGCGTTAACGTTGAAATTGGAACTGATTGAATGAGTGTTCAATGAATTTAAATTGCTATTTCAAGTTGAAGTGTCAAATATAAATGAATTTCTTAGAATTGAGTTATCGAAATTTTTGGATATAACCTTGAAATCTATTTTAAACAAATTAAACTGTTTTAATCAATTAAAACTATCTTAATTTATTTTAATCTATTATAACCTATTTTATCCAATTTAATCTATTTACCTATTTTAAACTAATTAAATTTATTTAATCTATTTTAAATCTATTTAATATAATTTAAATATATTTAATCTATTTTAAATTTATTAATCTATTAAAAATCTACCTAACCTAATTTAATCTATATTTAATCTATTAAAATCATTTAAAACTAATTAAATCTATTTAATCTATTTAAAACATTTTAAACCTAATTAAATCAAATTTAAACCTATTTTTACTATTTTAACCATTTTAAACTATTAAACTATTTTTGACTGTACAAATTATTTCCCAAATTTTAGACTGTGTTAAGTTAAAGTATTTATATTTAAATCCTTGATGATGAGACAACTTAAGTTGGAATTGAAATTGATACCTTTTTGTGAAATGACATATTTGAGTAAATATGATTTTGAAAGTGAATATGATTTCGAAAGTATTATGGTTTGAAATCGAATATGAATTTTGATATTAAGTATGAATTGACTTTTGAAATGTAAAAGAACCATCCGGTGTGAAATAAGCGTTTGGCTGTTAAAGAGACTGGGATCGGGTATTGTCGTACTCTCTGCCAATACCAAAAACCACTTTAACAACTGTGTACGTTGTGAAGATTCCAGAAAGAAATATGATGGTTTGGCAAACAATTCTATATGAGGTATTTTACGTGACCCTGACTCTCGTGAGTCAGCTTGATGTGGCTAAAACATGAGCTATAATGGGCCAAGTGAGGTCATTCCTCCGATCGGGCACATTCCTTCGATACTATATTCTGACTTTGTGATTGATTTGGTGGCCACCCTTGATTTAGATTTGGGAGTGTGTTCCGAGGTAGGCGGGAGTAGCCACCATGCGTTACCACCAGTCTGGCAATGCAATTGGTATATCTACCCTGGCAATGCCTCGAGTGCCTTGTCGCATGCCTTAGCACGCCTTCTACAAGTTTGGTTGATACCATATGTGATATCCTGGAATTTTTGGCAATATCAATTGAATAATCCGTGTTAAATTAAATTGATTTGATAATATTGTTACTAATAAATTTGAATTTGATTTAATAATCTTCATTAATAAATATTTAAATGGGTGATTTTATCTTTTAAAAGCTAATTAAATTGTTTTCTATTTATAATGTTATATATATATATATATATTTGTATATATTGTAAATAGATAAGTTTTGTTTTTAAATTTAATAAATAAAGGCATGTTTTCCAATTCTAATATTTTTGGTAATTTTGAAATTTGATTTAATTTAATATTAAATAATAACCATATGATTTTAAAATACTCAAGATAAATTTAATTGTTTAAAATGATTCAAGCCAATGTTTAAATTTAAACAAAAAGTTTGTTTTGTTCTTTTTAAATATAGCTGATAAAATAAGTAATTTATTAAATAAGAGACAAATTCTTTTATAAAATATTTTAATTTAATAATGAGTTATATTTAATGATGTATGTCTTTACAAATAGATTTTTAATATAAATAGAAATTGTTATTTCAAATTTATATATATATATATATATATATATATATATATATATGTATGTATGTATATTTTGGAAAGCTATGATTTGTAAATTTAAAATAAAATCTTTCAAAAATGTTTAAAATAAAATAAACTTTATAAATATTAAACTTAAGTATAAATCAAATGTATGATATTAACATAAGTATGAAAATAAAATAATAATAAGTAAATTAAGTATTTTATAGTTTTAAAATAAAAGAGAGATAAAAATATGCAATTGGGTTAGAAATAGAATTAAATGCTTAAATTCAAAATTTATAACAATAACAAGGCAAAAGTCTATTATGTATATAAAGTAAAGGCAAACTATGGCAAGAACAAAAATATCTATGAACATAAAAGTAAAATAATAGAAAGATCTATGTACAAACATAAAAATAAGACAAGTGTGAAAGCACAAACCAGGCAAAGTAAAGATATGAATGAAGCCTGTAAGTAGTTATGTAAAGCAAGGAAAGTTATGTAAAGTAGTATGCAGGCAAGTAAAAGAACATAAACAAAGTAAAGGAAGAAAATATCTATAGACACAAAAATGGATAAGTGAGACATAAAGTACATAGCATTAAATGCTTCCATTTCTTAGCAGCAAACTAAAGTCAATTCGAAATGTATAAAATCATTTCAGCCTCCAAAAATCTTTGACCCAATTTATAAAAAAAGAAGAAAAAATCCGATCAAAGAAAAAGCTATACCCAGTAAACACCTCCCTATACAATCTTTTCTTTCTATATATATCTTCCCTTATTTCAGTTCGTTCTCAAATAAGAAAACCAGAAAATTTTATAGCAAGCATTTCGTTTCTTTTCTTTTTCAAACTCAAGCATCATACGACTAAACAAAAGAAAGAAGATTTTGGGGAATCGATGACTGGGTAGTGATTTTCAAACTCAACCCTAGTTTTTGATGGGTTTGATAAATCGATCACCACAGCACGTGTGGTTGATCGAGTGTTATGAGATTTTGGGGAATGATAGCTGGGTAGTAGATGAAGTCGAGGCCAGAGTTGTAGACTTTCAGATGGTCGGAGAGTGGGGAACGAGGTGTTGCCACATTTGGTCGTGGTGGGCTCTGATGTTTCCAGGTTTGGGTTTAAGGTTCTCGAACTCGGATTCGAGGGTCGAAGCACGATCTGATGATCGAGGAGTGTTGCTGGAGTATGGGTCGACGAAGGGAGATCGTCGATGATGGCCAGTGATGACCAGCGTCATCGTGCGCGGTGCACGGTAAATCTTGATGAAGCGGATTTTGAGTTGTTCGAGTTGATAAGGTTTTGACTTGAAGTAGATAGGTATTTTTCTCGGGTAGGTTTGTTATTGGACTTGAAGCAGATGAGTGTCGCCTCGGGTTGATTGGTTAGCTACAGGTTTTTACAGGAAACCTGTTATCTAGTTTTTTTTAAATTTTTAAATAAAATTCAAAAGCTCAGTTTAAATGAAAAGTAGAGTTTTAAAATGAAGTTTAAATATGATTCGAGTTAGTTTTGAATCTTTGTTTTAAAGATAAATAAAGTTTTAAAATTTAAATTTGTTTTAACTATCTTAAAAATGTTTAAGTAGTTTGAATTTTTAAAAGGAAGTTTGAATTGTAAGTAAAGTTAAAATCAAAGGTTTAAATCTGAATTCAAAAATAAATTTGAATCTTAGTCTTGAAATAAAAGAAGTTTTTAATTTAATCTGTTTTAAACAGTTTGAATGATAAAGTAAAATTTTAAATTGATTTAAATTTAAAATAAAAATTGGGTTTAAATTCTTTAATCTTCTATATTAAGATAAATAATTCTTTAACTTGTGAAATTAAAAGGGGTTTTTGAAATTGTTTTAAAACTTGTTAAAGTTAATTTGTTTGCATTTTAAATCTTAAATTTAAAATGAAATTTAAAAGTAAATTTAAAGCAAATTGTTTTTAAACACCTTTTAATGATAATTTGATCATTAATAAGAAAAATGTTTTATTTTTAAATAAATGAAGATTTAATGATTTGTAATTATTAAATTAATTAAAATAAATAATTAACTAATTTAATTAATTAATGATTTGGATTAATCAGTTTAGTAATTAAGAGTTTAAATTAGTTAATTAAGGTTTAAGCTAATTAATTTACGATAAATTAATTGGTAATTAAGGATCATTAATTAAATAAGGCTTTAATATTTAATTAATGATTAGTAATTAATTAATCAAATAATTAAGTATTAATTAAGTTACAGTTAACACTTAATTAATTAAATAATAGAGGATTAATTATTGAGTTATTAAAGATTAATTGAATGGTAATTAATAATGAATAAATCTTAGTTAATTACTTTAGAAAAGTAATTAGAGAATTGTTAATGGTTAATGAAGGTCATTAACTAGAATTAATTTAATAATTAATTAAATTAATTAATTTAAGATAATCGATTGTGAAATGTTGGAATAATTACTAATGGAAGTTATTAAGGAATTAATTACTCATTGTAATTAATTCAGTTTAATATGAATTGTTCAAGTTAATTAATTAAGTGTAATTAATTTAAATAACCATTTGATGATGTGATAAGTATAATTACTTAGGGAAGTAATTAATGATAATTATTGGATGTAATTAATTGAGGATGATTTAATGATGAAAGTAATTTTGAGTATAATTACTTTGTATGATTAATCAAGGGATTAATTTAAAGAAAATTAATTAAGAAGTAATTAATTTAATTGATGGAGAAATTAAGGGTAGTTAATTACTGCATGATATTAATCAGGAGTGATTAATAAATGTGTTTTAATTGAAGATTAATTACTTAGGGTAATTAATTTAAATTGGATAATTAATTAAAATGTAATTAAATCATTAATAAATATAATTAATGATGTAATTAAGGGTTGATCAATTAAGATTAATTAATCAATGATAAGTAATTAAAGAGTAATTAATTAGTGTAATTAAAGATTAATGTAATTAATTATAGTTAATTAATTTATGAAGTAATTAAAGGTTAATTACTGTGTTTAGTTAAGGATAATAATTTGTGAATTAATTAAAGGATAATTACTTGAATAAAATTAAAAGTTAATTATTCAATCAAGGGTGATTAATTGAAATAAATAATTGGATGATGATAAATTTAATTGATTATATATAAGCAAGATTTATAATGGTGAAGTAATTAATTTAATTTACTTTAAATTAATTAGAAATGAAGTAATTAATTTAATTCATTTCAAATTAATTATAGCTGATGTGTCTGCTTATGTATGGATGGATGATATTGTTTACCTTGAATGGTTTGAGATCTCAAATATGAGATTAGTGATGCTCTGTGATATGTATGCTTTGATTTAAGTATGATGATAATATGGATTATCTGTTGTGATGATAGTATGGATTATCTGTTTATGATGATAATGTTGATTATCTATTGTGATATTGTGAATTATCTATCTGTGTGTATATGGATAATTGAATTGAATTGTTTTAACTTTAAAACAACTTGGACCTCAAAAATGGCATTTGGATTTCGATAAGACTGAGATTGGGTTTCCATATTTGGACATCCGAAAACCACATCGATCCAAATTAAACGTTAGGCCGTGAATTCTCAAATGAAGATTCAGAGGGTTATCATCGTTAACTCTGAGGGTGATTCCAAAATAAGTGTAACGTAATAATGCCTTCGGTTTCGTTTGAACCCAAAACGAACTTGTATGAATTGAATGCTTTCAGAACATCGTCAGGTGGGCGATGAGCATTCTAAGAGATGTGTTCTCTAAAGGTAATCGTAGCCTCAAGCCTCATCAACCGGGAATGGCTAAAACAGGGGATGTGCAGCAAGGTTAGGTGGGTCATGCCCAAACATGACGAGATTTTCCCTTGTCTAGAGGTCCCTTTTTATTTCGGCTGTATGGGCACTTTTGAGCTCCAACTGCCGGGTTATCTTGTTCGGGACTGTTCAGTAAGGAATGGTTCCGGCCTTGTGTTGCAGGGGAGTTAGGGTGGCTCCTCGGTACGGTGATCTAGGCCACGTACTTTGACGGACAGTACCCAAGTAGCCCTGCCATTGATGGAAACCCATTTTTCCTACGAGACCCAACGGTTTTGATTTGTATCACCCACTTTTGTGGCTAGTTGCTGGAATTTAATGAATGTAACAATTTTGGCTATTTTCTATTTACTTGAAAACCCTAGACACTATTATAATATCATAGAATTTCCTATAAAATGATTTGGTTAGCGTAAGGTAAAAACTTACCCACGTTTATGTGCGGGAAGTCTTACGTGATACCTTTATTTTCAAATGTTTTTGAAAGTTAAGAAACTTTAACCTATTACTCACACCAGACCCGTGTCTGACCCGGAGTTTATTTCTTTTTTTCCTAAACTCTCGGGTACTCAAATTTTTACGAGTAGCCATGGGATCCAGGTTAGCTTTGACGAATTGTGGAGGAGGAATGGAACATGAGGCTTCGGCGTTGTAGATATATGTATAGTATTCCGCTGGGTTGGTATCTCTGTGTTGTATCATGTATTGAATTGTATAACTAGACAGGTGTTTATAACTGTCTAGTATGTGATGTATTATCTGTGAAACTCTAATGGATATTGTATATTATGTAATACTTATGTGATTAATATAATTTATTCATTCCGCTGTTGAGATTCTTATGTTGTTTCTTCTTCCTTCTCTATCTTTTCTCTTTTCTATCCCTTTCTTTTCTTCAAGATGATATGACTTTCTGAGGTTAAAAAGCCGGGTCGTCACAGTTGGCGCTAGGTTAAGTGAATACCTAGGCTCTTGAGTGATTTCTTTCTTGAGAGAGCGTATTTGTAATTTTGATATATATATATATATAGATATATGGATATATATATTTATTTCTACGTACTTGTTAGGTTACCTGTTCATATTTTCCAATATAAGTTATAAAGGTAGATAGGGTAGTGGTGTGTGTAACACGACTACCAATGGTTGGAGTTTGAATGTTTGAGGTTGGAAGTGTATCTATCGAGACTGTAGACCTAATACCGTCTCAAGTGAGCTTTGGGTGGTGTAAGTATTTCATCAATCGCTGAAGGAAGCCTGTTAAGTTTCGGAGTTCATCTTTGAAGCGTATGTTTGGATGATCTAGAGTTTGGATCTGTCGGTTTGGCAGAAGCAAGTCATGATATCTTGATACCTCAGGATGTAGTAGCTATGTGATGAGACACAGTGACTAGGGATGTCTTCGAAGATGTTTCTTTAGAACAAGTTAAGGAAGTGTGTCTGCTTCGGTGTTGTGGCTATGTTCAGTAGGGTGATTCTGTTTGGTTTGAGGACCGAGTTTCTCGAAGAGCTTTGGATAGGAAGTCTTTGGCATCTGAGTCAGCAGTGCAGCTCAGAGTGTTCTGTGTGCCGTCAAGGAGATCTTCTGGCTTAGCAGTTTTTCTTGAGGTAATTTCAGGAGCAGCTAAGTGGTTCCATTTCTTTGATGGATTGGCTAATTAAGTGTAGGTTGTTCTGTTTGGCAAAAAGAGAACCGTTTTTTATTTTGAAATGGGCTGGATTGATCGCAAAAGTGACTTGCGATTGTTTGAGTGTTCTCTTGGGTTATCTGAATTTTCTGGATGTCTTCAGGAAGTCAGAGTTTTGTCCTCATCTGGAGATTGATTTTGGTATCGATTGGATTCCAGAATGGTACTGATGGTTCAGCTTAGTAGTAGGATGGTTCCTAGAGTGAGGATTTGGCGAAGCAGCTCAGGTTTTGGAGGAACTTCTGAGTTTCTTTAGTGGATCTGTGGAACCATAGTTCTGGGATGTTGTCCAGTTTGTCCTCGTGATCATCATCAGCATTTTCATCTTCTCAGTCAGAGTTGCGCAGTGGAAGCATGGTGGCAGTTGTTTTAGTTTGGAGACAACTGGAAATTGCAGTGTTTTGGATTAGAGGATTTCTTCAGGAAATTTTTTAAAATCTGAGGCCAGATTGGAATGCATCTGTTTTATTTTTTCTAGATGATAGAAGTGAGATCAGTCTTCTGATTTTGGAATAGAGTTATGTTCTGATTTTTGAGTTGATCTTGCAAAGATCATTTGTTGGATTGTTTTTGGTTCAGTTTGTTTCTAAGAGCATCAGCAAGGGTTGAGCTGATCAGTAAGGATGTAGGCAGCGCAGGATCGTCAGAAGAGTTTTGTGTATAGGAGATGGAGAATTTGGAATTCTAAGTTAGAGACTACGTTGTTGCTGGGGTTTTCTCCGATCCATGGGAGCTATAAGTTTGGGTAAGATTGGGAAGCTAGCTCTGAGATATTTGGATCTTTTTCTGTTGTTCTTCTTAGGATTAGTGTTTGGTCTTCAGGATTGAATTGTCAGTTTGAATAACTGGGATTCGATGTGTTTCAGTATCTCTGAGGGAGCACGTGTAAGATCTATCTCTAGTTGTAGAACCAGTAGTTCAGGGAGTTTTGGTAGTTGAGTCAGACTTGTTTATAGTCTGATATCTTGATTTGTTTTGTAGATCTAGATGAGTGGAAGCTTTGTAGCTTAGTAGTATTGATTGTTTGGATTTTGTAGTGTGAGTAGTCCGGTATTCATACTTGGGAAACACGAGAAAATTCTATCCAGAATTTTGTCTGGATAATTAGATTTGTTTGATTGGATGATTGGTTGCTGTGGTTGTTAGCATATGATTGATATATGCTTGTGTTTTAAATTTAAATCTTTAATTGGATTATTAAATTACCTTTGTTATAAATTTCGGGGACGAAATTCTTTTAAGGGGGGAGGAATGTGATATCCGAGAATTTTTAGCAATATCAATTTAATAATCTGTGTTAAAATTAAATTGATTTTATAATATTGGTAATAATAAATTTGAATTTGATTTAATAATCTTCATTTATAAATATTAAAATGGGTGATTTTATCTTTTAAAAGCTAATTAAATTATTTACTATTTATAATGTGTTATATATATATATATATATATATATATATATATATTTGTGTATATTGTAAATAGATTAGTTTTGTTTTTAAATTTAATAAATAAAGGCATGTTTTCCTATTCTAATATTTTTGGTAATTTGGAAATTTGATTTAATTTAATATTAAATAAATAACCATATGATTTTAAAATACTCAAGATAAATTTAATTGTTTAAAATGATTCTAGCCAAAGTTTAAATTTAAACAAAAAGTTTGTTTTGTTCTTTTAAATATAGCTAATAAAATAAGTAATTTATTAAATAAGAGACAAATTGTTTTATGAATTAATTAATTTAATAATGAGTTATATTTAAATATTATTAAGGATGTAATGTCTTTACAAATGGATTTTTAATACAAATAGAAATTGTTATTTTAAATTTATATATATATATATGTATGTATGTATTTTGGAAACTATGATTTGTAAATTTAAAATAAAATCTTTCAAAAATGTTTAAAAAAAATAAACTTTATAAATATTAAACTTAAGTATAAATCAAATGTATGATATTAACATAAGTATGAAAATAAAATAATAATAAGTAAATTAAGTATTTATAGTTTTAAAATAAAAGAGAGATAAAAATATGCAATTGGGTTAGAAATAGAATTAAATGCTTAAATTAAAAATTTATAACAATAATAAGGCAAAAGTCTATTATGTATATAACGTAAAGGCAAACTAAGGCAAGAACAAAAATATCTATGAACATAAAAGTAAAATAATATAAAGATCTATGTACAAACATAAAAATAAGACAAGTGTGAAAGCACAAACCAAGCAAAGTAAAGATATGAATGAAGCCTGTAAGTAGTTATGTAAAGCAAGGCAAGTAATATGCATGTAAAGTAATATGCAGGAAAGTAAAAGAACATAAACAAAGTAAAGGAAGAAAATATCTATAGACACAAAAATGGATAAGTGAGACATAAAGTACATAGCATTAAATGCTTCCATTTCTTAGCAGCAAACTAAAGTCAATTCGAAATGTATAAAATCATTTCAGCCTCCAAAAATCTCTGACCCAATTTATAAAATAAAAAAAAAGAAATCCGATCAAAGAAAAAGCTATACCCAGTAAACACCTCCCTATACAATCTTTTCTTTCTATATATATCTTCCCTTATTTCAGTTTGTTCTCAAATAAGCAAACCATAAAACTTTATAGCAAGCATTTCCTTTCTTTTCTTTTTCAAACTCAAGCATCGTATAACTAAACAAAACCAAGAAGATTTAAAAAAAAATCAAGCCTGCAATTTTTCAACATAGGAGCTCTGTTCATCTTCTTGAACCTGTGAGTAACATCATTTTTAAAACTTAAGCATATGAAACTGTTTGCAGGGGTTGAGATTTGAATTAAGTATGCTGGTATATATGTATTTGTCTATGTATATGGATGATGCTTGTGTACATGCTGTAGTCTCTGAACAAAACTGTTTTGATTCCAGGCTTGAATATTCTTCAAATTGCATTTGCTCTAAATCAAAACTTTGATAAAACTTAAGTTCTGAACATAAAATGTTTGTTATAACATAGACTTAAGTTTAAATTTTGATTAAGAGAAAAATCAATTTATATTGATTCTAGGAATATTAAACAACAGAGAAAACTTAAATAAGTTAAAATTCAATTCTCAAAATTCATGGATTTAGGTATATGAATCGAATGCTAAACTAAAACTTGATTTTTGAAACCAAAATCTCTATTTTTAGTTAAGCATTGAGGGTGCAGTTCTGGGTTCATCAAAATATGGGTTTTTGATGATCTCTAATGATCTTTGCATGCTGGAGGGTCAGGGTTCTTCCAGATGATGGAGGAGTGATCGTAGCAGCTGGGAAAAATATTGGATGGTGATGTAATTCACCAGGGAGGTTGCAGAAGAGAGATTCTTCTTCGAACCCTAGGTTTTGATGGGTTTGATGAATCGATCACCACGGCACGTGTGGTTGATCGAGTGTTATGAGATTTTGGGGAATTGTAGCTAGGTAGTAGATGAAGTCGAGGCCGGAGTTGTAGATTTTCAGATGGTCGGAGAGTGGGGAACGAGGTGTTGCCAGGTTTGGTCGTGGTGGGCTCTGATGTTTCCAGGTTTGGATTTAAGGTTCTCGAACTCGAATTCGAGGGTCGAAGCATGATCTCATGATCGGGGAGTGTTGCTGGAGTATGGGTCGACGTGGGGAGATCGTCGATGATGGCCAGTGATGACCAGCGTCACCATGCATGTGCGCGTTGCACGGTAAATCCTGGTGAAGTGGATTTTGAGTTGTTCGAGTTGATAAGGTTTGACTCGAAGTAGATAGGTATTTTTCTCGGGTAGGTTTGTTATTGGACTTGTAGCAGATGAGTGTCGCCTCGGGTTGATAGGTTAGCTACAGGTTTTTACAGGAAACCTGTTATCCAGTTTTTTTTTAAATTTTTAAATAAAATTCAAAAGCTCAGTTTAAATGAAAAGTAGAGTTTTAAAATGAAGTTTAAATATGATTCGAGTTAGTTTTGAATCTCAGCTTTAAATATAAATAAAGTTTTAAAATTTAAATTTGTTTTAACCGTCTTAAAAATGTTTAAGTAGTTTGAATTTTTAAAGGGAAGTTTGAATTGTAAGTAAAGTTAAAATCAAAGGTTTAAATCTGAATTCAAAAATAAATTTGAATCTTAGTCTTGAAATAATTTTTTTTTTAATTTAATTTGTTTTAAACATTTTGAATGATAAAGTAAAATTTTAAATTGATTTAAATTTAAAATAAAAATTGGGTTTAAATTCTTTAATCCTCTATATTAAGATAAATAATTCTTTAACTTGTGAAATTAAAAGGGGTTTTTGAAATTGTTTTAAAACTTGTTAAAGTTAATTTGTTTTCATTTTAAATCTTAAATTTAAAATGAGATTTAAAATTAAATTTAATGCAAATTTTTTTTAAATACCTTTTAATGATAATTTGATCATTAATAAGAAAAATATTTTATTTTTAAATAAATGAAGATTTAATGATTTGTAATTATTAAATTAATTAAAATGAATAATTAACTAATTTAATTAATTAATGATTTGGATTAATCAGTTTAGTAATTAAGAGTTTAAATTAGTTAATTAAGGTTTAAGCTAATTAATTTAGGACAAATTAATTGGTAATTAAGGATCATTAATTAAATAAGGCTTTAATATTTAATTAATGATTAGTAATTAATTAATCAAATAATTAAGGATTAATTAAGTTACAGTTAAAACTTAATTAATTAAATAATAGAGGATTAATTAATGAGTTATTAAAGATTAATTAAATGGTAATTAATAATGAATAAATCTTAGTTAATTACTTTAGAAAAGTAATTGAAGAATTGTTAATGGTTAATGAAGGTCATTAACTAGAATTAATTTAATAATTAATTAAATTAATTAATTTAAGATAATCGATTGTGAAATGTTGGAATAATTACTAATGGAAGTAATTAAGGAATTAATTACTCATTGTAATTAATTCAGTTTAATATGAATTGTTTAAGTTAATTAATTATGTTTAATTAATTTAAATAACCATTTGATGATGTGATAAGCATAATTACTTAGGGAAGTAATTAATGATAATTACTGGATGTAATTAAATGAGGATGATTTAATGATGAAAGTAATTTTGAGTATAATTACTTTGTATAATTAATCAAGAGATTAATGTAAAGAAAATTAATTAAGGAGTAATTAATTTAATTGATGGAGAAATTAAGTGTAGTTAATTACTGAATGGTATTAATCAGGGGTGATTAATAAATGTGTTTTGATTGAAGATTAATTATATTGGGTAATTAATTTAAATTGGATAATTAATTAAAATGTAATTAGAAATTAATAATAAATATAATTAATGATGTAATTAAGGGTTGATCAATTAAGATTAATTAATCAATAATAAGTAATTAAAGAGTAATTAATTAGTGTAATTAAAGATTAATGTAATTAATTATAGTTAATTAATTTATGAAGTAATTAAAGGTTAATTACTGTGTTTAGTTAAGGATAATTAATTTGTGAATTAATTAAAGGATAATTAATTGAATAAAATTAAAAGTTAATTAATCAATCAAGGGTGATTAATTGAAATAAATAATTGGATGATGACAAATTTAATTGATTAATAGTTATATAAGCAAGATTTATAATGGTGCAGTAATTAATTTAATTTACTTTAAATTAATTAGAGATGAAGTAATTAATTTAATTCATTTTAAATTAATTATAGCTGATGTGATTGGTTATGTATGGATGGATGATATTGTTTACCTTGAATGGTTTGAGGCCTCAAATATGAGATTAGTGATGCTGTGTGATATGTATGCTTTGATTTAAGTATGATGATAATATGGATTATCTGTTGTGATGATAGTATGGATTATCTGTTTATGATGATAATATTGATTATCTATTGTGATATTGTGAATTATCTATCTGTGTGTATATAGATAGTTGAATTGAATTATTTTAACTTTAAAACAACTTGGACCTAAAAAATGGCGTTTGGATTTCAATGAGACCGGGATCGGGTTTCCATATTTGGACATCCGAAAACCACATTGATCCAAATTAAACGTTAGGTCGTGAATTCTCAAGCGAAGATTCAGAGTGCAAGGGTTATCGTCGTTAACTCTGAGGGTGATTACAAAATGAGTGTAACGAGATAATGCCTTCGGTTTCGTTCGAACCCGGAACGAACTTGTATGAATTGAATGCTTTCAGAACATCGTCAGGTGGGTGATGAGCATTCTAAGAGATGTATTCCCTAAAGGTAATCGTAGCCTCAAGCCTCATCAACCGGGAATGGCTAAAATAGGGGATGTGCAGCAAGGTTATGTGGGTCATGCCCAAGCAGGATGAGATTTTCCCCGTCTAGAGGTCCCTTTTTATTTCGGCTGTGTGGGCAGTTTTGAGCTCCAACTGCCGGGGTTATCTTGTTCGGGACTGTTCAGTAAGGAATGGTTCCGGCCTTGTGTTGCAGGGGAGTTAGGGTGGCTCCTCGGTATGGTGATCTAGGCCATGTACTGTGGCGGGCGGTACCCCGGTAGCCCTGCCTTTGATGGAAACCCATTTTCCCTACGAGACCCTACTGTTTTGATTTGTATTACCCACTTTTATGGCTAGTAGCTGGAATTTAATGAATGTAACAATTTCGGCTACTTTCTATTTACTTGAAAACCCTAGACACTATTATAATATCATAGAATTTCCTATAAAATGATTTGGTTAGCGTAAGGTAAAAACTTACCCATGTTTATGTGTGGGAAGTCTTACGTGATACCTTTATTTTCAAATGTTTTTCAAAGTTAAGCAACTTTAACCTGTTACTCACACCAGACCCATGTCTGACCCGGAGTTTATTTCCGTTTTTCCTAAAATCTCGGGTACTCAAATTTTTACGAGTAGCCAAGGGATTCAGGTTAGCTTTGAAGAATTATAGAGGAGCGATAGGGCAGAAGGCTTCGGCGTTGTAGATATATGTATAGTATTCCACTGGGTTGGTATCTCTGTGTTGTATCATGTATTGAATTGTATAACTAGACAGGTGTTTATAACTGTCTAGTATGATGTATTATCTGTGAAACTATAATGGATATTGTATATTATGTAATACTTATGTGACTAATATAATTTATTCGTTCCGCTGTTGAGATTCTGATGTTGTTTCTTCTTCCTTCTCTATCTTTTCTCTTTTCTATCCTTTCTTTTCTTCATGATGATACGACTTTCTGAGGTTAGAAAGCCAGGTCGTCACACCATACCTATGGAGTGCCCTCTGATTGCCCTCCAGTTTACGGAGGAATTACGGTACTGTATAGACTATGAAAATATATAAAAATGTATTAAGGGGGATATGGGTAACGCCTTAACGCTATTCTAATATTTTACTTTGCTGTAAACATATTATAATAGTGTATTGTACTACATAGTGGATAGTTTAACGGATCCATAGGAGATGTAAATCCCAAACATCTCTTAAGTTATTGCACTCACGTTGACACTAGATAAGAGATGCCAAACCCCGTAAACATCTCTAATGCTATTACACTCATATTTATTTACTGTTGATTTAATTTACATATGATCTTTTAGTTTTGACTCGAGTGTTTTGCCTTTTCAATTCCCTCAGGTCAGCCTGAGCATTTCAGGGTTGAAGACTTCTTTCTGGAGGACAAAGACGAAGATTTGTATTATTAGTATTTATTATATTTATTCCACTGCATCATGTTGTTCCGCTGCATTTATTTATTTATTTATATTTTATGTAACTCTGATTTTTGTGTTGTAAAAGAATAATCAAATGCATTTATAAAATAGCTTCATGAAATGTTATTTAATTATTAAATTTTGCATTCCACTACGAGATTTTGTATTTTTTTCTTTCTCTGCTTTTTCTTATTTACCCCAATAACAATCGACCATCATTTGGTTTAAGTCTGACATGTGTGGTTTATAGTTGATTTAAACAATCCAAAAAGTTGGGTCGTTACAGTTGGTATCAGAGCTTTGGTTTAGCAATAACCTTAGCTTTGTAGGGTCTGACTTATATAAATAGGGTAGTAATACCCTAGAATGAGTCGTTGAGTGTATATATATGAGAGAGCGTATTTGTTAATGTTATGAAAGGTTTTTATATTGTGCTAATTTGTTCTGTTTAGTATTTATAAATTTCGGTCGGTACATAGGATGCTATGATATCGATAGGGAATTTCTAAACACTTAATAGGGCAGACCGACATAATATTTGTTTTGAAATATAGGTAAATGAAATAATTTTGCGTATTACATATTTATATACATAAAATAATAAATTTTATAATTGATATAGTCGGATGTAATATGTTGTTTGTCAGGTAGAGAAATTTTAAAAATATTGGTTGAAAAATAGAATTTACAAATAAAGTAAATATAAATAGGAAGTTTAAAACTGAAGTTTTCGGATTTTTGAAACTTTCTTTCGAAGGATTTTTGGAATATAACGCTAGTAGTATTTAGAAGTATTTTCTGATATGAATATTTCAAGATGATTTGAAAGAAAGTTTAAAATGGGAAATTTAAAGGAAAAGTGTTATACTCCCCTCTCTATCACTGGAAAATAATTTCGATGATGAGTGCATGCAACATATACGTTCATTTTTGAGTTTCAAAGTGGGTAGACGGTTGTAGTGGTTTTACTACACCTTGCTTTGATAAACGAATCTTAATTTTTAATTTGTAAATATGATTTGATATATAGAGGATATATATGTGTGTGTGTGTGTGTATGTTATTTTCTTAGTGGCTAAAATGAACCCGAAGTTTAGTTCTTTGATTTTTCTGATAATAAGTAGTTTCAATTATTATAATGAATGGAATCTTGACTATATTAATAATTGGAATCTTCTAAAATGAAAATAAGAAATTTGATGTTAAAATGATTAATGAAATAGATAAGAAGCTGAAATTTTGAAACTGTAAATAAAAAGGAAATGGAAATAAGAAATGGTAACCATTGAACATTTTGTTAACCAAATAAATAAGAGGAACTTGGGTAATATTCAATTGCATTCTTAAAACACATATATAACTTACCAAAATATTTAAAAGTTGAAATGTTAACAAGAATATGTAATAGAATATCATGCATGTAAAAAGTTGAATTTTAATGTTATAAATTGTGATAAACTAAAGTAAATAGTTGAAATGCCGCTAATTAAAAGTAATAAAAATGAATAATGTAAGAAAAATGATTACAAACTTAGGTTAAAATTTTAAGCTATCTAAAATTTGATTGAATAGTAAAAGGTGAATACTGTAAGTAAATAATTATAATCTTGAATTAATATTGAAGCCATTTATAATTAAAATATGTACTATATACAAATTGAATGATTATAATTCCAAAGAACCTTGAAATGACTTAGAAATGAAGATAATATTTAATAATACTATATATGGAGAAATGAATGTGAAAAAAAAATCTATAAATGGTGAAGTGAATTGTAAAGAAGCTTAACTAATAATGTATAATTCAATAACTGAAATAAAAATAACTTATTAAGCAATGAATGTAAAATAACAAAACGAAAGAAAATGGCACTGTATGAATAAAGGAAAAAATTAACTTTTGTAAGAAATAATGAATGTAAATTAATGAAAATAAACATTGTATGAATGTAAAAAAAATCAAACTAAACTGTAAATGTGAAGTAAACTGAAATAAAATGTATACAATACTTAAATAATTAATCTATTTATGATCCAAATAAATGAAATGGATGTGACTTATGTAAGTAAAGAATGTAAAACAATGAAATAAGCCTTATATGAATGGATGAAATATAAAATTTTGTAAGTAATGAACGTGAATTAAAGAAATTTATTGTATGAAAAGAAAAATGATGAATAATAAATGATGTGGAAAGGATAAATAGAGTGAACTTAAAAAGTGTTGAATTTGTTGTTTGTTGACTTATGGATTGGTTGGGAATGGATACTTCTATTTCGCATAAAGATGTATGAATAATCTATAAAGTTATCTATGTCTGTTGAGTGTATGGTTTACTTCATATTTTATTTATATTTTATATGATTAGAAGTTCTAAACCCGAACAAACCATTTAAATTGGTTGCTATGGATGGAAGATTGATTCCATGGTTGAAATGATGTTGTACTGTTGTTTGCAAATTATGGTTGTTATTTTGTGATGTTTTGTGACGCCCCACCTCTATACCCACGCTAGCCAAGAACACTACGGAGTAATGCTGTCAACTAGCACGGAGAATAAGGCTGTTGAGGAGCGACCATCCGTGTAATTGCTTTGTGCGAGCATCGATATGTCAGATAGTATAGCATGCAATTCTTTTCAAGTGGCAATCCGACATGCCGACACAAACTCAAAACTACTACACAGTGGCTATAATATCTTCGGAAACAAATATAGAAGTAAACATAACATAAATCAGTCACAGACAATTCATATCACAAAGGCGGAAATAGATATGAATATTACACATGAAAGTGTACATTAGAGTAGTGGTCTAAAAAGATCCACAATATCACAAAAGAATAGTTACATGAACTACACCAAAGAATAAGTATACATTATGGAGTCTATATCTCAAATGTATACAACAAAAACTACTAATCTAAGTAGTTAACCAAAAGTCAGAGAAATCAATCCCAAGAGAGAAGTCAAGCAGAAGCACCTGTAACATCTCGGTCTGACCCGAGTATTATTTAATAAGAAAATAATAAACGGATCAGTCTAACTATAGATATCAGATGAAACGATATAGAATAAGAGATATGACTAAACACATAATAATCACAATTCCAAGCTGTGATATATATAAGTAATTGAAAATCAACGAGAGATTAATCAATATCACCAAATCTACACAAGAATCAAAGAAATGCCATACTCCTTATTTCGTTCATCAAACCACAAATATTGACGATAATATCAATGTCAATCACAAAAGTCAATGACACACAAATTCCAGAATTCAATACGCGAAATCCAGAAATCACAAAAGTCAATGACGCACAAATTCACCAATACACAAATATTGATAAAACTTATCAATGGAAATCACGAAAATTGGTGAAACACAAATTCTAAAAATCATCTCAAGAAATCTAGAAATCAAAAAAGGGGGAAGGCCTATCACAAACGGGAGCATAAAGCCCACCAACACGTGTATCACAAACGGAACGCTAATTCCGTGGTTGCTAACCATCACAAATTGAGCCGAAGCTGCACAAACGGCCCGAAGACCATGGGTTGCTACCCCACCAAATTGAGTCGAAACTCCACAAAACGGGGTTTAGTCTCCCTCGCAGACAAAGAGACATCGCACATTGCTAGTCTAAATCACAAAGATGATCGTCATGATCAACGAGAAGTGTCGATTACAGTAAGCTAGTAAATATATGAGCTTAACATCATGTCCCATAACCACTAGCTTAACTTAAATATTTACGAACAAATTGTAGATCTCCACTAGAAAATTGTCACAAGAGTTTCAATCGAACAAGTCCAAGAATTAACCAACAAAGTGAACGCAAGCGTTTCATACCACTTGTTTTACTAAGTCGTTTAATTAGATTTCTCATACGAGTGAGGTAAAGGTTTGTATATACTAATAGATTGGAAAACGGTTTTAGAAACGAGCTTTGTAATAGTATTAAAATCGTTTGAGGAAAGAGTTTTGATATTTACTACTAGTATAGAAATCCTTTATAATTTTTAAAGTGACAAATCACAAAGAAGATTGTAAGAACAATAAATCACTAAAATTCACATTCGAAGACGTGAAATAAATCCAAAGAAATCGATAAAGAATCCATCGAAATGGATATTCAAAAATCCCTAAATAGGAGTCATCAAAGGCATAATAAATGATAACAACAAATAGGATCATCACGAATCGATTTAAATTGGAATTCTCAAGCGAATAGGCAAATAGGCAAAATAGGCAAAACACAGCAGTTTCAGACGTCTGAAACAAGTGGTTCAGACGTCTAAATCTGGAAATATAAAAATTTTCAGAACACAATTCAGACGTCTGAATCAAGTGTTTCAGACGTCTGAAATAGGCATATTTTGGCCTATTTCCTTTCTGGTTCCAAATGAACCAATTCAGACGTCTGAAACCATATATTCAGACGTCTGAATCTGGGTATATAAAACTTCCCAGACAATATTCAGACGTCTGAATATCACGTTTCAGACGTCTGAATCTAGGGTTCAGGGCATTCACTGAACCTAGGCCATAAATGGCCAAACGAATATCGGAAACGACCAATCGAGCAATTGGCGATGACTAAGAAATTACGTCAAACGACAACCCAGCCTAAACGGCTCTTCGATACGCCTCAAATATCAATGTCCAAATATCCATAGTAGGATTTTCCATAAATTGAACCAAAACACCAAAAATTGGAATATACACCAAATCAATCCAAACCAAAATCAATTGCACACGAATAAACGTTAGGAATTCATACCTAACAATCGAAGATAACTATAGACAAAGATGTGAGATAAAAATCTCACATTTTTACCAAAATCAAACAAGAAGAAGTTTGAAAGCAAATGGAGAATCAACCTCTCTTCAACACAACCCAAATGAGCTTGAATCTATGCTCAAAACAAGAACATTCCCAAAATTAGGTTTAGGAATTTCTGAAATGGGTAAAAGAATAAGTTGGAGAAGAAGAAGAGAATGCTTACCAATGGGTTCTCTTGAATTTGGAGCTAGGAATTTGAAGTTGCAAAGGGAACTAGGGTTTTGGAGTTTTAATTTCCAATCTCTCCCACCATTAATACTTTTAAAAACTGGAAAGAGAAGAGAATGAGGGTGAATGGGGAAGAGTGGCTCAGATTTGAGCATAAGTTAAACATAGGGCTGAGCCCAAAACCCAAAGTGAAAAGTAGCAAAAATCAACTTTCTCCAAACATATCGAAGCTTATACTCAAAAAGGTCGCAAACGGCATTTTAAACTCAATGGGAGCGGTCCCGAGTCCTAATTCGACCGTATGCAAAAAATAGCTTTTCGGACTAAAATCCGACTAACGATAAAATATTTAAATAAAATATTTAAATATAAAATCGATAAATATGCGGGTTGTTACAGACTCCCCTCCTTAAAGAAATTGCGTCCTCGCAATATTTAAGAAGAGAACATAAAGTAACAACCATAAAAGCATATTCAACACAAAAGAAATTTGAAATAAAAGGTTCACCTTAAAGAGCACGGGAAAGCAAGTCCGGATGTGATCGCTCGATCAATTCCCTAGACTCCCAAGAACAATCCTTAGGATTTGAAGACCATTGAACTTTAACAAGCGGAACATCTTTATTTCGAAGTCGTTTGACTTCCGAAGCAATGATACGAATAGGATGTTGCTCATAAGTTAAATTAGGCGAAACTTCAATCTCTTCCACAACACCGGGCTCAAGAATAGAATCGGAATCTCGAAGGCACTTCCGTAATTGAGAAACGTGAAACACGTCATGAATAGCAGAAAATTGAGCCGGTAATAAAAGACGATAAGCCATGGAACCAATACGTTCAGCGATAGGAAATGGCCCAATATATCGAGGCGCCAATTTTCCCGATCGACTGAAACGTACAACACCTTTCATAGGTGATACACGAATGAACACAAGATCTCCCATAGAAAATTCTAACTTCCTTCTCCGGTTATCGGCATAGGATTTTTGTCTACTCTGGGCTTCTTTCATCCTATGACGAATAAGGTCAATCTTTTCTGTGGAATCACGAATAAAATCTGGACCTAAAACCAGCTTCTCACCGGTTTCAAGCCAACAAGAAGGAGATCGGCATGGCCTTCCGTAGAGTGCCTCAAAAGGTGCCATACCAATACTAGATTGGAAGCTATTATTATAGGAAAATTCAACAAGTGAAATATGATCTTCCCAACTTCCACCAAAATCAAGAACACAAGCACGAAGAAGATCTTCAAGAGTTTGATTCACACGCTCGGTTTGTCCATCGGACTGAGGATGATAAGCGGTGCTAAAATTAAGCTTCGTTCCCAAAGCTTTTTGAAGACTCTTCCAAAATCCACTAGTAAACAATGGATCGCGATCACTAACAATAGAAGTAGGAACACCATGTAATTTAACAATCTCTTTAACAAAGAGTTTGGCCAAAAGAGGAACGGTTCGGTTAGACCAAACGGGAATAAAATGGACGGATTTAGTAAGTCTATCAACGATTACCCATAAGCTATCATGACCCGAACGAGAACGGGAAAGGCTATCTATAAAATCCATGGAAATCTGGTCCCACTTCCAAATTGGAATTTCTAAAGGTTGCAATAACCCACCGGGCCTTTGATGTTCGGCCTTAACGAGTTGGCAAGTCATGCAACGCTTAACGAAGTTAGCGATGTCAAGTTTCATTCCCTCCCAATAATAAAGCCGCTTCATATCTGCGTACATTTTACTACTTCCGGGATGAATGGTAAATTTAGAACGATGAGAATCTTCTAAAATATCTTTACGAAGATCACTAATATTTGGTACGATAAGTCTACCAAATCTCCGAATGCCGCCACGAGAATCGATATCAAATTCTTTCAAACCTTCAATATCAATTTTATCCTTAATATTTTGGCCAAGAAGAGCCAATTCGGGATCTAGCCTTTGAGCTTCAAGAATGCAGTCCAAAAGAGAAGGATGAGCCTCAAGGCTACATAAAACAAATGATGAGCATAAATCGGATACGTGGTCTCGAATCTCACAAGTGGATAAGATCTCGAGATCGTTCCATTCGGATACCATCATAGAAACAACCGCTTGTTGCTTTCGACTAAGTGCATCGGCAACACGATTTCCCTTTCCGGGAGTATAAAGGATATCAAGATCATATGGTGCAAGAAATTCAAGCCAACGCTGTTGACGCAAATTAAGTTCTTTTTGAGAGAATAAATACTTCAAGGACTTATGATCGGTATAAAGAACAAATTTCTCTCCTAAAAGATAATGACGCCAAATACGAAGGGAGAAAACAATAGCCGCGAGCTCTAAGTCATGAGTGGCATATCTAGTCTCAGCAGGCTTCAATTGCCTAGAAGCATAAGCAATAACACGTTCTCTTTGTATAAGAACGGCACCCAAACCAACGCGACTAGCATCGGTATAAACAACGAAATCTTGATTCCCCTCGGGAATAACAAGAATAGGAGCATCAGAAAGGAGTTCTTTTAATTTCTGAAAAGAAGCTTCACATTTGTCCGACCAAATGTATTTAACACCTTTCTTAGTCAAGCTAGTGAGAGGCACGGCAACGGTAATAGCCCGCCAATCCGAGAAAACTACGGATCTCTATCACACTCTCCGGTCTCTTCCAATCTTGAATCGCTTCAATCTTTGAAGGATCCACGGAAATTCCGGATTCGGAAATAATATGACCGAGAAACTTCACACGAGATTGCCAAAAGTGGCATTTAGAAAATTTTGCCTTTAATTGATTACTCCTAAGGGTTTCCAACACAATCCGAAGATGCTTTTCATGCTCCTCCTCGGTTTTAGAATACACGAGAATATCATCGATAAAGATGAGAACAAACCGGTCGAGAAAGTCTTTGAAAACTCTATTCATAAGGTCAACGAAATACGCCGGAGCATTCGTCAAACCAAATGGCATGATAAGCCATTCATAAGATCCATAACGAGTACGGAACGAGGTCAATGGAATACTATCCTCTACAATACGAAGCTGATGAAATCCAGTAGCTAAGTATAATTGTGAAAAGACTCTAGCACCACTAAGTTGATCGAATAGATCATCAGTCCGAGGTAAAGGATATTTATTTTTGATAGTAAGATCATTAAGCTTGCGGTAGTCAACGCAAATCCTAAGTGTTCCATCGGATTTCTTCACAAAAATAGCTGAAGCTCCCCAAGGCGAAGAACTAGAGCGAATAAATTGCTTCGTCTCCAATTCGGATAATTGTTTACGCATCTCCTCGTTTTCTTTATTGGACATACGATACGGAGGACGAGTGATAGGTTGAGCTCCAGGAATAAGATTAATTCTGAACTCAATTGCCCGCTTAGGTGGTAATCCTAAAACGGGTTCGAATATGTCTGAAAATTCACGAACGACGTGAATAAGAGAAATAATATCACCATCATCATCATCGTCGTCATCACGAGGATTTAAAGAATATAAAGATGTGACCAAGCTGGAAACTGAATCTTGAAGATTAATAGAAATCTTCTTAACAGATTGAGGATGTCGAAGATGAATAGTCCGCTCAGGACATAGGATATGAGCTTCATAACGGTTAAGCCAATCCATTCCCAAAATCATTCCAAAGCCTAAATAACGCATGACATGCAAATCGGCTAGGAAAGGAAAATCACACAAAATAATCTCGACATCTTTACACAATAAACTGATTGTTGCGGATCCACCAACCGGATTCGCAATTCTCAAAGAAGTCATTAAACACAAAACATCCAAAGAAAAAGTATCAACAAATTCTTTTGATATAAAAGAATGGGACGCACCCGTATCAAAAAGAACTCGAATAGGATGATCACGAAATAAAATAATTCCATCCAGAATAAAATGAGAAATACCTTGGCCACGAGATGTGTTGCCAGGGGCTTGAGCAACATTAAGCTTTCCCTCTTTCCTGCCCTGAAGCTTGGGGCATGAAGATATAACATGACCGGGACCTTTGCAGTAGCGACAAGAGAGAGACTTTGGGCACTTGTTCGCATAATGGTCCTTCGAACCACAATTATAGCATTCCCCACGGCCAAAGGAAGAAGTCTTTGCCACGGAGGTTGCTTGCTTCCCTTTCTTATTGGGATAAGGTCCTTTGAATTTATTTGGCCTCTTCTTGTTGTTGAAGTTTGGTTTGGAACCCACCACTTCAACATCATTCTCCCTATCCGCCTCTTCAAGACGAAGAGCGATATCAACGAGTTGGTCGAAAGAAACTTCTAATTTTAGAAGTAATGGCTTCTTGAGACTTTTGCTTAAGCCATAGACGAACCTCTGGTTCTTCTTTAAAGGGGTGTTGATGTATTCAACCCCATATTTGGAAAGCGACTCAAAGGAGGCGACGTAATCAGTCACGGAGGACTCACCTTGAACAAGGTCTATAAATCGTCGAGCCAATGTCACTTTCTCTGCTTCCGGTACGAATTTCAAATCGAAGCGTTCCCGGAATTGCTCCCAGGTGAGATCCGCTTCATTAATCTCAGAAATAAGATGTTCGTACCAGTCCAATGCTCTTTCTCGGAGCATACTAGAGGCCACCTGAACTCGGTGAAGGTCAATAAGATTCATGCGAGAAAAGATTCGATCGCATGACCTTAGCCAAGCCTGTACTTCAACAATAGTTTCGGAACCTTTGAATGGCTCCCCACCCAAATTAGTGTAATCGCTGCACAAGCGTGCAAATCCCGACTTTGGGTGAGCAGGTTCCGGGTTAGCTCCAGCTGCTTGAGCATTTGTCACTAAATCACGAAGCTGTTGAGCAGTCATAAAAACTCCATCTTGGGGTAGAGTGCTAGACGGTACGGCTCTGGGGCGGCCTGGTCTAGACATTTTTCTCCCTTTAGAAAGAAAGAATAAGAAGAAGAAGGTTATTCACAAAATTGAATATCAAGCAATCTTGATAGATAAACAAGGAATCATAAGGAAAATAGGATGAATCGGTACGAAGACTCGAATTAAATCCTAAAGCACTACTCCTAAGACGGACTTAGGACGATGATCCTTGTTATAATATTCCATATTGTTCCGAAGTTTGGCTCTGATACCAAGCTGTGACGCCCCACCTCTATACCCACGCTAGCCAAGAACACTACGGAGTAATGTTGTCAACTAGCACGGAGAATAAGGCTGTTGAGGAGCGACCATCCGTGTAATTGCTTTGTGCGAGCATCGATATGTCAGATAGTATAGCATGCAATTCTTTTCAAGTGGCAATCCGACATGCCGACACAAGCTCAAAACTACTACACAGTGGCTATAATATCTTCGGAAACAAATATAGAAGTAAACATAACATAAATCAGTCACAGACAATTCATATCACAAAGGCGGAAATAGATATGAATATTACACATGAAAGTGTACATCAGAGTAGTGGTCTAAAAAGATCCACAATATCACAAAAGAATAGTTACATGAACTACACAAAAGAATAAGTATACATTATGGAGTCTATATCTCAAATGTATACAACAAAAACTACTAATCTAAGTAGTTAACCAAAAGTCAGAGAAATCAATCCCAAGAGAGAAGTAAAGCAGAAGCACTTGTAACATCTCGGTCTGGCCCGAGTATTATTTAATAAGAAAATAATAAATGGATCAGTCGAACTATAGATATCATATGAAACGATATAGAATAAGAGATATGACTAAACACATAATAATCACAATTCCAAGCTGTGATATATATAAGTAATTGAAAATCAACGAGAGATTAATCAATATCACCAAATCTACACAAGAATCAAAGAAATGCCATACTCCTTATTTCGTTCATCAAACCACAAATATTGACGATAATATCAATGTCTATCACAAAAGTCAATGACACACAAATTCCAGAATTCAATACGCGAAATCCAGAAATCACAAAAGTCAATGACGCACAAATTCACCAATGCACAAATATTGATAAAACTTAACAATGGAAATCACGAAAATTGGTGAAACACAAATTCTAAAAATCATCTCAAGAAATCTAGAAATCACAAAAGGGGGAAGGCCTATCACAAACGGGAGCATAAAGCCCACCAACACGTGTATCACAAACGGAATGCTAATTCCGTGGTTGCTAACCATCACAAATTGAGCCGAAGCTCCACAAACGGCCCGAAGACCATGGGTTGCTACCCCACCAAATTGAGTCGAAACTCCACAAAACGGGGTTTAGTCTCCCTCGCAGACAAAGAGACATCGCACATTGCTAGTCTAAATCACAAAGATGATCGTCATGATCAACGAGAAGTGTCGATTACAGTAAGCTAGTAAATATATGAGCTTAGCATCATGTCCCATAACCACTAGCTTAACTTAAATATTTACGAACAAAATGTAGATCTCCACTAGAAAATTGTCATAAGAGTTTCAATCGAACAAGTCCAAGAATTAACCAACAAAGTGAACGCAAGCGTTTCATACCACTTGTTTTACTAAGTCGTTTAATTAGATTTCTCATACGAGTGAGGTAAAGGTTTGTATATACTAATAGATTGGAAAACGGTTTTAGAAACGAGCTTTGTAATAGTATTAAAATCGTTTGAGGAAAGAGTTTTGATATTTACTACTAGTATAGAAATCCTTTATAATTTTTAAAGTGACAAATCACAAAGAAGATTGTAAGAACAATCAATCACTAAAATTCACATTCGAAGACGTGAAATAAATCCAAAGAAATCGATAAAGAATCCATCGAAATGGATATTCAAAAATCCCTAAATAGGAGTCATCAAAGGCATAATAAATGATAACAACAAATAGGATCATCACGAATCGATTTAAATTGGAATTCTCAAGCGAATAGGCAAATAGGCAAAATAGGCAAAACACAGCAGTTTCAGACGTCTGAAACAAGTGGTTCAGACGTCTAAATCTGGAAATATAAAAATTTTCAGAACACAATTCAGACATCTGAATCAAGTGTTTCAGACGTCTGAAATAGGCATATTTTGGCCTATTTCCTTTCTGGTTCCAAATGAACCAATTCAGACGTCTGAAACCATATATTCAGACATCTGAATCTGGGTATATAAAACTTCCCAGACAATATTCAGACGTCTGAATATCACGTTTCAGACGTTTGAATCTAGGGTTCAGGGCATTCCCTGAACCTAGGCCATAAATGGCCAAACGAATATCGGAAACGACCAATCGAGCAAATGGCGACGACTAAGAAATTACGTCAAACGACACCCCAGCCTAAACGGCTCTTCGATACGCCTCAAATATCAATGTCCAAATATCCATAGTAGGATTTTCCATAAATTGAACCAAAACACCAAAAATTGGAATATACACCAAATCAATCCAAACCAAAATCAATTGCACACGAATAAACGTTAGGAATTCATACCTAACAATCGAAGATAATTATAGACAAAGATGTGAGATAAAAATCTCACATTTTTACCAAAATCAAACAATAAGAAGTTTGAAAGCAAATGGAAAATCAACCTCTCTTCAAAACAACCTAAATGAGCTTGAATCTATGCTCAAAACAAGAACATTCCCAAAATTAGGTTTAGGAATTTCTGAAATGGGTAAAAGAATAAGTTGGAGAAGAAGAAGAGAATGCTTACCAATGGGTTCTCTTGAATTTGGAGCTAGGAATTTGAAGTTGCAAAAGGAACTAGGGTTTTGGAGTTTTAATTTCCAATCTCTCCCACCATTAATACTTTTAAAAACTGGAAAGAGAAGAGAATGAGGGTGAATGGGGAAGAGTGGCTCAGATTTGAGCATAAGTTAAACATAGGGCTGAGCCCAAAACCCAAAGTGAAAAGTAGCAAAAATCAACTTTCTCCAAACATATCGAAGCTTATACTCAAAAAGGTCGCAAACGGCATTTTAAACTCAATGGGAGCGGTCCCGAGTCCTAATTCGACCGTATGCAAAAAGTAGCTTTTCGGACTAAAATCCGACTAACGATAAAATATTTAAATAAAATATTTAAATATAAAATCGATAAATATGCGGGTTGTTAGAGACTCCCCTCCTTAAAGAAATTGCGTCCTCGCAATATTTAAGAAGAGAACATAAAGTAACAACCATAAAAGCATATTCAACACAAAAGAAATTTGAAATAAAAGGTTCACCTTAAAGAGCACGGGAAAGCAAGTCCGGATGTGATCGCTCGATCAATTCCCTAGACTCCCAAGAACAATCCTTAGGATTTGAAGACCATTGAACTTTAACAAGCGGAACATCTTTATTTCGAAGTCGTTTGACTTCCGAAGCAATGATACGAATAGGATGTTGCTCATAAGTTAAATTAGGCGAAACTTCAATCTCTTCCACAACACCGGGCTCAAGAATAGAATCGGAATCTCGAAGGCACTTCCGTAATTGAGAAACGTGAAACACGTCATGAATAGCAGAAAATTGAGCCGGTAATAAAAGACGATAAGCCATGGAACCAATACGTTCAGCGATAGGAAATGGCCCAATATATCGAGGCGCCAATTTTCCCGATCGACTGAAACGTACAACACCTTTCATAGGTGATACACGAATGAACACAAGATCTCCCATAGAAAATTCTAACTTCCTTCTCCGGTTATCGGCATAGGATTTTTGTCTACTCTGGGCTTCTTTCATCCTATGACGAATAAGGTCAATCTTTTCTGTGGAATCACGAATAAAATCTGGACCTAAAACCAGCTTCTCACCGGTTTCAAGCCAACAAGAAGGAGATCGGCATGGCCTTCCGTAGAGTGCCTCAAAAGGTGCCATACCAATACTAGATTGGAAGCTATTATTATAGGAAAATTCAACAAGTGAAATATGATCTTCCCAACTTCCACCAAAATCAAGAACACAAGCACGAAGAAGATCTTCAAGAGTTTGATTCACACGCTCGGTTTGTCCATCGGACTGAGGATGATAAGCGGTGCTAAAATTAAGCTTCGTTCCCAAAGCTTTTTGAAGACTCTTCCAAAATCCACTAGTAAACAATGGATCGCGATCACTAACAATAGAAGTAGGAACACCATGTAATTTAACAATCTCTTTAACAAAGAGTTTGGCCAAAAGAGGAACGGTTCGGTTAGACCAAACGGGAATAAAATGGACGGATTTAGTAAGTCTATCAACGATTACCCATAAGCTATCATGACCCGAATGAGAACGGGAAAGGCTATCTATAAAATCCATGGAAATATGGTCCCACTTCCAAATTGGAATTTCTAAAGGTTGCAATAACCCACCGGGCCTTTGATGTTCGGCCTTAACGAGTTGGCAAGTCATGCAACGCTTAACGAAGTTAGCGATGTCAAGTTTCATTCCCTCCCAATAATAAAGCCGCTTCATATCTGCGTACATTTTACTACTTCCGGGATGAATGGTAAATTTAGAACGATGAGAATCTTCTAAAATATCTTTACGAAGATCACTAATATTTGGTACGATAAGTCTACCAAATCTCTGAATGCCGCCACGAGAATCGATATCAAATTCTTTTAAACCTTCAATATCAATTTTATCCTTAATATTTTGGCCAAGAAGAGCCAATTCGGGATCTAGCCTTTGAGCTTCAAGAATGCAGTCCAAAAGAGAAGGATGAGCCTCAAGGCTACATAAAACAAATGATGAGCATAAATCGGATACGTGGTCTCGAATCTCACAAGTGGATAAGATCTCGAGATCGTTCCATTCGGATACCATCATAGAAACAACCGCTTGTTGCTTTCGACTAAGTGCATCGGCAACACGATTTCCCTTTCCGAGAGTATAAAGGATATCAAGATCATATGGTGCAAGAAATTCAAGCCAACGCTGTTGACGCAAATTAAGTTCTTTTTGAGAGAATAAATACTTCAAGGACTTATGATCGGTATAAAGAACAAATTTCTCTCCTAAAAGATAATGACGCCAAATACGAAGGGAGAAAACAATAGCCGCGAGCTCTAAGTCATGAGTGGCATATCTAGTCTCAGCAGGCTTCAATTGCCTAGAAGCATAAGCAATAACACGTTCTCTTTGTATAAGAACGGCACCCAAACCAACGCGACTAGCATCGGTATAAACAACGAAATCTTGATTCCCCTCGGGAATAACAAGAATAGGAGCATCAGAAAGGAGTTCTTTTAATTTCTGAAAAGAAGCTTCACATTTGTCCGACCAAATGTATTTAACACCTTTCTTAGTCAAGCTAGTGAGAGGCACGGCAACGGTAATAGCCCGCCAATCTGAGAAATCTACGGATCTCTATCACACTCTCTGGTCTCTTCCAATCTTGAATCGCTTCAATCTTTGAAGGATCCACGGAAATTCCGGATTCGAAAATAATATGACCGAGAAACTTCACACGAGATTGCCAAAAGTGGCATTTAGAAAATTTTGCCTTTAATTGATTACTCCTAAGGGTTTCCAACACAATCCGAAGATGCTTTTCATGCTCCTCCTCGGTTTTAGAATACACGAGAATATCATCGATAAAGATGAGAACAAACCGGTCGAGAAAGTCTTTGAAAACTCTATTCATAAGGTCAACGAAATACGCCGGAGCATTCGTCAAACCAAATGGCATGATATGCCATTCATAAGATCCATAACGAGTACGGAACGAGGTCAATGGAATACTATCCTCTACAATACGAAGCTGATGAAATCCAGTAGCTAAGTATAATTGTGAAAAGACTCTAGCACCACTAAGTTGATCGAATAGATCATCAATCCGAGGTAAAGGATATTTATTTTTGATAGTAAGATCATTAAGCTTGCGGTAGTCAACGCAAATCCTAAGTGTTCCATCGGATTTCTTCACAAAAATAGCTGAAGCTCCCCAAGGCGAAGAACTAGGGTGAATAAATTGCTTCATCTCCAATTCGGATAATTGTTTACGCATCTCCTCGTTTTCTTTATTGGACATACGATACGGAGGACGAGTGATAGGTTGAGCTCCAGGAATAAGATTAATTCTGAACTCAATTGCCCGCTTAGGTGGTAATCCTAAAACGGGTTCGAATATGTCTGAAAATTCACGAACGACGTGAATAAGAGAAATAATATCACCATCATCATCATCATCGTCATCACGAGGATTTAAAGAATATAAAGATGTGACCAAGCTGGAAACTGAATCTTAAAGATTAATAGAAATCTTCTTAACAGATTGAGGATGTCGAAGATGAATAGTCCGCTCAGGACATAGAATATGAGCTTCATAACGGTTAAGCCAATCCATTCCCAAAATCATTCCAAAGCCTAAATAACGCATGACATGCAAATCGGCTAGGAAAGGAAAATCACACAAAATAATCTCGACATCTTTACACAATAAACTGATTGCTGCGGATCCACCAACCGGATTCGCAATTCTCAAAGAAGTCATTAAACACAAAACATCCAAAGAAAAAGTATCAACAAGTTCTTTTGATATAAAAGAATGGGACGCACCCGTATCAAAAAGAACTCGAATAGGATGATCACGAAATAAAATAATTCCATCCAGAATAGAATGAGAAATACCTTGGCCACGAGATGTGTTGCCAGGGGCTTGAGCAACATTAAGCTTTCCCTCTTTCCTGCCCTGAAGCTTGGGGCATGAAGATATAACATGACCGGGACCTTTGCAGTAGCGACAAGAGAGAGACTTTGGCACTTGTTCGCATAATGGTCCTTCGAACCACAATTATAGCATTCCCCACGGCCAAAGGAAGAAGTCTTTGCCACGGAGGTTGCTTGCTTCCCTTTCTTATTGGGATAAGGTCCTTTGAATTTATTTGGCCTCTTCTTGTTGTTGAAGTTTGGTTTGGAACCCACCACTTCAACATCATTCTCCCTATCCGCCTCTTCAAGACGAAGAGCGATATCAACGAGTTGGTCGAAAGAAACTTCTAATTTTAGAAGTAATGGCTTCTTGAGACTTTTGCTTAAGCCATAGACGAACCTCTGGTTCTTCTTTAAAGGGGTGTTGATGTATTCAACCCTATATTTGGAAAGCGACTCAAAGGAGGCGACGTAATCAGTCACGGAGGACTCACCTTGAACAAGGTCTATAAATCGTCGAGCCAATGTCACTTTCTCTGCTTCCGGTACGAATTTCAAATCGAAGCGTTCCCGGAATTGCTCCCAGGTGAGATCCGCTTCATTAATCTCAGAAATAAGAAGTTCGTACCAGTCCAATGCTCTTTCTCGGAGCATACTAGAGGCCACCTGAACTCGGTGAAGGTCAATAAGATTCATGCGAGAAAAGATTCGATCGCATGACCTTAGCCAAGCCTGTACTTCAACAATAGTTTCGGAACCTTTGAATGGCTCCCCACCCAAATTAGTGTAATCGCTGCACAAGCGTGCAAATCCCGACTTTGGGTGAGTAGGTTCCGGGTTAGCTCCAGCTACTTGAGCATTTGTCACTAAATCACGAAGCTGTTGAGCAGTCATAAAAACTCCATCTTGGGGTGGAGTGCTAGACGGTACGGCTCTGGGGCGGCCTGGTCTAGACATTTTTCTCCCTTTAGAAAGAAAGAATAAGAAGAAGAAGGTTATTCACAAAATTGAATATCAAGCAATCTTGATAGATAAACAAGGAATCATAAGGAAAATAGGATGAATCGGTACGAAGACTCGAATTAAATCCTAAAGCACTACTCCTAAGATGGACTTAGGACGATGATCCTTGTTATAATATTCCATATTGTTCCGAAGTTTGGCTCTGATACCAAGCTGTGACGCCCCACCTCTATACCCACGCTAGCCAAGAACACTACGGAGTAATGCTGTCAACTGGTACGGAGAATAAGGCTGTTGAGGAGCGACCATCCGTGTAATTGCTTTGTGCGAGCATCGATATGTCAGATAGTATAGCATGCAATTCTTTTCAAGTGGCAATCCGACATGCCGACACAAACTCAAAACTACTACACAGTGGCTATAATATCTTCGAAAACAAATATAGAAGTAAACATAACATAAATCAGTCACAGACAATTCATATCACAAAGGCGGAAATAGATATGAATATTACACATGAAAGTGTACATCAGAGTAGTGGTCTAAAAAGATCCACAATATCACAAAAGAATAGTTACATGAACTACACAAAAGAATAAGTATACATTATGGAGTCTATATCTCAAATGTATACAACAAAAACTACTAATCTAAGTAGTTAACCAAAAGTCAGAGAAATCAATCCCAAGAGAGAAGTCAAGCAGAAGCACCTGTAACATCTCGGTCTGACCCGAGTATTATTTAATAAGAAAATAATAAACGGATCAGTCTAACTATAGATATCAGATGAAACGATATAGAATAAGAGATATGACTAAACACATAATAATCACAATTCCAAGCTGTGATATATATAAGTAATTGAAAATCAACGAGAGATTAATCAATATCACCAAATCTACACAAGAATCAAAGAAATGCCATACTCCTTATTTCGTTCATCAAACCACAAATATTGACGATAATATCAATGTCAATCACAAAAGTCAATGACACACAAATTCCAGAATTCAATACGCGAAATCCAGAAATCACAAAAGTCAATGACGCACAAATTCACCAATGCACAAATATTGATAAAACTTATCAATGGAAATCACGAAAATTGGTGAAACACAAATTCTAAAAATCATCTCAAGAAATCTAGAAATCACAAAAGGGGGAAGGCCTATCACAAACGGGAGCATAAAGCCCACCAACACGTGTATCACAAACGGAACGCTAATTCCGTGGTTGCTAACCATCACAAATTGAGCCGAAGCTCCACAAACGGCCCGAAGACCATGGGTTGCTACCCCACCAAATTGAGTCGAAACTCCACAAAACGGGGTTTAGTCTCCCTCGCAGACAAAGAGACATCGCACATTGCTAGTCTAAATCACAAAGATGATCGTCATGATCAACGAGAAGTGTCGATTACAGTAAGCTAGTAAATATATGAGCTTAGCATCATGTCCCATAACCACTAGCTTAACTTAAATATTTACGAACAAATGTAGATCTCCACTAGAAAATTGTCACAAGAGTTTCAATCGAACAAGTCCAAGAATTAACCAACAAAGTGAACGCAAGCGTTTCATACCACTTGTTTTAATAAGTCGTTTAATTAGATTTCTCATACGAGTGAGGTAAAGGTTTGTATATACTAATAGATTGGAAAACGGTTTTAGAAACGAGCTTTGTAATAGTATTAAAATCGTTTGAGGAAAGAGTTTTGATATTTACTACTAGCATAGAAATCCTTTATAATTTTTAAAGTGACAAATCACAAAGAAGATTGTAAGAACAATCAATCACTAAAATTCACATTCGAAGACGTGAAATAAATCCAAAGAAACCGATAAAGAATCCATCGAAATGGATATTCAAAAATCCCTAAATAGGAGTCATCAAAGGCATAATAAATGATAACAACAAATAGGATCATCACGAATCGATTTAAATTGGAATTCTCAAGCGAATGGGCAAATAGGCAAAATAGGCAAAACACAGCAGTTTCAGACGTCTGAAACAAGTGGTTCAGACGTCTGAATCTGGAAATATAAAAATTTCCAGAACACAATTCAGACGTCTGAATCAAGTGTTTCAGACGTCTGAAATAGGCATATTTTGGCCTATTTCCTTTCTGGTTCCAAATGAACCAATTCAGACGTCTGAAACCATATATTCAGACGTCTGAATCTGGGTATATAAAACTTCCCAGACAATATTCAGACGTCTGAATATCACGTTTCAGACGTCTGAATCTAGGGTTCAGGGCATTCCTTGAACCTAGGCCATAAATGGCCAAACGAATATCGGAAACGACCAATCGAGCAAATGGCGATGACTAAGAAATTACGTCAAACGACAACCCAGCCTAAACGGCTCTTCGATACGCCTCAAATATCAATGTCCAAATATCCATATTAGGATTTTCCATAAATTGGACCAAAACACCAAAAATTGGAATATACACCAAATCAATCCAAACCAAAATCAATTGCACACGAATAAACGTTAGGAATTCATACCTAACAATCGAAGATAATTATAGACAAAGATGTGAGATAAAAATCTCACCTTTTTACCAAAATCAAACAAGAAGAAGTTTGAAAGCAAATGGAGAATCAACCTCTCTTCAACACAACCCAAATGAGCTTGAATCTATGCTCAAAACAAGAACATTCCCAAAATTAGGTTTAGGAATTTCTGAAATGGGTAAAAGAATAAGTTGGAGAAGAAGAAGAGAATGCTTACCAATGGGTTCTCTTGAATTTGGAGCTAGGAATTTGAAGTTGCAAAAGGAACTAGGGTTTTGGAGTTTTAATTTCCAATCTCTCCCACCATTAATACTTTTAAAAACTGAAAAGAGAAGAGAATGAGGGTGAATGGGGAAGAGTGGCTCAGATTTGAGCATAAGTTAAACATAGGGCTGAGCCCAAAACCCAAACCCAAAGTGAAAAGTAGCAAAAATCAACTTTCTCCAAACATATCGAAGCTTATACTCAAAAAGGTCGCAAACGGCATTTTAAACTCAATGGGAGCGGTCTCGAGTGCTAATTCGACCGTATGCAAAAAGTAGCTTTTTGGACTAAAATCCAACTAACGATAAAATATTTAAATATAAAATCGATAAATATGTGGGTTGTTACATGTTTTGTTTTGTTATTAGTTGAAAACAACTTAAAATATTTCTCGTTTATATAATTATTAACTTCTTTGGATTATATGAGTGAAATACAGGTATAAAAGCAATAACTACTGCTTTTGGTTTCATAAATTAGTGTTTGTTTGCCCGACAAATAGGTACGTTCTCGGATTATGGTTTTTAGCGATATTATATTGATTTTTCCATGGTTTGAGATATATTATTTTGAAAAATATGATATATATATATATATATATATATATATATATATATTGTTATTATTGATATTACTATTTCTCCCAGACCTCCACATACAAAGGAGACTCTACCGAAATTTTCCGTGAATTTTGGACTTAGGAAATTTTATGAAATGTTTTCCAAATTTTTTTAACTTGAATACAAAGGATTTAATTTTTATATATCGATATTTTTTATTTAAATTATTTAATTATGTAAATTTATTGGTTTATAAATTTAATATTTTAAACATGATATATTGATTACTTAATTCCTTCTTTTTCCTTCTTTTTCCTTTTCGGGGATGAAAAGTTTTGAGTGGGGGAGAGTGCAACGACTCGTAATTTTCGATAATTAAAATTTATTAATTTAATGAAGTTCGGTAATTAAATGTTGGAAGAAATAAAAATTTGTGATGATAATAAGAATGTAATTGGAATAAAATATAATATTATTAAACCAAGGTAAATTGATAACTGCTTTAAAGTGTAAATTCTAATTAATTAAAAGAATTAAAGAGTTATAATTGATATAAGTTGTAAATAAATTTTAGAAATGTATGTATTAATGGATAATTGGATTAAAAGAGCAATTGATAATTCAAATGTTGATAAATTAATGAATTAAGGTGTAATTAATTATAATTGATAATAGTAGTGGTGTAGTAATAGTTATAACAATTATTTGTAAATAATAACCTTACAAATGTTACCAAATGTTGTAATGGTGACAATTGTTGTTTTTTACCAACATATTTAATCAATTGCAATTAACTTGCAATTAAATGCGAGTTAAGACAATGACTGCAAAGTGTGAATGTAATAAAAGGTATAGAAATGTTAATTTTATTTACAGGGCAATAATTTATGGAATAAAAAGAATTGGAATCAAGTTTGACCAATTAGTTGGAATTTAAAATTAAAATAAATGGATTTATTGAAATTAAATGCAATTAAATGCTACGTTAATGAAAACTAAGATGGTAATGGTAAAGTATTAGTGTAATAAGAAATAAATAAATATTACCTATGTTATTAGAGTAATAATTGATTGAATATAAAGATCGAAATTAAATTTAATCAACTTTTTGGAATTAAATTATAATTAATTTGATTTAATTACAGTTAAAATTGAACACTGTAACTATTGAAATATTTAACATCTAATTGACATGTAAATTTGTTTTAAACTATTGTAAATATCCAAGTAATCAAAAGTGATAAAATTTTTGTTAGTTATGAACATTGAATTAAAAAGTGATTAATTAATTTAATATTAATTTATTTAATTAAAGTGAAAATAGCCCTTTTGGCCACTGTCTCAGATTACGACGAAACCAGTTTCATCGGATACGTAACAGCGAATCATGTAAGGTTTCAACTTTCGTAGCGATCGGACTTGCCATGTGATCGTACGGGCTCGAAATGCATAGAAATCAATTTAAGTAAATTCAATTGGAATCAATTTGAAATAACTGATTTTAAGCTAACTTCTTTATATGATGGAATTAGGACTTGAAACCTGTTCATTAAATTTAAAAATATGGAAAACATTTATTTTGATATATGGGATGACCCATTTCCGTTTTAGGAATGAAACAGGCTTTTCGGGTCGTTTATCGTTCAACTTTCAAATCGATCCAGCCCATTCATTCCTATTTCTGATCTGCCTACATATAGCGTGTTATAAACCCTAGCTATTCCTTATTCCATTATTCTATACATATAGTTCTATCAGCTTCTCTCTTTCTAATGGCAGAACCAAATCCAATTACAAAACCTTAATTCCCAAATTGCAAATTCAATTTCAAATTCAATTCCAAAATCAAACTCTTCAAAACCC
Source organism: Allium cepa (assembly GCA_030765085.1). Lineage (NCBI taxonomy): Eukaryota > Viridiplantae > Streptophyta > Magnoliopsida > Asparagales > Amaryllidaceae > Allium > Allium cepa. Next base: position 515,732,680 of record CM060941.1, read on the forward strand.
AAACAAATTATATATCGTTCCAAAGCTCTCGACAAGCGCAACCCAAATCTGTGATTTTTTTTCAATTTGGTTCATGGTTTGGCCAGAATTGCCCAAAACAGTCACTGTCGTTCATTTCATCGCGATCGACTGAGATCATCGAGTCGTTGGTGCTGGGTTGTAGAGAGCATTGGGCATAGCTCATCGGAGTGGGTTGTTTTATGAGATGATGGTTGGATTAGAAGTATAATTCGAATTAGGGTTTAACAATGGTGGTGGAGGCTGTGTGCTTTGGCGAATTGGTCGACGTCCCGGTGGTGGAGGCGCCTAGGGGGAGGGTCGCGGGTGAAGCGGAATGTCGTGGAGGGGTCACGGTCGTATCGGGGTGGCGCGATCATCACAGTGGCCGCTTTGGGCATCTGCGTTGGAACATATTAGGTTGGCGTGTGAAGGAGTAAGGGGCGGTGATGTGGCTGCTGATGATTGGGTAATAATTTTTTTATTTTTTATTTAAATTTCGATTTAAATGTTCTAACTCACATAACTTCTGGATGCGAACTCCAATTCACACGCGGTTTGTTTCGCTAGGATCGTATCACAATTTCGAACATTTTGACGCCAGTTTGGACGAATTCTAAGACTGTTGGAATTTGGGCCTTTATATGAATTTCAAATCGATTTGAAATCCATGGTGAGTGTTTCGACCCATTCACAATTGCTAAACTATCTTATGTTAGTTAATTTAGATTTATGCTGATTAGAAATCAATTGATTGATGTATGGTATGTTTTAATTGTTATTCTAGTTAAATTTGACTTTTATTGCGTTTAATCATCGTTAAATTTACTATTAAATGTAAATTGTCAGTTTAATACCTGTTATTGATTATTAGTTATCTATTGATATTTATCGATTGATTTCGATGATGATTATGATGGATGTTTGATTGTTGATATTGGATGAATGGACGTTGTATTTTATATGTTATAACAATGCAAGTTCCTTATGGGTTGAAATGATACATACCCGAATGATCTATAGATTATGGAAAAATCGTTATGGGTTGAAATCATAGACTCGAGCGATTTTGTAGATTTTATTTAATTCGGGATTGCGGTTTGAAATGATACGTAACCGTAAATTTTAAATTGCGGCTTGAATGATAAATTTTCGTATCATTTGACCATAGGGTAGAAAATTATATTCGGACACCGGATTGGTTAAATTAAATGATTTTAATTCTTTAAATTTTGTATTCAGTTAATTAGTATTTTGAGATAGAAATTGATTTATATAAACCGAATTATTTTCGATAATCCAAGCGTTAATGTTGAAATTGGAATTAATTCAATGAGTATTCAAAGGATTTAAATTGCAATTTCAAGTTGAAGTGTCAAATGTAAATGAATTTATTGGAATTGAGTTATTGAAATGTTTGGATATAACTTTGAAATCTATTTTAGATAGTTAAACTATTTTAATCAATTAAAACTATCATAATTTATTTTAATCTATTATAACCTATTTTATCCAATTTGATCTATTCACCTATTTTAAACTAATTAAATTTATTTAATCTATTTTAAATCTATTTAATATATTTAATCTATTTTAAATTTATTCAATCTATTAAAAATCTACTTAATCTAATTTACTCTGTACTTAATCTATTTAAATCATTTAAAACTAATTAAATCTATTTAATATATATTTAATCTGTTTAAAACATTTTAAATCTAATCAAATCAAATTTAAACCTATTTAAATTGTTTTTACTATTTAAAATATTTTAATCTATTTAAGCTATTTTAAACTATTAAATTGTTTTTGACTATATAAATTATATCCCAAATTTCAGACTGTGTTAAGTTAAAGTATTTATATTTAAATCCTTGACGATGATATAACTTAAGTTGAAATTGAAATTAATACCTTTTTGTGAAATGACATATTTGAGTAAATATGATTTTGAAAATGAATTTGATTTCAAAAGTAATATGGTTTGAAATTGAATATTATATTTTGATATTAAGTATGAATTGACTTTTGAAATATAAAAGAACCATCCGGTGATAAATAAGCATTTGGTTGTTAAAGAGACCGGGATCAGATATTGTCATACTCTCTGCCAATATCGAAAACCACTCTAACAACTGTGTATATGGTGGAAATTCCAGAAATGAAGTAGGATGGTTTGGCGAACGATTCTCTATGAGGTATTTACATGATCCTGACTCCCATGAGTTAGCTTGATGTGGCTAAAACAAGAGCTATGGCGAGCCAAGTGAGGTCATTCCTCCAGTCAGGCACATTCATTCGATACTATATTCTGACTTTGTGATTGATTTGGTGGCCATCCTTGATTTTGATTTGGAAGTGTGTTCCGAAGTGGGCGGTAGTAGCTGTTATGCGATACCACCAGTCCGAGAGTGCTATTGGTATAACCACCTTGGCATTGCCTCGAGTGACTTGTTGCACGCCTTAACGCGCCTTCTATGAGTTTGGTTTGTACTATACCTATGAAGTGCCCTCTGATAGCCCTTAGTTACGGAGAACTACAGTACTGTATAGACTGTGAGAATATATAAAAATAGGTAACGCCTTAACGCTATTTTAAAATTTTACTTTACTGTGGACGTACTATAATGGCGTATTGTACTACATAGTACATAGTTTAACGGATTCTTAGGAGATGTAAATCATCAATATCTCTTAAGTTATTGGACTCACGTTGACACTAGATAGGAGATGCCAAACCCCGTAAACATCTCTGACGCTGTTCCACTCATATTTATTTACTGTTGTTTTAATTTACATAAGATCTTTTAGTTCTGACTCGAATTTTTTTCTTTTCAATTCGCTCAGGTCAGCCTTAGCATTTCAGGATTTAAGATCTTATTTCTGGAGGACGAAGACGAAGATTTGTACTATTTTTATTTATTATACTTATTCCACTGCATCATGTTGTTCCACTGCATCATGTTGTTCCACTGCATTTACTTATTTATTTATTTCTATTTTATGTAACTCTGATTTTTGTGTTGTAAAAGAATAATCAAATGTATTTATAAAACCGCTTCATGACCTGTTATTTGATTATTATATTTTGTCATTCTGCTGTGAGATTATGTGTCTGTTTTTTTCCTTTCTCTACTTTTTCTTATTTACCCCAATAACAATATGCCCTCTTGTATGGTTTGATTCTGACGTGTGTGGTTTATCATCGATTTAAACCTTCCAAAAAGGTGGGTCGTCACTTGCCTACCATAAACCCTCATCAAGGTTCGCCGTCAAGAGCCGTGTGATAAATCGTTAATCGGGCTAGTGTAAATACCTTAAAGATCTATACTCGAATCTTAGATCAGAATCATGCAATGAAATGATTTATGTATTTCATACATATTTATTAACCTTCTTAAAATTTTCTAAAAATCCTTCATTTCAAACATTTCTATAAAGATGCTTCTTTATACATAATTCCTTTTACAAAAATTTCATTCACCACATTTCAATATCAACACTTAGAAAATACCACTATATACTTAAATCCGTAGAAATCTTTGAGGAAAGATTTGTATTTTCCAAAACACATTTTATTAGGTCAAAACGAATGTTGAGTAAAACATCATTATGACAATCCAAGAACACTATTATAGGGATCTGATTAATTATACTTAATATTAATTTTTGATGTCAAACTTAAACTATTTACTAGTTAACAATGTAGATCACGTTAGGCTATTATTACCTCTTAGACGTTGAATGGACGTATATAAGTTACCCATCTCGAATCTTAACATCAAATATAGGATATGTATAAATTTTGTATACCATATAAAACATCTTCTTTTGGAAATCACTTACTATAACAGTAGCGTTATAATATGCCTTCCTCGTTTTCTCGAATACATCTTCCTATTAATTAGCACGTTTTAAATCACATTTAAAACCATAACACTCCATTTGAAATATCACTTTGAAAACACTCCTTTAAGAGATTGTTTTAATTTTAAAATGAAATTTATCTTGCTTTATGAAAACCATCCTCTACTTATCAAGTTAAACCCTTCTATACTTATAAAACCATGTTTTATAATCTCCTTCCTTTTTATAAAATTTCTTTAATAAAATTTCCTTATTTATAAAATTCCGTTTGTAAATCTATTTTCAAAATATCATTTACAAATCCATTTTTAATATTTAGAAAACACCATTTATAAATCTATTACATTAATATAAAATATTACTTCTATAATTTTTTTACGTAAACCACTTTGGAAATATTTGTTTCAAACTATTTCTCTCTTCTTTAGAATTGTATTTCCTTGGTAATAAAAGATAGACTCATTTGTTAAAACACTCCTTTTTCAACATAACTTTTATTTTGAATCAGTTACCTTAGAATTCATATATTAGTTTTATTATTTCAAAATTAAACCTTCTACCAAATCATTTTAAAAATTTCAAAGCTTTTAAAAATACTAGGATTTAAATTCTCAAAAATCTCTTTATAAAATATATTTTATAAATCCAATTTATAAAATAACTTATTAAATGCACTTGTAAAATTTATTTATTTTAAATAAAAAATTTTATTCTTAAACCAATAGTATTTTTTTAAAACACTACATAGCCAAATTGTAAAACTAAATTCACATGTTGTTCATATTTATACTTTTAGATCAAACTACCAATAGATTAATGATAATAACGGAATATTATCATTCCTTTAACAACCAAACACTACATAAACAGCTATATCTTCTGAAAATATTCCTTTATATTCCGAATATAATCCTAGGTAAAATTATTTCATTTACCAATTTCTAAAATAAAAAATCATTTTTGTATAGCATCAAAAAATGCACATTCATATACAGTACTCCCAACTCATTCTAATATATTGCATATACTATCGCCAATGAATTACTCATCCTAGGAAGTTGCTTACCCAATTGCTGACAAGACTTTGTCCCTACCAGGCTAAGGTGTTTGATTAACCTAAGATTTGATACAAATGTGACGACCCACTTTTTTGTACATTTTAAGATGACAATAAACCACAAATGTCCAACTCAAATTGAACGCAAAGGCGGACCATTAAGGGTAAAAAGAAAAGGAAGACAGAACAGAATCTTTCACGAATGGAAAAACATATATTATTTCAATATACAATGTTACAATAGAAATTTGTAATACATACATCAGAGTCTATCCTAAGCTCAGCCGGGGTAGTTATAAATACCCATCCTTAAAAATGCTAAATACAAATAGTAAACAAATGCAGTGAAAATGGACATGGATGACTATCTACGGAGGAAACTCTAGTTGCTGCTCTAAGCTCCTCAAAAATACTCCAAGCTAGACCTAAACTACTTGACTGCCTGGAAAAATAGGTCACCTACAGTTTAAAGGGGAAAAGAAAATATATTCCAGGTCAGTCATCGGACTAGTTGGAGAAAACTCAAAACACAGATATTTTTGAAAAAAAAGATGTCTCATAAGACCATGCCACACATAAACATGGACAGGTTTTTGCCTTATGATCTACGTAAAATCAAGGATATTATTTTTAATTACATTCTCTGAAAACCCTTACAAATAACATATTAATCATAGCCGAAATTGTTTCATTAATTAAATTCCAGCATACTAGGTTCTAAAATATAACCATAAAGGCTCACACTAGAGAGTGGATTCCATATAATGACAGGGTAAGGGACTACCTTTCGATGGTACATCTCTAGATGGATGCACCTAAGGCTCCACCAACACAGAACCAGCCTACCTCTACGATAGATAGTGTTGAATATAACATCATCCCAGTCATCCCAACCTATCTGAGATGTCTCATAGCTTACACAACAAACCCGATATATAGAGGTAATCTAGAAGGGTGTTGACCATATCCTAATAGGAGCGACCCACTTAGCTCTACCGCATCTACTCTAATTTTTCCACTACTGATGTGCGAGGTTAAAGGCAATGTATTATTATCACGACCCGAATTTCAGCGTTCGAAAATCGACATCCATACTTCATCCGTATTCGAATGCCGCAGATTCAAATGTTGAAATTTGATCCGCGCCGGAGCTTATAACACATTAAGTAAAAACAATACAGCGGAAATAGAATGAATAACTTTATTGATATAACATTCCGATACAAATGATATCAATACTCTTAGAGATACACAATAGTGGAAAGATAATAGCAATAGCAGAAGAGATAATATCAGCAGTGGAAAGATATCTTCAATGCCAAGAAAATCCGACAATACTGCAACTCCATCTCCAAAGCTTCAAAATCAGACGGCTCAATCCAAAAGCTTCAAAGACTCCAATCCAATAAGCTCGAATCACCATCAATGCTGAATTTGAAGCAACTCGGTACATAATGTGATTGCCAAAATCCAAAGATTGAAGATCGCCAAAAGCTACACCTACTATCTGACTATCTAAAAATCTGACTCTAGGCTACCCGTGTGGAAAATTGTGGGCACCTAGAGTTTGAAAAGGAAACAGTAAACTCCAGGTTAGTAATGAGACTGGTATGAGAAAACGAAAATAGTTTTCTTTGAACAAAACAAACAAAAAGAATTAAAAAGGAAATCCGTAATGCTTTTTGGAAAATGAAACTACCATAAGGCCTTCCCGCACACACATAATGCAAGCACACAATTGGAGGAGATTTCTCCTTATGATAGTCAAACATGCTTGATATGTAAAATCCTTTTTGCATTATTATTAGTGCATAGTGCAGAAAAACATTTCGAAAGTATAATACTAATCTTAGGCAGCATAGGTACCATTATATTATGCCTGCTATAGCTACTACCTGAGGTGGCAGGTTATACAACTAAAACCGTACAGGGCGTGTATTATTTCTTTGGATTTCCAACAAATGGTCAGGCTAAGAAACTTCCTTTGCCACATGGGTACGCCTCTAGAGGGATGCCCAGAGAACTAAACCAGCTCTTTGCCAACACAAGGTCGGGTTACCTCTGTAATTAGGTAACTACTACACGAGTATGCCATCCCTCGATCGTCACCGACCTTTATCCGAGAGCTCTCAACACCAACAACCACAAAGCAATAAATTTGCACAACCACGTAAGTTAAGTATCTAGGCTCCATACCATGATACCACTTTTATCCAGAAGGAAATGGACACACCCTAAGAGGCGCTACCCACAATAACCTTGCCGCATTCTTCCTGTTTCGACCACTTTCGGGTTGTGAGGTCCGACGAGGTTTCGTCCACAAACCTACGCTTTTCATAAAAGCCATGCTTTGATCAACAGACGATCAGCATGCTACATTACCAAAGTGCAACGTCAAACATACATCCATACAAGTCATTCCGGGTTCGAACGGAACCGAATGCACTTCAAAGAAACCCTTGCAATCCGGATAATCCCTAATCATGTCTGGACTCCGCATCACATAGGACGATCAAATCTCTATACCGGGGCCATTCGGTGCAGAGACATTCGACAGGTAATCCTTTCGCTTTCGAAAACACCCAGTCTTCACCACCGGTATTCAAATGTTATCCATTTCATCGTATCATTATTTGGAATGGATTTATGACACAAAGTCCTCTCCTGGCTAAACCGAATAATGAGAGATTATTTTTAAAAGCATATAGATATATTGGGATCCTAGTTAAGTCACAACTTTTAACTCAAAACCTTTCTTTTAAATGGTTTAAACAATTTCCATTTCAAATCAAAAGATACACCTTAAAGATCCTCTTTAATTTGAAAACAAAGTTCACCAATCTTTAACAAAGATTCATTCACAGCTTTTAAAACAATTTCATTTCAAACTTGAAATCTTTTCAACAAAATTGAAAGTTCTTTCCATTATATTAAAGCCATTATCATTTCAAAACAAAGAATTTTCATTTCGGGAAAATCGGATCACGTCTGCTCAATTTAAAGCCCTTCAATTATAAACTTGGGTTAAATTCAAATTCCCAAAATAATACATTTAAAATGGTTAAAAATTTCATATATAATATTGTATAACTTGTATACCCTTTCAAACCATAGTTTCTAAAATAATTTCAAAACTTAAACAAGATATATTTTATTCAAATTAAATTCAATTTCTATTTTCCTTTTCAAAAACTTTTCATATTCAACCCAATTCCATTTCCAAAACCATTTGGTTTCAAAATTAAACTTATAAATAAAATAATATTTAAATTCAAAATATCTATAACTTAACCGATTTCCTCGTGCAATACATATTTGTGTGTGTGTGGTGTAGTCTAGGGGTTTTACACGATAGTGCAATATCATCAATAATCACAATCCAAACATAGCAATATTGATAAGCGGTATATACCTATACACTTATCTTCATTCACAGATTCACTGATAAATAATATGAATTCATCATAGATAAATAAATTACATATATCACAGCTCAAATCAAAGCAATTCATATCACACAACAGCACACACCAGGGATATCAAACAATTCAAAACATTCAATACAATCTAAACATCCATAAGTAAGATCAATTCATTATCTGATTATAATTAACTTAAAACAGATTAATTATTATGAATAAGTTACTAATCCTGGTTAATTAACATTAATTAATTACAAACCATTTTAATTAATTATCCTTTAGTTAGTTATAAATTAACCTTTAACAATAAATTAATTATCCTTTAATTATGAATTAACCAACCTTAATTAATAAATTAATCAACCTTTAATTATCAAATAATCAACCTTAATTATTTAATTATTCTTTAATTAATCATTCCCAATTAGTTATATTAATTAATTAACCCTTAATTAATAAATCAACCCTTAATCACTTGATTAATCAACTTTAATCATTAATTAATTACTTTTAATTAAGTAACTATCTTTAAGTAATTAATTACTTTTAATTACTTATATTAAGTAATTATCTATCTTAAATAATTATCCTTAATCAATTAACTAACCTTTTATTTATTTATATTAATTAATCCTTTAAATTAATTAATACTTTAATTTATTACATTCAGTAATTATCCTTTTAATTACTTCCATTAAGTAATTAGCCTTTATTTAATTACCTTAATTAATAAATCAATTAATTAATCCTTTAATTATCTACCCTAATTGATTAAAGATAAACATTTTTTTATCTTAATTTTTTACCCAATTATATCATTTAAATCATTTTAAATTTAAATGCTTGAAATAATTTTTTTTTTTGTTATACAAAATCACTTAAGAACTTTTATTAATTAAAGTTTAATTTACTTCCTTATTCATTTCTAAATTAAACCATTCCATTTTATTCGCAACACATGGGAATTTCCAAAACCAAAACAATTTCAAAACTTTTAACTTTAAAATTTAAACTTTGGAACTCATTTTTAAAAACTTGTTTTAAAACTTTAAAATTTGGTGCATCTTTGCCTTTGATAAACTTGTTTTACATTTTCTTTTATCCTTAATTTGCATTAAAAACTTTCCAAAACCTGGTTCATGTTTCCTTTCAAAATTTTAAACTCGGAATCACATTTTCTTTTCAAACTTTAAAACCTATACTCAATCTAAAACAACTCAAGCTCAAAGGAAGTTTGCCCAAGCAATTACACGAGCCAGAGCCTATCTACCCCGTAACCATCTTCGAGGCCATCACTTCTTCTTTGAACCCAATCCCCTGACACAAACGTCTACAGGTGCACGTGCACAGGTGATCGAATCACATCTGACCAACGCCGATCCCCTCGACAAGTCGCCGACGAGCCTCCCAAACTTCCCGATCACCCAGAATTGTGATATCACTAGAGAATTGCAAACAAGCTTATCGATCCCTTCTTGGAACACAATCAATCACCCAAAACCACCACACTTTGCCATCTTCGGCCATCAGAGCCACCACCGTTCCACCCAAACCTTCATCTCCATTCCATGAATCGATTTCCCAACTCACGATCGCCTTCGGCCTCCCCACGGGGACGCAAAACGCCTCGAGAACATTGATGACGAAAACGTCATCAAACCCAACATCGACGATGCCTGGTCACCATGGCCATTTATAAAATCTACCACTATTATTCCTGCAAAATCCTTCACCTAAACTCCCTCCAGTTCCAGACCCAAACCCAGATTCCTCACCAATCATTGGAAATTTTCGAATTTCCATTCATCGTTCAACTCGCGATTTCTCACCGATTATAGACTTAAAAATCATGAAATGATTTTCAAAAATTATAATTTGCTAATACGAACTCGATTGCGAAATCTAAACATGAATTCATGATCGTTGAATTTCGACTTATATTAGATTTCTACTGTAATTTATCATTTTTAAAACCATTACTAAATTTAAACACTTGAATTTATTTTTAGAAATGAGTTTACATTCTTTCATCACTTCTCATTCAGGAATGAAATCTAGGAATAAATTGGATAAGTAGGAATTGAGTTTGGAAATTGTTAAAACCTGTAAGTTTTTAAACAGAGGTTTATATACTATTGTATATAGACGTGTATACACCGAAGTTTCAGGCATGCAGTCACATTTTTCATTCATACAAACTATTTTCACGATATCATCATCATAGGCATACAAAATGAAGTTTATTCACAAGCAATAACATATATATAGATTAAGTGTTGAAAGTTTGCTCACTTGGAAATGAAGACAGAGGACCAGATTTTTGAACTTCTGGAATTTATTTTACTTTGAAGCTGAAATTTGAAGTTGTATTTGATCTTGAAACTAGAGTGTTTGATGTTTTGATTCTTGATGTTGAACTGATTGCTTGAGACTTGGTTCTAGTTTGAAGAACTTGATTTTTGATTTTTATTTTATTTCCCAGGTTTTTCATTTTGATTTCTAGGCTTTGTTTTGATCTAATTTCTGATCTGTACTTGCTTGTTCTTGAACTTTGTTTGAGTTGATTCTTGCATGCTTTTTGATTTTACAGAGTTATTTGATTTTAATTGTTTTCAAACTTCCAAGATTGTTTGCTTGCTTGAATGTTTTCAGGCTTGTATGTTTTCAGAAATGAGGATGGAAGAATATTGAAGCCTGGTTTCTCTAATAACCTTTTATTTAATTTTATTAATCTTTAGTTCAATCAACTGCCACTTGTTAATTTTGTTAACACTTGTCATTTGCATGTATTAACATTTTACAAATGTATTTTGCATGTTTTTATATATTTACAAATGTCATAAACTTGTATTTTTATGCTAAAACCCTTAACTTAACTTTAATTAATTTATCTATCATGTTTTTAAATTATAAATATATATATATACAAACTATGTTTTTATTATTTTCAAATGTATTATGCTTTATTAATTTCAAACGGTACATATTTTTAACTTTATACTTAGTACTTTCAAAAGATAAATACATATTAATATTTTATATTTCTTGTTTTTACAGTATATTATATTATATTTATGTTAATTCTAAAGAAAATAATCTTTAAAGTCCAATTACACATTAATAAATAAGAATGTATATATATTATAAAATATAGAAATTAGCTTTAAAAATTATTCGTATCAAATTTAAAATATAACTTCTAGAATTTTTTTATTAGTTTTAAATTATAGGGTATTCGAATTCAAATTTTAAATCCACAATTTAATTGCAAAAATTAAATCAATTATTAATTTTAAATTTGATTTAGAAACAAGGATGTTATAGATTCCACCCTTAAGAAAATGTCGTCCTTGAAATTTGCTAGGGAGGGAGACCAACAAAGAATACAAAGAAATAACTTTCCAAATCAAACTGAATATCTGTTCTATATTTGGCTTACCAAATCAGAATATCATCGATAAATATGAGAACGAACTCATTCGGTACTACACAAGATACAAGGGTCATCCAGTCTATGAAATACCCAGGGGAATTGGTTAGTCCAAAGGATAACTAACCATTCATAGAATATATATGGACCCCCAAGAATAGACAACGGATACAATTTAATGTAACTTCATATTTTATTAACCAATTTATTCAAATAAATTTCAAATTTGTTAAAGTTAAAACGGAAAACTGATAGAAACTGATGATCAGAATATGAAATAGGAACTTATCTATAACGATAAGCAGGGCCACCACCACACCAAAGCTTCTTCTTGTAGCTGCCACTAAGCCATCAAAGAATTGAAATTAGATGATGAACAAAGAGATTGAGGGAAAATTGTTTCCGTTGTTGTTGTTACAGGATATCGACCATTTGTATTGGTACTCCCCTATCCCCTACCTCGTCCTATTCTTGCACTCATACTCACTATCAGGGGATAGTAAGAGAATTTACTGAGGCATACAGACAAGATATCTTTGGGATATACTCATTCAAGGGCATTTTAATCCCTATCTCCAATGAATCACCTAATGTGTTATACTCCTGAGCTAAAGTTCAACCTTCTGCTCTGATACCAAAATGTCACGACCTGAATTTCAGCATTTGAAAATCGACATCCATACTTCGCCCGTATTCGAATGCCGCAGATTCAAGTGTTGAAATTCGATTCGCGCGGGAGCTTATAAAATATTAAGTAAATACGACACAACAGAAACAGAATGAATAACTTTATTGATACAACATTCTGATACAAATGATATCAATATTATTAGAGATACACAATAGCGAAAATATAATAGCAACAGCAGAAGAGATAACATCAGCAGTGGAAAGATATCTTCAATGCCAAGAAAATCCGACAATACTGCAACTCCATCTCCAATGCTTCAAAATCAAATGGCTCAACCCAAAAGCTTCAAAGACTCCAATACAATAAGCTCGAATCACCATCCATGCTGAACTTGTAGCAACTCGGTACACAATGTGATTGCTAAAATCCAAAGACCGAAGATTACCAAAAGCTACACCTACTATCTGACTATCTGAAAATCTGACTCTAGGCTGCCCATGTGGAAAATTAAAGGCACCAGAGTTTAGAAAGAGAACAATAAATTCTAGTTCAGTCATGGGACTGGTGTGAGCAAACGAAAACAGTTTTGTTTGAACAAAACAAACAAAAAGAATTAAAAAGGAAATCCGCAATGCTTTTTGGAAAATGAAACTATCATAAGGCCTCCCTGCACACACAATGAAAACGCACAATTGGAGGAGATTTCTCCTTATAATAGTCAAACATGCTTAATACGCAAAATCCTTTTTATATTATTATTAGTGCATAGTGCAAAAAACATTTCGAAAGTATAATATTAATCTTAGCCAGCATAGGTATCATTATATTATGCCTGCTATAGCTACCACCGGAGGTGGCAGGTTATACAGCTAAAACCGTATAGGGCGTGTATTGTTTCTTTGGATTTCCAATAAACGGTCAGGCTAAATAACTTCCTATGCCATGTGGGTACGCCTCTAGAGGGACGCCCCGAGAACTTAACCAGCTCTCTGCCAACATAAAGCCGAGTTACCTCTGTAACTAGGTAACTACTACACGAGTATGCCATCCCCCGGTCGTCACCGACCTTTATCCGAGAGCTCTCAACACCAACACCACAAAGCAATAAATTTGCACAACCACATAAGTTAAGTATCTCGGCTCCATGCAATGATAAAACTTTTGTCCAGAAGGAAATGGACATACCCTAAGGGGCGCTACCCCCAATAACCTTGCCGCATGCTTCATGTTTCGACCATTTTTGGGTGGTGAGGTCTGGCGTGGTCTCGTCCACAAAGCTATGCTTTTCACAAAAGTCATGCTTTGATCAACAAATGATCAACAACACTTGGCATGCCACATTACCAAATGGGGAATGTATCACTAGTAAATATCGACTACATAACCTCTGAGCTCGTACGTCTCAGAGAAGGGTGATACATCCATACAAGTCCGTTTCGGGTTCGAATCGAACGAAAGGCACTTCAAAGAAGCCCTTTGTGACGACCCGACCTTCTCACCACAGAAAATCGCATCATCTTGAAGAAAGAAAGGGATAGAAAAGAGAAAGAAGAAACAACATCAGAATCTCAACAGCGGAATGAATAAATTATATTAATAACATAAAAATTACATAGTTTACAACCATTATCAGAGTTACACAGATGACACATCACATACTAGACAATTATAAACATCTGTCTAGTTATACAACTCAATACAATACAAAGAAACTACTCAGTGAAACCAACACAGCGGAACACTATATATATCTACACACAGAAGCCTCCTACTCCATTATTCCTCCAGAATGCGTCAAAGCTAACCTGAATCCCTTGGCTACTCGTAAAAATTTGAGTACCCAAGAGTTTAACAAAACAGAATATAAACTCCGGGTCAGACATGGGTCTGGTATGAGTAACATGTTAAGGTTGCTTAACTTTCAAAAACCTTTGAAAAGAAAAGGTATCACGTAAGACTTCCCACACATAAACATGGAAAAGTTTTTACCTTACGCTAACCAAAACATTTGATAGGAAATCCAGTGATATTATAATAGGTCTAGGGTTTTCAAGTAAATAAAAAATAGCCGAAATTTTTACATTATTAAATTCCAGCTACTAGCCACAAAAGTGGGTAATACAATCAAAACCGAGGGCACTTATTGGATTTTGGATTCCATACAATGGCAGGGCTACTGGGGTACCGTCCGTCACAGTACGTGGCCTGGATCAACTTACCAAGGAGCCACCCTAACTCCCCTACAACACAAGGCCGGAACCATCCCTTACTGGACAGTCCAGAATAAGACAACCCCAACAGTTGGAGCTCACAACTGTCCACACAGCCGAAATAAAAGGGACCTCTAGACAAGGGAAAATCTCGTCCAACTTGGGCATGACCCACTTAGCCTTGCTGAACCTCCCTTGTTTTATCCATTCCCGGTTGATGAGGCTTGAGGCTACGATTACCTTTAATCAGAACACATCACTTAGAATGCTCATCGTCCACCTGACGATGTTATGAAAGCATTCAATCCATACAAGTTCGTTCCGGGTTCGAATGAAACGAAGGCATTATCTCGTTACACTCATTTTGGAATCACCCTCAGAGTTAACGACGATAACCCCTGCACTCTGAATCTTCATCTTCACTTGAGATTCACAACCTATCGTTAATTTGGATCGATGTGGTTTTTGGATATCCAAATATGGAAACCCGATCCCGGTCTCATCGAAATCCAAAACGTGTCTTTTAAGGCCAAGTTGTTTTAAGGTTTAAAACAATTCAATTCAGTATCTATATATATATAGATAGATAATTCACAAATCACAATAGATAATCAATATTATCATAATAAACAAATAATCCACATTATCATCATGAATAGATAATCCATATTATCATCAAAATAGATAATCCATATTATCATCACAATGCAACCAAAGCATTCATATCACACCGCATTACCTATCTCATTTCTGAGATCACAAAGCATTCAAGGCAATCAATATCATCTACTCATACATAAGCAATGATTTACTTCATCATACTATAATTAATTTAAAATGAATTAAATTAATTACTTCCATCTCTAATTAATTTAAAGTGAATTAAATTAATTACTTCATCTTTAATTAATTTAAAATAAATTAAATTAATTACTTCATCCTTATAAATCTTGCTTATCTAACCATTAATTAATTACAAGTCAATTAATTAAGCATTCAAATTAATCACCTTAATTAATCACCCTTGATTAATTATCCTTTAATTACATTCGTGTAATTATCCTTTAATTAATTTCACAAATTAATTATCCTTAACTAAAAACAGTAATTAATCTTTAATTACTTCATTAATTAATTAACTATAATTAATTACATTAATCCTTAATTAATTACATTAATTAATTACCTTTAAATCACTTATCATTGATTAATTAACCTTAATTAATTAATCCTTAATTACATCATTAATTGGATTAATTAATGATCCCTAATTATATTTTAATTAATTACTCTATTTAAATTAATTACCTTAAGTAGTTAACCATAATTATTAATCATTCCAGATTAATTACATTCAGTAATTAGCTAACCTTAATTATTTCATTAAATAAATTAATTATTCCTTAATTAATTATCTTAATTAATCTCTTGATTAATTACAAAGTAATTATACTCAAATTACTTCCATTCTTAAAACATCTTCAATTAATTACATCCTGTGATTACTAATCAATTACTTCACTAAGTAATTCCAATTCATTAATTACATTAGGTAAGTATCATCAAATCATTAAGTGTTTAAAATTAGTTAAACTTAATTAATTAATTCAAACTAATCCATTAAACTCAATTAATTACATTATGTAATTAATTCATTCATTACTTCCATTAAGTGATTACACTTAAACAATCCACAAATGATTATCATTAAACTAAATAATCTAATTAGTTATTAAATTAACCACATTAACTAATTATTAAGTAATCCTAGTTAATCACCTTCATTAACCATTCTTTAATTACTTTTATTAAGTAATTAACTTAGATTAACCGTTATTAACTACAATTTAATTTATCTCTAATTATCCATTAATTAAACTCTAATTATTTATTTAATTAAGTGTTAACTATAACTTAATTAATCCTTAATTATTTAATTAATTAACCTTGATTATAACTTAATTGCTTAATTAACAAATCTTTAATCATTAATTAATAAATCTTTAATTATCTAATTAATGATCTTAATTACCAATTGATTAACCCTTAATCAATTATTTATTAATCCCAAATCAATTAATTAATTAAATTAACTAATTATTCCATAATTACCTCATTAATTCAATTAATTTCAAAACATTAAATCTTAATTAAAATTTAAGATAAAACATTTCTTAATTATGTTTAAATTGTCGTTAACAAATTTATTTGAAAACAAATTGCTTTTGAACTTATTTTAAAATTTCATTTCAAATATGAGATTTAAAATGAATATAATTTAACATAAACAAATTTAAACAGTTTGAAAACCTTTCTAAATTTTAGGGCAAAGAAGTACTTGTCTTATAAAAGAAAATTTATAAGAGTTTACACCAAATTCATTTTTAAGTTCAAATAATTTAAATTTTCACTTAACATGCAAAGTTGTTTTAAATCTTTCAAATTTTAAAACTTCTTTTATTTCAAACTGAAATTCATATTTAAATCTTTTATTTCCAGATTTAACTTATCTTCAAAACTTACTCACCTTTTTAAAACTTCATTTTTTCTATAAATTTAAGCTACTTAACCACTTTTAAAGTAGTTAACAATTCAAGTTTAAAACTTTATTTTTTATTTTTATTTTTATTTAAAACTGAGATTTTAAATTTAAACTTGAATTCTAAAATTTTAAACTTGAATTTAAAACTTAGTTTTAAACACTAGCTTTCATTTAGAAACTGTAGTTTTAAAAATTTAAACAAACATTACAGGTTTTGTTAAAACCTTTAACTTCTGTTAAACCCGAAACACCCTCCAAAATGCTTCGAGTTCAAAGCCCATCCTCCCCGAGCCAACTAGCCAACATCTTCGAGTCAAACCGAGATTTACTCGAGAGCCCTTCTCTGCTTTTAACCCAAAAAATCATCAGACAAAATACTTCACCGTGCATATGCATGGTGACTCCGGCCACCATAGATCATCAGCGATGATCGCAACACACCAGAAATCCACTCTGCAACCCACCACAATCATTAATTCGTACCGAACACCCAGAAATCAAAATCGATCACCTAATTCCAAAACCTGGAACAACTGAACATAACCAACCCCAAAACCTGGAAATGCCTTGACATCGCAACTCCGACCACCATGACCCTTAGAACTCTGGCATTGACTTCAGCTACGGCCAAGCTTCCACTACCCAAAGAATTGAAGCACTCGATCAACTACGCAAGCCGTGGTGATCAAAATTCTAAACACAACTAATTATAGGGTTTAAAAAGAAATCTCACTGCTGCAACTACCCCGATGAAATCCATCAGCATTACAAATTTTTCCACCAATCTCCAGTCATTCCCCCACCTCCAAGAGGAAACCCGATTCCCATATCCAAGTAGATAACCAGAAAATCAAGAATTTCCATATTATGTACAAACCAGAGCTGCACCTTAACCTCTTTACTAAAAATTTTAGTTTTTGTTTTAAAAATCATATTTTGATTTATGTATTCAGTTTATAATATTGGATTTACAATTTAAAAGATCTGAGTTTTGATATTATCAAACATGCACAGATGTTTTATGTTTTACAGAGACAAACAGGCTTCTATTTTAACTTACTTAAATTTTTAAACCTTAACCCAAGATAAATCTAACAACTTTGATTTATAAATTACATCCTATCTGAAACTAATTAAAAGATAAGGATTTTAAACAGAAATTTTGAGCCTGGGTACAAAACAGAACAGAATATGTATACACAGCATGCATACAAATCATATTTACTTCAAAATTTACTTATAAACACATGCAATACCTATTCATCTCAGCATACAAGAATGCAACCAATTTCTAAATTTCAAATTTTAAAAGGTTACTCACCTATTTTAGAAGAAGGCAGAGCTTCCATTTGAAATGCTTTTGAATTTGCTGAAGACTAATTGTCTTTGCTCCTTTGATTTTAGTTTAAACTTAAGTTGCTTGTTTTAAAGACTTGTAGACAACTCCAAAGATTTCCAGATTCAACTTGTTTTGGATTTAAAACTTGAATTGCAGATTCCCTTTTGATGTACCCAGGTTGAAAGAATGAGTGCGTGCAGGCTTGGTTTGAAGATGAGCAGATTTTCTTTTTATTTGAAAATGGTAGGCTATAGATTTGATATGAGGGGTTTTTTTTCATGAGAATAGGTTTTAGATTTTGGGTTTGAAAACTTGTTTGCAGGGAAGTGATTTTTAGGATTTTGATATGAAGAGTTTAAATCTGAGTTTGTATGTTTCAGATTTGTTTTCAGTTCATGCCTTAAATTTCTTAACTTTTGATTTTTGAAAAGGAAAAAGAAATTGAAGAGAAGAGGCATTTTATAAGATGAAAGTATGATTTAATAAAAATGAAAGAAAATACTAAATTGAAAATGACATTTGTATAAATTTCAACATTTGTCAAATTGAAATGTTTAACACTTAACACTTGGTATATGATGCTTAGGAAATCAACACATGTCTTTTTAAAGTAATTAGTATTTAATTTAAATGTTTAATGAAAGATTAATACAAGATTAGGCTTAAATGAATTAGTTGATTTGTGTGTGTGTGTGTATATATATAGATAATTTGGAAAGAAATAAACCAATTATACTTATAAATAAAAGCTTACGCATATATTTAGAAATCCAAAACAATTAAAAATCTATACTTTGGATTTCAAAACTTCATATTCAAATTTAAATCAAATTCTAAAATCTAATATTAAAAATCAAGTTATATATATACAAATTAAATTTGAAATAACAAATGCTATTTTTATTCAGAATCCAATTGTAAAACAATACATTATTAATATTGTTTTAGAAATAACTCATTATCGAATTAAAATAATTATAAAAGAAATTATGTATTAATTAAAAATTACTTATTTTATTAAGCTATATTTTAAAAAGAAAAAAAAAACATTTTTGTTCATTCATTTAAGTTTAAAACTTAAGCCAAAATCATTTTAAACATTTAAACGTCCATCTTAACAATTTAAAATCATATACTCATTTATTACATGGATTTGAAAAACTTAATATTAAATTAAATCAAAATTTCCAAATTATAAATATATATATATTAGAATTTTAAATCAAGATTCATTTATTAAATTTAAACCAAGCTTATTTATTTAATAACTTTGAAAAGCTTATATATTAATAAAAACTAATTCTCAGATTACTAAAACTATTAGAATTAGAAAATATGTTTTATTTATTATATTTAAAACAAAGCTAATATATTTACAATATAAACCATATATTTATATTATAAATAGAAACCAATTTATTAGTTTTTTTTAAAATAAAATCTTCCAATTATATATTTATTAAAGAAGATTATTAAATCAATTCAAATTTTTTATTACAAAAAATTATCAAATTAATTTAATATTTAATACAGATTATTAAATTGATATCGTCAAAAATTCCGGGATGTCACAATCCTCCCCCCTTAATGAATTTCATCCCCGAAATTTAAAATAAAGGTAATTTAATAATCTCATTAAAGATTTTAATTTTTAAACACAAGCATATATTAAACATATGCTAACAACCATAGCAACCAATTCATCCAATCAAACAAATCTAACTATCCAGGCAAAATTCTGGATAGAATTTTCTCGAGTTTCCCAAGTGTAAGTATCGGGATACTAGCTCTATAGAATTCAAACAATCGAAACTACTAAACTACATAGCTCCTATTCATATATATCTACAACACTAGACAGGATATCAGACTACAGACGAGTCTGACTCAACACCCAAACCTTCTGAACTGCTGGTTTCGAAACTAGAGATAAATCATACACGTACTCCCCCAGAGATACGTGAAACTCACCGAATCCCAGTTATCCAAACTGGCAATTCAATCCTGTAGATCAATCACTTATCCTTACAAGAAAGATTCAAAACACTTCAGAGCTAGCTTTCCAGCCTTACCCAAATCTTATAGCTCCCTTATGATTGGAGAAAACTTATCCAAAATCAAATTTCCAACTCCGGAACCCAAATTCCTCCGTCTCTTATCCATAAAAGACTCCGGACGATCCTGAGCTGCCTACATCCTTCCTGATCAGCTCGACCATCGCTGATGCCTCTAGAAACAAAAAAAAAACCAATCATCTCAACAAAATAATCTTCTCACGATCAATCCAAAATCAAGAAGTCAAACTCTACTCCTCAAATATCAGAATACTAAACTCACTACTCCTGATCGAAAAAAAAGCAGATGCACTTCCAAACTGCTTCCGCTGCACAACTCTGATCCGAAGTAGAAGAGAATACTGATGAAGAACACGAGCACAAACAGCACAACACATCCCAAAAATATGGTTCATCAGATCCATAAGAAAACTCAGAAGCTCCACCAAAACCTGAGCTGCTTCATCAAACTCTAGGAACCATCCTTCGACTAGACTGAACCACCGGTACCACTCCGGGATCCTAGTCAATAAGAAAACTCAATCTCCAGATGTGGACAAACTTCTGACTTCCCTGAAGACATCCGAAAAAACTTTAATAACCCGATAGAACACTCAAACAATGGAAAGTCACTTTTGCGATCAATCCAGACCAAATATCCAAAGAAAAACTGCTCTCCCTTTACCAAATAGAACAGCTTACGCTTGACTAGCCAATCCATCGAAGAAACGGTCCACTCTGCTGCTTTTGAACTCCACTTCCAGAAAAACTACTAAGCCAGAAGACTCCCTGCCGACATATAGTACACTCCAAGCTGCACTGCTGCTACAGATGCCAAAGACTTCCTAATCCCAAGCTCTTCGAGAAACTCGGACCTAAAATCAAACAGAAACATCCTGCTGAACACAGCCACATCATCGAAGCAGACTCACTTTCCTAAACTTGTTCCAAAGAAATATCTTTGGAAACATCCATAGTCATTGCATCTCATCCCGCAGCTACTACTTCCTGAGGTATCAAGATACCATTACTCACTTCTGCCCAACCGACAGATCCAAACTCTACTCATCCAACTTCAAAAATAGACTCCGAACCTTAACAGGTTTCCTTCAGAGATCGATGAAATCCGTATACCACTACAAAATTCACTCGAGACGGTATTAGGTCTACAGTCTCGACAAATACACTTCCAACCTCAAACATTCAAACTCCAACCAGTGGTAGCCGTGTTACACACACCACTACCCCATCTACCTTTATAAAATATATTGGAAAACCTAAACAAGTAACCCAACAGATAGGTAGAAATAAATATATATTTATATACATTTAAAATTACAAATACGCTCTCTCAAGATAGACACCACTCCAGAGCCTAGGTATTCACTCAACCTAATACTCTGATACCAAATGTAACGAACCGACTTTCTCACCACAGAAAATCGCATCATCTTGAAGAAAGAAAGGGATAGAAAAGAGAAAGAAGAAACAACATGTAACGACCCCAGATTTTAATTTAATTTAAATTGATAATTTATTGAATTTTTGAATTAAAATTGTAAAATTAATGGTTTGAGTTTATAAAATAATATAAGACAATAAATATTAAAGTAAGATAACAATAAATATTTAAACTAGAACTAGAAAAATAATATGAGATAAATTTTAATAAAAATAGGAAGTAGAACATTTGCTAAATTCTAACAACATAATAAAATAGAAATTTATTTATATTACAAAACAAGAAGATTTAAAGAAAATAAAATACATTTAAATATGAAAAGAATGTAGACGAAAATAAAGCAGACAAATAAAGAGTAAGTAAATAAACATAAAATAAAATAAATAAGGTAAGGTTGTTGACATTAAGTACAAGCAAATAAATGATAAGTATGTAGGCTGTAACTAAGGAAAACAACATATGCTCAAATATAAAACAAGTACAAATATAAGCATGGAATGAAACAAGTAAACAAATACATAAATATGCATAAACAAGTACAAGCAAAGAGTAACTTCTCTGTAAAACAGCATAATGCAAAACATGTTCAGCCGTGCTTGTTGTACAAAGCATTAAATGCAAGTATCTAGTGTATTGTATAAACAAATATTACCCTGTCTACTTCATTTTCTATATACATATCAACTTTCTCATTTCAGTTTTGTTCCATTCCAAAACTGAGAAGAAACTAAAATATATCATCCCAAACTAAAACCAACTTCAATTTAAAACTTCAACTTGAACAGCAATGCAATCAACTACAACTTGAACAACCATTTAATCAGACAAAACGGAGATCAAAGAAGCAAAGCTTCAATGGAAATTCAAAGCCTGTGCAAAAATATTGGTCTCTGTTTCATCTCTCTGGAAAATCAGTGAGTAATTCAACCCAGTTTTCCATGTTAATTGAAATGCCTGTGTGCATACATCTTTTCTTTACTTGGCTTCCTTTATTTTCTTGAGTCTGTGATGATGGATGAAAACAAAAATTTGGAAATGTGTTTATGTGAATAAGAAAGGTTATATGTTTATATATATATATATATGTATATATATATAGAGAGAGAGAGAGAGAGAGAGAATTGTGAGCATGTCTAGGAACAGGAAGATGAACCCCTGTTTTAGTTACAGGTTTTGAATCAAATTCAAAATCCAAAATCTTCTTATCTAATTCTTGTTAGGTCTTAAGATTAAAATTAAATATGTTATGTAATTAAGATCCAAATGCTAAAAATATTGTTAAGTTAAAAAGTGAAGACAATTTGGTCAGAAAGGAAGATATACAGAAAAAAAAATCAAACTATGTCCAAATTCAAGTGTCCTAATTACAAGCTGCATTTACATCATTGTGTTCAACATTATGAACCATGATTTTTAAAATAGATTTTATGACTTTTAAGTTAGTATATCATGAGCATTTGGGTGTTGAACGGAAACTCTATTTTTGACAAATTCCGGTGAACGACGCGACAAGGGAGGTCGGGGCTCGGTCTGGAGATAGGGGAAGGTACGGCGAGGCTTGGAAAAATACCCAGAGGGTGGTCTGATCAACATGGTGACAGCGGCGAGTAGTTTCAGTTTGTAACCCTAGTTTGGGATGAGCTGGAAAAGTTTGATCGATCTCTCTCTCTGGTGCATCGAGTTCAACAGAACTCTGGGGATCGGTAGCTTGGACATTGGCGAGGTTGTAGCCAAAAATTCTGGTGTTCCGGTGATAGGTATTGGGAAGTCGAGGTGTTGACAGGTTCGAACATTGTTTGCTTTCGAGTTGCCAGGTTTTGCTTTGGTAGCTCGAATTTGATTACGAGTTGCAGGCGAGGTTCTGGTGGTAGGGGAGAGGAGTATGGATGATCGTTGACGTGTGCGACAACGCTGCGATGCCGGAAGATCGCCAGAGGCGACGTGCACGTGCACCGTGCATTTGTTTGGAAGTCTGGAAATTTTGGGAAGTGGGGAAGAAGCAGGGTGAACTCGCGTGTGTTGACTCGAGGCTTTACTCGAGATTTTGAGGGGTAGAACTCGAAGCAGAAGAGTGTTGCTTCGGGTTGATGCTTTGGTTACAGGTTTCACAGGAACACCTGTTATCCTGTTAAATTTAAAACAAAATTTAAAAACTAAGTTTAAATGAAAAGTAGAGTTTTAAAATGAAGTTTAAATATGATTCAATTTGGTTTTGGAATCTCAGTTTTAAAATATAATAAAGTTTTGAAATTTAAATTATTTGAAACAACTTTAATGGTTTTAATAGGTTGAATTTAAAAGTAAAATTTTAAATTAAGATAGAGATTTAAACCCAAGTTTAAACCTGTATTCAAATTCAAATTTGAATCTGAGTTTTGAAATAAAAGAAGTTTGTTTAAAAGTTAATTTGTTTTTAAACATTTGAAAGATAGTGTAAATCTTTAGATTGATTTAGATTAAAAAAAATGAAATTGGGTTTGTATTCTTTTAAACTTCTATATCAAGGTAAATATTTTCTTGAACTTGTGAATTTAAAAGGGGGTTTTGAAACTGTTTCAGACATTGTCAAAGTCAATTTGTTTTCATTTTAAACCTTAAATTTAAAATGAAATTTTAAAAATATATTTGAAAGTAAATTGTTTTTGATAAATTGATCATTAATAAGATAAATGTTTTTATCTTTAAAAATATGAAGATTTAATGATTTGTAATTATTTAAATTAATAAAAAAGGATAATTAATGATTTGGATTAATTAAATAGGAAATTAAAGATTTTATTTCTTTAAAATAATTAATTATGGGGTTAATTTATTTTATAATTGGTTTAAAGGTTAATTTAATAAATTTGTTAATTAAGAATAACTAATTAAAGTGTTTGATAAATTAATTTATATCAAATGATTTGGAATTAATAAATCTGAATTGAATAATAAATTCATAAGTAATTAATTAAATTGGAAATGAATTGAATTAATTAGGATTAAACAATTAATTAATCCTGCTTACAAATGTTTATTGAAAGCTTATGAATGATTGTATTGTATGAAATGCCTTGAA
This sequence comes from Allium cepa, assembly GCA_030765085.1. NCBI lineage: Eukaryota > Viridiplantae > Streptophyta > Magnoliopsida > Asparagales > Amaryllidaceae > Allium > Allium cepa. The sequence continues at coordinate 515,757,749 of CM060941.1, forward strand.
TTGATTATCCTATCTGATTTGTGATATTTTGTTCTGTAGATTGAGCTGTGTATATTTATTTACAATTGTATATTATCTGTGAATCTATGAACGGACGATAAGCGTTATAGTTATATCGCTTATCAACTATACTTCTGTGTTTTGATCTGTGATGATTGATTGTTGTTGCACTATTGTGTTAAAACCCCTGGACCACACCATACACACACAAATATGGATTTCACGAGGAAATCGATTAAGTCACAGATTTTTGAAAATAGTTTTGAATTTGAATTTTTAAATCCAAATGGTTTTAGAAATGGATTGGGTTTAAAGTGAAAAGCTTTTGAAATGGAATTTCAAAGATGAAATTTATTTTGAATAACTTGATAAAGTTTGAAATTTAAATAATTTGATTTAAATTTAAATTCAAAATGTGAAACTGAATTCTATGATTTGAAACTAGGGATTTAAGATGTTATACCAGTTATATATGGGTTAAATTATTTTAAAAGTATTGATTTAGGAATGTGAATATAATTCAAGAACTTTAACTCGTGTAAATTAATTGGATTTTTCTGAAACGAAAACTGTTTGTTTTCACATAATAAAAGCTTTCACATAAGAAATGAACGTCCAATTTGTGTTAAAAAGAATTTCAAGTTTGAAAATGAAGAAAATTTCCAAGTTATGAAAACGATTTGAAAGCTATAAGTTGAATTTAAATTTAAAGATTCAACAGGTTAATCGAATTTTGAAAGCCATGAGTTAAATCTTTGATTTAAAGATTTAATGAGTTAATCCAATTGGAATGGAAATTGTTTTGAAGTCTATAAATTGATCTTTGTGAAATAAATCTTTTTGTAGTATAAAGATTTGAAATGGTAATTGGTTTAAACCATTTGAAGAAAAGTTTTGGGTTTTAAGTTGTGACTTAATTGAAATCCCAATATCTATATGTTATGAAATACTGCGCTCACCGTTCGGTTTAGCCGGGAGAGGACCTTTGTGTCATATATCCCATTCCGAATATGTGATATGTCGTTATGGATAGCATTTGAAGACCGGTGTTGAAGACCGGATATTTTTGAAAGCGAAAGGACAACTCGTCGAATGTCTTTGCATCGACTGGTTCCCGGTATAGAGACTCCATATGTGATGGGAAGTCCGAACGTGATTAGTAAATATCCGGATTGCAAGGACTTCTTTGGAAGTGCCTTCGGTTCTGTTCGAGCCCGGAATAGACTTGTATGGATTGTATGTCTGACATTACAAATTGAGATATAAAGCCGATTTCTTTCAAATATATTTCTGTTGGTGGCGGAGAATTTATTCTCTTAGCTTAACACCCTTCTCTGAGACGTACGAGCTCAGAGGTTATGTAGTTGAATGTTATCAGCGATATATTCCTAATTTGATAATGTGACATGCTGAGTGTTGCTGTGAAATGATCATTGTGTTGATCATTTGTGATAGGATCATTTGTTTGATCGTTTATCTTTGTGATCATTTCTATGATCATTTGTTGACCCAAAACACGGCTTTTGTATAAAGTGTGTCTTTGTGGACGTGACTTCGTCGAGCCTCACACCTCGGAATGGTCAAAACAGGAAAGATGCAGCAAGGTTATGAGGGGTAGCTCCCTTTAGGGTATGTGCATTTCCTTCTGGAAAAGGGCGGTATCATGGTATGGAGCCCAGATACTTACTCATGTTGAAAACACTTTGTTATGATTGTGTGATGATGGTGACGAGCGCTCGGTTAAAGGTCCCAAAGGACCGGGGGATGGCATACTCGTGTCAGTTGTTACCCAGTTAGGGGTAACCCGGCCTTGTGTTGGTAGAGATCCGGTTTGGTTCTCGGGGACGTCCATCCAGAGGCGTTCTCATGTGGCAATGGGAAGTTCCTTGGCCTGATCATTCGTTGGAAATCCAAAGAAACAATACGATCTTGTACGGTTTTAGTTGTAGAACCTGCTTCCTCAGGAGGTAGCTATAGCAGGCATAATATAATGGTACCTATGCTGGCTAAGATTTATATTCTACTTTCGAAATGAATTTTTTTCTACACTATGCACTAGCACTAATATCAAACGTTTCTTTTTAATGCGTATCAAGCATCTTTGGCTAACATAAGAAGAAATCTCCTCCAAGTCTGCGTTTGCATTGTGTGTGTGGCGGGAGGTCTTATGGTAGTCTCATTTTTAAAAAGCATTGCAAATTGACTTTGAAATTCTTTTGTTGAATGTTTTAAAGGATAAATTGTTTTTGTTGCTCACACCAGTCCCACGACTGATCCGGAGTTTATTGTTTATTTCCTAAACTCTGGGTGCTCATTATTTTCTACACGAGCAGTCTAGAGTTGTGTTTTTCAGATTGTCAGGTTTAGTAGATTACCTAGAGTTAGTTCAGTATTTGGACCACACCAGTCTTGCTTAGCTTGGTGCATGGTTATTGGGAGTTCGAGCTATTGCTGGATTGGTTCTTGGAAATGGAGTTGCAGTTTTGGAGTTCTTCCTTGAAGACTATCTTAGAGTTATATTGTTCCGCTGCTAGATGTCATCTATTTTCCTTTCCGCTGCTATTTATTGTATCATATCTCTGATGTATATTGATATCTATTGTATCATCTGTTGTATCAGATATTGTATCAAAGCTGTATATCAATGTATTATTCTTTTATTCCGCTGTGTTATTTACTTAATGTTGTTATAAGCTCCGGCGAATCGGATTTGAACGGTCGAATCTATGACATTCGAATACGATATGAAGTATGGATGTCGATTTTTGAGCGGGCAAAATCCGCGTCGTTACACAACATCAGAATCTCAACAGCGGAATGAATAAATTATATTAATAACACAAAAATTACATGGTTTACAACCATTATCAGAGTTACACAGATTACACAAAATATACTAGACAGTTATAAACACCTGTCTAGTTATACAACTCAATACAATACAAAGAAACTACTCAGTGAAACCAACACAGCGGAACACTATATATATCTACACGCGGAAGCCTCCTGCTCCATTGCTCCTCCAGAATGTGTCAAAGCTAACCTGAATCCCTTGGCTACTCGTAGAAATTTGAGTACCCAAGAGTTTAAGAAAACAGAAGATAAACTCCGGGTCAGACATGGGTCTGGTGTGAGTAACAGGTTAAGGTTGCTTAACTTTCAAAAACCTTTGAAAAGTAAAGGTATCACGTAAGACTTCCCACACATAAACATGGAAAAGTTTTTACCTTACGCTAACCAAAACATTTGATAGGAAATCCAGTGATATTATAATAGGTCTAGGGTTTTCAAGTAAATAGAAAATAGCCGAAATTGTTACATTATTAAATTCCAGCTACTAGCCACAAAAGTGGGTAATACAATCAAAACCGAGGGCACTTATTGGATTTTGGATTCCATACAATGGCAGGGCTACTGGGGTACCGTCCGTCACAGTACGTGGCCTAGATCAACGTACCGAGGAGCCACCCTAACTCCCCTGCAACACAAGGCTGGAACCATCCCTTACTGGACAGTCCTGAGCAAGGCAACCCCGACAGTTGGAGCTCACAACTTTCCACACAGCCGAAATAAAAGGAACCTCTAGACAAGGGAAAATCTCATCCTACTTGGGCATGACCCACTTAGCGTTGCTGCACCTCCCCTGTTTTATCCATTTCCGGTTGATGAGGCTTGAGGCTGCGATTACCTTTAATCAGAACACATCACTTAGAATGCTCATCGTCCACCTGACGATGTTCTGAAAGCATTCAGTCCATACAAGTTCGTTCCGGGTTCGAACGAAACCGAAGGCATTATCACGTCACACTCATTTTGGAATCACCCTCAAAGTTAACGACGATAACCCTTGCACTCTGAATCTTCATCTTCACTTGAGATTCACGACCTATCGTTAATTTGGATCAATGTGGTTTTCGGATATCCAAATATGGAAACCCGATCCCGGTCTCATCGAAATCCAAAATGTGTCTTTTAAGGCCAAGTTGTTTAAGGTTTAAAACAATTCAATTCAGTATCTATATATATATATATATATATATAGATAATTCACAAATCACAATAGATAATCAATATTATCATAATAAACAGATAATCCACATTATCATCATAAACAAATAATCCTTACTATCATCAAAATAGATAATCCATATTATCATCACAATGCAACCAAAGCATTCATATCACACCGCATTACCTATCTCATTTCTGAGATCACAAAGCATTCAAGGCAATCAATATCATCTATTCATACATAAGCAATGATTTACTTCATCATACTATAATTAATTTAAAATGAATTAAATTAATTACTTCCATCTCTAATTAATTTAAAGTGAATTAAATTAATTACTTCATCTTTAATTAATTTAAAATAAATTAAATTAATTACTTCATCCTTATAAATCTTGCTTATCTAACCATTAATTAATTACAAGTCAATTAATTAAGCATTCAAATTAATCACCTTAATTAATCACCCTTAATTAATTATCCTTTAATTACATTCATGTAATTATCCTTTAATTAATTTCCCAAATTAATTATCCTTAACCAAAAACGGTAATTAACCTTGAATTACTTCATTAATTAATTAACTATAATTAATTACATTAATCCTTAATTAATTACATTAATTAATTACCTTTAAATCACTTATCATTGATTAATTAACCTTAATTAATTAATCCTTAATTACGTCATTAATTGTATTAATTAATGATCCCTAATCATAATTTAATTAACTACTTTATTTAAATTAATTACCTTAATTAATTAACCATAATTATTAATAATTCTAGATTAATTACATTTAGTAATTAGCTAACCTTAATTATTTCATTAAATAAATTAATTATTCCTTAATTAATTATCTTAATTAATCCCTTAAATAATTACAAAGTAATTATACTCGAATTACTTCTATTCTTAAAACATCTTCAATTAATTACATCCTGTGATTACTAATCAATTACTTCACTAAGTAATTCCAATTCATTAATTACATTAAGTAATTATCATCAAATCATTCAGTGTTCAAAATTAATTAAACTTAATTAATTAATTCAAACTAATCCATTTAACTCAATTAATGACATTAAGTAATTAATTAATTCATTACTTCCATTAAGTGATTACACTTAAACAATTCACAAATGATTATCATTAAATTAAATAATCTAATTAGTTATTAAAATTAACCACATTAATTAATTATTAAATAATCCTAGTTAATGACCTTCATTAACCATTCTTTAATTACTTTCATTAAGTAATTAACTTAGATTAACAATTATTAATTACAATTTAATTTATCTCTAATTATCCATTAATTAAACTCTAATTATTTATTTAATTAAGTGTTAACTGTAACTTAATTAATCCTTAATTATTTAATTAATTAACCTTGATTATAACTTAATTAATTAATAAATCTTTAATCATTAATTAATAAATCTTTAATTATCTAATTAATGATCTTAATTACCAGTTTATTAACCCTTAATCAATTATTTATTAATCCCAAATCAATTAATTAATTAAATTAACTAATTATTCCAAAATTACGTCATTAATTCAATTAATTTCAAAATCTTAATTAAATTTTAAGATAAAACATTTCTTAATTACGTTTAAATTGTCATTAACAAATTTATTTGAAAACAAATTACTTTTGAACTTATTTTAAAATTTCATTTCAAATATGAGATTTAAAATGAATATAATTTAACATAAACAAATTTAAACAGTTTAAAAACCTTTTTAAATTATATGGCAAAGAAGTACTTGTCTTATAAAAGAAAATTTATAAAAGTTTACACCAAATTCATTTTTAAGTTCAAATAATTTAAATTTTCGCTTAACATGCAAAGTTGTTTTAAATCTTTCAAATTTTAAAATTTCTTTTATTTCAAACTGAAATTCATATTTAAATCTTTTATTTCCAGATTTAACTTATCTTCAAAACTTACTCACTTTTTTTAAACTTCATTTTTTTTTTGTAGATTTAAGCTACTTAACCATTTTTAAAGTAGTTAACAATTCAAGTTTAAAACTTTACTTTTTTATTTTTATTTTTATTTAAAACTGAAATTTTTAATTTAAATTTGAATTCTAAAATTTTAAACTTGAATTTAAAACTTAGTTTTAAACACTGGCTTTCATTTAAAAACCGTAGTTTTGAAAATTTAAACAAACATTACAGGTTTTGTTAAAACCTGTAACTTCTGTTAAACCCAAAACACCCCAAAAATGCTTCGAGTTCAAAGCCCATCCTCCCCAAGCCAACTACCCAACATCTTCGAGTCAAACCGAGATTTACTCGACTGTCCTTCTCTACTTTTAACCCAAAAAATCATCAGACAAATACTTCACCGTGCATATGCACGGTGACTCCGGCCACCATAGATCATCAGCGATGATCGCAACATACCAGAAGTCCACTCTGCAAACCACGACGATCATTAATTCGTGCCCAACACCCAGAAATCAAAATCAATCACCTAATTCCAAAACCTAGAACAACTGAACATAACCAACCCCAAAACCTGGAAATGCCTCGACATCACAACTCCGACCACCGTGACCCTTAGAACTCCGGCATTGACTTCAACTACGGCCAAGCTTCCACTACCCAAAGAATTGAAGCACTCGATCAACTACGCAAGCCGTGGTGATCAAAATTCTAAACACAGCTAATTCTAGGGTTTAAAAAGAAATCTCATTGCTGCAACTACCCCGATGAAATCCATCACCATTACCCATTTTTCCATCAATCTCCAGTCATTCCCCACCTCCAAGAGGAAACCCGAATCCCATATCCAAGTAGATCACCAGAAAATCAAGAATTTCCCTATTATGTACAAACCAGAGCTGCACCTTAACCTCTTTACTAAAAAAATTAGCTTTTGTTTTAAAAATCATATTTTGATTTATGTATTCAATTTATAATACTGGATTTATAAATTTCAAAGATTTGTGTTTTGATATTATCAAACATGCACATATGTTTTATAATTTACAGAGCCAAACAGGCTTCTATTTTAACTTAATTAAAATTTTAAACCTTAACCCAAGATAAATCAAACAGCTTTGATTTATAAATTACATCCTATCTGAAACTAATTAAAAGATAAGGATTTTAAACAGAAATTTTGAGCCTGGGTACAAAACAGAACAGAATATCTATACACGGCATGCATGCAAATCATATTTACTTCAAACATTTACTTATAAACACATGCAATACTTATTCATCTCAGCATACAAGCATGCAACCAATTTTTAAATTTCAAATTTTAAAAGGTTACTCACCTATTTTAGAAGAAGGCAGAGCTTCCATTTGAAATGCTTTTGAATTTACTGAAGACTAATTGTCTTTGCTTCTTTGATTTTAGTTTAAACTTAAGTTGCTTGTTTTAAAGACTTGCAGACAACTCCAAAGATTTTCAGATTCAACTTGTTTTGGATTTAAAACTTGAATTGCAGATTCCCTTTTGATATACCATTGAAAGAGTAAGTGCAGGTAGGCTTGGTTTGAAGATGAGCAGATTTGCTTTTTATTTGAAAATGGCAGGCTACAGATTTGATATGAGGGGTTTGTTTTTCATGAGAACGGGTTTTAGATTTTGGTTTTGAAAATTTGTATACAGGGAAGTGATTTTCAGGATTTTGATATGAAGAGTTTAAATTTGAGTTTGTATGTTTCTGATTTGTTTTGAGTTCATGCCTTTAATTTCTTAACTTTTGATTTTTGAAAAGGAAAAGAAACTGAAGAGAAGAGGCATTTTATAAGATGAAAGTATGATTTAATAAAAATGAAAGAAAATACTAAATTGAAAATGACACTTGTATAAATTTCAACATTTGTCAAATTGAAATGTTTAACACTTAACACTTGTTATATGATGCTTAGGAAATCAACACATGTCTTTTTAAAGTAATTAGTTTTTAATTTAAATGTTTAATGAAAGATTAATACAAGATTAGGCTTAAATGAATTAGTTGATTTGTATTTTTATATATATAGATAATTTTGAAAGAAATAAACCAATTATACTTATAAATAAAAGCTTATGCATATATTTAGAAATCCAAAACAATTAAAAATCTACACTTTGGATTTCAAAACTTCATATTCAATTTAAATCAAATTCTAAAATCTAATATTAAAAATCAAGATATATATATACAAATTAAATTTGAAATAACAAATGCTATTTTTATTCAGAATCTAATTGTAAAACAATACATTATTAATATTATTTTTTAGAAATATCTCATTATCAAATTAAAATAATTATAAAAGAAATTATGTCCTAATTAATAAATGACTTATTTTATTAAGCTATATTTTAAAAAGAAAACAAAACAAACCTTTTTGTTCATTCATTTAAATTTAAAACTTAAGACAAAATCATTTTAAACATTTAAACATCCATCTTAACAATTTAAAATCATATACGTATTTATTACATAGCTTTGAAAAACTTAATATTAAATTAAATCAAAATTTCTAAATTATTAAATATATATATATATATATATATATATATATATATATATATATATTAGAATTTTGAATCAAGATTAATTTATTAAATTTAAACCAAGATTATTTATCTAATAACTTTGAAAATCTTATATATTAAATAAAAAAATTCTCAAATTACTAAAAATATTAGAATTAGAAAATATGTTTTCTTTATTATATTTAAAACAAAGCTAATCTATTTACAGTATAAACCATATATTTATATTATAAATAGAAACCAATTTATTAGTTTTAAAAAAATAAAATCTTCCAACTAAATATTTATTAACGAAGATTATTAAATAAATTCAAATTTTTTATTAACAAAAATTATCAAATCAATTTAATATTTAATACATATTATTAAATTGATATTGTCAAAAATTCTGGGATGTCACGCCCTTGCAATCCGGATAATCCCTAATCACTTCCGAACTTCCCATCACGTGAGGTGATCAAATCTCTGTACCAGGGCCATTCGATGTAGAGACATTCGAAAGGTAATCCTTACACTTTCGAAAATACCCGGTCTTCACCACCGGTCTTCAAATGCTATCCATTTCATCGTATCATTATTCGGAATGGTTTTTGTGACACAAAGTCCTCTCCTGGCTAAATGAATAATGGGCGCTTATTTTTAAAAGCATATGGATATATTGGGATCTTATTTAAGTCACAACTTTTGGCCCAAACCTTTATTTTGAATGGTTTAAACAATTTCCATTTCAGATCAAAAGATACACCTTGAAGATCCTTTTTAATTTGAAAACAAAGTTCACCAATCTTTAACAAAGATTCATTCATAGCTTTCAAAATAATTCCATTTCAAACTTGAAATCTTTTCAACAAAACCGGAAGTTCTTTCCTTATATAAAAGCCATTAACATTTCAAAACAAAGAGTTTTCGTTTTGGGAAAATCCGATTACGTTTGCTCAAGTTAAAGCCCTTTAAGTATAAACTTGGGTTAAATTCAATTCCCAAAAAAATACATTTAAAATGGTTAAAAATCCATGTATAATATTGAATAACTTGTATACCCTTTCAAACCATAGTTTCTAAAATAATTTCAAAACTTAAACAAGATATATTCTATTCAAACTAAATTCAATTTCAAATTTCCTTTTCAAATACTTTTCATATTCAACCCAATTCCATTTCCAAAACCATTTGGATTCAAAATTCAACTTTTAATCAAAATAATATTTAAATTCCAAATATTTGTGACTTAACCGATTTCCTCGTGCAATCTATATATGTGTGTGTATAGAGCAGTCCAGGGGTTTTACACAACAGTGCAATATCATAAATCATCACAATCCAAACACAGCAACATTGATAAGCGGTATAATCCTATAACGCTTATCTTCTTTCACAGATTCACAGATAAATAATATAAATTCATCATAGATAAATAAATTACATATATCACAGCTCAAATCAAAGCAATTCATATCACAGAGCAGCACACACCAGGGATATCAAACAATTCAAAGCATTCAATACAATCCAAACATTCATAAGTAAGATGAATCCATTATCTGTTTATAATTAACTTGAACCAGATTAAATACTTATGAATAAGTTACTAATCCTAGTTAATTAACATTAACTACTTACAAACCATTTTAATTAATTACCATTTAATTATTTATAAATTAACCTTTAACAATAAAGTAATTAATCGTTAATTATTAATTAACCAACCTTAATTAATAAATCAATCAACCTTTAATTATCAACTAATCAACCTTAATTTTTTAATTATTCTTTAATTAATCATCCCCAATTAGTTATATTAATTAATTAACCCTTATTAATAAATCAACCCTTAATCACTTGATTAATCAACTTTAATCACTAATTAATTACTTTTAATTAAGTAACTATCTTTAAGTAATTAATTACTTTTAATTACTTATATTAAGTAATTATCTATCTTAAATGATTATCCTTAATCAATTAACTAACCCTTTAGTTAATTATATTAATTAATCCATTAAATTAATTAATACTTTAATTTTTTACATTCACTAATTATCCTTTTAATTACTTCCATTAAGTAATTAGCCTTTAATTAATTACCTTAATTAATAAATCAATTAATCAATCCTTTAATTATCCACCCTAATTAATTAAAGATAAACGTTTTTTCATCTTAATTTATTACCCAATTATATCATTTAAATCTTTTTAAATTTAAATGCTTGAAATAATTTTTTTTTTGTTATACAAAATCACATAAGAACTTTTATTAATTAAAGTTTAATTTACTTCCTTATTCACTTCTAAATTGCACCACTTTATTTTATTTGCAACACATGGGAATTTCAAAAACCAAAATAATTTCAAAACTTTTAACTTTAAAATTTAAAATTTGAAACTCGTTTTTAAAAGCTTGTTTTAAAACTTTAAAATTTGGTGCATACTTGCCTTTGAAAAACTTGTTTTACATTTTTTTGCCCTTAATTTGCATTAAAAAATTTCCAAAACCTGGTTCATGTTCCCTTTAAAAATTTTAAACCTGGAATCATATTTTCTTTTCAAACTTTAAAACCTGTACTCAATCTAAAACAACTCAAGCTTAAAGGAAGTCTACACGAGCAACTACACGAGCCAGAGCCTATCTTCCCCGAAACCATCTTCGAGGCCATCACTTCTTCTTTGAACCCAATCCCCTAACACAAACATCTACATGTGCACGTGCACAAATGATCGGATCACCTTTGACCAACATCGATCCCCTTGATAAGTCGTCGACGAGCCTCCTAAACTTCCCGATCACCCAGAATTGCGATATCACCAGAGAATTGAAAACAGGCTTATCGATCCCTTCCTAGAACACAATCAATCACCCAAAACCACAACGCTTCACCACCTTCGACCATCAGAACCACCGTCGTTACACCCAAACCTTCATCTCCATGCCACGAATCGATTCCCCTACCCGCCATCGTCTTCGAACTCCCCATGGCGACGCAAAATGCCTCGAGAACATTGATGACAAAAAGTGTCATCAAACCCTACATCGCCGATGCCTGGTCACCACGGCCATTTATAAAATCTATCACTATTTTTCCTGCAACCTCCATCACCTGAACTCCCTCCAACACCAGACACGAAGCCAGATTCCTCATCGATCATCGAAAATTGTCGAATTTCCATTCATCATTCAACTCGCGATTTCTCATCGATTATGGACTTAAAAATCATGAAATGATTTTCAAAAATCATAATTTGCTAAAACGAACTCAATTGCGAAATCTAAACATGAATTCATGATCGTTGAATTTTGACTTATATTAGATCTCTACTGTAATTTATCATTTTTAAAACAATCACTAAATTTAAACACTTGAATTTATTTTTAGAAATGAGTTTACATTTATTCAATCACTTTTCATTCAGGGATCACATCTAGGAATAAATTGGATGAGTAGGAATTGAGTTTGGAAATTGTTAAAACCTGTAATTTTTTAAATAAAGGTTTATACACTCTTGTATACAGACATGTATACACCAAAGTTTCAAGCATGCAGTAATGTTTATCATTCATAAAAACTATTTTCACGACATCATCATCATAGGCAAGCAAAATGATGTTTATTCACAAGCAACAACATAAAGATAGATTAAGGGTTGAAAGTTTTCCCACCTGGAAATGAAGACAGAGGACAAGATTTTTGAACTTCTGCAATTTATTTTACTTTGAACCAGAAACTTGAAGTTGTATTTAATCTTGAAACTGGAGTGTTTGATGTTTTGATTCTTACCGTTGAACTGATTGCTTGAGACTTGATTCTAGTTTGAAGAACTTGAGTTTTGATTTTTATTTTATTTCCCAGCATTTTGTTTTTGATTTCCAAGCTTTGTTTTGATCTGATTTCCGATCTGTACTTGCTTGTTCTTGAACTTTGTTTTAGTTGATTCTTGCATGCGTTTTGATTTACAAAGTTATTTGGTTTTAATTGTTTTCAAGCTTCCAGGATTGTTTACTTGCTTATATGTTTTTAGGTTTGTATGTTTTTAGAAATGAGAATGGAAGAATATTAAAGCCTGGTTTCTCTAATAACCTTTTATTTAATTTTATTAATTTTTAATTCAATCAATTGCCACTTGTTAATTTTGTTAACACTCGTTATTTTCTTGTATCAACATTTTACAAATGTATTTTGCATATTTTTACAAATTTACAAATGTCATAAACTTGTATTTTATGTTAAAACCCTTAACTTCCATTAATTAATTTATCTATCATGTTTTTAAATTATAAATATATATATACAAACTATGTTTTTATTATTTTCAAATGTATTATGCTTTATTAATTTCAAAAGACACATATATATTTTTAACTTTATACTTAGTACTTTCAAAAGATAAATACATATTAAAACCTTATATTTCTTGTTTTTACATTATATTATATTATATTTATGTTGATTATAAAGAAAATAATCTTTAAAGTCTAATTACATGTTAATAAATAAGCACGTATGTATATTATAAAATATAGAAATTAGCTTTAAAAATTATTCATATCAAATTTAAAATATAACTTCCAATTTTTTTTATTAGTTTTAAATTATAGAGTATTCAAATTCAAATTTAAAATCCACAATTTAATTCCAAAAATTAAATCAATTACTAATTTTAAATTTGATTTAAAAATAGGGATGTTACAGATTCCCGTCTTAAGAAAATTTCGTCCCCGAAATTTGCTAGACAGGGAGACCAACAAAGAATACAAAAAAATAGCTTTCCAGATCAAACTGAATATCTATTCTATATTTAGCTTACCAAATCAGAATACCAACAATAAAGACGAGAACGGACTCATTCGATACTACACAAGATACTCGGGTCATCCAGTCTATGAAATACGCAGAGGCATTGATTAGTCTGAAGGATAACTAACCGTTTGTAGAATATAACTGGACCCTAAAGAATAGACAACGGATACAATTTAATTTAACTTCATATTTTATTAACCAATTTATTCAAATAAATTTCAAATTTGTTAAAGTTAAAATGGAAAACTGATAGAAACTGATGATCAGAATACAAAATAGGAACTTATCTATAATGATTCGCAGGGCCACCACCACATCAAAGCTTCTTCTTGTAACTGCCACGAAGCCATCAAAGAATTGAAATTGGATGATGAACGAAGAGATTGAGAGAAAGTTGTTTCCGTTGTTGTTGTTACAGGATATCGACCATTTGTAGTGGTACTCCCCTGTCCCCTACCTCGTCCTCTTCTTGCACTCATACTCACTATTGGGGGATAGTAAGAGAATTTACTGAGGGATACAGACAAGATATCTTAGGGATATACTCATTCTAGGGCATTTTAATCCCTATCTCTAATGAGTCATCTAATGTGTTATACTCCTGAGCTAAAGTTCAACCTTCTGCTCTGATACCAAAATGTCATGACCCGAATTTCAGCGTTCGAAAATTGACATCCTTACTTCACCCGTATTCGAATGCCGCAGATTCAAATGTTGAAATTCGATTCGCGTTGGAGCATATAACACATTAAGTAATACAACACAGCGGAAGCAGAATGAAAAACATCATTGATACAACATTCTGATACAAATGATATCAATATTATTAGAGATACACAACAGCGGAAAGATAATAGCAACAGTAGAAGAGATAACATCAGCAACAGAAAGATATCTTCAATGCCAAGAAAATCCAACAATAATGCAACTCCATCTCCAATGCTTCAAAATCAAATGGATCAACCCAAAAGCTTCAAAGACTCCAATCCGATAAGCTCGAATCGCCATCAATGCTGAAGTTGTAGCAACTCGATACACAATGTGGTTGCCAATATCCAAAGGCTGAAGATTGCCAAAAGCTACACCTACTATCTGACTATTTGAAAATCTAACTCTAGGCTGCCGATGTGGAAAATTGCGGGCACTCAGAGTTTAGAAAGTGAACAATAAACTCTAGGTCAGTCATGGGACTGGTGTGAGCAAACGAAAATGGTTTTCTCTGAACAAAAAAACAAAAAGAATTGAAAAGGAAATCCACAATGCTTTTTGAAAAATGAAACTACCATAAGGCCTCCCTGCATACACATAATGCAAGCGTACAGTTGGAGGAGATTTCTCCTTATGATAGTCAAACATGCTTGACATGCAAAATCCTTTTTACATTATTATTAGTGCATAGTGTAGAAAAACATTTCGAAAGTATAATATTAATCTTAGTCAGCATATGTACCATTATATTATGCCTGCTATAGCTGCCACCTGAGGTGGCAGGTTATACAGCTAAAACCGTAAAGGGCGTGTATTGTTTCTTTGGATTTCAAAAAAATGGTCAGGCTAAGGAACTTCCTTACCACATGGGTACGCCTCTGGAGGGACGCCCCGAGAACTTAACCAGCTCTCTGCCTACACAAGGCCGAGTTACCTCTATAAGTAGGTAACTACTACACGAGTATGCCATCCCCCAGTCGACATCGACCTCTATCCGAGAGCTCTCAACACCAACAACCACAAAGAAATAAATTTGCACAACCACATAAGTTAAGTATCTGGGCTCCATACCATGATACCACTTAAATTCAGAAGGAAATGGACATACACTAAGGGGCGCTACCCCCAATAACCTTGCCGCATTCTTCCTGTTTCGAACATTTTCAAGTTGTGAGGTCCGACGAGGTCTCGTCCACAAAGCCATGCTTTTCACAAAAGCCACACTTTGATCAAAAAATGATTAGCAGCACTTAGCATGCCACATTACCAAATTGGGAATGTATCGCTAGTAAAAATCAAATACATAACCTCTGAGCTCATACATCTTAGAAAAGGGGGTTAAGCTAAGAGAATAAATTCTCCGCCACCAAATAGAAATGTATTTGATAGAAACCGGCTTTAAATCTCAAAGTGTAACATCAGACATACATCCATACAAGTCCGTTCTAGGCTCGAATGGAACCAAAGGCACTTCAAAGAAGCTCTTGCAATCTGGATAATCCCTAATTACGTCCAGACTCCCCATCACATAGGCTGATCAAATCTCTATACCGGGACCATTCGGTGCAGAGACATTCGACAGGTAATCCTTTCGCTTTAAGAAATACCCGGTCTTCACCACCGGTCTTCAAATGCTATCCATTTCGTCGTATCATTATTCGAAATGGGTTTTATGACACAAAGTCCTCTCTGGCTAAACCGAATAATGAGCGCTTATTTTTAAAAGCATATGGATATATTAGGATCATAGTTTAGTCACATCTTTTAGCCGAAAACCTTTCTTTTGAAATGTTTAAACTATTTCCATTTCAAATCAAAAGATACACCTCGAAGATCCTCTTAAATTTGGAAACAAAGTTCGCCAATCTTTAACAGAGATTCATTCATAGCTTTCAAAACAATTCCATTTCAAACTTGAAATCTTTTCAACAAAACGAAAGTTCTTTCCTTTATATAAAAGTCATTATCATTTCAAAACAAAGAGTTTTCATTTCAGGAAAATCCGATTACGTTTGCTCAAGTTAAAGCCCATCAAGTGTAAACTTGGGTTAAATTCAAATTCCCAAAATAATACATTTAAAATAGTTAAAAATCCATATATAATATTGTATAACTTGTATACCCTTTCAAATCATAGTTTCTAAAATAATTTCAAAACTTAAACAAGATATATTTTATTCAAACTAAATTCAATTTCAAATTTTCTTTTCGAAAACTTTTCATATTCAACCCAATTCCATTTCCAAAACCATTTGGATTCAAAATTCAACTTTTAAATATAATATTTAAATTCAAAATATCTGTGACTTAACTGATTTCCTCGTGCAATCCATATTTGTGTGTATGGGGTAATCTAAGGGTTTTACACAATGGTGCAATATCATCAATCGTCACAATCCAAACACAGCAATATTGGTATGCAGTATAATCCTATACCGCTTATCTTCATTCACTGATTCGTAGATAAATAATACAAATTCATCATAGATGGATAAATTACATATATCACAGCTCAAATCAAAGCAATTCATATCACAGAGTAGCACACACCAGGGATATTAAATAATTCAAAGCATTCAATACAATCCAAACATCCATAAGTAAGATCAATTCATTATCTGATTATAATTAACTTAAACCATGACTAATTACTTATGAATAAGTTTCTAATCCTGGTTAATTAACATTAACTAATTACAAACCATTTTAATTAATTATCCTTTAATTATTTATAAATCAACCTTTAACAATAAGTTAATTAACCTTTAATTATTAATTAACCAACCTTAATTAATAAATCAATCAACCTTTAATTATCAAATAATTAACCTTAATTATTTAATTATTCTTTAATTAATCATCCCCAATTGATTAATATATAATTAATTAACCCTTAATTAATAATTCAACCCTTAATCATTTGATTAATTAACTTTAATCATTAATTAATTACTTTTAATTAAGTAAATATCTTTAAGTAATTAATTACCTTTAATTAATTATATTAAGCAATTATCTATCTTAAATAATTATCCTTAATCGATTAACTAACCCTTTAGTTAATTATATTAATTAAGCCTTTAAATTAATTACTACTTTAATTTATTACATTTAGTAATTATCATTTAGATTACTTCCATTAAGTAATTAGCCTTTAATTAATTACCTTAATTAATTAATCAATTAATTAATCCTATAATTATCTACCCTAATTAATTAAAGATATAGCTTTTTTATCCTAATTTATTAACCAATTATATCATTTAAATCTTTTTAAATTTAAATGCTTGAAATAATTTTTTTTGTTATACAAAATTACTTAAGAATGTTATTAATTAATCTTTAATTTACTTCCTTATTCACTTCTAAATTACACCATTTTATTTTATTTTCAACACTTGGGAATTTCAAAAACCAAAACAAATTCAAAACTTTTAACTTTAAAATTTAAACTTTGAAACTTGTTTTTAAAAACTTGTTTTAAAACTTGAAAATTTGGTGCATTCTTGCCTTTGAAAAACTTGTTTTACATTTTCTTTTACCCTTAATTTGCATTAAAAACTATCCAAAACCTGGTTCATGTTTCCTTTAAAAAATTTAAACCTGGAATCATATTTTATTTTCAAACTTTAAAACCTATACTCACTCTAAAATAACTCAAGCTCAAAGGAAGTTTACCCAAGCAACTACACGAGCCAGAGCCTATCTTCCCCAAAACCATCTTCGAGGCCATCACTTCTTATTTGAACCCAATCCCCTGACACAAACGTCTACGTGTGCATGTGCACAGGTGATCAGATCACCTCTGACCAACGTCGGTTCCTTCGATAAGTCGCCGACGAGCCTCCCAAACTTCCCGATTACCTAGAATTGCGATATCACAATAGAAATGAAAAGAAGCTTATTGATCCCTTCCTGGAACACAATCAATCACCCAAAACCACCACGCTTCGCCACCTTCGGCCATCAGAACCACCGTCGTTCCATCCAAACCTTCATCTCTGTTCCACGAAACGATTCCCCTACCCACGGTCGCCTCTGGCCTCCCCACGGCGACGCAAAACGCCTTGAGAACATTAATGACAAAAACTCTCATCAAACCCTACATCGCCTATGCCTGGTCACCACGGCCATTTATAAAACCTACCATTATTTTTCTTGCAACCTCCATCACCTAAACTCCCTCCAGCACCAGACCCAAAGCTGGATTCCTCACCGATCATCAGAAATTGTCGAATTTCCATTCATCGTTCAACTCGTGATTTCACACCGATTATAGACAAAAAATCATGAAATGATTTTCAAAAATCATAATTTGCTAATACGAAATAGATTGCGAAATCTAAGCATGAATTCATAATCATTGAATTTTGAATTATATTAGATTTCTACTGTAATTTATCATTTTTAAAACAATTACTAAATTTAAACACTTGAATTTATTTTTATAAATGAGTTTACATTCATTCACTCATTTTTCATTCAAGGATCACATCCAGGAATAAATTGGATGAGTTGGAACTGAGTTTGGAAATTGTTAAAACCTGTAAGTTTTTAAACAGAGGTTTATACACTCTTGTATATAGACATCTATACACCAAAGTTTCAGGCATGTAGTCACATATTTCATTCATACAAACCATTTTCACAACATCATCATCACAGGCATACAAAATGAAGTTTATTCACAAGCAAAAACATATAGATAGATTAATGGTTGAAAGTTTGCTCACCTGGAAATGAAGGCATAGGACCAGATTTTTGAACTTCTGGGATTTATTTTCCTTTGAAGCAGAAACTTGAAGTTGTATTTGATCTTGAAATAGGAGTTTTTGATGTTTTGATTCATGATGTTGACCTGATTGCTTGAGGCTTGATTCTAGTTTGAAGAACTTGAGTTTCGATTTTTATTTTATTTCCCAGGTTTTTCTTTTTGCTTTCCAGGCTTTGTTTTGATCTGATTTCTAATCTGTACTTGCTTGTTCTAGAACTTTGTTTGAGTTGATTCTTGCATGCTTTTTGATTTTACAGAGTTATTTGATTTTAATTGATTTCAAGCTTCCAGGATTGTTTGCTTGCTTGAATGTTTTCAGGTTTGTATGTTTTTAGAAATGAGGATGGAAGAATATTGAAGCCAGGTTTCTCTAATAACCTTTTATTTAATTTTATTAATCTTTAATTCAATCAATTGGCACTTGTTAATTTTGTTAACACTTGTTATTTGCTTGTATTAACATTTTAAAATGTATTTTGCATGTTTTTATATATTTACAAATGTCATATACTTGTATTTTTAAGTTAAAACCCTTAACTTAACTTTAATTAATTTATCTATCATGTTTTTAAATTATAAATATATATACAAACTATGTTTTTATTATTTTCAAATGTATTATGCTTTATTAATTTCAGAAGATACATATATATTTTTAACTTTATACTTAGTACTTTCAAAAGATAAATACATATTAAAACTTTATATTTCTTGTTTTTACATTATATAATATTATATTTATGTTAATTCTAAAGAAAATATTCTTTAAAGTCTAATTACACATTAATAAATAAGCATGTATATATATTAAAAAATATAGAAATTAGCTTCAAAAATTATTCATATCAAATTTAAAATATAACTTCCAATTTTTTTATTAGTTTTAAATTATAGAATATTTAAATTCAAATTTTAAATCCAAAATTTAATTGCAAAAATTAAATCAATTCCTAATTTAAATTTGATTTAAAAACAAGGATGTAACAGATTCCCCCTTATAAAAGTTTTGTCCCTGAAATTTGCTAGATAGGGAGACCAACAAAGAATACAAAGAAATAGCTTTCCTGATCAAACTGAATATCTAATCTATATTTGGCTTACCAAATCATAATCATCAATAAATACGAGAACGGACTAATTCGATACTACACAAGATACTTGGGTCATCTAGTCTACAAAATACGCAGGGGCATTAATTAGTCCGAAAGAAAACTAACCATTCGTAGAATATATCTGGACCCCTAAGAATAGACAACAAATACAATTTAATTTAACTTCATATTTTATTAACCAATTTATTCAAATAAATTTCAGATATTTTAAAGTTAAAACGGAAAGCTGATAGAAACTGATGATCAGAATACGAAATAGGAGCTTATCTATAATGATTTGTAGGGTCACCACCACACCAAAGCTTCTTCTTGTAGCTGCCATGAAGCAATAAAAGAATTGAAATTGGATGATAAACAAAGAGATTGTGGGAAAGTTGTTTCCATTATTGTTGATACAGGATATCGACCATTTGTAGTGGTACTCCGCTGTCCCCTACCTCGTCCTCTTCTTGCATTCATACTCACTATCAGGGAAAGTAAGAGAATTTACTGAGGCATACGGACAAGATATCTTATGGATATACTCATTCAAGGGCATTTTAATCCCTATCTCTAATGAGTCACCTAATGTGTTAAACTCCTGAGCTAAAGTTCAACCTTCAGCCCTGATACCATAATGTCACGACCTGAATTTCAGCGTTCGAAAATTGACATCCATACTTCACCCGTATTCGAATGCCGTAGATTCAAATGTTGAAATTCGATTCGCGTCGGAGCTTATAACACATTAAGTAAATACAACACAGCGGAAATAGAATGAATAACTTTATTAATACAACATTCTGACACAAATGATATCAATATCATTAGAGATACACAAAAGCAGAAAGATAATAGCAATAGCAGAAGAGATAACATCAGCAGCGGAAAGATATCTTCAATGCCAAGAAAATCCAACAATACTACAACTCTATCTCCAGTGCTTCAAAATCAAATGGCTCAACCCAAAAGCTTCAAAGACTCCAATCCAATAAGCTTGAATCACCATCAATGCTGAACTTGTAGCAACTCGGTACACAATGTGATTGCCAAAATCCAAAGACTGAAGATTGCCAAAAACTACACCTACTATCTGACTATCTAAAAATCTAACTCTAGGCTGCCCGTGTGGAGAATTGTAGGCACTCAAAGTTTAGAAAGGGAATAATAAACTCCAGTCAGTCATGGGACTGGTGTGAACAAACGAAAACAGTTTTCTTTGAACAAAATAAACAAAAAGAATTAAAAAGGAAATCCACAATGCTTTTTGGAAAATAAAACTACCATACCCGCGCACACACAATGCAAGCGCACAATTAGAGGAGATTTCCTTTATGATAGTCAAACATGCTTGATACGCAAATTCCTTTTTATATTATTATTAGTACATAGTGTAGAAAAACATTTCGAAAGTATAATATTAATCTTAGCCAGCATAGGTACCATTATATTATGCCTACTATAGCTACCACCTGAGGTGGCGGGTTATACAACTAAAACCGTATAGGGCGCGTATTGTTTCTTTGGATTTCCAACAAATGGTGTAATGACCTGAAATTTTCGATCCCGAAAATTCCAGATAGTTAGAAAAAAGAAGAAAGAGATAGAATAAGAAGAAGAAGAAGAAGAAGAAGAAGAAACACCACAAAGATTCTCACATTTGCAGCGGATGAAAATATAATATCAAATAATAACAGTTTACAAAAGAATTCTGTATCTGTCAAATACATTTATAATACATCAGAGTTACACATATATACAGACACTGGATATACATAATCATCATGTCTCAGATATACAACAATATAATACAGCGGAAACACTCCATACGTTCTTGCCATCCAGCTCGCCTCCTGAGCTCCAGAACGTCCTTACCTGAAAATCTGTAATACTCGGTCAGACCCGAGCATTACATCAAAGTAACACCCGGGTCAGGCTGGAAACCAGCGTGAGTAAACCCATCCAACATGGAATACAAAGCATACAACTCATATAAAACCCGAGGTAACTCGTATCAATTTACAAATTCACAATTTGTTATAGACATCTCTTATTTCACACATCAATTTTCTAAGTACCAAAATTTAGATTAAATAGTCCAATTCACTTAAATCATTTCATTCCAGCCTATTGATTTCACATATCGATCTATAAAAATTCAAAGTGGTTTCGTGTATTTTCTGATACCCGACCCCGGTCTCTTCGAGTCTCATGTCATCCCAACCCAAGTTATCCAAATGAAATACACTTCAAACTTTAAATACAGGGTGTCCCTTTACACAACAATTCATCATTGATAGATAACCACGTGTCCGCCCAAACATATGATACTACACAACATTTCATATCATAGATATCAACTCATTCAAGGCATCCAATACCATTCAATCATCCATAAGCAAACTTGATCACTTCCAAAATAAATTTAATCACTTCTGATTGAATTACTAACCTCAATCACTTAGATTTCTTCACTTGACATTAATTAATTTCAAATCAATTAATTAATCATCCCTTAATTATCCATCTTAATTAATCACCCTTGATTAATTATCCTTCAATTACATTCAAGTAATTATCTTTAATTAATTACCCAAATTAATTATTCTTAACCAAAAACAGTAATTAATCTTTAATTACTTCACAAATTAGTTAACTATAATTAATTTCATTAATCTTTAATTACTTATATTAATTATTTACTCATAAATCACTTATTATGGATTAATTAATCTTAATTAATCAACCTTTAATTACATCATTAATTATATAAATTAATGATTTCTAATTACATTTAGTTCAACCTAATCTAAATTAATTACATTAAGTAATTAATCATTAGTTAAACCATAAATATTAATCACTCTTGATTAATCTCAACCAGTAATTACTACCTTTTAGTTTACTTCATTAAATAAATTAATTACTCATTTTATAGAAGAAGTTTAAAGGAATTTAAAACCAAATTCATTTTCAAATTAAAATCAATTTTAAAAAATGCACTTTAACATTCAAGTTGTTAAAACAATATAAATTTTAAAAAATTTATTTGTTTAAAAACCGAGATTCACTAACTTGAATTAAATATTTAACTTTGATTTAATTTTTTTTTTAAATCTCTACTTTACAATTTAACTTCAGTTTTTAAAAAATCACTTTTATTTCTTTCCAATTCATTCTTATTTTTATTCTATAATTATTTCACTTCCAAAATTCACCCTTATATTTCTTTTCAAAAATCCAATTTTATATATTTCGATAACTTAGTGTACCGGAATATATTCAAGCAAACCATACTATCCAATGTTCCAATTATCAATATAATTCATCACGGATTATCAAATATTAATAACACAGAATATTAAACAATATAAATAATTTTGAGGAATCCAGTTGGATCCCTCCATCCTGTTCCCTGCACCGCAGACGTTAGAACAACATAAAATATCAATTCCACTTCGAGGTGGAATATCGCGGCATATGGGATCTGTATAATATCATTCGCTATTATGCTGCGCATAGGGTCTCATCCGCTATATAATGCGGGAAATCAATCACTCCAATATATACTATATATTACTATATAATATACCACATCAAATCAATCCAATCATTCAACCAATTATTTAAATTTAACCATTTAAATTTAAATTAATGCAGATGAGTGAGATTAACTCACCTTTGATTTTGTATGCAATCCAATCCAAACCAGCTTGTTCTTCATTATTTTTGACCTCGTATAACCATTATACAATTTATTAATATTTGAATTAATTTAATAATCAATTTCCAAGTGAAAAATTTAATTGACTAATGATTTAATTAAACTATTTATTTTCCTTTCCGAAACTACTAATAAAAATAAATTATAGATTGCAAAAATCTACTTTTATAAATTCCTCAAATATTTATGAATCCCCATATATTTCAAAATCTTATATATATATATATATATATTAGATTCTAATGAATTAGAATTCTTTTCAAATCCGTATATTAATTCATAACAGAATTACTTTATATAACTTACTATAGGATATTTATATATATTTTTTTATTTCCTTTATCAAATCCATACTGCATGTAAATTTCTGTTCTAATTTATATATACATTTAGATTAATTCGAGAGAGAAAATTTACCTCACTGCTCAGAACATCTTTCGAGTTCGATGATGTTGTCCCCCAATCCATTGTCGTACTCGCGAACGACTCAACCCAGAGCCACTACTCCCCGCTATCTAAGATGAGCACGGCAAAACACTGGCCTCCCTTCCCTGCCTCTACCGCGACTGCTTAGCAATACACCCCGAGTCGCGCTCGCGATTGCGACTACGTCGCGCTCCGATCTCCCCTTCGTGTCACCGTGATCGAGCTCGCCCAATCATCAAATCTCGATCGCAAATCCACCTGAATACCTTCCTCTCGTGCATCGCAGTCAAGTCGTGGTCGGCTCGATCGAGAGATTTCTCTAACCATTCGTTCGATCGCGTCTCGGCACTAACTCGACTGAAGAGATGAGCGGAGGGAAGAGAATCGAATCGAGCGCGATCTAGATTTGTAGACTGATTCGATTTTTTTTATTTGAGTTAAGGAAATTCGATTTGAATTCGAGAGGAAAAGGACGTGGTTTTGGTTTGGAAGTGGGGGAAAATGAATGCGGTTGAAATGGAAAAAAATGAAGACCTCATTCCGACATTATTATTATTTCTTCAGCTTTGATTTGAGCGAGTGGGATAAAGTTTAGATGTGATATAAAGCTGAGGGAGGCATGTTGGAGAAGGTGAGCAACAGTGATTTGAGAAAAGTTTTATGTGATGGAATATACGACTAAAAGGCGGGTTTTGCCTAAGAAATATATTTTGTTTAAATCCCAAACGTCTCGATTTGCGTAGCTTAAAATTGCGAACCCCTATCGAGGCGTGCTACTAGGCATTTATAATGTTATATCCCTATTCCGAATGCAATGGAAAAAGTTTCGAATCCTAAGTCGATCGAATGGAGAAGATAGCTTTTTGGACTCAGTTATTATATCTAATTTTCGATATAAAATTTCAGCGCATTTACTTACCGTGCGATCACACGACAACTCCAAATACTGCGAAAATTGAAATCTGATAATAATACAATATTACTGATCCAATGGAATAGGTTTCGTCGAATTCCGAGACCGTGCCTCGGAAGGCTATTTTTAAATTTAATTTAAACGATAAAACCTCAAAACTTAACAAAACATTTCCAAATTCAATTTCAACACTTTTACTACCTTCAGTACTATCGATATAAATTTTATCAACCCTTAAATTATTTTTAATAGGCTTAAAACTGAAGATTCAATTATTTACCCAATTTCAGTTTATTAAATCCAATAACTTAATTGCTAAATAATAATAATTATATTTGAATTCATGTTAAAAATTAACTTTTAAATATTTAAAATCAATTAAATATCCCAATTTCAAACATTTAAAATTCCAGATCGTCACATTCCTCCCTTTAAAAGAATTTCGTCCCTGAAATTGCTTGTTAAGAAGAATGGTCCAATACCCATTTACTTTTCCCAAAACCAAACAATTCCAAACAATTCTCAAAACAATCTTTGTATTAAAGACACACTAACCCTTTTTCTAGCTTTCCAAACTTATCTATAAGTCCCAATAATATTATTTATTTAATAATTCAAATTTGAATTTAAAACCAAATTTTAAATTATCAAAATTTTCATAAAATTTTTCTAACTCCCTAAATTACCGAAAAATTTCGCCACCGTCTTCTTTGCACGGCTAGCTCGGTACAACTACAAAATGCCTCTACGGGCTCCAAAATTCCAAAAGAAAACAAAAGGCCAAGTGGCTAGATCAAAAACCCAATCAAATTTTATACAGAAATTTAAACACATACCTTTTGTTAAGAAATTCAAATTTATCTTCTGAAATCTAAACCAATTTTCCTTTCCCTTTATAATACATGCATATCCTATATAGCAATAATATCCAATCATAGCTTTTTTTAAAATCATTTTATACATTTCCTTACGGAAGTTTCCATATCTACTTCTATTCAAATTAGTTTTTCCATTTTCATATGAATTCAATTTATCTTCACCTCTGAATATTGAATTTTATCTTCCATTCATAACTGATTCGTATCATTATTTTAAATTAGTTTCATCCACTAATTTATTTCAATTTCCAATTTGAAATCGTTTTGTCGCTAACAAAAATTTTACCAAACATTTTTCTAACTCCCAAAATTTTCGAACATTTTTGGCAGTCTCCTTTGTACGGAGGAGCTTTGCAATTTGACAAGAGATATAAATATATATACATCGACCCACACGGTTGGAAAAACAAAAACAGTTCAGATTTCCTACTTTTATTGCGTAGGCGTACCTTTATTTAGCATTTTTATGCAAGCGGCTTATTAGTTTAGCAATTAGCACGTCCAAATCCAGCCAAATGGCTTCCCGGTACCTGTACTTACTTAATTCAAACATGTTAGTATAAAATATAGGGAGTTTATTTACATTTCACTCATTTTCAATAGTTAACACATGGAATAAGCAATGCATACTAAACAATTCTTATAAACAATTTTAAGACTTCGACACAAGTTCGAATAGCTTCCAACCAAATTTTTATTTAGTTATAATGGTTTATTATTCAATCCAATTCAAATTTTCCAGTTGAATTTTTAAACTTACACATCTTCAATCACAAATCCAATTAATTCAAATCATATTCAATTTGAACGAATTCAATTCAAATTTCAAATTTAAACCATCCCGAATTATACAAATTCGAGTTAAATTTATAAATGTTGATTTAATCCTTTAAATAAAATCAACTTATCTCTTTAAACCATTTAATTCTGAATCCATTTCAAACTTATCCTTATTTAATTTTAATCTGGTTGTATTTTTATTACCACTTAATTCTCATTATTAAAAATTTCAAATAATATAACAACCAATTACCTTAATATTTATTAGAAAGAAATATTGCTTTATATATCAAAATATATTCTTATATAAAATCATTTAAACCTTTATATAAGAAAATAACAAGTACGCGCTCATGTATATATATATACTCAACTCATTCTAGGGTACCATTGACCCTATCCTTAATGAGTAATCCCAACAAAGCCAAGGTTCTTGCTTAACATTTCAGCTCCGATACCAACTGTAACGACCCAAAATTTTCGATCCTGAAAATTACAGATAGTTAGGAAAAAGAACAAAGAGATAGAAGAAGAAGAAGAAACACCACAAAGGTTCTCACATCCGCAGCGGATGAAAATATAATATCAAATAATAACATTTTACAAAAGAATTTTGTATCTGTCAAATACATTTTTAATACATCAGGGTTACACATATATACAGACACTAGAAATACACAATCATCATGTAACGACCCGATTTTACGACTTCCAAAAGTCGACATCGATGCATCCACTGTATCCAATGCCGAAAAATCGAACCGTTAGGGTTTAAGAAGAAGAAGATAGAAGAAGAACAGAAACAATAACAGAATCTCACATTACGCAGCGGAACAAATATAATAGATAAATGAATAATCTTTAAAAAAAAACATTATATTAGTTTATACATCGCATTATCAGAGTTTACAACAACAAACAGCGGAAAAGAAATATTACATATATATAAGTGATACGCCTCGCCATCCAGCTTCAACTCCTGATCTCCACAGCAACTTCTTGACTTTGCTCCAGAATAATTGACAACCTGACTCTAGGCTGTCCGTGTGGAAAATTATGGGCACCCAGAGTTTAGAAAGGGAAAAACAAACTCTAGGCCAGTCATGGGACTGGTGTGAGATCTTAAAAAAAAACAGTTATTTTTAACCAAAAGAAAACAAAGGAATTTAAAAGAAATCCGCAATGATTTTTGGAAAATAAAACTACCATTAGGCCTCCCGGCACACACACAATGCAATCGCACACTTGGGGGAGATTTCTCCTTATGATAGTCAAACATGCTTAATACGCAAAATCTTTTTAATATTACCATTAGTGTATAGTGTAGAAATATTTGCAAGTATAATATTAATCTTAGCCAGCAAACGTACCATTATAGTATGCCTACTATAGCTACCATATTAGACGGCAGGTTCTACAACTAAAATCTTACAAGGCACGTAATGGTGATTGGTTTTCCAACAAATGGTCAGGCTAAGGAACTTCCTGGGCCACATGGGTACGCCTCTGGAGGGACGCCCCAAGAACCTAACCGGATCTCTACCAACACAAGGTCGGGTTACCTCTGCAAAAATAGGTAACTACTGACACGAGTATGACATCCCTCGGTCATAAATAACCTTTATCTGAGGATCCTAAACAACAACAATTACAAAGTAATATATATTTGCGATATCCACATAAGTTAAGTATCTGGGCTCCATACTATGATACCACTTCTATACAGAAGGAAATGCACATACCCTAAGGGGCGCTACCCCCTATAACCCTGCTGCATTCTTCCTGTTTCGACCATTCCAGGGTGTGTGGTCCGACGAAGTCTCGTCCACAAAGCTATGCTTTTCACAAAAGCCATGCTTCGATCAACAAATGATCAGCAGCACTTCGTATGCCACATTACCAAATTGGGAATGTATCACTAGTAACCATCAACTACATAACCTCTGAGCTCGTACGTCTCAGAGAAGGGTGTTAAGCAAAGAGAATAAATTTCCCGCCACCAACAGAAATGTATTTGATAGAAACCAGCTTTACATCTCGAAGTGTAACGTCAGACACACATCCATACAAGTCCGCTCTAGGATCAAACGGAATAGAAGGCACTTCCAAAGAAGCCCTTGCAATCCGGATATTCACTAATCACGTCCGGAATCCCCATCACAAAGGGTGATAAAATCTCTATACCGGAGCAACCCGATGCAGAGACATTCGACAGGTAATCCTTTCGCTTTCGAAAATACCCGGTCTTCAACACCATCTTCAAATGCAATCCCATTTCGTCGTATCGTTATTCGGAATGGGTTTTATGACACAAGGTTCTCTCCCGTCTAATTCGAATAACGAGCGCTTATTTTAAAAATAAGTGTTACATTCAGATTC
Organism: Allium cepa; assembly: GCA_030765085.1. NCBI lineage: Eukaryota > Viridiplantae > Streptophyta > Magnoliopsida > Asparagales > Amaryllidaceae > Allium > Allium cepa. The sequence goes on from CM060941.1 coordinate 515,786,743, forward strand.
AAACAAATCACAACAAATTGCACTTTGATCTTTTAACAAAAGATCCATCACAATCACAAAGGTTCGATGTGTGTTTTGAATATCCATTTGGAATTCGACTCCCAGTCGCATCGAAATTCAAATGCCATTTAAAGGCCAATATTGATAGTGGGTTATTTAACTGTTAATCATCATTCACAACAGTCACTGGATTTCGAATAATTTTCTCCCAATTATTATTACTTTCAAAATATCTTCGCAAGATAAAATTTCACTTTTCAACACCTCGAAAACAAATTCAAATCAATCTTTCACACTTCAATCCCTTGAAAATACATTTCAAATCAATTTTTTCCTTACGCGGAAAACATTTCCAATATTTCTTCATTTCCACTGAAAATATGCCGAGTCAAATATTTTAAAATAATGTAAAATACTTATTCAAAATATACTTGGAAACATTTAAAATAAACTATTTTAGAATATTTACTTAAATATTAGTTATGAAAAATATTATACTAATATCTCATATAAAAATTCAGGTTCAAAACTAATTTTAAAATAAAGTTTGTAGATAGAGTATAAATATTTAAATAACTATTTTCTAAAACAATTATCAATTAAGTCTTCAAATAATCACTTCTATAATTTACTAAATAAATCTTTACTCTAAAGATTTTCAAAATAACTTAAGAAAATAATTTTCTCCAAAATATTCTTTTAAAACCAACTTTAGAACTTTAAATTTATACTTTAAAAGCTACTTTCAAAACATATTCGGCTTTTCAGGGAAAGTACACTTTCACTTCAAAATGGCCCATTCAAACCAATTAATGAACCCTTCTCGATTTATTTCAATTTACATTTTAAATCTGTGAATCCCTTTCCACACTTTAAAAATAAACCAATATTTATTTTTTAAACAATTTCCCTCTTCTTTACAAATTTCCGCTGTGAATTTACATTTCCAAATATCAATTGATATACGAATTTTAAATCGATTTCCAAATATCACCTTCAAACCAAATCAAATCCCAAATTGATTTCCAATTTATTTCAAACATAAAATAAAATTCTAATTTGATTTTCCAAATTAATTTTCAAATATCAAATCAATTTCTAATTGATTTCCCAAATTATTTCCAAAACACCAAACCAAATTTCCAAATCGATTCCTAAGATTTATTTTAACTCCAAATTAATTCCCAAATCGATTTCTAAACTTAATTTCAACTCCAAATTAAATTCCAAATTTAATTTCTAAATTTATTTCATTTTGAAATAAATTCCTTTATCTCTTTCAAATATTTAAAATCCGTACCTTAAATAGTTTCTTCAACTATTAAACAATATTACTCGAAATTCCTTATTAAAAATTTTTTCCCATATTTTTGGAATTGATTCGATCGGATTATGAAAATCAACTTTAATACTTTAATTGTAATGGTCTAGGCTTTTCTACTTTGATTTCCAAAAATCCAATTTCACATTTCTGGTATCCTACGATACCAAAAATATATTCGGCTAAATTTTAGCCTTCAATGGTTTCAATCACAAATAGCCACACACAGATTATAAATAATCAACATAAAATTTTGAAAACAAATCAAAATGTTTGAGGAATCCAGTTGGATCCCTCCAACCTGTTTCCCTGCATCCAGAGACGTTAGCACAACAATTAAATACCAATTCCACTTCGAGGTGGAATATCGCGGTATATAGGATCTGTAAAATATTATCTGCTATTATACGGTGCAATAGGGTCTCATCTGCTATATAATAGGGGAAATCAACAACTATAAATACATATATAATACCAATTCCACTTCGAGGTGGAATATCGCGGTATATGTGTTTAATATAATAACCTCCACTATTATGCGACGCATAGGGTCTAAACTAATATAACTAATAATAAATTAATTATTCAAGCACAGAATCAATCAATTTAAAATTTAACTATTTAAAATTAAACTATAAAATTCGATTGAGTGAGAAGATCTGACCTTCAATTTGTAATCCATTCCAACTCATTTCCATTTCGGCTTGTTTCTCCATTTTAAACCTTGTATAAACATTTATACAATTCATTAATATTCGGAATAATCGAATAATCAATTTTCGATTTGGTAGTTTGACTAACTAATAGTTTTATTTAAAAACTAATACTTTTAAATTTAGGCAAATTCTTTTTAATAAATTTATGTAACTAAAAATTTTAAATTCAAACCAAATTCCCTTTGATAAATTTTCTTTAGTAACCAAAAGAATTATATAAGTTAAATTAAGACCTTAATGATTTACTCTTAACCCATTTTCTCCAATAACAAATTTAATTAACTAACAATTTGATTTTAAACTAAATTTCCTTTAATAAATTATTTTGTCTAATAAATTAAATCTTTAACAAATTTTCTTTTAGAAAATATTTTTAGTGATTAAAATAAATTATAAATAAGCTACTAAACAAAATAAATCACCATAAAAATTTATTTTAGAGTTGAAAAGTGCACATGTATATTTTTGTACTTCTTTTTCACTTGAAACTGTATATATATATATATATATAATTTTTATAAAATAAGCTAATAGGTTTCATAAAAAAAATCTAATTTTATATCAACTCTACCCATTATAAAATTTCTGTATCTTCTCAAAATCTTATATATATATATATATATTTATATATACTTGTATATTAACTGCTTTACATACATATATTTTAATTTTAAATCAAGATTAACTAAAAAATTGCCTATATATAAATTTTAAATAAAACAACTGTTAATAAAATTTCTTTTCTGTTTACTGTACATAATTTATGTTTACATACATATAAAATTTAAATAAAGTAAATAAAATGAGACTTACTGCTACAACCACCAAGACCTGCACTGATAGCCGCACCACCAAGATCTGCAGCAACCACCACGCCCAATACTGCATCCCCACAACCTCGCGAACCCTAATGTCACGCGACTGCCGCACTTGCTGCGCGCCTCGAGATCGCCTCGACGTTGATCCAACCCAGCCTCGATCATCTGAACTCATGGCGTGACCCTATACCATGCGACTGAGACACAGCTTCCACCATCGCAGAGCCTCCAATGTCGTGCCTCTATCGCTTCGTGTCATAAGCCACCCTCATCCCTAGATCGAATCATCGATTTCGACCACAGACATCGCGTCATGCCTCGCGAGCATCACCTCAAGACACCGTGACTTCCCCCTTAGCACGCGCAGACCAAACCCTAGATGCCAACGCCCCAATCGCCATCGACTACCCTACTGCCGCATCCACGCCATTTTCGAATTCACGAACTCGCTTATGCCTTCGTCGTCGATTTCGAACTCGAGCATCGACCCATACTCGCGCTGCCAATTGAATCTAACCAGTCGCGATCGAGTTAACGAAGCCTTGATTTTGTTCGAACATGAGCACGCGATTTTGTTTTAGTCGCCATTTTTCTACTGATTCGATTTTAATTTCTGTTTCGTTTGGGAAAAAACTCGGCTGTTTTTTTTTTATCAAATGAAGACGCGTGCTAAAGAAGGTGACACATGCTTGAATGTTGAAATGTGTAGTTATCTTCGGAAATAATATGATATTAAATACACAAATATATAAAATTTTAAATTCAAATTTAAATTTGAATCGTTCAAATTTCGCAACGCAAAATATCGATCTCCAATCAAAGCATGCCACCAGCTGTTCATAAGGTTATACCCCTATTTCGAACATAATGGAAAAGGTTCCGAGTCCAAATTCGATCGTATGGAGAAGATTGCATTTTGAACTAGTTAAAATATCGAATTTTCGATTTAATTTTTTTAACGCGTTTGCTTACCGTACGATCACACGACAACTCCGAATGCTATGAAAATTGAAATCCAATAATAATACAATATTACGGTACAATGGAACTGGTTTCGTTGAAATTCGAAACTGTGCCTCGGAAGACTATTTTTAAATATCGATTTAAATAATAAAATTTCAAAACCGAACAAATCGCTTTCAAATTCAATTTTAATAATTCTAATATCTCCAGTATTATCAATATAAATTTTGTAAGCCTTGAAAGTATTTTAAATCGGCTTAAAACTGAGATTCAAAATTTTTTATCCAACTTTAATAAATTAAATTCAATAATTTAATTGCCAATTTCATAGCAATATTCGAAATTCAAGTAAATATCTTTCAATATTTAAAATCCATTTAAACATTTCTTTTTCAAATGTTAAAATTTTCGGGTCGTCGCATCCTTCTCCCCTTAAAGAATTTCGTTCCGAAATTACAAGTTAGGAAGAATGAACCTTAACCCGTTTACTAAGTACCCAAAATAAACAGTTTAAACAACTTGTCAAAATCAATCTTTTATTAACAACCCATTACTGATTCAACTAACTTTCCAACCTTAACCATAAACTCCAAATAATATTATTTTCTTAACCATTCAAATTTAAATTTAAACTCAAGTTTTAAACTTTCAAAATTTTCTCAAAATTTTTCGAACTCCCTAAATTTTCGAAAAATTCCGCCAACGTCTCCTTTGCGCGGCTAGCTCGATACGACTACAAAAATGGCACGGCCCCCAGATTCAAAAAGAAAAGAAAAAGCCAAGCGGCTAGACAAGAAGAACATCAAATTTCATACTGAAATTCAAATACATACCTTTTTGTCGGGCAATTTCAATTTTATCTTTAAAATCTCGATTTCAATTTTTTTTTCTTTTTCCTGTATATACCTATATATTCTACAAGCCATAATTTCCAATTACAACATTCAAATATGATTTTGGCACATTCCTTTACGGAATTTTGATATATGCTTCTTATACCATTTTTACTTCACTATTGAAGTTATATATCCATTTTCATTCAATATTGCATTTTCAATTTCATTTGAATTCAATTTACAATTTCAATTCTATTTGGATTCAATTTATCTTCTACTCTGAATATTAAATTTATCTTTCAATTATAACTGGTTCATATTTTAAATTAGTTTCATTTACTAATTTACTTCAATTTCCAATTTGAAATCGTTTGTCGCTAGCAAAAAAATTTCAAAAATTTTCTAACACCCAAAATTTTCGGAACATTTTTGGCAGAGTCCCCATTGTACGGAGGAGCTTTTGTAATTTGACAAAAGATATAAATATATATACATCGACCCACCCGGTCGGAAAAACAAAAAAGTTCATATTTCCTATTTTTTTATTGCATCGGCGTACCTTATTAGCATTTTTAAGCAAGCGGCTTATTTTTAGCATTTTACTCAATCAAATCCAGCCCAACGGCTTTGCTGAACTTGTACTTACTCAATTCAAATATGTAAGCGCTAAAATCATGAAACTCAACAACATTTTACATATCTAACTAGTAAACATACGAGCTTCTATAAGTAATGCAGGTTAAACAATATTTATAAGCAACTTATAGGGTTCCGACATTAAATTTAATTGTTTCAACCAATTTGTATGCAACTTCATTCAATTCAAATGGTCTAAAACTCAATTGTTTTCATTCAATTCATTTTTATCTCAAATAATTCAAATTGGTTTTCAATATTCAGTTTCAATTCTAGTTTATTTATCCTTTTATTCATTCCCAAACACAATTCAATTTCAATTCACCATTTTAGTTTACAACCACTTATGTCTAAACTGTATTTCAAATTCCATATGAACTTAATTTACCTTTTATTCATAAATATTGAATTCATTTCAAACCATATCTATTTGGTCTTTTCTTCAATTAGTTTTCGCTTACTATTTTTTATTTCAATACTTCGTTTTGCTTATAACAAATCAAATTCAATTCCAATTCAATTCTATTTGCTTACAAATTCGTAATGAATCTCAACTTTCAATTTCACTTTCTTTTAATTGCAATTGTAAATTTATTCATTCATTCATTCACAATTTTCTAAGTTTTCGAATTTATTTATTATTCCATAACTATTTTTAAATAGGATCCAGAGTTTTAAAAAAGTTCTTAAATCATTTTGAAGTCAATTTTTTATATCCAAAACCCTTTGTATTTCCAAAACAAACCCAACTTTGGCAAACAATTTTCAATTTAAAATCGTTCGGCAGCAATTCCTCTTTTGGAAATTAGAAAATGAATACCGTTGATGTCGTCGGAATTATTTCCAGCGACCGAAAAGAGTTTAGAGCTTTTTATCCCTTCAAAACATTTTCCAAACCTTTGAAAATCGTTTTCAAACTCAAGGAAATTTAAACTTTTCCAAATTTCAAAATTTTCAAATCCATTTCAAAACGTTTCCAAATATTCCTCTGGAATTCTATTTCAAATTACATTTACAATTTACATTCTCAAATTCCACTTGTATATGGATTTTATTTCTTAGCTTTTGATTATGATTTCAGTTTCTTATTCAAATGATAATATTATTATCACTTCCTAACCATCAAGCAACCATATACTATAATAATTTACAAAGATTATTTCCTTTATCTACGAAAATAGTTTTGGGTAAAATTATTTCATTTACCCTATTTTAAAACAATATCATATTGAATTGTTCTACACAAGTGTTTAGAGATTCCTATCGATGGAGTTGTACGGACTATACCGACCAGAATCCATATACCACTCAACAAACCAATCATCACAATATAAAACAATTTTTTTTATATTCACTAACAAATACGCGCTCATATCTATTATTACACTCAAACTCATTCTAGAGCACTACTGACTCTATCCCTAATGAGTAACACCCAACAGAGCCAAGGTTGTCGCTTAACCAAATGCTCCGATACCAAATTTGGAACTACCCGATTTTACGACTTTCGAAAGTCGACATCGGTGCATCCACTGTATCCAATGCCGAACAGTCAAATGCCAAAAAACCGAACCGTTAAGGTTTAGGAATAAGAAGATAGAAGAAGAACATAAACAATAATAGAATCTCACATTACGCAGCGGAACAAATATAATAGATAAATGAATAATCTTTAAAACAAAAGCACTATATCAATTTATACATAGCATTATCAGAGTTTACAACAACAAACAGCGGAAAAGAAATATTACATATATATAAGTGATACGCCTCGCCATCCAGCTTCAACTCCTGATCTCCACAGCAACTTCTTGACTTCGCTCTAGAATAATTGACAACCAGACTCTAGGCTGCCCGTGTGGAAAATTATGGGCACCCAGAGTTTAGAAAGGGAACAACAAACTCTAGGTCAGTCATGGGACTAGTGTGAGATCCTAAAAAAAAACAGTTATTTTTAACCAAAAGAAAACAAAGGAATTTAAAAGAAATCCGCAATGCTTTTTGGAAAATGAAACTACCATTAGGCCTCCCGGCACACACACAATGCAATTGCACACTTGGAGGAGATTTCTCCTTATAATAGTCAAACATGCTTAATATGCAAAATCTTTTTAATATTACCATTAGTGTATAGTGCAGAAATATTTGCAAGTATAATATTAATCTTAGCCAGCAAACGTACCATTATAGTATGCCTACTATAGCTACCATATTAGATGGCAGGTTCTACAACTAAAACCTTACAAGGCACGTAATGGTGATTGGTTTTCCAACAAATGGTCAGGCTAAGAAACTTCCTGGGCCACATGGGTACGCCTCTGGAGGGACGCCCCGAGAACCTAACCGGATCTCTGCCAACACAAGGCCGGGTTACCTCTGCAAAAATAGGTTACTACTGACACGAGCATGTCATCCCCGGGTCATAAATAACCTTTATCCGAGGATCCTCAACAACAAAAATCACAAATTAATATATATTTGCGATATCCACATAAGTTAAGTATCTAGGCTCCATACCATGATACCACTTCTATCCATAAGGAAATGCACATACCCTAAGGGGCGCTACCCCCTATAACCTTGTTGCATTCTTCCTGTTTCGACCATTCTGGGGTGTGAGGTCCGACGAAGTCTCGTCCACAAAGCTACGCTTTTCACAGAGCAAAAAATTTGCACAACCACATAAGTTAAGTATCTGGGCTCCATGCAATGATAACACTTTTGTCCGGAAGGAAATGGACATACCCTAAGGGGCGCTACCCCCAATAACCTTGCCGCATACTTCCTGTTTCGACCATTTTTAGGCGGTGAGGTCTGGCGTGGTCTCGTCCACAAAGCTATGCTTTTCACAAAAGTCATGCTTTGATCAACAAATGATCAGCAGCACTTCGTATGCCACATTACCAAATTGGAAATGTATCACTAGTAACCATCAACTACATAACCTCTGAACTCGTACGTCTCAGAGAAGGATGTTAAGCTAAGGGAATAAATTCTCCGCCACCAACAGAAATGTATTTGATAGAAACCAGCTATCTCAAAGTGTAACGTCAGACACACATCCATACAAGTCTGCTCCGGGATCGAACGGAATGGAAGACACTTCCAAAGAAGCCCTTGCAATTCGGATATTCACTAATCACGTCCGAAATCCCCATCACAAAGGGTGATAAAATCTCTATACCGGAGCAACCCTGTGCAGAGACATTCGATAGGTAATACTTTTGCTTTCGAAAATACCCGGTCTTCAACACCATCTTCAAATGCAATCCCATTTCGTCATATCGTTATTCGAAATGGGTTTTATGACACAAGATCCTCTCCCGGCTAATCCGAATAATGAGCGCTTACTTTAAAAATAAGTGTTACATTCAGATACAAACAAACCACAAAAAATTCCACTTTGATCTTTTAACAAAAGATCCATCACAATCACAAAGGTTCGATGTGGGTTTCGAATAACCATTTGGAATTCGACTTCCGGTCGCATCAAAATTCAAATGCCATTTAAAGGCCAATATTGATAGTCGGTTATTTAACTATCAATCATCATTCACAATAGTGACTGGATTTCAAATAATTTTCCCCCAATTATTATTACTTTCAAAATATCTTCGCAAGATAAAATTTCACTTTTCAACACTTCGAAAACATATTCAAATCAATCTTTCACACTTCAATCCTTTGAAAATACATTTCAAATCAATTTTTTCCTTACGCGGAAAAAATTTCCAATATTTCTTCATTTCCACTAAAAATCTGTCGAGTTCAAATATTTCAAAATAATATAATACTTATTCAAAATATTCTTGGAAACATTTAAAATAAACTATTTTAGAATATTTACTTAAATATTAGTTATGAAAAATATTATACTAATATCTCATATAAAAATTCAGGTTCAAAACAAATTTTAAAATAAAGTTTGTAGATAGAGTATAAATATTTAAATAACTATTTTCTAAAACAATTATCAATTAAGTCTTCAAATAATCACTTCTATAATTTACTAAATAAATCTTTACTCTAAAGATTTTCAAAATAACTTAAGAAAATAATTTTCTCCAAAATATTCTTTTAAAACCAACTTTAGAACTTTTAATTTATACTTTAAAAGCAACTTTCAAAACATACTCGGCTTTTCAGGGTAAGTACACTTTCACTTCAAAATGGTCCATTCAAACCAATTAATAAACCCTTCTCGAATTATTTCAATTTACATTTAAAATCTGTAAATTCCTTTCACACTTTAAAAATAAACCAATATTTATTTATTAAACAATTTCTCTTTTCTTTACAAATTTCCGTTGTGAATTTACATTTCCAAATATCAACTGATATACGAATTTTAAATCGATTTCCAAATATCACCTTCAAACCAAATCAAATCCCAAATTGATTACCAATTTATTTCAAACACAAAATCAAATTCCAATTTGATTTTCCAAATTAATTTTCAAATATCAAATCAATTTCAAATTGATTTCCCAAATTATTTCCAAAACACCAAACCAAATTTCCAAATCGATTCCTAAGATTTATTTTAACTCCAAGTTAATTCCCAAATTGATTTCTAAAATTAATTTCAACTCCAAATTAAATTTCAAATTTAATTTAAATTTATTTCCTTTTGAAATAAATTCCTTTATCTCTTTCAAATATTTAAAATCCGTATCTTAAATAATTTCTTCAACTATTAAACAATATTATTCGAAATTCCTTTATTAAAAATATTTTCCCATATTTTTGGAATTAATTCGATCGGATTATAAAAATCAACTTTAATACTTTAATTGTAGCGGCCTAGGATTTTCTACTTTAATTTCCAAAAATCCAATTTCATATTTCTGGTATCCTACGATACCGAAAATATATTCGGCTAAATTTTAGCCTTCAATGGTTTCAATCACAAATAGCCACACGCAGATTATTAATAATCAACGCAAAATTTTGAAAATAAATCAAAATGTTTGAGGAATCGTGTTGGATCCCTCCAACCTGTTTCCCTGCATCCACAGACGTTAGCATAACAATTAAATACCAATTCCACTTCGAGGTGGAATATCGAGGTATATGGGATTTATAAAATATTATCCGCTATTATGCGGCGCAATAGGGTCTCATCCACTATATAATGCCGGAAATCAACAACTCTAAATACATATATAATACCAATTCCACTTCGAGGTGGAATATCGCGGTATATGGGTTTAATATAATAACCTCCGCTATTATGCGGCGCATAGGGTCTAAACTAATATAACTAATAATAAATTAATTATTCAAGCACACAATCAATCAATTTAAAATTTAGCTATTTAAAATTAAACTAGAAAATTCGATTGAGTGAGAAGATCTCACCTTTAATTTGCAGTCCATTCCAACTCATTTCCATTTCGGCTTGTTTCTCCATTTTAAAGCTTGTATAAACATTTATACAATTCATTAATATTTGAATAATCGAATAATCAATTTTCGATTTGGTAGTTTAACTAACTAATAGTTTTATTTAAAAACTAATACTTTTAAATTTAGGAAAATTCTTTTTAATAAATTTATGTAACTAAAAATTTTAAATTTAAAACCAAATTCCCTTTGATAAATTTTCTTTAGTGACCAAAAGAATTAAATAAGTTAATTAAACACCTTAATGATTTACTCTTAACCCATTTTTTTCCAATAATAAATTTAATTAACTAACAATTTGATTTTAAACTAAATTTCCTTTAATAAATCATTTTATCTAATAAATTAAATCTCTAACAAATTTTCGTTTAGAAAATATTTTTAGTGATTAAAATGAATTATAAATAAGCTAATAAACAAAATAAATCACCTTAAAAATTTATTTTAGAGTTTTAAATAAGATTAACTTAAAAATTGCCTATATATAAATATTAAATAAAACAACTGTTAATAAATTTTCTTTCCTGTTTACTGTACATAATTTATGTTTAATACACATAAAATTTAATAAAGTAAATAAAATGAGACTTACTGCTACAACCACCAAGACCTGCACCGATAGCCGCACCACTAAGATCTGCAGCAACCACCACGCCCAATACTACATCCCCACAACCTCGCGAACCCTAATATCACGCGACTGCCGCCCTTGCCGTGCGCCTCGAGATCGCCTCGACTTTGATCCAACCCAGCCTTGATCATCTGAACTCATGACACGACCCTATACCACGCGACTGAGACACAGCTTCCACCATCGCAGAGCCTCCAATGTCGCGCCTCCATCGCTTCGCGTCATACGCCACCCCATCCCTAGATCGAATCATTGATTTCGACCACAAACATCAAAGTCATGCCTCACGAGCATCACCTCACGACGCCGCAACTTCCCACTTAGCACGCGCCGACCAAACCCTAGGTGCCAAGGCCCCAATCGCCATCGACTACCATACTGCCGCATCCACGCCATTTTTGAATTCGCGAACTCGCTTATGCCTTCGTCATCGATTTCGAACTCGAGCATCGACCCATACTCGCGCTGCCAATTGAATCTAACCAGTCGCGATCGAGTTATTGAAGCCTTGATTTTGTTCGAACTTGAGCACGCGATTTTGTTTTAGTCGCCATTTTTTTTATTTTTTCTGCTGATTCGATTTTAATTTCTGTTTCGTTTGGGGAAAAAACTTGGCTGTTTATTATTATTATTTTTTTATCAAACAAAGACACGTGCTAAAGAAGGTGACACGTGCTTGAATGTTGAAACGTGTAGTTATCTTGGGAAATAATATGATATTAAATACACAAATATATAAAATTTTAAATTCAAAATTAAATTTAAATCGTTCAAATTTCGCAATGCAAAATCTTGATCTCCAATCGAAGCGTGCCGCCAGACGTTCATAAGGTTATACCCCTATTCCAAATACAATGGAAAAGGTTCTGTGTCCAAATTCGATCGTATGGAGAAAATAGCTGTTTGAACAAGTTAAAATATCGAATTTTCGATTTAATTTTTTTAGCGCGTTTGCTTACTGTACGATCACACGACAACTCTGAATGCTATGAAAATTGAAATCCGATAATAATACAATATTATGGATCCAATGGAACTGGTTTCGTTGAATCTGAGACTGTGCCTCGGAAGACTATTTTTAAATATCGATTTAAACAATAAAATTTCAAAACCGAACAAATCGCTTTCAAATTCAATTTTAAAAATTCTACTATCTCCAGTATTATCAATACAAATTTTCTAAGCCTTGAAAATATTTTAAATCAGCTTAAAACTGAAGATTCAAATTTTTTTATCCAACTTTAATAAATTAAATTCAATATTTTAATTGCCAATTTCATAGCAATATTCGAAATTCAAGTTAAAAATATCTTTCAATACTTAAAAACATTTCCTTTTCAAATGTTAAAATTTCTGGGTCGTCACACATCATGTCTCAGATATACAATAATATAATACAGCGAAAATACCTCATACGTTCTTGCCATCCAGCTCGCCTCCTGAGCTCTAGAACGTCCTTACCTGAAAATCTGTAATACTCGGTCTGTCCCGAGGATTACACCAAAGCAACACTGGGTTAGGCCAGAAACCAGCATGAGTAAAACCATCCAACATGGAATACAAAGCATACAACTCATATAAAACCCAGGGTAACTCGTATCAATTTACAAATTCACAATTTGTTATAGATATCTCTTATTTCACACATCAGTTTTCTAAGTACCAAAATTTAGATTAAATAGTCCAATTCACTTAAATCATTTCATTCTAGCCTATTGATTTAACATATCAATCTATAAAAATTCGAAGTGGTTTCGGGTATTTTCTAATACCCGACCCCGGTCTCTTCGAGTCTCATGTCATCCCAACCTAAGTTATCCAAATGAAATACACTTCAAAATTTAAATACAGGATGTCCCTTTACACAACAATTCATCATTGATAGATAACCACCATATCATGTCCGCCCAAACATATGATACTACACAACATTTCATATCCGAGATATCAACTCATTCAAGGCATCCAATACCATTCAATCATCCATAAGCAAACTTGATCACTTCCAAAATAAATTTAATCACTTCTAACTGAATTACTAACCTTAATCACTTAGATTTCTTCACTTGACATTAATTAATTTCGAATCAATTAAATAATCATCCCTTAATTATACATCTTAATTAATCACCCTGGATTAATTATCCTTCAATTGCATTCAAGTAATTATCTTTAATTAATTACACAAATTAATTATTCTTAACCAAAAACAGTAATTAATCTTTAATTACTTCACAAATTAATTAACCATAATTAATTTCATTAATCCTTAATTACTTATATTAATTATTTACTCATAAATCACTTATTATTGATTAATTAATCTTAATTAATCAACCTTTAATTACATCATTAATTATATAAGTTAATGACTTCTAATTACATTTAATTCAACCTAATCTAAATTAACTACATTAAGTAATTAATCATTAATTAAACCATAAATATTAATCACTCTTGATTAATGTCAACCAGTAATTAACTACCTTTTAGTATACTTCATTAAATAAATTAATCACTCATTTTATAAAAGAAGTTTAAAGGAATTTAAAACCAAATTCATTTTTAAATTCAAATCAATTTTAAAAAATGCACTATAACATTCAAGTTGTTAAAACAATTTAAATTTTAAAAACTTTATTTGTTTAAAAACCGAGATTCACTAACTTGAATTCCATATTTAACTTTGATTTAAAACTTGTTTTTAAATCTCTACTTTACAATTTAACTTCAGTTTTTAAAAATCACTTTTATTTCTTTCAATTCGTTCTTATTTTTATGCTATAATTATTTCACTTCCAAAGTTCACCCTTATATTTCTTTTCAAAAATCCAATTTTATATATTTCGATAACTTAGTGTACCGGAATATATTCAAGCAAACCATAATATCCAATATTTCAATGATCAATATAATTCATCACAGAATATCAAATATTCATAACATAGAATATTAAACAATCTAAATAATTTTGAGGAATCCAGTTGGATCCCTCCATCATGTTCCCTACATCCACAGATGTTAGCATAACATAAAATACCTATTCCACATCGAGGTGGAATATCGTGGTATATGGGATTTATATAATATCATCTGCTATTATGCGGCGCATAGGGTCTCATCCGCTATATAATGCGGGAAATCAATCACTCCAATATATACTATATATTACTATATAATATACCACATCAAATCAATCCAATCATTCAACCAATTATTTAAATTTAACCATTAAAATTTAAATTAACCTAGATGAGTGAGATTAACTCGCCTTTGATTTTGTATGCAATCCATTCCAAACCAGCTTGTTCTTCATCATTTTTGACCTTGTATATCCATTATACAATTTATTAATATTTGAATTAATTTAATAATCACTTTCCAAGTAAAAATTTTAGTTGACTAATGATTTAATTAAACTATTTATTTTCCTTTCCGAAACTACTAACAAAAATAAATTATAGATTTCGAAAATCTACTTTTATAAATTCCTCAAATATTTATGAATCCCCATATATTTCAAAATCTTATATATATATATAATAGATTCTAATGAATTAGAATTCTTTTCAAATCCATATATTAATTCATAACAGAATTACTTTATATAACTTACTGTAGGATATATATATATATATATATATATATATATATATATATATATATTTCCTTTATCAAATCCATACTTCATGTAAATTTCTGTTCTAATTTATATATGCATATTAGATTAATTCGAGAATAAAAATATACCTCACTGCTCTGAACATCTTTCGAGCTCGATGATGTCGTTCCCCAATCCATTGTCGTACTCATGAACGACTCAACCCTGCCTCTACCGCAACTACTCGGCAATACACCACCAAGTCCCACTCGCGATTGCGACCGCGTCGCGCTCCGATCTCCCCTTCGCGTCGCCGCGCTCGAGCTCACCCAATCCTCAAATCTCGATCGCAAATCCACCTGAATACCTTCCTCTCGTGCATCGCAGTCAAGTCGTGGTCGGCTCGATCGAGAGATTTCTCCCACCATTCGTTCGATCGTGTCTCGGCGCTAAATCGACTGAAGAGATGAGCGGAGGGAAGAGAATCGAATCGAGCGCGATCTTGATTTGTAGACTGATTCGATTTTTTTTATTTGAGTTAAGGAAATTCGATTTGAATTCGAGCGGAAAAGGACGTGGTTTTGGTTTGGAAGTGGGGGAAAATGAATGCGGTTGAAATGGAAAAAAATGAAGATCTCATTCCGACATTATTATTATTTCTTCAGCTTCGATTTGAGCGAGGGGGATAAAGTTTAGACGTGATATAAAGCTGAAGGAGGCGTGTTGGAGAAGGTGAGCAACAGTCATTTGAGAAAAGTTTTGATGTGATGGAATATACGGCTGAAAGGTGGGTTTTGCCTAGGAAATACATTTTGTTTAAATCCCAAACGTCTCGATTTACGTAGCTTAAAATCGTGAACCCCTATCAAAGCGTGTTGCTAGGCATTCATAATGTTATATCCCTATTTCGAACGCAATGGAAAAAGTATCGAATCGTAATTCGATCGTATGGAGAAGATAGCATTTTGGACTCGGTTATTATATTTAATTTTTGATATAAAATTTCAGCGTGTTTACGTACCGTGCGATCACACGACAGCTCCAAATACTACGAAAATTGAAACCCGATAAAAATACAATATTACGGATCTAATGGAACTGGTTTCTTTAAATTCCGAGACTGTGCCTCGGAAGGCTATTTTTAAATTTAATTTAAACGATAAAATTTCAAAACTTAACAAAATACTTCCAAATTCAATTTCAACACTTTTACTACCTTCAGTACTATCGATATAAATTTTATCAAGCCTTAAATTATTTTTAACAGGCTTAAAACTGAAGATTCAATTATTTACCCAATTTCAGTTTACTAAATCCAATAACTTAATTGCTAAATAATAATGATAATATTTGAATTCAAGTTAAAAATTAACTTTTAAATATTTAAAATCATTTAAATATCCCAATTTCAAACATTCAAAATTCTGGGTCGCCATAAATGGTTAGGCTAAGGAACTTCCTATGCCACATGGGTACGCCTCTGGAGGGACTCCCTGAGAACTTAACCAGCTCTTTGCCAACACAAGGCCGGGTTATCTCTGTAACTAGGTAACTACTACCCGAGTATGTCATCCCCTGGTCGTCACCGACCTTTATCCGAGAGCTCTCAACACCAATAACCACAAAGCAATAAATTTACACAACCACACAAGTTAAATATCTAGGCTCCATACAATGATAACACTTTTATCCAGAAGGAAACAGACATACCCTAAGGAAGGCAACCCCCAATAACCTTACCGCATTCCTCCTGTTTCGACCATTTTCGGGTTGTCAGATCCGACGAGGTCTCGTCCACAAAGCTATGCTTTTCGTAAAAGCCATGCTTTGATCAACAAATGATCTGCAGCACTTAGCATGCCACATTACCGAATTGGAAATGTATCAATAGGAAATATCAACTACGTAACCTCTGAGCTCGTACGTCTAAGAGAAGGGTTTTAAGCTAAGAGAATAAATTTTCCGCTACCAAACAGAAATGTATTTGATAGAAACCGGATTTACATCTCAAAGCGTAACGTCAGACATACATCCATACAAGTCCATTCTAGGTTCGAACGAAACCGAAGGCACTTCAAAGAAGCCTTTGCAATCCGGATAATCCCTAATCACGTCCAGACTCCCCATCACATAGGGTGATCAAATCTCTATACAGGGGCCATTCGGTGCAGAGACATTCGACAGGTAAACCTTTCACTTTCGAAAAAACCCGGTCTTCACCACCAGTCTTCAAATGCTATCCATTTCGTCGTATCATTATTCAAAATGGGTTTTATGACACAAAATCCTCTCTGGCTAAATCGAATAATGAGCGCTTATTTTTAAAAGCATATGGATATATTCTGATCTTAGTTAAGTCACAACTTTTAGCCCAAAACCTTTCTTTTGAATAGGTTAAACAATTTCCATTTTAAATCAAAAGATACACCTTGAAAATCCTCTTCAATTTGAAAACAAAGTTCACCCATCTTTAACAGAGATTCATTCATAGCTTTCAAAACAATTCCATTTCAAACTTGAAATTTTTTCAACAAAACCGAAAGTGCTTTCCTCTAAATAAAAGCCATTATCATTTCAAAATAAAGAGTTTTCATTTCGGGAAAATCCGATTACGTTTGCTTAAGTTAAAGCCCTTCAAATATAAACTTGGGTTATATTCAAATTCCTAAAATAATACATTTAAAATGGTTAAAAGTCCATATATAATATTGTATAACTTGTATAACCTTTCAAACTATAGTTTCTAAAATAATTTCAAAACTTAAACAAGATATATTTTATTCAAACTAAATTCAATTTCAAATTTCCTTTTCAAAAACTTTTCATATTCAACCCAATTCCATTTCCAAAACCATTGGATTCAAAATTCAACTTTTAAATAAAACAATATTTAAATTCAAAATATCTATGAATTAACTGATTTCCTCGTGCAATCCATATTTTTGTGTGTATGGTGTAGTCCAGGGGTTTTACACTATAGTGCAATATCATCAATCATCACAATCCAAATACAGCAATATTGATAAGCGGTATAATTCTATAACGCTTTTCTTCATCCACAAATTCACAGATAAATAATATAAATTCATCATAATTAATTAAATTACATATATCACAGCTCAAATCAAAGCAATTCATATCACAGGGCAGCACACACCAGGGATATCAAAATTTTTAAAGCATTCAATACAATCCAAACATCCATATGTAAGATCAATTCATTATCTGATTATAATTAACTTAAACCAGATTAATTACTTATGAATAAGTTACTAATCCTGGTTAATTAACATTAACTAATTACAAACCATTTTAATTAATTATCTTTAATTATTTATAAATTAATCTTTAACAATAAATTAATTAACCTTTAATTATTAATTAACCAACCTTAATTAATAAATCAATCAACCTTTAATTATCAAATAATTAAACTTATTTATTTATTTATTCTTTAATTAATCATCCCTAATTGATTACATTAATTCATTAACCCTTAATTAATGAATCAACCCTTAGTCACTTGATTAATCAAATTTAATCATTAATTAATTACTTTTAATTAAGTAACTGTCTTTAAGTAACTAAATAACCTATAATTACTTATATTAAGTAATTATATATCTTAAATAATTATCCTTAGTCAATTAACTAACCATTTAGTCAATTATATTAATTAATCCTTTAAATTAATTAATACTTTAATTTATTACATTTAGTAATTTCCTTTTAATTACTTCCATTAAGTAATTAGCCTTTAATTTATTACCTTAATTAATAAATCAATTAATTAATCCTTTAATTATCCACCTTAATTAATTAAAGATAAACCCTTTTTATCTTAATTTATTTCCAAATTATATCATTTAAATCTTTTTAAATTTAAATGCTTGAAATAAAAAAATTTGTTATACAAAATCACTTAAGAACTTATATTAATTAAAGTTTAATTTACTTCCTTATTCCCTTCTAAATTACACCATTTTATTTTATTTGCAACACTTGGGAATTTCAAAAACCAAAACAATTTCAAAACTTTTAACATTAAAATTTAAACTTTGAAACTCGTTTTTAAAATCTTGTTTTAAAACTTTAAAATTTGGTGCTTACTTGCCTTTGAAAAACTTGTTTTACATTTTCTTTTACCTTTAATTTGCATTAAAAACTTTGCAAAACCTGGTTCATGTTTCCTTTAAAATTTTTAAATCTGGAATCATATTTTCTTTTCAAACTTTAAATCCTGTACTCAATCTAAAACAACTCAAGCTCAAGGGAAGTTTACCCGAGCAACTATACAAGCCAGAGCCTATCTTCCTCGAAACCATCTTCGAGGCCATCACTTCTTCTTTGAACCCAATCCCCCGACACAAACGTCTACATGTGCACGTGCATAGGTGATCGGATCACCTATGACCAATGTCGATCCCCTCGACAAGTCGCCGACGAGCCTCCCAAACATCCCGATCACCCAGAATTGCGATAGCACCATAAAATTGAAAACAAGCTTATCGATCCCTTCCTTGTACACAATCAAGCACCCAAAACCAACACGCATCACAACCACCAGCCATCGAAACCGCCGTCGTTCCACCTAAACCTTCATCTCCGTTCCACGAATTGATTCCCCTACCCACGATCGCCTCCGGCCTCCCCACAGCGACGCAAAACGCCTTGAGAACATTGATGAAAAAAACTGTAATCAAACCCTACATCGTCGATGCCTGGTCACCAAGGTCATTTATAAAATCTACCATTATTTTTCCTACAACCTCCATCACCTGAACTCCCTCCAGCACCAGACCCGAAGCCGGATTCCTCACCAATCATCGAAAATTGTCGAATTTCCATTCATCGTTCAACTCGCGATTTTTCATCCATTATAGACTTAAAAATCATGAAATGATTTTCAAAAATCATAATTTGCTAATACGAACTCGATTGCGAAATCTAAAAATAAGTTCATGATCGTTGAATTTTGACTTATATTATATTTCTATTGTAATTTATCATTTTTAAAACAATTACTAAATTTAAACACTTGAATTTATTTTTAGAAATGAGTTTACATTCATTCAATCACTTTTCATTCAGGGATCACATCCAGGAATAAATTGGATGAGTAGGAATTGAGTTTGGAAATTGTTGAAACCTATAAGTTTTTAAATAGAGATTTATATACTCTTGTATACAGACATGTAGTCACATTTTTCATTCATACAAACTATTTTCATGACATTATCATCACAGGCATAAAAAATGAAGTTTATTCACAAGCAACAACATATAAATAGATTAAGGGTTGAAATTTTGCTCACCTGGAAATTAAGACAGAGGACTAGATTTTTGAACTTCTGGAATTTATTTTACTTTGAAGTAGAAACTTGAAGTTGTATTTGATCTTGAAACTGGAGTGTTTGATGTTTTGATTCTTGATGTTGAATTGATTGCTTGAGGCTTGAGGCTTGATTCTAGTTTGGAGAACTTGAGTTTTGATTTTTATTTTATTTCCTAGGTTTTTCTTTTGATTTCCAGGCATTGTTTTGATCTGATTTCTGATCTGTACTTGCTTGTTCTTGAACTTTATTTGAGTCAATTCTTGCATGCTTTTTGATTTTACAAAGTTTTTTATTTTAATTGTTTTCAAGCTTCCAGGATTGTTCGCTTGCTTGAATGTTTTCAGGTTTGCATTTTTTAGAAATGAGGATGGAAGAATATTGAAGCCTGGTTTCCCTAATAACCTTTTATTTAATTTTATTAATCTTTAATTCAATCAAATGCCACTTGTTAATTTTGTTAACACTTGTTATTTTCTTGTATTAACATTTTACAAATGTATTTTGCGTGTTTTTATATATTTACAAATGTCATAAACTTATATTTTTATATTAAACCCCTTAACTTAATGTATTATGCTTTATTAATTTCAAAAGACACATATATATTTTTAACTTTATACTTAGGACTGTCAAAAGATAAATACATATTAAAACTTTATATTTCTTGTTTTTACATTACATTATATTATATTTATGTTAATTCTAAAGAAAATAATCTTTAAAGTCTAATTACACATTAATAAATAAGCATGTATATATATTACAAAATATAGAAATTAGATTTAAAAATTATTCATATCAAATTTAAAATATAACTTCCAAATTTTTTTATTAATTTTGAATTATAGAGTATTCAAATTCGAATTTTAAATCCATAATTTAATTCCAAAAATTAAATCAATTACTAATTTTAAATTTGATTTAAAAACAGGGATGTTACAGATTCCCCCTTAAGAAAATTTCATCCCCAAAATTTGCTAGACAGTGAGACCAACAAAGAATACAAAGAAATAGCTTTCTAGATCAACTGAATATCTATTCTATATTTGGGTTGCCAAATCAGAATATCATCAATAAATACGAGAATGAACTCATTCGATACTACACAAGATACTCGGGTCATCCAGTCTACGAAATACGCATGGGGATTGTTAGTCTGAAGGGTAACTAACCGTTCGTAGAATATATCTAGACCCAAGGAATAGACAACGGATGTAATTTAATTTAACTTCATATTTTATTAACCAATCTATTCAAATAAATTTCAAATTTGTTAAATTTAAAACGGAAAGCTGATAGAAACTAATGATTAGAACATGAAATAGGAACTTATCTATAACAATTCACAGGGCCGTCACCACACCAAAGCTTCTTCTTATAGCTGCCACGAAGCCATCAAAGAATTGAAATTGGATGATGCACAAAAAGAATAAGGTAAAGTTGTTTTCGTTGTTGTTGTTACAGGATATCGACCATTTGTAGTGGTACTCCCCTGTCCCCTACCTCGTCCTCTTCTTGCACTCATACTCCCTATCCGAGGATGGTAATAGAATTTATTGAGGCACACAGACAAGATATCTTAGGGATATACTCATTCTAGGGCATTTTAATCCCTATCTCTAATGAGTCACCTAATGTGTTATACTCCTGAGCTAAAGTTTAACCTTCAGCTCCGATACCAAAATGTCACGACCCGAATTTCAGCGTTCAAAAATCAACATCCATACTTCAACCGTATTCGAATGCCGCAGATTCAAATGTTGAAATTTGATTCGCACTGGAGCTTATAACACATTAATTCAATATAACACAGCGGAAACAAAATGAATAACTTTATTGATACAAGATTCTGATACAAATGAAATCAATATTATTAGAGATACACAACAGCGGAAAGATAATAGCAACAACAGAAGAGATAACATCAGCAGTGGAATGATATCTTCAATGCCAAGAAAATTCGACAATACTGCAACTCCATCTCCAATGCTTCAAAATCAAATGGCTCAACCCAAAAGCTTCAAAGACTCCAATCCAACAAGCTTGAATCACCATCAATGCTGAACTTCTAGCAACTCAGTACACAATGTGATTGCCAAAATCCAAGGACTAAAGATTGTCGAAAGCTACACCTACTATCTGACTATTTGAAAATCTGACTCTAGGATGCTGTATGGAAAATTATGGGCAGCCAGAGTTTAGAAAGAGAACAATAAACTCCAGGTCAGTCATGAGACTGGTGTGAGCAAACGAAAACAGTTTTCATTGAACAAAACAAACAAAAAGAATTAAAAAGGAAATCCGCAATGCTTTTTGGAAAATGAAACTACCATAAGGCCTCCCCGCACACACACAATACATGCGCACAATTGGAGGAGATTTCTCCTTATGATAGTCAAACATGCTTGATACGCAAAATCCTTTTTATATTATCATTAGTGCATAGTGCAGAAAAACATTTTGAAAGTATAATATTAATCTTAGCCAGCATATGTACCATTATATTATGCCTGCTATAGCTACCACCCGAGGAGGCCGGTTATACAACTAAAACCGTACATGGCGCATATTATTTCTTTGGATTTCCAACAAATGGTCAGGCTAAGGAACTTCCTATGCCACATGGGTACGCCTCTGGAGGGAGGCCCCGAGAACTTAACCAACTCTCTGCCAATACAAGGTCGGGTTACCTCTGTAACTAGGTAACTACTACACGGGTATGCCATCTCCCGGTCGTCACCGACTTTTATTCGAGGGCTCTCAACACCAGCAACCACAAAGCAATAATCTTGCACAACACATAAGTTAAGTATCTGGGCTCCATACCATAATACCACTTTTATCCAGAAGGAAATGGATACCCTAAAGGGCGCTACCCTCAATAAACTTGTTGCATTCTTCCTGTTTCGAACACTTTCGGATTGTGAGGTCCGACAAGGTCTCATCCACAAAGCTACGCTTTTCACAAAAGCCATGCTTTGATCAACAAATGATCAGTAGAACTTAGCATGCCGCATTACCAAATTGGGAACGTATCACTAGTAAATATAACCTACATAACCTCCGAGCTCGTATGTCTTAGAGAAGGGTCTTAAGCTAAGAGAATAAATTTTCTGCCACCAAACAGAAATGTATTTGATAGAAACCGTCTTTACATCTCAAAATGTAACGTCAAACATACATACATACAAGTCCGTTTTAGGTTCGAACGGAACCAAAGGCACTTCAAAGACTCATTACCGGGGCCCCATCGCATAGGGTAATCAAATCTCTATACCGGGGCCATTCGGTGCAGAGATACTTGACAGGTAATCCTTTCGCTTTCAAAAATATTCGTTCTTCACCACCGGTCTTCAAATGCTATCTGTTTCGTCGTATCATTATTCGAAATAGGTTTTATGACACAAAGTCCTCTCACGGCTAAACCGAATAATGAGCGCTTATTTTTAAAAGCATATGGATATATTGGGATCTTAGTTAAGTCACAACTTTTAGCCCAAAACCTTTCTTTTGAATGGTTAAAACAAAGTCCATTTCAAATCAAAAAATGCACCTTTAAGATCCTCTTCAATTTGAAACAAAGTTCACCAATCTTTAACAAAGATTCATTCATAGTTTTCAAAACAATTCCATTACAAATTTGAAATCTTTTCAACAAAACCGAAAGTTCTTTCCTTTATATAAAAGCCATTATCATTTCAAAAAAAATAGTTTTCGTTTCGGGAAAATCCGATTACGTTTGCTTGAGTTAAAACCCTTCAAGTATAAACTTGGGTTAAATTAAAATTCCTAAAATAATACATTTAAAATGGTTAAAAATCCATATATGATATTGTATAACTTGTATACGCTTTCAAACCATAGTTTCTAAAATAATTTCAAAACTGAAACAAGATGTATTTTATTCAAACTAAATTTAATTTCAAATTTCCTTTTCAAAAACTTTTCATATTCAACCTGATTCCATTCCAAATACCATTTGGATTCAAAATTCAACTTTTGAATAAAATAATATTTAAATTCAAAATATTTTTGACTTAACCGATTTTCTCGTGCAATCCATATTTGTGTGTGTATGGTGTGGTCCAAGGATTTTACACAATAGTGCAATATCATCAATCATCACAATCCAAACACAGCCATATTGATAAGCGGTATAATCCTATAACGCTTATCTTCATTCACAGATTCACAGATAAATAATATAAATTCCTCACAGATTAATAAATTACATATATCACAGCTCAAATCAAAGCAATTAATATCACAGAGTAGCACCTACCAGGGATATCAAAAAATTCAAAGCATTCAATACAATCCAAACATCCATAGGTAAGATCAATTCATTATGATTATAATTAACTTAAACCAGATTAATTACTTATGAATAAGTTTCTAATCCTGGATAATTAACATTAATTAATACAAACCATTTTATTTAATTATCCTTTAATTATTTATAAATTAACCTTTAACAATAAATTAATTAACCTTTAATTATTAATTAACCAAACTTAATTAATAAATCAATCAACCTTTAATTATCAAATAATTAACCTTAATTATTTAATTATTCTTTAATTAATCATCCCGAATTAATTAATATATAATTAATTAACCTTTAATTAAAAATTTAACCCTTAATCACTTGATTAATCAAATTTAATCATTAATTAATTACTTTTAATTAAGTAAATATCTTTAAGTAATTAATTACCTTTAATTGCTTATATTAAGCAACTATCTATCTTAAATAATTATCCTTAATCAATTAACTAACCCTTTAGTTAATTATATTAATTAAGCCTTTAAATTAATTAATACTTTAATTTATTACATTTAGTAATTATCCTTTTAATTACTTCCATTAAGTAATTAGCCTTTAATTAATTACCTTAATTAATTAATCAATTAATTAATCCTATAATTATCTACCCTAATTAATTAAAGATATACCTTTTTTATCTTAATTTATTACCCAATTATATCATTTAAATCCTTTTAATTTAAATGCTTGAAATAAATTTTTTTTTGTTATACAAAATTACTTAAGAATATTATTAATTAATGTTTACTTTACTTCCTTATTCATTTCTAAATTACACCATTTTATTGTATTTTCAACACTTGGGAATTTCAAAAACCAAAATAATTTCAAAACTTTTAACTTTAAAATTTAAACTTTGAAACTCGTTTTTAAAAACTTGTTTTAAAACTTTAAAACTTGGTGCGTACTTGCCTTTGAAAAACTTGTTTTACATTTTCTTTTACCCTTAATTTGCATTAAAAACTTTCCAAAACCTGGTTCATGTTTTCTTTAAAAATTTTAAACCTGGAAACATATTTTCTTTTCAAACTTTAAAACCTATATTCAATCTAAAACAACTCAAGCTCAAACGAAGTTCACCCGAGTAACTACACGAACCAAAGCCTATCTTCCTCGAAACCATCTTCGAGGCCATCCCTTCTTCTTTGAACCCAATCCCCTGGAACAAACATCTACGTGTGCACGTGCACAAGTGATCGGATCACCTCTGACCAACGCCGATATCCTCGAAAAGTCGCCGACGAGCCTCCCAATCTTCTAATCACCAGAATTGCGAGATCACCAGAGAATTGAAAACTAGCTTATCGATTCCTTCCTGGAACACAATCAATCACCTAAAATCACCACGCTTCGCCACCTCCGGCCATCAGAACCACCGCCGTTCCACCTAAACCTTCATCTCCGTTCCACGAATCGATTCCCCTACCGGCAATCCCCTCCGGCCACCCTACGGCGACGCAAAATGCCTCGAGAACATTGATGACAAAAACTATCATCAAACCCTACATTTCCGATGCCTAGTCACCACGGCCATTTATAAAATCTACCGCTATTTTTTGTGCAACCTCCATCACCTGAACTCCCTCCAGCACTAGAACTGAAGCCAAATTCCTTACCGATCATCGAAAACTATCCAATTTCCATTCATCGTTCAACTCACGATTTCTCATCGATTATAGACTTAAAAATCATGAAACGATTTTCAAAAATCATATTTGCTAATACAAACTCGATTGCAAAATCTAAACATGAATTCATGATTGTTGAATTTTGACTTATATTTGATTTCTACTATAATTTATAATTGAAAAACAATTACTAAATTTAAACACTTGAATTTATTTTTAGAAATGAGTTTACATTCATTCAATCACTTTTCATTCAGAGATCACATCCAGGAATAAATTTTATGAGTAGGAATTGAGTTTGGAAATTGTTAAAACCTGTAAGTTTTAAACAGAGAATTATATATTCTTGTATACAGACATGTGTACACCAAAGTTTCAGGCATGCAGTCACATTTTTCATTCATATAAACTATTTTCATGACATCATCATCACAGGCATACAAAATGAAGTTTATTCACAAGCAACAACTTACAGATAGATTAAGGTTTGAAAGTTTCCTCACCTGGAAATGAACACAGAGGACCAGATTTTTGAACTTCTGGAATTTGTTTTACTTTGAAGCAAAAACTTGAAGTTGTATTTGATCTTGAAACCGGAGTGTTTGATGTTTTGATTCTTAATGTTGAACTGATTGCTTGAGGCTTGGTTCTAGTTTGAAGAACTTGAGTATTGATTTTTATTTTATTTCCTAGGTTTTTCTTTTTTATTTCGAGGCTTTGTTTTGATCTGATTTTTGATCTGTACTTGCTTGTTCTTGAACTTTTGTTGAATTGATTCATGGATGCTTTTTGATTTTACATAGTTATTTGATTTTAATTGTTTTCAAGCTTCCAGGATTGTTTGCTTGCTTGAATGTTTTCAGGTTTGTATGTTTTTAGAAATGAGGATGGAAGAATATTGAAGCCTGGTTTCTCTAATAACCTTCTATTTAATTTTATTAATCTTTAATTCAATCAATTGCCACTTGTTAATTTTGTTAACACTTGTTATTTGCTTGTATTAACTTTTTACAAATGTATTTTGCATGTTCTTATATATTTACAAATGTCATAAACTTGTTTTTTTATGTTAAAACCCTTAAATTGACTTTAGTTAATTTATCTATCATGTTTTTAAATTATAAATATATATAAAAACTATGTTTTTATTATTTTCAAATGTATTATGCTTTGTTAATCTCAAAAGATACATATGTGTTTTTAACTTTATACTTAGTACTTTCAAAATATAAATACATATTAAAACTTTATATTTCTTGTTTTTACATTATATTATATTACATTTTTGTTAATTCTAAAGAAAATAATCTTTAAATTCTAATTACACATTAATAAATAAGCATGTATATATATATATTATAAAATATAGAAATTAGCTGTAAAAATTATTCATATCAAATTTAAAATATAACTTCTAATTTTTTTTATTAGTTTTAAATTATAGAGTGTTCAAGTTCAAATTTTAAACCCACAATTTAATTCCAAAAATAAAATCAATTACTAATTTTAAATTTGATTTAAAAACAGGGATGTTACATTTACCTTTCGCAGAACAAATACAACTTTAAATGCCATATTGCCATTTCCAATAACACACCATTGATTTCCATAAAATTACAGCTTATGAGGTCGTACGTCTCAGAGAAGGGTGTTAAGTATAGGACTAGTTGCCTCCTACACTACCAATTGATGTATGCTTGTAGAGATCACTATATGTGGTCTGAGAAATGCAGTGTCAGACATTTGTCCATACAAGTTGTCCAGGAACAAGAAAAACCGAAGAGCTTCTCTTACTACATCTTATTTGGGAATCACCCGTACGGTTAGTAGCATGAAGTCTTTGCATCAAAGATATCACATTAAAGAAACCAATGCCACCATATATATGATAAGGGAATTTTCCCATAGGTTAGTGAAAGCAGCTCTGCATTATGAAGATCTCCGTCTTCAAAATCATTGTCTTCAACATATTTTCTCTTTCGAATGTATGTTGGTTTGAAGAGGTTTTTAGGTAGGAATCACCCAAATCCAACCCTGGTTCTTGCGAACCAATTTATCGATAAAATATGTTAAGTATGTGGGTGATAATTATTCAATCTATCAATATCTTTTATCCAGATAAAATATCTTTTAGAGATATACATCCCTAAACCATTCCTTTTTAGTATATACGGAATCGTTAAACCTCTTTTATCAAATTCTTTAGTTAATTAAAACCCCTTTTTATCTTTGGAAATACCAAATCTTTTATATTTAATTGCTTAGGAAAAATATAATTTATTCACATTTCCAAAACATATCTTTAATCGGTCAAAAACAATATAATTTAAGACATTGTTTATTGTACACTCAAACTAGTTAGTATTGAATAAAAGGTATCCATAAATTTTATACTGATTACACCCAATACTAATTTCCATATTCAACCTGTACCAGTCATCGATTAATAGTGAAATTTCCCTTCAAATTCATATGTATGATACGAGTTTCCTCCTCAGAATTTAATATGGAGTTTAGCTAGTATGTTTCATATATCACCAAAATCTTATTATTTGAAATTTTGTTTAACTTTTGGAAATCTAAAAATCTCTTTTTATTTTAGGAAAATGTGATTCGAGTAAATCAAATTTACTATCCCCTCCGTCGAGCCAGTCCGGATAGCTAGAGAAGAACCCAAACACTAGTTGTCCAAGCTCGGGTCTATAGACTATCTCCCTTTCACCCATACAGCGGTCAAGTTATTTGATCAACTCTAAACTCCTTTATATGATCTTTTAGAGATGATTTCCATTTACTTAACACAATAATTTTTTAAAACAATTTTCCTATAACCATTTATTTCAACCGCTTAAATAATTATAAAACTTCCAAATCATCTTCAAAATACTTAGTTATTCATTTGAAAAGATTACAAAAAATATTTGGGAAGAAAATCCCAAGTTTAAATCTTCAAAAGATACAAAAATTGCTCCAAAAATTATGCGAATAGTGTTTTTAAAAGCTTCTTTGATCAGAACATTAACTTCATTCCACATATCTCCATTTTAATAACTTGAATCCATTTTAAAATATTTTAGTATACTTATGGAATTTATTTCATGCTTTTAAATATTTAAAAATACCCATTTTAAAGATTTTGGCATTTTGGTTTTCAAACTGCCTAACCGCAATGTTTTTAAAAACATGATTTGGACATAACTTAAATTCTATTCATTGACATTCTGATTTTTCTTCTGCATTTAAAAACTATTGTTGTAAGAGTTCAAAAAATTCTTATTCCGAATAATTCTGGGCTATATTCCATTCTACACATTAATTTATCTTCTATTGAGCGAAATCGCGAACTACCACTACGCGACGTGCTTATTCTGACTCCATTTTCAAATCTTTCCGAACTTTACCGAAATGAGTCATTAATAAACCAATTTATTCATGTTTAAAGAGGTTTAACTATTATGCAACACTTTTACAATTCATATAGGAAAGTGATTTCCATTGTGTAAATTTGATGTGCATTTAACGCGAATTATTTCCAAATCAAACAAGCATATAATAAGCCAATCATCATCCAAACATATTAAACAACCATATAAGCAATTATTTTAGTATGATCAAGGGTATAACTTTAAGTAGTTAAGGTCTACTATTATCACTAATAGCAAGCAATATTTAAGTGATTAATAAGAAATATTAATAAGTTATTATCTAGTGATTCAAAGTAAGATTAACTCACTTTTACCAAACCGAACTCTATCCTCTTCCTACCAACGTCCAAGCACATATCATCACTCTTTACACCATCACTTCCTTCTCCATCCTAACTTTTTCCAAAGCTTTGTGAAATCAGGTAGGTGACATTTCGACAGCACTTCCTTCTCTTTTCTTCACTCTGGAGCTTCAAGATCTCCACCTTGACTCTGATAATGTAAGTTCAGCCATGCTTCTTTAAGTGGTGGGCTCGACTTTGGTGCTTAGAAGAGGGATGGCTATGGGTTATGAAGAGGTGGGAGGTAGTTTTTCATTGTTTTAGCGGTAGAATGACATGGTATATATATGTATAAATCTATTTCTTTTGGCTATACATCTCTATATATTTTTCAAGAGAAGGGGCTTATTTGGAAGCCATTAGAGAGGAGCTAAATAAGAAGAAGAAGCTTGAGTTTTGAATGATAGAAATGTGAGGGGGTGATTGTGTATTTATAGGAAGATGAAACCTTATATATGAAGCCAACTTAGAAAAATATCTCTTGCACATGACATGCGTTTTTTACATCATCCATGCACATCTCACCTTCCTTATCACACACATCACCTCTCCTTATGTCCCTCTATGTACGTTTGTGTAACGTATAAGGTAGTGCAAAGTTTTTTTATCTTCTTTAGGAAAATATCTTGATATTTGTAAATAAATATCATAATATTTTGTTTAATTTACCATTACTAAATATGAGATGTAAATGGTAATTCTTGTGTGCATTTATGTTTTTATGGACTGTGTACATGTATATGTGCATATGTATGTCACATAAACATATAACGTTGTACAACATCCTCTTATCAAACTGGTATAACTCAGTAATCCGATTTCGGCTATATTTTTACTTCTTAATTAAATTAAAAGTAAGATCCAAACTTTTTAATGACTTTAATAATGATTTTAACCAAATTTTATATTTTTGTGAAAAATAAAAAATAAAATTTTGCGATGAAAAATTGATTTGTGAGATGCCTCTATTTGAACATAGCAAATGTCATAATTTCATCGAAAAATATAAGTTAGTTGTGTTGTGTAAATTTTCAATTTCAATTAAAATCAGTTAACTTGGTGAAATAAAATGTTTTCGAAATCTGAATATTTTTATGTAATAAAAATATAAATCATTTTCTAAGTGAGTCTTCGTATTTCGTTTTACCAAATTTGGACTGTCCTAGCACTGTTTATCTTATTTTCGGCGTTTTAGCAGTATTTTGGCAGGGAATATCAACTTTTGTTAGAATAATCGTATCGCTGATATCTGTGTACCATTCTGTTCATCTCATTGTCCCGCTCCCTGCAATATATTCGTTTGTGTATTTCGTTGTTCGGTTCGTGGCCAAATCAGAGAAACGATTGGTCGTATCAGTATCCGTTTTGAACCTTTTGGATTTCCTTATGTCTATTCAGTCACCACTAGCTGAAACGAATAGCCAGTTGCTTTTATATTTCCATAAATTCCATGCCTGACTTTTTGATGCAGCTAAGGCCAGAGAAGAAGTTGCGCAAACTTTAATTTCTGAAAACATGAGTTTGTGGTGTAGTGTGTTGAGTCGTCCACGACTCAGTGAAGGTTTGGGTCGGTTCCGAGCTAAGGAAGGAGGTCCACGATCTAACGAGCCATGGGAGAAGTTAAACCGAGATAACAAGGCAACGGAATTAAGTCGTCCACGATTCACTAAAGGCATGAGTCGTTTCCGACTTAAGGAGTTACAAGGGGGAGGAATTGAGTCGTCCACGACTCAACGTATAAGTCGTCAGCGACTTAAGATGAAGAAGGGAAAAGCTAACTGCATGACTATGAGTCGTCCACGACTCATCAGGAGACAAAGAGGGGTTCCAGTAATTGAAATCCATAAGGCGGGGACGAGTTACGACCTAGATGAGTCGTTCGGTGTTGACTCGGTTGGAAGGGATGTGCCGCAAGGAAGTTGAGTCGTGAGTCGTCATGTTTTCTTGAGTCGGAGGTGATGAGGCTTGGCTTGTTGAGTCGTTTACTTTTGAGTCGGATATGTGTGAGTCGTGTCAACTGTGTTGTGTAGTTAAGTCGGTAACGACTTATGATAAGTCGGTCGTGTTTGAGTCGCTTGCGTTGAGTCGGTGCCGACCTATGAGTTGTACAGCGTTGTGTTGTATTGTTGAGTCGAGAGCCTTAAGTCGTGAGTCGTGGAAGATGAGTCGTGAACGACTTAAGGCAGGGTTGTAACTCCTATAAATACGCGTGTGTTGTACATTTTTTTTGGTGGTTGTTTTTTTTGAATAAAATTCTCTTTGTTAGCTTTGTGCTTTCATACCAATTGGTAGTTGAGTGTAATCTCCTATCTCCTCTTTCGGTTAATCGAGTGCGCTCGATTCAACGATCGTAGAAGCCGATTCACGGAATCTAGTGCGCTAGATCAACGTGCGAAGAATCGTAGATCTTAGAACACGGTATAGTGCGCTATCAACGTGTTTGAGATAGCTAGAGTTCGGTATCTTTGGATCAACGAACTTGGGCATTTTGGTATCTTCAACTCACCGATTGTTACATTTCACCGATTGAAGTTTTGTTTCGAATAATCCGCTGCGCCATTATTGGTATCAGAGCCATACTTAGCCAATCATAGCTAAGTTGATTCTTGGAGCCAAGTTTTTGAAGTTTGAAGTTGTTCATCGTGTTCATATTGAAGTTGCATCAAGTTTGGAGTGTTTGATCCATTTCATTTTGGATCGAGGAGTTGGATATTGTTTGGATTTTGTCTTGGAGTTTTGCGCGCCAAGATTTGAAGTGTGGAGCCGTGTAAAACCATTGCCGAGCTAAAGCCTTGAAGGGTTGTAGTAAGGTCGACCCGTGAATTGTTGAGCCGATCTAAGTGTTGCCGAGTTAAGTTCAAGGCCGAGCCTTGTGAAAGTGTTGTTTGTGAAAGCTTTGGAGTTTTGTGTTTGAATTGTTGAAGTTTGAGAAGTTTTTCAATTATGCCACCAAGGAGAGCTAATCGTCATCAAAACGTTGAAGCTTTGTATCGTCGAGAAGAAGCCGAGCTTATGGAACAACGTATTAATGAAAAGTTTGATGAAGGCATTGGTAAATTGGAGAAATTGATGAATGATTTGAATCAAAGGAGGAGATCACCAAACTCGAACCATGGAGGAAACCGAGTTTCGCCATCGGTTACGGAAGCGAGGAGGGTATCGCCACATTCTTGTAGAGATAGAAGAGAAACATCAATATCATCACGAAGAGATCATCATGACTATGCACACGAAGAGAGACGAAGTCAACGTGAATTTGACAATGAAGCATATAGAGATGAAGAGAGACATAGTCAAAGAAGCATGCATGAACGAAGGGATGATAATGGTCGAGATCGATGTAGACGTACTTTTGATTTTGTTGAAGAAGGTGATAGAGCTAGTATTCATTATCGAGATCGAGACCAAGTTCGAAACTCTTATCGTGATATTGAGGATGATCGACGTTGGGAATCGGGAATGAAAATGGAGATTCCGGAGTTTAAAGGCGGGATGGTAGCGGAAGAATTTCTCGATTGGATTTCTAATGTTGAAGAGATCTTTGATTTCAAGGAGGTTCCTGAGAATAGAAGGGTGAAGTTGGTTGCTACTAGGTTGAGGGGGAGAGCTTTGGCGTGGTGGCAGCAAACTAAACTAACCAGGGAGAGAATGGGGAAGTCAAAGATAGAATCATGGGATAAGATGAAAAAGTTGATGAGATCTACTTTCTTACCTTACAACTATCAATCACTTATGTACCAAAGGTTGCAGAATCTGAGGCAAGGAACAAAGTCTGTTAGTGATTATGCTGATGAATTTTACCAACTCATTGCCAGGAATGATATTATGGAGACAGAAGAACAGCTGACTGCTAGATTCATTGGGGGATTGAGGATGCAGATCCAGGATATGGTTAATATGTTTGATCCTAGATCCGTTGCAGAAGCACATCAGAAAGCGTTAGCTTGGGAGAAACAAGGAAGACGTGGAGGTGGTGTGTTTACTAATTCCAATAATCAAGTAAGGGGTGTTGGTGGAAGTTCTAATGTTTCTAAACCTGTTTCAAAGCCAGTGGTGAAGGAGGCTGAGAAGGCAAAGGCTAGCAGTGTTTTCAAATGTTATAATTGTCAGGAGTTGGGTCACAAGAGCAATGAATGTCCGAAGCCGAAGAAGAGAACCATGGTTGCAGAAGTTGAGGAGGATAATGGTGATGAGGCAGAATGTTCTAATACACCTTATGTTGAGGAGGAAGAAGAAGTGTCGGGAGATGAAGGTTGTAATCTTATGATGAGAAGGTCATGTCTTACACCAAAGCAAGAGGAGGATTGTAGTTGGTTGAGAAGCAATATTTTTCAGTCGACATGCACTATTCTGGGGAAAGTTTGCAAGTTCGTTATTGATGCTGGGAGTTGTGATAATATTATTTCTACAGAAGCAGTGAGGAAGTTGAACTTGAAGACTGAGAAGCATCCTAAACCGTACAAGCTAGCATGGTTAAGGAAGGGTGGTGAAGTGAAGGTGTGTCGAAGGGCTTGTGTTAATTTTTCTATTGGGAAGAAATACAAAGATGAAATTTGGTGTGATGTTGTGGATATGGATGTTTGTCATCTGTTGTTGGGCAGACCGTGGCAATTCGATAGAGCAGTTCAACATGATGGTCGTGCCAATAGTTACAGTTTCATGTTCGAGGGTACTAAAATCACTTTGGTTCCTAAGAAGCAACAACAGAAGGAGAGCAAGCTGGAGGAAATTGAGGAATTGAAAACTCTGTTGACTTTGAAAGAGTTTGTTAAGGAAGTTGAAGAGGAGCCTGAAGTATTTTTGTTGATTGGGAGAGAGAGTAGTGAAGAAGTTGAAATACCAGAAGCAGCAAAGCCAATTTTGAAAGAATTCGAAGATGTCTTTCCAAAGGAGTTGCCTAAGGAGTTACCGCCACTTAGAGACATTCAACATCAGATTGATCTTGTGCCGGGAGCAGTGTTACCACATCGACCACATTACCGAATGAGTCCGAAGGAACATGAGGAGTTACGAAGGCAAGTGGAAGAGTTGTTGGAACAGGGACGTGTTCAGGAAAGCTTGAGTCCTTGTGCCGTGCCAGCATTGTTAGTACCAAAGAAGGACGGAACATGGAGGATGTGCACAGATAGTAGAGCTTTGAATAAGATCACTGTCCGATATAGATTTCCTATGCCAAGGTTGGATGACTTACTGGATCAGTTGAGTGAGGCAACTATATTTTCGAAGATTGATTTGAAGAGTGGTTATCATCAAATTCGAATCAGACCTGGAGACGAATGGAAGACAGCTTTCAAGACGAGAGAAGGATTATACGAATGGTTGGTTATGCCATTTGGTTTGTCAAATGCACCTAGTACATTCATGCGGGTGATGAATCAAATCTTTAGACCATTCATTGGGAAGTTCGTCGTGGTTTATTTCGATGATATTCTGATATATAGCAGGAGTATGGAGGAGCATGTTCTACATTTGAGGGAAGTGTTGATTATTCTTCGTGAAGAACAATTTTATGCTGCTACGAAGAAATGTGTGTTTATGACGCACAGTGTTTTATTTCTTGGGTATGTTGTTTCAAGGGAAGGTATTCAAGTTGACCGGAGTAAAGTTGAAGCAGTCAGGAATTGGCCACAGCCAAAGACAATTACGGAAGTGAGGAGTTTTCATGGGCTAGCGTCATTCTACCGAAGATTCATTCCGCACTTCAGTAGCGTGATGGCTCCAGTGACTGAATGCATGAAAGGTAAACAATTTGTATGGTCAGAAGAAGCGGGGGTTGCCTTTGAGAAGGTCAAGGAATTGTTGACGTCTGCACCAATTCTTGTTCTACCTAATTTTCAGTTATTGTTTGAATTGCATACTGATGCTTCGAAGGTTGGTATTGGAGGAGTTCTGAGTCAGAATGGGAAGCCAGTTGCTTATTTCAGCGAAAAGTTGTCAGGAGCAAAGATGAGATACAGTACATACGACGTTGAGTTTTATGCTGTTGTGCAAGCTGTCAAACATTGGAGGCATTATCTGTTTCAGAAGGAATTTGTTCTTTATACTGATCATGAAGCATTGAAGCATTTACAGGGGCAGGATAAAATTTCAGCAAGACATGCATCATGGATTGCATATTTACAGCAGTTTACTTTTGTCGTTAAGCACAAATCAGGGGTGACAAATCGGGTAGCTGATGCTTTGAGTAGAAGGAGTCATTTGTTAACAACAATGAAAGTTGAAGTGACGGGGTTTGAATTACTGCCAGAGATGATTGAAGAAGATCCTTACTTTGTGAAATATGTTGAGAAAGTGAAGGATGGGAGTACCGATGAATTTATGTTGGTTGATGGTTTTCTGTTTAAAGGGAATCGTTTGTGTATTCCAGATTGTAGTTTGAGGATGAAGATTGTGAAGGAGTTACATGAGGAAGGTCATATGGGCCGTGATCGTACTCTACAATTGATTTCACAGTCTTACTTTTGGCCATCGATGAGAAAAGAGGTTGAAAGATTCGTGGAGAGATGCCATATTTGCCAGGTGTCAAAAGGAACAGCGACGAATGCAGGGTTGTATATGCCATTGCATGTACCGTCTAAACCATGGGTTGATATTAGCATGGATTTCGTTTAGGGTTTGCCTAGAACTCAAAGGGGAAATGATTCTATATTTGTAGTGGTGGACAGGTTTTCGAAGATGGCACATTTTATTGCCTGCAAGAAGACAGCGGATGCAGTTCGAGTAGCACAGTTATTTATCAAGGAGATCTATCGACTTCATGGATTGCCAGAGTCTATTGTGTCGGATAGAGATACTCGTTTTCTGAGTCACTTTTGGTTGAGTTTGTGGAAGATGGTGGGAACGAAATTGAAATTTAGCAGCGCTTATCATCCACAAACAGACGGACAGACGGAAGTTGTTAACAGGTCATTGGGAAATTTGTTGCGATGCCTTGTACAGGATAATTTGAGAAGTTGGGACATGAAATTAGGCCAAGCTGAGTTTGCCCATAATCATGCAGTGAATCGTAGCACGGGATTCAGTCCATTTCAGATCGTATATTCAAATTTACCCAGGGGACCGTTGGACTTAGCAGTGGTACCTCAATCGAAAGAGTTAGTTAAACGAGCTGCTGATTTTGTTGAAGGTTTAACGGAGTGCCACAGGATCGTTCAGGAACGATTGGAAAAGTCGAATGAGAAATATAAGAAGACTGCAGATTTGAAGCGACGAAATTTTGAATTTAACGAAGGCGATTTGGTTTATGCAGTGTTGACAAAAGACCGTTTTCCGGTAGGAACATACAATAAATTGAAAGCACGGAAAATTGGTCCAGTTGAAGTTTTGAAGAAAATCAATAAGAATGCATATCGATTAAAGTTACCAGATGATGTTTATACTTCTGATGTTTTCAACGTCAAACATTTAGTTCCGTATCATGGAGGTGAGATTGTTGTGGAAGAAGTTGCAAATTCGAGGACGAA
This sequence comes from Allium cepa, assembly GCA_030765085.1. Lineage (NCBI taxonomy): Eukaryota > Viridiplantae > Streptophyta > Magnoliopsida > Asparagales > Amaryllidaceae > Allium > Allium cepa. Next base: position 515,824,191 of record CM060941.1, read on the forward strand.
TTTTTCTCAACCAGGGGAGGATGATGCAGCTAAGGCCAGAGAAGAAGTTGCGCAAACTTTAATTTCTGAAAACATGAGTTTGTGGTGTAGTGTGTTGAGTCGTCCATGACTCAGTGAAGGTTTGGGTCGGTTCCGAGCTAAGGAAGGAGGTCCACGATCTAACGAGCCATGGGAGAAGTTAAACCGAGATAACAAGGCAACGGAATTAAGTCGTCCACGATTCACTAAAGGCATGAGTCGTTTCCGACTTAAGGAGTTACAAGGGGGAGGAATTGAGTCGTCCACGACTCAACGTATAAGTCGTCAGCGACTTAAGATGAAGAAGGGAAAAGCTAACTGCATGACTATGAGTCGTCCACGACTCATCAGGAGACAAAGAGGGGTTCCAGTAATTGAAATCCATAAGGCGGGGACGAGTTACGACCTAGATGAGTCGTTCGGTGTTGACTCGGTTGGAAGGGATGTGCCGCAAGGAAGTTGAGTCGTGAGTCGTCATGTTTTCTTGAGTCGGAGGTGATGAGGCTTGGCTTGTTGAGTCGTTTACTTTTGAGTCGGATATGTGTGAGTCGTGTCAACTGTGTTGTGTAGTTAAGTCGGTAACGACTTATGATAAGTCGGTCGTGTTTGAGTCGCTTGCGTTGAGTCGGTGCCGACCTATGAGTTGTACAGCGTTGTGTTGTATTGTTGAGTCGAGAGCCTTAAGTCGTGAGTCGTGGAAGATGAGTCGTGAACGACTTAAGGCAAGGTTGTAACTCCTATAAATACGCGTGTGTTGTACATTTTTTTTGGTGGTTGTTTTTTTTGAATAAAATTCTCTTTGTTAGCTTTGTGCTTTCATACCAATTGGTAGTTGAGTGTAATCTCCTATCTCCTCTTTCGGTTAATCGAGTGCGCTCGATTCAACGATCGTAGAAGCCGATTCACGGAATCTAGTGCGCTAGATCAACGTGCGAAGAATCGTAGATCTTAGAACACGGTATAGTGCGCTATCAACGTGTTTGAGATAGCTAGAGTTCGGTATCTTTGGATCAACGAACTTGGGCATTTTGGTATCTTCAACTCACCGATTGTTACATTTCACCGATTGAAGTTTTGTTTCGAATAATCCGCTGCGCCACTTTTCCATTTCCTATCTATTCAATATGATTCTTGGTTCATTCAGTTCTCCTTCTTTCTCTGATTCATTCTGTTCCTTCTCAATAAAAAATATTATTACTATGCAAAGCTTTTATATAGCTTGAAGCCTGCATATTAAATTTTTATTCCTTAATTTGTTAACCTGCTCGATTATTGAGATTTTTGAGATAACTTATTGGTGCGTCCAACCCTCTACGTCGGACTCTATCACTTGCCCCGTCGCCTTGTCTACCAAGCTCCGACCTAATTTGCTCCACGACCCGAGCCCTCCACTTACTCTCCTCTTCGCCTATTTGACTCGCCTCTCAAAAAAAGTTCTTGTATAAGTCAGAGAAGAAACTGCTTGACCATCCATTTCCAAACCGCATCTTCTCACCACGGAGCTCAAGCTTTCGGCTAACCTGCATTTGCACCTCTCCTCTGAAACCTCCCTCCCGCCTGTCCCCTCTCTTCCCCTCAAACTGCCTCCGGCTCGTTCTCCCCTGGTCCGACCATTAGCCTTCCACTAAAATAAAGAGCATGACAGACCACAAACACCATGTCATCCCCTCCACCTTGCTTACCTTCCTCCTCTTATTACCGGCCTCACTTCACTTTCAACCATAGCCGCCTGACACGCACACTCCTACAACCTGGCCCTGACCGTCTCCTCGACACCATGCAGTCCGCCACCTCAAACAGCGACCACATCCCTCCCTGGCCTTGAACTTTATGCCTTATCTTCTATGAAGAACAAAATATATGGCAAAGTATATATATATTCGAACAACAAACTTGCTCCTCTCACCTTTCTGACCTAGGCAAGCATCCACTTTTCCACTTCCCTGTCATCCCGAGCAACCTTCACTTCTTCTTTTTTTGAGGTATATATTATATATATGTTTATAGTATATGTTATATTATAGAAGAAGTATTATATATGTTTTACAGTTTATATATATTTACAGTGATATATAGACTTACAGTAGTATATATATTTACAAAGCATATGCACGTTTACACTAGTATACATATGTTGTATAGTATTATACAATATATTTAATGGTATATAGTATAATATGTAAGCTATAAAAGTTTGGGTATTTTCTGGTTAGTTTATACATAAGTTCATATAAAATTTATATGGTCTGTTAGTATAAATATAGGCTTGTGCAGGTTGTTTTATATGTGCACTAATATTTAATATTGTTGTAAAAACTTTATATGTATATGGTAGTGTAGAAATATATATTGTCAATATGAATTTTTAATATAGTGTATATAAGTAGGTTGATTTTAAATAGGTGTATATATATGTATAAATATAAGTATTGATTTTTAAATATAATATATATTTAATATGTTTTAAATATAATATTGATCTTGAAATATATATATAGATTTTTATTTTGATATATGGATATATATTTAAATTAATTATTGATTTACATACATACATACATATATATATATATATATATATATTATGATGATTTTATTTTAAATACGTGTTTAAATTTTTAGGTTTTAGCCATATATATTTGTTTCATGTCCGTGTGTGTATCCATGTCAGTTGCTTGTCATTCCGTGATCTCTAGCCATGAAAGATGGGCGATCACTCATGATTAACATTCTTATATTTGGTAGATTCAATTAACATGAAATGATGTTTGAAATATGTCGTTAAATCTAAACTATTCGTTATTTAATCGTTAAATATGATATATTAATAATTGCATTTGTTCACCTATCCTAGTTCACAATATGACATCATGGTCTGTTGATTATATATATTTAAAAATGTTTACCTATGACATATGACACCATAACCTTTAATATATATTATATTTAAATTTTTTACTGATGATATATGCATGTTGTTGATGTGTTATATTATTATCATATCTTTTCTCACTCTACAAGTTCCCTGTTAGTTTAGTAATCCATATGGGTTGAAATGATACATACCCGAACAATATTATACATTAAGGGAAAATCGTTATGGGTTGAAATGATAAACCCAAATGATTTTCATTAATTTCAAAATTTTGGGATTGCGGGTTAAAATGATATACACCCGTAAATATTAAATTATTGCAGATTGAAATGATAAATATCCACTTGACCATAGGATAGAAAATTATATACGGAAACTGTTGGTCTATTTGAAAAGAAATGATCGTCAAAGTTTGAAAGGAAATATATGGATATTATAAAGTATTAATTTTTAATTATAATATAAAGAAATTATTTTAATATATATGTAAAATTTCGATTTTTAAAATTAAATATTTTGGAAATTTTAAATTTATAAGTTAATTTTGAAAATAAAAATTTTAAGATTTTTCTAATAGCTTTATTTTTTTGAAATATATAAAATAAGATTTAATAAAGAATAAATTTAATAATAAGATTTAATTTAATTGGTATATAATATGTTTAAGCATTTATTTAAATTTATATTAATATTTTTAAAATAGATTTTATAACTTAATAATAAAGGTAGGGAAGATAAATTAATGTTGACTTGGAATTTAAATTGGTTTATAATTGAATTTAAATAACAATTGAATTGAACTTAGTGATTTTGAGATTTTGAAAGATATGATTGATAACTTGATTTGATAAAAAGTGATTAAATGAGTATTCTCAATTTTAAATAAAATTAAAACTGAATATTTAATATTGAATTAAATTTATAAATTGAGATTTATTTAATTGTTATTAAAATGATTAAGTGAATATTTTCTGATTTGAATAAAATTAAAGCTAATTTTTGAAATCTAAATGAAATTTATATTGAAAATGTTTGAATATTTAAACTTTGATTCTTATCGGAATTGAAGAGATAGTTCAAACCTAGATTTGAAATCGATAGAAATGGAAATGGTTTATTGAGAATTTGAATTGAATCTTTAACTTTTTAAATTGAATGTGTTGAAAATGGATTGATTTAAATTGAATGTTAGAACTTATGTTGATTTGAATCAATTTGAGGAATTGGATAAAACAATTCTAACTGGGAAACTACTATAGTATAATCTATTTAAATAAATATAAACTATTTTTAATTTACAACTATTTTATTATATAAATTATTTTAACATATAAACTATTTTTAATTTACAACTATTTTATTATATAAATTATTTTACTATATAAACTATTTTAATTTATAACTATTTTAATATATAAATTATTTTAATATATAAACAATTTTAATTTATAATAATTTTAAAATATATATACTATTTTAATATCTAAAAGTGTTATGATTTCAAAAGTGTTATGATTTCGAAAGTGTTATAATTTTGAAAGTGTTACGATTCTGGAAATGAATATTATTTAAAGTGAATAATGATATCAAATTGATATGGTTTTGAAATGAATACGATATTTAGATATGAAGTATGAACTATTTGAAATGAAATGACTACGGGGTGAAATAAGCGTTTGGTTGTTAAAGAGACCGGGATCGGATATTGTCATACCTCTGCCAATACCGTAAACCACATTAACAACTGTGTACGTGGTAGAAATTCCAAAATGAAGTAGGATGGTTTGGTGAACGATTCTATATAAGGTATTAACGCAGCCCTGACTCCCGTGAGTCAGCTTGATATGGCTAAAACAGAAGCTATACTGGGCCAAGTGTGGTCGCTCCTACATTCAGGCACATTTTTTCGATGCCATTCTATTTCTTTTTGATTTGATTTAGGTGCACCTTTGATTTAGGAGTGTGTCTCAAGGTAGGTAGTAGTAGCTACTATGCGTTACCACTAGTCCGGCGGTGTAAACGATATTTCTACGCTGGCATTGCCTCGTGTACCTTGTCAAATACTTTATCATGCCTTCTAAGAGTTTGGTTTGTACCATACCTATGGAGTGCCCTCTGATAGCCCTCTAGATTACGGAGGTATTACGGCACTGTATAGACTATGGGTATATATAAAATGTGTTAAGGGGGATATGGGTGACGCCGTAACGCTGTTTTAATACTTTACTTTACTGTAGACACTATTATAATAGTGTATTGTACTACATAGTAGATAGTTCCATGGATCTTTAGAGGATCGAAATCCCAAACATCCTTTAAGTTACTTGTATTTTAGTTGACATTTCACTTGAATTGAATTTATTAATATAAGAATGTTAATCCTAACTCGAGTGTTTTGCGTTTTGCTTTATGCTCGGGTCAGACTAAGTGTCACAGCATTTGAGAGCCACCTTATTGGAGCTTTTTTGAGATCTATTTATCCCCTTTTTAGTTATTCCAGTTTATTCCGGTTGTTTATTTAGACTCGTCGGTTACTTGTATATTAAAGATTCATTTGTATTTGAGATTTTGTTGTATTTTTTTAGACTTTTTTGTTTTATAGTAGCTTCATAAACTAGTATTTATATATTCCACTTCTTATTGTTATATTACTCTATATATGTGATCCTGTGATTGATTTTATTTACTGTATATGCTGAGTTTTGCCAAATATAACTTAACAATCTGTTTTTTGAGCAATTTAAGTCAGACACGTGTGGATCATTGTCGATTTGAGCGGTTCAAAATAGCGGATCATTATAGTTGGTATTAGAGCTCGGATTTATGCAAAATTAGAATATGGACTAAAATTCAATTACAGAATCACCTTCGTTCTTGCTTGAATTTCTTCCTCTATGATTCGGATTTCTTTCAAACTTTGGACCCTACTTTGTTCTAAAATCCATCCTTGTTTTCGATGTTCATGTACTTTTGATACGGGAGCATCTCATAGCTTCAACCTCAATTGGAAACTTCGTCCTTATGTGTGTCTAATCACATCGGCGGTCTCGCCAACCTCTTAATGATTTGTAAAATACTAAAACTATTTTACAATAGGCATCGATTCACCGAAGATTTCTATGTCCTCAGTTTACGATGCCATTATCCCTTGCAAAGCCTAAGCCATTTCTAGTAGACGACCCGGATAGTTCTTTTGTAATCGAATGTCGATCGCCTTGGGATTTATACAGGCAGTTCTAGCTATTCGTTTGATTCTCTGCCCAGTGATCTTGACTCCACCATTGTGTCCCATTATTTTGTGATGTTTTGGTGAAGTCATTTTTCTCCCTCTCAAGCAGGAATTTGGATTCCACATCGATCCTATTCCTGGAGCTCGACCAACTGTCCTTCCTTTCAGTGAATGGTTTCTATGAATGGCTAGTCATCCCTTTAGTTTAACCAATGCTCTTGCCTTCTATCTCATGAATCGCATTTCCTATGATGTTCTTTACCAGTTTGATCTAATTTCCATTGATGAAATTCTCGTCTTTTGTAGGTCTCTGCTGATCGGTTAAGGTCACCGCGATTAATATTAGTCTATCTATCTTTCCTCTTTGGTAATTCAACTATCGTATCTTTCTTTCGAGCCTATCTTCTTAGTTAGTTTTCTCTGATTAGGGTCTCTCTCAATTATAATCGCTATCCTTGTTTTAAAATCCTCTCTTGAATCATCCTATGAGGGAGCGTATTTGTAATTGATATAAAATGTTTTATATTATGTTGTTTGAGTTATTAAGTTTGATTGGGGTTTGGATCGATCCGTCTGGTCAATGCTATCAGTAGGTATTCAAAAACACTTAAACAGAGCAAACTGACACAATATTGCTTTCAAAATTGATAAATGAAATAATTTTGTGTATGATTATATTTATGTATATATATAAAGGTATAATTTTTGGAATTTGGATAGTTAAATAAATTGGGTGTTAGGAATGAAAGTACTAGATTATAATTTATTGTTTGTTAACATTCATAAATCATTAACTATTGTTATATGTATATGAGAAGAAATGTTATAAAAATGCTTTATAAATCTGATTTGTAAATAAAATGAATTTAAATTAAGGATTTGAGTATTAAATTTCTAGGGTTTTACAAAATTTGGTTTTCAAAACTTTGGGAAATAATATATTGTTTTGAAGTATTTTCAAGTGAAGATTATTTCCAAATAATTTTTTTAAAGAAGCAAGTTAGTACTCTCCTCTTTTGTCGTTGGAAAATAGTTTCGATGATAACTGCAGCATCATCGACATTCATTTTCGAGCCTCAATGTGGAAAGACCACTTAGTAGCTTCGCTACACTTTTGATTTTGGAAAGTTGATTTGATTCAAATTTCTTGAGTCTGATTGGATGCATAAGATACATACATGTAAATATTTATTTAAAAATGATTTGAAGTGAAACCAAAAATTAATCCTTAATTTCTGTGTAAAGTGATTGTTTACCATTATTAAAATGATTTTTTTTTTGAATAATTAGATAGTCTAAAATCAGAAATAGAATTTACACAACTTAAAACAGTTGAAGTGAGATAAAATTTGATTATATAATATTCAATTGCATTCTAATATATATAACTTACCTAAAATATTCAAAAAGTTAAAATGTTAGGGTGAATATTTAATTGAAGGATATACAAGAAAAAACTTGAAGTAATAAATTGTTCAAACTAAAATCTTGCTTAATAAAAATTTTGTAAATAAAAGGTAAATTTGTATAGTGTTCAATTATATTCAAAGACATTAATAAAACTTACCTGAAAAGGTTTTGAATGTAATCGAATAATATACAATAATAAATGTAAATAATATAATGTCCAAAATGAAATTTTGCTAAGAGAAATTATAAACCAAATTGATTGTATAATAAATGTTATACACTTAATTCATGTAATAAGATATGTTGAGTGGAATAAATTGAATAACAAATAGAGAAATGTTGTTTAGCTAAATAAATATGAACTTAAGAATAGTTGAAATTGAATTTTTTTAAGTGAAATCAACTTAGCTATGGATAACAGACTAAATAAATAAGTTAAACAAAGTAAACTTTGTTTATTAAAGAAATTTTGTAACAAACGATAAAAAATTTGAATCAAATCAATTGAATGAAAATCCATTGAATTGAAATCAACCAAAACATGAACGCTGTGAGTATTATTGATTAAATAAAATGGGTTTATACCAAATTTGTTGAATATTAATTAATTTAAAAACTAATGAAATTTATATAGTTTGGAATAAATTGTTGTATTCGCTATGAATTCCAAACCTAGCTTTTCTTTCTGGTTGTTCCTATTTTCCTATTTCGTTCCTTTTCGGGGATGAAAAGTTTTGAGTGGGGGAGAGTGTAATGATCCAAAAAATTTAATGACTTTAATAACAATTTTAACTAAAAAAAAATTTGTGAAAAATAAATGATAAATTTTTGCGATGAAAATTTGATATTTGAGATGCATTCATTTGAACATAGCAAATGTCAGAATATCATCTGAAAATATATATATATGCATGTTTTGTTTTGTAAATTTTCAATTTCAAAATAGGTTAATTTGGTGAAATAAAATGTTTTCAAAATCTAAATTTTTTTATATAATAAAAACGTAAATCAGTTTCTGAGTGGGATGTTATACTTCGTTTTGCCAAATTTAGAATGCACAGTTCCATTTATCTTATTTTCGGTGTTTTAGCAGCATTTTGGCAGCGAATATCGACTTTTGATACAATGATCCTACAGCTGATATATGTGTATCATTCTGTTCATCTCATTGTCTTGATCTCTGTAGTATATTTGTTTCTATATTTGGTGTTCGGTACGTGGGGAAATCGGTGAAACGATCGGCCGTATCAGTATTCGTTTTTGAACCTTTTGGATTTCCCTGTGTCTATTCAGTTACCACTTGCTGAAATGAATAGAAAATTGCTTTTATATTTCCATAAATTCCATGCCTGACTTTTCAATTTCCTATCTGTTCAATAGGATTCTCGGTTCGTTTAGTTCTCCTCCTTCTTTCTTTGATTCGTTCTGTTATTTCTCAATAAAAAAATTATTATTATGCAAAGCTTTTATATAACTTGAAGCCAGTATATTAAATTTTTATTCCTTGGATTGTTAACCTGCTCGTTTTCTGAGCGTTTTGAGATAACTTGTTGGTGCATCAAACCCTCCATGTCAGACTCTATCACTTGCCCCGCCGCCTTGTCTACCGAGCTCCGACCATATTTGCTCCATGACCCAAGCCCACCACTTCTTCTCCTCTCCGCCTATTCGCCTCGCCTCTCAATAATTTTTTTTATATAAGTCAGAGAAAAACTATTTGACTATCCATTTCCAAACCGCATCTTCTCACCGCCGAGCTCGAGCCTCCGGCTACCCTGCATCTACACCTCTCCTTCGAAACCTCCCTACCGCATATCCCCTCTCTTCCCCTCTGACTGCCTCCGCCCCGTTCTCCCCTGGTTAGACCATCGGCCTTCCACGAAAAAAAGAGCATGACAAACCACACATGCCATGTCATCCCCTCCGCCTTTCTTACCTTCCTCCTTTCACCACCGGCCTCACTTCACTTTCAACCATAGCCGCCTGACCCGCACCCTCCCTCAACCAGACCCGACCATCTCCTCAACACCATCCAATCTGCCACCTTAGACAGCGACCACATCCTTCCCTGGCCTTGAACTTCACACCTTCTCTTCCACGAAGAATAAAATATATAGCAAAGTATATATATTTGAACAAAAAACTTGCTCCTCTCACCTTCCTGAACTAGGCGACCATCCACTTTTCCACTTCCTTGTCAACCCGAGCAACCTTCAATTCTTTTGTATGAGGTATATATTATATATATGTTTATAGTATATATTATATTATAGAAGAAGTATTATATATGTTTTACAGTTTATATTTATTTACTGTAATATATAGACTTATAGTAGTATACAAATTTACAAAATGTATGCACGTTTACAGCAGTATACATATGTTGTATACTATTATACGATATGTTTAATGGTATATAATATAATATGTAAGTTATACAAGTTTGGGTATTTTCTGCTGAGTTTATATATAAGTTCATATAAAAGTTATATTATTTTTTAGTATATATAAAAATTCATATAAAAGTTATATGTAAATTAATAAAATATAATTTAATTGGTTTATAATATGTTTAAGTATTTATTTAAATTAAAATTAATATTTTAAATATACATTTTTATAACTTTAATAATAAAGGTTGGGAAGATGAATTAATGTTAACTTGGAATTTAAATTAGTTAATAATTGGATTTAAATAATAATTGATTTGAACTTAGTGATTTTGAGATTTTGAAAGATATGATTGATAACTTGATTTGATAACAAGTGATTAAATGAATATTCTCAATTTTAAATAAAATTGAAGCTGAATATTTAATATTGATTTAAATTTATAGATTGAGATTTATTTATTTGTTATTAAAATGATTAAAAGAACATTTTCCAATTTGAATAAAATTAAAGTTAAATGTTCAAATGTAAATGAAACTTATATTGAAAATGTTTGAGTATTTAAACTTTGAATCTTATTAGAATTGAAGAGATATTCAAATTGGGATTTTAAATCGATAAAAATTGAAATGGTTTATTGAGAATTTGAATTGAATCTTTAACTTTTTAAATTGAAAGTGTTAAACAAGGATTGATTCAAATTGAGTTTGGGAATTTAATTTGATTTGAATTTATTTGGGGAGTTGGATGAAATAATTCTAATTGGGAAACTACTTCAGTATAATCTCTTTAAATAAATATAAACTATTTTTAATTTACAACTATTTTATTATATAAATTATTTTAATATATGAAATATTTTAAATTTACTTTATTATATTAATTATTTTAATATATAAACTATTTTAATTTATAAATATTTTAGTATATAAATTATTTTAATACATAAACTATTTTAACTTATAACTATTTTAATATATATACTATTTCAATATGTAAAAGTGTTATGATTTCGAAATTGTTATGATTTCGAAAGTATTGTAATTTTGAAAGTGTTATGATTCTAGAAATGAATATTATTTAAAGGAAATAATGATATCGAATTGATATGGTTTTGAAATGAATATGGTATTTTGATATGAAGTATGAACTATTTCAAATGAAATGACCACTGGGTAAAATAAGCGTTTGTTGTTAAAGAGATTGTGATCGGATATTGTCATACTCTCTGCCAATACAGAAAACCATTTTAACAACTGTGTATGTGATGGAGAGTCCAGAATGAAGTAGGATGGTTTGGTAAACGATTCTATATGTGGTATTAACGCAACCCTGACTATTGTGAGTCAGCTTGATGTGGCTAAAACAGGAGCTATACCGGGCTATGTGAGGTCGCACCTCTGATCGTGCATATTTCTTCGATACCATTCTATTACTTTATGATTTGATTTGGGTGCACCTTTGATTTAGGGGTGTGTCTCGAGGTGGGCGGTAGTTGCTGCTATGCATTACCACCAGTCCAGGAGTGCAAACGGTATTTCTACCCTGGCATTGCCTCGCGTGCCTTATCACATGCCTTATCGCACTTTCTACGAGTTTGGTTTGTACCATACCAATGGAGTGCCCACTGATATCCCTCCAGCTTACGGAGGAATTACGGTACTGTATAGACTATGAGAATATATAAAATGTGTTAAGGGGGATATGGGTAACGCCTTAACACTATTTTAATACTTTACTTTACTGTAGATACTGTTATAATAGCGTATTGTACTACATAGTAGATAGTTCCACGGATTCTTGGAGGATGGAAATCCCAAACATCCTTTAAGTTACTTGTATTTAAGTAGACATTTCACTTGAGTTGAATTTATTAATATAAGAATGTTAATCCTAACTCGAGTGTTTTGTGTTTTGCTTTATGCTTGGGTCAAACTGAGTGTCACGGCATTTGAGACTCACCTTAGGAGATTGGACCTTTTTTGGAGATCTATCCCGCTTTCAGTTATTTCAGTTTATTCTAGTTTTTTTGTTCGGATTCTTCAGTTTCCTATGTATTAGGGATTCATTTGTATTTGAGATTCAATTGTATTTTGTTTCAGACTTTGATGTTTTATAGTAGCTTCATGAACTACTATTTATCTATTCCGCCGCTTATTGTTATATTACTCTGTGTTTGTGATTCTATGATTGATTTTTTTGCTGTATATGCTGAGTTTTTCCAAATATAAATTAACAATCTGTTGTTTTGAGCAATTTAAGTCAGACATGTGTGGATTATTGTCAATTTGAGCGGTTCGAAATAGCGGGTCGTTACATTGCATATAAATGTAAACAAAATCTGAAACCTAATTTCTTATCATTTTAAATAAAAAACAATCACATTTGAATTATAAAACCACATAAACCAATATTAAAAAAGTGTTTACAAAATGTGTTGTTGTATCGAGAAAGCATTTTCAATTTTATCATATCTTCCAATCAAGTATATATTTTTATAAATTTATTCAAAATGATATATTATCACAATATAAATAATTAAATTGAACTGTTATCATTTTAATTATTTAAACTTAATTTAAATTTCCAAAAAATATATGAAGTGATGATATCCTTGTTGATGTCATAAATATATTTTACTTTCAAAAATAAAATAAATAATTTTTATTTCATATTCTTTCTTAAATGGATAAAAAGGTTTTTGTTCTAGTTCCTTTTCTTTAATATTAAAGAATCTTAATTTTTCCGAAAACCGATTTTCGTAGTTTTTCTAATGGAAAACCCAAATGTCTATATTTGTTGATATACCTTTAAAACAAGTTTACCATCATTATTTATAGTTCTAAACATTATAATTTGTATTATAAAAAATTATACTAGAAAATTTCAGATATAAATATAATATTTTGAAGTGATAAATTGCAGGCTATTACATTAATGGTTGCACATCATATCTCTTTTCACTATCTCAACTTCACTTGGTGTTCATGCTATGTGCCTTACACCTAACTCGCTTCTTTCAAAACCTCACACATTGTTTTGCCTGGAAGCAACTTACCATCTCACTTTTAATGCATAATATCAATGTAATTATACAAAATATGCTTGTATTATATGTCATAATATCATCTTTGTGATGATCTCTTCTGTATTAATTTTTATGTACTCTTGTTAATATTTAAGGATCTTTCATTTTGGTTCACATTTTAATAACTGCTCTACTCTTTAGAGGATAACCTCTTTCCTCAAAAAATGGGTTTTGGTTTTATAAATAAAAAAATTTAGTTTTATGTTAAAATTATGCATATGTGTGTGTACGTACATACTTACGTATGTATGTATATGTATGTGTGTGTATATATAAACACACGTAGATAAACATAAATGTATATATATATATGAAGGTTTAATGGCATCCTTTTTTGGAGCACCCCATTAGCACCCCTATCATATTCTGAGTTACATGATTTTAAATGCTATAAAAAAAATTTGAATAAGTAATATATACATATATACACACAAGTTAAGAAATTTCCATATCTAAATTCATCAAAAAATTATTTCTTTTATTAATTGCTTTCTTTTTAGAAAAACATTTTTTCTATTTTTGATATTTTCAAACTTGATTTAGATTTTGAAACTTCTATTTTGTTTTTAATAACTATAAATTTGTAAATTTCATCAAATTTATTACAGAAATATATCTTATTATACAGTAGCATACTAATAAAAAAAATTTACTGTATGGATGTAATTTTGAATATTTAATTTTGAAATCGTCAAAAATTTTAAATTTTGAATTTAAAGTATTCATTATAAGACAGAAAAAAATTAGAAATATATTTGAATACAAACATTTATATTCATATATAAGTTAAAATTATTAATATTTATAATAGCAAATTAACTTTAAATAGTATGATGTTGTATGTATGTATGTATGTATGCATCTTTTTGTAAATATTAATGGTGAAAGCAAAAATAAATAAACTAGTAATGAATATAAATTTAACGGTGCATTTTCATCCTATTTGATATCAATTTTGACATATGTTTATCACTTAACTTTTATTAACTTTAAGTCATGACGGTTAATTTTCAAATTATATCCTTAGTTTAGCTTATATCGTAATATAGTTACGATGTCTATATTTTGAATAGTAAGCCTCAAATTATTAAAATATTAAATTAAAGTAACATTAAAATTAATAAATTAGATTATAAATTGAAATTAATAATAAAATATTATTACTAAACAATAATAAACAAATAATTATTATAATAAATAAAATAATACACAAACTCTTTTATTAATAACATTTAATTTAATTTAGTATATGTAAAGATTTAGTATACATATATTCTAGTGACATGAATACAAAATAACATCTTGTGTAAATTAATAAAAAGATTTTTTTTTTAGAGTTCACATTTTGAACCCCATTGCCAATACACCTATTCTAACACAAAGTAAGGTCTCGATAAAGAAGATCCATATTACTCTCAAGTTAAAATACCACTGCACATCATCACGTGTGATCTTTAATTTTGACTAAATTAAAACTAACTTATAAAAGACTCTTGGTGAGTTGTTTTGTAGTTTATCCATGATAAACATCAATACATAACCTCTTGGTGTCCCCATGGATCTAAATCATCATCCATCATATGGAGTGCATTATGTATATTCAGCTCATGGTGGAATCGAACACCCTTTCTCAAATCACTTTGATAAGGAATATTTAAGGATATTTATTTGCTTATTAATACTGGTTTGTTATTCTTGATTATAAACACATTCATACTTGCAATCGGTTAATACTTACCATTATGGATTTCTTATTGCGCATATATAATGTAACCAATAGCATTTACTTACATAGATAAGTATAAGCACTTATATTAGAAATATGAACTAGAAAAATATACTTTAATTTAAACGAAGATTTGTACATGTGAGTTAATTATATAATTATGTAATCAAAATTACATAACTGCCTAGGACATATCCTCAACTCTATGGTCTCTCAAATGCACTTGGATCTAATTATGGTGTCTCAAACCATACCATTCAACCATCCCTCCTAAAGTAGGTTAAGAAAGTTCTTTAGTGAGTATATATGCAGTACCATGCTTAGTAACTACTTGTTCGATAACCAATTCTCTGTATTATAAACATTTTATCATGTAGTACATATGGTGAATGCATCTTGATTTTATGTGACATCAGAAGTTCCTTTTCGTAACCCAATCGCATCATTTAAATCGTAATAGATAATTATTAGATCTTTCATTTCGGACCTTGGCTTTCCAATGAACTTCATAAAACATATTTCTTCCTTTTCGACATCATTCAAGACGATATGCTCGCTCTTTATAGTTCAAATGCTATAATTTCTTGTTTGGAACATTTATAATTTACGGTATTTGTCTAGATTTAATTTAACTTCAAGATTAAAATAATTTTATCAGTGTCGCTATGATAGGATGAGTCTGAGTACTCATATTATCAATTTAATGATTTTCATTTAGGTTCGATCATGCATCATGTGCATAAGCTATATAGTTTCTAGTGCAGAATAGAATAAATGATGGATCTTATTGCCATTGCATAAGATATCCTACTTATATGCTTCCGCTCTCCTCATTCGAAATGTGGTGTAACGAACAGGGATTTTAGACCCTCGAAAATCGACATATATACATCCTTGTATCGCAAATCCAAGTGCTAGAAAGCCCAATGTTCTGGAAGAAGGAAAATAAAGATAGAATAGAATCTCACACAAATAGAATAACATATATTATTTCAATATGTAATCTTTGCAACGAAATATTTAGAATATAATATCAATGTCTAACCTAAATTCAGCCTGGATAGTCATAAATCTCAATCCTTACAAATGCTGACAACCAAACAAAACAAATGCAGGTAATGTAGTGGATAATAGAATATGTCCATATGTAAATGAAGATGACTAGCTCTCTTATAGAAACTCCAAGCATCTTCAACTAAACCTAAAACTACTTGGATCTGACCCAAGTATTAAAAATACACTGATCAGGCTTGATAAACCAACGTGGGATACTCGAAATTTTAAATGCTGATGTAAATCAAAACCTTTGAAAAGAAAGTTATCTCATAAGACCACATACACGAAAATACGAACGGGTTTTTATCTTACGATAACCAATTAAATACTTTATATCAAAACATTTGATATTATTCTTAATGACATTGGTTTGAAATTACTTTCCAAATAAATAGGTACACAATGAAAGTACCAATACCCAGACTAAGTCTGTGGTAATATATCCAAACTAGGTCAATGGAATATACTTGGACGAAATATTTGATACCAAAGGGGTAGCTGAAATGTTTGCAAAGCATTACAACTATTTTGGGAAAACAATCAAAAACCGTAAGCCATATTGGAATTAGATTTTCAACATGATAGGGAGCTAGTGGCCTTTCCCTTCAGTAACACTACTAATTTTATTAACATTATTCAGAAGATTTAATTAGAATAAATTAAATAGAATAATGTGGATAAGGAGATTGAGGTTGATTAACAAATTAGATAGTCGTGCTTATTTAAAATCTAATGAACTTATATAAATGGTCGAGTAATTTAACATAAGGGCACTAGGATAAATAGCCGCCCATATTTCTTACCCTTATACTATCTTTCTTAGTCATACACATTCATTTTACTTAAAGCAAAATTTATAACCGTATGAAGTAAGTAAGGCTGACCATTAGGAAGAAAGAAGAAAAGATAAAATCAACTTTAAGCTTAGGATTCAAGCTAGAAGAAATCAATCTCAAACGGATTTCAATTTCCTTATCTAATCTAAGGTGAATAATAATTTCTACATCTCTATTTTTGTTTAATGATCATATGGTTTCGGATTTTTGTGTAAATCTATTTTTATGATATATTGAATGATGATACGCTTGAATAAAGATTTATATGGATTACATAAGTTTGTTAAAAAGGAGATATATAAGGTTTTAGGGTAAAACTGAGATGAAATGATTTTTAAATGCCATGGAAAATTTAATGTTATAGAAAACATGATTTTGGAGATAGCTTTCAATTTCAATAATTTTCTAAATTAATGTGTATTTTGTATTAATTTTCTAGTGAAGAAAAATGATTTATTGGGTTATAAATTATTATGGCTAAAATAATTATTATTTGGATTTGAAAATTTTATATTTTTGAGAACATATTAGACCATTCTTTTGTATCTTACTAAGGCTAATATGCAGATATATAAGAAAGAGGATATGGAGGTAGGAGGAAGCTCCACAACCAAAGGAAATGGTTGACCTAATCCCCGAAGGAACCAAGGTCGAAAGGCTAATGCTATCCAAAACGCTTAGGCCAATGTAGGTGCTGGAAATTCACCAGTGGATGTGGGGATGGTGTTTCAGTTGTTGGCTAATCTTTTGAAAGCATGAGCTATTGGTAATGTTGGAGGAGCTAATCCTGTATCTCCAGTTGGATATAACTATATAAACTGAGTGGAGGCTATATCAGTCTGGGAGGAAAGACGTTTGTTGGAACAGAAGATGATGTTTAAGTCAAGAATTGGCTGTTGAACTGTGAGAGGATCTTTACAGATTTAGGCTTGAATGATGGGGAGAAGTGAAGAGAAGATTAATCTCTAGACAGTTGCAGGGGTTAGCGCTTCATTGGTGGAACTGTGTGACGGCCGGAGTGCTAGATAAGAGTTGACTTGGGATGATTTCATGAGAAGGTTTGAGCAGATGTTCTTGTCTGAGATTGCCAAATTTGCATTAATGAGGAAGTTTATGGTTCTTATTCAAGGAGATATGTCTATGATCGCGTATGCTGCTAAGTTTGACGAGCTATATCGATATGGTTATGGTTTGGTTGACATTGATGTAAGAAAAAAGGAGAGATTCATTAGAGGTTTCAGGCTAGAGCTAGGCAGGATGGCTATGACTCATATTAGAGAACCTCATCATGTGATGGTGGAGATGACTGTCCACCATGAGGGATGCTTGCTGTTTTAGCTATGGAGAAGTCCATTGAGTCCTAGGGTTCTCAAGGAAGGAAAAGGAAAATTTTAAAGAAGAAAGTAGCCCGGAAAGGGGATGCTTCCAAGAAGGCGAAGGGTAATTTAGTATGTTATAAGTGTGCTAAGAATGGCCATTATACCCACGAGTACAGAAATGGTAAAGGAAAGAAACCTACGGGGAAGAAGAATGTTAAATTCTTCAACTGTGACCAAGTTGGGCATTATAAGAACCAGTGTCCAAAACGAGCCAGGGCGGATAGGGAGAAGGTGTTTGCTATTGGACCACTGTCTTCTTCTAGACCTACTACAGCAAAGAAAGGAAAAACTGTTATATGGAAGATACGCTTTTGATTCAGAATATAACAGTTAGGGTACTATTCGATACCGGTGCATCACATTCATTTATATCTCATTATTTGGTTGATAGGTTATGTATATGTAACGACCCACCTTTTTGGATGGTTTAAATCGACAATAAACCACACATGTCAACTCAACCATTCAAAAGGGAGGATTGTCAATGGTGTAAATAAGAAAATAAGAGAAAAGGAGAAAAACAAAACATAGAATCTCACAGCAGGATGACAAAATATAATAATTAAAAAAACAGTTCATGAAGCTATTTTACAAATATCATTTGATTACACTTTAACAATATAGTCAGAGTTATACATATAGCATGTATAATAGGATAATGCAGCGGAATAATATGATGCAGTGTAATGATACTAATAATATAATATACCAAACTCCATCTTCGTCATCTAGAAATAAAGTCTTCAACTTTGAAATGCTAAGGCTGACCCGAGCATAATGAAAAGACAAAACATTCATGTCAGAACTAAAAATTCTTATGCAAGTTAAATCAGCAGTAAATAAATAAGAGTGTATTTCAGAGATGTTTATGGGATTTCACATCTCCTATCCAGTGTATAAAGTGTGTGCAATAACCTAAGAGATGTTTTTGGATTTTCCATCTCCTAAGGATCTGTTAAACTATTTATTGTAGTAATATACGCTATATATGTAGTGCCTAACAGTAAAGTAAAGTATTAAAATAGTGTTAAGGCATTACCCATACCCCCTTAACATGTTTTATATAAATGTCATAGTCTATATGCACTAGACGTACTGTAAACTCCACCAAATAAGTGGGGTATCAAGGAGCACTCCATAGGTACGACACAAACAAAAATCATAGAGGGCTCGATAAAGTATATGGCAAGGCACGCGAGGTAATGGCCAGGATATGATTATACTCTTTTGCACATCTGGACTGATGGTAACGCATAGCAGCTACTACCGCACACCTTTGAACACCCCCATAATCAAATTGAATTTGGCCACCAAATCAATCACAAATTAACAGATATGGTATCGAAGAAGCGTGTCTGATCGGAGCAGCGACCTCACCTAGCCCGAGATCATTCATGTTTTCGTCATATCAAGCAAATCCAAAGGTCAGAGCTGCGTTCTTACCTCATGCCAGTAGCGTTCGCCAAACCATCCGCTTCATTCAAGGTTTTCCACCACGTGCACGGTTGTTAAAGTGGTTTTGGAATTGGCAGAGAGTTTGACAATATCCGACCTTGATTCCTTAACAACCAATTTTTATATTTTTCATACGAAGGTTATTCTATAAAACATTTATAATAATAAATCCAGAAAACAGTTTATACTTTCTTATCAAGGTTTACGTATACGTATTCCAAAAGTATAAACATAATCGTAAATACTGAGGAAGGTTTTCAATCAATTTCGAAAATAATTTATAAATCTTTATTAAACCATTTATAAACTATTTATATGATTTAAAACCATTTATAAAGCTATTTATAAATTCCAAAACAGTTTACAGCACTTCCCCTTTTCATAAAATTCTACGCCAATTCTTTCAAAACACTTCCAAATCCCTTTTATATAAGTTCTTTATAAAGACTCTTTATAGAATCCTTTAAAAGTTTATAACCTCCTTTATAAAACCATTATAGAATACTTTATAAAAGTCATTTATAAAATCCTTTTACAAAATCCATTATAAAATCACGTAAAAAGCTTTGATAAATTTATAAAACCATTTTACAAAATTGTAAAACCTTTTATGAAAATCTTTTTATCTATTAAAGTTATTATAAAAGTCTATATTTATTATCTTAAATCAAAACTATATTTATTATATTAAATTAAATTTAAAATTTATATATAAACTATATTAAATATTTTATTAAGCTAAATTTTAAACTATAAAATATATTTTTAAAACTAAATAAAATTATAAGTTGAAATCTTAAACTTACATTTAAAACCATGTATAATCTAAAGCTTAAAACATATAAAATAAACTATTTTCCAAATATAAAATTTTAAATAAATCATTAAATTAAATTTAAAAATCAAATTTATATATCAAACATATTTTACCATTTAGAAAATAATTTGAAACCGACAAACGGTGTCTACATATAATTTTCTACACTATGGTCAAGTGATTGGGTATGTATCATTTCAACATAAAATAGTTAAATTTCTCGGGTAAATATCATTTCGACCTGTATCCCGAATCAACAATTTCCAAATCAATAAAATCGCTTGGGTTTATCATTTCAACCCATAATTATTTTCACTAGTCTACATGATCATTTGGGTATGTATCATTTGGACCCATAGTGATAACGTAGATATAAACATCCAATCATCCTAAATATCGACAAATAACATCCATCACAATCAACATCTAAATCAGCCAATAAATCACAACAATTTACTTGTTATCATTATCAGGTATTTGACAAACAAATTAATTCTCATTTCAAATTTGAACTATTAATTCAAATTTCCTATCATTTTAATACATATCAATTTTAATATTAGTTAAATTTACCAAACAACAGTTAATAAAATTTAAATTACTTCATGATGTCAATTTAACTAGCACTAAAATAATTTAGTCAATCATGAGCGTATAAAACACTTACCTTTTATTTGAAACTGAAAATTTTTCGAGCTTCAAAAAATTTCAAACCAACTCAATGACGTAACTTTCATCGATACTATTCCAACGTCTCTTCTTTCTCCTGAATTGGACCTTGTACGGAGAAGTTATGATTTAATTAGCATTTACGATAATAATCAACAATAAATAATAATAATAAAAAAAAATAACGTATCTCACCTCTCTTACGTTTGTTCTTCCCAGCCGTGAAAACCAAACACACGCGATGAACATCAACGTGCATGCTCAACCATGCTCGACTGGAGACCCATCAACGACCATCACCATGTCCATGCCTACCCCCTCTACCAATGCCCCAAGCACGGTGCCTTCCCCCACCTCCGTTCATCCAAAACAAGTCTAATAAAATGTGCAATCTTTGAGCAAATATCATGGCAAATCTATGATGTAGTAGCATGAATCAACCACTTGATGTGTAGAGCTCATGGTGCTCTACACTTTTTCTTTTGGAATCAAATGATTTTGATGTATGAATTATGTGAAATTGATAAAGGAAGATTCAGCCATTTTTGGCCATTGAAATGTTTGAACGATAGCGGCTGATATTTGCTATGGTTAGGGTTTGACTAAACAGACGTTGCCTAACATAAGCATCGACCCAAAAGACAAGTGAAATTTCTAAACTCCAAATAAAGCATGCCATATGGCGTTTATAATGTATTATCCTCATTCCGAACATAATGAAACTAGTTTCGAGGCCTGATTCGACCGTATTCAAAAGATAGCTTTCCAAAATCAATTATTTTAATTAAGTTCTGAAAATAATTTCTACGCCATTTAAGCTCGATGATCAAAAGATAAGTCCGATCGCAATGAAACTTGAAATCCTACAAAAATTCGCTGTTACGAATCCGGCGAAACTAGTTTCGTTGAAATCTGAGATAGTGGCCGAAATGGCTATTTTTCTCATAAATTTTAAAATAAAATTTCAAATTTATAATTATTGACTTTTAAATCCAAATTTAAATGTATTATTATTTAAATAAAATTTATATCAATTTCCAATATCATTTTCATTCACATTTCAAGATTCAATTATTTAAATAATTCCAATATAAATTTAAAAATTTAATTGTCAAATAAATTACATTAATAGGTCAAAAAAATTCAGATGAATTTTAGTTGTCAACAAATATTTCATTTCAATATAAATAATCCAATATTTATTATTCAATTACCATTAGTGATAACAAACACATTCAATACATAGAATCCATTTTAATATTTGATATAGCCAAAATCTTCGAAACTATTTATTTAATTTTTTTATTATACCCAATAAACTACAATAATAAATCATTAAATTTTATTTCTAAATATTATTATCCAATAATCAAATTAAATTCAATAATTTAAAATAGTTAAAAATACAGGTCGTTACACTCTCCCTCACTCAAAACTTTTCGTCCTTGTAAAGATGTTCGATATGGGATTTAACATTTGGAATACTTTATTCAAAATAATCCTCATTAACATTAAGATATTATTTACAAAACTTCTACAATGCTTATATAATGTCACTCTGATATCGGTTTACGGAAATTACAACTTACTTATAAAACAATTAAAACCTCATAATTTTTTTAACACCCGGATTTGTGAAAAAATTTGGCAGAGTCTCCTTTGCACGGCTCGATCCGAAATTTCTAACAATACAATATATAACCCAAATATACATCTCATCTCAATGATGAGGCATCTCGTAGGAAAAAAATATAAAAGTGCGGTATGTAATCCGAGATACGTACCTTATTATTATTAACACGAGCAAGTTTGCTCATATTAAGCAAGCAAAAGCAAAGTAATTCGCATATATGTCCAAATGGTCTTCATATGTACCTATCTTAACTCAAATTAGAATATTAGTTACTTAAGAAGGATTCAGCAACATATACGAGTTAAATAGAATTAAACAACATGATTTAATCCAAATTATAGGAACAAGCATAAATACACAACATACGACAATCACATGCAATCAAATAGTTATAAAAATGATTTGTAGAAAAAGAAACCATACAACAATTATTAATATTCATCTAGTTAAATCCAAATTATCAAATTTACACTTCCAATGTCAATATTAAATTTATATACTTCATTCTTATTACATCCAATTTTTATTAACATCTAATCGATTTACTTCAAATTTGTTCACATCTATTCCATTCACATTCAATTCAATTTGTTAAAGTCCAATTGTTTCAATTTTTATTTAACATATTTCATATAAATTCATTTATGAACCATTTATAAAATTATTCTATTTAACCTTGTTTAAGTTAAATTTTATTGCACTATCACTTAATATATTCTCTTTAATACTAATAACATTTATAAATCACTTCATAAAACAATATATATTTATATTAATAAACATTTTATAATATGCCACTCATTTTTATTATTATTTCATAGCTTTAGTTCATATTAATCCATTGGTTCACTTCATTAGTTTATTCATTCACTCAAGTTCGTATTAATAATTTACTTAAGTAAGTTTTATTTTATAACTCAATTCATATTAAAAAAATTATCATACTCAATTCATTCAACTTCTCTTAAGTTAACTTCAATTTATAATTTATTCAATTAACTTATTTAATATTCAATTAGTCGCCATTCTTAAACACATTCTATTTGCATTTATTTTATTTATATCCAATTAAAATTAAATACAATTACTCATACTAATTTTACATACACTCATTTTTTCATTCAATTTCTTTCACAACTCGAATTGCATTTCATTTTATAATTCAAGTTCGTATTCATACTATTAATTCATTTTATAGCTTAAGTGCAATTAATTCACTTTCTAATTTATCTAGTTCCGTTCAAATCAAATTCAATTCATTTAGTCTTTATTAAGCTAAATTTATTTCATCTAATTCATTACTTGGTTTATTTAACTCTATTTAAAAATAAATTATTATCATTCACATTCAACAAATTGATTTTAGCTTAATATTTCTCAAATCTACAAGTTATACAGCTTGATTCACTTAAAGCTTAATTTTATTATTTTATCTAGTTCATTTCAAATGCAACTTACTTTATTTAAGTTTTCTAGAGTCAGACTTCATTTTATTTACTTCATTTCACTAACTCAATTTATTTAACACTTCTTAGGTTAATTTTTTATTTCATTTCATATTTCCAATTTGAATCTTCTTTTGTTTGCTTAACCAAAAATAATTAACAGTTTAAAATTTTAATTTTTCTTTTCTATTCGAATCTATAAGTTATAAACTTATCTTTAACTACACTATTTCAAATTATAAGTTCAATTTTTTTTATATATTTAGCAAATCATACTTGGAATATTTTTCACAATAAAACTTGTTGTAATCGAAAATAAATTTCTTTTGGATGCAATTCTCACACGGAGACTCGAAAATGAATACTAGCGATGTTGCAGTCATCCCCAGGATTATTTCCCAATGACTGGAGCGAGTCCAATTGTTTATTCCTTTCAAAAGTGATTTTAATATATATTTCCAGTCAAAACACTTTCAAATAATATTATTATTAAATTTGACGGCTTTGAAAACTATTTTGAAAGTAACAGGTTTCAAATTCAAGAATTTTCAGCTTTTAAATCTCTTCTATTTATAAGTTACAATATAAATATACTCATACCATTTCATTACATCATTACCAAAACATTTCAAAAATTTACAACCTTTTTATTTTAAACAATTTCCTATTGTATTGAGTCTTCAATTCAATTTAATTATCGAACGCTTCATGAAATAGAATTCACAAAGTATTCCTTTTCATTTTATTCAACTAATAACCAATGATAACTAAATATTATCATCTCCTAACAACTAACATCCCCTGAAAATTATCATTTTGTATATATAAAATATATAGGTAAAATTATTTCATTTACTTGATTTTAAAACAATATTATGTCGACTTACCTCGCTTAAGTGTTTAGACACCGCTACCGATGACATGGCGTCCCATGCACCAACCCAAATTTATAAACAACTCAAACAATAAGTAAACACAGTATAAAACATTTAAAACGCTAACAAGTATGCTTGCCCATATATATGCACACTCAAACAGACTCATTCTAGGTGATTACTTCCCTATCTCTAAAGAGTCAAACCCCACGAAGCTAAGTTTATCGCTAAACCAAAGCTCTGATACCAACTATAATGACCCGCCTCTTTGGATGGTTTAAATCGATAATAAACCATACATGTCAACTCAAACCATTCAAAAGGGGGGGTTGTCAACAGGGTAAATAAGAAAATAAGAGAAAAGGTGAAAAACAAAACACAGAATCTCACAGCTGAATGACAAAATATAATAATCAAATAAACAGTTCAAGATGCTACTTTACAGATAACATTTGGTTACACTTTTACAATACAATCAAAGTTATACATAAAGAAAGTATAATATGATAATGTAGTGGAACAACATGATGCAGTGTAATGATAATAATAATAAAAAATCCCAAACTCCATCTTCGTCCTCCAGAAATAAAGTATTCAACGATTAAATGCTCAGGCTGAGCCGATCGTAATAAAAAGACAAAACAGTCGAGTCGGAACTAAAATTCTTATGCAAGTTAAATCAACAATAAATAAATATGAGTGTAATGGCTTTCGAGATGTTTATGGAATTTTACATCTCCTATCCAGTGTATAACGTGCGCGCAATAACTTAAGAGATGTTTCAGAATTTTCCATCTCCTAAGTATCCATTAAACTGTAAATTAGTAATATATAATATATATGTAGTCTCTATCAGTAAAGTATTAAAGTAGCGTTAAGGCGTTACCAGTATCCCCCTTAACGCATTTTATATAAATTCCATAGCCTATACAGTATTGTAAACCCCACTAAACCTGTGGGCTATCAAGGAGCACTTCATAGATACGACACGAACCAAAATCATAGTGGGCAATATAAGGAATATGACAAGACACGCGAGGCAATTCCCAGGGTAGGATTCTACTATTTTTCACGTCCAGACTAGTGGTAACGTATAGCAGCTACTACCGCCCACCTCGGAACACACTCCCATAATCAAATCGAAGGTGGCCACCAAATCAATTACAAAGTAACAGATATGGTATTGAAGAAGTGTGTCTAATCGGAGGTGCAACCTCACTTGGCCCAAGATAGCTCTTGTTTTAGTCGTCTCAAGCTAACCCAAAGGTCAGGGATACATTCTTATCTCATACCTGTAGCATTCGCCAAACCATTCTACTTCATTATGGATTCTCCACCATGTGCATAGTTGTTAAAGTGGCTTCGGAATTGGCAGAGAGTATGACAATACCTGACCTTGGACTTTTTAACAACCAATTGTTATATTTTTCACACCATGGTCATTTTATAAAACATTTTCAATAATAAATCCAGAAAACAATTTATACTTTCATATCAATGTATCCGTATACTTATGCCAAAAGTATAAATATATTCATAGATACCGAGGAAGGTTTACTTTCAATCCATTTCGAAAATAATTTATAAATCTTTCTTAAACCATTTATAAACTATTTATTATGCTATAAAACAATTTATGTAGCTATTTATAAGTTCCAAAACAGTTTACATGCCTTCTCCTTTTCATAAACTTCTATGCAAATTCCTTTAATACGCTTCCGAATTCCCTTTATACCAGTTCTTTATAAATCCCCTTTATAAAATCCTTTAAACGTTTATAAACTCCTTTATAATACCATTATAAAATTCTTTAACAAAATCCATTATAAAATCTCTTATAAAACTTTTATAAATTCTTTACAAAACCATTTTACAAAATCCTAAAATCTTTTTATCTATTAAAGTTATTATAGAAGTCTATATTTGTTATCTTAAATCAAAATTATATTTAGAATATTAAATTAAATTCGAAATATATATTAAAATATATTAAATATTTTATTAAACTAATTTTAAAAAATAAAATATATTTTTAAAACTAAATAAAATTATAATTTAAAATCTTAAATTTACATTTAAAACTATATATTAACATATAATTTGAAGCTTAAAACATATAAAATAAATTATTTTCCAAATATAAATTTTTAAATAAAATGATTAAATTAAATTTAAAATAAAATCAAATTTATAAATCAAACATATTTTACCATTAAGAAAATAATTTAAAACTGACCAATGGTGTCCGTATATATTTTTCTACCCTATGGTCAATTGATTAGGTATGTATCATTTCAACCCAAAATAGTTAAATTTCCCAGGTATATATCATTTCACCTCCTATCCTAAATCAACAATTTACAAATCAATAAAATTGCTCGGGTTTATCATTTCAACCCATATCGATTTTCCCTAACCTATAAGATCATTCGAGTACGTATAATTTCAACCCATAGTGATAACAGAGCTATAAACATCTAATCGTCCAAAATGTCGACAAATAACATCATCACAATCAACATCCAAATCGGCCAATAAATCACAATAATTAACTGATTATCATTATTAGGTATTTAACTATCAAGTTAATTCCCATTTCAAATTTGAACTATCAATCCAAATTTCCTATCATTTTAATTCATATCAATTTAAATGTCAGTTAAATTTACCAAACAACAGTAAATCAAATTTAAATTACTTCATGATGTCAATTTAACTAACATAAAAATATTTCAGTCAATCGTAAGCATATAAGACAGTCACATTTTAATTGAGACCTAAAATTTTCCAGCTTCAAATAAATTTCAAACCAACTCCATGACGTAGCCTTCATCGATACGTTTCCAAAGGCCTCTTGTTTAGCCCAAATCGGACCTCGTATGGAAAAGTTATTATTTAATTAGCATTTATGTTAATAATTAAAATAAATAAATAAATAACAATAATAAAAAAGATAATGTATCTCATCTGCCTCACATTCGTTCTTCCCAGTCGTGAAACCCATAAGCACGCGACGAACATCAACCTGCGCGCTCAACCAACTCGACTGAAGACCTATCAACGACCATCACCATGTGCGCGCCTGCTCCCTCTGCCACCACCCCAGGCGCAGTGCCTTCCGCTGCCTATGTTCATCTAAAAAACTAATAAAACACATGATCTTTGATCAAAGATCATGGAATCCATAACGAAATAAAATGAATCCACCGATGGATGTAACACATCGTGCTCTACACTTTTGCTTTTAGAATCGAACAATTTCAACGCATGGATTATAAGAAATTGTTGAAGGGAGATTCCTCCGTTTTTGGCTATTGAAATGTTTGATCGATAGTGGTTGATATTAGCTAGGGTTAGGATTTGACTATATGAACGTGACCTAATATTAGCTCCGACCCAAAAGACACGTGAAATTTTCAAACTCCAAATGAAGCATGACGCCTGGCATTCATAATGCTTTACCCCTATTCCAAACACAATGGAACTAGTTTCGAGGACTAATTAGATTGTATTTAGAAGATAGCTTTATTTTAGTTAAAGTTCTAAAAATAATTCCACACATTTCGAGCTCGCACGATCAAACGATAAGTCCGATCACACGTAACTTGAAATTCTACAGTAACTCACGGTTACGGATCCGATGAAACTAGTTTCTTCAAAATCCAAGATAGTAGCCAAAATGATTATTTTTTCTCGTAAATTTTAATAAAAAATTTGTGACGACCCTGACTCGACCTTCGAAGAGCGATATCGAATACTTCACCCCATATTCGAATGTCGCATATTCAAACGTCGAATACAGTTCGTCCAGATCTTATAACACATTAAGTATAACAACACAGCAGAAGAAAAACAATATATCATTGATATACATCATGAATACAACATGGTTACAACAATATTTGAGACAATATATAACAGCGGCAAAGATAACAATGAAAGAGATAACTCCAACATGATCTTCAAAAGAGAGTGAATCCACAAACTACATCTCCAATCCAGAGCTCCAAAGCTCCTTAGCAAACAACTCACATACCAAAATCTCAAACCACCATCAAGTTGAAGTTAAGCAACTCCAATCCCAGAGAAAAAAATGCGATCGCCAAATCCAAAGGCTGAAAGCTGTTGACTCTATATCTACTAGCTGATTATTTGAAAATATGACTCTAGGCTGCCCTGTGGAAAATTGTGGGTACCAAGATTTTAGAAAGGGAACAATAAACTCCAGGTCAGTCATGTGGCTGGTGTTAGCAAACAAAAACATCTTTTTGAAAACCAAAACAACCAAAGCATTCAAAATTGAAATCCGCTATGCTTTTTGGAAAATGAAACTGCCATAAGGCCTCCCGCCACACACACAATGCAAACGCACAATTGGAGGAGATTTCTCCTTATGATAGTCAAACATGCTTGATACACAAATTCCTTTCGATATTATTATTAGTGCATAGTGCAGAAAACATTTGCAAACATACGTACCATTATAATATGCCTACTATAGCTACCATATTAGATGGCAGGTTCTACAACTAAAACTGTACAAGGCGTGTATTGGTGATTGGATTTCCAACAAATGGTCAGACAAAGGAACTTCCTGGGCCACATGGGTACGCCTCTAGAGGGACGCCCCGAGAACATAACCAACTTTCTGCCAACACAAGGCCTGGTTACCTCTGTAACTAGGTAACAACTACACGATTAACGCCATCCCTCGGTCGTTACCGACCTTTATTCGAGCGCTCAACACCAACAAACACAAAGCAATAGATTTGCAGCAACCACATAGGTCAAATATCTGGGCTCCATGTCATGATACCACCTTTTCTAGAAGGAAATGGACATACCCTAAAGGGCGCGACCCTCTTAACCTTGCGGCATTCTTTCCGTTTCAACCATTTTTGGGTTGTGAGGTCCTGACGAGGTCCCGTCCACAAAGCTACGCTTTATACAAAAGCCATGCTTCGATCAACAAATGATCAGCAACACTTCGTATGCCACATTACCAAATTGGGAATGTATTACTAGTAACCATCAACTACATAACTTCTGAGCTCACATGTCTAAGAGAAGGGTGTTAAGCTAAGAGAATAAATTCTCCGCCACCAAAAAGAAATGTATTTGATAGAAACCTGCTTTACGTCTCAAAGTATAATGTCAGACACACATCCATACAAGTCTGTTTTGAGTTCGAACAGAACCGAAGGCACTTCAAAAGATGCCCTTGCAATCGGGTATTCACAATCCAGATCAGACTCCCCATCATATATGGAGATCTCTATACCGACGTGACTCAGTGCAGAGACATTCAACGGGTAATCCTTTGGTTCTCGAAAATACCCGGTCTTCACCACCAGTCTTTAAATGCTATCCATTTACGTCATATCATTATTCGAAATGGATTATATGAAACAAAGTCATCTCCCGGCTAAATTGAATAATAAGCACTTAATTTTAAAAAGCATATGGATATATAGGATCTTAGTTAATCACAACTTTAAGTCCAAAACTTTTCTTTTGAATGGTTTAAACCTAATCAATTTCATTAATTAATTAACCTTTAATTAATTATCCTCAAATTAATTACCTAAATTATTTAATCACATAAATTTATTTACCTTAAGTTAATTACAAAATTAATTGACCCTTAATTAATAAATCATCCCTTAATCACTTTGATTAAGTAATTATTTTTAAGTAATTAATTAACTTAATTAATAAATCCTCTAATTAATTGCATTAATTATTCTTTAATTTAATCACAATAATTAATTAGCCTTAAATTAATTACATAAGGTAATTAGTTTTAAAAATCGATTTACACAAAGTAATTGGCTTTTAAATTAATTACACAAAGTAATTATCCAACCATTAACTATATAAAAAAAGCATTTAATCTTTTAGAAATAAATATTGAAATTTATTTAAAACCTTGTTAATAAATTTACATTTTAAAAAAAATTGATTTATATTCCTTTAAAAACTTATTCAATTTAATAAACTTTAAAACATGATCAACATTCATTTGGAAACTAAACTTGTTAACTCCACAAAAGAAAAACCTGGACCATCGCTTGTTTTTCCCGAGCATAACTCCGAGCTACTCGCTCTCAATCTATTTCTCCGGGACAAATCAAAAAATGCTTCAAGTAAATCCCGTGAAACTCACTTTTCTTCCCCAATCTCAATCAAACCCATATATGAAATACACACGTGCATGTGTATGCCCTCGCCTCTGACTATCTCACCACCGCGACACCACCCCCTAGTCCCTCGTCGCCACCCAATCCAAACTTGCCACTATGCCAATGCAAAAGTCATCTCTATCAAAAATCGATCATTGGCGCAACCCCAACTCGAACCAGCAACCAACTCTCACCATTAATCAACCTAATGCATCACCGGCCGACCATTAATGCACATGCCACCTCCCTCCGATGAAGGCACTACCATGCAGCTATATTCTAGCCAAAATACCCAAACTCCGGTTGCCCCTCTTCGCCTCAAGATCATCGCTACACAACCCAGGCTAAAACCCTTCTTAAACACTATTACGACGTCGACTAATCACCACAATGATCTGAAACTTATACCATCATTTTTCTTGCGACTACATGACCTTCAACTACATCCATCCT
Organism: Allium cepa; assembly: GCA_030765085.1. NCBI lineage: Eukaryota > Viridiplantae > Streptophyta > Magnoliopsida > Asparagales > Amaryllidaceae > Allium > Allium cepa. The sequence goes on from CM060941.1 coordinate 515,855,728, forward strand.
TGATCGCGATAATTATTGCAGTGTGGATTGTCGAAAATCAACGATCATAGCTATTTCGCTTAACTCGTGATTCCGTATGATTTTCAAATCTAAAAATCTTGATCTTATTCTTAAAATTCATCATTTTGCAACTTCAATCAAGTTATAAATTCAAAACAAGAAATTTCAAACATTAATTTTCTAATTTTGTTTTATTTTTACTGTTATATATTATTTTTGAAAAATTCGCTGAGTATTTTCACTTGCCATTATTTTTAAAAAATGAATTTACATTGTTGATCATCTTCCTTCTTATGATCTTAGCTTAATATGGATGATATAGAGAGAAATCAAATTTTAGAACTTAATTTGAAACCCTGTACTATGAACAGAAGTTGATTTTCTTGTCTTCAGACATACAAACTCAACATTTTATATATACACACACACACGTATGTGTGTGTATAACATATTCACATCCATGCAACAGTTGTCACTACTCTACTTCACCGAATTAAACACATAAATCACAGTGTAAACCCAAATTTAAGTTTTTAATATGGGGGTTTGCTCACCTGGCAAAGAAGAACAGAGAAAGCCTGTAGTTTTGCTTTTGATCTTGCATTTCCTACTTGCTTTTTGAATTTGAGTCTATGTTGAATTGCATTTGAATCTACTTGATCTTGAGATGATCTGATACTTGCTATAGAACTGAAACCTGATTCCATTTTTGAGTTGTGCTTTGATTCTTGCTAGCTTGAGTTAATTAATTCAGGTTAAAGATTGCTTCAGGTTAGATGCTTCAGATTGTTTTAATTTATTTAGTTTGTTTTTTTTCTCAGGTTTGAACTACTTTATTAGTTTGCAATAGTTTGTTTTGAGTTTTTTTTTCCTTTCTTTAAGTTTCGGTTTTGATTTTGAATGCAACTAAGAATAAGAAGGAAGGAGATAGATGTATATAAATAATCTTTGTTTCATTTTATTTATTATTAAAGAAATTAAGCCACTTGTTAAGTAAGATGACATTTGTCATTACATGTAATCTCATCCTTACAAATGTTAAAATGTAAACATTTTATGTTTAAACCCTTATTTTAAATTAATTTATAAATCGTGTTTTAAACCCTTGTTTTAAATTAATTACTTATGTTTTATGACTTAACACATGTATTATGTTTTAAATTTATAACTATACAAACTATCTTTATTCTTTTTAAAAGAAAATACATTTTAAATCCTTTTATCCAATCTTATTTTTATTAAAAATATTTATCTATATACATTTACTTTTATAATTATTTATATAACTTCTACATCATTTTACATATACATTATAACAAAAAAAAACTAAAATAAAATGTTTTCAAATACAATACAATTTTTAAAATAAGTATTTATTTATTTATATACATCTTTCTTTATCTTTATATTATATATATATAAGTCTTTTAAAATAAAGAATTTAACTTTTCAAATAGCTTGTGAAAATTTCTATATTAAATTCAAAACATAATTTTCAAACTACATATGCATACATATATATACATATTAAAATTTAGAAAACAACTTTTAAAATATAGAGTTTTAAATTCAATTTATTCATAATATATTTACTATTGAATTTCAAATCCAAATCTATTTATAAGACATTTAATTTTTTGAATTTCAAACCAAAATTTCCATCTCAATCATATCTATATACATTTTTATTAATAAACAAACAATTACCTTATTTTATTTTGAAAAATTAAAATTAACTCACCATTAAATTCACCATTTAATTCAAAAATTAATTTAAATTACCAATTTAAATTTGACTTAAAAACGAGATCGTTACAGATTCCCCCTTAAGAAAATTTCATCCTCGAAATTTGCTAGACAGGGAGACAATCAATGAATAGATGGAAAATGTTTTACCAGACAAAATTGAATATCTATTCTGCATTTGGCTTACCAAATCAGAATATCAACAATAATTATGAGAACGAACTCATTCAACATTTCACAAAGTATTCGGGTCAATAGGTTTACGAAATATGCAGGGCATTGGTTAGTCCAAAGAGATAACTAACCATTCGTAGAATATATGTAACAACCCTGTATTTTGTGATTATTTTAATTGTGTATTTTATTTATCTTAAATTGAATTTTTGATTTAAAACTTTATTTTATTTATTAAAATGAATAATTTTTGTTATTTTAAATATAAATTTTGATTTTTATGTGAATTATAATTTTAAACATGAATAAATAGAAAAGTTTCCAAAAAACTGGATTTTGGTCAATATGGTCAAACTTTAACTTTTAAATTTAAAATTTTAATATTTAAAATTTTGAATTTTATCTTTTATTATGAAAATAGATTAAATTTTAAGTATACTGCTTTTCGTTTCATTGAAATCTTATTAATATTGTGAAAGTTATGCCTTTTACAATATTGTGTGAAAATTTATTTATTTAACAATATTGTTTATTTTAATTCATATAAATAATATATTTTTTGTCATATCTTGTTATAATTTGTGTATATTTGTGTAATATGTCATATTATGTATATATTTTATTTTTAAAACATTTTAAAAGTATAGTTAAAATTTTCCAAAGTTAATTTTTGTAATTTCTAAGTTTGGTTTCAATTTATTAAATTATTTCTTTATTTCTTTTTCTATTTTTCTTAAATTATTTATCTATTTTCATTTTATTTTACTTTTTTTCATTTTCTAATTCATTTACTAAATTCCATTTGTTTTATTTGATTTAAAGAAAATGGAAATCCTAAGAGACAAAAAATCTTCATTTGCTTATGACTTTTCAAATACATTGCCTTTTCATTGTGTGGTCGTCCACCACATCTCTTGGCCATGAGTTCTTATTCATTTCACGTGAGAAACTTCTCATTTGCATCTCATTTCTCTCAGCTAAACATTTCTGAAATATTTTGGTAAAGTCTTCTTCCTATTTTTTTCTACTTTTCATCTTCTTTTTACTTATATTTTTGTCATGCTTTGCCATAGTCTTGATCGGCCATAGCCCCTCCATCTCCTCCACCGTCCAGCACCACCACATCCATGGTCACATCACCCTTATCTCCACTCGTCTTGACCAGGTCGTGACCTGCTGATGCAGCACACCTTGCCTTGAGTCGCGAGCGACCTAACACCTTGTTTGAGTCGCTTGAGCGACCTAACGAGATATGCGAGCGACCTAACACCATGCTTGAGTCGCCTAAGCGACCTAACGAGATATGCGAGCGACCTAACACCATGCGTGAGTCGCCTGAGCGACCTAACGAGATATGCAAGCGACCTAACACCATGCCTGAGTCACCTGAACGACCTAACGAGTTATGCGAGTTATACCAACTGCAACTTATGCCGCTATCTTCTTAAGTCACTCCTTTTTAAGTCGCTCCTTTTTTAAGTCGTTCACTTATGCTGCTTCTCTTAAGTCGCTTATATGCTTATGCCGCATCTCTATAGCCGCTTCTTTTTAAGTTGCCCAACCTCAAGCCGTTGATTTCTTATGTCGCATGAAGGCTGATTTAAGTCGCTCACCTATGCTGCTTCCTTAGGTCGCATTTGTTATGTCGCTATTTCCTTATGTCGTTCCTGAAGCTCATGTTCCTTATGTCGCTCCAGAAGCTTAAGTCATTCCTGTGCTTAGGTCGCTGATCTTCTTATGTCGTTATGTTGTATATTGTTATGTCGTTATGTCGTTGTATTGTTATGTCGCATGGTGTTGTAACTTCTTATGTCGTTGAGTCATATGTCACGTGTATTGTTGTACTGTTAAGTCGTGTAACGTGTAAATCGTGTGATGTTGGGTCGTGACTTGTTAAGTCGTACGTGTTAAGTCAGTCTGTGTGTTGTAATGCCTATAAATAGGGTTGTGTTGTCATTGTAAAAGGGAGTTGATTTTGAATAAAAAATTTGTGTGCGCTTTGGCCACTTTGTTGAAGTTGAGTGTGATCTCCTTCTTTTTTCCTTCTTCGGGTTATTCATGCGCGAATCAACGAAGTAGAAGCCAATTCTCGGTATCACTTGCGAGTGATCAACAATCGAATTGTAGATCTTTCAACACGGTATCTTACGGGATCAACGGGTTGGAGATAGCTAGATTTCGGCATCGCCACGTTCAACGGAATTGGGCATTTATCGTTCTATCAGGTTTACTTGACACGAAATCATTTCGTGAGGAAGAAAGTTGAGACAAATTGGTATCAAAACATTATTAGCACGTCTAAGTTTGTTAATCTGCTACATCACTATTTGGTATCAGAGCCATATCAGATCCGAGTCATATCAAAGCCAAGAGCCAAGTTAAATTGGGATTGGAGCTAAGTGAGATCAAGTTGAAGTTAAGTCGGAGCCGAGTTAAAGCAAGATAGGTCGGTGCCGAACCAAAGTTAGAGCCAAGTCAATTCAGATCCGAGACATATCAGTTCGTGTAGTTCATTTCAGAGATTGCGCCAAGTCAATCCAAGTCAGAACTGAGCTAAGTCAAAGTCGAAAACGAGTTAAAGAAAGTTAGATCGAAGCTAAGTCAAAGAACCGAGATTATTTGAAGATCATGCTTCCAAGACGTGCTAATCGTTATCATAATGTTGAGGATGTATATAGAAGACTGGAAGCTGAGCAGATGGAGCAGTGTATCAATGAAAAGTTCAATGAAGGTATTGAGAAGTTGGAGAAATTGATGAAAGACATGAATCAAGGTCAAAGGAGAACTTCACCAGTTTCGCACCAGAGTGGAAACAGGGTTTCACCATTAGTTTCGGGAGAAAGGAGAATGTCACCCAAATCTTATCGAGATAGAAGAGAATCGTCAGTTTCAATGAGGCGAGAACACCATGAGTATCGAAATGAAGAAAGAAGAACTCAACGTGGGTTTGAAGATGATCCTTATCGTGATGCTGAAAGACTGGGTAGAAGGGATATGCGTAGTCGTAGAGATGTAGATGGTCATGATCAATATCGACATACATATGATTTTGAGGAGGATGGTGATAGAGGAAGTATTCATTATCGAGATCGAGGCCAAGTGCAAAACCAATACATGGATTCAGAAAATGATCGTAAATGGGAGTCAGGTATGAGGATGGAAATTCCAGAATTCAAAGGTGGTATGCAAGTAGAAGAATTTCTTGATTGGTTGTCAAATGTTGAAGAAATTTTGGAATTAAAGGGGGTGCCTGAGAATCGCAGAGTTCAATTAGTTGCTACAAGACTAAGGGGAAGAGCTATAGCTTGGTGGCAGCAAACTAAACTAACTCGGGAGAGAATGGGAAAATCAAAAGTTGTCACTTGGGAGAAGATGAGAAAGATGATGAAAGAAACTTTCTTGCCATACAATTATCAATCTCTTATGTATCAACGTTTGCAGAATTTGGGACAAGGGACGGGGACAGTGAATGATTATGCAGATGAATTCTATCAATTGATTGCAAGGAATGATATTATGGAGACCGAAGAAGAGCTAACGGCTAGATATATTGGAGGGTTACGAATGCAGATTCAAGACATGGTTAATATGTTTAATCCAATGTCTGTTGCTGAAGCACATCAGAAAGCCTTAGCGTGGGAGAAACAAGGGAGACGATGAGGAGGTGTGTTTACGAGTTCTAATAACCGGAATAAGGGTGCTAGTAGCAATGCTAATGTTTCCAAGTCAGTCAGTACACCAATTGTCAAAGAAGTCGCTAAAGCAAAGGTCAATGACAGTATCAAATGCTATAATTGTTAGGAGTTTGGCCATAAAAGTAAAGAATGTACAAAGCCAAAGAAGAGAGCATTAGTTGCAGAGGAATGTGAGTATGAGGATGTGGAAGCTGAAGTTGATTATTCTCAACCATCGAAGTTTGATGAAAATGAAGATGAAGAAGTTGTGTCAGGAGATGAAGGATGTAACTTGATGATGAGGAGGTCTTGTTTAGTGCCAAAGCATGAGAATGATTCTAGTTGGCTAAGAAGCAATATCTTTCAGTCTACATGTACTATCTTGGGGAAGGTTTGTCGGTTTGTTATTGATGCGGGAAGCTGTGATAACATTATTTCTGAAGAAGCCGTTACGAAGTTAGGGTTGAAGACTGAAAAGCATCCTAGATCTTATAAACTGGCATGGCTAAAGAAAGGTGGAGAAGTGACAGTGGGAAGACGAGAATTTGTTACATTTTCTATTGGGAAGAAGTACAAAGATGATATATGGTGTGATGTGGTTGATATGGATGTGTCATTTACTATTGGGAAGACCATGGCAATATGATAGAGTTGTACAACATAATGGTCGCACCAACAGCTACAGTTTCATGTTCGAAGGTACTCAAATTACTTTGGTTTCTAAGAAGCGTGAACAAAGTGAAAGCAAGTCAGAGAAGAAGGTGGAATCAACTAGCCTATTATCTTCGAAAGAATTTGTTGAAGAGGTGAAAGATAGTGCTAAAATGTTTATGTTGATTGGGTATGAAGCAAGTGAAGATCTTGAAATTCCTGAGGAGGTTAGACCGGTGTTGAATGAGTTTGAAGATGTCTTTCCTGTGGAATTACCCAAGGAATTACCGCCGTTGAGAGATATACAACATCAAATTGATCTAGTGTCAGGTGCTGTTTTACCGCATAGGCCACATTATCGGATGAGTCCAAAGGAGCATGAAGAGTTGAGGAGACATGTTGAGGAGTTTCTTGAGCAAGGGCGTGTTCGAGAGAGTCTCGGTCCTTGTGTTGTACCAGCTCTGTTGGTACCGAAGAAAGATGGTTCATGGAGGATGTGTACGGATAGCAGGGCACTCAACAAAATAACTGTCAGATACATATTTCCTATGCCAAGACTTGATGATCTATTGGATCAACTTAGCGGGTCTGTAATCTTTTCAAAGATCGATCTTAAGTGTGGTTATCATCAGATTCACATAAGACCAGGTGATGAATGGAAGACAGCATTCAAGACTCGGGAAGGATTATATGAATGGCTGGTCATGCCGTTTGGTCTATCTAATGCACCAAGTACATTTATGAGGGTGATGAATCAAATTTTCAGACCTTACATCGGGAAGTTTGTTGTTGTTTACTTTGATGATATCTTGATCTATAGTGCAAGCACAGAGAAGCACATTCAACACTTGCGAAAGGTGTTAACTATTCTTCGTCAAGAACAGTTCTATGCAGCGACAAAGAAATTCGTGTTCATGATACCAAGTGTTTTATTTCTAGGTTATGTCATGTCCAAGGAGGGAATACAAGTGGACCAGAGTAAAGCAGACGCAATAAAAAATTGGCCACAACCCAAAACTATAACAGAAGTCAGAAGTTTCCATGGGTTAGCTTCATTTTATCGAAGATTTATACAGCACTTTAGTTGCGTAATGGCTCCTGTTACAGATTGTATGAAAGGAAAGAAGTTTTCATGGACGGAAGAGGCAGGATTTGCTTTTGAGCGAATCAAGGAACTTTTAACCTTAGCACTGATTCTAGTGTTGCCAGATTTTCAGTTACTATTTGAGTTACATACGGACGCGTCTAAAGTTGGAATTGGAGGAGTGTTGAGTCAGAAGGGTCGTCCAATTGCCTATTTCACTGAAAAACTTTCTGGAGCAAAGATGAGATACAATACTTATGATGTGGAGTTTTATGCTATTTTGCAGGCTGTGAAGCATTGGAGACATTACTTATTCCACAAAGAATTTGTTTTGTATACAGATCATGAAGCGTTGAAACATTTACAAGGGCAGAATAAAATTGCAGCTAGGAATGCATCGTGGATAGCTTATTTTTAGCAATTTACAGTTGTCGTAAAGCACAAGTCTGGAGTAACTAATCACATTGCCGATGCATTGAGTTGGAGGGAGAATTTACTGACAACCATCTGATTAGAGGTGATGGGTTTTGATTTACTTCCAGATTTTCTTACATCAGATTCTTATTTTTCCATGATCTTAGACAAAGTCAAGCAGGGAAGCATGGATGGATATTTGTTGGTTGATGGTTTTCTATTCAAAGGAAATTAGTTTGTATTCCGGATTGCAGTTTACGAATGAAAATTATCAAGGAATTACATAAAGAAGGACACGTGGGCCACGACCGTACTATGCAGTTGATTTCAAAGTCTTACTTTTGGCCGTTAATGAGGAAAGAAGTTGAAAAGTTTGTTCAGAGGTGCCATATTTGTCAAGTTTCAAAGGGGACCGCGACAAATACAGGATTATATTTGTCGTTGCCTATACCTACTAAGCCATGGGTGATGTTAGTATGGACTTTGTATTGGTTTTACCGACGACGCAACGTGGCAATGATTCTATCTATGTGGTGGTTGATCGGTTTTCAAAAATGGTACATTTTATTGCATGTAAGAAGACGACAGAAGCAATTAATGTCACACAGTGATACTTCAGAGAGATCTATCGTCTTCATGGGTTGCCTAAATCTATTATATCGAACAGAGACACTCGTTTTCTGAGTCATTTTTGGATGAGTCTCGGGACAAAGCTGAAATTTAGTAGTGCTTATCATCCACAGACGGATAGACAGACAGAAGTTGTGAATAGATCCCTTGGAAATCTATTAAGATGCCTCGTGAATGACAATTTGAAGAGTTGGGATTCCAAGCTGTGTCAAGCTGAGTTTTCACACAACCATGCAGTTGATCGTAGCACTGGGTTCAGTCCATTCCAGGTCGTTTACTCGACAATTCCTAAAGGACCATTGGATTTATCTATAGTACCACAGCAGAAAAGAGTGATCAAACGAGCTAGTGATTTGGTGAATGAGTTGCAAGAATGCGACAAGGTTGTACAGGAACGATTGCTTAAGGCGAATGAGAAATATAAGCAATCCGCAGATATCAAACGACGACATGTTGAATTCAAAGAAGGAGATTTTGTATATGCAGTATTGACTAGGGATCGATTTCCTATTGGTGCTTACAACAAGCAAGCTACTAGAAAGATTGGTCCTTTGGAGATCGTAAAGAAGATTAATGAGAATGCTTATCAGTTAGGATTGCCGGATCATATCCATACTGCTGACGTTTTCAACGTCAAACACTTGATTCCATATCATGGGAATAAGCATGTCGAAGAAGAGGAAAGTGTGAATTCGGGGACGAATTCTTTTCAACCAGGGGAGGATGATGTAACACACCTTGCCTTGAGTCGCGAGCGACCTAACACCATGCTTGAGTCGCCTGAGCGACCTAACGAGATATGCGAGCGACCTAACACCATGCTTGCTTCACCTGAGCGACCTAACGAGTAATGCGAGCGACCTAACACCATGCCTGAGTCACCTGAATGACCTAACGAGTTATGCGAGTTATACCAACTACAACTTATGCCGCTATCTTCTTAAGTCGCTCCTTTTAAGTCGCTCCTTTTTTAAGTCGTTCACTTACGCCGCTTCTCTTAAGTCGCTTATATGCTTATACCGCATCTCTATAGCCGCTTCTTTTTAAGTCGCCCAACCTTAAGCCGTTGATTTCTTATGTCGCATGAAGGTTGATTTAAGTCGCTCACCTATGCTGCTTCCTCAGGTCGCATCTTTTATGTCGCTATTTCCTTATGTCGTTCCTAAAGCTCATGTTCCTTATGTCGCTCCAGAAGCTTAAGTCATTCCTGTGCATAGGTCGCTGATCTTCTTATGTCGTTATGTTGTATATTGTTATGTCGTTATGTTGTTGTATTGTTATGTCGCATGGTGTTGTAACTTCTTATGTCGTTGAGTTGTATGTCGCGTGAATTGTTGTACTGTTAAGTCATGTAACGTGTAACTCGTGTGATGTTGGGTCTTGACTTGTTATGTCGCAGGTGTTAAGTCGGTCTGTGTGTTGTAATGCCTATAAATAGGGTTGTGTTGTCATTGTAAAAGGGAGTTGATTTTGAATAAAAAATTTGTGTGCACTTTGGCCACTTTGTTGAAGTTGAGTGTGATCTCCTTCTTCTTTCCTTCTTCGGGTTATTCATGCGCGAATCAACGAAGTAGAAGCCAATACTCGGTATCACTTGCGAGTGATCAACAATCGAATTGTAGATCTTTCAACACGGTATCTTGCGAGATCAACGGAATTGGGCCAAATTGGTATCAAAACATTATTAGCACTTCCAAGTCTGTTAATCCTCTGCGTCACTTTTAATAGTGACGCAGCGGATTTAACTTTGACGTGCTAATAATGCTTGGATTCAAATTGACGCAACTTTCTTCCTCACGAAATGATTTCATGTCAAGTAAACCTGATAGAACGATAAATGACACAAAGTCCTCTCTCGGCTAAACCGAAAAACGAGCTCTTAATTTAAAATCATATGGATATATGGGATCTTAGTTGAGTCACAACTTAAAGTCCAAAACCTTTATTTAGAATGGTTTAAACAAATTTCCACTTTTTAATCTTTTAAACAAAAAGATTCACTTACAAGGTTCACCAATCTTTCACAAAGATTCATTCATAGTTATTCCAATTCCAAATCTTTTATACAAAAGATATACCTTTAAGATCCGCTTCAATTTTGAAAACAAACTTCACCAATTTTTCACAAAGATTCATCTATGGCTTTCAAAACAATTCCATTTCAAATTTGAAACCCCTTTCAACAAAAGCTAGAAACCCTTTCTTTATTTTAAAGCTATTATTATTTGAAAACAAATACATTTTGTTTTGGAAAAATCAAATCAAATATACACAAGTTATAGCCTTTAAAAGTATAAACTAGAAAATCAATGAACTGCCGTATTATTAGCAAGTTCTAATTTAAATTAAATTCAAATTCCCAAACAATTTATTTAAAATAGTTTTAAATCCATATATAGAAATTGTATCAACCTTTCAAACTATGATTTCCAAAATAATTTCAAATAATATTTTACAAGATATAGTATGTTCAATTTCAAAAATAATTTCAAATAATATGTAACAAGATATGGTATATTTAAAACTAAATTTCAATTTCAAAACTTCCCTTGCTTTTCATAATCAATTCAATTCCATTTCCAAAACCATTTGGATTCAAACATCAACTTTTAAACAAAATAATATTTAGATTTCAAAATATCTGTGACTTAACCGATTTCTTCGTGAAATCCATATTTGTTGTGTATGGTAGTCCAGGGGTTTTACACAATAGTGCAATATCATCAATCATCACAATCCAAACACAGCAACATCAATAAGCGGTATAATCCTATATCGCTTATCTTTATTCATACAGATTCATAAATAAATAATATAAAGTCATCGTAGATAAATAAATTATATTCTTCACAGCTCAAATCAAAATAATTCATATCACAAAGCATCACACATCAGGGACATCAAACAATTTAAAGCATTTAGTACCATCCAAGCATCCATAAGTAAGATCAATTAACCATCTGATTAATTTAAATCAGATTAATTATGAATTACTAATTCTAGTTAATTAACATTAATTAATTACAAACTATATTAATTAATTATCTTTTAATCATTTGTTAATTAGCCTTTGATTAACCTTTAAAAATAAATTAATCAACCTTAAATCATTAAATAATTAACCTTTAATTATTTAATTATTATTTAATTAATTATTCTTAATTAATTAACCCTTAATTAATTATTCTTAATTAATTACGATAAGTGATTATCCCTAATCAATTTCATTAATTAATTAACCTTTAATTAATTATCCTCAGATTAATTACCTAAATTAATTAATCACATAATTTATTTACCTTAGGTTAATTAAAAAATTAAATAACCTTTAATTAATAAATCATCCCTTAATTACATTCATTAAGTAATTATTTTTAAGTAATTAATTAACTTTATTAATAAATCCTTTAATTAATCACATTAATTATTCTTTAGTTTAATCACAATAATTAATTACCCTTAAATTAATTACACAAAGTAATCAGTTTCAAAAATTATTTTACACAAAGTAATTGGCTTTTAAATTAATTACACAAAATAATTATCCAACCATTAACTATATGAAAAAAAAAATTAATCTTTCAGAAATAAATCTTGAAATTTATTTAAAACATTGTTCATAAATTTACTTTTAAAAAAAGTTGATTTATATTCCTTTATAAACTTATTCAATTTAACAAACTTTAAAACTTGGTCAACATTCATTTGAAAACTAAACTTGTTTACTCCACAACAGAAAAACCCAGGCCATCACTTGTTTTTTCCGAGCACAACTCTGAGCTACTCGGTCTCAATCCATTGCTTCGGGACAAATCACAAAATGCTTCGAGTAAATCCCGTGAAACTCCCTTTTCTTCACCAATCTCAATCAAACCCATATACGACATACACGTGTCCACGTGTACGCCCTCGCCTCTGACCATCTCACCACCACGACACCACTTCAGTCCCTCGTCACCACCCGATCCAGGCTTGCCACTATGCCGATGCAAAAGTCATCTCTATCAAAAATCGATCATCGGTGCAACCCCAACTCGAACCAGAAACCAACTCTCACCACTAATCAACCTAATGCATCGTCGGCCGACCATTGCTGCACATGCCACCTACCTTCGATGAAGGCCCTACCATGCAGCTATCTTCGAGCCAAAACACCCAAACTCCGTATTCCCCTCTTCGCCTCAAGATACTGCGACACAACCCAGGCTAAAACCCTTCTTAAACCCTATTAAGACGTCGACCAATCACCACAATGATCTGAAAATTATGCCATTATTTTTCCTGTGACTACCTAACCTCCAACTACCTCCACCTTTGATCGCGACAATTATTGCTATGTTGATTGTCGGAAATCGACGATCATAGCTATTCTGTTCAGCTCGATATTCCATATGATTTGCAAATCTAAAAATCTTGATCTTATTCTCAAAATTAATCTTGCAACTCCAATCAAGTTATAAATTCAAAACAAGAAATTTCAAACATCAATTTTCTGACTTTGTTTTATTTTTACTATTATATATTATTTTTGAAAAATTCATTTAGTATTCCCACTTTCCATTATTTTTAAAAATGAATTTACATTGTTGTGATCATATTCCTTTTTAAGATCTTAGCTTAATATGGATGATATAAAGAGAAACCAAATTTTAGAACTTAATCTAAAACCCTGTACTTTAAACAGAAGTTAATTTTATTGTTTTCAGACATACATACTCGACATTTCATATATATATATATATATATATATACACACACACATAACATATTCACATCCATGCAACAGTTGTCTCTACTCTACTTCACAGAATTAAACAAATAAATCACAGTGTAAACCCAGATTTAAGTTTTTAATAGGTAGGTTTGCTCACCTGGCGAAGAAGAACAGAGAAAGCCTTTAGTTTTGCTTTTGATCTTGCATTTCCTACTTGCTATTTGAATTTGAGTCTATGTTGAATTGCATTTGAATCTACTTGATCTTGAGATGATCTGATACTTGCTATAGAGCTGAAACCTGATTCCATTTTGAGTTGAGCTTTGATTCTTGCTAGCTTGAGTTAATTAATTCAGGTTAACGATTGCTTCAGGTTAGATGCTTCAGGTTGTTTTAATTTCTTTGGTTTGTGTTTTGTTTCTCATTTGAACTACTTTACTGGTTTGCAATAGTTTGTTTTGAGTTTTTTTTCTTTCTTTAAGTTTTGGTTTTGATTTTGAATGCAACTAAGAATAAGAAGGAAGGAGATAGATGTATATAAGTATACTTTATTTCATTTTATTTATTTTTAAAGAAATTGAGCCACATTTTAACTAAGTTAACACTTGTCATTACATGTAATCTCTTCCTTACAGATGTTAAAATGCAAACATTTTATGTTTAAATCTTTATTTTAAATTAATTTACAAATTGCATTTTAAACCCTTGTTTTAAATTGATTACTTATGTTTTATAACTTAACACATATATTACGTTTTAAATTTATAACTATACAAACTATATTTATTCATTTTAAAAGAAAATACATTTTAATTCTTTTTATCAAAACTTATTTTCATTAAAAATATTTATGTATATACATTTACTTTTATAATTATTTATATAACTTCTAAATCATTTTACAAATACATTATAACAAAAAAATTTAAAATAAAACGTTTTCAAATCCAATACAATTTTTAAAACAAGTATTTATTTTTTTATATACATCTTTCCTTATCTATATATTTATATATATCTACAAGTCTTTTAAAATAAAAATTTTAAGTTTTCAAATAGCTTTTGAAAATTTCTATATTAAATTCAAAACATAATTTTCAAACTACATATACATATATATATATATATATTAAAATTTATAAAACAACTTTTAAAATACAGAGTATTAAATTCTATTTATTCATAATATATTTATTATTGAATTTCAAATCCAAATCCATTTATAAGATTTTTTTTTGAGTTTCAAACCAAAATTCTATTTCAATCATATTTATATATATTTATGTTAATAAAAAAATAAATACCTTATTTTATTTTGAAAAATTCGAATTAACTCTCCACTAAATTCACCATTAAATTCAAAAATTTATTTAAATTACCAATTTAAATTTGATTGAAAACGGGATCGTTACAAAATTTCAAATTATTCACTTTTAAATCCAAATTTAAATGTTAACATTCTTCATTCTTGTTTAAATAAAATTTAAATCAATTTCCAATATCATTTTCGTTCATATTAATTTAAGATTAAATTATTTTAATAATTCCAATATTAAATTTAAACAATTTAATTGTCTAATAAATTACATTAATATATCATAGAATTTCAAATAAATTTTAGTTTTCGACAAATATTTCATTTCTATCTAAATAATCCAATATTTATTTTTAAATTCCTATTATTGATAACAAACACACTCAATACGTAGAATCCATTTTAATATTTGATATTGCTAAAATCTTTGAAATTGTTTATTTTAGAAAAATTTATTATATCCAATAAACTACAATAATAAATCATTAAATTTTATTTCTAACTATTTTTTATCCAATAATCACATTAAATTCAGTAATTTTAAATAGTTAAAAATACGGGTCGTCGCACTCTCACTCACTCAAAACTTTTCGTCCTCTTAAATACAGGATTTCACATTTGATATATTTTATTCAAAATAATCCTTATAAACATTAAAATCTTATTTACAAAACTTTTACTAGGCTTATATTACACCACTCCGATGTCGATTTATGGAAATTACAAATTACATATAAAAAAGGTTACAAAAATAAAATAAAAAACTTAATATTTTTCTAACACCCGGATTTGCGAAAAAATTCAGCAGAGTCACCTTCGCGCGGTTTGATCGAAAAATGTTTACAATATATATGACCCAAATATATATCAAATATACATCTCGTTTAATGATGAGGCATAATGTAGGGAAATATATAAAAGTGCGGTATGTAATCTGAGAAACGTATCTTATTATTATTATAATATGAGCGAGTTCGCTCATATTAAGCGGGTAAAAGCAAAATATAATCCGCGTGTGTGTCCAAACGGTCTTTGTATATACCTATCTCAACTCAGATTAGAATATTTGTTACTTATAAAGGATTTAGCGACATATATGAGTTAAATAGAATCAAATAGCGTGAATTTTTAATCCAAATCTTAGGAACAAGCTCAAATACACAACATACAATAATCATATGCAATCAAATAGTTATAACAATGATTTGTAGCAAAAGAAACCATTCAATAGTTATTAATATTCATCTAATTGAATCCAAATTATCAAAATTTACATTTCCAATGTCAATATTAAATTTATACACTTCATTCTTATTACACCTATTTTTTATTAACATTTAATTGGTTTACTTCAAATTTATTCATATCTATTACATTCACATTCAATTTATTCAATTCATTTGTTAAATTCCAATTGTTTCACATTTTGTTTAACATATTTCATATAAATTCATTTATGAAACATTTATAAAATTATTTTATTTAACCTTGTTTAAGTTAAAATTTATTTCACTATCACTTAGTATATTCACTTTGATACTAATATCATTTATAAATCATTTCATAAATCATTTATATTTATAATTGACATTTTATAATATGCCACTCATTTTTATTATTATTTCATAACTTAAGTTCATATTAATCCATTGGTTCACTTTAGTAGTTTATTTCATTCATTCAAGTTCATATTAATAATATTACTTAGGTAAATTTTATTCACAACTCAATTCATATTAGAAAAATTGTCACACTTAATTCATTTAACTTCTCTTAAGTTAACTTCAATTTATAATTTATTCATTAACTTATTTCATATTCAATTAGATACCATTCAGTTTTATTGAAATATATTATATTTGGATTTAATTTATTTACATCCAATTCAAATTAAATTCAATTACCCATATTAATTTTACATACACTCATTTTTCATTCAATTTCTTTCACAATTCAAATTGCATTTCATTTTAAAATTCAAGTTCGTATTTATACAATTAATTCATTTTATAGCTTAAGTGCAATTAATTCACCTTACTAATTTATCTAGTTCCATTCAAATCCTACTCAATTTATTTAATCTTTATTGAGCTAAATTTATTTCATTTAATCCATTACTCAGTTTATTTAACTCTATTTTTTAGAAGAAATTCTTGTCTTTCACATTCAACAAATTTTAAAAAAAAATTAGCTTAATATTTCTCAAATCTATAAGTTATACGACTTGATTCACTTAAAGTTTTATTTTATTATTTTATCTAATTCATTTTAAAAACAACACATTTTATTCAAGTTTTCTTGAGTTAAACTTCATTTTATTTACTTCATTTCACTAACTCAATTTATTTAACATTTCTTAGGTTAACACATTATTTCATATCTCCATATATGAATCTTCTTTTGTTTTTTAACCAAAAATATTCAACAGTTCAAAATTTAATTTTTCTTCCTGTTCAAATCTGTAAGTTATAAACTTATCTTTATCTATACTATTTTAAATTATAAGTTCAAAAATATTTCATATATTTATCAAATCATACTTGGAATATTTTCACAATAAAACTTGCTTTAACTGAAAATTTATTTCTTCTGGTAGCAATTCTCACTCAAAGACTCAAAAATAAATACCAGCGATGCTGCAGTCATCCACGGGATTATTTCCCAATGATTAGAGTGAGTCCAATTCTTTATTCCTTTCAAAAATCTTTTCAAAATATATTTCAAATTAAACACTTTCAAATAATATTATTATTAAATTTGAATTCTTTGAAAACAATTTTGAAAGCCACAGGTCTTAAATTAAAAAATTCTTAGCTTTTAAATCTCTTCTATTTATAAGTTATAATATAAATATACTCATACAATTTCATTACTTTATTACCAAAACATTTCACAAATTTACAACCTTGTTATCTTAAACAATTTCTTATTGTAGTTAGTTTTCAATTCAATTTAATTATCAAACGCTTCATGAAATAGAATTCACAACGTTTTTATTTTATTCAACCAATAATCAATGACAACTAAATATTATCATCTTCTAACAACTAACATCCATTTAAAATTATCATTTTGTATATATAAAATATAATTTAAGTAAAGTTATTTCATTTACCTGATTTTAAAACAATATTATGTCCATTTGCCTCGTTTAATTATTTAGAAACCCCTATCGATAACATGGCATCCCATGCATCGAACAGAATTTATAAACAACTAAACCACTAAGTAAACACAATATAAAACATTTTATAACACTAACAAGTACGCTCTCGCATATATATACACTCAAAAAAATTCATTCTAGGGGATTACTACCCTTTCTCTAATGAGTCAAACTCCATAAAGCTAAGGTTTCAGCTAAATCAAAGCTCTAATACCAACTATAACGACCCACTTTTTTGGAGGGTTTGAATCAACAGTAAACCATACATGTCAACCAAACCATTAAAAAGGGAGGATTGTCAATAGGGTAAATAAGAAAATAAGAGAAAAGGAGAAAAACAAAACACAGAATCTCACAGCGGAATGAAAAAATATAGTAATCAAATAAACAGTTCGTGAAGCTATTTTGCAAATAACATTTGATTACACTTTTATAATATAATCAGAGTTATACATATAGCAGGTACAATAGGATAACGCAGCGGAACAATATGATGCAGTGTAATGATACTAATAATATAATATACCAAACTCCGTCTTCGTCCCCCAAAAATAAAGTCTTCAACACTGAAAATGCTTTGGCTAACCCGAGTGTAATGACAAAACACTCGAGTCAAAACTAAAAATTCTTATGAAAGTTAAATCAACAATAAATAAATATGAGTGTAATGGCTTTAGAGATGTTTATGGATTTTACATCTCCTATCCAGTGTACAACATGCATGCAATAACTTAAGAGATGTTTTGGGATTATCCTTCTCCTAAGGATCTGTTAAACTATTTATATGTAGTAATACATGCTTTATATGTAGTGTCTATCGGTAAAGTAAACTATGAAAATAGCGTTAAGACGTTACCTATGTCCCCTTTAAGCACATTTTATGTAAATGTCGTAGTCTATACAGTACTGTAAACTTCACCAAATAGGTGGGCTATCAAGGAGAACTTCATAGGTACGACACAAAACAAAATCGCGGAGGGCTCGATAAGGCATATGACAAGAGACACAAGGCAATGCTCAGGGTATGATTATATCATTTTGCATGCCTACATAGAGGGTAATGCATAGTAGTTACTACCGCCCACATCAGAACACGCTCCCATAATTAAATCGAAGGTAGCCAAAAAATCAATCACAAAGTAACAGATATAGTATCGAAGAAGCATGTCCAATTGGAGGAACGACCACACGTGGCCTGGGATAGCTCCTATTTAATCATATCAAGCTGACCCAAGGTAAGGGCTGTGTTCTTACCTCATACCAGTAGCATTCGCCAAATCATCCTACTTCGTTTTGGATTTCTCCACCACGTGCATAGTTATTAAAGTGGTTTTGGAATTGGCAGAGAGTATGAAAATATCCGACCCCGGTCTCATTAACAACCAATCGTTATATTTTTCACATGTGGTCATTTTATTAAACATTTATAATAATAAATCCAAAAAACAGCTTATACTTTCATAACAAGATATCTGTATACTTATTCCAAAAGTATAAATATATTCATAAATACCGGAGAAGATTTCTTTCAATCAATTTCGAAAATAATTTATAATCTTTCTTAAACCAAGTATAAACTATTTATTATGCTTTAAAACCATTTATAAAGCTATTTATAAATTCCAAAATAGTTTACAGTTCTTCCAACTTTTCATAAACATCTATGCAAATTCCTTTAAAATGCTTCCAATATACAACTTCTTTATAAAGCCCCTTTATAAAATCTTTTAAACATTTATAAACTCCTTTATAAAACCATTATAAAATCCTTTATAAACATATATTTTAAAATCCTTTTATAAAATCCATTATAAAATATCTTACAAAACATTCATACATTCCTTACAAAACCATTTTATATAGCTCTAAAATCTTTTACAAAAGTCTTTTTATCTATTAAAGTTATTATAAAAGTCTATATGTATTATCTTAAATCAAAACTATATTTGTTGTGTTAAATTTAATTTAAAATATATATTAAAACTACATTAAGTATTTTATTAAATTAATTTTTAAGCTGTAAAATATATTTTTAAAACTAAATAGAATTATAAGTTAAAATCTTAAATTTACATATAAAACCTTATATTAATTAATAATTTAATGCTTAAAACATATAAAATAATTATTTTCTAAATAATTTTTTTAAATAAAATCATTAAATTAAATTTAAAATAAATTAAAATTTATAAATCAAACATACTTTACCATTTAGAAAATAATTTAAAATCGAAAAACGGTGTCCGTACATAATTTTCTACCCTATGGTCAAATGATTGGGTATGTATCATTTCTACCCAAAATAATTAAATTTCCCAGGTATATATCATTTCAACTCATATCCCGAATCAACAATTTCGAAATCAATAAAATCGCTCGGGTTTATCATTTTGACCATAATGATTTTTCCTAACCTACAAGATCATTCGGGTATGTATCATTCTAACCCATAATGACATTAAAGACATAAACATTAAATCATCCAAAATGTCGATAAATAACATCCATCATAATCAACATCTAAATGGGCCAATAAATCACACAATTACAAGTTATCATTATTAGGTATTTAACTAACAAATTAATTTCGATTTCAAATTTGAACAGTCAATTAAATTTCCTATCATTTTAATTTATATCAACTTAAATGTCAGTTAATTTTGCCAAATAACAGTCAATAGAATTTAAATTACTTCATGATGTCAATTTAAGTAAATAAAAATATTCTAGTCAATCGTGAGTGTATTAAACACTCAATTTTTGTTTGAAAATGAAAATTTTCCAACTTCAAATAAATTTCAAAACAACTACATGGCGTAGCCTTCGTCGATACGATTCCCACGATTCTTATTTCGCCTGAATCGGACCTCGTACGGAGAAGTTATGATTTAATTAGCATTCACGATAATAATCAACATAAATAATAACAATAATAATAAGACAACATATCTCACCTCCCTCACGTTCGTTCTTCCCAACCGTGAAACCCATACGTACACGACGAACATCAACGTGCGCGCTCGACCTTGCTCAACCGGAGACCCATCAACGACCATCACCATGTGTATGCTTGCCCCCTCTTCCACCGCCTAAAGTGCGGTGCCTTTCTCCACCTCTGTTCGTCCAAAAAACCCTATAAAATGAACGACATTTGAGTAAAGATCGTGGCGAATCCATGATGTAATAGCATGAATCAACCATTGGATGTGTACAGCTCATCATGTTATACAATTTGCTTTTGGAATCGAATGATTTCGATGCATGGATTATGGGAAATTGATGAAGGAAGACTTGGCCATTGAAATGTTTGAAAGATAATGGCTGATGTTAGTGAGGGTTAAGGTTTGACTAAAAGAACATGGCCTAATATAAGCCCCAACCCAAAAAACACGCGAAATTTCTGAACTCCAAACGAAGCGTGTTTCCTGGTGCTCATAATGTTTTACCCCCATTCCGAACACAATGAAACTAGTTTACAGCCCTATTCGATCATATTTAGAAGATAGCTTTTTAAAATCAATTATTTAATTAAAGTTCTGACAATAATTTATATGCGTTTCGAGCTCACACGATCAAAACATAAGTCCGATCGCTACAAAACTTGAAATCCTACAATAATTCACTGTTAGGGATCTGATGAAACTGGCTTCGTTGAAATCTGAGAAAATGGCCAAAATGGCTATTTTTACTCGTAAATTTTAATATAAAATTTTTAATTTCTAATTATTCGTTTTAATTCCAAATTTAAATGTTAACAATCTTTATTCTTGTTTGAATAAAATTTAAATCAATTTCCAATATCATTTTCATCCACATTATTTCAGATTCAGTTATTTAAATAATTCCAATATTAAATTTAAACAATTTAATTGTCCAATAAATTACATTAATGGATCGTGGAATTTCAAATGAAATTTAGTTTTCAAAACATAATTCATTTCTATCTAAATAATTAAATATTTATTATTCAATTCCCATTATTGATAACAAGCACATTCAATACATAAAATTCATTTTAATATTCGATATCGCCAAAATCTTCGAAATTGTTTATTTCAAAAAAAATTATTATATCCAATAAACTACAATAATAAATCATTATACTTTATTTCTTACCATTTTTATCCAATAATCAAATTAAATTCAATAATTCAAAAAAGTTAAAAATACGGGTTGTTATAGTATAGAATCCATATACCTTTTTACTTCCTTAAGGGTTGTGAATCCAATAGGAGAGTATGCAACTCTTGAGATGAGATGTGACCGGTTAGAACTTGATTTGTTAGGTCATAAATTTGAATGTAGTTTGTATGTTTATGATTTTATAGATTTCGGGATTATTTTGGATATGGATTGTTTGGTAAGCTTGAGGCTATGATATTTTGTTAAGATTAAGAAATATCATTAAGGCACCTAGATAGTCACGACCAAATCATCTTCTCAGTGGAGAATTCCAGTAATAGTGTTTGTGTTTTGTTAAGTGCCATGGAGGTTGGAGATGAGCTTAGTCAGGTTCATGTGGCAAGAGAATTTGCATATGTATTTGAGTTGGTCACCAGAATACCACCTAAACGAGCTGTTGCGTTACGGATAGATCTTACATCGGGAACTAAACCTATTAGTAGACCACCTAGTAGGATGACACCGACAAAGATGAAAGAATTAAAGGTATAGTTAGTGGATCTAGAGGGAAGGAATTTTATAATGCCAAGTAGTTTGCCTTGGGTAGCAGCCGTAGTATTTGTGAAGAAACACAATGGGTTGTTAAGAATGTGCATTGACTCTCGTAAGTAAAATGAAAGGACGATCAAGAATAGGTACCCTCTACTAAGGGCAGATGACCTGTTTGATCAGTTGAGTGGAGCCAGAGTATTTTCCCAAATAGATTTGGTGACGGGTTCCATCGGTTGAGAATGGCAAAGGAAATTATTTCTTTGATGGCATTTCGGATTAGACATGGATCGTATGAGTGGTTGGTGATGCCATTTGGATTGAATAATGTGCCTGCTTTCTTTATTGATTTGATGAATCGGGTTTTCCGAGAGCACTTGGATAGGTCCGTGTTGGGAATTATAGATGACGTTTTGGTGTACTGTAAATATGAAAGGAAGCATGAGATTCATCTTAGAGTGGTGTTGGAGATGTTAAGCAGAATCACCTAAAGGCGAAGTTTTTCAAGTGTCACTTTTGGAAAAAAAGGTTAAGTTTCATGGTTATGTGGTTTCAAAGGATGGATTGGCAATCGATCCAGTTAAGATTGAAGCTATCAATAATGGAAAAGGGCCAGAGAAGGTAACCGAGATTAGGAGTTTTCTTGGACTTGTTAGATATTATCGGAGATTCATTAAGGATTTCTCATGGATAGCAGCGCCTTTGACTAAGTTGACCAAGAAGGAAGTGAAGTTTGTATGGTCCGATAATGTGAGGAAGCATTCCTTAAATAAGAGCATTTGTCAACTAATGCTCCAGTGTTAGTAGTTCCAGATGGTAACCAAGGGTTGGTAGTATACACTGACGCATGTGGGATTGGATTAGGCGTAGTGTTGATGCAAAGTGGCAAACTTATTGCTTATGCATCTAGGCAACTTAGACCGCACGAAGTTAGATATCTTACTCATTACGTGGAATTAGGGTGGTGATCTTTGCCTTGAGGATTTGGAAGCATTATCTGTTGGAAGAGAGATTTGAGTTATTTGCCGATCATAAGTCATTAAAGTATTTATTCTCTTAGGAGTAGAATATAAGGCAGCAAAGGTGGCTGGAGTTTTTTGGTTGCTTATGATTTCGATATAGAGTATACTCTTGGAAAGGGAAATAAGGTGGTAGACGCTCTCAGTAGAGAAACATCAGAATGTGGTGTAAGCGATGTTGGCAGAATGAAAGGATCTAGAAGCTTTACCTAGTTGTGGTGTGCAGTTGAGGTCTACTGCTAGTTCTACTCAGGTTACTTCCATGTTATCTTGTTTAGAAGTTCAACCAGTGCTGATTGAGAGGATTAAGCAAGGAGAAAATCCAATTTTAGCCGAGAGGATTAGAAGACTCGAGAAAGGATCAAAGATTGATAACCTAAAGGATTTTAGTCTTGACTTAAGAGGATGGTTGAGAAAGAAGGGACGGCTCTTTGTTTTGAATGTGGAGAACTTAAGAAGGGAAATTCTAGAGGAATATCATGGATTGAAGTTTATAATTCATCCTAGAGGGACCAAGTATCAAGACATAAAGAGGAGCTTCTATTGGGAAGGCTTGAATAGGGATGTCGGCTTGTGGATAAGGCAGTGTGTGAATTGTCAACAAGTGAATGCTGAAAAACAGAAACCGAGTGGGTTACTTTATCCTTTAGATATACCAGTCTAGAAATGGGATTCGGCATCATTGGATTTTTATAGACAGGTTTCCAAGGTCAAGGAGAGGAAATGAAAGCATATGGTTATTGTGGAAAGGCTGACCAAGAGTGCCTATTTTAATTCGGTAAAGTCAACCAGAATGGCACCTGTTTTGGCTAAGTTGTTCATGAACAACATAGGTAGACTTCATGGAATTCCTAGTAGCATAGTTAGCAATAGAAACGCATTATTTATTAGCTAATTTTGCAGGAGTCTACAAGAGGTATTAGGTACCAAGCTCAAGATAAGTACAGCATATCACCCGTAGACGGATGGACAGACAGAATTAGTCAATAAGGTACTCGAAGATTTATAAGAGCTTATGTATTGGACTTTGGTGGACCTTGGAAAGATCACCTACGTTTGATTGAGTTTTCCTATAATAATAGTTATAAGACTAGTATAGGAATTGCTCCCTTCGAAGCTTTCTATGGAAGACCATGCAATCGCCAGTATGTTCATTGGAGACTAGAGACAGATTGGTCTTATGTCCAGATTTGGTTTGGGAGGCGTCAGAAAAGATTGAGTTAATCTGAGGATGGATGAAGGAAACTTAATTCAGGCAGAAGAGTTACACAGATAAGAGGCGTAAAGACCTAGAGTTCTCAGTAGGAGATATGGTTTTCATTAAAGTATCATCGACGAAGGGTGTGGTATGATTTGGAAAGTTGGGAAAGCTGGCCCCAAGATATGTTAGACCATTTCAGATCATAGAAACACAAAGTTGAATTGCCGAACAGTTTGGTAAGTGTCCATAATGTATACCATGTGCCTCATCTTCGCAAGTATGTCCACGATCCAAAGGCTACAATTCCTTAAACTGAGTTGGAGGATTTAGTAGTGGAGCCTAATTTGACTTTTGTTAGATATCCATTTCATATCATAGCAAGGTATGAGAAGAGAATGAGGACCAAGACAGTCAAGTTAGTGAATGTTTAGTGGAGCGACAATGTGAAGACTATACTTGGGAGACCGAAAATAGGATTCAAGAGGCTTATCCTGATCTGCTGTGGTGGTATGTCTATATTAGATTTATATAGATTGTTGCTAGCTGGTAGGCTAGTAGGGTTGTTAGGAAATGTTACAGATGATTGTTGTGTTTGTTAGTTTGTCCTTAGTGAATTTCGACGACGAAATTCTTTAAGGAGGGGAGCCTGTAACACCCCTAATTTTATTAACATTATTCAGGAGATTTAGTTAGAATAAATTGAATAAAATATTGTAGATAATGAGACTGAGATTGATCAATAAATTAGATGGTCATTTTTATTTAAAATCTAATGAACTTATATAAATGGTTAAGTAAATTAACACAAGGGCATTAGGGTAAATAGCTGCCCATATTTCTCACCATTATACTATCTTTCTTAGTCATACATGTTCATTTTACATAAAACAAAATTTATAACCATGAGAAGCAAGCAAGCCTGACCATTAGGAAGAAAGAAGAAAAGAGAAAATCAACTTAAAGCTTAGGATTCAAGCTAGAGGAAATCATTCTCAAACAAACTTCAATTTCCTTGTCTAATTTAAGGTGAACAATAATTTCTACATCTCTATTTTTGTTTTATGATCATATAATTTCAGACTATAGTGTAAATCTATTTTTAATATATATTGAATGATGATACGCTTGACTTATGATTTATATGGATTACATAAGTTTGTTAAAAAGGAAATATACATGGTTTTAGGGTAGAACCGAGATGAAATGATTTTTTAATGCATTGGGAAAATTTCATGTTGTGGAAAACATGATTTTGGAGATGGTTTCAATTTCCAAAATTTTATGAATTAATGTGGATTTTATATTAATTTTCTAGTGAAGAAAATGATTTATTGAGTTATAAATTATTTACGGCTAAAATAATAATTATTTGGGTTCGTAATTTTTATATGTTGGAAAACATATTAAAATAGATTTTTTGGGATTTTTCCAAATTTTTCCTAAGTGATTTGGTGAATATATAAACTTACTTAAGGTATGAGACTCAAATGTTTTATATATTTAATTAAGGAGAATGGGCATTTTATAAAAAAAATATTATTTAATTTTGAAATTGGTGGTAGCATTTTTCTGAAAAGTATTTGTTAAATAATGGGAATTTGATAAACAAAGACAGATTAGTCGAAAACTTATTTTTTTTTAAGTTAAAAAAAAAGAAAATCATGCTTTTAGCATGTTTCAGCCATTTTAGGCATCAAAACATCTGATCCAGACCTTCCCGCACATTCGAAAGGTTTTAGCTTTCCACAAGGCCAAACCAATGCATGTGGTATCAAGTTACTTGGTTAGTAATGAACTGGACAAGGTCGAATGGTACATAGTCGAAATGTTAGTTACCAAAGTGGACAGAGTATGTTTGTTTTACAAACCAAATGATCGTTTGCTTTGCTTTCAAAAAAGAGCTTTCAATTTGGTTGCTTTCGACTAGGTCAATTACCTAAAATAAAGATTTTAAACCCTCCGACATAGTCGAAAGGTTACTACCGCTTTATCGTTGTTTTGTTCTAAACCTTTTGACACGGTCGAAAGGTTATTGACGCTTTTTCCAACCTTTCGAAGTCGTTGCTTTTGACAAAGAGGAAAGGTTTACTTATTTTAAAACCAGTCGTTTGTCCAAAGCTTTCGAAAGGTATCTACGCTTTCAACTTAGATTTTTTACCATGATTTACTAATTGAAGTATAACCCAAAGCTTTCGAAGTAGAGCTTTCGACAAAGTTGAAAGGTAGCGTCTAATGAAATCAAAATGTTTTTAAAAGAAGATTTTCCACATGTTTTAAATTGAACCCGGTGAGTTTTCAAAAGGTTTTCTAATGCTTTTGAAAGGTTTGAGTTTTAATGGGTTCGAAAGGTTTTCCAATTCTTTTGAAAGATTTGAGTTTCAATGGGGTCGAAGGGTTTGGAAAGAAGTGTTTTAAAGTATAAAAAGGGTCGGAGCCTATTATTTTAAAAAGACATGATTAAAACCCTTCGAAGGGCTTTAAAATAGTAGCTTTCGACATTGTCGAAAGGTTTTAAGACCCATGCCCTAAATTTTTAAAGGAAAAACCCATAGCTTATATAAAGGAGTTGGCTTTAAGTATGAAATTTTGAAGAAGTATTGCCTTGGTAAAAATATAAGTTAAAGGTGTTAACTATGTTTTATGAAATATATTTCAAGGATCCTAAACCCATAGAAGTGGTATAGTTCAAAAAATTTGTTTTGCTTAGGAATATATTCACATGATAACGCATAACTGTATTTTGGTGAAAAGGAGGTAGACGAACCAGCTAGGGTAATTTATTAGTGAATATGTGTTGCTTAAACTCCTGGATGAGTGGAATTACATCCGAGGAGTCAGGGTGACCCTATAACATAAGATGCCTAAACTCTGTAGTTATTAGAGTAAACCAAAAGGTTCATAATTAACTCCTGAAAACTATGATTAAGTAGTTATAGGAGTAAACCAAAAGGTTCATAGTTAACCCATGAAAACTATGTATTAAGTAGTTATTGGAGTAAACCAAAAGGTTTATAGTTAACCCATGAAACTATGTATTAAGGATAGTTAGCACGAGCTAATTGGTTTGTGGTGAACCTATGAAAACTATATTCATATTAAGAATTTTCAGTCAATAGGTTCGTAGTAAACCCATGAAGACTAGGATAAGAAAATGGTTAAAGAAAGTATCATTAGGTTCCTAGTCAAATCATGAAAACTAGGATGTGAAGTGAGCTATTGGATAAAATCCATTGGTTACTCGTCAACCCATGAAAACTAGGGAAAGGTGATTAGTTATAAGAAAGACCAATAGGTTCAGGGGAACCCATGAATTAATTAAGTTAACTGCCAGGAGCTTATAGGTTCTTTGTGATACCATGAAAACTATGAATAGGACAAGGGTTTCTTTAATAATATAAAGGTTATTAGTAAACCCATGAAAACTAAAAGGTTAATAGTGACCCTAGAAACTAAAATTATGACCAGGTGTCAGATTAAACTGGGGATAGGAAATCCTAATTGTTTTCAGGTATGCATATCATCATAATATTTTGAAAATGTATGTTTTAACCATTATAGATGCAAAAGCACGGTATCTGGTTTTAAAAAGGTTTTAGGATATTAATGAGGGGAAAACCCATTCCATTAAGCGACGTTATCTCACTATATATCTAAAACGGATTGAGATGTTAGATTATATTTGTACCAGGCTTTATGTTTAACTTGAAGTTTTTGTTTTCACCTTAAACTCTCGATTACTTAATTGATTTTGAGTAGTTTGACATTTAAGGTCTAAAGGTTTTCTTCTTAGGTGAATAAAGCTTCTGGATACATGTAAGAGTCAAATAATTATTTAGATTTTTTTTCCAATGTGTATTTGTTTGTAAAGGCAGATTTATTAGCCTTATTATATATTTGGATTAACCAAGGGGCATCTTCATATGTCGCTCTTGGCGTAATTGTAATACTTATATTTTGCTGAACTTGGTTAACGTAGTTCGGGATTATGTAATGAACATGAAATGCTTTAACCTGAATGTGGAAATATATGTTTATGAATTGTTAAAAATTTTCCAAATTTCTTTAATCTGTGTATTAATATATTTAGCACCGCCGTATTTGTTCGCCAAAGATTAATAGCTATGGATGACTGCAGCATCAGTAATAGTTAATTTTGGGCCTCCATGTAGAGGGGTGTTACACCTTCGATCCATGTATAGCAATATAGCTCCCACAGTGCCTTTATCACTTTTCTCAAGCAATTCACTTGGAACTGCACTTGATACACTACCAATATCCGGTAGCCTTATCGCTTTTCACAAGCAAGCCATTATATGCCTTGAGGATCCAGATTCTGCCGGACTCCCTTATACTCATACAACCAATAGGCAGAGATACATGCCCTTCAAACTACATAATTACCCGTACCACCTCCGGGATGTGAGGCTCATAAGGCTACGCTCAATTTTAACAAAGCCAAGTTTTTCCATTCACAAAGCCATGCTTTATTTTTCCATAAAGCACATTCCACTTAGAATGCCACATTTCCATTTCTTAATCACACAGCTGATTTCTACCAACGTATAACTCCTGAGCTCGTACATCTCAAGAAATAGTGTTAAGATAAGAGAAGTTGCCTTCTCCGCCACCAAGCAGATAGTACGTTGATAGAGATCAATTAATATGATCAGAAATTCGTTGTTAGACATTCGTCCATACAAGTTCATTCTGGGACTGAATGAAAACGAAGGCACTCCTCCTACTACAATTAGTATCGAGCAGTCCATGCAATCCGAAGATT
Source organism: Allium cepa (assembly GCA_030765085.1). Taxonomy (NCBI): domain Eukaryota; kingdom Viridiplantae; phylum Streptophyta; class Magnoliopsida; order Asparagales; family Amaryllidaceae; genus Allium; species Allium cepa. The sequence goes on from CM060941.1 coordinate 515,884,967, forward strand.
TCAAAACACGATAGGACCACTGCTATAATAAACGCCTTATATTTGGAGCTACCCAGAGAACGTCAACAAGTAGTCCTCTCCCTATGAAGATCTTCGGTCTTCAATACAACGATGATTTTAAGAATGCAGATACCATTGCCATATAAATATAATATGGGGGTAAATCCCTAGGACTCTAACAGCATTCTCTACATTCTGAAAATCTCCAGTTTTCAAGAATCATCATCTTCAACATATCCTCACTTTCGAATGTATACATTGATTCGAGGTGGTTTTCGGTTACGAGTTATCCAATCCAAATCCGAACCGGGGTTCCTCGAAACCAATCATCGATTAAAAAAGATGTTAAGTTCTTATGTGATTATCAATCATTATTCAATTTAATTCCTCTTTTTCTTCATTCATTAAATATCTCAGAGAGACATATTATTCTAAATTATTCCATTTATCTTCATAATAGTACATAGAATCAGCCTCATTTTTATCAAATAATTTGGTTAATTAAAACTTTTTTAATCTTGTAATAATTCCAAATCAATTTACCTTTTATTTAGGAAAACATTTCCACATCATTTCTATGCAATCCAAGTTATTTAAACTTGGAAAATTATATCTTTATACTCTGGGAAATTTCGATCCAAGTAAACCAAATTTACTATCCCTTCCGTCGTGGGCTAGTCCGGATAGATAGAAAGAGCAGGAAACTAGTTTTTCAAACTCAAGCTTAGACATTATCCCTCCGACATCCATAAGGCGATCGAGTTATTTGATCGACTCTAAATCATTTACATGTTCTACTAAAATTTGGTCATTTATTTAACCATTTCATAAATCCTACAAATCCCCACCAAAATACTTTATTAATTATTTAAAAATATCGACATAATATATGGAAAATAATGGTTGTATTCAAAACTATAATTTAAAAGTTATAGAAACAAGCCGTAGAAAGTGCTTTTTAAGCTATATTGATCAAAATGACTTTTTATCGTTTGAAAGTTCATTTTTATAACTCAATCACTTTTAAAGCATTTAAAAGATTTTTAGAATTTATTTCATATTTTTAAACAATTTCAAAATTCCATTTTCAAAGAAATTCTTTTATGGATTCCGAATTGCAAAACCGCTTTTTTCCAAAAAATTGTATTACTCATATTTCAATATCTACTTATCGAAATCTTAATTTTCTTTCTTTGTTTGAACACTGTAGATATATTAGTTTGGAAAATTCTTATCTCTAAGAATTCCAAGATATATTCCATTATATGTACTCGTTTGACTTTTATGATGCAAAATCGCGAACTGCCACGCGTCTGTTTTTAACTAAGTTTCCAATTACCTTTCAAACTTCACCAAAACACTTTCATATGTTTGTAGAATTTTTCAAACTCATTTAAACCAATATTTTTTCATATTAAATCTCTTTTTCACTTTTAAATTATTTCATAATATTAGATTAGTATAATATTCGTTTTTAACCATTTTATATTTTCAAAATCATTAAGATGCTAAATAACTTCATATACACATCCATATGGATTTATTTTTCATTTATTTGTGTTAATTACTTAACCATTTTTTTTATAATTTCTCATAATTTATCACAACCAAATTGTCCATATAATCAACCAAGTTATAAAACATTCATACAAATCATTAAGAGATTAAATGGTCATATTATCATACTTAAAAGTAGTTATTGAGAATATTTATTATTTAGTAAACATCCAGTACTCACTAATGGCTCCACCCTACCAATCTTTCCCGTAGCTTCTCAAATCTATTCCAACAGCACTTCCTCTTCTTTTTCTTACTTCGGAGGTTCCCATTATGCTTCCTTTCTTCTTATAAGGCTCGGCCTAGGCCTTAGGTAGGCATGACTATGCTTTTGGGTGGTAGTGTGCTCAAGCAAAGGGTGGTGATGGTTGGTCCGTGAGTAATAGAGAGGTAGAGGAGGGGATTCGCTAGTGTTTTGAGGTGATTTGACTTTGTGTATGTATGTACAAAATTCTATTTCATTTTCTACTAAAATTTCTCCATAAATTTCCTAAAGAAGAAGCCACGAAAAAGCTTACAAAAAGAGTAAGAATAAGATGGTAGGATGTATGAATGAATGAATGAAAGGGTGCTTGTACTTATAGGTAAAAAGGATTGGAAAAATACCAAAACATCATCTTTATCCATTGCCATTACCATGTGCACCCACCACCACTTTTCTAACATGTTTCACACGTTAGCCTCCCTCCTTCATGTACTCCATCACCTCAAATCACTTCTAAGCCATCCATTCATGTCCTTATGCATGTGGGTTTGACTTTAGTTTGCTTAAGGGTGAAGTTTTTAGAAAATATATTTTTATAAATGTGTATATGTATATCTGTATACGTTATATGTTTGTACATGTCGGTCTGTGATATGTATACATGCATATAAATATGAGTTAGTATCATTTACAATGTTGCAACGATTTGAGATGACTTTCGTTCCTTAAACCACTGGAAATCAATTCCCAATCACATTTTCACTTATAATTTAAATTATATATATATGTAAATAAAATTTGAAAATAAATTTCTAATAGTTTTTAATTAATCCCTTTTTATTTATCAAACCATATAAATTTATATTAATAATTATCTGCAAAAAGTGCATTTATACCGATAAACCGTTATCGATTTTCTTCGTGATTTCAAACTGATTATATATCTTTATAAAACTATTATAAGTTATGTATTATCACTTTATAACTACTTAAAATGAACTACTATAATTTAAAAATAATTATTTGAATAATTATTATAATTATTAAATCATTAAATCTCAATTTAAAAATCAAAAATCAATTATTAAATACAAGGGCATCACTAATGATGTCATCAATACTTTTATTTTTCCAAAAACAGATTAATTAATTTTATTTCTTGTTCAACTATAAAAATAAGTTTATCAAACTCAAACAAAACATTTTTATATCAAATACGTACTCATATATATAATACTTTCAAACTCATTCTAGGGTGTTACTAACCCTATGTCTAATGAGTCACTCATTCTAGGGCATTACTAACCCTAAATATAATGAGTTTTACCCCACTAAAGCCTAGGTGTTCGCTCAACCTAGGCTCTAATAACAAATGTAATGACCAAGAATTTTTGACCCTCGAAAATTGATACTTATACATCCTTGTGTCGAAAATCCAAGTGCTAGAAAGTCCGATTGTTAGGGAAAAAGAAAATAAAGATAGAACAGAATCTCATACGAATGGAATAACGTACAATATTTCAATATATGATCTTTACAATAGAAATTTTTGAATACAATATGAGAGTCTAACCTATATTCAGCCTGGATAGTCATAAATCTCTGTCCTTACAAATGTTGACAACCAAACAAAACAAATGCAATATATGCAGCAGATAATAGAATACATCCATACATAAAAAAGATCTCAAGTTCTCCTCTTGAAACTCCAAGCATCTTCAACTAAACCTGAAACTACTCGGATCTAACCCGAGTATTAAAAATACCCATATCAGGCTTGATGAACCAGCGTGACATACTTTAAATTTTAAATGATGTGTAAATCAAAACATTTGAAAAGAAGGATATTTCATAAAACCACGCCCATACAAAAATACGGATGGGTTTTTATCTTATGATAACCAAAATACATTATATCAAAACATTTGACATTATTCTTAATGAAATTGGTTTGAAAACTCTTTCCAAATAAATATATACACAATGAAAGTATTAATACCCAGACTAAGTAATGGTAATATATCCAAACTAGGTCAACTGAATATACCTTGACGGAATATATGATGCTAAATGGGTATCTAAAATGTTTGCGAAGCATTAAAGCTATTTTGGAAATACAATCAAAATCCATAAAGCTTGTATTGGAATTGGATTTCCAACATGATAGGGAGCTATCGCCTTTTCCTTTGATCCACGAATAGCAACATAATTCCCACAGTTCCTTTATCATTTTTCTCAAGAAAGTCACTTGGAACTGCACTTGTTACACTACCAATATCCAGTAGCCTTATCGCTTTTCACAAGAAAGCCACTATATGCCTTGAGGTTCTAGATTCCACCGGACTCCTCTATACTCATACAACCAATAAGCAGAAATACATGCCCTGCAGACCACATAATTATCCATATCATCTCCAGGATGTAAGGCTCGTGAGGCTACGCTCAATTTTAGCAAAGTCATGCTTTCCTATTCACAAATCCATACTTTATTCTTCCATAAAGCACATTCCACTTAGAATGCCACGTTGCCATTTCTTAATTAACGACCCACTATGTTGGACCATTCAAATCGACAATAAAACCACACATGTCTGACTTGAATAATACAAAACATTAGATTACAATATAATCTGGAGCAAATAAAACCAATCATAGAATCACAGACATAGAAAATATCATAATAACTCGTGGCCGAAATAAAAATAACCATAGTAGTTCATGAAGCTACTGCAACACAGAGTCACAAAATAAGTACAAAATACCAGAGTCTAAAAAGTAAATACAATAGGAATCCCAATACGTATATGTCCACTAATACATAAGCTGAATAGAAATACCAAATAGAAAGAATGACAACTAGATAGATAGATAATCTCCAGCAAATCCTCTAGCTCCAGAAGGTGAAATCTAAAGCTGACACTTCGGCTGACCCGAGCGTAAAGCAAAAACACAAAACACTCCAGTCGGGACATACATACTTATACAATGTAAACCAACTCAAGTGAACTGTAATAAAATGCACAAGTAACTTATAGGATGCTTGGGACCATCCATCCTTTAAGGATCCGTTAAACTATCTACTATGTAGTAATATACGCTATTATAATAATGTCTAAAGTAAAGCATAATATGCTTAAAAATAGCGTTAAGACGTTACCCATATCCCCCTTAACACATTTTATAGTGCCAATAGTCTATACAGTACCATCGTCCCTCTAGATCGGGAGGCTACCGTAAATACTCCATAGGTACGACACAAATCAAAACTCGTATAAGGCGCGCTAGGGTAGGTGACACGGCACAACTAGGCAATGTCAAGGAAGATATACCAATTGTACTTCTGGACCGGTGGTAACGCATAGCAGCCACTACCGCCCACCTCGAGCCACACTCCCAAAAATCAAAGTTGCGCACCATATCAATCATAAAGTAATAGAATGGCATACGAAGAAGTGTGTCCGATAAGAGGAGCTACCTCATTACCCGTCGATTGCTCCACTTTTAGCCACCTTATGCCAACTCATGGAAGTCGCGCCCACATATATACCTTAATAGAACGTCACTACCATCCTACTTCATTCTGGAACCTCCACCGTGTACATGGTTGTTAAAGTGGTTTTAGGAGTTGATAGAGAGTATGAAAACTTCCGATCCCGGTCTCTTTAACAATCAAATGTTATTATAACCCATGGATATTTATTTCGAAACGTATCTATTCCAAAACCATTTAAAATCAAATGCTATTACTCTTTCCAAAATAACATCCATTTCGAAATTGGTAATATTTCCAAATCCATATACTAGTTATAGCACTTGTAAAATGTAATAATTTAAAATCATAACACTTTCAAAACCATACACTTATTGTAGCATTTTTAAAATGTAATAAGTTAGAAATTGTAACACTTTGAAAATGTTATTTCTATATAATAGCACTTTGGAAAACGTTACAATTTGGCAATAGTAGCACGTTCAAACATAAACTAAACGTAACATAGCATTTTTTTCGTAAAACATAACTAAGTTAACATAGCACTTTAAAAATGCAACAAATACTACTATAACAGGTTTAAAACATACTATTTCAATTTTTATCACAGTTTCATTTATACAACACATATCTATTTCATAAATAAAATCTATTATTCTTTTTAGATTAGAATTAAAATTCCATATTAAATTAAATTTAAATTATTAAGTTATTTTTCGTAGATAAAATCTTTAATTTTGTTTTAAACCAATTATTTACTAATAAAATTCCAATATATCATTATATTTAAAAATCATTAAATCAAAAAAATTTAATTAAAATTTCATATATTTAAAGGTTCAAAATACTTAATAATTTTTAGAAAACTATTATTTAAAATTTAACCATGGGTCTGTATAATATCTTCTAACCCAGGTCAAGTGATACGGATATGTATTATTTCAATCCGTAAATTAAAATAAAATTCCGGATTCTAGCATTTCAAACCCACAATCCCAAGTCAAATAAAATAAAAATCGCTTGAGCCTATCATTTTAGATCATAACGATTTTTCCCTATTCTAAAATCTGTTCGGGTATGTATCATTTCAAACCATAGTGATTCTATACTAACAGTGAAACTGCAGTGTGAAAAACAGTTAATAAATAAACAGTATAGCATAGCATATCATATCAGGTGATGTAACAGGTATAGCATCAGGTTATAACATCATATAAAGTCATGTAACTGGCGTATATGAACTACTATCAACATAAGATATCAATTTCTACAATTCACATGTCATTGTTTCACAACTTTATAAGTACGAATGCGAGAGTGATAAACTCACCTTCTAAAGCTAGAGATGACAATGCGAGACACACAACCAAACTCCGAAAAGCACGACAAAGCACGAAATAGATTCGAGTAGATGGAGAGCCAATATTCAAATCTTGTGCACAACAAAATACAACATATATAAATATATATACAACACATAAAAACATGAATTAAACAAAGCAAAAGGTTAAACAAGACCTAGTGGGCTCGGTCACTTTAGCTATAGGCTTGGCCACCTTGGAACATGGCTCAGCCATGATGCTTTAAGGCATGTTAGGCTCAGCCACACCACTTTATGATTAACCATCATTAAACAAAGCTCGTCCACGGTCACCAATATACACGGCTATGGGTAGAATGTGAAGGGATGGCAACCAAAATCAAGTGGAAGGCAAAAGGTAAAGGAGATGGAAGGTCAAGTGGCTCGGCCCTACGCTAGCATGGCTCCGTCCTAAGCCAATCCATAGGTTAGGTCAGGTCATCATCTGAAATGGCACTTCTATGGAGTGCTTGGTCACGGCAAGGGCAAAGGAGAAGGTGGAGTGCGTGGTGGCCGAGGCTAGCAAGGAGGAAAGGATGTTTTGGTGGAGATCGGCTAGGGTTTGCATAGCTTTTGGTGATAGGTTTGGATCAATGATGGTCACGGCATGGTTATGGTGGAGATGAAGTGATGGAGGTGGTCGGCCATTGGTGATGATGGTGGGGAGATGATTGGCCATAGATGATGCATGTGATGGCCGAGCTTTGCTTGAGAATAAAAGAGAAAGGAAAAGGAAAAAGAAGAAGAAGAAAAGAAACTTACTGCAAAATATTTTGGTCAAGAAATGAAATGAGAAAGAGAGATGGGAATAAGAAGTTTTTTACGTGAATGAGAAGGAGATGAGAAATTTGTATGGCTAAGAAATGGAAATGCTTGAACGGCTAGGGTAATGAAGAGGCCTCTCTTCATATTAAAGAAAGAAACCTATGACTCTTGAATTTCCAAAGCCAATTAGCAAACAAGTCCAAAATCAAATAAAAGATCAAATCCAAACAAAAATATAAAATATAAAATAGAGAATAGAAAATAGAAAATAGAAAATAACAAATAAAATACTGAAAATAATTGCGTGTAAAACGCTGAATTTTATCATGTTTAACAAGTATAAAACAGAATTTGACGACACGAAAAGCAGAACAAATATCAAAATCAAATTCAGCTTCAAAGAAAAAGATTGGAAATTTAAAAATTCAAATTTAAAAATTCAACTGAAAGTCAAAGTTTTGACAAAAGTTGACCAAAATATAAAAATTTTAGGAAATCTTAATTTTATTTTATTTGGAAAAATAATTATGAACAAAATCAAGAAATTCATTCGAAAATTCCAAATTTCCAAATTTTAAATGATTTGAAATCAAACTTTCAAATAAAATTGAATTAAAATATTTACAAAATTATGGTTTGTTACACTCTCCCCCACTCAAAACTTTTCGTCCTCGAAAAGGAACAAGACACGAAAACAAAGAAAGATAAGATAGAAAAGCAAATAGTACCTGAAACAATTCCGGATTCGAAGCACGCATGCTCTCCTCCATCTCCCAGTTGCAATCCTAATCATTCGTACTCCACTGCACTTTGACCAGGTTGACAGATTTCCTTCTCAGCTACTTCGTACCTCTATCGATAATACGAAGTGGCTTCCTCTCGACAGTAAGATTAGGCTCAATATCCAAACTCTCGAGAGCCGAGAGCTCGACAATCAAAGATGGATCATGCAAATATCGACAAAGATGCGAAACATGGAATACGTTATGCACTCCAGAAAACTTCTTAGGCAAATCCAGATAATAAGCTAAAGAACCAATCCTTTCCAAGATACGGAAAGAACCAACAAACCTAGAAGCAAGCTTCCCTCATCATCCTTTTTATCCTAAATTATTATTAAATTTATTCCACTTAATATATCCTATCACATATATTAAGTATATTTACCTTTACCATAATTACTCAAGTTTATAAATTCCTTTAACATCATTTTATATTGTATATTATCCAATTACAACTTAACTTCTGAATAATTAGATAAGTTATATTGGAATGCAATTTAGTATTATAAATAAAAAATTCCAATTCAATTATTTATCCAAAAATAAATTTTCCTCGGTTTATAATTGAAATCATCCCTTAATCATAAATTTAAGAATTTAAATCTCCGATTTACCTCAACAATTAACAGATTATATATATACTATATATCGGATCAAATCAAATCTAAAATCATATACTTATATATTAAACCAAACCACACTTATATATTAAATCAAACAAAAGTGTAGCAAAATTACGAATTGGTCTCTTCACTTCAAAACTCGAAAATGAATGTCGATGATGCGGCCGCCATCAACGAAATTATTTTCCAACAACATATAGAAAAACATATTTTTAAACATTTTAAAATTTATATTCAAACATACCTTTAAATGATATACATTTTAAACATTAAAACCAAAGTATGAAATCACCAAAATTTAATTCTCAAATCCATAATTTAAATTCATTTAAATTCTAAATCAGTTTATAAACTATGCTTAAAATTCCAAATAAATTTATAACTATTTGTAATTCCATTTATTTAATTTAGGAGGCAATAGTCATTGGCTTACAAAACAATTAACGAAAATCAACAATTATCATTTTGTTAGCCTATTCATTTAACAATTATCTTTTAGAAAATTTTCTTATATATATAATAATCATACAAATTTATTTTATTTAACAAATTTGAAAACGATATTGTGTCGGTTTGTTCTGTTCAAGTGCTTTGAACATCCTATCGATAGCGTTGGCCACACGAATCGATCAAAAGATCCAAATCAACATCAACAACTCAAACAACACAACACATAAAACATTCAATATTAATACAAATACACTCCCTAACTCGATGATTCCAGAATGGATTTCAAAATAAGAATAGAATTTCAAATTTGGGAGATTCAAAGCTAAGATGAGATAGATAGAGGATTAAGACAAGATTAAAATAGAAGATTGAAATTACACTTGATAAATGTTGTTATAGGTGAATTCAATGAGATGGGGATGATCTTCCTAGGATCCTCCATAATCAACGACACAGGCACGAAGAAGATCCTCCTTGAACCGGGTTCACTCTTTCCGTATGACCTTTGGTCTGCGGATGGTAAGCAGTGCTCAGATTCTAATGAGTACCCAAAGATTCCTGAAGGCTTCTCCAAAACTGACTGGTAAAGATGGAACCTCTATGAAGATGAACAATCTCCCTCATGTAGATCTCAAACAAACTAGAAGCAGAACGTGTAGACTTGACTGGAATGAAACGAGCTGACTTGGTCAATCTATCCACAAAGAGAGAAGGGAAGAAAGACTTACATTGATCGCAGCAATTTTAACTGCATCAACAGAAACTCCATTACCGGGAACAACATGCCCGAGAAATCGGACTTCATCCTTCCAGAAATGGCATTTCTAGAATTTAGCCTTCAATTGATGATTTCTAAGAGTCTCCAGAATAAATTTCAAATGCGACTCATGCTCATCCCTTGACTTGGAGAAGACAAGGACATCATCAATAAAGACTAGAACAAACTTGCTAGCACATCACGAAAAACATGATTCATCAAATGAACAAAGGAAGCTGGGCCATTAGTCAAACCAAAAGGCATAACTAACCATTCATAGAAACCATTCTCAGTACAGAAAGCAGTCTTGGGAATACTTTCTTCAGCAACTCTGAGTTGGTGAAATCCTATGGCAAGATCAAGCTGAGTGAAAACAGTAGCTTCATGGAGCTGATCGAACATATCATTGATGCAAGGCATAGGATATATGTTCCTCATAGTGAGCTTGTTCGGCTCCCTATAATCAACACACATCCTCAAAGAACCATCGGACTTAGTGACGAAAACTACCGCTGCTCCCCATTTTGAATGGCTAGGTCTGATCAGAACTTTGGAGAACAAGTCCTCAATTTGCTTCCTCAACTCAACCTTCTCATGGGGTTCCATTCTTCTAGGAGAAAGAGCTACATGCCGAGCTTCAGGAATAAGATCAATGCGGAAATCAATTTCCCGCTTAGGAGGTAAAGAAGTGACTTCACCAAATACATCATCATATAGTTTAACCATAGGAGTAGAATCAAGATCATCCGGAGAAGAGTCAAGAGAATAAATAAAGCTGCCAGCAAAATCCTGGGGTAAACTAGACTGAATCACCCAAGAAATTCTAGAATCAACCACAAGAGAAACAGTTTGAGTTTTACAAGAGATAATGGCTTCATGCCTCTTTAGCCAATCAGCTCCAAGCAATAGATCAAAAGCATCAAAACCCAGAACATAGAAATCACCAGAAAATCGATAACCAGAATAGAAGAATTTCACCCTTCTACAAATCCTACTAAGGTTCGCAGGACCACCAATAGGATTTGAAACACATAAAGGCACAGGAGAAAACATGAAAGAAAGGAGATAATCAAACTTATCACAAAGATCCACAAAAATAAAGCTATGGGAATCTCTAGCATCAAATAGAACACGAACAAGAAAATAGAACAAAGAAAAGGTGCTCTGAAGAGTACTTTGGGTAACACTAGGAGTAGGAGCAGAGGTAATAACAAAATACCAGTTGACTTGCCCTTTTACAGAGTAGGGCAATGGTAATTAAGAAACAAAAGACAAGATTCAACAGGAATAGAAATCCTAATCAAGGAATTTAATTAACAAGGTGGATAAGGAAAGGAATGAAATTAATAAAAATTGATTTCAAAACAAGAAAATTTTATATCAAAATAATCTTTAAAATTCCTTTTAAAAAATCATTTGAAAATCATTTTATACTCTCACAAAGAAATGATTCTAAGATTGATTTCACTCGTTCTAGGGTATTTCTACCCTATCTCTAATGAGTTTTTCCTCTGCAGGCTAAGGTTTGCCTAAAATCAAAGCTCTAATACCAAATGTAATGACCCACTATTTTGGACCATTCAAATCGACAATAAAACCACACATGTCTGACTTAAATAATTCAAATAGTAGATTGTAATATAATTTGGAGCAAATAAAACCAATCATAGAATCACAAACACAGAGAATATCTGAATAACTCGCAGTGGAAATAAAAACCATAGTAGCTCGTGAAGCTACTACAACACAGAGTCAAAAAACATATACAAATACCAGAGTGTGAAAAGTAAATACAATAAGAATCCCAATACATATATGTCCACTAATACATAAGTTGAATAGAAACACTAAATAGAAAGAGATGACAACTACATAGATAGATAATCTCCAGTAAATCCTCTAGCTCCAGAAGATGAAATCCAAAGTCGATACTCAGGCTGACCCGAGCGTAAAGAAAAAACACAAAACACTCGATGCAGGACATACATATTTATACAATGTAAACCAACTCAAGTGAACTGTAATAAAATGCACAAGTAACTTAAATGATGCTTGGGACCGCCCATCCTTTGAGGTCCGTTAAACTATCTACTATGTAGTAATATACGCTATTATAATAATGTCTAAAGTAAAATATAATATATTTGAAAATAGCGTTAAGGCGTTACCCATATCCCCCTTAACAAATTTTATTGTGCCAATAGTCTATATAGTACCATCGTACCTCCAGATCGGGAGGCTGCCATAAATACTCCATAGGTACGACACAAATCAAAACTCGTACAAGGCGTGCTAGGATATGTGACACGGCACAACTAGGCAATGCCAGGGTAGATATACCAATTGCACTTCTGGACCAGTGGTAACGCGTAGCAGCCACTACCGCCCACCTCGAGCCACACTCCTAAAAATCAAAGGTGTGCACTGTATCAATCACAAAGTAATAGAATTGCATACAAAGAAGTGTGTCCGATAAGAGCTACCTTATTAGCCCATCGATTGCTCCTATTTTAGCCACCTTATGCCAACTCACGGGAGTCGGGTCCACGAGTATACTTTAATAGAACGTCACCACCATGCTACTTTATACTGGAACCTCCACTGCGTACACGGTTGTTAAAGTGGTTTTCGGAGTTGGCAGAGAGTATAACAACTTCCGATCCCGGTCTCTTTAACAACCAAACGTTATTATAACCCATGGATATTTATTTCGAAATATATTTATTCCAAAAACATTTAAAATCAAATGCTATTACTCGTTCCAAAATAATATCCATTTCAAAAGTGGTAATATTTCCAAATCCATATATTAGTTACAGCACTTTTAAAATGTAATAATTTAAAATCATAACACTTTCAAAACCATGCACTTATTATAGCATTTTTAAAATGTAATAAGTTAGAAATTGTAATACTTTGAAAATGTTATTTCTATATAATAGCACTTTGGAAAAAATTACAATTTGGAAATAGTAGCACTTTCAAAACGTAACCTAAAAGTAACGTAGCATTTTTTAAAACATAACTAAGTTAACATGGCACTTTAAAAATGCTACAAATACTACTATAACAAGTTTAAAACATATTGTTTCAATTTTTTATCATAGTTTCATTTATACAACACATATCTATTTCATAAATAAAATCTATTATTCTTATTAGGTTAGAATTAAAATTCCATATTAAATTAAATTTAAATTATTAAGTTATTTATCATAGATAAAATCTTTAATTTTATTTTAAACCAATTATTTGCTTATAAAATTCCAATATATCATTATATTTAAAAATCATTAAATCAATTTTTTAATTAAAATTTCATATATTTAAAGGTTAAAAATACTTAATAATTTTTAGAAAACTATTATTTAAAATTTAACCATGGGTCTATATAATATTTTCTAACCTAGGTCAAGTAATACAGATATGTATCATTTCAATCAGTAATTTAAAATAAAATTTCGGCTTCTATCATTTCAAACCCGCAATCCTAAGTCAAATAAAATAAAGATCGCTTGAGCCTATCATTTCAGCTCATAATGATTTTTCCCTATTCTAAAGTCCGTTCGGGTATGTATCATTTCAACCCATAGTGATTCTATACTAACAGGGAATTTGCAGTGTGAAAAACAGTAAATAAATAAACAGTATAGCATAACATATCATATCAGGTGATGTAACAGGTACAGCATCAGGTTATAACATCGTAGAAAGTCATGTAACTGGCATATATGAACTACAATCAACATAGTATACCAATTTGTACAATTCACATGTCATTGTTTCACAAATTTATAAGTACGAATGTGGAGACTGATAAACTCCTAAAGCTAGAGATGACAATACGAGGCATACAACCAAACTTCGAAAAGCATGACAAAGCATGAACTAGATTTGAGTAGATGGAAATCCAAGATTCAAATCTTGTGCACAACAAAATACAACAAATATAAATATATATACAACACATAAAACATGAATTAAACAAAGCAAAAGGTTAAACAAGACCTAGTGGGCTCGGCCACTTTGGCTATAGGCTTGACCACCATGGAACATGGCTCGGCCATGATGCTTTGAGGTATGCTAGGCTCGGTCACACCACTTTATGCTTGACCATCATCAAAGAAAGCTCGGCCATGGTCACAATATGCACGGCTATGGGTAGAATGTGAAGGGATGGCAAACTAAATCAAGTGGAAGGCAAAAGGCAAAGGAGAAGGAAGATCAAGTAGGTCAAGTGGCTCGGCCCTATGCTAGCATGGCTCGGCCCTAAGCTAAGACATGGATTAGATCAGGTCATTATCTGAAATGACACTACTATGGAGTGCTTTTGGTCATGGCAAGGGCAAAGGAGAAGGTGGAGTGAGTGGTGGCCGAGGCTAGCAAGGAGGAAAGGATGATGTGGTGGAGATCGGCTAGGGTTTGCATGGCTTTTGGTGATGGGTTTAGATCAATGATGGTCACGGCATGGTTATGGTGGAGATGAAGTGATGGAGGTGGCCGGCCATAGGTAATGCATGTGATGGCCGAGCTTTGCTTGAGAATAAAAGAGAAAGGAAAAGGAAAAAGAGGATGGAGAAAAGAAACTTACTGTAAAATATTTTGGTTAGGAAATGAAATGAGAAAGAGAGATGGGAATAAAAGTTTTGTACATGAATGAGAAGAAGATGAGAAATTTGTACGGCTAAGAAATTGAAATGCTTGAACGGCTATGGTAATGAAGAGGCCTCTCTTCATATTAAAGAAAGAAACTTATGTCTCTTGAATTTCCAAAGCCCATTAGCAAACAAGTCCAAAATCAAATAAAAAATCAAAGCACAAACAAAAATAAAAATAGAAAATAAAGAATAAAGAATAAAAAATAAAAAATAAAAAATAAAAAACAAAATACTGAAAATAATCCCATGTAAAACGTTGAATTTTATCAGATTTAACAAGTATAAAACAGAATTTGACGAAACGAACAGTATAATGAATATCAGAATCAAATTCAGCTTCAAAGAAAAAGATTGGAAATTTAAAATTCAAAATTAAAAATTTCAAATGAAAGTCAAAGCTTGACCAAAGTTGACCAAAATATAAAATTTTCAGAAAATCTTAATTTTATTTTATTTGGAATAATAATTATAAAAAAAATCCAGAAATTCATTGGAAATTTCCAAATTTTAAATGATTCAAAATCATAGTTTCAAATAAAATTGAATTAAAATATTTACAAAATTATGGTTGTTACACACAAAGCTGATTTCAATCAACGTATAACTCTTGAGCTCGTACATCTCAAGAAAGAGTGTTAAGCTGAGAGAAGCTGCCTTCTCCGCCACCAAGCAGATAATACATTGATAGAGATCAACTAATATGATTAGAAATGATCTATTAGACATTCTTCCATACAAGTTCATTCTGGGACTGAACGAAACCGAATGCACTCCTCCTATTGCAATTAGTAGTGAGCAGTCCTTGCGACCCCATGATTTCAATACACGATAGGACCACTGCTATAATAAATGTCTCTAAATCGGTAGCTACCCAGAGAGTGTCAACAAGCAGTCCTTTCGCTATAAAGATCTTCGGTCTTCAATAAAATGAAGATTTTCATAATACAGACACCACTGCCATATAAATATAATGTGGGGTAAACCCCTGGGACTCGAGACAACAATTCCTACATTATGAAGATATCTGATCTACAAGAATCATCATCTTCAACATATCTTTACTTTCAAATGTACACATTGGTACGAAGTGGTTTTGGATAGAAGTTACCCATATCCGACCTCATTTCTTCGAAACCAATCATCGATTAAAAAAGATGTTAACTTCGTATGTGTTTATTGTAACACCCCGTATCTAGAGGCCAAAATCTAGGCACTATTGATGCTATAGTCATCCATAGTATTAACTTCTGGTGACAAAATACGATAATGATAATGGAATCCATAATATCAATAGCACTTGAATATGAACAAAATCACTGATTTTCAAAAACAACATTTTACTGATTACATTTCAAAACCAATTCACATTCAAGTTACATAATCCCATATTTTTTCCTAGGAAAAGATTAATTATAATCATTACATAACTACGCCAAGAGCGACATACGACGATGCCCCCTTGGTTGACCAAGCAATATAGTCATATTTATATCTAACATTTAACATAGTGGAAATAAACAAAATAATCTGCAATTCCTAATTAGCTATCCATCGGCAATCTGCTCGTCTTCAAAAGCTTTATTCACCAAAATTTCTAAACTTGAAAACTTTAATCCTCAGCCTACTCAAATCAATTTTGAGTAGCCGAGAGTTTAAGGGGAAATAAAAACATTGAGTCAAACATAAAGCCTGGGATGAATAATTCCGTTACATCTTGGTTTACTAATATTAAGTGAGACCATGCCGCTTAGCGGAGCAAGTTTCCCCTCAATAATATCTGCTTGAAAACATATATTTTGTTGATCCTTTCCTGTCACCAAACTGGTTAATCAAACTAATTATATCAAAATTGCGATATCCTTTATGCTAATAAATGGACTATCTATCCAAAAGAATGTAATAAATAGACTATCCGTCCACAACATAATAGCAAGGTCTGTTATGCTACAAATGAACTATCTGTCCATAAAACTGGGTTAACCGCCTGCAAACTGGACTAATTATCCAAATCAAAATGGACTAACTATCCGAATTATCTTCTTAGGGTTAACTACCCTTTACCTTTTCCTTGAAAACCTTATCAAAATGATTTAACCTTTTAAATCATACTTAAAGGAAATTATTTTCTTAGCTTTAATCTAACTATTTTACCATGATATATACATACTTTACTCAAAATAATGTTAATGAGATTTAATAAGGATTAACTATCCTTCCAAAACAAGTTAAAACCCTTTTTGACTTGAAAATATTTAGTCTGCATTGCCTATTTAATACACTCAAAACCTTTGTTTAAAAATGTTAAACAACCCTTTCAAAACCATTGAAGGTAAACCCTTCGAAACCATTGATAGACCCTTTCGAAACCATTAGAAAATCCCTTCTTTTCTCCGAAAGCTTCAAAATAACAGACATCCTCCTTTAGAACCTTTTAAATATTTCCTTTCGAAAACATAGGAAAAAACCCTTCCATTTAACCCTTTTAAAATGCTAGGGAACCACCCCTTTTGAAACCATTCATTTCAACCTTTCGAAACTGTCAAAATCAAACCTTTCGAAAGCATTTTGGGTTCAATTAAAAACATGCGAAATCCTTTCGAAACCATTCAATAATTTACTCCTTTGAAACCATTGAAAAACATCTTGGTTGAAACAATTTGGACTCTGCCTTCAAGTAGAGAAAAAGGATAAAAACCCATTAAAGTCGAAAGTATCAGCTTTGAAACCTTTTAGAACTTTCTCTTTCGACACCATTTGGGTTTTACTTCAATTATCGAAAAAGGGACTTAAAAACACATATGTTGAAAGCTTCTGTTTCGAAACCATTTCCTATGTAAATAAGTGATGGTTTCAAAATCATTCCTTCGAATGCATTTGAGAAGTGGCCATAATTTTAGAAAATATGGTAAATAACCCGTTCAATACAATCTGGATCAAAAGGTAGAAAACGGCAATAAAAAGGCTTCGACTTAGTTGAAAGTAATTATTCAAAAATAGAGGCGTAATTCAATCGCAACTAGTTCCTTTAAATCATTTGTCCTAGTCAAAAGCTAACTAAGTCGAAAGCTACTTAGTCGAAAGTCATTTATGCAAAAGCAAACAGACGTATTTTTAATTTAAAACAAAGTACTGCCTCAGACCCTTCGAAACCCCTGGGTTCGACTCCATACCTTCTGCTTACATCCAATTCACTATGTACTAGTAAACTAATACCATGTGCATTGGTATCAAGTGCGCCGAAAGTGAAGACGAGGAGGCAGAATGTGGTGCCAACGGTGTCGAAATGGTGAAAAACATGTAGCAAATAATTCTTTTTACCTAACCTGCCTTACGTGTCTAATTATGATTGGTTGCCTCTTTCTTTACCAGAAAAAAGTACTGTAGTTTTTCAAAAGTGCTTCCGACTTTCTAGGGTTAACAAATTTATATTATTTTGCAAAAAGCCCCTTCTCCTTCCTTAATTAATAAACATTCAAGTCCCATACCTCAAACAATTTATATAATCATTAGAACGCTTAGGAAAATCTACAAAAATTCCAAAAAATATCTTTTAATATGTTTTCCAACACATAAAATTTCAGACCTAAATCTATTATTATTTAACCAAAAATAATTTTTAATCCAAACTAACATTTTATTTACTAGAAAATTCATATAAATTCCACATAATATCACAAAATTCCAAAAATTGAAATTCATCTTCAAAATATTATTTATGATTTTCATAAAAATTCTTAAGGCAGTTGGATGTCATTTCATAGGTTTTTCACCTCAAAACATATCATAAAATCAATATGAACATACACAGATCATCAACATGTACATATAATCATTCCATCGTTCAAAAACATGGAAGATCAATGCAAAATATTCGGCATTCATCTGAAAACCAAAAATACAATAAAAAATGAGATGTAAACATTATTCACCTTAGCTTTAGAGATTAAAGAGATTGACATGTGTATAGATTTGATTTGTATTAGCTTCTTCCTAATTTTTCTCTTATTAATGGCGGTGGCTTCTTGTTTTAAAAGTTTTGATGAAATGAAATGGACATGTAGGGGTACACAATTAAAGGGTTTAAGGTATAAGAATGGCCTCTTTCCTATTTAACTCCTCCTCTATTTCAGTTTAAACTCTTCTTTTAATTCATTGTTAAATGGTACGACTACCTTTGATTAAATCAAATCTCAATTCCATAATCAACACATTATTTTATTTTATTTAGCTAATTAAATATCCTAAATAATGTTACCAAAAATTTAGGGTTTTACAGACTCCCCTCCTTAAAGAAT
The DNA here is from genome assembly GCA_030765085.1 of Allium cepa. Taxonomy (NCBI): domain Eukaryota; kingdom Viridiplantae; phylum Streptophyta; class Magnoliopsida; order Asparagales; family Amaryllidaceae; genus Allium; species Allium cepa. The sequence goes on from CM060941.1 coordinate 515,903,909, forward strand.
TTCGTCCTCAAAATTATGATGAGGTACACGGCAAATCAAATAAGACGGTAAAACATACCAACAAATAAGTCAGGATAAGTATCTTTAATCCTACTCTCAATCTCCCAACTACGGTCCCTATCATTGTCACTCCATTGGACTTTGACCAATCTGACCTTCTTTGTTCTAGGCCTCTTCTCATCTCTCACAACAATACGAATAGGCTTCCTCACTATAGTCAAATCCGGTTCTACCACTAAATCATCTAGCATAGTCGGTGCAATAGTAGTCTTCGGGTCTCCAACACATTTTTTGAGATGAGAAACAAGAAAAACATTATGGACTCCTAGTAAACTACTTGGTAACTCAAATCTATATGCGAGTTTCCCGATCCATTCAACAATAGGAAAGGGTCCAACGAACCTTGGTGCTAACTTTCATGATTTCCCAAATTTGATCACACCCTTCATCCGTGATACTTTGATGAAAACCTGGTCTCAACTGAGAACTCTGGATCTTTCTGTCTCTTATCTGCATAACACTTCTGCCTAGATTGAGACTCCTTCGTTCTAGCTCGAATGACCTCAATCTTTTCTATAGCTTCTCTAACTAAATCTGGATCAAGAACCAACTTATCCCCTGTCCCTAACCAACAAATGGGAGATTTGCATGGACTTTCATACAAAGCTTCAAACGGCGTCATCCCAATACTAGTTTGATAACTATTGTTATACGAAAACTCGACTAAATGTAGATGGTCTTCTCATGATCCCCTAAAATCTAGAACATAAGCATTTAACAAATCATCCAGGATTTTGTTAACCCTTTCTGTTCGCTCATCTGCTTGCGGATGGTAAACGGTACTCATCTTGAGCTTGGTTCACAAAACTTCCTGTAGACTACTCCAGAACTTGCTAGTGAATATGGAATTTCTATCACTATCTATGCTATTAGGAATTCCATGCAGTCTAACCATGTTCTTTATAAACAACTTCGCCAAAACAAGTGCCGTTCTGTTTGACTTAACTGGAATGAAATGGGCACTCTTAGTCAATCTGCCCACTATGACCCATATAGTATCATTTCCTCTGTTTGACTTTGGCACCCCGTCAACAAAATCCATGGAGATAGAATCCCTCTTCTATATTGGAATATCCAATAGCTGAATCAACCCACTTGGCTTCTGGTGTTCGGCCTTTGCATACTGGCAAATCAAGTACTGCTTTACACACAAACCAATATCTCGCTTATTTCCTTCCCAGAAGAAACTCCTCTTCATATCTTGATACATCTTAGTACCTCCTAAATGAATATAGAATTTCGAACGATGGCATTCCTCTAAGACTTCTTTCCTTATGTTTCCTATACTTGGGACACATAATCTTCCTTTCTTTCTCAACCATCCATTTTGATCAAGACTGAAATCTTTCAAATCAGCGCTCTCAGTTCCATCTATTAAGTTCCTGATTCGATTAACTAATACAGGATCTCTTCCTGTTTAGAAGCAATCCTTTCGATCATTACTAGTCGAACTTCCAAGCAAGAAAATACAATTGTATCTCCACTAGACCCAGCCTCAGATCTCCACTACACTCTACAATCTGCTAATTCTTCTAAATCTTTCCACTCAGCAGTCATTGCTAATACCACATTTTGTTGTTTCCTGCTAAGTGCATCTACAACCTTGTTTCCTTTCCCTAGCGTGTACTCAATCCCAAAATCATAAGTAGCAATAAACTCTAACCATCTCTGTTGTCTCTTCCACTACTTCTGAGAGAACAAATACTTCAGCGATTTGTGATCTGTATATAACTTAAACCTTTCTCCCAAAAGCTAATGTCTTCATACCTTCAACGCAAAAATCACTACTGCCAATTCCAAATCATGTGTTGGATACCTGAACTCATGTGGTCTAACCTGTCTAGAAGTATAGACAATCACTTTACCTCTCTACATCAGCAGAGCTCCTAATCTTGTGCCACATGCATCATTATAAACCACCAAATCTTAATTCCCTTCTGGAACAACCAACACAGGCGCATGGGTCAATAAGTGCTTTAAACTCTAGAATGCTTCCTCACACTTATCGATCTACACAAACTTCACATCCTTTCCTGTCAGCTTGGTCATCGGTGTCGCTATCCATGAAAAATCCTTAATGAACCTTCAATAATAACCAACCAACCCAAGGAAACTCTTTATCTCCATCAGTGTCTCGGTTCTCTTCTAGCTATTCACTACTTCAATCTTAGTCGGATCTACTGATGCCTTTCCTCTGGGACTACATGACCAAGAAATTTCACTTCTTTCTTCCAGAAGTGACACTTTGAAAACTTCATTTCAACTGATGTTGCCTCAGCGTCTTAAGCACCACTCTAAGATGAACTTCATGCTCTCTTTAATCTTTAGAGTATATTAAGATATCATCTACGAAAACCAATAGAACCTATCCAAGTGCTCTTAGAAAACTCGGTTCATCAAATCCACAAAGAAAGCTGGAAGATTAGTCGGTCTGAATGGCATGGCTAACCATTCGTACAACCCATATCTGGTCCTACATGTCGTCAAAGGTATACTACCCTAAGCTGATGGAAACATGTCGCTAAATCCAATTATGAAAATACCATGGCTTCACTCAACCGGTCGAATAAATCGTCAATCCTCGGCAATGGATATCGATTCTTTATCGTCCTCTTATTCAACTTACGATAATCGATACATAGCCTTAACAATCCACCCAGCTTCTTAGCAAACACCATGGATGCTCCCCAAGGTGAACTACTTGGCTTAATAAAACTCTTTCTTTCTAAATCCACTAATTGCACCTTCAACTCCCTCATCTTTGTAGGAGTCATCCTACGTAACAGCCTACTCACTAGTTCTGTCCCTGGAACCAAATCTATCTAAAACTCAATGGCTCATTTAGGTGGCAATCCGACTACAGGTTCAAACACATCTACAAATTCTCTAATAATGAAAACTCGGCTCAAATCATCTTCCGATCCCATAGCACCCAACAAGGTATACATCTTACCGCAAGAACCTTCTATGGCATAAGTTATCTGATTACTACAATCAGGGTGTCTAAGCGATACTTTATATCTTGGCAAAATATCCTAGCATCGTACTCACTTAACAAATCCATCCTAAGAATAATCTCGAATCCCATAAAATAAAACACATGAAAACTGCAAATAAAAGTATGAACTAACAGGTCGGACTCTAACTGGTCACATCTCCACCCTAGAGTTGCATACCCTCCTATTAGGTCCATAACCCATAAGGAAGTAACTAAATATCTGGGTTCTAGGTTAAGCTTATCTATCAAACATCTAGATATAAAAGAAATCCAAGGCACCAGTATCCGATAGAAAGCTAACAGTAATACGATGAATCTGAAGCGTACCTCCCAAAACTGCCTTTCCCTTCTCCTGAGATATTGGCTTAGAAGCAGCAGGCTCCAATGCGTATACCTTGCTCTTTGCATCCTTTTTAGGCTCCTTTCACTGGCTCTTATAATGACCAATCTAGTCATAGTTGAAGCACCTAACATTCTTCTTTCCAGTTGCCTCCTTTCCTTTTCCTGCATGACACTCACTAGCATAGTGCCCCATCTTGTGGATCTTGATGCAAACAATCTTAGGCTTCCCTTTTTTGGCTGCTCCACCCTTTTGAGCACCTTTCTTAGGAAAGAACTTCCTCTTCTAATTCTGCCTAAGCTGGACTTCTTTAGCCTTACTCTTCTCTAAAGAGTCAAGAATCTCCTCATGCCTTATGGCCATCTCCACCACAAAGTCAAGGACCTATAATATGAGGTAATGTGGCCCTAGCTAACTCAGGCTTCAACCCTTTGATAAACTTCTCATTCCTCTTCATCACTGTAGTCATTAAAGCATAACCATATCTAGCTAACTCCTTAAACTTTTTCATATTCTAGGACAGGCATCTCCCCCGCTCTATCTTAGCAAACTTCCTTTGCAGAGCTGACTATGCCATTGTAGACATAAACCTCTTTCGGAACCTTTCCTTGTAACCTTCCCATGACAAAGTTTCTTTGTCCACACTAGCCGTCACACTGTTCCACCAAAACAGTGCGGCTCCGTGAAGCTGTCTGGATGCCAACCTCCTTTTCTGCTCATCATTTAAGTGTGCAAAGATCCTTTCACAGTGCAATAACCAATTTTCCATCTTTATAGCATCCTCTATCCTTAGAAAAGGCTTTCCCCCAAGCTTACCATAGTCTCCACAGCTTCGCATAATGGTTAACTACCGAAACTTCCGAAACTCCTGCCCATACAGCATCTCCTCCTACCATTCCATCTACAACTCCAGCGTACATCATATTCACAAAAAAACTATAACATAGCTCCCAAATCTACTTGCGGGACTCCGGCAACTACATTTTCTGCTTGTACCTGATCTTGGGTTCTCCTTGTACTAGGTTTGGCATTTCCTTCGGTGCCCTCCCATCCCGGGTTAACTTTACCTCTTCTACCTTCCATATCAGTATTCAAACCTTATGAGGTACAGAAAAATATCCTAACAAGGATAAGAGACTAGAGATAAAGCATATATTTATATATAGCAAATACAAGTATGTTACTGTAGCGTTATCCCATACCCAAATCCTACTCTAGTTCCATAGGATTATGTTTAAAACCCATTTTTAGTTTAAAATTTTTCATAAACCACGCTCTGATACCAAGTTGTAACATCTCATATTTGGAGGCCAAAAGTTAAGCGCTGCAAATGCTACAGTCATCTATAGTAATAACTTTTGGTGACAAAATAAGGTAATGATAATGGTATCCATAATATCAGAAGCACTTGAAAATGAACAAAATCACATATTTCCAAAAACAACATTTTACTGAAAACATTTCAAAATCAATTCACATTCAAGTTACATAATGCCATATCGTTTCCCAAGTAAAGATTAATTATAATCATTATAGAAATATGCCAAAAGCGACATATGATGATGCACCTTTGGTTGATCAAAGCAATATAGTCATATCTGACATAATACACAACGGAAATAAGCAAAACAATTTGCAATTCCTAATTAGCTATCCATTAGCCATCGTCGTAGAAAGCTTTATTCACCAGAAGTTCTAAACCTGAAAGCCTTAACCTTTAATCTAATCAAATCAATTTTTAGTTCTCGGGAGTTTAAGAGGAAACAAAAACTTTGAGTCAGACATAAAGTCTGGTGTAAATAACTCTACTACATCTCGGATTACTGATATTAAGTTAGTCCACGTCGCTTAGCGGAATGGGTTTCTCCTCACTAAATTCCTCTTTAAAACGTATATTTTCCAAATCCTTTGCTATAATGAAATTGGTTAGTCAAACAAATTATATCAATATAGTAGTATCCTTTATGCTAATAAACGGACTATCTGCCCAAAACAGGTAATAAGTAGACTATCTATCCACTACATAATAGCAAGGTCTATTATGCAACAAATGAACTATCTATCCATAAAATTGGGCTGATTGCCTACAAATTGGACTAATTTTCCGAATCAAAATGGATTAACTTTTCGAATTATTTTCTTAGGGTTAACTACCCTTTATCTTTTCCATAAAAATCTTTTCAAAATGATTTAACCTTTTAAATCGTACTTATACAGCAAAACTATTTTCTTAGCTTTACTCTAAGCTATTTTGCCACGATATATACATATTTTACTCAAAATAATGTTGATGAGATGCCATAAGGATTAACAATCCTTCCAAAACAAGTCAAAACCCTTTTTAACCTGAAAATACTTAGGCTACATTGCCTATTTAATATATTCGAAACCTTTGTTTAAAACCATTAAACAACCCTTTCTAAACCATTGAAGGTAACCCCTTCTAAACCATTGAAAGACCCGTTTGAAACCATTCGAAAAAACTTTCCTTTCTTTTCTCCAAAATCCTCAAAATATCAGACTTCCTCCATTAAAAACTTCTAAATATTGCCTTCCGAAAACATAGGAAAAACCCTTTCTTTTAACCCTTTCAAAATTCGGGGGAACTACCCCATTAGAAACAATTCATTAAAACCGTTCAAAATAGTCAAAACCCTATCCTTTTGAAAGCACTTTGGGTTCAATAAAAAAACAAGTGGAAACCTTTAGAAACTATTTGAAAATTTACTCCTTCGAAATCTTTGAAAAATGGCTCGGTCAAAATCATTTGGACTCTGCCTTCAAGTAGTGCAAAAGGATCAAACACCTATTAAAGTCGACAAGCACCTATTCTAAAACCTTTTAAACTTTCTCTTTTGAAACCATATGGGTTTTACTTCAATTATCGAAAAAGGATCTTAAAAACATTTAAGTTGAAAGCTTCTGTTTCGAAACCATTTCCTAAGTACAAAAGTGATGATGTCGAAAACATTCCTTCGAAAGCATTGGAGAAGTGGCCATAATTTTGGAAAACAAGGTAAACAACAATTTCGAAACCGTCTGCGTCGAAAGGTAGAAAGCAGCAATAAAAAGGCATTGACTTAGTTGAAAGCAATTATTTGAAAATAGAGGCACAACCCTACCGAAACCATTTCCTTTAAATCCATTGACCTAGTCAAAAGCTAACTAAGTCGAAAGCTATTTAGTCGAAAGCCATTTAGTAGAAAGCAAGTCGGCTTATTTTTGATTTAAAACAGAGTACTACCTTAACCCCTGGTTTCGAACGTATCTTCCGCCTGCATCCAATTCACTACGTACCAGTAAACCGATACCATGTACATTTGTATCGACTATGTCGGAAGTGAAGATAAGGAGGCGGAACATAAGGACGATGGTATCGAAATTGTGAAAAACGTGTAGCAAATAGTTCTTTTCACCTAACATGCCTTACGTGTATAATTGTGATTGGTTGCCTCTTTCTTTACCAGTAAAAAGTACTACAGTTTTTAAAAAGTGCCGGCGACTTTCTAGGTTTAAAAAAATTATATTATTTTGCAAAAATCCCCTTCTCCTTCCTTAATTATATAAACATTTAAGTCCCATACCTTAATTAATTTTATATATTAAAACATTTAGGAAAAATCTACCAAAATTTTATAATATCTATTTTAATATGTTTTCCAAGATACAAAAATTTCAGACCCAAATCTATTATTATTTAACAAAAAATAATTATAATCCCAAATTAACATTTTCTTTGCTAGAAAATTCATATAAATTCCTCATAATGGCAAAACATTTCAAAAATTGAAAACCATCTCAAAAATATCATTTATGATCTTCATAAAAATTCTCAAGGTATTTAGATGCTGTTTTATAGGGTTATCACCTTAAAATATCATAAAATTAATATAAACATATATAAATCATCTACATGTATATAAAATCATTCCATCATTCAAAAACATGGCAAATCAATGCAAAATATTCGGCATTCATCTAAAAATTGAAAATATAACCAAAAATGAGATGTAAACATTATTCACCTTAGATTTAGATATTAAAGAGATTGAGATGTGAATAGACTTGATTTGAATTAGCTTCATCCTAGCTTTTCTTCCTCTTTTATTTGTTAATAGTGGGCGACTTATTATTTTAGAATTCTTTATGAAATGAAATGGACATATAGGGGTACAGAGCCAAAGGATTTAGGGTATAAGAATGGCCTCTTTCTAATTTTGCGCCTTCTCTATTTTAATTTAAACTCTTCTTTTAATTCATTGTTAAGTGGCACGGTTACCCTTGATTGAGTCAAATCTCAATCCCCTAATCAACACATTATTTTATTTTATTTAGCTAACTAAATATCCTAAATAATGCTACCAAAAATCCGAGGTGTCACAATTATCAATGATCTTTCAATTTAATTCATCTTTTTCTTCATTTATTAAGTATCCCAAAGAGAAATATTATTCTAAATTATTCCATTTATCTTCTTAACAGTATGTGGAATCATTATGCCTCATTTTATCAAATACTTTGGTAAATTAATTAATCTTGGAATAATTCCAAATCAATTAAACTTTTATTTGGAAAAACATTTCCAAATCATTTCTTTGCAATCCATGTTATTTAAATTTAGAAAATTATATCTTTATACTTTGGAAAATTTTGATCCGAGTAACTAAATTTACTATCCCATCCGTCGGACAAGTTTGGATAGCCAAGGAGAGTAGGGAACTGGTTTTTCAAACTCAAGCCTAGACACAATCTCTCTAACACCCATAAGGTGGTCAAGTTATTTGATCGGCTCTATATCATATACATATTCTATTAACTTTTGGTCATTTATTTAACCATTCCAAAAATCCTTAAAATCACCTTTAAAATATTTTATTAATTATTTAAAAACATTTTCACCAGATTTGGAAAAGAATAGTTGCATTCAAAACTATAATTTAGAAGTTATAGAAAAGTGTTGCAAAAAAGTGCAGTGGAAAGTGCTTTTTAAGCTATATTGATCAAAATGACTTTTTATCATCTGAAAATTCATTTTTATAACTCAAATCACTTTTAAAACATATTCAAAGTTTTTTAGAATTTATTTCATATTTTTAAACAATTTTAAAATTCAATTTTTAAAGAAATCCTTTTATGGATTCCGAACTGCAAAACCGCGATTTTTCCAAAAGCTTGTTTTACTCATGTTTCAAAATCTACTTATAAAAATTTTGATTTTCTTTCTTTGTTTGAAAAATATGGATATAATAGTTTGAAAAATTCTTACCTCGAAGAATTTCAAGCTATATTCCATTCTATATACTCGTTTGACTTTTATGGCGTGAAATCACGAACTGTCACTGCACGACACGCCTGTTGTTGACTAAGTTTCCAATTACCTTTCAAACTTCACCAAAACATTTTCATATGTTTATAAAATGTTTCAAACTCTTTTAAACCAATCTTTTCCATATTAAATCTCTTTTCACTTTTAAACTGTTTCATAATATTATATTATTATAATATCCATTTTCAACCTTTTTATATTTTCAAAACCATTAAGAGACTAAATAACTTCATATACACATCCTTATTGATTTATATTTCATTTATTTATCATGGTTAATTACTCAACTATTTATATAATGAATTCTCATAATTTATCACAACCAAGTAATTAACCATATCAATATTCATATAATCAACCATATAATCAAACAAGTTATCAAACATTCAAACAAATCATTAAGAGATTAAACGCTCATTATTGACCCAAAAAATGGACCAACAGCTTGGTTTAAATTCGAAAGCACTAACATGTTCTGACAGAGCAATATCACAGATAACAGACATAGAAAAAGAACAGTTAAGAAACAAGACAGACAATTTTTATAGTGGTTTGGTGTTAATGAAGCCTACATCAACTTTATAGTTCTGCGATAGGCTAATTGTTGTTACAAGAAGTGTTTATTTACAAGGCTTGATTGTTTCCTAGCTAGATTTGATCTCCAGAGTTGGAATCCACTGGAGAATAACAATGTATTCCTTTGGAGATTGATATGAGAGAGGTAGAGGAAAAAAAATTCCAGCATTGCTTTAGCAACCAGTCCAGAGAAGAGATCCTATTTATGTTGCAAGTAGGATGTTAATTATAGAGATTGGAGAGCCTCTAGGTCGGGCCTTTTTATCAATATCTCACCAAGTAGGTAGGAAACAACCCAGGGAGAATTTGGCTTCGCAAAACGAGATAGAGCCATGGGTCGCTGGCGACCCAAGCACTTAGGTCCTTCGCCTCTTTTTGTTGTGTTCTTCGGCTAACTCGTTTGAAGGTTAAAGGATAGGCATTGTAGTCGATGATCCAAGCACTTAGGATTTTCTAGAGTTTGGAATTGGAGATGCTTTGATAGTCTTTTATCATAGTTGTCCTGTTTCGATGGCAATTCACTAGCTGTTTGTGCTCAACTTCTGATTGGGCTAAAAGAATACTGGTCTCTTGGTTTAGTCGAACCCAGTCATTGCCTTAGTAGCATTGCTTGGCTCTTGTTCACTCCTTGCCTAAGACATTCTGGTTGAGTTCTAAGCCATCCTGACGTCACGAGATTGTCTTGCTTTCTTAGTTGGTCCTGTTGGGTTAAAACCCGGTTAACACTCATATTATCATTCTTAAAAGTAGTTTTAGAGATTATTTATTATTTAACAGACATTGCGTACTTACATATGGCTCCACTCTGCCAATCTTTTTTGTAGCTTCTTAGATCGGTCACTTCCTTTTATTTTCCTTGCTCCGAAGCTTCTCCATCGTTTGTTCTTATAGGGCTCGGCCTAGGCTTTGGGTAAGCACAGCCTGTAACGTCCTAGATTTTTGATAACATTATTTAGGAGATTTAGTTATATGGACTAAATAAAATAGTGTGTTGATAAGGGGATTGAGATTTGATTTAATTAAGGTGGCCATGCCTTTTTAACTAATAAATTTAAATGAATTAGAGGAGGAGTATTATGGGAAAGAGACCATTCCTATATTATCTTTCTTAGGCCGTGTAAGTCTATACATATTCATTTCATTTCAAAATTTTCTAAAGTGAGGCCGGACCATTAATAAAGAAAGAAGAAGAGGAAACAAAAGAAAATCTTAAGGAATGCATATTCAAATCAAACTCATTCAAATCTCAAGTTCCTTAATTACCAAAGCATAGGTCAATAATGTTTATATCTCTAAACTTTTACGGTTTAGATTTTAGGATTAAATCTGAATCATTTTGCGAAGGTTTTCCTTGCTTTTGAATGATCAAATTATTATACATACGTGTTAATGATTTATGAATGTTCATAAGATTTTATGACATTTTTTAACACCAAAACCGAATTAAATTACATCTGTTAGCCTTGCGAATTTTTATGATGATCGTTATATTAGAGATGGGTTTCAATTTGTAGACTTTTCTCAATTTTTATGGAATTATTATTAATTTTCTATGGAAGAAAATGGTATTTTTGATTACAAAATTATTTACGGGGAAATAATTATTGTTTGGATTCGAAAATTTTATATGTTGAAAAGAACATATTAGTTGATTTTTTGGCATATTTCTAGAATTTTTCAAGTTATTTTAACAGTTATATAAAAATTATTCAAAGTATGGGACTTTAACGTTTTATATAATTATAAAGGAGAAAGGGGCTTTTTCAAAATTTGTTTAAATTTAAAAGTAAGGAAAGCTGACAATACTTTGGATATAAAAGTCTAGCAACCAAATAGATTTAGACAAATAAGGCAATTTGGGTACAAAAGAACTATTGTAAAGTATAAACAAATAGTTATTCTATTATTTCAACTTCTTTGGCAAGTGCTTCTGCCTCCATTCCAAACCTTCCTACAAAATCGAAAGGTATCAAACCTTTCGACTAGGTCAAAAGTCAATGCACATGGTATTACGCAACTGGTATGTAGTATATTGAAAGGAGTCGAAAGTTTAGAGCTTTCAAACGAGATGAAGCCTTGTTTTGGTTTTAAAGAAAATACGCCAGCTTGCTTTCGACTAAGAGCTTTCGACTTTGTCAAATGGTTTTAAAGGAAAAGGTTTTGATTGGTTTGCTTTTTGGTTTTAATTGAAACCTTTCGATAAAGTCGAAAGGTAAAGATTTCGACAAGGTCGAAAGGTAAGAAACCTTTCAACTAGGTTGACAAGACTTTAGAGCCAATTCCTACCATTTGATTCAGTTGCTTTCCAAGAGGACCTTTTGTTTTCTAAAACATGCTGCCTCTCCATTGATTTTGAAGGGTTGGTTTTAACACCAACACTTCATTGTTTTCGAATGTTTTCGAAAGGTTTTATAAAGGTTTCGAAGCAAATGCTTTTGACTCTAATGTTTTCTAATCCTTTTGCACTACTTGAAGGCATAATCCAAATGTTTTAACTCGAAACATTTTAGAGGTTTCAAAGTAGTTAACTTTGAATGGTTTCGAATGGTTTCCACTTGTTTTAAATTGAACCCAATGTCTTTGAAATGTTTTGAGTTTCATTACTTTTAAAAGGTTTATAAATGATTTTACAGGGGAGGTACCTCAGGCTTTTTGCAAAGTCGAAAGATGAAACATTTCCACTAGGCCAAAAAGAAACCTTCTGATAAGGTTGAAAGGTAGAACCTTTCGACAAGGTCGAATGTTATAATTTTTCAATGATTTTGAAAGGATAAGGTTTAAAGGATTTGAAATGCGGATGTCATATGTTTTATAGCCTATGAAGGAAAGGCTTTATTATTTGTTTTGAAGGAGATACCTTCAATAATTTCGAAGGGTTTTATTAATGGTTTTGAAGGAGTTACCTTCATTGTTTTCGAAAGGTTGTTTAAAGGATTTAAATAAGGGATTCAAATAATATGACTAGGTGGATAGCCTAAGTGTTTTAAGTTATAATGACTTTAACTTATTTTACAAAGGGTAGATAATCCTTATTGAACATCATCAATATTATTTGAGTAAAGTATATAACATGGCAAAAAATAGCTTAGAATAAAGCTAAAGTAATATATTTCATGTATATATATGATTTGGCAGACTAAATCATTTTGAAAAGGTTTTTAAGAAAAATTTGAAGGGCCGTTATCCCAGATATTTTGAAGGGCAGTTAACCCAAAAGAAAATTTGGGTAGTCAACCCAGAGAATAGTAGGTCCAGTAAAGAGCGGTTGCTCTGATATAAACAGATGGTCCATTTATTAGCATAACGAACCTTTCTACTTTTTTAGGACAGTTAGTACACCTTTTTATCTTTTTTGGGTAGATAGCCCATTATCTAGCATAAAAGATATTGCTATTTTGTATGATCGGTTTATGGAAAGATAGTCTAAAAGGGAGCGATTAGCATAGAATTTAGGATAGATAGTCCAGTATAGAGTAGGCGGCTCATATTTTAGATAGATAGTCTATCTTATCTCCTACTATAACACAATGGATATTGTTATATTATTAGTATAATCAATTGATTAACCAGTTTGGTTGCATGAAAGGATTTGCAAAATATATGTTTTGAAAAGAGATATTAGTGAGGGGAAACCTGTTCCGCTAAGCGGTGTGGTCTCACTAATTATCAATAAACAAAGATGTAATAGAAATTATTCATACCAGGCTTTATGTTTGACTCAAATTTTTTATTTCCGCTTAAACTCTCAGGTGCTTAAAATTTAGTTTGAGTAGGCTGAGGGTTTAGGTTTTCAGGTTTTAGCACATTTTGGCAAATAAGCTTCCAAAGACGAGTAGGTGGCTGATGGATAGATAATTTAAGAATTCTATTTTAAAATTATTTCCATGTGTATTAAGGCAGTTATGTCTACATTGCTTTAATCGTCCAAAGGCATCTTCATATGTCGCTTGTTAACCCGCCTTTTGGCAAGGCCACGAACAGGCGGATTTAACTAAAACAAATTCACGATTATCGAGGCTAAAATATGATGGATTCGGTTCCAATGGATGATGTTCACTTGGATATATGATAGGTCATTCGGTCGGAATGAAGTAGCTCGAAGTATTTGGAATTCGACCTTGTGGCTCAGCCGTTCGGCATGGCAATGTCCGGTCGAGGTATGCAAATTCGGGAAGGTCGTTGGTTGTAGCTCAGCATTGTCGGTCGGCATTGGATGTCGGTCGGCATCGAACCTCGCTCGGCTTTGCACCTCGCTCGGCATTGGATGTCGTTCAACATCGAACCTCACTCAGCATTGCACCTCACTCGGCATAGGTTGTCGTTCGGCATCGAACCTCGATCGGCATATCTCCCCTCGATCGGCACACCTCCCCTCGGTCGGCACACCTCCCCTCGATCCACACACCTCCCCTCGATCGGCACTCCATCGGCACACCTTCCCTCGATCGGCGCACCTCCCCTCGCTCGGCATGAAGCCTCGCTCGGCATTGGATGTCGCTTGGCATTGAACTTCACTCGGCATCGCACCTCGCTCAGCATCGCACCTTGCTCGGCATCGTACCTCGCTTGGCATCGTACCTCGTTCAGCATACCAACTGCTCGAGGTCAGTTGGCATGGTGAAGTAGGGTTCGGCTATGGCCTTAATGGGCCCAAACTACTCAGGAGGACCAACAACCTGGTTTGGTCTATAAATACAGCATGTGGGTCTCCAGATGGAGGATCTTCTTTTTGGGCTCTCTAGTTTTCTATTTTCCAAAGATGAGGTTATCTGCCATCTTGTAACTGTAATCGATTATTACAGCAATAAAAAGAAAAACTTCTAGAGTGGACGTAGGCCGGAGTTAGCCGAACCACTATAAATCTGTTGTCCTTTACTACTTTCAATTTAATTTTGACTATTCTTCACATTATTACTCTCTACATATACCCTATATGTTATCTGTGACTGTTAGTTAGTGCTTTCATTTACATTTGGGTGTTAGTGACCAATTTTGGCGCTAACATTTTGGTGCTTTCACTGAGAATGCAAGCACTCATGAATTTTGGGGCTAGGAACTTGGATTCTAGGAAACAATGGCTAGACCATCTGCAAGGAAGCAAGTGACAGAAAGAAGTAGTCAGGAGGGAAGTCAAGAGGCTTCATCTGGAGCTGGAGCAGGTCAAGCATCCATCTACATCATAGAGATGAGATGGAAGAAATGTTGAAAAGACAAGAGGAGATGATGCAGGCTCTTCTCAGATAATTTGCACAAGTAGGAAATGTCGGAGCTTAGATCCGTGGAGCTGGATCAGAAGCGCTCGATCAACAAGCGGAGGGAATGGCTGAGTAAGGGGCAGCCCCCAATCAGTAGGCGGCTATCAACCTTAATGGATCTAGGCTCGGGGGCATACCACCAGGAAACGCTGGACCAATCCATGGAGGGATACCAGATGACGCTGTGCAACCTGACACAAATAGGAGTGCAGGAGTACGAGATGAGGAGTATGTGCCCAAGTTCCCTCGTTAACTCAGGAGGCAGATCGGAGGCAACGGACAAGGATTAAAGCTCGGAGACAACGAAAGATTAGCGGAGATGGTCAGACGGGCTGTGACAGATGGATTGCTAAACAAAGACTTAGAGGATGTGAATAGGAGTCCCTTTACTCCTACTATCAAACAAGCTAGGAATCCACCGGACTTTAAGCTACCAACGTTGGATATGTATGATGGGAGAACGGATTCCACCGTGCACCTGACAAGGTACATGAGACAGATGGAGGTACTGAGGGCATCAGACAAGGTCATGGCTCAATGCTTCCCATTATTCTTGTCGGATATCGCAGCTATGTGGTTCCAACAGTTTGAGAGTGGTTCTATCGGCACATGGACAGAGCTGATCGAAAGGTTTATGAGATAATTCGGGTACACATAGTCAGACCCAAGACATGATGACTTTGACATCTATGAAACAATGGAAAGGAGAATCGCTCAGGGACTTTTTAACCAGATTCAACGCAGCGGTAACCTCAATGGATCGACCCTATCTGTCATTGGTTTTGATGGAAACGGTCTCGGGAATCGCAGATAATTCAGATTTCAAGATATCATTGGCAAGGGACCCACCGAGGGATCTCGGGGATTTCTACCATGAGGCGAAAAGGTTCCTGAGATAGAACGATGCGTAGGCTGAGAGAGTAAGGAGAGAGGCTGAAGCTTATGCAGTGAGGGGTAGAGGTTCAAGCAGGGAGGATCCAAGTAAAGATGATAAAGGAAAAAGGAAAACAAATGGAAATGGTGGCACTTCGAAGAAACCTCAAAGGGAGCCAAATTTTTCTTCTTACATAGATTTAACCGAGACTCTGGAAAGGATTTACTTGGACATACGAGGGCGCCTCCAACATCGACGGCCGGTGAGGAGAGAGCCTTTTGAATACGAGCGGGCATCGGGAATGCATTTCCTATTCCATGAGCTGGGTAGGCACAACACAAATGACTGCAGGAATTTGAGGGATATCATCGAGGAGCATCTAAGGAATGGCCATCTACAGCAATACATAAGGAATCAAACTGTAGCAGTAGAACGGGAATGGCCACCACCTACGTCTAGCGATGGTGGCACTGGGTCCGGTCAACGTCGGCTTGTTATACACTGAATGGTTTTGATGGTTACAAATAAGTAATAGTACCTAAAGTAATACGGCTAGGTCACTTACACATGTACGGGATCGAGGACGGTCCCTAGGCATGCTCTAAGATAACGGAAAACCATGATGCTCGGGTCTATGAATCCTATTTTCTTTCTGTTTTTCTGCAAACTTTGGTTTTCTCTTTGGTACTTTTGACATTTACTTTTCTTTGGTATGGTTTTGGAGTTTGGATTGGACTCTCGGTTTGGTTGGTTTTTCGGTTTGCCATGTTGGTTTGGATGTTTGATTTTTAATATGGATTTCTGGTTTTCTGATTGGATTCGAAACAATGTAATAAACAGTTCAGGTTTTGCGATTACTGTCCCAACCGGAGAGATGGGGCAGTGACCGCAAGTTATGAGTCCCTTCGTCTGAGAGCAATGGAATGGACTCGGACAGAATATAAAAGTCCTTGGCTGGAGTGTCGAGGCCGGTGAACATAAAATTCTATGGCCAGAGTTCCAAGGACAGTGCATATCAAAGTCCTTGGCCGGAATGCCGAGGCCGGTGAATATTAAATTCCTTGGCCGGAGTGCTGAGGCTGGTGAACATAAAAGTCCTTGGCCGGAGTGCCGAGGCCGGTGAATATAAAAGTCCTTGACCGGAGTGTCGAGGCCAGTGAACATAAAAGTCCTTGGCGGGAGTGCCGAGGCCGGTGAATATAAAAGTCCTTGGCCGAAGTGCTAAGGCCGATGAATATAAAAGTCCTTGGCCAGAGTGCCGAGGCCGGAGAATATAAAAGTCCCTACCCGAAGTGCCAAGGCTGGAGAATATCAAAGTCCTTGGGTGGAGTGTAGACGGTGTATATCAAAGCCCTTGGCCGGAGTGTCGAGGCCGGTAAATATCAAAGTCCTTCGCCGGAGTGCCAAGGTAGGTGAATATCTAAGTCCTTGATCGGAGAGTCGAGGCCGGGGAACACACAAGCCCTTGACAGGAGAGTCGAGGCTGAAATAGGATAACGCAACCTGGCGAGGTCCACAGATTCAAAGACTAAGCCCGAAGAGGTAAGGGATTTGAATTACGACTTAAGGTAGACGGACTCGGTGAGGTCTTAAATTTGGCAAAAAGCCCCGAAGCAATTTACAGTTTGGATATCAGCTCGAAAAGGTTATGGATTCGGCTTTTGGATATTGAAGTATTAAAGCTTGGTTGGCGAATAAGATGGCTTAGTATTGGGTTGGATTATGAACCGGAAGGTATGGATGTGGTTAACATACGGACTTCAGATATCAAATTTGAGGCTATTCAAAACACACCTTCCAATAGCAAGGCATATTTTGGAGGGCAAATGTTAACCCGCATTTCGACAAGGCCACGGACAAACGGATTTAACTAAAACATCGAGGCTGAAATATGATTGGATGGTGTTCACATGGATAGATGATAGGTCGTTCGGTCGGAATGAAGTGGTTAGAAGTATTTGGAATTCGACCTTATGGCTCGATCGTTCGGCATGGTAATGTCCGGTCGAGGTATGGAAATTCAGGAAGGTCATTTGGTTATAGCTCAGCATTGCCGCTCGGCATTGGTCGTTCGGCATTGCCGCTCGGCATTGGATGTCGTTCGGCACTGCACCTTGCTCGGCATTGGATGTCGTTCAGCATCGAACCTCGTTTGGCATTGCACCTCGCTCGGCATTGGATGTCGTTCGGCATCGAACCTCGCTTGGCATTGCATCTCGCTCGGCATTGGTTGTCGTTCGACATCGAACCTCGATCGGCACAATCCCCCTCGATCGGCACACCTCCCCTCGATCGGCACACCTCCCCTCGATTAGCACACCTTTCCTCGATCGGCAAACGTCCCCTCGAACGGCACACCTCCCCTCGACCGGCACACCTCCCTTCGATCGGCACACCTCCCCTCGACCGGCACACCTTCCCTCGATCGGCACACCTGCCATCGATCGGCATACCTCCAGTCGTTCGGCACACCTCCCCTCGTTCGGTACACCTCCCCTCGATCAGCACACCTTCCCTCGATCGGCACACTCCCCTCGCTCGGCATGAAGCCTCGCTCGACATTGGATGTCGCGCAGCATTGAACGTCGCTTTGCATCGCACCTCGCTCAACATTGCACCTCGCTCGGCATCGTACCTCGCTCGTCATCGTACCTCATTCGGTATACCAACTACTCGAGGTTGGTCGGCATAATGAAGTAGGGTTCGGCTATGGCCTTAATGGGCCCAAACTACTCAGGAGGCCCAACAACCTGGTTTTGTCTATAAATACAACATGTGGGTCTCCAGATGGGGGATCTTCTTTTTGGGCTCTCTAGTTTTCTATTTTCTAAGGCTAAGGTTATTCTGTCATCTTGTAACTATTATCGATTATTACAGCAATAAAAAGGAATGCTTCTGGAGTGGACGTAGGCCAGAGTTAGCCGAACCACTATAAATCTGTTGTTCTTTACTGCTTTCATTTTAATTTTGATTATTCTTTACATTATTACTCTCTACATGTACCCTATCTGTTATTTGTAACTGTTAGTTGGTGCTTTCATTTACATTTGGGTGTTAATGACCAATTTTGGCGCTAACATCGCTCTTAGTATATTGTTGTAAATTATATTTAATCAATGTCTGGGGTATGTTTGGGGATTTTTGTAACTTGGATATGATATATTTGAATTATAATCACTAAAAATTATTGTTTTTGGAAATCTGTGATTTTTTCATATTCAAATGCTTCTGGTATTATGGATACCATTAAAATTACCATATTTCATCACCAGAAGTTAACACTGTTGTTAACATAAAAAATATACGCTAACACCCCGGTGTGAGCTGAGATATAGTGAAAGCATCTCCCGTTGGTACGGGAACTAAAAACAAGCAGAAAATAGTAAAGAGACAATAATTTTTATAGTGGTTCGGCTCAAAGTCAAGCCTACGTCCACTTCACATCTTTTTATTATTTGAGTACACTTTGTTACAACTAAATTTCAAGTACAACAACTTCAAAGACTTGAGCTTCCAAAGTAGAATCAAATCAGTGAAGAAGTTTGATCCATTCTGGAATTAATCTCTGAAGTTGTTATGGTGTTGTCGGACTTGGTGAACAAGTTTCTTGAATTTCAAAGTGGCAGAGTCTCGGCTCTCCAGGAAAATCCCCTCCTCAAGTGTGAAGGAGGTGAGGTATTTATAGGAGAGGTTGGGCTTAGGTCGGGATGGTCATAAGTCGTGAGCGACTTGAGGAGTTGCGGCATAAGGAGTGGCGACTTAAGAGTGATCCTGAGGTAGTATAAGTCGTTAATGGCTTAGTGGAGTCATCCTGGACGAGATACATGCTTCCAGCGACTTAGTATGTGTAATGCAGGAGTTATTTCGGCTTGCTTAGGACGCGAGCGACCTAATGGATGAGACAGTGTGCATGCGGCTCCACTCTGCCTTAACTCGTTAGGTCATTAACTCACTAAGTCCCTGCCTTTATTAACCCGTTGAGTTGTAGGAGCCTTTAGGTCGCTAGGTCGCTGGAGCTTCCTAAGTAATTAAGTCGCGCCATGTTGAGCCGCTCTATGCTTTAGCTCGTTAAGCCGTTGATCCGTTAGGTCGCTTAACTCGTTGCTATGTTAGCTCGCTGGATGTTTTAGCTCATTAAGTCGCTGATCCGTTAGGTCATTAACCCTTTGAGTCGCCCCATGCTTTAGGTCGTAAGATCGCTTATTCCTTTAGGTAGCTAGGTCTCCCCTTGCTGTACGTCGCTGGGTCGTTGAGTCATGTAAGTTGTTAGGCCGTGAAAAAGAGTGGTGTTAACACTTTCCCCTCGATGTATGCACCTAAGGGTTAGGTCGTGTGCTTCGATACCTCTTAACTTGCGCCTTCCTGAGCAGTTAGGCCATGAGCGGTTTATGGGAGAGTTAGGTTGTTTGCGCCGATTCGAGGCGAATGGTGACCGTTTGAGATCAGGTGCCTTTCGAGGAAAATTGTGGCCGTTCGAGGTCGTTTGCCATTGGAGGAAAATTATGACCGTTCGAGGTCAGATATCGTTCGAGGCAAATTGTGACCGTTCGAGGTCAGGTGTCGTTCGAGGCAAATTGTGACGGTTCGAGGTCAGGTGCCGTTCGACGCAAATTTTGACCGTTCGTAGTCAGGTGCCGTTCGACGCAAATTGTGACCGTTCGAGGTCAGGTGCCGTTCGACGCAAATTGTGACCGTTTGAGGTTAGGTGCCGTTCGAGGCAAATTGTGACGGTTCGAGGTCAGGTGCCGTTCGAGACAAATTGTGACCGTTCGAGGTCAGGTGCCGTTTGAGGCAAATTATGACCGTTCGAGGTCAGGTGCCGTTCGAGGCAAATTGATGTGCCTGGGGGGGACTTAATATTATCGATACCAGGTTCACGTTCGAGTGAGTTCCTGGATCATTAGTCAGGGCGATTTACTGCCATCTCAGAGCATGCCCAAGGACCGTTCGCGACCCCGTACATGTGTAAGTAGCTTCGCCATTTCAGAATTATCAAAATCCAATATTCATTCAACTGAAGAGTTTTTAAAGCAAAAATGTCCGACAAAATCAAATCCAACACAAGAAGTAAAACACAAAAGCAAAGCAGTGACGTCAGAGTGCAAACACCTACATCGATATGATTTATAGTTGTATCATAGCATGCCTGGGGATCGTTCGCGGTCCCGTACATGTGTGAACAACCTAATTGTGTCGGTGTGGAGTTTTCCACTCGTTCGTCATTATCTCAATCAATTGATAATAAGTTGGCGCCTCGATCCCAAGCCGTCTTCAGTTGGTGCAGGTGGTGGTCGTTCTTGCTCCACCGTTGCGGTCCTCCTTCTCACATGTTGTAATAGCAAACCATTACGGATGTGCCCCTCAACTTCGTCTTTCAAATGTCTGCAGTCATTTGTGCTATGACCATTCAACTCATGGAATGAGCAATACTTGTCCGACCTTTTCTCATTGTTGGTTGGATCTCTCCTCATCGGCTTTCGATAAGGAACCTGTCCCTTGGTGTCCTGGTAGATCCGCTCCAAAGTCTCATTCAATTCCGTGTATAAGGTAAATCTTGATTACTTTCGTGATCGTGTTAATCTATTATTGTTATCCTCAGCCTTTCGTTTACCTTTGCTAGTTTCTACACCTTTCTCAGGAGGATTTCCACCTTTGATCGCAAAAACATCGATTCATTCTCCTTCTTCTCTTTCGGCATTTGCATCCTCTAACCATAGAAATCCTTCAGCCTCATGGTAAAATTCCCCTAGATCCATAGGAGGATCTCTTGTCAGCGAATTCTTGGATTCTGTACCGTCAGCTATGCCCGACACAGCTGCCATCAAGACCATGGATGGATCCGGTCGATCCACCAATGCTGCAGCTGCATTGAATCGCGTCAAAAAATTTCTCAAAGATTCCCCAGCTCTTTGTTTCAGTGTTTCCAAACTCATAACATTCTTGGGTCTCGAAATGTGGACCCTGAATTGCCTCATAAATCTTTCAGTCAAATCATTCCACGTCCCGATAGATTCACTCTCCAGTTGTCTAAACCATAATGCCGCAATATCTGCCAAGTACAATGGAAAGCACCGGGCCATAACTTCCTCTGATTCCCCCAGCACCTCCATATGCCTTATATATTTTGTCAGATGAACTGTAGGATCTGTCCTTCCATTATACGCATCCAACGATGGTAGCTGAAAGTCTAGTGGGTTCCTAGCTTGCCTGATTGTTGTGGTAAAAGGACTCCTATTCACATCCTCCAAGTCCTTGTTTACCAGACCACCTCTCATAGCTCTTTTGACCATTTCCGCCAATCTGTCGCTGGCTCCTATTTGTAGTCCTCGTCCATTACCTTCGGCCTGCCCCCCGAGTTCATGAGGGGATTCTGGAACCTGTTCTCTTGGCTGAGCTCCAATTGCTCCTTGATTCTGTGCTCCAAGTTGTTCAATATGCTGAAACAAATTCTGGATCAACTCCTCTTGCCTTCTCATCATCGTCTCCATCTCGCTCCTGGTGATGAAGACTGAAGTTTGGTTTTCTCTTGAGGAAGCCTCTTGACTTCCTTCGTGTTGACTCCTCTCTGGTCTCGGCCTTCTACTCGATCGCCTTGTCATAATTCTTTGGATCTGAATCTCCAAACTCTCTAATCCAACTCTTAATTGACAGAATTCCTGAGTTCAATTCTCAGTGAAAGCACCAAAGATTGTTAAACTAAAAAATATACCCTAACACCCCGGTGTGAGCTGAGATATAGTGCAGCACCACCCGTTGGTATGGGAACTAAAAACAAGCAGAAAATAGCAGAAAATAGTAAAGAGACGACAACTTTTATAGTGGTTCGGCTCAAAGTCAAGCCTACGTCCACTTCATATCTTTTTATTATGATCTTTGAGTACACTTTTTTACAACTAAATTTCAAGTACAACAAACTTCAAAGACTTGATGTAACGATCCTGACTCGACCTTCGAAAATCGGCACCGAATACGACACTCGTATTCAAATGCCGCAGATCCAAACGTCGAATCTGGTTCGCTGGAGCTTATAACACATTAAGTACAACACAGCGGAAGAAAAAGAATAGCATATATCAATATACAACATTTGATACAATAACTGATACAATATGATACAACAGATGATACAATGAATATACATCAGAGATATGATACAAGATAATAACAGCGGAAAGAAAAGATAACACAGCAGCGGAATAACAACTCTAATTATGGTCTTCAAGAAAGAACTCCAGCATCGGTAATCTCCATCTCCAAATCACCAATCCAGCGATAGCTCGAACTCGCAATAACGATACACAAAGCTAAGTACGTGCAGTCCCGATCCAAAGACCGAACTAGCTCCAGATAATTTACTAAACCCGACTATCTGAAAAACCCAACTCTAGACTGCCCGTGTGGGAAAATAGTGGGCACCCAGAGTTTAGGAAAAGAACAATAAACTCCAGGTCAGTCATGGGACTGGTGTGAGCAAACAAAAGAATTGGTCTTTAAAAACAAGCAACAAGGAATTTAAAATAAATCCGTAATGCTTTTTGAAAAATGAAACTACCATAAGGCCTCCCGGCACACACACAATGCAAACGCACACATGGGGGAGATTTCTCCTTATGATAGTCAAATATGCTTAATACGAGAAAATTCTTTGATATTATTACTAGTGCATAGTGGAAAATCTTTTGAAAGTATAATATAAATCCTAGCCAGCATAGGTACCATGATGCTATGCCTACTATAGCTGCCATGTTAAATGGCAGGTTCTACAACTAAAACCGTACAAGGCTCGTATTTGAAGAATGGATTTCCAACAAATGGTCAGGCTAAGGAACTTCCTACTGCCACATGGGATCGCCTCTGGCGGGACGTCCCGAGAAACTAACGTTACGGTTAGATCTCTGCCAACACAAGGCCGGGTTACCTCTGTAACTAGGTAACTACTACACGAGCGTGCCATCCCCCGGTCCTTTGGGACCTTTATCCGAGGTACCTCTAATCCAACAACCACAAAGCAATCACAAAGTAATAGATCTGCAGTATCCACATGAGTAAGTATCTGGGCTCCATACCATGATACCACCCTTTACCAGAAGGGAATGACAAACCCTAAAGGGCGCGACCCTCATAACCTTGCCGCATCTTTCCTGTTTCGACCATTTCCGGGGTGTGAGGTCCTGATGCAGTCTCGTCCACAAAGCTACGCTTTATACAAAAGCCATGCTTTGATCACAAATGATCAACAAATGATCATCAACACACAGCAGCACTTAGCATGCCACACTACCAAATTTGGGAGTATATCACTGATAAATATCAACTACATAACCTCTGAGCTCGTACGTCTCAGAGAAGGGTGTTAAGCTAAGAGAATAAATTCTCCGCCACCAAGCAGAAATGTATTTGATAGAGATCAGTTTAATATCTCAAAGTGTAGTGTCAGACATACAACCATACAAGTCTGTTCCGGGTTCGAACAGAACCGAAGGCACTTCCGAAGAAGCCCTTGCCAATCCGGGTATCCACAATCCCGATCGGACTTCCCATCACATAGGGAGAACTCTATACCGGAGCAACTCAGTGCAGAGTCAATCGACAGGTTATCCTACCGCTCTCGAAGACACCCGGTCTTCAACACCGGTCTTCAATTGCAATCCATAACGTCGTATCACTATTTGGAATGGGTTATATGACACAAGGTCCTCTCCCGGCTAAACCGAATAGCGAGCGCGATATTTAAAAACATATGGATATGGGATTTCAGTTAAGTCACAACTTATAAAACCCAAAATATTTCTTTTAAATGGTTAAACAAATTACCATTTTAAATCTTTAAATAAAAAGATTCATTTCACAAAGTTCACCTAGATTCACAAAGATCTATTTATAGATTTCCAAAACAATTTCCATTTTAATTGGATTAACTCAATGAAATCTTTAATTTAAAGATTTATAGCTTTCAAAACATGTTCCCAAAGATTTATTCATAATTTGGAAAACTATTTTCCATTTTAGACTTGAAAACCTTCTAACACAAAGTGGAAGTTCATTTCATATGCGAAAGCTTTTATTATTTGAAACAAAAATATTTTTTTATTTTGGAAAAAATCCGATTTATACAAGTTGAAATCTTGGGTTAAATTTAAATTCCAAAACGTCACTTTTAAAATGGTTTTAAAAACCCATATAAACCCATTTATAAGTTGAATACCCTTTTTAAACATAGTTTTCAAAATCATAGAATTCAATTCAAATATTGAATTCAAATCAAATTATTTAAATTTCAAAACTCAATTCGAGTTATTCAAAATAACTTTTATTTTCAAAAGCTTCAATTCTAATTCCAAAACTATTTTGGATTCAAAAATACAATTTTAAATATATTTCAAAAATCTGTGACTTAACCCATTACCACGTGCAATCCATATTTGTGTGTGTATACGTGTGGTCCAGGGGTTTAACACAATAGTGCACAACATCATCATCACAGATTCAACCATATCGATAAGCGGTATAACCCATAACGCTTATCTTCATCAACAGATTCATAGATAAAGTAAATTTATCAATCACAAAGATTCACTAACATGTTTCGATGTGGGTTTCGGATAACCAACTGGAATCCGACTCCCTGTCGCATCGAAATTCAAATGTCGTTCTATGGGTCAAGGGGTTGCGTATACATATAACAATATATACGTCACAAATAAAATAGCCCAGCACAAAGCATTACATAGCATCACAAAACATATCAATCCATCATGAAGCATTCAATTGGCAATCAAACATCTACAATTAAGATGAATAAATCTATGTGGTTTTAAATCTATTCCTCACATAATCACTTTCATTAGTAATTAACTACCCTTAATTGCTTCTTTAATTACTTCTAAATTAATTACATTTAATAATTAATTATATTTATTAACCATCCCTGATTAATCTCCTTAGTAATTAATTACTCTTAATTAATTACATCACTTAATCATTTCAAAAGACTTAATCAACCCATGCTTAAATTAATTACACTAAGTTCACAAAGAAATTTCCTTCCATATTAATTACACAAGTAATTAATTCCCAAAACTCTTCTCTACTTTAATTAATTACCCCAGTATTTACTTATCTTAATTACTTCTTTATGTAATTATTCATCATTGATTACTTATCAACCCATTTAATGATTATCCTAAATTAATTAAAGTTAATTAATTAATTTAAACTAAACCAATTAATAAATTAATTACAAAGAGTAATTAATATCTTTGATTATTTCCATGAAGTAATCATACTTAATTAAGTTCCATAAATTGATTATTTAAATTAATTAATCCAATTAATTATCAAAATTAATTATATTAATTAATAAATAAATAATCACAAGTTAATGACCATCATTAACTTATTAACAAATTCTTAATTACCTTTCTTAAGTAATTGACTTAAACTAATTACTAATTTAATTAACCTTAATTAATTCCAATCTTTATTTAATTAAACAAATTAATTAATTAAATTAATTAAATTACCTTACTAATTTAATGAAACAAAGATCATTAAATCTTAAATTTACTTTTAAAAATAAAACATTTCTTATTCATGATTACTTTATCATTAATAAAGTAACTTTAAACAATTCTAACTTAAAATTGTTTTCAAATTACATTTTAAATTTAAAACTTAAAAAGAAATCAAACTTAACTTAAACAAAGTTTAAAAACATTTTAAAACCTTTAAAACTTTATCCTTATTTTATAAAAGAAGTTATAAGAAATTTAAACTCCAAATTCATTTAAAATTACAAATCATATTTTAAAATTAGCTTTAACATTCAAAGTTGTATTTAAACCGTTTAAATTTTAGAAACTTCCCTTATTTCTAAATCATGATTCAAATCTGAATTTGAATCTAGATTTAAACTAAAGTTAAATCTCTTCTTTCTTTAAAACTTTACTTTAAACTTAAACTATTTAAACCCTCTTTGAAATTGTTTGAATATTTTAATTTATAAAATTTAAATTACATTTTAAAACTGGAATCCAAACTTAGTTTGAAAACTCCCTTTTTTTTATTTAAATTTTAAATTCCTGTTTTAAAAAAAAAACAGAACTGTTCCAGATTTTAAAACTAAATTTCCTTATGATCTGGAAATATACAGTTTTCCCAAAGAAGCCTGTAAACATTTATTTTAAAAGAATTTGAATTAATTTAAAACTGGAATTCAACTTAGATTGAAAACCATACCCTTTTTAAATTTTAATTTTAATTTTCTTGATTTAAAGCTGCTTTAGATTCAAACTAAATTGAATTTGGAACTTATACAGGTTTTCAAAGAAACCTGTTAACATTAGAGAATGCCTCGAGTTTCCCTCTGATTTACTTCGAGTAAATCCTTGCTCTGCTTCGAGTTTCTTCCCAAATTCCCCGAGACAGTCACGAGCTTCCCTAAATCCTGCAACACAACATCACAACCATGCACACCTCACTGTGCATCCATTCCCCATCTCTGACCATCTCCGGCCATTATCAACTATCATTCCCCATCGACCACCAACACCACATCACACTTCAACACTCCAAAATCCCATAATACAACTTGAATTTGAATTCAAGTTTCATAACAGAAACCTGGAACAGCACCCCCCCCCCCTTCATGCTCGACCTGTCAACGGCGAGCTCTGCCAACTCCGACCACTAACAATTTTGAAACCTCGTCAATGAATTCGCCAACCCACCATCTACCATCACCCAAAAGATCATTGAGCTCGATCCAGTTATGAACCTACAGTCAAACAAAATCAGTGACCCAAATAGACTAGGGTTCATTCTGTAAATTCCAAATTACAGTCTAAATAATGGAAAGTAACCCAAACTTTATAATTCCCTATAATCCCTGATAGATACACTATCTTCATAAACAATTCGAACCAAATCCATTTGCATGTATAAACTGTACTTAATCAAAATGTAAAATACAGTGCATTCATTACTTCACTTGTTTCTCAACACTATAAATTATAATTTTAGGTTTAAAATTCATGATTTTGTATGATGTTTCAGATTAGAACCCTGAAACACAGAATCAATGTATTTGAATTTTCACTAATTTATGGTTTGATCAACTGTTTATAAAATCCAGAGATGATACTGGGTTATTTTAACCTATGAAAAATTCTAAGCTAAAGTTTATAGTTAAACTAACAAGTTTCATTTGAGACTCAAGTTTAAACAGTGATTAGATCAAGAGGTTTGAATTTGAACAGATCAACAACTGGGAAGTATAACAAAGTAGACTCTGTATAAAAAAAACAGACATGCATCATATTCAAATTTTCACACATACATCAAGCATTCCCACACATATATTCAGATAAAAAAAAATGCATGCAAACCACTTCACACATATATCAAGCAGAATAATATATATATCAGAGAGGAAGGTAAATGCAGGCACTCATGCATGACAGATTTAAGGCCAAGCTTGCTCACCTGGAATTAAATGTTTGAAGGCAGAGAAGAATTTCTTTGAGCCTGTATATTTTTTTCTTTTAATTTCTCTTGAAGCTTAAATCTGCAAAAGTTTGTAAATACAAAACTTTGTTCAAATTTCTATTGTATCTGTTACTTTCCCCATTAATAACAAACAAAAGAATTCATTTACTTACAGTTTTTTTTTTTTGAATTTTCGTTTAAAGCTTCAAACTCTTTTTATTTTCAAAGCTGCAGACTTCAGATCTACATTTGCCTTGAATTTCTTTCTGTAACTGATGGATAAGATTGTTTAAATCTTTATTTTTATTATTGATTCATAACTCAAAATTCAATTCTTAAAAAGGAAGTGACTTGCCTTAAATTATTTCAGAAACCAACTGCACTTAACAAACTGAAGCTATCCCAGGTAAAAGCTTTTGACATCTGAAACTTGTTGAAGTTTTGAACTTGTATACTTTCAGATTTGATTTATATCCTGTTGTTTGAGATATTGCTTCAGGTTGTAGCTTTGATTTTTGATTCTTGTTTGCACCTTACTTTTATTTCCTAGTTTTGTATATTTTGATTTCTTGAATGTTGAGATTTGAGATTCTCAAATCTGTTGTCTACTGTTGCTTAAGATTTTTTTCTGAGATGTTAAATAATGGCATATGGGAAACTCAAAAGTTTCTTTGTAATTTTAAATCTCATTATTTTATTTTATTAGATATGGTGAATGCCATGTGTAAAAATTATCATGATTGTGAAATTCCAATGCAAGGTTCACTTCCCTACTCTATCTCCTTCATGTTTGTTTACATTTGTATATGTGTATATATAATGTTAAAAGAATTGTTTTTAGTCAACATCTACCTTACATAAATTTCACCTTAATGATTTTAAAGGCCAAATGTTTATCTTAAAAACATTTATCTCAAATGTAGGTTCAAATCCCCAATTTATTTGAATTAAATTTATTTATTTCTATTTATATACATATATTCATACATTTTCCTTTTATTTATTTATTTATTTATTTATTTTATTTATACAACTTTTAAAAGAAAAGAATGGATTTAAATACTTTGATTTCATATTAACAAAGGATTACTTTTATTTATATAAGAAAATTTGACTTAAAAATAATATTTTAGAAAGTATGTACATTAATTTCTATTTTAAATTGCAACTTCCAATTATTAATATATTAAAAATTTAGGAAACAATTATCATTAACCTTTTTATAAATCTCAAATTCCCATTTATAATTCATTTATATAAATATACATCTTATTTTTCCTAAATCCAATATTTGTTTGTAAGATAGTTACACTTAAATTTCTAATTAAATTCCTATTTATAATCAAAAATTATTCATTTATTCTAGAAATCTCTAATTAATGCATAATTTATTTTCAAAAATAAATTTAGTTGCCAAATTAAACTTGATAAATTCCAGGAATGTTACACTTGAGCTTCCAAAGTAGAATCGAATCAGTGAAAAAGTTTGATCCATTCTGGAATTAATCTCTGAAGTTGTTATGGTGTTGTCGGACTTGGTGAATAAGTTGCTTGAATTTCAAAGTGGCAGAGTCTCGGCTCTCCAGGAAAATCCCCCCCTTAAGTGTGGAGAAGGTGAGGTATTTATAGGAGAGGTTGGGCTTAGGTCGGTCTGGTCATAAGTCATGAGCGACTTAAGGAGTTGCGACATAAGAAGTGGCGACTTAAGAGTGATCCTGAGGTAGCATAAGTCGTTAATGGCTTAGTGGAGTCATCCTGGACGAGATACATGCTTCCAGCGACTTAGTATGTGTAACGCAGGAGTTATTTCGGCTTGCTTAGGTCGCGAGCGACCTAATGGATGAGACAGTGTGCATGCGTCTCTACTCTGCCTTAACTCGTTAGGTCGTTAACTCACTAAGTCGCTGCCTTTATTAACCCGTTGAGTTGTAGGATCCTTTAGGTCGCTAGGTCATTGGAGCTCTCTAAGTAATTCAGTCGCTTCATGTTGAGCTGCTCTATGCTTTAGCTCGTTAAGCCGTTGATCCGTTAGGTCGCTTAACTCGTTGCTATGTTAGCTCGTTGGATGTTTTAGCTCGTTAAGTCGCTAATCCGTTAGGTCGTTAACCCTTTGAGTCGCCCCATGCTTTAGGTCGTAAGGTCGCTTATTCCTTTAGGTAGTTAGTTCGCCCCTTGTTGTAAGTCGCTGGGTCGTTGAGTCATGTAAGTCGCTGGGTCGTTGAGTCATGTAAGTCGCTACGCTATGAAAAACAGTGGTGTTAACAACTGTGAATGACTGCAGCATCCATAACGCCTAGCTTTTGGCCCCCAGAAATGGGATGTTACAACTTGGTATCAGAAATTATGAAAAATTTAATTAAAAATGGTTTTGAAAACAAAAATCCAAAGAAATCAGAGTAAGATTTGGGGTTGAGTTAATGTTGTACTGACATACTTGTATTTGCTATATATAATTATGCACTTTATCTCCATTCATCTATTGATTAGGTTATCTTTCTGTATCTCTTGAGGTTTGCATGTAGATATGGATGGTAGAAGAAGCAGAGTTAACCTAGGAAAAGGAAGCACTAAAAAGAATGTCGAACCTGGTGATGAGAGAAACCAAGGTCAGGCAGAGAATGTTGGTGTAGAGGTCCCAATATGTATTTGTAACTATTAGTTGGTGCTTTCATTTACATTTGGGTGTTAATGACCAAATTTGACGCTAACATCGCTCTTAGTATATTGTTGTAAATTATATTTGATCAATGTCTGGGTATGTTTGGGGATTTTTGTAGCTTGGATATGATATTATTTGAATTATAATCACTAAAAATTATTGTTTTTGGAAATCTGTGATTTTTTCATATTCAAATGCTTCTGGTATTATGGATACCATTAACATTACCATATTTCATCACCAGAAGTTAATACCGTGAGCATCCATAACGCCTAGCTTTTGGCCTCCAAATACGGGATGTTACAACTTGGTATCAGAAATTATGAAAAATTTAATTAAAAATGGTTTTGAAAACAAAAATCCAAAGAAATCAGAGTAAGATTTGGGGTTGGGTTAATGTTGTACTGACATACCTGTATTTGCTATATATAATTATGCACTTTATCTCCATCGTCTATTGATTAGGTTATCTTTTTGTATCTCTTGAGGTTTGCATGTAGATATGGATGGTAGAAGAAGCAGAGTTAAGCTAGGAAAAGGAAGCACTAAAAAGAATGTCGAACCTGGTGCTGAGAGAAACTAAGGTCAGGCGGAGAATGTTGGTGTAGAGGTCCCACGGGTCGGAATAGAAGCCATGTATTAGTTTTCAGGAATATGATGCAGGTAGGAGAGCAGAGGTTTCTAAAGTTCCAGTGGTTAAACATTTCGCCAAGATAAGCGACAATTATGTGAAGCTAAAGGGAAGCCGTTTCTAGGAATGGATGATGCCATTGAAGTTGAGAACTGGTTGTTGCACTACGAAAGGATTTTCGTAGATCTAGGGCTCAATGATGAGCATATGATGAGGTTGGTATCCAGGCAACTTCAAGGATTCGTACTATTTTAGTGGAACAGTGTGACATCGACAGTTGATGAGGAAACTGTAACCTAGGGGAATTTCAAGAGGAGATTCTAGGAGAGGTTTATGTATGTGATGGCATAATCAGCTTTGATTAGGCAGTTTGCTGAGTTGGTGTAGGATGAGATTTCTGTTGCTGAGTATGTGAGAAAGTTTGAAGAGTTGGCCCGATATGGGCATGCTTCTATAGATACCGTGTTGAAGCGGAATGAGAAATTTATCATAGGATTGAAGCAGGCGATGGCTAGTGCTACTTTGTCTCATCTTAGAGATCCTTCTGATATTGTTGTAGAAATAGCTTTGAGGCAGGAAGAAGTCCTTGAGTCTCTAGAGAAGAGCAAGGCAAAAGGGGTCCCGGTTGGGCAGAGCCAGAAAAGGAAGTTCTTTCCCAAGAAAGGTGCTCAGAAGGGTGGAGCAGCCTAGAAAGTGAAGTCTGAGGTTGTCTGCTATAAATGCGACAAGAAAGAGCACTTTGCCGATGAGTGTCGCTAAGGGAAAGCGAAGAATATGGCTAAGAGGAAGAATGTCAGGTGTTTCAATTCTGACTAGATAGACCATTATAAGAACCAGTGCAAGGAGCCCATTAGAGATGGTAAGGGCAAAGCGTAGGCATTGGAGCCTGCTGCTTTTAAGCCTACATCCTAAGATAAGGGGAAGTCAGTTCTTGGAGCAATGCTTCAGATTCATGGTATGTCTGTTAGCATTTTATTTGATACTGGTTCATTGCATTCTTTCATTTCTAGATGTTTGATAGATAAGCTTAACCTTGAACTCACATATTTAGTTACTTCCTTATGGGTTGCGAATCCAATAGGAAGGTATGCAACTCTAGGGTAGAGATGTGACTAGATTAAGTTCGATCTGTTTGGTCACACTTTTGAGTGCAGCTTGCATGTGTTTGAATTTGTGAGATCTGCAATTATCCTTGGTATGGATGATTAAGTGAGTACGACGCTAAGATATTTTGCCAGGGTAGGAAGATATCTCTTAAACACCCGGATTGTATCTATCGGATTATTTTCACTGTAGAAGTTCTAGCGGTGCAATGTTTGCTTTGCTGGGTGCTTTGGATTCAGATGATGAGTTTAGCCAGGTTTTCATGGTTAGAGAATTCGCAGATGTGTTTGAGCCTGTAGTTGGATTGCCGCCGAAACGAGCCATTGAGTTTCAGATATATTTGGTTTGGGAGGAAGAACCAGTGAGTAAACCATCTAATAGGATGACCGCTTCAGAGATGAGGAAGCTGAAGGTGCCGATGGTGGATTTAGAGGGAAAAAGTTTTGTCAGGCCAAGTAGTTCGCCATGGGATGGAGCGGCAGTGTCTGCTAAGAAGCCAGATGGATCATTGATGTTATGTATCGATTATCGTAAGTTGAATGAGAGGACTACAAAGAATCGATATCCATTGCCTAAGATTGATGATTTGTTTAACCAACTAAGTGGAGCAAAGGTATTTTCTCGGTTGGATTTGGCAACAGCTTTCCATCAGCTTAGGGTAGCAGAGGAAAGTATACCTTTGATAGCATTCAGGACCAGATATGGATCGTACAAATGGTTATTTATGCCGTTCGGACTGACGAATGCTCCAGCTTTCTTTGTGGATTTGATGAACTGGATTTTCTGAGAGCACTTGGATAGGTTCTTGTTGGTTTTCATAGATTATATCTTGATATACTCGGTTTCGTCATTTGTAGCTGGGAAATTGAGCTTTAAAGCATAAAAATTTGATCGGTTTTCGGGAGTCACAAGAATTATACCAGCCCCAGAACAATAGTCGTTGGATGCCCCATTGGTGTACAATTTCCATCGAATGAGGGGAATGACATTATGACTGTTTGGTTCGTCTGATACAGTGAATTCTGCACTGAAGTCTGCTAGCGCTTGCCCTTGTATGGCGTTTCATGGCAGGTAAGTAATATCGAACTGACTCAACTCGATATTCCATTTTAACATCCCTCCAGAAGTTTCTGGTCGTTGGAGTACCTGACGCAAGGGTTGATCGGTATAAACACTGATCGAGTATGCCTTAAAGTACGGATGAAGCTTGCATGATGCAATCACCAAGCAGTAGGCTAGCTTCTCGATTTTAGAATAATTTCTTTCTGCCCCCGTCAGACGTTTGTGGACATAGTACACCGGCTTTTGAACTCGTTCCTCCTCCCGAACCAAAGCTATACTGATGGCATGTTGAGATACGACCAAGTATACGTGCAACACTTCATGGTCTACAGGCTCCGACAGCACCCTCACAGTTGGGCGTCCATTTAAAATTTCTCTTTCCTTTCTTTATTATATCGAATAAGGGAATACATTTATCTATAGCTCTGGATATGAATTGACTCAGCATGGCCACTTTTCCTTTCCGACTTTGTACTTGCTTTATAGTTCTGGGCACTTGTATGTCTCGAATAGCCTGAATCTTTTCTGGGTTAGCTTCGATTCCACGTGCATTAACAATGAAACCCAAAAACTTCCCTAACGCAATGCCAAAGGAACACTTCAAGGGATTGATTTTCATTCCGTAATATCTGAGTATATCAAACATTTCTGTCAAGTCTCGAATGTGGTCGTTGACAGCCGTGACTTCACGAGCATGTCATCCACGTAGACTTCCATTGTTCTACTAATCTGGTCTTTAAACATCCGATTCACCAAATGCTGATAAGTTGCTCCCGCATTTTTCAATCCAAAAGGCATCACTATGTAACAATACAGCCCAACGTCAGTGACAAAACTAGTGTTTTCTTGGTCAGGAATGTGCATTGGGATTTGATTATACCCCGAGTACACATCCATAAATGACAATAACTCGTGTCCTGCCGTTGAGTCGACTAGCTGATCAATTCTGGGTAAAGGGAAACTATCCTTCGGGCATGCTTTTTTCAGATCCGAGTAATCTATGAAGGTCCTCCATATCTCATTTTCTTTCCTCACTAGCATAGGGTTAGACACCCATTCAGGGTAGGGGGCCTCGTGGATGAACCCATTAGCTTTGTTCACCTCCAATCTGAGAGCAGCGGACCTCTACGGGTCTATGCCTCTCCTTTTTTGTTTTAATAGTACGTACCTCGTATTTATGTTCGACGTATGACTCACAATGGCAGAAGAAATCCCTCACATATCAGAATGTGTCCAAGCGAAAACATATAGATTTTCTTAGAGGAAATCAGTGAGATCCTTGGTCATCGAGGGGTTGAGTTATGATCCAATCTTAAGTGCTCATGATGGATCATTTCGGCTGATGGGAATGTCAGTCATCAGTTCAGCCGGTGCTGCTTTTGCCTCCTTGGATTCCTCATCGTCATCTTCCAGATCTATGCCTCTATAGATGCGATCATGTTGCCCGAGCCAGGGCTTGGGCATTACTTGTCAACTTTCAGTGACTCGGGTGCGGACGAAGCTGTCCACAATCTTTCCTTTCTCTCTTCGCTGGGCCTCCCTCAGCTTAGCCACATAACATGCATGACCAGTCGCCTGATCGCCATGCACAACACCAACTCCTTTTGTCTGTTGGAAATTTCAAGGTTAAACACCACGGGGCCAAAGCTGTCTTAAACTCTGCCAGGGCTGGCCGACCCAAAAACACATTGTACGGAGAATCGATATCCAAAAGATGAAACGTAGGATTCAGACCCTCCAACTTTCACCTTGTTCCAGTTCAACTGGCAATTCAACAAAACCCTCTACATTAGTAGCTGCACCATTAAAACCATGGATATGGGCTTTAGATGGCTTTAGATCCTTTGTCTCCATTTTCATCGGGTCATATGCTTTTTTGAAGATGATGTTAACAGAACTTCCACAATCAATCAAAATTCTTTTCACAAATGCTGGCCCGATCGTTGCAGAGATGACCATCAGGTCAGCTGTAGGAGCCTCCACCTGATCAGCATCTCTGCTCCTGAACACTGTATCATTCTTCCTCGTTCGCTGTTGTTTAGCCGGGGACCCATCCTCCGTATTTGAGCAACAATCAAAATCTATATGCTTTAAGGAATTCGCATACCTCTCCATTTCTTGCCAATTCTTATCTGTATGGTGAGGCCTACCGACTATTGTGTTTCTGAGTAGCCTACCTACAGTCCAGGCAGGCTCCTTTGGATGGCGTGGAGCTTGCCTGCGACCGGGTCCAATGTTCCTTGTCTGCCTTCCTTGGATTCTTGCCAAACTCCTACAACTTTTTCCGTTGGATCAACTTTTCTATAGCATCATGGATGTGCCTACACTCCTCGGTATTGTGCCTGTAAGTCTCATGGAAGCGGAAATACTTCCAATTACGCTTTTGTTCCTCAGTGGACTCTTTTGGATGTGGCTTTCGATATTGAAAAGTATTGCAAATCGATAGGTAGATATTTTCCAAAGATGCATTCAGAGGAGTGTATTCATTGTAAGTCAGAATCCTTAGTTTTCATTTTCCTACTTCCCTTTTCTTTTCGAAAGATCCTCCTTCAAACACTTTAGATTGCCTAGGCTTTTTCTGGACATTGTCCTGGACCTTCTCCGAGTTATCACCCGATTGTTTTCAAGCAATGTTGCTTTTCACAGTTTCCTTACCAGGCACTGGAGCATTATCTCACCTCGTCCACTTGGCTTCCTCTCTTCTTATGAATTGATGCGCCTTTGGATAAAAACGTTCTACTGTAGCCGGAGGCTTTCCTGCCAGCCAAACTCCGAATCCGGATCTATCCCTCGCATGATAGCTATCAGAATGGCATGGTATTTGGGTTGCTAACTTCAGTAGTTACAACATGAAATCTCTGTAAGTAGTCCTTTAACGACTTACCTGGAGCTTGAATCACATTGGACAAGGACATCACGTGCTTGCGACTAGTGGCAGGAATCTTGAACTGTTCCACAAATTTCATCGCTAATTCATCAAAGATGGAGATAGACCGTGGAGGAAGTCCGATGAACCACATGGTAGCGATTCCAGATAATGTTATTGAGAAGCATCTATACTTAGTTACATCATTTTCTCTACCCGAATCCATCATCCATTCATATCTCATCACATGCTGTCGGGGATCAGTCTTCCCTTCGTAGGCCGAAATAGTTGGCAAGTTAAACATCTAGGGTACTCGTCCTGTAGAATAGTATCTGTGAATGGAGTATGACCCCCGGATATCCCCCAATCATCATTAGCCTTGATTTTCTCTCATCAGCTGTCTAACCATAGCCGATAGGTTTGGGGTTTGTATGGAAGATGGCAGGTTGGAATCTGTCCTACGAGACCGTTCTGGTTGGTGTCTCCTCTGTTGGCGATCTACCAAACGTGTATCCTGGGGACTAGCTTCATTAGGACCTTGGTGAGCCGGCCGTCCAGCTTCCATTCATGCTTCAAATCCTAAGTTTCCTGTTCCATCATGGGTGTGATTTCCTTGATGTAAGTGAGGGGCCATGGCTCCAGGTAGGGAACCTGGACCATCCCTGGTTGATCGATCAACAATACATGTTTGTGTTGTTTCAGTTCTATGGCGTCTACGCTTGAGAGGTTCATCAGATGAAGCAGAGCTGTCGGATAAAGAGCAAAAAGTTGGACTTCCTCCAACATTCTAATGTTGTTGTTGAGTAAGCTGAGTCATGAGTTTGGCATTAGCTTGAATTTGTTCGTTAAGTGTCTCCTGCTTTCCATGATTTCTCTCATCAACTCGTTGAACTCTGTACTAGTGACAACTTCCGTTTGGTTTTGGGCAGTGGTTTCTGCGCCTTTGTTAGTTGTTGGGTCCTATTTGTTGAACGCTAGCAGTCTCGTGAATGTCCTCGTTGTGAGAGGCTGATCTGGTACAAGGTCTTCCCATTAGATAGTTATTAGTAGGAACTCTGAGTAGAATCAACGGACTTTCTATGAATGACTTGGATCTCCTTCGCGGGATTTCTTCAATCCAGTAGCTACAAAGTAGATACTAATAACCTGAGAATGTTGTTCTCAGTGAAAGCACCAAAATATTAGCACCAAAATTGATCACTAACACCCAAAGAAAGATTTTTATAGAGGGATTAATGAAGATAGAAAACTAAAATAGAGGAATATGTGAAGAATCAATTGCAAAAACTAGAATACCTGATTTATAGTGGTTCGGCGTAACTGCCTACGTCCACTTTGAGATTAATCTCTATTGCTTTTTAAAATAATTGAATACAGATACAATCTGTACACTAACAATTTGAATACAAGTTCTAACTGAAAAAGAATGAGTCTTGAAATAGCAGAGCCTCCCCAGTGTTCTCCAAAAAAAGTCTGATTTCACTACACCCCTGCCCCTCTATTTATAGGCGAAGGTTGGTTGGACTTCCTCCACGAGCCCAGGAACAAGGTATCTCGGCCCATAGTAGGTGACTTCTGCGCACCGAGCTAGGCATGCCGAATGAGACAGACTGATCGAGAAATGCCGAACGATAATCGGCCGATCCAGGAACTACAAGCCATCGTGGCCAACCGGAGTAAGGCCTTAAAGTATTTGAAGCAAATGGCGGGTTGACTCAAAGAAAAATCATGCCAATCGCCTCATTTTGTTGTAGTCCTGATAACCTACCAACTTCTCTAGAATGCACAGGGCGATGTGTGTCGAACGTTCCACACCGAGCGACATGCGCTGACCATCTAGGCCGAGTGACATGTGTCTGTGCTTCCTCGACCGAACCACCCATGCCGAGCCGTCCTACCCCAAGCATTTAGACTGAACCATATCATCTTTAACTTTACTGGTTGAATGGTGATTGTCGAATGGTATCGGCCGAGTGATGACTCCCTCTCCAAGATCGAGCGTCGATCTCCTCATCGAGGCCGAGCGAGAGGTCATTGATCCACGCGGCCTTCCTCACGAAGCCACGTAAACGTCTCTTTATGGCTAAGCGGTACGCGACTAAAGCATTTACCCCTAGCCGAGCGACAATGGTCGACTGAAAGATGATGAACTGTGCGTTTAGGCCGAACGAGACTTATGTGTCAATGCATTTAGGTCAATCTTTTACTAGTCCGAGTCTCACTTAGGTCCAATCCAAGTCCCTGCAATAATCGGTATTCGTACCCAAGACATGTAACTGGGTAACATAGGTTGATTAAAAAATAAATTCTACTCGGTTTTATGTTATATGTGTGTGTATGAGTGTGTACATATATGTTTATATTATCTAAATTAATATTAAAATAAAATAAAATAAAATATACATACATACATATATTTATTTATACATGTTTATTTTGCAAATACGTATTTTTAACTAAATTATTTACAATTACTATATTAATATATATAAATTATAACTTACATATTATTATTTTCGTAATAATTAGATATACACATATATACATATTTGGACAATCATTTTGTGTACACGAGGGGCTAACAGTTTGTTGCGATGTAAATCCCAGCATATATACATGGGCATGTCAAACCATGTATACATTATTCTGTTGGGCGTGCGTTCACATACTATATGTATATGATACACACTTATATAAAATATAATAAAAATTATATAAAACTAAAACTTTATTTAGAAATTTAAGTAAAATATTAATTTTATTTAATAGAAAATTAGGTAAAAATCAAATTGAATTAGACGACATAGGCCCATTAAAGATCCGTAGTGAAATTTTTTGAAATTTACCCGATTTGTTTCCTACCAGTTGGCCCAGTTCTAATAATATCATTAGAGCCAAATGTCCTATGCGGTCAAAGTTATTCGTATTTAGGGCTAACCAACTAATCTTATCACCCATTGGTTGTCTAAGAAAGGCAGTGTCTAGGCTGGATTGTTGGGTGATCAAGTACCCTATCCTACCAAGCTACCGGCCTGGCTTGAATAGTTATATGAACCAAAGGTTGCTTCTAATAAAAAAGGCTCTATTTCAATTGGGCCTTGGGCTAATTTCAAAATTATATTGAAATTAAGATAAAGATTTAAATTTAAAAGTTATATTAAAATTAAAAAAAAACATATTATACTACTTATAATATAATTTTTCAAAATTTTTGAAAATGTTATAAAATTAAGTTCGAAATATTATTTATTAATATGGATAATAAAATAATTGCATTAATTGAATAAGTTAATTAATTAAAAATAGTTATACATATAATATATATATAATTGATATATATGTTATGTTGTCTTGAATTATTTAAGGCAATATGAGTATACATATGCGTATAAAAGAAGTTTTTTTTTTTTGCAGGGCAAGCGGGGTTGAAAACTGGACCCCTACCAGATTTATTATAAAAAACAAAAGAAGATACACATGGGAAACAAAGGAGAAAAACAGAAGAAAAAAAGAAATAAAAACAGGAAAACACCCACAACTATGGAATCCAAGGATCGAACAGCTGCAGATGGAAATCATACTTGCTCAGTTTCATGCCATACATAGTTGCATTTTTTAAAATTGCCCAAAGCTCCATATTGTTCCTCGTCTGCCCCTCAAAATGTCTCCTATTCCTCTCATGCCATACCATTTTCAGCAGCTTTTTGATGGAGAAGAAAAAAGGAGTTCTTCTCACCTCACTCCAATCTATAGCAAACTCAACGACTTCCCAATGATTCACAGTTGCAGAAGACAACCCCATGTTACTCGAAACATTATTCCAAAGAGGCACAACATAAGGGAAGTGAAAGAAAAGGTGCAGGGTAGATTCATCATTGCCACTGCACAGCAAAAAAGAGGAGGGAACAGTCATGGCATACGATATCAGTTTGTCTCTTGTTAACAAGGCATTATTCAAAACCTTCCATAGCATCAAATTGTCCCCACTAGGTGAAATGGTGTTCCAAATAACCTTATGCCATTTACAGTCTGTCATAGAGGCAGTACCCTGTAGTGCCTCATAAACTCTATAGATAGAATGGACCTTGCCATTCCAATACACACTGTCATGGTCATGAAGATCAAAATTTAACTGAGTAAACTGTCTCCAAAGCGCTCTGACATTTTGATTGTTGGTGTAAGGCAGCACTAACTTACCAGCAGTAATGAAATCAACAGCCCTGCCATCTCTGACAATGCCAGATTGAAATATCTGTTGAGGTGTGCAGATATGCTACAGTATAATCCCTTTGGCTATCCAGGGATCATGCCAGAAGCTACAATTACTTGTACTAAACAGTTGCATCTGGATTAAAGGCCTTAACAAGCTTCTCAAGTTAAGAATGCTCCTCCAAACCCAGCTGCAATTATGAGGAACATCCATAACCCAAAACTTCTTTGAACCAACATTATGCTTTAAGGTCCAGTTTACCCATAAAGAATCCTTCTTTAGCATTAGGGCATTTATGTGATTACTGTATGCAGCCTTATTCCATAAAGGGATGTTAAACAATCCCAGACCCCCTTTGCATTGAGGTTTTTCAAAAAGAGAGAAGGTGCAAGGGAAAACCTTCTTAACATGAATGTTTCCAAACCATAAGAATCTCATCATAGCAGTTCTAACCATTTTCAGCAGCTTTGATGGTAGGATAAAAGCCCTGGCCCAATAGACCATCATAGAGAAACACACTGATTTTAACAGAATAAGCCTGCCTGCTTGAGTTAACATTCTAGTGGTCCACCTCTCAATCACAGCAGTGATTCTTTGGTACAGAGGAATGCAATTAGCCATGGTCACTGTGGATGTAAATAAGGGCAGACCAAGGTAAGTCATATCATGGCTCATAGTTTGCATCCCAGCAGCAGCAATAATATAATCTCCCTGCTCACTAGTAACTCCAGCAATCATGATGCTTGATTTGGTTAAGTTAAGCTGCAGACCAGTCATCAAGTAAAAGCCATGGAGAGCTCTTAAGATATTTTCAATAGACCTAATATTTGGCCTGGTAAAAATCATGATGCCATCCGCAAATAAAAGACAAGTTAATTGCACATCCTTACATTTTGAATGATAGGAAATCTGCTTGGACAAGTACATAGGCTTGATGTAGCATGTGAAGACTTCCACCACCAAGATAAAGAGATAGGAGGATAGGGGGTCACCCTGCCTAATCCCTTGTTTGCCTTCAAAATAACCAGTGCTCGCTCCATTGATGATCAATGAGTACGTAGGGGTGGAAATGCATTCAAATATCCAGGCAACAAACACCTTTGGGAACTCCATAAGGGACATAATTCTTACAATGGAAGACCACTGCACACTATCATATGCTTTCTTTAGATCAAGCTTGAGCATGGCTCCTTGGTTGGCATTAACCCTGTTGTAACCTTTTAAGAGCTCATGAGCTAGCATGACATTGTCAAGGATGTTTCTGGAAGGTAGAAAAGCAACCTGATTTTTAGAAATTATTCGCTGAAGAACAACAACCAGCCTAGAGGCAATTATTTTAGAAATACACTTATATATCACATTACAACATGAGATTGGTCTGAAGGAAGACACAGAGGAAGGTAACAGGGTCTTGGGGATAAGAACCAAGTTAGTAGCATTAACTGTCTTCATGAGCTTAAATTTATCAAAAAAAATTATGTACTGCCTTACAGAAATCCACTCCAACAATATCCCAACCAGTTGTGAAGAAGTGAACATTGAAGCCATCGGGGCCACCACACGAATTCTTGTTCATCGCAAAAAGAGTTCTCTTTATTTCATCATCAGTCACCTTTTCCACCAGAGAAGCTGCTTCCTCAGTATTGACTTTGGGCAGTTGGACAGAAGAAAGGTCATCAAGGCAAGGAATAAAGTTTGAACTATTACCAAGAAGACTAGAAAAATGCTTTTGAAAGGCAGCATCCACCGCTTCAGGGGTAGAATGCAAAATTCCTGCTTCATCATGGATGGAAAAAATATTGTTAGCTGCTTGATTAGCTTTTAGGGTTGCATGGAAATAAGAGGTGTTTCTGTCCCCTTCAGATGCCCACTTGATTTTAGATTGCTGCTTTTTCATATCACATTCAATATCCAGCACATTACTTAGCTCATGGGATATATCAGTTTCATCCATAGCCAATTCAGCATTATCAGGGAAAGCCATCATCAGATTCTGAGCATCACCAAGTTGC
The DNA here is from genome assembly GCA_030765085.1 of Allium cepa. Lineage (NCBI taxonomy): Eukaryota > Viridiplantae > Streptophyta > Magnoliopsida > Asparagales > Amaryllidaceae > Allium > Allium cepa. The sequence continues at coordinate 515,946,368 of CM060941.1, forward strand.
TCCTTGAGCTTCGTGGACCTGAGGTTGACATATCCATATTTACCTTTAGCCCAAGCCCTTAATGCCTCCTTTGTTACCTTAAGTTTTCTGCAGAGAATATACATAGAGTTATCAAAGAATTTGTTATCCCATGCAGTTTGTAATATTAAAATATACTCAGGGTCAAGAGACCATGAGTTATAAAATTTGAAGCCTCTTTTCTTTCCATGGAGTTTCCTACCCGTGGTAGTGATGAGGGGGGAATGGTCAGAGAGGATGGAAGGTGGCAAATGTGTAGAAAGGTCAGGCCATGAGGAGAGAGCGGTGTGATTAGAGAAAGAATGATCAATGTTACAGAAAGTCCTAACACCAGACCTGGACTTATTATTCCATGAAAAAACAGCACCCTCCTTATGAATAGGAATAAGATTTGAATTAAAAATTGCTGAGTTCAAAGGGATGATGTCCTTTGGCATAAGTGGTAAACCACCATGCTTTTCAGATAGAGTGAAACAGGAGTTGAAATCACCAACCACTATCCACGGGTGAGATTCCTGTCTAAAGGCTGGCAGAAGATCAAAAAGTATTTGTCTAGAAGCTTGTGTATTATAAGCATAGATGAAGGATAAATAAAAGGAGGAATGTGGATTATGATATTTGGCATGGAAGTGCATTATTTGAGGAGTAGCAAGAATGAGATCAAGTGAAAGCACAGCAGGGTTATGCATGACCATAATTCTGCCAAAATTGGCCTCATTAAGATTATGAGTTAGGGCCCAGGAAGGATTAACATACTTGGCAGCAGAAATGGTAAGAGGCAGATTTAGTTTTGTTTCAAGTAAAGCAAAAATTGACAGCTGATATTGCATAATTAACTGCTTAACATGATCAAGCTTGAGGAAGTTATGAGTTCCCCTTAAGTTCCAAGCTCCAAAATTGAGAGACATAAATTAAACTAGGGATTGGAGAGCAAATTCTTTCATGCTCCTAGTAATAGGAGACTCAAATCTATTTGGGGTTGATTGTTTTGAAGTTTTTTTTTTTGGCAATTGATACAGAAGTTGGAACAGTGGACGTTTGATTAACAGATTTGGGAGAAGTAGGTGGGGATAACCATCCAGGTATGTTTCCCAAGAAAACATAAGGTTGTTTTGCCTGAATTGAAGGAAGTGAATTTGATGAGGAATTTTTGGATAGGCTATTGGATGAGTGCATTGATAAAAGAAGTTTTGAAATTAGTAACATTTAATTAAAATTGTTTAACTAAATAAATTAATTATAAGTTAATTAATAAATTAAAATACATATGTATAAAAGATATATGTGTAATACTATAAAGATTATAATATATATTCAGTATAATTTGTTATAATTGAATAACATAATAATTTAATAATTAACTAATGTATTAGTTGATTAAATTCATTAAATTGTATTTAATTAATATAATGTTATACATAATATATTATATAAGTCAAATAAAGTATGAAAGTTAGATAATAGTAAAACATAAAAAATATAAAACTATAAACAAAAGGTGGAACGTTAAGGAAAACCTAAATAGACTTAAGGAATAAATACATGTGTAAAAGTACACATATCATAATTTCTAATGTGTCCACTACTTGAATCACAAGGGTATTTCATAAACAATACATTATTTTATAAGTCAATATCACTCAATTAAATACATTAAAGATTATGAATATTTAATATAAGTTTTGTCCTTTAACATTTATATATTAATAAATACTCACATACTCTCTGGTTGTTGAGCAAACTCAAGCTAGAGATGTTATGTGTAGAATTATTAATATAGTGACCGAATGAGGTAAGGCAACTATACATAACTGTTGAGCAAACTCAAGATACATATGTTATACTTTGGTTGTCACAAAATGGTAGGCGCGAGTGAATAATTTCTTTCGATCTATTGGGTAAACTCAAGGTTGAAATGAGATTAGGACAATGAATCATGGGTTAGGAGTTATGAACGATACAACCTATAAGGAGTTATCCATCTTTTGTAGGGCCATGACTTGTTAAGCAAACTCAAGTTCAGAATCCCAAGATAGATAAATCCTAACACCTACTAGTGAAGTCGAAAGACTTCTATGTTTCGTCTTAGGGTTTGGAGAAACATAAAAGACTAATGGGAGCCATTTTAGAAAAATAAAATGGCAACATTTAACCTTTTTAATATTAGAAGCACATATTCTATATAAAGTTATAATAATCTACATTGATAAATTTGTCCAACTAATATAATTGATAAAATGTTATCAATTAAATATACAAACGAACTAAATTAATATTAACAAATAGAAATATAAAATATGTTTACCAATAAATTTTTGCATATTCACCTATGCAAGAGCCTAATTATACAACCACTAAATACGTTCATAATCTGGCCACTTAGGAGTTTACTTGCTCGTGAATGTCTATTTTCTTTAATGAGTTTCAAACACTAAAAGCAGTACAAGAATATGGATATTTGATCCATATACGATCATAAATAAATGATATATGGTGAACGACCACATATCCTAATGTACGAAACCTCGGTGAAATTAGTTCATTGAAATAAGTAAGTAAACTATTATGTGAGATTGTGTATTCAAGATGATTGACTACAATAATGATCTTGTTGTATTAAATGTAACATTAAACCAAACGGTAAAAAATAGATTTAAGAATTCAATCACTGAAATGTCAGTTTGATCAGTTGACGTAAAGTGCAATTGATTTGATATCCTTAAAAGTTAAGGATGACCAAATTTTCTCTTGTAAAGAGTTCTTTACGATATTTTGTAAGAGTTTCCTTTGAATGGTTTGACCATTTATATAGAAAAGTGAATGTACAAGAGTAGTTGTAACTTAAGGCACGGTTAGGATAAAGAGAGTACATGGTCATTTCTACTTCATAAAGAAATTCAAAAACAAGAATTGGTAAATAATAATAGGTACTTAACATTGGAATGAGAAATTATTTGAATTCCAAAATGTGCTTCTTAAAAAACTATTCTGATATTTATTTGTTTGAGTTTAAGATACTTGACCCGAAAATTCTCGATTGTAAACCAATTACAGTAAATGAAATAAATATCCTATATTATATGGTTGAATGGATCTTCATAACGCTATTATAGTGATGGTGGAAATAGTGGGTTCATGCCACATACCACTTATTAGTCACATCAAGTTACAATTTTTTTCATAAAATATACCGGACGGTACTTATGGAATAATAATTACTTTTCAGCATTGACTGAAAAATAGACATGATTTTATTTCAATATGAGTAATCGCTATAAAATTAAACTATAGTATCATTATGCATTGGTAAATGTAGAAGTATCTAAATTATATGCAATTATTTTGGAATTATGGACTAAGCCACAATTCTGAGAAATAATTTTTTATTACATTATAATGAATCATATGGTACCAATAAATTATATCTCCGACAATAAAGGCAAAGCCCTTGAGTGGAAGCATCATAAGAGTTAATGAGCTCATTGGATTAATACATATAGATGTATGTAACCGTAAGTTTAATAATACCAAAATGGTTCCACATACTCCGTTGTATTCATCGATGAATTGTCACAGACATAAACATATGTATTTGATACATATGTAATACGTTTATGATAAGCTCATTGAATATAAAATGGAAGTAAATAAAATAACATATAATAGAAATTAAAAATGATTTTCATCGAATAAGTGAGTATATAAAAAAGAGTTCCGAACGTACCTAAAAATAAATAAAGACTCGATCTCAAAAGCCACTCCTCTCTATTATACATAATGATCTATCAATAAGGAATTATCAAACTTTGTTAAACAAAGTATGATTGATGGTGAGTGAAGTTGAGTTAAAAAAATTTCTATAAGGCCTTGCACTTAATAATAACATACAAGGTTAAAATTAATTCCATCTAAGGAATAGTTTACAAAATCATATAAGATAATGATTTAAAAGAAATCCAAACATATCCTAGGCTAAAGAGTTGGTAGTAATTATGTCAGGAGGCTACATGTAATAATTGTACTCCATAGAAAACCTAATCAGTTTTGTATGTAAGGCAATTCATAAAGTGTTTATGAATACCTATTCTATTGTATTGAGAAACAACTGTTGTATCAAGAAATACCAACTTCATATCAAAGGAGATTATTTGAGAAATTATTGGTGATAAATGAATTTGGATATGATCCAACACAAAACTGATTGCGAGGGATGAAATGAAATTAATCTAACCTTAAAAAACATATCGCATTAGAGTGATTAATAAGTATTCTCACATATTGAAAAGAAACTACGAGTTTCTCATCAAAATCGAGAATAGATAATCCTTAGTTGTAGATTATACCATTTAGAATATTGAATCTTCCATATAATATGATGCATAAATTTGAAAAGATTCAAAGTACATTATTAAAATATGATTTTTGTAGTTGTACCCATAGGAATATGATCCATTAGCCATAAATGTGTCTTCAAAAGCAAGACTAATGCACCTTAAATAAAATAAGCAGCATTGATAAGAATATAATTATAAATTTAAATTGCTGAAATTAGCACAATAGATTTGTTATTCAATGTGCTTAAGAAAATTAGGATTTTCTCATAAGATTATCGTTTGGTATAACTTTATGATTTGGTATACATGTGCTGAAATGGAAAATTCTAAATAGTGATTTATAATAGTCTATTTGCACATAGCAACTAAAGTGTCTCAAAATCAATGGAAACAATATTGGGTTTGAAGGTTTTCGAATATGATCCAAGAATTGATACAAAATTATCATTCTCTAAGCATCATAATTGAATAAGTATTTTGATAGAAATATCAAATAGCTTTATTTTCAATCAAAATGCAGAGGAATCTTGTGTCCATAAGAAAGAATCACTAAAAATACATAGATATTTCAACACTATAAGTAAATAACATACTATTGATTATTAAAGATGTACTGTGTTAAAATTAGAAATAGTTTGGTTGTCTAATACACAGTATTAGGTTTGTAAATTATGTCTTTTATAATAAATGTAAAAAGCATTGGAAATTTCTCGAACAATATGCAAAGTACCTTACTAAAATGTTTGATTTGGATCATGTAAGATGAATTCCTTATATATTGACAATAGAATTATCATACATGTTGTATGGTCCATGTTATACCCAAATATTTTAGCCATCGCAGAATAATTGCGAAGAAGGAGACTACCGTGAGATGATCCACTGAGGCCATCGCCTAATGATAATCAAACTTTCGTGATAATTAGAATGGGAGATTTTGTGGTAACTTTGAGCAGTAGAAGACTAAGGTCATTGTTATGTGGTCCGTAGAGGCACGGTAAAATGGAAAATCGAAGGCATTGTGAGGACGGTTACTGTCATCGTGATAAATCATGGGAAGGAAGTCAAGGTCGTCATGGGACATCTCTCAAAATGATATATGATGCATTGGAGCCATCGTGACATAATTCTTAGAGCAGTTGTGAGATGAAGTAGTAAAGCCATCATGAAAAATTCAGTAAAGCCATTGTATGTAATTTAACAATCATGTGCTATCATGATAAAACTCCTAAAGCAATCATGGTATAAGGTCATGAAGCCACCATGAGGAGTTCTATGAAGCCTTCGGTAACACCCCATAATTTTAAATATATTGTTTAATTTAATTAGGTAAATTAATGAAATAATGTAATTTTTAAGAGAGTGAGAGTTATAATTTATAAAGGGGTAGTCATGCCTATGTAAACTAATGAACTGGGTAGAATTAAAATGAATTAAGCTAAGGTGAAGAGATAAGGGCAGAATAGGTAGAAGCAATAACCTTATAACCTAAACTTTCACTATATTCATTTTGTATGTTCATTTCAAAATTTACCAAAACTCAAACACTTAGAGGCCGACCACCATTAAGAAGTAAAGAGGGAAATAAAGCTAAATCAAGAGGAAAAAGCTAATTAAATTAAATCAAAGATCAAAACTCATCTCCTTAACATCGAAGCAAAGGTGAGTAATGACTACATCTCTTATTTTTGATTGATTTCAGTTTTAGACCATTCCAAAAGTATTTGCAAATGTTTTGCCATATTTTTGAATGACAAATGGATATATATGTATATACTTATTGATGATTTAGGCTATTTTATATGCATTTTATGATAAGAATTGATTTGAAAAACCTAGCTTATGACATCCAAATGACTTACGAATTTAATTTGACGTTAAATATATTATTTTGGAAATGGGTTTAAAGTTTCATAATTTTATAAATTATTGGGGAATTAATATTAATTTTCTAGTGAAGAAAAAGGTTAATTGGATTTTAAAAAATTATTTCGGCAATTATATATGTGTCTTGGGTCTATAATTTTAGTATGTTAGAAAACATATTAATAGAGATTTATGTGAGTTTTTAAAGAATTTTCCTAAGTGTTTTAATAGATATATAAAGTTATTTAAGGTATGAGACTGAAATGTTTTATATATTTATAAAAGGAGAAGGGGCATTTTGTAAATAATTTAATTATTTTAAATCTGAAAATTTTGGCAGTACTTTTGGGAATGAAAATTAGAAACCAATAATATTTTGACAAACAAGGCAGGTTAGTTGAAAAGATTACTTAAAAAGGTTAAAAATAAGTTTAAACATGCATTTTACATGTTTCGCCACTTTTGGCACATGGCATTCGACCGTGTTCCTCCGCCACCATCACCATAGGAACCATTGCGTAAGGCATCAAAGACTTAGTGCGTAGCGAATTGGACATAAGCGAAAGGTATGCAATCGAAATAAGGTGTTCCGATGGGGTCGAAGCGTTATTCTAATTTTAAATGAAAATGTGCTTGCTTTGCTTTCGATAGTAATGCTTTCAACTTGGTTGGCTTCTGGCTAGGTTAAATTGTTTTAAAGGAATGGTTTCGAAAGAGATTGCACCTTTTATTTTAAGTGAATGCTTCCGAAGTGGCCGAAATCCCAAACTGCCACCTTTTTACCTTTCGACCCAGACTGGTTTCGAAAGGGTTACATTGTTTTAAACTTAGTCGTTTTCCCAATGCTTTCGAGGGATAGGTTTCGACACTATCTATTTGTTTTACTTAGGATTTGCTTCCAAAAGAGTTGCTTTCGACTTAGTTATTTATGACCCTTATTGATATTTTAAAGTTAAACCCAAAGGTTTTGAAATGAATGGTTTCCAAAGGTTTCTAAAGGTTTTCCACAAGCTTTTACTTGAACCCAATGCTTTCGAAAGGTTTGTTTTAAGTAATATACTTTAATGCTTTCAAAAGGTAACTGAGATAGGTTTTGAAAGGAAGGTTCTCTAGTATTTTGGAAAGGTTTAAACTGTGGTCTCAAGGGGGTGTTTCCCCAATGGCTTCGAAAGGTACTTAAAGCATTTTAAATGGAAAGTTTCTAATTGCTTTTGAAAGGAAAGTTTAATGTTTTGAAAAGAGGATGTCTAAGGTTTATAAAGCTTTTGAGGAAGATGTTTTCAATGGTTTCGAAAGGTATGTTTGGCCTTTAGGCTTAAGGTTATAAATTAAAGTAGTTTACTTATATCAAAAGGGGTACTTTCAATAGTTATGAAAGGGGTACTTTAAATGGTTTCGAATAAGTTGTTTAAAGATTTTAAACAAAGGTTTTAAAAGAATTGCTTTTGGCAATGTAGCCTAAATGTATTAAGTTAAAAAGGGTTTTAACTTATTTTAGAGGGATGGGAAGTCCTTAATGTATTTCATCAACACTATTTTGAGTGAAGTATATTTAACATGGTAAATAGCTTAGAGTAAAGAAAAGAGTATATTTTCCTTATATATGTATGATTTAAAGGTTAAAATAATTTTGAAAGTTTTTCAAGGAAAATTTAAATAGTAATCAACCTTAGGAAAAATGACTTAAATATAGAAGACCAGTTAGGACTAGTGTAGGGTCGTGTCCTACTCATTAGTTAATAGCTTCTAACTAATTTAGTCCTAAATTCTAGTGTGTAGGGCTTAGTCACGGGTAGAATTAAATGATTGTTACACACAGAAAGGAATATATATAAACACACACAGAAAAGAAGACAGGTTATTAGTGAGCCTGCGAAACCATTAAGATCATGAGACCCTTGGAGAAGTAAGTTAGGGACGAACCATCCAGAAGATTTACCTAACAGTTGTTAGATCATATTTATTATTTTGTTTGGTAGGCCCGAGTCAGTCAAAGGTTAGTAGTTAGCCAAACAAAACTACATTTTTTGGACAGCCGGTCCAATAAATACCTGTTTTTAGCCTATATGATATTGCTACTATTGATATAATCAACTTGATTTAACATTTTGGTTGCAGGATTATTATTTGCAAAAGATATGTTTTAAAAGGGTATTAGTGAGGGGAAACCCGTTCCGCTAAGGCGCATTGTCTAACTTAATATCAAATAACCGAGATGTATAGTATTATCCACACTAGGCTTTATATCTGACTCTAGTTTATGTTTTCCCCCGTAAACTCTCGAATGATCAAAATTGATTTGATGAGACTGAGGGTTAAGGGTTTTCAGCTTTTAGTAGGTTGGTGAATAAAGCCACCGGAGATGAGCAGGAGGCTGACGAATAGCTATTTAGAGGTTGTTGTTATTTTTTTTAAATTCAATTTTGTTTTACCAAGACAGTTAGTCCATATTTTTTTGATCATCTAAGGGGGCATCTTCATATCTTAGTTTTGGTGTATTTTGTAATAATTATGTTTGATCCAAACCTGGGAAGTGTTACGGGATTATGTAATCTGAATATGAAATATTGTTTTGAAATGTAATCAGAAAAATTGTTTTAATCTGTGATGATTTATTTCAAATTCATGTGACTCTTATATTAGGAATACCATTAACATTACCGTATTTGTCACTGGAAGTTAATACTATAGATGACTGCAGCATCTGTAGCGTTTAGCTTATAGCCTCAAGATAAGGGATGTTACAACATGGTATCAGAGCATAGGTTTATGAAAACTTTAAAGTAAAAATGATATTTGGAAGCATAATCTTAAGGAATTGGAGATAAGATCGGGGTATGAAATAAGGCTATAGTAACATACTTGTAATTGCTATATATATAAATATACATTATATCTCTAGTCTCCTATCTTTATTGGATTATTCTTTTGTATCTCACGAGGCTCGAATGCAGATATGGATGCTAGAAGAGTTAACATTGGTGAGGGAAGCACCATGACAAACAGAAACGCCAAACTAAGTACTAGTAGAAACTCAGGTCAGGCATAAGCAGAGAATATGGGTGCTAGAATCCTACAAATGGATATGGGAGCAATGTATCAGTTCTTCGCAAACAAGGTACAAGCAGGAATTGATGTTGGAGTTGATGGGGGTAATGTTGTAGGAAGGAATCAAGAAGTTACAGTGGTAACCAACTATGCCATTCTAAGTAGAGATTATACCTGACTGGGAGGAAAGTCATTCATTGGCACCGAAGATGCTATTAAAGTAGAGAACTAGTTACTGCACTGTGAAAGGATGTTTGCAGATATGGGGCTCAATGACGAGCAAAAGTGAAGACTTGCTTCAAGATAGTTGCAAGGAGCTACGCTGCATTGATGAACAGCGTTACAGTTGGAGTTAATGAAGAAGCTTTGACATGGGATGAATTCTAGAGGTGATTTGAAGGAAGGTTCATGTCCGAAGCTACAAAGTCTACCTTGCTTAGAAAGTTTGCTAAGTTGGAGCAGGAAGAGATGACTGTTCTGGAATATACTTGGAGGTTTAAGGAGCTAGCAAGGTATGGTTATGCTACAATAGACACTGTGATGAAGAGGAATGAGAAGTTCATAAGAGGTCAGAAGCCTGAGCTTGCTAGAGTGGTGTTGACACACATCAGAGATCCTAGTGATGTGGTTATAGAAATGGCTTTATGATACAAGGATATGCAGGAATTGTATGAAAAGAATAAGGCCAAGGAAGCTCAAGCAGGGCAAGGTTAGAAATGAAAGTTCTTCAACAAGAAAGAAGCTCAGAAAGGAGGAGCTGCTAAGAAAGGGTAAGTCTGAAGTGGTCTATTATAAATGTGATAAGAAAGGACGCTATGCTCATGAGTGCCGGACATGCAAAGGAAAGAAGGCTACTAGGAAGAAAGGAGTTAGATTTTTCAACTATAATCAAGTTGGGCACGACAAGAACTAGTGCAAAGAGCCAGCTAAGGAAGATAAAGGCCAAGTATTTGCATTGTAGCCCGCTACCTCAACACCAACAGCACAAAAGAAAGGAAAAGCTATGTGGGGAGATACGCTTTTGATTCATGGTGCTTATTAGCGTACTGTTTGATACTGGTGCATCGCATTCTTTTATATCTTGACGTTTGGTAGATAAGCTTAACCTAAAACCCTCATATTTAGTCACTTCCTTAAAGATTGCAAATCCGATAGGAGGGTATTCGACACTTGGGGAAAAATGTGACCATCTAGTCTTTGATTTGTGAGGTCATATTTTAGTTTGTAGTTTGAATGTATTTGATTATGTAGGATTCGGAATTATATTGTGTATGGATTGGTTAAGTAAACACGATGCTAAATTAATTTGCCAAGGTACGAAAATATCACTTAAACACCCTGACTGTAGAGGTCGGATAGGATACTCCATAGAAAACCCTAGTTGTGTGGTAACTGCTTTGTTGGGTGTTATGTAGATAGAAGACGAGATAAGTCGAGTTTTTGTGGTTAGCGAATTTGCAGATGTAGAACTTGTAGTAAGGTTGCCACCGAAACAGGCCATTGAGTTTCGGATAGATTTGGTGCTAAGAACAGAACTAGTGAGTAGATCACCAAGAAGATGACACACATACAGAGATGAGAGAGCTGAAGGTACAGTTGATGGATTTGGAAGGAAAGAATTTTATTAGGCCAAATAGTCCACCTTAGGGAGCAGCCGTAGTGTTTGCTAGGAAGTCGAATGGATCATTGAGGTTATGTATCGATTATCGTAAGTTGAATGAGAAGATAACAAAGAATCGATATCCATTGCCTAGAATTGATGATTTATTCTACCTGTTGAGTGGATCCAAGGTATTTTCTTGATTGGATTTGGAAACATGTTTACATCAGCTTAGAGTAGTAGAGGAAAGTGTTTAGTCTTATGGCATTTTGGATTAGATATGCATCGTATGAATGGTTAGTGATGTCTTTCGGACTAACAAATGCGCTAACATTCTTTGTTGATTTAATGAACCGAATTTTCTGAGAGCACTTGGATAGGTTTGTGTTAGTTTTCACAGATGATATTTTGGTATACACTAAGGATGAAAGGGAGCATGAAGTTCATCTTAGAGAGGTTTTAGAGATAAAATGTTAGCACCAGCTGAAAGCAAAGTTTTCGAAATGTCAATTCTAGAAGAAGGAAGTGAAGTTTCTTGGTCATTAGTTTTAGAGAGAGAGTTGTCCGTAGATCCGACAAAGACATAGGCAGTGAACATTTGGAAGATACCCAAGATGGTGACTGAGATAGAAATTTTCTTGGATTGGCTGGATATTATCGAAGGTTCATAAAGGATTTTTCATGGATAGCAGCACTGATGACTAAGCTAACGTGAAAGGATGTGAAGTTTGTATGAATCGATAAGTGTGAGGAATAATTTCAGAGCATGAAACACTTATTGACACATGCAATCGTATTAGTTATTCCAAAAGGGAATTAGGATTTTGTAGTTTATACCAAGGCATGTGGAACTGGATTAGGAGCGATGTTAATGCAGAGAGGTAAAGTGATTGCATATGCTTCTTAAAAGCTTAGACCGCATGAGGTTAGATATCCAACGCATGATTTGGAGTTAGTTGCGATGATTTTTGCATTAAACGTATGGAGACATTACCTTTCGGGAGAGAGATTCGAGTTATTTATGGATCATAAGTCGTTGAAGTATATATTCTCTCAGAAGGAGTTGAACATGAGACAGCAGAGATGGTTAGAGTTTAATACTGCTTATAATTTTGGGATTAAGCATACATCAGGAAAGGTAATAAGCTTCCAGATGCGCTTAGTAGAAAGCATTAAAGTGCATTGTTTGCAATGATAGCAGAGTAGAAAGATTGGAAGCATTGTCGACTTGCGAAGTTAAGTGGAGATCTAAAGTTGGGACTAGTGGAGGATCGATTGTGTTGTCTTGTTTAGAAGTTCAACCAGTTATGATCAAAAAGATTGCTTCCAAGCAGGATAGGATCCCATATTAGTTGAATGGATGAAGAAGTTAAGGAATGGAATGGGAAGCGATGATTTGAAAGACTTTAGTTTTGACCAAAGGGGATAGTTGAGAAAGAAAGGTCGATTATGTGTTCCGAATGTTGAGGACTTGAGGAAAGAAGTTATTGGAGAATGTCATCAATCAAAGTTTATGGTTCATTTAGGAGGGACCAAGATGTATTAAATATGAATAGGTGCTCCTAATGGGAAGGCACGAAGAGGGATATTATCATGTGGGTTAGGTGGTGTGCAAACTTTCAACAAGTGAGTTATCTGTTCCTTTTCAATTTCAGCTGTTCTATTTCAGCTCTGGTATTTATAAACTGCTATATATTTGATATTTCTATTGTATGTTTTTCAGACTGGTATTATGTATTATATTTTGAGAGTTTGTTATAGTAGCTTCATGAACTACTATGGTATTTTAATTTCCGCTGTAAGTTATTATGATATTTCTGTGTCAGTGATTGTATGATTATATGATTGTATTTCATTTGCCCCAAATTTTATTACAATGCGGTATTTTGAGCAATTCAAGTCCGGCATGTGTGGATGCGAATGGCTGAAAGTATCGGGTTGTTACATTTGGTATCAGAGCTTTGGTTTTAGGAAAACCATAGGCTGCGGAGTAAAAACTCATTAGAGATAGGGTAGAAATACCCTAGAATGAGTGAAATCAATCTCAGAATCCTTTCTTCATGAGAGAACGTATTTTCGAAGTATAAAATAATTTCCAAATGACTTTTCAAGGATTTTCAAAGATTATTTTGGTATAAAAAATTTCTTATTTTGAAATCAAGATTTTCTAAACTTCATCGCTTCTGTATCCACCTTGTTAGTAATCCTTTTGTTTGGATTCATTAGAATTTTTATTCCTGTCTTGTTGATCCGAACTCTTCGATGATAGGAAGCTATTTTGGATATGGCAAAATCGAAAGAGCAGAAAGCAACTCGTCGGGCACGAAGAGCACTAGCCCGTATGGAGCGGGAGGAAGCTATCGAGGAGTGGGAAAGGCTGTGGAAGGAAAGGGCAGGACCTGGTCCTTATGACCATGTCGTTTGTTATCCGTGTCATGAGAAGGGACACTATGCAGCCATGTGTAGGAAGAGCAATGGGGGAAAATGGATGGAGGGCAAACGGTTTCGGTCCAAGATTTTCTGTTTTAAATGCCGGGAGAAGGGACACTTTCCAAGCCGCTGCCAGAAGGTGAAAAGGTGAAATCTGCTCCCACTGCATCAATTGGCCTATCAACCATTTGCTACAATTGTAGGAAGTTTGGGCATATAGCCAGAGATTGCCCTGAGAGACAACATGGAAGAAAAGCTGTGTATCCATAATTCGAGAAGGAAGATGGGAGTGTGGTGCATTTATGCCAGAAATGTAGAAGCTGGGGGCATATTGAGGGGGAGTGTTCTGGACCCGTTGAAGTACCACCTGGTAGAATTAATACTGATGCTTTGTTTATGTAGGGTCGTATTCTGTGGATCTGTTTGTTATCGGTAGTTGTTAGATTTCATCCGTGAACTCTATTGTATCTTTTGCTTAGCTGAAGTTGTCAGACTAAAGATATTTATGCTCCTTTTTTCGTATGATCTGAAATTTTAATCTCTGTTTGTTTTGAAATCCATCCTTGAAGAATCCCTTGAAAATTTGTGTTTGATTATATTTTGAATTTGTGCATACATCGAAATTATTAGTTTGATAAGGATGGCCATATTCTATATATAAAAGTGAAATGTTTTTGATATGGATTATATATTTTTCTTTCTTTGAAAATTTGAAGTTTTGAAAGGATTATATACCTTTTAAAAATGAAAAATTGAAATTTCGAAAGGATTTGAAATTTTGAAAAATTTATAAGAATTTAACTTATATAAAAAATGATTTATAACTAAAAGGTTTTGAATTTGAATTTCGAGGAATCGAACTCCGGTGTTTTAAAATCGGTTTTAAGATTTTGGAAAATATATAATAATAATATGATTTAAAGATATTCTCCGAATACGAATGTTTCAAATGTATTCGAATGAATTCCAATGATTTCGAAGAGATTTCAAAGAAGTTTCAAGAAAATAAAAAGTCCAGAACCCACTTATGTCGCTGCAAAAAATTTCGGTGATGAATGCATGCATCATCGACATTGATTTTCGAGTTCCTGAGTAGGGAGAGAGGCCACTCTAGTAGCTTTGCTATGCGGGTGATTTTGTGAAACCAAGTTTTGATTTTAGATTTCGAAGTATGGTTTGATATTCGAAAGATATATATGTATGTATGTATGTATGTATGTATGTATGTATGTATGTATGTATGTATGTATGTATGTATGTATGTATGAAATGATTTAAAGTAAGCCGGTATTCAGTCCTCGAGTTTCAGATTTTTTTTGGTATAACCTTATCTACTGGAATTGATTTATTGATTTGTTGGTGATTTCCAACTTTTGAATTTTTAATATGATTTCTTCGACTATTTTGAACGTTCGAGCACTTCCAAATCAAGGTTAACTTTTCATAGCTAAGTAATTTCGAAAGGAATAGGGTATTTATAAAGAATATAAGTTTAGTTTGGTATGATTAAAGTATAAAGTAATATGATTTATATAAGTTTGAAACTGTTTGTTGAGTGAAATAAATGAGACTATTTTGAATTATACTAGTATGAAATATAGATTTGAAATGTTTTGAATAGAGTATATATATAGATTAATAATCTTTCCAATGGTAAATCGGATTTTTCAAATAGAAATAAATAGTTTGAAGGTTTTAAAAAGGGATGGTTTTAAACTTAGTAACCATTTTAGATATTTTGATGATTGAAATGGTTTGGAAATGATTTAATCTTTATTTTGATAAAGAATGTGAATTTGAAATGATAATTGATTTTGATAAATGAATATTTGAAGTTTATATTTGTATGAAAGGATTTGGTTTACTTGTAATTTGTGTTTATTTAAAAATATTGGATATATGAAATGAATATTTCAAAACTAAGTAGTAATGAAGTAAAATTTGAGATATATGAAATTATAAAATTTAGTTTTGGAATATGGTATATTTAAGCTATGAAATATAACAGAGATTGAATAGTTTATTTTGCGGATCAAATCTTTATTTGAAATTTGATAATATTTGAAATGGTTTTGTTGGAAAACTAAATTGAATTGAAACTGATGGTTTAAACTGAATTAAAATTGGAAATTTTAGATTTGGTTTAATTGAATAAATTTGTGAAATGAGAATAATTAAAGGAATGTTTTATGATTTAAAATGTATGATTTCGAAAGGTTATGATTTTCAAAGTGTAGTGATTTCAAGTATTTTGTTTTCGAAAGATTTATAACTTTGAAAGTATTATGATTTTTGAAAGTGAATATATGTTTGAAATGGAAATGAATTTTTTTGATCTAAACTTTTTTGATTTCGAAATTTGGATTATTTTCTAAATATGTTGTTTAAGAAACTTTGAAACTGAATATATGTAATTAGGAAGAAATGATTTGGCAAAATCATATATGTTTTTGAAACTGAATTGATATTGAAAGGAATTGAAATTGAAAACCTTGTTTTATTAAATACTTGATTTGGGAGTTGTCGAACTTATATAAAATTTATTTGTATAAGTATAAAGTGATTTGAAACTGTTGATTTGAAAGGTACTCAATTTCGGAAGAGAAATCTTATATAGTCGAAGTCTATATAAGTGTGATTTGATATACTATTCTTTTGGGAAGTATTTGATTTGAAAATGGAATCTTATATATGATGGACTTTATATAAGTATGATATTTGAAAGTGATTTGAAAATGGTACTATATGATACATATTTTCGAAGTAAAGATATGGAAAGTGCCTTCTGCTTGATATTCGCGTTGTGGCCACACTGTGGATTCATTCTATCGATATTATTCTCTCTGATTTGGGTTTTCTGGATATGATACTTGAGTTTCCATCGAATTCCATGGCGATCTCCATGGTCTTACGAGCGCGATTACATAGCGTAACTCACAGGGGCTGCGAGATCCTAAGGGTACAGATGTTTCTTGGGGGATCCAGGCGTAACCATTATGTATCTGTGATCTATTGGGTCGCTTGGAAGCGTAATCTACATGGGCTGCGAGAGCCTAAGGGTACGGATGTTTCCTAAGGGATCCAGGCGTAACCATTGTGTATCTGCGGTACTACCAGCCTTCATGGTGAAATCGCAGGGCTGCGGTAGCCGGCCTATGGATACGGATGTTTCCTGGGGGATCCAGGCGTAACCATTGTGTATCCGCGATCCATGATCGACATGTTTTGGTTTGGTTGTTTTGTCTGGATTGTACTTCCCATATCTGTTTTAAAAGGTTTTCCAGTATTTTCACTGGGTGTTGAAACAAGTCTACCAAGTACTTGGAGAATTCTAGCTTTGCGCCTGATCAACGCATTGCCAGAATCTGCAGGAACGAAAGTAAACTTGTTAAGACATCGAGTTATAAAAGTATTTTGATAAAGTACTATATAAAAGATATTTTGATCATTATTTTACCTTTCTATTAAATATTGTTTACTTCAAACTATCAAATTTGAATCAAATGACTATTCATCATATTATAAAATGTATATTATTAAATGTTATAATTGTTATAAATATAAAATTTTAAATTGAAATTTATATGGTTTTAAAATAATGGTTCTTCCTTGTCTTTTAACCTATTGTCCCTTCTAGCTATTCATACCTTTTTCCTCTTCGAGGGTCCTTTCTGCACTGTGGAAAGAGTTGGTTCTTTGACTTATCGTTTAGATTTGCCCGAGAAACTTTCTAGAGTGCATGACGTATTCCACGTCTCACATTTCCTCTAGTATCTTCTTGACCTATCTCTTTTTGTTCAAGCCTTCTGCTTTTGATGGTTTGGATATTTATCCTAAATCTGACTGTCGAGAGTAAGCCACTTCGTAATGTCGACTGAGGTACAAAGCAGCTAAGAAGGGAATTTGTTAGTTTGATCGAAGTACGATGGGGTACTGATGAGCGAGATTATACCTGGGAGACGGAGGAGAGCATTTGTGCTTCGAAACCGAAATTGTTTTTCCAGGTACTATTTGTTGTCTATCTTGCTTTTCCTTATTTTCCTTGTTCGTTCTTTTCGAGGACGAAAAAATTTGAGTGGGGGAGAGTGTAACAACCCAGTATTTTGTGATTATTTTAATTGTTTATTTTAATTATTTAAATTGAAACTCCTGATTTAAAAACTTTATTATAATTATTAAAATGAATAAATTTTATTATTTTAAATATAAATTTTGATTTTGTGTGAACTATAATTCCAAACCTGAATATAAAAAATATTTTCCAAAAAAGTGGATTTTTGGTCAATCTGGTCAAACTTTGACTTTTAAATTTAAAATTTAAATATTTGAATTTTTGAATTTTATCTTTTATTATGAAAATGAATTTAATTTCAAGAATACTGCTTTTCATTTCATTGAAATCTGATTTATATTGAGAAAGTTATGTTTTTTACAATATTGTGTATAAATTGATTTATTCAACAATATTGTTTATTTTAATTTATATAAATAATAGTTTTATTTGTCATATCTTATTCATATTTACATATATGTGAAATATGTTATGTTATGTATATATTTTATTTTATTTTATTTTATTTAAATATTTTTATAGTGATGATAAAAAAAATTCAAAGTTTATTGCATTTATTTTCTACTTTTAAAGCTTAGTTTCCAATTTTAAGGCTATTTTCTTAATTTAATTATATTTATTTAAAATCTATTTTTTTTGTTTTTGTTTATTCATTTTATTTTCGTGTTTTTATCTATATTTATTAGTATTTTAGATGTATTAAAAAATTTAAAAAGAATTATGGAAATATGAATAGTTTGTGACCCTTTTTATTCCTAGTCTTTTCACATTCACTTACCTTTTCACAAACCAATGCATCAATTCAATTGGCTGCCTTATAGTCCTTTTTTCAGCCGACCATTTCATTTCTTTTTCACGTGAAAGCAAAAAACTTCTCAACCCTAGAAAATTTCGTCCATCATCCTGTACAAGAGTTTTGGTAAAATTTCTTCTTTTCTTTTCACTTTTTATACTTGTTTTGTTTGATTTTGCACTTGCCTTCACCTTCATGTAGTTCGGACTGCCAACTCCAGCACCTTGGCCGCCTCCACCACCACTTACTCCAGCCATCATCCCCTCCTTCTCATTAACCATCCATAGCCGAAGCCCTATAGAATGATGATCCACCAAAAATTGATGAAAACTCCACCTTAAAACTTCATAGCCGAGCCTTCCCTTGTTGCCACCACTTCAACCACCACTTTGGCCGACCCATCCACCACCATCACTAGCCACAACCTAAGCATAGGACCCTGCCACACCTATACATGCACTCACTAGATCAGGCCATGCCCAATCCATGCTTGGCCGAAGTCATTTAGGCCTTGAAATCCATGTTGTTGCTTGTAGTTGTGTGTTGATGCACACATATGCCTTCATCTCCTTCGTATATTGTTATGGCCAACCTATATGACCTCAACCTGACCTTAACCTGATCCAAAACTATCCTATTACAGTGCTTTTCTTGTCCATAGCTGAAGCACAAGTGGTTGAATGCAAGTGTAAAAAGTTTAGCTATGTATTGTGCTTATATTTCTAGCTTTGTTTATAATAGTTTGGTTTGAAATTTATGTATTGTACTTTGTTTTGTTTGTTATGTAACAAGGCAATTAGCTTTGGCTTTCCCACTCTCGAATCATTGTCATGCTATCGTGCCTTTGTGGATCTCAGTTTGTGTACTTTGGTTGTTGTCTTCAGCTTATACCAGTGAGTTATTCTCACCAGACAGTTTTATACTTATATGACTAGTAAACTGATCACATTTGAATTTGTAAACTCATATCACCATGCTATATCTTCTATGCTATAATTATATGATGTTCATACATGCTTGTTTACCTGTTATACCATCTGTTACTGTTATATTATGCTATTATGTTATTTATATCAGTTTATCACACTGCAAGTTCCCTTTAGATTAGAATCACTATGGGTTGAAATGATACATACCCGAACGGACTTTAGAATGGGGAAAAATCATTATGGGCTGAAATGATAGGCCTAAATTATTTTTAATTATTTCATTTTACTTGGGACTGCGGGTCTGAAATGATAAAACCCGGGTTTTCTTTGTAAATTACGGATTGAAATGATATATTATCTGTATCACTTTACCTAGGCTAGAAAATGATATACAGACCCGTGGTTAAAATATATTTTTCTAAATTTTTTAAAGTATTTTAGAAATGTAAATATTATAATATTTTGATTTAAAACTTAATTAAAAATGATTTTTTTAAAGTATTATTGATTTTTTTAAAATTTATAAGTGAAATAAATTAATGGTAAAGTTAGAAATTTGAAATATAAGATATTTTGGAAATTTTGATTTGGTGATAAATGGAATTTAAATTAAGTAGGGAAATATGATTAATATATTTAAATTAAAATTAAAATGAATTTAAATAATTTTTATAAAGTATTAATGATTTTTGAATAAATTAAGATGTGAAATAAATGAATGTTTAAGTTGAATTTTGAAATATAGCTTAATTTGGAAATTTGTGAAATTTGTTTAAAAATGAATTTTAAGTTAAGTAAATAAAATGAAAATAAGTTATATTTGGTAATTAAAACTTAAGCGTTAAGTTAAAAATTTAAATAAAAAAATTGAAATTGAAGGTTTGAATTTAATATGTGAATTATTATTAAATTTTGATTTTTGAATGAATATTTAACTTTATAAAATCATGAATATAAGGGTATTTAAATGATTATTTAAAAAGTGAAATTTTATGATTTTATAAGTTTAAAATGGTTTAAATAAAAATTTAATTGTTTGAGAAATTATATTGAATATTTGAAATTTAATTAACAGCATTTTTGAAATGCTATTATTTTCTAATGTAAAAGATATTATAGCATTTGTAAATGCTATAGTTGAAAGAAATGAACCAAATGGCTAAATTGAATTAAGGGCTACTATAGCACTTTGTAAGTGCTGTAGTTGCTGAAATTAACTAAGGTTTTATTTGAACTAAAGTAACCCTATTACAGCATTTTAAATGTTGTCTTTTGTTAAATTGAATTGTTTCAAAAGTAACTTTCCGTGGCATTTTCAAAATGCTGCGAAAGTTGAATTTTTATTTTTTTAATGAATTTAAGTGAATAAATGAACTTTGAAAGTTTAAAATTTTAAAATTTTAATGATTTAATTATTAAATATAATAACTTCATTTTAATGATTTAAAATGAAGTAATTTGTTTTGAAATATAAACTATTTTGAAATGTGTGTTGAAATGGTATTTTAAATAAATTGAATGTGGTTTTGAAAAGATATGACATTTTGATATTTTGAAATGGATTTTTGAAATGATATTGAATTTTTAAATGATATTTGATTTAGAAGTATAAAATACCATTTTGAAATTTTAACCACGGGATGTATTTAATTTATAATTTAACTGATCCTTAAAGGATGGGCGATCCCAAGCATCCTTTAAGTTACTGTACAACACTACTACAGTTCACTTGAGTTGGTTTACATTATATAAGTATATATGTCCGGACTCGAGTGTTTTATGTTTTACTTTACGCTCAGGTCAGCCTGAGTATTTACAGCTTAGCTTTGGATTTCTTTCTGGAGCTAGGAATCGCTGGAGATTTTGCTTGTCTAGTTATCTGTTCCTTTTCAGTTTCAGTTGTTCTATTTCAACTCTTGTATTTATAAACTGCTATGTATTTGAGATTTCTATTATATATGTTTTTCAGACTGATATTATATATTATGTTTTGAGAGTTTGTTATAGTAGCTTCATGAACTACTATGGTATTTTAATTTCCGTTGCGAGTTATTCTGATATTTCTGTGTCAGTGATTCTGTGATTGTATTTCATTTGCTCCAAAAAAAATTACAAGGCGGTATTTTGAGCAATTCAAGTCCGGCATGTGTAGATGCGAATGGCTGGAAGTATCGGGTTGTTACAATAAACATCAAATCTGATTATAAACATTTTTTTATAAATATTCTCTCTAAATCTCAAACTCCATTTATAAAACTTCTCCTTTTCAGATCTTTATAAACTCATTGATAAAATTCTTTTATAGATATCAAGAACCATTTATAAAACTCTTTCCATTTTTAACAAACTTGTTAAATAAACTCTTTAAGCTAATAAGGTTCCCTTGATAAACCATACATTACTAAAAGTAACTTTAAATAACTTAAAATGATAAGTTATTATTTAAACATCCTTTTTTTCATTTAAATTAAATCTCATTTAAAATAATAACTTAAAATCTCATTAATAATATATTAAATTAATTTTAACCATTATTATTGTATAAATAAGTTAACTTTAAAACAATATAAATATAATAATTAATTAACTATAAAACGCTATTATTACAATAATCAATTAATTTTAAACTAATATTAATATGAAAATTATTTAGCCTATAAATATAATTAAATAACTTAAATCAATATAATTAAATATCTTTAATTAAAAATTAAAGTATAGTTAAATCACTTTAAATAAATAACTAAATTAAAACATTTTAAAACAGTAATTAAATAACTTTAAGAAAGAATCGCATTAATAAAATAATTAACTTTAAATCATTATTAAAGAAATTATTAATTATTGTTAAAATATTATTAAAATAATTTATTACCTTTGTAAATTATATTACTAAATAATAACTATCTTTAAAACCTTATAATAAATAATAATTATTCTCAAAATAACTTTCAAATCCATAATTAACTTTTCAAATTTAAGAGAGGCTTAATGGTCACAATGGTACATAAACAAGCTAACATATCATTCAATTTAACTATCCAAGTTAATCACAGATATTTACATAATCTACAACTATATAAATAAATTTAACACTTAACCGTTATTGGTTTACATATCACTTAATCAAAGTGGCATATCAATTAATGATATATAATTAGATGTCCAAATCCGTAAAATAGCAGAAAGGGGATTTATTCTGCTAATCAAATGAACAATTGATTTTATTAATGGAATAATGTTTTATCTCACAAAACAAATGCTCAATTACCATATTCAATCCAGTTTAACTCAACGGTAATTTATTTGGACAAATAAACATCAATAATTAAGGTATATAAATTTAAACGACGTGATTTAGACCCACTTCGTTTAAATATGTCATAAATTTTTACATCAAAACTACAACAAGGTTACATTATAATATGATACTCGTCCATACGAGTATATCGCAAAAATATATGTGTTAATCAGATTGAAAACGAACACGCTATGACATTTCAATGGTTTTAGCATTATAATACAATTTATGTTTATATTTAAACAAGAATTGCTCATCCCACACATCAAGCAAGCCCGGCCCAACAATTAAACCAAACCCAAAATGCACTATAGCATCTCCTCTCCCCCTTCTCCATTTTGGCCATACCTGGAAATGCATCTAACGTTCACGCATATGCATATGTATATACACCACCTATCCGCCCACTTAATCAATGCCCTGAGACCGCTGGCATGTCTGCCTCGCCAAGCTTAACCCCCTTCCTAAATCATTTACGATCAAAAACCCATGTATCCAATGTAAACAAAAATCGCATACCATTCAACAAACTCACGACATATTTTTGCACCAAGCTCCACCAAATTATCACCATTTGAGCCCTTCTTATCTATGAACCTAATGCCATGCTCCAATTCGCGAATCGACGACCAAATCTCTGACAAACCTTAATCCAAGTTTCTGATCAATATCGATTGTCAGTATAGAATGCTACCAAACTTCCATCAAAAATTCTACTCCTCGATGCGAACTCAATAACGCAACGACATCGAGTAATTCTTCATGGATCAAGAGAAATCGATTTTGAAGATTATGAATATTTTTACTTCCTTTCTAATTTTCAATGATAACTCGATCGAAATTTGACGAAATCAAGTGCCGCTAATTTTTAAAAATATTATAGATTGATATGAACAACTTCAATGTTGATCGATTTGGCTAAAACTCAATAGTTAGGGTGCTTATGATTTTTCAAGTGAAGAAGATGCTAAATTCTTGGTTTTAGTAAGTGAAATAAAATGAACAAGAAGGGAAAGAGTGCCTGCATATGTGTATATCTATACATAGCAACCAACTACTCTAGCTAAGCAAACAAGATCATGAATATGAGCTCAAATCAAAAGGGAACAAGGGAACATCGACGGCTGGTGGGGTGGAAGATGGTGCAAAAAGTTGGCTGAGCAGAAGTAAAAGGCTGCTGATTTGAAGATAAGGCTGCACTGTACCTGTGTTTGATTTTGTAAAGATTATGGTACCCCTCCACACCGTATCGCGTCCGATTACAAGTAATAATCGATGGAAAATGAAATATGATCACGTATAGAATTGGACAGTATCACAAAACAACAATAAATTAGACAAATTATCTTTATAAGATTAGAGATAATTTGTCTAATTTATTGGTGTTATCCTGAAAGCACTTACTCCAAACAAATTAGACAAATTATCAAGTTTTGTTAAGTGTCAAAAATGCCCATGTTTGCCATAAAATGCGTGACATGGCCATTTAATTATTTTCTAAATTAAAAATTATGAAAACAGTGTATAAATTAAATTAAAAACACATCACCAAAAATTGGACAATTATTGGAAACACGGATTTTATTATAAAAACCCTAAAATCGAATATTTAAAACTAATTAAAAATTCAAAAAATCAAAGTGATAAAATTTTAGGTCGTTACACCTTGGTGCTCCCATCAGTTGTAAGTAATAACCCAACATTTGGCGAGCGTTGTGTACTCTAATCTCAGTGGATGCATTGATTTCTAATCTCGATGCATCTTGACTAGGAACATTTAAAATGATGTGCTTATCATATTGTTGTATAATACTCCTGGTTATAGCTATTTGTAACTGCTATCACAAACACATCATTTATGAACTTTCTAACATGTATACTTAAATTAACTAATTAATTACTTACTACATTTTGTAACAAGTATATAATAGAAAGGAAACGCCTTTTATTTCGAACATGATTGTTTATCAAGTTAGATTTATGTAGTAAATAACATATCTCCCCATAGGCCTTACCCCTAACTCTATCAACGTTAACCCACAGAAAACTATCGAGTGAGTCATTCTATAGGTATCTAATAACTATTAGTACTAACCATTCGGAGCCCCAGCAGTCATTAGTAATGCATTGTGCAACATTTGGAGAGCATTATGTACTCTATCCTTAACGGATACATCGATATCTAGTCTTGATGCATCTTGACAAGGAATATTTAAAGTGATTCGTTTATTATATTGTGGTACGGTACTGAGGATTACAACTATTTGTAATTGCTATCACAAATATACCAATTATAGATTTTCTATTAAATATATTTTAATTAAACATTTAATTATTTATAACACTTTATAACAGAAAGAAACCATCTTTATTACGAATGAGAATTGATTTTGGAGTTAATAATTTACAATAAATTATAGAATTGCCCCTAAGGAATCCCCTAACTCCATTATGTGGCATAGACATTATGATGTGTATGTTGATATCAGTCTAATCTTGGAGAAAAGAAGTGGACAACTATAAAGTGTATACTAAAGTATTTAAGAAATACTAAAGACTTATTCCAGATATATGGGAGTGGAGACCTCCTTGTGAATAGAAATTCTTACTCTAGCTTTTAGAGTGATATCGACGATAGTAAGTCAGTGTCGAGTTACTTCTTTACTATTAATGGTGGGGCTATCATTCAAAAAAATTTCAAATAAGAAACAGTAGATGATTCTACAATGGAGGGCAGGTACATTGCCCTTAATGAAACAGTTAAAGAAGTGGTCAAGATATGCAAATTTTTAAGTAAGCTAGGTGTGATTCCCGACTCGGAGAATCCAATGGCATTGTTTTGTGACAACAATGCGATGATGTAGAGCCTAAAGCATATAAGAAATCACGACACATTCTCTAAAATTTTCACTTAATTAAAGAATTCGTTGAGAAGAAAGAGGTCATGATACAAAGAGTGGATACAAAGAACAACATAGCAGACCCGTTTATGAATTATTTAGCTCAATTGGTTCTCGTCAAGATGATCAAAAGGATGAGATTAAGATTTCATGGTTGGCCCCAAGTGTAAGTGGGAGATTGATAGAGTTAGGAGTATATCCAAGGGGAAATTCTTTAAGTTATTATCAATTATTAACTCTGTAACGAAATCTTGTTCGAAACTAAAGGGGCTTTCATTCTATTATATACTTGTTATAATGTGTTATATTAATTAATTATTTAATTTAGGTACATTTAATATTAAATCCATAAATAGTGTGTTTTGTGATTGTAATTACAAAGTGTTGTAACTATTGGCAATTTATCACAATATAATACTCATGGTTGTTGGAGGCACCAAGAATTTACATACTGATAGTTATTAGATAACTATAGAATGACTCATTCGATAATTTTTCTATTGATTAATGTAACTAAAGTAAAATAGAATAAATTGATGTGACAATATTATGCAATTCCCTTGATTTGAGAATACCGTCGAGTTTGCATATGGAAGCTCTATTTTGCTTATAGTTAAATCATGGCACAACGTCCATCAAGCGACTACAGTTGGGTCTGGTGGAAGCATTGAAAGTGAAACACTGAGTTCGTCTCCTCGGTTAAATGATGTTAGTATTACAATCAACTGAAGTCAACCTAAAGTCAAAGTATTTAGCTAGAGCAGTTTAGTTAATAATTATCTTTATTATTGAACAAAGGATTTTTTTCGGGACTTGAATGTGGATGATGTTGGAATTTTGTCATTTACCGAATTTCGTAAGTCTTAATGTGATATAGTTTTGACAAAGAGAATTGGTGTTAGTAACCGTCACTATTGGGGACCGCTAAAATAAGTAAAATTGGATTAGGTAAAACTATGTAAACGATAAATTTGGTCATAATATTACACTGTTAGCAAACTTGACATGTGAACGTGAAGATTTGAATTGTTCAATATAAATCGCTTACTTAATTTATCCCTAAGTGCCACAACTGAAATATTAAATACTCCGACTACTATGTTATTTAATTAAATTATAATTACTATAAATTAAATAAATTAATTACTATTTGTGAAGTATTAATTACATGATTTTATAAATTTATGTCGATTAATAAGGAAAATTGTGCATGTATAAAAGTTGTATACATATGTCTGGATATACGTTATCAATGTACGTTTAAATTTCATTTGAATATATATTATCTGATTGGGCTAGAAATGAATTAAAGGCCCGTGTAGGGACATTATAGCTAGCCATAGGTATGGGTAAAGAGGGGTTAAGTTTGATTCAAATGAAGTTTGAATTGGCAGAGAGAACAGTGGATACGGATCCACAATTTGCTCATTACTTTCTCTCTTATTTAAACTCCTTTAGCCCCTCATTTTATTCACTCTCGTTTTTACTCTCTCCTTAGCAACCTTTGGCCAAATGCTCACAATCTCCTCCTCCATAATGTCAAGCTTTAAAAACGCAAATTTAGAAATAGTGCAATGGTGTGTAGAGCTTTCAACTGGGTTGCTGATTTAAAATCAGATTCAAAAGGAGTCGATCAGATTCAGTAAGCAAGGTGTAAACTCTAAGTCATAATGCTCTTGTATACATTTTACGCACACACATACACACACATTTATCAATTATATGATTCATGTATAGTTAGATCGAATATATTATCATGAATCCCTATATGTGTCCTCTGTTAACATAGGATGTCAATATATGTATATATTATGATTATATACACACACATATATAGATACATAAATACATATGTATGTATATATGTGTGTGTTGTTTATATATTCTTACGGCCAGAGAACAAAAATTGAATTAAAAAATTATTTATAAAGTTAATAAAACAAAAGTATGTTTTACTATTAACAAACATATGTATCGATATTGGTAAATTTATATTAAATTATACACATGATAATAAGTCGAAAACAAATAAATAAAATTCATACATACTTATATACATATTCATATATATTATTAAATTCGAATTTATATGTATATAATTTAAATTTTCAAATATATTTTTTTAAGTTAATTCACATATATATATTGTAAAATTTATTTTTGAAAATAATAAATTTTACAAAATTTCATAGGAAATTTAATTAATTAAGAAAAGCTTAATTTTTAAATTCAAAATAGTTTACTAAAAAATTAATTTGGAACTTGTCAAAGATGGTATGGCCGAGGCACATACATACACACACATACACACGACACACACACACACACACACACAAACACACACACACACATATATATATATACATATATACACACACGCATACACATTTAGTTATAAATAATACCATGTCATATTATAAATTAGTTTTCATCATTTTATTATATGTATGTATGTGTATATGTTAAATAAAAAAAAAATTCATTATCATACACACACACACATTATAATATAAGTGATTATAAATTTTTAATTAGAAAGTATTTAAATCTAGAACTAGTTTTAAATTTTGAAATTTGAAAGTTGAATTTATATTTAAATATACATATTTATTCTAAAGATTTCTTTATATATACATGTATATGTGTAAATATATATATTAATTGCCTTTTGCATTATTATATATACATATAGATTTATTTATTTATTGCAATATTAATTTAAATATATATATTGCATCAATACACACACATAAATATATATATATATATTAGAAAACACATGTATATAAAAGGGCTAGCATGTTCGTTGTGGTGTAAATCATAATACTTAGATACGGGCATTTGAATCATGTACATTGTATATGTGAACTGT
The DNA here is from genome assembly GCA_030765085.1 of Allium cepa. Lineage (NCBI taxonomy): Eukaryota > Viridiplantae > Streptophyta > Magnoliopsida > Asparagales > Amaryllidaceae > Allium > Allium cepa. The sequence continues at coordinate 515,974,531 of CM060941.1, forward strand.
GAACGTGCGCATACATATATATGATACAGGTGTTCATATTATATAATACAAGTATCATATCAAAATAAAACTTTGTTTATAAATTAGATAAAATAATGATTTTATTTAAAATTAATTTTAATCAAATCCACATCAATTGAGACTTTATAAGCTGAATAAGTTTGAAAATGGTTAAGAGAACTAAAATTCATCCATTTAACCCCCCTCATGCTATCCAGATCCAACAAAATACAATGAAATTTGGTCATCTACTCAACGAGCTAGATGTATAAGAAACTAATCAACAACAACATAGAAAAGCATTTGATGCAGTAAGATAAAGAAAACTCAGCTTGTAGCTGTTATCCACATAATTTTCAAAGGATTCAAACAAAGAAATCAATGCTGAAGCTAAGGATTCATGTTAAAAATTAAGGATCCGGATGCTAATGCAAGAGAAATAATTGATATCAAAGGCCTATAACTAATATTGGCACTGCACTAGTTCAATGTCGTGCTTCATCAATATAAAAATAAGAGAAGGTTGTTGCACTTCATCGTGGAAGCCTATAATGATGCCATATTGATTGCATGCCAAAATCAATCAATACCACATTGATTTCATGTCGCATTTCTTCTCGTCGATGCAGCTTCTTATCATATCAATGTTGCCTTTTGTCAGTGCCACCTCTAATTAATGTCGCATATATTCTATGTCGTACCTAATTAATGTCATACTCCATCGATGTCGCCTATCACTGATGTCACATCCCATTAATGTCGTATTTCATCTGCAACCGTAACGACCCGTAATTTTTTATAATTAAAAATAGTTAAATTAGTAAGGTTTTGTGATTTAATGTTGGAAGAAATAAAGTTTTGCTATTTAATAATAAGAATGTAATTGGAATAGAATGCGGTATTATTAAATTGAGGTAATTGATAGTTGCTTTAAATGTAAATTCTAATTAATTAAAAGAATTAAAGAGTTATAATTGGTATAGGTTGTAAATAAATATAGTAATATGTGTATTAATGGATAATTGGATTTAAAGAGTAACGGATAATTTAGATGTTAATTAATTAACGAAATAATGTGTAATAAATGGAAATTGAATAAAATTAGTGCAATGTGAGATGTTATAACAATTGGTGGTAAATAATGGACTTACAAATGTTATTAAATATATAAATGGTGACAATTGTTATTTGTTACCAATTTAATTAATCAATTACAAACAAATGTAAATAAATATCACATTGATGTGAGTTAAGACAAGAACTGCAAAGTGGGAATGCAATAAAATGTACAGAAATTTCAATTATATTCATGAGGCAGTAATTGATTTAAATAAAAGATAGAAACGTTAATAATTCATAAGGTATTGGTTGATTTAATAGTAGGATTGTAAATCAAAATAAAAGAATAAAAATGAATAAGTTTAGTAAAGGAGTAAATATATGTTTATTTATTTGAAATGTTTGGTGGTTGAAAGATTAACTGTAACTATTATTTAGTGAGAAATGTATAATTACTGTTTGTATCCAATAGTGTATAAATTTGTTTAAATTACTACTAGACAGGAAATAATTGTTTTACTTCTCGTTACATTCATTTAGTCCATTTTGAAACTTAATTAACTGAAATTAATGTAATTGAAAATTTTCAATTAATAGGAGAGAGAATACTAAATTGTAAATTAATAGGTGTAATTAAAAGTAGCTTATGTTTTGTGAAAGTATAAGGAAAGTTTGATTTAATGAAAAGAACATTTACATCAAATAAAGTGGATGTTTCATTTGTGTGAATGTAGGTTTTGTTGAATATGCGCTTTGCGCTATATGATTTTTGTTTGATGATAATAAACATATACACATTCATATAAATGTATTTGGTAATGTACTATTTTATTTTTCATAGTTTAAATAAATATTTGTTGAATAAAATTAAATTTCACAGAATTTGAATTTGAATTCAAACAAAACAAGTTAAACAGATTTTGAATTCAAACAGAAATTTTATTCAAACAAATATTTTGTATAGTATGTATTTGGTTAAATAAATATCTGTTGAATAAAATAAATTACACAGAGTTTGAATTTGAATTCAAACAGAACAAGTTACACAGTGTTTGAATTCAAACGAATATTTTATTCAAACGAATATTTATTACAAACTTGAATAGTACAAATTCATGCTCTCACTATACATATACATTTCTGATTACATCACGATTACATCACAAATATTTTTACATTGATAACCTCACTACATATCACTCAAACTCGTATTTTTGTCTTCAACTGCATTCCGGTTTGAATCCAGCATCTGAGCAATCTGCAAAAATATAAACTAACGCAGTAAAATTGAAAAAGAAATATTTTTGCAATTCAAAAATAAAATATGGTTTTTGAAAATAATATTTGCCTCAGTTATTTGGGTTGTTCGTCATCATTTAAATTTGAATTCATCATACACGAACAACTTGTGACATACACAGTGTATCACTGTATATGCCACAAGGCCGTGCACACCGATATATACACTTGATAATGCTACAGGGACAGGTGAACACAGGTCAAACCCAAATGCAAAGCCGGGTTCAACGCACGTGCAATATATTTAAAATCACGACACGAGCACAAGGTCAAACCCGAGCTGTAAAACTGGGTTCAACACAAGGCTACATGAAGTATGCAAGCTCGACTAACAGGTTCAACCTCTTCATTAAATAACATCATGCAAACTGACTTGAAGATGGCCACCAACATAAGCAACAACATGAACCAACTATATGAAGTACACAATAGGCCGAGTTTCAAGACACTAAGCAGCAGCAAGCAGATGCAAGCTACAACTTCAAATGAACCAGTGACAATGCAACAATCAACTCAACTGAATACAGAAAAATGCACAAAGGTATAGCAAGAGTCACAAGACCATCATGCAGTTTGCTGTGGTACGAGCTCAAGTCAGAACAAACAGTGGCAAACTACACACTAGATCAAAGTACAACATACACTACAATGAATACAGCAAGCATGCAACAGAGGTCAAGCATATATAGATATGCAATGACAAAGTGGATCAAAATGAGACATACACAAATATATCAACTCATACATGAACAACAAGTTTTGCAGTGATACAAAACAAGTTCGACAGGCAACAAGCAAAAGTTCACAGTGAAGTTGAAATCATGGAAAGTGGACAGCAAATACCACAAGCCTCAGCAATATGCACATAAACAAGATACAACTGGTTCAAGGCCAGAATGACTATAAGATAATGCAATCTGAACAACAGATCAGCCATGACCAAAGCATAACAAATGAACACTACAAGTCAGAGAGTAGTTCAAATGATGAAGCACTGCAACATCAAAATGCAAATCATGGAAATGAAACAACTCCACTGACTCAAATGAACATACTAAACAACACAATCAAACTGCAACACAGCAAACACAAATGGAATGCAACAGTGAGGTTCAACATTATCAGAGAACATATGGAAGGGTCAGATGTACACATGAACAAGTATGAACCCAAATCAAGCACCAAGTATACATGGAGCTGTGGTCAAGTGAAGTCCAGGCCAAACCAACCAGAAGTTCAAAGCAGTAGGGTACATAAAGCAAACAACAACACGAAGGCAACATGATCAAAAGTTCAGTGCCACAACAATCATGACAACAGCAATACATTATCATGAAGACCAAAATTCACAGTGAAGCCAAATATACACAAGTGCAGATGAACAGATTCAAGCCAAAGTCAAAAATAAATTATCAGTGTTCAACGTCAAAGATCATGGCCGAAGTAATGCAGAGCCATGAGTCACGAAATCAAAACAGTGCCGAGATTGCCTTGGCAATGAAGGAATATAACCAAGTCAAAGCCGGTGGTCATCACAAAATCCAACTCGAAGTCAACCAGAGAAAATCACGAAATAAATTTTAAAGCCGTGTCAATCAAGCAATCGAGGATTTACACGAATGAATTGGTCAAGGAAAAATCACGAGCATCCAAGTATAATCGAATGGTCGAAGCACAAAATTGACAAATTCAAATAAATATATACGATCGAAGATTCAGGAAATTAAACGCGTATATAACCCAATCATCATCGGCAATCAATGCATCGAATTCCAGAAAGCACAAAATCAATAAAAGCAAAAGCATTACATACCGAGCAAGAAAGGAATTCGATCAACGAACAAGCCGAGCAACGCAATCTCAAAGTCAACAATCGATCATCAGAAATCGAGCACAAGCAAGAGCCGAAACTCCCAATTTGGATCGCAAGCCCTAACTGGATCAAAAGGGAACGAAGCCCTAACTGGAACGAAGCCGCCATTGTTTCTCACGAACAAATAGAAAGTGGATCGGGTTAATAAAAACAAGGGGCCGGTTTTATTTTATAAAAAGGCTAAAGTTTTTATTTAGGGTCTAAGTAAAAAAGGGGTTTTGTTTTTATAGGCTTTATTAATAGTGTTTTAGGGTTATTGTTTTTTAATTTATTGTTTTTTATTTTACGAACCAAAAAGTTAGTAAATCACCACCTAGGTTAGGTAGTGTCAGATTGTCTATTTTGAATTAGTTCAGTGAGCAGGGTGTGCGAGTTTGCAAAGCTCTATAGGCGGGAGCAGTGTTTGCGAGTGAGCGAAACTCTATAGGCGGGAGCAGGGTGTGCGAGTCTAGTAGAGTGTTTGTGAGCGGGAGCAAAAGGGTCTGCGAGTCTAATAGAGTTGTTGTAAGCGTGATACTGTTTAATTCTAATAGAAATCTGTGAATGCAGCAGTAGGCAGGGGTTGCCGAAGCTGGGTAAATTTTGTGTGTGATTTACTTTTCAGCATATTTATTTCTGCAGTTTATTTCTGAGTTTTAAATCAAGAAAATTTGCTATAACCCTATTCACCCCCCCCCCCTCTAGGGTTAATCTAGATCCTACAGGTTTAATTTTATTAAAATAAAGAAAGAATGATTGATCTTAAAGAAATAAATATATGTTTATTTGAACTGTGTTTTCGCTTACAGATTGATTGAAAAAATAGGAAAATAATCTATTTCAGTAAGTTATTTATTACTCTTGTGTATAAATAACAAATTTATAAACGTGTTTAAATAAACAATTTTTCTATTTTTCATCCATTTTAGTTGTCTGTTTGAAATTTAACTTTGTAAGTAATTGCAATTAATGTAATTAAAATATTTCAATTAAAAAGAAAGAAAATGTTGATTGCAATTAATAGATTTAATAAAAGAAACGCACATTTTGCGTTAATAAAAAAGGTGTTTTAATGGAAATAAAAGATCGTTTGGAAAAACCAAATTAAACGTTTTTATTTTTTGATAAGTATAAAAAAAAATTATGCGTAGATAAGAACCTAAATGCGTACAAATTTGAATATTATTTGAGTTAATGAAGTTAATTTGGTTACGTTTCAGAACCTTTGATTCCAAAGGTTTGTTGGTAGTGTATATCTGGTCTGTGCATTCCTTTATCATTATTTAATATACATGCCACATTTCTTTCCTCACTTTTGCTGTTTCTTTAGTTTTGTTTATTTCCTTCTTCTTTTTCCTGAAGTTGCATCTTCTCAAACGTGAGTTTTATTTTATATGTAATATTTTTTTATCTAACCTTTCTTCACCTCTTTATACCATGTCCTACCTCCAATTCCTTAAAAAATGTGAGTTCGTTGTTTTCTCCATCTCATTTCATATTTCTACAGCCACTTCAATTCTTTTCATTTTGTTTTCCTATAGCCTTCTTCCATAATCTCATATTTTTGTTTTTATTTTGGTAGCCTATATTTCATAAAGCCTTCATTTTAGAAACGTGACATTCATTTTTGTCCCTCCACCTTCATTTCTTTATTATTAAATAACCTACCACTTTATTTCTTCTTTTATGTTTTATTTCTCCTGACACATCATATTCATTTAGTTCAAATTATTCTTTGCTAAAGCTATAATCTCATTATCAAATTGTTTATGTTTTTTTAATTGTTTATTCTTTTTTGTCACCGCTTAATTTTCTATGTTTAGATCTCCATTTCGAATCTTTCTTCCCTTGAATCATTTTAATGTGAACTTGCAAATTCAAAAGCTCTCATTTTTGCAAATTCAAACTCTTTCTTTTATGAAACATGAGTTTCATTTTTCCTACATGTCCTGCCTACATCCTAGTTTGTTCTTCAATCTTTGCTTGAAGCCTTATCTTGAGAAAAATGTAAGTATTAAACTTTGTTTATTTTTTTTATTAAAACGTATACCAATTATTATTTTAATAATATTTCTTATAACATGAATACCTTTTGCATATTAACTTTGATTCACGCGCGATTTCTTCTATTGGAATTTTAGGCTTTTATTTGGATTTTAAACCGATTTGAAATCAAAGGTGAGTGTTTTAACCCACTCACAACTACTAAATTATCTTCTGTTAGTTAGATTAAATTTATGATGTGTTTAGAAATTGATTAATTGATGTTTGGTATATTTAAATTGTCATTCTAGTTAAATTTGACTTCTACTGCATTTAATCAGCGTTTAATTGAATTTTTAATTTAATTGTCAATTTAATTTCTGTTATTGATTTTCAGTTATCTATTGATGTTTATTGATTGATTTGGATGATGATTGTCATGGATGTTTGATTGTTGATATTGGATGACTGGATGTTGTATTTTACATTGTTATAACACTACAAGCTCCCTATGGGTTGAAATGATACATACTCGAACGATCCATAGATTAGGGAAAAATCATTATGAGTTGAAATAATAGACTCGAGCGACTTTATGGATTTTTAGTTAATTCGGGATTGCGGTTATATATAACCGTAAAATTGTAAATTGCGGATTGAAATGATAAATATCCGTATCAATTGATCATAGGGTAGAAAATTATATACGGACACCGGATTGGTTAAATTTAATGATTTTTGAATCTTTAAAATTTTGAATTCAGTTAACTGATATTTTGAAATAGAAGTTGATTTATATTAAACTGAATTATTTTCAATAATCCGAGCGTGAACGTTAAAATTGGAATTGATTTAATGAATTGTTTAAAGAATTTAAATTGGAGTTTCAAGTTGAAGTGTCAAATATAAATGAATTTCTCAGAATTGAGTTATTGAAAATGTTTGGATATAACTTTGAAATCTATTTTAAATTAATTTAAACTATTTTGATGAATTTAAACTATTTTAATTTATTCAAATTTTAATTTATTTAATCTATTATAATCTATTTAACCTAATTTAATATATTTTATATTTATTTAATCTATTTTAAGTCTATTTAATATAATTTAAATCTATTTAATCTATTTTAAATCTATTTAAACCATTTTTAAATCTAACTTAATCTAATTTAAATCTATTTAAACTATTTTAATCTATTTTAAACTATTTAAATTAGTTAAACTATTTTAGAGTATTTTAACTATTTTTAAACTATTAAAAACTATTTACGACCATTTAAACTATTTTCTAAAATTTCAGACTGTGTGTTGAAGTATTTATATTTAAATCGTTGATGATGATACAACCTAAATTTAGAATTTGGAATCTGACCCTTTTGTGAAATGACATAATTGAGTAAATATGATGGTTTTGGAATTATGATTTAATTAACCTATTTTATCGATAATTTAAAAAGTAAATATGATTTTGAAAGTGATAGGGTTTTGAGAATATGATATTTTGATATCAACTGTAAATTGACTTTTGAAATGTAAAAGAACCATCTGGTGTGAAATAAGAGATTGGTTGTTAAAGAGACCAGGATCGGATATTGTCATACTCTCTGCCAATAATGAAATCCACTTTAACAACCTGTATGTGGTGGAGATTCCAGAAATGAAGTATGATGGTTTGGCGAACGATTTCTGTATAAGATATGACGTGACCCTGACTCTCGTGAGTCAGCTTAGATTTGACTAAAACAAGAGCCATGTCGGGCCAAGTGAGGTCATTCCTTCTATCGGACACATTTCTTCGATACCGTTTTATTACTTTGTGATTGATTTGGTGGCCACCCCTTCATTTTGATTTGGAAGTGTTTTTCGAGGTGGGTGGTAGTAGCTGCTACGTGCTACCATCAGTCTGGATACGCAATTGGTATATCTACCCTGGCATTGCCTCGAGTGCTGTGGTCACATGCCCTAGAGTGCCTTCAAAGAGTTTGTTTTGTACCATACCTATGGAGTGCCCTCTGATAGCCTCCAGTTTATGGAGGAGTTACAGTACTGTATAGACTATGGAAATATATAAAATGTGTTAAGGGAGATATGGGTAATGCCTTAACGCTATTTTAATACTTTTACTTTACTGTAGACATATTATAATAGCATATTGTACTACATAGTAGATAGTTTAACGGATCCTTAGGAGATGTGAATCTTGAACATCTCTTAAGTTACTGCACTCATGTTAGATACTGGATAGGAGATGTAAAACCCCGTAAACATCTCTGACATTGTCACACGCGTATTTACCATTGATTTAACTTACATAAGATCTTTTAGTTCTGACTCGAGTGTTTTGTCTTTTCAATTCGCACGGGTCAGCCTGAGCATTTCAGGATTGAACACCTTATTTCTGGATGGCGAAGACGAAGATTTGTACTGTTATTATTTATTATATGTATTCCACTACATCATGCTGATCCGCTACATTTCTTTATTTATTTTTGTTTTATGTAACTCTGATTTTTGTGTCGTAAAAGAATAATCAAATGTATTTATAAAACAGTTTCATGAACTTTTATTTGATTATTATATTTTGTCATTTCACTGCAAGATTCTGTGTTTATTTTGTTTTTTCTTTCTCTTTCCCTGTTTTTCTTATTTACCCTAATAACAATCTGCCCTTTTGTATGGTTTGAGTCTGACATGTATGGTTTATTGTCGATTTAAATCGTCCAAAAAGGCAGGTCATTACAGTTGGTATCGGAGTTTTGGTTTAGTGATAACCTTAGCTTTATGGGGTTTGACTCTTTAAAAATAGGTTAGTAATACCCTAGAATTAGTCGTTGAGTGTATATATATGAGAGAGCGTATTTGTTAGTGTTATAAAATGTTTTATATTATGTTAATTCGCTCCGTTTTGTATTTATAAATTCTGGTCGATGCATAGGATGTTATAACATCGATAGGGATTTCTAAACACCTAATAGGGCGGACCGACACAATATTTGTTTTGAAATGTAGGTACACGAAATAATTTTGCCTATTATATATTTTTGTATATAAAATAATAATTTTATAAATGATATATTTGGTTGTAATATATTTGTTATTAGGTAGCGAAATTTATAAATATTGGTTGAAAATAAGATTTGTAAATAACATAAATATAAATTGGAAAGTTTAGAACTTAAGTTCCGGGAGTCTGAAAATTTCTTGTGAATGATTTTGGAATATAATATTAATATTATTTGGAAGTATTTTCTGATATAAATATTTCAATGTGATTTGGAAAAAATGTTTAAAAGAATTTTGAAAGAAAATAAGTTCTGTAGTCCCCTCTCTGTCGTTGGGAAATAATTTCGGTGATGAGTGCATGCATCATCGACATTCATTTTCGAGTCTCAAAGTGGGAAGGCAACTGTAGTAGTTTTACTACACTTTTGTTTGATAACAAACCTAAATTTTCATAAATATGATTTGATATATGTATATATAAGTTATGAGTATAGGGTGATATACTATTTTAAATGATTGAAATGGAACCTGGTATTTAGTTCTTAAATTCCTATAAATTAGAGATTTCGATTGTTATAATGAAATGAAATTTAAATAAATATTTGGAACTTCTAAAATGAAAATAAGAAATTAGATGCTAAGTTATAAGTGAAATATACAAGAAATTTGAAACTTGTAACCCTGTAAATCAAAGGGTATGAGAATTCGAAGGATGTGATTATTGAACATTTTGCTAATTAAAATAAATAAGGTAAACTTGTGTAACTTTCTATTGCATCCTAAAAGACATATATATAAATTAACAAAATATTAAAAGTTGTAATTTTAATAAGGGTATGTGGTAGAATATTATACAAGTAAAACTTCAGAAAATGAAAGTGTTCAACAGACTTTCTTTTATAAATAAGAATCTAATGTTATAAATTGTTATGAACTTAATTTGATAGTTTGAAATGCTACTAATTAAATGTAGTAAAGGTAAATAATGTGAGGAAAATGATTATAAACTTAAGTTGACATTTTAAGCTATTTAAAAATCAAATTGAACAGTAAAAGGTAAACGCTGTAAGAAAATGATTATGAACTGGAATTAGTATTAAAGCCATTTATAATTAAAATGAGTACTATATATAAATTGAATGGTTATAACTTTAGAGAACATTTAAAGATTTAGAAATGGAGTTAATATTCAAAATGCTGTGAAGGATGAATGTGAAAAAGAAATAATCTATAAATGGTGAATTAAATTGTAAAGAAACTTACCTCATAATGTATAATCCAATAATTGAAATAAAAATAACTTATTTAAGAAATGAACGTAAAGTAACAAAATGAAGGAAAATGGCACTGTATGAATAGAGGAGAAATGAACTTTTGTAAGTAAATAACGAATGTAAATTTATGAAAATAAACATTATATGAATGAGAAAAGAAAAGTAAATGATGTGAAAAGAAAAAAAGAAATCAAAACTAAATTGCAAACGTGAAGTAAACTAAAATAAAATATATACAATACTTCAATAATGAATTCATTTATGAACCAAATAATTGAAATGGATATTAAGAAAAGAATGTAAATTAATGAAATAAGCATTACACGAATGAATGGAAATTACAATTTTGTAAGCAATGAACGTGAATTAAAGAAAATCATTGTATGAAAGAATGATAATAAATGATGTGAAAAAGATAAATAGAGTAAACTTGAAACTTTGTTGGATTCTTTGCTTGGATTGGATTATGGATTGGTTGGGAATGAATACTTCTATTTTGTATAGAGATGTATAAATAATCTATAAATTTTTATCTAGGACTGTTTAGTGTATGGTTTACTTCATAGTTCGTTTATCATTTTATATGACTAGAAGTTCTAAAACCCGAACAAACCATTTGTTTTGGTTGAAATGGATGGAAGATTGTTTTCTTGGTTGAAATGATGTTTGTACAGTTGTTTGTTTGCAAATGGTTATTGTTATGTGGCTGTGTTTTGTTTGTTATTTAGTGAAACAACTTAAAATAATTCTCTTTTATATAGTTATTAACTCTTTTGCATTATATAAGTGAGATACAGGGTATGGAAGCAATAGCTACTGCTTTTGGTTTCATAAAAATAAGCGTTATTTGCCCGACAAATATGTACATTCTCGGATTACGGTTTACAACGATATTATATTGTTTTCCCGTGGTTTAGGATAAATTATTTTGAAATTATGACATATATTGTTATTATTGATTTTACTATTTCTCCCAGACCTCCCTGTACAAATGAGACTCTGCCGAAATTTTCCGTAAATTTTGGACTAAGAAAAATTTTACGAAATGTTTTCCAAATTTTCTTAACTTGAAATTAAAGAATTTAATTGTAATAAATTGATATGTTTTATTTAAATTATTTAATTTTGTAAATTAGTTGTTTATAAATTTAATATTTTGAATAAGATATATTAATTTCTTAACTTCTTCTTTTCCCTTCTTTTTCCTTTTCGAGGACGAAAAGCTTTGAGTAGGGGAGAGTATAACGACCCGCAATTTTCGATAATTAAAAATAGTTAAATCAATAAGGTTTTGTGATTTAGTGTTGGAAGAAATAAAATTTTGTGATTTAATAATAAGAATGTAATTGGAATATAATGTAATATTATTAAATTGAGGTAATTAATAGCAGCTTTAAACGTAAATTCTAATTAATTAAAAGAATCAAAGAGTTATAATTGATATAGGTTGTAAATAAATATAGTAACGTATGTATTAATGGATAATCAGATTTAAAGAGTAATGGACAATTTAGATGTTGATTAATAAATGAAATATGTGTAATAAATGGAAATTGAATAAAATTAGTACAATGTGAGTTGTTATAACAATTGGTGGTAAATAATGGACCTACAATTGTTATTAAATGTAGAAATGGTGACAAATTGTTATTTGTTACCAATTTAATAAATTAATACAAATAAATGTAAATAAATTTTACATTGATGTGAGTTAAGACAATAACTGTAAAGTGTGAATGCAATAAAATTTACAGAAATTTCAGTTATATTCATGAGGCAATAATTGATTTGAATAAAAGATAGAAACCTATGTTAATAATTTCATAAGGTATTGGTTGATTTAATAGTAGGAGTGTAAATCAAAATAAAAGAATAAAAATGAATAAGTTTAGTAAGGAGTAAATATATGTTTATTTATTTGAAATGTTTGGCAGCTGAAATATTGATTGTAGAGACGAGAAACTATTATTTAGTAAGAAATGTATAATTACTGTATGAATCCAATAGTGTATAAATATGTCTAAATTACTATTACATAGGATATAATTGTTTTACTTCTCGTTACATTCATTTAGTCCATTTTGAAACTTAATCAACCAAAATTAATGTAATTGAAAATTTTCAATTAATAGGAGAGAGAATGCTAAATTGTAAATTAATAGGTATAATTGAAAGTAGCTTATGTTTTGTGAAAATAAAAGGAAAGTTTGATTTAATGAAAAGAAAATTTACATCAAATAAAATATATGTTTTATTTGTGTGAATGTTGGTTTAATTTCATTAAAATAAAGAATAGAATGATTGATCTTAAAGGAAGAAATATATGTTTATTTGAATTGTGTTTTAACTTACAGATTGATTACAAGAATAGGAAAATAATTTATTTCAGTAAGTTATTTATTACTCTTGTGTATAAATAAAAAATTTATAAACGTGTTTAAATAAACAATTGTTCTATTTTTCATCCATTTTAGTTGTCTGTTTTGAAATTTAACTTTGTAACTAATTGCAATTAATGTAATTCAAATATTTCAATTAAAAGGAAAGAAAACGTTGATTGCAATTAATAGATTTAATAAAAGAAATGCATATTTTGTGTAAACAAAAAGGGTGTTTAATGGAAATAAAAGGTCGTTTGGAAAAACCAGGTTAAACGTTTTTATTTTTAAGGTAAGTATAAAAAAAAAATTATGCGTAGATAAAAACCTAAATGCGTACAAATTTGAATATTATTTGAGTTAATGAAGTTAATTTGGTTACGTTTCAAAACATTGAACAAAGGTTTGTTGGTATTGTACATATGGTCCGTGCATTTCTTTATCATTATTTAATACATACCACATTTCTTTCCTCATTTTTGGTGTTTCTTCAGTTTCATTTATTTCCTTCCTCTTTTTCTTGAAGCTGCATTTTCTCAAATGTGAGTTTCATTTTATATGTATACATATAATTTTTTAGCTAACCTTTGTTCACCTCTTTACACCATGTCCTACATCCAATTCCTAAAAAAAAAATGTGAGTTCATTGTTTTCTCCATCTCATTTCATATTTCTACAGCCACTTCAATTCTTTTCATTTTATTTTCCTGTTGCCTTCTTCCACAACCTCGTATTTTTGTTTCTATTTTGGTAACCTATATTTCCCAAAGCATTCATTTTAGAAACGTGGCATTCATTTTTGTCCCACCACCTTCATTTCTTTATTATTTAATAACCTACCACTTTATTTCTTCTTTTATGTTTTGTTTCTCCTAATGCCTCATATTCATTTAGTTTAAATTATTCTTTGCTGAAGCTATAATCTCATCAGCAAATTGTTCATATTTTTTAATTATTTCTTTATTTTTTTGTCACCGCTTCGTTTCCTATGTTTAGATCTCCATTTCAAACCTTCCTTCCCCTGAATCATTTTAATGTGAGCTTGCAAATTCAAAAGCTATCATTTTTGCAAATTCAAAAGCTTTCTTTTATGAAATATGAGTTTCATTTTTACTACATGTTTTAGTTCTCACATAAGATTCTTTTAGTTCTGACTCGAGTATTTTGTCTTTTCAATTCGCTCTGTTCAGCCTGAGCATTTCAGACTTGAAGACCTTATTTCTGAAGGGCGAAGACGAAGATTTGTACTATTATTATTTATGATATGTATTCCACTGCATCATACTGTTTCGCTGCATTTCTTTTTTTATTTCTGTTTTATGTAACTCTGATTTTTGTGCTGTAAAAGAATAATCAAATATATTTATAAAACAATATCATGAATTGTTTTTTGATTATTATATTTTATCATTTCGTTGCGAGATTCTGTAATTTTTTCTCTCATTTTCTGATTTTTCTTCTTTACCCCAATAACAATCTGCCCTTTTGTATGGTTTGAGTCTGACGTATGTGGTTTATGATTTAAATCGTCCAAATAGGCAGATCGTTATAACAACACACTTAGTAGATATCGTCTTTCAGCCATGTCGTGCCTCATCAATGTGATGACAAGAGTAATATTAATGCCGCATGCCGTAAGCTATTAATTGATACCGTATTTCATGAATATGTTGAACAACAGCCATGCCATAGGATGTCGAGAAAGAAGAATAAGATCATTTACAACAGCAAGTTCAAGAGGATTTAGTCCATTTTTCTTCATAAAGCTTCAAAAGTCTTCACATCTAATTACATGCTCCATGGCACCATAAAGTCTTACATCACCATTGAAAGCAAGCATATCACATTCCCACCACTATAAATAAAAATGCACCCCTTCATGGAACTGGACATTTAATCTCTTTTTCATTCTTATCACTTTTTCCAATTAGGATCTTCTTCTATCTCTTTTCATTACTATAAAGAAAGCTTGAGGATAAACTAATAGAATTAAGGATAACAAGGAAGAAGATGACATATTTATAAACAAGGACTAGACAATTAGAAAATTGCACATTGTACGATTTTGTAACATGCTCATAATTAAATAAAGGACTTGCCTATTTACCTATTGACTTTTTGACCTGTTTGTTTTATCTTTTGGACTTATAAATTACATATTAAATAATTCCGTTAATAATCATAAAACAAAGAGGTATTATCGAAATTTCTTTGAAAATGCCTTCTTATATACATAACTTGGACGTTGAACCAAATTTTGATTTAATATATTTTGTGCTAGAATAAGGGCTTGAACCTCCATGTGTTCGAATGATGGCTAAAATACCCCAAAGAAATTATGAATTTCATATTTTGAAAAAATTTCATATTCATTTGTAGATAAGGAGACTGACCATTGCCGACGTTTAAACATTTGCAGTAATATTAACAGCTTGGATCTACTCTCACCACATTGATTCGCTAGATTACTGTAGAGCATTCCTTGATTTACGGCATTGATCACATGAATCCAATATCTTACTATTTCATAAACCGTCACATGACTCCATCCCATCTCCTTCCTTCTCTCTTTATATGCTCTACTTCCAGATCTCAATTTTTTCGACATCAACAAAACCACATGTTCCGTATAAACGATGTCTGCCTTACATTAACAAAAAATATCAATTCAAAATCAATAATAGCTTCCTTTCAGTATTGATAATACCATATGTTCAATGTAAATCTCGAAGTTCTTTTTTATCATTCCTCGAAGTATCACCACTTACAGATCTGATGAATTTAAAGATAATTTAAATGATTTTGAAGCCGATCTACAATTCGAATCCGATCTGAAATTTGAAAGATGATTTGAGTTTCATTTTGAAAATCCATATTTAGACCCGAACACTACCAAAATTATAGAATCAGGTGGTAGTGGATATTCAAGTATGGGTGGTAATGAGTATTTATATGCAGAATTGATTGGCATCGCAGTTCATAGTTGACATCGAAGTTCATAACCGCCGCTGAAGTTCATAGTTAATGTTGAAGTTTATAGCTGGCGTTGAAGTTCATAGTTGATGCTACTACTAGCTAGTGGCGAAGGCAATCGATGCCGCCAGTAGCAAAGGCAAATGATGCCGCTAATAATTAAGGTAATCGGTGTCGCCAAATGGGGAAAATCATCAATGAGTTGCCATTTCTCAAAATCATAAATCATTTGATGTCCTGAGTTAGTTAGTGCCCACCGAAAATGATGCCACAAATTGACGAAAACCAGTGTCATGAAGATAATCAATATCGAAGCACATCTTTATGTCATAAATCATCCGATCCATGCCATAACAAAGGTATTCCAAGCTACGGCTAATGACTTCACTTAAAAAATTTGCAAATATCAAAACAAATGATGAATGAAATTGATTTTGAAGAGATCTGATTTGAAAAATTCACGATTATTTATTAGTTTCTGAAATACAAGGATTTCAAACGTATTAACTTTGAAGCAAGCATGTCCGATTTCAATTGATTTCAAAAAAGAGGAATTTCAAAGAAATTAAAATTCAAAATTCACTTGTTTTCACTATGAATTTCAGTATGAGGATAATGGATGCATGAATTTTTAAAAGGAATATGTATATTCGATTTTCAAAATGAATCAGGAAATGCAAAAGTTTCATACATCTGAGATTTAGAAGTGTATCATGTATATCAAATATATAAACGCATTTGGTTTTAAATATATGTTTTGCATGGATAGATTTAGAAAAAATGTGCAATGATGGTTTCAAAAGAATTTGACTTTAAGAATTGATTTCAAAAGCTTTCAGTTTATTTATTAATTCGAAAATCAAAAGATTTCAAGCTTGTTTGGATTTTGACTATATCAATACCACATATACATCTAATTTCAAATATTTGTGCTTTAGATACATGATTTGAAAACATATAAGGTTAATTTTGAAAAATGAATGATTTTAAATTGCAAATGGTCATGTATATCTATAATCCTAAAAATATTTCATATGACAGTTTCTGGTATCCATAAGTGATTTTTATACGATAGATTCTAAAAATATAGTTTTATGCGTATATAGTTATATGTATGTATGTATGTATGTGTATGTGCATGTGTGAGAGATGTATTTAGTTGGTTTTTGGAAGCATAGAGTTTTACATATATAAGGAGATTTTAAGAAGTATGAAAATCTTTGGCTTTTAAATATATAAGTTTTATGTATACATATGCGGGTTTCAAGCTTTGAGTTAGTTGATTTCAAAATGTATGCAAAACCTTCTATATGTATGGTTTCAAATGTTTGGGTTTCAAGAAACTGCAGTCACAAATAGATAAAAGTGTTATGGCTAGTTCTATTCATACCCCTCTTTCCTCCTTTCGCAATCAACTGGGTTACAAATAATCATCATACCCTACATTATCCCTTTCGTCCTCCAATTCATTCAAAAATGTCCTTGTATTTTTTAAACTACATTTAGCTTTGACGTTGTTTATTCACAAAGCACGCTCGGTCCAAACTAGGTCATTACAAAAACCTCACTCGACCCAAACTAGGTTGTTACACAAATCTCGCTCGGTTCGAACTAGGTTGTTATACGAACCACTCTTAGGCTGAGCGAGGTTTTTACATACACATCGCTCCTTTGGAGATTTTGTACATAATTATTTCTTTTAAACATAATCTGTTGAGATTTGAAGATAGGGGCAATATCGGAAAAACTGAAAATTGAAAATAGATGAAGTAGCGGGATGTAAAAGGAGGAAAACGTCGTGTGAATAAAATCAGCCAAGTGTTATATATATATATATATATATATATATATATATATATATATATATATATATATATATATATATATATGATTTTTAGTGTGTGAGTGACTTCTTAATAAAAACTGTGAGTATAATTTCCAAACAGCATATGAGGATTGTTTTAGAACATTTCGAATACATATATAATTTTAAATGTATATATTGGATCTTAAGAGTATGTAATTCTTAATACGTATAGGTTCATGTATGAATTTCGAAAATATCAATTTCAAATATACATATATATTAAAAGATTTTAAATATTTCAGTTTTGAAAGTTTTGGATATAACCAGGCATAGTTTCAAGTACATGGTTTCACATTTATTAGAAGAATTTCACTTATATCTCTTTTTTTACCAAAATTTGCTGCAATCATATTTGTCTTTTAGGTATATTTGTTTTGCATATATTGAGTATATAAAAGTCTTGAATAAGGCAGACTTTTAGAAATGTCAGTGCTAGTTTTTAAAATATGTACATATGTTGCTTTAAAGTTCTATATATATATATATATATATATATATATATATATATATATATATATATATATATATTTAAAATAAATATGTATGAGTTTTGCATATATTTCTGATGTACATATATTTTGGCTTTGAAAAAATGACGCCCAGTGATTTCATGATTCATGTATGCTTATAGTTTTAAAGGTACAAAGCTCATGAAAATGTAAGCTTCAAGTATACTTGGATTTCAAATGTATGCATCTAAGAATTTGAAGAAGCACAATTTAAAATATATCGAGGTCTTTATATACAAGAGCTTTCAAATAAATATAGCTTCCTGTATACAGGGTTTATATTAATTTTTTATATTTTAGATTCTAAAATAGATAAAATTTTACATATGCCAGGTTCTTGAGTATGAAATGATTTCGTACTCATTAATATCACAAGTAATTACAGTCTTGACCATAAAAACTTTGAATTCTAGGTATATAATTTTTGATTTTGAATACACATGGCTCTATAACAACCCATCTTTGTAATATTTATGATTTCAATTCACAAGAATATATTGATTTCACATGAAAGTTCCAGTTTTTTTAAATATATGTCTTCAAATAAGCGTGATACCAAAATTTAAGTTTATTAAGTTTATAATATATTTAGAATTCAATACATGTTAATATACTAGATAAACAAAGTTTATTATATATATTTCTTTAAGATATATATATATATATATATATATATATATATATATATATATATATATATATAAATAATTTTAAATCTGAATGAATTTCATTAACATAATATGCTGAAAATAAAGGTCTTGGAGATAAAAAGTCTTATTTGAGGATTCCCATGTATATACTAGTTTTGTATGTATACGGAGCTTTTAAGTATAACAGATTTAATAGGTGAAGACTTCGAAAACCAATAGGTGAGTATAAGATTCATAAGCATGTCAATTTCAATTATATATGGGCCTTGAAATGTATTTATTTTTGAGTCAAGTGAATAGATATTGGATATATACGACTGAACATATAACAGTATTTCTGAATATGCATGCAGTGCACCTCAAAAATCATTTCAGAAAATTTCAAGTGTATAAAAATATAAATGTATTACCGTGTTAATGAATGTGCATACATAAGCCATCGAATATATATATGATTTTGTACATATATGCTTCCAAATATGTATATTAGTTTCAAAGTATATTTCATCAAGTTTCAAGCAAAGGTGATTTGGTGCATATGCACAATTTCAAGTAACATAATTTTGAAGCATATACAATTTTACGTGAGAAGGACATATACTTGTTTGCAAATTCAAGGAAGGACTCAGGCTCAGAGAGAAGATGTAAACGTAAAAATGACTTTGAAAATTATCAAGTGATATTGTACGGTTTGGGCGATACCGGAAAAATAAGTAACATCGCATGGCTCAAGGGACACCGTATAGATAAGCGATGTTAATTGGATTAGATGATGTAATAAGCGTCGAGAATTTTGGGACATGTCAAGTAATGTTAGATGGCACCAATAGTGTTATAATTATCAAAGATACCATCCATTGATTAATTTCGCAAGTAGCAAGTGACTTCAGCCATATCAGATAGCATCAGGGAATGTCATCTACACCAGTGGATTCATATGCATTAATTGATTTTATACACGTCAATTCCCTATATCATAAATTTATTATATGTAATTTCATATAACATAACTACAGAGTATGTATATATTTATGTTCAAAGCATGACTTCGAATTGTAAAGCTTTATAAATTAGAATTTCTTTTACTGATGAATTATTGATGATGGATAAAATTCTGATTTGTCGTATGATAATTCTTTGAGTAATGTTATTTCATAAAAGGAAATTCTTATAAAAAAGTATGTTCTCGTCTATAGAGTCTATCAATTCATGAATCATGACTTTTCAAACTTATATATGAGATATTTCTTTTCACTAAGTAAGACCTAATAAAGTATAATTTTACATCTTGCAAAGGTGTGATAATACACACCAGTATTTATCTTAACAAACAATTTTACTGAAAAAGTTTTACCTTAACCATTTCTAAGAAAATACTCTTTATAAATCAAAGGAGCTATTGCTGGTTATTCCATGAATTAGAAAAACATAGTCTATTTATTTTGAAAAGGAATTCACAAAATCTCTAAATTATATACTATTGAAAACTATGTCTTTCAGAATATTTTTATCATGGCCCATTTTTGGTGCTAAAGCTTCAATCAGAAGAGTTTACTCTCATTTAAAAGGCTATTGATTCATAATCATGACCATTCATTCTCTTGTTCAAGTATTACATTCTATTATAATGTATTATAATGTTATGAGTGCTACCAAATTTCTTTTGAGTTTCAAATATTGGGAACAAAATCGCTCATCTAGGCCATAAAAATGCTCTAAACAACGTTCGAAGAATGGAAAGTATTCGTCAAGAATCATGATCATGATCAATTAATAGGAAACAAATCAGTTAGCTTATTAAGAGATGAAAGATTCAAGAAAGGATTTTATATTGATCGGGTAGAGCAAAGCAAAAGATAAAAAATCATTAACAAGTGGATCACTACATTGAGACGAAGCAAGGGAGAAACTCAATAACTCAGAAGTAGAGTCACTGTCCAATATTCATATTTTCAACCTACAAAATTCAGACTATATCTATAAAGGTCATCCTAAAATAAGTTAAAAGATATATCGAATTATGACTTGTTTCAAATTCCCAAACACTCACAATCTCGATTTCTACTTGGTACAAGTTATTCTACATCGATTATTTCCGAGCTTACATGGTTTCCACATGACCGTACTTATAATCTCTACCGATATCTGAATGCATTCATGATTCTTACCATAAGATGTATTCAACATGAGATCAATTTAAAGTTTCCAGAATAATTACGGGATTTTCATCCATAAGTTCGAGAGTATTAATTATAGGAGGTTAATCTCTGATTACCAATGAAACCACAAAGTGTATACAAACATAGTATATTGAAAAGAAAATTTACCCCTTAAAGTATGGGTTTGCTAAAGAGTTGCGTAAGATTCATCCATACCGAGAACAGATGGATAAAACCGAGTGGTTTTTACTATGAGTAAGAGAACAACCGCTCACATCGTGAACGTACAAACGTCAATAGGATGTATTTCCTAAGCATGAGAAATAATGCCCCCAGTCAGTATTGAAATGACATTCCATCAGGGGTTTAAGAGATACTTCATATTTAATCAATGAATTAAGGAATAATACGGCCAAGTAAGTTCCCGAATATCAACAAAGGATATCAAGATACAGTGACCACAAATTCAGGAAAAGCCGTTCCATAAGGAGATTGGGAATTCTTAAAGATTATGCTTGGAATAATCCCAATTGAAAATTCACCATTTATGCTAATATGATAGCAATGTGATGAGACGCCAAACGTTTGAAGCTTTGTTTCCAATAATGGATGAATAAAGAAGTTAAAATAAGTGTATCTACATGGTTAAGAAGTAAGCCTTTGGTTTCGTCCGAAAGGACCTAACCAAAGCATTTTCCAGCCTGTAGTGCCGTCATCAAGGCCTTACTGGAGTGTCTCTTAGAGGGAGATCGGCTGAGTTTCTGGTTCTACTTAACTACCTAAAGCACCAGATTAGTCTTCAGTACTATCATTAAGGCCTTACTGAATCCCCTCCTAGAGGGAGGTCGGATAAATCTTTGGTTCTTCTTAAAGATAGCTAACTAAATGCACTGAACCATAGACCAAATCATCACCTGAGATGGTGATAAGGGGGTACAATCCAAGCTGAGATCACCACCCAAAAAGTGGCGCAAAGAAAGGGACTCAGATATCCAAATTCCATAGAGTGGCGCAAAGAAAGGGACTCAAACGTCCAAATTCCATAGAGTCGTGCAAATAAAAGGAACTGAAACACCCAAAGACCATAGAGAGGCAAAATGAACGATTTGTTTCCAAAATAAGAATCAAGCAATCTTCTAGAGGAAGATCCATAGAATATGAGCTATTCGTGCTCCTCAAAAAACACAATCTTCTATTATTATTGCCAGATGATAATTTCTGGCCTTATATTGTTATTGCTAGATAAGAATTTTTAGTCTTCTATTATTATTGCTAGATAAGGATTCTGGCCTTCTATTATTGCCAGATGAGAATTTTTGGTTTTCTATTATTATTGTCAAATACGGATTTCTGGTCTTCTATTTTTACTAAACGGATTTTCTTGGCTTCTATCTTTATTACCAGATGGGTTCTTAGTCTTCTATTTATAATGTTATTAGTACCAAATGGTTTTCCGACCTTTCATTATTATTTCCAAAAGAATTTCCGGTCCTTCTCCTACGAAATTTCCACTTAGGAAATAATAATTCATAAACGACTATCTTGTTTTATATTCATGAAAATCATTATGTTAAGATAGTTTTCTAATCCTAATAGAATCCAAAAGTAACATTAGGTTAGACAAAATATCCTTTATGATTTTGTCAAAATTTTGGAAGGTTTGCCTAAAATTAATCAAGAAAGCTAATAATAAAAATCATGGCTTCCTTTGAGTTTTACAGGAAAAGAGGGTTAGAAAGAAAACCTAGCGAAAGAATGAAAAAAGATGGCAAAGTTCTTGGTTTTACCAAAAGAGTAAAAAGCTTTTTTATACAAGGAGGGGGCAAATGTTGTCCATACAATTTCCAAAGGATACAAGCAAAGGAATCAATGCCAAAGCTGAGGATTCATGTTGAAGATTAAGGTTCCAGATTATAGTGCACGGGAAATAATTGATATCAAAGGCCTATAACTAATAATGACATTGCACTACTTCAATGTCATGCTTCATCAATATAAAAGTAAGAGAAGGTTCACACTACATGGTGGAAGCCTACGATGATGCCATATAGATTGCATGCGTAATCAATCAATACCGCATTGATTACGTATCGCATTTGTTCCCATTGATGTCGCTTCTCATCTTATCAATGTCGCCACTTATCAGCGTGCCCTCCAATTAATAAAGCATATATTAAATACCACACCTAATCAATGTCATACTCCATCGATGTCGTCCTTTATCGATGCCACATCCCATTATGCCGCATTTCATCCATAATGTGAACGGTAAGTAAGGATCGAGTAATATGAACTATTAACTAAACTATTTGCCTGTGCGGAATATAAATTTAAAAGTAAAAATAATAAAGTAAATGACACCAGAGATTTTTACAATGGTTCAAACTTTACGTTCTACGTCAAGTCCAAGACTCCTTCTAGGTTTAATCAATACCCTCACTTAACCCGGAGGAACATGTATTACACCGCTGGAGCAACTGAGTGAAACTACAACCGCCAAGGCAACCGAAAAGGATTTCAACCGCTTGAGGATACTACAACGAGACTTTAACTGTAAATAGCAGAAATGTATTTGATTGAGTATGCTCTTGAATTGCATTGATAAGTCAATAATGTACATCCTTCTTATAATCTTCTTCTTTGTGGTATATCGTGCAATTTGTGAAGAAAGGAAGTCATTTTGATCATAAGAAAATATTCTTGAATGATCATGTGATCAAAAAAATATAAAGCGGTTTGGAATTGAATGCTTGAGAGTTCAATAATGAAGATGGACAGAATTGCAAATACAATTGATCATGAAAACAACGAAATAATCTGCTTTATATAGAGTTTGATAGTTGCAATCATTCATGAGAAGAAACGGTGAAAAGTCAGGACTATAACTCTTGGCTTTAGAGATGTAACCCTTCATGAAGAAGAGGTACCTTTTAAGAAAACTAGCTATTATACAAATTCAGCAAGCTAAATAAAGTTTAGCAGCCAGTTGAATTGACAATTTTTTAAATCAACAAGAAAATAGTTCAATTTAGGCCATTTTCAGCCGGTTGAATATTTTCATTCAGTCAACTGAATATTCATAATTATTTATGTGCATATGCACATATTCATTCGGTAGAACTTGGTGGTTCAGCCGACTGAATTATAAGTTTGTTGTGTTGATGTTGAAATTTTGATTTTTGAAAAATTGTGTGTATATATACCACATAAAAGAGATTTTAACTTTATACCTCTAGACATAAACATTATGGTTGATAGCTTTATGTAGCGTCAATTCGATCTTCATTTCAATATAATTGTCTTTTTGTAGAGTTGATACCATTTCCTACAAACGTGATTAGTATATACAATATATACTTATATAGTTGTCATTATCAAAACATCAAAATATAAGGTTCTAACACAACGCACTTAGTCGATGTTGTCCTTCAGTCATATCATGCTTCATCAATGTGATGACAAGAGTAATATTAATGCTACTATCATAAGCTATTAATCGATGTTATATTTGATGAATATGGCATAATTATTGATGTCATGCAACATCCATTCCATAAGATGTCGAAGGTCATGTAAAGAAAAAAGAATAAGGTCATAAACAAGAGAAAGTTCAAGAGGATTTAATGCATTTTCCATCATAAAGTTTCAAAAATCTTCACATCCAATTACATGATCCATGACATCATAAAGTCTCACATCACCGATGGAAGCAAGCCTACCTCCTTCCAACCACTATAAATAGAGATGCAACCCTTCATGGAAAGGAGCCCTTAATCTATTTCTCATTCTTATCATTTTTTCCAATTAAGATCTTCTCATAGTTCTCTTTATTACGATAAAGAGAACTTGAGGACAGACTAAAGGAATCAAGGAAAATGAGGAAGAAGATGGCATATTTGTGAACAAGGACTAGACAATTAGCAAATTACATATTTGTACCATTTTGTAACATGCTTCTAATTGAATAAAGACTTGCATCCTCGCATACTAACTTTTTGACTTGCTTATTTTATCATTTAGACTTACAAACTATATTTCAAACAATTAAATAAGCACAAAACCAAGGGTATTATCATAATTTCTTTGAACATTCCTTCTTGTATACATAACTTTGATGTTGGACCAAGTTCGTTGAACCAAGTTTCAGTTTAACGGTAGCAAAAGCTTAAATTTCAACAACTCATCCATTTCTGTTCCAATGTTAGTATCTCCAGTTCCAAAAAATATAAATGCACACAAATTTGGAAAATCATGCCAAATATTCGTTAGATAAATTATCAAACTTATTTTCCATTTTTTCCAGATTTAACTGTTACTTCAAGTCCATGCTCTGATTGTCATATCTATAAACCATAAAATGACCTTCTCCATAGGTTTAGTTCTCAAAATCTAATGGAATCCAGTTTTGTTCCACTTGAATTATCTTGCCTTATAAGCTTGGAGCGAATCCTCATTGTGTGCATTCATCTATTGATGTATGTATATTGTTTTAAAGGAGAACAATACAAATATAATGGAAATATTATTAACTTTCCTTCGGACGTCAGTGTAATAGCCTGTTCTCTCACATTCAAGCTAAATGGTTTATTGGTGGTATTTGTAATTAATAGTGGTGGAATGAATTAAAGCAAGGAGTTTCGAGTAAGACGTAAACATGTAAGACAAGCACTAATTTGGCCCAAATCCTATAATATTTTTTATTCTGATGTGCACATTAATGATCTCCCTCCATGAGTTAGCAAAGGAAGTTGTACCTTCAATCATTCCTTATATTCAAGATAATTTGCAAAATTTCTCTACTCAAACTTACAATGAAAACTTATACGGACCTCAAGAATTCGAAAGTGAAATAACTGACATCGGCCAGCCACGGCTTGATTACAACCGAACCAACAAGCCTATGTATTATCCCTTTTAGAAAATCAAGAAAATAAAGAAATAATTATTCAAATGCCTATTTCATCAGTTGATGTTGATGAGTTTAAAAATCCCAGATATATCTCAATGGAATTTCCAATATTACTTCCATAAGGGAATGCTTATTTGAGACAAGCACGACCTAGAAAAATTAGACCCCTAAAATACTTCCAATATTTAGTGAAATTTCATGATCATAGATTTGCAAAAGATCCTAGATTTTGATGTTTTGCTTACAGTTCGATTAGTACGTGGCATGCATTAGATATTGGTGATATTTACATATAGAAAAATCCAGATGACGAGAATCTATCTACTAAAGATATTTGCAAAATGTTAAAATCAGGAGATATGCAGTTGTCTCAAAGCATTTCTTACTTTGCTAAAGGTATTCGTGTCAGCCAATCTTACTAGTCTACAAGATTGAAAGAGCTTACATCTATGGTTAAACAATTAGGTGTGCCAACTGTATTTTTCACATTAATTTCAACAGATATGCACTGGTATGAACATTATAAACTTTTCGATCTGTTAAATGAATTGCGAAAATTGCATCTCAATGAACAAAGGAAAAGAAAGCCACACTAAATGAAAATCCACTTGGGGCTACACGATTTTTCCAACCTGATTGGTACTTTCATCAAAGATTTTTTGATGTCAGAGTTTTATGTTAAGAACTACTATCATTCTTAATGGAAAAATTATAGAAGTGGATATATTCATGGCTTCCTGTATTTGCATGATGCAATAGATTAATCTCGTTCTAGTTAAAATTTATATGATAATTCTACAATTATCGGATATTTTGATTATCTTGTTTGTACAATAAACCAATGTATGAGTGGATCTTCACATGAACAAGAGCATCCTTGTGCACAAGTTATTCCACCTGATGTAAATTTGAATATCGATGATGATGATTATACAACTTAATTACTTGGTTTATGCATCATTTTAGGTGTAGAAGTTATTGTTTGTAAGTACATAGCATAACCAAATACTTGACATATCTCTTTAAATATCTGTTTGACGTGCTTCCATGATCTAAAATTATGGGACATCCTCCAAACAGTGAAATCTTTTGTTTTTCCACAACATAACGATTGTTTGATGTGCTCATGTAATGGAAAAATACTTCAAGTTTAACGTGCTATTATTGATTAGCCTTTGGTGCTATCCGTGCATGTTGTGGTAAGTTATATTAGAAAATATGCAGCAAAATTTGAACCGATACCAAAGAGCTTCACAGGTACATTCAGAATAATAGTTGAAACATTCTTTAACCCTGTCGAACTTCTACCTCCGTAGCCAAGAAACTTCTTCTTAAGAGTGTATATGAACGAGACATTTCTGCATAAGAGGT
Organism: Allium cepa; assembly: GCA_030765085.1. Classification (NCBI taxonomy): domain Eukaryota; kingdom Viridiplantae; phylum Streptophyta; class Magnoliopsida; order Asparagales; family Amaryllidaceae; genus Allium; species Allium cepa. The sequence continues at coordinate 516,001,819 of CM060941.1, forward strand.
ATATCATCTTCTTATATCTTACCCTCTAGTAGGTTCATCTAGGAAAATATTACAACTTACCATAGGAGAAAAAAGCATGTCATCAACAATAATTCGATATCGAATTACTATAGCAAATGAAGATATGGTTGAATCAGACCCAAATTTTATTGTAAAGTATAGGAATTGACTGATCAAACATGAAAATATTTCACTACTTGATATGGAAAAAATAATATGTCATTATAGAAAGGTTGGCAAAAATTTCAAATAGAGGCAATTGTACGAATAGTACTAGATCTAAACATCAATATTCCTTAATTTAGCAAAAAGCGGGAATAATTTTGCAAATGATAGGTAATACAACATTTCTTATTTTTATTTAATTCAACTTTTTAAGAAAATTGTCCACTTAATTTGAACTATACAAATATTAATTATTTGTAAATATATTTTAAAATATAAATTTATACATTTTGTACTTTTTATTTTTATATGAATATAGCTACTACTTCATCATTATTATCGAAATATGAATGAAGTAAAAGGAATCTTCGATATGTTTATCTGAGAGATTCAACTTGAATCTCTCCCAGATGCTATTGAAGATGAATTTGAACATGATGGTACTATATACAATGATGTAGAAGAAAATCAACATGAAGAATTCATTATGGTAGCGATGATGGGTCCTCTATTTATTTCTGGAGAGGAGATAGAGATAAGGTTAAGAGATTTTGATACTTCGCACAACTGGAATAAAGCACTTCAGTGATATCCTAATATTGATTTTGAACGTAATTTTATCCATATCATTTTACGTTCTACCATGAAATATGCAAATGAGACTATAAATAATTCCATTGTTGTTCCTTTAGAGAGCTTGTCTATAGATCAGAGGATTGCAATTACATAATATAGAAATCCATATGTAAAGGAAAATCAATTCCAATGATTATATGCAGTGGAGCTGGAATAGGAAAATCAATTCCGCTAAATGCCATTTTTTAAACAATCGTTACTCAGTTTGGAACCTGTAAAACAGTTTGCATTATGGTTCCAACTGAAGTGGCTATATCTAACATTGATGGTAGCACAATCCATCATAAACGTTTAATTTCCACAAAAAGAAAATCATCCTATAAAGAAATTTCAAGAGAGAAATGTCATCGTATGCAAGATGATTTTAATAATACAAAAATTGATTATGATAGATGAACACAATATGCTTGTTACAACAATTGTACGTGAAAATTTTCATCCTACAACACCCATAATGGTTACAAAGTAATTATGGTGACAATTACTTTCACGATTATTGTTATCCTGCCTTTTGGCAACGTCGTGATACCATGGAGTTGGCTAAATGGATTTGCGATCATCAAGACAAAAAGGTCGAAGAGATGATTATCAGGTTCAGAGATCAGTTGTGAACACGGCTATGGATGATAGTCAAGTGGATTCAAGCAAGTAGCATCCATGAATTGGCTATATATGGATTTGCACTTCCCCTAGGGAGGGGATCTGATCAGATCAATATGGTTAGGAATGGATCGGATCGGATCACTATGGCTATGGATCACTCGATTGGTAGTTCGACTCAACGATGATCGCTTAATAACTCACCAAATACCAAAGGAATTAATAAAAACTATGGAAACACGGAGCAGACATCAAAGGAGACCAGTATAAGAGATCTCTGATCCTCCATGCACCATTTCATGGGATCGGTGTTGAACCCCTATAGGGATCGAGGTCGATCCCTCTAGGAAGCTGGATGGGCCCCATTTTTGGCGAGTCAGTCCATCTTCGCCTTGGTCTTATGCATGCTGATTTTCTGCTAGACATTTCATCGTCTTCTCCTATAAATATAGGATTATTGGCTTAAGGAAAGGGATCTTCTTTTTGGTTAGACCGATCTTCTTTTGGGCTCTTCCTCGTTATTTCTCTTTTCTTCCTTCATTAATTTTATAAAGCTAAAACAAACTAAATTTGTAATCCTATAGTATAATAAAAAGATTATTGGAGTGGACGTAGGCCAGAGTTTGCTGAATCACTATAAAATTGATAAGTTCGTTTACTTTTTTGCTATTGAATATATGATATGCGCATTTAATTCTCTACATCATACTATTTGGACTTGATTATTAGACTTGTGGTGCTTTTTTACTACTTGAGTGTTAGCATCCATTTTTAGCGCCAATATTTTGGTGCTTTCATGGAGAAGGACTTGCATCCGTAGATTTTGAAGCTAGAATCTTGGATTTAGAAGCTTGGATGCTTCGATGCAAGAAGCAAAAATAAGGAAATCGACAAGGAGACCATTGGCAGGCAGGAGTCATCATGGAGGAAGTCAGGAGGTAACCTCTAGAGATAGAACTAATCAACCCTCTATCTACATCAGTAGTAATGAGATGGAGACTATGATAGATGCTATGAAAGAGTGGACGATGAGGAGGCAAGAGTGGATGGTGTAGAATTTCCTTAGGAAACTTAGAAAAGTTAGTGCACAAAACCAAGAATTTAGACCAGTTGGCAATCTAGATCAAGAAATTGGAGCAACAGGAGCAATCACCTATGGTAAGGGGGCATAGCCCTAGGTTAGGCTAGATTGGTTCATGATAGGCCAATGCTCGGTATTATGCGGTTTGGTGTCGATCAAAAGGCAGTTGCATGTACATAGGTGTATGTTATGGGATTCCCTTACAGTGATGGAGGCAGGCTGATATGGATGCTGGAACGGCCAAAAATTAGAATCTAGGACTTGGAGTGGAAACTAGCAGGCTTGGACAGGGATTGGAGCAACCGGTGACATACCCTGGCTAAGGAAGAGGAATCAACCCTGATTACTTTATAGAAATCGAACAGCGCGGATAGAACAGGAGCAGCCATCATCCACTACAAATCGAAGAGGGTTTGGCTCAGGGGGATGGAACGTCATCTCTTGATCGGGTTGGCATAAACCTAATAAATAATACATTCCAAAATAAAGCTGCTATGTCACTTGCACATGTACGGGATCGAGGTCGGACTCTAAGCATGCTCTGAGATGGCGATGAACTACCATAATAAATGGATCTTAAAACACTTAAATCTGCATTAATATGATGAACAAAATAGGTCGCGGTTGTCTTGACCGGGGAGACGGGGCAATAACCGCAAGGTGCGAGTCCCTTCGTCAAAGAGTGACAGGATGGATTCGCGCATGGATTAAGTCCTCGACTGAGGGATCGAGGCCGAGAATAATTCCCTACAGATCGCGTTATGTTCGGACTGGAGAGATGGAACCAAAGAAGCAAGAAGTAGGCCACTATGCCAGAGAGCGATAGGATCTGCCTGCTCATCGTTTTGCCCTTCTTGCCGGAGAGTGAGTGGGGTCTACTAAGGGTCCGGAGAGACCATGATAGGTCTAGGAAGGTCATCACGTCACTTTATGTTTAGGGACATTGAATTGGAGTGCAGGAACTAATGCAGCTTTGCCGTAGAGCGATAGGATCGGCTTACTTATTGCTATTCTTCCTTTCATCGAAGAGTGACTGGATCGGGTCCAGCAAGAGCTCAAAGAGGCTATGATCAGACCAGAGAGACTATGGACCGGGTAAAATATTCCTGCATTTGACATTTTACATATTTTACCGTTGTAAAGAATCTTTTTTTACATAGGGTATTTACTTGGAGATTGGAAAAATCCCTTTTATACTGCACCAGTGTCTCTTTATTTATAGTTGAGCTTTCTTGATGAATTGATGGAGTTATCCTTCCATGCTTCCCTTTCCCTATTAGATCTTTACATATGTCATCCATCCGCTGCTTACTTTAAGCATGTATGGACGGGCGGGAAGTTTGTTATTGGTGGGAAGATTTGATTTTGAAGCGGGAATGCTCGGAATTATGGTGGGAAACACCCAAATTTGAAGGGATCATGGCTTCTTTGATCCTGCAAAGTAGCGGATTTGTGGAGTATGCAGACATATGAATAATACTATACTCGTGGATTTCCATTTATTTAAAGATGGATTGTATCACTTGCCCCTTGTTTGCATAGTGTTGTATTGGAGGGCTGCATGGTTTAGTAGGCGATGATGCGCCGCTATTTTGAAGGGTAGTCGCCCTATATGAACATATTGCAAGCCATTCACATGTATGGAAGACTATGATGCCTCCCTTGTCCTTGAGGAATGAGGCTCGGTTTTTGGTCTAGAAGTAGTTTTAGTCTATTGCTCCATCTCCTGGACCTTTATGTGTATGGTAAGTACCTTTTAGGATTTTGACGCGGCCTTATTATATCAAGATTATAGTGCACCTTCATCACTTTAGCATTGACATTTGATTGCAGTGCATTTTTGATTCTCTAATGTCAAATTGAGATAACGGGGCATCCTTATAGCTTTATTATGTGACAGAAGATTGTGGCATAGACCTGCCAATTTAGACATTAGTTTCATTTTGTGCTGCATCCCTTCCTGGATATAGTCCACCACTACAATTTTATTCATAGACATTGCATCCTTACACATCAGGTAGAAAAATGCATGATGTTAAAAATCTTTATAACATCGTTACTTTTATTATCGATATTGTATAAAACACACATATCACATTGATTTTCAAGGCAATGTTAAATATCTTTTTATTATTTTCATAACATTGTTCTTTTACATTGATTTTAGGGCAATGTTAAAATGTAAATTACAAATTTGTAAAAAACGTGGAAAAACTAAGTGTAAATATTTTGATGGAAAACATGGAATGCACCAAAATTCCATCGTTTGTGAGCATAGCCATCGCGAAAAGTACTATTTGTGTACAGTTGTTATTTTCTTAAAATTTTAGTTAAAAAACATGGGTATTTGAGAAATAAGCCCCTATCAATAATTAAAATAGACAAAATGCCGCTTATCAATAACTATATGTAAATCAAGTCTCACATCTCGTATACAAGGTGCAACATGCTGCAGAAGATAGACAAAATTCCATTGATCAATAATTATATGTAAATCAAGTCACCCATTTTTTAGAAACACGTATCAAAAAAAATTGGGGTAACATTTTTTAAACATTCGCATCTCACGATCCGCTTCCATCCAGTCCACATGCTTCTATGCATCTCCATTTAGCCATCCACTTCTCACGATCCACATGCAAAACAACTCACCAACCATCTTCTGCCACATCGTCGAAATCCCCTTCTTCTCATTATCCACGGGTAACTAATTTTTATTTCCCTCCTTTCCTTCCAAAATTCATTCATGTTCGCACTCCAAAATTCATTCACGTTCACTCCAGAATTCAGCAGGCCGTCCTCGTTCATGCCAGTTTTAATTCCTCTAAAAACCTCACTTTATTTCTCTTCCAAAACATGAAATCGTCACTTTAAAAAAATCTCAACTTCTTATCAATTCATGTTGCAACCTGGGAACTCATCGCTGCCTACTCTAGATGCTCAAAATTATCAATTAATGTCGTGCCTCCATGCACTTTTGTACTAGATCTAAAACTCATCTTCGATATATACCTAAAGTTTCAAATTGAGTTCGTGATGGATCTAAGGATGTTGATGACTATTCTAGTTGATAGGTGAGTTATAACACCCCTAATTTTATTAACATTATTCAGAAGATTTAATTAGAATAAATTAAATATAATAATGTAGATAAATAGATTGAGGTTGATTAATAAATTAAGTGGTCGTTCTTATCTAACCAAACGAACTTGTAAATGGTTAAGATACTAAACATAAAGGCACTAGGGTAAATAGCCATCCATATCTTACACCTTTATACATCTCCCTTAGTCATACTTGTTCATTTTATCAAACAAAAATTCATAACCGTAAGGAAGCAACGCCGAACATTAGGAAGAAGGAAGAGAATAGAAAATCAACTTAAAGCTTAGGATTCAAGCTAGAAGAAATGAATCTCCAACAATCTTCAATTTTCTAAGGTGAATAATAATTTCTACATCTCTATTTAGTTTTATGATCTTATGGTTTCGAATTTTAGTGTAAATCTATTTTTATGATATATTGAATGATCATATGCTTAAATTATGATTTGTATGGATTAACCAAGTTGGTTAAAAAGGAGATATACACGGTTTTAGGGTATAACCGAGATGAAATGATTTTTAAATGCCGTAGGAAAATTATATGTTGTAGAAAACATGATTTTGGAGATTGGTTTCAATTTCCATAATTTTCTGAATTAATGTGGATTTTTTATAGATTTTCTTTCGGAGAAATTGATTTATTGGTTTATAAATTATTTACAATTAAAACAATAATTGTTTGGGTTTGAAATTTTTATATGTTGAAAAACATGTTAAAATAGATTTTCTGGAATTTTGTTAGATTTTCCTAAGTTATTTGATGAATATATAAAATTATTTAAGGTACGAGACTTAAATGTTTTATATATTTTATTAAGGAGAAAGGGCATTTTATAAAATAAAATCATTATTTAATTTTGAAATTAATGGCAGCACATTTCTGAAAAGTATATGTTGATCAATAGGAATTTGACAAACAAAGGCAAGTTAGATGGAAAATTTTCTTTTATAAGTTAAAATAAGAAAACCGTGATTTTAGCATGTTTCATCCATTTTAGGCATCAAACCTTCCAACCCAGACCTTCCAACAAAGTCGGAAGGTTATAACTTTCGACAATGTCAAAGTTCAATGCATATGGTACCTAGTTACTTAGTACATAATGAATTGAACCAGGTCGAAGGTTACTTAGTCAAAAGGTTGGTTGCCAAAGAGGTTGGGGTATGTTTGTTTTACAAACTAAAAGCTTACACTTGCTTGATTTTAAAAAGGAGCTCTCAACTTGGTTGCTTTCGACCAGGTCAATTATCTAAATAAAGATTTTAAACCTTTCGACGTAGTCGAAAGGTTACCGTCGCTTTATCATTGTTTTATTTTGAACCTTCTGACATAGTCAAAAGGTTATTGCTGCTTTTTCCAACTTTTCGAAGTCGTTGATTTTGACAAAGTTGAAAGGTTTACTTGTTTTAAAAGCAGCCGCTTCTCCAATGCTTTCGAAAGGTATCAAAGCTTTCGACTTAGATGATTTACCCTTGTTTTATAATTGAAATATAACGCAAAGCTTTCGAAGGAGTTGTTTTAAAAGGCAGAGGCCAATTGTTATAAATGATATGTTTTAAAGCTTTCAAAGCAGAGCCTTCGACAAAGTCAAAAGATTGCTTCTAATGAGGTCGAAAGGTTTCAAAGAAGGTTCTTTACATGTTTTAAATTGAACCCAATGAATTTTCGAAAGGATTATTTTCCATTACTTTCAAAAGGTTTGCGTTTTAATGGTTTTCCAATACTTGCGAAAGGTTTGAGTTTCAATGGGTTCGAAGAGTTTGGAAAGAAATGTTTTAGAGTATTAAGAGGGTTGGAGCCTATTATTTTAAAAAGATATCATTGAAACCCTTCAAAGGGGTTGAAAATGGTAGCTTTTGTCAAAAGGTTTAAAGACCCATACTTTAAATTTTTAAGAAAAACCCATGGTTTATACAAAGGAGATTTGTAATGACTTTAAATATGTGATTTTGAAGGAGTAATGCCTTGATAAAAATATAAGTTAAATGTGTTAACTATGTTTTATGAAATGTATTTTGAGGACATTATATCCACAGGAGTGGTATTGTTATATTGTTGTTTTGGTTCTTTAAATATGAATATATTTATATGATAACCCATAACTGTCTTTTGGGAAAAGGGGTCGGAGAACTAATTAGGTTAACTCAATAGTGAATATATATTACTTAAACTCCTATATGAGTAGAATTGCATCCAAGGAGACATGGTGACCAAAAATATTGGATGCCTAAACTTTATAGTTATTAGAGTAAACCAAAAGGTTCATAATTAACCCATGAAAACTATGATTAAGAAGTTATTGGAATAAACCAAAAGGTTCATAGTTAACCTATGAAAACTTTGATTATGTAGTTATTGGAGCAAACCAAAAGGTTCTTACTTAACCCATGAAAACTACATATTAAGGATAGTTCGCAGGGGCAAATTGGTTTATAGTGAACTAATGAAGACTATATCTGGATTAAGAATTGACATCATTCAATACGTTCCCGGTAAATCCATGAAAACTAGGATAAGAAAGTGGCTAATGGAAGTATCAGTAGGTTTCCAAATAACCCGTGAAAACTAGGACATGAAGTGTGTTACTGGGCAAATCCATAGGTTCCTAGTAATCTCATGAAATCTAGGATAAGGTGATTGTTGGTGAAATGGCTAATAGGATCACAGGAACCCATGAATTAATTTAGTTAACCGGTAGGAGCCTATAGGTTATTAGTGATCCCGTAAAAACTATGGATAGGACAGGGTGTCATATTAAACGAGGGATGAGAAATCCTAATGTTTTCAAGTATGCATATCATCAAAATATTTCGAAAATGTATGCTTTAAACATTGTGGATGCACGAGCACAATATTGGGTTTTAAAAAGGTTTTAAGATACTAGTGAAGGGAAAACCCGTTCCTCTAAGCGGCGTGGTCTCACTAGATATCCAGAAAGGATTAAGATGTTAGATTGTTATTTGTACCAGGTTTTATGTCTGACTCGAATATTTTGTTTTCTCCTTAAACTCTCGTATACTCAATTGATTTTGAGCAGTTTGAGGTTTAGGGTTTTCATGTTCTCTTCTTAGATGAATAAAGCTTCCGAAAGCGTGCAGGAGGTAGATAATTATTTAGAGTTTTCATTTTTCACCGTGTGTTTGTTAGTAAAGGCAGATTTATAAGCTTTACTATATACTCTGATCAACCAAGGGGGCATCTTCATATGCCGCTCTTGGCGTAATTGTAATAATTATATTCTGCTGAACGTGGTTAACGTATTTTGGGATTATGTAACGAACATGAAATGTTTTAACTGAATGTGGAAATATGTTTTTGAATTGTCAAGATTTTTCCATATTTCTGTGATCTGTGTATCAATATATCTAGCACCATTGTATTTGGTCGTCAAAGATTAATAACCATGGATGACTGCAGCATCCGTAGCCATTAGTTTTAGCGTCCAAGTTGGGGGATGTTACAAGGTGGAATCAGAGCATAGGTTTACAAAACTTTAAAAGAAAAGTAAAACCTAAAAGCTTTTTTCAAGTATAATCTAAAAAAATTAAAAGTATGATCGGGGTTTGGGTTAAAGCTATATTAACGTACTTGTATTTGGTATATAGGTATATACCTAAGTACGTATTCTCCTCTCTCTTAGACCTTCTTCTGTATCTTATTAAGGCTTGTATGAAGATATAAGAGAAAGAGGATATGGAGGTAGGAAACAGAGGTGGAGGAAGCACCACTACTAACGGAGGAGAAACCTGTGCAATTAAAGCGCCCGACAGATTCAATGCAGCGGAGGTGCAAAAAGTTATAACGGAGATATAGCTAGGATACATCAGGATATAGTGGATGGCTCTAAAATAGCATATAAGACTCATACTTAATGTTTTTACAAATATATAAATGGTAATTAAATGAAAATTTAACATTCAAATGAAGTATAATTAATAAATAAATAATTTTAAGTAAAAGCATATGCGAATATACTGTAAATAAATGTAAAACTGTTATATAACGTAATTGAATGTAGTAGAATATTAGATAATTTCATTTTGAAAATATATTAAAAATTCAATTAACTAAATTAATTTCATGATTTTTATAATGTATAATGTCATTTTTCAATTAGTTTCTTTTAAAGAAGATATAACAGACATAACGAAATATAGAGGGAATAACGGGATATAGCGGAAATAGCGAGGCTTAAAGCGGAAAAACTATATTTGGGGCTATGTGGAAAAATCATAGCGGTGGAAATCTGCTATGAGATATAACATGGTTATAGCAGGGTAATAGGGGGCATTAATTTCACAGGGAGAAATCAAGGTCGACAGGGTAATGCTAATCAAAATGATAAGGCCAATGTAGGTGCCAGAAATCCGCTAATAGATGCGGGGATGGTGTTTCGGTTATTGGCTAATCTTTTGCAAGCAGGAGCTGCTCGTAAGGTTGGAGGAGCTAATAATGTTATTCCAGTTGGATATAAGCATGCTAAGTTGAGTAGGGACTATATTAGTCTGGGAGGAAAGCCGTGCGTTGGAACGGAAGATGCTGTTGAAGTTGAGAATTGGCTGTTGAACTATGAAAGGATATTTATTGATTTAGGCTTCGAAGATGGAGAGAATAGAAAGCTAGCCTCTAGACAGTTGCAAGGGTTAGCGCTTCATTGGTCGAACGGTGTAACAGATGGAGTTCTGGAAGAAGAGCTTATATTGGCTGATTTCACGAGGAGGTTAGAGCAGAGGTTCTTGTCTGAGGTTACCAAATCAGCATTAATAAGGAATTTTATCGATCTTGTCCAAGGACAGATGTCTGTGATCGAGTACGTTGTTAAGTTTGATGAGCTATCTCGATATGCTTTAATCGACATTGATGTCAGAGGAAATGAGAGATTCATTAGATGATTGAGGCCAGAGCAAAGAAAAATGGCTGTGACTCACATTAGAGAACCTTATCATGTGATGGTGGAGGTGGTCGTCCACTGTAAGGAGATGCTCGCTGTTTCTGCTGGGGAGAAGCCAGTTGAGCCCTAGGATTCTCAAGGAAGGAAAAGGAAATTCTTTAAGAAGAAAGAAGCCCAAAACGGAGAGGCCGCTAAGAAGGTGAAGCCTGATTTGGTGTGTTATAAGTGTGGTAAGAAGAGCCATCTTGCCCACGAGTGTAGAACTGATAAAGGAAAGAAGTATGTAGTGAAGAAAAATGTGAAATGCTTCAACTGCGACCAAGTTGGGCATTATAAGAACTAGTGTCCAGAGTCAGACAGAGGGAAGGTGTTTGCTATTAGACGACCATCTTCTTCTAGACCTACTATAGTAGAGAAGGGAAAACTGTGATGGAAGGTATGCTTTTGATTCAGAGTGTACCAGGGGTACTTTTCGATACCGGTGCATCATATTCATTTATATCCTAATATTTGGTTGATAAGTTATGTAGAGAACCCACATACCTTGTTACTTCCTAAAGGGTTGCGAATCCAGTAGGAGAGTATGCAATTCTTGGGATGAGATGTGACCAGTTAAAACTTGATCTGTTAGGCCATAAGTTTTCATGTAGTTTGTATGTTTATGATTTCATAGATTTTGAGATCATTTTGGGTATGGATTGGTTATGTAAGTATGAGGCTAAGATATTTTTCCAGGATCGAGAAATATCATTGAGGCACCTAGATAGTCATAACCGAATCATCTTCTCAATGGAGAATTCCAATTGGAGTATTTGTGCTTTGTTAAGTGCCATGGAGATTGGAGATGAGCTTAGTCAGGTTTGTGTGTGAGAGAATTTGCAAAAATATTTGAGTTGGTCACTGGATTACCCCTGAAACGGGCTATTGAGTTTCAGATAGACCTTGTACCGGCAGCCGAACCTATCAGTAGACCACCTAGTAGGATGACACCAACAGAGATGAAAGAATTGAAGGTGCAATTAGGGGATCTAGTGGGAAGGAATTTTTTAAGACCAAGTAGTTCACCTTAAGGAGCAGCCGTTGCGTTTGTGAAGAAACCCGATGGATCATTAAGAATGTGCATCGACTATCATAAGTTAAATGAAAGGACGATCAAGAATAGGTACCCTCTGCCATGGATAGATCATATGTTTGATCAGTTGAATGGAGCCAGAGTATTTTTCCCAATTAGCTTTAGCGACGAGGTTCCATCAGTTGAGAGTGGTAGAGGATAGCATTCCTTTGATGGCATTTCGGACTAGATAGGGATCGTATGAGTAGTTGGTGATGCCATTTGGATTGACTAATGCACCTACTTTCTTTATAGATTTGATGAACCAGGTTTTCCGAGAGCACTTAGATAGGTTCGTATTAGTATTTTAGATGACATTTTGGTGCACTCTACAGATGAAAAAGAGCATGAGGTTCATCTTAGAGTGGTGTTGGAGACGCTGAGGCAAAATCAGCCGAAGGCGAAATTTTTCAAGTGTCACTTTTGGAAGAAAGAGGTTAAGTTTCTTGGTCATGTGGTTTCAGAGGAGGGATTGGCCGTTGATCCAATTAAGATCGAAGCTATCAATAATTGGAAAAGGCCAGATACAGTAACCGAGATCAGAAGTTTTCTTAGACTTGTTGGCTATTACTATAGATTCATTAAGGATTTCTCACGGACAGTAGCACCTTTGACTCAATTGACTAGGAAAGATGTGAAGTTTGTTTGATCCGACAAATGTGAGGAAGCATTTCTTAAGTTAAAGCATTTGTTAACCAATGCGCTAGTGTTAGTAGTCTCGGATGGTAAGCAAGGGTTAGTAATATACACTGATACACACTATAACGAACTGATATTTCATGCCATTTGCATCCACATATGTCGGACTTGAATTGCTCGAAATATTATATTGTTAATTTATATTTGGCAAAACTTGGCATATACAGTAAATAAATCAATCACAGAACCACATACACAGAGTAATATAACAATAAGCAGTGGAAACAGATAAATAGTAGTTCACGAAGCTACTATATAAACATCAAAGTTTAAAGTAAAATACAACAAAATATCTCGAATACAATGTAGTCTCGAATACAAATAGATGACAAATCTGAATCAAACAATTGGAAGAGCTGAATAGATATAGATGGATCTCCAAGCGAAGCTCCAACTCTAAAGGTGAGTCTCAAGTGCTGTGACACTCAGTCTAACCTGAGTATAAAAAAAACACAAAACACTCGAGTCAGAATTAACATTCTTATATCAATAAATCTAACTCAAGTGAAATATCAGTTGAAATACAAATAACTCAAAGGATGTTTGGGATGGCTATCCTCTAAGGATCCATGGAACTATCTACTACGTAGTAATATACGCTATTATAATAATGTCTATAGTAAGATAAACTATTAAAATAGCATTAAGGCGTTTCCCGTATCCCTTTTAACACATTTTATATAATGCCGTAGTCTATACAGTACTGTAAACTTCACCAAACCAGTGGGCTACCAAGAAGCACTCCATATGTACGACACCAAACAAACTCATAGTGGTCTCGATAAGGTAGGTGACATGACACAACTAGGCAATTCCAGGGTAGATGTTCCAATTACACTTCCGGGCTAGTGACAACACATAGCCATAGCTACTGCCCACCTCGTCCAACACTCCCATAAAATCCAAGGGTGCACCCAATCAATCATAAAGTAATAGAATGGTATTGAAGAAGTGTGTCCGATCGGAGGAGCTACCTCACTTGGCCCATCAATTGCTCCTGTTTTAGCCACCTTAAGCTAACTCATGGCAGTTAGGTCCACATAAATACCCCATACAGATTCGTCTCCAACCATCCTACTTCATTTTGGAATCTCCACCACGTACACAGTTGTTAAAGTGGGTTTCGGAATTAGCAGAGAGCATGACAATCCGATCCCGATCTCTTTAACAACCAAACGTTATTATAACACCATGGTCATTTCATTTCAAAATAGTTCATACTTCATATCAAAATATCGTATCCATTTCAAAACCATATCAATTCGAGATCATTACTCACTTTAAAATAATATTCATCTGAAAAATCATAACACTTCCCAAAATTATAACTCTTTTGAAATTATAAACCTTTGATACCATAACACTTTGGAAATCATAACACTTTGAAATCTTAACACTTCCACTTAACAGTTTAGGTATAAAAATAGTATATATAATAAAATAGTTATAAGTTAAAGTAGTTTACATAATAAAATAATTAGTATATTTAAAATAGTTATAAATTTAAAAAGGTTTATATATTAAATTAGTTATTATATTAAAAATAGTTATAAATTAAAAATAATTTATATTAAAATAATTTAAAAAGCAAAGTATTAAAATAGTTTTAATATATTTAAAAATACTATACATAAAAGAATAGTTTTTCTCAAATTTCACAAATCGATTTAAATCAACTCGAATTCCAAATATCCACGTTAATTCAAACTCAATTCATCCATTTTAGTTCAATTAAAGTTTCAATAAACCATATTCAATTTATATCGATTTCGAATACAATTTCGAACTACAAATTTAACCATTTCGATTTCAATAGATTTTAAAGTTTAAATATTTAAACCTTACAATAACTCAATTTGAAAATTTCATTTATATTTCAAATTCAACTTTACATTATTTAATCAATCCAATAATCATTTAAATAAAATTTCAAATTACAAATTTAAACAAGACTAAATATCCCAATTTAAATTTATTTAAATTTAGAAATATTCATTTAATCACCTTTAATCAAAAATCAAGCTATAAATCGTATCTTTAAAATCTCAAATTCAGTAAGTTTCAAATCAATTTTTATTTAAGTATAATCCTTAAACAAATAAAATTTCAAATCAATTTCTATTTATTTCCAACCATAATTTTTAAAATTTAGTATAAAAATCTGTTTTAAAAAAATATAGTTTTAAATGAATACTTAAACATAATATAAAAAAATTTAAATTAAATTTTATTTAATTAAATATATTTTATATTAAAATTTGTTTTATATATTTTAAAAAATTATAATTTCAAAACTAACTTATAAATTTAAATTTCCCAAAACATATATTTTAAAAATCAAGAATTTAAATCTATATAAAATAACATTTACATATATAATATTTAAAAATCAATATTTATATAAAAACATATATATTTCCTTTTTTAAACTTTGAAAATCATTTCAAAATATATATATATATACACCAACGGTGTCTGTATATAATTTTCTATCCTATGGTCAAGTGATACAGATATTTATCATTTCAATCCGCAATTTAAATATCTACGGCTATATATCATTTCAACCCACAATCCCAAAATTCAATTCAATGAAAATCGCTTGGTTTTATCATTTCAACCCATAAGATTTTCTTCTATTCTGCAAGATCATTCGGGTATGTATCATTTCAACTCATAGGGTATTCTATACTAATACGGAACTTGCAGAGTGAGAATAGTTATGATAATAATATAACATATTAACAATAGGAATATATCATCAATGATAAATTAAATAAAATATAAAAACATGATATGGTGCCATATCTCATAGGCAAACAGATACAGATAATGGCATATCATATACAACAGTCATATAATTAACAGTTTAATTTAGCAGCATATTTCAATTTTCGTTTCAAGTGGAATCAAATTTAATAAATATAGAATGTTAATCGTGAGTGATTGCTCACCTTTCGAGGCTAGAGAGACAAGAAGATGACACTGACACAGATACGCATATGAAACAACTACAAGCTCGGAATTGCTGCGACAATTCGATATTGAGAAAGTAAGCCGAAATAGACTGGGGATCGATGAATAAAAATATACATTTCAAAGTTAAATTTTTTTAAACACGTAAAAAAATCTTTATAATATATATATATATATATATATATATTTGTAAATTAAAATAACATATATCAAAATCAAAATCTGTGTGTATATATATATATATATATTTCAAGATCATTGTTAAATTTGCCACATTTATTTAAAATATGTACATATGTATATACTTATTTTAAAATCATTATACCAATATATTATGTTTAAAATTTACACAGACCATATAGATCTATACTGCCACATTATAAAGTTACTACAGCAAATTCAAAAATAAGAACAAATATAGAACCAATGTGCATAACTTATATTTTATAACTTAACAGATCATATAACTTTATATAAACTCATACATAGATGAACAAACATATGGTACATATATACTAGTATGTGAACAGACCTTACATATTAATTTTTTTTAAATAATACTTAAAACAATACTCGTATAAAAAAATAGAGAGAGGGCTACTCAGGTCTACCTATGTAGACATATGAAATTACACTTTATATATATACACACATAAATACACGTCGACTCGTATATAATTCAAAATAAATTATGGACATCATATAAACTGTAGACAGTAAAATAATATAACTGATGTACAATAGATTATATATGTATACTTATATAAACTTATATTATAAACAACCCTTACGTATAAATCTTTTTATTATAGATATAAAGTACTATATATACAACACACATGTATGTTACTACCTGATATATAAATAGACTTACATATATATAGTTTGAAAAAATTTTATATACAAAACAAAAAAATAACATAACTTTATCATGTAAAATATAAACTAGGCAGAATATAAACTAAGATATATATATATATATATATATATATATATATATATATATATTTCCATACATATGCATACAAGAAGAGGCCGAAGTGGTTAATGGTGGAAGGCTTGGCTTGAGCTCGGCAAAGGCTGGGAAGGAGGAGCTTCGGCTGTAGGCTTAGCAAGGTCGTGTGGTGGGTTTGTGAGGCGGAGCAGTCATGAGATGGGGACGGCTGTCGACGTTGGAGGCTCTTCGGTGGAGGGTGAGGCGAAGGATGAGAGACTTCATTGCAGGTGGCAATGAGCACTGGTGGTGCTGCAGGGGAGATGAAGGGAGGAGAGGGTGGTTTGGATGAAGGAGAGGCCCAGAGGAATGCTTGGTGGTGCGGCAAAGAGGGTTGGTCGGCACTTGTGTGGTCGAGTATGAAGGCTCGGCCTAGGCTTAGGCAAAAGAAAGCCAAGGCAACTGAGGGGGAAAAGGCCGAGGCAAGTGGGAGGAAGTAGGAGGAAGGAGGTGGCCGAATATAGGAGGAGGAGGAAGATAGCAGGAATGGGTTTACAGGCAACGAAAGCTTTTCACCCTTTTTTTATAAAGGCAAGAAACGAAAAATATGAAAGGAAGAAGAATGAACTGAATGAACCAACTAACATATAGATCAAATAGCGGGGATAGTAATATTCACAGTTTGAATTTCTGGAAATTTTAAAAGGCTACAGGATATTGGTTAATAGACGGCGGAATATGAAAGGGTAAGGAAATCCAAAAGCCCAAATACCAAACCGATACTGTAAATCATTTCGTGAATTCCACGGTGTACCGGACTCCAGGACATACAAATGAATATGCTACGGAGAACAGCATGACGAGACGATCAGAATGGTATATAGATGTCAGTTATACGACCATCCTATCAAAAGTCGATAATCAGTACTGAAAATGCTGTTAAAAAGCCGAAAATAAGACAAACGGAGCAATAACAGTCCAAATTTGGCGATACGAAATATGATGTCTCACTCAGAAGATGATTTACAAATTTATTATATAAAAATATTCGAATTTGAGAAATAATTTATTATCATCAAATATTAACTTATTTAAATTTTAAATAAAATTATTCAAGAAAATAAACTTCCATATTATCTGATGAAAATTTACCATTTGCTATGTTTATAAAGACGTATTTCAAATATAAAATTTTGATTTCCAAATTCAATTATTTAAAATTTCACAAAAATTCATTTAATTACGATATTAAAACCATTAAAATTTAGTAGTCGTTACACATGCGGCACTGGACTGGGAGCAGTGTTGATGTAGAGGGACAAAGTAATTGCTTATGCATCTAGGTAGCGTAGATTGCACGAAATTTGATATCCTACTCATGAATTAGATTTAGTTGTGGTGATATTTGCCTTGAAGATTTGGAGGCATTATCTTTTGAAAGAGAGATTTGAGTTATTTACCGATCATAAGTTATTAAAGTATTTATTCTCTCAGAAGGAATTGAATAAGAGGCGGCAGAGGTGGTTGGAGTTTTTGGCGGCTTATGATTTCGATATAGAGTATACTCATATGAAAGGAAATAAGATAGCAGATGCTCTCAGTAGAAGACATCACAATGTGGTGGTAGCGATGTTGGTAGAATGTAAGGATCTAGAAGCTTTAGCCAGTTGTGTTGTGCAGTTAAGATTGACTGCTAGTTCTAGTGGAGGTATTGCCATGTTATCTTGTTTAGAAGTTCGACCAGTGCTGATCGAAAGGATAACTTCTAAGCAAACAGAAGATCCAGTTTTAGCCTGGAGGATTAGAAGGCTTGAGGAAGGTTCGGAGATTGATGACCTAAAGGATTTTAGTCTTGACCAAAGAGGATGGTTGAGAAAGAAGGGACGATTGTGCGTTCTAAATGTAGAGAACTTAAAGAGGGAAGTTCTAGAGGAATGTCATCCATCGAAGTTTATGATTGATCCTAGAAGGACCAAGATGCATCAAGACATGAAGAGGAGCTTCTATTGGAAAGGCATGAAGAGGGATGTTGCCTTGTGGGTTAGGCGATGTGCAAACTATCAACAAGTGAAAGCTGAACATCAGAAGCCGAGTGGGTTACTTCAGCCTCTAGATATTCTAGTTTGGAAATAGGATTCGATATCGATGGATTTCATAGATGGGGTTCCAAGGTCAAGGAGAGGAAATGAAAGCATATGGGTTATTATGGACAGGCTAACCTAGAGTGACCCATTTCATTCTGATAAAGTCAACCAAAATGGCACATGTTTTGGCTAAGTTGTTCATAAAGAACATAATTAGGCTTCATAGGATTCCTAGTAGCATATTCGACGGCAGATATGCATTATTCACCAACGAATTTTGGAGGAGTCTACAAGAGGTATCACGTACTAAGCTCACGATGAGTACAAACATATCACCCACAGATGGGTGGTAGACAGAGAGGGTAAACAAGGTACTCGAGGATTGGTCTTGGGAAGATCACCTACATCTGATTGAGTTTTCCTATAATAATAGTTATCAGACTAGTATAGGAATGATGCCTTTTGAAGCTTTGTATGGAAGGCCATGCAAATCGCTAGCATGTTGGTTAGAGTCCGGAGACAGATCGGTCTTGAGTCAGGATTTGGTTAGAGAGGCGATGGAAAAGATTGAGTTAATCCGAGGATAGATGAAGGAAGTTCAATCCAAGTGGAAGAGTTACACAGATAAGAGGCATAAAGACCTAGAGTTCTCAGTAGATGACAGGGTTTTCATTAAAGTTTCACCAATAAAGGGTGTGGTACAGTTTGGAAAGTTGGGAAAGCTGGCCCTAAGATAGCTGGCCATTTCATATCATAGAAAGGATTGGTAAGCTCGCATACAGGGTAGAATTGCCGAGCAGTTTGGCAAGTGTCCATAATGTATTCCATGTGTCACATCTTCGCAAGTATGTCCACAACCTAAAGGCTACTGTCCTTCATACAGAGTTCGAGGATTTGGTAATGGAGCCTGATTTGACTTTTGTTAGACACCTAGTTTGGATTATAACAACAGCTGAGAAGAGATTGAGGACCAAGAATGTCAAGTTAGTGAAAGTTTAATGGAGCGAAAATGAGAAAGATTACAATTGGGAGACAGAAGACAGCATTTGAGAGGCTTATCCCGATCTGCTTTGATGGTATGTTTATATTAGATTTATATAGATTGTTGCTAGGCTGGTAGGATAGTAGGGTTGTTAGGAAATGTTGTATATGGTTGTAACACCTCTAATTTTATTGACATTATTCAGGAGATTTAATTATAATAAATTGAATAAAATAATGTAGATAAGGAGATTGAGGTTGATTAATAAATTAGGTGGCCGTGCTTATCTAACCAAATGAACTTATAAATGATTAAGAAACTAAATATAAGGGCATTATGGAAAATGCCACCCATATTTCCCACCCTTATACTATCTCCCTTGGTTATACACATTCATTTTATCAAAAAAAAAATATAACCGTAAGAAAGCAAGGTTGGCTATTATGAATAAAGAAGAGAAGAGAAAATTAACTTAAAGTTTAGGATTCAAGCTAGAAGAAATCAATCTCCAACAAACTTTAAGTTCCTTAACTAATCTAAGGTGAATAATAATTTTTACATCTCCATTTTATTTTTATGATCATATGGTTTCAAATTTCAGTGTAAATTTGTTTTTTATGATACATTGAATGATGATATCTTGAATTATGATTTATGTGGATGAAACAAGTCTGTTAAAAAGGAGATGTACACGGTTTTAAGGCAAAACCAAGATGAAATGATTGTTAAATAACATGGGAAAATTATATGTTGTAGAAAGCATGACTTTGGATATGGGTTTCAATTTCCATAATTTTCTGAATTAATGTGTATTTTATATAAATTTTTTATTGAAGAAATTGATTTATTGGGTTATAAATTATTTACAATTAAAACAATAATAATGTGGGTTTGAGATTTTTATAGGTTGGATAACATATTAAAATAGATTTTCTGAAATTTTCCCAGATTTTCTTAAGTGATTTGATGAATATATGAAATTATTTAAGGTATAGGATTTAAATGTTTTATATATTTTATTAAGAAGAAGGGACATTTTATAAAATAAAATTATTATTTAATTCTGAAATTAGTGGCAGCACTTTTCTAAAAAGTATATGTTGACCAATAGAAATTTGACAAACAAATGCAGGTTAGTTGGAAAATTATCTTTTTAAGTTAAAACAAGAAAACCATGATTTTAGCATGTTTCAGCTATTTTAGGCATCAAACCTTCTGACCCAGACCTTCCAACAAAGTCGAAAAGTTATAGCTTTCTACAAGGTCAAAGTTCAACGCATATGGTACCAAGTTACTTGGTATGTAATGAATTGAACTAGGTCGAAGGGTACTTAGTCGAAAGGTTGGTTGCCAAAGAAGTTGGGGTATGTTTTACAAACCAAAAGCTTACACCTGCTTGCTTTCAAAAAGGAGCTCTCGACTTGTTTTCTTTCGACCAGGTCAATTATCTAAAATAAATCTTTTAAACCTTTTGACATAGTCGAAAGGTTACTGTCGCTTTATTATTTTTTTATTTTTAACCTTACGACTCAGTCGAAAGGTTACTACCGCTTTTTCCAACCTTTCGAAGTCGTGGCTTTTGACAAAGTTGACTGGTTTACTTGTTTTAAAACCAACCGCTTCTCCAATGCATTTGAAAGGTATCAAAGCTTTCGACTTAGATGATTTACCCTTGTTTTATAATTAAAGTACAACCCAAATCTTTCGAAGGAGTTGTTTTAAAAGGCAAAGGCCTATTGTTTTAAATGATATGTTTTAAAGCTTTCAAAGCAGTACTTTCGACAAAGTCGAACGGTTGCTTCTAATGAAGTCGAAAGGTTTTCAAAGAAAGTTCTCTGCATGTTTTAAATTAAACCTAGTGAGTTTTTGAAAGGTTGATTTTCCATTGCTTTCAAAAGATTTACGTTTTAATGGTTTCGAATGGTTTTCCAGTACTTGCGAAAGGTTTGATTTTTGGGTTCGAAGGATTTGGAAAGAAGTGTTTTAGAGTAGAAAGAGGGCTAGAGCCTATTATTTTCAAAAGATATGATTGAAACCATTCGAAGGGGTTGAAAATAGTAGTTTTCGACATTGTCGAAAGGTATTAAGACCCACACTCAAATTTTTAAGAAAAACCCACGGCTTATATAAAAAAAATTTGTAATGACTTTAAGTATGTGATTTTGAAGGAGTAATGCCTTTGATAAAAATATACATTAAAGGTGTAATTATGTTCTATGAAACGTATTTCGAGGACTTTATATCCGCATGAGTGGTATTGTTAGATTGTTGTTTTGCTTCTTCAAATATGAATATATTCATATGATAACCCATAACTATCTTTTGGGGAAAAGGGGTAAGAGAACTAACTAGGTTAACTGAATAGTAAATATAAATTACTTAAACTCTAAAATGAGTAGAATTGTATCCAAGGAGTCAGGGTGACCAAAAATATAGGATGCCTAAACTTTATAGTTATTAGTGTAAACCAAAAGGTTTATAGTTAACCCATGAAAACTATGATTAAGTAGTTATTGGAGTAAAACAAAAGGTTCATACTTAACCTATGAAAACTATGATTAAGTAGTTATTTGAGTAAACCAAAAGGTTCATAGTTGACCCATGAAAACTATGTATTAAGGATAGTTAGCAGGGTCTAACTGGTTTATAGTGAACCCATAAAACTATATCCAGATTAAGAAGTTACATCATTCAATAGGTTCCTAGTAAACCTATGAAAACTAAGATAAGAAAGTGGCTAATGGAAGAATCGGTAGGTTCCTAGTCAACCCATAAAAACTAGGATGTGAAGTGAGTTACTGGATAAATCCATGGTTCCTAGACCACCCATGAAAACTAGGATAAAGAGATTGGTGGTGAAATGAATAATAAGTTCAGTGGAACTCATGAATTAATTAAGTTAACTAGCAGGAGCCTATAGGTTCTTAGTGATCCCATAAAAACTATGGATAGGACATGGTGTCGTAGTAAATAAGGGTTGTGAAATCCTAATTATTTTCAAGTATGCATATCATCATAATATTTTGAAAATGTATGTTTTAACCATTGTGGATGCAGGAGCACATTAAAGGGTTTTAAAAAGTTTTTAGGATACTAGTGAGGGGAACACTCATTCTGCTAAGTAGTGTGGTCTCACTAGATATCTAAAAAGGATTGAGGTGTTAGATTATTATTCATACCAGGCTTCATATCTGACTCAAAGTTTTTGTTTTTCCCTTAAACTCTTGGGTACTCAATTAATTTTGAGTAGTTTAGGGTTTTCAAGTTCTCTTCTTAGATGAATAAAGCTTCCGCAGACATGCAAGAGGTAGATAGTTATTTAGAGTTTTCAATTTCCATTGTGTATTTATTTCTAAAGGCAGATTTATCAGTCTTACTATATACTCTGATCAACCAAAGAGGGCATCTTCATATATCGCTCTTGGCGTAATTGTAATAATTATATTTTGCTCAATGTGGTTAACGTATTTTGGGATTATGTAATGAACATGAAATGTTATAATCTAAATGTGGAAACATGTTTTTGAATTGTTAAGATTTTTCCATATTTCGACGATCTGTGTATCAATATATCCAGCACTGCCGTATTTGGTCGTCGAAGATTTATAACTATGGATGGTTGAAGCATCCGTAGTTGTTAGTTTTGGGCCTTCAAGTAGGGGGATGTTACATGAGCTTTGGTTCGATTTCTAGATCCTCTTGTCGAGAGTTTGGTGTTCACGAGTTTGTCTAGGTATGGTCTTGGTTCTTGTTGATGATCCGAGTTATTGACGAAGTTTGCCTTTGGTTGATGATGGAGTCCATATAGAGGTGGTGTTTGTTGAAATGCCTTAGACGCTGTGCTATTGGTGTTTTGTGTCATATATTGTGAGTTTTTCTTGTAAATAGTTTGGAAATGCTTAGTTAAGTTATGCTTATTTAAAATTAAGCTCTTCTGTAAATACTTGAATGACAGAGGTCAATGTATCCAATATTCCTAAAATTTGGTTTATGTATTTCCATGTACCTCTAACTCATACTTCATTTGTACTTTTAAAATGGACATGTGTATAAATGAAGATTTGTATACCAGTGGATAGACATATTGTATTTTTCATGGTTGATGACATTGATGATAACTGGATCTCCTTCTCGGGCATAAATAGTTGGCCCGGGAAATTCTCCATTCACAGTAACAATTGGTTTGGCATGGCATAGTCTGCTCACATTCTTTGCAATAACATCAAGCTGATACTTCTTGATGGCAACTTCTGCCTGAAAAAGAAAATGTTGTTATGGCATAGGTAACAAGCACGAAACAAGAGTGCATGGGCTGCTATGGAAACATGAACTGCCTTCGGTGGAAACTTCACATTAATGTAAAGAGTTAACGTTCGTTTGATGTTCAGAAAGTGGGAAAAGTGTGCGCATTTGATGTTTATGAATATGAGGTGTAGTCTCTGAGTATGAATGTTTAGTATTATGTAATGTACTAAATTTGTACTATGATATATTATGTGTTCATACTATTGTTTATTATATATATAATCTTCTTTAACATTGTTGAGTAATGTATAATATGCCGACATCGCAAATTACAATCATATCAAATCGATGTATATGATATTCAATAACTTCGTGTCTGATGAAATAAGCAATATGTGGCTAAACCAATTTACATTGCTAATAAAATTCGGATGTATATGTAGACATTGGCTATAAATAGTTGTCTAAACTTAGCTATTCTTTAACATCACCCACTAACACACTGGTACATTTTTCATAGACATCAGTCCTGGCCGATGTCCATGAATAGAATTCTAGTAGTTGCTGCTTGGGTGGATGTGTCACAGTTACAATTTGAGATGAATATTAAGGCTACAGGTCGGTTCCTATCATCTGGATTTTGTTCCAATCATGGATTGTGGCTCAGTCCAAGGTTTCAAAAGCAACAGTTCGAATTGACTATGTAATGTTGTTTGGAATCTGTTTGGACATTGTGATCCGACTTTCCGTCGATGCAGCATGAGGTTTAGGCTTCAAAAGTGTGCTGGTTCATTTTGGTTGCCATGAACTTTATTTTGATAGGGATGCAATTGGCCAGCTTTGCATGTTGGATGGCTTTTCCCATCGGAATTGCAGCGGCTTACAAGTCTGGCACATTTGTTTGGCTTGTCCCGATCCACTTTAGCCGGCATTGGTGCTTTATTGGCTGTTATACCAAGATTGCTTGCTTATGCACTATGAATCTTGTAATCAAATGGGCCATGAAACATGAATATGGAAATATGGTGCAACTTCGCTTTATTTGGTTTATTCACTTAGTTTTTCACATAGTGGTCTACTTCTACACTTAGCACTTGGATGATCAAGTGGATTGTAAACATAATAATGTAGTTCAGTTCATCTTTATTTGGTCGAGCTAGCTCACTAATATGCATGTTTGACCTTGTATGGCTCGACTTGTGTTTATAGCGATTTTGTTAACCTTATGATCCTGTCAATTTTTTATGGTATACTGGCGTAGTTGCATCCTAAGGAAAACTGATTTCTCCTCGTCTTAGAGTTGTAGTGCGTACTTATTATGCTATGTGCTTTGATCCAGCATAGCTTATTTAAGCTGGCTCGCCTTTGTGAAGGGGTCGCTATGCATTGGCTGGGCCCTCTTGACTTTACTTCATAGTTCACCATTTAATTGGTTTTCATATCGTACTACATGACTCAAAAAGTAGGTGTATCACATGTCCCCCAAGTCCATGCCAATACCCATTAAGACATAATTGTCAATTCATATCCAGTTTTTGAGTTTCTAATCGGTCACTTCACATTTAGTGCTTTGTACATGTGTTCCATTATGGCTAGTTGCTTTTTCTGCCATTGTAATGTTAATCGCTTTATATCCCAAGAAGTATATTTGATATTTTTTATGAAATATTTTTAACATTGAAATATCCAACTGTCGTGGCTTTTTGTAATTATTATAATTTTAAGGTCAGGATTTCATTAGCAGACTTATAAATATTGCTCCTTCTTCCTCATCTTCTTTTTTATTAGTTCAAGAAAGATAAAACTAATACGATAAATTTGTTTTCCTTCAAACTAGGCTTAATTTCACCTGCAAGTCGAATTTCTCTTCTCATTTTTTTAAGCGTCTTCTTTCATGTTAAGTTGATTCTTGGGCTGATTTGCAATTTGTTTCAAGTTCAAGTGGTTATTTGCATGATCTAGCTTTAAGTCGATTAATTAAATCTTCGATTGGGATTCCTTTATTAATTTATTTATAATGCTATAAAATTCTATTTCATGTTGTCTTAAGGTTGATTTATGTTATTTGTAAGTAATTCATTTCTTCTACTTAGTTTAATTATTAATGGCCTCCGACGATCATCTTGTCCCTTCCAATTGTGTTTCTTCTTTTGTTGAATTTCCTTTGGCTATTTGCAAGAGAAGTCGAATAGAGAAGATCTTGGATAGTTTGGGATAAGTGGTTATGAATTTAGGGTTTCGTCCTATGCATTCATTTGCCCCCAAAGGGTATGTTTCGTATCATTTGAGCATATCCGATATGGCCTTTATTTGCCTCTCCACCCTTTTCTTAAGGAATGGCTCGTGATGTTTGGCTTATCTCCCATTCAATTGGCCTAGGTTTCTTACTACTTCTTGACCTACACCAATGTCTTGAACGTAGAGATTTGACTCCCCCGTCCTGTATAGAATTAGTTTTCTTTAATCTATAAACGAGAACCGCTCTTTAGGATTCATAGAATTTTGCTTCGTTCAAGCCATGAAATCTCTTTTTTCCTCTTCTCCTCATAAAACTTATCGATAGGTGGATCAGTTCATTTTTATTTCTAATTTGGATGGTTTTGTTTCTTCCTTCCAAGAGCCTAGTACTGCATCCACATTTCTTCTTATTTCTTTTTTTCCTTTTAACTTACTTTCTTGCACTGATTTTTATCTTCTTCTCTTTTAGGGGATCATCTTGACTTCATAAAGAGGAAAAGAAACTGTTTTCATGATGTAGGGAAGATGCATTGAGGTTAACTAATGACATCCGCAAGGGGTCTTATCTTTATATTAAAGATTTACCGCATAGACACAATTTTCTACGCATGCAACATCATTTTGTAGATCTATTTTTATGTATGATTTTGAATTTTCTACTCCACGGGATATATACATAGATATATGAATATGTATGTATGTATATGTTTCAGGTACGTGTTGTTCATTAAAATTTAAATGCCTATATGCATCAACTTTGTCCATTTTGTTGTGTAGATACAATGTCTTTACTTGTTGCTACTTTCACTATTAAGAAGAAGAAAGGTGAAAGGAAAGACAAAGAGAAGATCTTTCTGCACACATGAGTGAAGGTGGACGATCTCCATCTCCTCCCTTGACTTCTTTGACACATATTGCAGCTCCTCTGCCATCCATTAGCATGCATAATTAGGAAGTAGTAATTATATTGGTGTGTACTTACATAATTAGGAAGTAGCATTTTAGCTATTCGTTAAAATGTTTCTTTCAATTTAACCATTCATCTCATTAAATCCTTTAATCAAATTGAACTCAAAGAATAGAAAAGAAAATGCAGTAAATAAATAAAGATACCAAGATAAACATGATTTGGATTTCAATAAATCCTACGTCCATGAAAACTCCATCTTCTATTCTTTTATATTTCCACATTGACATTTTACATATCTGCATTGTTGTAGAGAATCCTTTTTTACATAGTATATTTGTTTGGAAAACGAAAAAAATCCCTATGATAATGCTACAGTGTCTCTTTATTTATAGTTGAGATTTCTTTATGAATTGATGGAGTTATCCTTCCATTCTTCCTTTTTCCTGTTAGATCTTTACATGTCTCATCCATTTATTGCTTGCTTTAAGCATGTGTGGATTAATGGTGAGTCTTTGGGTGGTAGTTTGTTATTGATGAGAAGATTTGATTTTGAAGCGAGAATGCATGAAATTAAGGTAGGAAATGCCCAAATTTGAGTGGACCATGCCTTCTCTGATCCCGTCAAGTAACGGGTTTGTGGATTTTGAGGACGTATAAATAATTATGTGCTAGTGGACTGCCATCTATTTGAGGATGGATTGTGTCGCCTGCCCCTTGTTTGCATAGTGCTGTGTTGAAGGGTTGCATGGCTTGGGGAGGATGCTGCATCGCTATTTTGTAGGATAGTCACCTTATATGAATATATTTCAAGCCATTCTCATATATGGAGGATTTCTCTACTTCCCTTGCCTTTGAGGAATAAGGCTTGGTTTTTGGTCATGAAGTAGTTTTAGTCTGTTTCCCCATCACTTAGACTTTTATGTGCATGGTAAGTACCATATAGGATTGTGACGCCACCTTATTATATCAACATTGTAGTGCATCGTCCTCACTTTAGCATTGACATTGGATTGCAATGCAGTTTTGGTTCTTATGTCACATCGGGATGGCAGGGCATCTTTGTAGCTTTATTATGTGATAGAAGAATGTGGCACAAACCTGCCAATTTAGATGTTAGTTTCAGTTTGTGTTACATTCCTACTTGGATATAGTCGTTTGGGTAGATGCACCATGGTCCCAATTTGAGATGAATATTAAGGCTGCAAGTCGGTTCCTATCATCTGGATTTTTTCCCCAATCATGGGATTGCGGCTCAGTCCAAGGTTGTAACGATAATGTAGTTCGAAGTGACTATGTAATGCTGTTTAGAATGGATTTGGACATTGTGATCTGACTTTTCATTAGTGTAGAATGATGTCAATGCTTCCAAAGTGTGTCGGCACAATTTGGCTGCCATACACTTGATTTTGATAGGGATGTAATTGGTCGGCTTTGCATGTTGGAGTAGTCTTTTCTATTGGAATTGGAGCAGTTTACTAGTGTGGCTTAGTTCTTCTTATTTGGCTTGCCTCGATCCACTTAGCATGGCATTGGTGCTGCATTGGCTGGCATACCAAGATTGCTTGCTCCTGGGCTAAGAATCTTGTAATCAAATGGGTCATGAAACAAAACATGGCAATATGGCATGGTTTTGCTTTATTTGGTTTAGTTACTTAGTTCTGCACACAATGGTCAGCTTCTACACTTAGCACTTGGGTGATCAAGTGGATTGTAAACATGATAATGTGTGCAGTTCGTCTCTATTCGACCAAGCTAGCTTAATATTGCGCATGTTTTACATTGTATGACCTCGACTTGTACTTACAGTGATTTTTTTGCCTTATTATCTTGTTGCTTTATTATAGTATATTGGTATAGTTGCATCTTAAGGATACTTGATCTTCTCCTCGTCTTAGAGTTGTAGTGGGTATTTATTATGTTATGTGTCTTGATCCTGCATAGATTATTTCATGGTTTAGCTTCCTCGCCATTTTAAGTGGGCCGCCACGCTTTGGCTTGGCCCTCTTTACTTCGCAACTCACCATTTAACTGGTTTTCATATCGTAATGCATGACTCTAAAAGTGGGTGTAACAACAATAATGGCAAATATTGATTTACCTTGTCATTATATTTTTTACTTAATGACTTTTTAGCAGTGTTTTCATTTTCTTAGTCGGTGATATGCAACATCTACCTCTTGTGTGTAATGGTTTGTTATACTTGTAAGGTGGAAAGCTTTTGAAGAACATAGGAACTTTCATCTATGAGTTTTGAAAAGTTTGACTATCATATATATTCTGCCAAGTTAGAGATGATCATGCACCTTTATGAGAGGTTTTGGAAAGACTGAGTAGAGATGCATCTACTTTACATGATTGGAAGCTTTTCAAAACCCAAGATTGGTCAATATTATTAAACAAAGTGAAAGAAACCTTTAAGAATACTCTTTGTCTTTTTCCAACAAGGATTTATGCTAATGAACATAACAAAAATCGTTTGTTTCAACTTGGAAATCCGATTGCATGCACTCCTCCTTTCAATAATTGTGAAACAACATCCAATGCTTCTTTTGATGATGCAAAAGGTTTAAAAAGGTGTATTTATTTTTATGTAGGTGCTCTAGTGATGTTGCGATCTAATCTTTTAAGTGAAAAACGAATTGGTTAATAGTGCAATAGGTACTGTTATGGATATTGTGTATTATTCACAATCATCGAGCTGTCCAAATGATCTACCTTTAGTAGTGATGGTCAATCTTAATAAAATCATGGTACTCCATTTCGTTATGGAATAAACATAACTTGAATAACTCCACAAATAGTAAATTTGTAAACTTCTTCTGATACAACATGTAAAGATATCAATTACCTTTAGTTTTAAGTTGTGTAACAATAATACATAAAAGTTAAGGACTAACACTTGATCAAGAAATCACTAATATTGACGATCGAGAATGTCTTGGTTTAACGTTTGTTGAACTATTAAGATCCAAAATTAGAAGATCTTGCTTTCAAAAATCTTATGTTTACATTCGAAAGACTTGCACAGATTGAAAATTCCAAAGGTCTATCTTCTACATTATTAAAGCAAGAATGTTTGAATGCAATGTCTAGTGAACAAATGGTAAACGAAAACAACAACTTTTTTAAAAAAATTATTGTTTTAAATTACATTGTTGAAATCAATAATGAACAACATCATACGAGATTATATTTCCCAATAAAGTGGATATAAGGACAATATGAAGACCCAACCCAATAGCCAATGGATGAATACTTAGCATTATAAATACAATGAAAAATACATTATTGTATCAATGAAAATCAGATAATAAAAGTTCTACATTACAATTTTATACAAAATTCTCTCAATAATAAAGCTTTTGATCTATCTCTGATTTCCAATTTTTTATCAGAGCAGTTCATGGCCTAACGGCCATATAACTGTTGTGCCTTGTCGAAGCTCTATCAGAGTAATCTCATCACTTGGAGTCGGCTGCAACTTCTTCTGCTCAAAGGAAAACCTCATCACCAGAGAAGTTATATCCACATTTATTACTCTTTAGAGGAAAACCTCATCACCAGAGAAATTTATGTCCCACGATTATTCGGTCATCCTCCATAAGAATTCGATTCTTAAAGTAGTATCGTGCTTAAAAGTGGGTTAGATCACTGTCATCATCCCCATCTTTGGTTGCACCACCTCCAGTTATTAAGAAAGTGTGGTCACATCATTTCTTCCCTTCAGATTCATTATTGATTATCATTTCTTGTGACTTTATTCCCAACTTCTTGCACTTCCTGGTCAGTATCATTATCCACTCATAAGCAACGATAATAGAAGATGAAGGTCACTCCTCAAATTCCTCTCTACCACCACCAAGATCCGGTACTACCCAGCAAAATCCACCTAAATTTCCAATTAGGTTTCTCATAGACCCCCAAAGTCAACTTATCGCCATTCAACTAGATGAAGGTAATTTCTTATTTTGTAATTTTAAGGTAGAGACTGCAGTAAGAGGATATGGACTTGAAGAATTTATTGTGGGGACCGCAAACATTCCTGAAAGGCACATTTCTAGAAGTGAAGAAAACTAATTAGAAATAAAGAATATATCACACGTTTAAGACAAGACAACTCGTTAAGTGCTTGCCTATTATCCTTTATAAGTTGTAATATCTTACCATAAATAATAGGATGCAAAACCACTCAAGAAATTTGGTCAACGGTTGAATAAATCTTTAGTTCTCAATCAACAGCCAAAGTTATGCATTACAAAAGGCAAACGCAGAATCGAAGAAAGAAAACTTGTCTATGAGAGAGTATCTTATGAAGATGAAAACATATTATGATCTTCTTAAAGCTGCTAGCCATAAGATATTTGAAACTGAATAGGTATTAAGTATCATGAATGGTTTAGACGAAGAATATGAATCTGTTGCTGTAGTTATCTTATCAAAAGAAACCACACCAATACTTTAACATGTTCACTCTGCACTTCTTGCATCCGAAGGTAGAATGGAACAAAAGAAACCTCTAAATACAAATATATCAATTAATCTTGCATCTCAATCAAGAAATAGAAATTAGAAATGAGGCAACACTAATCGAAATTATCAAAGAAGTGGTCAAAATTTCATTGGAAGAGGCAGGGGAGGCAGATGGAATAGCAATAACAATAGACTAAGGTGTCAAAACTATGAAAAATATAGCCATACAACAAACAGTTGTTATTTCAGATTTGATACTAACTTTACACCTACTCAACAAACCTTTAGCAATATCCAAAGGAACTATAATCCTAGTTTAAATCTTGCTAGCACGCAACAGGAATCAAGAATCAAAGCAGACGGTTCAAGAATTTCTCACCAAAATATGGCGAAAAAACCCAAGGACATCCAGGATGAATGCTGGTACCAAGATTATGGAGCCATAAATCATGTTACAAGCAATCTCAACAACCTGAATCTTGGTAACAAAGAGTATATAGGTAATTAATCCTTACACATAGGAATTATGAGTCTATTAGAATAACCTACACTAGAATTGCCTACATCAACGGTGAAAGGCAACTTTATCTTAATAATTTATTAAGAGTGCCCCGTATCAGGAAAAATCTTATAAGTGCACCACAATTTGCAAGTAGTAACAGTGTAAACTTTGAATTTTATCCTAAATATTGCTTAGTTAGAGACGTACTAACTAACAAAATTCTTCTGTAGGGTGATGCGCACAAGGGGTTATATATATTCAATCTTGTCGATTTTAAGAACTCTAGAAATAGAGGAAAATATTGTAATCTTTCTGAAATTACTCCAACATAAAGGAGTAAGAACACTTTTGATACATGGCATTGGAAATTAGGACATCCCTCGACTAATGTTGTAAAGCAGGTTTTAATTGATAATAAAGTCCCTTTTGAAAATATTACTTTACCTTATGTGTGCATATTTTGTCAAATTGGTAAAAACCACAAACTCACTTTTCCAAATTCACAAACCAAGTACATCAAGCCTTCAGAGATGATAGCCACTGATTTGTGGAGTCATGCACCCATCAATTTAGCCTATAGCTTCAAATATTATATATCCTTTGTTGATGCATATTCCAGGTACACCTGGATATACTTTTTTGAAGCTAAGTCAAAGACTTGTAGTGTAGTTGTACACGTCATAACTCAAGCTGAAAGGCAAACAAACCATCAAGTTAAAATAATACAAACTAATGGTGGAACTACTACTCGGTGATTTTTTCCAGAAGAAGGGAATAGTTCATAGAACTACATGTGTCTATACATCTAAACAAAATGGTTTAGTTGAAAGAAAACATAGACATATAATGGAAACTGGTCTGGCTCTACTTGCTCAAGCATCACTTTCATTAAAAATTTGGCCCGACTCATTTAGTATTGCTATTTATTTCATTAATAGTCTACTAAGCAAGGTGCTAGGAAATAAAAGTCCAATTGAAAAATTACTCAATATAAAGTTTGACTTTCAAAATCTAAAACCGTTTGGGTGCGTATTTTCCTTGCCTAAGGTCATATAACTCACACAAACTAAATTTTAGATCATTTCCTTGTACTTTTCTTGGTTATGCTACACATTGAAAAGGATATAAATGTCTGAATAGTAATGGAAAAATTATTGTGTCAAGACATGTTGTTTTCAATGAGAAGGTTTTTCCTTTTCCAAGTGCAGCAGTAAAAACTTCTCAAAAGATCTACAATCCAAGAATTTCAATACATGTTATACCTTTGCAACCAGATAGGCTTAAAGAAAATTAGGTTGAAGAGGCTCAAAACGAAACTGATCCACAACTCACTATGTCTAGCATCAGAACAGGTCATGGATGTACAAACTCTGAACACTTTACTCGTACTCCTCATCACAGTGGTAGCCAACATCAAGACACACATCAAGAACTGAAAGAAGCTATTTCATCTCGTTCTCAACAAAGGGTCACTAGAAGGTTCTTAAGTCATAAAGCACCACATACACAAACTAAATATCATATGATCACAAGAGCAAAAAGTGGCATCCTTAAGCCAAAAGTTTACTTCACAAATTTGGATCAGGAAGAAATAGAAACATATGAAAAGGCGATAAGAAATGACAAGTGGAAAATAGCTACGGAAGAAGAATACAATGCTCTTATGAGGAATAAGACATGAAAACTTGTTCCTCCACCCAAGGACAAAAATAGAATAGGTTGCAAATGGACAAACAGGCTCAAGATAAATCCAGATGGTGCAATACACAAGTACAAGGCCATTGGTGGCAGTAGGGTACACTCAACAACATGGTTTTGACTTTATAGAGATTTTTTCACCAGTTGTCAAGCCAACCACAGATAAAGTGGTATAACTATTGCATTACACAATAAATGAAAAATCAAACAATTGGATGTGAATAATGCATTTCTAAATGGTGATCTAGTGTACATGGAGCAATCATGTGGATTTAAATAGGTAAACAACAAAGAAATGGTGTGCAAAATTAAACAAGGTAATTTATGGCCTAAAGCAAGCACCAAGGGTTTGGTATGACAAATTCAAGTCAACTTTAATTGAGTGATTATCAACCAACCAAATTAGACAAGTCTTTATTTACTAAGTTTTGCAATGGTGTTGTAATTTACATACTAATATGTTGATGATTTCATAAGCACATGTAACAATGAAGTAGAAATCAACAGACAAATACAGCAATTGGATCAGCAATTTGCAATTAAAAATTTGGGAGATCTTAACTATTTTCTAGGTATAGAAATCAAAAGGATATTATATTTAGAGATTCACTTAAGCCAGAAAAAATACATTGTAGAAATTCTCAACAAATCAAAGATGAATCAAGACAATCCACTTCCTACTCCAATGATTTGCAGCCTAAATTTGTCAAAGCATCAAGGGGAACCAATTGCAAGTGAAAAACAATATAGAAGTATAGTTGGAGCACTGCATTATGCTACTATAACAAGACCAACATTTAGTCAAAACAAAGTATGTTAGTTTATTCAAGCACCACTTGATCAACACTGGAAGCTTGTTAAAAGAATTCTGAGATACATAAGAGGAACAATCAATTACTGTTTGATTCTCAAAGCAGACAATAACATCAACATAAACGGCTACACAGATGCAAATTGGGCTATAGATGTAGATGACAGAAATCAACTACAAGATATTGTATTTAGGGCAAAATCCTGTATCTTGGTGCTCTAGGGAACAGTCTACAATTTTAAGATCAAGTGCTAAAGCTGAATTTAGGAGTGTGGCTAGTGCAACAGCAGAGATTATGTGAATTGAATCTCTACCGAGTGAATTAAAAGTTAGCACAAACAAGAAATCTACAGTATGGTGTGACAATCTGAGCGCAACATCACTAACAGCCAATCCAATATTATATTCAAAGACCAAACATATGGAGTTAGATCTATACTTTGTTCGAAAGCAAGTGCTGAAGAGAAAACTAAATGTAAACCACTTACCTGTCACTTACCAGAGGGTCGATGTGCTGACAAAGCCACTATCAGCAGAAAACTTCACTCAATAAAGGCAGTGGTTAAATATCGAAGAAGTTGCAGGCGATTCGAAGAGAAACCAAAAGCCCTAGATCCAATTGAAGATCCAAATCGAGATGGAAAGAGCAATGAAAGCAAGACAAGCTGACATACTCCTGAATCAGATACAAATTTCATCTAAACAGGAGAATAGTTAAAGATTGAAGAAACATCATCAGACAATTTATGGGAAGATGAAAATCCTAGATCGAATCGACGGAGCATATTAGAATGAATAAAGAATAGCAGCTTACGAGATTATATTTGGATTATATTTCTCAACAAAGTTAATATAAGTACAATATGAAGACCCATCCCAATAGCCAATGGATCGTTGCTTATCATTATAAATACAATGTACAACATATTATTGTATCAATGAAAATCAGATAATAAAAGTTCTTCATTACAATTTTCTATAAAATTCTCTCAATAATACAACTTTTTTGATATATTTCTGATTTCTATTTTACATATTTACACTAAATTAACAAAAATTAACGTAATCAAAGTATGTTAGTTATCTTGGCTAGTTTTACTTAATTGTAATTACTCACCAGATTTTGTTCACAAGCTCACCACTGTACCAAATTTTGTCTTTAAGAAATACATAATTTGACTAGGAATACATCGACGCGTCCTTTAAAATATCCACCCTGATTCTCGAAATTTTATAACGAATATGCTGCTTTGACCGCAAATTCATTTGTCATTTCACGCGAAAACAGCAGCAGCCATCGGATTATTATTGGCCCTCTGATTTCAACCGTTAAAAGCCCGTTCCGTATATTATGACTAATAATTTTCCGGTCAGCGTAGCATTGTCCATTTTATAATTAATTGCCGCTTTTGTGATCAGGGATATTAAGGTAAACATTTTATTATTAATCAAAGAATTTGTCTCAGATCAACTCCGGCTATGCAACCAGTCATCAAATTAGATCAACCATCCCCAACCGCATTTATCTTCGTCCTAAATAAAGAATATTATTCAATGACATTTGGAATAAATAGATTTGCATAAGCTTATGTAAGATCTCGGTATACACGACATGGATGTTTTATGGAACTCTTCTCTCTTCTTTAACAGGCTGGGGACAAAAGCCCCTTTTTCAACCCACTCCTTTGTCGTTTTCATTGCCTCCTACACAGATGCTATCCAATCCTTGGCAAATTTCAAACGAAAGGTAATTTGCACATAATTTTTGTTGTTAAACAACCAATGTTGATATGAAAATATGCTACACTTTATTTATTTTTCCTTCCTAAGCAGTAGCTGATTAAAATGGTTTAATTTTAATTTACCACTCAGTAGTCTAGTAGTTGATTGACTAAAATTGTTTGAATTGATATTCATTTAATTTTGATTACTATTTTTTCAATTGGAAATAAATCCATGTTTAAATTCCTTTTGGTTTGGATACAAATTTGACTATGTATAATAATATAGTTTCTAAACTAGAGCATATTAGATTATAATAAGGCTGAAGTTTAATCGCCATGATAAGCTCACACATTTAGAAAGAAAAGGAATTCAAATGAAAGCGTCACATCAATGCAATTCATTGTTTGATGCAATCTTATATCAACAATTTAGGAGAACTTAAACCACAATCGATAATCTAGAAACTTTTCTCTAATCATTTATATATTTTTGTGCCTGTTTTCTTACGTGAAATGAAAAATGTTCAAGTATCTACCAAACGGTGTTTACAATTTTTTGTTTTATTTCAGATTCGTATCTTTCTTAGCAATTTTCTAAAAGGTGGCATCCATTATTGCCATTTAAATTTCTTCAAGTTACTAGTCCATCGAGGGTTAAGGAAGTACCTCTTTGTGGTTGTGCATGTTCTATGTTAACGGAAGAAGTGGTAGGAGAAAACATAAGTGAATTATCTGAAGACAAAAGAGAAGATTTGTATTTCACATAGATGAATAACAAGAACATGGATTCATAACTATTGATATTGATATTTTGCAACAAAATTGACAAGTTTTTTCTTCAAAACTTTATGTTTACTTGCAAAGATGCAACATATGATATAGTAAATTGTATCTGATTGTCAATTCTACCAACCATACTTTAACAAAATATTTAGTAATTGGTTTGTATCAGAAATGAATAATACTCCTTAATCTTCTATTTTCACACTCTTTGTTCTTTCCTACACGTCAAACTGGACAGAACACCAGATGGGTTTTGCCTTGTTATTGGCTCATGGGCTCGTGGTTTTAAAGAGAACTCAACCAGTGATGTCATATATAGCAGCTCATCTATTAGGAAAAATATGGAATTCACTATTTGGGAGGTAACTCAATGTTGACATAGAGTACCAGTCCACGAAGCCCGACTCTAAGTCCAATGTATCAGGTATTTAAATTTCAAACCCGAGTAATAGTGGGTCTTAGGTACAATGAATCTAGATTGAATAAGATATTTTTAAAATTCTGACTATTTTTAAAATGCTGACTATTCAAAATCTAAAATAAACAAATTTGTTGTTGGCTCATGTGCTCGGGGTTTTAAAAGATAACTCAATTAGTAATGTCATATACAGCAGCTCATCTGTTAGGAAAATGGGGAATTCACTTTGGGAGGCAACTTAATGTTGACATAAAGTGCCAGTCCATAAAGCCGGACTCAAGTCCAATGTATCAGGTATTTATATTTCAAAACTGAGTAATAATATATCTCAAAATGAATCTAGCTTAAATAAGATTTTTTTTAAAATTCTGACTATTCAAAATGTACAATAAACAAATTAGTTGACTCGGTACTATAGATAAATGATATGGACTAGTACAACCGCAGAACGGTGTAATAACCGACCGTTTGATTATATAATTTGAAAAAAGAAATATTTGCTGCACTTTTGAATTAATCGCAACATCAACAATAACATATTTGATAAGATATCAATTGCGTTATTATAAACAAAACTACAAATATTGACGAATAAATACATATTAAAAAATATTTTTCAATTAACGATTAACTACTGAAAATGATATATTACTAGAGTATATAAATGTAGAATTTTAATATTCAACTAACATGTACAGTAATTAATTTTACACGGTCAAACACATTAAACATGGTCATAATAATAAACTAACATAATAACATAATGTATAGATATGACAACTTAAGTAGTCAATATGAGTTGTATGATGCATATAAGAATTTCAACATTGATACTAAATGGTCCGCTATCAACATAACACTTCAGCATCTATAAAGTTGTAGGGAACCCAATGAACAATATTGTATACACCAATTTCGTTGATAGTAGAAGCCATGTGATTATAATTGTTGCAAATGATAAGCCTATTTTATGTGTGCCATACTGCTACAATACAAACATGCCTAGTAGTGTGTAGATGCAGTGGGAATATCAGAATCTGCAAAATACGTAATCGAATAGGCGACATTTTAGTTTTTCCATATTAAAATAAATCAATGATATCCTATATCAAAATAAAATTAACTAAACCTTGTAAAATATATTAATCTTGAAAATACATTAAACATGATCCATGTATCCAGGAGAGAAGAAGCTGGGAAAAAATTGATGCTTATGAAAGTGTGTAACAGCCCTAAAAAGATTGATCACTTCTTCTATGGGTTGTAATTGGGCCGAGTTGAGTCAAGTGAGTTGTACTCGAGCATGTCTATATATATGTACTGGTATAGGTGTTTGTAATCAGTGTGAAGAAATCTGAATATCAAATTACTTCTTTTTCATTTTCCAGTTTGATTGCAAACTTAGTTTAGTTCTATTACCATTAGCTCTTGTTAATTAGCTTAGTTTCCTGTTAGTTGCAATCTTCTTTTAATTCCAGTTTTTTCTTTATCTATCTTTCTATTACATTTCCCTGTTCTTAGATTTCTACACGTATTCAATTTCAGTTTTTGTTCATATTTCCTGTAGCTTACAACTTATCGGTTCTTGTTAATTTCTAAATTCACATCTCCTATTATATTTTCTTTTAGTTCTTTATACCTGCCATCTCATGTCAGTTCTAGTTTTCTGCAAAGTTTCAGATCATTACAACTATCTTGTTAATATCTGTTCTTGTTCAGATTTCTGCATTATTCAATTACATTTTCTAGTAATTCTTGCTTTTCTTTATCTATTCTTCTTGCTTGCAATCATTTCCAATTTAATTGCTTAGTAAATCCTCAGTTTATCTCTCATTTTCATTCATTTCTGTCGTAACTTGCTATATTTCATCACCTGTACAAATAAACTGCCACTATATCACCTTCATCATCATCAAAACACCATACAACGTCACCAGAAATCGCTGCTATCTCCATAACAATTGCTTCAGACCCATCTGCGCCTTACAATTTGGCATCATAGCTGATGACTGGGGCAACCTCTGACAACCAGTTAGATCCTAACTTCGCTAGCACATATTCTCAAATTTTACCTCCAAATCAAGGTCTAGCATGGACATGGCAAATAGAAATCAAGAACCAACCCCTTTACCCTCTTCCACAACCACCTATATACTATCAAGATCCTCATCTTCCAAACCCATACAGCACCCTTCATATGCCAGTATTCCCTCAACCAGCGCCCTATCAACCAGTTCCAATAACCTTTGCTCCAAATCAGCACGAACCTCTTCTTTCCAGTAATTCAAGAAACTATTTCCCAAGCACAAGAACTGATGCTAACAATACCCTTAACATCCTTCAAACCCAAGATTTTGAATCACCATCATGGCTAATATTTGAATTGGAACATTCAATCAAGATTCTAGAATCAATGGAGCTAAGCACCATAATGATGTTCATCGAATCTATCAACAAAAATATTGGTGATGTTATAACTTCCCTTCAAAGCAGCCTATTAGCAACGTCTCTTTCAAAGTTTGAGAAAAAAAGGATTACTGGTCTTTCTTACAGGCTTGGGACATTTGCATCGAGTTTACAAAACAATATCCTATAGGTTATGATTCATGTATCAATGAATTCGGATTCTTCGCTGTGATCTTGGATGAACTATTAAAGAATTCTTGTATTACTGCAACTAAATGTGTACAGGCTGATTCTTCTTTATGTGGAAATGAATTGTCCAGTCCCCAAATCCTTGATGATCTGACTGCTAAAGATGACTTGTTGTCTGATGCTAGTTGCCTACTTGTAGACCAAGACACTGTTGTTATTCAAACAGCCCATGATATAGTATCGTTATCTGAAATTGAAATAATGGAGGAAAAAGTCCCCTTTCAAATAAAAGTAGACACTGAAGCCATATTTTCATGTCAAGATTCATGCGAGAATGGAGACATAGATTTGAATATAAAGGAATCACTTGATATGGTTTTTGAAGAAGTGATCATTTTGGAGACTATATTAAAAAGTGCAGATGAAGAAAAACAAACAAACAAGGTAGCAGTTCAACCTGCATGTGATGCATTTTATCAACCATCAATGGTTGTTCTCAAAACATATATTATGATTATAATAAGATCAGGTGATTCCATTATGGGTTTAAGTGAATTTTTTTTGCTCATTGAGGCTGTTAACACAATTTATATTGAGGAAGACAAGGAAACATTCTTCGCATTTGAAGCTATCATTTTCAATGAGAACTCATACAAACCATATAAATCACCATGGCCACCTCCTTTGCTATCACCCGACCTTGAGGACAAGGTCGTTTTGAAGGGGAAAGGAGTCGTAACAGCCCTAAAAAGATTGATCACTTCTTATATGGGTTGTAATTGGGCCGAGATGAGTCAAGTGAGTTGTACTCGAGCATGTCTATATATATACTGGTATAGGTGTTTGTAATCAGTGTGAAGAAATCTGAATATCAAATTACTTCTTTTTCATTTTCCAGTTTGATTGCAAACTTAGTTTAGTTCTATTACCATTAGCTCTTGTTAATTAGCTTAGTTTCCTGTTAGTTGCAATCTTCTTTTAATTCCAGTTTTTTCTTTATCTATCCTTCTATACATTTCCCTGTTCTTAGATTTCTACACGTATTCGATTTCAGTTTTTGTTCATATTTACCGTAGCTTACAAATTATCGGTTCTTGTTAATTTCTAAATTCACATCTCCTGTTATATTTTCTTTTAGTTCTTTACACCTGCCATCTCATGTCAGTTCTAGTTTCCTGCAAAGTTTCAGATCATTACAACTATCTTGTTAATATCTGTTCTTGTTCAGATTTCTGCATTATTCAATTACATTTTCTAGTAATTCTTGCTTTTCTTTATCTATTCTTCTTGCTTGCAATCATTTCCAATTCAATTGCTTAGTAAATCCTCAGTTTATCTCTCATTTTCATTCATTTCTGCCGTAACTTGCTATATTTCATCACCTGTACAAATAAACTGCCACTATATCATCTTCTTCATCATCAAAACACCATACCAGAAATCGCTGCTATCTCCATAACAATTGCTTCAGACTCATCTGCGCCTTACAATTTGATATCAGAGTTGATGACTGGGCAACCTCTAACAACCAGTCAGATCCTAACTTCGCC
This sequence comes from Allium cepa, assembly GCA_030765085.1. Lineage (NCBI taxonomy): Eukaryota > Viridiplantae > Streptophyta > Magnoliopsida > Asparagales > Amaryllidaceae > Allium > Allium cepa. The sequence continues at coordinate 516,043,024 of CM060941.1, forward strand.
AACACATATTCCCAAATTTTACCTCCAAATCAAGGTCTAGCATGGACATGGCTAAGAGAAATCAAGAACCAGCCCCTTTACCCTCTTCCACAACCACCTATATACTATCAAGATCCACATCTTCCAAACTTATACAGCACCCTTCATATGCCAGTATTCCCTCAACCAGCGCCCTATCAACCAGTTCCAATAACCTTTGCTCCAAATCAACAAAAACCCCTTCTTTCCAGTAATTCAAGAAACTATTTCCCAAGCACAAGAACTGATGCTAACAATACCCTTAACATCCTTCAAACCCAAGATTTTGAATCACCATCGTGGCTAATATTTGAATTGGAACATTCAATCAAGATTCTAGAATTAATGGAGCTAAGCACCATAATGATGTTCATCGAATCTATCAACAAAAATATTGGTGATATTATAACTTCCCTTCAAAGCAGCGTATTAGCAACGTCTCTTTCAAAGTTTGAGAAAAAAAGGATTACTGGTCTTTCTTACAGAATTTGGGACATTTGCATCGAGTTGACAAAACAATATCCTATAGGTTATGATTCATGTATCAATGAATTCGGATTCTTCGCTGTGATCTTGGATGAACTATTAAAGAATTCTTCTATTACTGCAACTAAATGTGTACAGGCTGGTTCTTCTTTATGTGGAAATGAATTGTCCAGTCCCCAAATCCTTGATGATCTGACTGCTAAAGATGACTTGTTGTCTGATGCTGGTTGCCTACTTGTAGACCAAGACACTGTTGTTATTCAAACAGCCCATGATATAGTATCGTTATCTGAAATTGAAATAGTGGAGGAAAAAGTCCCCTTTCAAATAAAAGTAGACACTGAAGCCATATTTTCATGTCAAGCTTCATGCGAATGGAGACATAGATTTGAATATAAAGGAATCACTTGATATGATTTTTGAAGAAGTGATCATTTTGGAGACTATATTAAAAGGTGCAGACGAAGAAAAACAAACAAACAAGGTAGCAGTTCAACCTGCATGTGATGCATTTTATCAACCATCAATCGTTGTTCTCAAAACATATATTATGATTATAATAAGATCAGGTGATTCCATTATGGGTTTAAGTGGATTTTTTTTGCTCATTGAGGCTGTTAACACAATTTATATTGAGGAAGACAAGGAAACATTCTTCGCATTTGAAGCTGTCATTTTCAATGAGAACTCATACAAACCATATAAATCACCATGGCCACCTCCTTTGCTATCACCCGACCTTGAGGACAAGGTCGTTTTTGAAGGGGAGAGGAGTTGTAACAGCCCTAAAAAGATTGATCACTTCTTATATGGGTTGTAATTGGGCCGAGTTGAGTCAAGTGAGTTGTACTCGAGCATGTCTATATATATACCGGTATAGGTGTTTGTAATCAGTGTGAAGAAATCTGAATATCAAATTACTTCTTTTTCATTTTCCAATTTGATTGCAAACTTAGTTTAGTTCTATTACCATTAGCTCTTGTTAATTAGCTTAGTTTCCTGTTAGTTGCAATTTTCTTTTAATTCCAGTTTTTTCTTTATCTATCTTTCTATTACATTTCCCCGTTCTTAGATTTCTACACGTATTAAATTTCAGTTTTTGTTCATATTTCCTGTAGCTTACAAATTATCGGTTCTTGTTAATTTCTAAATTCACATCTCCTGTTATATTTTCTTTTAGTTCTTTATACCTACCATCTCATGTCAGTTCTAGTTTCCTGCAAAGTTAACAACTATCTTGTTAATATCTGTTCTTGTTCAGATTTCTGCATTATTCAATTACATTTTCTAGTAATTCTTGCTTTTCTTTATCTATTCTTCTTGCTTGCAATCATTTCCAATTCAATTGCTTAGTAAATCCTCAGTTTATCTCTCATTTTCATTCATTTCTGTCGTAACTTGCTATATTTCATCACCTGTACAAATAAATTGCCACTATATCATCTTCTTCATCATCAAAACACCATACAACGTCACCATAAATCGCTACTATCTCCATAACAATTGCTTCAAACCCATCTGCGCCTTACAATTTGGTATCAGAGCTGATGACTAGAGCAACCTCTGACAACCAGTCAGATCCTAACTTCGCCAGCACATGTTACCAAATTTTACTTCCAAATCAAGGTCTAGCATGGACATGGCAAGAAGAAATCAAGAACCATCCCCTTTACCCTCTTTCACAGCCACCTATATACTATTAAGATCCTCATCTTCCAAACCCATACAGCACCCTTCATATGCCAGTATTCCCTCAACCAGCGCCCTATCAACCAGTTCCAATAACCTTTGCTCCAAATCAGCAAGAACCCCTTCTTTCCAGTAATTCAAGAAACTATTTCCCAAGCACAAGAACTGATGCTAACAATACCCTTAACATCCTTCAAACCCAAGATTTTGAATCACCATCATGGCTAATATTTGAATTGGAACATTCAATCAAGATTCTAGAATCAATGGAGCTAAGCACCATAATGATGTTCATCGAATCTATCAACAAAAATATTGGTGATATTATAACTTCCCTTCAAAGCAGCGTATTAGCAACGTCTCTTTCAAAGTTTGAGAAAAAAAGGATTACTGGTCTTTCTTACAGAATTTGGGATATTTGCATCGAGTTGGCAAAACAATATCCTATAGGTTATGATTCATGTATCAATGAATTCGGATTCTTCGCTGTGATCTTGGATGAACTATTAAAGAATTCTTGTATTACTGCAACTAAATGTGTACAGGCTGATTCTTCTTTATGTGTAATTGAATTGTCCAGTCTCCAAATCCTTGATGATATGACTGCTAAAGATGACTTGTTGTCTCATGCTAGTTGCCTACTTGTAGACCAAGACACTGTTGTTATTCAAACAGCCCATGAGATAGTATCGTTATCTAAATTGAAATAGTGGAGGAAAAAGTCCCCTTTCAAATAAAAGTAGATACTGAAGCCATATTTTCATGTCAAGCTTCATGCAAGAATGGAGACGTAGATTTGAATATAAAGGAATCACTTGATATGGTTTTTGAAGAAGTGATCATTTTGGAGACTATATTAAAAGGTGCAGATGAAGAAAAAAAAACAAACAAGGTAGCAGTTCAACCTGCATGTGATGCATTTTATCAACCATCAATGGTTGTTCTCAAAACATATATTATGATTATAATAAGATCAGGTGATTCCACTATGGGTTTAAGTGAATTTTTTTTGCTCATTGAGGCTGTTAACACAATTTATGTTGAGGAAGACAAGGAAACATTCTTCGCATTTGAAGCTGTCATTTTCAGTGAGAACTCATACAAACCATATAAATCACCATGACCACCTCCTTTGCTATCACCCGACCTTGAGGACAAGGTCGTTTTTGAAGGGGAGAGGAGTTGTAACAGCCCTAAAAAGATTGATCACTTCTTATATGGGTTGTAATTGGGCCGAGTTGAGTCAAGTGAGTTGTACTCGAGCATGTCTATATATATACTGGTATAGGTGTTTGTAATCAGTGTGAAGAAATCTGAATATCAAATTACTTCTTTTTCATTTTCCAGTTTGATTGCAAACTTAGTTTAGTTCTATTACCATTAGATCTTGTTAATTAGCTTAGTTTCCAGTTAGTTGCAACCTTCTTTTAATTCCAATTTTTTCTTTATCTATCTTTCTATTACATTTCCCTATTCTTAGATTTCTACGCGTATTCAATTTCAGTTTTTGTTCATATTTTCTGCAGCTTACAAATTATCGGTTCTTGTTAATTTCTAAATTCACATCTTCTGTTATATTTTCTTTTAGTTCTTTATACCTGCCATCTCATGTCAGTTCTAGTTTCCTGCAAAGTTTCAGATCATTACAACTATCTTGTTAACATCTGTTCTTGTTCAGATTTCTACATTATTCAATTACATTTTCTAGTAATTCATGCTTTTTTTATCTATTCTTCTTGCTTGCAATCATTTCCAATTCAATTGCTTAGTAAATCCTCAGTTTATCTCTCGTTTTCATTCATTTCTGCCATAACTTGCTATATTTCATCACCTGTACAAATAAACTGCCACTATATCATCTTCTACATCATCAAAATACCACACAACGTCACCAGAAATCGCTGCTATCTCCATAACAATTGCTTCGGACCCACCTGTGCCTTACAAAGTGAATTTAGCGTACCCCACTTGAAGTTGATATCTTTTTCTAGGTGTTGCAGAGCAGAAAAGAACATTGGGAATTTTATTTGTTAAAATAGACTATCTAAGTTTAAAAGTAGGGTTCAAGGAATGAGAAGCATGCACTGAGAAAGTATTTCTTCAAGAAACCTGGCAAAACCTGATGATGCAGAAAGCAATGAGTAATAATGAAATATATTATATATTAGAAATAGCTACTTGTCTTTTAGTAAATAAATATATGTATAGTGCTAACTGGATATGATAGGAACAATAACAGCACCTAACAGAGCATGAAATCAGTTGCATTTTTAAGTACCGACTTTTTTTAAAAAAAAATCAGTTGCATTTTTATCAGTTGATTTTGCATCCTCATCATCAAAGAAAAGGCCATCTTCTACTTGATTACCAGAAAGCAAACCAGCTTGTCCATGCCTACACAAAAGTGAGTACAATGCGAAGATTACTTGCATGATGCCACTGATTTTAGGTCACCATAATTCTGCGGATAAATTTTGTATTTAGGCCAATTTTGTAACAAATTACAAGAATAGCCCTCTTTGCAAACTAATAACAAAAATAGACCAGTTAAGGCCACGTAGGGCGCCACGTGTGCTGGCGGCCTCTCAAATGCCGCCAGTACAAGTCTTTTTTGCATACTAACACTGACGGCATTTGAGATGCCGCCAGTTAGCGGCATCCCAAATGCCGCTATATCTGTTGCCCTCTGTTATGTTTGCAGCCCTTTCTCAATGCCACTTCACTCCCCCTTCTCTCAACTCCTCTTCAAAAAAGAAACGAAACCCCCCCCCCCCCCCCCCCAAATCACCGAAAATCAAAATTTCAATGAACCTTTGAACTATGATTTTCCGGTTGAAGACAATATTTCCGAAGACAGCGATGAGGTGGAAATGGAAGTTCCTTTGGATGATGATTTGTGCAATGCACAAATTATGGCAAGGTCAATCGTTGCAAATCTTGGCTTCAACAATGAGATGTTTTCAACCGTAAGCGTTGAGAATGGATTTAAAGTTGGTATGATTTTCGAGACGAAAGCCAAGTTGTTACAACAGCTGAGCGAATGGTCGATTTTGCATGCCGTATCTTTTAAAGCAATAAAATCAAATAAGGTGCCACCTCTTGCTCGGGTTCCTCCGCTCGTCTTCGAAGCACATAACGACGAGTGATATTCCAGTACCAGCTAAGATACTCCTCATCGGTTAGAGTGACATCGTGCTCGTCTTCCGCAGCTAGGAAACGGTTGTTCCATAACTCAATCATCGCTTCGAACTCATCTTCGCCGTATGGAAGCGTGTAATATGGAGCAGGATACGGTAGGTGCTGTCGAAGACCAAACTGTTTCATGACTCTGTCTGGCAGATGGTATGCTAAATCTTCGAAACAAAAAACCATAAGTCATGCCCGCCATAACGTCCTGTCCATTGTATAAATAGCCGGAAGTGCATGAAGGTCTGCTTCGGAATACGGATTCCATGTTATTGCATTGTAATCTAAGACGTCAAACTCGTTCCGGTAGAAGGTAAAATTGCGTCTGGGGGTCATTTTTGTATTCTTCGGGCCAATCCACCTGTAATAGCAACATGTTATACGAAATTCAAATTTACTGTGTCGATACAACAACACTAACAACACTGTTTTACCTTGCTCCATAAGGCTTTGAATTGTCAATTATTTACGTTTTCATAGATATACGACCAACTAGTGTTGAATATGCGCTTTGCGCTATATGATTTTTGTTTGATGATAATAAACATATATACATTCATATAAATGTATTTGGTAATGTACTATTTTGTTTTTTTTTTCATAGTTTAAATAAATATTTGTTGAATAAAATTAAATTACACAGAATTCGAATTTGAATTCAAACAGAACAAGTTAAACAGATTTTTGAATTCAAACAGAAATTTTTATTCAAACAAATATTTATTACAAATTGTAAATAGTACAATTTCATGCTCTCACTATACATGTACATTTTTGATTACAATCACATCACATTTACATCACGACCTTACTACATATCTCTCACACTCATATTTTTTGTCTTCAACTATAATCCAGTTTGAATCCAGCATCTGAGCAATCTGCAAAAATATAAACTAACGCAGTAAAATTGAAAAAAAAATATTTTTGCAATTCAAAAATAAAATATGGTTTTTGAAAATAATATTTGCCTCAGTTATTTGGGTTGTTCGTCATCATTTAAATTTGAATTCATCATACACGAACAACTTGTGACATACACAGTGTATCACTGTATATGCCACAAGGCCGTGCACATCGATATATACACTTGATAATGCTACAGGGACAGGTGAGCACAGGTCAAACCCAAATGCAAAGCCGGGTTCAACGCACGTGCAATATATTTAAAATCACGACACAAGCACAAGGTCAAACCTGAGCTGCAAAACTGGGTTCAACACAGGGCAGGTGCACAGTTACAACCAACTACATGCAAGAGGCAACAAAGACAAATCAGTAGCATGCTAACGAATTATCAAACTTTATCAAACAATGGCAAATACTGCAATGACTACTGCAAGTTTCAGAAAACACCACTGAACCATCAATTATGACCAAATACAGGTGCAAGTGAATCAGATGTCAATGAAGCACGCAAACTGCAGTATACAAGTACAAGACCACCAAGATCAACAATGTCAAGTCAACCAGGCAGCAATGATGAAAGCGTGCAAGTGCAACACAGTTGCAAACAACAGGACAGTGAACAATGAAGTAATGCAATGCTCAAAAGACATAGTACACAAGCCTGCAACTTCAATCCAATTTATTCTTTTAAAATACCAACTGCAAATATCCAAAGCCACAGGAGAACAAGACACAGTACACAAATGCAAGTGCACAACTAAACTCGAGTGGAACAGAGAAGCTATGGTACTAAGATAAAAATGCAAGTGATAGTGAATATGTACAAGTGCAGTGACCAGAAACTCAAGCTTCAAAAAGCTACAGCAACAATGCAAATCATGGAAATGAAACAACTCCACTGACTCAAATGAACATACTAAACAACACAATCAAACTGCAACACAGCAAACACAAATGGAATGCAACAGTGAGGTTCAACATTATCAGAGAACATATGGAAGGGTACAAAAAGCAAACAACAACACGAAGGCAACATGATCAAGAGTTCAGTGCCACAACAATCATGACAACAGCAATACATTATCATGAAGACCAAAATTCACAGTGAAGCCAAATATACACAAGTGCAGATGAACAGATTCAAGCCAAAGTCAAAAATAAATTATCAGTGTTCAACGTCAAAGATCATGGCCGTAGTAATGCAGAGCCATGAGTCACGAAATCAAAACAGTGCCGAGATTGCCTTGGTAATGAAGGAATATAACCAAGTCAAAGCCGGTGGTCATCACAAAATCCAACACGAAGTCAACCAGAGAAAATCACGAAATTGATTTTAAAACCGTGTCAACCAAGGAACCAAGTTTATACGATTATGAAAAAGTCAGAATCAATCTCAAACATTCAAGCATTATCAAGTGGCCGAGATGAATATTTGACAAATTCAAATAAATATATACGATCGAAGATTCAGGAAATCGAACGCATTTAAAACCCTAATCATCATCGGCATTTTCGATTCGATCGAGTTCGAGTATCAAATTAAAAAAGCAAAAGGAGACAGCACATACCGAATTCACAAGCATCAAAACTCGATCGAGCAACTGCAAGCAAGCTAGGGCAACAAATCACAGGCCAATTGAAGAAACCAGAGCCATAATTGCAACGAAGGAACGAAGCCCTAATTGCGACGAAGAGCCGAAGCCCTAACTGGATCAAAAGGGAACGAAGCCCTAACTGGAACGAAGCCGCCATTCTTTTTCTCACGAACAAATAAAAAGAGGATCGGGCGAAATAAGGAAAGTGGGCCGGTGTTCAAAAACAAAAGGGGGTCTTTGTTTTTTTTAATTAATATTGTTATATTAATAATGTTAATTAGTTTAGGGCTATTTCGTTCTTAATTATTGTTTTTTCTTATTCTACGAATCAAAGAGTTTAGGTAAATCACCACCTAGGTTTTAGGTTGTGTCTGATTGTCTATTTAGAGTTAGTTCAGTAAGCAGGGGTTGCGAGTTTGCAAAACTCTATAGGCGGTAGCAGGGTTTGCAAGTCTGTTAGAGTGTTTGTAAGCGTGATACTGTTTAATTCTAATAGAAATCTGGGAATGCAGCAGTAGGCAGGGGTTGCCGAAGCTGGGTAAATCTTGTGTGTGATTTATTTTCAGTATATTTATTTCTGAAGTTTATTTTTGTATTTAAATTAAGAAAATTTGCTATAACCCTATTCACCCCCCCCCCTCTAGGGTTAATTTAGATCTTACAAGTGGTATCAGAGCCCCGTATATTTTTTTTTAACTCTAGAGTCATGAGTCTACAAAATAATGCTTTTTCTGAGGGGCAATCTATTGCTAGGCCACCCATGTTTAACGGGAACGATTATGCTTATTGGAAAGTTAGGATGGGTATCTATCTCAGTTCTGTTGATTATGAAGTTTGGGATATTATTGAAACTGGCTATAAACCCCCCACTATAATCGTTGGTGATACTGAGATTCCTAAACCTAAGGATAGGTGGGATGCAAACGATAAGAAATTGAAAACGACAAATGCTAAAGCCATGAATGCTTTGATATGTGCTCTAGATAAAAATGAATTTAATAGAATTTCTCATTGTACAACAGCACAGGAAATATGGCATACTTTGGAGGTGACACACGAAGGAACTTCTCAAGTCAAGGAGTCTCGGCTAGCCCTGTTCAGCAATGAATACGAAAACTTTGTGATGGACAAAGGCGAGAGCATAAAGGATATGTTTGGACGTTTTTCAACCTTGGTATACAATGCTAGAGCGCTTGGGAAGGTATTCACTGAGGTAGAGCTTGTGCGAAAGATACTACGAGTTTTACCAATGAACTTTGAGGCAAAAGTCACGGCAATCCAAGAATCGAAAGATCTAAGCAAACTAAGCATGGAGGAGTTGATTGGAAACTTGATGACATATGAGCTTGAGCTAAAAGCAAAGGAAGAACGCAATAACTCCGAACCAAAGAAGAAGACGATTGCCTTAAAGAGCAATGAAGAAAGCGATGAAGAAGAAGAAGATCCAATTGAAGAGCTTGCAATGGCTGTCAATAATCTTAAAAAATGGTCAAGATTCAAGTCACGAAAGAAGAAAACAAGTGGTAATAAGTCAAAGAATTCTGACGATTCCGACAATGAATTGACATGCTATAACTGCAAGAAGCCTGGCCACTTCAAACAAAAATGTCCACTTCTCAAAAACAACAAAGGAAAGAAAAAGAAAAGGAAGGCTTTTGCAGCAACTTGGGATGATGAAGAAGGAGAGGAAGTTTCAAATAATAGCTCAGAGGAGGCTAACTTGTGTCTTATGTCAAAATCGGATTCAGAAGCAAGCCTAGAGGAATCTAGTGAGGTAAGTAACTATTCTTATAAAGAACTTGTTTCAATGTGTTGTGATTTTACTAAAATGATTGATACTCTTGAATCTAAAATTGAAAAACTAAAATCTGATAGGAGAGAACTTGTCCATGAAAATTCTAGGCTAGAAACTGAAATTGAAAATATTCAAAACCTAGAATGTAAAAAATGTAAGATTTTAGATTCAGAATTATCAAAACTGAGGAAAAACTTTGAAAGTCTTGAAAGTGAAAACTTGAATCTTAAGGAAACCATCGACACTAGGAGAAAGGATTTTATTAATCGATGCACCTCACTTGTTACTGAAAACTCAACATTAAAAACCAAAGTCCAAAGTCTTGAGAAATCTTTGAATAACTTTTCAAGAGGCAAAAAATCTTTCAACATGCTATTAGGAAATCAAATTTTTGCTAACAACGGGAAAGGACTAGGTTTTGGGAAAACACAAGTTGATGATAATGCAAAATATAAGAATGTCTTTGATAGATGTGAAATATATAAATGTCGTGATGAAAATGATAGTCATAGGAACAAGAACACAAAATTTATACAAGTTTGGGTTCCTAAGAATTCTAAAAACAAATTTCATGTTTATTGGAATAAAAATAAAAGGACTAAACAAGTATGGATTCCAAAGAGATTGTTTATTCACAATGCTTCTATCACAAATAACATTGGACCTAAGAGTTTCTCTAGGTCATCTTCCTCTCTTCTTATGTAGGTCTGTTGGCGGGCTAAGGAACAACAAGAATGGTTTCTAGATTCAGGTTGTTCTAGACATATGACAGGTGACAAATCGAAGTTCCTTAGCTTAGAGAATTTTAAAGGTGGAAATGTGATCATGGGAGACAATAGCAAGTGTAAGATTATTGGAAAAGGTGAAGTTGGTAACGGTATTTTTTCTTTGACTAATGTTTTATACGTTGAAAATATGCATCACAATCTCATTTCTATTAGCCAACTATGTGACAAAGGTATGAACGTGATTTTTGATAGTGATACTTGCAAAATTATTGATAAATCTTCTAGTAACATTGTTTTTATGGGCAAAAGAAAAGGGAATGTTTACTCACTTTCATTTGATAATCTAAAACTTTCTAGATGTTTAGTAGCCACTGACGAAGAGGCATATTTATGGCATAGGAGACTTGGACATGCTAGCATGAGTCTCTTAGAAAAACTCGAATCAAAAGAATTAGTCAGAGGGTTACCACATCAGAAATTTAAAAATAATAAAGTGTGTAAAGCATGTTCCTTGAGCAAGCTTAGTCGATCATCATTTCATCCTAAAAACATTGTTAGCACATCAAGGGTCCTTGAATTAGTTCACATGGATTTATTTGGACCAAATGAAATTTCAAGCTTGAATGGAAAACGTTATTGTTATGTATTGGTTGATGATTATTCTAGTTTTACATGGGTTTACTTTTTAGCCAAAAAGTCTGAATCTTTCGAATATTTTTCAAAGTTTGCAAAACTTGTTCAAAATGAAAAAAGAGTTACAATTAAAACCTTGAGAAGTGATCATGGAGGCGAATTTGAAAATTTTGAATTTGAAAATTTTTGTGAAGAAAACGGTTTAAAACATGAATTTTCTGCTCCACGAACACCTCAACAAAATGGGGTGGTTGAAAGGAAAAATCGTACATTACAGGAATTGGCTAGATCCATGTTAAGTGAGTATAAGCTACCTCTAATCTTTTGGGCAGAGGCAGTGAATACTTCGTGCTATGTAATGAATAGAGTAATGATTAGACCAATACTTGGCAAAACGTCTTATGAACTGTGGCATGAAAGGAAACCTAACATTTCTTATTTTCGTATATTTGGGTGTCCTTGTTTCATTCTTAACACAGGTGATCAACTTGGAAAATTTGAATCAAAGGCTGATGATGGAATTTTCATGGGCTATTCAACAAGGAGTAAGGCTTACAGGATATATAACAAACGAACGAAGACAATTGTTGAGTCAATCAATGTGAAATTTGATGAATCTGATCTGGAAAAAACGACTGAAAGGATGGTTGACGATGGAGTAGATCCTGAAGGCACTGAAGAAGGGACATTTAGTAAGAAAACTGAAAGGAGGACTGTTGATGCTGATAAATTAAAGTTCAAACCTAATCATCCTCCTGAATTAATTATTGGTGATCCTACGGAAGGTATACGTGCTCGTTCCTCATTTGATGAAAATTTATGTGCGTTTTGTTGTCATAGTGGTTTTATTTCTGAAATTGAACCTGATTCTGTTGAAATGGCTCTTAATGATGATAATTGGTTTTTAGCAATGCAAAATGAACTTAATCAATTTGAGAGAAACAAAGTCTGGAATTTAGTTCCTAGGCCTAATGACTATCCAATCGTAGGGACTAAATGGGTGTTTAAAAATAAATTTGACGAATCAGGAAATGTAATTAGAAACAAGGCTAGGTTGGTTGCAAAAGGTTATAACCAAATAGAAGGCATAGACTTTGATGAAACATTTGCTCCAGTTGCTAGGTTAGAAGCCATTAGAATCTTGCTAAGTTTTGCATGTTACAAGGGTTTCAAACCTAAATAAACAAATGGATGTAAAAAGTGCCTTTTTGAATGGTGATTTAAAAGATGAAGTTTTTGTTGAACAACCACCCGGTTTTGAAAATCATGAATTTCCAAATCATGTGTATAAGCTAGAAAAAGCATTATATGGTCTTAAGCAAGCACCAAGAGCTTGGTATGACTGCCTCTGTACATACCTTTTGGAAAATGGTTTTAAAAAGGGAAGTGCTGACACGACTCTGTTTCTATTACATAAAGAACATGATTTTTTGATTGTTCATATTTATGTGGATGATATTATTTATGGCGCTACTAATGAACTTTTGTGTGAGAATTTTGAACAAGTCATGCAGGCTAAATTTGAGATGAGTTTGGTTGGTGAATTGAAATACTTTCTTGGATTTCAAATTAAGCAAAGCAGTGATGGTATCTTCATTTCACAATCCAAATATGTGTTGGAGCTATTGAAGAAATTTGGAGTCGAAAATTCCAAACCATTGAGAACTCCTATGAGCCCATCAACAAAGTTGGACAAAGATGAGAAAGGAATTGCAATTGATCAAAAGAAATATCGAGGGATAATCGGTTCACTTCTCTATCTTACTGCTTCTAGACCTGATATTATGTTTTCTGTATGCTTGTGTGCACGTTTTCAAGCTAATCCCAAAGAATCTCATTTAAAAGCTACTAAACGAATTTTGAGATATCTTTCACACACACACAAATTTGGACTATGGTACCCCTCTTGTGAAAATTTTGATTTAGTAGGTTATTCCGATGCTGATTATGCTGGTTCATTAGTTGACAGAAAAAGCACTAGTGGAACATGTTTCATGCTAGGACATTCATTAGTCTCATGGTCAAGTCGGAAACAGAATTGTGTTGCATTATCCACCACTGAAGCAGAATATATTGCTTTGGGAAGTTGTTGTGCTCAAATTCTATGGATGATGCAAACTCTTTCTGATTTTGGCTTAGTCTATAAACAAGTCCCATTAAAATGTGATAGTAGGAGTGCTATAGATTTGTCAAATAATCCTGTTCATCACTCTCGCACAAAACACATTGATGTGAGACACCATTTTCTTCGAGATCACATTGCTAAAGAAGACATTTGCATTGAATATATTTCAACAGAAACTCAACTTGCTGATATTTTCACAAAACCTCTCCCCGAAGACAGATTTTCCAAATTACGTTTAGATTTGGGAATTATAGAGGTTGACTAATCATTTTTTTTTAAATTTTGATTTTTGAATTTGATTCTAAATGACAATTTTTTTTTTAACTAATCTAACTCCCTAATGATTATCGAAAAGATGAATAGTGATTGAAAAAGTGATGAGTGTTGATATTTATCATATATTAAAACTCGAGAAAATATAATTAGGAAATTTCTTTAGAATTTCATAACAAGAGTTATAAAAACTTTTTGTTGGGTAATAATTCCATGACCATTTCTATTTCTATCATCTTTCTATCAAACATTACTCATCAAGATCATATTTAGTATGTAAATTTGTGGTAGTTTACAAAGGAAATCATTTGTTCTTCAATATCTTTAAATCAGTAAAGGAAATTATTTGTGCTTCAATTTATTATATTCAGCAATTAAATATAAATACTCAAAGTATTCACTCTCATTTAAAAGTCCTCACGGTCATGCATGGGTGAATTACTTGGATTTTTGATTATGTGCTTCCATGCTCATTTAAAAGTCCTCACGGTTATGCATGTATGGAACGCATATTAAAAATAATTGATTTAATAGACAAGTTGATTCTAATCCCATTTAAAAGTCCTCACGGTCATGCGTGGTTAGAAGATACTTGATTTCATTTTTTTTAAATTAAATTGGAATACTACTAATCTCATTTAAAAGTCCTAACGGTTATGCATGGTTAGTAGATATTCAAATTTCCAGAAATAAATATACCACAAATAGACATAACTATATGAATTTTTGATGATTCTATCTTCATCACTTCTGAAAGTGGAATATGCGCTTGACAAGGGTAATTATGATTTTTGTTTGAATTTTATTGAAATTTGATATTTATATTTAATTGAGTCAAATGTTTGATTCATGTCGATCATTTCATCCCTATTTTATAACACTGTTATTCTTTTGCTGATAACAAAAGGGGGAGAGAAAAGTTAAGATTTTTGTCGAATAGAATCAAGCAAAGGTCAAATAATTTTCATTGTGCATATAGGCTCTCTTATATATTTCTATGCATATATGTAGGGGGAGCATTGTGTAGAGAGGGAGCATTCAAATAGGGGGAGCAAATGAAATTATCAAATACATTTAATATATTCAAAATCTTAAATATATGTTTGTTATCATCAAAAGGGGGAGATTGTTGAATATGCGCTTTGCGCTATATGATTTTTGTTTGATGATAATAAACATATATACATTCATATAAATGTATTTGGTAATGTACTATTTTGTTTTTTTTTCATAGTTTAAATAAATATTTGTTGAATAAAATTAAATTACACAGAATTCGAATTTGAATTCAAACAGAACAAGTTAAACAGATTTTTGAATTCAAACAGAAATTTTTATTCAAACAAATATTTATTACAAATTGTAAATAGTACAATTTCATGCTCTCACTATACATGTACATTTTTGATTACAATCACATCACATTTACATCACGACCTTACTACATATCTCTCACACTCATATTTTTTGTCTTCAACTATAATCCAGTTTGAATCCAGCATCTGAGCAATCTGCAAAAATATAAACTAACGCAGTAAAATTGAAAAAAAAATATTTTTGCAATTCAAAAATAAAATATGGTTTTTGAAAATAATATTTGCCTCTGTTATTTGGGTTGTTCGTCATCATTTAAATTTGAATTCATCATACACGAACAACTTGTGACATACACAGTGTATCACTGTATATGCCACAAGGCCGTGCACATCGATATATACACTTGATAATGCTACAGGGACAGGTGAGCACAGGTCAAACCCAAATGCAAAGCCGGGTTCAACGCATGTGCAATATATTTAAAATCACGACACAAGCACAAGGTCAAACCCGAGCTGCAAAACTGGGTTCAACACAGGGCAGGTGCACAGTTACAACCAACTACATGCAAGAGGCAACAAAGACAAATCAGTAGCATGCTAACGAATTATCAAACTTTATCAAACAATGGCAAATACTGCAATGACTACTGCAAGTTTCAGAAAACACCACTGAACCATCAATTATGACCAAATACAGGTGCAAGTGAATCAGATGTCAATGAAGCACGCAAACTGCAGTATACAAGTACAAGACCACCAAGATCAACAATGTCAAGTCAACCAGGCAGCAATGATGAAAGTGTGCAAGTGCAACACAGTTGCAAACAACAGGACAGTGAACAATGAAGTAATGCAATGCTCAAAAGACATAGTACACAAGCCTGCAACTTCAATCCAATTTATTCTTTTAAAATACCAACTGCAAATATCCAAAGCCACAGGAGAACAAGACACAGTACACAAATGCAAGTGCACAACTAAACTCGAGTGGAACAGAGAAGCTATGGTACTAAGATAAAAATGCAAGTGATAGTGAATATGTACAAGTGCAGTGACCAGAAACTCAAGCTTCAAAAAGCTACAGCAACAATGCAAATCATGGAAATGAAACAACTCCACTGACTCAAATGAACATACTAAACAACACAATCAAACTGCAACACAGCAAACACAAATGGAATGCAACAGTGAGGTTCAACATTATCAGAGAACATATGGAAGGGTACAAAAAGCAAACAACAACACGAAGGCAACATGATCAAGAGTTCAGTGCCACAACAATCATGACAACAGCAATACATTATCATGAAGACCAAAATTCACAGTGAAGCCAAATATACACAAGTGCAGATGAACAGATTCAAGCCAAAGTCAAAAATAAATTATCAGTGTTCAACGTCAAAGATCATGGCCGTAGTAATGCAGAGCCATGAGTCACGAAATCAAAACAGTGCCGAGATTGCCTTGGCAATGAAGGAATATAACCAAGTCAAAGCCGGTGGTCATCACAAAATCCAACACGAAGTCAACCAGAGAAAATCACGAAATTGATTTTAAAACCGTGTCAACCAAGGAACCAAGTTTATACGATTATGAAAAAGTCAGAATCAATCTCAAACATTCAAGCATTATCAAGTGGCCGAGATGAATATTTGACAAATTCAAATAAATATATACGATCGAAGATTCAGGAAATCGAACGCATTTAAAACCCTAATCATCATCGGCATTTTCGATTCGATCGAGTTCGAGTATCAAATTAAAAAAGCAAAAGGAGACAGCACATACCGAATTCACAAGCATCAAAACTCGATCGAGCAACTGCAAGCAAGCTAGGGCAACAAATCACAGGCCAATTGACGAAACCAGAGCCATAATTGCAACGAAGGAACGAAGCCCTAATTGCGACGAAGAGCCGAAGCCCTAACTGGATCAAAAGGGAACGAAGCCCTAACTGGAACGAAGCCGCCATTCTTTTTCTCACGAACAAATAAAAAGAGGATCGGGCGAAATAAGGAAAGTGGGCCGGTGTTCAAAAACAAAAGGGGGTCTTTGTTTTTTTTTAATTAATATTGTTATATTAATAATGTTAATTAGTTTAGGGCTATTTCGTTCTTAATTATTGTTTTTTCTTATTCTACGAATCAAAGAGTTTAGGTAAATCACCACCTAGGTTTTAGGTTGTGTCTGATTGTCTATTTAGAGTTAGTTCAGTAAGCAGGGGTTGCGAGTTTGCAAAACTCTATAGGCGGTAGCAGGGTTTGCAAGTCTGTTAGAGTGTTTGTAAGCGTGATACTGTTTAATTCTAATAGAAATCTGGGAATGCAGCAGTAGGCAGGGGTTGCCGAAGCTGGGTAAATCTTGTGTGTGATTTATTTTCAGTATATTTATTTCTGAAGTTTATTTTTATATTTAAATTAAGAAAATTTGCTATAACCCTATTCACCCCCCCCCTCTAGGGTTAATTTAGATCCTACAACTAGAAGCTAGGTCCATGACCAAAGCTGCAAGTGGGAAACTTAATTTTAGTTACGGTTTTACAAAATACTCAACTATGCAACAACGAATGCCTATGTCTGTACCTGAAGTAGAGTCATACAACCTCCGGCGGACCGTTGTTGGACCAACGCAACTCTCGTAAGCTCCGTATAGGTGAAAGCAAGCACCGCACTACCCCAGGAGTATTGCCGACATGAATCGAAGTCTTCTAACAATGGAAGCTATTGAAGGGCCACTCTTGTCTTCGATCGATCACAAAAAAAACGTTGCGTGATGATGTGCAACATAATACCGCGGGCCCTTTGGGCAATCTGCAAAGGAGAGGCACGACGTGGAATATCACCGGCCAACTGCTCCCTAAACCACGTGGCCAATATCGAATCATTTCCCCACCTCACGTCTTCTGGAGGAGCCAATCCAAGCAAGGGCTCGCACAAATCCATATAATTTATTGGATAATCCGGTTTCAGGATGGGATCCCCGTTAATCGGCAATCCAAGCAATACAGCTACATCTTTCAAAGTTATTGTCATCTCACCTATTCTAAGATGAAATGTAGACGTCTTCGGTCGCCATCTATCGATCAAAGCCATCAAAAGATTTCGGTCGAGCAGTGTATATCCCAACTTATTGACAACACCAAATCCAGCTCTGTCTAACAGTTCCAACACGTCTGGATGCGCTGACGTGACGAGCTTTAAAGTTGATGAATGGTCAATGAAGCCGTTCGGCTTAACCGTCTGTCGATACATAGTAACAGAGCAAAGCAATTATGGTATTTACCACCAATTTGCAGAAGTAATAACAAATTATTTGACCTTGTACCTCCATCATATCGATGTTGTTTGTGCGGTGTTGAGCTTGGAGGTAAAGCATAGTAGGATCGACCGGTCCGGGTGCCATTTCATCGTATTCTACCACAATAACATTGCATAATCATACTCAACTTCAATGGGTATAGAACCATAGATTTCCAACTATACAACTTCATTGTATACGATGTAAAAACAATTAAACATGTGTTCTAGGTGAGTATTCAACTTCATTGTACTATACAATCATAGATTTGCAATCATAGAACAATTTTAGCCCTAAACCCTAAATTGAAAAAATGACAATTAGAGACCAAATCGATAGATTTCATACCTATAGGATGAGCTTGGGACGATGATGAAGCCATAATACAAATTCTAACTAGATTTTGGTAGTTGGAAGCTTGAAATTTTGATTTTTGGTGATTTGGAGGGTTGGGTTGGGTTCTTTTATGAAGATGAGTGGAGAGAATGAGGAGTGGGGTGGTATTGAGGAAGGGATGCAAACATAACAGAGGGCATCAGATATAGCGACATTTGCGATGCCGCTAACTGGCGACATCTCAAATGCCGCCAGTGTTATTATACATCAAAGATGTGTGCTGGCGGCATTTGAGATGCCGCCAGCACACGTGGCGTTCTACGTGGTCAAAACTGGTCTATTTTCGTTAATAGTTTGCAAACTAGGCTATTCTTGTAATTTGTTTGCAAAAATGGCCTAAATACAAAATTAACCCTAATTCTGCCTTCTATAGACATGGTGAACACAAGGCTGCATTGGACTTAGGGAATCAACGGTAACATTTGTTAGGGAGTTTGAGGTGCTGATATGAGTTATATTGGATGGTGGACGTGAACCTGTGAGAGCACATTGCCAACATGAGCTTCCTATGATGCGGACTTACAAGCTCACTTTAGAAGGACACTCGTGTGATCTCGCTCATGATATGGTAACTGTTCAGAAATAGGTAATCAAAAATTATTAGAGCCAGAGTGCATCTAGCAAATATATACGTGTCTGAATCCATCTTTTGTGATTTTCGACCGAGAATTTACAAATCTCATTAATCTGATTCGCAACCCATTTCAGCAGTGGTGTGTGTATGTATTTTTTTTTTTTTTTTGAGGAGAACGGATGTGTGTATGTATTTGAAATCGCATATAATACAACATAATATATCATCGTCAAGGTGCAGAAAGGTTGATTTCTTTACTTGTTTTAGTGTAATTTATCATGAAAACGGTAGTCATATTGTGTGAGTGTAGAATTTCTTTGTTTTAATATACGCAAAAATCAATTTGTCGGCTTGTTTCTACACTAATTTATTAAGAAAAATCGAACTTTTCTGTGTAGGTTCATCGTTATATGAATTAATGCCCTTACTTTCATTTGTATATGGGAAAACCAAGACGATTTCAGAGACCGAGTTCAGCTAAATGAATTTGAAAGCAAGCGATGATAACTAATTATTATAAAACCAATTGACTTGTGTAAGTGGTATCACTTTCAGAATGATGTTAGAGCATTTCCGACCATCCGGGTTGCTAAACGTAAATCAACTAAAAGTCATCCCAACGAAAAAAAGAAAAGAAAAATTAACTGGCTAAATTAAAGCCGGTTAAGGTGTATGCCATGGATTGCAATCCACAGCCATTGGATTGCAATCCACATGCTCACGGCAAATTAATCTGAAGCGGTCATTTAGAAGGCTTTTATAAAGCCAACTAAGGTAACACTAAAAAAATTTTGTTTTAGCCGGCTAAGAACCAACCTTCAAGGTTGCTTTTCCTTGAAGTGGACAACCGACCCCTTGTCGAGGGTCGGTTCTTTCCCAACCGATCCATGGTTGGGAATGGTCTTACTGACTTTCTATGCAAATATGATGGTTAGTGATGTTAGGTTGATGAACGTGAAAGTGATCCTATTCCTAACCATTGTTTTATTTTGCTTCATACCATTTGTTATCGAAAAAAAAAACTAAATAAAACAACTCATAAATCAAGAAGTACTCAAACAAACCGCAAAATATGTTTTGTAAATAAATAATTATGCATTAAAATGTTAAATTAATAAATCATTATGTATTAAAACGACAATCTTTTTGCCATATTAATGCATTACCGGTCTAATAGACTAGTTCAGTTGCCACAGTGAGGATCTATGCTTTGTTTTCTCAATTGAACAAGTCAATCTAAATGCACTATGACTCATTCAATTCGCTTTTCCATTCGAACAAGTCATCATTGGGTTTATTTTAAGAGGGAATTAATTTAAAGGACAAAAATTTGTATATTTTTAGCTTCAAGGACACAACCTCAACATTTTTACCACAAGAACAATAATTCTCCTAAAAATTATTCATAAGGACAAACATTCTTTCAAAACTGCTACCAAACTAAAAATGATACCTAAAAACTGCTACCGATACCTAAAAACTGATACCTAAAAACAGCTATCAATAACTAAAAACTGATATCTAAAAAAAGTTGTCCTTCAGGCAAAAATACTGAAGGTTTGTCCTTGAGGCTAAAATGCTGAGAAAGTGTATCCTTGACAATAATTTCCTGTTGTTAAAGATGTTAGATACTCAAAAGTGCAATTTTGATATATGAATGGTGTTTTAGGTAATTTCCATAGAAGGTTTGCTAACCCCCGATTGCGTTGCTCATTGATTGGACATAATGTATTTTCTACTTGATACTTCACAACTTGATTCCACCAGAAATCCATATTTTAAAACCAACTGCCCATAAGACGGCTATTACAATCCTCAATAAGCAGCGAGCGAGGATGGAATTGTTCATTTTCCAAGTGAATATGATACATAATGCACTGTTTTGAATGTTGATATAACTACGTTTTATGTTTGATAATTTAATACCGATGAATTTTACAATGAAAATATTTCATTGTTTAATAATCTACTTCAAAAACGCTAAATTGCGTTCGTTTAGTCATGGATTCAAGGCTACTTATGGATAAAATCAAATTTATTCAAAGTTATTTCTTTTTCTAGAAAAAAAAAATGAAAAAATTGGAAACTTCTAACAAAAGTAAAGATTAAAAAAAAACGTTTGGAAAGTTGTATGGGGCAAAATAAAATTTTGTTATTGAATGTAAATAAGTTGAAAATTGCACCAATAATTCAGTTTTCTGGAAAATTACACAAAGAAACAATAACAAGTTTCTAGTAAAAAATAAATAAAACTTCGCTCATTTCTCCTACACCTCGTCATAACGCAAGGATTGGCTACACCAATTTACTATTATGCCAACTCATTGATTTTATTTCTAAAATAACATCCGACAAGAAAATTAGGATTTAAAATTCGTTTTCAATGATTTCATCAAAACACGCCGCAACTATTTCAAAATAACATATTGAAAATAAATAACAGAAGTTAATAATGAAAAAAATACCGAAATCATTACCATAGGTGAAGAGAATGATGCCGATCTCATGAGAAACCCCAAATAGGCGAGATGTTACATGCTGACATTTCAGCAAACACCACGTCATCATCAAGTGATTAATGCATTTCATCGAATAGGTTTGGAAACTCTGGCAAATTCATCTTCCCATTAGTATGAGTCAAACACGAAGATTTCTGAAGACTTAATGGGCGATCAAAATCATGAAGAAACCAACAATGACAAGTAAATAAAGAAGGATAGAAGATATGCACCGCGTGCATGTCTGCATGTGCGCAGCTGAAGACTACTGCTTGTTTGATTTGCTTAAGTTGTGATCAATGATGAACTGTCATCAGCAATGGCTAGTTTGATTGAGTCTACTGTTTATCCCGCCTTTTTGCAGGGACGTGACACTAAGAAATTAGCTGGAAATCAAAGACAGTCCGTCCAAAAGATCGGTTATATATTGGTTCACTATGGATAGCGGTAAATTTTTTCCGAGTCCAAATCAAGCTAGAATTGATATGACACGACAATCAAAGCGGCGGAAGCCAACGTTCCAAATTTCAAGTCAATCAGAGTTCGTATGCTCGGGATATGATCGATGCAATTTCAGTAATCACCTTATTCGTATCCATCAAGCTTAGACAATTGTATCCATCAGAAAGCCATAGTTCAAATCGATCTGTTCGCATCCATCAAATCTCCTGTTGTTCGCATCATTCAGTCGCATGTTGATCGCATCGATCAGTTGCCTGTTGCTCGTATCCTTCCACCCTATAGACCTCATCTCGTATCCATCCAGCCTGCTATCTAGCGAAGGCAATCCTCCATCAGTAAGCAAGCTTATTTCGTATCGGTCCATCTTGTGTCCATCGGTGAGCAGGCCTTTCTTCGCATCCACCCAGATCCACTCACTTCGTATCCATCCACGTACGTCCATTTCGTATCGATCAAGCTTTACACGTACTTCGTACTAGTCGACAATAGATCGATACGAGACCTCCCCATCGATATGAAATAGAGCACAGGACATCGATATGAAATGGAGTGCTGATGATCGATACGAAGGAGAGCGCAGATGATAAATACGAAAAGAAGCGCCAAGCATTGATCCAGAGGACACAACACTCGAGAGATACGAAGATGGAAGCAGTCAACTCGACACTAAAAGTGGATCGATCTGAGGAGCAAGTGCCATGTCAACTAGCAGGCACATGCTCGATCGATGCGAAGAGAGAGACACGAAGAGCGATCGATACGAACTAAACGACCATCGAAGGAGCCAAACTTGCATCGATCATAACTTGCAATCCACAAGTCCAAATGCTATGAAATTTTCACAGGAGCTTGCGTATAACCTAAAGAGTTTCTGCCAAATTTTGACTCGATTGGATCAAATTTTGATTGATACAAAGTTCATTCGTATCGATCACGGATCGAGTCGAAATTATGTGGAATCGATCGCGTAGGCCCACTCACGTGCTAGAAGGAGTCTTCTGAGATTTGAGCGAGATATTTGCCTCTCACACCTATAAATAGCGCCCCAGAACCTACAGAAAATGGATGTTTTGGCTGATTGACATCTAGACTCTGCCGAAACTACTTTTGTACTCCATAGCTGCTGTTGTACTTAAATTTCAACATTATAATCTGCTGTTATCCGCTGTAATCAGTTATAATCAGCAAGTGAATAGCAATAAAGTCATCAACTTTAAAGTGGATGTAGGCCGGATTGCCGAACCACTATAAACGCTGTTTTTTACTGCTTTCATTTAAATCTTGTGAGTGTTCTTCATTTTCAATTCTCTACAGACTTGTTATTTGTGATATGTGATCTGTGATTGTATATGGGTGCTTTCAGCGACAATTGGGTGCTTGTGAGAAATTTTGGCGCAAACATTTTGGTGCTTTCACTGAGAGAGCTAATTCAGGGATTCTATCGCTTGGAAATTGAATTTGAAGGCTTTAGGATTCAGATCTAAAAAGCTATGACAAGGCAATCGAGTAGAAGGCAAAGAGCAGAAAGGAGTCAGATGAAGGGAGTCAGGAGGCTTCCTCGGGAGCGAACCAAGCTTCGGTCTTCATCACCAGAGATAAGATGGAGATGATGATGGGAGCTACGCATGAAGAGCTTATGAAAAGATAGGAAGAGATGATGCAGAATTTACTTTAAGGAACTGGACAAACCGGAGTGTAGAATCTGGCTAACACAGCCGCAGGAGATGCTAGAGATAGGGATGGGAGCACGGAGCAACCAAAATTCAGAATGGAGCAGGACCATCTGGCACAGCCCCTGGACTAGGGGGCACTTACCTAGAGCATGTTGACCCAATCCTGGGAAGAGTATCAGCTGGATCCGAGCAATATGGCATTGATAGAGGAGTGGAGACGCCCGTCCACGAGAACAGATTCCAGGCTTCCCTCGTGAACTCGAGGGTCAAATTAGAAGCAACAGATAAGGGCTACAACTTGATGACAGTGACAGATTGGTGGAGATAGTCAGGCGAGCCATGAGAGGCGGACTAGTGAATGGAGATCTGGAAGATGTGAATAGGAGGCCCTTTCCTCCTACGATCAGGCAAGCCAGGAATCCACCAGAATTCAAGTTACCAACATTAGAGATGTATGATGGGAGGACGGATCCTGCAGTTCATCTGACACGATAAATGAGGCATATGGAGGTGTTGGGAGCATCGAAGGAAGTCATGGCCCGGTGCTTCCCATTGTATTTGACAGACACTGCGGCACTATGGTTTAGACAACTGGAGAGTGGCTCCATTGAAACATGGACCGATTTGACCGAGAAGTTTATGAGGCAATTCAGGGTTCGCATTTCGATACCCAAGAGTGTGACGAGTCTGGCAACACTAAAGCAAAGGGCCGGAGAATCATTGAGGAGCTTTCTAACGCGATTCAACAGAGCGGCAACATCGGTGGATCGATCAGATCCATTCATGGTTCTGATGGCAGCTGTATTGGGCAAAATTGATGGCACAGAATTCAAGAATTCAATGACGAGGGATCCCCTTATGGATCTAGGGGAATTTTACCACGAGGCTGAAGGCTTTTTGCGATTAGAGGATGCAGATGCTGAAAGAGAAGAAGCAGAAGTAATCGATGTTTATGCAGTCAAAGGCGAAAATTCCCCTGAAAAAGGTGCAGGAGCTGATAAAGGGAAACAGAAGGCCGAGGATAGTGGTGATGGACCGGACCACGAAAGGAACCAAGATTCACCTCTTGTACTGAGTTGAATGAGACTTTGGAGCGAGTCTACCAGGATACCGGGGGCGGATTCCTTATCGAAAGCCAATGAGGAGGGATCCGACCAGCATTGAGAGAAGGTCAGACAAGTATTGCATATTCTACGAGCTGAATGGTCATAACACGAATGACTGCAGGAACTTGAAGGATGAGGTTGAGGGACACATCCGGAATGGTTTGCTATCGCAGTATGTGAGAAGGGGAACAACCAAGGTGGAACGAGAGCGGCCACTACCTGCATCAAATGGGAACGGCTCAGGATCGGGGCGTCGGCTTGTCATAAATTTGAGATAATGACGAATAAGTGGCAAAACCCATACCGATGCGATTAAGTCGTGTTACACATGTAAAGGATCACAAACGATCCTCAGGCATGCTCCGATACGACTATAAACCGCATCAGTGTGGGTATTTGCACTTGACGTCCCTGTTTTGTTTTTGTTTTCCATTTCTCATGTTTGGACTTGATATTGTTATATTTTTTCTATTGAAAGACTTATTTTGAATGTAAATATGTCATTTTCGATTCCGTAAGGGCTAAGCCACTTACACATGTAAGGAATTGCGAACGGTCCTCAGGCATGGATGGCGTTAAACCGTCATAACAAACAATTCAGAAATTCACTCGGATGTGAAATCTGACATTAATGATACTAAGTCCCCCCGGGCACACACAATTCGTCGCGAATGGCACCCGACCTCGAACGGTCAAAACCCGTCTCGAATGGCACCCGAACGCGAACGGTCATAACTCGCCTCGAACGGCATCCGAACGCGATCGGTCACAACTCGCCTCGAACTGCACCCGACCGCGAACAGTCACAACTTGCCTCGAACGGCACCCGACCGTGATCACCATTCGCCGCGAATGGCACTCGACCTCGAACGGTCACATACCATCTCAAATGACATACGATCTCGAGCGATCGTCATTCACAGTCAGGTAAGACTATCAATCTCTTTGCAGGATATTAACAAAATACAAACATCCATCTTATCGAACTACAAAACACAAATTCCTATCACAAGGCATGTTTTGAGGGGCAAGTGCTATCCCGTCTTTTTGCAAGGACGTGACACCAAGAAATTCGCTGGAAATCAAAGACAGTTCGTCCCAAAGGTCGGTTATGTATTGGTTCACTATGGATATCGGTGAATTTTGCCCGAGTCCAAATCAGGCTAGAATTGATATGACACGACAATCAAAGCGGCAGAAGCCAACGTTTCAAATTTTAAGTCAATCAGAGTTCGTATGCTTGAGATATGATCGATGCAATTTCAGCAACCACCTTATTCGTATCCAAAAGCTTAGACTATTCGTGTCCATCAGAAAGCCATAGCTCGAATCGTTCTGTTCGCATCCATCAAATCGCCTGTTGTTCGCATCGATCAGTCGCACGTTGTTCGCATCGATCAGTCGCCTGTTGTTCGTATCCTTCCACCCTATAGACTTCATCTCGTATCCATCCAGCTAGCTATCCAGCGAAGGTGATCCTCCGTAAGTAAGCAAGCTCATTTCATATCAGTCCATCTTGTGTCCATCGGCGAGGAGGCCTCTCTTCGCATCCATCCAGATCCACTCACTTCGTGTCCATCCACGTATGTCCATTTCGTATCGATTAAGCTTTAAACGTACTTCATACCGGTCGACAACAGATCGATACGAGACCTCCCCATCGATATGAAATGGAGCACAGAGCATCGATATGAAATGGAGTGCTGATGATCGATACGAAGGAGAGCGCAGATGATCGATACGAAAAGAAGCGCCAAACATCGATCAAGAGGACACAACACTCAACGGATACGAAGATGGAAGCAGTCAACTCGGCACTAAAAGTGGATCAATCCGAGGAGCAAGCGCCACATCAACTAGCAGGCACATGCTCGATCGATGCGAAGAATACGACACGAAAAGCGATCGATATGAACTAAGCGACCATCGAAGGAGCCAAACTTGCATCGATCATAACTTGCAATTCATAAGTCCAAATGCTATGAAATTTTCACAGGAGCTTACGTACAATCTAAAGAACGTTCCTTCCAAATTTCGACTCGATTGGATCAAATTTTGATCGATACGAAATTCGTTCGTATCGATCATGGATCGAGTTGAAATTATATGGGCGATTGCGTGGGCCCACTCATGTTCCAGAAGGAGTCTTCTGAGATTTGAGCGAGATATTTGCCTTTTACACCTATAAATAGCGCCTCAGAACATACAGAAAAGGGATCTTTTGGCTGACTGATATCCACACTCTGCCGAAACTACTTTTGTACTCCATAGCTGCTGTTGTACTCAAATTTCAATATTATAATCTACTTTTATCCGCTGTAATCAGTTGTAATCAGCAAGTGAATAGCAATATAGTCATCAACTTCAAAGTGGATGCAGGTCAGATTGCCGAACCACTATAAACACTGTGTTTTTTACCGCTTTCATTTAAATCTTCTGAGTGTTCTTCATTTTTAATTCTCTACATACTTGTTATCTGTGATCTGTGATTGTATACGGATGTTTTTATCGATAATTGGGCATTTGTGACCAATTTTGGCGCAAACATCTACTTTGATTGAGTTGAACCTGAGAATGTATAAATAAGAATCAATAAACGTACATATGTATGAATGAACGAAATTAATAAAAAATCATTTTCTTTTACCTGTGTATGTGCATTGCTCTTCTATTGTTTTTTTTCTTTCACCTACTTCTGTTTGTATAGTAATTCATTTCATTCTTACTACTGAATCATCACCATCTTCTCCTTCTTCAACCTGTCATCTCTTAAACCCGAAACTCCATTGTTACCTGTTCCATTATGATCCAAATCCGAGCATAACACTTGAAGGAGAAGGACCCTACCAATATGTTATCAGAGCCTACTGATGAGCACGATTCTGACCCTCATCAAGATCCTTCATCTCAATCAGAAATTAATAAGGAAGGGCTCTCTTCTCTGAATTCAGCAAACACTCATAACCCTTTTGAGTTATGGCAAAGACAAGACTTAATCAATAACAGAACCATCTTATCACTGAAGAGATTGGAAATAACTACCCAAGATTTATCAATCACCACATCAACTTTGACAAGGCAAAACCAAGAAACTACTGAGAAGCTTGACAACATGCAAGAATTGATGGCAAAAATTTCTCAGAGTTAAAAGATATCAAGAACCAAAAGCCATCTGATCTTCAGATCTGACATTAACAGATCTTCTTCTTTTCCACAAAATTCTTTTCAAAATCCAAGATCAAATGTTTATGTTCCACCTAATAACAGGCTACCAATATTACCCGGACCTGATCCCAATTTTTTTTATCACTCTCCATCAAGACACGTTGATTCTTCTCGTCATCATTCGAAAGACATGGCCAAACTTAATATCAAGATAGATTTTCTAGCTTTTTCTAGTGACCGAGTTATTGATTGGCTTTGACAAGTTGAGCAGTTTTTCAAATACAACCATACTGACATCCAAAAATGGGTACATATATGTTCTTTTCATCTTAAAAAGGAAGATCTGCAATGGTTTTACAGGTACTCTCACACTGTTTTAGATTATGGCCAGTGGTCAGTCTTTAGCAAGGCTATTCAGGTATGATTTCTTTCGAATAATTTAGACAGACCATATGATACATTTTCCTCACTCAAACAAACATCTTATGTTATGCAATATGTTAATCAACTTAAGCAATTAGAGGGAATGATTGAGCATATTACACTTACAAAAAAAATTAGGTGGTTTAAAAGATGAAATTAAGTTTGATGTTATAGCTGCTAATCCACCTGATTTTGATTCTGATGTGGCATTAGCAAAAAAATTTGAAACAAAATGGTTGTGTTAATAGAATAAACAGAAAAAATTCTTTCAAAAATACTTTGCCTTCTTCTCAATTTTTTGAAAGCAATAAAAATTATTCTCAAAAAAAATTTACTTCTAATAATTTTGATAAATTTTCTAAGATAAAGCAAATGACTCTGGAAGAATTATTAGAAAAGAAAAAAAAAGAATATCAACTATGGTTGTAAAGAAAAATATTATTATGGTCATAAATGCAAAACAAAACAAAATCATGTTATGAAAGGAATTATTGATTTATCTGATCAAGATGAATTCTCTGATCAAGACATTACCACTGAAAATCCTTTGCAACTTACTGCTACTGAAAATGCACAAATAAGTGACAACTCTTTATTATCAGTTTCTATCAATGCTTTGCTTGGTATTCCTACTTTACATGCTATGAAAATTAAAGGCATGATCAATAACAAATCAGTTATTTTTTTTAATTGAATCATGATTAACACATAGTTTTATTCATAATTCTTTAGCCAGCAAATTAAATTTACAAAGAAGCCAAGCAAGACATTTGAGGTGCAACTGGCTAATGGCCAGAAATTGCAAGGCAATGAAATTTGTTCTCAAGTTTTACTCACTTGCCAAGGATGTAAAATGCCAATTGACTTATTAGTACTTCCAATGGAAGGATGTCAAGTTGTTTTAGGTGCACAATGGATGAAAGAGTTAGATGAAATTTGTTTATTTTTTTTAGTGAAACTCGAGAAAATGTCTTTAAAAAAGTAACTTGAATTCTATGCGACAAGACAAATTTATTATTTCAGCATTTAGTGAAGAATGGAATTTGAATTATTCATTCAGCTTCATCAGTTTTTATTAGTTGCCATGAGAGAGTTGTTGATTTAAAAAAAATTGCCGAAGTGAGTATTAATAGCTACTTTCTATCCAACAAGGTTATCAACTGGCTATTATCATACAATTTGTTGCGTCATTGCCATCAGACAACATCATCAGCTTTTAGTAGGCGGATCAAAGAAAATAAAAAATTGGAATCAGTTTGGGTTTTTAGTTTCTTAAATAACACTTCTAACATTTTTAGTGTTGCACTTTTTGGGTATAAACTTAAACTTTTTAAAATGTACTTTTAAATTCAAATTACATTTAACATATGTAGATACACTCCCAACTTAGCTGGAATTCAAAATTTTACATTTCATTATTTGGTCAATTGCTCTTATCTTTTAATTAAAGTGGAAACTGTTCATACCTTAATTAAAATGGAAGTTTGCCGTCTATTAAAATCAAGTCAATCAATTATATCTCAATTAAATTTTAAACTAAACTACTTCTACCTTAACTAAAATGAAATTTATGTACACTTAAACTAAAGCTATTTGTTTGGATAAACATGGGATGAATGCTAATCTTAAATCTCTAATATTAATAAAGAAAATTCAATCAACATGATTTACAGGCGTCCTTTTGAAATTTCAAAATTATCCCTCTTTGTTAATGGAATTTTAGAGCTCTTGCCGACTGCCCATACTTTACTATTAATTTATTCTCGATATCACCAACAAAACAATTTGAGATTTGTTGTGATTATAAAAACATTTGCACTTAAATCACACATCAATTCAAAGCAAACATCTTTGGATATTAAATTGTGCGTTATATACTAGTAAACAATAATCAATTTACTCAAGCGAGTTATGGGAACATGTACCAGCAAATCAAACAACAACCAAACAACAATAAAAAATAAGTGTCTGCCAATAAATAAGAGCAAAGTGCAAACTTTATCTAAACAGTTGAACTACATGCTCGTGACATACTTTTTACAGTCCACAAACCAAACCGAATGCCCAAGCATATCGCCAGATATTTCCTAGAAAATACTACAAATAAAAAGGTTGTTGCACATGTACAAAATGCTCCAAATGCATGGAGCACAAATTTTCGAACTTATTCCATACTACTATTTAGTAATCACAGAAACTCTTGTAGTCTAGTAAACCAAAACATTGCTATTATGTGTGATAAAACTATCCATGGGCAGAATAAAAGTTATTCCAATTCCATTCTAAATTCATTTAGTGCATAATGTTCTCGTTCCCTTTGAAACCGCTCCACGTTTAATTTTTTTAAGCTCACTACGATGACACTACCGTTGCTTATTCTGATTGTACTCTTCTATTGCTGCCTGTTCCACTTCCTGCGTCACGCAAAATGGTAATGATACATCTCCTGCTCTATTAAATAATGCTTGGAACCATAGTTTCAGTGAATAGAATAAGTCCTACCCAATTATAGTTACGGTGACCTTTTTTACTAACTAAAGAAAAGTTATATAGTAGGTACAAAAAGTCCGGCTATGAATTTGTAGAAAAATTCTACGCGATTTCAACTGGATGAATACCTTTTACTTGGTCCAAAATCGAATTTAAACTTAAATTGATTAAAGATATTTTTTTAAACGGCCTAAATACTAGTATAACCGCACAACGGTGGAGAAACCGACCGTTCGATTGTATGTTTTTAAAATTTTAAAATTTTCAATTTCAAATCGACAATTTTGAATGTTTTGATTAATATTTAAATTTAAATTCATATTTTCAGATTCAAATCTCAGTTTATTATTTTCCAACATATTATCACTTAATGTTTAAGTATTATTAACAAATTTTTTAAATGTATATTTCTTATCAAAGTTGTACAATCGAACGATCGGTTTCTCCACCGTTGTGCGGTTATACTAGTATTACTTAAACATTAAGTGATAATATGTTGGAAAAGAATAGATTGAGATTTGAATCTGAAAATATGAATTTCAAATTTAAATATTAATCAAAGCATTCAAAATTGTCGATTTGAAATTGAAATTTTAGAATTTAAAAATCATAATAGATTTGAATTTGAAATCTTTGATGCGCAAAATAAAAGGAGAAAGTTTAGAGAAACCGCAATGAGACAAGATCCACGTTTTTAGGGAAACCGCGATGTGACAAGATCCACGTTTTTTTGGCTTCAGAAAAATTGATTTTGGCCAGTGACAGTAAGCAAACCTCCCTAACGGTCGGTTTGAAAATGAACTCATCTTAATTTACGACTGCTATAAAACCAGTACTCCTTATTTACATATGGCGGCACTACATAGAGGTAGTTTTCTCAATATTATCTTTTTTCTTTTTGTTTTGTTAGACATATGTGCCTTGATTTTTCAACTTTGTATACTATTATATTTTCAGCTTTTTTGCTATGTACTATTGTAGCTACATAATGTAATAGATTGCTAGTGTTATGCAGAGTCTTTCTCAAATGATGTTTATTGACTGTCAGCTTTTTAATGGTCGACTATAGTTACTAGCCTAAGCCTATGCAAAGTTTAGAAATATACTGGGGTAATGTTAACATGTATACATTGCTGTTAGTGTTTTGGCAAGACTTGCATGTTGTACGATGCTAGTTCTATGCTGGATTAAA
Source organism: Allium cepa (assembly GCA_030765085.1). Classification (NCBI taxonomy): domain Eukaryota; kingdom Viridiplantae; phylum Streptophyta; class Magnoliopsida; order Asparagales; family Amaryllidaceae; genus Allium; species Allium cepa. Next base: position 516,075,056 of record CM060941.1, read on the forward strand.
AAATAAATTGTAGTGAATGTTGTATTTTCTGTCAATGTCTTTCGACACTTAAAAGTCCTCTATTTTGATTTGCTCCTCTGAGCATTGATATGGTAGAAGATAGACATTCATAAAAGGGAAAAAAAAATCTCTAAGTAGGCCTCGAAATCCAAATTTTCTACACGTGAAAAAAGCACTAAAAAGCCATATTTGCAATCATAAAATGACTTTTTCCTTTATTCGGTTTTCTTTGAAGCGCTTCCTTTTCTGTTTGAATTGTCCACAATATGAAAGAAAAAAAGTTTAGCCTTTTTTAATTGCTAGGGCAAAAATTATTGGAGATGATGAAATTCATTCAGAAGTTGTAAAGTCTGTTATTTTCTGTTATAACATAATTTGAATATATGTGTTACACAGCTATTGGCTTTTCACATAATCTGGTTCTGCAAGAACTTGTAGAATCAGAGTATTGAATATTAAGCTATAAAAAAAAGAAAGGCAGATAAAGAAAGCTTTCATTATATAAGGACAAACAAAGAGAACAAACATACGAAAATAACAAGTCCAAGGAAAAAAAGAAAAAAAAAATTTCTTTTCAACTTTTATTATTCAGTATTCAGCTCTTTCAAAACATGCCCATGCATCAAATTAACCTTCTAGCTTAATATTCCATAAATAGTAAGATTTGGATAAAGAAAATAGTGCACTACAAATGTATTCAAAATTGAGAATAAGTACCTTCTCACAGCTAATTTGGACATTGTTATCGCCCCCCCTCCCACCCCCAAAATTTGTTATGGTGGAAAATTTCGACGGAGGTCTGTCAAGTTTAGACCTTAAATCGGCAGACCCCCTTCGAATTTAAGCTTGAAATTCGATATCTTCCATCAAACGTAGTGCAAAATGTTGGTTATCGAATTTTAACTTTTTTTGATTGTCTCCTTTAACAAATTTTGAAGTGCCAATGACAACACTCGCTAATATTCACTTTGTTTGGCTTCAGATGGTCCGTTTTCACTTTTTTCTACTTCCGGTGAGTCATTTTCAATTTGTTCTGGCTCAAAAGATTGAGTTTCACTTTGTTCTGCTTCAGATGATTCATTTTCACTTTATTTTGCTTCAGCCGATTCAATTTCGCTTTATTTTGCTTCAGATGAATCAATTTCGCTTCATTTTGCTTCAGATGGTTCGATTTTGCTTTCTTTTGCCGTATCTTTGCTTGTACTATGTTTGACTAAAGGCGATTCGACTCCACTTCCTTTTCTTTTGACTTTAACCTTGAGTGTCCATTGAAGCAGGCAGCCCTTCAGGGTGAGGGAGTGCCCTTGAAAGGCGTAGGGGCACTGTATATTCTCCTATAGCAGCAAATGGGGATAGTAAATGAATATTTTCTGGTTGGATAGAAATACCAAGTTGTCTTGCTACCTACACAAATCAAGATATATTTATCTACAGTTTAAAAAAATTAGAATGTAATATTATTAAGAAATAGATGCAAGTTGATAAATTAGAATGTATTTACTAAGAAAAAAGAGTAAATGTAGCGATTATTTGATCTGACAAACAAACTAGTATTGCATATTAAATTTAGAAGGGTGGAGATGTATCATATATAAACTGTAAGCTCAAACTGTTTTATAATATACGTTAAATATTGTGATACGACTTCATATAAATTTAGCATGTAGTGTTGGGAATCATTTACATGGAGATTAAAATGCAATAACAAATGAAACAAGTAAAGGTCATTACGATTGATTTTTTCTTTTACTTTAACACTGTGTTTGCATCAAAATTGGTCACAAATACCCAATTGCAATGGTACATTCACAGATTACAGATGACAAGTATGTAGAGAATAAAAAATGAAGATCACTCAGAAAATTAGTAGGAAAGCAGATAAGAACACAAAATTGATAGTGGTTCGGCAATCCGACCTACGTCCACTTTGAAGTTGATCACTTTATTGATTTTTTTTTTGCTGATTACAATTGATTACAGTGATGAATTTCGAGTACAACAGTAGCCTTGAAGTGCAAAACAAATTCGGCAGAGTCTGAACGTAGAAGAATCCAAAACGTCCCCTTTATGTTGGCTCTAGGATGCTATTTATAGGCGTAGCATGCAAATATCTCGTTCAGATCTCGGAAGACCTCTTCTGGCACATGAGTGGGCCTACGCGATCAATCTCGGGTGATTTTGACCCGATCCGTGATCGATACGAACAAATTTCGTATCGATCAAGATATGATCCAATCGAGTAGAAATTTGGCATGAATATTCCTTAGCTTGTACGTAAACTCCTGTGAAAATTTCATAACATTTGGACATGTAGATTGTGAGTTATAATCGATGCAAGTTTGGGTTTTATGTCGGCTGTCTCATTCGAATCGATCTCGTTGTATCGATTAGTTCGAGTCGATATTGAGCATGTGATTGCAAGTTGTCGTGGCGCTTGATTTTAGAATCGATCTGAAGATCATGCCGAATTGATCGAGTCTCCCCCATGCACGTACCTTGTTTGAATCGATCTTACTTGTTCTTGTTCGAATCGATCGAAGCTACTCTGTTCGTATTGAGTGTCGTGGCTTTGTTCGTATCGATCTAAGTCGAACTATTCGTATCGATTGTGTAGCCTTGTTCATATCGATCGGAGTCGTTCCAACTTGATGGATACGAACAACGGGTAATGTGATGGATACGAATAGATGGACGCGTGTGGGTTGATGGATACGAACAACCGATAATTCGATGGATACGAATAAGGCCTCGATGGGTCGATACGAACATGATGGATATGAGGCGAAGTCATTCTGATCGATACGAACATGATGGATGCGAACAACGCGGTCATGGATGGATTCGAACAGATCGACTCGATCATGGTTTTTTGATGGATACGAACGGCTTGTTTACTTGATATGCATCGATCATATCTCTATCATACGAACTCCGATTGACTTGAAATTTGGAAAGTTGCCTTTTATAGATTTGCTTGTCTCTTCATATCAATTGTAGTCTGATCCGGACTCGGATAAAATTTATCGAAGTCCAAAACCGACCTATACATAACTGGCAATCGAGGAGAACTGTCTTTGGTTTCCAATCAATCTTTTGGTGTCATGTTCTTTCCAAAAGACGGGATAACACTTTCCCCCCAAAACATTCCTTGCGATAGGAATGTGTGTTTTGTAGTTCGATAAGCTTGATGTTCGTATCCTGTTAATGACTTGTAGAGAGATTGATAATCTTGTCTGACTGTGAGTAATGATCGTTCGCGATCATATGCCGTTCGGGAGGTATGTGACCGTTCACGTTCAGATGCCGTTCGAGGTGAATTGTGACCGTTCGCGGTTGGGTGCCATTCGAGGGGAATTGTGACCATTCGCGATCGGGTGTCGTTCGAGGCAAATTGTGACCGTTCGCGGTCGGGTGCCGTTCGAGGCGAGTTGTGTGTGCCCGGGGGGACTTAGTATCATTAATATTAGATTTCACGTTCGAGTGAATTTCTGACTTATTTGTTATGGCGGTTTATCACCACCTAAAGCATGTCTGAGGACCGTTCGGGATCTCGTACATGTGTAAGTGGCTTAGCCGTTATGCAATCACAAATAGCAGATTTACATTCAAAATGAGTCTTTCAACAAAAATGTCCAATAAAATCAAATCAAAACATGAGAAATAGAAAACAAAAGCAACATAGAGACATCAAAGAGCCAACACCTACACCGATGCTATTAGTAGTCATATCAGAGCATGCTTGAGGATTGTATTCGCGGTCCGGTACATGCGTAAATGACTTAATCGCGTTGGTATGGAGTTTGCCACTTATTCTACATTATTTCAATCAGTTGATGATAAGTTGACGCCCTGATCCTGATCCGTTCCTAGTTGATGCAGGCGGTGGCCGCTCTCCTTCCACCATTATTGCTCCCCTTCTCGTATATTGCAATAGCAGACCATTCCGGATATGCCCCTCAACCTCATCCTTCAAGTTCCTGCAATCGTTCGTGCTATGACCATTCAGCTCGTGGAATAAGCAATGCTTGTCAGATCTTCTTTCATTGCTGGTCGGATCCCTTCTCATTGGCTTTCGAAAGGAATCTGCCTCCTAGTATCCTAGTAGATTCGCTCCAAAGTCTTATTCAACTCTGTATAAGAGGTGAATCTTGTTTCCTTTCGTGGTCGCGTTAGTCCATCACCGTTATCCTTGGCCTTCCGTTTCCCTTTATTAATTCCTGAATCTTTTTCAGGAGGATTTGTGCCCTTGACTGCATAAACATCGACTCGTTCTTCTTCCTCTCTTTCAGCATTTACATCATCTAATCGTAAAAATCCTTCAACATCTTGATAAAAATTCTCCTAGGTCCATACGGGATCCCCTGTCAATGAATTCATGAATTGTGTGCCATCAGCTATGCCAGATACATCTATCATCAAAACCATGGATGGATTTGGTCGATCCACCGATGCTGCCGCTGTATTGAATCGCAATCAGAAAGCTCCTCAAAGATTCCCCAGTTCTTTACTTTAGTGTGGACAAACTCATCACATTCTTGGGTCTCGAAATGTGAACTCTGAATTGCCTTATAAACTTCTCAGTCAAATCGGTCCATGTTCCAATGGAGCCGCTCTCTATTTGTCTGAACCATAGCGCTGCAATGTCTGTCAAATATAATGGGAAGCATCGGGCCATGACCTCTTCCAATGCCTCCAACACCTTCATATGCCTTATGTATCGTTTCAGATAAACTGCAGGATCCGTCCTCCCATGGTAGGTCTCCAATGTTGTTAGCTTGAATTCTGGTGGATTCCTAACCTGTCTAATTGCGGGAGCGAAGGGGTTCTTGTTCACATCATGCAGATCTCTGTTCACTTGTCCGCCTCTCATGGCTCATCTGACCATCTCCGCCAGTCTATCGCTATTGCGAAGCGGTGTACCTTGTCCGTTGCCTCTGATCTGCCTCCCGAGTCCACAAGGGAATTCTGAAATATGTTCTCCTGGACGAGCATCCATTTCTCTATCAACGCCATGTCGAATAGTTCTGTCTGGTATCCTGCCTGAAGATGGATCAACATACTCTGTGGGAATACCCCTAGCTCTAGGGCTGCTCCTAATGGTCCCGCTCCGTTCTGAATTCTGGTTGCTCCGGGGTCCCGATCCCTATCTCCAACATCTCTTGTGGTTGCGTTCGCTTTATTTCGTGCCCTAAGTTTCCCAACATGTTGGAACAAATTCTGGATCATCTCCTCTTGTCTTTTCAACATCGTCTCCATCTCATCCCTGGTGATGAAGACCGAGGGTTGGTTCTCTCCTGAGAAAGCCTCCTGACTCCCTTCATGCTGACTCCTTTCGGTTCTTTGTCTTCTCGCTGATTGTCTGGCCATGATTGCTTCTAGATCTGATCCTCTAGCTTTCCAAATCTGAACTCCAAGCTTTAGAATCCCTAAGCACTAGCCTTCTCAGTGAAAGCACCAAAAATGTTTGCGCCAAAATTGATCGCAAATACCCAATTGCCAATGGAAGCACCAATTCACAATCACAGATTATAGATGACAAGTTTGTAGAGAATAAAAAATGAAGATCACTTAGAAAATTAGTAGGAAAGCAGTAAAGAACACAGAATTTATAGTGGTTCGGCAATCCGTCCTACGTCCACTTTGAAGTTGATCACTTTATTGATGTTTTGTTGCCGATTACAATTGATTACAGTGGATTACAGTGATGAATTTCGAGTATAACAGTAGCTTTGAAGTGCAAAAATGAATTCAAAAGAGTATGGACGTAGAAGAATCCAAAATTTCCCCTTTCTATTGGCTCTAGGATGCTATTTATAGGCGTATGATGCAAATATCTCGCTCAGATCTTGGGACACCTCTTCTGGCACATGGGTGGGCCCACACGATCGATCCCAGGTGATTTCACCTCGATCCGTGATCAATACGAACGAATTTCGTATCGATCAAGATTTGATTCAATTGATTCGAAATTTGGCAGAATATTCCTTAGGTTGTACTAAGCTCGCGTGAAAATTTCATAGCATTTGGACTTGTGGATTGTGAGTTATGATCGATGCAAGTTTGGGTTTTATGTCGGCTGTCTCATTCGAATCGATCCCTTCGTATCGATTAGTTCGAGTCGATATTGAGCACGTGCCCGCGAGCTGTCGTGGGGCTTGATTTTAGGATCGATCTGAAGATCATGCCGAATCGACCAAGTATCCCCTATGCACGTGCCTTTTTCGAATCGATCTTATTTATTCTTGTTTGAATCGATCGAAGCTACTCTATTCGTATCGAGTGTCGTGGCATTGTTCGTATCGATCTAAGTCGAATTATTTGTGTCGATTGTGTAGCCTTGTTCGTATCAATCGAAGTCGTTCCACCTTGATGGATACGAACAACGGTTAATGTGATAAATACGAATAGATGGACACACGTGGGTTAAGGATACGAACAACCGGTAATTCGGTGGATACGAACAAGGCCTCGCTGGATCGACACAAACACGATGGATACGAGGCGTAGTCATATGATCGATATGAACATGATGGATGCGAATAGCGTGGTCATGGATGGATTCGAACAGATCGACTCGATCATGGCTTTTTGATGGATACGAACACTTTGTTTACTTGAGTTACATCGATCATATCTCGAGCATACGAACTCCGATTGACTTAAAATTTGGAAGGTTGGCTTTTATAGCTTTGCTTGTCTCGTCATATCAATTATAGCCCGATCCGGACTTGGATAAAATTTACGGACGTCCATAACCGACCTGTACATAAGTGGCAATCGAGGAGTACTGTCTTTGGTTTTCAATCAATCTTTTGGTGTCATGTCCTTGCCAAAAGGCCGGATAACATTTTGATATAATTGAATTAGACAAAAAGTTTCATCCTAAAGAAACTTGTTATATATAATTTAAGCTATGTTACCAGAAAGGTTCATAAAGAAAACGTATTTCCATCACGTAAAACGTACATTAGAAAAGTGTTCGACCAACATTCAAACATGTTCCCATCATGTTTCCAAGAAAATATCAAACCTTGTTCCAGATTAAGGATATCAGTCTTCTATAAGGTTTAGATTTCTAAGTAGTTAAAGATATTATTATTAGTTTTGGTTCTGTGATTAGAAACGAATCACTGTTTTTTTAATTATTAGTATTGCAACAGGTTGCATATGAAATTGGTACACAATTGATAATATACATGGTCCATAGTCCGTTTCTTTTGATTTTAATCTACTTAGATCTTGACACAAAAATCGGTTGGTTTTTTTGTATTATGTCTATTTTCTAATATTACGTTAATCAATGTTAGCTCCATTACTCCAATGGATTTGGCTAGAAATAATCTTCCTCTTGCACTACTGAATCTATACCATCGTAATTGGATCATCAAAGTTCGAGTGACAAATAAAGGCAATTTAAGATCTTATAAAAATATTAGAAAAGGTTGTGTATTTAGTATAGAACTCACCGATGAAGATGTAAGATTTTTAATCTTAATGATTTTAAAAATATTTTCTCTAGTTGTGCAATCATTAAGTTATTACTATAATAATTGTTTTCTTCAAATTCACAGGGGTACCCAATTCAAGCTACAATGTTTAATAAAGCTAAGACAAGTACTATCGTATATTTGAATATGGAAAATTCTATTATATTTCTAAAGGAGCTCTTAATCCCGCGAATAAAGAATTTAGTACTATAAAAAGCAAATACGAGATTATTATTAATGAGTACTCATTAGTCGAATGAATGGATGATGCGAACTCTAGTATACCCGATATCGTATACAACTTTGTAAAGACTAACCAACTTCAAAAATATATTGCGAGAAAGGAAGTTGTAGTTAATGCATCCATATTATTAATTTTTTTATGAATCATTGTATGTTTGTTTAACATAAGTATCTTTTAGATGTAATCGGCCTTGTTCAAAGTGTCTCATCAATTAAAGGCATTTGAAGAAAAATCAACAACAAGAATATTTCAAAACGTGATGTAACCATTACAGATTATTAGTAAGTAAATATATTAAACCAATAATTTTTTTTAGTCAAAATATTTATGCTTAGATTTAATTTACGAAACTAAAACTACTAATGTGATTTTATGGGGAGAATTTTCTATGGAAATCGGTGCCGAGCTGCTAAAAATGGTTGATGAATCTCCTATAGTAGCTATTAAATATGGCAAAGTTGGAAAGGTAAAAATTTTTCTATTTATTTAACGCTTGTCATGCCATCATTTTTAAGATTATTTAATCTTACTGTAGGTTTATCTTTATCAACATTGGGTAAAAGCAATTTATCTATAAATCCAGACATACCGGAAGCTAAAAAGCTTAGAAGTTGGTACAATTGTGAAGGAAAAAATGCAAAAATCATATCTACCACGTATGATAGGGTTATGCTTTCTCATATAATAAATGATCCAACGTTGCATCATGACAAGGTTTGTTCATATCATTTCAAACTGTATCATACATTAATAATTTCATATTGATTTTTTTATTTTATTGTTTTGCATACATAGTCTTCATTCTTCAGTGTGTATGCTTACATAACTTACATTAAGAGTCGGAAACTATGGTATCAAGCCTGTAAGAGTTGCAAAAAAAAAGCAACTGAAGCTGCAGGGTCGGACTATTGATGTAAAGCATGCTAATAGAATGAAAGCACTTGTATTTTGAGGTAAAAATTTAAGGGCTAATTACTCATAGTAACCAGTAATATATGTCATAATATGTTTGTTTAATGCAGATATATTATGGTAATGAAAATTAATGATTCATCCGCTGAAGCTTGGATTGCTGCTTTGAATGAACCAGCAGAGGAAATCATAGGTTGCAATGCTGATGGCCTTTATAAGATTAAGAATGATGAAGGTGAAGACATATACAAACAAAAACTAAAGGAGCTGTTATGGATTCCTCGTCTTTTCAGAGTTGGTGTTGCCCAAATTGAGTACATGAGTGAAAAAAACAAAAAAATCAATGTTATGTCTCAATTAGTTATTGATTACATGGCGGAATCAAGCTTCTTGTTAGAAGAAATATCAATAATGGCAGAAACCAAAGTTTAGTTCTTTTGTTTTAGTAATGTTAGGTTTTTATATAATAATGGCGCTTTTCGGTAATTTATTTAAACACTATAGTTCAATAATATGGTATTTATTTATTACATCAATTTTTGCATTTTTCTTCTTCTTTAATTAGGTATTAAAAAATATGATTTTCTTTTCTTTTTGAAATGGTAATTATATACAACATGTCATTGGCACAACATACCAAAAATCTCTTATCAATATATATTCAAACCACGCTATGCAAGTTTCGAATTTGTGACCTCTTGCATCAAAATCGAATCACTTAACCACCGGAACAATGGTGCTTGTCATTTAAAAATACGATGATGTATATTGAGGTGATATTTGTTTGATTTTTTATTTCCAAATTCATTAATGAGTTGGTGCTACAAATAAGCTCAAAAATTAAGAGTATATTGAACTTTTTTGGTACATATACATGTGTGTGTCTGTGAGTGGTTCATATCAGTACATTGATAGCAAATTTTTAGTATCAAGTTGGCCTACATTTTCGATCCTTAGTATAATTGGATTTACCCATTTTCAATTACTTTCAGTTTTCTTAAATAAAGTTAATTTTTCATCAAGTTAATAATAAAGGAAAAAATTTAACAAATACCATTTTATTTGATATAAAATAACACAACGGTCGGTATCTGCACCGTTGTGCGGTTATACTAGTATTTAGTATCTTGGTAGAAATAACAAAGCTCCAGCATCAACCAATATCCTTATTTTAATTTCATTGCATTTATGCATGGTTTGACCACCCTAATTTGTTGTACCAGTCCATGAAGTCTGACTCAAGTCCACTTATCGGGTACTTAAATTCAAACTTGAGTAATAATTGATCTCGGGTTCTATAAATTAAGTTTGAATAAGATATTTTTGACATTCACTATTTAAAATAAACAAATTGGTTAAGTAAATATTATAGATAAATGACGTGGATAAGGTAACCAGAAAAGTCATATGTTGCACTTTTTTCTCACTATCTATATCTATATAAACTCTAACTTACCTACATAAATTTACTTTGAAAACACAACGTAGATCTAATACATCACTTCTAAGGTAAATCTTTATTTACTAGGTGTTACTTTCTAATGAGAAATGGTTATTCATGTCTATTTCATCGTAGCATTGTTTTTAATAAACTCTAATTTTCTTATTTTATTGGAAATATTTTCAATCTTAGTTAATGAAAATTTTAATATTGTCGATTCTTTTATTATCGATTATATTAATTGTTTTGGAAAATAATAACAAGTTTTTCTTTATTCAAACTACTGTTCGGTTATTTCATCAGAATTCATTATTTTTAACTGCTTTTTTGTTCACATGATGTTCTGATCCTCTCTTTTATAACGAATTAGCAGTTTCATTATAAATTTCCTTGTTTATCTTTTAAAAACATAGGCTACGGTTGGTTTGTCATTTTTAGTTTTGGGTTTTTGTGTAGCAGTCCGCATATTTTGCGATTATATATTTAAATATTTTATTTAAATATAGCATCGATAGTCGGATTAAAGTCTGAAATGCTACTTTTTGTAAACAGTCGAATTAGGACTCGAACCACTTCCATTGAGTCCAAAATGGCATTTGCGACCTTTTTGAGTATAAACATCGATATGTTTGGAGTTGAGTTGAATTTTGCTATTTTTCTATAGGGCTTTGGGTTTGGGTTTCAGCACTTAAACTCATCTAATACCCTAACTCTTCATCCAACTACTCATCACTCATTCTATTATTTCCTAACACTCAAGCTAAAAGAAAAAATGGGGGAAGAGATAGGAAATTAGAATTCCTAAACCATAGTGTTTCTAGGAAATTCAAATTTTGCTCTAAAATCAAAGAAAAGCTTTGATAAGCATCCTCTTCTACTTCTCCATCTCAATCTCTCTCCAATTATCAGAAATATTTAAACCCTAACTTAGGAAATATTTGCATTTGATCATAGGTTGGAGCTTCTAGAGTTGAAGTTGAAAAGTAATTGATCTTTCCTTTGTTTAAAGCTTCTCATTTGTTGTGTTTGGGTTTAACGGTGAGTTTTTGAACTCATATCCATGTCTATAACTTTCATTGTTATTAGGTATGAATTCCTAACATCTATGCATGTTCTTTTGCTTTTGATTTGAATTGATTTGATGAATTTTTCAAATTTTGGTGTTTGAAGTCAAAATCTTTAAAGATTCTATCTTGGATGTTTGGACATGTTATTTGGGGTGTATCGAATATCCTATAAGGCTGGGTTGTCGCTTGGCATAAATCCCTAGTCTCCGTCGCTCGTCCGATTGCTTTCGAATCGATTTGGCTATCATTTGCCGAGGCAAATTCTGCCAAGCTGAAACAACCAGACGTATGGTTGGCAATTTCAGATATCTGGTTATGGTCCCTGGAGAAATTATATAATGAACGTAGAAAATAAAATGGCAGAGACAAATTCCAGACTTTTGATTTATTGGTTCAGACGTCTGATTAGGGTTTAGACGCCTGGTTTGTAATTTCAGATGTCTGGGGGGTTTTCTATAATATTTTCAGAACCCAAATCTAGACGTCTAGCTCCAGATATCTGAAACTGTTCAGTTTTGCCTATTTGCCTATTTTTTAAGTGGATTTCCAAATTTTATCGATTTTTGTTGATCCAGTTATTTGTTGTTCCTTATTATTGACTTTGATGACTTCATTTATGGATTTTTTGTAATATCCATTTGATTGGATTTGGTATCGATTTTTATGGTTTGAATTCATGTTATCGAATGTGGATTTTTGATGATAGATTGTTTTTACAATCATTTTTTTGATTTGTCACTTTTAAATGCAAAGGTTTCTATACTAGTAGTAAATACTCAAACTCTTTGACAAAAATGATTTCAACGTTATTTTTAATACAAAGCTTGTTTTTAAAACCGTTTTCCAATCTATTAGTATATACAAACATTTACCTCATTCATATGAGAAATCTAATTAAATGGCTTAGCAAAACAAGTGGTACGAAACGCTTGCGTTTACTTCACCAATTAATTCTTGGACTTGTTCGATCGAAACCTTATGACAATTTTCGAGTGGAAATTTACAATTTTTTCATAAATACTTAAGTTAAGCCAGTGGTTATGGGATATTAAGCTAAACTCATTTATTTACTATCTTAGTGTAATTTACACTTGTCGATTAATGATGATTGTTTTGTGATTTAGACTAGCGATGTGCGATGTTTCTTTGTTTGTGTGGGGGACTAAACCCCGTCTGTTTAGTTTTGGCTCAAAATTGGTGGGGTAGCAACCCATGGTCTTCGGGACATTTGTGGAGCCTCGGCTCAAAAATTGATGGTTAGAGACAATGAAATAGCATTCCATTTGTGATGCACATGTTGGTGAGTTTTCATGCTCCCGTTATAATAGGCCTGCCCCTTTGTGATTTCTGGATTTTTAATTGATGATTTTTAGAATTTTTGTTTCACCAATTTTTGTGATTTATATTGATAAGTTTTATCAATATTTGTGGTTTGGTGAATATGTTAAAGAATATGACATTCTTTTTGGTGTTTCAGAATATTCGAGATATTGTATGATTTTTTTTATCTAATGTATACTTGTCACAGTATGGTATTATTGTTATCATATGTTTTTGTCATGTATCTTATCCTATCTTATTTTATATGATATTTATAGCTAGACTGATCCGTTTATTATTTTCTTCTTAAATAATACTCGGGTCAGACCGAGGTATTTTAGGTGCTTCCACTTGACTTCTTAGTTGGGACTAGCTTTTGACTTTTGGCTAAATACTTAGCTTAGTAGTTTTTTCTTTTATACATTCGAGATAGAGAGTTCTTGACGTATACATATTCTTTTGTCTAGCACTTGTATCAATTTTTTATGGTGTAGTGGATCTTATACGACTATTACTTTGATGTACACTTTTGTGTGATTTATTCATATCTGTTTCCGCCTTAGTGATATGAATATCTGTGACTGATTTATGTTATATTGATTTTATATTTGTTTCTAAAGATCCCATAGCCATTGTGTAGTAGCTTTGAGTTTGTATTTGATATGTCAGATTTCCTCTTGAAACGAAATGCATGTAATACTATCTGACATATCGGTACTCACACAAAGCAACTACACGAATGGTCGCACCTCGACAGCCTTATTCTTCGTGTTAGTCGATGGCACTACCTGGTAGTATCCTTGGCTAGTGTGAGTATAGAGGTGGAGCGTCACAACTTGGTATCAGAGCCAAACTTCAGAACAATATAAAATATTGTAGCAAGGATCATCGTCCTAAGTCTTTCTTAAGAATCGTGCCTTAGGATTTATTTCGAGTCATTGGACACGTTCTATCCTAATTTCTTTTATGATGCCTTATTTTATCAATCAAATTTGTTTAATATTCATTATGAGAATAATCTTTTTCCTCTTCTTTCTTTCTTTCTTTCTTAAAGAAGAGAAATGGTTAGACCAGGTCGTCCCAGCGCCGATCAATCCAGTGCTACTCTTCAGGATGGAGTATTCATGTCTGCCCAACAACTTTTAGATCTTGTAAAGAATGCTCAAGCTGTTGGACCTATTCCTGAGTCTGCTCACCCTTAATTCGGGTTTGCACGCTTGTGCAGTGATTATACCAATTTGGGCAGAAGGCTATTCAAGTGTTCTGAAAGCATTATAGAAGTCCAAGCTTGGCTTAGAACATGCGCTCGCATCTTTTCTCGCATGAATCTTGTAGATCTACATCGAGTCCAAGTGGCTTCTAGTATGCTCCAAGAGAGAGCATTAGATTGTTATGAGCTTTTAGTTTTTGAGATTACCGAAGCGAATATTACTTGGGAGCAATTTCAGGAAAGATTTGAGTTAAAGTTTGTGCCAAAGGCTGAAAAAGTAACTTTAGCTTGACACTTTATTGACCTTGTTCAACGTGAATTTTTTATGACGGATTACGTCACATCTTTTGAATCTCTCTCTAAATATGGGGTTGATTACATTAATACCCCATTGAAAAAAAAATCAGAGGTTTATTTATGTGTTGAATAAGAACCTCAAAAAGCCATTACTTCTAAAATTAGAAGTTTCTTTTGATCAGCTTGTTGATATCGCTCTTCGACTTGAAGAGCCTGATAAAGAAAGTGATGTTGAAGTTGTGGGTGCCAAACAAAACTTCAACAACAACAAGAAGAGGCCTATTAAATTCAGCCCTAATCTTAACAAGAAAGGGAAGCAAGCAACTTCGGTAGCAAAGACTACTACTTCTAGTCGTAGAGAGTGCTACAGTTATGGTTCTAAGGACCATTATGAAAATAAGTGTCCAAAGCCCCTTACTTGTCGCTATTGCAAAAGTTTGGGTCATTATATATCTTCATGTCCCAAACTTCAAAGGCAGAAAGAGGGAAAGCTAAATGTTGTGCAAGCGCCTAGTCACACTTCTCTTGGTCAAGGTATTTCTTATTCTATCCTTGATGGCATTATTATGCTTCGTGATAATACTATTCGATTTCTTTTTGATACAGGCGCATCTCACTTTTTTATATCAAAAGAACTTGTTGATACTTTGTATTTAAGTGTTATGTGCTTGATGACTTCACTGGGAATTGCGAACCCGGTTGGTGGATCCGCAACACTCAGTTTGCTTTGTAAAGATGTCAAGATTATTTTATGTGATTATGCTTGTCGAGCCGATTTGCATGTTATGTGTTACTTAGGTTTCAGAATGATTTTGAAAATGGATTGGCTTAATCGTTATGAAGCCCACATCCTATGTCCTGAGAGGACTATTCATCCTCGACATCCTCAACCTGTTAAGAAGATTTTTATTGTTCTTAAAGATTCAGATTCCAATTCGGTGGCATCCTTATATTCTCTAAATCCACATGATGACGATAATGTTGATGAGAAAGATGTTATTTCCCTCATTCACGTTGTCCATGAATTTCTCAATATATTTGAGCCCGTTTTAGGATTATCACCTAAGAGAGCAATCGAGCTTAGAATTAACCTAATTCCTAGAGCTCTACCTATCACTCATCCTCCTTATCGTATGTCAAATAAGAAAAATGAGGAGATGCGTAGGCAATTGTCCGAATTGGAAGCAAAGCAGTTTATTCGTTCCTCTCCTTGGGGAGCTTCAGCTATTTTTGTGAAGAAATCCGACGGTACATTTAAGCTTTGCATTGACTATCGCAAGCTTAATGATCTCACCATCAAGAATAAATATCCCTTACCTCGGATTGATGATCTATTCGATCAACTTAGCGGTGCTAGTGCCTTTTCACAGTTAGACTTAGCAACATGTTTTCATCTGCTTCGTATTGCAGAGGATAGAATTCCTTTGACATCGTTTCGTACTCGTTATTGATCTTATGAATGGCTTTTTATGCCGTTTGATTTAACGAATGCTCTATCTTATTTCGTTGACCTTATGAATCGAGTTATCAAAGGCATACTCGATCGATTTGTTCTCATATTTATAGATGATATTCTTGTTTATTCTAAAATGAGGAGGAGCATGAAAAACATAATCGAATGGTATTGGAAACTCTTAGGAGCAATTAATTGAAAGCAAAATTTTCTAAGTGCCACTTTTAGCAATCTGGTGTGAAATTTTTAGGACATATTATTTCTGAATCCAAAATTTTCATGGATCCTTCAAAGATTGAAGTGATTCAAAATTGGAAGAAACCGAAGAATGTGATGGAAATTCATAGCTTTCTTGGATTGGAGGGCTATTACCGTCGGTTCATAAAAAAATTTTCTAAAATTTCCATGCCTCTTACTAGTTTGACAAAGAAGGAAGTTAAGTACATTTGGTCAGACAAATGTGAAGCTTCTTTTCAGAAATTAAAAGAATTCCTTTCCGATGCTCCTGTTCTCGTGATTCCGGAAGGAAATCGAGATTTTATTGTTCATACCGATGCTTGTCGTGTTGGTTTGGATGCTGTTCTCATGCAAAGGGAACGTGTAATCACTTATGCTTCTAGACAATTAAAGCCAGTCGAGACTAGATATGCCACTTATGATCAAGAGCTTGCAGCCATTGTTTTCTCCCTTAGAATTTGGCATCATTATCTTTTGGAAGAGAAATTTTTTCTCTACACCGACCATAAATCTTTGAAGTATATATTTTCCCAAAAGGAACTTAATTTGTGTCGACAGCGTTGGCTGAGTTCCTTGCATCTTATGATCTTGATATTATTTATACTCTCGGAAAGGGGAATCGTATTACTGATGCACTGAGTCGTAAGAAGCAAATGGTGTTTCTATGATGATATTCGAATGGAATGATCTCGAGACTTTGTCCACTTGTGGGATTCGAGATCGTGAATCCAATTCATGTTCATATCTTGTTTTATGTTGCCTTGAGGCTCATCCATCTCTTTTAGACCACATTCTTGATGCTCAAAAGCTAGATCCCGAATTGGCTCTTCTTAGCCAAAGTTGTAGGGATAAAATTGTTATTAATGTTCTTAAAGACTTTGATATCAATGCTCGTGGCGGCATTCAAAAATTTGGTAGACTTATCGTGCCAAATATTAGTGATCTTCGTAAAGACATTTTAGAAGATTCTCATCGTTCTAAATTTTCCATTCATCTCGATAATAGTAAAATGTATGCGGACATGAAGCGATTTTATTATTAGGATGGAATGAAATCTGATATTTTTAACTTTATTAAGCGTTGCATGACTTGCCAACTCGTAAAGGCCAAGTATCAAAGACCCGGTGGGTTATTGCAACCTTTAGACATTCCAGTTTGGAAGTGGGATCAAGTCTCTACGGACTTTATTGATGGTCTTCCCCGTTCTCATTCAGGTCATCATAGTTTATGGGTGGTTGTGGATAGACTTACAAAATTCGTCTATCTTATTCCCGTTCGGTCCAATCGAACCGTACCTCTTTTGGCCAAATTTTATGTTAAAGAAATTGTTAAATTGCATGGAGTTCCTACTTCTATTGTTAGCGATCGTGATCCATTGTTTATTAGTGGATTTTGGAAGAGGCTTCAAAAAGCTTTGGGAATGAAGCTTAATTTTAGCGCTACTTATCATCCTCAGTTTGATGGACAAACTGAGCATGTGAATCGAACTCTTGAAGATCTTCTTCGTGCATGTGTTCTTGATTTTTGGGGCAGTTGGGAAGATCATATTTCTCTTGTTGAGTTTTTCTATAATAATAGGTTCCAATCTAGTATAGGTATTGTAACGACCTAAAATTTAGGATTTCGAAAATTCTAGATAGTTAGGAAAAGAAGAAAAGAGATAGAAGAAGAAACATAAAAGAAACACAGAATCTCACATTCATAGCGGATCAAAATATAATATCAAATAAAATAACAGTTATATAAGGAAAAACTATATCGGTTAATTTACATTAATACATCAGAGTTATAACATTTCAAAATCACTGGACAGTTATGATAACTTGTCCGAGAAAAATAACAATATATCACAGTGGAATACACTCCATACGTTCCTGCCATCCATCTCGCCTCCTGAGCTCTAGAGCGTCCTTTGCTGAAAATTTGTAAAACTTGGTCTGACCTGAGCATTACATCAAAATAACACCTGGGCCAGGCTGGAAACCAGCATGAGTAAACCCATATAATAAGAAACACCGAGTTCAAACCATAAAAAAAAAACCGAGGTAACTCGTACTTCACTACGAGTTCATTACTTGTTATGCTCCACGCTTATTTCATAAATCAACCCCTAAGTTCCCTTACTTATTTTTCAATGGTCCGGTTTACTTAAACCATTTCATTCCAGCCTATTTATTACATATATCAAATCTATAAAGAATTATAGAAGATTTCAAATCGAAGTGGTGTCGGGTATTTATCGATACCCGACCCCGGCCTCTTCGAGTCCCATGTCATTTTAACCTAAGTTATTTAAATGAAACACAATTCAAACTTAAAACATAGAATGTTGCTTATACAGCAATTCATCTTGATAGATAACCACATCATCACTTTTTAACCCAATCATATCACAAAACATTTCATATCAGAAATATCAAATAAATCCAAGGCATTCAATATCATTTAATCATTCATAAGCAAGATTAATTAGTCACACCATTCCAATTAATTTAAATAAATTAAATTAATTCCTTTAATCGCTTTTAATCCTGCTTACTTAACATTAATAATTACAAACCATTAATTAATCATCTTTTAATTATCCACCTTAATCAATCACCCTTTATTAATTATCCTTTAACTACAATAAGTAATTAACTCTTAATTAAATTCACAAATAAATTAACCTTTACCCATCCATATTAATTACATTGATCATTAATTAATTACTCAAATTAGTTATCCTATAATCACTTACATTGATTAATTAACCATCCCTTAATTAATTTCCTTAATTAATCAATCCTTTAACTAATTACTTTCATTAAGTAATTATCCATTAGTTAATTATCCTCAATTAATTAACCTTTAGTTACTAATTAGTTATCCACTAATTATTAACCCTTAACAAATCAAACCATTAATTACTTATAATTAAGTAATTATCATTTAATGAATCACATTGAGTAATTATCCATTAATTACCCGCCTCAATTAATGACATTAAGTAATTATTCTTTAATTGCCTTTATTAAGTAATTTTCATTTATTAATTTCATTAAGTAATTTAACCTTTAATAAATTAATCATCTTTTAATTACCTTAATTAATAAATCACATTAACAAATAAATCCTTAAAATTGATTACACAAATTAAATAACCTTTAAAAATTATCTTAATGAATAAATTGATTAATTACTCCCTCAACTGATTTCATTAGCTAATTAACCATACTTAAATATTTATCCTTGATTTAATTACATCATTTAAATTACTTTTGAAAACATTTAGAAATTAACATACTATAATATTATCTTAGTCAAACAAATTTTAAAAACCTTTAAAAAGTTTAAAAAAAAACTTATTTTAGAATTTATTGCTTTAAAGCTTGGTTATATCCCTAAATGCTCAAATATTTGGTCGACTTGCCTACCTGAACACTAACTTCCATACTTCATACCTGAATACAATAACTCGAGACCGACCCTAAATACTTCGGGCAAAACCCAAACACCACCCTACAAATTTCCGAGCCAGACCCTGAGCACGCACGAACTATCACTAACCTCGAGCCAAACATTTAATTTACCGCATTCGAACTCGAGACAAACCATTCTTCCCCAAAGCACTGACACCCAATCCCAACGTGCACGTGCACACTTGCTCGAACCACCTCTGGCCCATGCTTCGACTGTCGGCCAGTCAATGACAACCACGTCGTCACTTACACGCACCCAGTTCAACAACATTGCCAATAGAACATAATCGTGCCACCCCAAAACCCACTGGAATCCAACAACCGACGAAATCAATCATCCACCGACGAACCCGACCTTGAGATCCATCGCCGATCGTACCAAAGCGTCGCCTCAACACAATAAATCGATCCCACCCCTCGCGATCAAGCCCGCAACATCCACGTCGGAGCAATAGATTCGAGAATGTTGACGAATCCAACAGAGCCTAAACCCTACAACTCCATCTCGTCGCTGCTACAATGATCGTTCAACCTTCAGGTCATTTTTCTAACACTCCTCACCCCCTTAGCCATCTCCTGACTAGATCCCGAGACCCAACATTGTCGTCATCACCGGATTTTGGCAATTGACCAGTTTTCGATCAACTCAAGATTCCTCTTTATATACACATTTAAAAATCTTGATATTTTTACTAAAATTCATCATTCCTAGACGCGCTTCAGGTTATATAATCAATTCGTGAAATTTAAACAATCATATTCTCATTCTTAAAATATTTTTACTGTAATTTCCTTATTTTCGGTAACCCTCATGTTAATTATACCCAAAATATTTTTAAAAATCAGATTTTGCTATTGCAAGAAAATTTCCTTAAAAAAACTAAACTAAAACAGTTTGTTAAATAAGATATGAATTTTAGAACAAATTCTTGATCCTGAAGAATATATCAGAGCCTGATATAAATACACAGTCATGCCAATCAACAGACAGAGCAGATCAAAATTTTAACCCAAGTGAAATACATCCATGCGAGCATATTTGCTCAACATCACATATTCAATTTATCATGTAAACCAGGATAAACAAATTTAAGGTTTAAATGCTTACTCACCATCCTAGAAGAACAGATAAGCCTGGGCCTTTTTGGAAATTTGATTTTCTGGAATTTGAGTTTAACTTGATTTGCTTTTGATATTGATCTGAATTGGATTTTCTGAGTTGTTCTTTCTTTCGTTCAGATTTTGAATTTGTGAAGAAATTTTCTTTTTGATTTGTTTACTGGTTTTTAAATTACAGATTTTGTTTGTTGATGAATTTCTTTGCCTTTTAATTTGAACTGATCCAAGAAGAAAGATGGAGTAGAAAAAAATAATGATATATATTCTTGATTATAATTTTTATAAAAATAAAATAAAATAAATATACTTGAGACACTTATTTAAATGCATGCAAATAACCTTACATTTGTATCATCCATATCTCCAATGGTTAACATTTGTGATAATCATGTTTTATACATATATGTATATATTTGTATAATATTTTCAATTTAGTTTTATATTTAAAAATAAATATGTTTTTATATATTTACAAACTATCTTTATTTCAAGTATAACTTTTAAAAGAAAATATTTCAACCCTTTTTATTAAATCTGTTTTTGAGCTTAAAATATTTATCTTATATTATGAATTTTAAATAGCTCTTAAAATCGGTTTTTTTCTTTCTTTTTTTAAATATAATTTAACTTTAATTACCTTTTGAAAATTATTGAATTCAAATCAATGCCTCCTAATCACCATACATATACAAATATATACACTTATATACTTGTATGTATATACTTGAATTTTTCTACATTATAAAGTTTACCTAAATATATATATGTTAATTCCCTACAAGATTTATTATTTCCAAATATTTAAATTCATCATTTTACAGTTTCAAATCCACTTATATACATCTAGATATTTTAATTTTCAAAATTTGTCTGTTCAACTGAATAAAACCAATGAATTATCCAATTATCAGATATTAACAATATGGGTTATCACATTCGTCCCCCCTTTGAATCTTTTCATCCTCGAAAAGGGATGAAGCCAGAATTTATTCAATACTTAAAATCAAATAAATCGCTTTTTGATCATTTCTAAAACACTTTAGAAATCTATATAATATTACAAAATTATTTTTTATAAAAAATACTTTTTTATAACTCGATGTCCATTCTTGTTCTCATAGAAATTCGGTCGTACGTTGGTCATGCGTAGGACTGAAAATCTGTAAGTACTTGCTAAACCCATTTAAACACCCAGTGAAAATACTTGGAAAATAATTTTATTGAAAATATAAAAAACATTTTTGAAAATAAAGGAAACATGTTTGGTGAGAATGCTCTGGAACTCATCACCCTCATCCATGGTCGTAGTTAACCTGATGGTTACGTTGCCACCCCGGCAAATCCATAGATAACTGTAGGCACTCCGCGCCCCTCGATTACGCCATGGAACCCGCTACAGATCGCAGCTACGTTTGCTATCACTGCAAAAACCTATGTAACTGTAGGCATCAGCGCCCTCGAATTTCGCTGCCAAAAGAATGAAACTTCTCCACTACCCTCGACCATAGATCGTAGTCTGCCGATGTTACATTGCCATCCTGGCAAAATCAAGCGTAGATCATTGATACTCACCTCCACACGATTTCCGCTATGGTCCACAGTAGATTGCAGTGACATCGAGTTACACTCAGCATAACCCAAATGCCTCTGTAGGCATCAGCGCCCTCGACTTTCGCTATCCAATAATCCTCAGGAACTTCAGTTTGTCCGGACTTCCTCAAAGGATCCACTTTAGAGCCTCCCCCTTTGAGGCTCGAGGCAATACCAACCTATGGTACTCCTGAGAAGTTCATTTCAAAGAAGCGCCTTTTCTCCAGAGCCATTTTCAAAACACTTTATACTATACACATATAGTATTTTCCAAATCATACACCTAGTATGAATCCCATATAAATCTCCTTTTCTCAAAATCGATTATCCTAAAATCGATAATTCTTAACTAGCCTTTCCAAAATCCATAGGTTCCAAAAACCTTTTCTCAAAATCATTCTCATAAGATCCTTTATATATATATATATGTATATATAACTTGAAAATCTTTGGATCACTTCAAACTTGTATAAATTCCCTTTTTATACTACAAATACTTTCAAAAACCCTTTTCTTCTGGCTATTGATTCAACAAGGGGAGATTTATCTTATATAATAAAGATATATAAACTTTTTTTTTTCAAATCAAATATTCAAATTTGATTACTCTTTTATAAAGTTATTAACCTTATTACTTTATAAAATGAGTCCTAATCATAGAAATATCTAATTTCCACTTTTCTTTCATCATATATTTCACAAAATGTACTTTTCATTTCAAAACCATTTTACAGTTCTTATCCACAAATTTTCAATATCAATTTCATTTAAACTCGTACGATGTACACATATCTTCCGTACGCTATATCAATCTGATCGCTCACTTGATCACACAATTTCTCTTCCGACTAGTATCGTCCACCCGACTTCCTAGAGCAGACTCAGATCTGGTTTCTTGATCAAAAACTGTCATTCTCCTTTCATAGCCATAACTATGATAGAGAATATCCAAAACCAATCAAAATCCATATCCAGGTTCGCCGTCGAAAATCGAGTGAAAAAACTCGGATCGATATACTATGTTCGAATCTGGATCAAATCACTATGCGGATAGAATAATATACATCACCCTACGTATTTATCTTTATTGATAGCCACATCAATCTCCTTTTCTATTCACATTCACTTTAATTTCTATCCACTTATTCATTTTTTCACAATTGCCTTAATCCCCATTTGGATTATTACCTCAGTTCTTATCTCAATTCGGTATTTAACCATAAACAGTTTGAACTCGGTCCTGCTTAAATTTAGAAAATAGCTTGAAAAAATTAAAAGTAGATAAGTAGTTGAAAAATAGTAATTAGTTTAAAAAACAGTTGCAAAATAGTTAAATGCTTCCAAAAATAATTGTAAAATAAGTATAAAATAATTTGGCTTTAAAAAGAAAGGTTATATAGTAAATAGCTTGGAAAAATAGATTTAAAACAGTTTATATTAAAATAATTTATTTGAAAATAGTCCAGAGCCAAATTGTTCAATTCCCAATCTTTATTTCCTATCAATTGCCAATTTCTAATTAACCTTCAATTTCAATTCAAATTAAGTTAACTACCATTCCCATCCCCAAATTCAAATCAACTTCCCATTTGAATTTGAACTCATTCAACTTCAATTTCATTTTAAATTAATCCAATTTCAAATTTTCCATTTGAGTTTTAAACTTATCCATCTTCAATCAAAATTCCAATTAATTCAAATTAAATTCAATTTGAACTAATTCAATTTAAATCTCAACTTTGAACCATCTCGAATTATATAAATTCTAGTTAAATTATTAAATGTTAATTTAATCCCTTAAATCAAATTAACTTTTATTTTTAAATCAACAATCTAAAACTTTAAACAATTTAATTCTGAGTCCAAATTTTAAAATTCCATTTTAAATTATCTTTACTTAACTTATTTCAAAGTTCAGATAAGAGTTCAAAACAATTTTAGCTTTAAAATTCAATTTATTACCTAATTTTATCCTCCAACTTTGAAACCGATTCTTTAAACAATTTTAATTTATAAATTCAATTCTTAACATTCAACTCTTAAGTTCAAAGTAATTCTATATCCTTAATTTCAAATTAAAGTTTAATTTCCCTTTTTTCTCAGTAATGGATATATTACCACACTTCATTTCTTCATTCATTTAAACAAATCCAATTCACAGTTTAAAGATTATTAATAACAATAGAATAATATTATCCAAATTATTCTAAAACATCCATCCATTTCCAATTTCCAGATCTCAAACACATTTTGAGACCACACAAATTCCCAATTCAAATTTACCATTTAACTTCACAAGTTAAATCTTAATTTCATTTTGCAATTTCCAATTCAGGTTGTCTGTTCTAAACTTATTTAATTTCCCCAAGATTAAATTCACTTCAATTTAATCCAGACAACTTTACCCAATTTGAATTCCCATCCAAATTTTAAACTTCAGATTAATAATCTTCCCAGTCAAGTTTAAAAAATTACTTCACTTTGGGTTTCACATCATATTCCAAGGAAAATTCAAAACTCAACCTTAGAGTTTATTTCAAATCATCTTTGATATTATGTATATCCACACATATACACATATGTACTTCTTGGCCCATCAAGCTATATTTTAAAATTCAAACCACCTTTGGTTTTAAATCAAAACATATTCTTTTAAAGTTTACAAACAACTTCTTATTTTAAAATAAGATTACATTCAAAAATATTCTGAATAATATTAATTATTATTTCCTTTAACATTTCAAAACAATTTCAAATATTTTCAGACTTGGAATTCAAAACATCCCAATTTAAAACCCACTTCAATTTATAAGTTATACTTAATAAAAAGTTTTCTTCCCTAAAACTTTTTCATTTTGCTTTATCAATGTTTACTAGAAAACAACATCCCATTATTAAACACAATAACCATTCCATATTCTGGTGGAAACCAATTCTAATTCATATTATATGTATAATTCATTTTATTCAATTTCCATTTTGATATATATATATATATATATATATATATATATATATATATATATATATATCTCACTTAATTCTTATTCAATTTCAATATCCAACAACTAATTATTGCTTTATATATAAAATATAAGCTTTTATACAATCATTCATTAAAACCATTTTTAAAAACTTATATAAGAAAATAACAAGTACGCTCTCATAAATATATATACACTCAACTCACTCTAGGGCACCACTGACCCTATCCTTAATGAGTAAACCCACCAGAGCCAAGGTTCTCGCTTAACCTTCTGCTATGATATCAAATGCAACGACCCGAAATTTTTGATTCCGAAAATTCCAGATAGTTAGGAAAAGAAGTAAAGAGATAGAAGAAGAAACATAAAAGAAACACAAAATATCACATTCGCAGCGGGTCAAAATATAATATCAAATAAAATAATAGTTATACAAGGAAAAACTGTATCAGTTAATTTATATTAATACATCAGAGTTACAACATTTCAAATTCACTGGACAGTTAAGATAACTTGTCCCAGAAAAATAACAATATATCACAGCGGAATACACTCCATACGTTCCTGCCATCCAGCTCGCCTCCTGAGCTCTAGAGCGTCCTTACCTGAAAATTTATAATA
This sequence comes from Allium cepa, assembly GCA_030765085.1. Classification (NCBI taxonomy): domain Eukaryota; kingdom Viridiplantae; phylum Streptophyta; class Magnoliopsida; order Asparagales; family Amaryllidaceae; genus Allium; species Allium cepa. Next base: position 516,100,499 of record CM060941.1, read on the forward strand.
CTCGGTCTGACCCGAGCATTACATCAAAATAACACCTAGGCCAGGCTGGAAACCAGCACGAGTAAACCCATATAACAAGAAATACCGAGTTCAAACCATAAAGAAAAACCCGAGGTAACTCGTACTTCACTACGAGTTCATTACTTGTTATGCTCCACGCTTATTTCACAAATCAACCCCTAAGTTCCCTTACTTATTTTTCAGTGGTCCAGTTTACTAAAATTATTTCATTCCAGCCTATTTATTACACATATCAAATCTATAAAGAATTATAGAAGATTTCAAATCGAAGTGGTGTCGGGTATTTACCGATACCCGACCCCGATCTCTTCGAGTCCCATGTCATTTTAACCAAAGTTATTTAAATGAAATACAATTCATACTTAAAACATAGGATGTCGCTTATACAGCAATTCATCTCGATAGATAACCACATCATCACTGTTTAACCCAATCATATCCCAAAACATTTCATATCAAATAAATCCAAGGCATTCAATATCATTCAATCATTCATAAGCAAGATTAATTAGTTACACCATTCCGATTAATTTAAATAAATTAAATTAATTCCTTTAATCGCTTTTAATCCTGCTTACTTAAAATTAATTAATTACAAACCATTAATTAATCATCTTTTAATTATCCACCTTAATCAATCACCCTTTATTAATTATCCTTTAACTACAATAAGTAATTAACTCTTAATTAATTACACAAATAAATTAACCTTTACCCATCCATATTAATTACATTGATCATTAATTAATTACTCAAATTAATTATCCTATAATCACTTACATTGCTTAATTAACTATCTCTTAATTAATTTCCTTAATTAATCAATCCTTTAACTAATTACTTTCATTAAGTAATTATCCCATTGGTTAATTATCCTCAATTAATTAACCTTTAATTATTAATTGGTTATCCACTAATTATTAACCCTTAACAAATCAAACCATTAATTACTTATAATTAAGTAATTATCATTTAATGAATCACATTGAGTAATTATCCATTAATTACCCACCTCAATTAATGTCACTAAGTTATTATTCTTTAATTACCTTTATTAAGTAATTTTCATTTATTAATTTCATTAAGTAATTTGACCTTTAATAAATTAATCATCTTTTAATTACCTTAATTAATAAATCACATTAACAAATAAATCCTTAAAATTGATTGCACAAATTAAATAAATTTTAAAAATTATCTTAATAAATAAATTGATTAATTACTCCCTCAACTGATTTCATTAGCTAATTAACCATACTTAAATATTTATCCTTGATTTAATTACATCATTTAAATTACTTTTGAAAACATTTAGAAATTAACATACTATAATAATTACCTTAATCAATTTTTTTTTAAAACCTTTGAAAAAAAACTTGTTTTAGAATTTATTGCTTTAAAGCTTGGTTATATCCCTAAATGTTCAAATCTTTAGTCAACTTGCCTACCTGAACACTAACTTCCATACTTCATACCTGAATACAACAACCCGAGACCGACCCTAAATACTTCGGGCAAAACCCAAGCACCACCCTATAAATTTCCGAGCCAGACCCTGAGTACGCACAAACTATCACTAACCTCAAGCCAAACATTTAATTTACCGCGTTCGATCTCGAGATAAACCATTCTTCCCCAAAGCACAAACACCAAATCCCATCGTGCACGTGCATGCTTTCTCCAGCCACCTCCGGCCCGTGCTTCGACTGCCGACCAGTCGATGACAACCTCGTCGTCACTTACAAGCACCCAGTTCAACAACATTGCCAGTAGAACGTAATCGAGCCGCCCCAAAAACAACTGGAATCCAACACCCAACGAAATCGATCATCCACTAATGAAACCGACCTTGAGAGCCATCGCCGATCGTACCAAAGCGTCGCCTCAACATAATAAATCGATCCCACCCCTCGCGATCAAGCCCGCAACATCCACGTCGGAGCAATAGATTCGAGAATGTTGACGAACCCAACAGAGCCTAAACCCTACAACTCCATCTCGTCGCCGCTACGATGACGTTCAACCTTCAGGCCATTTTTCCAACACACCACACCCCCGCAGCCATCTCTTAACTAAATCTTGAGACCCAACATTGTCGGCATCACCGGAATTTGGCAATAGACCAGCTTCCGATAAACTCAAGATTCCTCTTTATATACACATTTAAAAATCTTGATATTTTTACTAAAATTAATCATTCCTAAACGCGTTTCAAGTTATATGATCAATTCGTGAAACTTAAACAATCATATTCTCATTCTTAAAATATTTTTACTGTAATTACCTTATTTCTAGTAACTTTCATGTTAATTATACCCAAAATATTTTTAAAAATCAGATTTTTCTATTGCAAGCAAATTTCCTTTAAAGAAACTAAACTAAAACATTTTGTTAAATAAGTATGAATTTTAGAACAAATTCTTGATCCTGAAGAACATATCAACACACAGTCATGCCAATCAACAGATAGAGCAGATCCAAATTTTAACCCAAGTGAAATATATCCATGCGAGCATATTTCCTTAACATCACATATTCAATTTATCATATAAACCAGTAAACAAATTTAAGGTTTAAATGTTTACTCACCATCCTGGAAGAACAGAGAAGCCTGGGCCTTTCTGGAAATTTGATTTTCTTAAATTGAATTTAACTTGATTTGCTTTTGATATTGGTCTGAATTGGATTTGAGTTGATTCTTTCTTTTGTACATATTTTGAATTTGTGAAGAAATTTTCTTTTTGATTTGTTTACTAGTTTTTAAATTATAGATTTTGTTTGTTGATGAATTTCTTTGCCTTTTAATTTGAACTGATCTAAGAAGAAAGATGGAGTTGAAAAAAATAATGACATATATATTTGATTATAATTTTTATAAAAATAAAAGAAAATAAATATAATCGAGACACTTGTTTAAATGCATGCAAATAACCTTGCACTTGTATCATCCATATCTCCAATGGTTAACATTTGTGATAATCATGTTTTTAATATGTTTTATACATACATACATACATAGATATATATATATATATATTTATATAATATTTTCAGTTTAGTTTTATATTTAAAAATGAATATGTTTTTATATATATTTACAAACTATCTTTATTTCAAGTATAACTTTGAAAAGAAAATATTTCAACCCTTTTATTAAATCTTGTTTTAAGATTAAAATATTTATCTTGTATTTTGAATTATAAATAGCTCTTGAAACCAGTTTTTTTTATTTCTTTTAAAATAGAATTTAACTTTAATTACCCTTTGAAAATTATTGAATTCAAATCAATGCCTCTTAATGACTGTACATATACAAATATATACACTATATACTTGAATTTTTCTACATTATAAAGTTTACCTAATATATATATATATATATATATATATATATATATATATATATATATATATATGTTAATTCCCTACAAGATTTATTATTTCCAAATATTTAAATTCAACATTTTACAGTTTCAAATCCACTTATATACATCCAGATATTTTAATTATCAAAATTTATCTGTTCAACTGAATAATACCAGTTAATTATCCCATTATCAGATATTAACAATCCGGGTTATCACAGGTATGACACCTTTCGAGGCACTCTACGGAAGGCCAGGTCGATATCTTACGTGTTGGGTTGAAGCCGGTGAGAAGCTGGTTTTAGGTCCAGATTTGGTTCATGATTCCACAGAAAAGATTGACCTTATTCGTCATAGGATGAAAGAAGCTCAGAATAGACAAAAATCCTATGCCGATAACCGAAGAAGGCAATTAGAATTTTCTGTATGAGATTTGGTGTTCGTTCATGTTTCATTTATGAAGGGTGTTGTGCGTTTTAGTCGATCGAGAAAATTAGCACCTCGATATATTGGCTCATTTCCTATCACCGAAGCATTGGATCCGTCGCTTATTGCTTTTTATTACTGGCTTAATTTTTTGCTATTCATAATGTATTCCACGTCTCTCAACTAAGGAAATGCCTTAGGGATTCTGATTCTATTCTTGAGCCCGGTGTTATTGAAGAAATTGAAGTTTCGCCTAATTTGACTTATGAGAAAGATCCTATTTGCATCATTGCTACGGAGGTTAAACGCCTTCGAAATAAAGATGTTCTACTTGTGAAGGTTCAATGGTCCTCAAATCCTAAGGATTGTTCTTGGGAATCCAGAGAATTCATCGAGCGAACACATCCGGACTTACTCTCTCATGCTCTTTAAGGTGAACTTCTCGTTTTAAAATTTTCTTTTGCATTGTTATGCTTTTTTGGTTGTTACTCTTTATTTCTTCTTAAGTATTGCGAGGACGCAATTTCTTTATGGAGGGAGTTGTAACAACCCGCATATTTTGCGATTATATATTTAAATATTTTACTTAAATATAGCGTAAATAGTCGGATTACAGTTTAAAATGCTACATTTTATAAACAGTCGAATTAGAACTCAAGACCACTTCCATTGAGTCCAAAATGGCGTTTGCGACCTTTTTGAGTATAAACATTAAAATATTTGGAGTTGAGTTGAATTTCGCTATTTTACTATTGGCTTTGGGTTTGGGTTTCAGCCCTTAAACTCATCTAATACCCTAACTCTTCATACAACTCCTCTTCACTCATTTTATTATTTCCTAACACTTAAGCTAAAATAAAAAATGGGGGAAGAGATAGGAAATTAGAATTCCTAAACCCTAGTTTTTCTAGGAAATTCAAATGTTGCTCTAAAATCAAAGAGAAGCTTAGGTAAGCATCATCTTCTTCTTCTCCACCTCAATCTCTCTTCAATTTTCTGAAATTCCTAAACCCTAACTTAGGAAATATTTGCATTTGATCATAGATTAGAGCTTCTACAGTTGAAGTTGAAGAGTGGTTGATCTTTCCGTTGTTTAAAGCTTCTCATTTATTGTGTTTGGGTTTAAAGGTGAGTTTTTGAACTCATATCTATGTCTATAACTTTCATTGTTGTTAAGTATGAATTCCTAACATCTATGCATGTTCTTTTGCTTTTGATTTGAAATGATTTGGTGAATTTTCCAAATTTTGGTGTTTTGAAGTCAAAATCTTTAAAGATTCTATCTTGAATGTTTGGACGTGTTATTTGGAGTGTATCAAAGAGCCTATAAGGCTGGGTTATCTTGGATGTCTGGCTAGGGTTCAAACGTCTGGTTTGTAATTTCAGATGTCTGGGGGCTTTTTTGGAATATTTCTAGAACCCAAATCCAAACGTCTGGTTGAACCTCCAGACGTATGGAACTGTTCAATTTTGCCTATTTTCCTATTTTTTGAGTGGATTTCCAAATTTTATCAATTTTTGTTGATCCGGTTAGTTGTTGTCACTTGTTATCGACTTTGATGACTTCATTGACGGATTTTTGGAAATATCCATTTGATTGGATTTGGTATCAATTTTTATGGTTTGAATTCACGTCGTCGAATGTGGATTTTTGATGATAGATTGTTTTTACAATCATTTCTGTCATTTGTCACTTTTAAATATAAATGTTTCTATACTAGTAGTAAATACTCAAACTCTTTGACAAAAATGATTTCAACGTTACTTTTTATTCAAAGCTTGTTTTTCAAAACCATTTTCCAATCTATTAGTATATACAAACCTTTACCTCATTCGTATGATAAATCTATGTAAACGGCTTAGCAAACAAGTGGCATGAAACGCTTGCGTTTACTTCGCCAGTTAATTCTTAGACTTGTTCGATTGACACCTTGTGACAATTTTCGAATGGAAATTTGAAATTTGTTCGTAGATACTTAAGTTAAGTCAGTGGTTATGGGACATGAAGCTAACCTCATTTATTTACTAGCTTAGTATAATTTACACTTATCGATCAATGATGATCATTTTGTGATTTAGACTAGCGATGTGCGATGTCTCTTTGTTTATGTGGGGGACTAAATCCGTTTGTGGAGTTTCGACTCAAATTGGTCCATTAGTGACCCATGGCCTTCGGGCCGTTTATGGAGCCTCGACTCAAAAATTGATGGTTAGCGACCATGGAATAACATTCCGTTTATGATGCATGCGTTGGTGAGTTTTCATGCTCCCGTTGTGATAGGCCTCCCCCTTTGTGATTTCTGGATTTTTAATTGATGACTTCTAGAATTTTTGTTTCACCAATTTTTGTGATTTACATTGATAAGTTTTATCAATATTTGTGGTTTGGTGAATCTGTTAAAGAATATGACATTCTTTTTGGTGCTTGAGAATCTTCGAGTTATTGTATGACCTTTGTTGCTATCCAACGTATACTTGTCACAGTATGCATGCACGTCCAATGGACGTGTGCATAGGATAATGTAATCAAAGTTAGAAATGAGTTTTAAAATAGACCATCATTGCCTCACCTTTGATATGTTGCTTCAAAGGTGAAAACATTTTAGTAAAGATACATAAATTGTGTATATTAGATAGCTTGCTCCAATTTAGATGGACGCTTAAATATATAAATAATATAATTGTATATGTATGAAAATGGACATTGTACCATCTCACTTTCTTACTACTAAACGGGAAGGCATCATTGGCTTGTAATTTATAACATCAATTGAAGCAAAAATGTTTTAACAGGAAAAAAAGAAACTTAACTAAACTCATTCTCATTGCCTATGACATTAAATAGGAAAGGTAATCCTATAATGCAAACCATTTTTATCATTAAACTTACCAATGCTAAATGATCTTGAAATGTAACACGACTCGAATATGATAACTTAAACCAAATACACTCATGCTTAAACAATATAACTCCATAATGCAATTCAGTTCAATACCAAAATGTAGCTATAATTTTAGTCGATTAAAATCAAAAATAAACTTCCATTTGGTACATGCATTCCTCATTGATTTATCTATATTTAATCCAACATTGTCTTGTTTACAGTTGTAAAATAAGAAGCTCCACCACATTTCCTACCCCCAACTTTCCTTTCCTCTTTACTATGCCATCTCTGACCTAATCGTGTTCCAATACCATAACAGTGCAATAGTTCATACTGTCACAATGCGAGCTTGCTTGATGTTCATTACCTCCATTATGATATTGCCATGTACCATATGATGAAGGACTACTTCAATAGAGAAAGCTGAGGACTTTTTGTTTATGTAATGGCCGCATTACCATAGTCATTTATGATGCTTGATGGAACTCTAGTTTAGATGAAACACTATGTATTAAGAAAGTGGAGATTACACCATGCATATATATATTCGCATGGAAAATGCAAAAAAGTACTATTACTGGTCAAGTCTAATGTTAATCCCTTCGCAAAATAGTCCAAATATTAATTAAAGCTTTCTTATAAAACTATGCAAACAAAAAGTAGGGTAAAGTTAAACAGATATTTTACATATGAATATTTCAGTAGTCTGTCTAGAAGTAATTAAAATAGACATTTAACAGGTATATAACATGTAAATGTTCAGTTATTTGTTATTAAAATAGTAGTAACATGCTAATGTTACCATATTTGTAAGCAGGACTAAGCAATTTCGTGTTACTCATACTAATTGTAATATCAATAACTAAAAGACTAAGATAATATATTAGCAATCAAACATGGAAACCAATATGACTTTTTTAATGATACTTGAATAATAATCATTCATGTAGGAGAGTTTGAACATTTGAAATAAAAAACCTTACATCATGGTTACAATTCCTCCTACCTGTTTTAAACTTATACTGACTTTGATGTAATATATTAGCCTTTTGGATAACGATATTGTGATTTTGGTTATTAAATATCAGTAATTAGATGTACATCTATATATAGTTACATACACCACCATAATGTCATATTTTGAATTGTTACTTCTTAAGTTTAAAGAGATGTTTCCGAACCTTGTCCAAAATGAATGTTGATTATGATATTATACCTTAACACTACTGCTTAATTGAATTTTGCAAGTGTAAATTGACAATGGGATGGATGTTATGTAACCTTCATTGTCACTAAGAAGATAGTGTATTAACAACCTTGCATATACAACGCCAAATGTTTCTATGAAAACCACTTACCATGGCAAAAATGAAAAATTAGCATTATGTATACAGAAGCTTAGAATAACTCTTACATTTATTTTGAAGGTTGGAATCACATTTTCACAATGGGTTTTTGCAAAAACATGGTCCAATTCAAAGAATGAAAATGGAAGTGGACTATATGCTTTAAAATGTTTAATATCAGCAGAAGGAAAATTTGCACAGTTTGAATAATCAGTTGGTGAAAACAGAGGGTCTTAATAACTTTAATCACTAAACCAAATTTGTTGGAATCATAAATACGTATAAAAGTAAGAAATGAGATGTTATCTTGAACTTCTTTGTTTCCTATTTTGGAAAATAAAAAATATTTTTCTTTGCACATGACAATTGCATAAAACAACCATATTCATGTTCTTAGTAGTACAATTTTAAAGCAAACAGTGAATTTTTAAGACAAAACATATATAATTGATCCATACTTACAATGTAAACAATACCATACAAAAGGGTTCGATTACTTCAACCAAAATCCGCTTCCACTACTTCCAAAGCTTTAATAAATGATCTGACATCAACATTTTCCAAATTTCTTTTTAAGTCACAAATAATGCATCGATACTCAGAAATTACAGCCCTTTTATTATCCTTGAATTCACAAAGTCATCAACTCTCAATCAACAAACATACCTCAATTTATGCTTGTACATCGACTCATTTGTGATGAATGCAATCACAAATATTGCTATTTACTTCAAAGTTGAAAAAATATGTCAAACCTGAGAATTAAAGTTGTGAATCGATCAAATTAGAAATGAAAATAATCGTGGTGATCTAGTTGAGTGATTGAATTTTGTTTCTTCAATCCTCAAAACAAAAGCGTTTCCTATAGCAATCAGATTGGTTGGGCTTTAGCTAAATAAAAGTTGTAGTCACTGTTGCAAAATTTTAATTTCTTTCAACACTTGATTCATGAGTAAACTAAGTAAGAACAAAACAAGGGAAGTAAATGAAGGAGAAACTAGAAATGGGAGGAAATACAAACTCAGGTTAGATAATATTGGGGATAGTGGTCCTATAACTGCTGGCATGATTCAATTGACGAATTTGTTATTGGAGAAAGGGCTAAGAGACTTGGTAAAAGCAAGTTTGTTGTTACTACCTAAGAAAGTGGTGATTATGAATTACTAAAGAACCCTTATCATATACTATAAATTATAAGGTTATATTAGACATTCAAATGCTTCAAATCAAAATATTCCTATTATATATATATATATGTATATATATAATGAAAGAATAAGCATATAATTTTGGTTAGTTGCATAATGAGATGAGTTGTGACAACATTGGCAATATTAATTTACCTTCACTTATTAGTTATTATCATTTAGGACAATAATCAATTATTAAGCATTATATTTAAGCACATTAAAAAGAAAATGGACAAACCTATAATTACTATTTAATTGGTTTCTAAAAGTGGACAGTTTTTCATGAATGTAAACATCGTTATTAAAGTAATATTTTGACCTGAAAAAAGGTTACTATAACATAAAATTAGCTTGACTAATATGAAACTTAAGAGAAACAAAATGCTTAACTTACTTTTTAAATGCAAAAAAGAGAATGAGCAATAAAAGATAGTAGTAATAGTAACGAAAAAGAAATATTATGTTTATACACGAGGTTCGATATATCAATTTCAAATAATTTACCTTGGAAATTATAAACACATTATTAGCATTTTCAGAGTTTATTGTGAACTCCAAAGACTATAATGCATGAATGAGATTGATAACTCATTTTCCTTCTCTCTCTTCCTAAGCTCCATCAATATATACAACTCTTATTGTAATTGAGATCATTCCATTCTTCTACGTGTTCTACATTCGGTAAGGTATGAATAATATAATATCAAACATATGTCCTTACAATGGATTCAACTATATAAAAATAAGTCAATCAATACATAAGAAATTAATACATCGTCATGCTTCTTATCAGGATTTTTAAAAATTATCCAAAAAATTGGCCTTTTCTCTTTGCATTTAGGTGGAAATCCATTTTCTCTTAAAAGATATTTTTGCTCACTTTTTTCAATCTTACGAATTATCCAATAAAATATAATTAATAAAAACAGACCAACTTTATAATGCAGTCATATGTCAACATATACTTTAGTGTGTGACCAAATGACGTTTCACTTTCTTTTCTTCTTGTTCTTTCTAAAAATGTGAATAAAATAATGTAATGTTAGTCAGTATTCCATCAAGAATTGAACAAAGCCTAAATAGCTGACAATTAAGCTATGTGAGGAATTGTATCGAACGTTACATGTAAACTGTCGGACCTGGTTCTTCTTGGTAGTTGCAACTCCAATAATGTCTAAATTAAACTTCCTTGGATAATTTTAGGAAACTTCAATGCTATATTAACTTGTCAAGAAAGAATTAATAGTGACCTACAAAACTCAATGGATTAGACAGAGTTCATGAGAGTATTACTAATTCTAACTTGGTTGAGCCTGAATTTACAGGCAACTATTTTTACATGGGGAGATGGTATAAATTTTTTCTATTCATAACAAGATTGATAGGGTCTTTGTGAAAAATTTATGGGAAGATAAATTTTAGGAATTTGGTATCCATTTTGGGTTTCACTCTTTGAATGGTCATGCTCCTATTCTAATTAAATTTACTCCCTAATCCCCAATCTATAGCGGATGTCGTCATTGCTGAAAAATGCAAGCTCAGCTTCCTAGATCGTAACACTATTTACAACTATAGCTTAGCTTCTTCGATCTCCAATTATCCCTACGACGCTCGCAAAATGATAATAGGATTTTTCTTAATAATATCCCAAATCAAAAACTGAAATCTAAGGACCATCGCTAGTAGTAAATCTATAATAACAGAGCTTGTCAAACAAATGAATAGTAACAAAAAACCCAATAAATTTTAGAGATTTGCATACAACCCAGGAATAACTTCCACATTAGCGGCCTAAGACATTTGCACCTCCTCCATCGGCTTGAGTAGTTCTTTCATGATGCTTCAGGCGGGTTGTCGAAGACCAAAGATTGTTGATACGGTCACTGGTTACGATCGAGAGATAGCTTTCGTCGTTCTTTTATTTTTTATTGATCTATTATTTTGATAAAAATGTGGAAGATATTGATAACATGGATTGCTGGAAAGAGAAAAGTTCGAATCTATGATCGACATGCTGTTAGGGACGTGGTGTAGATGACTAAAACAACCTTTATAACATGTAGACTATAACTTTTGTTGAAAGGGATATTTTGGTAATTGCAAAAGCTTCAAATCAAAGTATTCCTATTATATATAGATATGATATTTTTAGCTAGACTGATATATTTATTATTTTCTTATTAAATAATACTCGGGTCAGACCGAGGTATTTCAGGTGCTTCCACTTGACTTCTTAGTTGGGACTAGCTTTTGACTTTCGGATAACTACTTAGCTTAGTAGTTTTTGCTTTTATACATTCGAGATAAAGACTCCTTGATGTATACATATTCTTTTATCTAGCACTTGTATCTATTCTTTTGTGGTGTAGTGGATCTTATATGACCATTACTTTGATGTACACTTTTATATGATTTATTCATATATATTTCCACCTTAGTGATATAAATATTTGTGACTGATATGTGTTATATTGATTTTATATTTGTTTTAGAAGACCCCATAGCCACTATGTAGTAGCTTTGAGTTTGCATTTAATATGTTACATTTTCTCTTGAAATGAAATGCATGTAATAGCATCTGACATGCCGGTACTCGCACAAAGAAACTACACAGATGATCGCTCCTCAACAGCCTTATTCTTCATGCTAGTCGACGGCATTACCTCATAGTGTCCTTGGCTAGTGTGAGTATAGAGGTGGGGCGTCACATTTTGTCCACACAAAAATGTGCATGATGCATGCATGTTATTTAAAACGAAAAATTTAGAAAATGAAGTTAACATACAAAATAGAAAACAACTTTTTTTTTCATTTTTCGTGTTTTGGAAAATAACGAAAGCACGAGAAACAAGCCATCCTTCCATCGTTTCTTCATACACTCTATCGTCCTCTTCATCTTTCTTCCAACCACCCCATTGTTCCTTCACTCTTCTCATATTTGACATTCATGTTGAAAAGAAAAACCATAAAATTCGTTTTTAAGCAAACATCATCATAATTTCTCCTTTTTAATCTGGCTGCAATTAATAATCAAAATGAAATAGAGTTCTACATTATTAAAGAATACATTTTTCAAGATTATACTAATAAACATAATACTATCAATAATCTACGTGCACTTATTAATTTTTGAATTTCTCCATTGTGTCACTATGCTCGTCTTCTTTAATGCTTAAAATTAGAATTTTTTTGTTATTTGATCATAATATTTTAGTCATTTGGTTTTAGGTTTCTATATTTTTGCCTTTTGTATATTTATATAATTTGCATTTTCTTTTTACTCAAATAAGCTTTTGATACTGATAGGTTTCATGTAATAACCCTAGATTTTTGCCTATATATTTTAAATATGACTTTATTTTATTTTATTTTTAATTTTTTTAATTTTTTTTCAAATATTTCATTTTTAAATATAAATGCAGATTATTAAGTGATCTGTAGTTCAAAATAGTAAAAATTGGACATTTTACTAAAAAAAATGAATTTCTACTCAAACTGTTCAAACTTTGACTTTTAAAATTCAAATTCAAATTATTTTAAATCTTAAATTTTATCTTTTATTATGAAAATAGATGTAATAACTTGAACACTGCTTTTCGTTTCGTTGAAAACGGAGTTAAACAGTAAAAGTTATGTATATTTCAATATTGAGTGCAATTTGTTTATTCTGCAATTTTGTTATTTTAAATTGTATAAATTATATTTTTCTTTGTCATATTTTATTTTAATATGTATTAATATGTTATTTTATGTATATTTTTGTCTTTTAATATTTTAAAGTGAGGTAGGAATTTTTCTAGATTTAGTAGTATTTTTCTTGTAATTTCCATGCCCTGTTTTCAATTTTTAAACATTTTCTTTAGTTCTTTTTCTATTTTTCTCCAATTTAATTATGTATTTTATTCTAGAAATGATAAATAAATTATTTTATTTCAAAGTTTTACTCCATAATATTTTTTAAAATGAAGTGTATATTTTACTAAGGCTAGTAGTGATTTATTTGAAATTTTCATGACCTGTTTGCTATTTTTAAACAATTTCTTCAATTCTTTTGCTATTTTATCAGAATTTAATTATTTATTTTACCTTGAAAATGTTTTAAAATAATTTCTAATTCAAATTTTATTTTAGAATATTTTTGAAATGAAGTTACTAATTTTCCCAAGTCAACAGTGATTTATTTGAAATTTCTAGACACTGTTTGTATTTTTAAGCAATTTTTTTTATCCTTTTTCTAATTTCTTTAAATTTTATTATTTATCTTCATATTATTTCACTTGGTTTCGGTTTTTAAAGGTATTTGCTGATTTTTTTTATTTGAGTTTTAGAAAATGGAAATTTGAAGAGACAAAAGGGCTTTAAACCGACGACTTTTCACTTTCTAGACCTTTCGTATCTTTGGCCGTTCTTTTCTATTGATTAGCCGTGAGTTCCTTAACTCATTTTCACGTGAATAACATCTCATTTCATCATATTTTCATCCATTCTTTTTTGGAAACACATATGGTAATGTCTTCTTCTTCTTTTTCTACTTTCTCTCTTCATTTTATTGATTTTTCCATTGAATTTTCCCTTGTCTCTTCCTTGTATTTGCTCGGCCTAACCTCCTCCAACACCTCCACCTTCCTCCTCCCCTTCCATGGCTTCAAATCCCTCTCTCCTCCTCTGACCAGATCAGGCAATGGCCTTTAAATGAAGACAAACACCTCAAAAGTTGCACAAAACTCCTTAAAAGCATGTCTAGCCACCTAGTCTTCATCACCATCACCTTAGATGACCTTGGCCACCTCCTATTGCTCCACCACCACCTTGACACACCCCTAACTAAAACCTTCATCCTCTATCCAGATCTGAAACATGTCATAGCCGAGCCCAATGACCTTGTAGACTGAGCCAAAGTTGAACCAAAAACACACTATGTTGCCCAACCTCTTCATATTCTCAATGTTGTAACTCCTCCACCATTCTAGCCTTGTAGCCGTGCCTTCATAGGTCCATACCTGAGCCAAAGTATGATTAAACCTAAGCTAATCCAACATCTAGGCCGTGCAAAACAATATAGAAAGCAAGGCAAAAAGTCCTGTATTCATATTATGTTTTATTTCAAAGATATGTAAATTCGAAGTTGTAGTGAATTTATAATTTATTTGGTTTTGTTTTGGGTTGCAACACAAGATCAATTTGCTTGGTTCTTGTTGGGCGTATTCTAACCCTCCTCCAAGGCCCTGCCGAACCAACACATCTCCAAGGCCCTGCCGAACCAACCCTCCTCCAAGGCCCCGCCGAACCAACACGTCTCTAAGGCCCTGCCGAACCAACCCTCCTCCAAGGCCCTGCCGAACCAACACGTCTCCAAGGCCCTGCCGAACCAACCTTCCTCCGAGGCCTAGCCCAACCATTGCACTACCAGACCAACACATCTCCTAGGCCTAACCGAACCACTCACCACCGCACCGCTGCACTACTCCCACCATCACCGGACCAAGGCGTACCGAATCAACTTGGCCAGGCCAGATCACATCAGCCCAGGCCCACCAACAGCTATATACCTCCAAGACCCCCACCCTCAGCCTCACTCTATAAATAGAGGGGTAGGGGTACAACAATGATGGACAAGTTTGAGAGCTCAAGCACGGATAGAACTTTCAAACAACTTTCATATACTTGCAATCAAAGCTTTGTACTTGTAATCTGAACAGTAAAGGAGAATAACATATAAAGTGGACGTAGGCACATTTTGGCCGAACCACTATAAATCTGCGTGTCTTTTACAGTTTAATCCCTGCTTTTTACATATTTGCATAAATCACCCAAATCGTGAAGAACAACATAAAATCGACTAAATTATACGACTTGGAGGTGTTTGCCCATTTTTTGTGCAAACATTTTTGGTGCTTTCACTGAGAAATCAAGCTAGAAGCTTCAGCTTCTCCCGCTTAACCTTCTTCCCGACGACATCGCTCATTACTTGGAAGACATGCCTCCCAGGCAGAAGAAAGATGTTAGAAGAGGAAAAAACATCGCAACTAGCAGCGTTTCAGATCCAGTGATCACAAATCAAGAGAACCGTCCCATTTCAACAGCAGCACGAAATGGAAATCAGGCAAATCCGACAGCCCCTGCCACGGAACAACCAACAACAATTACTAGGGCAGATCTAGACAGGTTTGTGGCTGAAGTGACTAACCGCTTCACATCCCAACAAGAAGCCTTGGTGGACCGACTTATGTCACGCTTAAGGGATGCTGAAGAATCCAACCGCAACACTGAATCATGGGATGAGTCCCAGTCTGGAGGATCTAGGAGGCGACAAAGATCTTTCTTCTTCGAAGAAGCTAACAACAGAAACAGCAATGATAGGATCCGAGCCCGAACTCAGCCCGAACTTCGACCCGAGGAAACACTTGGAGCCAAACCCGACGGGGGAGGTACCAGGCGAGGGTCGACGGTGGCTGAGCCGGTCATGCTACCTAGCCATGGAAACACCAATGAACGGGGCCGAGCTAGAGTCCCGCCTGAAGTTGGACCCGAGGATATGCTCAGAACAGAACCCAAGCAGGGGAAGATAAAGGCAAGGGCCAACTATACCTGACCCTAGCATGCTCCCAGAAGACCAGAGGCAGCCACTGAAAAATATTAGGAGTGATAGACGATACCACCCCTACAGATCATCTGGACGGAATCAATCCCGCAGAGAAGAACCAAACTCATTTCTATCTGCTCTAAATTCTGATGAAAGGATGGTGCGATTGTTCAGAGAATGCGTCCAACGGGATTAAAGAGATCGAGGGATAGACGCTAGGGTAACCATCTCTTTCACCCGCAATATCGAAATTGCCATCACCTCCCGAGAATGGAAAATGCCAACAATAGAACCTTACAAGGGAATCTCTGACCCCGTTGTACACTTGCAGAGATACACACAGCATATGCTCATGAGTGGAGCCACAGAAGGAGTATTGTGCAAATGCTTTCCACTATTCTTGGCAGATCTAGCTACCTCCTGGTTTTGCCACCTACCCCAAGGATCCATCAGCTCATGGGAAATGTTGAAAGAAAAGTTCATCAGCCAATTTCGCATTCATGTGGAACAACCCAAGGATGCTTATTCCCTATCTAATATCAAATAGAAGCCTGGAGAGACAGTGCAGCAATATCTAACCCAATTCAATGCTGCAGCGGCCGCAATCCAAGATGCCGATGAGAAACTTATCTTAATGGCCCTCTGTAGTGGTGTGCATCCGGATGCTAAGTTTGCTAGAAGATTAACGAAAGAAAAACCAGCTACCTTACCCGATTTCATCCATAAGGCCGGAAGATATATGAGACTTGAAGACGCTGCCACTGAAAGACAAAAAGGACAACGAACCAAGGCAGCTCATGGCGACACATCCGCTGTAGCAAAGGACGGTCGAAGAAATGAATCTAGAGACAATGCTGGGGGCAAGAAGGGAGAAAAACGTCTATATCGGCCAGGACCGAGGTTTGACACTTACACTCGTTTGAATGACACAATCGAAAACATCTTCCTGGCCACCCAAGATGAAGTTAAATACAGACGCCCTCCATACAAGAAGGAATCAGATAACGCAATTAAGTCTGGAAAGTTCTGCCGCTTCCACGAATCTCATGGGCATGATACCAATGAATGCCATCATCTCCGGGACTTAATTGAAGAACACATCAGAAGGAAGAGACTGGAACGCTATGTAAAAGGTCAGAACAGGACCCCAGCTGCTGCCGAAGAGAGCCCAAGGCTACCTCTCCCAGAAACATGGGGGAAATCGCAACACCGGCGACCCCAGTCATGAGAAGATGGTGGTCCATACCGTATCGGGAGGACCGCATATTGCCGATAGAAGCTGGATAGAGATGGAAAGATACAGAAAGTCACTTAGGAACAATGAAGGCTGTGTTAATTCTGTTATGGAAGAACGCCACCTGAAGCGAAAAGAGAATGATGACACTACATTCAATAGGCGTGACCTGGAAGGAAGGTAGTACCCTCACATGGATCCTATGGTCATCTCTGCCCAGTTCGGCCCAGCCGAAGTTTTCTGAATTCTAGTAGACACTGGAAGCTCAGTAAATATCCTATTCAAGCATGCTTTTGATAGAATGAAGCTGTCAATGAAGGATGTGTCGTCCTGCAACAAACCGCTACACGGTTTCACTGGAGATGCGAAGATGCCCCTAGGGCAATTGGACCTTTTTGTTGAAATAGGAAACCACCCCCGCTCCGTTGTGCGGAAACAAACATTTGTGCTGATAGATAACCACTCAGCCTACAACGCCTTTTTAGGAAGACCAGCCTTGTCTGACTTCCAATTGTCTTGGTCCCATGGTGCCGGAAGATGAAATTTCCAACAGACAATGGAATAGGGAAAGTAGAGGGAGATCAAGACGCCGCTCGAGATTGTTATGTAACTGAACTTCGCAATAATCATAGGAAGGATAGAGGGAAGAATGCAGAAACTCCTCTCTGCATGAAAAACTTGGAAGCATAGCAACTAAAGAAGGCCCCTCCTCTTCGATATACCAGTGATCCTTTCAATGAATTAGACCCCAGGGACAAAGAGGAGGAGGCCGCCGCCGAGCCTGCAGAGGCTATGGAGTTTGTATCTGTAGGCGAACACGACTCAAGTAGACTGTTGAAAATCGGATCTCAACTAAGAGCAGAATTGAGGGATCAACTCATTGATTTTCTCCGCCACAACCTGGATGTATTTGCATGGACGCACGCTGACATGACTGGAATCTCCCCAGACGTGGCATGTCAGATACTAAACATCGATCCTACCAAGGCACCAGTAAAGCAGAAAAAGAGAAGTATGAGGGCAGAGCGATCATCGGCCCTCGATGAAGAAGTAAAGAACCTACTTGCCAACAACTTCATACGAGAAGCCATCTACCCAGAGTGGATCGCTAACCCGGTACTAGTAAAGAAGGCTAATGGGAAGCGGCGAACATGCATTGACTTCTCCAACTTAAATGACGCTTGCCCGAAGGATTGCTTCCCACTCCCCCGAATCGATCAGCTTGTGGACAACACAGCCGGGCACGAACTCTTATCTTTTATGGACGCATACTCAGGATATAACCAAATTCTTATGCACGCCCCCGATCAAGACCACACTAGTTTCATCACTGAACGGGAATTGTACTGCTATAGCGTAATGCCTTTCGGACTTAAAAACGCCGGAGCTACCTATCAGCGCCTCGTCAACAAGATGTTTGCGGAGCTAATAGGACGAACTATGGGGGTTTATGTGGATGGCATGCTAGTAAAATCGAGTAAGCCAATGATCACGTAAGCCACCTGAGCAAGATGTTTCACGTACTTCTCCAATATGGAATGAAGCTGAATCCTCTAAAGTGCTCGTTCGGAGTGTCATCAGGAAAGTTCTTGGGATTCATCGTCCATGCCAGGGGGATTAAAGCAAGCCCCGAACAAGTCCGAGCCCTGAAAGATATCAGGATACCTTCCACTCAAAGAGAAATGCAAAGCCTAAATGGGAAGGTGGCCTCCCTAAGCAGATTCATCTCTAAAGCGACTGACAAGTGCGTCCCCTTCTTCGAGGCTCTAAAGAAAGACAAAGGAAAGTTCGAGTGGACTGACGAATGCTTAACGACATTTCTTAACCTAATCGAACACCTTCAGAGACCATCAGTACTCTCAACTCCAAACGAAGGCGAAGAGCTATACCTATACCTTGCTATGTCATCTCATGCTCTAAGCGCCGCTTTGGTGAGAGAAGACAACCGCGCGCAACGACCAGTATACTTTGTAAGCAAGAGGTTAACAGGGGCAGAAGCCAGATATCCTAAACTTGAGAAGCTAGCATACTGTTTACTAATCACGTCACGGAAACTGCGACACTATTTCCAATCTCATTCCATCAGAGTTCTAACCGATCAACCGCTAAGGCAGGTACTCCATCGTCCCGACACTTCTGGACGACTACTTAAATGGTGCATTGAACTGAGTCAATATGATATCACCTACCATCCTCGCACCGCCATAAGGGGACAAGCCATGGCCAATTTCATTGCCGAATTCACTACCAACGAAGGTAAGGAGCAATCTGAAATAGCAAGAGACATTAAGTGGAATCTCTTTGTGGATGGAGCATCAAACGAACAAGGCTCGGAGGCAGGTATTGTAATAATCACTCCCAGGGGAAGGAAGCTACGCTATGCTCTAAGGTTGGAATTCGCTGCCACCAACAACGATGCAGAATACGAAGCAGTTATAGCTGGAATAGAACTTGCCTTAGAGATTGGAGTCAGTTCTTTATGTCTTCATAGTGATTCTCAACTTATTGTAAACCAAATACTAGGAGAATTTCAGAGTCGAGGAGAACGACTCACAGCTTATCTAAAGAAGACCAAGCTGCTACTCGATCAATTGGATCACTATTTAATCAAACACATCCCTCGAGAAGAGAACCAAGAGGCCGACGAGCTGGCAAAGCAAGCTAGCATGAATGACGGTACCATTTCCGAAACAGTAGCCATCTCAAAGCAACTAACCCCGAGTTTCGAGCAAGTGAATCTGGTAGCTGCAATCGAAGAGGAAACTTTGATGACTCCAATCCGAAAATTCTTACAAGATGGCACACTGCCCTGCGAGCGTAACGAAGTCAGGAAAATCTTGAGGAAAGCTTCCCGCTACACAATACAAGAAGGAATCCTCTATCGACGCGACTTCTCTAACCCCTTATTAAGGTGTGTCGCTGGAAGGGAAGCTAAGGAAATCTTATCCTACATCCATCAAGGAAGCTGCGGAGATCACACTGTAGGGCAGACTCTGGCAAAGAAAGTACTCCGACATGGATATTTCTGGCCCGCCTTAGACTTCGTTAAAAAATGTGACTGATGTCAGAAATTTGCCAAGATTCCTCGACTACCAACAAATGAGATTACTCAAATGACCAGCCCTTGGCCCTTTGCAGTATAGGGAATTGACCTGACTGGCGAACTGCCGGTGGGCCGAGCCGGAGCCAAATATGCTATAGTGGCAGTCGACTATTTCACCAAATGGGTGGAAGCAGAACCTCAAAATAAAATATCCTCAGCAAAAGTTATTAACTTCTTGATCAAAAATATTCTATGCAGGTACGGGGTTCCACTCAAAATCATATCGGACAATCGACTTCAGTTTGACAGCGAAGAGTTTGCCGACTGGTGCCAAAAGCACGGAATTCACAAAACCTTCTCATCTGTGGCTTACCCCCAGGCAAACGGACAAGTCGAGGCTGTCAACAAAATTCTGAAAACTTTAATCAAAAAGAAGCTTGAAAAATCGAAAGGCGCTTGGGTGGATGAACTTCCTATGGCACTTTGGGCCTACCGCACATCATTCAGAACATCAACGGGGCATACTCCTTTCTCTTTGGCATACGGGTCGGAGGCCATGCTCCCAGTCGAAACTGTAGTACCTTCCCCCCACAGGATCCACTATAACCCAAAAGAGAACGAAGAACTCCTTCACATGTCTTTGGATCTAATTGAAAAGAGAAGAAACGATGCAGCGTTCAAAGCAGCAGCTCACAAGCAAAAAGTGGCAGCGCAATACAACTCCAAAGTCAAGCATCGTAGCTTACAAGAAGGAGATCTTGTCCTCAGGAGAATCTTCCCGCGCCCCGGAGCGCTAGATCCAATCTGGGATGGGCCATATGTAATTCATAAAGACCTCCACAATGGAGCTTATATTTTGTCAACAGTGGACGGGAAGGTGTTCTAGAGGGCATGGAACATCCAACACCTTCGTCGATACTTTTCTTAACTTGTACTGCCCATATGAAGTGAATTAACAAAGAGAATCAGCGGACGTAGGCATTTTCGTGCCGAACCACTTTAAAAACTTGTCTCTTTTTTAACTTGTTCCTTTATATCTTGGCTACTTGTTAACTTTATCCTTTTCTATTGAACAAAATCCTGTGTAATGGCATTTCCATTCAAGACACATCACGGTGCGACCTCCCCTGGACAAGACCTAACAGGTACTATACGAATCTATGCCCTCGCCAATGAGACACTTTTGCTCCAGCATCCCTCTGCTGCGGGTTAACTCATTACTCGCGATCGGCCCTTAAAGCCAACTGTAATGAGCCGATTATAAGCCACCGAGAAGGCTGACTATAGTCGAGGCAGCTCATTACGGTGTTCGGCTCGCCGGTGACTGTGAACCTACTTTAAGCCCCAACATAAGGTGTGGCCAGCCAGGGGTAGTTCACGGTTGACGATCGACACCCACGCTAGCCGGCCACGGTAAATCGAATAATACCCACGATTACGGGCCATAATGGCCCGGGTAGTTACTGTCCGCGATCTCGGCTCCGATGTGTCTTAGGTACGGCTGTGGTAAAAAAGAAAACTCCCCGCGGAAGCGTAAGATGGGTGACAAATGTCTCCAAGACCCACAGCTAGGGAAAGTGACTACAAAACCCGTTTGCCATGAACTTAAGCACATCGAAGGCCTTCCATGATTGGAAGTTTTACTATTTCTTATATTCCTATTTTATTTAAAAACTTCCTCCTATCCTATATAACGATCCCTAAAGTACAGGGCACAAAATAGGAGACACCCGCAAATGGGGATAAGAACTCACAACTGGATGACAAGACACTCAGCTGCATTCCATACTCAGTCACACAAGACATTTAAAGCTACCATCTACAACTAAAACACGAAGGGCGGTACTCTCTTCCTTTGTCTATGAATGCGTAGCTATAATTTATTCACACATCACAATAACATTGCAAGATGTGAAATTATATTTTAAGCAAGAACTTCACATCAAACACAATTGAATCACAGGCATATGCATAGCTGCATTTCTTATGCAACACACCAAAATAACGAAAGCATTTAAATATAACAGAATCAGCTTAAGTTAAAAATTACATGCCAAGAATAAAGTCGTTCATTACAAATAATATAATTACAGTTACAGTAATGTTTTAGGACTAACATAGACAGCAATGTCAAGTAAACCAAAAGATGTCCCGGTCAAGTCAAGGAGTCGGCTGCATCAGAGCTTCACCTCTATTCTACTGGCCCTCTGAGATTTACTTAACTGCCGGATCGGAACTCTCAACGTGTTGACCAGAGGTAGTTGGTGCTTCAGAGGTCCCGCCTGTCCAATTCAGGAAAGAACCCATTAATAGTCATGAACAATAGGCAATCAAGTTAGGGAAGACTTACCAGCATCTGCTCCTTGATCATCATCCTCCAACTGCACACCTACCTCCCCAGCAGTAAGCAGCCGCATAGCTTCCTTTACCGTCACTTTCTCCTCCTTGGTGAACTGAGCCGTGACCACGTCCATCCTGAAGGCCACGCCCCCTTCCTTATCTGCTTCGGCCATAGCCTCCTCCAGGGCCCTGAGATAAATCCTGGCCATGACTCGGGGATAATCATCCATCCAGGATAAGTTGCCCTGTTTCCAAGTGCGAAAGTACATATCCTGAAGCATCTCATCCATTATCCCCTCGTTCTCCTCGAACTCCCCTATTCGAACATCAGAAGCCAACAGCTTTGCAACGGAAGCATCCCTCTTCGATCGGTATCGCGAGCGGTCAGCCTGAAAGGATTTCCTCATCGCATCCATCTCCTCCTTCAGCTTGGTTTGAGCAAGCTCTACGGCTTCAAGCTTCCTGGATAACTCCTCTACCCGCTCGAGATCCGCTTTCCGAACCTCATCCACCGTTTCAATGGCCATATCAATCCGTTCCTTACAAGCGGCCTCCATTTTTCGCAACTCCGCCTTGCTGGCCTCTTCCATGGTTCTCTTTAATTGCCTAGAGGCGGCCTCATGTTGAGAGATCTGGATGGCCTGATCAGCGAGTTGTTTGGCCTGGTCGGAAACCATTAACCGCAATCGAATGTTGGCGCTCCCGATTTCTTCCCCAGCCTTGACCAGTCGGGCATGATGCCCCATCAGCTTCCTGGTCTCCTCAGCAACCCTGTCGATGTTTGCCTTAGCTTCGTTCCCCAAGGTTACAACCTGAGTGGTAAGCAAATCAAGGTCCAGGGACTTAGCTTCATCGAGTACCCTTACCATAGGATTGTGAGGGAGAAGGTGCTCACCGGTATCCTAATCGAAGGTAACATCACGAAAACCTGGATCCATATCCGGATGACCCGCAAACGGATTACGGACTAAACCGGGACGATCTATCTTGGTAACGGTAGGATTTTCAAACGGATGCGGAGAAGATATAAACCCAGTACTCTCCTCCGTGGTATCCTAGGGAGGCTGAGTTGGAAGTTGAGGACCAGGTGAAGATTCAAGCAAGGAGCGACTCCTCTTCTTCCTTTGGATATCCTCCTCGATAACTCCAAGAAGAGGACGGTAGCCGACTACGTCTCCGGGGCGGTTAGTCGGAGGCTTTGGTTTAGTAGAAGCCTTGAGAAGTTTGTATTGTTCGAGACGGTGCCCAACGTCTGATGTCTTGGCCACCTTATCTGCTTCTGCGATATGAAACCAAGTGTTACAAGCATACATTGAACTATAACTCAAGAAATATATCAAGTTAAAAAGAGTAAAGAGGTGCTTTGTTATACAAACCCTGGGGAGGAGTAGGATACTGCAATAAGTCCTGGATCTCACTCCAGGACGGAAGCCGATCATAAATATTCCTAAATCCCTATCATAAATGGAGTCTGCAGAAGTCAAAAATTCACCTTGAATCGCCGGAGTTGCCTTAGCTGAAATGCTCTTAGAAGATGAATCGGCACCAGTCCCGGCCTTGGCAGTTTTCTCTGGCTTCTCCACCAAGGCCGATCCTTCCTCCAACCCCTCAAAAGCTAGGTGGAAAGCATCATCTGTCCACTCCTGGATCTCACCTGCCTGCCCAGAAGACAAAGCCCCAGCGCCATCACCGCTCTGTCCTTCGCCACCATCATCACCACGACCATCACCATCGCCTTCTCCACCACTTCCACTCTCCGCCTCACCTCCTTCATCCTCGCCTCTTTCCTCCTCCACATCTTCCTCCTCCGGAACATCTGAACATGTGCTGGGGGAGGGTCCATCGGACTTCTTAAGTTTCTTCCCCCCGGCGACTGGATGTTTCGAGAAGCGTTTTCTCTTGCTGCTCTTCGCCGTAGCCCCTCCTTTAGCATTGGCAGCCTTCTCCTCAGCTGTGTCTCTTTGCTTGACCACAGACTGGCGTGGCAGAATCAAGTTGAACTCTAGAAGTGTAGCATTCCTGATCAAGTAAGAGGCTGCCCTCTCCCTTTTCGGAATGGCTTCTATCTCCGCAGCCATCTGAACCAGGCTATCGCTCTCTACAACCGCAAAGCCACCTATCGCTAGCAAGAAATAAAACACATAAGGATGGGAATTGCATTCAGAACAGAAATTATAAATAAGATTCAACTTACAGCCAGAGGTGAAGCGGTGGAAAGAAACAGAGTCATCCTTGACAAAGAACCATTCCTTCTTGAACATGCTAAACTTCGAATACAAGTCCAGGACTGGCTTGAAAGACACGGCCGACTCCAAGCTGATGTATGGAGACCCCTTCTTGTAGCCTCTCAAGTTGTACAGGTACAGAATCTCCCGGTTAGAAGGGGGACGCCCGTACTTTCTCTGGAAGATAATAAATAGACTCACCAAGATGGCATAAGAGTTGGGCTGAAGCTGGAAAGGGGCCACCTTCAAGTAGGTGATGAAGCTGACTATCCAGGCGTTGATCGGAGGAATGGCCCCGCACATGCAATGGTACCTACTATAAGCGAAATATCCTTCAGGGGGATTATACGGCATCACTCCTTCCCTCGGCAACAACATATGTGCTCTGTCGATCCCGAAAGAGCGAGATATAACATCAAGCTGCTCATCCTTGAGGGAGCTGGGAAAGCAGTCGGGTGGTTAATTCAAGAGCTCTTGGGGATCGTACCCGTCTACTAACGATCTCGGGGTTGGTCCATGACATTCTGCCCGAACTGGGGGCACTATGGGGGACTCTCCCGTGTCTTTGGATTTCTTCTTATCAGAACGAGTTTCTACTTTACGAGACATTATCTGCAACACGAGAAAACATATTGTTAGAACTAGGAAAGTAGATATATAAACATGCAAGTGCGTACAGTCTGGAATTTCATTTGAAATTCAAAACATAAAAGGCTCAAGGTTCATTCGGCATTCAAACTCCCCGATCTCGTTCGGTATTTCCAACATAAAGTTCATTCGGCATTCAAACTCCCCGATCTCATTCGGTATTTCCAACATAAGGTCCATTCAGCACTCATGTTTCCCGACCTCATTCGGTAGTTCCAACATAATGTTTATTCGGCAGGAGAAAGCCTCACCAGGTTCGGTACTCAAATTTGGTTCGGTACTTGATTGATTCGGCTATTTCAGACGGTAAAGAATAACAGAGGCATGAAGCCCCTACTTATAGGCGAGCGCAGGATGACCAGACCAAACTGTTCGGCGCTTAGGACCGAATGAGACTATCCAAGCTGAAGAAAACAAAACGCGACACATGCAGGCATATGCCCCACTTTGGGGGGTAAATGTTGGGCGTATTCTAACCTTACTCCAAGGCCCTACCGAACCAACACGTCTCCAAGGCCCTGCCAAACCAACCTTCCTCCAAGGCCCTGCCGAACCAACACGTCTCCAAGGCCCTGCCGAACCAACCCTCCTCCAAGGCCCTGCCGAACCAACACGTCTCCAAGGCCCTGCCGAACCAACCCTCCTCCAAGGCCCTACCGAACCAACACGTCTCCAAGGCCTACCGAACCAACCCTCCTCCAAGGCCTAGCCGAACCATTGCACTACCGGACCAACACATCTCCTAGGCCTAACCGAACCACTCACCACCGGACCGCTGCAGTACTCCCACCATCACCGGACCAAGGCATACCGAACCAACTTGGCCAGGCCAGATCACATCAGCCCAGGCCCACCAACAGCTATATACCTCCAAGACCCCCACCCTCAGCATCACTCTATAAATAGAGGGGTAAGGGTACAACAATGGTGGACAAGTTTGAGAGCTCAAGCATGGATAGAATTTTCAAACAACTTTCATATACTTGCAATCAAAGCTTTGTACTTGTAATCTGAACAGTAAAGGAGAATAACATATAAAGTGGACGTAGGCACATTTTGCCCGAACCACTATAAATCTGCGTGTCTTTTACAGTTTAATCCCTGCTTTTTACATATTTTCATAAATCACCCAAATCGCAAAGAACAACATAAAATCGACTAATTATACGACTTGGAGATGTTTGCCCATTTTTTGTGCAAACAGTTCTCTTTCCACTTCAATTTATTATTGTGTCATCGTGCATTCTGGAATCCGTTGTGTCATTTGAGTTGATATCTCCAGTACAAAAAGGTGAGTAAATATCACCAGACTAATATGTACTTATATAACTGATGAACTGACACCATTTGAATCTGTAACCGTTTATCATCATGCTATATCTGCTATATTATCATCATATGATGTTCACACCTGTTATTACACTTGTTATATCATATGTTATTGTTATTTCATGCTATTCTGTCATTTATATCGGTTACCACCATTGCAAGTTCCCTGTAGACTAGAATCACTATGGGTTGAAATGATACACACCCGAACGGACTTTAGAATAGGGAAAACGTTATAGGCCGAAATGATAGGCCTGAGCGGTTTTCAAAATCATTCATTTTACTTGGGACTGCGGGTTTGAAATGATAGAACCCGGTTTTTCTTTGTAAACTGCGGATTGAAATGATATATATCCGTATCACTTGACCTAGGCTAGAAAACTATATACAGACCCGTGGTTTATGTAATATTTTTGAAATGTTTTAAAATATTTTAAAATGTAAAATTTATAATATTTTGATAATATTTTGATTTAAATTTAATTAAAAATGACTTTGTAGAAATATTAGTGATTTTCTATAAATTAAATAATGAATTAAGTAAACGGTAAAGTAGAATTTGAACTATAAGTACGTTTTGGAATTTATGTTTTATTTTAAAAGGGAAATTATGTAAAGTAAGAAAAATATAATATTTTGATTTAAAAATGTATTTTAAATGATTTTATAAAAATAATAATAATTTTTGAATAAGTTAAAATGTTAAACAAATGAATGTTTAAGTAAATTTTGAAATATAACTTAAATGTGAAATTTTAAATTTTGTTTTAAAAAAGTCAAATTTTAATTAAGTAAAATTTATGGGAATAAGTTATATTTTGTAAATTTAAACCTAATTGTTAATTTAATAATTTAATTAAAGAAATGGAATTTAATACTTGAATTTAAATAAGAAATTATGTTAAAATTTGATTTTTGGATGAGATTTAACTTTATAAAAATCATAAAATAAGAGTATTGAAATGATGATTTTAAAATGTGAAATTATATGATGTTTATAAGTTAAATGATTTAAATTAAAGATTAACTGTTGGTGAAATTTGTATTTAAACCCTGAATTTGATTTAATAACATTTTTGAAGTGTAATGTAAAGGATATTACAACATTTTGTAAATGCTGTAGTTGTTTTAAATGAACTAAAAAGTTAATTTGAAATAAAGGCTATTATAGCACATTGTAACTGCTATAGTGGTCAAACTTAACATTTAAAGTTTATTTGAAATTTAAAGAAAATCTATTACAACACTTAAATGCCGTATTTTGTTAAATGGACTGTTTTAAACTATAACTTTACGTAGCATTTTTAAGTGCTACGGAAACTGAATTTTATTATTTTATTAAATTTTAATGAGATTAATCTTTGGAATAAGATTTAAATTTTTGTAAATTAAATATTTAACTATTAAATATAAGGAATTGACTTTATTTTTTTATGAAAAGATTTAATCTTTAAATATAAACTCCTTTGAAATGTAAGTTTGAAATGGTGATTAATTTCTAAATAAAATGAATGGTTTTAAATGGTATTTAAATGAATTGAAAATAAATGATGTTTTGAATAATACTTTGATATTTTGATATTTTGAAATGATATTTGTTGATTTATTTAAGTTATTTGATAGATGAATATTTAAAATATATATATTATTTAAGTTTATTTAAATAATATTGGATTTATGAAGTGTGAGATATTAAAGCTTTGAAATAAAATGGTTTTGGTTTTGAAGTATAAACTATCATTGAAGTGATATTTTGATATATTAAAATGATTTGAAATGAAGTTTTGGAAAGATATGATATTTTGATATTAAAAATGTTTTGAAATGAAGTTTTGAAAGAAATGATATTTTGATATTAAAAATGTTTTGGAATGAAGTTTTGAAAGATATGATATTTTGATAATAAAATGATTTAAAAATGGAGTTTTGAAAGATATGATATTTTGATAATAAAATGATTTGAAAGGAAGTTTTGAAAGGATATGATATTTTAAATATATTAAATTGATTTGAAAGGAGTTTTTGAAAGGATATGATGATTTAATATATTGAAATAGTTAAAAATGACTCGATATTTATTTTGATAAATATTTGAATTTGAAAGATATGGTATGTTGACATATTGAAATGGTTTAGAAATGATTTAATCTTTATTTTGATAAAGATTTGGATTGAAATGATATTTTATTTTGAAGTATAAAAATATTGTTTTAAAGTTATAACCACGAGTTATAATAACGATTGGTTGTTAAAGAGACCGGGATCGGATAATGTCTTATAGCCGGCCAATACCGAAAACCACTTTAACAACTGTGTACGCGGTGGAGAAATCCAGAACGAAGTAGGTTGGTTGGCGAACGCTACCGCAATGAAGTAAGAGAATGCTGATAGATGGCCTAATTATGACTAAAAGAGGAGCTATACCGGGCTACACAAAGGGTCGCACCCTTTTATCGAGCATGCTTCTTCGGAAACCATTCTATTACTTTTGTGATTCGATTTGGTGGCGCCACTTTGATTCGGGGTATGTCTCGAGGTGGGCAGAAGCTGCTGGCTTGCCATCACCACCGGTCCAGGTGTGCAAACGGTGTATCCACCCTGGCATTGCCTCGCGTGCCTTGTCATATGTTCCTTTTATCGAGCCCACTACGATTTTGGTTTAAAGATCCGACCGCGTTAAGGTTCACCATCCCCTTAACGCTATTTTCTATATGATTATACTTTACTGATCAGACACTACTGTATATAGTGTATATTACTATATAATTAATAGTTTAACGGATCCTTAGAGGATGGGCGGTCCCAAGCATCTTCTAAGTTATATGTACTTTTACTACAGTTCACTTGAGTTGGTTTACATTGTATAAGTATGTATGTCCTGACTCGAGTGTTTGTATTTTTATTTACGCTCGGGTCAGCCTGAGTATTCACAGATTTGGATTCCACTTTCTTGAGATTGGAATCGCTGGAGATTATCTGCTTATGTAGTCTTATCTATTTCAGTTCGGTTGTTCTGTTCAGCTTGTACTTGGTTATCATATTGAAACTTCTGTTATACTTTATTTCTTCTGTTGTATCTTGTTTAACTCTGATATATTTATTAGCAGCTTCATGAACTATTATCTCTTTTACTTCCGCTGCATTACTAAATACTCTGTGTCTGTGATCTGTGATTATTATTTACCGTATATTCTGAGATTTGCCAAATTTTTATTTACAACGTGGTATTTTGAGCAATTTAATTACGACATGAGTGTCTAACTATACACTTATAATGGACGCGAATGGTTGAAAATATTGGCCCGTTACATTTCAATGACGGTTGGTGATAGTTGTCTACCATAATTTTCAACAGTTTCATTGATGATAAGTAAATATCAAAGAGTTAATGGAGTTCTAATCTTACATTGATCTATCTTACCTCTTGCTTGAATTGATTTGAATAAAAGATTTAATCCTCTTGCATCCTTGAATTTTTACAATCATAATTGGATCATCAAATTTCGTTTGACAAATAAGGTCGATTTGCGATTGTTTAAAAATGTTAGAGGAGAAGGATATGCGTTTAATGTTGAACTCACTGATGAAGAAGATTTAAGTTGTTTAAGTTAATACTTTCAACTATCTTTTAACCAATTCTATGGTCATGTAGTCTGTAATATAATTTTTTGAATAGGAAAACATCAATATGTTACTTTGTTCAAATTAACAGAGTACTCAAATTCAAATTATAATGTTTAATGAAGTTGCATAAAAGTTTCATATTATGTTTGAGTTTGGTAAATTTTGTTATATTTCTAAAGCAATGGTTAAGTTTGCAAATACTAAGTCCTGTACTGTAAGAAACAAATATGAGATGACTATAAATCGGTACTCACTAGTCAAAATGGTAAACGATGCAGACTCTATTACATCTAAGATTAGATACAACTTTGTGAAAGTTGATCGGCTTGAACCATATGTTAAATACAAGGATGATATAGGTTATGCATTCATAATGTTAAAAGAAGATTATCATTATATGGTTGCTTATATAATATAATTTACCTTTACATATAAGGGGTGCTATTTAAAATGTCTCATCTATAATGAGTGTTCGAAGAATATTCAACAAGGAGACCATTATAAAGCATGATACCACTATTGCAAATGATTCGTAAGTGAACATTTCATACCAATGAATTTATTTATTTTATACATTTATGCTTTGATTCCAATTTCAGAAGAAAAACCATTTCTGTATCATTTTGGAAAGATCTGGCTACTCATGTGGGCTATTAGTTGCTACAGATGGTTGATAAAGTTCCTATAATAACTATTAAATATGTAAAACTAGAAGATTTTCAAGCTATGTAACTTCCTTTTTTCCCTAGATATAGAAACATTATTTTCTTTGAAGGTTTATCATCATTCTAAAATGCTTAGAATTTTTTACCATTTTGAAGGAAAAAAAATACAAAAATGATATCTATTAATTATGATATTATTATACTTTCTTGTGTAACAAACAATCCTACATTAGGCCATGATAAAGTACAAACTAGTCCTCATAGTTTCAAATTGTATCGTATATTAATAATTCATGTTGATTGATTATTTACTACATTTTTTCTTCTACTTGGCATGTTTTCTTCAATATACACGTTTACATAACTTACATAAAGAGGCAAACATTGTGCTATTGGGCTTGTAAGACTTGCAAAAAACGGTAATAGAAGCCATGAGATTAGGTTATTGGTGCAAAGAATGCAATTTTAAATAAAAGAACTAGTCTTTTAAGGTAAAAAATAGCTAAAATTTCTATCAATTTTAAATTACTGTAAACATATATTTTGTATGATGCAGATATATTATGTAAATGAAAGTTTCTGATCCATCCATTAAAGCTTGGCGTACTGATTTCAATGACCAAGCAAAACAGATATTGGATGCACGGGATGATCCTGATAGGATTAAGAATGAGGAAGGTGAAAGCATGTACCAACAAAAACTAAAGGAGGTGTTATGGATCCCACGTCTCTTCAAGGTTGGTGTTGCTCAAACTAAGTACATGAATGAAAAAAAGGGAAAGGATCATTGTTATGTCTCATTGAACCATTGAATATTCAACTTTCTCGAGATCTTATTGGAAGAAATACCAAAAATGTAAGATTATAAAGCTTTGTTTTTTTGCATTATAAAAGTGGTAGTATTAGATTATTTATTTAAATAATGAAGTTCAAATATGATTTTTTTCCCTTTTAGATTCATGATCTACAAATGAATTTAGCATTTTCGTAATTAAATAAAGATTTCAAATACGTGTTTGCACCTTAGACATTCTGTTGGGTCTTTGGCTTATGAACTTTTTTGTAGCTCATAATGAATATTTGAGCTTGTTGTGTATTGTGTTATATCTGGACAATGATCATTGTTAGTTGCGAATAGGATAACTAATCTTTCCAAATATTTCTAAGTACATTAAATTCTCGGAATTCTAAATGTTTGTACAATTTTATATTAATCTCTTAATTACTTTGAAAAATTCTGGTACTTTGCATTGAAAAAGAAAAAAGTACGATAAGTTGTCTTTCAGTGTTGCTCGCAAGTCATCTTCAAACTCTTTTCATTTACAATTTTAAAGAAATTTGTATATATTATGATGGGTTTAGTATACAGAGCCATTTCACATGAATGAGAGCTTAATAGCACATCCATTTAGGAAAATCAGATTTTTATTTTCACAAATAATGAATTTATTTAATTTTTGATTTTTAATGTTTTACATAATTTTATAGTGAAAATAGATTTCAACATCGAGTTCATTCATAAATCATATGGATGCTTGATTTTCCATGTATGAGACAATTCTCTTCTTGTGTAGTCGGTGTAATTTTCCATATATATGTATATCAAACTACTAGTGTAGCCAGTGTAATTATCCACATAAATATAGCCGGTGTAAACTTCACGCTTTGCTTTGCAAATATTTAATTAATTTTAAATATTCAAATAATAAGTTTAATAATGAAAATGAAAATCTCCTAAATATTAATAGTGTGGTGAATCATTTTCAAATTTTGTTCACAAAAATAATTAGTTCGAAGAAAGATTGAAAATGTGACCGCAATTCGTTTTCTAAAATTTCATTTTGTCATCGGCTAAAAGTTATCAGAAATGTTATGAACATTTTAATGTGAATACATACATTCATAAATAAGTTAATATGTGTATATATATGTGTATTAGTGTCTGTATATGTATGTACACCCACGTATATGGCGTTTAAAAAGAATAAGATACTAAAGGAAACATAATGGGACATAATGTGACTTTTTGGAAACTTAAAGACATTTAGTACAACTGTTTATAAATGCATGTTGGATCGAGTTTTCATGGAAGGGGACAAGGAAAAAAAATGGGCTAAGGTAGGAGGAAGATGCAAGATGACGTGTCATTTAGTTTATGGAGGGTAGGTACCCTAAGGTTTTTTTTTTTTTGTAATTTAGGTACTCCACTTTATATATATACTAATTCCTAATTTCTTTTCCTCCTTATTTCATTTTATTTTCTATTCCAAAGCATTCTCATCTTAGTTCTAATTTTAGAAACTTGCTAATGGCTTCACTTTAAAAATTCAAAATTTTAAATTCAAAGTTTTTATTTGTTTAAAATGATTTCAAACTTGTTTAATCTCCTTTTCATTTTAAAAACTTCTCCATTTTCCTCCCACTTCATTCGGTCGTAACTTCCTCCATACTACTCTAAATCAAGATTTTTTTTTTCAAACCATATAGAATTCCATTAGCTACCACTTTTATTTACACCACTTTTTCAAATTTTTAATATTTTTGGGTCAAAATTGCATTTCTTTCTGACTTATTTTTGGACCCATATTAGCAAGGTCGAAAATACCACTCCTTCTTTTGACCATATCCCCCTTAAAAAATCAGAATTGAGTGATTCTTTTTTTAATTGTATAAAAAATAATTTCCTAAAAGTTTGTATTTGCCACTTGTCCAATTCTAAAAGTAAGATGGCCAAAAATCAAGGAGAAAATGATCCATTTCGAGTGATTTTTGTAAGGTTTTCCAAGCTTTACAACTTCTAAAGCATTTCAAGTTTTCAAAGAATTTTTTGTGAGTAAACTTCTAATTTTTGGAAAGATGTTTCCTTTGCTTATATGATGGCATTTATATACGATGTTAATCTTTGGATTATGGTATGGTTTGGATGTATATGTATGTGATAGTTTATGTTTAGGCATTAGACTTGAATCGATGGATTAAAGTGATGTGTTTGGTTTTAAAGTTCTTATCTTGTTTATGTGGTAGTCATAAAATGGTGTGTGTTATAAACATGTTTATGTGGTGTGTGCTTGATCGCATCTTGTTTGTAAAAGTGATATGAGATTTCTTATGGAAACTATAGTAAATAGTTTGAAATCAAAAGCCTAAGTTTCCAAATTTTGTTTTTCTAATGTTAAAAAAAGTTAGCAAACTTTAAGGTGAAGTTTCACAAAGAAAGATAAAAACAAGTTGAGATTATGGATATTCATAGCGATAATCGCTATAGATGCAGTTTCGCTTAAAAATTTGATTTTTACAAAATTTGGTTTTATTAACTTCAAGTGTTTTGAAAGGATTTTATAAACATAATAATAATGTTTTATATAGTTAATTAAGTTTTTAATGATTTAATTTTCATTAGTTATGTTTTAATAATTAATATTTAATTAAGATTAAATAGGGTTTATTAATTATAAATAAGTAAGGATTAGTTATTAATTAATTATCTTTTAAAGTTAAGATTAATTTTGATTAATTATTTTTGGCAAAGCCAGCGGGGTTAAAAATGGGCCCCTACCATTTTATTGATATACCAAGAAAGATTTACAAAGATGGGGGAAACAATGCAACCTAAAACAAATAGGCAAGCAAGAAACATACGAACAAGAAAACAAAGAAGGACAGGCATATTAAAAAAGAAAATAAAAAAAGACAACAACACACCGATACCAGCCAATCATGAATCAGGGAAGAGCATTCAAAAATGCATGATCAAAACCATGACTGGAGGCAGATATACCAAACCTCAATCCCTCCACAATACTCCCTTTCATTTGCATGAAGGATTTCCTTTTTCCAGTAAAAATAATTGCATTCCTCTCTTCCCAGATCATCGAGATGAAGATTTTAAGGGTAAAAAGAAGAATATAAGAAGATTCACTTTTCCATCGCGTAGCCTTGTATATGAGATCCCATTCAATTTCACTGATCATGGAAACCGACCTTTAGTGGTGATAGAATTAATAGTGCACCATAACTTATTGACATAAGGGCAGTTAAAGAATAAGTGTAGCGTATCCTCATGTGCAGCAAGACAAAAACTGCACATAGTATCAATATTGACACCTCTCTGAGTCATCTTAATTTTCGTTTTCAAGCAATCACTGAAAATCTTCCAGAGAAATAGGTTATGCCTCTCAGTGTTATGATTTAGCTAGATACGTTTGTGCCAGCTGAGAGTCACTCTATTATTCTGGCAAACCAGAAGCTTGCACATGCCACCGATTCTATACCTGTCTTTACAGAAAGTCCAAGAGATACCATCATATTGAGATAAGGGGGAATGACAACCAAGAAGGAGATTCCATTGTTGACGAACACTCTGATTACTCAAGTAAGGAAGGACAACACTACCATCAGAAAGAAAATCAATAACCAGAGCATTAATACCAATACCAGATTGAGCTTGCTGATTGAAAGTGAGGAGGTGACTCAGGATAGTACCATACTTCACCCAAGGGTCATGCCAGAAAGACACACAACCATTAATACATATTTTACATTTAGCATATGGTAGTATTTCAGTTCTAAGATTCAGAATACAACGCCACGTCCAACTACAAGATTAAGGAATAGCCATGGTCTAGAAATTCTTATTTCTAATTATATACCTGTGCGACCATTTCACCCACATATTATCTTTATGATTCAGGAGGTTATCAATGCGATTCACCATGGCAGCACGATTCCACAGAATCAAATTTTTGATACCAAGGCCTCCTCTGGACTTCGACATTTCAAGCTTGGAGAAAGCATATAGTGTTAGCTTATTAGAGTTCATAAAACCATGCCAGAAAAAATTAGACATAGCACTCTTTATCATATTAATCAACTTGCTAGGTAGAATGAAAGATCTGGCTCAATAAACTGACATGGAGAAAATTATTGAGTTGATGAGTGTAGGCCTTCCTACCTGACTAAGCAACCTATTAGTCCACAAAGTAAGTCTAGCAGTGATTCTCTCATACAGAGCAATACATTGAGCGTAAGAGATTCGTGAAGTAGCCATAAGAATACCAAGGTACATGGAAGTATAAGCTCTTTGCGTGATAGAAGTAAAGTTTGATATTTGGTTTATAACGTAACGTCATTACTCACACTAGCTATCATCAGATCAGACTTGGATAAGTTAATCGATAAGCCAGTGATTTTGTAAAATTTGTTAAAACCATCCATTATAGATGACACAGTCATCAAAGTAGGCTTGAAGAAAATAACCAAATCATCGGCAAACATTAAAGATGTGATGAGAGGATTCTTGCATTTAGGGTGAACCAAGTAACTACCATCATGCACAAGTTAAACTAGAATTTGAGTTAATACTTCCATTACCAGAATGAATAAATAGGAAGACATAGGGTCACCCTTCCTAACACCTTGTTTACTTCGAAAATATCCCTCATTACATTTATTGACCATAATGGAGAACCTAGCAGTATAGATGCAGGCTTCAATCCATGCCACAAAGTGTTTGGGAAAATTCATTAAGCCCATTATCCTAAAGACAAAGTTCCATTGCAATGAATCAAAAGCTTTGGAGATGTCAAGCATGAATATGGCTCTGGGAGAAACATGAGAGGTGTTGTAACCTTTCAGAAGTTCGTGAGACATCAATACATTATCAAGGATACTCCTGCCACTAAGAAAGGCAGCTTGATTGAAGGAAATGTTCTTAGGCAAAACTAACTTGAGTCTATTAGCTATAATCTTAGATATACACTTGTTTATGGTGTTGCGGCAAGAGATAGGCCTATAGTCAGAGACGTGACAGGCATGTTTAACTTTAGGAATGAGAGCTATGTTCCTTGCATTGACTGATCCAATCATCTTGCATTTGTTAAAGAAATTATGAAGAGCCTTCAAGAAAGTAGGGCCAACTATTTCCCAGCATGAGGTAAAAAAGGTGGTATTAAAACCATCAGGACCTCCAGTAGAGTTAGCATTGAGAGAGAATAGAGCAGATTTAATCTCATTGTCAGTAATTGCAGATGATAGCTAGACATTGTCTTTAGTAGAAATACTGGGAATACTAACAGAGTCAAGTAGCTCAAGCGAAGGAGCAAAGTTATTACTATTACCAAGCCACTTGCTGAAATAATCAAGAAAATACGAGGAGGGTCAGAGATATACTCACCATTATCATCAATTAGAGTATTAATTAACTCTCTAGACTGATTTGCCTTAAGAGCAGAGTGGTAGAATGAAGTGTTTCGGTCACCATCCTTAAATTAATTATTAATTAAGTAAAATTAATTTTTATTAAATAATTTAGGTATATGATTTATTTTTAATTAATTATTAATTAAGTATAAGATTAATTATTAATTAAGTATAAGAATAATTATTGAAATAAATCAATTATTTAATTATTTTTAATTAATTAAGGCTTTAATTTAAAGTAAATTATTTATTTAATGTTTAATTTATTATTTAAGTATAGTTAAAGGTTATTCAATTAATTAAATGAGATTAATTAATATTTAATTATTAATGATGGTTTAAATTATTATTTAATAATTAATATAGGATTAATTAGGGTTTAATTATTTATTTAATAACTAATCATTGTTTAATTATTTATTTAAAGTTGAATTATTTCTTAATTATTAATTAAATTAAGTTAAACCTTAATTAAGTCCAATTATGGTTTAAGAAAGAGTTTGACCTGTAATTAATTATTTTAAAAGGAATTTTAAGTTTTAAGTCCTTTGTTTTCCTACGAATCAAACTATTTTTAAAGGAATCTCTTTTTAAAGATGGTTTTAAACACAAGAGATTCAAGTGTAGATAATATTAAGTAGTCAACTAACTGTGAACAAATTATAATGTTGATTGATTGAATTTTTTGGACTTCTAATCTTAGAGTAAACCCTCATTCTACTATAATGTAATTATTTGGTTGTGTGGACATGTGTTAGTAGAATAAATCCCCATTCAGCTATAAATTGATTGAACTGTTCAAAGACCTATTTAGCAGGACAAATTACCATCCTGTTGCTATTGTTATTTGGACATGTATATGCTAGTTGAGTTGTATTGACATGTTATTCCCTATTTTGGATATGAATTGCATTTACATCTATGTTGACTTATGTAAATAAATGGTTAAGTGACTTGAAAGTGAAATTGATGTTGAATGGTAACTTAAATTACTACCATTGGGATTGCTAAGCTCTTTTTGAAATTATAAAGTATAGTATTAAATTAGCTCCAATTCATTAATCAGTTTGGGGTTAAGGTTTATAAATGATTTTCAAGTTATATTATTATTTTATAAATGTATTTATAAATAATAACCTGTTTATAAGTATGGGTTTTACTAAGTAAAAAGGTTAATTTAAAGTTATTTAAAAGGATGAGTTGCAAAATATTTTGTAAAGGATTTTCTTAAAAAGATTTATCAAAGTAGTTTTAAATGAGAAAACATTTTATAAATGATTTTAGAAGTGTGTAAAGAGGTTTTGTAAATTGACTTGAAGAATTATAAAAGTACATGTTTTAAAAATTGAATTTGGAAATTTGTAATTTATTTGAATCATGAAGTGAGCTTTTAAAAAGGGAATTTTATAAAGGATAAGAGGTTTGGTTTATAAAAAGTAATGTTTTCAAAAGGAATTTAAAAAGCGGGAAATTTCCAAATGTGTTGGTAATATACTTATACCGCTAAGATAAATGTTTCCCATGTATGAAGGGGAAGTAAGGGTCTTGGAAATAGTGTTGTGTAAAGATCTTTTGATTAAGTTTTATAAAGTAATTTTATTAATTAAAAATTAATTAAATAAGGCTTAGTGGATTCCAATAGGATTAAATCCATGTTTGAATGTTTGTATATTTGATAGTTAAATAACCGACTATCAAAATCTTAACCAAAATGTAACTTTGAAAATATCTAGGAGAAACATGGAAATTATATGATACAGTTATCGTCGGTGGTGCTATACTGTTTAAATTCATTTCGTGCTTCTAGGGCGATGATAAGGAAATCCATCCACCAATGGTTAGGAGGTAATCTCCGCTCTTATCTTTGTCTACTTATTTCCTGAAGAACCGAGATTGAGTTTACCGAAAATTATTGAAAGTTGTGTAGAAGAGACTAGGATCAGGTATGTTACCTGAAAACTACTTCGATCCAACTCTAGTATTTCGAACTGAAAACATCTTGAAGAGTATGGAATCGAAGATGGAGATTTGAAGTGCAAGGGATACTTGCTACTAATCCCCAGAGTGATTCCAAAATGGGTATAACAGAGGTAGTGCCTTCGGGTTTCTTCAGTCCTAGAATGAACTTGTATGGATGAATGCTAGCATTTTATTGATGCTTGGAGGGTAGTGTAGTATTCCAAGTGGGAAGTGCTAAAGGTAAAACATAGCCTCAAGCTTTATCAATAGGGAAATGACAAAAATCAGGAATGCCCAGGGCCAAGTAGGTCGCTCCCATCAGGGTGTGGTCATTCCAAACCTGATCGATTACTATATACTAATGTATGCTTCGGGGACCAAGTTGGGGTGATCATATTTGGTACTACTAGTTAAGTGGTAAGCCAGTCCTATGTGGCGGGGGAAATGTTCTTGTTAGACCCCGATGCATTTTATCTAGAGATGTACATCAAAGGGTAGTTCCTTACCTTGTCAAAGTATAGAATCCAATCTCCAATATGTGCTTTTATGGTTTTGATTGTAGAACCTAGTACGTTGGAATTTAATTAATGCAACAATTTTGGCTACGATTAATAAGTATTTGTACTGTAGACATTTTTATAATATCACTGGATTTTATATAAAAATGTTTTCGTTACCGTAAGGTAAACACCCATCCTTTTTTATGTGCGGAGTGATCTTACGAGATACCATTGATTTTAAAAGGGTTTTAAACATAATAATTCAGATATTTGAGTTTACTCACACTAGGCCCATGTTTGAGGCGGAGTTTTATTTTCTTTCCCTAAAACTCTAGGGTGATCAAATTTGTATGGGCAGCCAAGTAGTTCAGGTTATCCATAGATGCATCATGGAGGAGCTTGGAGCAGTAGGCTTCATCGATAGCTAACTATTATCTTATTTTCGTGGTATTATACATATCTTATATCAGTTAGGTAGGGATAGGATGTTATAACTGTTTATGGGTAGAATTGCGTTATATGACCCTGATGTATCATTTTTGAAATGACTTTGTAAGTATTATGTTGATTAATATATGTTATTCTGTAGCACTGTGAGATTATGTTATTGTTTAGTTTCTTCTTATCTTCTATCTTCTTTCTTCCCCTAGCAATCTGTCGTTTCGACACATCGTTATTCAGCATGTGAATGCCGTGGAAGTATTAGCGTCGACCTCTGGGGTTCGAAAAGGCAGTTCATTATGGCTTGGTATCAGAGCGCAAGGTTAAGCGAGAACCTTGGCTTTGGTGGGCAACTCATTAAGAGATAAGGTAATGGAATGCCTTACTATGAGTTTGAGTGTATATTCACAAGATCATGTATTTGTTAGTGATATGAAAATGGTTTATGTTGTGTTGATTGACCTGTTGAATGGCTTATGCATTTTGGTCAGTATGAGTAGCTAACGTTATCGATAAAGATCTCTAAACACTTGAACAAGGCCATCCGACACAGTATTGTTTGAAATTGGTAAATGAAATAATTTTACCTAGGATATATTTTGTATATAAAGAATGATTTTCAAAATTTATATGTTATGGTATGGTTATTTGAAGTGTAGGTTCTTTGGAGAGTAATATTTTATTATTATCATTTAGGGTTTGTTTAGTCATGCTCGTCCAGTTTGAGCATTGAATATTATTAATGTGTATAAGTAGTTCCCTTTTTAAAATTTAGGGTGGGTAAATAGGGAAAACATTGAAACGAACATCTTGTGAATTAAGTTTCACAATTTGACTATAAGGTATTCGTGTGAGAAATGCGGATTACAGATCTTAAGGCTAGGATAAACACTAGAGGGGGGGTGAATACTGTTTTAAGGAATTATTAAATCTTTTTGAGTTTTTGTTAATATGAACACAAATGTATGCAATATTCAGACACAAGTATGATCACAAAATCAAACACAAATGCAAAAATAAAGTAAAAGCAGTAAAGGAAAGAACACACCGGATTTTATACTGGTTCGGAGTTACCCTACATCTAGTCCCGCACACAAGTACGAATTTCCTTTTGTGACGCCCCACCTCTATACCCACGCTACCCAAGGACACTATGGGGTAATGCCGTCAACTAACACAGAGAATAAGGCTGTTGAGGAGCGACCATCCGTGTAATTGCTTTGTGCGAGTACCGATATGTCGGATAAAATATAACATGCATTTCAAGAGGGAATCCGACATACCGATGCAAACTCAAAGCTACTACACAGTGGCTATAATATCTTCGAAAACAAATATAGAAATAAGCATAACATAAATCAGTCACAGAAGTTCATATCTCAAAGGCGGAAACAGATATGAATATTACACATGAAAGTGTACATCAGAGTAGTGGTCAAACAAGATCCACAATATCACAAAAGAATAATTACAAGTGCAACACAAAAGAATAAGTATACATCAATGAGTCTGTATCTCAAATGTATACAACCAAAAACTACTAATCTAAGTAGTTAGCCAAAAGTCAGGATAATAATCCCAGATGAGAAGTCAAGCAGAAGCACCTGTAACATCTCGGTATGACCCGAGTATTATTTAATAAGAAAATAATAAATGGATCAGTCTAACTATAAATATCAGATAAAATGATATAGAATAAGAGATACGACAAAAACGTATGATAACCATAAAGCCATACTATGATAAGTATGTAATTGAAAATCAACCAGAGATTAATCAATATCACAAGAATCTTCTCAAAGATCAAAAGAATGTCATACTCTTTAGTTTTATTCACCGAGTCACAAATATCGACATCATATCGATGCCAATCATAAAAGCTGGTGGATCACAAATTCTAGAATCATCAATAGAAATCCAGAAATCACAAAAATGGGGAGGCCTATCACAAAACGGGAGCATGAAAACTCACCAACACGTGTATCACAAATGGGAAGCTATCCCATGGTCGCTAACCATAGAGCCGGTGCAATGACGTAGTACAATATCGGTACGTCTGAGGAACCTGAAACTCGAATAATACGGAACAACGACGTAGTACAACGGTACGCCTGATGATCCTGATAAACTGGTGCAGCAATGTAGTACAAAGGTACGTCCGATGGACCGAACTCCATAAAAGAACATGGGTTTCTAGGCCACAAAAATTGAATCGAAACTCCAAATAATACATAGGTCGTTAGCCTATAAAAGAAATGAGACGAAACTCAATAAAACGAGGTACCGTCCCCTACGTGGACAAAGAAACATAGCATATCGCTAGTCTAAATCACAAAATGATCATCATCGATCATCAAGAAGTGTTAATTACACTAAGCTAGTAAATATATGAGCTTAGCTTCATGTCCCATAACCACTAGCTTAACTTAAATATTTACGAACAAATTGCAGATCTCCACTAGAAAATTGTCATAAGAGATACAGTCGAACAAGTCTAAGAATTAACCGACGAAGTAAATGCAAGCGTTTCATACCACTTATTTTACTAAGTCGTTTAATTAGATTTCTCATACGAGTGAGATAAAGGTTTGTATATACTAGTAGATTGGAAAACGTTTTAAGAAACGAGCTTTGAAATAAAATAGTGTTGAAATCGTTTTGATGAAAGAGTTTTGATATTTACTACTAGTATTGAAACCTTTATATTTTTAAAGTGACAAATCACAAAAATGATTGTAGAAACAATCAATCACTAAAATTCACATACGAAGACGTGAATTAATTCCAAAGAAATCGATATCAAATCCATCAAAATGGATATTTTCAAAAATCCCAAACAAAATGTCATCAAAGTCGATAATAGATGATAACAACAAAAGGGAATCAAAACGAGTCGATAAAATTGGAATTCTTAAACAATATAGGTAATCAGGAAAAACACAGCAGATTCAGACGTCTGAAATAGGTGGTTCAGTCGTCTGAATCTGGAAAATTAGAAGTTTTTCAGAACGTAATTCAGACGTCTGAACCAAATGTTTCAAACGTCTGAAATTGGTGTTTTTAGCCTATTTCCTTTCTGTTTGAAATCGAGCCAATTCAGGCGTCTGAAATTCCAGATTCAGACGTCTGAAACTGGAATTCAGAGCATTTCCTAAACCTCAACCAAAAATGGCCAAATGAATATCGAAAGCCATTGGACGAGAAAATGACGACTAAGGATTTACGCCACGCGACAACCCAGCTTTAACGGCTCTTCGATACGCCTCAAATATCAATGTCCAAATATCCATAATAGGATTTTCATAGATTTTGATTTCAAAACACCAAAAATTGGAATATACACCAAATCATTCCAAACCAAAATCAATTGCACAAGAATAAGTGTCAGGAATTCATACCTAACAATCGAAGATAATTATAGACTAAGATGTGAGATAAAATTCTCACATTTAAATCCAAAACTGTGAAGAAGAAGCTGTGAGCAATGGCAAGAACAACCACTCTTCAATTCCAACCTAAAGAGCTTGAATCTAAGCTTAAAAGAGAAACATTTCCTAAATTAGGTTTTGGAATTTCTGAAATTGGTAAAAGAATGAGTTGGAGAAGAAGAAGAAGAGGAGGCTTACCAAAGCTTCTTCTATTGATTTGGAGCTAGAACTAGATTTGTAAATGGAAACTAGGGCTTGGAGTTTTAATTTCTCATTCCCCTCTCCATTGTTGCTAAAGCTTGAGTATTAGGAAATAGAAAGGAAGTAATGAAGAGAAGAGGGGTGAGGCTTGGGTCTAATGGGCTGAAACAAAACCAAAGCCCTAAGTGAAAAAGTAGCAAAATTCTACTATCTCCAAACGTATCGAAGTTTATACTCAAAAAGATCGCAAACGTCATTTTGAACTCAATGGGGGTGGTCTTGCGTCCTAATTTGACCA
This sequence comes from Allium cepa, assembly GCA_030765085.1. Classification (NCBI taxonomy): domain Eukaryota; kingdom Viridiplantae; phylum Streptophyta; class Magnoliopsida; order Asparagales; family Amaryllidaceae; genus Allium; species Allium cepa. The sequence continues at coordinate 516,144,448 of CM060941.1, forward strand.
TTTGCAAAAAGTAGCTTTTGGGACTATAATCCGACTAACGATGAAGTATATAAATAAAATATTTAAATACTCAATCGTAAAGTATGCGGGTTGTTACAGACTCCCCTCCTTAAAGAAATTGCGTCCTCGCAAAATTGAAGAACAAAATATAAAGTAACAACCATAAAAGCATATTTAAAAAAAAGTTCACCTTAAAGAGCCCGAGAAAGTAAGTCCGGATGTGTTCGCTCGATGAATTCTCTAGATTCCCAAGAGCAATCGTTAGGATTTGAGGACCATTGAACTTTCATAAGCGGGACATCTATATTTCGAAGACGTTTGACTTCCGAAGCAATAATTTGAATAGGATGTTGCTCATAAGTTAAATTAGGCGAAACTTCAATTTCTTCCACAACACCGAGCTTAAGAATAGAATCGGAATCTCGAAGGCATTTCCGTAATTAAGAAACGTGAAACACATCATAAATAGAAGAAAATTGAGATGGTAATAAGAGGCGATAAGCCACGAAACCAATACGTTCAGTGATGGGAAATGGACCAATATATCGAGGTGCTAACTTTCCCGATCGACTAAAACGTACAACACCCTTCATAGGTGAAACACGAATAAACACAAGATATCCCACAGAAAATTCTAATTTTCTTCTTCGGTTATAGGCATAGGATTTTTGTCTACTTTGGGCTTCTTTCATCCTATGACGAATGAGATCAATCTTTTATGTGGAATCACGAATTAAATCTGGACCAAAAACCAGCTTCTCACCGGCCTCAAGCCAACAAGAAGGAGATCGGCATGGCCTTCCATAGAGTGCCTCGAAAGGTGCCATACCAATACTAGATTGGAAGCTATTATTATAGGAAAACTCAACGAGAGCAATATGATCTTCCCAACTTCCACCAAAATCAAGAACACATGCATGAAGAAGATCTTCAAGAGTTTGATTCACACGCTCGGTTTGTCCATCGGACTGAGGATGATAAGCGGTGCTAAAATTAAGTTTCGTTTCCAAAGCTTTTTGAAGACTCTTCCAAAATCCACTAATAAACAATGGATCATGATAACTAACAATAGAAGTAGGAACTCCATGTAATTTAACAATCTCTTTAATAAAGAGCTTAGCCAAAAGAGGAACGGTTCGATTAGACCAAACGGGAATAAAATGGGCGGATTTTGTAAGTCTATCTGCAATCACCCATAAGCTATCACGACCCGAACGTGAATGGGGAAGGCCGTCTATAAAATCCATGGAAATTTGATCCCACTTCCAAATTGGAATTTCTAAAGGTTGCAATAACCCATCGGGCCTTTGATACTCGGCCTTGACAAGTTGGCAAGTCATGCAATGCCTAACAAAGTTAGCAATATCAGATTTCATTCCATCGCAATAATAAAGTCGCTTCATATCCGCGTACATTTTACTACTACCGGGATGAATGGTAAATATAGAACGATGAGAATCTTCTAAAATGTCTTTACGAAGATCACTAATATTTGGCACGATAAGTCTACCAAATTTTCGAATACCGCCACGAGAATCAATATCAAAGTCTTTCAAACTTACAATACCAATTTTATCCCTCCATCTTTGGCTAAGAAGAGCCAATTCGGGATCTAACCTTTGGTTTTCAAGAATGCGGTCTAAAAGAGAAGGATGAGCCTCAAGGCTACATAAAGCCAAAGATGAACATAAATCGGATACACGATCTCGAATCTCATAAATGGATAAAGTCTCGAGATCATTCCACTCGGATGTCATCATAGAAACAACCGCTTATTGCTTACGACTAAGTACATCGGCAACGCGATATATCAAGATCATAAGATGCAAGAAATTTGAGCCAACGCTGTTGACGCAAATTAAGTTCCTTTTGAGAAAATAAATATTTCAAAGATTAATGATCAGTGTAAAGAATAAATTTTTCTCTCAAAAGTTAATGACGCCAAATTCGAAGGGCGAAAACAATAGCCGCGAGCTCTAAATCATGAGTGGCATATTGAGTCTCGGCTGGCTTCAATTGCCTAGAAGCATAAGCAATAACACATTCTCTTTGCATAAGAACGGCACCCAAACCAACGCGACTAGCATCAGTATAAACAATAAAATCTTGATTCCCTTTGGGAATAACAAGAATAGGAGCATCAGAAAGGAGTTCTTTTAGTTTCTGAAAAGAAGCTTCATATTTGTCCGACCAAATGTATTTAACTCCATTCTTTGTCAAACTAGTAAGAGGCACGAAAATTTTGGAAAAGTCTTTTATGAAACGGCGATAATAACCTGCCAATCCAAGAAAACTACGAATCTCCGTCACACTCTTCGGTCTCTTCCAATTTTGAATCGCTTCAATCTTTGAAGGATCCATGGAAATTCCGGATTCGGAAATAATATGAACAAGAAACTTCACACGAGATTGCCAAAAGTGGCATTTAGAAAATTTTGCTTTCAATTGATTGCTCCTAACAGTTTCCAACACAATCTGAAGATACTTTTCATGATCCTCCTCGGTTTTAGAATATACAAGAATATCATCAATAAAGATGAGAACAAATCAGTCGAGGAAGTCTTTGAAAACTCTATTCATAAGGCCAACGAAATAAGCCAGAGCATTCGTCAAACCAAATGGCATAACAAGCCATTCGTAAGATCCATAATGCGTACGGAATGATGTTAAAGGTATGCTATCCTCTGCAATTCGAAGCTGATGAAAACCGGTTGCTAAGTCTAATTGTGAAAAGACTCTAGCACCACTAAGTTGATCGAATAGATCATCAATCCGAGGTAAAGGATATTTATTCTTGATAGTAAGATCATTAAGCTTGCGGTAGTCAACGCAAAGCCTAAGTGTACCATCGGATTTCTTCACAAAAATAGAAGAAGCTCCCCAAGGAGAGGAACTAGAATGAATAAATTGCTTTGTCTCCAATTCGGATAATTGTTTGCGCATCTCCTCACTTTCCTTATTGGACATGCGATAAGGAGGACGAGTGATAGGTTGATCTCCACGGATGAGATTAATTCTAAACTCAATTGCTCGCTTAGGTGGCAATCTTAAAACAGGCACAAATATGTCGAAAATTCACAAACAATGTGAATAAGAGAAATGACATCTTCCTCATCATCATTATCGTCATCATGAGGATTTAAAGAATATAAAGATGCAACCAAGTTGGAATCCGAATCTTTAAGATCAATAGAAATCTGCTTAACAGATTGAGTATGTCGAAGATGAATAGTCCGCTCAGGACATAGGATTTGAGCTTCATAGCGGTTAAGCCAATCCATTCCCAAAATCATTCCAAAGCCTAAATAATGCATAACATGCAAATCGGCTCGGAAAGAAAAATTACACAAAATAATCTCGACATCTTTACAAAGTAAGCTAATTATTGCGGATCCACTAACCGGATTTGTAATTCTCAAAGAAGCCATTAAAGCAACAACACTTAAAGAAAAAGTATCAACAAGTTCTTTTGATATAAAAGAATGGGACGCACCCGTATCAAAAAGAACTCGAATTGGTTGATCACAAAATAAAATAGTGCCATCAAGGATAGAATGAGAAATACCTTGACCACGAGAAGTGTTGCTAGGGGCTTGTGCAACATTTAACTTTCCCTCCTTCTTGCCTTGAAGTTTGGGACATGAAGATAAAAGATGACCCGAACTTTTGCAATAGCGACAAAAGAGAGGTTTCGGACATATATTGGCATAATGGTCTTTAGAACCACAATTGTAACATTGCCCACTACTAGGGGCAGAAGTCTTTGTCACTGGAGTTGCTTGCTTCCCTTTCTTAATGGGATATCAACAAGTTGATCAAAAGAAACTTCTAACTTTAGAAGTAATGGCTTCTTGAGATTTTTGTTCAAGCCATAGGAAAATCTTTGGTTCTTCTTCAATGGGGTGTTTACATATTCGACCCCGTATTTAGAAAGTGACTCGAATAATGCGACATAGTCTGCCACGGAGGATTCACCTTGAACAAGGTCTATGAAACGACGAGCCAATGTCACCTTCTCAGCTTCTGGTACAAATTTTAACTCGAATCGTTCCCGGAATTTCTCCCAAGTAAGATCCTCTTTAATAATGTCAGAAATAAGAAGCTCATACCAATCCAATGCTCTTTCTTGGAGCATACTTGAAGCCACTTGGACACGGTGAAGATCAGTTAGATTCATGCGAGTAAAGATGCGATTGCATGTTTTGAGCCAAGCTTGGACTTGAATGACGCTTTCGGAACCCTTAAATGGCTTCCCACCCAAGTTAGTATAGTCACTGCACAAACGTGCAAATCCGGACTTAGGGTGAGTAGGCTCTGGATTGGGTCCCGCAGCTTGAGCATTCTTCACGAGATCAAAAAGCTGCTGGGCGGACATAAATACTCCATCTTGGGGAGTAGCACTAGATTGACCGGCGCTGGGACGGCCAGGTCTAACCATTGCTCTTCTTTAAGAAAGAAAGAAAGAAGAAAAAGGTTATTCACAAAATAATTATCAAACAATCATGATTGATAAAGCAAGGCATCACAAAGAAAATAGGACAGAACGGTTCGAAGACCCGAATAAAATCCTAAGGCACGACTCCTAAGATGGACTTAGGACGATGATCCTTGTTAAATTATTCTACATTGTTCCAAAGTTTGGCTCTACTACCAAGCTATGACGCCCCATCTCTATACCCATGCTACCCAAGGATACTACAGGGTAATGCCATGAACTAGCACGGAAAATAAGGCTGTTGAGGAGCGACCATCCGTGTAATTGCTGTGTGCGAGTACCGATATGCCGGATAAAAATATAACTTGCATTTCAAGAGGGAATCCAACATACCGATGCAAACTCAAAGCTACTACACAGTGGCTATAATATCTTCGGAAACAAATATAGAAATAAGCATAACATAAATCAGTCACAGAAGTTCATATCTTAAAGGCGGAAACAGATATGAATATTACATATGAAAGTGTACATCAGAGTGTGGTCAAACAAGATCCACAATATCACAAAAGAACAGTTACAAGCGCAACACAAAAGAATAAGTATACATCAATGAGTCTGTATCTCAAATGTATACAACCAAAAACTACTAATCTAAGTAGTTAGCCAAAAGTCAAGATAATAATCCCAGATGAGAAGTCAAGCAGAAGCATCTGTAACATCTCGGTCTGACCCGAGTATTATTTAATAAGAAAATAATAAACGGATCAGTCTAACTATAAATATCAGATAAAATGATACAGAATAAGAGACATGAAAAAACCTATGATAACCATAAAGCCATACTATGATAAGTATGTAATTGAAAATCAACCAGATATTAATCAATATCACAAGAATCTTCTCAAAGATCAAAAGAATGTCATACTCTTTAGTTTTATTCACCGAATCACAAATATCGACATCATATCGATGCCAATCATAAAAGCTGGTGGATCACAAATTCTAGAAATCATCAATAGAAATCCAGAAATCACAAAAGGGGGAGGCCTATCACAAAACGGGAGCATGAAAACTCACCAACACGTGTATCACAAACGGGAAGCTATCCCATGGTCACTAACCATAGGGCCGGTTGCAACGACGTAGTACAATATCGGTACGCCCGAGGAACCTGAAACTTGAATAATTCGGGACAACGACGTAGTACAATGGTACGCCCGATGATCCTGATAAGCTGGTGCAACAACGTAGTACAAAGGTACGTCCGATGGACCGAACTCCATAAAAGAACATGGGTCGCTAGCCCACAAAAATTGAGTCGAAACTCCAAATAATACGTAGGTCGTTAGCCTATAAAAGAAATGAGACGAAACTCAATAAAACGAGGTAACTTCCCCTACGTGGACAAAGAAACGTAGCATATCGCTAGTCTAAATCACAAAATGATCATCATCGATCATCAAGAAGTGTCAATTACACTAAGCTAGTAAATATATGAGCTTAGCTTCATGTCCCATAACCACTAGCTTAACTTAAATATTTACGAACAAATTGTAGATCTCCACTAGAAAATTGTCACAAGAGATTCAATCGAACAAGTCAAAGAATTAGCCGACGAAGTAAACGCAAGCGTTTCATACCACTTGTTTTACTAAGTCGTTTAATTAGATTTCTCATACGAGTGAGATAAATGTTTGTATAAACTAGTAGATTGGAAAACGGTTTAAGAAATGAGCTTTATAATAAAATAGTGTTGAAATCGTTTTGATGAAAGAGTTTTGATATTTACTACTAATATTGAAACCTTTATATTTTTAAAGTTACAAATCACAAAAATAATTGTAGAAACAATCAATCACTAAAATTCACATACGAAGGCGTGAATTAATTCCAAAGAAATCGATATCAAATCCATCAAAATGGATATTTCCAAAAATCCATAAGAAAATGTCATCAAAGTCGATAATAGATGATAACAACAAAAGGGAATCTACACGAATCGATAAAATTGGAATTCTTAAACAAAATAGGCAATCAGGCTAAACACAGCGGATTCAGACATCTGAAATAGGTGGTTCAGACGTCTGAATCTAGAAAATTAGAAGTTTTCTAGAACGTAATTCAGACGTCTGAACCAAATGTTTTAGACGTCTGAAATAGGCATTTTTAGCCTATTTCCTTTCTGTTTGAAATCGAGCCAATTTAGGCGTCTGAAATTCCAGATTCAGACGTCTGAAACTGGAATTTAGAGCATTTCCTGAATCTCGACCAAAAATGGCCAAATGAATATCAGAAGCGATCAGACGAGCAAATGACGACCAAGGATTTACGCCATGCGACAACCTAGCCTTAACGGCTTTTCGATACGCCTCAAATATCAATGTCCTAATATCCATAATAGGATTTTCATAGATTTTGATTTCAAAACATCAAAAATTGGAATATACACCAAATCATTCCAAACCAAAATCAATTGCACAAGAATAAGTGTTAGGAATTCATACCTAACAATCGAAGATAATTATAGACTAAGATTGAGATAAAAATCTCAAATTTAAACCCAAAACTATGAAGAAGAAGCTATAGGCAATGGCAAGACAATCACTCTTCAATTCCAACCTAAAGAGCTTGAATCTAAGCTTAAAAGAGAAATATTTCATAAATTAGGTTTAGGAATTTCTGAAATTGGTAAAAGAATGAGTTGGAGAAGAAGAAGAGGAGGCTTACCAAAGCTTCTTCTATTGATTTGGAGCTAGAACTTGATTTGTAAATGGAAACTAGGGCTTGGATTTTTAGTTTCCCATTCCTCTCTCCATTGTTGCTAAAGCTTGAGTATTAGGAAATATAAAGGAAGTAATGAAGAGAAAAGGGGTGAAGCTTTGGTTAAAGGGCTGAAACAAAACCAAAGCCCTAGGTTAAAAAGTAGCAAAATTCTACTATCTCCAAACATATCGAAGTTTATACTCAAAAAGATCGCAAACTTCATTTTGAACTCAATGGGGGTGGTCTCGAGTCCTAATTTGACCGTTTGCAAAAAGTAGCTTTTCAGACTATAATCCGACTAACGATGAAGTATATAAATAAAATATTTAAATACTTAATCGTAAAGTATGTGGGTTGTTACACCTTTCAAAAGCAATTGTACAGTTACACCCTCGATTTCAAGGCTATGAGATACACCCTCCAGATTCACAATCCTCTGGGCAGAGATACTTGATTTCACGGGCAACAGGTTCACCCAATTGATTTCCAAGGCTACAATCACACCTTTTCTCGTTTGATTGATTTCTAAGGCCACAATCACACCTTTTCTCGTTTAATTGATTACAAAGAAGTCAATAACTCTGAATAGCACCGATGATCTTGTTGAGATAGTGATAGAGAATCAAGTCAGAGATAATCTAGTTAGATTCAATGTTGATTTCGGCAGAGTAATGGTAGGAATATGTATAAAGAAATGTGGAAGAAGAAGAGAAATGAAAACCAGAAAATATGATTAAAAATTCATTGAAAACAGCTAGAAGAACAACAGCCATGTCCATTTGTGAAGAGATATGACGAATAGACACTTCTTTTGAAATTTAGATTTTGAAATTAACTGACACTATGTCGACATGGGTGCATTGAGCATGTCGACTCCCCAGAGGAAATTTTGGTGTTTTGTTTTTCTTTGAAAATATATTTTATCTTATATTAAAACTATTTTAAACTTTTATAAATATACTTAACTATAGTCAAAATACATAAATAAATATAGAGAAATATATTTTGGTATATATAAGATTTTACTATAATTTTATATTTAAATCTAAGTATAAATATTAAAAGTTAAATATATTATTATTAAAAGACAGTTTAAAACTAAAGATAATTTGATTTTGAAATTAAAGATTAATTTGAGACTAAAAGTATTTAAAACCAGGATAGATGATTTTGATTCTTTTAAAAGGAAGGTTTTGAAAACATATTGAAAACAAGATATAATTTAGTAAAAGCATTTTGAATAAAAGTTAGCGGATACAAAACAATGTTCCACTAGATTTTTTGTAGGTTCCATCCTACTTAGGGTTCCATCCCTTTAACAGGCTCGAAGTGGATTCCATTCCACGAATAAATTGGATTTTAAGACGCTTTTCTACGGGTTTAAGAAAAATTCATAATTAAAAATAAATTATTTGAAATCTTGAACTCCTGATAATCTTGATTTTCTTGATACTCATGAGTCTTCAATCCTGATATCTTGAATCTCTATACTGTACAGTCTTCATTCTTGGTACCTGCATGGTTAAATCCTGCATATACATATATTTCTAAATTATAATGTTAGTGTTTATATTTTATAATCCTATTCTAAGGTTGTTGTCATCAAAACCATCATCTTACGGACTAACAATCTCCCCCCTTTTGATGATGACAACCTTTGTTTATAAAATATTACTTCTATCCTAATAACTTCCATTTAATCTATGCCTAACTATCCAATTTTATATTTCTTCCCCTTTGTCATCAACAAAAACTAACTTTAAATATATAACTTCAAACTATATCACTCCTCCTAAATCTAATACTCTATGACATGTGATTATAATGATAGTGTTATCATAAATAATCAACACTTAGATCTAAAACTAAAACTTAGTCCTAAACTGCTGACTATCCTAACTAAGAATCCATATAATAACACAAATTATTCATTAATTATATAGTTATATTTACATTTTCGTGGGAAACGTAAGAAAGAACATACAACAATATGAAAAAGAGTAAAGAAACTAATGAGTGTCTTTGAAAATGGAATATCTATGAATCGAACAATTTGGATAGTGGAAACAGAAATTTCCACGTTGTTCGACAAGATTTCCATCTTTGTCAAAGCACACTTCACCAATGCAAACGACTTTGTCGTCATCTTCCATGTGCACTTCTGCCATGGGGACTTCTTCTTCTTCGCCGGCCTCTTATACTTGATCTCCTGAAGAGTGTTCGTCAATCAAGATTGGGTTAGCATGATTATCCATTAGAAATTTTTGCAAATTCCTAAGGATTTTGCCTTGCCTCTCTTGTTCTTTGGCCATTCGAAGTTGCATCACTTGGATTTCAGTCATTAACTGAAGTGCATCCTTTAGAGAATCCTCCATTTTTGTCACACGAGCAAGCGTTGTTTGTTGAAACGGTCCAGAAGTAGGAGAAGGGAATGAAAAGGTTGAATTTAAGTTTGATTTGGAATAGGAGGCCATTGATTATTTAATTTCAGAAGAAAGAACAGAGAAATAATAGAAAAAATGAATAGAATTTCGAAAATAAGAAAAATATATAACCAATTATTTGAATTTTGGTGGGAAAAATTACAAAAATAAAAAATCGTTGTATGTCGACATGGGGTTCAAGGAGATGTCGACACGGTGCTTGAATTTTTGCTATTTAATTTATTTTGATCTAATTTTTAATTATACTTTGTTTTTTATATTTTTTATATTTCAGTTATCGAACAAATACCTAATTCTCTTCTTAATTTAGTAAATATAGATTCATTTACTGGTTTTGTTAATATATCAGCAATTTGATTCTCGAAATTAATATAATCTAGAGTAATTACTTCCTTATTTATATTATCTTTGAGAAAATGATGTCTTATATCAATATGTTTAGTTCAAGCATGTTGAGTAGTATTTTTGGATAAAGTTATCGCACTAGTATTATCACAATAAATTGGTGATTTTGACAAATTTAAACCATAATCTTTTAAAGTTTATTGCATATATATTACTTGAGAACAAGCCAAAACAGCAGAAATATATTCTGCTTCAGTTGTTGATAAAGAAACTGTGTTTTGCTTTTTACTAAACCAGGAAATCAGAGAATGCCCCAAAAAGTAACAAGTTCCGCTTGTACTTTTTCAGTCTGATTTACAACCAACATAATCAGCATCACAGTAAGATATTAAGTCAAATCTTTTAGGGTAAAATAAGCCATAATCAGAGGCGTGTTTAACATATCTTATGATACGTTTTACGGCTCTTAAGTGGGTCTCTTTAGGTTGGGATATATATCTTGCACAGAGACAAACACTATGCATGATATCAGGTCTACTAGCAGTAATATAGAGTAGTGATCCAATCATTCCTCTATATAATTTTTGATATACATCTATCAAGAGATCTTCTTTACTAAGATACTCATTGGTTGCCATGGGAGTTGGCTTTCCACTCGCAGTAGTCAAACCAAATTTATTAATTAGGCCTTTAACATATTTTTCTTGACTAATAAAGATACCATTATCTAATTGTTTTATTTGTCATCCTAAAAAGAAATTTAATTCACCCATATGACTCATCTCAAACTCTTTTGTCATTATTTCAGAAAATTCTTTATTCATTTCAAAATTAGTTGATCCAAAAATGATATCATCTACATAGATTTGTACTAGTTGAGTATCATTTTTATTTCTTTTAATAAAAAGAGTATTATCTACTTTACCAATTTCAAAGTTTGATTGTAATAAGTAAGATCTTAGTCTACCATACCAGGCTCTAGGAGCTTGTTTTAGACCATATAAAGCTTTCTTAAGTTTGTAAACATGATTTGCTAATTTTTTATTTTCAAAAAGTGGTGGTTGTTCAACATATACTTCCTCTTTTACAAAACCATTTAAAAAGGCACTTTTAACATCCATTTGAAATAATTTGAAATTATTATGATTTGTGAAAGGAAGTAGAATCCTAATGGCTTCTATTCTTGCCACGGGAGCAAATGTTTCATCAAAATATGTTCCTTCTTCTTGACAATAAACTTGAGTGACTAATCGAGCTTTATTTCTAACTACCTCTCCTTGATCATTCATTTTATTTTTATAAACCCATTTAGTCCCAATTATAGTTATATTTTCAGGTCTAGGAACAAGTTCCCAAACATCATTTCTAGTGAATTGATTTAATTCTTCTTGCATAGCCAAAATCCATGAATCATCAGTAGATGCTTCTTTTGGATTTTTGAGTTCGATGGTTGATATAAAAACTACATTATTAATTTGACTTAGTTGATTTCTAGTTTTAACAACAGATTGCATGTCTCTTAGTATATTTTCAATAGGGTGATCTTTTAAAAGTTTAGTCCTTTTATTAGGATGATCAATTTCATTATAAGTTTCAGTTGGCTCTTGATTTTGAGTGATTAAATCCTCTTCATCATTTGTATCTTCAAAATTTTTGAAATTTTCATCGAACGAAACATACATTGTTTCTACGATGATGTTAGTTCTTAAATTAAATACTCTGTACGCTTTACTTTTATTAGAATATACGATAAAGATACCTTTGTCAGATTTAGGATCAAATTTATCTAAGTTATCTTTAGTATTTAAAATAAAACAGTTACTTCCAAAAATTCTAAAATAAGATACTTTAGGTTTCTTTCTATGAAGAAGTTCATAAGATGTCTTATTAGTTAATGGTCTAATTAAGATTCTATTTAAAATATAACAGGCGGTAGCAACTGCTTCTGCCCAAAAATACTTTGATAATTTACTATCTGAAAGCATAGTTCTCGCACACTCTTGAATCATCCTATTTTTACGTTCTACTACTCCGTTTTGTTGTGGAGATCTTGGAAATGAAAAATTGTGAGTTATTCACTTTTTATTGCAGAATTCCTCAAACTTTTCATTTTCAAATTCACCACCGTAATCACTATGAATGGTCATAATTTTTAGAGAAAGTTGATTTTGAATCCTTTTTGTAAAGTTCTTAAAACATTCAAAAGTATCACTTTTATGTTTCAAAAATTTTGTCCATGTAAATCTAGAATAATCATCTACAATTACAAAAACATATTTACTATGATTTATTGATAGAATTTGAGATGGATCAAATGAATCAAGATGAAGTAATTCAAGAGGTTTTGAGGTTGAATCATATCTTTTAATTTAGAAGAATTTTTTCTAAGTTTTTCTAATTGACATGCATCACATAGACTATCTACTTTAAAATTCATTTTTAGGGAGACCTCTTACTAGATCAAGTTTTGACAGTCTAGATAAGAGTTTAAATTCAAATGCCCAAATCTCTTATGCCAAATCCAAGGGTCACTTGTATTTGCCGAAAGACACAAGTTATCATTTGAAATTTTCATACTAAGAATATAAATATTCTTTTTCCTAATTCCCTCAAATATTATGGTTGAATTATTATCTTTAATGTAACACTTTTCTTTTTCAAATTTAATTTTATATCCTTTATCGTAGAGTTGACTTATACTTAGTAGATTATGTTTCAGATTCTTAACTAGCAAAACATTAGTAATAATAGGAGTTTCAGAGTTACCGACTTTGCCGATGCCAATCATATATCCTTTTTAATTGTCTCCAAAGTTAACCAGTCCTCCGACTTTGTATATTATATCATTCAATATATCTGGATTGCCAGTCATGTGTCTAGAACGTCCACTATCGAGTATCCATTTGTTCTTTTTGATCTACACAATTTAACTGTTGTGGATTGATTCCTCAACTCTCATAAAGCATGTTTCCTGCACATCAAACAATTTTGGTAGACAACTTGAATCTGAACATTGATTATATGCAGACTCATCAGACAATGATGATCTGAATATTTCTAAATTAGTATTAACAAACATATCCATTTTAAAAACTTTTTCAAAAATCAGATCGTGAAACTTTGAAAACCTTGCTCTGATACCAAAAGTGAGAAATGCGGACTACGGATCTTAAGGCTAGGATAAACACTAGAGGGGCGGTGAATAGTGTTTTAAGGAATTATTAAATGTTTTTGAGTTTTTGTTAATTTGAACACAAATGTATGCAATATTCAAACACAAATATGCTTACAGAATCAAACACAGATGCAAAAATAAAGTAAAAGTAGTAAAGGAAAGAACACACTTGTAACGACCCGATTTTTCGACTTCCGAAAGTCGACATTTATATGTCCACTTTATCAAATGCCGCGCAATCGAATGTAGGAAAACCGAACCATTAGGGTTTAAAGAATTAAGAGGTAGAAGAAAAACAGAAAAAAATAATAGAATCTCACATTTCGCAGCGGAACAAATATAATAGATAAATAAATATCTTTAAACAGAATCACTATATCAGTTATTACATTAACATCATATTACATTGTCAGAGTGTACAACAACAAACAACAGAAGAAAATATAATATATACTAGTAATACGCTTCGCCATCCAGCTTAAACTCCTGATCTCCACAACAACTCCTGAATTCCAAAATGACCTGATAACCTGACTCTAGGCTGCCCGTGTGGAAATTGGTGGGCACCCAGAGTTTAGAAAGGGAGCAATAAACTCCAGGTCAGTCATGGGACTGGTGTGAGATCTTAAAATAGTTATTCTTTAACAAAATAAAAACAAAGGAATTTAAAAGAAATCCGAAATGCTTTTTAGAAAATGAAACTACCATAAGGCCTCCCGCCACACACACAATGCAAACACAGAATTGGAGGAGATTTCTCCTTATGATAGTCAAACATGCTTAATACGCAAAATCTTTTGATATTATTATTATTAGTGCATAGTGGAAAACATTTTGAAAGTATAATATTAATCTTAGCCAGCATAGGTACCATTATATTATGCCCGCTATAGCTACCTCCTGAGGAGGCAGGTTATACAATCGCAATCGTAAAGGGCTCGTATTGTTTCTTTGGATTTCCAACAAATGGTCAGGCCATGGAACTTCCCATTGCCACATGGGTACGCCTCTGGATGGACGCCCCGAGAACCTAACCGGATCTCTACCAACACAAGGTCGGGTTACCTCTGCAAAAAAAGTAACTACTGACACGAGTATGCCATCCCCCGGTTGTAAACAACCTTTATCCGAGGATCCTCAACAACAACAATCACAAAGTAATATATATTTGCGATATTCACATAAGTTAAGTATCTGGGATCCATACCATGATACCACTTCTATCCAGAAGGAAATGTACATACCCTAAAGGGCGCTACTCCCTATAACCTTGCTGCATTCTTCCTGTTTTGACCATTCCAGGGTGTGAGGTCCGACGAAGTCTCGTCCACAAAGCTACGCTTTTCACAAAATCCATGCTTGGATCAACAAATGATCTGCAACACTTCGCATGCCACATTACCAAATTGGGAATGTATCGCTCATAACCATCAACTACATAACCTCTGATCTCGTATGTCTCAGAGAAGGGTGTTAAGCTAAGAGAATAAATTCTCCGCCACCAACAGAAATGTATTTGATAGAAACCAGCTTTACATCTCAAAGCGACCCGGTGCAGAGACATTCGACAGGTATCCTTTCGCTTTCCAAAATACCCGGTCTTCAACACCATCTTGAAATGCAATCCCATTTCGTCGTATCGTTATTCGGAATGGGTTTTATGACACAAGGTCCCCTCCCGGCTAATTCGAATAATGAGAGCTTATTTTAAAAATAAGTGTTCATTCAGATTCAAACAATTCACAATAATTTCATTTTGATCTTTTAAACAAAAGATCCATCACAATCACAAAGGTTCGATGTGGGTTTCGAATATCCATTTGGAATTCGACTCCCGGTCGCATCGGAATTCAAATGTCGATTAAGGCCAATATTGATAGTCGGTTATTTAACTATCAATTATCATTCACAACAGTCACTGGATTTCAATAAAAAATTTCCCCAATTATTTTTTAATATTTCTTCGCAAGATAAAATTTCACACTTTAATCCTTTGAAAATAAATTTCAAATGAAATCCCAAACATTTATCCATTTCCACTGAAAATCTGCCGATTTCAAATATTTTTAAATAATATAAAAATACTTATTCAAAATATACTTGGAAACATTTAAATAAACTATTTTAGAATATTTGCTTAAATATTAGTTATGAAAAATATTATACTAATTTCTCATATAAAAATTCAGGTCCAAAAATAATTTTAAAATAAAATCAATAGATAGGTATAAATATTTAAATAACTATTTTCTAAATCAAATATCAATTTAAAACTTTAAAATAATCCCCCATATAATTAATTAAATAAATTTGTACTTTAAACAATTTTCAAAACTAATTGCTCCAACAATATTATTTTAAAACCAAATCTACAACTTTTAAATTTTATTCAAAAACTATTTTAAAAATATACTCGGCTTTCGAGGGAAGAATTCTTTTTCCATTAAAAAATGGTCCATTCAAATAATTTAATAAATCTTCTCGATTTATTTTAAATTTACATTCCAAATATCGACTGATATAGGAATTTAAATCGATTCCCAAATATCATCTTCACACCCAATCGAACTCCAAATTGATTTCCAGTTTATTTCAAATACAAAATAAACTTCCAACTTGATTTCCCCAAATTAATTTTCCAATATCAAATCAAATCAATTTCAAACTGATTTCCCCAAATTATTTCCAACACACCAAACCAAATTTCCAAATTGATTCCTAAGAATTATTCTAATTCTAAATTAATTCCCGAATCAATTTCCAAAATTAATTTCAATTATAAATTAAATTTCAAAATTTAATTTCTAAATTTATTTCCTTTTGAAATAATTCTTTATCTTTTTAAATTATTTAAAATCCGTATCTTAAATAAATTCTTCAACTATTTAACAACCTCACTCGAAATTCCTTTATAAAAATATTTTCCCATATTTTTGGAATTAATTCGATAAGTTTTCAAAGATAAAACTTTATCTATTTAAATTTCCTTCTTTTAAAATTCACCCGATTCCTTTGAGTGAATTCATTATAAATTTTCTATCTAAATTTCAAAATCAATTAACTATTTATTTCTGGTACCCTATGATACCAAAAATATATTCGACTGAATTACAGCCTTTACGGTTTCAATCACAAATAGTTACACGAATTTAAAAATAATCAACACACAACATACAAAACAAATTAAATATTTGAGGAATCCAGTTGGATCCCTCCAACCTGTTTTCCTGCATCCACAGACGTTAGCACACAATTAAATATCCATTCTACTTCGAGGTGGAATATCGCGGTATATGGGATTTATAAAATATTATCCGCTATTATGCGGCGCAATAGGGTCTCATCCGCTATATAATGCGGGAAATCAACAACACCAAATAAATATATAATACCAATTCCACTTCAAGGTGGAATATCGCGGTATATGAGTTTAATATAATAACCTCCGCTATTATGCGGCGCATAGGGTCAAAATAATATAACTAATAATAAATAAATCATCCAAACACACAATCAATCAGTTTTAATTTAACTATCACAATTCCACAACCAATCAATAACTGGAATTTTCAATTAAAATTTTTGAGCGAGAAGATCTCACCTTTGCTTTTATTATTCTTGACCCGATTTTCTCGATTTAAGACATTGCAACAATATTATAAGGTTTATTAATATATGAATTTTCCAAACAATCAAATTTTCCTATTCGATAAGTTTAGTTAACCAAAAACTTAATATTAAACTAAAATTTTTAGTTCAAACAAAGTTTCCTCTTTTATAATTTTTTTTTAGTAAATGAAATAATTGAACAAGTTAATTCCTATTTTCTATTCCCAAAATTTGATTTTTAAATTAACTTTTAAACACTTTAAAATTCCAAATTTCTTTTCAAATCTGCATTTAAGGTTTAAATTGAATAGACAAACTGTGAATACCTTACTATATATATTTCTTTCTGTTTTCTGTATATAAAAATAGGTGTGTGTATATTTATATTTATATGTATAATAATAATTTTTTTTTATTAAAAGTTAGTCTTCCTATTTATATAAATATATTTAATCTTAAAATAGGTATGAGTGTATATAAAAAAAAAAGTTTTCTTCTTCTGGATCTTATTGTAAATTTTAAAATCCTACCTATGAATTTACTGCTTCCTCTTATATATACATATAATTAAATAAATTTGAGAATACCTTCACTGTCTTCGAACTCCACCTGAACAAATCCCCTTTGCCGAGCTAGGAGTCGTTGACGCCACGCCTCCCTAAGTTAACGCGTACGCACATGCCGTCAACCGCATTCGAGACCCATCCCTCATGTCGCGATGCCTTCATCCGAGCCTTGCTTGCATCTCAGGCTGCTTCTGTCGCCAGCCGAACATCATCGTGCCCCTGAACTCGCGAAATCCCTCGCCTCAAAATTCTAGATCGAAAACCCTTCGAACTCGTGGAGCCCCCCGCCTCGCCTCCAAATCGCCTCACGATTTTTCGATTCGCAATTGAGTCGCGCCTGCGGCCTCTCCTAATCGCGACGACACCGTGATTGATTGAATTGAAACACGCGGCCGTTATTCTTTTCTTCTGTTCGATTTTAGCCTGGCACCATTTTTTATATTAAACGAACGCGGCCATTTGGTTTGATTTTTGAACTGAAGAGAAGAAAGGAAATAGAGAAACATCGGCCACCATTTTTTTCCTCTTTCATTAATGAGATGATAAAAAATTTTGTAAACGACGCGTGTTGAAATCAAAGACAGGTGTTAGATTAGGGGATGCACGTATTGAATCCAAATGTTTTTGTTTGACTCGTTATAGTTATAAAATTTAATTTTGAATTTAAACATCTCGAAATCGAGCCGAAAAATCTCGATCTTCCATCGAGGCGTGCCGCCAGGCATTTATAATGTTAATCCCCTATTCCGAACACAATGGAAAAGGTTTCGAGTCCAAATTCGATCGTATGGAAAAGATAGCTTTTTGAAACAGTTAAAACATCGAATTTTCGATTTAAATTTCAACGCGTTTGCTTATCGTACGGCTAAACGAACACTCCAAATATAATGAAAATTGAAATCCGATAATAATACAACATTACGGATCCAATGGAGCTGGTTTCATCGAATTCCAAGACTGTGCCTCGGAAAGCTATTTTCAAATACCGATTTAAACGATAAAACTTCAAAACTGAATAAAACAGTTTCAAATTCAATTCTGAAGCTTCTATTATCTCCAGTGTTATCGATATAAATTTTCTAAGCCTTGAAAACATTTTTAATCATCTTAAAAATCAAGATTCAAATTTTACCCAAATCTTCTATAATTAAATTTGATAATTAAAGTGCTAATTTCATAGTTAAAATTGAAACTCAAGCTTACAACAACTTCTAATATCTAAAATCAATTAAATAATTTAATTTCAGATGTTGAAAATTTTCGGGTCGTCACATCCTTCCCCCTTTAAAAAAATTTCGTCCCGAAATTTCTAGTTAAGAAGAATGATCCTTTACCCGTGTAATATTTTCCAACCCAAACAGTTTTATCAATTTATCAACCCAAATCTTTTTATTAAAGATTCATTTCAACTAACTTTCCAAGTTCAATTATAAGTTCCACACAATATTGTTTACTTCTCAATTCAAATTTAGATTTGAATTCAAATTTCAAACTTTTTAAATTTTCTCAAAAAATTTCGCCAGCGTCTCCAGTATGCGGCTAGCTCGGTACGACTACAAAATGGCACCACAGGCCCTCAAATCCCAAAAGAAAACAAAAAGGCCATGTGGCTAGACAAGAAAATCACCAAATTTCATATTGAAATACATACCTCTTTATCGAGCAATTCAATTTTATCTTTAAAATAAAATCCCAGTTCCATTTCCTTTAATACACATGTATATCCTGATATCCATAATATCCAATTACAATGTTCAAATACCATTTTGCACCTTTATTACAAAATTTCAATATATATACTTCTTGTACCATTTTTACTTCACTATTGAAGTTTCATATCCATTTTCATTCAATCTTGCATTTTCAATTTTATTTTAATTCAATTTACACTACAATTCTATTTGAATTAAATTTATCTTCTACTATGAATATTGAATCTTATCTTTCAATTATAACTGATTCATATTATTATTTTAATTCAGTTTCATTCACTAATTTACTCAAATTTCCAATTTGAAATCATTTGTCGCTGACAATTTTTTTTTCGAAAATTTTCTAACTCCCAAATTTTTCGAAAATTTTCGGCAGAGTCTCCTTTGTACGGAGGAGCTTTTGCAATTTGACAAAAGATATAAATATATATACATACATCGACCCACCCGGTCGGAAAAGCAAAAACAGTTCATATTTCCTATTTTTATTGCGTAGGCGTACCTTATTTAGCATTTTTAAGCAAAGCCGTTACTATTAGCATTTTAGCACGACCAAATCCAGCCAAACGGCCCTTCTGTACCTGTATTTACTCAACTTAAACTTATAAGTGACATATATAAGAAATTTATTCACATTTCGCTTATTTCCAATAGTAAACACATATTTTTCACAAGCAATATATTCAAAATAGTTCCCATAAGCAGTTTATATGGTTCCGATAAAATTTAATTGCTTATAACCAATTCACATACCATTTCTATTCAATTCAAGTGATTACACTCACTTACTTTCATTCAATTTATTTTTAAGCGAAATGAACTCATATCTATTTCAATTGATTCAAAAATCAATTTGATTTGCTTTTATTACTCTTAGAATTTTATACATACTCGTTTGCGTCAAACAACAACCATTTCTATGCAAATTTCGACGATATTCACTTAATAAAATATCCAATCTAGTTTATAACTAATTTAAATTGATACAAACTCAATTTACTCTTTATTTTATTTCATTTCCAATTGATTCTATTCAATTCATTTTTCATTCCATATTCATATTCATTTCAATTAAAACCATTTCACAATTTCCAGTTTATCCTCCATTTATTAATTTAGAATATTTTCAAACTCTAAATTTTACTTAAGAATTTTACCATTTATTTCTTAAGTTCAAGATAATTATTCTATATACTTCTTATATTTATACTGGATTCCAAATTCCATATGAATTCATTTTACCTTTTATTTATGAATATTGAATTCAATTCATTTTGAACCATATTACATTTGTCATTCTTTTAATTAGTTTCACTAACTAATTTTAATTCCTTTATTAACATTTAGCTCCATTTGATCCAATATTTACTTAAGTTATTTCAATTCAAAATTCAAATTTATTTTTTTCCTTGTAATACTTCCCAATTTAAATCCTTGATTTTATTTTCATTTATCAAATCCCTTCCATCTACTAATTTAATTAAATTAGTTTTACTCACTTATCCATTTAAATTTCAAATTTTCTTTCTCAATTCATCTAGGATTTATTTTATCAATAACCAGGAAATTTTCAATTTTATTTCTACTTACTTGAATTTTATCTTCAAATTCAAACCATTTTTATTTAACTCACAATTCAATTTTAGTTTAACTAATTCAACTTTCTTATTTCATGAATTGATTAATTATCATATTAAGTTACTTGAATTCAATCCATTTTTTTTCCCAAGTTTGGATTTTTTATTCAACTTGATCTAAGTCAAATCTCATTTAAATTAAATAAAACCCATTTATACATTCACATTACCAATTTCATTCCATTAATGAATTTTATTCCAAATTATAAATTACATTTAAAATTTACATTTACAAATCTCATTTGTATTTCTATTTTCTTAGCTTTTGGTTTTGATTTCAATTTCTCATACAACGATGATAATAATCTAATATTATCGCTTCCTAACAACCAAGCAACCATATATTATAATAATTCACATAAAATTTATTTCTTTTATATACAAAAATAGTTTTGGGTAAAATTATTTCATTTACCCTATTTTAAAACAATACTGTGTCGGTTTATCTTGTTTAAAAGTTTAGAAATCCCTATCAATACAGTTGGCCAGACTGCACCGACCGGAATTTATAAACAATCAACCGATAAGTCAACACAATACAAAATAGTTTTATATTCACTAACAAATACGCGCTCATATCTATTATTACACTCAAACTCATTCTAGAGTACTGCTGACTCTATCTCTAATGAGCAAAACCCAACAGAGCCAAGGTTATCGCTTAACCAAATGCTTTGATACCACATTGTAAATACCCGATTTTTCGACTTTCGAAAGTCGACATTTATATGTCCACTGTATCAAATGCAGCGCAATCGAATGCCGGAAAACTGAACCATTAGGGTTTAAAGAATGAAGAGGTAGAAGAAAAACGGAAAACAATAACAGAATCTCACATTTCGCAGCGGAACAAATATAATAGATAAATAAATATCTTTAAACAGAATCACTATATCAGTTATTACATTAACATCATATTACATTGTCAGAGTGTACAACAACAAACAACAGAAGAAAATATAATATATACTAGTAATACGCTTTGCCATCCAGCTTCAACTCCTGATCTCCACAGCAACTCCTGAATTCCAGAATGACCTGATAACCTAACTCTAGGCTGCCCGTGTGGAAATTGGTGGGCACCCAGAGTTTAGAAAGGGAACAATAAACTCCAGGTCAGTCATGGGACTGGTGTGAGATCTTAAAACAGTTATTCTTTAACAAAAGAAAAACAAAGGAATTTAAAAGAAATCCGCAATGCTTTTTAGAAAATGAAACTACCATAAGGCCTCCCGCCACATACACAATGCAAACACAGAATTGGAGGAGATTTCTCCTTATGATAGTCAAACATGCTTAATACGAAAAATCTTTTGATATTATTATTATTAGTGCATAGTGGAAAACATTTCGAAAGTATAATATTAATCTTAGCCAGCATATGTACCATTATATTATGCCCGCTATAGCTACATCCTGAGGAGGTAGGTTATACAATCGCAATCGTAAAGGGCTCATATTGTTTCTTTGGATTTCCATAAAATGGTCAGGCCAAGGAACTTTCTATTGCCACATGGGTACGCCTCTGGATGGACGCCCTGAGAACCTAACCGGATCTCTGTCAACACAAGGCCGGGTTACTTCTGCAAAAAAGGTAACTACTGACAGGAGTATGCCATCCCCCGGTTGTAAACAACCTTTATCCGAGGATCCTCAACAACAACAATCACAAAGTAATATATATTTGCGATATTCACATAAGTTAAGTATCTGGGCTCCATACCATGATACCACTTCTATCCAGAAGGAAATGTACATACCTTAAGGGGCGCTACCCCCTATAACCTTGATGCATTCTTCCTGTTTTGACCATTCCGGGGTGTTAGGTCCGACGAAGTCTCGTCCACAAAGTTACGTTTTTCACAAAAGTCATGCTTCGATCAACAAATGATCAGCAGCACTTCGCATGCCACATTACCAAATTGGGAATGTATCGCTCATAACCATCAATTACATAACCTCTGATCTCGTATGTCTCAGAGAAGGGTGTTAAGCTAAGAGAATAAATTCTCCGCCACCAACAGAAATGTATTTGATAGAAACCAGCTTTACATCTCAAAGTGTAACGTCAGACACACATCCATACAAGTCTGTTCTGGGATCGAACGGAACCGAAGGCACTTCCAAAGAAACCCTTGCAATCCGGATATTCACTAATCACGTCCGGAATTCCCTTCACAAAGGGTAATAAAATCTCTATACCGGAGCAACCCGGTGCAGAGACATTCGACAGGTATCCTTTCACTTTCAAAAATACCCGGTCTTCAACACCATCTTCAAATGCAATCCCATTTCGTCGTATCGTTATTCGGAATGGGTTTTATGACACAAGGTCCCCTCCCGGCTAATCCGAATAACGAGCGCTTATTTTAAAAATAAGTGTTCATTCAGATTCAAACAATTCACAATAATTTCATTTTGATCTTTTAAACAAAAGATCCATCACAATCACAAAGGTTCGATGTGGGTTTCGAATATCCATTTGGAATTCGACTCCCGGTCGCATCGGAATTCAAATGTCGATTAAGGCCAATATCGATAGTCGGTTATTTAACTATCAATTATCATTCACAACAGTCACTGGATTTCAATAAAAAATTTCCCCAACTATTTTTTAATATTTCTTCGCAAGATAAAATTTCACACTTCAATCCTTTGAAAATAAATTTCAAATCAATTCCCAAACATTTATCCATTTCCACTGAAAATCTGCGGATTTCAAATATTTTAAAATAATATAAAAATAATTATTCAAAATATACTTGGAAACATTTAAAATAAACTATTTCAGAATATTTGCTTAAATATTAGTTATGAAAAATATTATACTAATATCTCATATAAAAATTCAGGTCCAAAACTATTTTTAAAATAAAATCAATAGATAGGTACAAATATTTAAATAACTATTTCCTAAATCAAATATCAATTTAAACCTTTAAAATAATCCCCCATATAATTAATTAAATAAATTTGTACTTTAACAATTTCCAAGACTAATTTCTCTAACAATATTATTTTAAAACCAAATCTACAACTTTTAAATTTTATTCAAAAACTATTTTAAAAATATACTCGGCTTTCCAGGGAAGAATTCTTTTTCCATTACAAAACGGTCCATTCAAATAAATTAATAAATCTTCTCGATTTATTTCAAATTTACATTCCAAATACCAACTGATATAGGAATTTAAATCGATTCCCAAATATCATCTTCACACCCAATCGAACTCCAAATTGATTTCCAATTTATTTCAAATACAAAATCAACTTCCAATTTCATTTCCCCAAATTAATTTTCCAATATCAAATAAAATCAATTTCAAATTGATTTTCCAAAATTATTTCCAACACACCAAACCAAATTTCCAAATTGATTCCTATGATTTATTCTAATTCCAAATTAATTCCCGAATCAATTTCTAAAATTAATTTCAACTCTAAATTAAATTCCAAAATTTAATTTCTAAATTTATTTCCTTTTGAAATAATTCTTTATCTCTTTAAATTATTTAAAATCCGTATCTGAAATAAATTCTTCAACTATTTAACAACCTTACTCGAAATTCCTTTATAAAAATATTTTCCCATATTTTTGGAATTAATTCGATAAGTTTTCAAAGATAAAACTTTATCTATTTAAATTTCCTTCTTTTAAAATTCACCTGATTCCTTTGAGTGAATTCATTATAAATTTTCGATCCAAATTTCGAAATCAATTAACTATTTATTTCTGGTATCCTACGATACCAAAAATATATTCGGCTGAATTACAGCCTTTACGGTTTCAATCACAAATAGTCACACGAATTTAAAAATAATCAACACACAACATACAGAACAAATTAAATATTTGAGGAATCTAGTTGGATCCCTCCAACCTATTTCCCTGCATCCACAGACGTAAGCACACAAATAAATACTCATTCCACTTCGAGGTGGAATATTACGGTATATGAGATTTATAAAATATTATCCACTATTATGCGGCGTAATAGGGTCTCATCCGCTATATAATGCGGGAAATTAACAACAACAAATACATATATAATACCAATTCCACTTCAAGGTGGAATATCACGGTATATGGGTTTAATATAATAACCTCCGCTATTATGCGGCGCATAGGGTCTAAACTAATATAACTAATAATAAATAAATTATCCAGACACACAATCAATCAATTCTAATTTAAGTATCACAATTCCACAACCATTCAATAACTGGAACTTTCAATTAAAATTTTTAAGCGAGAAGATCTCACCTTTGCTTTTATTAGCAATCCATTTCCATCTTGACTCGATTTTCTCGATTTAAGACCTTGTAAAAATATTATAAGGTTTATTAATATTCGAATTTGTCAAACAATCAAATTTTCCTATTCGATATTTTAGTTAACCAAAAACTTTATATTAAACTAAAAATTTTAGTTCAAACAAATTTTCCTCTTTTATAATTTTTTTTAGCAAATGAAATAATTGAACAAGTTAATTCCTATTTTCTATTCCCAAAATTTGATTTTTAAATTAACTTTTAAACACATTAAAATTCCAAATTTCTTTTCAAATCTGCATTTAAGGTTTAAATTGAATAGACAAACTGTGAATACCTTACTATATCTATTTCTTTCTGTTTTCTGTATATAAAAATAGGTGTGTGTATATTTATATTTATATGTATAATAATAATTTTTTTTTAAAAGTTAGTTTTCCTATTTATATAAATATATTTAATCTTAAAATAGGTATGAGTGTCTATAAAAAAATAAGGTTTCTTCTTCTGGATCTTACTGTAAATTTTAAAATCCTACCAATGAATTTACTGCTTCCTCTTATATATACATATAATTAAATAAATTTGAGAATACCTTCACTGTCTTCGAACTCCACCTTAACAAAGCCCCTTTGCCGAGCTAGGAGTCGTTGACGCCACGCCTCCCTAAGTTAACGCGTACGCACATGCCTTCAACCTCCTTCGAGACCCATCCCTCATGTCGCGATGCCTTCATCCGAGCCTTGCTTGCATCTCAGGCTGCTTCCATCGCCAGTAGAACATCATCGTGCCCCTGAACTCGTGAAATCCCTCGTCTCAAAATTCTAGATCGAAAACCCTTTGAACTTATGGAGCCCCCCCGCCTCGCCTCCAAATCGCCTCACGATTTTTTGATTCGCAATCGAGTCGCGCCTGCGGCCCCTCCTAATCGCGACGACGCCGCGATTGATTGAATTGAAACACGCGGCCGCTATTCTTTTCTTCTGTTCGATTTTAGCCTGGCACCATTTTTTTATTAAATGAACGCGGCCATTTGGTTTGATTTTTGAACTGAAGAGAAGAAAGGAAATAGAGAAACATCGGCCACCATTTTTTTCCTCTTTCATTAATGAGATGATAAAATTTTTATAAACGACACGCGTTGAAATCAAAGACAGGTGTTAGATTAAGGGAAGCACGTGTTGAATCCAAATGTTTTTGTTTGACTGGTCTTAGTTATAAAATTTAATTTTGAATTTGAATTTAAACGTCTCGAAATCGAGCTGAAAAATCTCGATCTTCCATCGAGGCGTGCCGCGAGGCATTTATAATGTTAATCCCGTATTTCGAACACAATGGAAAAGGTTCTGATTCCAAAATCGATCGTATGGAAAAGATAGCTTTTTGAAACAGTTAAAACATCGAATTTTCGATTTAAATTTCAACGCGTTTGCTTATCGTACGGCTAAACGAACACTCCAAATATTATGAAAATTGAAATTCGATAATAATACAATATTACGGATCCAATGGAGCTGGTTTCATCAAATTCCGAGACTGTGCCTCGGAAAGCTATTTTCATATACTGATTTAAACTATAAAATTTCAAAACTGAATAAAATAGTTTCGAATTCAATTCTGAAGCTTCTATTATCTCCAATGTTATCAATATAAATTTTCTTAGCCTTGAAAACATTTTTAATCAGCTTAAAAATCAAGATTCAAATTTTACCCAAATCTTCTATAATTAAATTTGATAATTAAATTGCTAATTTCGTAGTTAAAATTGAAACTCAAGCTTAAAACAACTTCTAATATCTAAAATCAATTAAATAATTTAATTTCAAATATTGAAAATTTCCGGGTCATCACAACAGTGGATTTTATACTGGTTTGGAGTTACCCTACATCCAGTCCCGCACACAAGTACAGATTTCCTTTCAAAAGCAATTGTACAATTACACCCTCAATTTCAAGGCTACAAGGTACACCCTCCAGATTCACAATCCTCTGGGTAGAGATACTTGATTTCACGGGCAACAAGTTCACCCAATTTATTTCCGAGGCCATAATCACACCTTTTCTCGCATGATTGATTTCCAAGGCCACAATCACACCTTTTCTCGCATGATTGATTTCCAAGGCCACAATCACACCTTTTCTCATTTAATTGATTACAAAGAAGCCTATAACTCTGAATAGCACTGAGGATCTTGTTGAGATAGTGATAGAGAATTAAACCAGAGATAATCTAGTTAGATTCAATGTTGATTTCGGCAGAGTAATGGTAGGAATATGTATAAAGAAATGTGGAAGAAGAAGAGAAATGAAAACCAGAAAATATGATTAAAAATTCATTGAAAACAACCCCTGTTTATAGAAGAACAACAGCCATGTTCATTCGTGAAGAGATATGACGAATATACACTTCTTTTGAAATTTAAATTTTGAAATTAACTGACACTATGTCGACATGGGTGTATTGAGCATGTCGACATCCCAAAGGGAATTTTGGTGTTTTGTTTTTCTTTGAAAATATATTTTATCTTATATTAAAACTATTTTAAACTTTTATAAATATACTTAACTATAGTTAAAATACATAAATAAATATAGAGAATAATATTTTGGTATATATAAAATTTTACTATAATTTTATATTTAAATCTAAGTATAAATATTAAAAGTTAAATATATTATTATTAAAAGATGTTAAAACTAAAGATAATTTGATTTTGAAATTAAAGATTATTTTGTGGCTAAAAGTATTAAAACCAGGATATATGATTTTGATTCTTTTAAAAGGAAGGTTTTGAAAGCAGTTTGAAAATAAGATAAAATTTTGTAAAATTATTTTGAATATAAGTTAGCGGATACAAAACAATGTTCCACTAGATTTTTCGTAGGTTCCATCCTACTTAGGGTTCGATCCCTTTAACAGGCTCGAAGTGGATTCCATTCTACGAATAAATTGGATTTTAAGATGCTTTCTAGGAGTTTTAATAAAATTCGTAATTAAAAATAAATTGCTTGAAATCACGAACTCTTGATAATCTTGATTTTCTTGATACTCATGAGTCTTCATTCCTGATATCTTGAATCTCTATATTGTACAGTCTTCATTCTTGGTACCAGCATGGTTAAATCCTACATATACATATATTTCTAAACTATAATGTTAGTATCTATATTTTATAATCCTATTCTAAGTACGTTGTGATCAAAACCATCATTTTACGGACTAATAATTCGATGTTAATGCTAAGGTAAAATTTGATGTAATAAATGATGTTTATTAACAAATTTGAATATTTTTGCAATAAATATTTGGAAAATGTGTTATAAAAGTTTATTTATAAACTGAATTTATATAAAGGTGTCTTTTATTTGAAAAGAAATTAAGTTAAAAACTTAAGGACTAAAATCTTGGTGCTTTTGAAAAATGATTTTTAAGGTTTTTAAAGATAATAATAGTATTATTTGAAATAATTAGGTTAAGCAAATTTCGAGAATGAAAATTTTAAGTAAGAAGTATTTTCTTTGGATTGTTTCAGAGGAATGAGTCTTGATTGTTTTATGATGATCTGAATATCTTCTAAGCGACAATCAGATGTTTGCCTAGGCGAATGTTGTGGTGCACTTAATAAATTGTTCGCTTTATCATTGTACAATCAAGACAAGCTCAACTCAAACAAACCCAAAACAAGTTGGTGATATATGTTTTGTTGTGAATATGAGAAGTATTGTTTCAAAAATGAGATTTTGAAATAAAAGTAATATTCTTAAGTTAACTAGTTCGATTGGCTCGAAAGTAACTTAAAATTGGGAAAGAGATGTGCTCGGACGGCAAACACTTCTCTTGAGTATTACTCTTATGGTAAGAGAATGTATAATACTGTTTGTTAGTACGCAGTTCCTTAGTATCATTTTAGAGTTACTTGTGATATATGTATATATTTTTCTATGACGAAAATATAGAGTTCATTTCAAAAAGCTTTTGAAATTAGACTAGGCATTTGGTTCTTGAGTTTTCTTAGGAAAATAAATGCAAAATGGAATAGTTGAATCTAATAGGGGTATATACTCTTAGGATGTAGTGGAGTGTTATACAAGTTGACCTAAGTTTAGTTTTATAAAATGTTTTCATCAATATTTTAGTTGAATAGAATTGTTATTAGGGAGAACTACTTAAATAAGTGCATAAGTGGATGTAGATCATTTCTCCTTCCATATAGTTTTGATCTAAGCTTCGAGTACATGGCTTTGAGGTGATTCACACCATTCCAAATAAGGATCTATTACTCGAATTTTTGACGATGAGCACTTGATGAGGATTTTTGGTATGGGACCAATGTTTTCTATCATAGTTACAGCTATGTAAGGAGAACAAAGGTTCCTAATCAGGGGGCCTGATCGGAGTCCGTACTAGAAAATTCGGGTGAGCGATACTAGTTCGGAAATAAAGTTATGTATTCGAGTTGAGATCGAACAAGATTTTGATAAGAATAATCTACGTACATCTTATGAACTGATTTATAGCGTCAAGTGATTTCTAGGATAGGTTGAGGTGTTAATTCGGGGACTAAATTCTTTTAAGAGGGAAAGAATGTAACGGCCAGGAATTTCACTTCCTTGATTTGCAAATATTTAATTAATGTTAAATATTCAAATAATAGATTTTATAATGAAAATAAATTTTTTAAATAATAATTAATGATGGTGAAATCATTTTTAAATTTTGTTTACAAAAAATAATTAGTTCGAAGAAAGATTGAAAACGTGACCGGAATTCGTTTTCGGAATTTTGACTTTTCGTCGGCTAAAAGTTATCAGAAACACTGAACATTTTAATGTGAATACATATATTTGTAAATAAGTTGATATGTGTATGTATGTGTGTATTAATATATGTATATGTATTTATACCTACGTATATGAAGTTTAAAAAGAATAAGATGCTTAAAGAAACATAAGGGGACATGATGTGACTTTTTGGCAACTTAAGAAGACATTTAGTACAAACACTTATAAATGCATGTTGGGTCAAGTTTTCATGGAAGGGGACAAGGAAAAAACGAGGTCTAAGATGGGAGAAACATGCAAAGTGATATGTCATTAAGTTTGTGCAAGGGCGTTTTTGTAATGAACGTATTCCACTTTATACATATACTAATTCCAGGTTTCATTTCCTCCTTATTTCATTTTCAATTCCAAAGCGTTCTCATCTTCCTTCTAAGTTTTAGAAACTTGTTAATGCCTCCTTCTTAAAAATTCTAAATATTAAATTTAAAGTTTTTATTTGTTTAAAATGATTTCAAACTTGTTTAATCTCCTCCTTTTCATTTTAAAAACTTCTCCATTTCCTCCCACTTCATTCGGCCATAACTTGCTTCATACTACTCTAAATCAAAATTTTATTTTTTCAAACCATATAGAATTCTAGTGGCTACAACTTTTATTTACACCACCTTTTCAAATTTCATATATTTTTTGGACCCATATTATCAAGGGTGAAAATACCATTCTTTCTTTTGACCACGTTTCCCCCAAAACTAATCGAAATTGGGTGATATTTTTTTATAATTGTAGAGAAAGAATGTCCAAAATAATTTCTTTATTCATTTTTCCCAATTTTCGAAAGTAAGACGACAAAAAATCGAGGAGAAAATGACTTATTTTCGAGTGATTTTTGTGTGGTTTTCCAAGCTTTACAAGTTATAAAGCATTTCGTGTTTTCAAAAAAATTTGGTGAGTAAACATATAATTTTTGGAAATATGTTTCCTTTGCTTATGTGATGGCATTTATATATGATGTTAATGTTTGAATTATGATATGGTTTGAATGTATATGTATGTGATAGTTTGTGTTTAGGCGTTAGACTTGAACCGATGGATTAAAGTGATGTGTTTGGTTTTAAAGTTGTGATTTTGTTTATGTGGTAGTCGTAAATGGTATGTGTTATAAACATGTTTATATGGTGTATGCTAGATAACATCTTGTTTGTAAAAGCGATATGAGATTTCTTACGGAAACTATAGAAATTGTTTGAAATAAAAAGCTTAAAGTTTTCAAATTTTGTTTTTCTTATGTTTGAAAAAAATAGCTAGTGAACTTTATGGTGAAGTTTCAAAAGGAGAGATAAAAAAAAATTAAGATTACGGGTATCCCTAGCAACGGTAGCTATGGATGCAATTTCGCTTAAGAATCCGATTTTGCAAAATTTGGCTTTATTAACTTCAAGCTTTTTTGAAAAGGTTTTATTAACTTCAAGATTTTTGAAAAGGTTTTATAAACTTAAAAATAATGTTTTATGTAACATCCCTGAAATTTTAGTTAAGATAATTTGATAATTTATTTAATTTTTGAAATTAAATTCTGAATTTAATCATGAATTAATTGAGAATTAATTTGAATATTTGGGAATGAATATGTATATAAATTATATTTAAATAAATAGAATTTGAAAGTTTTAAGATTTATAAAAGATAGGTTCTGTTATTTATTTATATTTATAAATTTAGTTTAAATTAAATCTTGAAACTGAAATTCAAAATAAAAAAATCTTATAAATATATCGGGTTTGAAAACATTATATTTTAAATTAATAAAGATTTGTTTTCCAAATTATATTAAATAGATATTTTGAATGAGAACATATAAACAAGAATAAAACATTAATTTTTGAAACCAAAATATAATAAGTATGATTATTTAAGTTAAGATGAAAACTTAAAAAGTATTTGTTAATAGTTTAATATCTTAAGTTCAAAAATATAAATATATTGAAAATAAAAATTGTACTTACTAACTTATAAATATTTATAAGTAATATATATAATTTAATTTCAAACCATCTTTTGCTTTAATTTTTTTTTATATAAATGATTAATAAAGAGATGGATTTACTTAAATAAGAAATATAATATAAAGTTATATTCAAAATAATATTTGAAATGTTTAAAATATAGTAAAGATTTTGAATGTTGTTTAAAAACTAAATTTTATAATGTGAAAAGACATGTGTTACTTAGATTATCATTGTATTTACAAGTGTTAAATTTTGTATAAACAAATTTACAAAAGCTATTCAAAAAGTTGTATAAAATAAAATAAAATAATAGGAAAAGTGTATGTGAACGAATAAAGATATAAATGTGTAAAAATAAAGTATACAAGGATTTAAAACTATACTTTAAAATTGGGTATTTGTCAAATAATTTTAAAACATAAAGTTTACAAGGATTTTTCATGAATCAATTCGTAATGGAAAAAAAAATGAATTTAGGCATTGAAATCAAAATTTCTAGATTAGTATATGTTAGGAATTTCTGAGATGATCAGAAATTGGGTATTTGTCAAATTGTGGCGAACGGCGTGATGGTGTTGGTCGGGACCAAGGTTGAAGGTGGCCAATGTGATGAGGTTCTCTGGATAAATGTTTGATCATTTTTAAAATGACAGTGGTGGCCATGTGAAGTTAATATAGGATTTAAGGATAGGGTCGTATGGGTTGGGTTCTCGTGGATGCTGCATCACCGTGGGAGGAGTAGAGGCGATCAGTATGGGGGGAAAAGCTTTGTGGGTCATCGAAGCAGCCGTGGACGGAGTCTCGTGATTTCTGATGGTTAGAAGTGACGTCGGCGAGGCATTTTGTGTTGACTGGGTTTGGTTGCCTGGGTGTTGAGCTACTCGATCTTGATTCGTGGTCACGTTCGATGATCTGGGTGTATGAAGGGCTTGTAGGTGTTGTCGACGATTTGGGTGGGTGATCGACGATGATCAAAGTTGATCGGAGTCCCTGTACATATGCACGCGTGTGTCTCTGTGCATCTGGAAATATGGTGGTTGGAGAAGAAGATGGAACTTGTGTCGGTCTCGAGTGGGTAGCGTGAGTGACTCGAAGCAGTTTTAGGAATGGGTTAACTTGGGTTAGTGCTCGAGTTTCTTGCATTGGTGACTCGAAGAAGGAGGGATATATGATAGTTGAAGTCAAGCTTGAGGTTGGCTCGAGAAGATTTTTCAAATGTTTCCTAGTTTTGAAGATTTGGAAAATAATTAGTTTTCACAAATTCATATTTAATAAAGTTTTAAATTATGTTTAAAATTAACAGATTTTAAATAATTGTTTTAACTCAAGCTTAAATGTTAATAAAGAAGTAATTAAGTTTTGTTTAGTTATGTTATCACTATTTGTAAATAATTCTTGAATTATTTTAGATCAATAATGAAGTTAAAGAGTTAATCAAAAGGAAGTGAATCATGAATTTACTTAAATTTCTTAAGTTAAATTTTGTGTTAATGATAATTAATTTTAAAGATGGTTAATTAAAGATTTTTAATGATAAGTAAGTGATTAAGGAAAAGATAATTATTTATGAGTGTTAGGATAATTAATTTCATGATTAAGGATAATTAATTACATAATTAAGGTCAATTAAGTATTGATTAAAAGTAATTAATTAATAATTAACGTTGACAAATCAAATGAAAATATAATAATTACTCAATGTAATTAATTAATGGATTTTTTTACTTAATTACTTAAAGAATAATTAATCAAGGTGATTTATTTAAGATTAAATTATTATATGATTAATTAGGGATGATCATTTACTATGATTGATTAATTAAAGTTAGTTAGTGAAAGCGATTAGGGATGATCAATTATTGCAATTAATTGAAGCTAATTAGTTAAATAATAATTAATTAAGGGGTGATTAATTTTGTAATTAACTTAAAAGTTAATTTAATTAATGTGATTTATTTATAACTAATTTATTGATTAAAGGTAATTAATTAAGATGGATAATTAAGGATTAATTTATAAATAAATAAATCAATATTAATTGATTTGTAATTAATTAATCAGGATTGGATAATTAATTCATAAGTAATTAATTTAATTAGAAATTAATTGAATTAATTAGGATTGAACGATTAATTAGGATTGGATGATTATTGAATCCAAATAACTTTAAAAATGGAATTGGGTTTTCTGAAACGGAAACCAGTAGTTTCAAATAATAATTATGATGAAAAGATTTCAAATTTAAAATTGAATGGTTTTGAAAGCTAAAATTTAATCTTTGTGAAAGATAGTTGAACCGTATTTGTAAAATTGAAGAGGATTTTAAATGATGTATCTTTTATATATAAAAGATTTAAAACCGGGAATTGTTTTGAAAGCTATGAATGAATCTTTGTTTAAAAGATTGGTGAACCTTGTTTTAAATTGAAAAGGGTCTTAAAAGTAAATCTTTTGTTTAAAAGACTAAAGTGTGGAAATTGTTTAAACCATTGAAAGGTTTCTGGAAGTGAATCTTTTTGTTTGAAAAAAAGATTTGTAAATGGTAATTGGTTTAAACCATTTGAAAGAAAAGCTTTGGGTTTTAAGCTGTGATTTAACTAAGATCCCAATATCCATATGATTTTAAATATTGCGCTCATTATTCAGTTTAGTCGGGAGAGGACCTTATGTCATATAAGCCATTCTGAATAATGATACGGCGTTATGGATAGCATTTGAAGATCGGTGGTGAAGACAGAGTATTTGCGAGAACGTTAGGATGACCTATCGATTGTCTCTGCACTGAGTAGCTATGGTATAGAGATTCCCTAAGTGATGGGAAGTCCGACCGGGATTGTGAATAACCATATTATAAGGACTTCTTTGGAAGTGCCTTCGGTTCTGTTCGAACCCGAAACAGACTTGTCTGGATGTGTGTCTGACATTACACTTTGAGGTGTAAAACCGGTTTCTATCAAATAAATTTTTGTTTGGTGGTGGAGATTTATTCTCTTAGCTTAACACCCTTCTCTGAGACGTACGAGCTCATAGGTTATGTAATTGATGGTTACTAGTGATACACTTCCAATTTGGTAATGTGGAACACGAAGTGCTGCTGATCATTTGTTGATCAAAGCATGGCTTTGTAAAAAGCGTAGCTTTGTGGATGAGACTTGCTTATCTAGGTGAAACGTGATGGGGGGTTCTCGCTTTTTGTTAGGTCACGAGAAGGAGTCTCTTACCCCCACATGTCCTCTTTAAGGGGTTGGTTAGCCGTAAGGCGTGACAGTCGAAAGGCTGGCCGTAAAAGAAAGTTTCAGGTACCATTGTGAGCCACGACGGGGCTGGGATGGTTGAAAAGCCTACCAGTCGAGATTGGCCGCTGTCGATGGTTGAAAAGCCTAGATTATTACATTTTATAAAGTTAATTAAGTTTTAAATGATCAGATTTTCATTAATTAAGTTTAATAATTAATGGTTAATTAATATTAAACAGGTTTTATTAACAATAAATAAGTAAAGATTAGTAGTTAATTAATTATCTTAAAGATAAGATTAATTTTAATTAATTATTAATGAAGTAAGATTAATTTTTAATTAAACATAATTTAAGTATATGATTTATTTTTAATTAATTTGTAATGACCCGTAATTTTCATAATTTAAAATTTTAATTTAACCAGAAACCTTGGACAAATATTGGAAGATATTAAAAAATTTGTAATTTATTTAACGAAATAATAACTAAAGTGAAACGCAACAATGTTATTTATAGTTAATTATTTATAACTTGAATGGAATTCTAATTAATTGAAATAAGGTAAATATATGCTTGGTTATAAATTTAATAAAAGAAAATAAAAGTAAATATTGAATTAACCAAGGAAATAATACTGTGATTAATAGTAATCGAATGAAACTTGTTTTATAAAACAAATGGCAACATTGGTTGTAAGTAATAAACTCATAATAAAATAGAAAGTGAATAGTAATAATCCTTATAGGTTACCTATTTATGTAGTCTATTTAATTTAATTGGAAACTAATTGTGATTAAAATGAAATTAAATATTTAAATATTACGTTAATGGAGATTAAGATGAAATCTGAGAGTATTGATGTAATAAACCATGAGCCAATGTTAATTTTATCTATTTGATGATAAAAGATGTGAGTAACAAGGCTTAAAAATTTAATAAATGAATTTTGGGAATTTTAATTTATAATTTCTGAATTTAATGAAATTGAAATCAAACACTGAAATTTATGGATTAATCAACTTTAATTTGACATCTAAATTTGTTTGAATTATTGTAAATGATTAAGAAATCAAAAATGATAGAAATGGTAAATAATTAAATTTAAACCGAAAAGATGATTTAATTAAGTAATTATTAATTTAATAACTGGAAAATAGCCATTTTAGCCACTAACTCGGATTTCGACGAAACCTATTTCATCGGATCCATAACGGCGAACTATTGTAGGATTTCAAGTTTCATAGAGATCGGGCTTGTCATTTGATAGTACGGGCTTGAAACGCCTAGAAATCGATTAATTGAAATCAATTTGAAATAACTTGATTTTTGAATAACTTCTTTATACGATGGAATTTGGACTTGAAATCTGTTCCATTGCGTTTAAAATATTTTAAAACATCTATTTTGATATATGGGTTAACCCAATTTCGTTCCGGAGTCAGAACGGGCTTTTCGGGTAATTTACCGTTCAACGGTCCAAACCAATCGTATCTGTTCCTCTAATTTCAGCTTTACCTATATATACCCGGTTATAAACCCCAGCAGCCATTCTATTTCTCATTTCTGATCGTATAGAAATTTCTGTTGCTTCTCTTTCTCAATGGCAGACAGACATTAAAATTCATAATCCAGTTTCAATTCAAATTTCAACTTCAGAAATCAAACTCCACAGATTATATCGAATTATATATCAATTCGAAGCTCTCGACGAGTGCAAGTCAATTTCACAGTTAGTTTTTCAATTTAAGCTTCTGGGTAGCCAACAATTATTATTTTATTTTCGATCGTCGACGTTTGAGATTGTCGTTTGAGGGTGGGTCTTCAATTTGGAGATGATCAGGTGATGCTGTGGTGTAGAGCATAATGTGTGAAGCCGATCTATACGGTTGTTTGGTCGAGGAAGTTTGCAATTTTGCCATAATTGGAGGGTACTTGTCAATGGCGGTGTTGGAGAGGCTGACCGCAGTCGACCGCGACCTCGAGGAGGGGTTGCCTGGATGTGGGGAGCGCGGTAGTCATGCTGGATCGGGTCGTAGATCAACCTAGTGGCGGCGAAAATTAGGACGAGGCGGCGGCTTCAGTAGGGTTTCGAACTGAAGAATGATTTTTGCATGTGGTGGAAGATGCGTGGTGACGTGGCCGGTAACAGTGTCTTTTGTTTTCGTTTTTTTTGTTTATTTATTTTAATTATAATTGTCCAATGTTCTAATTTACATAACTTTCACGTACGAGGTCTATTTAACGTGTAGTTTTCTCTGTTAGGATCTTTTTCCAATTCCGTACATTTTAGTGCTGGTTTGGACAAATTCTGAGACTGTTCATATTTTAGGTTTAAATTGGATTTAAATTCAATTTAAATTCAAAAGGTAAGTGTTTTAACCCACTCACAACTTCTAAAATTTATATGTTTTTTAAATTGATTTATGATGTGATTTGAAATTTATTTATGACTGTTGGCATGTTTTTAATCATCATCTCAGTTAAATTGAGTTTATTGAATTAACTTTTTATTTAATTTATTATTTCATATAAACTGCCAGTTAATTTGTTATTTAATAAACTGCCAGTAAATACCTGTTATTTATTATCTGTTCTACGTTGATGTTATTGATTGAATTGGATAGTGGTTGTGATAAATGTTTGATGATTGATATTGGATGAATGGATGCTGTATTTTATATTGTTATAAACTGCAAGTTGTTATGGATTTTTATTTTTTCGAGATTGCGGTTTGAAATGATATATAACCGTATTTATGTTTTAAATTACAGATGGAAATGATAAATATCCGTATCACTTGACATAGGATAGGAAATTATATACAGATACCATGGTCTATATATATAAAAATATTTTGAAATCGATTTTTATGGTTTTTGGAAAGAAATACATGGTTTTATATAAATATTGATTTAGATAGTACATAAATGCTACTTTATATATATAGTCAAATTCTTGACTTGAGCTACATATAAATTTGTTGATATAAATAAGTTTAATATTATAGTTTGATTTTTTTAAATATAATATGGTTAAGTATTTATTCAAATTATATTTTAATATAGAATTTATAATGATTTCAATAAATTAAGGTTGAAAGATAAATTGGAAATTGATTTGAAATTGTATTTAATTGAGAATTTTATTTAATAAAAATCAATTTGGGACTCACTGAATTTGAGATTTTAAAGAATATGATTTCTAACTAGATTTTTGTTTAAGGTTGTATTAATGAATATATCAAGTTTGAATAAAGTGAGGGAAATATTCAGTTATTTGAAATTGGAGTTTATTTGAATGATATTGGAATTATTAAGTAAATATTTCAAAACTAAATAATAGTAAACTTGAATTTGATATATATAGAGTTAACAAATTTAGTTTTGAAGTGTTGAATATTGAAAGCTCTGAAATCTATTGAAATGGTTTATTTGGAGGTTCGAATCTATATTTGAAATCGATATAAATTGAAATGGTTTATTGAAAACTGAAAGTGAGTTGAAAGTTAAGAATTGAGATTTAATTTAAAGTGAATAAAATTGTGAAGTCAAGGAAATTATTTTACTTTATAAAGTAATTTTAAATTTAAACTATTTTATTTTATATATTGTTTGGATATCCAAATCGTTTAAGTGGTGTAAGTTATGGTTTAGAAGCTATGAAATTCAAAGTATTATGTTTTGAAAGGTCATATTTCTAGCGTTTGGTTTCGAAATATTATAATTTTGAAAGTGTTATGGTTTTAGAAAGGATACATTTGAAATGAAAATGATATCGTATTGATTTGATTTTGAAAGGGCAATGATATTTGGTTTTAAAGAATAAACTATTTTGAAACTGACCGCGGTGTTATAATAACGTTTGGTTGTTAAAGAAACTGGGATCGGAAGTTGTCATACTCTCTACTAACTTCGAAAACCATTTTGGCAACCGTGTACGCGGTGGATATTCCAGAATGAAGTAGGATGGTGGCGGCGTTCTCTTTAAGGTATATACGTGGACCGGACTCACGTGAGTTGGCATAAGGTGGCTAAAACAGGAGCGATTGACGGTTTAAGAAGGTAGAACCTTTTATCGGACACACTCCTTTGATACCATTCTATTACTTTATGATGGATTTGGGCCCTTTTGACTTTGGGGGTGTGGCTCGAGGTGGGCGTAGTATTTGCTACGTGTTACCACCGGTCCGAAAGCATAATTGGTATATCTACCCTGGCATTTCCTAGTTGTGCCGTGTCACCTACCCTAGCGCGCCTTGTACGAGTTTGATTTGCGTCGTACCTATGGAGTATCCTTTGGTAGCATCCTGATCAGGAGGTATTACGATACTGTATAGACTATTGGCACTATTATGTGTTAAGGGCTATATGGGTAACCCCTTAACGCTATTAAAAAGCAAGTTTATTTTACCATTAGACATTATTATAACAGCGAAATATAACTAAATATTAAATAGTTTAACGGATCCTTAGGAGATGTAAATCCCGAACATCTCTTAAGTTACTGCACTCACATTTGACGCTGGAGAGGAGATGTCAAATCCCGTAAACATCTCTGACGCCGTTCCACTCATATGTATTTCTGTTGATTTAACTCACATAAGATCTTTTAGTTCTGACTCGAGCGTTTTGTCTTTTTAATTCGCTTGGATCAGTCTGAGCATTACAGGATTTGAAGACTTTATTTTGGAGGACGAAGACGAAGATAGTATTATTATTATTATACTATATTGTTCCACTGCATCACACTGTTCCGATATATTGTTATTTATTATTCTTTGGTATGGTAACTGTGATTCTGTGTTGTATAAGTATAATCAAATATTTTGTAAAACAATTTCATGAACTGTTATTTGATTATTATATTTTGTCATTCCGCTACGAGATTCTATTTTATTTTCTTTCTTTCTTCTATTTCTTATTAACCCCAATAACAATCTGCCCTT
The DNA here is from genome assembly GCA_030765085.1 of Allium cepa. Taxonomy (NCBI): domain Eukaryota; kingdom Viridiplantae; phylum Streptophyta; class Magnoliopsida; order Asparagales; family Amaryllidaceae; genus Allium; species Allium cepa. Next base: position 516,184,380 of record CM060941.1, read on the forward strand.
CTGTATGGTTTTAGTCGGCAAGTATGTAACGACCCAGAATTTCAGTCATATGAAATTCATATATTTAATTAATTTTAAATATTTAAAAGTTAAGTTTATAGGATGAATAAATAATATTTCTAATATAGTGATTTAATTGGATAATTAAATTGATAATTTAATATTTGAAATTGCTGAAATAATTGATATTTGGATTTATAGTGAATAAAAATGATTTATAAAGTTGAATTAAATCATATGTAAATTAGAATGATGTTACAGAACTTTTAAAATTGAATTAAAAGTTAATTTGTAGAAATTGAATATTTTAATACTTAATTGACGAGTAAAAATAGCCATTTTTCAAATAGTATCGGATTTCGACGAAACCAGTTTCATTGGATCCGTAATGTTAAATTATTGTAAGATTTCAAATTTTGGTCAATCAGATTTACGGTTTGTCCGGAGCAAGCTAAAACGCGTAGAAACCGGTTTAAGTGAATATTAAATTTAAATAGTCGATATGAAAACCTATCTTCCAAATACGATCGAATTGGCTCCCGATATATATTCCATTGTGTTTGGAATAGGGGTAAAACATTATAAACGCCAGGCGGCACGTTAGATTTCGAGTTTGGAAAATTTTGGGATGAATAGTGTCATCAAATTTTCTATAAAAGGACATAACTTTCTCTAATTTTCACAAACCCTAAAGGGAACTAGGGAAAGCCGCCACTTTTGCAATCAATGGCTGAATTCATTCGTTCTTCTTCCCTCAAAATCTCCAAATCTATAAACAGTTAGCGAAAGTCTTCAACTACAACTTCGTAGAGCATGTCGCAAACTTAGATTTCAACGGTCACAATCGAAAAATACGAAGTGGATAATCGGCAATTTTCGTTCAAAGTCACGTCGTTCATTAGTACTTATCTCGTCGCTGGAGAAGCCGAGCTCGCCTTCGTTCAAGGCGGTGGTGCAAGAGGGTGTGGGCTTCGTGATGGCATTACTCGATCGATGAAGAAGAGCACGAGGGTGGCGCGTCAAATTAGGTTTAGGCGTGACAATGGGTTTGTCTCTTGCGTTTATTTACTGGGAGGAGGAAGATGATAACGAATGGCCTAGCTCGTGTTTTGCGAATTGGACGGCCTAGATTGATATTCGGGTAAAAAAATAAAAAGAAAATTGTTAATTTATTATATTATAAATTGTACAAATTACATATCTTTGTCATACGAGGTCCATTTCGTACGAAACGAATTGCGTTGGGTTCGTATGGACCAATACTACGCGATGGAGCTGGATTAGGATTGATTAGAGCTAGTATGAATTTTGAGTAAAATTAAACGCGCGTTTAATTTTATTCGGAATAAAACACCGCAACTGCTATTGGACGCAATGTGAGTACAATTCACTCTTTCTAACTCACTGATATTTTTATATAAGTGAGAAATAATTTATTATACGATGATTGATGATTGTTTGGATGATATATGATATACTGGTTGATATTTGGATATTTACCTGCCTATTGGAGCAGATGAGACCCTATACGTTCCCATGTATGAGCGGATGATCCTTTGTACGCACGTCTGCCTTGAAGCGGACATTGTACACATATTCTAATATGTATATTTGTTGCAGGTGACAGGTTGGAGGGATCCAACTGGATTCCTCAACAGTATTGATTTATTTACAGATAATTGTGAGATATTCTATTATCATATTGATATATGTTGTTTTGATGCCGTGGTTGATGTATTTGGTGCTGTTGCAGCATTAGGCCTATTTTTGGAAAATAAAAAATGTTTAATTAACGATTTCAAATTTAAAAGAACTTTAAAGTGATTTCGAAAATAAATGTTTTTATTGAATTTTTGAATCGTTAAGAATTGATTGATCTTGAATAAATAAATGTTATAATTTTTATTGTCATAAAAATTATGATTTTTGTGAAATATATATTAAAACGTGATTTTTGGAATATAGAATTAACTATTTTGTAAATAGTTTAAATTGGGAATTTTGAATTATTATAAATGGTTTAATATATAAGATTTATAAAATTGAATTTTTATAAATCAGAAATGATGGAATTATAAATGAGTTTTTATAAGTGTTAAAATGAGTTATAAATGGATTTTTAAAAGTGAATAAGATTTATAAATTGTGAAGTTATAAAAAGAATGATTTTGTAAATAGTTGATTTATAAGTAATTAACTTATACATTTGATTTTGACCTGTAAACGAGATAAAATGGAATTTGGTAAATAAAGGTATTTTATATACTGAAGTTTTATAAAATATATAAATATGATTTATAAACATTGTTTTATAAATCCAAAATCCATTGAATTGGATAAGTTAATTATTATAATTTATTAAAGGAGATATATCCACGATTTTGGACAGTGGATTATCCTTTAAATTAAATGCTGAAATAATAATGAATTTGGTAAAGCAATTATATCCACGATTTTGGACAGTGGATAATCCTTTAATTAAATATGTAGAAGCGTTGAATTTGGTAAACGATTTATATTCACAATTTTGGGTAGTGAATAATATATTAAATAAATGTTTTTGAAAGTGATATTTTAATTGAAGTTAAATGGTTTAAAGACGTTTTAAAAATGTGTTAAGTATCGAAACCATAGATTTCAACATTCGTTGTTGAAATAGATGTTTTCGAGAAGTAAGGAAATGATGGACTATAACATTGTTGTTATAGTAAATGATTTTCGAAAGAAAATGTTTTCTGTATAATATTGGGATTTATATATCTATCTTATTTTCGAATCCCTATACTAGTGATTTTGGGTTATCGTAACGATGTTTTACGCAACATTCGTTTTGACCCAACAAATGTGTTTAAGAGAATGATTTCCTTAAAGAATAAAATATATACTTAATCGTGTTTTAAGTATATTGAATATTTTCCAAGTGTTGAAAATAATTGATTTGTGAATTACTTATTATTAAATAAGTATGGAAATGTTTTCCAATATGAAGTGAAATGTTTTGAGAATATATCTTTTTTTTTAAAGATAATTTGAAGTGGATATTTAGCAAATGATTTAATTAACAAAAGATTAATTAAAAAGGCCCAATGATTGTTATGGTGCTAAATATTTGTTTGTTTGCTTTGATATTTAAATAACCGACTATCAAATTGCCCAAAAAAATTTAGTTCCTCGACTTGATGTGGGAACTATTTAGTCGTACACTTAGTACGTAGCCTTCTGTGTAGGCTTGATTATCATTTGTGTTGAGGATGTTGATTCGTATAGTGCGGAGTATTACTCCAATCTATCGAGCTTCCTTCTTGACCCGAAGGATAGCAAGTTGAAAGTTGGAGACGTGATAAGTCTATGAGACTTAGTTTCTGTGTGAGGTTGAGAAATGCTTTTGCGTTGTTGGTGCGAAGAGACCGGGATCAGATTTATCTAAAAACCACTTCGGGCCAACGTATATGCGACGATTGTGCAGGTTGCTTGTGATGATATTGATATTTCGGATTTTCATAGTGGAGGACTGCTTGTTGATCGTTTGGGGTTAAAATCCTAATATACATCCAGTAGCAGTGGTCTCTTCTTTTTGAAATATCCAATGCAAGGACTATTCGCTACTAATCCTAGGGATTTTCCGACAGGATGTGGTAGGAAAGTACCTTCGGTTTGTCATGTTCCTGGACAACTTGTATGGATGTTTGTCTGACATTTCATTTCTACAGATTACGCACAATGGTTTTTACAAACGTACATCAGTGGTGGCGGAGAAAGGCAGCTTCTCTTAGCTTAACACCCTCCTTCAGACATACGAGCTTAAGGGTTGTATATTTGTGGAAGGCAATTAGTAGTAAATGGAAATGGCCGTGTGGCATTCTAAGTGATGTGATATGTGATTGTGAAAGGTAATCATTACCTCTAGCCTCATCAACCGGAAATGACCAAACCAGGGTTGGATGAAGTAGGGCTAAGTGGGTCATTCCCATTAGGATATGATCATCCTCTTCTGGATATATCTTTACACGCTATGACGTCGTGTATCTTATTATTGTCGTTTGTATGCTATGAGGGACCTCGGTAAAGGTCAGTAACGACCGGAGGATGATATATTCGGTACCATATAGTTATAGAGATGGGCCGGTCTTGTGTTGGTAGAGGATCCTTTGTGATGGTCCTCGGTACATTCTTCTAGAGATGTACTGCCAGAAGGTAGTCCCTTCACCTGGTCATTTGTATGGAAATCCAAACTCCACTATGTGCTTGCCATTTTGATTGTATTATCCAGTTGGGCTATATGCTGCAATTTAATCAATGTAACAATTTCAGCTATGATTAATATTATTGTATATAGTAGATACTACTACAATATAACATGACATTTGATATGAAATGTTTTAGTTATCGTAAGATAAAAACATGTCCGTGTTTATGTATGGACTTGTCTTACGAGATAATTTTATTTTGATAAAGGAAAAGTTTGGTAATTTAATCAATTCAGTTGAGCGTGTTTCTCACGCTGGTTTACCAGACTGATCCCTGCGTTCTACCCTTTCGATGCTCAGGTCAAACCGAGTATATCTACAGGTTATGCTTTGATGCTTTTGGAGCTTCAACAGGAGAGCTGGAGATCTTCATTTTCGTACATCCGTATTTGCTTGATTATCCGTTGTGCTTAGTTGTTGTTATTATCAGCATTTGTGAGGACATGTTATTATAACTGTTCAGGCTGATAACTCTGGTTGATTTTTGAACTCTGATTGATGTATGTATATATACAGTTTCTCTTTTATAAAGTCATTGATATGATATTATATATTTTCCGCTGCGATGTGGGATTCTGTATTGTTCTGTTTGGTCCTATCTTCTCTCTTTCTTCCTTTCTCTTCTTCTCTCTTCTTTTCTTTCTCTTGACTTTCCGTCAGTCTTTGCTTTTTGGCTTGGACAGGTGTGGATTATTGTCGATTCAAAGGGTACATATTTTCGGGTTGTCACATTTGGTATCAGAGCTTAGATTTTGTATATTCCTAAGCTTTGATGTGTACTCAGTATAGATAGGGACAGTAACACCCTAGATTGAGTTTGAGTGTATTATATATATGAGTGTGTATTTGTTAGTGATATAAAATGTTTTATATTGTGTTTACTTATCCGTTGAGTTATTTGTGAACTCTGGTCGTGATGTGGGATGCCATGTTATCGATAGGGATTTCCAAACACTTAAACGAGTCAAGTCAACATAGTAATATTTTGAATTGGGTAAATGAAATTTTTTTACCTCGATTATATTTTGTATATAAAGGAAATAATTTTTCAAGAATTATTAAATTATATACAAACTGATTGTTCGGTTGTTTGGAAATGTAAATATATATGAGTAAATAAAGCTGTTTGAATAATCTTAATCGAAGATAACAATTGTAAAAGAACAAATTATATAAGCAAAAGAATTATAAAGTGTGGAATTATAATTAATATGATTTACAATTGTGAAATAATCTTATGTATATAAGAAGTGAAACCATATGAATATATTTATAAATATGAGTTATAAATAAAAATGGATTTAGACTACGAATTTGAAATTTGAATCCCGTTTTTTTGGAAGTTGTTTTTCAAAGTTAAAGAGATTATATTGTTATAAGTCTAGATAAGATAAATAAATTTAAAATGATCTTATACAAGTAAAGTGAAATAGTGAAATTATATAAGTATAAGTTTGAAAATGTGATTTATAAATAGAAAGAATTTTTAAAAAAGAATAGAAAGCACTGAATTCACTATTGTTGCTGGAAAATAATAAGGGTGATGACTGCAGCATCATCGGTATCATTTTCGAGTTTCTATGTGATGGATTTGCTACCAATAGTAAATTGAAGTTGAAATTTTGTTGTGATAAACAAATTTGATTTAAAATCCAATTTGAAATTGATAGATATAAGTAAAATAAGTTTTGGACTTATAATGTGAAGTAAGAATTTACTTTAGAAAAGTTGAAAGAAATTTGAGTTAGCACAATTGTTATCCCAACTTTTGGCAAAGTTGAGATACCCAAAATTTACTGACAATCGATGACTACTATTCTTGAATATCAACCATGCATTGCAGGATAACCATGGATATCAATGAATTTTGTCCGAGTCCAGAACGGGCCATAATTGACAAGACATGATAAGAAAAGCTGTAGAAACCAATGGTTCAAATTTCAAGTCAATCCGAGTTCGTATGCTCAAGTTATGATGGATTCAATTTGAGGGAAGTAGACCTTACTCGGTTCGAATCGATAGGGTACCCCCTAAGTTCGAATCGATGGACTTCGCATCCATCGGCTTCGACTCCATTTGCCTCGAATCCATCACCCTTTCATTAGAACAAACCCAAGAGGTGAGGCCGTGCCTCGAATCCATCAAGGAAGCAGTAGTTCGAATCCATACTCATATGCCCTAGTTCGAATCCATGAGAAATTCCCTTGCTACGACTCCATCCAAGTGGCCATACTTCGACTCCATCCAAGTGGCCATACTTCGACTCCATGAACTACGCATTGATTCGAATCCGTCCACAAGGTCATAAGACCGAATCCATCAAAGTATTCTATGTCTTCGAACCCCCGTGGAGAAAAAGCATCGAACCGCTCCTGATCGATTCGAAGGAAGTGCTAGTTTCTATCGGTTCGAAGGAGGCGACTCTTCGAATTGATAACCTTGAAGCCATCAAGTAAACATGGCTACAAACTCGGAGTCGACCCATTCAACTCGGAGGAATAAGAGGATCGACACGAAGAACGCGCGCCACGTCATCAGGAGCATGGATTCGATCCTATAGATTCGAACCATATCGATTCGAACGAACCCATAGGATCGAGTCGAAGCAACCAGCATGCCGAAGAACACCATCTTGAATCGATCATATCTCTCAATCCCTTGATCCAAATGCCATGAAATTTTTACAGGAGTTTGCCTACATGACGAAGAATGTTCACGCCAAGTTTCATCACGATTGGGAACTTTTTTGATCGATTCGAACCAAGGGTCGAATCGATCCCAATGTGGGCCCGGATCTCCAAGTTTCTGCCATGTGGGCCCTCTCACGTGCCAGAAACAGTCTACCGGACTTTTAGGAGAAATATCAGCCTCCTACGCCTATAAATAGAGCCCCAGGTCACTCAGAAAAGGGATCGATCTCTCTCTTGCTGGATTTGGGTTCTAAAGCGCCGAGACTCTACCAGACTCTACTTTGCACTCCACTACCACCGTTGTACTCGAATTTCAGAGCTATAATCCATTGTAACCCGCTGTAATCAACTATAACCAGCGAAGAACATCAATAAAAGTTAAAACCTTTGAAGCGGACGTAGGCCGGAGATAGCTGAACCACTATAAATCGTGTGTTCTTGTTCATAATTTCCGTTTTGCTACATATTGCTTGCTTAGATCTGTGATTTGTGTTTGAATATTGCTGATTTATATTCCAACACTGGTGCTTTCACAATACTTGGGGTTTGTGACCAATTTTGGCGCAAACACTTTGGTGCTTTCACTAAGAAAACCCAGCACCCGCTACACCGGATTCATAAGTCAGATTTAAGAGTTTGAAGAATTCCAATTCAGAGACAATGACTCGACAAACAAGACAAAGAGTTGATCGGAGCCAACAAGGAGGAAGCCAAGAAGCATCCTTCGGAGCAGGATAAGGACAAGCGTCCGTCTACATCACTAGAGACGAGATGGAGGCTATGTCTAATTCAATACGCGAAAGCATGATGAAGACCCAACAGGAGATGCTGTAGAATTTCCTCGAACAAATGAGGGCGGCAAATGTGCAGAACCTTGGACCAACCACAACAACTGCGAGTGCGGGACAAGGAATCAGGATTGCAGAAGCTAATGAAGGTCAGGTTCAAGACCAGAATGTAGGAGTTGAAGGTGATCAACAAGGAATTGGGGGCAGACCTTCAGGGTCCGATACTGGAAGACCAATAGACGGAGCTCAACAAGCCGGAGCCAATGCTTACGCTAACGAGCCACCAGAAGAATACGTACCAGAATTCCCTTCAAGGCTCGGGGGGCAGGATAGGAACTTGACAAGGGGCCAACCCCTAGACGGAGACGAGAGGATGATTGGCCTAATGCGATGAATCATGAGAGGAGGACTGCCTAGTGGAGGACTGGAAGAAGTCAGTCGAAGTCCGTTCACTCCAAACATCCGAAACGCAAGGAACCCTTCAAAATTCAAACTACCAATGCTAGAACCTTATGATGGGAGGTCAGACCCGACCATGCATATCACCAGATATATTAGGCACATGGAAGTGCTGGGGGCATCCGAGGAAGTGATGGCACGATGCTTCCCTCTATATTTGTCAGATTTAGCTACGCTTTGGTTCAGACAACTAGAGACTGGATCAATCAGAACATGGAGCGAGCTTGTAGACTGCTTCATGAGACAGTTTAGGGTCCATGTGACGCGACCCAAGAGCGTGATGACTTTAGCTTCGATCAAGCAAAGGGCCGGAGAGTCCATAATAGATTTTCTACTAAGATTCAATGTAACAGTGACTTCTGTAGATCGCCCGGATCCATCGATGATTTTGATGGCGGCGGTGGCAGGAATCGTGGAAGGCACCAAATTTAAAGATTCTCTGACTAAAGATCCACCTCAAGATCTTGGAGAGTTCATTCATAAAGCTGAAAAGTTCAACTGATTAAAAGAATCACGAGCCGAGGGAAAGGAGATAAATGCCACGCAAAGCGTAGGAATCTCCAGAGAACAGTCCGGAGCGGACTAGGGAAAGAGGAAACATGATGTCAGATATGATGGTCCCGACAAACGGAAGAGATTCCGAGAACCAAGATTTAGGCAGTACACGGATCTGAATGCAGGCCTAGAAAGAATTTACAACTAAACTCGGGGGTAACTCCCCTATTGAAAGCCACCTATAAGGGATCCCACTGAGCGGGAGCGCAGGACTGGAAAATACTGCCTATTCCATGAGCTGGATGGGCACACCACAGATGAATGCCGTCACCTAAAGGATGAGGTGGAAGAACATGCCAGGAGTGGTAGATTTCCGCAATTTATCAGAGAATGGACAGCGGCGGTAAGGCCTGAACAACTACCGCCTCCACCTAACAGGAACGATCCTGGATCGGGATCACGACTCGTCATCCACTGATTAAAGATGGCAAGGGCCAAGTTCAGGATTGGGACTTCGGTCGAATAATTCTATTTAAATTTGTTTTCAAAATAAATGGTTACTCCACTTACACATGTACGGGAACCGGAGAGATCCCTAGGCATGCTCTGAGATGGAGATAAGCCGATATGCCCGGAGAGGCAATGTTTAGCTTTTTCTGATGTTTGAGATTGAACATCTAGAACTCGAATTTTAATTAATAAATTAGAATCTCTTGCAATAAACCTTTTGACCGGAGAGTCAGGGGATGAACATTAAATACCAATATAAAAATGATCGCTTTATGACCCTACCCGGAGAGGCGGGGTCCGGAGAGCAAGAAGTGAGTCGCTTCGCCGGAGAGCGATAGGATCGACTCACTTAAGCGCTATTTCCCCTTCACCGAAGAGTGACAAGATGGGATCCAGCAAGAGCCCGGAGAGGCTATGATCGGTCTCGAGCGACCAAGGCATCGCTTAATGTTCAGATACACTGAACCGGAGTGCAAAAAGTGAGCCGCTTCGCCGGAGAGCGACAGGATCGACTCACTTAAGCGCTGTTTCCCCTTCACCGGAGAGTGACAGGATGGGATCCAGCAAAAGTCCGGAGAGGCTATGATCGGTCCAGAATGACCATGACATCGCTATACGTCCTAACCAGGACCAGAGTGCAAGGGATAGAAGGCAACGCCAAAGTGCAATGGGATCTTTCTATTCAATCACTAAGTCTAGAATGGACTTAGTAAGGGTTCAGAGTAGCCATTAATAGTCCGGAGAGACTACGAAACTTCATTCTCAACTTCTACAGAACGAATGAATACTGATTCGGCTACGAACATCCATAAACTTGATTAATAATACTGCAGCTACGAATGAAATATGAGTTTACTACACTCGATTTAAGACCGTTCAAAACATACCTTTTACAAAAAGGCATGTTTTGGGGGGCAAAGTGTTATCCCAACTTTTGGCAAAGTTGAGATACCCAAAATTTACTGACAATCGATGACTACTATTCTTGAATATCAACCATGCATTGCAGGATAACCATGGATATCGATGAATTTTGTCCAAGTCCGGAACGGGCCACAATTGACAAGACATGATGAGAAAAGTTGTAGAAAGCAGTGGTTCAAATTTCAAGTCAATCCGAGTTCGTATGCTCAAGTTATGATGGATTCAATTTGAGGGAAGTAGACCTTACTCGGTTCGAATCGATAGGGTACCCCCTAAGTTCGAATCGATGGACTTCGCATCCATCGGCTTCGACTCCATTTGCCTCGAATCCATCACCCTTTCATTAGAATGAACCCAAGAGGTGAGGCCGTGCCTCGAATCCATCAAGGAAGCAGTAGTTCGAATCCATACTTATATGCCCTGGTTCGAATCCATGAGAAATGCCCTTGCTTCGACTCCATCCAAGTGGCCATACTTCGACTCTATCAACTATGCATTGATTCGAATCCGTCCACAAGGTCATAAGACCGAATCCATCGTAGTATTCTATGTCTTCGAACCCCCGTGGAGAAAAAGCATTGAACTGCTCCTGATCGATTCGAAGGAAGTGCTAGTTTCTATCGGTTCGAAGGAGGCGACTCTTCGAATCGATAACCTCGAAGCCATAAAGTAAACACGGCTACAAACTCGGAGAGGACCCATTCAACTCGGAGGAATAAGAGGATCGACACGAAGAACGTGCGCCACGTCATCAGGAGCATGGATTCGACCCTATGGATTCGAACCATATCGATTCGAACGAACCCATAGGATCGAGTCGAAGCAACCAGCATGCCGAAGAACACCATCTTGAATCGATCATATCTCTCAATCCCTTGATCCAAATGCCGTGAAATTTTTACAGGAGTTTGCCTACATGACGAAGAATGTTCACACCAAGTTTCATCACGATTGGGCACTTTTTTGATCGATTCGAACCAAGGGTCGAATCGATCCCAATATGGGCCCGGATCTCCAGGTTTCGGCCATGTGGGCCCTCTCACGTGCCAGAAACGGTCTATCGGACTTTTAGGAGAAATATCAGCCTCCTACGCCTATAAATAGAGCCCCAGGTCACTCAGAAAAGGGATCGATCTCTCTCTTGCTGGATTTGGGTTCTAAAGCGCCGAGACTCTACCAGACTCTACTTTGCACTCCACTACCACCATTGTACTCGAATTTCAGAGCTATAATCCATTGTAACCCGCTGTAATCAACTATAACCAGCGAAGAACATCAATAAAAGTTAAAACCTTTGAAGTGGACGTAGGCCGGAGATAGCCGAACCACTATAAATCGTGTGTTCTTGTTCATAATTTATGTTTTGCTACATATTGCTTGCTTAGATCTGTGATTTGTGTTTGAATATTGCTGATTTATATTCCAACACTGGTGCTTTCACAATACTTGGGGTTTGTGACCAATTTTGGCGCAAACAATAATAAATATATGATTTGAAATTTAACTAAAGGAAAGTTAAGTAAGTTGGATTTGAACTGGATTAGATAAACTATTGAAATGAAATTAAACCAAAGAGTAAAGTGATTATATAGCCATGATTTGAAATTATAAAAATGTGAATGGAAGTACACTTAGGTAAATGTTTATGAAAGTTGAGTAAATAAGTGGTATAACTTATAAAATGAGAAAAGGTAAGTAAAACAAATTGTTAAAATTGTTAAACACTTTCGGTTAAGCAAAAAAAAATTTGAATTTGAATAATGATATAAATTTGACTTAAGTAAAAATGTTAAATAAAATAGAATTTCAATTAAATTAGAAGTGAACTTAAGTTGTATAGTGAAAGTGAAGGTAAATGAAGTTAAAAAGAAAGATAACTTGAGTAATGTTGAATGAAATTGATTTTGGTATCGAAGTAAATTAATAAAGTGATGAATGTGAACTTGAGTTATATAAAAATTCAACTTTATTTGTATATTGATTTAGCAATTGAAATAATGAAATATGGATTGAATGTAATTCAATCGAATGTAAATAATTGATAAGGAATAGTAGATGTAAGTGTTAATTCGTTAAAAGCTAATGAAATTGAATAAAACTTAAGTTAAGACGTTGTGAATTAATAATAATATTGGAAGTGTTGTATAGAAATGTGAATATTGTGAATACTAGAATTCAATCCAAATTGAATATTAAACGAATTGAATAATTGAATGAAAGTCAATTGAATGTTGAACCAATTTGAAATTGAAAGTGCTGAACCGAATTGAATGTTGAATGTAAATTAAGTAAATTTGGTGATGTTGGTTATACATTGGTTAATTAGATGCTTGTTAGTTAATTTTATAAAAATTCATATGGAATTGAATTAATAAAATTTAAAGCTAAAGTAATTGAATTCAAAGTGGAAGTAAGTAAATTTAAATAGAATAAAATTTAATTTGAATTGGAAGTAAACAAACTTGAATGTAAATTAGTGAATATAAACTAATTGAATTTGAATGAATGAATGTTAGTAAATCCAATGTTAATGAATCAAATGTGAATAAATTGAAAAATCAATTCAATGGGTATTAATGAGAAGTGAATTTATATTGATTTGGTTATGGATTGATTGGATAGTTATTGGATGTTAGTTGGATGATGGTTGTTTGATGGTTGGATTTGTTGTTTTTGTTGCATTTGCTATAGTGGCATATATAGTTGTTGTAGTGGTATATGTTGTATATTGATATTACTTTCATATATACATGTTTCTCATTGGTTTTTTTAGTATTTAGTAGGTGCGGATGGCACTTGCTTCGCATTTGGAGCTCGCTTTCGTGCTATATTAGCCGTATATGCTCGCTAATAATATATAAGGTACATATCTCGAATTACATATCGTACTTTTACACTTTTTCCCCTTCGGGATGCCTCATCCTTGATGATGAGATGTATATTTGTGATATATATATATATATTGTTAATTTTTTTTCGGATCGAACCACGCAAAGGAGGCTATGGCGAATTTTTCTGAAAATTTAAGGCGTTAGATTTTTTTGGGAAAATTGAAAAAATTTGTGAAAACTAAAAGTTTGATTTTTGAGTTAAAAATTAAACGATAGTAGTTGGTTTTGAAAAGATAACTAAGTAGGTTAGAAAACTTTGAAAAGTTTTTGTAATAAGTTTAACGAATTGTTTTTGAAAAGTTAATGGACTTTGTGACTTTTCTTACTTGGTAATTTCGAGGACGAAATTCTTTTAAGTAGGGGAGAATGCAACGACCCATAATTTCAGTCATTTGAAATTCATATATTTAATTAATTTTAAATATTTAAAAGTTAAGTTTATAAGCTGAATAAATAATATTTCGAATATAGTGATTTAACTGGATAATTAAATTGATAATTTAATATTTGAAATTGCTGAAATAATTGATATTTGGATTTATATTGAATAAAACTGATTTATAAAGTTGAATTAAATCATATGTATATTAGAATGATGTTACAAAACTTTTAAAATTGAATTAAAAGTTAATTTGTAGAAATTGAATATTTTAATATTTAATTGACGAGTGAAAATAGCCATTTTTCAAACAGTCTCGGATTTCGACGAAACCAGTTTCATTGGATCCGTAATGTTAAATTATTGTAAGATTTCAAATTTTGGTCAATCGGATTTACGGTTTGTCCGGGGCAAGGTAAAACGCTTAGAAATCGGTTTACGTGAATTTTAAAATTAAATAGTCGATTTGAAAACCTATCTTCCAAATATGGTCGAATTGGCTCCCGATATATATTCCACTGCATTCGGAATAGGGGTAAAATATTACAAACACCAGGCGGCACAATAGATTTCGAGTTCGAATATTTTTGGGATGAATAGTGTCATCAAATTTTCTATAAAAGGACATAACTTTATATAATTTTCACAAACCCTAAAGGGAACTAGGGCAAGCCGCCACTTTTTCAATCAATGGCCGAATTCATTCGTTCTTCTTCCCTCAAAATCTCTAAATCTATAAACAGTTAGCGAAAGTCTTCAACTACAACTTCGTAGAGCATGTCGCGAACTTCGATTTCAACGGTCACGATCAAAAAATACGAAGTGGATAATCGAAAATTTTCGTTCAAAGTCACGCCGTTCATTGGTACTTATCTCGTCGCTGGAGAAGCCGAGCTCGCCTTCGTTCAAGGCAGTGGTGCACGAGGATGTGGGCTTCGTGATGGCATTACTCGATCGATGAAGAAGTGCACGAGGGTGGCGCGTGGAATTAGGTTTAGGGGCGGCAATGGGTTTGTCTCGTGCGTTTATTTACTGGGAGGAGGAAGATGATAACGAATGGCCTAGATCGTGTTTTGCGAATTGGACGGCCCAGATTGATGTTAGGGTAAAAAAAATAAAAATAAAATTGTTAATTTATTATATTATAAATTGTACAAACTTTAAAACTGCATATCTTTGTCATACGAGGTCCGTTTCGTACGAAACGAATTTTTTTGGGTTCGTATGGATGAATACTATGCGATAGAGCTAGATTGGGATTGATTGGAGCTAGTGTGAATTTTTGGTAAAATTAAACGCGCGTTTAATTTTATTCGGAATAAAACACCGCAACTGCTATTGGACGCAATGTGAGTACAACTCACTCTTTCTGACTCGCTGATATTTTTAAATAAGTGAGAAATAATTTATTATATGATGACTGATGATTGTTTGGATGATATATGATATACTGGTTGATATTTGGATTTATACCTGCCTATTGGAGCAGATGAGACCCTATACGTTCCCGTGTATGCGTGGATGATCCTTTATACGCGCGTCTGCCTTGAAGCGGACATTGTACACATATTCTAATATGTATATTTGTTGCAGGTGACAGGTTGGAGGGATCCAACTAGATTCCTCAACAGTGTTGATTTATTTACAGATAATTGCGATATATTCTGTTATCATATTGATATATGATGTTTGGATGCCGTGGTTGATGTATTAGGTGCTGTTGCAGCATTGGGCCTATTTTTGGAAAATAAAAAATGTTAAAGTAACGATTTCGAATTTAAAAGAACTTTAAAGTGATTTCGAAAATATTTTTTTATTGAATTTTTTAATCGTTAAGAATTGATTGATTTTGAATAAATAAATGTTATAATTTTTATTGTTATAAAAATTATGGTTATTGTCAAATATATATTAAAACGCGATTTTTGGAATATGGAATTAACTATTTTGTAAATAGTTTAAATTGAGATTTTTGAATTATTATAAATGGTTTTATATATAAGATTTATAAAATTGAATTTTTATAAATAAAAAATGATGGAATTACAAATGAGTTTTTATAAGTGTTAAAATGAGTTATAAATGGATTTGTATAAGTGAATAAGATTTATAAATTGTGAAGTTATAAAAAAAATGATTTTGTAAATAGATGATTTATAAGTAATTAACTTATACATTTGATTTTGACCTGTAAACGAGATAAAATGGAATTTGGTAAATAAAGGGATTATATATACTGAAGTTTTATAAAATATATAAATATGATTTATAAACATTGTTTTATAAATCCAAAATCCATTGAATTGGATAAGTTAATTATTATAATTTATTAAAGGATATATATCCATGATTTTGGACAGTGGATTATCCTTTAAATTAAATGTTGAAATAATAATGAATTTGATAAAGCAATTATATCCACGATTTTGGACAGTGGATAATCCTTTAATTAAATATGTAGAAGCGTTGAATTCGGTAAACGATTTATATTCATGATTTTGGACAGTGAATAATATATTAAATAAATGTTTTGGAAAGTGATATTTTAATTGAAGTTAAATGGTTTAAAGACGTTTTAAAAATGTGTTAAGTATCGAAACCATAGATTTCAACATTCGTTGTTGAAATAGACGTTTTCGAGAAGTAAGGAAATGATGGACTATAACACTGTTGTTATAGTAAATGATTTCCGAAAGAAAATGTTTTTTGTATAGTATTGGGATTTATATATCTATCTTATTTTTGAATCCCTATACTAGTGATTTTGGGTTGTCGTAACGATGTTTTACGCAACATTCGTTTTGACCCAATAAATGTGTTTAAGAGAATGATTTCCTTAAAGAATAAAATATATACTCAATCGTGTTTTAAGTATATTGAATATTTTCTAAGTGTTGAAAATAAATTGATTTGTATATTGCTTATTATTAAATAAGTATGGAAATGTTTTCCAATATGAACTGAAATGTTTTGAGATTATATGTTTTTTGAAAGATAATTTGAAGTGGATATTTAGCAAATGATTTAATTTACAAAAGATCAATTAAAAGGGCCTAGCAATTGTTATGGTGCTAAATATTTGTTTGTTTTCTTTGATAGTTAAATAACCGACTATCAAATTGCCAAAAAAAATTTAGTTCCTCGACTTGATGTGGGAACTATTTAGTCGTACACTTAGTACGTAGCCTTCTGTGTAGGCTTGATTATCATTTGTGTTGAGGATGTTGATTCGTATAGTGCGGAGTATTACTCCAATCTATCGAGCTTCCTTGTTGGCCGGAAGGATAGCAAGTTGAAAGTTGGAGACGCGATAAGTCTATGAGACTTAGTTTCTGTGTGAGGTTGAGAAACGCTTTTGCGTTGTTGGTGCGAAGCGATCGAGACCAGATTTATCTGAAAACCACTTCGGACCAACGTATATGCGACGATTATGCAGGTTGCTTGTGATGATATTGATATTTCGGATTGTCATAGTAGAGGACTGCTTGTTGATCATTTGGGGTTAAAATCCTAATATACATCCAGTAGCAGTGGTCTCTTCATTTTGCAATTTGCAATGCAAGGACTATTCGCTACTAATCCTAGGGATTTTTCGACAGGATGTGGTAGGAAAGTACCTTCGGTTTATCCTGTTCCTGGACAACTTGTATGGATGTTTGTCTGACATTGCATTTCTATAGATTACGCACATTGGTTTTTACAAACGTAAATCAGTGGTGGCGGAGAAGGCACCTTCTCTTAGCTTAACACCCTCCTTGAGACATACGAGATTAAGGGTTGGATTTTTGTGGAAGGCAATTAGTAGTCAATGGAAATGGCCGTGTGGCATTCTAAGTGATATGATACGTGATTATGAAAGGTAATCGTTACCTCTAGCCTCATCAACCAGAAAGGACCAAAACAGGGTTGGATGCAGCAGGGCTAAGTGAGTCATTCCCATTAGGATATGATCATCCTCTTCTAGATATATCTTTACACGCTATGACGTCATGTATCTGATTATTGTGGTTTGTATGCTATGAGGGCCCTCGGTAAAGGTCGGTAATGACCGGAGGATGATATATTCGGTACCATCTAGTTATAGAGGTGGGCCGGTCTTGTGTTGGTAGAGGATCCTTTGTGATGGTCCTCGGTACATTCTTCTAGAGATGTACTGTCGGAAGGTAGTCCCTTCACCTGGACATTTGTATGGAAATTCAAACTCCACTACGTGCTTGCCATTTTGATTGTATTACCCAATTGGGCTATATGCTAGAATTTAATCAATGTAACAATTTCGGCTATGATTAATATTATTGTATGCAGTAGACACTACTATAATATAACATGACATTTGATATGAAATGTTTTAGTTATCGTAAGGTAAAAACATGTCCATGTTTATGTGTGGACTTGTCTTACGAGATACTTTTATTTTGATAAAGAAAAAGTTTGGTAATTTAATAAATTCAGTTGAGTGTGTTTCTCACGCTGGTTTACCAGACTGATCCGGGCGTTCTTCCCTTTCAATGCTCGGGTCAGACCGAGTATATCTACAGGTTACGCTTTGATGCTTTTGGAGCTTCCGCAGGAGAGCTGGAGATCTTCATTTTCGTACATCCGTATTTGCATGATTATCCGCTATTCTTAGTTGTTGTTATTATCAGCATTTGCGAGGACATGTTATTATAACTGTTCAGGCTGATAACTCTGGTTGATTGTTGAACTCTGATTGATGTATGTATATATACAGTTTCTGTTTTATAAAGTCATTGATATGATATTATATATTTTCCGCTGCGATATGATATTCTGTATTGTTCTGTTTGGTTCTATCTTCTCTCTTTCTTCTCTTCTCTTCTTCTCTCTTCTTTTCTTTCTCTTGACTTTCCGTCAGTCTTTGCTTTTTGGGTTGGACATGTGTGGATTATTGTCGATTCAAAGGGTACAGATTTTTGGGTTGTCACAACGTATGTCAGCTTAAGCGTACAAAAAGGCGAGATGTTACATGTGGTATCAGAGCTTTGGTTTAGCGATAAACCTTAGATTTCTGGGGTTTGACTCCTTATTAATAGGGTAGTAATACCCTACGATGAGCCACTGAGAGTATATATATGAGAGAGCGCATTTGTTTGTGTTATAAAAAGCTTTTGATATTGTGTAGATTTGTTCCGTTTTGTGTTCATAAATTCTGGTCGGTGCATAGGACGCTATGACATCGATAGGGATTTCTAAACACTTAATAGGACAGAGTGACACAATATTTGTTTATAATATAAGTGAATGGAATAATTTTGCCTATTATATTTTCTATATATAAAATAATTTTTTTATAAAGGTTATATTTGGTTGTAATATATTGGTTGTTGCGAAGTGAAATTTATAAATATTGATTGGAAACAAAATTTAAAGAAAATAAAATAAATGAAAGATTGGAAAAGTAAAATAAATAAGAATAAATTGGAAATTTAGAACTTAAGTTCCGGGATTTTTGAAAATTTCTTTCAAATGATTTTGGAATACAATAATATTATTCATTAGTATTTTCTAATATAAATATTTCAATATAATTTGAAAGAATCGTTTTAAAGAATATTCTGGAAAGAAATAAGTTCTGTACTCCCCTTGCTGTCGCTGGAAAATAATTTCGATGATGAGTGCACTCATCATCGACATTCATTTTCGAGTTTCGAATTGGGAAGGCCACTGTAGTAGTTTTACTGCAGATTTATTTTGATAAACAAATATACATTTCAAATTGTTTTATATATAATTGGATATATAAATTGTAAGTGTATACATATATCTATTATTTTAAAATGAGTTGAAATTTAACCCGGCATTTAAT
Source organism: Allium cepa (assembly GCA_030765085.1). Classification (NCBI taxonomy): domain Eukaryota; kingdom Viridiplantae; phylum Streptophyta; class Magnoliopsida; order Asparagales; family Amaryllidaceae; genus Allium; species Allium cepa. The sequence continues at coordinate 516,203,590 of CM060941.1, forward strand.
TATTAAGTTTCCGTTAATTAATAGTCTCAATTAGTGTAGTGAAATGAAATTCAACTAACAAATTGAAACCTCTAAATGAAATAAGAGATTTAATGCTAAGTGATAAGTGGAATTAAAAGAAAAGTTGAAATTTGTAACATATAAAACAAGGATATTATTACGGAACATTAAGTTAATTTAAAAGAAACAAAATAAACTTGTGTAATTTTCAATTGCATTCTTAAAAGCATATATATATATATATATATATATATATATATAAGTTACCAAATATTAAAAGTTCTATTGTTTAATAAGAAAATGTAATGGATATTATACCAGTAATGTAACAACCCGCAAACCCGTACCCCTTGAGTTGAAACTATTCTCCATCAATCAACTCAAGATGAACGGAAATACGAACCATTTGGGTTAAAGAAGAAGAGGTAGAAGAAGAGAAAACTAAACAACATCAGAATCTAACCATCGCAGCGGAATAAAATATAATAGATAATAACAGATCTTTACACAAAAAACACACAACAGGATAGTAATCATAACATGTCCTCACAATCTGAATACACAGCTAAACAACACAGCGGAATATCTGAAACAAGTACAGGAGTACGTATCGCCATCCAGCTCCACAGCATCCTTTCCTGTAATCTATAGTACTGGTCTGACCCGAGCATTATAGTTAAATAACACCCAAGTCAGTCTGGAATACCAGCGTGAGAAAACCACACTCAAATTGATTATTAAAGTTTCAAAATTCTTTGAAAAAAAAAGCATCTCGCAAGACCACGCCATAAATAAACATATCGGGTTTTTACCTTACGACAGCTAAAACACTTTTTATTAAAATTCTCTGGTATTATAATAGTGTCTATAGAAAGTAAAATAGAATCTAGCTGAAATGCTCGCATCTCACGTTTCGGCAATAGTTGGGCACAATCAAAACCGTACAGGCGCGTAGGGAAAATGGATTTCCAACTAATGACTAGGCATTAGGGTACCACCTGTTACGGTATCTGGTCTAGATCAGCATACCGATGATCACTCCCGACCCCCTGCAACACAAGACCGGAACTACCACTTACTGGATAATTTCGAGTAAGATCACCGCACGGTTGGGATCAGCAACCGCACCACTAAGCCGAATAAAAAGGGACATCTAGACAGGGATGACCTCACCTTAATGGGCGCTACCCACCTAGCCTTGCTGCATAACCCCTGATTTTCAGTCATTCCTGGTTGATGAGGCTTGAGGGTAAGTGTTACCTTTTTAGAACATATCCCTTAGAATGCTCACCGCCCACCTGATGATATTCTGAAAGCATTCATCCATACAAGTCTGTCCCGGGTTCGAACAAAACCGAAGGCTCTACTCCTACTACATCCATTTTGGAATCATCCTAAGGATTAGTAGTGACTAGCCCTTGCACTTCACTGCTCCACCTTCGGATCCAAACTCGTCTTCCTCACGAAAACGTACAAACCAGATCGAAGTGGTTTTCAGGAAATAAATCCCAATCCCGATCTCTTAGAAACGATCAGCGCATTGGCCAATATTGATAGTCGGTTATTTGACTACCAATTAACATTCACAAACAACCATCAAACAACCACCAAACAATAAATAATCTCCCAAATTATTTATTGTTCCTCAAGATACCTTCGTAAGATATATTTCCATTTTCAATACTTTTTTAAAACGTTTCAAACCACACTTTTCTCATGAAACAAATTTCTAAATATTTATTTCCACTGAAAACACCAAGCACAAAAACTTTAGATTTTTAAAATAATTTAAAACACTTTATTATAAAATATCCTTTAAAACATTTAAGTTGAGAACTACTTCAATACTTTATTAAAAATATATGCTTTTGGAATAATTAAAATGAGGTTACTTTATAAAACATAAAACTAGATTTTCTCTTTTTAAATCCAAATACCAAGTCATCTTTAAATAATTACTACGATAATAGATTTGAAAAATACTTACTTTAGAATTTAAATATTTTAGAAATAATAAATTTTCCAAAACATGCTTTTTATAACAACACTAAAACCTTTAACTTATATTTAAAAATTTACTTTGAAAACGTACTTGGCTCTCCATGGAAATATACTTCTCTTCACATCCTTAAAAAATAAATCACTATTTATTTTTAAACAAATTTTCCCATTTCTTTAATAAATTCCCATCGTGAATTTATTCTTTCAAATATCCACTGAGATGTTACTTCACTTTTATAAACCCAGTTTATAAATTTCTTAGTCACATTCTCCTTTATAATTCCAATTTCAAACATTTAAATGAATTTCCAAATTGATTTCCAATTTACTCCATTTTGAAATAAATCTCTTTACTTACTCACTTTTTCTCAAAATCCATTAACTTCAGATTTTATTTCTCCATGTTGATTTAAAATCTTTTAACTGAAACATACCAATTTCAGGTTTCCAAAATTCTTTCTCTATCCTTTTAAATAAATTTAAAACTTTAGTTTTAAAGTAAATTCTTTATTCCTTTAAATAATATCACTTAAGTTTTACAATTCATTATTTTCTGTTTATTCAAAATCCCCTTTTCCTATAGTCGAAAGTATTTATTAGAAATTTTAAAATCACTTTTATTCTTATCCAGTTCATTCTTAAATTTATTTAAATTCTCTATGATCATTTTACTTAAAAATTCCCTCTTTTATTTTCTTTTCAAAAATCTAATTCTATATCTTTTGATAACTCAGTGTATCAAAATATATTCAAGCAAACCATAACATTCAATATTCCAATTATCAATACAATTTATCACAGAATATCAAATATTCATAACACGGAATATTAAACAATTCTAAATAATTTTGAGGAATCCAGTTGTATCCCTCCAACCTGTTTCCCTGTATCCACAGATGTTAGCACAATACCAATTCCAATTCAAGGTGGAATATCACGATATATAGGATTAATATAGTATCTTTCGCTATTATGCGGCGCATAGGGTCTCATCCGCTATATAATGCGGGAAATCAATCACTCCAATATATATACTACTATATAATATGTACTACATCCAATCATTCAACAATCATTTAAATTTAACTATTTAATTTTAAATGATTATCCAGAAGAGTGGGATTAACTCACCTTTGAATTTTCTTTTATTTGCTAGTCGTTTCGATTGAATCCTTTGCACACCTTCCACAGCTCTGTATCCCACCGCACTGATTTTGTTAGATCTAAACCTTGATTTATTTGCAATCCATTCGAATTTTAATTCTATTGCATAGATTCCGCAGCTACGAACCTTATACGACCGATTCCGTTAAACCTCGTATGAAGAAGTTATAAAATTTATTAACATTCGAATTTATATAACATAATCAGTTAATTTTAATTATTATTAATTTCTAAATTAACTTAGCTAAAAAAAAAACTGCCATTACCTCCATCCTAAATCATGCTCGAACTCAAATTCCAAGCGATTCCATCTCCGATCTCAATGGCCAAGAAGCAGCTCACCTCCATCGATGCCACTTGGCCCGAACTCGACCCACATCCCCGAATCATGACCCGAAACCTCCTCAACCATGAGCTAACCATGGTCGCGACTAAAAAAAAACTACATCGTTGATCTCATATGCCAGTAGTTGTCACTGCTCTCCATCGCATTCAACGACCTCTAACACAGATCGTGACCCCACCCTAACTTCGACTGGATGAAGCTCGACCTCACTAAATCGTGATTTTATTGAACGAGATGATCCTCCCCAATGTCCAGCTGTGTGCGTGACCTCACCCGTGCATCTAGAGATCGAGCTCGAGATCAAAAACCCCAAACTTCGAACGTGAAAAACCCTAGTTCTTAACCGCTACTTCGACTTCCCAATTGAAACCATGACCCACCGAGCGATAGGCTGCCTCATCCACCCTTTTGCACGTGATGCTTCCCAATGTGCCTCCAGCTTCAGACTTTCGCAGGCACGATGTTATACTTTTTTTTCATAATTTGTCGATCGATTTCGATCTTCTCTTCACTTTTTTCTGGATCAATGACGTTGCCGATGGAACGAAGTGGATACACGGTTCCCTTTTTCTTCGATCCATTTTTTTTATTTGATTTTGTTTGGATTGATAAAAGGAAGAAAGAGATTGATTTTAGTTGAATGAGTGGGAAAGGGGAAAGAAGAGATCGTGACTGGACATGTTTATCGGCTTGTACAGGATAGTAGGTCGGCTCTTTGGATGAAAAGTTTGAGACTTGAAATTGAAAAATGGAAAGAAAGCAAAATGGAAAATTAATTTGTGCGATTTGGACCGAGTGCCATAGGAATTTTTCTCTCGAATTGGACAGAGAAGGAAGCCAAAAATAATAATAAACGCGATTCAGTTTAAAAGGGAATTGTTTTGGCCCTTAAAATTTCCAGCAAGATGCTGGGCATTTTGAAATCGCAAAGAAGATAGGAGGGGAAGATGTTGTTACTTGCAGAAATGAGAACATATCTATACTAATACTTTTATTTTTCTTTCAGCCTGGTTTAAACAAAAGGAGACGTGATTAGATGGTAACGTGAAGAAATTTGGCTAAGTGACATCGAGGTGAAGGAAAAAAATTTTTGATGTGAAATTGTTTTTGACTGGTCAACATTTATTTTTAAATTTAAATTCAAATTATTTTGAATCTATATCTCAAAATCTTGACATCCTATCGAGGCGTGCCACTAAGCGTTTATAAGGTTATACCCACATTCCGAACGCACTGGAAAAGGTTTCGAGTCCTAATTCGATCGTATGGAGAAGATAGCTTTTTGGATTGACTATTAAAATTTATTCAATTAATTACTTTTTGAAAGCGTTTATATCTCGTACGATCACACGATAACTCTGAAAGCTACCACATTTGAAACCCGATAATAATAAAATATTACGGACCCAATGGAACTGGTTTCGTCGAATTCCGAGATTGTTCCTCGGAAGGCTATTTTTAAATCCAATTTAAACTATAAAATTTTAAAACCGAACAAGTCACTTCCAAATTAAATTTGAACACTTTTTCTATCTTCAGTTCTATCAATATAAATTTTACAAGCCTTCAAATTATTTTTAACAAGCTTAAACCGAAGATTCAATATTTCACCCAACTTCCAATTAGGGCTGTCAATTTCCTACACGACCCGAAACACGACCCGAAACCCGCACGGAAATTAGTAGGTTAACCCGACCCATTTAATTGGCGGGTCATTTTCGGGTCAACCCGAATTTGACCCGTTTATAAACGGGTGGGTTTCGGGTTGACCCGCCAACCCGAAACTGACCCGTTAACAACCCGTTTATACAGTATATAGGTTAAGCTGACCCGTTTACGACCCGCTCCGACCCGTTTATGACCCGTTTGTACCTTATACGGGTTATACGGGTTGACCCGACCCGTTTACGACCCGTTCCGACCCATTTACGACCCGATTATACCTTATACGGGTTGACCCGACCCGTTTACACCTTATACGGGTTGACCTGACCCATTTACGACCCGACCCGATCCATTTATAATCGGGTTACACGGGTTGGGTCGGGTCAACCCGTTTATAAACGGGTCGGGTTCGGGTTGAGCATTTTCGACCCGTTTAATAAACGGGTTGACCCGACCCATTTAAAATCAACCCGAACCCGACTTGACCCGACCCAAACCCGACCCGACCCGACCCATTGACAGCCCTACTTCCAATTATTAAATTCAATAATTTAATTATCAAATAAATAGTGATATTTGGAATTCAAGTTAAAATGAACCTTTCAAATATTTAAAATCAATTAAATATTCCAATTTCTAATGCTCCAAAATTCCCGGTCGTCACATTCCTCTTCCTTTAAAAGAATTCCGTCCTCGAAATTTCTAGTTAGGAAGAATGGTCCAATACCCATTTACTTTTCCCAAAACCGACAATTCAACATCCTGCCAACTATCTTCTATAGAAGACCCATTATCATTCTTACTAACTTCCCAAACTCTCCCATAGTTTTCAAACAATACTATTTGCTCAATCATTCAAATTTCAATTTAAAACCAAATTTTGAATTATCAAAATTTTCTCAAAAATTTTCTAACTCCCTAAATTTTCGAAAAAAAATTCCAGCGTCTCATTTGCGCGGCTAGCTCGGAACGACTACAAAATGCCTCTATCGGCTCCCAATTCCAAAAGAAAACAAAAGGCCAAGTGGCTAGATCAAAAACCCAATCAAATTTCATACTGAAATTTAAACACATACCTTTTTGTCGAGTAATTCAAATTTATCTTCTGAAGTCATAACAAATTTTCCTTTTCCTTTATAATACCTGCATATCTTACATAGCAATAATATCCAATCACAACATTTAAAAACATTTTATTGGCTTCCTTACAAAATTTCAATATCTATTCATTATGGCCCGTACGATGTACATATATCATCCGTACGCACTATCAAATCCGATCACTCGCTCGATCACACAATTTTACTTCCGAACAAGTATCGTCCACCCGACTTCCTAGTGCGGACTCAGGTCTGGTTTCTTAATCAGAAACGTCATTCTACCTGCATAGTCATAACTGTGATAGAGAATTTGCAGAATCAATCAAAATCCATATCTAGGGTTCGCTGTCGAAAATCGAGTGAAAAATCCTAACTCTGATCGATATAACTATCTCGAAATTCTATGCTCGAATCTAGATCAAATTGCTATGCGAGTAAAAATAATATATGTACATCTTACGTATTTATATCAACTGATTATCAACTATATCAATTCTCTTTTTATTCACATTCATTTTGATTTCTATTCACTTATCAACGCTTATCATTTCACATATTTTTATTAAATCTTCACTCAAATGCTTATCGAATATATTTTTCCGACACCCATATTACTTAAAAATTTCACCATTTCTTCTTAATTTCAATATAAGTATTTTATATGCTTCTTATATTTATTTTCACTTCACCACTTTAGTTTATATCTACTTCTATTCAAATTGGTTTTCCCCATTTCCATATGAACTCAATTTATCTTCAACTCTGAATATTGAATTTTATCTTCCATTTATAACTGATTCATATCATTATTTAAATTAATCTCATCCATTAATTTATTTCAATTTCCAATTTGAAATCATTTTGTCGCTAACAAAAATATTCCTAAATTTTTTTCTAACTCCCAAAATTTCCGAAATTTTTTAGCAGAGTCTCCTTTGTACGGAGGAGCTTTTGCAATTTGACAAGAGATATAAATATATATACATCGACCTACCCAGTCAGAAAACAATAAAATAAACAATAGTTCATATTTACTAACTTTTATTGCGTAGGCTACCTCTATTTAGCACATTTAAGCAAGCGGCTTATTATTTTAGTATTTTGCGCGATCAAATCCAGCCAAACGGCTTCCCAGTATCTGTACTTACTCAATTCAAATATGTAAGTGCCAATACCATGAAACTTAACAACATTCTAGATATTTAACTAGTAAACATACGAGTTTGTATAAGCAATGCAGGTTAAACAATGTTTATAAGCAACTTATAGGGTTCCGACATTAATTTTAATTGTTTACAACCAATTCGTACACACTTCATTCAATTTAAATGGTTTGCAACTCAATTGCTTACATTCAATTCATTTTTAACCCAAACAACTCACATTTATTTCAATCGATTCCTAAAATCAATTTTATTTACCTCTACCAATTCATAGAATTTTTATTTACTTCCGTTTAATTCGAACGACTAATTTATTCTATGCAATTTGACGATATTCAGTTAATAGAATATCCATTTTAGTTTTTATCCACGTCCAATATTCCAAATTCAAAACTTAAGCTCACTTCATTTGCAAATAAATTTTCTTTTTCACTTTAGCTTGATTCTGTTTCAATCAAATCTCATTTCAATCTACAAATTTATTTGATTAGTTCTTTTGTTTCGTTCATTACAAATTTTAATTTCCAAATTCAATTCATCATGACTCATTTAATTCAATTAGCCATTCTCATAATCCATTTAAATTTTAATTACATACTCAATTCGCTAAAATAATATCCAAGGCCTTATTTAATTCATGTTTAATTCTCTTACAATTCCAAGTTAATTTTCTATTTATAACTCGGGTTTTATTTACAAATCCATCATTAACTCAAATTTCAACTTTTATTTATCCGACTAGTGTTCCATTTCCATATTAAATAATTAATTATTCAGTTGGCTCACTTCCAATTTACAATTCAATCTTTGATTTTTATCTTCAAAAATCATTTTATTACTTTACTTGAGTTCAATCTAATTTTGTAATTTAAGTTTGGATTTTTATTTTATTCCAAAATACAAAACAATTTTATTTTGGCTTACTATTTTACTTCACCATTTTTTCTTATAAGTCTCACACTTATATCTTTCATACCTCTACCCATTTTAAGCTTGACTATTCATATTTCATTTTTTTTACTCGAGATTACACACTTATTTAGCCAAGCATGCATTTTTATTTCATAAACTCCAATTCAACTTACTTCCATTTATTTAAGTAAGAATTTTATTTCATTTTATATTATCAATAAATACTTCAATTCATTTCAATTCAATTTCCTTCCAACTTTATGCAAATACAACTAAATGTTATTTTCAGTTTAAATCAAATTCAAATCAAACTTAGCTTAAGTACATTTAATTCGACTTACTCTTCTAACTTATTAACTTTTTTTTTACAAATCAATTTCATTCTAGGAAATTTCCAAACTTCATAAATTTCCAAACCTGCTTATAATCCATAACATTTTTAGTTAGACCTCTAGAGCTTAAGCCATTACTTAGACACTCAAAACATTTTAAGCCAATTCCAGAGCCTTCAATAATCACTTAAGTATTTCAAAAATCATTTGAAATCAATTATATCCAAAATTCTTTGGTAAATTCAATTATCTCTTTGAATTTCAAAACCAAACCCAGTTTTTGCTAACATCTCCCATTTAGAACATTCAAGTTGCAACTCTTCCTTTGGAAACTCGAAAATGAACATCGATGATGCTGCAGTCATCACCGAAGTTATTTTCTAGCGACCGAAAGAGTTCAATGCTTTTATCTCTTAAAAAACATTTTCAAATATCCTTAATTTCAAGTCTCACCAGATTTCAAATCCAATTCAAAATATTTCCGAATAATATCCCTATTATTCCTCCCAAAAATCTTTGAAGATCATTTTCAAACCCAAAGGAATTTAACTTTCCTAAAATTTTAAGTTCTAAATTCTTTCAATTCATATTCAAATATTATTCTGAAATCTTATTTCAATTTATAAATCACATTTATAGATTCCATTTGTATATGAATTTATTTCTTAGCTTTTGGTTATGATTTCAGTATCTTATTAAATTTTACACATTAATGATAATAATTTAATATCATCATCCCTAACAACCAAGCATCCATATATAACTATAATAATTTACGAAAAATTATTTCCTTCATATACAAAAATAATTTGGGTAAAATTATTTCATTCACCCTATTTAAAATAATACTATGTCGGTTTATCTTGTTTAAGAGTTTAGAAATTCCTATCGATAGCATGGCGTCCCACACGTAGACCAGAATCCATAAACACTCAACCGATAAATCAACACAATATAAAAACAATTTGATACTCACTAACAAATACACGCTCATATCTATTAATACACTCAAGCTCATTCTAGAGTACTATGGACTCTATTTCTATTGAGTTATCCCCATCAGAGCCAAGGTTCTTGCTTAACCTTCAGCTCTGATACCACTGTAACACCCCGCAAACTCGTACCACTTGGGTTGACACTATTCTCCATCAATCAACTCAAGATGAACGGAAATACGAACCATTTGGGTTAAAGAAGAAGAGGTAAAAGAAGAGAAAACTAAACAACATCAGAATCTAACCGTCGCAGCGGAATAAAATATAATAAATAATAACAGATCTTAACACAAAAACAAATCTATTTATGCATTACATTCATTAGAATATACATAACACACAACTGGACAGTAATCATAACTTGTCCGCACAATCTGAATACACAGCTAAACAACACAGCGAAATATCTAAAACAAGTACGGGAGTACATATCGCCATCCAACTCCACAGCATCCTTTTCTGTAATCTATAATACTCGGTCTGACCCGACCATTAGAGTTAAATAACACCCGAGTCAGTCTGGAATACCAGCGTGAGAAAACCGCACTCAAATTGATTATTAAAGTTTCAAAATTCTTCGAAAACAAAAGCATCTCGTAAGGCCAAGCCACAAATAAACATGTCGGTTTTTACCTTACGATAGCTAAAACACGTTTTACTAAAATTCTCTGATATTATAATAGTGTCTATAGAAAGTAAAATAGACTCACGTTTCAGCAATAGTTGGGCACAATCAAAACCTTATAGGCACGTAGGGAAAATGGATTTCCAACTAATGACTAGGCACAGGGGTACCACCTGTCACGGCACCTGGTCTAGATCAGCACACCGAGGATCACTCCCGACCCCCTGCAACACAAGACCGGAACTACCCCTTACTGGATAATTCCGAGTAAGATCACCCCCCGGTTGGGATAAGCAACCGCACCACTAAGCCGAATAAAAAGAGACATTTAGACAAGGATGACCTCATCCTAATGGGCGCTACCCACCAAGCCTTGCTGCATAACCCCTGATTTTCAGTCATTCCCAGTTGATGAGGCTTGAGGCTAAGCGTTACCTTTTTAGAACATATCCCTTAGAATGCTCACCGTCCACCTGACGATGTTCTCAAAGCATTCATCCATACAAGTCCATCCCGGGTTCGAACATAACCGAAGGCACTACTCCTACTACATCCATTTTGGAATCATCCTCAAGATTAGTAGCGATTAGACCTTGCACTTCACTGCTCCACCTTCGAATCCAAACTCGTCTTCCTCACGAAAACGTACGAACCAGATCAAAGTGGTTTTCAGGAAATAAATCTCAATCCCGGTCTTTTCGAAACGATCAGCGCACTGGCCAATATTGATAGTCGATTATTTAACTACCAATTAACATTCACAAACAACCATCAAACAATAAATATTCTCCCAAATTATTTATTATTCCTCAAAATACCTTCGCAATATATATTTCCATTTTCAATCCTTTTGAAAATGGTTTCAAACCACACTTTTCTCATGAAATAAATTTTCAAATATTTATTTCCACTAAAAACACCAAGCACAAAAACTTCAGATTTTTAAAATAATTTAAAACACTTTATTATAAAATATCCTTTAAAACATTTAAATTGAGAACTACTTCAATAATTTATTAAAATATATACTTTAGGAATATTTGAAATGAGGTTACTTTAAAAATTATAAAACTAGATTTTCTCTTTTTAAATCCAAAATACCAAGTCATCTTTAAATAATTACAATGATAATAGATTTGAAAAATACTTACTTTAAAATTTCAATATTTTAGAAATAATAAATTTTCTAAAACATGCTTTTTAAAACAACATTAAAACATTTAACTTATATTAAAAATTTACTTTTAAAACGTGCTTGGCTATCGAGGGAAATATACTTCTCTTCACATCTTTTAAAAATAAATCACTATTTATTTTTAAAAAAAAATTCCCATTTCTTTAATAAATTCCCATCGTGAATTTATTCTTCCAAATATCCACTGATATATTACATCACTTTTATGAACCCAGTTTATAAATTTCTTAGTCACATTCTCCTTTATAAATCCAATTTCAAACATTTAAATTAATTTCCAAATTTATTTCCAATTTACTCCATTTTGAAATAAATCTCTTTACTTACTCACTTTTTCCTAAAATCCATTAACCTCAGATTTTATTTCTCCATTTTGATTTAAAATCTTTTAACTGAAACATACCAATTTCGTGTTTCCAAAAATTCCTTCTCTATCCTTTTGAATAAATTTAAAACTTGAATTTTAAAGTAAATTCTTTATTCCTTTAAATAATATCACTTAAGTTTTACAATTCATTAGTTTCTGTTTATTCAAAATCCCCTTTTCCCATACTCGAAATTATTTATTAGAAATTTTAAGATCACTTTATTTTTATCCAGTTCATTCTTAAATTTATTTAAGTTCTCTATGATCATTTTACTTAAAAATTCACTGTTTTAGTTTCTTTTCAAAAATCTAATTCTATATCTTTTGATAACTCAGTGTACCAAAATATATTCAAGCAAACCATAACATTCAATATTCCAATTATCAATACAATTTATCACAGAATATCAAATATTCATAACACGGAATATTAAACAATTCTAAATAATTTTGAGGAATCCAGTTGTATCCCTCCAACCTGTTTCCCTGCATCCATAGATGTTAGCACAATACCAATTCCACTTCAAGGTGGAATATGGCGGTATATGGGATTAATATAATATCATCCGCTATTATGCGGCGCATAGGGTCTCATTCGCTATATAATGCGGGAAATCAATCACTCCTATATATATACCACTATATAATATATACCACATCCAATCATTCAGCAATCATTTAAATTTAACTATTTAATTTTAAATGATTATCCAGAAGAGTGAGATAAACTCACCTTTGATTTTTCTTTTATTTTCTAGTCGTTCCGACTGAATCCTTTACACACCTTCCACAGATCCGAACCTTACCGCATTGATTTCGTTAGATCTAAACCTTAATTTTTTGCAATCCATTCCAATTTTAATTCTATTGCATAGATTCTGCAACTACGAACCTTATACGACCGATTCCATTAAACCTCATATGAAGAAGTTATAAAATTTATTAACATTCGAATTTATATAACATAATCATTTAATTTTAATTATCATTAATTTCTAAATTAACTTAGCTAAAAGAAAACTGCCGTTACCTCCATCCTAAATCATGCTCAAACTCAAATTCCAAGCGATTCCATCTCCAATCTCAATGGCCAAGAAGCAGCTCACCTCCATCGACGCCACTTGGCCCGAATTCGACCCACATCCCCGAATCATGACTGGCAACCACCTCATCCACGAGCTAACTATGGTCCCAACTAAAAAAACTACATCGTTGATCTCATACGCCAGTAGTTGTCACTGCTCTCCATCGCATTCATCGACCTCTAACACAGATCGCGACCCCACCCTAACTTTGACTGGATGAAGCTCGACCTCACTAAATCATGATTTTGTTGAATGAGATGATCCTCCCCATGTCCAGGTTCATGCGTGACCTCACCCGTGCATCTAGAGCTTGAGCTTGAGATCGAAAACCCCAAACTTCGAACGTGAAAACCCTAGCTCTTAACCGCTACTTCGACTTCACAATCGAACCCATGAACCACCGAGCGATAGGCTGCCCCATCCACCCTTGTGCGCATGATGCTTCCCAATGCGCCTCCGGCTTCAGACTTTCGCAAGTACGATGTTATACTTTTTTTATAATTGGTCGATCGATTTCGATCTTCTCTTCTCTTTTTATGGATCAATGACGTTGCCGATGGAACAAAGTGGATACACGGTTCCCTTTTTCTTCGATTCATTTTTTTATTTGATTTTGTTTGGATTGATAAAAGGAAGAAAGAGATTGATTTTAGTTGAATGAGAGGGAAAGGGGAAAGAAGAGATCATGACTAGACATGTTTATCGGCTTGTACAGGATGGTAGGTTGGCTCTTTGCATGAAAAGTTTGAGACTTGAAATTGAAAAATGGAAACGAAAGCAAAATGGAAAATTAATTTGTGCGATTTGGACGGAGTGCCATAGGAATTTTTTTCTCGAAGTGGACAGAGAAGGAATTCAAAAATAATAATAATCGCGATTCAATTTAAAAGGAAATTGTTTCAGCCCTTAAAATTAACAAGCAAGCTGCTGGGCATTTTGAAATCGCAAAGAAGATAGGAGGGGAAGATGTTTTTACTTGCAGAAATGAGAACGGATCTATACTAATACTTTTACTTTTCTTTCAGCCTGGTTTAAACAAAAGGAGACACGATTAGATGGCAACATGAAGAAATTTGGCTACAATGACATTGAGGTGAAGGAAAAAAAGTTTTGATGTGAAATTGTTTTTGACTGGTCAACATTTATTTTTAAGTTCAAGTTCAAATCGTTTTGAATCCATAGCTTAAAATCTTGACATCCTATCGAGGCGTGCCGCTAAGCGTTTACAAGGTTATACCCATACTCCGAACGCACTGGAAAAAGTTTCGAGTCCTAATTCGATTGTATGGAGAAGATAGCTTTTTGGATTGATTATTAAAATTTATTCAATTAATTATTTTCCAGGCGTTATATCTCGTATGATCACACGATAACTCTGAAAGCTACGAAATTTGAAACCCGATAATAATACAATATTACGGATCCAATGGAACTGGTTTCGTCGAATTCCGAGACTGTGCCTCGGAAGGCTATTTTTAAATTCAATTTAAACTATAAAATTTTAAAACTGAACAAGACATTTCCAAATTAAATTTTAACACTTTTACTATCTTCACTTTTATCAATATAAATTTTACAAGCTTTCAAATTATTTTTAACAAGCTTAAACTGAAGATTCAATATTTCACCCAACTTCCCATTATTAAACTCAATAATTTAATTATCAAATAAATAGTGATATTTGGAATTCAAGTTAAAATTAACCTTTCAAATATTTAAAATCAATTAAATATTCCAATTTCAAATGCTCGAAAATTCCGGGCCGTCACAAGTAAAAATTTGAAATAATGAAAGTATTCAATGAAATTCTTTAATAAATAAGAACTTGATGTTCTATTTGTTATAAACTTAAGTATAATTGGAAATGTCACTAATTAAATATAATAGAAAGGTAAGTATTATAAAAAAGGTGATTATAAACTTAAGTAGATGAATTGATATGCAAAGAAATTGAATTAAACATGAATACTATAAATAAGTGAATGTAAATAAATGAAATTATGTAATAATGAATGAATGAATAAATACAATGCAATAAAAAGAAACTGACATGACTTGAATAAATGAAAATGAATAGTTGTAAGAAAAAAATGAAAATAAATGAAATAAACACAATGAATGAACGGAAATAAAAGTTTGTAATAAATAAATGTAAATTAAAGGATGAATCAGTATATGAATGAAAAGGAGTTTAAAAAAATAAATGCTATGAAATGGAATTAATAAGAATGAACTTGGTCTATTGTTTGAAATTGTTGTTTGTTTTGGTTTATGGTTGTTTGGGCAAGGACACTTTAAAATTTGTTTAGATGTATGAATAATCTATCTAGTTTCATCTAAGACCGTTGAGTAAATGGTACACTTAGTAGTTATTTTCCATTCTGTACAATTTAAAGTTTTTGAACCCAAACAACTATTTATGTGTTTTATATGAATGGATAATTGATTGTGTTGATTTTATGTAATGGTTGTACGCTTGGTTGCAAGTGATTCTTGTTTTATATTGATTTGTTTGTTAGCAGTTGAAACAACTTTAAGTATTTCATTTTATATAATTATTAACTCTTTTAGATTATATAAGTGAAATACAGGTTATGGAAGCAATTGCTACTACTTTTGGTTTCATAATTAAGCGTTAATTGCTCGACAAATAGGTACATTCTCGAATTACGGTTCTATAGCGTTATTATATTATTTTCTCGTGTTGGAATATATTACTTTGGAAAATATATGTTATATATTTTTATATTTGATATTATAATTTCTCCCGGGCCTCTCCTTACAAAGGAGACTCTATCGAAATTTTCCGTAAATTTTGGACTAAGAAAATTTTATGAAGTGTTTTCCAAACTTTTGTCAACTTGAAAATAAAAGATTTAATTGTTTATAAATTTATATATATTTTTTTTAAATTATTTTATTTTGTAAATTCATTGTTTATAAATTTAATATTTTGAATAAGATATATTGATTATTTAATTTCTCCTTTTCCCTTCTTTTTCCTTTTTGGGACAAAAAGTTTTGAGTGGGGGAGAGTGTAACGACTCGGAATTTATGATAATTTAAAAAATTTAATTTAATAAGAAATTATGGATAAATATTGAAAGATATAAAATTTTTGTAATTTATTTAATGAAATAATAACTAAAGTGAAACGCAACAATGTTATTTATAGTTAATTATTTACAACTTGAATGGAATTCCAATTAGTTGAAATAAGGTATATATATGCTTGGTTATAAATTAAATAAAAAAATAAAAGTAAATATTGAGTTAACCAAGGAAATAATATTGTGACTAATAATAATTGAACGAAACTTGTTTTGTAAAACTAATGGTAACATTGGTTGTAAGTAATAAACTTATAAATAAAATAGAAAGTGAACAGTAACAATTCTTATAAGTTACCTATTTAGGTAGTCCATTTAATTTAATTGGAAATTAATTATGATTAAAATAAAATAAAATATTCAAACATTACGTTAATGGAAATTAAGATGAAATCTGAGAGTATTGATGTAATAAACCATAAACCAATGTTAATTTTATTTATTTGATGATAAAAGATGTGAATAACAAGGTTTAAAAATTAATAAATGGATTTTGGGAAATTTAATTTATAATTTCTGAATTTAATGAATTTGAAATTAAACACAGAAATTGATGGATTAGTCACTTTAATTTGACATCTAAATTTGTCTGAATTATTGAAAATGATTAATGTGACGCCCCACCTCTATACCCACGCTAGCCAAGGACACTACGGGGTAATGCCGTCAACTAGCGCGGAGAATAAGGCTGTTGAGGAGCAACCATCCGTGTAATTGCTTTGTGCGAGCCTGGATATGTCAGATAGTATAACATGCATATCATTTCAAGAGGAAATTCCGATATACCGACACAAACTCAAAGCTACCACACGGAGGCTAAAATATCTTCGGAAACAAATATAGAAATAAACATAACACAAATCAGTCACAAAAGTCCATATCACAAAGTCAGAAATAGATATGAATATAACACATAGAAGTGTTCATCAGAGTAGTGGTCTACAAGATCCACAATGTCACAAAAGAAAAGATACAAGTGCTAGACAAAAGAATACGTATACATCAAGGAGTCTATATTTCAAATGTATACAACCAAACACTACTAAACTAAAGTAGTTAGCCAAAAATCAGATGATGATCCCAGATAAGAAGTCATGAGGAAGCACCTGTAATATCTCAGTCTGACCCGAGTATTATTTAAGAAGAAAATAATAAACGGATCAGTCTAGCTATAATTATCAGATAAAATGAGATATAAGAAGAGATATAAATAAACATATGATAACTAAAAATGTCTTACCTCGACAAGTATACATTAGGAAATCAACAAAGGAAAATCATTCAAATATCTCACGAATCTCATAGCACAAAAAGAATGTCATATTCTTTATTTAATTCACCAAGCCACAATAAATGACATACATATCAATGCCAATTGTAAAAGTTGGTGAAACATAAATTCCAGAAATCATCAATTAGAAATCCAGAAATCACAAGAAAAGGATGGTTAATCCCAAACGGAACTCTATTCCATAGACCGAACATCGACGCACCTAAATAGAGACGCCCTATGCACAGTCAAACATCAACGCACCTAGAACGGTACGAACCATGCAAAGACAAA
This sequence comes from Allium cepa, assembly GCA_030765085.1. Lineage (NCBI taxonomy): Eukaryota > Viridiplantae > Streptophyta > Magnoliopsida > Asparagales > Amaryllidaceae > Allium > Allium cepa. The sequence goes on from CM060941.1 coordinate 516,221,214, forward strand.
CATCGACGCACCTAAATAGATACACCCCATGTAAAGTCTAGCATCGATGCACCTAGAAAGATACACCCCATGCTTAAATAAGCATCGACGTACTTAGAAAGATACGTCCCATGCATAAATCAACATCGACGTATCTAGAAAGATACGCCCCATGTAATGTCTAACATCGATGCACCTAGAAAGATACACCCCATGCAAAGTCGAACATCGACGCACCTAAAAAGATATGCCCCATGCCCCGACTTATTGAGCCGATTGCTCCACGAAGTAAACAAACATCGACGCACCTAAATGGATACGACCCATGTGTAAATAAACATCGACGCACCTAAATAGGTACGACCCATGCGAGAAATGAGACGAAGCTCAATAAAATGAAGTGCAGTCCTCCACATGGACAAAGAGACATCGCACATTGCTAGTCTAAACCATAAAATGATCATCATCGATCATCAAGAAGTGTCAATTACAATAAGCTAGTAAATATATGAGTTTAGCTTCATGTCCCATAACCACTAGCTTAACTTAAATATTTGCGAACAAATTGTAGATTTCCACTCAAAAATTGTCACAAGAGATTCAATCGAACAAGTCCAAGAATTAACTGAAGAAGTAAACGCAAGTGTTTCATACCACTTGTTTTACTAAGTCGTTTAATTAGATTTCTCATACGAGTGAGGTGAAGGTTTGTATATACTAGTAGATTGGAAAACGGTTTGAGAAAAACGAGCTTTGTAATAGAATAGTGTTGAAATCATTTTGAAGAAAGAGTTTTGATATTTACTACTAGTATTAAAACCTTTATATTTTTAAAGTGACAAATCACAAAAATAATTGTAGGAACAATCAATCATCAAAATTCACATACGAAGACGTGAATCAAATCCAAAGAAACCGATACCGAGTCCATCAAAGTGGATATACCCAAAAATTCCTAAAATAGGAGTTATCAAAGTCGACCAAGGTGATAACAACTAATCGGAGAAGATGGATCGATTATTGATTGGAAAACGAAGCAACTAGCACATAAATAGGCAAAACAGGAAAAACAGGAGCAGGTCAGCCGACTAAACTCCCTGAGTCAGTCGACTGAACACATACCTGAGAAATTTTTGGGCTTCATCTCAGTCGACTGACTCAGAGAATTCAGTCGACTGAACCTGAATTTCCTACCCTATTTCAAATGAAGTGCAAACTCACTCAATTTGCAATCGGACAAGCACGGACGCTAGGGGTTTACGCCTATCGGCAACCTGGCCCTATTGGCTCCTCAATGCATCACCAAAACATGAATCAAAACATCAAAGTTAGGATTTTTAATGATTTGAACCCAAAAATACTAAAAATTGGAATATTCACCAATTCAATCCAGACCACAAGCAAATTCACATGAATAAGTATAAGGAATTCATACCCAACAACCAAAGATAATTATAGTTATAGACGTGACATAAAAAATCTCACCTTTGAAACCAAAAACAATGAATGAGAAGCTTGAAGACAAGGGAAGATCAACCACACTTCAATCTCAACACAAGAAGCTTGAATCTAAGCTTAAAAGAGAAACATTTCCCTAATTAGGTTTAGGAATTTTCTGAAATCAAAGAGAGAATGAGTTGGAGAAGAAGGAGATGACACTTACCAATGCTTCTCTTTGAATTTGGAGTTAGAACTTGATTTGCAAATGGAAACTAGGGCTTAGGATTTTAATTCTTTTTCTTTTCCCCCATTATTCTCTTTAGAACTGAAAAGATAAGGAAGAGGGAATGAATGAAGAGAAGTGGTTCGGTTTGGGGTATTAAGTTGGCTAGTGGGCTGAACCCAAACCCAAACCCAAGGTGAAAAATGTCAAATTTTTAGCTAGCTCCAAACATATCAATATTTATACTCAAAAAGGTTGCAAACAGCATTTTGAACTCAATGGAAGGGGACTCGAGTCCCAATTTGACTATTTGCTAAAAGTAGGTTTTCGGACTAAAATCCGACGAGCGATGAAATATTTAAATATACAATCGATAAATATGCGGGTTGTTACAGACTCCCCTCCTTAAAGAAATTGCGTCCTCGCAATACTTACGAAAAAATAAAAAGTAACAACCATAAAAGCATATCAACATAAAAGAAATTTGAAATAGGAAGTTCACCATAAAGAGCATGGAAGAGTAAGCCTTAACGGGATCGCTCGATGAATTCCCAGGATTCCCAAGAGCAATCCTTAGGATCTAAGAACCATTGAACTTTCACAAGAAGAACATCTTTTTTTTCCGAAGGCGCTCAACCTCCGAAGCAATAATGCGAATGGAATGTTGCTCATAAGCCAAATCTAGTGAAACTTCAATTTCCTCAATAACACCGGGCTCAAGAATAAAAATTGGAATCCCTAAGGCATTTCTGTTGTAGAAGACGTGAGAAAACGTCATGAATAACAGAAAATTGAGCCGGTGCAACGACGTAGAATAATAACAGTACGCCCGAGAAACTAGAAACTCGAATAATTTGGAACAACGACGTAGTACAATGACGGTACGCCAGATGAACCAAACTCAAATAATTCGAAACATCGACGCAGTACAAAAAGGTACGTCTAATGAACCGAAGCTCAAATAATTCGGAACACCGACGCAATACAAAAACGGTACGTCCAATGAACCGAACACCATAAAAGAACATCGGACACAAGCCCATAAAAGAAATGAGACGAAGCTCAATAAAACAAGGTACATCGAAACGTCCGATGAACTTGGTAAAAGATCATTTCATTCGGACATCATCAAAAAGACAACCACTTGTTGCTTACGACTAAGTGCATTGGCAACATGATTTCCCTTACGGGAGTATACAAAAAATATTAAGATCATAAGATGCAAGGAACTCTAGCCAACATTAAGTTCCTTATGAGAAAATAAATATTCCAAAGATTTATGATCGGGGTAGAGAACAAATTTCTCATCCAAAAATGATGATGCCAGATTCTAAAAGTGAAATCAATAGCCGCGAGCACTAGATCATGAATGGCATATCTAGTCTCGATAGGCTTTAATGATTTAGAAACATAAATGATAGCACGTTCTCTTTTGCAAGAGAACGACATTCAAACCAATACGATAAGCATCGGTACAAAAGATAAAGTCTTGGTTCCCTTTGGGAATCACAAGAATAAGAGTATCGAAAAAGAGTTCTTTTAAATAATCTTCTTTCCCAAAAAGCTAAAACTTTTCAAAATTACAATTATCTCAATGTAAAAATCTTTCTAGAAAAATTTACATTTTACAAGTCAATATATCGTGTCTGATTGTCGCATCAAAGCATTTAGGAAATTCCTATCGATAACGTTGATCAAGCGCATCGACCAAAATTCTTAAAGCATTCAACGGGCAATACAATCACAAAATCATTTTTTATATGATGAAAATATCTCTTAAAAGTTTTGAGAATATTCTTTGCTCGTTTAAGATCAAAATCCAATTGTACTTATAAATAAATCTTATGAAAAAGATTTGCAAAATTTTAAATTTCTATTTTCATCCAAAATCAATAAATACAAGAATGGAATTATCGACATATTCATAGAATACTCGATTTATAAAATGGATGAAACAAGATGGGAAAACTGAATGACATAATAAGTCATTCATAAGAATCATAACGAGTGCGGAATGTGGTAAGTGGAATGCTAACTGCCGCAACTCGTAGCAAATGAAAACCGATGGCAAGGTCGAGCTGAAAAGACCTTAACACCACACAAGATATTGCTTAGGTGATGATCCTAAGACAAACTCAAAAATACCGGAAAATTTCACAACTATTTAGATGAGAGAAATAACACTTTCCTCATCATGGGGGCTTAAAGAATAAAATGATGCCACCAAAAATTTGAAATCGGAATCACAAAGAAAAATAGAAATCTGCTTAACAAATTAAGAATGTCGAAGATGAATAGTCCACTCGGAAAATAGGATATGGGCTTCATAAAGATTAAGCCAATCCTTTCGCACAAATCAATTTCGAAGCCTAAGTAACGCATAACATGCAAATCGGCTCGGAAAGAAAAATCACATAAAATAATCTCGACATCCAAACAAAGCAGATCGAGTGCTGCGGATCCGCCAACCGGATTCGCAATTCTCAAAGAAGTAATCAAGCCCAAAATATCTAAAGAAAAAGAATCAACAAGTTCTTTTGATATAAAATAATAAGATGAACCCATATCAAAAAGAACTCGAAAAGGATAATCACAGAACAAATGAAATCAAGGATTGAATGTAAAATACCTTGACCATGAGAAGAGTTGCTAGGAGCTTGCACTACATTGAGCTTTCCCTCCTTCCTACTTTGAAGTATGGGACATGCAGTTATATGGTGACCCGAATTTTTGCAATAGCGACAATAAAGAGGTTTCAGACACTCCCTTGCATAGTTGTCCGTGGAACCACAATTGTAGCATTGTCCACGACTAGAGGTAGGGGCTTTTGCTACCGAGGTTTCTTGCCTCCCTTTCTTGTTGGGAATGGGTCCTTTGAATTTAATAGGCCTCTTCATGTTGTCGTTGAAGTTCTGTTTGGCAACCACAACTTCAACATTACTCTCTCTATCGGCCTCTTCAAGACGAAGAGCGATATCAATAAGCTGATCAAATGAAACCTCAAGTTTCAGGAGTAATGGCTTCTTAAGATTCTTATTCAAGCCATAGACAAATCTCTGATTTTTCTTCAATGGGGTATTAATGTATTCAACCCCGTATTTGGAAAGAGATTCGAAAGATGCGACATAGTCTGTCACAGAAGATTCACCTTGAACAAGGTCAATAAAACGCCGTGCTAAAGTTAGTTTTTCAGCCTCTGGCACAAACTTTAATTCGAATCGTTCCCGGAATTTCTTCCAAGTAAGATCCGCTTCATTTATTTCAGAAATCAGAAGCTCATACCAATCTAATGCTCTTTCTTGGAGCATACTAGAGGCCACCTGAACTCGGTGAAGATCAATAAGGTTCATGCGAGAAAAGATTCGATCGCATATTTTGAGCCAAGCTTGAATTTCTATAACACTCTCGGATCCCTTGAATGGCTTTCCACCCAAATCGGTATAGTCTCTGCACAAGCGTGTAAAACCAGATCTAGGATGAGTAGGATATGGAATGGGTCCGACTGCTTGAGCGTTCTTTACTAGATCAAGAAGCTGCTGGGCAGACATAAATACTCCATCCTAGGGAGTAGCACTAGATTGTCCAGCACTGGGACGGTTTGATCTAACCATTTCTCTTCTTTAAGAAAGAAAGAAGGAGAAAAGTTATTCTCAAAATAAATATCAAGAAATCTTGATAGATAAAATAAGGAATCATAAAGAAAAATAGGAATCGGTACGGAGTCTCGAATAAAACCCTAAAGCACGACTCCTAAGAAAGACTTAGGACATGATCCTTGCTAGATTATTCTATACTTTTCCGAAGTTTGGCTCTGATACCAAGCTGTGACGCCCCACCTCTATACCCACGCTAGCCAAGGACACTATGGGGTAATGCCGTCAATTAGCACGGAGAATAAGGCTGTTGAGGGGCGACCATCCATGTAATTGCTTTGTGCGAGCCTGGATATATCAGATAGTATAACATGCATATCATTTCAAGAGGAATTTCCGACATACCGACACAAACTCAAAGCTACCACACGGAGGCTAAAATATCTTCGGAAACAAATATAGAAATGAACATAACACAAATCAGTCACAAAAGTTCATATCACAAAGGCGGAAATAGATATGAATATAACACATAGAAGTGTTCATCAGAGTAGTGGTCTACAAGATCCACAATGTCACAAAAGAAAAGATACAAGTGCTAGACAAAAGAATACGTATACATCAAGGAGTCTATATTTCAAATGTATACAACCAAAAACTACTAAACTAAAGTAGTTAGCCAAAAATCAGATGATGATCCCAGATAGGAAGTCATGAGGAAGCACCTGTAATATCTCAGTCTGACCCGAGTATTATTTAAGAAGAAATAATAAACGTATCAGTCTAGCTATAATTATCAGATAAAATGAGATATAAGAAGAGATATAATTAAAACATATGATAACCAAAAATGTCTTACCTCGACAAGTATACATTTGGAAATCAACAAAGGAAAATCATACAAATATCTCACGAATCTCATAGCACAAAAAGAATGTCATATTCTTTATTTAATTCACCAAGCCACAATAAATGACATACATATCAATGCCAATTGTAAAAGTTGGTGAAACATAAATTCCAGAAATCATCAATTAGAAATCCAGAAATCACAAGAAAAGGATGGTCAATCCCAAACGGAACGCTATTCCATAGACCGAACATCGACGCACCTAAATAGAGACGCCCCATGCACAGTCAAACATCGACGCACCTAGAAAGGTATGACCCATGCAAAGACAAACATCGACGCACCTAAATAGATACACCCCATGTAATGTCTAGCATCGATGCACCTAGAAAGATACACCCCATGCATAAATAAGCATCGGCGTACTTAGAAAGATACGCCCCATGCATAAATCAACATCGACGTATCTAAAAAGATACGCCCCATGTAATGTCTAACATCGATGCACCTAGAAAGATACACCCCATGCAAAGCTGAACATCGACGCACCTAAAAAGATACGCCCCATGCTCCGACTTATTGAGACGATTGCTCCATGAAGTAAACAAACATCGACGCACCTAAATAGATACGACCCATGTGTAAATAAACATCGACGCACCTAAATAGGTATGACCCATGTGAGAACTGAGACGAAGCTCAATAAAATGAAGTACAATCCTCCACATGGACAAAGAGACATAGCATATTGCTAGTCTAAACCATAAAATGATCATCATCGATCATCAAGAAGTGTCAATTACAATAAGCTAGTAAATATATGAGTTTATCTTCATGTCCCATAACCACTAGCTTAATTTAAATATTTGCGAACAAATTGTAGATTTCCACTCAAAAATTGTCACAAGAGATTCAATCGAACAAGTCCACGAATTAACCGATGAAGTAAACGCAAGCGTTTCATACCACTTGTTTTACCTAGTCATTTAATTAGATTTCTCATACGAGTGAGGTAAAGGTTTGTATATACTAGTAGATTGGAAAACGGTTTGAGAAAAACGAGCTTTGTAATAGAATAGTGTTGAAATCATTTTGAAGAAAGAGTTTTGATATTTACTACTAGTATTAAAACCTTTATATTTTTAAAGTGACAAATCACTAAAATGATTGTAGGAACAATCAACCATCAAAATTCACATACGGAGACATGAATCAAACACAAAGAAACCGATACCGAGTCCATTAAAGTGGATATACCCAAAAATTCCTAAAATAGGAGTTATCAAAGTCGACCAAGGTGATAACGACTGATCGGAGAAGAAGGATCGATTATTGATTGGAAAACAAAGCAACTACCACATAAATAGGCAAAACAGGAAAAACAGGAGCAGGTCAGTCGACTAAACTCCCTGAGTCAGTCGACTGAACACATACCTGAGAAATTTTCAGGCTTCAGCTCAGTCGACTGACTCAGAGAATTCAGTCGACTGAACCCGAATTCTTGCATTTCCTACCCTATTTCAAATGAAGTGCAAACTCACTCAATTTGCAATCGGACAAGCACGGACGCTAGGGGTTTACGGTTATCGGCAACCCGGCCCTATTGGCTCCTCGATGCATCACTAAAACATGAATCAAAACATCAAAGTTAGGATTTTTAAAGATTTGAACCCAAAAACACTAAAAATTGGAATATTTACCAATTCAATCCAAACCACAAGCTAATACACATGAATAAGTGTTAGGAATTCATACCCAACAACCAAAGATAATTATAGTTATAGATGTGAGATAAAAAATCTCACATTTGAACCCAAAAACAATGAATGAGAAGCTTGAAGACAAGGGAAGATCAACCACACTTCAATCTCAACACAAGAAGCTTGAATCTAAGCTTAAAAGAGAAACATTTCCCAAATTAGGTTTAGGAATTTTCTGAAATCAAAGAGAGAATGAGTTGGAGAAGAAGGAGATGATACTTACCAATGCTTCTCTTTGAATTTGGAGCTAGAACTTGATTTGCAAATGGAAACTAGGGCTTAGGATTTTAATTCTTTTTCTTTTCCCTCATTATTCTCTTTAGAACTGAAAAGATAAGGAAGAAGGAATGAATGAAGAGAAGTGGTTCAGTTTGGGATATTAAGTTGGCTAGTGGGCTGAACCCAAACCCAAACCCAAGGTGAAAATGTCAAATTTTTAGCTAGCTCCAAACATATCAATATTTATACTCAAAAAGGTTGCAAACGGCATTTTGAACTCAATGGAAGGGGTTCGAGTCCCAATTCGAATGTTTGCTAAAAGTAGCTTTTCGGACTAAAATCCGACGAACGATGAAATATTTAAATAAAATATTTAAATATACAATCGATAAATATACGGGTTGTTACAATTAAGAAATCAAAATTGATAGGAATGGTAAATAATTAAATTTATACTGAAAAGGTGATTTACTTAAGTAATTATTAATTTAATTTAATAATTGGAAAATAGCCATTTTGGCCACTGACTCGGATTTCGATGAAACCAGCTTCATCGGATCCGTAAGGTGAACTATTGTAGGATTTCAAGTTTCGTAACGATCAGGCTTGTCGTTTGATCGTACGGGCTCGAAACGCCTAGAAATCAATTAATTGAAATCAGTTGAAATCAATTTGAAATAAATTGATTTTTGCATAACTTCTTCATACGATGTAATTTGGACTTGAAAACTGTTCCATTGCGTTTGAAATATTTTAAAACATCTATTTTGATATATGGGTTGACCCAATTTCATTCCGGAGTCAGAACAGGCTTTTCGGACCATTTATCATTCAACGGTCAAAACTAATCGTATCCGTTCCTCTAATTTCAGCTCTACCTATATGTACCCGGTTATAAATCCTAGCATCTATTCTATTTCTCATTTCTGTACGTACAGAAATTTATGTTGCTCCTCTTTCTCAATGGCAGACAGACCCTAAAATTCACAATCCAGTTTCAATTCAAATTTCAAACTCCACAAACTATATCGAATTATATATCAATTCGAAGCTCTTGACGAGCGCAAGTCAATTCTACAGTCAGTTTTTCAATTTGAGCTTCTGTGTGGCCAGAAATTATTGTTTTATTTTAGGCTGTTGACGTTTGGGATTGTTGTTTGATGGTGGATCTTCAATTTGGAGATGATCAGGTGATGCTGCTTCAATAGGGTTTCGAACTGAAGAACGATTTTCGTATGTGGCGAAAGACGTGTGCTAACGTTGCCTTAACAGTGTATTTTGTTTTTGTTTTTTTCGTTTATTTATTTTAATTATAATTGTCTAATGTTCTAATTTACATAACTTTCACACACGAGGTCTGTTTAACGTGCGGTTTTCTCCGTTTTAATTGGGTGAATTATGAGACTATTCAAATTTTGGATTTAAATTGGATTTAAATTCAATTTAAATTCAAAATGTGAGTGAGTTAACCCACTCACAACTTCCAAAATTTCTTATGTTTGTTAAATTGATTTATGATGTGATTTGAAATTTGTTTATGACTATTGGCATATTTTTAATCATCATCTCAGTTAAATTGAGTTTATTGAATTAAATTTTTATTTAATTTATTATTGCATATAAACTGCCAGTTAATTTGTTATTTAATTTATTATTGAATATAAACTGCCAATAAATACCTGTCATTTATTATCTGTTCTATATTGATGTTATTGATTGAATTGGATGATGGTTGTGATAAACGTTTGATGATTGATATTGGATGAATGGATGTTGTATTTTATATTGTTATAAACTGCAAGTTGTTATGGATTTTATTTTTTCGGGATTACAGTTTGAAATGATTTATAACCGTATTTATGTTTTAAATTACGGATTGAAATGATAAATATCTATATCGCTTGACCATAGGATAGAAAATTATATATACAGATACCGTGGTCTATATATATAAAATATTTTGAAATTGATTTCTATGGTTTTTGGAAAGAAATACATGGTTTCATATAAATATTGATTTGAGATATTACATAAACGCTATTTTATATATATAGCCAAGTTCTTGACTTGAGCTATGTATAAATTTGTTGATATAAATAAGTTTAACAATAAAGTTTGATTTTATTTAAAATATAATATGGTTAACTATTTATTTAAATTATATTTTAATATAGAATTTATAATGATTTCAATAAATTAAGGTTGAAAGATAAACTGGAAATTGATTTGAAATTGTATTTAATTGAGAATTTTATTTAATAAAAATAAATTGGGACTCATTGGATTTGAGATTTTGAAGAATATGATTTCTAACTTGATTTTTGTTTAAGGTTATATAAATGAATATATCATGTTTGAATAAAGTGAGGGAAATATTCACTTATTTGAAATTGGAGTTTATTTGAATGATATTGGAGTTATTAAGTAAATATTTCAAAACTAAATGATAGTAAACCTAATTTGATATATATAGAGTTAACAAATTCAGTTTTGAAGTGTTGAATATTGAAAGCTCTGAAATCTATTGAAAGCTTTATTTGGAGGTTCGAATCTATATTTGAAATCGATATAAATTGAAATGTTTTATTGAAAACTGAAAGTGAGTTGAAAGTTATGTATTGAGATTTAATTTAAAGTGAATAAAATTGATAAGTTGAGGAAATTATTTTACTTTATAAAGTAGTTTTAAATTTAAACTATTTTATTTTATATACTGTTTGGATATCCAAACCATTTAAGTGGTGGAAGTTATGGTTTAGAAGCTATGAAATTCAAAGTACGATGTTTTGAAAGGTTATATTTGAAGCATTTGGTTTCGAAATATTATAATTTTGAAAATGTTATGGTTTTAGAAAGGATATATTTGAAATGAAAATGATATCGTATGGATTTGGTTTTGAAAGGGCAATGATATTTGGTTTTAAAGAATAAACTATTTTGAAACTGACCGCAGTGTCATAATCACGTTTGGTTGTTAAAGAGACCGGGGACGGAAGTTGTCATACTCTCTGCCAACTCCGAAACCACTTTAACAACCGTGTACGCGGTAGAGATTCCAAAATGAAGTAGGATGGTGGCGGCGTTCCCTTTAAGGTATATACGTGGAACCGATTCCCATGAGTTGGCATAAGGTGGCTAAAACAGGAGCGATTGACGGGCTAAGAAGGTAGAACCTTTTATCGGACACACACCTTCGAAACCATTCTATTACTTTGTGATTGATTTGGGCCCTTTTGACTTTAGGGGTGTGGCTCAAGGTGAGCGGTAGTAGGTGCTACGCATTACCACCGGTCCAAAAGCGTAATTGGTATATCTATCCTGGCATTGCCTAGTTGTGCCATGTCACCTACCCTAGCACGCCTTGTACGAGTTTGATTTGTGTCATACCTATGGAGTATCCTCTGGTAGCCTCCCGATCAGGTGGTATTACGGTACTGTATAGACTATTGGCACTATTACGTGTTAAGGGCTATATAGGTAACCCCTTAACGTTATTAAAAAGTAAGTTTGTTTTACTATTAGACACTATTATAATAGCGAAATATTACTACATAATAAATAGTTTAACGGTTCCTTAGGTGATGTAAATCTCGAACATCTCTCAAGTTACTACACTCATGTTTGACACTGGATAGGAGATGTCAAATCCCGTAAACATCTCTGACGTCGTTCCACTCATATGTATTTCTGTTGATTTAACTCATATAAGATCTTTTAGTTCTGACTCGAGTGTTTTGTCTTTTCAATTCGCTCGGGTCCGTCTGAGCATTACAGGATTTGAAGACTTTATTTTGGGGGACGAAGACGAAGATAATAATAATATTATTATTGTACTATATTGTTCCACCGCATCACTCTATTCCGCTGTATTGTTATTTATTGTTCTTTGGTATGTGTAACTATGATTCTGTGTTGTATAAGAATAATCAAATGTTTTGTAAAACAGCTTCATGAACTGTTATTTGATTATTATATTTTATCATTCTGCTGCAATATTCTGTTTTGTTTTCTTTCTTTCTTCCTTTTTCTTATTCACCCTAATAACAATCCACCCTTCTGTATGGTTTGAGTCGACACGTGTGTCTGCTTAAGCGTACAAAAAGGCGAGATGTTACCTAATTATTAATTAAGCATAAGGTTCATTACTTAAATAAATCAATTATTTAATTATTATTAATTGATTAAGGCTTTGATTAAAGTAAATTATTTATTTAAGGTTTAATTTATTATTTAAGTCTAATTAAAGGTTATTTTATTAATTAAATGAGATTAATTAATATTTAATTATTAATGAAGGTTTAAATTGTTATTTACTATTTAATATAGGATTAATTATGGTTTAATTATTTATCATTTATTTAAGATTTAATTATTTCTTAACTATTAACTAAGTTAAGTTAAAATTTAATTAAGTCCAATTATGGCTTAATAAGCGGTTTGACTTGTAATTAATTATTTTAAAAGGAATGATAAGTTTTAAATCCTTTGTTTTCCCAAGAATTGAACTATTTTTATAGGAACTTCTTTTCAAAGATGGTTTTGGACATAAGAGATACAAGTGTAGATAATATTAAGTAGTCAAACAACTGTGAATGAATTATAATGTTGATTGATTGAATTGTTTGGACATCTAATAACAGAATAAACCTCCGTTCTACTATAATGTAATTGTTTGGTTGTGTGGACACGTGTTAGTAGAATAAATCCCCATTCTGCTGTAAATTGATTGAATTGTTTGGACTACAATTTAGTAAGACAAATCACCATCCTGCTACTATTGTTATTTGGACATGTATATGCTAGTTGAGTTTTATTGACATGTCATTCCTGATTTGGATATGAATTGCATTTACACATCTGTTGAGTTATGTAAATAAATGGTTAAGTGGCTTAAAAGTGAAACTGATGTTAAATGGTAACTTAAATTACTACCATTGGGATTGCTAAGCTCTTTTTGAAATTATAAAGTGTGGTTTTAAATTAGCCCAATTCTTTGATCAATTTGGGGTTTAGGTTTAAAAATCATTTTCAAGTTATATTATTATTTTATAAAGGTAATTATAAATAATAACTTGTTTATAAAAATGTGTTTTACTAAGTAAAAACGTTTTATTTAAAGTGATTTAAAAGGATGAGTTGCGAAAGATATTTTGTAAAGGAGTTTTCTTCAAGAAAATTTATCAAAGGTGTTTTAAATGGGAAAACGTTTTATAAATGATTTTAGAGGTTTGTTAATTGACTTGTAGGCTTATAAATGTTTTATAAATTGGCTATGGAAAATTTTAAGTTATTTGAATAATGAAGTGAGCTTTTAAAAAGGAAATTGTTATAAAGGATAAGAGGTTTTGTTTATAGTAAGTGATGTTTTCAAAATGATTTTGAAAAGGGATAATTTTCCAAATGATTTGATAATATACTTATACTACAAAGATAAGTATAAATGTTTCCCACTGGGAAGTAATGGTTTTGGAAATAGTGTTATGTAAAGATCTTTTGATTAAGTTTTATAAAGTGATTTTATTAATTAATGATTAATTAAATAAGGCTTAGTATGATCCCATATGGGATTAAATCCATGTTTGAATGTATTTTTTATTTGAAAGCCAAATAATCGATTATCAAAATCTAGATCAAAATGTTACTTTGAAAATATCTAAGGGAAACACGTAATTTTATGGTACAGTTACCGTTGATGGCGTTCTACTGTATAAATTCATTTCATTCTTGTTGGATAATTGATAAGAAAATCCATCTAATGACTGTTAGGAGGTGATCTCCGCTCTTATCGTTGTGTGCTTATTTATTAAAGAACCAGGGTTGAGTTTATCGAAAATTATTGAAAGTTGTTTCGAAAAGAGCCAGATCGAATATATTATCCGAAAAACACTTCGATCCAACTCAAGGGTTTCGAACTGAAGACGTCTTGAAGAGTATGGAAACGAAGACCGGGTTTTGATGTGCAAGGGCTGCTTGCTGCTAATCTTGTGGATGATTCAAAAAGGGGTGTAGTAGAGGAAGTGCCTTCGGTTTCATTCAATCCCAGAACGAACTCGTATGGATGAATGCTAGCATTTCATTAATGCTGGAGGCAGTTTAGCACTCCAAGCGGGAAGTACTAAATAAAGGTAAAACGTAACTTCAAGCTTCATCAACCGGGAAATAATAAAAATCTAGCATGCAGTAGGGCTAAGTGGGTCGCTACTGTAACGACCCGAAATTTTCGAACCCGAAAATTCCAGATAGTTATGAAAAAGAAGAAAGAGAAAGAAGAAGAAGAACAGAATCTCCAAACATCTCACAATCGTAGCGGATAAAATATAATAAATAATAACAGTTTACAAAAGAATATTATATCTATCGATTACATTTAATATACATCGGAGTTTCACATTATATACAGTCACTGAATATTTACAATTATCAAGGCTTAGATTAACAATAATATAAATACAGCGGAATACTCTATACGATATTGCCATCCAGCTCGCCTCCTGAGCTCCAGAACGTACCTATCTGGAAATATGTAAAACTCGGTCTGACCCGAGCATTACACCAAAGTAACACCCAGGTCAGGCTGGAAACCAGCGTGAGTAATCTCAACTAACTTGTAATACCAAGGAAAACAACTTATAAAAAACCCGGGGTAACTGAAACAAATTTTACAAGTTCATAGTATGTTATAGACATAACTAATTTCACACATCCATTTCCTAAGTACCAAATCTTAGATTTAAATAGTCCAATTCCATTAAATCACTTCACTCCAGCATATAGATTTCACCTATTAACCCATAAAATATTCGAAGTGGTGTCGGGTATTTCCCAATACCCGATCCCGCCCTCTTCCAAATTATCCATACGGAATACACAACATTTCATATTAGAGGTATCAACTCATTCAAGCATCCAATACCATTCAATCATCCATACGCAAGGCTTAATCGCATACAAGCCAATTCAATTTACTTAAGTTGAATTTCAATCCTCAATTACTTAGATATCTTCATTAATTAATTTCCAAGCCAATTAATTAATAAATTCTTCCAAATTTATTCATTTTAGTTAATTACCCTGGATTAATTATCTTCCAATTTCATTCAAGTAATTACCTTAATAAATTTTTATGATATTGATTATTCTTAACCCAAAATCAATAAGAAATCTTAATTATTTCTCAATTTAATTAACTATATTAATTACATCAATCCTTAATATCTTATATTACTTAATTTCTTATAAGTCGCATATTCTGGATTTATCACTCTTAATTTACCAATCTTTAATTACATAATTAATTATATAATTTATTGATTTCCAATACATTTCAATTTGCCTAAATCTATATTAAGTATCCTAATTAAACCACAATACTACTCCTTTAAATAAATCAATTTCCTCTTAAATAATCATCTTAATTAATCTCTTGATTAATTACACAAAGTAATTATATTTTATTTAAATTTAATTAAGTAATTATTCATCAAACCATCCATTGTTTATTCTGAACTAATTAAGCTTCATTAATTATCTTAATCCATATTTAATTAATTCCAAACCCTTGATTTCAAAATTTATTAATCTAAATTATTAATTAATTGAACTAATTAATTATTTATTTATTTTAACTACGCTTCAAATGTAATGAACCAGAATTCATTAAGCCCTTAACAACATTAGAATGAAAACATTCTCTTATTTACAACATTAAATCTAGACAATTAAAAACCCGAACCCTTCAAGTCAACCACAATTAACTCATGATCAAAACAAAACAAAGTCGCATCATCTTCCATAGCACATTCAATCAAGTTATTTCATCCAACTAATTATTTAAATTTAACCATTTAAATCTAAATAAAAATCCAAAAGCATGAGATTTACTCACCTTTGCTCCTTAAATTTGCAAATCCACTTCATTCCCGACTATTTTCTTCACGATATATGGACCTTGTATAAACATTAGGTGTCTATTAATACTTGAATTAACCGAACAATTTATCTCCCTTGCATAAGTTTGATTAAACCAAAATTTTATTTAAACAAAATTTCCTTTTATTTTAATGAATAAATTTTAAGTTCCAAAATAAATTTGATAAGTTAATCTCCCAAATATTGTTTAAAAAAAACTAGTGCATATAAATGTGTAAATGTATTTTTAATTTTACTTCCTTTAAAACTACATCTATGTTAAAACTTAAATTATATCGATTCAATATCTAATTTATAATAAACTTTTAAAATATTTAAAATTCCTATATATTGCTTTCAAATCCTTTCTATATAAAAAATCTTTTCTGTACTGGGATATATATAAATTGGAAAACAAAATACACTTATCTTAATGTAATTATTATTTTCCCTCGATCCAAAATTTAAATAAACTAATAACACTTAGAATCAAATCCTCGATTACCTATATACATATTTTTCTGTAATTAACTAATTCTAAATTAAAAAAAACAATTAGGACAGATTATACCTTTAGCTTGCCTCGAACACAACACCGACCCCCCCTACCTCGATCGTTCGCAAGTCCCAAACCCTAGTTTGAATCACCAGATTTGAGTCGCCGCTCCCCTACCCCCAGTGCGCCGCCTCACCCACACGACATCGCGACCATCGAGTTGCCTCCCCATCGCACGCGAGCTACAGCTTCGTGTCCATCGCGACCTCGCCCTCGTCGAACAACCTACCTCACGCGACCAGCCTCGGCTGCAAACTCGACCTCTCGAAGACGACGATCGATTAGGTTGATCGATTATGGATTCGTGGATTCGCGATTTTATTCTTTTTTTTTTCGATTCGATTTTTTTCTGCCTTCAGAAAAGAGAGGAGGGAACGTGAATAAAATAGAGGAGGGTGGAAAGCTTCTTGGACACGACACTGAAAAGGAAATATCTTGCTAGCTAAATTTAATTATATTATAAAACTTCAAAACGTCTCGTTAACGCTAGCTAAAATCCGAACTCCTCTTAAGGAATGCCACGAGGCGATTATAAGGTTTTACCTGCGTTCCGAACACAATGGAACGGGTTTCGAAGGCTAATTCAATCATATGCGCGAGTTACGGAAATAAACGATCGATTTTAAATTAAATCGATTAAAATAGTTTCTAAGCGTTTTGAGTTGCCAGGGTCAAACGACAACTCCGATTGCTACGAAAATTGAAATTCGAGAATAACTAACTCTTACGGATCCACTGGAACTGGTTTCGTCAAATTCCGAGACTGTGCCTCGGAAGGCTATTTTTAAATTCCAATTTAAACGATATATTTTCAAAACTGAACATATCACCTTTAAAATAAATTTTAACCATTATATTATCTTCAGTGCCATCAATATGAATTTTATAAGCCTTCAAATTATTTCAAACAGGCTTAGAAATCCCAGATTCATTGTTTTACCCAGTTTCAAATTATATGATTCGATATTTAAACTATATAATTCAATAATTTAATTATCAAGTAAATATTGATATCTGGAATTCAAGTTAAAATATTTTTTAAATCAATTAACTATTCCAATTTAAATTGTTAAAAATTCCGGGTCGTCACATTCCTCCCCCCTTAAAAGAATTTCGTCCCCGAAATTCCTAAATAGGAAGAATGGTCCGATACCCGTTTACATTCTCCCAAAATTCACAATTCAACATTCTACCAACTATCCCTTTATTAAGGCCCACTGTCACCTTAACCAACTTCCTAAAATCTTTTATAGTTTCAAACAATACCCTCTTGCTCAATCATCTAAATTTTAATTTAAAACCAAATTTTGAATTATCAAAATTTTCTCAAAATTTTCTAACTCCCTAAATTTTCGAAAATTTTTGCCAGCGTCTCCTTTGCGCGGTTAGCTCGGTACTACTACTAAAGGCCTCTATGGTTTCCCAAATTCCAAAAAGAAAACAAAAGCCAAGTGGCTACATCAAAAACCCAATCCAATTTCATACAGAAACTTAAAATACATACCTTTTGTTGGGCAATTCACATTTATCTTTTGGAATCAATTTCAATTTTCTTTTCCCCCTTACAATACCTGCATAACCTACTTAGCAATAATATCTAATCATAGCCCTTTCAAATCTTTACATACTTTTCCTTACAGAAGTTTTCATAGCCATTTCTATTCAAACTAGTTTTTCCCCACTTCATACAATTTCAGTTTACTTTAAATTTAAATATTAAATTTTATCTTTCAAGTATAACTGATTCATATTAGTTCATCTACAATTTACTCTAAATTTTCCATTTGAAATTGTTTTGTCGTTAACAAAATTTTCCCAAAAATTTCAAAAATTTTCTAACTCCCATAATTTTGGAAAATTTTTGGCAGAGTCTCCTTTGTACGGAGGAGCTTTTGCAATTTGACAAGAGATATAAATATGTATACATCGACCCACACGGTCGGAAAAAGCAAAAACAGTTCATATTTCCTATTTTTATTGCGTAGGCGTACCTTATTTAGCATTTTAAGCATACGGCTTATTTATTTTAGCAATTAGCATACCCCAAATCTAGCCAAACGACTTCCCTGTACCTGTACTTACTCAATTTATATATGTAAGTGCCATATATAGAGAATCTATTAACATTTCACTTACTTTCCATAGCTAAACACATGCATTACATAAACAACAAGCACCAAACGCTTTTCATAAGCGATTTATATAACTTTAAAGCTAATTCAATTGCTTTCAACCAATTCATAAACCATTCATTCAATTTTAATGGTTTACTATACAATTGCTTACATTCAATTCATTTGTAAGCAAAACAAACTCCTATTCATATCAATTTGATTCAAAATGCAATTATATTAGCTTCCACTAATTCATAGAATTTAATTAAATCTCGTTTACGTTAAACGACAATCATTTCTACGAAATTTGATAATATCCATGTGAATAAATAATTACTTAAGTTTTATAACCAATTAAAATTGATTCCAACTCAATTTTATTTAATTCAATTCCTTTTTAATTTATTCACAATCATTTTATTTAGCTCGACACATTCCATGCTTGTGTACTACTAACCATTCCCAAATTAATTTAAATCGAGCTTTTATTTAATGGCTTTTACCCTTATTCGAAGGTAAGCTTCCTTAAATTTAAACTTAAGTTACTTTACTTTAATTTATTCCAACATCAAACTTAAGTTTACTTCTATTTGATTCTCATTTAATCAAATTCCATTAAACTCAGTTAGCCCACCATTCATTTTAATTCACCTCCACAATTTATCAAAATAATATCCAAGCGTATACTTAACTCATTTATACTTCAAATCAATATGCCGCCGAACTTAAGTTTAGTCTAATAATCCGATTCCAATTACAAGTTCGATTTAATTTTTATTCAATCAGACTTCATCCATTTATTATTTAATTTAATTAACCCATTTAAAATTTTTGACTTACTTACTTAATTCATTTTCGAATTTATTTTGTTAATACAAGTCATTCTCAATTTATTTCTACTCATCTGGGTTTTGTTTGCAACTCAAACCATTTCTATTATAATTCACTTTCATTTCATCCGAAAACACTTCCTTTATATCAAATTTACTTGCAAATTACGTTAAATATTATTCAGATCACTTGAATTTTATTTGCAATTCAAACCATCGCTTTTTTTTCAATCCAACTCAAATTTTTTTTTTTCAACATCTCTTCTTATTTACTCCATTATCAAACCCAAGCCGAATTCCATTTATAATTCAAATTCATTTCCAAACTCCATTATCAACTTACAATCCATTTTATTTATCTGAATTAAATTTATCAACATACTCTATTAAATAATTTATTTAGCTGATTAGCTAACTTCCACTTTTCATTTAATATTCGATTTTATTACAAAGAATCGCTTCATTTAAATTTCCTGAGCCCAATTTTATTTTATAATTTCAGTTGGATTTTACCTTCATTTCCAAAAATTTCAACTCTTTTAATTTAAAAATTTAGAAATGCTTTTAAAACCACTTTATACTATTAAAATAGATTTTATAAAAATATTTCTTATAACTCGATGTCTCAACCAGTCCGTCCTTGTTCTCACAGAAATTCAGCCATACGTTGATCAGGCGTATGACTGAAAATCTATAAGTACTTGGTAAACCCATTTCAACACCCAGTGAAAATACTTGAAAAAAAATAATTTTATTGGAACAGTTTTTGATACTAGAGGAAATATCTTTGGTGACAATGCTCTGAAAATCATCACCCCCATTCCATGGTCACAGTTACATACCAGGGTTACGTTGCAGTCGCAACAAAAGTCCATGTAATTACAGGCTCTCAGCGGCCTCTGATTTTCGCTGTCGAAATGAAACTTCTCCACTCCTACATAGGTCGCAGTCTACCGAGATAAACTCAACCGCAGACTGTTGGCTCTCAGCGGCACACATGACTTTCGCTATGTTACCATAGGTCGCAGTTACATCCTGGGTTACGTTGTCGTCGCAGCAAAATTCCATGTAACTGTTGGCTCTCCACGGCACACATGACTTACGCTATGATAAACTCAACTCATAATCCTCAGAAACTAGTTTTGTCCGGACTTGTAACATCCCAGAATTTTGAGTATGGGATTTGCGAACATTTAATTCATTTTAAATGTTTACTATGGGTTTAAGATTTATTCTAAACTAAAGGAATTAGTTTAAATTATATTAACAAGTTAAAATTTCTAAGGTGTGAATTTAATTTGAAAATTGTACAATAATAATATAATATTCAGAATTGAAATAAAAGAAATTCTAGATGTAAATAGTGATAAAATGGTTTTAAAAATTTACTTTGGGCTATCTGAGTGTAAATAGCATGGTGGAAATTATGGGTGAATTTTGAGGTCAATAAATTAATATTTGGAATTTTATAATAATTTAAAAACGAATTTAATGTTATTAAAATGCAATTTAATCAGATTTTGGTCCGGAATGAGCCAGAATGATTTTTAATGTGATTATAAATTTTATATGATTTATTGTTAAGTTAATAAAATTTTAGAAGGGAAATTTTAAGTGCTTTCGTTAATTTTGAAAATCGCCCGATTAAATAGACGAGTTAAAATAGCCTTCCGGGGCACAGTCTCGGAATTCGACGAAACCAGTACCATTGGATCCGTAATAGTTAGTTATTACCGGATTTCAATTTTCGTAGCAATCGGGGTTGTCGTTTGACCCCGGCAGCTCGAAACGCATCGAAATCGTTTTAATCGATTTAATTTGAAATTGATCGTTTAATTCCGTAACTCGCACGTACGATAAAATTGGCTTACGAAACTTGTTCCATTGTGTCCGGGATGTGGAAAAACCCTAGAATCGCCTGTCGGAACGTGAGAATTGGAGTTCGTTTGCAAATGTGAATAAATTGAGAAAATTGTTGATTAAAATATTATTAAATAACATATATATATATATATATATATATATATATATTATAAAATCTCTAAAACCCTAGCACCGTTTCAGGCTGCCGCTTGAGGCATTTTAATGGCCGAAAATCATCGATCTTCTCCTCCAAATCGTGATCAATCCATCAAGCTATTGTGTAAACGTTCAACTAGAAACTCGGAGAGGATGTAGAGGGCTTCACATCCGTACGGGTGTGATTGAAATTAGCGAAGCGAGAAGGCTCACAGGGGGTCGCGTTTG
The DNA here is from genome assembly GCA_030765085.1 of Allium cepa. NCBI lineage: Eukaryota > Viridiplantae > Streptophyta > Magnoliopsida > Asparagales > Amaryllidaceae > Allium > Allium cepa. The sequence continues at coordinate 516,242,933 of CM060941.1, forward strand.
GGTGGCAGTCGCGCACGTTTTCTGGTGCATCGAGGACGCCGGGCTGAGGCGCGAGTGGGCCGTGGGTGAGCGTGGCAGTGGGCGTTCGTATGGTGGCGTCAGATCGAGCTCAAAGCGATCGTGTGCAGTGCGGCGAGCAACCCTAATCTACGTTTGTTGGGTTTTGTTGCCGACCTGAGTATTTGCGTGAGGGAGATGAAGAAGGGGGGGCGGGCCGCGTTTCTTTGGGGTATAAATAAAAAAAAAATTGTTTTAAATTCAAATTGAAATTTATAAAATATATAACTATTGCATATGTTATCAGTTTCGGACGAAACTGGAAGCGTTGGAATCGCAGAGTCGAGCACTACGCGATGGTACAGATCCGGAGTCATTCCGGGCAAGTAGAAATTTGGGTTAAATCGGACACCGTCCGGTTTAATTTGAATTTCGAACGCTCGCCGAAACTCAAGGTGAGTTATTCTCACTCACATCTGGATACTAGTAAAGTTAGATAGCTAGTATTGATTGTTTGTTTGGATGTATAGCTGAATATGTTAATTATTATCAAATTGAGTTGATATATATATACGTGGTTGTGCTAATATTTGTGGATGCAGGGAAAAACAGGTTGGAGGGATCCAACTGGATTCCTCACAATGTATTAATTATTTTTATATTGATGATGATGCCTGTTTATATATTGTGATTGATAAATGTGGAATTAAATTGTTCTTTGATATTGTGGTATAAACTACAAACCCAGAATGTTAATTATAAAGAAATTGGACTTTAATTATAAAGGAATTAAATTGTTTTTTTCAAAAAGGAAATTAAGGAATTTATAAATAAGGAATTTAAAAGAGTATAAGAAATTAGAATCTATTGGATGGAAAACCGAAATAAAATTCAATTGGAATAATGCTGAGTAAATTATAAATCCATAATTAATTATAAATGGACAAATTGAATTTTAGAGGAATAAAAGATATGGTTAAATAATGAATTTTAAAGAATTAAATTTGAAATCTATTTAGAATGGAAATTGAAAATTTGTAAAATCTGGAATGATAAACAAAGAGAAATGTTATGAGTTGATACATGTGAAAGTAAATTTATGTTATTAAACTATAAAACTAAATTGAAAAAAATTGACAGAAATCGTGAGAAGGATTTCTGTGATGTTTAAGTGGAAATGAAATTCCTTGGGAAAAACCAAGTTCGAGTTTAAACTGATTTTATAAAAAGAAAGTTTTGAAGTTTAAACTTGTTTAAAAGAGTGTTTGGAAATTATTATTTTTAAAGTAACTATTTATTAATTAGAAATAGTAAAGTAATTATTCTTTTACAAATGGATTTGTTTAAAAAGCTAGTTTTGACCTAAGTATACTGCAATAAGTCTTAATCTTTTTACAACTCTATTTTTAAAATATAGTTTAACTAAAACCTTAGTTTAAATCAAGTTATATCCTATAAAATAGTTTTGCTTTAAATATTTTGAAATTATATTTTGGGTATATAATTAGTAGTAAATTTACCTATTTTAAAGGATATTTAGAATAAAATGTTTTAATTGTTTTAAGTCTAAATAAATTGAACTTGGTTATTTCCAATGGGAACATATGGTAAAGGATTTACCTTGTAAGGAAAGAGTTTTGAAAATTGTTTTCAAATGAGCTTTGAAAATTTGAAAATATATCTTTTAAGATATTTGAGGTAAATAAATAATGTGGAATATTATTTATTGTATGATGGATGCTTATGGATGTTTACGAATATAAGTTGATAGTTAAATCACCGACTATCAATATTGGACAATGCGTTGATCGTTCCGAAGAGACCGGGATCGAGATTTATTTCTCGAAAACCACTTCGATCCGATTTGTACGTTTTCGTGCGATAAAACGTGTTCGAAGTCGAAGATGGAGCAGTGAAGTGCAAGGGCTAGTCGCTACTAATCCTGAGGATATTTCCAAAATGGATGTAGTAGGAGTAGTGCCTTCGGTTCCGTTCGAACCCGGGACGGACTTGTATGGACGAATGCTCGCGAAACATCGTCAGGTGGACGATGGGCATTCTAAGTGAAACGTTCTAAAAGGTAACGCTAAGCCTCAAGCCTCATCAAATGGGAATGACTGAAAATCAGGGGATATGCAGCAAGGTTAGGTGGGTCATGCCCAAGCAGGACAAGATATTTCCCCTGTCTAGATGTCCCTTATATATATTTCGGCTTAGTGGGTGGTTGGTCGCGCCAACCACGGGGTTTATCTTGTTCGGGACTGTTCAGTAAGGAATGGTTCCGGCCTTGTGTTGCAGGGGATGAAGGGAGTAGTCCTCGGTACGGTGATCTAGGCCCCGTACTGTGACAGGTGGTACCCCAGTGCCTGGTCATTGTTGGAAATCCATTCTCCCTACGAGCCTTGTACGAGTTTTGTTTGTATTACCCACTTCGGTGGCTAGTAGCTGGAATTTAATAGATGTAACAATTTTGGCTATTTTATAAGTATTTGTAAATAGACCCTATTATAATATCAGAGGATTTCTATAAAAAGAGTTTTAGCTATCGTAAGGTAAAAACCCGACATGTTTATTTGTGGCATGGTCTTACGAGATGCTTTTGTTTTCAAAGGATTTTTGAAACTTTAATAATCAATTTGGATGCATACTTAGTATCAGCTGGTATTCCAGACTGACTCGGGTGTTATTTTATTATAATGCTCGGGTCAGACCGAGTATTATTTGTTCAGGTTAGGTTGCTATGGAGCAGGAAAGGAGCTGGAGTCTGAGACGTATTATATGTACCTATATATTTCTCCGCTGCTGTGTTTGTATGGTAGGTCTGTTTTGTGATTGTTGATGTATGAGATACTCTGATGATATGATGTATAAAACAGTGATAGTTTTCTTTTTTGTGTAAAGTTCTATATTTACTATTATATTTTATTCCGCTGCGACTGTGAGATTCTGATATTGTTTAGTTTCATCTTCTTCTATCTCTTCTTCTTTAACCCTAATGGTTCGTAATTCTGTGCCACTTGAGTTAATAGAGGTAGAATAGTGTTGATTCAAGGGGTACGGATTTGCGGGCTGTCACACTTGGTATCAGAGCATGGGTTGGCGACAACCTAGGCTTTGGTGGGAAAGTTACTCATTAAATAGAGTCAATAGTACTCTATAATGAGTTGAGTGTAATAATAGCTATGAGAGCGTACTTGTTAGTGCATATAAAATTGTTTTTCTACTGTGTTGACTTATCGGTTGAGTGTTTATGAATTTTGGTCGGTGCGGGAAGTACAACCGTATCGATAGGGGTTTCTAAACTCTTAAACAAGATAAACCGACATAGTATTGTTTTTTTTAGATGGGTAAATGAAATAATTTTACCCAAAATTATATTTTGATATAAAAGAAATGATTTTCTAGCTTATTATATATTGGGTGTTTGTTGGTTGTTAATACCATGATCAAGTAAGAATCTTGAATTTGATCAAAATTTGAAATAATAAGCTAATAAGAATTTAAATATTAAAATGGTTTATAACCCAGTAGAATTAATTAAATATGTTGTGAATAAGAAGTGAAATTAAAATTTGAATTGAACCAGAATTTAAATCCCGAAAGTTTTGGAAAGGATTTTAAAGGTAATGGAAATAAAAGGGTTTGGGAAATTTAAAATCCTGGGAAGGTTTGAAATGTTTTCCAATGTATTGAAGGTAATGATGAAATATTATTTTGAGTAATATGTTTGAATGGGAAACTGTTTTGAAATGAATTTAGAAAAGTAAGAAGCATTGAACTCACTTCAGTCGCTGGAAAATAATCCTGATGATGCTGGCCACATCATTAGAATTCATTTTCGAGTTTCTAAAGTGATGGATTGCTTCCCTAATATTTGGTTATGGTATTGTTTGGGGCTTGTTGGATATAACAAGTGTTTTGGGAAAATTCACAATGGTGAAACTATTTTGATACAACTAAGTTGTTTAGAGATCTGAAAATTTGATTTGAATATCAAATGGGAATGTGTTGATTTTTGTTTCAAATTTGGTTTTGAAATAAAACCGGGTAATTGAATTCTGGAAAATTCTATTTAAATGAAGAGTAAAGTTAAAATGCATCAGCTAACGAACTTATTTTGGTGAAGCTGATGTTAATAAGAAAGAAATGAAAATTTTAATCTTGAAATTAAAATTCAACTTAAGTAAATGGAAGTAAATAAAATATATTGAAGTAAATAGGAATTTGAATTTAACTTGGATAAGATAAATAAATTGGACTTAAAATAAAAATGATTTTGATTGAATTAAAATGTAAGTTGGCTTTGAAATTGTAGGTCATGTGTAATGGATTATGCCCACAAGCTAGTAAGTGTTATGCTTTAGCTGGGATTATGAATTTAAAATTTGCAAAGAATTAAATTAAGGAAATTTGTATCCTTAAGAATTCAGATGTATATACATATGCAAATGGAATTTGGAATTTGTGATTACAAAATGTAGATGAGTAAAATGAGCTATATAGGCTTTTAAAGTAAATAAGTTGGTGAACTTATATAAATAAAATGAAATTATAATCACAGATGGAAATAGAGGAATGGTATGGAAGATCCAAATTTAATCTCAAATGAATGTGGATTGAGATAAGGTAAAGTGAGATATAATGAAGTGAATGAATTTCATTAGGTAAACAAGTTTTGAACTTGTATTTAGAGAATTAAAATTGTGAAATTGAGATGGAAGTGAATCTAAATGAAATGGAAAATTTAAAATTGAGAATTTGAAATTTAATTAAATCTAGATGAATTGGAATTAAATTAAATTGGATATAATGGTGAAATGTAAAATTGTTTATAATTGCATAATGAAGATCATATCCTTAAGTTGTTAAGTGATATAATTTAAATTTGAGATTATAAATTGGAAAACAGATTTGAGTAAGCAATCTAAATTTTTGAATGTAAGTAAAATTGAAATTCATTAATGAAAAGAGTTTAATGGTGTGGCAAATTTAAATTTTGTCCATAAATTAAATGTAAAGTGAGAACATAAATGTGGATATTCTTATGTTGGCAAATAAGTCTTGGACTTATGTATTGGGAAGATGAAATTTGCTATGATAATGAAATTGTAATTGAATTTCAGTTGAGTAATAAATAATATTGAAAGAAATTTAGATTCCATTTAAAAGGAGTAAAAAGGAAAGGTAGAAATCTAAATTTGCTAAATGAAATGATTGGAAAATGGTGATATTATAAATGAATTCAGAGTGAATTAAGAAAGTGGATTGAAAACTAATATGGATTAGGTTATTGACTGAATTAAGTTACAAATTAATGGAATTTGTATTGTAATGGATAGAATTTGATAGTCAGTCAAAATTAGAAGGTAAATAAAAATCCTGATTTTGGATTGGGATTTAAATTGTGGTAATAAATATTGGAAGTATGAATGTATAATGGATTTAGCTATAATGATGAAGGTATTGAATTGTAAGTAAAATTCAAATGAGTGAAATAATTTAAATGGACTCTTTGTTAATAAAATAAATTTGTAAATGGATTGAATAAATAAACAAAGAGCATTCAAATTTATAAATAGATTGGAATTGATTGATTGAGAATCAAATGGAAATAAAAATTGATATAAGAAGATAAAAAGGGGTATAGTTAAATAATGGATTTTAAATTAATAACTTCTCCAATGTTTATTTAAAAATTGAATTGTAAGTGGAATGATATTCATATAAATCTATTAGATAATGAATTGGAAATATAAGATTTGAGATATAATTCAATAATTGAGATAAACCAAGAATGTTTGGGCTGTAAATAAAATAGAATGGGATGTTATTAATTTGAACTTAAATGATGATTTTGAAGTGTGAATAAGAATTGAATTAAATATTGAAATGGAATAAAAATGCTTGGATTGAGCACCATGCAGGATTGCATAAAATTGATATAAATCTAAACTGAAATTAATTTTAAATAGGTATAGGTTGAAGTGATGATTTTGCTTGAATGACATGAGAAATTGTAGATATTAAAATTGAGTTGTTTAAATAACAACTAAGTTGGTTTTGAATAAATGGAAATAGATTAGAATTGTAGTAAATAATTTTGTATATTAATACAAGTGAATCATAAAAGAAATGCAATTGTTCCAAACTGAAAATAAAGATGGTTTTAAATTAATTAGATAAATACAACCTAATTAAGTAATTTTGCATTTGAATGGACATAGGCATAAAAGAAATGTGAGTGCTTCAAATTGGAAATAAGGATTTGATTGTAAATCAAATCAAATAATGTTGCATATAAATGAATTATTAGAGAAATGTAAATGCTTCAAAATTGGAAATGAAGTTGGTTTGTAAATCTATTTAGAATTGAATTAGAATAGATTTCTGTTAGTGAAGCATATGTTAATCATATTGAAATAATGTGAATTGGTTGAAATAAATATGAATGGAACATAGCAAACCGTGTATGTAAATCCTTTGTATGAGATAACTTGGAGTTAGCATGGGAAAATGAACCTTGTGCATGTTATAAAATATGGATTTACTTAGGAAACTATGCAAAGTGTTGTTTGGAATGTAAATAGTTATGTTTGGCTTACATTTATATTGGAAATGATGTTAAATTGCTCATATTTTGATAACTGATGAATTTGTTTGAGTAAGCACAGGTGCGGGAGGCGTTTGAGAGAGTTAGAGTGCGTATATGCATTATATTAGCTGCTTGCTATTAAAAATTTGCTAAAAAGGTACGCCTACGCAAATAAAATTGGAAAAATGATATATATATTGTGTTATATTTTGGTTACCGGCCGTGTGGGCCGATGTATATATATTTGTGTATCCTGCGATGTCGCAGAAGCTCCTCCGTGCAGGGGAGACTCTGCCAAAATTTTCCGTAAATTTTGGGAGTTAGAAAAAAAATTTTGGGTTTTGGAAAAATTAAGTAACTTATGAAGTTATAAGTTAAAATTAAAGCTTTAGAGATAAGTAAAGCAAATAGGTTTGGGAATTGAGAAAAACGATTTTGTGAAGTGTATATAAGCTTTTAACTAAGCAAATGGGATAAGTAAATGGGTTTGAGAGTATGTTCTACCTTATACAAATTTCGGGGACGAAATTTTTATAAGGGGGGAGGAATGTAACATCCCAAAATTTTGAGTATGGGATTTGCGAACATTTAATTCATTTTAAATGTTTACTATGGGTTTAAGATTTATTCTAAACTAAAGGAATTAGTTTAAATTATATTAACAAGTTAAAATTTCTAAGGTGTGAATTTAATTTGAAAATTGTACAATAATAATATAATATTCAGAATTGAAATAAAAGAAATTCTAGATGTAAATAGTGATAAAATGGTTTTAAAAATTTACTTTGGGCTATCTGAGTGTAAATAGCATGGTGGAAATTATGGGTGAATTTTGAGGTCAATAAATTAATATTTGGAATTTTATAATAATTTAAAAACGAATTTAATATTATTAAAATGCAATTTAATCAGATTTTGGTCCGGAATGAGCCAGAATGATTTTTAATGTGATTATAAATTTTATATGATTTATTGTTAAGTTAATAAAATTTTAGAAGGGAAATTTTAAGTGCTTTCGTTAATTTTGAAAATCGCCCGATTAAATAGACGGGTTAAAATAGCCTTCCGGGGCACAGTCTCGGAATTCGACGAAACCAGTACCATTGGATCCGTAATAGTTAGTTATTACCGGATTTCAATTTTCGTAGCAATCGGGGTTGTCGTTTGACCCCGGCAGCTCGAAACGCATCGAAATCGTTTTAATCGATTTAATTTGAAATTGATCGTTTAATTCCGTAACTCGCACATACGATAAAATTGGCTTACGAAACTTGTTCCATTTTGTCCGGGATGTGGAAAAACCCTAGAATCGCCTGTCGGAACGTGAGAATTGGAGTTCGTTTGCAAATGTGGATAAATTGAGAAAATTGTTGATTAAAATATTATTAAATAACACATATATATATACATACATATATATATATATATATATATATATATATTATAAAATCTCTAAAACCCTAGCACCGTTTCAGGCCGCTGCTTGAGGCATTTTAATGGCCGAAAATCATCGATCTTCTCCTCCAAATCGTGATCAATCCATCAAGTTATTGTGCAAACGTTCAACTAGAAACTCGGAGAGGATGTAGAGGGCTTCAGATCCGTACGGGTGTGATTGAAATTAGCGAAGCGAGAAGGCTCATGGGGGGTCGCGTTTGGGTGGCAGTCGCGCACGTTTTCTGGTGCATCGAGGACGCTGGGCTGAGGCGCGAGTGGGCCGTGGGTGAGCGTGGCAGTGGGCGTTCGTATGGTGGCGTCAGATCGAGCTCAAAGCGATCGTGTGCAGTGCGGTGAGCAACCCTAATCTACGTTTGTTGGGTTTTGTTGCCGACCTGATTATTTGCGTGAGGGAGATGAAGAAGGGGGGGCGGGCCGCGTTTCTTTGGGGTATAAATAAAAAAAAAAAAATTGTTTTAAATTCAAATTGAAATTTATAAAATATATAACTATTGCATATGTTATCAGTTTCGGACGAAACTGGAAGCGTTGGAATCGCAGAGTCGAGCACTACGCGATGGTACAGATCCGGAGTCATTCCGGGCAAGTAGAAATTTGGGTTAAATCGGACACCGTCCGGTTTAATTTGAATTTCGAACGCTCGCCGAAACTCAAGGTGAGTTATTCTCACTCACATCTGGATACTAGTAAAGTTAGATAGCTAGTATTGATTGTTTGTTTGGATGTATAGCTGAATATGTTAATTATTATCAAATTGAGTTGATATATATATACGTGATTGTGCTAATATTTGTGGATGCAGGGAAAAACAGGTTGGAGGGATCCAACTGGATTCCTCACAATGTATTAATTATTTTTATATTGATGATGATGCCTGTTTATATATTGTGATTGATAAATATGGAATTAAATTGTTCTGTGATATTGTGGTATAAACTACAAACCCAGAATGTTAATTATAAAGAAATTGGACTTTAATTATAAAGGAATTAAATTGTTTTTTTTAAAAAGGAAATTAAGGAATTTATAAATAAGGAATTTAAAAGAGTATAAGAAATTAGAATCTATTGGATGGAAAACCGAAATAAAATTCAATTGGAATAATGCTGAGTAAATTATAAATCCATAATTAATTATAAATGGACAAATTGAATTTTAGAGGAATAAAAGATATGGTTAAATAATGAATTTTAAAGAATTAAATTTGAAATCTATTTAGAATGGAAATTGAAAATTTGTAAAATCTGGAATGATAAACAAAGAGAAATGTTATGAGTTGATACATGTGAAAGTAAATTTATGTTATTAAACTATAAAACTAAATTGAAAAAAATTGACAGAAATCGTGAGAAGGATTTCTGTGATGTTTAAGTGGAAATGAAATTCCTTGGGAAAAACCAAGTTCGAGTTTAAACTGATTTTATAAAAAGAAAGTTTTGAAGTTTAAACTTGTTTAAAAGAGTGTTTGGAAATTATTATTTTTAAAGTAACTATTTATTAATTAGAAATAGTAAAGTAATTATTCTTTTACAAATGGATTTGTTTAAAAAGCTAGTTTTGACCTAAGTATACTGCAATAAGTCTTAATCTTTTTACAACTCTATTTTTAAAATATAGTTTAACTAAAACCTTAGTTTAAATCAAGTTATATCCTATAAAATAGTTTTGCTTTAAATATTTTGAAATTATATTTTGGGTATATAATTAGTAGTAAATTTACCTATTTTAAAGGATATTTAGAATAAAATGTTTTAATTGTTTTAAGTCTAAATAAATTGAACTTGGTTATTTCCAATGGGAACATATGGTAAAGGATTTACCTTGTAAGGAAAGAGTTTTGAAAATTGTTTTCAAATGAGCTTTGAAAATTTGAAAATATATCTTTTAAGATATTTGAGGTAAATAAATAATGTGGAATATTATTTATTGTATGATGGATGCTTATGGATGTTTACGAATATAAGTTGATAGTTAAATCACCGACTATCAATATTGGACAATGCGTTGATCATTTCGAAGAGACCGGGATCGAGATTTATTTCTCGAAAACCACTTCGATCCGATTTGTACGTTTTCGTGCGATAAAACGTGTTCTAAGTCGAAGATGGAGCAGTGAAGTGCAAGGGCTAGTCGCTACTAATCCTGAGGATATTTCCAAAATGGATGTAGTAGGAGTAGTGCCTTCGGTTCCGTTCGAACCCGGGACGGACTTGTATGGACGAATGCTCGCGAAACATCGTCAGGTGGACGATGGGCATTCTAAGTGAAACGTTCTAAAAGGTAACGCTAAGCCTCAAGCCTCATCAAATGGGAATGACTGAAAATCAGGGGATATGCAGCAAGGTTAGGTGGGTCATGCCCAAGCAGGACAAGATATTTCCCCTGTCTAGATGTCCCTTATATATATTTCGGCTTAGTGGGTGGTTGGTCGCGCCAACCACGGGGTTTATCTTATTCGGGACTGTTCAGTAAGGAATGGTTCCAGCCTTGTGTTGCAGGGGATGAAGGGAGTAGTCCTCGGTACGGTGATCTAGGCCCCGTACTGTGACAGGTGGTACCCCAGTGCCTAGTCATTGTTGGAAATCCATTCTCCCTACGAGCCTTGTACGAGTTTTGTTTGTATTACCCACTTCGGTGGCTAGTAGCTGGAATTTAATAGATGTAACAATTTTAGCTATTTTATAAGTATTTGTAAATAGACCCTATTATAATATCAGAGGATTTCTATAAAAAGAGTTTTAGCTATCGTAAGGTAAAAACCCGACATGTTTATTTGTGGCGTGGTCTTACGAGATGCTTTTGTTTTCAAAGGATTTTTGAAACTTTAATAATCAATTTGGATGCATATTTAGTATCAGCTGGTATTCCACACTGACTCGGGTGTTATTTTATTATAATGCTCGGGTCAGACCGAGTATTATTTGTTCAGGTTAGGTTGCTATGGAGCAGGAAAGGAGCTGGAGTCCGAGACGTATTATATGTACCTATATATTTCTCCGCTGCAGTGTTTGTATGGTAGGTCTGCTTTGTGATTGTTGATGTATGAGATACTCTGATGATATGATGTATAAAACAGTGATAGTTTTCTTTTTTGTGTAAAGTTCTATATTTACTATTATATTTTATTCCGCTGCGACTGTGAGATTCTGATATTGTTTAGTTTCATCTTCTTCTATCTCTTCTTCTTTAACCCTAATGGTTCGTAATTCTGTGCCACTTGAGTTAATAGAGGTAGAATAGTGTTGATTCAAGGGGTACGGATTTGCGGGCTGTCACCGGACTCCTCACAGGATCAACTTTAGAACCCCCCCTTGGGGCTCAAGGCAGCACCACCCGGTGGCACTCCTGAGAAGTTCATTTTCAAGGGAGCGCCTTTTTCCCCAGAGCCATCATCAAAATATTTTATACTATACACATATATTATCTATCAAATCATACACCTAGTATGAATTTTATCAAAACTCCTTTACACAAAATCGATTATCCCAAAATCGATAATTCTCAAAATAGGCTTTCCAAATTCCATATATTGATTTTACCCAAAAATCAAAAGCCTTTCCAAATTCAAAGGTTTCCAAAACCTTTTTCCAAAATCCTCATAAGATCCTTTATATATATTCAAATATATATAACTTTCAAAAAATTTGGATCATTTCAATCTCGTATAAAACTCCTTTTATACTTCAAACATTTTCAAAAATTCTTTTCTTCCAGCAATAGATTCAACAATGGAAGATTTGTCTTATATAACAAAGATATATAACTTTGTTTGTTCAAAATCAAATATTCAAATTTGATTACTTTTTCCAAGATCAATTTCCTTTCTATTCACATCCACTTAAATTTTCATTCACTTATTCACATTTTCCTTAATTCCCATTTGGATTATTACCTCAATTTTTATCCCGGTTGGTTTTCAACTGTTTAATCAATAACAGTTTGAACTCCGACCAGTTTATATTTAGGAAATAGCTCGAAATTTTAAAAATAGATAAGTATTTGAAAAATAATGATTAGTTTGCAAAATAGCTGTAAAATAGTTGAATAATTGTAAAATAGTTGGAAAATAGTTAAATAGTTATAGAAATCTTACATAATTGCAAAATAGTTGTAACTTAGTAATTAATTTGTAACATAGTTGAAAAATAATAACGAGTTTAGAAAACAGTTGAAAAAAACGGTTAAATAGCTCCAAAAATAATTGTAAAACAAATATAAAATAATTCGGCTTTAAGAAAGAAGAGTTGTATATATTTAATAGCTTAGAAAAATAAGTTTATACCAAAACAGTTTATATTAAAAATAGTCGAGAGTCAAACTATTCACTTCCCCAATAATTCAATATAAATTTCCACTCCATTTAAATTAACCCAATCTTAATTTAATTAACTCCACTTTCCATTGGACTTGATTCATTCCCAATTCACATTGAATTGATTCTCAATTTCCTTCCAACTTCAAATCAAATTTCATTTGACCTTTAAACTTGTACAACTTTAATTATAATTTCAATTTTACAACTTCTATTTATAATCAATTACATTCACATTTGGCTTTTAACTCGGAATTATACATTTTATTTAGCCAATATATTTTTATTATTCCATAAACATTTAATCAAGATTCCAGAGTTTAAACAAATTTCCAAAATTTCAATATCACCTTAGAATTCAAATATATCCAAAATTCTTGGCGAATTCAATTATCCCTTTGAATTTCAAAACCAAACCCAGTTCATAAACAATTCCAATTTAAAACAATTTGGTAGCAATTTTTCTTCTAGAAACTCGAAAATGAACATCGATGATGCTGCAGTCATCACTGACGTTATTTTCCAGTAACCAAAAGAGTTCAATGCTTTTATCTCTCTAAAAACACTTCCAAATATTTTTGATTTCAAATCTCCCAAATTTGAAATTCAACACAAAAATATTTTTGAAATAATGCTATTATTTCTCCAAAACCTTTGGAAACCACTTTCAAATCCAAAGGAATTTTAAATTTTCCCAAAAATTTCAAATTTCCAATCCATCCAGTTTATATTTAAACATTACTCTGGAATTTTCATCTTACTTTATTTTCACATATTCTCTGGAATTCTATTTCAAATTATAATCTCATTTATTTATGAGGTTTATTTCAATTTATAAATTACATTTACAATCTATATTTCAAATTCCATTTTGTTATATAAGTTTATTCTTCAACTTTGGTTATAAGTTTTCAATTTAGTCGTATTTTATATTACTTCTTAACTTAATCCAATAATTTAACAACCAATCACCAAAATGTTCATTAGAAGGAAATGTTGCTATATATATCAAAATATATTTTTATATAAAATCATTTAAAATCTTTATAAGCAAATACAAGTACGCTCTCATATATATATATACTCAACTCATCCTAGAGTACTACGGACTCTATTCAATGAGTAATCCCCACCAGAGCCAAGGTTCTCGCTTAACCTTTCAGCTCTGATACCAACTGTAACGACCCGAAATTTTCGAACCCGAAAATTCCAGATAGTTATGAAAAAGAAAAAAGAGAAAGAAGAAGAAGAAGAATAGAATCTCCAAACATCTCACAATCACAGCGGATAAAATATAATAAATAATAACAGTTTACAAAAGAATATTATATCTGTCGATTACATTTAATATACATCAAAGTTTCACATTATATATAGTCACTGAATATTTACAATTATCAAGGCTCAGATTAACAATAATATAAATACAGCGGAATACTCTATACAATATTGCCATCCAGCTCGCCTCCTGAGCTCCAGAACGTACCTACCTGGAAATATGTAATACTCGGTCTGACCCGAGCATTACACCAAAGTAACACCCAGGTCAGGCTGGAAACCAGCGTGAGTAATCTCAACTAACTTGGAATACCAAGGCAAACAACTTATAAAAAACCCGGGGTAACTGAAACAAATTTCACAAGTTCACAGTATGTTATAGACATAACTAATTTCACACATCCATTTCCTAAGTACCAAAGCTTAGATTTAAATAGTCCAATTCCTTTAAATCACTTCACTCCAGCATATAGATTTCACATATTAACCCATAAAATATTCGAAGTGGTGTCGGGTATTTCCCAATACCCGATCCCGCCCTCTTCAAAATTATGCATACGGAATACACAACATTTCATATTAGAGGTATCAACTCATTCAAGCATCCAATACCATTCAATCATCCATACGCAAGGCTTAAACGCATACATGCCAATTCAATTTACTTAAGTTGAATTTCAATCCTCATTTACTTAGATATCTTCATTAATTAATTTTCAAGCCAATTAATTAATCAATTCTTCCAAATTTATTCATTTTAATTAATTACCCTGGATTAATTATCTTCCAATTTCATTCAAGTAATTACCTTAATAAATTTTTACGATATTGATTATTCTTAACCCAAAATCAATAAGAAATCTTAATTATTTCTCAATTTAATTAACTATATTAATTACATCAATCCTTAATATCTTATATTACTTAATTTCTTATAAGTCGCATATTCTGGATTTATCACTCTTAATTTACGAATCTTTAATTACATCATTAATTATATAATTTATTGATTTCCAATATATTTCAATTTGCCTAAATCTATATTAAGTATCCTAATTAAACCACAATACTACTCCTTTAAATAAATCAATTTCCTTTTAAATAATCATCTTAATTAATCTCTTGATTAATTACACAAAGTAATTATATTTTATTTAAATTTAATTAAGTAATTATTCATCAAACCATCCATTGTTTATTCTGAATTAATTAAACTTCATTAATTAACTTAATCCATAATTAATTAATTCCAAACCCTTGATTTCAAAATTTACTAACCCAAATTATTAATTAATTGAACTAATTAATTATTTATTTATTTCAACTACGCTTCAAATTTAATGAACCAGAATTCATTAAGCCCTTAACAACATTAGAATGAAAACATTCTCTTATTTACAACATTAAACTAGACAATTTAAAAACCCGAACCCTTCAAGTCAACCACAATTAACTCATGATCAAAACAAAACAAAGTCACATCATCTTTCATAGCACATTCAATCAAGTTATTTCATCCAACTAATTATTTAAATTTAACCATTTAAATCTAAATAAAAATCCAAAAGCATGAGATTTACTCACCTTTGCTCCTTAAATTTGCAAATCCACTTCATTCCCGACTATTTTCTTCACGATATATGGACCTTGTCTAAACATTAGGTGTCTATTAATACTTGAATTAACCGAACAATTTATCTCCCTTACATAAGTTTGATTAAACCAAAATTTTATTTTAAAAAAATTTCCTTTTCTTTTAATGAATAAATTTTAAGTTCCAAAATAAATTTGATAAGTTAATCTCCCAAATATTGTTTAAAAAAACTAGTACATATAAATGTGTAAATGTATTTTTAATTTTACTTCCCTTAAAACTACATCTATGTTAAAACTTAAATTATATCGATTCAATATCTAATTTATAATAAACTTTTAAATTATTTAAAATTCCTATATATTGCTTTCAAATCCTTTCTATATAAAAAATCTTTTCTGTACTGGGATATATATAAATTGGAAAACAAAATACACTTATCTTTATGTAATTATTATTTCCCTCGACCCAAAATTTAAATAAACTAATAACACTTAGAATCAAATCCTCGATTACCTATATACAAATTTTTCTGTAATTAACTAATTCTAAATTAAAAAAAACAATTAGGACAGATTATACCTTCAGCTTGCCTCGAACACAACACCGACCCCCCCTCTACCTCGATCGTTCGCAAGTCCCAAACCCTAGTTTGAATCACCAGATTTGAGTCGCCGCTCCCCTACCCCCAGTGCGTCGCCTCACCCCCACGACATCGTGACCATCGAGTCGCCTCCCCATCGCACGCGAGCTACGGCTTCGTGTCCATCGCGACCTCACCCTCGTCGAACAACCTACCTCACGCGACCAGCCTTGGCTGCAAACTCGACCTCGCGAAGACGACGATCGATTAGGTTGATCGATTATGGATTCGTGGATTCGCGATTTTATCCTTTTTTTTCTGATTCGATTTTTTTTTCTGCCTTCAGAAAAGAGAGGAGGGAACGTGAATAAAATAGAGGAGGGTGGAAAGCTTCTTGGACACGACACTGAAAAGGAAATATCTTGCTAGCTAAATTTAATTATATTATAAAACTTCAAAACGTCTCGTTAACGCTAGATAAAATCTGAACTCCTCTTAAGGAATGCCACGAGGCGATTGTAAGGTTTTACCAGCGTTCCGAACACAATGGAACGGGTTTCGAAGGCTAATTCAATCATATGCGCGAGTTACGAAAATAAACGATCGATTTTAAATTAAATCGATTAAAATAGTTTCTAAGCGTTTTGAGTTGCCAGGGTCAAACGACAACTCCTATTGCTACGAAAATTGAAATCCAATAATAACCAACTCTTACGGATCCAATGGAACCGGTTTCGTCAAATTTCGAGACTGTGCCTCGGAAGGCTATTTTTAAATTTCAATTTAAACGATATATTTTTAAAACCGAACATATCACCTTTAAATTAAATTTTAACCATTATATTATCTTCAGTGCTATCAATATGAATTTTATAAGCCTTCGAATTATTTTAAACAGGCTTAGAAATCCAAGATTCATTGTTTTACCCAATTTCAAATTATATGATTCGATATTTAAACTATATAATTCAATAATTTAATTATCAAGTAAATATTGATATCTGTAATTCAAGTTAAAATATTTTTTTTAAATCAATTAACAATTCCAATTTAAATTGTTAAAAATTCTGGGTCATCACAGCTACCATCAGGGTATGGTCATTCCAAATCTAAATCGATAACTATCCACTCATGTGTGCTTCGGGGCCAAAGGTGGGGCAATCATATTCGGTTCTACTAAAGTGTAGGCCAGTCCTGTGTGGTAGGGGTGCAAGATGTTCTTGTCAGATCCCAGTGCATTTTATCTAGAGATGTACCATCGAAAGGTAGTTTCTTACCTTGTTATAGTATGGAACTCAATCTCCAATACATGCTTTTACGGTTTTGAATTTAGAACCTAGTATGCTAGAATTTAATTAATATAACAATTTCGGCTATGATTAATAAGTATTTCTACTCTATAAATTATTATAATATCACTAAATTTTCAATAAAAATGTTTTGGTTATCGTAAGGTAAAAATCCATCTGTGTTTATGTGCGGTGTGGTCTTACAAGATACTTTGATTTCAAAAGTGTTTTAAACATTATAATTCAGTTGTTTGAGTTTACTCACCCATGCCCATGTCTGACCTGGAGTTTTATTTTCTTTCCCGAAAACTATTAGGTACTCAAATTTGTACGGGAAGCCAAATAGTTCAGGTTTTCCACAGATGCATTTTAGAGGAGCTTGGAGCGGAAGGCTTCATCGATAGCTAGTTATGATCTTTTTTTGCTATATTATATGTATCTTATATTAGTTAGGTAGGGACAGGCTGTTATAAATGTCCAAGGGTAGAATTATGTTAGTATGACTCTGATGTATCATTTTTGAAATGACTTTGTAAAGTATTATGTTGATTAATATATGTTATTCCATTGCGTTGTAAGGTTTTGTGATTATTTAATTTCTTCTTCCCTTCTATCTCCTTTCTTTCCCCTAACAATCTGTCTTTCTGGAATTTAGTTGTTTGGCACATGAATATCGTGGATATATTAGTGTCAACTTCTGGGGTTCGGAAAGGCAGGTTGTTACATCTCTGCTTCTTCAACCATTTATTTGTTTTAACCCATAAGCTTCTAATGCCTCAGTGACACAAGCCTAGATATCAATCATTCAGTGCTTCCATCACCAGTGCAATTCTATGACAATGTGACACTTTCCTTACTCTCAGCATGTCCATTCTTCCACCTCATCTCATACGGTAGGGCAAGGTAGTGTAATTAACTTGATGTATGTGCAAAAAAAATTTAGAAACATGTAAAGGTTACAATGTTTGCTTATATGTAGTAAATATTCTCTCTTAATATTCCTCTTTAGTCACCTGTTATATTATGTGTTCCTTTATCAATTGCAATGATATTGTTATAACCGCAAAAATCAATAGTTGTAGTTCTGTAACTGAGTTTAGGTAATGGCGTTTGGATGAATTTTTTATGATATCGATGATGAATAATAATACGCCTTTAGGTATGCAACTAAGCATGTCATGGTTAATATTTGTGGATTAGTTATGATGGACATAACTATTGTTGTTGCCATATCGATTTTCAAAGATGCAATTTTAGTTGATGAACATGATGAAAAATATTTTCTGGTTACTTAAACTATTTATTAAAGGCTTTTGTTAATGTGTGCCATAAGGGCATAGGTTAAGAATGATATTATATGCTAAAGGACAATTTTTTATTATTTTAAATATCTACTCTACTCTTACAACATCAAAAATAGGTGGAATTCAACGGTTATTTGAGTGATTTTACCAACCTTAACATGTGTCTTTTGGGCACATGGTAACATTTTTTAATAAAGCATTTTTTGGATATATAGTGATTCTATTTGTTATTTTCGGAGAAAACACCGCACACTTATTATTAGCATATGATTATGAGAATAAATATATTATTTGAACAATAATATGCTATACGCTCTTCACCTAAATATTAAAAAAACTTTGATATTGATTATGCATTTGTTACAACTGATCATGTTAGCCTTAATTAAAGACCTATATAAGGAATAACTAAGATAATGTTACAGAGGAGTATAAATCCTTAGTTTAGTTATATAATGCCCTTTTGTTTCTCTTATCAATCAAACCATAAATTGAAACGAATAGTTAAATGTTACCATATATAATCTTTGAGTTCCTATATTGTTTTTATTAAAGAAATTTTTAGATATTAACTAACAATCATCTGATATGTATTTTTTAATATAGATTATTATAAAAATGAAGCTCGTGTCCTGATGTGAGGAGTGTGTGTAGTGAATATATAAAAAGAATCTGTATCGGTGTTCATATTTTCACAAGGATAATATCTTCATTCTATTTGCAAAAATATTCTGTCGGTTCCTCCTCTTTTTTCACAAAAAAATAACTGGTTTGTAATTCACTTCTCTTATTGCTATTTTTTTAATGTGCATTATTTTTATGCTTCTAATTTTTTGTCTTTAATATTGAAAATAAATTTTTTATTTAATATATCATCAATTTATGTTTAAGTAAAATTAAAGGAAATTACAGTATATATTTATTATTTGAATATTATACGACCAAAGGGTCAGTTCCCCACCATTTTGCGATTGTACTAGTAATACTCTTCATATTGAGCTATAGGGGTTATCGTTAAGAGTGGCTTTTTCCGAAGTAGCGGCCATTGTTTAGAAGAGAGTTAACCGATCCTACTTCCTAAGTTAAATTGATGGAGCATTTTGACAAATATTGGGTGTCCATTGGCCCATTATTAAAGCTTCAGCCCTATCACTCATTTTGGGGGGAAAATGTGGGAGAAGTTGAAGTCTTCAAGAAAATAGTAAGGGGATAATAAGGAATTGAATTTCTTATTATGGAAAAGAAAACATGAGAAGTAAATAGGAAATGAGAAAGGAGTATGGAGACTCTAAATTATTGTTCGCTACATTTATGTGTGAAGACAGTGCAAAAATTACGGACTATTGCAGTGGCAAAAAAATGAAGAAAATTCAAACATTGCTCTGTTCGATTGTTCTGGAGTCCAAAATTCATGCTCAATTATAGTCTCTGCACAAAACGGTTACCAACGGTCTATTTTAGTTCGGAATACTCTGGTTAGTTTACTAATTATCAATTATTATTAACAAATTATGAACACCAATAAACTGATTACTAATAAGTAGTTAATTTGTTTTATTAATTTTAGTAATTATAATTATTAATACTTATTAATAGAATACTAATGTTAACTAACTAGCTAACAATAAGAAGCTAATTAATTAATTAATCAATAATAGTTTAACAATTTACTAATAATTAAATATGGTGTAATGACCCGCAAATTTATCAATTTGATAAATTTTGTTTATTTTTAAAGTTTCCAAATAAAATGTTGATAATACAAATAATATTGTTTTGAGTGATAATAGTATTAGTAATCTTATTTTGAATAGATATTCAAAAAATATTGTCCTCAATATTTGAATCGATAAAATGGCCGAAAACTATTTTATCGATAACCAGCATTATAATTGCAAAACATCGTGCACAGAGATGGATAATTACACTTATTTTTATAATTGAATAAGAATATGGAATAAAATTAATTATTTTTTTTGAAAATTAAATGTATCTATGTCATTGTTAGTAATCCCCTTGAATGTAATAATTGATTTATTAAATTAAATTGAGATTTAATGATTTAATAATTATTATAATTATTCAAATAATGATTTTAAATGATGAAATTCATTTTAAATAGTTACAAGTGATAATAAATCATTCGCAATAATTTTATGAAGATATTACTTGATTTGAAAGTATAAGGAAAAAATCGATTTCGCTTTATTGGTATAATAGCAATTATTGTAAATAATTGTTAATATTTATTTATGTGGTTTTATAATTCAAATATGACCATTTTCATTAATATAAAGTGATAAGAAAAAAAATTCAATTTTTTTTTTAAATATATGTACGTTAACTAAGAAGTGAAAATGTGACCAGGAATCGATTTTCCGATTTTCAACGGTTTGACGAATGAAAGTTGTTTTAAATCGTTGCAACCTTGTGTTTATGTCATGTGCACATATACAACATGCACATACATATCCTAACGTGCACATAAATATAAATATATATAAATATATTTATGTATATATATATGATATAAAAATATATAAGATAGTTTAAATTTTCTTACTTGTTAAGCATACAAAAGTCAACTTATGCATACCCTAAAGTGATGGAAGTGATGGGAACATGGGAGAGAGGGTTGTAGCCATGCATTGGGGGGAGATGTGATAATGATGATGCGTTTGATGGTGATGAGATGATGATGTATGCATAGATATTTTTGCTCTCTTCTTTGCCTTTAAATATACTACCCTCTTTCAGAAATTCCTAAGCCATTTTCTACCTCTTCTTCCTCTTCTTTTTAAGCTTTAATGGCCTCTCTAATGGCTTCTTATTCATATAAGAAAAATAGTAAGAAAGCTATGCTAAAATAGCACAAATATTATAAACATATGAAATATATATTCGTACATCTTAAAACCAAACTAAATCCACTCCTCTTCCTCTTGCAAACCCACAGCCATCCACCATCACCACAATGGTCGAACCCTTCTACCTCTTCCAAGCTTGACCATGTACATCTAGGGGTCTTAGAATCTATTCCATAAGCTTCTATGCGAAGGTAGCAGAGCTATAGCCAAATTACAGTTAGATCGTTCGAATCTAAGGTTAGAAGTCCTAACTATAATATTATATGCTATTGGATGTTATATTTGTTTGATTATAATTGTTGATGTATTTTTAATATGAATGTTGAATATATATGCAAGTCACGGAAATACACGTCGATAAGCACAAAGGAAATCACTTTTCTCTATTTAATGAATTGGTGTATATGGAATGTTAAACCATTTTAAAATGGTTTAATAATGAGTTTGAAATGTTTCATAAACATTTAAAAGTTTTTGGCAAAGTTTGAACGAGATTTGAAAATTTAGTCAAAAAAGGCGCGTCGCATAACAGTAGTTCGCGATTTCATGCCATAAAAGTCAAACGAGTATATAGAATGGAATTTAGCTCGGAATTTTTCAAGATAAGGATTTTCTGAACTATTATATCCTTAGATTTCTAATGAAGAAATAAAATCAAGATTTTGACAAGTAGATTTTGAAATATGAGTAAAACAAGTTTTCGAAATAATCGCGGTTTTGCAGTTCGGAATCCTAACAGGATTTCTTTGAAAATGATATTTTTAAAATTGTTTAAAACTATAGAATAAATTATAACAGTCTTTTAAAAATTTTAAAAAAGATTTGAGTTATAAAATTGAATTTCCAAATGATAAAAAGTCGTTTTGATCATTATAGCTTAAAAGCCATTTTTTACAACACTTTCCGTAGAACTTTTCTATAACCTTTGAAATATAGTTTTAAAATTAACAATTCTTTCCCATATCTTTCATAAATATTTTAAAATAAATAATTAAGTGTTTTAATAATGATTTGGAGGTTTTTGTAGCTTATTTAAAAGAGTTTAAAAAACGATGTAAAGAAAAGCTATTACAATTAAGTGGTTTAATCTTGGCTCTAAAAGCCATCGAGAAGATTTGTTTTTTCTTTTCATGGGATCCGGATGTGAGGTTCTTAAACTAAGGAGATATGTAGGAGCAACCAATGCCCTAGCTCACCTGGCCTCTTCTTTGGGCGAGGGATCGATAAGGTCGAAATGTAAGCAATGAGTTAAGTACAAAGAGATTTAAATTTTCAGATTTAAATTAAGTACGGCTTTGATTGTATAGAGATAATCTTCTTATACTTAGTGTTAAAACCCGAAGAAGGAACTCATACTATCCGTAGAATTTATTAGGTGATTTCATCGTTGTTCCACCCATAGCATTTGTTGAATACGGGAATTGGTATTGAGTAGAATTAGATCATTTCTATAGATTCTGCTCACTTAATATTTACTGGTTTTGAATTAACATCCTAGATAACATGATTTTAACCCAATCAAAATTATGGGTTTTGAATTAAGAAATCTTTGTTAAGATTTAAATGAAAGGATTAGGAAATATTTTCCTAAGTGAAAAATGGAATGATTTCGAATTATTCTAAGTTTAAAAAGAGTTATAAGTAATCAAAGGATTGATAAGAGAGGTTTAATGATTCCTTATATACTAAAAAAAGTGTTTTAAAATTAATCTATTTCCAAAAGATATTTTGACAAAAAGAACTAATCAATTAAAAATGATTTTACATTCCCAGAATATCTTTTTATCGATGATTGGATCGAAGGAGCCGGGGTCGGATTCAGATGATTCCTATCTGATGACCACTTCGAACCAATTTACATATTTGAAGTGAAGACATGGATATGATATTTGATATTTTCGTAATGAAGGACTTCTTGTTGATCCTTTGGGAATAAACTCCCAATATACGTATAGTAGCAGCAGTTTGTTTGTTATGAAATATCCGATGCAAGGACTAATCGCTACTAATCGCTACTAATCCTATGGGCAACTCCCGAGAGGATGTGGTAGGAGAGTGCTTTCAGTTTGTCTTGTTCCTGGACAACTTGTATGGACGAATGAGTAACGTTTCATTTCTAGTTACATAAGTGATCTCTATGAATGTATTATCTGTTTGGTGGTGGAGAAGGCAACTTCTCTTAGCTTAACACCCTTTCCCAATATATATTTATAGAAATCAGTTGTGTAACCAGGAATAACAATGTGCATTCAAAGTGAAATGTGCTATGTGAAAGGTAATCGTTACCTCAAGCCTCACACCCGAAAATGACCAAAACGGGGTAGATGCACAAGGCTATGTGGTTCGCAACCATTTGGCTATGATCTTCCCCTTCTAGATATATTTCTACCAGCTATGACGTTCGGGTTTAGATTATTATAGTGCATGCAAAGAGAGCGCTCAGATAAGTCGGTAACAACCGGGGTGATTACATATTCGATACTATCAACGAGAAAGGTGGGCCGGTCTTGTGTTGGTAGAAGTGCAGATGTCCTGTTGACCTTAGCACATTCCTCTAGAGATGTACTGTCGGAAGGTATTCCCTTCACCCAGTCATTTGTATGGAAATCCATTCTCCAATAAGTCACTGTCATTTTGTTTGCAGAACTAGTATGCTGGAATTTAATAATGGTAACAATTTTGGCTAAAATTAATACGTTTACTTGCAAATGTTTTCAAAGCGATATCATTAAAAATAATATCCATTATTTTTACGTAATAAATATTTAGTTATCATAAGGTAAAAACTCGTTCTGTGTTTATGTGTGGCATGGTCTTATGAGATGCCTTTTTTTTCAAAGCACGTATTTTACGTTTTCACACCAGTCCCATGACTGATTTGGAGTTTATTTTCTTTTTCCTTAAACTCCGAGTGCTTTAATTTTTTTGGATAGCCAAGTTATCAGGTTTAGTTTAGAAGAAATCTGGATGGGGCTCGAAGCATGGAGCTAGATGATTTTTCTAAGATGTTATCTATTTGCATCACACTCTTGTGCAATAGTATTCCGCAAATTACAAGGACGATATAACTCTCCATGTTTAACTCTGATAAATGTATTTCAATTTCCGCTGTAAAGATTATGTTGAAATAATATATATTTTGTTCTTGTCGTATGAGATTTTGTTCTGTCTTTCTTTTCTTGCTTACCCTTGACAATCCGCTTCTTCGGCACTTGGATTTGTGATACATGAATACCAAGGATGCATTAGTGTCGATTTTTGGAAGTCGAAGAAGTGGGTCATCACACATAGATAATAATAATAATAATTACTCATTAACAATACATAACGAAAAACTGAACGAGACAACACAAGTCAATTTCAAACAATAAAACAAAATCAAGAAAACTAACATCGATAATGCATATGGTCTAATATAAATTTAAAAACATAATAATTAATAATGCTCTCGCATTACCCTGAGTTCTAATTCAATCCGCCCATGTGCTTAGCATCATTACCATCCAACATTTACAAGCATCTTTGACTTTTTTATTAAGAATTATCCATCTTCTTTAGTTGATAATTATTCAATTTCATGCAACATTCACGACATTTTGTAGCTTCACCGTATCAACAAGCTTAGCAACATCGTTGCCTTAAGAAAAACCCGAGGACCTAAATCATGTTCTTCTTCACTTTGTTTCAATCATAATTTCAACGTCATCGCAAAAGGCTATAACGACTTGGAATTTCACTGCTTTAATTTATGAATATTTAACTAAAATTAAATAGTTATATATTAGTTTTTATAATTGAAATAAAACTGTTTAAGAAATAAATAATGATGGTGAAATAGTTTTTAAAATGTGTTTAGAAAAATAATTAGTTCGAAGAAAAATTGAAAATGTTACCGGAATTCGTTTTTCGAATTTTTGACTGTTTATTACTTAAAAGTTGTCAGAAATGTTGTAACTCTTTTGTATATTTACATACGTACAAATATGATAAGTTAGGGTTTTATGATGTGTGGATGTGTGTTTAGGTATATATTTATAAAAGAGATATGACATGTTATTAATATAATATAAAAAATGAAAAAGCAAGGTGAAACATATGGAAACACAAGTACACCTAAGAGTTAAATGCATGTTGGCATGGAAAAGAAGAGGGGAAGCATGTAGGGAGCATTAGTACAAGGAGGAGGAGGCTAGCATGGTGGTGTGGAAGCACATTAATGGAGGGCATGCACTTAAGGGGTAATTTGGTAATTTACTAATTTCATTTTATATAAATGAAAATCCTTAATTTCACTCATTTATTTTCCACTTCATTCTCATTATCTAAACTTGCTTAAGCTTTTCAAAAGTTTTCCATAGCGTCCATTTAGTTTTTAAATGATTAAAAAAACTATTTCTTTCTATTTTAAATTCATGAAAAAACAAAACAATGTCCAAAACCTCTTTTTTCTTTTTACAACTCTCCTCCACCTTAACTAAGCCCTCACCTCCACCGTACAAGCATAGTCGAACCATATAGCATGGTCGAATTGCCTTAGCCTTTAAGGCCACCAAAACTCCATTTTTGTTAAGAAAAAACAAAGCTCTAGGTCATTTGGAAAAGTTAGTAAGCATGGTTAGTTTTGGTTAGCTTTAAGGTAAGTAAAGCTTACACTTTACATATGTTTTTGACTTTATCTTTTAGGCTACTTGGTTGTTAAATATGATGATTACTTTGATAATAAATATTGTTATTTGGTTGTTAAGTATGTTGGATGTTTGGTTTAGACAATGTTGTAGTTGTTTTGATTATGTATGCATATGTATGTGATTGGATGTGGGGTAGTAAACTTGAAAATGAAAGTTAGCTAATTAATAGCCAGTTAATTCCTTTGCTTGTGTATGTTGATTATGTCATGGATATATGTTAGTATACTTGATTATGATGTTGTATATTAAGAAAATTTAACACTTGAATTTGTAAGGTAGTGCAACAACCAACTTTTCCGTACAGTTTAAGAAGAAAATCTGTAACATCTCTCATTCATTTGATATCTTTCTCAGTTATAGTTTCTTAGTTTCTAGTGTTACCCTTAGCTTGCTCTTTGGTTTACGTTTTAGAATTTTTGAATTATGAACCTGTAGAGTGGAAATGTGAGTAAAGGTCAGGGGTTTTGGTGGCGACTACTCCCCATAATGCCCATGCCTTATTTCCTTACTAGTTAATTTATGAAAACATTTCCATTACCCATTATTTTATTAAATTAAGCTCGGCCCTTATTAAAGTTTCAAATCTCAATCACCTTATCATTCTAATATTTACATTATTCTATTTAATTCATCTATTTAAATTTCCTAAATAATTTAATTAAAAATTAGGGGTTTACCACAATCAACCACACATGATCCACTCAAATTGAATGGATAGATATATAGTTAGGGATAAGAAAGAAGGAAGGAATAAAGAAGAGAGAAAGAAAACTAATCAATATAGAATCTCACAGCGGAATGAATAATATATAATATAAAATAATATTTACATAAAGAAAAAAGGTAATATACATAAATCAATCAGAGTATACTAACCTATTTCAGCCCAAATAGTTATAAAAACATGTCCGCACAATTGTGGATAAACTACCTATGCAGTTAATGCCCCGCTATTGCCCCGCTATTTATTTATTAATTACAATTCAATTGAATTTTAATTTTTCATTTAATTACCATTTATATATTTGTGAAAATATTAAGCACGAGTATTATATGCTATTTTAGAGTCTTCTGCTATATCCCGCTATATCCTCGTTGTATCCCCACTATGACTTTTTGCACCTCCACCCCATTGAAGATGTCAAGCGCTTTAACTAAACAGATAGATACAACGGTGAATGTAGCAAAAAAATAACCATCTATGTGAATATGTCTCTGGGCCTCCAGCTCATCTCCAGAAGCTCCAAAACATCCAGACTAATCTGTAATATGGTTGGTCTGACCTGAGCATTATAATAAAATAACACCCAATCAGTTTGGAAAACTAGCGTGAGAAAACATACCCAACTAGATTTTAATGTTATAAAAAAACTTTGAAAATCAAAAGTATCTCATAAGACCATACCGCACATAAGCATGGATGGGTTTTACCTTACGATAACCAAAACATTTCAAACGAAATTGTCGAATATTATAATAGTGCCTAAGATACAAGTACTTATTAATATTTGCCGAAATTATTACATTAATTAAGTTCCAACATAATGGGTATATAACTAAAACCGTAAAGGCTTGTACTAGATAATGGATTCCATACAATGACTGGGCTACTAGGTACCGCCCGTCATGGTGCATCTCTTGATAAAATAACACCGAGGACCTTTCCTGAATCTCCTGCCAACATAGATGTAACGACCCAACTTCCACACTCCAGGAAGTCGCATCGCTAAGAAGAAAGAAAGGGATAGAAAAGAGAAAAGAAAGTAAAGAAAGAACAGACCACATCAGAATCTCACAGCGGAATCGAATAAATTATAATATATCATATAAAACTTTACATAGTATCTTATACATCAGAGTAATACAGCTAATACAACACAAAACTAGACAGTTATAAACATCTGTCCAGCAATTACACTTCAAGTACATCAGAGAAAACAGACTCAACTCAAACACAGCGGAACCTCTAAATATATCTACACGCTGAAGCCTCCTGCTCCATTATCTCCTCCAGAAACTCGTCAAAGCAATCCTGAAACACTTGACTACTCATACGTAATATGAGTACCCAAGAGTTTAATAAAACAGAAAATAAACACTCAGGTCAGACAGGGGTCTGGCGTGAGTAAACGGGGAAAAAAGTTTCTTAACTTTAGAAAACCTTTGAAAACAAAAGGGTATCACGTAAGACTTCCCACACATAAACATGGAAAAGTTTTTACCTTACGCTAACCAAAACATTTGATAGGAAATCCAGTGATATTATAATAGTGTCTAGGGTTTTCAAGTAAATAAGAAATAGCCGAAATTGTTACATGATTAAATTCCAGCTACTAGCCACAAAAGTGGGTAATACAAACAAAACCGTAGGGTCACGTAGGGAAAATGGGTTTCCAACAATGGCAGGGCTACTGGGGTACCTCCTGTGACGACCCGCCCTTCTACTACCAGAAAGACGCATCATCGTTAAGAAAGAAGGGGTGAGAAAATAGAAAGAAAGAAGAAGAAAGAACAACAACATCAGAATCTCACAGCGAAACGGAACAAAATATAATATATCACTTAAATATTTAAAAGTTTTACATATATCAGAGGTATACAGATAATACATCAATACTACACAGTTATAACATCTGCCTAGTTAATACAACTCAATACAATACAACTCAACAATATGACTCAGAGATACCAACACAGCGGAACTAAATATATATATCTACAACGCTGAAGCCTCCTGCTCCATTGCTCCTCCAGAATTCGTCAAACCTAACCTGAATCCCTTGGCTACCCATAAAAATTTGGGTACCCGAGAGTTTATGAAAACAAAAATAAACTCCGGGTCAGACATGGGTCTGGTATGAGTAAACGGTTCAAGGTTGTTTAACTTTGAAAAAAACATTTGAAAATAAGGGTATCACATAAGACTCCCCACAAATAAATACGGGTAAGTTTTTACCTTACGCTAACCAAAACATTTCATAGGAAATCCAGTGATATTATAATAGTGTCTAGGGTTTTCAAGTAAATAGAAAATAGCCGAAATTGTTACATTCATTAAATTCCAGCTACTAGCCACAAAAGTGGGTAATACAAATCAAAACCGTAGGGTCTCGTAGGGAAAATGGATTTCCAACAATGGCAGGGCTACTGGGGTACCGCCCGTCACAGTACGGGGCCTAGATCACCGTACCGAGGATTACTCCCTTCATCCCCTGCAACACAAGGCCGGAACCATTCCTTACTGAACAGTCCGAACAAGATAAACCCCGCGGTTGTAGCTAGCAACCGCCCACTAAGCCGAAATATAAAAAGGGACATCTAGACAGGGGAAATATCTTGTCCTGCTTGGGCATGACCCACCTAACCTTGCTGCACATCCCCTGTTTTAGCCATTCCCGGTTGATGAGGCTTGAGGCTACGATTACCTTTATAGAACATATCACTTAGAATGCTCATCGTCCGCCTGACGATGTGTTGAAAGCATTCAATCCATACAAGTTCGTTCCGGGTTCGAACGAAACCGAAGGCATTATCTCGTTACACTCGTTTTGGAATCACCCTCAGAGTTAACGACGATAACCCTTGCATTCTGAAAACACCATCTCGATCTTCATTTCAGGAATCACGACCTAACGTTTAAATTGGATTGATGTGGTTTTCGGAGAATCAAATTTGATTCTTCCGATCCCGGTCTCATCAGATCCAAACGCCATTTTATGGGCCAAGTTGTCTATTTAACTTAACAGTTCAATTCAATATTAGGAATTAACATAACAGATATAACAGATAAATCATACACAGCTATCACAGATATCCATAATACATCACAACATATCACAGAAATATCATCAACAGATATCAAAGTTAATCAAATCGAATTTATCAATGCATTCCAAACAGTTTGGATTACTTTACTTAATTGATTACTTAATAATAAATTATTTTATCCTACTAAATTAATTACTGATTAAGTAACTCAATTAATCAATTTATTAATTATTCAAATTTTTAATTTATTAATTATTTACTAAACTTTTATTCATTAACTGATACTTAATTACTCAGTTAGTTAGTTAATAACTTACCTATTAAAACGAATTACTTATTCAATTGTCACAAATTACTTTAATAAATCAATTATTATCAATTTAATTAAAGTATAATTCCTATTAATCGTTTAACTAGATTTCCATTAATTAACCTCAAGTAATTAACTAATGTTATTAAGATTTAAATTGCTTATCATATAATTTATTTCTAATTAGAAAAAATAAATAAAATAAATTAAGGTTATCAATTTAAGATTTCAAATACAAATTACTTAACACCCTAATTTCATATTATTACTCATATATCTTTTCTTACTTATCAACCTTTAATTAAAATACTAACTTAACTAACTAACAATACTTAATTAACTAAGTTAAACAATGGTACAACAGCCATTTGGGGAAGGTACCGAGACCGCATCAATTTTTACTCGAGGAAACTCGAGTTTTTCCTCGTGACTCTCCCGTGCGTTTCCCTTCTCTCACTCGCTATCTTCTTCTCCTTCCTGTATCTTACCTTCTTCATATCTCTTTTTTTTAAGTAAAATGAAACTGCAGTAACACACACACGAGAAAAAAAAGCCCGAAGACTCGATCGAAGCAACACTCGAATTTCTCGAGTACGCGCACGCGACCACCCCAGATAAAAACATGCCAGGCACCACTTCGCCACCGTGCACGTGCATGGTGGCTCGCCTCCCCTGCGGCGACCCACTACCGTACCCACAAACCACAAATCATCCTAAGTATCACAATCGAACCCCAGTTTTACAATTACAAGTTGAAAACAAATTTTGACCTGCAGTTCGAACATGGCAACAAAACCCCCACCGTCCAAAACCTTCGTGCGGCCACCACCCATCGCCGGAGGCGATGAAACTCCACCAGTACGACACTCACATTCCCCTCTAATTCCACCAAAAGGCGCGATGCGCTCGATCAAAGTACGGCGATAAAGCCAAAATTTTACAAAGCATAGAAAAACATAAGCACTAAACCCTACTCTTGATTCAATCCCAAAATCCCTACATTCGAAATTTTTTTCGACATTTTTCTTGAATCATATGGTTTACAGTCTTGCTTCTTGTAAATTTACAGAAGTTAAAATTGACTAAATCTTCTAGAATTGACAAAAACCCCACATAGTTTCATTTTAAAACTGTACCTTTGATCTTTACTTAAAAATCAAGTTTTTATGTTAAAAATCATAGTTATGTATATGAACTCTAAATATGTTATTCAATTTACAAATTTAAATGTTCAAAATTTGGCCTTTGGTTTCTTTTACCTGAGATTTGAAGAAAACAGTGTTACATTTTACTGTTATGGTTCTAACATAATCTCAGACTTTGTTTTATGTTAAACAATTGGAATTACTTACATCTTTTAGGTTTAAAATCAATTCAAGTGGAAGAGTATTAAATCTTTCACTTCTTCTATTCAGAAGTTCAGAAGCTAGAACAGAACAGTCACAGAAGCTTCCAGTGTATAAGATAAGTACATGTTCATCTATATTCAATATATATATAGCAATCACACATATCAGAAACTGATTATCATGTTTAAAATTTAAGAAAGTATGTTTACTCACCAGAGCTAGCTCTGAACAGAAGGTGATGTTGAAGAAAAGACTGCAGGTGAATTTTTTTCTTTTTTCTTTTATTGTTTTCTGGAATTCTTCTTTTCCTCCTCTGTTTCTTTTCTTTGTTTTTTTTTTCTGTTTTGAATTGTGTTTATTTGCAAAGCCAGAATGTCTCAAGTTTGCTTTAGGCTTAGTTTTAGTGTTTTTAAATGAACTGATGATATGCTTGGTGTGTATATATATATATATATATATAGAAGCTATTATGCAGTAGGCTTTAACTGGACAGTTATATGTGTTTGTATTTCCATTTTTCTTCTTATTGGCTAAGTAAACATCTGCAGTATGAAATGACATATGGATTTCGGCTGTGTACTATACTTAAACAAAATGTTATGCTATTAAATGTTTATGCTTTTTAATTATAACATCAAGTAATTAATGTCTGTTGATAGTTGTAATTTAGTACAAAGATATTTGTTTATTGTTGAACTGAGTACTTGTCTCCTTATGCATATAAAATCTTTACTGTAGCAAATATATCTAATTTGTTACTTAGTTAGTTTACAAGTTAAAATTTTTTTTTGACTTCCTGTACATATAGATATTTGTATAAAATTATCATTTTGCAATTATCCTATGGCTTGTATAGGAAGCTACTTTTTCTATGATATTTGCTGTATATAAAAGCTTGTTTGACAAAAGCTTGTTTTATAATCTTCTAGCCTAATTAATTCATGTACATATGTGTCTGATTTACTGTTATACCTTGACTGACTTTGTTTCATCCATATTTATTTGGTTTGATTTGAATAATATGTAGGTTGTAATTATGGGTTTTCTTATGTTCACACACTTGTATTTATATAGTTCAAGTTATAACTTATATTCGTATATTTATTACTTTAGTTACATTCTATAATTTGTGATTATGTTTTCTTCTAGTTTTATGTTTATATTTATAATCATTTATTTGGTTTTATATTTATGTGTTAAATTTCCATGTTTATGTTCAATATTTTCTATGTTTGTTTCTTTTAAACATTATCATTTCCATTTCATTTTATCGGTATACTAAATTAAATATCAACCATACAAAATCTTTGATTTTAGTGTAAAAGACAGCTTTTGTTTTAAATGGTTTCCGAAGCATTCTATTTTAAAATTCTCAAATCAAAACTTTCTTTTATAAAACATATAACTGTTAAATATCCAAGATCTTATCAATTAAAACATTGACAAGCTTATACTAAATTTAAATTAAATTAAATATTCATTAAAATATGCTGTCAAAAATTCCGGGTCGTTACATTCCTCCCCCCTTAAAAGAATTTCGTCCCCGAAATTTAAACAACAGTTAATTTAAAAGCTATTATTCCAATCATATAAACATACATATTATTCATACAATAACAAACAAACAAACAGTCTACTCTAACAAACATCACTAGTTATCCGAACATAAATCCGGATAAGCTTTTCTAAAATTATCGAGAGTTTGTCTCTCGATGATCAATAATCCAAACTGGATTCCTGGCCACAATTAAATTCGACTCAACTTCCAATTTCCTGAATTACTGGTTTAACAATTATTGATGAATCATGAATAAATTTTCCTGA
The DNA here is from genome assembly GCA_030765085.1 of Allium cepa. NCBI lineage: Eukaryota > Viridiplantae > Streptophyta > Magnoliopsida > Asparagales > Amaryllidaceae > Allium > Allium cepa. The sequence goes on from CM060941.1 coordinate 516,276,146, forward strand.
GATATAAGGAATACACAATAAATTTCAGACATCCATTCTAGAAATTAAATTCTGAAATTCACAGTATTAACTCTTTCCAAATTTATTGACTTCTTTACAGAATTTCCATATCTATTCAATCAAGCCCGTACGATGTACATATATCATTCGTACGCAATATCAAATCCAATCGCTCGAGCACACAATTTCATTTCCGAACTAGTATTGTCCACCCGACTTCCTAGTACGGACTCAAAACTGGTTTCTTGATCAGCAACTGCCATTCTCCTTGCATAGTCACAACTATGATAGAGAATTTCCAGCATCAATCAAAATCCAAATCCATGGTTCGTCGTCGAAAATCGAGTGAAAAATCCCAACTCGGATCGATATAACTATCTCGAAATTCTGTGCTCGAATCTGGATCTAATTGCTACGTGAATAAAATCATATACGCACATCCTACGTATTTATATCAATTGATTATCAACCATATCAATTTTCTTTTTATTCACATTATTTTGATTTATATCCACTTGAAATAATTAATTTTTTTTCAATATCAAATTTTACTTAAGAGTTTCACCATCCATTTCTTAAGTTTTGATATAAGCATTATATATTCCCTTATATTATTACTCTATCACCATAACCTTTATATCCTCTTATATTCACTTATTTTCAATTTCCTGTGAATTTCAATTTATTTCCAACTCTGAATATTGAACCTTTATTGACTATCTCCATTTAAAACTGATTCCGATTATTATTATTTTCAAATTAGTTTCTTTCATTAGTTTACTTTAAATTTTCAATTTGAAATTGTTTTGTTGCTATTTTTTTTTATAGTTTTCAAGCTTTGAAAAGCTTTGACATATTCTCCATTACATATTTTCATAAGCACAAATGTAGGGTTCCAATCCTCAACACAATTAATTTCAATCAATTCTCAAACCATTCCCTTTTAATTAAAAGGAATTTACAACTTACTTGCTTATATAATCCATTTAAGCAAAACAAACTCATATTCAAAATCATCTTATTTTGCTTCCAATAATTCATAGAATTTTATTCAATCTTATTAACTTCAAACAACCCATTTCCTTAGACAATTTAACAATATCATTGTGATTAAATAATCACTTAAGCTTAATAACAAATCTTAAATTGATTTCAATTCAATTTACACTTGATTCCATCCCAATTAAATTATTCACAATCCTTCTATTGCATTTTCTTTTATTTCAAAAGTTTGATTCCAAACCATTTTATTAAATTTGACAATCCATATTTTAAATTAATCATCTCACAATTTATTTAAGTCATCAACTGTTTCACTTAATAACTTAAGTTCATTCTATTCCACCAATTCCCATTCAAATCTTTGATTTTATTTTCACTTAATCAAATCCCACTATTTACTAATCTATTTGATTAGTTTATTCTTTTATCCATCCTTAAATTGTTAATTTACATTAACAATTCATTATTGAATTTATAGTAAAGTCATTCAATTTATGCTTGAATTAGATTTGTTTATAACTCACACCATTTCTATTTAAATCCAATTCACTACTTACTTTGGTTTTACATTTACTTATTTATTTAAGAATTTTTATTCTATTCAAAATTATTTATGACTCGACTTAGTTCATTTAAATTCAATTTTTATTTTAACTCATCTTCAGTTAAATTTAGCTACTTACCATTTCTTACATTTATTTCTCAATATATGAGCTCAAAACTTATTTGTTTCCTTAAAAGTTTATATCACTCATTTGGGTCATTTCATTTTACAACCACAAATTTCAGATTATATATATAACACATAGCATCTTAAGGTATAAATTTTCTCCTCACAATTTATTATCATTTTACCTTCAAATATTATATCCAATTAAGTTCATTTTGAACTTCAATTTCATTTAACTTTATCTCGGGTTAAGCTCCAATATGTTCCCTATTGTCATTTACTTAAATTAAATTTTAATTCCCGAATTAAAATTCCCAATTTCATCATATTAATATCAACTTTACTTTATAAATTCAATAGTTGATCCATTTAAACCTTCCACATTATCTGAATAGAATTTTTCTTAAAATTCAATTGCCCGGTTTCCATTTCCAAAACCAATTTGAAATGATAACTACACATACCTACTTGGTATATCAATTCAAATTTGCAACTTTCAAACACTTATTTTCACCAAAATAAATTTTCTTCTTTTGAAAATTTTAAAATAACTTGCATGCCCAACAACCACAAGCAATATCATAACCCACAATATTTTTCCAAAACAAGATTCCATTATTCCCTTTAAATCTTTGGATAAACCTTTCAAACATTCCCAAGATTTTAAATTTCCAAATCCTTTGTTTAAATTCATTTAAACACTATCAAATTTCTGGGACTTCAATTCTTGTTTAATCTAATTTTAGTTATATTCCTTATGTATTAAAGATCATACTTAGACGATTTTATTTGTTTAAAGACCCCTCAAATTTAAATTTTTTATTTGATTGTACTATTAACAATCAAACATCCAAGTATATATATTTATTTCAGAAAATATTTCTTTATATCAAAATATAATTTTGGGTAAAATTATTTCATTTACCCTACTTTAAAAATCAATATTGTGTCGAATTGCTCTATTTGAGTGTTTAGAAACCCCTTCGATACAGTTTTCGAGGCTGTGCCGATGATGGTCCATATACCACTCAATAAATCAATCAACGCAATATAAAACCATTTTATATTCACTAACAAATGCGCGCTCATATCTATTAATACAATCAAACTCATTTTAGAGTTCTACTGTCTCTATTTTATGAGTAATTCTTACCAGAGCCAAGGTTATCACCAACCCATGCTCTGATACCAACTGTGACGACCCGCCCTTCTACTACCAGAAAGATGCATCATCATTAAGAAAGAAGGGGTGAGAAAATAGAAAGAAAGAAGAAGAAAGAACAACAACATCAGAATCTCACAGCGGAACGGAACAAAATATAATATATCACTTAAATATTTAAAAGTTTTACATATATCAGAGGTATACAGATAATACATCAATACTACACAGTTATAACATCTGCCTAGTTAATACAACTCAATACAATACAACTCAACAATATGACTCAGAGATACCAACACAGCGGAACTAAATATATATATCTACAACGCTAAAGCCTCCTGCTCCATTGCTCCTCCAGAATTCGTCAAACCTAACCTGAATCCCTTGGCTACCCATAAAAATTTGGGTACCCGAGAGTTTATGAAAACAAAAATAAACTCCGGGTCAGACATGGGTCTGGTATGAGTAAACGGTTTAAGGTTGTTTAACTTTGAAAAAAACATTTGAAAATAAGGGTATCACGTAAGACTCCCCACAAATAAATACGGGTAAGTTTTTACCATACGCTAACCAAAACATTTCATAGGAAATCCATTGATATTATAATAGTGTCTAGGGTTTTCAAGTAAATAGAAAATAGCCGAAATTGTTACATTCATTAAATTCCAGCTACTAGCCACAAAAGTGGGTAATACAAATCAAAACCGTAGGGTCTCGTAGGGAAAATGGATTTCCAACAATGGCAGGGCTACTGGGGTACCGCCCATCACAGTACGGGGCCTAGATCACCGTACCGAGGATTACTCCCTTCATCCCCTGCAACACAAGGCCGGAACCATTCCTTACTGAACAGTCCCGAACAAGATAAACCCCGCGGTTGTAGCTAGCAACCGCCCACTAAGCCGAAATATAAAAAGGGACATCTAGACAGGGGAAATATCTTGTCCTGCTTGGGCATGACCCACCTAACCTTGCTGCACATCCCCTGTTTTAGCCATTCCCGGTTGATGAGGCTTGAGGCTACGATTACCTTTATAGAACATATCACTTAGAATGCTCATCGTCCGCCTGACGATGTGTTGAAAGCATTCAATCCATACAAGTTCGTTCCGGGTTCGAACGAAACCGAAGGCATTATCTCGTTACACTCGTTTTGGAATCACCCTCAGAGTTAACGACGATAACCCTTGCATTCTGAAAACACCATCTCGATCTTCATTTCAGGAATCACGACCTAACGTTTAAATTGGATTGATGTGGTTTTCGGAGAATCAAATTTGATTCTTCCGATCCCGGTCTCATCAGATCCAAACGCCATTTTATGGGCCAAGTTGTCTATTTAACTTAACAGTTCAATTCAATATTAGGAATTAACATAACAGATATAACAGATAAATCATACACAGCTATCACAGATATCCATAATACATCACAACATATCATAGAAATATCATCAACAGATATCAAAGTCAATCAAATCGAATTTATCAATGCATTCCAAACAGTTTGGATTACTTTACTTAATTGATTACTTAATAATAAATTATTTTATCCTACTAAATTAATTACCGATTAAGTAACTCAATTAATCAATTTATTAATTATTCAAATTTTTAATTTATTAATTATTTACTAAACTTTTATTCATTAACTGATACTTAATTACTCAGTTAGTTAGTTAATAACTTACCTATTAAAACGAATTACTTATTCAATTGTCACAAATTACTTTAATAAATCAATTATTATCAATTTAATTAAAGTATAATTCCTATTAATCGTTTAACTAGATTTCCATTAATTAACCTCAAGTAATTAACTAATGTTATTAAGATTTAAATTGCTTATCATATAATTTATTTCTAATTAGAAGAAATAAATAAAATAAATTAAGGTTATCAATTAAAGATTTCAAATACAAATTACTTAACACCCTAATTTCATATTATTACTCATATATCTTTTCTTACTTATCAAACTTTAATTAAAATACTAACTTAACTAACTAACAATACTTAATTAACTAAGTTAAACAATGGTACAACAGCCATTTGGGGAAGGTACCGAGACCGCATCAATTTTTACTCGAGGAAACTCGAGTTTTTCCTCGTGACTCTCCCGTGCGTTTCCCTTCTCTCACTCTCTATCTTCTTCTCCTTCCTGTATCTTACCTTCTTCATATCTTTTTTTTTTAAGTAAAATGAAACAGCAGTAACACACACACGAGAAAAAAAAGCCCGAAGACTCGATCGAAGCAACACTCGAATTTCTCGAGTACGCGCACGCGACCACCCCAGATAAAAGCATGCCAGGCACCACTTCGCCACCGTGCACGTGCACGGTGGCTCGCCTCCCCTGCGGCGACCCACTATCATACCCACAAACCACAAATCATCCTAAGTATCACAATCGAACCCCAGTTTTACAATTACAAGTTGAAAACAAATTTTGACCTGCAGTTCGAACATGGCAACAAAACCCCCACCGTCTAAAACCTTCGTGCGGCCACCACCCATCGCCGTAGGCGATGAAACTCCACCAGTACGACACTCACATTCCCCTCTAATTCCACCAAAAGTCGTGATGCACTCGATCAAAGTACGGCGATAAAACCAAAATTTTACAGAGCATAGAAAAACATAAGCACTAAACCCTACTCTTGATTCAATCCCAAAATCCCTACATTCGAAAAAATTTTCGACATTTTTCTTGAATCATATGGTTTACAGTCTTGCTTCTTGTAAATTTACAGAAGTTAAAATTGACTAAATCTTCTAGAATTGACAAAAACCCCACATAGTTTCATTTTAAAACTGTACCTTTGATCTTTACTTAAAAATCAAGTTTTTATGTTAAAAATCATAGTTATGTATATGAACTCTAAATATGTTATTCAATTTACAAATTTAAATGTTCAAAATTTGGCCTTTGGTTTCTTTTACCTGAGATTTGAAGAAAACAGTGTTACATTTTACTGTTATGGTTCTAACATAATCTCGGACTTTGTTTTATGTTAAACAATTGGAATTACTTACATCTTTTAGGTTTAAAATCAATTCAAGTGGAAGAGTATTAAATCTTTCACTTCTTCTATTCAGAAGTTCAGAAGCTAGAACAGAACAGTCACAGAAGCTTCCAGTGTATAAGATAAGTACATGTTCATCTATATTCAATATATATATATATAGCAATCACACATATCAGAAACTGATTATCATGTTTAAAATTTAAGAAAGTATGTTTACTCACCAGAGCTAGCTCTGAACAGAAGGTGATGTTGAAGAAAAGACTGCAGGTGAATTTTTTTCTTTTTTCTTTTATTGTTTTCTGGAATTCTTCTTTTCCTCCTCTGTTTCTTTTCTTTGTTTTTTTTTTCTGTTTTGAATTGTGTTTATTTGCAAAGCCAGAATGTCTCAAGTTTGCTTTAGGCTTAGTTTTAGTGTTTTTAAATGAACTGATGATATGCTGGGTGTATATATATATATATATATATATATATATATATATATAGAAGCTATTATGCAGTAGGCTTTAACTGGACAGTTATATGTGTTTGTATTTCCATTTTTCTTCTTATTGGCTAAGTAAACATCTGCAGTATGAAATGATATATGGATTTCGGCTGTGTACTATACTTAAACAAAATGTTATGCTATTAAATGTTTATGCTTTTTAATTATAACATCAAGTAATTAATGTCTGTTGATAGCTGTAAATTAGTACAAAGATATTTGTTTATTGTTGAACTGAGTACTTGTCTCCTTATGCATATAAAATCTTTGCTGCAGCAAATATATCTAATTTGTTTCTTAGTTAGTTTACAAGTTAAATTTTTTTTTTGACTTGCTGTACATATAGATATTTGTATAAAATTATCATTTTGTAATTATGCTATGGCTTGTATAGGAAGCTACTTTTTCTATGATATTTGCTGTATATAAAAGCTTGTTTGACAAAAGCTTGTTTTATAATCTTCTAGCCTAATTAATTCATGTACATATGTGTCTGATTTACTGTTATACCTTGACTGACTTTGTTTCATCCATATTTATTTGGTTTGATTTGAATAATATGCAGGTTGCAATTATGGGTTTTCTTATGTTCACACACTTGTATTTATATAGTTCAAGTTATAACTTATATTCGTATATTTATTACTTTAGTTACATTCTATAATTTGTGATTATGTTTTCTGCTAGTTTTATGTTTATATTTATAATCATTTATTTGGTTTTATATTTATGTGTTAAATTTCCATGTTTATGTTCAATATTTTCTATGTTTGTTTCTTTTAAACATTATCATTTCCATTTCATTTTATCGGTATACTAAATTAAATATCAACCATACAAAATCTTTGATTTTAGTGTAAAAGACAGCTTTTGTTTTAAATGGTTTCCGAAGCATTCTATTTTAAAATTCTCAAATCAAAACTTTCTTTTATAAAACATATAACTGTTAAATATCCAAGATCTTATCAATTAAAACATTGACAAGCTTATACTAAATTTAAATTAAATTAAATATTCATTAAAATATGCTGTCAAAAATTCCGGGTCGTTACACCGCCCGTCACAGTACGTGGCCTAGATCACCGTACCGAGGAGCCACCCTAACTCCCCTGCAACACAAAACCGGGCCCGTTCCTTACTGAACAGTTCCGAACAAGACCACCCCGCAGATTGGTCGTCACCAACTGCCACACAACCGAAATATAAAGGGACCTCTAGACAGGAGTAAATCTTGCTCTCAAGTGGGTGCGACCCACGAAGCTTTGCCGCACCTCCCCTGTTTTAGCCATCCCCGGTTGATGAGGCTTGAGGTTACGATTACCTTTATAGGACACATCAAATCTTAGAATGCTCATCGTCCACCTGACGATGTTCTGAAAGCATTCAATCCATACAAGTTCGTTCCGGGTTCGAACGAAACCGAAGGCATTATCTCATTACACTCGTATTGGAATCACCCTCAGAGTTAACGACGATAACCCTTGCACTCTAAATCTCCATCTCGAATCTATAAGCACTATTCCGTCAACTCACTCCGGAATCACCCACAGAGTTATACTGACGTATAGCCCTTACACCTCGAGTCTTCACTTGCTCCACTTGGATTAACGACCTAACGTTTAATTGGAATCGATGTGGTTTTCGGGTATCCAAATATGGAAACCCGATCCCGGTCTCACCGAAACCAAATGCCATCTTAATGTCCAAGTTATACTTAAGGGTTTTAAACAATTAACTTATTTCATTGTTATCTACTTTACACAGATAGATAAACTACATCTCACAGTAGATAAGCACATTCATATCATAACAGATAATCTGTATCATCCATAAACAGATAATCATTCAACCAAATAATCCATTTCAAACTATCATACTTAAACCAATCATCCATATCATACAGATACAACTAGTCTCATTACTGAGATCACAACCATTCAATTAATAGCATCCATAAGCAAAGATTCATTAACCATCAATTATAATTAATTTAAAATGAATTAAATTAATTACAACTATCTCTAATTAATTTAAATTAAATTAAATTAATTAACACATTTAAATCTTGCTTAACATCCATTAATTAATTAACCCAGTTAATAAATTCACATCCTATTCAACTTGATTAAACATCTTTGATTAATCCTTCACTAATTACAATAAGTAATTAGTCCTTAATAAATTTTATAAATTAATTAACCTTAATCATAAGTAATTAACATTTAATTACTTCAATTATTAATTAATTATAATTAATTATATTTATCCTTAATTAGTTACAATTAATTAACCACTAAATTAATTAATATTTAATTAAATGATCATTAATTACATCATTAATTAAAATAATTAATGATCTCTAATATTTAATAAATTACTTAATTAATTGCATTTAGTAATTAATCCAATTATTAATCACCTTGATTAATATTAAATTAAGTAATTAACTATCTTTAATTACTTATTTACAAATTAATTATCCAATAATTAATCATTAATTAATTCCTTAATTAATTACTAAAGTAATTGTCCAAATTATTAATTACATTCCAGTAATTATCATTATTACTTCTCTAAATAATCCTGCTCCACTAATTACATTAAGTAATTACATTCTTAAAATCATTAGATGATTTATTAAAATTAATTAAACTAAATTAATTAACTTAAATAAATCACAATATTAAAATTAATTACAATAAGTAATTAATTCCTTAATTTCTTAACAAATTCCAATCAATTAGATTAAATTAATTAATCTAGTTAATTATCCAAAATTAATTTCCTTAATCAATTACTAAATTATCCTTAGATAATTATCATCATTTATTTATTAACACATTTCATTAATTATATACTTAAGAAAATTTAAATTAGATTAATTATCAAAATTAATCTAAACCATTATTCAAAATCAAATAATTAAGTAAACCCCTAATTATCTTAAAGATTTTCAAAATAATCAAATTACTTATCAAATGTCTCATTTAAATTCAAAATGTATTAAAACAATACATTTCTAAAATTTAATTCAAATTCCAATTTTATTTAAAGATTCAAATGTTTAATTATTTAAACATTGATCTAAATTAAATAATAATAAAACCTTACAATAAAATGAATGTTAAGAACATTCATTACCTAACAATAAAGAAAGATTTAAAATTAATTACTTGATTAAAATAGACTAAGCCTTTGAAAATAGATTGATTTGTTTGACTTCAAATCAACATTAAACACTTCATATTTATTCAAGTATTAAAGAATAAATTCTTCAAGTTTTAAAACTTACTTGAAATCAAATTTTATTTCCAAATCTATTTTTAAACATTTGCACATGTTCATTTTTTTTTACAAACTGGTTTTGAAATCAAAACTGTTCCAAAGAAATTTGAAACTGTTTTTAACTAAATTTCAAAACCAATTTAAATCTTGTTAAAAACGTTCAAATCTGCTCAAAATTTAAAACTCAAATAAACTGTTTTTAATCAAAAATCAGGTTTAAAAGATAACCTGAAACTATTTTAAATCTTGACTTAAACCCAGATTCAATTTTTTTTAAAATTTAAGATTTTCATTTTCAAAAACTTTAAATTTCAAACTACATTTTAATTCAGTTTTCAACTTCCACTAAAATCAAATTCCCACACAAAAATTTAAATTTCATTCAAATGCTAGAATTTGCAAAGCTACAGGATTTCAAACCTGAAACTGTTTTGTTTTAAAACTTGATTTAAAACAGAATTTAATCTTGTTTAAATTTAAAAATTTCATTTTTAAAAACTTTGAATTTCAAACCTCATTTGAAATTAGATTTAACTTCCACTTAAATCAGATTCTAACTAAAAATATAATATGAATTCACTTAACTAAAAGCTGCAAAATTTATTCTCAGGCTTCAAACCTGCAAACTGTTTTAAACTCCTGATTTAAAAAAAAAAATCTTGTTTAAATTTAAGATTCTTATTTTTAAAAACTTTGAATTCAAAACTACATTTGAATTCAGTTTCTACTTCCATCTAAAATCAAATTTCCATACTAAAATTAAAATTTCATTCAACATGAAAAACTGCAAACAACTTTCAGGTTTAAAACCTGAAACAGTTTTAATTTTGATTTAAACCCAAACTTTAAACTTGTCTAAGACATTTCATCTTTTAAAACTTTGAATTTCAAACTCTATTTGAATTCAGCTTCAACTTATACATGAATCAAACTCCTGCACTTGAATTTGATTTCCATTCAACATTAAAAAAAACTGTGAAAGCTCTCTGTATAAACCTGTAGCCAAAAGCCCGAGACACTCAACCAAATACTTCGAGTTTCCATCCATGTTTCTTCGAGTCAAAAATAAAAATACCCGAGCAATGACCCGAGTTAAAACCCTGCACACTACTAATAATTCACCTGAGTTCCACTGCAACCAAGACCAATCTGTCAACCCCATAAATTCCACCTCCAGCCACCATCATCGACACAACCTTGGATATAGCTTCCTTTACACTCCCTACTCAACCTCTCAAATTCCTAACCCACTTAATGCAACATAGAGCATATGCAGATACTAAGAACTGCACACTAAAAATCAGGCTTTTGAAAACCTAGAAACCTCAATTCAATCACCATCTCCTCTGACATAAATTTCTGACCCTCTACACCTACCAACCTCCCTGCATCCCACCTCCAAAAAGACTCAGAGCTTCCATGATTCACTAGAAACTCAAACAAACCCAAAAAAAAACCCAATCTGTTTAACACAGAAATGTTCACTCTCTTGTGAAATAAAAATGTAATATTTGTTCCCAAATCTATGAATTCAATCTTGCATTCTGTGTCACTGTTTTAATGTTTTTAGAAGTTTGATATTTGTTTCATTTCAAATGTTCACTGCAGAGTTGTTTCCAGAAAGAAACAGACCTCCATTTCTAATCTAATCATCATTTTATAAAACCTGTATTAAAATTAAACAACATGCCCTGTTTATACATATTATTTTCTAACAAAATTACTCAAGTGAATAAAGTTTCCTATTAATACATATTTTAAGACAGAAAACTGTAAATTAGGATTTCTGATATTCCATACATATATATCATATTGATCGCAACAGAATCATACAAGCATCCAAATCTTATAAATTCACATGCAACATATATATTCAACTCCTTGCAGAAATAAATAAATAAATAGATAACAAGGCAGTTCTAATCACCCAGATTTCTAATTAAGGTGAACTAATATTTCATTCAGGAAATTTATAAAATTTTAACTTAAAAGAAACTGTTTTTAAAACAAAAAGTTCACTCACCTTAAATTGAAGATGTAGAACAAACTAGATGCAAAGCAATTTGATGCAGAAAATAATTTAGCTGCAGATTCCAATTTCCAGGAACTGTTTTTCAAATGCATGATGAACCTGGATGCCATTAGCAAGTTGATGTTGCTTTACTTGATGATGTAGATTGTATGCAGACTCCATTCTAAATTTTGATTTGAAGTTGATCTTTGCAGATTTGTTATTTGCAGGTTTCAAAGTTGAATGCAGAGATTGATTTGCAGAATTATATTTGTATTTGGTTTGCAGATTTGAGAATTGAAGAGAGAGATTGCAGATTTTAAAACATGCAATCTGTTTTGGGGTTTTGATCGTTACTGAAATATGATTTCCTCAGGTTTCCAAATGAGAAAATGGTTTGAACAAAATGAATTTCTAAATTTTCTTATCTAAAACAATTTATTTCAAAAATAAAATTAACATGCCACTTGTTATCTTATAGTGTAGATTAATTACAAGTGTCTCTTTATGTTTTAAGAGTTTAACACATATGCATGTTAATATTTAAAAGCCATTTCTAAATTTTATATGTATTTGAATTATCTTAAAACTATTTCTAATTTGTTTTAGCAAGTTACAAATGTTTTATTAACATTAGTTTTTAAATAAAAACATATATGTTTCTTTATAAAACTATACACTTATATTTTAATGCTTGTTTAATTATTTTTAAAATAATTATTCTTTATAAAACTAAATTTCAAAAGAAAAGCAATTTTAAAATAAAAAAAACAAAATTTTATTATAAAACAAAATTTTAAACTAAACAAATTATTACTTATATTTTATGAAAATTATAAGAAAGATTTTTAAAACAGACTTTTGAAAAGTTTACAATACTAATTTAAATTAATTTAAATCCTTTTACAATTTATTCATTTATATATAAATTAGAAAATACCCTTTATTAAATAATAAATTAAAATTAAAAACCAAATCTTCCATTTACAATGTATAAGCATTTATACATCATAAATAAAATACTTTTAAATCAGTTAAGAAAGATTATTTATTACTTAAATATTTTTGACTTTTGAAAACAATATCATTTGACAAACTAAATAATTATTAATTTTCAAAAGAGAATTCTAGTTTGAATTAAATTATTAAATCAATATTTCACATTTTAAAATAATTACCAATGAAATTATTAAATAATTATTGCCTAAATTTCTGGGACATCACAATAGAACTGGCCTACCACTTGATTAGTAGTACAGAATATGATCACCCCTCCGTTAGTGGATCCCGAAGCGTATAAATAAGAGATGATATCTACTCTAGATTGGGATGATCATACCCTACTTAGGAGCGACCCACTTAGCCCAACTGCATCTCCACTATTTTTGTCATTCCCGGTTGATGAGGCTTGAGGCTATGTTTTACCTTTAATATAGCACTTTCTACTTGGAATGCTAACACTGCCCTCCTAACAACAATGCAATGCCAGCATTCATCCATACAAGTTCGTTCTAGGGCTGAACAAAATGCTTGAGAGCTACGTCTTCAATTCCATCGTCTTCAAGATGTCTTCACTTTGAAATGCTTAAGTTGGGTTAAAGTGGTTTTTTGGATAACATATCTGATCTCGGTTTCTTCGAAACAACTTTTTGATAAGTTTTAGTAAACTCAACCCCGATTCTTTAGGAATTAAACAGTAAAAGATAGGAGCGGAGATCACCTACTTACAGTGTTCGATGCATTTCCTTATCATTTGTCCTAGGCGAACGAAACAAGATTTATATACACAGTACAGCATCATCGGAGATGATTGTGCCATATAACTCAGTGTTTCTCCTAAATATTTCCAAAGTCACATTTTGGTCCATATTTGATAGTCGATTATTTAACTATCAAAAAACACTCATTCAAATAAGTAATTTAATTCCATAAGAAAATAAACCTTGTTCCTTAATTAATCTTTTTATTGGTTAAATTCAATTTGTAAAAATTTGTATCAAAATTCTTTTACAATGATATTTATCCACACATTCCTATATTTCAATACTGGGAAAAATATTCATAGACTTAGCTCAACGGTATAAGTATATTCACCAAACCCTGAGGAAGATTTTGTTTTTATACAATTCTAAATCGTTTATAAATACCATTATAATTTCTAAAACCTTTTATAACTATTTTGTAAATCTCTGGTACCATTTATCTTCCAAAAATCATTTAGGACCCTTTATAACCCATAAATCCATTTATAAAACTCTTCTTATAAAGCTATAAACCCATTTCTAAAATCTTTTTATAAATATCTAAAACCATCTTTAAAACCCTTTTCACCTTAACTAATCTTCCTTTAAGTTTCTAGACCATATTATAAAACTTCTCTTACAAACTCACATTTGTTTATAAAACTTTATTTATAAATCTTGGAACATTTATAAATAATTTCTAATCATTTACTTGAAGACACTATTATATATAATAATAGTTATTAACAATAAACGTAATAAATAAATAATTATTATTAACTTCAAAACAACTTAAAAATAATATTTCATTATTTCAAAACGTTATTAAATAAACTAAAATGATTAATCTGTTTCATGACTAAAAATAATAATAATTAACTTCCAGATTACTATTAATAATCATTTTTATTATTCTCATACCATATTAATTAATTGAATAGTTAACTTTTCAAAATAATAACATATTAATAAATACCTTTAAAACTACATTGAATATAAATAAAAAAATTTAAAAAAATTAGTTATAAATAAATAAGTTTAAAACAATATAAATTATAGATAAATAATTTTAAAACAATATTAAACTATAAATAAATAAATTTAAAACAATATTAAAGTATAAATAAATAATTTTTAAACAATATTAAATATAAATTGATAATTTTTGAAAAATATTAAATTATAAATAAATAGTTTTAAAATCGTAAATAAATAGGTTGAAAAAGAAGAGAAATTAAATTTTTAAGACAAAATATTTATGAAACCCAATTTCGGATTTAAAATCATTTCCTATGACAAAACTAATTCTAATTCAAATTGCAATTTGTAGTATTTATAAAAATACTAATATAAGGCCAATATCTACCAAATGCTCAACCAATATTGATATTCATTTTTTATCACTATAGGATTTAAGTTTCAGATATATAAAAATGTCATAACTAAAGAGCCAAAAATCAGGTTTAATATCCATTAATTCATATGATGAGAATATTATTGAAATTAAAATCAATAATAGCGAGGAATCATGTTAGATCCCTCCAACCTATTTCCCCCCGCATCACATCTCATATATATCAGCACGCGCACACATAGTCACATACAAATACATATACATACATATATATAACGAACGGTGGTGAGGAATCATGTTGGATCCCTCCAATCTGTTTTCCCCTGAATCATAGCTCGTATATGATTATATAATATGGGTCATCCGATACTAGGCAAGTATATATATAAGGTCATCCACTTCAGGGGTGGGAATAAATCCAAACAATATGATAAAACGGTAAATCATCCAAACATCCAATCAACAATTTTTATCAACTATACAATGTTTTTGATTAGCCAAAAAGGTGAGATTAACACATAGAAATTTCTGTTGCCACCGAGGAGTTTTGGGTTGCTATAATGACCGAACGACGTCATATTTTAGCTCAATTTCAACTATCTTCAAATTCATCAAAACTGGTTCCATCTTGATGCCTTCGCCATCTCGATCGCAATGCAAAAATCCATGCCTCAAGTGGATCTGCCCTCTTTGCCCCTTTCGATGGGGTCGAAAGGTATTATGATGCTAATTTTACCTTTGTTCTCGAAAGGTTAGAACAATTAAATGATTTAATCTTTCGATAACGAGCTCTCGTCAAGGTTGAGGAGTTTCAAAGCTTTCGACTACCAGCTTTCGACAAGGCTGGAACTCTTCGACCTTATAACGGCTTTCACCCATTTTTGTCGAAACGTTTAAAGTACATATGAATCAAACCTGAAACCTTTCGACTTCGATGGGTTGAACATGTTTTAACAATATTAACCAGACCTTTTGAAAAAATCATCAGCACTATTATTTTACTTTGTTACTTTGAATTATTAGTTTTAACAATGTCAAAAGGTCTTGCTGTCTAACCTTATGTTGCATTTGAATATTTCCAGGCTTCCATAGAGCTTTTGACATTGTCAAAAGGTTATGAATGGATTAATGTTTTATCTTTTCCTTTCGACTTTGTCGATAGCCCATGGAATTCATATTAATAACTAATCGCTCCTTAGGTCCTCATAGTGTCGAACTAGGACAACTTAAGCTGATGCTATCTTCTTTCCAACATTGTCGAGAGCTTGGGACGCTAGTTTGAGTTGTTGATCTTTCAACACCGTCGAAAGCTTAAACTACCTAGTATTTTTCACCATTTAAGATTTCATGTATGTTTTTATGCTTGAGCTATTTAAGTAAAAAAATATTCATAAATGTTTAATGGTTTTAAACAAAACATTTTCACCTCGCAGAATCATGAGTTCTCCTAAAGTTGAAGTTATTGCCAAGCATTCTTCTATTGTATTCCAGGATGAAGTCGATGCTATTCTTAAAGATTTCAACATCACTAGGATCGAAGCCATCTCTCTACATCCAACTGATACTATTGATAACCCTCCAGAAGGGTATTTTGCTTAAACGGCTATCCACATCTGGCATGGTGGATTCCATCCCTTTCCTGAGTTTCTGCTTTCCTGTCTATCTCATTTTGGAGTTGCTCCGATACAATTATCTCCGAATGTTTACAGTCACCTTCTATCCCTGGAAATATTGGCATTAGAGTCTGGACTTCTTTTGCTTAACGTGGAAGTTCTGAACTCCCTGACCATGTTGGCAAGTTCGGGTAATATCAACAAGCAGATTTTCAGAGTGAATGTGTACATGAAGCTTATTTCAGATAGCATTAACAAGTTCAATGACTGAAAGAATTAGTTCTTTTTTGTCAAGTGCTTCGCTAGTGTCTGTGGGACTTCTGCCTTCCCTCGTAAGTTGTTTTATTGTCGTGTTCATCTTTCTTCATGTTTTCTACGAACTAATCTTTGATTTTTTTCAGATGAACCTCTTAAGACACTTAGCGACACAAACCAAAGAATCATCAATTCTTAACCACTGCTCTGGAAAAACTTAGGAGTAGATTAATGCTCCTAACCTTTCTAACCTAAGGAAGCATTCTTTGCTTCCAACTGGCCAAAGGATTCTTGGCACCCTACCGGTATTTATGCACAATTTCGGTGGAAATCGCTTCTTTTCCTTAGGTAATGCTGAACATTTTACTTCACTGTTACCCATTCGTTCTGACATTTCAGGTATACTGTTAGCTCACTATTATCCTCTTTTGGTCTAGGTAATTCTTGAATGGCTCTGGCTGATTTTATATCTGCTTGAATTAGTTTTAGCTCCCTTAAAGGCCGCTAGTTTTTCAAGTGATGTTTCTCTTCCTCTACCATCTTTAGATGTGATATCGGTCTTGGAGTCTCTTTCTAGATCCAAGAAATCCTTAAAAACAAAACTAGTTGTGCCCTCCAAAGACGCTCCTCTAGCAAAAATAGTGAAGATCACATATGTGGAGGAGGAAGAAGAACGTATGTCTCTTGGGGGAGCTTCTAAGGGCCCAACTGTTGAGGCTCTAAAAGACATTATGGAGCCAACTCCACCTTCACTTGCTCCCCTTCCGCACATTACAATATCAGACTCTCCGGCTGCACTAGCAAAAATGCAACATGCTCCTTTTGAGACTCCATCTAAGTCTTATACCCTTTCAGAGTAATCATCTTACGCTCCTCCGCCAACTAATTTTGATGAACTTGTTAAGCTCATTCTTCATTCAGAATCTTTTACCTCTTCCTCCCTGCCGCCATTTAGTGCCGACTTGGTGGAATATCACCGCTCTCTTATGGAGCAACAACTCTTGGTAAGCCTTTGTCCAACTTATTCTACCATCGCTGAATCTTTCTAATCGTTACCCTTGTTTCTTCTCTTGTTGCAGATTTCCAGGAACTGGATTTCTCTTAACGAACATGTTTCCAGGCTATCATCTGGATCCTCCAAGCTATAGGCGGAGAATGTTGAATTTAAAAGTCAGCTAGCCTCATTGATGGCTACTTAAAATACCATTCCTATGAATTAGATCAAACTAAAGCTCTCCTTGCTAGGGCCAAGATTGATCTTGAAACAGAGAGGCAATCTCATCAACTTACCTCTGGTGGGAAACTCGCAACGGAGCTTGCCTTAAAAGACTTAAAAAACAGGAAAGCCCATTTGATTTCCAAAAATACACTACTGAAAGATAAATTCTAAAGGTCTAGGGATTTCACTTGGGCTAGCTGTTCAAACCCTTTTCGACTTCCAAAAACATGTTCCTGATTTTATCGACGCTACCTTGGGGCCTATGATGTTGAATCACTACGAGGATTCCCACATGCTTGTTTATGCTGACAATCGTGACAAATGTCTTGACTTTGGTTTTCCTTCACTTGACCCAATCCTAGCCAAAAGAGTTATCGACAAAATTAAGCGAGTTAAGCGGGGTTTCGAGCCCGAAGGTGAAGAGGAGACTGTTGATTTCAAGGAAGCTCTTTCTTTTGATATTCCTTCTTTTGACATTAAATCAGACTCTGAAGAAGAAGATGATAAGGATAAAGATCCTAAGGAGATGGAAGATGATGACGGACTCAATTAGGATAGTGACTCTGATGATGATAATGACGATAATTCCTCTCGGGGGCCAAGGCCATGGTGGAGATAAGGGGGGGCCTTCCGGCGCTTTAGGGATGGATAGTGGAGATCAAGATAAAGCTCCCGAGCCAAAGCAACCCCCCACAAAAGATATTCCACCAACATCCCCTGGTTCAACTGCTCTTCCAGAGGGGGAAACTGCTCCCTCGCATTCCAAAGATCTACAAGAGAAGGAACAAGCTCCCCAAGCTTTCATTCCAGTTTTGCAGATATGGGATTCCCTGTTTAAATGTCTTATACCTTGAAGATATAATTAGTGATAAATCGTTTATCTTAGATAAAGAAGAAATCAAATCTTCCTTATAGAACAAAACTTGAAAGCAAACAGGCGGAAATTAACAAGTACATTGGGAATTAGACAAACTAATAAAGGAATATAATGCTCTATCTTAGGATCATCATAGTTTGGACAGGAGCACTTCTGTTCTAGCATCTTTTAAATATCAGAGGGCGGCCCCTTTATTAATGAAAGCACGTCACCGATATGATGCCCTTATTAAAGAAAATAGAGAATTAATAACTCCATTGTGGATGATGATGGAAGAGAGAGAATTTAGTCAATTATTTGTATAAAGTATATTGTAGACATTTTATCATAGATTTTTCATATTTAGGTGAATTCAGTGGGGCTCTACTTAGACGTTTTCATAAAAGATATTTAGATGAATTTGGTTCGGACCTGCATCCTGGAGCTCACTGGAACTTACAACGGGTCAAATCAATTCCTTAAGATCTCCCTGTTGAAAAGCTTAAGTATTATAAGAATAAATTCGTGTCTGAACTCTTTTCTAAATCTGTTCTGTATGAACCAAATGAATGACTATAAATATGTAAGTAATTGACTTTTGAATATACGTTTTTGTTATGCTTTCTATTCTTAGCTTATTTTTACTACGCTATTTCAGAGTATTAGTTCTTTAGGTCGGGTTTTCCTAAGAAACCACTTAAGTCAGTATGTTAACCTAAGGAGAATTTGCTCTGAAAATGGACCAATTTTAAGGACTTCGAAGTTATCAAGATATTTATTTCAATGGGATTTGCAAAAATTATACTTAGAATACCCCCGTCTCCGCTTCGACTTTCTCGGCGAAAAAAAGAATTGTTCTTAAAAGAAATCAGAACATTGCATTCCAAATTAATTTATGATCGTGATAGTCCACCAACCAAAAACTGGGATTATGTTAAATGACTGACGGTTATAACTCCCGAAGGAGCCCCTCTAACTTTTGACTCCACGGTCATACTTTAAAAAATATCTTAGGCAATGTTAGGAACATTGCCTTTCAACTTTAGATATGATGATTGCTATATCCTCTGGCTTTGCTTTTATTTTGAGTTGTAATCCATTACTACAGTAATAGAGATATATTATTTTTCCTATCTCAATTTTGGTTTTTATTTATTTCCTTTTTTTGATAGGAGCCACAGTCGTTTACAACTTCATTACTCAAAGCTTAATATCCCATGTCGACGTAATCAGAGTGACATTATTGAAAGAGAGTGGAGCAATCATGATTCAAGATGAAATATTATTGGAACATTTTGGTGGTAATGTTGGAGCCATAAAATGCTACAAAAGATACCTTACCCACAAAACCATAGCTAGCAATCATAACGATTGTATTGACTATCTTGAGGCTGAGATTAAGAGAAAAGATGAATCGATTATTATGCTTAAACGACAAGTGAAGTCAAATCCTACAATCAACTTCAGTAAAAGGATGTCCGAACTTATCTAGCAGATAAGTGATTTAGAGCTAAAATTGAAAGACAGTCAAGCTCAATGTCCCTCTTTAGAATTCCTCATAGGGAAAAATTATTCAAACATTGAACCTCTACTTCCTCGAACAACCCCTTCAATTGTCAAGCCTACTAGATCAAAACTTCTCACCACTTAGAAATTTTCAACCATGTTAAACCCTTCTCTAGGTTTAGACGATAATGTAGTCGAAAACAAGTGTCGGATGGTGCATTTTGAAATTGCCAATTATTTTAATGAGCAGCAGAAGTTAATGAATTCTCAGACTGTCAATGACTACACCGCCAAAAATCAAAAGCTTGAGCATAATATTTATTTCCTCCAAAAACATGATGCTGAGTTAGACAGGGAAAGCAAAACCCTTAGATCTACAAACAGGGCCTTTAACCGAGCTTTGAAAACAAACATCGAGGCAATTGATGATGAGAATACAATTAGAAGAAAGGAGAAAAGGCTTTAAGAAGTTCTTCGCGCATCAATTAACCATGTAGTTAATCCTTCTGTGGCGATGACCCTTAATAAAGCATCTCCAGATTTGTAATTTGTTTATGTATTTGAACCATGTAAATCTATCTTATGCATGAGTTTTGTTGCTTGTAAATAATTACGTTACTTGTGTAAATTATAGAAATTTTGTAAATATCAAATGTTTTGCGTTCTTTTCTGTAGTGTAACTTTTGATGTACCTTCCTCATTCAGCAATTTCTTTTTTTGAACCTTTTGTCATTTTGACTTTACTAGAAAACATGTAGCAAATAATATTTTTGATTGTTAGCTTGGAATTAACATATTTGTGTATGTATATCATTTGCCTGCATTAGCAAATCATCTTGCCAATTGTATAAAAAGTAATTTATTCAAAAAGTTAAGATCTCATCTTTCACCACGATGAGAAATGATCATCAATTTAACTCTTTCCTCTTGTTCGAAATGCATATGACTTGGTGGAAGTAAATGCTACCTAATCGTACGTTAATGAATGTTAGAATTATAACTCTCATTAAATAAAGAACCTGATTCAAGGGTTCATGTCTGAAATTTTTGAAGTAGTAACTTTCTCATCCATTATTTAGACATAGTTAGAAGCCAGAATTCCCCATTCACGAAGTCTTAACAGTATTCTCTTTAATAATATTCTTTGCCCTATATTCGAACACTCGAGGCAAATAGAAGTCCAAAAATCTTGTCCCTAGACTAGGACTTAATGGATCAACAATCTTGATGTTCAGATCCTGATATAATATATTAGAGATTGATAATGACTCAAAACCCAAATTCAGGATTCAAATGAGGAGATTATATAGAAGACCAGAAACTCATGTTTGAGTTTTAATTGTGAAGTTCTGAAATAAGTATCACTAAACCCGGATTTGAGTATTAGATTTTGAAGTTCATATATGAGAGAATCATGAAACCTAGAATACCCTTTCTGGTAATGTGTGATAAGAGGTTATAAATCCACATCTGCTAATCTGGTATTAATAATAGAAGACCAGAATACCACTTTCGGTCATAAGTAATAGAAGACTAGAGAATCAATTTGGAAATAAGTAATAGCAAACCAGAATACCATTTCTGATAATAAGTAATAGAAGACCAAAATAACATTTCTGGCAATAACTAATAGAAGACCAAAATACCACTTCTGGTAATAGTAATAGAAGATCAGAATGCCACTTCTGGCAATTAAGTGGCTGGCTTATTCTCAAGCAGGGCCTGAGGACTTACCTGACCCTTCTCTAAAAGGTGCCTTAACCCAACCATAGCGTAACGTGGCTATGGGTTTGCCGGTACCTTAGCCAGGCCATAGCGTGGTGGGACCAAGGGATTAACCATCCTCCCTCCAGGAGATGGTTTATCCTGGCCATAGCATGACGCGGATACGGGCTTATGTTGCTTTAACCCGGCCATTTCTGACTTTGGTGCGGCTAAAGGCTTACGCCTTCACTCTAGGAGCTGCCTTGACCTGGCCACCATGGCGCGACCAAGGGCTTCCTACCATTATTGGTAGCTTACCATTTTAGGTAGTCCAATTTTAAGGAGAATTTTACTCCTGACCATGTAGACTTCTGTTATTTTGAGAACAGAAATTTTATTCCATGATTTATTTAATCCTTTATGTAACAATCCGGGATTTTGGACATCCCGACTTGTGAATATTATTTATAATATTCAATGATATTGTATTTTAATATACAATACTTCCATTAATCAATGATTAATCATTATATAAAAAAATTTTAGATCAATATAACTTGGGTTTTCAAAAGTATATTAAATTATTAAGTTGATTTAAATAAAATTTCTTAAATATATATTTTGTTTCAAAGTAAAATTTGTATATATTGTTTAGATTTAATATATGTATTTGTTTCAAGGATAAATATGTATATTTTTTAAAAACTTGAAATATAATAGAAAATTTAAATTTATTGAAAATCCACTATTTTCATATATAAGATGATAAATTTTTACGTAATAAAATTAAATGAAAATTCTTAATGAAGTGAAAGTGTTATACTTTGATTTGGTATATACAAACAATATTGTTTATATTAAATAAAATAATTTTAAATTTCTTTAAAAATATTTGTACTTTGGATAAGACAATTTTATATATATGATATGATAAGTTAAAAGAAAAATTTATAATATTTAAATTGATAAAATGTTATAAATTGAAGTGTATAAAATCGCTTGAATAATAGTAAGAACTATTTACGTATATATGTCTAAGTATATTAACAAAGAAGTTATTTTAATTTTTCTCACCTTTATTTTAAAATATGTTAGTGACAAATGCAACGCTACTTTGTCAATATAACTATGGGTTGTTTAGCTTTATAAATACACTTATATATATATATATATACTTTAAATGTTTTATGATTAAATGTGAAAATAAATAAATAAGGGAAAACAAAATGTTAAACCTTTAAATTTAATTAAAGGTCTTGAATGATTTTATATATAATAATTGTTAATTTCCAAATGTTAAATTAAATTAAGTATTATTTCAAAATAGTTCTCACTTAGATTTTAGTTTAAATGTGTATAACTCAACACTACTTTGACAATGATATTAATAGGCTGTTTAAATCCTTGAACTACACTTGCCTATGTTTTATTTTTGTATGTTTGTATTAATACACATTAAAAGAAAAAGTTGTAAACTTATTACTGTTAAATAAACACAGATTAACAAAACCTAAAACAGTTTTAACAAATTTAAACAATGGGTAAATGTGTGAGAAATTTTATCAGTAAAACAAACTTACATTTGGCACTTTAAAATCTAGAAATCCAACATCAAAATTCTCTCTATTTAGAAAATATTACTTCATCCTCCAAGAGTCATTTCTGTCTGACATTGTTATTGCAAAATTGTATATATATATCTATTGTCTAGATTGTTTAAACAAGTAACTAAATTAAAACAAAAGCCTCTGTCTAAAACTAAGCAAACATTAAACCATACTGGAACAAAAGTTAATAGAAGAAGTGCTCTGTAAACAAAAATCTGGAAAGTTAAAAAGATCTAGAAGCAATCTCTATTTAAAGAATCTAGCTACCTGGAAGCAAGTTCAAAGATTTCAAGTTTTCAAATTTAACTTCAAGTTTTAAAAGTATCAGGAGCCAAGATGTTCAAGGTGAGAAAACAGTTAGTTTCAAATTGAAATTTTATGCATGCTCTGTTTACAGTGTTTATCATACCTATCTTCACTTCAAAAAAAACCATATGTTTTGATCTAGTTTGAATTTGAAAATTTTATGAACTAGAAATATGTTTATTTACTAGAATAGTTTGAGTTAAAATTGGTTAATGAATTATTTATGATGTGTAGTTAGCTTGGGGTTCGTTTTACAGTAAAATCATGTTTTTGTGAAATTTTAATATATTTGAATCAAAGATTCAA
Organism: Allium cepa; assembly: GCA_030765085.1. Lineage (NCBI taxonomy): Eukaryota > Viridiplantae > Streptophyta > Magnoliopsida > Asparagales > Amaryllidaceae > Allium > Allium cepa. Next base: position 516,300,259 of record CM060941.1, read on the forward strand.
GCATGCATGTTGGTTTCTCTGTTAAAAATAGGATTTTTAGAGGTTGAATTGTGATTTTTAACAGCCTAGTTTGTAAGGAATTTGAGGATGAACTTTTTCTGTTCAAAAATAAATTTCCGACGATTTCTTCGTCATGGGGTTGTGCGGCCAAGACTGGAGGGTGCTGGGTGACTTGGGGAAGGTGATGACCGTGGAGGAATTTACGAATTTGCTTTTAGTTGCGCGTGCATGGTTGTTTTAGGGTTTAAGAGGGGTTGAAGCCCTGGTCATATCGCGGTGGGCTTGAGAAACAAGGAGGCGACCAGAGTTCTTGGGTTTCAGCTCATGGGTAGCTGCATGTGTGAGCACTCGATCGTAGTGGATGACATTCGAAATTGTGGTTAGTTGTTGAAGCAGAAGATGGATTTGTGGTGGAGTGTGGACTTCGCATTTTGAAATCCTCGACCTGGAGCTCGAAATTTCGATCATCGGTGATGTTTGCTTCGACGAATAGCTTGTTGAATTCGAGCATCGTTGTGGAGTTGGATCGAGGCGTCGCGACAGTGAGATGGCCGGAGTTATGGCCGTACATGTGCACGTGTATCAGCGCAAGCAGTTTCAGGTAGCATGTTGCAGTGCGTGGGTTGTTCGTCGTCATGTTGGAGGGTGAGTGACGTTTGGGTTCGGCGATTGTCAACGTTGATTCGAGGAAGTGTTGTTTCAGGCGATGATCTCCGTTCGAATTTGGTTTGTATTCCTGGAGGTGGAATGTGGGGGTTCAGCAAAGTATTGGGGAAGAAGGGTGTGATGTTTGGTATTTGGATTGGGCTTCGGCCCAACTGGTCGCATTATTGAATTGTTTTAAGGTATCAGGCATGAGTTATATCGAGCTTGGATATTTTTTTTGTATAGGTTTAAAATGTTGGGGTCGATCCTGTACTTTGGGCAGTGCTTAAGGGTTCGGTTTGTTTTAAGCAAAGTTTATTATTATTATTTTTAAAAAAAAATTAATAGTATATAAAAAGTTTTAAACTCATATTGTTTTCCCAACATTTTAACTAGTATGATGATATAAGTGAATCCTTTAAAAAACATCTTTGATCTTAAATATTATTTAAGATTTAATTAAAAACAATGGGTTTTTAATAATAACAAATTTTTTATATTAATACTTAATTATAGTTATTTAAGTAAAATTGTTATCAGCATTTGATTTAACTTAAAAGATAAAATTCTTTTACTTAAGTTTATTCGAATAATTTGAGTAAAGTAAAGATGATTTAAAAAACCATTACATTTGAGCTTTTGAATTAATCAAGTGCTTAAAGATTTTTAATTTATAATAATTAATGAGGGGATGAAGGGTTGATTATTTAAGGAATAAGTAATCAATATAAATAATTATCAAATAATTAATTATAATTAATTAAGGGATTATGTAATTAATTAAGCAATTAAAGGTTAATTGCTGAAATGGTTAAAATAATTAAATTTGTGTAATTAATTAAAAGTTATTCCTTAATGTAATTAGAAAATAATTAATCAAGGATGATTAATTTAAAAAGTGAAATATAATTGAAATGATAAAGGGAAATAAATGCTTATACTTCGAAGTGAACTCGAGTCCTTAAGTTATGTTATATTATAATCATTTCATAAATAAAGTGTTATGGAATGAATGGTTCGTATCGACGAATGTTACGTCGTCATATGATCCATTGTGAAGTTAATATGTGAAATTGTATAAGCTTGTTTAGATAGGATCTAATTATCAATCAGGAATGAATTCCATTTAATAGTTTTACGGCCAAACAGTTGAAATGTTCCCAATTGATTAGTTGTATTTATTTAGATTGTTTAAACTAGATGACAATTCGGACAGCGGAAAATGACACCATTCCGCTGTGTAATTAATCTAATTGTTGTGTAGGGTGTAAGCCATTGATCTGATTGTGTCTGAACAATTGTTCTAGTAATGATAATCTCTAATCTGTTGTTATTGCATATATCTGTTATGTGCCTATTAATTATATTGAGAAAATATTGTGAATCGATCTATGGTAGTGGATTGATTTGAATATCTGTGATTGTGAATTATGAAATGTGAATTGATAAGTACCATTTGAACTGATAAGCCTTGTTCGATTTGGATTGATTTGCGAAACTAGTTTGTTTTAAAAATAAAATAATATTATAATATTATTTTTAGAAATGTTTTTAAGATTGATCAATATTTGGAATATTGAAAGCAGTTATTTATTTCTACCTTTGAAAATCTTTTTAAGTTGTAATTTATAAATTGTTTCAAGTATTAACTCATTTTGTAATAACACTTTGAAGGATAATTTTTATGAATATTTAAGCATATTTTCTTAAAATTAAAATCTCTTTAATAAAAGTAGTTTAAATAATAAATTATAATAACTTTTATGAAGAATATTTTATTTATTTAACTTGAAATAATATTTGTAAATTTATAAGTATGATTTGAAAGGAAATTGTAACAACCCGCATATTTAACGATTTTATATTAAATGATTTATTTAAATATAGTTTCATTAGTCGGGTTTTGGGTCCGAAATGTTACTTTCCGCAAACGGTCGAATTGGGTCTCAAGACCACTTCCATTGAGTTCAAAACGTCGTTTGCAATCTTTTTGAGTATAATCTTTGATATGTTTGGAGTAAGTTGGAATCGGCTACGTTTTCTAGTTGGGTTTTGGGTTTGGGTTCAGCCCACTAGCTAACTAAACCCTCTAACTCAGCCCTCTCCTCCCCATTCTCTCATTCTTATTTCTAAACTCAACCTAAAACTGAAAATGGTGGAAGGGAAGAGGAAATAGAAATTGCAAGCCCTAGTTTCTTCTTGCAACTTGAATTCTTGCTCCAAAATCAAAGAGAAGCCAATGGTAAGTCCTTCTTCATCTTCTCCAACTCTTCTTCTCTTCAATTTTAGAAAGTTTCCTAAACCTAATTTGGAAAATATGTGTTTTATTCTTAGATTGAAGCTTGTAGAGTTGAAGTGAAGAATAGTTAGTCTCCTTCTTGTGTTTGAGCTTCTTCTTCTTTGTTTTGTGATAAAAGGTGAGTTTTGAACTCACATCTACTTCTCTTGATTTCGTTGATGTTGGGTATGAATTCCTAATACCTTGTTCATATGTACTTGCTTTTGGTTTGGATTGAATTGGTGAATACCCAAAATTTAGTGTTTGGGTTCAATTCTTTAAAGATCCTAACTTTGATATTGGAACATGTTTTTGGTAGCGAATCAGAGAGCTAATGGAGCTGGGGTATCTATTGGCTAAGGATCCTTAGGTCAATTGCTCGAACGATCGCGTTTTGGAAGAATTGGCATTTCATTAGAAAAAGGGCAGAAACTGCAGAAATATGCAGTTCGGCCGACCGAGCCCTGTAGCCGGTCGACCGACCTGCTACCCCGAGCCATGTCTTATTTCCTACATCTGGCCAGCCGACCGACCCCTGCAACCGGCCGACTGACCTGCTCATGTTTTGCCTGTTTTGCCTATTTTTGCATATTTTGATTGGTTTTCCAAATTTTATCGATTCAAGTTACTTTTTAATAGTTATTATTGCATCTTTGTCTTTGATAACTTATTCTTGACTTCATCCACGGGTTTTTATAAAATAATCTCTCGAATCACATTTAAAAGCTCGTTTCTCCAATTTATAAAATTCTATTTAAAACACACACTTTCGCACTTCGAGCGAAGTGGAAGGGTGGTTAAATTGTTGGGCAAAACACGGACCATGAATCTGTGCGTTTATCCTTCCGATTAATCCCCGACCTATTCAATTGATCGTTTTGACCTTCGGGTTTGGTTTACCGATGATATGAGGTAAACTTTGTACTACTTTGAGTGTGAAAGTGACTGACGGATAGTAAACCGTTTAGTGCGAACGAGTGGTTATGGGACATACGTTAACACTTTTCGGATTCCTTTTCGAGAGTTGTGACACATTCCGCCAGTTAGTGGTGTCCAGTACTGGGTCTCTTACCTTCACCGCTACGGTTTGTTGCCTTCGGGTATGTGCCTTCGGGTTTGTGCCTTCAGGTTTGTTGCCCTATAGTATCGCTTTCTATGTTGGTCGTTATGAGCCGCATGGGTGATATTGGGGTGCCCTATAGTATCGCTTTCTATGTTGGTCGTTATGAGCCGCATTGGTGATATTGGGTTTGGAGTCTTCGGGCTCATGGATCTTTGTTTATACAGTACTGAGCTCGAGCAATTTTCTGATGTTTTATTGATATGTATATTCCCTTGGTATTGCCCTTCGGTGTTGGTCTTTTTGAGCCGCATGATGTGTAGCGATTACCTTGTGGAACTTGTATACCTTATGGGTATTTGTTATTTGCCTTTTGGCTTGATTTGGGATAATTGTATCATTTGTTTATCTATGTCGCCGATGATATGAGGCTTGTTCTATATGATTCATCTTTTGTTGATGATTGTGTTATCTCTTTTAGAGATATTTGTTATACTTTGTAACCTTGCAGGTCTATTATTGTTCGGTTTATCTAACTGATTTGTTTAGCTAGACTGACCCGTGTATTTTATACTCGGGTCAGGCCGAGATGTTTCAGGTTAGGTACTTTGGACTTAGCCTAATTTGCTTCCGCATGGACTACTTCGCTAGCTTGTTTTTGTCATAGCATTTGTGTAGTCGTATTATGTTGTAACTCTGATATTTATTCTTCTGGATTCATCTGTATATTGTGGTTTGCTATACCACTTGACATGTATCATTTTGTATACTCTGTTATGTATCCATGTATGTGTGTATATGATGATCTACTGTTCTGTGATGTATATTACATTTGAGTTGTTATATTCTGTTCTGATAGATCCTCCAGCCACCTATGGTTTTGTTTTAAGTATTCATTGGATATGTCGATCTGTTTGGTATGATTTTTGCCGACGTATTTAATGGATAGTTAAAGCAAGGCCATAGATGGTCGCTCCTATCCAGCCTTATTCTCCGTATTAGTAGACGGTATTGCCTAATAATACTCTTTGCTAATGTGGGTATAGAGGTGGGGCGTCACAGCTTGGTATCAGAGCGAGGTTCAGGACAAAATATGATAAACACAGAATAGAAACACATATTCGGGTACATCAAAGTGTATAAGTGTACGAATTTTTGAATCATCGTGCCTCTCTATTCCTTCTACCATCAAAGGTTAGATAGGATTTGGGAATATGTCTAGGAATGCATTTAAATTCCGTAGTATTCCATATTGAATTATCTACCTTGGGAATAATCTTTACCATATCTTAACTTTCAGCTTATGGTTGGAAGAGACGGAGGACGACGCTCGGATGCTGGGCAATCTTGTGGCTCACATCCGGACGGCGTTTATATGTCTGCCGATCAGTTTTTGGAGTGATTTAGGAGCACACAGCCTCCGGCTCCTACTCGAACATCTCCTCCATGCAAGTCCCCCTTCGCACGTTTGTGCAGTGATTTTTCTCATCTTGGAGGGAAGCCATTTAAAGGCTCCAAGATTGTTCTTGAGGTCCAAGCTTGGATTCACACGTACGAGCATGTTCTCTCTCGCATGGATCTTTTTGACCATGATCGAGACCTTGTAACTTCTAGCTTATTGCAAAAGCGTGCCCTTGATTGGTACGAGCTTCTTTTAGCTGAATTTGATGAGTCTGCTCTTTCTTGGACTCGGTTTCGGGAACGATTCAAACTCAGGTTCGTTCTTGAATCTGAGAAAGCTTTGTTGTCCCAGCGCTTTCTTGAATTGAAGCAAGGGGAGTCTTCCGTTTCTGAATATGTTGCATCTTTCGAGGCTTTATCTAAGTACGGTCTTGAATTCATTAATACCTCGTATAGGAAGAATCTGAAGTTTGTATCTGGCCTTAAGAAATGTCTTAAGAAGTTTTTAATGCTCCAGCTTAAGCTGTCCTTTGAGGAGTTGGTTGATTCGGCACTTCATCTCGAAGCCTTCGAGAAGGAGTGTGATTGTGGGAATAATGTTAAGGTTCGCAAGAACGCCAACAAGAGGCAGTTTCCATTCGATAAGCGGAAATTTTTCCCTTCCAAGAAGAAAAAGCCCGTTGAATCTGATTCTTAGTTTCAGTCTGCTGGAACACCTTCCACTCGGAAGTGTTTCAATTGTGGTTCATCTGATCATATGATTCGAGCTTGTCCTAAGCCTCTCTTCTGCCGCTACTGCAAGAAGGAAGGCCATCGCAGTTGCACTTGTCCTATTGCTTCGAGTAATCTTCTGTCAGGAAAACTAAATATAGCGGATGCTTCTGGAGGTTCTTCTCGGGGAAAAGGTACATCTCCATCTGTTTAGGAAGGTTCTATTGTATTTCATGACTATTGTATTCGAGTTCTCTTCGATACGGGTGCTTCACATTCTTTCGTATCGAAGAAGCTCTTCGATGATTTGTCTTTGGATGTTTCTTGTATGGTTACTTCTTTGAGAATTGCGAATCCGAATTGGTGGATCCGCAACGCTCAATTTGCTTGTATTAATGTCGAGATTATTTTATGTGATTCTTCTTTCCGAGCCAATTTGCATGTTATGCGTTACTTAGGCTTTGGAATTGATATTTTTGAAAGGATTGACTTAATTATTATGAAGCCATATCCTATATCCCGAGTGGACTATTCGTCCTCGACATTTTCAATCTATTAAACAGATTTCTATCTTCCTTTGTGATTTCGATTTCCAATTTGATGGCATCATTTATCTTTGAGTCCTCATGATGAGGAAAGTGTTGTTTCTCTCATTCTTGTAGTCTGAGAATTTTCTGGTATTTCTAGTCTTGTCTTAGGATTATCACCTAAGCAATCTTTTGTTGTAGTGTTAAGGTGTTTTTAGCTCGACCTTACTACCGGTTTTCATTTGACTACGAGTTGCGGAAGTTAGCATTCCACTTACCGCTCTCCGCACTCGTTGTAATTCTTATGAATGATTTGTTGTGTCATTCAGTTTTTCCAGCTCATTTCATCCATTTTATGTATCGAGTATTCTACGAATATCTCGATGATTCCATTTTTGTATTTGTTGATTTTGGATGGAATTAGCAATCTAAAATTTTTGCAAATCTTTTTCATAAGATTTATTTATAAGTACAAATGGGATTGTTGTTCTTAAAACAAACAAAGAGAATTTTCAAAAGTTTTTGGAAACATGTTTACCATATAGAATATTGTTTTGTGATTGTATTGCCCATTGAGTGCTTTAAGAATTCTGGTCGATGCGCTTGATCAACGTTTTCGATAGGAATCTCCTAAACGCTTGGATGAGACAATTTGACACAATAAAATTGATTTGAAAAAAAAAATTACATAAAGATAATTGTGATTTTGAAAGTTTTAGTTTTTCGGGGAAGGATATTATTTGAAAGAATTCTTGTTTGATACTCTCTTATTCTTGTAGTTCCCGAAGGGAACCGAGACCTTATCTTTTATATCAGTGCTAATCGTATTGGTTTGGATGTCGTTCCCTTGCAAAAGAGAATGTGCTATCACCTATGTTTTTTTTTAATTATTAAGGCTTATCGAGACTAGATATGCCACCTATGATCTAGTGCTCGCGGCTATTGTTTTCGTATTTGTATTTGGCATCATTACTTTTGAGTGAGGGATTTTGCTCTCCTCACCAATCATAATTGTGAAATGTTTATCTTCTCATATGGAACTTAATGTTAGTTCGAGTTCCTAGTATCTTATGATCTTGATATTTTATTCTCAAAAAGGTGATCGTGTTGCCAATGCATTTAGTTGTAAGCAACAAGTGATTGTTTCTTTGTCGATGTCCGAATGGAATGATCTTTTTACCAAGTTCGTCGGATGTTTTGTTGTACTTCATTTTTGTTGAGCTTTGGTTCATTTGACGTATTGTTTATACCACGTCGGTGTTCCAAATTATTTTGAGCTTAGGAATCCATAGAATTCTCTGAGCAAGCAAGTTCGGACTTATCCTCTCGTGCTCTTTATGGTGAACTTCTTATTTTGTTATTCTTTTGAGTTGATATGTTTGTGGTTGTTAGGAGAATCACCTACCTCTTTTAGAGTTCTCCTACAATAATAGTTTTCAGTCTAGTATTGGTATGGCTCTTTTGAAGCCTTTTACGGAAGGCCTTGTCAATCACCTTCTTGTTGGTTGGAATCTGGGGAGAAGCTTATTCTTGGTCCAGATTTTGTTCGTGATTCTTTCGAGAAGATTGATCTTATTCGATTGAGAATGAAAGAGACATAGAGTCGCCAGAAATACTACGCGGACAACCGTAGGAAGCCTCTCGAGTTCTCGATCGGCGATCTTGTTTTTATTCGTGTTTCTCCTTTGAATGGGGTTATGCGCTTCAGTATGACTAAGAAATTGGCTCCTCGTTATATAGGACCATTTTCTATTACTGAATGTATTGGCCCTGTGGTTTATAAAGTTTCACTTCCAGCTCATTTATCTGGTATTCATGACGTATTTCACGTCTCGCAACTTCGGAAGTGTCTTCGGGAGTCGGATTCTGTTATTACTTCTCCTGATTTGCAAGAGCTTGAGGTCTCACCGGACTTATCTATTGTACAGCAGCCTATTCGCGTACTTGACACGGAGGTGCGACGCCTTCGAAAGGACGTACCGCTCGTTAAAGTTCAATGGTCCGCTAATCCCAATGACTATACTTGGGAAACCAGAGAGTTTATCGGGCGATCCTATCCGGGTATTCTATCTTTGCTTGGAAACGGTGAGTATGCCTTCATCTCAAGCTTATTTCCTTTTCTTTTTGAATGTTGTATGTATGTAGTTGTTACAAATATCGTCTCTAGGAATTGCGGGGACGCAATTTTGTAAGGAGGGGAGATCTGTAACAACCCGCATATTTAACGATTTTATACTAAATGATTTATTTAAATATAGCTTCATTAGTCGGGTTTTGGGTCCGAAATGTTACTTTCCGCAAACGGTCGAATTGGGTCTCAAGACCACTTCCATTGAGTTCAAAACGTCGTTTGCGATCTTTTTGAGTATAATCTTTGATATGTTTGGAGTAAGTTGGAATTGGCTACTTTTTCTAGTTGGGTTTTGGGTTTGGGTTCAGCCCACTAGCTAACTAAACCCTCTAAGTCAGCCCTCTCCTCCCCATTCTCTCATTCTTATTTCTAAACTCAACCTAAAACTGAAAATGGTGGAAGGGAAGAGGAAATAGAAATTGCAAGCCCAAGTTTCTTCGTGCAACTTGAATTCTTGCTCCAAAATCAAAGAGAAGCCATTGGTAAGTCCTTCTTCATCTTCTCCAACTCTTCTCCTCTTCAATTTTAGAAAGTTTCCTAAACCTAATTTGGGAAATATGTGTTTTATTATTAGATTGAAGCTTGTAGAGTTGAAGTGAAGAATAGTTAGTCTCCTTCTTGTGTTTGAGCTTCTTCTTCTTTGTTTTGTGATAAAAGGTGAGTTTTGAACTCACGTCTACTTCTCTTGATTTCGTTGATGTTGGGTATGAATTCCTAACACCTTGTTCATTTGCACTTGCTTTTGGTTTGGATTGAATTGGTGAATACCCAAAATTTAGTGTTTGGGTTCAATTCTTCAAAGATCCTAACTTTCATATTGGAACATGTTTTTGGTAGCGAATCGGAGAGCTAATGGACCTGGGGTATCTATTGGCTAAGGCTCCTTAGGTCCATTGCTCGAACGATCGCGTTTTGGAAGAATTGGCATTTCATTAGAAAAAGGGCAGAAACTGCAGAAATATGCAGTTCGGACGACCGAGCCCTGTAGCCGGTCGACCGACCTGCTACCCCGAGCCATTTCTTATTTCCTGCATCTGGCCAACCAACCGAACCCTGCAACCGGCCGACCGACCTGCTCATGTTTTGCCTGTTTTGCCTATTTTTGCATATTTTGATTGGTTTTCCAAATTTTATCGATTCAAGTTGCTTTTTAATAGTTATTATTGCATCTTTGTCTTTGATAACTTATTCTTGACTTCATCCACGGGTTTTTATAAAATAATCTCTCGAATCACATTTAAAAGCTCGTTTCTCCAATTTATAAAATTCTATTTAAAACACACACTTTCGCACTTCGAGCGAAGTGGAAGGGTGGTTAAATGGTTGGGCAAAACACGGACCATGAATCTGTGCGTTTATCCTTCCGATTAATCCCCGACCTATTCAATTGATCGTTTTGACCTTCGGGTTTGGTTTACCGATGATATGAGGTAAACTTTGTACTACTTTGAGTGTGAAAGTGACTGACGGATAGTAAACCGTTTAGTGCGAACGAGTGGTTATGGGACATACGTTAACACTTTTCGGATTCCTTTTCGAGAGTTGTGACACATTCCGCCAGTTAGTGGTGTCCAGTACTGGGTCTCTGACCTTCACCACTACGGTTTGTTGCCTTCGGGTATGTGCCTTCGGGTTTGTGCCTTCAGGTTTGTTGCCCTATAGTATCGCTTTCTATGTTGGTCGTTATGAGCCGCATGGGTGATATTGGGGTGCCCTATAGTATCGCTTTCTATGTTGGTCGTTATGAGCCGCACGGGTGATATTGGGTTTGGAGTCTTCGGGCTCATGGATCTTTGTTTATACAGTACTGAGCTCGAGCAATTTTCTGATGTTTTATTGATATGTATATTCCCTTGGTATCGCCCTTCGGTGTTGGTCTTTTTGAGCCGCATGATGTGTAGCGATTACCTTGTGGAACTTGTATACCTTATGGGTATTTGTTATTTGCCTTTTGGCTTGATTTGGGATAACTGTATCCTTTGTTTATCTATGTCGCCGATGATATGAGGCTTGTTCTATATGATTCATCTTTTGTTGATGATTGTGTTATCTCTTTTAGAGATATTTGTTATACTTTGTAACCTTGCAGGTCTATTGTTGTTCAGTTTATCTAACTGATTTGTTTAGCTAGACTGACCCGTGTATTTTATACTCGGGTCAGGCCGAGATGTTTCAGGTTAGGTACTTTGGACTTAGCCTAATTTGCTTCCGCATGGACTACTTCGCTAGCTTCTTTTTGTCATAGCTTTTGTGTAGTCGTATTATGTTGTAACTCTGATATTTATTCTTCTGGATTCATCTGTATATTGTGGTTTGCTATACCACTTGACATGTATCATTTTGTATACTCTGTTATGTATCCATGTATGTGTGTATATGATGATCTACTGTTCTGTGATGTATATTACATTTGAGTTGTTATATTCTGTTCTGATAGATCTCCAGCCACCTATGGTTTTGTTTTAAGTATTCATTGGATATGTCGATCTGTTTGGTACGATTTTTGCCGACGTATTTAATGGATAGTTAAAGCAAGGTCATAGATGGTCGCTCCTATCCAGCCTTATTCTCCGTATTAGTAGACGGTATTACCTAATAATACTCTTTGCTAATGTGGGTATAGAGGTGGGGCGTCACAGCAATAGTTTTGTATATATTTCAAATGAAATAAGTTTTCTTAAATAAATGGTAATTCACTTGGATTTTAAAAGGTGAACAAGGTTTAACGGTTGCAATGGGAAATAACTTTGTTGTATTAATTGATTGCTTTGATAGTTAAATAACCGACTATCAAAATTGGACAAAACCTGACTTTGGAAATATCTAGAGGAGACTCGAGAATTATGTGGTACGGTTACCGATCGAGGTGCTATACCGTACGTATAAACTCGTTTGTTCTCTAGGACGAATTATAAGGATATTCGTACACTAATGGTTAGGAGGTGAACTCTGATCTTGTATTTCGTCGGTGTATTTCCTAAAGAACCGGGGTTGAGTTTACCGGGAAATAGCGAACGTTGTTTCGAAGAGACCGAGATCAGATTTGAAATCCGAAAACCACCTCGATCCAACGATACGTTTTTGGAATGAAGACAAGAGCTTAGAGTCGAAGATGGAGCAGTGAAGTGCAAGGGCTACTCGCTACTAATCCTGAGGGTGATTCCAAAATGGATGTAGTAGGAATAGTGCCTTCGGTTCCGTTCGAACCCGGAACGGACTTGTATGGACGAATGCTTTCAGAACATCGTCAGGCGGACGATGAGCATTCTAAGGGATATGTTCTAAAAAGGTAACGCTTAGCCTCGAGCCTCATCAACCGGGAATGACTGAAAATCAGGGGTTATGCAGTAAGGCTAGGTGGGTAGCACCCATTTCAGGGTGAGGTCATCCCTGTCTAGATGTCCCTTTTATTTCAGCTTAGTGGTGCGGTTGCTGATCACAATCGTGGGGTGATCTTACTCAGGATTATCCAGTAAGGGATAGTCCCGGTCTTATGTTGTAGGGGGTCGGGAGTGATCCTCGGTACTGTGATCTAGGCCACGTACCGTGACAGGTGGTACCCCAGTGCCTTGTCATTAGTTAGAAATCCATTCTCCCTACGCGCCTTGTACGAGTTTTGTTTGTATTACCCACTCTGTGGCTAGTAGCTGGAATTTAATAATGTAACAATTTCAGCTATTTTAATAAGCATTTGTATATAGACCCTATTATAATATCAGAGGATTTCATAAAAAATGTTTTAGCTATCGTAAGGTAAAAAACCGACATATTTATTTGTGGCGTGGTCTTACGAGATGCTTTTGTTTTCAAAAGGAATTTTCAAAATTTAATAATCAAGTTGATTGTGTTTTCTCACGCTGGTATACCAGACTGACCCGGGCTTTGGTGTTTTTCCTATATGCTCAGGTCAGACCAGGCATATTTCCAGGGTTAACTGGAAGAGTGGAAGCTTCAGAATAAAGAGATGGATCAGGAGACGTATTCTCGTAAATGTTTATATGTAATCCTTTGGTCTTGTGATTATGATTGTAAGGACAGGATTGATATAACTGTCCGAGTTGAATGGTTGTAGCTCTGATGTAAAATCTGTATATGTTATATATAAAGGTAACAGTTTTGGTTTCATGTAAAGATTTGTTTATATTATAATTTATTCATTCCGCTGTGAGATTCTGATTTGTTCTCTTTTCTTCTGTCTTCTTTATATTTCTACCTTCTTTCTTTCTTTCATTATCCGTCTTTCCGTACGATTTAGCTGACAAGAGTGGTTCAAAGTCAGTTTAAATCAGTACGGAAAAATGGGTTGTTACACTTTACAAACTATTTTAATTTTCCTTGTCTCAGGAAGTGTAAGACCGTCTTTTCAAACACCTTACATTGATTTGTATCATACCCATTTATAAGATGAAAGTTGCAGTATAATGCTTTAAGTTTCCTTTCAAATCCTGGCTTCTTTTTCTAAGAAGGCCAATAATTCAGTTCTTCTTTAGTTTGGTTACATATGTCTTTGAGGTAGTAAGATTATATTCTTTAAGAAGTCTAGAATTTTGAGCCGTATTTGACTGGCGTCTAATTCTTTTGTGACTTGGTTCAAGTACTTCTTCTTGAGGAGTAGGTTTCCTTTTCATTGTTCGTAGATCCTCTTTCATAGGCCTTTCTTTCAATCTTAAGGTTTCGGTCAGAAACTTCTTGGTAATCTCTATATTTCCACTTGATAATTCCTTCACTATCCTCAATTTTTCGGTTGTGGATTTTCCTATGTATTCATGGTTTTTCCTTAAATGATGTGCCTCATTTATAATCCTACCCATTTATATGCATAACTATTATAATCCTTTATCATTTCCTTTTCCAAGATAGTCTCATGGAAGTATGAATGAATGGTCCTCCTCAATGTAGAAATAGGTCTTCTTTCCTCGAATTCTCCTTTCCAAAATCAAAGATTGGGGTTGATCCCAAGTGGAACGAGTTGATACTCTATTTTAAAGGGCCATAGGGCATAACTTGTCTTTTCCTCTTAATAACTTGTAGAGCTTGAAGCCGAAGGGTTTTCTCTTCACGTAAGTGTGAGTTATGATCCACCTGACAATTAGAATTTACATCCAAATTTTCCATGGATCCTTGAATTGATTTTTCTTTGCAAAAACTTTCTTTTGTTTCAAACATTGAATCTGTTCCTTATCCTTTAAATGAAGTTAGAAGAATTGTGAGTCTTTATCCAAAATAGATCCTTTCTTGTTCAAAAAGAGGAGTTGATAGCTTTAAGAAATTTATCCAAGTAGAAGAGTAGGTGTGGAACTCAATAAGGTCGGAGGTTGGAGCCCTCCTTCTAGCGTCAAAATTTTAACCAAATTTATGGTCAACACCCCAAAACTATTCTACTAATGTGATTAGTCCGGTTTGAATGAAGGGCTTGACCTCCTTAAGGATTGCCTTTGTGATTCCTTTGTATATATCTTTCGAACCAAACCTTTCGACGACGTCGAAAGGTTAGGTATTTTCTTGAGTTTGATTCTTTTGTTCTAGTTAAACTTATATGTGGTCTCCTTTTGGGCTAAATTGGATTACGTTGAGTTTATCCTTTTAAGGGTGGAAGGTACCTTAAGGTTTAAGCTGGTTATCAAATTCCTTGTTGACATGCAAAAGCTTTCGACCTTATCGAAAGGTGTGATTGCTTATATGAAGTTGGTTTCAACCTTGTCGAAAGGTTTATGGATGCCCATCCTTGGATTGAACCTTATGTATCCAGATTTAGATTGTTAACCAAATTTATTCTTTTAAGGAAAATCTTTAATGTCATTAGAAGGTTAGGATGATAATCTCTTTAGCAATAGGTTAGACATTAAATTCCTGGGTGGTATATAGGAGATTTTGACCTTGTCAAAAGGTTTTATCGCTTGACTAGTAATTGCGGATGGTTTTAGTGTTGTCAAAGTATAAAAAACCACTGACTTAGTTGAAGGACTTAGACCATAAAGCCGACGACCTCAGAAGGTTACTACTAATGTTGATCCAGGCCCGTTGTCGACCTTGTCAAAAGGTTAAAATTGAAGGGTTGATGATGTTTAAAGATCGAAGTCGTTGCTTGAGCAATTCCGTTTCTGAGCTTGTCGGCAAGGACCTTCCAATGGAGTTAGTCCTGAAAATATGAGTTAATCGAACAAGATTGAAGCAAAATAATTAGTAATTTTATAGAACATAAAACTTCCCCGCTTTATTCAAGATCGGCTCTTTTATAAATTCCTAAATTGATTCCCAATTAGGGTTATAATACCTCTCTTTTGATATTACAAGAATAAGGCGGGAGAACATTGGCCCCCTAGCTGGACCACCTTAGGTCTTATTTATAGATGGAGGCGGCCCTCCTTTCGACTTAATGCTTTCGACTGGGTCGGAAGGTCTCCCTTTTGTATGCTACCATAAACCCTTCATCTTCATCGAAAGGTATGTTTTTCATCTACTATTATGAACCTTCCACCTTTGTCGGAAGGTTTGTTGCTCTTATGTCTCCATGATCCTTCCGCCATTACCGAAGGGTTTGTCCACTTTTATGCTATTTATTGTGAACCTTTTGACCATGTCGGAAGGTTTCTCTTCTTCTGTTTACCATAAACCTTTCGATGTTGTTGGAAAGTTGTTCTTCCATTGTTTATTATGAACTTTCGACGTTGTCGGAAGGTTACTCTTCTTCAACGATGTCAAAAGGTTTTATTTCATCCTTTATTAGCTTGTGAGTGCTTCTTTCTTCATCAATCTTTTGTTATTGTCGAAAGATACCCTGGATGTGCTTCAATCGGTTCAAAAGGCTTATTATGCTTTCAAAAGGTCGTTAAGTACTTGCTCAAACTTGCTTTGACTTCTTCATCCCCTTCGGAAGATACGAACATTTTGAATGTTGAGGACTGAAATCTTTTGTCTCCTTCGAATGGTCGGGGACTACTATTTACTATTGACTGCATCCCTTCGAGTCTTTCGAAAGGTTTGAATTGAACTTCTTTGCTCTAGTCTTTATTGAGAGACCTTTCATCTTAGATGGAAGGTTGATTTATAGTGTAACAGAAACCTTTCACAAATGTTTTATGAATATATTTAAGTCAGTGAGATAAGTATATGGATGTTTTTGATAAACACTTTTGAAAAGAGATTTTAATAAATGGGAAATTTTATTTAAGGCTTAGTAGTTTCTATGGGTAATTAAATCTCTGATTTGTTGTTGTTTTTTTATTTGATAGTTAAATAACTGACTATCAAATCTGGACCTGTTTTAACTCAGGAAGTACGTTGGGTATATTCGAGTTCCCTAGTGAGGACTCGAATACTTATTTCATACTTTCAAAGAACCAGAATTGAGTTAGCTAGAAATTGTCACTTAATATAGAGACACCGATTTTTGGATTTATCTGAACCACTCCAAACTAATAACATTCGTGATGAAGTGCGATAAGGAGCTATACTATTCTTCTCGAGGGTAATTCCAAAATGGAAGATAGTAAATTTTTTAATGCTTGTTCGACCTTGGAATAACTTGTATGGAAGAATGCTAGCATTGCATTTCTACTTGGATTGCAGTGTTAGCATTCTAAGATGGTATGTTAGTATAAGAGGTAAAAGTGTAGCCTCAAGCCTCATAACCCGGAAGAAAGGCTAAAACATGGTATGCAGTCGAGCCATGTTGTTAGACACCATTAGGAGCTGTCATCCCATTCAGGATTGTCCCTTAGAGTTTTTTTGTGCACATGCATCAAGGACAAAGTAAAGCAGCCTTGGTATCAAAGGGATGAGGTATTCCGACTTGTCTCTTAAAGGGACAGGCCAGCTCTATGTAGCAAAGTGGAAGATGCGTCTGTAGCCCTTGGGTACATTTTCTAGAAGTGTATCATCGAAGGCAGTCCCTTACTTTGCCATTGCTAGAACCCATTTTCCAATATTATATATTTAGATGTGCCCAACTATGTTAAAATGTGAGATGCAAGCATTTCAATTATATTCCGCATTTATTTTAGACATAAACATTATGATAATATCACTGGATTTTATAAAAAAATGTCCTAGTTATCATAAGGTAAAAACTCATCCTTGTTTATATACAACGTGGTCTTATGAGATACTTTTTATTTTGAAAGGATTTTCAAATATAGTAATCCATACGATTTGTTCCAAGATTTTCTCACACTGGTTTTACCAGACTGACCCGGGCGTTGTTTTCCTATAATGCTTTGGTCACCCCGAGCATATTTTCCAAATTGAGCAAGAATCTTTGGAGCTTTCAGGAGACGAGTAGGATTCTCCAATACATATTCATGAATCTTATATTCTTCTTCTCTTTAGTAGTTCTTGATGACTGTTTATTGTATTTATCAAAAATTGTAAGGACAGGCTATTACAACTATCCAGGGTGATAAAGGTTAATGTGCTCGGATGTTGTGCATAATAAAGATGATTTCATATTGTAAAGATTTGTTCATATTATATATTAGTCGTTGCATTTTGTTAGATTCTATTCTTCCTTTTTCTTTCTTTCACCCCCAACGACCTATCTTTCAAACACTTAAATGATTGGCACATGAATATCGATGATGCACTAAGTGTCATCTTTTAGTATAAGAAAGACAGATCATCACATTTGGTATCAGAGCGTAAGGTTAAGAAAAAACCTTGGCCTTGGTGGGTAAACTCATTCAAGATTGGGTAAGCGAGACCCTCGAATGAGTTTGAATGTATTATATATAAGAGCGTATTTGTTAGTGGTTATAAAATGTTTTATATCATGTTTTTTGATCTTTTGAGTGACTTAAGAATTATGGTCCATGCTTTTGGCTAACGTTATCGATAGAGATTCCCTTAACACCTGAACAAGACCAATCGACATAATATTGTTTTAAAATTGGTAAATGAAATAATTTTACCTAGGACTATATTTTATATATATAAAGGAAAAAATTTCAAATATTTATATAGAAACCTATGATATGATTGTTATTAGAAGTTGATAATATTTAATTATTATCATTTAGGATTTGATTAGTCATGCTCATCTATTTTTTAGCATTGACTATTTTCTAATCTATTAGTATTTTTTCCATTTAAGTATAGGTTAGGTAGATAAAGTTGGAGGGAACATTGAATCGAACACCTTGTGAATTAAGTTTTACAGTTTGTCTATAACGCGTTCGATGATAATATTGGGTTAAAATTTGATTTTAATATAATGTATTATTAAAAGAAATATTTTAGATGATTTTATAAATTTTGATTTTACAAATTGGGATTATAAAATATATTTTGAAAATAAGATGAATTTCCAGAGGATTTAAAATCATGGTGGATTTGATAAAGTTTTCAAACGATTCTTGGAAAAGTAGTAATGATTTTACTTAATAATACTTTAAGGTATAAATATTTTGAAAGGAAATTTGAGACTAAGATTTTTCTTTGGAAAGTTCGAGGAACGAGTCTTGATCTGTTCTGTGATGATCAGAATAATTTTCAAAATGATAATCAGATGTTTGCTTAGGCAAACGTGATGGGGAACTTAGTAAATTATTCTCTTTGCCATTGTATAACCGGAACAAGTTCAAATCCGAATGAATCTAAAGCGATTGGATGATAAATATTTTATAAAAAATTATTTAGCTGGAAATATATATATTATTTCAAAATAAAGATTTGAAAAGATAAAATATTTTTATAACTAACTAGTTCAAGTGACTCGGAAGTGAATAATATGGGCAGAAGATATGTTCGGATGGTAAACTCTTCTCTTGAGTATTACCCTTCTTTGTAAAGGGATATATGAAACTATTTGGTAATACCCAGTCCCTTGATATTATTTTGGAGTTACTTAAGCTATATGTATGTTTTTATGGGTTAAATATATAGTATCATTTCAATAGGATTTTTTAAAATTAAACATGGGCATTTGGCTCTTAAGTTTTCAAAATATAAAGGTATCTTGATTTAAAATGGGTTGATTAATGAACTTTTAATTGGGTTAAATTTAATAATGAGGTTTAACAAACTTTGCTTATTTAAACCATGTCTTTTGATTTTAACTTTAGGAAGCGAAAAATTATTTGATGTTATTGGGCTGACTAATCAACCTCCTTACCTTAGAATTACCTAAGAAAAAGTAGACTCTAGGATGGAGTTTGGATACCTGCATCCTACTCTTCTTAGCTATGTGCCAGATAAAATGGGTAAAGGAGTTGTATTGGCCGACTCAGTTTTAAGACCCAAATTATTTTGGGCCTACATTTGAATAACTAAAAGTGAATAGAATTAAAGATCGGATATTTTATATATACTCTTAGGATGTATGAGAATATTATACAAGTAATAAATTAAAATGATTTTATGAAAGGTTTCATAAATAAGTTTTTGTCATTTTAAAATGTTGGACCTAATTTGGAATCATTATGAAATATTTTAATAAATAATTTAGGAGTGTAGAAAGTAGTTGGATAGTAAGAATCTTTAGATCAGTACATAAGTTGTACGTAAATCCTTCCTCTACATCACATAATTCTCGATCGAGGATTTAAGTAAATGACTTAAGGTGTTTTACACCATTCCGAATTAGAATTTCTCTCTCGATTTTGTCGACAAACACTTGTTGAGAGTTCTTAATATGGAACCAAAGTTTTTTGTCATAGTATTTTGTTATGTAAGGAGAACGGAGGTTTCTAATTAAGAATCTCGATTAGAGTCCGCATTAGAAAGTCAAGTTGGCGATACTAGTTCAATAGTAAAGCTATGTATTAAAGTGAATGACTAAATCAGAGTTTTTATTATAGAAATGATCAATGTACATCAAATGGACTGATGAATAGGGTTAAGTGTGCCTTGGTTATGGTTGCGGTAAAATTTCGGGGATGAAATTCTTTTAAGGGAGAGAGTGTAACGACTGGGAATTTCGCCGCTTTAATTTATGAGTATTTAATTAATTTTAAATATTCAAATATTGGTTTTTATAATTAAAATAAAATAATTTTAACAAATAAATAATGATGGCGAAAAAGTTTTTAAAATGTGTTTATAAAAATGATTAGTTCGAAAAAAATCAGAAATGTGACTGGAATTCCTTTTTTATAATTTTCGACTTTTCGTCAACTAGAAGTTATCGAGAATATTGTAAACTCTTTTATATAATTACACACATATAAATATAATTGTTTGGGTTTTATTATATATATATATGTATATGTATATGTATATTTTAGGTATATATTTATAAAAGAGAAATGACATGTTATGAAAATAATAGATAAATGAAAAAATAAAGTGAAACATATGGAAACCCAAGTACACCTAAGCATTAAATGCATGTTGGCATGGAAAAGAAGGGAGGAATCATGTTGGGAGCGTTGTAATAAGGAGGAGGCTAGCATGGTGATATGGAAGCATATTTGTCGAGGGCATGTACTTACGGGTAATTTGGTAATTTACTAATTTCACTTTATATAAAAGAAATTCCTTCATTTCTCTTATTCATTTTCCACTCATGCTCATTCTCCCAATTTGCTTAAGCATTTCAAAAGTTTTCCATGGCTTCCATTTAGTTTTTAAATGATAAAATCCGTTTCTTTCTACTTTAAATTCGTGAAAAAAAAAATATTGTCTAAAGCCTCCTTTTTCTTTCTACAACCCTCCTCCACCTTAACCAAGCCCTCACCCCCACCCTCTAAGCATGCCAAACCATGTAGCCATCATGGCTGAATTTCCTTAGCCTTTAAGGCCACCAAAACCCCATTTTTGTTAATGAAAATCAAAGCTCTAGGTCTTTTGTAAAAGCTTGGTTAGTTTTGGTTAGCTTTCGGATGCGCAAAGCTCAAACTTTTACATATGTTTTTTACTTTATTTTTGAGGTTACTTGGTTGTTAAATATGATGATTACTTTGATAATAAATATTTTCATTTAGTTGTTGTGTATGTTGGATGTTTGGTTTAGACAATGTTGTAGCTGTTTTCCATATGTATGCATATGTATGCGCTTGGATGTAGTGTAGCAAACTTGAAAATGAAAGTTAGTTAATTAATAGAAAGTTAATGCCTTTGCTTGTGTACGTTGATTATGTCATGGATATATGTTGGTACACTTGCTTATGATGTTGTATATTAAGAAAAGTTAATATTTGAATTTGTATGGTAGCGATGTAGAAATCCTTTGTTTTGAAAACTAGTTTTACTTAAGAATTGTTTTTGACAAGTTATAACTTTTTAAATTTTGGTTTAGTTTCCAAAACCTTACATTTCTTTTAAAATATTATGTTAAGTTATAAAAGTAGTTAGTATATGAAAGCTATGTATTTTAAGGTCTTTTGATATATTAAATAAGTTTTGAAAATTTCGAGTTGTATAGCGATAATCGCTATAAATGCAGTTCGTGAAAACGAACTCTTTTTTATTTTAAAATGTTTTAACATAATTATCTTTTTGAAAAGTGTTTCCAAAACAAATTTAAAGTAACAAAAATAATTATTAAAGTTATAAATTAATTATTAATTTATGTAGCGATTGTTTACTTGACTAATTAAGTAAGGTAATTAGTATATAATCGTTAGTCAAGTTAGAGTAGTTGGTACTTAATTATTTTTAAATGAGTTAATTATAATTTTTTTATAAATAATAGGTTAATTATTAATTAATTAAGAATTAATTATTATTTAATTAAGATTTATTAAATAATTTATTTAAGAAACGGTTAAATATTTCTTTAATTACTAATTAAGTAAGATTGATCAAGACTTGATTAAGATTAATTTAATTATGAAGGTTTAAACTATTATTGAACAATTAATTAGAGATTATTTTAAATATTTATTTAGAAATTAAATATTTATTTAATGATTAAATATTATTTAATTATTTATACAAAGGATAATGTTTTTGAGAAAAATGTGTGATCCTCTAGAATAGAGGTGAGCACACATGTAAATATGCATATTATTAGTTAAATTTATATAACGGATAATTATTATTTAATTATTGACTTAAAGGTTAATTATGGTTTGATTACCAATTAAAGGTTTAATTATTATGAATAAAGACTTTAAATGTTATTTAGTTTTTAAACAAATGTTTTGAGGTTTAAACCACTATATTTCTGAAGTTCATTTTTGTTTTAAATTAACGACTATAGTTGGGTCAAGTGGAAGCATTGGAAGTTGAATTGCAACGACCCGCATTTTTGGTTCTTCGAATTTGAATATTTAATTTATTTAAATATTCAGGTTTGAATTTAAATTATCTATTTCAAATTTAGACTTGATATCTAAGGACGTATTTTATTTAAATTTTTAGAGTTATTCCAAATTTTTAATTTGGAAAATAAGTGGATTTTCCGAAAAACGCTGGCATTTTGAGACTTCACAGAATTTAATAACTTGTGTATTTTATTTTTGTTCTACAATTATATTCTAATTTTATGCGCGATCATATCTCATATTCTGTTGGTCGCGGTTCATAACCGGAAGCGATATGATGACGAGATGCCACAATCATATTTATTCAAAATATAATAATAATAATAATAATAATAATAATAATAATAATAATAATAATAAACAGATAAATAAATTAAATAAATAAAGATTAAAAGATGATGACATCACCTCAATCAGCCACCATTTAATTGCACATCAAGTTGCAAAGAAATAACCCCCATCAACTTCACATCCCTCTTCCTCCTCTCATGTATGTTCATCCACAATTATAAAGCTTGAAAGCAACTTACATTTTTGGATCTCCACTCAAGTATTCAGGGAAGGGAGGAGAATTACAAAGCAAAACCTTAACATGGATATTAGAATGTGGAAGGTGAGGGCTTACTTCTCAGTTCATGTTAAATAGAAGAAAATTTATCCTTTCCGTGATTTCGAAAATCAAATACACCCAATCTATCCGATTTCAACCCTATCGTCCAATGCGAAAGTAGTTATTTTCTCTATCTAGTTTACATAAAAATAGTTTTGTGACTTTTTGTTGAGTGGTTCGAGAGATATCTGCAAATAACAATCAATGGTCGAGGAAACGACCGTTTTTAAAGATCACGGTTTGGCGAATGGAGGATACAGATGAAACTATAGCATCAAATCATGATTTTTAGTAGCCATTCATGTTTTTTAGCATCCAGATTTGTCGTGGTGGAGATGGTCGGAAATCTTTTCAAAATTAATTTCCGTAGAATCGATGGTCGAGGGTCGAGCGGAGATGTCGCGGAGGAGCGTAGGATCGAGGCGGAGGTCGTGACCGTGGCCGATTTTTGAAGTGTCTTTTGGTTTATCGTAGATTGCTTCGATTTTGGTTTAAGGAGGCGTTTTGGAAGGCATTTGAATTTTGTCGAATTGCGGTAAGGCCGAGTGGTCGAGTTTCACGCTTGGAACGGAGGGAGTGTAGGCATGGGAAAAGAGGATGGCGTGGGCGGCGTAGTCTATCGTTGACCGAAGGATTGGTGCAAGGCATTCGAACAGAGCCTGGATGTCGTGTGTAGCTCGCTCATGGTCAAATTTTGATGAGATTCTCTGGAGTCATCGCGGTGGGTTGCATATGATGTTTGGGAAAAGAGTGATGGGATGGTGAGTTTGGAAGGGCGAAAGGAAGCTGAGAACCCATGTGCACGTGTACACGTCCACGAGTTGTGCACGTTGGTGCTTGTGCTCCAAGCATTCGTGATTTGGAGAAGACGGCCTGTTTGACTGGGTTACGGGTTTGCAAGAATATGGGCTTGGACGAGTAGTGTCTAGTGAGAAAAAATATATTTTTTGGTTAAATTATATATACAAAGCAAGTGATTTTAAAAAGGGCATATCTCGATCGTTTTAAGGCTGATCAACCTGATTCTTTTTACGTTGTACTCGTTTGAACAAATACAACATTATAGTGCAATCTGTTGATAGATTTGGATATGTGGAAATTTGTGACATTTTTAAACAAATAGGATATATAATACATTATTAAAATTAATAACATCGTTAAAAATTTATATATGTTAATTAGTGTTGTTTGATTGGCCAAATAAATACTATCGAGTTAAATCAGATTGAATATGTTAATTGGACCCCTGATAGCAGAATAAAGCATCATTTCGCTAATTGAATTAATTTGACATTTAATTAGCAGAAAAATCCCCTTTATGCTATTTTATAGTTTCATACATTCGATTTTATACCGTAAATGATATGCCACTTTGAATTCGTGATACCGTTGTTTATTGAATTTCATTTCCAAAACCCTATCATATAAACTTGAGCTTGTATTTCCAATAAAAAGAATATTGAAAATTTATTAATCATTTTGATTAACGATAATGTAAATTATTCTTTTAGATTGATTAATTTGAGATTAATTAACCAATTTAATAGATGATTATTAAAAAAAAAATTATATTTAGATTAAATAAATCATTTTTGCTAACGATGTTTTATACTTGATTACTCATTTTAAGTAATGATTATTGAGTTTAATTAATTAATTAATGATAATGGAATTTAATTAATTTATCGAACTTAATTAATTATTTCAGTTAATGATAATTGAAATTAATAATCATTTTAATTAATGATATTTAAAAGTAATAAATCATTTTAAATAATGATTTTTGAATTTAATTAATTTCTAATTAATAATTGTTTTAAATTTAATTAATTGTTTTAACTAATGATTTTTGGAATTCAGTTAAATCATTTTAATTAATGATGTTTTATAATTAAATAAATCAGTTTAACAAATGAAGTTTTAATTAATCAGTTTGACTAATGAAGTTTGGATGCAATTAATTTGATTAATTTATGATTATTTTGAACTTAATTAATTTTTTTAATCAATGGAATGTAGAGTTACTTATCATTTTAATTAATGATGTTTGAGATTAATTTTTCATTTAATTAATGACAATTTGAATTTAGTAAATCTTTTTAATTAATTAATTTACTAAAGGTGATTGAAATAAGTTAACCAATATAATAAAAATTGCTTTAATAAACTGATTTAATGTTAATAGACCGATTTAATAAATATTTTAAAGTTAATTTACCTATGTTATAAAAATATTTGGAAATAATTATCTATTTTATTATGGATAATGAGTTGTTTATTTAAAGGTATTTTAAATGTAATTAACTATCTTTTGAGATAATTAATATTGTTTTTTAAAACTATCAAAAGGAATTGGAACTTGATTATTGAGATGATAAGTTGGATAATCTTCTGGGTGTTCGGCCTGATGTTGGTTTAGGCGTTCTGGGTTGCGCACTTGGAAAAATTGTTCTCTTAACATTTTAACAATCTAGAACTAATTCTAAAAGTGTTTTACCAATATGGAAATCAAGCCAAAAAGTTCAGTTCGTTTTTAAAAAAAAAAAGGTTTGATTCATTTATGAAAATGAAATATTTCTGTAAAGTGAATCACTTATATAGAAACGATTTATTTATATAATTAGCACTAAACATCGAAGAAGTAGACTTGTCGCTTTTTCGAAAGTTAAGAATAATCGTGTGATATGACTTTGAGGTAACACTACCTTGACTTGTCCGGTATTATTATTAACCCAGAAATAGTACGAGTTTGAGTTCAATGAGTGGTTATAAGTATACAAGACTTAATTTCCATATACGATCGTTTTATGTCCCCGATAGTTGGTATCTCGGTTATTGGTTACATCAGCCACTTTATTTCATCACTCTAGGATGATGTGTTGCTCATTTGAGCTTTGTTAACCTTTGTCGGAAATGACTAAAATCAAAGAGAAAGTGGGGGCCAAGCTATGTGGGGTTACTCCCATTAGGGTATTATCACATCCACTCTAGATTGGATTCGGTGTTGCGCGTTGAGATGTGAAGTACTCGGATTCTCGAAAACAGTAGGCGGGGTCCGGCTTGGAGGTTTCTGAGGGTCATAGGAGTTCTCAAGTATATTTCTAGAGGTATACTTTCGATAAAGGGGAGCACCCTCCAAGTCATTTTTTGGAAAATTTCCCTTCCTTATTTGATTCATATCCCTGAATCTATTTAGCTTTAAATTGCCACGAGTAGAGCCAACTCCTCATCATGGCATTTAAGTGTTCATTTAGACTATTCTATCGAGTTTGTACTGTTATTTTAGTTAGCCCATTCTATCGAGTTTGGACTATTAACTTATTTAGTTCATTCTGTCAAGTTGGACTGTTTTCCTTATTCTATTCATTTTGTCCAGTTTGGATTTTACTTGTTTTGTTTCTATTCTTTCAAGTCTAATTTAATATTATTTATGCTCAATCATTTTTTGATTTGTTTCCTGATTACTTCTGCCCTTGCCTGGATGGATGTTATTCTTGTGTGGTAAAACCCGTTCCGTGTTAGCGGCGTGGTCTCATAGAATTTTTATATATGTTTCCCCTTATTCAAGTTACCTCACGCTGGTTTTACCAGACTGACCCAAGCGTGGTTTTCCTATAATGCTCGGTTAGATTGAGCATATTCCCAGGTTTACTTCGATGTTTGGAGCTTCAGGAGATGAGTTGGAGGCCCAAAGACGTGTTCACATAGATGGTAATATTTTCGTTGCATATATTATTGTATATTATTTGGCAATTGTTAAGGCAGGTTGTTATAACTATCCGAGCTAAAATATGTTAGTAAACCCTGATTGATGCATGTATATACATAAATTTCAGTTTTGTTTTTGTGTAGAGATTTGTTATATAATATAAATTATTCTTTACATTGTGAAATTCCATTAAATATTATCACAAAGTGTAACATTGATGGATTTTCTATTAAGAGTACTTTTAATTAAATTAATTAATCAATATAACACATTATATCAAGTATGCAATAGAGAGAACACCTTTTATTTTGAACAAGATTGGTTAACGAGTTGGATATAGGTAACAAATTACATAATTACCCTAGGGTATACCCCTAACTCTATCATCATCGATAACATAATAAATCATTTTGTTTCTTGAAGTGAAATCATTTTGCACTAATAATCACAAGTGGTCTCAAAAAACAGTATTGTTTATTTCCTCAAATTCTTTGGAAAGCCAATTTAAAACCACTTGGTTTTAGTTCTCGAAATTCTCTTTTCATTTATAAAGTACGTTTTTATAAACACATTTATATAAGTCGCTTTTATTCATAAATTAACTTAAATTCCATAATCTGAATATTTATAAAATCTTTTGTAAACAATTTCTTTTCATATAAACATTTTATTACATATTCTTTTATGAAAACTATCAATCAAAACAACTTCATTAGTTTGAAGTTCAAAATTTAAATATTAAATTATTGTACCTAATTATAATAATTTTATAAACCAATATTATCGCTAAACACTTTATAGTCAAATTGTGAAATAAATGATGAGGCGTTAGCCTACAATTTTTTCTACCTAACTCATGCGAAAGAAAAAGGTTATTACTACTAAATTGGCTGAGCACAAATCAAACAACCAAACAAGAATAATAACAAACCCATTATTATTAACAATTTACAATCAATAGCTAACACAACATTTATTAAAATGTAAATGAATAAAAGGAAAGAGATTGAGATTACACTCACTTCCTATTTGCTTTCCTAGAGACTTGGAATACCTAACCTTTGATAATGAAGATGGAATTTGGTTTCTTCCTTTAGGATTTGAATGGTTTAAAATAAGATACGGAATTTGGTATTTATAGGTGAAGAGAAGGGTACTTTAGTAATTACCTAACCTCCTATAGGCTAACCGGATTCGACCAGATTTTGGTCCAATGGCAACAATCTGCATGGAGTAACCTAATTTGACCATATTTTGGTCCAATGGTAACGATCCACATGGCATAACCTGAATCGACCATATTCTGGTTCAATGACAACTATCTGCATGGCATAACCTGACTCGACCGCTTTTTGGTCCAATAAGAGAGTAAAAAAAGTCAACTTTTCTTCTTACAAGTTTAAATATAATATTATGTGGATAAGCATAAAGGTGTGTCCAACTAGAGAGTAGAAAGATTCAACTTTTCTTCTTGTAAATTTAAACATAAAATTTTCTTCTTGTAAGTTTAAATATAATATTATATGGATTAGTATAAAGGTGTGGTAGAATTAAAGAGTAGAAAGATTCAACTTTTCTTCTTGTAAGTTTAAATATATCGGTACCCTTTGCTGCCTTATAACTCGAACCGTCTTTAAACTAACATTTTACATCCGTTTTAAAAATCCATTCAAGACGTTTTATCCAAATTTTATTTTAATTATAAAATCCATTATTTAATCATTTAAAAATATATTAAACACTCATATTTAAAGTGACTAAATTACAGGTCATTGCACAGACTCATCAAATGTAGCATGTTTGGAATGAACAATCTTCTTATCGACTGGGTTGTAAATTTGATACCCTTTGACTCCATCTGCGTATCCCGTAAATATGTCATTGTATTCCCTAGCCTTCAACTTATCATCATCTCTATGATGCACATCCACTGGACAATAAAAAATATGAGAATAACCAAGATACACTTCTTTACCTTTCCATCTTTCTTTTGTAATCATCCTATCTATGGCTGGACATGGAATTCGATCCATAATACATGCTACAATCAACAAGGTTCCAACACAAAAGCCTCCTGATAACCCCACAGTTAATCTTAAGTAACTTTCCTTTTGAAGTAGAGTGTGATTCATCCTCTCAGCACCCCCAATTGGTTTGTGGATCAGTGGGTATAGTGAAATCTCTTTGAATATCATGTTGCTTACATAAATTGAGGAACTCTCCAGAGACAAATTCACTGCATTATCAGACTAAGCACCTTTAACTTGCAACCAAATTGGAACTTAACTAGCACCTTCCTTTAAATTTTTTAAACTTTATAACTTTTCCTTCATTACATCACCCAAACTTTCAGTGAAAAGTCATCAACGAAGGAAATAAAATACTTCACTCCCTTAATGGAACTGGTGGCTACTATTCCTCAAACATCTATATATACATAATCAAGTACTCTCTCCGATCGATGAAGTTCGACTCCAAAACATGCCTTTTTCAGTTTACACAACACAAACTCCGAGTAGAAATCGAACATGCCGAAGCTTTCTCCTTTGATCCTCTCCCGTCTACGAAGCAACTCCAAGTCCTTCAAAATATGACATCGTCTAAGATGCTAAAGTCTGGTGGCGTCCGAAGCAGAGAACTATCTACTCTGACACAAGGCACTCCAAGCACAGTGGTTCCTTTCAACAGATACAAATTTAGGAACACATTACCCTTAATCAAAACTAGCACATCCCCAAACACCTTCAAACTACTCTTCTCTAGTTAACTTGCATACCATTGATGATAACTGCCCTAAAGAGAACAATGACTTCCAAAGACCAAGAACATAGCAGACACCTATGAAAGTACGAATCACTATGTCAAATATGTGAATCTGTACCTTACCCTCTCCCATGGCTCTAGAACAAACATCATTTCCTATAAGAATTTCACTTCCCTTATGATGACTAGCTTACACCGCTGACGTCCAAATAACCTTATAAGTGTTGCAGCGGTGCTCGATTGATGCAAGGGAATCATCAGTGGTTGCAAAGTAAATAAACATCATGAAACCTATCGTATATCTGACAGCGTACCGAATGAAATATAATAGCAAACAACTTAGATATAAAACAGGCGAGACAATAAATAACTAAATGGACCACAACATCAGAGTATATAGATCCAGTGCCGTAAATAGAATAAGTGACAGAGTTATACGTCGAATAATAATTCATAAATAACTGTCTCATAATAGTAAGGCAGTAGAAAGCTCCATAGTGTTGTGCAACGGAAAGCGAATGAGTACATATAATAATATACGAGAATATCTTCCTACTCGCTACCTATCTAGCTCCACGTGCTTACTAGACATGATATCCCTAATCTATTCATTTAAGAAAATCTAGAGTAATAGGAAGCAAAGCATTAAACCGCAGGTTAGGCAATAGTCCAGTGTGAGTGGTAGAAATATCAAATACTATAAAGGTAATAAACTAGGACAAATGGTACGGAAAAGCATACCTGACTTGTCCCAACATCCATAGAGTTAGTACATATAAAAGATATATGCTACTCTATGATAGTCTTCATGGGCGTGTTACATGACCAAGTACTAAGGGTGTCTCGTGTGACATCCCAGAGATGATAAAATAATCAAGAAAATAAAACATCCATCATCCATCCTTACATTCACTCACTCGGTGCATTGGATATATGATACTCATATGACCCTATCGTAGTAGTCAGGGACAACTCAACATCCCTAGTTTCTCGATACTCGAATCCATGAAACTAAGTTGTCTAGGAAGTAGACTATCATCGTGTGATCTTGGGCAATCATCCCAAACCCAAGTGAGCTTTCTCACACACCCCGTCTTTATGGGTACACATTGAAACACTATGAATATCATCGATCCCTTTTACACACATCATCCATAGCGAAGTTCATCCTGGAACTTCCCTCTTGACTCCCATCTGAAGTCATCGCGATTGGGAACTATCTAGATTACCATCGTTAGTCATATAATGTCCCTGTGCATCCCGTAACCTTCTTCCAATAGTTCCTTAATTCGGCTAATCTGCATCCCCATGTACAACTATCCATCTTTAAATGATTATAGCTCAAACATACGAACACCAAACAATTTAAAACCCAGAACGTAGCCTTATGGGGACTTCCTTCTCACCTCATATCGATAGCACCAAGTTTGGATATAAAACTCATGGATAGGTATCGATCCATGACTACCGAACCATCCCCTTCATCCATGCCACCAAATCATTATTACCGATCCCACACTTCGCACATAAGCTCCTACACATCTCCCCATGCCACACCATCCATCACACTTTGATTGGAATAACCTCCATGGATTGGTGCCAATCCATAGAGGCTAATCCCTCTGTTTATTTTTAAGCTCTAGTGCACTCCTTTATACTTCAAAATGATCTGTGAGTGAAATGTTTGATGTCGGCTGTAATCTCCTGCCTCCATGCTCTCATAACCCAATCCATACTCTAAGAATCTCCATCGATCCATGCTATTGAGTCTCACTGATCTATGCCTTGATCCTTACTTTTGAGCCTCTCTCGATCCATACTTTGCATACCCATATCTCCAAATGGTTTGAAACTTTGTGTGCCACCTTATGAGGCCTTCCTTATTACCTCAAATTTACCGCATCTAATTTGGGGTAAATTAAATGGACCGTCACCATACCATTCAAACATCAAACAATCATCATATATTAGCATTATTAACATTCAAACATTCAAATTATCATTTTAAAGAGTTCAAAATCTAAAGTGATGGTTAAGGATCCATAAGAGCATGGTTAGAGATACATAAAAACATGTTTTTGCAAATCAAGTCTAAATCATCTAAAATTCACATATATGGTGCAATATGGTCTAAAACCATTTTAAGTAATTTTAAATAATTTTTAAAACATTATTTAGGATGTTTAACAACAAGTGAGAGATCTAATCACTCACCTTAATCCAAATCAAAGTGAAAATCCTCCAAATGAACAGTAAAAGGCACGAAATTCAAGGATTTTCCAATAGCAAATCTCTAATCCCAAGTGCTAATCATGCTAATATCCTCTTGATGATGTAATTTGGTTAATTAAAGTACATTTTAGGGTTGCTTTTTGGTCAATAGGGTTTAATGGAAGCTTTTACCTATTTTTGGCAGTTGTGAAATGATGGGGATGTTGTCCCATTACCTTTACTTACCTAAAATCGAAAATGGGTTGTGGACCTCAAAGTTAATGACCCTAATTACCCACTTAAGCCGCTCAAAATCAAAGAAAAATTCAAATAACCCTAACTGTAAAATGGTACGCTTGTTTCCTTTAATAAGACCACTCTATAAAAAAGGGAACCATCAGCTGAATCTAATGGATATGGTCTCAGACTATAACACGACTCCTATGAAAAGTTGTAGTCCACACAAGATTTATAGGGTCAAAATGATCACATAGAAATTCACTAAAAATCATATATGCGGGAAATGTCCCTAAGTCATTTTCCAAAATATTAGAACCATATGACCACATATAAAAATAATATAAATATTCTATGCTTCTTCGATACGTAGAATACAGGTCATTGCATTCTCCCCCTTTAGTAATTTTGCTCCGAAATTCGATAATAAAGTCAATAAGGTCATCGCGCATGCCTAACAATCATATACAAACATAGGCAACCACCACTTATCAAACATACGTACCTAGTAATAAAGGAAAAGAAAAAATCTTAGCCTATCCTATCATGTAGGATACTATGCCATGATATACTTCATGATATAATAAGTGAAAATAAAAGCGATAAATAGAAAGTCTCACCAAGAAAGAGCTCTGGATATACCATGCACTTCTAGGTCTCCCGAGTGCAATCGCCTTCATTTTCACTCCACTGAATCTTCACTAGCTTCACATTTTCCTCTTAAGCTGCTTCATATTACGTTTGACAATATGAATAGGCCTACAAGATCTTAAAGCCTCTGGTTCAATCTCAATATAGTATGGCTGATCTAGTTTGACAGCTATGCCTGAGTCATGCCAAAATTTCCACAAGTGAGAAACATGGAAGACATTGTGCACTCCCGCCACTCTTTAGGCAAGCCAAATCTATATAAGCACGGTTCCCAATCCTCTCTAATATAGAAAAAGGACCAACAAATATCGATGCCAACTTCCCTTTACTACCAAACTAAATGACATTTTTCAATGGAGAGATCTTGACAAATACGATGTCACCGATAGAGAACTCGAAATCTCGATGTCTCTTATCAGTGCAGCTTTTATACCTATCTTGGGCAGCTCTCATCCATTCCTGAATGATCTCGATCTTCTTTGATGTTTCTCTAATCATATCCAACCCCAGCATCAGTTTCTCGCTCGTTTCCCACAAACGTGAAGGTGCATTGCATAGTCGGCTATATAATGCCTCAAATGGTGCCATACCGATGCTAGATTGATAACTGTTGTTGTATGAAAATTTAACAAGATTAAGTGATCATACCATAAGCCTCCAAAGTTGAGTATGCAAGCATGTAAGAGATCATCCAAGATATGATTCACTCTCTCAGTTTGGTCATCAGTTTGAGGGTTACAAGCTATGCCGAGGTGTAGCTTTGTCCCTAACATCTCGTGTAAGCATTTCCAAAATCCATTAGTGAACAATAGGTCTTGGTCATTCATAATGCTTTTTGGCACACCATGGAATCATACTATCCATTTCACATACAAGTCATCCAATTTGGCTAATGTTCTACTTGACTTGATGGGTATAAATCTGATGCTCTTGGTCAATCGATCTACTATGACCCAAATGTTGTCATGCCCTGCTCGAGCCCTCGATAGTATATCGATGAAATCCATTGATACTTGTTCCCATTTCCACTCGGAAACTTCTTTCGGTTGCGTCTGACTACTAGGCTTCTTTTGCTCTGCCTTAACCAACCGGCAGTTCATGCATTTTAAGGTGAATGTCCCAACGCCTTTTTTCATCCCGACCCAATAAAAGGTCTGCCTCATATCATGGTACATTTTATTACCACCGGGATGTGTAGTCAATCTTGAATGATGGCACTCTCCGAATACCTCATCCCTTAGACCATTGATATTAGGAACAAACAATCTCTCATCGTTACGCAGCCAACCATCTCAGTCAAGTCCATACTTCTTGTATCCTTAGACTCTAACCTTGCTTCAATCTTAGAAATAAGATCGGCCAATCTAGCATCGCGCCTCTTACTAGTAACAATTCACTCAAAGAGTAGGTCTAACAGTCAAGCTCACCAACATCTCTGGCTCTAGCTTGCATCTTGGTTGGAAATCATAACCAACAATATACTCTAACTGCGTACAATCTAAGAATATAGCTTCCAAGTTGGCATGTCTCCTCCTCAAGGCAACAGCAAGTATCCGGTTTATATGCAATATCAAAGTCATAGGAGGCTAGGAACTCTAACCATCACTATTGTTGAAGGTTAAGGTCCTTCTGCGAAAAGAGGTACTTCAATGATTTATGGTTGGCGAATAGCTTGAACCTCTCTCCTAAAATATAGTGCCACCAACTTCAGTGCAAACACAATTGCTGCTAACTCTAAATCATGGGTTCGGTATTTCTTCTCATATAGCTTTAGCTGTCCACTAGCATATGAAAAAACCTTATCTCTTTTCATCAATACCATGCCCAATCCGATAGCACATGGGTATACCATCATCTCCTCGTTCCCACTCGAAATAGTTAATACTGGTGCACTTGTCAACCTTTCCTTCAGACTTACAAATGCATGCTCACATCTTACATCCCGAGTAAAAGTTTGATTCATTTTCATCCAGTGAGTCAACAGTGCTACTATCTTAGAGAAGTTCTAGATGAATCGTCTATAATATCCAACTAACCCCAATAAACTTCTCACTTCTGCAGCAATTTTGGGTCTAATCCAATCTTGGACTGCTGTAACTTTTGCAGGATCAATAGCAAAGCCTTGCTTAGATACAACATGACCCAAATATTGCACTTTCCTTCTCTAGAAGTGACATTTAAGAAAACTACGCCTTCGGTTGGTGCTTTCTTAACACCTCTAACAGGATCCTCAAGTGTGCCATGTGTTCTTCCTCTGCCCGTGAAAAGATAATAATATCTTCGACGAACACAAGCAGAAATTTATTTAGCTAACCCCTGAAGATATGGTTCATGAGATCAAAAAAGTATGTCGGTGCATTGGTTAGCACGAACATCATAACCAACCACTCATTAAACCTAGGTGGCATTCGAAATGCGGTAATTGGCACACTCTCTTTCACTACTCTCAGTTGATGAAATCCCGTCATAAGATCCAACCAAGAAAATACTCTGGCATCATGAAGCTAATCAAACAAGTTATCAATACATGGTAGTGGGTACTCGTTCTTCTTCTTCACTTTATTCAGCTCATGGTAATCAACACATATCTTAGAGAGAAATCCGCCTTCATGGTAAATTCTACTGGCGCCCATCACTTAGATATACTGCTACGAATGAACCCCTTTTGCAAAAGGTCATTCACTTGCACCTCAAGCTCTCTCTGCTTTCTAGGTGCCATCCTCCTCAAAAGCATCACTATCAGTCTGGCATCTCTAACTAAATCAATATGAAACTCGATCTCTCTATGGGTTAGAAGGCCGGTCACTTCCTCAAAT
Source organism: Allium cepa (assembly GCA_030765085.1). NCBI lineage: Eukaryota > Viridiplantae > Streptophyta > Magnoliopsida > Asparagales > Amaryllidaceae > Allium > Allium cepa. The sequence continues at coordinate 516,335,211 of CM060941.1, forward strand.
ATGTTTGGATACTCCCTAGCAATCAATACTTTCAAAAGCTCATCATGTGGTATATTGAGCGAATATAGAAAGCTGACCATATGTTCATTGTTTGGTAAGCAGCCCAACACTACCTTCCGCTCATCATTCATCCCTATCATTATTGACGACCTCTCGTAATCCACCACTACTCCATATATATCAAGCCACTCCATCCCCAATATTATAAAGAATCCTACAAAACCTAAAAAACAATCATAATCAAAAGAACATCCATAACTCGATAAGACCAAACCATAACAAACCATACACAGGCTAGTGGAGTCTCCAATAGAGTTCATCACAATCAAAGGTCAGTCAATAATTTAAATTCCAATCCTAAGTTATCTACCAAGTAACTAGATATAAAGGAATGTAAAACCCTAGTATCAAATAAAACTCGAATAATAATAAATGGAAATAATGACAATGACCTTCCCCTTCTCTTTCATCGATGGAGCATTCAACGAAGTCGAAATGACATTGATAGTATATGCTTTAACCACTTGCTTTTTCTTAAGAAACTCGAGAGAGTCATTCTTGAGATGCCCAAACTTGTTGCAGACATAACTCTTATTTCTCACAGCTTTATAGTCTCTGCTATAATGACCTTTCTCTAGGCAGTTATAGCAAGTCCATCCAGGCTTGACCTTCTTTTTTTGGCCGTCTTTATTGTGGAACTTCTTCCTCTTGTTGTTCTCTATCTTCTTACCTCCCTCGCCCGACTGAGGCTTTTGTTCTTATTCAGGAATAATGGCTTTCTTTTTTGGATATAGATTTCCATGCCTAAGGCCTTCTCGACTATCATATCAAAAGTATCATCAATATGGCCCACAATTCGCTCCCTCAAGCAGTCTTCCAAGCCAATGATAAATTTCTCATTCTTCTTTAATGGAGTATTGATAAAGGACATTCTATGCTTTAACATGACATCGAACTCGGCAACGTACTCGAAGACAGTCATATCCCTTGCATTAGATCCATAAACTTACGGAATAAAACTGACCTCTAAGTTACAGGAATAAATTTCTCCTCAAATCTAGCTTTGATTTGGTCCCAAGTGAATTGATCCTCGGGAGTAGCAATCCTCACTACATTCCACCAGTTCATGGCTCTCCCTTGAAGCTATTGGAAAGCTAATCGTCTTTTCATAACATAATCCAGTCCTGCACCTCCATTGCTGACTCCATTCCTAGAATAGTTTGCCATTAAGACCAGCAAAGTCCTTGTTTAGCCTAGCCAAATCGACTCTGGGCGCCTGCACTGGAGCGCCACCATTAATAGCAGCATTCGGAGCAGTTGCTTGAGCATTTTGTAGCATATTCCTCATTATAACATTAAACATGGTCTGCAAATTGGGATTAGCAGCTCCCAAACTACCTCCTTCCTCAACTCTAAAGATGGAGTTCCTAACAGGTTCCTTGTTTGGCGACTCATCGTTCAATCTTTAATAAGGATGTCAATCTCTCTATAAGCAATTTTGCTTAAATAGTACTCGCAGTGCAGTTTATATACTATATACTATATATTACTACATAGTTTCGAAAAACAAAATATATAACAAGTACGCGCTCTCATATATGGATACACATACTCTTGATCTAGTCTAAGGTGAGAACTCCTAACCTATCTCCACTAGATCGTAGTATCCCTTAGGTTAAACAACACAACCTAAGATTTGATAGCAAATATGACAATTTCCCTAAACTTTCGAAACCCAAATAACCTATATAGTGTATTAAAGCTGGCTCGGTCGATGTAGGGCATTCATCAATGGTTGTAAAGTAAAAAAACAACACATAGCCCATCTTATATCTTCTAGTGCATAGAATAAAATATAATAATAAACATATCAAATATAAAACAAGCGAGATAGTAAATAACCGAATGAATCATAGCATCAGAGTATATAAATCCTTATAGTAAATTACATAAGTGATAGAATTATACATCGAATAATAACTGTCTCTTAATAGTAAGGCACTAGCATGCTCGATCGTTATGTGCAGTGGAATAGAAAAATAGTACATATAATAACATGAGAATAGCCTCCTGCTCGCCTCCTGTCCAGCTCCACTTGCTTATCAGACCTAGTATTCATATTCTACTCATTTAAGAGTACCCAGAGTAATAGGAAGCAAAGCATAAAATCCTGGGTTAATTAACAGTCTGCTGTGAGCATAGAACTCTCAAATAATGTAAAGGTAATAAACTAGTACAAATGGTATGGAAAATCATACTTGGCTTGTATCTGCATCCACATAGTTAGCATCTATAAAAAATATACGCTACTCTATGATATTCATCATGGGTGTGTTATATGTCAATGTACTAAGGGTGTCTAGATATCTAAATCGTGTAACATCCCCAAGGTGATAAAATAATTAAGAAAATATAGAATCCACCATCCATCCTCACATTCACTCACGTAGTGTGTTGGATATATAATACTAGTATAACACTATTGCAATAGTCAGGGCTGCTCAACGTCCCTGGTTTCTCGATAACCTATGCCACTCAATTGGCGAGGAACAAGAATATCGGTGCATCATTTAGGGAAAACAGATCAAAACATTATGTGATCCAATGCAATCATCGCAAACCTAAGTGAGTGTCCTCACATATGCCTTCATTACGAGTATGCATCAAAACACTATGAATATCAGCGATCATTTTTGCACACGTCATCCCCAGCAGAGCTCATCCTGGAACTGTCGTCACGACTTCCGTTTAAAGTCATTGTGGTTAAAAACGATTATAGACAGCCATCCTCAATCATAGAATTTCATCATGTGTCCCATAAATTTCCTCCAACAATTCCTTCAATCTGAATACTCCACATCCCGAAGTTTAGCTATCTATCTTCAAATGACTATAGCTCGAGCATACGAACTCCAAATGATCTAAAACTAAAAAATTAGTCTTATAGGGCCTTTCTTGACACCCCATATATATAGCTCCAAGTTTGGAATAAAAATCATGGATAGGTATCGATCCGTGAGTACCGAACCATCTCGACCGATCCACGGCCACCAAACCATTGCTGTCGATCCCATACATCACACATGAGCTCCTACGCACCTCCTTATGCCCTACCATTGATCATGCTTTGATTGGACCAACCTCCATTGATCAATACCGATCCATGGATATTGATCCCTCTCTTCATTTTTAAGCTTAAGTGCACTCCTTCATACTTTAGAGTGATTTGTGAGTGAAATGGGCTAAACCCTATGAATCAGTATCAATCCATATAGTTGAACTCATACTTAGCCAAAACTGCTTTATTTTGACTCCTCTCTCTTGCCTCCATGCTCCTATGCCCTAATCTATACTCTAAGCAACTCCATCGATCCATGCTATTGAATCTAACCGAACCATGCCTTTGAATTCCCATAGATCCATACATCTGAGCCTCTACCAATCCATGATTTGCATACCTATATCTGAACATACGAACTCCAAATAGCTTGAAACTTTATTTGCAACAGTATGAGGCCTTTCTTGTTGACCCAAATCGATCGCGCCCAATTTGGGGTAAAATTTATGTATCATCGCCGAACCATAGCCCCTTGCTAACTAAATTGCCATTAGATTGGCATTACCAACCATTCAAACATCTAACAGTCATACATTCATCATATATATGCATTAATAATAGCCAAATATCCGAATATATTATTTTAAAGAGATCCAAATCTAAGGTGAAGTTTGAGGAACCATAGAGACTGAAAATCTATATGATGGATCGTGTAGTGTGTATATGCAAGTATAAGTGACTAACTATATGACGTGTCTAATATAAAATTAATAGATGATAATAGCAAAGTAAATGAAAATAAGCACACCAGGATTTTATACTGGTTCGGACCTCCCGTCCTACGTCCAGTCCCGAAGCTCCTCTTCGGAATTCGAATACCAAACACCCTCACTTTGCCCGGAGGAATAGGCTTGGTTACAAAAGCTTGTTCTTGTCAAGTATGTGTTCTATAATACAAATATTGACTATTAAGTACAAATGCTTCCAAAATATATCTATAGGATATTGATTGAAGAATTATGTACATATGGAAGAGTGAAATACAAATATATGATTGCTAGAGATCAAGAATATATCAGAGTAAAAGAGTAAAGAGAATAAGTAAGGTGAGATCTTCTCTTGGATTCTTGATGCTATTTATAGCGGTTGAAAGATTCCTTGAGTACTTGCATCCATTAACAGGTGTTCTATGGTCGCTTCTGATGGTGATAAAGAGTGCAGCGAAGAGGAGCGAAAATGTCTTTTCAATTGTGACAGTTGTACTTTGAATGTCAATACCCGAGTTCAAAATCAGACATCTGGAATATGTCTCAGACGTCTGGCTCTTATATATTTTTTGTATATAGTAGCTTTTCAGACGTCTATGTACATTAACCAGACGTCTGATTTTGTCTGGTTTGTGATCCAAAAGATTCATTCAGACGTCTGGCTGGTGCACCCAGACGTCTGAACTTGTGCATGTTGCTTTTCTTGTGTCTATGTCATTGCTCTTCTGATTCTATCGACTTGTAGCCTCTTAATACTTTATTTGAGTCTTATTCATGTCTCTTTGGTGATATTAATTTAACAATTACCTATGAATAGAGATATATATGCATAGTCGATTTCCATTATATAGTTGTCGTCATCGAAACCATAGAATTGATTTCCTAACAATCTCCCCCTTTTGATGATGACAACTATTCAATGTACTTATATATAAATTTTAAATCTCCCCCTGAGTATATGCTTATTCTTATTGTTTTATAATTATACTTATATTTCTCCCCCTTTGGCATTATCAAAAAGAATTATAAATAATATAACCAATCGTCAAACAAAAAGGAAAATTTCATTAATAATTTGAAAGTGATTGCATACATAGATTTTGTCAAATTTACAAAAGTTGATATCCAAAAAAACTAAAATCTATGATTCCTTTGGAGAAGCTTTATCTTGATCATCTTCCTTTGTTTCTTCTTTTTCAGAAGTGCTAGCCATTGTAGGAGATGTCAAAGCTTGCTTGAGAGGTTCATCCTCAGAAAGTTTGGAATGTTTTGCGGGAGGAGAAGGTACTGGGGTTGGCCAATCTTCAAAAGGTGGTGTTGGACCGCGAACCCGTTGTTATACTTCTTTGAGGATCGACAAGACAGTCGAAAGAGATTCTTCAACTGTGGCTAGGCGTGTAGCAAATGATGTTTCGAAGTTGTCAATCCGCTTAGCTAAAAGTTTTTGATTTTGAGATAATATATGTTGATTTCTAAGAGTGAGATCTCAAACACTTTCATTTGGATTTGTATCTGTTCGAGTCTCCATAATCTCATCCTGCCTTGGATAATCAAATGGTGCAGGAGGAGGTGGAGTTGCTACTTGACGTTGTTCCCCCTCTTGAGATGGTTCAATGTGTGGTTGAGGTAGAGGCTCAACACGTCTAGATTGACGATTGTGCGTCCAATCTTCGAAAGATATAAATTCTGGGGAATCTTAGGTAGGTGCATAAGGGAGAAAATTTTGGTGGAAGCATATTTTGGTGAGACATCTTCAAAGGTCGATAGGTAGGACGGGATGTTATGTGCACGAAGAAGTCTCATAATATATGTTGGGTAAATAATTGATGGCCGTGATCGAGTCCAGAAATGTTTGAGCTCGTCGAAGATGAATTTGGCCCAATTTACCCTTGTTCCACTAAACAGAGCATATTGGGCATTGTGCTCTAACTCGGTTATTTGCTCATGGCTTTCCATACGTGGAATGATGGTATTGATTATCATTCGAGTTAGGAGTCGAGCTTTTGGACGTAGATTTTTGGAGGCAAATTTGGCATTTCATCCTCCCAAATTGATGAGTTATACTATTCCGTGGCTTGAAGCGCATATCAGGAATGTTGTATAAATCTTCGCCCGTGTCAGAGCATCCTAGGGTTCTGCCTATTATGCTAGGAGTTAGTCTAATCGTGTTGTCATACACGCTAGACCTGAGCCAGTTATCTTCATCTTCAGTGTTCCACACTGAAGTGCTATCCAAATTCACATAGAATAGAAATATCGCCAATTGATCGATTTGGATGTCATTAGGAGTGAATGAAATTAAGGTTTCTAACCCGGCATTCTCACACATTTCAAATCATACATTGGAAACTTAAGTAAATTATAGAATGGACCTATGTGAAGCCTTTTCTTTTGTATATCTTCATACCTCTTGATTAAATGTGGTGCTCTATTCATCCATTTTTCAATTTGATCATCCGAGCAAACTTGAGGATTTGAAGATGATGTTGGTTGGTCTTGTTTTCTTTTGGAAATTTAACGATTCTTAGTTCGAGGAGGCATTGTGATTTGATTGCGTAGAGATGAAGTTTTTGAAAAAAATCGTCACCAGGGGAATCGGAGGTTTGAAAAATTTTGAGATAAAAGAAAAAAATAACGTTATCTGGGCAAATTTAAAGAGTCAATTAAATTTCAGATGTCTGGAATCAAAATCAAACGTTTGGTTTTCCTAAAATTGAGTACAGTAGATGAATTCAGACGTCTGGTTTTTGGTTGGACTCTGGTATGATCGAATTTGTATAATTTGATAGGCAGAGAGTTTTACCAGACATCTGGGTTAAGAATTAGACGCCTGGAATAGATCAATTTTTTAAAAAGCTTTATGGCAGAGAACTAATTCAGACGTTTAGGTCTAATTTCAGACGTCTGAATTTTTCTGATTTTTATTTCGAGGAGACAGAGCAAATTTTCAGACGTCTAGGGGGTATATCAGACGTCTGACATATGCACATTGCTTAAAAATTAGATGTATATCAGAGTGTCAGACGTTTGATGTCCATATCCAGACGTCTGAAATAGGCATTTTTTTCTAAAAATAGCATAAAATTTGATGGTATTTCTTATTTTTCGATTATCTATTTTATGAATAAAAAATATTATTAGCTGTGTAAATAAACATAGATACAAATAAAAAATATAATTTATTTAGAAGGCGATGAAGTTTTATGATCTCCTGACTTGTTATCCTTCCATGGTTTAAGTGGAGACCATATATTTCCACGTTCGTGAGTTCTCGGGGAGCCAGAAAATCATCTTGGTGAAGGGTTCGAAGGAGTACAATACAAAGACGAGGGATCCAAAGAACTACAGGTTTTGGAAGTGGTTCATGTACATCTTTCTTCCTTGTCGTACCAAACTTCATCGCTACTTGCTCCAAAAAGCCTAGCTGTCGTGCTGTAACTTTTTGTTCAAAATATAGTTCTCGTTGTAAATCTATATGTTGTTTCTGATAGCGATGAATTTCATCAACTTTCTCCTTTGTGTTAGGAGAAACAAACAGAGATCTTTTGGTCATCTTGCTATTGGGGGTAAATCCCGTGTGATATGAGGACCACCTATACGTCGGTTCTTGCTTTGGTGTAGGTGTAGGAAGTCGTTGTGGTGTATCAGCCGAGCTATCCATCGTAGGTGTCCAGATGGATATATAAGAGTTCTCATAAGACATGGCTATATTTTGTTTCTTGAAGAGAATATGAATTGTGTGTTTATAGTTTTTCTTGTTATATAATTGTTTATATATAAGTTGAAAAAATTATTATTATTAGAAAAACTAACTATCTAAAAAATTAAAGGTTCAAAAGTTATTAATTATAATTTGTGGATAGTAAAATAAATGACTAATCATAGCCTAAATAAAGCAGTGATTATTTAAAGGAGAAGATCATGAAGTGAGAAAATCCCTAAATTCCGTCGGAGTTTAATAAAAGTTTGTTCATTCAGTGGTTTTGTAAAGATGTCTACTACTTGATTTTCGGTATTTATGTATTCTAATGAAATAGTTCCTTTTTCAACATTGACTCGTAAAAATGATGTTGTATATATGTATGCTTAGTTCATGAATGATTAATAGGGTTTTTTGATAAATTTATAGCACTTGTGTTATCACAATATGTTGGAGATTTGTTGATAATTTTACCAAAATCTGTAAGTGTTTGTGGCATGTATATCACTTGTGCATATGCTAGAGCTGCGGAGATATATTCGGCTTTACAACTAGATAAAGGAACACAATTTTGCTTTTTTCTAAACCATGAAACTAATGATTGTCCGATAAAGTGACAAGTTCCACTAGTACTCTTACAATCTATTCCACAACCACCGAAATCCGCATCGCTATATGAAACTAGTTCAAACGATGATCCATCAGGGTAAAACAAACCATAATCTCTAGTACTAGATAGATAACGTAAAATAGCTTAACAGCTCTTTGATGAGATTCTTTTGGTTTTGCTTGAAATCGAGCACAAAGACATACACTCATCATAATACCAGGTCCACTAGCCGTCAAATACAGTAAAGAACCAATCATGCTACGATATAATTTTTCATCAAAATCTTTTCCATTATCATTCTTTTCTAAGTGAATAGTGGTACTTGTTGGTGTTGGTTTGCTCGAAGTTTTATCCATTTCAAAACGACGTAATAGATGGTTACAATATTTTTCTTGATAAATAAAAATTCCATTTTCAAGTTGTTTTATTTGTAAACCTGAGAAGAAATTTAATTCTCCTATATGTGATATTTCAAATTCATTTTTCATAATATTTGAAAATTGAATACATAGATTTTCGTTGGTTGAACCAAAAATGATATAGTCAACATAAATTTGTACCACTAAAATATCATTAAATTCTCTTTTAATAAATAAAGTTATATCTATTTTGCCTATTTGGAAACCAGATGTAATTAAATGATTTTTAAGACGTTCATACCATGCTTGTGGAGCTTGTTTTGACCCATATAATGCTTTGTGTAATTTAAAAACATGATAGGGATATTTTTCTTGAATAAATAATGGGGGTAGTTCTACATAGGGGGAATTAATTTAAAGGACAAAGACTTGTATATTTTTTGCCTCAAGGACACGACCTCAATATTTTTACCACAAGGACAAACATTCTTCTAAAAATTATTCATAAGAACAAATATTTTCCAAAATTATTCATAAGGACAACAAAACTGCTACCGAGCTAAAACTGATACCTAAAAACTGCCACTGATAACTACAAACTGATACCTAAAAACTGCTATCAATAACTAAAAACTGATACCTACAGAAAGTTGTCCTTAGGGATAAAATATTGAAGGTCTGTCCTTGAGGCTAAAAAGCTGTGAAATTTTGTCCTTGACAATAATTTCCTGTTCTACATATATATTTTCTTTAATAAAACCGTTTAAAAAGCACATTTGACATCCACTTGAAATAATTTAAAATTATGATGAGTTGCAAAGGCGAGTAATGCACGAATAGCCTCTAATCTAGCTACTGGAGCAAAGGTTTTGCCATAATCGATACCTTCTTCTTGATTATAGCCTGGAGCAACTAAACGTGCTTTATTTCTAATAATATTTCCATTCTCGTCTGCTTTGTTTTTAAATACCCATTTTGTTTCTATAATCGATTGCTCTTCACGTCTTGGTACTAATTCCCAAACATTATTACATTCAAATTGATTTAATTCTTCTTGCATAGCGATTATCCAAAAATTATCATTTGAAGCTTCTTTATAATTTTTTGGCTTAAAATTTGACATGGATGCTATATGGCTTATTCGATTAAGTTGATTTCTAGTTACTCTAGAATTGATATCTCCAATGATATTATCTCTTGGATGATTCATAGGAATTCTAGGGGATGATATCAAAGTGTTATTTTGCACATTTGTTTCATTATTAATAGAATTTGTTAGTGTAATAATTTCTTCTTCATCGTTAGTATGATGATTAAAAAGTTTTTCGTCGAACGAAACATGTAAACTTTCTTCAACGGTATTATTTCGTTTATTAAAAATTCTATATGCTTTGCTACGATCCGAATATCCAACAAAGATACCTTCATCGGCCTTTGGGTCGAATTTTCCTAAGTTATCTTTTGTATTTAATATAGAACATTTTTAGCCAAAAGTTTTAAAATATGATACTTTAGATTTTCTTCCAAAAAATATTTCAAAACAAGTTTGTTTAATCATAGGACGTATAGTTACTCGGTTCAATACATAACAAGCTGTAACAATAGCTTCAGCCCAAAAGTCTTTTGGTAGACCACTACTATTTAATAATGTTCGTGCGCATTCTTGTAACGTTCAATTTTTTCTTTCTACGACACCATTTTGTTGAGGTGTGTGAGGAAAAGAAAAATTATGATTTTCCTTTCTTATTACAAAAATTATCAAATAGATCATTTTCGAATTCTCCTCCGTGATCACTTTGAATATTTTTAATTTTCAAGTCCATTTTTGTTTTAATTCTTTTAGCAAATATCTTAAACATACCAAAAGTATTGCTTTTATGTTTTCAAAACAAAGTCCATGTATATCTCGAAAAATCATCAACGATTACGAAAACATATTTGTTGTGATTTATAAATCGTATTTATGTTGGACCAAATAAACCTAAATATAATAATTCTAATGGTTGTTTTGTAGAAATATTATTTTTAGATTTAAAAGAGCTTTTCTTTAGTTTTCCAATTTGACAATGGTCACATAAATTTTCTACTTTGTAATTTACTTTAGGTAGACCTCTAACTAGCTCATATTTTGCCAATTTATTAATATTTTTAAAATTGATATGACAAAATCGTTTATGCCTTAACCATGGATCATCATGTTTGGCGGTTAAACATAAATTTGAATTTTTATTTATATTCATGTTTAATACATGAATATTTTTTTCTAAAACCTTCAAATACAAATTGTTTGTTATTATCGAAAATATTACATTTATCCTTTTCGAAATTTATTTGAAAACCTTTATCGCATAATTGACTAATACTTAGTAGGTTGTGTTTTAGATTTTCTACTAATAAAACATTAGAAATAATAGGAGAGTTAGAAATACCAGAGTTGATGACTTATCCAATGCCCATGACATATCCTTTTGAGTTTCTCCAAAGGTTACCGTTCCACCATCGATGTATGTTATATTTGATAACATTTTTGAATTTTCGATCATATGCTTGGAACTTCTGCTATCTAGTATCCATTTCTCCTTATTTTTTATTTTGGGTGCCTGCAAAATAACAGATGTTTTAATTGGTACCCATATATTTTGTTAGGGTCCTAATTGTTAGGCGAAGGTAGCCATAACCAAGATGGTTTGGTACCTTTATAAATATAATTTTTATTATAGACTGCATTCTCTAGGAAATTATTAATATGTTTTTGTCTAATCAAATTATTATTTGTCTTAGGAATCCAAATATTCATATTTTTGGTATTCATATTAGACGTTGGTAAACTTTTAGTTTTTTTATAACTAAAATTTTTAGCATCATTCTCTTTTTGTTCAGAAATATTTTTAAATCCTATTCCATTTCTATTGCCTGATGGTTTTGAAGTTTTGATAAGATTTTCCAAATCTTGCTTTTACTTTATTAAATTTTCCTACATTATTTGTAATTTTATCTATTTTTGTTTAATTTTAAATTTTCAATTTTCAATAATTCAATATTGCTTTTCAAATTAATATTTTCCTTGAACAAATTATCCTTCATTATTTTAGTGTTTTCAAAATCAATAGCAATAGCCTCACTTTCTATCTTTTTAATTTTCTCTTGTGATAGTTCTAGTTTTTCTTCTAGGATAATTTTTTCATCTTTTAACATTCCTACTTCAAGTTCTAATGTATTTATTTTGACTATATATTCTTTGTTCAATTTTTTATTTTTTCTAAATTTATCATCTAATTCCATACTAAGTTCTAATAATTCATCATAGCTAAGTTCCGGACACACCTCATTAGTTTGTGCCATAAAACTTGTAGGATCGATTTCACCCTAGAGGGGGGTGAATAGGGTAATGCTATTAATTATAAAAATTATTGCAGAAGCTTATAAAATTATTTCAACGCAGATATATCAAAATAATAGCAGCACAGATAATAACAGAATAATAAATGCAGAAATAGAACGACACAGAATTTATCCAGCTTCGGCAAAACCCTGCCTACGTGCTGCCCCCAAGGTTTCTACTAGAAATTAAGTAGTCACACTGTAACGACCCGTAAATTTTCGATAATTAAAATAGCTAATTTGATAAGATTTCATGATTTAGTGTTAGAAAAAAATTAATTCGTTTGGAATAATAATAACTGGAATGAATTGCGACAACAATTATCCAAGTAATGAAAAATAAATGCTACTTAGTGAATGCCTTTGAAATCAATAGTTGAATAGGATAATAAATGTTGAAATTCATTGGGTATAATAGAGTAATTGATTGATAAGTAAAATCTATTTAAAATCAAATATTGAATATTGAACCGGTAAATTTTTTAAATTAAATATTTGGAAATTATTGAATAATTTCATAATGGGAATTGAATAACCGTATAATGGAAATTGTTCTATAATTTTAATTCGTTTCAAAAGTTAAATTTTATAAGTTCGTTTTGAATATTTCAAAAGATAGTGATTTAAGAATAATCAAATTTGTTAAATTTAATATTACGAATGTTTGAATAAATTAAATTCCGAATTTGATATGATTAATTTGATATTGAAATTTAATATATGAAAATAGAGTGAATAATTGAAATTTGATTTAATATGATTCAAATTGGTTTCCAAAGTGAATGTAAGTTATATTTGGATTTTAATAGAGTTAATAAGATTTTAAAATTGGAATTTATTGGATAAATTGAATAACGGGTTTAATATGATTAAAAATGATTTGTAAAATTTTATTTTATCATATTGGAGTTATAGTGATGTTATAGAACTTTTAAAACTGAATTTAAAATTTATTTGTGAAAATTGAATATTTTAATATTTAATTAGCGACTGAAAAATAGCCAATTTTCGAACAGTCTCATAATTGGACGAAACAAGTTCCATTGGATCTGTAATAGTTACTTATTATCGGATTTCAATTTTCGTAGCAATCGGAGTGGTCGGTTGACCGTGGCAGCTCGAAACGCGTTGAAATTGTTTAATATTAATTTGGCGAGTTAAAATAGTCATTTTTCAAACAGTCTCGGATTTCGACGAAACTAGTTCCATCGGATCCGTAATGTGATATTATTGTAAGATTTCAAATTTCGTGTCAATTCGATTTATCGTTTGTCTGGGGCAAGCCAAAACGCCTAGAAATTCGTTTAATCGATTTAATTTAAATTTGATCGTTTATTGCCGTAACTCGCACATACGATCGAATTAGCTTCCGAAACTTATTCCATTGTGTTCGGAACGCGGGGTAAACCCTAATAACGCCTAGCGGCACGTCTTGATAGGAGTTTGAAATAAATATCTAGATATTTTAATTTTAAAATAATAAAAATTAATATACTGATTTGACCATACCCTTCACATCTGTCTGTTCTTCTTATCAGCCGATACCCTAGTACCTATTTCCTATTCAAACACACATACTCTCCTTTAATAACCCACTCGCTCAAGCTTCAGGCAGAAGAAGATAATAAATCAAACTTCAAAAATCTCTTTCTCCTCAAATACTCGATTAAAAATCACGAAACCTTCTCTAAAAATCCTATTTCATCGTTTACTTCGATCCTATATGCTTTTGGCCTGGTGCGACTTGGAGTTTGGGAATGCGACAGTGAAGATGTGAGGGGTTTGAAGCTAGGATTAAGCCTCGCTTTGTTTTCATTCACCGATTCGAGAAATAAAGCTCGTATTTGGATTCTCCTCGTCGAATAGCATCTGGACGCACGTTTTGGTGCAGCTCGGTGGTGTCTTGGGGCGTGCGACCTGCGCGTGGTCAAGGGGGAGATGCACATGACGCGTTTTGATACTGGTGGCCGAGCTTGCAATTTTGTGGTGGAGATGATGGAGGCTTCGAAGAGAAGAAGATTGGCGAAGACGGATTCGAGTTTCGTAAACCGGAGCTCCGTATCAATGAAGGATGATGCACGGCAATGGTGGGTTTGTGCACAGGTTGGCTATAGGCTTCGTTTGGGGAAGATGGAGTTAGTGGGCTGGGCATTATTTTCTTTGGGTATGAATTCATTTAAATATAATATAAATTGTTTTATAAATTCAAATGTCGATAACTTATAAAATGTATAACTCTCGCATACGAGGTCCGTTTGAGACGAGACTTTTTGCGTTGCGATCATGATGACGAGAGCTTCGAAATGAAATTGGTTTGGATGAATTTGAAGATAGTTGAAATTTGGGCTAAAATTGGAAGTCGTCCGGTTTAGTTCCAAACCGGAACGTCTCGGCGACAACGGGAAATCAAGGTGAGTGTTTTATAACGCTCACACCGTACTAAATATCTTTATGCTAGTTAAATTTGACATTATGAAGTGTTATGATTTTATTTGTCGTTGTTTGATGAAATTTAATTGTCATATAGATTGTCATTTGAATTAACCGTTGAAATTAAATTGACAGATAAATTGAAATTATTATTTAATTGCGATTAAATTACCTAACATTGATAACTATGAAATTTACTATGAATTGTATTGTCTATTGGATGATTTATTTCGATGGATGCTATTGGTTGATATTTAAATGTTTGGATGCTTATTTGCTTATATATAACCTGTTATGCATACATATGCCACTATGATTGATTTAAGTGATATATATATTCATCCCTGACATTCAATTGAAATAAATAACTACTTGGCCATAGGATAGAAAATTATATACGGACACCGAATTGGCTAAATTAATAATTTTTGAAATCTTCGATTTGAAATTTATTTAAATGTTTTGATTTAAAAGTTATAAATAGAAATCGATTTATAGAAATTGAATTCATCGAAAATTTGAGTTTGGAATGTTGAAATAAATTTTGGTTAAAGGAATTTTGTTAAATAATTAAGTTGAGACTTTGAAATTTGAAATTGGATATGATTGAATGTCGAAAATTGATTTGTTTAAAGATTTAACCTTAATTCGAGCTTTGAATATTACTAAGTAAAAGTGATATAAAAAAATGATACTTTGGAATCGAGTTTGGAATTGAATCATATTTGGAAGTTGGATTTAAACTTGAATATTGTTGGAAATTTTGTAAGTGTTATAAATTGATATTTTGAGAAATCAAGCTCCAAGTCGATATAAATTGAAATTGAATAAATTAAAAGTGAATGAAAAATTGAATTAATTCGAAGTAAAATTAGACGTTGATTGAATTGAAATCGAAATTGAATCGGTAGAATGGAAATTGGAATTGATTTGAATTGGGAAGTTATAATTGAAATGGATTGATTTTGAAGCTGTTTTATTTTGTTTTCCAAATTACTCGGTTATATAAACCATTTTGAATACTTAAACTACTTAATCTATTTTAAATCTACTTAACCCAATTTAAATTATTTTAAACTAAATTTATCTATTTCAAATCCATTTTAAGATTTTTAAGTATTTTAACTATTTTAATTATTTAAAACTACTTCTAAACTACTTAAAACTATTTTCTAAATCCTAAGCTGGTCAATAAGGTGAAATGTGTATATTTAAATCTTGAATTTAAATACGAATTGAGTTAAATGAAGTTGCAACCTAAATTGAAATTCGAAATGATTTTGAAAACGAAATGAGATATTGATGCGAAAAATGATTTTTGAAATGGAATCTTACATTTGAATAGATACAATGATATTTGAAATGGATTTGATTTTTGAAGCGAATATGATATTTTGATATCAATTATGAATCGATTTGAAATGTAAAAGAGCCAACGGTGTAATAATACGTAGTTATTAAAGAGACCAGGATCAGATATGGACATACTCTCTGTCGATACTGAAAACCACTTTAATAACTTGTATACGCGGAGTGTTGATCCAGAATGACGTGGATGGTTTGGTGAACGCGTTAACTGAAGAAAGAGAACGATATTGGATGACCCCTGACATGACTAAAACAGGAGCCGCGTCGGGCCATTGAGGTTCGCCACCTCTAGCGGACACGCTTCTTCGATACCATTTCTATTACATTTGTGATTCGATTTGGGTGCACCCCTTGATTTGGGAGTGTTGTTTCGCGGTGTTGGGGTGGCTGCTGGCTATGCCCAACATCAGTCCGGATCACGCAACTACTAGTATCCTAGTTGGTATCGCCACATGTACCTTGTCATACTGATTATCCTATTCGCGACCACTACGTTATGCTTTGTGTTATACTTATGGGGTACCCTCTGATAATCACCAGTTTACGGTGGGGCTTACGGTGCTGTATAGACTATGGCAATATAAAAATGTGTTAAGGGGGATTATGGTAACGCCTTAACGCTATTTTGATACTTTATATTACTGATAGGCATTATCTACTTAGCGTACATTACTACATAGTAGATAGTTTAACGGATCCTTAAGAGATGGAAAATCCCGTAACATCTCTTGAGTTATTGCACGCAAGTTGACACTGGATATGAGATGTCAAACCCCGTAAACATCTCTGACGTCGTTACACTCATATTTATTACGATTGATTTAACTTTCATAAGGATATTTTAGTCCTGACTCGAGTGTTTTGTCTTTTCATTACGCTCGGGTCAGTCCTGAGTTTTTCAGATTTTTGAAGATCTATTCTGGAGGACGAAGACGAAGATTTGGTATACTATTACTATTATTACCCTTGCATCATGATATCTGCTGCATTATATTAATTGTTCTGTTGTATATGTATAACTCTGATAAATGTTGTATAAATAATTGTCAAAGTATAGTAAACAGCTTCATGAACTGTTTATTTGACTATTATATTCTATCGTTCCGCTGCGAGATTCCGTGTTGTTTCATATCCTTTATTTCTTTCCTTTTCTTTTCTTATTTACCCCAATAACCATCTACCCTTTTGAATGGTTTGGAATCGACATGTGTATTTGATCGTCGGTTTAAACTGTCCAAAAAGGCGGGTCGTTACAGAACACAAAAGAACCATCACCTGCTCTTCATCCACCTTTAAATCAACAATCTTCATTTTCATTAGAAGATCATCGAAGAAACTAAGAATCGCCTTCACCAAAGTACCCACTCTCATCTTCATGATGAAAAATATCTTCTACAAAATCATATAGTTTGTGAGTGACTTCTTCAGATAGAGATTCCCCGGCTTGGTCAAAATTCCTCTAGCAGTTGTTTCACAAGTAATCTTCTAGATAACATTCTCTCCCATGCCAAATTGGAGAGTAGTAAAAGCCAATTCTTCTATCTCCTCCTTTTCCATGGCTGAAATATCAGCGGGTAGCTTCTCAATGTCAAACACCACTTGATGTATCCTATTTCTCCTTAGGATGGCCTTTATCCTCATTCCACTTCTCTATTGCCAGCTGAGATCCTAATGCCACATAAGATCCTCTAATATGGGATCTTGCTTCAAATGGATACCTTCATCTCCTACCGTACAGCCTAACACTTTTTCAACAACCAAATAGCTCTGGTATAATATTGCTGGGGAAATTTTGGGTTAACACCCAATCATGGCAGCAATAATAGGATCATTTTGATTGTAAGGTGATACAAACAGAAAACTAGTGTCTTAAAAAGAAATCATAGATCATAAATGCAGAAGCATAAAATAAAATCAAATAGAAGATTTGTCATAACCCAGATTTCTGGGCATTGTAATTAATAATATAATTGGGTTAATTAATAGAAATACTGAATTTGCAGATTGAACAAATGAATCTGATCAAATAAATATTTATATTTATAACTGTGTTGTATATATATATATATATATATATATAGATTTTAAACAGAATTATTATATATAAGCTGAAATTGTATTTGTTTAAATATATGTATATGTAAAATTGATTTGAAATTTAATTTGAATTTGGGTATTTAAATTGAAATTCAAAATACATATATATATATCTTAAATTATACTTCGGTTTTAAAAATGTATTTTTATTTGATTTTATTGAGGACATAAATTGTTTGTATTATTGTCTTTTTTTAAAAGGAAGTTATTTATATAAATTAGAATATGCATTTATAAATTAGAAAATTTATTACAAAAGTATTTATTAAATTAGAAATATATTAACTAATTTGGATATTTATATAAAAGCTTTCTAAATAAATTTAAAAATAAATGAAAATACATAAATACATGTGTTAGCATATAAAATGGTAAAACATATACATGTATATAAACTAAATATAATTTATTATACAAATTACAAATGTAAGTGTTTAAATCATGGGAAATAACAAGTGTAACAATTCTAGCATAAATTTTAACAAGTGTCATTATTTTGAGAAATTAATAAGAATAAAATTCAAAACTAAATGATACTACATCTTCTCCTCTTCACATTTTTTTTCTTTTATTCAAAAACCTATATCTGCAAGTTAAAGTTAAAGATCAGAAAAAATAAACCAGAATTCATCTGAAACTTGAAAACCATTTCAATATCAAAGAAATAAAGCAAACTATCTCAAGTTATCAGACCAGAAAGAAATCTGCTTCAAAATCAAAGAAACTCAACTACAATCAAGTTCAGAGCAAAGCAGGAAGATTTAAGATCTATGCAACCCATAATAAATCAAGTTTCAGTTCTAAATTCAAAGAACAGATTTCAAATTTTTCAAGGGGCTGACCTCTGTTATTCTACAGGTGAGTAAACATCACCTTCTACCCAACTTATCTCTATTTTATCTTGATGCTTGTGATAAGGTTTTGAGTGATGTTGTAGGTATGATATTATAGATAGATTTAAACTCTTGCATGTGTATATATATAGTTAAGTTTTGCCTGGTTTAAATGTTATAATACTGTGTACATACCTGAATAAAGGTGATATGCCTTTGTTTCAATTTCAAACGGGTTAAACAAGTTTTATTGTTCATTCCAGTTTTAAAAATATAAATCTCTTAATCTAGTTCATGGTTGATGATGAAATTAACTAGGAAATTGTTAAATTTTCTGTAGAGTTTAAGTTAAAAATAGTTTGCGAATGAATATCGTTATATAGTTAATGAATGTTAGACTTTACAGTGGATAACTCGGTTTTTGTGGAAAATCAAAATAATGGAATCAAAGATTCAAGCATGCAGGTTGAATTACTTTGCGAAAATGGGATTTTTAGAGGGTAAATCATGATTTTTAACAACCTAGATTGTAAGAGATTTGGGGATAAACGATTTCCTTTCGAAAATTTATTTCTGGCAATCTAGCCATCGTGGGGGTGGTGCAGCTGGGTTTGGAAGGGTCTGGTGGACGTACCAGAGGTCCGAACCGTGGCAAAATTTTTGTTTAAGTCTTTGATAGAGAGAGTAGGTTGTTTTTAGGGTTTAGCGTGTGTCGACTATGGGTGATGTTCACGGTGTTACTGTGGAACGAGGAGACGACCGGAAGTCAAGGGGGCTTGGCACGGTGATAGCTGCGTGTGTGGGTTTCCGTTGGAGGCCGGTGGTGTGTGTAGTAAGGGACGGCTGGCGATGGGATTGGTCGATTTATAGGGGTGGCATGGCTTCGTGTTCTGGACTTTGAGTGTCTGATGATCTGTTTTAGATCGAAGGCATAGTTTGAGTCGGTGATGCGGCGGAATTGAGGCTAGGGACGAGTGTGACTTGTGGATGTTGTCATGGCAGAGAGATGGTCTGAGATGGGGTTGTGCACGTGCACTTGTGTCTCCGTGCACGAGTACTTTCTGGCTGATTGTTCCAGTGTCGATTGTTGCGTGCGTTTTGTCTGTTGGTCTCGAGTTTGACAAAATAGTATTCGAATTCGAGTCGAAGCTGTTTTTCTTTCCTGGTATCGATAGAGGCGATCAGGATGCTGATGTTGAATTAGGATTTGGTAAGGAAGGAAGTATTGGGAGGAGAAGAAGGATGTTGGGATGTTGGGCTTCGGCCCAATTGAATTAATTATCAACTGTTTTATTTTATTTTTGTATCGGGCTTGAGATTAACTTAGTCTTTGGGATTTTTTTAAAAAGAAAAATTCGATGTCTTTAAATTTTGGAGCTTCAAACATGGATTTTCTTATTAAAGTAAATTGTAGAAAAGAAATTGATATAAATTAAATGTTTATATAAGTTTATATGTAAATTAATTAATGAGAAAGGGTAGTTCGTTTATTTGTTTTGAGTTAATTAATTAGAGAAAAATTAATTCGTAATTTGGGATAAATTAATTAAGTGATTACAGATTAATTAATTAAATAATAATTACTTAGTGTAAGTAATTAAGAATTTTATTTGTCAAGAATTAATTACTTAGTGTAATCAACTAAAAGATTGATTAATTTAGGAAATTTGTTAAGCGTTGGTTAATTCATTAATTAAAGGTTAATTAAATCAATGTAAGTGATTACAGGATAATTAATTTGAGTAATTAATTGTGGATAAATGTGTTTAATGTGAATTAATTTGGGTCATTAATTAGAGGCTAATTACGTAATGTAATTAAAAAGGATAATTAATCGAGGTGATTAATTAAGATGGATAATTAAAGGATCATTAATTAATTGGTTTGTAATTAATTAATATTGAGTAAAGGTAATCTAAGTGATTAAAGATTAGTAATTAATTTGGTTAGAGATAAACTAAATTAATTTTGGAAATGATCAATCTTGCTTATGAATGATTGAATGATGTTAAATGCCTTGAATTGGTTGATATCCCTGATATGAAATGTTTTGTGATATGATTTTTGGGTGGACAGTGATAATTTGGATCATCTGTTGATCATGATTGATATGTGAAAGTGATATCCTGTATTTAAAGTTTGAATTGTATTTCATTTAAAAAATTGGGTTAGGATGACATGGGACTCGAAGAGACCGGAGTCGGTGTCAGTAAATACCCGAAACCACTTGGATTCTTTATAAATTGATATGTGAAATCAATAGGCTGGAATGGAATGATTTAAGTGAATTGGACCATTTAATCTAAGTTTTTGGTACTTAGAAATTGATGTAGGATGTAAGTGATATCTATAACGACTTGTGAAGTTTTAATTTGAAACAAGTTACCCGAGTTTATATAAGTTGCATGCTTTTGTGTTCCTTGTTAGATGGGTTTACTCACGCTGGTTTCCAGCCTGACCCGGGTGTTACTTTGATGTAATGCTCGGGTCAGACCGAGTATTACAGATTTTCAGGTAAGGACGTTTTGGAGATCAAGAGACGAGCTGGATGGCAGGAACATATGAAGAGTATTCCACTGTGATATTGTAGTTGTCTAGGGCTGGTTGATTTAAATCTGTCCGGTGTTTGTATATTTGTGTAACTCTGAGATAATAAGGTGTAATTTTACAAGT
Source organism: Allium cepa (assembly GCA_030765085.1). Taxonomy (NCBI): domain Eukaryota; kingdom Viridiplantae; phylum Streptophyta; class Magnoliopsida; order Asparagales; family Amaryllidaceae; genus Allium; species Allium cepa. The sequence continues at coordinate 516,356,487 of CM060941.1, forward strand.
ATAGTTTTCCTTTGTATAACTGCTATCTATTTGATATTATATTTGATCCGCTGCGAATGTGAGAATCTGTGTTTTGATGATTCTGTTTCTTCTTTTCTTCTATCTCTTTCTTCTTTTTCTTAACTATCTGGAATTTTCAGGATCGAAAATTCTGGGTCGTTACAAGATTTATTGTGGTTCCACTATTGTGAGATAGTATACATCCACTTTAGGGAGAGAAGATTTTATTACTTTTCGAGAAAAGAAAAAAATACAAAATTGATAATGAAGGCTTAGAAGAAAAAATATAAAGAAATACCACTTGAGCGGATGATATTAAACAATGACCATCTTTATATAATGATTATTACTTAAGGTTAAAGTAATTAATTTATGATGAAGTAATTGATTTATGGTAATAAATCAATGTCTCATCAATTCTCCTATTCATATGGAAAATATTTATCCATTTGATTTTTTCTGTTTTCTCTAATTTGAATGCACCTGATAAAATGCTTTCTTTACTCAACTGATTAGGGAACTGATTAATTACTTCATTCTCTCAAAATAAACCCTTATTATTTAGATAATTCCTTGCCTTCTTTAATGCATTAAAAGAGGCAACAAAATTTGATTCATACATTGGCTCAAATATCTCCCAATTCTTCTTTAGTATGTAAATATTATACCACCGAAATCTAACAAATTTCATTTTATTCTTTGTTTCCCGATTATGCATTGCTGTTCGCGTTTACTACTTCTAGATTCCATTTTAAGTTTAAGATAGGTTTTGAAGTATATTTTATGATTTAATTACACAAAAAAATCAAAATGGTGGAAATCATATCAATGGAGATAGAGAGAATTTGATCCATAATCACTTCCACCAATGGACGCTGCTTCCTTCCTGCACTGCAAACGTATATACACTAATAGAGATAGGTGTATGCCATAGGGAAATTATGTAAATTCTACATACACCTAACTCAATAACCAATCTTGTTCGGAAAGAAAAGGCATTTTCTATCTATTTAATGTGTTATGTTAATTAATTAATTTAACTAAAATTATATTTAATAGAAAATCAACAAATGGTATATTTTGCGGTAGAAGTTACAAATGTTGTAACAATGAGTGATTTATCACAACGGAAATAAATATACCATTTTAAATGTTCCTAGTCAAGATGAATCGAGACTGGATATTGATGTATCCGTTGGGACTAGAGTATGCAAAGTTCTCAAAATGTTGGGCAGTGTATTACTCATGACTGTTGGGGGCACCAAAAGGGTAAGTGCTGATAGTTATTAGATAACTATGGAACAACTCACTTGATAGTTTCTATTGGTTAATATAACTAAAGTCAAATAGAAAATATCGATGTGACTAATTTACACAGTTCTCTCGACTTAAGAATACCATCGATCTTCGATATGAAAGATCTGCTTCAATTATAGTCAAACATGGCACGACATCCATCTATATTTGGGTCGAGTGGAAGTATCGTAAGTGAAGCAGCATTCAAGGGAGGATTTGTCTCCTCGCTAATATGGGGTTAGTGTCACAATCAACTCAAGTCAACTCAAAGTCAAAGTCTTTGGCCATGACATTTCAATTAATAATAATTGTTATTATTGAACAAAGGACTTTATGTTTAGAATAAAAAGTCGAATATGGATGATATTGTTATTTTGACCATTATCAAATTCCATAAGTCCAAAGTGATATAGTTTTGACGAAGAGAATTGGTGTAAATAAAAGTCATAACTGGGTAACACTTAATAAAGTAAAGTAAAATTAGATTTTACCAAAATCAAGCAAGCGATAAATTTGGTCGAAATGTTACACAATCTACTAAGTGACATGTGAACATTAATATTCGAATAGTTCGATATTAATCGTTGACCAGATTTACACCTAATGAGTCACACAACCGAAATGATGAATTCTCTTTTAACAAAATAATTTAATTAGTTTATAATTGTTACAAATTAATAATATTGATTAACATTTATGAAATACTAATTAAAAAGGTATGATTTTGATCTAACGAACAAATATTATTAAATAAATTTATAATAGTTATATATTAATCAATATACAATATATGCATTAAATTGGATTTAAATGCAAAATATTTTGTTTGAGTTCAAATGGATTTAAAGCCCAAGAAAGGGTTAGATTTTCGACAACAAATAGAGATGTAGGCCGGCCAAAATTAAAGAGTGTTGTAACTTGGATTTTGAATTCAAGAGAAAAGAAAGAGTAAGAGAAAAAGGTGGGTCTAGGTCCTCCTTTTACTCCTGGAACTCTCTCTTATAAATAGGACTCCAACATTCATTTTTTTTGTGGTTCTTTTTCAGCCTCTTATTCTTCTAACCTCTAGCCAAAATAGACTTCCCCCACTCCTCCTTTTCTAAATACAAATCAAATTAAATATAGTGTTATTCAACACTTGAAGGTTAATGGTTCAAGGACATGCAACAAACTGAATCAGAAAAGGTTTCAAAGAGGATAGTGTAACCTTTAAGGATGTACTTCAAGGCTTTGGGATTAAGGTACAATTTTTTAGTCAATAATTATTATTATATAGCTTTGTCATATATGTATAAATATGTTATATTATTAGTTATGTGACGATTTTGATATGCAAGCAAAGTTATCACAAATTAGCTTGGTTTTATGCAAAGAATATGTTTATGCTTAAATAAAAAATGTTTTTTTAATCATATATAAGTCAGATCATTAAACCATTTAAAAATAATATATTTTATATTATATTAAAGGTAATATTTACTATATAATTACATGTATAGCTTATAATTAGTTACAACATTATATCATTGTTAAAATTAATCATTTAATTTTACTTATAATGTATTATAGTAATATTACTTTTTAGCGACAAAAAATAAATTTTTATAATTATTTAATTCAATTTACTTCATTAATAAATTATATTAATTTGAAAATGCCGTGAAAAATTATTTTTAAATTTTATAAAATTATATTATCACCAGATAAACTTTTTGCCAAAAATTAAAATTTTACTTTTCCTATTTTTAAAATTTAATTGTGTAAAATGGCAAGATGTAAGTAAATTATTAATATAAATTTAAGCCGAAAAAGTGTGGAAAATTGTTTAAACCATAAAGTATTAGTTACGATCTTCTAGAATTAAAATAATATTTTTAAAATTAATTTTATTTAATATTTAATTAATTTTAAATGAATATTTAAATAAAAATTCATTTAAAATTAAGATAAAAAATAATTATTTTTATGTTGTGCACATGACCTTGAAATAAAATAATAATTAATATAATTTATTGTGAATATTTATTTATGTATATATTATAATTGTATATTTGTGCGTGTATAATTATTTTTTTATTATATATAGGTATACACATATTATTCATGGCTTATAAAATATAAATGTATATTTTAGTATTTAAAATAACTTATACATATTTAAATAAATATATTATAGTAATATTTATATACATAGAATTAATATTTTATTTATAACATAATGTATGTACAAATATGTACTAATATATTTTAAATATATATGTATATATATAAACTAACTTAACATATATATACATATATATTATGATAGTTATATAAAACAATAGCTTATATACATGTGTATTTTTGACAACATATATTTGTATATTAGATGAGCTAACGTGTCCATTTTGTTATGAATCCCAACATCTATACAGGATATATTATAACTTGCATGAGTTGATATGTTACACATGCACATATATGTGTGTGTATATGATACACGTATGTGTGCGTATGTGTATCAATATGTAAATTAAATAATGCTATAGAATTTATAAATTTAAATAAAATAAAAGATTTTATTCAAATAATATTTAGAAATGTTCTAAAGGAATAATTACACTTCATAGGCTCAATATAGATCCAATAAGGAAGTTTTTTTAGATTCACCCATAACTTCTACTGTAGGTTGACCCAGTTCTAACAAAATCAAAAGGATGGAAATCATATCAATAGCGGTAGAGAGATAATTTGATCCATAATCACTTCTCTCGATTGACGAAGCTTCCTCGCTACACCGCCAACACATTTACACTAGTTGTATATCAAAGCACATCATTCTATATAAGCTCTATCTCCTTTGTAATATTACTCAGATAAATATTTGCTTGAATATTGTTCGACCGATCTAGCTTACGCAATAAAATATTGCAACTTTTCCTAAAAAGTTTTATATCTTTATTTCTAATTGAATCCCATGCACTTTTAAGGGAAATGCAACCATCATGGATAGGAAACCACCACCAGTAATTTTTTTTCTATATTTCTATGAATATTATTACCACTTATATTTATGCATAATTTTGATGGCAAACTACAAATATTATTTTGGAAAACTTTAGTAAAACGATGTTGAAAAAAAAAGCACAAGAGCAATAAAGTTGGGAAGAGAAAAATTATCTAGTGGTGGAGGGATTTGATTTAGAGCCTATAAAGTCTTTCTTTTGTGAAATTTTTATCAGTGGATTTTGGGGATAAAGAGATATTTTCATTGTAGTAAAAAATGTCATAGGTCCCTATTTTTGATGTTGTTACAGAAAAAACCCATGTAGTAATAATAAATATGTAAATTAGATCACTATTTTTTAAAACAGAAAACACAAGATAACTTGCACTTTTCTAACAAAAAAAGCAAGTAGGCTTACAGTTTTATGAAAAAAAGTAAAAAATTATATAAATTCAATAATGATAAATAACTATAGTTATTTACTAAAAATATACTCAAATAATAATTATTGTTACCCGACATCTTGGCCTGGCTACAAGACGATAGTTGCAGACGCTATGGTCGAACATTGATGGGGCACAAGTCAAGGAATAATCTACTTCAGGTCGTTAAGAAGGCTACTTTAAGCCAAGGGAATGTTTACTCCGAGTCATCCCTTCAATAATTTCGAGTTGGTATGGGTCATTTACTAAGGGTAGGCATAGAAAGGAGTGGAACACAATAGGGTCGGTGCAATTTGATTGGGTTGGCATGTTGGTGTGCGTTCGGTGCATGTGGGTAGGTCGGTAACCTTAGATCGATCTACTTGAGAGGGTTCAGTGTAGGAAGTGGGTCGGTACTGGAGGACAGCTACGGGCTCGATCATTCTGGATCGTACACCCTTATGGGGTCGGTGTACCATGTTCGGATCCGCTAAGGGGGTTCGGTAGAAGTAGGCTAGCACACTACAGTTGCTTTGGTTGGCAGAGTAACTTAGATCGCCGGTCTTTATGGGGTCGGTGCATATTAAGGTCGGTGCATATTGGGATCCGTTATCCTGGATCGGCATAGAATGTTGGGATCAGCCATCCTAATTCGACATCAAGTATTCGTATCGATTGACTAGGTTCGGCTATTTCAGCTCGGCTGTCTTGGGTTGGTATTGTAGCATAGAGAGCGGTTTAGTGTAAGCAAGGGAGTGAATTTCTTTAGGCCAGAGTGGGAATCACTTCGAGTTAAAACCCACCCCTGGTCAACTAAAGGGATTCAGCATACTTGGGGTCGGTCTTCATGACTTATCAATTATGGGTCAAGCTCCCTTGGTTGTAGGCTTGAAGGACTGAAAGGAGATGCAAAATCGGGGAAGCCAGTCTATCTCCATCTATAAATAGAGCGGCAGGGTTCCAATTTAGGGGATCTTTTTCAGAAGCCAAGGATAGACTCTGTCTTTTTTGTACTCATTTCCTTTTCATTCTAAACTAGATTCAGGTTGTTCTTTATGGATTATATCTATATTCAAGCAATTGAAAAAGAAATGAAGATTACATTCAAAATGGACGTACGTAGTTACGCTGAACCATGATAATTCTGTTGTTCTTGTCTTTTACTATTGTTTTCGCATTATATTGTGCAACTCCTCCGTTTCAGTTTACTGCCTTTATTTATCTCTCTACACAAATCTATTCTAGGGTGCTAGTGACCAATTCTGGTGCTAACAATTATCACTATTTACGAATAACGAATTTGAATTTTTAATTTTTTAAAACTTTTTGAAAAGCGTAAATTAACTTGCACTTTCTATAAGAAAAGTGAAAGCTAGGTTGTGCTTTCTAATTTAAAATAGTAGGGACCTAATTTATGTATCAATTACTATAGGGACTTTTTTATAACAACATCAGAAATAGGGACCTGATGTGCAAAACCTCTTTTCATTGCTCGAATGCTGCAATAGACAATAATCTTTTTTCGTAGAAAATATTCAAAAAGAACTTTGAGCTAGTAGCCTAGGTTGTCGTTTCCATATTCTAGAAGATTATGATGTTTATTCGATGGTCTTATAGTGCCATAAATAGGGACCAAATCACCTACGTTTATACTTCTAAGTCCCTGTGTGTCCAATTACTCATAGCAAGACATGACTGCATTTATTTTACAAATAAGTCCCTAAGCAAAAAAATAAATTGGACCATTTTGCAAAATTTAGGCATTTTGATTGCATGGGCACACCAAACATTAAGATCTTGGGTACGGGTGATTTACTTCCCATAAATATCATCATCCTCATTATCACCATCATCAAAATCATCATATATTTCATCTTTAGATTATTCTTCGTGATTATCAGAATTGTAAATCTCTTTACCCTCAGTAGAGGCTTTCAGTTTAGCATATTTTTTTCTTATATTCAGTATAAGTAGCTTCATTGCTCTTAAAGGAAAGTCCTGGAAAAGGATTAATGTTATTCATATACATAGTATAAAGGAATGATTCCTAAGGACTTCTAGAACTTTTTAAGACTGATATAGGAGGATAATTTGTTCTTCGATTTGAACAAGTCCTTATTCTTATTGTAAAGATCTTCAAATTATAAGGAATTGTTTTCTTCTAAGGTTTTCAAATTTGATTCAAGATCTAATCCTTTGAATTACAAAGTGTTTGCGCCAAAATTAGCCACAAACCCCAAATATCGTGAAAGCACCCGTGTATGAACACAGGTCGGCAATAAATGATCACAAATCTCATATCTAAGTAATGTAGAGGATAAAAAATGAAGAATAACAAACTTCAAACGGAACGAAATAGACAGAGACACAAGGTTTATAGTGGTTCATCTATCTCCGGCCTACATCCACTCCAAAAGGCAATCTTTTATTGACTCTCTTTGCTGGTTACAACTGATTACAGCGGATTACAGTGATGAAATTCGAGTACAACAGTTGCCTTGTAGTTAAAAGATGTTTTCGGCAGAGTCTAGACATCCGATAGCCAAAAGATCCCTTTTCTGTAGGCTCTGATGTGCTTATTTACAAGCGTAGGCTGCAATATCTTGCTCAAACTTCGGGAGACCTCTTCTGGCACATGTGCGGGCCCACGCAATCGATCCCATGTAATTTTGACTCGATCCATGATAGGTACGAACGTAATTCGTATCGATCAAGATTTTGTCCAATGGAGTCAAAATTTGACAGGAGAATTCTTTAGCTTGTATGTAAGCTTCTGTGAAAATTTCATAGAGTTGTAGATTGTGAGTTATAATCGATGCAAGCTTAGGATTTTGATAGGCTGTTTAGTTTGTACCGATACTTTTCACATCGATCCCTTTGACTCGATCTTGAGCACGTGTATGTAAACTGACGTGGTGCGAGATTCTTGGATCGACCCACTTTTTGTGCCGAACGATCGAATCTTCCTTGTGCATAAGCCTCATTCGTTACGATCACTTATTATACTGTTCGTATCGATTACTTATAAGCAAGATGTACTATTCATATCGATCAATTTCGTATCATTCTGTTCGATTCGATTCACTATGGCTTAGTTCGTATCATTCACGGTGGTCTTGTTCGTATCGATAGGAATGGTTCTGTTCGCATTGATTTCGGTGGATGGATACGAATAGAGTAACACGTGATGGATACGAACAGCGGGACATTTGAAGGATATGAACAGAGGGACGTGAAGTGTGGACATGAATAGAAGGATGCGAACAGCGAAATTCCGGATGGATGCGAACAGTACCGATTCGAACAGGGCTTCATGAAGGATTCGAACGACGTATTTTCCTTAACTCGTATCGATCATATCTCGAACATACGAACTCCGATTGACTTGAAATTTGAAGCGTTGGCTTTTGCGACTTTGCTTGTCTTCTCTTGTCAATTGTAGCTCGATCCGGATTTGGAAAAAATTCATTGATATCCATAGTGAACCTATGCATAATCGATATGTAGGATGTGCAATCACTGATTTCCAGTTAATTTCTTGATAACTTGGCCTCATTAAAAGGTGGGATAACACTTTGCCCCCCAAAATATGTCTTCTAGAAAAAGGCGTGTTTTGAGTAGCTTAAAATCCAATGTTGTGGGTTAATATTTTATTTATAGCAATAGTGTCTTTAATCAAGTTCGTGGTTGTTCGAAGCCAAATCAGTATCCAGTTCAACTTACGGAAATCGGTAATCAAATCCTATAGCACCTCCGGATTGTTGACGGCCACTTCGGACCCTTGCTAAGTCCATTTCGAAATTAGTGACCGAATAGAAAGATCCTGCTACGCTTTGTTTTACTCCCTATCCCTTGTACTCTGGCCCTAGAGAGGGCATATTGTGATGTCTTGGTCCTTCTAGACTGATCATAGCCTTTCCGGGATCTTGCTAGATCCCATCCTGTCACTCTCTAGTGAAGGGGAAACAACATCGAGTGAGTTGATCCTGTCGCTCTCTAGCGAAGCGACAGCACCCCCACACTCCGGTTCAGCGTCCTTGAACATTAAGCGATGTCATGGCCTAAAGCCTAGGCTGATCATATCCACTTCGGGATCTTATCGAACCCCATTCCAATCACTCTCCGAAGAATGGGGAACGATGTTAAGTGGGTTGTTCCTGTCGCTTTCCGGTGAAGCAACTCACTTCTTGCACTCTGGACCCCTACCACTCTGGGTAGGGTCATAAAGCGATCAGTTTCAAATCGATTTTTGATATTCATCCTTTAACTCTCCGGTCAAAGGTTTGTCTTATTAAATTCAAGTTCATTTATTAAATTCAAATTCCAAATGTTCAATCACAAACAAAGGAGAAGCTAAATACTGCCTCTCCGGGTAGAGTGGTTTATTGTCATCTCAGAGCATGCCTGGGGTTCTCTCTGGTTCCTTTACATGTGTAAGTGGAATAGCCATTTTATTTTGAAATCAAATCTAAGAAATTTAGGTAACTGAGCGAGTTCAAGTCCTGAACTTGACCCTTGCCATCATGATCAATTGATGACGATTCGTATTTTCCTTAACTCGTATCGATCATATCTTGAACATACGAACTTCGATTGACTCGAAATTTGAAGCATTGGCTTTATGACTTTGCTTGTCTTGTCTTGTCAATTGTAGCTCGATCCAGGCTCGAACAAAATTCATCATATCCATAGTGAACCTGTGCATAATCGATATGTAGGATGTGCGATCATTGATTTCTAGTTAATTTCTTGATATCTTGGCCTCGCCAAAAGGCGGGATAACACAAAGAAAACTGTTAGAATGATATAGTGCATCTTAGAGGGATTGTAGAAGAGCATTTGGTTCCTTTTTCATAATTTCCAATATAGAAATCCACTCAAAAATTGGTGTCTGCAGTGGTGGCATCATCGGCTCATTTGGATTCAACATTTGATTAGGTCAAGGGAGAATCCTCTTCTTCCATGGACTTAGAGATTTAGGAGAACAATTATTCAATCCATAGACTTAGACTTTGAGACTAGAGCATCTTGAGTTGTTTATCCTTTCTTAATAGGAAGTTCTACTATAATAGTGTCAACAATATTAGTGGTTTTCCACTTGCATATTTTTTATCATGGGCTACAGTGGCAAGTGAAACATTGGCCACATCACTTGCTTTGGTCAGAGTATAAACGACATTTAAAGCCTTTGATCTTTTGACAGGAGTCTCATAATGATTTTCTTGGTGATGGGGTTTGAAGCAGAGGAGGCACTAGAAGATTTGGTAATTTTGGAATCTGTTACTATTGCCAAAATAGGGGAAGAAGAGTAGCTTAGACAAGATTATAAATGATGGCACTCCTAAGTCTTAACATTAAAAGTGGATAAATCATTAGGGATAAGTCATTAGTGTCAACTGTAGTTTTCACTGCTTTTTCTTCCAACTATAGGAGTTATAAGTATAGGAATCTTACCGATGATTTTGTGTTATATTCAAAGCTACATAGAAGCAATAGTCTTATTTTGCTTTAAGAATGTGATAAATGGTAGTGATATGTTTTAAGTTATAAGCAAAGCATGGATCTAGCTTTCTTGGAATGGAATCTAAAAAGGAGAATATGTAGTAGTGTTATTACGGAAATTATTTGATATTAAATAACAAACAAATAAATGATGAAGAACGTCTTGTCATTGGCTCTAAATTGCCTACTAATCTTGATCGAAGGACTCTATATGAAAAAACATTGATCAGTCCAATCTCTACCTTTTCTAATAAGGTCTGCATCCATGGTAAAGGATGGCCATACAAAGAAAATGGGATTCATGGGTTATTCCTTCACCACTTGAAGCCACAAAAGAGAAAATTTCTTTTAGCCAAAGGAAACTCCAAACTTAATTCATGGTACAAGATGTGTAATAGATGGATGAGATGTAATCGTTGGGTAAGAGTTGGATAGGCAAGAGTTCGATAGGAGTAATATGAAGAAATTTTTGTTCGTTGAACAAACAAAAAAGAATAGTTGTCAAAATAAAGCACACTAAATGTTGAAATTTCTGGTACCCCTTGCATCTCCACTATGTGTACACTTCATTTACTGTAGAAAAGGCAAGACCACTGAACGAAGCACTTTTTGTGCCAGCTTCATGATTGGATATCCCTACATCCTCCTTAGAGCGCGTATATTTTTTGTGGAAATATTTATTGTAACAAAAGAAATCTCTTGTTATTAAATTCTATTAATCTCATATATTTGTTTATCTCCTTTAGGATATTTTGCAACGTCCAATCCATGCACCCACTTCAATATAATGCAAGCCATACCTAACAGATCTGCACTATAGGGATTTTCTCAATTCAACTTGAAGTTACACATAGTCCCTAAACACTTGGATAAGGTCGCTAACACCTCTCAGAGGTTTCGATTAGATCGATGCCACCTCCCATTATTTGGGCATGTTTTTACAAAGAGTCCTCCATTCAACGATTAGAGCTTGCCGCGTTCTAACAAATAACTGAAGGAACTGGACCAGCTTGCAGCGGAAGATATTGGTGAATTCAAAAAAATTAAAATTTTGGATCATTAATGGGCCTATGAAGTCCAAATGTATTTAGATCTTATCTAAATTTCTTTTAAATAAAATCAATATTTTCTTTAGTACGATATTTTGTTTTATTAATTTAACTCTAAAACAATCAAGAATGAGATATAAAAAAAAAGGTTTGAATATATCAAATATATTCATTCCTTAATTGTGTGACAGAAAGTTAAACATAAGGCAAGTATGATCAATTGATAACATGAGGTATACGAATAAATAAGAATAAGTTTAAAGGCAATTACATTAGGGGCAAAAGGAGAAGAAATAAAAGATAACAAAGATGATTGATTTATATTTCACTTTTCGACAAAGTTGATTTATGCAGCATTCAATTAGCAATCAATGAATCACTATAACATACGAATAAGAATAACCAACAATAATTCATATGCATATAATACTGTCTCATTTAAAATTGTTTGATATTAGTTAAGCATTTAAATTATACAATTTGAAATATAAACATTAAGATTTATGTGTACATATACATATAGATGTAATTGTTTGTTATATTAAGATTAACCCAAAACTTCTTAATGAATTCAAAATAAACCATATTACATTTAATTTTTCTAATGTATGTGTGAACTTATGTAAACTTAAATTAGTTAATAAAATATATATGTATACAATTAAATCAAGAGATTCAACGTATATGATGTTTTTTAATTAATTCCTTCTTTAGATTTTCAAATCGCATTTGAAACCTATCCCTTTTTATCATGCATGTGGGCCTCGATGAAAATTTCAAAAAAAACATAGCAATTAATCTATTTAAATCCAATTTAAATATTTTATTGATATCAAATATCAATAGGAGCGTTTATAATTTTTATATATGCATTTTATTAAGCACTAATTCTGAAAAATCAAATAAAGTTTAATAAATAATTTTTCACAATATTAATTAATTTACAACAATTTACAAATTAACTAAATCATCTGGTTTGTTCAGAGTATTCATCATTACGGTTACGCGACTCAAACGTGTAAATTTAGTCAGCGATTAATATTGAACTATTCGAACATTAATGTTCACATGTCACTTAGCAGGTGGTGTAACATTTTGGCTAAATTTATTGCTTACACATCTTTTGGCAAAGTCCAATTTTACTTATTATAAGCGGTACCTCATAGTGATAATTATTTGCACCAATTCTCTTCATCAAAACTATATCACATTAGTACTTATGGAATTTGGCAATGGTCAAAATTCCAATATCGTCAATATCCAACTTTATAATCCAAACATAAAGTCCTTGGTTGAATAATAAAAATTATTATTAACCTAACTACTCTGCCTAGAGACTTTTACTTTGAGTTGACATCAGTTGATCGTGACACTAACCTCTTAAAACTGAGGAAATGAATCCTCTCTTGAATAGTGTTTCACTTCCAGTGCTTTCACTTCACCCAACTATAGTCCTTTGATGGACGTCATGCCATGATATAAATATAATCAAAGCGGAGCTTACATATTGAAGATCAACAATATTCTTAAGACGAGAGAACTGTGTAAATAAGTCATATCGATATTCTCTGCTTGACCTTAGTTACATTAACCAACAGAAACCATCGAGTGAATCATTTCATAGTTTCCATTAACTTTTGATACGTAACCCCTTGGTGCCTTCAGTAATTATGAGTAATATATTGCCCAATATTTGGAGAGCGTTACATATTCTAGTCTCAACAGATGTATCAATATTCAGTCTCGATACATCTTGATTAGGAGTATTTAAAATGGTATATCATTTTTCATTGTGATAAATTACTCGTGGTTGCAACACTTTGTAACTACTATCACAAAACATACCATTTATGGATTTTCTATTAAATATAGTTTAAATTAAATTAATTAATTAATATAACACATTATATCAAGTATATAATAGAAAGAAAACACCTTTTAGTTTGAACAAGATTGGACATCAAGTCAGATATATGTAACAAATTACATAATTGCCCCTAGGGCATACCCCTAACTCTATCAATCTTCCACTTGCACTTGGAGTCAATTATGGAATCTTATTCCAACTTCTCCAATCGGTTTTCTCAAAATCAATTGGGTCAGTGCCTTTATGAATGAGTATGCTATTATGTTTTAATTATCTAATCTATCAATCAACTCTCTCCAACGGTGATAAATTGTTTTATCATGTGGAACAGTTTAGAGTATGTCTCTCGACTTTTAGTGAGCTTCAAGTTTTGTTATGAACTATATTGCAACGTTGTTATCATATGACAATGTTATGAGATTCTCAACATTTGGAATCGGCTTAATTTTAAATTTATGCATTTGTAATTTATATACATTATTTTGGTTGCGGCAATATTCAAGGCGATGTACGCAGCCTTTTTTCATTGAATAAACGACAATCTTTTTTTTGAACAACTTAAAGATTTTTAACTTGAATTTATTATTGATATACTACACTCAATATGACTTATAAAGTTTGAGTTCGAACACTCCTTCATAAGGAGTTTTTGTTTCTGTAAACAATTCTCTAGTGTTTCATAAATACACGAGAACACTGCAAACAACCATTTAGTGATATCAATTTGGACATAATATTTGCTTTATGTATCAAATACATAAACAAATCATGGTATCATAGATAACCTAATTTGTATGATAATTCCTTTTGCCAATGCAAAGGAATCAATCTTACATGTTCCATAATAAACATTTTAATAAGGTTTTCTTGCATATCATCTGGGACATTCCCGACACCTTTTAAGCTTACTATAAATGACATCATTTATTAATCCAACGTTGAGTGTTAAAATGACTAAGGCCACAAATACATCATTAAAATCAACAATGTGTTATTTACTTATAGTTTAGAACTATCAATCTACCTTTTAACATTCTTTCTTATGAACACATGTTTCCTCTGCACTTTGATTGAAATCAAACTATTTGATGTTTCTATCAAAATACTTATTCAATCTTGATGCATATAAAATGATACTTTCATATCATTTCTTGGATCATATCTAAAAACTTAAAAACTCAATATCGCTCCTACTGACTTCGAGACATTTTTGGTTAATATGTGTGAATAGCTTTCTCTAAATCGTTAGTAGAATTTCTATTTCAATACATATGTACCAAAATGCTAAGTCTTATCAAGCAATAATTTTATGATTAAATCTTAATTGGATTGAGCATGTAGAATACTGAATCTATTACGCTATTTTAAACAATTGAAATTTATGATATTATTCTTATTGACATTACTCATTTAATTCCAACTGCATTAGTCTTGCTAAAAAGACTTAATCGCGGTCGATGGATCACATCCCTTTGGTTACAATTACTAAAATCATATTTTGATAGCGTACTTGAAACTCTTTCGGATTTTCACACCTTACCATATAGAGCCAACAATCTTAATGGTTAATTAAATAAAACCGAGGGTTATATATTTTCGACAATGATAAGAAACTCATGGTTTCTCTTCAATGTGCGAGAATACTTACTAGACACTTCAATGTGATGTGTACATTTAGGTTAATTATTTTCATTTCATCTTATCTAATCAGTTCTATCAATGGATCATATCCAATTCCATTTTGCTACCAATATTTCCATAAAGAAATTCTTTCACAATGAAGTTGGTATTTCTTGAAATAACAGTTATTTCTCAGTGCAACAGAATAGGTATTTATAAACATTATAACGAATTTCTTTTATTTATAAAAAAAATTGGTTTTAATTTACGAAACATATGTTCAAACATGAATTGTCATCCAAGGACAGTCTTTGCCAAAATTCATTAGGGGAGATTCATATAGGATCCCTTATGAATAATTATTATGTGCAATCTTTCGACTCGCATAACCTGCCAACTCCTTAGCCTAGGATATGATGGAGTTTCTTATAAACCATTATCTTATGTGATTTTGTAAACTATTATTTAGACGAAACTATATTAACCTTCTATACTATTTTTATGTACATGACCTTATAGAAAGAAACTAGCTCAATTCACTTACAATTAATTATACATTTTCCAACAAAGTTCGATTACTCCTTATCGATGCATCATTATGTATCATATGGAGGAGTGACATTTGAGATTGAATCTTTATTCATTTTAGGTATGTTCGGAATGTTTTCCAATATACTCACTCATTTGATCAAATCAAATCATTTCTATCGCATGTTATTTTATTTACTTCTATTTTATACTCTATGAGCTTACCATAGACATACTAAATATATTTCAGATACACATGTTCATGTCTATGATAACTCATCAGTGAATATGACGAAGTACATGGAACCATTTTGGTATTAATAGACTTATGATTGTATACATCTATATGTATCAACCCAAAGAGTTCATCAACTCTTGTTATGCTCCCACTTAGTTGGTGCATAGCCCTTAATTGTTTGAGATATAATTAATCAATATCATATGATTCATAATCATGTAATAAAATTATTTCTCAAAACTACGGCTTAGTCTACAATTCCGAAAGATTGTAAATAATATTAGATACTTCTGTATTTTCCAATGCATCACTTTTGTTATGAAAACAAATACCACATTATAGTTTTATTTCATAATGAATATTCATAATATTCATATTGAAATATAGCTGTCTATTTCTTAGTCGATACCGAAAAATAGTCGTCATTTCATTAGTAATGTTCAGTACATTTTACAAAAACAACTTTCATAATTTAATGCAATCAATAAGTGCTATATGGCATACTCCCACTATTTCGTTTATTACTATAACATCATACTTGATTTGGAGGTCCAACATTCACTTAATATAAATTGTTTATTTCATTCACATCAACTATTTATAGTGGAGAGTTCGTTGATCAAATATCTTGAGCTCAAAGAAATAAATATCGAAGAAAACAATTTTCTATATTAAAATACATTTTGGAATACAAATCATATTTCTTATTTTAATATTAAGTATCAATTATTATTACAATTCTCATTTCCAATGTTTCTCTATGAAGCAGAAGTGACTATTCATTCTCTTCAACCTAACCATACCTTAAATTACATCTATTCTTATACATTCATTTTCCTTTCAAACGGTCAAACTATTCAAGACAAAAACTTACTACAATATCATAACAAACTCTTTACAAAAGTGCATTCGATTATCCTTAACATTTAAGGACATCAAATATGTTGCACTTTATGTAAATTGATCAAAATGACATTTCAGCGACCGAGTTCTTAGATCAGTCTTGTAGTTTTTGGTCTTATGTTACAGTAACACAATATGATCCTTTTGCAATCAATCAAGTTGAATACATGATCTAAAAATACTGTTTATTAGCTTATTTCCAATGAACTATATTCATTGAAGTATCGTACATTATGAACTATGACCGTTCACCATGTAACATTTATATATGATAGTATATGGATCAAATATCTATATTCTTGTAATGCTTTTGGAGTTTAAACTCATAGAATGCAATACATGATCTCAACCAAATAAGCATGTAAGTGATCATTTTATGAATGTATTAAGTAGTTGAAAAACTTAGACACTTGCATGGGTATAGAAAATGTTAACATGCAATAAGCATTTAACATTGGGTATTATATTTCCATTTGTCAACTATTAATTCGGTTCGTTTGAATATGTTAATTGATAAACGTTTAATCAATCATATTAAATGCACAAATTTATCATTGTAGATAATTACAACATTATTTAGCATATGTTCTTATAATATTAGAAATGTTAAATGTTACCATTTCATTTTTCTAATAAGGCTCCCACTAGTCTTTTATGTTTCTCCAAACCCTAAGATGAAACATAGAAGTCTTTCGACTCCACTAGTGGGTGTTAGGACTCGTCTGTCTTGGTATTCTGACCTTGAGTTTGCTCAACAAATCATAGCCCCACAAATGATGGATAACTACTTAATGGTTGTTCACATAAAACTCATAACCTATTTTTCCTTATCCTTCTTTCATTTCGACCTTGAGTTTGCTCAACAAATCGAAAGTGATTATTCACTCATACCTACCACATCGCGATGGCCTAAGTATAGTATATATACCTTTAGTTTGCTCAACAAATACATATAGTTATCTTACCTCGTCTATTCAATATATTAATAGTACTACACATAACATCCTTCACTTGAGTTTGCTCGACAACTAAGGAGTATGCAAGTAATTTATTAATATATGTATAGTACAGGACAACAATATATTGAAGATTCATAATTTTTAATATACTACATTGAGTAATATTGACTTATGGAATAATGTATTTTTCATGAAATACCCTCATGGTTCAAGTGTCAGACACATCAGAAATCACGGTATATATATATATTTACGTTTGTATTTTTTCCTTAAGTCTATTTGGGTTTCTTTAATGTTCCACCTTTAGTTTATGCATTCATATCATATAAGTTTTATTGTCATATAACTTTTACATTTCGTATTACATATATGACAGTCTTTGTATAATAATTTATTTAATTAATCTTATCTAAATAAATCTCATTTAAATTAATTTAAATTAATTAACTCATTAGTTAATTTTAGACTAGTATTCCAATACAACATTTATATTGGACATATCTAGTATAACCTTTATAGCATATACTATAACCTTTATAATATAACATATATATATATATATATATCTTATATATGCATGTTTTATATTTAATTAATTTAAATTTTATTTATTTATTTAATTAAACAATTTTAATTAAATTATATTAATTTCAAATTTTATTTTATATACATACATGTATACTTATGTTATCTCAAACACTTTAAAATAACATAACATATATAATGCATGCATATGAGTATTAATTAATTAACTTATTTAATTTATTTATTTTATTAATCGTATTAATATTTTTTGAAATTAATATTTAAATAGTTTCAAACATTTTGAATTTTTCATTTTGAAAATTTATCGTATATTTAAACCTTTTATAATAAAAATGTTTTTATGTTAAATTTAAGTCTTAAATTTAAAATCATGTCTTAATTTTCAAAGCTATTTTGAAAATTAGCCCAAGACCCAATTCAAATTGGGCTTTTTCTATTAGGGGCAACCTTTGGACTCACTTCACCTTTCAGGATGGTGGGTAACTAGGTAGGACAGGGCACTTGATTACCCAATTTCAATCTTGGACATCACCTTTCTAGATACCGTACTAAGTGCGCAAGCTTAATTAGTTAGCTCTAACATGACTAATTTAGACCGCATATGCTGTTGGGTTCAGATATCATTAAAGCTCCTACCTAAATTCCTTTGGTGTGACACAACTAGGTATCTCACGGGAGATTTTTAGGGATCGAACCTGGGTCATCTAATGTGTAAGGTGATGCCTCAACAAACCTCGCTATGATAATATTGAGGGAACTGGGCCAGCTTGCAGCAGAAGAAATGTGTGTATTTCAAAAATTTTACCGTTTTTATATCATCAGTGGGCCTATGAAGTCTAAATGTATTTAGATCTTAGCTAAATTTCTTTTGGATAAAATTGGTATTTTATTTAATATCATTTTTTGTTTTATTAATTAAATTCTAAAACAGTCAAGAATGGGATATAAAAATAAGGTTTGAATATATCAAATACAGTCATTCCTTAATTGTTTGGCAGAGGAGTTAAACATAAGGCAAGTATGATCAATTGATAACAAGATGTATATGAATAAATTGTTGAGTCAAGATTTTTTATAGAGTTTTGATTTCTGACAAAGGAATAAGCCGTGATCGACAAAAAGAAGTTATTCATTTAAGAAACACAAAGAGCTCCATATATTAGAGGTTGATTATTTGGTATGTTAGTAATTTATGTTAAAATCTATCCTCAAATAATCATATAACTTCAATCTTTCAATATATATACATATGCACATTAACTGTGCAAATTGGACTAAACCGGTCGACCGGTTGAAAATAAGGTGGTCGACCGTTTTTGCCCAGAATGCACAGATAACATGCACACATGCACATAACGTATATATATTTGAATTCCTGTCTACCGGTCCATTTTTGACCTGTCGACCGTTTTTAATCAGAAAGCAACTTTTCCAAAAGACACTTCTCTTCTCCAAAGGTTGCATCTCCTATCTTTCATCAATGATCATAACTCTTAATGACAACTGTTCACAAAGAGTTACAACTATTTTTCTCTATATATACTCATCTAAATCATTGATTCAAACACAAGTTTTTACACGATCATATATGCTCTCTAATCTAATCTCTAACACTCCTGCATTCTAAAAATTAATTTAGCTTATTGAATCATTGAAATTATTTCATATCTTTTGATTCAATAAGTAAATACCTTCTTTAACTTTACAAAACATCATTCATATTCTTTGAGGATAAGATTATAGGAAGGGTGTACTACTAGTGACAAATCCGTATTTTCAAGAACACAAGTTGTCAACAACAATTGTATTTGTTTTTGTTGAAGTCCTCGTGTTGTAAGAGGCAAGTGTTGAAGTCCTCGGTGTTGTAAGAGGCAAGTGTTGAAGTCCTCAGTGTATTAGAGGCGTGAAATCCCGTTCGGCTGTTCGGGTATTGTAAACCTGTTCCTCCGGGTGAAGCGAGGTAGTTAATAGTGAAAATCCAGATAGGAGTCTGGGACTGGACGTAGGACGGTGCTCCGAACCAGTATAAAAATCTCTGGTGTGATTTTTCTATTTTTATTTTCGCTTTGCTACTATCATCTATTTTCTGCATTTATATTATAGTCCATATTACACGATCCGTGTGTACTATATTAGTACGTGCATTAGTATACACACCGCACTTTCATTTGGTATCGGAGCACGGTCATCATATAACCGTAACACAGTTATTTGATATATTCTTGTAATATGGCAAATAACGCAAGTACTAGCACTCAAAACACCACTTACACAGAAGGGCAATCGACACAAAGACCTCCATTTTTCAATGGTCTTAACTATAGTTATTGGGCAACACGTATGTCATTCTTTATGCAATCAAGTAGTTATGATGCTTGGAATGCTACTCAAAGAGAAATAGTGAATCCAACAACTGATTATTCAGAATGGACTGTGGCTGAGAAAACGGCAGCAGCCGTAAATGCAAGAGCAATAAATATGTTGTTCTGTGCATTAGACCAAAATGAATATAACCGTGTTAGTATCTGCACTACCGCATATCAAATTTGGCAAACGCTAAAAATCACTCATGAAGGTACTAACAAGGTTAAACAAGCCAAAATAGCCATGCTGAAAAGTCAATTTCAAAATTTCAAAATGAAACCAAATGAAACAATCAATGACATGTATTCACGGTTTCAAACTATTCACCATGCACTTATTGGGTAAGGACAAAAGTATTCTGATTTTGATGTTGTTTCAACAGTCCTACATTCTCTGACTAATGAATGGGAAGGAAAAGTATTAGCAATTGAAGAAGCTAATGACCTTTCCGTCATGAAGCCAGATGAATTAATAGGAAATTTAATGTCCTATGAAGCAAATTTGCAGGCTAGAAAAGAACAGAAAGAAGAAAAGAAAAATGTAGCATTTCATGTTGAGAAAGATGAAAATGAATCAGATTCTGAAGATGAAGATTTGGCGTTCATTGCTAAAGGTTTCAAAAAATTCCTAAAATATCGAAAAGCCAGTCGCTACAATAAAAGGAAACCTGGATCAAATAAACCATCTTCATCTGCTATAGAATGTTTCAACTGCCATAAAAAGGGACACATGCAGAAGGATTGTCCAGAACAAAAGAAAAAGTCAGAAAATGACAAATTCAAATATAAGAAGGACAAATCAAAGAAACGAGCCTTCTCAGTAACATGGGATGATTCAGAGTCATCTTCATCAGAAAGTGAAAATGATTTGGAGAATGAACAAGCTAATTTTTGTTTTATGGCAACAGAAGATGAGGTACAAATTCCTACATTTGATGAATTACTTGATATTAATGCTGAATTGATATTCAAATATAAAGACATAAAACGTCAATTAAAAGTAGTCAAAGCAGATTTAAGTAGAGCAGAGTTTGAACGAGATATGTTAAAAGATGAGAAGAAAATATTAGAAGAAGTACTTGAAAATATTCAAGAATCATCATCTAATGTTGACTCTCAAATATCTCTTTTGAGTCAAGAAATAGAAGCTCAAAAAGAGAAAAATAATGCTCTCACTACTGAAAATCATGAACTTAAAGCAAAAGTCAAAATTCTAGACCTAGAAAAAGCTAGTTTACAAACAAAGTTTGATGACATTACTCAAAATGTTTCTAACTTTAACAAAGGTCGAGAAAATTTGACTAAAATCATTGAAAGTTCACAATCTATTTCAGATAAACAAGGTTTGGGATATAACAAACATGAAACTAAGAAACATCTTAGAAATAAAAGGAAGAAGAAAGTACAAAAAACTGAAGCTAAGAAAAATCTTAGTTTATTATATTTTAAACCAAAACCAGTTGTGAAATTTCAAAAGAGAAATGTCAAGACTATCAAAATATGGGTTCCTAAAACAAATAATAATTTGATTAGGAACAAATACATTCAGCAATTCATGAATAATGTACATTTTAATAACAATTATATATATAAAGGGGATACCGGACCCAAATGGGTTTGGACTCCTAAGACCTAACTCTTAGGACCCTATAAAAAGTGGGTACCATGAACTTAATTCTATTTTTTGCAGGTCCTACTTAAGAAAAGAGGAAAATGGATATTCTGGCTGATATACTCCTATATTATTTCATTATCTATTATTCCTTTTTGTCGATGACAAAGGGGGAGAAAGTGCTAACAATTATTTGCAGGAATATATATATATATATATAAGACAAAATCTCAGGGGGAGATCACATATTCAGGGGGAGATTCAGAACTTCAGATATATGTTGTCATCAATCAAAAAGGGGGAGAATGTTGAGTCGAGATTTTTTATAGAGTTTTGATTTCTGACAAAGGAATAAGCCGTGATCGACAAAAAGAAGTTATTCATTTAAGAAACACAAAGAGCTCCATATATTAGAGGTTGATTATTTGGTATGTTAGTAATTTATGTTAAAATCTATCCTCAAATAATCATATAACTTCAATCTTTCAATATATATACATATGCACATTAACTGTGCAAATTGGACTAAACCGGTCGACCGGTTGAAAATAAGGTGGTCGACCGTTTTTGCCCAGAATGCACAGATAACATGCACACATGCACATAACGTATATATATTTGAATTCCTGTCTACCGGTCCATTTTTGACCTGTCGACCGTTTTTAATCAGAAAGCAACTTTTCCAAAAGACACTTCTCTTCTCCAAAGGTTGCATCTCCTATCTTTCATCAATGATCATAACTCTTAATGACAACTGTTCACAAAGAGTTACAACTATTTTTCTCTATATATACTCATCTAAATCATTGATTCAAACACAAGTTTTTACACGATCATATATGCTCTCTAATCTAATCTCTAACACTCCTGCATTCTAAAAATTAATTTAGCTTATTGAATCATTGAAATTATTTCATATCTTTTGATTCAATAAGTAAATACCTTCTTTAACTTTACAAAACATCATTCATATTCTTTGAGGATAAGATTATAGGAAGGGTGTATTACTAGTGACAAATCCGTGTTTTCAAGAACACAAGTTGTCAACAACAATTGTATTTGTTTTTGTTGAAGTCCTCGTGTTGTAAGAGGCAAGTGTTGAAGTCCTCGGTGTTGTAAGAGGCAAGTGTTGAAGTCCTCAGTGTATTAGAGGCGTGAAATCCCGTTCGGCTGTTCGGGTATTGTAAACCTGTTCCTCCGGGTGAAGCGAGGTAGTTAATAGTGAAAATCCAGATAGGAGTCTGGGACTGGACGTAGGACGGTGCTCCGAACCAGTATAAAAATCTCTGGTGTGATTTTTCTATTTTTATTTTCGCTTTGCTACTATCATCTATTTTCCGCATTTATATTATAGTCCATATTACACGATCCGTGTGTACTATATTAGTACGTGCATTAGTATACACACCGCACTTTCATAAATAAGAATAAGTTTAAAGGCAATCACATAAGGGGCAAAAGAAAAAGAAATAAAAATGACAAAGATGATTGATTCATCTTTCCCTTTTTGATAAACTTGATTTATGCAGCATTTAATTAGCAATCAGTATATCATTATGACATAAGAATAGGAATGGCTAACAATAATTCATATGCATATGCTACTGCTTCATTTAAAATTATTTGATATTAATAAATCATTTAAATTATACAATCTGAAATATAAACGTTAAGTATAATATGTACATATACATATGGATATGATTATTTTTATATAAAGATTAACCCAAAATTCTTGATTAATTCAATATAAACCATATTACATTTAAATTTTCTGACGTATATATGAACTTAGGTAAACTTAAATTAATTAACAAAACATATATGTATACAATTAAATCAAGAGATTCAACCTATATGAAAAATGTTTTTTGTAGTTAATTCCACCTTTAAATTTTCAAATCACATTTGAAACCCATCCCTTGTTTGCGTATGGGCCTCAATGAAAAATTCAAAAAACACACTTAGCAATTAATCTATTTAAATTCAATTTAAATATTTTATTGATATCGAATATCAATATTCACGTTTATAACTTTTATAAACACATTTTATTAAGTACTAACTCAAAAAAATCAAATGAACTTTAATAATTAATTTTCATAAATATTAATTAATTTACAACAATTTATAAATTAACAAAATCATGTGGTTCATTCAGAGTATTCATTATTACGGTTATGCGACTCAAAAGTGTAAATTCAGCCAACGATTAATATTGAACTATTCAAATACTAATGTTCACACGTCACTTAGCAGGTTGTGTAACATTTTAGCTAAATTTATCGCTTACACATCTTTTGGTAAAATCCAATTTTACGTATAATAAGCGGTACCTCATAGTGACAATTATTTACATTAATTCTCTTCATCAAAACTATATCACATTAGGACTTATGGAATTTGGTAATGGTTAAAATTCCAATATCGTCCTCATATAACTTTATAATCCAAACACAAAGTCCTTGATTCAATAATAACAATTATCATTAACCGAACTGCTTTAGTTAGAGATTTTGACTACCGTGATAATAACTTCGTACAACCGAGGAGATGAATCCTCTCTTGAGTAGTATTTCACTTCTAATGCTTTCATTCGACCCAACTATAGTCGTTCATTGGACAACCTGCCATGATTTAAGTATAATCAAAGTGAAGCTTCCATATTGAAGATCAACGGTATTCTTAAGTCGAGTGAACTTTGTAAATTAGTCACATCGATATTCTGTACTTAACCTTGGTTATATTTACCAATAGAAAACTATTGAGTGAGTCATTCTATAGTTATCCAATAACGATCAGTACGTAACCCCTTGGTGCCTTCAGTGGTCATGAGTAATACACTTCCTAATATTTGGAGATCTAGTCTCAATAGATGCATCGATATCCAGTCTCGATACATCTTGACTGGGAATATTTAAAATGACATATTTATTTTCATTATGATAAATTACTCATGGTTACAACACTTTGTAACTACTATCACAAAACATACCATATGGATTTTCTGTTAAATATATTTAAATTAAATTAATTAATTAATAAACACATTATACCAAGTATATAATAGAAAGAAAACACCTTTTAGTTTGAACAAGGTTGGTCATCGAGTTAGGTTTATGCAACAAATTACATAATTGAACTAGGGCATACCCCTAACTCTACCAACAACTCCACCTTGATGAGAATCCCTAGCTCAAGCCATATATTGGTGCATACTTAGGTCAATGTTGCATCATATTGGTCCTTTTGAACCATCGACTGGTACCATGTTAAAATTTTCGACATCCCCTTGAATCTCCGTAATGCTAGCACTTCATTCAGGGTAGAAGAGGCAAGACCGCCGAATGAAACTCTTTGGTGCACCGTCATGATTGGATATCCGTACATTCCTCTTAGAGCACATATATTTTTATGGCCATATTTATTATAATAAAAGGAATCCCTTGTTGTTACAAGCTACTAATCCCATGTATATGCTTATCTCCTTTAGGATATTTTGCAATGCAGGACTAATCATAATCCAATATAGGCACACACTTTAATAAAATGCGAGCCCCACCTAACACTAATACAATACCCCACCTCTATACCCATATTATCCATCAGTATTACTGTCGAGTAACATGGAAAATGAGGTGATGTGGGTAAAACACACATGAATATTCCCTTCGTCCAACACTGAATGCTTCATGTCTTATAAAAACAACTCTCATCGACGTAAATAGTCTTAGTACAAAGCAATAAACAGTGTGGTTTCCAAGGACAGAATAATATAGAATATACAAAAGAATAGAGAACACATAGTCATTAACACAGCGATAAAAATATAATACATCACATAAGTCTGAGTGGGATACAAAAGTCAAATTCCCACTATCATCAAAATATACATAATATATTCCATATATACATCTCAGCAACACATGAACGCATGTAGATAAAAATATACAAAATGATATTCGCCTCTATAATATATATACACACACATATATGTATGTATGTATGTATGTATGTATGTATGTATGTATGTATGTATGTATGTATGTATGTATAACTATCCTCTTTTATGCCCAACATCCAAAAACTGGTCAACTCCTCCTTGAATCTAAAATGTCTCGGGCTGATTATATAAATAATAAACGTGCCACACCATGTCTAGATTCAATAGTGAGAATATAAATGATATCTCAAGGTATAACATATACATGATATAATAAAGAAATTCATTCATCAAATTTATAACTAAACATCCACGACACATCAAACAACATCTATACAGATCAAACATCAATACATCCATAAGATAACAAACACAATCACACATATCACATAACACAAATCAAGCATCCATCGCACATATTACATGCACACACAACTCAAAACATCACACATCATACACATCACACACATCTACGCGTCATGCATCACACACGACATACATCGCATAGAGCACACCACAAACATCAATTCGTTCATACCTATTTTGTAGTATTAGATTTATTCAGTTTATTTTTCATTTTATTTTGATCTAATCATTCGTTGTAACATCATGAAATAAATTTATTTTTCTACTATTCCAAACAAATTTAAAATTATTTATCCTTCAAAATATTTTATATTAATTAAAACATTTTATTCCATTTAATAAGTTATTCGAAAAGAATTTATTAGTTTAATTTGATATATTAAAACAAAATTCTTTTTTTAAATAAAATTTAATAACTAAAAAATAATTTTCGAAATATAATAATCACGACTCGAATTCAAACACTTTTTATTTTAGTTAAATTTATTTATTTATATGACGAGAATGCGGTTACAAATTTTCTCCTTAAGAGAATTAAGTCCTAGCAATTTCTTATAGGGAAGTTGGCATATACAACTCATACCCAGACTTTCTTTATATTCAAAGCTCTTCTATCAAACTCAACTAATCGACCCTCTATGCGGTTCTTACAGCCAACTCATCTTACCGTATGCCATAATTTAAATAGATCCGATAAACGACTTATAAATCTTTGCATATGACAAATTTTTGTTAAAGTATTCTAAATGTCGGATTTTTGAATTTTTTTATGGCAAAATATCCTTTGTACGGAGAGTATTCCTAAAAATCAAAACACGATATAATCATAAAATATATGTATCTTAACACGGGGCATCCACTGGGAAACAAGATAATATCCCAACATATATTAGTATACTGTAAAAACGTACCTCTTTTTAGCATTTTAAGCAAATTTTCTTATTATTAAATGAGAAAAGGCATGCTAACATCGCCAAATAGTCCAATATGCCTTTCGAACACATATCTCAACTCATATTTTAACATTAGCTTCAAATGAAATGATATAATGATATGAATTCATTTAACTTCAATATAACATAATTTCAAGTTATGGTGACATCTCGACATGCTTTCGAAGGTTGAAAATACCAAATCAGAATATGTTTTCAAAGTATGAATTGTTTCATAAGGTTATAAGTTTCGAAAACAACTTTTGGATCATTAAAAACCAAGTACACAAAGTGATGTGAAAGTTTTACAAAAACTGACAAATTTTGAAATGACAATACTAGTGTAGGTCCATCTATGTAAATCACATTTTTACCATAGAAAACAATAAAATTTTGCAAACACTTCAAACAAAAATTGTTGTTCATGTTTTAAGCTTTCTATAATGGGCAAAATCATCAAAATCGGATAAATTATTCAAAAATTATGTGTAAATGAGTTGAGCTCAATTTTTATGTACGTTTGCATTTCGGGATAGCAGCATACATCTATTTTAATTCTTGTTCTAATCTCACTTATACTCAAAATTTTAATTTGCACTTCAAATTTTTTTATTGTTCTATTGACACATCTTTCTAATGAAACTATAGTCGTTAAAATATATCGATAAATTGAAATTTAAGATTAAAATTGATCGTAGTAATTTCAAAATACTATAGAATAATTTCACCTCCTAAACAATTTCAAAACTATTTGTAAAAACCATTAAACTTACAGTTCTCTTTCAATGATATTTTATTACTTCGAAATATATCCCATCCTTCCAAAATTTTCAAATATTTTTAAACCAACTTTCAAACTTCCATCGAATCTTTTCGAAATAATTCCTAACTTGTTTAATTATATTTCAACTTCGATATATTTTGTTAGTGTCAAAAATTTGATAATTTATTTTATTTACCATAGTGTATCACATCAAAAACATCTTTACAACACACATCCAAATCACAGACATCATACATTATGGAAGGCATATAATCGCAAAATCATGTACCACACTAATTTCAAATTCATATATATACGTATATATATACACACACATATACATATATACACACAAACATATATACATATATACATGTATATGTGCATATATATGTATATGTATATGTGTGTGTGTGTATATGTATGTGTGTGTGTGTATTAATCTAGTGATAATGTCATGCCATGAATTTCTAGTGGTTTACATTGCCAACTAGTTGCAGTGTTGACCAAAGGATCAACATTGTCTCGCCTTCGACTCGTGCTATCACAAATGATCAATGGCTATAATCATCACATCAAAAATCTAAGTATAGAAAAATAACTTTATTATTTTTCAAAATAGTTTATTAACCATAAAAGTAATCACACTCATATGCATATATACACAGATAGATACTCAAGTCAAAACAGTTTCTAGACTTTAAAATATTGTACAATTTTCATATCACATACCTTACTAAATCACTATCTGAAAATAATATGTTCCTTACCAAATTTTGTTTTCATTTCTTAAATCTTCATCTATATTCTTTTCATAACTCAAACACTTCTTTAAAATATTATTTTCCCTCTCAAACACCTATCTCAAAAATATGGTTTATACTTTTCCTTAAATTATATACTTTTTTCAAAACAATAATTTTTCATCTTAATCTAATCCCTTTAAAATAATTAATGTAATTTTCTTTGAAATTTTATTGTTAACATTAGCTTTTAATATAACTAAAAATATATTTCTTCACTTCAAAATAATACCTCATTCTTTAAAATATTATGTTTATTTGTCTTGTCCTGGTGTTTAGAAATCTTTATCGATAAAGTTGGTCAGACGCATTAACCAAAATTTTAACACTCAACGGACAAATTAACAGAAAATGGGCTTCAATTTTTTTTTAAATATACTTTGAACAATATAATCTTTTATAATAACTCCTCTTCAAATCATATATATATTATAACCAATAATATTTTTAATCAACATATGCTAGGTTATATTAAAATGTTTTATAAATAATATGTATACAGTACGATCAAGATTACTCAACTTACAAAACCCCAAACATTACTATTTATCCATAAAATAAAAAAGCTATCTTTCATCTCCTTTTTAATCCCATTTTAATTTTTTATAAAAATATTTATTTTTATTTTTATTAAATTAATTCTTATTATCTCTTGTGGTAACTTCGCAACTAAAAACACCATTGGTTTCCGATCATCCAAACTCATATGGAATGCTAACTTCAGTGATAGTTTCTAACGAATACCGTACTCAAGACGAATCCATGTACAAAGTGTCAAAATTCAATATAAACAGATAAAGAAATCAAAACATAAATCATCTAATCAGAACATCCAAGCAATCAAAATATTTAGTGGAAAGCAATCTACATACTTCCAATGCGCCACTCTAATCACTACTAGATCTTTTTACTTATCTCACTTCGTCGTAATTAAAAATCGTGAAGAATTCGATTCGAAGTTTAAATTAGGGTCTTATAGCTTTCCTAACCAAACAACTAGATTGTCGCTTCAAATCCACATAGAGGTTTAACATTCATCACCCATGTCGACATAATTGGTTGAACAATTTACTCCTACCTCTTCAACCTCCATCTATTTCTCTACTTTTTATACAAAGACTTACACTCAGAAAAAGATAGAAGAAATATATTATATATAATGAGAAAAATGCAAGTACGTTCCTAGATGATTATCCCAATAATCATCATATACACCTATTATCATTTAAGTATAAATAATAATTTACCACTCACCCATTGGACAGAGACTCTAAGTCTCATCTAAGACCACGACTTGTGTATCTTATACTATGTATTGCTGTAAACCTGCTCTGATACCAAAAATGTAACATCCCACCTTTATACCTATATTGTCCAAGTGTATTCCTGAGTAATACCATCGAGTAACACAAAGAATGAGGTGATGGGGGTGAAATACACATGAATAATTCTCTTGGTCCAACACTGAATACGTCACGTAATATAAAAACAACTCATCTCAACGTAAACAGTTTTGGCACAAAGCATTAAACATGTATGGTTTTCGAAGACAGAACAATACACAAAATACGAAAGAATATAGTACACAGAGTCATCAACGTAGTGATAAAAATATCATACATCATATAAGTCTGAGTGGGATACAAAAGTAAAATGCCCACTATAAAGGCCCAAGTTTTCGAACTAGTCAAAATTGTTGAAAAACTCGTCCGTTCTAGAACTACTAATAAAAACTAACAACTTAATACATAATATTTGATCAATATTTAATATTACTAAATGTATCGGATACAGTTTCAATTATACAACTTATCGGAATAATTAATTAATCTATTCTACAAGGTGTGCATACCGAACTCATACGCAATAAATCTACCTCTACACATTGTGATGAGAGAGACAACAATATCCTTACCTACGAACTCCTTAAACAATGTAAATGCGGAATAAAATGGTAAGGAGGAAAGATACAACAACACAAGATAAACAACAACCAATAACTGATTAAAAAATGGTTATATTATTTTAGAGGCTGCATCACTACCACTTGTGACTGCCTATGTACCCTTATCTAATTGGGTACCCAATTAGATACAGAATCAAGCCAACGTAGTTCTCCTACCATAAAGTTCCCAAAACTACCCACATAGACTTAATCTTCAAATTTAGATTTTCAAATCTAATTACCTTTACGGAAATTATCTCCTTGGACTTTGCTCTCGAAATCTTATTTCAAAACTTTTGAAATATATATATATATATATATATATATATATATATTCAAACTAGTCCATTACTCTAGGATCTGAAAACAAATCACATTTTTGTAACAATATCAATATATAAGCATACAAAACTATATGCTACCTGATCGGTAGGTTTCTAGCCATAACAAGGCAACTGGGTCCCAACCTTCCAAAAAATAAATTTAGATATGTATATGCCTCTTCAACGAGAGCGGAATATACCGAGGCTGCATAACATTTTCACCTGCCTTGTCAACATTTAGCTATGGCTTACCCAAATCTTTGGTAACATAACAACTCATTTTATATCCCGAAGTGACAAAATCATTTACACTAATTTTTACAAATACTTCTAATCTACAATAATTTTCATTTCTAAATCCTTTCAAAAAATCATCTTAAACCATCGGGTTTAGTCCTCGAAATATTTTCCATTTTATAAAACATTTTTACAAAACCATTTTTTATACAACCAGTTTTATATAAAATCACTTCAAAATATTTATTTTCAAATATCTCCTTTTTTTCTCTTTTAAAGGGAAGCATTTCATAACATTTCAACTTTAAAATCGACTTTCAAAACAATTCATTAAATTAAAGTAAACCAAATATATTACCACTAAACACTGTATAGTCAAATCATGAAATAAATCACAAGGTGTTAGCCTATAATTATTTTTTGCCCAACCCATGCATATTGATAATTAACTGCTCATAAACTGGTCGAGCAAAGTTGACAATCAATAAATTATAATCAGTGCTCATGAACTGAACGAGCCTAATTCAAACAATCAATCAATGAAATAAACACAATAATAAATAATAATCAATGCTTCGTTGTATCAAATATTATAACACTTTATTTATTTTAGGTTACAATGGTTTGATATTCATTTTGGAGCATCCATATTTCCCTTCTACATGTTCTGTCCCTTGTCCAAGTCTCCTTGGATCTCATATATGAAACACATGTACTAGTCATTTTCACATACTCAGTTTGTTATTACATTCAAGGAAATGATTTCTATTATATTATTTAAGTGCTATAATAACCATTTATTTAAAATCTTTCTAAAAGATTATGAAACTTCCAATTTATCTCTAAAAAACTTAATTATCCATTTAAAAACATTTACAATTAATTCTAGAAAGAATCGTTAAATTTAAATCTTTATTTTAAATGTTATAGAAACTGTAGCAGAAAAGAGCTGCGAAAAGTGTTTAAAACAGCTTATTTGATTAAAACAACTTTTTTTAATGGTTGAAAATTATTATTTTCCAATACAAATCTCTTTCAAACCATTTTAATAGATTTATCAAATTTATTTCATATTTTCAATCATTTAAAGATATCATTTATAAAGAAATTCCTTCTTGGATTCCAAACTGCAAAACCGCGATGTGTTTAGAAAATTGTTTTGGATATGTTTTAAAATCTACTTAATGAAACCTTGATTTTATTTCTTCATTGAAAAACTATGGATATAATTGTCTAGAGAATTATTATCTCAAAGAATGTCGAGGTATATTCTACTTTGTACACTTATTTAACTTTTATGGCGCGAAATCACGAACTACCATTATGTGATGCGCCTACTTTTGACTTGTTTTTCAATTTATTTTTAAACTTCATGGAAACACTTTTAAATGTTTATAAAACACTTCTAAATCATTTTAAATAATATTTTTCAAATTTAAAATCTATTTTCCATTTCATTTCGTACTGTCATGTTATTATAATATCATTTCCAACCTTATTAGATATTTCAAAATTATTAAGAGGTTAAATAACTTCATATACACATCCACGTGGATTTATTTTTCATTAATTAATCATGGTTAATTACTAACTATTTTTATTATGATTTCTCATAATTTATCACGATTTCTCATAATTTATCACAACCAAGTTATTAACCATATCAACATCCATATAATCAATTAAGTAATCATCCAAGCATTTAAATTTATAATTTAAACATTCATATAATTATTTTCTAAATGTAAGTAAATCGAGTACACACCTTTAACCAAATTGATAAACTTCCTACCAACATCCTTATCCAACCATACTCCACTGAACTAACATATACTTCACTAATACGTCCATAAACAATTCCACCACCTTGCCCATGCTCACGACCGTCTTTCCTCATCCACTTTGCTCTTGACTCAAACCTTCCTCCTACCTTCATTGCTCACAGCCATAGCCTCTCCATCCCAATACTCATGGCATAGGACCATTTAAAGAAGAGAAGAAGAAGAAGTGAATTAAGAAGAGATTAGAGATTAATAAGTGGATTGGTGTTTAAGCACACCACTATTTTTAACCCTCCTGCCTCTCTTAAAGAAAAGAAGTCATTAATGAGCAAAAGAAATCTTAAAAATGAAGAATAAGAAGAAGAATGAGAATTTAAAGAAAATGAAAATAATGGATGGATATTTATAGAAAAAGTAAGGAGTGGTGAATTACAAAACTGACTCTTTACAAAATTACCAAAATATCCTTACTTTATCTTACTTTTTCAACACTTACCATCACCTTTTCATATTACTACTTTATTTCTTAACCATTTAATGCATAAAGAAAGTAAAGTTTTTATTTGATTTGATTTGACATGATCTTATCCTTTTATGTTTACTTTTTCTTAATGATTTTCTAGAAATTTCTGACGTTAATTAGGAAAAGTAAACTTGATTAGTTAATTGTTAATACTTAACAAATTCAAAATGATGTACATGTATATGTACATAAAAGTGCAATAACGTTGCGGCAACTTTTATTCGACAAAACGTTGATTTTCGACAAAATGTTTTACAGTCACATTTTAACGTTTTGGTTAAACTATTTATTTATGTAAACCAATTTTAAAAATAAATTTGTATTATGTAAAAAATAAATACTCATAAATTAACTAAAATAATTTATTTAACCATTGAAACTTACTTTTCTCAAATCATAATTTTATCACTTTTGTCGATATAAGCAATTATTCATGTTTTTGTGTATATTTTTGTTTGCAAATCCTATCTAATAGTATTTAAATCATAAAATGCTATATATTTTATATTAAAAATCACTTTAAATAGTATACTTTGAAATGGTCAATTTCTAGGTCATTACACCCAATATCATCAAAATATACACAACATATTTCATATATACATCTCAACAACACATAAACATATGTAGATACAAATATACAAAATGATACTCAACTCTATAATATATATAACTATACTCCTCTATGCCGAACATCCACAAACTGGGCAACTCGTCTTTGAATCTGTAATGTCTCGGACTAGTTATATAAATAATTAACGGGCCAGACTATGTCTAGATTCAATGGTGAGAATATAAATGATATCTCAAGGTATAACATATGTACAACACAATAAAGAACTCCAATCATCAAAGGAATAATTAAACATCTACAACACATCGAACAACATCCATACACATCAAATATTAGAGCATCCGCAAGACAACAAACACAACCACACACATCACACACTGCATGCAATTTACACTCACACATTACAGACATCGCACACATCTACACATCAGACATAGCATACATCGCACACAGCATACCACAGACATTAATTCATTCATATTTATTTAGCAATATTAGATTTGTTCATTTTATAACTTATTTTTATTTTCACTTATTTGTTGTACTATTACAAAATAATTTTTTTAATTGTTCCAAACATATTTAAAATTATTTACTCTTCAAAATATTTCATATTGATTAAAACATTTTATCCAATTTAATAAGTAATTCGGAAAGAATTTATTAATTTAATGCGATTTATTATAGCAAATTTTTTTTTATTAAACAAATTTAATTAACAAAAAATTCATTTTCAAAATATAATCATCACAATTCGAATTCAAACAATTTTTATTTTAGTTAAATTTATTTATTTATACGACGTAGAAAGCAGGACTGTTACAACTAAATTGCAAAGAAGAACAAATAGATTAAAGTCATATTGAAATTAAAAAAATTATTGAAACATAATTAAAATTAAAGAAAAAATTAAGGTAAAAGGTGATGTTTGTCCTTGTGCCTAATTCCATTATTTTTATTTATTTATTTTAATGGTGAAATCAGGGTAAGTTGCCTAAATAAATAAAAAGTAAACAAAAAAAGTTAAAGAAAGAATAAAATAGAGCAAAGTGCTCACAGTTGGATTCGCATATGGACATAGTATAAGTTAATTTTATTCATATACCAACCATAATGGTTGTTAAATGAACACCAAAAAATAATATAAATTACTATACATCAACTATTACTTTACATACACCGTGTCTTTTGCAAAATTACTATTGTTTTCATCTTCTTTGTTTTCCCTATTTCAAACTTAAAACTCATTATGCCAAATTATAAATTTCTTCCATTATGTTAAGTTAAAATTAAAAAAAAAAAATTAGTGTTTTCCACTAACATTGCAACTTTTTTAAAAAATTTCAAAACTGAATTTCAACAAAATCTTCTGTAATTTTAGGAAAAATTAAACACGTTTAGATTATAGCAATGTATTGTGAATGTTGTCTTAATTGAAATCATATTTTTCACAATAAAATAATTCATTAACTTTTTTATAAAAAATATATTGTTTGGACGAAATTTTAGCAATTTTAAGGTTAATTGGATGGATTACGGGAAAAAGTTTTTAAAATGAAATGAAGACAAAAGGATATTTTAGTACTATAATTTTGTAGACAAATAACGGTTTATGATAAGGGATTGTTGAAGTGAATAGAATTTGTATTCAAATAATGTGAGGTTGGAGAATGTATAGAACATGTTAAAGCGAGCCAGAAATTTAAGGACAAGAGGGGTAATTCCTTAAAGCCCGTGTGAGTAAGATATAGTCAACTTTATTACTTAACTAGTGCGAATCCGTGCTTCGCATTGGGGTTTTAGTTACATTTATTTTTGTAATTATTGTTAAACATTTGTGTTATTGTAGGATCATCAATAATAAATTACAACATTAAGTCCAATATGAAGAAAAGTATTATTTTCGATACTGTTTTTTAATCCAAATTGAAATATTTTGTTTATAAACATTGTTTTGATGAGCTCTTTCTTCTAATGTTTTAACAGTCCATTGATGCCCATAATTTACTACAATCCATATATGAAAGATCAAAGAAAGATATCCTACTGCACAAAATATCCGAAGAGCACGAATGAAATAGGAGATAGTGCAACAAATTACTTATTTTTTGAGCTCATCCAGCACATTTCAAGAATTCACATGAACTGGCACTAATTTATACATGTATCACATTCCAACATAGATTCAATAGTTTGCGCACGACATTCTATAGATCGAGCTCAATTTTCCAATCACCTCCATGCCTCAAAAGTAATTGCACTCTGAACATCCACATGTTTTTTCAATATTATACCTGGTACAACTTCATGAATATTATGTTATACGTGAAAAGTTGCATAGCCACAGCTAATTTAGCATGTACTCTGAAGACTTTGTGAACGTGCACCATACAAAACAATCAAAACTCCTAACCTATTAACATTACAAACGAAAACTCTTTATCTATGTACATCGCATTATATAAAAGTAAATTGATCCGCATTCAACATTAAAAAATTTGAACTTGTCCAATAGTCTTCTAACTACTACATTATATGGAGTTTCATTGAATGAAACTTAAATAGTAAAAAAACATGTAGTACAAATGATTCAATCAAGATTGTTGTTGAAATAAAATATATAATTAAATGCTGGAGTCTTCTCTTTCCGAATGCATGCGCCTACTTCCTAATAGTGGCTAGTGATCTCTAATTTATCGAAGTTGAAGGGAGTCAATCCGCAGCTTAAACGGCTAATCCACCACCACTAAATCAACCACCAGTGACGGTAATGCCGACGATGACTTAATAAAAGATATTAATGAATCGGTACTACAAATGAGAGACAAAAACAAAATAAAAAAATTAAGGACTAAAACATAAGGAAGTTATATCTGATTTATACTAATTCGGTAATCCTAACAACCAGTTCAATTTAGCAAGTTGCTGAAAGTTTTCAGTGCATGCAAAACTACATGGAGGACATATGATTTCTTGAAAATTAAAGCTTTTGTTACTAAATTATCTATCAATTTGTCAATATTTACCGCCTAGAGTTTTATGGAAATGAAGTCTAATAGGTGTTTGTAACAAAAAGTAAAACACAAATCTGCTTTTGTTATAACATTTAATGTACTGCAATAGTAAATCTTAACAAATAAAAAAAAATTATTATTGTTTTGTTTCGCAATAGTGAGATGACAGTATTGATAAATTATACTGAGTTGTGTTTTCGTTTTCTAGATCAGAATGAATAAATTATACTGAATTAATATACAATAAAGTTCCCTGTGGCATAGTGTGAAGCCATGCTATGCATATGAGATGGCTTTATTTTTTGTTGGTAGCTGAAGTTTTATAATTTAAATATTGAATAAAGCTGATGTATGGACAAAATGAATTGAAAAATATTAATGAACTATAAACACAGCTATATAAGTTCAGTGAAAATAAATGGACAACATAACAAATAATTATAAGTCAATATGCTGTGCCATTCAGCCAAACTCAAACAGTGAGTTTGCAATACAAATCTGACCAAAAATCAATGTAAGAATATTAGAGAATATGCCCAAGTAGTTATGTAACTGTAATTCATACTTCATCTTAGTAGTCCATAAGCTACAGCCTGAAACATTGATGGGAAGAAAGAAACTGAGAAACTGACACAGCACAGGCCAGCAAGCAATAGAAATTAAATCAAATGTTTAACCGTATAAATAGGTAAAGAACAACATAATCATAAATTTTTGTTTTTAATGTTAAACTATTGGTTTTAGAAATAACTTTATGATTATATGTGTCTATTAGAAACCTAAGTAGGTGGTAGATTTAAGTTGTACACCAATATATTAATCCAAAATTGATTCTAATTGGTCAAATTATGCTTGGAAAAAAAGATAGATATTTAGACTCTATTGTTATAGGGGGAGGCAGTACATAGTATACTGTAAAACGATGTCAGCATATTGTCTGTCTGTCATGTAAAATTATGTACAATACATTGAAGTGATATGATCATTATTGATTGAATGATGTTTTAAATTCAATCATTATATGTTGTTTGTATCGTTCCCTAAAAATTGAGAAATTTGCATTTACTTGCATTATATGTACTAAATGTAAGTAAGCTTTGTGGTGCAGTGTTGTATTAATATCCACCGTAATGAAAAAATGTGCACTAATTTAAAACAAACGGTCCAAGTTCACTTTTCAATCACTGCTACAGGGCATCCAGTAAATAAAAATATGTGAAATATACTTCCTTTTTCACTTTGTATGAAATCATAGCAGGTTTAAACAGAAGGAAATGAACACAAATACTATAGCTTATGTATTCCTCTTTTCAATTGGAAATTTAAACCTTGTAAGTGATATGTTGAATAGTTGGATCTGCTACCAGCTGACAATGCTTGACTTCATGTTAACCTTCATTCTCCTGCAGTGCCTTCAGAAATATTCAAAATTTAGTCTATGTATAACCCATGGAAATAAAAAATAACAATCTATACAACTTCAAACTGTAGTTTGTTTATGACTTGTATATTTAATTTTAGTGCGCCACAGTCTAGGCGCTTGGTCGTTACATAGCCGGAAAACTTTAACGAAGTAGTATTGATAAGAAGCCAAAATTCGATGTAAGACCCCCAAAGTGGAAAACATTTGTAGTACTATTTAAGCCTACAGCTTGTACTGCATATGCGTTGGAACTCAAAAGCACAGTAAAACTTTATGGCTGAAGTAAAACTTTATGGCTGAAGTTGTAGTGAGTCCTTAAGCTGTAATAGCTTTTTGTGTCAACTGTTATGAATGGTCCATTAGTGCGGACGTCGACTATCACCTATCGATGCATCAAATGTTCCATCTGTATTGTTAGTTTTTATTAGACCTGTCAAAATATGACTCAACCCATTAACCCAACCCATTTACCCTACTTTTAAGTGGGTTAGATCAACCCATTTATGAATTTTATTGAATGAGTTATGCGTTGGGTTGACCCATTTTTAAAAGGGTTATAAGTGGGTAACCCATTTACCCATTTATTAAAAATTTTAAATTTTAATATAAATTTGAAAAATAAGAATTTTAAACATACAATGTAGTTTTCATGAAAATTGACAGTTGTACTTATAAAATAACATGCCACTGCATCTTCATATTTGAACTTCACCGACTGTAGAAGCCGCTATTTTTTCTGTTCAGACTGCAATTAAAATTTATAATTCCAAGTTATAAATTCCAAATTTCCAAAAATTTCAAAATTTAAATTTCAAGTTTTCATATTCCAAATTTCAAATTCGATATTTCCAAAAATTTGAAAATTTAAATATCAAAATTCGAAATTTCCAAAAATTTCAAAATTAAAAATTTCAAAATCCGAAATTTCCAAAAATTTCAAAATCCAAAATTTCCAAAAATTTCAAAATTTAAATTTCAAATTTAAAAATTTCGAATTTCAAAATTTCCAAATTTAAATTTCGAATTTCAAAATTTAAATTTTAAAATTTTCAATTTTTAAATTCAAAATTGAAAATTTTAAATTTTAAATTTTAAAATTCAAATTTTCAAAATTCGAAATTTCAAAATCAAAAATTTGAAAATTTAAATATCAAATTTTCAAATTTCAAAATTCGAAATTTCCAAAAATCAAAAATTTCAAAATCCGAAATTTTCAAAAATTTCAAGATCCAAAATTTCCAAAAATTTCAAATTTAAAATTTTCGAATTTCAAAATTCGAAATTTCGAAATTTCAAATTTCGAACTTCGAATTTCAAAATTTAAATTTTAAAATTTCGAATTTTAGAATTCAAATTTTCAAAATTCGAAATTTCAAATTTTAACAAATTTCAAAATTCGAATTTTGAAATTTAAATTTGAAAATTTAAATTTGAAAATTAGAATTTGAATTTTGAAAGTTCAAAATTTTGAAATTTCAAATTTTAAAATTCAAAATTCGAAAATTTGAAATTTGAAATTTTGAATTTTGAATTTTGAAAATTTGATATTTGAAATTTGAATCTTGTACTGTGAAATTTTTAAATTTTGAATTTTCGAAATTTGAAATTTTTAAATTTGAATTTTGAAATGTGAAATTTTGAAATTTGAAAATACATTTTTTATAATTTTTTCATATAAAAAATCGACTTATGTGAGTCGAAAAGCAAAAAAAAAATGGCTTTTGCAATAAGTTGAAAAATGACTTTTAAAAGTCGATAGATTTTGTTTATCCATATTGGCTTTTTAATTTTTTTCATTTTATAAGCAAAAAACAACTTATTTATTGTAATCCAAACGGCCCCTAAATCTTTAAATGGGTTAAATGGGTAATCCGCTTATTAAATGGGTTGGGTCATATATGGCTAAGGTCATAAGTGGGTAAAAAAGAATGGGTCATAAATGGGTTGGGTCAAACTCAACCCAACCCATTTTGACCCAACTCAACCCATTTGACAGGCCTAGTTTTTATATTTGTGCGGCATGCAATAAATTTTAAAACCAGCAAAGAAGAACAAAGATAACAACATATGCCGTACATTGTTTCTTTATGGCCATTCATTTGTCTCCTAGTACAGGAAGTAGTTTACGATAGCTTCAATTTGGCGTTGTACTTAATGGCGGCATAGGGCATCCTCCCAAGGTTGTGGGGAGATTGGAAAATATTATTATCAAGACGACAGGGGATACGAATGTTTTGTAAAATTAAGAGTGCAACTTAGTGTGGAAAAATACATCATAGTTTCTCCTTTGTAATAAAACCTGCAGATGGGTCAGCATGATTAACATGTAAGTCTAGTAGGTATAAATAGTGAATGGTGGTATGTAATTTCCCTTATATATGAGCTAAATTGGAATGCGATATTATTTTGAGTCATGAATGCTGCTGCATCTTTAATGCAGCTGTCTACTTGCAGACCAAAGTTGTGGTTCAAGTGCGTCATAGAAAATGGTTAATGTATTTGTTTAGCAGTGCTGCGTAATATATAAATATACTTACTGGACCACATATGTAGTAGCATTCTGGTAGCTCTGATCACCTTAATAAATTTTACTGCAACTATTCTTTATTTTTATT
The DNA here is from genome assembly GCA_030765085.1 of Allium cepa. Taxonomy (NCBI): domain Eukaryota; kingdom Viridiplantae; phylum Streptophyta; class Magnoliopsida; order Asparagales; family Amaryllidaceae; genus Allium; species Allium cepa. The sequence goes on from CM060941.1 coordinate 516,397,620, forward strand.
TTTCTCTAAACCTATTCTTCTCACCAAAATACTTATCGCGGGCCCTTCTGCAATACCACTTATTAATGCTATATCTACAATACACGCTAAATTATAAGCTCAAATTGCCAAAACTTTTGTCGTGAAACACCTAATACTTGTTTTGCAGTAGTTGTTGTGGTCTTTTATCTACACTGTATCGGTATTTAATCCAAACCAAGATTATTTTGTTTTTCAAATTTGCCATATCAACCAACGCGTTGCAAATTATTTACTGTCTATTGAAATTATACAACCACTTAGAAATTACCTTCATCTACAAAAATTTATGTCCTAACATTAACTTATATTACACACGACTTCCAAACTTTGTCTTCCATAACCTTTTCCCTGCTAGGGATAATGTTTATGAAGAATGAATATACTTCAACACATATGTGGATTGGGAAAATGTTTGGTTCTATCTCCATCAGAAACAATATATTTTGTCCATAATGGGAACTCATTATTATTGCTGTGCGAGAAATATTGATCAAACTCGTCCGGTTTATACGTATTGCCAATGAAGTCATATGGTTTATATATATGTATGGAATTTCAAACTTATAATACTTGGTTAAAATGATTCATCTGTAATTTTTTTGCAAAGTCCACTTGCTTGGTTTCTATGTTGTCTTCCTCAAATGATGGAATTTATATTCTGTAGTTTTTTTTCCAATGTCCAACACGGATTAAATTTACATACTTGTATATATAGGGACTTTTCTTATAACAACATCAAAAATATGAACCTGTAACTCGTTCTTTGATTTTAATTTGTGAAACTTAGATATTCCGTCCTAAAATAGTGAGCACGAATTAAGATTCTGTGAAATGAATGTTCCAATTTTTTTATTTGTGAATATATGGAAATAAATGAGTGACCGAGACACGTATAATTTACGGCGACACACTATTTGGTAGTTTGTCATATTTTGATTTGCTCTTCATGATGGTGTTACATTAATTTTATTGAATATTTGTTTTAGGTCCTTCAAATCAAACTTAACATAAGAAAACTTCTTCCAAAAAAAAGATTGTAAATTAGTTTTGTAGAATTAAGTTACTGAATAATTTCATACATTTATGCAATTATTCAGTGAATTATTGCAGATATTTAAGCAATTATTATGTGAATAATTGCAGAAATTTTCAAAATTTTATTGACGAGTAATTGCAGAAACGTCTGCAATTTATGAATATAATTGCATAAATGTCTATAATTATCCAGTAACTTAATTATAGGATGTAATTTACATACTTTTTTTGGCAAGGATGTTTACTGTATTTTGAAACTTAGCAGGTACTTTAGCCAAACTTTCCCTTAATTTTATAGTTGCACCTTTGAAAAGTACCGAAGGACATGGTAAAAAATTTACCGCTAATTTTATTTTTACGGTTTTCTTATCATGTCGGTATAAATAAGCTTTAGTTTGAAATGTGCTAAATGCATTGTCACGGTCGTTATACTTTTATCGACTCAATTGACTTTTACCACATGATAATCTTTACACTACAGATTTATGTTTATAGCTATCATTTATTTGCATATTCTTTTATTTTATCAAGAGCCTCTTGATCCAAAAAATTTATTTCTTTCACCTGCACATAGATAAATACAAATGTATTCATATTTTGTTTTTATGTGAATAATAAAGTACCAGTTGATATGAAAAAATGAACAAAGCTGACAAAGGCATAAAAAATTGCATAAATCTTGTTTCAAAGCTCATAAAAAATAGTGCATATACCTAAATCATTGATGGTTTTGTTTGGAATCCAAAAAAATTAGCATAGCTGAATAACCCGTATGTAGTTTTGACTTTATACGTTTCATATTTTTGTAGATTTATCTCCTGTAATTTACAGTCAGAAAATGTATGTTAATGGGAAAACCATAGACTTTTGTCTAGTATAGCATAATTTGCATGTTGTCGTCAAAAAAATAATTCAGTAAAGAAACCGTATCATAGACCATGTGCATGCATTTACAATAAGAACAATTGAAATATTATATAATAATTTTAAAGCTTCAACCACATTTAATTAATAGCTCGGTATATGTCAATCTATTAACTATTTTGTAGATCTGAGTATGCGTATGTAATTTTAGAGTTGGTGTCAGCTCCATGAAGCAATAACATCACATATTAGCACAGCAAGTATGTGTCAACAAACAGCAGACAACAAATTTAATTTAAAAGTTGCACATATCAATATGTGAGTACATGTTGCAAATTGGTACATCAAAGATGAAACAACATGGATTTTGTTAACTTCTTTACTGGTACAGGTAAGTATTAGCCAACAAACAGACCACGGTAGAATTAATGTCAAACCCGCATATAATTAATATGATGGCAGCAGATGTTGCCAAACCATAAATCGACGACGAACGAAGATGGAAAAGTTGAGGGAACCAACAGATGCTTACCCGCACCTGTATGGAGTACGGGCGACGAAATGTGCAAAGTTGAGAGAAGGATGAGGACCCGACAGTGCCTTTGAGGGGTCACCTGTTTTCATTGATGGTTGCCAGAGCTGCAGATGGGAGCTGCAGAAACAACGGATGTTTGTATTTGTTAGGTTTACAAATCCAGCGGGTTTTTTCTGTCTAGGTTTAGAAATCAAAATCCATCGACATAGAGAGATCTATGGAGAAGATAGCGAATGATGAATTTTGTTAGGTAACAATTGTAGAAAGAAGATGCTTCCAAATCTTCGCAGCAAACTGCAAATCATAGGCAATTGAAAGTAGTCCGAGCGGACATAGTAGTCGTTGGGAACAACGGCGGGGAAAGAGAGGAACAACCACGGTAGAGAGACGTGAAGAGCAGCGGTCGAAGAAGGCAAACGGTGATGATTGGATCGGAAACGCGATTGGGTCGGAAACGCGGCTGGGTGGTTGTGCTTGAAAAATTGAAGAGTGCAACTTAGGTTAGAGGAAACTTTGATTTAGTTGTTGTATGAAAAAGTAGACGAGGAAAACTAGGAAAAAAAAAGGAGGAGGTGGAGCCGTGCGACTATTGAGTTCAAAATTTGAGGAGGCCCGTGCACTTCTGAAATCAAACTCAGTAATCATATTATAGTATAGATAAGAGTGGACGGTGAGAAATTGAGCATTTTGATTCACAGTTCATTTTGTAAAACGGTTATTGATGAGAGAATGTATAAAGAAAAGATACCTGTACAACAAAAATTCTCAAGATGAAAGCATAAAAGAATTTTTTCCTGGAGGCGATTGTTATTTCATATATTCTAAATAATGCAAGCTATCCAACAAAGTTGCCGCGTGATGAAATTAATCGAAGATTATAAAAAGCTAAAATAACTGGCACATGTTATTTAGAGGAGTATCGGCAGAAGATCGTTGCATGACATTGGAGATTGTTGCAACTTATCAAAGCGAGTCATCACATCTTCTTAGTAATAGATATCAGATGAGTTATTGCAAGATATGTAGTCCAAATTATCGTACATTGCATGAAATATCGTCCTAAGTTGTTAATAGCTTCTATGCATCATATCAAAGATCGCCGCTTACTATCAAGTAAAGGCCATTCCATATCATGGATATTGTACAAAGATATTGATTAAGGTTGTCGCATGTTATCAGGAAAAGGCTAACACATATGGTAAATTTAAACATTGTCCTAGGTTTCTGGTGATAGTGCTGCTGTAAGCTTTATGGTCATTATGTAATTTGTTACATATCTAACTTTGTAATCAATCTTGTTCTTAACAAATGTGTTTGTTTCCTTTTATGTCCTTTGTTATATTATGATATAAATAATTAAGTGATTAATTTAAAGTATATTAGTAAGAAATCCTTAAATAAAATATTATGCGATTGTAATTGCAAATCATGAGTAATTATTCCCAATAATAAATAATATTTTGTCTTAAATGTTCCTAATCAAGATGTTTTGAAGCATGATATTGATTCATCCATTGAGATCGGATTACGTAATGATCTACAAATATTGTTACAGTATATTACGCATGGTTGTTGGAAAACCAATGTGTTACGTGTCCGTAGTTATTGAATAACCATTGAATGGATTGTCCGAGAGTTTGTTGTTGGTTGATAACAACTATGTCAAAAAGAAAATCTCAACGTGACGATATTACAACATTCTCTAGACTTGAGAACACTGGAATTTCAATATGGATATTTCACTTTGATTACAGTTAAATTGTGACATGGTGATCATCGAGCGGTTGTTATTGGGTTTGACTTGAAGAACTAGAAGTGAAACACTATTTAATAGAGAATTTATTCTCTCAGTTGTATAATGTTAGTATCATGGTCAACTTAAAGTCAAAATCTCCGATCAGAGTAGAACAGTTAATGATAAATTTTATTATTGGAATAATGACTTTATATATGAATTGATTAATTTGAATATGAATAATAATGGAGTTTAATCCAAAACCAGACTCCATATATGCTGAAGGGATATAGTGTGGATGATGAGAACATGTATATTGTCAATATTTGTACAACTTAAGGTGACATAAAATATGGTTTTACCAAAAAGATTTGTAAGCGATGAATTCAATTAAATTGTCAAATCACTAGATAAGGGACGCTTGAATGTTAATATTTGAATTGTTCGATATTAATTTTTGAATGAATTCACACATCTAAGTCTTATAACCGTGCCTGTGCATTCTTTGAAAAACCATACAATTTAATTGGTATATAAAGTTTTATAAATTAATTAAACTAATTAATATTTAATAGATATTAATTATCAACGTATGATGCCATGGATCTTATTAGTAAGTGGGGTAGCTCCTAGAAATGTACTGGGTACTGTTAAATAGGCTTTAAATATCGATATATATATATTTGAACGTGCTTTAAATAAATTTACTTACTTAACCAGGCCTTATAATTTTTGGTCCATATATGATGCAAGAATGGTCGGCCATATAGAGGAAACAAATGGTCTAAATACTTGATTTATATTTAATATTGTAACAACCCAAAATTTGAGGAGAAATTAACAAATAATTATAAGTGAAAAGAAATAGTGTTTATAATTAGAATTCGTTGAATTAGTATTGAAATTAGTTGGCAGTAGATTTACTGAAATGTTTCAATTAGAAAGGAAAAGAGAAATTAATTTTTAATGATTAAGTTTAACAAAAAAAAAAACTACAAGGGGATTAACGATTTCCGACGGCCGACAACCGTCGGCGGCCGTCCGCCGTCGGAAAAAGCCGTCGGAATATAGTGCGTCGGAGAGCAGTATTTCCGACGGCTTCCGACGACGCGTGCCGTACCAATTTCCGACGAATTCTGACGGATTCCGACGGGTCGACACTTGTCGAGACCCGTCGGAAGCCATCAGAAATCGCGTGCTACAAGCCGTCAGTAGCCGTCGGAAATTTGGACCTGTAAGCTGTCGGTATCCGACAGAAATCTGCTGTTTTTTTTCTTTTTCTGATGCATATATAGCCTTCCATCCACATTTCTCTTCCAAACACTATTACATCAATACTGCACAATCCAGAATACAATATTCCAACCAAATATCAAAACCCAAACTACACAATATTCAATATACACACAAATAAATAAAATTACATCAAAATAAAATACATAATATACATAAGCATTCCAACGTTGACAATAACCCTAACAATAAATGTTCTAACATGTTATAAATACACAAAATCATCAACATCCTCATCCACATCTTCATACAACCACAAAACCAAATGCATCAAACATAATTATACAAAAATCAACAATTACCTCCACCGTCTACCAAATCATTCAAAACTTAAAAAAACATGTCTGAACGAACAAGCAAGCAATGAATTAATCTCCTCCAGATCCAGAGCCAGCCAAGGAAGGGAAGCAGCCACCAAACTGCTGCATGTACTCTAGCAACTGTGTGGTCTGCATCGCCTGTTGACGGTCCTGCTCCTCCAGCTAGGACACTCTAGTCCGCAATTCTTCTATATCTGCTAGATCGCTCTGAGCTCTACTCCACCGTCCCCTACTCTGACAACTGGCCTGTAGTAATGGAAAAATGAATAAAATCCAAGTTTATTATTTTGAAAAGGTCAAAATATCATATTTGAAGTATTTTAAGATAAAATAAATTATTTACCACTTGATTGCCAAATCCGTATCGTCGACCATGCTCTACTGGATCCATAACGGACTCAAAAATAGCGTCCTCCTTATCAGTCGTCAGCTGATCTCGACCAGTATCAGCAAGGAGTTTCTGCCGCTGCTCCATAAACTTCTCCTGCATTAACAAAATAATAATACCATAACTTATTTCATTATACTTTAACAAGAAAAACCATTACTAATACTGAATAAAATGAAATACGCTTACATGACTTTTGCTGGATTTATCGTCCTGCCATGTATACGAAACAGTCCCGTCTGGATTAACATGCTCGACAGCATGCGTACGGGTGAACACGTCCATATAGCCGATAGGACCATGTGCCTCGGCTTCCTGATGTTGATTGTTACATACAATTATCATACATTTAAAATCATATAGCATAAACTATTTACATTTATTATTCAGTAAATTTACCAACTCCTGCCGATACTGCTGAAACGACTTCGATCCTCCGCGATGAGTGACGGGATACTTATTTCTATTTGCAGAGTTTCTATCCGACTCTGTCTGTACATTCAAAATTTGATACATTATTTTTCGATCACGTCAAATTAATAATTCAAAAAAATTTAGTATACTTGCCTTCGCCTCGTCTGTCTTCCAGTATCTCAAGCAAGCTTGCCACACGCTCTCTCCCATCCACTGTGTTTTCTTACCAGATTACTTAATCTCAGATATCGTGTCCCTATAGTTCTTGCGCATTTTCTTCATCCAGTATCCTCGTGCCAGCATCATATCGTCTGTCTGAATGTCTATCTCAGCCTGTGTTTCACGATAAAAGGTAAAAAAGAATTACACTTTAAACGATAAACAACAGAAAAACGACAAAGACGAATCAAAAAAGAAAAAAAGAAAAATATACATGCTAGGACATCCTGCCATATACAATCTATGATGTGAGGAGGGATGTTATCCCACTTCGGCCAGCAAGCACTCATCCTACTGCGATAAGAAGCTCTAGAGACATCCAATACAACCTTCGAGGGAAGTAGGTCGAATCCCATGTTTTTAAGTACGATATAGATAAGTACGTACGTATATCATAAAAAAAGACGCTGAATAAAATTTAATTCTTACCCCTCTGCTCTAGGGACTAACGAAAATACTGGACGCTGTGGCTCTTGCGATGGGCCACTGCCATCGCCTCCTGATGATCGGGAAGAGCTCCTACCTCTATATGACATTATGATAAATCTGTGACATATATACACATCATTATATAAGAGAATAATAACATGATAATGAGATATATTTCATATGAAAATGACATTAACGGTATAAATTGCTTAATTAATGACTGAAATGGAAATAGAAATGGAAGTGTGTTATACCTAATTCATAATGGGTGTACTCTTCCGACGATAAGCAGATTTCATTGCATTTTTAATAAAAATTGCTAAATAAATGACAAATGGAAATGACATAAAACATGTAAACAATGGTAAACGGATTTGGTTTCATAGTTACATCAGTTTCATAATACATCAAGAATTCAACATAGTTACATCAATTGCAAAAAAACAGATTCAGATTTATATCATTCATCATCGCCTTCTGATTCAGATTCGGTCTCGTTTTCTACGATATTTTCCTCTGCACTGTCAAACGCTTCTATCAAAACATTTGATTCATCGATAAAAGGACCAAAATCTGTATGATCATCTGTAATTAGTATTTCGTTATTTTGCTCAAGATCTGCCTGATAAGCTTGCTCGTCCGTAATATTATTCCCATCGAATGAGAATCTGGCCTTTGTTTTAAAAACTACAGACCAATCTGCTTTATCTCTTTTTAGAGACGGATAAGGAGCGTAATAAACTTGCAATTAATGCTTTTTTGGCTAGTACAAAAGGATCATAATTATGATAGTGCGATGTATGCTTTATTTCGATAAGGCTATAATCCTTATGCACATTAATTTCAAAACCTGGAACATTGCTAAACCAATTGTATCTACATAGAAACACCTCCTCCGTGGATCGTGAGAAATATGTCAGTTGCAAAATTTGTGTTAGAACGCCATAAAAATCATTTAAGTGATTTTCTGGATCGTTGCTACCTTTAACAAATACACCAATATTATTTGTTAATTTTTCTGCACCGTATTCTTTGGTGTTAAATTTATATCCATTGACGAAATATATTGGATATGTCTTGACCACTCTTTTTGGTCCCATCGCAAGATGTTTCAACCCTTCGTCAACAACACAATTTCTCGGCTCATAAACGTAATTTGAAAACCAACCGGAAAATTCTTTACTGAGATCTCCATTCAGATGTTCACGTTCATAAACACTGTTTATATAAACAAATTATTACATTAGGTTATACGCGCGCATGCATTATAGAAAAGAATAAAATACAAATTATTATTTCAGATTACCTAATAAACGGTGCAACCTCGGCACAATTTAGTAGAATATAAGTGTGTGTTACATGACGATCTCTATCGTCTAGCCATATTTCTACACATTTTCCAGAAGGCCGACCATGTTGTCTAAAAATAGATAACATTGCTTGAGAGGACTCTTGTCCGTCGCCTTCGTCATTACAAGGAACACTTTCAAATGAAATATTCACATGATCACTGAGATAGTGCGAGAAAAATAACGAAGCTTCTTCTTCGATGTAAGATTTACATATCGAACCTTCACCTCGTGCTTTTTGCCTCACTTTTTTTTTCAGATGATTCAAATATCTATGCAAAATTAATTTATATTAATTTAATCTTTCAAATGCAATTAAATTACGTGATAACATATTACATACCTCTCAAATGGATACATCCATCCATATAGGACAGGACCTCGAAGTCGTGCTTCAGATGGGAGATGAACAGGTAAATGTTCCATTACATTAAAAGAACCTGGCGGAAATATTTTCTCTAATTTGCAAAGCAATATAGGAATGTCCACTTCAAGTTTACGTAAACGTTGCACTTTTAAAGTAGTCGAACAAAACTCTTTGTAAAACATACTAAGCTCCGTTACTACCTTCCAAACTTTTAACGGCAGTAGTTCTTTGAACATAATGGGAAATAAATTTTCCATCATTATGTGACAGTCGTGATTTTTCATTCCGCTCAATCTACCATTTTTAAAGTCAACACATCTACGAAGATCTGATGATATCCCATTAGGATATTTTAACCCTTCCACCCATTTTAACACAGGTTTTAACCTGATTATTATCTAATTCGTAACATGCTTTGGGTTTTTTACTGTCATTTGGTTTCATATGAAGCTCAGGACGTTTTCATAATTCTTCTACATCACGTCTTGATTTCAAATCATCCTTCATCTTCCCTTTCACATTCAAAGTTGTGTTAAAAACATTATCAAATACATTTTTCTCATTGTGCGTCACATCTATGTTATGACGAAGCAGAAGATGTTTCCAATATGGCAACTCCTAAAAAATAGTTTGTTTGCACCAGTTATGAACAACTGATTTGCCTTCAATTTCTATTTGCTCGCCAATTTCATATATCTTTGGATAGTCCCTAACAAGTTCATATATGTCTTCGCTTGACCATATCGTCGGTGGTTGTTTGGTTTCTACTCTATTAGCTGAAAAGTTTTTCTCGTCTCCTCTGAAGGGATGATTTACATGGAGAAAATATCGATGACAGTCAAACCATGAAATTTTCTTACCATGAGGTGAAGAAAACGCTCGTGTTTCATCCATGCAATATGGACATGCTAGACGACCGGCAGTACTCCATCCCGAAAGCATTGCATAGGCAGAAAAATCACTTATAGTCCACAACAAAGAAGCAAACATACGAAAAATTTTCTTCTTGGACACATCGTATGTTTCTACTCCTTCGTTCCACAGTATTTTTAACTCCTCAATCAACGGTTGTAAATATACATTGATTCCTTGTGTCGGATCGTCGGAGCCAGGAATGACAACAGTAAGAAACATATATTGCGTTTTCATATACATCCATGGAGGTAAATTATACGGTGTGACGATAATGAGCCTGGATGAATATTTAGAACCAAATTGAGAAAATGGAGAAAAACGTCCGTACATAATCCTAATCTAACATTTCGACTCTCCGCTGCAAAATTTGGATACATTTTATCGAAATGCTTCCATGCTTCTCCATCGGCCGGATGTGTCAACGTACCCTCTTCCTCCGTTCTCACGCTATGCCATCTCATATTAGATGCAGTTACAGAGGATGCATATAATCTTTGAAGTCTTGGAGTTATGGGTAAGTAATGCATACGCTTGTACGGAACTTCCTTTCCCTTCTTTTTTCTTGGTTTGTATCTCTCATGTTTACAAATTTTACAATTTCTACGGTTTGCGTCTTCTTTCCAAAACAACATGTAGCCTTTTAAACATGTATCTATTTTCTGATAAGGTAAACCAAAAGCCGACATAAGATTTTTAACTTCATAGTGATTTTCACACATTAGATTATCAGGCGGCATATGTCTTTTTGCAGCTTGTACAACAGCCGTAAACTCAGCTTCAGTGATGTTGTATTTTGACTTAATCGCAATGTATTCTGCGATTATTGACAGCTGAGTGCCGCTTTTACAACCATCCCAAATAGGTTTCTTAGCAGAATCTACTATATCATAAATTTTTTTGCTTCAATATTTGGTTCTTCAACATTTCTATCATCGTCGTCAACTTCAACCATAGGAAACATGGATCGTGCTGCATCTTCGACCATATTTTCTATACGGGTCGTCGAAACTATTTCGTTAACGACACTTTCAGACTCTACAGAAGTATTTGCTACAACTTCTTCATGCCGATCCCAAACATAATACTCGGATACGAAACCGTTTTGGCACAAATGAACTTTCACAATATCTGGTAACAAATACTTCAAATATCTACACCTACTACATGGACAACGAATTTCTGCATCGTTTCCGTTATTACTTAAAGCGTATTCAACAAACACGTTTATACCATTATAAAAATCTTCTTTTATTGAGCCCCTCAGTCCTTTTCTTTGGTACATCCATCTCCTCCGATCAACAAAATAATCAATCATTTTTCCTATTTGACAAAATGAGAAGTTCAAAATTTAATATTTATTTTTAAGAATACAAATTCGAAAAAGATTATTTTCATGGTCGTGTAATATTTGAATTTAAAGAACAACTTCACAAATTTAAAAATATTTTCAAATAGGCACATTTTATTTTTTAACGTATCGATATAAAAAATTGTATAATTTTTTTTTCATTGGTCAGACATCCTCCTTCCCATTACAAACACAGTAAGCATTTACATTTCGTATATTACTTCGTCTCAAACGATTCAACAAAATTTCGGCAGCATTTCCTTTTTGTTCCCTGCATTGTACACAAATGCGTGTACGCAGGAAACAAAAAAGAAAAGTTAGGCCTAAATTTTATGAACTGTTTGATACGAAGTAGTATATAAAATGTAAATGCTTACTGTGTTCATAACTTATCCAATATAGGGACAAATCCAACAAATATTGTACTAGATGAATATAAATGATCGTTTTTCGAAAAAACGACTATTTATACAATGATCATGTACAACACTCGTCAGACGGGGCCAAAAACTCTCTAAGAGATATTTGTCAAAATTACATGCGCGCATTTTACGAAAAAATACAGTTTTACCCACTGTTCACATTTACAAAAATATATATTAATTTAACACATTTATTCGGCGTATTACATCAACTTAAGGCTAGTTTAATATTTTTGTCATTTTTCAATACACACAATTATAATTTAGATTCATGCATTTTTTTTGTTTCATAAGTCAATACGTGCACAATATAATACTCCTAGCTCGTTCATTCATTTTATCTTATTCCAACTAACACAATACAATGATAGAAGCGCTACACACATATACAATCGTAGAATCAAGGCATACACAATGATTTACATATACATGAACAACCACAAATTATACATGATTTTCACAATTTCACGATAAAAGATGAATTAGGTATACCATGTGATGCTATAAAGCGTTATTACGCTATTGGAAACAATTACAATCACTTATTCGCCCTAATTTATCAATTTATGCAAATCTAGAATTAGGGTAAAAACTGATTTTTTCACGAAAATAAGAGATTAAACCTGAGATTAAGAGCAAGAGGTGTTGAATTCACAGCGGGGAAGGAGAAAAAAATCACGAAATCAGTGATTGGAGGTGGAAAATGGTGATTTGGGTTTTTTTTTTGTTAATTTGAGTTGGCTGGAAAATGAGGAAGAAAGGCTCGGCCGAGCTGCAGGTATTCACGATTTTCCGACGGCTTCCGACGGCCGCCGACGGCCCGTCGAAAACCATCGGAAAATAGCTGTCGGAAGCCGTCGCTCATCCCCGTCGCTATTTGACCATTTTCTAGTAGTGAACTTGCATTTGTGTCCAAATGAAATGAACATTTTAAATAGAAATAAATGCATGTTTTGAGAGAAATAAAATAAACTTTTCATTTTTGAATATATGTACGATTTATAAACAGGGAGTTTGTTTAGTCAAAAAAAAGAATATATATATATATATATATAAATATATATATATATATATAAATATATATATAACAATATATTTAAAAAGAAGGCGTCTACTTTTATAAATTTGAAAAGTGAATATGACGATGTTCAAATGAGATGGATTATTGTAGATGAGAAAATGTAACCATATATTTACAAAAAAGAAGGCATTTAATAAATAAACGTTATATTTTGGAAATAAAAGGCAAGAATGTATTATAAAAGGATTGCATTTCTTACAAAAAATATAAGGTATGTTATTTCTTTATTAGTAAGGAATAAGTGTCTATTTGGTTTTTGAACATAAAAAAATTTATACCAATTAATTAATGTAATAGATTGCTCAATTTAAAGGTAAAGAATAAGGTTAATAATTAATACACAACATATATACACGTTTGTGGACATATGTTATGTATCAAATTACAACAGATGTGAATATGGAAAAAAATGCTGATATAATAATTCACGTGTTAATTTATTTAATTCAGATGTAAATGTGGAAAGATATTGATATGTTGTTTATTTATTTATTTTAGATGTAAACCTGTAAATTAAATGGGTGTTGAAAACAAAAATGAAACATGCGAATAAAAAGAGATGCATGGAAATTTAATCTGAAATAAAATGCACAAATTAGAAATTAATTAAGGAGAAGAAAATGTTATTTATAGTTTGTATATTATTGAGGGTGTAATTAATTGAATTAAATATAAGATAGGGCGCTGATAAGGCGTATTACAAGACTCAGCACAACAATGAGTCAGCAGAAGTTTCATACATGTTGTTTTGCATTCTTTTATCCCATCTGGTCCTTTCGTGCTTCCATCCTATGGCTCATATTCAGCCTATGACTTGGTCGCATCCCATTTAATCCCCAAATCCATCAACTTCTACACCTATAAATGAAGACCCTAGGCTTCACACTTTTTCTCATTCTAGATTTTTTTTGCTTGGGTTTACCTTTTCAAAAAGGACCCTAAAAAGAATAATTTTTTAAGAAGATAATCTTTTTAATAAAAATATTTTAACAAACCTCAGTGGATTCGTGAAGGCCTAAAGGAAAGAGCTAAGGACCAGATGTGAGTGATTATAATTATTTTAAGATTTCTTTAAGTAATTCAAAATAATAGGGTTTTCAATAGTTGTAATTTTACCATGATTTTTGAAATAGCCTTTTTAGTAGTATATTTATAGTTTTTAGAATTATTTTCAGTCTATTTCCTTTCAGCTATTCTTTTCAGTATTTTTAATTTATTTTCGTTAATTATAGGTTTTTCAATTATTTACAGTTTATTTATAATATTTTAGTTATTTACTGTTATTTAAAAGTTATTTACATCTTCTTTATATGTTTTGGATTTTTTTCTATTTTCAGTTTTTTTTTATTTCTCATTCTTCTTCGCGTACGGATTAGAATAACATTAATGCGAATATGGATTAAGTTGTAAAAAAACTGAAATAATGGAATATAAGAAGTAAATTATAAAGACTGTAATAAAATGGAATTAAGATTGAAATATGCCTAATTATGATATTAATTGGATTGAATTAAAGAGATCGGCCTAGTAATAATTATGAGATGTAAATTATAAAGACTGTAATGTAAGTGGAATTGGACAAAAATTATGTCTAATTATGATTAGAATTGGATTAATTAATTAACTTAGTTATAACATAGAATTATAACTAAAAAGTGTAAAAGATGAAAAATCTTATTTTCACACTTTGACCTTGGGTTGAGTAATAAGCATGATTATAACATAGGTTATAATAAAAAGAATAGAATGTGGCTTATTTTAAGACTTGGAATAAATTAATAAGCGTAAAAAGTAAAAATGATAATAAAGGCTTATTTAAATAATTTATCTAAGTGAATAAGCAAAGATGAAAGTAGGACTTGTACCAAATAGCATTCCCTATTAGACAAAACGGTGTCTCACATTAATCTAAAGTGAGATGAAGGCGCATTTATGCTAAGAATGGTAGTAATTAGTCAAATAGAAGTCCAAATCATGGGGGATTTGGATAAGGGGCGGAGCTAGATATTGTTTGGATGAAGGGCCAGTACCAACAGCATTTTCCCTGTAGTTTCTATGGACAACGATGATCTCACATTAGCCTGAAGTGAGATGAGGGGCACGCCATGTTGGATGTTGGAGGTAGTAAGAAGACCGAATAGTGGATTAAAAGGTAGTATGGGTATGGCGGCAGTTACGCATGTGACTTCCATTTGCGGGTGCTCAGTAATAGTTATGAGTTCCAAGCGCTTAGTATGGGTGTCTTTCGTAGACACCATTGCCTTCTATGTGGGGAGCTATATATGTCGTCTAGCCACAGTAACATTTTGTGTAGAGAATTATACAACAGTTGGTCCACAAACAAGTATTTTAGAGTAGCAGGCCGATCAAAAAGGGTAGAATTAGGGCTACATCCTAATTACAGGATTAGGAATTCAAGCTAATCAAAGTAGAAATCAGATTAAGTATAAACAATCAAAGTTAACCTATTGTATAAATTGAGCAATATTTAATCATAGTTGTTTTTAGTTTATCTCTTTCCTATTTCCTTTTATTATCCTACTTTATGCTAGAATTGTTGTAGAGTCTATCACTTTATCTTATTTATGTTGAATATGCGAATATATGATTTTTTTTGATGATAATAAACACACACACACATATATATATTCATTTAAATTTATTTGTTAATGTACTATTTTATTTTTCACATAATTAAATAAATATTTGCTGAATAAAATAAATAACATATAATTTAAATTCAAGCGTATATTTTATTTAAACAAATATTTATTACAATTTTGAACAGTACAAAATCAAGCCCTCACTATATATATACAATCTAAATTACAATACAATTTCAATTATCATTTACATATGCACCTTACTACATTTCACTCATTCACTCGTATATTATCTTCAACTCCATTCCAGATTGAATCCAGCATCTGAGCAATCTGCAAAAATATACGCCGACGAAGTAAAATTGTAAAGGAAATATTTATGCAGTATAAAATAAAATGTGTATTTTTGAAAATATTATTTGCCTCAGTTATTTGGATTGTTCGTCATCATTTAATTTTGAATTCATACATGCACAGTGTATCACTGTACATGCCGCAAGGCCGTGCACACTAATGTACACTTGATAAAATTACAGGGATAGGTGTGCAAAAGGTCAAACCCAAATCAAAAGCCGGGTTTAACTCAAGTAAAATAAATATCAAGTCACGATATCAGCACAAGGTCAAACCTGAGCTACAAGCTGGATTTAACTCAGGTGCAATTCCACAAATCAAAATGAAAAGTGACGTGCACGAGAAAAAATCTAGCTAGTCAGATATGGAACCGGAGCGACAATTTCAAGTCCACGACAACATCAACCAATATCAAACTGCAACAGGCCTCAACATCAATAAACAAACTATAACACAGACATGTATATGCATCTACAAGTGCACTGTGCAGTCAAATGAGATGTCCAGAGATCAGACAAACAATTACACCATATATCAGTTCACATAGAAGCTCAAAGTGAATCATGAACAAATGCAAACCAAGACTCACAATCTCAAATAAAACCAGTAATGATAAAAGCACAGTTACAAAAATCAAGTGCAGACCAACATTAGATACAAGTGAACAAGAGGAACAAACACACATGTGCACATTTATAGAGAGTGCACATGTATACCAGACCAGGCATCATATACACAAATGTGCTTGAGACAAACGAGCTAAATATGCTAAACAAAATGTATATAACACAGACTCAAGTCAATGCACCAGTGAAACAATAGATCAATGCAAAGAAAGCATAGGAATACATATGAAAACACAGTTCAAATGAAGTATTCAGTGTATAGCATATTTTAGTGCATCAGACCACACAAGTGCACATGGGCTCTAATGAGATGAAACCAAATAGTCGAGACGACTCGAAGTGAAGACTACATATGCACAACAAAGTAAATAAACACTAACATACATATGCTACTATATGCATACTGCCTCAACTCAAGCAAATGCATATCAGACGATGTCAACAAGACTCAGCATGTAAATGAAGGCAACAAAAACTATACAACATAATGCAACAGTGACAGTGCCGAAGTCAGGTAATGAAAAAATTCAATCGAAGCCAAAAATGCAGACGAGCAAGTGCATTAGAGACATACAACACAACTCAAAGGCATGAAGCAATACAAAGGCAGTTCAGTAATCAAGTGAACACAATCACATTCAATAGTGTGCATAGAGTTCATCGATACAACTACATATCATGGAATAGCAGAAACCGATGCCAAACAAAGAAAAGAACAGACATGCCAAAGTCCATGGATCATTTCAAATAAACAAAGTCAAGAAAATATCACTGAGAAATGATCGAAGTCAGAAAATATGAATAACACAGTCAGTTGACCGAAGTTAAGGAATTCAACACCATGGTGGCTAAGGAAGTCGAAACCAAAGCCGTGACTAGCAAGTAAACAGAAATATACGAATTTGAAAAAGTCAAAAATCATCATGTTCATCCATACAAAATCAAACGGCCGAGCAAATTATCAGATGAACGAAAATAAAGGGATTTGAACCCTATATAAATGTTTAACAATATCGGCATGTAAAACCATTCGAGTTCGAAGCAACAATAGAGAAAACATTATATCAATAACCCGAATCATTGATCGAGTTCGAGCAAACTAATGAGTAAAGCAAAAAGGCATAAATTACATACCAAGGTCTAAATCGAACTCGATCGAATTGAAGCAGCAATGTGAGAATCAAAGAAACGATCGATTAATGAAGCAAAGCAGTATAATAGCCATTGTAATCAACCAACAATCAATCGGCGGCTTTAAGAATTACAAAAGCCCTAATTTCATAGCAAAGAGGAATGAGAACGAGCATCCCATTTTCCAAAGAATGAAGCAAAGGAGTTCGGCTGAATTATACAAAGAAAAGAGGATTTAATCTCTATCATTTTTTTATTGGGCTGGCATACATAATTGGGCATAGTTTTAAAAATCAGGGTTTTGCTTTTAATTTTTTTAATTTTGTTTTTTAATTTTGTAAAACGATTGTATTTTCTAGTCGTGCAACTAGGGGACGAACTACAGTGGTGTTGTTCAAGAATTCGCAACTCCATGGTGAGTTGTGGCAGGGTTTTGAGCGTAGAGTTAAGGTTAGTCGATAGCAGGTGTCGTGAATTTACGTGTGTAAGCGTCTGACTGCTTAATTTATATAAAAACCTTGGGGGTAGCACGTAGGCAGGGTTTTGCCGAAGCGGGGTAAACTCTGTGTGTTGTTCTATTTCTGCATTTTTATTATTCTGCTATTATCTGTGCTGCTATAATTATGATAAATCTGTGTTGCAATTATTTTATATACTTTCGCAATAATTTTTTAATAATTAATAGCATCACCCTGTAGACCCCCTCTAGGGTGAAATCGATCGTACAAGTGGTATCAGAGCTAGGAATAAAAGCCATTTTTGTTTTAAAAAATTTGATTTTTCAAAGACCTTTTTTTTTAAATTTGAATTTTTAAAATGGCTACTTTTGTTGAGGGTTAGTCCAGTATTATCCCTTCTATTTTTGATAGAACATATTTCATAAATTGGAAATTGAAAATGGAATTTTAGTTAAAATCTGTTAATATTAAATGTTGGGATATTATTGAAAATGGGTGTGATATAACAGACGAGAAAATTATCTCGACTAATGCTCTTGCTATGTATATATTATATTCTCATATTAGTTAAGATAATTTTAACTTTATCTCTCATTGTGAAAACGCACAGGAAATCTGGAATACGTTTAATGCAATATATGGTGCAAAAGTCAACAACAATGAGACGTTCTCCACAATCAACTCATAAACTGCTTGACAGGACTGGAAAAATGCAGAAATGATGAAGATTCAGTAGACAATGATGTAACAACCCATAAATTTTCGATAATTCACTAGTACAAAAAGTGCATATTGCTTCGCTTCATCTGAATCGGTTGAAGTAAAAACTGATGTAAATAGGACTATTTGCATCAGTTCTATCTTAATAATTGGTGCAATTGGTACCTGAAAAAGCAATAGGTAATAAAAAATTAAATTTGCATCAGTTGTCACCGACGATTGAAGAAAATACATCCATGCAAATATTTATAGTCGCACCGGTTTTAAAGTCAACCGATGCAACTACATTAATTTGCATCCCTTTCGTTACGCACTTTCATTAATTTCCGCCATCCCAATTTTTTCTGCCGCTTATTTTCCTATTTGTTTCCCCTAAAAAGTATTTCGCCTACTTCAAAACAAAAAACCCTAGAAATTGATTTGGATTTAATGCCAGCTTTGCATTAAATCTGACACTACTGAAAAAAATGGATCACGCGATTCCATTTCGGTCGGTGCCTTGACTTCAACACAGGGAATCTCGGTGTCTCGACTTCAGGCATCGGCCTCGACTTTAAGCATCAGCCTTGACTTCGATTTCACCCTGGTGATTTGATTTTCACCCTCGACTTCAGGCATCAACCTCGACTTAGATTTTTCCCTACCGATTCGATTTTCCCCTCGAATTCAAGTGATTCGACTTTGCCCTCTCCAGGTTTAGTTATTTTTTCTACGCATCATTTTTGCCGTTAATTGATTCTATGTGTATTAAACATGTATTTAAAACCTCGTACAAGAAGTTGATTTATGTCTATTTGAATCTGTCTCTAATCTATATCTTCCGTGTACTCTATCTCTTTTTTCATTGTGGTGTTTTTACAATTTGAACATAAAATTTCTTCAAATATCACCCTTCATTTTTCCATTTAGTTAGCTGAGATTTTATTTCTATTAGCATTATAAAGTAGTATCATCTCTGTTACATTCCCATATTTCCCTTAAAAACTATCTATATAATAAAATCGCTTGGTAGATGATGAGCCGTTATTTTCAAAATATTTTTATTTGGTTGCAACTGCGGATTATTTCATGCTAGCTTAAAATAAGAATATGATGTTGTGCTTTGTCTTTGTTTGACAATGGTTTTCTGATGTTATTTGCTTTGGACTGTATAATGGTATAATGTGCTTTAGAAAAAATAGTGGTAATTAATGTAATTATCTCATTACCCATGCTCATTCTCCTTTTTTTCTCAAATGTATAAAGATGATAAGGAATGAAATAAATGGGCATACTGACCATATATGTATCATATTGACCTTTGTTTATCTTTTCACTTGCTATTTTTGGTGTTTAGTTATTTTACTTAAGCTACATGTGCATGTATATAAACTGTTAGTACAAATGAATCAATAGTTACGTTAGATAAATACGATACGATAAATCCATAAAATGCTCTTAAAATATTTCATATATATAGAGAGAAAAACAATGATAGAAAACAACATTGTGTATCCCAGGTGAAGGCAAAATTCCAAAAATAAAATGAAATGTGAAGTCATAGTCACAAGGCATCGATCTGTCCTGGAAAGACAAAACTGTAGGTACCAGTTAAGAATTTGGCCAGCAATTGATACTCCTGCCTCTTACACAATGGTAAATACAGAATAATGAAAAGCTGGCAACGCTTGCCTCTTCATACTAATTTAATTTTTTCTTTCTTTCTTTGATCTCATTGTAAAATATGAGTTGGCAAGGCTCGCCGATTTGGCATTTGTGACCAATAAGTCATGTCAGTTGCCTACACACAACACTTCAGCAATCTATACACCGTTAATTGTTAATGCTTAAAGTTGATTTTATCTTTGCTAAAATTAGTGTAGTATACGAAAGGAATATAAAAACAGTATGCAGCTGCATTATACTGGATAAAATCGATCTACTTTTGAATTGGAAACGCGTGGTGTAAGCGATTCCTTGTTAGAATAAAAATAGGTTAAACAATGGTCAATGCAATTGTTACAGATAGGTTGTCCATTATAACATTTTTGAGGAGGACAACGATTGTATCGATATAGCCAGCAGTGAGATGTGTTTGGTGTAAAGTCAAGCAAATATAAGAGTCGATTTATTCATGTGGAATATTTGTTGGTTGTAGTTATTTCCATAAATAAAATAGCAAAGGTTTAGTAAGCAAGGAGGTAAACTAATTATATGTGTTTATCGTTTCCCCTGTATAAAGACAATCGAGTCACAAATCCAACATGCCAACACACAATCAAGGAATATTTCAGTTTACAGGTTTCACACTTGAAACATTAGAAATGGATCAGGCCTGTGGTTAATTTCTTTGTGCATAACAATGAGAAGGTGTTTCTGAGTAGGCTTTCATGCTTTACGTCCATAAATAAATAAAGAAATGATGTCATGTTAAACCATTGAAACCAAAATTCTATATTCAAACTCCATGTTGCTATAGTTAAATAAAATATGCAGACTCCATGCTGCTTACGATTTTTTTGTGTGCAGGCTACACATATTGGGAGCAATGACAAAATGGAAGAGTGTGTTGCTATGGACATGAATAATAACAAAAGGATGACAAATGAACCTGTAAAGCATAGGATGATCGTGGGTAAAGAGATCATCGATACTTTAATGGATGAGTGCAGATATTTCCACGACCTGATATTTCCACGATCAAAGCACCGATATATATGAGGTACCACTTTAATTTTTTCCTTCATAATTTTTGTTAAGTAGTTATACGATTAATGTTTCGAAACAATAAATATTATTTTTAAGAATAACAAACATAAAATCCACTGATGATAACCGGCTAACATGGATTTTAAATGCTTCCAATAAATAAAATCAAACTGATAAATAATAAAAGCTGTGAAATAACTGTAGTTTTCCTGAAAACTCATCACCATTGACCGAAGAAAACTCAGATGGAATGAGGTGGAGGTGGAGTTGGAAAAGATTAGGAAAATATGGTTTCTCTAAGCGTATTATAATCCTATTTTACATCAACTGACATGAAATCAAACAATAAATATCACTTAGCAGGAATTTAACTCAAGATTTATCTTTCAGTGATTAAATCACCTGATAACCGATGAAAATTGAATAATGGAATTGTTTTACCAGAAAATGGATAACCATTGGCCTATGAGAACTCAAACGGGATAAAGTGTAGATCATAATGGTGAAAAGATAGGACTATAGGGTTACAAAGAAGTGAGAATTGTGACTTTACAAGGGAAGGCATGGAAAATAGAGTTTAATATGGGTAGGAATAGCGGGACGTGAAATGCTTTTGCCGCTTTAGGATTTTAGCTTTTGTTTTGTTAGGGAACTGACATATCATAGCGTGTTAATTAATAATTTTACAATCTAAATAATGAAATATAGCAAAAACTGTTCCAATGCTGTCACATTTTGCTCGATTAGTTGCATCGACTATAGAATTCAAGAAATGAAAGCGTAAAAAACTATAAATTATCACAAATATTTTAATAATTGAGGCACTAGCATCAACCATGTTTACCGAATAATTCTTTTGAACCAAATTCTAATTAAATGGTTATTTGAAGATACAAAGAATAAAGCTTCGCTTAAACTACAAAGAAGGGTTAAATATATTTTCTTTAAAATACAAATAGAAAATCTTAGAAGTTGATTGATAATATTGAGGCATATATTAAGTTATAACCATGTTGAAATAAATGGTTGATTCCTTACCTTTTTTAAATAAAATGAAGTATTTTTTTCTTGTTATATCATAGATAGACAATTTCAAAAAAAGAAGATAAAAATGTGCTCTCTTGTTATACACTAAAATAAGAAAACTATAAAAGTTAGTGAAATTGTTTATCCAACTTTCAATTGTAAATAGAGAATGCTAAATGGCCTTGTAAGCACACATTTACAAATTCAAAGCACAATATTACAAATCAAATAAACCGTTGAGTTAAAAAAAGATAGTACATAGAATAAATTTTAGTACCAAACAGTATCTAATGAACCGTGTACTAATTTTTTTCTTCTGTATATTTCACAAGTTACAAAGAAAAATGAAACAGTGATTTGGCCAATGGTTGTGGTAGGTGCAATAAATTTGCCTACAGCTAGAAGATAAGGAAAATTCGTGTAAAGCCCGGCAGTTTCTAAAATTAAATTATGTTACAATAGGAACATAATCATTATAGGATTGAAAATAATGAAACATATAATTACCTGGCATACATCGTCCATGAACTGGCGCTTACAAATTTGTCTCAGCAATTCATTTGTTGATCCTACTAGAACTCAAATAAAAGCAACTAATCCACTAGGAAAAATAATAAAATTGGATGTCACTTCTTCCCCTACTAAATTAGAACCACAAAAGTTAAATTTTACAACAATGGAATTAATTGGTTCTTGAATCACTTGTTCAATGTGAATTAGTTTGAAACAAACCAACGAATTTTTATTGAATGCAAAAACACCATTCAAATCAAATATGCAGTTTTAACAAATTTATTGAATAATTACTGCATTTTTTCTATCTTTTACTGCAACTCCATCAAAATAAAACCACGTGATCTCATTACACTCTACCAAGAAAAATAGTTGACGTTAAACTTTTGCGTATTGCTTCAAAGTGGCACTTACCTCAAAGTTTATAACTATTGATTCCAAAGAAAAAAAGAAAAAAAACGAGTCGATTCAAAACAACATTCAATCTAATATGATGATAAAAAAATCTCAATTTTTTTACAAATAGTCTTAGAATTGACCTTCAACTTCTCAAGTTCCAAATCAAACCCAACCTTCACACAAATCCTAGAAGTTTTAAGAGCATTGAATTTGATTCTAAAAGGTACTATCATATCAAGCTTTAGTGACACCTTCCATTCTTCTTGTTGCTTTTTCAACTCTTTCAACAAACCCTCTGACAACTTCACACCAGACCCTTTCAATATAGTTATAGTTTTAGCAGCTGATAAATCACAGGCCATGCATGACCCATGCACAAGCTTTATATTTGATTATCTTGCTGTCGCTCCCTACATCATACTACAAGCTCATATTCTCATTAGGGTTCACAGATTTGGCCGTGATATCAAACTCAGGAGAGAGCACCGAAGCTTCCATGAAATTGCTGAAATTTTAGATGTTAAAATGCTTTACTGTGTAAACTGGAGCTATGGCTTTAACACAAGGCACGGTATAGTAACATTAACGGCAGGGATAAAAGAAGATAAAGAAGAAACATATTATTTAACATGATGAGGAATTGGTGGAGTTTTAGGGTTTGATGTGGAATAGAGGAGAGAAATGAGAGGAGTGAGAATAGCTATTTAACAGTTTGAGAAGACGCAAATGATAATCCATGTGACCTTCCACCACCGGATTTAATGTATTGATTTTATTTGAATTAATGTATGAGGAGCTGTTTTACTTCTGAGTATTCAAAAGAAGTTAACGTATTTGAAAATACCATGGATTGGATTCAAAATAATGTATTAATTATTTGTAGTGTATTAGATGTAAACTTTGAATTTGGTGGTATAGATTCATTTAACAATTATATCTAGATGATGTGCGTATTTATTGAGATTTGAATGGAAAGCCCCTGATACTCTATAATTTGGTAGTGATTGCAGAAAAAACATTGGAAGGGTTTGCAGCTTCAAACGATATACCTTTGTGTCCAAGAGCTGAAAGGTGAGCCCTACAAGTCAACCTTTTCGTTGTATCTTATTTTTTGAATGATTATAATAAATACCAATTTATATGAATAATTTTTTCAACAATTACTTTCGGTTGTTATAGTTTTAGGTGATTGCACATAGTAGTACTTAGGTATAGTATTCTACAAGTCAATGTTTGTCCAACGGTTTGAATCACGCTGTTTGCACCAAAATTGGTCACAACACTCGTCGGGAGTCGTTGAAGAGATAATAATGAAGAATGTAAATTCAAAACAGATATTATCTAACAAAAACTCCAATCAACGGTAAAGTAAATGCGTAGACAAGCGATTTATAATGGTTCGGCGCGTTGCCTACGTCCACTGTGAAGTTTTTTGATGTTTTATTGACTCTCTTTCAATGATTACAAGTTGTTACAGCGATCAACAGCAAGTTACAACTGGAAATTCGAGATCAATAGCAAAATTATGATGTAGGATGATGGAGATCTCAATCCGGCAGAGTCTGGGCGCTTGAGAGTCGAAAGACCCCTTTTCTGTTGGCTCCGAGGCTCTATTTATAGGTGTAGGATGCTGATATTTCGCTGAAAACTCGGGGGACCACTTCTGGCACGTGAGGGGGCCCACACGCCCGGCCTCAAGAAATTTGGGCCCACTTTGGCATCGATTCGAACTTCATTCGAATCGATCAGAAAATCATCCAATCGAGGTGAAATTTGGTGTGGACATTCTTCAATATGTATGCAAGCTTCTGTGAAAATTTCGTGGCATTAGGATCAGTAGATTGAGAGATATGATGGATACGAGATGACATTCTTCGTGCGGCTGTTTAATTCGAAAACATCCCTTCGAATCGATGGTTTCGAATCGATGGTGGCACGCGCCTCTGTGATGACGTGGAGCGCACACTTCGCCTCGATCCGGATCTCGCTCCGAGTTGACCGCTTCGACTCCATGTATCTCGGCGCATTCGAATCGATGGATGACACGTTATCATGGCTAGTTGACTTGGTGTCGAACGAAGCTTTATTGATAGGTTCGAACAAGGCTTCATTGATGGGTCCGAACAAGGCTTCAATGATGGGTTCGAACGACCGATTCTTGATGGATACGAACTTGCGTTTCTCTGATGGGCTCGAAACTTAGGTATTTCCCTTCAAATTGAATCGACCATAACTCGAGCGTATGAACTCGGATTGACTTGAAATTTGAGATGCTGACTTCTATGATCTTTCTTGTCGTGGCCTATCAATTGTAGCTTAATCTGGACTCAGAAAATATTCAGCGATATCCATAGCGAAACGAATTATGACCAATCTCTGAGACGAACTATTCTCCGTTTTCGATCGATCTTTTGGTATCGCGGCTTTGCCAAAAAGCGGGATAACATTTTGCCCCCCAAAGTACGTCTTGTGGGAACATGACGTGCTTTGAATAGCTGCAATTTCTCTCTGAACAATCATTGCTCTCATTTTTTGTTGAGACTCGTATTCTGTATTGCTGTAACCTTGTGTTGATATGATTGATTGCTTTATAATAGCGCTTAGCCGTTGGCTGTTGTATTCGTAACAAGATGAGTATTCGATCCCTGTAAATGTTTAAAATCAAATGTTAGTCCGACATATATGCACATATGTTAGTTTGACCCTTGTTAACGTCGTGCGTCCACGAGTCGTCGTCAAGTTTGTTTGTTATTGAATTTCGTATCGATTCTCTCCTGAACCGATTTGGAAATTTGAGTTGAGACAACGCTTGATGGTTGTTTTGAAAAATCCCTTCGTATCGATCCTCTCCTGAACCGATATAGAAGGTTGAAAGAATCGACTTTGTGTTGCGCGAATGTATTTCGAACCGATGGGTATAAGCATCGATGGATTCGAGATCAACATTCGTATGGATGAAGTATGCTTATGCCATGATGGGTACGAAATCGACATTCGTAACGATGGCTTGGATGAGTACGAATCACCCATTCGAACCGATGAGAAAGGATGGATACGAAGTCGTCGTTCGTGTCGATAGGAGGTGATGGATACGAATCCGTCTTTCGCATCGATAGGAAATAATGGATACGAAATTCTTATTCGTATCAGTAGGTTGTGGATGGAGTTGGGGATTTGCTGATGTGAACAGGGGTTTCGAATCGATGTGCCCACTGTTTATTTCGCATCGATGCGACTCGATGTTCTGCTGTGTGTTTCGTATCGATGGAGCTTCAAGCGCATGGATTCGAAGTTAGATTTCGAACCGATCTGCGAATTGACCGGTTGTGACCGGTTGAGTTGACTGGGATGCGAAACGTCTTGGTTGCTTTCAAGGCTCCGTATAAATAGCAGGGGGTTTGCCATTTTTCACTTTTTACTTTTTACTGCGGCCTTGTGTTTACTGTGCTTTGCATCGTCTCGAAGCTTCAGAGAGAAAACACTGCGTCACGTCTCCGAATCAATCAAGATCCAAGTCTTTAATTCCTCGAATCCATCACTCAAATTAGGTAATTAGCCTCGAATCCAAACGGCAAAGCTATTCCAGACCTATCTCTTCTTCATCGATTGGTTACTCTGGTGATTGGTAAAACCAGATCTGGTTTTGGAGGAGCTTCGAATCGATCGGTGGACTCGTGTTCGAATCGATGAGAGTGGTATCATTTTTCTTTGGATTTCGCATCGATCCCTAGGATGCCCTCATAGGGGTGACGCAGTTCGCACTGATTGACTATATTGATGGGTTCATTCGAGTCGCTGGACCTCGAATCCATCAGCTATCGGTTCGAAGTCCTTAACTTTACATCGATACGAATTGCCTCTTTGTGACCGATACGAAGGGTATTGATTCGAACGTGATCGATGCTAAGTTGAGGTTTTCCTAATCGGTACGAACTAACTAACCAGGGATCGATTCGAAGTCATCCTTCTTCGATTGATTCGAACTTGGCACTTGATCATGGGTTCGAAGCGCGCCCCTCGGTATCGATTCGAAGTGGTATAATGATGGGTTCGAACGAGCTTCCTGTGATCGGTTCGAAACCCTCTACGATGGATACCAAAGTTTGACATTTTCTTAGCATAATTCCGACGAGCTTCATTCTTGCATATTTGGACTTGATAATTAAACTGCATACTTGACCGCCTTTCGAAGCTCGTCGATGGAACCACAACAACTTCTATCCAAATCAATTTCCATCATACAAATGGTTTAGTGATGACGGTCAGCGATGACGGTCATTACAACTGAACTCCGTAGCTTCGTCGTTTGCATATTTTCTTTAACTCTGCGACATTTATTAAAGTAATGCACAACACTGCACCACACACACTCATACACTTTACACTGGGGAATGCACGGGTCCTTTGTCGTCTAACGATGGTTTCTCATGAGTTAGCTAGTTATGGAACCTTCAAGTTCGCAGCAGTAGGAGATTCAAAGTACAGTTACTTCGAGACTAGAGGTTCTGGTTATTGAACCTGAGATCATCGGTCCAGCCCCGGATGAGTTTCCCAATGCGTCTTTTATTGCCAATCCATCAGATTCCGTTCAATCCAATATTTCTGAAGATATGTTGGGGAGGATATGTTTAAGGCATGGCTTGTCACTGGACGACGTGTTATTGCCGGGGACGAATGATAGACCACACAATCCGCCGGAAGGATATACAGCATTCAATCGCCACGCGTGCGCGGTCGGGACGCTTCCTCCGTTCAATGAGTACATAAGAGAAGTACTGTCTTTTTTGAGGATTGCCCCATCTCAACTACACCCGAACGGATATGCTTCCGTGAACAGCTTGTTCATCGTCTTAATGGAGTATCTTCATAGACCACCGATCCCGACCGAGATCAGATACCTATTCAATTTCAAAACCCGAGGTGATTACCCCTCCTTCACATTTCTGGAAGCGGTGAGGAATTTTCAAGTGGTTACTGGGTCCTGGACCAGGTTGAGTTATTACAGGACGGAATGGTTTTATGTCAGATGTCCTCCAGGGTTTGCCCGACGATGGTTATTCAGATGTGAGTATAGCTGAGTTCTCAAATAATTACTACGGCAATTACAGTCGAAGTGAAACTTATATTTTTTCCTTTTTACAGCAACAATTCAGCGACCCAAAGGTGAACAATTTAAGGAGATAGTACGAGTACTCCGGGGAGTCTCGAGCGAAGATAGGGATATCGAGTTGCTTCTGACGGATAGGAATCTCCGAACATACGGGTTGATCGAACGAGGGCAGAGCATAAAGTTTGACGGGGCACTAAGGACCGTCTCGAAAAAACGAGTCAAGCACAAGAAGCCCAAAGTTATTATAGCTGAGTAAGCTGATTCTGAAAGAACCCATACCGATGATGAGCCGCTGACCGAGCCTACGGATGTAGATCAGGATGTCGCGGAGCAGAGAAAAGGCAAGGCCTCCATTGTCAAGCCAACTAAGAAGGGGAGATGGAAATCGGTTGTCACGGCCCGATCCGCTCCCGAAGTTAGAATTTCGGAGATGTCTCCTCCGAGAACTGAAAATCTTTATGAAGGGCTTGTCGATATTCCAATCCCGGACGATGTGTCCCTGCAGCATGATGCCGGATTGGAAGAACTTTCAGAAACTTTAGTTTTGAGCGAGTCTTTTCCCACTGGTGTGGCAGATACATCCGGTTGGTCGGGGGGTTGCACATTCATACATATTTCACAACACTGCATGACCTTTGACTGTAAACTACCTGTTTCGAAAGGTGATTAATTCTACTTTATTTTGTTCTGCAGATACTATGTCTAGGCGAGGTTCAATGTTAGGGAGTCTCCGACATGCCCGCAAGTCTTCATATCATGATTCACGCAGACGAGAAAGGGACAGAGATTACGACCAGGGACGCTCTGGGTATTCTGGTCAAGAAAGATATGATACAGATAGAGGCTATAAGCGTCGATCTCGATCGCGTACTCCTCCTCCTCCCAGAGATCCCATAAAACCTCCTGCTCATGTCTCTCGTCCCTCTGAATCTTCACACTACATGTCGACTTCTCAATCTTCTAGGCATGAATCCTGCCATTTTAGGAGCGAAACAATAACTGCTGCTGTTACAGAACAACCCCTTATGGAAATTTCAGGGGAAGGAGCAATCAAGCTTGCTCAGCTAAAGAAAGATTTTCCAAACATCTGTTTTGACAACTATATCTTTCCTTCACATTTAAAGAAGATCCCGGAGGAAGCTGAGCAGTTAGTACATGACAACGTGCACGATTTTTATGCCCAGTACAAAGCGTGGTCGAAAGCGGCTGATAAAGCATCCGCGTTGGCCTTTAAGCGTGCGGCCATTATTGAAAAGATACAAGCCGAGCTGGCTCAAAAAGATCGCATCATACAAGTGCTGAACTCCGAAGCTGAATCATCTCGAAAATCAGAGATGGAGGCTCTTACAAAGGCCGATGAAGCCCAAGCAGTTATGGATAGGATGAAAAAAGAGCACTATGTCACGGTGGAAGACATGGGCCACCGGAACACCATCGTCACCGCTAAGCGAGATGCGGCTTTGAGAGAGCTTAATGAGCTTAAGGCTAAATTTGCCGAAATCACCAAAGATAGAGATGACGCGGATAACGCGGCCCAAGAAGCGTGCGTACAAGCCGTAGTGCTTCGGACTGAAAGAGATGCGGCAGTGGCCAAAGTTCAGGCAGTCGAGGCTGAGGTTGAGGAGAAGGTTCAAAGGACAGAGGCTAGGCTGGAGGCCAACATCGAAGATCTCCTCATTACTTACAATGCCAATGTGCTGAGGCATAGAAATTTGGCCTGGCTTCAGGATTATCCGATGCATCTTCGTAACGCTTGGGTCCAATTGGTTGAGGAAGAAGGAGAAGCGCACCCAGATGCATCAATCGACCAGTTCGAGCTTGAGAACCGGTTGCTGACCAATGATGAAAAGAAGATCCTTCACGATGCCATAATTTCTCATGAGAAGGAGATGATTGGTGGCCAGCACCGGGAGATTGGGGAAGGATCGGGTGTCGAGCATCACGCTACTATTCTTGAATTTACTGCTCCACCTTCGTTAGAGCCTGTATCTGTGGTTGATTCACAATCCGTTCCAGCTTACGACCCAGAACAGCCGCGGCTATCTCCTATTCAGGAGCATACTTCTGAGGCCGCCCAGCCGTCCGCAAGCCAAACTGAGGAAGGTACGCCGAACATATCTCAAGTGTATTTCGAATAGAGAGTTTTTTTTGAAGTAGTTACTAATAACTTCTTCTTATCTTTGTTTAATGACTGGAGTTGCGCCGATTTCCGTGACTCAAGAATCGAGTAAAGGGGAGAAGGCCATCATCACCGAGACTACCGTCGTAACAGCAGTGTCAACTGAGGTGGCGCAGGGGAGTGGATTATCTCTTGATGAACAAATGGTGAGCGAGCTGCTCGGCGAGCAGGGTGGCTTCTCCACAGACTTGTCGTTCATCGTTAGTGACCTCCCGCCGACCTCTAGCTCTTCAATGCAGACTGCAGATGCCCCCAGCCAGGCCCAAGCGACTCGTGATAAGGAAATTCTGGCCGAGATTCATGCAGAATTAGAAGCTGCGGGGCAAGGTGGTAGTGTTGGTGGCAGTACGACGGCACATAGCCTAGCACCTGTAAGGATAATATCATCAGGTGGCACTATCCCATCTTCCGTTACGGATCCGGTTCCTCCTACTCCTCCGGTGGGAAGCCTTCATGTAGATTCAAGCTCTGAGGAGGACGTCGACGTTATGCCCCTGGCCGAAGAGCAACCACCGAAGAGGAAGCGCTCCAAACAAAGGATCTCTGTTTCTAGCGAGTCCGAAGACAAACCGCTGATAAGGAGATTTAAAAAGAAGAAGTAGATGGGCCGTTTAAGCGGATTTTTTGACAGATGTGAACTTGTGTTTGTTTTCTGCTAGTAGGTCGTGTATAGACGCAGGTTCGGCCCCTGCAGGTAGGAATTCTTTTTTGGAAGAACTTATTTGCATGTAAGTCCTTGTCTATAGTTAGTTGAAATGAAATTCAATTTCTTTGTTTCAATTCTCATTTCTTTTGTGCTTAAGTGTTTGTAGTGTTTTGTTTTCAGTCCAGTGTACTTGTGGTGTTTTTACCGTCAAGTAGAGTTTGTTTTATTTGCCAAGTCTGAGAATCTTGGTCATAAGTTGTGATCGATGAATAAGTTGAACTTCGGACATTGTATCACTTTGGTTAGTGATTAAAACTTAGCTTTTTGCCCCCTAGTCTCAGGGAATAACATTTGCATCTTGATGGTTGATTGCACTTATTGCACATCTTAAGCACATGTCCGTGCTCTGGGGACTTAGGATAATTTGAGATCGATAACCCGGTTCGTACTCCAGGAATTTGAGAGTTATCGATGTTTGTAACACGGTTCGCTCCCCGAGAACCTGGATCTGATGTTTATACTCCACTTCACGCTATGGGAACTTGGAGTTCGTTCGCACTCCGGGAACGAGTTATTGGATGTATATACTCCAATTTGCACTCTGGGAATTTGGAGTCCATTCGCACTCCGGGAACGAGTTGCCGAATGTTTATACTCCAATTCACACTCTGGGAAGTTGGAGTCCGTTCGCGCTCTGGGAACGAGTTGCTGAATGTTTATACTCCAATTCACACTCTGGGAAGTTGGAGTCCGTTTGCGCGCTAGGAACGAGTTGTTGAATGTTTATACTCCAATTCACACTCTGGGAAGTTGGAGTCCGTTCGCGCTCTGGGAACGAGTTATTGAATGTTTATACTCCAATTCGCACTCTGGGAATTTGGAGTCCGTTCGCGCTCTGGGAACGAGTTGTTGAATGTTTATACTCCAATTCACACTCTGGGAAGTTGGAGTCCGTTCGCGCTCTGGGAACGAGTGGTTGAATGTTTTTACTCCAATTCACACACTGGGAAGTTGGAGTCCGTTCGAGCTCTAGGAACGAGTTATTGAATGTTTATACTCCAATTCACGCTTTGGGAATTTGGAGTCCGTTCGCGCTCTGCGAACGAGTTGTTGAATGTTTATACTCCAATTCACACTCTGGCAAGTTGGAATTCGTTCGCGCTCTGGGAACGAGTTATTGAATGTTTATACTCCAATTCGCGCTCTGGGAATTTGGAGTCCGTTCGCGCTCTGGGAACGAGTTATTGAATGTTTATACTCCAATTCACGCTCTGGGAATTTGAAGTTAGTTGTAGGACTGTCGTGTGTTGGTCCAGTTCAGCCTTTGACGTGATGGCATGCCCCCGAGCTGGGGTTTCACTTAGTGAGTGGCCGGTCGTATCGCAGTCACTCGCTATTTGAATAAATTCCATTGTTTGATGGAACTTAGCTCTCCGTGTGTCGTGATTGTTGAATGTTGCATTCGGTGAATCACAGCTCTAGCATGAAGAGATAGTATTTTATTGCTGAAATAAGGAAATATGGCAAAGTCAGTGCCTTATTACAAATTCAAATTTCAGAATGTAAAGGAAACTGCAAAGTATTCATAGATTGAATGAGCCTGTCATGTGTGACAGTGACGAAGGTCTTCGTCGTTCCAGGCTCCTGAGAAAGTTGGTCCGCCACTGATGGCGTTTATCACCAATCTTCCGCGGGGACAAGTCGAGTCCTCCTGTCTCGATCGATTGGGTTCATTGTTTTGATTTGATGGGCTCGCTTCTCTAGGCTGCGGTGTCTGCACAAACTGTTCCATCTTCCTTTCTCTAATCAGCTTTTCAACGAGATCTTGTAGGTGACGACACTCATTCGTATTGTGCCCGTTGCTTTCATGGAACCTGCAAAACTTTCCCGTTTGGATTTGTCACTCTGACGATGGTTTTGGTGCAGGTTTTTGGTACTGAATTGTATTGCAGGTTCGTAAGTACAAGTCCTCTAGTGATGTATTCAGAGAAGTGTAACTGTCAAACATTGGATTCTTGCGCTGTGGGCCACGATTTTGATCTTGTTTTTTAGCTTGATTCACGCTCTCTCTTCACCGAGCTTGTTTTGTTTTTAATGTTCAACCGAACTTTTCCGGAGCTCTCACCGGACTGTTTGATTGCAACATTGCTTTGGATCCCTTTCGTGCTTGGTCCTGCATCACTTTGCTTCCTAGACTGTTTCGCGTCTTCCCGTCTCAGGAATTGAGCCGCTTTGGCATGGAAACGGTCCAACGATGAGGTGGTTTTCCAGCTAACCAGTTGCCAAACTCAGAATCGGGGTCGATCCCCTTAGTCAGCGCCATAAGGATGGAGTTATCGTTTGGAGTGCTGATCTCCGCACATGCAGTATGGAATCTCTCTAAATAGTGTCTGAGCGTCTCTCCGGGAACTTAAGTGACACTAGACAGAGTGTTGACATCTTTTGGCCTTGCGACGTGCATGCGAAATTGCCCAACAAATTTTGTGGCTAACTGGTCGAACGAAGAGATGGATCGAGGTGGAAATCGAGTCATTGACCATTCATATTTTAGAATATGTTGGTTGGGGTCGGAGTTCCTTTCGTACATGGGTAGAGTTGGTATCCTGAATCGCCGTGGGGTTTCAGCAGTAAGAATATCGTCCGTAAAGGGAGTGTGACTTCGGGAAACTCCCCAATCGTCGTTTGTGAATCCCTGACTCTCACGGATCATCTGACGTATCATAGTTGAAAGATCCGGCATTTGCGCATTTTGTGCGGCCTGTGCCGGAGTATGATTACGTTCCATTCTTTGGGGTTGGACCGGATATTGTCGACGGTCCAAGTCTTGCCTTCTTGGCTCATAGTCCTCTGGGACGTACGGTTCAGAAGTACGTCCGCTATGACGACGGTCCAGGTCTGACTGATCTTGGGTGTCGACTCCTGGTTCAGCCGCAACGTTAGTGGTGCGGTATTCTGCGGTGTGGTGAGGAACAGCACCTCCTCGGGAGGAGGGTCCGGTTTGGAAACTGGCTGATGGACCAACTCTCAGTTGTCCAACGGTTATTGTCGGTTGATTTCCAATGGGTGGCATACGACTCCCATCTAGCCGGGGTCGTGAAGGTCGATTATGATAATCAGAAGATGAAGAACTTTCGCTGGAGGAGAGAGAAGCGTGGTCTCTTGTGGATCTCTTTCACTTCTGGCGATCCAGCTTGTTGATCAACTCGGCGTTAGCACGTAGCTATTCTGTTAGTTGTTGCCGACTCTGGGTCAGCTCTTGGAGTAGCAACTGTAGCTCTTGTCGGCTAACCGGACCTGATGGTTCCGAGTGTCCAGTAGCATCTTGATTAGATGGAGGTAGTGCGACAGGATTCTGTCTATCCTGTTCTTCTTGATTGACAGCGTTTGAGGTGGTTCTTGTGCTAACCATCTTGAAAGTTGAATTCCTTTCCTAGACTTTGGCAAATCTGAATTGAAGGGAAGGAAGTTGGATTTGATGATCTGGATCTCTCCCTTAGATTTATTCAATCCGATATTGATGATAGATCCAAAGAGCAGGAGAAAACCTGGGTTTTCTCAGTGAAAGCACCAAAGTGTTTGCACCAAAATTGGTCACAACACTCTTCGGGAGTCGTTGAAGAGATAATAATGAAGAATGTAAATTCAAAACAGATATTATCTAACAAAAACTCCAATCAACGGTAAAGTAAATGCGTAGACAAGCGATTTATAGTGGTTCGGCGCGTTGCCTACGTCCAATGTGAAGTTTTTTGATGTTTTATTGATTCTCTTTCAATGATTACAAGTTGTTACAGTGATCAACAGCAAGTTACAACTGGAAATTCGAGATCAACAGCAAAATTATGATGTAGGATGATGGAGATCTCAATCCGGCAGAGTCTGGGCGCTTGAGAGTCGAAAGATCCCTTTTCTATTGGCTCTGGGCTCTATTTATAGTTGTAGGATGCTGATATTTCGCTGAAAACTCGAGAGACCACTTCTGGCACGTGAGGGGGCCCACGCGCCCGGCCTCAGGAAATTTGGGCCCACTTTGGCATCGATTCGAACTCCATTCGAATCGATCAGAAATCATCCAATCGAGGTGAAATTTGGTGTGGACATTCTTCAATATGTATGCAAGCTTCTGTGAAAATTTCGTGGCATTTGGATCAGTAGATTGAGAGATATGATGGATACGAGATGACGTTCTTCGTGCGGCTGTTTAATTCGAAACCATCCCTTCGAATCGATGGTTTCGAATCGATGGTGGCACGCGCCTCTGTGATGACGTGGAGCGCACACTTCGCCTCAATCCGGATCTCGCTCCGAGTTGACCGCTTCGACTCCATGTATCTCAACGCATTCGAATCGAAGGATGACACGTCATCATGGCTAGTTGACTTGGTGGATTCGAACGAAGCTTCATTGATGGGTTCGAACAAGGCTTCATTGATGGGTTCGAACAAGGCTTCAATGATGGGTTCGAACGACCGATGCTTGATGGATACAAACTTGCGTTTCTCTGATGGGTTCGAAACTTAGGTATTTCCCTTCAATTTGAATCGACCATAACTCAAGCGTATGAACTCGGATTGACTTGAAATTTGAGATGCTGACTTCTATGATCTTTCTTGTCGTGTCCTATCAATTGTAGTTTAATCTGGACTCGGACAAAATTCAGCGATATCCATAGCGAAACGAATTATGACCAATCTCTGAGACGAACTGTTCTCCGTTTTCGATCGATCTTTTGGTATCGCGGCTTTGCCAAAAAGAGGGATAAGACACGCTACACAAGTTTTGATCCAGTGTTCTCTTGAGTCAAAATCAAAGCGTCTAACTGCTGAGACGTTGGTATTGGATTCAATGAACTTTTTATATTAACATAAAGTTGAACTTGATTATGTAGTTTTATAGATGATGCACTGAATGAAGGCATACCTGTAGTGTTCTTGACGACGTACAGTAAAAATGGGGATAAATTGTCCAAGTTTGTTTGTTGAAACATTGGTAACCTGTAACTGTGCCATATTTTGTTTTGTTATGCACAAGTTTCTTAGATGGACCTAACTGTATATTTAATGAATTTCCAACCAATGCTGGCTCACATACACAAGTACTACCTGACATCATAACAAATGTAAAATAAAAGTTCGACAATATGCGTCTTGAAAATTTGTATGATTTTTTCATCAGTCGCAAATTTTGTTGATTGATCTTTGATTTTATAAAAGAAAAGTTAAAAGTTTATAAAATAAGTTGCAGAATAATAATTAGTTTAGGGGAGCGCTTTAGCTTCAATATAAGAGTTTCTTTTATCTCTACACGACGCTGCCAAATGTATTCTGCTGTAGTAGTTTTAGGATTTACCTCCAGCATCATGCATGTTTGAATCTTGAAAGACTATATTCTTTATAGCTTCAATGTTAGATTCTACCAATGCTGCTGCTAAATGCATTATGTACACAATAAACATGTTTATTTCTTGTTTTCCCAGGTTCAAGTTGACATTGAAAACATGGAATGCAGCATATGGTTTTGAGCTGAAGCCTAAAAATTTTGGTTTTCAAGATTCCATGAAGTTTTTAAGGTTTTCACTATACTATTTCTTAATGGTTGTACTAAATAAAGATCTGAATTAAGACTATACCACTTAATGATTGTACTAAAGATCTGAATTATGCCGTTAAAATGAATGTATGAACCATTATTTTGTATAGATTATTAACACTATAATTGATATATGTTTATTTTGGTATTATGTTATTCAATTTGTATTTGCCATCAAATTTAATTTCGAATGATTGTAATATTGCATGCAAAATTGTTTGTTATAATCAATAATATATATATGTGTGTGTGTGTGTGTGTATTGTCTATTTGAGTGCAGTAATAATGATTTCTGAGAATGACTTTTTTGTATCTGGGATAAATAGCTGATGTAATAGAGGGATTAGTTTGCACCGGTTGTTACAAAAAACCGATGCAACAAAGAAGCCTTTTAAACCCAAAAACTCTTATGTTGCATCAGATTCCAACAACAACCTATGCAACAAGTTCCTTTGTTACATCGGTTTTCATTACAATCGATGCAACATGAGGGCTGTGTCTAAGCAACCAACCGTATTTTGCACCAGTTGTTAGTAACAACCGATGCAAAAAGGACCGTTTTGCATCGGTTTTAGAACTGATGCGAACTATTAAGCCTGTTGCATCTGTTGCATATGCATCGGATGTTGAACTAAGGCAAAATAGGGGTAAACAATCGATGCAAATGGCCTGTTTTGTAGTAGTGATTTAATTGTTAATTTTATTAAAATTTCGTTATCTAATATGAAAATAATAATAGAAATTTATGATTCATTAGTGAAATAATAACTTAAATGAGATGTAATAATGCTAATCTAAGTTAATTATTAACTATTTGAATGGATTTACAATTAATGTAATTAATGTAAATGTTATACTAAACTATAAATCGAATATAAGAAAACAAACGTAAATATTGATTTAATTAATGAATTAATATATATTGAATGGTAATTGAATAAAATCAATGTTTAGTAAGAAATTATAACATTAGTCTGGAAGAGATAAACTTATAAAAAATGTGATTCAGAGTTAATGATAATAATTATTATAAGTTAATCATTTATTTAGCCCATTAAATCAAAAATTGTAATCAATTGCAATGAATCTCAATTCAATGTTATGTTAGTGTAAATTAAGGAAATAATTGGAAATAATGTTAATTCTTTTCATAATATGACATTTGGTTGAATGAAAATGATGGATATCAAGATTTATCAATTTATTGAGATTTGAACTAAGAATAATTGGATAAATTGCAATTAAATGAAATTTAATATTTGATTATTACGTTAATAGAGATTAAGACGAAATTTGGAGATCTTAATGTAATAAATCATGAACCAATATTAGTTATATCCTTATTGTAATAAAAGACGTGAATAACAAGGTTTAAAAATTTAATAAATTAATTTTGGGTTGAATTTAATGGAATTGAACTTTAACACTGTAATTATTGGATTGATCAACTTTAAATTGACATCTAATTTTTTTTAAATGATTGTAATTGTTTAAGAAATCAAAATGACATGATTTGTTAATTATGGAATTGAATTTGAAAAATTGATTTAATTAATTAATTATTAATTTAATTTAATAACTGGAAAATAGCCGTTTTGGCCACTGACTCGGATTTCGACGAAACCAGCTTCATCGGATCCATAATGGTGAATTATAGTAGGATTTCAAGTTTCGTAGCGATCGGGCTTTTTGTTTGATCGTATGGGCTCGAAATGCCTAGAAATCAATGAAATTGAAATCAATTGAAATCGATTTGAAATAACTTGATTTTAGCATAACTTCTTCATACGATGGAATTTGAACTCGAAACTTCTTCCATTAATTTTAAAATATTCTAAACACCTATTTTGATATATGGGTTGGCTCAATTTCGTTCCGGAGTCAGAACGGGCTTTTCAGGCCATTTATCGTTCAACGGTCCAAACCAATCGTTCTGTTCCTCTATTTCTTGGCTCTACCTATATATATCCTATTATAAATCCTAGCAACCTTTCTACATCTCATTTCTGTGCGTACAGAAACTTCTGTTGCTTCTCTTTCTCAATGGCTGAAACCTTAAACTCCTCAGTCCAATTTCAATTTCAAAATTCAAATCAAAATTTCAAACTCCACAAAAAATTCAAAAAAATTATAGAATCAAAGTTCTCGATGATACGAATCAGCATCTGGTGTTTTTTTCATAATTGTGCTTCAATCATCGGCAAATCGCGGTCTAACTATGAAATCACGGAACCCAAAGGCCAAATTAGGGGGTTTTTGATTTCGAGACCAATCGGCGAAATTGGTTTATGGGTTTGGTGGAGATTGTCGTGGGGAGTCGTTTGATGGTGACCGTAGGTTGTATCGTGCAACATGGCACCTAGAATCAGCCGATAATGGTTCGGCGAAACCCTATAACTGCGGCGGCGGTGATGCCTTGAGGGGGGACGCGTCTTGTTGGGTTGTAGGGATCGAAGGATGAACTGGAGGGAGGTGGTGCGAGGCTTCCCTGTGGCCGGTGGCAGTCGTGCGACATGGTCAAAGGTGGATGGGTGCGTGGTATATTTTCTGTCGAACGTGAGAGAGAGGGTAAGGGGGGCTGACGTGTATTGTTTTATTTTATTTATTTATCTTCAAGCTCAAATCGTTTAATCTTTTAACTATCACAACTTTTACATACGAGGTCCAATTCAAGCGCGGTTTGATCCGTTGGGATCGTATCAGGATTCCAGACATTTTCACGCTGGTTTGGATGGATTCTGAGACTGTTTGAATTTTGGGTTTAAATTGGATTCAAATTCAATTTAAATTCGAAAGGTGAATGTTTTAACTCACTCACAACTTCTAAAATTTCTTATGTTTGTTAAATTTATTTATGACTTGTTGGCATATTTTTAATCATCATCTCAGTTAAATTGAATTTATTTGAATTAAATTGTTATATAGTTTATTATTGCATATAAACTACCAGTTAAATAGTTATTTAATTTATTATTGTATGTAAACTGCTAGTTAAATAGTTATCTAATTTATTATTGAATATAACTGCCAGTAAATGCCTGTTATTTATTATCTGTTCTATATTGATGTTATTGATTGAATTAGATGCTGATTGTGATAAATATTTGATGATTTATATTGGATGAATGGATGTTGTATTTTATACTGTTATAAACTACAAGTTATTATGGATTTTATTTCATTCGGGATTGCGGTTTGAAATGATATATAACCGTATTTATATTTTAAATTACGGATTGAAATGATAAATATCCATATCACTTGACCATAGGATAGAAAATTATATACTGGCACCGCTGGTCTATATATAAATATTTTTGAAGATGATTTCTATGGTTTTATATAGAAATATATGGTTTTATATAAATATTTAGATTTATATAAATGTTATTTTATCGTTGATTTTAAGCTCGATATAATTTGTTTTAGTATAAAATAAGCTTAATAAAAAGTTTGATATTTATTGAAGGTAATATGGTTGAATATTTAAATTACATTTTAATATAGAGTTTATAATGATTTAAATAAATTAAGGTTGGAAGATAAATTGAAAATTTATTTGAAATTGGATTTATTTAATAATTAAGCTCAAATATGCTTGATGTGAAATTTATTAAATTAGAAATTTTAAAGGTATGATTTTTATAACAATTAAATGTGTATTTCAAGTATAAATAAATTGAAGGAAATAATTAGTTATTTGTAATTTGAGTTTTATTCAAATGATAATAGATTTATCAAGTAAATAATTTGAAACTAAATAATAGAAAATTGAATTTGATATATATATATATATATATATATATATATATATGAAATTATCAAACTTAGTTTTGAAATTGTTGAATACTTAAAGTTTTGAATTATATTGAATTTGGAATGGTTTATTTTATGGATCAAATCTGCTATGAAATCGATATAATTTGGAATAGTTTATTCAGAAACTAAATTGAATTGGAATTTATGATTTGGGATTTGGTTAAATATAAAATCTAGAAATTCTAGTTGTTTTGGAATTGATTTGTGAAATTGAAGAAGCTATTTATTATATAAAGTATTTTAAATATTCAAAACATTTAAGTGGTGGAAGTTATGTTCAAAGTATCATGATTTGAAAATGTTATATTTCAAGTGTTATGATTTCGAAGGGTTATAACATTGAAAGTGTTATTATTTTTGGAAAGGATATATTTGAAATAAAAATGATATTTTAGTGATTTGAGTTTTAATAAAATGATATCATATTGGTTTGGTTTTGAAGTGGAAATGATATCATATTTATATGGTTTTGAAAAGGGAAATGATATTTTGGTTTTAAAGTAGAAAATATTTTGAAAATGACCGCGGTGTTATAATAACGTTTGGTTGTTAAATAGACCGGGATCGAAAGTTGTCATACTCTTTGCCAACTCCGAAAACCACTTTAACAACCGTGTACGCGGTGGAGATTCCAGAATGAAGTAGGATGGTGGTGACGTTCTATTGAGGTATAAATGTGGACCTGACTCCCGTGAGTTGGCATAAGATGCCTAAAACATGAGTGATTCTCGGGTCAAGGAGGTAGCTCTCTTATCGGACACACTCCTTCGATAAAATATTATGATTTTTAGATACATTTGGTGGCCACTTTTGATTTTTGATTTGAGGGTATGGCTCAAGGGGGCGGTAGTAGCTGCTACGCGTTACCACCAGCCCGGATGCGTAATTGGTATATCT
The DNA here is from genome assembly GCA_030765085.1 of Allium cepa. Lineage (NCBI taxonomy): Eukaryota > Viridiplantae > Streptophyta > Magnoliopsida > Asparagales > Amaryllidaceae > Allium > Allium cepa. The sequence goes on from CM060941.1 coordinate 516,439,113, forward strand.
ACCCTGGCATTGCCTTGTTGTGCCATGTCACCTACCCTGTCGCGCCTTGTACGAGTTTGGTTTTCTCCTGTAGCCTATGTGGTATCCTCTGGTGGCTTCCCGATCAAGAGGAACCATGATACCGGATGGACTACTTGGACTATTTCGTGGTAAGGGCTATATGGGTAACCCCTTAACGCTATTTAAAAGTAAGTTTATTTTACTATAGACATTATTATAATAGCAAAATATTACTACATAGTAAATAGTTTAACGGATCCTTAGAAGATGTGAATCCCGAGCATCTCTTAAGTTACTGCACTCACGTTGACACTAGATAGGAGATGTCAAATCCTGTAAACATCTCTGACACCGTTTCACTCATATTTGTATCTATCGATTTAACTTACATAAGATCTTTTAGTTCTAACTTGAGTGTTTTATCTTTTTAATTCGCTCGGGTCGGTCTGAGCATTTGAGGATTTTGAAGACTTTATCTCTGAAGGACGAGGACGAAGATTTATATTACTATTATTTACCATATTGTTCCATTGCATTCATACTGTTCCGCTGTGTTATTTATTATTCGCTGGTATGTGTAACTCTGATTTGTGTTGTATAAGTAAGATCAAATGTTTTGTAAAACAGCTTCATGAACTGTTATTTGATTATTATATTTTGTCGTTCCGCTGCAAGATTCTTTTTTTTGTTTTTCTTCTTTCCCTGCTTTTCTTACTCACCCCAATAACAATCCGCCCTTTTGTATGGTTTGAGTTTGACGTGTGTGATTTATCGTCGATTTAAAGCGTACAAAAAGGTAAGATGTTACAAGTGACATAAGTGATTTTCCAGTCAATGATTTAATTCTCTTATGCCAAAAATTAACTGAAAATAATAAAGCTCTTGAGTTGAAAATTAATAAGTTGGAAAGGGAACATGCTAAACTTCATCAGAAAAATAATGATTTGGAAAATGAGCTTGAAAATATTAAGTAAAATAAAAGTTCTAATTGCGAAAGGTGTTTGAATCATGAAAAAGAATTTGCCCGTCTTTATGAAAAATTTCAAAATTTAGAAAACGAAATTTTAATTCAAGAGAAATACAAAACTAAGTTGATTTGTAAAAATAATATTTTGCAAAAAGAGTTGGATAGCTTTAAGAAATCAGAAAGTTCTAAAAGTATGATTTTTGAGAAGAAATTAAATTAGATCAATGAAAACTTCAAAACCCTTGAATAAGAAAACGTGATTTTAAGTAAACTTGAAATTATTGGATTAAATCATGAGTTTGAAAAGGAGATTGAAAAAATCAAGGATTTTGAAAAGATTGAATTTAAAAAGCTCCAACTCTTTGAAAGTGAGATACTTTAAATTGGGAATAAAATTAGAGAGCTTAAAAACAAAAATATGTACTTGAAAATGAAGAAATTGAAAAGTGAGGAAATAACATTAGTTGTTTTTTGAAGTTAATAAATGAAAATAAACTTTTAAAATCCAAAATTAATAAACTTGAGTTGGTTACTTGGAAATTTCACATTAGAGATAAATCATTTAATATGCTCCTAGAAAATCAACTCTTCGAGGATAAAAGGAAAGGATTTGTATTTACAAAAGTTTCAAAATATGAACAAACAACTAATAACAATGTTAAAAGGAAAAGTGTGATACCCAAACACGTGAAAACAATTCCAATTTGGGTTCTGAAAGGCATAAATATAAATCCCTTAAAGCTAAATAAATCTGGGTGCCAAAAGGAACAATTATAAATAGTTTTGGGTCTCCATAAACTTATCTTTCAAAATTGTTTTCCATTAACAACCATGGACCTATAAAAACAAAAAGGTCACAAAAATCTTTTATCTTATAGGTGTGGTGGTAGGCTAAGGAACAATAACAGTGTTATTTGAATTCTGGCTGTTCCAGAAACACAACAGGCGACAAATAAAAGTTCCTTGGTCTAGTATAAAGATGGCAGAATCACAATGGGAACAATGAAAAATTATTGTAAAGGTAAAACAGGTAATGGTATATTCATCTTGAATGATTTATTAAATGTGATAATCTGCACCATAATCTGAATTTAATTCAGCCAGTTATTTGATAAAGAAATAAGTGCTGATTTTGATTCTGACTTTTTCAAAATTGTTGGCCAATTATACTTTTCATACCGAGAACACTACATGCACCTCTAGAGTCCTTTAACTACTTCATATAAATTTGTTTAGACTAACGATGGTATCTTATTGATTGATTATTACTCACAGTGCACGTAAATATATTTGTTTATCCTACGGCTTCTAGATTTGATACTATATTCACTAATTTGTTGATTGGCACGACTTCAAAATCAATTTCAACAGAATTTCATTTAAAATCTGTTAAAACTGATTTTAAGATATTTTGATGCACACTTCACGGTCTGGTCTATCAAATTTAATTAATGATAATTTCGAGTGAAAGGAAAATTCAGATGCAGATTACACTAGTAATCTAGTTGCTAGAAAAATTACTAGTGAAACATGATATATGTTGAGACATTATAGTAGCCGCATCATTTTTTTCAAAGAAAATATCCACATATTTTTCATTTCAAATATTTTCAAATAGCAAAAATTTTCGTATAAAACCCATTCTAGAAAATAATTTTTGACCTTGTTTCAGATTAGTCATCTTAGAAAATTTGATTTTATAATTATTTTTGGATTTGATCTTAAATGATTACATTGTCTAATCTGACTCCCTACTAATTATAGAATAATAAATAGTGATTGAAAAAGTGATGAGTGTTGATATTAATCATATATTATAACTTGAGATGGTATATTTAGTAAATTTCTTTAGAAATTTGAACAAGAGTTATAAAAACTTTTTGTTGGTAAAAATTCCATGACCATCTCTATTTCTATCATATTTCTAACGATCATCACTCCTCAAAATTCTATATAGTTTGTCAATATATGTTATTTTAAATATGAAATCATTCGTTTTTCATTTTTTTTAAAAGATCCAGAGTATTCACTCTCATTTAAAAGTCCTCACGGTTATGCATGGATGAATTACTTGGAATTTTTGATTATGTGCTTCCATACTCATTTAAAAGTCCTCACAGTTATGCATGTATGGAACACATATCAAAATTTATTGATTTAATAAACAAGTTGATTCTATTCCCAATTAAAAGTCCTCACTGTTATGCATGGTTAGAAGATACTTGAATTCATTTTTTTTAAAGAAAAAATTGGAATACTACCATTCTCATTTAAAATTCCTAATGGTTATGCATGGTTAGTAGATATTAAAATTCCTGAAATAAATATATCACAAATAGACACAACTGTATGGTTTTATATGATGACATCATCCATATCACTCTAAAGTGGAATATGCGTCAAACATAGTATTTATGATTTTTGTTTGATTTTTTATTGAAATTTAATATTCATATTCGATTGAGTTTGAATGTTGTATTAATGTCTACCACTTTATCTCCATTTTATAAATACTATTACTCTTTTGCTGATAACAAAAGCGGGAGAGAAAAGTTAAAATTTTGGAAAATAAAGGTTAAATATTTTCTATTTGTATCTAGGCTCATTTGCATATTTTTATTTACATACATATATGAAGGAGGGCTTTGTGTAGAGAGGAAGCATTTAAATGGGGGAGCAAATAGATTCTATCAATGTTCAAATACATTTAATAAATTCAAAATCTTAAATATATGTTTGTTACCATCAAAAGGGGGAGATTGTCGAATATGCGAATATATCATTTTTGTTTGATGATAATAAACATATATATATATATATATACACACATTTAAATGTATTTGTTAATGTACTATTTTATTTTTCACATAATTAAATAAATATTTTCTGAATAAAATAAATAACATAGAATTTGAATTCAAACGGATATTTTATTCAAACAAATATTTATTACAATTTTGAATAGTACAAATTCAAGCTCTCGCTATATATATATATATATATACACACACACACACACACACAATTTCAATTACAATACAATTTCAATTATCGTTTACATATGCACCTCACTATATTTCACTCATTCACTCGTATATTATCTTCAACTCCATTCCAGATTGAATCCAGCATCTGAGCAATCTGCAAAAACATATACTTACGTAGTAAAATTGAAAAGGAAATATTTTTGTAGTGTAAAATAAAATATGTATTTTGAAAATATTATTTGCCTCAGTTATTTGGGTTGTTCATCATCATTTAATTTTGAATTCATAATATACGAACAGCTTGTGACATGCACAATGTATCACTGTACATGCCGCAAGGCCGTCCACACCAATGTACACTTGATAAAATTACAAGGACAGGTGAGTACAAGGTCAAACTCAAATCAAAAGCCGGGTTCAACTCAAGTAAAATAAATATCAAATCACGATATCAACACAAGGTCAAACCCGAGCTATAAGCTGGATTCAACTCAGTTGCAATTCCAAAAGCCAAAATGAAAAGTGATGTGCACAAGAAAATAATCTTGCTGGTCAGATATAGAACCAGAGCTACAGTTTCAAGTCCACGACAACAACAACCAATATCAAATTGCAACAAGCCTTAACATCAAATAACAAACTATAACATAAACATGTATATGTATCTACAAGTTCACTGTGCAGTCAAATGAGATGTCCAGAGATCAGATAAACAAGTACATCATAGATCAGTTCACATACAAGCTCAAAGTGAATCATGAAAAAATGCAAACGAAGACTCACAAGCTCAAATAAAACCAGTAATGATAAAAGTACAGTCACAAAAATCAAGTGCAGACCAACATTAGATACAAGTGAACAAGAGGAACAAACACACATGTACACATTTATAAGGAATGCACATGTACACCAGACAAGGCATCATATACACAAATGTGCTCGAGACAAACGAGCTAAATATGCTAAAAAATGTATATAACACGGACCCAAGTCAGTGCACCAGTGAAGCAATAGCTCAATGCAAACAAAGCATAGGAATGCATATGAGAACACACTTCAAATGAAGTATTCAGTGTATAGCATTTTCAAGTGCATCAAACCACACAAGTGCACATCGGCTCTAATGAGACGGAACCAAACAGTCGAGACAACTCAAAGTGAAGACTACAAGTGCACAACAAAGTAAATAAACACTGACACATATGTGCTACTATATGCATACTGCCTCAACTCAAGCAAATGCATATCAGACGATGTCAACAAGACTCGGCATGTAAATGAAGGCAGCAAAAACTATACAACATAATGCAAAAGTGACAGTGCCGAAGTCAGGTAATGGCAAAATTCAAGTCGAAGCCAAAAATGCAGACGAGCAAGTGAACCAGAGACATACAACACAACTCAAAGGAATGAAGCAATACAAAGGCAGTTCAGTAATCAAGTTAACACAATCACAGTCAATGGTATGCATAGAGTTCATCGGTGCAACTACATATCATGGAACAACATAAGCCGATGCCAAACAGAGAAAAGAACAGACATGCCAAAGTCCAGGGATCATTTCAAATAAACAAAGTCAAGACAATATCACTGAGAAATGACCGAAGTCAGATAATATATGTAACACAGTCAGTTGACAGAAGTCAGTGAATTCAATACCGTGGTGGCCAAGGAAGTCGAAATCAAAGCCTTGACCAGCAAGTAAACAGAAATATACGAATTTGAAAAAGTCAAAAATCATCATGTTCATCCATAGAAAATCAAACGGCCGAGAAAATTATCAGATTAACGAAAATAAAGGGATTCCAACCCTATATAAATGTTTAACATCAACGCATGTAAAACCATTCGAGTTCGAAGCAACAATAGGGAAAACATTATATCAATAACTCGAATCATCGTTCGAGTTCAAGAAAACCAACGAGTAAAGCAAAAAGGCATAAATTACATACCGAAGTCTAAATCGAACTCGATCGAATGAAGCAGCTGTGTGAGGATCGAAGAAACGGTCGATTGTCGTAGCAAAGCAGTACGATAGCCATTGTAATCAACCAAAAATCAGTCGGCGGCTTCAAGAATTACAAAAGCCCTAATTTCAGAGCAAAGAGGAAAGAGAACGAGCAGCCCATTTTCCAAAGAACGAAGCAAAGGAGTTCGACCGAATTATACAAAGAAAAGGGGATTTAATCTCTATCATTTTTTTGTTGGACCGGCATACATAATTGGGCTTAGTTTTATAAATTAAGGTTTTGCTTTTAATTGTTTTTAAATTTGTTTTTAAATTTTGTAAAACGATTCTATTTTCTAGTCGTGTGACTAGGGGACGAACTACGGTGGTGTAGTTCGAGAATTCGCAACTCAATGGCTGAGTGTGGCAGGTTTTGAGCGTAGAGTTAAGGTTAGTCAATAGCGGGTGTCGTGAGTTTACGTGTGTAAGCGTATGACTGTTTAAACTCTAGTAGAAACCTTGGGGGAAGCACGTAGGTAGGGTTTTGCCGAAGCTGGGTAAATTCTATGTTGTTCCGTTTCTGCATTTTTATTATTCTGCTATTATCTATGCTGCTTAATTTTGATAAATCTGTGTTGCAATTATTTTATATACATCCGCAATAATTTTTTAATAGTTAGTTGCATCACCCTATTAACTCCCCTCTAGGGTGAAATCGATCCTACAGCTTAAAGACTCTAATAATAACAATCATTCACCAGACTTTTAGTCTGACCCACTCCTCTATTTTCCCCTTTCCCCTCAACAAGCAATCAAGGGAAAAGTCTGTAGATTGCAGTTGCTTAAAGATTTCTTGGAAGAGTTTGCTAACTTGTATTTCTTTTCTTTCAGCTTTTGTTCTTTCTATGTACTGGCTTGTTATTAGGGATATTATTCTGATTTTGAGACTATGAATTTTTTAAGACACGAGGGTTTTTGAGATATGGATGTTGTATTTGGTATATGACTTATTTATGAAGCAATTATGAAAGTTTTATTCTAAATAAGTTATTCTAGTTTTTCTTTTTTTTAAACCTATTATTGTCTTGTGAATCTTTGTCTCTGTTAGTTTTTTATACCTGCAACACATCATGCCTTTTACTGTGTCCTTTTGGGTATATTAAGGAGTGTGGGGTGTTTCACTTGGTATCAGAGCCTAAGGTTATAGGATTCCTAAAAATTTATTTTAAATGTAAAGTTTTTCTCCAAAAATAACCTGTTTAAAAAGTATTTTCCAAGTGTTTGCGTAAAAAATGGCCGCAAACACCCAAAGTCGTATGAGTTGGTTGATTTTATGTTGTGTTTAGTGATTTGGGTGATTTATGCAAATATGTAAAAAGCAAGGACTAAAATGTAAAAGACACACAGATTTATAGTGGTTCGGCAAGAACGTGCCTACGTCCACTTTATATGTTATTCTCCTTTTTTCTTCAGATTACAAGTACAAAGCTTTGATTACAAGTATCTAAAGTTGTTTGAGAGTTCCTTCCAGGCTTGAGCTCTCAAACTTGTCTCCAAAAAATTGTTCCCATTGTTGTACCCCTGCCCCTCTATTTATAGAATGAGGTAGGGGGCAGGGGTCTTGGAAGTATATAGCTGCTGGTGGGCCCGGGCTGATGCAATCTGGACTGGCAATCTTCTGGTTCGGCGGAGCTTTGGTTCGGTCATGCTAGAAGGGGTCGGAGCTTGGACCGGTGATGGAGTGGACCGGTGGTAGGTGGTTTGGAGGTTCATTTGGTGGTGAGGTGTTAGGCTGGTTCGGCTTTAGGTGGTCCGGTGATGGTGGGAAATGGAACTGGTTCGGTGGTTGTTGGCTTGGTGGTAGCATGGGAAGGGTTTGGACCGGTGAGGCTATACTCGGCATGGGGGGAGTTTGGTTCGGCGTAGATGAGGAGTTTGGTCCGGCATTGGTTGTGTGGTGTTGGACCGGATGAACGCTATGCCGAATGAGCTTGTATATTAGGAGTGCCGAATGTCCCTAGGCATGGATTGCCGAATGAGTCGTGTATTATGAGTGCCGAATGACCTTAGGCATGGATTGCCGAATGAGTCCGTATACTTGCATAGCCGAATGAATATGAGAGTCTAAGGCCGAATGGACTTTGTATTTGGATCTTGAGTGAAACTCTGGTCTTAGGTACGCTTGCTGGTTGCTTCTTCTTAGCTCGATCGTGGTGGAGACGCGCTCAACATGGATATCCTAGTTTTGACCAAAAAATGGGATAACACTTTGCCCCCCAAAATATGCCTTGCGGTAGGAAGGCGTGTTTTGTGATGCCATGAGCTGGATGTTCGTATCCCGTTGACAACCTGTAAAGAGCTTGATAGTTTATATGGCCCCAACTGATGACCGTTCGGGATCGAGCTATTTGGGATGAAGCGCGGCCGTTCATGGTCAAGCGCCTAACTTCAAATGACGATCGTTCGTGATCAAGTCATTCGAGGGAAAGTGCGACCCTGCGCGGTCAAGCGCGTAAATCCATGCGTCGATTGTTCGGGATCGAGTCATCTGCAGTGAAATGTGACCGTTCAAGGTCAAGCGCTTTACTTCAAATGACGACCGTTCGGGATCGAGTCATTCGAGGTAAAGTGCGACAGTGCGCGGTCGAGTGAGGACCGTTCAAGGTCAAGCGCTTAACTTCAAATGACGACCGTTCGCGATCGAGTCATTCGAGGTAAAGTGCGACAGTGCGCGGTCGAGTCTGTAAGTCCACGCGTCGATCGTTCGAGACCGAGCCAGTTGTGATGAAATGTGACCGTTCAAGGTCAAGCGCCTAACTTCAAATGACGATCGTTCGTGATCAAGTCATTCGAGGTAAGGTGCGACAGTGTGCGGTCAAGTGGTGGTCCTCAAATGACGACCGTTCGCGATCAAGCCATTTGAGGTAAGGTGTAGCAGTAAGTGATCAGGTGGCGGACCTCAAATGACGACCGTTCGCGATCGAGCCATCTGAGGTAAGGTGAGTTGTGCCGTTCGAGGCGAGTTGTGCCGTTCGAGGCGAGTTGTGCCGTTCGAGGCGAGTTGTGATCGTTCGCGATCGGGTGCCGTTCGAGGCGAGTTGTGACTGTTCGAAGTCGGGTGCCGTTCGAGGCGAGTTGTGACTGTTCGAAGTCGGGTGCCGTTCGAGGCGAATTGTGACTGTTCGAAGTCGGGTGCCGTTCGAGGCGAATGAGTGTGCCCGGGGGGGACTTAATATTATCAGTGTTGGAGTTATTGTTTGGGGGAGTTTTCGAATCAAAGACTTCGGCAGTTCGTTGCCATGCAATAGGTGCTCGTGGACCGTTCGCGATCCAACGGGCATACAAGTAAATAATTTTTTCATAGAATTGTAAATGTTAAAGCAATAGTACCTTACAGCAGAAATGTCCAAACATGAAGAGTTCAAATGTTCAAATCGAAACAAAAGCAAAGCAAGGATGTCAAAGTGTAAGTTCCCACACCGAAGCAGTCAATGATCATTCAGAGCATGCCTGGAGATCGTTCGCGATCTCGTACATGTGTAAATGATTTAATTGCGTTAGTGGAAGCTTACGACCTGTTCATCGTTATTTTAATCAAGCAATCAAGGGATAATCAAATGGTGCCCCGATCTAGGGTCACCTCTAGCTGACGTAGAGGGTGGTCGCTCTGGCTCCACCGCTGGAGTTCGCCTCCTCACATACTGAAGGAGCATACCGTTCCTGATAAGCCCTTCCACCTCGTCCTTCAAATGCCTACAATCATTAGTGTTATGACCATTCAATTCATGAAATACACAAAACTTATCTGATTTTCTTTCGTCAGAGGTTGGATCCCTTCGCATTGGTCTACGATACGGAACCTGCCCCTTGGTATTCTGATAAATCCGTTCCAAACTCTCATTCAACTCTGAATAGGTGGTGAATCGTGGCTCTCTTCGTAGCCACTTTGTCCTGTCATCATTATCCTCAGCCTTTCTTTTTCCTTTGCTAGTCTCCGCACCCTTTCCAGGTGGGTTTCCGCTCTTGATTGTGTAAACGTCATCTTCTTCCTCTCTTTCTGCACTAGCATCTTCCAAACGCAGAAACTTTTCAGCCTCGTGATAGAATTCTCCCAGATTCATAGGCGGGTCCTTGGTTAATGAATTCTTGAACTCTGTGTTACCAGCTATTCCAGATACAGCTGCCATCATGACCATAGCTGGATCTGGTCGATCCACTGATGCTGCTGCCGCATTAAATCGCGTTAGGAAGCTCCTCAAAGTCTCTCCAGTTTTCTGTTTCAAGGTTGCCAAAGTCATCACATTCTTGGGTCTCGCAATATGAACCCTGAATTGCCTCATGAATCTCTCAGTTAAATCTGCCCATGTTCCTACGGAGCCGCTCTCCAGTTGCCTAAACCATAACGCTGCAATGTCCGTCAAATACAGTGGAAAGCACCGGGCCATAACCTCGTCTGATGCCCCCAGCACTTCCATATGTCTCATATACTTCGTTAGATGGACCGTGGGGTCCGTTTTCCCGTTGTACATGTCCAATGATGGTAGCTTGAATTCTGGTGGGTTTCTAGCCATCCTAATCGCAGAAGAAAAAGGACTCCTGTTTACATCTTCCAAGTCTCTGTTTACTAAACCGCCTCTCATAGCTCTTCTAACCATCTCTGCTAATCTGTCATTGTCCATCTCTGCTAATCTGTCATTGTTTCCAAGTTGTAGTCCTTGTTCACTGCCTTCGACCTGCTCCCCAAGTCCACGGGAGTTTCCATGTGTATGCCTCCCTGGCTGAACGTTCATTCCTCTATTGCTACCAGGTGGCTCGGATGCCCCCATCTCACTTCCCGGGGTTGGATCAACATGCTCCGCGTGAGTGCCCCCTAGCTCTGGTGCTGCGCCAGACGGTCCTGCTCCGTTCTGAACTCTAGTTGCTCCTTGGATTTGTGCTCCAATTTGCCCAATTTGCTGAAGTAAGTTCTGGATCATCTCTTCTTGTCTTCTCATCATGGCTTCCATCTCATCCCTAGTGATGAAGACCGACGCTTGATTCCCTCCTGAGGAAGCCTCTTGACTTCCTTGGTGTTCACTTCTCTCTGGCCTTTGCCTTCTACTCGTTTGTCTCGTCATAACTCTTAGATCTGAACTCTTAGATTTCCAAATTCAACTTATATCCGATGTAGCGGGAGTCGGTTACTCTCAGTGAAAGCACCAAAATGTTTGCGTAAAAAATGGCCGCAAACACCCAAAGTCGTATGAGTTGGTTGATTTTATGTTGTGTTTAGTGATTTGGGTGATTTATGCAAATATGTAAAAAGCAAGGACTAAAATGTAAAAGACACACAGATTTATAGTGGTTCGGCAAGAACGTGCCTACGTCCACTTTATATGTTATTCTCCTTTTTTCTTCAGATTACAAGTACAAAGCTTTGATTACAAGTATCTAAAGTTGTTTGAGAGTTCCTTCCAGGCTTGAGCTCTCAAACTTGTCTCCAAAAAATTGTTCCCATTGTTGTACCCCTGCCCCTCTATTTATAGAATGAGGTAGGGGGCAGGGGTCTTGGAAGTATATAGCTGCTGGTGGGCCCGGGCTGATGCAATCTGGACTGGCAATCTTCTGGTTCGGCGGAGCTTTGGTTCGGTCATGCTAGAAGGGGTCGGAGCTTGGACCGGTGATGGAGTGGACCGGTGGTAGGTGGTTTGGAGGTTCATTTGGTGGTGAGGTGTTAGGCTGGTTCGGCTTTAGGTGGTCCGGTGATGGTGGGAAATGGAACTGGTTCGGTGGTTGTTGGCTTGGTGGTAGCATGGGAAGGGTTTGGACCGGTGAGGCTATACTCGGCATGGGGGGAGTTTGGTTCGGCGTAGATGAGGAGTTTGGTCCGGCATTGGTTGTGTGGTGTTGGACCGGATGAACGCTATGCCGAATGAGCTTGTATATTAGGAGTGCCGAATGTCCCTAGGCATGGATTGCCGAATGAGTCGTGTATTATGAGTGCCGAATGACCTTAGGCATGGATTGCCGAATGAGTCCGTATACTTGCATAGCCGAATGAATATGAGAGTCTAAGGCCGAATGGACTTTGTATTTGGATCTTGAGTGAAACTCTGGTCTTAGGTACGCTTGCTGGTTGCTTCTTCTTAGCTCGATCGTGGTGGAGACGCGCTCAACATGGATATCCTAGTTTTGACCAAAAAATGGGATAACACCAAGGAACTCTTAGAAATAGTTTTCAAGTACAAAAGAGTTTTTATAAAAATCCCCTCAAAGTCCAGTTCAAACTTCTTCTTTTTCTTTCAAGCCTAAGTTTCCTTTTCTTTGCATATTATGGCTGACTAGTTCCGTAAAGTTACGATACCAGAGGTGTAAGGGCAAATGTCCAATACAACACCGGTTGGTGGAAATCCCTTTAATCCACACACGCCAGCCGACTTTTCAAAGCTATGCAAGGACTTCGCTAGCATAGGAGGAAGAACGTTTTTGGTATGGAGGATTTCGAGGAGACATGAGCTAGGTTGGAAGATATGGAGCAAAAGTTTAGGCTTATACTTGGAAGACCAACATAGAGTTCAGCCTGTATCTTCGCAATCAAAGGGAGAGCTTAAAGAGATTCCTAAGTCAAAAAGGGAAGGCCCTTAGAAGCAAATCAAGCAAGGATCGAAGTTCCATAGTTGTGGGGTGACTGGTCATTACACAAAAGACTACAAGATGAAGGGAAAGTGCTATAATTGCGGACAACCTGGTCACATGAGAAGAAATTGTCCCCGCAGGAAGGGCAGAGAGCAGGCGCACCTACAACGCAAGTATAAGCTTTGAATGCAGCAACTCCTAGTAGTGGACCAGATAGAGGTAAGAAAGTCACCATGGAAAGTTTTGATTTCTGTTTTTGATTTTCCCATTCAGACCCTTTTCGATTCTGGAGCATCACACCCTTTCATTTTGAGTTCTTTGTTTGATTGTTTCACTCAGACATCTCTTTAGTATTGGACCCCATTATTGTTTCAAACCCCATAGGAGGATCGACACACTTATCTATGCTTTATAGGGGTTTGAAATTTTTTATCCTAGGCATAGAGTTTGACTGCAACGCCTATGAATTGGGAATTTTGGGGCATGGGATGATTTTGGAAATGGATTGGGTATCCACTTATAAAACGATATTAGACTGTGAGAGAAGAGTCGTTAGGCAAGAGACATGCAGTAGTAGGACTTTCGAGGTTTCTTGTGACCCATATGAGTCAGTTATGTTGAGCTTCTTTTATCCATTCGATTCATCATCAGCAGGGTTAGATTCGGTTCTAGTCTTCAAAAAATTTCCAGACGCCCTTAAAGAGGTGCTTTTCTCGGGACATAGAGAAGGTCTACACATGGTAGGAGTTTGAGAAATAGTTTTTTTAGATTCGGATTATGGAAATCCAATGAGAGGTAGGAAATGGTTGGATATGTACAATAGATTTAATTGATAAGAAAAGAAGAAATCCCATGTGTAGATAATTGCAGAAATTATAATTATTTCAAATAAGTTGATTTAATCGTAGTGCCTTAGAGTAAAAATATAAGCATCAAAGAGGAATTGGAGTAAAAGACTTTGGTAAGGAAATGAGATTACCAAATTTAGGAAGGATACTCCTAAGGTAATGAGAAGAAAACCCACTTTATATCTATCCCAATAAAAATTTTAAAATTAGAAAAGTTGAAAAGTATAATTTTCAATGTTTTTAAAGTAAATATCGTGTCTTTTTGAAAAATGACATGAAATTTAAAATTGGTTTTTATATGATATAAATTTTGATGAAAAGGTGAAATTCTTTTTGAAAAATTATAGAGCGTATATAGCTCACTAGCTTCTTTGTAAGTAAACAAAGATTTTAAATATAAAAATGCAAAGTGTATTAAGTATCGAAAACATAGGTTGCAACATTTATTGTTGTAATAGATGTTTTCGTGAAAAATAAAAGGAGCATATACTATAAAACTATTGTTATAGTAGATGACTCCCAAGAGGTATGTTTTTACATAATATGTGAGGTTTATTAGTATTTATTTTTACTTAAATTTATACACTAGTATTTTTGGGTTGTAGTAATGGTATTTTACGCAACATCCATTTTACCGAAATAAAGACGTATTCTAAAAAGGTAATTTCTAAGAATAGAAATAAAGTAATTTGTGAATACACCTATTATTTAAATAAGTTTTATAAAATGTTTATCATAGGAAAGTATAAAATAAACATGCTTTAATCTATTAGAATGAAAGGAATAATGGTATAATTTTCTGTAAAACCAATAAAAATGTTTTGTGCAACTCAAAAGGAATATATGAAAGAGATGTATAAGGTATGAAAAGCACCATATTTGTATAGCCTATTTAAAAAAAATAGAATAAATTCCTTGTAACTCCACATAAACATGAATTCCTCTTTTAAAATGTTCATAGAAGATTATAGCATTAAGAATTTCTAATTAGAGAAAGTAGTTCCAATACCTTAAGAGGGGATAGGTTGACATTTATGAGCATTAAAAGGGGATTTATGGGTAGATAATTATTTAAAGTAAATATTATTACCTTAAATAGAAAAGAAATTAGCAAGGTAAGTCCAATGTCTACTTAAGATAATATAAGTAAAGTCTTAGGATAGTTAATTGGACCTAGTAGGTTAATGATGCGAGGTCAGCAGAGTCACTCGATGGAAGACTACCCTTCACTTTGAGGCTACCAGTAGTCGGATCCACTTATTATTGATGTAAGATATTACTAATCCTAGAACCTGTGACGTTGTGAGAGATTGGTCTTGCTTTCCTAATTGAAAATTATTAAATGGTCCAAATTTGAAATAAGGAGCGGCGAGGTGTAATAACCCAATTTTTCGACGTCCGAAAGTCGACATTAATATGTCAACTGTATCAAATGCCGCACGGTCGAATGCCCAAAAACCGAACCGTTAGGGTTAAAGAAGAAGAAGATAGAAGAAAAAACAAAAACAATAACATAATCTCACTTTTCACAGCGGAACAAATATAATAGATAAATGAATATCTTTAAACAAAATCACTATATCAGTTTACACATTACAACAACAACACACAAACAATGGAAGTTATAATAATGTGTGTACAAGAAAATTAGACTTGTATTAACCCAAACGCAATGGACACTACATAGTATAAGTGATACTCTTCGCCATCCAGCTTGCTCCTGATCTCCACAACATCTCTTTTCTGACTTCGCTCCAGAATAACTGATAACCTGACTCTAGGCTACATGTGTGGAAAATTGTGGGCGCCCAGAGTTTAGAAAGGGAGCAATAAACTCTAGGTCAGTCATGGGACTGGTATGAGATCTTAAAACATTTATTTTCACAAAGAAAATAAAACGGAATCCGCTATGCATTTGGAAAATGAAACTGCCATAAAGCCTTCCGCCACACACACAATGCAAGCGCACACTTGGAGGAGATTTCTCCTTATGACTGTCAAAAATGCTTGATACACGAAAACTATTTGATATTATTATTAGTGCATAGTTCAGAAAATATTTCGAAAGTATATTAATCTTAGCCAGGATACCACATTTCGTCGTGTGCCTACTATAGCTACCATATTCAATAGCAGGTTACTGCCACATTCCATGGCAGGTTATAGAACTAAACCGTACTGGGCGCGTATTGTTTCTTTGGATTTCCAATAATGGTCAGGCTAAGGAACTTCCTTACTGAAATGGGTACGCCTCTGGAAGGAAGCCCCCGAGAACCTAACCGAATCTATGCTAATAAGGCCGACATTACCTCACGCTTTAACCAAGCTATAACAAAGGTAACTAACACACAAGTATGCCATCCCCGGTCGTAACCGACCTTTATCCGAGGATCCTCAACCACAAAGCAACAACCACAAAGTATAATAAAGTTGCAGCATCAACATAGGTAAATTATCTAGGCTCCATACCATGATACCACCTCATATCCAGAAGAAAATGGACATATCCTAGGGGCGTGACCCCTCAAACCTTGCCGCAACATTCCTGTTTCGACCATTTTCGGGTTGTGAGGCTCGACAAAGTCTCTTCCACAAAGCTACACTTTTTACAAAGTCATGCTTCGATCAACAAATGATCAACAACACTTCGTATGTCACATTACCAAATTGGAAATGTATCACTAGTAACCATCAACTACATAACCTCTGAGCTCATACGTCTCGGAGAAAGGTGTTAAGCTAAGAGAATAAATTCTCCCCACCAACAGAAATGTATTTGATAGAAACCAGCTTTACATCTCAAAGCGTAACGTCAGACACACATCCATGCAAGTCTATTTCGGGATCGAACGGAACCGAAGGCACTTCAAAGAAGCCCTTGCGAATCCGGATATTCACTAATCACGTCCAGAATGCCCATCACAAAGGGTGATCAAATTTCTATACCGGAGCAAATCGGTGTAGAGACATTCAACAGGTAATCCTTTCGCTTTCGAAAATACCCGGTCTTCAACACCATCTTCAAATGCAATTCCATTTCGTCGTATTATTATTTGGAATTAGTTTTATGACACAAAGTCCTCTCCTGGCTAATCCGAATAACGAGCGTTTATTTAAAAATAAGTGTTACATTCAAATTTCAAACAAATCACAACAATTTCCACTTTGATCTTTTAAACCAAAGATCCATCACAATCACAAAGGGTCGATGTGGTTTTCGAACATCCATTTGGAATTCGACTCCCGGTCGCATCGAAATTCAAATGCCAATATTAATAGTCGGTTATCTAACTATCAATCAACATTCACAACAATTACTGGATTTCAAATAATTTTCCCCCAGTTATTTATTTTCAGAATATCTTTGCAAGATATATTTTCACACTTCAACCATTTGAAAACAAATTTCAAATCACTTTTCACTCGCGGAATAAGATTCCCGATATTATTTATTTCCACTGAAAGTCTACTGAGTTCAAATACTTTAAAATAATTTAAATCACTTATCCAAAATATACTTGGAAATACTTAGAATAAAAACTATTTTAAAACACTTGCTTAAATATTTGTTATGAAAATATTATACTAATATCTTATATAAAACTTCAAGTCAAAAACTAACTTTAGAAATAAAATTAGTAGATAGGGTATAAATATTTAAATAACCCTTTTTCCAAATCAAATATCAATTAAATCTTTAAAATAATCACTTCTATAATAAATAAATAAATAAATCTTCACTTTAAAGATTTAAAAACAACTTAAGAAATAATTTCTCTAAAATATTCTTTTAAAAACAACTTTAAAACTTTTATTTTATACTTCAAAGCTACTTTGAAAATATACTCGGCTTCCTAGGGAAAATACGCTTTCCATTTCAAAAAGGTCCATTTAAACCAATTGATAAACCCTTCTCGATTTATTTTAAATTTACATTCCAAATCCGTGAATTCATTTCCACACTTTTAAAAATAAAACAATATTTATTTTTAAAACAAATTTCCCTTTATTTCATAAAATTCCCATTGTGAATTTAGATTTCCAAATATCAACAGATATACGTTTTTCAAATCTATTTCCAAATATTCACTTTCACACACCAAATCAAATTTCTAATTGATTTCCAAAATCATTTCAAACACCAAATTGAATCCCAAATTGATTTCCAATTTATTTCCAAACACCAAATCAATTTCCAAATTGATTTTCTAAATTCATTTCCAACACCAAATCAAATTTTCAAATTGATATCCCCAAAGATTTATTTTCAAACACCAAATCAATTTCAAATCGATTTCCCAAATTTATTTTCTTTTAAAATAAATCTCTTTATTTCTTCCAAACTATTTAAAATCCATATTTTAAATAAATTCTTCAACCTTTGAATAATATTACCCAAAATCCATTTATTAAGCCCTTTTCCTATGTTTTGAAATTTTTGTTCAATAGGATTCAAAAATATAACTTTATCCTTTTGAAATTCCTTCTTTTAAATTTGTCCAATTCTCAAATATAAATTTTGCTGTAAAATTTTCAACTTGAATTTTAAAAATCCAATTCTTATTTATTTCCGGTATCCTACAATACCAAAAATATATTCAGCTAAATTATAGCCTTCAGTGATTTCAATTACACATAGATTATAAATAAATCAACAGACAACATATGAAACAAATTCAAATGTTCTAAAGAATCCAGTTGGATCTCTCCAACCTATTTCCCTGTATCACAGACGTTAGCACAACAATTAAATACTAATTCCACTTCGAGGTGGAATATCGCGGTAAATGGGATTTATGAAATATCATCCGCTATTATGCGGCGCATAGGGGTCTCATCCGCTATATAATGCAGGAAATCAATCACTTCAAATACATATATAATACCAATTCCACTTCGAGGTGAAATATCGCGGTATATGGGTTTATATATATAATATCATCTACTATTATGCGGCGCATAGGGTCTAATCCAATACAATTGACAACAATCATCATCCAAGCACGCAATAAACCATTTTAAATTTAACTATCATAATTCAACAATCAATCACTAACTGAAATTTTCAATTATTATAATTTGAGTGAGAAGATCTCACCTTTTGCCTACGCATGCAACCTATTTTTATTTCAGCTCGATTCCATTCAGATATTGACCTTGTAGAAATATTAGATGATTTAATTAATATTTGAAATCAATTGGATAATTTTAATTAACCAATGATTTTATTTTTATTTTTTTAACAAGTGATTTAAATCTAAACTAATTTTCCTTTATAAAATCTTTTAGTAACAAAAATAATTTTAATAAGTAAATTAAATAATTAATAACTCAATCCAATATTTTAAAATAATATTTAAAACATGTATATTTATTTTATTTCTGAAACTATATATATATATATATATATATATATATATATATATATATATATATATATATAAATTGAAAAACTGCTTATATATATATTAAAAATCTATATAGATTCAAACATCAGTATTTTTATATAGTCTGAAACATTTAAAATTTCCAACTCTTCCAAATTTTCTGCATATATATTCATTTAAATAAAGATAAAAATAAAATTTATACCTTCGCTGCCTCCTATAGACGAAACCCTAACCCACGAACTCTATTGCCTCATCGCGACTCCGACTAACCAGAGCCGGCCTCGCAACACCCATCCAGACTCGATCGCAAATCGTGCACGCATCCTGATTCGCCGATGTCTACCCTTACCAATACGACCGTCGCCGACCCTTCTCTAGCTCGTGCTCGAGATCCACCGTCAAGTTGGCGTGCTCACCAACACATTCGAGAGTGCCTTTGAATCGCCTCAATGTCGCTACCTAATCTCGCAAAGCCCTAGCCTTCGTTGCCTCCCTTTTCTTGCTCGAGAACCCATGCGCCCCGCTGAGCTTCCATCGCATGCACCACGCGTTCACACATGTACGTGGCCTGTCTATGCCTGCATCATCGCGATAGCTTGAGATGAAATCCCAGATTAGCTCGTACGCGATAAGAAGAATTCGATTTGAGGGAGACCTGATTTGTTTCTTCGTTCGAACGTTACTGAGGAAGAGGAGAAAAATAAATCAAGATTTCGTTTTTTCGGCCATCTTCATATTTCTATATGAATGAGATTGTTTTAAATTGAACGAAGTGATTTCGTTATATTTTTCGTTTTATTTTTTTCTCTCCATTTCAAACGCATGTTAATTTTTTTCAGAAAAAATGGAACACGTGTGTAGGGGGTTAACAGGTGTTTATTTAGGTTAATAGTATATTGAAGGGAAAATATATATATATACACTATATCTAATTTCAAATTTAAATTCAAATTTAAATTGCTTTGAATTACGCAAATCAAAATTTCAACCTCCTGTCGAGGCGTGCCGCCAGGCGTTTATAATGTTATACGCCTATTTCGACCGCAATGGAAAATGTTCCGGGTCCAACTTTGATCGTATGGAGAAGTTAGATTTTTGGACCAGCTATTAAATTAAATTTTCGATTTAAATTCAGCGTGTTTTCTCATCGTACGATCACACGGTAACTCCGAATGCTACAAAAATTGAAACCCGATAATAATACACTATGATGGATCCAATGGAACTGGTTTCGTCGAATTTTGAGACTATGCCTCGGAAGGCTATTTTTAAATATCGATGTAAACGATATAATTTCAAAACTGAATGAAACAGTTTCAAATCTAATTCTGAAGCTTCTATTATCTTCAGTACTATCAATATGAATTTTCTAAGCCTTTAAAATATTTTTTTATAAGCTTAAAACTGAAGATTCAAATTTTTACCCAACTTCGATAAATTAAACTCAATAATTTAATTGCCAAATTCATAGTCACATTTGAAATTCAAGTTAAATCATCATTCAAATATTAAAAATCAATTATTTTTTTTTCAATTTCAACTGTCCAAAATTCAGGGTCGTCACAGACTTCCCCCCTTAAAAGAATTTCGTCTCGAAATTACAAGTTAAGAAGAATGATCCTTGACTCATTCGCTATCTTTCCAAAACCAAATAGTTTTATTAGCTTGCCAAAACTAATCTTTTTTTAAAGACCCATTTACTTCAACTAACTTTCCAAAATCTCCCTTAGTTTCCAACAATATACTTCACAATTCGAATTCAAATACGTACCTTTTCGAGCAATTCAATTTTTTATCTTCGAAATCAAAATCCCAATTCCATTTCCTTTATAATACTTCTACATTCAAAAATCATTTTGCACATTCCATCATAAAAGTTTGAATACTTACTTCTTATACCATTTTTATTTCACTATTGAAGTTGTATATCCATTTTTATTCAATTTTGCATTTTCAATTTCGCTTGAATTCAATTTACCATTTCAATTTTATTTGGATTCAACTTATTTTCTGATTATTGAATTTTATTAGCTACCTTTCATTCACAACTGATTCATCTCTCTATTTTAAATTAGTTTCATTTACTAATCCATTACAAATTCCAATTCATTTTATCTCAAACTATTTTTTTTTATTTCCACCTTTATTACCTTTAGTTCACTTCGAACTAATTTTTTACAACTTCATTTTATTTTACACAATTCAAATTGGTTTCCAATATTCAGTTTCAATTCCAATTTTATTATTTTGTTCATTCCCAAACACAATTCAATTTCAGTTCACCATTTTGGGTTTACACCACTTATATTTAAACTGGATTTCAAATTCTATAAGAATTTAATTTACCTTTTATTTATAAATATTGAATTGAATTCAATTCACTTCAAATCAAATTTATCTTATCGTTTCTTCAATTAGTTTTACTTACAAAATTTTGATTTCAATACCTCGCTTTTTTTATCACCAATCAAATTTAATTCCAATTCCATTCTATTTGCTTACTAATTCGAAATGAATTTCAACATTCAATTCATTTTCATTTACCTGCAATTGTAAATTTATTAATACATTCAGAAATTTATTTCCATAATTCAAACTCAATTCCGATTCATTTATCTTAACCCCAAATTTATTTTCAACTTAATGAATTTTATTTAAGAAATCATTATACTTAGTCTCCTTAGACTTTTCTTTAAATTCACTTCATTTAATTGATTCACTTATACTTATTATAATTTAACTCCATCCTTTATGTTAAATTCATTCTATCAATTTCAAATTGTATAAGTTATTAACTCATTTACTAATCCCATAAATATTTAAAATAGGATTCCAGAGTCTTTCCAACTTTTCAAAACCAATTTTGAAATCAATTCAAATTATCTTTTGAATTTCCAAAACCAAACTCAGTTTGCAAACAACTTCCATTTTAAAATAATTTGACAGCAATTCCTCTTTTGGAAACTCGAAAATGAATATCGATAATGTCACGATCATTATCGAAATTATTTTCCAGTGACCAGAAGAGTTTAGAGCTTTTTATCCCTTCAAAAAAATTTCCCAAAACCTTTGAAAATCATTTTCAAATCAAAAGGGATTTAATTTCCAGATTTTCCAAATTTCAAAATTTTCAATTCCTTTTAAATATTTCTCTGGAATTCCCTTTCAAATTACAAATGACGTTCACAATTTACATTCTCAAATTCCATTTGTATGTGAATTTATATCTTAACTTTGGAGTTATGATTTCAATTTTCTATTCAATAATCAATGATAATAATTTAATGCTATCACTTCCTAACATCTAAGCAACCATTTACTATAATAATGTACAAAGATTATTTTCTTTATATACGAAAATAGTTTTGGATAAAATTATTTTATTTACCCTAATTTTAAAACAATACTGTGTCGTTTTATCTTGTTTAAGAATTTAGAAACCCTTATCGACACAGTTGGCCAAACTGCACCGACCATAATCTATAAACAATCAACCGACAAGTCAACACAATATAAAATAATTTTATATTCACTAACAAAATACGCGCTCATATCTATTATCACACTCAAACTCATTCTAGAGTACTACTGACTCTATCTCTAATGAGTAATCTCCACCAGAGCCAAGGTTGTTGCTTAACCAAATGCTCTGATACCACAATGTAACGACCCAATTTTTCGACGTCCGAAAGTCGACATTAATATGTCAACTGTATCAAATGCCGCACAGTTGAATGTCGAAAAACCGAACCGTTAGGGTTAACGAAGATGAAGATAGAAGAAGAAACAGAAACAATAACATAATCTCACATTTCACAGCGGAACAAATATAATAGATAAATGAATATCTTTAAAAAAAATCACTATATCAGTTTACACATTACAACATCAGAGTATTACAACAATAACACACAAACAATGGTAGTTATGATAACTTGTGTACAAGAAAATTTGACTTGTATTAACCCAAACACAACAGACACTACATAGTACAAGTGATACGCTTCGCCATCCAGCTTTCTCTTGATCTCCACAACATCTCTTTTCTGACTTTGCTCCAGAATAACTGATAATCTGACTTTAGGCTGCCCGTGTGGAAAATTGTAGGCACCCAGAGTTTAGAAAGGGAGCAATAAACTTCAGTTCAATCATGGGACTGGTGTGAGATCTTAAAATCGGTTATTTTCACAAAGAAAATAAAAGGGAATCTGCTATGCTTTTGGAAAATGAAACTGCCATAAGGCCTCCCGCCACACACACAATGCAAGCACACACTTGGAGGAGATTTCTCCTTATGATAGTCAAAAATGCTTAATACGCGAAAACAATATGATATTATTATAAGTGCATAGTGCAGAAAACATTTCGAAAGTATAATATTAATCTTAGCCAGCATACCACATTTCATTGTATTCCTACTATAGCTACCATGTTCAATAGCAGGTTACTGCCACATTCCATGGCAGGTTATACAACTAAAACCGTACTGGACGCATATCGTTTCTTTGGATTTCCAACAATGGTCAGGCTAAGGAACTTCCTTACCGAAAAGGGTACTCCTCTGGAAGGATGCCCCCAAGAACCTAACCGGATCTTTGCTAACAAGGTCGACGTTACCTCACACTTTAACCAAGCTATAACATAGGTAACTAATACACAAGTATGCCATCCCCGGTCTTAACCGATCTTTATCCGAGGATTCCCAACCACAAAGTATAATAAATTTGTAGCATCAACATAGGTCAAATATCTAGGCTCCATACCATGATACCACCTCTTATCCAGATGAAAATGGACATAGCCTAGGGGCGCGACCCCTAAAACCTTGCCACAACATTCCTGTTTCGACCATTTCTGGGTTGTGAGGCTCGACGAAGTCTCGTCCACAAAGCTACACTTTTCACAAAGTCATGCTTCGATCAACAAAAATCAGCAGCACTTCGTATGCCACATTACCAAATTGGGAATGTATCACTGGTAACCATCAATTACATAACCTCTGAGCTCGTACGTCTCAAAGAAGGGTGTTAAGCTAAGAGAATAAATTCTCCGCCACCAACAGAAATGTATTTGATAGAAACCATCTTTACACCTCAAAGCGTAACGTCAGAAACACATCCATACAAGTCCGTTCTAGGATCGAATGGAACAGAAGGCACTTCAAAGAAACCCTTGCAAATCCGGATATTCACTAATCACATCCAGAATCCCATTACAAAGGGTGATCAAATCTCTATACCGGAGCAACTCGATGCAGAGACATTCGACAGGTAATCCTTTCGCTTTCGAAAATACCCAGTCTTCAACACCATCTTCAAATGCAATCTCATTTCATCGTATCATTATTCGGAATGAGTTTTGTGACACAAAGTCCTCTCCCAGCTAATCCGAATAATGAGCGCTTATTTTAAAAATAAGTGTTACATTCAGATTTCAAACAAATCACAACATTTTCCACTTTGATCTTTTAAACCAATGATCCATCACAATCACAAAGGTTCGATGTGTTTTTCGAATATCCATTTGGAATTCGACCCCCGGTCGCATCGAAATTCAAATGCCAATATTAATAGTCGGTTATCTAACTATCAATCAACATTCACAACAATTACTGGATTTCAAATAATTTTCCCCCAGTTATTTATTTTCAAAATATCTTTGCAAGATATATTTTCACACTTCAACCATTTGAAAACAAATTTCAAATCACTTTTCACTCGCGGAATAAGATTCCCGATATTATTTATTTCCACTGAAAGTCTACTGAGTTCAAATACTTTAAAATAATTCAAATCACTTATCCAAAATATACTTGGAAATACTTAGAATAAAAACTATTTTAAACAATTGCTTAAATATTTGTTATGAAAATATTATACTAATATCTTATATGAAACTTGAAGTCAAAAACTAACTTTAGAAATAAAATTAGTAGATAGGGTATAAATATTTAAATAACCCTTTTTCCAAATCAAATATCAATTAAAATTTTAAAATAATCACTTCTATAATAATTAAATAAATCTTTACTTTAAAGATTTAAAAACAACTCAAGAAATAATTTCTCTAAAATATTCTTTTAAAAACAACTTTAAAACTTTTATTTTATACTTCAAAACTACTTGGAAAATATACTCCGCTTCCCACGGAAAATACGCTTTCCATTTCAAAATGGTCCATTTAAACCAATTAATAAACCCTTCTCGATTTATTCTAAATTTACGTTCCAAATCCATGAATTCCTTTCCACACTTTTAAAAATAAAACAATATTTATTTTTAAAACAAATTTCCCTTTCTTTTATAAAATTCCCATTGTGAATTTAGATTTCCAAATATCAACTGATATAGTGATTTTGTTTAAAGATATTCATTTATCTATTATATTTGTTCCGGTGCGAAATGTGAGATTATATTATTGTTTCTGTTTCTTCTTCTATCTTCTTCTTCTTTAACCCTAACGGTTTAGTTTTGCGGTATTCGACTGTGCGGCATTTGATACAGTGGACATATTAATGTCGACTTTCGGACGTCGAAAAATTGGGTCGTTACACGAGGGATATCTCCATAGCCATTCGCGTTTGGTTTGAGGTATCAAGTGGTTGTAGGGTCCGCCTTTTTTTTAAAAGGAAATGTTAAGTAACCTAGTGAGATTACAAATAAATAGCATGTCTCTAAAAGGGTTTACTTTAGTGTTGAGGTATTAAGGGGCTATTTTAGGGCCTTCCTCCCTACTGAAAGAAGTATACTAATAAGATTCCATATTTATAATTAAGAGTGATAGTGGATATCTTGGAAAGGGTTCGCTTCAAGTTTGAGGTATTAAGTGATAGATTTAAGGGTTCTCCTCTTTCCTAAAAAGAGGTATTAAGTAACCTAGTCAGATTCCAAGCGATGTCAGCTAGATAGTATCAGCGAAGAGTCCGCCTTGGGGTTAGGTATTAAATGACAAAGGCATACCTATAAATAAGTGTCAAATGGTTAGAGGTCTACCTAGTCCTTATTACTAAGGTACTAAGTGGCTTGGGTACAGTCTCTTACATTTCTAATCCCATAATAATGATAGTACCAGTGTGGAATTCGCTTGAGGATAGGTATTAAGTGACGTGGGACCTGCCTAGAATATATGTATTAAATGGTTAGAAGTCCGCCTAGTCCTTTTAAATGTATTAAGTGGCTTGGATATTGTCTCTTACATGACTACAATTTTATTGATGATAGATGCGATGATAGTTGGGAATTAAATATTGGAAGCCTTAAACAGTATTTATAGGTCTTTATAGCTAGTACCCACCGACGATTGACAACATTATCAGGAAACCACCTTGGGAACAGGTCTTAAATGTTGGGGTCTACCTTGATTAAGGTCTTAAATGGTAGAGTCTGTTTATTTCTCTTTTAAAAGCATTATATAGTGATTATAGAAGCGCACTTCATATTTAGAAGTATTAAGTAGAAAATGGATTTGGAAGTATTGGGTGGTTTGTAAGGCTTCTTCGGTATTTTGTACCTTGAGAAGGGGTAGGTAAGTAATCATGTATGAATTGCAAGGTTAGATTTGAATGGCTAACCTCAATAGATGTAACAATTAAATGAGAACCAATCGGTATAAATTTATGTTATGGACAGTTTATAGATTTTATAGTCACTAAAATGTTGTTCTCAACTCCTCGTCATTACAACCCATAAGATATATTTAGAGGAACATGTCACTGGAGCTGGACATGTTTAGTATTGTAGAAGTCCTCTTTTCTCTCATGCTCGATGCTGATATGACAATCTTCTATCCAAGGAATACCATTAGTTCCATGGTATAATCAATATTCTTATCCTATTACTATTTCCGCTGTCAGTTTCGATTTCTATCAATCTCTGAATACTTATTTGCAGGTATCAAATCTAACAATTTGAGCTTTGATGGACTTGGGTTTTGATTTTTTTTCAAAATTTAGGCCCGTTAAGGTATGTGTTGTTACATTGGTATTAGAACTTTGTTTAGTAGATTAGAAGAATTAGGATAAATTGAAAGAACGTATTTGTGCTGTCCTACCTAGCAATATTATATTTTCTACGCTAGATTCTAAGAGTTCCAACTGTATAAGTAGTTGTAGTTC
Organism: Allium cepa; assembly: GCA_030765085.1. Classification (NCBI taxonomy): domain Eukaryota; kingdom Viridiplantae; phylum Streptophyta; class Magnoliopsida; order Asparagales; family Amaryllidaceae; genus Allium; species Allium cepa. The sequence continues at coordinate 516,465,981 of CM060941.1, forward strand.
CATTTCGAAGGAATAGGCAAAGCAAATATAGGTTGGTAATATCTTAGAGTTAAAATCTTTACACCGACTCCAAAGTACCCCATGGAGTGCTAGAGACGCGTAAAGCGCTGTTAATGAAGACCATGAGTATGACACATGGTAGAATCCCAGAGATTAGAGGTGTTTGACTTAATAATGATGGGTTCCAGTCGGAGATACACATTTGTTCCATATGAGCGGTAAATTAGAGTCTGTATGTCGTAATTTTCCAAAAGCTAATTTTTGCTAGGGTGCATTCATTGATCGCCTCTTTGGTGGAAAATTGGATTTTTATTTGGATACTTAATATCGGTTCCTTAGTCTAAGAACTTTCATTAATTATATTTTGAAAATGCGTTAGATTTTGGAGAAATCCTAATATATATATATATATCTATGTATGTATGTATGTATATATTATTAAAGGCTTGAATTTGATTCTTGGCAAGGAAATAGTTTTTCAATTTGGGAAATTTGTGTTTTAAAAAGGTTTTTGGAAACCTTAAAATATATGTATAAGTTTGATTTTGAAGGGAATTTTCGTTATGAAATAGTTTCTATTATGTAGAAACAAGTATAAAGGCGCATATGTTTAGCTTAGTGATTTATCGGTTAATAAAATCGAGGTTTTTATATTTTCTCTCAGTAAGGTACGGACAAAATAGGAATGACATTCAAGTTTTTGTTGAGGTGCGTAGTTTGAAGTGTTCTTGTACCACCTGTTATTGGAAGAAATATTTCTGTGTGATGTAGGCAGGAAACAACGGTCGAAATATTTTTGGATTTTTGAAGTTTTTTTGGTCGAAACAGTTTTGTTGGGACTACTGTGAATTGCTGGAGCAATGATCGGGACTAGGAGGTAGCTTTGACACTGTCGTAATGAGGATATGAATTTTTTGGATCGTGTCGAATCAAAGGAGACGCCGCAAAGCAATTATTGTTATTTAATCCGACCCTAATTGGGTCTAGGTTCAATTAACGTCCAAAGCCCATCTAGCGATTGACCACTTAGCGGTAAACCTAGATCGATATACTAGCTAATGAGTTTTGATACAACTTGAACCTTCAATAGGACAATAAAAGTTGCATCTGAATTTCCCCAGTTGCGTTCTTTCGTTCCTTCTTCCTCAATAAGGCAAACCAAATCTCTACCATCCTCCTCCAAATAGCAACCTCTTTCTTCCATTCCTCCCTTAGGCCATGCTACTTTTTCCTAGGAGCAGCAGCCTCGCCTCCACCTCATGATGGTTTTGCACATTGGATCTAGCACTACCATCACTCCAGATCTAGACCTTTCCTCCCTTTGACCACTTCTTAGCCTAAGATACCTTTTCGCACGCCGGTTTTCCTCGCACCATTATGGTATCAACCCTTAAGAAGCCACTTGGCTGGACCGGAATGAATAGAAGGTTTCGCCACTTTTAGACTAGAAGAGCTATTCATCGCGGTATGATTTGTACCGATCCTCTACTTTGGGAATTTTGAGTGGGAATGTTACTTGTGTTGCATCTGGCTTTCGATGTTCTGTTGGCATAGAATTTTGATGGAGGTAATAGTATGATTTGTTTGAAGGTGAAAAATGTCTTGATTGTGCTGTCTAATGATGATCTCATTGAGATTTTGGATACCCCGCGATGGACGTGGACTTGGATTATTTTGAAGTGACCAACTCAAAGATTTTTGTAGCAAATCTTTTCCCAAGGTGTCGGTGTTCGGAAAATGGATAATCCACGTTAGACTGCCCATCCATTTATGTGCATCATTTGGCACAACGTTATCCCTAAGATGGAAATTACGACTGAATTTGTCTCATGGTGCGAAAGACCATCTATGCTAGTATTGGTGGCATCACCGTCAATTATACCCGCATCCTTATGATGCAACTTATTTATCAATATTAGCAATCCACAGAGTCACTTTCTGTATTTTCACCTATCCACTTTTGTCGTTAGGTAATACGGGTGAACCTCCATGGAGAGGTAGTTTAGTGAAAGGTTCATTTTGCCATCATTAGATCCTTAATAAAATGGAAATTCTAAAGCCGTCGGCAACACCAGCAGCGCCAACGGCACGAGGTTAGGTGTATAGCAGCCATGCTATGACCATTCGAGGGTCGCAGCAATGGATCGAGCTCCAACCATGGAGCAAGATATCTCGTAGTCTATTGGCATTATTTTAGGATTCATGGTATTGTTGTCTTTTCCCTTTAAGCATTTATTCTTTTCTTTTGACTGTTTGGGTTGTATTTGTTAATTGTCTCTTGTAATATGCACGCATTGTATTATGAGTTCCTATTTTTTTACTATGTTATTGTTTTTGGATGTATAAACTGCTCTTATATATACATAGTGAAGAAGCAGTACAAATATGGAAATCTCATAAAGACACTTAACTAACAGTAATTGCAATATAAGATTAGAAGTTTAGAATGGTTGGACAATTTTAGCAAAGTACATGGTAAAGTTGTTTTGGTACCACGGGTCATTGCTCATGTTCCTTAAAAGCTAAAAGTTCCGTATAATTGCGCATGATGACATTTTTAAATAAAATGTCAAGTTTTATCGGTAAAGATTAGTTGTAGAATTTTGGAATTTCGTCGATGCTTTTAGCGCATAACCGACTTTCGCCTATATTATGGCTTGATTTATCAAAAAAATTTACAAGGATAATATTTGAAATGTTCCCCTCGATTTGAAATTTTTCTCTTTTGAAAGAAAAAAGTTTTTAGGTTTTAGTTATTTTTTACTCTTAAATTATTTTTAGAGGTGTCCAAAACTTTGATTTTAAGGGAAAATGTATGTCTAAATATTTTAGGATCTTATTTTGACGTACAAATTTGAGAAGTGGGAAAGTTTTTTATGAAATCATTGATTTTAAAGGCTACATTTTAGGTGCAAGGAAGGAAGGTAGAATTAGAATTTGCAAATTTAGGGGTGCATTAGGATCAACGATGCGATAGATGCAAACCGTAACAAGGGAAAAGCTGTTTGGTCTTCGAATCTCTATTTTCATACCTTATTGACGACGCGCACGAGTCTGTTTTTACACTTAATTTTGTTTTAGAGCTTAAAAGTAAGCCTACTTATGCGTTTTGTACATGGAAAATTTGGGTAAATCCGAGATAGTGAGGAAATTTCCAATGTACTATGGGAATAGGAAGATTATAAAATGATAAGAATGTTAAATTCTCCACCTAAATTCCTTTTTCAACATAAGAGTAAAGTTTAGGAAGCGATTTTTCGATGCGTTAGATTATTAGATGGTAGGAAGTGGATGCAAAAAAAAAAGGTTGCTTCATACTTTTATTCGTAAGAATATGAGGGTTTTGGTTGAAAAGATTTTTCAAAAGATGCATACATATAGAATTTTCAGTATATATACAGGTTGCTTTGATCATGTTTTCAAAAATGTTTTAAAAAGAAATGCATTCATGCAGGAGGATCTGATTTAGAATAATTCTGCATACATATTTCGTGTATGATAATATGGCAATAAACTATGCACTTTTGCATGTTTGGTTCCAAAATTGGATGTATGCTCATTGGTTTTGTCGTTTAAGATAATTAAGGGCCAAAACCATGACTTAGTCATCGGTGAAATTTCAGGGACGAAATTCTTTTTAAAGGGGAAGAATGTAACACCCCATAATTTGATGTTAGTTATTTAATTGCTAGTTAATTAATTAGGCTGCAAAAATGGAATTTGTACAAATGGTGGAATTTGACCACGAAACTTGCACCATTACATTCATGATGAAATTTCGGGCAACTTTCATAATTGAAGTTTTGCGATCAGAGTCTAAAATAAAAGGTTACGGATGAAAAAAGGATTCGAAATGAAAATAAATAAATGAGAAAAGTTAACGTTTATATATTAATTATATAGGACCCACAGGTCAACTCATATATTGAAGCGGTCGACCAGGGGCAGTCGACCGCTAGAAAGGGGCAATCGACCCTTCATGTGTGGATGTTAGGATTAGCCTAGGCCCAACGGTGGAGACCGTGCATTTCATTCAATTAATATACTGTTTGGTACATTAATTGGACCTTTGTTTTTGCAAGTACTAGGTAAGGCTTTTGCCTTTCAAAAGAATGGCTTCCCCGAATGGATTGGATCGTTTTAAGGTAAGGGGCTCGACGAAAGTCTTAGTTGTTCATACGGAAGTGTCAGATAAGGTTGGTCTATGATCAGGCAATATCTTCCACCAATCTTTCCGCTTTCCCTCCTTCATCTTTTATAGAAATTGTCCCGGCCAACCAGCAAGGGCGATGGCCAAGGGAGCACTTAAGGATGAGTTGTTCGTTTTCTCCCGGCTTCGCACCTCATCTAGTATATTTTAATCTAACGGATCGGGTTGATTCTAGCATGTATAAATTCAGGCCTAACCCTCCCTTCCCATCTCATATTTTTATGGAAGCAATAGAAAAGCTCTGCAATTTCTTATTCTCCACTTTCTTTCTAAATTATACAAATAAGATGTTTATATCTATATTCATACATACTGGAGAAGAATGGAAATCTAATAAAAAGGAGAAAGAAGAGAATCAACTATACGCGTATTTGAGGTAAATATATTTGTATCTATTTTCTCTTCCAATGTCAAATCACTTCTCAAATTTATAATCCTAATATATGTATATACCTTTTTATAAACATATTTGAATTAAAATGGATTTGGAGATGAATTTAAGGTGGTACTTCAGATCTAAAGGTTTGGATTGCTTTTAAAATAGTAAGTGAAATTTTTTATATATTTTTTATGAATTTCAATCTATTCGTTGGTATATGTTTGGTTTTTATGCCTAAATCAATTTTATTCGTGAATTGTGGGCTTAAGTTACTGTAGAAAACTATGCCTACGTATTCTTGTTTTAGATCTAATTTGCTCCAAAGTTTTTAGAATTTGAATTCTAGATCTATATTAGGGTGTAATATAGGATTTTTGGATTATTGTTCGAATTTGTACTAAGTTATAGATTTTCCATAGTTTAATTTGTGGGAATCTGTTTGATTTTTATAAGTTTGTGTACTTTTCTACTTTTGATTAAAAAAGGCGACGCTTGATTTAACAAGGAAAAATACAAAAAAGGGTTGAGATGTGTAAAGTGCACATTTATTCTCCGTAGTTTACACTTTTTAATCCAAATAAAAAAATTATCCATTCCTTGTAAGTTCAAACGTACTAAATCTTTCCTTTTTGTGTTGGACTAATTTAAGGAAATCATAGCAGAAAATCTTCTTAAGGGATTTGATTCCAGCAAATTAAATATGGAAAATATACTCTATTTACATATTTATGGCTAGAATATGTCTGGTAATGAATATGTGAGTTTTTTTAGGTAGTTATACGTATATATTGCATTAATGAAAAAACAGCGTTTATTCGTGTGTTATTTATGCGTAACGTTTGTTAGTTATTGTTCTTTTTAGGGAAGCGAATAGGTAGAATTGAGAAATTTAGTAACCCCTATTAATGGGAAATAAATTAGTAATTGCTAATAATTAATAGAAATAAAAGATAGTAACCCCAATTAATGGGCAACCAATGAAAAAATGGATAGGATTAGATTAGGGGTTACAATTGGTTAGTATGGGAATAAAAGACTGTAACTCTAATTAATGGGCAATTAATGGAAATGAGTTGGTAGTTACAATTAATAAGGACAATTGGATTAATGGGACTGATAAAAATGGAATAGATATAAAAAGGTTACTGATTTGAAATTAGTAATCATATAAAAATGTCTTAGGAAACGTCCATTAGGATTTTATGGGCTAATTGACATTTATGAGCATTAGTAGGAGATTATGGGTAGATCGGTATTTAAGGTAAATCTTATTACCTTAAATAAAAAAGGGAATTAGAAAGCTAAGTCCAATGCCAACTTAAGATAATATAAATAAAGACATAGGATGTTCAATTAGATTTAGCAGATTAGTGATGCGAGGTCAGTAGAGTCACTTGACGAAAGATTCCCCTTCACTTTAAGGTTACCAACAGTCGGGTGCACTTACTACTGATGCGAGATATCACTAATCCTAGGACCCATGACATTGTGAGAGATTGGGGCTGCTTTCTTAATTGAAAAGTATTAAATGGTCCAAATTTGGAATTTGGGCCCTGAGGGATATCTCCATAGGGGTTCGCTTTTGGTTTGAGGTGTTAAGTGGTGTAGGATCCGCCTCTCTCTTGAAAGGAAGCATTAAGTAACCTAGTGAGATTCCAAATAAATAAGGATGTCTTTAAGATGGTTTACTTCAGTATTGATGCACTAAGTTGCTATTTTAGGGCCCGCCACCCATCGAAAGAAGTAACCTAATGAGACTCCATATTTATAGTTAAATGTGATATTAGATATCTCCAAAATGGTTCGCTTTAGGTTTGAGATATCATGCGACCAATCTAAGGGTTCGCCTCTCTCTTAAAAAGAAGTATTAAGTAACCTAGTGAGATACCAAGCGATGTCAGCTAGATAATACCAATGAGGAGTATGCCTTAGGGTTAGGTGTTAAATGACAAAGGCGTCTATAAGTAGGTCTTAAATGGTCAGGGGTCTGCCTCGTCCTTATTAATGAGGTATTAAGTGGCATGGGTATAGTCTCTCACATTGCTAATGCCATAGTAATGATAGTATTTGTGAGTAGTCCGCCTAGGGATAGGTAGTAAGTGATGTAGGATCTCCCTAGAATATAGTCTGTTTAGTCCTTTTAGAGATATTAAGTGGCTTGGGTGCTGTCTCTTACATGATTATGATTTTATTGGCAATAGTTGCGGTAATAGTTGGGCATCAAATGCTGGAAGACTTAAATAGTGGTTAGAGGTCTTTGTAGCTTGGACCCACCGATCATTGACAACATTGCTAGGAAACCACATTGGGAATAGTTCTTAAATGATGGGGTCTACCTTGATTAAAGTTTTAAATGGAAAAGTCTTCCTATTTCTCTTTTTAAAAGTATTATGGGCTGATTATAGAAACTCGCTTCATATTTAAAAGTATTAAATGGCAAATGGATTTGGAAGTATTGGGTGGTTGATAAGGCTTCATCTAGATTTTGTGCCTTGGGAAGTGGTAGGTAAGTAATCGTGTGTGCATTGCAAAGTCAGATTAGTATTGCTAACCTTAATAGACATAAAAATTTAATGGGAACCAATCGGTATAAATTTATGTTATGGAAGGTTTATAGATTTTCCAGTCACCAAAACATTGTTCCAACACCCACCTCATTACAACCAACATGATAGATTTAGAGGAACGGGTCACCGGAGGTGGTCATGTTTAGTTACCGGAGAAGTGCTCTTTTCTCTTATGCTCGAGTCTGATGTGACAATCTGTTATCCAAGAAATACTATTAATTCCAAGGTAGTAGTCATAATTAGTATTCTTATCCTATTACTATTTCCACTATGGGTTCAGATTTCTATATATCTTCGATTATGATAATGTGTATTTGCGGGTACGAAATCCAATGATCCATGCTTTGATGGACTTAGGCTTCGATTATTATTGAAATTTAGATCCGTTATGGCATGGGTTGTTACAGTCATATGGTCATCAAATATTACTTTATGATTGATATATTTTCCCATATTTTATGATTAGACCAAAATTTATTAATTTTGATTGTAAGCTGTATTTTAAAAAATTTCCAAGGGCGCAATTTTTTTAAGGGGAGATATTGTAACATTCCAAAAATTTAATGATGTTAATATTAAAGTAATTAGAAACAATTTTTTTAAAGAAAAGTGAATTGGATATTGTATTTATAACAGCTGTGAAAGTCTTTTCAAGATGGTTATTTTAATATATATTTTTGTTGTATTTGGAGTTATGGTTTTGCGAAATAGTGACGATATAGTGCTTAAATAGCGCATATAGCTGTTTTTTTAGTCAAACTGCGTAAACAACCCATAACTTGGTCTAACAACTATATAAGTGAGGCTACGAAACCCTAGTGATCACCTCTATCTTCATTTTTCTTACCTAATCCCAAAATCAAGCCTAACTGCTCTCTAACGATGATTAGCAAATTAATTAAAAATGATTAAAATTCAACATGTCCAGACCCTATCAAATTATGTACCATTGTGAAGCTCGAGATGAATGGAGTCAATGAAAAGTATTCTTTTTTAAAAATAATACTCGGGTTAATCACAAATCACGGTTAAAGTTGCAAATTGGGGAAACCCTGGGTTCAAATTGGGGGGTTTTTGATTTGGCAGTCAATTGGTGTAATTGAAGAGGAAAAATGATACAGATCAATAAAGGAATACATGTCTGGTTCTAATTTAATGATCGGAGCAATGAGGCGGCCCGAATTCACCCTGAAAGCCCGTAGTTATGTCAATTTTGGAGGAAAAATTCCGGCGATTCTGTTAGCATAGTTCAAGTGACTCCTCCAAGCCTCTACGAGGTGGTGTTTCAGGCATAGGCATGGGTTGTCGAGGGTAGCGATGGAGGTGGAAGGTTTGGTGGCGGCGTTCATATAGCCTATTATTGTATTGTTGAGGCGAATTTCATAGTCAAAATTTATGGAGCAAAGGTGTTCATGCATGCATCCAAACTGAAGGAAAGAGTGAAGAAAGCAAATAAAAATAAGAAATAACAAGACATAATAGTTTTATAGCGGTTTGGCCAACGCCCACGTCCACTTAGTTTTGTTGCTGATTTGGTTGTTGTTTACAAACGTTGCTTTTATGGATCGGTAATGATCCTCGGGATTACATGAGATTATTGAGAAAATTATTAAGAGAGCCAAAAGATCCTTTAAAATGTAACCTTCCACCTCTATTTATGTCGAAGGTCACCAAAATTTGCTCATCCATGATCACACTCACGTCCCCCACTGTTAGAAGAAGTTGCTCAAAGAAGGACGTGGTTATATCAACAATTTCCATGAATTAGTACTGTTCATGGACACGGATCGGTACTAATCCAGGAACTTGTCTCCTAGATCTTGACTTCCTTCTTACGAATGCTTGTTTAACTTGTACCTTGGTCCTTGGCATCTAGTGGCATGAGCCTGAGCTTGAATCTGATCGAATCCCTTGGTTTGAATGTTGATTATCAGCACTTAATTTTTTTACTGAGTGTTTTGGTTTTTTATATTCTGCGAACCATCATCTAAACGCATGTTTGAGTTGATGAAAGCTTCAAGGTCACGCATTGTGAGTTTGAAGCTTTGTTAGATATAAAGTGGGGATCGGTACCAATCGATGCATGTGGATCGGTACCAATCCGTACCTTTGCATGAATCTTGGACTTTGGTCCTCGACATGTCGGTGGTTTGGTATGCTAGTTATTTCAGGAGCCTTTGACATGTTCTGGGCTTCATCTATCTTTCTACTTGATATCCGAGTCTGACGATGATCGCATTGGATTCCTCCTTGGAAATTTCTTTGTCTTATCGTTCTAACTCATCCAGATGTGGCTTGGTCATAAAGCTGGATAACATTTTCTCCTTAAAGCATATCTAGTGAATAGAAGATGTGCTTTGCTCGAGGACAAGTATAGAAATTGATGAAACGTTAGTAGCTGAATTCTCTAGCCATCGGCCTAACAAATACTGGCGAATCATCTGATTCCATTGGATTCACTTACAAATCAAAGATGGTTCCAGACTATGATAGTTCGAGTCCTTGCTTGAAGATTTATCATAGATAATCATTTTTATGTATTCTCTTGGAGTCACGGTACCATATAGTACATCAAAAATCAGGATCGTCCCATGTTCATATGGGAGTTATAACATATACCAAAATCAATGGTTCAATTTGATAACTGTTATCGAATTATTTTAGGGCTAATTGGTGTTTGAAACCAAAGTCTAATTGTCGAGATCTTTGAGCCATGTATCCATGACCAATTCAGTTCTTGATCACTTCGAATGTTAATCAAATCACTGACCTTTTCGGGCAGTAATCCATTGTCGATCTCCAAAGATAGTTCTTTGATCTCTCCATATCGTTCCTTGATCTCTTCGAATTACTAATCAACCACCAATCTCTCAATTGTCAACTCAGTCATTGATCTATCTGGATCATTATTTCGATCACCAATCCCTCCGAATTTTTATTTCAATCCACAATCTCTTCGAATTGTTTAGTGTCCAGTCCAGGGTTCGATCTCTTCGAATCGTTTGACATCTAATTAGGCTTTGACCTCTCTAGATCCTTGCTAAGTCTAATCTGCTTGCTCTCTGATGAAGGAACTCAATGTCCAATCTAAGATTCGATCTATCCAAGCCATTTCTCGCTAGATAGTTTAACATCTCATCTAGGGTTTGATCTTTTCGGATCCTTCTTGAGTCCAGTCCACTTGTTCTCTGTCAAGGGGACTCAACGTCCAAGCAAGTCCATTCTCTTACTCTCCGGTAAGGGGCTTACCTTCGCACAACCCCAATCCACCCGCTCTCCAACAAGGGGGCTTGCACCTTGTGGTCATCACCTTATTTCTCCGAACTAGACTACCACAATCAATATCAATCATTATGTTCAAGTGGTTTTCAAAATAAAAATTTCTCAGAATTCAGGTTTCAACATCTATCATAATATTCATTCAGATAGTGCAGCCTAACATCCAACTTTAGAGCATGCCTGGAGACCGATCGAGGTCCCATATATGAGTAAGTGGTTTTACTGTAATGCCATATCATTTATTTAAAAAAATAGGCAAAGTGTGGGAATCAAATTGACTCCCTACCATCTTAATCATGGGATAACTTCCTCGGCCCAGCTCTGTGGCTGCGTCGATTTACTGTAAATGATGGTTTCTTTTGCTCCATAATTATACATCAGCTTCTTGCATATTGTTACAACTGATAATTCTTAACCAGTTCATCAATTAGGTCATGAAGGTATCTATAGTCGTTGGTTTCATGCCCATCCAGCTCATAGAATAGGCAAAACTTCCCTAACCAATTGGCAGGTTCACTCCTCACTGGTTTTCGATAGGGAATCTGCTCCTCGGTAGCTAGTTAAATCCTCTTCAGGTTTCGCTCAATTCTATGTAAGAGGAAAATTTATGTTCCCTTCTTGCTTTGGTCTTCCAAAGCTATCATCCATCTTTTATTTTCCTTTATCCTTATTAAATCCTAGCCCTGATGTTCCGCCATCATCCAAGGCATTAACCTCTTCCTTTTCAGTTTCAACATCCTCTTGATGCAAGTATCTCTCAGCCTCATAATAAAATTTTGCGAGATCCGCCGGTGAATCCCTTTCTACAGAAACTTTAAAATCCATTTTACCAGCAACTCCGAAAACTTCAGCCATCAGAACCACCGATGGGTCTGGCTTATGGACCGCAACAGCTGCCACGTTAAATCCAGTCAAATAACTTCTCATGGCCTCTTTAGCCCTTTGCTTCATGCTCGATAATATCATCACATTCATCGATCATGAAATATGCACTCTAAACTGCCTCGTGAATCTATTCACTAACTCAGTCCATATGTTTATGGAACTGTTTTCCAGCTGTTGGAACCACATATCTGTTAAGTATATTAAATATAAAGGAAACATCGTCCCGTTACTTCTTTAGATGCACCTAACACCTCCATGTGCCAGATGTATCTCATTAAATGAACCGTTGGATTAGTTTTTCCATCATTCATTTTCAACGTTGGCGGCTTGAAATTAGGTGGATTCCTTGCATACCAGATGCTGGGAGTGAATGGATTTCCATTTACGTCATCCAGACTCTGATCTAGCGGTCCACATCTTATTGCTTGTCAAACTATCTCAACAACTCTATCGCTATCATCTAACGGAATTCTCAGCTCCATATTTCCGTTTTGCCCCCCGCTACTATCGAAAACTCTGGTACATACTCTTCTGGTTATGCATCTACATTTTGATTCACATTCTGGTGATCAATATTGTTTCCTAAGCATGCACCATGTGTCTCCAAGTTCACATCAGCCATGTCCCCAAGTCATTGGAGATCGATATAAATCCATGCTCGGGGATCGGTACCGATCCATAACATTTCTCCAGGGATCACCCTGCTTCACTCCATTTCATTTGTAAGGGCATTTGTTCTAGCCTTTAGTCTCTGGTTTTTATTCGTAGAAACTCCAATTGTTCCTAACCTTCTGAAGAGTCCTTCTATCATTTCTCCTTAGTGGGCTATCATTCTGTTATGCATCTCTGCCATCATCATTTCCATCTTATCTTTTGCTACATAGATGGAAGGGAGGTTAGATCCCAAGGACACCTCTTGACTACCCCAATGTCCTTATTAGCTTCCTCCAGTAGTAGTTTTCCTAGTTGATGATCTCTTCATCCTTTTCAATCTTAAGTCTCAAGTTGTTGAATTCAAGTACCTCTCAATGAAAGCACCAAAATGTTTGCACAAAAATGTGGCACAAACACCCAAATGAGTATAGTAGAGGAAGGAGTGAAGAAAGTAAATAAAAACAAGAAATAACAAGGCACGATAGTTTTATAATGGTACGGCCAAGCCTACGTCCACTTAGCTTTGTTGCTAATTTGGTTGCTTTTTACAAATGTAGTTCTAATAGGTCGACAATGATCCTCGGGATAATAAAAGATTATACAGAAATTATTATGGGAGCCAAAAGATCCTTCAAAATGTAGCCTTCCACTTCTATTTGTAGCCGAAGGTCGATGAAATTTGCTAATCCACGATCACACCCATGTTCCTCACTATCAGAGGAAGTTGCTCGAAGAAGGATGTGTCTATGTCATCAATTTCCACGGATTGTTACCGATCCCGGAACTTGTCTCCTGGATCTTGACTTCCTTCTTATGAATTATTGATTTACTTATATCTTGGTTCTTATCATCTAGTTGCATGAGTATGAGCTTGAATTTGATCGAATCCCTTGGTCTGAATGTCAGTTGTCAGTACCTGATTTGTCTATCGAGTGTTTGGGCTGTTTATGGCCAGCAAACCATCATCTAATCACATATTTGAGTTGACGAAAGCTTCGAGGTATGTAATGTGGGTTTGAAACTATGTTGGATACAATGTGGGTATCGGTACTAATCCATGCCAATGGATCGATATCGATCCATACCTTTGTACGAATCTTGGACTTTGGTCCTCGACATGTCAGTGGTTTGGTATGCAAGCTATCTGGGGAGCCTTTGACATGTTCTAGGCTCCATCTATCATTTCTACTCAATATCCGAGTTTGAAAATTATCACTTTGGATTCCTGCTTGGAAATTTATTTGTTTTTTCATTCTTACTCATCCGGAAGTGGCTTGGTCACAAAGCTGGATAACATTATAAATCTTTATTATTTTATTATTTTAAAGTGGAAAAATTAATACTTTAATAATATCTCTTATAACTTAAATATATTCCATATACGAACTTCAATTCATGCATGGTTTCTTTTATTAGACTCATGGAAAATTTTGGACGGTTTGGCACTAGTATTGCTAAGTTTGGAGACAGCTGAAAAAAGTGCGTTGATATGAATTATTTAATTTAATCAATTAAAATTATAAATATATAATTATTGATGAAGAATCATATTTGTTGATGTAAATTATTTTTTATGGATGAACGTTTAATCATTACAATATTTTGAATGTATGTGCATTGACTGGATCATTATTGTCGATTGTAGTGTTTTTGTGTGTTTAATTAATTGTTGGTTTGAATTGGAAAATAATTAGTTGAAATGAAATGAGTTGTAATGAAAGAATTATAAAAATAAATAACAAATATGGTTATTTATATATTTTAAATGGTTTATGTAAATAACGATGATTTAACAAATTTTTCTAAAAGTAAAGTATGGAACTAAATAAGGTTATCACTGATGAATTTTTTGAAAAGTTCATAAATAATAACAGAAATTATATTCAATTGATATTCGGAAATTTTATTATTTAAAATGAGGTTTAAATAATAATATAGTTTCAAAATGGGATTTCATGAAATTTATTATTTTGGTTTAAAATATGATATGTTGGCATATATGGAAAATGGAGAAAAATAAAGGAATTTGAAGTATGTTACTGTTTTGAAAGAATAACTATTATTTTTGAGATAAATAAACGAAGGTATATTTACAGTAAACAACAATAAAATGTTTTAAGAGATTAGTGGATGTGAATATATTTTTTTGATGGCTGTTGAATGCGTGATTGATTGTTAGTTATAATTATCACATATGCTTGATGTTTGATGATGGTATCACATTTTGATTAGTGTATGATATTTTATAATTATTACTACTGGTTGATTGGTAGTTAGTTATGGTTATTTAAAGATGGATGTTGTGTTAATAATGTTGATTGACATAGTATACATTTGGTGATTGATTTGTGTCACTGTCATGACGTGATTAGCACATGATTATATATACTTACATTGGTGATGCGCTACTAAAATGGATGATTAGAATGTATATAAGTATAATTTTGTTGTTATTTTCTTATTTTATGATTAGGATTGGCATTGAATGTTGTTATTGATTGATGGTCATTTGCTGCTGCTACTACTACTACTATTATTATTTTACCTATATGATGATATGCTGAGATGGATGAGTAGAACTACTATTTTTTAACTATTTGCATTGATTGCATTATTTGTGATGGTTTCATTGGTTGTATGGATGATATTGTTGCAATGTACTCACAAGTATTTGGATGCATGAGATATGCAGGAAATAGAAATATATGGGCTTGATCCCTTAAAAGGGGAATGCATGCAGTCTTTCCCTATGCAATAGCCACTGGACCTCTTAGGTTGGGCTGAGGTGTATAGGGTTAAGCGCAGTCCAAACATAGCTGAAACCTTTTTTCCTTTGTTCTATACATACATACATACATATAAGTTTGTAGGTGAAACCAAAGGGAGGAGCAAAGGGTTTGGAAGGAGCTGTATTCAAAGGACAGATCTGTATTTCTCTTGCATCAAAATTTTATAGCCATTTTTTCATAATTAATGTATTGAAAGATGTGTAATATATGATGTACTTGATTAATGTAATCCTTAATTATTGAGATGAGTTTGTATACATATGTATGTGTTGATGTTTAAATTCCACTATGAGGTTTCACTTTTTTTGGAGAAAAATGTGTGATCCTTCAAAAATAGAAAAAAGCACACATGCAACTATATATATAACACAAAGTAAGACGCTGCCAACATGCCTGGCAAGTAGCAAAACTAAATACAGGTATCAACGGAAAAGAACTCATGTACCCCTATAAAGAGCTCTGGCAAGGCCACCACCCATTACGCCCACATATCAAGCTCCAACATGGCCACCGACTAATATTAAGGTGTTAGGAGTACCTGAAAACTAAAGTATAACACAAAGCCAATGATAGGGGAAGCCAGCACCATCTAATAAGGAAGCCCCATGCTATTGACTTGGAAGGGATGAGGATGAGACTAAACTTAAGTGGAACTGCTAATGATCCTGAAAGGAAAACTTTGCTCTAAAGACTCAGTAAAAATGTAAGTAGCGCCTTAACTGAAGAGTGAATCCTCCTGAAAATATGCCGCCATAATGAGATTGAAGATGTACCGAGAAGAGTCCCTCACCGCAATCTACAATCCTACAAACAGCATTCCTGTGTACCTACAAAGCGAAACTAACACCCATCTAGTCCAGACATGTATCTGAAAAATGACTAAGAATATAGTTAGAATGATACACATATATGTATGTAAATGAAATTTTTATACGTATATATATATATGTATGTATGTATGTATGTATGGGTGAGATAGAAGTAAAGATATAAAGGTAAGGCTAATAGGACGAAATAAAGTATAAAGAGAAGAAAAACTAAAAAGAAAATAAAAATATAACAAAGAAAAGACAATAGAATCCATGATCTAAAAAACTAAAAGATCTATAAACCAATACAGACAATGACTAAAATAGTAACTGAAACAAATCTAAAATTATCCTTATGGACCTTCGATCAAAAGTAAATTATGATACACAGTGAAATCATCATTTAAGTTTGAAAAAATATTAATACTACAATTATTAATGTTAAAAATATTATTATTATGCTTAAATAGATTAACATTATTACTAACCTTATTAAGATAATCTTTAAATAGGTTATTTTTAGCCAATTTATATTTTGGATTAGATATCCCATTAAAAAAAATAAAGAAATTATAATAATCAATTATTAAGGTGACTATTATTATTATTAAAAATTCTCCAATTTCTCTAAAACCAAATATACCAACAAGTTATAATGAATAAAGTGTCAAGTAAGAATCTATTATCCTTCTTGAACTTAAGCCTAAAAGTATTCCAATAGAATTCGCAATCAGTAATTTTAGTTATTATATAAAAGTTAAAAATTTTAAGGGTATTATTTAGAATGAAATAAGCATCCATGAAATCATAGTATATATGTTTTATATCTTCAAGATGCAAATTACAAAAATAATAGTTATTATCATTTTGTATATTTTTTCTCTTTAAAAATTCTGTAGTGTTAAGTTTTCCGTGCATAATTAACCACATATGAATTTTAGATTTAGGGGGAGCATTAGATTTACAAAAAAATTTAAAAGAGTGATTGGTTACACTCAAAAAGTTAATAAATTTATAAAAAGAATAGAAGTATATTTCTTATTCTTGTCCCATTCCCAACTAGTATTATCTTTATCATTATTAATATTATACAGATTTAATCTAGTATAAAGCAAAACAAGCTGCCTAAGAGTAGAACTTACTAAAATTCTGTTAAAACTAAAATTCCAAAGAGGGTAATTTTCGGGAGAGAAAACTTCCATAATTAAAGCATCCTTAAAATTACAGATATCATATAGCTCCGTAAATTCTATTCTAAGAGGGATGAATGAAATCAAACGATCATGCCAAAATGAAGTAGAGTTACGGGAACGAACTATTGTATTGGTGCCTAAGTAAAAAATCTCATGGCATTTTAAAATAGATTTACAAAAATTAGAAAATTTACGAATGAATGTTGGAGTAATATGAGATAAATTTCTACTACCATTATATTATTATTTAGTAATGATTTCTTTCCAAGTAGGATTTTTATTAATATCCTTAAATTTCCATAACATTTACCTAACAACGATACATCCATATTACGCAAATTAATGACTCCTAAACCACCATCTTTTTTGTACTTACAAACTGTTTCCCAATTCACTAAACATTTAATTTTATTGTTAGAGTTATCCCCACTCCATAAGAAGTCCATTTTAATTTTATCTATTTTATCAAGCACCCAATCTAGAAAAAGATGCATAGACATCCAATAGATTCGAAGGGCTAATAGGATCGAGTTAATTAGAACTAATCTACGCACTCTCGTTAAGAATCTCCCATTCCAATTAGAAATCCTATTTTTGATTTTATCTACGATTATAAACCTGTCCTCATGTTTAAGTTTAGTAGGTCTAATCAAAAAACCGAGATAGTCAAAAGGAGAATTCATAGCCTTACAACTAAGCGTATTAGCAACTAAATTTTTTATCTTTTCATAATCATTCAATACTAAAACTGAACTTTTATCGAAATTTATTTTTAAACCCAAATGTAATTCAAAACTATATAGAATGAATTTAAGTGTAATAATGTGTCTAGGTAAATGGGAAGAGAAAAGAAAGGTATCATCTACAAATTATAGGACAGATATACTGTTACGCGATAAATCATTACCTACATTTCCAAAAGATCCATTATTAAATGCTTTTTTAATTATCTTAACGAAAACATCAACAGCTAAGTCAAACATAAGAGATGATAAAGGATCACCTTGCCTTAAACCTATTTTAGATTGAATTTTATTACCTAAAATATTATTAACCATAATACTAGAGTTACCAGTTCTAAGTAAATTCATTACCTAGTTAATCCATTTATGACTGGAACCTCTAGCATGGAAAATATCAATTAGAAAATCCCAATCGACTGAATCAAAAGCTTTTGCGAAGTCTAATTTTAAAATTGCATAGGTTATACTATTCTTACAATAGTGATTATTGTATCCTTGAACAACAACCACACTGTCAGTGATATTTCTCCCCTTAATGAAAGCAGATTGTGAACGGTCAATTAGTTCATTCATTCTTATACTAAGTCTATCAGCTAAAACTTTTGAAATAATCTTTACAAAACCGTTGATTAATGAAATAGGTCTAAAATCTTTTAAGTTATTAGCACCTACATTTTTGTGTAGTAAAATAACATTTGCAAAATTAAATCTTCCCACTTGTAAATTCCGATAATAGAAATCGTTAAACATGCTAATTAGATCGAATTTTAAAACATTCCAAAATGTTTTATAAAAGAAAATTTGGAACCCATCCGCACTAGGAGATTTATCACCTGGCATGTCATTAATGGCTTTTCATATTTCCTCTTGAATAAAAGGGTTATCTAACTCAGAAAGATCAACATTAGAATCAGGAGGATAAAGATCATCCCATTTATCATTAATTCTACAATTATTTTTATTACCAAAAATTTCTCTACAATAGTATGTAAAAGCCTTATTAAGATCTCTTTGGCCAACTAACTCAATATTATTCACAATAATGGAAATAATCATATTACTACGCTTTCTACCGTTGGCCATATTGTGAAAAAAATTAGTAATATTGTCTCCTTCATTTATCCACTGGATTCTGGATCCCTGCTTCCACATAACCTCCTCCTTTACTAAAATAGTATTAAGTTCCTCTTTTGGATTAGCGAGTACATTACAATCACCTAGATTTAGTTGTCAGAATTCTTCTATCTTGTTTTTTTTAGAATTTCAGAAAGAATATTTTCTTTTTTAATTTTAATACTACCAAAAACATTTTTATTCCAATTTCTAAGAAAATTCCTAAGATCCCTCAGTTTTAGAACAATAGTTTTTGCGGAATTATTCTCACTTTTTATTTATTTTTTCAACATTTTTAAATTTTTATCTACCATGGTCCACAGTTTTAATATCGAAATAGATGTAATCGCATTTTGACAACACTAATAACTGATTTTATATTTTAGAAATAGTGGGTCATCCCAAATCTATCATAATATAATAAATACATCATTTTAAATATTTCTAATCGAGATGTATCAAGATTGGAAATTGATGCGTCTGTTGAGACTAGAGTACGTAACGCTCTCCAAATGTTGGGCAGTGTATTGTTCATGGTTATTGGGGGCACCAACGAGTTGTGTACCGATACTTATTGGATAACTGTGGAATGACTCACTCGATGGTTTTTTGTTGGTTAATAAACTAATGTCAAACTGGAAATATAAATGTGACAATATTACACCGTTCTCTTGACTTAAAAATACTGTTGAATTCAATGTGGAAACTCCGCTTTGACTATAGTTAAATCCTGGCATGATATCTTTCAAACTACTATAGCTAGGTCGAGTTAAAGCATTGAAAATAAAATAATATTCAATTAAGACTTCGTCTCTTCACTTATATGAGGTTAGTATCATGGTCAAATGAAGTTAACTCAAAGGAAAAGTGTCTGGCAGAGTAGTTTGGCTCATAATAATTGTTATTATTGAACTAAGGACCTTATGTTAGGTTACGCAAGTTGAATGTGGACGATACTAGAATTTTGAACATTACCAAATTTCATAAGTCCTAATATGATATAGTTTGACGAAGAGAATCAGTGTAAATAATTGTTGCTTTTAGGGACCGCTTAAAATAAGTAAAATTGAATTTTACCAAAACCATATGAGCGATATGTTGGCCAAACCATTACACCACTAGTTAAGGTGACGTGTGAACATTAATATTCGAATTATTCGGTATTAATCGTTAACCGAATTTACACCTATGAGTCACACAACCGCAATGTTAAATACTCAACTACCACTTGATTAAATTAAATTATAATTGTTATAAATCAATTAAATTAATTAATATTTATGAATTATTAATTATAAAATTTTATTTGATTTATGTTAATCATTATTGAAAATAGTATGCATATAAAAATTATATATAGGCATATCGATATACGATACCTATGTACGTTTAAATTTGATTTAACTATGAATTATCTAATCTGGTTTGAAGTGGAATAGAAGCACATATAGGCCCACAGAATGGCCAGCCAATACATGAGGAGAGGAGAGGCTTGTAATGATTTTTGTGGGGTTTGAATTAGTAGAGAGAAGGATGGATCTGGATTTACATTTTACTCTCTCCTTTCTCTCTTATTTAAACTCAGTTGCCCTTCACTTTTGTGAATTTTTTCTTTTTTCCCCTATTCCCTACCTCTGGCCATAAGCTCCATAGCCCCCTTCCTTCCATTATTTCAAACTTGAAGCACAAATTCAAGTCAATTTGAAGAAAGGTGTGGATCCCTTTAAATAGTAGCACTTTCGAAAGAAGATCGTATTTAATCCTAAGAGATTTAATTATTCAACATTCGAGGTGTCATTAGTAGGCTACTATAGAGGTAAGTTGTTTGCCACATATTTGTTCATATATATGTTTGTCATTTATTATGCTAATATATTTGATAAGAGTAGCAACGTATCTGAATCCTTATATGTGTTTGTTGTCTACCTAGAATATATATATATATAAACAAGCACATATATATTGTAACTAAAAAGGTTATTTTTCATATGTGTATATATTTTTACTTTTAGCAAAACTTTAAAAAATAAAAATAAAAATAAACACAAATTTTAAAAGTGTTTTGAATAAAAATTGAATTTTTAAATCAAATAAATATTAAAAAAGTTATTGTTAAGTTTTAAACATATTTTTTTGAAATAAAAAATCATGTATATATATTTATTAAATTCGAAAGATATGAATATACACACATATATATACATACATATATATATATATATATACTATTTTATAATATAACGTATTGAACTTGATTTTAATAATTTATAAATATATACATGTATATTTTAATACATACAAATTATCAAATATTACTAAATAATTTTTCAAATAGAATTTTTTGATTTTTACCGTTTAGAAATTTTCATTTTAAATTAAAAAATGGCTGAATCTTTAAAGATTAATCAAATAAATAAATAAAAGGAAAATGGTACACATTCCGAGATTTCAGATGCGTCTAGCACATGCTTCATGAGGGTATTTCATAAGTTTCCATAAATTGATATCACTCAATTAAATATATTAAAATTATGAATCTTTAATATAAAGTGGTTACTTTCCATTTATATACTAATAGATTACTTACTTGCTCCTTAGTTGTCGATATTTCTCAAGCTAAGAATGTTATGTGTAGTACTATTAATATATTGAATAGACGGTGTATGATTGTGTACTATTTGTTTACATTACTCAAGATATGTTTGTTTATACTTAGGCCATTATGAGATGGTAGTTATGAGTGATAGTCTCTTTCGATTTATTGATATTCCCCAAGGTCAAAATTAGATTTGGACAAGGAACCATTGGTTGGGAGTTGTATATGATACAATCGATAATGTTTATCCATCATTTGTGGAGACATGATTTAGTGATATTCCTCAACACCACAATCGCAAGTAAAACGAGTCCTAACACCAATTAGTAAATTTAAAAAAATTCTACATTTGTTCTTAAAGTTTTGAGAAACTTAAAGGGCTAGTAGGGCCTTATTAGTTAAATGAAATGTAATATGTAACCTTATTAATATTCTAAGGACGTCTACTATGCTTAATTTCCTAATCTACTAATTTAAAATTTGTAGAAAATGTCTATACCCAAGTTGTTTTATAAAAACAACAAACTCATAGGACCTAACTACATAGACTGGTTTAGAGAAATAAAGATAATGCTAACATATGGACGTCATGGTCATTAATAACCGAACAGTTTTTGTGTTTTATTTTCGAATATTTTTGGATACACATACAGGTATTGGTATAAAACAATGTTTTATCATCACAATTTTTTATTCCTTGGTTTTTTTATGAACATTAGTACAAAAACTATTTTACGTTGGTCCAAACATTTTCATTTATATTTTTAAATTTATTGATTATGGACGGAGCGGATAAATATCCGATATCCGTCCGTATCCGAAAATTAAACGGATACAGGTATCCGATATCTGAAAACTAAACGGATACGGATATCCAATATCCAAAAATGATTTCGGATACGGATACGGATATGGCACTATCCGTATCCGAAAGTATCCGTTGACAGCCCTAATCCCCATTATTCCGCTGCACCAGCTAAATCAAAGCTTTTTAGCACCCGCTTTAGCAACATTAATATACAAAGGTTGATTTTACTAGTTCTCTTTTATTACAAACCAACAAAGTTAGGGTAAAGAACCAATTTTAAGGCATAAATGCTTAGTATAAGTTGGAAATCTTTTCTGATCACCAAATTTTGTCTACATAAATCATGATATTCTTCGGTTTTTTATATACGATTAGACAATGTTTCCTTTTCCTACACAAATGATGTGAGAATGAGAGTAAATTAACCTTATAACTTGGTTTTATATCTAGTGAACTTTTTTAACCTTCGCTATTGTATGTTATATCCATACATTATCCCTGCTATAACTTTTTACGCCTCTACTGCTATAGAACTACTAAACTCTTTAACTACAAATGGGCTAATAAGAAAAAAATGAATATTGCTCTAGTTGACAATGGTAAGTGTCATTGTTGTCGCAACAAGGGTCACTTAAAAAATAACTGATCGGTGTACTTAAAGAATATCAAAGAAAAGAAGCAAAATAGTTCTGTAGCTTATACAGGTATTTATGATTCAAAATTGTTTTACAATTGATAAATTACCTTGGATTTTAGATACTGGATATATAACTCATATACGTAATTCATTACAAGGACTTAGGAATAGACGTCATGCGACTAAAGGACTACGAAGGCTTAAGTTATTGATGGATCTCTGGTAGATTCAATGATAGTTGGAGCTTACCATTTATCTTCACCAAATGGAATTATTTTAATGATAAATACTTGCTACTACGTAAAAGACTTTATTTATGGTATTATTTCAATGCCAAGATTTTCTAAGTCTGGATATATTTTTCATTATGTTGATAATGTTATAAACATTATGTTAGATGGTATTAAATTCAACGATGATACTTTATATAATGGCACTTATACGATTAATATTAATTACGTCTATTCTATGAATAATTCTTCAAATGTTGACATGAAAAAACTATCATTAACATTGTATGCTAGGTCATATAAGTGAGAAACAACTAAACAAATTGAAAAACAAGGGTTTTCTACTGTCATTTGATTCTAAATCATACGAGTCATGTCTTAGAGGAAAAATTACCAAGCATGTGATATCCCGGAAATTTTGACAATAACAATTTAATAATTTATGTCAAAATTTAATTGATTTGATCATATTGTTAATAATAAATTTGAAATAAATTTATTAATCTTCTTTGAAATAAACATTTAAATTGATAATCTATTTTAAAGGCTGATAAATTGTTTAATATTTGTAGTGTATACATATCTGTATATATTATAACTAGATTAATCTTTGTTTTAAATTTAATGTATATATAGGCCTGTTTTCTTGTTCTAACATTTTTGATAAATTAACATTGGATTCAAATTGATATTAAGCTACTAAATAAATAATCATATGATTTTAATACCCAAGCTAAAAACTTAATTATTTAAAATTGATTTAGTTTAAGTTTACATTTAAAATTTATTAACACAAAGATTTGTTCTATTTTCTTCTAAAATATAGCTTGATGATAATAAAAATAAAAATATTTAAGTAAGAATCAATATAAGAAGTAAAAATAAAATACACCCAAACTACACTTATAAAGTTAATAGAATAATTATATGTACATGTAAAAATGCAAGAAAATAAGTATTTAAGTTAGAAATAGAAATGCATACATATAAGATAAATTCTATAATATTAAACAACATTTTTAGTTAAAATCTAACCACATAATAATTATAGAAAATTCATAACCAATAACCAAAATAACTTCACATTTTGTACCCAAAGTATAAAACAAGTCAGACAAAATATGTATAACCTGTAAGTGATTATGCAAAACCAGTAAAAGAAAATTTTATTAAGTAATAAATGCAAGACCAGGAAACAAGTGAAACTAATATCTATATAACAAGATAAAATAAGTATAACCTGACAAAACATAAACTAGACTTGAAATATTGTAACCTGTGAACTAAATAGGCAAGACAAAACAAAAGAAAATTTATCAACATCAAAATTAATAAGTTAGACAAAGGAAAACACTCTGTACTTAAGTATGACAGCATATACAAGCAAGAATATATGCAAGTACAAGTTAAGAGATATAAAGACAGACTTGGTCATATTTGTTGCCTGCAAAATGTATTTGTACATATTGTATAGAAGTTGAGATAGGCAAGTAATAAAATGAAACCTGTAAGTAAGTATGCTATGACAAGAACAGGAAATAAAACAAAGTGCAGAAAATCTATCTACATACAAGAATATGATAAGTATGAAAACATAAGTACCCTTTTCATTTAATTAGCACACCATTTGGTCCACCATAGATATATGCTTATCATTTCAGCCGAAATCTAGATAAAATATCTCTGACATTAAATAAATAATATGATATAACCACTACATCTTCCTGTATAAGCTTGCTTAACTTATATCTATATATAATACTTTCTGTTCAAAACTGGGTAAAACCAGAAAACATAAGAAAGTTTTTATTTGCAAACTTAAACATCATCATACTACAAGTTTCTGGAAAACAAGCACTCATGTTTCAAGTTATCTGTAGCAAGCACTCATGTTTCAAATACAAGTTTCTGGAATCAAAATAAAAGCCTACAAATACCTTTTCCAATTTTCAAAGAAGCTCTCTGTTTATTTGCAGGTGAGTAACATTATTTAAAACTTAAGTATGTTTCTGAAATAAGTTTGCTTTGCATATATACATATGTATTCCTCTGTGTATTTATGGATGAATGGCCTGTATATATTGTAGTTTCTGTGACTATGTTTTTTTTTGTTTTCAAGCTTGAGTTTGGTTCAAAAATTACTATCCATTGATTTGATAACCTTTAGAACTTAAAATACAAACAAGAATTGTTTCTTTTATCCTTGATTAGAGTTTAAGTTTTTTTTTAGCTGAAATAATTTGTGTATATTACTCTGAAAAATCAAACAACAGAGCAAACATGAATAAGAGAAAAACTAAACATTCTAATTTATAAAATTCAGGATCATAAGTTGAAACCTTAACTTATAACATGATTTTTAAGAAGGAAATCATAATTTTTAGAAAAGGGATGGAAGAGAAATTCTGGTATGAACGAAAAATGGGAATTCGTGAGTTGCTTGTGATCAAGTGGGTTTGAGAATTCGAGAACAGGCATGGAGATGGAGGGGTGAGTGAAGATGCTGGAAAAAATGCGGCGGTGGTGGGAAATTCATCAGAGAGATAGTGGTTGTGATTTTTATTTCAGAACCCTAGTTTTGATTACACATAAGAAATCGATCATTTCTGTGGGGATAGTGGATCGAGTGTATCGAAACTGCGGGGGAAGTTAGCTTGGACGTGGACAAGGTCGTAGCCGGAGTTTCAGAACGCACGGTGGTGGAAATTTTGCGAGCGCGGTGTTGACAGTTTTGATGCAGAAACCTGATTCGCGTTTCCAGGTATTGAAGATTTTCGTTTCAGATTTGAGCTCGCACACTCGATTTTTCTTCGATGACTTCATCATCGTTTCGATGATCGGGAAGTGTTTCTGGAGTGTAGTTCGACATGGGGAGATCGCCGATGATGGCTAGTGGTGGCTAGCGGTGCCGTACACGTGCACGTGCACTGTGGTGCCTGGAAGGTTTTGTGAAGCAGGGGGTACTCGGGGTTTTCAGTATTTTGACTCGGGAATTTCTGCATGCGAACTCGAAGCATCATCGAGCTTGACTCGGAGTAGAGATAGGAGGGGAAACCTGGAAAGTAGTTACAGGGTATTAAACCTGTAAAGTTTAAATTCTTGAAACTGGGTTTTAAATGAAATCTGAATGTTTGACATAGGTATTTAAACAAAAGAAAAGTTTGGATTTCAAAAGAAGTTTGAATCTCATTTTAAAATAAAATAAAGTTTAAAATTTTAAATTATTTGAAATCGCTTTAAAAAGGATTTCACTCGAGTGATTCGAGTGAAATAAATGAAACTCAGTTTGGATTTGTTGCTCGAGTTTCACTCGAGTGATTCGAGTGTCGGACTCGAAGAAATGCGGTGTTTTGCTCGTAAAAAAAATAATTGTTTAACTCGGGTATTTTTAGCTAGGGGTTTTAAACCTGTAAGTTTATTTCAGTTTTTAAAACCGGGCTTTTAAATAATAAAAAAAATACGTAGTTAAAACAAAGTTTAAACCAAGATAAGATTGGATTCAAAACGTAGTTTGAATCTCAGTCTTTGAACAAATAAAGATGTTTTTTTTAAATTTAAAATTTGTTTTAAACTACTTTGAATGATAAGTGCATTTTTAAATTAGATTTGAATTTAATATGAAACCGTGTGTAAATTCCTTTAATCTACTAATTTAAGATAACTATTATTTTAGTTGTAAAATAAAAGAAGTTTGTAATTGTTAATATAAATTTGATTTCATTTTAAACCTAAATTTAAAATGAATTTTAAAGTAAATTTAAATTAAATTTATTAAATACCTTATTAATGATAAATGGATCATTAAATGGGAAAGGTTTAAAACTTAAGAATTGTAATTATCAAATTAACTAAATGAATAATGAGTGACTAGAATTAATTAACTCCGAAATCAAGAGTTAATTTTATTTTAATAAGATGAAAGCTAAAGGTAAGTTAATTGGTAATTAAGGAATCGTTGGATTAATTTTAAATTTATGATTAGTAATCAATTAATGAATTAATAGAGGAAAAATTAATAAGTTATTAAGACTAACTTAAAATGTAAGTTAATTACTTTAGAAAAGTAATTAAAGGATTATAATTAGTTATTGAAGGTCATTAACTAAAATTATGCAATGATAAATTAATGGGCTTATTTTAATAATTAATTAAATGATTTATTTAAGATAAGCAATTGTGAATTGTTAAGTATAATTACTTAACGGAAGTAATTAAGGAATTAATTACTCATTGTAATTAATTCGATTTAATTTAAATTGTTTAAGTTAATTAATTAAGTTTAATTAATTTAAATAATCATTTGTTATTGTGATAAGTATAAATTACTTAGGGAAGTAATTAATGATAATTACTGGATGTAATTACCCAGGAATGATTTAATAATGGAAGTAATTGGAAGATAATTACTTGGTATAATTAATCGAGGGGTTAATTAGAGATAATAAATTATGGAATAATTTATTTATTTGATAAAGTAATTAAGGGTAGTTAATTACTGGATGGGGTTAATCAAGGGTGATTAACACTTTGGTTAAATTAAAGATTAATTACTTAATGTAATTAATTTTAATAGAAAATGTAATTAGAGATCATTAATTATTCTAATTAATGATTTGAATAGATTATTTGGAAATAATTAATAAATGAATTGATTTACTAATGCAATTAATTGAGAAATAATACAATTAATGATAGTAAATAAAAGGTTAATTTCTGTGTTTAGTTAAGGATAACTAATTTGAGATAATAATTAAAGGATAATTACTTAAATACAATTAAAAGCAAATTAATCAAGGACGATTAATTAAATTGAATAATTGAGTGATGATAAATTAACTGATTGGTAATCGATTAATAGTGATATAAGCAATAAAATGGTTAAGTAATTAATTTAATTCACTTTAAGTTAATTAGAGATGTAGGTAATTAATTTAATTCATTTTAAATTAATTATAGCTGAAGTGATTGCTTATATATATTGATTGATGATATTGTTTACCCTGAATGGTTTGAGATCTCAATATGAGATTAATGATGCTATGTATGCTTTGTTTTAAATGTGATGATAATATGAATTATCTGTTATTATGATAATATGCATTATCTGTTGTAGTGATAATATTGATTATCTGTTTATGTTGATGTTGACTATCTATTATGATATTGTGGATTATCTATCTGTGTGTTTGAATTACACTGATAAGACTAAATAGACAACTTGGCCCTAAAAGACACGTTTTGGATTTCGATGAGACCGGGATCGGGTTTTCCACATTTGGAAGTCCGAAAACCACATCGATTCCAAATTAACGTTAGGTCGTGAATCTGAAGTGAAGATGAAGATTCAGAATGCAAGGGTTATCGTCGTTAACTCTGAGGGTGATTCCAAAATGAGTGTAACGAGATAATGCCTTCGGTTTCGTTCGAACCCGGAACGAACTTGTATGGATTGAATGCTTTCAACACATCGTCAGGTGGACGATGAGCATTCTAAGAAATATGTTCTATAAAGGTAATCGCAGCCTCAAGCCTCATCACCGGGAATGGCTAAAACAGGGGAGGTGCAGCAAGGTTAGGTGGGTCATGCCCAAGCAGGACAAGATTTTCCCCTGTCTAGATGTCCCTTTTTATTCGGCTGTGTGGACAGTTGTGAGCTCCAACTGTCGGGGTTGTCTTGTTCGGGACTGTTCAGTAAGGAATGGTTCCGGCCTTGTGTTGCAGGGGATGAAGGGAGTAATCCTCGGTACGGTGATCTAGGCCCCGTACTGTGACGGGCGGTACCCCAGTAGCCCTGCCATTGTATGGAATCCAATCTCCAATAAGTGCCGTACGTATTAGTTGTGCCCAACTATGTTGGAATGTGAGATGTAAGCATTTCAGCTATTTATGTATTTTACTTGAAAACCCTAGACCTATTATAATATCACAAAAAATTCCTATCAAATGTTTTGGTTAGCGTAAGGTAAAAACTTACCCATGTTTATTTGTGGGGAGTCTTACGTGATACCTTTTATTTTCAAAAGGATTTTCAAAGTTAAACAACTTTAACCTGTTACTCATACCAGACCCATGTCTGACCCGGAGTTTATTTTTGTTTTTCATAAACTCTCGGGTACCCAAATTTTTACGGGTAGCCAAGGGATTCAGGTTAGCTTTGACGAATTCTGGAGGAGCAATGGAGCAGGAGGCTTCAGCGTTGTAGATTATATAGTGTTCCGTTGTATTGTTATCTCTGAGTTGTTTATCTGTATTGTATATTGACTTGTATAACTAGACAGGTGTTTATAACTGTCTAGTATGTGTTGTATGATCTGTAACTCTGATATATGAAAAATTTATGTAATAGTTATGTGATTAATATAATTTATTCGTTCCGCTGTGAGATTCTGATGATGTTGTTCTTTCTTCTCTATCTTTTCTATTTTCTCATCCCTTTCTTTCTTCATGATGATTCGTCTTTCTGGGCGTATAAGGGCGGGTCCTCACAAAGCACCCCTTTTGTGGGAGCAACAAAGGGTTAATGAACTCTTTGTCTCATATATAATGATGTATGTGTCCTAATACCCATGGTTATAAAAAATGATTATTCCAACTTTATAACTTTTACATACAACTTCCCAAGACTAGGATATATATATCTTATGAAGAAAAAAAATTGATGCTTATGATAAATTTATTGAATGTAATAAATGAGGTTGAAAACCAAACGAACCATAAGACCAAAATACTTTGATCAGATTGAGGAGATGAGTACGTTAGACAAGAGCTCCAATGGTACCCGGAAGATAGTGGGATTTTCTCTTGCTAGTCCACCGTGTATTCCGAAACACAATGGTGTTTTGGATCGAAAGGATCGAACCTTATTAGACATGGCTTATCCCATGATGAGTAAGGTTGAGTTACCTTCGTCGTATTAGGAATACGCGCTAGAAGATATAGTGCATATGTTGAACTTGATACCCATGAATAACGTGCCTAAGATAGCATTTGAAATATGGAAAACATTTGAAGGCGTGAGGCTATTAGACCTACATTAAGAATGTTGGTCCTAATAAACTTAAGGAAAAATCAGTCTTGTGTAAACTCATATGATATCCCAAGAACTCCATGGAATATAATTTCTAGAACACTAAGGAATAAAAGATTATTATTTCTCAACATGTTGTATTTTTAGAAAAAGAATTTCTATCAAAAGAACAGCAAAGTTGTGGACTTGGATAATATCCGAGAAAGCTAACACGAAGGTTGAACCAATGAGAGAACAAAATTCATTCGTATATGAAAACGCAACCTATTTGGTCTAGTATGGAATTTCACACACCAGTGAGATAATGCAGTTCTCTCGTGGATAGTGAGAAAGAAGACTACTCTTGGATGATGACAATCTTTATCGTTTCAATAAGCATTATAGGGTAAAGACTCTATACTTTGGATTGGAGCTTTGAAATCCTAGACAGATTCCAGTTATGAAAAAGTAGTTTAGAATTTGGCTGATATAACCAAATGGATAAACATCATCGACTGTAATTGGAATTTTAAGAAAATGCTAAATGTTATTAGACAAGTGGAGACATACAAAGCAAAGCTAGTTGCGAAAGGATTTTGTCAAACTCAATGTGTTGATCATGACGAAACCTTTTAGCCCGTAGCAGTGCTTTCCATTTGGATAATGCTAGTTATTACTGCATTCTACAATTATAAACTATGGCAAATGGATGTAAAGATAGAATTTCTAAATGGTGATTAGAACCATCTATATTTGCAATCTGAGGGTTTGAGGTCAGTGGGAGTGTGGCATGGCTTGCAAGTTGTTAAAATACATTTAAGGACATTTTAAGGAGTTGAAATAAGGGTTTTGATAAAGTAATCAAATAGTTTGGTGTTTATCAGAACATAGAGGAAGCATGTGTATACCGAAAGAAATAAGGAAAGGCTATCATGTCATTAGTTTTATACATTGATGATGTTTTGTTGATTGTCAATGATGTTTCGTTATTACAATTTGTGAAAGCTTGGCAATCCAAGAACTTCTCCATGAAGGATTTGGGAGAAGCAGCCTACATATTACGTATAAAAATCTATAGAGATAGATTTTAAGGCTATTAGGTACTGAAAAGGTTCAATATGAAGAATTCAAAGTGTGGAAATGTTTTAACACAATCTGTAATCGTCCTTTCTAAGAAGGATGTTCGTCAAATCGATAAGAAGAAATAGCGTATGAAGAGGATACTGTATGCTTCGGCAATCAGTTCCATAATGTATGGAATGCCATGTATTAGACTAGATATGGCATATCTTAGGATGCATAAGCCAAAATTAGTCTAATCCTAGAGAAAAGCATTGGATTGCTATAAAATGTATATTAAAGTATTTAAGAAATATTAAGGACTTTTCCTAATATATGGGAAAGGAGACCTCCTTACGAAGGGATATACTAACTCTAGCTTTTAGTTTGACATTGATGATTGTAAGTTAGTGTTAGGTCACATCTTTACTATACATGATGGGCCATCGGTTGGAAAAGTTCCAAACTGGAAACGGGAGCCGATTCCATGATGGAATCCAAGTACATCGCGCTCAATGAAGCAACTAAGGAAGCGGTCTAGATGTGCAAGTTGTTAAGTGAGCATGAAGTGATTCCCGACATGGAGAATCCAACGGTATTGTTTTATGACAATAATGTGGTAATGCAGCTCCTATAGGAGCCTAGAGCACACAAGAAATCATGATATATTTTTTGAAAGTTCTATCTAACTAGAGAATTAGTTGAGAAGAAACAGGTTTTGATACAAAAATAGATACCACGCATAACAAAGTAGATCCATCATGAAGGGACTAGCTCAGTCGGTTGTTCGTTAAGCTGATCGAAGGGATGTGACCTTAATTGGCACCAAGTGCAAGTGGGAGAATGATAGAGTTAGGGATATGTCGTTGGGGCAATTTTGTAATTTATTATAAATTATAAACTCTGTAATAAAATCTCATTCAAAATAAAAGGTGCTTTCCTTTCTATTATATACTTATTATAATCTGTTATATTAATTAATTATTTAAATTAAGTATATTTAATAGAAAATCCATGAATGATGTGTTTTGTGATAGTAATTACAATGTATTGTAATCATGAGCAATTTATCAAATTATAATAAACATGTCGTTTTAAATATTCGTAGTCAAGATGTATCAAGGTTGGATGTCAATACTTCCATTGAGACTAGTGTTTGTAACACTCTTCAAATGTTAGATGGTGTATTATCTATAGCTGTTGAGAGCATCGTGGGGTTACGTACTTAAGGTACTGGATAACTATGGAATGGCTCAATTCATAGTCTTAGATTGGTTAATATAACTAAGGTTAAACAAAAAATATTGATGTGACAATATTATATTGTTCTTTCGACTTAAGACTACTGTTGAACTTCATTGTGGAAACTCCATTTTGATTATAGTTAAATTGTGGCCCGACATCCATCAAATGACCATTGTTGGGTCAAGCTGAAGCATTGGAAGTGAAACATTATTCAATAGCAAATTCATCTCCTTGGTTATATGAAGTTAGAATCACGGTCAACTGATGCCAACTAAAAGTCAAAGTCACTGGCTAGAGTATTCGGTTAATAATAATTACTATTATTGAATCAAGGACTTTGTGTTCAGACAATACAAGTTAAATGTGGATGATATTGGAATTTTTCCCATTACCAAATTCTACAGGTCCTAACGTGATATAGTTTTGACGAAGAGAATTGGTGTAAACCATTATCACTATCAGGGGTTATTTAAAATAAATAAAAATAAATTTTAGCGAAACTGTGTAAGCGAAAAATTTGGCCAAATTGTCACTCCTCTAGCTAAGGTGATGTTTGAACGTTAATATTCAAATTATTCGGTATTAATCACTGATCGGATTTGCATCTAAGAGTCACACAACCGAAATGTTGAATACTCCGTCAACCACTTGATTTAATTAAATTATGTTAGTTATAAATTAATTAATATTCGTTAAATATTAATTGTAAAATTTTATTTGATTTGTGTTGATCAGTATTGAAAATAGTACGTATATAAAAGTTATATAAGTACGTGTAGATGTATGTTTAAATTTTATTTGAATGTGAATTTTTTGATCGGTTTAAAGTGGAATGGAAGCATATATGGGCCCATGGAATGGCCAACCAATACATGAGGGAAGGAGGGGTTTGTATTAATATCTATAAGGTTTGAATTGGTGGAGAAAAAAGTGGATTTGGATACATATTTTACTCTCTCCTTTCGCACTTATATAAACTCATTTGCCCTTCACTTTTATGAGTTTTTTTCTTTTTGCTCTCCTTTTCCTACCTCTAGCTGCAAGCTCCATATCCCCTCTCTTCCATCGTTTCAAACTTAAAACACAAATTAAAGTCAAATAAAAGAAAGGTGCATGGATTTCTCTGGCTGGCAGCGCTTTCTAGAGGAGATCAAAATAAATCCAAGGATACACACACACACACACACATTTAGCATTCGAGGTGTCATTACAAGGTCACAATAGAGGTAAAATTTTACTATATATTTCTTTATACATATGTTTTCCATTTGTTATACTAATATATCTAATTAGAGTAGCTTTATGTCACAAATGCTTTATGATTATCCTGTCTAAGAAGAATATATATGTATATATATGTGTGTGTGTGTATGTATGTATTTATGTTTGTCTATATGTGTTTGTATGTATTGTAATTTAGAACAAAAATCTATGTGTATATATTATTACTTTCTACAAGATTTAAAAAAATAGAATTAAAAATTAATTTTAAATTTTTTTTGAATAAAAAATTGGATTTTTAAGTTAAATTAATATACCTAATTTTTTAAAAAAACTACTGCTAAATTCTATAAATATTTTTATTTTGCGAAAAATTTGTCTGTGCGTGTGTGTGCATATTGAAATCGAAATATGTATACATACATACATATATTTATATAATTATAGTATAATGTACTAAATTTGAATCTAATAATTTACAAATACATATACATGTATATTTTAATAAACACAAATTTGCGAACATTATCAAATAATTTTTCATCTAAATATATTTTTTCCATGCGGAAAGTTTAATATTAAGTTTTAAAAAAGGGCAATAAATCTATACTGGTTTATTGATAATAAAAAATAGTCAAATTATAAATATGGGCTAAAATAATAAATATATAGTTTTATATAAAATTATAAATGTTTATATACTAATTTTAATATGTATAACAAAGGGTTGGCAATTAGAACCGAGAACCGCATACCTGAATCGAATCTACCCGAACCCAAACCTAACCTGATGGGTCTAAGGTCGGGTTTAGGTAAAGAAAAATAGCATAAGACTCTATCAAACCTGACCAGAACCGACCCAAAAGATCCGACCAAAAATACATAGAAATACATACTTTTTTAGTAGTATTACCCAATTAGACCTGACCCAAACCAAAGCTAGGGTCGAGTCGGGTCTAGGTTTTTAAAATATATAGTTTGGACCCTAAAAACTCGACCCACCAAGAACCGAGACCCGTTGGGTCGGGTCGGGCCCGTATCCATCGGGTCAGATTTAATTGCCACCCCTAGTACAAATACATATATTATATTTATGGTTTATTAAAAAAATTATGTACATATATATTACTTAATAATATATGATCTGTTTGCAAAATTTAAATTTTGAAATTAAACTTAAGAGATATTTTCTGATCTAGATCTAATTTTCAAATTTGAATTTGAATTTATTTTATATTATATTCACAAAAATTATTTCATATGTATGTGTGTATCCGTGTGTATGATTACTTCTACATTATTATACATACACACACACAAAGTACATGTATATATATAATCAAATATAAATACAATTTTCATATCAAATTAATATATATATATATATATATATATTAGAAAACATAAATGAATATGAAGGGGTTGAGATGTCTATTGTGGTGTAAATTCCAACATTTAGATATGAGCATGTTAAACTATGCACATTGTACATGTTGCATGTGCACGTACATGTGTATATGATATTCATGTACACACTATATTATAGATATGCAATGTCAAAATTATATCCTTTTACAATAAATAAAATAATATGATTTTATAAAATTAATTTAGATAAGATCTAAATCAATTTAGATTTTATATGCCCAATAAGATTCAATATGCTAAAAATTTGAAATTCACCCAATTAACCCACTACATGCTAGCCTAGACATAAATCTCAATATTTATATATGTGTGTTTATACAAGTGCTCATTGTTATAAACAAATTTTCTACAGTCTTAAATGGACTTAAACGAGCGAACTAGATGAACAAACGATGAAGCAATGACCCAAGGGATTTAAAAATATCATATAAGATCAAGAAAAGAAAAAATCAAAAAATTAGTAAAAAGAAGTTGGCTTGAGTTTTTCAACTCGGCGCTTCAGGTCGGACCTGAGTTGTATCCAAGCTAAACCAAGGAAAATGAAGGAATACCGGAGTAAAGAAGTAGCAAATCTAGACAATATGGCTTAGAATTAGACCCGAGTCCATCTTAAGTCAAACTCGAGTCAGACTTTGAATCAACTTGGTACCTAGTTGTAAGTCATAACCAGGTACTGAGTTGTAAGTCACAACTCGGTATGAGTTGTGATTTTCTTTGGTCATATACAGAGAACTCCTAGGTATGACTTGAAGTACTTTAACCTTTGTGCGACTCCAAGCAACACCCAAAGCAAACACTCAAATCACTCGGATTGGGCACCATGTTAGGCTGGTACAGACATGAAGCTCATGATTTTCACCGACGTGATCCACTTCGACATAGTTCACTCCAACATGATTAGAACTATCTAGAATGATGATATGAAGTAACTTTAGAAATATGGAAGTAGATTGAGCAACAAAAATAGTCCGGTACCAAGAAGAATTTACTAGGCGGGGTCCACTTTAGAGCTTTGAAGATGAAGGCTTGCAAAAACACATAGGAACTCATATCGTAAGAAGCAAAAAGAGCTCGGTATCAATAACTTTATGGTCGGTCATTGGTACGACCTGATTCTTCGCCTTGAAACTTGTATGAGGTAACTTATTCTTCATGCTATGTTTGCAGTAGGGATTTGCCTATAAATAGAAAGCTACCTATAACTAGGAAAGGAACTTTGGCACTTTGATTCTCTTATATCTTCTTCTTCTCTTAACACTCCAAAATCCAAGATCCACTAATTTGTGGTCATATTTGAGCTATAACCATTGTATTCTAGAGAGAATCAATCAAATAATAAGATTAAAGTGGACGTAGACTGGAGTATTTGCCGAACCACTATAAAAATTATGTGTTTTCTACTAGTTTTACTTTTTTTTGAAAATGGGTTAATGATATTATAATGGGTTGTGCGGCCTAGTAGCATATACAAATACATTATACAACGGCATAACTAAAGCAAAACATCCGACAAATCAACACTAACTTAAACATTAACTCAAACCTTTCCTAATTTATTTAGGGTTCTTTAGCTTCGATTGCTATGGCGGCTCCTCGGTACTTGACTTCCCGGCCTCTCAACCTTCCACCTCTAGTTCTCCAATAGCAGTTTTTCTTTTGCCTCTAAGTTGGCATGCCTTCTAATTCTTTCGATGTTAATTTTGACATATCTACCAATGTTTTCTGCAAGTATTAACTCATATTTATCCCTATTGTTGGTGAAATCCCTTACATTCCATTCTCTCCAGATATGCCAGATAGTTGTCGTCAAAGCAATTTTCACGATCTCCTTCATCAAGTTCGTGAGATCTGTCCGATCATTCAGGTAGTTTATCTCATCTTCTAAACACAATACTGCTCCTATTTGCATGTTTTTAAGCTTTTGGATAGCCCAACCACGTTTGATATACTTACATTCGAAAAATAGATGTCGATGTGTTTCAATTTCCTTTCTGCAATGGTTGCATGTGCCTTCCTCAATTATACCCCAACTTTTAAGTCAGTCGTTGGTGCTCAGTCTTCCTTTGATAGCCTTATACGCAGTGTGAGGCATTTTAGGGAAATTTGATTTACTCCAAGTGACCTTACACCAGTTGACAGTTTCATAATGTTGCCGATTGTTATCCTAGACTTCACTCAATTTGAATTGACCTTTATTGTTGTTTTTCCAAGCCCATAGATCAATTCCTCTATTTGTGAAATTTGGGATTTCCTTAATTTCTTGTTTTAGATTTCTTGTAATCAATTGTTTTCTGGTTTCCAGTATTTGCTATGAATTATGCTAGCAACTTGAATTTTTAGTGTGTTGTTTGCTGAGAAACTTTCCCATCACACTCTCTCTAGGATACTTTTGTTATTTATCCAAGGGTTCCTCCATAGGTCTGTGTCTCAGCCATTTGCTATTTGTCTTTCCACCGACATTTTTAGTGTCTTCCTTTGTCTGAGAATGTTTTTCCATATAACTGAAGCATTATTATATGCTTTTATGGTCCAAAAATTATCTTTTAAGTATCTTGCTCTCATCCATTTGGCCCACAGATTTTCAGAATTAAGAATTTTCCAAGCTAATTTGAGTCCATAACTCCTTTTGAGTTCAAACAGATTTTTTAGACCAACCCTCCTTCACTTTTAGGTCTACATAGTTCATTATAGTTCACTTTATGAATGCCTCCTTTCCATATGAAATTTGCACAAACTATATTTATCTTAGCAAGTGAGCAGTCTAGTATTTGAAAAGTTTGCAACCAAAATCTAACCTTTGAAGTGATAAAAATATGTACCAATTCCACTCTCCCTGCAAATGACGATAATTTTGATCTCCATCCTTGTAGTTTTTCTCCAATGTTGTCTATCAATTTCCCACATTCTGCGTCTGTAACATTATTATTCGATAGTGGAACCCCTAAATATTTGACTGGCAGTTCACCTTCACCTACTCCAAGTTGCGCTAATATGTCTATTTTATTTTTAGAATACTTGTTCATATAGCACTTGGTTTTGAATTCATCGACTTTGAGACCTGTTAGAGCTTCTAGTTGTTTAAATATTACCTTAATTGTGTTTATCCCCATGTTATTAGATTTGAAAACAACCAATAATCCATCTGCATATATGAGATGGTTGACTTATGGGGTGACCTTATATATGGGTTTAATTAATGATTGGTAACTTGCAAGTTCCATTTGAAGAGAAAACCACTTCATGGCTACCGCAAAGAGATAAGGAGATAGAGGATCCCTTGTCTAATTCCTCTATTAGACTTCCTTTAGGAACCCCATATTTTATCACTGAGAAAGTAGGAGTACACTGCTTTTACTTTTATTACATTAGATTTATACATTTTTGATGATTTCATTTGGTATTGGGGTATTGGACCACCTTCTGCTACAACTTACATTTATTATTATGCTATCATGTTAGTGCATGGATATACTATATATATTCAAGATAAATATTGAATGAATTTAATTAATATGTTAAATTAAATAAATACAAAATATTCTAAAATAAAATATGATTTTATTTAAATAAATAGTTTGGATCTAATGCAACCAAGAGAGATATCTGAGCGGCTATTTAAACATAGATTTAGCTCATGTTGAAATTGGGTCGGCATGCAGTGGTTAAATAGATGATTTTTTTACCCTTTTAGATCTCACTTGGTCTACGAAGCCTAATTTTTTTTAGATCTAATCTAAATAAATTTTAAATAAAATCTTTATATTATTTAATTAATTAATATAAAGATTTGATTTGTTTATATATGTGATATATAATGTGTACATGTGTAACAAATACACACATATGTGTAAGAGCATACTCAACATATAATATATACATGGTTTAATATTCTTATATATAAGTGTTGGGATTTACACCGTAACAGATACGTTAACCCTTTTTTATATGTATTTAATATTTATTATTATTTTAAAATAGTATAATATAAAGTACACACACATATATATACATACATATATATATAAACAAAAATAATTGTGTATAAATTTATTTTAAACATAAAACCAATCAAAGATTCAAATTTGAAAGCAGATCTAGATCCAAAATAAAATCTTATTTGAAATTCAAATTCAAATCAAAATATTATATATTTAATATAAATAAATATATATAAACAAATCTATATTTATATACAAATTAATTATTATTTTATTCGAATAAATGCACATATATATGTGTGTGTATGTATGTATGTATGCATTAAATTTTATAAAATCTAATTTGTAAATATGTAAACCATTAAATATAATTTTAAATAGAAAATAAAATATAATTTTATTTTATTTCTTTTCGATTGATATGGTTTATAACAAAATTAAAGATTTTTTTTATTTTATATCGATGTAGTTGTCAAAGACAAAAGAAAAAAAATTCATATGTATTTCATATTAAAAAATTTAAATTATAATTTCAAATGTAGCTTCTTTCTATATTTATTTATTTGTTTGTTTGTTTGTTTACATTATAACATATTATAATTAAAACTTAAAAATGTATACATATACATACATACATATATACGTACATACAAATATATATATATGTACTATTTAGGATTTATAATATATATATATATAATTTTATTTTACATGTTAAAACATATGTGTATAAAATTTATTAAATATATATATATATATATATATATTTATGTATTACATATAACAACAATTTAAAATTCTAATTCTAATTTAAAATTAATATTACTTCCAAAAAATATATTTGTATGGCTAAAAATAAGATGATCATACACATGGATCTTTTTTTTTAAATATTCATATATGTGTATTTCACAGCAAACAAATATATAAATCATGATAATACATACTTATAATTTATATGCATTCAATGGCATAAATGAGTATATAAATAAATAGGTGTAACTCGGATGTTGTCAAAATTATGGCATTGATATAGCACCTTGAACATTGAAGCAGAAACACTCCTTGAATCAGATTAAATTTCTTCCAAGAAAGGTACTAAATGAAGAAATCACCACACATTGAATTATGTTTTATTAGGTTTGATTTTGGATTAGAAATAAAGAGGGGTGGAGGACAATTTGCTTTGGCCAAAGCTTAGTTGGATGGAGGCTAGAGAGTAAAAATGAAAATGTGACGCCCTACCTTTATACCCTCATTAACAAAGAACACTACAATGAAATGTCATCTGTTAATGTGTAGAATAAGGCTTGTTAGGAGCGACCATCTGTATTATTACTCTGGGCGAGTACCAATAAATTGAATTAACCGAAAATATTTTTCTTTTATAGGAGGATTTAATGTATCCGATCTAGGCACAAAACAACAAAATGGTGGCTTAATATAATTCAGAACAATGCAAAATATAATAGAACATAGAATCACATAATACGACAAAGAAATATAAACATTTCTCATAAAGCGGTTGTGAATATGTATATGATACATGATGTGAACTACAAAAGGTAGTCATAAAAGATCCATGATATATGTATAAAATATCTAAGACAACATAAATGAATATACATCAAAATAAATCTTTATTTGGACATACAAGAAGGACTACAACATAACTAGGCTACAAGTTTGCTAAAGCATAGGAAGAAGCCTCAAACAAATCCAACTCTAAGATCATCATGCTAAAGAACCTTTAATACCTCGGTCTAACTCGAGTATTATATAAAGGTAATAAATAGTTAGTCTAGTCTAAGTCGAATCATTGTGAGATAAAAGTGATGATAGATTACAAGTAGTAATAGGAACATAAAAACTCACATAGAGTTAACATGAAACTCATATAAAGTTAAACAAAGAGGAATATTATCCTTCTTAAAGTTATTCACCAAATCATAAAACCATTATAAGCTTATAAAAGCAAATCTCATAAAATATTTGGTGAAATACAAATTTCATAAAATCTAGAAAATGAGATTTTTAAATGCTTATAAATAGTATCAAAGTGTTTTAATAAAAATAAGTGTTAGAAATCTTTATGCAATATAATTGAACTACTCCAAAATTAATTTATAAATAACTTGAAATATACTTATTTATTTTTCAACCAAAATTGCGGTTTATTGAAAACCAACTGTCAAAAAACACAAATGTTCATATCATCAAAATACAAATTAAACCACTGAAATTCAGCAGTAACTAAATATATCAAAAATGGAATTTCTTCCATAGACCACAAAGGCATCAATATGCAATTATTTCCATTGACTCAAAACTCAAAATTCATATTTGAAAATCATCGGAAAATAACATTAAAAATTTAAGCAAAATCTAATTTTAACATTTAGAAAGCAATAAACTGATAGTGAGCACACAAGGAGTATATTTAGAAAACGCTAACAGTGATCACCAAACAAAGATCAATAAAAACTATTACTTTCACCAATCAACCATATGATAATGAATCTAGACTAGAAGTGTGAGGATTACTCAACTTAACATCCCAAAATTGCAAGCAATCAACACAAGGCCAAAATTCGAAATTTTCTGCATTTTTGTCCTCAGTGCAACAAGGATTTGGAATAACAAAACTAGGTATTTTCCTACGAAAATTTATAAAAGGTGTGTTTATGAGTTGAGAATAACATATCCAAATTTTATATTTTTATGATTTTTCTGTAATTAGTTATGAATTTTCT
Organism: Allium cepa; assembly: GCA_030765085.1. Classification (NCBI taxonomy): domain Eukaryota; kingdom Viridiplantae; phylum Streptophyta; class Magnoliopsida; order Asparagales; family Amaryllidaceae; genus Allium; species Allium cepa. The sequence goes on from CM060941.1 coordinate 516,507,523, forward strand.
ACTGTCCTTTGTTTTCTGTCCAGATTTAACCCGAAATCCACTTGAGAAAAGAAGAACTTTGGCCCATCAAAACTAAACCAAATGCCACAAAATTTTGAGTAGAGGAGCTGTAATGTGTTAGCAACAATATATCCAAAATTAATAATTTTTATGAATTTATTTGATTTGTTATGATTTTTGAAGCAGCTAGGGTTTTACGAAATTTTTCAGAAAATGGGGTTTGCTCTTTGATTTGGTTTGAGAAGAAGGTAGAGATAATTTGTGTTTTTTGATTTTAGAGATATGGAAATGAGATGAACGTATTTTCATTTGTTTAAGTGCTAATGGGCTTTAGGATAACATGTAGATATCCAATAAGAAGTGTTGCTAAATTCTTTTATCACAAGGTGTTGCTAATTAAAACTTTGAATTATAAAACATTTTACTTTATATATAAACAAACTTGTATATATGTGTGTGTGTGTGTGTGTGTGTGTGTGTGTGTGTGTTATAAATTCAACCTCTCAAATTTGAACAAGCTCTATAAAATAAAATCTTTATTTTATAAATTACAACATCTTTAAATTTAATCAAACCGTATTTTCCATAATAAAATATATTGTTATTATTAACGTTGTAAAAATACACCGTTTGTGTCCAAAATTTAATACAACTTTTAGAATAAAAATTGTTCTTTATAGTTTTACCAAACTAATCTATTTATGGAAAAAAATCATATCTCAAATGTTGAAATTATTTCCATTATTAATAAAATTTCACAAATACCCATTTTTAGTACAAAATTCATTTACACGAACTCAATACAAATAGATTCTCCAAACTCTAATTTAATTAACACTAAAAATTACCAAATCTCTTAGTTATTTAATTATCACTAAATTAAATTATTCCCCTAATTTAATTTTAGGTAATCTAAACCAGGGTTGTCACAAACTCTCCTCCTTACCAAAATTGTGTCCCCACAATTCTCTATGAAGAAATGTCAATAACAATTCTCAAACAAATACAACTTTCAAAAGATAAATAAGCAATCGATAGAGGATGAAACATCACTAATGAGTAGTAGAGGATAATATAGAATGCGTTCAACCTCTAAAGTAACAACATGACTAGGATTATACTCCTAAGTCAAATCGAATGAGATCAAAAAATCTTGAAGAGATCCAGGCTCAAGAGCACAAATCAGAATCTCTTAGACATTTTTGAAAATGGGATACAACAATGACATCAAGAATAGCAGTAAATTGAGCTTAGGAAAAAAGACTCAACAAGCAATTAGGACAATGATGTAACACCCCTAATTTTTAATGACATGATTAAGGAGATTTAATTAGATAAACTAAATAGAATAATGTGATAAGGAGATTGAGGTCTGAATAAAACAATTATAGGGCCATGCTTAAACAATTAAATAGGCTTAAAATGGCTTATATGTTATTAATTAAAAACGTGGGGACATTAGCAAATAGTCGCACCTTATGATTCACGGCTATATACACACTCACATTTTTTTTACCTTCATTCTGAAAACCTTAAAATGCAAAGTAAAATAGAGGAGCCAGCCATTATAATGGAAGAAAAGGGGAAAAATTAAATCAAAGCTAAGGGAATTAATCTTCAACAAATCTCAAATCCCTTATCATATTCATGGTGAAAAATAGTTTATACCATTTCTATTTTGTTCTATGATTATACGTTTTTGAATTTAAGACTAAATTCATTTTTATGCTAATTTGGATGATGATATGCTTGGATTATAATTTGTTTGATTGAAACAAAATTGTTTAAGCGGAGATTTATGTGGTTTTAGGGAAAAATCGATAGAAATTAATTTTTGAATGCCATGGAAAAAATTTATGTTATGTAAAATATGATTTAGAAGACGGGTTTCAACTTCTGTAATTTTCCAATCTATGAAAAATTTAATATAAATTTTTAAAGGAAAATATAATGAAATTGGTTCAAAAATTAATTTTGATTATTCCAGGAGGAATTTGGGTCTGAAATTTTATTATTTTAGTAAACATGATGAAAGGGAATTTCTATAATTTTTGAGGATTTTTCGTAATTGATTTACTATGGAAATTAAATTGTTTTAGAAGGAAGGACTTATTTGCATTACTGTTTTTGCGTAATGGAAGGGCTTACTTGTTAAATTTTCATTGATTTAGATCTGATAATAAGCGATAGTTATTTTGCATAGAATTTGAAAATTTTAAGGCAACTAATCAGGTATTTACAAATAGGCGGGTTAGTTATAAAACAATTACTAAATTTAGCATTAATTTAGCCTTTTCAATAAAAAAGTTGGTCCCTCCTCTTTTGAAAGTCACTTTCGGCCCAATGATTTTGCCTCGACAAGGCCAAAACCAATACTCAGGGTGTCTAAAGCATTGCTTCCGATGGGGTCGAAACCTTAGTTCTACTTTCAAATGATAAAGCACCTGCCCATTTTTATTACAACCTTCGTAGGAGTCGACACATATGCTTTTAAAAGGGATTTTTCTAATTAGCTTTCGAAGGGGCTACTATCTTATGTTTTAAGGTATAAGCTTTCGACTGAGATCATTTACTTATGAAACAATGCTTTCGAAAATAGTGGTGCCGACCTAGTCGAAACTCCGATGTTGTTTCTATATCTTTTGAGTGTGTTGAATTCATCAATGCTTTCGAAGGATAGTTTTCGTTTTACAGTTATACTAAGCCAGCTTTCGAAAGGGTTCATGGATCTCGAAGGCAATGGTTTTGAAAGCGGGTTTTGAGCTTAACCTACAAAGTTTTACTTAAAGGTTTTGAACCTTTCGTATGGATGGTTTCGACGTCATAAAATCTTCCCCAAGCAATTTTATTAAAGGTTTCGAAAGAGATACTTCCGTATATAGCCACTTCAAGCCAAACAATGTTTTTAAAAGCGAACCCAATGGATCCGAAAGTTCATTTGATTTCAAAGCTATGTTTCTAAGGATTTTTAAGTAACGCTTTAGTACTTTAGAAAGGTATATACTTAGTTTTTGAAAAGAAGTTTACTATGCTTTTGAAGGAGGTTATCCATAGGTTTCGAAAATGTTGTTTTAACGTTTCAAAACAAATAATCCGGTCTCAATTTAAAGGAAAAACCATGGCATAAATAAATAATTTGAAATTGACTTTTTAAAGAAGTTGTCCTTGATTAACAGGTTAAAGGGATTATCTAAGTTTATATAAAGTGATTTCAAGGACTTAAACCATAGGCATTGGTATTATTATGTTGTTTTGACTGCTTCTTTATATATTTATTCACACTGAAATGAACCCATAATGGTAACGTATAGAAGGGAAGAATAACCAGCTAGGTTGATCCAGTAGTGAACATAAATTAAATTAATTAAAGATATTAACAGGGGCCAATAGGTTCATAGTAAGCCCATGAAAACTATGTACAAACAAAGATGTCAGGGAGGTAGGTTTATATTGAACCCATGAAAACTATGATTTTATATTGGAAGGGGTCAGTAGGTTTGTAGTGAACCTATGAAAACTATATCTGGATTATGATATTGACAGAAGTCAATAGGTTCCTAGTCAAGCCATGAAAACTTGGATAAGAGGATAGATATTGGAGGTACCAATATGTTCAAGGAGAACCCATGAAACAGTAAAGATATTGGAAGGGGCCAATAGGTTCTTAGTTTTCCCATGAAAATTATGAAATCGAATAGGGAGTCCCTATACATTAAACACGCTACTAGTAAGCTCATGAAATATAATAAGTTAATAGTGACCCTAGAAACTATAAGTAAGATAGATAGTCAGAATGAGTGGGGATGGTTAATCTAGAATTAAATGATTTGTTTGCATATCATCATATTATTTTGAATTGTTTTGACCATTGTGGTTGTAGGAGCACTGTATATGATTTTTTAAAAGTTTTTAGGATACTAATAAAGGGGAACCCATTCCATTAAGCGGCGTGATCTCATTAGATATCTAAATGGTAGATTATTATTCATACCAGACTTTATGTCTGGCTCAAATTTTTTGCTTTCCCCTTAAAGACTTGAATACTCAATTGATTTTGAGTAGTTTGAGGGTTAAGGTTTTCAAGTTCTAGTTTTAGACAAATAAAGCTTCCGAAGAGGTGCAGGAGGCAAGTTAGTTAATAATAGTTATTTATATTCCGCTGCGTTCTAGATGCAAAGGAAAACCTATTTTACTGCCTCATTACATACTCTGACCAACCAAGGGTACTTCTTAATATGTCGCACTTGGCGTATGTTTTAATAATTTATTTTTTCTAACCGTGGTTACGATTGTGGGATTATGTAATGAACTTGAAATGTTTTTGAAAAGGAATGTGGAAAGTGTTTTGATCTTTTAAAATTTATTCGTATTCATGTGTTTGTGTATCAATGTACCTAACATAATCATTTTTGGTCGTTAAGGATTAATAACTATAGATGACTGCAGCATCCGTAGCCATTAGTTTTGTGCCTCCAAGTGAGGGATGTTGCAAGTTGGTATAAGAGCATATGTTTATGAAACTTAGAAGGAATTTAAGCCTAAAGGATTTTTAGATATATTCTAATGAATCGAATAATAAGATCAGGGTTTGGGTTAACGCTATAGTAACGTACTTGTATTTGATACACACACGCACACACAAATATATATATATATATATATATATATATATATATATATAAGTACATATTTCCCTCTTGCTTAGACGATTCTTCTGTATCTTACTGAGGCTTGTACGTAGATTTACAAGAAAGAAGATATGAAGGCAGGAAACGGAAGAGGAAATCTCGATGGGGGAAGCACCACAACTAATGGAAATGCTCGACCCTTGAGGAATCCAAGTCGACGGGATAATGCTAACCAAAATGTAGATGTCAATGTGGGTGATGGAAATCCACCAGTGGATATGGGATTGAAGTATCAGTTCTTCGTCAATATAATGCAAGCAAGAGTTGCTGCTGGAGTTGTTGGAAATGTTGGAAGAGCTAATCATGTGGCTCTAGTTGGGAATAACTATGCTAAGATGAGTAGAGACTACACCAATCTTGGTGGGAAGCCATTTATAGGGACAGAGAATGCCATTGAGGTAGAGAATTGGTTGTTTCATTGTGAGAGAATATTTTCTAATTTGGATTTAGATGATGAGTAGAAGAGAAGGTGGGCCTCTAAGCAGTTGCAAGGGTCGGCACTTGATTGGTGGAATAGTGTCACTGTCGGAGTTCCAAAGGAGGAATTAACTTAGGCAGATTTTCGAGGGAGATTTGAGCAAAGGTTCATGTCTGAGGCAGCTAAATCGGCGTTGTTGAGGAATTTTTTAGATCTAGAGCAGGTAGAGATGTCGGTTGTGGAGTACACTGCTAAGTTTGATGAGTTTTCCCATTATGGATACAAATTATAGACACCGTTATCATGAGAAATGAGAAGTTTATTAGGGGACTAAGGGCCGAGATTGCTAGGGCAACCCTGCCACACCTTCGTGATCCTAGTAATTTAGTTATGGAGAAGGCAATCCACCATGAGGAGATGCTTGCTATTTATGCTAGAGAGAAGCTAGTTGAGATCTTGGGTTCTTTAGGAAAGAAAAGAAATTTCTTTAAAAAGAAGGGAGCCTAGAAGGAAGATGCTACGAAGAAGTCAAATGCTGGCTCAGTTTGTTTCAAGTGCCATAAGAAGGGTCATTATGCGAATGAGTGCTGGTCAGGTAATGGGAAGAAGGCTGTAGACAAGAAGAATGTAAAGTGATTTAACTGTGATCAAGTTTGGCATTACAAGATTCAGTCTCCCGAGCCAGTCAGGGCAGACAAGGGGAAGGTTTTTGCTATTGGATCAGCTAGGCCTACTACAGCAGATAAAGGGAAGACTATAATGGAAGGTACGCTGTTGATTCAGAATATACCAGTTAGGGTACTTTTTGATACCGATGTATCACATTCATTTATATCTCAGTGTTTGGTTGATAGAATTTGCTTAGAACCCACGTACCTTGTTACTTCCTTAAGGGTTGTGAATCAAATAGGAGGATATGCAACTTTAAGGATGAGATGTGGCCAGTTAGAACTTGATTTGTTAGGTCATAAGTTTGTATGCAGCTTGTATGCTTGATTTCGTAGATTTCGATTTCATATTGGGTATGTATTAGTTGGATAAGTATGTGGCTAGAATATTTTCCCAAGATAGGGAGATATCATTGAGACAACCTGAGAGTCATAATCAAGTGATATTCTCAGTGGAGAACTCTAACTAGAGTGTTTGTGCTTTCCTAAGTGATATGGAAGTGGGAGAAGAGTTAAGTTAGGTTCGAGTTGCAAGGGAGTTTGCAAATGTCTTTGAGCCGATCACAGGATTACTGCCGAAACAGGCTATTGAGTCTCAGATAGATATTGTGCCAGGAGCTGAACCTGTGAGTAGACCACCTAGTAGGATGACACCGACTGAAATGAAGGAATTAAAGGTTCAGCTAGTGGATCTTGGAGGAAGAATTTTATTAGACCCAGTAGTTTATCTTGGGGAGCGGCCGTTGTATTCGTGAAGAAATGGGATGGGTCGTTGAGGATGTGTACCGACTATCGTTCGTTGAATGAAAGGATGACTAAGAATAAATACCTTTTTCCAAGAATAGATGATCTGTTCGATTAGTTGTATGGAGTCAGAGTGTTTTCCAAGTTAGATTTGGCAATAGGTTTCCATTAGTTAAGAGTGGTAGAGGACAGTATTCCTTTGACAGCGTTTCAAACTAGGTATGGTTTGAATAAGTGGTAAATAAAGTCATTCGGGTTATCAAATGCACCTGCTTTCTTCGTGGATCTGATGAAACAAGTTTTCCAAGAATACTTGGATAGATTCATGCTGGTTTTTATAGATGACATTTTAGTATACTCTAAGAATGAAAGGGAGCATAAGCATCACCTTAGAGTAGTGCTTGAGATGCTGAGGCAGTATCAACTAAAAGCTAAGTTTTCCAAGTATCATTTTTGAAAGAAAGAGGTTAAGTTTCTTGGTCATGTAGTTTCAGAGAAAGGGTTGTCAGCTGATCTAGATAAGATCGAAGCTATTAATAATTTGAATAGACCAGAGATGGTGACTGAGATAAGAAGTTTTATTGGACTTGCTGGCTATTACCGGAGATTCATCAAGAATTTCACGCAGATAGCAGCGCCTTTGACTAAGCGAACCAGGAAGGAGGGGAAGTTCGTCTGGTCCAACAAATGTGAGAAAGTATTCCTTAAGTTAAAACATTTGTTGACTAATGCACCTGTGTTAGTAGTTCCAGACGGAAAGCAAGGTTTAGTGGTGTACACCTATGCATGTGGAATTGGATTGGGAGCTGTGTTGATGCAGAAGGGTAATGTGATTATGTACGCTTCACGATAGCTTAGACTGCATGAAGTGAGATATCTTACTCATGATTTAGAGTTGGCTACGGTGATCTTCGCATTGAAGATTTGGAGTCATTATCTCTTAGGGGAGAGATTTGAGCTATACATAGATCATAAGTCTTTAAGGTATTTATTCTCTCATAAGGAGTTGAATATGAGACAACAGAGGTGGCTGGAGTTTTTGGCAGCTTATGATTTTGGTATAGAGTATATTCCAGAGAAAGGGAATAAAGTAGCAGATGCTTTTAGTAGAAGACATCAAAATGTGGTGTTAGCTATGTTGGAAGAGTGGATGTCTTTAGAAGCTTTGACTACTTGTAGTATGCAATTAAGATTGACTACTAGTTCTAGTTGAAGTACCGCTGTGTCTATTTGGAAGTTCAACCAGTGTTGATCAAGAGAATTTCTTCTAAGTAGAAAGCAGATCCATTATTAGCCGAGAAGATTAGAAGGCTGAGGTTGGAACCGAGATCTATGATCTGAAAGATTTTACTCTTTACCAGAGGGGATGGTTAAGAAAGAAGGAACGGTTGTGTGTTCCAAATGTTGAGGACTTGAGGAGAGAAGTTCTTGGAGAATGTCATCGATCCAAGTTTAAGATTCATTTCGAGGAACCAAGATGTATCAAGACATGAAGAGAAGCTTCTATTAGGAAGGAAAGAAGAGGGAAGTTGGCTTGTGGGTTTATCAGTGTGTAAACTATCAACAAGTGAAAGTCGAACATCAGAAGCCGAGTGGATTGCTTCAGTCTTTAGAGATTCTAGTTTGGAAATGGGATTCGATATCCATGGATTTTATAGATTGATTTCTAAGGTCAAATAGAGGAAATAAAAGTATATTGGTCATAATGGACAGGTTGACCAAGATTGCCCATTTCATTCCATTTAAGTCAACCAAGACGACACCTATTTTAGCTAAGTTCTTCATGAAGAACATAGTTGGACTTCATGGAGTTTCTAGTAGCATAGTTAGTGACAGAGATGCTTTGTTCACTAGTGAATTCTAGAAGAGTCTACTGGATGTATTAGGGACCAAGCTTAATATGAGTACTGGATATCACCCTCAGATGGATGGGTAGATAGAGAGAGTCAATAAAGTACTCGAGGATTTGTTGAGAGCTTGTGTATTGGACTTTGGTGGAACTTGGGAAGATCGCCTATATTTGGTTAAGTTTTCCTATAATAAAAGTTATCAGACTACTATAGGAATGCCGCCTTTTGAAGCTCTGTTTGGAAGACCATGAAAATCACCAGCATGTTGGTTGAAGACCAGAGACAGATTAGCCTTAGGTCCGGATTTGGTAAAGGAGGCGTTAGAGAAGATTGAGTTGATCCGAGAAAGGTTGAAGGAATCTCAAGGCAGAAAAGTTATGTAGATAAGAGGTGTAAAGACCTAGAATTCTCAGTTGGGGATGAGGTTTTCATTAAAGTATCACCGATGAAGTGTGTGGTACGGTTTGGGAGGTCAGGGAAACTGGCACGAGATATGTTGGTCCATTTCAGATTACAAGGTATTTGAAAGCTCGCATATGGAGTAGGATTTCCAAGCAGTATGGCCGGTGTCCATAATGTGTTTCATGTGTCTCATCTTTGCAAGTATGTGCATGATCCAGAGACTATTATTCCTCCAACAGGGTTGGAAGATTTGACGGTAGAGCCTAATTTGAATTTTGTTAGACTACCAGTTCGTGTTGTAGTAAGAGATGAGAAAAGATTGAGAAACAAGACAGTCAATTGGTGAATGTTCAGTGGAATGACAGCGAGAAAGACTGTACTTGGGAAAGACCGTACTTGGAAGATAGAAGATAGGATTCGAGATAATTATCCCAATCTGCTTTGAGGGTATGTGTATATTAGATTTATATAGGTAGTTGCTAGTCAGATAGGCTAGTATGGTTGTTAGGAGTCATTACAGATGATTTCTATGTTTAGTATTTAGTCCTTACTGAATTTCAAGGACAAAATTATTTAAGGACGGGAGCCTGCAACACCCCTAATTTTTGATGATATTATTCAGGAGATTTAATTAGATAAATTAAATAGAATAATATGATAAGGAGATTAAGATTTGAATAAAACAATTTTAAGGCCATGCTTAATCAACTAAATGGGCTTAAAATAACTTACATGTTATTAACTAAAAACACAGGCATATTACTAAATAGCCGTGCCTTTTGATTCATGGCTATATACCCATTCACATTTCATTTTCTCAGTTTTTTGCGTTCACTCTTAACATAAAGCTAAAACGCAAAGTAAAATAAAGGAGCCGGCCATTATCAAGGAAAAAAGGGGAAAAATTAAGTCAAAGCTAAGGATCAAAGCTAAGAGAATAAATCTTCAACAAATCTCAAATCCCTTATCATATTCAAGGTGAATAATAATTTATACCATCTCAATTTTTTTTCTATGAATATATGTTTTCTAATCGAAGATCAATTTTTTTATGCTGATTTGGATGATGATATGTTTAGATCATAATTTGTTTGATTTAAACAAAATTGTTTAAATGGGGATTTATGTGGTTTTAGGCCAAAACCGATTGAAATTTATTTTTTAATTGCATGGAAAAATTATATGTTATGTAAAACATAGAGATGGTTTTCAATTTTCGTAATTTTCCAAGCCATGGAAATTTAATATGAATTTTCAAAGGAAAATACGATGAAATTGGGTTAAAAATTTATTTTGATTATTCTAGGAGGAATATGGGTCTGGCATTTTAGTATGTTAGACAACAAGATGAAAGGGAATTTCTGTAATTTTTGGGGATTTTTCCTAATTGATTTACTATGGAAATCAAATTGTTTTAGAAGGAAGAACTTATTTGCATTATTATTTTTGCATAACGGAAGGGCTTAATTGTTAAACTTCCACTTATTTGGATCTAATAATAAGAGACAGTTATTTTGCAAAGAATTTGAAAAGTTTAAGGAAACTAATTAGGTATTTACAAATCGGCAGGTAAGTTATAAAACAATTACTAAATTTAGCATTAGTTCAGCCTTTTCAATAAAAAGTTTGTTTCGCCTCTTCTAAAAGAGACTTTCCCCCCAATGCTATCGTCGTGACTCAGCCGAAACCACATGCCGAAACCCACCCAGTTGAGGCCAAAATATAAGTTATCACTTAGATGGCATGTTGTGGATTGGAGGAAAGGTGGAAGTCAGGGTGTCGAAAGCATAGCTTTCGATGGGTAGAACCTTAGTTCTACTTTCATATGATAAAGCGCCTGACCAGTTTTATTAAAAGCTTTCGAAGGAGTCGACACATATGCTTTCGAAAGGGATTTTTTCTAAATAGCTTTCGAAGGTTTTACTGTCTTATGTTTTAAGGTATAAGCTTTTGAATAAGATCATTTATTTATAAAATAATGCTTTTGAAAGTAGTGGTGCCGACCTAGTCGAAACTCTAATGCTGTTTCTATACCTTTCGAGTGTGTTGAAGTCATCAATGCTTTTGAAGGGTAGTTTTTGTTTTAAACTTATACTAAGCCACTTCCTAAATGCTTTTGAAAGGGTTCATGGGTTACAAAGGCAATGGCTACAAAGGGGGGGTTTCGAGGTTAACCTTCAAAGTTTTACTTAAAGTTTTTGAAGCTTTCGAATGGATGATTTTGACACCATTAAATCTTCCCCAAACTATTTTATTAAGGGTTTCGAAAGAGATACTTTTGTATATAGCCACTTTGACCCAAACAATGTTTTTAAAGGCAAAAGCCAATGGTTTCAAAAGAGTTACTTTCATTGGTTTCGAAGCTACGTTTCTAAGGATTTTTAAATAATACTTTAGTACTTTCGAAAGGTATATACTTAGTGTTTTGAAAAGAAGTTTCTGATGCTTTCAAAGGAGGTTATCCAGGGGTTTCGAAAGTGATGTTTTAAGGTTTCAAAACAAATAACCCAATCTCACTTTAAAGGAAAAACCATGGCATAAAAAGAGTTTTGAAATGGACCTTTTAAAGAAGTTTTCCCTGATTAACAGATTAAAAGGATTAACTGAGTTTATATAAAGTGATTTCAAGAACATCAAACCACAGGCGTTTGTATTATTATGTTGTATGACTGCTTCTGTATATATTTATTCACATTGAAATGAACCCATAACGGTAATTTAAGGAAGGGCGGAATAACCAGCTAGGTTGACCCAATATTGAACATAAATTAAATTAATTAAAGATATTAGCAGGGGCCGCTAGGTTCAAAGTAAGCCCATGAAAACTGTGTAAAAACAAAGAAATCAGGGAGGCAGGTTCATATTAAACCCATGAAAACAATGATTTGATATTGGCAGGGGTCGATAGGTTTGTAGTGAACCTATGAAAACTATATCTGAATTATGATATTGACAAAAGTCAATAAGTTCTTAGTCAACCCATGAAAACTAGGATAAGAGGATAGATATTGGAGTTACCAATAGGTTCAGGGAGAACCCATGAAATAATAAAGATATTGGCATGGGACAATAGGTTCTTAGTTATCCCATGAAAACTTTAGATTTAGACAGCGAGTCCGTATATATTAAACATGTTACTAGTAAGCCTATGAAAACTAATATGTTAATGGTGACCCTAGAAATTATAAGTAAGACAGATCGTCAGAATGAATAAGGATGGGTAATCCAGAATTAAATGATTTGTTTGCGTATCATCATATTATTTTGAATTATTTTAACCATTGTGGTTCCAGGAGCACGGTATATGGTTTCATAAATGGTTTTAGGATGCTAGTGAGTGGGAACTCATTATGCTAAGCGGCACGGTCTCACTAGATGTCTAAATGGTTTGGGATGGTAGATTATTATTCATACCAGGCTTTATGTCTGACTCGAAGTTTTTGTTTTCCCCTTAAACTCTCGGGTACTCAAATGATTTTGAGTAATTTAAGGGTTATGGTTTTTAGGTTCTCTTTTTAGACGAATAATGCTTCTAGAGACGTGCAGGAGGCAATCTAGTTAATAAGAGCTCTTTATATTCCACTATGTTTTGTATGCAAAGGCAAACCTATTTTATTGCCTTATTATGTACTCTGATCAACCAAGGGGACATCTTCATATGTTGCTCTTGGCGTATGTTGTAATAAGTATATTTTGTTTGAACGCGGTTATGATTGTGGAATTATGTTATGTACTTGAAATGTTTTTGAAAAGAAATATGGAATGTGTTTTGATGTTTTAAATTTTTTCCAAATTCATGTGTTTCTGTTTATCAATGTATCTAATATTACTGTATTTGGTCGCCGATGATTAGTAACTATGGATGACCGCATCATCCGTAGCCGTTAGTTTTAGACCTTCAAGTGAGGGATGTTATAAATGCATTTAATAATTTGAAACGCATAATTTACATTAAAGAAAAATACAAATAAGAGCGAAGTTTCTTTCCAAAAAAAATTATTTTTTTTAAAGCATTTTATCTGATGCTTTTAAACTTTTTAGTTTATAACCACAAACATTATTTTTCCTCTTTTCCAAGCTTCTTTTAATGTTAACATCTCGAAATTTCAAAATTATTCATTTCAAAATTTTGTTTTTCCGAAGTCCTCTTCTATTATGATTTAAAGTAATTAAGCATTTACCTTTATTTTAAAATTCTACAATTCAAGACTTCGAAAATCAAATTCGTTTAATTAGATCACTAGTTCAAAACGCTTTTCAAAACTTCAAAATGTATACAATTTTATAAAATATTCTAAGTGTCAAAATTTTGAGAAATTTCGGCAGAGTCTCCTTTGTATAGAGAGCCTTCCGAACAATTTCAATGTAATAGTTAAGATATACATCGACCAAAACATGGTCAGAAATGATGGACATATCAAAATTTTAGAATTCCAATATTTTAAACCATAGGCATACGTTATTTTCGTATTTTAAGCAAGTTATTTAGCTTATTGCAAACAAAGACGAACCAAATTCACTAATAATCTCAAACATACTTCATAGGTACCTATTCTTATATCTCATATAGGTTAACACATAATTTATACCTTAATTTTAAAACTAATATTATTAGAACTCTAGTTTATAAAGATTTTCCTTTTCTAATTTCCGGGCTGCTGTAAAAAATCAAAATTTCCACCCGAAAAAACTCAAAATTTGCCCAAACACTTAAAATGAAATTGTTCTACCCAGTCTAAGCTTTCTAACAAGATAAAGCTAACCAAAATCAGATTTACAGTCTAAAAGTTATGTCTAAAATTCATTCAGCCTTTTGTCTTATAAATTACTAATATGACATAGTTGCCCATTAATTTTCAAACTCAGTTTAGACAAAAAAAATTAAATTTTTTAAAGATGATAAAATGAAAAAAATTTAGCTTACTTTAAGTACTTTTTATAAAAAGATATCGCTGGCTTAGTACAGCACATTCTTAATCAAAATTTCAATACTATGACCATTTTAGCTATTTCTGTCAAACCATTTCAAAGTGCAAAGCTATATATTCTCTAACGAAATCTTTACAATATATCATTCATAACATGATCTATCTTTCAGAAAGTTTACGATTTCAAAATTTTGGAATTTATCCTATTCAACTAACTTTCAAAATCAAAACATCTAATAAATTCCTTTCACTAACTTTTCACACTTTATACTCTATTAGAATAATAATTTTTTTATTTCTATTTCAACTATAATAAAATTTACTACAACAACCCAGAATTTTGGTCATTTGGTTTTGAATGTTTAATATATTTTTAAATGTTGAATTTGAAATATTAATTGATTTGAGGAAGGAGATTTTGGTTGAATTAGTGAAATGGTTTAGAATATCAAACATAGCGATTAAATGGATTTGGTGAATAGTAAATTTTATATTGAAATTTGGTAAACATGTGAATCTGGAGTTAAATGTGAACGAAAATGGTTTCTCAAGTTGATTTAAACTCTATTTTTAATTAGAGTGATGATAGTGGACTTTTGAATGGGATTACAAGTCGACAAATTAAAATTGGAAATTTTTATATATTAATTAAAGAGTGAAATTTAATATTTGGAATAGTGTAAATAATTGAATTTTTGATTTAATATGAATCAAAATGGTTTCTAATATGGATATAAATTCTATTTGAATTATATTTGAGTTAGTAAGTTCTTGAAATTGAAATTTCAAGTAATTTCGTCGATGTTGAAAATCGCTCGATTTAATCGACACGTGAATATAGCCTTCCGGGGCACAGTCACAGAATTCGATGAAACCAGTTCCATTGTATCCATGATAGTGTATCATTATAGAATTTCAGATTTCGTAGCATTTAGAGTTACCGATTTGTCATACGGGATAGAAACGCGTTGAAATTAATATTGGAAATTTAATTTTAATTTCATTTGAAAAGCTATCTTCCACACACGATCGATTGGACTTCGTCTGAAAAAGCTTGTGAATAGTGAACAGGGATAAAACATTATGAACGCCAAACGGCATGCTTTGTATGAACTTAATATGATGTTGGAGTATGGATTGGATAAGATTGAGTATGAACTAAAGTTATAAAGCTGAATATGAACTAAAGTAGCGGTATGGAATGTTTATGTAACGACCCAGAATTTGACCACTTTAAAATATAATATTTAGAGTGATTTTAAATATAAAATATGTAAGGTTATATGATTCAAACAATATTAGATAGGATTTGGAAAGAGAAGTATACACAAAAATAATAATATTTGCCTATATCGACAAAAGCGACGAAATGCTGATTTTAGAAAAGCAAGTTTAAATGGTTAAATAAATTATTTTAATTCATTTATGAATGTTTATATCTTTAAATAGAATTATACAAATTTGTTTTTAAATTTTTTTTACATAAATAAATAGTTTAACTAAAACGTCAAAATGTGACCGTAAAATGTTCTGTCGATTAAAAGTTGTCGCAACGTCGTCGCACCTTTATTTTCTTATACATGAACATATATTCAAATATTGCAAGTATTAATTAATTCACTAAATATGTTTGATTTTACTAAATAATATTAGAAAACTTCTAGAAGTTGTTAGTAAAAGTAAGTAAGAGTTAACAAAAGTAAGAAAAAGTAAACATCAAATCACATCAAATCAAAGCCAACATAATTATGATATTCTTTACTTAATCTTTAAGTGACTAAGATATAAAGTAAGGATGTGAAAGATGATGTTAAGTATTGAAAAAGTGGAGATTGGTTTAGGTTGAAGTATGGTTAGTTCGGTAATTTGGTAAAAGGTTATTTTGGTAAATTTATCACTTCTTTCTTTTTCTATAAATACCCACCTCCTTCTTCACTTTCGTTCGCATTTCTTCTTCACCTTTTCTCAAGCTTCTTCATCGTCTTCCTCTTCTCTTTAATGGCTTTCAAGGTATAGGAAAAAATTAGAAATAAATAATGTCAAAATATTTTCAAAATATTCAAAAGAAATTAATGTTCATTATATTCAAATCAAACTCATTTTTTCTCCATATTTTACCTCCGCTTCTCTCGGCTATAACTTCTTCAAAACAAAATAAAAATGCAAAATTCTTTTTTTTAAATCCGATATTTTTCCAGTGGTTAGAACTTTCATGTTGACCACTTTGTCTCATTTTAAATTTTTCTATGTCAAAAATATACTTCTTTCCAGTGCATTTTCTGGACCAGTTTTTAAGCCAGGGAATATGTCATTTCGTTTTGATCATAATTTGATCATTACCGATCCAAATTAAGTAATTCATTTTTTCAAACCGTATGAAATTCTAGTGGCTATAACTTTTATATTGATAACTTTTTCCATTTTTAAGGTTTTCTATAACTGAAACTAAATTCTTTGAAGTGCATTTTCGGGCTTCATTTTTATCAATCCGACAATACCTCTTCTTCATTCTATCATATCTTCCACAAAACAACTTGAATTCAAATGGTTCTTTTTTTAAATTCAAGATAAAATAATTTTCAAAAACTTTTCAGTTAACAAGTTTTTTAAATGTTGAGAGTAAGAGAGTCAAAAATAAGAGAGAAAATGACCCATTTTTCGGGTCTAATTTTGAGAATTCAAGTTCAAAGCTCCACCTCTCTATATTTTCGGCCAACCTCCATATCAAGCCTCGGCCAAGCTATTCGAAGGAAGAGGGTGTTGTTTGCTAGTTTTTAATGGAGTAGGAATTAAATGGTGAAGCGTTGATTGATTAGAATATTGGTAGGAAGTTAATCGCTTTGGTTTATGGTGAGAAGCTCTATTTAGCATCTCTATTTATATATATACATGTTTGATGTTGTGTTATTATTGCTATAGATGCTTATATATGCTTTGATCATCAATTATTTATTGTTTGATATGATTGTTAAACTGTTTTACCAAGTCACGTTAATACACGTCGATAAGCACAAAGGAAAGCACTTTCCTTTTGAAAATGAAATGGTGTATATGGAATGTTTAAACCTTTTGAAAATAGTTTTAAGATGAGTTAGAAATGTTTTATAAACAATTAAATATGTGTAAAGAAACAAAGGAAGAAAATAAAGATTTTATCTTGTATATTTTAAATATGTCCAAAACAATTTTCTAGAAAAAAATCGCGCTTTTGCACCAAAGTGACCGAAGTTTAAAATTGATATTTGAAATGTTTTAAAAATATAAAATAAATCCTAAAAATATTTTAAATGTATTAAAATAGATTTAAGTTGAAAATAGGGATTTCTAAATAATATAAAAGTCGTTTTGAAGATTATAGCTTTTAAAACGCTATTTGCAACACTTTTCGCAAGGCTTTTCGCAGCAGTTTGAAATAGCTTTTGAAATGCAGTTTTAAACTTAACAATTCTTTCCTATATTATTTATGAATGATTTTAAAATAATAATTAAGTCACTTAAAGATGATTTGGATGTTTTAATGAGAGTTTGAATAAATGGAAAAGTGGAATTGTTTATACCACTTAAACAAAAAGTGAAGAATATTGAATGTAACAACAAACTGAATAATGCGAAAACGACTAGTACATTTGTCCCGTCTGTGAGATCTCGAAAGATAAAACAAGGTGTTTAATTAAGGTTAGGAATGGAGCAACCAGTGCCCTACCTGGCCTATATTTTCTCTTCTTAGGCGAGGGGTGGAACATATCGAAAGAAAAGCCCGGATAATCTAAAAGATCATAATTAAGTTTTTTCAAAGATAAAAGAAAAGAAATAAATTCTTTGAATTTATTATAAATGGTCTAGATATAAGATTTATAAAATTTATATTTTATAAATAAAGTAATGAAATTATAAAAGTGTTTTATAAATATTAGAAATGGGATTGTAATCAAATTTATATATGGGTTTACAATTGAAATTTAGAAAAGAATTTATAATGGATTTTATAAATAATCAGATTTGAAAGGAATGAATTTGTAAATTAGAGTTTTATAAGTAATTAAATTATAATTGGATTTTGACTTATAAGTGAATATAAACGGAATTTGTTAGTAAAGAAATTTTGTATATGGAAGTTTATAAAATATAAATGGAACTTATAAATACCGTTTTGTAAATTTGAAATCAATTTAAATTGATAAGTTAAATGTGAAAGTTTATTAAAGGAATTATATTCGCGATTTTGGACAGTGAATAATCCTTTAAATTAAATGGATGTTTTGGAAAGTGATATTATAAAAAGGGAATATTTTCCCTAAGTTCAAAGTTAAGAAAGAAAATCTTTGATTAAGATTTAATGAATGATTTGAAAAGGTTTTCCTAAGTAACAAAGAAAACGATTTGGAATTATTCCAGGATTTAAGAAAGGTTTAAATAAACCAAATGATTCGATAAATGAGGCTTAAAGATTCCTTATACTCTTGAAAAGAAAATGGAATAAATCGAAAAGAATATATCTAATAAAGATATTTTATAAAAGATAAAGTAATTGATTAATGATTGGTATCCACATATGAACTCTTTTAAATCGATAATTGGTTTCGAAGGAACCAGGGTCGGATTTGGGAGATTCCTATTCGAAAACTACTTCGAACCAATGCATACGTTCGAACGTGAAGACATGTTGAAGATGATGATTATTGAAGACCGTGGATCTTTGTAGCATAAGGACTGCTTGTTGATTTGCTCAGGGTCGCACCCATTATAGAGTTATATATAGCAGTAGTCTCCTCGTTGTGGAGATTTTTCGGATTGCAAGGACTACTCGCTACTAGTGGTAGTAGGAGAGTGCCTTCAGTTTGTCCTATTCCTAGACAACTTTATGGACGTTTGTCTAACATTGCATTTCTAAAGATTACATACATTGATTTTTACAAACGTGCATCAATGGTGGTGGAGAAGGCAACTTATCTTTTTGAGACATACGAGCTCAAGGGTTGTATTTTTGTGTAGGCAATTAGTAGTTAATAGAAATGGCAATGTGACATTCAAAGATGTGATATGTGCTTTGTGAAAAGGTAATCGTTGCCTCAAGCCTCATCAAACTGAAAATGACCGAAAAAGGATTAGATGCGGCAAGGCTAAGTGGGTCATTCCTAATTAGGGTATGATCATCCCATTCTAGATATATTTCTTCTTCTATGACGTTCGGGATGTAAATTACTGTGGTGTATGGAAAACGAGCGCTCGGATAAAGGTCGGTAACAACTGGGGGACGATATATTCGGTACTATCTTGTTACAGAGATAGGCCGATCTTGTGTTGGTAGAGGATCCTTTGTGATGGTCCTCGGGACATCCATCTAGAGGTGTACCCATTGGATGGTAGATCCTTAACCTGATCATTTGTATGGAAACCCATTCTCCAATAAGAGCCTGCGATTTTGTTTGTATTGGCGTAATGAATAGCCTCGATATGCTATATGGGTAACCATTTCGGATAAGATTAATAAGTTTATTTGTAAATGTTTTCAAAGAGATGTCATTAGAAAAATGTTTTCAAAGAGATGTCGTTAGAAATCATATCAAAGGTTTTGATATAAAAGTGTTTTAGTTATCATAAGGTAAAAATCCGTCCGTGTTTATGTATGGGCGTGGTCTTATGAGATACTCTTTCTTTCTAAAGGATTTTATCCAAAGGCTTATATATGACATTGTCATTCATTATTGAGTTTTCTCACGCTGGTTTATCAAGCCCGATCCGGGTATTTTCAATACTGGGGTCAGATCCTAGTAGTTTCAGGTTATTCGAAGACGATTGGAGTTTCCAGAGGAGAGCTGGAGATATTCATTATACGTATGGACACATTCTATTATCCGCTGTACTTAGTGTATTTTCTTTGATGTTTGTCGGCAATTGTAAGGACAGGTGTTTATAAATGTTCAAGCTGAATTTAGGTTAAACTCTGATATATGTATTTAAAAGTTTTCCGCTGTAAAAATATTTTTTCAATATTATATGTTATTCCATTCGTGCGAGATTCTGTTCTATCTATTTTTTCTTTTTACCCTTAATGATCCGTCTTTTCATGCAATTTGAGTTGGACATGTGTGGTTTATTGTCGATTCAATGGTACGGGAAAATGGGATCGTTACAGTTTATAATAAACTAAGAAATAATTTTATAAAATGGTTTATGAACAAATTAGCATGGAACTGAATGCAAGTGCATGAACCTGAGCTAAATTGTTTGAGAATCGATTTACAGGGAATGATTCCGAGATAAATAAAATGGAATTGAATATAGTGATTGTGGATATGAATGGAATGCCAATGAAATTATTTTGAATCAATTTAAAATTGAATATGCATTGTTTGGAAATGGAGTTGAATGTTCGAATCTTGTACTTGTTTGCGCATTAGAAATATACATGTTATAATATGTTTGTTTTATGGAAACATGTGTTTAAGTTCGTTAAAGAAATGGAATGTTATGAAAATTTCATTGTTTGAAACTTATGTGCTTCATTTGAGCAAGTACTGGTACAGGAAGCTATGGATAGAATTTGGGTTGCGTAATTGCATATAAACTAACCAAACTCACTTAATAACGCTAATATAAGGTACGCTTATGTACTAAAAGCGAAAATGAGATAATTATTGATATACATTGTGTTTCCAAACGTGTGTGTTGATGTATATTATATTTATCATATTTGTGATATTGTGAAAGGCTCCCCATACAGAGGAAACTCTATAAAAAATTCAGAAATTTAAGATGTTGGAAAAAATTTGGAAAATTTTTGTTAACTAAATTTGATTTGAAATTATAGTTTGAAATAATGGAATTTGATGAATAAATAGAAATTTGTGGTTTTGGGTGAGTCTGCAAGACATAGGAAACGGTAATAAACGAAATTAACCGAATGGGTTTTGAAAAAAATGGGTTTGGAGCATTTTTCTTACCTTAGCAATTTCGGGGATGAAATTCATTTAAGGGGAAAGGAATGTAATGACCTGGAATTATGGTCATTTGTTTTGGACGTTTAATATATTTTTAAATGTTGAATTTGAAATATTAATTGATTTCAAATATGTAGATTTTGGATGAATTAGTGAAATGGTTTAGAGTTTCAAATGCAGCGATTAAATGGATTTGATGAATTGTAAATTTAATATTGAAATTTGGAAAATATGTAAATCTAGATTTAAATGTGAACGAAAATGATTTCTAAACTTGATTTAAACTCTATTTTTAATTAGAGTGATGATAATGGACTTTTGAATGGGATTAAAAGTCGATAAATTAAAATTTGAAATTTTAATATATTAATTAAATAGTGAAATTTAATATTTTGAATAGTGTAAATAATTGAATTTGTGGTTCAATATGAACCGAAATGGTTTCTAATATGGATATAAATTCTATCTGAATTATAATCAAGTTAGCATGTTTTTAAAATTGAAATTTCAAGTAATTTCGTCGATTTTGATAATCGCTCGATTTAATCAATACGTTAAAATAGCCTTCCAGGGAAGAGTATCGGAATTCGACGAAAGCAATTCCATTGTATCCCTGATAGTGTATTATTATCAGATTTCAGATTTCACACCTTTTAGATTTACCATTTGGTCGTATGGTATAAAAATGCGTTGAAATTAATATTGGAAATTTAATATTTTAATTCGATTCAAAAATCTATCTTCCATATATGATCGAATTAGGCCTCGAAACTTGTTCCATTGTGTTCGGAATAGGGGTAAAAGATTACAAATGCTAGGCAGCACGCTTCATTTGGAGTTTGTCTGAAAAAGCTTGTGAATAGTGAAAATAAAATAAAATAATACGTGTATGTATATATATACGCATTCACAAGCCAAAACCCTAGCATAAGAGCGCAGCTGCCTCCACTTTATTTCAGTGGCCGAAATCAACCATGTTTCTCCTCAAAT
This sequence comes from Allium cepa, assembly GCA_030765085.1. Lineage (NCBI taxonomy): Eukaryota > Viridiplantae > Streptophyta > Magnoliopsida > Asparagales > Amaryllidaceae > Allium > Allium cepa. Next base: position 516,529,152 of record CM060941.1, read on the forward strand.
AGCGAACATATCAACATTTAAGAAAAAATTCCAACTAGAAAGTCGAGGAGCTTGAGGAGCACTACCGTATCAACGGTCAAGATCTAAATCGGAGCAACATGGCAGCGTAGAATGAACACCACACACCCCTTAATATACCCAGGAGGACATATTAAAAGGCGCGGTGCGTTGTACGTATAAATAAAGCTAACAGAGACTAAGATTCACAAGACAAATATAGATAAAAACTGTGGAAACTTAAAATAATAACTTAATTAAAACAAAACTTCATAATTACTTCATAACTAAGTCAAATACCAAATACCAGATGCATGTTTGAAAATCCAATATGTCTCATGAAATAAAACTCAAAGTCTCAAAAATCAGAGTACATAATATCCCTCATAATAAGCCATTACATAGAAGAACAGAAGCTAAAAATAAAAGAAGTACATAGTAGAAATCTCCTCTAAGAAAACTCCAAGCAGCAGCAATCTACTGACTTATCCCTTGATTGCCTATGGGGGAAAAATGGGAAAATAGACGAGTGGATCAGACTAATAGCGTGGTGAATGATAGTAATTACTAGAGTCTTTGAGCAAGATAAAAGCAATAGACTCTACAATAGTTCTAGCACAAATAAAGATAACAAAGGAAGTACGAAAAAAATAAAATAAGCATGATTAAATATTGATCAATTTATAAGATAGGTTAACTTTGATTGCTTGCACTTGTCCTTGAGTTCTGCTTTGATTAGGCTAAATTCCTAATCCTGTAATTAGGATGTGACCCTAATTATACCCTTTTTCATCGGCATGCTACTCCATGGACCTTACCATGGACCGAGCGCTATATAACTCCCTACACAGTAGCCAATCGTATCTATGAAAGATGCACAGAGCAACCATTATGGATCCAAACGACATATGTAGCTCCATACACAAAAGGCAATGGTGTCTACGAAGTTTTATGGTATTTAAGTGTTTCTAATGAAATTTTATGGTACTTATACAATAAGTGTAGTGTAAATGTCCCTAAATAATGCTGAAGATTAGGCGGTCCACTGATTCAGTTGACCTTCTTTTATGCAATCATATCCGTACCATGTATCGAAATGAATGCAAAAATTTCCTAATGATAAATGATAATTCTATACGGGTGCTACAAACCTCATCCAAATGCAACAATCATGTGATAAACATTCATTTATAGCAACTATGGAAATAAAATAAAAATGCGCACTTATCCATATGCATATGCTCTAGTGTCCTAGTTAGGCCGATCCTAAAGAATAATAGTTCCTAGTGTACCTATATGCATCCATTAGCATCCACTAGCAAACACTTGCAACCACTAGCATACATCATTCAAAACATGTTCTATTAACATGTTTTCATCAAATCCTACCATCCATATGTTAAATCCTATGTTCTACCCTCCCAATGGATATTAAAGGAGAGAACCTATTCAAATTTAAAGATGGAAAAAGGAATTCTAAAACTTACTGTAAAAAGATGAGGATAGGAAGTACGAATCTTCTCTTCTGCTTCCCAAGTGGCGTCTGCAACATCATCTCCCTATTGCACCTTCACCAGTGGAATCTCCTTATTCCTTAGTGGCTCGGTGTCTCTTCCAACAATCTTTGTGGGGATACGCCGTACAGAAGCTTCCCTTTTAACCTCCACCTTCTCCAACTGACTAGGATCTACAACCTTCGCCGAGTCATGTAAGCACTTTCGCAAGTGCGAAACATGAAAAACGTCGTGCACTCCTATGATCCTATTTGGTAGCCTTACGTGGTAAGCCATCTTCCCAACTCTCTTTGTGATAGGAAATGGTCCAACAAATCTAGGGTCTAACTTTCCATTTGATCCGAATCTTACCTCCTTTCTAAGCGGAGATACTTTGATAAAAACATAGTCTACAACCCCAAACACTAAGTATCTCCTCCGCTTGTCCGCATACGACTTCTATCTGTCTTGAGCTGTCATCATCCCTCATCGAGTCAAATCCACCCTCTCAGAGGTCTTCCTAACCATATCGGGTCCAATTACTAACTTCTCCATAGACTCTACTCAACATGATGGGGACTTGCAAGGTCTCCCATATAAAGCCTCAAATGGTGCCATTCCTATACTTGCTTGGTAACTATTATTGTACACAAACTCAACCAACGGAAGAGGATCCTCCCAAGTTCCTCCAAAGTCCAAAATGCACATCCACAGCAAATCCTCAAGCACCCTATTTATCCTCTCAGTTTGGCCATTTGTCTTTGGGTGATAGGCGGTACTCAACCTAAGTTGCATCCCTAGTGCCTCCTGTAAGCTTCTCCAAAACTCATTAGTGAAAATGGGATATCTATCACTAACAACACTAGAAGGAACTCCGTGTAGACGAACTATCTCTCAAATATACAATGATGTCAAATATGAAGCCGTAAACTTACTCTTAACTGGGATGAAGTGAGCACTCGCAGTCAATCTATCAGTAATCACCCAAATGAAAGTGTCCGCCTTCCTAGAATGGGGTAAACTATCAATGAAATCCATAGAAATACTGTCCCACTTCCACTCTGGCACATCTAAGGGTTGAAGTAATCCACTGGGCTTCTGCTGCTCTGCTTTTACCCTTTGGAATATGAGACACTTAGATACGAATTCCACCATGTCCTTCATTCCACTCCAAAAGAACATCCTCTTCATATATCGATACATTTTGTCACCACCTGGATGTACAGTCATACGGGAACGGTCCGCCTCCTCCAAATTTGCACTTAACAAGTCACTGGCACGTGGAACACAAAGCCTTCCATCTCTCCTAAGCCACCCCCTGTTATCTATGAAATAGCGTTGGAGACGTCTCTAGACCTTTCCTCGGCTAATCCTATCCATAATGTCCATGAGCTTCGAATCCTCCTCTTGCCTCAAGCCAATCTGATCCATAAGGCAGGTCTCAACTCTAATATCGCCAACAATCTGGGAATAATGTCTGTAGAGGGCTTAAAATCAAAGGTAGAAAAAATTCCAAGCTCCTGCACTCTACGAACAGAGGACTAAGGGTGGATTTTTTTCTACTCAACGCATCCGCAACCACATTACCCTTACCAGGGGTATAAGCTATCTCAAAGTCATATGAGGCTAAAAACTCCATCCACCTTTATTACGTCCAATTCAAATCCTTTTGTGAGAAAAGGTACTTTAATGAATTATGGTCGGTAAAAAGCTCAATCCTCTCACCAAGCAAGTAGTGCTTCCAAGCCTTAAGTGCAAAAACTATGGCAGCCAACTCCAAATCGTGCATAGGGTAGTTCTTCTCATGCGTCCTCAACTGCCAACTACCATAACACACTACCTTCTCTTCTTACATCAACACTGCTTCTAGACCTGTTCCACATGCATTAATGTATATAGTGAAAGGCTTAGCTCCATTGGGTAAAACTAACTCTGGTACACTAATACGGGCTCTCTTAAGCTTCATGAAGGAATCCTCATAATCCACGTCCCACACGAAAGCTTTATTCTTCTTAGTAAGGCGTGTGAGTGGTGCCGAAATCTTGGTAAGGTCCCTAATAAACTTCCTATAGTAGCCAGCCAATCCTAGAAAGCTCCTAACCTCGATAACGTTCTTAGGGGCCTTATTCAATCTTGCAATGCAATAACCATGGCGGGGCCAATAGACAAACCTTCCTTCGAGACTACATGCCCTAAGAAATAAACTACCTCTCTCCAAAAATGAATCAAAAACTTAGCTCTCAAATGAGTACTACGAAGTGTGCTAAGAACCTCTTCCAAATGAATAGCATGCTCCTCCATATTCTTGGAAAATACCAAGATATCATCCATGAATACCGCCACAAACTTATTTAGGACATCACTAAAGACGCGACTCATCAAATCAATGAAATAGGCAGGAGGATTGGTTAGCCCAAAAGGCATAACCAACCACTCCAAGAGTTCGTCTGGTGTCCTAAAGGAAGTCTTATCTATACTATCATCAGCCACTCTAAGCTGATGGAATCCCATGGCTAAATCAAGCTAATAGAAAACTGAAGAACCTACCAACTCGTCAAAAAGATCATCAATCCAAGGGAGTAGATATAAGTTCTTCTTGGTGGGTTAAGTTAATTCCCTATAGTACACATAAAGTCGGAGAGAACCATCTGCCTTAGTGGCAAAGACGATTGGCGCTCCCCACTCCAATATGCTCCTTCCAATAAATCCCTTCTCCAAGAGCTCATTAATCTTCTTGCTTAATTTTTTCCTCTCCTTAGGTTCCATGTGCCTCATAGGTAATGCTACTAGCTTGGTATTCTCGGTCAAATAAATCTTGAAGTCAATCTCTCTCTTAGGGGGCAGTCCCCTAACCTCGTCAAAGACATTTGCAAAATCATTCACGATAAGAATCGAATACAACTCTGAAGATGATGAATCGAGGGAATAGAGAAAACTCAACATGACTGGCCCTTGTGGGTTGCAAGATACCTCCAGAGTCCTACCACTGCAAGTATCAAGTCTAACAACTCTCCCCTCTTAGTATAATATAGCTCCGTATGTGGATAGCCAATCCATCCCTAAGATCATCCCATACCTTGAGTATCCCAAAACATAGGCATCCTAGTCAAATTCTACGCCTAGGATAAAGATTTTCAAACTCGTACAAATAATAGATAAGTGTGTCAATCCTTCTATGGGGTTTGGAACAATAATGAGGTCTACTACTAATGATATGTCCAAGTGCAAACAATCTACTAGAGAACTAGAGATTAAAGAATGTGATGCTCCATAATCAAACAAAGTCCGAATGGGAAAATCAATTATAGAAATCAAACCTTCTACTGTGACTTTCCTACCTCTATCTGGAATGCAACTGGAAGGTCTTATGTCTAACACCTGAATTTGCGCAACTGGTGCACTCGCTCCCTGGGTACAACTTCTACACATAAGACTGGGCTGTCCACAAGTATAGAACTTATCCTTCATCTTCTCTTTCCAGCAATCCTTGGCCATATGTCCAACCTTCCCACAACTATGGCACTTTATTCCTTTCTTAATCTGCTTCTAAGGACCATCACCTTTCTCATTCTTCATCTTCTTATTCTTTTCCTACCACTTCTTCTTTGAAACTTCTGATTTAACCTCCTCTTTAGACTCCCTCCTTGACTATATCCGACGTAAGCGCCATCTCGACCAAAGACTCATAAGTAACTCTCATCGGTACATGAGTCAGCAATAATCGCTGAAGGGTTGACTCAATCCCTTCGTAAACTTCATAGCTTTCTTATGCGGCGTGTACACCAAATCCATACCAAACCATGACAACTCATTGAATTGATTGATGTATTCTTTAACGGGCAGACTCCCTTGCTGGCAATTGATAAACCTCTCTAGCTAAACACTCTCTTCGGCCAGAGACAGAAACTTCATATCGAATCGCTCCCGAAATCCATCCCAGGTAACATTTCTACTCTACAACTCGACCACCTCCCACCAATAGAATGCCTCCTCCTTCAGCTGTCAAGCAGCTAGTGGAACTCGCTGCTGACTATCTAATCCCAAAACTCCCTCTGTGTCCCTAAGCCAAGCTCTAGCCACTATAGAAGTCTCCTGCCAGAAAAAGTCTTCCTGCCCATCTCAAAAAATTATTGCAAAGCTTAGAGAAATTTATGGTGACATTTGGGTTGGTGGGATTCCCACCCGCTGGTGCACGATTCGGCGTAGGCCCATGCACCTCTGGAGTCATGGCTTATAATTACCTACGGAACCAGGCTGGGACTGGAATTCCCTTGGAAAGGTTCGGGTCATCGTCCAGTCTAAGAAAAGAAAAAGATAGTTTAGGGAAGAGTCAAAGGGAGATTGAACTGGACTTATGAGGGGATTTTATAAAAATTCTTTTATACTTAAAAACCATTTCTAAAAGTTATTTTCTAAAATATACTTTTTAAAAAGAGTTATTTCAAAAAATATTTTATTTTTAAAATAAATTTTTAGGAATCCTGTGACCTTAGGCTTTGATACCGAATGAAACACCCTACACCCCAAAATATACCCAAGAGGACGCATTAAGAGGTATGGTGAGTTATAGGTTTGACTAAAGCTAACAAAGACTAAGATTCATAAGAAAAATATAGATAAAAAGAGCAGAAACTTAAAATAATAACTTGCTTAAAACAAAACTTCATAATTGCTTCATAAATAAGTCAAATACCAAATACCACATACATATCTGAAAAATCCAATATGTCTCATGAAACAAAAAATCATAGTCTCAAAAATCAGAGTACATAATATCCCTCATAATAAGCCAGTACATAGAAAGAACATAAGCTGAAAATAAAAAAAGTATATAGTAGAAATATCCTCCAAGAACACTCCAAGTAGCAGCAATCTACCGACTTCTCCCTTGATTGCCTACGAGGGAAGAAGAAAATAGAGGGTGGGTCAGACTAAAAGTCCGGTGAATGATAGTAATCACTAGAGTCTTTTAAGCAAGATAAAAGTAATAAACTCTACAATAGTTCTAACATAAATAAAGATAACAAAGGAAGTAGAAAAGAAATAAACTAGAAATAAGCACATTAATTATTGCTCAATTTATAAGATATGTTAACTTTGATTGCTTGCACTTGTCCTTGATTTCTGCTTTGATTTGGCTTAACAACTAATACTATAATTAGGATGTAAACCTTATTCAATCCTTTTTGATCGCCTTCTACTCCAATAGACCTTACTGTGGACTAAACGCTATATAACTCCCTACACAGCAGCCAATGGTATCTAAGAAAAATGCACGGAGCAAACACTGTGGATCCGGACGACATATATAGCTCCCTACACAGAAGGCAATGGTGTCTACGAAGGACACCCATACTAAGCGCTTGGAACTCATAGCTATTACTGAGCACCTGAATGGAAGTCGCACGCGTACCTGCCACCATTCCCATGCCACCTTTTGCTTCACCTATTGGGTCTTCTTATTACCTTAAACTCCAGCATAAGCGTGCCCCTCATCCCACTTCAGGCTAACGTGAGATCACCGTGTGTCCATAGAATTTATTAGGAAAATGTTGTTGGTACTGGCCCGTTATCCAAATAATATCTAGTTGTACCCCTTATCCAAATCCCCCATGATTTGGACTTTTATTTGACCAATTACTACCATTCTTAGCATAAGCGTGCGCTCGTCTCACTTTAGGCTAATGTGGGGCCACCGTTTTGTCTGATAGGGAATGCTATTTGGTACAGGTCCTAGTTTCACTTTTGCTTATTAACTTTGGTAAATTATTTAAATAAGCCTTTACAATTTTCTCTACCATCTATGCTTATTAATTTCGGCTATGTCTTAAAATAAGACTTATTTTGTTCTTTTTCTTATTATAACCTATGTTATAATCATGCTTATTACTTAATCCAAGGTCTAAGTGTGAAAATAAGCTTCTTTCATCTTTTACTCTTTTTAGTTATAATTCTAAGTTATAACTAGGCTAATCATTTTAATTGAGTCCAATTAACATCATAATTAGGCGTAGTTTTAGTCCAATTTCATTTATATTACAGTCTTTGAAATTTACATCTTATATTCCATTATTTCAGTTTTCTACAACTTAATCCATATTCGCGTTAACCATATTCTAATCCGCACGCAAAGAAGAAGGAGGAATAAAAGAAAACTGAAAATAGAAGAAAATCCAAAGTGTAGAAAGAAAATGTAAATAACATACAAATAACAGTAAATAAACTAAAATATTGTAAATAAACTGTAAATAAACGAAAATGCTATAATTAATAGAAATAAACTAAAATTAATGAAAAGAATAGCTGAAAGGAAATAGACTGAAAATAATTCTAAAAAACTGTAAATAAACTGCTGGAAAGGCTATTCCAAAAATCGTAGTAAAGCTACAACTATTGGAAACCGTATTATTTTAAATTACTTAAAGAAATTTTAAAATAATTACAATTACTCATCTCCGGTCCTAAGCTCTTCCTTTGGTCTTCCTGGATCCATTTGGTGTTGTAAAATAATTTAATTTATAGCGATTTTCTCCATTAGAAAAATTATTCCGTTTCGGGTCCTTCCTACAAAAGTGAACCCAATTGGAGAAAACCTAAAATGAGAAAAAGTGTTAGGTCTATGGGTCTATTTATAGAGGTAGAAATGGATCTCAAACCGTTGGATATAGGGATTGAATAGGATGCAACCACATCTTAGGCTGAATAGGAGCCATCGGATGCAAAAATAGATGGATCAGATTGGTCAGAAGAATGCAAACATGTCACCAATAGGCTCTCGAACATTCGTTCATAAATAACAGAGGACGTTCGACCAAGCGGTCGACCGCCTTGGTGCCCAAGTCGACCAACCGGTCGACATGCCCGTGTGTGAGTATATATATATGTATGTATGTATGTATGTATGTATGTATATAGACACATATATACATACATATATTCCACTTATTTTGTTTCTTTTATAACTTGATCATATTAGCTCGGTTCTGACGTTCTATATATAAAACATGACCAGAAAATTTCCATGGACATAATGGGGAAACTTCCGGGGATTAGTTCTAATAATTTCACAAAGTTATTTTATTATCTAATTAATTAATGAATTAATTTGGATAGGTTAAATTTCGGGTTAGTACATAGAATCTCTTGCGTTCGTAGGCTGTTCGATGGCGAAAATCGAGGCAATGGTAGAGCTTTGAGGGTGCGGCCTTTAGGCGTGGGTGCATGGTGGCTAGAGCTTCGCAGTGGAGGTCGCTAACCGTCTCACTGATGAAAGGGGAAGGGCGGCGAATTATTTGAAGATGGAGACGTATGGGTTTATTTGAACTTGAAGATCCTTGATACGAACACAAACGAAGACGAAGGAAGAAATGCAAGGAACGGCCAGATCTAATCATGTTGGGATGGACGGTCTGGATCGGTTGTATGGTTTGAAAAACAAAAGGGAATTATTTATGTAAATTATATTGTTTAAAAAATCGTCTATCTTATAAATTGTATATCTTTCACATATGAGATCCGATTGAGACGAGAAATCGGCGTTGGAAACGTATCGACGAAGGCTTTGGCGTATAATCGAAGTGGCATTTATTTGAAGCTGGAATATTTTTTGTTTCAAATAAAATGTGAGTGTTTTATACGCTCACGATTGACTAGAATATTTTTTGTTAGTTAAATTTGAAGTTATAATGTGATTTAAATTTATTGATTTTTGTTTGATAAATTTAAATGATATTTAAATCGACATCGGAATTAATTGATAGAACTTGAATTGACGGCTAAATTGAATTAAAAATAACTGCTTGTAAATACTCTCGATTATTGATAATTGCTTGATTGTTGTGATTATTGACTGTTTGGATGATGGATTGAGACGGATGCCATTGATTGATATCTTGGATGTTTGGATGTTTATTTATATTTAATATATCATGTTACATCTTGTATATTATTTACAATATATAAAACTGTAAATTGAATTATTCTGAATAAATTAAGGAATAAGTTGAAATGATATGTACCTATGGCATTATTTTGGATTGAAATGATATATATCTATCCCAAAATCAAATTGAAATAATTGATTCACTTGGCCATAGGATAGAAAATTATATACGGACAACGAATTGGTTAAATTAAATGATTTTCAAAATTTTACTTGAAATTATTTAAATTGATTTGGACTTTATGAACTGAAATCAAATTTATGGAAATGGAATCATTTTTGAACTCAAGCTCGAAATGTTAAAAATGAACTTGTCGATCGGAATAGTTTAAAGAATCGAGTTTGAAATTTTGAAGTTATAATTGAGAAATCATTTGGATGATGGAAATTGATTTGTTTAAGTGATTTGAACTTTTACTCGAACTTCGAAATAAACCCAAGTAAAAGAAATTTAAATGGATATTTTGAAATTTGAGCTTGGAATTGCATTGAAATTAATTGGAACTGAAATCGAAATTGAATTAATTTGGAATTGAAATTGAATTGAATTAAAATTGGAATCAAAGTTAATTCGAATAGAAATCGGAATTATATCGATTTAAACGAAAATGGTAATTGATCTATTTTTAATTGGAAAGTTTGGAATTAGATTAGTTTGACTTTGAAACTATTTTCAAAATAAATTATTTTATTATATAAACGGTTTAAAAACCTATCTTTTAGATGTTTAAAATTACTTTGATTTTCCAAACTATTTTACTATATAAACCATTTTCAACACTCAAACTATTTTATGTTAAACTATTTTAACTTTTAAACTATTTACAAATTTTCAAACTATTTTCTAAAAATTCCAACCGGTCAAACTGGGAATTTTTATTAGTAAATCATGATTTTAAATGCAAATTGGGTTAAATTGAAGTTATAATCTAAATGTAAATTCAAAATAATTTTTGAAGCGAAATCGAGAGATTGAGGCGAAAATGATTTTGAAGTGGAATAGCGTATTTTGAGTAAATATGATGATTTTGAAATGGATTTGATTTGAAGCAAATATGATATTTTAATATCAAGTACGAATTGTTTTCGAAATATAAAAGTACCAACCCGCGTGTAAAACGACGTTTGGTTGTTAAAGAGATCGAGGCCTCTTATTGGCGTATTCTCTATCAATATTGGAACCAATTTAATAACTATGTACACAAAGGAGACTCCAGAACAAAGTTGTTGGATTTGGCATCGTTTAATGGACTTGAAGAAAGAGAACGATGATGGAAAGACCTCGGTACTTGTACCCATTTGAAATGACTAAAACAGGACGGCTTAACAAGGCCAAGTGGGCTACTCATCCCTAGTGGACATCTGTTCTTCGATTTTCTTGGACTCGGTCCATATTATTACTCTTGTTATTGGTTTCGATTGGTGCACCTTGATTTGGGATATCTTACCTTTGACTCGATATGGGATGGACGGATGTGGTGGGCGGTCATGGCTATGATGCGTTACCACCTGCCCTACAACCCGAACTGATAGTATCCTACCTTCGGTATTGCCTCGCATGCCTTCTCATAGTTTTATCCCTATAAGTGACCACTACAATTTCGATTTAGTGTTGTTGTATCACGGAGCATCCCTATCCACCGATGGTTTACTGGCGTTTTATATGCAAACTATACGACAGCGCTTAAGAACGCGTTAAGGGGGATCAAGGTAAACCTTAGTGCTAAGAAAATTATTTATTTTACTAATTAGACATTACATATGTAGCGTGTTCTACAACATATAAATATTTTGATGGATCCTTAAGAGATGGAAAATCCCGTAACATCTCTTGAGTTATTGCATGCAAGTTATATACTGGATAGGAGATGTGAAACCCCATAAACATCTCTGATGCCACGACACTCATGTTATATGCGATATCGATTTAACTCACATAAGAATATTTTAGTCCTGACTCGAATGTTTTGTCTTTTTATTACGCTCGGGTAAGCCTAGAGTATTTCAGCGCATTGAAGATCATTTTAGAGGATGAAGACGAAGATTTGGTATAATATTACTATTATAATTCCCTGCATTATGTTGTTTTGCTGCATTATTTATTTATCCCTATTGTGTATATAACTTTGATAAATGTTGTATACATTATTATCAAACGTATAATATAAATAGCTTCATGAACTATTTATTTGATTATTATATTTTATCGTTCCACTATGAGATTCTGTATTTGTTTTCTTCTTATTTTCTTATTTTTCTTAGTTAACCCCATTAATTATCTATATTCTGGATTGTTTAAGTTGGACATGTGTGGATTATTGTCGATTTAAACCTTCTGAATATAGGCCATCACATTTACATTATTTCCAAACTACTATACAAAATTCATTTAATATGCACTAAGGCCGATGGATATTTTAAATTTTCAAACTATTGACAATGAATAATTATTTAAAATTTTACAAACAACATATATAACTTCTTCTCAGAATATCTTTTAAACAAATAGGTTCTTAAAAAATAATAGATGCATAATTTGGCAAAACCTGTAAAAAAAAAAGTTTTCCTTACTATCATAGCTTTCATAAAGTACAATTTTTTTGAAATCGGATCATTGGTTCAACGGTTATGATTAAGACAAGTGCAAGTTCAAAATTCAATGTCGATGTCGATCAATCTCAGGACAGCGACAAAGATGTCCAACTTAGACCAGTTAAACTTCAAAATGTTACAAAACTCAAAACATGAAACTTATATAATGTAGTAATTGACCTCATTAACCATAGTAATAACTCACAGTGAATGATTCCAAAATCTAGAAATAATCATAAGAAAGTAAATGTGTAACGACCCTAGAATTTTTGATCCCAAAAACTCCAGATTGTTAGGGAAAGAAGAAAGAGATGGAAGAAGAAGAAGAAGAAGAAACACCACAAAGATTCTCACATTCGCAGCGGATGAAAATATAATATCAAATAATAACAGTTTACAAAAGAATTCTGTATCTGTCAAATACATTTATAATACACCAGAGTTACACATATATACAGACATTGGATATACACAATCATCATGTCTCAGATATACAACAATATAATACAACGGAAACATTCCATACGTTCTTGCCATCCAGCTCGCCTCCTGAGCTCCAGAATGTCCTTACCTGAAAATTTATAATACTCGGTCTGACCCGAGCATTACATCAAAGTAACACCCGGGTCAGGCTGGAAACCAGCGTGAGTAAACCCATCTAACAAGGAATACAAAAACATACAACTTATATAAACCCGAGTAATTTATATCAATTTACAACTTCGTAAGTTGTTATAGACATCACTTATTTCACACATCAATTTCTAAGTGCCAAAACTTAGATTAAATGGTCCAATTCACTTAAGTCATTCCACTTCAGCCTATTGGTTTCACATATCAAATTACAACGAATCGAAGTGGTTTCGGGTATTTACTAATAGCCGACTCTGGTCTCTTCGAATTCCATGTCATCTTAATCGAAGTTATTCAATGAAATACAATCCAAATTTTAAACACAGGATGTCACTGTTTTAACCCAATATATTATACCACATAGCATCACACATCACATACCAGAGATATCAACTAATCTAGGGTACACATTATCATTCAATCATTCATAAGCAAGTTTTATCAACCATACCATCTCTAATTAATTTAATTAACCACAATTGAATTAAATCAATTACTTTAATTACTTTTAAATCCTGCTTATTAATTAATTACAAACCAATTAATTTATCATATAATAATCATCCGTCTTAATTAATCCTCCTTGATTAATTATTCTTTAATTGCATTAAGTACTTAATCTTTAATTAATCACATAGATTAATTATCCTTAACCATTCACTTTAATTAACCTTTAATTAATTAATGACATTCATTAATGGTCCTTAATTAATTACTTCCATTAATCAATGTTAATTGATTACATATAGTAATCAACTATCCTTCAATTACTTACATTAATTAATCCTTTAAATTAATTACACTAAGTAATTAATCCTTAATTACTTCCATTTAATTACTTCTACAAATTAATTATCCTCTAATTAATTACATCCAGCAATTACCCATAAATCACATCATTAAGTAATTATACTTAATTAACTTTCGCTAATGATCATTCTAAATTAATTTATTAATCTAATTAATTTTCTTAAATAAATTACATTAATTAACCAATTCATAATTATCAGTTAATGACCTTGAAATAATTAAAATCATTAACCACTCTCTAATTATTTATATTAAGTAATTATACCTTTATTATTAACATTAATTAATTTATCTTTAAAAATCTCAATAAGTGGTTACCTTTAAATTAATTATACTTAATTAATCATCTTCAATTAATTACAACTCTAATTAATTAAATGTAAATATATAACTTAATTACATCATTAAATTTTTAGAAAATCAATTATAAAAATATAACTTGTTTTTAAATAAAACATTTTAAACCTTGAATTTTACTATCTAAAATTCTTGAAACTTGTTCAAATTTATTTAATGACTTAAATAAATTTCTACTTCTTGAAAACTTAATTATCATCACCCTTTAAACTTTATTAAAATTTTAAACGTATTTTAAATCTTAATAAATCCTTCTTTTTGAAAATGAATATTTTAAAAACTTTAAACTTGATTTAAATGCCTTGCTTTGGAACATAAAACATACTTTAAAATTTAAAACTAGTTTCAATGATTTTTAAACCTATTCTAACTTTCAAATTTATGAAAATTGTTAACCCTTTACTTAAAGAAAACTATTAAGTTCCTTATGCCATAAAATCTGGAAAGCACATCAGGAACCCCCGAGCCACTCGACCCAAGTTCCAGATCCACGACTCAAGCTTCCACCCTGATCAAAAAAACTCGAGACAACAAGAAACATTCTCGAGTATCAAGCTGAGATTCAGGCTTTATCCCCAACGAACATCTCCAGATAGCAAAAAGTGCATCGTGCACGTGCATGACAACCACGACCATCTCTGATCATTGCCACCGACTACAAAGCATCAACTACGACCTCGTCCTTCAGTGCGATAACCTAGAAAAAGAAAATGAGAGCCCAATCGAAAAATTGACCTTCGATCAAAAATCTGGAAAAACAAGCTCGTCGGAAAAATCAACCGCTGCCATTGATTTCAACCACGAGTTTCCTCGCCGATATCACCAGATCTTCGCCACGACTTCCCACGCCTATCCATCATCATGCGATCAACTCCGATCATCCATGTCTATCGCGAATGCCTCGCGAACACCATCATCCCAAAACAACTCAGAAATCCTACTTCCCAGATTCCCGACCACCACATCCATCGGTAAATGCCATAAACATTTTTTCCAAGATCGACAGCCTTCCCGCTATCTCCACTGGCAATCTCGATAATGATAATCACATCGATTATCTGAAATTGATGATAGACCCAATTCTGATCAACTCGATCTATACTCATTAATACAATCTTAAAAATCACAATTTTCGTATCAAAATTCTTAACTTTTAGCCACGAATCATCCTATATAATCCAAACATGAAATTTCAATGATTTAATTTTGAACCAAACTGGCTCACCACTATATTTCTTGATTATTGATTAAGTACTAGAATAAAAATTCTTGAATCCATTTTTAGAATTTTTATTATGTTGTTATAAACATCTATTATTCAGGAATCAAGGCTAAATTCTAATTTTATAGGGCAATTAGATTTTCTTTCAATTTGTTTAGGCCTTTTCACATAATAGAACAGTCTGTACATATATGTATACCGATATTTACACATTTAAACTGAGATATTCAAAACATTTATCCATATAAAATCAACACGCAAAACATATTACAATCTTCTTGTGCAAATCATCACATGCATTTCTAGAGTCATTGATTAAAGCGTTTTTAAATTTAAATGTTTACTCACAGTTTGATATGCTTTAAGAAGAAAATATGCTGCTTGCTTCCTGCTTGATCCATTTGAACTTAAGTTGCCTTAATTTTTTTTAAAGTTGTAAGTGGCAGCTTGTTTATATTTTAT
The DNA here is from genome assembly GCA_030765085.1 of Allium cepa. Lineage (NCBI taxonomy): Eukaryota > Viridiplantae > Streptophyta > Magnoliopsida > Asparagales > Amaryllidaceae > Allium > Allium cepa. The sequence continues at coordinate 516,544,660 of CM060941.1, forward strand.
TTTTCTCTGGTTATCTTTTTTTTTTGAATGCAAGAATATGGACAAGGCACTGATGGGTGTATCTATATACATAGTGAAAGCATGTAATGTAAGCCTGAGGCCTTTGTACAGGCTATATATTTCGTATCATTATTTTCTTTTGAGTGATTTGATTTTGTTCCGACCTGATTTGATTAAATGTGTACTTGACTAGAAATTTTCTTTTTGATAATGTCTCCTACTATGTTTACATGCATTACTACCTAAATTTATATAGATATGCATACATATTCTTTTGTATGTGTATATACATAGTTACGAACTTATCCTTTTATTCTTGCATTTGTATTTTTCATTATCCTGCACATATATGTTTGTGTTCATACCTATTTCATTTACTTAAACATGGTTATATATACATGTATATTTACTTTTATCCTTGCCACTATTTCATATAACATATATGCATATACATTTGTTTGTGTATTGTTATCATATACGTACATTTCTTTCTTTCTTTCTTTCTTTTGTTTCCATACACATTTCTTTTGTATATATTGTCATTATATATATATATATAGTCACATTTATACACCTTCCTATATTTTACTTCATATAGGCATCTATACATATATATACATATTTATATACTTGTATATGTATACATTTACATATATATTTTCAACATCATAAGGTTTGTACATATTTATCTATATATCTTCATATATACTTGTAGTTATGGTTATTTTATCTTAATTTAAACGATGGAGTTTATTATTTATTCTCTATGGGATTTTCATATTCAGGGATTCAATATTTATTATATTTTTCAAATCAATTTATATATATCCAGATATTTTAATTATTGAATTTTATTTGTTCGACTTATAAAATTAGTATTCCAATAATTTATTTCAGTAAATCACCCAATTAACACACGTTAAAAAAATCCGGATAGTCACATTCCTCCCCCTTTAGATCTTTTCGTCCTCGAAAAGGAACGAAGCCAGAATTTATGAAAAATGCTTAAAATCAGATAAATATTCTTTGATCATTTTTAAAACACTTTTTAATATCTACATAATATTATTCCAAGGTAGTTTTTATAAAAAATACTTTTATAACTCGATGTTTCAACAAGTCCATCCTTGTTCTCATAGAAATTCAATCATACGTTGATCAGGCGCAGGACTGAAAATCTATAAGCACTTTGTACATCCATTTTTAACACCTAGCGAAAATACTTTGGAAAATAATTTTATTGAAAATATAGAAAACAGTTTTTGAAAATAGAGGAAATATCCTTGGTGAGAATGCTCTTGAAATCATCACCCCATCCATGGTCGCAGTTACATCCTGGGTTACGTTGCCATCGCAGCAAAAGTCCGTGTAACTATAGGCACTCCACGCCCCTCGATTACGCAATGGAACCCACAACAGATCGCAGTTAACTCCAGGGTTACGTTGCCATCACAGCAAAAGTCCATGTTACTGTAGGCATTGGTGCCCTCGATTTTCGCTGCCAAAATGAAACTTCTCCACTCCCACATAGGTCACAATCTACCGATGTAAAATCAAACATAGACCGTTGGCTCTAAGCGGCACACACGACTTTCGCTATGTTACCATAGGTTGCAGTCTACCGATATAAAATCAAACGTAGACTGTTGGCTCTTAGCAGCACACATGACTTTCGCTATGGTCTACAACAGATCGCAGTGACATCGAGTTACACTGTCGTCACAGCATAACCCAAATGCCTCTGTAGGCATCAACGCCCTCGACTTTCGCTACACACTTTACAAAATCCTCAGGAACTACTTTTGTCCGGACTCCTCACAGGCCCCCCAGGGGTCAAGGCAGTACCACCCTGTGGCACTCCTGAGAACTTCATTCAAGGGAGCGGCTTTTTTCCCAGAGCCACTTCAAAATACTTTATACTATACACATATAGTATCTTCCAAATCATACACCTAGTATGAATCACATATAAAGCACCTTTACACAAAATCGATTATCCCAAAATCGATAATTCTCAAATTAGGCTTTTCCAGATTCCAATATTGATTTTACTCAAAAATCAAAAGCCTTTCCAAATCCAAAGGTTCCCAAAACCTTTTTCCAAAATCCTCATAAGATCCTTTATATATATATATATATATATATATATATATATAGGTATATATAATTTTTAAAAACAATGGATCATTTCAAACTTGTATCAAACCTCTTTTTATCCTTCACATATTTTCAAAACACTTTTCTTCCGGCTATAGACTCACAAAAGGAGATTTATCTTATATAACCAAGATATATAACTTTGTTTATGCCAAATCAAATATTCAAATTTGATTACTCCATAACGTTACTTTTATCATAGAAATTTACAATATCAATTTCATTCAAACCCGTACGATGTACACATATCATCCGTACGCTATATTAATCTAATCGCTCACTCGATCACACAATTTCACTTCTGAACTAGTATCATCCACCCGACTTTCTAGTGCAGACTCAGATCTGGTTTCTTGATCAGAAACCATCCTTCTCCTTGCATAGCCATAACTTATGATAGAGAATATCCAGAACCGATCAACAATCCATATCCAGGTTCGCCGTCGAAAATCGAGTGAAAAATCCTAACTCGGATCGATATAACTATCTTGAAATTTTGTGCTCGAATCTGGATCAAATCACTATGCAAATTGAATAATATACGTACATCCTACGTATTTTACTTCATTGATTATTAGCCAAATCAATTTCCTTTCTATTCATCCTCCCTTTGATTTTATTCACTTATTCACATTTGCCTTAATCCCTATTTGAATTATCACTTCAATACTTATCTCAGTTGGGTATTTAATCAATAATAGTTTGAACTCCGACCAGTTTATATTTAGAAAATAGCTTGAAAATTTTAAAAATAGATAAGTAGTTGAAAATAATTATTAGTTTGCAAAATATCTGTAAAATAGTTAAGAAATTGTAAAATAGTTGGAAAATAGTTAAATAGTTATAATAATTGTAAATAATTGCAAAATAGTTGTAAAATAGCAATTAATTTGTAAAATAGTTGAAAAACTGTAATTAGTTTATAAAACAGTTGTAAAATAGTTAAATAGTTCCAAAAGTAGTCGCAAAACAAATATAAGACAGTTTGGGTTTTTAAAAAGAAAGTTGTATAGTAAATAGATGAGAAAATAGATTTAAAACTGTTTATTTTAAAATATTTTATTTGGAAAAATAGTTCAGAGCCAAACTGTTCAATTCCCAATCTCCATTTCCAATTAATTCAGTTTAAATTTCCACTCCTATTTAAATTGACTCAACTCCAATTTAAATAACTTCAATTTCCATTGAAATTGATTTAACCCCAATTCAAGTTGAATTAACCTCAATTTCTATCCACAATCAAATCAAATTCCATTGAATTTGAAACTATTCAACTTTAATCACAATTCCAATTAATTCAAGTAAATTTCAAATTGAACCAATGTCAATTCATATCACTTTAAATTTTGAATTAATCCCAATTTCGATTTGAATTTGAACTAATTCAACTCAAATTTCAACTTTAAACCATTTCGAATTATAAATTCGAGTTAAATTTTAAATGTTGATTTAAACCCTTAAATCAAATTAACTTTTATTTTTAAGTCTACGATCTAAAGCTTTAAACAATTTAATTCTGAGTCAGAATTTCAAAATTCCTTTTTAAATTATCTCTAATTAACTTATTTCGATGTTCAATTAAGAATTCAAAAACAATTTTATTGTCAGAATCCAATTTTACTACTGAATTTTAACTTCAAAACCCATTCTCAGTTTCATAGATTATTTATAATATCCGGATAAATAAACATCCAAATTTATCCAAACACCAATTTACAGTATCCATCTTCAATTTCCAGATCTCAAACCCAATTTGAGATCACACAAACTCCCAATTCAAATTAACCATTTATCTTCCAAAGTTAAATCCCAATTTCATTTTGGAATTTCCAATTCAGGTTGCTTATCAAATTATTTACCTTTCCCAAATTTAAATTTACTAAATCCATTCAAATTTACACAATTTGAATTCCCATTCAAATTTTAAACTTCAGAATAATAACCTTCTCACTTAAGTTTAAAACTTACTTCACTTTGGGTTTCACATCACATTCCATGGAAAATTCAATACTCAACCTTAGAGTTTATTTCATATTTATTTCCTTTACACACCAAGTTACTTTAAATTTTAAACCACCTTTGGTTTTAAATTCAAAACAAATTCCTATAAATTTTCAAACAACTCTTGTTTGAACCAAGCTCTTCTATTCAAATAATACTACTTATATTATTATTATTTTCAAATACTTGGAACAAATTCCCCAAATTTTATGGACTTAGATTTAATACTTCACCATTTAAACCCTTTTCCAATTTCAATTCATAAGTCATACTTACCTAAATGTTTACTTCCTTAAACATTTTATTTTTGCTAAATCATTAACAATCATTTCATCATTTTAGGAAAATAACTAATGTTATTACAACTGGAAACCAATTCCTATTATCTTATTTTGAAAATTCTTCTTCGAATTCAAGATTTTAATCTCAGTTTGAACCCATTTCAAACTTATCTTAATTTAAATTTGGTTGTATTACTATTACCACTTAAATTTCATTCCAATAATTTAACAACCAATTACCTAAATATATAATGGTTAGAAGAATCATTGCTTTATATATAAACTTATATAAAAATCATTTACTTTCAAAACCATTATATAAGGAAAATTACAAGTACGGCCTCCCATATGTATTACACTCAACTCATTCTAGGGTACTATTGACCCTATCCTTAATGAGTACTCCCACCAGAGCCAAGGTTCTCGCTTAACCTCACTCTGATACCAAATGTAACGACCCCAGAATTTTCGATCCTGTAAACTCCAAATAGTTAGGGAAAGAAGAAAGAGATGGAAGAAGAAGAAGAAGAAACACCACAAAGATTCTCACATTCGCAGCGGATGAAAATATAATATCAAATAATAACAGTTTACAAAAGAATTTTGTATGTGCTAAATACATTTATGATACATCAGAGTTATACATATATACAGACACTGAATATACACAATCATCATGTCTCAGATATACAACAATATAATACAGCGGAAACAGTCCATACGTTCTTGCCATCCAGCTCACCTCCTGAGCTCCAGAACGTCCTTACCTGAAAATCTTTAATACTCGGTCTGACCCGAGCATTACATCAAAGTAACACCCGGGTCAGGCTAGAAACCAGCATGAGTAAACCCATCTAACATGGAATACAAAAGCATACAACCTATATAAACCCGGGGTAATTTATATCAATTTACAACTTCACAAGTTGTTATAGACATCACTTATTTCACACATCAATTTCTAAGTGCCAAAACTTAGATTAAATGGTCCAATTCACTTAAGTCATTCCACTTCAGCCTATTGGTTTCACATATCAAATTACAAAGAATCGAAGTGGCTTCGGGTATTTACTAATAGCCGACGCCGGTCTCTTCGAATTCCATGTCATCTTAATCCAAGTTATTCAATGAAATACAATTCAAATTTTAAACACAGGATGTCACTATTTTACTATTTTAACCCAATATATTATACCACATATCATCACACATCACGTACCAGAGATATCAACTAATATGGGGTATACATTAACATTCAATCATTCATAAGCAAGGTTTATCAACCATACCATCTCTAATTAATTTAATTAACCATAATTGAATTAAATCAATTACTTTAATTACTTTTATATCCTGCTTATTAATTAATTACAAACCAATTAATTTATCATATAATAATCATCCGTCTTAATTAATCCTCATTGGTTAATTATTCTTTAATTGCATTAAGTACTTAATCTTTAATTAATCACATAGATTTATTATCCTTAACCATTCACTTTAATTAACCTTTAATTAATTAATGACATTCATTAATGATCCTTAATTAATTACTTCCATTAATCAACCTTAATTAATCACATACAGTAATTAACTATCCTTCAATTACTTGCATTAATTAATCCTTTAAATTAATTACACTGAGTAATTAATCCTTAATTACTTCCATTTAATCACTTCCACAAAGTAATTCTCCTCTAATTAATTACTACCAGTAATTACCCATAAATCACATCATTAAGTAATTATACTTAATTAACTTCCACTAATGATTATCCTAAATTAATTTATTAATCTAATTAATTTTCTTAAATAAATTACATTAATTGATCAATTCATAATTATCAGTTAATGACCTTGAAATAAGTAAAATCATTAACCACTCTCGAATTACTTATATTAAGTAATTATACCTTTATTATTAACATTAAGTAATTTATCTTTAAAAATCTCAATAAGTGGTTACCTTTAAATTAATTATACTTAATTAATCATCTTCAATTAATTACAACTCTAATTAATTGAATGTAAATATATAACTTAATTACATCATTAAATTTTTAGAAAATCAATTATAAAAATATAACTTGTTTATAAATAAAACATTTTAAACCTTGAATTTTACTATTTAAAATTCTTGAAACTTGTTCAAATTTATTTAATGACTTAAATAAATTTCTACTTCATGAAAACTTAATCATCATCACCCTTTAAACTTTATTAAATTTTTAAACATATTTAAATCATGATAAATCCTTCTTTTTGAAAATAAATATTTTAAAAACTTTAAAACTTGATGTAAATGCCCTGCTTTGGAACCTAAAACATACTTTAAAATTTAAAACCAGTTTCAATGGTTTTTAAACCTGTTCTAACTTCAAATTTATGAAAACTGTTAGCATTTTACTTAAAGAAAATTGTTAAGTTCCTTATGCCATAAAATCTGGAAAGCACATCAGGAACCCCCGAGCCACTCAACCTAAGTTCCTGATCCACGACTCGAGCTTCCACCCTGATTAAATAAAACTCGAGACAACAAGAAATATTCTCGAGTATTAGCCCGAGATTCAGGCTTTGTCCCCAACTAACATCTCCAGATACCAAAAAGTGCGTCATGCACGTGCACGACAACCACGACCATCTCCGATCATCGACATCGGCTACAAAGCATCACCTATGACATTATCCTTCAGCGCGACAACCCAGAAAACGAGAGTCCAATCGAAAATTTGACCTTCGATCAAAAATCTGGAAAAACAAGCTCGTCGGAAAAATCGACCACTGCCATCGATCTAACCCGTTAGTTTCCTTGCTGATATCACCAGATCTTCGCCAAGACTTCCCACGTCTATCCCTCATCACGCGATCAACTCCGATCATCCATGGCCATCGCGAATGCCTCGCGAACACCATCATCCCAAAACAACTCAGAAACCCTACTTCCTAGATTCCCGACCACCACATCCATCGGTAAATGCCATACACATTTTTTCCAAGATCGATAGCCTTCCTGCTATCTCCATCGGTTATCTCGACAATGATAATCACATCGATCATTTGAAATTGATGATAGACCGAATTCTGATCAACTCGATCTATACTCATGAATACAATCTTAAAAATCACAATTTTCATATCAAATTTCTTAACTTTTAGCCACGAATCATTCTATATAATCCAAACATGAAATTTTAATGATTTAATTTTTACCCAAACTGGCTCACCGTTGTATTTCTTGATTATTGATTAAGTACTAAAATAAAAATTCTTGAATCCATTTTTAGAATTTTTATTAAGTTGTTATAAACATCTATTATTCAGGAATCAAGGCTAAATTCTAATTGTATAAGGCAATTAGATTTTCTTTCAATTTGTTTAGGCTTTTTCACATAATAGAACAGTCTGCATATACGTATATAGATATTTTGCACATTTAAACAGAGATATTCAAAAACATTTATCCAGATAAAATCAACACACAAAACATATTACAATCTTCTTATGCAAATCATCACATGCATTTCTAGAGTCATTGATTAAAGCTGTTTTCAAATTTAAATGTTTACTCACAGTTTGATATGCTTTAAGAAGTAAATATGATGCTTGCTTCCTGCTTGATCCATTCGAACTTGAGCTGCCTTGATTTTTTTTTAAGTTGTAGTGGCAGCTTGTTTATATTTTAGTCTTCTCTGGTTATCTTCTTTTTCAATGCAAGAATATGGACAAGGCAGTGATGGGTGTATCTATATACATAGTGAAAGCGTGCAGTGTAAGCCTGAGGACTTTATACATGCTATATACTTTATATCTTTATTTTCTTTAGAGTGATTTGATTTTTATCCGACCTGATCTGATTAAATATGTACTTGTTAGATATTTTCTTTTCGATAATGTCTCCTACCATGTTTGCACGTATTACTACCTAAATTGATATATAGATATGCATACATATTCTTTTGTATGTGTATATACATAGTTATGAACTTATCCTTTTATTCTTGCATTTTTATTTTTCATTATCCTGCACATATATGTTTGTGTTCATACCTATTTTATTTACTTAGACATGGTTATATATACATGTATATTTACTTTTGTCCTTGCCACTATTTCATATAACATATATGCATATACATTTATTTGTGTATTGTTATCATATACATACATATTTTTTTTCTTTCTTTTTTTTATTTCCGTACACATTTCTTTTGTATATATTGTCATTATATACATATATTCACATTTATACACCTTCCTATATTTTACTTTATATAGGCATCTATACATATATATACATATTTATATACTTGTATATGTATACACTTATATATATATTTTCAACATCATAAGGTTTGTATATATTTATCTATATATATTTATATATATTTGTAGTTATGGTTATTTTATCTTAATTTAAATGATGGAGTTTATTATTTATTCTCTATGAGATTTTCATATTCAGGGATTCAATATTTATTATAGTTTTCGAATCAATTTATATATATTCACATATTTTCATTATTAGAATTTTATTTGTTCGACTTATAAAATTAGTATTCCAATGATTTGATTCAGTAAATCACTCATTTAACACACGTTAAAAAAATCCAGATCGTCACAGAATGGCAACTCATGTCATATTTCAAGAAATCATAAGATATATAAATAAAACATTCCATAGGCAAAACTGAATTATGGTGAAATTCCAACTAAATCTCAAATCACAATGTTTAAACCAATAAACACATAATAATAAACATATGACTTAACATACAAATAAGCCATAATAAAATATGCCCGAAACCCATAGTCATAATAAGGCATATTAATCAAAATCATCATTTCATAAATCCATATCAAGTCTCAATTTGACTATCATTAAAAATATGGTGATAACAATTTAAAATCTCCAAATTCACAAAAAATGGATCTCAAATGCAATGATAATGTCACTAACACCTGCACAAGTAGCTTCGTCCGTGGTAAGGTCGCTAATACCTCGCTAAGCAGTTTCATCCATGACAAGGTCGCTAACACCTTGCTAAGCAGTTTCGTCCATGACAAGGTCACTAACACCTCACTAAAATTATTCCAAAAAAATTTTTAGTAAAAGAAATTACATAAAAAATTTAGAGTATTAAAAGTAACCACGAAACAACCAAGATCATGTGATTTAATAGCATTGTGTCGTCGACGTTTGATTACGTAAAAAGTCACTGCCATGACGTATAATTATCACAACTAAAGTGGATGCCTTCACACGACCATCTACCGTCCAATAAAATAAGATCTCATGGTATCACCACCCGTTATGACGAATACACGTCCGAACCCATGAAATATGATACTGTGCTTTCGGAAGGCGTACTAGCACAACCTCAAACAATGATAAAAGAATGTATCGGTAATATATGTAGCTATCATTTGTGTAAATATTAATTAGCACTAGCCATGCGGCTGGTTGTTGACTATTATGGCAAGGGCTAGTTGTCGTGATTCCAATAAATCGGTCAGCTAGTGGAATGAATACTAGCTCATCCGGTTAAAGTTATTTAATCATTCCTAAAATCATTTTTTTAAATAAAATAAAATCTAACATATGATTTAAGATGCAGAAACCAAGTAAGAAAGTAAGCGAAACAAAGTTCAAGCAAAAACAATAAAGAAATAAAGGTTAGAGCTTTAACTTAAATCAAATTTAGGATGGCGAATGACACCATCTTGGGATAGGTTTTCAAAATAGCTAAGTTCAAAATTTTAGAGGTGTTCAACATAAAATGTCACATGTGAAGTTAGTTTTTAGAACATAAAAAATTATCGAAATAGGACTAGAAGTGAAAAGGATATCTTCAATTTATTAACAGTGTTTAGTTGAGAGAATATAAATTTCAATGTGGCAGAGCCAAAAGTTTGTAACAGGGTTTTGTTCAACCTATGCTCAAAGGTTATAAAATTGTTCAAAATGAAAGTTGTCACACAAGAAGTTAGATTTCCATAACATCCAAGATTATCAAAATCTGACATGAAATGAAAACGGTATGGCCAATTTACTAATAGTATTTAGCTCGGCGAATATAAATTTTAATGTGACAGAGCTGAGAGTTTGCAATATGTTTTTGATCAATCTATGCTCAAAATTTGTGAAAGTGTTCAACATGAAAGTTGTCACACACGAATTTAGCTTTTTGAAACATCATAAATTATCGAAAACCGACAAGAAATGAAAATGATATGGTCAACTAACAGTGTTTAGCTTAGAGAATATAAATTTCAATATGAGAGAACTGAGAGTTTGCAACAGGTTTTTGCTCAATCCACGCTCAAAATTTGTAAAAGTTCTCAACATGAAAGTTGTCACACATGAAGTTAGCTTTCTAAAACATCAAAAATTATCAAAATCCGACAGGAAATGAAAAAGATATGGTCAATTTTATAACACATGCAAACAATGATATAGTGATTAAAGTGTGTTTGTGATAAGAACTACACTTTTATTCTAGGTTTTCAATTCAACTTTGCAAACGTTTATTGTTTACTATAAATCCATATTCAAAGATGAAATGTAATCAAATTTAAACATGAACTCTGAGAGGATTTTCTCATGGTAATTTTTCAACTAAAAATATTGTTGGATTTGAATCACCCAAACTCTTATGAGACACGAAATTGAGTGATATTTTATAGCGAAAATCACAATCATGACGAACCTCTCAAAAAACCTTTACATGAGATTTATTTATAGAAAATGATTTACAGTTGAATTTTTTTATTTTTCAAAACATTACAATTGTATATATACATCTTTTCTCAAAAGAACATTCAATTCTAAAAAATGTTTCAACGTCCAAAAAGTTTTATTTCCTCATCTAAATATTATTCAAAATCTTTTAAACATTTAAGATTTAAAAACATTTGAATTCAAATTTTGGTGTCTCATTGACTTGGTCAAATTTTTAGGAACCCCTATCGAAAAATGTTGGCCAAATGTTTTGACTAGAATTCTTAAACCATCTAATGGATAACTGCCATAGAAAATAGATTTTCCAAGGATTTCTTTTTATTAAATTTCTTTCAATGCCTTTACATACATTATGAATGATACTCCATTAAAAGTCACTTTAATGTTATTTCCTTTATGCATGCTTGCTTTAATCAATTATCCATCTTAATTTTATCTTAGTTTTTAATTTAATTAACCATAGGATAAATTAATTATTAAACCAAATTCAATTATGCCTTGCGGTAGCGACGTCAAATCTATTCACCACAAGGTCCAATGAATATCGAGTAGGTCTTTTAAATTCTTAAATGGTAAATTCTGCTCGGTGTTAATCTTTAATGGTTACTAAGTTTAATTACTAAATAAGAAAGCATTTATTATTGACAACAAATTATAAAGGCAATTAAATTTGAGGTGTTAAGTGGAAAGCAGTTCATCCGCCTTCACTGCACAACTCAGATTGCTAAGGACAAAGATATACAATTCAATTTGAAGTCTGCTAAGGTTGAAGTGAAACATTTTTTCAAAGGAAGAATTACTTCAAGATACGAAATTAATGTGTATAGAAAATAAGCACGATGTATCCTATGATTTTCTAAGATATGACTCACCTCTAGAGGAAGAATTCCTAGTAGTGACTCGAAGAACTCTAAAGGACAGTCTCAAAGCCATATATAAGATAAGATTCTCATCTTTAATATCATATATTATTTCGAACTCGGCTCTGATACCAAGTTGCAACACTCCACCTTTATGCCCTCACTAGCAATGAACATTACTGTGAAATATCGTCTATTAATGTGGAAAATAAGGCTTATTAGGAGCGATCATCTGTAAAATTACTCTAGACGAGTACCGATACGACGAATTGACCGAAAATATTTTTCTTTTATAAGAGGATTCAACGTATCTGATATAGGCATAAAACAACAACATTGTAGCTTAATATAATTCAGAACAATACAAAACATAACAGAACATAGAATCACAAAATACGATAAAGAAATATAAACATTTGTTATAAAAGATCCACGATATAAATATAAAATATCTAAGACAACATAAATGGTTATACGTTAAAATGGATCTCTATTTCGACATACAAGATGGACTACAACATAACTAGACTAAAGTCTACTAAACCATGCGAAGAAGCCTTAAACTAATCCAACTCTAAGATCATCATAATGAAGAACCTAAAATATCTCGGTCTGACCCGAGTATTACATAAAGGTAATAAACAGATCAGTCTAGTCTAATTCGAATCAATGTGAGATAAAAGTAATGATAGATTACAAGCCATAGTAGGAACATAAAAACTCACAGAGTTAACATGAAACTCATATAAAATTAAACAAAGAGGAATATTATCCTTCTTAAAATTATTCACTAAATCACAAATCATTATTAGCTTATAAAAAAAATCTCACGAAATATTTGGTGAATCACAAATTTCATAAAATCTAGAAAATGATATTTTTAATTATTTATAAATAGTATCAAAGTGTTTTAATAAAAATAGAAATTAGAAACCTTTATGAAATATAATTAAATTACTCCAAAATCAATTTATAAATCACTTAAAATCTATTTATTTATTTTTCAATCAAAATTGCTATTTATTAGAAAACCAACTACCAAAAAATTCACAAATATTTATACCATCAAAATACGAATTATACCATTGAAATTCAGCTGTAATTGAATATATCAATAATGGAATTTCTTCCATAGAACACAAAGGTATCAAAATGAAATTAGTTTCCATTAATTAGAACTCAAAATTCATATTAGAAAATCATTGGAAAACAACATTAAAAATTTAAGCAAAATCTAATTTCAACATTTTGAAAGCAGTAAACTGACAGTGAGCAAACAAAGAGTAGATTTAGAAAATGTTGACAGTAATCACCAAACAAAGATCAATAAAACTAGTCCTTTCACCATTCAACCTTATGCAAATGAATCTAGACTAGAAATATGAGGGTTACTCATCTTAACATCCCAAAATTCCCAAAATTGCAAGCAATCAACACAAGCCAAAATTCAGAATTTTCTACACTTTCATCCTCAATGCAGCAAGGATTTGGCATAACAAAACTATGTATTTTCCTAATTTTTTTTAAAAAAGTATGTATATTAGTTAAGAATAACATATCCAAATTTTAGATTTTTATGATTTTTTTATAATTAGTAAAGAATTTTCTACCGATCTTCATTTTCTATCCAGATTTAACCCGAAAAGCACTTGAGAAAAAAAGAACTTTATCCCATCAAAACTAAACCAAATTCCACAAAATTTGAAGAAGAGGTGCTAAAACATGTTACCAACAATATATCCAAAATCAAGAATTTTTGGAAATTTATTTGATTTGTTATGATTTTTGAGGAAGCTAGGGTTTTGTGATAATTTTCAGAAAATGGAGTTTTCTCTTCGATTTGGTTTGAGAAGAAGGTAGAGATAATTTGTGCTTTATGATTTGAGAGAGATGGAAATGAGAAGTACGTATTCTTATTTGTTTAAATGCTGATGGGCTTTAGGATAATGGGTAGATGTCTAATAAGAATTGTTGCTAAATTCTCTTATCACAAGGTGTTGCCAACTGAAACTTTGAATTATAAAACAATTTACTTTATATTTAAATAAACCTGTTTATATATATATTTATATATTATAAATTCAACCATTCAAGTTTTAACAAGCTCTATAAGATAAAATCTTCATTTTACAAATTACAACATCTTTAAATTTAATTAAACCATATTTCCATAATAAAATATATTGTTATTATTAACGTTGTAAAAATACACCGTTTGTGTCCAAAATTTAATACAACTTTTAGAATAAAAATTATTCTTCATAATTTTACCAAAATAATCTATTTTTGGTAAATCATATTTCAAATGTTGAAATTATTTCCATTATTACTAAAATTTCTCAAATACTCATTTATAGTACAAAATTCATTTACATGAACTCCGTACAAATAGATTCTCCAAACTCCAATTTAATTAACACTAAAAGTTACGAAATCTCTTAATTATTTAACTATCACTAAACTAAATTGTTCTTCTAATTTAATTTCATGTAATCTAAACCAAGTTTGTTAAAGAAAAAGAGGGAGGCGTTGAGTTTATATTAGTAAAGAAAAGGAGAGAAAAGAGGAGATATAGATCTCACTTTTACTCTTCCATTTAAACCAATTCAAACCCATATTTTCAAATAAAATATCGCACCCTCTCTTCCTCTTATCATGGCTAACCAAATATGTATGCTAATAGGCTTGCTCACGTTTCCAAACTCGATTAGTGTTTGCACATTTCAAATCCAATTTAAGTGTACATCGATACTGTGTATCGATACATACATATATAACTTTTATATAAGCATTTATATATGCACTATATTAAATATTAATTCAGATAAATCAAATAAAATATTATAATTAATATTCCATAAATATTAGTTAATTTAATGAATTTGTATCAATTATAATTTTATTAAATCAAGTGGTACGTGGAGTATTCAACATTGTGGTTGGGCGACTGATGGGTGTAAATTTAGCCGGCGACTAATATCTAACTATTCAAATATTAATATTCATATGTCACCTTAACCAATGGTGTCATAGTTTAATCAAATTCATCTCTTACATAATTTTGGTAAAATCTGATTTTATATTTTAATCAGTCCCCAATAGTGATGATTACTTTCACTATTTCTCTTCGTCAAAACTATATCACATTAAGACTTATGAAATTTTGTATTGGTCAAAATTCTAATATTATCCACATTCAACTTGTATAATCTAAACACAAAATCCTTAGTTCAATAATAATTATTATTAACCGAACTGCTCCGACCAGAGATTTGACTTGAGCTGACTACAATTGACCGTGATACTAACCCCATATAAGTTAGGAGATGAGTTCTATAATGAATAGCGTTTTACTTCTAGTGCTTCAACTCAAACCCAACTGTAGTCATTCGATGGAAGTTGCACCATGATTTAACTATAGTGAAAGTGGAGTGTCCACATTGAGTTCAACGGTATTCTTAAATTGAGAGAACTGTGTAATATTGTCACTTCGATATTCTCTGTTTGAGTTTAGCCATATTAACCAACAGAAAAGCATTGAGTGAGTCATTCCATAGTTATCCAATAACTATTAGTAATAACCCTTGGTTCCCCTATCAACTATGAGTAATACAACGCCTAACATTTGAAGAGTGTTATCTACTCTAGTCCAAACAGATGTGTTGATATCTAATCTCGATACATCTTGATTAAGAATATTTAAAACGATGTGTTTATTTTCATTATGATAAATTTTTCATGGTTACAAAACATTGTAACTGCTACGAAAAAACATATTATTTATGGATTTTTTTATTAAATAGACTTAAATAAATAAATAAATAATATAAAACATTATAACAAGTATATAATAGAAAGAAAAACATCTTTTATTTCGAACGAGATTTTATTATAGAGTTAATCATTTAAAGTAATAATATAGGATAGCCCTTTTAGCACACCCCTAACTCTACCAACTCCTATACTGCGTTGATTACATGGTCAAATGCTTAAAAAGCCATATCTATAGATAATTCAAAAGCAATATATATTTTATATTATGCATTAAACAAAAAAAAAGAATCTACACGAATTATGGTCTGCCCTATTGCTTATGATATTTGAAATATTTTGGAAATTATACGAAGGGGCACTCAAGTAAAACATAACAAAAATTTTGAAGCTTAAAAATCAACTTTTAGAGTTTTAGAATGAAAATAGTGAAAGCATTTCTCAAATGCATGCATATTTTTAAGAGTCACGACATGCACTCATGCAACTAGGAGAGAATTTTATTGATTTTGATATAGTATCAAAATAATTAAATTCACTAACAAATGAATGAGAAATAAAAGTACTTTTTTTTATTGATCATGCCAATGACCTTTCCTAACTCAAAGATTATGAATTAATAGGAAATTGAATGTCATATGAAGTGAAATTGGCAGGCCAAAAAAGAATAGGCATGGAAAAGAGAGCAATTGCATTTCAAGTTAAAGATGATGAATATATCAATGAAGACGATATTGCTTTCATAGCCAGGAAATATGAGGCACTTGAAAATTCAAGAAATATCAAAAAATTGGTAGTAGCAGCAAATCGCTATAATGAAACATTTCAAGTGCAATAAAGCTAGTCATATAATGACCTCTAAACTCAATAAGGAGACCCAAAATTTCAAAAGAGAAAAGAAGAAAGCATTTCAAGTCATACGAATTTTTTTCTGAATCATTTTCAAATAGTGACAGTGATCCTGAGCAAGCCAATATTTACTTCAAGGCCATAAATGAGGCAAAATATGAAATTTCATATGAAGACTTATTAGAGAGAACCTTTGAGTTAGAAGTAAATTAAAAGAAACTAGAACATTAAATAAAGATTTAAAAGCCATAATTAATCATTTAGAACTAAAGATAGATTTACCTAATGATGTAAAAGTGATTCTCGAAGAAGAGTTGCTAAAGTCATAAATTTAACATCTCAAAATTGTGCGTTCATGATGGAATTAAGGGCTATAGAGATGAGAATATTTAAATATCTAAACTGTGATTTAGAATCATCTTTAGACCTATAAGTGAATAAGATTAAAGAAAAAGTAGTTAAAATAGAGAATTTATCTAATAATATATCTAATATTAATAATGAAAAAGGAAATTAGTCAAATTTTATGAATATTTCTAAACAATCGAGTAATTGAAATGCATTAGGTTTTAAGAAAACTAGATTTAATAAGCCTGGTCAAAAGAAATATGCTTCACTATATACAAAGGTTCGGAAACCCACTAAGAGCCGTCCAAATAGAATAACAGGATAAATAAAATATGGGTTCTGAAAATAAATTATATTTTAAATAGAAATAAATATATAGACTAATTTTTAGGTTTTATTTTCAAAGTTACTACCAAACTCTCATGGATACGGTTTCCTTTCAGTTAACCCCCAGGACCATAATGTGGGAAGTGCATAATAATACCTATAATTATTTTCGCAGGTACCCAACAATAATAAAAGAGTTGGATAACTGAATTGTGGATGTTATAAGGAATCAGTATGGATATATCACTTGGAAATGAACTTCGGCAATATAGATATATCTAACTCATTTTGTGTAAAAATCAAAGTTATAAACATTATTTTTTACATAATATATTGAGGAGAAATATTCTTTAAAAAAATATTAGGCTAAAAAGGTCGTAAACCTGAAAAAAATTGAAAATCATATATATAGAAAGTGATTTTAAGAGTAAATTTCTATTAAGGAAGTAAATATCTAAAATTCAAATTTAGAACTTTCATTAAGAGTTTCTCAAATTTATCTCTCAAATAAGATTTAGCTTTAAAGATAAGAAATAAGAGTTTGATAAATGTTGTCTTTTTAATCAAGATAAGGAAAAATTATTTCAAACCTTTGGTTTATAAAAATGAATGAATTTAAAATATGGAAAATAATGTGATATAATCACTTTGAATTTTGGTTAACGCATTATATATATACATACACACACACACATAACTTATTTTGTTTTAGATGATAACATATAATTTTTGCTTTACTACAATAAATAAATTTATAAAGAGAGAAAAAGATATTAAATATTTAGGTATATTTCGAGAAAAAGTGTTCCTTTATTGGATAGAAAGGGGAGAAATGTGGAAATATTTGAGCAAATCGACAGGAGAGTACGTATATACAAGCATGAGGAGTTTTTATTATTTCAATCATATGGTGTCATCATAAAAAAAGAAGAGAATATTAAGAATGCAATTCTATTGTTTTGATGATAACAACTATAAGACAGTGCTACTAATGATTTTGTTCAATTATTTAAGGTAGAGTAGCAATGATATAGAAGTTGAATTATGATGGCAATCAATAGGAGTTTGTTAAAGGCGAATATATCAAAAATATCAAAATAACTCAAATGAAATGCATTTATAAGGATAACAAGCATTCAGAGATATCTAATGTAGTTGATAAATCTATTAGAACATAGTAACATTAAAGAAACACTTGAACATGGACAAATATATACAAAAATTGAATGTTAGATTAATCGTGCCTTTATCAAGTCTTGTTAATCTAAATTTTTTTAATTACACAAATGGTCTCTGATTCACTTCAAATTTTGATATATCATTTCAAGAATCTTAAAATGTTCTTTAAGATTTTCATTGTGGCAAAAGAGTCTTAAAAGTCATAATTAAAATAACTTTAAAAAATGATCGTTTTTTAAGTTTCGCGGACTCTAAGATTTTTATTTTTTCCTTAGGATTTTCAACCGCCTAACCAAGTGAGCCTCTTCTCTTCCATGCACAAGCCATAACCTCGTGAGCCTTTACTCTTCTATGCACAAGCCAAAACTTGGTACGCGCTCCAGTCCAACATCGTGTGCTCAATACAAATAAATCCCAAATCAAAGGTCAATAATCTCAATCGTTCCAAGGAAAAATCAATAATTCACTCTCTACTTTTATATCTTTAACTCTGATGATTTTGGTTTGTACATTCTCTGCTTATAAATTGTCCAAAGAAATCATTTCGAGTCACTTTTATAACTCTTATTCGTTCAGTTTGGAGGTATACTATGTTGGTTGTAAGTGAGTGTACTAAAAAGAAAATTTATATAGCAAGATACAAAAGTCAACAAATATATTTTATAATGAAGTTGAAGTGCTAAGCATTTAAATAATTTATGATGTCATATTTGGCAGCTCGGGCAAGGTCATTATAAACATTCCTCTAAGTGAACTGAGGGTTGAAGTGAAATTCCAAAAAGGAGTCCTAGGACTAAATATAGGATGAAAGGTCCGAACGAGTATAAAACTCCCAGAGTGATCATTTTATTTATTTTCTTTTACTTCGCTGCATTATATACTAAACTATGTATTTAGTAGTTTGTTAGTTAGTGTTATACCCAAAATTCCTAAAAATAATTGTAGTGTGAAATTATTGAAAGTTGGCAGCATAGAGTTATCCCATGAAGAAGGCAGGAAGCTATCTCATGTTGAAGGTAACGATCTGCCTTTCTTACACCTTAAGACAACACTTAATACATGCATTGTATTCATGTGCCAATCATTTAACTGTCCGAAAGATAGGTCATTAGTGGTGTAAAGAAAGAAAAATAGAACAGATAAGAAGAAACTAAACAATCATAGAATCTCACAATGCAACTGAATAACATATATTAATCAAAAAAATTCTTTACAAAGTCATTTCAAATGATACACCAGAGTCATATAATACAAATTTTGCCCTAGGACAATTATAACAGCCAGTCCCTACCAAACTGATACAATATACATATAAACAGCGAAAACAAGGTAATAACTAGCTATCGATGAAGCCTCCTGCTCCAAGCTTCTCCAAGAGGCATTCGAGGAAAACCTTAACTACTTGGCTGCCCGTAAAAATTTGGGCTCCCAAGAGTTTTAGGGAAAGAAAATATAACTTTGGGTCAGACATGGGTTTGGTGCATGTAAACCCAAAAAACTGAATTATTATGTTTAAAACCCTTTTAAAATCAAAGTTATCCCGTAAGACCACGCCGAACATAAACACAGACGGGTTTTTACATTACGATAACCAAAACACTTTTATAGAAAATCCAATAATATTGTAATAATGTCTAATAGTTCAACTAAAACATGAATATAGCTAAAATGCTTGCATCTCATGGTTCAACATAGTTGGATACATCTAAAACCATAAAGGCGTGTATTAGAGAATTGATTCCATAATGTGACAAGGTAAGGAACTACCTTCCAATGGTACATCTCTAGATAAAATGCATCGAGGTCTGATCATACATCTTGTAATCCTACCATACAGGACTGGCCTACCACTTGACTAGTAGTACCGAATATGATCACCCCACATTGGGCCCCGAATCATACGTGAGTAGATAGTAATCAATCTAGATTTGGGATGACCATACCTTGATGGTAGCAACCCATTTGGCCCTACCGCAAGCCCGATTTTTGTCATTTATCAGTTGATGAGGCTTGAGGCTACGTGTTGCCTTTATTTTGCACCTCCTACTTAAAATGCTACACTGCTCTCCAGGCATCAATGCAATTCTAGCATTCATCCATACAAGTCTATTATAGGATCGAACGAAACTAAAGGCGCTACCTCTATTATATCCTTTTCGGGGAATCCCTCCCAAGACTAATAGCAAATAGCCCTTACGCTTCAAAGCTTATCCTTGATTCCATATTCTTCAAGATATCTTCAAATGGAAATGGTTGAGTTGGATCGAAGTGGTTTTGATCCTAGTCTCTTTGAAACAACTTTAGATAATTTTCGATAAACTCAACCTTGGTTTTTTAGAAAATGAACAAACAAAGATAAGAGCAGAGTTCACCTCCTAACCGTTAGTGGATGGATTTACTTATCATTCATCCTAGAAGAGCGAAACATGATTTATACGCGCGGTACAACATCATTAGGGATGATTGTGCCACATTAATCACGTGTTACTCCAAGATATTTCCAAGTTACATTTTGGTCCAAGTTAGAAAGTTGGTTATTTCGCTGTCAAATAAACAATCATTCAAATATTGATTAGTTTCATATGGGGTCCACTAAGCCTTTATTAATTTAATTTTTGGTTAGTAAAATCACTTTATAAAATTTAATCAATAGATCTTCACACAATACTATTTCCAAAACCCTTACTTCCCCTTTTTACTTGTAAAACATTTATACTTATCTTAGAGGTATAAGTATATTATCAAAATATTTGGAAAATTCCTCCTTTCAAATTTCTTTTTGAAAACATTACTTACTATAAACCTATCCACTTTTCCTTTATAAAAGTTCCTTTTTAGCAGCTGCCTTCACATTTAAATACCTTTATAAATTTCCAAAATCAATTTATAAAACACTTTTGTAAGTCTACAAGTCAATTCACAAAACCTCCTTACGAACCTCTAAAATCATTTATAAAACATTTCCGCATTTAAAACTCCTTTGATAAATCTTCTTTTAAAAAATCCTTTGCAAAATACCTTTACAAAATAATAATAAATGTGAATTCCATTGTTTGTAAGTACGGAGTGATCTTGACATGATAATTTCCAGAATGAATACGAACATCAAGTAGGTCGAATAGGGAAATTTTGAGACATTGTAAGGAGTAAATTTGGATCGATATTGATCCAAGTACTTGATAATTTTTCCACCTTTCTCTTCCTTTTTATACGAGCTGACCCCTCATTTCTCTTCATTTCCATTCAATCTGAGCCTCCTTCCTTCTGCCGATTTGAATCTCTCCAAGTCTTAGCTAGCCAATTCAATCACTCCATCCACTTAGGAGCTGCCACCGTCGATCTCCTCCTTTTTGAGGCATTGTCGATCTGATCCATCCAATACCCTATTTTGGGCCTATCTCGAATCAGAGATCAAAACACCTTCCTCAATTTTGAAGGTTGGTGATGTGGATTTTTTCATATTACTACATTAGCGATCGGTGACGAAGTGGTGTTGGTGATGGATAAAGTGGAGGATTTGTGCTAATTGTGACTTTGTGGAAGAAGATAGCAAATCGGGTCATGAATTTTTCGCAGAACAAAGCTAAGGTTTTGCCCTGGTGCACGACATGTTTTTCTATCTTCATCCACAAAGTCGAAATTAACTTGCATCGAGATACATAGTCGATCCTGGCACAACATCTTGCAAATTGATTTTGGTTTTTCTTGGAGGTGATAATCGCTTGGGGTAGCATCCTGTATGCAACTCATGCTGTTATCACTTTCTAAATAACTAAAATCAACTTATGTTGAGAATCTCTACTTGATTTGGAACCATCGATCTATAGTTGCTCGCTTTGGGTAGGTCCTATCATCGCATAGTCGGTTATAGGAAAGGCTTCTCGTGTCACTTTAGACAATGATTTGTTATCGGTCGTTGATCGATAGCGGGTAAGTATAGAAGAAAAGATATTAATAGGTGATAAGGGTTGCTCTTTTCGGTGTGAGCGAGCTATCTACACAGAATGGTTTGTTCATTGCATTTAGGACACCAAACCCATTCTCACTTAGATTACACATCACACATACCCCTAGTTAATAATTAGAATTCAGTCGGTGGCTAGTACACGTCAATTATCTTTCGAAATTCGTGTATCAACTACGGTCAGGTTTATAGTTTAGAGATTAGGCACATCTGACTGTTTTGAACACAAGCTTTCTTATAGAGAATGATGAGCAAATCTTCTCGGTGCAATCAGTTGAAGGAAACTCACCTCTTTCTAAAGCATAGTCATCGTCGATTTCATTTGGATCCTTCTGTTCCATAACTTCAGGTCAATAAGGTTGCTTGATTCTAGTCAGCCCCATCGTCGAACGCACTCCTCCTAACTTCAAAGTCTTGCTTAATCCTCTAGAGAAAGCTCCTTAAATCCTTACATACAGGATGTTGCAAAGCATTTGCTCGCAATATGGTATCCCATAGGATGGCATGCTTCTGCCACCCAAAGGAAAATTTGCTCATAGACCTCCTTTTAGATGCATGGCTTGCCGCCGATATATGTGCATGTATGGTGCAGTGCCCCCTTTCAATCACTTCTTAATGACAATAATTCATAACATAGGGTTGTCCCCATTCCAGATTCTTCCAAATGGATATGCCATGTTGACATTCTTAAATATTCTATTCATGCGGACGCTTAATCATGCCCTGAGCTTCTCTAAGTTGTATTACCTTCTATTATTCAAGAAGAGACAGGCTAACCCATCACTTGTCTATATTGAGGCGCAACGTAGCCAGAAACATATATTGGATCTTCCTAGCAAAGTTCCTTCTTTCAAGAATTAGTTCTTTTTCGTTGAATATCCAGAGGGATTCGCCTATTTATGGACCGTGAGGGTAAGTCTCTTTCACCATGCTTGGAATTTCCTCTAATTCCTAAAAGTATTCTGAACGATCGCATATTCCTTGCAGCTTTCGAAGATTAACAAGGATCCAACACTCGTATTTTTCTTAGCACCCTAATAGTGGTCGATGCTCAGCAGCGCATGATTAGGTTCTTGCTCACAGATGGAAATCTTTGTTGATGTAGGCTTTTACAACATGGGAGATCCATTAGATTCGTCAGTGCTCCTTTCTGCTCTAGATCCTAGACCCATTTTGTTTCCTCTTCCCATGACTCTAGTGAAGATGAAATGATAAGGAGGAGGAAGAAGGTGACCCATCCAATGGGTTAGAGAAGACTCTTAAGAAGATCCAAATTCAAGTCGGGGTCGACAGTTCGCTCAAAATTCCATCAATCCCAGAAGAGAAAGTAGAAGAGTTTATTCAATGGAAGGGCATGGCTTTAGTGATTGAAGGGAAGGAGGAATAAGAGATTAGTGAGGAACATCCCCTAAAAGAGAAAGAAATAAATTGGGACACTGACGAGGGTGTTGTTGACTTAGACAACAAGGCCTCGGAGTTCAACCCTGGACATGCTCCCTCACTTCCTTTGAAAGAGCCCATTGAAGGAGTTTCTCCCAAGAATGAACCTTTATCTAGCTCTATGCTGAAGGTGTCGATATTGACTTGGGAGATATGAGCAACATTTTTGTGAATATGGATGACTTGATGGATGACTTCACACTTCGGAAGGGTTGCCTTCCCAGCTTACTCAAGTCATCCCTGCAGGAATTAATGTCCTGACATTAGTCGACGATCGATCCGGTTTGTGTATTCCGCTGGGGTTGTTAAACTACAACACACGCTTCACTAGGATCACACACTTTATAATATTATTATTTTGTAGGATGTTTTAGTTTATTAAATACTTCTTTCCTAAAGGCATTTTATCGCTTGCTGCAGGAATCATGTCTCGCGGTTTTTACAGCGATCTTGATCGAGTTTTGGAGTCTCCGCGTTCGCAGAGACACTCTTCCAAGTACTATGCTCCTCGAGAGACTGGCGAGGAGAGGAAGAGGGAAGGATAGGGAGGCGAAAGAGCATCGATGTGCCAAGAATGATCAAGGTCATGATAGGGGAAGTGACTACGAGAAGAGGATGAGCCCGACTAAGTTGGGAGTTCCGTCAAAGAGGCTAAAAAGGGACCAAGAGCGAGAACCCACTTCACCACCTCCTTCTTCCACTAGGATAAACATCCCTACTTTCGAAGTCCTGACCTCCTCTGCTCATGCTGTTATGACCGCCTCTTTTCTGATTTCTAGGCGTGCGCCTTAAACTCTCCCTATTGGGCCCCTGCATCTGCACGTTGCGTTCCCTACTTTGTTCTTAAGAGGGGTTGTTTTTAATAAGCCCAATTTGAAATCAGTTCGTGTCGAACTTTATTCACCCTATCTCCAAGCAATTCAGAGCAGTTTGTAGCAAGCCAAGGGGTGGAAAAATTATGCATGCAGCTGTTCACAGTCAATCAAAAAAACTACCGAAAAATTATCTCATTTGAATCTGAAAAGGATGAGTACGAGAAGTAGCTCGCAGATCATGACACGGAGATCGAGAGGCTGAAGAAAAAAGTAATGATGCCCTTAGGAGAGAGAGAGTAAAAGTGCTTCTTTACTTAAGGAGCTGAAAGAATCCACAAACCAAGCCGCACTCAGATTTGGAGATGAAATAAAGAAGTGCCACACCGATGAGGCGACTTTAAAAGAAAATTTGTGGATAAGCAAGACAATGGTTGAGACATAGAAGAAAACCATCGTTGAGCAGGCTCAGGAAATTTCCACTTTTCACGAACAAGTTTCGACTCTGGATGTGGAGAAGAGGCAGTTGGCGGAAGAGAAGGCTAGCATGGATGCCAGCTTTTCAAAGATCCAAGATACCTTCAGAAAGAATATGGAAGGCTTGGATGCTACTATTTTGGGCTTTTATATCAATCATGTGCTGCATCAGGGGAGTCTTAATTACTTGGGTCCGTTGTTCCCTCGTACGCTTGTGGTAGCATGGGAAGAAATTCTGGCCCGATACCAAGACATGGTGGTAGTTATATCAAAAAGGAGTTTGTTCTGGCATATTTAAACGAAGAATCCCACCAAGCTTTAGTAGAGGGCCAAGAAATCTTAAGACTGGAGAGAGAAAGAGAAGCTATTGATATTGCGGCCATCGCTAAGGCTGTAACCAAGAATTTTCCTTCAAGCCCTCGTGAGCCGTCATCATATCTTCATGCTGATGAGGGATTGTATCTACTTCCCCGATGATTATGCAGCCATCAAAGAAGGGCAACAACAAAGGTTTCAAAGTTGTGGCGCATGAGCAGACCCCTATAGCAGGTAATTTTCATATCTCTCCCATGCTTGAAGACTTCCAATTTATGCCTGATGAAGTTGCCGAGATAATTGCCCTTTATTCTAATATTATATATCAATCCTCTCTTCCTATCCAGTTACCTCCTTATTATGGTGCTGGAATTGCCGCCATTCTGATCGCATCAAACATCGTCTCTACATCTGGCTTGCAGCCTGGTTCGCACTCCGAGCAAACTGCAGCGCTGCATGCTTTGGATGTCACCTTTGTATCTCAAGAGGAAGGTTTGGCAGTTGTTGGCACATAATAGCAGGTGGATAAAGCTAGTCAACTGGACAAAGTAGAGGCCGAGAAAGCAATGACTGAGTAGCAAGTGATAGCGGTGAAGAAGGAGAAGGTTGAAGAGCAAGAAAGATTGCTAAAGAGTTCTCACAGATCCCGCAAGCACAAAGTCAAAGATGAGTCCTCCAGTGGCCATGTTTTAGAGAGCGAAATTGCTTTGGAAGGGGAGAAGCCTGAGAAGTTGCCAATCAGAAGCTGGAAAGGCGATAGAGGAAGCGGTGACAAGAAGTCATGATTTGTTCATGTGCTCGTGGAGCGGAGCTTTTGGTATTTTGGTTGCCTTTTTGAACAAGTGCAGAGTCTGCACTTAGCACTTCTTCTTGTTGCAATTATGGTGTTTGTATTATCCTATTCTTAGCCGATATTGTGCAGGCATGGCCCCTGCTGATTGTTGTTTTGCATGAAAAACATTATAAGTAATAAAACTGTTGAAATTTTGAAAGTAACTTCACTTGCCTACTTAACTATGTTCGGTGCACTATTGCCTTTTTATGCCACTCTATTTTTATTCATCGCTATTTTATCAGTCTCATGATTACTGCTAAAATTCTTTGTTTGGAGTGACAAAACTGTGAAATATTTGCTACTTTGGTTGAGTATTCATGTGTGTGCGCCTCCTAGTTCATGGCACTATTTAGTTCAAACACTTGATACGAGACTAGATGCCCCTGGTAGTCTTATGGACGCTCCCAGTCAGGTTTTATACTGTAACTCCTATTTTAGGAATTTTTGGCTTGAGACATCCATGAAAATTTTTAGCGGCCTCACGACTAGTAATTTACGTACTCAAGTGATTTACATAATTAAGTGATCTATGTACTTAAGTGATAAGTGATGCTAAAGAAACACTAATTACTTGATCACTTGTTAGGTGATTTTGTCACAATGCTAACATTCAGGCTACCGCGCACACGTATCGCACCTTGGAGTTCTATTTTCTTGGCTCTGAGGGTGGTATGTGATTTTTTGCAATATGAGAGTTCCTTATTTTGGATGCAATTTAACTGATTTAGGTAGTAGTATGCGGCATACGAAATGCGCACAGTGGGATCGAGGCTTGCATGGTCACAGTTTTGCAAACCAAGAAGTAATGCATAGTTTACGAGATGCATGGGTCAGGTATTTGTGTTTGTTTGTATGTGATTCCATAATCCAAGAGGCGGTGTGCGGTTTACAAAAGCCCGCCTTTAATTTGGGCCATACCAATATCATCGGGGCAACACCGATTCTTAGAAGATAGGGATTGAGTTCCGTAGATTCAACGGTTTGAGTTGATTTGCCTCCGTCAACTCAGCGGGAAGATGGGGCATACTTAAGCTAGTTTCCACTATCTCAAGCAGAAACTGGATGGTTTTGAGTCGGTTTGACCCCGTCGACTCAGTGGGTTACTTTTGTGAACAAAGTTTTATTAGTTTAGAAAGCAAAGCAATTTCATTAATAAAAATTAGGCAAATTTTGCCTATTTACAATGCCTATGGTATTCCAAGATGGCTTATTTGCGGGAAATAGGAAATACATATGATACCTTAAATAAAGTAACGACACTGCGATTCGCTGTTCCAAGCTCGAAGAATTTGGATTCCTTTAATGATTATTAGCTTAAACATGCCATCCCCTAGCTTCTAGCCAATTACAAAGGGCCTTTTGCAGTTTGGTTCGAATGTTCCAAGTATAGGGTGGACCCATTTAAGGAAAAGGTCTCCTACTTCGAAAGTACGGTTACGGATCTTGGAGTTGAAGAATCGTGTGACCATTTTATGGTAAGCTACAAACCTTAGTTTGGCTTCTTCCATCTTCTCATCGACCAAAGCGAGTGACTCAAGTAGGAAGTGCTAGTTCTTCCTTTGATCAAAAAATTTCATTCGATAAGAAGGAACTTCTAGCTCGATAGGAATCATTGCTTCTGAACCATGTGCCAAGACGAAAGGAGAGTGTCCGGTTGTAGATTTGTGTGTTGTCTTGTAAGCCCATAGTGCGAGTGGAAGTTCATCAGTCCAATTTCCATTAGCTTTAGTTAATCGCTTTTTGATGGTGGACTTGATGATCCTATTCACTGCCTCCACTTGCCCATTTGCCTATGGATGTGCAACAGCGGAAAACCTTTTCTTGATTCGGAAGTGTTTACAAAAGTCTTTGTACTCAGTGCTTTCAAATTGAGTATCGTTATCCATGATGATCTTTTGTGGTATTCTAAACCTGCAAATATGTTTTTAGTAACAAAGTTCATAACTTTCTTATTGTAATAGTGGCCAACAGTTCTGCTTCAGCCCATTTGGTGAAGTAGTCGACAAAAATGATAGTGTATTTAATTCCTCATTTGGTTATTGGAAATACATTAATCAAATCGATTCCCCAGATTGCGAATGGCCATGGGCTGACCATTTGTGTTAGCTCGGTTGAAGGAGTTCATTTGATCTTCTTGAATTTTTGGCATTGGTCGCACCGCCTAGCATAATCTGCTAGATTGTAGTTCCCCGTTGGCCAAAAATGCATATATTAGAGAACTTTATTTGCAAGGGTATTCCCTCTGGTGTGATCTCCGCAATTGCCTTCATGAACTTCCTTGAGCTTCACCGTTGGTCAGACGCCTGAGCAAGGGGGTAGTGAATCCCCTTTGGTAGAGTATTCCATCCTGTACTACGAACTGTGGTGCCTTTCAAAGGAGCCTTTTTCATTGATTCTTGTCTGCTGGGAGTGTTTCTTTGAGCAGGTAGTCCTTGATCAGTGTCATTCATGTTTCTGGTTCTTCGGTTGTTTCAAAAATCCAATTGATATCCATCTTTGCCTATGCTTGGCCCAGTTATTGTTTCAACTGGGACCGGTGCCAGTGGATAAACTTTTCCGGAACTGGCCAGTTTAGCTAAATAGTTTTCCTTCATGTTTTGTTCCTTAGGATATGAGTTACGGTGTAATATTTGATGTCGTTAAGCAATTCCTACACTTTAGATAGATATAGGGCGTAATTCTCTCCCCGGGCTTGATATTCGCCTCTCACCTGATAGACGACTAGCTGAGAGTTGGTATAAATGTATATAGACTTTATTCTGAGTTCCTTCGTAACATTCAACACGGCTATCGCTGCTTCATATTCTTCTTCATTGTTTGTTGTAGGTAATTCGAAGCGCAAGGCATAGCAAATGGATCGTCCTATGGAAGTTTCAAGCATGACTCCCGCCCCCGAGGAGAAGTTGTTAAATGCACCATTGACGAACAACTTCCAGTGTGTCTCCACTTTTGGAGTAACTTCTTTTTCGTTATCTCACATTGTAAACTCGGCAATGAAGTCTGCCATCGCCTACCCATTGATTGCCCTTCGAGGATGGTAGCGATTTCATATTGACTTAATTCAATATTCCTTTTGATATGTCGTCCAAAGGTCTCGGTGCGATATAACACCTGCTTCAAGGGTTGATCTGTTAGTACTTTGATCGGCTGTGCCTGGAAGTATGGTCGTGACTTTCTGTATGCAATCAAGAGGCAATATGATAGTTTTTCAATTTCATATAACTCCTCTGGGCTCCATTGAATCGTTTACTGATGTAATATAAGAGTCGTTGGATCTTAGCTTCTTCTCGTATGAGCGCGACACTTAACTCTTGGGCCGAGACTACTAGGTAGATAAACAAGTCTTCTCCGTCTACCAGCTTGGATAGAATTGGCGGAGTCTTTATATGTCGCGGTATTTCTTCAAAGGAAGTCTGACAAGGTTGATTCCATTCGAAGTTCTTCTTTCCCTTCTTTAGTGTGTCAAAGAATGGTATACATTTGTCGGTTTCTTTTGATATGAACTGGCTTAGTGCTACAACTTTCATATTTAATGTTCATAACTCTTTATTGTTCCTTAGGGCCTCAACTTCCCATAAAGCGATAATTTGTTCAAGATTTGCTTCGATGCATCTAGCGCTTACAAAGAGTCCCAAGAACATTCCAGAGACTACCTCGAAGTGACATTTAAGTGGATTGAGTTTTATTCCATATTTGCAGAGTATTCCAAACATTTCGACGATGTTGTCTATGTGATTTACAACTATGTGCAATTTAACCAACATATCATCTACATAAACTTCCATAGTCTTCCCGATCTGATGCTTGAACATGGTGTTTATTAGTCGTTGGTAGGTTGCCCTAGCATTCTTTAAGCCTATTGGCATCACTTTGTAGTAGTATAATTCTTGATCAGTGATGAAGCTAGTGTTTTCCTGGTCATGCTCGTGCATCACCATCTGGTTATATCCCGAATAAGCATCCATAAATGATATCAATTCATGTCCAGTTTTCCCATCCACAAGCTAGTATATTCTAGGCAGAGGAAAGCTGTCTTTTGGACAAGCTTTGTTTAGGTCTGGGTAGTCCAAACAAGTTCGTCATTTTCCATTGGATTTCTTGACCAAGACCGGATTACCCATTCGGGATATGTTACATCATTGATAAAGCCATTCGTCGTCAGCTTATCCACTTCTTCTCTTAGCGCTTTGGACCGTTTGGGTCCTAGGCTACGCCTCTTCTGCTTCACTAGTATATACTTGGGATTAATATTAAGTGTGGGAATGCAATCTCCAGCAATACCCTGCACATATAAAATGTGTCCAAGCAAATACGTCCAAATTGGCACTAAGAAATTTGATTAGTTCCCATTACATCTTGTTTCCAAGATGTAACCCAATTTTCAAGGCCCGAGTTAGGTCATCAATATCAACTGGGATAGGCACCGTCAAGTCCACCATTGTCACTAGATCCTCCCCTGAACTTTTCTTTTTTCAAGTAGACCCACGTAGTTCTATGATATAGCATTCCCTAGCACACTTTGGTCTCTTTTGATCACCCAACTTCATTCTCTATCAGAAATTTCATGGTTAGCTGCACTGAGCTAAAGCAATCCTGAAATCTGCCAAAGCGGTCTGACCTAAAAAAGCATTGTAAGTGGATATTTCATCTACAATCACAAACGTCTGGATGAGAATGACTCTTTAGTCGCCTTCTCCAAGTTCTAGGGGTAAATCGATTGTTCTAATGGGTTGTTTAGGTTTACCGATGAATCCTTGAATCTTTGTTCAGCAAGCGGATACGTCTTTCATACCGATCCTCATCTGATCAAACATGTGTTTGAATAGGATATTCATAGAGCTGCCATAGTGCACCAATACCCATAGGATCATGGTTGGTCTGATTTCTGCCGTCATGACCATTGGGTCAAAGGTCGAAGACTTTATTCCATTAGTGTCACAATTCCAGAATACTATGTCATCGTTCAAGGTTCTCTACTGCTTAGCAGGAGCTCGGTCTTCGACCGCGAAGCATGAATTTTTAGAAGCATGTTTTAATGAGCTTACATATCGCTCCATTTCTCCCCATCTCTTCTACGCAGGGTGAGGTCCTTCAGATATTGTTCTGATGATGAGTCTCTAGTCGGTCCGTCTACATCCCTCTTCGCAGGTTCCGGCTGGGTTCCCATGATCTCTAAGAGCTTGGGGTGTTGCAGGCTAGTCAGGATTATATGGTTTTCTCACTGTAACGACTCACTATTTTGGACCATTCAAATTGACAATAAGACCACATATGTCGGACTTGAATAATTCAAAATAATAGATTGTTAATATAATTTGGAGCAAATAAAACCAATCACAGAATCATAGACACAGAATATCAGAATAACTCGAAGCGGAAATAAAATAACCATAGTAGTTCATGAATCTACTACACACATAGTCTCAAAAAAGCAAATACAACACACTAAAGTCTGAAAGCAAATACAATAGAAATCCACTAATACATAAGCTGAATAGAAACAACTGAAATGGAAATAGATAGATAACTAGATAGATAAATAATCTCCAGCAAATCCTTTAGCTCCAGAAGATGAAATCCAAAGTTGTGATACTCAGACTGACCTGAATGTAAAGAAAAAACAAAACACTCGAGTCATGACATACATACTTATATAATGTAAATCAACTCAAGTGAACTATAATATAAATGCACAAGTAATTTAAAGGATGCTTGGGATCTCCCAAACTTTAAGGATCCGTTAAACTATCTACTATATAGTAATATACGCTATTATAATAATGTCTAGAGTAAAGTAAACTATTTAAAAAATAGTGTTAAGGCGTTACCCATATCCCCCTTAACACATTTTATAGCATCAACAGTCTATACAGTATCATTGTACCTCTAGATTGGGAGTACACCATAAATACTCCATAGATACGACACAAATCAAACTTGTAGAACGCACGATAGGGTAGGTGACACGACACAACTAGGAAATGCCAAGGTAGATTTACCAATTGCACTTTCGGATTGGTGGT
The DNA here is from genome assembly GCA_030765085.1 of Allium cepa. Taxonomy (NCBI): domain Eukaryota; kingdom Viridiplantae; phylum Streptophyta; class Magnoliopsida; order Asparagales; family Amaryllidaceae; genus Allium; species Allium cepa. The sequence goes on from CM060941.1 coordinate 516,577,038, forward strand.
AACGCATAGCGGCCACAACCGCCCTCCTCGATCCACACTCCCAAAAAAACCAAGGGTGCACCCAATCAATCACAAAGTAATAGAATGGTATCGAAGAAGTGTGTCCGATTAGAGGAGCTACCTCATTGGCCCGTCGACTGTTCCTGTTTTAGCCACCTTATGCCAACTCACGGGAGTCGGGTCCATGTAAAATACCTCATATAGGATCGTCCCCACCATCCTACTTCATTCTGGAATCTCCACCGCGTACACGGTTGTTAAAGTGGTTTTCGAAGTTGGCAGAGAATATGAAAACTTTCGATCTTGTTCTCTTTAACAACCAAACATTATTATAACCCATGGTTATTTATTTCAAATGGTTTATCCTTTCAAATCAAGCATATTCATTTCAAAACCATTTAAATTCAATACCATTATACCATCAAAATAATGTATATTCCCAAAGTTGTAACACTTTCAAAAACTATACACTAAGTTATAAGATTTTAAAAATGTAATAAGTGAGAAACCATTACACTTTGAAAATGTGACCCTTGTATAATAGCACTTTGAAAATGTTACATTTAAGAAATAATTTCACTTTTAAAACATAACCTAAAGTAGCATAGTATTTTAAAAACATAAATTAAAATAACATAGCATTTTAAAAACATAAATTAAACTAACATAGCATTCTAAAAGCAAAACTAAATAACATAGCATTTTGAAAATGCTACAAATTTTCTTACAACATGTTTTAAAACATAATATTTCAATTTTATCTTAGTTTTAAAATCTACTTAATTATACAAAACATATCCATTTCATAATAAAATCAATCACTGTTACTAGATTAGATTTAAATTCCATATAAAATTAAATTGAATTATTAAGTTAAATTTATATCATAGATAAAATCTTTAAATTTTATTTTAAACTATTTATTTACTTATAAAATTTAAAATTATCAGAAAATCAATATATATTATCTAAATCAAAATTTAAGTTAAAATTTCATATATAAAAATTCAAAACATTTAATAATTTTTAGAAAACTATTATTTAAATTTAACCGTGGGTCTGTATAATATTTTCTAACCTTAGTCAAGTGATACAAATATGTATCATTTCAATCTGTAAAATTTAAAATTCTGGGTTTTATCATTTCAAACCCGCAATCCCAAGTCAAATAAAATAAAAATCGCTTGAGCCTATCATTTCAGCTCATAACTATTTTTTCCTATTCTAAAGTCCGTTTGGGTATGTACCATTTCAACCCATAGTGATTCTATAATACCAGGGAAGTTGCAGTGTGAGAACCAAAATATAAATGAATGAATAACATTGCATATCATGTCATGTGATAAAACAGGTATGGTATAAGGTGATAACATTATATAATATGATATCATAAGCATATATGAAACTACTATCAACATAGCATATCATTACTACAATTCTGCAAGTCATCAATTTACTATAATATAAGTACGTATTCGAGAGTGATAAACTCACCTTCTTAAGCTAGAGATGATAATTCAAGACACAAGAACAAACTCCGAAAAGCATGACAAAGCACGAATTAGACATGAGTGGAAGTAAAGAAAAGATCCAAATTTTGTACACAACAAAATAAAACTTATATAAGCAAACTATTTACACCAAAAAAGAATAAAACAAACACAAAGAAATGGCTAGCAACTTCACAAATAGGCATGACCACATAGGAAATAGGCTCGGCCACAAAGGAAATAGGCTCAGCCATGATGGGTTCAAGGCTATTAGGCTCGGCTATAGTATATATATGGTACGACTATAGGGTAGATGAAGTGGTGGCAAGCCAAAGGTCGTTAGGAAGGCAAAAGGTCAAGGCACATGCTTTTTGGGTTCGGCCATCGTCCATTGGGTTCGGCCTAAGATGATTTGTGCTCGGTTACTTGGTGAATGGTCATTTCTGTGATGGTTTGAAGGCAACTAGCCATGGCTAAGGGAAGGGAATGGTCACGGCTAGGCAATAGGAGATGGTGATCGAGGCAATTAGGAAGAGAGGATGGGAAAGCATGGGGTCGGCTAGGGTTTTTGGCAAGGAGATGTGGTGGTTTGGCCTAGGGAAGTCACGCCATGGGATAATGGTGGAGATGAGTGATGGCCGAGCATATGGTGGTGAGTAGGGTGGAGATGAGGTCGGCTAGGGTTTTTGGTGAGGCCGAACTATGCTTTAGGATGAAACGAAAAGAAAAAGAATAAAAGGAAGAAGAAGGGGACAGGAAAAATTATAGGAAATTTTGTTCAGGAAAGTGGAAATGATAAAGAGATGAGAAGAGGAAATATTGTACATTTGAAGAGGCATCTTTTCAAATGAATGGACAAAGATGTGTCTCTTAGGAAAGCCCTAAGCCCATTAGCAAAGCCCAAAATCAAAACCAACTAAAAACACACAAAAAATTCAATCCCATGGCCAAAATAGAAAATAGAAAATAAAATATTGAAAATATTCGCGTGAAAATGCTAAAACTTTGCAGATTTAAAAAGTATTCGAGTCGTTCTGGTTTAATCTGAATGTTCAATCTCCCATTAAATTCTAGTGGGTTAAAAACCTGGTTAACACATATACTTGTCCAAATAACCTAAATAGCAGGATGGTTATTTGTCCTGCTTAATAGATGTCCAAACAATTCACTACTTATAGCAAAATAGGAATTTATTCTATTAAACATATGTCCACAAAGCAAACAATTACATTATAGTAGAACAAGAATTTATTCTGCTAACAGAAGTCCAAACAATCAACTTATAGCATAATGAGGATTTATTCTGCTAACACATGTCCACATAATCAAACCACCTACATAACTCATTCACAATTGTTTTTCTACTTAATGGTATCGACATCTGAATCCCTTGTGTTCAAAATCATCTTTGGAAAAGAAGTACCTTTAAAATAATTTGATTCTTGAAAAACAGGGATTAAAACTTAAAGCTCCCTTTTAGAATAATTAATTACAAGCTAAACCCTTTAATAAAATAATTAATCGTTATTAGTTATTACTTAATTTAATTAAATAATAATTAACCCTAAATAAATTATTAAACTGTAATTAACCATTATATAAATAATTAAATCCAAATTAGTCCTTTATTAATTATTAAATATTATTTAAACCTTCGTTAACAATTAAATATTAATTAATCTCAATTAATAAATAAAATTATATTTAATTAAAACTTATATAATAAAGTAAACCTTAAATAAATAATTTATTTTAAATTTAAACCTTAATTAATTTATTATTAAAAATAATTAAACATTTGACAATACTTAATTAATAATTTACCTTATACTTAATTGACTAAAAATAAACCATATACTTAACTCAGAATTAATTGAGAATTAATATTACTTAATCCATAATTAATTAAAAATTAATCTTACTTTTAAAAATAATTATTTAGTACTAATCTTCACTTAATTAAAGTTAATAAACCTCGTTTAATTCTTAATTAATTATTAATTATCAAAACCTAAATAATTAAAAATTAATTATTAAATTATTAAATTAATTTATAAAATACGTTATTAAATTTATAAAAGATTTCCAAAACACTTTTAATTATAAAAACTAAATTTTGCAAAAATCGAATTATAAGCGAAACTGCATTCATAGCAACTATAATATGGGCGTCATAACTTGAAAATGTTTCCTTGCTTTTTTCTTTGAAAACCTTACACTTGAAAACTTTCTAACCTTTCAAACCCCAAAGTAAGTATTTTGAAACTAACAAAGTTTCTAACTTCTAAAAAAAAATTGCTTTTCAAAACCAAACCTCGTACTTTCACAAAAGAACTCTCCGTCGATAAACTAAACAAAGTGCTAACTTTCCTTAGCAAACAAATATATAACCATATCAATAACAACATTTACATACTCCAAACCCAAACGTAATCAAAATCCTACTTTTACATGCATAGCTAACTTTTAACCATCAAATCACAAATCTAACTTACTAATTTCAAGTAAACATCCACATAACCAATAAACCCACACAATATCTCATCAATTGAACCAATATATCACCATACAATAAGAAATAACTAAAGGTCACATCTTTCCAAAAAGAGATAAAAAGTATACTCACTCGATATCTGTGAAAACTTGAAATGGTTTAGAATTTATAAAGCTTGGGAAACCACAAAATCAACTCGAAAATGTGTCATCTTCTCGATTTTTGGCCACGTTACTCTTGATATTTTAAAATTTGATCAAAGTAAATGTTCTTTAAAATTCGTTTGTCTATCATTTCACAAAAACAATCACTCCATTTGGATTGTTTTTTAGGGAGATATGTTCAAAAGAAGGATTGGTATTTTCGGCCATGATAATATGGATCCGAAAATGAGTCAGAAAAAATGAATTCTTGACCCAAAGAAATTTGAAAAATCGATTCAAATAAAAGTTTTAGCCTCTGGAATTCTATATCGTTTGAAAAGAAAATCTTGATTTGGGGTATTTTAGAGGAAGCTAAGGCCAAATGAAGTGGGTGGAAAATGGAGAAGTTTTTAAGATGAAAAGGAGGAGACCAAACAAGTTTGAAATCATTTTAAACAAAAATTAAAATTTTGAATTTAAACTTTAGAATTTTTAAAGAGAAGCCATTGACAAGTTTCTAAAACTTAGAAGGAAGATAAGAATTCTTTGGAATAAATAGAAAAATGAAAATGAAATGGAAAAGGAAATTGAAAAAAATGTTTTATATAAAATGTAATGGTGAATTTACTAAACTACCCTTGTCCTTCGCCCTCCATTCTCCCTTTTCCACCTCATCATCTTGTCCCTCCTTCCTTTGCTCCTGTTTATGGTCTTGTCATCCCATTCCATGGCTCAAGCCAACATGATTCGATGTCAAATGTACTTAATGTTTACATAAGTTTCTTAACGCATCCATTTATTTTAGTATATATAACCTATTTATAAAAATCTTATCTTGTCTTATATGTATGTTTAAGTGTGCATATATACAAATAAGAATTTACATATCTAAAGTTATTTGTAAATGTATGCACGTGTGTGTACTATAGTGTCACAACAATTCCAACAACATTTAGCCAACGAAAATTCGAAAAGCGAATTTCGGTCACATTTTCAATCTTTCTTCGATCTAAATTTTTTTTGTAAACAAAATTTGAAAATGATTTCACCATCATTAATTATTATTTAAAAGAGTTCTATTTTCATTATGATATTTGTTATTTGAATATTTAGATTTAATTAAATATCCATAAATCAAAGCAGTGAAATTCCGGCTCATTACATTAAATCATCGAGTTATTGCATATTCAGTATATAGAGCTATCAAATGGTGAATATAGGAAGCCATCACATGCTGAATCATCGAGCCATCACATTTTGAGTGTATAAAGCTATCGTATGTTGAGATTAAGGAGCTATCGCAAATTGGCTAATTAAGCTACTAAAGGTCAATATTTTCCAAAGTCATCACATGTTGATCAAGCCGTTGATGGTGGAGACTCCAAAATTACTGCATAATGGTACACTCAAACATCATCGAGGTAGAGCTCTCTCAGCTATTGCATGTTGATAATTAGTGGGCTATCGAAAGATAATTCTTTAGGGCGATCAAGCATTGGCAAGAGCTATCGTATATTACATGATAAAGGAACTATCGCATGTTGACAACAAGAATTGTCAAATGATGAAAGATACCTCCAAAATGAATTCTCCCACCTGCCATTGGAATCCTCTAACTGAGTTGGGTATTGCATGATGAGAAATTAAGCTATCATTTATTGGAAAGTGGAGCTGTTGTCAATATAAAAGAACTACCAAAAATACACTATTACATTGGAAAAGAAAAAAAATAAAAGGGAGAATTAGGGACACCATAATAAGTAATATTTATTGAAGTGCAATGGTGTTTCCACATTAAATAAATCAGTCCAAAGATATATATAGCAATGAAGATGTGGGCAATATTCAACATCAAGGAATAGCAATGGGTCATATGAAGAGATAGTTTATTAATGTGAAGAGAATTCCATGTAATAAAGCCTCAAGTACTCTTATATCACCATGCCACCTTTTCTGATACTTTGGTTAAGATAGTGATCCGCATGAACTACTATAGTCTTGAGATTATGACAAATGGCACCATCAAGACCTTCCCTCTTGCAAAGTCACCAATCTATGTCAACTTCAATTAACCAATCCAAGCAAGCCATGGCACTCTCCAAACCACTATAAATAGAGATCTACCCCCACATGAATGGGGACTCCTCTCTTCTTTCTCTTTCTTATCATGAATCATTATTTGGGACTTGACATTTCTAAGCTCCCTTTGAGAGTTTGAGGCCTTCTTTAATGGCCGATGAAGAAGAAAATGACTTGAACTTTTGAACATAAAGATTTCTAGAAAGAGGAATGTGCATATTGACTTTATCCTTGATATTTGAACAAGAACAAAGGAAATAACTTGTATTTTTTGGTCATTAGATAATGAACATTGCATATGTACTTGAGTTTCATATCATTTGCATGTGAGAAAAGAATGACCTAAACTCTAAACTTTTTGGGCATTTTGGACATTATGGATTTATCTATCTTGATTATGTGCATATTTGGAATTTTACTTGAATTTCGTTTCTTTTGAAATATTTTGAGTGGGTTAAAACTTGGTTTAATAGTTAGTAAATTTGATAGCTTAAGTACATTTAATAACTTGTCCATATGTATCGAGCCGATTCCCTAGATTTTCAAGCCGATTTGGCTTTAAATAATGAGTTTTGTCATCGAAGGAGGAAAATGTGGCAAAATGTTTTATTTATAGCCTAGGTTGTCGTCACTAAGGAGTCGCAATGTTGTAGTCATAGTTTGTTATAACCATTTTTGTGACGATCCAGAATTTTCAACGTTTGAAATTGAAATATTTAATTGATTTTAAATATTGGAAGCTGTTTTTAAACTGGAATTTCAAAATTAACTATGAATTTGGCAATTTAATTATTGAATTTAATTTATTGAAGTTGGATAGAAATTTGAATCTTCAGTTTTAAGCTGATTAAAAATATTTTAAAGGCTTAGAAAATTTATATTGATAATACTGAAGATAATGAAAGCTTCAAAATTGAATTTGAAAGTGATTTAATAAGTTTTGAAAATATATTGTTCAAATCGATATTTTAAAATAGCCTTCCGAGGCACAGTCTCAGAATTCGACGAAACCAGTTCTATTGGATCCGTAATATTGTATTATTATCGGATTTCAATTTTCATAATGTTTGGAGTTGTCGTTTGGCCGTACGATAAGCAAATGCATTGAAAATTAAATCGAAATTTAATTTTATAGCAGGGTTCAAAAAGCTATCTTCTCCATATGATCGAATTAGGACTCAAAACCTTTACCATTGCGTTCGAAATAGGGGTTTAACCTTATGAACGCTTAGCGGCATGCCTCGATAGGAGGTCAAGATTTTTAGTTGCGTTTAGCGAGATGATTTGAATTTAAATTCAAATTTAAATATGATTTGACTGGTCAATATAGCTCCCATCAGCTGAAATTCTGTCCACATCAAACCTTTTTCTATTAACATTAGCAGCACTGTAGCAATTATCTCAGGCACGCAAACATCGAATCTTGTCCCCTACTCCTTCTTTTAAAACAAACAGCAAGCTGGAAAAAAACAATGCAATTCAAAGTCAAATTTCGTACCCTCCTCTTCTCTATTCATACGAAAAGTAATGGCCGCACTCCTTATTTCGAAATCGAACTGATAAAAATATAAATGGTCGTAGCCTCTTCAATTTAATTCAAAAAAAAGAATCGAGCTCGTTTGAAATCAAAGCTAGGGCGCCGCTTTCACTCTCGTTCGAACGAACGAGGTTTCGTTTTAACGTATGCAAAATCGATCGGCGACGAGTTCAATTGGAGTTGAGGAGATCGCGAGTATTTGAGGGAAGGCTCGTCGCCTACAGGCTCGAGGACGAGCTAGTAAAGATTTCGATGCGGCTAGGGGTATGCGAATCGATGTCGTGACGTGGTCGGAGGCCAAGAGTCATTGCCTGGGTGGATGTGTGGCGTCGTAAGTTGCTCGCGTGGGCAGTAGAGGTAGTGTCACGATTTGGGATTTTAATGGCTCAGCTAGGTTTTCGCATCATGGGGTTCGACAGCGAGGTGAGATTGTTCTACAGTTTATATATATATATATATATGTGCGTGTGTGTGTGTGTGTATATGTATTTGTATATAGATATACGTATACAGAGAATGGTAATCGCTTGGTTTTGTTCGTTCTATTTAAATTTGATATTGTGTATTTACAGATAAAAAAACTATATCTCATCTTTTGATTTTATAGTAAGTTAACATACAGATAAAGCAGAAAAAACAAAAAGGGATAGTTGATTATTCATTTATTTAAATGATTAACTTGGTTAATTATCTTATTAAAATTATTTTTGATACTAAAGAATATTTTAAAGCGAAAATAGTTTAAATTAAAAGTATTAGTTTAAAAAAATCACTAGTTTAAAATTTAAATTATTGATTTAAAATAAAAGCAATTGGTTAATTAAATTCTCAAATGGAATTTGCTTATTCGATTTATTTCAAATATTAATAAAAATTATGTAATTGTTTATACAAGGTCAAAATTGCAAAGAAAACAAGCCGGAATGGAAATGGGTTGTATGCGTAGGCAAAGGTGAGATCTTCTCATCAGCTATATGGAAATGGGTTGTGTGCTTGGATGATTAATTTACAATAATTATTCACTGGATGATATTATATATAGTAGTATATAGTATATATTGGGTGATTGATTTCCCGCATTATATAGCTGATGAGACCTTATGCGCCGCAAAAAAACGAGTGATATTTTATAAATCCCATATACCGCGATATTCCACCTCGAGGTGGAATTGATATTTAATTGTTGTGCTAACGTCTGTGGATGTAGGGAAAATAGGTTGGAGGGATCCAACTGGATTCCTCAAATATTTGAATTAGTTTCAATATTCTGTGTTGATTTATTTAAAATCTGTGTGTGATTATATTGTGATTGAAATTGTTAAAGGCTGTAGTTTAGCCTAATATATTTTTGGTATCGTAAGATACCAGAAATAAATAAAATTTGATTTTTAAATTAAGTAGAAAATTCTATAGTGAAATCCTATTGAATAAATTCCAAGAAAATAGGAAAAGATTTGATAAAGGAATTTATTTTTAAAGGCAATAAATTTGTAAATCAAATTTAAAAAAATGATTTTGATGTTTTAAAATAAATCTTTGGAAAATCAATTTGGAATTTGATTTGGTGTTTAAAATAAAATAAAAATATGAAATCAAATTGGAAATTGATTTGGTGTTTGTATACGATTCTTGAAATCGATTTAAAAATCATATATCAGTGGATATTTGGGAATTTAAATTCACAATGAGAATTTTATAAAAGAAAGGGAAATTTGTTTTAAAAATAAATATTGTTTTATTTTTAAAAGGTGTGAAAAGAAATTTACTGATTGGGAATGTAAATTAAAATAAATCGAGAAGATTTATTAATTGATATAAATGGAAAGAGAATTCTTCCTTGGAAAGTCGAGTATATTTTAAAGTAGCTTTTGAAGTATAAATTAAAAGTTCTAGAAATTGATTTGGAAGAATATTGTTGGAGAAATTATATTTGGGATTGTTTTAAACCTTTAAAGTATGGATTTATTTAATTACTTATAGAAGGGATCATTTTAAAGGTTAAAATTGATATTTGTTTTAGGAAATGATTATTTAAATAGTTATACCATATCTACTAATTTTATTTTAAAATTAGTTGGGGGTTAAAATCTTATATGTGATAATTAGTATAATTTTTTCATAACTAATATTTTAAGTAAGTATTTAGATGGTTTTTTTTAAATGTTCCAAGAATATTTTGGATAAGTGATTTGAATTATTTTAACTCGGCAGATTTCCAATGGAAATGAATAAATATTTGGAAATGTATTCCGCATAAGGAAAAGTGATGTGAAATTTGGTTTCAAAATATCGAAATGTGGAAAGTGATTTGAAATTTGTTTTCAAATGATTAAAGTGTGAAATATATCTTGCGGAAATATTTTGAAAATAAATAAATTGGGAAATTTATTTAAATCTGGCAAATTATTGTGAATGTTGATTGATAGTTAAATAACCGACTATCAATATTTGCCTTTAAACGACATTAGAATTTCGATGCGACCGGGAGTCGAATTCCAAATGGATATTCGAAACCCACATCGAACCTTTGTGATTGGAATTGATCTTTTATTTAAAAGATCAAAGTGAAAATTGTTGTAATTTGTTGAAATCTGATTGAACACTTATTTTTAAAAATAAGCGCTCATTATTCGGATTAGCCAGGAGAGGACCTTGTGTCATAAAACCCATTCCGAATAATGATACGACGAAATGGGATTGCATTTGAAGACGGTGTTGAAGATAGGGTATTTTCGCAAGCGAAAGGATTACCTGTCCAATGTCTCTACACCGGGTTGCTCCGGTATAGGGATTTTATCACCGTTGTGATGGGGATTCCGGACGTGATTTGTGACTATCTGGATTTGCAAGGGCTTCTTTAAAGTGCCTTCGGTTCCATTCGATCTCGGAACGGACTTGTATATATGTATGTCTAATGTTACACTTTGAGATGTAAAGTTGGTTTCTATCAAATACATTTCTGTTGGTGGTGGAGAATTTATTCTCTTAGCTTAACACCCTTCTCTGAGACGTACGAGCTCAGGGGTTATGTAGTTGATCGTTGCTAGTAATGCATTCCCAGTTTGGTAATGTGGCATACGAAGTGCTGCTGATCATTAATTGATCAAAGCATGACTTTGTGAAAAGTGTAGCTTTGTGGACGAGACTTCATCGGACCTCACACCCCGGAAATGGAAAAAACAGGAAAGATGCGGCAAGGTTATGAGGGTCGCGCCCTTTGGGGTATGTCATTTCCTTCTAGAAAAGGGTGGTATCATGGTATGGAGCCCAGATACTTAACCTATGTTGTTACGGCAAATATTTTATATATACTTTGTGGTTGTTGCTTTGTGGTTGAGGATCCTCGGATAAAGGTCGCAAACGACCGGGGGATGGCATACTCGAGTATAGTTACCTAGTTACAGAGGTAACCCAGCCTTGTGTTGGCAGAGATCCCGGTAGGCTCTCGGGACGTCCCTCCAGAGGTGTACCCATGTGGCAGTAGGAAGTTCCATCGTCTGACCATTTGTTGGAAATCCAAACTCCAATACGCGCCTTGTACGGTTTTAGTTGTATAATCTGCCATTTACTTATGGTGGTCACCGCTGTTTAGATGGTAGCTATCGTAGGTATAGTTCGGAATGTCTATGCTGGCTAAGATTAATATTATACTTTCGAAATGTTTTCTACACTATGCACTAATAATAATATCGAAAGGGTTTTTCATATCAAGCATGTTTGACTATCATAAGGAGAAATCTCCTCTAATTCTACGTTTGCATTGTGTGTGTGTGGCGGGAGGCCTTATGGTAGTTTCATTTTCCAAAAGAATAGCGGATTTCTTTTCCTTTCTTTGTGAAAATAACTGTTTTTATGATCTCACACCAGTCCCACGACTGACCTGAAGTTTATTGTTCCCTTTCTAAACTCTGGGTGCCCACAATTTTCCACACGGGCAGCCTAGAATCAGGTTATCAGTTATTCTGGAGCGAAGTCAGAAAAGAGTTGTTGTGGAAATCAGGAGTTGGAGTTGGATGGCGAGGCGTATCACTTATATATTTAATATTTCTTTCCGCTATTTGTTGTTGCACACTCTGATAATGTAATGTAATGTAATAACTGATATAGTAATTCTGTTAAAAGATATTTATTTATCTATTATATTTTTTCCGCTGCGAAATGTGAGATTCTGTTATTGTTCTATTTTCTTCTTCTTCTACCTCTTTCTTCTTTAAACCCTAACGGTTCGGTTTTTCAGCATTCGACTGCTCAGCGTTCGATATAGTGGATGTATTGATGTAGACTTTCGGGCATCGAAAAATTGGGTTATTACAATTTGGTATCAGAGCATTTGGTTAAGCGATAACCTTGGCTCTGTTGGGTGTTACTCATTAGAGATAGAGTCAGCAATACTCTAGAATGAGTGTGAGTGTAATAATAGATATGAGCGCGTATTTGTTAGTGAATGTAAAAAAAATTGTTTTATATTGTGATGATTGTTTTGTTGAGTGGTATATGGATTCTGGTCGGTATATTCTGTACAACTCTATCGATAGGGATCTCTAAACACTCGTACGGAACAATTCGATACGATATTGTTTTAAAAATAAAGTAAATGAAATAATTTTACCCAAACTATTTTCATAGATAAAGGAAATAATCTTTGTAAATTATTATAGTATATGGTTGCTTGATTGTTAGGAAGTGATAATATTATTATCATTTGAATAGGAAATTGAAATCGTAACTCCAAAATTAAGAAATAAGTTCACATACAAATGGAATTTGAGAATATAAATTGTAAATGTGATTTATAATTTGAAATGGAATTCTAGAGAAATGTTTTGGAAAGAATATGAAATTTTTGGAGATTTGGAAAGTTTAAATCCCTTTTGGTTTGAAAATAATTTTCAAAGGTTTTGGAAAAGTGTTTTGAAGGGATGAAAGCTCTAAACTTTTTTCGGTCGCTGGAAAATAATTTCGATGATGATCGCGACATCATCGGTGTTCATTTTCGAGTTTCCAAGAGAGGAATTGCTGCAAATTGTTTTAAATGGAAGTTGTTTGCAAACTGGGTTTGGTTTTAAAAATTCAAAGGGATAATATGAATTGATTTCAAAAAAATTGGTTTTGAATTGTTGAAAAGACTTTGGAATCTTATAAAAAAATAGTTACGGAATAAAATTTTAAAAGTGGAAATTAAAATTGTGAATGAATGAATAAATTTGCAATTGCAAATAAATGAAAGTGAATTGAATGTTGAAATTCATTTCGAATTTGTAAGTAATTAGAACTGGAGTTGGAATTGAAATTGATTTGTGATAAACAAAGTGAAGTATTAAACTAAAATTAGTAAGTGAAACTAATTGATGAATGACCAAATAGATAAGGTTTAAAATAAACTGAATCTAATATTTATAGATGAAAGTAAATTAAATTCATATAGAACTAGAAATCCAGTTTAATATAAGTAGTTATAAACCAGAATAGTGAATTGAAAATAAATTTTTGGGAATGAACAAAAGAATAAAACTGCAATTGAAAACTGAATATTGAAAACCAATTTGAATTGTGTGAAATAAAATGAAGTTGTAGAATTAGTTCGAAGTGAACTAAAGATAATAAAGGTGGAAAAAAATGGTTTGAGATAAAATGAATTGGAATGAATTAGTAAATGAAACTAATTTAAAATAGTGATATGAATCAGTTTTGAATGAAAGATAGTCGGTAAAAATTAAATATCCAGAAGATAAATTGAATCCAAATAGAATTGAAAGTGAAAATTAAATTCAAGTAAAATTAAAAATGCAAGATTGAATGAAAATGGATATATAACTTCAATAGTAAAGTAAAAATGGTATAAGAAGTATATATTGAAAATTTTGTAAAGGAATGTGCAAAATAAATTTGAATGTTGTAATTGGTTATTATGGCTAGCAGGATATACATGTGTATTAAAGGAAATGGAATTGGGATTTTGATTTCGAAGATAAATTTTGAATTTCTCGACAAAAGGTATGTATTTAAATTTCTATATGAAATTTGGTGATTTTCCTGTCTAGCCACTTGGCGTTTTGTTTTCTTTTTGAATCTGAGGGCCTGTAGTGCTATTTTATAGTCGTACCGAGCTAGCCGCACAAAGGAGACGCTGGCAAAAAATTCGAAAATTTAGGGAGTTAGAAAATTTTTGAGAAAATTTTGAAAGTTTAAAATTTAAATTTAAATTGTTAAGAAAACAATGTTGTTTGGAATCTATGATTAATTTTGGAAAGTTAATTGAAGAAATGATGGGTCTTAAATAAAAAGATTTCTTTTGGAAAGTTGAAATTGTTTGGTTTTGGGAAAATGATAAATGGGTTAAGGATCATTCTTCTTAACTAGTAATTTTGGGGCGAAATTCTTTTACGGGGGGAAGGATGTGACGACCCAGAATTTTCAACGTTTGAAATTGAAATATTTAATTGATTTTACATATTGGAAGTTGTCTTTAAACTGGAATTTCAAAATTAACTTTGAATTTGGCAATTTAATTATTGAATTTAATTTATTGAAGTTGAATAGAAATTTGAATCTTCAGTTTTAAGCTCATTAAAAATATTTTAAAGGCTTAGAAAATTATATTGATAATACTGAAGATAATGGAAGCTTTAGAATTGAATTTGAAAGCGATTTAATCAGTTTTGAAAATATATAAATCGATATTTAAAAATAGCCTTGCGAGGCACAGTCTCGGAATTCGACGAAACTAGTTCCATTGGATCTGTAATATTGTATTATTATTGGATTTCAATTTTTGTAATGTTTGGAGTTGTCATTTGGCCGTACGATAAGCAAACGCGTTGAAAATTAAATTGAAATTTAATTTAATAGCCAGGTTCTTAAAGCTATCTTCTCCATATGATCGAATTAGGACTCGAAAACTTTTCCATTGCATTCGGAATAAGGGTATAACCTTATGAACGCCTAGCGGCATGCCTCGATAGGAGGTCAAGATATTTAGTTGCGTTTAGCGAGACAATTTGAATTTAAATTCAAATTTAAATATGATTTGACTGGTCAATATAGCTCCCATCAGCTGAAATTCTGTCCACATCAAACCTTTTTCTATTCACATTAGCAGCACTGTAGCAATTGTCTCAGGCACGCAAACATCGAATCTTGTCCCCTACTCCTTTTAAAACAAACAGCAAGCTGGAAAAAAACAACGCAATTCAAAGTCAAATTTCGTACCCCCCTCTTCTCTATTCATACGAAAAGTAATGGCCACATTCCTTATTTCGAAATCGAACTGATAAAAATATCAATGGCCGTAGCATCTTCAATTTAATTCAAAAAAAAAAAAAAGAATCGAGTTCGTTTGAAATCAAAGCTAGGGCTCCGCTTTCACTCTCGTTCGAACGAACGAGGTTTCATTCTAACTTATGCAAAATCGATCGGCGGCGAGCTCAATTGGAGTTGAGGAGTTCGCGAGTATCTGGGGGAAGGCTCGAGCACGAGCTAGTGAAGATTACGATGCGGCTAGGGGTATGCGAATCGATGTCGTGACCTGGTCGGAGGCCAAGAGTCATTGCCTGGGTGGATGTGTGGCGTCGCGAGTTGCTCGCGTGGGCAATAGAGGTAGTGTCACGATTTGGGGTTTCAATGGATCAGCTAGGTTTTCGCATTATGGGGTTCGACAGCAAGGTGAAATTGTTTTGCAGTTTATATATATGTATACATATATATATATATATATATACATACGTATATATATATATATATATATATATATATATGTATGTATGTATCTATTTGTATTTGTATATAGATATACGTATACAGAGAATGGTAACTGCTTGGTTTTTTCGTTCGATTTAAATTAAATATTGTGTATTTACAAAAGAAAAAAACCTATATCTCATCTTTTGATTTTACAGTAAGTTAACATACAGATAAAATAGGAAAAAAGGGATAGTCGATTGTTCATTTATTTAAATGATTAACTTGGTTAATTATCTTATTAAAATTATTTTTGATACTAAAGAATATTAAAATTATTTTTGATACTAAAGAATATTAACTTGGGTGATTGATTTACAATAATTATTCACTGGACGATATTATATATATAGTAGTATATAGTATATATTGGGAGACTAATTTCACGCATTATATAGCGGATGAGACCCTATGCGCCGCATAATAGCGGGTGATATTTTATAAATCCCATATACCGCGATATTCCACCTCGAAATGGAATTGGTATTTAATTGTTGTGCTAACGTCTGTGGATGCAGGGAAAACAGGTTGGAGGGATCCAACTGGGTTCCTCAAATATTTGAATTAGTTTCAATATTGTGTGTTGATTTATTTAAAATCTGTGTGTGATTATATTGTGATTGAAATCATTAAAGGCTATAGTTTAGTCGAATATATTTTTGGTATCGTAAGATACCAGAAATAAATAAAATTTGATTTTTAAATTAAGTAGAAAATTCTATAGTGAAATCCTATTGAATAAATTCTAAGAAAATAGGAAAAGATTTGATAAAGGAATTTATTTTTAAAGGCAATAAATTTGTAAATCAAATTAAAAAATGATTTGGTGTTTTAAAATAAATCTTTGGAAAATCAATTTGGAATTTGATTTGGTGTTTAAAATAAATAAAAAATTGAAATCAAATTGGAAATTGATTTGGTGTTTGTATACGATTCTTGAAATCGATTTAAAAATCATATATCAGTGGATATTTGGGAATTTAAATTCACAATGAGAATTTCATAAAAGAAAGGGAAATTTGTTTTAAAAATAAATTTTGTTTTATTTTTAAAAGGTGTGAAAAGAAATTTACAGATTGGGAATGTAAATTAAAATAAATCGAGAAGATTTATTAATTGATATAAATGGAAAGAGAATTCTTCCCTAGAAAGCCGAATATATTTTAAAGTATCTTTTGAAGTATAAATTAAAAGTTCTAGAAATTGATTTGGAAGAATATTGTTCGAGAAATTATTTTTGGGATTGTTCTAAACCTTTAAAGTATGGATTTATTTAATTACTTATAAAAGGGATTATTTTAAAGATTAAAATTGATATTTGTTTTAGGAAACGATTACTTAAATAGTTATACCTTATGTACTAATTTTATTTTAAAATTAGTTGGGACTTAAAATCTTATTCGTGATAATTAGTATAATGTTTTCATAACTAATATTTTAAGTAATTATTTAAGATGGTTTTATTTTAAATGTTTCAAGAATGTTTTGGATAAGTGATTTGAATTATTTTAACTCAGCAGATTTCCAGTGGAAATGAATAAATATTTGGAAATGTATTCCGTGTAAGGAAAAGTTATTTGAAATTTGTTTTCAAAGTATTGAATTGTGGAAAGTGATTTGAAATTTGTTTTCAAATGGTTAAAGTGTGAAATATATCTTGTGGAAATATTTTGAAAATAAATAAATTGGGAAATTTATTTAAATCTGGCAAATTGTTGTGAATGTTGATTGATAGTTAAATAACCGACTATCAATATTTGCATTTAAACGACATTAGAATTTCGATGCGACCGGGAGTCGAATTCCAAATGGATATTCGAAACCCACATCGAACCTTTGTGATTGTGATGGATCTTTTATTTAAAAGATCAGAGTGAAAATTGTTGTAGTTTGTTGAAATCTAATTGAACACTTATTTTTAAAAATAAGCACTCATTATTCGGATTAGCCGGGAGAGGACCTTGTGTCATCAAACCCATACCGAATAATGACACGACGAAATAGGATTGCATTTGAAGACAGTGTTAAAGACCGGGTATTTTCGAAAGCGAAAGGATTATCTGTCGAATGTCTCCGCACCGGGTGGCTCCGGTATAGAGATTTTATCACCTTTGTGATGGGGATTCCGGAAGTGATTTGTGACTATCTGGATTTGCAAGGACTTCTTTGAAGTGCCTTCGGTTCCATTCGATCTTGGAATGGACTTGTATGGATGTATGTCTGACGTTACACTTGGAGATGTAAAGATGTTTTCTATCAAATACATTTCTGTTGGTGGCGGAGAATTTATTCTCTTAGCTTAACACCCTTCTCTGAGCGTACGAGCTCAGAGGTTATGTAGTTGATCGTTACTAGTAATGCATTCCCAATTTGCTAATGTGGCATACGAAGTGCTGCTGATCATTTGTTGATCAAAGCATGACTTTGTGAAAAGTGTAGCTTTGTGGATGAGACTTCGTTGGACATCACAGCCTAGAAATGGTCAAAACAAGAAAGATGCGGCAAAATTATAAGGGTCACACCCTTTAGGGTATGTCATTTCCTTCTGGAAAAGGGTGGTACCATGGTATGGAGCCCAGATACTTAACCTATGTTGTTGCCGCAAATATTTTATATGTACTTTGTGGTTGTTGCTTTGTGGTTGAGGATCCTCGGATAAAGGTCGCAAATGACCGGGGGATGGCATACTCGAGTAGTAGTTACCTAGTTACAGAGGTAACCCGGCCTTGTGTTGGCAGAGATCCGGGTAGGTTCTCGGTTCGTCTCTCCAGAGGCGTATCCATGTGGCAGTAGGAAGTTCCTTTGCCTGGCCATTTGTTGGAAATCCAAACTCCAATACGTGCCTTGTACGGTTTTTGTTGTATAACCTGCCATTTACTTACGGTGGTCACCACTGTTTAGATGGTAGCTATAGTAGGCATAGTTCAGAATGCCTATGCTAGCTAAGATTAATATTGTACTTTTGAAATATTTTCTGCACTATGCACTAATAATAATATCGAAACGGTTTTGTGTATTAAGCATGTTTGACTATAAGGAGAAATCTCCTCCAATTCTACGTTTGCATTGTGTGTGTGGCGGGAGGCCTTATGGTAGTTTCATTTTCCAAAAGCATAGCGGATTTCTTTTCCTTTCTTTGTGAAAATAACTGTTTTTAAGATCTCACATCCGTCCCACGACTGACCTGAAGTTTATTGTTCCCTTTCTAAACTCTAGGTGCCCACAATTTTCACGGGCAACCTAGAATCAGGTTATCAGTTATTCTGGAGCGAAGTCGGAAAAGAGTTGCTGTGAAAATCAGGAGTTGGAGTTGGATGGCGAGGCGTATCACTTATATATGTAATATTTCTTTCCGTTGTTTGTTGTTGTACACTCTGATAATGTAATGTAATGTAATAATTGATATAGTAATTCTGTTAAAAGATATTTATTTATCTATTATATTTGTTCTGCTGGAAAATGTGAGATTCTGTTATGTTCTATTTTCTTCTTCTTCTTCTACCTCTTTCTTCTTTAAACCCTAACGGTTCGGTTTTCCGGCATTCGACTGCTCGGCATTCGATATAGTGGACATATTGATGTCGACTTTCGGGCATCGAAAAATTGAATAATTACAATTTTATAAAGGCGTTGCTATGGTGCCTTGGAAGTTAGTTACATGTATTTCAAAAATGCTTCGCAAAATTTATTATATGCACTTACTAAATAAGTCAAAAGGGAATGTTATGGTATGGCTAATGAATGTGTAGCGAAATGGTCGCTAGAGCTTACTGTCACTATGGCGTCATTAATTTACCAATGGTTTCCATTACTATGGCATCAGTATTTTTTTTCCCACCGCCTACATTACATCGGCATACTGACATCACTATGGCATCAC
The DNA here is from genome assembly GCA_030765085.1 of Allium cepa. Classification (NCBI taxonomy): domain Eukaryota; kingdom Viridiplantae; phylum Streptophyta; class Magnoliopsida; order Asparagales; family Amaryllidaceae; genus Allium; species Allium cepa. Next base: position 516,596,398 of record CM060941.1, read on the forward strand.
TAATATAAATAGTGATGCCTTATCGATGCAAACTATCATTGTAAACCTTAATTATGGTGTAGTGTTAGGTGCAAATAAATGCAAAATTTATCTACATTTAATTCAAACATTAATATATACTATACATATGTTTATATATTAATATATTAACCTTATAGGTCTTCCAATGGGAAGTAAATGTATTAGATCTTTTTCATTTCTCCACATTTGACTCTTCTCTTACCCTATTAGGCTCGAGGATTAAATGTCAATAATTACAAATTTTATTTGTATTTAATTCGACCATTAATATATACTATATATACTAATGTTGGCACTAATTAATTTACCAAAGTAATGTTTTTTCGAACACCCTTCTTATATTTCAAAATTCACTTTCATCCCTTGTCAAAAACAAATTTCATGATAAACTCCTATCATTATTTTCAATGAAAATGCACATTCTGCACTGTACATATTTGCTTTATACATTACTAATATTTGCAATTCTAACTGCTTATTTTTGAATAAAAAATTGTAGCCACACTGCAACCAAGTGTGCACTTATAACAACAAATATTTGTAGTTTGCACTACAAAAATATCCAGCCTACATTGTACATTTTCGCTGATAATATTGATAGTGATGTTTCATAACACATGCTTTTGAGAAGGTTTTCGGGTATTAAATTTGAAAATAAGGGGAGGATCCTAATTTCCATTTAATTAAAATACACACTTAAATTGATCAAATATTTGCAGCAGTTATACATATTGAAACAATTTAGTTTTGGCATTTAAAATTAGTTTGTATATAACAATTACATAAATCATCTATGTAATAATTTATAGCAACTGTAAATTACTATATTAACCACTATGGGATTCGTATCCCTACCGCCACGAAAAATAACAACATGCACCGACCACTATGTTAAAAGATCTATGTATTAACTTTGTGAAGGTATGATACAAATAACCACCCTTCAAAGATCCCAACATCCTCATTGGCTCATTATTACAAACCACCCAGGCAATTTGTTTGTAATCGGCATCAATACCACACCAACTGACGTATGCAGTATTATAACACACAATTCTAACTGGGTATTTGCTTTGATATGAAACGTGATGATCGTGGGATATGATCCCCTACAGCTCCTAGAAAGCAACAACATGCACTAACCATTATGCTAAAAGATCTTTGTGTTAACTTTTAAAAAATATTATTATAGTAAAGGGCACGAAGTCGTATGCTCATTGATGTGTTGGATGAATTTCTATATGATAATCCATTTATATCTGCACCCATACGCAACAATGTAAGTGCACATTTGACTTTTCATCTAAACTATGTCACTCAGACATCAAGAGTTATGTCATTGGTCAAAACCATAACAATATCCTTATTTAATTGCAAATTTGAGCTCTAAAGTTGCTTGGTTCAATCAACAACATCGATTGACCAATTGTATTTATTATGTCCAAAGATTTCTAACTTTGAGTCAAAAATAACTGCGATGACACTAACTTTCTATATGGAAGGAGTTGAATTCTCTCTTAGGTATTGTTCACTTCAACATCTAATCTGCACCCAACTATGGTCTTAATGTAAAGTCATATCATGTGTTTTAACTATCATCAAGCAAGGTCTTGATAAATAACATATGAAGTGCACTCAAGTCAAAATACCACTAGACATCATTGTGACATAGATATAACTACCTATAGAAGACTCTTGATGAGTCATTTTTTAGTTGATCCAAAGCAACTACAAGCACATAATCTCTTGGTGTCCCCAATGGTCATAAGTAAATCATTATCCATCGTGTAGAGAGCATTGGATATGGAATTCCTGTAGGTGAATTGATATCCCTCTCTTGATTTTCCTTGACTAGGAACATTTAAGGATATATATATATATATATATATATATATATATATATCGATTCATTACTCACAATTACAAACAAATTCATAGTTGGAATTGGTTAAATACTTACTTCTATGAATTTCTTATCGGATGTATGAAATGTAATTGTTGACATTTCATTTTTCATATACGCACAAACAGTGGAAATTAAAACCAGAAAAATGTATTATCATTACTAGAAAGATTTATACATAGGAGTTAAGTCTATAATTATACATTACGTGATTGCCCCTAAGGCCTACTTCACTCTATCACTTTCCCCCTTAACTGGTCCAAATCCCATCTAGATAATAATTTTCCAGTTATGATCAGGTAGTACTACCAAATATTAGAAATTAATCCAAAATACCTGAGTTTAACGATGTAACGACCCGCCTTTCATTCCATAGAAAGACACATCATTAATAAGGAAGAAAGGGATAGAAAAGAGAAAAGCAAGAAAAGAAAGAAACAGACAACATCATAATCTCACAGCAGAACGAATAAATTATATATATCACATAAAGTATTACATAGTGTCATATACATCAGAGTTTTACAACTAATACAACACAAACTAGACAGTTATAAACATCTGTCCAGCAATTACAATTCAAGTACATCAGAGAAAAACAGATACAACTCAAACACAGCAGAATCACTATATATATATCTACACGTCGAAGCCTCCTGCTCCATATCTCCTCCAGAACTCATCAAAGCAATCCTAAAACACTTGACTACTCATACATAATATGAGTACCCAAGAGTTTAATAAAATAGAAAATAAACACTCGGGTCAGACAGGGGTCTGGTGTGAGTAAACGGGTTTAAAGTTGTTTAACTTTGAAAATCTTTTGCAAACAAGAGGTATCACGTAAGACTTCCCACACATAAACATGGAAAAGTTTTTACCTTACGCTAACCAAAACATTTGATAGGAAATCCAGTGATATTATAATAGTGTCTAGGGTTTTCAAGTAAATAAGAAATAGCCGAAATTGTTACATTCAATAAATTCCAGCTACTAGCCACAAAAGTGGGTAATACAATCAAAACCGTAGCGTCTCGTAAGAAGAATGGGTTTCCATCAATGGCAGGGCTACTGGGGTACCTCCCGTCACAGTATGTGGCCTAGATCACCGTACCGAGGAGCCACCCTAACTCCCCTGCAACACAAAGCCGGGAACATCCCTTACTGGACAGTCCCGAACAAGATCACCCCGCAGATTGGCCGTCGCCAACTGCCACAAAACCGAAATATAAAGGGACCTCTAGACAGGGGTAAATCTCGTCCTACTTGGGCATGACCCACTTAGACTTGCTGCACCACCCCTGTTTTAGCCATTCTCGATTGATGAGGCTTGAGGCTACGATTACCTTTATAGGACACATCAATCTTAGAATGCTCATCGTCCACCTGACGATGTTCTGAAAGCATTCAATCCATACAAGTTCGTTCCGGGTACGAACGAAACCGAAGGCATTATCTCGTTACACTCATTTTGGAATCACCCTTAGTGTTAACGACGATAACCCTTGCACTCTGAATCACCATCTCGAACCTGAAAGTACTATTCCGTCAAACTCATCACGAAATCACTCTCTGAGTTATACTGACGAATAGTCCTTACACCTCGAGTCTTCACTCTTCACTTGAGATTCACGACCTAACGTTTAATTTGGACCGATGTGGTTTTCGGAATTCCAAATTTGGAAACCCGATCCCGGTCTCATCGAAATCCAAACGCCATCTTAATGTCCAAGTGAATTTAGTTTGAATAATTAGTTCAATTTATCATTATCTATTACACACAGATAGATAATTCCCATATCACAATAGATAATCACATTCTCGTCATAAACAGATCATCTGTATCATAATCGCAAACAGATAAACATCACAAATAGATAATCTATATTATCATACTTTGACTATGCATCCATATCATAAAGATACTACTCATCTCATTACTGAGATCACAACCATCCAAAGTATATCAATAACATCCATAAGCAATGATTTATTAACCATCATCTATAATTAATTTAAAATGAATTAAATTAATTACTTCTATCTCTAATTAATTTAAATAAATTAAATTAATTATCACATCTATAAATCCTGCTTATATATCCATGAATTAATTAACCTAGTTAATTAATCCTTCTCTAAGTATTCATCTTGATTAAACACCTTTGATTAATCATTCTCTAATTACAATAAGTAATTAGTCTTTAATTAATTTCATAAATTAATTAACCTTAATCATAAGTAATTAACATTTAATTACCTCATTCATTAATTAACTATAATTAATTACATTTGTCCTTAATTAATTACATTAATTAATCACTTAATTATTAGTTATTCCTTAATTAAACAATTCTTAATTACATCATTAACTATATTAATTAATGATCTCTAATTAATCTTTAAATCAATAACTTAATTTTAAAATTAATTACATTTAGTAATTAATCTAAAATTTAAAATACAATTATTAATCACCTTTGATTAATATTCAATCCAGTAATTAACTACCCTTAATTAATTATATTAACAAATTAATTATCTTCATAATTAATTATCTTCATTAATTAATCCCTTGATTAAATACAAAAGTAATTACCAAAATTACTTAATTAAAAATCACCTCTCACTAATTACCTTCCAGTAATTTTCATTTATTACTTCCTTAAGTAATAATGCTCCATTAATTACATTAAGTAATTACTCTTATTAAACCATCAAATGGTTTACTTAAATTAAGTAAACTAAATTAATTAATTTGAAAAAAATCACATTATCAAAATTAACTACAATAAGTAATTAACTTCTTAATTAAATTTATCAAGTAATTATGCTTAACAAGTTACAATTGATTATCTTAAATTAATTAATCTAATTAATTATCAAAAATGATCATATGAATTAATTACTTAATTATCCTTAGATAATTATCATTATTAGTTAACAACATTTCCTTAAATTATTTACTTAAGAAAAATTATCTTAGATTTATTATTATTAACTATCTCTAATTAAAAATTTATCTAAACCATTATTTAAAATCAAATAAATAAGTAAATTCTTAATTATCTTAATTATTTTCAAAATAATTCTTTTACTTATTAGTGACTTCATTAACATTCAAAATGTATTTAAAACAATACATTTCTAAATTTAATTCAAATTCCATTTTAAATTTTATAAATGTTTAATTATTTAAATATTATCCAAATTTAAATAAATTATAAACCTAAAGTGGAAACATTCATTACTTATGTAAGAAAATTTTAAAACCAAATTACTTAATTTTATCAAGAAATCAAGCTTTTAAAATAAATTGATTATCTTAATTTTCAAACAAAAGTTAAACACTTTATAATTTTAATTCCAATATTAACAAAAGAAGTCTTCCAAGTTTAAACATTTATTTGAAAACAAACTTATTTTTAAATTTACTTTAAAACATTTGAATTTGTTCAACTTTTAAAAAGTTACAAAACTATTTTAAATTCAAGTCTGGATTCATAGAAATCTTGAGACCATGATTTAACTTGATTTTAAACTTAATTTAAATCTTGCTTAAATTTAAATATTTTCATTTTAAAAATTTTGAATTCAAAAGTTCATTTGAATTCAGATTCAACTTAAGCTTTTAATTTGAATCCCCGCTTTTAAAATTTAAAATTCATTAAGATTTGAAATCTGCACATTTCAGGTTTTGCAACCTGAAATAACACTTTCCCGAGGCCTCAATAAAATGCTTCGGGACCACACACTAGTTTCTTCGGGTAAACTGGTCGATTCGCCCGAGTGAAACTCGAGTCATGACACTACACCAACCCATAGAATTTTATCAGAGATTAGCATATGCACGGTGCATATGCACCGGCAATCCGGCCATCTCCATTCACCACAGCCAACTCCACCAAGTCGTCGTCCACCCCCAAACTTGATCTCTACCCCAAGAAACCCCTCTACAGTACGAAATCAAAATCCGAGAAAACAATGCAACCTGGAAACACAACCCAGTAAAACATTTCAAACCTGTCAATGGCTAGAAAACCCAACTCCGACCTTCATCATCACTGCGACTCCATCCATAGCTTCATCTACGACCCTCTTCCCATCCCCTAAGTATTGAATCACTCGATGCAACATGGATGAAGAAAAGCAACAAAGTTACTACGTCCAGCTAAATTAGGGTTAGAACCTGTAAACCACTATTGTCGTCGCCACTACCCACTGACAATACATCCGACACTTTTCCTCCACTCTCCAATCAATCCTCTACCTCCAGGAAGATTCACAACATCCCACGATCACTAGGAAATTAGATAGACCCAAATTTCCCAATTCTTCTCAATCCCTAACTGCTAACTCCACAGTTGATTTTAAAATGTAATGTTTTTTTAAAATTCATGATTTCCATCATGCATTCAGGTTACAAAACTGTTTTAATGATTTAAGATGTTTGATATTTGTTTAATTTTCAATGATGACTGATAATATGGTTTTTCAGAGGCAACAGATTTTAGTAAATCTTAATTTTGATTTATAACCATAATTACATACTAAACAAACAATTTTATTTACATATTAATCTCTAACAGAAATCAAACAAATTGATAAGGTATTTTTATTAAAAACTTAGTTTGAAACAGAAACAGGTAATCAGGTTTCCCGTAAACATATATATATATATATATATATATATATGTTTATATATATATATATATATATATATATATATGTTTATATATATATTCACACACAATGTACATCACAATAAAAATCATACAAGCATACGCATTCCTATATATTCACATGCAGCGGATAATTAAAGTTCTTTGCATTGAGGTTACTTACTTCTAAAAAGAAACAGAGCAGTTCATCCAAGACAGTTTTTTATTTTATTTTCTTAAAACAATCATGAATTAGAACGTGAGTTTTTCTGAAAAACTTGTTTAGCTTTGCTTTTTGAAAGTTAAGAACTGTTTTTAAAATTAGAAGCTTACTCACCTTTTTGTAAAGAAGCAGAAGACAACAGAGATGCAAATTTCACATTTCCAGGAACCTGATTTGAAGTTGCATTTGGAAGTTGAATCTGTTGTTCTTCACTTGTTGTTGAAGTTGATTTTACTTGTTGTTGTAGGTTTTTGAAACTGCATGCAGACCCATCTTCATATGCTTGAGTTGTACTTTAATTTGACGTTAAAGATTGCTTTCAGATTTGCAGATTTTAACAGGAATTGGGTTTTGCAGATTTGAATCAAATTTGAAGAGCAAGCAAATTATGATTGTATTTGATTGTAGATTTTGTATTTGCAGATTTAAATCAGATTTGGGTTTTCTGAATTGGTTTTACAGATTTCTTTTAATCTAATTTTTAGATTCAATTGAAGAAAAAAAATTTGAACATTAATAAGTTTCTAAGTTTTTCTTACCTACAAAAATAAATTTCAAAATATAGTAACATGCCACTTGTTATCTTATTAATGATAAATGTTTACAAGTGTCTTCTCTTGTGTTAAAAGCTTAACACATGTGCACTTTAATATAAAAAGAAAATTCTTAATTTATAAATGTACTTAAATTCTTCTAAAACCATTTCTAATTTAATTTAAGATGTTTTAAATGTTTTATTTACATTAGCCTTTAAAATGATTACATGTAAATTACTTTTACACAATTACACCTTTAAATGTTTATTGAATATCTTAAAATAATATTTTCAAAGCTAATTTTCAAGAAAGAAAATTTTAAAAAGAAAAGAATGTTGAATTCAATTTTATTCAAAAGTTTCAAACCAAATTATGTTCTAATTTAATTGAACTAAATCTATTACAAAAGAAAAACAATTTTTAAAAGAAAACCAAAATAAAATTTCATTATAAAATACAATTTTAAACTATTGTATTTATATACAAAATAAATATTTACTTATATTTCCTTTTTAAAATATAACATAGATTTTTAAAATCAAACCTTTGAAAAGTTTTCAATACTAATTTAAATCAGTTTTCCAATTCACAATTTATTCACACACACACACACACACACACACATACATACATACATACATATATATATATATATATAAATTTGAAAATATTTTTGTTGAATTTAAATTTATATTAAAAATCAAAACCCCTATTTATAATGTATACACATATATACATTATAAATAAAATATTCTTTAAAATAAGCTCAGAAAGATAAATTTTATCATTTAAATATTTTTAACTTTTGAAAAGAATATCATTTATCAAATTAAACAATTATTAATCTTCAAAAGATAATTTCTGTTTGAATTAGATTATTAGATCAACATTTCACATTTTAGAATAATTATTAATGAAATTATTAAATAAATATTGCCCAAATTCCCGGGATATCACATTCCTCCCCCCTTAAAAGAATTTCGTCCCCGAAATTTAAAAGCAAAGGTAATTTAATAATCCCATGCAGATTTTTAATTTTAAAATAGCAACATATGCTATAAACCAAGTACTAACAGCCATAGCAACCAATTCAAACAAACAATTCTAACTATCCAGACAAAATTCTGGATAGGATTCCCTAGAGTTTCCCAGGTACAAACACCGAACACCCGCTCTACAGAATCCAAACTGGCTACACCACTCAGATCTAGAGCTCCTATGTATCAAGATCTACAAATCTAGACAGGATAATGGACTACAGACAAGTCCCGTTCAACTTCCAAATCTCTCAGAACTACTGATTCTAAAACCAGTGATAAACCATACACGTACTCCCTCAGAGATACGTGAAAAACATAACAAATTTCAGCCATCTAAACTGGAAATTCAATCCTGTATACCAAACACTTAACCCTTAAGAGAAAACAGAAAGATACAATACTCTTATCCACAAATCTCTCATGTCGATCTTGGGCTGCCTTCAACCTTCTAGATCAATCCAATCCTCGCAGATGCCTCACGGAACAAATCTGGACAAAGAAATAAATGATCTTCAGATCCTATTCAACAAAATGGTTCTCTCAATATTCATCAAAATCTACCACACAAACTCTACTGCACAAACATCAGAAGACTTCAAATATACAATTCCTATTCTGAAAACAGAATAAATGCACAAGACATCCAGGCCTCCAGATCCAAAATAAATTCCTTAGAAATCCTCTGATCCAAGACAAAACTCAAATTCCCAATGAATCGGGTGTTGCTTCTATTCTGGAATTGCTGCCACCATGCTTCCACTGCACAACTCTGATTTGAGAATGCTGTTGATGAACACAAGTATAAACTTGATCAACTTATCCCTGAAACATTGTTCAACAAATTCCATAAAATCCCAATGACCTATCCGATTCGGTCGCAAACACCACAGCAAAAATTCAACCAGAAACTAGATCCGGTCAATCCTGCCAGCTGAAACAGATCTCCCTCTCAAAGAACCTCCTACTATGCTGAACCATTGGTAAAGCTCCAAGAAACAAGTCCAAACAGAACTCAAACTCTTGATGCGGATGTAAATCTTAATTCCTTCGAAGATATTCAGAAAATCAAACCACTTCGATAACTCAAACATCCTCTAGAGATGCTTCAATCCAAACAAAGATCACTCGGAGAACTTTCGAACCATCGCAAGTCACTTTTGCGATTCCACTCAGTTCAGATCCCAAGAAATCGTTCTTTCTTCAACAATTAGAACAACTAAAGTCTTCTAATCCAAAGAAGAAACTAGTGGTCCACCTCCAACCACCAACATCACACCCAGCTGAGCTTCTAGAAGAAATGGACAAGCTTCACTATCTGCCCGGCCTACTGATAGAAGAACCACAGAGACTTCTGAATCATTGAAGAAATAGGCCACTCCACTGCTACTACTGCTGCCAAAGACTTTCTTATCCAAAAGCTCATCGAATCACAAAGCTACATCAGCCCCTTCCACAATAAAGCCTTCCAGATAGACAGATATCTCTCAGGAAACTCGACTCAAACCAAGCACAAATACTCTGCTAAACTGAGTCTCAAACTCAAATATAGACAGAACTCCTTCCTAAGGTTGCCAAGATACCATCACTGGCTTCAGAACTCCCTACTGATCCAGGCTCAAGAAAATCCACTCACACGAGTGCTACCAAGCTTACATCCAAAGATAAACTCCGAACCTTGAAAAGATTTCCTTCAGAGATCGTGAAATCCTTCACACCAAACTGTAAAATTACTCAAGATGCCCAAAACTGCCCTAGCAGATCACTTCCAACCTCAAACACTCGGACTCCAACCATTGATAGTTGTGTTACACACACCACTACCCAATCTACCTTTAGAACTTATATTGGAAAACCTGAACAGGTAACCCAATCAAATAGGTAGAAATAAATAAATATATATTCAAAATTACAAATACGCTCTCTCAAGATAGACACCACTCCACAGCATAGGTATTCTCTCAACCTAGAGCTCCGATACCACAATGTAACTACCCGCCTTTGATTCCATAGAAAGACGCATCATTAAGAAGGAAGAAAGGGATATAAAAGAGAAAAGAAAGAAAAGAAAGAAACAGACAGCATCATAATCCCACAACGGAACGAATAAATTATATATATCACATTAAGTATTACATAGTATCATATACATCAGAGTTTTATAACTAATACAACACAAACTAGACAGTTATAAACATCTGTCCAGCAATTACAATTCAAGTACATCAGAGAAAAACAGATACAACTCAAACACAACAGAATCACTATATATATATATATATATCTACACGCCGAAGCCTCCTGCTCCATATCCCCTCCAGAACTCGTCAAAGCAATCCTGAAACACTTGACTACTCATACATAACATGAGTACCCAAGAGTTTAATAAATCAGAAAATAAAAACTTGGGTTAGACAGGGGTCTGGTGTGAGTAAACGGGTTTAAAGTTGTTTAACTTTGAAAATCTTTTGAAAACAAGTGGTATCACGTTAGACTTCCCACACATAAACATGGAAAAGTTTTTACCTTACGCTAACCAAAACATTTGATAGGAAATCCATTGATATTATAATAGTGTCTAGGGTTTTCAAGTAAATAAGAAATAGCCGAAATTGTTACATTTATTAAATTCCAGCTACTAGCCACAAAAGTGGGTAATACAATCAAAACCGTAGGGTCTCGTAGGAAGAATGGGTTTCCATCAATGGCAGGGCTACTGGGGTACCGCCCATCACAGTACGTGGCCTAGATCACCGTACCGAGGAGCCACCTTAATTCCCCTGCAACACAAAGCCGGGACTATCCCTTACTGGACAGTCCCGAACAAGACCACCCCGCAGATTGGCCGTCGCCAACTACCACACAACCGAAATATAAAGGGACCTATAGACAGGGGTAAATCTCGTCCTACTTGGGCATAACCCACTTAGCCTTGCTGCACCTTCCCTGTTTTAGCCATTCCCAGTTGATGAGGCTTGAGGCTACGATTACCTTTATAGGACACATCAATCTTAGAATGCTCATCGTCCACCTGACGATGTTCTGAAAGTATTCAATCCATACAAGTTCGTTTCGGGTTCGAACGAAACTGAAGGCATTATCTCGTTACACTTATTTTGGAATCACCCTCATAGTTAACGACGATAACCCTTGCACTCTGAATCACCATCTCGAACCTGAAAGTACTATTCCGTCAAACTCATCACGGAATCACCCTCAGAGTTATACTGACGAATAGTCCTTACACCTCGAGTCTTCACTCTTCACTTGAGATTCACGACCTAACGTTTAATTTGGATCGATGTGGTTTTCGGAATTCCAAATTTGGAAACCCGATCCCGGTCTCATCGAAATCCAAACGCCATCTTAATGTCCAAGTGAATTTAGTTTAAATAATTAATTCAATTTATCATTATCTATTACACACAGATAGATAATTCCCATATCACAATAGATAATCACATTCTCATCATAAACAGATAATCTGTATCATAATCGCAAACAGATAATCATCACAAACAGATAATCTATATTATCATACTTTGACTAAGCATCCATATCATAAAGATACTACTCATCTCATTAATGAGATCACAACCATCCAAAGTATATCAATAACATCCATAAGCAATGATTTATTAGCCATCATCTATAATTAATTTAAAATGAATTAAATTAATTACTTCTATCTCTAATTAATTTAAAATAAATTAAATTAATTGTCACATCTATAAATCCTGCTTATATATCCATGAATTAATTAACCTAGTTAATTAATCCTTCTCTAAGTATTCATCTTGATTGAACACCTTTGATTAATCATTCTCTAATTACAATAAGTAATTAGTCTTTAATTAATTTGACAAATTAATTAACCTTAATCATAAGTAATTAACATTTAATTACCTCTCATAAACTAACTATAATTAATTACATTCATCCTTAATTAATTACATTAATTAATCACTTAATTATTAATTATTCCTTAATTAAACAATTCTTAATTACCTCAATTACTTAATTTTTAAATTAATTACACTTAGTAATTAATCTAAAATTTAAAAAACAATTATTAATCACCTTTGATTAATATTCAATCCAGTAATTAACTACCCTTAATTAATTATATTAACAAATTAATTATCTTCATAGTTAATTATCTTCGTTAATTAATCCCTTGATTAAATACAAAAGTAATTACCAAAATTACTTAATTAAAAATCACGTCTCACTAATTACCTTCCAGTAATTTTCATTTATTACTTCCTTAAGTAATAATGCTCCATTAATTACATTAAGTAATTACTCTTATTAAACCATCAAATGGTTTACTTAAATTAATTAAACTAAATTAATTAATTTAAACAAATCACATTATCAAAATTAATTACAATAAGTAATTAATTCCTTAATTACTTTTATCAAGTAATTATGCTTAACAAGTTACAATTGATTATCTTAAATTAATTAATCTAATTAGTTATCAAAAATGATCATATTAATTAATCACTTAATTATCCTTAGATAATTATCATTATTAATTAACAACATTTCCTTAAATTACTTACTTAAGAAAAATTATCTTAGATTTATTATCATTAATCATCTCTAATTAAAAATTTATCTAAGCCATTATTTAAAATCAAATTAATAAGTAAATTCTTAATTATCTTAACTACTTTCAAAATAATTCATTTACTTATTATTGACTTCATTAACATTCAAAATGTATTTAGAATAATACATTTCTAAATTTAATTCAAATTCCATTTTAAAATTTAAGATTTTAAATGTTTAACTATTTAAATATTATCCAAATTTAAATAAATTATAAACCTTAAGTGGAAACATTCATTACATATGTAAGAAAAGTTTAAAACCAAATTACTTAATTTTATCGAGAAATCAAGCTTTTAAAATAAATTGATTATCTTAATTTTCAAATAAAAGTTAAACACTTCATAGTTTTAATTCCAATATTAAGAAAAGAAATCTTCCAAGTTTAAACATTTATTTGAAAACAAACTTATTTTTAAATATACTTTAAAACATTTGAATTTATTCAACTTTTAAAAAGTTACAAAACTGTTTTAAATTCAGGTCTGGATTCATAGAAATCTTGAGACCATGATTTAACTTGATATTAAACTTAATTTAAATCTTGCTTAAATTTAAATATTTTCATTTTTAAAACGTTTGAATTCAAAAGTTCATTTGAATTCAGATTCAACTTAAGCTTTTAATTTGAATCCCTGCTTTTAAAATTTAAAATTCATTCAGATTTGAAATCTGCACATTTCAGGTTTTACAACCTGTAATAACACTTCCCCGAGGCCCCAATAAAATGCTTCGGGTCCACACACTAGTTTCTTTGGGTAAACTGCTCGATTCACCCGAGTGAAACTCGAGTCACAACACTGCACCAACCCACAGAATTTTATCAGAGATTAGCATATGCACGGTGCATATGCACCGGCACTCCGGCCATCTCCATCCACCGCAGCCAACTCCACCAAGTCGTCGTCCACCCCTAAACTTGATCACTACCCCCAGAAACCCCTCTGCAGTACGAAATCAAAATCCGAGATAACAATGCAACCTGGAAACACAACCCAGTAAAACATTTCAAACCTATCAACGGCTAGAAAACCCAACTCCGACCTTCATCATCACTACGACTCCAGCCATAGCTTCGTCTACGACCCCTCTTCCCATCCCCTAGGTATTGAATCACTCGATGCAACATAGATGAAGAGAAGCAACAAAGTTACTACGTCCAGCTAAATTAGGGTTAGAACCTGTAAACCATTATTGCCGTCGCCACCACCCACTAACAATACATATGACAATTTTCCTCCACTCTCCAATCAATCCTCCACCTCCAGGAAGATTCACAACATCCCACAATCACTAGGAAATTAGATAGACCCAAATTTCCCAGTTCTGTTCAATCCCTAAATGCTAACTCCACAGTTGATTTAAAAATGTAATGTTTGTTTTAAAATTCATGATTTCCATCATGCATTCAGGTTACAAAACTATTTTAATGATTTAAGATGTTTGATATTTGTTTAATTTTCAATGATGACTAATAATATGGTTTTTCAGAGGCAACAGATTTTAGTAAATCTTAATTTTGATTTATAACCATAATTACATACTAAACAAACAATTTTATTTGCATATTAATCTCTAACGGAAATCAAACAAATTGATAAGGTATTTTTATTAAAAACTTAGTTTAAAACAGAAACAGGTAATCAGGTTTCCTGTAAACATATATATATATATATATATATATATATATATATATATATATATATATATATCTCTGTGTGTGTGTGTGTGTGTGTGTTTATACATATTCACACACAATATACATCACAATAAAAATCATACAAGCATGCACATTCCTATATATTCACATGCAGCGGATAATTAAAGTTCTTTGCATTGAGGTCACTTACTTCTAAAAAGAAACAGAGCAGTTCATCCAAGACAGTTTTTGATTTTTTTTTTCCTTAAAACAAGCATGAATTAGAACTTGATTTTTTCTGAAACACTTGTTTTGCTTTGCTTTTTAAAAGTTAAGAACTGTTTTTAAAATTAGAAGCTTACTCACCTTTTCGTGAAGAAGTAGAAGACAACAGAGATGCAAATTTCACATTACCAGGAACCTGATTTAAAGCTGCATTTGGACGTTGAATCTGTTGTTCTTCACTTGTTGTTGAAGTTGATTTTACTTGTTGTCGTAGGTTTTTGAAACTGCATGCAGACCCATCTTCATATGCTTGAGTTGTACTTTAATTTGATGTTAAAGATTGCTTTCAGATTTGCAGATTTTAACAGGAATTGGGTTTTCCAGATTTGAATCAAATTTGAAGAGCAAGCAAATTGTGATTGTATTTGATTGTAGATTTTGTATTTGCATATATAAATCAGATTTGGGTTTTCTGAATTGGTTTTGCAGATTTCTTTTAATCTGATTTTCAGATTCAATTAAAGAAAAAAAATTTGAACATTAATAAGTTTCTAAGTTTTTCTTACCTACAAAAATAAATTTCAAAATATAGTAACATGCCACTTGTTATCTTATTAACGATAAATGTTTACAAGTGTCTTCTCTTGTGTTAAAAGCTTAACACATGTGCACTTTAATATAAAAAGAAAATTCTTAATTTATAAATGTATTTAAATTCTTCTAAAACCATTTCTAATTTAATTTAAGATGTTTTAAATGTTTTATTTACATTAGCCTTTAAAATGATTACATGTAAATTACTTTTACACAATTACACCTTTAAATGTTTATTGAATATCTTAAAATAATATTTTCAAAGCTAATTTTCAAGAAAGAAAATTTTAAAAAGAAAAGAATGTTGAATTCAATTTTATTCAAAAGTTTCAAACCAAATTATGTTCTAATTTAATTGAACTAAATCTATTACAAAAGAAAAACAATTTTTAAAAGAAAACCAAAATAAACTTTCATTATAAAATACAATTTTAAACTATTGTATTTATATACAGAATAAATATTTACTTATATTTCCTTTTTAAAATATAACATAGATTTTTAAAATCAAACCTTTGAAAAGTTTTCAATACTAATTTAAATCAGTTTTCCAATTCACAATTTATTCACACACACACACACACACACACACACACATATATATATATATATATATATATATATAAATTTGAAAATATTTATTGAATTTAAATTTAAATTAAAAATCAAAAGCCATATTTACAATGTATACACATATATACATTATAAATAAAATATTCTTTAAAATTAACTCAGCAAGATAAATTTTATCATTTAAATATTTTTAACTTTTGAGAAGAATATCATTTATCAAATTAAATAATTATTAGTCTTCAATAGATAATTTCTGTTTGAATTAGATTATTAAATCAACATTTCACATTTTAGAATAATTATTAATGAAATTATTAAATAAATATTGCCCAAATTTTCGGGACATCACAAACGATACATCAAGCTTTGATTAATCTCTGATTAATATGTTGGAACTGGGTCAGCAAGTAGCGGGCTAAATGGGTTAATGTCAAAAACAAATTTTACTATTTTAGATCTTATTGGGCCTATGAAGTATAAATTGATTTAGATCCAATCTAAATAAATTTTAAATAATATCTTTATTTTATTTAATTATTTAACAAAAAGATTTAATTTGTTTATACATGTGATATATGATATGTACATGCGTATCAAATATACATATACGTGAATGTGCACGTGCAATATATAATGTGTACATGATTTAATATGCTTAAATGTAGGTGTTGAAATTTACACCACAACAGATAGATTAGCCTTTTATATATTTTTTTGGTGTCAATTATTATTTTAAGATTAATATAATATAGTATACTTATATGTGTATACATTTATATATACATACAAATACATACACACACTAAAACAATTATGTATAAATATATTGTAAATATAAAACTAATTCAAAATTCAATATTTAAAAATATCTTTTAAATAAATTAAAATTTTAAAATAAATCTTGCTCTAAAATATCTTATTTAAATTCAAATTCAAGTTTAAATATTATATATTTAAGTTATATGTACATTAATTTTCAAATATATATATATATGTATGTATTAAATATTTTTAACACATAAACTATGTATGTGTGTATATTAAGTTTCAAAAATTATAATTTTAGATATATATCTATATATATAATATTATACATTTAAGCATAAAATTATATATATTATTTTCAGCCAAAAATGATTTTGACAAAATTAATTTTTTTAATTAATTAGTCCGTAAGGATTAAAATCCAAAAAAAATTATTTTCAAAATTCTATACCTAATTCTAAAATGTGTGTTTTAAGTTATAATTTCCAAAAAGAGTTTATTTTCCAAAATATATATTTATTTATAGTCATATACTAGCACATTATAATTTAAAAAATTTAACGTATATAATTAATATATATATTACTATTACAATTTGGCTGATATATACATATAATTGTCAAAATTATTCTTTTAACATACATATATTTGCGAAATAGTATGTATAAAATTATTAAATAAATTTTTAAACATATATATTATGTATTTAATAATAATTTAAAATTCAAATTTAATTTAAAAATTAATTTAAAATGAATTGAATTTTTGGATTTTTGTAGTTTCAAATGGTCGACAGAAATAATATACATATAGAAAAGTAATATACATATAAATATACATACATACATATGTACGTATATATGAAAGTAAACAAATATATGAATTCACGATATAATTCTAACATATGCACATACCTTAGTATAAATTAATATATATATATATTAATGTATGTATGTATGTATGTATATGTATGTATGTATGTATGTATGTATGTATATGTATATATTTGTGTGTGTGTATAAACAGATACAAGTTAGATATCAGCTAAACTATGGTCTTAATGTAATACCTTCAATGTTGAATCAGAGAAGCTCCTTGAATCAGATTCAATCCCTTCCAAAAAAGCTACTGACCAAAGAGATTACCATGCCTTACATTTAACTTGATTTCATTTAATATTTTTTTTGAAAATTAAGAGGGGAGTAGGCATGTATTTTCGGGCAAGATAGGGATGATGGAGGCTAGGGAAATTAAACTTGAAAATAAAGGAGGCGTTGTGTTTATATAGAAAAAGAAAAGGAGAGAAAAGAGGAGACTAATTCAAACCCATATTTTCAAGTAAAATATCACACCTCCCTCCTCTCCTCTCATGGACGGCCATACTAATGGGCCAATGAAATTATTCAAATTTCCAAACTTGAATGGTATTTGCACATTTTAAATTTAATTAAAATGTACATTGATATCGTGTATCGATATATAAAAATAATTTTTTTATATGTGTATTATATTAAATACTGATACAAATAAATCAAATAAAATTTTATAATTAATATCTCATGGATATTAATTAATTTATAATAATTATGATTTAACTAAGTGGTGTTTAGAGTATTCAACATTGCGGTTGTGTGACTCATAATTGTAAATTCAATCAGTAATTAATATCGAACAATTCAAATATTAATGTTCACTTGTCACCTTAGCTAGGTGTGATAGTTCGGCTGAATTTACCACTTACATAATTTCGGTAAAATTCAATTTTAATATTTTAAGCATTTCTTGGTAGTGCTGATTATTTACACCGATTCTCTTCGTTAAAATTATATCACGTTAGGACTTATGGAATTTGGTTTTGGTCAAAATTCTAATATCATCCATTCAAATTGTATATACCAAACAGATAGTGTTCGATAATAACAATAATTATTAACCGAACTACTTTAGCTAGAGACTTTGACTTTTAGTTGACTATAGTTTACCATGATACCGAACCCATATGGATGTGGAGACGAATTCGCTATTGAACAGTGTTTCACTTTCAATGCTTCAGCTCAGACCCAACTGTAGTCGTTCAACGAAAATCGTGCCATGATTTAATTGTAACCAAAGTAGAGTGTCCACATTGAAGTTGAACAGTATTCTCAAGTCGAAGGAACTGTATAATATTGCCACTTCGATATTCTCTATTTTACCTTAGTTTATATTAACTATCAGAAACTATCGAGCGGGTCTTTCCATAAGAATCCAATAACTATTGGTATGTAACCCCTTGGTACCCCGGCAGCTATTAGCAATACACTGTCCAAAATTTCGATAATGTCACACACTCTAGTCTAAAAGGATGGACTAATATCCAGTCTCGATAAATCTCGACTAGGAATCTCTATTGGAAAAATCCTTCTTGGCTCTCGCCTAGGCCCCACCGAGGCGCTAGGCTAGCTTTACCGCCTAGGTTTTCTCCTAGCTGCCTAGGTAAGAATTACTACATTATCTAAGCATATAAGCATGTTAATAAGAATCATCTTTGCGCCAATTTAGACTTGATGCTTCTTATAAGCATTAAAATATTTTTTCAAGTGATTTTATCTCCATTGTTGCTTCCAAACCCATCCAAATACATGATATCCCACTGTGGGTCGGTTAATACTAAACAAAATACTACAACTTTATCCAAAATGCATGGGTTTATCAAAAATTTCTAGCTTCAACTAATCCTTGATTGATTCCCGCCTATATGATTAATCCCCGCATATGTGATTAATTCCTAATCCATGCTTACCACCTAGCATCCGCCTAGCGATTTTTATAACGTTGCTAGTAATATATAAAATGATATGTTTATTTTCATCATGATAAATTTATCATCATTATAACACATTGTAATTACTATCACAAATCTATCATTTACGGATTTTCTATTAAATATCTTAAATTAAATAAATAACTAATATAACACATTATAACAAGTATATAATATAGAGAGAGAAATCTTTTTTCGAATAAGATTTTATTACAGAGTTAATAATTTAGAATATTATAGAATTCCCTCTTGAGCATACCCATTACTTATCAATCTCCTACGTGCACTTGGGACTAATTATGGAATCTCAATCTCATCCCTTCGATCAATTAGATGAGAACCGACTAAGCTAGTCCCTCCATGAATGGATCTTCTATGTTGTTCTTGGTATCTACTCTTTGTGTCACTACCTCTTTCTTCTCAATGAATTCTCTAATTAAGTGGAACCTTCGAAAAATGTGTCATGATTTCAGTGTGCTCTTGGTTCCTTTACGATCTACATCGCTGTATTGTTGTCATAAAATATTATCATTGAATTCTCCGTGTTGGTAATCACTCCTAGCTACTTAAAACCATGTGTATCTAGATAACTTTTTTAATTGCTTCACTAAGGGCGATGTTGTAATACCCTATAATTTGACGTTAGTTATTTAGTTAGTTATTTAGTTAATTAGGCTCTAAAAATGGAATTTGGGTAAATAATGGAATTAGACCATGAAACTTGTATCATTGCGTTGGTGGCAAAATTCTGAGCAACTTTCATATTTAAAGTTTTGCGATCGGAGTCCAAATGAAGAAGTTACGGACGAAAAACGAATTTGGAACAGAAATATTTCGAGTATAATTAAGTAACGTTTATAAATATTCATTTGGAACCTCAGACCGGTCGTTCACTATGACTGGTCAACATGTAGCGGTTAACTAGTTGGGTAACCGCGGGCACAGTATACCTAGGCCACAACAACTCGGATTTAATATTTTAAATCAAACGGTTGAGGTTGATTCTTACACCTATAAATTCAGGCCTAGTCCTCCTTTCTCTTCTCATAGTTTTCTTAAAGCAGTAGCAAGCTCTGTCATTTCTTATTCTTCACTTTCTATCTAAATTATAAAATAAGATATTTATATCTACACTCATACAAATTGGAGAAGAGAAGGGAATCAACTATATGCATATTTGAGGTAATTCATATATTTATATACATTTGTATCTATTTTCTCTCCTAATCCCAAATCTCTTCTCAGATCTATAATCCTAATGCATGTATATACCCTTTTATACATATTTCTTGAATTAAAAAGGAATTGGGGATGAATCAAAGGTTCTATCTCAGATTTGGAGATTTGGATCACATTTGAAAGGTGAGTGGGAAATTTTATAGATTGTTATAGTATGAAAATTATCATGTTGATGTTTATTTGATAATTATGCCTAACTGGATAATTGTATATGAGTTGTAAGCAATACATTGAATATAATCTAAATATAATAAATATTGCCTACATATTTATGTTTATGAATGGATTTAGGATTATTTACAACCTACTATGAAAATCAATCCCAAAAGTATGAACTTAGAATATTAATTAGAATTAAATTTATTCCAGATCTTAAATAGGTTGTATAATAATGTTATGAATATGGATTAATTCCTTAATCTTGTTGGAATATAAACTTTTGTATGTTTGGAAATTTCGATCCGCTTAATATTTGTAAATTAGTTTGATTTCTTTCCCTTTAGAAACATACGGTGTTTGATCCAACAAGGAATAGATGCAAAGAAAAAGACAAAGAGACGTGAAAATTATGAATTTACTATAGTTTACACTGTCTGTATGAGTATTTAAAAGAAATGATTATTCTTTGTAATTTCAAACGATGTAATCTTTTATATTTTAAAGTTAAATCTTTTGTTTTGGACTAATTTATGGAAATTTAGTGGATAATCTTTTTAGATATGGTTCCAACAATTGAACATGGAAAAAGAATATTTTGGTAAAAGTATCACTAGAATCTGTTTGATAAAAGTATATATTTGTACGTAATTTACTGCGCTTATAATAATTAAATAAAAAGCTAATAACGATGCTTGCACGTAATTTTTGCATTTAGGATAATTAACTAATGAGACTGATAAAAATGGAATAGATATAAAAGGTTACTAATTTGAAATTAGTAATCATACATAAATGTCTTAGGAAATGTCTATTAGGATTTTATGGACAAATTAACTTTTATGAGCATTAAACGTGGATTTATGGGTAGTTAAACACTTAAGGTAAATATTATTACCTTAAATAAAAAGGGAATTAGTAAGCTAAGTCCAATATCTACCTAATAAAAAATAAGTATAGACTTAGTATTGGTTAATTGGATTTAGTATGTTAGTGATGCAAGGTCGGTAAATTCACTCGAAGGAAGACTGCCATTCACTTTGAGGCTATCAGTAGTCAAGTGCACTTACTACTTATGTGAGATATGACTAATCCTAGGACATGCGATGACATGAGATATTGGGCCTACTTTCTTAATAGGAAAGTATTAAATGGTCCAAATTTGAATGAGGAGCGGTGAAGGATATCTCCATAGTGGTTTACTTATAGTTTGAGGTATTATGTGGCTATAGAGTCTGCGTCTCTCCTAAATGGAAGTATTAAGTAACCTAATGAGATTCCAAATAAATAAGGATGTCCCTAAAAGGGTTTACTTCAGTATTGAGATATTAAGTGGCTGTAGGGCCGCCTCCCTACTAAAAAACCAACCTAATGAGATTCCATATTGATAGTGAACAGTGATAGTGGATATCTCGAAAAGGTTCGCGTCAGGTTTGGGGTATTAAGTGACTGAAGTGTTTGCCTCTTCCCCAAAAAAGTAGTATTAAGTGGCCCAATGAGATTTCCAAACAATGTCAACTAGATAGTACAGTGAGGAGTCTACCTTGGGGTTAGGTATTAAATGACAAAGGCCTCCATATAAATAGTGTAAAGGCCGTAATAATGATAATACCATTGAGGGGAACACCTGGGAAATAGGCATTAAATGATGGGGTCTAACTTAATTAAGGTATTATGTGACCAGAGTATGCCTATATTCCAATAAAAGGTATTAAGTGGCTTGGGTACTGTTTATTACATGGCTATGATTTTATCCACGATGGATGCGGTAATAGTTGGACATTAGATGTCCAAAGACTTAAATAGTGGTTAGGGGTCTTTGTAGCTCGGACCCACCGACCATTAACAACATTGTTAGGAAACCACGTTGGGAATAGGTCTTAAATAACGGATTCTACCTTGATTAAGGTATTAAATGGAAGATGTTATCCCGCCTTTTGGTAAGGCCGTGACACTAAGGAATTGAATGGAAACCAAAGACAGTTCATCCCAAAAACCAGTTATACGTAGGTCCACTACGGATGCTGGAAAATATTGCCCGAATCCGGATCGATCCACAATTTGGCATGACAATCAAAGCTAGGAAAGCCAACATTCCAAGCTTCAAGTCAATCAGAGTTCATATGCTCAAGATATGATCAACGCAAGCCAAGAAAATCAACTCCTTCGTATCCGTTCTCAATTGGTATCCATCAGATGTCACTCCATCAAACATCCTTACTTCGTATCCATCCAAAGACAGACTCCTTCATATCTGTCAAAGTTGACCTTGTTCGTATATATCAGAAGGCATCATTTCGTATTGGTCCTACCCACACGCGCTTCGTATTGATCGTTTCATTAATAGATGCTTATTTTGTATCGATCTCTTGTCATCAACTTCGTATCGATCATCCTCCATCGATACGAGGAGCACCAGCCAGTAACACCCACTATCGATGCGAAATCGGCAACTCCAGTTGATACGAAGTAGTCATTCACTTCGTATCAACAACCAAATGATCTATACGAAGAGTACACGTTAACATCGATACAAGAAGAGTCATCCATCTATCGATAGAAAGCGGCTACTAAACTATCGATACGAAGTAGGAAGCAAAATATCGATATGAATGGGAGTGTGAGCTATCGATGCAATCTCAACACAAATGAGCAATACAAAGTAGGCGACATAGAATCGATACGAACAATATTAAACTAGATCGATATGAACGAGGCACGTCCAAGGGAAAGACTCGATCGCTTGGCGCGAAAAGTGGATCGATCGTAAAAGTTAGTGGCACATCATCAGTTATCACATGCGTAGAAGCGATGCTAACATAAGCGATGTGAACAGAAGCGATGAAAACTCGACAGCCTTCAACCAATCCAAACCTGCATCAACCATAACTTGAGATCTACAAGTCCAAATGCCGCCAAATTTTCATAAGAGCATGCATACAACCCTAAGAATGTACCTGACAAATTTCAACACCAAAGGACCATTTATGGATCGATACGAACTCAATTTGTCTCACTTCTAGATCGAGCCGAAATCACCAGAACTCGCTCCCATGGGCCCACTCGCTTGAGAGAAGAAGTCCTCTGAGATCTGGGCGAGATATTTGCTACCAACGCCTATAAATAGTGACCCTGGACATATAGAAAAGGGGCCTTTTCTACATCCATACTTGGCCGAAATTACTATTGTACTTGAATTATATTGTTGTAACTCATTGTAATCAACAAGAAAAAATCAATAAAAGCCAGCAATTTCATAATGGACGTAGGCCATACGCCGAACCATTTTAAATTCATGTGTTTCTGTACATTTTCTTGTTTGTTGGTTGGTATGTTTGTTAGATATACCTCATTTTACATTTATTTTCTTCATTTTATCTCTTCAAACAAATCCAAAGAGTATGTTGCCCAATTTTGGTGCAAACACTTTGGTGCCTTCACCAAGAAAACCCAATTTTTCTCTTGCTCATTGGATTTATTGCCGATATTGGATTGTGAAAATCTAAGGAGAATATCCAGATTTTAACCCTAGAAGTTCTTCATTCCTATTCAGATTTGTACCAAGTCTAGGAGAGTGCTTCGATATCCACCATAGTCAGCACTAGGACTACCTCAATAGTTGTAGATCTAAAAGGACGGGACAGCCAGTACCCCGCGCAACTTCCTCCTACCGATCAGCATACTGTAGAGCCTTCAGATCCCAAAGGCCCTGTCACCACGGATGAGTTTCAACTGCTAATGCAAGAGCTGATGCAAAGCCACCAGCAGCTTACTCAACAACTCTGTGCTAACGCGGAATTGACCAATCGACTGAACCATGAAAGACGACGGAGATCCAGAAGGGATCAAGCTTCCTACTCATCCACTAAGAGTTTATCCTCTTCTGACTACAATCACCGATCCATACGCCCACGGCTAGATGAAAGCTATACACAGGCTATTATACATCAGTGCACATTGAATCTTGGGCAACTAAGAGCTGGCCCGCCAACCAGTCATCAGACTAGACCCTCCTCCCAACGAGATACTGTTCCTTATCATATTATTGACAACCGCACTGCTACCGCCGCTATTGAGTTAGAAGTTGACGCTCAGAACCGAATGGATCCAACCCACTGTCAATGCAATTACACTCCTAAGCCTTATGTTCCTGAAGAATTAGAACCAAGGAGGCGAGATATGGACCATCGACCGCAACTGGCCCATCCTTGCATTGTGGAACTCGACCACACCTTGGCTCAGCATGCCTAAAAAGTCCAGATGTCGGACATTCCGATAATGATCCTTCAGATGATGCGTGAAAGTCAAGCTCTCACCAATAACGATTGGGGAATCTCCTGGAGTCATACCTCTTTTACCGATGATATCCTCTACGGTGAACCGCCTGGGCAATTCCAAATGCCAACTCTACCAGTTTATGAAGGGAGCTCTGATCCTAACCAGCACATTTTAAAGTACGAATGATTGATGATTGCCGCACGAGCCGATGATGCGGTCAAATGTCGAAGTTCCTGATCTCTCTTAGGGGCATATCGACATGTGGTTTACCCGTCTACCATCTTGATCTATCTCATGTTTCGACCAATTGGCAACAAATTTTGTTAAACAGTTTCGCATGCATGTCATAAGGCCGGAAATTTTAATACCTTGTCCAGTGTCACTCAAGCTCTCGGAGAAACACTCAGACGTTATCTAGAGAGGTTTCATGTTGCATGCACCGAAATTAGTAATCCAAATGATAACTCAATTCTGATGGCACTGACTAAGGGAATCGATCTCGATTTAGAATTCGGCAACTGGTTGGCCAGAAAACCTCCTGCATCGTTGGACCATTTCTATTTCAAGGCAGCTCGATTCTTGAGAAGACAGGATGCGAAACAATCTAGGAAAAAGGATGACACAGGGCCCACTGTGGAAGGAATCCAAAGCAATGTCGCTGTAAAACAAACCAGGGAGAGTTTCGAAAAGGTGAAATTGAACATACAGAATAAACAAAGTCAACAGAAAGGCGATGGAAATCAAAATAGGAAACAAGATCAAAATCGTGGACCGCCACATAGGGCTCATATGTTTGACACTTGTACTCCTTTAATATGTCGCTAAAAATGTGTATTT
Organism: Allium cepa; assembly: GCA_030765085.1. Classification (NCBI taxonomy): domain Eukaryota; kingdom Viridiplantae; phylum Streptophyta; class Magnoliopsida; order Asparagales; family Amaryllidaceae; genus Allium; species Allium cepa. The sequence continues at coordinate 516,622,505 of CM060941.1, forward strand.
GCAGACCTGCAATACTATTCGATATAAAAAACTTGATCTGATGCAATCGTTAGAAACACAGATTCAAACGGCGAAGTTTTGTAAATTTCATGATAGCTATGGTCACAACACAAATGAGTGCAGGCATTTAAAGGATATTATTAAGAAGCTGAGACGAGAAAGAAAGCTGGAACAGTTTGTTCGGGTGCCGCAGTCTGGAGGAGTGGGCCCATCAAATCAAAAACAAATACAAAATCAAGCAAGACCGGAGGAATCCGCTCGTACGAGCGGGAGGCTAGTGATTAATACTGTTAGTGGTGGTCCTCATCTAGTTGATCAGAGTTGGAGGGAAATGGAGACTTATGCCAACTCTATTAGGCATGCAACCTTCGAATGCTGTAGTAATTTGGAAGACAGGGCTCTGGCCAAACAACGGAAGACGATGATAGACGACATCGTATTTCATGACAGGGATGCCGATAGAATTGAAGCCACAACCATTGATGCACTTGTCATTTCAGCTCATACAGGTCCTTCTTGGATCAAGAGGATCTTAGTGGACATTGGAAGTTCAATGAACATATTGTTTAAGCGAGCTTATGATCAAATGAAGATGGAAACGAAATATTTAAAGCCATGTCAGTCTCGTGTCCATGGCTTCAATGGAAGTGCAACTATTCCCACTAGTTTGGTGGAGCTACCAGCGAAGTTAGGAGTTAGGGAACGTCGGAAAATCCGGATATTATAGTTTTTTGTATTGGATATAGACTCCTCATACAATGCTTTCTTGGGCCGATTGGCCCTAGCTGAGTTTAGGGTTGCCATTGCCCCTTGGTGTCTAACTTTAAAATTCCCTATCGGCAATGGAGTTGGAGTCGTTCAAGGAGACCAGGCCGCTGGACGAGCCTGTTATGTCGCAGAGCTACGGGTGCCGCAGCGAAAAGAAAAAGGAAAAGGCATAGAGGAATCTCTCTACATCCGCTTGACAGAGAATTGACAGCTCATGCCTGGGCCAAGGCCTGGGCACCTAACCAATTTCTTAGGGTCTTGATCTGAGAGATAGCAAATGTGAAGACGAAGGTAAAGATAGTCAGGCTTTTCCGACAGAGCTGAAGATCTATGTTCCGATCGATAATAATGACAACTCTAAAATGGTAAAGGTTGGAACTTAGCTAAGCCAATAGATGCATGAGGAATTGGTTGAATTTCTCCAGTCAAACCTCGACGTATTTTCCTAGACGCATTTCGACATGTGTGGGATATCCTCGGACATCGCAAGCCACACACTGAATATTGACCCACGGGACATCCCGGTCAAGCAAAAAAGGCGTGGTATAGATCCAGAGAGATCTGCCGTCCTTAAGGATGAGGTAGATAAACTCAAGTCGGACGGGTTTATCGGAGATGCATTATATCTGGAATTGGTGTCCAGTCCTATACTTGTTAGAAAACCTAATGGGAAATTGAGAACATGCATTGACTACTCAGACTTGAATGAAGCTTACCCTATAGACAGTTTTACACTCCCCCGAATCGATCAGCTCGTAGATTCGATGGTAGGACATGAACTCTTATCCTTCATGGATGCGTATTCTGGCTACAACCAGACACCCATGCACTTACCTGATTAGGAGCATACCAGCTTCGTCGTCAATCTAGGACGTTACTGCTACAAATTCATGGCCTTTGTACTAAAGAACGTCGGGGAAATCTACAAACGGCTAGTTAATCGAATGTTTTCTAACCAAATTGGAAAAACCATGGAGGTATATGTGGACGACATGCTTATGAAGTCGCAATTCTCCACCAGTCATATCAAAGACCTAGAAACTATGTTTAACATCCTTTGAGAGTACAGAATGAAACTCAACCCATTGAAGTGTCACTTTGGGGTCGCTTATGGAAAGTTCCTTGGATTTATCATCAATGCTTGAGGAGTTGAAGCCAATCCAGAGAAGAACTGGACAATCGAAAATCTTAAAACTCTAAGAGCTATAAAGCAAGTCCAGAGCCTCAAAGGGAAAGTAGCATCACTGAGCAGGTTCATTTCAAAATCCACCGACAAATGCATTCCCTTATTTGATCTGATGTGAGGGCACATTTCAAGCATTGGTTCAACACCTTTCCACACCGCCCATTCTGTTAAAGCCTATTGATCATGAAAGATTGTACATTTACTTGGTGGTGTCATACAACGCGATCAGTGTTGCCTTAATTCGAAAGGGGGATCAGATACAATGGCAGTATATTACATTAGCAAACAACTGACCGGAGCAGAAAGAAATTATCCAAAGCTGGAAAAGTTGGCTTATTGTCTTGTCATTTCCTCGAGGAAGCTCCGTCCGTATTTCTAGGCTCATGTTATTACTGTATACACCGACTAGCCATTATGACAGGTCCTTACGCGGCCTGAGACGTATGGTAGGTTACTCAAGTGGAATATCAAGATGAGTCAGTTCGACATCACCTACACTCCAAGGCAAGCTATCCAAGGACAAGTCTTGCGGACTTCATATTTGAGGTCACAATCCCGGAGGACTTTCCCGAAACCAGTGAATCTCTCAAATATATCTAGAAGCTACATACTAATGGTGCATCAAATGATCGCTTCTCAGGCGTCGGTATTGTACTTGAAACTCCTGAAGGCTGATCTATATGTTATGCTTTAAAATTTGATTTGCGTGCAACCAACAGCGAGGCCGAATATGAAGCCCTACTCGCTGTATTAAGGCTTGCCATATATTTGAGAATTATTTCTATGGAGGTTTATTATGATTCACAATTGATCGTGTGCCAAGTTTGGGGGGAGTGCCAGGCCAAAGATCGAAGGCTGGCTGCTTATCTTGCTCGGGTTCAGGAAATATTGAATTAGTTCGATTATTATGCCATCTAATGCATACCTCGAGAACGCAATCAGAAAGCCGATTCCTTGGCAAAGTTAGCCAGTACCGGTGAGGCATAGCGGATGGGACTCGTTCCTGTAGAGACATTATCTTCCTCGAGCATTGATCAGATGGAAACAGACTAGATGTTTGAATTCATTCCCGATAAGGATTCATGGATGACTCCGTTCAGAAACTATCTCGAGCACGGAACCCTATTGGAGCACAGGAGTGAAAAAAGACATGTTCTTTGAAAGGCTTCATGGTTCACTATTCAGAATGGAGTCATGCATGGAAGAGGGTGTTATGTTCCTTTACTCTGGTTTATCGCCCACGATTAAATCAAACGAATATTGCATGATATACACGAAGGAAAATGTGGCGATCACACTTGGGGGCAAGTTCTTGCCAAGAAAGTGCTCGAATATGGATACTATTGGCCGACTGTAAATCACGACGCATTGGATTACGCCAGAAAGTGTGACAGATGTCAGAAATAAGCTCAGATTCCGAGAGCCCCGCTTACCGAAATAGCTCAGATGGCCAGTCTCTGGCTGTTTGCAGTATGGAGCATCGATATTATTGTTTCTCTACCTCCAGCCAAAGGTGGTGTGAAGTACGCCATCATTGCAGTTGATTACTTTACCAAATGGGCGGAAGCCAAGCCTGTTGCTACTATCACAACGAAGAAAGTGGTCAACTTTATTATACGCAACATTTTCAGTTGATCTGGTCTCCCACATACCATTATCACTGAAAACGGAGCCTAATTCAATAGTCTTGAATTTAAGAATTTCCGTCAGCGATTCCACATCCAGAAGAAGTTCTTTGCAGTTTCACACCCTCAAGCAAATGAACAGGTCGAAGTCGTCAATAAAGTTATAAAGTCCATTCTAAAGAAACAACTGGAAAAGGACGGGTGAAAATGAGTCAATGAACTCCCTATGACCCTATGGGCTTATCGGACAACCCAAAAATCCACGACCGGCCACACTCCATTCTCTCTTTCCTACGGTTCAGAAGCCGTTATTCTAGTTGAGATGGAAGTACCTTCTCATCGTGTGACATATTATGATCCGAAGACGAATGTTATATTACTTTACAAATCTCTAGAATTATTGGATGAGAAGCAAGAACAGGCTGATCTGAGGGCAGCCGCATACCAAAGTCGAGTCTCCCAGTTGTACAATGCCAAGATCCAACCCCGAACCTTTGAACTCGACGATCTCGTTCTCATGAGATTTTACCCAGTTCCTTTGCATATGAAGCCAACGTGAGAAGGGCCGTATATTATCGAACAAAAGCACGGAGGCGGCACATTTAAATTATCAACCGTTGACGGTCTCACTCTGCTGAGAGCCTGGAACAATGAGTCTTCGTCACTACTACACATAACAGGCTTTATTTTTTTCATTCAGTCAAATTTTCTTTTGCAATTTGTTTATGCATATCGAAATTTTAATTTGTGATAAGGCAACTGACTTTGTCGTATTTTCTTATTTCATAAATAAAATGCAATCTCTTCGAGTGAGAGCAATGAATTCTAAATGCATCATATGACCATCACAATGCATAGAGAGCTAAGTTCCCTCCTACGATGGGATTTATTCAAATAAGAAGTGACTGTGACATGACAAATCACTCGCTAAGTGAAACCTGAGCTCGGGGGGCAAGTCATCACACTGAAGCAAAAAAAGAATTGATAAGCGATAATCCTCTAACTAACTCCAGATTCTCGTAGTGCAAACTGAAGTATAAACTTACAAGAATGTGCTCGAAGAAGGTGGATCCATACACCTAATGACCTCGCCCGTATTTAAACCAAGTTCGAGGAGGATGGACACGTCCATCTAACGACCTCGCTTTTTAACTCGGGATGGATGTGATTCGACCATCCACGATCCTAATACATATATCGTTCTTGGAGTGCGAATGAAATTCTAAAACTCATGATTGACCATTTGTGAACTAACTCCAGATTCCTGGAGTGCGAACTGGAGTATAAACATCAACTAACTCTAAGTCCACCGAGTGTGGACTGGAGTATAAACATCAACTAACTCTAAGTCCTAGATTGTGGACTGGAGTATAAACATCAACAAACACTAAATCCCCAAAGTGTGGATTGGAGTTTAAACATAAACCGGGTGTGAAATGACCACCCGTAGGACAAGTCCGAGTCCCCGGAGTGCAGACGGAAGTATAAATGCAAATCGGGCGTGGCTAACCACCCACAAATCAATCTAAGTCCCTAAAGTGCTCTAAATATCAAACGGGTATGACTGACCGCCTATAAAGTAACTTAAGTCCCCAGAGCATGGACTATATCTAAATCTTAAGCGGGCGTAACCGACCGTCGACGAAAAAATGCAATCCGCAGAGCGTGGATGCAATTACCAATGGATGAGCAGATGTAATTCGACCACTTGGACTCATCTTGTTTTAGCCTCGATTCAACAAAGTTAAGCTTAATGTATTGAAGGCGAAATGCAACTTCCAACCGATCTTTACAATTTATCTATGAAACTGGGGGCAAAACTTGAGTACTACCTACTGATCGAGACAGTGCAGTATTGGAACTCGACTTAACTTTCGATCATGACCCAAAGCCATAGCTACAGAACTTAACAAACTAAACTCAAGTCCAATTCAAAGGCTAAAACTTCACAAGCGTATTGAATGGAAGTTCGAACACTAAAACACTTAAAAAAATAAATAAAAACTATGCTGAAGACAAAATGGAATTTTATTTAAGCTATTCTTTGGAAGAGAAGGATAAGTACAAAATTATTCCAAAAAATCCTACTAGTAGGGGCCGAACTCGCATCTATACACGGCCTACAAGAAACAAAAGTAAATTTTGGTCTATCTACCAAAAAATGCATTAATAAGGCACGCTTATTCTCTCACTTTCTTCTTCTTCTTCTTTGGTGTAGACCCAATGGCACTACCATTTGGATGCCTCTTCGAGCCATTGCTTTTTGACGGTTGATCTCCAACCTGGCGTACTATGGTAACCTCTTCCTTCGAACTCACATGAATTGGAATGCTTCCTGAAGGTGGAGTCAGAGGAATGGGATCAACATGAGAAAACGAGAGAGGCGCACCAGTGTCGACAATAGTTCCAACTGGAGAAATCATCCGTAGAGGGGCTGGACTAGGGCCTGCCATCCCACCTCCAATGCCACTAGCCCGCATAGCCGCTTCCATTTTGTCTTTAATCGCAGTTGTTATCTCTTCTTTCTGAACTATTTGGGTGTCCGCCGGGATGCTACCGGTTGGACCCGAGGAGCTAACCATAGGTGCACCTTCGCTCATAACAAATGGCAGATCAGCAAAAGGGTCCCTTTGGTGGCCAAGAAGCTCCTTCGTCATCTGCTCATCAAAAGTAAACACGCTTCCCTGTGCTCCATCGGTCTGTGCAGTGCTCATTGCAGTGGTCGCTGATGTAATAAGGGCCTCCTACGTGTGATGCGGCTCTTGGGTTACAAGGGGCACGGTTGATGTAGCTCCTATCGCTGAATAGAGATAGAAAAGGTTGTTATTTATTACTTCAAGCAACGCTTTCGACTTTGAATGAGCATAAGAAATGTTCAAAATACCTTCCTTAGATTGGCTCGCAGGTGGCGAAGCAGCTTCAGAGGCATGCTCGGGAGCTGGAGACAACTGCGGTTGATCGGGATTATATGCAGGAACAGACTGAGGATCAACCGTATATCTAGATTTGGGCAAGGTTGGCATAAGAGTTTCAAAACCCGCATCATGGTGCTCAAAGCCAGAACCTTCTCCAGGCTTCGAATGTTGAGTAGGGAGTCTCTCTTTTTCATATATAATGGTGATATCATGGAGGACTCTTCTCTCATCCTCGCTCAGCACTCAATTCTCCAATTCAAATTCTTATATAGATTCGGCTTGATTCAGCTTTTTCATCTTCCACTAAGTGGCACCAAGCTTTGTATAAGTATGAAGCAAAGTTTTCAAGCCAGATTAGATTTTGATGCTTCAATACATTGGCATTGTCTGTAATAAGAAGATCTTTGATATCAGCCTCTAACCTGGTCTCCGCCGCTTTCACTTCATTCTCAACCCTGGGCTTGGCTTCCTGAAATTTGAGCACTGCCGCATCCCTCTTATCCTTAAGCATCACGGCCTGTTCACATGCTTCCTGGGCAGCTTTGTTTGCATTGTCTTTCTCTTTGACGATTTCAGCAAGTTTGGCTTTAAGCTTTTCAAGCTCTTTAAGTGCCCCATCTCTTTCGACCATAATAGTGGTGGTTCGATGTCCCATCACCTCTACCAGGGCTAAGTGCATCCGCCTCATCTTTTCCATCCACCGAGTTGCCTGATCAGCCCTTTTATTGGCCTTTTTCTTTGAGTTGCTCGTGGAGTCATTCTCATTGTTAAGAACTTGAATTATGCGGTCCTTTTGAGCGAGATTGGTCCTTAATTTTTCAACTGTCTTCGCTCGCTCAAAGGCTATAGCTGATACTTTGTCTGCGGTCTTCATCCATTCCCGGTATTGGCTATAGACATCGTGAATGTAGTGATTCATTGTTTTTTCTGCCTCAATAGGAATTTTATTTAAGCGTGGGGGAAAGATGATGCCATCAGAGCAGATATTTGGAAAATCTTTTTTCAGCTCAGCGATTCTAATCGCTCCCACCCTAGTGGGCTCTATGACAACTTTTTCAATAACAACAGGAGTCTTTGTTTCGGACCTTCGGTGTTGTGGGTCTGGTCTTGGCACTTGAGAAGGTGGAATTTGGCAAGAAGGTTCCATGGGTTGTTTTCCATGACTGGAAGGTTGTGTTGGAACTCGAGGTGGCAGGGAGCGTGATCGATAAAGACGTCTATATTCTTTCTCTTTCTCTCTCTGCCCCTCTTCCTTTCATAGCGTTCCCTCTCCTGACTAGAATAACCGCGATCGTGATCTTTATCGGCCTCCCGTCTGCTGGACTCATAGTATGAACTAGATGAATAGTGTGTAGAGTGAAGGCTTCCTAGCATAAATGCTCACCTTGTCATCGTATCTGTGAAATAGAAATTTATGAAATAGAAAGTGAAGCAGAGTTAGAAATCTCTTAAAATGAATATCTTATGATTGGAAATCGTGTAGTGCCATGAAGTGTATGTGTGCATGTGTAAACCCCCTGACCAATCGACTATATTGGCCATACTCGCAGGAAGTGACTCGCCTAAGTCTAAAGCGCTTTGAAGTCCTTCCAATCCGGTGATTTATTGGAGCGACACATAGTCCGCAATTGGAATATCAACGAGTCCTTTAAAGGGACTCTCCTGTTTGTACCAAAAATGGGTACAACAATCTTTGGAAGTATTTGAAGAGACAAAAGTGAAGAATGAAAATGTAAAACGAGGATTATCTAACAAACACTCCAAAAACAAATATGAAAATGCATAGAAACACAGCAATTTAGAGTGGTTCGGCATATTTCCTACGTCCACTATGAAGTTTGATGACTTTGTTGATGTTCACTTAATTATCACAGCTGATTATAATGGATTACAGCGAATTATAGTAAAATTCGAGTAAAACAGAGGCTATGGATTGCAAAGTTGGATTCAGCAGAGTCTGGACGTCAGAGAGCAAAAAGATCCCTCTTATGTAGACCTTGACGCTCTATCTATAGGCATAGGAGGCTGATATTTCGCTCAGATCTCGGGAGACTTCTTCTAGCACATGGGTGATCCCACTCGATCGATCCCATGAAGTTTTTGCTCGATCTGCGATCGATACGAACGAATTTTGTATCGATCAAGATTTGATCCAAAAAAGTCAAAACTTGGCACGAACCTTCCTTAGGTCGTACGTAAGCTTCTGTGAAAATTTCATAACATTTGGACTTGTGGATTGCAAGTTATGATCGGTACGAATTGGCGCTCTTTGGTGGGCTTTTTGGTTTGTATCAATCACCTTTGCATCGCTACTTTCGAACACATGCGTGTAGACTGACATGGCGCTAATTCTTCGGATTGATCCATTTTTAGTGCTGAGTTGACCGAATCATTCCAAAATTTCACCTTGTTCGTATCGAAGACTGTTGCCACATTCGAATCGATGGAAGTTGTACAATCCGTATCGATGGAAATGACCTTGTCTGTATCAATCCAGATGCATGGCACGTATTATTCATATGGTTTTGTTCGCATCGTTAGATTGAATCGCACTTCGTATCGATCCGTGGTCGATCGATACGAAGCATGTATGAAGCTTGATCGATACGAAATATGCATTCGTGTCACCATCAATGGTTACAAAGTAGGCGGGTCTGGATGGATACGAAGCAGACTCCATCTGGCTGCTAATCGATACGAAGTGTGCTCATGTGCTGATGGATATGAAGTAGGAAATGGATACGAAGTGGACTCTGTTTTATTGATACGAATTAGAGAAAGACTTATCGATGTGAAATGGGCAATAGTCGATCGACACGGACCAAGGCTCTAAGATGGATTCAAACGAGATCAATTCGAACCAAGGCTTTAAGATGGATGCGAAGTTGTGGCAGTGATGGATGCGATGTGGTGCATCTTGATCGATTCGAACAGTTTGCATGCTTGACTCGTATCGATTATACTTTAAGCATACAGACTCCGATTGACTTGAAACTTGGAGTGTTGGCTTTCATAGCTATACTTGTCATGTCACATCAATTGTAGATCGATCCAGACTCGGACAAAATCCATTGACATCCATAGTGAACCTACGCGTACTCGACAGTCGAGATGAGCAATCCTTGGTTTTCAGTCAATTCTTTGATATCTCGGCCTTGCCAAAAGGCAGGATAACATTTGCCCCCCAAAGTATGTCTTGTGTGAATATGACATGCTTTGAAAAACTACAACCTTCACTCTGAATAGTTCTGTCGGACTTCCTAAACAATTGTCGTCTTTTCAAAATCTATAACTCTTGACCGATTTTTTAGTAATATGAACTGCTGACTGCCGGCTATTGTGCCCTGTATTGTTGTAACTGATTGCTGCATGATAGCGATTTGTTGTTTGCTTTTGTAATTGTCGCGAGGTGAGAATTTGACCTGTAAATTTTAAAAATTGAAAATTGAAAATTTGTTCTAACATATATGTACATATGTTAGCCTGACTCTCACTAACGTTCGCACATTTACAAATCATCGTCAGTTTTCCCGTATCGAATCCTGTATTTATCCTCTCTTGAATCGATGTGGGATTCGAGTTGTAACAATGTCTGACAGTTGTTTTTAACTGTCCCTTCCTATCTATCCTTTCCTGGGTCGACGTAAAAGGTTGAAAGGTTGTCCTTGTATCGATATAATTCGCATCGACGGATACGAAATAAACATTCTCACTGATAGATACGAGTCTTTATGGGTTGTTTATCGATGGATACGAACAGCTCGGTTTGCATTGCTGTGTCTTAGATCGAGACAAAAATAATCGATACGAATAAGCGCTTCGTATCAATGGAATTCGATGTTTCAGAAAACTCTTCGTTGCATGACTTTGTATTGGTGAAGCTCGATCCTGTTGGATTCGAACAGCCAACTCGAATTGATGGATACAAGTCTTTGGAGGCTATGACTTGATAGGTTCGAAGAGTGTAGTTCATATTGATTCACCGTAGATGGAGCCAAAAACAATGAATATGAACAAGCATTTCATATCAATGAAATCTGATGTCTCAGAAAAATCTGTGCTACAAATCTCGTGTCGATAAAACTCGAGTCTATGGATACGAATAACTTATTTGTATCGATTTGGCGGTGGACCTGTTTTTATCGGTTAAGACTACTAGGAGGCAAAAAGTTTCTCTCTTTCAGTTTTGTGCCCATATAAAAGCATTTTGGACTTAGAAACTTTTTCACTTGCTCATTCTACTTTTTACTCTTGCCTTCGTATCGATAAGGAACTAGAGAAAGAAAGACTGCCTTCATCCCTAAATCAACTAATCCCTTAATCTAGTGCAACTACATCTGAATTTGGGTAAATAGTCAATGAATTCATGTTGAAAATGATGAGACTCGAATCTTAATGCTGCCTCGTCTAAAGCCGTCATCGATTCCGTCACAGTCGATGCCGGAATTTGGTCGGAATTGGTTCGAGAAGGAGTGATGGCGTATCAGTTGCTTGGGGAAGAATGAGTAAGGAGGGATACAAAGAGGAACATTCGTATTCATCTATGACAAAGGTAGCAATCGCATCGATCTGGGCATGATAAGGCTTTGTATCGAACAATGGATACACTTCGTAGCGATCGGTGGCAAAGTCTTTATGTCGATCAACTAACGGTGGCATTCGTACTGATGGATGTCCAATGGCATTCATATCGATATGTCTTGATCGATACGAATTTTGGAACTGGAGATCGATAACTCAATCGATACAAATTATTGTGCGTTGATCGATACGAGAAGGAGGATACTGCATCGACACGAAGTATGCTTTTGGTGATCGATACGAAGGAACTTATGATGATCGATACGAATTGTTGTTTTCTAGATCAGTATGAATTGCAACTTCCTTGATCGATACGAATTGTAACTTTCATGACCGATACGAGTTAACCTTTGGTGACCGATCCACGTCTTGATCGTGATGGATACGAATATTTTGAATAATTGAACACTTAACTCCGACAAGCTTCAATTTGACATAATTGGAATTGACCGTTGAACTGCATATTTGACTATTCTTCGAAGCTCGTCGATGGAATTGTAACTTTAACAAAATTTCAACAAACTGTAACTCAGATCGGTCTTTAAATTCTAGATGGAACGGTTGTGACGGTCAGCGATGACTGTCACTCCAGCTGAATTTCGAAGTCTCGCCATTTGCATGTTCTCTCATGTTCTGTAGAATTTCTCAAGTAATTTACAGCACTGCACTACACAACACATTCACGCACTTCACACTAGGGAATGCACGGTCTTATTACCATCTAATGATGATTTCTCATAAGTTAGTTAGTTATGGAACCTTCAAGGTCACAACAGTAGGAAGTTCAGAATTCTTTTCCCCCAATGATCGAGATACCGGCCATCGTGGCCGAAGTCATAGATCCAGCTCCGGGCGAGCTACCCAGTACATCTTTCATAGGTAATCCGCCAGACCCCATTTCGTCCAATGTTTCTGAAGACATATTGGGACAAATATGTTTAAGGCACAGTCTGTTGTTGGACGATGTGCCATTGTCGGGTCCAAATGATAGACCACACTATCCACCGGAAGGGTTCACCGCATTCAATCGTCATGCATGCACAACTGGAACACTTCCCCTGTTCAACCAATACATTAGGGAAGTGTTATCTTTTCTAAGGATCGCTCCATCTCAACTACACCCTAATGAATACGCTCTGTTGAACAGCTTATTCATCGTATTTATGGAGCATCTCTTTCGATCCCCGTTACCGGTCGAGATTAGATATTTATTCAACATCAAGAGCTGGGGAGATACCCCTTATTTTACATTCCTGGAAGCAGTCAGAAACTGTCAAGTAGTAACGGAGTCTTAGACCAGGTTAAATTACTTCAAAATGGAATGGTTTTATGTTCGATGCCCTCCAGGATTTGCCAGCCGATGTCTATTCAGATGTAAGTACCGCAATCTTCTCAAGTGGCTAATAAGATAATCATAACTGATGCCAAACTTATATCCCTTTTTCTTTTACAGCTGTAATTCCATGGTCCGAAGGTGCGCATTTCAAAGAGATAGTTCGGGTTCTCCAAGAAGTTTCGAGTGAAGAGAGGGACATCGACTCGGTTCTAACAGATAGAAATTTGAGAATCATGGGCTTGATCGAGCGTGGCCAAAGCACAAGGCTTGAAGGAACGTTAAGGGTTGTCTCAAAGAAATGAGATAAGCATAAGATGCACAGGGTTGTTATAACTGAGGATGTTGATCTAGAAAAAATGCCCATGGACGATGAACTTGCGGCCGGGCCTTCTGATGCCTTTGAGGGTTCCGAAGGAAAGAGAAAAGGCAAGGCAGCTGCCTTCAAACTTTTTAAATCCGGTAGACAAAAATTTGTGTTTGTGTCTTTTCCCTTTCCTGGGATTAACATTTCAGAGGCTCCTCCTTCGCAGGAGGAAAACCTTTTTGAAGGGCTTGTCGATATTCCGATTTCGGATTATGTGTCATTCCAACATGATGCCGGATTGGAGGAGCTTCAGCAGGCTTTGGACTTAAGCGAGTCTCTTCCAACTAGTATGGCTGACATTTCTGGTTGATCGGCGGGTTGCACATACATACACACTTCACGACACTACACAATTCCTGATCATAATTTGCTTACTTTGGAAGATTATTGAATCCGTTCTTCTTTTACTTTACAGATACAATGTCTGGTCGAGGCTCAATGTTAGGGAGTCTTCGAAAAGCTCATCGATCTTATACATACTATAAGCCGCGTAGGAGAGAGTCAGATAGGAATTACGACCATGGGTACTCTAGTCTGGAGCGACACGACAGAGATCGGGAGTACGGGCACCAGTCCCGATCTCATTCTCCCCCTTCTAGAAATCCTGTTCAGCCTCCTGTTTATGTCTCACGTCCTCCGAAATCTTAACGGAACAAGCCATCTTCTCACGCATCAAGGCATGAAACTCAACATCACAGAACTGAAACAATGACCCCCATAATTATAGAGCAGGTCCCTACCGATCCCACAGGGGAAGGAGCGATTAAAATCGCCCAATTGAAGAAGGTTTTCCAGATATCTACTTCGACGGTTATATTTTTCCCCGCACTTAAAGAGAATTCCAGCGGAGGTTGAGAACATGATGCATGACTACATCCATGACATTTACTTTCAATATAAGAAGTAGGGGAAAGCCATGCAAAAAGCATCGAAGGTGGCCTTTGAGCAGGCAGTTGTGATTGAGAAGTTAGAGAAGGAGCTCACTCAGGTGCTCAATACTGAATTTGAGTCCTCTCAAAAATCAGAAATGGAGGCCCTTAAAAGGCCGACAAGGCTAATTTGGCTATGGAGAGGATGAGGCAATCACATTATGCCCTAATTGAGGAAATGGGCCACAGGAACACTACCGTCACTGCCGAGCGGGATGCGGCCCTCAAAGAGCCTAATGAGCTTATGTACAAACTTTCTGAGATAATTAAAGAGAGGGATGACACCAACACCACAGTATAGGAGGCATGTGATCAAGCTGTGGTGCTTCAAGGTAAAAGGGATGCGGCCATGGAGAAAGTCCGTGCGTGGAGGCTGAGGTTGAGGAGAAGGTTCGGATTGTGGAATCCAGGATGGAAGCTGATATAGAAGATCTTCTCGTCACCTACAACGCTAACATGCTGAAACATAGAAATCTGGCCTGGCTCGACAATTACTCGACACATCTCTATAACGTCTGGAGCCTGTTGGTAGAGGTGCATCTGGGTGAATCATTCGACGAGTTTGAGTTCGAGAATCACGTGCTGACCGAAGAAGAAAGGAAGATTCTCCATGAGTCGATGACTTCTCATGAAAGGGAGAAGCTCAGCACCCAACACCAGGAGATTAGGGAAGGCTCAGGTGTCGAGCATCACGCTACGAGCCTTGAGATTACTGTTCCACCTCAATCTGACCTATAATAGTGGTTGAGCCCCAGTCTGCCCCTGCTTATAATCCAGAACAGCCATAGTTATCCCCTATTAAAGAGCATACCTTCGAAGTCGCTCGGTCGTCCGCAAGCCAACTGAGGAAGGTACTCAGAACATTTCTCTTGTGCGTTCGAAATAAAGAGCTTGTCTTGAAGCATTTACTAACAGTCTCTCTTATTCTTTGTCCAGCGACTGGAGTTACATTGATAGTGTCTCATGCAACCCAAGAATTACACCAAGTGCAGGAGGCTATTATTGCTGAAGCGACTACCACGACAACGACTGTGCCAATCGATGGAACACAAGGGTGCTCACTTTCTTTCGACGAGCAGATGATGAGTGAACTCCTCGGTCGACATAGTGACCCCTTCGTGGACTTGCCATTTGTCATAAGTGGACTCACGCTTTCTTCTAGCTTTTCAATGCAGTCCACCGCTACCCCAGTGAAGCTCAATCATTTCACGAAGAAGAAATCTCGGTCCAAATCAACGCCAAAATGGATGCAGTGACACATGGTGGTAGTTTTGGAGGTGGAACCGCGGCACCTGGCCCGGCTCCGCTAAGAATGGTATGGCCTGGTGGTACAATCGCTGATACCAGTGTGCCCATTCCTCCCCCTGTGGTAGATCTAACCCCTCAAACTCCACCCGCAAAATGTATTCTGGTACATTCGAGTTTGGAGGAGGATGTTTGAGATCATGCACCCGCCTGGTGACTGTTCGCCAAAAGGTAAGAGCTCGAAGTGAAAAATCATTAGCGGCTCCAGCAGATCCACACCAAAGAGGAAGCGGAAAAGGAAAAAGGAGTATATAGGCCTCTTTGGTCTATTTTTTGGTAGATAGAAATCTGCCTTTTGCTTTTCTTTCGTAGGCCGTGTATAGATGCAGGTACGACCCCTGCTAGTAGGAATTTTGGAAAACTTGTACATGAACTTCATTTACAGTTAGTTGAAATGAAATTTTGTTTTTGGCTTTGACTCTATTACTATCTTTTATGCTTAAGTGTTCCAATGCTTAAATTTCAATCCAGTGCACTTGCAGAGTTTCAACTTTTGAGTCGAATTTGTTTTTATTTGCTAAGTCCAAAAGTCACAGACACATGTCATAACTGGAGATTAAGTTGAACTTTGAGATTGCACTGCTTCAGTTGATGGTTGACACTTAAGCCATGCCCCCAGCTTCGAGGATGAGTTATAAAAATCGGCTAGCGACTGCATTTTGTCTTCACTTCACCGAGCTTAACATCGTCGAATCGATGTTATCACCGGCGAGAGTCGAGTGGTCGAATCCTACTCGCTCACTTAATAATGGTCACATCCGATTTCCGGGGATTTGTATTTTAACTTTGGCAATCGGTCACGCCTGTTTAAGTTTCAAGAATGTGTCTGCGCTCTGGGGACTTAGGTTAGCTTATGAGTGGTCAGTCGCACTCGAGTTGTGTTTATACTCTAACCGCACTCTGGAGGCTCAGAGTTATTTGCGATCCATAACCTGGTTTGCGCTCTGGGAAACCGAAGATAATCGACATTTGTACTCCAATTCGTGCTCTGGGAACTTGGATTTTGTGTTTATACCCTAGTTCGCACTGTTGGAATTTGGAGTTGGCTGACAAATGCAGTCACATATGTTTAGGCTTTTAGAATTTCGTTGCACCCTGGAAGCGATGGATTTATCAGGATCGTGGATGGTCGATTCACATCCATCCCGAGTTAACAAGTGAGGTTGTTAGCCGGACGGATTCATCCTCCTCGAGCTTGGTTAGGATACGGTCGAAGTCGTTAGGTGGACAGGTCCACCCTCTTCAGAACCGCATTTATGAGTTTATACTCCAACTCGCACTCTAGGAGTTTGGAGTTAGTTAAAGGATTGTCATGTATCAATCCTTTTTTGACTTTGATTCGATCTTGGGTTTCTCTTAGCGAGTGGTCGAACGTGTCATAGCCGCTCCCTATTTGAATAAATTCTACCGTATGATGGAATTTAGCTCTTCGTGGATCGTGATGGTCGTACGTCATATTCTATAAATCACAGCTCTGGCTCGAAAAGATGGCATTTTATTGCTGAGATAGGAAAATATGGAAAAGTCAGCTGACTTATTACAAATTCAAATTTCGAAATGCAGATACAAATTGCAAATGAGAAATAGACTTAATGAATAAAGCCTGTGAAGTGTAGTAGCGACGGAGACTCTTACTATTCTAGGCTCTCGGCAAAGTAAGACCATCAACGATCGATAACTTAAATGTTCCATCTCTGAGTTTTCGTGCAATCGCATACGGTTCTTTCCAAGCTGGTTTCATGTGCGAAGGAAGCGGATAAATTCTCTTGAGGATGAGATCACCAAGTTCGAAGGTTCGTGGTCGAACCTTGGCATTGTATAATCGGGCGACTCGACTTCATTATGGGCACCCTCAAATCAGCCTCTTCACGCTTCTCATCTAACAAATCCAATGATTCAGCAAGTAATATGACATTTGTTTTCGGATCATAGTAAGTCACACGATGAGAAGGTACTTCCATCTCCACTGGGATAACGGCTTCTGAACCATAGGATAAAGTGAATGGAGTGTGTCCGGTCGCGGACTTGTGGGTTGTCTGACAAGCAAATAAATCCATAGGAAGTTCATCAACCCACCTGCCCCAGCCTTTTCCAGTCGCTTCTTTAGAATAGACTTGATAACCTTATTAATAGCTTCAACCTGGCCATTCGCTTGAGGGTGTGCAACTGTAGAGAATTTCTTGTGGATATGGAATTATTGACAGAAATCCTTGAATTCAAAACTGTTGAACTGGGCTGCGTTAACTGTGGTGATGGTATGCGGAAGACCAAATAGGCAGGTGATGTTGTGAACTACAAAGTTGATCACCTTCTTCATCGTGATTGTTGCAAGAAGTTCATCTTCGGCCCACTTGGAAAAGTAATCAACTGCGACGATGGCATACTTCGCACCACCTTTGGCCAAAGGAAGAGAGCCAATGATGTCAATGCCACATACTACAAATGGCCATGGACTGACCATTTGGGTTATCTAAATAGGTAGAGCTCTAGGAACTCGAGCATGCTTTTGACATTTATCACATTTTCTGGCGTAATCTGCTGCATCACGGTTTACAATTGGCCAATAATATCTGTATCGGAGTACTTTCTTAGCGAGAGCTTGCCCTTCGGTGTGATCATCAGATTTTCCTTCGTGTACATCATGTAACACTCTTTTAATTTCATCGTGTGCAATACATCGAAGGAGAGGAACGAAATATCCTCTTCTATACATGACTCCATTCTGAATGGTAAACCGCGAAGCTTTCCGAAGAATCTTTCTCTTCTCACTTCTGCGCTCATGGAGCGTTCCATGCTCGATGTAACTTTGGTACAGAGTCATCCACTCCTTACTGGGAGCGATTTTAAATACATAGTCTATCTCCATTTGATCAGTGCTTGGGAGGATAATGTTTCAACAGGAACAAGTCTCATTTATTGGACTTCGCCTGTACTTGCTAACTTCACCAATGAATCAACTTTTTGGTTGCGCTCACGGGGTATGTAGAAGATGGCATAACAATCAAACTGATTTAGTATTTCTTGGACTCGAGTTAGATAAGCAGCCAGTCTTTGATCTTTGGCCTGATATTCACCCCGAACTTAGCATACAACTAATTATGAATCACAATAGACCTCTACAGCAATAATTCTCAAATAGCGAGCGTGTTTCAATCCAATAAGCAAGACTTCATATTCAGCCACAATATTGGTCGCATGAAAATCAAATTTCAGGGCATAGAATATGGATCGGCCTTCGGGGGTTTCAAATACTACTCCAGCACCCGAGCACCGATCATTAGATGCATTATTAGTATGCAGCTTTGAGATGTATTTGGGAGATTTACTGGTCTCGAGCAAGTCCTTTGGAATGGTAAATTCGGCTATGAAATCTACTATGATTTTTCCTTGAATAGATTTCCTTGGAGTATAGGTAATGTCGAACTGGCTCAGTTCAATGCTCCATTTGAGTAACCTACCAGACATCTCAGGCCACGTAAGGACCTATCATAACGATTGATCGGTATAAACAGTGATGGGATGAGCCTGTAATTAGAAGGGAGCTTCCTTGAGGCAATAACTAGGCAATAATCCAATTTCTCTAGCTTCGGATAATTTCTCTCAGCCCCACTTAACTGCTTACTAACATAATAGACCGGTTTCTACACTCAGTCTTCCTCCCGAACTAAGGCAGCACTGATCGCGTTTTTCGATACCACCAGGTAAAGGTATAATCTCTTGTGATCGATAGGCTTTAACAAAATCGGTGGTATGGAGAGATGTTGAATTAGTGCTCTGAATGTGTCTTCACAATCCGTGGTCCATTCAAGTTTCGTTTTCCTTTTCGGATCAAATCGAAGAAGGGAATGCACTTGTCGGTGGACTTTGAAATGAACTGCTCAATGCTGCTACCTTCCCGTTGAGGCACTGGACTTGGTTTATGGTTCTAAGAGTTTGAAGATTTCTGATTGGCTGGATTTTGTTGGGATTTGCTTCTATTACTCGAGCATTGACGGTGAACACAAGGAACTTTCCGGATGCAACTCCAAAATGACATTTCAGTGGATTGAGCTTCATCTTGTATTCTCGAAGGATGTTGAGCATCGCTTCCAAGTCTCTTACATGATCATTGGAGCATCGCGACTTTACCAGCATGCCGTCCATATATACTTTCATGGTTTTTTCGATCTGGTTGGCAAACATTCGATTAACTAGTCGTTGGTACGTTGCTCCGGCTTTCTTGACTCCCAAGGGCATGATTCTATAGCAGTAGAGTCCCAGATTAGACAAAAAGCTGATATGCTCTTAGTCGGGTAAGTGCATGGGTATCTGGTTATAACCAGAATAAGCATCCATAAAGGATAATAACTCGTGCCCAGCCGTTGAATTCACGAGCTGATCAGTTCAGGGAATTGGAAAACTGTCTTTCGGGCAAGCTTTGTTTAAGTCAGAGTAATCAACACATGCCCTCCATTCCCCATTCGGCTTTCGGACAAGTACGGGATTGGATACCCACTTCGAGTATAAGGCATCTCGGATAAACCCATTCGACTTCAACTTATCAACCTCTTCTTTAAGGGCGGCAGATCTCTCTGGATCAATACCACGCCTTTTCTGATTGACCGGGATACACCGCGGGTCAATATTCAGGGTGTGGCTCGCGATATCCGACGAGATCCCACACATGTCAGAATGCATCCAGGCGAATACATCAAGATTCGTCCGAAGAAATTCAACCAATTCCAATTGCGTCTGTTGGCTTAATTGAGATCCAATCTTTATTATCTTTGAATCATCATCATCATCTATCGGAACATCGATCATCAGTTCAGCCGAGAAAGCTTGACTATCTTTAGTTTCGCCTTTACTTTCAGTGTCTCTCGGGTCAAGGTCCCTTTGGAATTAGTTGGGGTGCCCGGGCATGGTCCCAGGCACCAATTGTCAATTATCAGCAAAACGAACGCGGAGAGATTCCTTTACGCCCTTTCCTTTCTCCTTTCATGTGCCCCGCGCAACTCAGCAACATAACAGGCTCATCCAGTAGCCTGATCTCCTTGAAAGACTCCAACCCCACGATTGGTAGGCAATTTCAAAGTTAAGCACCATGGGGCAATATCTTCCCTAAATTCAGCAAAGGTCGGTTGGCCCAAGAAAGCATTATAAGGGGAGTCTATATCCAAAACAACATGCTGCGGTATCTGGACTATCCGACGTTCTCCAAGTCCCAACTCCACTAGCAGTTCCACCACTCCAACGGGTATGGTAGCACTCCCATTGAAGCTGTGGATTTGAGATTGGCAGGGTTTCAAATCTTTGGCTTCCATCTTCATCAAATCATAAGCTCGCTTAAATAAAATATTCACGGAGCTTCCACTATCAACCAAGATCCTCTTCATCCAAGTAGAACCTACTTGAGCATATATGACAAGTGGATCTGTAGTGGAGGCTTCGACCTTATCAGCGTCTCTATCTCGAAACACGATGTCATCGGTCATCATCTTCTGTTTCTTGGCCAGAGCCCCATCATCACAACTACTGGAACACTCGAAGCTCGCATGCTTGATAGAGCTGGCATACGACTCCATTTCCCTCCAGCTTCAGTCTGCTGGATGAGGACCACCACTTATTGTACTTATTACCAACCTCCTGCCAGTACAAGCAGGTTCCTCCTGTCTTTCCTAGTTTGTATTATGAGTTGATGGGCCCGCACCTCCTGATTGCGGCTCCTGCACAAACTGATCCAACTTCCGTTCTCTAATCAACTTCTCGATGAGATCCTGCAAATGACGATACTCATTTGTATTGTGGCCGTAACTCTCATGAAACCCACAAAATTTTTCCGTTTGGATCTGCCTCTTCGATGATGTCTTCGGAGCAGACTTCTTGTACTACGTAGTATTGCATATTGCAGATATACATTCTCTAGCGACGTATTCAGTGAAGTGCAATTATCGAACATTAAAGCCCTACGTCGCGGACACGGTTTTGATCACGCTTTTTGTTTTGATTGCCATTACTCCTCTACTGAGTCTGCTTGTTCTGGATATTTAACTGAACTTTTCTGAAACTCTCCCCGGACTGCTTAACCGCAACATTACTTTGTATCCCTTCCACACTAGCCCCACGTCATCCTGCTTCCTAGTCTGTTTCGCGTCTTCCCTTCTCAAGAATTAGGCTACCTTAGAGTAGAGACGGTCCAGTGATGCGGGAGGCTTCATAGCCAACCAATTCCGAACTCCGAATCTGGATCAATCCCCATAGTCAATGCCATCAAGATAGAGTTGTCATTGGGATTGCTTATCTCTGTACATGCATTATGAAATCTCTCTAAGTAACATCTGAGTGTCTCTTTAGGAGCTTGGGTGATACTAGATAGAGTGTTAACGTCTTTTGTCCTCGCAACATGCATTCGTAATTGCTCTACAAACTTAGTGGCCAATTGGTCGAAGGAAGAAATGGACCAAGGTGGCAATCGTGTGAACCACATAGTAGCAATGCCCCCTAAAGAAACGGAAAAAATACAGCATTTCACTGCATCATCAGCTCTCGCAGCATTCATCTGCCATTCGTATTTCAGGATATGTTGTTTTGGATCATAATTTCCTTCATAGACTGGTAGAGCCGCCATTCTGAATCACCGAGGAGGTTCAGCATAAAGTATTTCATCTGTAAAGGGATTAGGACTCGGGAAGATTCCCTAGTCATCATTTGTAAGGCCTTGGGTTTCTTGAATCATCTGCTGAATCATAGTAGGAATGTTTGGCATTTGTACAATCTGCACACGTTGAGCCAAGGTGTGGTCGGGTTCCATAATGTGAGGCAAGACCGGGCGCTGTCGACGGTCCATGTCTCGCCTCCTTGGCTCCAAGTCTTTAGGGATGTATGGATCCGGAGTACTTCCATGCTGATGATGGTTCGGATCTGGTTGATTCCGGGTATCAACCCCTGGTTCAACAATAGCGGTGGTAGCGCGGTTGTCTATGGTGTAGTGAGGAACAGTACCTCCCCTGGAGGAGGGTCCGGTCTGGAAGATGGTTGATGGTCTTACTCTCAGTTGTCCAACGGTCATTGTCGGTTGATGTCCGGTGGCTTATGTGTAACTCCCGTCTAGCCGGGGACGTGTAGATTGATGATGATAGTCATACGAGGTTGAACTCTCAGTGGATGAGTAAGAGGCATGATCTATTCTAGATCTTCTGTGCCTTTGGCGATTCAATTAGTTTGTCAGTCCAGCATTGGCGCGCAGCTCTTCATTTAGTTGTTGTCGACTTTGGATCAACTCTTGAAGCAGCATATGGAACTCTTGTCTGGTAACCAGACCTGATGGATCTGAAGGTCCGACGGCATTCTGGTTGGATGAAGGCAACTGTGCGAGATTCTGTCTATCTTGTTCTTCTTGGTCTGTAGCAGTAGAGGCGGTCCTTGTGCTAACCATGGCGATTAGTGAAGTCCTTTCCTAGATTTTATGCAGATCCGAATAGGTTGGAAGGATTCTGAATTTGAGATCTGGATCTTGTTCTTAGATCTGTGTAATCCGGTATCGATAGCAGATCCAAAGACAGGAGAAAAGTTGTGTTTTCTCAGTGAAATCACTAAAGTGTTTGTACCAAAAATGGGCACAACACTCTTCGGAAGTATTTGAAGAGATAAAAGTGAAGAATAAAAATGTAAAACAAGGATTATCTAAAAAACACTCCAAAAATTGATATGAAAATGCGTAGAAACACAACACTTTAGAGTGGTTCGACGTATTGCCTACGTCCACTGTGAAGTTTGATGACTTTATTGATGTTCACTTGATGATTACAGCTGATTATAATGGATTACAACGAATTGCAGTTCTGAAATTCAAGTAAAACAGCAGCTATGGAGTGCAAAGTTGGATTCGACAGAGTCTGGACGTCGGAGAGAAAAAAGATCCCTCTTCTACAGGCCCTAGGGCTCTATTTATTGGCGTAGGAGGTTGATGTTTCACTCAGATCTCGGAAGACTTCTTCTAGCACGTGGGTAAGCCCACGCGATCGATCCTATGAAGTTTCGGCTTGATCTGTGATCGATACGAACGAATTTCATATCGATCGAGATTTGATCCAATCGAGTCAAAACTTGGCATGAACCTTCCTTATGTCATACGTATGCTGCTGTAAAATTTCATAACATTTGGACTTGTGAATTGCAACTTATGATCGATACGAATTAGCGTTCTTTGGTAGGCTATTTGGTTCATATCGATCACCTTCGCATCGCTCCTTTTGAATCGATCAGTGCACATGCGTGTAGATTCACGTGGCGCTAATCTTTTGGACCTATCCATTTTTAGTGCCGAGTTGACCGAGCCATTCCAAAGCTTTCGTCTCGCTCGTATTGAAGACTGTTGCCACATTCAAATTGATGGAAATTGTACAATTCGTATCGACAGAAATGACCTTATTCATACCGATCCAGATGCACGGCATGTATCGGTCGTACGGTTTTGTTCGCATCGATAGATTGAATCGCACTTCATATCGATGGGAAACGCTGATTTCGTATCGATCCGTGGTCGATCGATACGAAGTATGTATGAAGCTCGATTGATACGAAATGTGCATTTGGGTCGCCATTGATGGATATGAAGTAGGAGGGTCTAGATGGATACGAAGTACACTCCATCTGGTTGTTGATCGATACGAAGTGTGCTCATGTGCCGATGGATAAGAAGTAGGAAATGGATACGAAGTGGACTCTGTTTTCATGTGCCGATGGATAAGAAGTAGGAAATGGATACGAAGTGGACTCTGTTTTATCGATACGAATTAGAGAAAGACTAATCGATGCAAAGTGGGCAATAGTCAATCAATACAGACCAAGGCTCTAAGATGGATTCAAACGAGATCGATTCAAACCAAACGCTTTAAGATGGATGCGAAGTTGTTGCAGTGATGGATGCGAAGTGGTGAGCCCCGACCGATTCGAACAGTTTGCCTACTTGATTCATATCGATCATATTTTGAGCATACACACTCCGATTGACTTGAAATTTGGAACGTTGGCTTTCATAGCTTTTTTTATCATGTCATATCAATTGTAGATCGATCCGAACTCGGACAAAATCCATCAACATCCATAGTGAACCCGTGCTTACTCGACATTTGGGATGAGCGATCCTTGGTTTTCAGTCAATTCCTTGATATCTCAGCCTTGCCAAAAGGCGAGATAACATCTTCATTTGTAGGGGAGAAGCCTCAAAGATTCTGACACTGGCGGCTGGCAGGGACATGACCACGGATTCCCATCTTGAAGGACTGTGAAGCTTATGAGCATCTGCCTTGCCTTTCCTATTTCCCACTAAATGTTAAGGAATATTAGGGGACCCAGCTACGGGTTCATCTTCGATGGGTTATCCTCTTCATCCCCCCGCTCAACAATTACAATCCCAGGCACCCTATCCTTAGACCGTCTTGCAGGGGCTGCCCTAAGAGCTCCTTTAGGTCTTATACTCTAGTCTCGGTCAATTAGCCCAACGGCCCTCGAATTTTCATCCATGAGCACCGTCGATCTCTCTAATCTCACCAGGCACCTCTTGAAAAATTCGCACTATATCTTTAAATCGGGCACCTTCGAGTCGTGGAATTGCAGTTGTAAAGGAAAGAAAATGTTAGACTCAACATTGATTACAACTACCTCATTAGTCACCAGAAAAATTGCAGCACTTACATCTAACTAATCACCATCTAGTAAACCCTGGTGGGCACCGAACATAGAACCATTTAGTCTTGTAGTAGCAAAGTCTGGTCCAGGTTCCAGTCACAACTTGAAAATTCCTAACCGCCTCTAAGAACGTGAACAAGGGATTACTCCTCGACTTTTGACATTGAACAAGAATCTGACTTCCTCCGGAGTTAGGGGCCGTAAGATATGCTCCACAAAAAAATAAGCTATTCAACAACGCATATCCATTCGGATGCAGCTGGGACTGAGCGATTCCTATGTAATCCAACACCACACGGATATACTGGTTAAATGGAGGAAGCCTTCCAACTGTACACGAATGTCTGATAAAAGCAATGTACCCTTTCGGGGGAGTATGAGGCCTGTCATTCGGCTTTGGTAACAGGATATCATCCAACGATAGCCCATGCCTCAGGCAGATTCTTCCAAACATATCTTCAGAGATGGTACAAAATCTTGTGGATTCTAAATAAAGATTGCTCCCGGTAACTCGTCTGGAGCTAGACTTATGACTTCGGCCGCAATGACCGGCATCTCTATTATCAAAGGAGGTGGACTTTGAACCTCCTGTTGTTGTGAACTTCTAGGCTCCATAACAATCAACTCATCGAAAACCATCGTTAAATGACAATAATCCCGTGTGTGCCCTAGAATGCAGTGCATGAGTGTGTTGTGAAATGCAATATTATATAGTACTTAAGAAAGTTCTACAAATATTAACAAGCTATTCAAGCGACGGGACTTTGAAATTCTACCAGAGTGACCGCCATCGCTGACCACCACAACCGCGCCATCTAGACCTCGGAGACCGATCCAAGTTAAAGTTTGTCAAAAAATTTCAAGTTACAGTTCCATCGACGAGATTCGAAAGGCAGTCAGATATGCAATGAAACGGTTATGTCAAATTATGCAAGGAAGAAGCTCGTCGGAGTCAAGTATTCGAGAAAGCAATTCGTATCAGTGAAAATTTAAAAACTTGGATCAACCACTAAAGCTCACTTCGTTTTGGTCCGAGAAGAATCAATTCGTATCGGTCATTGGGGCTATTATTCATATCGGTCATTGGGGCTATAATTCATATCGGTTAAGAAGCTGTAATTTGAATCGATGCTAAGTAACCTACTTCGTATCCATCCAGAGGAATCTT
The DNA here is from genome assembly GCA_030765085.1 of Allium cepa. Lineage (NCBI taxonomy): Eukaryota > Viridiplantae > Streptophyta > Magnoliopsida > Asparagales > Amaryllidaceae > Allium > Allium cepa. The sequence goes on from CM060941.1 coordinate 516,648,351, forward strand.
CCTCATATCGATCGGCAAGCCCTTTCATATCGATCAGATTGTCTGCTTCTAGTCTCATGAATTCAAATTGATCGAGGCGTATCGATAAGAACGCTATTCATTATGCATCGATACGAGCAGCATCATTGGCTAACCGACATGAAGTTGCCCCCATTTCAATATGAATTACTACTGGTCCAAACCGACAGGAATCCATTCCCTTCACCACCGACACGAACTCGAAACGGGGATTAAGCAACCCGTCTGCAAATCACTTCGTATCCCTCTGCCTTCTTCCTCGAAGGGCCTTAACTCTATTTCCTTCCTCCCTTGACCATACTCCGAACCAACTTCGGCCTCAACATCACCAAAATCGGCTATGGTTATGAACAGATTGGCACAGTAACTCGAGTATCATCATTTTGAGATGAATTATTTCGACTATTTACCTAATTTAAGTAGTTGGTTCGAAAGATTAGAAGATTGAATGGCTTGGGAACAAAAGCAGTTTCTCTTCCTAAAAGCTTTTGGTCGATATGAAAGCAAAGTGTTGAAATGAAAGCAAGCGAAAAATTTGGCTGAGTCCAAAATGATTTATATGAGTGGAAAACCAAGGGGAAGAAACGATTCATCTCCCAATAGCACGGACCGTCGAAACGGTTGAAGCCAGATCGACTCGTGAACATATAAACGTTAAAGAGAGTCGGGTTAGCATATAATCATGTATATGACGGACTTACATTCAAATTTCAAAATTCACAGGGGTTGAATACTCACCTGGTGAAAATTACGACAATGACCAACAGTTTGCTATCATTCAACACTCAGTTATAACAGTGCATAGTACAACAATTGGCAGTCAACAATTCATTCTTTGTACTACTGAAGATTAATCAATGGTTACATCTTTCGATGGAAAGACAACAACTACTCAGCAAATCGGATAGGACTTTTTCCAAATAAAATTGCAGCTTTTCAAAGCATGTCATGTTCACACAAGACATACTTTAGAGGGAAAATGTTATCTCGTCTTTTGTCAAGGCCGTGACACCTAGGAATTGACTGGAAACCAAAGGCAGTTCATCCCAAAAACCACTTATACGCAGGTCCGTTATGGATGCTAGGAAATTTTTCCCAAGTCCAAATCGAGCCACAACTAATATGGCACAACAATCAAAGCTATGAAAGCCAAGTTTCCAAGTTTTAAGTCAATCGGAGTTCGTATGCTTGAGATATAATCGACGCAAGCCAAGAAAATCAACTCCTTCGTATCCTTTCTCATTCGTGTCCATCAGATATCACTCCATCAAACATCCTTACTTCGTATGCATCCAAACGCAGCCTCCTGTGTATCCATCAAAGTTGACCTCGTTCGTATATATCAGAAGGCATCATTTCATATCGGTCCTACCCATAGTGCTTCGTATCAATCATTTCATTAACAGATGTCTATTTTGTATCGAACTCTTCTCATCAACTCCGTTTCGATCTTCCTCTATCGATACTAGGAGAAGCAGCCAGTAACACCCGCTATCGATACGAAACCGGCACCTCCAATCGATGTGAAGCAGTCATTCACTTTGTATCAACAACCAAATGATCGATACGAAGAGTACATGCCAACATCGATACAAGATGAGTTATCTTTCTATCGATACAAAGCGGCTACTAAGCTATCGATATGAAGTAGCTTTCGGAATAGATATGAAGTAGGATGAAAAATATCGATATGAATAGGAGTGTGAGCTATCGATGTGATCTCAACACAAATGAGCGGTGCAAAGTGGGTGACATAGAATCGATACGAACAATGTTAAACTAGATCCATACGAACGAGGCATGTCCAAGGGAAAGACTCGGTCGCTCGGTGTGAAAAGTGGACTGATCCTAAAAGTTAGCACCACGTCATCGGTCATCACGTGCCTATAAGCGATGCAAACAAAAGCGATGTGAACTTAACAGCCTTCAACAAATCCAAACTTGCATCGATCATAACTTGAGATCTGAAAGTCCAAATGCCACCAAATTTTCACAGGAGCTTGTATACAACCACAAGAATGTACCTAACAAATTTCAGCCTCAAAGGACCATTTATGGATTGATATGAACTCAATTCGTATAGCTCCCAGATTGAGCTGAAATCCCCTGAACTCGCTCCCATGGGACCACTCACGTGAGAGAAGAAGTCTTTCGAGACCTGGGCGCGATAATTGCTACCTACGCCTATAAATAATGACCACTACTACAAAACAGGCCATTTGCATCGCCTTATTTGAATCGGTTGAAGTAAAAACTGGTGCAAATAGAACTAATTGCATTAGTTCTGTCTTAATAACCGATGCAATTGGTGCGTAGAAAGCAATAGGTAATAAAAAAAATCAAATTTGCATCAGTTGTCACCAACAACCGATGCAAATACGTCGATGCAAATAGTTGTAATTGCATCGGTTATAAAGTCAACAGATGCAACTAAATTAATTTTCTTCCCTTTCCTTACGCACTTTCATTGGTTTCCAGTATTTCGTCACTTATTTTTTCATTCGTTTCCAGTACTTCGCCTGCTTCCCAAAAAAAACCCTAACCTTAACCAAATCCATGATTTAATCAACCGAATTCCTCTCCCATTTTCTCATTCACCTTCTTCTCCTTTCTCTCATCTCAAACCCTAATTTCCTCTAATTAATGCTCGCTTGTACGGATTTCGGAATCCAGATCCGGTCGATGCCGTGTATCACTCCATTGGGACGTACGACGTCGTTAGGCCGGGTCACGGTGGTCGGATCTATGATGTTACTCTCGCCTGATAGCGATTTGTGCCTTGAGTGAGGGCCGAAGTTGCGGTAATGGAGGCGATGAGGGAAGACGTGGGTGAGGAGGAGGGACTGGAGGGAAGGGAGGTTTCTGGGTTTAAGTAGAAAGCGCCTGAACTCGGGGTGGAGGTCGCGTTCTAGGGCCTGGTTGTTGGGAGCAAAGATGGTGAGGTTGCGCATGGCGACTTGGGATTCTAGGGTTTGGAGGAGAAGGGCCTTTTCAATCAATTCAGATAGATCAGTGTAGTGGGATGAATCTAGAAGTGCGACGAGGATGGAGTTGGAGTTGATGGAGGGCAATGTGGGTGAAGAGGAAGCGATGGTAAGGAAAAGGAAGAAGATGATGGCGGGAACAGCCATGGCGCCTGTGAGTAATTTGAAATGTATAACGGAGGAAGGAAGGGGAAGATTAAATGGAGCTTTGGGTTTGGTGTGGTGTCATTAAGAGGGGGAAGGTGGTGACGTGGCGTGATCTGGATGGTTCATGACAGGTTGTTTTTGATATTATGGTGGTAGCTGCTTTGCGGCACTTTTCGGATTATTTTTTTTTTATTTTTTTTCGCTTTTCTTACAGCGAAGGAGCTGCGGATAAAAAGGTGAAAAATGTGAATGGACGAACGTGCGATTGTTCCTTTCTTTGAATTGTTCAATTGGTTTCCAAGGAAATCCATATACACTAGGAGGATGCAGTGGTAAGTATTATCCCTTTGACTTATCTTAATCTTATTAAGAGAATTAATTAGAAACAAATGTCGCAAAATTAGCAAAGATGTCCACTTTAATGTGAACATGGATATGAATGCTTGAATGTAAGAAGTTCAAATAGTTTGGTAAGTTGAAAATCATTGTTGCTTTAAATATTTATCTAATGCCTGTTCCAGCATGTGGGTTTATAAATAAGATTATCTGTTAACCCTCACCATAATTTGTTTAATTACGTTTATACAATCCGTTTGTTATGTTACGAACCCAAATGGACTGTTAAACTAAACTGGTAACCGATCATTTATGTGAATAATTGGCAAAACAGATATCATTGAATGTACAAACAAGACACAAAATATCTGCTATGGAGAATGTGGTAATGTCGTGGGAAGTTTTACGTGTGAATGCCCATCTGGACATGAAGGAGACCCTTTTCAGCAAGGAGGTTGCCGACCAAAGCCAAAATTGTTGCAACAACTGCTACTTACAGGTATTTTTTCTAGCTAAACTAAATTGATCCTATATTTTCTATGTTAACAATGTAAAACTGAAAATGACCATAAGTGAATTATGAAATCAAATGATTCATAGATGCATTTTAGTACTTTAAAACAGTAGCAAGGCTCAAATGCATCAATTGATCATGATCAGATACTTCAGATACGTTGTTTTTTTTATGAGAAAGTATTTGTTCTTAGCAAGAGTTGCAAAATATATACGAACACTTCTAAGTAACTTATCCTTCTTTCTTTTTTAATGTGCAGGTGCACTTAGCATTTTCTTGATCGCTGCTGTTGTTTATCTTGTATATGAAAAGACGAGATTGAAAAATCAACTGATATAATAATAGGCAGCAGCTGAAGCAGAAGCTGCTACACTATCAATTGCTAAACGAGAAATACCTGATGCTTCTTCAATAGTCGAGGCAAACGAAATACTACGTGGTAACTGACTTAAAGCGCGATTGAAGACCACCATGTTAAATTTGGTAACCTGGCTATAAAGGATATTCTTCATATCGGTTGCTCTGTAGGAGTTAGCACAAGATATTTAGCTGCCAAGTTTCCCTCTGCTAATGTCACTGTAAGTGCATTCAGTAATAACACAGGCAGTGTTCAAAAGTTTTCATTACACTTAACCATCACATTTAACCATGATCATGTGAACTAATTATTCAAGTCCAAGGAATCATAAATATATAAATTCCGCGTTCCTTCTATAACAAAATAAGATCAAATTAATATTCTTCTTCAACTAGCCATATATTTCAAATGCAGTAGAGGTTTCCAAGTAGCCGTGGTATATAGTTTTCATTACACTATTCATTATTCTAGTAAACTCGTTGACTTTTGACCACCTTCCAAAGTTTGGAAACTTTGGATATTATCAATTTATTGTATACCATCAACTTGCCAGTAAGATACAGTTATTAATATTCAGAATAAATAATCAATATCCTCTACCAATTTTTTTTAATCAAGATTCTATGCAGCCTACTCCATAAAAATTTGTTGACACATGGTGATCACTCCATTCCGTTGGACTGAAATCAGCAACAATGTCATTTAATGGAAATAAAAGGTTTTTATAACAAAATATATGACCATACTAAGAACAATGAGTTGTTACAACAACTGAACTCTTGATTTATATATAAAATTTTGTTTTTTCTTATGAAGGAATGCATACTTACTAGTTGAATGGATATATTCAACAAACAAATAGTCCTATAACTGATGCTAGATACATGAATCTTAAGATATTCATGAAAAAGTTTGATCTAATTAGCAAAAGTTTTTCTAATGTACTGATACACATATACTTATATGAATCTTACTGTTTTGAAAGTCTGTAACAGTAGATTAAAGTCTAAAAAGTCTAAAATGTATATAGTTCATCATTTATTTTTTTTAAAATGCTACTACATTATTGCTACCTATGGTTCCAGAACCGTTGTCAGAATCTGCAGTTGCTTCTAAAAGAATATTTCATGAATTAAGTGCACTCATGTCTTTATTGCATGTTGTATAATTGGATAAGTGTAGCTATCATGTTGAATTGATTTTTAGGTCTGATCAAGATTGGATCAGTACTCTGCCCATTTCTGGACCTGTTTACTGTATTGACAGAGGTGGCATCATCATCTTGATTTGCCATGATGGGTCAAGAACCCTGCTGTCTGAAATCTTGATCAGTGAAGCAGCACCTTGGCGAGGCAATGATAATTTTGCAGCCAATAGTTATGGATGCAGAGCAATCAGGTGAGAAGATCTCGATCAAGAATATGATGCTTTTGGCAAGGCAGTGATAATACTGCAGCCAAAGTGGACTCTAGTGATCAAGATCAATGCAACCAGATGAGGAGATGAAGATTTCTAATCAGATCCTCTTCTAGGATGGCACAGTTTGCAAGAATTGGTAAGAATTTGATATTTAGATGATTAAGAGATCGGTATACCCCCTTGTGATGATAATGCTCTGAAGGGAGAAGGATAAAAATCACCTTTTTTTTTCTTTTTTTTTCCTCAGACATCCTGCTAATGAGAATTTGTACCGAATTGTTAATTAGATAGTTGGAAAACTGATTATTTTTTAAGGTGATGTTGGCACATCAAAAAAAATGAGTTGCAATAAATATTTGTTTGCTTTAATACAACATTATCTTATAGGATTGGACCATCATGCCTGTACTTCATGATATTGCAAAAGTGTGTCAGAAAAACAGTGTGTCAGAAAATGAACAACAGATTAGAATTTCTTATTCCATGGTGGGATCTTTAATTGGGCATCTCAATCGGTAAATTCTTATCAGTATTTGCCTCTAAGAAATTAGATTTCAGATATGAATTTTCAGAAATACGCTATTGATACTTAGCATAAACTTGTCACCTAAACTTCGCTTTTTTTGTGATTTCAGAAATAGGGCATTTATTTTTTTTGTTTTCTGATTGGATGAACGAAAAGTTAAATGCATTGCTAAAATTCACCTTTCTTTATATTCGGACAGTAAAGAAATAATCTTGCCCCTTGGGTAGATAATCTCCTTCCCATATCGTTTGCATGCATATTTTAGAACTGTAAAAGTGTACATAAATATTATGGTATGTAAAAGTGAACTTAACATATTTATTGACCTAATGGAAACAAGTTTTTAAACTGAGCTGAGGCCATATCTCAATCGAATTTAAGAGGCAACTGCAGTCTGTAGTTCAGCCCAATTGTTAGCATATTGTAGTAGATGAGGATCGGCAAAATTGAATGGAAAATTTTGAACTGTTTGGCCAATCTCAATCTCTCTTAAGAGAGTTCTCTAGTGATAAATTTTCTATTTTTAATTTTTAATTGCAGGTGAAACGGTTTCAACAAGCTCAAGATTGTCTGCTTCCTATGGGACTAACATCTGAAAATGTTGCCCATCGTTTTGGTGTAACCAGACAAGAGCAAGATCAGGCTGCTGTAAGTATATTATTTGTGTTTACATTGGCAATGTCATGCATTCTTATGTGTACACAAAGAAGCATATGTGTATATGTCTTGACAGCATCTGATTCACCATCTTTCGACTTGTTCAGGTTGAATCTCATCGAATAGCAGCTGCAGCAGCTGCCTCTGGGAAATTCAAAGATGAAATTGTTCCAGTGACCACAAAGGTGATATACATTATTGCCCCATTAAAAAAATCACTGTCTTTGTGCTAATCCAACTTTCCTACAAAAATATAATTATTCATTGATGTGAAGTATGTTCAATCCATGCAATCGAGATTTTAATTTTTCCAGGAGCACCTTAAATTATATGTAGCAGCAACAGAAACTGTCCTGCACAGTATACATACGATTTTTGAATCTTAATGCAATGTTGCGCTCCTGCAGATTGTAGACCCAAAGAGCGGAGAAGAGAAACAATTAACTATTTCAATGGATGATGGAATACGTCCTGAGACTACAGTATCAGGTCTAGCAAAGCTTAGACCTGTGTTTAAGAAAGATGGAAGCACGACAGCTGGTATTGCAATTGATTCTCTAACTATAGATGCCAAACATAATAGTATCCTAGAATGAGACATTAATCTGACATAACTTTATAGGTAATTCAAGTCAAGTGAGTGATGGTGCTGGAGCAGTTTTGCTCATGAGGAGGGATGTAGCTGTTCGTAAATGCTTGCCTATTCTTGGGATATTCCGGTGCGTTATCTTTGTTCGGAAGAAGATGGGCTATACGAATTCACACATAATTCTTGGTGTGTGTGTGTGTTGCGCGCACGCACACAATTCTTTTTAGTGTATGTATGTACTTATACATATATACATATGTTTGCGCGTGCACACATACGTAGGTAGGGTTGGGTTCCATTACACCTCAATTACATCCCTACGGTTTTTCAAGATTTTGGACAAAAATTTATGAACATGTTTAAAATCAACAATTAAAAGAAATATTTTAACGGTTGATATTGCCTTGACATTTTGAACATAACAGAGGTTTTGAAATAGTCTCCTTTTTTTGGACATGACGTTAATAGTTTAAATTGAACATTCCCAAATTTTCATTTGATTTCGAATGGTGCAACCAAAAAGCCGAACGGGTTTAGAATGTGGTGTAGCACGTAGGCGTGTGTGTGAAGGTAGCTGATGTGTGTAATAATCATTTTTGTAGACTAATAAACTTAACATGAACTTTTAGCTTTTTCACCACTTTACTGTAAAATTGATGTTGATAATTCCTCTTGTGTACCTTGGACCTTGGACATAGTCCAATGGAAAGTAACAAATACTGAGAGTGTTTTCAGTTAAAAAAAGATGTACTATTTCTAGAAATGCTACTGTGAATATTTAATTTCGCAGTAAATATTGTTGTGACGGCAATGGTTATTTGAAATATAGCTTTATGTATTTAGTGTTTAAAATAAAAGAGCATTCATATATTATAGGAGCTTTGTTGCAGTTGGAGTGGATCCTGCTGTTATGGGTATTGGGCCTGCAGCGGCAATACCTCCTGCAGTTAAATCTGCTGGTCTTCAAATTCATGACATTGACATTTTTGAAATAAATGAGGTAAAACATAAGTTATGGACATTTTATGTTGCACTGATTATGGACAGGCATTCGCATCTTAATTTGTTTATTGTGCCAAGAAACTTGAAATTGATCCAGCAAAAATTAATGTGAATGGGGGTGCTATTGCTCTTGGCCATCCCTTGGGGGCAACAGGTTAGAGAGTTACTTTATAGTAACATGTGATGTATAATTACAAATGCCTAGACTATATAACTCAGTGCGCCCACAACAGTGAATACAATACAATGGGCATGCTGCAAGTTACCACAAAAATGGTGTTGGATGCTGGAAACAGTTGCTGAAACTTGCTGTTTTAAACTAATGTGGACATAGTTGCAGATATCGATGGACTGATCATTTGCATCCTGATATCAAAAGAGGTACTTTTTCTAAGGCCTAGGAGAAGCTCTGGGTTGCAAGTGGTAGAAGCTGATTATGAACCTCCACTCAGCTCTTGGAAACAAGTAATTTTTACACATAATTTTACATGATTATGTCTTGTAAACCTTCTTCGGTTGCCAAAGATTTTGTTTTGATTATTGAAGCAGATGTTCCTTTTCAAAAAACTGATGCTCATGCTGAAAAAATCACAGTTTATCAAGTTTAAGGAAGTTTTATTTCTATATTTTGTGAGGTGGAAAAGGTTTTACTGGTTTATATGAAGATTATTAATTCAAATTTGTCATATTCGTCATCATCTTGTGTATACGTGACAATATATTTAAGTTCTATTCTTCAATCAATGTTGTAAATGACAGAAATCAATGTTGTAAATGAAGATGAAAATTTGTAAACCAAAGCAGAATTTGTAAATGATAATGAAATAATCTTTTTATTTTTATTTTTTGTGTGTTTTTTTCTTTTTTTATATAAAGATTATCAAATATATATATATATATATATAGTTTATTTGAGGACTGTAATAATGGTTTCTGAGGGATTAGTTTGCATCGATTGTTATAAAAAACCAATGCAATAGAGGGATTAGGTTGCATCGGTTTTCAACAACAACCGATGCAACAAGTTTCTTTGTTGCATCGGTTTTCATTACAACCGACGCAACAAGGGGGTTGTGTTCAAGCAACCAACCATGATATTTTGCATCAGCTGTTAGTAACAACCGATGCAAAAAGGACCTTTTTGCATCGGTTTCAGAACTGATGCAAAAGTATTAAGCCTGTTGCATCAGTTGCATATGCATCGGTTGTTGAACTGATGCAAAAGGGGGGTAAACAACCGATGCAAATGGCCTGTTTTGTAGTAGTGAACCCTGGACCTGTAGAAAAAGGACCTTTAGGCTCTTTTATGTCCAAACTCTGCCGAAATTACTATTGTATTTGGATTATACTGTTGTAACTCATTGTGACCAGCAAGCAAAAATCAATAAAAGTTAGTCATTTCACAGTGGACGTAGGCCATATGCCAAACCACTCTAAAATCATATGTTTCCGTGCATTTTCTTGTTATTAGTTGGTATTTTTTTTAGATCTACCTCATTTTACATTTATTTTCTTCATTTTATCTCTTCAGACACATTCAAAAGGTGTTGTGCCCAATTTTGGTGCAAACAGTAGAGTTTGCCTATTTTTCTTTTAAAAGCATTATAGAAGCCCGCTTCATATTTAGAAGTATTAAGTGGCAAAAGGGTTTGAAAGTATTGAGTGGTTGATAAGGCTTCATCAGTATTTTGTACCTTGGGAAGGGACAGGTAAGTAATCATGTGTGTGATGCAAGGTTAGATTAGAATTGCTAACCTTAATGGACATAACTATTAAATGAAGACCAATCGGTATAAACTTATGTCATGGACAGTTTATAGGTTTTCCAATCACCGGAATGTTGTTATGACCCTCTTTTCATTACAACCCACATGATAGATTTAGAAGAACATGTCATTAGAGATGGATGTACTTTGTTGTCGGATAAGTCTTCTTTTCTCTCATGCTTGATGTTGTTGTGACAATCTACTATCCAAGTAATATTATTAATTCCATTGTAGTACTCATAATCAGTATTCTTATCCTATAATTGTTTCCACTGTGAGTTTAGATTTCCATCAATCTCTGATAATATTCATGCTTATTTGCAGGTACCAAATCCAATGATCTATGCCTTGATGGATTTGGGTTTCGATATTTATCAAAATATAGGCTCATGGATGTATGGGTTGTTACAGATGTACTCTGCCTCCATCGTGGAATCAGCTTTGTTTCCTATTTGAAGATTTTCCAACCGACTGCCCTACTGTTAATAGTAAATTCATAACCCGACACAGACTTACTATCGTCAATATCACTATGAATTCTAGAGCCCGAAGACTACTTCATAAGGAAGCCTCCATTTCCATATATTGGAATGAGTCATCGGTATCTCTTAAATACTTAACCATACATATAGGGCAATCCATTGCGTTTCTCAGGAATAAAACTGGTATTGGCTTAACATCCTAATGCATAGGCTATATTTAGTATGTACTTAGCATAGCGTACATTATAGAACCGATGACTGATGCATATGGTATCCTCTTCATACGCTGTAACAACCCGATATTTTCAGCCATTCGCATCCGCACATGTCGGACTTGAATTGCTCAAAATACCGCGTTGTAAATAAATTTGGAGCAAATGAAATACAATCACAGAATCACAGACACAGAAATATCAGAATAACTCACAGCGGAAATTAAAATACCATAGTAGTTCATGAAGCTACTATAACAAACTCTCAAAACATAATACATAATATCAGTCTGAAAAACATATACAATAGAAATCTCAATTACATAGCAGTTTATCAATACCAAAGCTGAAATAGAACAACTGAAACTGAAGGGATAGATAACTAGACAATCAGAATCTCCAGCAATTCCTAGCTCCAGAAAGAAATCTAAAGCTAAGCTGTAAATACTCAGGCTGACCCGAGCGTAAAGTAAAACACAAAACACTCGAGTCAGGACAATATATACTTATATAATGTAAACTAACTCAAGTGAACTGTAGTAGAAATGCACAATAACTTAAAGGATGCTTGGGATCGCCCATCCTTTAAGAATTAGTTAAACTATAAATTAAATACATCCCGTGGTTAAAATTTCAAAATGGTATTTTATACTTCAAAATAAAATATCATTTCAAAATTCAATATCATTCAAAATCCATTTCATAATATCAAAATATAATATCTTCCAAACCACATTCATTTTTATTTAATTTAAATACCATTACAAAACACATTTCAAAATAGTTTATATTTTGATACAAATTACTTCATTTTAAATCATAAAATGAAGTTATTATATTTAATAATTAAATTATTAAATTTACAAACTTTTAGTCTTTCAAAATTCATTTATCCACTTATTTATTAAAACAGATGAAAATTCAACTTTCGCAGCATTTAGAAATTGCTGCGGAAAGTTACATTCAAAACAGTTCAATTTAATAAAAGATAGCATTTAAAAAGGTTGTAATAGGGTTACATTAGTTTCAAATAAAACTTAGTTAAATTCAATAATTATAGCATTTACAAAAATGCTATAATAACCTTTAATTAAACTTAGCCATTTGGTTCATTATTATCAACTACAGTATTTACAAATGTTGTATTATCATTTACATTAGAATTAATAGCATTTCAGAAATGCAGTTAATTAACTTCAAGTATTCAATATAATTTCACAAACAATTATATTTTTATTTAAATCATTTTTAGCTTATAAAATCATATAATTTCACTTTTAAAACAGTCATTCAAATACCCTTATATTCATGATTTTATAAAGTTAAATCTCCATTCAAAAATCAAAATTTAATAATAATTCACTTATTAAATTCCAACATTAAATTTTAAATTCATTATATTAAATTTAACTTAACATTTAAGTTTAAAATTTTCAAATATAACTTAATTTCATTTTTATTTACTTAACTTAACATTCACTTTTAAGCCAAACTCACAAATTTCCAATTTTAGTTCTATTTCCAAATTTCAACCTAAATATTCATTCATTTCACATTTTTAACTTTATTCAAAAATCATTGATATATTATAAAATCATTTTAAATTCATTTAATTCAAAATATCATAAATTTATCATATTTTCATATTTAATTTAAATTTCATTTATCACCAAATTCTAGTTTCCAAAATAACTTACATTTCAGATTTTCTAACTTTACCATTTATTTATTTCACTTATAAATTTTCAGAAAATCAATAATGCTTTACAAAAATCATTTTTAATCAAATTTAAATCAAAATATTATAATATTTACATTTCTAAAATAATTTAAAATTTTTAGAAAAACATATTTTAACAACGGGTCTGTATTTCATTTTCTAGCCTAGATGAAGTGATACGGGTAATATATCATTTCAACCCGTAATTTACAAAGAAAACCGGGTTTGATCATTTCAAACCCGCAATCCCAAGTAAAAGAAAATAATTGAAAATCATTCAGGCCTATCATTTCAGCCCATAACGATTTTCTCCTATTCTAAATTCCGTTCGGGTATGTATCATTTCAACCCATAGTGATTCTAGTCTACAGGGAACTTGCAGTGTGATAAACTGATGAAAATAACAGAATAGCATGAAATAACAGTAACATATGGTATAAAAAGTGTAAATATAGGTGTGAACTTCATATGAATATAATATAGCAGTTATAACAGGATGATATGCATTTACAGATTCAGGTGATGTCAGTTTATCACTATATAAGTACATATTAGTCTGGTGAGATTTACTCACCTGTTTAAGCTGAAGATGACAACCAAAACACACGACAAGGAATCTTCTAAGGCACGACAACATGAATAATATTTGAGATCGGGAGAGCCAAAGATTAATTTCCTTAAATTTATCAAACAAAACAAATACAAACATGAATTACAAACCAAGATATTACAAAACAATGCTAGGAATAACTACACAATTCAAAGCTAGAACTTTTGCACTTGCATTCAACCTTGTATGCTTCAGCTATGGACTGGAAAGGCACTGTTATGGGATGGTTTTGAATCAGGTTTGGATCAGGTTTGGATTCAATAGGGTCGGCCATAACATGGATATGAAGGAGATGAAGTGTATAGGCATGTATAACTCAAATCAAGGTAACCAAAGTAGAATTTCTGTGCATAAATGGTTCGGCCCTAAGCATACATAGGCACGGCCAGGCCTGGTAGGGTCATGTACTGATGTGGCAGGGGTCTCACGTCAGAAAGTGGCTGGTGGTGATGATGCAAAGGTCGGCCAAGGTGATGTGGTGGAGTGGTGAAGGTAAAGGAGCTTGGCAATGCATGTTTAGGTGGAGTTTGCTCAAATATTTGGTGGATCTACATCATGGATTGCCACGGCTATGGATGGACAGTGGGCTGGAGGGGATGGAAGCTGGTTGTGGTAGTGGTGGAGGTGGCTATGGTGGTGGAGGAGCAAGGGCTGAGCTACAAAGGTGAAGACAAGTGCAAAGAGATAAGGAAAACAAGAAGAATAAGCGAAAAAGAAGAAGAACTTTACCAAACTTTTGCTCCAGGAGTTCATGGCCGAAAATTTTGGATGAGAAACTTTTATTTTCGTGAAAATGAAGTTGGATGCAGCTGAAGAATGATAGGGGACGGCCAAAAAGAATTGAATGCAATAAGGTTAGGAAAAATGAAGAGACGGGAAAACAAAAGGTCTTAAGCAACTAAAGAGACATAAACTTTTCAAATTTCCTTTTATTTATTTATATAATTTTAAATTTCTGAGAATAATAATAATTTCAGTAAAAATTTTGAAAATGCAACAAAATATAAATAAATAATAATAATTATATAAGGTAAAATAAGAAAATAGCTCAAAAAAATACAAACTAGTCTAGAAAAATGAAAAATAAACAGAATGAACTTTCAAAAATTTATATGAACTTGTAAAAATATTTATAACAAAGATAATAACATAAAATAAAAATGCATTGACAAAAATATATAAAAATTTTAATTAAATATAATTTAAATGAAGAAAATAGCAGAAAAAATAGAAAACAGCCTTTAAAAATAGGAAATAAATACAGTAAACTTTGGAAAAGTTTTATTATCACCTCAAAAATATTAAAAGACAAAAATATACATAAAATAACATAATGACACATTTTAAAATAAAATATGACAAAGAAAATATAATTTATATAATTTAAAATAGACAAAATTGCTAAATAAAATAGATTGCATTCAATATTGAAATATACATAACTTTCACAATTTAAATCTGTTTTCAACGAAACGAAAAGTAGTATTCAAGTTATTAAATATAATTTCATAATAAAAGATAAAATTTAGGAGTTTAAATATTTGAATTTGAAATTTAAAAGTCAAAGTTTGACCAGTTTGAACAGAAATTCATCTTTCAGTAAAATATCCAATTTATACCTGTTTGAAATTATAATTCACATATTAATCAACACTTATATTTAAAAATAAAATGTTTGAAATGAAACAAGTTTAAAATAAATTTAAAATTGAAATAAAGTCAAAATTAAAATATACATAAAAATCTAGGGTTGTTACATACGCTCCTTCTCCTCATTAGTTTAAGGAGCATCTTTTTTAGAAATAATGACTCCAGATTACGTTGGAATATATTTTTTGCTCTTGGAATTCTCCATACAGAACCTTTATAGTATGCTATCTATGTACAAGGATTGGAAAAATCCATGCAACCTCTTAGAACTATCTCTATTGAACTTTATACCTATTATATAGACTTCTTCTCCCAAATCCTTCGTAGAGAAGTCCTTGGAAAGCTAGCTTTCATTGAATGCAACAACAAAAGTTATTGCCAATAAATAATAAGTGAACGATGTATAATACAAAGTACCTGATAGCACTTCCATGTTCCTTTCGATATATGCATGCTTTCTCTGTGTTACGATAAAAACCAAAATGTTTGATTATCTTATCAAAAAACTTATTCCAACTCCTTATTTACGTCTGTAGATGGTCCTTAACAAACTTGCAAGCATTTTCTTCACTCCAACTTACCTTTAAACCCTCGGGCTATGAAATATAGATGGTCTCTTCTAAATCACTATTTAGAAATGTGGTCTTTATGTCCATTTTCCATATTTCATAGTTGTAGAATGCAATGATAGATAGCATTATCCAAATGGACTTAAGCACTGCAATGGGTGAAAATGTTTTGTCATAATCACCCCCATTGAATTTGATGAAATCCTTTTGCAAATAGCCTTTCTTTGTAAGTCTCCACTTTTCTATGTGCCTTTAGCTTTTTCTTAAAATTCCATTTGTATCCCATTGGTTTTATCCCCTCGAGTATGCCAGCCAAACTCCATACTTTGTTTTCCTACATGGAATCCATTTCAAATTTCGTAACCGCAAGCCGTGGTGTAGAGTCTTTACTCTATTGTGCTAGTTAGACTAGGAGAGGAGTGTCGTCATCTAAGACACGGTCCTCTTTCCCGTTGTCCATGAGAAACCATTGTATCTCTCAAGTGCACAAGATTCCCTATTATACCTTCTAATAGGTTGCATGTATTTGTGTACATGTGAATTTGGTTCTCCCACTAGTTCAGTTTCTTCGTTACTCTCGGATCACATCCAAATTCACAATTTAGTTATTGATTTCCTTTGATAGAAATTCATTTCTAAAAATATGGCATGTCGAGAAACAATAACCTTTTGTTTCTCGGTATTGTAGAAAATATATTCCATAGAATTCTTGGGATATTCTATGTGTTTACGCAAGATCGACCTTGCCTCAAATTTTTTGCGACCAATGTTCTTAATGTTGGTTGGACAACCCCACACCTTCAAATGTTTACATATGCGCTATAGTTTCTAACTAATATCCCGAATAAAAAAGAGGTAACCCAGCTTTACTCATCATGGAGCAAACCATGTCTAATAGGTTTTGGTTTTTTTGGCTCCGAAACATTGTTGTGTTGTGGAGATAGGGTGGAGTAACCTAACAGATAATCCTACTATCGTTTAAGTATTGTTATACCATATAGGGTGGAGTAACCTAAGAAACAATCTCATCATCTTTTAAGTATTGTTGTTGCTCTTATCCAACAAATTCTCCTCCTTGATTGGATTAGTATTTTAATCTTGTGGTTCATATGATTTTCAACCTTATTTTTATATTCAATAAATTTCCCATAGACATCGAATTTTTTTTCATAAGATAAACATATCATTGTCTTGAGAAGTCATCGCTAAAGATTACAAAATATGAAGAATTATCTTTGGTAACTATGGGCATTAGACCACGTACATCAGAATGTACAAGCCACAAGAATTCTTTATCACTTTGATTGCTTCCACTAAAAGATTGCTTGGTCATTTTTCTTTAAGACATAACTCACACATATCAAATGATTTAGAATCAAATGATGGTAGAAAACCTTCGATTTTCAGTTTATGTAATCGTTTTTCACTTATATGACCTAGCGTACAATGCCATAGATATGGTTTGTACCATTTTCATATTGATGCCATTCAAATGTAAATGTCTACATTCATATTATGTAAGTCTAATTCTTGTATAACATTTAATATTTATTAAATTATATAATAATCTTATGTATAATCTTTCATTTTTTGATAACATAAATGATACTTTCTTCAAGTAGAGCACACTTTTTGACATCTTAGGGGATCGAAACCATAGCATTTAGAACCACTGTCTAATGCGACACACCCCTAACCACTTGAGTCAGAGGTTCATGACATGTATAATCTTTCATTAATTTTATTATTAAATCTTATTTAATTAGTTTAATTAATTAAATAACTAGCATTTTAATTAATTTTATTTTATTCAATTAAACATTTTAAACTGGATATGTGTACAGTAACATTTATAGTTATACACATACAACTAAATATATATATATATATATATATATATTATTCATTAATTAACATTTAGTTTAATTTATTTAATTAAAAATTTCTAATTGATTATAATTCATTTCAAAGAATTATATATAAATATATTACCTTAAATATTTTAAGATAATGTAACATATATTACTATCTGTATTATTTAATTTGATCAATTAAATTTTTATTAATTGTCTAATTTATTAATCTAATTAATTATAAATAATTTTTGAAACTAGTTATTAGATTTTCAAAACAATTTTAAAAATTAATTTATAACATTTATTAAAAAATACTTACTTTAAATTTAACCTTTTAAATTTTAAATATTATTTTAGTTTCAAAATAAATTTAGAAAAGTTAGCCCAAGGCCGAAAATTAAATTGGGCCTTTATACTAGAGATAAACTTTAGGCATACTTTACCTTCCAAGCAGGCCATTAGCCAAGTAGGGAAGTTAATATGACTACAATAACCCAGCCTATACACTACATTTTTAGACTCCTTAGTAAATGCGCAAGCTTCAATAAATTAGTCCTAATACTGCTAATTTAGACTGCATAAGCTATCGGGCTCTGATACCATTATTGTACTAGTCCATCACACAATGGGTTAAATTGGTGAATTTAAAAAACATTACAATTTTAGATCCTACTAGGCCCATGAAGTCTAATTCTTTTTAGATCCAATCTAAATAAATTTTAAACAAAATCTTTATTTCATTTAATTGATTGATAAAAATAATTAATTTTTTATATATGTGATATACAATGTGTACATGCGTATCAAATACACATATACATGTATGTGCACGTGTAACATATAATGTGTATATGGTTTAATTTGCCCATATGTAAACATTATGATTTACTCGCAACATACACATTTGCCCCTTTATATATGTATTTGTAATCTATTAATATTTTAAAATTAATATTTATATACATTTACATATACATAACAAATATATAAATAAATAAATATATGTATACACGCGTACACACACTAAAACAATTATCTATAGATTTATTATAAAGATAAAACCAATTCAATGTTCAAAAAATATTTTAAATGAATTCAAATTTGAAAATAAATTAGGATCCAAAATAACTTATTTAAAATTTAAATTCAAGCTAAAATTTTATATTTAATACACACACACATGAATTTAAAAAATTTAAACACATAAACTATATATATACTTTTAAATTTCAAAAATTCTAATATATATATATGTAATATTATATATTTAAGCATAAAATAACATATATATTAAAACCAAAAAAATAAGGAGGAGTGGGGCTTAAAAATTTATTCGAATTGAAAAAAGTTTATGGAATGAAATTGGCTTGGAAAATACTAGTCTCAAATAATATGCGGCAAGGTGGATGAGAGCTAGATGCTTGAAAGACAATTTCTGAACTATTAAAATAGATAACAATGCTTCTATAACTTGGAAGAATATTCTGAAACTTAGGGATGATCTGAAACCTTTAATTGAAAGACACATTGCTAATGGTGAAAGCACTGATCTTTGGAAAGACCCATGGCTCAAAAGTAAAAGCTTCGTAGACAGGCCGGGATGGGAAGAATTCTTCTCTTATGGTACCCCATCATGCAGAGTGCCAAATATCATCAATGAAACAGAATGGGGCTGTGAAAAATAGTTTATTTCATGGAACTTCAAACAGGAAATACAAAAAACTCTTATACATAGAAATAAGACAAAAGACTCATGGGCTTGGAAAAGTTCAACAAATGGTCAGTTTAAACTCCACAACATTTGGGAAGACATAAGTGGAAAATTCTGTACTGCACCTTCGCACCAACTGGTATGGAGCAGATCAAATAATCCTAAAATGGCTTATACTTTATACAAAGCATTGATGAATAAACTGCCTACTAAAGATCGACTACATAACTGGGGAATTCTAGAAGACATGATTTGTAACTTATGCAATTTACCAGCAGAAAATCATGAACGCCTATTTTTGACTGCCCTTATAGTAAGAGAGTCTGGAGCATCCAAAAACTTAGATGTATCCAAACTGACAATGTAAATTCTTTATAGAGGAGGTGAAGTACCTGAACGAGCATGTCACATGTCGAACTTGATGCAGGAATTGATCAAAATTAGCCTCACAACCATCGGTTGACACATTTGGAGAGAGCGAAATGACCAAATTTTTTAACAACAAAAAGAAGGAAGTTTTGTCACTAACTGCTCAAATTAGTCGAGATATAAGTATCATAATTGGTAGAATTGCTAGAAGAAAATTTACCAGATTAAAGCCACTAGAAGCACAAGCACTGGAGAGGATGAGCTGGACGGCAGCAAGTGGAGAAGAACAACCAAGAAACTAGGAGCCGTCGTAGCTGACTTCTAAACCCTAAAGTAGGAATGTTTGAGTTTAAGCTTGTTTTAAGCTTAAAAGTGTTCAGTTGTATTTATTCAAGTTGCAACTTTCGGATGGTTGTATATTAGGCCGTAAAGCACGTTTGAGTTAAAATAAAATTAACCAAATTTCAAAAAAAAATAACAACGTGTACATTCAAAAAAAATTGACAGAATGCTTTTTTTAATTAATCCATGCGGATTAAAATTCGTTGATTTTCAAAATTTCGTATGGATTTACAAAATGTGTTTTTTAGTTATAATTACCTAAAATAGTTTATTTTACAATATATATGTATATATGTATATTAACACATTATAATTTAAAAAATTTAATATATAAATATATTAATATTATATTTAAATTTTAATATGTATATAATTGTCAAAATTATTTTTTTAACATGCATATACTTGCAAAATTTGTATATATAAAATATATTAGATAAATTTATAAATACATATTATGTATTAAATAATAATTAAAAATTCAAATTTTAATTTAAAAATTATTTTAAGATGAATTGTATTTTTCGAATTTTTTTAATTTCATATGGGTGAAAGTTAGAATATACATATAAAAATATTATTACATACAACTATATATATATAATAGCAAATAAATAGATATGAGTTAGATGGTACATAAAATATGGCGTTAATGACAACTTGAATGTTGAATCAGAGAAGCTCATTGAATGAGATCTATCCTTTCCTAAAAAGCTACTAACCGAAGAGTTCACCACACTTTTAATTTAATTCGAATTGATTTTGGTTTAAAAATAAAGAGAGGATGAGGCAAGTGTTTTTGGCCAAGATAGGGATGATGGAGGCAAAAGAAAGTAACCTTAAAAACAAAGGAGGTGTTGTGTTTATACAGGAAAAGAAAAGGAAAGAAAAGAGAAAAGCTAGGTCTCACTTTTACATTTTCTTTTAAACCAATTCAAACCATATTTTCAAATAAAATATCACACCTCCCTCCCCTCCTATCGTGGTCGACTGTACTAATAGGTTGTAAATATTGATTCAAAAAAATCTGATAAAATTTTATAATTAATATTTCATAAAAACTAATTAATTTATAATAGTTATTATTTGATTAAATCAAGTAGGGTTCGGAGTATTTGACATTGCGTTCTGTGACTCATGGATGTAAATTTAGTCAGCGATTAATATTGAGTAACTCAAATAGTAACATTTATACATCACCTTAGATAGTGGTGTGATAGTTTGTAAAAATTTATCACTTATAAAATTTTGGCCAAATCCAATTTTACTATTTTAAACGATCCTCGGTAGTGATGATTATTTACACTAGTTCTCTTCATAAAAAAAATATCATATTAAGACTTATGAAATTTGGTTTAGTCAAAATTCTATTCTCTTTCACTTTTATTTACACCAGTCCCCGGTATTGTGACAATTTTGGTGCCTCCTAATCATTATAAATAAGATGTTAGCCCCCTCACTTTTGTTCACGAATTATTTGGAACAACAATGAGGCTTAGTCAGTTTCTTCCCATGATTCATAAGATTTTCAGGTAAGGGATTTAACTATTCAATGTTAAATTTCTAATTATATTCTCCTCTAATCCCTAAAATTTTCAATCTAGTTCATTTACAAGACAATTGTTGTATATTTCTAAAGGAAGAGGTAGATCAAAAGCGAGCGTAAACATAACCAAGAGGAAAAGGTGAGAATCATCTATCAGTGAAATCTAAGTTTTTCTCATTTTAGTAATTGTATAGTTTAGGTTGGATTTGACATATGCCTTGGGGAATTTTGTTTATGAAAACACCAAACTAAGACTTTCAAAATTCTCCAAAAGTGAAATGTCAAATCTTATGTTTGGTGTGACATCCCAGAAATTTGGGGCAATATTTATTTAATAATCTACATTAAAAATTAAATTGATTTAATAATATTTGTTAATAATATTTGAATTGATTTAATAATCTTCCTTTAAACAAATATTTAACTGATAATTTATCTTTTAAAAGCTAATTTAAATTGTTTCTATTTATAATGTATATGTGTATATTGGTATATATTATAAATAGATCAGTTTTGTTTTTAAATTAATAAATAAAGTTATGTTTTCTAATCTACTATTTTTGATAATTTGGAAATTTAATATTGAATAAACAATAATATGATCTTTAAAATACTCAAGATAAAGTTTAATTTGTTTAAAATGATTTTTAGCCTAGAGTTTAAATTTAAATAAAAAGATTGTTTTGTTCTTTTTACTTCAACTTTATAAAATAAGCAATTCATTTTTGTAGTGATTTCATTTATGAATCATTTTAAATTAGTAATGAGTGATTTTTTTTAAACAATAACAATAATGCAATATTTTTACAAATAGATTTTAATATAAAAGGAATCGTTATTTTAAATTCATTTATATATATATATATATATATATGTTTTGGAAAGCTATGTTTTGAAATATAAAATAAAATTTTATAAATATTAATGTAAGTATGAAGGGAATAATAAGTAAATAAAGTAATAAACCAAAACAAATGACTAAAACAATTTTTTTTATATAACTAAACAAAAGAATAATGTGTACATAAAGACTAAAAACAAACAAGGCTTTGTATAAATAAATAATTAGTGAGGCCTGTAGTAGTTTCAAAGGCAAGTATAAGTAGTCTGTAAATAGTTCTGCAAGGAAGTCTCAGGAAAGAAACATCTTTGTACAAAACAAGGTATAAAATATAAACAAAATAAGATATCTATGTACATAAGTACAAAAAGTTTAGGCAGGGAGGTAAAAATGTATAGGCCTGTAAAGTTGTGATGCAAAGGCAAGTAAACAAAGTACTTAAAACATTAAATGCTAGCATAGCTTTGGTCAATTCAAATTTTCTTAAAAATCAACTCAGCCCCCAAAACCAAATCTTGCCTGATAAGCTAAAAATAAAATCTCTGAGCAATCAGAAAATGTTTGTACAAGCTTATACATACCCTGTAAACTCATTTCTATATATCTCTCCTTGTTTCATTCGATCATCACAACAATTGCAAACCAGAGATGAAGTAAAGTCTGCAACTTTTCTATCAAAAGTTCATATAAATAACCTGTAAACCAGGATTGTTCAAGTGCAATCTGAGGCTAGAATATCAAAGCAAGCTTTCCAGTTTCTAATGTTTCAATCAAGACTAAGCTTTCAGAAATTTAAAACAACAATCAAACAAGATGATTGGAAAAAAAAAAAAGGTTTAAGCTATCTGTTTTCAAAACAAAAGAAGGCTATGTTCTTCAAAGTTTCAGGTGAGTAACTTAAATTTTAAAATACTTAAGTATATATGTTGCTTAATTATGGTTTGATATGTGAATATATTTTAATGCATTCCTGAGTATGTGTTACTGCATGTATGTGAGTTGACATCCTGGAATCACCACTGTTTAAAAGAGTGAATAACATTTTTCTAAATAACTTAAGTTTAAACTTGTTGCGGATAAATATTGAATGCTTGAAAATATTTGGATGAATATTTATGCGACCATTCTCTGTGTATTTGTGAGTGCAATATCTGCATATTGAATACCCTGTAAGACCATCTTGTTTAGAGTTCTCAAGTTCATATCTTATTTCAAAAATCATTACTGCTTGATCTAGTGATTATTAGGACTTAGTATCTTAACAAGATATGTTTGTGTGACCATAAAGTAAATTTTAAATTTTGTATCTTAATTAAATAAAGTAACACTGTTCTGTAAAAAGACCAAGAACAGTTGATGATTGATATAAGTGAAATTTTAATCATTCTAAAATATAAATTCAGGATTATAAATTGAATTCCTATCTGAAACTAGGATTTTTAAAAGTAAATTCATTTTCTTTAGTTAAGTATTGTGTTGGAAATTCTGATTTAAAGGTTTTGGGAATTATGGGTTGCCTCAGGCAATCCAGTGGACATGGAAGTTCGTGGTGCTTCCTGGAGGTGCATGGGTGGTCGGGTGTTTGGCAAAATTGGGTGGAGGATGAGCAGTGGCAAGTGGAAAGTGCGGTGGTGAAATTTTGGATGCAACCCTAGTTTTAACGGTTTGGGATAATTCGATCATTTCTCCCTTTTTAGTTGATCGAGTGTATCGTGGTTCTGGGAAATGGAAGGTGGGAGATTGTCGAGTTGTTGGCCGGAGTGGTATAAACTCCGGTGGTCTTGGTCGCGAGAACGGCGATGTTTCAGGTTTCGAGGGGGAATGCCTGTTGCGTTTCCAGATTTGGGTTAGGCTTCGAGTTTTGGTTTCGAGATGATGCAGTGGGATTTGGGGGTTGTGTTGTGGTCGTGGATTGATCGGCGAGGGGTGGCGACTCTGGTGAGTGGCCGGAAGCGGCTGAAGGCACGGTGCACGTGCACCGTGCCATTGAAGTTATGTTGAGCTTTGGGTTGTGCAGAGTTTTTTTTAGCTAGGGAAAAACTCGGGTTCTTCTAGTGCATAACTCGAAGTAAGGGAAAGGAGGTCTCGGTGCAGTTTTTGGTTTGAGTGAGTAAATTGTTGTTCAGGTTTTTTTTGCAGAAGCCTGGAAACAGAATTTGTTTTCTTTTCAACAAATTCCAATGTAACCTATTCAAAAATAAACAATGGATTTAAACTAAGCTAAAATTCAGTTGTAGTATAAACTCGAACCTATATTTTGAAATCTAAAATACAGTTTAAATATTTAAATAAGTTTCAGGTCTACAAACCTGAAATTTCCAGATTTTTTTTTTAAAAAAAAAAAAAAAAAATCTAAATTCTGAAACAAAACTCTAACAGGAGTTTAAATTTGAATTTTTAAAGTATAGTTCAAATGAATATTGAATCTTAAGATTTTAAAATAGATTTGGATGTGAAAATCGAGTTTCTAATTTAAGTTATTAAAAGAAGTTTAGATCAAAGTTTTAAAATTCAAGAGAAATTGACGGAATTACTTAAAATCCAAATCTAAAGCTTAAATCAGTTTTTAAATATGAATAAGTTCAAATAAAATAGTTTTGAAAAGAGAATTGGTTTCAATAAATATTTAACTTGAATTTGAAGATTCTTTTATTAAAGATTTTTTTGAATGAAAAGTAAATAAATTGTTTAACGTGAAATTGCAAGTTAAAATATAAATGTATTTTGGGAATTTAAATTTAAATTAAGATTCAAGTAGTCTAGTTTAAAGGATTTTCTTATATAAGTTCATATGTAAATAATAAATGTTATTTACATTTATTTAAAAGATTCTATTGAAGTTAAATTTGATAATGTTTAAAATAATAATCATTTTGAATTTTAGAATTCAAATGATATTTGAATTTAAATCTAAAATGTAATGTTGATAAAGTCATTAATAAAGAAATAAATTATTGTAAAAATAAAAGGTTAATTAAGAAATGACTTGTGTATTAATAGTTTAGATTAATTTAAAATTTAAAATTAATTAAGAAAGTAATGCAAGAAATGTTATTAGTTAATAAAGATAATTAACTAAAGATTTCTAATTAATTAATCAATTAATGTGATAAATTTTGATAATTAATCAGATTAATTAGATAATCTATTGTAGGTGGTTAAGTGAAATTACTTAATAAAAGTAATTAGGAGATTAATTACTTATTGTAATTAATTTTGATTAAATGATTAATTTAAGTTAATTAATTTAGTTAATCAATTTAAGAAAATCATTTGATAATTGATAAGTATAACGACTTAGTGCATTCAATGGAGCAGAATTACTTACGGAAGTAATTAATGTTAATTACTGAATGTAATTAATGAAAGATGATATGTTAATGAAGTAATTTGGATAATTACTTTTGTAATTAAATCAGAGGATTAATTAATGGAGATAATTAATTATGGAATAATTAATTTATTAATAGAAGTAATTAACGATAGTTAATTACTGGTTGACATTGATCAAGGGTGATTAATAATTGTGTTTAATTAAAGATTAATCGCTTAATGTAATTAATTTAAATAAAGATTTATTTAAATTTAAATAAGAGATCATTAATTAATTAATATAATTAATGATGTAAATTAAGAATTGGTTAATTAAGAAATACTTAATAATGTGGTGATTAATTGATGTAATTAATTAAGAATAAATGTAATCAATTCTAAATGTAGTAATTTAATGTTAATTACTATAAATGATTTAGGAGAATTAATTTGTGAATTAATTAAAGACTAATAACCAATTGTAATTAGTGAATGATTAACCAAGATGTTTAATCAAGATAATTATTTAGAAGATGGTTAATTAATTTGATTTATAATTAATTAAATGGTCGTATAAGCAGGATTTATAGATGAAGTAATTAATTTAATTTACTTTAAATTAATTAGAGATTGAAGTAGTTAATTTAATTCATTTTAAATTAATTACAAATGGTATGATTATAAATCATTGCTTATGGATGAATGATATTGATATTTCATTTGATGATGTGATCTGGCATGGATGCCTGGTTTAAGTATGATAAAATTTAATTATCTGTTTGGATGATAATATTGATTATCTGTTTATAAGATTATCTGTGATTATTTACTGTGATATTATGAATTATCCTTCTGTGTGTATGTTGATTATATTGAATTAAACTGTTAAGACTAAATAGACAACTTGGCCTTAAAAGACACGTTTTGGATTTCGATGAGACCGGGATCGGGTTTTCCGCATTAGGAACATCCGAAAACCACATCGATTCCAAATTAACGATAGGTCGTGAATCTGAAAGTGAAGATGAAGATTCAGAAAATGCAAGGGTTATCGTCGTTAACTCTGAGGGTGATTCCAAAATGAGTGTAACGAGATAATGCCTTCGGTTTCGTTCGAATCCGGAACGAACTTGTATGGATTGAATGCTTTCAACACATCGTCAGGCGGGCGATGAGCATTCTAAGAAAATATGTTCTTTAAAGGTAATCGCAGCCTCAAGCCTCATCAACCGGGAATGGCTAAAACAGGGGAGGTGCAGCAAGGTTAGGTGGGTCATGCCCAAGCAGGACAAGGATATTCCCCTGTCTAGATGTCCCTTTATTTTTCGGCTGTGTGGGCGGTTGATTGCAACAACTGCCGGGGTTTATCTTGTTCGGGACTATTCAGTAAGGAATGGTTCCGGCCTTGTGTTGCAGGGGATGAAGGGAGTAATCCTCGGTACGGTGATCTAGGCCCCGTACTGTGACGGGCGGTACCCCAGTAGCCCTGCCATTGTATGGAATCCACAATCCAATAAGTGCCAACGGTTTTGATTGTATTACCCACTTCGGTGGCTAGTAGCTGGAATTTAATAAATGTAACAATTTCGGCTATTTTCTATTTACTTGAAAACCCTAGACCTATTATAATATCACAAAATTTCCTATCAAATGTTTTGGTTAGCGTAAGGTAAAAACTTTTCCATGTTTATGTGTGGGAAGTCTTACGTGATACCTTTTTGTTTTCAAAAGATTTTCAAAGTTAAGCAACTTAAACCTGTTACTCATACCAGACCCATGTCTGACCCGAAGTTTATTTTGTTTTTCATAAACTCTCGGGTACCCAAATTTTTACGGGTAGCCAAGGGATTCAGGTTAGCTTTGATGAGTTCTGGAGGAGCAATGGAGCAGGTGGCTTCAGCGTTGTAGATATATATATATATATATATATAATTCCGCTGTGTTGGTATCTCTGAGTCTTATTGTTGAGCTGTAATGTATTGAGTTGTATTAACTAGACAGGTATTTATAACTGTCTAGTATGTGATGTATTGTTTGTATAACTCTGATTGATGTTGTAAATTATGTAAATATTTATGTGATTAATATAATTTATTCGTTCCGCTGTGAGATTCTGATGTTGTTGTTCTTTCTTCTCTATCTTTTCTACTTTCTCACCCCTTTCTTTCTTAAAGACGATACGTCTTCCTGGGCGTAGGAAGTCGGGTCGTCACACTTGGTATCAGAGCGCTAGGTTGAGTAAATACCTAGGCTCTAAAGTGTTTTCTTTCTAGAGAGAGAGTATTTGTAATTTTGATATATATATTTATATATTTATTTTTACCTATTTGTTGGGTTACTTGTTCGGGTTTTCCAACAAACTATAAAGGTAGATAGGGTAGTGGTGTGTGTAACACGACTACCAATAGTTGGAGTTTATATGATTGAGGTTGGAAGTGTATTTGTCGAGACTGTAGACCCATTACCGTCTCGAGTAAACTTTGGACGGTGTAAGGATTTCATTGATCTCTGAAGGAAACTTGTTAAGGTTCGGAGTCCTTTTTGAAGTGTAGTTTGGTTGAGCTAGAGTTTGGATCTATCAGGTGGACAGAAGTAAGTCATGATATCTTGATACATCAAGGTGTAGTAGCTGTGTGATGAGACGCAGTGACTATGGATGTCTCCGAAGATATTTCTTTGGAACAAGTTAATGAAGTGTATCTGTTCGAGGTTGTCGCTGTGTTCAGTTGGGTGTTCCTGTTTGTTTTGGAGTCCAAGTTTCTCGAAGAGCTTTGGATTAAGTAGTCTTTGGCTTCTGGGTCAGCAGTGGAGTTTAGAAGCTGCAGAGTGATTCCATTTCTTCGATGGATTGGCCACATGAGCGTAAGCTATTTTGTTTGAGAGAGAGCAGTATATTTGGAATTAGGCTGGATTGATCGCAAAAGTGACTTGCGATAATTTGAGTGTTCTCTTGTGTTTCAAAGATATTTTTCTGGATGTCTTCGAGAAGTCAGAGTCTGGTGAGCATCTGAAGATTGAGTTTGGTATCGACTGGATTCCAGAAGTGATACCAATTGTTCAGCTTAGTAATAGGATGATTTTTGGAGTTTGGTGAAGTAGCTTGGATTTTTGAGGAACTTCTACGATTTCTTTTTGGATCTGGAGAACCCTAATGTTGGAATGTGTTGTCCAGTCTGTGTTTGTGATCGTCATCAGCATTTTCATCTGCTCAGTCAGAGTTGCGTAATGGAAGCATGGTGGCAGCTATTTTAAAGTGGAAGCAATTGGATGTTGTAGTGTTTGGATTGGAAGAGTTTTCTACAGGGAATTTTTCAGGATCTGAGGCCAGATTTGGAATGCATCTGTTTTATCTCTTCTGGATGAGAGGAGTGAGATCTGTCTTTTGATTTTGGATTAGAATTGTGTTCTGAGTTTTGGTCGATCTTGGGAAGATCATTTTGTTGGATTGTTTTTGGTCCAATTTATTTCTAGGAGCATCAGCAAGCGTTGAGCTGATCGGGAAAGCTGAAGGAAGCCCAGGATCGTCCGAGGAGTTTTGTGGATAAGATACGAAGGAATTTGGATTTCGAAGTCGGAGATATGATTTTGGATAAGTGTTTGGTCTTCAGGATTGGATTGTCAGTTTGGATAACTGGAATTCGTTGTGTTTCACGTATCTCTGAGGGAGTACGTGTAAGATCTATCTCTGGTTGTAGAATCAGCAGTTCTGGGATGTTGGTTGTTGATTCAGACTTGTCTGTAGTCTGATATCCTGTCTTGTTTGTAGATCTAGATGAGTGGAAGCTCAGTAGCTTAGTAGTACTGTTTGATTGGATTCTGTAGGGCGAGTAACCCGGTATTTATGCCTGGGGAACTCTAGGTAGATCTATCCTGATTTTGTCTGGATAATTAGTTTTGGGTGTTTGGATGAATTGGTTGCTATGGTTGTTAGCATATGATTAATATATGCTTATGTTTTAAAATTAAATATTTAAGAAGATTATTAAATCACCTTTGTTTAAATTTCGGGGACGAAATTCTTTTAAGGGGGGAAGAATGTGACATCCCAGAAATTTGGGGCAATATTTATTTAATAATCTACATTAAAAATTAAATTGATTTAATAATATTTGTTAATAATATTTGAATTGATTTAATAATCTTCCTTTAAACAAATATTTAACTGATAATTTATCTTTTAAAAGCTAATTTAAATTGTTTCTATTTATAATGTATATGTGTATATTGGTATATATTATAAATAGATCAGTTTTGTTTTTAAATTAATAAATAAAGTTATGTTTTCTAATCTACTATTTTTGATAATTTGGAAATTTAATATTGAATAAACAATAATATGATCTTTAAAATACTCAAGATAAAGTTTAATTTGTTTAAAATGATTTTTAGCCTAGAGTTTAAATTTAAATAAAAAGATTGTTTTGTTCTTTTTACTTCAACTTTATAAAATAAGCAATTCATTTTTGTAGTGATTTCATTTATGAATCATTTTAAATTAGTAATGAGTGATTTTTTTTAAACAATAACAATAATGCAATATTTTTACAAATAGATTTTAATATAAAAGGAATCGTTATTTTAAATTCATTTATATATATATATATATATATATATATATATATATATATATATATATATATATATATATATATATATGTTTTGGAAAGCTATGTTTTGAAATATAAAATAAAATTTTATAAATATTAATGTAAGTATGAAGGGAATAATAAGTAAATAAAGTAATAAACCAAAACAAATGACTAAAACAATTTTTTTTATATAACTAAACAAAAGAATAATGTGTACATAAAGACTAAAAACAAACAAGGCTTTGTATAAATAAATAATTAGTGAGGCCTGTAGTAGTTTCAAAGGCAAGTATAAGTAGTCTGTAAATAGTTCTGCAAGGAAGTCTCAGGAAAGAAACATCTTTGTACAAAACAAGGTATAAAATATAAACAAAATAAGATATCTATGTACATAAGTACAAAAAGTTTAGGCAGGGAGGTAAAAATGTATAGGCCTGTAAAGTTGTGATGCAAAGGCAAGTAAACAAAGTACTTAAAACATTAAATGCTAGCATAGCTTTGGTCAATTCAAATTTTCTTAAAAATCAACTCAGCCCCCAAAACCAAATCTTGCCTGATAAGCTAAAAATAAAATCTCTGAGCAATCAGAAAATGTTTGTACAAGCTTATACATACCCTGTAAACTCATTTCTATATATCTCTCCTTGTTTCATTCGATCATCAAAACAATTGCAAACCAGAGATGAAGTAAAGTCTGCAACTTTTCTATCAAAAGTTCATATAAATAACCTGTAAACCAGGATTGTTCAAGTGCAATCTGAGGCTAGAATATCAAAGCAAGCTTTCCAGTTTCTAATGTTTCAATCAAGACTAAGCTTTCAGAAATTTAAAACAACAATCAAACAAGATGATTGGAAAAAAAAAAAAGGTTTAAGCTATCTGTTTTCAAAACAAAAGAAGGCTATGTTCTTCAAAGTTTCAGGTGAGTAACTTAAATTTTAAAATACTTAAGTATATATGTTGCTTAATTATGGTTTGATATGTGAATATATTTTAATGCATTTCTGAGTATGTGTTACTGCATGTATGTGAGTTGACATCCTGGAATCACCACTGTTTAAAAGAGTGAATAACATTTTTCTAAATAACTTAAGTTTAAACTTGTTGCAGATAAATATTGAATGCTTGAAAATATTTGGATGAATATTTATGCGACCATTCTCTGTGTATTTGTGAGTGCAATATCTGCATATTGAATACCCTGTAAGACCATCTTGTTTAGAGTTCTCAAGTTCATATCTTATTTCAAAAATCATTACTGCTTGATCTAGTGATTATTAGGACTTAGTATCTTAACAAGATATGTTTGTGTGACCATAAAGTAAATTTTAAATTTTGTATCTTAATTAAATAAAGTAACACTGTTCTATAAAAAGACCAAGAACAGTTGATGATTGATATAAGTGAAATTTTAATCATTCTAAAATATAAATTCAGGATTATAAATTGAATTCCTATCTGAAACTAGGATTTTTAAAAGTAAATTCATTTTCTTTAGTTAAGTATTGTGTTGGAAATTCTGATTTAAAGGTTTTGGGAATTATGGGTTGCCTCAGGCAATCCAGTGGACATGGAAGTTCGTGGTGCTTCCTGGAGGTGCATGGGTGGTCGGGTGTTTGGCAAAATTGGGTGGAGGATGAGCAGTGGCAAGTGGAAAGTGCGGTGGTGAAATTTTGGATGCAACCCTAGTTTTAACGGTTTGGGATAATTCGATCATTTCTCCCTTTTTAGTTGATCGAGTGTATCGTGGTTCTGGGAAATGGAAGGTGGGAGATTGTCGAGTTGTTGGCCGGAGTGGTATAAACTCCGGTGGTCTTGGTCGCGAGAACGGCGATGTTTCAGGTTTCGAGGGGGAATGCCTGTTGCGTTTCCAGATTTGGGTTAGGCTTCGAGTTGGTTTCGAGATGATGCAGTGGGATTTGGGGGTTGTGTTGTGGTCGTGGATTGATCGGCGAGGGGTGGCGACTCTGGTGAGTGGCCGGAAGCGGCTGAAGGCACGGTGCACGTGCACCGTGCCATTGAAGTTATGTTGAGCTTTGGGTTGTGCAGAGTTTTTTTTAGCTAGGGAAAAACTCGGGTTCTTCTAGTGCATAACTCGAAGTAAGGGAAAGGAGGTCTCGGTGCAGTTTTTGGTTTGAGTGAGTAAATTGTTGTTCAGGTTTTTTTTGCAGAAGCCTGGAAACAGAATTTGTTTTCTTTTCAACAAATTCCAATGTAACCTATTCAAAAATAAACAATGGATTTAAACTAAGCTAAAATTCAGTTGTAGTATAAACTCGAACCTATATTTTGAAATCTAAAATACAGTTTAAATATTTAAATAAGTTTCAGGTCTACAAACCTGAAATTTCCAGATTTTTTTTTTTTAAAAAAAAAAATCTAAATTCTGAAACAAAACTCTAACAGGAGTTTAAATTTGAATTTTTAAAGTATAGTTCAAATGAATATTGAATCTTAAGATTTTAAAATAGATTTGGATGTGAAAATCGAGTTTCTAATTTAAGTTATTAAAAGAAGTTTAGATCAAAGTTTTAAAATTCAAGAGAAATTGACGGAATTACTTAAAATCCAAATCTAAAGCTTAAATCAGTTTTTAAATATGAATAAGTTCAAATAAAATAGTTTTGAAAAGAGAATTGGTTTCAATAAATATTTAACTTGAATTTGAAGATTCTTTTATTAAAGATTTTTTTGAATGAAAAGTAAATAAATTGTTTAACGTGAAATTGCAAGTTAAAATATAAATGTATTTTGGGAATTTAAATTTAAATTAAGATTCAAGTAGTCTAGTTTAAAGGATTTTCTTATATAAGTTCATATGTAAATAATAAATGTTATTTACATTTATTTAAAAGATTCTATTGAAGTTAAATTTGATAATGTTTAAAATAATAATCATTTTGAATTTTAGAATTCAAATGATATTTGAATTTAAATCTAAAATGTAATGTTGATAAAGTCATTAATAAAGAAATAAATTATTGTAAAAATAAAAGGTTAATTAAGAAATGATTTGTGTATTAATAGTTTAGATTAATTTAAAATTTAAAATTAATTAAGAAAGTAATGCAAGAAATGTTATTAGTTAATAAAGATAATTAACTAAAGATTTCTAATTAATTAATCAATTAATGTGATAAATTTTGATAATTAATCAGATTAATTAGATAATCTATTGTAGGTGGTTAAGTGAAATTACTTAATAAAAGTAATTAGGAGATTAATTACTTATTGTAATTAATTTTGATTAAATGATTAATTTAAGTTAATTAATTTAGTTAATCAATTTAAGAAAATCATTTGATAATTGATAAGTATAACGACTTAGTGCATTCAATGGAGCAGAATTACTTACGGAAGTAATTAATGTTAATTACTGAATGTAATTAATGAAAGATGATATGTTAATGAAGTAATTTGGATAATTACTTTTGTAATTAAATCAGAGGATTAATTAATGGAGATAATTAATTATGGAATAATTAATTTATTAATAGAAGTAATTAACGATAGTTAATTACTGGTTGACATTGATCAAGGGTGATTAATAATTGTGTTTAATTAAAGATTAATCGCTTAATGTAATTAATTTAAATAAAGATTTATTTAAATTTAAATAAGAGATCATTAATTAATTAATATAATTAATGATGTAAATTAAGAATTGGTTAATTAAGAAATACTTAATAATGTGGTGATTAATTGATGTAATTAATTAAGAATAAATGTAATCAATTCTAAATGTAGTAATTTAATGTTAATTACTATAAATGATTTAGGAGAATTAATTTGTGAATTAATTAAAGACTAATAACCAATTGTAATTAGTGAATGATTAACCAAGATGTTTAATCAAGATAATTATTTAGAAGATGGTTAATTAATTTGATTTATAATTAATTAAATGGTCGTATAAGCAGGATTTATAGATGAAGTAATTAATTTAATTTACTTTAAATTAATTAGAGATTGAAGTAGTTAATTTAATTCATTTTAAATTAATTACAAATGGTATGATTATAAATCATTGCTTATGGATGAATGATATTGATATTTCATTTGATGATGTGATCTGGCATGGATGCCTGGTTTAAGTATGATAAAATTTAATTATCTGTTTGGATGATAATATTGATTATCTGTTTATAAGATTATCTGTGATTATTTACTGTGATATTATGAATTATCCTTCTGTGTGTATGTTGATTATATTGAATTAAACTGTTAAGACTAAATAGACAACTTGGCCTTAAAAGACACGTTTTGGATTTCGATGAGACCGGGATCGGGTTTTCCGCATTAGGAACATCCGAAAACCACATCGATTCCAAATTAACGATAGGTCGTGAATCTGAAAGTGAAGATGAAGATTCAGAAAATGCAAGGGTTATCGTCGTTAACTCTGAGGGTGATTCCAAAATGAGTGTAACGAGATAATGCCTTCGGTTTCGTTCGAATCCGGAACGAACTTGTATGGATTGAATGCTTTCAACACATCGTCAGGCGGGCGATGAGCATTCTAAGAAAATATGTTCTTTAAAGGTAATCGCAGCCTCAAGCCTCATCAACCGGGAATGGCTAAAACAGGGGAGGTGCAGCAAGGTTAGGTGGGTCATGCCCAAGCAGGACAAGGATATTCCCCTGTCTAGATGTCCCTTTATTTTTCGGCTGTGTGGGCGGTTGATTGCAACAACTGCCGGGGTTTATCTTGTTCGGGACTATTCAGTAAGGAATGGTTCCGGCCTTGTGTTGCAGGGGATGAAGGGAGTAATCCTCGGTACGGTGATCTAGGCCCCGTACTGTGACGGGCGGTACCCCAGTAGCCCTGCCATTGTATGGAATCCACAATCCAATAAGTGCCAACGGTTTTGATTGTATTACCCACTTCGGTGGCTAGTAGCTGGAATTTAATAAATGTAACAATTTCGGCTATTTTCTATTTACTTGAAAACCCTAGACCTATTATAATATCACAAAATTTCCTATCAAATGTTTTGGTTAGCGTAAGGTAAAAACTTTTCCATGTTTATGTGTGGGAAGTCTTACGTGATACCTTTTTGTTTTCAAAAGATTTTCAAAGTTAAGCAACTTAAACCTGTTACTCATACCAGACCCATGTCTGACCCGAAGTTTATTTTTGTTTTTCATAAACTCTCGGGTACCCAAATTTTTACGGGTAGCCAAGGGATTCAGGTTAGCTTTGATGAGTTCTGGAGGAGCAATGGAGCAGGTGGCTTCAGCGTTGTAGATATATATATATATATATAATTCCGCTGTGTTGGTATCTCTGAGTCTTATTGTTGAGCTGTAATGTATTGAGTTGTATTAACTAGACAGGTATTTATAACTGTCAAGTATGTGATGTATTGTTTGTATAACTCTGATTGATGTTGTAAATTATGTAAATATTTATGTGATTAATATAATTTATTCGTTCCGCTGTGAGATTCTGATGTTGTTGTTCTTTCTTCTCTATCTTTTCTACTTTCTCACCCCTTTCTTTCTTAAAGACGATACGTCTTCCTGGGCGTAGGAAGTCGGGTCGTCACATTTGGAATCTCAATTATTTCATATTAAAATAGTAGAATTTGTAGGATGGGCATAAATCACAACACAGCATGGAAACCGCCAGCATCGGATAGTAAAAAGGGTGCGAAAACCCACACTGAACCTTCTAACCAAAGCAAATATCCTAAACTAGACCGATTCGCATCGGTACAGTTCAGTTGCAATTTGGACGACTGAACCGACTATATTAAAATGGACCAAGCCGAGTATTTACACTAGTGATCTTATGATAAAAATATAAGCAACTCCTATCTCATTTTATATTCTAACGATGTATACTCTATTTTTAGCTTATATTGATAATAATCGTTGTTATAAAGGAAGAAGTTATAATTTTAGTATGATATTTTTCATCTCATTTTTATGGATAAATACTAATTATAATCCTATTCTAGTCACTTACTTAATGTTTATGCATTGATCAACATTGATGATTGGTTAACCAACTAAAAAAATCTCATTTGTAATGTCAAATTGAATTAATCATACAATTATGAACTAATCTTCATTTCAGTGTAACATTTTTTGTTTTAACCTTTAAGTATAAAAGCTTCACACGGTTGCCTTCGTAAATTGATTGTTGATGGAAGAAATTCTCTTATTTCATATTTGATACGGGTTCCAACTAGACCAAACCAAAACCAGACCGTATTACATTAAACTAAACCAAAATCGAACCATTCAAAAGATTAGTATAATTATTTGTATTTTTGTTAACCATTTGATGCGGTGTGGAAGCGGTTTGGGCTTCAAACCACACCAAACTGACCCATGCCCAACCCTAAGAATTTGTGTAATTATTGAAATTTAATATTTTGCATTCTATTCCTTTTCTCTTTTAATGTGATTAAGCATTCTGAAAAGAAAAAAAGTTAGGAAATGGTGTGTATATTACAAATTCTCATATTTATAGTTTGCACTGTTTATTCCACAATTTAATATAAACCTTTTTTCATTCTATAAGTAAAAGTTGAATAGAGTGTAAAAGGGTTTAAATGGTAAATTCTATTGATGTCGATTCTACTATTTTAATATAAAATAAGTTTGGTAATTGATTCTATTATCTTATACAAGTCTATAGTTGGGCTAAGGATATTACCTAATTTGCATGGTATGGAGTTAGACTTGTATAAATTGGAAGTTTTGACATTTAAAACATTAGTAAAGGATGCAATCTTCACATGCTTAGGAATATTTTAGTTACTATTTTATATAGATATATCAGCATATGAATAACATATAATTAATAATGTATTAATTGCGTAGTAAATAGGTTAGTAATTTATTAAAACCTCCTTAGGAAAGAAGTTGGGATAATTATAGGAAATAGTTTAGAATTAGAGGCGAAAAATGAAGATTTCCGTATAAAGCCTCAATGGAGAATGTGATGAGGTATATATGGTAGTATAGGAGAGTGGAAATTATAACCAAGTCATAGGGATGCGAGGTCAATCAAACGCATACAAAAATCTGCCTAGCTAATCTGGCTACCAGCGGTGTGACCTTGGGCTCATGTGAGACAACGCCAATAATAAGTACCTATAGAAGACACGAGGTTAGTCCTAAATTCTATAGGGTAAGCCTACCTACTTAATCTGGCCAGCAATACCTACGAATAGTCAGATTAACGCGAGACGTCATAGTTTGGTTTACGGGTCATAATACGTAGGACCTACTATGAGGATCGAGGGTAGAAAGTAGTTGTTATAGGGTCTGCCTATCCCTAATTAGAAATTATAAATGGTTTGGGTTGGCATTTAGGCACGGTAGTAGGAAAACTCAAGAAGGATCCACTTTGGGTTCAAGGTATTAAGTTATTAATTTAGGGTTCGCCTTTTCCACAAAGAAGTGTTAAGTGGCTTGATGAGATTCCATGTGATGTTAACTAGAGAGTACCAGAGAGGGGCTCGCCTTGGGTTAGGTATTAAATGATGGGGACCTACTTAAGATATATGTACTAAATGGTCAAAGTCTGCCTAATTTCCATTGAAAAGGTATTAAGTGGCATGAGTACTTTCTCTCACATTGTTAGGACAAGATTGGCGGTAGATGTATCGGACTGGGAATGACATTGTTTTTGCAGTTGAAAGTAAGTTACATAATTGGGTTAGTAAAGTGTAAGTTATAAGATTGGACTGGAAAAGGCTTTGAGCTTATAGTTGGAGGTATTTTTAAGAAATATAGTTAGGATGCGTAAGACATATTCTTGTCAAAATTATACTGCCTAAGTATTATTATGGTTGATTTTATTCACCATATATTGTTGTTCTGACCCCTCTTCATTACAACATAGGATAGAGAAGGCGATGTAGATTTAGGAGATGAAGGCAGAGATGGAGTCTTTGTGGCAGTTATCAATCTACTTATGTTTATATATTTGATGTACCCATTACAAACATAATGTTATTGTATTTTGAGCTATTCTACTACATATATTGGGATGTTATGTTTTGTTTTAGAATTTGAATTTTTATAAAATGGGTACTATTTCTAATATTATATTTTATCCTTTCCACTATGAGATTCTGATAGCATTAGTATATAGCTCTGTGTATTTTTCAATTTTACCAACCAACAATCAGTTTTGAAATGGGCCTGATGCCCGATGGGTCTTTTCTAGGTCGAAAATAAGGCCCGTTTTGAAGCGGGTTATTGCATTTGGTATCAAAGTTTAGGTTGCCTAATCAATGGGTATAGCTATAGTATGACTGCAAACTTGTTATTTTTGAAAGTATTTTTCAAAAACCCTACTACAAACACACACACACTATTTTGAACATACGCAAATACACAAGGAAAATCTCTTATTTCAGCATATAATACTATCTTATGAAATTGTAACTAAAAGTTTAAAACTAAAAATCATTTATTATGGCTGAAAATTGTTACCTAGAGGCTAGGAAACCCTCTACCTAAGGGATACACACTATTCGAGGGATGCCTCAATGGTTCAGGCAATGCGCATATAATGTAAGTTCTTATTCCTCAATAAGCTGCATCAGCAGCACCTTCTGCCCTGCCTGCTGAAACTATACCTTGCCCTATAGAAAGATGTGCAAGGACTTTTGAAATATAGGTGGAAAAGTGTATACGAGAGTTGAAGGTTTTATGGAAATGGAGACTTGGATTTAACGATTGTGAGCATATCTTTAAGGAGCTTAGATGGAAGGACCAGATTAAGAGATGCCTAAAATTGCTGGACTCTGGTAGCTAAGGAAAATGCTAAGAGAGTTACCATTTGGGTGGAGTTTAGAAACTGTTTTAAGTAATGATTTATGTTTAGTGCTGAGGTGAATTTGCAATTGGAAAGGTTTATACAACATAAGCGGGAAGACTCCACTTTGAAGGAGTATATCGATAGGTTCACAGATCTAGATAAGTTCGAAATGACTTCGATCGAGAT
Organism: Allium cepa; assembly: GCA_030765085.1. Classification (NCBI taxonomy): domain Eukaryota; kingdom Viridiplantae; phylum Streptophyta; class Magnoliopsida; order Asparagales; family Amaryllidaceae; genus Allium; species Allium cepa. Next base: position 516,687,447 of record CM060941.1, read on the forward strand.
CCCAATGAAAAAGGCCATGATGTTTGTGAAAGACTCGAATTCCCCACTTAGAGAGTTGCTTTTGACCCAAGTATCCATTGGCGCTATTTTTGAGATGTTAGTTTAGATGGATTTTCTTCAAACGGTTGGCTCGGAGGAGAAGGAGAAAATAGGATTGACGAAAACTAAGGTAGAGCTAAGAAGGGATAATTTTGGATGAACAAGAAGGCCAAAGGGAAGTTAAAGAAGGAAGGCATAACATGTTGGAGATGCCAAAAGAAAGGATACATCATCAGGGATTGTAAAGGGAGTTTGACAAGGGAAGAGTTCAAGAGGAAGTGATATCACTGGCATGAGGAGGGGGCTACAAGAATTGGTGCCTAAAGCTTCCAATGGAAGGGCAGAGTAGGCAAACGTATGCCATTGAGGCTATTCCTATCTCGTGTAGAACTCCTCTGAGAGATCAAAGAAAAGTTGCAATGGAAGGTACAACTATTATTTCTGGGAATACTACTCATATCTTATTTGACTGGAAAGAATCACATTCATTCACAGACTATAGTTAACTCGTTAAGTATAAAAACCTTATTTTTCACTGACCCAATAGTAGTATCAAATTCTATTGGGGGTTGACACATATTTCCTTAATTTGCAAAGATCTAGTTGCGGAAATATGTAAAGTCGATTTTACATGTAACGCATGGGTTCTTAGTTTTAAAGGGTATAGGCTTATCCTAGGGATGGAATGGTTATATTATTATTGGGCTATTTTAGATTGTGATAGAAGAACTGTATGGTTAAGGAGTTGTAAGGGGTGAGATATAGATGTTCGTTATACACCTCCAAACTCAGTCAAGTTAAGCACTTATATACGATAATCTTTTCATAATATGAGCTCTCATCTACACCCATAATTTGATAATTTCTTGACATCTTGAGGATGCCTATAGTCCCACACCCTGAAGGGAAATCGAGTTTATGATTGATTTGGAGAAAGGATGCTTGACCTATCACTTTGTTATTAAGACACATAGCCCACCAAAGGAAGGTGAGAGTTGGATAAGTATATTTCAAAGCTATTGTGGAGAGGATTCATCCATCAAAGTACTTTTGAAAGGGGATGTAACAATCTTTCTTTCTTACACCTAAATATGATACTTAACACATCTAGGGTATTCATGTGTTGATCATTAAGTGCCCGAAAGACAGGTCATTACGGATGAGAAAAAAGAAATATAGAATAGATAAGGAGAAACTAAACAACCATAGAATCTCACAAGGCAATCGAATAACATATATTAATCAACATAATTCTTTACAAATTATTTCCAAAATGATACATCAGAGTCATACTAATACAAATCCTAAACTAGGATAGTTATAACAGTCTGTCCCTACCTAACTGATATAATGTATATATAAATAGTGGAAATAAGATAATTACTAGCTATTGGTGAAGCCTCCTGCTCTAAGTTCCTCCAAGATGCATCCAGGGAAAACCTAAACTACTTTGCTACCCATAAAAATTTGAGCACCCAAGAGTTTTAGGGAAAGATAATAAAACTCTAGGTTAGACATGGGTCTGGTGTAAGTAAACTCAAATAACTGAATTATTATGTCTTAAACCCTCTTAAATCAAAGGTATCTCATATGACCACGTGGCACATGAATACGGACAAGTTTCTAACTTATGATAACCAAAACACTTTTATAGAAAACCTAGTGATATTATAATAATGTTTAATGGTTCAAGTAAAATATGAACACAACCAAAATGCTTACGTCTCACATTTCAACATACTTGAGTACATCTAAAATCGTAAAGGCTTGTATTGGAGAATGGATTTCATACTATGACAAGGTAAGGAACTACCCATCGATTGTACATCATAGATAAAATGCACCAGGATCTGACAAGAACATCTTGTACCCATGCCATACAGGATTGGCCTACCATTTGACCGGTAGTACCAAATATGATCATCCCTTCGTTTGGGCCTCGAAGCATACACGAGTGGATAGTAACCGATCTAGATTTGAAATGACCATACCCTAATGGGTGCGACCCACATGGCCCTGCCGCATGCCTAATTTCTTTCATTTCCCAGTTGATGAGGCTTGAGGAAACGTTTTACCTTTATTTAGGACTTCCCAATTAGATTAATAAACTTCCCACCAGGCATCAATGCAACGCTAGAATTCATCCATACAAGTTCATTCTGGGAATGAACGACACCGAAGGAACTACTTCTACTACTTCCTTTTCGGGGATCCCATCTAGGATTAATAAAAAAATAGCCTTTGCACTTCAATGCTTTATCTTCGATTCCATATTCTTTAACATGTCTTCAAGTCGAAACGCTTGAGTTGGATCGAAGTAGTTTTCGATAACATATCCGATCCCGGTCTCTTCGAAACTACTTTCGATAATTTCTGGTAAACTCAACCCTGGTACTTTAGGAAATAAACAGACAAAGATAAGAGTGGATATCACCTTCCAACCATTTGTGGATGGATTTCCTTATCATTTACCTTAGAAGAATAAAACAAATTTATACGTATAGGATAGCACCACCGATAGTAACTGATAATTTCCATGCTTCTCTTAGATATTTTCAAAGATACTTTTTGGTCCATATTTTGATAATCCGTTATTTAACTATAAAATAAACATGGATTTAAACATGGATTTAATCCCATATGGGATCCACAAAGCCTTTAGTAACTAATTTTTAGTTACTAAAATTACTTTATAAAACTTGATCAAAAGATCTTTACATAACATTATTTCCAAAACCCTTACTTCCCCTTTATACTTGAGAAAATATTTGTACTTATCTTATGGGTATAAGTAAATTATCAAAACATTTGTAAAATGTTTTCTTTCAAATTCCTTTTTGAAAACATTACTTACTATAAACCAATCCACTTATCCTATATAAAGTTCCCTTTTAAAAGCTCCCATCACGCTTAAATACCTTTATAAAATTCCAAAATCAATTTATAAAACACTTTTATAAGTCTACAAGTCAGTTTACAAAATTTCTTTGCAAACCTCTAGAAGCATTTATAAAACATTTCCCCATTTAAAACTCCTTTGATAAATCTTCTTTAAGAAAATTCCTTTACAAAAATATCTTTTGCAACTCATCCTTTTAAATCACTTTAAATAAACCTTTTTACTTAGTGAAACCTATTTTTATAAACAATTTATTATTTATAAATACCTTTATAAAATAATAATATAACTTAAAAAATCATTCATAAACCTTAAACCCAAATTGATTAAAGAATTGAAACTAATTCAAAACCATACTTATAATTTTCAAAAAGAGCTTAGCACTCCTATTGTACTTATTTAAGTTACCATTTACTTTTAATTTAATTCCAAGTCATTTATCAATTATTTACATAGGCCAACATACATGTAAATCAAATCCATTATCAAATCGGGGAATAACATTTTAATACAACTCAACTAATATATACAAGTCCAAATAACATAATAGCAGGATGGTAATTTTTGCTGCAAATTAATGTCCAAATAATTCACTGCTTATAGCAAAATGGGAATTTATTATATTAAATATATTTCCATACAATAAACAATTACATTATAGCAGAATGGAGATTTATTCGGCTAACAGATGACCAAACAATCGACTTATAGAAAAATGGGGATTTATTCTGATAACACATGTGTGCACAATCAAACCATTTACATAACTCATTCCCAATTGTTTATCTACTTAATTGTATTGATATTTGAATTGCTTTTGTTCAAAATCATCTTTGAAAAAGAAGTACCTTTAAAACAAATTTGGCCCTTGGAAAACAAGGACTAAAAACTTAAAGTTCCCTTCTAAAATTATTAATTACAAGTTAAACTCTTTATTTAAATCATAACCAATCTTAATTAATTCTTAACTTAATTTAGTTATAAATGAAGAAATAATTAAACAGTTAGTAACTAATTAAACAATAGTAACTATTATGTAATTAATTTAAACCCCTAATTTATCCTTTATTAATTATTAAATAATTATTTAAACCTTCAATTATAATTTAATTAATTAAAATAACCTTTAATTAAAACTTAATTTATAATTTAAATCTTAAATAAATAATTTATTTTAAATTAAAACCTTAATAAATTATTTAAAACAGTTGATTTATTTAAATAATTAACCTTATAGTTAATTAATAATTAATTAAAAATATATCATATACTTAAATTACATTTAATTAAAAATTAACCATACTTAATTAATAATTAATTATCTTTAAAAGATAATTAATTAGAAACTAAACTTCCTTAATTAAAGTTAATAAACCTTGTTTAATACTAAATTAATTATTAATTTTTAAAAACCTAATTAATTAATAATTAATTATTAAATCCTCAATTAACTTTTTAAAACATTATTATTAGGTTTATAAAAAATTTACAAAATGATTTAAATATGGAAACTTAAATTTGAAAAATTCGGATTTTATCGAAACTGCTTCCATAGCGATTATCGCTTTAGATGTCGTAATTTCAGAATTTGGACTTCATCTTAATTACCCCTTAAAACCCTTAACTTTTACTTTTAAGTTACCTTACACTCAGTAATAAGATTTGAAACAAAAGTAAGAATTAGAAACTTTTCAAAATCTTTTATTTAAAAAAACAATTTAAATAAAACAAACTTAACATAAGGAATCTCTATGTCCCATCTAAAATTCAAATTCAAAGATTTCATAGCATTCACACATACCATATGCCCATTATCACATGCTATACAATTCACATAAAGTAAATTCATGACTTCCATTTCCAAGTTTACACTACATCACATTTAAACACATATAACCACATATATAAGCATCAGAACAGTATTGTTTAAAACAAACATCCAACATACTTACCAATCATATATCATGCAAGTAATTATTCAACAAATGAGAGTTTAAACTTTTAGTTTAAAAACTAAAAGTTTAATCACCAAATTTTCAAAAACTTAGGCGTAACTTGGATTTTTGTAAACAAAGTTTGATTTTTGAACTTAGATTGAAATAGGCTTGGCCATGATATGTTTGGGCTCGGCCTAGTAGCCAATGGGCTTGGCCATATTTCACTTAGGCTCGGCCATGATGGCATTTTGGTATGGCCATGGTGTTTTAGGGGAGTGGAGGCTTAAATTTGAAAAAAGAACTGCTAAGAAATGGAAAAGGAGGAATTTAAACAACTTTGAATACATTTAAAGATTAAAGCTTTGATTTTAAAAAATTTAAAACCTAAAAACTAAAAGAAAACAAGCCATGGAAGTTTTATTCCAAGCTAGGAAAGTTTCCATTAGAAAATAGAATGAGAAAAAATGAGGAAAAAAATAAAAAACTTGCTTATATACTAAGTCACTAATTAAATTACTAATTTACCCTTATGTCCTTTAACCACCACACACTTGCTTCCATCTCATCACCCCTCTTCCCCACCCATGTACATCTGCCCCTAAGTAACCACCACCCCATCACATCCAAGCCAACATATTTTTAATGCAATGTACTTATGTTTCTAAATGTATGTTTATATATTAAAATATGTTTAACTCTTTTTATAAAATAATGAATCTTATCTGTGCGTGTGTGTAGTGCACTTACATATTCATATGCATTCAACATGTCTAAAACAATTTGTAATGTATGTATGTACATACAGAAGTATTATAATATTTCTGACAACTTTTGCTTATGGAAAATACAAAATTCGGAAAACAAATTCTGGTCACATTTTCAATCTTTCTTCGAACTAAATATTTTCGTAAAAAATCTTGCAAACTATTTCACCATCATTATTCATTTTAAAAAGAGTTTTATTTTAGTTATAAGACCTATTATTTGAATATTTAAAATTAATTAAATATTCACAAACCAAAGAGATAAAATTTCGGGTCGTTACATTCTTTCCTCCTTAAAAGAATTCCATCCTCGAAATTACACCTCAACCCATTCTAAAAAAACACTTAACACTATATATCAATTCGCACGATGTACGTAGATCGTTCTTATACAAAAATATGATTCGTTCGCTATTCGAATATATAGCTTTATTTTCGAAATAATATCGCTCACCCAATTTTCTAGTGCGGACTTTGATCAGGTTCCTTGATTAGGGACCTCTATTCTCATTACATAGCCATGTACTATGATAGAAAACATTGATCTCATACCAAAATCCTCATCCAAGTGCCCGCCGTCAAAAATCAAGTAATAGATCCTTATTTGGAATGGTGTGGAACATCTCAAAGCCGCATATTCGAATCTTAGAACATAATTATATGAAGTTATAAATGATCTACATCCAACTTACACACTTATTTAATTGGTTCTCCCTAATGCAGTTCTATTTCCATTAAATTATTTATGGAAACATTTAATAAAAACTAAACTTAGATTCAACTTAAATAATATGCCACTACATCCTAAGAGTATATACCACTACTTTATCCAACTATTCCATTTTGCACTTATTTCCCAAAGAAAACCCAAGATCCAAATATCCACTCTTATTTCAAAATCTTTTTTATATAAAACAATATATTTCAATCATAGAAAATATATATATATGTATAGTGCGAGTAACTCCAAGATGATACTAAGGAACTGCATACTACTAAACACGATCATACACATACTCAAGAGAAGTGTTTACCGTCCGAACACATCTCTTATCTAATTTTCAGTTATTTTCGAGCCACTCAAACTATTTAACTTAAGAATATAAATTTTGTTCCAAAATCCCATTTTTGAAACAATACTTCTCTTCCAACAAAACATTTATCACCAACTTGTTTTGGCTCGTTCGGATTTAAATTTGTTTCGAATGTACAAAGATAAAGAGAATAATATTCTAAGTACCCTATAGCGTTTTCCTTGGTTAACATTTTATCGTCACTTAGAAGATTACCCCGGTCATCACAAAACAACCAATACTCATTTTCCCAAACTAATCAAAAGAAAATGCTTCTTACTTAACATTTTTATCCCCAAAATTTTATTCTTAAACCAAAGTTGCTTTCAAATAATACTATTATTATCTTTCAAAACCTTGAAACATTTTCCAAAAGGCCCAAATTTTAAATTCTCAAGTTTCAACTTAAATTCTTTTAATCAAAAGACACCTTCTTATAAATCCATTTTACAAATTAACTTTTATAAAATCATCTTCCAAATATTTATTGCAAAAAAAATCAAACCTTTAATAAACATCCTTTTATTAAATCAATTTAACCCGACATTATAAATCGAACAGCTTATAGTCAAATTTTGAAACTTAATTCATAAGGTGTTCATTTCAATGTTTAACTAATTCCTAACCACCTAACCAATATCTTAAAAAGGGAAGCTATCTATACAGACCAACAATAGTTAATGCTCAACTGGACGAGCATGACTAAACAAACCTTAAAATATTATTATCTCCTAAAAACAACACCTCAAAAATAATATACTATACTATTTTGAAAATCATTCTTTATATATAAAATATCTTCTAGGTAAAATTATTTCATTTACCCAATTTCAAAATAATACTGTGTCAATTTGCCCAGCTCAAGTGTTTAGGAATACATGTCAACAACATTGATCAAGCGCGTTAACCAGAACTCATAAGCCACTCAATAGATTGAAAAACACAATATAATGTTTATATCACCAACAAATATGCGCTCTTACGTACTTGCAATCAAATTCATCAAAAGGCATTCCATTACCTTATCTCTTAATGAGTCACCCTAACAAAGCCAAGGTTCTAGCTTAACCTTACACTCTGATATCAAATGTAACGATCTTCGTTTCTTACACCTAAAGATGACATTTAATATATCCATAGTATTCATGTGCCAATCATTAAGCATCCGAAAGACAGATCATTAAGGGTGAAAAGAAATAAAGATAGAACAGATTAGGAGAGACTAAACAACCATATAGTCTCACAACACAACGGAATAACATATATTAATCAACATAATTCTTTACAAAGTCATTTCCAAAATGATACATCAGAGTCATACAAATACAAATTCTAACATAGGACAGTTATAACAGCCTGCCCCTACCTAACTGATACAATATACATATAAATAGCGGAAATAAGATAATTACTAGCTATCGATGAATCCTTTTGCTTCATGCTCCTCCAAGATGCATTCGGGGAAAACCTAAACTACTTTGTTGCCCATAAAAGTTTGAGCACCCAAGAGTTTTATGGAAAGAAAATAAAACTTCCGCTCAGACATAGTGCTGTAAGTAAACTCAAACAACTAAATTATTTTTGTTTTAAACCCTTTTAAAATCAAAGGTATCTCGTAAGACCTCGCCGCACATAAACATGGATGGGTTTTTACCTTACGATAACCATAACACTTTTATAGAAAACCCAATGATATTATAATAATTTCTAACGGTTCAAGTAAAATGTGAATATAGCTGAAATGCTTGTATCTCACATTCCAACATAGTTAGGTACATCTAAAACCGTAAAGGAATGTATTGGAAAATGGATTCCATGCTATGACAAGTAAGGAACTACCTTCCGATGGTATATCTCTAGATAAAATGCACCGGGGTCTGACTAGAATATCTTGTACCCCTACCACATAGAACTGGCCTACCACTTGACTAGTAGTATCAAATATGATCACCCGTCTGTTTAGGCCTCGAAGCATACATAAGTACGTAGTAACCAATCAACATTTGGAATGACCATACCCTAATAGGTGCATCCCACATGCCCTTACCACATGCCCGATTTTTGTTATTTCCCGGTTGATGAGGCTAGAGGCCACGTTACCTTTTTTAGCTTTCCCACTTGGAATGCTACACTGCCCTATAGGAATCAATGCAATCCTAACATTCATCCATGCAAGTTCGTTTTGGGATTGAATGAAACTGAAGGCACTACTTTTGTTACATTCTTTTAGGGCATCCCTTCCAGGATTAATAGCAAATAGCCCATGCACTTCAAAACTATATCTTTGATTCCATATTTTTCAAGATATGTTCAAGTCGAAACACTTGAGTTAGATTGAAGTGTTTTCTGAAAAACATATCCGATCTCGGTCTCTTCGAAACAAATTTTGATAATTTCCAGTAAAGACAACCTAGGTTCTTCAGGAAATAAACAGACAAAGATAACAATGGAGATCGCCTCCTAACCATTTATGGATGGATTTCCTTATCATTTACCCCAGAAGAATGAAATGAATTTATACGCACAGTATAGCACAACCGATAGTAATTGTACCATATAATTTCCATGTTTCTCCCAGATATTTTCAAAGTTACATTTTGGTCCAGATTTTGATAGTCGCTTATTTAAATATCAAATAAAAAACTTTCAAACATGGATTTAATTCCAAATGGGATCCACTAAGCCTTTATTAATTTAATCTTTAGTTAATAAAATCACTTTATGGAACTTGATCAAAAGATCTTTACATAACACTATTTCCAAAACCTTTACTTCCCTTTTATACTAGGGAAAATATTTATACTTGTCTTAGTGGTATGAGTATATTATCTAAACATTTGGAACATTCTATCTTTCAAATTCCTTCTTGAAAACATTACTTACTATAAATCAATTCACTTATCCTTCATAAAGTTCCCTTTTAAAAGCTCCCTTCACATTTAAATGCCTTTATAAATTTCCAAAATCTATTTATAAAACTGTGACGACCCGGAATTTTAAGCAATATCAAATTTAATAATCTTTGATAATAATTAAATTGATTTGATCATTTTACAATTGTAAATTGACAAGTTAATATTATTTTAAAGGCTGATGATAACAATCTGATGATGTCTATCAACATTTTTCTTAACAATATAAAATTTGGCAAATTCAATTCTTTTGAAATTTATAATATTTTAATTTGGAAATATTTATTTTTACAATTTAAAATTGATAAGATTTATTTTCCAGAAGCTAATCAAAATATTTTCTATTTATAATATATATGTATTGATATATCTTGTAAATAGGAAGTTTTTAATGTAATAAAAGTTTTTATTCAAATTGTAATATATATGAATGTATATATTATGATTTGGTTTGTGTTTCAAGATCTAATACAGTAATTATCAAATATAATGTTAAAATGTTTTTCTATTTGAAATGTGTATATATATTTATATATATATTTGAAATAGGAATTTTATTAATTTGAATTTAATAAGTATTTGAAAAACTTTAATAAATATATATATAGTAATTTGAAATGTTAATTTGATTTAATGTTTTTTGAAATGATATTTGAGATTTAAAATTTTAATAAAAAAATTAATTTCTTATTTATTATAAACATATACTCTAAGCTTTGGTTTTAAATTAAAGTTTCATTTGTTTTAATAGTCTTTCATTTTAATTTTAACATAAGATAAAATTGTTTTGAATTTTTTTTTATAAAGAGTTAAACTAAGTTTATCAAATTTATAAACAAGTGATAAAATTAAATTGATTTAAAATATAAGTTATTTATAAATGCCTATATGAATTTACTTTTAAAATATTTATTAAAGTCTAAAGTATATTTATATAAGATAAAATACACATTACTTACATATACACATTACATAAATATATGTATATAACTTAAATAAATTTATAAATAGGAAAATTAACATTTATAAAACATTAATTAGACATTAAAACAACACTTGTAAACATTATAATATATATTAAAAACACTTGTTAATCTTTGAGCTTAGGTGTTAGCAAATTAGAGTGATAATGGGACAAGTGTCACTTATTGTAAAAATCTAAAAATAAAATAAAAATATGGTTAAGAAAGAGTTTTAATTTCCAACTAATTCTTTTGTTCATTCTCAACTAAAATGAATGTAAATGCAAATCAAAAACAAAGTTCAAATGACCAAAAGAAGTAAAATCTGAAAATATGAAAACAAGAAGAAAGAAGTTAATTCTGGAATTCAATCTGAAAACATGAAGATGGAAGCATGTTCAAATCAGAGCATATGCAGGAAAATTTCAATAGCAAAAAGCAAGATATAAATTTCAATTGCAAGGTCTTCAATTCAATCAAGGAAATTAGAAATCAACATGCAATCTGAAGTCAGCAAGCAATTAAACTAACATGCAGAGAATTTCTGAAGCCCGGAAGCAAACTGTTCTGATTTTCTGCAAACTAGGTGAGTAAATAAATCTTTTAAAAACAGTTTTAGACATTTGTTGCAACTTGATTTTACGATTGAATAACCTAGTGATATCTGAATTTACTTGAGGTATACTGAATGTATGTTGGATTGTATATAGGAATTGCATGTACAGTTATAAAAAAAATCACTATGTTTACAAAAAAACAGTTCAATCTCATGATAAATTCATTAGCTTGATTTTGATTTTGAATTGGGCTTTGATTTGTAAAGAGAAGATGATTGTGATCAAATTATCTAACACCTAAAAATAGTTATAGGTTATTAAATTAAGTAATTAGCTCGAATTTTAAAAATTTACAGTAAAATTTTAAATTGGGCTAAAAGCTTTCGAATGCAAATTAGAGTTTTGATTCTAGAATCATATTGCAAATAAGATATCATGATTTTAGAAGCTTGAATTACAAATTTTAGTTGGGTAACTTGTGTGAATTTGGGATTTTACTGTTTTGGGCGAATTGCTCGATCTACGGCAAACCACGGTGAGATGGTCGACGACATTGATCATGGACGTTGAGTGAGGGTTGAAGATCATCAGTAAAATACTGGTGTATTTTATTAATGTGTGGGGTGATCGTAGATTGAGGTAGTAGGGTTTTATATGATGTTTATGTCGTGAGTGTTCCAATGGGATTCGCGGCGTCATAATGCAACCGGAGTTGACCGCTTGTGGTTTTGGAGGCACTGGGAAGTGAGGTAGAGCTATGGGGAGGATGGCGCAGCGTCTCGTGAGGGGGATGGTCGTCGGTGAGTGTTTTTCGATAGCAATGGCTGTAGCATTTTGGGTTGAAGGGTCAAATTTCGATCCTCGATCGAAATTGAGTTTCTGGGTGGCGCGATGGGTAGTAGGGGTTGAGGGCGACTTGTAGGTGGCCGGCGTGGAGTTCGCCAACGTCCATCGGCGACGTGCACGTATACGTGCACGATTTCGAGTTTCAGTTGGGTTTTTAGGGAGAAGAAAGGTTGGGCTCGAGTTTTACTTCAGGAATTTGCTGAGTTTTCTCGAAGCAGGTTAGGGTTAGAGAGACTCGGGGTAAGCACGGGGGAAATCAATGGGTTGCTCGGGGTTGTCGCGTGTTTTTCTGTGGTTTGCTCGAGATTTGATGAGCGTGTTTTAGTTTTGGTTTTGGAATAAAGGTTTAAACAGAAGTTAGATAAGTTTTACTTATAAAACTAATTGATTTCAAAATCAAATTTTAAACAAGCTTTATATATATTAAAATATGATTGTTTTTAAAATAAAAAGAAATGGATATTTTTGAAATAAAGCTTGTATTTAATTTTATTTAATATTCTTGGAAAATTTTAAAGATTTAAAGGTATATTTAAAATGTGTTTTAATTATAATTGATTTCTAATATATTTTATTTTAAATAAGGATTAATGATATCAATTTAGTAACCAATTATAATTAAGAATTATATTGGGGTAATTAAGAGTTTGGTTAAACAAATATATGAAGATAATTAAGGTAATTAAATTGAATAACCCTTGAAAAGTTATTGGTTAATATAAATATTTTAGTTAAGATAATGGTCTTCTTAATTAAGAATTTTTATAATATAAAAGTTAAGAATCATTCAATTAAATTTAAATGATTAATTAAATAATTAATTAAGTAATAAATTTGTGATTAATTAAAATAATCACTTATGGTCTAATTTAATATAATTGCTTGATGAAGTAATTTAGTAATTAAAAGGTTAATTACTAGAAGTTATTAAGTAAAAGTTAATTACTTTATTAAAAGTAATTAAGTGGATGTGATTTAGGATTAATCACTTGAGTTATTAATTAAAGTATTAATTAATAAAATTTATTAAAGGTTTAAATTATTTAATTAATGGTTAATTAATAAAGGATTAAGAGTAATTAATTAAGTGATTAATTACTTGTTAAGTAATTAGTTAAGGTTTTAATTAATGAAGGTAATCCTTAATTAATGGAAATAATTAATTAATTGTTAATTAATAATTAAAGGATAATGAATTTAAAATTAAGTTTAATTACTAAATGTAAGTAACAAGTAAATAATCAAATGTGATTAATTTAAAAGTAATTAATCAAGTAGGTAATTAAATAATAATTAATCAAGTGTGATTAATTTAAAAAGTAATTGAGTGATAATTACTTGGATAATTAAGAAGTAGTTAATCAAGATGATTAATTAATATTGTAATTAAGGAATAAATTACTTAAAGAAATTAAGTAATAATTAATCAGGGATGATTAATTTTAATTGGATAGACAAGTGATGCTTATTAATTAATTTGTAATTAATTAATGAATGGTAAGATGGATTGATGATAATCCAAGTGATTAAGTAAGAATCAATTTAATTAAGAATTAATTGAATTATTTAAATTGGATCAACCTTGTGTATGAGTGATTATTGATTGGTTGATTGGTATCATTGGATGAGTTAATGATATTGGATGTTATTGTATGTCATTGGTTGATATGTGATGATGTGAATGTGATATATCCGAGATGTGATATATATGCTGCTTTGTGATATGTATGGATGAACTTGATAATTGTGAATTATCTATCTGTGTAATGTGAATCATTCATTTATGTTAAATGATATTTCTGAATATCTATTGTTTAAATCCCTTAAGTACAACTTGGACATTTAAAATGGCGTTCGGATTCGGTGAGACCGGGATCGGGTTTCATATTTGGATATCCGAAAACCACACCGATCCAAAATAAACGTTAGGTCGTGAATCCAAGTGGAGTGTAAGTGAAGACTCGAGGTGTAAGAACTATACGTCAGTATAACTCTGTGGGTGATTCCGTAATGAGTTTGACGGAATAGTACTATAGGTTCGAGATGGTGATTCAGAGTGCAAGGGCTATGGTCGTTGACTCTGAGGGTGATTCCAAAATGAGTGCAACGAGATAGTGCCTTCGGTTTCGTTCGAACCCGGAACGAACTTGTATGGATTGAATGCTTTCAGCACATTGTCAGGTGGACGATGAGCATTCTAAGATAAATGTGTTCTATAAAAGTAATCGCAGCCTCAAGCCTCATCAACCGGGAATGGCTAAAACATGGGAGATGCAGCAAGGCTTCGTGGGTAGCTCCCACTGGAGAGCGAGATACATCCCTGTCTAGATGTCCCTTTTTATTTCGGCTTTGTGGGCGGTTGGATCTGCAGCCAACTGCGGGGTGGTCTTGTTCGGGACTGTTTAGTAAGGAATGGTCCCGGCCTTGTGTTGCAGGGGAGCAGGCGTACTCCTCGGTACGGTATTCTAGGCCACGTACTGTGACGGGTGGTGCCCCAGTAGCCCTGCCATTGATGGAAACCCATTTTCCCTACGAGACCCTACGGTTTTGTTTGTATTACCCACTTTGGTGGCTAGTAGCTGGAATTTAATGAATGTAACAATTTCGGCTATTTCATATTTATTTGAAAACCCTAGACACTATTATAATATCATTGGATTTCCTATCAAATGTTTCGGTTAGCGTAAGGTAAACTTTTCCATGTTTATGTGTGGGAAGTCTTACGTGATACCTTTCTTTTCAAAGGATTTTCTAAAGTTAAGCAATATAAACCGTTTACTCACAACAGACCCCTTTCTGACCCGAATGTTTATTTTCTGTTTTATTAAACTCTTGGGTACTCATATTCTGTATGAGTAGTCAAGTGATTCAGGTTATCTTTAACGAATTCTGGAGCAGCTTTGGAGCAGGAGACTTCAACGTGTAGATATATAATTAGAGTTTCCGTTGTGTGTTATTCTGTATTGATATTCTGATAATGTATATTAGACATAAATGTTATAACTGTCTACATTGAGATGTATAGTTGTGTACTCTGATGTATATGATACTATGTATATGTTCTATATTATATTTAAATCGTTCCGCTGTGAGATTCTGATGTGTTGTTTTTCTTTCTTCTCTTTCTTT
Source organism: Allium cepa (assembly GCA_030765085.1). Taxonomy (NCBI): domain Eukaryota; kingdom Viridiplantae; phylum Streptophyta; class Magnoliopsida; order Asparagales; family Amaryllidaceae; genus Allium; species Allium cepa. The sequence goes on from CM060941.1 coordinate 516,702,565, forward strand.
TCTTCTTCTATTTCTTTCTTCTTAATTAGTGATGCGATTTTCTGGTGATAGAAAGTCGGGTCGCTACAAAAACACTTTTATAAGTCTATAAGTCAATTTACAAAACCTCTTATAAACCTCTAAAATAATTTATAAAACATTTACCATTTAAGACTCCTTTGATAAATCTTCTTTAAGAAAAATCCTTTACAAAATATCTTTTGCAACTCATCCTTTTAAATCACTTTAAATAAACCTTTTTGCTTAGTAAAACTCATTTTTATAAACAAGTTTGTATTATTAATACCTTTATAAAATAATAATATTACTTGAAAAATCATTTATAAACCTTGACCATAAATTGATTAAAGAATTGAAATTAATTCAAAATCATACTTATAATTTTCAAAAAGTTCTTAGCAATCCCATTGGCACTTATTTAAGTTACCATTTAGTTTTAATTCAATTCCAAGTCACTTAACAGTTATTTACATAGGCCAACATACATGTAAATCAAATCCATTATCAAATCAAGGAATAACATATCAAAATAACTCAACAAGCATATACATGTCCAAATAACATAATAGCAGGATGGTGATTTGTCCTGCTAAATAGATTTCCAAACAATTCACTACTTATAGCAAAATGGGGATTTATTCTGCTAATATATGTCCACACAATCAAACAATCAACTTATAGTAGAAAGGGGATTTATTCTGCTGATAGATGTCCAAACAATCAACTTATAGCAGAGTGAGGATTTATTCTGCTAACACATGTCTACACAATCAAGCAATTTACATAACTTATTCAAAATTGTTTATCTAGTTAATGGTATAGACATTTGAATCCCTTGTGTTCAAAACCATCTTTGAAAAAGAAGTATCTTCAAAACAAATTTGATTCTACGATAACAAGGATTAAAAACTTAAAAAATTCTTTTAAAATGGTTAATTACAAGTTAAAGTCTTTATTTAAATTATAATCAATCTTAATTAATTCTTAACTTAATTCAATTATTAATCAAGAAATAATTAAACCTTTAGTAACTAATTAAATAATATTTAACTGTTTTATAATTAATTTAAAACCCTAATTTATCCTTATTAATATTAAATAATAATTTAAACCTCACTAATAATTAAATCTCAATTAATCTCATCTAATTAACTAAAATAACCTTTAATTGAAACTTATTAATAAATTAAACCTTAAATAAATAATTTATCTTAAATTAAAGCCTTAATTAATTGATCATTAAAAACACTTGATTTATTTAAATAATTAACCTTGTAGATAATTAATAATTAGCTAAAATAAATCATATACTTAAATTATATTTAATTAAAAATTAATCTTCATTAATAATTAATTAAAATTAATATTATCTTTATAAGAGAATTAATTAGAAACTAAACTTCATTAATTAAAGTTAACAAACCTTATTTAATAAGTAATTAATTATTAATTTTTAAAAACTAATTAATTAATAAATAATTATGTAATTAACTTTTTAAAACACTTTTATTAGGTTTATAAAACATTTACAAAACAATTTCAAGTATGAAACTTAAATTTGAAATATTCGGATTTTAAACTGCCTCAATAGCGACTATCGCTACGGATGGTCGTAATTTCAAAACTTGTATTTCATCTCAATTACCTCTTAAAACTCTTAAGCTTGACTTTTAAGTTACCTTACACCCATTCAAAAGAAGTACCTTGAAGACCTTTCGCTGCTGCTAAAGTTTGGACGCTCTTTTTCTTTGCTTTAAAACAGAATTTGATTGCTTTTGACTTCGTCGAAAGGGATAGGTGCACTATCCACGTTTTGTTGCTATGTTGTTGCCAGTAAGAAAGATGTGAGCTTTTGACTCTATCGAATAGTGTATCTCTATGTCTTTAAAGGAGTCAAAACATGACAGAAAGTTTAAGTGCGAAGGGTAGCTTTCGAAGGCACACAAGTAAACTGATGCGGAACTCCTATTTTTTTGTGTATTGAACTAAAATGATCTTTGCTTTGCATTTGTGAATGGTCTCGACCAGTTCGAAAGGCTGATATTACTATCGAAGGGGTAGCTTTTGTCCAAGTATTCTTCTATGGAATGTGAATGAAGATGTAATCCAGTGTTTCGAAAAGTTTGGCATGTATGTGAGGACTTGCAATCTGTTGCCTTCGAAAGGTATTCATCAACCCATTCAAAACATTATCATGCATGCAGAAGCTACTATTTCAAAAAGAAACAATGAAAGCAAAAGGGTGCCTTTGTAACCTTTCAACTTCTTCGAAAGTTTGTAGAACATTCAACTTTTGCGTATGCGTCCCTTCGACTCCTTCGATAGGTCTTTCTTTCACTATCATTCCCTGTTAATTCCTCTTTTACATTCTCGAAGGTTTCGACAAGGTTGAAGTGAATATTGATAGTAACACTTTCCCCCTCCCCTGGGGAAGGGATGCTTTTGACTTTCCAAGTCAACTACTTCGAAACCCATAAAATTTCCCATCTTTTGATATTCCCAAATAAATCTTAGTCGTTCCTTTAAATTTGATCGGATGGCTTTCTCTGCATTTTCTACCATTATAAATTACGCTTTCTTCTTTTCTTTTTCGTTTACCTACCACTAAAAAGCATACAGCAAGAATCAATAATTTCAACTTCTTTTTAAATTCCTATTTTCGTTCAGCATGAATTTGAATTCAATGTACGTGTCTTTTGTTTTATCCTTAAAACTGATTTACCATGCTTGATTTCGATTTCAACTCTTTAAGCTCAAACTTCTATTGTTGTTCCAATTTTTTGAAGATGATTCGAGTTTTTAATTCGTATGAAATTAGCCTTAGGTTTTTTCATATGTGTACTTCGTTCGATATACGAGGTCATTTTTTTTGTTTTAATTTGAATTCATTAGATATGGGGTTGCCATTACTACGTATGAACTCAAGCTCTTTTTTTCGATCTTGAATTTGGGAGTTTCTGCTGCTACCAATCGTAAATTCGCTCTCAAATCAATTTAATTGTCAACTTCTAAAAGTATTGGGTTAAAAATTAAATTGGGGAGAAAACACTTTTCCAGTGGCTTCAAAGAGAAGGCTAAATTATACAAATTAACACCTGCTTTTGTAATTTGACTTTCCAACGCTTTTGAAAGGGGTTGAGGTGCTCGATTTTGCTTTGCTCTTTCAACCCCCTTCTGAAGGGGTTGAAAGGGAGTCATGTTTTTGCCTTTGAGTGAACCCTTTCAAAGGGGTTGATGTAGCCGACAAGAGATGACCATCTTCGAAAGCAAAAGTATGTTTCGACGTCATCTAATACCTTCCGAAGAAGTTATCTTAAAGGGTTCAAATTGATGGCTACATGCATATACTCAACTTTTTTATTTTAAAGGATTCAAAACTTAATGCATATAAAAGTGGACTTAATTTGTCTTTGGATTAATGCTCAATCCTAATTTCCTTCTAAAAATTTATATTTCCTACCATCAACTGGATTGAAAATAGTATATTTTGTTAAAGTTGAATACCTTATCAAGCCTTTCGACTTGATTGAAACCTTCCAAATTGCAACAAGTTTAGTTGTTTGAATGTTTTCAAAACCTTGCACCCCATTCGACTTTCTTGAAATCCTATACACAATGTCAAAATATTCAAAAAAAACCTTTTATTTGTTTTAATATCACTTGAATCAAAGTCTTTCGGCTTAGTGGGAATATAGTGCTTCGATAACATTCATATCCTTTGAGTAAAACAAAATTTGCTAATTTCGACGTTGTCGAAAAGTTCATTTGGTTTAATTGTGGAATGTTGTTAACGTGTGTGTGTGTGTGTATGTATATTCAACTAGTAATTTATGGTCTGTTATTCCTTTTTTTAATAGCAAAATCTTTTGGGCTTTTGACATTATCGAAGGGTGTTTGCAGATGTTTCCATTCCATCTACCCCTTTGACATCATTGGAAGCATAATGAATACGACCCAAAATGGGTTTACCACTCTTTCAAAGATATGGTATGATATATTTTTGGTTGATATTTGAATTATTAAAGTAGGTTTTTGACATCTTTGAAAGGTGTTAATAATAGAACAAAATATAACTTTCACTGAAATGATTTCACCTGATGGACTCATGGGTGTGAAATAGATCTCCAAGAAACCTAAAAAAGACATAGCTCTAGAGGTAGAAAATTCACCAAAGAAGGTTGAAGCTATCTTTAAACATTCTCTGATATCTTCTTAGGATGAATTCGATGACATTCTGAATTACTTTGGAATTACTGGAGTAGAAGCCATTCCCCATTGCGATAGCGATACCATTCAAAATCCTTCCAAAGGATACTTTGCCTATACTTCCATTCACATTTGGCATGGTGGCTTCCTTCCCTTCCCAATTTTTTTGTCTAAGTTACTGAACCATTTGGGCATGGCACCTATCCAGTTATCACCTAATGTCTGCACTTACCTTATTTCTTTGGAACATATGGCTCTGGAATCAGGAATACCCTCATTAAACGATAAAGTTCACAACTAATTAGTTTGCCCGATCAAACTCAGCAATCTAGATAACCAGATTTTCAGAGCTGATCCCCCTAAAAAATTAATTTCAGAGGGAGTAAATAAATTTAGAGACTGGGAGATGCAGTTCTTCTTCAACAAATGTTTTCCTAACATCAGTGGAGTCTTCTCCCCGTAAGTTGATCATAACCTGTATCTTTATTCGATTACTTTCTTTTGCTAATCTACGTTTCTTTATCGGGTTCTACTGCTAAAGATCTCAATGATGAGGATAAGAGAACTATAAAATTGTCCAACGTTGCTTCAAGTAGCATTAAAAATAGGCTTACACTATTAACATATCCAATCTTCAAAAACATTTTCTTCTCCTTGCTAGTCAGAGGGTTCTTGGACAACCTCCTCTTGTCCAACATACTTCTCGGAGCAAATGTTTCTTGTCTTTGGGTGATCCCAAGAATTTCTCTCTTATGCCTCCAATCTACTCGGATCATCCTGGTAAGCTTAAGCGTAGTAATTGTAGTTTACTACTGTGTTACTTCTTAGATTGCTTTACTAACTTTTACCTTTTGAATTTTTAGCAACTTCTTCTCAGGTCGAATTGATCGCAAGTGATCCAGCTCTCCCAACTTCTACGTCTAGTACATCATCCCTGACCCAAGCCATCTCTTACGAAAATTGGGTGAGATAGCCGCAGTGGGACCATCTCTTAAGAAGGCTAAGATTATCGATGTCCAGTCTTTTCCGTCTCCAAAAGAGGGTGAAACTGTCGACATGGGAAAAACTTTAAAAAGTACTATTCTTGAAGCTCCTATTGAGAAATCCAAAGCAACTCCCTCAAAGGACAATCTCATGTCTCATATTGTCGTTTTCGAATCTCCTAATGTCATCGAGCAGGTGCAAAGAGATTAGGAACTTCAACTCCCTCTTGACCTACATCACGGGTGCCTTCCAATGATTTTGAGAAAATGGTAAAATCTATTATGAACTGCTCGTCCTTTTCTTTTATTCATCCACCTTCTTTTGTTCCTGACCTGATAGGTCATTGTCGATCTTTAATAGTACAACAACTTCTGGTACGTTTCATATTATGTATCCTTGTTATTATTATTTCTCACTGAATATTGGCATATTTCATACCTTTTCTTGTATATTTCTAAAAGGTGGTTCTCTCTTCAAGTAAGCACTTTGAAATCTTTTGCTGAAACATCCAAGCTTAAAGAGGAAATATCAACCTTGAATGGCCAGATTGTCTCCCTTTCTGTTGACAAAAATAATGTTGTAAAGGAACAAGAATGATTAGGGGCCTCTCTTGCTTAAGCAGTATCTATTATCTCAAAAGAGAGGAAAGTAAAACAACTCTTAGCTGATGAAAATTTAGCTTCAAAAGTGGCTTTGAAGAGCCTGAAGACGAGAAGGCTCGGATGGTGGTTAAACAATCCTCTCTTAGGAAGAAACTGGGGAAAAAGAATAATTCCTTAACGTTGGCCATTAATACTATTTCTGAAGCGAAGCAAAGGGTGTCACAATTTTTGAGCACTTTAATAATATCATTGAGAATTCCTGCGAGGATGCTCCCATGCTTGCCTATACCGACAACATTGAAAAGTGCCCAGACTTTATATTCCCTTTACTCGATCCTGCTCTAGTTAAAAGGTTCATGGATAAGGTCAAAGAAATAGAGTAGGGAATCAAAGTCCCTGAGAGAGAAGAGATTGATGCTTCCAAAATATTATCTTTCAGAATTCCTTCTATCAAGGAGACTCTGATTATGATGAAGAAGGTAATGACGATGAAGTCGCCGCAGAAGAAGGAGGCAATGATGACGATAATAATAATGATAATGATGATGACAATGAAGATAGAGGTCAGGGTTTAGGTGGCAACGGAGGTGGCCATGCCGATGCTCATGAAAAGGATGGCGATGATCTCCTTGGGGCCTTAGAAAAAGTTAACCTCGATCCTAGCGATCGTGAAACAAGCCCAACTGAACTTCCCGAGCCTTCTGATCTACATGAAGAAGCTACTAACATTGATGTAGTAAAACAGAAGGAGAAAAAGCAAGTCCTATGATGTGCACGTAAATATGCATATTTTTACCACCGTATTTAATCTATTTAAATTGAATAAATGATCATATTGGGTATTTTTACCTGTTTAAACCAAATTCAAATTGTTTTCAAATTGTCACATATTCATCTTCATATAGGGGCAAAATGGTCATTTTTGTGCATATATCAAATTGAGAAAATTTAATGGGAAATTTCTATATTATTTTGTAGATTTAAACTCAATTACAAGTGGTTTCATGAAGGAATATGCATGTACAAAGAAGATACAAAAGAATGAAGATGGAAATAATTCACAGTGAAGAACATGGAGGACCCCACCTACCCACTATCTTAATGTACAAATTAAAGGCTAATGCACATGCTAAAAGACATTTAAAGCTTCATGTACATTTAAGTGGAGGATTATTAAAGCTAATGATAACTTGGCGACCACACTTCCTCCAATGGCATTTTGGGTACTCCCCAAAAAATATGCATTAGGGTTTCTAACTTGTATAAATACCCTTTATGTTTCATGTAGCCCTCTTCCTCATAGTTAGTTAGTTTTAGTTTAGAAAATAAATCAAATCTCTCTTTCTTTCCATGTCTACTTAGCCATTTTTATTCTCATGTAATTTCTTTCTTTTATGCAATTTAATACATGATCTTTTCCTTTCTTTGTTTATTTCCTTTCATGTTGTAGTGTAGATCTCTTTTTCTTTTATGCAAATAGAATAGATCTGTTTCCCATTAGCTTTCATTTTTCTTTCTTTTTGTTTCCATGTTGCATGCTACTTGTGTTGATATGATAACACAAATGAGAGGCTAATCCCTTGAATTTAGGGGTAATGAAGCCTCTAATCATGTAGCTTCAACATTTTGATGTTTTATACTCTCTTTTTGTGCTTTAATGAGAATGTATGAAGTGGTTAACTTGTTGTTTTTGCTTTGAATTTGATAGCCTATATTGTTGACACCAAATAGGCTATACTTAAATAATCACTAACACAAATTACCTCTTCATCTACATATGATGATGGTAATGAAGTGAATATTGAGATTAAAATTTGATGGTCTATATTTCTAATTAATAGTTAATAGGCCATACTTAAAATAGATTTTGCTTTGAACTTTGTTATCATTTTTCATGTGAGTTAGTAGATGGTTTAAGGGGTGTGCTATAGTTTGATGGCTTATGTTGAGCTAATTCATAGCACAAATAGGCCATACTTATGATAAGCACATCAATTAAACTAACTAATGACAAAGAAAAGAGAGATCATAACTTCATTTTGTTGATTTATGTGATCTAGAGAGTGGAAATTGCCTCTAAATTGTCATTTAACTCTCATATTTTTATCTATTATTCTTTTGCTAGTTTTTGTTAGTTTCTTATATTTTTAGCTAATCACACTTTCAACTTTGGTTAATTTGATTGAATAGAATTTTTAAAATCATCAATTCCCTGCGGATCGACCCGTATTCGCCACGTGCTACATTCGTACACCGTGCGCTTGCGGATATTTTTATTTCTAAATTCGTTCGAAGGTTTTCTAAACCGACAGAATTTCCGTCGACGAACAAGTTTTTGGCGTCGTTGCCGGGGAATTTGTTTTGATTTTGATTTTCTATTCTTCGAATTATTTTTTTGTTTAATTTTTATTGTGACATTTTGTTTGTGTGCATTTGCATTGCATATTCTACTTATAAAAAAACAAAAACAAAAAAATAATAAAAACTTCATTAGTGCACTAGTCACATTTTGATTTTCTGTTCTCTGCATTGCTATCACTTCACTGCATTGTTATCACTTGTCCATTGTGTTTGTAATTGTTTTCTGTTTTTCCTCTCAGTTATATGATTCTATCTCTGTTTTCTCCAATACACCCTACCACCTGAAACTCTTGCTTTGTTCTGTTTTCTTCTTTTTCTTGGTTTGTAGGCCTTTTGTTGCTTTGGTTCTGTTTTGTTTTGTTCAAGCATTTGTTTGATCTGTTTCATTTGAAAAAAATAATCGTTTCAATTTTTTTTACAATTTACAAGTCAATTGTAGTTACAATTTTCATCCCTTCTTCATCTATACAGTCACCAGAACTGCTGCACACATTACTTCATTCCTACAAAACTGCTACTTCCTCCACCAAAACTATACTTGCTGCCTTCACCTATTCCCTCCAGTGATCATCCAAACTCCTCTACACTCACATAACCACCAACTTCTTGCCTGTAATCAACTCTACCTGACATATTGCCCTCTGCCTTTACAAACTTGCGCCCATACCCACAAAACTGTCGCCTGGCCTTCATCACTTCCGCAACCTCCTGTAACTACACTCCTGCAACTGGTTCCCACATTTCCACACTACATACAAAACTACAGTTAGTGACCACACTATCCACATACCCCTCTTCACGACATCACTGCCTCCCCTCCCACATACAAAATCACCACAAACGAAAGCCATCTTCTCTGCCAACTTCACCTCTAGATATCCCTCATTCAACTGAAACAAGCCTCGTCAAACTCCCGAACCAACACACCATCCCCAAACTACACCTGTCGCTACATCCTCGAACACCTCCGCAATTATCACTGCTCCACTGTATCGCAATTGCAGTCTCTCCTGATTGCTACCCATTCATCAAAATCAATTATGACTTCATTACATACATACTCCTCCACCAACATACTTCCCACTGTTAAGCAACCTCAATCTGCCATTTCTCTGCTGCCAATACATCCTCCACTTACCACTTGCTGCTGCTCCTCACCACAACATCCAACCCCACTTCTTCAACAACTCCACTACAACCAGCGGCCACCAAACCATCAACTTCCCTGCAAACATCAATCTAACAACCTCACATCCACTACTTCACTTCACTTCTACAACTATAACCACACAAACAACACCAATCGTCACACTCCCACTACCATACAACATAAACTTATGTCATCCCCTATACTTCATCACTATTTCATCATTGCCTTGCTGCCATAATACTTAACCAACCATCTTCCTGAACACTACACAGCATAGACCACCCTGATTACAACAACAGCCACCTCCATTTCCACATTTCCCTTGACACTATCAACTCACAGCCACCAACATATACTTCCTCTGATCACACATCACCAGTCAACCCACTTACAAACCGTAGATCACTTCAATTCACTAGCCACAGTTCAACACTCTCCTTCACCAAACAGGCCACCACAACCTGCCACTGCTACTCTGCTATCAAAGCCCTTAACTTTTGCTGCTCACCATCAAGTCTGTGTGACCAAACATTCATCAAAACCAAAACTCCCCAGTCACTCAAAAAAAAAGAGTGGAATTATCGACAGTGACAGCATACCCTCAGATCATCCAATCGCGACCACTTCGAGATCCCCATCGCCAAACTGAGGACATCAAATCAAATCGAACTCCATCAAAACCCACTGTTGCAATCATCATAACACTGGAACCAAATGTAACGACCCTGGATTTCGACCCCGGTTATTTTAATAAATGTTTAATCTAATTAAATATAAAATGTGAATTGTTCATATTTAAATGAATATGATTTTGGAAATATTGCCATCTATTTATATAAACTGTATTTTAAAGGGAGATTGATTTGGAAATTGAAATAAGTGTTTCAATAATATTCACCATGAAAATCTATCTTATATAATTACTTAAAATACTTTACATTATTTATATTTAATATAAAATAATACATATAGATAATAATGTTTGAAATTCTAAAATAAGTTTCTTAACAGTATTATTAATAAAATTTAACTCATATAATTAAATTAAAATGCTATACATTGCTAACATTTGTTAAATGAATACTTATGCTTGATAATGTTTAAAATTTAAAATCTAATTCTAGCAATACAAAATATAAAGGTAAATTATGAGTCAAATTTATGTATATGATTTAAATAAATACAAATGAATCATAAAAATGAGGATAAATGTAAATATAACTTATGACTCGAATTCAAATATTAATGGCGTAAATAGAAAATATAAAGTATAAATAGATGATAATGTTCAATACAAAATATTAATATTTATGTAAGTCAAAAATATAAATATAAATAAATGAGTAAACTCATGAATATAAGTTTATTATTTATAGCTAAGATACAAATGGAAATAAATACAAAGACAAGTATAAATAAGCAAATCATATATATTGTACATAATTGAATATTGTTAGCTGAACAAACATAACATTTTAATTGCTTCCATCTCAGCCAACCTTTGTCATTTCAATTCTGTATAAAATAAAATAAGCACCAAGTGTATAGGATAGAATGAAAACAAAGCCAAGCTATGAAACAAACATTTTTATACAATACACAAGTATCTTCATTCATAAGCCAACATTTACCTCCAAGAAAAAAAAAGTAATTTAATAACAAAACAAAATATCTTTATAACCAAAGCTTCATACATAAGCCAATATGTACCTGCAAGTTGTACACCTACTAATACCAGAAACTATTGTTAACAAATTTGAATACATGCATTAATTAGCACACAGATAGTCATTTCAGTTTTACATATGAATCTTACAGCCAAGTTACAATATCATTTCAGTATATTAAATATGAAACATGTCAAACAAGTAAAAACCTGTCCAAATATTACATGTCCAAACCTTTCTATATATGTTCTTCATTTTAGTATGTTCATTTATAACTTAACTAAAACCTAAGAGCAAACCTGAAACAAATAATAAAACAAGCAAACCTGAGAAGAAGAAAGTTTGGAAGCATCTTGCCTTGAAACCCCATTGAAGTTCAAACAAAAACCGATCAAAGTTTGCAGTTTTAACATTTCAGTTTCAAACCTCTGTTTCTAAGCAACTAAGTTCCAAACTCAATGCTTTCTGTCTACAGGCAGGTGAGTAAACTAAATTTTCAAAAAAAAAGTTTAAGCCAATTTAAATAGTTCAAATTTATCTGATGAATTGATTATATATGCTTCAGTTTGTATGTGTTGAGGTCCACTGTGTTTTCTGTAATTGGTACGGGGCTCATATTTGAATCATTTACTTAAAGATACTCTTATTTGATCATTGATAAACTTTGATTTCCTTAGCAAACAAGATGTAAACTTAAACTAAGATGTCTAAGGGGTAATTACAATCATTTCATAAGTACTTCACTGTAATATTGATACACAGGTAGATTAAGTGATCATGGATAATATTCGAATGTTGAAAAATGTTGATTTAAGATTTTATAATGAATCTATACTGCAAATCCTAAATTTTACAACAAGAATCAGGATTTATGGAGTGATATTTAAATAGCAGTTAGTAAATAGACAAACATATTATTTTTGCAAATTCCTAGATAATGATACAATTTAAATTGTTGAAATTTGCCTTGAAGGTAGTTCGAACATTCAAGATGTTGGGAAAAATACTGAATAATTTTTCAGATTCTTGAATTTGTCGAATGAAGGAAAATTAGGGCTTGTGTTCTAGTTTGTTTTCATGTCTGTGAAATTGTGGTTTCAGCCTCATCGCGTGTTCGAGTTGATCGCGGTTCTGGGGGGTGTTAGGGGAGGATGTGGACAAGGCATAGGTGAAGCATCTTCGCCTCCGATGGTCAGTGGTGGTAGGGGCGAAGCAATGTCTGAGGGTAGCTCGAGTTTTTGTTCGTGCGTCAGGTGATTTTTCGAATTCGTTCTGTTCGAGTTATTTTGTGTTCTGATTTCGAGGAATGGGCCGATTTGTGGGTTGTTGGGGGGGATGGAAGTGGCCGGAGTCGTGGCGAACCACCGTGCACGTGCACGGTGGCGTTGGAGGTGGACTGAGCTGTCATGGAGTGCCGCTTCGTGTCGCGCGCGTGAGGATGGCGTTAGTGCTTCAAGTTTGTTCGCGTGCCTATATTTAGAAATTGTTGTTCAAATTATGTTTTAACTTTTAACTAACTTACTGTAAGAAAAAAAATTAAAGAGAAGAAGAAGAGATTCAGGGGGAAACTCGGGTTCGCGTTCGAGTGATAGGATCCTGATGCTAATTTAAGTTATCTGAAACTTAAACATAGTGCTGAAAGAAAATATGAAGGAGATGAAGATGTCCAGGGAAGTCACGGGAAGTTTGAGTGAGAAACTCGGAGTAATTCTCGAGTTAACATAGGGAAGCCTCGGGTTGTGAACTACAGTATTTTTTTTTTCTAAGGGTAATGTAAGCAAACAAATTCTCATTCAATTCTAAATACTGCAAACTTGGTAGTACTTAACAGTTAAAGATAAAACTCAGATACAAGTTAATTACTTAAGCTAATACTTTAATGTGTTTTAAGCTCATAATTATTATTCAAATTAGGTAGGTAATATAAGATAAGTATAAATCTTATTAATACAATTTTGTAATTAGAGACAAATTGATTTCAAAAACTTAAGAAGAATTCTTTTAAAATGTCAATTAAGTTGAGTAGTTAATATAGATTGATTATTTCAGGAAGTAATTAAGAATAATGAATTTTGATTATAATTGGTGATGATTATAATTAATAATTGAATTTGTAATCAACTATTTAAGTTAATTTATGAATGGGTAACAGTTAATAAATCAAGTGATTTAATTAAGAATTTATAATGATTAATTTAGAAATTAGTAAATAAATAAATGGGCAATTAAGTTTATTAAATAACAATTAAGGTTATTGATTAATGATTGAGGAATGGTTAATTAAAGTTAATAACTTGATTAAGGAAGTAATTAAATAATAGTGTGAAATAAAATTAAGACTTAATAATAAATTAAGAGAATCATCAATTAGATGATTTGAAATGAAATAGGTAATTAATTGTTAATTAATGATTAATTAAATAGAGTTAAGTGATTAACTCTCAAGTAATTAATTATAAACAGAATTAATTACAAATAAGAATTAGAGATGATTGCTTATGGATTGTTGAGTAGAATATCTGCTTGTGACATTTAATTAATGATATTCTGTGTTACTCTGTGATATGTTGTGTTATATCTATGATGCTTGTATATGTTTTATTTGTGATAAATGCTATGTAAATTTAATTGTTGAATTTAAATTATTTAAACTGTTTAAGTTAATTAGACAACTTGGCCCTTAAAATGGCGTTTGGATTTCGATGAGACCGGGATCGGAAGAATCAAATTTAATTCTCCGAAAACCACATTGATCCAATTTAAACGTTAGGTCGTGAATCTTGAAATGAAGATCGAGATGGTGTATTCAAAATGCAAGGATTATCGTCGTTGACTCTGAGGGTGATTCAAAATGAGTGTGACGAGATAATGCCTTCGGTTTCGTTCGAACCCGGAACCAATTACAGAATTCTAAGTAATATGTTCTGTAAAGGTAATCGCAACCTCAAGCCTCATCAACCGGGAATGGCTAAAACAGGGGAGATGCAGCAAGGTTAGGTGGGTCATGCCCAAGCAGGACAAGATATTTCCCCTGTCTAGATGTCCCATTTATATTTCGGCTTAGTGAGCGGTTGGTCACGCCAACTGCGGGGTTTATCTTATTCGGGACTGTTCAGTAAGGAATGGTTACGGCCTTGTGTTGTAGGGGGTCGGGAGTGATCCTCGGTATGGTGATCTAGGCCTCGTACTGTGACGGGCGGTACCCCAGTAGCCCTGCCATTGTTGGAAATCCATTTTCCCTACGAGACCCTACGGTTTTGATTTGTATTACCCACTTTTGTGGCTAGTAGCTGGAATTTAATGAATGTAACAATTTCGGCTATTTTCTATTTACTTGAAAACCCTAGACACTATTATAATATCACTGGATTTCCTATGAAATGTTTTGGTTAGCGTAAGGTAAAAACTTACCCGTATTTATTTGTGGGGAGTCTTACGTGATACCTTTATTTTCAAATGTTTTTTTCAAAGTTAAACAATTTAAAACGTTTACTCATACTAGACCCATGTCTGACCCGGAGTTTATATTTTGTTTTCCATAAACTCTTGGGTACTCAAATTTTTATGAGTAGCCAAGTGATAGGTATTGGACTTTGATTTCTGGAGGAGCTTGGAGCAGGAGTTTCCAGACGTATGTAGTTATCTATCTAGTTCCGCTGTGTTAGTTGATATGTACTGTACCTTTGATGTATACAGTGATAGATGTATGTATATGACTGTCATGTGTATTGATATTGTATAACTCTGATATATGTAAAACTTTAAAATATTTATGTGATATGTTATATTTTGTTCCGTTCCGCTATGATTTTCTGATGTTGTTGTTCTGATGTTGTTGTTCTGATGTTGTTGTTCTTTTCTTTCTCTTCTATTTCTATCCCTTTCTTTCTAAATGATGATACGTCTTTCTGGTAGTAGAAGGGCGGGTCGTCACAGTTGGTATCAAAGCATAGGTTGGTGATAACCTTGGCTCTGGTAGGAATTACTTATAGAATAGAGTTTGTAGAACTCTAAAATGAGTTTGAGTGTATTAATAGATATGAGCGCGTATTTGTTAGTGAATATAAAATTGTTTTTATACTGTGTTGACTTATCTATTGAGTGTTTATGGACTTTGGTCGATGTGTGGGACGCCATTTCATCGATAGGGATTTCTCAACTCTTAAACAAGATAGACCGACACGGTATTGTTTTTAAAGTAGGGTAAATGAAATAATTTTACCCAAAATTATATTTTGATATAAAAGAAATATTTTTCTGAAATTATTATATAAGTTTGGATCATTGGTTGTTAATACTAAAATTTAAAATTGGAATGGTTTATAACGAAATAAAATTATTTAAGAATGATTTTAAATAAAAAGGAATATAACTAAAACTTGACAAAACTAGAATTTAAGTCCCGGAAATTTGAAGGTGTTTGAATGAATTTAAACAAAAGGATTTGGGAATTTAAAAATCTTGGGAATGTTTGAAATGTTTTTTTTCTTTCAAAGATTTAAAGGTAATAATGGAATACTGTTTTGGAAAAATATGGTTGAATGGAAATTGTTTTGGGCAAAAATTGTGGAAGTAAGGAACCATTGAACTCACTTCAGTCGTTGGAAAATAATCCTGATGGTGATGGCTACATCATCAGTATTCATTTTCGAGTTTCTAAAGTGATGGATTGCTACCAGAATAGTTGGTCAGGATATTGTTTGGGGTTGTTCGGTATACCAGTTGTTTTAGAAATTTCAAAGGGAAATTTGTTTTGGTGAAAACAAGTGTTTGGACTTTGAAAATTTGATTTGACACCAAGTGGGTAAGTGTAGTTATCCTTTCAAAATGGTTTAGGGAATGAAAACCGGGCAATTGAATTCTAGGAATTATATTTAATAATGTGAAAAGTTTAAATGAATCAACTATTGAGCTTACAAAGTAAAGTTGATATTAATAAGAAGAAATCGGGAATTGTAATCCCGGAATTAAAATTTAACTTAAGTAAATGAAAATAAGAAAACATATTGGAGCTTAACCTGAGGTAAGTTAAATGGAATTGAAGTTCAAAATGAACTTAATTGGATATTAAATTTGAAGGTAAAATGATTGTAATTGTAAAATGAAAATTATACCTTAAGACAGTAAGTGCTATATATGTAATATAATATGGAATTGCGATTATAAGATGAAATGACCCAAATGAGTAATATAAGCTGTTAAGTAAATAAATAAGTTTTGAGCTCATATTTTGAGAAATAAATTTAAAAGAATGGTAAGTAGATAAATTTAACTAAGGTTGAGTTAGAATAAAATTGAATTTGAATGAATTCAGTCGAGTTATAGATAAAATTGAATAAAATAAAATTCTTATGAAAATAAGTAAATATTGAATTGGATTAAAATAGAATTGGTGTGAGTTGTAAACAAATCTAATTCAAGCATAAATTGAATGACCTTATTATAAATAAAATTCAATAATGAATTGTTAATTAAAATTTAAGAATGGATAAGAGAATAAACTAATCAAGTAAATTAGTAAATAGTTGGGATTTGATTAAAGGAAAATCGAATCAAAGAGTTAAATGGAAATTGGTGGAATAGAATAAACCTAAGTTGTTAGGTGGAACAGTTTGAAGAAAATAAATAACTTAAGTAAATTATGAGATGGTTAATTTAAAATATGGATTGTCTAGTTTAATAAAATGGTTTGGAACCAAACCTGTTGAAATGAAAGAAAATGCAATGAAAGGACTGTGAATAAATTAAATTGGGATGGAGTCAAGTGTAAATTGAGTTGGAATCAATTTAAGATTTGTCATAGAGCTTAAGTAATTATTTATTCACAATAATATTATTGAATTGCATAAGAAAATGGGTTGTTTGAAGTAGACAAGATTAGATAAAATTCTATGAATTATTGGAAGCAAAATAGGATGATTTTGAATATGAGTTTATTTTGCTTAAGCAAGTAAGTTGTAAATCATTTAATTGAAAGGAATGATTTGAGAATTGATTGGAAGTAATTATACTAAGTGTTGAAACCTTACATATGTGCTTATGGAAATATAAAATGCTAAACAAATGGAGACTCTTTCAAAACTTTTCAAAATTTGAAAACTATATAAAAAAAAGAGCAACAAAACAATTTCAAATTAGGAATTGAAATAAACTAGTGGATGAAACTAATTTAAATAATAAAATCATTTATAAATGGAAGATGGTCAATAAAATTCAATATTCAGAGTTGAAGAAAATTTGAATTCACATGGAATTAGAAATTCAAATTGGAAATAAAAAGATATAAGAAGATATAAAGGTTATGATGGTAGAGTAATAATATAAGGGAATATATAATGCTTATATTAAACTTAAGAAATGAATGGTGAAATTCTTAAGTAAATTTGATATTGAGAAAATTATTCCAAGTGGATATAAATCAAAATAATGTGAATAAAAGAAATTGATATGGTTGATAATCAATGGATATAAATACGTAGGATGTACGTATATTATTTTATTCGCATAACAATTTGATCCAGATTCGAGCACAGAATTTCGAGATAGTTATATATCGATCCGAGTTAGGATTTTTCACTCGATTTTCGACGACGAACCATGGATATGGATTTTGATTGATTCTGGGAAATTCTCTATCATAGTTGTGACTATGCACGGAGAATGACAGTTTCTGATCAAGAAACCAGTTCTGATTCTGCACTAGGAAGTCGGGTGGACGATACTAGTCGGAAGTGAAATTGTGTGATCGAGCGAGCGGTCGAATTTGATATTTCGTACGAATGGTATATGTACATCGTACGGGCCTGATTAAAATAAATATTGAGATTCTGTAAAGAAGTCAATAAAATTTGGGACGAGTTAATATTGCAGATTTCAGTATTGAATTGCTAGAACGGGTGTCTGGAATTTATTGTATATTCCATATATCCCATCTAAGGGAATTTGTTCATAATTCATCAGTTGATAACCCAGTAATTCAGGAATTTGGAAGTTGAATCAAATTTAACTATGGACAGGAATCCGGTTCGGATTGTTGTTCATCGAGAGACAACTCTGGATAAATGTAAGAAGGCTTATCCGGATTCGTGTTCAGATAACTAATGTTGTTAGTTAGGATAGACTGTTTGGTTGTTTGCTAATGAATGAATGGTATCTATGTTGAATGGTTGGTATAACAGCTTTTAAAATTATCTTCGTTTTAAATTTCGGGGACGAAATTCTTTTAAGGGGGGAGGAATGTAACGACCCTGGATTTCGACCCCGGTTATTTTAATAAATGTTTAATCTAATTAAATATAAAATGTGAATTGTTCATATTTAAATAAATATGATTTTGGAAATATTGCCATCT
This sequence comes from Allium cepa, assembly GCA_030765085.1. Lineage (NCBI taxonomy): Eukaryota > Viridiplantae > Streptophyta > Magnoliopsida > Asparagales > Amaryllidaceae > Allium > Allium cepa. The sequence goes on from CM060941.1 coordinate 516,720,886, forward strand.
ATTTATATAAACTGTATTTTAAAAGGAGATTGATTTGGAAATTGAAATAAGTGCTTCAATAATATTCACCATAAAAATCTATCTTATATAATTACTTAAAATACTTACGTTTTTTATATTTAATATAAAATAATGCATATAGATAATAATGTTTGAAATTCTAAAATAAGTTTCTTAACAATATTATTAATAAAATTTAACTCATATAATTAAATTAAAATGCTATACATTGCTAACATTTGTTAAATGAATACTTATGCTTGATAAAGTTTAAAATTTAAAATCTAATTCTAGCAATACAAAATATAAAGGTAAATTATGAGTAAAATTTATGTATATGATTCAAATAAATACAAATGAATCATAAAAATGAGGATAAATGTAAATATAACTTATGACTCGAATTCAAATATTAATGGCTTAAATAGAAAATATAAAGTATAAATAGATGATAATGTTCAATACAAAATATTAATATTTATGTAAGTCAAAAATATAAATATAAATAAGTGAGTAAACTCATGAATATAAGTTTATTATTTATAGCTAAGATACAAATGGAAATAAATACAAAGACAAGTACAAATAAGCAAATCATTTATATTGTACATAATTGAATATTGTTAGCTGAACAAACATAACATTTTAATTGCTTCCATCTCAGCCAACCTTTGTCATTTCAATCCTGTATAAAACAAAATAAGCACAAAGTGTATAGGATAGAATGAAAACAAAGCCAAGCTATGAAACAAACATTTTTATACAATACACAAGTATCTTCATTCATATGCCAACATTTACCTGCAAGAAAAAAAAAAGAAAAAAAAAAGTAATTTAATAACAAAACAAAATATCTTTATAACCAAAGCTTCATACATAAGCCAAGATGTACCTGCAAGTTGTACACCTACTAATACCAGAAACTATTGTTAACAAATTTGAAGACATGCATTAATTACCACACAAATAGTCATTTCAGTTTTACATATGAATCTTACAGCCGAGTTACAATATCATTTCAGTATATTAAATATGAAACATGTCAAACAAGTAAAAACCTGTCCAAATATTACCTGTCCAAACCTTTCTATATAAGTTCATGATATTAGTATGTTCATTTATAACTTAACTAAAACCTAAGAGCAAACCTGAAACAAATAATAAAAGCAAGCAAACCTGAGAAGAAGAAAGTTTGGAAGCATCTTTCCTTGAAACCCCATTGAAGTTCAAACAAAAACCAATCAAAGTTTGCAGTTTTAACATTTCAGTTTCAAACCTATGTTTCTAAGCAACTAAGTTCCAAACTCAATGCTTTCTGTCTACAGGCAGGTGAGTAAACTAAATTTTTTTTAAAAAAAAAGTTTAAGCCAATTTAAATAGTTCAAATTTATCTGATGAATTGATTGTATATGCTTCAGTTTGTATGTGTTGAGATCCACTGTGTTTTCTGTAAATTGGTATAGGGCTCATATTTGAATCATTTACTTAAAGATATTCTTATTTGATCATTGATAAACTTTGATTTCCTTAGCAAACAAGATGTAAACTTAAACTAAGATGTCTAAAGGGTAATTACAATCATTTCATAAGTACTTCACTGTAATATTGATACACAGGTAGATTAAGTGATCATGGATAATATTCGAATGTTGCAAAATGTTGATTTAAGATTTTATAATGAATCTATACTGCAAATCCTAAATTTTACAACAAGAATCAGGATTTATGGAGTGATATTTAAATAGCAGTTAGTAAATAGACAAACATTTTATTTTTGCAAATTCCTAGATAATGATACAATTTAAATTGTTGAAATTTGTCTTGAAGGTAGTTCGAACATTCAAGATGTTGGGAAAAATACTGAATAATTTTTCAGATTCTTGAATTTGTCGAATGAAGGAAAATTAGGGCTTGTGTTCTAGTTTGTTTTCATGTCTGTAAAATTGTGGTTTCAGCCTCATCGCGTGTTCGAGTTGATCGCGGTTCTAGGGGGTGTTAGGGGAGGATGTGGACGAGGCATAGGTGAAGCATCTTCGCCTCCGGTAGTCAGTGGTGGTAGGGGCGAAGCAATGTCTGAGGGTAGCTCGAGTTTTTGTTCGTGCGTCAGGTGATTTTTCGAATTCGTTCTGTTCGAGTTATTTTGAGTTCTGATTTCGAGGAATGGGCCGATTTGTGGGTTGTTGGGGGGGTGGAAGTGGCCGGAGTCGTGGCGAACCACCGTGCACGTGCACAGTGGCATTGGCGTTGGAGGAGTTTCCAGACGTATGTAGTTATCTATCTAGTTCCGCTGTGTTAGTTGATGTGTACTGTACCTCTGATGTATATAGTGATAGATGTATGTATATGACTGTCATGTGTATTGATATTGTATAACTCTGATATATGTAAAATTTTAAAATATTTATGTGATATATTATATTTTGTTCCGTTCCACTGTGATATTCTGATGTTGTTGTTCTTTTCTCTCTCTTTCTCTTCTATTTCTATCCCTTTCTTTCTAAATGATGATACGTCTTTCTGGTAGTAGAAGGGCGGGTCGTCACACCAAAAGTCATACATTACTGCACACTTCACTTTACAACCATTTATGCACATCCCCATTTGACAATACTTACAAACACTTATAACAAAACAAAGCCCACTCTCCTCAACCACTAACTTCCAACTCATTACCCTGCCTGCAACACAAATCCCATACAACATCGAACCACGTCACAATCACTGCCCCATCAATCTCCTCTACCAGTCATCACCACTGATCAACTGACCACTTCAGCAACCTCCTTCAACACATACATCAATACCACACCAACCTTACAACGTTTCAAACCACTTTCAGCCGAGAACAACTCACATTTCGAACACCAATCGCCAATTGCGACCTGTCACCATCATCAATCGCTTCTACAATCAACTCGCGGCTTCAACCTTCATCGGCACACCCAAATTCGAGAGCAATTCCAATATCGAGCAGCTCCAGTCAACAAAATTCACAGCACCGAACCAACTCAGCAACCATCTCCTTCTTGTAAACAACTGCAGTCCCCAAATCATCGTTAATCGCCAGCAATCTCCCCGCAACCCCACGCCCAATCTTCTCCAAGCAAATCTCCTGCCACCCCTAAGATCCAAACGACGAGTTTCGAGTTTGGAAATTTACGTCGATTTTTAGAATTGATTGTGGAATTGAAATTGTGAATTAACGATGTTGATTTTATTCATATAAAAACAGGAGAAAGGCTAGCTGTGGTTTGTTTAAACAAAGTGGAAGTGGGTCGGGTGGACTTCTATTTTTTTTTTTTTTTTCATTTTGTTTTCCATTTTCCTTTTTGTTTCTCTACAACCCAAAAAAAAAATTGTGTGGGCAGAGCTTTTAGGATTGACTTCAAATTTTCTTTCTTTTAGGTTGTTTTCTTTTGATTTAATTTGTTTAGTTTTAGTATGCGTAAGTTTGTTTAAAAAAACAAAAAAAAGATAAAAAAATTGTTTTGTTTTCCACTTGTTTTAGTTCCTCTTTGATAGACATATATTAAAAAAAAACTGTATATATATCTTGTCTTTATTTTCAGGTTGCCAAAGCAAATTGGAAGAGTTACTTACTTCGCTCTGCTGCCAAAAATAAATTGCTGCCTTGCTTATAAAAATAAATTGCTGCTTTCATCTCTACTTTTATTTGAATTGCATTGTTGATTGCTTGCATTTGCATTTTATAATAAAAAAAATTCAAAAAAAAACAAACAAACTTCATTCGTAGTTGCATTATTAATACATGTTTAATTTCTGCTTTGCATTTCATCCTTGACTTTGATTAATAATAACGATTAGACATCGATAACTTTTAATTGTATATTGACAATTTGTCTTCTTTGAACAATTTAATTTCTCGGTGTCTAGGCTACGGCAGAGTAATAACCATTTATAAATATTACGATGATTCGTAAATATTATAGTGGTTGTTCCTCTGAAGGTACTTAAACCTTCGGCTGCATTGCTACGGTGATTCGTGGTGCACCGATAAATCCTTCCCGTTACCTGGCTGAGAACTATCTTGTTTATCTAAGACAAAGTGTGAATATACAATTTTGCGTTAACATAGGATAAATAATTTGTAATTAGATCCTTGCATTCATTTAGTTGCATTAGTCATGCATATTTGAAAAAAAAAATTCAAAATCAAAATCAAAATCAAAATCCAAAGCTAAAAAAAAATTGTTAATATTTCTTAACTTAGTTTTTTTCATTTTCCCTTGAAAATTTTCAAATCAAAAATCCAAAAAAAAATTAAAAATTAAAAATCAAAAAAAAATGAAAAACCAAGATACAAAAAAAAAATCAATTTTTCATTTTGAAAAATAATTCCTCTTTGTAGATATTTTTTCTTTATAAAAAACCAAATATAAAAAAAAATCTTGAAAATGTCCGAGTTTCCTTTTTCTTACTCACTTGAATTTAGTTGTGAAAATCAATATAATCCATATGAGTTCACTCCAAATTCGTATGGATATTTTAACAACAACTTTTGTTTAGACAATTCGAATTTTGAACCACAAAATTTTCAAAATAATGGTCAACCCTTAACTCTTGAAAATAGCATTTCGTCGTTACTTGAACTTTCTACGCAACAAAATCAAAGTACAAATGAGTTGTGCAATTCATATTTGTGCTATAACTCGAATCAAGGTTTTCAAAATAATCAAAATTTGAATTTTCTTCAAAATTCAAATGATTTCGAGTGTAACCCATGCCAATTCAATTTCGAGTTTCAAGATGAATTTCAAAATCAAGACGAAAATGTGAATCAATTTTCAAATAATTTTGGCAATGGGAATAGTTTCAATAATGAAACGATTGAAAACATTGGTTATCAACAAATTCAAAATGAAAGTTTTCAAATTAATAATCATGAATTTGATTTTGTTGACCAAATGGAAAAAGATAACGGGGATTTATTACTTGAGAAATACATAAAATTTCGTGAACATCATAATCAAATCTCAACTTGCGAAGAATCAAATAATAATCTACCGCTTATTGAAATTGACAATTCTTGTTCTCAACAAGTCCAAATCGAAAATTTTCAAGTTAATAATTACAAGTTTGACTTTGTTGAGCAAATGAATGAAATTAGCGATGATCACACGAATTTGTTAATTAAAACATTGGAAAATTTTCATGAGAAACAAAATCAAATTTCAACGTGTGACGAGTCAAGTGATAATCCACCTTTTATCCAAATCGATGATTTTCAAATAACAACTTTCGAAATTGAAAATGACAATCTTAACGAAGTTGTTGAAAAGACGATAATTGAGTTGGATTTCAATTCTTTTGAAGATATGGAACCAAATTTAAAATTCGGTCTTCCTTTTTTCGATTTCGAAAATTTAAATACGACAACTTTAGATTTTAAACTTGATTTACGCGATGAAGTTGTTGATAATCCAACAAACGAAGTCGAATTTTTCAAACATGAGTTTTATGGACATTTTGAAAATGAGTTGTTAAATTTCGACGGGGAAGATGAAAGTCACCATTTTGATTTTGAAATCAATAACTCTGGAAATGTTTTCAATGATAAGCTTGAATTTCAAATTGGTTTAAATAAACTTGAGCTTCAATCAATTGTTTTATCGACCCCAAAAATCATCAAAAACAAAATAATTCATATAATTTTAAATAAAACAACATTCAGTTTTCCAAATCAACGTTCAACTTCGAAATCTTTTACGGTTTGGTTTTCTGCGCTTGAGCTGTGTCTCACATACTTGGTGAGACAAATGAATCGGTTCTTGGAAGACCGGTTCATTTACTCTTTAATGGCATACTTTCTATTGACTTGTAAATGATCATCTTTTCATTTTTATTTAAATAAAGGTTATGTTTTTATATTTTCTCCTTCCACTTGGGTTGACTGTGGGGACACAGTCAAAAATCAAGTGTGGGGGGGAGACTCATCTTCATTTTTATTTTTCATGGTTTATTTTTGCTTAAAAATTTCAAAAAAAAATAAAAAAAAATCCCAAAAACAAATTTTCTTTTGATTTATTTTTAAAAGAAACACTATAAGATAAATATATGGTTTTGGTTTATTAAATTGAAATTTGTTGAAATTTATTTGTCTAAACAAAAATAAAAATGAAATTTGATTATAAATAATAATGGTTTAACCAGTATATAGGAAGATTCATACGTGTTAATTATGAAGTACATCCTAATTGAAAATCTTTGTTTTAAAAAGTGGTTGATTTGAAGTAAAGGATATAACATTTTTTTGTCTTCTAAGTTAAAAGGTGTTAAGATGATTTTGCAAAACGTTCACTCTCTTAAAAAAAATATCCAAGTATTCACCCTCATTTAAAAGTCCTCACGGTTATGCATGGGTGAATTACTTGAAATCTTTGATTACGTGCTTTCATACTCATTTAAAAGTTCTCACGGTTATGCGTGTATGGAACACATGTAAAAAAACAAACATAATAAAACCTACCTACAGTCGATAGGTGTATGCACGAAAGTGTGTGCACTCGCCATGCTCTGTACTCCCCTTACATAAGCCTGAAAGGCAGTGCATGGGTGGTATATCTGGCCTCGGTTTACTTGAGCTAGGTGTGTAATTTTTCTTGCAAATAATGAGAGAGCAAGAAATTGAAATCCTAGCATTACTTTTACTTAGTTGATTTGATTTGTTATTGAAACAAATGAAAATACCACTTTGATAAACTTTGATAATCAACTAAGGATCCATTTCATAGTTACACTGTGTTATTAACCAAAACAACGAGTTAAACTATAGTCTATTTGTTATGATAACTTCGTTTTTATTGGAAATATTGATGAGTAAATAACTTAAATTTCAAGATAATGACCAAAACCTATATTTAACTTATTCGTGTCAATTTAAAAATAAATCCTTCATTTGTAAATATTTTAAAAAACTTGCATTTATCTCTTTGTAAATAAATCTTGCATTTTGTAAATATTTTCATCCTGCATTTGGATTTTGTGGGTAGTATCCGTTGAAAACCCTCACGAGACAACACTCGTCCTACTAGGGACACTCAGAGGTTTAACGGCTTGTTGCATATGCTCAATGCAATCGTGCTCCCTACGAAAACGGATTTACCTTAGTTTTTCTTTATTCGAGGACGAATAAAAAGATAAGTGTGGGGGTATTTGATGTGCACGTAAATATGCATATTTTTACCACCATAAATCTATTTAAATTGAATAAATGATCATATTGGGTATTTTTACTTGTTTAAACCAAATTCAAATTGTTTTCAAATTGTCACATATTCATCTTCATATAGGGGCAAAATGGTCATTTTTGCGCATATATCAAATTGAGAAAATTTAATGGGAAATTTCTATATTATTTTGTAGGAATTTAAACTCAATTACAAGTGGTTTCATGAAGGAATATGCATGTACAAAGAAGATACAAAAGAATGAAGATGGAAATAATTCAAAGTGAAGAACATGGAGGACCCCATCTACCCACTACCTTAATGTACAAATTAAAGGCTAATGCACATGCTAAAAGACATTTAAAGCTTCATGTACATTTAAGTGGGGGATTATTAAAGCTAATGATAACTTGGCCACCACACTTCCTCCAAGGGCATTTTGGGCATTCCCCAAAAATATGAATTAGGGTTTCATACATGTATAAATACCCATATGTTTCATGTAATCTTCCTCTCCTCCTCTCTTTCTTAGCTTAGTCTCTCTTAGTTTTAGTTTAGGCTCAAAATAAAAAGCTCTTCTCTTTTCTTTTTCCATGGCTACTTAGCCATTTTATTTCATGTAATTTTCTTTTCTTTTATGCAATATTAATTCTCTTTTATTTACATGCTTCTTCTCTTCTTATGTAATAGTGTGGATTTAGCTTTATGCAATTAGATTAGTTGTCTTTTCCATTAGCTTTCATTTTCCTTTCTTTTTGCTTTCATGTTGCTTTCTACATTTGTTGATTTGATAATCCTACAAACTTCAGTTCATGTTTCTCAGGTATGGAATTCTTTGTCCAAATGGTTTTCACTTCCAAGATAATAATAGTTGACCTCTTTTTATTTTAGATAAAAAAGAAATCTATCCAACTTTATGAAACAAAGCTCAAAAGAAAAAAAGCAGAAATAAATAGCTTGTACAGAGAGTTTGATAAGCAGTTAAAAGAACACAACCCACTCTCTAACAAGTATCATAGGCTTAATAAAAGTGTTGTGGTGTCAGCGTCTTTCGAAGACCAGGAACCCGCCCTCCTCCACCCCCTCTCCCGACTAAAGAGGGCGTGCCTTCGATATGATAGGCTTTTGGAAGAGAATTGGGAATTAATTACACTCTTTTGGACGTTGGTTGAAGGAAGAGATATTCTAGCAGACTCCTTATACAAAGCCTATCGTGGACACCCGACTATAGATTTTTCTTACTTGGGCAGTTTTAGTTGGGTCTACTTAGGTGTTTGCATAGGAGACATTTTGATGAATTTGGGTCTGATCCACATCCATGGGCTTGCTGGAATTTACCGCGAGTCAAATCAATTTCTCATGAGTTGCCTCCTGAAAAACTTAAATATTATAAGGATAAATTTGTTTTCGAGTTATTCAGAAAATCGGTTTTGTATGAACCAAATGAAAATTTATGATTATGTAATATGAATTTCCTATATTAGTTTCCTTTTGTACTTAGTTGCGTGTTATTATGTTATCACAAAATAACCATATCTCAGGCAGTATTGTTTCAAGAGATTATTTAAGAAAATACGTCAAATTAAGGAGAGATTATTTAGAAAAGGCTTCACTTTTGAAGTCCTCGAAATTGGCTAGATATTGCTTTCTCAGAGTCCTGTGGATACTTTATATGGAACATCCCCGCCTTTATTTTGATTTTCTAAGTGAAAAAAAGAAAAACTCCTTAAGGAAACTCGACATAGCATGCCAAACTAATATGCGGCCGTGATAGTCCTCTTGCCGGGGAATGTGACTACAGCAAATATCCACCCATTATTACCCCAAAGGGATTTAATGCCCCTTTTGATTCAACGGTTATTCTTTTAGATAATTCCTTAAACAAAATCAAAAATGATGTTTCTCAACTTTAAGAATAAGTGTTTGAATAAAATAATGGAATTATACGTTTTATTTTATTTCTTCTTTAGTTGTAATCTCTATTTTTATTGTAAAATAGATTGGTTATTTGAGTCTTGACTTTATTTTCTTTTTTATATAAGACTCATGGTTAGCTATTGCACCATTCTTAGCGGATTCCTTATCTCGCTTCATTAGTATAAGAGATAGGTTGATTGCAGATGTTGAAAAGATGCGTTCATTTAAGATCCTTTGTCTACTCATTTACAAGGTAATGCGGATGCAATGGTATGGCATAGGAGATATTTGCTTCAAAAGACGATTGTTAGAAACTGTAACAATCAAAATGCCAATCTTGAAGAGGATATCGAAAATAAGAATGAAACAATTTCTATATTGAAGCTTCAAATTAAATCAAATCCTTTGATTGATTTTGATCATAAGATGTCTGAACTTCTTTAGCGAATAAGCAATTTGGAGATTAAGTTAAAAGACAGTCAAGCTCAATGTAAGTCATTAGAATTCATCATGGGGAGCAACATCCTAAATATCGATTTACCGGCTTCTCCCATCATTTCATCTGTCATAAAATTAACAACGTCTCTAGTAATTCAAAATTTTCCTATAACGACAAACCCACCTCTTGGCTTACAAGAAGGTAGATAAGAAGGGTACAGGAAAAGCAAATTCGAAATGATGAAATATTTTGATGGACAACAAAAAGTGAGGTATTTACAGCATATAAATGAGTATGCAGCTAGAATACAAAAACCTGAAGACAAAAAGTATCATCTTCAAAAGCGTATTGTTGATTTAAAAAGGGAAAATAAAATCCTTAAAGGTGCCAACAAAGCTTTTAATCATGCTCTAAAGACTCATATCGAATCTATTGATGACGTGGACAAAATAAGGAAAAAAGAAAAGAAACTCTTTGTGTAGCAATCCGTCACAACGTTGATCCTTTAATTCCTCAAAATCTGGATAAGGTTGTTCAAGATTCATGATTTATACACTTTCACTATATACTTGTATATAATTTTATAAACTACGTAAATTATGTAAATATCACCTGGTTTGGAGTCCTTTCTTACAGTGTTACTTTTGAATCTGCTTTGTGATAACTTGGACTATAGTTTTTGTATTTGGTGGCCCGTCCAGTCTTCCTTACTGATCTCATTTCCCTTAAAGTACTAAGTAAACAATATTCTTTATTCTTAACTTGAATTCTATATAGTAGTTTCTCCACATTATTAGTGGAAGTTAACAGATCATTATGTAAACATATGATAATAAGTGAGAAGTAATTCCATAATTGGATATGGTTGAGTGTCTTGAAACCCATCTTTGGTAATGAGGGGGGAGAGAGAGGAATGCAACTTCAACTATATTAACAGAATGCCAAAAATCTAATCGTAGAGAACCAAAAAACCAATTCCAGATTCAATAATAGAAGTTTAAGAATTATTCTTTTGGAAATTACTAATAGAAAGCCAATAATGACCATTTAATAAAAGTCAAGAAATCATCATCTGAAAGTTTCTAGTAGAAGTCCAGTGACCGTGATTCGGTTGTTAGTAAGATAGCTCTCGAATTTGATTAAAAACTAGAAATTCATAGAAAATCCAATATTAATTACTCTGGCATTGATGAATGAAATTTAAAAGTTAAAAGACTCGAAACCCAAAGTCGGATATTAGTGGATGATATCCAAAAATCCATAATAATGGTCTCCATAATAGAAGTCTGGAACCCAGATCCGAGCATTAATGAGTGAAGTCAGAAATTAATAGTAATAGCGCTGAAATCCAGATTTGAATATGATGTAGGCCAGAGGCAAATAGTAAAACATCTGAAACCCAGATTTGGGTTTTAATAAGTGAAGTTCTGAAATTCTCATCTTGGGAACAAGTCGGAGGCTGTAAATTCTAATTTAAGCCTTCTATTTTGCATCTCTCTTTGGGTTTTGATTCTTTTAACATGTGCCACCCTTTAGGCCTTGAATGTTGTCATTGTTTGGCATGCTACTTCTTAGGCCCGGACGTCTTAGTTAATTGTTTGATATGTCGTTTGTCAAGCTTGGATGTCTTAGTCCATTTTTGATATGCCGCTTCTTGGGCTTGGACGTCTTAGTCCATTGTTGTCTGGTGCTCTTGGTTAGCTTATCCATAAGCAAGACTAAAGGACCTCCCCAACCTGCCTCTAGGAGGCGCTTCAGCCAGGCCTTATCAGCGGGACTGAAGGCTTGTTCGGTGCCTTGGCCAGGCCATAGCATGGCGGGACCAAGGGCTTACTCCGTCCTTCCTCCAAGAGGTGCCTTGACCTGGCCATAGAGTGGTGCGGTCAAAGGCTTGTCAACACTTTAACCTGGCCATAGCATGGCAAGAATAAAGGCTTACTCTAACCTTCGTCCAGGAGGAGCCTTGACTTGGCCATAGCATGGTGTGATCAAGGGCTGGTCAATGCTTTAACCTTTCCATGGCATGGCGCGGTTAAAGGCTTACTCTAAACTTCCTCCAGGAGGTGCTTTGACCTGGCCAACTCGATGCGGAAAAAGGCTTTGACCATTTAAGGTAATTTCCAAGTGCAAGGAGAATTCTGCTCCCGACCATGTAGATTTTTCTTATGATAGTGGCACTTATTGAATTCAATTAGGATCTCTTTACAAATCTATTGATTTTGCCTTGTCTAGAAAAGTTAATCACCATTCTTTCAAGTGCTCTACGTATATTTGTCTCATGCCATTCATTATGTGATAGTGGCAATAAGATCCTCCCTAATTCCTTTCATATTTTGGTTTTTTCTTCTGTGATGGTGAATAGTTGAGTTCTTCCTTGGTTAGCAAATAAACATTCTCAATTGATGTGGTCTGACTGCATTCCTTGGAAAGTCTCGACTTGAAGCTTCTCTTTTGAGGATGGTTTCTATATCTTTTATTACTTGGTTTTAAAGTTTCACCCTCAACGACCAATTTCCTTTTCAAAACCTCCTGGAGCTCACATGTAGGTATGTCCCACTTGTTGTTTGATGCCATTTTTGTGCAAAGACATTGTAATCGGCCATCATTCCCTCCTCAAAGACCGTGCCTTTGGTATAGAGTTGAATTTTCTTCTTTATTTTGTTAAACAAGTTGTCACTTTTGTCCTTTGTTCTCCCTAAGGCAAAGATAGGCATGGGGCCAATGTGAAAAGGTTTAAACCCCTTTTTTTAGGTCATAAGATTCAGCTCTCTTTTTCTTCGTGATCCTTAGAGTTTTCAATCTCAACATTTGCTTTTCATGTAATCTAGAATCATTAGTTGTTCTTGGGGAGAATCCAACTAGATATGGCTCTAAGGATCCTTATTCGAACCTTTTGATCTTGTTAAACATGATGATGTAATATCTAAAGTAAGTACGCTTGAAATAGAATTGGATTAGTGAAAAATAATGTTGGAAGTTCAACAATTACGGAGGTTCGACCCCTCCTTCTAGCACCAAAAACGCTAATAAGAAAACTTTTCAATACCCCAAAGTAAAGCTCAAGTGTAAGTGATACCTAGGAGACCACCTTTCAAACAAATAGAAATAGTTGAAACCTTTCGACTCTCTTAAGACCACCCTTCGAATAAGTTGTAACTGGAATTCCTTTTTATATAACTTTTCGACTCGGTCGAAACACCTGAATCCTCTTTAGAAATATCTTTCAAACTTGTTCAATTGGTTTAGGATCCTGTTGAAACCTCCTTTCAAAGTAGTCAAGGTGGCTCAAGGTTAGGACTTCCTGTTGAAACCTCCTTTCATTTAGTATTGACTTAACAGTCTAAGGAAGTTAGTTGAATTAAAGAGTTTCGACTTCCTCGAAAGGTAGCCTTTCGAGCCTGTTGACACAAATAGATCTTAATCATAGTCAGACAGAATTAATTAATCAGCTACTGTATCCAAGCATTCTATAAATTTTCTTTGAAAATATATTCTTTTACTACTTGAAGCTTAAGTACACAAAGTAATTAAATCCCTAATCTAATTTTAGAATTAGGGTTTACAAATTATAGAAAGTACAAGTAAGGAGTGAATGAAATTAGATCCTCCAAACAAGATCCCTGGGGTCTTGTTTCTAGGTGCTGGTCGAAATCTTTCGAAATCAGACCTTTTGACCGAGGAGAAAGAAGTACCTTAAAGACCTTCGTTGCCGCTAATGTTTAGGTGCCATTCTTCTTTGCTTTAAAACAGAACATGATTTATTTTGACTTCGTTGAAAGGGGTAGGTGCGCTCACCACTTTGTGCTGCTATGCTGTTGCCAATAAGAAAGGTGTGAGCTTTTGACTCTATCGATAGGTGTGTATCTATGTCTTTAAAGGAACGGAACATAATAGAAAGTTCAAGTGCGAAAGGTAGCTTACTGTTGACTAATGTGGAACTCCCATTTTCTTGTGTATTAAACTTAAATAATCTTTACTTTGCAACTGTGATGGTCTCGACCGTTCCAAAGGCTGATTTTGCTTTCAAAGTGGTAGCTTTATCCAGGTACTCTTCTATGGAATATGAATGAAGCCGAACCCGGTGTTTTGAAAGGTTTAGTGCATATGTGAAGACTTGCAACCAGTTGCCTTCGAAAGGTATTCATTAACCCATTTGAAACGCTATCATGCATACGAAAGCTACTGTTTTGAAAGAAAACAATGGAAGTGGAAGGGTGCCTTTGTAACCTTTCAACCTCTTTGAAAGTTCATAGAACATTCAACTTTTGCATATGCATCCCTTCGACTCCTTCGAAAGATTTTGCTTTCACTATCATTCCCTATGAATTCCTCTTTTATGTTCACCATGGTTTCGACAAGGTTGAAGTGAATATTGATAGTAACAATACTTAGTGTGAACAAAGATTCAGTCTCAAAGGTCACTTGCTCGTATAATACATAATAATGTATTGATAAAGAGTAATCTAACTTTGTTGGACAAATAATGATTAATGATGAGTGAAGTTGAGTTAAAATTCATCTATAAGATGTGTACTTAAGAGTAGTATACAAGGTTAAAATTAATATTATCCAAAGAATAGTTTAAAACCCATATAAAACAAGGGTTTATAAGAAACTCCTACATATCCTAGGCCAAGGAGTTGGCAGGTTGTACGAGTCAAAAAACTGCATGTAATAATTGTATGTAAGGGTATGAATCGTCCCAGGGAAATTTTGAGAAATATGGTCATTAGAGACAAATTTATGTCATGAACATAAATATATTATGAACTAATGCAAAATCAGTTTTATATAAGGAAATTCTTAAATGTTTATGAATGCCTATTCATTGCACTGAGAAACAACTGTTGTTCCAAAAAATACCAGCTTTGTAGCAAAGGAATTTCTTTAAGAAATTATTGTATGAAATGAATTTAGCTACGATCCAATGATAAAGTAGATTACAACGGACGAAATGAAATTGGCTAAACCAAAATGAACATAACGCATTAGAATGTCTAATGACTATTCTCTTACATTAAGAAAAACTATGATTTTTTTGTCAATTTCAAGAATAAATAATCCTCGGTTGTTTAGTTAAACCATTAAGAGTATTGACTCTATATATGGTACGATGCGTAGATCTGAAATAGATTCCAAGTACATTATTAAATATGGTTTTTACAGTTATATCCAAAGGAATATGATTATTTGCCCTAAATGTGCCTTTAAGAGAAAGACAAGTGCAATTGGAATATATTGAGCCACGTTGATAAGTATAATACCGTGAACTTCAATTGTCGAAATTAACATAGCAGATTCACCATTCGATATGCTCAAGTTGGTTCAGATTTTTCTCACAAAATTATCACACGGCATGGCTATATGTTTTGGTACGTCTGTGTTAGAAAAGAAATTTTAAATAAAGATTTATACTAAATTATTTACACATAATAACCAAAGTATCTCGAAGTCAGTGGGAGCGATATTGAGTTTGTGAGATTTTGGATATGCACGAAGAACATGAAGGTATGGTGGACATATATATAATATGGCTTGTATGTAAGACAAGTGTATGTACAATGATATAAACAAATGTATATAGCAGAGTATAAAAGTAAAGAATAAAAATGAGCACACTATAGTTTTTATAGTGGTTTGGATCTCACGTCCAGTCTCGAAGCTCCCCTTCGATATTTTCTAACCAACAATCTTTACTTCGTCTGGAGGAATAGGCTTAGGCAAAAGTGTTTCTTTGATAAGCTTGTGTTCTATATAACGTGAATATTGACTGCCAGTACAATTCTTCCTATAATCTCCCTTGAGTGTTGTGAGTGTAAGTTCTTGGATTTGTAGGAAGTGGGTTTACCAAAAATATAGATTTTGGTTGTAATTGATCAAGAGTATGAAATCAATAATAGCATAAGAGAGTTTAAGTACTTAGAGAAAATAGAGAGTGATACTAGTTGTAGGTTAGTTTAACCTTAATCATATGATATATTTATAGGTAACAAAGAGCTGTATTTGAAAGAGTATGTCTTCTTGAAGGACTTTCTTTTGATCAGGAGTTGCAACTATGGGAGAAGACATAAATGTTAAAAATGAAGAGAAGTGACTGCTCAAAATATATCAGTTAAAAAAGTGCCAGACTTCCGGCATGTATTGTCAGACATCTGAGACATTTTAGAGTTTTAATCCGAAACTCTGTCAAATGTCTGGCATTCTTTCCTAGAAGTCTGAGACAATACTATTTGTAAAATCTGATTTTGTTTTCATACATTCGCTAAGTGCTTTAATGATATGCTTTCGTATGTGCGCTTATGATAACTCGAGGAGATTGTACAAGATATTTTAAGACCATGGTACAAATATATGACCTTACTTTCAATAGCATGATCTCTTATTCTTCAAGATTTTCATCATGCCATGAGATCGGTAAGTGGAGTGATTTCTTATATCATATACCTCTAAATAGATAAAGTATTTCTTGTATGTACGATTGTTTATTTGTTGTCATTAAAATCCCAGAAGAGGAACTCTAACATTCTCCCCGTTTTTTATGATGACAACTATATAATCATTTATAATGATATTTTAAAAAACAACCTTGCCCTGAATATGTTATCTTCTCCAATCTATAAGTACACAAATATTCTAATATTCTCTCCCCTTTATCATTATAAAAAAGAGTGACGTAAATGTGTAATTCGTCGAAAGAGAGTGAATAATGCTAAAAGAAAATACCATAGATTATAAATAAATCACATAAACGGTTATAAATAACACTAGATTTATGAATGCCATAGTCATAAACAAACAAAACATGGTACTAGCTAAAATAATAAGAATGCAACAAGACAAATAGAAAATCACTAAGAATAAAAAGAAATTACCAATACTTGTGGTTATTGAAAGAGAGCCTGCCATAATTATTATAGTACCCCTAGTAGGTTAATGGATCGGTTCGAGAGTCCCATGGACATTGATGTGTTGAGGTGTTGTACTCAGCTTCTTCATGAATAGATAGACCCTAAAAAGAGGCAAAATGATTGTGTTTACGTAAAGGTGGATCAAACCAAGGTTCCTATTCTTCTTCTTTCATCGGTTGTTCTTGCAGAATATTTTTGCTTTTATCATAAGCAAAAGCTCTAGCACTATGAAATGACTCATAAGGCTTAGGGATAGGAGTATGTGATGGAGGGGTGTAGGAGAAGGAGATGAAGATGACCTAGAAGAAGATCTACCACGGACTTTCCACTTAACCTTGCCTATAGTGGATACAACTTTATCCATGGTTTTCTCAAGCTTGGTCATGGAGTTGAGCATAACCTCTCCAAACCAATCCTTTTCTTTTCCAATGATTTTTGATTCGTCATGATCATCCTTTGATTTCGAAGCGTTAAGTATTGTATGGACTTATTTTGATCAACTTCAATGAAAGCTTCGTAAATATCTGATTCGGAGTGATATCCCGCATCGTAATGAGAAGGAATAGATGTTGTGGAGGAGGAACTTGAGTTTATTGTGAAGGTAATGGGTGTAGTTGTTGTTAATGTTGTTGTTTTTGTTGAGAATTCCATTGAGAAAGAGAAATGTGAGGAGGTGGTGGTGCAAGAAGATGCATTAACTTGAAAAATCGTATTCCACTTTCTTTAGTGGGAATTTCTTTGATGTGAGATATGTTGGTACATCTAGTGCTTTTAGTATCCTCTTAATGTAAGGAGCGTATAGGATAGTTTGACGATAACGACTCCAATAGTGTTTTATTTCATCATGTGTAAATTGTGCACAATTTACACAAATTCCACCAAAAATTACATACAGTGGCTTATGATCATCTTCGTATATTTGTTCATGGCTACCTAAACGAGATATCACGGCATTGATTAGCATTTTATTTAAGAACCTGGCTCATGGTCAAAGATTAGCTGATTTCTCTTTTTGCGCTCTATTTTTCCTTAGTTCATGTATGACTTGATTATGCAGTAAGTTTCGATAATCAACTATTTCT
The DNA here is from genome assembly GCA_030765085.1 of Allium cepa. Taxonomy (NCBI): domain Eukaryota; kingdom Viridiplantae; phylum Streptophyta; class Magnoliopsida; order Asparagales; family Amaryllidaceae; genus Allium; species Allium cepa. Next base: position 516,738,419 of record CM060941.1, read on the forward strand.
TTTAATGTAGTACCTTTAAAAGAACAATCTAGTATTCTCTGAATCGTGCTTACACTTATCTTTAAAACTTTATAATAAACACTCGTCCATAACCATCCGTCTTCGTTCTCAGGTTTCCAAATATTTTTGCTACATAAATTTGCATAAACAAGGAAAACAGCAAGTTGATCGCTAATTACCTCATTTTTATCGAAATTGATTGTGGGTCGAATGCCAATCGCCAAGATTAGTTCTTGAAGTAGGTATTCTTCAAATTTATATAATTGATAGAAAGGACCAATGAAATTTTCGAATCCTCAAATCTCTTCATAGCGCTTGGGCTATTTCAAAGCCATTGTTGGATATGAGAATCAGCGATAGTAGTTGGTTGAGAGGAGGAAGATTAGTCATTCTTAGATCTCTTATTAATTTGGTTTTTAGTTTTGGGTGCCATGAGTGAAAAAATGGAATGCTTGAGGAACCTAGGGTTTTTTATTTGGGTAAAAAAGACTAAATGAGTTGGCTTAAAAAATTGAGGTAGAAAATATATACGCCTGTGTGGAGTGGCAGACGAAAGTTCTCTCAAACTCTGAGCGCATTTTTCCAGTTGCCTTGGAGTATTCGAAGTTTTATCCCGAGTATTTTGCCAGACATCTGGCATTTTTCCTCAAATGTCTAGGAGCTATTAAATTCTACATTTTGAATTTTAAGTGTATACTTCGAATTTTTATTTCATATATTTATTTTACAAACATGATAAATGATATTTATGGTTATTATCAAAGAGATGCATATGCATGTTATATATTTAATTATATATATAGTCATATTCATGTAACTATTGAATAGATATTATTTCTCCTCCAATGATTCCAAGTTCTCATGCTTAGTTTGATTCCAAAAATTTGTGTTATTGTTAATTTGTGCAGTTGAAGGGTTAAGTGGTTTGGACGAATCAGATTGTGATTCCAGTCTTGGTTTTATGGCACTACCTCCCAAGAGGTAGTTGGATTAACTTTCTGAGTTTTTACAAGAGTCTCTATTAAATAAGGATATTTATTATGTTTCTAATCCATCATTAATGAATGTCCATAGATTGTCAAAATACATTATTCAAGAAAGTTAAGATGATTTCCTTGTCTTTGTTGCTCGTAATACATTTCTCTTTAAACTCCTATCATTCTTGTTGGTAGTGAAAAATTTCATCAACTTTAGTATTGATGGACGATAATTCAAGTGTAATTTCTCGTTTGACTTCCTTTCCTTTTGGAGAGTAACCGGTGCAATATGTGGGTGATGCTATAATATTTAGTTAGGATGATTAATTTTAAGAAGGAGTCGTTTTTTTGTGATACGTATGTACTGTTTGATGAGGATGAGCTAAAATCAGTTGTTGAGTAAGTGGAGTCTTGGTCAAAAGACATTTCTAGATCTTCTATTATTATATTCAAAATATTTCGGCATAGTTTCTACAAAAAATTGCTAAGTAAATAGAGCATATTATTCGTTTGTAGCAAATAATTTGTAAGGACAAAATTTATCTTACCATGAACTTGTTAATAGTTTATAGTTATGGTAATTTTAAAACTTTACTAAAAATAACCATACTGAAAATTTTGTGATAGAAATAAAATTAGAGTCTAATATTCACGACAATTATCAATTAATGTTTATGAAATTAATTTAATATGTGAACATATACTAAGATCTTGTTTTAGTTTTATAAAAGTTGATTCACATAGCGGTTTAGTGAAGATATCGGCAGTTTGTTTTTCTGTGTTAACAAATTCTAGAGTGATACTATCTTTTTCAACATTATCTCTCAAAAAATGGTGATGAATATTAATATATTTAGTTCGAGAGTGGTTAACTAGATTTTTAGAAAAATTTATAGCACTCGTATTATCGCAACATATAGGAGATTTATTTATAATTTTTCTAAAATCTTGAAGTGTTTTTTGCATATAAATTATTTGAGCACACGCTAAGGTAGCAAAGATATACTCGGCTTCACATGTCGAGAGGGAAACACAATTTTTCTTTTTACTTAACCACGAAACCGAAGATTGACGAATAAAATGAAATATGCCACTTGTACTTTTTCTATCCATTTTGCAACCATCGAAATTCGCATCACTATATGATATGAGTTCGAAGGAGCTGCCTTTCGGTAAAACGCTTGAAATCTTTGGTGTTGGTAAAATATTGAAAAATTCTCTTAACTGCTCGATGTGATTCCTTATGTTGTGCTTGAAATCATGCACATAAACATACACTCATCATTTTATCTGGTCTACTAGCCATTAAGTATAATAAAGATCCCGTCATGCTTTTGTATAATTTTTGATCAAAATCTTTTCCATTCTCATATTTATCCAAATGCAAACTAATGCTCAATGAAGTTGGTTTGATAGATGTATTATCCATTTCAAACCATTTTAATAATACTCTATGATATTTTTCTTGATTTATGATAATCCCATTTTTTAATTGTTTTATTTGTAAACCTAAGAAGAAATTTAGTTCTCCCCTATGAGACATCTCGAATTCGTTTTTCATTATGGTATAAAAATCATTACATAGTTTCCTGTTAGTTGATCCAAATATAATATCATCAACATATATTTAAACAATTAGTGTATCATCATTTTATTTTTCTATAAATAATGTTGTATCAATTTTACCAATTTGAAAACCGGAATTTATTAAATGTGTTTTTAGTCTCTCGTACCAAGCACGGGGTGATTGTTTTAGTCTGTATAATGCCTTTTTAAGTTTGAAAATGTGATCCAAATATTTTACGTGAACAAACAGGGGTGGTTGTTCAACGTAAATTTTTTCTTTTACAAAATCATTTAAAAATGCACTCTTAACATCCAATTGAAATTATAACGACATGCAAAAGAAAGTAACGTACTTATAGCCTCAAGACGTGCTACAAGGGAAAACGTTTCTTCATAATCAATTCCATCTTCTTGGTTGTATCCCTGAGCAACTAATATTGCTTTATTACGAACTATGTTTCCACTTCATCTGCTTTATATTTAATAACCCATTTTGTTCCTATTACAGATTGATCATTTGGTCTTGGCACGAATTCTCATGCATCATTCGTTTAGACTGATTAAGTTCCTCTTGAATTGCTAAATCCAAATATCATCTTATGATGCTTCTTTATAATTTTTAGGTTCGAAGTTAGATATCAAAGCTACATGACTCATTTGATTTAGTTGATTTCTAGTTTAAACTCTTTTTTAAGTTGCCAATTATATTATTAATTGGATGATCCCTTAATATTCAAGGTGGAGATTTTAAAAGATTATCGTTATCATTATTTATGACATTATCTTCATTTATAATAGTATTATTATTATTATCACTATTATTTTGAAAAATTCTTCATCATCGACATTTTTATTATTTTTAAAATCCTCGTCAAAGGAACATGAATACTTTCTTTTATATTGTTAGTTCATTTATTTAAAATTCTATAAGCTTTACTCCAATCTGAATAACCAACAAAAATTCCTTCATCGGCTTTTGGATCAAATTTTCCTAGTTATCTTTAGTATGCAAGATAAAACTTTTAGAACCAAAAACATATAAATATGATACTTTAGGTTTCTTACCAAAAAATATTTCATAACATGTATTCTTAGTTATTGGTTTGAGTGTTACATGTTTTAGTACATAACATGCAGTAGCAATGGCTTCCGCCTAAAAATTCTTTGGTAAGCCACTGCTACTTGCAAGATTCATGCACATTCTTATAACGTCCAATTTTTCCTTCTACTACGCTATTTTGTTGTGGTGTTTTTGAAAATGAAAAATTATGTCTAATCCCCTATTTATTGAAAAAAATTCAAAATTTTCATTTTCAAATTCTCTACCATGATCACTTCCTATACTTTTAATCTTATAATTCATTATATTCTTTATTCTTTTAGCAAAAATTTAAATATTTCAAACATGTCACTTTTATGTGTCAAAAACAGTGTCCAAGTGTATCTTGAAAAATCATCGATAATCACAAAAACATATTTATTATGATTTATTGATCGTACTTGAGTTTGCTAATTTAGTTATATATTTAAAATTTATATGACAAAAGTGTTTACGCTCTAGCCATGGGTCATAATGATTTTCGGTTAAACATAAATCACTATAGTTTTTAACATTCATATTTAAATATTTTGGTTTCTCAATCCTTTAAATATTAAAATTTTATGTTGATTGAATATACTACATCTATCATTTTTGAAATTGATTCTAAATCCTTTATTACATAATTGAGTATACTTAATAAGTTATGTTTTAAATTTATACTAACAAAACATTAGCAATAAAGGGAAAAATTGACATACCGATGTTAATGACTTCTCCAATGCCAATGACAAATTCTTTTGATTTGTCTCCAAATGTCACAATACCGCCACTGATATATGTTACATTTGATAACATGTGTGTATTTCCTATCATATGCTTGGGGCATCCACCACATGAAAAAGCATTTTTAGTCACATTTATTAGTAGCTTTTACTATCAAGTGCAATTAAAAAGTTAATTTAAGTGCAATAAATATTTATGGAATAGTGTTTATCTAAATGTAGCCATTGGAGGGAACAAAAGTTTAAGGCGGGACTTAATTTTTTCATAGACACACAAAAGCACTTCCTTCCTCTTTTATTTTCATTCACCGCTTGAGACTTATTTTTGTTTCTCTCTAAAATAAGCAACCCTAAATCACTTAACATTCCTAAATCCAAATTCGTTAGCTGTTCCAATTCATTTATGACCTAATAGTTTTTCATCGTTGATTGAAAGCTACCGTCGAAGCTGGTAAATGATGCAAGCCAAACCAATCAAAATTATATTGTCGTTAAGCGCTAAATCAAATTGAGATGCGGTATGAGCTGTTATAGATATGGTGCAATGAGCGAGAAGATTTCCTGATGCTTTTCTAACTGCTCAAGTCCACAATTTAAGGCATCGTAAAATGCTAGAGGTGAGTTTAAGGTGCTCACTAATTCTTTCATGTTAATGCAGAATTTTTTTTGGCAGTTTCTCCATTCTGAAGTGCTCTTTATAAAACCCATCCATAAAATAATCTGCCAAGCAATAAAGTATATTACAGTAGCAAGATCTCTAAAACTTGTTGTTAGAGATGCACTGGTTTCTTTCAATCCATAAGCACCAACTAGTGATAATGTACACAATATTTATGGTACTTCTTTATGGTAGACTATAGTTAAATCTAAATCCAATCCAGTAATAGAAGGGTGAGGGAATGGTATAATCTAATTGAAAATCATATCGACGGATTAGTGTATTAATGATATTTTGCGAGTAGTTTAATTCATAGTGTGAATGGTCATTTTTCTAGGGTGAGCTACCGAAGTAGCACATATGTAACGACCCACTTTTCTATACATTCTAAGCTAACAAATAACAGCACGTGTCAACTCAAATTGAACAAAAAGGTGGATTGTTAGGGTGAAAAAGAAGAAGAAAAGATAGAAGAAACAGAATAATAACACAGAGTCTCACAATCGCAATGGAAAATATATAATACATAATAACAAATTTTATTACAAAAATACTGTAACTGTTAATATACATACAATAATCAGAGTACAGCAGTCAACATAGAATTCTAAACAGTTATAATATCTTGTCTTCACAAGTACTGAATATACAGCATACACATACAATGGAAAATAAACAAGTACGAGAACGCGTCTTTGTCATCCAGCTCGTCTCCTGAGCTCCAAAGCATCCTAACCTGAATCTCTAATACTCAATCTGACTCAAGCATTATAATAAAGTAACACCCGAGTTAGTCTGGAAAACTAGCATGATAAAAACACACTCAATTTGAATTTATTACTGTTATCAAAATCCTTTGAAAACAAAGGTATCTCGTAAGACCACGCTACACATAAACACGACGGGTTTTTACCTTACGGTAACCAAAACAAATTTTGTATAAAAATCTAGTGTATTATAATAATGTCTAAGGGTCAAAATAATAATATTCAAGTAGCTGTGATGCTCGTGTTGTGTGCATCGCAACAATACTAGTATAAAATCAAAACTTGATAAGGCTCGTTCGCTAATTGTGTAGGATTCTACGGAGGTGCCCTCAGTACTTCGAGAACGGTCCTCATGCACAAGGATCAGAATTATCCTTCCAAAACATCATACCTGTCTAGCCAGGGTATTATAGGGAAAACGTAACTGGTCTTGCTAAGACTGAGTGCACCGCTCCGACAACCCAAAAATAATTAAAGGCATCGGTGTTGCTAGAAAAAGGAGCCAATTACACCCTATGAGTTTGCCGACCCTACTGGCCATGCCTCCTATCTCTGGTTTTAGTCATTTCCGCTGATGAGGCTATGTTCGGCATTCTAGCTTACGCACCGCTCCAAAAATAAATCACGGAATCCCCTATGAATTCCCACACCACAATGGCCTTGGAATCGCATATAGATTCCCACATCTCAAATAGATCTTGGAATCACACATGGATTCCCATACCCAACGGTCTTGGAACCACACATGGATTTCAACATCTCAATATAACACGAAACTCCTCCATAGAACCGTATATGGTTTTGGAGTGGTAACAGATCCGAGTCATCTCTTACGAGTACACTCTCCCACTCCCGAGCGCTCCATAGACCAATCGTCGATTTCCGAAATGCTCAATACCGGTTATTTAGGGAATAATCAGACAATACATAAGAGCGGGGATCACTTCTCAATAGTTTAAATGCACGGATCTCCATATCATTTGACCTAGAAGAACAATGAGTTTATATGTACAATATAGCACCACCGATGGTAATTGTACCATATGATTCCCGTGTTTGCCCAAGATATTTCTAGAGTTAAAACCCTTCGGTGTTAAGTAGGAAATTGTTTCCCTGCCACTAAACTTAAGAAGGATTACATATTTGGCCTAAGGTTTGATAGTCGATTATTTAACTATCAAATAAAAAAATATTCAACAAAGATTACATTTCCCACTGAAATCACTAAACCTCGTTCGATTTAAATTTAATAAATTTGAATTCCTAATTTAAAGAATGCAAATAATTTTTCATCAGAATAAGAATATTCACAGATTCTGAATTTCAAAAATACTTGAAAAATATTTGTAAAAAAATAGATATGGAAGTGCCATTCGATATCGACCATGGATCGCAGCACGATGGTTGCGTCTCAATCCTAAAGAAACCGAACTTAACTTAGAAAATCTTTGCTTCTGGACTTCCACCATGCAATCAATCATAGATCACAGTTTGCACAATGGTTAAGCCGATATCCCAGCGAAAACATCCCAAACTGTAGGCAATCTCTGCCCTCGAATCACGCTATGAAAATATACCCTTACTTCCTAAAAATTTCTATATTTCATAAGTATTTCCAATCTATTTATAAAAATTCTTTACAAAATTCAAAGTTTAACTTAGAGAAATATTCCTTTACAATATTTAAACCATTTTTAATCTCCCTTTACAAGTTTCAAACCATCTTCACATTCATAAATTCCTTTATCCTATTCTTCTCATAAAGGATTTCTTTTATAAACAATTTATTACCTAATTATAATAAATAAGATTTTAAACATCACAAAAATATCTCAGTCATTTTTCATAATACAAAAATACTTTTAAACCATTTGTTGATAATATAATCATTTAATCTTTAACATTTTAAAATTTAAAAAAATAAACTAAATCAACCTTTAAATAAAATTAATCAATTTTTGAATTGTATTACTACTGAAATAATTTTCTAGTCCTAAATAACTAATAATAATAAACAACTTATTATCTTTAAATAAAATCAATTAAACAATTAATTTTAAACATAATTAACTTTACTAAATAATGATTTTACAAAAAATTTGTAAATAAAAATATAAATAAAACAATTTGTATAATAATTATTAAATAAAATCTTTTACTTCAAATTATAAAATTTGAAGTTAAACAGAAACCATAACCTTCCAAATCCAGAAAGAGGCTTAACGATCACATTGGTACTTAACAAACTATCATTTAATTTCAATTTAACTTTGCAAGTTAAATTACGTGCATTTACATAATAACAGGCATATATGTAAGTCAATCCATAATTAACAATCAATTTTTAACATGTCAATCGTCCAATATAAATCAACTGGCACTCTAATAATATCGACTTTAATCTAATAACAGAACAGGATGGATTCTGCTAACCAAATGCCACTCACAATAAACCTTTTTTTCATTTATCTTTCAATGGTGTTTATTTGCCCAAATATATCATATCATTATATTCAATTCAGTTTACATTATATTTTAACAATGTAATTTTAAAACAATCCATTTATCAATCCCACACATACATGATTCAATACTAGAAATAAGCTTAAAAATAAACGTAAGCAGTTTAATAACAATTTGAGATGCTATATCGTGACCCTAGAGCTGGTTCAACCAATATATAGCATTTCAAGATGCTATATCGTCATCCAAAATTAATTTCAACAATCGCCAATTTCAACAACCCAGACAAGAAGAAATAAATTTGATTTACCATAAAACTATACTGATTAACCAAATGGGTGAGCTTAACTCACCTTTATTTTTTGTTGTCGCTTTCGCATTCTGGTTCTGATAAAACTCAAATACGTTTTAATTTAACTAAAAATTCTCCAAGCTCTAAACTCAACCAATCTAATTCCACAGCAAAGATTTCGTTAATACGAATCCAAGCAACTGCCGCGTTGGATTTGGACCTAAAACGAATGAGATGAAATTTATAAGAACTTGAAATTACTAAAAACAATTATATTACTTAATTTTCAATTTGATTTCCATTACTCATGTAACCGGCCCACAAAGCCCATACCCGATAACAACAGCGCTTCTTCCACATAATCTATTTCTCCTTCCAAGCTTTGGCAATGTGCATGCTTGCATGTGCATGCGACTCCCCAGCAACATCACTGCTTCCAAACCTACACCCACGTCGCTCTCCTCGAACTCGACCCGATGGCACCATCATCTTCCCCTCCGACGACCTCGGTTCAAATGCGACCAAATGGCCAATTTGCCTCAACCAGATTGCGTTTCACTCCCCATCACCATTGACCTTCGAACCTTCCCCAGCTGCCTCGCCTCTACGAGCTCAAATTCATCATCACCTTATCAAAATGTCGATCGACCAAGCTAGAATTCCAAACCCTAGCTTAAACTGCTAATCAACCTAACTGTCGTGTCCAAGAACAGGTGTCGCACCTCTCCATCATCGGTTACCACTTCATACTATGGTCAAAGATCCAAGCATTCAATTTAAATGATTTTATTTGCATTGTTTTGATTTTAGAAAGGAAGTTTCTTTTTTCTTTGTATGCTCTGATTGAAAACGAAGAAAGGTGGAAAAGCACGTTTAAAAAAAGATGGAAGGTACGATTATATATTAGGGTGGATGAAGGAAGAGATAGGGTGGCTGTAAGGTTGACTTTAAAAAAAATTATGATATTATGTAATGTCAAAATATCTTGACTAAACTAACTTAAAATCCAGAATCTCTATCGGGGCGTGCCAACCGGTGTTCCTAATATTATATCCATATTCCAAATGAAATGAAACAAGTTTCAAGCCCTAGTTCGATCGTATGCAGAAGATAGCTTTTTGGATCCAATTATTATATTAAATTTTCGATATTAATTCCAACCCATTTATATCCCGTACGACCAAACAGTAACTCCAAACACTAACAAAATAAAAAATCCAATAATAATAGACTATTACGGATCCAATGGAACTAGTCTCGTCAAAATCCAAGACTATGCTCCGGAAGGCTATTTCTAAATATTAATTTATACGAGTTATTTTTAAAATGGAGTAAATCAATCACTTAAAAATACAATTTAAAATTTTATTTACCTTCATTCTTATTAATAGAAATTAAATAAGCCGTTATACCATTTTTGTCCAAATAAAAATCCAAGATTCAATTATCTAAACAATTTTCAATTATAAAATTTAAAATTTAAATTATCCAATAAATCATTATTTTGAAATTGGAGTTACTAAATCTATAAAATTAACTTTCAAATATATAAAATTAATTAAATATTCCAATTTCAAATAACAAAAATTCTGGGTCATTACATTCTCATCCCCTTTCGTCCTCGAAATTGCCAAGGTAAGAAGAGTGGCCCAAAACCTATTAACTTTCCCAAAACCAATCAGTTGAAACAACTCGCCAAAATTAATTTATTGAAACTACATTATCGCTTTTACTAATTTTCAAATTCATTCATGGATGCCAAATTATATTATTTACTAAATCATTTCAAGTTATAGTCTAAAAACAAAATTTAGTTATAAAAAAATTTCTTCAATTTCTAACTCTTTAAATTTTCGAAAAATTTCACCGGTGTCTCCTTTGCCTGGCTAGATCAGAACAGCTACAAAACGCCACTACGAGCCCAAATTAACAAAAGAAAACAAAAGCCAAGCGGCTCAACCATAAAACCATCAAATCAATCAACAATATAAACATGTACCTTTCTGTTGGGCAACCCAATTTTTCTATGATATCAAGGACATCAATTTAGCTTTTGCTTTTAAATACCTACATCTTATTTACCAATGATATCCAATCATATAATTTAAAATCATGTTATTCTACATTTTCAGTTCCAATATTTTCTTTACTTAAGCCGTACGATATACATATATCATCCGCATGAAATATCTAATTTGATCGCTCGCTCGATCATACAATTTCACTTCTGAACTAATATCATTCACACGATCACTCTAGCGCGGACTCGGATCCTGTTCCTTCATCAAAAATAGTTATTCTCCTTGCATAGCCATATCCTATGATAGCGAATTCCATAACCAATCAAAAATCTACATCTAGTGTTCGCTGTCAAGAATTGAGTGAAAAATCCAAACTCGGATCGATATAAATTATCTCAAAATTCTGTGCTCGAATCGGGATCAAACTGTTATGTGAATAAAATTATATCCATAAAAATTACGTATTTATTTTCGATTGATTCTTATCTAAACCCAATTTTTATTCACTTTCATTTCATTCATATTCACTTATTCACAACCACTATTCACATTCCTTAATTTCACATTCCCTTATTTACCCATATTCACTTATTTCATAGTATATTTCTTAATACTATTATCACCTAAACATCATTCCATAGAATTTGTTTAATTAAGTTCATTTTAAAACATTTTATACAACTAAAGTCTATTCCATTTTACCTCAATTCCAATTTCAATTCCAACTGACTCGATCCATTTTTTAAAATTTCAACCATATTCCATATCAAATTCAACCCACTAAATTATTCAATTAGTTCATCCTTAATTCATTTAAAATCTCAATAAATTTCATTTCCAACAATTACTTCATCCAACAAAACTTAGGCTAAAATTTCAGAATTCACTTTATTTAACTAAATTTAAGTTAAATTACATTCCATAGTTCAATTTCAAATTTACTTTCCTTATACTCTTATTCAAAAAATTAAAGCATTGCCATAACTTGCAGATCTTCAAGTTTTATCAGTTATCAAACTTATTTTTCTTGTATTCTCAATAAATCATTTAAAAGAAAATCCTAAAATTTAAAGCCCTCATTCTAAAATATTTCAAATCATTTTTGAAATCAAATATACACACATACACAATCCCTTCATACATCAAATTATTCTTTTGAATTTCAAAACAAAACCAGGTTTCCAAAACAAAACTACAATGGTAGCAATTCCTCACTTGGAAACTCGAAAACGAACGTCGATGGTGCAGCAGTCATCACCGAGATTATTTTCCAACAACCGAAGTGAGTTCAGTGCTTTTATTTCTTTAAAACCCTTTAAAAATATTTCTATTCAAAAATTATTTCCAAAAATATCACTATTATTTTCCAAAACTTTGAAAAATCATTTTCAAAACCAACAAGATTTAAGTTCCTAAATTTTCAACCATTAAATCCTTTATAAATCATTTTATAAACCATATTTATATAATATGCTTTTGAGAATTTCATTTCATTTCAATTTATAAATCACATTTATAGATTACAATTCTATTTTGTTATATAAAATCATTTCTTTGTTTTTAGTCTTGCTTGCATTATAATACCAACCTTTATTCGATCACTACAACAAGCAACAAATGATAATAGTCAAGTATTATTATTCTCCAACATCCAAGCATGACATATAATAATTTCTAAAAAATTATTCCATTATATATAAAATATAATCCAGGTAAAATTATTTCATTTACCCAATTTTCAAAACAATACCATGTCGAATTGCTCTGTTTAAGTGTTTAGAGATCCCTATCAATAATGTTAATTACGCATATTGACTAGAATCCATAAGCCACTCAATAGATCAACCAGCACAATATAAAACAATTTTTATATCACTAACAAATAATCACTTATGTGTGTGTGTATACACACTCAAACTCATTCTAGGGTGCTACCGACCTATCTCTAATGAGTTACCCCAACCAAAGCGAATGTTCTCACTTAACCTTCAACTCTGATACCACGTTGCAATGACCCACTTTTCTATACATTCTAAGCTGACAGATAACCGCACATGTCAACTCAAATCGAATAAAAAGACGGATTTTTAGGGTGAAAAAGAAGAAGAAGATATAGAAGAAACAAACCAATAACACAGAATCTCACAATCGCAGCAGAAAATATATAATAAATAATAACATATTGTTATACAAAAGGAACTGTAACTGTTAATATACATACAATCATCATATTACAGCAGTCAACATAGAATCTGGATAGTTATAATAATTTGTCCTTGCAAGTACTGAATATACAGCATACACATAGTGGAAAATAAACAAGTACGGGAATACGTCTCTGTCATCCAGCCCGTCTCCTGAGCTCCATAGCATCCTAACCTGAATCTATAATACACAGTCTGACCCGAGCATTATAATAAAATTACACCCAAGTCAGTCTAGAAAACCAGCATGAGAAAAACACACTCAATTTCAATTTATAACTGTTATCAAAATCCTTTGAAAACAAACGTATCTCGTAAGACCACGCCACACATAAACACGACGGGTTTTTACCCTACGATAACCAAAACATTTTTTATATAAAAATTCAGTGATGTTATAACAATGTCTAAGGGTCAAAATAATAACAATCAAGTAGTTGTTATTCTTATGTTGTGTACATCACAAAAATACTAGTATAAAATCAAGGTTTGTTCGCTAATTGTGTAGGATTCCACGGAGGTGCCCTGAGTACTTCGAAAGCGGTCCTCCTACACAAGCATCAGAATTATCCTTCCAAAGCATCATACCCATCTAGCCGAGGTATTCTAAGAAAAACATAAATGGTCATGCTAAGACTGAGTGCATCGCTCTGGTATGCCAAAAACAACTAAAGGCATCGGTATTGCTAGAAAAGGGAGCCGATTACACCTTATGGGTTTTCCAACCCTACTGCCATGCCTCCTATCTTCGGTTTTAGTCATTTTCGCTGATGAGGCTACGATCGACATTCCAGCTTACGCACAGCTCCAAAAATAGATCATGAAATTTCATATGGATTCCCACACCACAATGGCCTTGGAATCACATACAGATTCCCACATCTCAAATAGATCTTGGAATCACACACGGATTCCCATACCCAATGGTCACAGAACCACATATGGATTTCAACATCTTAATATAACACGAAACTCCTCCATAGAACCGTATATGGTTTTGGAGTGGTAACAGTTCTGAGTCATCCCTTATGTAAACTCTCCCACTTCTCGGATGCTCCATAAACCAATCGTCGATTTCTGAAATGCTCAATTTTGGTTCTTTAAGAAATAATCGGACAATACATAAGAGCGGGGATCACCCCCTAACTGTTTAAGTGGATGGATCTCCTTATCATTTGTCCTAGAAGAACAATGAGTTTATATGTATAGTATAGCATCACCGTTGGTAATTGTACCATAAAATTCCCATGTTTCCCCTATATATTTCTAGAGTTAAAACCCTCGGTATTAAGTAGGAAATTGTTTCCCTACAACCAAAATTAAGAAGGATTGCATATTTGGGCCAAGATTTGATAGCCGGTTATTTAACTATCAAATAAACAAACATTTCAACCAATGATTACATTTCCCACTGAAATCACTAAGTCTCATTTAATTTAAATTTGATAAATTTGAATTCCTCATTTAAAACAGGCATATACTTACTTCATGGAAATAAGAATATTCACAAATTCTTTCTTCCAAAAATACTTGAAAACTATTTGTAAAAAACAGATATGGAAGTGCCATTCAGTATCGACCATGGATCGCAGCACGATGGTTGCATCTCTATCCCAGAAAAACCAAACTTAACTTAGGCAATCTTTGCCTCCCGACTTCCGCCATGCAATCAATCATAGATTGCAGTTTTCACAATGGTTACATTGCTATCCCAACGAAAACATCCTAAAGGCCATCTCTGCCCTCGAATAATGCTATGAAAATTTACCATTACTTCCTAAAAATTTCTTTATTTCATTGATATTTCAAAATATATTTATAAAACTTCTTTATAAAATTCAAAATTTAACTCAGAGAAATTTTCCTTTACAGATTTTTAACCATTTGTAATCCCCCTTTACAAATTTCAAACCACCATCACATTTATAAACTCCTTTATCCAATTCATCTCATAAAGGATTTCTTTTATAAACAATTTATTACCTAATTATAATAAATAAGATTTTAAACGTCAAAAAAATATCCCAGCCATGTTTGATAATATAGAAATACTTTTAAACCATTTATTAATAATATAGTCATTTAACCTTTAACATTTTAAAATTTAATAAAATAAAATAAATCAAACTTCAAATAAAATAAATCAAACTTCAAATAAAATTAATCAACTATGAATTGTATTATTTAGAAATAATTTTCAAGTTCTAAATAAATAATAATAATAAACATTTTATTATCATTAAAAAAATCAATTAAACAATTAATTTTAAAACATAATTAACTTTAGTAAATAATGATTTTAGAAAACATTTGTAAATAAAAATTCAAACAAAACAATTTGTATAATAATTATTAAATAAAATCTTTTACTTCAAATTATAAATTTTTAAGTTAAACAAAAACAATAACCTTCCAAATCCAAAAGGAGGCTTAACGATCACAATGGTACTTAACAAGCTATCATTTAATTTCAATTTAACTTTGCAAGTGAAATTACATGCATTTACATAATAACGGGCATATATGTAAGTTAATCCATAATTAACAATTACTTGTTAACACACCAATTATCCAGTATAAATCAACTAGCACCCAATAATATCTAATTTAATCTAATAACAGAACAGGGTTGGATTCTGCTAACCAAATGGCATTCACTATAAACCTTTTTTCATTTATTTTTCAACGATGTTTATTTGACCAAATATATCACACCAATATATTTCAATTCAGTTTATATTATAATTTAACAATAGAATTTTAAAACAATCCATTTATCAATCCCACACATACATGATTCAATATTGGAAATAAACTTAAAAATAAACATAAACAGTTTAATAGCAATTCGAGACGCTATATCGTGACCCTAGAGCCGGTTCAACCCATCTAATAGCATTTCAAGATGCTATATCATCATCCTAAATTAATTCTAAAAATCACCAATTTCAATAACCCAGATAAGCAGAAATAAATTTGATTTACCATAAAAATATACTGATTAACCAAATGAGTGAGTTTAACTCATCTTTATTTTCAGTTGTCACTTTTGCGTTTTAGTTCCAATTAAATTTGAACGCATTCGAATTTTACTAAAAATTCTACAAGCCATAAACTCAACCATTTTAATTCCATAGCAAAGATCTCATTAATACAAACCCAACGCGACTGACCACGTTGGATTTGGACCTAAAACGAATGAGATATGAAATTAATAAGAACTTAAATTTATTAAAAAAATTATATTACTTAATTTTCAATTTGATTTCCATTACCCATGCAACCAGCACACAAAGCCCATTCCCAATAACAACGGTGCTCATTCCGTCGAATCTATTTCTCCTTCTAGGCATCGGCAACATGCCGGCGTGCACGTGCACGCGACTCCCCGACCACCATCGCCGCTTCCAAACCTATCCTCGAACTCGACACGATGGCACCATCGTCTTCCCCTTCGACGGCCCCGGTCCAAACGCGACCAAACGACCAATTCGCCTCGGGCAGATCGCGTTCAATCCCGTTACCGTTGACCTTCGAACCTTCCCCAACTGCCTCTCCTCACCTCTACGAGCTTGATTTCATCTTCCTCTTATCAAAATGTCAATCGACCTAGCTATAATTTCAAACCCTAGCTAAAACTGCTAATTTACCTAACTGTCGTATCCAATAACAGGTGTCGCGCCTCTCCATCTTCGGCAAAATTGAATACCACTTCATACTATGGTCAAAGATTCAAGCTTTCAATTTAAATGATTTTATTTGCATTGTTTTGATTTTAGAAAGGAAGTTGCTTTTTATTTTCTTGGTATGCTCTGTTTGAAAACGAAGAAAGGAGGAAAAGCATGTTTAAAAAGAAGATGGAAGGTACGATTATATATTAGGGTGGCTGAAGGAAGAAATAGGGTGGCTGTAAGGTTGACTTTTAAGAAAATCATAATATTATTTAATGTCAAAATATCTTGACTAAAGTAACTTAAAATCCCAAATCCCTATCGATTCATGTCGCTCGGCGTTCCTAATTTTATACCCCTATTCTGAACGAAATGGAACAAGTCTCGAGCCCTAATTCGATCTTATGTAGAAGATATCTTTTTGAATCTGATTATTATATTAAATTTTCGATGTTAATTCCAACGCGTTTCTATCCCGTATGACCAAACGGTAACCCCAAATGCTATGAAATAAAAAATCCAATAATGATACACTATTATGGATCCAATGGAACTGGTTTTGTCAGAATCCAAGACTGTGCCCTAGAAGGTTATTTCTATATGTTAATTTATACGAGCTATTTTTAAAATCAAGTAAATCCTTTATAAATCCAATTTAAAATTTTATTTACCTTCATTCTTATTAATAGAAATTAAATAAGTCTTTAAGCCATTTTTATCCAACTAAAAATCCAAGATTCAATTATCTAAACAATTTTCAATTATTAAATTTAAAAATTAAATTATCCAATAAATCACTATTTTGAAATTCGAGTTATTAAATCTATAAAATTAACTTTCAAATATTTAAAATCAATTAAATATACCAGTTTCAAATAACCAAAATTCTAGGTCGTTACAACATATCATTAACATTACTGTTTGGGATTTTGTTCCTTATACTTACATATGTGTTAAGTTTTTTATGTATCACGATCAACATAAGTATTTTAGATTTGGGGTGCGTGAGTTTTCCAAAAACCGTCCAAGTGATTTAATTTTACTCTTGTAAAATTAAGAAACCTATACATTGATTTTTACGAGCATGCATTACTTTTGTTCCAAACCCAATCTAAGTTGTCATTTTATTCGTCCAAGTTTACATATTCAATTTTAGTTATAAGAATCTAAAATTTTCTACAAGATTGTTAAGATAATTTAGTTACATGTTATAAGTTTGTTACTTCATATTTTTGTTAAGATGGTTTGTATACTTAAAACCTTCAGTATAGTTACTTAGCATTTATAGTATGTCCTTTAAGTATTCCTCTTTTCTATGTATTGGGTCTAAAGGGCCTGGACTTCTATTTTCAGTGTCCATTATTACCAGATGATCTAATAGTATCTTTTAATATTGTACACTATTTATAGGGATAACCAGTAATTAAATTAGTATAATGATAACCAGTAATTAAGCTAATATCCATTGTCACTCTTTGATGACGAGGACTCTCATTTGCAAGTAATTACTCTAATAGTATCTTTCTACGTAGTGGACACTTTTCTTGTTTTTTTAGCAACTTACCTCGAAGAACATGTTTGCCCAAGTTCCTTATCGCATTAATTCATTATGGAGGAGTTTTAAAAGATTTTTATGTAGATTTAACAGCATTAGAGATCAATGGTGCAATGGATGCTCGGCTTAACAGAAAGTCTGCACTAACATATTTATAGAAAGTATGCATTATTGATCTCTTGTGCCGTTAAATCTACAATAGACACTCGACTTACAGTAATACTGAAAGGTACCTTCTAAATAAATTCACAACATAGTAGGCAAAACCTGTCGTACTTAGCTTTAAATATGTACATTATGCAACATTCCATTTAACATTGCAGTTGCAGTTCACCATGGAAAAATAAGAATTTGGGACCTAATGAAGTTTGTGTACTACTGTTCTTTGTCTTAAATTTTCTTAAATTTGGGACCTAAAGAAGTGGACATATCCTAAGCCCAAAACTTCAAAACAAAAAAATCCTATAGATTTTTCTAATGTAGATCTGGAGAGAGTTCTGTTTCGTTGTTTTCTTAAAGATGGCTTCAGTCCATGGTATCTTTGAGTGCTATAGTCCAAGGTATTTTATTATTTTAAGATTGATCTTCACTCAACCTCGTCTTTTTGGTTCATGTCGTATTTACTACTGTGTTCTGTAAATTTTGATTTATGTGGTATTTACTAATGTGGTTGTAATGCTATGTTCGACTTTTGGAATATTTCATATCGTCCATCCTTACTTCTACTTTATGTATTTATTCAAAATTATGTTGCTATGTTTGCACGTTAAGGAAAAAAATTTAAAAGCATGTTTGTTTGTTGAAGTGAAAAAAGTTCACTTCAAATGTCAACCTAGATAGGCTCAGCATGTAATTATATTTGGATGTATCTTTGAGTATATTTCTTTACTTCATAGGAAAAGGCATTGAAGGAAAAATCAGGACATAACGTGAAAGCTAAATGTTCATAGCAAACTTTATGCTCACTGGACATAAGTTTAAATTTGATTATTTCTACTAACTTATGGTGTAGGATCCTATTTTACTAATAAGGATGATCAAATTTGTAACGACCTAAAATTTTTGATCCTGAAATTTCTAGATAGTTAGGAAAAGAAGAGAAAAGATGGAAGAAGAAAATAAAAAAGAAGACACAGAATCTCACATTTGCAGCGGATCAAAATATAATATCATATAATAACATTATACAAAGAAGCTGTATCAGTTAAATTACATACAATACATCAGAGTTTTCAACATTTACACAAATGTTGGATAGTTAAAATCACATGTCCTAGATAACTACAATATATCACAGTGGAATACACTACATAAGTTCTTGCCATCCAACTCTCCTCCTGAGCTCTAGAACGTCCTTACCTAAAAAAATTTAATACTCTGTTTGACCCAAGCATTACATCAAAGTAACACACAGGTCAGGCTGGAAACCAGCATGAGTAAACCCATCTAACACGAAATACTAATGCATAAAATTTACTTAAAACCCAGGGTAACTCGTTCATCACTACAAGTTCACAACTTGCTATAGTCAACACTTATATTCACAATCAATCCCTAAGTACATTTACTTAGATTTAAATGGTCCAGTCATTTAAATTATTCCATTTCAGACTATTGATTTCACATAATAATCTATAAAGAATCATTGTATATTACAAATCGAAGTGGGTTTGGGTATTTACTGATACCCGACCCCGGTCTCTTCGAATTCAATACAATCTTAACCCAAATTATTCAAGTGAAATTAAACTCAACTTTAAATACAAGATGTCACTTTCCCCACAACAATTCATCATCGATAGATAACCACATTATCATTGTTCACCCAAGCATATCATATAACAAAACATTTTATATCGGAGATACCAACCAATTCAAGGCATTTAGCATCATTCAATCATCATAAGCAAAATTGATCACTTCCAAAATAAATTTAATTAATTCTAATTAAATTACTAACATCAATCACTTAGATTACCTTTACTTAACATTAATTAATTTCAGTTAATTAATCATCTCTCAATTATCCATCTTAATTAATCACCCTAGATTAATTATTCTTTCATTATATTAAGTAATAGCCCTTAATTAATTATACAAATTAATTAACATTTACCCATTCAATTTTAATTACATTTATCCTTAAATAATTACTCAAATTAATTATCTTATAACCACCTACATTGATTAACTATCCTTTAATTAATCACACTCATTAATTAACTAACCCTTAATTAATTTCCTTAATTAATCAATCATTTAATTAATTAATCCTTAATTAATTAATCCCTTGATTAATCAATCCTTTAATAAATTACACTAAGTAATTAATCCCTAATTACTTCCATTAAGTAATATTCTTTTTAATTACTTCATCAAGTAATTATCCCAATTGTTAAATATCCTCAATTAATTACCTTTGGTTATTAATTAATTTAACCTTTAATTACTAATTAAATTAATTATCCCTCAACAAATTATTCCTTTAATTACTTACATTAAGTAATCATCATTTAAGTAATTAATCTCTAATTACTTAATTAATGCTTAATTATAACTTAATTACTTAATTAATCTTTAATCATTAATAATAACCTCCGATTATCTCATTAGTAGTCCTTAATTACAAATTAATTAACCTCTAATTAATTAACTTATAACCCTTAATTATTAATTAACTAATCAATAGTTAATCTTTAACCTCCTTCATTAATTATCCTTTTATAATTAATTAATTAATTACACCTTAATTACTTGAATCAATTAAACGATCTTTAATCACCCAAATCTTAATAAATTTTAAAATAATATATTTATCTTAATTAATACTAAATTTTCATTTAGAATCTTCTTTAATAAATCTAGGAATTAAACATCATTAACCTACTAACTTAAAACTTTAAGTTTATTTAAGAGAAATAGTTTTAAGGAAAATTAGTTTTGAATCTTTATTTTTGTTAAACTTTAAACTTGAAAATATCCTTACCTTTTGACCTGAGTCAAGCCTGGGAAGACTCACCCTAAAACCCGAGCCAAATCCTTTCCTCTTTTTTTTTGAACCTTACTTGTTTAAATTTTGAAATTTCAATACAGTTAACAAACTAGACTCACACGAAAACCCAAAGCTAGACTTAAGAAATCCCTTCCTTTTCCCAAGATTAACCCCGAGTCCATCTTCTTCTCTTCCTCGAAACAAAAACGGATACTCAGACACACTCGTGCATGTGTACAGGAGATCGCCGATGATCTGACCCCTCCTTCTACCGTCGACGAGTCTTCGACCAACCCTACCTTCGTTTTCGACCGTTTCACCCGAGCATCAAGCTCGAAATCGAACCTATATTATCGAACAGGAACAAAACCTTCGATCGAAAATCCCACCTTCGCCATTGATCTCCACCACGAGATCCCTCGCCCATCAATCAAAAGCTACGCCATTACTTCTGCCTCGATTTTCCCCTATCGCGATCGAACCCGATCCATCTCGAACGATGAAAACACCTCGACGACAACGATGAACAAAAACCACCTCTAAACCCTAAATTAGCGTCACCCGCCAACCATGGTGATCAGAAAATTCACCCAACATTTTTTTCCGCCGCCACCCATCCACGAGCTACCTCCAACATGAAACTCAATCACCCAGATCAACCCGTTCACTAGAAAATGACGAAAACACCAATCATGTTCAACTCGCAATATCTCGCGATTTTAAAACCTAAAATTCATGATTTTATTTTTAAAAATCATCGTTTCGTATAACAAATCAGATTATAAACTCAAAATCTAAAATAAACTTGATCAGTTTCTAACCCATTTTTGATTTCCACTGCATATTTCCATTTTTAAAATATTTATCCAATATTTTCCCTTGAATCTATTTTTAAAATGAAGTTATACCCATATCATTACTTTTCATTCAGATATTAAAGTCAAATTTTTCTTTGGTGGGATGTTATAGATTTCAGATCAGAATTTTGAAACCTAAAAATTATGAACAGAGGTATCCCTTCCCTGTTCCCAGACATGCACATTTATCTCCATAAATAATTATATATACAATAATATTTATATCCATGCAAGCACTTATCATCATTAAACTTCAAGTGTTAATCACAAATACCCACATATCTCAATAGATTCTAATTTAGCAGGTGGGTTTTACTCACAGTCAACAGAGGAAGCCTAGGATGATTTAAAATAGGAGGTTGTCGATCTATAAATTACTTAAAACTGGAAACTTGATCTTGCTCTAGACTGGATTTTCCTATAAATTTGAGAATTGCTTGAATTGATCTTGCTTCTGTTTGGAAATTGGATGAAATGCTTGAATTTCTTGGATTTTTGTTTTACTGGATTTTGTTTTACAGGATTTTAAGTAACAGGTTATTTCTTTCTTCTTAGTTTTGTTTTTTGGAAAATAGAACAGAGAAAGAATGAAGGAAAGAATTGAAAATGTTCATATAAGCTATTAAATACTTTTTTAGTAAATATTTTTAAAAATAAAAGGGAAATGGGGCACTTGTCATTAACCTTATCTAATTTGTTAACACTTGTTAATTTGATAATGTTATTAGTTAACATGTTTATTAATAAATTTCTAATTTAGTCATATGTATATAAATGTTTTTAATATGTATTGTTTTAAATTTCTCTTCATTTATTTATGTAATTTTAAAAGAAAATTAAATAAAAATCCATTTACACACTTGAAAATAATTACACTAGTTTGATATTTTATTAATTTATACTCATAAAACCCTTTAAAGACAATGATATGAAACTAATCATATATACATATCATTTTAAACTCAATTTATTTTTAAAATGTTTATACTTGAAATTTAAAATTCAAATTCTCTTTTTAAAATTTTACTTATATAAATCCAAATTAATACTTATTTTATTTGCTATTGGAAAAACAATACATTTTTAGATTATTAAAGAAGATTATTACATTATTTATTTGCCTAGAAATTTATGGGATATCACAAAATTGAAAGATGAATAAGCGTCATTTGGAATGGATGTCAACAACATTGGAATGAGAAAAAGAAGAAAAGTGATAGCTGCAGCTGAGAAGAAATATACGAAGAAATAATTTCAAACTAAAGGATACTCTTTTATACCTTCCGCTCTAGCTGCAGTGATAAAAAAAGAAGAAATTGACAAAGAAAAAAGTGGGAAAGTTGCCTGTGATGATGCTTTTGAGGATGTGACAACTAATTTCCGCCCTGATTATCGCAACCAAGGTTTGTAAAATGCATCAAGCTTCGTAATTGTTCTTTAAATATAAATGATAATGCATGTTGAAGCTCTCAAATGATTATTTTTTGTATAATTACAATGTTAGGAATGTGACTCGTTTAGATCAGAGTGGTTTTGAACATGGTAGCCTTCTTTATGGTTGTGGAATGTTTTCAAAAGTAGCAGCTGCTAATTCTATATCTCAGATTTTCTTATTCTCGTTATACTTCTCTCAAAACTATAAATCTATATCCCAATTAAAACCCTAGATCCATAACTAAAAAATTCATCTCTCTTCGCCTGGAACCACATCGCACAACTCACCGGCGCTGCTCAACTCTAGCGTAGCCTATCACCAAGTCTCTATTGAATCTCGCTCTTGCATCAACGCAGTGTTATACTACATTGCTACCCTCACCGGAAGCATTTTATACACTTATACTCTACTGCCTAAGCGCAGTAGTGTTCATGGTTACACTACTGCCTAAGCAGTAGTGTGGTGTGCACTACTATCTTTACACTGCTCCCTAATGCAGCAGTGTATATCGTTACACTGTTGCATATAGCAGTAGTGTACACTTTTGCACTGCCGCCCAGGCAGCAGTGTACACTGTTACACTACTGGCACTAGTCAGTAGCGTACACACCGCCCATAGGCGGCAGTGTAGTATACACTACTGCCGGTTGGCAGCAATGTACACTTTTACACTACTTCCACTAGGCAGTACTGTATACATTGCTGCCATAATAGAAGTGTAAAGTACACTGGTGCCTAGTGGCAACAGTGTATGCACCACTGTGCACAATAGTGTACGCATTGTTGTGCACAGCAGTGCATAGATTTGTGCACCGTTGTCCATAGCAGTGTACCCTTTGTTTCGGACTCTGTCCAAGGGGGCACCAAGCTTCGACAAGGTCGAGGCGAGTTTCAAGTTTTATAAAATTAAACAAATTTCATAAAATTAACTAAGTTTTAAGTTAACTAAATTTTATAAATGATAATAATAAAACTAATTTAAAAACATTTCATAAATAATAATGACGATGTTGATAATGAATTAACTTAGTTTACAAAAATTAATTATGTTTGTAATAATAATAATAACATAATTAAGCAAATCGAGTTTTTAGTAAATAATAATAATAAATTAACTAAGTTAACCAAGGTAATAAAAATTAACTAATTTTTGTTAAAATTAAACAAGTTTTATAAAATTAACTGAGATTAAGCCAACTAAATTTTATAAATAATAATAATAATATAACCAATTTAACAAAGTTTTATAAATGATGATGATGATGATTTAACTAAGTTTATAAAAATGAACTAAATTTATAATAATAATAATAATAATATAATTATATTAACCGAGTTTAATAATAGTAATAAATTAACTAAGTTAGCCAAGTTAATAAAAATTAAATAAGTTTTGTTAAAATTAACTAAGTTTAAGTTAACTAAATTTTAAAAATAATAATAATATAAGTAATTTAACAAAGTTTTGCAGATGATTATGATGTTGATGATGAATTAACATGGTTTATATTAATTAACTAAGTTTATAATAATATAATTAAGTTAACTGAGTCTTAATATAATAATAGTAATAATAAATTAACTAAATTAACTAAGTTAACCAAGTTAATAAAAATTAACTAAGTTTTGATAAAATTAAATATATTTTATAAGACTAACTAAGTTTAAGTTAACTAAATTTTATAAATAATAATAATATAACTAATTTAACAAAGTTTTATATATAACTATAAGATTGGACTTTATTTGTTTCATTTCGTTTATAACTTCGATTATTTATATGACATTATTTATAGTATGATGTACTTGTATAATGTTGTAAATGTTTGATATCAAATTTGAAGTCCTACGAATTAACAAAATTGTTTGATATGTTATGCTTTCACTTGTGTAGGCATTGGACTTTCGAAGAGAGCAAGATTGGACTTTTATGGTTTAGCTTTCACTTTTGCATGCAACGAAGAATTAAGGGTAATCTAGTGTTTTGTTAGAACTAGTTAGGTAACATTTTGTTAGTACTAGGTATATAAATTTGTATACAAATGGTTATTGTATGTGAGTTTGATGATTTTTTCGAAAAAATACTATATCGAAATGGTTATGGATATTTTATTTAATTATATGGTTAATATGTTTTTTAGTTGTTTAAATATGATGATTATATGAGTGATTGTTGATTGATATACTAGAAACAAAATAGATCGATAACATGGAATAATAGATAAAAATGCTGCAAAATAATCGACAAACTTTTAGTAGCATTTCAAAAACGATAGAGAAATCCGTATATTGGTATTGAGTAAACGCAACCGTAAAGCAAGGGTAAAATTGAAAACTCTATTAGTAGCGCCAAAAAGCTTTTTAGTGGCATCTTTAAAACACTACAAAAAGTTTTATGGTTGCGTTTGAGATGCTGCAATAAAAGGATTTATAGTGGCATTGAAATAAATGCAAGTAATAATCATAGGTTTTTAGTTGTGGGTTTTACCGCGGCATCCATTAAAACGCTACCGTAAGTTTTGCTAGTGTTTTTTGTGCACCACCAAAAATATTTTTCTTGTAGTGATTCATTTTCGAGTATCCATTTCTCCTCGCTTTTAGTTTTAGTACCTACAAAATAATAAGAGTCTAACTAGTACTCACTTCCTCTGTTATGGTTCTATGTATCAGTGAGGAAGGTAACCATACATAAGAGGGTCTGGGACCTTTAAAAATGTGATTATTATTACAAAAAATATTTCTTAAGTATTCATCTATGTTTTTTTCCTAATCAACTTGTTATTTGATTTAGGAATCCATATTTTAACAATATTGTGTTTGAAGTATTAATCTTAATTTTAGATATAAGCTTCTTGAACTTGGTATAATGTGTACTGTAGTTCTTATGCTTTTGTTTAGCTTTAAATTCTAATCCATTTAGATTTCATAATGGCCTTGATATCTTGACCAAATTTTCTAAGTTTTATTTTCCTTTATTATTGATATTTTATTGGAAATTTGATCTAACTTAGTCTTATGATCAGATAATTCAACATTGGTAGAATCTAAACTTGTTTTTAGTTCATGATTTTCTTTTTCAAGATTATTATTTACTAATTTTCTCTTTTCTAAATCATTTAATAAAGCATTATTTTAAGAGGATAATCTTTTACATTCCTTTTGTGCTATTTCTAATTCCTCTTCTAAAATTATTTTCCTGTCTTTTAATAACACAATTTCTAGCACAGCTCCATCAGTTTTCCTAATATTCCTTATTTAGTTTCTTAGATTCTCCATACTTATCGTCTAATTCTATGCTAATTACCAAAATTTCATCATATGTTAGTTCAAGATGCACCTCATTAGTGCTAGCCATAAAGCAGATATTTGCTTGTTCTGAGTTGCTTTCACTATCACTAGCAGAAGAAGAGGATGAATCGGAGTCATCCCAAGTTACTTGAATTCCCTTTATCTTGAATTTCTCGAATTTGCTTTCTTTTTGTCATTATTGAGTTTGAAAAATCTTTCTTCATATAGCTAAATTTGTCATATCAATAACATTTGATTTACGTTTGATTTGATGAATTCGAATTGCCACCGTTCTAAAATTTTGTCAAGTTCTTGAATTTCTTAAATTTGTTGTAGTTCTTGGTGATAAATGCAATTTATTCCTTGTTCAAATCAGAACCGTCATTATTTTCTTGAAAGGAAATATTCTTCTTTTCTTGATTTTGCTCCTTTCTCACCTACAAATTAGTTTTATATGACATCAAATTTCCTATCAGCTCTTCGATTTTGAGTTGAGAAAGATCGTTATCTTCTTCGATAGCTAAAACTTTTCTTTCTCATTCGATAGTCAAAGAATTCAAGATTCATGTAACTAGGTTAAAATCGGTGAATTTGACCCCAAAGTGCCATGAGATCGTGTTGTATAGTTTGAAATTTAGCATACATGTCGATAATAGATTCATTTTCTTTTACTTTAAAAGATGAGAATTGGTTTTGGAAAATAGAGATTTTTTACTTGACTTTTGTTGTGCTTGCGTGAGTTACTTTTAAACTGCACCATATATCATATGCAGTTGTGCAAAGCATGACTCGTTGAAATTCGTTTATATCAATTGAACGAAATAATACATTAAAGACTTTGGCATTATTAGTTATCATGTTCTTTATGCATCGATCCAAGTGATTATATTAGTGGTAGGTGCTTCATATCTAATTTGAGTAGATTATCAAATTTGTAAACCATAAGCTTCCATAAAACTTCGCATATTTATTGACCAGTAAGCATAATTAGACTTAGTGCATAGTAGAGGACGAGCAGTTGCTTGACCATCTTGAAATGTACATGCCATACTAAGAAAAAAAATCACATAATACAATAAATTGAACTATCCTTGCTCTAATACTAAATGAAAGTTCGGTGGATCATATATATAATATGGCTTGTGTATAAGATAAGTGTGTGTATAAAGATATAAACAAATGTATATATCAGAGTATAAAAGTAAAGAATAAAAACAAGCACATTAGAGTTTTTATACTTGTTTGAACCTCATATCCTATGTCTAGTCCTTTAGCTCCCCTTTGGTATTTTTATAACCAACAATCCTTATTTCGTTCGAAGGAACGGACTTATATAGAAGTGTTTATTTGACAAGCTTGTGTTCTATGCAAAACAAATATTGACTACTAGTACAATTCTACCTATAGTCTTCCTTGAGTGTTTATGAGTGTAAGATCTTGGATTGTAAGAAGTAAGTTTACCAAAAAATACAGATTTTGGTTGAATTGATTGAGAGTATTCAATAATAGCATAAGAGAGTATAAGTACTTAGAGAAAATAGAGAGTGATAGTAGCTGTAAATTAGTTCAATCTCAATCGTTTGATATATTTATAGGTAACAAAGAGTTGTATTTGAAAGAGTATGCCTTATCGAAGAACATTCTTTTGATCAGGAGTTGCAACTATGGGAGAAGACATGAATGTTAAAAATAAGAGAAGTGACTGTTCAAAATATGACAGTTAAAACAGTGTCATATGTCTGACATGTGTTATCAGATGTTTGAGACATTTTAGGGTTTTGATCCAAAATTTCTATTAGACGTTTGGCATTATGTCCCAAACGTCTAAGACAATACTGTCCATAAAATCTGAGTTTGTTCTCAAAATTTTGCTTATGATAACTCAAGATATTATAAGACCATGGTACAAATATTTGACATTACTTTCAATAGTATGATCTATTATTCTTCATGATTGTATTAACGCCAAGATCAATGAGTGGAGTGGTTTCTTTTATCATATAACTGTAAATAGATAAAGTATTTCTTGTATATATGATTGTACAGTTGTTGTCATTAAAATCTCAGAAGAGGAGTTCTAACAAAATAGATATGAAAGTGTCATTTGATAAGCATCAAAATTGGACAAATGTTTTGATAAGAATATAAAATAGTTTGATTGTCAGTAAAAAAAGCAGAGGAAGCGTGTCCTCATAACAAAGAAAGTTAAAAACATATATAGATATTTCTGAACCATAAGTAAATAGTATACTATTGATTATTAACGATGTGCTTGGGTTAGAATAAGCTTTAGTTGTTTAATAAACAACGTTGGATTGTAAATGATATCTTTTATAGTTGGTATGATAGATATTGGAAATGTCCCAAAACAATATTCAATGACGCCTTATTTTAAAATGTTTAACACAGAATATGTAGATGGATTTCTTATACAATGGCAATAGGAATTGTCATACACGTTACGTTGTCTACGATATCGTGATATGTTTTTTTTTTTAGAGAACTCTAATTTTATTCAACACTAAAAAATTGTAGCTGTAAACATGCCTAATATGTAGTGATACTCATCCCTCACAATAAAAAACTAATATAAACCCCCCTTCCCCAACCCTATAAAACTACGGTCCTATAATCCACTAGAAACAGCGACATCTCTAATATAGTCAGCTCTATCCCAATGCATAGTGTCCATACCCATTGTAACTTCACAAAACTACTACTACTACTTCTCCACTGTCATCAACGAAATACCATCAATATCCACTACAACATCTACACCCATGTTCACTACTGAAGCAATGATTCCCACAAAAAGCTCACAGATGCAAATACAAACCTAGTCACCGCATATTGACTCAACCTCAAACAGCAACTACACACTTGATTTATACATTGCAACTAACACATTGCATCAGAAAACCTCATACACTATACCATCACATTAGATACTACTGCAGCATTGATAACTGCATAATGAAGCATTGGTAAACTTCATTTGTATCACATTGTATCCAATTTCTATACCAACCCACTACTACTTCTTACTTCAACTTCACATGACCATTCATACTGAACTTTAACTTGACTTATACACTACTACTTTGATTCTCACTTTACTACTCCCTACAAAAAACACCAATTCCAACATGTATATAATTACAAACTATTGGTTAACTTAAACTTCTAAAGTCTGGGACTTCTTCTAATTTTATTCCTAGAATTATAATTACATAACTTTCTTTTACAGTGAGCAAAGTCACAAACACATTTAGAGCCTCTTAAAGATGCAATACAACAATATAAAACTTCATAGGTTTAATGTAATAATAAACTTCATTACCATTCTTCATACCAACTTCAGAGTCTATGTTCTTTAAGAAATTCTTTTAAAAACTCTGATCATACATCACCTCTTCATTACTTGAATTATCTGTTGTATCTAACTCCACCATGCCATTAAGCATCAAACTTGAGGATGATACATGCATACATGATCGTTATTGCACACATTACCTCTACCATTAACACATGAAGCAGGGTCATTTACAACAAATCGAACACTTGAGCTCAACAAACCTGACTTAATAACATGCCAGTCAGTACTCACAACCACCCATGTCTCAGAAGCCAAACTGACCTTATATCTATCAACATCCAAACAAAATAGGTAGCGGCCTACAACTCTTTTTTCCATCAGGAAAATAGAAACCAAAGAGATGGCTTGAGGAAACCCAAACTTGATGTATGTATGTATGTATGTATGTATGTATGTATGTATGTATGTATGTATGTATGTATGTAAGACATGTATCATACCATTTGTGCATATCTAATGCAAAGACATGCACAACCCCCATGATATTTACATGTAGATTCAAACCCAGCTCTCCTATACATAAGCTTATCCTTCCATTACTACTCCAACAATCCACTAAAACACCATTGACCAAACCCATATCCATAAAATATTGCACACCTCCATGACCACCAAGAGAAACAATGTATATATCTTTATCATATGCATATAGCTGATCCTAAATAAAACTGAGAGAATGTCTCTCCAAGCCAATATTGCTGTTAGATTTTTGTATGGTTATGTATTTAAGAAATGCAGAGTAAAAACATGAAAAGCTGATATTGTATTGATCTCTTGAATTGTGTTATACAGATGCCTTGATATTGTATTTATACATGTACATAAACGTACATGAACAAAAAATGAAAATAAAATACGGCTACATGGGCTAAATATAAAATGACTACATTGCAGCACATATCTGCTTACATATGCAGCATAAAGCAATACAGTGAAGTTGTGACGACCCGACTTTCTCACCACAGAAAGTCGCATTATCTTTAAGAAAGAAAGGGATAGAAAAGAGAAAAGAAAGAAGAGAAAGAAGAGAAAGAAGAAACAACAGCAGAATCTCAACAGCGGAACGAATAAATTATATTAATAACATAAGTATTACATAGTATACAACGACTATCAGTGTTACACAGACAATACATCACATACTAGACAGTTATAAACACCTGTCTAGTTATTACAACTCAAAACAATACAAGGAAACCACTCAGAGAAAACACAGACATATTAAACACAGCGGAACTCTAAACATATCTAACGCCTAAGACTCCTGCTCCATTGCTCCTCCATAATTCGTCAAAGCTAACCTGAATCCCTTGGCTACTCGTAAAAATTTGAGTACCCAACAGTTTAAGAAAAACAGAAATAAACTCCGGATCAGACATGAGTCTGGTGTGAGTAACAGGTTAAAGTTGCTTAACTTTTGAAAAACCTTTGAAAAGAAAGGTATCACGTAAGACTTCCCACACATAAACATGGAAAAGTTTTTACCTTACGCTAACCAAAACATTTGATAGGAAATCCAGTGATATTATAATAGGTCTAGGGTTTTCAAGTAAATAAGAAACAGTTCCACTAGCCACACAAGTGGGTAATACGATCAAAACTGATGGCACTTATTGGATTTAGGATTCCATACAATGGCAGGGCTACCAGGGTACCGCTCGTCGCAGTACGGGACCTAGATCACCGTACCGAGGATTACTCCCAATCCCCTGCAACAAAAAGTCGGAACCATTCCTTACCGAACAGTTCTGAACAAGACCACCCCGCAGTTGTGATCAGCAACCGCACCACACAGTCGAAATAAAAGGAACATCTAGACAGGGGTAAATCTCGTCCTACTTGGGCATGACCCACTTAGCCTTGCTGCACCTCCCCTGTTTTAGCCATTCCCGATTGATGAGGCTTGAGGCTACGATTACCTTTATAGAACACATCACTTAGAATGCTCATCGTCCACCTGACGATGTTCTTAAAGCATTTAATCCATACAAGTTCGTTTCGGGGTTCGTACGAAACCGAAGGCATTATCTCGTTACACTCATTTTGGAATCACCGTCAGAGTTAACGACAATAACCCTTGCACTCTGAATCTTCATCTTCATTTGAGATTCACGACCTATCGTTAACCTGGATTGATGTGGTTTTCGGATATCCAAATATGGAAACCCGATTCCGGTCTCATCGAATCCAAAACATATCTTCTAAGGCGGAGTTGTTTTAGAGTTTAAAACAATTCAATTCTATTATCTATATACACACAGATAGATAATTCACAATATCACAATAGATAATCAACATTACCATCATAAACAGATAATCCATATCATTATTATAAACAGATAATCCATATTATCATCCCAATGCAACCAAAGCATTCATATCACATAACATTACTTATCTCATAGCTGGGATTACAAACCATTCAAGGTAATCAATATCATCCGTTCATACATAAGCAATGATTTAATGATCACACCATCTATAATTAATTTAAAGTGTATTATCATCCCAATGCAACCAAAGCATTCATATCACATAACATTACTTATCTCATAGCTGGGATTACAAACCATTCAAGGTAATCAATATCATCCGTTCATACATAAGCAATGATTTAATGATCACACCATCTATAATTAATTTAAAGTGAATCAAATTAATTACTTTATCTCTAATTAATTTAAAATGAACTAAATTAATTACTTCATCATTATAATCCTGCTTAACTTAACCATTAATTAATTACAAATCAATTAATTAATCATCATCTCATTATTCATTTCAATTAATCATTCCTGATTAACAATCTTCTAATTACAATAAGTAATTAGCCTTTAAATTAATTACACAAGTTAATTATACTTAACTCTTTAACTTTTAATTACTTAATCAGTTAATTAACTAAAATTAATTACATTAATCCTATATTAATTAATTACTTCATTTATTAATTATTCTTTAATTAATCAATTCTAAATTTACATCATTAATTTTATTAATTAATGATTTCTAAATTACATTTTTAATTAATCTCTCTATTTAAATTAATTACATTAAGTAATTAATCTTCAATTAAACCACATATATTAATCATCCTTGATTAATAACATCCAGTAATTAACTACCCTTAATTACTTCATTAAATAAATAACTCCTTAATTTATTCTCTAATTAATCCCTTGACTAATCTCACTCAGTAATTAACTACCCTTAATTACTTCATTTCATAAATTAATTACCCTTAATTAATTATCTCAATTAATCCCTTGATTAATTACAAAGTAATTTAATCCAAATCACTTCCATTATTAAAACATCTTTAATTACATCCAGTAATTATCAATTAATTACTTCCCTAAGTAATTACAATTCCATTAATTACATTAAGTAATTATTTATCAAATCATCAAGTGTTTTAAACTAATTAAACTTAATTAATTAACTTAAACTAATCACATTAAACTCATTTAATTACACTAAGTAATTAATTCATTAATTATTTCTATTAAGTAATTAAACTTAAACAATTTCACAAATGATTGTTATTAATTAATTAATTTAATTATTACAATTATTCACATTAATTAATTGTTAAATAATCTTAGTTAATGACTTTCATTAACCATTAACAATTCTTTAATTACTTTTCTTAAGTAATTAATCTTTCTTTTATCATTATTAATTTCAAATTAATTTATCTTTAATAATCCATTAATTAATCCTAATTATTTAATTAATTAAGTGTTAACTGTAACTTAGTTAATTCCTAATTACTTGATTAATTAATTCTTAATCATTAATTTAAAATCAAAACTTATTTAATTAATGATTCTTAATTTCCAATCAATTTACCTTAATTTATTAATTCAAACCCTTAATAACTTAATTAATTCAAATCATAAATTAATTAACCTATTAATTTGATCCATTATACAATATTTATTTACCA
The DNA here is from genome assembly GCA_030765085.1 of Allium cepa. Taxonomy (NCBI): domain Eukaryota; kingdom Viridiplantae; phylum Streptophyta; class Magnoliopsida; order Asparagales; family Amaryllidaceae; genus Allium; species Allium cepa. The sequence goes on from CM060941.1 coordinate 516,772,314, forward strand.
TAAAATTTAATTGAATTACAAATCATTAATTCTTAATTAACTTTAAAATAAAAACATTATTTTGATTAATGATTTAATTATCATTTTCAAACCATATTTGAAAACATGTTAAATTTCAAATTCAGTTTCAAACCCCATTTCAAACTAATGATTTGAAATAACTACAAATTTAAATTTAGCAAATTAAACCAAGTAAGAACCCTTTTATTTTAAAATCAAATGTTAGTAAAACATTTACCTTTATAAAATAAATTTATACTAGAGTTTAAATTAATCATTTAAATTCAAAATATTTTTAAATTATATTTTAACCCTTTATAGTTGTTTAAAATAATTTAAATTTTATAAAACTTCCTTTACTTTCAAACTAGGATGCAAAAGTAAATTTGGATCCCCATTTGAAATTATGATTTTAAACTTTATTTAAAATCAGTTTTAAATTTTCAAAATCTATTTTAAATTCAACAGACAGGTTTTACCTAAAATCTGTAACCATCCCAATGACCCGAGGCAACCTAAAATTTGCTTCGAGTCACACACCCTATTGCTTCGAGCCTTACCCGAACCTACTTGAGAAAACTTGAGTTCTCTTCACTACTACATCCCAGATTCCACCGGACATCAGAGGTGCACGGTGCACGGTGCACAAGCATCGTGGCTCTGGCCTTCTTCGACCAACATCGACCACCTTCCCACATCGACGATCATCGACCAGTACTGTTCCGATCACCACATCGATGATGAAAACATCAAAACAAAATCAAGCATCCAAGTTCAAAACAGGAACCCAAACCAAAACCTGTCAACGCCTCACCCAAACACCTCCGATCACCAGAACTCAGCACCTCCGGCCAAAACATTCACATCCAGACTTCGATATCCTAGAGTTCCATCGAACTCGATCACTCCTAGGCCTCGCGACGATCACAATTCCCAGCAATGTCAAAACTAGGTCTACCAGCAAAAACTAGCCACCATCGTCACCTCCGTCCACTGACCATCTATCTAACAATTTTCTTGGCCTGTCTGATCACTCATCTACCTCCAGAAGAAATTCCAACCTTCTAGAATCCCGAGATCAACAGATTTTCCCAAATTAACCCAAACAATGCAATTCAAAACTGCACCTTCAATTCTCTTTTAAAAATGTGATTTTGATCTTAAAAATCATGATTTGGTATAGGGTTTTAATTTACATTACTGATTTGTTAAATTTACATAATTGAATTTTTCATAAATTCAAACCATCCTGTTCTTTTTTTTCTTTTCTGTTTCCAGAGAATTTCTAATTAATTTTTAGCTTAAATAAAATTTAAATCTTAATCTTTAAAGTCAAACAAACATGTCTTGTTTAAATCCTACGTACTAACAGCAACCAAATCAAAAGATATTGGATTCTTTTGTTTAGAATCTGAATTTAAACTAAGAACAAGCAAAGGCAATTTCAACAGCAAAATCACCTATTCATTCATATATACACAGGCATTTTCAAAGATATATACACAATTTAAACTTCATCTCAGATAAACTAGCATACAAATCAAACTTTCAAATATCTAAGCTTTTTTAAAATAATGTTACTCACCTATTAAAACCTGATGAGCAGAGCACTTTTATTTGAACAGCCTTTAATCTTTTAAACTCTTGAATGCTTGAATGCAATTTTGTTTTTAAGATTTAGTTGTTGTGATGCTTTGAATCTTAGTTTTTAACAGAGTCAAAATAAGGAGGTTTTGAATTTAAATTAAACCAAGAAACTAAAAACTGGAAGCAGAGAGGACTTACAGGTATCACAAGCATGTATACAACATACATAAGAAATTCAACAATATACATACACAAACATATTTATTTCAAACAACTAGCATGCAACCAAATCATTCAATTGTTTAAGCTTTTAAAGCAATATTACTCACCTAAAATTTGATGAGCAGAGCATCAGATTTTGAAAAGTCTTTTTGAATCTTTAAAACAGAATTGCTTCATGCTTTTAAAAACTTGAGTTGTTGTGATGTTTTTAACTTTCTTTAGTCCCCAAGTTTGCATGCAGTGGCCAAGTTCAGATTGCACTTAAAAACTTCAAAAAAATGATTACAAGTTTGCTTTATTTAAAAAAAACTCAGCTTGAAAGATGAACAGGCTTAAATTTTGAGGAGAATCAATGCAGGATTTTAAAACAGATTAAAATTGCAGGTTTGCTTCAGATTGTTTTGCATGTGCTTCCAGATTTTGAAGAATGCAGGAAACAACCTAGGTTAAGGAAAAATGATGTAGAGGCTTCAGTTTTGAGGATAATTACATATTTTGTTTTGAAAATGCTTGGTTAGTTACTGATCTGGAAATGTGTTACAGGGATTGATTTGTATTTTTGAAGACGGAAAGATTACAGATTTTGATTCTCAGATTTATTACGATTTGAGGATTGTTTTTAGAGTAAATAGTTTCAGTTGAAAATTTGTTGGTTTAGAATTGAAAATGAGAAAAAGAAAGAATGGAAGATGTATATGTTTATATAACTAAATTTATGATTTATCTAAAAATCAAAGAAAAAATAAAAATACAATTTGACACTTGTAGAAAACTAAACATTTGTCACTTACCTAAATTAATAAATTAACACATGTTATTAAAGCTCTAGGATGTTTACACATGTCTCTAAAGTAATTAGTATTTATATTAAAAGTTAATGAAAGTTTTAAACTTAATTAATTTACAAATACTTAGTTATATATATAGCTAATTTTAAAGAAATAAAACCAAGTATAGTTATAAATAAAAAAAAATACACATATCAATTGTTTGAAAATAAAATAACTTTTTCAGTCCTCTCATGCCTGCTTCCGTAGTCCTCTCCCATAACCAATTAGTCAACCCTGTAGTACCTTCCCATACTCCCACTGACACCTCTAACGTCCCTCCCCATACCGCAGCCGTAGTGACCGTCCTTACCCCAGGATCCTCTTCACCACCGCCCACCTCTACTGACCCCACAACCACCTCAGTCAGCAACCAGCCATGCTTTCTACCCACGGTTCTACACGTTCCCCCAAAAATGCCCCCTCTTGTTCCCCCAGATCCATTTCCAACCCATCACACTAATGAATCCCCTCCTTCCCTAACTGACCTACCTCCTCCTTCTTTTCAGTGTGAACGTAAATGGACTTCTCTATTTAAGCACAAACCAAAAAATGCTGGGAAGTACATTCCCGTTAACATGAAACCAGAATATGAAGATGATGCTTTAATACCAACGCAAGCAGTTCTTGAAGCTGGAGCAGTGCTATGGAATGAAACACTGGTTGGTTTTTTCTTAGACAAGCCATTGTCATATACAGCAGTAATCAGTAAACTCAAGAAGATTTGGAAGTTAAAAGGCTCTGTTACAGCCAAGTCAGATGGAAGCATCTTCTTATTTAACTTCACGTGTTCGGAAGATAGAGTTAAAATTTTACAAAGGATCCTATAATTATGAATAATAAAATGTTCATAGTTAAACCATATGATGCAGCAATAAGTAACGTACCAGGCTCAATCACTACGGTCCCAGTTTGGGTACAGTTGTACAACCTCCCTATTTTTGCATGGTCGCCAATTGGGATTAACTGGCTTAGTAGTCACCTGGGGAGGATGTTGTGTATGGATGAAATGACGGAGAAGCAAGAACGAATGAACTATGCGAAGTGCTTAATTGAAGTCAAACCAGACACATGGCTTCCTGACGAGTTTATGGTTAAGTTGGTGGAACGGAAAAAATCTATGTTCAATATCAGTGGAAGCCAGATGTATGTGTATTATGCAAAAAATTTGGACATAAAACAGAAAGTTGTGATGGTAAGGAAAATAGTCAAAGTTACAAAGAAAAGGAAACAAACAGAAACGACAGTAAAGGAAAAAAGGATGAGGCATCAGTGATACTCCGTGATAATAGAAATGTCAAACCGGTTATGCAGCGTAACAACAGAGTTTGGCAACGTGTGAACAATAAGAAGCCAGAGTCAGTAGAAAAGGGAAATAGTATAGTTCAGGATGGAGCAAGCAAAGAGAAAAGCAAGAATGTGGAAGAGCAGAAAAGTGAAGACCAAGATAATGGTTTATGTGGTGATAAAAATAACAATAGTGAAGACATAAATGAAGAAGTTAATGCCAACATTCAGAATGCAATAAATAAAGTGGTTAAGGAATATAGTCCTGTAGAAGTGGAGACAAATGGAGAAAATGACTCGGTAGGAAAAATTATAATATTCAACAGATTTGATGCTCTCCTTAATCTACATGAAGAGGAGAACATGATCGATATGATAGATAAAAGTGTGGAAGATGAAAAACGAGGACGGAAAACAATTGAAAGCTATGTAACAGAGGCACAAAATGAAGATGTGAACCATATTAATCAAGAAGAAGATAGGAAAAAAATTCAATATAAGGGAAACATGATGAAGAGCAATCAGTGAATGAAATACAACAAACAGTGATAGGCAATGATGGATGCAAAAATGTAGAAACAAATAATGATATTAAAAAAGGTGGAGAAACCAGCTCTTCTGGTATAAAAGAGAAACCAAACAGCAACAAGAATTGCAAACAAAGGAAAAATGAACAAATGGAAGAAAACATGCACAACGACAATGACACATGCACTATGTATCAGACCAAAATTCAAAATACAATATCCATTCCCCCAGGGAATGACACAATGCCCAACCTACACAGTTACTTCAAAATCAAACCACCTGCAGCATTCAAAGCCCCTCCACCAATGACTGCGCACTCCTCTGAGATAACAATGCAACCCACCCCTTCAGAAACTTGTCAAGCCTCCTCCCCCTTGCCTGATGAAACAAGAAACCATGAATTTACTCCCCTTTCAGCTACAATTCCTAATTACCTGTCCTCTAATCAGGCGGTAACCAGGAGAATGAAGATAGAACTCCTCAATGCGCGTGTAATCCAATGATGTTACGTATTGGAGCATGGAACATTCGTGGTGGAACCCAAATTATCAAGCAGGAACAGTGTATACAGCTTATCAAAACACATCAACTGACAATCTTAGCAATTCTTGAAACGAAGTTGGATCAAAACAAGACTGACAAGGCAGCAACTTACATTAATCCAAATTGGAAATTCATCCATAACTTGAATGAAGCACCATATGGTAGAATTTTGATTCTATTTGATCCCAAAACTATACAACTAACCCCCATCCTTTCCTCTTCCCAGCTAATACACTGTCAAGCAATTGATCTATCTGATAATTCAACTTTCTATGTTTCCTTTGTATACGCATTCAACTCAGCAGCGTCTAGAACTACGTTACTTTCGACCATCCCTCTCTTAGGCAGTCCACCCACCCATGGATTATCATGGGGGACTTCAATTGTAGTTTCTCACTTTCTAATAGAGTAGGTGGTTGCCCGCTCTCTCTTAATGAAATTAAACCACTTGTTGATACTCTTATCGACGCGGAACTGATTATGGTCAAATCTGTTGGTATGCGGTACTCGTGGAACAATAAGAGGAGACATGGATGTAGAACATTCTCTAGGATAGATCACACCTTTTCCAATCAATCTTCCATATCCAAATGGCCTCTTCTATTCAATCACCTACCTCCCCCTCTCCTTTCTGACCACTCACCTCAATTATACACCTGCGTGAAGCGGACAAGAGGGGAAAATCAAATTTTAAATTTTTTAATACTTGGGTATCTGAACCTGATTTTAAATCTACTGTGATAACAACATGGAACAAGCCTAAATTTGGTACTCATTTATTTATTTTGCAGGAAAAAATAAAAGAGATAAAGGTGGTCTTGAAACAATGGGCATTCCAAAAATATGGTAACGGTGAGAAAATGAGTACACTGATTAAAGAAAAACTGATTGAAGTACAAAAAGCTATGATGTCTGATGTGAATAATGCAAATCATGCTACAACTGAAAGTTACTTGACTCAACAATACTATGAAGCTTTAGCTGCTAAGAATCGTATGGTCAGACAGAAGTCGAGGATTAAGTGGAAGGAAAAGGGAGATAAAAACAGTGCCTACTTCCATGCTAGTCTCAAGAATAATCAGAGAAGAGAAAACATTACTACTATCTACGATGCGAATGGTGCTCTGCACTCCAAAACAGATGAGGTCCAAGATGCTTTTGTTCAACATTTCTTTGATCTGTATAGCAACAAGAACAACTTCAGTCCTAATATTGAACAGATCCCGGATAACATCCTGCCTAGACTAAATCCAGATGATTATACCTTCCTATGCAATGAAGTTACCCATGAAGAGATTAAACAAGCTATGTTCTCTCTTAACTCCAATTCGTGTGGCGGCCCGGATGGATTGAATGCCTACTTCTATACTTCATGCTGGTCAATTGTTTCAACTGATGTAAGCAATGCCATTCTTCTTTTCTTCAGGAAAAGTAAAATCTTCAGATCATTTAACTATACGAACATAGCTCTGATACCCAAACAAAAGAATGCTCATTGTGTGAATGAATTTCGCCCTATCTCCTGTTGCAACACTATTTATAAATGCATCTCAAAAGTAATTGCTACAAGGCTAAGGCATGTCTTACCAAAAATTATTTCCAAAAACCAAGCTGCCTTTTTACCTAGTAGGAATATTCTGGATCATGTTCTTCTCTCGCATGAACTTATTAAGGGCTATAAACATAAGAATACTCCTCCAAAAGCAATGATGAAACATGATATTATGAAAGCATTTGACATGTTACAATGGGATAGTATTGTTCGAATAATGGGGTACATGAACTTCCCACCGCATTTTATATCTTGGATATATGAATGCATCTCCACTCCGACTTATTCTGTTAATGTCAATGGAAAGTCTGTTGGCTTTTTTACTTCTAAACAAGGGATTAGAAAGGGAGATCCTCTTTCAGCTTATGTATTCATTATGGTTATGGAGCTTCTTACGCAGTTGTTCGATAAACAGCTAAACCAAGGTAAATATAAGCTTCATCCTGCCTGCAAAGATCCTATGATCACTGCTCTTATGTTTGCGGATGACTTAATTGTTTTCTGCTCACCTAATACTGACACAGTCACGAACATAATGCTTACCCTTTATCAATTCTACAATATGACGGGGCTGAGAGTTAATATCGCCAAATCTGACATCATTACGGTTGGTCTTCATGCTGAACAGTGCAATCAAATTATGCATATTACTGGCTTGACACACAACACTGATACAGTTTCATACTTGGGACTACCACTCGCAACGTCAAAAATCTCTACTGCCCAATGTCTTCTGCTTTTTGAGAAGATAACGGTGAGGCTTAACAGCTGGACCACCAAGTTTCTTAGTCAAGCAGGTAGATTGACCCTGATTAAGTCTGTTATTTTTTCAATGCAAGTATACTGGGCTAGAACTTTCATTCTCCCCTTTAAGTTGATAAATATGATCAAAAGTGCAATTATGAGATTCCTGTGGATAGGCAAGACAGCTGGCAGATATATAGCTCCCATTAAATTTAGCAGAGTTGAGAGGCCAATGAACAAAGGTGGTCTTGGTATTCTAAACTTAAAACTGTGGAACAAGGCTGCCTTCGCGAAACATATCGACACCTACTACAATTGTTCTGAAAGCCTTTGGGCTAAGTGGTCTGACAGAAATGTGATAAAGGGAAGGAGTTTGTGGAACATGCCCAAGCCTCGGAACTTGAGCTGGACCTGGCAAAGCATCTTCAAGATTAAGGAACATTTTCTTCCACGTATACTAATGAATTCGAATCCTACAAATAGTGTCAGCTTTTGGGAGGATCCATGGTTAGACATGGGTTTCATACTGAGGCGAGTACAATGACATACAGCAAACTGGGATTCATTTGGCTACTAAGGTTAGAGATGTTTTATACAATCATCGAACTACACGTAGGTTATCTTCAAATAGTAGGATCCAAAATATTTGGAACAAAATAGGCATGTATATTCCATTAACATCATCTTCTGATCCTCTGGCATGGGGTAACAAAAAGACTTTGTTCAAAACTGGAGAAGCATATGAATTTATCATGCAGAATGGTAAATGCCCTACATGGAGATGGTGGAAACGAACCTGGAGTAATGACAGTAAAATGCGACAAAATTTCATGCTTTGGAAAATACTTAACCGTGCAATACTGACCAAGACTAAACTTGCATGCATGGGGAAGAATGTCATCATCTACTGTATATATTGTAGCGAGCAACCTGAAACTGTTGAACACTTATATTTTGAGTGCCCTGTTATTAAGCAAATCTGGATAGGCACCATGGCTAAGCTTCAACAAACTAATGTCTCTGATGACAATCAGGTGGAGTGGGAAAGAATTTATATGAGATCGGGAAATAAAAGTGAAGGAAAAAGGGTATTTAACACAGTGCTGAAGAGTTTCATCAGCTCTATTTGGAGGGAACGAAATACAAGATTGTTCGATGCAAGTAACGCTAAATCTGATGAAGTACTCAAGCAGTGGATTATGCAAGAAATTAAGACTGATATAAGTCTTCTCCGCTTCTCTTTCGATCCTGGGATCTTTGCCTCGCTGTGAAGATAGTTCTGTGTAGTCTTTTCTCTTTTTGTTTTTGTTTCCCTAGTGCTTGTTGTGCCATGTCTCCTCTTGTTTTCTTAGATCAGTGTAATCTGTGTAATGTTCTGATTGGTGCAGCAATAAAATGGTCGGGGACCATCTAACCCCGTCGGCCTTGCCAAAAAAAAATTGTTTGAAAATAACATTTTTGATCATTTTAAATAAATTTATAAAAGAGGTTATAAATTACTTATTATTTAAATGAATAAATGTTTCATTTATTAGTTGTATTTTAAATTTTCATATTTAATTACAAGTCATATTTATTAATCGATATTTTAAAAAGAATGTTAAACAAATCTTATTATTAATTTTATTTAAATTTAAACTTATGCTAAAATCAATTTAAACAATTTATCTTAAAAAATTTAAAACTATATAGTTATTTATTAAATAGCTTTTGAAAAGCTTAAAATAAAAACAAATTTCCAATTTACCAAAAATAGTAGAATTAAAAGATAAGATTTATTTATTTATTAAATTTAAAACAAGGCTTATCTATTTACAATATATACATATCCTATATATATTATAAATAGAAAACAATTTATTAGCTTTAAAAAGATAAATTATATCAATTATATATTTATTAAAGTAAGATTATTAAATCAATTCAAATTTATTTACAAAAATTATCAAATCAGTTTAATTTTAAATACGGATTATTAAATTGATATTGCTAAAAATTCCGGGATATCATAGAAGTCATATACGAAAACCTATCTCCTTTGTTCACTTTATTTCACCCTTTCAAATGGATCTAGGTTTTCGTCTCCTCTAAGAAATTCTTCAGCTCGAATGAGAAAAAAACACGAAATTCCATCAAAGAATTAGATCTGAGGCAATACAAAGTAATTGCATGTTGATTTGAAGCAGAAACCAGAGAATGAATGCCGAGATCCATGTCGGTAACTATGAAATGGCATGAATCTGAAGTAAAACGTGTTAATTGAAGATAAAATCGCTCAGAACAAAGCTGACGAGACTAAAGAAGGTTGCTTTAGCTTCTTCAACTTCAAAAGAATGGCAAGGTCCATGTTAGTTAAGAAAAGATGTTATACTAGCATAGACCTGACGAGAAAGGAGTAGATCTAAGATACATATGCTGATACTTTCATAAACAGACAGTAGATTATTAAAGTTGTTGAAGCTCTTCAACCTTAAATCCTTCATGAATCTTGTGAAGTTCTGAGTAGACAGAGGCCTAGTGAGGATGTCTACACGCTGGTAAGTGGTGGGTAAGTGGTTGATACTCAATTTTTCTTGTAATATTTGTTCTCGAATGAAATATAAATCAATTTCTATATGCTTAGTTTTTGAATGAAGAATAGGATTTGTTGCTAATGATACAGTACTCAAATTATCACACCACAACACCGATTTGCTATATAAGTTGATCTGTAATTCTTTGAATAATGAATGTAACCACATAATCTCTGTTGTGGCACTAGCCACACTTCTATATTCAGGCTTGGTATTGGATCTAGAAATAGTGGGCTGTTTTTTTGAACTCTAGGAAATAGGATTGTCACTTAGATATATACAGTACTCAGTGGTTGATCTTCAATCATCTGGGTCTGTAGCCCAATCAACATCTGCAAAACCGTTTAGATTAAGAGTATTTCCACCTTTGAGTGTTATACCATAGCTTAGAGTTCCCTTTAAATATCTTAAAATTCTTTTGACTGCTTTCCAGTGTTCATTAAGAGGTTGATGCATAAATTGACTAGCTTTGTTTACACTACATGGGATTTCTAATCTTGTAATTGTTGCATATTGTAATGCTCCTATAATGCTTCCATGTTGTTTGTCATTGCTGATTGGTTCACCTTTATACTCGGATAGTTTTAAATTACTGGTAATAGGTGTAGACAATGGCTTTGCTGACTCCATTTTGGCTCTGCATAAGATCTCAGTAATATATTTCTTCTGACTTAGATGTGATGTTGAGTCTGGCCGTCTCTTTACTTCAATGCCTAAGAAGTAGTTTAAATCTCCCAGATCTTTGATTGAGAACTGCTTGTTTAGATACTGAATAATACTGTTGATTTCCTTGCTACTATTTCTAGTGATTATGAAGTCATCCACATATATAAGAATGTATGTTGTTTCAACCTTGTCATGTTTTATGAATAATGAGTTATTTGATCTTGTTGGTTGATACTGTAATTTCATGAGTGTTGCTTATAATTTATCAAACCACACCTTGGAACTTGCTTTAATCCATAGATAGCTTTGTTCAACTTACATACATAATCGTTGGACTTCTTGTATCCCTATGGTTAAACCACATAGACTTCTTCCTTAAGTTCTCCGTTAAGAAATGCATTGTTAACATCTAGTTGCCTGATGCTCCACTTCTTATGTAATGCAATAGTTAGAATTACTCTTATGGTTGCTGATTTCACAACTAGTGAGAAGGTTTCATTGAATTCAAAACCATACTGTTGCGTATACCCCTTTGCAACAAGTCTAGCTTTGTATTTTGATATGGTACTGTCATTATTCCTTTTTAACCTGTATGTCCATTTGCAACGAATAGCAATTTTATCTTTTGGCATATTGATGAGTTTCCATGTTTTATTTTTGAAACAGCATTATATTCTTCACCATTTGCAGTCTTCCATTTTTATTAAGCACGGCTTGATCAAAGTTTTTTGGCTTATCGTTGGTCAGAAACGGTTGTATACACCGTAGGCTTAAATATTCCACTTTTAGACCTTCTTGTCATGTGATGCCCAGTTTGTCTTTGTCTGGTTTGATTGTGTGATGTTACAGTAGTTTCTTGTTCATTGTGTGAATTTGTTGCTTGATTGTCACTGTGTTCTTGTTGATTGGTTTGATCTGTGCTATCAATATTCTAGGGAGTGTGTGTGATGTGCTCTGGCATATCAGCTTCATCATGATCTGGTATGTTTTGAGTTTCATCTATCCTCGTTTGATTGTTGTTTTTTGAATATATTGGTATAGCTAGAATAGACATACTTGGAATGTTTACTTTTTGAGTTGGTCTTTTCTTGTTATTTGCAAAAGGAAAGACTCTTTCATTAAAAACTACATTTCTTGAAAAAAATATCTTACCACTATTGGCAAGACATTTATAGCCCTTTTGTTTGCTTGCATACCCCAAGAATGTACATAGAGATGATCTAAAACCGAGTTTATGAGCATTATATGGTCTTAAGTATGGAAAGCAAAGACATCCAAATACTCTTAAATTATGATAATCTGGCTTTATTTTCCACATAATTTCAATAGGACATTTATGATCTAAGACCTTTGTAGGTAATCTATTAATAAGATAAACAGCAATATTAAATGCACCAAGCCAAAACTTTAAAGGTAAAGAAGCAATCTATGTGAAACCAGTATCAACAATGTGTCTATGCTTTCTTTCAGCTAAGTCATTTTGCTCAGAAGTATAAGCAAAAGTAGTTCTATGTTGAATTACCCTTTTTTGAAAATACATTTTGAGAGCTTTGTGCTCAGATCCTCCATCAGTTTAAAAAGTTTTCACCTAATAATTAGTTTGATTTTCAGCTTGAGTGATAAACTGTATTACAGCATTGTATGCTTCTAACTTTACTTTGAGGAAGTATATCCAGTGAATCTGGAAAAAGCATCAACAAAAGAAATATAATAATTGAAACCATAGCCAGAACTAATTGGAGCTGGACCCTACAGATCTGATGCTATTAGTTTAAGTGGTTTGTGATACACAGTAGATGAGTTAGTAAAGGCAAGCTTATGATTTTTTCCTAATTGACAATGAGTACATACATAAGGTAGAGATATATCACAAAATGAAATGTTGTTATCTATTTAGTATTTTCTTTATAGTTTTCTCACTTGTATGACCAAGTTTATAATGCCATATATCAAATACACTATCTCATTTATCTATAGCATTACATTCAATATAATTACGTAAATTTCTTGAATTTTCTTATTGGTTGTAGTCAGATAGATTGAATTTGTACAGCCCATTTTGCATATCACCCTATAAAAGAATATTTTCAGTTAGTAAGTCTCTAACTAAACATGTTTTGGGATAAAACTCAAAGTAAACATTATTGTCAGCGACAATTTGTGAGATACTAATAAGATTTTTTCTTATTTGTGGAACTCTGAGTAAATTTTTTAAATACAGATATCTTTAACCTTGAATAATTCCATTTCCAGTATGAGTAATGCAGACAGACTCACCATTTCTTATATATACTAATTTGTTACCTTTGTACTCCTTGTTGCCTATGTTTAGGTTGTGTAAACTGCTAGTGATGTGGTTTGTGGCTCCTAAGTCAGGGTACCAACTCTCATTCAGTATGTCTTCACCTCTTTCCACCTCATCATTTTCCAGGTGATGAACTTTGATATTTCCAGATGCATTTTTTGCTTCGGTTTGAATTTGAGCAATGTTAACATTTGGATTCATGTTTTTTTTATTTCCTGAACTTTGATTTTGCTGAGTCCCATATCTAAAATAGCATTTCTTGGCTGAATGACCATTTTTTCCACATGTTTGACATTTGATTCTATTGTTACTGTACCATCTGCCACCTCTTCCTCTACTAGGTTGACCATCTCTTTGATAAGGTTGATTTGATCTATTACTAGAATCATTTCTATTAGACTATCTTTTATCTTGATTCTTTTTGTTGAAGTTTGCAGCATAGTTGATAGTGTAATCAATTTCTGATGGTGTCTTTTGTTCAATTCTTCCTTCGTATGCCAATAGAGTAAAGTGAACATACTGAATAGATAGTAGATATTTCTTTGATGTAATTACTGCTACAATAGATTCATACTTTGCATTCAGTCCATTTAAAATGGATAAAAACATGTTCGGTGTTAGAAATCTTGTGACCTGCAGGACACAATAGATCACAAAGGGTCTTTATCTTTGATAAATAATATCTCATTGGCATATCTTCTTTTTTAAGATTTTGAAGTTGTCTTTTATAATGCATAATTCTAGCTGCAGATTGAGTACTAAAGATTTGCTCAATAGTAGACCAAATCTCATATGCAATATTGCATCCTATTATCTGTGGTAATAAGTTTGTACTTATAGACGATAAAGCCAAGAACTTAAGAGACTGTCATGTCTCTCATATGCAATGTATTCTTTATTTTCAACAGAATTTCCTTCACTGTCTTTCAGAAACTCTGGTGGAATGATGGGTTTGGCAGAGATGAATTTGTTGAGACCATATCCTCTAATTACGGCTTGCACTTGATATTTCCAGAGAAAATATTTGTTTTCATTAAGATGTGTTGTTATCAATGTAGGATCGATTTCACCCTAGAGGGGGGGTGAATAGGGTGATAGTGTAAATTATAAAAATTAATCGCGGAAGCTTATCAATTAATTTAAATTCAGATCACAGAATAGCAGCACAGATATAGCAGAATATAAATAACAGAACAGAACAACACAGAATTTACCCAGCTTCGGCAAAACCCTGCCTACGTGCTGCCCCCAAGGTTTCTACTAGAAATTAGATAGTCCCTCGCTTACACACGTAAACTCGCTATACCCGCTATTGACTAATCTAACTCTACGCTCAAAACCCTGCCACAACTCAACTACCGAGTTGCGAATTCTCAAGCTACGCCACGTAGCTTGTCCCCTAGTCACACGACTAGTAAATACAACGGTTTAAAAAGAAAATACAATTAAAAAAATAATTTAAAAACAAAATGACCCTAATTTAAAAATAAAAGCCCTTATATAATATAATAGAGAAATCCTTTTAGAGGAATAAGGCCGGCCCTCTTTAGTAATTCAACCAGTCTCTTTTTTTTTTCTTTTGTTCGTGAAAAATGGAGATGGCGGCCGTTGTTTCTTCTCGTTCCTCCTGATTAAAATTTGGGCTTGCGTCCTTTCGATCCAAATTAGGGTTCTTCCAAATTGAAGCGCCGACCTTCGATACTTGTTCGACTTCGATGCTCTTTGCGGCTGCTTCGTTGATCGAATTCCTTCTTCGGTATGTAATTGTATGCTTTTTCTTTTACTGATTTTATGCTTTCTGCAATTCGATGGGATAATTGCCGATGATGATTAGGGTTTTTATAGGAGTCAATTTCCTAAAATCTCGTTCGTCTGATTTCTTCAATTTTATGCTATCGGCCCTCTGATATTTGTTGAACGATGATGATTTATTTGACTTTGTCAATTGCGTATTATCGTTGCTTGATGGTCACGTTGTTGATTCGTGACTTAGTCAATTTGCTTGGCTATCACGGTGTAATATACTCGGCTTGAATTTGACTTTAATTTGTGACTTCTGTATACTACGGCTCTGACCATTTCAACTTTGATTTCGATCACGGCTTTGATTTGTGAATTCATGTGCTTGCTTCGGCCCTGTGAATTCATTGTACTTAGTCGTGATGTTACACTTGTCTTCATATGCCCTTGACTTTGTTATACCTTGCTGTGCATTGCATTGATGATTTTGGCCTTGACCACCTTGATGCTGTAACCATTCCGGTTCATGTTGAGTTGGGTCGTCTGTACCTCTGTTCAGCAGCTTGTCAAATTTATATGTACACTGTGTCACTCTTGTAGTTGTAACTGGACTGAACTTGACTCACTTGAACTTGTTGTCACCAGTTTTCATTTGTAGTTGTATTTCCTTCATGTTTGCATACTGTACTTCATTAGCCACTGTTTGGTTGATGTTCATTTATTGTTCGAGACCGTTCGCATATCAATTGTATTTGTTATCCTCACTTGAGCATTCTGTTGCATTTGTGCATTTTGAAAATGTTGCATTGTACTCTGACCTTGTTGCCTCTGTTCATTTGCCGGTTAGCTTGCTCGTTCGGTCTTGTTCCTTCACTTTACTTGAGCATGTTGCAGTGTGTTATCATATTGCTGGTTCTGTTTGCTTTGACTTCACTTGTTTGAGTCTGATATCTTGATTGATGCTGTATATATTGTTGTTATGCTGGTGACATTGGTGCATTGTCTTCAGTTGTATTCATTGGTCATTATTTCTTGTGTGCTGGTTGAAGTTCTGATCCCTTTACATCTTGACCTCGAGCTCTATCTCTACTTCTGATCTGATGCATTTTGGCTTGATGGCAGAGGCAGTGTAGTATTGTCGCACTTCACCTGTTATGTCTGCATTTTTGCTGGACTTGTGCACCTTGTTTCATGTTTAAGACTTGAGTCTTTGTGATCTGGTTGCATGTTCACTATTTGTATCTGCAGTGGTATTGTTTTGTTTGCATATATCACTGGTTCATTCCACTGTTTCATGCATGTGACATTGGTGCATTGTCGTGAGTAGTTTGTAGTTGCTTCTGTGCATATATATTGGCCATTTAATTGATGCTGCAGTCTTCAAGCATTGTTGATTCATTGATCTTTGCTGTATCATGCTTGGCTTTGCTGTTTGCACTTTGGTCTCTTGTCATGTTTGCTGTTGCCATGATTATTGTTGCTGTACACTTATCTTGATACTTGCCTGGTCTGGTTCTCGATCTATAGTGTTCATGATGCATTCACTCCATTTTGCATTGGTGCATTGTTGTCATGTTGGTTCGAATTGCACTTGTCACTACTACAGTCGCTATGCAGTTGCTATGCCTTCGGTCATGTTGCCTTGTGTTGAATCCAGTTTCGAAACTCGGGTTTGACCTTGTGCTCGTGTCGTAATTTTAAATATATTGCACGTGAGTTGAACCCGGCTTTGCATTTGGGTTTGACCTGTGCTCTCCTGTCCCTGTAAGTCAATCAAGTGTATATCGGTGTGCACGGCCTTGTGACATATATAGTGATACACTGTGTATGTCACAAGTTGTTCGTGTATGATGAATTCAAATTTAAATTATGACGAACAACCCAAATAACTGAGGCAAATCTTATTTTCAAAATCCATTTTATTTTATTTTAAACTGCAAAAATATTTCCTTTTCAATTTTACTGCGTTAGTTTATATTTTTGCAGATTGCTCGGATGCTGGATTCAAACTGGAATAAAGTTGAAGATAAATACGAGTGTGAGTGATATGTAGTGAGGTGCTGATGTAAATGTGAAAAATGTGATGTAATCAAAGTTGTATAGTTATAGTGAGAGCTTGAAATTGTACTATTCAAAATTGTAATAAATATTTATTTGAATAAAATATCTGTTTGAATTCAAATTCTGTGTAATTTATTTTATTCAACAAATATTTATTTAAACTATGAAAATAAAATAGTATATTAACAAATACATTTAAATGAATGTATATATGTTTATTATCGTCAAACAAAACTCATATAAGCGCATATTCAACAATCTCCCCCTTTTGATGATAACAAACATATATTTAAGATTTTGAATATGTTAAATGTATTTGATCATGGATATATCCTAATTGCTCCCCCTATTTAAATGCTTCCTCTCTACACAAAACTCCCCCTACATATATGCATACAAATAAAAATATGCAAATGAGTCTAGATGCAAATAGAAAATTATTTGACCTTTGCTTGATTTTATTTGACAAAATCTTAACTTTTCTCTCCCCCTTTTGTTATCAGCAAAAGAATAATAGTGTTAGAGAAAATAGAGATAAAGTTATCGATATTAATTCAACATTAAAACTCAATTGAATATAAATATTAAATTTCAATAAAAAATCAAACAAAAATCATAAATATTTTGTTAGGCGCATATTCCACTTTTAGAATGATGGAAATGATGTCATCATATAAAACCATATAGTTATGTCTATTTGTGGTATATTTATATCAGGAATTTGAATATCTACTAACCATGCATAACCGTTAGGACTTTTAAATGAGATTAGTAGTATTCCAATTTTATTTTTAAAAAAATGTATTCAAGTATCTTCTAACCACGCATAACCGTGAGGACATTTAAATGGGATTAGAATCAACTTGTTTATTTTACAAATCAACTTTTGATATGCGTTCCATACATGTATAACCGCGAGGACTTTTAAATGAGCATGGAAGCACATAACAAATTCCAAGTAATTCACCCATGCATAACCGTGAGGACTTTTAAATGAGAGTGAATACTTTGGTATTTATTATTATTATTATTACCCTTTTTTTTAAAAAAAATGTGAAAAATGAAAAACGAACGATTCCTGTTTAAAGTACCACATATCGACAAACTATATAGAATTTTGATGAGTGATGGTCGTTAGAAATATGATAGATATAGAGATGGTCATGGAATTTTTACCAACAAACAATTTTATAACTCTTGTTTAAATTTCTAAAGAAATTCATTAATTATACCGTCTCGAGTCATAATATTTGATCAACATTAACACTCACCACTTTTTCAATCACTATTTTTCTTTTCGATAAACATTAGGGAGTCAGATTAGTCAAAATAGTCATTTAAAATCAAATTCAAAAATAATTAATTTTTCAAAAATGACTAATCTGAACCTATGGCCAAAAATGATTTTCCCCAGGGGGTTTTATAAGAAAATTTTCTGCTATTTGAAAATTATTTGAAATGAAAAATATGCAGATATTTTCTTTGAAAAAAAAACGATGCAGTTACTAAATGTCTCAACAAAAAATCACGCTTCACTAGTAGTTTTTCTATCAACTAGATTACCAGTGTAATCTGCATCTGAATTTCTCTTTCACTCAAAATTATCATCAATTGAATTTTATTGACCAAACCATGAAGTGTGCACCAAAAATTTCGAACTCAATTTTTACAGCAATTTAAATGACATTCTTTTGAAATTGAATTGAAGCCGTGTTAATAATCAAAAACCGTGAATATAGAGTTAGCCGTATTATAACCAATTTGTATTATCCTACAAAACACTATTTTTAATCCAAACTGATATATATGAAGTAATTCAAAGAATCTAGAGATTATTATAGTGTTTTTGGCATAAGAATAAAATTGGCCAACTATGTTGCATAAGTCAGAATCAAAATCATCATCTTTTCATCATCTCAATATTGGCTGATTTTAATTCAGAATACGGTGCAGATTATCACATTTAATATATCGTTTAAAACATATCATTACCTGTTTTACCTTTACGATATTTTTCGTTGTTGTCCGTTGTGATTCTGTCACCTTTATGCTAGGCTAAGGAATTTTGCTTTGTCGCCCGTTGTGTTTCTGGAACAGCCAAAATCCAGAGAACACTATTGTTGTTCCTTAGCCTGCCACCACACCTACACGATGAAAGATTTATGTGACCTATTTGTTTTTATAGGTCCATGGTTGTTAGTGGCAGAAAATTTTGAAAAATAATTTTGTGTAGACCTAAAACTATGTATAATTGTTCCCTTCGGCACCCAAATTTGTTTAACTTTGAGAGATTTTATATTTGTGCCTTTTGGAACCCAAATCGGTATAGTTTTCACATGTTTGGGTCTATACCAACATTTATTGTGATCGTGTCCAAATTTTCTACAAATTGTGCACATAGAATTTTCTCGATTAATCTCATTTCTAACATTTTTAGAATGACTATATCCAAGTCCTTGTCTAACCGTATTAACAGTTTGCTTTCCTAATAGCATGTTCAACGATTTTTCACTTTTAGAAAATTTATCTAAAGTCGTTGACATATGTTGGACTTGTGTTTTGAGAGATTCATTTTCATTTAACAATTGAGTGCACTTTTTGATAGAATTCTCTCTCCTTGTATTTTCACTTTCTTTTAAAATCAGAATTTCATTTTCAAGTGATTTTATATTGATTTCTGATTTTCTAATTTCTTCTTCGAATGTTGGACACTTATCACACTTAGGGATCCTACTTTGATAGGTTTTAACTAATTGGTCAAGTTGTTTATTTAAATCTATCAAAGTATCTTTTTGTGATTCAAGTTTGGCATATTTCTCCCTAAGTCGTTCAAAACAGCCATTTACTTCATGGAAATAAATGAGTAATTCAGAGTGAGTAAGTTTTGATACCTCGCTTGGCTCGTCATCGTCGCTATCGGTTATATTCCCATGAAGGCACATATCTGCTTTCTCACTCTCACTGCTATCGCTTTTATTCCACGTGGCTGTAAAACACCGTTTTGATTTCTTTTCAAAATCGCGTTGAAATCGGGGATTATTGGGCTTGATATCACCGGGTTTGTTGCAGATGATCCCGTGTTCTTTCGAGTTATCCAGTGCTATGATTATTCTGCTTTTTAATTTTTGCTTTAGAGCTGGATTTCCATATTTGCGGTTCCACCTTTTGAATTTCTTCATTATTAATGGCAGCTCGGCTGCTCCATCATCATCATCCTCATCACAACTGCTATTTACCAATCCTGTTAAGCACATTTCTTTAACTGAGTTAGTTGTGGAGGACTTCTCATTGCTGTTGACTTTTGCACCATATATTGCAATCAAAGTATTCCAAATTTCCTGTGCATTTTCACAATGAGAGATGAAATTAAAATTATCTTAATTAATATAAGAATATAATATATGCATAGCAAGAGCATTAATCGAGATAATTTTCTTATCTGTTATATCACACCCATTAACAGATTTTAAATAAAATTCCATTTTTAATTTCCAATTCAAAAAATCTGTTCCATTAAAAATAGAAGGAATAATATTGGAGCGACCCTCAACAAAAGTATTAGTAAAAGAAGCCATTTCAAAAATTCAAAATTTTAAAACAAAAACCAATTTTTAAAACACGAATTTAAAACAAAAATTGATTTTTGTAAAAAAAATTAAAACAAAAACGGCTTTTGTTCCTAGCTCTGATACCACTTCTAGGATCGATTTCACCCTAGAGGGGGGTGAATAGGGTGATAGTGTAAATTATAAAAATTAATCGCGGAAGCTTATCAATTAATTTAAATTCAGATCACAGAATAGCAGCACAGATATAGCAGAATATAAATAACAGAACAGAACAACACAGAATTTACCCAGCTTCGGCAAAACCCTGCCTACGTGCTGCCCCCAAGGTTTCTACTAGAAATTAGATAGTCCCTCGCTTACACACGTAAACTCGCTATACCCGCTATTGACTAATTTAACTCTACGCTCAAAACCCTGCCACAACTCAACTACCGAGTTGCGAATTCTCAAGCTACGCCACGTAGCTTGTCCCCTAGTCACACGACTAGTAAATACAACGGTTTAAAAAGAAAATACAATTAAAAAAATAATTTAAAAACAAAATGACCCTAATTTAAAAATAAAAGCCCTTATATAATATAATAGAGAAATCCTTTTAGAGGAATAAGGCCGGCCCTCTTTAGTAATTCAACCAGTCTCTTTTTTTTTTTCTTTTGTTCGTGAAAAATGGAGATGGCGGCCATTGTTTCTTCTCGTTCCTCCTGATTAAAATTTGGGCTTGCGTCCTTTCGATCCAAATTAGGGTTCTTCCAAATTGAAGCGCCGACCTTCGATACTTGTTCGACTTCGATGCTCTTTGCGGCTGCTTCGTTGATCGAATTCCTTCTTCGGTATGTAATTGTATGCTTTTGCCTTTACTGATTTTATGCTTTCTGGAATTCGATGGGATAATTGCCGATGATGATTAGGGTTTTTATAGGAGTCAATTTCCTAAAATCTCGTTCGTCTGATTTCTTCAATTTTATGCTATCGGCCCTCTGATATTTGTTGAACGATGATGATTTATTTGACTTTGTCAATTGCGTATTATCGTTGCTTGATGGTCACGTTGTTGATTCGTGACTTAGTCAATTTGCTTGGCTATCACGGTGTAATATACTCGGCTTGAATTTGACTTTAGTTTGTGACTTCTGTATACTACGGCTCTGACCATTTCAACTTTGATTTCGATCACGGCTTTGATTTGTGAATTCATGTGCTTGCTTCGGCCCTGTGAATTCATTGTACTTAGTTGTGATGTTACACTTGTCTTCATATGCCCTTGACTTTGTTATACCTTGTTGTGCATTGCATTGATGATTTTGGCCTTGACCACCTTGACGCTGTAACCATTCTGGTTCATGTTGAGTTGGGTCGTCTGTACCTCTGTTCAGCAGCTTGTCGAATTTATATGTACACTGTGTCACTCTTGTAGTTGTAACTGGACTGAACTTGACTCACTTGAACTTGTTGTCACCAGTTTTCATTTGTAGTTGTATTTCCTTCATGTTTGCATACTGTACTTCATTAGCCACTGTTTGGTTGATGTTCATTTATTGTTCGAGACCGTTCGCATATCAGTTGTATTTGTTATCCTCACTTGAGCATTCTGTTGCATTTGTGCATTTTGAAAATGTTGCATTGTACTCTGACCTTGTTGCCTCTGTTCGTTTGCCGGTTAGCTTGATCGTTCGGTCTTGTTCCTTCACTTTACTTGAGCATGTTGCAGTGTGTTACCATATTGCTGGTTCTGTTTGCTTTGACTTCACTTGTTTGAGTCTGATATCTTGATTGATGCTGTACATATTGCTGTTATGCTGGTGACATTGGTGCATTGTCTTCAGTTGTATTCATTGGTCATTATTTCTTGTGTGCTGGTTGAAGTTCTGATCCCTTTACATCTTGACCTCGAGCTCTGTCTTTACTTCTGATCTGATGCATTTTGGCTTGATGGCAGAGGCAGTGTAGTATTGTCGCACTTCACCTATTATGTCTGCATTTTTGCTGGACTTGTGCACCTTGTTTCATGTTTAAGACTTGAGTCTTTGTGGTCTGGTTGCATGTTCACTATTTGTATCTGCAGTGGTATTGTTTTGTTTGCATATATCACTGGTTCATTCCACTGTTTCATGCATGTGACATTGGTGCATTGTCGTGAGTAGTTTGTAGTTGCTTCTGTGCATATATATTGGCCATTTAATTGATGTTGCAGTCTTCAAGCATTGTTGATTCATTGGTCTTTACTGTATCATGCTTTACTTTGCTGTTTGCACTTTGGTCTCTTGTCATGTTTGCTGTTGCCATGATTATTGTTGCTGTACACTTATCTTGATACTTGCCTGGTCTGGTTCTCGATCTATAGTGTTCATGATGCATTCACTCTATTTTGCATTGGTGCATTGCTGTCATGTTGGTTCGAATTGCACTTGTCACTACTGCAGTCGCTATGCAGTTGCTATGCCTTCGGTCATGTTGCCTTGTGTTGAATCCAGTTTCAAAACTCGGGTTTGACCTTGTGCTCGTGTTGTAATTTTAAATATATTGCACGTGAGTTGAACCCGGCTTTGCATTTGGGTTTGACATGTGCTCTCCTGTCCCTGTAAGTCAATCAAGTGTATATCGGTGTGCACGGCCTTGTGACATATACAGTGATACACTGTGTATGTCACAAGTTGTTCGTGTATGATGAATTCAAATTTAAATTATGACGAACAACCCAAATAACTGAGGCAAATCTTATTTTCAAAATCCATTTTATTTTATTTTAAACTGCAAAAATATTTCCTTTTCAATTTTACTGCGTTAGTTTATATTTTTGCAGATTGCTCGGATGCTGGATTCAAACTGGAATAAAGTTGAAGATAAATACGAGTGTGAGTGATATGTAGTGAGGTGCTGATGTAAATGTGAAAAACGTGATGTAATCAAAGTTGTATAGTTATAGTGAGAGCTTGAAATTGTACTATTCAAAATTGTAATAAATATTTATTTGAATAAAATATCTGTTTGAATTCAAATTCTGTGTAATTTATTTTATTCAACAAATATTTATTTAAACTATGAAAATAAAATAGTATATTAACAAATACATTTAAATGAACGTATATATGTTTATTATCATCAAACAAAACTCATATAAGCGCATATTCAACAATCAATTGGCTTTGAGGACTGGTTATTGTTTTAATCAGTTCCTCTGCTGCCTGTTGTTGAGATGTTGAAGAATTATTGGATGATGTAGAGTCTTCGCCAGCCTTTATCGGCTAGGGAATTCAAATAATATGATGGGTTCTCTGATTTTGGGGATATAGCACAGAAAGAAACGAAAAAATATTTCAAGAAAAGCAAGAAAAGTTTAAGAATAGAAACACCTGATCTTGAATTCTTCAAAAGAAGAAGGTAAGTGCAGTCATTAACCCATGTGATGATGCTTTGACGGGTTATTCAGGTTTGGCACTTTTCTTTCTAAACTTTTGATGATATTTGATGATTTCTTGAATTTATTTCTTGCTTGCTTTTCTGAAATAACAGTCTTGTTGCAGCTAGATCTTGAATGTGATCTTTAGCAAGGCACGAGATTGTAAAAAATCTCAGATGATGATAACTTTTCTGACGAGATCTCTTTAATCAAATGATGAAACATAATCCGATGATTATTGAGAAATTAAAATGCCGTTAGGCAGTAGGCTCTGATACCATGTTAGATTTTTATGTGATTTTGTATTTCAGAAATGCATAGTAAAAAGATGAAAAGCTGATATTATATTGATCTCTTGAATTGTGTTATATAGATGCCTTGATATTGTATTTATACATGTACATAGACATACATAAGCAAAAAAAGAGAAAATAAAATACGGCTACATGGGCTAAATATAAAATGATTACATTACAGCCCATATATGCTTATATATGCAGCATAAAGCAATACAATGAAGTCATACATGAAAACCTATCTCATTTTTCACTTTATTTATTGCTTCTTTACCAGTACGGGAATCCACATTCCACTGTATTCATATCAACTATAGTAATGTCAGTTACCAAACCTAAAACATCCATATCACTGATAGAGTCATCAAAGTTCTCAATCACTGTTCCACCTCTATCAAAATTCTTAACCTCAATCACCACGTCATCAACATCAATCATAGATTAAGCCTTGAAATTGTTCGATAATACTATCTTGAAATCTAAATTTTATTGTTATTTTACATTTTGAACAGTTCTTGACAATTATGCTTTCATAACTTTCTGCAACATGAACACAATCATCAGAAGCATTCATACTATTGTCCAATTCACATGAACAAGATGTCTGCTTATCATTTTCTAAATTCAGCACTGCGGGATCATAAAGCATAAGTCTAAAACTAGAACCTTAGAAGCCTCTGACCCTCTATTACCAAAATCACTAGGCTCCTCTGTCAGCAAATTAACAAAATTACTGGCAATATCCTTTGGAACGGATTTATTAAAAAGGGAAAAACCCAAACCAATAACTTGAACATCACTCCTTTTATCTGTCTCACCAAATTTATTCACATAATTCTTTCCTATATTAACAGAATTAATGGCATCAAAGTGCTTAAACAATTCTTCCAAGAAATTGATGCTATCACTTCTTTGAATCCATAAATGATCTAAAAGAATTCTTTTCAATTTCATAATATTAAGCATAAATTGAAACCCATGCTCGAAAATACTAAGCTGCTTAAAGAAACCATAGTTCGACTCTCTTGAATCCCTCAAACAACAGTCTCATTTATGCCTAAATTTCGCATACTTGAAATAACTCAATGGGTTCCCTACTATCCCTAGCAAAGTGCAAGTTACCACCACATCTAAAGCAAATAAAAAGTTTCCTTCTGCAGTCAATCCAATTCTTGATAGTCGGCTTAGAAAAGGCAGATTGAGGAGGTTAGGTGGAAAATCTTTCACAACCTAGGCAAAGGAATAAAATTGCTGTTTGTAGGGATTAGGGATGTGCAATGGAAAAGGAGGAAGAGCAAAAGAGTTATATAGGAAGAAATAATTTGAAAAGGAAGGAGAGAAAGAAACGAACTCCATTAAATGCACATAATGTTGATTTGTTTATATATTTTATACATGAAGCAAATATAAAATCTAAATTGGTATCACTAAATGGTAGTATAGGATGTTCTCGTGAATTTACGAAACAATAGAGAATTGTTTGCAGAAACAACGAACTTATGAAGGAGTGTTCAAACTCAAACTTCATAAGTAATATTGAGTATGATGTGTCGATAATAAATTCAAGTAAAAATATTTAAATTGAAAATGTTCCTAATGAAAGACTGTTCGATTCAATAAAAAAAAAGCTAATTTTATTGTCTTGGATAGCGCTGCAATAAAAGCAATGCATAAATGTATAACTGAGCTGAGTGTGATTTCAAATGTTGAGAATCCTATAACATTATTACATAATAATAATGTCGTAAAAAAGTTAGAGCTCATTAGAAATTGAGAGACATACTCTGAATCATTCTACATGAGAAATATAGTTTATTAGCATCGGAGAGAGTTGACTCAAAGTAGATAATTGAACTGACCCAATTGGTTTTGATGAAACTGATTAGAGAAGTTGGAATAAGGTTCCATAATTGATCCCAAATGCAAGTGGGAGATTGATAGAGTTAGAAGTATGCTCTAGGGGCAATTATGTAGTTTGTTACGTATATCTAACTTGATAACCAATCTTGTTCAAAATAAAAGGTTTTTTTCTTCAATTGTATACTTGATATAATGTATTATATATTAATTAATTAATTTAACTAAATTATATTTTAAAGAAAATCCATAAATTGTAAGTTTTGTGATAGTAGTTATAAAGTGTTGTAACCATGAGTTATTTATCACAATGAAAATAAATATACCATTTTAAATATTCCTAGTCAAAGTGTATCGAAACTGGATATCTACACATCCTTGAGACTATAGTACAATAACGCTCTTCAAATGTTGGGCACTATATTACTCATGAACGCTGGGAAACAATGGGTTCCATATTGATAATTATCGGATAACTGTGAAATGACTCACTCGATAGTGTTCTGTTTGTTAATATAACTAAGGCCAAACAGAAAATATCGATGTGACTAATTTATACAGTTCTCTCGGCTTAGGAATACTATCGATATTCAATATGAAAGTTTCGCTTTTATTATAGCCAAATCATGGCACAACGTCTACGAGTGACTATAGTTAGGTCAAGTGGAAGTATTGGAAGTGAAGCACTATTCAAGAGCGGATTCGTCCCCTCATTTATACAAGGTTGGTGTCCCAGTAAACTCAAAGTCAAATTCGCTAGCTAGAGCATTTGGTTAATAATAATTGTTATAATTGAACACAAAGTTTTTGTTTGGACTATAGAGTTGATTATAAATGATATTGGAATTTTGGCAATTACCAAATTTCATAAGTTCAAAGTGATATAGTTTTGATGAAGAAAATTGGTGTAAGTAAAGTCACAACTGGGTGACACTTAACAAAGTAAAATTGGATTTGATTGAAATTAAGTAAGCGATGAATTTGGCCAAAACCAGCGTGTGAACATTAAGTTTTGAACACTTCGATATTAATCGCTACCAAATTTATACCAAACAAGCCACACAACCGAAATGATGAATTCTCCTTTAACCAAACGATTTAATTAATTTATAATTGTTATAAATTAATTAAATTAACCAATATTTATGAAATATTATTTATAAATTTGACTTTGATTTTATAAAAATATTAAATATATTTATAAAAGCTATAAACCTATTAATCGATATACAATATCGATAAGCGTTTTAATTAGATTTAAAATGCAAAATATTTATTCGGACCATATATGGGTTCATGTCCATTAAAGGGGCATATGTATCGCCATAATAAGGGGTATAGGAGGCTTTAATATGGAAAGAGATGCCTTGATTTTGGATGGCTCGGATTAAAGGAGATTAAGTAAAAAATGAGATCCCACATTTTCTCCTTTCATTTCCCTATTTAAGCATCTCTTCCTCCATTTGATATTGATCTTTTAGAGCCTCCATTCTCATACAATTGTTGGTCAGAATCCCCCTTATGATCTTTCCAGTTTCTCAAGTTCAAATCAAGTTAATTCAACTACTATTCGATGGGTAGTGGTCAGCGATTCAAGGATTAGCACTCTTTTGGATCAGAAATTGTTTCAAGGAGCACACTTCGTCATTTCAAAGTATATTTCCAGGCATTGAATGAAAGGCATTTTTTTGATCAAAATATAATTATCCATGCTTAAATATAATTTTTTTATCATATATGTGTGTGTGTGTGTTATTGTTAGTTAGCTGACAATTCTGAAAATAAAATTTATTATGTTCATACCTATAATGGCAAGGCCAAGAAATATAAAAAAGGTTGTTTATTTTAATAATATATAAATATATATTGTAAATATATTCGTATAAATGTACTTCATAATTTAATTACTATAATATACTTTATATAAATAGGTTACATAAATCTGTATAATAATTATTGTACATATAATATATTCGGCAATAATAAAAATAATTATAATATATATATACTATTTAAACCATTTAATTACATAAAGTAAATATATAAAAATTATGTTTCGCATTTCACAAAATTATATTATCTCAAAATACATGTTTGATAGAAAATAAAAAAAACCATTTTTGGTTATTAAAAATATTTTAAGTATAAGCTGAAAATATGTAATTAATTCTAAAATTATTTATTATGAAATAAAATTGTGAAATAAATATTCAAAGTAAAAAATAATACTAGAAATTTAAATTTTAAAATTATGTTTTGTAATTATTTTACATTAATATTTTAATTAAAATTGATTGAATATTAATTAAATAATATTTAAAATAAATAAATAATAAAATATATATTTCTTAGTCATGCGCATGGCCCGCTAAATATTTAGTAAAAAAAATTTGCGTATTTTATAAATAATATTCTGTACTTTAATTATATATATAGTGCAAATATTTCATAAATATATTTTCAGATATTTTTATTTTTATTTTTATCTACATTTATATTTATAAAAAAATATTTTAATTAAAGTTTATGTATATACAAATATATATAAAGTACTTTATTTATGTAAACCAAAGAATATATACATACATTGGACAACATATTTACGTATTGGATAAGCTAACGTGTCCGTTGCGATGTAAATCACAACATCTATACACGAGAATGTTATACCTCGAACAGAATGATATGTTAGACATGCACACACATGTATGTATGTGTATCATAACATAAATTAATAAAACTATATCAATTTGTAAATTAATAGAATAAAAGGTTTTATATCAATAAAAATGTAGAAATTTTCTAAATACATTAGACTTTATGTAACACCCCCACCTTTATAACCATACTATCCAAGAGTATTACAGAGTAATACTATCAGGTAATATGGAGAATGAGGCGAAATGGTATACGTGCATGAATCTTCCCTTGGGCTAACACTGAACGCATTTAAACATCAAATAAATAACTCACATTTACATACACGGTATTAGCACAAAGCAATAAATATGTGTGTCTCCAAGATAGAACCATACATAATATACAATATATAAACAGAGGACACAAAGTCAGAATCACAACGATGATATATAATACTGAATAAACAAGATAAGACCGGTATACATACAAGAATATACATACATGAGACTACAATACAAAATGATAATAGTTATACTGTATACCTAATCTCCTCCATGCCCAATAAACACAAGCTGGTATTGCTGTACCCGAAATTTCTCATACTAACCCGAGTATTATATAAATAATACACGGTCAAATTATATCTAAATCAAAAGGGAAATAAACAAATGGAACTTAATATAAACTTGGTGAAATAATGATATGACTACACTAACAAAATAACTCAAATGATAATCATAATGTGTGTGTTTGTATAATGATGATGACGATATTTTAAACAACTCCTAAACTATCACATGACATTGAATGCCACAAACTCATGCATAAAAAATGTCATCACCAATATAAAAGCACATCAAAATAGAAATCATGAAAACAACATCAAAAGGGTGAATCATCCATATCCAGAAAACATTTATAAAGGAGATATCACCATGTATACTAGGGCTAATACAAAGCTATGCCCAAATATATTCACTCGGTCTGAAATAAAAAAAAACATCCACGATATCAATATAAATTGACATCCATAAGCAAAAACATAGCAATGGCAACACACGCCAGAGCAAGCTACAATTGCGACACATGCCTATGAAAGTATAGTTGGCGACGCAAGCCTATAAGGATTAATCGGCGACACAGGCCTAAGAAAGATTAATATGTAACAGATGCCAAATAATAGCAATTAGAGACACATGCCAATGAGAAAGATATTCGACGATACACACTTGAGAATGATACGGGGACAGATCATACTCAGGACACCGTCTCTAGTATAATCACAACTCATCCTTTCAACTAGAGTAACAAGTGTATTTCTTTATCACACACACCAAAACTAGACGGGAGATTGATAGTACATACACCTTCTCTAGGAGAATATACATGTCCGTCTGACATGGCTCCTATAGTCTTAGTTACCATCATATATGAATCAAATTCCACAAGTCTTATCCATGAAGACATAGGTGGAAACATATTTTGCTACTCAATCAACTTACGGTTATTTAGAAAACGTAAATTTGGATCTACTATGAATTTTGTTTTATTTCTTATTTAAGTTCATAACTAATTAATAATTATATATCTTTAAATGTGCAAAAAAATTGATCCAAAATGGAGAACATCCATATGTGAAAATACTATCTGTACATGAAAAATACAACTCGTTAGCATGTAAGAAAATGCAATGGATAACATATAAACATTGTGCAAGAAATACGTCATAAAAAAAAGATAAAGAGACGTTTAATGAGCAGTCGATTTTCAAAGATAAATGCATCAGATGATTAAAAATGAAATATAACTGCAAAGATTATCGAGAGAGTTAAGGATAACCAAAGGTGATTACGTCATGTTAAATTATTAGTAAATAAAGAAATTAATTTAAACTCTTCTGACAAGCACCATTGTCCAAGTGGTTAATTGATTTGACTTTGGTGCAAGAGGTCACAAGTTCGAAACTTGCTTTCGAACGTTTATTGACATGGGATATGTTGTCCCAATGATTTGTTGTATATAAAGTACCATTTCAAAAAAAAAAAATTAAACTCTTCTACCATGCCTTAATAACTGCAACCAGAAAACATTCTACAGGTTGACATTCATGATATGACGCAACTACTAGTATAACCTCACAACGGTGGAGAAAAATAGATTTTGGCCAGTGACAGTAAGCAAACCTCCCTAACGGTCGGTTTGATAAGATATAAAATTCCATTTAACAGAACCATGCTTCAAAAGCAGTGATGTAAACTACGACATATTCAACTATTAGTGGTAGATCAAGAACAAAAAATTCACATGGGCACTTTATAAAGTATATATTTAATGCTCAAGGGTGAAACATTTCATTCGGTAAAGAATAAATATTGAACGTAATGTAATGATACATGATTTTGTACTTTTGTATGCAGCTTTTTTCAATGTCATATTTAACATTCATTATGTCCACTACTCTTTTCTCATCAAGAAACTACTTTCCAGTAATAGTAGTAACTATACAACAAATTCATAGTACACAAAATTTGATATCTGTAAAATATTAGTTGTTATAATTTTTAAATAGAATAACAATCATATATTTAAATGGCGATATACATTTTATCCTACGAATTCCGAAAATTCAAGTAATGATCATATAACTTAAGCCTTATTAATTATACAAACTTCAAAGAGTTATCGAGAGAGTTAAGGGTAACCAAAGGTGATTACGTCATATTAATAAATATAAAATTTAATTTAAACTCTTAGACCACACCACCACCGCCGTTGAATCTAACTTAAATTTTGTTCTTGCTATTAATGTTTTTGCCTTTTGACTTTGAATGTGTACAACCTAACTTAATTTCCCTACCAACGGCAAAAGCAAGAAAACCTTCAAGGCAACATTATCTCTCAGCAAAGAAACATTTCGAGGAAGTATATTATAAAATGCAAAAATGATGTTTTGTTGGACTTTCTCAACAATAATAAGAAGAGCTACAAAATTGAAGATATTATAGGCTTTATTAAGTTTAATATGTCTGAAAAGTACTTTTTCTTTCTACATCGGTTGTTTTTACAGTGTTATAGACAGAATCAAGTTGGTCTAAAAAGTATTTTTCATATATTTTATTGTTCATTTAGGCTTCTCGTTAGAGCTGGAACTATGGATGACCTAAGATGTGTATATATACACAACCCCATATATGATATGAGATGTCTCTAATTAATCAGTTTTCTTTATTACACAAAACCTCTATTTTTGATATAACACACCGTAAAAACAATCATTTTTATACGTCACTTTAATTGACAAATGGCTCTTTCATCCTTGATGTACCAAGTTAATGAATAGTTAGAATTAAAGGAGCACGATTTACATGTCAATCTCATCTAACCTCTTCAAAATTTAATCAAACAACAATAAGAATAATTACATAAAAAGCCACAAAACTAACTTAGTTTCCTTGATTTTTTTATTATGTCAATGACATCATTGAGGTTTAGGTTAATGCTCATTCACTGATTTACTCTATTGATTGAAAAAAAAATGAAATAATAGTAATAGTCAAAATATCATAAGCAAGCACCAACCTCCTCAGTATCTTCCATCCCTAGAATCAATCCCGTCAACCAAACTTGTAATTCATGGTCGACACCATTTCCCATGCATCGAGCTTTGCCTGCCTAAATCAATCCTTTCGAGCTCGAGCACTTAGGCCGTTCCCTAGGATCAACTATTGTAATTTAACGAAGTAACCATTGTCGATAATCGACATTCAAAGTTGGAGAAGACAGTGGATCTGGAAGGGAAGGAAATTGATTTAGGCAATTTTGCACTTGATGAGCCAAGAAAAACCAAATAGGAGATGAATCGAATGATGGCGGCGATAAATTGAATTAAGGATTTGAAGAATTGAATTGGGAATTTGACGAATTGGGGAAAAACCAAATCAAGAGCAGCAATAGGAGGTACACATTTACATGTGATAGTGAAACACGGAGAGCATTTTAGGTAATTAAAAAAGACACGGTTGAAACAGTGGGCTGAATTTACATTATTATTAGTAGAGATTTATGGGCAACTTTATATGAAATAAACAAGTTCAAAGACTTTCCGTCCATTGAAATTTTTTATTATTACCGATTCAACATAGATACACGTTAAAGATTAGTTAAAGGGTAAATACCAATGAGTTAAATATATTTCATGCACCCATATTCTATGAAGGGACAAAATTTGGAATATAACCCTGGACTCTTCAAATATACATTAATATTTTACAGAGTTAATAGTAAACAATTATTTCTTGAGATATTAAATTGCACTAAGAGGCCCTTACGATGACTTACACATAGAAAAGGAAATGCGAACAAAAGTACCCCAAGTATTAAATGCATTCCTTCTTTACCAAAATTGTACCAACTTAAAATAATGCAATGCGTGTGGCTGCTCTTACCATACATTTATAAATTGTTGGCTAAGAAAAACTTTCAATGCATTTATGGTGACGAAGTTAAAATAAAAAAAATATGTCATCTTCATCCAAAATCACAAACGATTCGTCAAAACTAATGCCATTACGTGTTTTGAGTCTAACAGACACATTAAGTGGGTGAGGTAATAAATGTTCAACCACTTGATATGCATGGTAAAGTAATAATCTAAGTCATTCTTTATGTTTTTTCCTTTGTCCTGGTCAGTAGAGTTGTTAAGTGGCTATGAATATTCAGTTCTCTTATAGCTTATGTCAATACACGTTTTACAGATGTGTTTAATCGATGTCATAAACGTAATTAGATATAATTTGATATGAGAATAGTCATTATAAATGATAGTGATCTTTTTGTAACTTATGTCAATACATGAGGACATTTAAGAGATAGTTTTTTCTCTCACGTTTTTTGAAATGAAATATTACTTAAATTTCTTCACTAAAACTGTCAGTGTTATCAATGTGTACCTATCCGCGTCCGATTTCTACTAATAGGCCGCCACTTTAATTTTTAGTTACCATTTTTAATCAGTTTTTATTGCCTCCTTTTTAAAACCCCAATAACATGAAAAATTGCTTAATAGAAAACTACCATTTATTCGGCAACTTTGTTACTATTTATTTTAAAACGACCATTTGAATCAGTGCAATCTAACCAACAATGGATTTCCTACTTTTATTATTCATGGATAGTCATAATAGAAATATTTTGGTAAATAATCAAGCAGCAATGACCGTTAGATAACACTAGGTATTAGAAAAGAAATCTAGAAAGGTAAACTTATTCAATGAGCAAGGTGCTGCATTCAATAAGTATATATATTATTTAAGAATTAACATTTCCTAAGACATGGAGCTTGCATTTAATCAACTTTATGGGTTAAGATTCATATATTAATTGACACTTGCACAATAAATGGACTTCAATCATTTCTATAAACTGGATGGAGTTTCACTACATGTAACATTTTATTAAAATACTACTCGGTGTGCTAAAAATATCATATGAAAAAAGGAATATGCAGATAATATTATTATAGTTTCTAAAATTGAAAGATGAATCTTAAAGAAGCTAATGGCGTACGTCAATTCTACGTCAATTCTGTTTGGATCGGTTTCATTCACCACCATTCCATCCAATATTTTCTCAAGTAAAAACCTCTTGTTGCGTTCAGACGTAGAGACAACACATCGGTAACAGCCTAGTCCAAATACAAAGGAGGTCATATATGTACCAAGTTAATGAAGTTTAAATTAAAGGAGCATACTTTAGATGTCAATCTCGTCTAACTTCTTCAAAAATTTAATCAAATAGCAGTAAGAATAATTACATATCAAAAGTAACCTTATTTCGTTAATGTTTTATTCGATCAATGACATTGCTGAGGTTTAGGTTAATGCTTATTTAATAGTTTGCTCTATTAACTGAAGGAAAAAAAAGAAATAATAGTAGTCAAAATCTGATAAGCAAGCACCAACCTCCTGAGTATCTTCCATCTTTAGAATCAGACTCATCACTCAAACTCTAATTCCCGCTCGACACCATGTCCCCTGCATCGGGCCTTCCCTCGTGCAGTTTTAGAACCCTTTCGAGCTCATGCAGTTAGATTGTGCCCAAAGATCAGATATCATAGTTAAACGAACTAACCATAGTCAATAATCGATAATGGACATTCAGTTGGAGAAGACATTAGATCCGAAAGGGGAGGAAATTGGTTTAGGGATTTTTGCAATCGTTGAGGCAAGAAAAACCAAATAGGGAATGAATCCAATGGTGGAGGTGATGAATCGAAATGATGATTTGAAGAACTGAATTGGGGAATAAGGATGAATTGGCGAAGACCAAATTGAGAGGGGAAATAGGAGGTACGCGTGGTCAACGAAACGTGGAGGGCATTTTGGGTAATTCAAAATGACGCGGTTGAAATTAATGGGTTGAATTTACATTATTAGTAGTAGAGATATTCTAAAATTAAACTTAATAACCAATTAAAACCAAATATAAAAAACCTTCTTTGAATAAATTAATAATTTCTCAACTTATATAAATTTAAATATTAATTTAATACACAACAATAACATTAGAAAATACCTTCCTTTCTTTTAATAATCCAAAAATAGTTTGTAAAAATAAATACTATGCATAAGAATTATTTCATAAATTTATATAACTAAATACTATTTTAAATAATTATAAAGCATCCAAATTAAATTTATATATATATATATATATATATATATATATATATTCATAATCAATTAAATACTTTTTCAAAACTTGAATTATATATTAAAATTACATTAAAAATACTTTGGAAACTAAAAAATATAAATAACAATAATTTCATATTTTTCGATTTAAATAATAATACTAATAAATTCACTTTATTAATTATTAAACTTTAAATTATATACACGTTCATATATAATATCTAAGTGTGTGTGTATTAGAGTTTAAGTATATCTATTTTAATTATTTTAAATGTGTATATATATAATTATATATATTCTAATTATAAATTACTAAAGCTTGCATACACATACAGGGTTGCACATACACACAATTGCGTGCGCGCACAAAAGATTGCGCACGCAAAGAGGTGTGCGCACACATGCTCACCGGTGTGTCGGTCATCCATGATCGGTCCATCGATCGACCAGGCCTGGCGCAAACTACGTTTCAGGTCGTGCATCCTTCAATCGATTTCGTGTGGCTTTAACTGCCATTATCCAATATGACATTTTTAAGCCCACGTGCTAAATGATTTTCAAATCAATTTAATTTACAATCTTCTAAACAAATAATTATTCTCAAAACCCTTTGAATTCATCACTAAATATTTTATTATAAAACTCCAATATTCCAAAATATATCTAAATTATTCATATTTAATTTACAAAAATCCATTTTATCCAATAAATAATTATTATTATTTCTTATTAATTATCCTAAAATACCAGGTTGTTACACTTCATGGGTCCAATAAATATCCAATAGGATAAAATCACGTTCCTAAAAATCTTTGTTAGTCACACCAACAATGGTTCATGGAAGACGTTAGGTGAAACAGAGTCAGCCCATTTGGAGAACCTTATTTTAACTGTTAAGGTGCCAACTTGAAGCAACCTTAAAACCAGTGACCTTCCGCCAAATCTTATATGACCGCACAAACCTAGGGATGACCGTCCCTTGCTTGGGTCGTGCCTTTTAAACCCAGCACACGTTGCGCATGAGGGTGTATCCATAAGAACATGAGAAAGCAACCCCCCCCCCCCCCCCCCCCAAATGGACCATCACGCACATATGCATAAGCAGTAAACACTCAACCTCACTAAATGCACTTAAATCTCAGTATATCCCAAACGCTAGACAGTATTGAAGGATAGCGTGTATTTACGTTCTAACACACTTCACAGAAGGTTTAGCCAACACATCTTTTGTGAGTTGCATACGCATGCAAAGTCATTCGCCAACCAGACCATACCCAGTAGAGGTCGGGCCCTTCCATAATGATATATGCACTACATTAAAAACTGGCAATCTCAAAGCTGTGGAAATAGATACCATAGCCCCGTTTGAATCGATTTAAATAAGCTATTTTTCAGCTTTCTGAAAGCAAAAACCTATTCACTTCGGCTTTTAAAAAGTAGCTTATTTAAATCGATCTAAACAAGAAGTGGAATATCCACACAACCCATGTCCATCAAATATTAACTCATGTCCGAAAATCGGAACAAGGGGGAATGCACCTAGGTTCGTTGACCGCCTCATGAAATGCAAGAAAGCTAGAATTCAACCTGCGTAATCCTATTCAAACCGTTCAAGGTACTTTGGGTGCAACAGGCACAATATCAAAGCAGTCAAACATGCAGTGAAAATAGATGATCAATTGTTCAAATTAATGATCATCATTTGTCCAACTCTACGTAAGTAAACAAATATGATGCATTAGTTTTTTTGATAAAACATATAGATAAAAATGCTACATATCAACATAAATGTAATAATATTCATGACACGTCCTCTATTCATAAATTGACATGAACTCTGCTTATTCTGTCTACTAAAGCGCCATGAGTATTTAAATTTTGATATTATAATCACTAAGATTGGTATCACAACACAGCTCCAAAATCGGGTGCCAAAAAATGCTTCTGCCACAGTTTCCACAGCATGTAATAATATATGCACTGAGACATTATTACATTTGAAAACGACACATAACCTAAAAAGCCATCAGAACTTTTTTAGTAAATTAGTAATTATATATGTGTGTGTGTGCATGCGTGCATGTATAGAGAGAGAGAGAGCGCTTACAGTTAGCTTGTAATCTATGTGCAGCTGGAAACCTGAAACATGCACATCAAAATTACTGAACAGCAATACCATGATTATTACCGAAAGAAATATAAAAATAAATCACCCCATAGTTAATTAGGAATCAATAATGATCAGGTTTGCTGTTTGATATTAGCATACCTGTGTCAAAATTTAAATAAATATCTTCAAAGTTCACACTTCATAAATGGCGCTGCAAAACCAAAATAAAATGTACTGTGAGAGGTTAGCAAAAAGTTAAACTAAAACAAAAAAGTGTTTTCATTATTTTGTGAATTTATCAAAGGTTTGCAACAGTAACATTGAATAACTAGGTCATACTGTCATTAGACAACTTTCTAGGTTGCTTTGTATTAAATGAAATTCGTTGTAATACATCTTACTGAATTTACTTACAAGCATAGCCCCTAAATTCAAATTATCTACTTAGCCTACAAGACGTAATACAGAATCAAATGTCTTCTGCTGGAACTACAATAGGATATGTTCTGATTCGCATGTAAAATTTTCTGTGAATGGGATGCAATTCAAGCTAATATGACCTTCGTAACTTTGTTTACGACCTGATTTTCTAAAGATTAAGAGGCATTAAAAAATAGTTAAATAATGATGAAATTTCAAATAAATGAAAACGTTTAGTATGCTACAGTGACCCAGGCATCAGTTAATGATCCTTCTAGAGATATACCAAATATGACATCTATAGTTCACTGAATATATATCACAAAATCAGTCAACGTCATAGATATCTTTGAAATGACTATCCATTACTGATATGAACTACTTATGTATAAAGCCCAACTACCGACAAGAAACATATCAACTAGATTTCAATTCTGATTATCAGATTATTATCTTCTTCTTTTAAATCCCTGTGGACTGTGTGATATATAAGAAAGTACAAACTTCTACACGAGGAAAAAAAAAGGTAAAAGAAACAGAGTAACTCTTACTTCAGTCTTCTCCATTACAAGGAGTTAAGTCACTCTGTTTCACAATAATTTTAGCTCTTTGGTCGTCCATATCATTGACAACTCCACGACAATCTTTGGAGCCACAAAAGCAAGCAAGACGTTCATCCTCAGAGAAAAATCTAGTTTTTGGTATGAAAAAGAAGTTTGATAGGTTTATTTCAAATAATGTAACAAAGAAAATATTTAGGAAATTACTTACCTGTAGTCATAAGTTATCTCTTCCCACGATTTTATATCTCGTTTTGCAAATATGATAATATGCGGTTCACCATTTATTGTTATTGTCCTTGAATAACAGTTAGGCTGAAAGCAAAGAGAACATAATCGAAATTATATATTGTTAACACAAGTTAT
This sequence comes from Allium cepa, assembly GCA_030765085.1. NCBI lineage: Eukaryota > Viridiplantae > Streptophyta > Magnoliopsida > Asparagales > Amaryllidaceae > Allium > Allium cepa. The sequence continues at coordinate 516,810,856 of CM060941.1, forward strand.
ATGCTACAAGTGAACGTATCATTACACTCCATGAGAAGCATTATTTATAAGAATAATCAATTCTGACAAAATAAATTTTGAACAACAATTCAAGAATTACAGTAATCGATGCCTAGTGTTTTTATCAGTGGGTTGACGGTGTTAATATAACAATACAAACAAAACTCTGAGTTGAAGTCCAAATTTAAAATTTTTATACTTCAAATCCAAATGAAGTCGACTCAAATGTAGCAGGTAACATGAACTTTTAGATGGGAACATACAGGCAACATGGACTTTTACATGGGAACAAACGGTCATAGCGAAATACACACTTAAATAGTTTACCAAACAACTAATTCCTCAAATAAAAAGGAAAATTAGGGATTTTCGTAGAAGGTAAAAACTGGAGGCCAATGAAGTAACACAAACAGAATATCATGTGGTAGGATTGATAGTATTCACGCTTACACTAACTGAATAATTATTAGATTGTGGATCCTTACTTCGCAAGAATGGTTAATTAGATGGGCTATGCTCCCAGCTCTAGTAGCATCAACAACATGCTCATTATTTATTCGGAACATGTAAGTTCCAGCACCCTGTAAATTGTAAATATACACAAGCATAAGCAAGAGAACAACTACTAAATTGAGCAAGTAGAATTTAATACACAAAATATTTAAGTATGGCTGGGAAGTAGATATATTAGTTACATTCGTAGTTATGGTAGTTATAATAAACAGGAGATCAATTTTACCGGGAAGTAGATATATTAGTTGCATTCGTAGTTATGGTAGTTATAATAAACAGGAGATCAATTTTTACTTATAGATCTGCACAGCAGCATCACAAATGTGTTAACACATTTTATGTAACTCAGTTAGAGCGCTTGTTGAAATCTGTAATAGCGCTGTCAATGGATACCCAAAAAATCCGAAATCCGTCCGCATCCGCATCTGAAAAGCGGATAAATATCCGATATCGGGAAAAACGGACGCGGATGCAGATAGTAAGACATCCGCATCCGAAAATTATCCGTCTGGTTTACGTTAAGATTATAGTTCAAATTATGTGTATTTTAATGCAGTAAATGATATTCGTTTATTATTTTATTAAGTTAGTAGTTTATATTATATGCACTTAATGCTTATTTAACCGCTTGACACTATTTATTATCGTTATATTTGTTAATTTTTAACACTTTTATAATCAATGAGATTGAAAAATATTTATGTCAAACTAAAATTTTCTTTTTATAATTCTTGATTTATCGATCGTTAGCGATGGGATAATTATCTGATATCTATCTGTATCCACGGATGCGAATGCAGATATGACGCTATCCGCATCCGAAAGCATCCGTTGGCAGGCCTAATTTGTAATAATACAATACATGAAGCGTTTTATTTGAATTATAATGCTTATACTTAGATTCTAGTTGGAGATGCCAACATTGGTGTCAGCAATAATCAGCTTAATTTAGTATTAACACGGAAAATATTGCAATTTTAACTAAATTGTAGAACTTAGAACCAAATTAAAAAGATGCAAACTACCAGTGGTCAAATAATGGGCTACAGGTGAAGTTCATCAAACAAGCTGAATCGATATACGAAAATTGTTGCAATTGGAATATACCACTAATGAATTGTATATACAATGCTCCCTTATGTCAGCTACAGATGGCCTGACCATCTCCCCTGTATATTCAATTACCTAAACCAAAAAATGAAAGAAAATGAGAATATCTTGGTATTAAGGTTGTTTGGGTTGGCTTTCTAGGTAAAAAAAATACAATATAATTTGAAATTTTAGGAACCCTAGCTTCTAAAATTATAAAGACTTCACGCAAAAGTGCCTGAATGAAGCATATCAAGCCACCCTCTACATATGATTTTATGATAGACCATTTAAATACCATGTCACCAGCTTTATGTGAAAGCTTTGCAAAGACGCCGAATCCATGAATTCTTGATTTCCCTGTAAAATTGTAAGGTGTAAATGTATAACAAATGCTCAGATAAATCAATTAAAGGAGATAAATGACTCTGTACAGCTACGTGTCAACTAACCACTAAAATCAGCTGATAACAATCGTAAAAGTAAGTATTTCATGACAAGCTGTATGCAAGTGCTTCGTAAATAGAAGATTTATGCATATCAGAAGCATATATAGATACATGATACAGAAGTGAAGGAAAAAGCGATAATGTACGGGTAGCAAAGAAATAAAACATATATTGGCAAGTTTTTGTAAAGAGAACTGCCTACACTTAATTCACACCTTAAACATTGCTATGGACAAATCGATATACTTGTAAAGGGTGTTGAGTTAATCTAACCCTTTTGGTAAAAAAGGCCCGTGGGGGGGTTTTGGAGGGGAGGGGGGGTGTTGTATATGTTTGCATTCACACGCGTTTAAAAAAAAAAGGGCAACCGATATGGATTTCCTTATGTGGACAAACTACCCATCAGTAATGAATACAATCTTCATGTTTGTGATTCGAAGTTTCAACAAAGAGTAGCTTAGCTAATAACCAAATAAATATATGCTTACCGAACACTAATCTCTTTCTGAAAGTTGCCTTCATGTGTTCATATTTTTCAACCATTGAAGAAATACTTGTAGAAACATGGTTGGTTTTCATATTTTTAGCACATTGAGATTCATTTGAACTAGAACCGGATACATTTCCATTTTGGTAATGACCACCGACCACATGAGGGGTGTTTTCTATAAATAAACGTTTCACGGATGCAGCAGCAAGGGCTTCTGGTTCTCTCTGTCCTCGCCTCCCAACAAAACTGTAAGGCTCTGTATAAAATGGGGAAAAATTACAACAAATATATAAGCTATGAATTGGCTTAACAATAGTTGGTCAAACTTAAGTTACTGAAAACAAGCCAAAACATACATGAGCCAAAACAAACTGGTAATATGTATGCCATTATTGAAACATAGTTAATAATGCCAGACTATAGTCCAAGAAGCTTGATTCGGCTTAAGTACAAATTCCAAGTTACGCAAAAACTAAACCGGAGTGGTGTTATTCATTGCTTCCATAAGGGGATATTTCTACAGAATATTGGGAGGGTGTTTTCTCTATGAAAACAAAGCAAATAATGCACTGTAAACAAGATAAGATTGCATATGCCTACCACTTCTAGCACATCCAGATGGGTTTGGTGGAGGAACGTAGTTAGAAGCACAATGATCGAGCAATCTAAGGTTTTCATCGGTCTGTTGGCACTTATTACTTGGCTGTATGTGCTTCTTACAGAAAGATAGCAGACGAATGCACTGTCCATCATTATCGTCAACTGATGACATCAAATTAATTGCTTCCTCATCTTCAAGCTATACAAACGATTGTTGGACAGGAATACAATTTAGAAGTTGAGCAAATTTCACTAAAATATTATGACCCTCTGGTCCATACATGTATATAATGAACATTCAAATAAGAGGCTGGAAGACAAATTCTTTGACCCCATGGAGATCAACAAACTAGCCAAATGCAATAACAAACAAAATTCTTTGGTAATGTAGTTTATGATCATGCAGAAAATATCAACCTTCGTGACACTTCATGATTTAAATCTGATGTGAAATAATTTACAACAATAATGCAATAGAGTTATCCATGCCTCAAAAGAACAGACTAAATCATTAGCTTATAAAGGCAAAAACTGGTTCCATAACCATACAGAACAAAGGTATATGATATAAAAAAACAAGAAGGAAAAGATAAGAAGCAGAGTTACCTCGGCACAAAGACCAGCTACTCTTGCACAAAGAGGATGGTATGCCACGCGACAGGTACTATTCGAACACTACATCAAATATTTTGTGAATATTTATATATAGTGTAAATACATTACAGAATCGTGTTTAGAAGTTAGAACTATATGCTAATGGGTAAGGATTTATTTTCTTAGCATTGTGTCTTGAGAATTGAAATGCACTCTCATGCATAATATTTAATTAAATATCACTGCCTAACAAAACAATTTGCATACGAAAGAATGCCGTAGGAAAGATGTTGTGAAATTATTGATATAACAAAGAAGAGAATATCAGCAAATCAACTATTTCACATGTTGAAGCTAAAGTATGCTTCTCAGAAATAATCAGTTTCTATATGTATCCCATGATTTGTAAGTTGGAAATGAATTGTTTTAAAGCAAATGAAACTACAATTAGCAAGCTGAAAAATATTCAGCTAACCTGAATGCAAGCTCCATATGCGACACCACAGATGCTACATACAAGCTTCCAGCGATCCTGCTCATGTTAAGCAAGAAAAGCATGGATGTTTAAATAAACTAAACAGCTAATTTCTGTGTGCAAGCGCAGGTGTGTGAACAAGAGAATAAAAACCAAATACCTTACTTATTCTGCATATTCCATCAATAGGTTCCATCTTCTTTACATCTGCTAAGCAGGTTTCTAAAAAAAAAAATAGCCTCAAACAATAGAATTTGAAAAACAGCATTTATATCGAAGCCTACTAAACAGGAAGTTTAAACCAAGAATGCAAACTAACCAGGAATCCACACGGCACACGCAAGATGTGCCCAGCGTCCATCGGTAGTAGGTTTCATTGCACCACCTGAGATAAATTGTATTTGCATTAGGCATACAACATGACATATTTCATATCTGGTACAACTGAAATTCACTGCAGATTTAAGTTTATCCCTCAAGGCACCTAAACTTCTTTCATCTTGGATTATATCCATATTTCATTCAAAAGGCTAAATGAAATTACAGCGACAGAAGAGTTGATCCAACGTCACACATAATTTTCAAATTTTCTATTTCATACCAAAAAATCTGTTAAACATTAATATTTCACCCTCTTCCTCAAATCCTTTTTTACAAACAATACAAGTTAAATTTTAAGATATGTGACATCATATTATATGTTAAGATCTATGTATGAATCAAATAAATTGATAAATTATTTATTACCCTACAATGTATTAATAAAAATACAATTATATAAATCATTTTTGTCATGTATTTGACTTTTCAAACATCAAGTGCATTAACGTGTGTAAGTAAATGTAAACAGTGGAAAACGATAACGGTGGTTAGCAAAAAAATTACGGTGTTCGATTATTTCTTCATCAGCACATATATTACAATACATAGCATATTTAAAAACCCAAGGGGCCCATTGAATGTAAAAATAAACAAAATAAATTAGACTTGTATCTGCCAATGAAATCAAAGAGACCGAGGTTAGTGTACTTGCTATCTTACAATGGGTTTAGGGTGTTGCACTAAATTGCATGTGCCCATATGCATGTTACACTAGATCTCTAGCGTTGACTAATTCTCATATCAACTATGATAATATAACCATTGATGCTTTTTGTTGCACGGACAAAACAAATTCGAATAACATGTATGCTATCAAGGTACTATAAAAAGGATATAGATCAACGTGATTCGGTTGGAACAAAAAGACTGATTCGGGGAATTTTTATGCAAGGGAATTTAAACAAATTTACACAAGCACACCCCTCTGTTAATAAAAGAGTTAAGGCAGTGCATATCTCTTATTCAAAATATAGTTCATGGGAATTATGTATGAATGAAAATGACATACCTATGATGGGGCATAGGCAGCACGGAGGAAGTGATTCTGGTGCACCAGGACGACATAACTTGCAAAACCAAAGATTTCCATCTAAAGGTTCCAACTCACCATAACATCTAGTATGAACCTAGAAAGCAGCGACAAATTCAAGATTTGTAAATTGGCATTACTCTATTACAGAACATGACTATTGGTAAATACCAACCATTATACGACAGCTATCACACTGCATGAAGACATTATCCTCGTACTCCTGCAACAAATGTTTTACGCAAAACTTTGATATTCATGAGAAAAAATCAACTTAAACGACAATCCGCCACAATGGATTGCAGCTACCGAAAAGAAAATGTTAAATTATTACCAAAAGCAAAAGAGAATATTATCAGAAATTATAAAAAAAACTGAGTAATAAATGATTAAAAAAAGGATGAAAAAACAGCTACCTCATCCATGTTGCAAACATTACACTTGTCAAGATCTTTCCAATCAACATGAACTTCTCTGTAATTATATGATGCATCTCGACGGTTCTCAAAGTATTTGGAGCAAAATCTAGAATTTGGCAAGTCCTAGCATAAGAACATATACATATTATGAATATGTAGATAACTTGATTAGTTCTGAATTGTAAGAAAACATTAGAAGATCGTAAGGTATGTCAAGTATGACTGTCGAAACAAATATTTTGCTGCATAACAAATTGACCATTTATCTTGTGTCAATGACCTTATCATCTATAAGTGCATGTATGTATTCGCAGATCTTGGGTCCTCCTATACCCTGGTTAATCAACTATGGGATGATCCAATAAAATGGCAACAAACAATGCAATAAAAAAAATACAAACAATTAATCATGGTACTAACATCTAAACTGAATTAAACAATCAAATGATCTTTAACATGAGGGAACGGCCCATGCACAACAATATAAGTTTCCTACTATTATCACATACCTGAATAAGTCGGGTTATTTTTATGTTTTCGAAGCCAAACATCTCAGAACCAGGACAGTGGAGATCACACCCTGCATTAGCATTCAGATTGTCCTTCCCATTTTTTCTTATTCGATCATAAATCTTCTTCCAACAAGCAGCTGGGTTTGGGCCATCAATCTATGAAAACGAATATGTAAATGTTAAAGAATAAATAATTATTGGTACCTGTGAGTCTGCTACGGTTCACTGATAATATTTCAAATATCCATGGCAATAGCTTAATAGCTTCACATACCAGCTTCACACTTTGATCATTTTGAACTTTCAAACGGAGAGGTTATAGCATGTTTTCATTCCCCATATTTTTTACAGCAGCATGGTGCATATCGTGTCTTAACATAGCCTTAAAATTTACAGTTCATTGTTCTACGAAATGAGTAGTAAATTTCTACATATTATCAGGGCATTTTCAAATAATTCCGCGGATGCATGCTCAAATGGATCATTGGCCTAATGTTATCAAATCCTTATGATCGAAAATGACAAAATAAAATATTATATTTTGACAAGATAAAATATTATATTTGTGTATTTGCATTTTAAATATTAGAGACCAATTAAGAAGTCACCATAAACCTGTTCTTACTGGTACCTGTTCTTTATCCTCTGATGTTACCCTAAAAAGGGGTCGATGCTTAGCTTTTGGATTCCTTAACACTTCCATTTTGTATGAAATTTCAATATTTGGATCTGATAGAATATGCAAACCATAGTCGAGAAGTTAAACCCAATGTATTATGGTTATGTAGTGAATTTAATATACATGTGACTTGTGACCTCCAGAAGAATACCACCTTTCGTTGATGCAAAAGTTCTGAAAGCAGTATATCCTTCTGGCCAAATATGCTTTTTATCGTGGAAATGCATAGAATCACAGACAATTTTTCCTGCAAAAACAAACATATAACAACAATCGATTTTGATAGTAGTTTCATCCAATAATGAATTATAACCGGATTCTATGTATCTCAAGATACCTAAACATGTTACACGGAGATTTCCAACTTCAAGTGGTGAGGAACCGCCACATTCAACTGTTTTAACCATTGTACTATCCATATCATTATCGCAAGGCTCTTCTTCGGCTTTCAAAATGGAAGATCTCAAACAATCATTATCCCTCATGTTCTTTTGTAGCTCCATCATGCTCTCAGGTAGTTGATGTTTACTGAGATACCTTTTCAAAATGGCGAGTACAAGTCAATATTTTAAGCAGTTATCAATAAAAATATCAACAATGACCTATATAACTTGTGTTGATTAATGAAGCTAGAAAAGGTGTAAAAATATAACAAAACGAGCATCTAACAGAACATGGTATAGCCAATTAAAATGTCCAAGCAACAGCCCTCTTGTTGTCGGTAAACAATTTTTTTATAAAAAAAATTAAGTACACACTGATTTAATAAATATTTAACAAACACTGAGGTTTGAGAATAGCATAACTATGTACCCATCTATACCACAAGTTTTTTCAATATAAAATTAACTGAATAAACAATATACATTTAACTAGGCATTTAGACTGTCACATATCAAGAAGGATACTACAGAAGAATATGGCTGTTCGATATAAAAACGAAATGCAATAGATTGATATTGCAGAATACATAACAATGTACTTACAAGTTAGCCTCTTCTAAGCCTCGAAAGAAACGTATTTGCTTACACTTCGTATGCAAAGAAGAAATCAGGCCATTAACAAATGGAATAGCCTGCTTAGAATTAATCCTAAATAGACAAAAATCAATTATGTTAGAAAAAAAGGGGAAAATCTAAGCTATGATAATGATTGAAAGATCTCAAGATTGTAGATAGCAAATTATATGGTGAAGCTGGCATTATCCATATATATATATATATATATATATATATATATATATATATATATATATATATATATATAGAATTTTGAAGTAATTTATAACATATACAAAAGGTTCTCTGAATAACATTAACTTTATATCTATTTGCAGAATAATATACAGTTGAGGACAACAAGTTTTGCAATTCTATTAAACCACTTCAATGATGAGAGGTTCAACCTAGCAAAATCATGTGTTCCAAAGAACTGCACAAGAATTGCTTGCTTTCTGTGAAGTTGCAGGCCCCCTCTTGCCCCGAATTTTGATTCATCAACAATGACTGCTGGCCACATAGCATGACCTAAACAAGACAATGGATATGTTATGTAAAAAACACCAAGTTGAACACATTCCAGAAAATTGCAGAAACAATTTGACACACAGACTGATAAAATCAAATTAAAAAACAAAACACACGCGCACAGAGTCATTAAGGCCATAAAATTGAGATCGTGTTTTCTGAGCATGAAATAGTCAAAGGTCATATAGCCAGCTTTGTAATATGCAGAAAACTATTTCGGTATTCCTCTCTATTTTAAAGATAATCATAGGTCCATCTGAAGAATTTAAACTATGTGCTTAACAATTTAAGCAATATGTTAGAAATTAAATTGGTGATGCACACAGTTTGAATTCTACGTTTGAAACTTGAACAAAAAAAGGCATGCTCCAGTAATTCAGTGGATGATGTCGAATATGTCGGACAATTCAACTGATATATCAGCTGTTTTAACTATAAACTATAACTCATAAACTCCAATTTGACAAGTTGTAACATGACATGTCAATGTATTTAGTTAATTGCAAACACGTTTTCATCAAGATTACACAAATGAAAGTGCTTATGAGTTATAAAATCTTAATAGCCATTATAAAAACAAACATATCCAATACATTTGGTGGAGCTGTAATGTTGTGCTGAACAGCAATGTGCCCAAAAAATAGATGTTGGAATCAAGGTTTTCACGATGGGACTTAAATTGTAAATCATAAAATTCGAACTTTGAATCAAAACGGGATTTGAATCGTAAATCATGGCTTCAAAAGATCCATATTTTAAGGTATGTACACATTCTGACATTGATTTTAATGTTTGAACTTCTACAACTAAACTTAAAGCTTAATATTCTCTTTAATTACATTAATTTATATATTGTTTTGAAAACATTATAATTGGAATTATGAATCTAAATGGATATTTTGATTTTGTTAGCATAAGTTTTTTTTTAAATTGCGGTTTTGACTAAGTTTGAATCGGAATGTAAATCGAATCGTAAAGGGAAAGATACGATTTGAATCGGGATTTAAATCGTAAAATTTTAAAAAAATTGTCAACAATGGTTGGAATATTAACATGTCAAAATCTAGCCTTCTTAACGTTCCACGTCCATTGATGGTTTCAACTGACATCCAAGGTGAAATGTCAACCATCCACACAAAAAATTAAATTGATAAGATTTTCTTATATATCTACAATCGAATACAGGATTGCAGACAGTTTAAAAAACGTGGAATTACATATACATACAAACAAATATAGAAATGCTAGAACGGTATATTACATTCTCAAAATTCACATTTCATTGGATCTGAAAAGTCTGAAATATTGGATGGAATTGTCAAACAATGTTAAATGGTAAAGACTATACCAGTAAGTTTGGCCCAAACAGTATCTCCAGGTTCTAGAGATTGGTTGTCATCAAGAGTAGCTAATGCTAACATTTCGTTGTAAGTAAGTCCATTCTGCTCCATGCTTGACAAATCATACTTCAGATTCAAATTTTGCATTTCAGCAGAAGAGATGTGAAATTTAATTTTCTCGGCTGAAAGAACTAATTGTTCAACATCACCATCGTTGTACTCGATCTGTCAATATGTATAATTTTGTTTAGCTAATAAAGAGCATATATCAACAAGTCGCTGAAATTTAATTATCGGTATCAATTATTTGAATAACACTGGTTATCATAGTTGCGTTAAGAAATTGTGAACAAAATTGAGCTGTGCAAGCATGCCGTAGCAGTGTGAAAGATAAGTTGACAAGCAACACAATAAATTATGACATGAGAAACAACGTTCTTATATTCAAGCAAAGGTGGGCGTGATTTCCATAGAATGCAGTATAAAAGAAAACAATATATGATGGTGTTGTCATGGGTATACAGATATACACGTACACAATGTTTTTTCGTTGCTGAATTATACCCTGTCACTGACCCCTTGTACCAATCCTCATCCAATGGCCAAAAAACCTGCATAAGATAGTTCAACAAAAAGCAAACTTGTAATTCCTGGTACTTATGGAAAAATTCATATAATAAATCTATAATATTTATTTACCTTGCAAGCTAAACCCACGAATGTATTGGGATCAACGCTTTCATAATCCAACCTAGTACAAGCATTACAACCAGACATAGTTCAACATAAGAAGAATATACTGATGGCTAAGAGTACGTAGCTTCTTTGTGCTATCAAGAAAATATATTACACTTACTCCATTAAGTAAAGATAACTCAATGTGCATATCTTTAACTACATCCCTAGATTAAGTTATAGTATATAAACCTAATCCCTCGTCACTTTTCAACCACCAAAAGATTGAAACCTTCCAAATCACAAGAAAGCTGTTTACATCTCTACTACTAATAATGATAATTCAACCCATATAACTTCAACCGTGTCTTTCCGCAGTTCCCATAATACCCTTCGTGCATTTTGCCGTTGCTTCTCGCTTCATCTTACCTTCCGAAAATTGAAAAACCCTTACTCTCATTTCTCCCTCACTGCAAAAAAGGGTAAAAGCGATTCCAAATCCAATGTGATTCCCGATTCTGGATCCAAAACGATTGTAGGTTCATAGCAATTTTAAATCCAACGTCTTCTCATCTTCACTTTACGAATGAACAACGGCTGTTCAACTGAACCCCACAAACTAGGGTTATTTCAGTGCGATTCTTCTCCACCTTCGAGTTCAGATCCACAATCACAAACCGTCAACCGTCGGTTATCAAATCCTGATTGTAGATCGACCAATCGACGATCGACTAAGATCGGTCCATTGAACCGCGGTTCAAAATTCAACTAAGGATTATTGACTAAATAAGGTGGTTTCTTTATGATATGTTTCTCATAATCCAAAAAGAAAATTGATTGAATGGATCATGTTCAGAGAATGCCAATTGGATCCAAAATCTCGGCAGGGAAAATCAAACAAATCAAACAGTTTTCGTATCAAATGCCAATTTATTGAATGAATCATGTTCAGAGAATTTCAATCTCAGACGGCACTGGAAGATCATGCGGCAACGTTCGAAGCATCAGAAGCTTCCGATAGACAAAGTGAGCTCTAATTGAAAGGTACAAAAAAATAGGTTTAAATAGATCCAATTTGATAACTTTCTCATAGTTTGACTATAGTAATGGTTGGGATATTGTATTACTTTTTCTTTGGTATTGACCATAGGTATGCAAATTGGGATGGATAGAGCATATGATATTAGCAGAAGCTAATAATTTTAGCCATAACCTCTGTATTTTGCGATGTTGTGTTTGTAAATTAAAGTGAATTATTAGTCAATCCAGAAACATGTTTTTGAATTTTTAGTAATTTGAATTAGCTAAAATGTCATTTTCTAATTAAGTGAAATTACAATTTGTCTTTTGAACAAAGGAATTTCGAAATTTGCGTCCTATTTTTCTACATGTTGTAGCTTCAGTTAAGTATTCATTTTTCTTATGATCTGACCAAACTTTAGTTAGATGAAGAATTGGAAGAAGACTGATGTACCCAAGAAGAATACTGCGGCGAGATACTCCCGATATCTATGTTGTTTCCGCAACTAACGCAACGAGGACTGAATGGCAACCTGTTTGTGTAGAGAGATACATAAAGGTACTATTTTTTACTACCATATTTTTATTACCTTTACTGCTTTTAGATTGACAAAATCATTTACGCCGGATGTTGTTAAGCAATTATCACTAGATAGGACTTATAGGAAAATAACTATGAAATACCTTTATAATAGAGTGTGGCTTATAACTGAAAGAGCAATCAAATTGGGGGTTTCTTTTATTTCTATTTTCTGTAGTAAAAAAATAATTTAGCCTCACTAAAAAGTTGTTGTGCTATTTATTGTCCTTCTCATTCAAACGGATAATAATATCAGGCCTTTAAACGATGTAGAAGTAAACGTGAAAGATGCTTGCATTATAACTTGCAAAGAAAATAGGGGAGAAGTTTCTATAATGCATAACATCGCCAACAGGCAAATTGGCAAATTGAATTTGACAAGTTATATAGGATATATTACTTTAAATTAATGCCCATATGTTGATTTCATTATGTACCGATCTAATTGTATTTTAATTTATAGAATTTTAAATAGGCGTTTGGACTAACATCTCAACAAAATGATATATTTTATCATGACATTTCACCTATGGTAAATGAAGTTTTGTAAGGTCGTAATTGCACTGTATTTTCCTATGGGCAAACTGGAAATGGAAAAACTTATACAATGGAAGGAGAGAAAACCAAAGTGAGTCACTTTTGTCAGTTATGAATACATTAGTGTCTACAACGAATAAGTTGTTTAGGTTTCTCCTTCCTAATTTGATTTTGATTAAAGTTATTTTTTCCTATTCATTCGCATTTAAAGATTTCTATGATGACAATCATGATATTATTCTCCATGTTGATGCACTATTTATGCCTATTTCTACTTTAACATTTATTCGTACGTTTGGCTTCCAGTGTTGCTATTACCTTATGAGTATCTCTTTGCAGTATTCCTGCGTCCCACTCCTATCTTGACCAGTGGATATTTAATTGATAAATCTTCCATTAGACTATGGCTCACTTGAATACATTACGTCGACTAGGCATTACTTTGTATGAGTTGTTCAATCAGATTGTATTTGTAGGTGTTTTTTTTGTATTTACTTCTTTTGTTATGTAGTGGTTTCGTACATTGCCATGGACTCATGGCCACAAAGGTAAAAGATGAGATTTCAATAAAATAAAAGTGATATGTTATTGAAAGTGTAGTTATTAATACTATCATTAAGTAGTTATTCATCTGTGAATAACAACTTTTTACTTTTTCACAGAATAACGGAGATGTGGATATCATAATGAAGATTGTTTACCAGGGAAATTGCCTTTCAGACCTTCATTGCGTAAAAACCAATTGGAAAAACATCAACTATTACATTCAAATCTTTATTTGATTTCATGAAATAATGGGAGTGCAACTGCAGTGGGTATCAAAGTGACCAAATGCAAGGTTGGTGAAAATATCATAATTGGATGCATGGTGAACTCCTACTATCATGCAACAGCTAACCGTCTTCTGAACTTTGGCATCGCATCCTTCATCCCTCCATGCATCTGGCCACCAACTGTGCTAGAAAACCAGATCGATCTACTCCATCAATGACAGTTGGATCCTTCTCCGCCATTTACTTCCAAGAGAGGTGTCCAATGGGTCTGGAACTATTTCAGGTTGTTTCTGGAATAAGTAAGAGTTGGGTGTTTGCATTAATGGATGGTCTTTGCTGTAGTTTTGTCGATTTAATATTTGGTGTATGTTTGCATTAATATGCGACCTAAGTTGCTGAAGGACTTCAAATACTGACATGCAAATGCTTGAACGTATATTCACCAGGCGCAGTGGGATTGGTGTAGCAAGAAGAGAGGTAGACCATTTCATAGCAACCAATTTTCCTCAATATTTTACTATGTTAAATGTGTGCATTTGTAAATTAATATACTTATGTTTGTATGTTTATATTTCTTCCTCTACACATATATGGTAATTATGAATGATATTTCTTCATCCATGGACACAACCATTGCAAGTACCATGTATGGATCTGTCGATATGGTACCCTTGGTTTTGAAAATAATTCAAGGGGTATAAACGATACGATACGTGTGTGGGCGAGTGTTATATTCTTGGTAACTTATTCAATTAGCTCCATTAAAGTGATTTCACCTTTTCTGTTGATTTCACCTTTTCAACTGTGAGCATTTTGTTTCATCAGTTTTGTTAAAGTGATTTTTAAACCTCAAAAACAACTACTTCGTAACACCAAGTTTCCTTTCTGATGCTACCATGTGCCTATATACAAGGTTTGGACAATAGTTTGGCATTCGGACTGAATAAATACATAGCATGTGTGAGTAAGGATGTTTAATGCTTAATATTGCCGACTATATGACTTTAAATATTAGACATTGCACCAAAATATTTCTACCTAATTAATGCACGCTTATATATCCTGAAGCTTTTTTGTAGCAAATTCACAATTTTGGGTATACATTTGAATTATAACAATTCATAGGTTTAGAACTACTCGAGAATTTACCAAAAAAATTCTTGGCATCACTTCTTTACTCAACCAAAATTAAGAATGCAATATTAGGTAAGGTACCAGTTGATATTGCTGAGTTAGTAGGTACGCTTCCATGTCTGTGTTTGGATTTATTTATGCAAAACATTATCCTATCTTTTAGCGCTAATTTTAATATTTGTTACATTTTTCTATATTGATTTAATAGTCGTTACTTTTTACCCGTATAATTATTTCCTAAGACAATTTAGTTTTCATTCGTGTTTTGATAAATGGTTGATTTGTACATGTACACATTTAAAAAATAAAACATTACACACACATCAAGGTCATTTTGTACGATCCAATAAAATCTTACAGACAGTGTTATTTAATACCAAATTGCTCCTGCGTATGTGCCTCGCACGTGCCAAATTACTCGTATTGAAAATGAAAATGGAATAAGATACACGAATCATGAAATTGATGATTCTTTTGTGTATTAATGCACAAAAAGGTTCATAAAATTGGAAAATTCAACATGAGCATATTAAACTCGCAACAAAAATGGAGTCAGCTACATTTGCTTAACCCAAAACAAAACCTTGTCGTTGCTACCCAGTCTGCTTTCTCATGTAAAAAACAATAAACTATCACAGGGATCACAGCCTCAAGTAAACAGACTAAACAATTGATTACATTACTCACTGCTAATTGCTAAATCTAGCTTATGTTCATCCACTGCTTCTAAATCGCGTTTGTTTATCTGTTTGGTTCAATAGTTGTCTTTTTACAACTTATCTTAAAATTTATATGAATGGACAGCTTACTAAATGTATACTATTTGCATTGCCCAAACAACCCACCCAATGCAGTTTTAATTAATAGCTAACGAAATTAAATTGGATTGAGTTTTTTAACAAAAATGTCAGAAACAACCCACCCAATTCAGTTTTAATTAATAGCTAACGAAATTAAATTGGATTGAGTTTTTTAACAAAAATGTCAGAAATAACACTTACTCAATCCATCGTTTCTTCTTCGAGACAAGACTTCTCTTTACACTCTCAGATTTCCCACTCTCTCTTGCACTTTTTCTCAGTTCGTAATTTTTTTTACTATTTTCAGCCCCATATTCTCCCTCCTCGCCATTCTCAGACGACCTCAACTTCCTTGCTTTCACCTTCTTTGACATAACGGTCGAGGATCCACTAGGGTTCAGGCAGGGCGACGTGGCTGAGTAGAGACAGTTGATCGGTACGTACTTCTTCAACGTACGACCGTCAAAGTCCTCTTCGTCTTCATGGATAAATGTGGAGTCCCGCCGCATCTCCATTGGTGATGAACCTAGGGATGAGATTCAGGATCTCAGGGGCACGAATTGCAATTTTCCCCGAAATTTCCCGCCGTTCAAAATTGGGAATTTTTATTTTTTAGATGTGCGTTAAAACGCCAGTACCTCTTCAACGAAGAAGAGAAAAGACGCTTTTTTTTTTCTCCTCCGACTGAGACTAATCAAAATATGATTTATGAAACTAACCCTTCGGTACTTATTTATAGCATGCTATTGTCAAACAAAATTCATCAAGCTGCTTTGTATAAGTGCATTACATACAGCCAAAAAATCTCAAATGGCTTCAATAACTAATGGTATGCTTATTCCCTAATAACGTATATTATTTTTATCTAATAACGTATATTATTTTTATCGAATAGCCGTCCAAATATTATCCGACTGTTTATCACTATACACATGAATGACCTTTAGAAATCAAAAAAGTTGTTTAGAACTGAATAGAAAATTGAATTTGATGTTAAGTAGCATATTTAAAAAATGATATCTATTAAAAATGTTGTGGTAGTGAATGTGAATAGCATCACACTATAAAAATGAATATGTTGTTATAATCATGTGTTCGCATTTGTTTATTCGATGCGCAATGCTAGAGGCACGGCCTTCGACGAAATTTTCTTTTATTATTTTACATTACAGTCGGCGAACTAACATCAAGACCAACAAAGCGCGTTCGACAATAATCTGCCAATTGCGGTCACTGAGTGTGATGTCTTAAGCACTATGCCTTATTTAATATAAAGAGCTATTGATTTTGTGCTACGATAAAATTGCTTTACAATAAGCTTCTTAGTTATACTTGCAATTGTATTGGTACATTAGGAAGCCACACATGCGTCTATTATCAAAAATTCATCATCATTGCTTTCTATCCAAATGATCATGAATGGCCATTTCATTGTTAAATTTTGTTTATATATAAATACATACACACACATACACACATACATACATACATACATACATATATGTATATACATATATATTTATATATATATATATATACATATATGTATATGTATGTACATAGGTCAAGCAGGGTTTTTTAAGATGACCGTTAGCTCTATTTTGCATGATATTTGTAAATTCATTATCTTCCTTAATTTTCGTTATCTTGACTAATTAAGTATATTGTTGTGTATATTTATTGGAATTTATTGTTTTTGTGTGTTTATGATTATAAACTTAGAGATGTGTATTATATTTGAAATCATGCACATGAGATAACACCATAAAGAACAAGATACAAATGCTTGATGATATTTATTTTTTGGGTGTTAATTACGACTCCATAGACAATACTTAATAAGAAATTGTGTGGGGAAGCAAATTCGAAGACTAGAACTATTTATAAAGTATGTTAAATGCAACTCACCATAAAGAATAAACATAAAGACTTAACGATGTTTAATTTTTGGGTGTTAATTATGACTTGGTAGATAATATTTAGTAAGAAATTGCATGGAAAAGTGAATTTGAAGACTAAAATAGTTTATAAAGTATATCAAATGCAACTAATATATATTATGCACTATGTACCAATCACGTAGTTATATGACTTCGACACATATACCCATCCTTGGTGTAACTAACAGCGCGAACTCGTGCTACACACACGGGGTTCACCATATAATTTATTTAGTGGTATATTTTTAGATTTTAGTCATATTAAGATGTAAGTACACTTGTGGACTGAATTTATTTAGATTGGTTTATTTCTTGACATTAATGGCAATGTTTATCATTAAATCTACTTAAATAATCTTTAAGAGCACATAATTTCCATTTTATCGGAGAATAATGGATCTATACAAAATAACATTAATATCATGTCAACTATTCATTACTTTGTAGCATTACATTACTAAGCTTGTTTATTAATTTAAGCGATGCATAAGTTGAACATGGGTTCATCTTATATGGAATACAAGTTCAAATATGTAACATATTTTCTCGTGGAGTTTTTATATAATTTATATACTTTTTGCATGATAATAATATTTGATATGATCCTTCCTACTTAAAAATAGTTCATTTGTACCATTATGAACAGCCACGTCTCTAATTTTATAACTATTGATAAACATTTCCAAATTGCATAAAAATTCAAAGTAACATAAATAAAACAAACTTCATAAAAATTCAGAAATAATTGACTCATCCTTGCTTAAGATCTTCAAAAATTCAATGAACCATTAATATGCATTGTTTATGAACATTACATCGTATAATAAATAGTACAACAAAAAATATTAAAACCTAGATTGATTAAAGAAGGACAATTTTAGAATTTAGCAAACAAAGAGTTCAGACAATCGAATACAACGTAAAACATTTAAAAATAAATATGTTCCAAAACACATATCTGAAACTAAAATTTTAGCAAATTTTAATATTGTCTGCCAAAGACAGAACATAAGTGTTGTTTATTCTTTTCCCCAAAATATAATGTAAAATTCATTATTTAAATAATTTTTATTTCACATATAATGCTTGTCTTCCAACTTGACTTTTTTATTATGCTTATTTTTAGAACAAAATAAAGATCAACTTAGCCTTAATTTGAATGTATAAAAACTCATGATTTTTTGGTATATATGTATAATAAACTAATAATTTCTTGCAAAATAAATGGAGGACTCCAAATTGATATAAAATTTGACAAAGAAGAAATAGTTTAACTTTGTTGAATAGAATTTATATAACAATGGAAGCTTATACGGCTATACAGCACATGAAATGTTGTTGATAAAAGAAAATAAATAGAAATAATTAATTGATCAAATAATCAGTAATATAGTAACTTGTTTGTAATTAATTCTCTCATCAAATTGAATTTCGTTTTAATTCTCAAATTACCATACATACAAATCAATCAAAACTAAAAGCAGTAAATTTGTTTTATTTATTGTATGATAATGGTATTTGTTATGATTATAACAATTATGACTAATTATATCTCTAATTATAGCCGTTGATAACCATTTCTAAACTGTAAAAAATTTAAATAACGTAATAGAAAACAAACTTCATAAAAATCACGGGTAATTACCTCATTGTTGCGTAAGATCGCTCTGATTTTAATGATAACCACGATGTGTGTTGCCAGTGAACATTTTATAGTCTATTAAATAACTCAATAAAATAGAATGAGATATATGTACAATTGAGCAAAAAGTGCAAAATTATTTCTTGAGTTAAGAAGAGTAAATGACACGGTCTAAGAGTGAATTAGAAGATAAAAGATACATCATATATAATAAATAGATAGATAAACTAAATAAATAATAGATTGATAAAGTATGGAGATATAATAGTGTTCAAAACAAATGGACTTTTAAATAAATCGACTTATTTTATTTGCAAGGAGTGAGCAAGAAATCTAATTTTAATGTAAGAATAAAATTTAGTAGAATACATTAATAATGTTCTTAAAGTAGAAGATAAATTATTATGGTTTGAACTGAAAGCACAGTAAATCTGAAACGAACCATATGCAAAAAATATCATAAAATGATTTAAGTTATGGAAAAGGGGTGAGTCGAGAGGAAACATATGAGTTAATTTTCTTATGGAGAATGGGGGTAAAAAAAAATACAAGCAATTATTATGTTAGCCCATATTTTATAAATGTTACGATGTTAGTTTAAATGTTCGATAAAATTTGAAAGGGATAGACGAATCTTATTATAAAATTTGAGCTATAAATTATGAGAATTAAGAATTTAAGATGAGACTAAAAGCGGTGAGAGATAAACTTTTCATATAACAGAACACAAGAAGCTAGTAAAAAAGTGGGTAATTTTTATTTTTAACTCAAAATATGTGAAATCTAAAAGGAAAGTTGATTTGAACATTGAATGATTATGACAAGATAGTAAAGAAAGGAGTTGGAATCGACGAGTGAAGGGCTTAATTTAACCATCGATGGAAAGTTGTGATAAATATTGATTTAAGGAAGCGTAGAAGTATCTTCTTATGGTAGTATGTTAATTCATATTAACTAAGAAGTGAGAATCCAAACGGTCTCATTTTCAATTTTTTATTTAATAAAAGAGAAGATACGATGATTGAGATATAAACATAAATAAGGAAAAAATACAAAATTATTCGTTGAACTAAGTACTCAAACTACGGGCTAAGAGTGAATTATAAAAGAGATACAAATGGTTAGACCTTGAAACTTTATATCTAATAGAAAAGATGCATTTTCAACTCCCCTTATCCCAATAACTTCTTTTCAATTCCCAAAAAGAGTATAAATGATCAAAAATTGAATTTTTCTACATGAAAATAGATAGAAAATTTTGTTTTGTACAATAATATTAAATGTATAAGACCATATAAACTTAACATAAGTTCTCTAGTATTGGAACATATCCTCAAAGTTACCAACCCTATGCATATCACACTTCAAGGTATCATTATTATCTTTTGTCTTATATTGTATATTCTATGAATTACGTCATGAATATAAAATGATAGTTAGAGCAATGAAAATACAAATAGAAAGTTCAACTCACATTATCATGAAATACAAAAATATTTATATGTACATATGAATGGAAGGATAAATGAATCGATTTATCCAATATTGATTATATCAAAATGGACCACTTACTGGAGACCAAATATTATTATATTTTACAAATTAATTCTTTTGAAGTAAAAAATCGTTTTTGTAAATCTTATTAATCTATAAAAATTAAACATTACATATTGAAAGCCCTCACACATATCAAAAATGAAGGAAGGGTGAATTATATAACTTCAGCCAAAGCTATAAAAAAAATATGAACTACAAAAGGGGAAAATTTGATATTATAGGCTAAAAAATTTAGGAGGTCATGGTATATGATGATTTAATATATATTTTTAGATAGAGAAGACGAGAAAATAAAAGTAAAACCATGAAAGTGGAAGACGTACATATACGAATAAATGAATTAAGAGGTGAATGAGTACATAAATATTATGAAATTAATTTTGGGTTTGGAATTAATTGTTTGGTAGGTAGGATGAATTCATAAAAATGAAACCACACTTTCATATGTATACATACAAAAACCAATAGTTGAATCACTCTGCATGCCCTCTATAGGAGGAATGGAAATGAATAATAGTGACATACGTTAGATTTAGGTGATACAATATTACATATTTAAGTAGATTTTGAAGATATTTGAGTCAAGGTGGAATTGTGACTAAAATACATTGTCTCTTTTGTAGATTTTGTGGATTTGGTAAAGTGATTAGTTGCATCTTTTACTGCATTAGAGAAGGCAACAAATTATCTACATGAGAATAATTTATTTTAAAAGATGGAAGTAATCAAACGGCGTTTAATGAAGGTATTTTGTAAGTGTATTATAAATAGGCATTTGCAGGGTTTATTATATGTGTGTGGGGAAAAGTATCTTATTGGATGTTGGGATTGAGATTTCTTCTCAATTTTAAGGCTCTCTTTCATAGTCTTTTTAGTGAATAAATAAAGTTTTTTGTTTGGAGGAATTCATGTCTTTTTTTTCTTCACTTCTTAACTCTTCTAAAATCTAATTGTGTAGATATCCTAGGAAAAATCCTAACAATTGGTATTGGAGCCTATTACACAAATTTTTTGAAAGGAGTTTGATTATGGAGAACAAAAGTGTAGAAAAATTTAATGGGAGAAATTAGGGGTTATGGAAAGCAAAAATGAAGGATTTTCGGTATCTCAATGATCTTCATCAACCATTGAAGAACAAAAGAGAGACCTAGTAATGTATCTGAAGCAAATTGGATGACTTTGGACAGAAATGCTACGGTGGCTATTTGATATCTTTTGGAGGGTGTTTCATACCGTTGCTAATGAAATATCCACTTATTCAATTTGGAAGAAATTAAAAGGAATTTATGCAAAGAACTAAGCAATAAATAAGGCCATTCTTATGAAAAGATCGATGAATCTAAAATTTAAGGAAGGTGGGTCAAGTAGAGAGATTTTTAGGCAATTGTGAACCAATTGGAAGGGGTGAATTATAAGGTGGATTATGAAACACAAGCCTTGATTTTGATGATTTCGTTAACAGAGAGTTAGGAAATATTTATGGTTGCATTGAACAACTCAAATTTGGATGGAGTTGTTTCAGTAGGTTTTGGTGGTTAGTAGCCTGCTCAATGAGGAGACGCGAAGAATGAACCTTACGGAAGAAATGATAAGGAGAAAAAGAAAAGTAGAAATCCAATTGAAGAAATCCATCTTGCAAGTTAATTGTCCAAATATGAAAAGGCGATCAAATATGGAAAGAGATTCCATCTGCTATTATTGTTAAAAACCTGGTCATCAGTTGGGATCTTGCAATAAGCTTAAAAGGGACAAGAAAGCATGAAGGCATTGTAAGAAGACCAGAATGAAAAAAAAGTTAATAGCATGCATTTTGGTGAGGAATTTAATGACAATATTCTATGTATGAATAAAGGCAAAATAAAGATTGGATGCTTGATTCAGGTGCTTGTCTCCATATATGCAATCAATATGAATCATTTATTGATTATGAAGAGCAAGATACTAAGATGGAATTTGCTAATGGTGGAGATATAGATATTAAGGGCATGGGTTCTGTTATATTGAAGATGCATGATGGAGGGGCGGTGAAGCTTACATGAATTAAACACATTCTAGAAATTACAAAGAATCTCATTTTAGCAAGACAGTTGAAGGTAAAAGGCTGCGCATAAAAAGAGAAAGCAACATGTGTACAAGTTGCTTGGAAGAACGATGGAGAATGAAGGGACTTCTCAAAGTGGTTTTGGAAAGGCAAATTTGCTAGAATCAAGGTGGGCATGCAATTGAAAAATACAAAGTCCGCTTGGAGACCTTTGTAGTATTACAAATAGTTTTGATTTATTGATGATATACATGTTCAATTAGGAGGCGTGCTATTTAGGTCAGTTGGAGGTTACTAAAGTTTTCATTTGGGGATGGGGACATTTGTTTTCATGGTAATATTGGAGAGTATTTAGAGTTTGAGTATCTAGGTGGAGCTTGTATGACATTTATACAATATTGTATCAAGGTGGATATTGTTAAATTTTGGTGGTACAATAGTCTATATTTAAGTAGACTTTGGAGATATTTGAGTCAAGGTGGAAATATGACTCAAATACATTGTTTCTTTTACAGATTTTGTGGATTTGGTAGAGTAATTAGTTGCACCTTTTATTGCATTAAAGAAGGCAACAAATTATCTGCATAAGAATGATTTATTTTAAAAGATGAAAGTAATCAAATGGTATTTAATGAAGGTATTTTGTCAAAGTCTGTTATAAATAGGCACTTATATGGTTCATTATATATGTGTGGGGAAAACTATATCTTGTTGGGTGTTGGAGTTTGAGTTGTTTTCTCAATTTTGAACCTCCCTTTTGTAATCTTTATCGGTGAATTTATAAAGGTTATTGTTTGGAGGAATTTGTATGTATGTTTGTTTTTTCTTCACTTCTTATCTCTTCTAAGATCTAACTGTGTAGGGATCGTAAGAAAAACCTAGCGGTAACGACCTATAAATTTTAATGGTTTTAATAGCATAGTTAATTGAAATTTTGTGAATTTTTAAATAATTGAATTTTGAAATAAAAATTTGATATTTGAAATACGTCTATTTAAACATAACAAATGGTAAATTTTCATCGGATAATATGGAATTTTATTTTCTTATATAGATTTTATTTTAATTCAAATCAGTTAAAAATTGATAATAATAAAATATTTTTTAAACCTGAATATTTTTACATAATAAATTTGTAAATCATCTTCTGAGTGAGACATCATATTTCGTTTCGTCAAATTTGGACTACTATTTATCCGTTTATCTTATTTCCGACGTATTAGCAGCATTTTCAGTACCGATATCGACTTTTGATAGGATGATCGTACCACTGATATCTGTATACCGTTTTGATCGTCTTATCATGTTGATCTTTATAGTATGTTCGTTTGTGTGTTTTGACGTCCGATACACTGTGAAATCAATAAAACAAGGAACCGTATCGGTACTCTATTTTTAGCTTTTTGGTTTCCTTGTCCATTCGTTTGCTTCCTGAGATAACCAATGGTCTGTAACTATTAATACTTCGAGAAAATTTATTGTTGGACTTTTTAATTTCATTGTTTCGTTTATTGAAATTTAATATTGATTTGTTCGGCTTCTTCATTTCAAAAGAAAAACAAATATGCGATCTGCATATTATCTAACCATTTGGTAGCTCGCCTATTTCTCTTCCACACCCTATATGCTCCCTCCTATCCACTGTTTCACTTTCGCCTTTCTCCGAGCTCATGCGACCAACCCGCCTACTCCGCCTCACACCCGCATGACCCAACGCCTCCACCACTCACGTGTCCCCGTCCCCCTCGTAGCAGCACAACGACCATCATACGGTCGAGCCTCTTTCAAATTTTATATATACGTTAGTGTATGTATACTTTATAAAATGGTTGTTTATTTATATATTTATGTTTTTTGATTTTTTTATATTAGTCGCAGCTTATATATTGGTGTATATATATGCCTTTACTATGTTGCAGTATATTTTTATTTTGTTGGCTTACGAATAAAAATATGTATGTGGTATGTAAGTTTATATTTGTACTGTATTTAATATACATAGTTTTGAAATTTGTCTATTACTATACATACATACATATATATATTCGTACGTTTATATATTAGTTGTGATATACATATATAAGTTATACAAAATATATAATATGTACATATTGTTTTAAGTATAAAATACTGCTTTAACTTTTAAGTATACAATATTACAGTATTTTATATATCTTATAGAGCAGCTCTTGTAAGTGGCATCCATAAACACGCGCGCGCATACATACACATATATAAAGTATGCTGTGTTTGCAACATTTTTATTTATAATATACATTATGATTTTTCATAGCTGCTACATATATAATATGTATATTGACAAAGTTTTATTTTAAAGATTTGTATGTATGATATAGAGCTTGTAAGTCTGTGTATATATGTATATTTATATATAAGTTTTATATAAGTTTTCAAATCTGTTATATATATTAGTACGTACAAGGGATACTATATGTATTTCGATTTATTTGTTTGTATGTATATATATAGTACTGCATATATATATATTTTATTTCATAACAGTATTGTATTATATGAATGTTATGTCTAAATGGTTTTCTTTTCAAACAGTTTGCAGTAACTAAGTTATGTTGTTTATACAGTTATAAATTTATAAAAGTTATAAAAGTTTTTTGTTTAATATATATAATATAATTTGGTTGCTATATATATTAAGTATGTAGTATAAGTTGATCTGTTGTTATATAGTATATATGTATGTTTTAAGTTATGTATTTTTATAAGTTATATAAATATATATATATATATATATGTGTGTGTGTGTGTGTGTTAAATTGTTAAGTTCTAATGTACGGATACAAAAATTAATATATATGTTTGATTTTAATTTTTGAGTTTTAGTTTGAACAATGATTCTTGAAACACGTGTATATATATATATATTATTTAATATGTGTTTGAAATTAGAATATGATTTTATATATATATACACACAATTTTATATGTTATATCTATATCACTTCACTTATACCATTGATATTCATTAATCCAGTTTGATTGACTTCGTCTATTCCTAAGCATCAGCTTGTCCGTCAAATTCGGCCAATATAACTTTGCTTTGGAAGTCGTGCTTGCATTTCGTAACTCGTTTCATTTGTCAAATCTCTCTAGCCTCGAAAGGTGAGCAATCACTCACGATTATGTTCTTATATTTATTAGATTTGATTTCAATTGAAACGACAATTGAAATATGTTATTTATACTGATATATATGTGCTATTATTTGTATCTGTTCACCTGTAACATATGACACCATTATCTGTTATTTATATTGATGATATATGCCTGTTATATTATTATTATATCTGCTATCACTCTGCAAGTTTCCGGTTAGTTTAGAATTTCCTTTGGTTTGAAATGATACATACCCGAATGATCTGTAGAATAGGAGAAATCGTTATAGGTTGAAATGATAAACCCAAGAGATTTTCATTGAATTGAATTTGGAATTGCGGGTTGAAATGATATATGGCCGTATATATATTAAAATTGCGGACTGAAATGATAAATATCCGTATAACTTGATCATAGGATAGAAAATTATATACAGACACCACTGGTCTATATATAAATATTTTGAAAATGATTTCTATGGTTTTGGAAAGAAATATATGGTTTAATAAATATTAATTTAAGATATTATATAAATTTATTTTATAAAGGTTAAATTTTAGATTTTTAAAACTATATGTTTTGAAATTTTTATAGTTATAGGTTAATTTTTGAAATTATAAATTTAAGAATTTACTTATAATTTTTATATTTTTAAAATATATAAATATATATAATATATAAATAAATTTAATAATATGTTTAAGTATTTATTTAAAAATATATTTCAAATGTAGAGTTCATAATAGAAATTGGTTTGAAATTGTATTTATTTAAAAATTATACTCAAATAAGTTTGATTTGAAATTTATTAAATTTGAGATTTTTTTAAAAGATATGATTTTATAACTTGATTTTGTTTAGAAGTGATTTAAATGGACATTTCAAATTTATATAAATTAGAATGGTATATTTAGTTTTATTTAAATTTGAATTTGAATTTTTATTTAAATGTTATTGGAATGATTAAGTAAATATTTCAAAACCAAATAATAGTAAAGTGAATTTGTTATATATATGGAATTGTCAGATTTAGTTTTAAAAATGTTGAATATTTAAAGCTTTGAAATATATTGAAATTGAAATGGTTTATTTTATGGTTCAATTTGTATTTGAAATCGATTGAATTTGAAATGGTTTATTTTGAAATTGAATTGAACTGAGATTGAATTAAATTTGAATTTTGGAATTCGAGTTGATTTGAATCGATTTGTGAAATTTGAGGAAGCTATTTATTACATAAAGTATTTTAAATTATATTTAAAACTATTTACATATCTTACTTTATAAATTATTTTAATATAAAACTATTTTAATATAACTATTTTATTATAAACTATTTTAATATTCTAATTATTTTATATAAACTATTTTGACTTGTAACTATTTTTATATAAACTATTTTATTTTATAAACTATTTTATTATATATATATACTATTACTAATATCTAAACTGTTCAAGTGGTGGAAGTTATGATTTCAAAGTTATGGTTTTCCAAAGTATCATGATTTCAAAATGTATGATTTCAAAGGTTTATAATTTCAAGTGTTTTTCTTTCGAAGGTGTTATAACTTTGAAAGTGCTATGATTTTTGGAAATGGATATATTTAAAGTGAAAAATGATATCGCACTGATATGGTTTTGAAATGGAAATGATATTTTGGTTTTGAAGTATATACTATTTTGAAATGACCGTGGTGTTATAATAACGTTTGGTTGTTAAAGAGACCGGGATCGGATATTGTCATACACTCTGCTAATATCGAAAACCACTTTAACAACCGTGTATGCGGTGGATATTCCAGAATGAAGTAGGATGGTGGCAACGTTCCTATATGAGGTATATACATGGACCCGACTCCCGTGAGTTGGCTTAAGTTGGATAAAACAGGAGCAATTTATGGGCCAAGTGAGGTAGCTCCTCCAATCGGACACACTCCATAGTTTACCATTCTATTACTTTGTGATTGATTGGGTGCACCCTCGGATTTTTGGGAGTGTGGCTCGAGGTGGGCGATTGTTGCGGCTCTGCGTTGCCACCAGCCCAGAAGTGTAATTGATATATATCTACCCTGGCATTGGCTAGTTGTGCCGTGTCACCTACCATATCGAGACCACTACGAGTTTGTTTTGTGTCGTACCTATGAAATGCCCTCTGATAGCTCCAGTTTACGGGGTATCATGGTATTGTATAGACTATGGAATTACAAAATGTGTTAAGAGGGATATGGGTAATGCCTTAACGCTATTTTTATAGTTTAGTTTACTATAGACATTATTATAATAGCTTATATTACTACATAGTAGATAGTTCCATGGATCCTTATAGGATGGTTATCCCAAACATCCTTTAAGTTACTTGTATTTCAGTTGATATTTCACTTGAGTTGGATTTATTGATATAAGAATGTTAATCCTGGCTCGAGTGTTTTGTGTTTTTGCTTTACGCTCGGGTCAGACTGAGTGTCATGGCTTTTGAGACTCACATTTGGAGTTGGAGCTTCGCTTGGAGATCCATCTATATCTATTCATCTTCCAGTTATTCAGTTGATTCCTATGGTGTATGCAGATTTTGTATTTGACTATTGTATTAAGACTTCTATGTATTCGAGACTTCTGTTGTATCATGTTTAACTCTGTTATATATATATATATAGTAGCTTCATGAACTACTATTCTTTTATTTCCGCTGCATATTGTTATAGTACTCTGTGTTTTGTGATTCTGTGATTATTTTATTTACTGTACATGCTGAGTTTTGCCAAATTTAAATTAACAATCTGATATTTTGAGCAATTCAAGTCCGACACGTGCGGATGTGAATGGTTGAAAATATCGGGATGTTACATGTGGTATCAGAGCTCTGGTTTTAGGCAAAACTTAGCATATATAGTAAATTTAATTATAGAATCTCCTTCGTTTGAGCTTGAATCTCTTCCTCTTTGATTCGGGTGTCCTCTGAATTTTAGAACATTCCTTTGTTCTGAAATTTATTCTTGTCTCTCCCTATTCGTATTTTATTGATTCTGGAGTATCACATAACTCCACTTCGATTGATTTCTATAATAATCGGCGGTCCCGCCAGTCTTAAAATGTTGTTGTAAAGGGGCGAAACTCCTTTACAACAAGCATCGATTCACCGAAGATTTATGTATCCTCGGTTTAGATGCTACTATCTCTTGTTATACCCTAATGTTCTCTAGTAGACGACTAGGGTAAATTCTCTTGTAATCGAATGTGGATTTGCCTCAGAATTCTGCATCGATCATATTCTTGAAGTTACGGTTGACCCGATTAAAGTCGCCTATGATTTATATAAGTCTATCCATCTTTCTATTTTGTTATTTAATCATCTTATCTTTATTTTGAGCCCATCCTCTAGTTAGAATTCTATTTGATTAGGGTCCCTTTAAATTTGGATCTCTATCTTTGTTTTGAAATCCATTCTAGAATCATCGAGTGAGGGAGTGTATTTTGTATTTGAATTTTTTTTATATATATATTATGTTGTTTGAGTCGTTAATGTGATTTAGGGTTTCGATCGATTCGTCTGATCAACGTCATCAATAGGAGTTCCAAAACACCTGAACAGAGCAAACTAACACAATATTGTTTTCAAAATTGGTAAGTGAAATAAATTTTGTATGATTATATCGAAAGTCTACAGGGTGGATCTTGTAGTGTATATGAAAGTATATGTGACAAAATATACGATGCAATTAAAACAATATTAATCTAAGTAAATATAGAATAAGCACATCAGGATTTTATATTGGTTCGGACCTCCCATCCTACGTCCAGTCTCGAAGCTCCCCTTCGGAATTCGACTATCAAACACCCTCGCTTCTCCCCGAGGAATAGTCTTGGTTACAACAAACTATTCTTGATAAATGTGTGTTCTATAACACGCATATTGACTAATTAGTACAAATGCTTCCAATATATATTTAGAGAGTATTGTTTGTTAGGAACCGAATATATGGAAGAGTGAAATACAAGTATAAATTGCTAGAGATCAAAAATATATGATAGAGTATATAACTAGAGATCGTAAGTAAGTAAGGGTGATTTGTTCACTTGATTCTTGAAGATATATATATTTGTAGAGAGGTTTCTTGAGTAGTTGCATCCATTAACTCTACATTTGCTTTTGTTGACGATGAAGAGGTGCAACGAAGAGAAGCGAAGATGTCTATTTGAATGTGGCAGTTGAAGTTCATATTTGAAATCCGAGTTTGAAATCAGATGTCTGAAATATGTTTCAAACGTCTGATACTATATATATTTTTGAATATAGTAGTGGATCAGACGTCCGTGTGCAATTGCCAAACGTCTGGTTCAATCTGTCTGTTGTTCTAGAGAACTGTTTCAGACATTTGGCTTGTGCACCCAGATGTCTGATATTGTGCATATCAGTTACTATGCTCTTTTTCTTATGTTTCTTTGATCCTATCAACCTGTAGTCTCTTATAGTGTTCTTTGAGCATTGTTCTTGTCTTTCTAGTGATGTTGCTCTAGCAAGTACATGTATATATAAATATATACATGCATATTCGATTTCCATTGTATAGTCGTTGTCATCGAAATCGTAGATTTTGATTTCCTAACAATCTCCCCGTTTTTGATGATGATATCTATACAATGTACTTACATATAATTTTATAAATCTCCCCCTGAATATGTGCTTTCCATTATTTATTGTGATCTTTATTATTTCTCCCTCTTTGGCATTATCAAAAAGGATTTAGAACTTTTTAAATGTAGACATCATGTCTATTCCATTAAGCATTTACCAGTTGTTGTAAGATTATAAATATACACAAAAATAACACATGAAAAAGCAATTTTCATTAATCATAATAATCGATTACATTCAAAGTTTTTTTTTCAATTTATACAAAAGATGGAATCCTAAAAAAATTAAAGATCTTTTGGGGAAGCTTTATCTTGATCATCTCCTTTATCTTCATCCTTGGAAGAACTCGCTTGTTTTTTAGGAGATGTCGGAGTTTGTTCGAGAGGTTTTTTCTCCTCATCAAAACATTTGGAATGTTTCAAAGGAGGAGGAGAAGGCATTGGAGTTGGCCAATCTTCTGAAGGTGGTGTAGGACCTAGAACCCTTTGAAGCACCTCCTTTAGAACGGATAATATAGTTGAAAGTGATGTTTCAACTGTGGCTAGATGAGAAGCAAAGGATGTTTCAAAACTATCAATGTGCTTTAGCCAATAATTTTTGATTTCGAGATAAAATAAGCTGATTTTGAAGAGTTAAGTCGCGAATACTCTCATTTGGATTCGTCTCAGTGCGAGTCTCCAAAATGTCATCCTGAGATGTATAATCAAAGGGTGTAGGAGGAGCAGGAGTATTTTTGCGATGTTGTTCCACCTCTTGTGATGGTTCAGGTTGTGTTTGAGGTGGAGGCCCAGCTTGTATGGCTTGACGACGTTGCGTCCACTCTTCAAATGATATAAAAATCGAAGGATTTTCTGGTAAGTGCATTAGGGAGAAAAATTTTGTGGATGCATACTTCGGAGAAATCTCTTCAAAAGTGGATAAATATGAGAGGATGTTGTGAGCTTGTAGAAGTCTCATGATATATGTAGGATAGATGATGGATGGACGTGATCGAGTCCAAAAATGTTTGAGCTCGTCAAATACAAATTTTGTCCAATTGATCCTTGTTCCACTGAATATAGCATATAAGACCTTGTGCTCTAACTCCGTTATTTTCTCATGACTAACAAGGCGAGGAGTGATAATCATTCTAGTGAGAAGTCTCGCCTTAGGTCGTAGGTATTTGGATGCAAATCTAGGCATTTCATTTTTCCATATTTGATGTGTTATATTGTATCTCGGTTTGAGACGCATATCCGAAATATTATATTAATATTCTCCGGTGTCGGAACATCCGAGAGTTCGTCCTATGATCCCTGAAGTAAGTATAATTGTGTTGTCGTAAACACATGACATGGCCAATTATCATCGTTGTCAGTGTTCCAAACTGCTGTGCTATCTAAATTAGCATAGAAAAGAAATACGGCTAGCTGATCGATTAGGATTGGGAATAAAGGATATCAATGTTTCTAAACCAGTACTTTCGCACATTTCGTCTAAATCATACATCGGGTACTTTAGTAATTTATAAAATGGACTGTATGTAGTTTCTTCTTTTGAATATCCTAATATCTCTTGAGTGAATGCAGTACACGATTCACCCATCATTCAATTTAATCGTCGGAGCATACTTGGGGGTTGGATGAAGTTGCTTGGTCTTGCTTTCGCTTAGAGATCTTAGGGTTTTTCATTTTAGGAGCCATCAAATTCGAGGAAGTTTGGAAGAGATAGTAATTATTATGAGAAAAGTGGAATCGACTTTACAGTAGAAATGAAATGAAGCTTAAGTGAGAAAAGTAAAAAAAATAGATGTTATCTGGGTATTTAAGGGTGTCGATTGAATTTTAGACGTCTGGAAGGTGAATCAGACGTCTGATTTAATCTAGTTTAGAGACAGTAAATGGAATCAGACGTCTGATTTTTGGTTGTAGACGTCTAGAATTGATCGATTCGTAAATTTTGAAAGGGGAAGAGAATTATCAGACGTCTGGTTATAGAATCAGACATGGAATAGGTCGAAGTGTTATTTTGTAGGACAGATAGTTGTCTCAGACATTTGGATACAATATCAGACGTCTGAAAATGGTCTGAGTTTTTATCTTATGGAGGCAAAGACTTTGTTCAGACATCTGATCAATAGTTCGGACGTCTGAAATAAACCGGTTTCTATTTTTTTATTAAGCAGCGATAATTTTTAGACGTTTGGAAGGTTATATAAGAAGTCTGATATATGCATGATGGTTAAAAATTTGTGTGATACAAGAGTGTCAGACGTCTGATGACAAATTTCAGATGTCTGAAATGACCAAATTGTCTTTAAATAGCCTAATTTTGAAGGGAGTTGCTTATTTTTCGAGTGTTTGATTTTAATAAAACATAGTATAATTATTTGTGAAACCGAATACAAATATACGTAAATAAAAATACAATGAAAATAATTTAATTTATTTAGATGACGATGGAGCATTGCGATCTTCAGACTTGTCATCCTTCCACGGCTTGAGTGGAGACCATATTTTTCCACGTTCGTGGGTTCTCGGGGCACCAGAGAATCGCCTAGGTGAAAGATCCAAAGGTGTACGATAAGAGGCAGAGGGATCCACATGATCGCAAGGTATCGGAAGTGGTTCATATACATCCTTCTTTCGTGAATTACAAAATTTTATCGCTACTTGCTCCAGAAAACTTAGTCGTCGTGCGGTGACCTTTTGCTCAAAATATAATTCTCATTGTAAATCTATTTGTTATTTTTGATAGTGATGTATCCCATCAATTTTCTCCTTGGTGTTAGGAGAGACAAATAGAGATCGTTTGGACTTCTTTTTATCGGGAGTGAATCCCGTGTGGTAAGAAAACCACTTATAGGTCGGTTCCTGATTTAGCGTAGGAGTAGGAAGGCGATGTGGTGTATCCGCTGAGCTATCCGTTGTTGGTGTCGAGAAGGAGAGATGAGAGTTGTTAGAAGACATACTTTTATTTTTTGTTGTAAAAAAATGTGAAATCTATATATTTTTTATCTTTTGTTTGGTAAAAAGCTATTTATACACGATTTTAAAGGTTATTTATAGGTAATTTCACAAAACAACCTACCTAAAAAATTAAGGTGAATGAGTTAACAATTTTAATTTGTGGCTAAAAAATTTTTAGTCCAAAAATAGAATAAATGAAAATGTAGTATTAGTTTAGAAGATCATTAAGAGACATATTCCTGAATCGCGTCGCGGTTTAACAAATATTTGTTCATTTAGTAGTTTTGTGAAAACATATGCTATTTGATTCTCGGTATTTACGTATTCTAATGTAATAATTCATTTTTCTACATTGTCATGTAAAAAATGATGTTGTATCTCTATATGTTTAGTACGCGAGTGATTTACAGGGTTTTTTGATAGATCCCTTAGGGTAACATTCTAGTACTAGATAGATATCGTAATATACGTTTAACAGCTCTTTGATGAGACTCTTTTGGTTTTGCTTGAAATGGGGCACAAAGACATACACTCATCATAATATCGGATCGACTAGACGTCAAATAATGTAAGGAGCCAATCATACTACGATATAATTTTTCATCAAAACCTTTTCCGTTATCATATTTTTCCAAGTGAACGCTAGTACTCATTGGTGTTGGTTTGCTTGAAGTTTTATCCATTTCAAAACGACGTAATAGATCGTTACAATATTTTTCTTGATGAATAAAAATACCATTTTCAAGTTGTTTTATTTGTAAACCTAAAAAGAAATTTAATTCTCCCATGTGAGACATTTCAAATTCATTTTTCATAATATTTGAAAATTGATTACAAAGATTTTCATTAGTTGAACCAAAAATGACATCGTCTACGTAAATTTGTACAACTAAATATCGTTATTTTTTCATTTAATAAATAAAGTCGTATCGATTTTACGTATTTGAAAACTAGATGTAATTAAATGATTTTTGAGACGTTCATACCAGGCATGAGGGGGCTTGCTTTAAACCATATAAGGCTTATTAAAAACATGATCGGTATATTTTTCGTGAACAAACAATGGAGGTTTTTCATCATATATGTTTTCTTTAATAAAACCATTTAAAAGGCACTTTTGACATCCATTTGAAGTAATTTAAAATTGTGATGATTTGCAAAAGCAAGTAATGTACGTATGGCCTCGAGTCTTGCTAAGCAAAAGTTTTGTCGTAGTCGATACCTTCTTCTTGATTATAACCTTGAGCGACTAGACGTGCTTTTATTTCTAACTGTATTTCCATTTTCATCTGCTTTGTTTTTAAATACCCATTTTGTTCCAATAACTAATTGATTTTCTGGTCTTGGTACTAATTCCCAATCATTATTACGTTCAAATTGATTTAATTCTTCTTGCCTGGCTATTTTCGAAAAATTATCGTTTGAAGCTTCTTTACAATTTTTCGGTTCCAAATTTGACACAAATGCAATGTGACTTATTTGGTTAAGTTGATTTCTAGTTACGCTTGAATTGAGATCTCCAATGACATTATCTTTTGGATGATCTTTTAGAATTCTAGGAGATGATACTAAAGTATTATTTTGTGCATTTGTCTCATTGTTAAAAGAATTTTTTGTATTTGTTATTGAAATTATTTCTTCATCATCATTAGTATGATGGTTAAGAAAATTTTCATCAAATGAAACATGTAAACTTTCTTTAATTTTGTAATTTCGTTTATTAAAAATTCTATACGCCTTACTACGATCGGAATATCTAACAAAAATTCCTTCATCGGCCTTCGGGTCGAATTTTCCTTCATTATCTTTTGTATTTAATATAAAACATTTTGATCCGAAAGGTTTAAAGTATGATACTTTAGATTTTCTTCCAAAAATATATCAAAACAAGTATGTTTAGTTATAGGTCGTATGGTTACGTGATTCAAAACATAACAAGCTATAGCAATAGCTTCTGCCTAAAAATGTTTTGGTAGACCACTACTATTTAATAATGTTCGTGCACATTCTTGTAACGTATAATTTTTTCTTTCTACTACACCATTTTGTTGAGGTGTGCGGGGAAAGAAAAATTATGACTTATGCCCTTTTATTACAAAAGTTGGTAAAAGGTTCATTTTCGAATTCTCCATCATGATCACTTCGAATTTTAATTTTCAAATCCATTTGAGTTTTTAATTCTTTTACCAAAAATTTTAAACATTCCAATGGTGTCACTTTTATGTCTTAAAAATAAAATCCATGTATATCTTGAAAAATCATCAACTATTACGAAAACATATTTGTTGTGATTTATAGATCGTACGCAGGTTGAACTAAATAAATCTAAA
Source organism: Allium cepa (assembly GCA_030765085.1). Taxonomy (NCBI): domain Eukaryota; kingdom Viridiplantae; phylum Streptophyta; class Magnoliopsida; order Asparagales; family Amaryllidaceae; genus Allium; species Allium cepa. The sequence goes on from CM060941.1 coordinate 516,846,700, forward strand.
TGTAATAGTTCTAATGGTTGTTTTGTAAAAATACTACTTTTAGATATAAAAGAGCTTTTCATTAGGTTTTCAATTTGACAATCATCGCATAAATTTTCTACTTTTTAATTTATTTTAGGTAAACCTCTAACTAGCTCATACTTTGCTAATTTATTAATATATTTAAAATTAATATGACAAAATCGTTTATGCCATAACCATGGATCGTCATATTTGGCGGTTAAACATAAATTTGAATTTTGATTTATATTCATATTTAAGACATAAGTATTTTTGTTTCTATAACCCTCAAAGATAAGTTTTTTATTATTGTCGAAAATATTACATCTATTTTTTTCAAAATTGATTTGAAAACCTTTATCGCATAATTGACTAATACTAAGTAGGTCGTGTTTTAAATTTTGTACTAACAAAACATTTGTAATAATAGAAGAGTTAGAAATACCAGAGTTGATGACTTCCCCGATGCCAACGACGCATCCTTTTGAGTTATCTCCAAAAGTTACCGTTCCCCATCGATGTAAGTTATATTTGATAACATTTTTGAGTTTCCGGTCATATGCTTACAACATCCACTATCAAGTATCAATTTCTCCTTATTTTTTTATTTTGGGCACCTGCAAAATAAAAGATGATTTAATTGGTACATATATACTTTGTTAGGAGGAGCATGTAGCTATACCCAAGAAGGTTTGGCACCTTTATGAACATAATTTTTATTATAGACTACATTATCTAAAAAATTATTATTATATTTTTGTCTAATCAAATTATTATTTGTCTTAGGAATTCAATTTTTTTATACTTTTGGTATTCGTATTAGACTTAGGTAGTTTTTTAGTCTTTTGATAGATAAAACTATATTTCTTAATATTATTCCCTTTTTGTTTAAGAATATTTTTAAATCCTATTCCATTTCTATTACCCGACGGTTTTGAAGTTTTGATAAGATTTCCAAATCTTGTTTTCCTTTATTAAATTTTGAAACATTATTTGAAAATTTATCTAATTTTTATTTTAATTCTAAATTTTCAATTTTCAATGTTTCTATAATACTCTTCAAGTTGATATTTTCTTTTAACATGTTATCCTTTTCTGGTCTAGTTTTTCCAAAATCAATAGTCATAGTCTCATTTTCAAACAAAGTATTTTTAATTTTTTCTTGAGATGATTCTAGTTCCTCCTCTAAAATAATTTTTTTAATCTTTTAAGATTCCTACTTCAAGTTCTAATCTATTTATTTTGGCTATATGTTTTTTATTCAAAATTTTAATTTGTCTAAATTTATCATCTAATTCCATGCTAAGTTCTAATAATTCATCATAGCTAAGTTCGAGACATACCTCATCAGTTTGTGCCATAAAGCATATATTAGCTTGTTCTCCGTCACTATCGCTATCACTGTCTGATGATGATGAAGAATCCGAGTCATCCCATGTTACTTTGAAAGCTTTCTTCTTTTTGAATATTTCGAATTTGTTCTTCTTTTTATCATTGTTGAGCTTGAGACAATCTTTCTTCATATGTCCAAATTGGTCACATTCATAGCATTTGATTGATGTTGATTTCTAGAGCTTGATTTTCCTCCTTTCTGGAATCTGGTCATTTTCCTAAATTTCTTGAATTTGCTGTAGTTTTTGGCAATAAATACGATTTCTTCTTCGTTTAAGTCAGAGTCTTCATTTGTTGCTGGGATTGCTATGTTTTTCTTCTTTGAATTTTGTTCTTTTCTTGCCTGCAAATTAGCTTAATAGGACATTAAATTTTCTATCAATTCTTCAACTAAGAGTGTTGAGAGATCATTAGCTTCTTCGATAGCTAATACTTTTCTTTTCCACTCTGGAGTTAACGAATTGAGTATTCAAGATATTAAGTTAAAATTTGTGAATTTGACTCTAAGTGCCATTAAATCGTGTTGAATGGTTTAGAATCTAGAGTACATATCTACTATAGATTCATTTTGTTTCATTTTAAATGATAAAAATTGATTTTGTAAATTTGAAATATTACTTTGTTTAACTTTGTTTGTGCCCTTGTGTGTAACTTGTATGGTACGCCAAATATCATATGCAGTGTTACATAACATGACACGTGAAACTCATTCTTATCTAATGAAAAAAATTAAACATTCATAGCTTTTGCATTATTAGAAGCTGCAGTTTTTTGTACATCATTCCATGTGTTCATAGCATCAGGTGCTTCATATTTATTTTGAGTGGCTGACCAAATTTCCAATCCATTAGCTTATATAAAAATTCTCATACGTGTTGACCAAAATGCATAGTTAGAACCATTAAAAAATGAGGGTCGTGCTGTGGGTTGACCTTTTCGAAAAATACTTGCCATATTAAAGTGATTCAAAAACGTGTTACTGTACTTTGATCAAACCTTGCTCCGATACTAATTGAAAGTCTATAGGGTGGATCGTGTAGTGTATATGCAAGTATATGTGACAAAATATACGATGCAACTAAAACAATATTAATCTAAGTAAATATAGATAAGCCAACCAGGATTTTATACTGGTTCGAACCTTCCGTCCTACGTCCAGTCCCGAAGCTCCCCTTCGGAATTCGACTATCAAATACCCTCGCTTCGCTCGAAGGAATAGGCTTGGTTACAATAAATTATTCTTGCCAAATGTGTGTTCTATAACACGGATATTGACTAATTAGTACAAATGCTTCCAATATATATCTAGAGAGTATTGTTTGTGGGAACTGAATATATGGAAGAGTGAAATACAAGTATAGATTGCCAGAGATCAAGAATATATGATAGAGTATGTAATTAGAGATCGTAAGTAAATAATCTATTCTCTTGATTATTGAAGATATATATAGTTGTAGTGAGGTTTTTTGAGTAGTTTCATCCATTAACGAGTGCTCTACAGTTGCTTCTATTGATGATGAAGAGTTGCAGCGAAGATAAGTAGAGATGTCTATTCGAATATGGCAGTTGAAGTCCATATTTGAAATTCGAGTTTGAAAACAAACGTTCGGAATATGTTTCATACGTCTGATACTATATATATTTTTGCATATAGTAGTAGATTAGACGTCTGAGTGCAACTGCCAGATGTCTGGTTCATTCTGTCTGTTGTTCCAAAGAACTGTTTCAAACGTCTGGCTTGTGCACCCAGACATCTGACATTGTGCATATCAGTTTTTGTACTCTTCTTCTTGTGCTTCTTTGATCTTATCAACTTGTAGTGTTCTTTGAGTCTTGTTCTTGTCTTTCTAGTGATGTTGCTCTAGCAAGTTACTTGTGTGTGTGTGTGTGTGTGTGTATATATATATATGCATATTCAATTTCCATTGTATAGTTGTTGTCATCGAAAATGTAGATTTTGATTTCCTAACATATATTATATATATAAGTATAAAAATTTTATGAAATTAAAAAGTTAAATGAATTGGTTAACAGAAATGATAATATTTTATTTTCATTTATTGTTTTGAAACCATTGACTATTGTCACATAAAATATAAAATTATAAAACATAGTTATAAATTGATTTGGAATTTACATGAATTTAAAGTAAGGATTTAAGAATTAAATTTTTGGTATTTTAGAAAATTTGGTTTTAAAATATATTATTTAAAGTATTTTAGAATGGAAATTTGTTTCCTAAGAATTTTAAAAGTTAAAATTGTACTCTCTTCGTAGTCGCTAGAAAATAATTTCGGTGATGACTGCAACATCATCGACATTCATTTTCGAGTTTCGAAGTGGAGAGACCATTTAGTAGCTTTGCTATATTTTGTTTGAAAAAAATGAATTTTATTTAAATTTCTTAAGTAAGAATTGATGTATAATATATATAGGCATATAATTATAGATTTGATTTGATATATGGAATATATATATATCTCTTAAATTTTGTTAAGGGATGATTTTAATTATAAAATGAAGCCAAAAATTTTGAATCAATATTTCTAAACTTGAAATAGATTGAATTGGAAAATTTTATTTGTATTATACTCAGTTACATTCTAATATATATAACTCACCTAAATTACTCGAAAGTTAACTATGTAATTGAGTAAGTATACAATATAAAATGATGTTAAAGGAATTTTAAATAATATTTGAATGGTTTTAATAAGTGTTTTTACACTAAATCTATGATTATAGAAAATGTTAATTGAGATAATTTGAATAAATAAATATGAATTTGGGAATAGTTAAGATTGAATTATGAGAAATTTTCTTCAGTGAAATCAAGTGGATTTAATAAATGAGATGAATAAAAAATGAATTTTGTTTTGAAAGAAATTTTTGTAACAAATATTAATATAAACCGAAAACGAATCAACTTAATGAAATACCTTGAATTTAAAATCAATTATTGAATATTAATCAATTTAAATTGAAATTTATATGGTTAAATTTATTGTTTTGAATCTATTTTCTTTCTGGTTGTTTCTATTCTCCTACCTCCTTCCTTTTCAGGGACGAAAAGTTTTGAGTGGGGGAGAGTGTAACGACGAGTAAACTTTAATGGTTTTAATAATATATTTAATTGAAATTTTGTAAATTTTCAAACAGTTGAATTCTGAAATAAAAATTTGATATTTGGAATACGTCTATTTAAACATAACAAATGGTAAATTTTCATCAGATAATATGGAAGTTTATTTTCTTGTATAAATTTTATTTTAATACAAATCAGTTAAAAATTGATGATGATAATAAAATGCTTTCCAAACTTCATATTTTTACATAATAGATTTGTAAATCATCTTGTAACAACCCACCTTTCATTCCACAGAAAGATGCATCATTATTAAGAAAGAAAGGGATAGAAAAGAAGAAAGATAGAGAAGAAAGAACAAAACAGATATCAGAATGTCACAGCAAAACGAATAAATTATATTACATCACATAAGATATTACATAGTATCATATATATCAGATCTATACAACTTATACATCACAAATTAGATAGTTATAAAGGACCTGTATATCATATAATTCTAGCACGATACAGACATCAACACAGAGATGCAGATTCAACGGAATTATTATATATCTACACACTGAAGCCCCCTGCTCCAATGCTCCTCTATAATTCGTCAAAGCTAACCTGTATCCCTTGGCTACTCGTAAAAAATTGAGTACCCAAGAGTTTAAGAATACAGAAAATAAACTCCGTGTCAGACATGGGTCTGGTGTGAGTAACATGTTAAAGTTGCTTAACTTTGAAAACCTTTGAAAATAAAAGGTATCTCGTAAGACTTCCCGCACATAAACACAGAAAAGTTTTTACCTTACGATAACCAAAACATTTGATAGGAAATCTAGATATATTATAATAGTGTCTAGGGTTTTCAAGTAAATAGAAAATAATTGGAATTGTTACATGATTAAATTCTAGCATACTAGCCACGAAGTGGGTTGTACAATCAAAACCGTAAAGGCATGTAGGGAAAATGGGTTTCCATCAATGGCAGGGCTACTGGGGTACCGTCCTTCACAACACCTGGTCTAGATTAGCGTACCGAGGATCCACTCTAAATCCCCTGCAACACAAAGCCGGAACCATCCCTTACTGGAAGTCCCGAACAAGACAACCCCGCAGTTGTTTGCAACCAACTACCCACACAGCCAAATAAAAAGGATCCTCTAGGCAGGAATTTAATCTCGTCCTACTTGGGCGCGACCCACTTAACCTTACTGCACCTCCCCTGTTTTAGTCATTTCCGGTTGATGAGACTTGAGGCTACGATTACCTTTTCAGAACACGTAACTTAGAATGCTCATCTCCTTCAATGACGATGTTCTGAAAGCATTCAATCCATACAAGTTCATTTCGGGTTCGAACGAAACCGAAGGCACTCTCTCGTTACACTCATTTTAGAATCACCCTCGAAGTTAACGACAATAGCCCTTGTACTCTGAATCTTCATCTCGAACTTCACTTGAGATTCATGACCTATCATTTAATTTGGATCGATGTGGTTTCCGAATATGCAAATTTGGAAATCCGACCCCGGTCTCACCGAAATCCAAAATGTCGTCTTTTAAGGTCAAGTTGTTTTAAATTAAAACAATTCAATTTACTATCTATATTCACACAGATAGATAATTCACATATCAAAGATAGATAATCCATATCATCACAATTCAACCAAAGCATCTCATATCATAAATCAGCACATATCTCATATTAGAGATATCAAACAATCCAAGGCATTCAACACCATTCAATCATCCATAAGTAAGATTAATTAGTCAAACCATTTCTAATTAATTTAAAATAAATTAAATTAATTGCTTCCATCACCATAAATCCTTCTTACTTAACCATTAATTACAAACCAATTAATTAACCATCCGCTAATTATCCATCTTAATTAGTCATCCTTGATTAATTATTCTTCAATTACATTAAGTAATTAGCCTTAATTAATTATACAAATTAATTATTCCTGAACCATTTACAGTAATTAACCTTTAATTACTTTCATTAATTATTTAGCTATAATTAATTACATTAATCTTTAATTAATTACATTAATTGATTATTCTATAATCACTTATATTGATTAATTATCCTTTAGTTACTTCATTAATTACATTAATTAATGATCCTCTAATCACTTCTTTAATTAATTATTGTTCAAATTAATCACATTTAATAATTAATCTTTAATTAATCACATTCATTAACCAACCTTGATTAATCACATTCAGTAATTAACTACCCTTAATTAATTACTTTACTTAATTATCTTCTAGATAAATTTTATTAATTAATTCTTTAATTAATTACACTAAGTAATTAATCCTTAATTACTTCCATTAAGTAATTACCTTTCTTATTAATTACACAAAGTATTTAAACCTAAACTACTTTACTAAGTAATTATCCTTCAATTAATTACATCCTGTAATTACCCATTAGTTACTTCACTAAGTAATTACACTTTATAAATAACATTAAGTATTTATACTTTATCAATCATCAAGTGATCATCTTAAATTAATTAAACTAATTAATTAACTTAAATTAGTCACATTAATTTAATTAATTACACTGAGTAATTAATTCCTTTAATTTCTTCCATTAATTAATTAAATCCCTAATTACCAGTTAATTAATCTCTAATTACTTAATTGATTAATCTCTAACTACAATTTAATTAATCCTTAATTATAATTCAAGTTATCCTTAATTACTTAATTATTAAATCTTTAATTAATTAATTAACCACCAATTATCAAATTAATAATTCTTAATTTCAAATTAATTAACCTACTAATTAATTAGTTTATAATCCTTAATTATCTATTAATTAATGCTTAATCATTAATTAATTAAACTAATTAATTATTCCTTAATAACCTTATAAATTTAATTAATCCTTAAATCATTAATTAATTAAGTTAATTAATTATACTTAAATTACTTTATTAACTTAATTAATCATTAATCATTTAAAACCTCAATTATTTTTAAGATAAATCAATTCCTTTATTAATGACTTAATTATTATTAACATGTGCATTTAAAACATTATACTTTTAAATTTTCTTTTAAATTCCATTTCTAATTTAAGATTTAAAATGATTTACAAACTTAACAAATTTTAGAACAATTTACAAACCTCTTAATCAAATCTTAAAGAAATACTTATATAAAAGAAATTTATATAGGAAGAGTTTTAAACTAAATTTATTTAAATTCAAAATCTTGCGTTTTTAAAAACTTTTTTAAATACTGCTTTGGGCTCAACCCGTGGTTACTCAAGCTTTGACCCGAGAAAATCCACTTTTTTTCTTTTCAAAATTTTGTTTAAGTTTTAAAGTTAAATCTGGAAACAAGATTGCACTCTCGAACAACCCGTGTCATCACTCGAGTCACCTATCCACAAACCCGAGTCTTTCTTCGAGTCAATACCACAATCCAAACTACTGACACAACCATCACTGCCGTTCACATGCACCGGCGATCCAGCCTTCTCCGACCATCTACGACTCCTCTAGCCTGTTGACAATCATCCCTACATCAAATCCCGATTACCATAACTTCAATTCTAACTCAAAATCAGGATCGGGCAATCCTGAACAAATCTGGAGCAAACCACAACCTGGAAAAATCCCTCGAACCCACATCTCTGATCACCGTAATGCCCGAGCCTCCGGCCACGCCTTCGCCAGCTTCCCCGCTACCATTTTCCAAGAACTAGTGTAATTTAATCCACCAAAGGCACCGAGATGAATAAATTCCCGACCTTGCCAAAAACTAGGGTTTAAAACAATTCTGACCCACCGTCGCCACCTCAGTAGTTTATATACCCAACTGACATTTTTTCCTAGCTCACCAAACTCCCTTCTACCTTCAGTGAAGTCCCCGACCTCCTCGATCACCTTGATCATCAAAAACCACCCAAAACTCATTTGCTGAACAAAATCGAACTGCTAGCTCAAACCAAAACTAAAAATTGTGATTTTAGTTCTAAAAATCATGATTTTAGTTAATGATTCAGATTAGATGCCCTAATCGATGAATTAAGATGTTTAAAATTTTACATTTCTTAAGCTTGCACTGTTCTTCTTGGTTTTCCAAAGCATTTCAAATTTATTTTACTTAAATAAAATTTTAAATCTTAATATATGATTAGACAAACAGATTTTATTTGAAACCTAAGTCCTAACAATGATTAGATAAAGAGATAATGAATTTTGATCAAAATCTTGAGTTTGAGACTAAGAACAGAGATGTCACAGGTATATCAGGCATGCACACATCTATACATTCATACATATGCAGAAAATTCACTTTAGATATACACAAATATACTTTATTCCAGTAATTCACATGCAACCATATTTCCATTTACTTAAATTTTAAAAAGAATGTTACTCACCGATTAGAAAGATGAACAGAGCCTTTTGAAATAGCTTTGAAACTTTAAAAACTTGAATGCTGGAAAGATACTTCTTTGATTTTTAAAAACTGAATACTATAATCTGGAAAGGTACCTGAATTGTTGAAGAAAATGCTTTGATACTGGAACTTATTATAGAGATGACTAAATTTTTAAACAGAGATGAATCCTGCTTTGATTTTTTTCTTGAGCTTGTTTTTGATTTAATCTCAGGCTTGAAGAAAATGTTACATGCTTTTGATTTGAATTACTTATGGTTTGAGAAATATTGATTACATATTTGTTTTGAGAATTTGTTACAGGATTGAGTTTTTTTCAGCTTTTGAAAAGAGAAATAGGAAAAGAAATGAAGAAAAGAAACATGTGTTTATGTAGGTTAAATTGTGATTTATTGAAAATAAAAGAAAACTAAAATTTAAAGTGACACTTGTTTAAAAATTTACCATTTATCATTAGCATTTTCTTATCATCTAACACTTGTTACTAGTGTGACTTGATTATTTAACACTTGTAATTATGTAATTTTATTTATTTTAAATGTTAATATAAAGCTTTTATACTTAATTTACTAATTTCCAAATACTTATCTAAATTTATATATATATACTTCTTTAAAGAAAATATTATAAAAAAATTATATACAAATAAGATATTATACATATATTTTTAAATCCAATATATTTTAAAATATCCATCTTTTGAATTTCAAATTTAAATCCAAATTCAAATTCAAATTATATTTAAAAATCCAATTTAAAATCACTTATGTATATATACATATATAACAACACATTCAATTTGAAAATAACAATTCTATTTTCTTTATTATCCATTTATATCTATCTATATATAAAAACAACACATTATTATTATTGTTGAAAATAACATTTTTGCCAATTTTAAATAATTTGTAAAGAGACCTATCCCATTATTTATAAATTACTTATATTACTGAATGAATTAATGAATCATGTGTTTTATATGTTTGTGAATTGTATTTTAAACTTTTACATATATTTACAAATCATATTTATCAAGCAATATTTAAAAAAAGTAAAACAAACCTTTTTGTTAATCTTATTTAAATTTAAACTTAAGCTAAAATATATTTTAAACAAATAACATTTACTTTATGTATTTTAAAACTATATTGTTAACTATTTAAATAACCTTTGAAATGTTTTATATTAGATTCGATCATTACTTCCAAATTACCAAAATATATATTAGAACTTGAAAACATGTTTTTATTTGTTAAATTCAAACCAAAGCTTTTCTATTTACAGTATATACAAATATATATACATTATAAATAGAAAACATTTTATTAGCTTTAAAAGATAAAATTCACCAATTAAATATTTATAAAAGAAGATTATTAAACCAATTTAAATATTTTTAATAAAGATTATCAAATTGCTATTGCCCAAAATTCCGGGATGTCACATATCTTCTGAGTGAGACGTCATATTTCGTTTCGTCAAATTCAGACTGCTATTGCTCCATTTACCTTATTTCTGATGTATTAGCAGCATTTTCGGTACCGATATCGACTTTTAATAGGATGATCATACCACTGATATCTATGTACCGTTTTCACCTTCTTATCGTGCTGATCTTCACAGTATGTTCGTTTGTGTGTTTCGACATCCGATACACCGTGAAATCAATAAAACAAGGAATCGAATTAGTACTCAATTTTTACCTTTTTGGTTTCCTTATCCATTCATTTGTTTCCTGAGATAACCAATGGTTTGTAACTATTAATACTTCAAGAAAATTTATTATTGAACCTTTTAACTTCATTGTTTCGTGTATTGAAATTTAATATTGATTTGTTCGTCTTCTTCATTTCAAAAGAAAAACAAATATGCGATTTGCATATTATCCAACCATTTGCTAGCTCGCCTATTTCTCTTCCCCACCCTATATCCTCCCTCCTATCCACTGTTTAACTTCCGCCTTTCCCCGAGCTCATGCCACCAACCCGCCTGCTCCGCCTCACACCCGCATAACCCAACGCCTCCACCACTCACTTGTCCCCGTCCTCCTCGCAGCAGCGCAGCGACCATCATACGGCCGAGCCTCCGTTATTTCAAATTTTATATATAGGTTAGTATATATACACTTTATAAAATAGATGTTTATATATATATATGTATGTATGTATGTATGTATGTATGTATGTATGTATGTATGTATGTATGTTTTTTGATTTTTTTATATTAGTCGCAGCTTATATATTGGTATATATATGTCTTTACTATGTTGCGGTATAATTCTATTTTGTTGGCTAATGAATAAAAATATGTATGTTGTATGTAAGTTTATATTTGTGCTGTATTTAATATACATAGTTTTGAAATTTGTCTGTTACAATATATTCGTATGTGTGTATATTAGTTGGGATATACATATATAAGTTATACAAAGTATATAGTATATACATATCGTTTTAAGTATAAAATACTGTTTTAACTTTTAAGTATACAATATTTACAATATTTTAAGTATCTTATAGAGTAGCTCTTGTAAGTGGCATCCATAAACACACACATAGACAGATATATAAAGTATGATGTGTTTGCAATAGTTTTATTTATAATATACATTATTATTTTCATAGCTGCTACATATATACTATGTATATTGACAGAGTTTTGTTTTAAAGATTTGTATGTATATTATAGAGCCTGTAAGTCGGTGTATATATGTATATTTATATATAAGTTTTATATAAGTTGTCAAATCTGTTATATATATTAATGTGTACAAGAGATATTATATGTATTTTGATTTATTTGTTTGTATGTATATATATAGTACTGCATATATATTTTATTTCATAACAGTATTGTATTATATGAATGCTATGACTATATGGTTTTCTTTTCAAATAGTTTGCAGCAACTAAGTTATGTTGTTTATACGGTTATAAGTTTATAAAAGTTATAAAAGCTATTTGTTTAATATATATAATTTAAATTGTTTGTTATATATATCAAGTATGTAGTATAAGTCGATCTGTTATTATATGGTATATATATGTTCTGAGTTATGTATTTTTATAAGTTACATAAATATATATGTTAAATTATTAAGTTCTAATGTACGGATACAAAAATTTATTATATATATATATATGTTTGACTTTAATATTTGAGTTTTAGTTTAAACAATGATTCTTGAAACACATGTGTGTATATATTTTATTTAATACGTGTTTGAAATTAGAATATGATTTTGTGTGTGTATATACACAATTTCATAGGTTATATCTATATCAATTCACTTATACCATTGATCTTCATCAATCCAGTTTTGATTGATTTCGTCAATTCCTAAGTATCAGCTTGTCCGTCAAATTCGTGCAAATCTAGCTTTACTTTGGAAGTCGTGCTTACGTATCGTAACTCATTTCATTTATCGAATCTTTTTAGCCTCGAAAGGTGAGCAATCACTCACGATTAATGTTCTTATATTTATTAGATTTGATTTCAATGGAAACGACAATTGAAATATGCTACTGTTAGTTATTTACATTGCTATATATATGCTATTATTTGTATCTGTTCATCTGTGATATCTGACACCATTATCTGTTATTTATATTGATGATACATGCCTATTATATTATTATCATATCTGTTACCACTCTGCAAGTTCCCGGTTAGTTTAGAATTCCCTATGGGTTAAAATGATACATACCCAAACGATATGTAGAATGGAAAAAAATTGTTATGGGTTGAAATGATAAACCCAAGCGATTTTCATTGAATTAAATTTAGGATTGCGGGTTGAAATGATATATACCTGTATATATATTAAAATTGTGGATTGAAATGATAAATATCCGTATCACTTGACCATTGGATAGAAAATTATATACAGACACCGTTGGTCTATATATAAATATTTTTTAAAATGATTTCTATGGTTTTGTAAAGAAATACATGGTTTAGTAAATATTGATTTTAAGATATTATATAAATTTATTTTATAAAGGTTAAATTTTAGATTTTTAAAATTATATGTTTTGAAAATTTTATAGTTATAGGTTAATTTTTGAAATTATAAATTTAAGCATTTACTTATAATTTTTCTATTTTTAAAATATATAAGTAGATTTAATATATAAATATATTTAACAATATGTTTAAGTATTTATTTAAAAATATATTTCAAATATAGAGTTCATTATAGAAATTGGTTTGAAATTGTATTTATTTAAGAATTATACTCAAATAAGTTTGATTTGAAAACTAATTAAATTTGAGATTTTTTGAAAGGATATGATTTTATAACTTGATTTTGATTAAAAGTGATTTAAATGGATATTTCGAATTTATATAAATTAAAATGGTATATTTAGTTTTATTTAAATTTGAAATTTGAAGTTTTATTTAAATGTTATTGGAATGATTAAGTAAATATTTCAAAACTAAATAATAGTAAAGTGAATTTATTATATATATGGAATTGTCAGATTTAGTTTTAAAAACGTTGAATATTTAAAGCTTTGAAATATATTGAAATCGAAATGGTTTATTTTGTGGTTAAATCTGTATTTGAAATCGACATAATTTGATATGGTTTATTGAGAAACTGAATAGAATTGAAATTGATGAACTGAGATTGAATTAAATTTGAATTTTGGAATTCGAGTTGATTTGAATCAATTTGTGAAATTTGAGGAAGCTATTTATTACATAAAGTATTTTAAATTATATTTAAAACTATTTATATATTTTACTTTATAAATTATTTTAATATAAAATTGTTTTAATATAACTATTTTGTTATAAAACTAATTTTATTATAAACTATTTTAATATTCTAATTATTTTATATAAACTATTTTAACTTATAATTAATTTTATATAAACTATTTTATTTTGTAAATTATTTTATTATATATACTATTACTAATATCTAAACTATTCAAGTGGTGGAAGTTATGATTTCGAAGTTGTGGTTTTCCAAAGTATTATGATTTCAAAGCGCATGATTTCAAAGGTGTTATAATTTCAAGTGTTTGGTTTCAAAAGTGTTATAACTTTGAAAGTGCTATGATTTTTGGAAATGGATATATTTGAAGTGAAAAATGATATCGTACTGATATGGTATTGAAATGGAAATGATATTTTGGTTTTGAAGTATATACTATTTTGAAATGACTATGGTGTTATAATAACGTTTGGTTGTTAAAGAGACTGGGATTGGATATTGTCATACTCTCTGTCAATACCGAAAACCACTTTAACAACCGTGTACGCGGTGGAGATTCCAAAATGAAGTAGGATGGTGGCAACGATCCTATATGAGGTATATACGTGGATCCGACTCCCGTGAGTTACCTTAAGGTGGCTAAAACGAGAGCAATTGATGGGCCAGGTAAGGTATCTCCTCCAATTAGACACACTCCATCGTTTACCATTTTATTACTTTGTGATTGATTAGGCGCACCCTCGGATTTTTAGGAGTGTGGCTCGAGGTGGACGATTGTTGTGGCTCCGCGTTACCACCAGCCCGGAAGTGTAATTGGTATATCTACCCCGGCATTGCCTAGTTGTGCCGTGTCACCTACCATATCGATACCATTACGAGTTTGTTTTGTGTCGTACCTATGGAATGCCCTCCGAAAGCTCCTGTTTACGAGGTATCATGGTATTTTATAGACTATGGCATTGTAAAATGTGTTAAGAGGGATATGGGTAACGTCTTAATGCTATTTTAATAGTTTAATTTACTATAGACATTATTATAATAGCTTATATTACTACATAGTAGATAGTTTCACGGATCCTTTGAGGATAGCTATACTAAACATCCGTTAAGTTACTTGTATTTCAGTTGATATTTCACTTGAGTTGGATTTATTGGTATAAGAATATTAATCCTGACTCGTGTGTTTTGTGTTTTTGCTTTACGCTTGGGTCGGACTGAGTGTCATGGCTTTTGAAACTCACCTTTGAAGTTGGAGCTTCGCTTGGAGATCCACCTATATCTATTCATCTTCCAGTTATTCAGTTGATTCCTATGATGTATTCAGATTTTGTATTTGACTATTGTAATGAGACTTCTATGTATTCGAGACTTCTATTGTATCTTGTTTAACTCTGTTATATATATATATATATATATATATATAGTTGCTTCATGAACTACTATTCATTTGTTTCCGCTGCATATTGTTATATTACTCTGTGTCTGTGATTATTTTATTTACTATATATGCTAAGTTTTGCCAAAGTTAAATTAACAATCTGATATTTTGAGCAATTCAAGTCTGACGTGTGCGGATGCGAATGGTTGAAAATATCAGGATTTTACACTAGCTACCGTTGAAAAATTAAGAAAAACAACAATGAAGTAAGTTTGAACATCCAAAAAAATAAATCAAATTTATTGAAAAAAAATCTGACCAATAGAAGATTGGCGCAAAATTATAATTTTTAAAGTTCAAAATTTACGATGCCTTAAGAGTATAGTACAAAGGAAAATAAAGAAACACAAAGTGAAATTGACATTTATTTGAATTAGGTGGTAAATAAATATTCAATGGCCATATTCATGGTTATAGTACCTTTTCTCCATAAAAAATTTCAAGTATGAATGTCATATTCCACTTGTTTAGCATGATGTAATCATATCTACAGTAAGAGCAACAAAACAAAGTAAAATAAATTAGGACAATGTGAGTTTATAGGCATATATACATCCAGAATCACGTGAATTGCCATTTGAAAAACTACATCCAGAGCTATGCATTGGTACATCTAATAATATAGTTGACACTGGTACCACATTCAAATTTGTACAATTTTCACCCTTATGTCAATCTCACATAATCAACTTCAATTCCAACATTGTTTAATACATCAAAAATAAAAAATCAAACAAAAATTAAACTTAAGAGCCATCACATATTGAATTAAAAAAAAACCTAAACCCACTAAATATGAGTTTTCAGTGGATTTTCATTATAATAAACCAATATAAATGTTACCCCAATCCCGATTCAACTAAATCAAAGAGGATAAAAATCTAACCAACCAAAATAAGCATAAATTCCAACCAAAATCAAATATTATGACCATCGCCCAAAAAGTACGAAGGTGGACTAAGTAGTAAAAGTATGTTAAGGGTATAAAAATCGAAAATGTTGAAAAAAGGCTCGAAAAATATCCGAGGTTCAAGGTGACGGGAATTTAAGTATGGGAAAAGAGAGAAGAGCCTTCATATATAAGAAGGAGATTGACAATTGTTCATGATGTAGATCTAGAAGCCAAGGCAATGAGAAAAAGGGTAGGAGATTGTTAGTCCGTAAGATGATGGTTTTGATGACAACAACCTTAGAATAGATTGTAAAATATAAGTACTAACATTATAAGTTTAGATATATATGTATATGCAGGATTTAACCATGCAGGTACTAAGAATGAAGATTGTACAGTATAGAGATTCAAGATATCAAGATAAAATATCAAGATAGAAGACTCATGAGTATCGAGACTATCAAGAGTTCAAGATTTCAAGGATAAGTATTTTTTATTTTTAGGAATTTTTGTTAAAACTCGTAGAAAAGCACCGATATCTTAAAATCCAATTTATTCGTGGAATGGAATCCACTTCGAGCCCGTTAAAGGGATGAAACCCTAAGTAGGATGGAACCTACGAAAAATCTAGTGGAACATTGTTTTGTATCCGCTAACTTTTATTCAAAATGATTTTTCAAAATTATATCCTGTTTTCAAAACTTTCCTTTTAAAAGATTCAAAACCCTCGATCCTGATTTTAAATAATTTTAGCCTCAAAAACATCTTTATTTTCAAAGTCAAATTACTCCTGATTTTAAACTATCTTTTTAAATAATATATTTAACTTTTAAATATTTATACTTAGATTTAAATATAAAATTATAGTTAAAATCTATATATATTATTCTTTATATTTGCTTATGAATTTTAACAATAGTCAAGTATATTTATAAAGTTTAAAATAGTTTTAATATAAGATAAAGATTATTTTCAAAGAAAATCAAAAACACCAAAAAATCCTTTGGGATGTCGACATGCTTAGCATGACTATATCGACACGGTGACATTTTGATTCAAAAATTCAAATTTCAAAAGAAGTGTCTATTCACCATAACTCTTCATGAATGGTCATGGCTGTTGTTCTTCTATAAATAGGGGTAAGTTTCAATGAATTTTAAATCACTTTTTTCTGGTTTTCACTCCTCTTCCTCCTCCTCATTTCTTAATACATATTCATGTCATTACTCTGCCGAAATCAACATTGAATCATACTCGATTACTTCTAGTTTGATTCTCTATCACTATCTCTACAAGATTCTCAGCGCTATTCAGAGTTATAGACTTCTTTGTAATCTATTAAGCGAGATAAGGTGTGATTGTAGCCTTGGTAAATTAATTGGGTAAACTTATGGCTCGGAAATCAAGTATCTCTACCCAGAGGATCGAAATTCTGGAGGGTGTACCTCGTAGCCTTGAAACCGAGGGTGTAATTGTACGATTGCTTTTAAAAGGAAATCCGTACTTGTGTTGCAGGACTGGATGTAGGGTAACTCCGAACCAGTATAAAATCCGGTTTGTTCTTTCCTTTACTGCTTTTATTTTATTTCTGCATTTGTGATTGTTTCTGTGATCATATCTGTGTCTGTATATTGCATACTTTTGTGTCTAAATTAACATATATTAAAAAGATTTAGTAATTCTTTATTAACACTATTCACCCCCTCTAGTGTTAATCTTAGCCTTAAGATCCGTAATCCGCATTTCTCACAATTAGTATCAGAGCAAGGTTTTCAAAGTTTCATAATCTGATTTTTGAAAAGTTTTCAAAATGGCTATCAACACTGGTACTGTTATTAACACTAGTATCCCTGTCACTAGTTCATTTGTAGAGGGCCAGTCTACTGTCAGACCACCACTTTTTAATGGCAGTAACTATGCATATTGGGCATGTAGGATGAAAATATATTTACAATCTATAGGATTAGACACTTGGAATATCACACAAATTGAATATTTTGAACCCACAATTGATTTTGCACAGTGGACTGCTGAGCAAAAGACTGTTGCACAAAATAATTCTAAGGCAATGAATATTCTGTTTTGTTCACTAGATAGAAATGAATTTAATAGAGTGTCAGTTTGTAAGTCTGCATATGAAATCTGGAAAACTTTGCAAGTTACTCACGAAGGAACAAGCAAATTTAAACAGACCAAAATTTCCATGCTCACAAATCAGTTTCAATTATTTAAAATGAATGCTAATGAGTCTATTTCAGATATGTATAGTAGATTTCAGGATATTATGCATTCTCTAATATCTTTGAGAAAGGAATTTTCTGAAGAAGATCAAGTCAGAAAATTTTTAAATTCTCTAACTCCAGAATGGGATCAAAAGACACTTGCGATCGAAGAGGCAAATGACATCAATATTTTGAAGATAGAAAGATTAATTGGAAATCTAATGTCGTATGAAGTTCAAATGATCGAGAGAAGAGAAAGTAAAGCATCTGAAAAGAAATCAATGGTATTCAATGCATTGACCGATGGATCAGACTCAAACAGCGATAATGATGAAGAGATAGCCTTTATGACCAGAAATTTTAGGAGATTCCTGAAATACAGAAAGATGAATAATCTCAAGAGAAACAACTATAAGAATTCTGAAAATCAGAATATAGTGCCAAATAATGACAAGTGTTACAACTGTGATAAACCAGGCCACTTCAAAAGAGACTCTCCGTATCCAGAAAGGCAGAATCCTCCTATGAACAATGAACCAGCAAAGAAACGGAAGCGTGCATTTACTGCTACTCTAGACGACTTAGACTCGTCCTCAAGTGATGATGATCAGAAGACAGATAATTCGAATTTGTGTTTCACAGCTGTTCACGACTCCGACGAATTCAGAGAAACGGACTCAGAAAAAGGTACATGTTTACAATACAATTGGTTGAAATTGATTGCTTAGAATTAGTTGCTTGATTGTTTGATTGATTGTTTTTTGATTTAGTGTGTTGTTTGAATTTTAAAATTTATTTTCTATTTTTTATTATTTTTATTATTTTTAATACTTTCTGAAATATATTATAAGTATAATAATATTTTAGAAATATATAATAGACATTTGTAATAATAATATATACATTAGAAATCTTAGGAAAAATCAATTCATGAAAATTCAAAAGCACATGTCGACATGGTCCCTACCATGATGTTGACATGGCTACCTGAATTTGAATTTCAAAATTTGAATTCAAATGTTTGAATTTCCCTCCACCTTTTCACTTCATTCAATTCTCTGAAAAGATACATTTTGACCAGAGAATATGTCCTTAAAAATCTATTTATTCACTATCTTTTATCATATCTTTTCACTTTTATTTTCAAATTCAAACTCTCTCTTCATAACTTTAAGCTCTCTACTCTCTACTCTAATGGATTCTTCAAGCAACCCCTCAACCATGAGAATTTCCAAAAAAATCAAAGAGCAATTATTCAATGATCCGGAGGCAATTAAAGCATACATCAATTATGCTAACTATGCCAAAGTCCATCCTGGAAAATTTGCTACTTTTCAAGATTTTTCTTCTTATGAAATTGATTCTCTTTTTGCAAACAATGGTGTTCTTAGTCTTATTGATGCTTCTCAAAATGATTTTGTTTGCTATCCTAATCTTGTCAAAAATTTCTATGCGAATTTAAATCGTGAATTTTATGTTGGAAATGAAGATGAAATTTGGAGTAGTGTCAAAGGCACTCAAATTGTTTTAAATTGTGATCTATTGGGTACCATTCTCAATTGCAAGAGTTCGGAATGGATCTTTCATACTTTAAAATCGATGAACACGATCGCGAGACATTTCATCACATTTTCAAAAGAGATGACAATTTTGATTTTAAAAATAGAATTTTTCAACCAAACGCAAGAATTGTTAATCTTCTTTTGCAACATACTTTGACCCCAAGATCGGAAAATTTTAACAATCCTACTTCAAAAGTTTGCAAAGCTCTTTTTGCTATTTTCGGAAACTATAACATAAATTGGGCACAAGTTATTTTGGATGAACTTCGTCCTAAAAACCTTGAATGGGTGAGAATACTTTATAGCATGGAATTTATTTCACTCGAATTTTTAACTATTTTGGAGTGGATTTCAAAGGCGAATAATTTGTTTCTAGAAAAATTTTCAATCATTCCAACATTTTGCTTATGAAAATTCCATTTGTTTTTCAACCTTATGAGACACTTACCGAAAAGGAAGAGCGTTTGGCTCATGAGGAAATGGAAGAAGAGGAAGTTGAAGAAGAAGAAGAAGAAGGGGATGAAATGGAAATTGAAGAAGAAGAAGGTGAAACGTCTTTGGAAAGCATTGAATATCCTTCCAATCCATCCAACAAAACCCTTCTCAAAAGCCAAAAGATAATTGTGGAGAATCAACGGATTCTAAAACGATCCGTTAGTAAAAAGTTGGATAACATTTCTTCGAAGATGAACAAGTTCTTTTCCAAAGTCAGCAAGAAACTTGGACTATCTTCATCATCTTCATCCTCTAACTAGTTTTATCTTTTCGTATCTTGTTGTATTTGTTTTAGTTTGCTTTATTTCGAATGTTCATGTAGTTTGTTGTGTGCTTAATCATTGTATTATCGTAGTATGCAATGAAATGAAATTTCCTTTCTGTTATCTACCTTATCTTATCTCTAGAATAAATGTCAGTATATTATATATATACACACACAACTATTCACAAAATCAAAATTAGTCATAACATTTCACTAACCCATGTCGACATCCCCTATGTGACCATGTCGACATGTACTAGTCAGAAATGACAATTGATTTTGAATTTGAAAAACTACCACATGTCTATTCAATTCAAACGAATTTCTACACCTATATATATGTTTCTTCTAGAATTCTTCACTGAAATTTATTTCTCATCATCTATATCCTCTATTTCTTTCACAAATTCAACTATGGCTAATCCTATTCACAATTTATCCGAAAATCTTGAAGAAACTCTTAATTCGTTCAAGAATATTCTCTCATTTATACTTCGAAACCAGCGTCATTTAGAATTAAGTCAAATGCATATGATAAAGGAACAAGAAAGGCACTTCGATGCGATACGATGGATGATCTCCTCTCTGCACAAGGATGACAACGAAGCACATCCTCCTGTCTCTCTCACCAATAACAATGATAATTGGGATGCTATTAAGGCAGACCCAATCTTTGGAGAAGAAGGATGGGTGGAAGTTCCACGTAACGTTTGATTTTTTATTTACTTTGTTTGAATTGATTTGGTTTGAATTGATACTTTGTGTGGATTGATTTCTTATTGATTTGAAGATTGGTGCGTAAAACATATATATATATATATACACACACATTGAAATGTATATAATCTTTAATTAGTTATCATGCTTAGAAATATAATTATTTCCTACTCTATATATTCTGTTGTATAGTTTATCAATCCAGGTACTGAAGTCCAAGAATGAGGGGGAGTAAGTTTTTATTGATGACAAAGGGGGAGAAATATAAAATAGGGTAGTTAGGTATAGGTTAAGGGGGAGTTGTTAGTTTTAGGGGGAGTTACTAGGATAGAAATAATATTTTACAAACAAAGGTTGTCATCATCAAAAAAGGGGAGATTGTTAGTCCGTAAGATGATGGTTTTGATGACAACAACCTTAGAATAGATTATAAACTATAAATACTAACATTATAAGTTTAGATATATATGTATATGCAGGATTTAACCATGCAGGTACTAAGAACGAAGACTGTACAGTATAGAGATTCAAGATATCAAGATAGAAGACTCATGTGTATCGAGACTATCAAGAGTTCAAGATTTCAAGGATAAGTATTTTTTATTATTAGGAATTTTTGTTAAAACTCGTAGAAAAACACTAGCATCTTAAAATCCAATTTATTCGTGGAATGGAATCCACTTCGAGCCCGAAAAGGGATGGAACCCTAAGTAGGATGGAACCTACGAAAAATCTAGTGGAACATTGTTTTGTATCTGCTAACTTTTATTCAAAATGATTTTTAAAAATTATATCATGTTTTCAAAACTTTCCTTTTAAAAGTTCAAAACCCTCGATCCTGATTTTAAATAATTTTAGCCTCAAAAACATCTTTATTTTCAAAGTCAAATTACCCCTGATTTTAAACTATCTTTTTAAATAATATATTTAACTTTTAAATATTTATACTTAGATTTAAATATAAAATTATAGTTAAAATCTATATATATTATTCTTTACATTTACTTATGAATTTTAACTATAGTCAAGTATATTTATAAAGTTTAAAATAGTTTTTATATAAGATAAATGTTATTTTCAAAGAAAATCAAAAACACCAAAAAATCCTTTGGGATGTCGACATGCCTAGCATGACTATGTCGACATGGTGACAGTTTGATTCAAAAATTAAAATTTCAAAAGAAGTGTCTATTCGCCATAACTCTTCATGAATGGTCATGACTGTTGTTCTTCTATAAATAAGGGTCAGTTTCAACGAATTTTAAATTACTTTTTTCTAGTTTTCACTCCTCTTCTTCCTCCTCATTTCTTAATACATATTCTTATCATTACTCTGCCGAAATCAACATTGAATCATACTTGATTACTTCTAGTTTGATTCTCTATCACTATCTCTACAAGATTCTCAGTGCTATTCAGAGTTATAGGCTTCTTTGTAATCTATTAAGCGAGAAAATGTGTGATTGTAGCCTTGGAAATCAATCAAAAGGGAAAATGTGTGATTGTAGCCTTGGTAAATCAATTGGGTAAACTTATGGCCCGAAAATCAAGTATCTCTACCCAAAGGATCGAAATTCTGAAGGGTGTACCTCGTAGCCTTGAAACCGAGGGTGTAATTGTACGATTGCTTTTGAAAGGAAATTCGTACTTGTGTTGCGGGACTGGATTTAGGGTAACTCCGAACCAGTATAAAATCCGGTGTGTTCTTTCCTTTACTGCTTTTGTTTTATTTCTGCATCTGTGATTGTTTCTGTGATCATATCTGTGTCTATATATTGCATACTTTTCTGTCTAAATTAACATAGATTAAAAAGATTTAGTAATTCTTTATTAACAATATTCACCCCTCCCCTCTAGTGTTAATCTTAGCCTTAAGATCCGTAATCCGCATTTCTCACAGAGATGGCATAAATTCATTACGTGATTGAATTTTGCAAATTTATTTCCTGATATGATAGCTTGATTGCAAATTGTTCAGTGGAATGCTCTGGAAAAATGATTGCAGCCGACGTAGAAGTAATAGGAAAAAGGAAAAATTATATTCTACGACGGAGAGATGGAGGTAAGTGCAACAACACTTGTTAATTACTTAATTAGTTAAGTTTACGGTTTGTGAAATTAATGGTGAAATAAAATCAAGTTTTGAGAATAACTTATTTAATTTAATTAAAAAACGAGTCTCATTTCTTAAAAGATAATTATAATTTAAATTTGAAATATGTTTAAACCAATTATTTTAAGTCTGGAACTTGAGTAAATTGTTAAAATTTTGATTTATTGTAAAAATTGAGATTTTTGGAAATTTATAATCTATCTTTATTAAAATGAGAACGGGATTTTTTCATTGTTAAAGTTATATTGAACTTACACACAGTACTTTAATACTGATTAAAATGATAGTTTGTAATATACTAGCATTTGTCAAAATTTTGTGAAATCAAATAGGATTAAATAAATCATTGTTCAGTGTAAATTGGTGATTTAATAAGTGATTAAACAAGATTAAAATTAGTAACACTTCTATTAAAATGGGAAATTTGTAACACTTGGCTTATTGGATTCACATCTCACCCTCTTGGCCCAATTAGGATAGTTTAGAATTGAGCAATAAGTTCTCTATGTACTCTTTCTTTCTCAATTCAATTAGCTTCAAAAATCTAAAAAGGAATGCTCCTCTATCTTCAGAAACCCTAGCTCAACCAATCCCTAATTTCTAGTTCTATATCAAAGGGTTTTAGCAATTTCTTGCAGGAACCATAAGAAGGTAATCCTCTTCACCTTCTAGTGTGTTTAATTTACTGATTAATCTCAATTTTGATTCGGGATAGTATATTTCATTTTGCAATTTCTGAAATTAAAACTTGGATATTTACCGAAAGGTCTTAGCCTGGGAGAATTCAAGTTCTTTGCAACTAATTTAAGCTATAAAGGTGAGTTAACAACTCACACAATCTATCTCTAGATTAATTTTGGGTGTATTTGTTGTTTTGGATGAATTAGATGTCGAACCTATCTGAATTGCTTGGGGTGTTTGCATTTTCTATTATAGAATTTACTGCTATCGGGAACCCTTGTTTATATTATCTTTTAGATCATCAATTTGAAATTATTTTGCTGCTTACATGATAGCTAATTTAGTGTAGTAGAGGTCTAGGCTAAATTTAGCGAAGGAATCACCATTAACGGGCGATCAGAGCACTGTCGGCACACTTAGGACTCAGCCCAGGCATGCCAGCTAGTGCACCGATCATGACCTAGGCTGAGACCCAAGTCACTCCATTTTGGGCTCTGTTTGCTCTCGTTTGTTCCTCCGTTCGCCCTTTTACCGCTTGAATGAAATTGCTTGTTTCGATGTTTTTTTCATGCTGGTATCAATGTTATTTTCGGATTTTGATTTTATAAATTCATGAATTTGTTTTGGAATGGTTATGCTATAGAGTCCGTAGCACGACACTAAAATTCCATCGCATGGTTTCAATAAGGATTTTTAAAGAGATTGATTTTCAAATTAAACCACTTTGGCTAAATCTTTTTAAGTGATAATTTTAAAAAAAAAAGTACAATTGAAGATATGTATGTAAGTATTCATTTATTTAAACCATTACTTATTATTTATATAATATAAAAGATTTTGAAACATAAACAAAGTTAATTCTAATAAGAGGTTTAAATACCTACATGATTTGGATAAGAGTAATTATGGATTTATATAAAATATAAGGACTTATATATATGCTTTGGAACATAGTTTATTAACTAAATTCTCTATGTAGAATTTGAGTCAACAATATATTTATATGTACAAGTGCATTTTTGGAATAATTCAGATTTATGTAATATTTTATCAAATAGTGAATATCGATATAAAGTTAAATAATAATCAAGTTATGGATTTGTTTTATAAAAGAACTTGAAAGTAATATTTTATGTAGAGTAATTTTAGAAATTATTACACACGTGAACATATATTAAAATGATATTTTGTTACTTTCAAACCTTAAACTCTTATAATATTTTCTATCATTAGACATTTCTATGAGATTTTGGATTTAAAAGAAATTGATTTGAGATCCTTAGTTCGATAAAATGAGGAGTACTAATAATCGACTTAGTGTTATCGATTGGTTTAAATGATCTCGATTAACACTTCTTCGAATATAGTATAGCTCATTGAATAGAATGTTTGAGTAGAATTTACTAACACGTTGGTGAATATTTGAATTTCAATGAGTGGGATATTTGTGTTAAATTCTTGTGATTTCCTATAGGAAAGTATTTAACACATTAGAGTTGTATTCTTTTTTGGTGTGCGGAATGAGGCTGCTAGATCCTCAGGAGAATATAGTTCAGGTTTTCTAGTGGTGTTCGAAACGAGTGAGATAGTAGCTTCTAGTAAATACTTGAATTTCACCTGGGTCATTTTTGTTAAGTTCTAGTGATTACTGAAAGCAATAGTGTTCGGTATTTTAGGGTATATTTCCTTTTAGGATTCACCCGAGGGAAGATAAATCCTTAAATGATATACTTATGGATTTCTTTTGTGCAGTGCTATGTATTCTATAATCGTTTGGATCGGTACAGACAACCTCTAGTGATTGGCTAGAGTTATTTCACGGTATGGACAATCCTTAGTATCAGATCGGCGCGAGTGATACTATTTTGTTTCCACGGTATGGATGATTGTTATGACCGGTATGAACAACATTGGTGATCGATATGGATTGTTTTTGTTTTCATGCCTTTATAATGTTTCATGATTTAAATGCTCTTGATTTTTGTGATAAGTTCTGGGTTAAATCACTTATGTAAATAGTTTACATTTATAGCACCTTATACCATATGTTGTGTCATGTTCTCATTCTTTTGAATATTTAGAGACAGTCTGACCCGTTTATTTTATAATACTCGGGCTAGGCCGAGATTTTTTAGGTTATATGGGCGCTCGGTCTTCTAAGTAGGTGTACTAGCGGATGATAGACATTTTTCACATCTTAGTTTATCTTATGTAGTATATATTCACGTGTTGTATTGTGGGATGTATTAATTGAGATGTTGACTTATTTTGGATGTATATTGTGTGAGTCTAGTATTTTATTTTGCAAACTCACAGTATGTATTATATATGATGCAAATTATCTACTATGATCTAAAACTGTTATTTATATGATATACAGTTCTGATTTTGAGAAACTAATGTGTTTATTTCTTTAAACTCAAACTGCACACATCAAAAAAGCCCATTCCATATTTTTATCAAAAAGAGTATGCCTGAAGTGTTGATGTGCACGTAAATGTGCATATTTTTACCACCATGTTTAATCTATTTAATTAAATAAATGATCATATAGAGTATTTCAACTTTTTTAAACCAAATTCAAATTATTTTCAAATTGTCACATATTCATCTTCATCTAAGGGTAAAATGGTCATTTTTGTGAATATATTAATTTTCTAAAATTTAATTGAAAATTTCTATGTTGTTTTGTAGGAATTTAAATTCAAATACAAGTGGCTTCATGAAGATATGCATGCACAAAAGGAAACAAAGCAAATGAAGATGAAAATAATTCAAATACATGAACATAGGGGACCCCACCTACTCACTTGCTTTGATTTTCAATTAGGAGCTAATGCACATGCTAAAAGGCCATTAAAGCTTCATGTACACTTAGTGGGGGGTTAAGACACTTTAATGATTACTTGGTGGTCACACTTTCTACAAGGGCATTTTGGGCATTCTCCAAAAATATGGAATAGGGTTTCTAACTTGTATAAACACCCCTTATGTTTCATGAACCCTCTTCCTTAGTCTCTTCTTTAAGCTCTCTTCTCTTTAGTTTTGGCTCAAAAATAAAAGAAAGCTCTCTTTCTCTGTTCATGTCTACTTAGCCATTTTATTTTGTGTAATTTTCTTTTCTTTTTATGCGATGTTAATTATTGTTTCATTTTACTTACGTTTTCATTTCCTTTCATGCTAATAGGTGTAGATTTTCTTTTGTACAATTATGTTAGTTTTCGTTTCCATTAGCTTTCATTTTCTTTTCTTTTTTAGTTTCATATTGCATACTACAAGTGTTGATATGATAACACAAATGAGATGCTAAACCCCTTCAATTTAGGGTAATGAAGCTCTCTTGAATCATGTAGATGCAACATTTTGAAATTATTGCTCTCTTTTTGTGCTTAATGGAAGAATGAATGTTGATGTGATTTATTGTTTTATGTTGTATTTGATAGTCTATATTGTTCATAACAAATAGGCTATGCTTAAACAATCACAAACAAAAATTACCTCTTCATTTACATATGATTACGGTAATGAAGTGACTTTGAAATTAAAATTTGATGGCCTATATTTATAAATAATAGTTAACAGACCATGCTTAAAATAGATTTCATTTTTAACTTGTCATTTTTCATGAGAGTAAATAGTGGTTTAAGGAGTGTGTTATAGTTTGATGGCTTATGTTGAGCTAATTAATAGTACACATATGTCATACTTATGATAAATACATCAATTAAACTAACTAATGACAAAAAAACGAGATCACAATTTCATGTTGTGTTGAACTATGTGATCTAGAGAGTGGATTTATCTCTAAATTGTCTCTAAACTCTCATATTTTTCTCTATTTTCTTTTGCTAGTTTGTCAACTTTCTCATTTTTTTTGCTAATCACTCACTAAATCTATGGTTAATT
Organism: Allium cepa; assembly: GCA_030765085.1. Classification (NCBI taxonomy): domain Eukaryota; kingdom Viridiplantae; phylum Streptophyta; class Magnoliopsida; order Asparagales; family Amaryllidaceae; genus Allium; species Allium cepa. The sequence goes on from CM060941.1 coordinate 516,874,616, forward strand.
TGATTAAATTGAAATTTAAAATCAACAATTCCCTACGGATCGACCCGTACTCGCCACGTACTATGATAGTACGCCGTGCGCTTGCGGTATAAATTTTATTATACATTTTTTTTACGGTTTTCTAGTTCGATAGAATTTTCGTCGTTAAACAAGTTTTTGACGCTGTTGTCGAGAAAGTTATTCTGATTTTGATTTTTTATTCTTCGGATTATTTTCGTTTGATTTTTTTATTGTGTGTCTGTTTATTTAAAAAAAAACTCTACATTTCATTTTCTTTGCCCATTTTGATTCTCTGTCTACCTAGTTCTATGTTGTATTCTTTTTGTGTTATTTAGCTTAGTTCTCCCTCGTTGTTTTTCTTTCTTTTCTTTCCTCTTCAAATAAAAAAAAAAAAAAACTCAACTGCATTGTGCATCTATCAATTGTCTGGTCTCCTTTTGTTTTAATTTTGTTAGCATATTCTCTTTCTATTTACATTTTGTATCTGCAACTATAGTTTTTTTTTTGGTAACACAGAAGAACCCGGCAGGCCACTATACTCCTGAGGAGGATATACTAAAGTCATCCGCTGATTCAAGCCCCCATACCCCAGATAAATTTATGTAGGATGGGGAAGTACATGCTAGGAATCAAACTTGAGTCTTTTTACTGGAATCCAAGTCTCCTTTCCACTGCGCTGCACCCGCAGACATATGCAACTATAGCTGTTTGCTTTGATTTTTGCATTACTTCTGACAAAAAAAAAAAATGTAGTGCATTTGAGCTCAAAACAGTTAATACTGTTTTTGCATTTCAACCCAAAACAGTTTACGTTCATTTACATTCCCATTTCATTTCATTTACAAGTGCTGTTTTCATTTACATTTGTTCATCTCCTTCAACAGTTGCACTGTCTTCCACCATCTCATACCATCCACCCTGCCCATACATTATTCTCTTGCACTTACCACCATACAACCTAAACCAAAACTCTCCTGTCAAAGATTCACACTTCTTCACTCATACATCAACCCAAACTATCACTGTTTCACCCAAACAAAACTATCTGCCAATTTCAGCTGCTCCTCCAACATACTGCACCCAGTCAATAAACTGTTCATTTTCATCCAGACAATCAAACAACCCACCATACCATATCACCATAACTGCCTCACAGACAGCTGTCAACCACAACTCTCATACAGCACCACCATCCCACAATCTTAAAGCCTCATTACAATCTACAGACTACTCTCAGCCACCTCATCACACCTGCCATCAACATTTACCTCTGCAACACTTCACATCTGTAATTCAAAACCTCTTCATCACAATTTTTCAACTTCTCTACATTGCTGCTAACCCAATCACCAGTCAAAACTGCCGTATGCCCTCCTTCACATTACAGTTGCACATCCTCTTGCTGACATCAACATAACAGCCTTCATATAAATTTCTACTGCCATAAATCCACTGACAAACAAGTCACAGTTGATCCTACTACTTTCAAACTTCCACACTGTAATATCTCAACTGACCATATTATCTCAACGACCACAGCACCACTACAGTTCAACTTCACAGCCACTACAGCTCCCACTACAATGCTTAAGTAAACCATCACCAGCAAACAATTCTTCCTGCCTTCTTGCTTATTACTGCTGCCTCACTCCATCACCTTGCCTCTGTCCATCATCGTACCAGAGCAAACTTCACTCCATCAATTTGCCACAACCCCATTCATATCAAAAATCATCCATTGCTGCATATCTTACTACAACAGCCACAAACACTTCCTCTTGAATTATTCCCTCTACTACAAACAACCACAGCAGCCTGTATCACCTCCCTTCCTCTGCCGAACAATCCACGAATCACACTGTGCACTGAACCATACCCTTTGCATACAACATACCACCCACCTGAAAACTGACCCATACCACTGTGCTGCTGCTTCCATTTATCTCTCCATCTAACAACAATCTCCTCTGCCAAACCACTGTCTCTCGTTCAACTTGCATCCCACTTCCACCAATATACCAAAAATTTCCTCTGCCACTCACATCAAACACCATACCACGACTTTCCACCTCTGCAGACCACCACCACAAATCAACTCACCTGAACAGCAGCAACATACTCCATCACGTACTCGATCAATACCATCACCAACCTCCGCAATTCACTGCCTAAAATCGCTTGCCATCAACCAATCGACTCGAAGCAACACCCGCAACTCAAATCGAGCAACCCAGTAACCACCGCCCAACCTCCCTCAACCCAAGCGCAGCCTCACCGCAGTCCCCAATCGCGACTTCCACTACTTCACCAGAAACCGCACCCACAAAATTGCGACCGTAACATGTAGCTTCTTCGCGATTTTTAAAGTGTAAAATTTTTATATGTGAATTTGTGAAATTTTTTTTTCGGTTAAGTGCAGATGAGTGTGTGAATTTGTGAATTAAGAGTAAGATGCTTTAACTTTTAATTGGGAGTGAGATTTTCTTGTTTAACTGGGCTGGGTGGGTTACGATTTTTTTGTTGTTCTGGGTGAGATTGTTAATAAAAAAAAACAAAACAAGCTCTTAATTTTTTTTTTGTTTCACTTCAACTCTTAAAAAATTGCTTTGTTTAGGGTTTTATTATCTTTAAAAAAAGGAAGTTATTCACATTTTCATTTTGTTTAAAAAAAATTGTTTTAGTTTAGTTTGTTTTGTTTATTTTAGTTTCTTCTTTGAAAAAAAAACAAACAACCCGTATATATCTCGTTTTTCTTTTCAGGTTGTCAAAGCAGATAAACAAGGAGTTGCTGTTATAAAACTGCTCTGCTTGCTAGCTTTTTAAAAAAAAATTGCTGCTTTCATCTATAGTTTTATTTGTCTTGCATTGTTGTTTGCTTGCATTTCTTTTAAAAAAAATTCAAAAAACAAAAACAAAAATCCATTCGTAGTTGCGTTGTTAATACACGTTTAATTCATGCTTTACATTTCATCTTAGATTTTGATTAATAATAACGGTTAGAAATCAATAACACTTAATTGTATATTGACAATTTGTCCTTTTTCGACAATTTAATTTCTTGGTGTATAGGCTACGACAGAGTAATAACCATTTATAAATATTATGGTGATTCGTAATTATTATAGTGGTTGTTCCTCTGAAGGTGTTTAAACCTTCGGCTGCATTACTACGGTGATTCGTGATGCACCGATAACCCTGCTCGTTACCTGGCTGAGAACTATCTTGTTGATTTAAGATAAAATGTGATTATACAATTTTGGGTCAACTTAGGATAAATAATTTGTAATTAGACTCTTGCATTCATTTAGTTGCATTAGTTCATGCATATTTAAAAAATAAAAATAAAATCCAAAACTATAAAAAATTGTATATATTCCTTTTCCTTTGAATTTTTTAAAATCCTTTTTCTTTTAAATTTAAAAATCTGAGAAATCTAGAAAAACCAAAATCCAAAAAAAATTATAAAACATTTTCAAAAAAAATAATATGAAAAACCAAAAAAAAAAAAAAAAATCCAAAACTAAATAAAATTTGTAAATATTTCTTAACTTAGTTTTTTTTAAAGTCCTTTCTTTTGAAATTTAATTTTCAATCAAAAATCAACAAGTTCAAAAAAAAACTTACTTGGTTTTTTTGAGAAAATCAAAAAAAATCCAAAAATGAATATATAAAATCTTTTCAACAACAAATTTTTTTTTTGCAAAACAAAAAAAAAAAAATCAATTTCCCTTTTGAAAAATAAATTATATTTGTAAATATTTTTCCTTTATAAAAATACATTCTTGAAAATGTCCGGATTTCCATATTCACGTGAAATTTATGATAGTTGTGAAAATCAATATAATCCATATGATTTCACTCCAAATTCGTATGGATATTTAACAACAACTATTGTTCAAATGATTCAGATTTTGCACCACAAAGTTTTCAGAATAACGAGCAACCCTCAAATCTTGAAAATAGCATTTCGTCTTTACTTGAAATCTCTACACAACAAAATCAAATGATAAATGAGGTGTGTAATTCATATTTATGCGATAAATTGAATCAAAGTTTTCAAAATAATCAAAATTTAAATTCATTTCAAAATTCAAACGATTTCGAGTATAACTCATGCCAAGTCAATTTCGAACTTCAAAATGAATTTCAAAACCGAAACGAAAGTGGAAACAACTTTTCAAATACTTTATTGTCTTAATAATAGTATTATTAATTTTATTCCAAACTTATATGATAATCTCACTTTAAATCATAGCTTGCTTATGATTTAAGACATATAAGTCTGGTCAGTCTCACTTTTTGTTCTAGTTTCTGTTTGGTTTTTGGTTTCAGTTTATTCTTTTCTTTTGTTTTTGTCCTGTTAGATTGATTTAGGTTTTTTATTTCTTTCCTTTTAAATACATATATATGTATATTTATTTAATAAATATACATATATATATGTATCATTCTAATTTTTTCCCTAGTCTTGTTTCAGATACAGGTTTTGGGAGATAGGATATCAGGTTTATTTCGCAGGTTTCTCTTGTAGTCAGATTGTTGGATTTCAGATCATAGAGAGGTCATCAGAGCAGAGTTTCTTCATCCAAGACGTCTTGCAGTTTTTTCCCTCGGATATAAGATTCTGCTATCTTCGTTTTGGAGTGCTTTTTCAGGATGTCCATTTCTTCAGTTTGGCTCTCCTTCTTTATTCAGAGACTTCAGAGCGATCTCTCTATTCAGCAGATCCTCTTCAGAGCAGATGCTTTTTCACTTCTTCTGTTTAGGACTTTTAGAGCTTTTTTATTTATTTAGCCTTTTTGGTACTTCTAGCATCTTAATATCGGACGGTGGCAATGCCGGAGCTTGATATTAAGGTGTGATGGGTGGTGGCCTTGCCGGAACTCATCTTAGGAGTACCTGAGTTTTTTTTTTTGCTTTATTTAGTTTAGCTCCTGTTACATGCCAGACATGTTGGCAGCTCCTTATGTTCGTGTTATATATATATATATATATATATATTCACATGTGTGCTCTCCTCTATGCATAGAGGATCACATATTTTTCTCAAAAAATAATAATTATAAACTTGATTTTGTTGAACAAATGAATGAAATTTACGATGATCACACAGATTCCTTGTTTGAAACATATATGAAACAACGTGAAAAACAAAATCAAATCCCAACGTATGGCAAGTCAAGTGATAATCCACGTTTTAACCAAATTGACGATTTTCAAATAACAACTTTTGAAATTGAAAACGATAATCTTAGTGAAGTTGTTGAAAAGACGGTATTTGTGTTGCATTTCAGTTCTTTTGAGGGTGAGAAACTTTATTTGAAATTCGACCTCCCTTTTCTCGATTTCAAAAATTTAAATTCAATAATTTCGGATTTTGAACTCGAGATACACAATGAAGTGTTGATAATCCAATAAAGGAAGACAAATTTAATGAACACGATTTCTTTGGAATTTTTGAAAATGAGTTATCGAATTCTAAAGGGGAAGATTTAAAACACTGTTTTGATTTTGAAATCGATAATTTCGAAAAATTTATCAATGATAAGCTTAAATTTCAAAATGGTGAAAATAAACTTGAATTTCAATCAATTGTTTTATCAACCCCAAAAATCATCGAAAATAAAATAACTCGTACGATTTCCAATAAAACACATTCGTTTTTCCAAATCAACATTCGACCTCTAAATCTTTTCTGGGTTGATTTTCCGAGCTTAAGCTGCGCCTCGTATACTTGACGAGGCAAATGAATCGGTTTTTGAAAGACTGTTTCATTTACTTTTTAATGATATACTTTCTGATATCATGTAAATAATCTTTTCATTTTTATGTAAATACAAGTCATATTTTTTCTTTTATTTTTATCCTTTCACTTGGGTTGACTGTGGGGACACAGTCAAAATCAAGTGTGGGGGGGAGAGTCGTCTTCTTTTTAATTTTTCATAGTTTATTTTACATTTCATTTTCGAACCCAAAAAAAATCTGAAAAAACAAAAAAAATATTTTTTAAGCATTTTGATTTATTTTTAAAGAAACACTATAGGATAAATATATGGTTTTGGTTTAGTAAATTGAAATTTTTGAAAATTTATTTGTCTTATCAAAAATAAAAATGAAGTTTGATTACAGTAACAATGGTTTAACTACTATATAGGAAGATCCATACGTGTAATTAAAAAATACATCCTAATTGAAAATCTTTGTTTTAAAAAGTGGTTGAATTAAAGGAAAGGATATAACATTTTTGTCTTCTAATTTAAATGGTGCTAAGATGATTTTGCAAAACTCTCCCTTTCAAAAAAAATATACAAAAAAAACATAAGAAAAAAAACAAATCATTTATATATATGTAAATATTTTCTATTAACACTTACGGTCAACAGGTGTACACTCGCATGCTCTATGCCTTTCTCACGTAAGCCCGAAAGGCAGTGCATGATCGATATATCTAGTCTCAGTTTATCTTAGCTAGGTGTATGTATATATATTCTTTTATTAATAATGCCTATAGTCGATAGGTGTTCACACTCGTGTGTTCACTCGCCACGCTCTATATTCCCCTCACATATGCCCGAAAGCCAATGCATGGGTAATATATCTGGCCTCAATTTATCCGAGTTAGGCATATGTAAATATTGTTAATATCAATAAAATTTTCAAAAGGAAAATGGAGAGAGTAAGCCACTATTTTACCTTATTTGATTTGACTTGTTATTGAAAAGAAATGAAAATACCATTTTGATAAACTTTGATAATCAACCAAGGATCTATTTCGTGATTATTTATCAACTGAAACAACGCGTTAATCTATTGTCTATTTGTTATAATAATAACTTGATTTTTGTTAGAAATTTTGACGAGTAAATGACATAAATTTTCAAGATAATAACTAAAACCTATATTTAACTTACTTGTGTCGATTTAAAAGTGAATCCTTCATTGTAAATATTTTCAAAAACTTGCATTCACATCATTGTAAATAAATCTTGCATTTTGTAAATATCTTCATTCTGCATTTGGATTTTGTGGGTAGCGTCCGCTGAAAACCCTCACGAGACAACACTTGTCCTACCGGGGACACCTAGAGGTTTAACGGCTTGTTGCATACGCTCAATGCAATAGTGCTTCCTATGAAAATGGATTTATCTTAGTTTTTCTTTATTTGAGGACGAATAAAAATATAAATGTGGAGGTATTTGATGTGCACGTAAATATGCATATTTTTACCATAATATTTAATCTATTTAAATTAAATAAATGATTATATTGGGTATTTCAACTTGTTTAAACCAAATTCAAATTATTTTCAAATTGTCACATATTCATCTTCATCTAAGGGCAAAATGGTAATTTTTGTGCATATTTTAATTTTTTTTAAATTTAATTGAAATTTTTTATGTTGTTTTGTAGGAATTTAAATTCAAATACAAGTGGCTTCATGAAGATATGCATGCACAAAAGAAAACAAAGCAAATGAAGATGAAAATAATTCAAACACATGAACATGGAGGACTCCCTTACCCACTTACCTTGATTTTAAATTAGGAGCTAATGCACATGCTAAAAGGCCATTAAAGCTTATGTACACTTAGTGGGGGATTAAGACATTTTAATGATTACTTGGCCGCCACACTTCCTACAAGGACATTTTGGGCATTCCTTAAAAATATGGATTAGATTTCTAACTTGCATAGATACTCCTTATGTTTCATGAACCCTCTTACTTAGTCTCTTCTTTAGGCTTTCTGCTCTTTAGTTTTGGCTCATAAATAAAAGAAAGCTCTTTTTCTCTTTTCATGGCTACTTAGCCATTTTATTTTATGTAATTTTCTGTTCTTTTTATGCAATGTTAATTATTGTTTCCTTTTACTTACATGTTAATTTCCTTTCATGCTATAGTATAGATTTTCTTTTATGCAATTAGATTAGTTTTCTTTTCCATTAGCTTTCATTTTTTCAGTTTCATGTTACATACTACAAGTGTTGATATGATAACACAAATGAGAGACTAAACCCCTTATATTTAGGGGTAATGAAGCTCTCTTGAATCATATAGATGCAACATTTTGAAATTATTGCTCTTTTTTTTCTTAATGGAAGAATGAATGTTGATGTGATTTATTATTTTATGTTGAATTTGATAGTCTATGTTGTTCATAATAAATAAGCTATGCTTAAACAATTACAAACAAAAATTACCTCTTCATTTACATATGATTACGGTAATGAAGTGATTTTGAAATTAAAATTTGATGGCCTATGTTTCTAAACAATAGTTAGTAGGCCATGTTTAAAATAGATTTCATTTTCAACTTGTTGTCATTTTTCATGAGAGTAAATAGTGGTTTAAGTGGTGTGTTATAGTTTGATGGCTTATTTTGAGATAATTAATAGCACAAATAGACCATACTTATGATAAATACATCAATTAAACTAACTAAAGACCAAAAAAGTGAGATCATAATTTCATGTTGTGTTGAACTATGTGATCTAGAGAGTGGATTTATCTCTAAATTGTTTCTACACTCTCATATTTTATCTATTTTCTTTTGCTAGTTTGTCATGTTTCTCATTTTTTTAGCTAATCACTCTCTAAATCTTTGGTTAAGTTGATTGAATAGAAATTTAAAATCAACAATTCTCTACGGATCGACCCGCCCTCGCTACGTACTACGATAGTACGCCGTGCGCTTGTGGTATAAATTTTATTATAAATTTTTTGACGGTTTTCTAATTCAATAGAATTTCCATCATTAAACACGCGTCAGTGTTAGATTAATGATATATTCACATTTGGTCGCCCTTATCAAGCCGTATTCTCCGTATTATTGTATGAAATTATTTATAATGTTCTTTAATAATATAGGTATCGTGATGCGGTTGTTATAATTGGTATCAGAGCAGAGTCAGAACTTTATAACATATCGTATCACAGATCAGATACCTAGATGACTTAGAGTCGTATCCCTTCGGGTTTGTGGTAGATAGTTGTCTTATTTGTCTATATAGGAATATGAATACAAAATGATTATGAGAATAATCATTTAGGACGTAATTTGATATTAATTGGTTGTATTAGTAATTATATTAGAGTTGGATTGTGTAGAAAGAATTATGGCTGGAGTTGGACCTAGAGTCACACCATGATCGACTAGTTATCCTGGAATATGAGGGATGTTTTTGACTCCTGAGCAGATTGTAGAGATTATCGATGCTGCCTAGATAGTTACTTCGGATGGACATTTGGTTCCTGTTGATTTTTCTCTCTCTTGTAGTGACTTTGGATGTTTAGGAGGTAGAACCTTTAAGGGAACAAAGCAGCTCATTGAGATTCAGGCCTGGATAAAGACGTATGAGAGGATCTTTTCTCGTATGAATCTTAATGACATCTAAAGGATTTAGGTGGCATCTAGTCAGTTACAAGAAAGGGCATTGGAATGGTATGATTTGTTAGTAGCACAGGTTGAGGAGGATTAGCTTACTTGGGCTCAATTTAGAGAGAGATTTGAGTAAAAGTTTCTACCAAAGGCAGAAAAGGAAGCGTTGACTAGGAAATTCATTGAGCTTAGGAAGAACCCGACTTCTACTATGGAGTATGTAGCAGAATTCAAGGCACTATCCAAGTATGGTTTAGATTTCATTAGTACTCCAAGGAAGAAAAGTCAAAAGTTTATTTATAGATTGCGCAGGTTTTGAAGAAGGCTCTACTACTTCAGATGGATATATCTCTCGAGGCTTTGGTCGATTCGGCACTTTGTCTCGAGGAGGCAGGAAGGACGGTGAGGAGGAAGAAACTCCTAATAATCATAAGAAAGAGTTCAACCAGGAAAGGAAACAACCAAGTGAGCAAGGGAATTCTGAAGCTAAGGGTAAAAAGAAGAAGTAGGATGAGTCCAGTTTTACAACCTCACATATGAGTCAAGTTGCATGTTTCAATTGGGGAACCAAGGGACACTTCGAATGAGTGTGGGAAGCCTAAAGTTTCTTCTCTAACGGGTGTTTTTTCATATTGCAAAAAAGAGGGACACTTGATAGCGGCTTGCCCATATAAGGAAAAGAAGGAAGGAAAGGGGAATGCCGTTGGAACTTCCGGAGGATCGGCTTAGCTAGGTATCGTTCTTTTTATTTTAAGAAGTGTTCTTTCTTTTGCTAGATTGCCTTAGAGTTAATTTGTAGAAATAATTTAAATACCCTTTTATGAGTTTTTGCATTTTATGGATGGAATTTAGGAAAAGTTGTTCGCATTTGATTGATGGATTGTTAGGAATTGATTGTTTGGTTATAATTCTTAACTTGGACAATGTTAATGATAAAATAGTTGTAACCAAGGGAGAATTTGTAATTAATTATTGTGTTGACTTGTCTGGTAAATGTTTAAGGATTTTGATCGTAAATGGGACGTCATGCTGTCAACAGGAATTCCTAAAAATCGATCGAGATATTTTGACAAGAGAATCTAAAATAATCATTTTGGGGAAAATAATTATGTTAAAAAATTAATTTATAGATTCTTTTTGTGACATCCCGGAAATTTGGGGCAATATCAATTTAATAATCTACATTAAAAATTAAATTGATTTGATAATATTTGTTAATAATATTTAAATTGATTTAATAATCTTCTTTTAAATAAATATTTAACTGATAATTTATCTTTTTAAAAGCTAATTTAAATTGTTTCTATTTGTAATGTATATATGTATATATTATAAATAGATAAGTTTTGTTTTTAAATTTAATAAATAAAGCTATGTTTTCTAATTCTACTATTTTTGGTAAATTGGAAATTTGATTTAATTTAATATTGAATAAATAATCATATGACTTTAAAATACTCAAGATACAAAAAAAGATTTAATTTAATTGTTTAAGATTGATTATAGCTTAAGTTTAAATTTGAACAAAAATTGTTTTGTTTTATAGCTTGATAAAATAAGCGATTTATATTATAAAAGAATAGTTCTTTTATAAATTATTTTAATTTAATAATAAGTTATATTTAAACTATATCAATATTGTAATATATTTGAAAATGGGTTTTTAATATAAATAGAAGTTGTTATTTTAATATATGTGATAAAGTATTTCAAAAATGTTAAAATAAAATAATACTTTATAAATCTTAACATAAGTATTTAATTGTTTAAGTTTAAAATAAAAGTAACCCATAAGTAAAATAAATATATAAGTTAAAATTTATAACAATGACTGAAACAACTTCATATAAAAATAAATAAATAATGCAAATCAGGCTTTGTTTGTAATATGCCTGTAAAATAAATGTAAAGGTAAGAACAAAGTGTAAAAGAAAGAAAATGTATATGTACATAGGTATAAAAGCAAGCTAGGCAAGTAAATTTTATATGATGTAAAGTTTAATATGGAGGCAAGTAAAGGCAAGGGAAAAATTTATAAACAAAGTAAAATAATAAAACAAAAATCTTTGTACAAACCAGACAAATAAAAAAAGTGATTGATATGAAACAAAAATGTGTACTTAAGCTGTAGGCAAGGAAAAATCTATAAACAAATAAGCAAAGTATAAAACAAAATAAAGTAAGGAAAAATAGTTGCAGGTTGACTCTAAAGCAAAGAAACAAAGCAAGGTAGAAATAAGACTCAGGCAAGAATCTTATATAGGAAGTTACATATGCTGCAAAATAGGAAATATCTAAGCACAAAAATGAGGTTAGTAGAGAAATAAAGTACTTAATCAATAAATGCTTTCATTTCTTAGCAGCAAACAAGTCATTTCGAATTGTTTTAAAAGATCATTTCAGCCTCCTAATACAAAGATTTGGCCTGATAAAACAAAACACATAAGTGTACCTGCAAAAGTTGCTTGTCTCAGATGCCACCTTCCCCTGAAACTCTTTTATATACATCTCTACTTATTCTTGTTCGTTCCAAAAACATATAAACTATCAACCTAAACAAAATCAAACAGCCTGTGATCATCTAGGAAAAACATTTTTGCTCTTCTCAATAATCCAGGGTGCTCTATTCATTCTCAAAAGCTAAAAGGTGAGTAACTTAAAGTTTTAAATACTTAAGTATGTATGTTGCTTAATTATGATCTGATATGTGAATATATCTTAATGAATTCCTGTGTATATGTGTTACTGCATGTATGTGTGTTGACATCCTGTAATCATCTCTGTTTTAAAGGGTAGCAACATCAAAATTGAATGGTTTAAATATAGATTTGTTCTGTTGCAAATTTTTCTCTGAAATTCAGTTGTATTGCTCTGTGTTAAGTATGAGTACTGTAATGAGTATCTCTGGGTTCTATCTGCCTTTAGTTCCAGGTTTAAAATCCTCAACAAAATTTCATTTTTGTTCTAATTCAAGCTTTAACAAGACATAAGTTTGACATAAAATGCTGGTATTAATAGAGACTTGAATTTAAATATTGTTTAAGGGTAAAACAATGGTATTAGTTATGGAAATATAATACTACAGTAGAAACTAAAAGAAGTTAAACCTCAATGATTTTAATTCGTGAATTCAGGGTTATGAATCAAATACACATACCATAATATGATTTTTAAAATTAATATTATGATTTCCAGTCAAGTGTTTTAGGTGCAGTTCGCCTTTGTTCAAATGTTGGTTTTTGGGTGATTTATGGTGTTCTATGCGACTGGAGGTGGTCGGGTTGTGTGAGGAGGTGGAGGAGCTTACCAGGGTGTGGGGAAAAATGCCTGGTGATTGGTCAGAGCACGGTGGCGATGGTGGCAGTGGTTTGTAGTTTGCAACCTTAATTTTTATGGTAATTGAACTTTTGATCACCGTGACTTCTACTGTGCATCGAGTTGCACGAGGTCTCGAGAGGTGGTAGATTGGTCGAAGGCGAGTCCGTGGACGGAGTTGTTGACCATCAGGTGGTCGGGGTTGGCAGAATGAGGTGATGACAGGTTTGGGTAGGGGGATGTTATGTTTTTTCCAGATTCTGTTTTGTTGCTCGTTTTTGATTTGAGTCGTGGCGATGGATTTTGGGGGTCGTGGTGGTGTCTGGTGGTAGTCAGCGTCGTGGTGAAGCTCGTGTGGGTGGCCGGAGGTGACTGGGGACACGGTGCACGTGCACCGTGCCCAGTGAAGTGCTGAAGCATTGTGGGTGGTGTAGGGTTTTTGGGCTGGGGAAGTACTCGAGTCACTCGAGTACGTGACTCGAAGTAGGGATTGTGCAGTCTCGAAGCATTTTTGGGCCTGGCTCGAGATTGTTGTTCTGTTCCTGTTTCTACAGAACCTGGTAGTAGAGTTGTTTTGAGTTTGTAAACAAACTCAAATGAACTTAGATTGGTAAATCAGATTTAAACAAAGCTCAAAATCCAGTTTGTAGTTAAATTCAATTTATTTTTGAACTCAAATTTGAGATGTAATAAAAGTTTAAATTATGTAAATGGGGTTTTCAGGTTTAAAGAAAACCAGGCTGTTTCAGATTTTTAAAGTTTAATATAAAATCTGAAATAAAAATTTAAACTGGGATTTAAATTCAAAAATTTAAAATATGGATGCAAATGAACTTTTGAATCCAAGGTAAAAGAAAACAAAACAAATGAATTTGGGTTTTTAATCAAGAATTAAAAACCAAGTTTTCAAAAGCAAGTTAAAATGTAATGTAATGTAAAAAGCTAAATTGTTATCAAAAGATTAAGTAGTTAATTTAAAGGCTTTCTTATATAAGTAATAAATGTTTTTACATTTCTTTTTAAAGTTTATAAATAAATATTTAAATTGGGCTAATGTTAAACGGTAAATCATTTTGAAATCTTAAATTCAAAATGGAATTCTAATTTAATTCAAAGGGGGGTGATGTCTAAAATACATTTTAATATTTGTTTAAACCATTTAAAAAAAAGAATTAATTATCTTAGAGATAATTAAGATATTGAAGTAAATTAATTAATAAGTTAATTAATGGAAGACTTATGTATCTAATTTATAAAGTAGTAATTTAGATTAATTTGTAATTAGAGATTAATTAAGAAGTAAATTAAGAATGGGTATTAGTTAATAAAGATAATTAACTAAGGATTATTAATTAATTAATTAATGTGATTAATTTTGATAATTAATCAGATTTATTTAGATAATCATTTGTAAAGTGATTAAGGAAATTACTTGATAAAAGTAATTAAGAGATTAATTACTTATTGTAATTAATTTTGTAAATGACTAATTTAAGTTAATTAATTTAGTTTAACTTATTTAAGAAAATCATTTGATAATTGATAAGTATAATTACTTAGTGTATTCAATGGAGCATAATTACTTAAGGAAGTAATTAATGTTAATTACTGAATGTAATTAGTGAAAGATGATGTGTTAATGAAGTAATTTAGATAATTACTTTTGTAATTAATCAAAGGATTAATTAATGGAGATAATTAATTTGTTAATAAGTAATTAAGGGTAGTTAATTACTGGGTTGTTATTAATCAAGGTGATTAATAATTGTGTTTAATTAAAGATTATTTATTTAGTGTAATTAATTTAAATAAAGTAATATAATTAGAGATCATTAATTAATATAATTAATAATGTAATTAGAAATTGTTTAATAAAGGAATAATCAATAGTGTGGTGATTAATTTATGTAGTTAATTAGGATAAATGTAGTTAATCATATGTAATTGATAAATGAAGTAATTAAATGTTAATTACTATAAATGATTTAGGATAACTAATTTAGGAAATTAAATAAAGACTAATTACTTATTGTAATTAGAAGGTGATTAATCAAGGGTGTTTAATCAAGATGAATATCTAGAGAATAATTAATTAATTTGATTTATAATTAATTTAATGATTGTATAAGCAGGATTTATAGATGAAGTAATTAATTTAATTTACTTTAAATTAATTAGAGATAGAAGTAGTTAATTTAATTCATTTTAAATTAATTACAAATGATATAATTATAAATCATTGCTTATGGATGAATGATATTAATATTTCATTGATTGATTCTGATCTCAGATATGATATGAGTAATATCTATGTGATATGGATGCTTGGTTTAAGTATGATAATATTTAATTATCTGTTTTGTTGATAATATAAATTATCTGTTTATGATGATGTGATTATCCATTGTGAATTATCTATCTGTGTGTATATTGATGATATTGAATTAAACTGTTAAGACTAAATAGACAACTTGGCCTTAAAAGACACGTTTTGGGTTTTGATGAGACCGGGATCGGTTTTCCTTATTTGGAACATCCGAAAACCACATCGATTTCAAATTAACGATAGGTCGTGGATCTGAAGTGAAGATGAAGATTCAAAGTGCAAGGGTTATTGTCGTTAACTCTGAGGGTGATTCCAAAATGAGTGTAACGAGATAATGCCTTCGGTTTCGTTCGAACCCGGAACGAACTTGCATGGATTGAATGTTTTCAGAACATCGTCAGGTGGGCGATGAGAATTCTAAGAAATGTATTCTCTAAAGGTAATCGTAGCCTCAAGCCTCATCAACCGGGAATGGCTAAAACAGGGGAGGTGCAGCAAGGTTAGGTGGGTCATGCCCAAGCAGGACAAGGATATCCCTGTCTAGATGTCCCTTTATTTCGGCTTAGTGGGCAGTAGCGATGGCTATCTGCGGGGTTGTCTTGTTCGGGACTGTTCAGTAAGGAATGGTTCCGGCCTTGTGTTGCAGGGGGTCGGGAGTGATCCTCGGTACGTTGATCTAGGCCACGTACTGTGACGGGCGGTACCCCAGTAGCCCTGCCATTGTATGGAATCCATAATCTAATAAGTGTCAACGATTTTGATTGTATTACCCACTTTTGTGGCTAGTAGCTGGAATTTAATAGATGTAACAATTTCGGCTATTTTCTATTTACTTGAAAACCCTAGACCTATTATAATATCACAGAATTTCCTATCAAATGTTTTGGTTAGCGTAAGTTAAAAAAATTTCCATGTTTATGTGTAGGGAGTCTTACGTGATACCTTTTATTTCAAAGGATTTTTTAAAATTAAGCAACTTTAACCTGTTACTCATACCAGACCCATGTCTGACCCGGAGTTTATTTTTGTTTTTCATAAACTCTCAGGTACCCAAATTTTTACGGGTAGTCAAGGGATTCAGGTTGGCTTTGACGAATTCTGGAAGAGCAATGGAGCAGGAGACTTCAGCGTTGTAGATATACACATATTTCTGCTGTGTTGATATCTCTGTGTTGTATAGTATATTGACTTGTATAACTAGACAGGTGTTTATAACTGTCTAGTATGTGTTGTATGATCTGTATAACTCTGATATATGTAAAATTATGTAATAGTTATGTGATCTATTATATTTTGTTCCATTCCACTGTGAGATTCTAATGTTGTTGTTCTTTCTTCTCTATCTTTTCTATTTTCTCATCCCTTTCTTTCTTCATGACGAAGCGGTTTTCTAGGCGTAGAAAGTCGGGTCGTGACAGTTGGTATCAGAGCACTAGGTTGAGTGAATACCTAGGCTCTTGAGTGATTTCTTTTTGAGAGAACGTATTTGTTATTTTGATATATAATATATTTATTTATTTATTTCTACCTATTTGTTGGGTTACCTGTTCGGGTTTTCCAATAAGCTATAAAGGTAGATAGGGTAGTGGTGTGTGTAACACAACTACCAATGGTTGGAGTTTGTATGATTGAGGTTGGAAGTGTATTTGTCGAGACTGTAAACCTAATACCGTCTCGAGTAAGCTTTGAGTGGTATAAGGATTTCATTAATCTCTGAAGGAAATCTGTTAAGGTTTGGAGTTCATTTTCGGAGCATAAGTTTGGATGAGCTAGAGTTTAGAGCTGTCGGTTGGGCAGAAGCAAGTCATGATATCTTGATACACCAAGGTGTAGTAGCTGTGTGATGAGACACAGTGACCATGGATGTCTCCGAAGATGTTTCTTTGGAACAAGTTAAGGAAGTGTGTCTGCTTCGGTGTTGTCGCTGTGTTTAGCTGGGAGTTTCTGTTTGATTTGAGGTCCGAGTTTCTCGAAGAGCTCTGGATTAGGAATTTCTTGGCATTGGTGTATTAGCAAGAAAGTTTTTGACTTCTGCGTCAGCAGTGGAGTTCAGAAGCAGCAGAGTGGTTCCATTTCTTCGATGGATTGGCCACATAAGTGTAAGCTGTTCTGGTTTGTAAAGAGAGAGCAGTATTTTGGAATTAGGCTGGATCGATCGCAAAAGTGACTTGTGATAGTTTGAGTGTTCTCTTATGTTTCAGAGATTTTTCTGGATGTCTTCAGGAAGTCGGAATTTGGTCAGCATCTGAAGATTGAGTTTGGCGTCGACTGGATTTCCAGGCGTGGTACCGATGGTTCAGCTTAGTAATAGGATGATTTTTGAGTTTGAGGGAAGCAGCTTGGATTTTGGTTCTGGATATGTGAACTTTATTTTTGGAATGTGTTGTCCAATTTGTGTTCGACTTCAGCATTTACATCTGTTCAGTCAGAGTTGCGCAGCAGAAGCATGGTGGCAGCTGTTTTAGTTTGGAAGCAATTGGATGTTGCAGTATTTGAATTAGAGAGTTCTACAGAAAATTTTTCAGGATCTCGAGGCCATTTTGGAGTGCACCTGTTTTATCTTTTCTGGATGAGAGAAGTGAGTTCTGTCTTTTGATTTTGGAATAGAGTTTGTGTTCTCAGTTTTGGTTGATCTTGGAAAGATCATTTTGTTGGATTGTCTTGGGTTCAGTTTGTTTCTAAGGACATCAGCAAGAGTTGAGCTGATCAGGAAAGATGTAGGCAGCACAAGGTCGTCCGTAGAATTTTGTGGATAAGAGACGGAGGAATTTGGATTTCGAAGTTGGAGATTCGATTTTGGATAAGTGTTTGGTTTTCAGGAATGAATTGTCAGTTTAGATAACTGGGATTCGTTGTGTTTCACGTATCTCTGAGGGAGTACGTGTAAGATTTATCTCTGGTATAGAACCAGCAGTTCAGGGAGTTTTGGTTGTTGATTCAGACTTATCTGTAGTCTGATATCCTATCTTGTTTTGTAAATCTAGTTAAGTGGAAGTTCTATAGCTGAGTAGATTGATTGTTTGGATTCTGTAGTGCGAGTATCCTGATATTTATACTTGAGAAAACTCGAGAAAATTCTATCTGGAATTTTGTCTGGATAGTTAGATTTGTTTGATTAGATAAATTGGTTGCTATGGTTGTTAGCATATGATTGATGTATGCTTGTGTTTTAAAATAAATATTTAACTAGATTATTAAATTACCTTTGTTTTAAATTTCGGGGATGAAATTCTTTTAAGGAGGGAGGAATGTGACATCCCGGAAATTTGGGGCAATATCAATTTAATAATCTACATTAAAAATTAAATTGATTTGATAATATTTGTTAAAATATTTAAATTGATTTAATAATCTTCTTTTAAATAAATATTTAACTGATAATTTATATTTTAAAAAGCTAATTTAAATTGTTTCTATTTATAATGTATATATGTATATATTATAAATAGATAAGTTTTGTTTTTAAATTTAATAAATAAAGCTATGTTTTCTAATTCTACTATTTTTGGTAAATTGGAAATTTGATTTAATTTAATATTGAATAAATAATCATATGACTTTAAAATACTCAAGATAAAAAAAGATTTAATTTAATTATTTAAGATTGATTATAGCTTAAGTTTAAATTTGAACAAAAATTGTTTTGTTTTATAGCTTGATAAAATAAGTGATTTATATTATAAAAGAATAGTTCTTTTATAAATTATTTTAATTTAATAATAATTTATATTTAAACTATATCAATATTGTAATATCTTTGAAAATGGGTTTTCAATATAAATAGAAGTTGTTATTTTAATATATGTGTATTTTTGAAGGAAGCTGTGATTTGTAAATTTAAAATAAAGTCTTTCAAAAATGTTAAAATAAAATAATACTTTATAAATCTTAACATAAGTATTTAATTGTTTAAGTTTAAAATAAAAGTAACCCATAAGTAAAATAAATATATAAGTTAAAATTTATAACAATGATTGAAACAACTTCATATAAAAATAAATAAATAATGCAAATCAGGCTTTGTTTGTAATATGCCTGTAAAATAAATTTAAAGGTAAGAACAAAGTGTAAAAGAAAGAAAATGTATATGTACATAGGTATAAAAGCAAGCTAGGCAAGAAAATTTTATATGATGTAAAGTTTAATATGCAGGCAAGTAAAGGCAAGGGAAAAAATTATAAACAAAGTAAAATAATAAAACAAAAATCTTTGTACAAACCAGACAAATAAAACAAAGTGATTGATATGAAACAAAAATGTGTACTTAATATGTAGGCAAGGAAAAATCTATAAACAAATAAGCAAGGTATAAAACAAAATAAAGTAAGGAAAAATAGTTGCAGGTTGACTCTAAAGCAAAGAAACAAAGCAAGGTAGAAATAAGACTCAGGCAAGAATCTTATATAGGAAGTTACATATGCTGCAAAATAGAAAATATCTAAGCACAAAAATGAGGTTAGTAGAGACATAAAGTACTTAACCAATAAATGCTTTCATTTCTTAGCAGCAAACAAGTCATTTCGAATTGTTTTAAAAGATCATTTCAGCCTCCTAATACAAAGATTTGGCCTGATAAAACAAAACACATAAGTGTACCTGCAAAAGTTGCTTGTCTCAGATGCCACCTTCCCCTGAAATTCTTTTATATACATCTCTACTTATTCTTGTTCGTTCCAAAAACATATAAACTATCAACCTAAACAAAATCAAACAGCCTGTGATCATCCAGGAAAAACATCTTTGCTCTTCTCAATAATCCAGGGTGCTCTGTTCATTCTCAAAAGCTAAAAGGTGAGTAACTTAAATTTTTAAATACTTAAGTATATATGTTGCTTAATTATGATCTGATATGTGCATATATCTTAATGAATTCCTGTGTATATGTGTTACTGCATGTATATGTGTTGACATCCTGTAATCACCTCTGTTTTAAAGGGTAGAAACATCAAAATTGAATGGTTTAAATATAGATTTGTTCTGTTGCAAATTTTTCTCTGAAATTCAGTTGTATTGCTCTGTGTTAAGTATGAGTACTGTAATGAGTATCTCTGGGTTCTATCTGCCTTTAGTTCCAGGTTTAAAATCCTCAACAAAATTTCATTTTTGTTCTTAATTCAAGCTTTAACAAGGCATAAGTTTGACATAAAATGCTGGTATTAATAGAGACTTGAATTTAAATATTGTTTAAGGGTAAAACAATGGTATTAGTTATGGAAATATAATACTACAATAGAAACTAAAGGAAGTTAAACCTCAATGATTTTAATTCGTGAATTCAGGGTTATGAATCAAATACACATACCATAATATGATTTTTAAAATTAATATTATGATTTCCAGTCAAGTGTTTTAGGTGCAGTTTTCCTTTGTTCAAATGTTGGTTTTTGGGTGATTTATGGTGTTCTATGCGACTGGAGGTGGTCGGGTTGTGTGAGGAGGTGGAGAAGCTTACCAGGGTGTGGGGAAAAATGCCTGGTAATTGGTCAGAGCACGGTGGCGATGGTGGCAGTGGTTTGTAGTTTGCAACCCTAATTTTTATGGTAATTGAACTTTTGATCACCGTGACTTCTACTGTGCATCGAGTTGCACGAGGTCTCGAGAGGTGGTTGATTAGTCGAAGGCGAGTCCATGGACGGAGTTGTTGACCATCAGGTGGTCGGGGTTGGCAGAATGAGGTGATGACAGGTTTGGGTAGGGGGATGTTATGTTTTTTCCAGATTCTGTTTTGTTGCTCGTTTTTGATTTGAGTCGTGGCGATGGATTTTGGGGGTCGTGGTGGTGTCTGGTGGTAGTCAGCGTCGTGGTGAAGCTCGTGTGGGTGGCCGGAGGTGACTGGGGCCACGGTGCACGTGCACCGTGCCCAGTGAAGTGCTGAAGCATTGTGGGTGGTGTAGGGTTTTTGGGCTGGGGAAGTACTCGAGTCACTCGAGTACGTGACTCGAAGTAGGGATGGTGCAGTCTCGAAGCATTTTTGGGTCTGGCTCGAGATTGTTGTTCTGTTCCTGTTTCTACAGAACCTGGTAGTAGAGTTGTTTTGAGTTTGTAAACAAACTCAAATGAACTTAGATTGGTAAATCAGATTTAAACAAAGCTCAAAATCCAGTTTGTAGTTAAATTCAATTTATTTTTGAACTCAAATTTGAGATGTAATAAAAGTTTAAATTATGTAAATGGGGTTTTCAGGTTTAAAGAAAACCAGGCTGTTTCAGATTTTTAAAGTTTAATATAAAATCTGAAATAAAAATTTAAATTGGGATTGAAATTCAAAAATTTAAAATATGGATGCAAATGAACTTTTGAATCCAAGGTAAAAGAAAACAAAACAAATGAATTTGGGTTTTTAATCAAGAATTAAAAACCAAGTTTTCAAAAGCAAGTTAAAATGTAATGTAATGTAAAAAGCTAAATTGTTATCAAAAGATTAAGTAGTTAATTTAAAGGCTTTCTTATATAAGTAATAAATGTTTTTACATTTCTTTTTAAAGTTTATAAATAAATATTTAAATTGGGCTAATGTTAAACGGTAAATCATTTTGAAATCTTAAATTCAAAATGGAATTCTAATTTAATTCAAAGGGGGTAATGTCTAAAATACACTTTAATATTTGTTTAAACCATTTAAAAAAAGAATTAATTATCTTAGAGATAATTAAGATATTGAAGTAAATTAATTAATAAGTTTATTAATGGAAGACTTATGTATCTAATTTATAAAGTAGTAATTTAGATTAATTTGTAATTAGAGATTTAAGAAGTAAATTAAGAAAGGGTATTAGTTAATAAAGATAATTAACTAAGGATTATTAATTAATTAATTAATGTGATTAATTTTGATAATTAATCAGATTTATTTAGATAATCATTTGTAAAGTGATTAAGGAAATTACTTGATAAAAGTAATTAAGAGATTAATTACTTATTGTAATTAATTTTGTAAATGATTAATTTAAGTTAATTAATTTAGTTTAACTTATTTAAGAAAATCATTTGATAATTGATAAGTATAATTACTTAGTGTATTCAATGGAGCATAATTACTTAAAAAAGTAATTAATGTTAATTACTGAATGTAATTAGTGAAAGATGATGTGTTAATGAAGTAATTTGGATAATTACTTTTGTAATTAATCAAAGGATTAATTAATGGAGATAATTAATTATGGAATAATTAATTTGTTAATAAGTAATTAAGGGTAGTTAATTACTGGGTTGTTATTAATCAAGGTGATTAATAATTGTGTTTAATTAAAGATTATTTATTTAGTGTAATTAATTTAAATAAAGTAATATAATTAGAGATCATTAATTAATATAATTAATAATGTAATTAGAAATTGTTTAATAAAGGAATAATCAATAATGTGGTGATTAATTTATGTAATTAATTAGGATAAATGTAATTAATCATATGTAATTGATAAATGAAGTAATTAAATGTTAGTTACTATAAATGATTTAGGATAATTAATTTAGGAAATTAAATAAAGACTAATTACTTATTGTAATTAGAAGGTGATTAATCAAGGGTGTTTAATCAAGATGAATATCTAGAGTATAATTAATTAATTTGATTTATAATTAATTTAATGATTGTATAAGCAGGATTTATAGATGAAGTAATTAATTTAATTTACTTTAAATTAATTAGAGATAGAAGTAGTTAATTTAGTTCATTTTAAATTAATTACAAATGATATAATTATAAATCATTGCTTATGGATGAATGATATTAATATTTCATTGATTGATTTTGATCTCAGATATGATATGAGTAATATCTATGTGATATGGATGCTTGGTTTAAGTATGGTAATATTTAATTATCTGTTTTGATGATAATATAAATTATCTGTTTATGATGATGTGATTATCCATTGTGAATTATCTATCTGTGTGTATATTGATGGTATTGAATTAAACTGTTAAGACTAAATAGACAACTTGGCCTTAAAAGACACGTTTTGGGTTTCGATGAGACCGGGATCGGTTTTCCTTATTTGGAACATCCGAAAACCACATCGATTCCAAATTAACGATAGGTCGTGAATCTGAAGTGAAGATGAAGATTCAGAGTGCAAGGGTTATTGTCGTTAACTCTGAGGGTGATTGCAAAATGAGTGTAACGAGATAATGCCTTCGGTTTCGTTCGAACCCGGAACGAACTTGTATGGATTGAATGTTTTCAGAACATCGTCAGGTGGGCGATGAGCATTCTAAGAAATGTATTCTCTAAAGGTAATCGTAGCCTCAAGCCTCATCAACCGGGAATGGCTAAAACAGGGGAGGTGCAGCAAGGTTAGGTGGGTCATGCCCAAGCAGGACAAGGATATTCCCCTGTCTAGATGTCCCTTTATTTCGGCTTAGTAGGCAGTAGCGACGGCTATCTGCGGGGTTATCTTGTTCGGGATTGTTTAGTAAGGAATGGTTCCGGCCTTGTGTTGCAGGGGGTTGGGAGTGATCCTCGGTACGTTGATCTAGGCCACGTACTGTGACGGGCGGTACCCCAGTAGCCCTGCCATTGTATGGAATCCATAATCCAATAAGTGCCAACGATTTTGATTGTATTACCCACTTTTGTGGCTAGTAGCTGGAATTTAATAGATGTAACAATTTCGGCTATTTTCTATTTACATGAAAACCCTAGACCTATTATAATATCATAGAATTTCCTATCAAATGTTTTGGTTAGCGTAAGGTAAAAACTTTTCCATGTTTATGTGTGGGGAGTCTTACGTGATACCTTTTATTTCAAAGGATTTTTTAAAATTAAGCAACTCTAACCTGTTACTCATACCAGACCCATGTCTGACCCGGAGTTTATTTTTGTTTTTCATAAACTCTCGGGTACCCAAATTTTTACGGGTAGTCAAGGGATTCAGGTTGGCTTTGACGAATTATGGAAGAGCAATGGAGCAGGAGGCTTCAGCGTTGTAGATATACATTTATTTCTGCTGTGTTGATATCTCTGTGTTGTATAGTATATTGACTTGTATAACTAGACAGGTGTTTATAACTGTCTAGTATGTGTTGTATGATCTGTATAACTCTGATATATGTAAAATTATGTAATAGTTATGTGATCTATTATATTTTGTTCCATTCCGCTGTGAGATTCTGATGTTGTTGTTCTTTCTTCTCTATCTTTTCTATTTTCTCATCCCTTTCTTTCTTCATGACGAAGCGGTTTTCTGGGCGTAGAAAGTCAGGTCGTCACACTTTTTGTTAAGCAAATTGCAGGGATGCATTTTATTAAGATGGAAAGTTTGTAACAACCCTGTTATTAATTTCCCAATTAACTAAGTTTAATTGTGGATAATTAATTTTTAATTGTGGCTTGTGAAATTAATGGTGAAATAAAATCTAATTTTGAGAATAATTGATTTAATTTAATTAAGAAATGAGTTTTATTTCTTGAAATAGAATTTTAATTTAAACTCGAAATATTATAGAACCAATTATTTTAAATTTGGCGCTTGAGTAAATTTGTAAAATTTAGATTTATTGTAAAAATTGGGATTTCTAGAAATTTATAATCTACCTTTATTAAAATGATGATAAAATTTTGTATTTGTTAAAGTTATATTGAATTTACACAAAGCACTTCAATATTGGTTAAAATGATAGTTTCTAATATATTAGTGTTTGTTAAATTTTTATGAAATCAAATAGGATTAAAAAACCCAATGTTTAGTGTAAATTGGTGATTTAATAAGTGATTAAACAAGATTAGAATTAGCAATACTTCTATTAAAAAGGAAAATTAGCAACACTTGGCTTATTGGATACACATCTCATCCTTTTGGTCCAATTAGGATAGTTTAGAATTGAGAAATAAGTTGTGTACTTACTCTTTCTTTCTCAGTTCGATTTGCTTCAAAAATCTGAAAACAAACGCTCCTCTATCTTCTAAAACCCTAGCTCAATCAATCCCCAATTTCTAGTTCTATATCAAAGGGCTTTTAGCAATTTCTTGTAGGAAACATAAGAAGTTGATCCTTTTCACCTTCTAGTATGTTTAATTTACTGATTAATCTCAATTTTGATAAGGGTTATAATATCTCCTTTTGCAACTTCTGAAATTAAAATTTAGGTATTTCCTGAAAGGTCTTAGCCCAGGAGACTTCAAGTTAATGCAACTAACTCAAACTATAAAGGTAAGTTAACAGCTCAGAGAATCTATCTTCAGATTCAATATTGGATGTATTTACTGTTTTGGATGAATTGGATGTCAGATCTATCTGAATTGCTTGGGGTGTTTGCATTTCTTATTATGTAGATTATTATTATTGGAATTCCTAGTTTATATGATCCTTTATATCATCAATTTGAAGTTATTTGGTTACTTGCATGATAGCTGATTCAGTGAGTTAAACTCTTATAATATTTTCTATCATTTGACATTTTCGTGCCATTTGGATTTTTTAAAAATGTTTTGAGAGACTTAGTTCTATAAGATGGGAAGTACAAACAATCGACTTAGTATTACCGATTGGTTTAAATGCTCTTAAATAACGCTTCGTCGAATATAATATAACTCATTGAATAGAATGTTTGAATGGAATTTACTAACTCGTTAGCGAGTACTTGAATTTCACCAAGTATTATGGGATACCTGGGTTAAATTATTACGATTGCTTGTAGGAAAGTATTTAACACTTCAGAGTTGTACTCTCTTTTGTTGTGTGGCATGGGGCTGCTAGATCCTTAAGAGAATATAGTTCAGGTTTTCCAGTAGTGTCCGGAGCGAGCGAGATTTACTAGCTTCTAGTAAATACTTGAATTTCACCAGGCGGTATGGGACGTTTTGGTTAGGTTCTAGTGATTACTGAAAGTGATAGTATTTGGCACTTTAGAGTATATTTCTTTTAGGGTTCAGCCAAGGGATGATAAATCCTTAAAAGATATACTTGTGGGTTTCTTAAATTATTTCGTGTCGTGCTATATATTAAATAATCGTTTGGATCAGTACAGACAACCTTTGGTGATTGGCTAGTGTTGTTTCACAATGTGGATGATCCTTAGTATTAGATCATCACAAGTGATTCTAGTTTGTTTCCACAGTATGGACGATCGTTATGATCGGTATGAATGGTCTAAGTGGTCGATATAGATTGTTTTGGTTTTCATGCCTTTCTAATGTTTCTTGATTTAAATGTTCTTGAATTTTGTGATAAGTTCCAAGTTAAATCACTAATGTAGCTAGTTTACATTTATAGTACCTTATACTTTATGTTGTGTCTTGTTCTCACCCTTCTGAATATTAGAGACAGTTTGACCTGTTTAATTTTATAACACTCAAGGCAGGCCGAGAATTTCAGGTTTTCAGGACGTTTAGGCTTTTAGGTAAGTGTGATAACAGATGATAGACATTTTTGACATCTTAGTTTATCTTCTATAATATATTCATTTGTTGTATTATGTGATGTATTATTTGAGATAGTGACTTATTTTGGATGTATATTATGTGAGTCTAGTATTTCATTTTGTAGACTCACGGTATGTACTATATAAGATGTAAATTATCCACTATGTATGTGACTGTTATTTGTATGATATATAGTTCTGATTTTCAAAAACCGGTATGTTTATTTCTTTAAAGTAAGATTGCACATGTCAAAAAATTATGTTATATATATTTATCAAAAAGAGTAAGTGTTACATGTTAGCATTAGATTAAAGATATATTCATATTTGATCGCCCTTAACAAGCCATATTCTCCGTATTATTAGACGACATTATTTATAATGTTCTTTAATAACATGGATATCGTAGTGGGATCGTTATAGTAAGCATCGAAAAATTTGGCAGAGTGAATTTGGCGGGTGTTAGGTAAAATTAAAAGTGGGGTTTGGAAAAGAAGATAAGAAGAAGAGAATGATGTAATTTTTTTTCTTTCATTCAGGAAAGAAAAAAAGACCTTTGATTTCAGAATATACATAGCAAAATTTCATTAGAAAATTGAAGGGGGATTTAGAACTAAGAAAACCATACTCAGTAATAATAGTATAGTATATGTAGCATTCATAAAATATTTATTACTACTACTATTATTGTTGTTCTTCAATCTCAATACCCAAGTAGGGCCGGCCTTAGGGTGGGCCAATGAGGCAACCGAATCGAGCAACCCCCACGGTTAGACAACCATTGTCATAGAAAAAGAAGCAACATTAGATAAATAATATAAATAAATAAAATGTTATCTAAAACTTGCTTTACCTTGGCCGGTTATGTGCTACAATTATTAGTCAAGAAGTTGCGGGTTCAAAAGTAGGTGATGACAAGATTATTTTTACCTCATCCCTCATTTTTTCCCTCTTATGTTTTATTAGCTTTTTCTATCTTTACTATTTCTGATACTTTTTCTGATCTTTCATTACTTATTATTATTTCTCTAGTCTTAGCATTTTATTAATTTTTTGCGACAAATAATCTTTTAGTACGCATTATAGTAGTTTATCATCATGTTAAGGTAAAATTAACGAGAAAAATTACAATATTTTACATGCTAAATTTATAAAGCAATAATATAAAAAATTATCATTTGTATGTTCATATAAGTTTATTTTTTAATACGTATTTTATACCATGAGAAAGAAACTTCAAGAAGAAAACCGAGGCAACAGAATTAGTCTTGCCTAGGACAATCCAAATCTTAGGACCGCTCTAAACCCAAGTTGAAGCAAATAGATATACCATTCAGGTGCAGACGTTAAAATATAAGCTTGAACAATCGCATTTTAAGTAACGTATAAAAAATGATGTTATATTCATGATAGAATCAAATAATCCCTAAATTCGTTCTTGTTTTCTTTTAATACGCGTCTTCTACTTAGATTCAAACTCAACACTTAATTTTATGCTTCCTCGCATACTTTAGGTTCCTTGAAAATCTAGAATCATCCCTTTGGTCGAAGTTTAATTTGCATTGTCAATTTGTTAATTCATTTCTATAGGCTTTATAGCACTGTTTACGTGACTTATAGTTCTCCAAGTTGAGATGAGATCGATCCATATTGTTTAGCGATCTTTTGTAATTTCATGAAATGTTTTCAAAAGTTAGTCAACGATTTACCGAAATCAGAAAGGGTAATTGTATTCTATTTGAAATGCATAACGTATGTAATGGATTAACTGGATTAGCAGGGGTCTTTTAGGGTTTTTTGAAGGCTTGGCTAGTTGTATGATCAAGCAAAGTGATGGAAGCAAGGTAGGAAGAAGATTTGAAGGAGAAGAACTAAACATTATAGAGAATATTTACAATAATCATGCTATTAAAGATCCGGGAGCTGTCACTCTTTCTCTCCCCCTCTCTCATCACTTATCTAATTACATATGTAAATTGTTTTTATCTTTCCCCCACTTAATGAAACATTGCAATTAGTTTGCAAATTCTCATGCGTCGCTGCTCATCGTTTGTTACTCTCTTCTTCTCCATGTAAAATTGTTTTATTCTTGCCATCCACTTCAGCTACTTCATGTGCAATTCCTTTGAAACACACATGTACTTTTTTGTGCACTCCATTCTTCAGCTCTTCCTTCCCCACGTTCTCCTTCTCTAGCCTCTTCTTCTGTTGTGACTCATAACAACAACCTTCCCTATTGAAAAGAGATTCGTTCTCAAGGTCTAAAGTAGCTAACTTTGCTACTGGTGTGACGACCTGGAATGTGTAGATATTTGAAATTGAAATATTTAATTAATTTTAAATATTTAAAAGTTAATTTTTAACTTGAATTTCAGATATCGCTATTTATTGGATAATTTAAATATTGAATTTAATAATTGGAAATTGGGAAAATTGTTGAATCTGGATGTTCCAAGCTTGTTAAAAATATTTTTAAGGCTTAGAAAATTCATATTAATAATACTGAAGGTAATATAACTTTTAAAATTGAACTTCAAAGTGATTTGTTTAGTTTTGAATTTTTATCGTTTAAATCGATATTTAAAAAAGCCTTCCGAGGCACTATCTCGAAATTCGATGAAACCAGTTCCATTGGATCCGTCATAGTGTATTTTTATCGGATTTTAATTTTCATAGTGTTTGGAGCTGTCGTGTGATCGTACGATATATAAACATGCTGAAATTTACATCGAAAATTCAATATAATAACTGAGTCCAAAAAGCTATCTTCTCCATACGATCGAATTAGGACTCGAAACCTTTTCCATCGTGTTCGAAATAGGGGTATAACCTTATAAACGCCTAGCGGCATGCCTCGATAGGATGCAAAAATTTTAAGCTACGATTTCAAGAAAATTTTAAATTTGAATTTAAAGTCAAATATAAATAATATTAATGCATCGAAGCACTGTAGCGTCAAACACGTAGTGAAACTTCAAACACATGTTCACCATTCTAACACGCGTCTCCTCTCTTTCTTTCAATTAGATTCATTTGTATAAGATAAAAAAGAAAAATGAATCTCTCGTTCAAAAGAAATACTCAGCAATCTTCAAGCTTAAGTAATGGCCGCGTAAAATTAATTCTATCATTTAAAATAAAAAAATGAAAGCTTGGAAATTCTCGTTCCTCCTCCTCCTCTCTAAAAACTGAATCTGCAAATTAAAAAAATTAAAAAATAAATGGTGGACGAACTAGATCCAACTCGAGATTACTTATTTTTTTAATTTTGAATCTGATTGTTTCTTTCGTAGTTCAGCCGATTCAATCGATTTCCCATTCCTCTTGAATAAGAAAAGGGCATGGAGCGAGGAATCGAGAATAAATGGGAGCTCGTGCATGGAAGGAGATCGATTTGGGGTGAGGCATTGAACCCTCGCCGACAAGGGGAGATGTGAATCTCGACTTCACGAGGTCGCGAGAGGAGCAAGCCATCGTCATTCGTGATAGCTAGATTGGCATCGAAGTCGCGTGAGTATGTGGCTTTGATTTTCGAGTAGAGTTCAGGCAGTGGAGCATGCGGAAGTCAATTGCGCACTCATGTGAGTTGTCGTCGAAGTCGAGTTTCGAAGAACATGGGGTTTGGTCGAGATAGAGTTCGTCAGGGTCGTTTGGGAAGCCACTGGGTTCGATGTCAGAGAGGTTTGCTGTTTTCTTTTCATTAATTTAAAATTTTATTTAATAAATATGTGAAGTAAAAGCAGAAATATATGTAGGTGAGATTTGAAAAAAAAGAAGAAGAAAAAAACAGAATTTTTTTATGGGCTGTAAAGTTTTTATAAATTGGACTTTTGTGAACCTATATAGATTATTTTACAAATATATATATATATATATATATATAGTCCTAAAGATAATATATATGCATACCAATATTTTGATTTATTAAGTTATGTTAAAAATAATTTATTAAGGCCGATAAATTTATTCAATTAACTTATGTAATTATTTTAGTTACAAAAAGGAATTTTAAAAGGGAAATTATTTAGTTAAATTAATTTGTTAGTTAATTAAATGGTAATTAATTGTCGATTGACTCAAATACTAATAAACCGTATAAATGTCTGTACAAGGTCAAAAAAATCAACAAACAAGCCGGAATGGAAATGGGTTGCAAACATAGGCAAAAGGTGAGTTAATCTCACTCAATTGGACAACCATTTAAATTTAAATAGTTAAATTCAAATTATTTGATTGATTGCTTGGATTGATGATTTAATATCATCTTGGATGTGGTATTATATATATAGTAGCATGTGTGTCTGTGTGTGTATATATATATCGGAGTGATTGATTTCCCGCATTATATAGGGGATGAGACCTTATGCTCCCCGCATAATAGCGGATGACCCCATATACCGCGATATTCCACCTCAAAGAGGAATTGGTATTATTATATTATGCTAACATCTGTGGATGCACCAATACGGGTTGGAGGGATATAACTGGATTCCTCAAAATGTTGAATTTATTTTATTTTCAATGATGTATTTTATGTCATAATCTGTGATGGGTCTTATTGATTTCATTTGGGATTGAATTTATTGAATGTTATGGCTTGGATTGAATGTATATTGATATTGAGAAAAATGATATATATATATATATATATACAAAGATTTTTTTTTTAAAAGGGAAATTTTTAAGCCAAATAATATAGTGAATTTGGATAAATTAAAGATTGATTTGGAAAAAATATAGAAGTTTGATTTTTAAATTCTGTTAAATAAATTCTGAGTATGGAAATAAAGATAGAGATTTTAAATAAATGAAATTAAAAGAGTTTTGGAGACTTAAGTGATATTATTTAAAACTTTAAAGTATTTCGTTTCAAAATTTAAGATTTAAATGTTTGGAAAAAATAAAAGGTTAGGATTTTGAATGAAGTATAAAGTGAATATTTCAGTTTAAAAATAAGATTATTAAATCATAAATATCAAAGTAAATGTGGATTTAATAGATTTTAAAATAAATTTGAGTAAGTAAAGTAATTTGTTTTAAAATGGAGTTGATTTTGAAAATCGATTTAGTGTTTGAAACTGTTTTTAAAAGGAGAATGAGACTATGGAATTTATACACTAGGTTTATAAAGTGAAATAAGATATCAGTGGATATTTGGAAGTATAAATTCATGGTGGGAATTTATAAAGGAATGTGTAATTTGTTTAAAAAAAATAAAATAGTGGTTTATTTTTAAAGGTGTGAAAGGAAAGTGTATTTCCTTGAAAAACCAAGTAGTTTTCAAAGCAGATTTTTAAGTATAAGTTAAAAGGTTTTAAAGTTGTTTTAAAAGAATGTTATTTGAGAAATGATTATTTAAGTTGGTTAGAATTTTAAAGATAAATATTTATTGAATTAGTTATAGAAGTAATTATTTTAAAAGGGTAATTGGTATTATGATTTTAAAAGATAATTATTAATATTTATATTTTAGAAAGTAGTTTTATTTTAAGATAGTTGGCTTAAGTTTTTATCAGGAAAACTTGTATAGAATCTCATAACTTTTATTTTAAAAATTGTTTTGGCTTAAAGTTTTACATGAAAAATTATTATTAAATTCATAAGTAGTATTTTAAATAAAGCGTTTTAAGTAGTTTTTATTTTAAATATTTTAAAGTATATAGTTTGGATAAAGTGATTTAAATTATTTTAAAATCTAAGTATTAAGATTTGGTGAATTTCAGTCGAAATAAACAATATTTGGAAATTTATTCCGCGATAAAAAAGTAATTTGAAAAATATTTTCAAAGAAATTAAAGTGTAGAAAATATCTTGCGAAGATATTTTGAAGTAAATAAATTTAGAAGTTATTAAGGCTGATGGTTGTTTGTGTATGTTATTTGATAGTTAAATAACCGACTATAAATATTGGCCAATGCGCCGATCGTTTCGAAGAGACCGAGATCGAGATTAATTTTCCAAAACCACTTCGATCCGGTTTGAAATTTTTCATGAGGAAGACAAGAGCTTGGATCGAAGATGGAGCAGTGAAGTGCAAGGGCTAATCGCTACTAATCCTGTGGGTGATTCCAAAATGGATGTAGTAGGAGTAGTGTCTTCGGTTCCATTCAGACTCGAAATGGACTTGTATGGGTGAATGCTATTAGAACATCGTCAAGAGGACGATGAGCATTCTAAGTGAACGTGTGCTAAAAAGGTAACGCATAGCCTCGAGCCTTATCAACCGAGAATAGCTAAAACAAGGGAGGTGCATACAAGGCTAAGTGCCTAGCAACTAATTATGGTATTGTCATCCCTGTCTAGAGGTCCCTTTATTTCGGCTGTGTGGGCGGTTGCTGATCCCAACCGCGAGGTGATCTTATTCTGACTATCCAGTAAGGAGTAGCTCCGGTCGTGTATTGCAGGGGATCTGGGTGAATCCTCGGGATGATGATCTAGACCACGTACTATGACGGGTGGTACCCCAGTAGCCCTGCCATTGATGGAAGTCCATTCTCCCTACGTGTCTTTACGGTTTTGTTTGTAGAACCTAGTTTTGCTGGAATTTAATAATGTAATAATTTCGGCTATTTGAATAAGTATTTGTATTAAGACTGAAGGTTGTTTGTGGATATTATTTGATAGTTAAATAACCGACTATCAATATTGGCCAATGCGCTAATCGCTTCGAAGAGATCGGAATCGGGATTAATTTCTCGAAAACCACTTCGATCCGGTTTGAACGTTTTCATGAGGAAACAAGAGCTTGGAGTCGAAGATGGAGCAGTGAAGTGCAAGGGCTAATCGCTACTAATCCTGAGGGTGATTCCAAAATGGATGTAGTAGGAGTAGTACCTTCGGTTCTGTTTGGACCCGGAATGGACTTGTATGGATGAATGCTATCAGAACATCGTTGAGAGGACGATGAGCATTCTAAGTGAATGTGTGCTAAAAGGGTAACGCATAGCCTCGAGCCTCATCAACCGAGAATGGCTAAAACAGAGGAGATGTACACAAGGCTAAGTGGCTAGCAACCAATTAGGGTAAGGTCATCCTCGTCTAGAGGTCCCTTTATTTCACTGTGTGGGCGGTTGTTGATCCCAACCGCGGGATGATCTTATTCAGACTATCCAGTAAAGGGTAGCTCCGGTCTAGTGTTGCAGGGGATCAGGGTGGATCCTCGGTATGGTGATCTAGACTACGTACTATGATAGGCAATACCCCAGTAGCCCTGCCATTGGTAGAAATCCATTCTCCCTATGTGCTTTTACGGTTTTGTTTATAGAACCTAGCATCGCTGGAATTTAATAATGTAACAATTTCAGCTATTTGAATCAGTATTTGTATATAGACACTACTATAAAATCAAAGGATTTGATAAGAAATATTTTGGTTAAGATAAAAACCCAGCATGTTTATTTGTGACGTGGTCTTACGAGATACCTTTGATTTTTAAAGGATTTTGAAAACTTTAATAATCCGATTGAGTGTGTTTACTTACGCTGGTTTTCCAGACTGACTCGGGTATTGTTTTATTATAATGCTCGGGTCAGACCAAGTATTATAGAGTACAGATTCTAGATGGACTGCTGTGGAGCTCAAGAGACGAGCTAGACGATGAGGCATATTTCCGTAGATTTATATTTCCACTATGCAGTATAAGCTATATATTCAGTTTGGAAGGACGAGATATTATAACCGTCTTGAATTGTGTTGTTGATTGTATTATACTCCGATGATGTAATGCATAAAACAGATATAGTTCTTTTTATAGAGATCAGTCATTTATCTATTATATATTATTCTGCTGCGTTTGTGAGTTTCTGATATTGTTTTCTATTTTCTTCTTCTACCTTCTACTTCTTTAACCCTAATGGTTCGATTTTCCTGCATTCGATTGATCGGCATTTGATATAGTGGATGTATTGATGTCGATTTTCAGACGTCGAAAAATCGGATCTTTACACTTGGTATCATAGCTGAAGGTTAAGCGAGAATCTTGGCTCTGGTGGGAATTACTCATTAAAAATATAGTCCGAAGCACTCTACAATGAGCTTGAGAGTATTAATAGATATGGGCGCGTACTTGTTAGTGAATATAAAAATTGTTTTATATTGTGTTGACTTATCGGTTGAGAGTTTATGGATTCTGGTCGATATATGGGACGCCATGTCATCGATAGGGGTTTCTAAATTCTTAAACAAGATAAACCGACACAATATTGTTTTTAAAGATGGGTAAATGAAATAATTTTGCTCAACATTATTTTTGTAAATAAAATTATTATTGTAAATTATTATAGTATATAGTTGCTTGGTTATTAGGAAGTGATAATATTAAAATATTATCATTTTGGTGTGGAAATTGTAATAAGAAAATAATGTTATAACCAAAGTTAAGGAATAATTTATATAACAGAATGATATTTGTAAACGTGAATTATAAATTTGATTTATAAATTGAAATATAATTCCAGAGTGATATTTGAATATGTATTGAACGGATTTGGAATTTGAAATTGTGGGAAATTTTATTTCCTTTGAGTTTGAAAATGATTTTCTAAGGTTTTGGAGAAATAATAGTGATATTATTTGGGCAATATTTTTGAATTGGATTTGAAATCTGGTGAGATTTGGAATTTAAAATGTTTTTAAGAGATAAAAGCACTAAACTCTTTTCAGTCGTTGGAAAATAACTTCGGTGGTGATTACAGCATCATCGATGTTCATTTTCGAGTTTCCAAGAGAGGATTGTTACCTGGATGTTTTGGATTGGTGTTTCTTTGCGTAGATTGGGTTTGATTTTGAAAATGCAAAAGAATAGTTTGATTTAGATATGTATGTTTTCAGAATTTATTTTGAAATATTGAGGAATTGCTTAAACTCTGGAAGTTAATTTAAAATGTTTATGGAATTTAAATAAGTTGGAAACTTAAGGAAGTTCAAAAATTTAATTGGAAATTGTAGAATTTCTTCAAGGGAACTAAAGAAGTAAAAGTTTAGAAATGAACTTTTATTTGAGATTTGAAATTAAATTTGAAAATGAAGTGATAAATAAAATTAGTAAGTTAAATTTGGTTGAAAAGGAATTAAACCAATTAGATGAAATAAATTAGAAAGATTAGTAAATGAATAAAATTAAGTCGGAAAACTTATATAAGTTTAAAATTTGAATGGAAATGGAATGTAATTGAATTATTTTAAATAAAGGAAAATGAAATTCAAGCCGAACATTGGAAATTGAATTTGAATTGTGACAAACAAAGTGAAGTGGAAAATTTGTCAAGTTAGACTTAATAAAATGAAGGATTGAAAATAAAATTAGTCAGGTTGGACTAAATAAAATAAAATTTGCAAATAAACAAATTGATATAAGTGGGTAAGAAAATGAAATGGAATGAGATTTGATTTGAATCATGTTGAATAAAATGAAGTATTAAATTTGATTGGGAATAAATGTGTGAAAGGAAGGAAAATTTAATTCAAGTGGAATTGAAAATGAAAATTTGAATAAAAGTATTGAGATTTGAAAATTTATTTGGTTGTAACTAAATGAAATTGAAAACCGAATATTAAAATTTAAAATTGAATTGAGTGAAGTGAAGTTGTAGAATTAATGTGTAAGTGGAACTAATTAAGAGATGGTTAAATAAAATGGTTTGAGATAAAATGAATTGAAATATGAAATAAATTAGTAAATGGAATTAATTTAAAATAATAATAATGAAAAACTTCAGTGGGGAAGTGGAGAATAAATATAAGAAGTATATAAATTATTTATATTGGACTTAAGAAATGAATAATGAAATTCTCAAGCAAAATTTGGTATGGAAAAGATACTAGGTTTAAATTTGAAATGAAGATTTAATAGAGGCATATGGAATAATAAATTTTGAATAAGTGATGGAATCAATGCAATTATAAATAAAAAGAAAATTGATACAGCTAATAATCAATTGGATATTAATACGTAGGATATACATAATTTTTTTTTCGCATAGCGATTTGTTCCATATTCGAGCATAGAATTTTGAGATAGTTATATCGATCCGAGTTGGGATTTTTCACTCCATTTTCGATGGCGAACCCTAGATGTGGATTTTGATTGATTCTAGAAATTCTCTATCATAGTTATGGCTATGCAAGGAGAATGACGGTTTCTGATCAAGAAACCAGATCTGAGTCTGCACTAAGAAGTTAGGTGGACGATACTAGTTTGGAAGTGAAATGGTGTGATCAAGTAAGCGATCGAATTTGGTATTGCGTATGGATGACATGTGTACATCGTACCAACTTGAATGAAATAGATATTGAAAATTTTGAAAGGAAATGAATAAAATGATTTTAGAAACTGTGATTGGATATTATTGCTAAGTAGGATATATAGGTGTTTTATGAGCCAAAGGAAATTGGAAATTTTGATTTCAGTAGATAAAATTGTATGGGCCGAAAAGAGGTATGTATTTAGTTGTCATATGAAATTTGATGGCTTTCTGATCTAGCCACTTGGCTTTTTATTTTCTTTTGAAATTTGGAGGCCCGTAGAGGCATTTTATTGTCGTACCGATCTAATCACGCAAAGGAGACGCTGGCGATTTTTTTCAAAAATTTAGGGAGTTAGAAAAATTTTGAGAAAATTTGGAATTTAAAGTTTGGATTTTAAGTTATAATTTGAACTGGTTGAGTTAAAAATACTGTTTGGAAGTTATGGATGAGTTTGGAAAGTTAGTAGAGTGATAATGTGTCTTAAATAAAAGATGGTTTGGAAAGTTGTTAAAAACTGTTTGGTTTTGGAAAGATAGTAAATGGGTATTGGATCATTCTTCTTAACTAGTAATTTCAGGAACGAAATTCTTTTAAGGGGGGAGGAATGTGAAGACCCGGAATTTTTAGATATTTGAAATTGAAATATTTAATTAGTTTTAAATATTTAAAAGTTAATTTTTAACTTGAATTTCAAATATCTCTATTTATTGGATAATTTAAACATTGAATTTAATAATTGAAAATTGGGAAAATTGTTGAATCTGGATGTTCCAGGCTTGTTAAAAGTATTTTATAGGCTTAGAAAATTCATATTGATAATACTAAAGGTAATAGAACTTTTAAAATCGAGCTTGAAAGTGATTCGTTCAATTTTGAATTTCTGTCGTTTAAATCGATATTTAAAAATAACCTTCCGAGCAACAGTCTCGAAATTTGATGAAACCAGTTTCATTGGATCCCTAATAGTGTATTATTATCGGATTTCAATTTTCGTAGTGTTTGGAGTTGTTTATGATCGTACGATATATAAACGCGCTGAAATTTACATAGAAAATTCAATATAATAACTGAGTCCGAAAAGCTATCTTCTCCATACGATCGAATTAGGACTCAAACCTTTTCCATCGCGTTCGGAATAGGGGTATAACCTTATGAACGCCTAGCGGCATGCCTCGATAGGATGTAAAAAATTTAAGATTCGATTTCATGACAATTTAAAATTTGAATTTAAATTCAAATATAAATAATATTAATGCACTGAAGCACTGTAGCATCAGACACGTAGTGAAACTGCAAACACGTGTTCACCGGTCTAACACGCGTCTCCTCTCTTTTTTTCAATTGGATTCGTTCATATAAGATAAAATAAAAAGAAAAATGAATCCCTTGTTCAAAAGAAATACTGAGCAATCTTCAAGCGTAAGAAATGGCCGTGTGAAATCAATTCGATCATTCAAAAAAAAAGCTTGGAAATTCTCGTTCCTCCTCCTCCTCCTCTCTGAAAATTGAATCTGCAAATCAAAAAAATATATATAAAATAAATGGTGGATGGACTAGATCTAACTCGGGATTACTTATTTTCCAATTTCGAATCCGATTGTTTCTTCCATAATTCAGCCGATTCAATCGATCCTCTTAAATAAGAAACGGGCAGGGAACGAGTGATTCGAGAATAAGTGGGAGCTCGCGCATGGAAGGTGATCGATTTGGGGTGAGGTGTTGAGCCCTTGTCGATCGGGGGAGATGTGAATCTCGACTTCGCGAGGTGGTGAGGGAAAGAGCAAGCCATCGTCATTCGTGATGGCTGGGTTGGCATCGAAGTCGCATGAGCGTGCAACTTTGTTTTTCAAGTAGAGTTCAGGCAGTGGAGCATCGCGGCAGTCAGTGGCGCACGCATTCGAGTTGTCGTCGAAGTCGAGTTTCGAAGCGCGTGGGGATTGGTCGAGATGGAGTTCGTCGGGGTCATTTGGGAAGCCACTGGGTTCGATGTCAGTGAGGTTTGCTGTTTTCTTTTCGTCAATTAAAAATTTTATTTAATAAATATGTGAAGTAAAAACAGAAATATAAATATAGGTGAAATTTGAAAAAAAAGAAAAAAATAGAAAACTTTTAAGGGCTGTAATGTTTTTATAAATCGGACTTTTGTGAACCTATATAGATTATTTTACAAATATATGTGTGTATATGTATGTATGTATGTATGTATATATATATATATATAGTCCTAAAGAAAATATATATGCATATCTATATTTTGATTTACTACGTTATATTAAAAATAATTTATTAAGGTGATAAATTTATTCAATTAACTTATGTAATTATTTAGTTACAAAAAGGAATTTTAAAAGGGAAATTATTTAGCTAAATTAAATTGTTAGTTAATTAAATGGTAATTAATTGTCGATTGATTCAAATGTTAATAAACCGTATAAATGTTTGTACAAGGTAAAAAAATCGCGAAACAAGCCGGAATGGAAATGGGTTGCAAACATAGGCAAAAGGTGAGTTAATCTCACTCATTTGGGCAACTATTTAAATTTAAGTAGTTAAATTTAAATTATTTGATTGATTTCTTGGATTGATGATTTAATATCAGTTTGGATATGGTATATTATATGTATTAGTGCATATATATATATATATGTATTGGAGTGATTAATTTCCCGCATTATATAGCGGATGAGACTCTATGCGCCCTGCATAATAGCGGATGACCCCACATACCGCGATATTCCACCTCGAAGTGGAATTGGTATTATTACATTGTGCAAACATCTATGGATGCAGAAAAACAGGTTGGAGGGATCCAACAGGATTCCTCAAAACGTTGAATTTATTTTATTTTCAGTGATGAGTTTTATGTGATAATCTGTGATGGATTTTATTGATTTCATCGGGGATTGAATTTATTGAATGTTATGGCTTGGATTGAATATATACTGATATTGAGAAAAATGATATATATATATATATATATATATATATAAAGATTGTTTTTTTTAAAAAAGGGAATTTTTTAAGTAAAATAATATTGTGAATTTAGGTATATTAAAGATTGATTTGGAGAAAATATAGAAGCTTGATTTTTAAATATGTTAAATAAATTTTCAGTATGGAAGTAAAGATAGAGATTTTAAATAAATAAAATTAAAAGAGTTTTAGAGACTTAAGTGATATTTGTTTAAAACTTTAAAGTATTTCATTCCAAAATTTAAGATTTAAATGTTTGGGAAGAAATAAAAGGGTAGGATTTTGAATGAAGTATAAAGTGAATATTTCAGTTTAAAAATAAGATTTTTAAATCATAAATATCAAAGTAAATATGGGGTTAACAGATTTTAAAATAAATTTGAGTAAGTAAAGGAATTTATTTTAAAATGGAGTTGATTTTGGAAATCGATTTAGTGTTTGAAATTGTGTTTTAAAAAGGAGAATGAGACTATGGAATTTGTAAAATGGGTTTATAAACTGAAATAAGATATCAGTGGATATTTGGAAGTATAAATTCATGGTGGGAATTTATAAAGGAATATGTAATTTGTTAAAAATAAAATAAAATAGTGGCTTATTTTTAAAGGTGTGAAAGGAAAGTGTTTTTCCTTGAAAAGCCAAGTACATTTTCATAGAGGATTTTTAAGTACAAGTTAAAAAGTTTTGAAGTTGTTTTAAAAGAATGTTATTTGAGAAATTATTATTAAGTTGTTTATAATTTTAAAGATAAATATTTATTAAATTAGTTATAGAAGTAATTATTTTAAAAGGGTAATTGGTATTATGATTTTAAAAGATAATTATTAATATTTATATTTTATAAAGTAGTTTTATTTTAAAGATAGTTGGCTTAAGTTTTTATTGGGAAAACTTATATAGAATTTCATAACTTTTATTTTAAGAATTGTTTTGGCTTAAAGTTTTACATGAAAAATTATTATTAAATTCATAACTAGTATTTTAAATAAAGTGTTTTAAATAGTTTTTATTTTAAGTATTCTAAAGTATATACTTTGGATAAAGTGATTTAAATTATTTTAAAATCTAAGTATTAAGACTTGGTGAATTTCAGTGGAAATAAACAATATTTGGAAATTTATTCCACGAGAAAAAAGTGATTTGAAAAATATTTTCAAAGGAATTAAAGTGTAGAAAATATCTTGCGAAGATATTTTGATATAAATAAATTTGGAAATTATTATGACTGATGGTTGTTTGTGGATGTTATTTGATAGTTAAATAACCGACTATCAATATTAGCCAATGCGCTGATCGCTTCGAAAAGACCGGGGTCGGGATTAATTTCCCGAAAACCACTTCGATCCGGTTTGAACGTTTTCGTGATGAAGACAAGAGTTTGGAGTCGAAGATGGAGCAGTAAAGTGCAAGGGCTAATCGCTACTAATCCTGAGGGTGATTCCAAAATTGATGTAGTAGGAATAGTGCCTTCGGTTCCGTTCAGACCCGGAACGGAGTTGTATGGATGAATGCTATCGGAACATCGTCAGGAGCACGATGAACATTCTAAGTGAATGTGTGCTAAAAAGGTAACACATAGCCTCGAGCCTCATCAACTAGGAGTGGCTAAAACAGGGGAGGTGTACACAAGGCTAAGTGGCTAGCAACCAATTAGGGTAAGGTCATCCCTGTCTAGAGGTCCCTTTATTTTGGTTGTGTGGGCGGTTTCTAATCCCAACCACGGGGTGATCTTATTCGGACTATCCAGTAAAGAGTAGCTCTGGTCATGTGTTGCAGGGGATCAGAGTGGATCCTCTGTACGGTGACCTAGACCACGTGTAACGATGCGACTTTTCGACGCTCGAAAACCGACATCAATACGTCCACTGTATCAACTGCCAAGTAATCGAAGGCCGGAAAACCGTACCGTTAGGGTTAAAGAAGAGGTAGAAGATAGAAGAAGAGAGAAAGAAAAAGAAAACAACTGAAACAATAACAGAATCTCACATATCGCAGCGGTACAACATATAATAAATAAATGAATA
The DNA here is from genome assembly GCA_030765085.1 of Allium cepa. Taxonomy (NCBI): domain Eukaryota; kingdom Viridiplantae; phylum Streptophyta; class Magnoliopsida; order Asparagales; family Amaryllidaceae; genus Allium; species Allium cepa. Next base: position 516,916,240 of record CM060941.1, read on the forward strand.
ATCTTTAAACAAAGAACTATATCCGTTATTACATTACATCATATTTCATCATCAGAGTGTACAACAACAAACAACAACAAACAGCGGAAAAGAAATACTATACACTAGTGAATACGCCATGCCATCCAACTTGCCTCTAGCAACTCCTGAACTCCCGAATATCCTGATAAACCTGACTCTTAACTGCCCGTGTGGAAATTGGTGGGCACCTAGAGTTTAGGAAGGAAAACAATAAACTCCGAGTCAGTCATGGGACGGGTGTGAGAATTTAAAACAGTTTATCTTTAAAACAAAGAACAGGATAATTTTAAAACAGATTCACCTTTACCACTTTTGAAAACAAATTTCAATCATTTTCCTTACGCGGAAATACTTTCATTTCAAAATGGTTCATTTAAACCAATTAAATAAATCCTTACCGATTTACTTTATATTTACATTCCAAATCCGTAAATTCATTCCCACACTTCAAAAATAAATCAACGTTTAGTTTTAAACAAATTTCCCTTTCTTTTATAAATTCCATAGTGAATTTACAATTCCGAAATATCTATGAATATACGATTTCCAAATCAATTTCTAATATTCATTTTCAATTTATCTTTAAAAGATAAAATCTCAAAACATTCACTTCAAATTGGAAAACATTTCCATACTTATTTAATAATAAGTAATTCACAAACCCATTTATTTTCAACACTTGGAAAATATTCAATATACTTAAATCGAAATTAAGTATATATTTCATTCTTTAAGGAAAACGTGCGCTTAAACACATTTGTTTGGGCCAAAACGAATGTTACGTAAAACATCGTTACGACGACCAAAAATCACTAGTATAGGGATTCAAAATTAAAATAGATATATAAATCCCAATACTATACAAAACATTTCCTTTCAGAAATCATTTACTATAACAACAGTGTTATAGTCTACCATTTCCTTATATTTCTCGAAAACGTCTATTTCAACAATGATTGTTGAAATCTATGGTTTCGATAGTCAATACATTTTTAGACAACTTTAAAACGAGTAACTTCATTTCATAATATCACTTTCCCAAAAACATATCTATTTTCTTTAATAATATATTCACTGTCCAAAATCGTGAATATACTTCACTAACCAAATTTCAATATTTCTACACATTTTATATAAAGAATAGTTCGCTATCCAAAATAACGAATATACTTCTTTTAATAAATTTCTATATTCAATTTATCCAATTCCGTTGATTTCGAATTTATAAACAATGTCTATAAATTCCATTTCTATTTATAAACTTCGATTTATAAATCTCCTTTATTAATCTGATTCAATTTATATATCTCAAATATATACCAAAAGTCCATATTATAAGTTAAATACTTATAATTCATTTATTTACAAATCGTTCTTTTAAAACTTCACAAATTATAAATCTTATTACTTATAAGATTTCATTTATTGCCTTATTTTCAACATTAACATAACTCCTTTTAAAATTCCATTATTTTCGATTTATAAAATATATATCTTATAAATCTCATCTATAAACCATTTATGCTTCATCAAAGATTTCAATTTAAATGCAAAAATCCGATTTATAAGTTAATTACTTAAAATCTTTTATTTTACAACATCTATTCATTTTATAACTTCTCAATTTATAAGTCTATAATTTCATTCACTTAAAAATCCATTTTTATACTTCATTTTAACACTTAACAAACTCGTTTTATAGTTCCAATATTATTAATTTATAAATATCAATTAAAAAAAAATCTTTTATATACATCCTTTATAATGATTCAAAATTCCAAATTAAACCATTTTATAATTTAATCACTATTTATTTCAAAATCTCAATTTGGTTATATTTTTCAAAAATCATGATTTTTAATAACATAAAAATTTATAGCGTTTTAATTATTTAAACTGAATCAATTCGAAAATTTAATAAAACGTATACTTTCAAAAATCACTTTAAATTTCTTTTAAAAAAATCAAAATAATTATTTTAAAACTTCAAAAATGGATCCGATGATGCAACGACACCCAATAGTCAATCACGACAACAGACATCATATATCATCATATGATAATCAACAAACATCAAAATATCTGTAATCAAATAAATACTGGTGAGGAACCCAGTTGGATCCCTCCAACCTGTTTCCCTGCATCCACAAACATTAGCACAATACCAATTCCGTTCCAGTACGGAATTATCGCGGTATATGAGATTTATAAAATATTATCCACTTAATAGACGGCGCAATAGGGTCTCATCCGCTATATAATGCGGGAAATCAACTCCAAGTACATAAATAATACCAATTTCACTATACGGTGAAATATTCGCGGTATATGTTTTTAATAAATAACCTCCGCTTACTAACGACATATAATGTCTATTTTAACAATCAATAGATTACAATCATCATTCAAACATACATTCAAGAAGTTTTAAATCTAACTATTTAAAATTTAAATCGAAACTATTCGATTGAGTGAGAAGTTCTTACCTTGGTTTCAATTCCGTTTCAGCGTTTTATTTCGAATAAAATTAAATGGGCATTTAATTTTACCCGAAATTTTCACTAGCTCCAAACGACTCCAATCCAATTCCATAGCATAGTGCTCGTCAATACGAACCCGATGCAACTGGTTTTGTCCAAAACGGACCTCGTATGAATAAGATACGTTATTTTATAGTTCGTACAATTTATAATATAATAAATTTTCAATTTTTATTCTTATTTAACCTCGTAGCAAATCTGGGCCGCATGATCTTTTAAGATAGAATCCAGGCCGTGAAAATTGGCTTCTTCCCCCCTCACGCGATTTTTACCAGTAAAAATTGAACCCAATCACGCGAACTAGGGCTCGAGATCGCCGCCACCAACCTCGTCGAGACGACGATCGAAAGATGCTGTTCGCAAGCTCATCTCGTGCTTCACCTCCATGCGAAACGCGGCAGAGCTCGGCTACGCCTCGGCCTCAAGAAACGTGCGCGAATGATGAACCTTTGAGATTGCTTCCCCAACAACCTCCACCTCCATACTCGATCACCATCGGTCAACTCGAAGACCTCACTCCCCTCTACACTTTCACAGTTGAAAGTTTTTGAAATACTTTGAGAATTTGGAGAAAAACGAGTAAGAAAATTGCATGATATCGGCCATAGAAATATCTCATGGCGGCTAGGCTGACAAGAGTTAGGGTTTTGATGTTTGTTGCAAATTAGAAAATTTAGGTCCTTTTATAGAAAAAACGACGAACACTATTCATCCCGGAATTTCCAAACTCCAAACGAAGCGTGCCGGTTGGCGTTTCTAAGGTTTACCCCGCGTTTCGAACACAATGGAACGTGTTTCGGAGGCTAATTCGATCATCTGTGCGAGTTATGGCAATAAACGATCAATTTTAAAATTAAATCGATTTAAACTAATTTCTTTGCGTTTTGGCTTGCCCCGGACAAAAGGTAAATCCGATTGACTTGAAATTTGAAACCATACAATAATATCACATTATGGATCCAATGAAACTTGTTTCGTCGAAATCCGAGACTTTTTGAAAAATGGTTATTTTAACTCGTCAATTAAATATTAAAATATTCAATTTTCACAAATTAAGTTTTAATTCGATTTTAAAAGTTCTAAAATATCGTTCTAACTCCAATATGATTAAATAAAATTTTACAAATCATTTTCAATCATATTTAACCCAATTTTCAATTATTTCTATAATTTCAACTATTAAATTATCGATTTAATTATCCAATTAAATCTAATTATTCGAAAAATAATTTATTCGACTTATAAATTTCACTTGTTAATATTTAAAATTAATTAAATATAAGAATTTTAATTGACAGAAATTCTGGGTCGTTACATACTTCCCCCCTTAAAAGAATTTCGTCCTCGAAATTACCAAGTAAGAAAAAGTTACAGAATCCATTAACTTTCCAAAACAAACCACTCAAATTGGATTTTTCAAATCTCTTAAGTGTTTAACTTTCCCAAAATTCATAATTAAACTTCTTACAAGATCTTTACTAAGTTTCCAAATCCAAGCTTAGTTTTCAAAAATTTCTCAATTTTCTCAAAATTTTTCTAACGCCTTAAATTTTCGGAAAAATTCGCCAGAGTCTCCTTTGCGCGGCTCGATCCGAAAAAAAAACGACAGTATATATATCACAAATATACATCTCATCAAGTGATGAGGCATTCCGCAGGGAAAAAAGTGTAAAAGTACGATTTTAATCCGAGATATGTACCTTATATTTTATTAGCGAGCGTATACGGCTAATATAGCACGAAAGCGAGCTCCAAATGCGAAGCAAGCGCAATCCGCACCTACTAAACACTCAACAAACGGATGAGAAACATGTATATAGACAATGGTATCGATATACAACATATAGCAATATAAAAACTATATATGCCAACATAGCAAATGCAGTAAAAGCAATATATTCAACCATCAACCAACTATCATCCAACTAGCATTCAACTAACATCCATAACCAATAAATATTCATTCATATTCTCATTAATATTCAATGAAATGGGTTTTTAATTTAATCACATTTGATTCATTAACATTGGATGTTTTTATCAACATTCCTTTATTCATTTCCAATTAGTTTATATTCACTAATTTAGATTTACATTAGTTCACTTCCAATTTGAATCAAATTAAATTTTATTTAAATTCATTTACTTCACTTTCAATTTGAATTCAATTACTTAACTTCAAATTTATCAATTCAACTTCATTAACACTTAATGAATTTATATACAATCAATTAACAATCAAATAACAACCAATGTACATTCAACATAACTAAATTTATTTAATTTACTTTCAATTCGGTTCAACACTTTTTTTACTTTCAATTGATTTATATTAAATTGATTTTCATTCAATTTTTCAACTTCCAATTACATTGGCTTTTAAGGAATTAACACTTATATTCATTGTTTTATTTCAATTTATTTACATCCAATTAATTCACATTCCATTTGTTTTACCTCACTAGCTTTGTTCATTATCTCCTTTTGTTTATTGATTTCTACAATCAAGACGTAAAAGTCTTTTACCAAAAATTTCGACTTACAAAACTCAGATTTAAACTTGAAATTCTTCATGTTAGAGATTTGCATATTATATCTTTTTCCAAAGCTGTGGACTTTCAAGATATTTTAAAGATCTTCTTCCTTAGCTTATTAGGTCGGAATTATGTAATTTTAATTTCAGACTATTGATTTGCTATTTAAAGTTTGAAAATACTTGCTAACTCGAAGTTTAACAAGTCTATTGTCGTTCCTACAGACATTAGGCATACGCTGGCCATGCGCAGGACTAAAAATCTCCAAGTACTAAATATACTTGTTTCAACTCCCAGTGAAAATACTTAAAAATCTTTTAAAAATGGATATGGAAAGCACGTTCCCCCATGGATCACGGTTTAACCAGCGGTTACGCTACTATTCCAGTAGAATCGCTTGTAATCTGTAGATTTCACATCTCTTGAATTTCGCCATGGTTGTTGCCATAGATCGCGGTTCACACGGCGGTTACGCTACTATCCCAGTAGAATCGCTTGTGACTGTAGGCATCTCGCCCCTCAAATTTCGCCTTGGCATCTAGATCGCAGTTTACACGGTGGTTGCGCCACTATCCCAGTGGAATCTTTAGGCATCACGCCCCTCAAATTACGCTAGCATACATCATCATCAATTCACATGATCCCATCACAATGATCCATCATGAGGGATTCTAATCCAAATGGACACTCCAACTTATGGAAATTCTACGTAGCTACGAATTTCAAATGGACACTCATACCGAGTTCCAACACCTTCACAAATTTTAAATGGAAGGTACTTTTCCATATCCTCAGTTTAGAAAACATAATGTCATATACATATAGTACTTCATTTCACATTTCGTACATATCATACCTATGTAAACTTACATAGGATTTTCATAATAATGACTTTCCAAACTGATGGTTTTCGAATTTACTGCATATCTCATATATAAGTTCTGAAAACCACAATATCCCATACCATAACAAATAGAGGATTTCTAAATTTTCCATCTCGTTACCAATTTGAAATTTTCCTCTAAATCGATTTGAAAATTTAAGGTTATCTCAAACCCAATTCACATTCATAATCCAATTCATTATCGACTTCACACTCGATTTGGATTTCACGTTACATCGTCAATTCTCAACACATAATTGATGTCTATCGATATATAACCTCTGAGCTCGTACGTCTCAGAGAAGGGTGTATATAGCTAAGAGAATAAATTCTCCGCCACCACAGATATATATTTAATAGAGATCAATTGCTATGTCATCAATTCACCATGTTAGACATACAATCCAAATCGACTATCCGAAATTCAAAGCTCAAATTATATTGTTTTTGTTGTCGAAGTTAAACTCAATTTAACTCAAGATTCAATCTTTTTGAAAAATTTCAAGTTGAACTAATTGTTCAAATTTCCCAAAAATATCTTTACAAGATATATATAATTTTCCTCACTTAACCATTTGAAACAAATTTCAAATATTCACTTTTCAATTTTAAAGAAAATTTTATTTAACTTTTAGCAAGTCAAATTTATTATCTCATATCACCATCAAATTCAGATTTTGTTTTTCTTAACAAATTGTTTAACCATTTTAATAATTGGTTTCACTTTCATCTTCTCATTTCATAAGTTATACAACTTATATTCAACAATTACCACTTGGATTTTATTGACTTACTTATACTTACTTTAATTTAACTCCATCCTTTAAGTTAAATTTTTTCTATCAAAATTCAAATTGTATAAGTTATCAACTCATTTATCATTCCCATAATTTTTTTAAATAGGATTCCAGAGTCTTTTCAACCTTTCAAAACCATTTTTGAAGCCAATTCAATTATCCTTTGAATTTCAAAACCCAAACTCAAATTTTCTAAACAACTTTCATTTAAAATAATTTGGCAGCAATCCCTCTTTTGGAAACCCGAAAATGAACACCGATGATGTCATGATCATCGTCGGAATTATTTTCCAGCGACCGAAAAGAGTTTAGAGCTTTAATTTCTCCAAAACAATTTTCCAAAATATCAAATCCTTTCAAAACACTTCTTTGGAATTTTATTTTCAGATTATAAATCACATTTATAAGTCTTTTACTTATATAATTTCACTTCTTATATATAAGATTATTTCACAAGTGTAAATCATTTTGATTACAATTTCATTTGCTTATACAATTCATTCTTTTACAGCTGTTGTTTTTATTCAACTTATTCAACAACCAAACAATCAGTTCATATACACTTTAATAATTCTGAAAAATTATTCCTTTATATATAAAATATAATCAAGGTAAAATTATTTCATTTACCCAATTTAAATAATACTATGTCGACATGCCTCGTTTAAGTGTTTAGAAATCCCTATCGATAATATGGCGTCCCATTACCGACCAGAATTCACAAACAACTCAATGGATAAGCAAACACAATATAAAACATTTTATATTCACTAACAAATACGGGCTCGTATCTATTATTACACTTAAACTCATTCTAGAGTACTACTGACTCTATCTCTAATGAGCAATACCCAACAGAGCCATGGTTGTCGCTTAACCATATGCTCTGATACCAAATGTAACGACGAGGCTTTTCAACCATCGACAGCGGTCACAACCGGTAGGCTTTCAACCATCCCAGCCCCACCGTGGCTTACACTGATATCCCAAACTTGCTTTTACGGCCAGCCTTTCGACTGTCACGGCTTGCGCCTAACCAACCCCTATGGTTTAAGAAGAAGAAAAAGATAGAAGAAGAGAGAAAAAGATAGTACAGAACAGAAAGAAACAACATAACAATATCAGAATCTCACAATCGCAGCGGAACAACATATAATAGATAAATGAATAATCTTTAAACAAAGAACTATATCAATTATTACATCACATCACATTACATTACATCATCAGGATGTACAACAACAAACAACAACAAACAACGGAAAAGAAATACTATATACTAGTCAATACGCCATGCCATCCAGCTTGCCTCTAGCAACTTCTGAATTCCAGAATATCGTGATAAACCTTACTCTTGACTGCCCGTGTGGAAATTGGTGGGCACCCAGAGTTTAGGAAGAAAAACAATAAACTCCGAGTCAGTCATGTGACTGGTGTGAGAACTAAAACAATTATTTTCACAAAGAAAATCAATAGAATTTCGCTATGCTTTTGGAAAATGAAACTACCATAAGGCCTCCCGCCACACACACAATGCAAACGCAGAATTAGAGGAGATTTCTCCTTATGATAGTCAAATATGCTTACTACGCAGAATCATTTGATTTTTTTTATTATTATCAGTGCATAGTATAGAAAACATTTCGAAAGTATAATATAAATCTTAGCCAACTTACGACCATTATCGTATGCCTACTATAGCTACCATGTTCAATAGCAGGTTACCGCCACATTCCATGGCAGGTTATACAACTAAAACCGTATAGGGTTCGTATTGTTTCTTTGGATTTTCAACAAATGGTCAGGCAAAGGAACTTCCTACACCGAAATGGGTACGCCTCTGGAAAGACCCCTCGAGAACCTAACCGGATCTCTGCTGACACAAGGCCGAGTTACCACACGCTTCTGGGTGCAATGAAGCTGTAACTTGATAACTCCCACAAAAGTATGCCATCCCCCGGTCGTTACCGACCTTTATCCGAGGATCCTCAATACCAACAACCACAAAGTAATAAATTTGCAGCAACCACATAGGTTAAAATCTGGGCTCCATACGATGATACAACCTCTATCCATAAGAAAATGGACATACCTTAGGGGGGCGACCCCTAAAAAAACCTTGCCGCAACATTCCTGTTTCGACCATTTTCGGGTTGTGAGGCTCGACGAAGTCTCGTCCACAAAGCTACGCTTTTTCACAAAGCCACGCTTTGATCAACAAATGATCAATAAATAATCATCACACAGCAACACTCAGCATGCCACATTACCAAATTGGGAGTATATCGCTGATAACCTTCAACTACAAACCCTCTGAGCTCGTACGTCTCAGAGAAAGGTGTTAAGCTAAGAGAATAAATTCTCCGCCACCAACAGAGATGTATTTGAAAGAAATTTGCTTTATATCTCAAAATGTAATGTCAGACACGTAAACATACAAGTCCATTCCGGGATCGAACGGAACCGAAAGCACTTCCAAAGAAGCCCTTACAATCCGGATATTCACTAATCACGTCCGGATTCCCATCACAAAGGGTAATAAATCTCTATATCGGAGATCAGCCGATGCAGAGACATTCGACGGTAATCCTTCTGTTTTCAAAAATATCCGGTCTTCAACACCGGTCTTCAATGCTATCCATTACGTCGTATCACTATTCGGAATGGGTAATCCGAATAACGAGCGCAATAATTTAAAAATAAGCGTAGCATTCAATTTCAACCAATTTACAACAAATACCTATTTAAAGGTCAATATTGATAGTCAGTTATTTAACTATCAATCAATATTCACAACATCACCCGATTATAAATAATCTTCCCAAATTATTTATTTTTCAAATTATCTTTACAAGATATATATTCCACACTTTAACCATTTGAAAACCAATTTCAAATCAATTTTCAACTTTACAACTTTCATTTCAAAATGGTTCATTTAAACCAATTAAATAAATCCTTACCGATTTATTAAATTTATGTCCCAAATTTGTAAATTCATTTCCACACTTTAAAAATAAATCAATGTTTATTTTTAAACAAATTTCTCTTTCTTTTATAAATTCCATAGTGAATTTACCTTTCCAAAATATCTATGAATATACGATTTCCAAATCGATTTCTAATATTCATTTTCAGCTTATCTTTAAAAGATAAAATCTCAAAACATTCACTTCATATTGGAAATACGTTTCCATACTTATTAAATAATAAGTAATTCACAAAACTTTTTTATTTTCAACATTTTGAAAATATCCAATATACTTGAATTCAAATTAAGTATATATTTTATTCTTTAAGGAAAACTTCCCTTAAGCAATTTTATTTGGGTCAAACGAATGTTGCGTAAAACATCGTTATGACAACCCAAAAATCACTAGTATAGGGATTCAAAATTAAGATAGATATATAAATCCCAATACTATATAAAATATTTCCTTTCGGAAATCATTTACTATAACAACAGTGTTATAGTCCACCATTCTTTAAGGAAAACTTCCCTTAAGCACTTTGATTTGGGTCAAAACGAATGTTGCGTAAAACATTGTTACGACAACCCAAAATCACTAGTATAGGGATTCAAAATTAAGATAGATATATAAATCCCAATACTATATAAAATATTTCCTTTCGGAAATCATTTACTATAACAACAGTGTTATAGTCCACCATTTCCTTATTTCTCGAAAACGTCTATTTCAACAATGAATATTGAAATCTATGTGTTCGATATTTAATGCATTTTAAAACATCTTTAAATCGTTTTAAATTCTATTTAAAACGTCACTTCCCCAAAACATTTCTTTAATATATATTCACTGTCCAAAATCGTGAATATACTTCATTAACCAAATTCAACATTTTCTACACATTTTATCTAAAGGATTTTCCACTATCCAAAATCGTGGATATATTTCCTATAATAAGCTATAATAATTAACTTATCAAAATAAGTCGATTTCGGATTTATAAAACAACGTTTATATATTCCACTTATATTTATTTTATAAAAACTTCCACTTATAAAATCCCTTAATGGACAAATTCTACTTATATCTCATTTAAATGCCAAAATCCAATTAATAAGTAATTACTTATAAATCCTTTATTTTACAAAATCTATTCATTTTATAAGCTCACAATTTATAAATCTGTAAATCTCATTCACTTATGAAATCCGTTTATACTTCATTTTAACACTTATAAAAACTCGTTTTATAATTCCAATATTTTTAATTTATAAATATCAATTTCATAAACCTTCTATATAAACCGTTTATAATAATTCAAAAATCCCAATTTAAACCATTTTACAAATTTATCAACTATTTATTTCAAAAATCACATTTCGGTTATATTTCACAAAAATCATAATCTTTATAACATTAAAATTATAATGTTTATTTATTTAAAATAAATCAATTCCAAAATTAAATTTTATTATGAAATCTCAACTTAAATTTTCAAAAATCCAATTTTATTTATTTTCGGCATCTAATGATACCAAAAATATATTCTGCTAAATTTTAGCCTTTAACGATCTCAATCACAAAGGTAATCACAAAGATTATAAATAGATCAACACACAACATTGAAACCAATTCAATCATTTGAGGAATCCAGTTGGATCCCTCCAACCTGTTTCCCTGCATCCACAGATGTTAGCACAATACCAATTCCGCTGCAAGACGGAATATCGCGGTATATGGGATTTATAAAATACTATCCGCTATTATGCGGCGCAATAGGGTCTCATCCGCTATATAATGCAGGAAAATCAACTCCAAGTACATATATAATACCAATTCCAATCAAGATGGAATTATCGCGGTATATGTTTTTAATAAATAACCTCCGCTTACTAACGGCGCATAATGTCTATTTTAACAATCAATAGATAACAATCATCATTCAAACATATAATCAAGCAATTTTAAATATAACTATTTAAAATTTAAATCGAAACAATCGATTGAGTGAGAAGTTCTTACCTTGATTTCGATTCAGTTTTCGCGTTTTATTTCGAATAAAATTAAACATGCGTTTAATTTTACCCGAAATTTTCACTAGCTCCAAACGACTCCAATCCAGTTCCATAGCGTAGTGCTCATCCATACGAACCCAACGCAAGTTGTTTCGTAATTTTTCGACCTCGTATGAAGAAGTTATACACGTTGAAAGTTTGTACAAATTATAATTACAAAACAATTAACTTTTTATTTAATTTTTAAACTCCCTCACATCAGAGCCGTTTGTTTCTATAGTTTGCATCTGGGCCGCATCTCCCCTCCTTCACCCTCACATTTTCTTGCTCCAGGTCATAAACGTTGAAACCTAACCCAACATCACCATTTAGGGTTTGAAATCGCGCCACCTACATCGCTCGAAACTTCATCATTCCACCACCACGCTGAAGACCATCATGCGAGCTACCCACGCCTGCAAGGGTGTTGAATTCGGCCCCATCTTCATCTTGAAAAGCATGCACGAAAATACCCCCTTCAAGCTCGATTTGCCGTCAATCCACACAACAATATCCAATCATAGCCGTTGGATTGATGGAGGAGGATGTACTCTACAACATTGCAGTTGGAAGTTTTGTGTGAAAGTTGATGGATGAGGAGATCGGAGGGAAGGAAGAACGAAGCTTTCTGGCCGTTGGAGAGGAAAATGGCGGCTGGTGATAGTAAACTAGGGTTTAGAGCTAATGAAAGAATAAGGGTTCCTTTTATAGAAATTCACCGGAAAAAACACTATTCACTTGATTTTCCAAACTCCAAATCTCGCGTGGTGACCGGTGTTTCTAGGGTTGACCCCACGTTCCGGACACAATGGAATAGGTTTCGAAAGCTAATTCGATCATCTGTGCGAGTTACGGCAACAAACGATCGATTTAAAATTAAACCGATTAAACGATTTTCTATGCGTTTTGGCTCGCCCCGGACAAACGATAAATTCGATTGACTTGAAATTTGAAATCTTACAATAATATAACATTATGGATCTGATGAAACTGGTTTCGTCGAAATTCGAGACTGTTTGAAAAATGGCTATTTTAACACATTAATTAAATATTAAAATATTCAATTTTCACAAATAAACTTCAAATTCGATTTTAAAAGTTCTATAACGTTATTCTAACTCCAATATGATATAACAAAACTTTCCAAATCATTTTTAATCATTTTAAACCCAAGTTTCAATTATTTCTGTAATTTCAACTATTAAATTATCGATTTAATTATCCAATTAAATCCAGATATTCGAAAAATAAATTATTCGACTTATAAATTTCACTTATTAATATTTAAAATCAATTAAATATACAAATTTTAATTAATAGAAATTCTTGGTCGTTATATAAAGCGTGGCTTTGATCATCAAATGCTCAACAGCATTTCGTATGCCACATTACCAATTTGGGAATGTATCACTAGTAACCATCAACTACATAACATCTAAGGGTGTTAAGCTAAGAGAATAAATTCTCCGCCACCAACGAAAATATATTTGATAGAAACCAGCTTTACATCTCAAATTGTAACGTCAGACACACCTCCATACAAGTCCGTTCCGGGATCGAACGGAACCGAAGGCACTTACAAAGAAGTCCTTGCAATCCGGATATTCACTAATCACGACCGGACTTCCCATCACAAAGGGTAATAAATTTCTATATCGGGGATCAGCCGATGCAGAAACATTCGAAGGTAATCCTTCCGTTTTCATAAATATCCGGTCTTCAACACCGGTCATCAATGCTATCTATTACGACGTATCACATATTCGGAATGGGTTATACGATCCCAAGGTCCTTTCCCGGCTAACCCGAATAGTGAGCGCTTATTTTTAAAAATAAGTGTAGCATTCAAATTCAAGCTATCACAACAAATACCTATTTAAAGGTAAATATTGATAGTCGGATATTTAACTATCAATAGGTATGCACAACATCACCAGATTCCAAATAATTTTCCAAATTATTTATCTTCCAAAAATATCTTTACAAGATATATATATAATTTTCATACTTCAAAAATAAATCGATATTTATTTTTAAACCAATTTTCCCAATTCCATTTATAAATTCCATATTGAATTTACATTTCCAAAATATCTATGAATATACGATTTTCAAATCGATTTCAAATATTCACTTTCAATTTATCTTTAAAAAGATAATTCTCAAAGCGTTCATTTCATATTGAAAAAAATTTCCCTACTTATTTAATAATAAGCATTTCACAAATCTATTTATTTTCAACATTTGGAAAATATTCGATATACTTAAATTAATATTAAGTACATATTTCATTTCTTTAGGAAAATATTTTCTTTAACACTTTTATTTGAGTCCAAACAAATGTTGCGTAAAACATGGTTACGACGACCCAAAATCTTCAGTATAAGGATTCGAAATTTAGATAGATATATAAATCCCAATACTATACAAAACTTTTCCTTTCGGAAATCATCTATTATAACAACCGTGTTATAGTCTACCATTTCCTTTTATTTCTCGAAAAACGTCTATTTCAACAATGAATGTTGAAATCTATGGTTTCGATAGTTAATACATTTTAAAACATCTTTTAAAACAATTAACTTCATTTTAAAATTTCACTTCTCCAAATCATACCCGTTTATTCAATAATATATTCACTGTCCAAAATCGTGAATATACCTTATTTACCCAATTCAGTATTTCTACACTTTTATCAATAGATTATCCACTGTCCAAAATCGTGGATATACATCGTTTACCAAATTCAACACTTCCACATATTTAATTAAAGGATTTTCCACAGTCCAAAATCATGAATATAATTCCTTTAATAATTTCCATGTTTACTTATCAAATTTATTTGATTACGGATTTATAAAACAACGTTTATGAATTCCATTTCTATTTCATAACTACTTCGATTTATAAATCTCCTTTAATAACCAATTCTATTTATATTTCGTTTACAGGTCGAATCCAACTTATAACTAAATTACTTATAATCCATTTATTCACAAATCCATTCTTTTATATCATCATTAATTTATAAATCTAAAATTCTTATTTACTTATAAAACTAAGTACAACTTGATTTTAACACTTATAAAAGCTCGTTTTATAATTCCAATATCCTTAACATATAAAATATCAATTTTATAAATCTTTTATATAAACCGTTTATAATAATTCAAAAATCCCAATTTAAACCATTTTATAAATTTATCAGCTATTTATTTTCAAAAATTATGCTTTGGTTATATTTCACAAAAATATAATTTTTATAACATAAAAATTTATAACGTTTTAATTATTTAAAATGAATCAATTCGAGAATTTAATAAACGTATAATTTCGAAAATCACTTTAAAAATCCCTTAAAAATCAAAATCGTTATTAAACTTCAAAATGGATCCGATGATGCAACACACCAAATAGTCAATCACAACTTCCAAACATCATATATTGATACGATAATCAATCAAATATCACAATATCTAAAATCAAATAAATACTGGTGAGGAATCCAGTTGGATCCCTCCAACCTGTTTCCCTGCATCCACAAACATCAGCACAATACCAATCCCGTTTCAAGACGGGATATCGCGGTATATAGGATTTATAAAATACTATCCGCTTAATAGGCGGCGCAATAGGGTCTCATCCGCTATATAATACAGGAAATCAACTCCAAGTATATATATAATACCAATTCCACTTCAAGGTGGAATATCGCGGTATATGTGTGTAATAAATAACCTCTGCTTAATAGGCAGCGTATAGGGTCTATTTCAATACAATATATATATATATATATATATATATATATATATATATATATATATATATATATATATATATAAAAGAATCATCATTCAAGCAACCAATCACTCAATCAACAATTTTAAATCTAACTATTTAAAATTTAAATAAAACCCTTTTGAGTGAGAAGTTCTCACCTTTGCTATTTATTTTGCAATCCATTTCCATCCTGACTCAATTTTCTTGATTTATACCTTGTATAAATATTTACACAATTTATTAATTTTCGAATCAATCGAACAATTTAATTTCCGTTTAATAGTTTCGTTTGGCTGATAATTCTTTTTAAATCAATTTTCTCCTTTAATTAAATTTATTTAACTAATTATTTTATTTTAAATTAATATCTTTATTTTAAATCAATTTCTTTTAATAAATTTGTTTAACTAAATTTTTTAGTTTAAAACTAAATTTTCTTCTTTAATCATTTTCTAAAATAAATAAGTAATTTAAACAAATTCATCTTCCTTTTGGAAAAAAATATATATATAAACTGCATTTATATTTTGTTGTATTCTCTTTCTGTAACTATATATAAAATTCCATATTTAACTTGTATAGGTAGATATTAAAAAAAGAAATATTTTTCATACTTTACTGGAAAAAATAAAATTCTACACGCATATATTTTAAATTAAAATTAACAACACAATTTATACCTTACTGTTTTAAAATAAAATAAAAATATGTGTCCATCAGTTTTTTTTGTTTTACTGTAAATCAAAATTTAATACACGTATATTTTTCTTTATATACCTACTAATTTAATCCAAATTAAAACAATATTTTATACCTTACTGCATAATAACAGGTCACCACCATCACCAGCTTGCCGATGCAGTCGCGCCCTAGCACGAGCCTCCACGCGCGCACGCATTGACCACTGCCTCGCCTTGCTTGCTCGAGCCACCGCGACTAGCTCACGAGTCTTCCTCCAGTTGCGAGCCTCCTGCTTCACCGAACTCGAGTTCTCCTCGCCGCCGTCGCCGTGTTGAAGCCCTAAATCGCCACATCAACCCTTGCTCGCATCGCCGCCTAACTCGGCTCCATCTCTCGAGCGCTCTCCTCTTTCCGAGTTGAAGCAACTCACAGCCGTTCGCGACGAGCGAAACGAACGAATCTCGTTCGATATTTGCTTCGTAAATTTTTTTTCCTCTGAAAACGAAATCGTGGATCTGGAAGAAGAGAAGAAAGAAGGGATTCAAATTGAATTTGGGAACGAAGAGATTAAAAAGAGCGGCCATTCAAATTTTCTAAACTGAAATGCTCGGCCATTATAATTTCGTTTGATTTTGCTTTTGAAAACTGAAGAGGGAGAGGATTATTTAAAAATTGGTAGAGACATTTTTTTACACGATCTCTTCGTGATTTTCTGCTTGATTTAAGGCATGATTTTAGGAACGAAAGTGGCTGATGTTGACCAAATTTAAAATTTAAATTTAAATCGAATTCGATTTAATTTTAATGCGTTTACTTACCGTGTGCTCACATAACAACTCCGAAAAATACGCAATTTGAAATCCAATAATAATTCAATACTACGGATCTAATGGAACTGGTTTCGTCGAATTCCGAGACTGTCTCTCGGACGGCTATTTTTAAATATCGATTCAAACAATATAATTTCAAAACTGATCAAAACAGTTTCAATTTCAATTCTGAAGCTTCTATTATCTTCAGTATTATCAATGTGAATTTTACAAGCCTTTGAAATATTTTAAATCAGCTCAAAACTGAAGATTCAAATTTTTGTTCAACTTTCAATAGATTAAATTTTATAATTTAATCGCCAAATTCATTCTGATAATTTGAAATTCAAGTCAAACCATCATTCAAATATTTAAAATTAATTAAATATTTCATTTTCAAATGTTCAAAATTTCTTCGACTTCCGAAAACCGATTAATGCTCGAGTCTGATACTTGCATTTATCCAATTTCACAGTTGCATACTGCATGTCGCCATTCCGGCTGTTACAGTTCCATTTGGATCATTTGAGATGAGTTTCTAGCTTGCATTGCTTTGTGTATACATTCATTCATGTATGTAAGTTATTGCATTGTGAACGGTTGAGTTACTTGCGGCTGTTTGGGCATTGCCTCCAGGCATTTCATGTAGTTTGGTTTATATTGTATTAATTGTTATCAGTTGCCTCTGGTTTCATTTGTTTCAGAACTTCTTATAGGACTGCTCTTGTCATTCCACTGGCATCACTGGTGCATCACTTGACTTAGGCATATGCATTTATGTTGAGTGCCATTTCATTCTCTTCTCTGTCATGTTTATATTGAACTAGTTGACACTTGATTCTTGAGTTTTGGCCATTTGAACTTGAGTTGAATCCAGCTAGTAGCTCGGATTTAACCTTGTGCTGATTTCTATTTTATCACTGTAGTGGCGAGGTAATGCACGCGTGCGTGTACTGCAGCCACACAATATTAACTTTTGTGATATTTCAATTGTTTAAATTGTTTTGTTTATCCAATTCAATATTTTTGAATTGTATTTTGATTTGATTTGAATTCGACCGCCTTTTTCTTTGCGAACTCAATTCGGGTTTTTGTTGTTAGTCATAGTTGGTATCAGAGCATGGGGTTTATGGACATAATATAAAACATAACTTAGATGGAACATGTGTTACAACTATTTGTCGATGTTTTATTTGTGTTTTGAGTCAAAACTAAAGTTTTGAAATTTTGATGAAATTTTTAAATATCTTTATTTAAAAATAAAAGTGAATTGGTGTTTTGATGATTTGATTGAATTGTGTTTGTTTATCAAAGTGCGCAGCGAAAACAGTGAGACTGCTTCGCTGAGTACAGCTGATGATTATTTTGATTTAAAAATCAAAATATGAAATTTAAATAAATTTCATTTGTTGTTTACATAACTGTGTTTATTTTGTTTTCTTTGAAAATTTCGAATTCGATTTGAGGATTCGAAGCGATTGCAGTTATGTGAATTTGTTGAGATTTTTGCTGTTTTAGAATTATCTTCATTGAAGATATATTTGAATGATTTCTTTGTTCATTTTGTGGTGTACGTGCAAATTTGAGTTGCACGATACTGCATTAATTTTACGTTGAACCGATGTTTGGTTTTAACGTATTTTGTTACCGTTATTTTTATAACGGGATTTTTACATCGATGCTAAATTTTTGAAGCACGGTGTTTTGTTGACATTTTGATGAATGAAAATTCTCTGGTGTTATATTTTGATGCAAATTATTTTGATGAGACTTTGACATATGAATATTACTGTCGCTTTGGCTTCAGTAACCGTCAAGTTTTAAAGTGGGTTTTCAAGCGGTTATTCCGCAATGCTGATTTTGTCGTCCGTTTTTACGGTATTTTGATTAGTGCAACTTCCTTGTCGAAGTTGCTACTGATGTTGCTGTTTTAATCACGTGTTTTAAAAATTGTTTCAAAATAAAAATTGTTTTCAAAATTTTTACAGTTTACGCTTTCAAAAGAATGAGGAAGCGATTTAAACGTTTCAGCAAAATCGAGGACTATGACCCCTTTCTTTTACTGATTCGCTTAATTCCGGACTTGTCCGTTTGAGAATGTAAATTATTACTTTTATAAAATAAATGAAATTTTTTTAGAAGTTTTGCAGTTTGCGCTTTCAAAAGATTTCTTTGGCGTTTGTATTCCCGATTTTTATTTCTCTAGCTTAACCAGTTTATGTTAGAAAAATAAGTGTTATTGACGACTTTAATTATGAAAATTGCGGGGACGCAATTTCTATAAGGAGGGGAGTCTGTAACAACCCTGGGATTTTTGTAACAATAAATTATCGTCGAATGACGATTTAATTTGGTTGCTAATTGCTTTTGGCATTTAACCAATCGAAATTCATTTAAAAATTTAATTAATGTTGTTGGGCTTTAAAAATTAATTTTAGCCCATATTTTGTTTGATGCCGTGATAAATCCAATACCCGTTCCCCTTTTTATTTCATTGGAAAACCCTAAACCTAAAAATCAAAAGCACACGAACGAGATTAAATATGGCGGCTCGTTCGTATTCGTTCCTCTTCTTCAAATTAGGGCTTTGAAAATATTTAAAGAGGCCGATGTCAATTTCTTTGATCAATTCTTTGATGCGCGCTCTAGAAAGCAAGGTGAGTAATTTTTAATTACTCACATCTAATTCGACTTTATACACACACACACACGTGGTTTTGTGATTTCCGCGGTGTTGAATTTTTGGATACTTTGACTTCGGTCGCTTTGGTTTTGTGATAGTGTTTTGAATTCGACCGCCTTTTTCTTTGCGAACTCAATTCGGGTAACGATCCAGAATTTTGAACAATTTAAATTGAAAATATTTAATTAATTTTAAATATTTGAATAACTGTTTAGCTTGAATTCTCAATATAACTATGAATATACCGATTAAATTTTAGAATTTAATCTATTGAAAGTTGAATAAAAATTTGAATCTTCAATTTTAAGCTGATTAAAAAATATATATATTTCCAAGGCTTGTAAAATTCATATTGATAGTATTTAAGGTAATAGAAGCTTCAGAATTGAATTATACAGTTATTTGTTCAGTTTTGAAATTATATCGTTTGAATCGATATTTAAAAATAGCCTTTCGAGGCACAGTCTCGGAATTCGACGAAACTAGTTCCATTGAGTCCGTAATATTGAATTATTATCGGATTTCAAATTTCATATTATTCGGAGTTGTTTTGTGAGCACATGGTAAGTAAACGCGTTGAAATTTTAAATGAATTCAACTTAAATTTAAATTTGAAATTGGTCAACATCAGCACTTTGGCCTCAACTCAAAACACTGTAGCTAGGTAAGGCAAACACGTTCATTTCAAATCATTGTTCCCCACATCGTGCACGCGACATACCCCGTCATCTCAAAGCATGGCCGCGTACTTTTTTTTTTCTCGTTCAAAATAAATAAATGGCCGAAGCCTAGAAATCAAAAGAAGAATTTTTTTTTGTTCCTCTCGTTCCTTCATTTTTTGTTCGATTCCTTCCCCCCTCGTTCCCAATTCAAAATCGCGTCTCTTCTTCATTTACAAATCGAAAGTCAGAGGTACAAAATAGCCGCTTCCTTTATCCATTTCAATTCGAAATCCCTCTTCAACAATTTTCTCAGACCGAAAAAAAAGAAAAGAAAAGAAAATCAATGGCGGCGGCATTCGCGACGCCGTGGGTTCTCGAGCACGAGATGGCATCGCGTGTTGTCGCGAAGTCGAGGGAGGAGCAGCGGCTCGTGTGGGGATATCGCGATCGAGTGTCGATCTGGGGATTCGAATCAGGGCAGTGGCGTGTTCAAGGTGTTGAAGCAGGGAGGAGTGCTCGCGCGTGCTTAGGGAGGCGCCAAGTTCGTCAAATCGCGATGGATAAGGCAGCGACGATGAGGCTTTGGGGTCGCGATCGAGGCGTTCACGATGTTGTACTCATGGAGTTCTTCGGCAAGCAGGGGGGTTCACGACAACGCCTAGGGTTTCGCGATCGAGTTTTGGGGCACATCATCATCGTGGTCGAGGCTAGGTTGGGGGAGAGGCGGCCTATGATTCGCAAGCGTTCGAGGTGAGGTTTTGCAGCTTCCTCGATTTAAATTTATTTAATCTATATACAAATTTAGATACATGAAACAAAAAAGTAATATATATATTTACAGTAAAGTGAAATTATTTTTGTTATTTACTGAGAAAAAATATAAGTAGATACAGAAAGATAAAACAAAAAAGCATAAATGCAGAAATTTTATACTGTTACATCATGTTTAAATTATATATATATATATATATATATATATATATATAAGATTTAGGTACGCAACAATTTTAAAATATTTTGAATTGTAAAGTTATATAAAAATTTAGGTTTTGGAAACTATATAAGACTTGGAAATAGAATTTTTATAGAGATTTTAAAATCCATATTAACTATTTTTTTAAGGATATGTGTTTTCAAAATGAAGAATAAAATAAATATGCATCTCTATGATTTATTTGATTTATAAACTTATCTAATTATTTAGTTGCTAAAATAATAATAATTCTTGGTTGAAAGGAAATTGTATTTTTTTTTATGTATATAAATTAATTTTACAAGTCTATTGATTTAAAAGGAAAATTAGTTCAAATTTAAATCACTAGCCCATTTAATTCATTAAATGGTACTTAACGGTCCGATTTTATTTTGAATATTAATAAATCATATCATTTGGTTACAAGGTCAAAATCTTAAAGGAAACGAATCGAAATGGAAAATCTTAAGTAAAGTAATTCTTTAAAGAATTGGGAGTTTGAAAAGAAATTAGTTTAAACCAAGATTATTAGTTTAAAATATAATTTTTGGTTAATTAAATTTATTAAAAAAGGAGAAATTTAATCATTAGTTAGATAAATTTATTAAAGGAGAAAATTGGTTTCAAAAGAATTATCAGCTAATCAAAAACTATTAAACAAAAATTAATTGTTCAGTTGATTTGAATATTAATGAATTGTGTAAATAATTAAATAGGTATAAATCAAGAAAATCGAGTCAAGATGGAAATGGACTGCAAATAAAAATCAAGGTGAGATCTTCTCACTCAAATTGAAAATTTGGATTGCAGTTATTGATTGCTGTTTGGTTGTGATATTAGATATAGTATGATATATCTATATATAGCAATATATATATATATATATATATATATATATATATATATATTGGAATATGTATATATTGGAGTTGTTGATTTTCCGCATTATATAGCGGATGAGACCCTATTGCGCCGCCTATTAAGCGGATAATAATTTATAAATCCCATATACCGCGATATTCCGTCTTGAAACGGGATTGGTATTGTGCTAACATCTGTGGATGCAGGGAAACAGATTGGAGGGATCCAACTGGATTCCTCAACCATATTTATTTATTTACATATATTGTGATATTTGTTGATTATCATATGATGATATATGATGTTGGATGCTGTGATTGATTATTTGGCATGTTGCATCACTGGGCCTATTTTGAAATTTTAAAAATGTTAAAGTAATGATTTCCAATATAAAAGGATTTTTAAGTGATTTTTAAAAGTATATGTTTCATTAAATTTTTGAATTGATTCATTTTAAATAAATTAACGTTATAAAATTTAATGTTATAAAAGTATGATTTTTGTGAAATATAACCAAAGCATGATTTTTGAAATAAATAGCTGATAAATTTATAAAATGGTTTAAATTGGGATTTTTGAATTATTATAAAAGGTTTATATAAAAGATTTACAAAATTGATATTTTATAAGTTAAAGATATTGGAATTAGTGTTAAAATCAAGTTGTACCTAGTTTTATAAGTAAATAAGAATTTTAGATTTATAAATTAATGATGATATAAAAGAATGGATTTGTGAATAAATGGATTATAAGTAATTTACTTATAAGTTGGATTCGACATGTAAACAAAATATAAATAGAATTGGTTACTAAAGGAGATTTATAAATCAAAGTAGTTGTGAAATAGAAATGGAATTTATAAACATTGTTTTATAGATCCGTAATCAAATAAATTTGATAAGTAAACATAGAAATTATTAAAGGAATTATATCCATGATTTTGGACTGTGGAAAATCTTTGACAAATGTGTAGAAACATTGAATTGGAAAAATAAAGTATATTCACGATTTTGGGACAGTGAATATATTATTGAATAAAATGGGTATGATTTGGGGAAGTGAAATTTTAAAATGAAGTTAATTGTTTTAAAGGATGTTTTAAAATGTATTAACTATCGAAACCATAGATTTCAACATTCATTGTTGAAATAGACGTTTCGAGAAATAGAAGGAAGTGGTGGACTATAACACTGTTGTTATAGTAAATGATTTCCGAAAGGAAATGTTTTTGTACAGTATTGGGATTTATATATCTATCTAAATTTCGAATCCCTATACTGGAGATTTTGGGTCGTCGTAACAATGTTTTACGCAACATTTGTTTGGCCTCAAATAAAAGTGTTAAAGAAAATGTTTTCCTTAAGAAATGAAATATGTACTTAATATTAATTTAAGTATATCGAATATTTTCCAAATGTTGAAAATAAATAGATTTGTGAAATACTTATTATTAAATAAGTAGGGAAATGTTTTCCAATATGAAATGAACGTTTTGAGAATTATCTTTTTAAAGATAAATTGAAAGTGAATATTTGAAATCGATTTGAAAATCGTATATTCACAGATATTTTGGAAATGTAAATTCAATATGGAATTTATAAATGAAATTGGGAAAATTGGTTTAAAAATAAATATCGATTTATTTTTGAAGTATGGAAATTATATATATCTTGTAAAGATATTTTTGGAAGATAAATAATTTGAAAAATTATTTGGAATCTGGTGATGTTGTGCATACCTATTGATAGTTAAATACCCGACTATCAATATTTACCTTTAAATAGGTATTTGTTGTGATTGCTTGAATTTGAATGCTACACTTATTTTTAAAAATAAGCGCTCACTATTCGGGTTAGCCGGGAAAGGACCTTGGGGTCGTATAACCCATTCCGAATATGTGATACGTCGTAATAGATAGCATTGAAGACCGGTGTTAAAGACTTGATATTTATGAAAACGGAAGGATTACCGTCGAATGTTTCTGCATCAGCTGATCCCCGATATAGAAATTTATTACCCTTTGTGATGTGAAGTCCGGTCGTGATTAGTGAATATCCGGATTTCAAGGACTTCTTTGGAAGTGCCTTCGGTTCCGTTCGATCCCGGAACGGACTTGTATGGATGTGTGTCTGATGTTACAATTTGAGATGTAAAGCTGGTTTCTATCAAATATATTTCCGTTGGTGGCGGAGAATTTATTCTTTTAGCTTAACACCCTTAGAGGTTATGTTGTTGATGGTTACTAGTGATACATTCCCAAATTGGTAATGTGACATACGAAGTGCTGTTTAGCATTTGGTGATCAAAGCACAGCTTTGGTATAAAGCGTGGCTTTGTGGACGAGACTTCGTCGGACCTCACACCCCGGAAATGGTCAAAACAGAAAGGATGCGGCAAGGTTATTAGGGGGTAGCGCCCCTTTAGTGTATGTCATTCCTTCTGGATAGAGGTGGTATCATGGTATGGAGCCCAGATACTTAACCTATGTTGTTGCTGCAAATTTATTGCTTTGTGGTTGTTGGAAATCGAGGATCCTCGGCTATAGATCGGTTACGATCGGGGAATGGCATATTCGTGTCAGTAGTTACCTAGTTTGAAAGGTAACCCGGCCTTGTGTTGGCAGATATCCGGTTAGGTTCTCGGGACGTCATTCCAGAGGCGTTTCCATGTGGCAATGGGAAGTTCCTTGGCCTGACCATTTGTTGGAAATCCAAAGAAACAATACGAACCTCGTACGGTTTTAGTTGTATAACCTGCCATGGAATGTGGCGGTAATCTGCTATTGAACATGGTAGCTATAGTAGGCATAAGTGCGAAATGCCTATGCTGGCTAAGATTTATATCTTTACTTTCGAAATGATTTTTTCCTACACTATGCACTAGTAATAATATCAAATGTTT
Organism: Allium cepa; assembly: GCA_030765085.1. Classification (NCBI taxonomy): domain Eukaryota; kingdom Viridiplantae; phylum Streptophyta; class Magnoliopsida; order Asparagales; family Amaryllidaceae; genus Allium; species Allium cepa. The sequence continues at coordinate 516,941,388 of CM060941.1, forward strand.
CTTTTAATGCGTATCAAGCATCTTTGACTATCTTAAGGAGAAATCTCCTCCGATTCTGCGTTTGCATTGTGTGTGTGTGGGAGGCCTTATGATAGTCTCATTTTGTAAAAAGCATTGCGAATCTATTTTAAAAATTTCACTGTTCTTTGTTTTAAAGATATATAACTGTTTTAAGTTCTCACACCAGTCACACGACTGATCTGGAGTTTATTGTTTCCCTTCCTAAACTCTGGGTGCCCACCAATTTCCACACGGGAAGTCTAGAGTTAGGTTATCAGGTCATCCTGGATTCGAGAGTTGCTACAGAAATCAGGAGGCAAGCTGGATGGCGTAGCATATTACTAAGTATATAGTATTTCTTTTCCGCTGTTTGTTTGTTGTACAATCTGATAATGTAATGTAATGTGATGTAATGTTGATATGGTTCTTTATTTTAAATGATTATTCATTTATCTATTATATGTTGTTCCGCTGCGATTGTGAGATTCTAATATTGTTCTGTAGTTTCTTTCTTGTTCTATCTTTTTCTTTCTTCTTCTACCTCTTTCCTTTTCTTAAACCCTAATTTTTCGTATTTCCGTTCATCTTGAGTTAATCGATGGAGATTAGTGTCTATTCAAGGAGTACGGATTTGCGGACTATTACATTTGGTATCATAGCTTATGGTTAAGCGACAACCATGGCGCTGTTGGGTGTTACTCATTAGAGATAGAGTCAGCAGTACTCTAGAATGAGTTTGAGTATAATAATACCCACTGTATCAACTGCCGAGCAATCGAAGGCCGAAAAACCGTACCGTTAGGGTTAAAGAAGAGGTAGAAGATAGAAGAAGAGAGAAAGAAAAATGAAACAACTGAAACAATAACAGAATCTCACATATCGCAGCGGTACAACATATAATAAATAAATGAATAATCTTTAAACAAAGAATTATATCCGTTATTACATTACATCATATTACATCATCAGAGTGCACAACAACAAATAGCAGAAAAGAAATATTATATACTAGTGAATACGCCATGCCATCTAACTTGCCTCCAGCAACTCCTGAATTCCTGAATATCTTGATAAACCTGACTCTTAACTGCCCGTGTGGAAATTGGTGGGCACCCAAAGTTTAGGAAGGAAAACAATAAACTCCGAGTCAGTCATGGGACTGGTGTGAGAACTTAAAACAGTTTATCTTTAAAACAAAGAACAAGATAATTTTAAAATAGATTCACCTATACCACTTTTGAAAACAAATTTCAATCATTTTCCTTACGTGGAAATACTTTCATTTCAAAACGGTTCATTTAAACCAATTAAATATATCCTTACCGATTTACTTTATATTTACGTTCCAAATCCGTAAATTCATTCCCACACTTCAAAAATAAATCAACGTTTATTTTTAAACAAATTTCCCTTTATTTTATAAATTCCATAGTGAATTTACAATTCCAAAATATCTATGAATATACGATTTCCAAATCGATTTCTAATATTCATTTTCAATTTATCTTTAAAAGATAAAATCTCAAAACATTCACTTCATATTGGAAAACATTTCCATACTTATTTAATAATAAGTAATTCACAAACCCATTTATTTTCAACACTTGGAAAATATTCAATATACTTAAGTCGAAATTAAGTATATATTTCATTCTTTAAGGAAAACGTGCGCTTAAACACATTTGTTTGGGCCAAAACGAATGTTACGTAAAACATCGTTACCACGACCAAAAATCACTAGTATAGGGATTCAAAATTAAAATAGATATATAAATCCCAATACTATACAAAACATTTCCTTTCGGAAATCATTTACTATAACAACAGTATTATAGTCTCCATTTCCTTATATTTCTCGAAAATGTCTATTTCAACAATGAATGTTGAAATCTATGGTTTCGATAGTCAATACATTTTTAAACAACTTTAAAACGATTAAATTCATTTCATAATATCACTTTCCCAAAAACATATCTATTTTCTTTAATAATATATTCACTGTCCAAAATCATGAATATACTTCACTAACCAAATTTCAATATTTCTACACATTTTATATAAAGAATAGTTCGCTATCCAAAATCACGAATATACCTTTTTAATAAATTTCTATATTCAATTTATCCAATTCCATTGATTTCGAATTTATAAACAATGTCTATAAATTCCATTTCTATTTATAAACTTCGATTTATAAATCTCCTTTATTAATCTGATTCAATTTATATATCTCAAATATATACCAAAAGTCCATATTATATGTTAAATACATTTATTTACAAATCGTTCTTTTAAAACTTCACAAATTGTAAATCTTATTACTTATAAGATTTCATTTATAGCCTTATTTTCAACATTAACAGAACTCCTTTTAAAATTCCATTATTTTCGATTTATAAAATATATATCTTATAAATCTCATCTATAAACCATTTATGCTTCATCAAAGATTTCAATTTAAATGCAAAAATCCGATTTATAAGTTAATTACTTAAAATCTTTTATTTTACAACATCTATTCATTTTATAACTTCTCAATTTATAAGTCTATAATTTCATTCACTTAAAAATCCATTTTTATACTTCATTTTAACACTTAACAAACTCGTTTTATAGTTCCAATATTATTAATTTATAAATATCAATTTAAAAAAAATCTTTTATATACATCCTTTATAATGATTCAAAATTCCAAATTAAACCATTTTATAATTTAATCACTATTTATTTCAAAATCTCAATTTGGTTATATTTTTCAAAAATCATGATTTTTAATAACATAAAAATTTATAGCGTTTTAATTATTTAAACTGAATCAATTCGAAAATTTAATAAAACGTATACTTTCAAAAATCACTTTAAATTTCTTTTAAAAAAACCAAAATCATTATTTTAAAACTTCAAAAATGGATCCGATGATGCAACAACACCCAATAGTCAATCACGACAACAAACATCATATATCATCATATGATAATCAACAAACATCAAAATATCTGTAATCAAATAAATACTGGTGAGGAATCCGGTTGGATCCCTCCAACCTGTTTCCCTGCATCCACAAACATTAGCACAATACCAATTCCGTTCCAGTACGGAATTATCGCGGTATATGGGATTTATAAAATATTATCCGCTTAATAGACGGCGCAATAGGGTCTCATCCGCTATATAATGCGGGAAATCAACTCCAAGTACATAAATAATACCAATTTCACTATACGGTGAAATATTCGCGGTATATGTTTTTAATAAATAACCTCCGCTTACTAACGGCGTATAATGTCTATTTTAACATTCAATAGATAACAATCATCATTCAAACATACATTCAAGAAATTTTAAATCTAACTATTTAAAATTTAAATCGCAACTATTCGATTGAGTGAGAAGTTCTCACCTTGGTTTCAATTCCGTTTCAGCGTTTTATTTCGAATAAAATTAAACGGGCGTTTAATTTTACCCGAAATTTTCACTAGCTCCAAACGACTCCAATCCAATTCCATAGCGTAGTGATCGTCAATACGAACCCGATGCAACTGGTTTCGTCCAAAACGGACCTCGTATGTATAAGATACGTTATTTTATAGTTTGTACAATATTTTTATTCTTATTTAACCTCGTAGCAAATCTGGGCCGCATTATCTTTGAAGATAGAATCCAGGCCGTGAAAATTGGCTTCTTCCCCCCTCAAGCGATTTTTACCAGTAAAAATCGAACCCAATCACGCGAACTAGGGCTCGAGATCGCCGCTACCAACCTCGTCGAGACGACGATCGAAAGATGCCGTTCGCAAGCTCATCTCGTGCTTCACCTTACGCCTCGGCCACAAGAAACGTGCGCGAACGATGAACCTTTGAGCTCGCTTCCCCAACAACTTCCACCTCCATACTCGATCACCACCGGTCAACTCGAAGACCTCACTCCCCTCTACACTTTCACAGTTGAAAGTTTTTGAAAATACTTTGAGAATTTGGAGAAAAACGAGTAAGAAAATCGCACGATATCGACCATAGAAATATCTCGTGGCGGCTAGGCTGACAAGAGTTAGGGTTTTGATGTTTGTTGCAAATTAGAAAATTTAGGTCCTTTTATAAAAAAAACGACGAACACTATTCATCCCGGAATTTTCGAACTTCAAACGAAGCGTGCCGGTTGGCGTTTCTAAGGTTTACGCCGCGTTCCGAACACAATGGAACGTGTTTCGAAGGCTAATTCGATCATCTGTGCGAGTTATGGCAATAAATGATCGATTTTAAAATTAAATCGATTTAAACTAATTTCTATGCGTTTTGGCTTGCCCCGGACATAACGGTAAATCCGATTGACTTGAAATTTGAAACCATACAATAATATCACATTACGGATCCGATGAAACTGGTTTCGTCGAAATCCGAGACTGTTTGAAAAATGGCTATTTTAACTCGTCAATTAAATATTAAAATATTCAATTTTCACAAATTAACTTTTAGTTCGATTTTAAAAGTTCTAAAATATCGTTCTAACTCCAATATGATTAAATAAAATTTTACAAATCATTTTCAATCATATTTAACCCAATTTTCAATTATTTCTGTAATTTCAACTATTAAATTATCGATTTAATTATCCAATTAAATCTAATTATTCAAAAAATAATTTATTCGACTTATAAATTTCACTTATTAATATTTAAAATTAATTAAATATACGAATTTTAATTGACAGAAATTCTGGGTCGTTACACCACGTACTGTGACGGCCGGTACCTTAGTAGCCCTGCCATTGATGGAAATCCATTCTCCCTACGTGCCTTTACGGTTTTGTTTGTAGAACCTAGTATTGCTGGAATTTAATAATATAACAATTTCGGCTATTTGAGTAAGTATTTGTATATAGACACTACTATAATCTCAGAGGATTTGATAAGAAATGTTTTGTTTATCATAAGGTAAAAACTCGACATGTTAATTTGTGGCGTGGTCTTACGAAATATCTTTGATTTTTAAAGGATTTTGAAAACTTTAATAATCCGGTTGAGTGTGTTTACTCTCGCTGGTTTTCCAGACTGACTCGGGTATTGTTTTATTATAATGCCCAGAACAGATGGACTATTATAGAGTACAGATTCTGGATGGACTGATGTGGAGCTCAGAAGACGAGCTGGATGATGAGGCGTATTTCCGTAGATTTATATTTCCGATGTGCAGCGTAAGCTGTATATTCAGCTTTGGAAGGACGAGATATTATAACCTTCCTGAATTGTGTTGTTAATTTTATTGTACTCTGATGATGGAATGTATAAAACAGATATAGTTCTTTTTGTAAAGATCAGTCATTTATCTATTATATATTATTCCGCTGCATTTGTGAGATTCTGATATTGTTTTCAATTTTCTTCTTCTACCTCCTTCTTTTTTATCCCTAATGGTTCGGTTTTCCGACATTCGATTGATCGACATTTGATACAGTGGACGTATTGATGTCGATTTTCGGACGTCGAAAAATCAAGTCTTACAACTGGTTTCCAATAATTTTCCCAAGTAGCTTCTGATTTATATGACTCCTTCCATTTCACTTAAACTTGTATTGCGTTTGTATTAAACTTGTATTCACTTAAACTTGTATCGCATTACAGTAAACATCTCTTGTTAATCCTTTCTAGTAAAAGACTTGTTTAATTCTGTGTAATGTTGTAGTAACTCCAAAGTGGAAAGCTAATAGTGAAGCATGAAATTCATTCTGACCTGTTGGACGGATTAATATTTTTCCTTTGCAAAGAAACTCCGTCATCAAACCTATACTCTGTAGCATCAAGTGAATTATCAAGAGAAACTGTAGATAATTGTAACTCCTATTTAAGCAAAAAGAAACAAAATAAAGTCAAAATCAAGATGAAAAAAATCTCTTTGTTATTATAATAATAGATTATAACACAAACAACAATGTAACTGAAAGATACAATAAACAATTATTTTTCATCTAAAGTTGAGAAACTACTTTTCTAACTTTATCTAATGAGTTAGCGGAAAGGGTAACTGTTGAATCAAAAGGATTATTAACTCCTTCAGGAGTGATAGCTGGTGGACATTTGCTATGGTCCCATTTCCGGTTGGAGGACTATCATAACCACAAATTAACTTAGAGTAAAATGTTTAGATCTCCTTAAGAAGTTTTTCTTTCTCATCTCCAAGGAAGGCAAAGTGGAGACGAGGATATTCCAAGTAGAGTTTTTGTAAATCTCTAGGAAAACAATATCCTGCTAATTTCAAAGACTTTAAAATTGATGCTTTTTCAAGATAAAATCTTCTTAGTCTAACATATTGGCTTAAATGCTCTTCAGAAACAAGTCGACCTAATGAATAGTCACTCTATGATAAATCGAAGATAAATTTATTCTTATAATACTTAAGCTTTCAAGGGGGAGACCTTGGGGTATCCATCTGACCCATGGTAAGTTCCAATAAGCTCCACGGTGCGGGCCAGATCCGAATTCATCCAAGTATCTCTTTTGAAAACGCGTAAGTAAACTCCCACTAAATTCACCTAAGTATGAAAAATCAATAATTGAATGTCTACAATAAGCCTTATATAAAAAGTTGATTAAAATGTCTCTTTCTTCAATCAGCATCCAAAAAAGGGTGATTAAGTCTCGATTCTCTTTTAAGAGAGTGTCACAGCAAAGGCGTGCTCTCTTTAGCAGAGGGGTAGCTTTTTGATGTTTAAAAGATGTCAACACCGATGCACTTCTGTCAAGTCTATGATATTTTTCTAGAAGTACATTGTGCTCTTTATTTGCTTATCTAGCTCCCTATATAACCTGTTCATTTTTGCCTATTTTCTCTCAATTTTGGTTTTATAGAGGAGGACAAATTTCTTCCTTATCTAAAATGAATGATTTGCACTATTATTATCTTCTAAGTGAAAGACATTTAAACAAAGAATCTCATACCTGTGACATCGGGACAGAAGTTTGGGAAGCTTTCTCTTTCCCTTTCAGCTCTTTAACATTAATGGGAGTAGGCTCCTCTTCTTGAGGAGCAGAAGGCCTGATGGATTAAGACAGAACATCTTTATGGAGAGATGACTCTTTTTCAAGAGCTCTAGCATTATCATCATCATCTTTCTTATAAGTTTCGAAAAGGTCCCCTTGCTCACCACCCGAACCTGGACTGGCATCAAGGTTATCGTCATCGTCATCATCATCATTATCATCATCACGACCTTCACTATCATCGTCATCGCCTTATTCACCAGAAACATCATTCTTGTCACCCTCATCCTTAGAGTTAGATTCGATTTCAAATGAGGGATGTCGAAAGAAAGTATTATAGAGGCATCAATTTCCTCCTCTATTGTGGCTTCAACCCCCTGCTTAATTTGATTAATTTTGCCCATTCCTCTATCAACAAGGGCAACATCGAGTGAGGGGAAGCTTAGGTCGGGGTACTTCTTGAAATTATGAGCATAAGTGAGCACTAGGGCTTCTTCGTAAGAATTCAGCATGATTTCCCCAAGTGTAGTATTAAGAAACTGAGATACTCGCTGCTTAGCATCAGAGATGGTATCAACATCGAGTTTTAGGAAGACCATGTTTTTCTTGAACTTCTCTTTCAAAGAAATTTTCTTCGCTTCTGTGAGGGCTTTCTTCTCGTTGGAATTTTTTAAAATTAGATGCATAAAGAAGTCCTTGTCGGCGAGAAGTTGACGAGCCCGTCTTTCTTATAGGAGATCAGATTCTGTCTGGGCAAGAAAAGCTTTAAATCATTCCAATTCGGAGGTCGCATTATCTTTTGCTGCAGACAAGGAAGACATTTGATTCTGAAAAGCAGAGATTTCCTCCTGAAACTTAGAGGATTCAATAGGGATTTGGATGCATGCTCATGAAGAGTTAACCAACTCTTAGAAATCTGAAAGAAGAAAGTGCAATGCAAGCTAGAGATTTAAAGAAAAATAGCAATGACAAGGTCAATTGAAGTAAAACTAACCAAATTTTTTTTCTATATCAGTGAGCGATAATGCCCCGCCAAGTCAGAAATGGTGGAAGGTGGGTGAACGGTGGTGACTTCGAGTTTCAGATAGACTGGGCTATCTCTTCTGACTAAAGGAGAAGAAGATGTTTGCTTGGAAGGAATGCTCTTTAGAGCGAGGGGTGTCCCCAAAGCCAGTTGCATTTGACTGAGAGCAGCTAGAGAGTCAGAAACGAAAAAGCAAGAAAGGGGATCAATGACAAAAGGAGTCTGCTGTGGTTTTTCTTTAGGAACTTCTTCAACCGGGATCTTCGAAGCTATATCGAAAGATGAACTATCCTCCTCCTCTACGTCAATAATTTAAGCAGCCTTCAGAGGAGGTTCCACTTTGGTCGGAGGTAATAACTTCCTTTTGAGTGCTTTCTTAGTTCTAGCGAGAGGTTGGATGATAGATAACGCACCAAAAGTTGTAGGAAAGGAAGCAGTACCACTAACAGACTTTTTAACTTGAGGAACAACTAAAAAGAGTTCAAGTAGATTATAATCAGTAGAATAAATTGAAAAAAAAACATGACAATTCATAACAAGTGCAATTTTATCATGTTACAGGGTGGTCAGTACAAATGGGCGACACAGTAGAGAAAGTTGACGAGTCTTCCAGTGAGAGGAAGCATGTTCTCCGGGATGTATGTTGAAAAGAGGAGGGATTGCACAGAATCCTCTGACCTTCTAGAGGAATAGAATACTTTCGTAGATTTGTTGGAGTTAATAGCGTCAATCTGCTCCTAATTTTACTTGAGGCCGCAATCAGAGACTCTAGTGTTTCCTTATCTTCCTCATTTAACTCTGTAATAGGAGCACCTGACAAAATCAAAGATTAAACGAGAGAAATTATTGAATGAAAAAAGATAATGAAAATCTAGACTTAGGAGGGGAAAAGAAAGTCTAGCTGATGTTTGGAAAGCACTTAACAAAGAAAAACTGGTTCTCCTAGTCTTTGAACTTATTAACCCCATCTGATATTAGCTTCTTTTGGGGGTCGGCTCTGAATATTTGGCTGTTAAGATTGCTAAGATTGACCAGCCGGATCAAGTAGTTCAGTACTTTAGCACTAAGAGAGGGGGGCCTAGACTCCAATGCCATCATCTACAGAGCCAGGAGATAGGTGTAGACATTTGGTGACAATTGGATCGGAGCAACCCCGAGATGAGAAAGGAGCTTGGATAAAAACTCTAAAAAGGGCAGAAACCAACCATGCCATATATGGATGGCAGTGTATGCAAAGAACCCTTCGGGAGGGTTGCTGATGGTATCTGTTTTCTTAGGAGGAATGGCTTCTGCGCCAGTAATGCCAAAGTCGTTAAGGATAGCATCTACTTCATCTTGAGTAGATATGAGTGAATGCTTGAAGTAGCTTTACGTTCTTCAAAGAGCTCATAATTCTGTCAGGTGAAAACGTTTCAGTTAAAATTTTCAAGTTTATTATGAACTTAGCATTCTTTCAAGAATTAGTAACAAACCTCCAAAATAACTTAAGCAAAATCCAAACATGTCACTTCCAATTTTTGAAAAATGCTTAAGTTAAAATTCAAAGATATTGGGCTTTCAACGGAGTTGAAAGGAAAAGGACATCAACACTTAGGAAAAACCTCTCGACAGTGTCAAAAGCCTAAATAAGAGTATTTGTGGAGCTTTCAACAGAATCTAAAGGGAATGAAAGTTAACATTTAGCCCCAACCTTTCGAAAGTGTTGGAAGCATAAATATGAGCAATCACTGAGCTTTCAACAGGGTTAAATAGAAAGATGGGAATGTATAGTGTCACTTTTCAACAATGTCAAAAGCTTCGCTTCACATAAAGCAAGTTGTTAAAGGAAACAGTTAGAGTTAGCTTAAAAACTTGAACAAAATATACACTACAAACCTCTCATAGACAAGATAACAAGACCCATTGACACTGTCAAAACCTATGACTTAGGATTCCTAAGAGAAATACGAATGTCGTCGAAACCTTATATATTCATTGATTCGGAAGATCCTAAGTTAAACTTATGTGCACTTAGAACGTTTCGACAATGCTGGAGTAAGATAACTCTAGGTGATTCGATTCATTAGACAAAAAAGGTCTCGAAAGGGTCGAAGGGGTATTATTGTTATTAAAGCATACTAAAGAAAATAGATAGCAATCGGCATAAAAGGTTTCAACTAAATCGAAACATTTTGCTTTCGAGAGGGGTGACTACACTCTACTTAACTACATAGCCTTTCGACAAGGTTGATCAAATTCACGCTATAACACCTTTCAACCCCATCAAAAGGGGTTAAGGAAGAAAAACCAATGTTGCCGCCTCAATCCCTTTCGAAGGGGTAGAAAGGTCATTTTGTGGTGCTAATTTTTCATTCGTACACTTGAAACTTCCGGGCGAAGAAAATAGGTGCTTCTGTCTTCCCTAAACCCGATTGCAAATCTAGGGTTTTAAAATTTCTTAAAATAAATGGATTAAACCAAAAATGTATTTTAGTATGAACCAACCATTTTAAATTTTAAAACTTGTAAAACGAGAATTCAAATCCTTTCAAAATAGCAGAAATCACAAACATTGAAATTAAGTTTAAACAAGGGATAAACTTGTCAATTCATGAGACCGAGTCGCGAAATTATTTCGAAAGGATTGAATCATAAACTTAAATAACTTACAGTAAATCAAATTAAGTCAACTTTCACGAAATCAAAATTTGAACATTTAAAAAATCAAATCCCAATTGTAAAATTTGGAAAATCAAAGTGCAACTAAAATATAAAAACAGAGAAGAGAAATTATAAAAAAAGAAGAAGATGAAATCTCAAACTTACGTTTAAATCTGATTAGACTTTAATTTAGAAAGGAGAAATTTTGGGGATTTTGGAATTTGTTTACTTACACTCAAAAATTTAATTGCAAGTAAATGGCAAAGAAGGAAGAAGGAGCGTACTTATAAGAAAAGTCTTCAAAGAACTATCGGCCGCTAGATCAGATTTAAATGGACGGCCTAGATTCACGTGGGAAGACCAATAGGCGGGAATATTCTAGGTTTTAAAAAAGTTGACTTGGAAAGTCAAGTGCATCCCTTCACAAGAGGAGGAAATGTTACTCCCAATATCCACCTTTCGACTTAGTCAAAACCAATTTAAGAAATGAACAAAATAGAACAAGTGAGAAGAACTCCAGCTAGACCTTTCAAAGGAGTTGAAGGATGCTACCGCCTAGGATTCAAAGCTACATGACCTTTCGAATGTGTCGAAGGGTTTCCGCAATCAAGATTCACTGGGTTATTACCTTTCGAAGGAGTCAAAGGAGTCGAAAGCATTCTTCTGCCTTCAGTAGCCACCTTTCGACTGGGTCATTCCATATGCATGATGACCTTTCGATTGAGTCGAAGCAGCACCTTTCAAAGACAATGAAGAACAACTCTTTGCATATGCGCCAAAACTTTCGAAACTAAGGGTTTCGCCTTCATTCAAACCATGAAAAAGAAAGCACTTCCTTGAACAACCCCTTTGAAAGTTATGATAAACCTTCCGAACTGGTCGAAGCCAATGTGATCCAGGAAGGTTCCGCATCAAATCAGAAACAAGAGCTCAGTTGTAACCAACATCATTGAAACCATAGGACAAAGCTTATCAATAGAGTCGGAAGCACTTACAAGGCAACACATAGAAGAGGAGCATACCATTCCTTTCGACAAAGGCGAAAGCATGCTTGAGTTATTCGGCAGCCGCCTTTTGACAAAGTCGAAAGCATTAGGGTCAAAAGGTGCTGACCTGCATCTATAAATAAGACCCAAGGGGTCACGTTTTGGGGATTCGATTCTTCTGATTCTAAACTTGCATCTTCTTAATCAAAAGTGTGGTGAACCCTAATTACTAAATTGATTTGGGATTTTCCTATAATAAAGTCATCTTATGCTCACGAAAGGGAAGTCTCAAATATTTTAGATTACTTACTGTTTTTGAAGCTTTTGTCAGTTTCACCCTTGTGTTTCAAATTTCACCTATACAAAAGGTCCCTACCGACACAGTTGAAACCCAACAGATTTAAATAACTTCAGCTACATACTTCAAGCCACTTTCCCCTTAGTTTATGCTTTCGACCAGGACGAAATCTTGTCTTAATCTATTAAAACCTTTGATTAAGACAAGATGCCAAGAGGTCGGGATATCGATAGGGTCGTAACCTAATTCCAAATCATTCCCAATTTGAGATTCTCAATCCACACCAAGGATACTTGAGCCCATGGCTTTCGATGAGGTTGAAACCTTAACCCTAGATTCCTGGTTCAAGTTCTAACACCTAAACCACCAAGCCTTCGATAGGGTTGAAACCTCTGTCCTAGATTCTTGAATGAAGCCCTAGCTAAACAACAACTAAGGCCTTCGACAAGGTTGAAATCAATAAAGGAAAATCCTATTCGAGGTATCTCAACTGTTTCAAAAGGTGGGCTTTCAAAAAAAGCAATCTACTTCAACAAAATAGGAAGGTTAATGAAAGAAGAAAATCCACCCTTCCAACTGAGTCGAAAGGTAAATTGGAACAATCTTATACTACAACAATCTATTCAAATGGAAATTCAAGGAGGATATTCCCATTCCACTCTCCTTTCTATCCACCTAAGAGAAAAATCTAATTCCATAACTCTACTTTTGGGTGTTGACAAGTTTTCTTATTAACAAATTACTTGTTTTTGCATATAATAACTTACTTTATGCCATAGGCATTCTAATTGTCATGAAATATTTAACACTTCTCTGCTTTGGAATAATATCACCGGGAAGGTAGATGGAAGGTAAGGAAGAAATCTCAGTAGTAATCAAGAAGACAAGTAAGGGCTCTAATGCTTCTCCATTTGTCAAGAAAGGCGAACATATTCTTAACCAGTCGTATATTACTACCCTCGAAAAAGTAGACTCCATTCTCAAGCAATTTGGTATCATAGGCATAAAAGTTATTCCTACGAGTCCTTCTACAGAATCGACAACCGTCCAAAAGGGTTTTTCTCCTTCACTCCAATTCACATATGGCTTTCGAGATACCTTCCTTTCCCTATGTTTCTCTTGAGATTCCTAGAGCACCTAAACATCGTTCCAATTCAATTATCTCTAAGTTCACATATCTATTTGACTTGCTTTAAAAATATTGGCAAGAAGGCCAAGCTTCCTTCTCTCAGTGCCGAAATTTTTCATGCCATAACTAGCCTTACGAGAATAAGTGAGCAATAAGAGAACCCTTTATATCGCATTCGTCCTCTTTCAAAAATCACCAATGTTGTCAACAACACTAAGGACTGAAAAAAATCAATTTTTCTACGTCAAATGAAACTTTGAGGTAGGAGAACTTTCTCCATAGTTTCAATTCCCGTTACTTATGTCATATTTGTCACTCTTTTACAACAAATTTTTTTCTTTAGGTTTAGTGTAACATCCCTCACTTGGAGGCCTAAAGCTAACGGTTACAGATGCTACAGTTATCCATAGTTATTAATCTTCGACGATCAAATACGGTAATGTTAGATACATTGATATAACAGAAACACAAGGATATGTAAAAAAAATTAAAACATTAAACAACTTTCACATTCCATTTCAAATCATTTCAACATTCATTAAATAATCCCATATTCGAGAACCACGTCCAGAGAAATAATAATTATTAAAACATATGTCAAGAAAGACATATGAAGACGCCCCCTTGATTGATCAGAGTATATAACTAGGAAATTAAACATCTTTGCCTTTACAATAAAACACAGCAGAATCAAAATAGAAAGGAACTCTAAATCGCTATCATGCCTCTTGCACATCTTCGGAAGCTTATTCGTCTAAAGAGGTACCTGAAAACCTCAACTCTCAACTTACTCAAAGTTAATTGATCACCTGAGAGTTTAAGAGAAAAACATAAACTTCAAGTTAGACATAAATCCTAGTATGAATAATAGTCTACCATCTCAAAGCATTTAGATTCTAGTAAGACCATACCGCTTAGCGGAACGGATTTTGCCTTCACTAGAATCTTATTCAAAGCTTTATAAAACCATATGCTATACGCCTGCATCCACAATTGTTAAAATATAGAAATTCAAAAATATTATGATGATATGCAAACAAGTAAATCAATTCTGGATTTCCCATCCCTATTCATTTTTGACTATCTGTCTCATTTATAGTTTCTAGGGTCACTATTAACCTATTAGTTTTTATGGGATGACTAATAACCTGTTTAAAGCTTATGGACTCCTTGTTCGGTTTCAAAGTTTTCATGAGATCACTAAGAACCTATTGGCGCCCGCTAATAACTTCATCATTCATGGATTCTTCCTGAACTTATTGGTATCACCCATAACTTCCCTCTTATCCTTGTTGTGACGACTCGGATTTTGCCCGCTCAAAAATCGACATCCATACTTCAAATCGTATTCGAATGCCATAGATTCGACCGTTCAAATCCGATTCGCCGGAGCTTATAATAACATTAAGTAAACAACACAGCGGAATAAAAGAATAATACATTGATATACAGCTTTGATACAATATCTGATACAACAGATGATCCAATAGATATCAATATACATCAGAGATATGATACAATAAACAGCAGCGGAAAAGAAAACGATAGATAACATCTAGCAGCGGAACAATATAACTCTTAGATAGTCTTCAAAAGAGAACTCCGAGAACTGCAACTCCATCTCCAAGAATCAATCCAGCAATAGCTCGAACCCCCAATAACGATGCACCAAGCTAAGCAAGACTGGTGTGATCCAAAGGCTGAACTAATTCCAGATAATCCACTATATCTAACTATCTGAAAAACCCAACTCTAGACTGCTCGTGTAGAAATATAATGAGCACCCAGAGTTTAGGAAAGAAACAATAAACTCCGGATCAGTCGTGGGACTGGTGTGAGCAACAAAAACAGTTTATCTTTAAAAACATTCAACAAAAGATTTTCAAAGTCAATTCGCAATGCTTTTTAAAAATAAGACTACCATAAGGCCTCCCGCACACACACACAATGCAAACGCAGAATCAGAGGAGATTTCTCCTTATGATAGTCAAAGATGCTTGATACGCATTAAAAGAAACATTTGATATTATTACTAGTGCATAGTGTAGGAAAAATTCATTTCGAAAGTAGAATATAAATCTTAGCCAACATACGACCATTATCGTATGCCTACTATAGCTACCATCTAAACAGTGGTGACCACCATAAGTAAATGGCAGGTTCTACAACTAAAACCGTACAAGTTTCGTATTGGGAATTGGATTTCCAACGAATGATCAGGCCAAGGAACATCCCATTGCCACATGAGAATGCCTCTGGATGGACATCCCCGAGAACCAAACCGGATCTCTACCAACACAAGGCCGGGTTACCCCTAACTGAGTAACAACTGACCGAATATGCCATCCCCCGGTCCTTTGGGACCTTTCAACTGAGCGCTCGTAATCAATTCACACAATCATAAAGTCTTTTCAACATGAGTAAGTATCTGGGCTCCATACCATGATACCACCCTTTTCCAGAAGGAAATGCACATATCCTAAAGGGCGCTACCCCTCATAACCTTGCTGCATCTTTCCTGTTTTGACCATTCCCGAGGTGTGAGGCTCGACGAAGCCACGTCCACAAAAACATCTTTATACAAAAGCCATGCTTTGGGTCAACAAATGATCATAGAAATGATCACAAGGATAGACGATCAAATAATTGATCCTATCACAAATAATCAACACAATGATCATTTCACAGCAACACTCAGTATGTCACATTACCAAATTGGGAGTATATTGCTGATAACCTTCAACTACATAACCTCTGAGCTCGTATGTCTCAGAGAAGGGTGTTAAGCTAAAAGAATAAATTCTTCGCCACCAACAGAAATATATTTGAAAGAAATCGGCTTTATATCTCAATTTGTAATGTCAGACATACAATCCATACAAGTCTGTTCTGGGTTCGAACAGAACCGAAGGCACTTACAAAGAAGTCCTTGCAATCCGGATATTCACAATCCCGATCGGATTTCCCATCACTTAGGGAGTTTCTATACCGGCGCGACTCGGTGCAGAAACAATCGATAGGTCATCCTATCGCTTTCGCAAATACCCGGTCTTCATCACCGGACTTCAAATGCTATCCATAACGACGTATCACATATTCGGAATGGGTTATACGACACAAAGGTCCTTTCCCGGCTAAACCGAATAGTGAGCACGATATTTCAAAAACAAATGGAGAATGGGATTTCAATTAAGTCACAACTTATTACCCAAAACCTTTCTTCAAATGGCTTAACAAATTACCATTTTCAATCTTTAAACAAAAAGATTCATTTTCACAACCTTTAACGGTTTAAACAATTTTCACATTTTAATCTTTAAACAAAAGATTCATTCACAGATTTTCCAAATCAATTTTCATTTCAATTTGATTAACTCGTTAAATCTTTAAATCAAAGATTTAACTTATAGCCTTCAAAACAATTTCATTTCAATTTGATTTAAACAAATCATCAATTTAAATCTGTTAAAAATAAACAGATTTAATTCATAGCTTTCAAAAAGAATTCATTCATAACTTAGGAAAATCATTTCTCTATTAAATCTTGAAATTCCCCTAATTAACTGGAATCTCAGTTCTTATCTAAAAGTGTTTGTCATTTGAAAACAACAGTTTTCATTTTGGAAATTTGATTCATTTATACGAGTTGAAATCCTTGGGTTAAATTCAAATTCCCAAAACCATACCTTTAAAATGGTTTAAATTCATACAAACATGTTTATAATATCTTTAACCATAATTTCCAATCATCGAATTCAATTCCAAATATTGGATTCAAATTCAAATTGAATTATTTAAATTGGAGATTTTACCGAGTTATTCAAAATAGCTTTTATCTGTGAAAACCTTTTTCAAAAGCTTTACCGTTTAACCCAAATCCATTTTCAAAATCAATTTGAAATTAAAACTTTAATTTCAAAAATATTACATTTAAATTATCTGTGACTTAATCGATTTCCTCGTGAAATCCATATTGGTGTGTGTATAAGTGTGGTCCAGGGGTTTAACACAATAGTGCAACATTATTCAATCATCACAGATTAAAACATAGAGATATAATTGATAAGCGATATAGCTATAACGCTTATCGCTCATTCACAGATTCACAGATAATATACAATGTAAATAAATGAATGAATCATACACAGCTCAATCCACAGTACAAAATATCACAATCAGTTAGGACAATCAATTCAAGGCATCACATATAATACAATCATTCATAAGTATGATTAAGTATTCAATAGTCATTTATAAGCAGGATTAATTAATCGTTTAATCCAAATCAATTCTATTTATTTCCAATTAAATTAATTACTTATGAAATAATTATCCAATCCTGATGAATTAATTTCAAATCATTTAATATAAATTAATTGATCAATTACCTTACTTAATTAACCTCTTAATTTATCATATTAATTAAATCAACATTTTAAACCAATTTCCTAATTAATTAACTTTAATTAATTATTTAAAGAAATTAAATCTTTTAATTTCTTATCATTAAGCAACCATCTCATACAAATAAATCATTAATTACCAGTTAACCTTTATCAAAAATTTGATCAAAATATCCAATTTATAATTACAATTCGTAATTAACCCTTTAATTTCTTTCATTAAGTAATCAACAAATTACATTTGATTATCTTTATTTATAAATTCAAATTAATTATCAAAATTAATTACATTAATTTGATTACTTAACAATCTCTAATTAATTATCTTCATTAACTAATAATATTTCTTTAATTACTTACTTATTTAAATTAACCTTTAAACCAACTTCATAATTAATCATTCGAATTAACTTAATAATTTATGAATTACAAATTATTAAATCTTCATTTACTTAAAAGTAAAACTCATATTTATTAATGATTTAGTTAACACTAAAAAAAACAATATTTGAAACATTGATTTTTCAACTTGCTTTAAATTCATATGTTAAAGTACTACTTTGTTATTAAGAAATTTAAAAGATTTTTGATATTAAATTCCCTTCAAATTTAAGATATTTAAACTTATTTAAAACATCAATTTTAAATTTCATTTTAAACTTTTAAAAACACAATAGTACAGGTTATTGTTAGAACCTGTAACAAATAAATTTTACTCGGCATGAACCTAAAAATACACGAGTCTGAACTCGAGCTATCTTGCAAACTTCCCGAGGATTACCTCGAGTCCAAGTTCTTCTTCTTTTTTTTTTAACCTCATGCCACTGATACACATCAGTGGTTCGTGCACCTGCACCGTGACTTCGGCCCACTCCGGTCAACCACACCGACCTCCTCACATCGGCGATCACCCATCCTTACCACCCCGACCTTCAAAATACACAAACAACTCGAAAATCGAAATCGAGTGATTTAGCCAAACCTGGAATGCACGCACAAATACCACCTCAACCTGTCAACGGCAACTGCTCCCTCCACCGACCACCAGAGAACCTCCACCACCGGCCACGCCTTCGCTTACGACCAAGCCACCATCACCTAAAACCCCGATCAACTCGATCATCCCTAGAGACCGTACTGACCCAAACAAGTTTCCCATTTTAAACTAGGTTAAAAACTTTCAAACCCAAATTCCACAACCCACGTAGCATGATTCTCTGATCCAATAATTTTTAAAGCTTCCTTGATCACTCCTCTAACCCTCGAACCAATCTCGACTTCTCCGATCAAGTGTGTTGCCCGAGGCAACCCCATCTTCCCAAAATGATCAACACAGCCATGCCACTTCTACTCGTTACTAAAAAATATGAATTGAGCTTTAAAAATCCTATTTTTGACTTAGCAAACAGTTTGTAAACCCGAAACAATAATTCGTGATGATCGAAATTATCACTTATGCTAACTTTGTACTGTTCTTATGTTTTTCCCCAGAGCAATTCAATTTTTATTAGCATGAATTAAATTTTAAAATCTACTTTATACTTGCCTAAACATGTTTTGTTTATATACTTGGCTCTAACAATCAATGGTTTGAGAAATTATGTTTTTTTTAGTCACTGTCTTTCTAAATAAACAGAGTGGTTTAGGAAGAAGCACATTGTTTTGATGCTCTGAAACTATCAAACATACTTATATATGTACTCTGAATCATATCAGATGCTTTACTACCTGATCAAATCAAAGATTCAACAAAAGCTACAATTATTTATGTAAGTGTAATAACCACTAAACACAGTAAGGGTGTATTATTCACTTTGTTTTTTTGAAGAACAGAGGAGAAAGAACAGACTGTGACATTGCAAGCCGAAGAATCCCTCTTTGATTTCTCTGGTTTGAAGTCATTTATTTTGTAACTTTGCTTGATCTTTTGATTTTCTGAGATGATTCTTGCATCTTGAATCAGGTTGCAGTTGAACCAAGTATTTATTTAGTTTGTTGTTGTTTTAAGTTGAGATAATGGTCGAACTAAAATGAATATATTGATGTGTATAAAAAGAAACATGCAGTATATTATTTGTACAATAAGCATGTTAAAGATGCTTGCATTAAATGCATAAGGTATGTTGCATTAATTGCTTGAGTACCTTATGTTTTTCAACCTTACCTATTTTTTTCTTCTTGCATTTGAATAATTCGGCTGAGTTATATATATATGTTTTGTTTTGATACTTGAACATGCGGATTTGCTTCTACATACTTATATTTTTATCATTTATTTGCTTGTACTTGTTTATACATATAAATGTATTTGTTTACTTGGTTTATGTTTTATTTTGTACTCGTATTTATTTGTTTGAAAACTTTATTTGCATTGCCTGCATATCTATGTTTTTATTTGTTTGTTATTTTTACTTTGTTTTGTTTACTTTGCTTATTTATTTGTTTGAATACTTTTATTTGTTCTTATTTTATTTTATTTTTCTTTGCATACTAAAACTTTTATATTTGTTTGTATTTACTTTGTTTTGTTTATGTTTATTTTATTTTGTCTACTTACTTTAAAATATAATTGAAATTCCATAACTTTGTTTTGTACATAGATGTTTTATATATTTATTTGGTTCCATACTTAACTTTTATTTATCTCTATTTATAACTCAAATATTTATTTTACTTCTATTTTTAGTTTAAATATTTATCATAAATTTTACTTTAATTAATTATTGTTTTACATTTCTCTTTGTACACATATATTTTATATAACTCAAATTATCATCATTTATAAATTTTTAAATCAATTTATTTATTTATTTCTATACTTGTGTCTAAAGTATATTATTTATTTTTCAAAATCATTTATTTAAGAATTTATTTAAAATCCAATATATACATATATATTCTCATATATACAAATTTTCATATCCATATGACTTTACATATTTTCTATTTGAATCGGGGAAACTCGCATCATTTATAATCAATTTTACAAATTTTAATTCAAAAATTCATTTAAATTATCAATTTAAATTCATAAAAATCCGGGGTCATTACAAACTTCCCCCCTTAAAAGGATTTCATCCTTGAAATTCGCAGGCACGAAAACAACACAGAGATAGCTAGATAGAGAAATATCTTTTCAAATCAAGCTGGATATCAATTCTGCATTTGGCTCACCAAATCAGAATATCAACAATAGATACAAGAAATTATAATAAAATTTCAAATTTTGGTTTTAAACAAAATCATTTTATCGATACAATTCTAATCATTCTTCATATTCTATTAATCAATTTAATTCAATTAAAATTTCCAATTTCAATTTTCAAATTCATATTCATTAAGGTTTAAATCAAAAACTGATAAGAAACCGATGAAGATACGAAGTAAAAATTTCTACAAAGATCCGTAGGCTTTCATTACACCGAATCTTCTTTTTGTAATTGTCACAAAGCAACCAAGAGAATTGAAAAGACGAATCAAAGGAAATTGATAAGAAAGATGTTTCCACTGTTGTTACAGAGCATCGACCATTTATAGCCGTATTTCCCTGTCCCCTATCTCGTTCTGTTCTTACACTCATACTTACTATCGGTGGATAGTAAGAGAATTTACTGAGGCATTCAAACGGATATCTTAGGGATTACTCATTCTAGGGATACTTCACCCTATCTCTAATGAGCTACTTAACGTGTTATACTCCTGAGCTAAAGTTTAACCCTTAGCTCTGATACCAAATGTGACGACTCAGATTTTGCCCGCTCAAAAATCGACATCCATACTTCAAATCGTATTCCAATGCCATAGATTCGACCGTTCAAATCCGATTCGCCGGAGCTTATAACAACATTAAGTAAACAACACAGCGGAATAAAAGAATAATACATTGATATACAGCTTTGATACAGTATCTGATACAACAGATGATCCAATAGATATCAATATACATCAGAGATATGATACAATAAATAGCAGCGGAAAAAAAAAACGATAGATAACATCTAGCAGCGGAACAATATAACTCTTAGATAGTCTTCAAAAGAGAACTCCGAGAACTGCAACTCCATCTCCAAGAATCAATCCAGCAATAGCTCGAACCCCCAATAACGATGCACCAAGCTAAGCAAGACTGGTGTGATCCAAAGGCTGAACTAACTCCAGATAATCCACTATATCTAACTATCTGAAAAACCCAACTCTAGACTGCTCGTGTAGAAATATAATGAGCACCCAGAGTTTAGGAAAGAAACAATAAACTCCGGATCAGTCGTGGGACTGGTGTGAGCAACAAAAACAGTTTATCTTTAAAAACATTCAACAAAAGATTTTCAAAGTCAATTCGCAATGCTTTTTAAAAATGAGACTACCATAAGGCCTCCCGCACGCACACACAATGCAAACGCAGAATCGGAGGAGATTTCTCCTTATGATAGTCAAAGATGCTTGATACGCATTAAAAGAAACATTTGATATTATTACTAGTGCATAGTGTAGGAAAAATTCATTTCGAAAGTAGAATATAAATCTTAGCCAACATACGACCATTATCATATGCCTACAATAGCTACCATCTAAACAGTGGTGACCACCATAAGTAAATGGCAGGTTCTACAACTAAAACCGTACAAGTTTCGTATTGGGAATTGGATTTCCAACGAATGATCAGGCCAAGGAACATCCCATTGCCACATGAGAATGCCTCTGGATGGACATCCCCGAGAACCAAACCGGATCGCTACCAACACAAGGCCGGGTTACCCCTAACTGAGTAACAACTGACCGAATATGCCATCCCCCGGTCCTTTGGGACCTTTCAACCGAGCGCTCGTAATCAATTCACACAATCATAAAGTGTTTTCAACATGAGTAAGTATCTGGGCTCCATACCATGATACCACCCTTTTCCAGAAGGAAATGCACATATCCTAAAGGGCGCTACCCCTCATAACCTTGCTGCATCTTTCCTGTTTTGACCATTCCCGAGGTGTGAGGCTCGACGAAGTCACGTCCACAAAAACATACTTTATACAAAAGCCATGCTTTGGGTCAACAAATGATCATAGAAATGATCACAAGGATAGACGATCAAATAAATGATCCTATCACAAATAATCAACACAATGATCATTTCACAGCAACACTCAGTATGTCACATTACCAAATTGGGAGTATATTGCTGATAACCTTCAACTACATAACCTCTGAGCTCGTACGTCTCAGAGAAGGGTGTTAAGCTAAAAGAATAAATTCTTCGCCACCAACAGAAATATATTTGAAAGAAATCGGCTTTATATCTCAATTTGTAATGTCAGACATACAATCCATACAAGTCTGTTCTGGGTTCGAACAGAACCGAAGGCACTTACAAAGAAGTCCTTGCAATCCGGATATTCACAATCCCGATCGGATTTCCCATCACTTAGGGAGTTTCTATACCGGCGCGACTCGGTGCAGAAACAATCGATAGGTCATCCTATCGCTTTCGCAAATACCCGGTCTTCATCACCGGACTTCAAATGCTATCCATAACGACGTATCACATATTCGGAATGGGTTATACGACACAAAGGTCCTTTCCCGGCTAAACCGAATAGTGAGCACGATATTTCAAAAACAAATGGATAATGGGATTTCAATTAAGTCACAACTTATTACCCAAAACCTTTCTTCAAATGGCTTAACAAATTACCATTTTCAATCTTTAAACAAAAAGATTCATTTTCACAACCTTTAACGGTTTAAACAATTTTCACATTTTAATCTTTAAACAAAAGATTCATTCACAGATTTTCCAAATCAATTTTCATTTCAATTTGATTAACTCGTTAAATCTTTAAATCAAAGATTTAACTTATAGCCTTCAAAACAATTTCATTTCAATTTGATTTAAACAAATCATCAATTTAAATCTGTTAAAAATAAACAGATTTAATTCATAGCTTTCAAAAAGAATTCATTCATAACTTAGGAAAATCATTTCTCTATTAAATCTTGAAATTCCCCTAATTAACTGGAATCTCAGTTCTTATCTAAAAGTGTTTGTCATTTAAAAACAACAGTTTTCATTTTGGAAATTTGATTCATTTATACGAGTTGAAATCCTTGGGTTAAATTCAAATTCCCAAAACCATACCTTTAAAATGGTTTAAATTCATACAAACATGTTTATAATATCTTTAACCATAATTTCCAATCATCGAATTCAATTCCAAATATTGGATTCAAATTCAAATTGAATTATTTAAATTTGAGATTTTACCGAGTTATTCAAAATAGCTTTTATCTGTGAAAACCTTTTTCAAAAGCTTTACCGTTTAACCCAAATCCATTTTCAAAATCAATTTGAAATTAAAACTTTAATTTCAAAAATATTACATTTAAATTATCTGTGACTTAATCGATTTCCTCGTGAAATCCATATTGGTGTGTGTATAAGTGTGGTCCAGGGGTTTAACACAATAGTGCAACATTATTCAATCATCACAGATTAAAACATAGAGATATAATTGATAAGCGATATAGCTATAACGCTTATCGCTCATTCACAGATTCACAGATAATATACAATGTAAATAAATGAATGAATCATACACAGCTCAATCCACAGTACAAAATATCACAATCAGTTAGGACAATCAATTCAAGGCATCACATATAATACAATCATTCATAAGTATGATTAAGTATTCAATAGTCATTTATAAGCAGGATTAATTAATCGTTTAATCCAAATCAATTCTATTTATTTCCAATTAAATTAATTACTTATGAAATAATTATCCAATCCTGATGAATTAATTTCAAATCATTTAATATAAATTAATTGATCAATTACCTTACTTAATTAACCTCTTAATTTATCATATTAATTAAATCAACATTTTAAACCAATTTCCTAATTAATTAACTTTAATTAATTATTTAAAGAAATTAAATCTTTTAATTTCTTATCATTAAGCAATCATCTCATACAAATAAATCATTAATTACCAGTTAACCTTTATCAAAAATTTGATCAAAATATCCAATTTATAATTACAATTCGTAATTAACCCCTTAATTTATTTCATTAAGTAATCAACAAATTACATTTGATTATCTTTATTTATAAATTCAAATTAATTATCAAAATTAATTACATTAATTTGATTACTTAACAATCTCTAATTAATTATCTTCATTAACTAATAATATTTCTTTAATTACTTACTTATTTAAATTAACCTTTAAACCAACTTCATAATTAATCATTCGAATTAACTTAATAATTTATGAATTACAAATTATTAAATCTTCATTTACTTAAAAGTAAAACTCATATTTATTAATGATTTAGTTAACACTAAAAAAACAATATTTGAAACATTGATTTTTCAACTTGCTTTAAATTCATATGTTAAAGTACTACTTTGTTATTAAGGAATTTAAAAGATTTTTGATATTAAATTCCCTTCAAATTTAAGATATTTAAACTTATTTAAAACATCAATTTTAAATTTCATTTTAAACTTTTAAAACACAATAGTACAGGTTATTGTTAAAACCTGTAACAAATAAATTTTACTCGGCATGAACCTAAAAATACACGAGTCTGAACTCGAGCTATCTTGCAAACTTCCCGAGGATTACCTCAAGTCCAAGTTCTTCTTCTTTTTTTTTTTACCTCATGCCACTGATACACATCAGTGGTTCGTGCACCTGCACCGTGACTTCGGCCCACTCCGGTCAACCACACCGACCTCCTCACATCGGCGATCACCCATCCTTACCACCCCGACCTTCAAAATACACAAACAACTCGAAAATCGAAATCGAGTGATTTAGCCAAACTTGGAACGCACGCACAAATACCACCTCAACCTGTCAACGGCAACTGCTCCCTCCACCGACCACCAGAGAACCTCCACCACCGGCCACGCCTTCGCCTACGACCAAGCCACCATCACCTAAAACCCCGATCAACTCGATCATCCCTAGAGACCGTACTGACCCAAACAAGTTTCCCATTTTAAACTAGGTTAAACACTTTCAAACCTAAATTCCACAACCCACGTAGCATGATTCTCTGATCCAATAATTTTTAAAGCTTCCCTGATCACTCCTCTAACCCTCGAACCAATCTCGACTTCTCCGATCAAGTGTGTTGCCCGAGGCAACCCCATCTTCCCAAAATGATCAACACAGCCATGCCACTTCTACTCGTTACTAAAAAATATGAATTGAGCTTTAAAAATCCTATTTTTGACTTAGCAAACAGTTTGTAAACCCGAAACAATAATTCGTGATGATCGAAATTATCACTTATGCTAACTTTGTACTGTTCTTATGTTTTTCCCCAGAGCAATTCAATTTTTATTAGCATGAATTAAATTTTAAAATCTACTTTATACTTTCCTAAACATGTTTTGTTTATATACTTATCTCTAACAATCAATGGTTTGAGAAATTATGTTTTTTTTTAGTCACTGTCTTTCTAAATAAACAGAGTGGTTTAGGAAGAAGCACATTGTTTTGATGCCCTGAAACTATCAAACATACTTATATATGCACTCTGAATCATATCAGATGCTTTACTACCTGATCAAATCAAAGATTCAACAAAAACTACAATTATTTATGTAAGTGTAATAACCACTAAACACAGTAAGGGTGTATTACTCACTTTGTTTTTTTGAAGAACAGAGGAGAAATAACAGACTGTGACATTGCAAGCTGAAGAATCCCTCTTTGATTTCTCTGGTTTGAAGTCATTTATTTTGTAACTTTGCTTGATCTTTTGATTTTCTGAGATGATTCTTGCATCTTGAATCAGGTTGCAGTTGAACCAAGTATTTATTTAGTTTGTTGTTGTTTTAAGTTGAGATAATGGTCGAACTAAAATGAATATATTGATGTGTATAAAAAGAAACATGCGGTATATTATTTGTACAATAAGCATGTTAAAGATGCTTGCATTAAATGCATAAGGTATGTTGCATTAAATGCTTGAGTACCTTATGTTTTTCAACCTTACCTATTTTTTTTCTTCTTGCATTTGAATAATTCGGCTGAGTTATATATATATGTTTTGTTTTGATACTTGAACATGCAGATTTGCTTCTACATACTTATATTTTTATCATTTATTTGCTTGTACTTGTTTATACATATAAATGTATTTGTTTACTTGGTTTATGTTTTATTTTGTACTCGTATTTATTTGTTTGAAAACTTTATTTGCATTGCCTGCATATCTATGTTTTTATTTGTTTGTTATTTTTACTTTGTTTTGTTAACTTTGCTTATTTATTTGTTTGAATACTTTTATTTGCTGTTATTTTATTTTATTTTTCTTTGCATACTAAAACTTTTATATTTGTTTGTATTTACTTTGTTTTGTTTATGTTTATTTTATTTTGTCTACTTACTTTAAAATATAATTGAAATTCCATAACTTTGTTTTGTACATAGATGTTTTATATATTTATTTGGTTCCATAATTAACTTTTATTTATCTCTATTTATAACTCAAATATTTATTTTACTTCTATTTTTAGTTTAAATATTTATCATAAATTTTACTTTAATTAATTATTGTTTTACATTTCTCTTTGTACACATATATTTTATATAACTCAAATTATCATCATTTATAAATTTTTAAATCAATTTATTTATTTATTTCTATACTTGTGTCTAAAGTATATTATTTATTTTTCAAAATCATTTATTTAAGAATTTATTTAAAATCCAATATATACATATATATTCTCATATATACAAATTTTCAAATCCATATGACTTTACATATTTTCTATTTGAATCGGGGAAACTCGCATCATTTATAATCAATTTTACAAATTTTAATTCAAAAATTCATTTAAATTATCTATTTAAATTCATAAAAATCCGGGGTCGTTACACTTGTTTTCAATGACTAGGAACATATTGACTTCTTTCAATAACTTAATCTGGATATAGTTTTCATAGGTTCACTACAAACTAATTGGCCCCTACCAATAGCTCTTTCTAATCATAGTATTTAGGGGTTTACCATGAAATTATTGGCCTCTGCCAATAAATTATTCTAAGCATAATTTTCATCGGTTTACTATGAACCTGTCTATTTGACAACTTCTTTAATCAGTATTTAGGCATCCTATATTCTAATCTTGCTGACCTCCTGGATGCAATTCTACACATTAAGGGGTCCTCAATTTTTATATTCACTGCTAGGTCAATCTAGCTGGTTATTGAGCCCTTTCTCTCTAAAATATAATTATGGGTCCATATTAAAGTGAATATGCATATTAGAAGAAGTAAACATAATAACATAATAATACCAGCACATGTAGTTTAATATCCTTGAAATTATTTACATACGAAACATGGTTAATCCATATAACCTATTATTTTATCAAGGAAAGCTTCTTCATAAACTTTATAGTTAAAATCATTTCAAAACTCCTTTATTTTAGCCATGAGTTTTACTTTAAAAATGAGATTGGGTCCTTTTCTTCGAAAACTAAGGCTTTCGAAACCTTAAACTTTTACTTCGGAAACCATTGGATAACCTCCTTCGAAAGCATTTGAATCTTCTTTTCCAAACACTAAGCATAAGCTTTTCAAAACACTTTAAAACATCTCTTTCAAAATCATCAAACCATACCTTTCGAAAGTATTAAAGCATTACTTATTAACTCTTATAAGCATAGCTTCAAACCTACTTGAAAGTATCCCTTTAGAGAGCATTGGGTTTATCTTTAAAAATATCTTTTGGGTCAAGGGGAACATATACAAAAATACCCCTTTCGAAACCTTTAATCTTTATATAAAATCGCTTGGGGAAATTTAATGGCTTTGGAACCATCCTTTCGAAATCTCAAAACATTTAAGTAAAGCATTTGAAGGATAGTTTCGAATCCCCTTTCGAAGCCATTGCCTTCAAAATCCTTGAACCCTTTCATAAGCTTTAGGAAGTGGCTTAGTATAGGTTTAAAACAAAAGCTACCTTTTGAAATTGGTTGATGACTTCAATCCATTGGAAAGGCATGAGGATGGCAACATGGTTTTGATTAGGGTGAGACCACCCTTCCGAAAGTACTAGTTTAAGACATAAGGACTCATTCGAAAGCTACGTTGGTGGCAATCCCTTTGAAAGCCATTTAGAACCCATTCGAAAGAATTTGTTCCAAATCCTTCGAAAGCTTTTAGTAAAAATAGGCAAGCACATTTCCTTTTAAAGTAAAACAAAGGTTTCGACCCCACCGAAAGTAAGGGTTTTGACACCATGCCTTTCGCCTTTCTCCAATCCACTATGTACCAATATATCGATACCTTATGTATTGGTTTCGACTTGGTAGGTTTCAACTTGGTTAGTTTTGACGTGGTCGAAGTGGAAGCATAGGGTCGAAAGGTTGCTTCTAAAAGAGGCGAAACATGTTTTCTAAATAAAGTTCGATTTAATGCCATTTAAAGTAATTACTTTATAACTAACTTGTCTATTTGTAAACCTTTAATTGGTAGCCATAAAATTTTCACATCCTTTCTCAAAATAACTGCTGCGTAATTTCAAATCTAAACAATGATTTGTTTAACAAATAAGCTATTCCATTAAGCAAACAATTAAAACAATTAAGCCCCCTACTAAAGTAAATTAATTTCCATAGTTAATTACTTAGGAAAAATCCTCGAAAATTACAAAAATTCACTCTAACATATAAAAATTTCAGACCCAAATTCTTCATAAAATAACCGAAATTAATTCCTAAACCCAATTATTCATATTTTCCTATGAAAATTCATAATAAATTTTCCATAGCTTTGAAAATTATAAAAATTAAAACCTATCTCTACATAACATATAATTTCCTCATGACATTCGAAATTCAATATAATTAGTTTTACCCTTAAAATTGTACTAACAATTATCAAACAATTTTTTTTGAATCAAATATGTTATAAAATCCAAGCATATCATCAGTAAAAATCATTATAATAGATTTATTCTTAAACCCGAAAATCAAATGATCATAAAAGAAAAAAATAAATGGTTTTGATAATTATTCACCTTGATTAGGATAAGAACTTTGAGATTTGATTCTTGATTAATTCCCCTAGCTTAAATCCTTAGCTTTAGATTTATTTTTCCCCCTTTGGTAATGGCCGGCTTCTCCCTTTGATTTACGTTTCTTTGTGTTTTGTAAAAATAAACGTGAAATGAAAGGAAAAGTGGGTTTATGTTATTAAGGAGTTTTGATGAGAAATTCCTAATATGCCCTTGTTTTAATTAAGTAGTATATAAAACCATTCATAAGCTTATTTATATAATTAAGCTCGGCCTTTAAGTACTTATTCAAATCTCAATCCCCTTATCTCTCTAATATTTACATTATTCAATTTAATTTATCTAATCAAGTCTCTTGAATAATGTTAGTAAAAATTAGGGGTGTTATAGGCTCCCCTCCTTTAAGAATTTCATCCTCGAAATTCAGTAACGACTAAATACTAAACATAGCAATCATCTGTAACCATTCATAACAACCGTATTAGCCTATCTGACTAGCAACCGTCTATATAAAGCTAATCTAGACATACTCTCAAAGCAGATCGGGATCGGTATCTCTAATCCTATCTTCTGTCTCTCAAGTATAGTCATTCTCGTTGTCGCTCCATTGAACTTTCACCAACTTGACTGTCTTGTTCCTCAATATTTTCTCATCTCTTGCTATAATCCGAACTGGTTGTGTAACAAAAGTCAAATTCGGTTCTACTATCAAGTCGTCCAACCCTATCGGAGGAATAGTAGTCTCTGGATCATGCATATACTTGTGAAGATGGGACACATGAAACACACTATGGACACCTGCCATTTTTCTTGGCAACTCTACTCTACATGCGAGCTTACCGATCCTCTCTATAACTTGGAACAGACCAACATATCTTGGTTCTAGTTTCCTTGACCTTCCAAATCGTATCAAACCCTTCATCAGTGATACTTTAACGAAAACCCTATCTCCAACTGAAAATTATAGGTCTTTATGCCTTTTATCTACGTAACTCTTTTGTCTAGACTGAGCTTCCTTCATCTTTTCTCGGATTAACTCAATCTTCTCTGTCACCTCTCTAACCAGATTTGGACCTAAGATTAATCTATTTCCAATCTCCAACCGACATGTTGGTGATTTGCATGGCCTTCCTTACAAAGCTTCAAAAGGTGTCATTTCTATACTAGTCTAATAACTATTATTATAGGAAAATTCCACTAAGTGTAGGTAATCTTTCCAAGATCCACCAAAGTCCAATACATGAATTCTCAATAAATCCTCGAGTACCTTATTGACTCTCTCTGTCTGCCCATTTGTCCAAGGGTGATATGCAGTACTCATCTTGAGCTTGGTACCCAACACATCCTGTAGACTCTTTCAGAATTCAATAGTGAACAAAGAATCTCTATCAATGACTATGCTACTAGGAATTCCATGCAGTCTAACTATGTTCTTCATGAACAACTTAGCTTAAACAGGTGCCGTCTCGGTTGACTTAACTGGAATGAAAAGGGCACTCTTGGTCAACCTATCTATTATAACCCATGTACTTTCATTTCCTCTATTTGTCCTTGGCAACCCACCTATAAAATCCCTGGATATCAAATCTCATTTCCAAACTCCTATCTCTAATGGTCGAAGAAACCCACTCGGCTTCTGATGTTCGGCCTTCACTTGTTGACAGTTTACATACTGCCTAACCCACAAGCCAACATCCACCTTCAAACCTTCCCAACAGAATCTCATCTTCGTATCTTGATACATCTTGGTCTCTCCAGGATGGTTAGTAAACTTGAATCGATCATATTCTCCAAGAACTTCTTTCCTTAAGTCCTCAACATTTGGAACACACAGCCGTCCCTTCTTTCTCAACCATAGCTTCTGGTCAACACTAAAATCCTTTAGATCATCGATCTTGATTCTAACCTGAAGCCTTCTAATCCTCTCGGTTAATACTGGATCCTCCCTCGACTTAGAAGTAACCCTTTCGATCAACACCGGTCGAACTTCTAAATAGGACAACATGACTGTGCTTTGATTAGAACTAGCAATCGGTCTTAACCGCACGCTACAAGTAGTCAAAGCTTAAATCTTTTCATTCTGCTAACATAGTTAACACCACGTTATGATGTGTTCTGCTAAGAGCATTTGCTACTTTATTTCCTTTCCCAAGAGTATACTCTATACCAAAATCTTAAGCAGTCAAAAACTCCAGCCACCTTTGTTGTCTCATATTTAATTCCTTCTGAGAGAATAAATATCTTAATGATTTATGATCTGCATGTAGCTCAAATCTCTTCCCTAAGAGATAATGTCTCCAAATCTTCAATGCAAAGATCACCGCAGCCAATCCAAATCATGAGTAGGATATCTTACTTCATGCACTCTTAGCTGTCATGAAGCGTAGGCAATAACTTTACCCTTCTGCCTCAACACAGCTCCTAATCTAGCTCCGCATGCATCAGTATACACCACCAACCCTTGGTTTCCATCTGGAACCACTAACACAGATGCGATGGTCAGTAAATGCTTTAACTTAATGAATGCTTCCTCACATTTGTCGGACCAGACAAACTTCACATCCTTCCTGGTAAACTTAGTCAAAGGCGCTGCTATCCACGAGAAATCCTCGATGAATCTTCGGTAATAACCAAAAAGTCCAAGAAAACTTCTAATCTCAGTCACCGTCTCTGGTCTCTTCCAATTATTAACAGCTTCGATATTATCTGGATTGACTGACAAGCCCTTCTTTGAAACCATATGACCAAGAAACTTAACCTCGTTTCTTCCAAAAATGACACTTATAAAACTTCGCCTTCGGCTGATACTGGCTTAGCATCTCAAGCACTACTCTAAGATGATCTCCATGCTCTCTTTTAACCTTAGAGTATACTAAAATGTCATCTACAAACACAAACACAAACTTATCCAAGTACTCTCGGAAAACTCGGTCCATCTGATCCACGAAGAAAGCAGGTGCTTTCATTAACCCAAATGGCATTACTAACCACTCGTATGAACCATACCTTGTTTGAAATGCTGTCAAATGAATATTGTCCTCTGCCATTCTTGACTGATGGAAACCTGTCGCCAAATCCAACTGGGAAAACACTCTGGCTCCACACAACTGATCAAATAGATAATCAATTCTCAGCAAAGGATATATATTCTTAATCATCCTCTCATTCAGCTTACAATAGTCGATACATATCTTCAACGACCCATCTGCTTTCTTCATGAACATCGCGGCAGCTCTCCAAGGTGAAGTACTTGGTCTAATAAAATTCTTCCCTTCTAAATCCACTAGCTGCACCTTTAATTCCTTTATCTCGATCGGTGTTATCCTGCTAGGTGGTCGACTAACAAGTTTAGCTCTTGGCATAAGATCTATCCGAAACTCAACAACTCATTTCGGTGGTAGTCCTGCAACCGACACAAAAACATCGGCAAACTCTCTTGCTATCTGAACCTGACTTAACTCTTCTTCCACTTCCATAGCACTTAATAAAGCACAAACTCTCGGGTTAGAATTCTCTAGTGAGAATCTGATTAAATTATGACTATTAGGGTGTCTCAAAGATATCTCCCTATCCTGGCAAAGTATCCTAGCCTTATATTTACCCAACCAATCCATACTCAAGATCATCTCGAAATCTAAGAAATCAAGAACATACAGACTGCATGCAAACTTATGACCTAACAAATCAAGTTCTACCTGGCCACATCTCATTCCTAGAGTTGCATACCCTCCTATCGGATTTGCAACCTTTAATAAAGTAACAAGATATGCGGGTTCTAAGCATAACCTATCAAGCAAACACTGAGATATAAATGAATGTGATGCACCGGTATCAAACAATATCCTAGTTGATAAACTCTGAATCAAAACCATACCTTCCATTATAGTCTTTCCCTTTTAAGCTGCAGTTGGCCTAGCAGATGATGGTCCAAAAGCAAAAGCCTTTCCCTTGTCTCCCTGACTGGTTGTGGACACTGATTCTTATAACGCCCCGATTGATCACAGTTGAAGCACTTCACATCCTTCTTTTCTGCAGATTTCTTCCCCTTGCCTGACCAACACTCAAGAACGTAATGGCCTTTCTTATCACACTTAAAGCAAACTAAATCAGCCTTTTCCTTCTTGGCTACATCTCCCTTATAGGTTCCCTTCTTCTTAAATAACTTTCTCTTATTTCATTGAGAACTCTGGGTTTCAATTGGCTTTTCTCTCACACAAATAGCGAGCATATCCTCATGTCGGATTGCCATCTCTACAACTATGTCACAAGGATCACGGAGATGTGTCGGGGCCTCCCTAGCAATCTCAGGCCTTAATCCTTGAATGAACCTCTCATTCCTTCTGATGACGGTGTCTATAGTAGCATACCCATATCGGGACAACTCATCAAACTTAGTAGCATACTCGATTACCGACATCTCACCCTATAGCAGATCCATAAACTTTCTCAACAGTGCCGAATTAGCAATTTCAGACAAAAAACTCAGCTTGAATCTCCTTTGAAATTTTGCCCAAGTTAACTCTTCCTCCGGAACTCCAGCAGTAACACTATGCCAGCAATGGAGCGCTGCCCCTTGCAACTGGTATGAGGCCGGCCTCCTCTTACACTCATCATCGAAACCTAAATCAGTGAAGATTCTCTCACACTGCAACAACCAATTTGCAACTTCTATAACATCCTTCGTTCCCAAAACGGCTTCCTACTGAGACTGTTGCAGTCTCTGCTCAGCTTAGCATAATTATTCCCAACCGAAGCCATGGGATTAGCTCCTCCTACATTCCCAGCAACTCCAACAGCTGCCCCAGCTTGCATCAGATTTGCAAAAAACTGATACATCATCCTTATATCTACTGGTGAATTTCTAGCACCTACATTGGTGTCTGCATTTTTGTTAGCGTTATCCTATCAACCCGGGTTCATCCCGGTGGGTCGAGCATTTTCGTTGGTTGTGGTGTTTCCTCCATCGAGATTTCCTCTTCCATTTCCTACCTCCATATCTTCTTTCTCGTAAATATGCATACGAGCCTTAGTAAGATAATGATGAACGACCTAAGAGCGAGGGGAATACGTACTTATATATATATATATATATATATTAAGTACAAGTATGTTACTATAGCGTTATCCCAAACCCCTTGTTTTCTGATTCATTGGATTATGTTTGAAAATCTTTTAGGTTTAAATTTCTATTAACTTTTCAAAAACATATGCTCTGATGCTAACTTGTAACATCTCTCACTTTAAGGCCTGAAACTAACAACTATGGATGCTGTAGTTATCCATAGTTATTAATCCTCGACGACCAAATACGGTAATGTTAGATACATTGATATAACAGAAACACATAGATATGGAAAATTTTAAAATCATTAAACAACTTTCACATTCCATTTCAAATCACATTCATTACATAATCCTATATGAGAACCACGTGAAGAGAAAATATAATTATTACAACATATGCCAAGATCAACATATGAAGATGCCATCTTTGGATGATTAGAGTATATAACTAGGCAATTAAACATCCTTTCCTTTACAACAGAACATAGCAGAATCAAAATAGAAAGGAACTCTAAATAGCTACCATGCCTCCTGCACATTTCTGGAAGCTTATTCGTCTGAAGTAGTACCTAAAAACCTTAACTCTCAAACTACTCAAATTTAATTGAGCACCTGAGAGTTTAAGGAGAAAACATAAAATTCGAGTCAGACATAAAGTCTGATATGAATAATAATCTACCATCTCAAACCATGTAGATATCTAGTGAAACCACGTCGCTTAGTGGAACGGGTTTTCACATCACTAGAATCTTATTCAAACTTTATAAAACCATATATTGTGCTCATGCATTCACAATGGTTAAAACATAGCAATTCAAAAGTATTAAGATGATATGCAAATAAGTAAATCAGTTCTAGATTTTCTATCCCTATTAATTTTTGACTATCTATCTTATTTATAGTTTCTAGGGTCATTATTAACCTATTAGTTATCGTAGGCTGACTAATAGCCTATTTAAAGCTTATGGACTCCCTGTCCGGTTTTATAGTTTTCATGTGATCAGTAAGAACCTATTGGCCCCTGCCAATAATTTTATCATTCATGGGTTCTCCCTGAACGTACTGAACTTCCCTCTTATCCTAGTTTTCATGGGTTGACTAGGAACCTATTGACTTCTACCAATAACTTTATCCAAATATAGTTTTCATGGGTACACTACAAAGCTATTGGCCCCTGCCAGTAATTCTTTCTAATCACAGTTTTCATGTGTTTACTATGAACTTATTGGCCCCTGCCAATAACTTATTTTAAGCATAGTTTTCATGGATTTAATATGAACCTATCTATCTAACAACTACTTTAATCGGTATTTAGGCATCCTATATTCTGGTCTTCCTGACCTCCTGGATGCAAGCCTACTCGTTCTTGGGTTAACTCAATTTTTGTATTCAATACTGAATCAACCTAACTGGTTATTCCGTCATTTCTATCCAAAATACAGTTATGGGTCTATATTAAAGTGAATATGTATATTAGAAGAAGCAAACATAATAACATAATAATACTAACACCTATGGTTTAATATCCTTCGAAAGCTACACTTAAACAAAAAAGGTGGAAACCCCTTCGAAAGCTATTTAGAGGACCCTTTCGTAAGAATTTGTTTCGACTCCTTCGAAAGCTTTTAGTAAAGACAAACAAGCACATTTCTTTAGAAAGTAAAAATAAAAGTTTCGACTCCATCTAAAGCAAGGGTTTCGACACCATACCTTCCGCCTTTCTTCAATCAACTACGTACCAATCTATTAATACCTTATGTATTGGTTTCGGCTTGGTAGGTTATGACTTGGTTGGTTTTGACTTAGTCGAAGCGGAAGCACATGGTCAAAAGGTTGCTTCTGAAAGAGGCGGAACATATTTTTTGAATATAGTCTGATTTAATGCCATTTAAATTAATTACTTTATAACTAACTTGCCTATTTGTAAACCTTGAGTGGTTGCCATAAACTTTTCAAATCCATTCTTAAAATAACCGCCCCATAATTTCATATCTAAACAAAGATTAGTTTAATAAATAAGCCCTTCCATTAAGTAAAACAATTAAAATAATTAAGTCCTTCTAAAATAGATTAATTCTCACTGTTAATTACTTAGGAAAAATCCCCAAAAATAACAGAAATTCATTTTCAACATGTTATCTAACATATAAAAATTTCAGACCTAAATTCATCATAAAATAGCCGAAATTAATTTCCAAACCTAATTATTCATATTTTCCTTTGAAAATTCATAATAAATTTTCCATACCTTGGAAAATTATAAAAATTAAAACCCATCTCCAAAATCATGTTTTACATAACATATAATTTCCTTATGGCATTCAGAATTCAATATAACAGGGTTTACCCTTAACGCCGTATAAACAATTATCAAACAATTTTGTTTGAATCAAATATATTATAAAATCCAATCATATCATCATTAAAAATCATTATAATGGATTTCATTTTAAACCCGAAAATCAAATGATCATAAAAGCAAAATAGATATGGTTTCGATTATTATTCACCTTGATTAGGATAAGGACTTTGCGATTTGATTCTTGATTAGTTCCCCTAGCTTGAATTCTTAGCTTTAGATTTATTTTCTCCCATTTGGTAATGGCTGGCTTCTTCCTTTGATTTACATTTATTTGTGTTTTGTAAAAATAAACGTGAAATGAAAGGAAACGTGGGTTTAAGGTATTAAGGATTTATGGTGTGCAAGTCCTAATATGCCCTTATTTTAATTAAGTAGCATATAAAACCATTCATAAGCCTATTTATATAATTAAGCTCGGCCTCTAAGTATTTATTCATATCTCAATCCTTTTATCCCTCTAATATTTACATTATTCTATTTAATTTAATTAATCTGACTAAATCTCCTTTATAATGTTATTAAAAGGGTGTTACATCTAGCTCTTGAGCAATTAAGCCCCTCTGATAGCGACACTATCAAACCCTTGACCCTGACATCTAAGAGCATGGGTAATAGACTCATGCTTCTGACGGAGGCGAATCTACATCACTACTAGCTGATTCTAGACAATCATATAATACTCGGGGAACCACCCATGATGAAAGCAAATGCCAGGAGGAAACAGTTATTGGTCATCAATAACCGTAATGCTTTTTATTCTTCCTCCCCAATTCAAGTTGCCCATTGGTAAGTTTGTGTTATAACTATTATGGAATTCTTGATGTCATTACCTTATAAACTTGTTTCTTTTTTCTTAGGATCTTCTGCTTTCATCGTTGCTTCCAAAGGTGAAAAGGCTAAAAAGGTATTCCCGTCTTAACCGAATCAAGCAAACCTGTTCCTATTAAGGTTTTTATTGATAAGGCAATAAAGGTGCTTAATAGAAAAGTAAATGATGATGCTCTTGTTGATATTTCACCTCCTCCCCCGAATAAAAAGCCAAAGCTTTTAGGTGATTACATTCATTTTATTATGTAAGAAAAGACATGTGATGACCCTAATTTTGAGTAACATTATTTACAATAATTAATTAGTTAAATTAAATAAAATAATGTAACGATTAGGGGGTTGAAATTTGTGATTGATAGAAGGATAGCCGTGCCCCTTAAACAAATAAACTAAGGGAATTAAAATGAATCAAGTTAGGATAAGTAGACAAGAGCAATATAGGAATAAGTATATTTTTATACCCTAAACCCATAATCACATTCACTCTATACATCAAAATCAAAATATAGTGGTCGGCTACCATTAGAAGATACAAGAGGAAGATAAGCAAAAGGAAGAAGCTAAATAAACTTGATCCATTATCAAATCTTAAACTCCTTAATCACAAAGCTAATGTGAATAATGACTACATCTCATGTTTTCTAATTGCTTACGATTTTAGTTAGTCCGAATTATTTTGCAAGATTTTTCCATGTTTTGATTATTAGAAATAAATATATATGCTTGTTGATGATTTATGATATTTCATATGGATTTTATGATTTGTTTTAGTGTGAAAACCCTATTAAATGACATTCAAATGCCTTGCGATTTCAGATTTAGATCAGAAATAATATTTTAAAGATGAGTTTCAATTTTCATAATTTTTTGAATAATGTGGATTTTATATTAACTTTCTAGTGAGGAAAATGGACATTTGGGTTTAAAATAATTTACGGCCAAATTATATATGTTTTGTCTCTAAAATTTATATATGTTAGAAAATATATTAAAAATGATTGCTAAAGTATGCTTTGCATGCCACAAGCAGCCCCTCCTATTTGATAGCCAAACAAACAAGGTAGTAGAACCCTAGCTGGGAACACGAGTTCCCCTCGAATTAGAAACATTTAGGGTTCATGATGTTATAGCTTGAAAGTGTCCTTTTAATATATATGCCTTAACCCCTATCTCCTAATAAGGACTAACAGAGAAAAACCCTAATCCTCCAGCATTGTACTAAGCAAATATGAATTACAACAAATTGATTAAGATCGTAGATGATTATATTGTTAAAGGAGAGACGAATGGCAAGTATAGGTGATGATTGCAACAACTTAGGAGTGTTTGAAGCGGAATTGGCACCAATAGTGAGTTCATGAGACGAACATGTGTAGGAAATGTGCTGGGCTAGAAAATGAATAAAGATGTTCAGGTGGAAGAAAGCATAACCTTTATATAGGCAAGTAGGTATGTTCGACACCGGACAATCACGAACAAGAGTTTTGTTCGGCAAGTTAACACCCAACCAAGAACACCGAACAAAGATAATATTAAACAGCTTTTGGCACCAAACAGAATACGCCGAATTGATATGAATACAAGAATATGTGTTTGATAATTTAGTATGACATTATACAAACTTGGCCCTATATTTTCTGACCCTAGCTTTAGGGGGCAAGTGTTATGGGCATATGCGCCCACTAAGTTTAAACACAAGGAGACGAATCTAAGATAAAGGCAAGGGAACGCATTGGAAGATTGATGAAATGGATGGGAAGAATAAGGCATGCATGGTATACAAATGGTTGGTCCAGTAAAGCTAGAAAAATCGTTCTACTTAATGTAATCATAAACATGCATTTTGTTCAATGGTCCAAAATGTCACCGTCCGATAATGGAAGTATACCAGATAGGAATTCATGTCCACTAGTTATACCATTGAATAGGAATTTCTATTCGGTAGGCAATGTAGCGGACAAGAATTCTTGTCCGGTGTAAAACACTACCAAACAGGAATTCTTGTCCG
Source organism: Allium cepa (assembly GCA_030765085.1). Lineage (NCBI taxonomy): Eukaryota > Viridiplantae > Streptophyta > Magnoliopsida > Asparagales > Amaryllidaceae > Allium > Allium cepa. The sequence continues at coordinate 516,981,146 of CM060941.1, forward strand.
GTATTATAAGTACCTGACAAGTTATCTTGTTTGGTATGAGTCTAAGGCCAAAAAAGGGGAATGGAATATGCCAAACCAAGGGGCCAATTATGGAACCTTGTCGAGAAGGCAACTGTGTCCATATACCAAATCAATGACCGACGAACAGACCTCCCTCAACCGAATATTTATGGAATGGAATTGGGAAATATGAGGAAATTTTAGATCGTATCTCCTATATAAGGAAATAATAGAACCAAGAGAGTTATATAGGGTAACTACCACATTTTTGTGGATCACCTCTGTAACACCCTCCTGCTTGGAGGCCTAAAACTAACGGCGACGGATGCTGCATTCATCCATAGTTATTAATCCTCTGCGACCAAATAATGCTATGTTAGATATATTGATACACAGATCACAAGAATATGCAAAAAATTTAACAAATTAAAAACACATTTCCGCATTTCATTTATAACATTTCATGTTCATTACATTATCCCAAAAACGTTAACCATGTTTATAAAAATATAATTAGTACACATATAGCAAGAGCGATATATGAAGATGCCCCCTTGGTTGATCAGAATATATAATGAGGCTATTAAGTCTGCCTTTACATAAAAAAAGACAATGGAAAAAGATAACTCTAAATAACTAACTGCCTCCTACATGCCTCTGGAAGCTTTATTCATCTAAGAACAGAACCTGAAAACCTTAAATCTCAAACTACTCAAAATCAATTGAGTGCCTAAGAGTTTAAGGGGAAAACAAAAACTTCGAGTCAGTCATAAAGCCTAATATGAATAATAATCTAACATCTCAACCATTTAGATTTTTAGTGAGACCATGCCGCTTAGCAGAACGGGTTTTCCACTCACTAGTATCCTAAAACCTTTTATAAAACCATATACTGTGCTCTTGCATCCACAATGGTTAAAAACATAGCATTTCGAAATATTATGATGATATGCATACATATTAACGTTTGGATTTCTCATCCCCAGTTTAATTGACTCCTTGTCATATTTATAGTTTCTAGGGTCACTATTAACCTATTAGTTTTAATGTCTTTACTAATAACCTTTTTATAACTCATGGACAACCCGTCCTATTTTAGAGTTTTCATGGGATCACTAAGAACCTATAGCCCCTGCCAATTAACTTAATTAATTCATGGGTTCCCCTAAACATATTGGTCATTCCAATAACTCATCTTTTATCCTAGTTTTCATGGATTGACTAGGAACCTATAGATTACTCTAGTAACTCCCTTCTTAGCCTAGTTTTCATGGGTTGACTAGGAACCTACTAATGCCTCCATTCACTTCTTTCTTATCCTAGTTTTCATGGGTTGACTAGGAACCTTTTGATTGATGTCAATACTTAATCTAGATATAGTTTTCATGGGTCACTACAAACCAATTGGCCCATGCCAGCCAACCTTAATACATAGTTTTCATGGGTTTAATATGAACCTGTTGGTTACCCCAATAACTTCCAACTCATAGTTTTCATGGGTTTACTATGAACCTGTCTTCCTGACATTTGCAAGATTTAGGCATCCTATAATTTGGTCTCTTTAACGCCCTGTATGAAATACTACTCATTTAGGAGTTTAATCAATTAATATTCACTACTGGGTTAACCTAGTAAGTTCTTCTATCCTTTTTTCCCTAAAATACAGTTATGGGTTCTTTATCATGTGAAGATATTTATATTTGAAGAAGCAAATAGAACAACTTAACAATACCACTCATGTGAGCATAATATCCTTGAAAATACTTACATATAAAACATGGTTAATCCCCTTTAACCTATACTTTTATCGGTGAAATACTTCTTCAAATTTACATACTTGAAATCCGTTCAAAATTCCTTTATTTAGCCATGGTTTTTCCATTAAAAAAATGAGTTTGGGTTTAAAAAGCCTTTCGACGCCTTCGAAATCTTGATTTCGACATCATAGGATGACCTCCTCTGAAAGTATTAAAATAATGACCTCCTCCGAAAGTATTAAAATATATATTCAAAACAATAGGCTCCTTGATTTCGACATCATAGGATGACCTCCTCCGAAAGTATTAAAATATATATTCAAAACAATAGGCTCCATCCTTTTGAATACTTTAAAACTTCCGTTTCAAAACCTTTCAATTGTATTAAAGCTTTAATATTTAACTTTAGAAGCATAGCTACGAAACCAAGTGATAGTGCCCCTTTCGAAACCGTTGGATATATACCTTCCGAAACCATTGGAGGTTACCCCTCCGTAAGCATTGAAAGCCCCCTTTCAAAATCATTGGGTTTAAAACATTATCTTGGGTCAAAGTGAAATTACACGAAAGCATCTATTTCGAAACCATTCTTTATTTCATATAAGTATTTGGGGAAAACTTGATGGTGTCGAATCCATCCTTTCGAAAGCATTAAACATCTGAGGTGTAATAATTGAAAGTTGGCTTTGAAACCCCTTTCGAAACCATTTCCTTCGAAACCCCTAACCCCTTTCGAAAGCAGTAGGAAGTGGCTTATATTTATAAAAAAAAGCTGTACCTTTTGTCTTTAATACCATCGAAAGGCATCTAATCACAGAAGGGTTTCGAATTAATCGAAACTACCCCTTTTGAAAGCATCATTTTAAAACTTAGTAACTTCTTCGGAAGAAACTTACTTTAAAAACAAAGGCGGCAGTTCTCTTTTGAAAGCTTCTTTTAAAATACCCTTTCACAACCCTTTGGTTTCGACTGCTTCAAAACCCTTTAGTAAACAAGCAAGTGCTTTGCTTTAAAAACAAAACAAAGGTATCGACACCTTTGGATGCCATGTTTCGACACTGTACCTTCTGCCTTTCTCCAATCCACTATGTACCAACTAAGTGATACCATGTGTATTGGTTTTGGGGTAGAGGGTTTTGACTAGGTCGGAGGCGAAAGCTTTGGGTCGAAATCTCCTTCCAAAGGAGGCGGAACCCACTTTTCTGAGCAAAATGATGTTTCTACTAAATAAAGTAAACTTTTTGTAACAGAGTTGCCCACTTGTAAACACTTGATTAGTTATCATAAACTTTCAAATAATTTGGCTAATATTTGCCGCATTTTCTGAGATCTAAACGATAACAATTAACACATAAACCCTTCCAATAAAAAAAATAATTAAATCATTTAGGTCATCCTTTCAAAATAATTTAATTTACATACTAAATCACTTAATAAAATCCCCAAAAATTCTAGAAATTCACTTTAGTTATGTTGCCTAACATATCAAAATTTCAGACCCCAAGTTCTTAATATAATTTCCGAAATAAATTTACAAACCCAAATAACCATATTTTCCTTTGAAAATTCATAGCTAATTCTCCACGGCTTGGAAAATTATAAAAATTGAAACCCAACTCCAAAATCATGTTTCTCGTAACATTTAATTTTTCCATGGCATTTAAAAATCATTTAATTTAGGTTTTGCCCTAAAACCATGCAAATTTCTTTTTAATCAATCTTGTTTAAACTAAACAAATCATAAATCAAGCATATCATCATCCAATATATCAACTTGATACATTTTCTAACATATAAGTACAAGTTTACAAACTATTTAAACACCTAACATTTAGCATTAAAGACAAAAAGAGTTTACTTTTGAAAAGTCTAAATAATGAAAAAGGTGTAAAAGTTATAATTTGACAAATTTAAATTTAATTAAAAACTTTATAAATAACATCATTACCTTACTTCTCATCTCATTAATGAGATGTTATGCTTATACATAGGAAAGGAGCAAAAATGTATGATTTAACAATTATAAACCATAAGAAAGTGACACATCTTCACCTCTTAACATACTCTTCCATAACCATCATTTCATACATTAAATGCAACTCAAATCAAAACTAATCAAGTTCAAAAGTAAAAAAAGGTTATTTGTGTCATTTACCACCAAAATCATAACTTATAAATACAACATCAAACCTCTTCATTTTCACTTCACTTCTCTTTCACAAAATTTATAAAATCCTTCTCCACTTCCTCCATTTCTCTTCTACCTTCAAGCTACCACCTCCTACACTTACCTACCCTCAGCCATACCACTAAACCCGAGCCCAAACTCCCCTACCCATCGTGTACAAGCCCCACCCGATCCCACACCACCATACCCAAGCCGTATCCCCTCCTACACACCAAGGTCGAACCCATACTCAACCATACCCAAACCCAAAGCCACATACCCAAGGCAGTACACCCCTTTTTCCTCAAAAAGCTCACGACCCAAAAAAAAGAAAAAAAAGAAAAGGAAAGAAAATAAAATAGGGAGGAAAACAAAAGCGTTTCGGAAGGAAAATAAGTTAAGGCGAGAATTCAAGACGTTTGAAAAAAGCGTATTAGTTCGAAAAGTACATTAGCCTATAAAAAGATTGACAGAATGAATATGAAGGTGAAAAATTCTCATCGCTTTTAAAATAATATTTTGGTTATGATAAAACAATCACATATGCACCCGCATGACATATGAATATTTATACCAATTTGATTGTTAATATGGATGTTTGATAGTTGGTTAGATAATTGAATTGTGATAATGTATTCCATTATGGTATTAACAGTGAATATTGGGTTTGAAATCATATGTTATATGATTGGTTGAATGGATGTTATGATAGTAATGAATATAGACATTGGTTATGTTCATTTCGATTTGATAATCTCTTTGTTAATAACATCAAATTTTAGTAATATGAGATATTTTGAAAAAATAAGCCTCTTTTCATTTAGAAGTGAAATTAAAGTAAAAAAAAAGAGAATTTGAAATTTGAAGAGAAACAAATTTGAAAAGGATAGTTAAATTGAAATTGAGATGAATAGTGAAATTGAAATTGAATTGATTTTGAAAAATTGAAGTTGAGATTTAGGTTGAATTGATGTTTAAATTGAAATTAGATTTGAAATCTAAGTTTTAAATGTGTTTAATTTGAAGTTAAAATTGAAATTGAATTGAAATTGGAATTTAAAATTTAATATTAAAATAATAGGAATATAATATTTATATAATATATTAATAGCGAAAGTATATTTTAAATACTTTAAAAAGTGAAAATGTTGATTCAAAATGATTTGTTATGATTTTATAAGCAATAAAATTCAGTTTGAATAAATTATTTCAAATATTGGAAAATAAGTTAAAACTAGGTGCGTCACGCAACGATAGTTCGCGATTTCGCGTCGAAAAGTTCAAATGAGTGTATAGAGTTAAATATAGCTCGGAATTCTTTGAGATAAGAAAATTTCGGACTATTGTATCCATATATTCCAAATGAAGAAAGAAAGTCAAAATTTCATTGAGTAGATTTTGAATTAAGTCCAAATCAATTTTCTAGAAAAATCGCGCTAGTGCAGTTAAGTGACCATAACAGGAAATCTGCATAAATAAATGTTTTTAATCATGAAAAATCATGAAATAAATTTGATAAATCTATTTAAATGATTTAAAAGATATTTGGATTGGAAAATATGAACTATCGAATGTTAAAAAGTTGATTTAATCAAATAAGCTTATATAGCACTTCCCGCAGCAATTTTATGCTGCGAATTGTATAACTTTTTAAAGAGAAGTTTAAACGTAACAATTTTTCTCAGAACCAATTATGAATGTTTTAAAATGGATAATTATGAATTTTGAAAGATAATTTGGAATATTTATAAGTAATTCCAAAATAAAGTTGAAAATCTGAGTATGCGGAAACGACTAGTACATTTGCCCCGCCTATGAGATCCGGGGAGATAAAACAAGGTGTTTAACTAAGGTTAGGGATGGAGGAACAGTGCCTTGAACATACATGGCCTATGTTTTCTTTTCTTATGCGAGGGTTGGAACAGATCGAAAGGGAAGCCTGGATGCTCTAAAATAAAAAGGTTCTGTTAAGTTTTCCAAAATAAAAGAAGATTGGTATTGTGCAAAATTTAGGCAATCTCCAAAATGAATGATTTATATGATCCTGTTTACTCAAAAAATGTTTTGCTAAGATTGGTTTTAGGTTTATCGTAAATGATGTCTTAAATAACTTTGTTTTTGACCGTCTAAAAGTTAAGAAATTTGGATCGAGAGTTAAGTATGAAAATTTAAGATATTTTCCAAAGCAAACGAATGAATTGCTTGGAATTATCCTAGGTCAAAATAAAGAGATTTTGAAATTAGTCGAAAAGAATTAAAGTGAAATAGACTTAATAAATCCTATATATTCATATTCACTTTTATCGATAATTGGATTTCGACGGAACCGGGGTGGAATTTGGGTATTTCTTATCCGAAAACCACTTCGAACCAATATATACGTTCGAATGTGAAGACATATTGAAGATGATGATTATTGAAGACCGAGAATCTTCATAGCATGAAGACTGCTTGTTGAACATGCTTTGGGTAGCTCCCATTATAGAGTTATTAATAGTAGTGGCCTCCTCGTAACAGTTTGGATTGCAAGGACTGCTCGCTATTAGTGGTTGAAGGAGAGTACCTTCGGTTTGTCCTGTTCCCGGAAAACTTGTATGGACATCTGTCTGATATTGCATTTCTAAAGATTACGTACATTGATTTTTACAAACGTACATCAGTGGTAGCGGAGAAGCAACTTCTCTTTCTTAACAACCTTATTGAGACGTACGAGCTCAAGGGTTGTATTCTTATAGAAGGCAATTAGTAGTTCACGGAAATGGCAATGTGGCATTCAAAGATGTGATATGTGCTATATTGAAAGGTAATCGTAGCCTCAAGCCTTATCAAATCGAAAATGATCGAAACAGGATAAGATGCAGCAAGGCTAAGTGGGTCATTCCAAATTAGGATATGATAAGCCACTTCTATATATTTCTTCCCGTTATGACATTGGGGATGTAAATTAATGTGGTTCGTATGCTCCGGGCCCGCTTTAAAGGTCAGTAACGACGAGGGATTACATATTCGGTACTATCTAGTTACAGAGTTTGGCCGGTCTTGTGTTGGTAAAGGGCAGATGTTCTGTGCCTTGAGACATCCATCCAGAGGTGTACCCATTTTCGGAGGTAGATCCTTCACCTGGTCATTTGTATTGAAATCCATTCTCCAATAAGAACCTAAGGTTTTGTTTGTAGAGCCTAGTATGCTGGAATTTAATAATGGTAACAATTTCGGATAAGATTAATAAGTTTATTTGCAAAGTTTTCAAAGAATATCATTTGAATAATATCAAAGGTTTTGATATAAAAGTGTTTTAGTTATCATAAGGTAAAAACCCGTCCGTGTTTATGTGTGGGCGTGGTCTTATGAGACACTCTTTATTTTTAAAGGATTTTATCCAAAGGCTGATATATAACACTATCAGCTATTATTGAGTTTTCTCACGCTGGTTTATCAAGCCTGACCCAGGTATTTTCAATACTGGGGTTAGATCTAAGTAGTTTTAAGTTTGGCGAAGACGGTTGGAGCTTTCGGAGAAGAGCTGGAGATATTCATCTACATATAGACATATTCTATTATCCGATGTACTTAGTTGTTTTAGTTGATGTTTGTGAACAACTGTAAGGATATATGTTTATAACTAACCAAGCTGATTTAGATTAGACTCTGATATATGTATTTAAAAAGTTTTCCACTGTAAAGATATTTGTTCAATGTTATATGTTATTCTATTAGTGTGAGATTCTGTTCTGTCTTATTTTCCTTATTACTCTTCATGTTTCGTATGTTCGTGCAATTTGAGTCCGACATGTCTGGTTTATTGTCGATTCAAAGGGTATGGAAAAATGGGCCATCACACATGGTGTGGAAAGCATTGTTTATGATGAGGTCGATACCTTAGTTTGTTTTATAAAGTTAAGCACATGCCTTTGCTTTACTAAAGCTTTCGGCATAGTCAAAACATATGTTTTAAAAAGGAGTTTTCTAATATCTTTCGAAGAGGATTCCATTTTCTGTTTTAAAAGTAAGGGATTTCGAATGAGTTCCTTTAGTTGTAAGTAAATGCTTTCGAATGAAGGGGTTCCGACTTAGTCGAAGCCCCGCTACCATTCTTTTTCCTTTAGACTGTATTGAAGTTATCAATGCTTTCAAAGGGTAATGTTTGTTTTAAAGATGTATTAAGCCGCTTCCCAAATGCTTTCGAAAGGGTTCATGGGTTTCGAAGGCAATGGCTTTGGAAGGGGGTTTCGAAGCTATCCTTTAGTGTTTTGCTTAAATGTTTGAAGCTTTCGAAAGGGATGGTGCCAAAGCCATCAAGTTTTCTCCAATACTTTTATATGATAAAGAATAGTTTCGAAAGGGATACTTTCACTTATATTCACTTTGACCTAAACGATATTTTAAATATAACCCAATGGTTTCAGAAGGGATATTTCCAAAGGTTTCGAAAGCCTTATTTTTCAAAATAATAACCCAGTCTCATTTTGAAGAAAAACCATGGCATATAAATAAATAAAGTATTTTGAAATGGAGTTTTCGAAGAACTCTTAATAGGTTAAAAGGATTAACCAAGTTATTATGTTTGCTTCTCTAAATATATATATTCATATTGAAATGAACCCATAACGGTATCTTAAGGAAGGGTAGAATAACTAGCTAGGTTGATCCAGCAGTAAATATAAATTAAAGATATTGGTAGGGGCCGGTAGTTTCACAGTAAGCCTATGAAAACTGTATATAGGAAAAGATATTGGCAGGGGCTAATAGGTTCATAGTAAGCCCATGGAAACTATGTAATATTGAAAACGTCAGTAAGACAGGTTCATAGTCAGCCCATGAAAACTATGATTTGATATTGGCAGGGGACAATAGGTTAGTAGTTAGCCCATGAAACTATATCCAGATAAGAGATTAAGATATTGACAAATAGTCAATAGGTTCCTAGTCAGCCCATGAAAATTAGGATAAAAGAAAATATATTGGAGTTACCAATAGGTTCATATTGATCCCATAAAAACTATGTAATTAGACAGAGAATCCTTAAACATTTAACTGGTTATTAGTCAGCTCATGAAAACTATTAGGTTAATAGTAATCATAGAAACTATAACTATGGCAAATAGTCAAAATGAACGGGGATGGGTAATACATAATTGATTCACTTATTTTGCATATCATCATATCATATTAGTTTGAGATGTTCTTACCATTGTGGTCACAGGAGCACAACATATGTTTTGTAAAAAAGTTTTAGGACATTAGTGAGGGAAAACCCGTTTCGCTAAGCGGCGTGGTCTCACTAAATATCTAAATGATTTGAGATGGTAGATTATTGTTAATACCAGGCTTAATGTCTGACTCGAAGTTTATGTTTTCCCCTTAAATACTCGAATGCTCAATTGATTTTGAGTAGTCTGAGGCTTGAGGTTTTTAGGTACCTCATTAGACGAATATGCTTCTGGAAACGTACACGAGGCATTATAGCTATTTTGAGTTCTTGTTTAGTTTGATTCCGCTGTGCTATGTTTTTAAGGCAAAGTTGTTAATTTCTTATTATAGACTATGATCACCAAGGGGGCATCTTCATATGTCGCTCTTGGAGTATGTTGTAATAAATATATTTTTCAATATGTGATTATGTTATGGGATTATGTAAAGAATGTTGAAAGGGTTTTGGAATGGAATGTGAATGATGTTTTGAAAGTTTAAACTTTTTCCATATCCATGGGTTTCTGTTACATCAATGTAACTAATGTTACTGTATTTGCTTGTCGAGGGTTAATAATTATGAATGACTGCGGTATCCGTAGTAGTTAGTTTTGGACCTCCAAGTAGGGGAAGCTACAAGTTGGTATTAGATCATAGGTTTATAAAAACTTAAGAAATTTAAACCTAAAAGGTTTTTCAAAACATAATCCATTTTTGATCGGGTTTGGATTAACGCAATTGAAACATACTTGTATTTGACACACACACACATTCACACACACATACATACATACATACATACATACATACATACATACATATATATATATATATAAGTACATATTCCCTTCTCTCTTAGACCAATCTTCTATATCTTAGTAAGGCTCGTATGTAGATTTACGAGAAAGAAGATTGGAAGCAGTAAATGGAAGACGAAATCTAGGCGAAGGAAGCACCACAGCCGATGGAAATGCTCGACTTAAGACCCGAAGGAACCAAGGTCGAAAAGATAACGCTAATCAAAACGCGGAAACCAATGTTGGTTTTGGAAATTCGCCAATAGATGCGGGGATGATGTATCAGTTCTTCGTTAATTTGATGCAAGCTGATGCTGTTACTGGTGTTGGAAATATTAGAAGAGATAATCTTGTGGATCCAGTTGAGAATAATTATGCTAAGCTGAGCAGAGACTACACCGGTTTGGATGGAAAGTCGTCTATGGGAATGGAGGATGTTATCGAAGTAGAGAATTGGCTGTTGCACTAAGAAGGAATATTCGCTAATCTAGGTTTAGAATATGAGAAAAAGAGAAAGTTGGCCTCTAGGCAGTTGCAAGGGTCAGCACTTCACTGGTGGAATGGTGCGTTTGCCGGAGTTATGGTAGAAGAGTTGACATGGGCTGATTTCCAAAGGATATTTGAACAAAGATTTATTTATGGGGTTGCTAAGTAAGCATTTTTGTGGAGATTTATGGATTTTGTTCAGGGATATATGTCAGTTATCCAGTATGCTAATAAGTTTGATGAGCTATCTCGATATGGATATGCTACTATTTACACGACATCATAGGGAATGAAAGGTTCATTCGGAGACTGAGGCCCGAGCTTGCTAGGGCAACCCTGACACATATCCGAGATCCTTGTAATATAGTGATGGAGATAGCAATCCTCCATAAAGAGATACTTGCTATTTGTGCTGGAGAGAAGCCAGTTGTATCGAAGTGTCCTCAGGGAAAGAAGAGGAAGTTCTTCAAAACGAAAGAAGCCTAGAAGGGAGATAAAACCAAGAAAGTAAAAGCTGATTTAGTCTGCTACAAATGTGATAAGAAGGATCATTTTGCAAATGAATGCTGGTCAGGCAAGGGGAAGAAGACTGCGGATAAGAAGCATGTGAAATACTACAATTGTGATGAAGTTGGGCATTATAAGAATCAGTGTACAGAATCGGTTTGGGCGGACAAGGGAATTTTTTTTACTGTTGGATGATTATGTGCCAAGCCAACTGCAGCCGGTAAAGGAAAGAATGTGATGGAAGGTACATTTTTGATTCAGAGTATTCCAGTTAGGATACTATTTGATACCGGTGCATCACATTCATTTATACCTCATAATCTGGTTGATAGGTTATGCTTACAGCCCACTTATCTTGTTTCTTCCTTAAGGGTTGCTAATCTAGTAGGAGGATACACAACTCTAGGGATGAGAAGTGACTGGATAGAACTTGATTCGTTAGGTCATATGTTTGCACACAGTCTGTATGTTTATGATTTCGTAGATTTCGAGATCATTTTGGGAATGGATTAGTTGGGTAGATATAAGACTAGGATATTTTTCCACGATGGGGAAATATCAGTAAGACACCCAGATAGTTATAACCGAATCATCTTCTTAGTGGTGAATTCCGACCGAATTTTTCGTATTTGTTAAGTGCTACAGAAGTGGGAGAAGAGCTAAGTCAAGTTCGAGTTGCAAGAGAGTTTGCACATGTTTTTAAGCCATTCACTGGACCACCTTCGAAATGTGCTGTTAAGTTTCATATAGATCTTGTGCCAGGAGCTGAACCTTTCAGTAGAGCACATAGTAGGATGACACCGACTGAGATGAAAGAATTAAAGGTGCAACTAGTGGATCTAGAAGGAGGAAATTTTATTAGACCGAGCAGTTCCTCTTGAGGAGCGGCCACGGTTTTCGTAAAGAAGCCAGATATCGTTAAGAATGTGCATTGACTACCGTAAGCTGAATAAAAGGATGATCAAGAATTAATATTCTTTGCCAAGAATAGATGATCTGTTTGATCAGTTTAGTGGAGCCAGAGTGTTTTCCTAATTGGATTTGGCGACGGGGTTCTGTTAGTTGAGAGTGGAAGAGGACAGTATTTCTTTGGCAGCATTTCAAACTGGGTATTGTTCATATGTATGGTTAGTGATGCCATTTGGGTTGACGAACACCTACTTTCTTCATGGATTTGATGAACCAAGTTTTCTGCGAACACTTGGATAGGTTTGTTTTGGTATTCATAGAATACATTTTGGTGTACTCGAAAGATGAAAGGGAGCATGAAGATCATCTGAGAGTAGTGCTTGTGATGCTGAGGCAGCATCAGCTAAAGCCGAAGTTTTCCAAGTGTCATTTTTGGAAGAAAGAGGTCAAGTTTCTTGGCATATGGTGTCAAAGGAGGGTTTGGCAGTAGATCCAGTTAAGATCGAAGCTATCAATAATTGAAAGAGACCAGAGATGGTAACCGAGATTTGAAGTTTTCTCGAACTTGCTTCCTATTACTGGAGATTCATTAGGGATTTTTCATGGATAGCAGCACCTTTGACTAAATTGACTAGAAGGATGTGAAGTTCATTTGGTCTGAAAAATGTGAGGAAGGGTCCTTAAGTTAAAGCATTTGTTGACCAACACACCAGTGTTAGTTGTTCCAGATGGAAATTAAGGGTTGATGGTGACACTGATGCATGCAGAACGGGATTGGGAGCCTTGTCGATGTAGAATGGTAAAGTCATTACCTATGCCTCTCGACAGCTTAAACCATATGAGGTGAGATACCCTACTCATGATTTGGAGTTGGCTCCGGTGATCTATGCGTTGAAGATTTGAAGACATTGTCTCCTAGGGGAAAATTTGAGCTATACACGGATCATTAATCTTTAAGATATTTATTCCCTTAGAAGGAGTTGAATATGCGACAGCAGAGATGGCTGGAGTTTTTGGTTGCTTATGATTTTCGTATAGAATATACTCCTGGGAAAGGAAATAAGGTAGCAGATGCTTTTAGCAGAAACGCCAGAATATGGTGTTAGCTATGTTGGTGGAATGAAAAGATTTAGAAGCTTTGTTTACTTGTAGTATAAAGTCGAGATCGACTACTAGTTCTAGTCAAAGTGCTGCTATGTTAGGCTGTTTAGAAGTGCGACCAGTGCTGATCGAAAGAATAGCTTCTAAGCAGAAAGATGATCCAGTATTAACTGAGAGAATTAGAAGTCTTGAGGTGGAATCAGAGATCGATGATCTAAAAGATTTTGACATCGACCAGAGAGGATGGTTGAGGAAGAAGGGATGCTTATGTGTTCTGAATATAGAGAACTTGAGAAGAGAAGTTATAGAGGAGTGTCATCGATCAAAGTTCACGATTCATCTTGGAGGGACCAAGATGTATCGGGATATGAAGAGGAGCTTTTATTAGGAAGACATGAAAAAGGATGTTGGCTTGTGGGTTGGGCAGTGTGCTAACTATCAACAAGTGAAAACCGAACACCAAAAGCCGAGCGGGTTGCATCAGCCTTTAGAAATTCCAGTGTGGAAGTGAGAATCTATATCCATGGATTTCATTGACGGGTTGCCAAAGTCGAATAGGGGAAATGAAAGCATATTGATCATAGTGGATAGATTGACCAAGTGTGCCCATTTCATTCCAATCAAGTCAACTAGGATGTCACCTATTTTGGCGAAGTTGTTTGTAAAGAACTTAGTTGGACTTTATGGAATTTCTAGTAGCATAGTCAGCGACAGAGATGCATTCTAGCAAATTTTGGAGAAATCTACAGAGAGTATTAGGTATCAAGCTCAAGATGATTACAACATATCACCCACAGAGGATGGACAGATTAAGAGAGTCAATAAAATACTCGAAGATTTGTTGAGAGCTTGTGTCTTGGACTTTGGTGGATCCTAGGAAGATCATCTACATTTGATTGAGTTTTCCTACAATAATAGTTATCAGACTAGTATTGTAATGGCGCCTTTTGAAGCTTTGTATGGAAGGCCATGCAAATCAGTAGCATGTTGGTTAGAGATTGGAGACAGATTGGTCTTTGGTCCAGAGATGGTTAAAGAGGCATCAGAGAATATTGAGTTGATCTGAGAATGCATGAAGGAAGCTCAATCTAGACAGAAGAGTTATGTAGATTAAACGCGTAAAGACCTAGAGTTATCAACATGAGACAGGGTTTTTATTAAGGTGTCACCGATAAAGAGTGTGATACTATAACAACCCTGTTTTTGAAGTCGTAATATAATGAAAATTTAATTATAGAAAAAAATATCTGAATTTGATTTTTGACAACTAATATTTAGAAATAAGATTTTATTTAATTAAAGTTTTTTTAATAGATTTTTTATGACGACCCAGAATTTTTGGATATTTGAAATTGGAATATTTAATTGATTTTAAATATTTAAAAGTTAGTTTCTAACTTGAATTTCAAATGTCGCTACTTGGGTAGTTTAAATATTGAATTTAATAATTGGTAATGGGGAAAATGTTGAATCCGAAATTCTAAGCTTGCTAAAGATATTTCAAAGGCTTATAAAATTTATATTGGTAATACTGGTGATAATAGAAGTAATAAAATTGAATTTAAAAAGTATTTTGTTCAGTTTTAAAATATATTGTTTAAATAGAATTTTAAAACTAGCCTTCCGAGGTGCAGTCTCGAATTTTGGTGAAACCAGTTTCATTGGATTCGTAATAGCGTATTATTATCAGATTTCAATTTTCGTAGTGTTTGGAGTGATCGTTTGACCATACTGTAGATAAACGCGCTAAAACCTTTATCGAAAATTTAATATAATAACTTGTCTAAAAAGCTATCTTCTCCATACGATCGAAGTAGGATTCGAAACCTTTTTCATTGTGTAAGAAAAAGGGGTTTAACATTATACACACCTAGTGGCACGCCTCGATAGGATATAAACATTTTAAGCTTTGAAATGAAGACAATTTAAAATTTGGTACATATTTTATTATAAGGTTTTCACGCATGAAAAAAAATGATGATGAAAACATGTGTTTGCCTGGTAAAGACGCGTCCCCTTAAAAGTAAACAACTCAACACGTAACAGATGGAAGAAACATAAAATCGAAATCGAATTAAAGGGCCGAGCAAAAATCTTCTCTTCAAAATTCCTAAATCCCGTTTCTCATTAAAAAAAAGTATCGAATTGAGTTCGAATAGATGGTGAGCTATTTCTTCTTTTCGTTCAATTCAGATCTGGTTCGAGGAAATCTCACGAGAAATTGGATCTGCCCTCGATGCTCGTGATTTTGGGTAAATACGAGCTCGCAAGTGATGATGGAAGTAAAGTGTAGTCGCGAGGGCCTGGGAAGTTCTTCGAGTTTTGTGCGTTGCTGTCGAACGAATGGGGTTGCGATCGTTCGAGGGACTATTGTGAGATGAGCGAAGTGGTTAGTCACACGTGGATAGAAGGGAACATCGACACTGTAGAGTGTTCGTGCGCGAGTGATGAAGCTGGAGGAGGAGAGCAGTGAGGTATTATCCATTTTAATTTTGACTTAATAATTATTTATACACTTACATATTTTAAAAATAATAATAATATAGAAATAATATATAACTCTATATTTTGGATGGGTTCAGATATAATTATATTTTTTCTTACTGTAAAATTAAAAAAAGAAACTTTAAATCATATTTTATTGTATATATATATAAATATAAATTACTTGTTTATCATAATTAAGATATATAAAATGGATCATAGTGACTTACTTGCTTATCAACTTAATTTAATTACTAAAGATTATTCAAGAAAAAATTGGTTTAATTAAACTATTTAGATTAAATACTTAAATGGAAGTTTACTTTTCGATTTGTTCAAGTGTTAATAAATCGTATCATATTGTACAAGGTCTAATACTGTGAAGAGAACAAGTCTGGTTTAGATTGGATTGCAAATAAAACAAAGGTGAATTAATCCCACTCATCTGGTTACTATTTAAATTTCAATGGTTAAATTTAAATATTTGGTTGAATGATTGATTTGATTGGATGTGGAATATTATATATAGTAGTATATATATATTGGAGTGATTGATTTCCCGCATTAAATAACGGATGAGACCATATGCGCCGCATAATAGCGGATGATATTGTATTAATCCCATATACCACGATATTCCACCTCGAAGCGGAATTGATATTTTATCTTGTGCTAACATTTGTGGATGCAGGGAAACAGGTTGGAGGGATCCAACTGGATTCCTCAAAGTAGTGTAATTTATTTTTATAGTCTATGTTTTATTTGATAATCAGTGATAGGTTATTGATTATATTGGGAATTGGAATAGTGGATGCTATGAATGGATTGAATATATTTGGTATTGAGTTATCAAAATATAAAGATTGGATTTTTGAAAGGAAATAAAAGAGAGAATTTTTAGGAAAAATAATTTTGGAGAAATTGGGATAATTAAAGAGTGAATTTGGAAAAAAGAAAATAATAATAAAAGTTGATTTTAAATTCAAATAAATAATTCCGGGTATGGGAAAGGAGATTTATGGATAAATGGGAATAAATGAATTCTTAAACTTAAACGATATTATTTAAGGGAATAAAGAATTTATTTTAAAATTCAAGGTTTAAATTTATTGGAAAGGATAAAGGAATTTGGAAAAGTATGAAATTGTTATTTTCAGTTAAATAAGATTTTAAATCATAATTAAGAAGTAAAATCTGAAGTTAATGGGTTTTGAAATAAAAATGGAGTAAGTAAAAGAATTTATTTTAAAATGAAGTAAATTTTGAAAATCAATTTGAATTGATTTGTTGTTTGAAACTGTGATTTAATGAAAGATGAGAGTATGAGATTTATAAACTGGGTTTATAAAATGAAACAAGATATCAGTGGATATTTTAAAATATAAATTCACGGTGGGAATTTATAAAGGAATGGGTAAATTGTTTTAAAAATAAACAGTGGTTTATTTGTAAGGGTATGGAAATGGGAAGTGTGTTTCCCTGGAAAGCCAAGTGTATTTCAAAGGAGACTTTTATGTATAAGCTAAAGGTTTTTTTTTTTAAAGAAATGTTTTAGAAAATTTATTATTTTTGAAATGTTTTAAATTTTAGAGTAAATATTTTTAAAAATTTATTTTAGTAGTAATTATTTAAAGGTTAATTGGTATTATGTTTTAAAAGGATAATTATTAGTATTTATATTTTATAAAGAAATTTTATTTAAAGATAGTTTGGTGAAGTTTATTTGAAAACTTGTATAGAATCTTGTAACTCTTACTTTAAATTTAGTTTGGTTTAACTTTTTTTTAAAAATTAGTTTTATATTTTATAAAGTGGTTTTACTTTAAATTTTTCTATTTTTTTTAAAGCATATATTTTTGAATAAAGTGTTTAAGTAGTTTTAGTTTAAATGTTCTAAAGTATATTTTATAATAAATTGTTTTATATTATTTTAAAATTTAAAGTATTTGTACTTGGCGATTTCAGTGGAAATAGTAAATATTTGGAAACTTATTTCCGTGAGAGAAAGATGGTTTGAAACTGTTTTCAAAGGGTTGAAAAGCAAAAAAATATCTTGCGAAGATATTTTGAGGTTAATAAATAATTTGGGAGAAATTATTATGGCTTGATGATTGTTTGTGAATGTTGTTTGATAGTTAAATAACCGACTATCAATATTGGCAATTGCGCTGATCGTTTCGAAGAGACCAGGATCGGGATTTGTTTCCCGAAAACCACTTCGATCCGGTTTGAACGTTTTCGTGAGGAAGACAAGAACTGCGATTCGAAGATCGAGAAGCGAAGTGCAAGAGCTAATCGCTACTAATCCTGAGGGTGATTACAAAATGGATGTAGTAGGAGTAGTGCTTTCGGTTCGGTTCGAACAAGGAACAGACTTGTATGGATGAATGCTTTCAGTACATCGTCAGGAGGACGATGAGCATTCTAAGAGATGTGTTATAAAAAGGTAATGCTTAGCCTCGAGCCTCATCAACCGAAAATGACTGAAAATCAGGGGTTATGCAGCAAGGATAAGTGGGTAGCGCCCATTAGGGTAAGGTCATCCCTGTCTAGATGTCCCTTTTATTTCGGGTGTGTGGTTCGGTTGCTGATCCCAACCGTGGGGTGATCTTTTTCGGAATTATCTAGTAAGGGGTAGTCCCGGTCTTGTGTTACAGGGGATCCGGAGGGATCCTCGGTAAGGTGATCTAGGCCACATACTGTGATAGGTGGTACCCCAGTGCCTAATCATTAGTTGGAAATCCATTCTCCCTACGTGCCTTTTACGGTTTTGATTATATAACCCACTTTGTGGCTAGTATGCTGGAATTTAATGAATGTAACCATTTCGGCTATTTGAATAAGTATTTGTATATAGGCCCTATTTTAATATCAGAGGATTTTGATAAGAAATGTTTTAGCTATCGTAAGGTGAAAACCCGACATGTTTATTTGTGGCGTGGTCTTACGAGATGCTTTTGATTTTCAAAGGATTTTTGAAACTTTAATAATCAATTTGAGTGTGATTTCTCATGCTGGTTTTCCAAACTGACTCGGTAGTTATTTAACTATGATGCTCGGGTCAGACCGAGTATATAGAATACATGATATGATGCTGTGGAGCTCAGGAGACGAGCTGGATGGCAATATGTACATCCGTATTTGATTATTATTCCGCTGAATATTCTGTTATGTGGACAAGTTTATATAACTGTCCAGCATTTGGATATTAATTGTGTGAATTAATTTGAGTTGTGTTCTGATGATGTAATGTATAAAACAGATATAGTTTTCTTTTGTGTAAAGATCAGTTATTATCTATTATATTTTATTTCGCTGCGTTGGTAAGATTCTGATGTTCTTCCTATTTCTTCTTCTACCTTCTTCTTCTTTAAACCCTAATGGTTCGATTTTTTGGGTGTCGAAAAATTGGGTCGTTACACTTGGTATCAAAGCTGAAGGTTAGCGAGAACCTTGGCTCTGGTGGGGATTGGTCATTTGAATAGAGTCCGCAGTACTCTAGAAATGAGTTTGAATGTATTAATAGATATGAGCATGTACTTGTTAGTGAATATAAAAATTGTTTTATATTGTGTTGATTTATCAGTTGAGTGTTTATAAATTCTGGTCGATGTGTGGGACGCCATGTCATCGATAGGGATTTCTAAACTCTTAAACAAGATAAACCGACACAGTATTGTTTTTAAAATAGGGCAAATGAAATAATTTTTCCCAAGTTATTTTTGTATATAAGAGAAAAAAATTTCCGCAGATTATTATAGTTATATATGGTTGCTTGGTTGTTAGGAGATGATAATATTAAAATATCATCATTGTTAAGTGGAAGTTGAATAAAGGATTAAATTTTTAACCAAAGGTTAAGAAATAAATTTATATACAAATGGAAATTATAAATGTTAATTATAAAATGAAGTAAAAATTCCAGAGTAATAGTTGAATATGAATTATAAGAATTTGGAATTTGGAATTTTGGGAAAAGTTAAATTCCTTTGGTTTGGAAATGGTTTTCAAAGGTTTTAAGGAAATAATAGTGATATTATTATGAATTGAATTTGAACTTTGGTGAGATTTGAAATTTAAAAATGTTTGAAGGGTTTTAAAGAGATAAAAGCATTGAAGTCTTTTCGGTCGCTGGGAAAATAAATTCGGTGATGACTGCAGCGTCATCGATGTTTAATTTTGAGTTTCCAAAATAAGAATTGCTACCTGAATGATTTAATTTGGAATTGTTTGCAAAACTGGGTTGGTTTTAAAAATTCAAGGAATAATTGGATACGCAATTGAATAATGGATTTCAAAAATGGTTTTTGAAATATTGAAGTTTTGGTTTGGTAAAATCTTTTGATTTTAAAATTCAAAGGATAATTTGATACCAAAGGATTTTGGATATAATTGATTTCAAAGATGATTTTGAAATATTGAATAATTGTTTTAAAAAAAGAATCTGGAATCTTATTTAAAATGCTTATGCAATTTAAATAAGTTGGAAACTTAAGGAAGTTTAAAAAATTTGAATGGAAATGTAATGTAATTGAATCTAGTAAATAAAAGTAAAATTTATTTCATTGGAAGTAAATTTATGGAGGAACAAATTTATTTAAATTTGTAAGTAATAGAACTAGAATTAAAGTTGAATAATGGAATCAATTTAAATTGTGTCAAGAAAAGTGAATTGAAATTTGTTCGAAGGAACTTAAGGAAGTAAATGTTTAGAAATAAATCTTTTATTCGAAATTTGAAATTTCTGGAATAAGATTCAACTTGAAAGGGTCAAATAAAGGCAAGTGTGACTAGCGAATAAAGTTTGGAAGATAAGCCAAATAAAGAAAAGGGTTGGTAAATGGAATGGAAATAAATTTATAGGTAGACAGATGAATTTGCATTTGTAAAAATATAGAATTTAAAACTGAATATTGAAAATTAATTTAAACGGTGTGTAATAAAATTTAGTCAAGATTTGGCTAAATAAAATAAAGGTCTGAAATAAAAGTAATGAGTAAACTAATTGATTCAAGTGAATAAGCAAATGTGTTGGAATTATATATTGGATAATTCTTAATTTAAAATGTGTAAAATAAAGTGAAGTTATAGAATTAATTCGTAGTGAACCAAAATAAATTAGTAAGTGAAACTAATTTAAATAATGATATGAACCAGTTGTGTATGGAAGATAGTTGATAAAATTCAATATTTAGAATTTGAAGATGAACTGAATCAAGAAGAATTGAAGATGAAAATCTGGATGAAAATTGGGAATAGAAATTTGAATAAATTAGTAGTGAGACTAATTAAAGAAATGATTAATTGAATATGATTTGAGATAAAGGTAAATAGAATTCAATATTTAAAATGAAAGGTAAATTGAATTCATATGGAAATTAGAGATCAATTTGAATAAAAGTAGATATTAACCAAAGTGGTGAGATAAAAATAAATATATAAAGTGTGTAAGATATTTATATTAGACTTAAGAAATGGATGATGGAATTCTTTAGTAAATTTGGTATTGGAATATGCTAAGTTAATATCTTAATAAAGGTAATGAGGGTGTGAAAAATGAGATGGTTGTAAATAAGTAAGTAGAAATCAAAATAATGTGAATAAAAGAAAATTGATATAGTTAATAATCAATTGGGGCAAATACGTAAGATGTACATATATTGTTTTATTCGTATAGCGATTTGATCCAGATTCGAGCACAGAATTTCGTGGTAGTTGTACCGATCCGATTTGAGATTTTTCACTCGATTTTCAACGGCGAACTTTGGATATGAATTTTTGATAGATTTTGGAAATTCTCTAACATAGTTTGTGGCTATGCAAGGAGAATGACCATTTCTGATCAAGAAACCAGATCTGTGTCCACACTAGGAAGTCGGGTGGACGATACTAGTTCAGAAGTGGAATTGTGTGATTGAGCGAGCGATCGAAATTTGATATTGCATACGGATGATATATGTATATCGTACGGGCTTGAATGAAATAGATATTGAAACTATTGAAAGAAATGTATAAATGGTTTTTGGATGCTGTGATTGGATGTTATTGCTAAGCAGGCTATTCAGGTGTAAAAAAGCAAAAGGGAATTGGGATTTTTGATTTTTTTGAAGATAAATAGAAATTTGCTCGACAAAGGTATGTGTTTAAATTTCTATTTGAAATTTGATGATTTTCTGGTCTAGCCACTAGGCCTTTTGTTTTCTTTTGAAATCTGGGGGCTCGTAGAGGCAATTTGTAGTTGTACCGAGCTAGCTGCGCAAAGGAGACGCTGGCAAAAATTTAGGGAGTTAGAAATTTTTTAATAACTTAAAATTGGGATTTAAATTTAAATTTGAATCGTTAAGTAAGTAATGTTGTTTGAAAATATGAAAGAGTTTGGAAAGTTAGTAAGTGTGATAGAATCATTAATGAAAGATCGTTTTGGGTATTGTTAAAAACTGTTTGGTTTTGTGAAGTTAATAGAAACTATTAGGATTGGAAAATTAGTTAACGGTAAGAATCATTCCTCTTAACTAGTAATATCGGGGACGAAATTCTTTTAAGTGGGGAGGAATGTGATGACCCGGAATTTCTGGATATTTGAAATTGGAATATTTAATTGATTTTAAATATTTAAAAGTTAGTTTCTAACTTGAAATTAAAATATCGTTATTTATTGGGTAGTTTAGATATTGAATTTAATAATTGGAAATGGGGAAAAATGTTGAATATGAAATTCTAAGCTTGCTAAAGATATTTGAAAGGCTTATAGAATTTATGTTGGTAATACTAGTGATAATAGAAGTGATAAAATTGAATTTAAAAAGTATTTTGTTCAGTTTTAAAATATATTGTTTAAATCGAATTTTAAAAATAGCCTTCCGAGGCACAGTTTCGGATTTTGATGAAATTAGTTCCATTGGATCCGCAATAGTGTATTATTATCGGATTTCAATTTTCGTAGTGTTTGGAGTGATCGTTTGGCCATACGGTAGATAAATGCGCTAAAACCTTTATCGAAAATTTAATATAATAACTTGTCTAAAAGCTATCTTCTCCATACGATCGAATAGGATTCGAAACCTTTTCCATTGTGTTCGAAAAAGGGGTTTAACATTATACATGCCTAGTGGCATGCCTTGATAGGATATAATCATTTTAAGCTTTGAAATGAAGACAATTTAAAATTTGGTACATATTTTTATTATAAGGTTTTCACGCATGAAGAAAAAATGATGATGAAAACACATGTTTGCCTGGTAAAAACGCATCCCTCTTTAAAGTAAACAACTCAACACGTAACAGATGGAAGAAACATAAAATTAAAATCGAATTAAAGGGCCAAGCAAAAATCTTCTCTTCAAAATTCCTAAATCCCGTTTCTCATTAAAAACAAGTATCGAATTGAGTTCAAATAGATGGCGTGCTATTTCTTCTTTTCTTTCAATTCAGATCTAGTTCGAGGAAATCTCGCGAGAAATTGGATAAGCCCTTGATGCTTGCGATTTTGGGTAAATACGAGCTTGCAAGCGATGATGGAAGTAGAGTGTAGTCACGAGGGTCTAGGAAGTTCTTTGAGTTTTGTGCGTTGCTATCAAACGAGGGCGGCGAATCGTTCGAGGGGCTGCTGTGAGCTGGGCGAAGTGGTCAATCGCGTGTGGATAGAGGGGAACATCGACGCTATAGGGCGTTCGTGCACGAGCGATGAAGCTGGAGGAGGAGAGCAGTGAGGTATTATCCATTTTATTTTTGACTTAATAATTATTTATACACTTACAGATTTTAAAAATAATAATAATATAGAGATAATATATAACTCTATATTTTGGATGGGTTCAGGTATAATTATACTTTTGCTTACTGTAAAATTAAAGAAAGAAACTTTAAATCATATTTTATTGTACATATATATATAAATTACTTGTTTATCATAATTAAGATATAATAATTAAATGGCAGTTCACTGTTCGATTTGTACAAGTGTTAATAAATCGTATCATATTGTACAAGGTCTAATACTTTGAAAAGAACAAGTCCCGTTTGGATTGGATTGCAAATAAAACAAAGGTGAGTTAATCTCACTCATTTGGTTGCTATTTAAATTTAAATGGTTAAATTTAAATATTTGGTTAAATTTAAATATTTGGTTGAATGATTGATTTGATTGGATGTGGAATATTATATATATATATATATACATATATATATATTGGAGTGATTGATTTCCAGCATTATATAGCAAATGAGACCCTATGCGCCGCATCATAGCAGATGATATTATATTAATCTCATATACCGCGATATTCCACCTCGAAGTGGAATTGGTATTTTATCTTGTGCTAACATCTGTGGATGCAGGGAAACATGTTGGAGGGATCCAACTGGATTCCTCAAAGTCGTGTAATTTATTTTTATAGTGTATGTTTTATTTTATAATCTATGATAGGTTATTGATTATATTGGGAATTGGAATATTGGATGCTGTGAATGGATTGAATATATTTGGTATTGAGTTATCAAAATATAAAGATTGGATTTTTGAAAGGAAACAAAAGAGAGAATTTTTAGGAAAAATAATTTTGGAGAAATTGGGATATTAAAGAATGAACTTGGAAAAAATAATAATAATAAAAGTTGATTTTAAATTCAAATAAATAATTCTGGGTATGGGAAAGGAGATTTATGGATAAATGGGAATAAATGAATTCTTAAACTTAAATGATATTATTTAAGGGAATAAAGAATTTATTTTAAAATTCAAGGTTTAAATTTATTGGAAAGGATAAAGGAATTTGGAAAAGTATGAAATTGTTGTTTTCAGTTTAATAATATTTTAAATCATAATTGAGAAGTAAAATATGAAGTTAATGGGTTTCGAAATAAAAATGGAGTAAGTAAAAGAATTTATTTTAAAGTGAAGTAAATTTTGAAAATCAATTTTAATTGATTTAGTGTTTGAAACTGTGATTTAAAGAAAGATGAGACTATGAGATTTATAAACTAGGTTTATAAAGTGAAACAGGATATCGGTGGATATTTGAAAATATAAATTCACGGTGGAAATTTATAAAGGAATTGGTAAATTGTTTCAAAAATAAACAGTGGTTTATTTGTAAGGGTATGGAAATGGGAAGTGTGTTTCCCTGGAAAGCCAAGTGTATTTTAAAGGAGACTTTTATGTATAAGATAAAGGTTTTAATTTTTTTTTTTTTAAGGAAACGTTTAAGAAAATTTATTGCTTTTAGGATGCTTTAAATTTTAGAGTAAATATTTTTCAAAATTTATTTTAGTAGTAATTATTTAAAGGTTAATTGTATTATGTTTTAAAAGGATAATTATTAATATTTATATTTTATAAAGTAATTTTATTTAAAGATAGTTTAGTGAAGTTTATTTCAAAACCTGTATAGAATCTTGTAACTCTTATTTTAAATTTAGTTTGGTTTAACTTTTATTTAAAAATTAGTTTTATATTTTATAAAGTAGTTTTACTTCAAGTTTTTTTAAAGCATATATTTTTGAATAAAGTGTTTAAGTAGTTTAATTTAAATGTTCTAAAGTATATTTTATAATAAAGTGTTTCAAATTATTTCAAAATTTAAAGTATTTGTACTTGGCGATTTCAGTGGAAATAGAAAATATTTGGGAAATTATTTCCGTGAGAGAAAGATGGTTTGAAACTGTTTTCAAAGGGTTGAAAAGTTGAAAAATATACTGCGAAGATATTTTGAGGTTAATAAATAATTTGGGAGAAATTATTATGGCTTGATGATTGTTTGTGAATGTTGTTTGATAGTTAAATAACCGACTATCAATATTGGCAAATGCGCTGATCGTTTCGAAGAGACCAGGATCGGGATTTGTTTCCCGAAAACCACTTCGATCTGGTTTGAACGTTTTCGTGAGGAAGACAAGAATTGGAGTCGAAGATGGAGCAGTAAATGCAAGGGCTAATCGCTACTAATCCTGAGGGTGATTCCAAATGGATGTAGTATGAGTAGTACCTTCGGTTCCGTTCGAACGAGGAACGGACTTGTATGGATGGATGCTTTCAGTACATCGTTAGGAGGATGATGAGCATTCTAAGAGATGTGTTCTAAAAAGGTAACGCTTAGCCTCGAGCCTCATCAACCGGGAATGACTGAAAATCAAGGGTTATGCAGCAAGGCTAAGTGGGTAGCGCCCATTAGGGTAAGGTCATCCCTGTATAGATATCCCTTTTATTTCGGCTGTGTGGTGCAGTTGTTGATGCCTACCATGGGGTGATCTTACCCGGGATTATCAAGTAAGGAGTAATCTCGGTCTTGTGTTGCAGTGGATCGGAAAGGATCCCCGGTACAGTGATCTAGGCCACGTACTGTGATAGGTGGTACCCCAGTGCCTAGTCATTAGTCGGAAATCCATTCTCCCTACGTGCCTTTTACGGTTTTGATTGTATAACCCACTTTGTGGATAGTATGCTGGAATTTAATGAATGTAACAATTTCGGCTATTTGAATAAGTATTTGTATATAGACCCTATTATAATATCAGAGGATTTTGAAAAGAAATGTTTTAGCTATCGTAAGGTAAAGACCCGACATGTTTATTTGTGGCGTGGTCTTACGAGATACTTTTGATTTTCAAAGGATTTTTGAAAATTTAATAATTAATTTGAGTGTGATTTCTCACGTTGGTTTTCCGGACTGACTCAGGTGTTATTTAACTATGATGCTCGGGTCAAACCGAGTGTTATAGAATACAGGATATGATGCTGTAGAGCTCAGGAGACGAGCTGAATGGCGAGACGTACATCCGTATTTGATTATTATTCCGCTGTGTATTCTGATATTTGGACGAGTTTATATATCTATCCAGCATTTGGATATTGATTGTGTGAATTAATTTGAGTTGTACCCTGATGATGTAATGTATGAAACAGATATAGTTTTCTTTTGTGTAAAGATAAGTTATTATCTATTATATTTTATTTCGCTGCGTTGGTAAGATTCTAATGTTTTTCCTATTTCTTCTTCTACCTTCTTCTTCTTTAAACCCAAATGGTTCGATTTTTCGAGCGTCAAAAAATTGGGTCGTTACACTTTGTATCAGAGCTGAAGGTTAAGCGAGAACCTTGGCTCTGGTGTGGATTACTCATTTGAATAGTGTCCGTCGTACTCTAGAAATAAGTTTGAGTGTATTAATAGATATGAGCGTGTACTTTTTAGTGAATATAAAAATTGTTTTATGTTGTGTTGATTTATCGGTTGAGTATTTATGAATCCTGGTCGATGTGTGGGATGCCATGTCATCGTTAGGGATTTCTAAACTCTTAAACAAGATAAACCGATACAGTATTGTTTTTAAAATAGGGTAAATGAAATAATTTTTTCCAAATTATTTTTGTATATAAGAGAAAAAAATTTTCGTAAATTATTATAGTTATATATGGTTGCTTGGTGGTTAGGAGATGATAGTGTTAAAATATTATCATTGTTAAGTGGAAGTTGAGTAAAGGATTAAAATTTTAACCAAAGGTTAAGAAATAAATTTATATACAAATGGAAATTATAAATGTTATTTATAAAATGAAGTAAAAATTCCAGAGCAATAGTTGAATATGAATTAGAAGAATTTGGAATTTGGAATTTTGGGAAAAGTTAAATTCCTTTGGTTTGGAAATGGTTTTCAAATGTTTTAAGGAAATAATAGTGATATTATTTTGAATTGAATTCGAAATCTGGTGAGATTTGGAATTTTAAAATATTTGAAGGGTTTTAAAGAGATAAAAGCATTGAACTCTTTTCGGTCGCTGGAAAATAACTTCGGTGATGACTGCAACATTATCGATGTTCATTTTCGAGTTTCCAAAAGAAGAATTGCTACAGGAATGATTTAATTTGGAATTGTTTGCAAAACTGGGTTGGTTTTAAAAATTCAAGGAATAATTGGATATACAATTGAATTATGGATTTCAAAAATGGTTTTTGAAATATTGAAGTTTTGGTTTGGTAAAATCTTTTGATTTTAAAATTCAAAGGATAATTTGATACCAAAGGATTTTGGATATAATTGATTTCAAAGATGAATTTGAAATATTGAGTAATTGTTAAAAAAAAGAATCTGGAACCTTATTTAAAATGTTTATGCAATTTAAATAAGTTGGAAACTTAAGGAAGTATAAAATTTTTGAATGGAAATGGAATGTAATTGAATCTAGTAAATGAAAGTAAAATTTATTTCATTGGAAGTAAATTTATGGGAGAACAAATTTATTTAAATTTCTAAGTAATAAAAATAGAATTAAAGTTGAATAATGGAATCAATTTAAATTGTGTCAATAAAAGTGAATTGAAATTTGTTCGAAGGAACTAAAGGAAGTAAAAGTTTAGAAATAAACCTTTTATTTGAAATTTGAAATTTATGGAATAAGATTCAACTTGAAAGCGTCAAATAAAGGCAAGTGTGACTAGGGAATAAAGTTAGGAAGATAAGCCAAATAAAAAAGGGTAGGTAAATGGAATGGAAATAAATTTATGGGTAGACAGATGAATTTTCATTTGTAAAAATATAGAATTTAAGACTGAATATTGGAAATTAATTTAAACTGTGTGTAATGGAAATTAGTCAAGATTTGGCTTAATAAAATAAAGGACTGAAATAAAACTAATGAGTAAACTAATTGATTCAAGTGAATAAGCAAATGTATTGGAATTATATATTGGATAATCCTTAATTTAAAATGTGCAAAATAAAGTGAAGTTATAGAATTAATTTGTAGTGAACCAAAATAAATTAGTAAGTGAAACTAATTTAAATAATGATATGAACCAGTTGTGTATGGAAGATAGTTGATAAAATTCAATATTCAGAATTTGAAGATGAACTGAATCAAGAAGAATTTAAGATGAAAATCTGGATGAAAATTGGGAATAGAAATTTGAATAAATTAGTAGTGAGACTAATTAAAGAAATGATTAATTGAATATGGTTTGAGATAAAGGTAAATAGAATTCAATATTTAAAATGAAAGGTAAATTGAATTCATATGAAAATTGAGATTCAATTTGAATAAAAGTAGATACAAACCAAAGTGGTGAGATAAAAATAAATATTTAAAGTGTGTAAGATATTTATATTGGACTTAAGAAATGGATGATGAAATTCTTAAGTAAATTTGGTATTGGAATATGCTAAGTTAATATCTTAATAAAGATAATGAGTGTGTGAAAAATGGGATGGTTGTAAATAAGTAAGTAGAAATCAAAATAATGTGAATAAAAGAAAATTGATATAGTTAATAATCAATTGGGGCGAATACGTAAGATGTACGTATATTGTTTTATTCGCATAGCGATTTGATCCAGATTCGAGCACAAAATTTCGTGGTAGTTGTACCGATCCGAGTTGAGATTTTTCACTCGATTTTCAGCGGCGAACTTTGGATATGGACTTTTGATAGATTTTGGAAATTCTCTAACATAGTTTGTGGATATGCAAGGAGAATGACGGTTTCTTATCAAGAAACCAGTTCTGAGTCCGCACTAGAAAGTCGGGTGGACGATACTATATCGGAAGTGGAATTGGGTGATCGAGCGAGCGATCGAAATTTGATATTGTGTACGGATGATATATGTACATCGTACAGGCTTGAATGAAATAGATATTGAAACTATTGAAAGAAATGTATAAAATGGTTTTTGGATGCTGTGATTGGATGTTATTGCTAAGCAGGCTATTCAGGTGTTAAAAAGCAGAAGGGAATTGGGATTTTTGATTTTTTTGAAGATAAATTGAAATTTGGTCGGCAAAGGTATGTGTTTAAATTTCTATATGAAATTTGATGATTTTCTGGTCTAGCCACTTAGTTTTTTGTTTTCTTTTGCAATCTGGGGGCTCGTAGAGGCAATTTGTAGTTGTACCGAGCTAGCCGCGCAAAGGAGACGCTGGCAAAAAATTTCAAAAATTTGGGGAGTTAGAATTTTTTTGATAACTTAAAATTTGGATTTAAATTTGAATTTGAGTCGTTAAGTAAGTAATGTTGTTTGAAAATATGGAAGAGTCTGGAAAGTTAGTAAGTGTGATAGAATCATTAATGAAAGATCGTTTTGGGTATTGTTAAAAACGGTTTGGTTTTGGGAAGTTAATAAAAACTATTAGGATTGGAAAATTAGTAAACGGTAAGGATCATCCTCTTAAGTAGTAATTTCGGGGACGAAATTCTTTTAAGGGTGAGGATTGTGACGATCCCGAATTTCTGGATATTTGAAATTAGAATATTTAATTGATTTTAAATATTTAAAAGTTAGTTTCTAACTTGAATTTCAAATATCGCTATTTATTGGGTAGTTTAAATATTGAATTTAAAAACTGGAAATGGGGAAAAATGTTGAATCTTAAATTCTAAGCTTGCTAAAGGTATTTCAAAGGCTTATAAAATTTATATTGGTAATGCTGGTGATAATAGAAGTGATAAAATTGAATTTAGAAAGTATTTTGTTCAGTTTTAAAATATATTGTTTAAATTGAATTTTAAAAATAGACTTCCGAGGTATAGTCTCGGATTTTGATGAAACCGGTTCCATTGGATCCGTAATAGTGTATTATTATCGGATTTCAATTTTCGTAGTGTTTGGAGTGATCGTTTGGCCATATGGTAGATAAACGCGCTAAAACCTCTATCGGGAATTTAATATAATAACTTGTCTAAAAAGCTATCTTCTCCACACGATTGAAGTAGGATCCGAAACATTTTCCATTGTGTTCAAAAAGGGGGTTTAACGTTATACACGCCTGGCGGCACGCCTCGATAGGTTATAAACATTTTAAGCTTTGAAATGAAGACAATTTAAAATTTGGTACATATTTTATTATAAGGTTTTCACGCATGAAGAAAAAAATGATGATGAAAACACGTGTTTACCTGGTAAACACGCGTTCCCCTTAAAAGCAAACAACTCAACACGTAACAGATGGAAGAAACATAAAATCGAAATCAACTTAAATGACCGAGCAAAAATCTTCTCTTCAAAATTCCTAAATCCCGTTTGTCATTAAAAAAAGTATCGAATTGAGTTCGAATAGATGGCGAGCTATTTCTTCTTTTCGTTCAATTCTGATCTGGTTCGAGGAAATCTCGCGGGAAATTGGATCCTCCCTTGATGCTCGCGATTTTGGGTAAATATGAGCTCGAAAGTGATGATGGAAGTAGAGTGTAGTCGTAGGGTCTGGGAAGTTCTTCGAGTTTTATGCATTGCTGTCAAACGAAGGGGACCGCGAATCGTTCGAGGGGCTGCTGTGAGCTAGGCGAAGTGGTCAGTCGCGTGTGCATAGAAGGGAACATCGACGCTATAGGGCATTCGTGCGCGAATGATGAAGCTGGAGGAGGAGAGCAGTGTGGTATTATCCATTTTAATTTTGACTTAATAAATATTTATACACTTACAGATTTTAAAAATAATAATAATATAGGGATAATATATAACTCTATATTTTGGATGGGTTCAGATATAATTATATTTTTGCTTACTGTAAAATTAAAGAAAGAAACTTTAAATCATATTTTATTGTACGTATATATATATATATATATATATATATATAAATTACTTGTTTATCATAATTAAGATATATAAAATGGATCATAGTGACTTACTTGTTTATCAACTTAATTTAATTACCAAAGATTATTCAAGGAGAAATTAGTTTAATTAAAATATTTAGATTAAATAATTAAATGGCAGTTTACTTTTCGATTTGTACAAGTGTTAATCAATCGTATCATATTGTACAAGGTCTATTACTGTGAAGAGAACAAGTCCAGTTTGGATTGGATTGCAAATAAAACAAAGGTGAGTTAATCTCACTCATCTGGTTGCTACTTAAATTTAAATGGTTAAATTTTAGTATTTGGTTGAATGATTGATTTGATTGGATGTGGAATATTATATATAGTAGTATATATATTGGAGTGATTGATTTCCTGCATTATATAGCAGATATGACCCTATGCGTCCCATAATAGTGGATGATATTATATTAATCCTATATACCGTGATGTTCCACCTCGAAGTGGAATTGGTATTTTATCTTGTGCTAACATCCGTGGATGAAGGGAAACAGGTTGGAGGGATCCAACTGGATTCCTCAAAGTAGTGTAATTTATTTTTATAGTCTATGTTTTATTTTATAATCTATGATAGGTTATTGATTATATTGGGAATTGGAATATTGGATGCTATGAATGGATTGAATATATTTGGTATTGAGTTATCAAAATATAAAGATTGGATTTTTGAAAGGAAATAAAAGAGAGAATTTTTAGGAAAAATAATTTTGGAGAAATTGGGATAATTAAAGAATGAATTTGGAAAAATAAAAAATAATAATAAAAGTTGATTTTAAAGTCAAATAAATAATTCTGGGTATGGGAAAGGAGATTTATGGATAAATGGGAATAAATTAATTCTTAAACTTAAATGATATTATTTAAGCGAATAAAGAATTTATTTTAAAATTCAAGGTTTAAATTTATTGGAAAGGATAAAGGAATTTGGAAAAGTATGAAATTGTTATTTTCAGTTAAATAAGATTTTAAATCATAATTAAGAAGTAAAATCTAAAGTTAATGGGTTTTGAAATAAAAATGGAGTAAGTAAAAGAATTTATTTTAAAATGAAGTCAATTTTGAAAATCAATTTGAATTGATTTAGTGTTTGAAACTGTGATTTAAAGAAAGATGAGACTATGAGATTTATAAACTGGGTTTATAAAGTGAAACAAGATATCAGTGGATATTTGAAAATATAAATTCACGGTGGGAATTTATAAAGGAATGGGTAAATTGTTTTAAAAATAAACAGTGGTTTATTTGTAAGGGTATGGAAATGGGAAGTGTGTTTCCCTGGAAAGCCAAGTGTATTTTAAAGGAGACTTTTATGTATAAGCTAGAGGCTTTACAAATTTGTTTTAAGGAAATGTTTTAGAAAATTTATTATTTTTAAAATGTTTTAAATTTTAGAGTAAATATTTTTCAAAATTTATTTTAGTAGTAATTATTTAAAGGTTAATTGGTATTATGTTTTAAAAGGATAATTATTCATATTCATATTTTATAAAGTAATTTTATTTAAAGATAGTTTGGTGAAGTTTATTTGAAAACTTGTATAGAATCTTGTAACTCTTATTTTAAATTTAGTTCGATTTAACTTTTATTTAAAAATTAGTTTTATATTTTATAAAGTACTTTTATTTTAAACTTTTTATTTTTTATTTTTTTGAAGCATATATTTTTGAATAAAGTGTTTAAGTAGTTTTAATCTAAATGTTCTGAAGTATGTTTTGATAATATAGTGTTTCAAAATTTCAAAATTTAAAGTATTTATACTTGGCTATTTCAGTGGAAATAGAAAATATTTGGGAAATTATTTCCGTGAGAGAAAGATGGTTTGAAAATGTTTTCAAAGGGTTGAAAAGTGGAAAAATATCTTGCGAAGATATTCTGAGGTTAATAAATAATTTGGGAGAAATTATTATAGTTTGATGATTGTTTGTGAATGTTGTTTGATAGTTAAATAACCGACTATCAATATTAGCAAATGCGCTGATCGTTTTGAAGAGACCGGGATCGGGATTTATTTTTCGAAAACCACTGCGATCCGGTTTGAACGTTTTCGTTAGGAAGACTAGAACTGGTAGTCAAAGATGGAGCAGTGAAGTGCAAGGGCTAATCGCTACTAATCCCGAGGATGATTCCAAAATGGATGTAGCACGAGTTGTGCCTTCGGTTCCGTTCGAAACCGGAACGGACTTGTATGGATGAATGCTTTCAGCACATCGTCAGGAGGACGATGAGCATTCTAAGAGATGTGTTCTGAAAAGGTAACACTTAGCCTCGAGCCTTATCAACCGGGAACGACTGAAAATCAGAGGTTATGCAGCAAGGCTAAGTGGGTAGCGTCCATTAGGGTAAGGTCATCCCTATCTAGATGTCCCTTTTATTTCGGCTGTGTGGTGCGGTTGCTGATCCCAACCGTGGGGTGATCTTACTTCGGATTATCCAGTAAGGGGTAGTCCCGATCTTGTGTTGTAGGGGATCGGGAGGGATCCTCGGTACGGTGATCTAGGCCACGTACTGTGACAGGTGGCACCGCAGTGCCTAGTCATTAGTTGGAAATCCATTCTCCCTACGTGCCTTTTACGGTTTTGATTGTATAACCCACTTTGTGGCTAGTATGCTGGAATTTAATGAATGTAACAATTTCAGTTATTTGAAATAAGTATTTGTATATAGACCCTATTATAATATCAGAGGATTTTGATAAGAAATGTTTTAGCTATCGTAAGGTAAAAACCCGACATGTTTATTTGTGGCGTGGTCTTACGAGATGCTTTTGATTTTCAAAGGATTTTTGAAACTTTAATAATCAATTTGAGTGTGATTTCTCACGCTGGTTTTCCAGACTGACTCGGATATTATTTAACTATGATGCTCGGGTCAGACCGAGTATTATAGAATACAGAATATGATGCTGTGGAGCTCAGGAGACGAGCTGGATACCGAGACGTTCATCCGTATTTGATTATTATTCCGCTATGTATTCTGTTATGTGGACGAGTTTATATAACTGTCCAGCATTTGGATATTGATTGTGTGAATTAATTTGAGTTGTACTCTGATGATGTAATGTATAAAACAGACATAGTTTTCTTTTGTGTAAAGATCAGTTATTATCTATTATATTTTATTTCGCTGCGTTGGTAAGATTCTGATATTGTTCCTATTTCTTCTTTTACTTCTTCTTATTTAAACCCTAATTATTCGATTTTTCGAGCGTCGAAAAATCAGGTCGTTACATTTTTGGTTTAACAAATTGAATTAATTAATAATTTTTTTTGAAGATATATTAAACTGGATAAAATGGTATTGTTAAATATAAAATATTTTAGGGTGTAAATAATTATATAATAATTAAGACTAATAAAAAAACTTAACTAAATCGAGTAGCCTGGGGAAGTCACTCAATGATCGACACTCTGAGGTGATGAGTTGGAGGCAAGGCACGCCAAGGAGGCACACACAAAAGCTTGCAGTCTGCTGTTAATAATACCGACCGTTGCTAGTAACGCGAGCAAGGGTCGAAGCAAGCGTGATTTCAGGCGATGGTTGCGAGCGCGACTTCGTGCACTCGAGGTAGCGAATGGCAGGAACGTGGAGGTCGATTTCATATGTGCTTGGGTGGCTAAAGGCTGTGATGTCGGCACTCAAAATGTGTGTAATCGGATGGTGTCGGACAGTGACTACGAAGTTGTAGCGTCAAAGGTAGTTAGAGCGATGGAATTGTGATTTTTGGCGAGTCGAGTTAGGATTTTGGTACTTGTTGAAGCTTACAAAGATGTTTCGAATGACAATTGGTTAAGGTGAGTTATTTTATTTAACTCACACATGTATATTTGAATCAGTTATATCGTTGTTTGTATGCCTGGTTTTAGTTAAAATTTCGTAAACGTTTGGTAGCGATGAAATGGCAGTATTGAAATAAAATAACATCCCATAGTTTTAATTAAATTGGTGTTTGAATTGATTGAATTATGTGGTTAAAATATAGAATTTGAATAGATAGTTGAATTTAAATCAAATGGGTAAAATAAGGTTATACGTTAAGGTTTATATTGTCATTGTAAGTTTGGATTAATGATCGATTACGTAATGACATGTATATTGAAAACCGTATAAGTAGATTTAATTTATAGTTAAATTATATGATGATCGTATATTGTTGTATAATGGGAGTTTGCCGGAAAGCAACTCCGTATTATGGAATTTTTTTTTTTGGAGTGATGTTGGCTCAAAATGTTGAATTTTCGATGGATTTATTGTTTGAATTATTTAAACGTTTTTAAATGAATTTCAAAAATGAAATTTTATCTTTTTTGATCCTTACTGGAATTTAGTTTATAAAATATATAGTTAGATTATATTATCCTCTTAACTTATTGTTTATTTTAAAATGTCCAATTTAAAACTTTTAAAGATAGGTAACGTTTATTTACAAAATCATTTTAAAATTGTTATTTATTAGCATAAAATTTTGAAAATGCTTTAAAGGCAAAAGATAAGATACGATATTATTTTAGAAAACTGATTATGAAAGCAATAAATTCAATTTCAAATAATTTTAGCAATAAAAGTTATTTAAATGATTTTATAAAGAATTTTAAAGCCATTGGAAAGTTATATCTTTATTTGTATGTGTGTGAGTATATATATATATATATATATATATATATATATACATATATATATATATAAATACACGTAGTTGGGTAGACTTTCAAGATAAAGTAAGTTATCAATTATGAAAAGGAAAGCTTTGTTTTAAAAAGTAAATGTAATTAAGATTTTTAAGTTTACAAATAGCTTATGGTTTTAAAATGTTTATGAAGTAATATTATATATATCTATATAATTTTGAAAATAAAATCGTTTTGAAGCAATATTTTTAAGTGTGCTAAATGTTTATAAAGGAATATTATATATATTAAATAGTTTTATTTTGAAATAAAATTATTGAGAGTGTACATTATTTGGAAAATTAGAACATTATTTGAAAAGATATTTTAGTGGTAATTCATGTATTATTTTGTAATTGTAAAATTTTACATATTTATTTGCAAAGAAGCCTGATAAATAAAGTTTTGTAATTTTGTAAATATTAAACCATGTTTGGTTCACTCAAACATATAAATCTATTTCAGTTTTATAATTTTGTAAATATTAGACAACGTTTGGTAAAAAAAAGAGAAAGTTATATGTACACAAGCGGTCATTTCTTTTTATAACATATTTTTACCTCCTCAACTATTTTGATTTTGTATTCTAGATATGATACAAATATACATGGCTCCAAATCATATTGGGTTTACTCGATGAATATCGTTTTACGACAGACCTTTTCAATACAACTTTTATTGCCATTTTACAACTTTTCATTCATCTTTATTATTAT
The DNA here is from genome assembly GCA_030765085.1 of Allium cepa. Lineage (NCBI taxonomy): Eukaryota > Viridiplantae > Streptophyta > Magnoliopsida > Asparagales > Amaryllidaceae > Allium > Allium cepa. The sequence continues at coordinate 517,017,510 of CM060941.1, forward strand.
TTTCAAATTTTTATTAACTATTCTTAAATTTAAATATGATAAGTTAACCACAAATGTTTGTATAAATTATTCATCGAGTAAAAAGTTATACGAGTCATCTGATTCAATTGTATTTATTTGTTAAAATTATGTGTTGGTTATTATATGATGCTTTTACGATAATAATCATCACGTCAAATGTCCAATGAATTCAAATAATACGTGTACATATAACAATAGAACATAGGCCTTTGAGTTAAATTATAATTTAGTGTCAATTCCTTCATATGCAAATTTATACAAGTTGCTAAACGATAAGCTATGTTTTATATGTCATTAAGTTTCTCATTTTGAAAAGCGAAATTTCAAATAACCGGATAAGATTTTTCTCCTTTAAAATAGAAAAGGAATCATAATGCAACTCAGGATTTCAAACTCAAGTATACTTGATATTAAAGTGATTTGTTATCAATAACAAATTTCTTTTATTTCCTTTTATTCTTTTGGTTCAGGAGATATAATTTATTAAATACGGTTTATTATTAAATGTTACTTAAATAGGCAGTGACAGAACCATTAGCAGTAAAATGAAAACCAGCCCTTTAGTGTCCATCGAAAGGAGCTTTGAGAAACAGCGACCAACAATTCAATATAAATGGATTTAATAATATACATACAACAACAAATGTTACACAATATATACATATATGTAAAAGAAAATAAACACATTTTGAATGCTCTAAAATACCAAAGACTTGAAAGTATGATAAAACATTTGTTTCTTTTCCTTACAAATGAACTTACAGGATGCTGTTGAACTAGTTCTGTAAGTTTGACGGTTTATCCAAATTATACTTAAAACAATTTTTCTTCTTCTGAAATAGGCTATTAAAATTGACCATTCATAACTTTTGAAGTAAACCATGAGTTTTTTTATAATATGTTCAAAGTTTTGAAAGTGTACTTAATATAAGCCTTTGGATTTATGAAAGTTCTATGAATGTACGGTATTAGGTGTGCAAGCTTTAAATAAATGCATAGCTCTGAGTATAACTGTATGAGGTATTTGATGGGAGTTTCATTGAGGGGGAAAAGATCTTCTTTATACTTCTCATTCATTTATGCAGATAACTCCCCTACCAAGAGGCAAAAACTACATGATTATATTCCTTACATAAGACAAAACTCCCATCCTTGGGTTCTTATAGGTGACTTCAACTGCTCTTTTCAATTTTCCCACAAATCTGGTGGCAATCCTCTTCTCTTTAGAGATCTTTCCCCCCTCAATGAAACCATTAACAATGCTGCTCTGATTGATATTCCTACTACCGGCTCTTCTTATACCTGGACCAATAAAAGCCATCATGGACAAAGAGTTCTCACTAAGATAGATCATGGATTTATCAACCAAAAAGGTTTAACCCTGTGGCCAACCATAAAAATACAAATTCTAATGCCCCTTTTATCTGACCACTGCCCATTAATCTTGACCTTTGGAGCAGAAGCCATTAAAAACATATAAATTTTAAATTTTTGATGCCTGGATCGGTAACCATGATTTCTTGTGGGTGGCATCTGAGGCTTGGAGCATGCACACCTTTGGGAACCCTATATTAAAGCTGCAAAGAAAACTAAAGAGCACAAAAAATGCATTAAGGAAGTGGTCTGGCATAATTTCTGGTGATGGTAAGAAATTATCAACTGATATACAACTCAAACTTGAACAGGTTCAAGTCCTTCCCATGAGCAACTCCAATGACCTAGCATACATCCATCTTGAACAAGAACTGACCAAACAACTCGAATCTGCTTTATCTGATGAAGCTAGAATGGCAAGACAAAAATATAGGGAGAACCGGACAATGAATGGAGATAGAATTACCAAGCAATACCATGCTTCTCTTAAGATAAGGCAAACTAGAGCTTACATTCATCAAATAAATGACTTACAGGGTAATGCTCACTCTACTACTGATAATGTGGATTCTGCTTTTCTGAACTACTTCACCTCCCTGCTTGGATCCACCAAACCCCCTCTCGATTTCTCTTTCCTTGATGATCTAGCCCTTCCCTCCCTATCTAATGAAATGCAAAACATTCTAACGTCTCCTATTTCTGATGAGGACATCAAAACTCTATATTTACTATGAGGAAAACTGCAGCTGGTGGTCCTTATGGCTTCAAGGCAGTATTTTATGTTACTTGTTGGCACATTATCTCTGCTGATGTTCTTAAAGCTGTTGACAACTTTTTCAACAAATCCAGAATTCTTAGCTTAATAAACTGCACTAATATCGCTCTAATTCCAAAGATTGTCAATCCTTCCAGTGTTTCTCACTTTAGGCAATAGCATGCTGCAACGTAATTTACAAAAGTATATCTAGAATCTTAGCTTCGAGGCTAAAGGAAGTCCTCTCCTCCATCATATCTTCTAATCAGGTTGCCTTTCTTCCTAAGAGATCCATTCTTGACAATGTTCTTCTCACCCATGAGCTCCTCAATGGCTACTCTTCCACTAATATCTCCAAGAGAGCCATGCTTAAAATCGATATTCGAAAAGCTTTTGACACTGTCAACTGGGCAACTCTAATGCACATTCTAAATAAGATGAAATTTCCTCCAAATTTTTGTAACTGGATTTACCAGTGCATTTCTGCTGTCAGGTACTCTTTAGTTTTCAATGCCCACTATGTTGGTTTTTTAGAGGCACTAATGGCCTCCGGAAAGGCGATCCTATTTCTGCATACCTCTTCATCATCCTTATTGAAACGCTTACTCTTGCCTTCCAAAAACAAGTTGCACTCAAACAATTTACTCTTCACCCTAAGTATTCTTCTCGTATGATCACCTCCCTGGCCTTCACAGATGACATAATAATTTTCACAAAACCTACCCTCAATCCCTCACTGCCATTATGTGCACTCTTGAATCCTTCTATAGATTCTCTGGGCTGATGATTAACCATGGAAAGTCTCACATCCTTCTTGCAGGCCTGAAATTTGATGAAGTTTATACCTGCCTCAGAATAACTGAAATTACTGCTATTGAGTCTGCTATGTCATATCTAGGCATTCCTCTTGCAAGCAAAAGAATATCTATTGCACAGTGTTTTCCTTTATATGAAAAAATTTCTTATGTTCTAAGTAAATGGCATAATAGGTTCCTTTCTTTGCCAGGAAGACTGGTCATTGTTAACTCCCTAATCTTCTCTATGTCTGTTTATTGGTGTAGAACGTTTCTTCTACCTAATAAACTGATTGATATGATCAGATCTGCCATGCTCAGATTTCTATGGACTGACACTACACACAACAGAAAGATAATTTCGATAGCCTTTGCAAAACTTGAGACACCAAAAAAGAATGGTGGTCTCGACATTAAAAATCTCAAGAGATGGAACATTGTAGCCCTATCTAAACACTTGGACAACCTGATCAACAAAAGAGATACTTTATGGTTTGCTTGGTGTCTCAAACACAATCTAAAAAATATGGACATATGGTTGGTTAAGGCAAAACAAGGTAGCAGCTGGGTCTGGAAAACAATGATGCAAATAAGAGACAATGTTATGCCCTATGCTCTGATCACTCTAAGTCGATTTAGTCATGAAAAATTCTGGAGTGTTCCCTGGCTTGGAAGAGGTCTAATTTTGTGTAAAACCATGTCATATGAGGAAGCTCAATTGACTGGTATTCCTATGAGTGCTGCTGCAGTTTCTTATATTAGGAATGGTTTCATTTCTCTACCCCTTTCCCGCTGCCATGATATCAACAGACAATGGTCCCCTCATAACTTATCTCTCTATGTGCATGCTTCACGCGATGAATATTCATGGACGGATCATAGAAAGGAACACTCAATAACCACTATATATAATCTCCTATCTCCTCCTGTCTCGTGTGATAGATTTGTTTGGAATAAAAGAATATGGATAAGTCACAACAATGAAAAGCTCAATTTCATGCTTAGGAAAACTTTAAAAAATGCCCTGCACACTAAAGCAAACATGAGAAGGAAAGGCTTGAACATGAACTCCTCTTGCTGCTTCTATCATATTGCAGTTGAAGACATTCACCATCTCTTCTTTGCTTGTCCTTTCACCAATTTTATTTGGTCTAAGATTATGGGAAGAGGAGGCTGTAAGCAACCAGTGATTGATAACAGAATTGAATGGTTAAACATACTCAAGGCAACTAAGTGGAAAACTGCTTCTACTTTTGAACTATTGATTTACTTAAAGGTTACTGTCTTGGCGATATGGAGGGAAAGAAATGAAATTATTTTCAACAACAAGAGGCGTCAAAGAATGGAATTATTTCACTGCATCTGCAGCGAAATACAACAAGTGATGATTCTCTCCCCCTACCATTTTGACCCTCATATAGTTGATTTATGGTCTTAAGCTCTCTTGCTTGCTTGCTTCCCTCAGTGCTTTTTATACTATGTCTTTTTCCTTTTTTCCTTATTTTCTTTTCCTATCTTTTTCTTCTTAGTTGTCTCTGTTCTTCCATTTATGATTGTAAGATTTCTTCTTATTGGTAGGGACCATTTAACCCCGCTGGCTTTGTCAAGAAAATATATTTATTTGAAATTTTGTGAAATTTTAAATAATAAAATTTTGAAATATGAATTTGATATTTGGAATACATGTAATTAAACATAGCAAATGGTAAATTCTCATATGATAATATTGAAGTTTATTTTCTTGTGTAATTATATTTCAATTTAAATCAGTTAAATATTGATGATGATAAAATATTTTTCCAAACCCGAATATTTTTAAATAGAAAATTTGTAAATCATCTTCTAAGCAAGACGTCGCATTTCATTTCTCAAAATTTGGACTGTTATTGCTCCATCGATCTTAATTTCGGCATAATAGCAACATTTTCGTACCGATATCAACTTTTGATAGGATAACTATAACATTGATATCGGTATACCATTTTGATTGTATCGTCATGCTGATCTCTGTAGTATATTCATTCGTACATTTCGAGGTTCGATATGTAGAGGAAACCGTGAAGCGATCAGTAGTATCGATACCCATTTCCGGAGCCTTTTGGTTTCCTTTGTCCTTTCAGTCACCCACCATATAATACGTGTACCCTTTTGCCTTTAATAATTCCAGAAACCAACATTGACGTTTCATTTTTCATTTGGTTTCAATATAATGCACCTGTTGCTTTTATTTCTTTGTTCCCTATTCATTCAATTAGAAAATATAATAAATATAAGAGGCATATATTTATTGGTAAGTAGCTCGTCTTCTTCATTCTTCTCAGCCGTCCATCTTTCTTTTGTTCAATAAAGCAAGCTATACTGGCTTCCAGAGAGTGGCATATCCTCCTTCGTGCTACAGAAGCGCAGCCGCATCCTCAACCACGCCTCTTTCTTCTCCTTCCTTGTTGCCGAGCTCCACACAAACCCCTCTGAAACTCATCACAACCCACCATGGCCTTCCATCTCCCCTCTTCATGGTCGAGACACCCATGTGCTCACCTTCCCACCATGAAATAAATCGAACCCGCTAGCCTCCAGCTGAGCTTCCCTCATGTTCACCTTAAACTCCCCTCAAGCCTGGCCGTGACTTCCCTCTCCGCCTCCGCTAGCAACACCCTTCTTATGCATCAGGTATATTATATAGACATATATGTTTGTAGCTTATATATAATATGTTAGTTATGCGGGTTCATAGTCTGCCCCGTGTGTGTGTGTATATATATATATCATACTTGTTATATAAGTGAGTCATAGTATTATATTAATTAGTACAGTGATATATATAATTATAGGCTGCTGGGCCCTCTTATGTTATATCCTTCTCTATTTTATAGTATTTTCCTCTATAAGTTTATATAAAAACTTATTTGTTTATATTCGAGATCTATGAGTTTAGATTTATAGGTGTGTGTGTGTATATATATATATATATATATTATATAATATGTATTATTTTATAAACGAAGTATTACATACATTTTGCAGTAATATGTATTTTGAAAGCAACCACCTATATTATTTTGGGTTTAATGTACAAGGTTATCATAGTTTATATATATGTTTAATGTAGCTGCCGCATGTACAATAGTAGTTGTTTTGGTTACTCAAACACACACACACACATATCCAATGTAAGGCTTATCTTCTTTGCTGTGAAATTGCTTATTTCCAATGTTTACAGTTTACAGCAGTTTACCTCTTTGATTGAATATATATATATATATATATATATATATATATATATATATATAAAATTGACTTTATAACAATCGTTTATAAAAGTTATGTGTGTTAATATATATTATGTTAGTGTATACATATGTTTACATAACCAGATTTTTCAATCTTATCATAGTAAAGTGTGTGTGTGTGTGTGTATATATATATCAACACTGTTTCAAAAGGTTACTTTGTACTATTTATTTTATAGACGTGAATGATATGTGCAAGTTATATAGGGATCTTATATATATCTTCTGTTGCCTTGAATTATATGCGTGGGTATATGCATTGGTTATAAGGAAGTCACATTATATATGTTTTCAAATTTGTCATGAATTGTGTGATATATATTATTTTATCTTGGGTACATGTAATGTACAAGTTGATATCGTATACTATATATATATGGTAAATACAAGTGTGTAGTATTGTTTCTGTATATAGGTTCTATAGGGAAGGTTATATTGATTTTTATAACGATCGATTTTAAAATAAACGTTTGTATATTCATAAACTAAGTTTATATGAAGCTATTTAATATCGGCTGGAATGAGTTAAAATTTGTATTATATCTATAGCCTATTGCATATATATATAAACGTTTTATAATAACAGATTTGAAATATAAATTTTAACCTGTTTAAGTGTTGTTTTATATGAGCCTTATATATATGTAAACGGCTGTTTCTATATTTTGAAAGGGTATACGATATATTTAAAAATATTTACTCAAAGTTTATGAGGTTTTATAATTGATTTGATATATTGTACCTTGATTTGAATATATAAATATATATATTGTTAAGAGTATTGTTTTAAAATATAGTATATATATTTTTCCATTTATATCAAATTGATCCAATTTGTTTCCATCAATTCCTATCTATCAGCTTTGTCCGCGAAATTCCTACCCATCTCACTTTGCTTTGGAATTCATGCTTGGATTCCTAACTCATCTCATTCTCATTCATTTCTAACCTCAAAAGGTGATTAATCGCTCCTGATTAACATTCTTATATTTATTAAATTTGATTTCAATTGAAACGACAATTGAAATACACTGTTGTTAGTTATTTACATTCATATATATATATGTTGTTATCTGTATCTTTTCACTCGTGACATCTGACACCATTATCTGTTATTTATATTGATGTTATATGTCTGTTATGTTATTATCATATCTGTTATCACTCTGCAAGTTCCCTGTTAGTATAGAATTCACTATGGGTTGAAATAATACATACCCGAACGGACTTTAGAATATGAGAAAATCGTTATGGGTTGAAATGATAGACCCAAACGATTTTCATTGGATTGAATTTGAGATTGCAGGTTGAAATGATATATACCCTTATATATTTAAATTGAGGATTGAAATGATAAATATCCGTATCACTTGACCATAGGATAGAAATTTATACACAGACACCGATATGTATTTTGAAAATGATTTCTTTGGTTTTTGGAAAGAAATATATGGTTTATATATAAATATTGATTTCATATATTATATAAATGTTATTTTATATATAGTTAGATTCTTGATTTTTTTAGCTGTATAAATTTGTTTTTAATATAAAATAAATTAATAATAAAGTTCGATTTTATTAAATATAATATGGTTAAGTATTTATTGAATAATATTTTAGTATAGAGTTTATAATGATTTTAACAAATTAAGATTAAGAAGATGGATTTGAAATTATATTTAATTAAGAATTATATTTAATTAAAATCAATTTGGAAGTTATTGAATTTGAGATTTTAAATGATATGATTTTATAGCTTGATGTTGGTTTAAAGTGATTATTTCAAGTTTGAGTTTTATTTAAATGATATTAGATTTATTAAGTAAATATTTCAAAACTAAATAATAGTAAATTGAATTTGATATATGTATATATATATATATATATATATATGGAATTATCAAAATTTAGTTTTGAAATTTTGGAATATTTAAAGCTATGAAATATATGGAATTTGAAATGGTTTATTTACGGTTCAAAATTTGTATTGAAATTAATATAATTTGAAAATGGTTTATTGAGAATTGAATTGAGTTCAAATTTATGGATTGAAATTTAATTTAAATTGAATTTTTAGATTCAATTTGATTTGAATCAATTTGTGAAGTTCGAGAAATTATCTTATTATATATAAATATTTTAAATTATTTAAATTATTTTATATTTTACTTTACAAATTATTTTAATATAAACTATTTTGTTATATATATTATTTGAATATTTAAACAGTTTAAGTGGTGGAAGTTATGTTTTCAAAGTTATGAATTTCAAAGTATTATGTTTAAAAAGTGTTTTAATTTCAAGTGTTTAGTTTCGAAAAGTGTTATAACTTTGAAAAATTCTATGATTTTTGGAAAAAGATATATTTGAAATGGAAATGATATCATAATTGATTTGAAATGGAAAAAGATATCGTATTTATATGGGTTTTGAAATGGCAATGATATTTTGGTTTTGAAGTATATACTAATTTGAAATGACCGCGGTGTTATAATAACGTTTGGTTGTTAAAGAGACCGGGATCGGAAGTTGTCATACTCTTTGCCAACTTCAAAAACCACTTTAATAATTGTGTTTGCGGTGGAGATTCCAGAATGAAGTAGGATGGTGGCGATGTTCTATTAAGGTATATACGTGGACCCAACTCTCCTGAGTTGGCATAAGGTGGCTAAATCGGGAGCAATCGACGGGCTAATGAGGTAGCTCCTCTTATCGGACACACTTCTTCAATACGATTCTATTACTTTGTGATTGATTGGGTGCACCTTTGATTTTGGGAGTGTGGCTCGAGGTGGGAGGTAGTGGCTGCTACGCGTTACCATCGGCCTGAAAGTGCAATTGGTATATCTACCCTGGCATTGCCTAGTTGTGCCACCTACCCTAGCACGCCTTGTATGAGTTTTGATTTGTGTCGTACCTATGTAGTATCCTCTGGTAGCCTCCCGATCTGGAGGTGTTACGGTACTATATAGACTATTGGCACTACATATGTGTTAAGGTGGAAAATGTAAAGCCTTAACGCTATTTTTAAGTAAGTTTATTTTACTTTAGACATTATTATAATAGCGTATATTATTATATAGTAAATAGTTTAACGGATCCTTAGAGGATGGTTATCCCAAACATCCATTGAGTTACTTGTATTTCAGTTGTTATTTCACTTGAGTTGGATTTATTGATATAAGAATGTTAATCCTGACTCGAGTGTTTTGTGTTTTGCTTTACGCTCGGGTCAGACTGAGTGATACAGCTTTCGAGACTCACCTTTGGACTTGGAGCTTCGTTTGGAGATCCAGCCATTTATCCAGCTTTCAGATATTCAATTGATTTCAGTGATGTATTCTGATCTTGTATTTGACTATTGTATTCGAAACTTCTATTGTACCTTACTTAACTCTGTTATATATATAGTAGCTTCATGAACTACTATATATTATACCTTACTTAACTTTGATTTCAGTGATGTATTCTGATCTTGTATTTGACTATTGTATTCGAAACTTCTATTGTATCTTACTTAACTCTGTTATACATATAGTAGCTTGATGAACTATGTTATATATACTGTACCTTACTGCACTTTGACTATTGTATTTGGAAAAAGATATATTTGAAATGGAAATGATGTCATAATTGATTTGAAATGGAAAAAGATATCGTATTTATATGGGTTTCGAAATGGCAATGATATTTTGGTTTTGAAGTATATACTATTTTGAAATGATCGCGGTGTTATAATAACGTTTGGTTGTTAAAGAGATCGAGATCGGAAGTTGTCATACTCTCTGCCAACTCCGAAAATCACTTTAACAACCGTGTACGCGAAGGAGATTCCAGAATAAAGTAGGATGGTGGCGACGTTCTATTAAAGTATATATGTGGACCCGACTCCCGTGAGTTGGCATAAGGTGGTTAAACAGGAGCAATCGTTGGGCTAATGAGGTAGCTCCTCTTATCGGACACACTTCTTCGATACCATTCTATTATTTTGTGAATGATTGGGTGCACCTTTGATTTTGGGAGTATGGCTCGAGGTGGGCGGTAGTGGCTGCTACGTGTTACCACCGGCCCAGAAGTGCAATTGGTATATCTACCCTGGCATTACCTAGTTTTACCGTGTCACCTACCTAGCGCGCCTTGTACGAGTTTTGATTTGTGTCATACCTATGGAGTATCCCCTGGTAGCCTCCCGATCTAGAGGTATTACGATACTGTATAGACTATTCGCACTATATATGTGTTAAGGTGGAAAATGTAAAGCCTTAATGCTATTTTTAAGTAAGTTTATTTTACTTTAGACATTATTATAATAAAGTATATTACTACATAGTAGATAGTTTAACGGATCCTTAGTGGATGGGTATCCTAAACATCCTTTGAGTAACTTGTATTTCCGTTGTTATTTCACTTGAGTTGGATTTATTAATATAAGAATGTTAATCCTGACTCGAGTGTTTTTTGTTTTTCTTTACGCTCGGGTCATACTGGGCGATACAGCTTTCGAGACTCACCTTTGGAGTTGGAGCTTCGTTGGAGATCCAGCTATCTATCCAGCTTTCAAATATTCAGTTGATTTCAGTGATGTATTCTGATCTTGTATTTGACAATTGTTTCAAAACTTCTATTGTATCTTATTTAACTCTGTTATATATGTAGTAGCTTCATGAACTACTATTCTTCTATTTCCGCTGCATATTGTATATTACTCCACGCCTGTATTCTGCGATTTATTTATTTACTGTATATGCTGAGTTTTGCCAAATATAAATTAACAATCTGGAATTTTGAGCAATTCAAATCCGGCGTGTGTGGATGCGAATGGTTGAAAATATCGGATCTGTAACGACCCACTATTTTGGACCATTCAAATCGACAATGATCCATACATGTCAGACTTGAATAATTCAAAATAACAGAATGTAATAAAATTTGAAGCAAATAAAATCATTCACAGAATCACAGACACAGAAATATCAGAATACTCGCAGCGGAAATAAAATACCATAGTAGTTCATGAAGCTACTATATACATACTCTCAAAACATATACAAAATCTCATAGTAAAATAGATACAATAGAAGTCAGGATAAATAAACAACAATACATAGACAAATACCGAATAGGAACTAATTGGAAGAAGTAGACGAATAGATAGACAGATAAGCTCCAGCAAAACTCTAGCTCCAAAAGGTGAATACAAAGCTTTGATTCTCAGGCTGACCCGAGCGTAAAGTAAAACACAAACACACGAGTCAGGACATACATACTTATACAATGTAAACCAACTCAAGAGAACTGTAATAGCAATGCACAATAACTTAAAGGATGCTTGGGATTGACCATCCTTTAAGAATCAGTCAAACCATCAATTAAGTAGAAATAAAAACTACCCTAAAAATATCAATATTTAAAGTAAATAATGCAAATAACAGCGTTATTATGACTCGAGTAACGTAGAGCTGCAGTAACCGCTCATCTCTAGCCACACTCTTAAAATCAAAGGTGTGCATCAAATAATCACAAGGAAATCACATGACACACAAAACATCATAGCTGCGATTATAAATTTCAAAATGATTTATAATTCCGAATTAGAAAGTGAAGTCATTATTCCTTCAAATCAAATATTCAGTTCCCAAAAATTTATCCCTTTTTGAGTTCATTTATTCAGTTAAACACTTCGAATATTGAAATTTCAGCCACAAATAAACTTTGATTTTAACCCTTTAAACATTATAAAAATCGTATTTTAACACTCAAAATGTTCATTAAAATACCTTTAACTTATGATTTTTATAAAGTAAATTTCCTATAAATAAAATTAAATTTTCAATAATTCACTTAATAAATTCAAGTGTACAATTTCCTATTCTTCACATTTTAACAAATTTCTTAACACTTAAATTTTTATTACCATTTTCCAATTATAACTTAATTTCCATTTTATTTATATAATTTAAATTCCATTTTTAATTTCTTAACTTAACTTCTAATTTCAAACCAAATTTCACGTTTCCAAGTTAAGTTAAATTCCAAAATTTCCATTTAACTATCCATTGATTTAACATTTTAAACTAATTACCTAAATTCAAAATACACTGTAAGTTGCTTAACTTTATTTTACAAATAACTTGATATTTTATTTTACTTTATATTTATCCAATTCATACATCAATTATATCAATTACCAAGTTCATCTTATAATTCCATTTTTACGTAAATTCCCATTATTAAGTTAAATCAAACTTGCACACTACAATTCAAACCACCTATTAACTTATACCATTTATCCTGTTAGAAAACCACTGCTTAACTATTTTACATCCAATATAAGTCAAATTTCATATTTTTATTTTTCTCTTTCATTTACAATACATGAAATTTATAAGAAATCATATTTGTACGTGAGTTTGTATTTAACAGAGAAGTTTCACGTTGATTTAGAGGGAAGAACGACAGGAAATAAATAATTGAAACATTAGAGAAATTTAAGGATTTTATTCCTATTAAATCAAGAGAAGAAAATGGAATAATTGAATGAGATGAAATGATATACGTGAATTGCAAGGCAAATAGGCGGCTGTTGATTTGAATGGCTAAAGTATGCAATCAAAGGGGTGTGCATTATAAAGGCAATAAATAAATTGAAATGTATGCCCAAAATAAATAACAAAGTAACATATCTTATATTTATTTGTTTCCTATTTATTCAATAAAATATATGCTAAAGAATAATTCAATAAATAACGTACCGTATAAATAAACAAGAAACGGATATAAAACGTATCAAATAAAACGTATAATTTAATTGCTATTTACAACTTTGTTTATTACTCAACTTAAAAAATTTGATTTGTTACATATCCATTTGATTTGTTTATTACTTAACTAAAAAAAATGGATGTAGAACATATACAATAAAACATATAGATTAGTTGCTTTTTACAACATTGTTTATTACTTAATCCACAAAGTATATATCCAAATTAAATGGAAAAATGAAACAAATGTTGTAATTATATACAATTTAAATAAAAATTGGAAGTTAGAATTTAAATTTTAAAGTTTCAATTAGAGTCAACATTTAACCAAAAATATAAAATTCCAGAAATTGTTTATATTAAATAAAATTGGGCAAATGACTTATAACCAATTCACGAAAATTCTAAAATTCAAACTTTTGAAGAATTAAACACCAAAGTTTTTTTTAAAATAAAATGAATAAAAATATTTATTAAAATTTTAGGCTGTTACATAAAATATATGCATAACTATCATGTTACACAAATTAGAACATGATTTTACAAACAAATAAATTATTTATATAAATTTAAAATAAACAAATTTGTTAAATAAAACAATTTACACACAATATTGTAAAAAGCATAACTTTCACAATATTAGTCCGATTTCAACGAAACGAAAAGCAGTATTCTTAAAATCAAATCTATTTTCATAATAAAAGATAAAATTCAAAAATTCAAAAATTTAAATTTTAAAGTCAAAGTTTGACCATTTTGACCAAAATCCACTTTTTTGAAAAATATTATATTTATTCATGTTTGGAATTATAATTCACATAAAAAACAAAATTTATATTTAAAATAACAAAATTTTTCCATTTAAATAAATAAAATAAAGTTTTTGAATCAGGAATTTTAGTTAAAATAATTAAAATAAAAATTTGAAATAATCACAAAATATAGGGTTGTTACACTCTCCCTCACTCAAATCTTTTCGTCCTCGAAAAGGAACGAGGTATGAGAAAATATAGAAAAAGACAGAATGAAATAGGACTAAGACAAAATGACAAGAAGATTAAAATTATACCTGATAACTGTTGCTATTGGTAAGTTTAACAAAGTGGAGAATTGGAATAGCTAGAAGGGAAAATAGGTGGATAGGAATATCTAGGAAGGAAAATAGGTTGAAAGACAAGGATGAACCATTATTTTAAAGCTATATAAATTTCAAATATTTAGAAAGGTAAAATAAATGATCGAAATATCCTTTGTATAATAATTTATCAAAATACTTTTATAACTCGATGTCTTAACAAGTTTATCCTTGTTCCTTCAGGCTCTGGCTATGCTTGATCAGGCACAAAGCTAGAATTCTCCAGGTACTTAGTAGACTTGTTTCAACATCCAGTAAAAATACTTGAAAAACTTTTAAAAACAGATATGGAAAGTTCAATCTAAACAAAATAACCAAACCGAAACCTTTGTCTAACCATGGTTCGCAGATGCACAATGGTTACGCCTGGATCCCCCAGGAAACAATCCATATCCGTAAGCTTTCTCAGCCCTGCGAGTTACGCCATAATGACTAGTAGACCGCAAGATACACAATGATTACACCTGGATACGCATGATGACTAGTAGACCGCAGGATACACAATGATTACACCTGGATCTCCCAGGAAACAATCCGTACCCCTAGGCCTTCTCAGCCAGGCGGATTTCGCTACTAATGCGACCTACATAGTTCACAGGATACACAATGATTACGCCTGGATCCCCCAGGAAACAACTCCTAGGCTATCTCAGCTAGGCGAATTGCGCTATGCAGTCGCGCTCGAAAAAAAACCATGGGTTACGCCACGGCGGGACACTCAAGCATCACATCCGAAAAATCAAAAATCAGAGAGAATAATATCGATAGAATGAATCCACAATGTGGCCACAGAGCGGATATCAAGCAGAAGGCACTTCCTATATCTTTACTTCGAAAATATATTTCATATAGTACCATTTTTAAATCACTTTCAAATATCATATTTATATAAAGTCTATTATATATAAGATTCTATTTTCAAATCGAATACTTTCCAAAATCAATAGTATATCAAATCACACTTAAATAGACTTCGATTATATAAGATTTCTCTTTCCAAATTGAGTACCTTTCAAATCAATAGTTTTCAAATCAACATCATACTTATCCAAATCCATTTTATATAAGTTCGACAACTCCCAAATCAAGTACTTAATAATATAAGGTTCTCAATTTTAATTCGTTTCAATATCAATTCAGTTTCAAAATCATATATGATTTCACCAAATTATTTCTTCCAAATTAAATATCTTCAGTTTCAAAGTTTCCAAAATAATGGGTTTAGAAAATAATTTAAGTCTCCAAATCAACAGAATTCAAGTCAAACATATTCATTTCCAAAATCATCATATAAATACTGGGTTTTAAATTCCAATCTATTTTCGAAACCAAATATTTTCTCAAAATAAATTATACCCAAAATGGTTACTAAGTTTAAAACCATTCCTTTTAAAGCCTTCAAACTATTTATTTCTATATGAAAAATCCAATTTACCATTGGAAAGATTATTGTTCTATATATATATACATACTTTATTCAAAACATTTCAAATTTATATTTCATGCTAGTATAATTCAAAATAGTCTTATTTATTTTACTCAACAAACAGTTTCAAACTTATATAAATCATATTACTTTATACTTTAATCATACAAAACTAAACTTATATTCTTTATCAAATACCTTATACCTTTAAAAATTACTTAGCTTTGAAAGGTAACCTTGATTTGGAAGTGTTCGAACATTCAAATAGTCGAAGAGATCATATTTCAAATCCAAAAGTTGGAAATCAGTAACAAATCCGTAATCAAATTTTACAAATAGAGTTATACTAAATCAAATCCGAAACTCGAGGACTGAACAATAGCTATATATATCTCTTTCGAAAATAAAATCTTCCTTCGGAATTTTGAAATCAAAATGGTTTCACAAAATCACTCGCATAGCAAAGCTACTCGGGTGGCCTCTCCCCCACTCTGAAACTCGAAAATCAATGTCGGTGATGCGTGCACTCATCACCGAAATTATTTTCCAATGACAAAAGTGAGTTCTGGACTTCTATTTTCTTGAAAATTTCATTGAAAATTTCTTCTAAATCATTGGAATTCATTTGAACTCTTTTGAAACATTTCTTATCCGAAAAATACTTTTAAATCGTATTATTATTGTATATTTTTGAAATCTCAAAACCAAATTTCAAAATACCAGAGTTCAATCTCTCAAATTTCAAATTCAAAACCCTTCAGTTATAAATCATTTTTATATAAATCAATTTCTTATAAACATTTCAAAATTTCAAATCCTTTCAAAGCTTCAAATTTTCATTTTTAAAAGGTATATAAACCTTATCGAAAACATTTCACTCTTATATACAAAATATGGTCATCCTTATCAAACTAATAGTTTCGATGTATGCACAATTTCAAAATACAACCAACACAAATTGCCAAGGGATGATTCAAGGTTGGATTTCAAAACAAACAGAGATTCAAATTTAGAGAAACTTTAATCAAATAGAATTTCTGGTTCGAAGATAAGCTCGAACGAAGCTAAGATAATTTAGTTATCAAATAGAAGATGGATAAGCCTATATAAATCGCGGGCGACCTCAACAGGGTCAACCGTGACTTTAGGAATATAATCAAAGCAGAAATCTAAGGCAAATCGACATTCGGTCGCCAGAGATAGAATGCAGGTAAAGCAGGAGATAGATAGCATCAAAATCCGAGGATACAGAAATCTCCGGTGGATCAATGCCAATTGTAAAGGAGTTTCATCCCGTTACAAATCATTCAAAGGTTTACGGAATCACCGATCTTTATAGAGGTCATTCAAAGTGGAGTCATGGAATGCCCCAAAATAAAAAAGGAAAAAAATAGGGAATGCCAGACTCGATTTCAAAACAAGTGGGAGCGTTCCAAAGTTCAAGGAATCCTAATCGATAAGAATCCTAACCAAGGTGATTACTAACAAGGTGGATACCGAAGGGATGAAGTTTAGAAAACCTTGATTTCAAAATAAGAAAATTTATACCAAATAATCTTTAAAAATCCTTCAAAATCATTTTATACTTTGAAAATACGTTCTCTCACAAAGAAATGATTCTGAGATTGATTTCACTCATTCTAGGGTATTTCTACCCTATCTCTAATGAGTTTTTTGCTCCTCAGGCTAAGGTTTGCCTAAAACCAAAGCTCTGATACCAAATGTAACGACCCACTATTTTGGACCATTCAAATCGACAATAATCCACACATGTCAGGCTTGAATAATTCAAAATAACAGATTGTAATAAAATTTGGAGCAAATAAAATCATTCACAGAATCACGGACACAGAAATATCAGAATACTCGCAGTGGAAATAAAATACCACAGTAGTTCATGAACCTACTATATACATACTCTCAAAACATATACAAAATCTCATAGTAAAATAGATACAATAGAAGTCAGGATACATAAACAACAATACAGAGACAGATACCGAATATGAACTAACTAGAAGAAGTAGACGAATAGATAGATAGATAAGCTCTAGCAAAACTCTAGCTCCAAAAGGTGAATCCAAAGCTGTGATTCTCAGGCTGACCCGAGCGTAAAGTAAAACACAAGCACTCGAGTCAGGACATACATACTTATACAATGTAAACCTACTCAAGCGAACTGTAATAGCAACGCACAATAACTTAAAGGATGCTTAGGATCGCCCATCCATTAAGGATCAGTCAAACCATCAATTAAGTTGTAATAAACACTACCCTAAAAATATCCATATTTAAATAAATAATGCAAATAATAGTGTTACTGTGACTAGGGTAACGTAGAGCTGTAGTAACCGCTCACCTCTAGCCACACTCTTAAAATCAAAGGTATGCATCAAATAATCACAAGGAAATCACATGACACACAAAACATCATACCCGCAGTTATAAATTTCAAAATGATTTATAATTCCGAATTAAAATCATTCATTTAAACCATTAAAAAGTGAAGTCATTATTCCTTCAAATCAGATATTCAATTCCCAAAAATTTATCCTTTTCTGAGTTCATTTATTCAGTTAAACACTTCAAATATTGAATTTCATCCACAAATAAACTTTGATTTTAATCCTTTAAACATTATAAAAATCATATTTTGACACTCAAAATGTTCATTAAAATACCTTTAACTTATGATTTTTATAAAATAAATTTCCTATCAATAAAATCAAATTTTCAATAATTCACTTAATAAATTCAAGTGTACAATTTCCTATTCTTCACATTTTAACAAATTTCTTAACATTTAAATTTTCATTACCATTTTCCAATTATAACTTAATTTCCATTTTATTTATATAACTTAAATTCCATTTTTAATTTCTTAACTTAACCTTCAATTTTAAACCAAATTTCACATTTCCAAGTTAAGTTAAATTCCAAAATTTCCATTTAACTATCCATTGATTTAACATTTTAAACTAATTACCTAAATTCAAAATACACTGTAAGTTGCTTAACTTTATTTTACAAATAACTTGATATTTTATTTTACTTTATATTTATCCAATACATACATCAATTATATTAATTACCAAGTTCATCTTATAATTCCATTTTTACTTAAATTCCCATTATTAAGTTAAATCAAACTTTCACACTACAACTCAAACCATCTATTAACTTATACATTTATCCTGTTAGAAAATCACTGCTTAACCATTTTAAATCCAATATAAGTCAAATTTCATATTTTTATTTTTCTTTTTCATTTACAATACATGAAATTTATAAGAAATCATATTTTGAAATCAATCACGGGTCCGGACAATATTTTACACCTAAATCAAGTGATATAGAAATCATCATTTATATCCGAAATCAGTAAAATTTTCGGGTTTTGATTATTTCAAACCCACAATCCCAAGACAAATACAAATAAATAAAAATCACTCAGGCCTATCATTTCAGCCATAATGCTTTTTCCCTATTCTAAAGTCCGTTCGGGTATGTATCATTTTAACCCATAGTGATTTCTATACTAACATGGAACTTGCAATGATGATCAAAATAAACTGAATAATAACAACATATAGCAGTATCAGATGATATTACAGAAAAATAAACAGGATTAACATTATATAATTTATAACACAGGTAGGTATGACATGATAATAAAATATACAGATTCACATGGCGTCAATATACTAATTTTATAAGTACAGATGTCATGTGTGAATCACTCACCTTTTATGCTGGAGTTAGCAAAACAAACAACACGAATGAATTCCAGAAGGCATGATGACATGACAAAAGATTCAAGTGGAAGAGAACCAAGCTAATATCTTGTCACAACCCATTAACAAAACCAAATATAAATATAAATTCAATACACATTGAATTTGAAACAACTTTGAAATTAAAGCAAATTGAACACAATAGTTTTTGCCATGCTTTCGACATCTACTTGCTCGGCCTAGGGGGTGAATATGGTCGGGTTTAGTGTGGCTTTGGATCAGGTTTGAGTCCATGGAGGCATGGCTACATGTGCTAGAAGTGGCAAAGGAGTCACAACACATGAATGTGAGGAGACAAGGCAACATAGTGGAGTTTTTTGTCAACTTTTGGGCTCGGCTACATGGCCCTAGTGCTCGGCCATGACATGTTTCAGATCAGGACAGAGGTAAGGTTGAGGGTAAACGGTCATACCATGGTGGTGGTGGAGCATGGGAAGGTGGCCAAGGCAATCCAAGGTGATGGTGATGAAGACTATACTCGGTTAGGCATGTTTTAAGGAGTTTGCAACATTTTTGTGGAGTTTTTGGTCATGGGGAAGGTATGGCCAGATCTGGTCAGAGGAAGAGGATGTGATAGGTGGTTGATGATGAGGAGGAGAAGGTGGTGGAGGTGATGGCCAAGGCACTAGAGTGGAGAGCATGCAAATATGTGAAGAAATCATGGCCAAAACGAGGCAAAAGGAAGAAGAAAAAATGAAAATGAATACACACACACACACACACAGAGCCATTACTTACAGAGGAGAAAGCTTCACACGAGAAGATGATCAGATGAGATGCGGCAAAGAAATTTGTATGTGAGTTTGTATTAAACATAGAAGTTTCACGTTGATTTAGAGGGAAGAACGACAGGAAATAAATAATTAAAATATTAGAGAAATTTGAGGATTTTATTCCTATTAAATCAAGAGAATAAAATGGAAAAGTGGAATGAGATGAAATGATATACGTGAATTGCAAGGCAAATAGGTGGCTGTTGATTTGAATGGCTAAAGTATGCAATCAAAGGGGAGTGCATTATAAAGGCAATAAATAAATTAAAACGTATGCCCAAAATAAATAACAAAGTAACATATCTTATATTTATTTGTTTCCTGTTTATTCAATAAAACATATGCTAAAGAATAATTCAGTAAATAACATATCGCATAAATAAATGTCAGAGAAATAAACAAGAAACGGATACAAAACGTATCAAGTAAAACGCATAATTTAATTGCTATTTACAACTTTGTTTATTACTCGACTTAATTTTTTTTTTGATTTTTTACATATCCATTTGATTTTTTATTTCTTAACTAAAAAAAGGATGTAGAACATATACAATAAAATGCATAGATTAGTTGCTTTTTACAACATTGTTTATTACTTAATTTACAAAGTATGTATCCAAATTAAATGGAAAAACGAAACAAATGTTGTAATTATATACAATTTAAATAAAGATTGGAAGTTAGAATTTAAATTTTAAAGTTTCAATTGGAGTCAACATTTAACCCAAAATCTAAAATTCCAGAAATTGTTTATATTAAATAAAATTGGGCAAATGATTTATAACCAATTCAGGAAAATTCTAAAATTCAAATTTTTAAAGAATTAAACACCAAAGTTTTTTTTTAAATAAAACGAATAGAAATATTTATTAAAATTTTGGGCTGTTACATAGAATATATGCATAACATATCATGTTACACAAATTAGAACATGATTTTACAAACAAAGAAATTATTTATATAAATTTAAAATAAACAAATTTGTTAAATAAAACAGTTTACACACAATATTGTAAAAAACATAACTTTCACAATATTAGTCCGATTTCAACGAAACGAAAAGCAGTATTCTTGAAATTAAATCTATTTTCATAATAATAGATATAATTCAAAAATTCAAATATTTAAATTTTAAATTTAAAAGTAAAATTTTTACCATTTTGACCAAAATCCACTTTTTTGGAAAATATTATATTTATTCATGTTCGGAATTATAATTCACATAGAAAACAAAATTTATATTTAAAATAATAAAATTTATCCATTTTAATAAGTAAAATAAATTTTTTAAATCAGGAATTTCAGCTAAAATAAGTAAAATAAATATTTAAAATAATCACAAAATATAGGGTTGTTACACGATCCATTATAACCATTCTTATAAATGCGGCCCCACATAAGTAGATATTAGATATAAGAAATTTTGCACAAATGGCTGCTGCCACATAGCAGCAGCATTTACCATGTCCTTTTGATTTAAAGTCATAACTGGAAGCATCTTCTCATTTGAAAAGTCATGCCAAAAGTTCACAAGAGATGCATCTAAGAAAAAAAGTAACGAACAAAACTTGTAAATCATTTTTTTAATTACACAAAATGGAAACAATGAATTCTACCCAGAGACAATAATTCTCTCTTCTGTATACACTTCTTGTATAATCAGATATGATGCTAACTTCCTATAGAATTCAAATTAATTCTACCCAGAGATCTATCAAAGTGTAGACATATAGCTTGCTAAAAGATTAGCTTTTTAGTATCATGGAACAAAAGGTAAAGTAGCAATTGGAAATTCGCAATATCATTATAGTTAATTTTTTTAGCAAAACCAAAGCTTTCTAGGCTACTTCACTTTGATTTTAGCAAAACCTGATCTTTTATAATTTTTAAATATCATTATAGTTAAAAAAAAACATAAAAGGGTACATAATGAACAAAGATAAGATTTAGTGGTTTAGTTTTATCTTTTATAATTTTTGTAAATCCTTATTAGTTATTTTCATTACCATATGAATGTTATGCTATTAACCTTTATGTATACGAAACTTATATGTTTGATTTGAGTTAAGTATAGGTACACGAAAGCTATATGGATTGGAATATGGTGCAAACCCGCTTTTGCTCGAATGTGAGTTAAATAAATTGCTTTAATTGCTAGAATAAAGGTATGTTTTAGGATTAAATACAGAATGTTAAAATTATTGGTATATATTTTGTTCCGACCGCATGGTCGATGTATATCATACATATTATATTTGTGAAATTTCAAAAGGCACTCCATACAAAGGTCACTCAGAAAATTTTCAATAAATTTTTGTATGTGAAGAAACAAAAATTAATAAATGAATCTATTTAGATCTATAACATATGATAAGTTTGATTCTATTGTTAACTACTTAAGGTTTTGATCGAGTTTCAATTTAATAGTAAAATTCAAAGAGAGTTAATGTTTGCATGTGTTTTGACGTCTTCCTATAATAAATTGCAAGGACGCAATTTTCATAAGGAAGAAGGTCCGTAATAACCCTGTTTTCGAAGTCGTAATATTATTCAAATTTAATTATAGTAAAATTAGCCGAATTCGATTTTTGACAATTAATATTTTGGAAATAAGATTTTATTTAATTGATTTTTTTATAGATTTTTGTTCAGCAAATTGAATTAATTAGTAAATTTTTTTTGAAGATATATTAAGCTAGATAAAATGTTATTGTTAAATATAAAATATTTTAAAGTGCAAATAATTATATAATAACTGAGACTGATGAAAAAACCTAACTAAATCGCGTAGCTTAGGGAAGTCACGTCAATGATTGACACCCCAAGGTGACGAGTCGGAGGCAAGGCATGCCAAGGAAGCATGCACATAAGCTTGCGACCTTCTGTTGATAATCTCGACCGAAGCCAGCAACGCGAGCAAGAGTTGAAGCAAGCTCAATTTCAAATGATGGTGGCGAGCCCGACTTCGTACACACGAGGTAGTGAACGACAGGAACATGGAGGTCGATTTCACATGTGCTTGGGTGGCTGAAGGAAGTGATGTTTCCGCTCAAAATGTATGCAATCAGATGGTGTCGAACAGTAACTACGAAGCTGTAGCATCAAAGGTAGTTAGGGTTTTGGTGACCGAATTGTGATTTTTAGGCAGCAGTTGAGTTAAGATTTTGGTACTTATCGAAGCTTAAAAAGAGGTTTCAATCGACAATTGGTTAAGGTGAGTTATTTTATTTAGCTCATATAATTATATTTAAATCGGCTATATCGTGGTTTGTATACCTAGTTTTAGTTACGAATTTCGTAAATATTTGGTAGTGATGGAATGATATTATTGAAATAAAATAACTTGCCATAGTTTTAATTAAAATGGTGTTTGAATTGAATGAATTATATGGCTAGAATATAGATTTTGAATAAATGGTTGAATTTAAATCAAATGGGTAAAATAAGGTTATACGTTAAGATTTATATTGTCATTGTAAGTTTGGATTGATGGTTGATTATGGAATGATATGTATATTAAAAACTATCAAAATACAATTGATATTTGATTTATAGTTAAATTATATGATGATCATATATATAATTGGATTTTGTCGGAAAGCAACTTGGATTGATAAACAATTCCATACTATGGAATTTTATTAGAGCGATGCTAACTCAAGATGTTGAATTTTCAATGGATTTATTGTTTGAATTATTTAATGTTTTTAAATGAATTTCAAAAATGAGATTTTATCCATTTTTATCCTTATTGGAATTTAGTTTATAAAATATACAGTTAGAGTATATTATCCTCTTAACTTATTGTTTAGGTTGAAATTTACAATTTAAACCTTTCAAAGACATGTAATATTTATTTACAAAATCTTTTTAAAATAGTTATTTATTAGTATAAAATTTTGAAAATTCTTTACAGCCAAAGGATAAGTATGGTATTATATTAGAAAACTGACCATGAAAGCAATAAATTCAATTTCAAAACATTTTAGCTATAAAAGCCATTTAAATGATTTTAGAAAGAGTTTTAAAGGCTTTGGAAATTTATATCTTTATTTGTATGTGTGTGTATATAAATAGACTTTCAAGATAAAGTTATCAATTATGTAATGACCCACCATTTTGGATGGTTTAAATCGACAATAAACCGCACATGTCAACTCAAACCATTCAAAAGGAGGATTGTTAATGAGGTAAATAAGAAAATAAGAGAGAAGAAGTTGCAAAACAATACATAGAATCTCATAGCGGAATTAAAAATATAATAATCAAATAAACAGGTCATGAAGTTGTTTTGCAAATAAAATTTGATTACACTTTACAATACAATCAGAATATACATACAATCAGAATAAATAAATAATGTAGTGGAACAACATGATGCACTGGAATAATACAAATAATATAATACCAAAACTCTGTCTTCGTCCTCTAGGAATAATTTCTTCAATGCTTTGAAATACTTAGGCTGACCCGAGCGTAATGAAAAGACTAAACACTCGAGTCAGAACTAAAAGATCTTACGTAACTTAAATCAAGATAAGTAAATATGAGTGTGACGGCTTTAGAAATGTTTATGTGATTTTACATCTCCTATCCTGTGTCTAATATGCGTGCAATAACTTAAAAGATGTTCGACATTCCATCTCGTAAGGATCCGTTAAACTATCTACATATGTGATACAATACATTATTATAATATGTCTACAGTAAAGTGTTGAAATAGCGTTAAAGCATTACCCATATCCCCTTAACACATTTTTAAAAATGTTATAGTCTATACAGTACCTAATTCCTCCGTAAACTAGAGGGATATCAGAGGGCACTCCATAATGTACGACACAAACAAAACTCGTAGTGGACGCGATCAGGATAAATATGACAAGGCACGTGAGGCAATGTCTAGGGTAGGATTCTACCATTTTGCACTCCCGGACTGGTGATAATGCATAACAGCTACTACTGCCCACCTTAAGACACACTTCCAAAATAAAATCGAGGGTGGCCACCAATCAATCACAAAGTAACAGGCGAAGAAATGTGCCCGATAGGGGGAGCGACTCCATTTGGCTCGGTATAGCTCTTGTTTTAGTCATTTTAATTATAACCCGAAAATCAAGGCTATCCATCATCGTTCTCTAACTTCATTCTAGTATCATTTGCCAAACTTCCCACTTCGTTCTGGATTTCTCCATCATGTGTACAGTAGTTAAAGTGGTTTTCGGTATTGGGAAAGAGTATGACAATATCCAATCCCGGTCTCTTTAACAACCAAATGCTTATTTCACACTGTGGTCATTTATAAAACATTTTAGTAATAAATCTAGAAATCAGTTTATACCTTCATACCAAGATATCCATATACTTATCCCAAAAGTATAAATATATTCATAAAGGCCGAGAAAGATTTCTTTCAATCAATTTCGAAAATAATTCATAAATTACTTAAACCATTTATATACTATTTATATGCTTTAAAAATATTTATAAAGCTATTTAAAATTCCAAAATAGTTTACAACTCTTCCCTCTTTTATAACTTTTACATAAATTCCTTTAAAACGCTTCCAAATCCCTTTATACAAGTTCTTTTATAAACCCTTTATAAAATCCTTTAAAAACATTATAACTCCTTTGTAAAACCATTATAAAACCCTTTATAAAAATCCTTTATAAAATACTTTTATAAAATCCATTATAAAATCTCTTAAAAAACTTTTATGAAAGTCTAAAATCTTTTACAAAAATCTTTTATTTATTAAAATTATTATAAAAGTCTATATTTATCATATTAAATTAAATTCCATATTCATTATATTAAATTAAAACTAAATATATTATATTAAATTAAGACTAAATTTATTTTGTTAAATAAAACTAAATTTAGTATGTTAAATAAAACTAAATTTATTATTTTACGGTTATATTAAATATTTTATTAAGTTAAAATTTTAAATTATTTAAATTATATATTTAAAAATGGATAAAATCATGAATTAAAATCTGAAGATTACATTTAAAATCATATATTACCTTCTAATTTTAAACTTTAAACGTATAAAATAATTTATTTTCCAAATATAAGTTTAAATAAATTATTAAATTAAATTCAAAAATCAAATTTCTTAAATCAAACATGCTATATAATTTTAGAAAATAACTTAAAACCGACCAACGGTGTCCATATAAAATTTTCTACCAAATGGTCAAGTAATACAGATATATATCATTTCAACCCGCAATAAATTTTAAATTTTCGGATATATATCATTTTAACCTATATCCCGAATCACCATTTTCCAAATCCATAAAATCTCTCGGATTTATCATTTCAACCCATTGTGATTTTTTCCTGATCTATAAGATCGTTCAGGTATGTATCATTTCAACCCAAGTGATTTTCCTAACAATAACTAAGAGAACTTGCAGTGTGATAACAACATATAAAATAAACATAACATCAAATCATCCAAAATGCCAACAATTAAGCATCCATCACAATCATCATTCAAATCAACCAATAAATGACAATAATTAATCGGTTATCATTATCAGGTATTTAAATATAAATTTAAAATTCAACATTAATTTAAATGGCAAACTAATTTAATATAATTCAATTCAATTAAATTGTCAAATTAAACCACCAAACAGTAACCAATAAAATTCTAATCATGAAATAAATTTTATTCAACTAACATAAGAAAATTTAGTATTTGTGAGCGAGTTAGATCACTCACCTTTGTATGAATCTAAAAATTATAGACTTCTAATCAATAGCTCCTCTTTATGTTTCCTTAGTCTCCTTGATTGCCAACTTTGTTCCTTAATTTTGCTTTTGGTTTGATTTACTTTAATTTTCCTTCATATTATATTTATATACATACATACATACATATATTCATACATACATACATATATTCATACATACATACATATATGTATGTATGTATTTTTAGAAGGTTTGAAAAAAAGAAGAATATTTGAAAAAAAGAAAGGGATTAAAACAAAAGGAACTGAAAATGAAAGAGAAGATCAAGATTTGAAAAGAAAGAAGAAAGTTTGAAATAAAAGAAGATTTGAAAAAGATGAATATTTGAAGAGAAAGGGAAAAATAAAATGAGATAGAATAAGGTGATTTGAAGAAGAAAAAGAAAAAGAAAAGAAGAAGAAGATTAGAATGGAGGCTAGGGCTTCATTTGCATCATATCTTATTTATAAGGTTAGAGTTAGGTTTAGGGCTAATGAGATTTGAAAAGAGAGGCCGATATTAATTAGAAACAAATGAAATTAGATTTCAGGAAATAAAGTTAGAAAAGAAAAGAAAAAAATAAAGTAAACATGAACAACCTTTTCAAAAGTAGCCCGTATTAAAAAGAGGTAAAAGAAAGAATTGAAAATATGAAAAGTAATCCATGTTTGCAAAATGGAAAAGCTTCAGACAATGTAAATGGATAGGAATAATGGAACAAATGAGCGAATAATGAAAAGAACATGACAATTATTAATTTGAAGGGAATGAATGGGCAACTCTATACTGTAAACAAACTTTGGAATTCAAATTTCAAAAATGATTGTTCACTTAGTTAGTTTTGTTAACTCCAAACATACCAAAATTGACATCTATTAAAGATTTAATTAACATACAATAAATGGAAATAAATTCTCTACCCAAATTTGTCATAGATTAAAAGAATATACAATATTAATAACTTTTCTTTTCTCTCACTCTTTGTGATTACATTGAGAATTTTAAAAAAAATATGTTAACATTTTGATTGAATGTTTTACTAGAAATGCATTAAGATACATCAAAAATATGATAGCATAAATAAGGTAATATAAACTGGTGTATAATACATACATACATACATACATACATATATGTACACACACATCTTTATCGCCTCTTATAATTGACATTCATAAATAAAAGGTATGAAAATAATCCACATAAGGAGGCAATGAATTTAAGAGTAAATTAGAAGAGTGAAGGTGGAAAAATAAATTATGTTGCGATTAAAATCTAATCAAGTCTAACTGAAAAGGAAAGAGTCAAGTGTAAATCTATTTTACCCCTTTTATCATCACCAATTAACATTCAATTTAATATAATATGAGATTTCAAACCTATATAATCCTTTTTATGATCTAATTGGGTCTAAAAATTAGTTTATATTTAAGTATAAACATATATGCAGTAAACTAGCACTAAAATTTGAAACATGAACCGAATTAATTGGAAATAAATCACCCAATATAAATTTATTTCAATATATGTTTACAATTAACGACTTTCCTCTTTTTAATTAAAAGATTCCAATCACATTTATTGCCATTGATTTCTAAGTTAAAAAGAAATGAGACAATTCAATTTTTTTTTATAGTAATTTAAAGTATTTATGTGATTATTGTATACAAACCAAAAGTTATTAATTTGTTATTAAATATTTGATTTCTTATTCCTGTAATAAAATTTTCAGCTACCGACATTTCAAATATATAAACATATGATTTTTTTTTACTTAGTAAATAACATATTTTTTTTAACATTTATTTCCAATCAATTGGAGTTTACATTCATGTAGTCATTTGTTTTCTTCCTTATTAAACTTTACAATTATTTCCAATTTAAGCTCTACAATTACATTTCCAATTGGCTTTACCATTACAATTGATCGAAATCACAGTAACAATTGTCAATTTCATTCAATCAACATTATTAAATTACATTTTAAAAATTATTTTCCATTTATAAATCATAAAATTTAATTTCTCACAATATTAAATTTCAAAATCTTATTTAATCTAATATTTTTAATTATAAAAAATGCGGGTCGTTACAATCTCCCCCACTCAAAACTTTTCGTCCTTGAAAAGGAACAAGAATGAATTAAGAAGTTTGATATATATTTATTTAAGATAATAAATTTATAAACAATCAATTTACATAATGTAGTTTAATAAAAATTTGTAAATAACTCAACCTTCACAAAAAAAATTAAGTCCTAAATTTATGGAAAATTTCGGTAGAGTCACCTTTGCGAGGATAGGTCTGGAAAAATAATAATACCAATAATTACATTATATATATCATATTTTAATAATAAACATCCTAAACCATGGGGAAAACAATAAAATATCTTTTCAAAAACCGTAATCCGAAAATATACCTATTTGTCGGGCAACAAACTTTAGTTATGAAAGCAAAAGCAGTAACTATTGCTTCCATAAACCTATATCTTACTTACATAATCCAAGAAAGTTTATGATTATGTAAAAAAGGTAAAATATTAGTTATTCCAATTAATAGTACAAGCTACATATAATATATAATAATCATATGCGAATAAAAAGAAGTACAACCATCATATGCAACCAAAGAATCCATCATACATCCATAGTAACCAAACTAATGGTTTGTCTAGGTTCAGAAACTTTTAACGTACAAGGATGATAAACAAACTACCAAGTGTATCATATGCTCAAAAGCCCGAGATAATTACTTAATAGACTATTCATACAACCCTAAACAATTCGAAGTATCCTTTCCCAAACCTCCCATTAGCCAAACAATGCAGAATTTAAATGTGATTTAAGTTTTTTCTGTTGGTTTCCCTTTTTATTCTTTTATTTATTTTCATTTATTCATACAATATCATTTTCCATTACTTTACATTCATTTACTTACATATCCATTCAATTATGTAGATCATCAATAAATCAATTCTTAAGATATTATATAAGTTTCTTTGTAGAATTAATTCACAATTATCATTTACTTATAAAACTTGATTTCCATTTAATATTAATATTCATTAATGAATAAATTCATACTTAAGTTTCTTAACTTTTTAATTTACTCTCATTCCTTTCATATAAAGTATCATTTAATATTAAATATATTTATGAATCATTTCATCAATTTCTTAAGTTTATAATCACCTACTTACGTGATATTAACTTTTACTATTCAATTTGATAATAAAACATTTCAAATATTAACTTAAGTATATATATATTTCTTGTACATCTTAATTTTCATTTATAAACATACGTTCAATTTGAAGCGTACTTGTTATTAAGCTTTTACTTGTATAATATTCTATTACTTATTAATATTTAACATTTCAACTTTTAAAATATTTCAGGTAAGTTTTACATATGCTTTTAGAATGAAATAAAAATTTATCTTATTCAGTTTAGTTAACAAATGTTTAATAATTTACATCTTCAGAATTTTCCATTATCTTTTAATTTACAAGTTACAAATGTTCAATTTCTTTACAGTTTCATTAAACACTTGGCTTCTAATTTATTATATCTCATTTCAGAAGTTTCGAAATATTAAAATAGTTAAGGTTTCATTTCATTACAATAATTGAAATCCCTAATTTATAGAAATTTAGGAACTAAATACCGGGTTACATTTCAAAACATCTTGATACACACACACACACTCATATCTTCTATATATATCAAGTCATATTCAGAAATTTAAATTTAAAATTTATTTCACTAAAACAACTGCACAACAAAGCTACTATAGTGGTCTTCCCACTTTGAAACTCGAAAATGAACGTTGATGATGCTGCGCAGTCATCACCAAAATTATTTTCCATCCATAGAAGAGGGGAGTATATAACTTACTCCTTTTTAAAATTCTTAAAAAGTTTCTTTTAAATCCTATTGGAAATATTTCTATCCAAAAATACTTCCATATAATACTAATATTATATTCCAAAATCTTTGAAAACCAATTTCAAAACTTCGACACTTAAGTTCTCAAATTTCCAATTCATATTCAATTTATTTGTAAATTCTATTTTGCAACTAGTATTTATAAAATTTCACTTCCTAACAAACAACATATCATATCCACCTATATCTATTTATAAAAATTATTCTTTTAAATACAAAATACAATACTAGGTAAAATTATTTCATTTACCTACATTTCAAAAATAATATTATGTCGGTCTGCCCTATTAAGTGTTTAGAAATCCCTATCGATGTCATAGCATCCTATGTACCGAAAGAATTCATAAATACTCAATAGGATAAATTAACACAATACAAAACATTTTTTATACAACACTAACAATTACGCTCTCTCATATATATATATATATATATTTATATATATATATATATATACACGCTCAAACAACTCATTCTAGGGTATTACCACCCTATCTCTAATGAGTCAAACCCCACAAAGCTAAGGTTATCGCTAAACCAAAGCTCTGATACCAATTGCAACGACCCACCTTTTTGAATGGTTTATATTGAAAATAGACCACATATGTCAACTCAAACCATTCAAAAGGGTGGATTGTTAATGGGATAAATAAGAAAATAAGAGAAAAGAAAGGAAAAACAAAACACAGAATCTCACTGCGGATTGAAAAATATAATAATCAAATAAACAGTTCATGAAGCTGTTTTACAAATAAAATTTTATTACACTTTACAATACAATCAGAGTATACATACGACATGAATAAATAAATAATGCAGCGGAACAACATGATTTAGTGGAATAATACTAATAATATAATACCAAAACTCGTCTTTGTCCTCCAAAAATAATGTGTTCAATGTGTCGAAATACTCAGGCTGACCCGTGCGTAATGAAAGACAAAACACTTAAGTCCGAACTAAAAGAAATTATGTAGTTAAATAAAAATAAGTAAAATGAGTGTGATAGCTTCAGAGATGTTTACGGGATTTTACATCTTCTATCCTGTCTCTAATATGCGTGCAATAACTTAAGAGATGTTCGGGATTCCATCTCCTAAGGATCCGTTAAACAATCTACATACGTATTACAATACGCTATTATAATATATCTACAGTAAAGTAAAGTATTAAAATAGCGTTAATGCGTTACCCATATCCCCCCAACACATTTTTATAAATGCCATAGTCTATACAATACCGTAATTCCTCTGTAAACTAGAAGGCTATCAAATGGCACTCCATAGTGTACGACACATATCGAACTCGTAGTAAGAGGGATCAGGATAAATATGACAAGGAACATAAGGCAATGTCCAGGGTAGGATTCTACCGTTTTGCACCCTCGGACTGTTGGTAACGCGTAACAGCTACTATCGCCCACCTTGAGACACACTCCAATAATCAAAATCAAGGGTGGCCACCAATCAATCACAAAGTAACAAATATGGTATCTATGAAATGTGCCCGAGAGGGGGAGCGACCCTACTTGGCCTGGTATAACTCCTATTTTAGTCATTTTAATTATGATCCAAAAGTCAAGGCTATCCATCATCGTTCTCTTACTTCATTCTAGTAGCGTTTGCCAAACCATCCTACTTCATTCTGGATTTCTCCTCCACATGCACAGTTGTTAAATTGATTTTCGGTAATTGGCATAGAGTTTGACAATATTCGATCTTGGTCTCTTTAACAACCAAATGCTTATATCACACTATGGTCATTTATAAAACACTTTTAATAATAAATCCAGAAAACAGTTTATACCTTCTTATCAAGATATCTATATACTTATCCCAAAAATATAAATATATTCATAAATGCCAAGGAAGATTTCTTTCAATCAATTTCAAAAATAATTTATAAATCTTACTTAAATCATTTATAAACTATTTATATGCTTTAAAACTATTTATAAAGCTATTTAAAATTCCAAAATATTTTACAACTCTTCCTTTTTTTGTAACTTTTACACAAATTACTTTAAAACGCTTCTGAATCCCTTTATACAAGTTATTTTACAAACCCTTTATATAATCCTTTAAAACCTTTATGACTCCTTTATAAAACCATTATAAAACCCTTTATAAAAATCTTTATAAGATTCTTTTATAAAATCCATTATAAAATCTCTTATAAAACTTTACGAAAGTCTAAAATCTTTTACAAAAATCTTTTATCTATTAAAGTTATTATAGAAGTCTATACTTATTAAATTAAATTAAATTCCATATTTATTATATCAAGTTAAAAATAAATTTGTTTCCGCATTTCACTAAATCATAGGTCGAAACTATCTACCCTATATCGAGATTCATAAGGATGGAGCGCCATCCATCGATTTTGTCTCCGCCTGCAATTATGTTTGGGGATCTGGCAAATTTCTATGTCACGGTGTACAACCAAATGCCTACAACACGATTTGGGTAAGATTAATGTAATCGACTGTTGATATCTATTTGGTGATTATTCGTTTATCTGCCCGTAAGGATTCACTGTAACATTTAGAGGGCGAGCAAGACTGTGGTAGGCATATCAACGACTATTCTTGATTGTCTAATATCTAGTTTTGGTTTTGGTGATAATTTGAAGCCGGTTGACATTCAAAGTAATATATTTTAGGGCACATTAGACTTTGGTGGGCATAACAACATCTAATCTTTTAGTGCCTAGTATATAGGTTATATTTATGGTTGTTCTGGCATCTATAATCTTGGTTTGATCAGTAAATTTTGCGACAATTTTAAAACCAATCCATGGGATTTGCATTTGTTTTATACCTTTGAGTTACGTGCCAACAATTTGGAGTAGGTGATTAGCAAAACAAATAGGGCTCGATAATTTCCTAATTTGGCTGGCATCTAGATTACTGGTGCAACTTGTTGTTTTATGTGATGGTTCCAAGATTAATTTATGGGATGTACAACTTTGCATTGACCCGCACTTGTTCTGGTTGAATTGGGTTCTTCTTCATTGGAATGCACTAGGTCTGTAAAGGATGACAATGGCCCATTTGAGTTTCAATGATATATTTCTTTTTTTGGGCATTTTAAATTTTGATTTGGGATTTGGAATTATGGTTTGGATGGATATATGTGATGATGTTCCATTTTGAGAGGACGATTGAAACTCAAGTTTGATGCGGCTCAAGTCATTTCTTTTTCAATCGAAATTACATCAAGGGATTTAGAAAATATTAATATTATCATATTTTAGAAATTGAGTAATGGAAAAACCGAATCTTTAATTACAAATCAAATGCCAATTGAATGACTTTATTGAGATTTGCATGTAACCAGTTCAAATTTTCTTCATGTCCTTCAGTTTATTCAAGCCACGAAATCTGAGAACTTTAGTCAATTTTTGTTGGTTGAGTATCAGTTAGAATATGGCGAATCTTTGGCTACAAATTCATGGCTCTTGGACCTGGCGAGTAACAAGGCCAAACAAACCGTATTCAGGGTTGTGTAAGTCTTATATTATTGAGTTGATCTGATGTTCTACTCATCTTAAAGGAGATTTATGGTTCTTTTAGATTTTGTTTGGAATGAGTTGATAAGGTGCATGTGATGACAGTTTCCTTTATGAATTGTGCATAAGTAACATTGAAGTTCACCGTACAAGTACAAAGGTCCGGGCTGAAGATTATATTACTTTTTAGTACCTTGTATTAAGATTTTTCTTGCTATTGCCGCTACGAAACATGTATTCCTTTTTTGGGCAAGATTAGGTCTTCGTAAATGGGCTAGATTGGGTAGATTAGTGGATAAAGGAGTTTGTGTTTGTAAGCATTGTGTATTAGCATTTGATGCATTGTATTATGCGTATACTATATTTATTATTAACATATGAACCCATTTTCCAAAAAAAATTTAAAACTAAATTTATTATATTAAACTAAGACTAAATTTATTTTATTAAACAAAACTAAATTTATTGTGTAAAATAAAACTGAATTTATTATTTTACAACTATATTAAATATTTTATTAAGTTAAAATTTTAAATTATTTAGATTATATACTTAAAACTAAATAAAATTATAAGTTAAAATCTTAAGATTACATTTAAAATTATATATTAGCTTATAATTTTAAACTTTAAACATATGTAATAATTTATTTTCCAAATATAAGTTTAAATAAATTCTTTAAATTAAATTTAAAAATCAAATTTCTTAAATCAAACATGCTTTATAATTTTAGAAAATAATTTAAAACCGACCAACGGTGTCCGTATAAATTTTTATACCTTATGGTCAAGTGATACGGATATATATCATTTCAACCTGCAATAATTTTAATTTTTTGGATATATCATTTCAAGTCGTATCCCGAATCACAATTTTCCAAATCCATTAAATCGCTCGTGTTTGTCATTTCAACACATAACGATTTTTCCCTAATCTATAGGATCGTTTAGGCATGTATCATTTCAACCCATAGTGATTTTCCTAACAATAACTAAGGGAACTTGTAGTGTGATAACAACATATAAAATAAACATAACATCAAATCATCGAAAATGTCAACAATTAAGCACCCATCACAATCATCATTCAAACCAACCAATAAATCACAACAATTAATCGGTTATCATTATCAGGTGTTTAACTAGCTATTTAAAATTCAATACTAATTTAAATGGCAAATTAATTTAATTTAATATAATTCAGTTCAATTAAAATGTCAAATTATACCACCAAACAGCAACCAATAATATTCTTATCACAACATAAATTTAATTCAACTAACAATAAGAAAATTTAGTATTTGTGAACATGTTAAATCACTCACCTTTATACGAATCTAAAAATAATAGACTTCTGATCAATTGCTCCTCTCTATGTTTCCTTAGCCTTCTTCTTAATTGCTAGCTTTGTTCCTTAATTTTGCTTTTGGTTTGATTTACTTTAATTTTCCTCCTTATTATATTAATATATGTATGTATGTATGTATTTTTAGAAAGTTTGAAAAAACAAAGAAGAATTGAAAAAATAGGGTTAAAACAAGAAAAACTGAAAATGAAAGGGAATATCAAGATTTGAAAAGAAAGAAGAAATAGAAGAAGATTTGAAGAAGAAAAACATTTGAAGAGGAAGGAAAAAATAAAATGAGAGAGAATGAGAAGATCTGAAGACAAAAAAAAGAAGAAGATTAGAATGGAGGCTAGGGTTTCATTTGCATCATATCTTATTTATAAGGTTAGAGTTAGGTTTAGGGCCAATGAGATTTGAAAAGAGATACTGCTATTAGTTATAAATAAATAAAATGAGGTTTCAGAAAATGAATTTAGAAAATGAATGGAAAAATAAAGTAAAGAACAAACTAGGTATTGAAATAAAATAAATATGAACAGCCTTTTTAAAAGAATCAGGTATTAAAAAGAGGTAAAAGAAAGAGTTAAAAATATGAAAAGCAGTTCATGTTTGCAAAATGGAAAAGCTTCAGACAACGTAAATGGAAAGGAGTAATGGAACAAATGAGGAAATAATGAAAACAACACAGCAATTATTAATTGGAAAGGGAATGAATGGACCAACTCTATACTATAAACAAACTTTTGGAATTCAAATTTCAAAAACAATTGTTCACTTAATTGAAAATAAATTCTCTACCTCATTTGTGTCATAAATTAAAAGAATATGCAGCATTAAGAACTTTTCATCTCTTTCGCTTTGTGATTAGATTGGGAATTTAAACAAACATGTTAACTTTTCGATTGAATGTTTTACTGGTAATGCATTAACATACATTAAAAAATATGATAGCATAAATAATGTAACGACCCGTAAATTTTCGATAATTAAAATAGCTAATTTAATAAGATTTCGTGATTTAGTGTTAGAAAAAAAATTGTAAGTCGTTTGGAATAATAATAAATGTTGAATCTATTGGGATTATAATAGAGTTAATAAGATTTTTAAAACTGGAATTTATTGGATAAATTGAATAACGGGTTTAATATGATTAAAAATGATTTGTAAAATTTTATTTTATCATACTTAAGTTAGAATGATGTTGTAGAACTTTTAAAATCGAATTTAAAATTTATTTGTGAAAATTGAATATTTTAATATTTAATTATCGCCTGAAAAATAGCCAATTTTTGAACAGTCTCAGAATTGGACGAAACTAGTTATATTGGATCCGTAATAGTTAGTTATTATCGGATTTCAATTTTCGTAGCAATCGGAGTTGTCGTTTGACCGTGGCAGCTCGAAACGCGTTGAAATTGTTTAATATTAATTTGGCGAGTTAAAAATAGTCATTTTTCAAACGGTCTCGGATTTCGACGAAACTAGTTTCATTGGATCCGTAATGTTATATTATTGTAAGGTGTCAAATTTCAAGTCAAACGGATTTACCGTTTGTCCGGGGCAAGACAAAACGCATAGAAATTCGTTTAATCGGTTTAATTTAAAATTTGATCGTTTATCGCCGTAACTCGCGCATACTTTCGAATTAGCTTCCGAAACCTGTTCCATTGTGTTCGGAACGCGGGATAAACCCTAGTAGCGCCGGTCACCGCGCGTAAATCGGAGTTCGGAAAACCCGGGATGAATAGTGTTCGTCGTCTCTATAAAAGCGCTTCATTATATTATTATTTTTAAAACCCTAACCCTAGCAAATAACTTCAGCCGCCACTTCATATATTGATGGCCGAAAATCAATCCCCTTCATCCCTCATTTTCTCCAAATCTATGCGTCGAATCGAGAAGTTATCAACTAGGGAATTATTGAGCTACGTGAGTTCTATAGGATCAACGGTCATGATCGAGTTTTATGGAGCGTAGAGGGAGGGAGGCCGGCGCGTTCGTGTGGGTTTCAAGCATGTTTTCCCGTGCATTGGCGAGGCCGAGCTCGATGGTGCTCTTGGCGTTGATAGAGGAGGCAATGGCCTTTAGCATGGTGGTCCTTGATCACCTTCAAGCGGCTCGGAGGGGCTCGAAAAATTGAAACCCTAACGGTGGCAAGTGGGTTGGTTGGTCTGGGAATAACGTAGGGTTCACGCGTGAGAAGAAGAACACAACGCGACCAAGATCTGGAGATTTTCAAGCGAACGGCTACGATGAGTTAAGGGTGAAAACAAAATATAAATTGTAATATAAAATTGTAATTTAAATTGTGTAATATTTAAATTGCTGTATTTTCTTCATACGAGATCGGAAAAATGCGAAATCAGTTGCGGTGGAATCGTAACAACGAGCTCTACGCTATGGAGTTGGATTGGAGTCGATTGGAGTCGTTTGGAGCTAGAGAAAATTTTGGGTTAAATCGAACGTCGTTCGATTTGATTTAAAATCGGAAAATCAAGGTGAGTGTTTTATAACGCTCACAACGTACTAAATATCTTTATGCTAGTTAAATTGACATTATGAAGTGTTATGTTTTTATTTGTCATTGTTTGATAAAATTTAATTGTCATATAGATTGTCATTTGAATTAATCGTTGAAATTAAATTGACAGTTAAATTTAAATTGAAATTGAAATTGAATTGCGATTAAATTACCTGACACTGATAACTATGAAATTGCTATGAATTGTATTGTTTATTGGATGATGTATGTCGATGGATGTTATTGGTTGATATTTGAATGCTTGGATGTTTACTTGCTTATATATATCCTGTTATGCATACATATGATACTGTGATTTAAATTAAGTAATATATATTCATCCCTGACATTCAATTGAAATAAATAATTACTTGGCCATAGGATAGAAAATTATATACGGACACCGAATTGGCTAAATTAATAAATTTTAAAATCGTCGATTTGAAATTTATTTAAATGTTTTGATTTAAAAGGTATAAATAGAAATCGATTTATAGAAATTGAATTCATCGCAAAATTTAGTTTGGGATGTTGAAATAAATTTTGGTTGAAGGAATTTTGTTAAATAATTAAGTTGAGACTTTGGAATTAAAATTGGGATATGATTGAATTCCTAAAATTTATTTGTTTTAAAGATTGAACATTATTTCGAGCTTCGAATATTACTAAGAAATCGATATAAAAAGGTATTTTGAAATTGAGCTTGAAATTGAACCATGTTGGAAAATTTGGATTTAAACTTGAATATTGAAGGAAAATTTTGTTAAGTGTTATTAATTGGTATTTGAACATTAAGTTCCAAATCGATATAAATTGAAATCGAATGAATTAAAGGTGAATGTAAAAATTGAATTAATTTGTAGTTAAAATTGGCATTGATTTGAATTGAAACCGAAATTGAACCGGTAGAATGAAAATTGAAATCGTTTGAATTGGGAAGTTAAAATCGAAATGGATTGGTTTTGAAGCCGTTTATTTTGTTTTCCAAATTACTCGGTTATATAAACCATTTTGAATACTTAAACTATTTTAATCTTGTTTGCGTAAAAAATGACCGCAAACACCCAAAGTCGTATGAGTTGGTTGATTTTATGTTGTTCTTAGTGATTTGGGTGATTTATGCAAATATATAAAAAACAGGGACTAAACTGTAAAAGACACGCAGATTTATAGTGGTTCGGCCAGAACGTGCCTACGTCCACTTTATATGTTATTCTCCTTTTTTCTTCAGATTACAAGTAAAAAGCTTTGATTACAAGTATCTGAAGTTGTTTGAGAGTTCCTTCCAGGCTTGAGCTCTCAAACTTGTCTGCCATTGTCGTACCCCTGCCCCTCTATTTATAGAGTGAGGCTGGGGGCAGGGGTCTTGGATGTTTATAGCTGCTGATGGGCTTGGGCTGAAGTAATCTGGACTGGCAATTCTGGTTCGGCGAGCCTTCATTTGGTATGGAGCTTGGACCGGTGATGGAGTGGGATGGAGGTTTACTCGGTGGTGAGGTATGTGGTGGGCTCGGTGGAGTTGGTCCGGCCATGAATGGTCCGGTGATGGTGGTCCGGTTGTAGGTTGTGAGGCAGTTGGTTCGGTAGTGGAGTATGGTTCGGTGGTAGCATGGTAGTGGATGGAGTGTGGTGATGGTCCGGTGGAGTTTTGATTCGGCATGGCTTGGGGGTTGTTTGGTTCGGTATGACATGGAGAGGCCGGATGAAACTTGGCGTTATGAATGCCGAATGAATCTATGCCGAATGGATCAACGTGCTATGAATGCCGAATGGGGCTTTGCCGAATGAACTTTAAACCTCTTAATGCCGAATGAGCTGTTGCACTTGGGTCATGAACGAAATCATCAACTTGTATACGCTTGCTAATTGCTTCTTCTTAGCTCGGTCGTGGTAGAGACGCGCTCAACTTTGATATTCCAGTTTTGTCCAAAAATTGGGGTAACACTTTGCCCCCCAAAATATGCCTTGCGGTAGGAAGGCGTGTTTTGTAATGCCATGATCTGGATGTTCATATCCTGTTGACAACCTGTAAAGAGCTTGATATTTTATATGGCCCCAAATGACGATCGTTCGGGATCGAGCTATTTGGGATGAAGCGCGGCCGTTCATGGTCAAGCGCCTAACTTCAAATGACGACCGTTCGCGATCGAGTCATTCGAGGTGAAGTGCGACCCTGCGCGGTCAAGCGCGTAAATCCGTGCGTCGATCGTTCGGGATCGAGTCATCTGCAGTGAAATGTGACCGTTCAAGGTCAAGCGCTTTACTTCAAATGACGACCGTTCGGGATCGAGTCATTCGAGGTAAAGTGCGACAGTGCGCGGTCGAGTGGGGACCGTTCAAGGTCAAGCGCTTAACTTCAAATGACGATCGTTCGTGATCGAGTCATTCGAGGTAAAGTGCGACAGTGCGCGGTCGAGTCTGTAAGTCCACGCGTCAATCGTTCGAGACCGAGCTATTTGTGATGAAATGTGACCGTTCAAGGTCAAGCGCCCAACTTCAAATGACGATCGTTCGTGATCAAGTCATTCGAGGTAAGGTGCGACAGTGTGCGGTCAAGTGGCGGTCCTTAAATGACGACCGTTCGCGATCAAGCCATTTAAGGTAAGGTGTAACAGTCAGGGATTATGTGGCGGACCTCAAATGACGACCGTTCGCGATCGAGCCATTTGAGGTAAGGTGAGTTGTGCCGTTCGAGGCGAATTGTGCCGTTCGAGGCTAGTTGTGATCGTTCGCGATCGGGTGCCGTTCGAGGCGAGTTGTGACTGTTCGAAGTCGGGTGCCGTTCGAGGCGAGTTGTGATCGTTCGCGATCGGGTGCCGTTCGAGGCGAGTTGTGACTGTTCGAAGTCGGGTGCCGTACGAGGCGAATGAGTGTGCCCGGGGGGGACTTAATATCATCAGTGTTGGAGTTATTGTTTGGGGAATTTTTTGAATCAAAGACTTCGGCAGTTCGTTGCCATGCACTAGGTGCTCGTGGACCATTCGCGATCCAACGGGCATACAAGTAAATAATTTTTTTTTCATAGAATTGTAAATGTTAAAGCAATAGTACCTTTCAGCAGAAATGTCCAAACAGGAAGAATTCAAATGTTCAAATCGAAACAAAAGCAAAGCAAGGATGTCAAAGTGTAAGTTCCCACTCCGAAATAGTCAATGATCACTCAGAGCATGCCTGGAGATCGTTCGTGATCTCGTACATGTGTAAATGATCTAATTGCTTTAGTGGAAGCTTACGACTTGTTCATCGTTATTTTAATCAAGCAATCAATGGATAATCAAATGGTGCCCTGATCCAGGGTCACCTCTAGCTGATGTAGAGGGTGGTCGCTTTGGCTCCACCGCTGGAGTTCGCCTCTTTACATACTGAAGGAGCATACCGTTCCTGATAAGCCCTTCCACCTCGTCCTTCAAATGCCTACAATCATTAGTGTTATGACCATTCAATTCATGAAATATACAAAACTTATCTGATTTTCTTTCGTCAGAGGTTGGATCCCTTCGCATTGGTATACGATACGGAATCTGCCCCTTGGTATCCTGATAAATCCGATCCAAACTCTCATTCAGCTTTGAATAGGTGGTGAATCGTGGCTCTCTTCGTAGCCACTTTGTCCTGTCATCACTATCCTCAGCCTTTCTTTTTCCTTTGCTAGTCTCCGCACCCTTTCCAGGTAGGTTTCCGCTCTTGATTGTGTAAACGTCATCTTCTTCCTCTCTTTCTGCACTAGCATCTTCCAAACGCAGAAACTTTTCAGCCTCATGATAGAACTCTCCCAGATTCATAGGCGGGTCCTTGGTTAATGAATTCTTGAACTCTGTATTACCAGCTATTCCAGATACAGCTGCCATCATGACCATAGATGGATCTGGTCGATCCACTGATGCTGCCGCCGCATTAAATCGCGTTAGAAAGCTCCTCAAAGTCTCTCCGGTTCTCTGTTTCAAGGTTGCCAAAGTCATCACATTCTTGGGTCTCGCAATATGAACCCTGAATTGCCTCATGAATCTCTCAGTTAAATCTGCCCATGTTCCTATGGAGCCGCTCTCCAGTTGCCTAAACCATAACGCTGCAATGTCCGTCAAATACAGTGGAAAGCACCGGGCCATAACCTCCTCTGATGCCCCCAGCACTTCCATATGTCTCATATACTTCGTTAGATGGACCGTGGGGTCCGTTTTCCCGTTGTACATGTCCAATGATGGTAGCTTGAATTCTGGTGGGTTCCTAGCCATCCTAATCGCAGAAGAAAAAGGACTCCTGTTTACATCTTCCAAGTCTTTGTTTACTAAACCGCCTCTCATAGCTCTTCTAACCATCTCTGCTAATCTATCATTGTCTCCAACCTGTAGTTCTCGTTCACTGTCTTCGACCTGCCCCCCAAGTCCGCGGGAGTTTTCATGTGTATGCCTCCCTGGCTGAACGTTCATTCCTCTATTGCTACCAGGTGGTTCGGATGCCCCCATCTCACTTCCCGGGGTCGGATCAACATGCTCTGCGTGAGTGCCCCCTAGCTCTGGTGCTGCGCCAGATGGTCCTGCTCCGTTCTGAACCCCAGTTGCTCCTTGGATTTGTGCTCCAATTTGCCCAATTTGTTGAAGTAAGTTCTGGATCATCTCTTCTTGTCTTCTCATCATGGCCTCCATCTCATCCCTAGTGATGAAGATCGATGCTTGATTCCCTCCTGAGGAAGCCTCTTGACTTCCTTGGTGTTCACTTCTCTCTGGCCTTTGCCTTCTACTTGTTTGTCTCGTCATAACTCTTAGATCTGAACTCTTAGATTTTCAAATTCAACTTCTATCCGATGTAGCGGAAGCTGGTTCCTCTCAATGAAAGCACCAAAATGTTTGCGTAAAAAATGACCGCAAACACCCAAAGTCGTATGAGTTGGTTGATTTTATGTTGTTCTTAGTGATTTGGGTGATTTATGCAAATATATAAAAAACAGGGACTAAACTGTAAAAGACACGCAGATTTATAGTGGTTCGGCCAGAACGTGCCTACGTCCACTTTATATGTTATTCTCCTTTTTTCTTCAGATTACAAGTAAAAAGCTTTGATTACAAGTATCTGAAGTTGTTTGAGAGTTCCTTCCAGGCTTGAGCTCTCAAACTTGTCTGCCATTGTCGTACCCCTGCCCCTCTATTTATAGAGTGAGGCTGGGGGCAGGGGTCTTGGATGTTTATAGCTGCTGATGGGCTTGGGCTGAAGTAATCTGGACTGGCAATTCTGGTTCGGCGAGCCTTCATTTGGTATGGAGCTTGGACCGGTGATGGAGTGGGATGGAGGTTTACTCGGTGGTGAGGTATGTGGTGGGCTCGGTGGAGTTGGTCCGGCCATGAATGGTCCGGTGATGGTGGTCCGGTTGTAGGTTGTGAGGCAGTTGGTTCGGTAGTGGAGTATGGTTCGGTGGTAGCATGGTAGTGGATGGAGTGTGGTGATGGTCCGGTGGAGTTTTGATTCGGCATGGCTTGGGGGTTGTTTGGTTCGGTATGACATGGAGAGGCCGGATGAAACTTGGCGTTATGAATGCCGAATGAATCTATGCCGAATGGATCAACGTGCTATGAATGCCGAATGGGGCTTTGCCGAATGAACTTTAAACCTCTTAATGCCGAATGAGCTGTTGCACTTGGGTCATGAACGAAATCATCAACTTGTATACGCTTGCTAATTGCTTCTTCTTAGCTCGGTCGTGGTAGAGACGCGCTCAACTTTGATATTCCAGTTTTGTCCAAAAATTGGGGTAACAAATCTATTTTAATCTACTTAACCCAATTTAAATTATTTTAAACTAATTTATCTATTTTAAATCCATTTTAAAGATTTTAAGTATTTTTAACTATTTTAATTATTTGAACTACATTTAAACTACTTAAACTATTTTCTAAAAATTTCAAGCTGGTTAATAAGGTGAAATGTTTATATTTAAACCTTGAATTTAAATACGAATTGAGTTAAATTAAGTTGCAACCTAAATTGAAATTCGAAATGATTTTGAAAACCGAAATGAGATATTGATGCGAAAAACGATTTTTGAAACGAAATCTTATATTTGAAAGGATACGACGATATTTGAAATGGATTTGATTTTGAAGCGAACTTGATATTTTGATATCAATTATGAATCGATTTGAAATATAAAGAGCCAACGGTGCAATAATACGTAGTTATTAAAGAGACCGGGATCGGATATGGACATACTCTCTGTCGATACCGAAAACCACTTTAATAACTATTATACGCGGAGTGATGATCCAGAATGAAGTGGATGGTTTGGTGAACGCGTTGACTGAAGAAAGAGAACGATATTGGATGACCCTTGACATGACTAAAACAGGAGCCGCGCCGGGCCATTGAGGTTCGCCACCTCTAGCGGACACACTTCTTCGATACCATATCTATTACATTTGTGATGCGATTTGGGTGCACCCTTTGATTTGGGAGTGTTGTTTCGCGGTGTTGGGGTAGCTGCTGGCTATGCCCAACATCAGTCCGGATCACGCAACTACTAG
Source organism: Allium cepa (assembly GCA_030765085.1). Classification (NCBI taxonomy): domain Eukaryota; kingdom Viridiplantae; phylum Streptophyta; class Magnoliopsida; order Asparagales; family Amaryllidaceae; genus Allium; species Allium cepa. The sequence goes on from CM060941.1 coordinate 517,062,222, forward strand.
TATCCTAGTTGGTATCGCCTCATGTACCTTGTCATACTGATTATCCTATTCGCGACCACTACGTTTTGATTTGTACCTTGAGTATATGGATTGCCCTCTGGTGACTTCCGGTTTTGGGGAAACTACGGTCTTGTATATGCTTTTGGGAATATAAAATGTGTTAAGGGGGATTATGGTAACGCCTTAACGCTATTTTGATACTTTATATTACTGATAGACATTATTTACTTAGCGTATATTACTACATAGTAGATAGTTTAACGGATCCTTGAGAGATGGAAAATCCCGTAACATCTCTTAAGTTATTGCACGCACGATGACACTGGATAGGAGATGTCAAACCCTGTAAACATCTCCGACGCCGTTACACTCATATTTATTTACGATTGATTTAACTTTCATAAGGATATTTAGTCCTGACTCGAGTGTTTGTCTTTTCATTACGCTCGGGTCAGTCCTGAGTTTTCAGTTTAGGTTGAAGATCATTTCCTTGGAGGACGGAGACGAAGATTTGGTATATGATCTACTACTATTATATTCATTCCATTCCGCTGCATTGTTGTATGATATTTGCTGTGTATGTAACTCTGATAAATGTTGTATAATAATAATCAAATGTATTCATTTCAAATGTATTCATTTAATTAACAGCTTCATGAACTGTTATTTTATTATTATACTTTAGCCTTCCGCTGTGAGATTCTGTGTTGTTTCATTTTCTTTATTTCCCTTCCTTTTCTTTTCTTAATTACCCCAATAACTATCTGCCCTTTTAATGGTTTGGAATCGACATGGGTATTTGATCGTCGGTTTAAACTGTCCAAAAAGGCGGGTCATTACAAATAAGGTAACATAAACTGGTGTATAACATATATGTACACCTTTATCGCTACTTATAGTTTACATTCATGAATAAAAGGTATGAAAATAATCCACATAAGGAGGCAATGAATGTAAGAGTAAATTAGAAGAGTAAACATGGAAAGGTAAATTATGTTGCAATTAAAATCTAATCAAATCTAATTGAAAAGGAAATAGTCAAGTGTAAATCTATTTTACCCATATTATCATTTCCTATTAACATTTCATTTAACACCGTATGCGATTTCAAACCTAAATAATCCTTTTTTATGATCCAATTGGATCTACAACATTAGTTTATATTTAGATATAAACATATATGCAGTAAACTAGCATTAAAACTTGAAACTTGAACTTAATTAATTGGAAATAAATCACCCAATTTAAATTTATTTCAACGTGTGTTTACAATTAATGTCTTTCCTCTTTTTAATAAAAGATTCCAATCACATTAATTGTCATTGATTTCTAAGTTAAAAAGAATTGAGACAATTCAATTCCCTTTTATAGTAATTTAACATATTTACGGAATTATTGTATACAAACCAAAAGTTATTCATTTCTTATTAAATAATTGATTTCTTATTCCTGTAATAAATTTTTTAGCTACCAACATTTCAAATAAATAAACATATGAATTTTTTTTATTTTGTAAAGAAACATATATTATTCTTTTTTTAACATTTATTATTCCAATTGAGTGAATTTACATTCATTCAGCCATTTGTTTTCTTCCTTATTAAACTTTACAATTATTTCCAATTTAAGCTCTACAATTACATTCCCAATTAGCCTTACCATTATAATTGACTGAAATCACATTAACAATTATCAAATTCACTCAATCAACATTATTAAATTACATTTTAAAAATTATTTCCTATTTATAAATCATAAATTTAATTTCTCACAATATTAAATTCCAAAATCTTATTTATTCTAATATTTTTAATTATCAAAATTGCGGGTCCTTACAAATTATGAAAAGCAAAGCATTGTTTTAAAAAATAAATGTAATTAAGATTTTTAAGTTTACAAATAGCTTATGATTTTAAAGTGTTTATGAATTACTATTATATATATATCTATATAATTTGAAACAAAGCGAATTATCAATTACTTAAATATTGTTTTGATTCAAAGACCTGCTAAAAGGAATTTTTTTGTAAGACTTAAAACTTTGTAGCTCTTTTCTTCTTATATATATATATGAGTTATTCAGTTTTAAAAGCGATAAATGTGAAATTATAGATAAAGCAATTAAAAATCATTCCTATATAATCAAATTTGTATTAATTTCTTTCATACTATAACCTATTATTGGATTTAATTATGTTTAGCCTTCGGCTAACTATATACCATTTTGTTATTTCTTCGATGACTTTTGGAAACATTGATTTCGAATAATTAATGCTTTCACTTGTGTTTCTATCGAATTTCATGCTTTTCTATGAAACAAATAATTTTAATAAACGATTGAATTGTCGGGTGGTATGAGACATTTTGTACAATTATTTGGATTCTTATTATAATTTGTTAAATAGAGTTTGAGTGGAAATTACTAGCTTTTAGTAAATACTTGAATTTACTTTCGGGTATGGAACAGTTAGTTAAATTCTTGTAATCACTAGAGTAACAGTAATTAACACTTAAAGTTTATTATCTTAGGTTGTTCGGATTATAGACCAACAGATCCCCGAGAGAAGATAACTCATTTTTAATCGATCTGAGAATCGATACATTTTTAGATTTGGGTAGGCATATCTCTTTCGGAAGATCCTTTATGGTGTAAATACGACTCTCTTTCGGAAGGAAGATTTTTACAAGCATCATAGTCTATAGATACTACAACCTATCAGTTTATTTTGTTTTATATTGTTAGACTATGTTTACTATAACATTCCCGAATTTTAGCCAAGTTTAATTTGAAAATTAATTTAATTTTGGAATTAAATTGTGAAATTTTTTGTGAACTAATTAAAAATTTCCAGAATAAATAAAAAAATTAGATTACAAATAGAATTTTGGTTTGAAATTAAGGATAAGTATTTTATAAATAAAAATTGGATTTAAAATAAATATATTGGAAATAAATTTTATTTGAAATTTTATTTTTTTAGTTAATAAGAATTTGTTTCTAATTATTTAAATATGCATTATAATTTGAAAATGAAGTTTTGAATTTGATATAATAGATTTTTTCAAAGGCCAATTAAGAATAAAATTATTTATTCATGTGTAATTAAATTGTAAAACCATCTTTTGCTTTAAAAGATTATATAAATGATTAATACAGAAAATGTGCTTATTTAAATAAGAGGTTGTATAAATTTGTATTTAAAATATTATTTGAGATGTTTAAAATATAGTAAAAAGTTTAAAAGTTGTTTAAAAGCTAAATTCTATATTATACACATGTGTGTTATTTATTAAAGCATAATTTGTTTTAAAATTCAATTTTTCTTAAGATTTTATGAAGGTGAATGTATTTATTAAATAATGAAAATTATATAGATAAAAACATAAATATTTGAAATAAAATACACATGTTAAAAATAAGTACTTAAGGGTTAAAATACAATTTATAAATTAATTAAAATTTAGGATTTAAACACAAATTTTTTCACATAGGACATTTGTAAAGAGAAGATGGTAAAGATTGGCAAGTGCTAGCCAAATTAAAACAAGTGGCATTAAACTTTTTTGAAATAAACTAAAATTTATAAACTACATTCATTTTTTTCTCATATTTTCAACACCAAAGAGGAAAAAAAAGAAAAAAAAAGAGAAAACAAAGTCATCTCAATACTAAAATAAAACAAAGATCAAATACTGGATCAAAGCAGATTTTAAAAGTTCAAAGAAATCAACCTTCAAAACAGCAACTAAGCAAAAGATCAAAGCATGCAAGTACAATCAGGTTGCAAAATGCAAATCCAAAGCCTGGGAATTAAGCCTGTAGACAAAGCTTCAGATCAAAGCTTTAAAATCTTCAAAGCTTGAAAAAAAATTCAATCTTTTACAATTTCAAAAGACTGAAGCAAGTTAGGATCGGGAATTCAAATCAAAACCTGATTCAACCTAAAGCAATCAAATCTGGAAGATAGGGGAAAGATCAGGCAAAATAGTTTCAAGTCAGGAAAACTCAAACTCAGAAAACAAAATCAACAAATCAGGCCTCTGTTCTTTTCTGCTTTCAAATGAAATAGGTGAGCGAACTACCAATTTTTATCTAAATTTGCTGCGATTTTTTATAATGCTTGAAGCTGTTAGTATAAGTTTTAAAATGCCTGCATGTTTGAATATATATATGTGATGTGCGTATGTCTGTTTACAGAGACATATACCTCTGTTTAAAACAATTTACAGGCATAAGTTAATTTCAAGATTTAATGTTTGATGTTTGAACAAAATAAAATTTAAATATCAAGAATTAAATTTTAAGAATACTTTATAAAAGATGAATGGATTTACTGGAAACTTTAAAAGCACTACAAAATCAAATTTCATTCAAAATTTGATTGATTAAAATTTGGGATTTGATTACTTGATCCTGTTTGTCTTAATAAGCCATGATTTCTACAACAAAATTCAAGATTTTTAGTTCACTAAATTATGAGAAAATGTGAGATGAATGAAATTGATATTTTCGTCAATTTCTGGTGATCACGGCGACATTGAACTTCGACGTTAAGGCTGAAGCATGATTATAGGCGGGCAATTTCAGGAAAAATATTGGTTGAATTTACTAATCGCCGTGGTTGCCAGCCGATGATGAATTAGGATTTTGGGTCTAGTTCTGTTCGACATTGTTCAAGGGTTAATCTCGTGGTCGTAGTATGATCGGAATCGTTCGCATTGGGGGGGGAGGGAAGGTTCATGGGTCGTCACAAGTGGTATCAGAGCTAAAGGTTGAGTAAGAACTTTAGCTATGGAGTGTAACACATTAGATGGCTCATTAGAGATAGGGTGAAGTATACCCTAGAATGAGTACAACCCGTGAAACTGAAAATCCAAATTACTCAGCCTATTTTCTTTAACCATTGTTATTCCCTAAGATATCTCATCCGAATGCCTAAATCGGTTTTCTTACTATTACAAATAGTAAGAATGAGTGAAAGAAGAGGACGAGGTTGGGAACAGGGAAGTACCACTTCAGCTGGTCAAGGCCCTGCAACAATAGATATTCCTACTCAATCTCAACCAAATCTAGCTGATCTATATCGAAGTTTTCTAGACTTGGTGGAAAGCCATTCATAGGCAAGGAAACCATTATCGAAGCACAAGTCTGGATTCGATCGTGCGAAAGGATTTTCAAAGTACTAAAATTGAAAGATGATCAGATGCGATTGATACTTCCTGGCAACTCCAGGAAGAGGCTTTAGCTTGGTGGGAGACAGTTATTGTCGATGAGCCGGCAGATGCTTTCACTTGGATTCGTTTCAAGGAAGTGTTCGAACAATGATATATGTCGTCTGCTAGTGTCTCTAGAATGTACCAGGAGTTCACGGATTTGAAGCAGGGAAGTTTATCGTTTGAGGAGTACTTGAACAAATTCAAAGAATTATCTCGATTTGGTCCAGAGTTAGTGAATACACCTTTGAAAAGGAATGAAAAGTTTATTCGGGGAATGAACAAGAAGTTTCAGGAGAGGATGACTACTCACGTAAAACAATCTTTTTCTGAATTGATCGATATGGGTTATAGATACGATACTCTGGATAAGCAGGAAGTTTCGGAGGAGAAAGGGAATACAAGTAATCTGAATTGGAGGAAAAGGAAGTTTGGTGGAAAGAAACCGAGGAGAGGCAAAGGAAACAAGAAAAATGTGAAAGATGTTACTTGTCTTAATTGATTGGAGAAAGGCTATTACTCGGAAAAATGTAAGAACCCCTGGAAGCAAGGGATGAGAGAGCCATTTATGAAGCCAGAACATGAATCTAGGGAATACTACTATTGCCGCAAGCTGGGACATAGGATTAAGGTTGCCTAGGAAAGAAACAAGCTCTAGTAGCGAGGGTGTATGCAATCAAAGATGATTCTTCAACCTCAAGGGCTGATAAAGGAAAAGGAATTTTAGAAGGCAACCTTCTCGTTTATGATAATTTTTTTTGAATTTGTTCGACACAGGAACTGCACATAGTTTTATTCCTCAACAAATCGAAAATGAGTTAAATCTTGAATCTGGGATCATAGTCAAACCTATTTTTGCCTATTTCATTGGGTTTCGATATAATTCTACGAATGGTTAGTTGTCCCTTCGAACTAACCAGTGCCTCTGCATATTTCGTAAATCAGATAACCCAATTGTTTCGTAGTTGAGTGAGTTTGTTCTCATATCTATTGTTGATATTCTGATTTGGTAAGCCAAATGCAGAATAGATACCCAATTTGATCTGAAAAGATATTTCTCTATCTTTCATCTGTTCTTTGTTATCTCCCTGGCAAATTTCGGGGACGAAATTTTCTTAAGGGGGAATCTGTAACATTCCCGAATTTTAACCAAGTTTAATTTGACAATTTATTTAATTTTGGAATTAAATTGTGAATTTTTTTGTGAATTAATTAAAAATTTCTAGAATAAACAAAAAAATTTAGAGTATAAATATAATTTTGGTTTGAAATTAAGGATAAGTATTTTATAAATAAAAATTGGATTTAAAATAAATATATTGGAAATAAATTTGATTTGAAATTTTGTTTTTTTAGTTAATAAGAATTTGTTTCTAGTTATTTAAATATGCATTATAATTTGAAAATGAAGTTTTGAATTTGATTTAATAGATTTTTTAAAAGGCCAAATAAGAATAAAATTATTTATTCATGTGTAATTAAATTATAAAACCATCTTTTGCTTTAAAAGATTATGTAAATGATTAATACAGAAAATGCACTTATTTAAATAAGAGGTATGATATAAAGTTGTATTTAAAATATTATTTGAGATGTTCAAAATATAGTAAAAAGCTTAAAAGTTGTTCAAAAGCTAAATTCTATGTTATACACATGTGTGTTATTTATTAAAGTATAATTTGTTTTAAAATTCAATTTTTCTTAAGATTTTATAAAGGTGAATGTATTTATTAAATAATGAAAATTATACAGATAAAAACATAAACATTTGAAATAAAATATATATGTTAAAAATAAGTACTTAAGGGATAAAATACAATTTATAAATTAATTAAAATTTAGGATTTAAACACAAATTTGTTCACATAGGACATTTGTAAAGAGCACACGGTAAAGATTGACAAGTGTTAGCCAAATTAAAACAAGTGGCATTAAACTTTTTTTGAAATAAATTAAAATTTTATAAACTACATTCATTTTTTTCCTCATATTTTCAACACCAAAGAGGGGAAAAAAGAAAAAAAAGAGAAAACAAAGTCATCTCAATACTAAAATAAAAAAAAAGATCAAAACCTGGATCAAAGCAGATTTCAAAAATTCAAAGAAATCAATCTTCAAAACAGCAAATAAGTAAAAGATCAAAGCATGCAAGTACAATCGGGTTGCAAAATGCAAATCCAAAGCCTGGGAATTAAGCTTGTAGACAAAGCTTCAGATCAAAGCTTTAAAATCTTCAAAGCTTGAAAAAAAAATTAAATCCTTTACAATTTCAAAAGACTGAAGCAAGTTAGGATCATGAATTCAAATCAATACCTGATTCAACCTAAAGCAATCAAATCTGGAAGATATGAGAAAGATCAGGCAAAACAGTTTCAAGTCAGGCAAACTCAAACTCAAAAAACAAAATCAACAAATCATGCCTCTGTTCTTTTCTGCTTTCAAATGAAACAGGTGAGCAAACTACCAATTTTTATCTAAATTTGCTGCGATTTTTGATAATGCTTGAAGCTGTTAGTATAAGTTTTAAAATGCCTGCATGTTGGAATATATATATATATGATGTGTGTATGTTTGTTTACAGAGACATATCCCTCTGTTTAAAACAATTTACAGGCATAAGTTAATTTCAAGATTTAATGTTTGATGTTTGAACAAAATAAAATTTAAATATCAAGAATTAAATTTTAAGAATACTTTATAAAAGATGAATGGATTTACTGGAAACTTTAAAAACGCTGCAAAATCAAATTTTGTTCAAAATTTGATTGATTAAAATTTGGGATTTGATTACTTGATCCTGTTTGTCTTAATAAGCCATGATTTCCAAAAAAAAATTCAAGATTTTTAGTTCACTAAATTATGGGAAAATGTGAGATGAACGAAATTGACATTTTCGTCAATTTCTGGTGATCACGACGACATTGAACTTCAGGGTTGAGGCTGAAGCATGATTATAGGTGAGCAATTTCAGGAAAAATATTGGATTTATTTACTAATCGCTGTGGTTTCCAGGCGATGATGAATTAGGGTTTTGGGTCTAGTTCTGTTCGACATTGTTCAAGGGGTAATCTCGTGGTCGTAGTATGATCAGAATCGTTCGCATTGGAGGGGGGAAGGTTCATGGGTCGTTACATTTACCTCTTTTGAAAGGTAAATTTGCATAGGACAGGTTAGGTACAAGGCTGCTCTTTTCTTTGAGCGGTGACCTTAATCTGCAGTCTCTTTCAGAATGCTTCCTTTCTATGTAGTGGTTTCTCTTTCGATAGATTCCATGTCACTATATTAAACTAATAGATGAATACCATTATTATTTTATTATTGATGATTATTTCTTCAAAGATTTATAGTATGGATATTTTGTATCCTTTATGGCTCTGAGGAATTTTGAATTGGTTATCACCATATTTTGAGATGATGGTCTATTGAGACTTGATATGTATTTATGAAATGGTGATTTGTTAAATATTCGTTATCTGAGTATTTGTTTGGGCATATTTTATTTATAACTTATTTTATTTTTGTTAAGTCTGAATTTTGAGATTCGTATTTATTCATTTGATATGCCTTTTTGAGTTTTTGGGTTTTAGGCATATTTTAAGATGACTTATTGTACACTTAAGTCATTTACGGATTTATATAGTGAATTTAATTAGTATGCCTTATTATAGTTATTGTTCAGCATATTTTACATGGCTTATTATTTTTAAATCATAAAGTTAATATCTCATATATTATTTAGATATTGTCTGACCCGTTTATTATTTTAATATTCGGGTTAGGCCGAGACTTTATACGTACAGGGACACATTGGCCTTAGGATTTTGGGCTAGCGTTGAAGTAGACTATTTTGATAGTTTTAGTTTACTTCATAATTGTATATATTGACAGTCAAGAGTTTATGTCATCTATATTAAGTAGTAATGACTTTGTACCTGATATAAGATTTTGGATATGATGTATATATTTATGTGGGGTCTATTTTGTAGACTTGCATTCTATTATGTATATGTTGATGTATATTATTGCGCTACAATCTATGGCCCTGATTTTGATTTATCTATATTATATACAGTTCTAAACATTTTTAATCGGTGCGTTTATTACTTGGTATTAATACTGTAGACATCTAAATTTCATTTTAGATCCTCCAAAAGGTAAATAAGACGTGTCAGTGTCAGTATAAAGTCATATTCGATCGCCCTTATTCAGCCGTATTCTCTGCATTAGCAGACGACGTTACTTATAATGTTCTTTGCTAAACTGGGCATAGCGGTGGGGTTGTTAAAGATGCGATTTGGAAAGTCAGGGAAGCTAGCACCAGATATGTTGGACCAATCCAGATTGTAGAAAGGATTGGAAAGCTCGCATACATAGTAGAGTTGCTGAGCAATGTGGCAGGTGTCCATAATGTATTCCATTTGTCTCATCTTCACAAGTATGTGCATGATCCAGAGACTACTATTCTTCTGACAAGGTTGGATGAGTTGATAATAGAGCCTAACTTGACGATAGTTAGACAACCAGTTTGGGTTTGGGCGAGACATGAGAAAAGATTGAGATCCAAGACAATCAAGTTAGTGAAAATTCAGTGGAGCAACAACGAAAAGGGCTGTACTCTGGAGACAGAGTACATGATTCGAGATACTTATCTTGATATGCTTTGAGTGTATGTTTATATTAGATTTATATAGATAATTGCTAGTCAGGTAGACTAACATGGTTGTTAGGAGTTATTACAGATGATTGCTATGTTTAGTATTTAGTCCTTATTGAATTTCGAGGATGAAATTCTTTAAGGAGGGGAGCCTGTAACATCCCTAATTTTAATAACATTATTCCGGAGATTTAATTAGATAAATAAAATAAAATAATCTATATGTTAAGTGATAAGAGGATTGAGATTTGAATAAATATTAAGTGGCCGTGCTTATTAATTTAAATGGGCTTAAGAATGGTTTATAAGCTAAATAAAATATATAAGGGCATAATAGGAATTAGCTACATCTAACCTTTACCTTTATATATATTTCGTCCCTTAATCCATTCACGTTCATTCTTCATTTTCGCAAAAACAAAACGTAAACAAAAGAAGGGGAGCCAGCCATAATCAAAGAGAAAAAAGAAGAGAAATCAAATGGAGCTAAGAATTAAAGCTAGGGGAATAAATCTCAATCTCAATCCAATATCCTTATCTTAATCAAGGTGAATAATAATCTCATCACTATTTTAAGAATATTTCGAATTTAATATTAAATTCATTTATACGATGTTTGAATAAATATGCTTGATTCAAAATTTGTTTAATTTAAACAAGATTGTTTAAATGAATATTCATATAGTTTAAGGGAAAAACCGATTGAAATTGATGTTTAAATGCCATGGAAAATTATATGTTATGGAAAACATGATTTTGCAGTTGGGTTTTAATTTTGATAATTTTCCAAGTTATGGAAAGTTTATTTATGAATTTTCAAATGAAAATATGATCAAGGGTTTAGAAATTTATTTCAGAAATTATATAGAGAATTTGAGTTTGAAATTTTGATATGTTAGATAACATGATGAAAGTGAATTTTAGTACTTTTTGGGAATTTTTCTTAAGTGATTTACTATAAGAATTAAATTGTTTAGAGAGGAGGATCTGGCTTATCTGTGAAAATAAATCTTGATAATTATCCAAAAATTAAGAGGCGGTAATTTTTGTAAAGCATGTAAAAAGTTGAGGCAACCAATTACGCGTTTACACGTAGGATTTTAGTTGATATAAATTGCTTAATTTGACATTTAACCAGACTATACCTAGAAAAACAGGTTTTGCCTATATTAGAGGACCTTTCGACTCTTACATTTCGCCTTCGATCAAGTCAAAACCCTCTAAGCTGAAATCAATACACAAGGTATCACCTAGATGGTACATAGTGGATTGGAGGAAAGGCGGAAGGCATGGCGTTGAAAGCGTTGTTTTCGATGGGGTCGATACCTCAGTTTGTTTTAAATAGTTAAGCGCCTGCATTTGTTTTACTAAAGCTTTTGACATAGTGGAAACGCATGTTTTCGAAAGGAGTTTTCTAATAGCTTTCGAAAGTGTTGCCATTTTCTGTTTTAAAATAAGGGCTTTCGAATGAGTTCCTTTCGTTGTAAATAAATGCTTTCAAAGAAGGAGTTCCGACCTAGTCTAAGCTCCATTACTATTCTTTTTCCTTTAGAGTGTATTAAAGTTATCAATGCTTTCGAAGGCTAGTGTTTGTTTTAAATTTGTATTAAGCTATTCCTAAATGCTTTCGAAAGGGTTCATGGGTTTCGAAGGCAATGGCTTCGGAAGGGTGTTTCAAAGCTATCCTTTAGTGTTTTGCTTAAATGTTTTGAAGCTTTCGATAGGAATGGTGCCGACGCCATCAAGTTTTCCCCAATACTTTTACATGATACGGAAGAGTTTCAAAAGAGATACTTTCATTTATATTCACTTTGACCCAATGTTATTTTAAATATAACCTAATGGTTTCGGAAGGGATACTTCCAAAGGTTTCGAAAGCCTTATTTTTCAAAACAATAACCCAATCTCATTTTAAAGAAAAACCATGGCATATATAAATAAAGTATTTTGAAATGGAGTTTTTGAAGAAATCTTAATAGGTTAAAATGATTAACCAAGTTATTATGTTTTCTTCTTCACACACACACATATTTACATGGAAATGAATCAATTATGGTACCTTGGGGATAGGCAGAATAACCAGCTAGGTTGATCGAGTAGTGAATATAGATTAAAGATATTGGCAGGGGCCACTTGGTTCATAGTAAGCTCATGAAAACTATGTATAGGAAAAAATATTGGCATGGGCCAATATTTTTATAGTAAGCCCATGAAAATTATGTAATAATGAAGATGTCAGTAAGACAGATTCATAGTTAGCCCATGAAAACTATGATTTGATATTGGCAGGGGCCAATAGATTAATAGTTAGCCTATAAAAACTATATCCAGATAAGAGATTAAGATATTAACAAATGGTCAATAGGTTCCTAGTCAACCCATGAAAATTAGGATATAGGAAAAGATATTGGAGTAACCAATAGGTTCATAGTGATCCCATGAAAACTATGTAATTGGACAGGGAGTCCTTAAACATTTAGCTGGTTATTAGTCAGCCCATGAAAACTATTAGGTCAATAGTAATCCTCGAAACTATAACTTTGACAGTTAATCAAAATGAACGGGGATGGGTAATGGAAAATTGATTCTCTTTTTTTACATATCATTATATAAGTTTGAGATGTTTTAACCATTGTGGTTGTATAAGCATAGTATATTATTTCATAAAAAAGTTTTAGGATACTAGTGAAGGAAAGCCCGTTATGCTAAGCGGCGTGGTCTCACTAGATATCTAAATGATTTGAGATGGTAGATTATTATTCATATCGGGTTTATGTCTGACTCAAAGTGTATGTTTACCCCTTAAACTTTTGGGTGCTTAATTAATTTTGAGTAGTCTAAGGGTTGAGGTTTTCAGGTGCCTCATTAGGCGAATAAGCTTCCAGAGACGTATAAGAGGCATTATAGCTATTTTGAGTTCTTGTTCAGTTTGATTCCGCTGTCTTATGTTTTGTTAAGACAAAGTTGTTAATTGCTTATTATATACTTTGATCACCAAAGGGGCATCTTCATATGTCACCCTTAGAGTATGTTGTAATAAATATATTTTCCAGAACATGGTTACATTGTGGGATTATGCAAAGAATTTTGAAAGGGTTTTGGAATGGAATGTGAATGTCATTTTGAAATTTTAAACTTTTTCCATATCCATGTGTTTCTGTTATATCAATGTAACTAACATTACTATATTTGGTCACCGATGATTAATAACTATGGATGACTGCAGCATCCGTAACCGCAAGTTTTGGGCCTCCAAGTGGGGGATGTAACAATATATCATTTCAACCTATTTCTTAGTGCATTTCAAATATTACAAGTGACAATTTATATGACGTCAAACAACAAATAGTGTAATAACTATGGATATATCAAAATAAATAACAACCATACATCTAACATATCAATAAATAGGCATCCACTTACAATCAACATCCGAATCAACCAATACATCACAACAGTTACTAATTATCAAATGTCGGATGTTTAACTAGCAATTAAATTTGAATATCAATTTAAATGCCAATTCAATTCAATTATAAAATTCAAATTCAATTCAAATGTCAATTAAATTACCAAACAACAATCAATTTTGTTTTATCACTTCATGGTTTTAATTCAACTAACATCAAAAAATTTAGTATTGCGTGAGTGAGTTTAGTCACTCACCTTTAAGTTAAGTCCATTAAAAATCCAACAAAAGCCCAAAATCTCAACTGTCTCCAATTCAAACAAACCACATATTGTCCGAAATTTCAATATGAGTCCAATGGAAGAAACCGTGCATCCATTGGAGTTCATATGCAAGAGTTATTAACGTTAGAAGATTTGATTTTAAAATTAAATTAAAACAAACGAGGGGCAAAATGGTAATTATCTTTACCTTCCCAAGCCCTACCGTACAACATCGAACTCGAAAACCAATAGCTGCCGTTCATTGAGAGCTGATCCCTATGCCTATAAGCAGCCTCGCCTAGATCCAATCACGCCGCAATCATCTACGCCTCAGGTCGCACCTGACCATAGCCACGCGACCACTCCAATCTTGTCGAAAACGGTCATGTCCTCTACCCCTTTTAGTCACCAATTTTGGAAAACTCGTACAGATTTAAGGTAATCGGTCATCGTGGATCGACTCCACTTGGCTGCCTCTACGCTGCAGCAACCTCCAACCATCGATCGGATGAAGATCCATCATTTGAAATCAAACCACAAAATGAATAACCGAGAATGATTCGCCCAATTCTGATTAAACTAATACTTGATTGCAAAAACAATTGTAGATGCTGATTCCATTCGTCGAGCGCTTTGCGATGATGTATTATATGATAGGGTTTGAGCAATTTGAATTTTTAAGTTTGATTGAAAATTGAAAATTGAAAATTGAAAATTAAGGTTTTAGGTTATTGACCATTGAGAAAGAACAAGTTAGATCTATAAGTACGTACAGAAAAATAGAATAGAAATATATGGAGGTGGTTAGGGTTTCAGTTAACACACACAGATATATATAGCATATATATATATATCGAAAGGTTGATTTGGACAAAAGCAATTACAAAGACCCAAAAACCCGTTTCGTTCCCGAAACAAAAATTGGTCATCCTATATATTGATATATAGGTTTTTAATATTTCTAATCCCAATGGAACCATTTACAGCTCCTAATTCTATTTTATACAGAGGTTAGCTTAAAAATCAAATTATATTTATTTTTACACTTAATTATTAATCTAATTTAATCACTTTCAAATTCTAAACTAAAAGTATACTATCATCATCCTTGATCAAACAGAATTTGTAATAATCGTTTGAAATCCAATTTTTCATGTTAACCCAAGTTTTAAATATTACATTAGTTCCAACTTTTAAATACAACAGCAATAAAATCTTAGTTCATTATATTTTAAATTTCAAACAAATTCTTTTGTTTTGATTTACATGTTCTTTATATCAAATCAACAAATTAAACATAAGTTTCCATTTATTGCACTCATTACTCTACGGTTAACGTCTTCTCTCATATTAATTAAAATATTTCAATTACATTAAGTTCCATTGACGACAAAAATTAATTTCAAAACGGATTAAATAATGAGATGAGAAATAGAAAAATTGTGACATCTTAGTAATCCATATCTATTAATTGATTGTTACAAATAAGGATTATAAATTTACTTACCAAATAACTGATTTCTTATTCTATATTAAAACCAATTTCAATTAAATAACATAAGATTTCACCATTTGATATAACATTTATTTTAGTCCTTTTTAAACTTTACAATTATATCCAAATTAAACTTTATAATTATAAATATTCATTTTTTTCTTTACAACATTAACATTTGTTATTTCAAATCTTGTTGTTAGAACGCAGCCCGACATTGTTTCACGTTCAATTGATTTGGGTTATCGTCTTTTAACTTATTGAAATTTATTATTTAAGAATTTTATATTAGACTATAATATACATCTAATAATTTTTCCATTAATAAATTATAAAATCTTTATTTGTAACCATTTTTATTCAATAATTTTATTAAATTTAATGTTACTAAATGATTGAAAATATGGGTATTCGAAGTTTATGTTTTCCTCTTAAACTCTCAGGTGCTCAAAATTTAATTTGAGTAGATTGGGATTTAAGGTATTTTAGGTTTTAGTAGGTGATGAATAAAGCTTTCGAAGACGTGTAGGAGGCAAGGATTAGCTACATAGAAGTCTATCCACTATTGTTTATGTTGTGTTGTATTTATTGACTGATATGTCTACTTAGTACTCTAATCATCCAAGAGGTCTTCATATGTTGCTCTTGGCGTATTTTGCAATAATTATATTTATCTGAATCCATATTTTTTTTTTGAGATTATGTAATTGAATATGAAATATTGATTTGAAATGTAATCAGGAAAGCTGATTGAAATCTGTGTTGATTTTATTTCATATTCGTGTGCTTTTGATATTATGGATTCCGTTAACATTAGCATATTTTGTCACCGAAAGTTAATACTATAGATGATTGCAACATCTATAGCGGGTTGCTTCGAGCCTTAAAATAGAGGATGTGACAACTTGGTATCAGAGCATAGGTTTATGAAAACTTAAAAGAAAGTTTAAACCTAAAATGATTTTGAAAAAACATAATCGTAAGGATAGAAGATTAGGGTATGGGATAACACTATAGTAACATACTTGTATTTGTAATATATAAGAATATGCTTCATCTCCATCTTCCCATCACCCTTAGGCTTTCTTCCATATCTTACAAAGGTTCGAATACAGATAAAAATGAAGTAAGGTATGGATGCCAGGAATGTAAGAGTTAACCATGGTTGAGGAAGCACAACAACAAATGGAAATGCCAAACGGAATATTCGAAGGATCTTGGTCAGGCACAAGATGCTAATGTGGGTACTGGAGCACCGCAAGTTGATATGGGAGTTATATGTCAGTTCTTCATCAACATGTTGCAAGTGGGAGTTGTTGTGAGATTAGTTGGAGGAAATGTTGGAAAAGGAAATCAAGAAGCTTCGATGGTCAATAACTATGCAGTTTTGAGCAGAGACTATGATAGGTTTAGAGGGAAGCTGTTTATCGGGACTGAGGACGCAATTGAAGTGGAGAATTTGTTGCTTCATTGCGAAAGGATTTTTGCTAATTTAGGACTTAACGATGAGAAGAAAAGGAGATTAGCATTCAGATAGTTGTAAGGAGAAGCACTATATTGGTGGAATAGTTTTACCGTGGGAGTAGCTGAAGAGACCATGATTTGGACGAAATTCAGAAGGAGGTTTAAGGAAAGATTCATGCCGAAGATCACTAAGTCAACTCTGCTAAGGAAGTTTGCTAAGTTGGTGTAGGGAGACATGACAGTGATTGAGTATGCTACCAGATTTGAGGAACTATCAAGATACGGATATGCTACGGTTGATACAGTTATCAAAAGAAATAAGAAGTTCAACTGCGGATTGAGACCCAAGCTTGCTAAAGCAACTTAACTACATATTATAGGTTCGTGCAATGTAATTGTTGAGATGGATTTGAGGAAAGAGGAGATGCTCGCTTTCTTTAATGGTAACAAAGCAATGGAAATTTAAGGTGGGTAGAACCAGAAGAGAGTTTTTCCACAAGAAGGAAGCTCAGAAGAGTGCAGCTGCCAAGAAAGGAAAGACAGAAGTTATCTGCTACAAGTGTGATAAGAAAGGGAATTTCGCTAATGAATGTCGCTCAGGGATGGAAAGAAAGTGACCAGGAAGAAGAATATCAAACGCTTCAACTGTGATCAGAAAGGACATTATAAGAACCGGTGTAAAGAACAAGCCAAGGATGGAAAGGGCAAAGTGTTTGCATTGGAACCAACTGCTCAAAACAAACAACAGAGAAGAAAGGAAAAGCTATGTTAGGAGTACGCTTTTGATTCATGGTATGTCAGTTAGAGTTCAATTTGATACTGGTGCATCGCATTCTTTTATATCTCATTTTTTGGTAGATAAGCTTAGCCTAGAACCCTCATGCCTTGTTACATCCTTAAGGGTTGAGAATCTAACGTAGGTTTTGGAATTATTTTGGGAATGGATTGGTTAATTAAGTACGATGCTAGGATATTTTCCATGATAGGAAAATATCACTTAGGCACCCTAGTTGTAGTGATCAGATTACATACATTGTAGAAAACCCAAATTTAGATTCTTTTACTTTGTTGGGAATTATGGATGAAGAAGACGATTTGAATCAAGTTTTCATTGTTAGAGAATTCGCAGATGTCTTTGAGCCCATGATAGGACTACCGTCGAAACAAGCCATTGAGTTTCAGACAAATTTAATACCAGGAGCTAATCCTATGAGTAGAACACCAAGTAAAATGATACCTACCGAGATAAAGGAGCTAAAGGTGTAGTTGTTGGATTTAGAAGGTAAGAATTTTATCAGACCAAGCAGTTCGCCTTGGGGAGCAGCTACAATGTTTGCCATGAAGCCGGATGGATCGTTAAGGTTGTGTATCGATTATCGTAAGATGAATGAGAAGACGATAAAGAACCGATATCATTACCTAAGATTGACGATTTGTTCAACCAGTTGAGTGGAGCCAAAGTATTCTCTCAATCGAGTATGGCTATAGGGTTTCGTCAACTTAGAGTAGCAGAGGATAGTATTCATTTGATAGAATTTAGGACGAGATATGGATCATAAGAATGGTTAGTGATGTCGTTCGGACAAACTAATGCACTAACATTCTTCGTGGACTTAATGAACAGAATCTTCCTAGAGCATCTCTACAGATTTGTATTAGTATTCATAGATAACATATTGATATATTCCAAGGATGGAAGAGATCATGAAGTTCGTCTTAGGATAGTGCTTAAGACACTAAGGCGGTAGTAGTTAAATAAAAAGTTTTCGAAGCGTAACTTCTAGATAAAGGAAGTGAAGTTTCTTAGTCATGTAGTCCCAAAGAAAGGATTGTCAGTAGATCCGGCTAAGATCGAGGCAATGAATAGTTGGAAGAGACCTGAGACATCGAATGAGATAAAGAGTTTTCTTGGATTAGCTGGCTACTACCAGAGATTCATTAAGGATTCCTCACGGATAGCAGCGTCGATGACTAACCTAACCAAGAAAGAGGTGAAGTATGTTTGGACCGATAAATATTAGGAAGAATTCCATTGGTTGAAACATCTATTGACTAATGCACATGTGCTAGTTGTTCCAGAGGGGAATCAAGACTTAGTGGTATACATGGATGCATGAAGAACATGATTAGGAGATGTGTTAATGTAGAAGGGTAAAGTGATTGCCTACGCTTCTCGACAGCTCAGACCGCATGAAGTTAGATATCCAACTCATGATTTGGAATTAGCTACGATAATTTTCGCACTAAAAGTGTGGAGACATTACCTTTTGGGAGAAAGGTTCGAGCTATTTATGGATCATAAGTCACTAAGATATTTATTCTCTCAAAAGGGATTGAATATTAGACAGCAGGGATGGCTATAGTTCATAGCTACATATGACTTCAGTATTGAATACACACTGGGAAAATGAAATATGGTTGTAGATGCACTTAGTAGAAAACATCAGAATGCAAATTGGAAATGATAGCCGAGTGGAAATATTTAGAAGCATCGACTACATACGGAGTACAATGGTGATCTAATGCTAGTTCTAGCCGATAAACCTCCATGTTATCATGTTTAGAAGTTCAACTGATGATGATCAAAATGATTTCTTCTAAACAATTATTAGCCAAGCGGATCAGAAGGTTAATGAATGGAACAGAGAGTGATCATTTGAAAGATTTCAGTCTTGACCAGAATGGGTGGTTGAGGAAGAAAGAACGACTATGTATTTCGAGTCTGGGAAACATTAGGAAGGAAGTTCTTAGGAAATGTCATTGTTTAAAGTTCACTATTCATCCATGAGGAACTAAGATGTACCGGGATATGAATATGCGTTTCTTCTTGGAAGGTATGAAGAGAGATGTAAGCCTACAGGTGAAGAAATGTTTGAACTGTCAACATGTAAAGGTCGAGCATCAAAAGCCAAGTGGATTACTTTAGCCTTTGGATGTTCCAATTTGGAAATGGGATTCTATCTCAATGGATTTCATAGACTGATTGCCAAGATCGAATAGAGGAAATGAGAGTATCTAGGTTATAATGGACAGATTGAATAAGAGTGCACACTTTATACCCATTAAGTCGACCAAGACAACACCAGATTTAGCTAAGTTATTCATGAAAAATATAGTTAGACTTCATGGGATTCCTAGTAGTATAGTAAGTGATAGAGATTCTTTTTTTGCTATTAAGTTCTGGAAGAGTCTATAGGATACTTTAGATGCCAAGCTCAGTATGAATACCGCTTACCATCCACAGACATATAGGCAAATAGAGAGAGTTAACAAAGTCTTAGAGGATTTGTTAAGAGCTTTTGTGCTAGATTTCAGAAGATCATGAAAAGATTATCTACACTTAGTCGAGTTTCCAAACAACAGCAGTTATCAAACTAGAATAGCGATGGAACCATTTGAAGCTTTGTATGGAAGGACATGCAAATCTCTAGTTTATTAGTTAGAGACAGGGAATAGATTAGTTCTTGTCCGGATTTGGTTAAAGAAGTTGCAGAAAATATTGAGTTAATTCGGCCTAGAATAAAAGAAGCTTAGTCTAGTCATAAGAGTTATGCTAATAAGAGATGAAAAGACTTAGAGTTCTCAACTGATCATGTTTTCATCAAAGTGTCACCGATGAAGGGTGTGATCAGATTCAGTAGGTCGGGGAAGTTGGCACTAAGGTTCGTTGGACCATTTTCTCTTGTAGAAAGGATCGAGAAACTCGAGTATGTGGTAGAGTTACCGAATAGTTTGGCAGGACTCTGCAATGTTTTCCAAATTTTTCATCTAAGTGTACTCGAGATACAAAGACTGTTATTACACTGATCGTGTTAGTAGATCAGTAGTGGAACCGGATATGACTATTGTTAGAAAACCACTTTGTATAGTTGCGATAGATGAGAAGAGATTAAGGAACAAGACGGTTAGATTAGTCAAAGTCCATTGGAGTGGCGACGAGAGAGATTATACTTGGAAAACCGAAAGCAGGATTAGGGACACTTATCCTGGCTTGTTTGATGGTATGTTTTACCTTTATGTTTGATTATTGTGGGTATTTTATCGTTATTTTAAGGATGAAATTCTTTAAGGAGGGGAGTCTGTAATGACCCTAATTTTAGCTAACATTATTTAAACATTTAATTACACAAATTAAATAAAATAATGTAAAGGGTTAGAGGAATTGAGATCTGGTAATTAAACTTGAGCCATGCCTTAATCAGTATATTAATGAAGTGAATTAAACATAGGTAAGAAGGAGAATCATGATAAGAGAAAAATAGGAAGCGTCTTTATTCCTATACCCTAAACACTTCCATTCTCTCCCCTTCCTCATTCATTCTACAATAAAAACTAAAAAACCAATACTAATTCGGCCGGCAATTACAAGGAAGGAAAACAAGATATTAAAGCCAAGAGATTAAAGGGAAAAGCCTAGGAAATCAATCTTAAGTCAAGACCCAACTCATAATCCAAATTAAGGTGAATAATTAGTTTAAATCTCTATTTTTGATGTTTTTGATGAATGATTTCAGTTTAAAGGTAAACCCATTTTCTTTTGCAAGTATATGTCATGTTTAGTGTTTAAAAGCGATTATATGCTATGTTAATGGCTTACGGTTTAAATATGATTTATTATGTTATGTTTGAGTTAGAAAACCATTCATATGACATCCGATTGAATTGAGATTTTGATACGATATGAGAATCATTATTTAGAAGTGGGTTTCAAGTTTTATAATTTTCCAAGTTAATATGGATTTATGGTGAATATTCTAAATTTAGAAAATGATTAATTTGGTTTTAAATATTTTAAATGGTTAAAATATGTTTCGGCTCGAAAAAGTTGGATACGGGGAAGAAAATGATTAAATTGATTTAATTTATTTTTTGTGGATTTTTCCTAAAATTTTAGGAGAGTCAAATAAATTATTTTAAGTAAAAAGGGCTTATTTACTTAATTAAAATGGGTTAAATGTAAAATTGTTTAATATTGAAATTTGACTTGCGGCGGTAAATTTCAGAAAGAAATTTGTAAGAAATTATCAACCAATCACATTCTGACAAATAATGAAAATAGGGTGAAAAAAAGTTACTTTATGAAGCATAAAATCAGTTTTGCGGTAATTAACACTTTCGCCACTTCGCTATACTTGCTTCTACCACCATACAACCGCTTTACCCTTCCGATACCTTTGAACCCTATACACACGATAACAGGAGTCCTGGTTTGTAGTGTATTGAGTTTGGACGGAAGCAAATTGGGTGGCGAGGGCATGCTTATGGAGGGGAGAAAGCCGCCTTTTCCCAATGCTTTCGACGATATGGGTCCGCCTTATTTAAAATAATAGTTGTAGAGGGGTAAGCTGCCACATATATCCCTTCTTCACGATGTTAGCCACTGCATTAATACCTTTTGCCTTAGTTAGAGGCCACTTTTTACAACATTTAAATAATGCATGCGAAAGGGAAGACTTTCGTCTTCATACCTTCCGCTAATATTGAACCCGCCTTTCCTAATGTTCTCGAAAGGATTGACTTAGCCACTTTTACTAATAATTTTAGAGTCATGGTTTCGAAAGGATAGTTTTGAAGCCACCATCTTCTCCAATTCTTTTACTTGAGACCAATGCTTTCGAGAGTGATGCTTTCACCCCTGTTCCCATTGACCCTATAGTTTTATTAAGTGTTGAACTCAATAATTTTAAAAGGGATGCTTTTAATGATTTCGAAAGAGGTTGTTTATGGTTTTCAACAATGATTTCGAAGGTATTGTTTTGGCTTTATAGCCTAATAATGTTTTCTAAGTTAAAAAGGGATTTAACTTATTTTAAAGGGATGGATAACCCTATTGGTTTTCATCAACATTGTTTATATAAAGCATATATTATGACATATTTTGAGTAAAGCAAAGAGTATGATTTCCTTATTTTAAAAAGAAATGATCTGAGGGTTAAATCATTTGTAAAGATTGTTTTAAAGGAAATGAAATTTGCATAGGGTGGTCAGCCTAGATATTTGCTAAAAGAACGACTCAGATATTAGAAGACCAAATGGGACTATGTGGGGTCGCGCCTTAGACTTTAACTAGTAGCTCGTAACTAATATAAGTCCCAAATTCTAGTGTGTAGGGATTTATCACTGGTAAGACTAAAATGATGTTTCACACAGAAAGGAATACACGGAGTAGAGATAGGTTATTGGTGAGCCCACAAAACCATTAGGATCAGTTGACCCTAGGAGAAGTAAGTTAAGGATAGACCGTCCAGTATTATGTCTAACAAAAGTTGGAATATTTATTATGCCTGGTAGGCCTGAGTCTGCCAGTGGTTAATAGTCAGCCTAAAAGAACTATAATTTTCAGACAGATAGTCCACGGATTTCCTAATTTATATGCTTATATGCTATTGCTATTGTTTTTATAATCAGTTTGATTGCAAGATTTTGATTTGTAAATGATATGCTTTTAAAAGGATATTAGTGAAGGGAAACCCATTCGCTAAGCGACGTGGTCTCACTTAATATCGGTAAACTGAGATGTGATAGAATTATTCACACCAGGCTTTATGTCTAATTCGAATTTTATGTTTTCCCCTTAAATTCTTGGGTGCTCAAAATTTAACTTAAGTAGATTAAGATTTAAGGTATTTCAGTTTTTAGTAGGTGACGAATAAAGCTTCCGAAGGCGTGTAGGAGGCAAGGATTAGCTATTTAGAAGTGTACCCATTATTGTTTTTGTTGTGATGTATTTATTGACTGATATGTCCATTTAGTACTGTGATCATCCAAGAGGGCATTTTCAGATATTGCTCTTGACGTATTTTGTAATAGTTATATTTTTCTGAACGTGGGAATCATTTTGGGATTATGTAATTGATTATGAAATATCGAGTTGAAATGTAATTAGAAAAGCTATTTTTAAATTTGTGTTGATTTTATTTCATATTCATGTACTTCTGATATTATGGATACCAACATTACCGTATTTTCTCATCGAAAGTTAATACTATAGGTGACTGCAGTATCTGTAGTGGTTAGCTTCGGGCCTCAAAATATGCGAAGTTATAACATGTCTATCAGCTGATAACTAACATACCAATTGAGCATACCAAGAAGAAAGACTATTGGCTAATAGATTCCCAGTAAACGTACAATTTTTCATTCAAATCGAAATGGAAAGTAACAGGGGTCAAACATACCGAGTTTAATTGGTGCAAAATTATATGAAACAAAAACTGCCCAACAAAAATGTGAATCTATCAGTATTTGTAAGACAACACTAAAGAAGCAATAAGTAGATGGTGCAGTAACATTGATAGTCATATCAGTTATGTCAAAATAGTGTATATTTAAGGAGCACTTGTTCTTTAACAATACTTACAAAAGAAACTCATGGATTCTATTATGAAAAAATTACTACTACAAGACGGTGCAACATAAAGTAATTTTCAACTATTTAGCATCAACAATGACAATAAACACAATATACAAAGGCCTAATAGATCTAGCGATCATAGTAATATTTTGGCATATTTAACGCAAAAGAAATTCAAGAACACTCACATAAGTTCAATTGCCAATCAACATTAGGATTTATCTCATAATACAAGATTTTTTTCAAGTAATCAAGTATTAAAAAAATTAAAAAAGCTTGAAATTAGAAAAAAGTCGCAGATGAATGGAGAGGAAGATCGAGCTTAGAGAATTGGCCAGATCTATGATTTCTTGCAAGGAGTTTCTGGAGTATTTAAACTGCCATAAATAGAAATAAGTCGTTTTCAATTAATGAAATGTGGAGTAAGGAAATGGAAAGAGTACGTAACGACCGATATTTACATACTGAAGGATCGTAACATGTTACATTTAAATCCATTTGAGGCTGTATGACTCTATAACTTCGGTGAGTGTCAATTAAGGACATTTTCTATCCTTTAATTTATTATAGTATATTTTGACTCCAAAAATCTTTTAGGGCCTATAACTTTTGATTGGAGCCAAAGTAAGGTATGAAACCAAATAGTTAAACCGAGACGGTGACTTTTCTTTTTGTAAAGTGGTCATATTAAAATTTTAGACTCACATTTCAGAAGATATGGTCGTTTAAAGTTTAGACCTTTGCTGACAAAATCAGCAATTAATTAAGCCCGATAAACCATTTTATGAATTGTGCTTAATTGAGGATAATGGGACAAATCTAAATCATTTTCCCACTTCCCAAGACTGATCTAACCCTCCATTAATCTATTTTCAACCAAAAAGCTCCTCCTTTTCATTTTTTAGGTGGCCTAAACGCATCATTGAGAAGTGATTAGCAAGGGAAATCTTAGGATTACTATTTGGACCACTATGGAATCCATGCCATCACTGTTTATCTAAAATTTGCATTGATATGGAGCTAGGTAAGTGATATTGCTTCTCAAACTTACTATGTATGTTAATATGGTTATAATATGATTTTCGAAATGATTTTCAAAGTTAAATGGTTTAAAACTTAGATTTGATCATAATAATACCCTTAATCTAGAAAGATATATTTCTATTTTGATATATTTTACATCATTTACCAACCATGACTGCTATTTAATAAAAAAATTGACCTAGAATGATTTATGCTTGTAAATTGTGTTTGGGTGATTTATATGCATTGCTGGGATGCCATGGAATGTTGTTTGACTTTCGTATGAATTTTTTGATGTGTTTCATAGTTGTTCTATATAGTTAGAAATATGATACGTCTTTTGGTTCAAGATAGCATCAAAATTTTCGAAATGTGACGCGACTTGGATATGATGTTGTTTGGAGCCCCAAGAGATCCTAAAACAAGTCGTAAGGAAATTGGAGTTAATATGGTAGCTCAAATTATATCTGTCGAAATCATGTCGATGGTGGTGAAAATCCTTAGGGTTGAAGTGCTTCATGTCACGACCTTGGTTGCTTCGGTTGATAGGTTGTGCTTTGAGATGTGCGTGGAAGAAATTATGGTCTGGGTTGGCATGTAGACATAGAAAATTTAGGAATGCGAAATCATGTCCACATTCATGCGACTTCGAGTCATGCAAAAAACAAGAATGGGACTTAGCCAATTTTCGAAAAACGACACATGGTCATTACCAGCCATGTTGCTTCATATTTTTGTGTAGCACGCTTCATGTTTGGGAAGAGTATAGCGAGATGAAGTACCATGATACTTGGCCACTTTGGCCAAGTTTTGGGCCGACCAACATGGTTGGTGCCGACCATATATTGTAACACCCACCTGTATATTTATACTACGAAAGAATATTACATAGTAACAGTCCAAGGGAATATTCATGGATGGTCACTCATAACCGCCTTAGTCACCATATTACCAACAATAACACCATCATGTTTTTTATATAACTATAAATGAATTTAATGGTATCGGCATAAAGCAATAAACGCGTTGGCTAATTCAAAATAGAATAATATATAATATCAAGGAACCCAGAATGATAGATCACAATGGAGAATATAGTACATGCCATGACAATGTATATGTATAAAGTGAGTCTACAAATGGGAAAGCTAGACCTACATATAAGACAAACATAACAAGTACTGGACGAATGCAAAATAAACATCTGGGATTACACGTCTAATACACACACAAATGGACTAGAACAAAATGATGTGTATGTGTGTGCGTATCCTAAAGCTAGCCCAAGAACTATAGCCAATAAGTCCCAGTACCTGTCAAGTCTCAGTCTGACTCGCGTATTATAAAATAATAAATAAGTCAAGCTATCTCTAAATGCAATAAAGGTTGAGATCATAGAAGTATGCATGCATGAATCTCAATAATATAGTAACAACAATATAATATGCCAGCATCTCAAATAAAATAGGCATGATCTCAATAAGATCACTACATCATAAACTCATATCATGCCCATTAACGACAATTATCATAAATATGGTGAGCAAGCACAATAAAAATCAAATCAATGGACTACCATGAAAGCAAGTCAATCAAAGTAACATAAGATTGCATGAAAGCGAGTCAATTCTCAAAGAAACACAAGAGTGCATGAAAGCGAGTCAATCCTTGAAGAAACATATGACAACATGAATGTGAGTTAACCACAAAGATGAGAAAAAGGCAAGTCAACATTAAAAGAAGAGCATGAAGCATGATGAAAATGATACCACGACTCGGGGCGCGAACAACGCAGTTAAGCCGCTAGTGGCCTATAAGGTCAATCTCTAGAATGCACTAATGAATACGGCAAGCTATAGAAATTGCAAGCTTCCCAAAGATACCATTTAATCAAAAAGTTTTATGTACCTTCAAATAGTAGTTACTCGAGTATCGCCTGAATGTCCCATATCACTTGATGTTACTTGAATATTTACTGTAAGTTAGTAAGTTTCACTCACTAAAAATATTCTATACCATAAGTCATATAGTTAATCGATGAAGTGTTACCAAATGTCCCATACTACTCGATACTACTAAATCGCTTAATTATAGTTCTTGTTATATAGAGAGGAACAAATGGGGTTTTATTTATTGAAAATGATTTTAAGTCCTTATATTTTCTTTTAGGAGTGAACTATTTTTTAAGGGTATGAAAACCTTTCTAAAATTACTTGTATAGCCTTTTATATTTAACTCGAAGTGAGATATGTATTTTTATAATACACTTTATTTGTACTTCTCAAAATATAGAAAGAGATTTTATTTTACTTAAAACATTTATAATGCCTTATAATTACTTTTGGAGAAACGATTCTTTATTTCTTAAAGGGTTGAAATCACTTCCTACGATATTTGAATAGCTTTTATAATCAAGATCGCTTGAAATGAAATAATTTCCTTCATAATATATTTTATAAAATAGTAAAAATGCCCTATATTGCCTCTAAAACATTTTCAAATTTGAATTGGAATTAAAATAGTGATTTTCAAAGGATTTTGGAATAAATAAAAATCCATTTGAGAATCAAGAATAAGAATGAAATAAGAAAATAAGTAAAACAGAATATAATTTAGTACTATTTTCCATATAATACATTGATAACCTCCAAATTATTATCATTTCCCAAAATATTGTTTTTCCAAAACATCATATATTATTCGAATGCCATAAAACAAATACATTATTTTGAAATATAACTACAAATCTTTTCAAATATTATTTTTCATAACCATGGTTTAAAATATATCTTTTCAAGGATTCTAAACTTATTCCTTTTAATATATATAAATATATGTATGTATATATGTATAGGTACATGTATATTATCTGTGTATGTGTATTCTCTTTTATAAAAATATTTATACAATTAAATTCTAAAAATTATTCATTGCAAAAATAATATAATTACTTATAAAATACTTTCAAAACCGTTATTTCAAAATTCCCCCTTTTGATCGGTTTCTAATTGCAATGTCCGACCATTCTTAAAATAAATCAAGTACATATACAATTCCAAATCAAAAGCAAGGATTTATATCCAATATAAACGAAAATATGTATATGTGCCGAAATTATATTTAACAGCATATTTTCAACAAAAACTCAATTGAAATTCATTATAACAATAAGTAATACTAGCATTCAACTATATTTCACACAATTCAATCATTCATAACCAAGATTTATCACAAAATCAATCGAACAAGGACATGCAAAAGAAATTCATATATAGAGTTAGAAATGTGAGTTTAAATAACTCACCTTAATCATTCGCCCGTCCAAACTTCCACTTGAAATTCCTTACACCCCAAACCCTTGCTGGCCCTAATCATTGTACCAAATGCGCACACATCACAAACCCCCACTGAGCTCCAGCCATAACCGCAACCACCACCTTTGTGACAACCCGCACTTCCGGACACGCTCCAAAAGCTGGCATGCCAAGAAGTTCAGATCTTCGAGGTTTTTAGAAGTTTAACATCTAAGAGACTAAGATAAATATATATAATCTCAGAACGTATCACATCGGGAAGATAAACTATCTATCCAGAACGTATCACAACAGGAGAAACAAAACATATGAATTTCACAGAAAGTACCAGTCCTAGAAATATCAAATCTAGTCTCAAAAAAATATCAGTACGATGACCATACCATAAATTATAATAAACTATATCTCTCATAGTCTAATGCAAGAAAATAATAGTCCTGATATGATAAAATGATACGTGAAGAGAAGATGTGATAAAAGTAAACTCCAAGTGAAGCGCGACTCTCTCCAAGTATTTGAAACGAGCAATCACCTGCTACCTTATCCACCCGTGGTGAGGGAAAAGACCGAAAAAGAACGGGTCAGGAAAAAGTCTGCTGAATTGGAACAAGTTTAACAAGACGATTAAGTGCAATTAACTTAAATCTATTCTAAGTGATACACAACGTGTAGAAAGTGTCCGTGAATTCCTAAGACCAATACCTAAGGATTCTTATCTAACATAATGGGTCGAACCTGCTAATCAAACCTCACGCTAATGATCATTTAAAATAAGAACAGCTGTACCAATATGACGCTTATTGTACTACAACGGGGCTCCATAAGCACTCCCGTTTGTACCGAGCATCAGTTTAATTGATATCTATAGCCACTTTTGTACTGCAAGGACACCCAACCGTACAACATTGTAGTAGAAATGTTCATGTCTAGATCTCCTATTAATATCGGGCTCACTCAGAAAGTATCTTGGACAATGCTGCACTCACCCTTACGGAACACTCCTGAGCTATTGCGAAATGAATCGCCTTAATCAACTCCATTTATGCTGTATACATTGCTCATACCAATATCAAACATTGCAAAATGCTTAGCCCAAATTACAATAACCAATTCACTAATTACATAATTGCATACTTATTTACATTTTTATCTGTTTAATTTGGGCCTTAGTCCAAAAAAAATTTGTCCGTTTTTAACTTAAACGGTCAATCCAAGGAATCCCCTGGTCGATCGCTATTAATTGACCCTGGCAATTCTAGGTCAACCGTTCACGTTGTTTTGTTAGGGCATTGTTCAGTTTTTATTATTGATCACTTTATAATTAACATTGATTATCTAGATCGATTTATAATTACTATTAACCCTAATTTTTGATTAATTAATTTTCTAATTTCAATCAATTTTAGGGATTTGTGAATTAGGGATTACAAGTTTGCATTAACCAGCGTCAAATTGCCCGATTTCATAACTCAATTTCAAATTCGATTCTTTGGTTTAAGGACTAGCAAATTCAATTTTGATTTAACGAGTTAATTATAGGGTTTATACAATTCTAATTATTTAAAATAGATTAAAATCAAACTACGTTAATCAAGTTATTAATCTATTCCTACTCACCTTTTAGCCTTAGTTCTAGATCTAGAAAATTGCCTCCGATTTGTAGCTCTCCTCTTTAATTACTTGTCTCCCTCTTTAATTTTGCTTTGGATTTGATTTTAATTTGGGTTTTGATTTGGATTTATTTTCGATTTTGGGGTTTAGGGGAAAAACTATGGTTTCAGGAGAAATTCTAGCAGCGTCTACTTATTGTTGTTCAACCAAGAGATTAGAGTTTAGGTTTACTAGTTAAGTTATAGAGTTGGTCTAAGATATTGGACCTTTAGATCATCTCAGTAGTAGATCCAAACCACTCATCATCACTTCATAGCCAAGTGATAAATGTCGGGCATCCATTCACCATGCTTCAGACCAAAAATCTCCAAATACATTTATTGAGTCGACCGCTTCTAGGGTCAGGTCGATCAATACCAATCGACCTAGGCCCTACTTAGGTCAACCTGAACATGTTGAATTTTTATGTTTTTATTTTATTTATTGTTATCATTCTGTCGCTCGTAACTCTTTCATACTAACTCGAATTATGATAGGTTATATATGAAAATTATTTAGAAAATTGGTATGAAAACAATGGTGCAAGTTTCATAGAAAATTTGGATGTTTGTGAAAATTTACTTTTAAGCTCTTGTTTTCAGTTAATTTAATTTTCTTATTAAATTCCCATTTCAAATTTTGTTAAATTTCTAGAGTGTTACTACCTTTGCATCTACAACGTTCGCCAAGCCTTACGCAACGTGCCTTCTCTAGCCACTGCCTCCACAAAGGTCATCGCCCTGCACCAACCTGCACTTCCTGACACACCTATCCAAAAGCTTCGTGCGACTTTCGAACTCGCATCATGTTAGGAAATACATGCTATTAGATTTTTAAAACATTATAGGGCATAATTATAACGGTAAGTTCTAAGACATTATACACTTCCAGATCTCACTGCGGAAGGAATTAAAATATAAGTATTAAAAAATAGACATTTTTAAAAAACGGTCTCCAAAATACTTTATTTCCATGTACACGGTTCCAAAGTACAATACATGTTTGCAGACTTTTAATATAGTAAATAACTAGGTGATGGACAACAAAGAATATGGGAACTCCAATGTGAAGCTCCTTTAACATGTCATCCCGGTAGGAGAAAAATGAAAATAAAGGGGGTGGATCAGGAAAAAGTCTGATGAATAAGTGCAAGTTTAATATGTGATGATCATATCCATTTAACCTTAACTCTACTCTAGATAACAAACGGTGTACTACAAGTATCCATGAATTTCAAAGATCTATTACCTAACGGTACTTTTCTAATTCATTCCTTCACTATAATTTGCATAGGCTATTGAAATGGATCGAACCTCACATCTAACGATCAACCACCGCTTCTAGAGCTACTTAATGTGAGCAATGCCATTAGGCTACTAAAACATGTAAAGACAGCCGCAATGCTACTTAACATGGAAACACCACCCCATTGGCTACTAATCATGAAGACACCACCATTAGGCTACTATGGGAATAAACTCCTACTATTAAATTCGACACTTGGCTATTGAGAACTGATTCTCCTTCACCATGTGTCATGACCCGAATTTCAGCGGTCGAAAATCGACACCCGTACTTCACTTGTACTCGAATGCCACAGATTCAACCGTTGAAATCCGATTCGTGCCGGAGCTTATAACACATTAAGTATAACAACACAGCGGAAGAAAATGAATAATATATCATATATCACCAATGCATACGATATCCAAATATGATACAACACTGCCCAACATATATCAGAGCACAAATACAATGCTATAGCGGAAAAGAAATAACTTGAACTTGAACCACCAAGTGATAACTCCAATATATGCAACTCCATCTCCAATCCAAAGCTAGCTCGAACCCCCATCAAGTTGGGCTGAAGCAAGGTCAGTCATCCAAAGCTAAAGAAGATTTCCAAAGACTGAAGGCTACCAAATCTACACCTACTATTTGATTATCTGAAAAATCCAACTCTATACTGCTCGTCTGTAAAATTGTGGGCACCTAGAGTACAATAAACTCCGGGTCAGTCATAGGACTAGTATGAGCAAACAAAAATAGTTTTATCTTTAAAAGCAAACAAACGATTATTAAAGAAATCTGCAATGCTTTTTGGAAGATGAAATTACCATAAGGCCTCCCGGCACACGCACCATGCGATCGCACACTTGGGGAAGATTTCTCCTTATGACAGTCAAACATGCTTGATATGAAAAATCCATTCGATATTACTATTAGCGCATAGTGCAGAAAACATTTGCAAGTATAATATTAATCTTAGCCAGCATACGTACCATTATAGTATTCCTACAATAGCTATCATGTTAGATGGCAGGTTTTACAACTAAAACCGTACAAGGTGCGTATTGGTGATTGGATTTCCAACAAATGGTCAGGCAAAGGAACTTCCTGGGCCACATGGGTACTCCTTTGGAGGGACGTCCCGAGAACCTAACCGGATCTCTGCCAACACAAGGCTGGGTTACCTCTGTAACTAGGTAACTACTACACGAGTATGCCACTCCTCGGTCGTAACCAACCTTTATCCCGGGATTCACCAACAACCACAAAGTAATAAATTTGCAGCAACCACATAGGTTAAATATCTGGGCTCCCTACGGTGATACCACCTCTATCCCTAAGGAAATGAACATACCTTCAGGGGGCGCTACCCCTAAATAACCTTGCTACATTCTTCCTGTTTTGACCATTCCGGGTTGGGAGGTCCGACGAAGTCTCGTCCATAAAGCTACGCTTTTCACAAAAGTCATGCTTCGATCAATAAATGATCAGCAACACTCAGCAGTACTCAGCATGCCACATTACCAAATTGGCAATGTATCACTAGTAACCATCAACTACATAACCTCTGAGCTCGTACGTCTTAGAGAAGGGTGTTAAGCTAAGAGAATAAATTCTCCACCATCAAACAGAAATGAATTTGATAGAAACCAGCTTTACATCTCAAAGTGTAATGTCAGACATACATCCATACAAGTCTGTTCTGAGTTCGAACAGAACCGAAGGCGCTTCAAAAGAAGCCCTTGCAATTCGGATAATCCCTTATCACGTCCAGACTCCCCATCACAAAGGGTGATCAAATCTTTATACCGGGGACCAGTCGATGCAGAGATATCCGACGGGTTATCCTTTGGCTTTCGAAAATATCCGGTCTTCACCACCGGTCTTCAATTGCAATCCATAACGTCGTATCATTATTCAGAATGGGTTTATGACACAAAGGTCCTCTCCGGCTAAACCGAATAACGAGCGCTCAATTTTTAAAAACATATGGATATTGGGATCTTAATTAGTCACAACTTTAAAGCCCAAAACTTTTCTTTCAAATGGTTTAAACAAATTTCCATTTCCAAAATTTTTAAACAAAAAGATTCACCCTTTAAAATTTACTTCAATTTGAAACAAGTGTTCATCAATCTTTCACAAAGATTCATTTATAGCTTTCAAAACAATTTCATTTCAAAACTTTTAAATATTTTCAATACAAATTGGACAACCTTCCTTTATATGAAAGCTATTATTATTTGAAAACAAATAGTTTTCGTTTCGGAAAAATCCGATTACATTCGCACAAGTTAAAGCTCTTCAAGTATAAAACTTGGGTTAAACTCAAATTCCCAAAACAATACTTTTTAAAATGGTTTAAAACACATCTATAACTTG
Organism: Allium cepa; assembly: GCA_030765085.1. Lineage (NCBI taxonomy): Eukaryota > Viridiplantae > Streptophyta > Magnoliopsida > Asparagales > Amaryllidaceae > Allium > Allium cepa. Next base: position 517,095,734 of record CM060941.1, read on the forward strand.
TCTAACCTTTTTAAATCATAATTTCCAAACATAGAATTCAATTTCAAATCTTGAACTAAAATTTGTATCAAACTATTTAAATTTCGAAACTTTATCAAGTTATTCAAAATAACTTTTATCTTAAAAACTCCTTTTCAAATGCTTTTCATATTTAACCCAGTTCCATTTTCGAAATCATTTGGATTCAAAATTCAACTGTAAAACCATTTCAAAAATTAGCGACTTAGCAAATTTCCTCATGCAATCCATATTTGTATGTGTATAGTGTAGTCCAGGGGTTTCACACAATAGTGCAACATCATCAATCATCACAAATTCAAGCACATCAATATCGATAAGCGGTATATTCCTATAACGCTTATCTTCCATTCACAGATTCATAGATAAATAATATATATTCATCACATATGAAATAAACTGCATTCATCACAGCTCAAATCAAAATAATTCATAATATAAAACATTACACACAGAGATATCAAACAATTCAAAGCATTTCATATAATTCAAACATCCATAAGTAAGATTAATTATTCATCTGATTTAGTTAAAATCAGATTAATCACTTATGATTAAATTATTAATCCTGGTTAATTAATATTAATTAATTACAAACCATCTTAATTAATTAACCTTTGATCATTCATTAATTAACCTTTAAAATGACTCAATCAACTTTTAAATATTAATTAATCAACCTTTAATCATTAAATGATTATCCTTTAATTAATTTATTATCCTTTAATTACTTTTTCTTAATTAATTCCATTAATTAATTACTCCTCAATTAATTATCATTCCTTAATCACCTTTATTAATTAATTAACCTTTAATTAATTAATTATCCTCAATTAATCACGTTAATTAATCAATCACATATCTTCAAATTAATTATTCTTTGATCACTTGATTAATCAATCTTTAATCATACATTAATTACTTTTAATTAAGTATTTATCTTTAAGCAATTAGTTACCCTTAATTACTTAATTAATTAATTATCTTTATTAATAAATCATTCCTTAAATACTTTCGTTAATAAATTAATCTTTAAATCATTATTTAATCAATCTTAATTTCTTAATTAATTCATCTCAAATCATTAATTCATCAATCTCTAATTACTAAATTAATCAAATTAATTAATTACTCATAATTAATTACTTAATTAATCCTTTATCATTAATTAATTATACTTATTTTTTTAATTTACTTAATTAATCTCAAGTCAATAAAACCTTAATTATCTTAAGATAAAACATTATCTTATTAATGCCTTAATTATCATTAAAACACTTTATCTTAACAACTAACTTTTCTTAATTAAATCATTAATTAAGTTTTAAATTAAAATAATTATTTAACTTGATAAATTAAAGTTAACAAAACATAACTTCCTTTAAATGATTTAAACATTTACCAAGTTTAAAACTAGTCTCAATTTAAATTTCAAAACTTGCTTTTATAAAAAATTTTCAAAATTTCATTTCTAACTTAAGTTTTAAAATAAATTTAAAACTTTACTTAACCAAATTTAAATTAAACAAATTTGTAACTTCTTAACCAAATTGTTAAAGAAAACAATTATTATTTTTAAAGTAAATTTATAGAAAAAGTTTTAACTAAACTTATTTTTAACTTTCAAAAACTTGACTTTACAACCTTTTCAAAAATCTGCTCAACCCTTTGCTTCGGTTTAAACCCGAAGACCACTCGGGTCTTGCCCCAAGTTTCCCCTTCTTCCCAATTTCAAAAACACTTAGTTTTATTTTAAGTTGAAAAATCCTGCTATCATACACTCACAAATTACTCAAGTATAGACTCGAGTCCATCCCTCAATCCCCCGAGCACTCTTTCGAGACCAACCCAAACCAAAAACTCTGACACGTAAACCTCCTTGTGCACATGCACCAACTATCGCCAGAGCTCCGACCCTCCATGGCACCCGCGGCACACCAACGATCGTTGTAGCAACCCATCCCGACCACCAGATCACAAACACAAGCCCTTGATCAAAATCGAGTTTCACAGATGAAACAGGAACCAAAACTATGCCTGAAAAACCTCTCGTCCCATTGATTCCGACCACCGGAGGTTAAGAAACCTTGTCCCAAGTTTCGCCAGTCTTCCACGTCACCAATGCCCAAGGCCTTATGCAACTCGAATCACCAGAGTTGCCGCGGTGATCTCTTTTCCGACCGAGACAAAAACTAGGGTTAAACCCTAGATTGACCCTCCACCACCTCCACAACGAGCTATCCATCATCCAGACAATTTTCCCGAGCTCTCCTACACCCCGACCTCCTCCAGTCGAAACCTCGACCACCATAGATGCTGCACTCACCAGAAAAACCCAAAAATACAATTTCTGGTCATCTCTAAATTGCACATTCATCCCCATGCTAAAAAATTTAATTTTTGTTTTAAAAATCCTAACTTTTAACATAGATTCAAGTTATAATCTTGAAACAGTATTCATTTTAGCATGTTTAAAAGAATTTCTACTGTATTCACAATTCCCAGATGAACTTTTAAATATTTTTACTTAAATTCATTTTTAAAATTTAATTTACGTCTACCCAAACCTTTATTGTTTGAAAACTAAGTCTTATCAGAAATCAGAGGAAGAGAGAATGGATTTTTAACTAGATTTGAAACTCTGCAATATGGAAACAGAGAGGAGCATGAATACAACAGACATGCACACCTGTACACACTTATATACACAGATTCGATACTTATATATACACATGCAGGGCATCATCATCACAGAAATTTCACAAGCAGCAATCATTTACCTACTTAAACTTTTTAATTCAAAAGCTTACTCATAAGATTAAAGAGGCAGAGGGCTTGAAACTAGATTGAAAACTTGAATTGCTGAAGCCTGATTGGTTTTTAACTGGAAAACTTGATCTTGTTTTATTGGAATCTTTGAATTCCTGAGATGATTTAAGGCTTTTCAAAACTGATCTCAAGTTGCTTGATAATTTGTTTAATTTCAGGTTTGAAATGCTTGAAACAGATCTGGTTTTGATCTTTGCCTTGATTTTGTTTTGCTTGATTCAGGTTATTGATTCCACGTTGAAAGCTTGTGAAAGTTAAATTGGTTTCAGGTCTGAACTTGCTTTTGATTTCCATTTTGTTTTGGTTTTCTTTTTTCTTCCTGATTTAAATTTTTACAGGTTTTTGTTTAAAGATTTGAAAATTTGTGAGGATTTGTTCTTGGATTTCATTTACTGGTTTTGGTTTTTGAATTATATCAAAGAAAGATGAAAAAGGAAAGAGATATTATAATAGCTTTGATCATACATTTTATTTATTATTTTGAAAAATAAAGACACTTGTAAACTTTTATGTTCAAAAGAGTTACACTTGTAAATGCATGTTCATTTTCCTTTACACTTGTTAAAAACAAACATCTTTATTTTTAAACCCTTTACTTGATTTAATTTATAAATTTTATTTTAAACCCTTATGTTATTATAAAAAATGTATTTCCTTATGTATATATAATTTTAAAAGAAAGTATTAAATCCTTTTATTCATTTTCAAACTATTATATCTTTAAATACTTATCTATATAAATAAACAAACATGTATACATACATACATATAAATATATATAAATATATATAAATATATATATTAGATTTATTCTTTAAATAGCTTTTAGAAATTTATTATAGTTAATTTAAGTCATAACTTCTAAATCAAAATGCCTATCTAATAAAATTAGAAAACAATTTTTTTTTAAATATAGTTTTAAATCCAATTTATATTTCAATACATTTATATTTGAATTTCAAATCCAAATTCCAATTTAAAATCAATTTATAAAATATTTGGATTTCCAAATCAAATTCTTTATTTAAAAACTTATGTATATATATATATATATATATTTATCCCACATTTTTAATTTAAGTTTATAATTAATATATTATTGAAAACGTTTATTTCTGAATTTCCAATTAGAAATTCTATTTAAAATCATATTTATATACATTTATATTAATAAACAAATAAATATCTATTTAATTTGGAAAATACAAAATTAATTCACAAATTTAATTGAAAAAATTAAACTAATTACCAATTTAAATTTGTTTTAAAAACAGGAATGTTACACCACGCCTAGAGAGGAAGAATCTGAAATATCGACTCATCGGTATGCCTAATCATCTATACCTGCTCCACCTCTCGATTGGTGTGTTGGCCTCTTCTTACATGCTTCGGAATCCTCCATTTGAATTGTATCACGTGCTTCGAAAATCATGCATACTTTGACTCCCATTGTTCCATATCCACTTCATCAAGCATAGTCATCGGTACTATAGGCCCACCACGAAACCTACTGTGAGTGCCATTTGCAAAAATACATCGCATCTAGTGGATTACTCAATTCCAAATTAGGCAAATAATATTTACCCAATGCCGAAACTACCCAACGTCCGCTCCTAGGGAACTAGCTTTCTTACAAGTCCCAACATGCATCTAATTGCCCTTAAATAGTCCCCTATAGTTAAGGTATATATATATATATATATATATATTTATCTATAACTTGGGCCTTAGGCTAAAGTTTGGACTACGCATTTTACATATCTACCGGTCGACCTCTAACTTTAATCAGTCAACCGTTGGGGATCAGGGGTAGATAAAATTAGGATTTCATAAATTTCATTATCAATTGCCGATTTTAGTTAATTCATTTTGTTTGCTATTTTGGTTGAACCCCAATTACCAATTGACCGGTCCGGATTCAAATTTCAACGTCCAATTATCCAATTTAGGGATTTATAAATTTAGGGTTTATTAATTTATGGTTTTGCAATTTAATCACAAGAGAGGGGTACTAGCATCAAATTAGGTTTAGCAAATTACAATAATTTCAATTTCTATCTAGGTTATAAGTTTCAATTTAGGGTTTCTAACATCATCCTAAATCATAGAGAATAGATCAATTTTAACTGTGTATAATCACTTAATTAAAATTGTTCCCACACACCTCAAGCCTTAGCTCTTCCTATTCACTTTGCATGAGAATTACCTCTCCGAATGTCAGCTTCACTTGCTCCATCTGTCTCCAATTGCTTGTATTAGATTTACTTTATTTTGATTTTTAAGAATTTTAGGGTTTAGAGAAGAGGGAAAAATTTGACAGAGTTTCATTACAGTAAACTGTTATATGAATATTAGGGTTATGTTAGGCTAGAATTTATAGGGCTTGCAAAATAGTTAGGCCGTTAGATTTAGGTTAACGAATCTTGACTTTAATTAGGCACGCTCATCAAAAACATGGCTAGGTAGGAATAATCCGGGCCGTCCATGCAACACTCTAGTTTTCAAATTTTCAACATGATGGTTTGACCATTGAAGGCCACGGGTTGACCTATAATGGTTGACCATTGAAGGCCACTGGTCGTTAGCGGTCGACCATCCAATTGGGTCAACTTGTCAAAGTCTTGGGTCGACCTAAATTTGTTAAATTGTTTCCTTTCCGAATTTTTAGACATCTGTACCTTCTCCATACTAACTCCTATTTCAAAGTGTTATATATTAAAGTCATCTAGAAATTCGCTACGAACGCAACGGTGTAAGTTTCATAGCCAAATTCAGACATTTGTGGAAGTTTGTTATTGATCTATATCTTAATTAAGTTTATTTTTCTTATTAAATTTCAGTTTAAACTTATGTTAAATTTTTGTGGTGCTACAGCATTCCCCACCTTGAAGTTGCTTTTGCCTTCATAGCCTTAAGCCATGCTCTACTCACACCTTCGCATCGTCGATCGCGAGAATGAAAACCGCACGAGAGTTTTATTTTCTATTTGATTTTTGATTTGTGGATTTAGGGGATTTATGGATTTAGGGGATTTATGGTAGTAAATGAAAAATAGGGAGGGGTTGCGGGCTGGTTTGGAATAAAATAAAGGAGGTGAAAAAAGAGAACGGGCATGGTTTGGTTTGAGCCTTAGTTTTTAATTTTCATCATCTTTTCCCTTTTTATTTCTACTTATTTTCTTTTCCTTTTAAGAAATTCTTCTATAATTTTAAAATCTATTTCAATTTGGTTAAATAGATTTACACTTCGTTCTATAATATATATATATATATATATATATGTATATAGACACACACACATATATATATTTCGAAAACTGCACAATATCACTCAAACTAATATTGTCTCTCTCTATTTAATTTTTCCTTGTACTAACATAAAGTAAGTTTATTTTTCACTATTTCAATTATATAAAAGTTTTTACACTTTAAAAAATATTTTATATTTAATTAACTTTTTATTCAGTTTCAATATATTATCTAAAAATGTAATTTGTTAATTAATTCAATTTATTAAAACACAATTTTTATTAAACGAACTTCAAAGAAGTAAAAATTTAGTTTCAAAAATAATAATTATAAAAATTGAATTTGAATATTTTATTTTATTTTATTATATTCATTTACTACTATGGTGTAGAAAGAAGGGTTGTTACAGATCCCCCTGTGAAAATTGCATGCTCATAATTTTTTATAAGAAGACGTCATACACAACTCATACCTTGAACTTTCTTTGTATTCAATAAACTTCAGCCTTGCTTAAACTTACTCATTCCTCTATGTGGCCCTCTCTCTAACTTATCTTATTGTACACTATATATTTAAATAAACTCATTCAACGACTTTCCATTTTACACATACGATAATATTTTATGAAAATTTTAGGTGTCGAGTTTTAGAAAATTTCAGCAGTCTTCTATGTACGGAGATTGTTCCAAAAATCACAACACAATATATATACATCCCAGTCATGAGGCATTCTAAAGCATAGGGAAAAAATATATTAACTCGCGTATATATGTGTGTATGTGCGTATGTGTGTCATTATAGTGTAAAAACATATCTTCTATTTGCATTATAAAGCAAGCTATCTCGTTATTATGCAAGCAAAAGCGAGCTAATATCGCCAATTAGTCCAGATAGTCCTCTTGAGCACCTATTCTTACTCATGTTTAAACATTTATCGCACATAGTAAAAGATTGAATAACTATACGTTCATTTTACTTTTATAAAAATGATACCTTTGCTTAGGCAAAGATTTTAAAAGTTAGAATCACAAGATTAAGAGAGGGTTTCAAATGTAGAATTGTTGCATAGTGCATAGAATTTCCAAAACAAATTTCGTATAATCAATATGTAGAGTATAGCATGAATTATAACCTTTTTTTATTAAGGCATAAAAATCTGGAATTGCTAGAAAAGCGGAAACACACTTTAGAAATCTACGATTTTAGCTTATAAAACTTCAAAATTTTACAAAAATCTTAATATAAAACTTGTTCCTTACCTTATTTGCTTTCCATAAAGTGCAAGATCATCGAATTTGGATAAAAAAATTAAAATTTATTGCTAAAACATGTTGGCATTACAGTTCTGCGAATGAATACACATGCCAAAATTTTAATTCAAATTCAAACCGACTTTAATACCAACAGATTTCAAATTTTCAAAAACTAACGTACACGAATGTTTTCCAATATTAAAATATATTTCCAATGAATGAAGACTCATCAAAATCGAAAATATATATATAAGTAATGACCATTTCATACAGAACTTTCAAAAAGTAAAATTCCTAAACTTTATCCTTTTTCAACTCATGTTTGTTAATGAAGAACATAATCATCTATATGGATTGCACCATTTAAGAAAATTATGATCACATTATAGGAATGAATTTTTTTAGGTGTCTATATAAATGGCATTCTGTTAAAAATTTCATACTAGACAAAATAATATTATTATTGATGACAAATTAAGATGTCAAAAGGTTCCACCAAACTGTTCAAAAAGTTGATCCAAGCACATAATACTATAATAGCGCAATACCTCTTTGAGTGCTTTATGTTTTTATAAGATATAAGAATTTAGAATTGGTCACACAATGCCACCGTGGACCACTATAGTTGGTACCCAAAGCTTTCAAGCAAAGGCTTCAAAGTTTAGTTTATGTTAAATTATTCACACATCAAGAACATTTTCCATAAACATGACTTATTATTACATACACAGGGGTGTGTGTATACATACATACATACACACACACATAGATATGTACACAGACACAAGTCTTCTTCAAAATTCATATTTCGTTTCAAAATATTTTTTCTTTTTTGCATTAATGGACAATGTCCTTTTTCTTCATATTAGTATTTAATGTCCTCCGCAATTTCACTATATATGTACTTTTCAAAAACAAAACAACACACATTTTTTTCTTGTAAAAAATTGTTTCAAAATGATTTACAAATTTGGGAAATCCTTTATATGGCTTCAAAATTCTTTTTTCCAAAATAACAAACTCATATCGTTAAAAAAATTCCACTTTATATGTTTTCAAAATAACCTACAGATTAAATTTTGTTTTATAAGGATCAAATTTTCACAATAAATTCAAAAATGACTAAAATTTACATTTCAAATAATCAATTATTTCTTAGAGAATTATCTTCATCTCAAAATAATCTAGTATATATCCATATACACCTACACTTCATTAGGAAATTCCTTTAGTTCGAGCTTATGTTTGTGTATGTGTATACTTATCATAATCCATAAATTAATTTATATTTAAATATATAATGTTATTATGTAACAAATTTTAGCAATTCGTTTTTCGCCAATTGGCTGCAATGTTGACTGCCTAGGATTTTATATCAATATTGCCTCATCGTTGATCTCAACTTGATACTAATATCCATTAGTTGCATATGTTGATCAAAGTATTTAAATCTAGAAAAATAATATTTTCATTTTCCAAAATAATATATTGATTTATTAAACAATATACAATTCGAAGTAATACAGCTCCCTAAAATATAGTGTTAATTTTGCAATGTTTAAACGTTTAGAAATCCATATCGATATGTTAGCCACTCGTATCAACCAGAATTCATAAACTACTCACTGGATCAATTAACATGGAATAAACCACTGAAATTCTTTTCAATCACTTTATATAATAATATTCATACTTCATCAATTCATTTTCTTGCTTATATAAAGGTATTAAGTTATGATGTTTATATATACATCCATTTATCAAACATCTACAACAAAAGCAATGGTTCATACCACATTCATCAATTTAAAAAGCAAGCAACCATTCAATTAATTATATTTTATTCAATATATATATATATATATTGATTCTACATTTTAATTGTATACTATATATTATTATATACTATATATTACTACTATTAACTTTTTAAACAAATTTATTATCCCCAACAGTTCTATATTGGAAAAACCACCCGCTTCAATTAATAGTTGAGTTCAACCAGTTTCAAGTGGGTTTACAAATTCTTTTAGTGATAACTCCTACTCAATTCCCCAAATTCTAGACTAAACCTAATTAAAAACAAACATTAATACAATAGCATACATTTCAATCAAACAAGCAATCCCCTTTAGTGGAAAGCTATCTCCAGCTTCCGCTACATACTCCGATCACTATTGTGTCTTTCTATTCAAACTCACTTCATCACAACTTAGGGCCGTGAAGTATTCAAAATGCAAGGTTGGAATTAGCTTCCTTTACAGCTTGCCTAACATGGTACTTCATCATCGTTTACGCCATATTGAGGTCTATTCAGTATCACCAATGCCGACACTACTAGTCTGGCTAACAACTCCATGCTTCACTATCTCCGTCAAAATTCCACTACACTTGAAGACAAATACACATAAGAGGTAGGAACAAGGGTAATTTAATAGAAAAATAACAAGATGTATACTCCTACTATCTTTTTTATATAAGGTAACTACCTCATACCCAAGGGGAAACAAGCACTCTAAGTCACTCAAAGGCCAATATTTGTGTCTTATATATTCTATATTGTTATGAACCATGCTTTGTAAACATGTTGTAATGCACTACCTCTATACTCGTACTACCAAAGAATATTACATGCTAATATTGTCTGGTAATAGGAGAATAAGGCTGGTTAGGAGCGACCATCCATGAATGTTTCCTTTGGCTAACAGTGTCATGTTTTCTTTTCATATAACTATAAATGACATGAATGGTATCAGCACAAAGCAATAAACACATTGTCTAATTTATAGCAAAATAATATACAATATCATATAACATAGAGTTGTAGGTCATAATGGAAAATATAATACATACCATGTCTATATATATAAATTGAGTCTACAAATGGAAACACAATACCCACATATAAAACCTACATAACAGGTCTACATGAATACAAAATATATATTTGGAGTCATATTTCTCATTACAATGTCATACACACAGATACACAACACACACAAAAAAAAGGACTAGAACAATATGATAAATCAATCTCCATAAGCTAGCCTAACATCCATGGTCAGTGAGGCCCTATACCAGTCAAGTCTTGGTCTGACCTGAGTATAAACGGGTTTGACTATCTCTAAATGCAATAAAGGGTAAGATAATAGAAGTATGCATGCATGAATCTTAATAATATAGTAATAACTATATATGTCTCAAACAAAGTAAGAATAATCACAATAAGATAGCCATGTCAAAAATTCATATCATGCCCATCATTGGCAATCATCATAAGCATGGTGAACAAGCATAATAAAAATAAAATCAAAGGACTAGCATGAAAGCAAGTCAATCTCAAGTAACATAAGACTACACAAAAGTGAGTCAATTCTCAAAGAAACACAACGCTGCATGAAAGTGAGTCGATCTTAAAGAAACATAAGACTGCATGAAAGCAAGTCAATCCTCGTAGAAACATAAGATTACATGAAAGCGATTCAACCACAAAGATGAACATAAGGAAAGTCAACATCAAAAGAGTAGCACGAAGCACAACGAAAATGATATCATGACTCAGAGTGCAACCACTTAGCCAAGCCGCTAGGGCAAACAACTATCTACAAGATCAAGCTCTAGAATGCACTTATAAATATTGAAAGCTATACAAATAGCAAGCTGCCTTAAGATATTACTTAATCAAAAAGTATTATATAATTCCAAATAGTAATTACCTGAGTGTCTCCCAAGTGTCTCATACCATTTAGTGTTACTTGAGTATTTATTACAAGTTAGTTAATTTCAGTCACACAATATATTCTATACAAAAATTCGTTAATTAATCGATGAATTGATATCTAATTTCTCATACCACTCCATATTACTAAATTGCTTAATTAGTTCTCATTATATAAAAAGGATGAAGGGGGTTTTATTTATTGCAAATAATTTTAAGTCCTTATATTTGCTTTTAAGAAAGAGCTATTCGTCTTCAAAGGTGTAAAAACCATTTTTAAATTACTTTTATAACTTTTGATATTCAAAATAACTCAAAGTGAGATATACATTTTTATAGTACACTTTATTGGTACTTGTCAATATATGGAAAGAGATTTTATTTTATTCAAAAAATTTGAAAAGCCCGACAATTATTTTTGGAGAAAGGAATCTTTATTTTCAAAGGCTCAAAATATCTATCCAGAATTTTTGAACAGCTTTAACAATCAAGATCATTTGAAATGAAATAATTACTTTTAAAATATATTTTAGTAAAATGCACCATTGTTCCTTAAAAAAATTTAAAATTTTAAATAGAATTAAAATGGTAATTTTTAAGGATTTTGTGATAAGTAAAAATCCATTTAAAAATTTGGAATAAGTTTGAGATAAGAAATAATGAAAATGGAATATAATTTAATAATGTTTTCCATATAATATATAGATGATCTCCAAACTTATTATCATTTCCCAAAATATTGTTTTTCCAAACTTCGCTTATGATTCAAATGCCATGAAATAAATACATCATTTTGGAATATAATCGAAAATCTCTTGCAAATATTTTTTACAGTCTTAGTTAAAAAAATATTTCCATGGATTCTAAAATTGTTCCTTTTAATATGTATGCATGTATGTGTGTGTATATTTGTATGTCTGTTCTTCTTTGTAAAATTCTTTTATGTAATCAAATTCCAAAATCATTCCTCTCAAAACTAGTATAATTATTTATAAAATATTTTCAAAACCGTTAATTCAAAATACGCTTTTCTAATCAATTTCGAAATGTAATGTCTGGCCATTCTCAAAACAAATCAAGGACATATACAGTTCTAAATCAAAAGCAAGGATTTATCAAAAGAAAATATTCATATATGCCGAAATTACATTAACAACGTATTTTTAGAAAAAAATCAATTTAAATTCATCACAACAATAATTAACATTAGGATGCAACTATATTTCACTAAATTCAATCATTCACAACTATGATTTATCACATAATCAATCGAACAAGGACATGCAAAAGAAATTTATATATAGAAATAGAAATATGAGTTAAAATAACTCACCTTAACCATTCTCTTGTCTAAACTTCTATTTGCAAAGCCCTACACCTCCAAACTCTTGTGTCTTCACTCATTATCATAACCACACACGCATTGCCAGCTGTCATCGAGCTCCATCTATTATGGAGACTACCACCTTAGCGCCTAAAATGTTTTTCAAGCCTTGCACAATACGTCTCCTCCAACTATTACATCGCATATGTCATCGCATCCCCACCGCGAAGTCGACTTTCCTCGATTTCCTTAAGTTGTGCTCCACTCATGCTTGTGCATCGTCGACATAAAGCATGAAACTCGATTTGGAATAAAATAAAGGAGAGGGAAAAAGAGAATGGGCTTAGTTTGGTTTGGGCCGTAGTTTTTAATTTTCATTATCTTTTCCCCGTTTATTCTATTTATCTTCTTTTCCTTTTGAATACTTTGTTATTATCTAAAAACTATTTCAATCTAATTTAAATTGATTTATACTTTGTTATATATATATATATATATATATATATATATATATATATATATATATTTCAATAACCGCACAATTTCCTTCAGTCCAATATTATTTCTCTCTCTTAATTATTCCTTGTATAAATGAAAATTAAATTTATTCTTCAACTATTTCAATTATATAAAAGTTATTTACACTTTAAAAATATTTTATATTTAATTAAAAATTTATTTACTTTTAATATATTAGCCACAAAGGAATTTATTAATTAATTCAGTTTATTAAAATAAAATCTTTTATTAAATAGACTTCAATTGAGTAAAAAATAATTTTTTAGAAATAATAATTACTAAAATTCGGATTTGAATATTTTTGTTTAATTAGATTTATTAACTATTACCCTATAGAAAGTCAGGTTATTACATATATGGTCTGTACCAACTATGTCAAGTAATGAGGAATTGAATTAATGCTTTAGGGGGCATGTGATGATGCTTTCAGTGTCGTGTACACGTGCTTTTTCTTTCATTCAACATTAATTTTTGATGATCGTGGTGTGATGAAGAATGAGGGTAAATGAAGAGGCATTACACTTTGACGTGATGGCTTTGAAACTTTGTTGTGTCGATTTTACGATCGATATGGTTATCCAGAATTATTCCGATGATGATGACTCGATTGAAGAACTTGTGATGATGATCCATAAGGATAGGTTCGAGGATGGGAAATCGTGTCTAGAACATTGAAGGGTTCTATTATGTGAAGTGTGATGTTGAGGAGTTCCGCTATGATAAACGAAAACTAGGGTCTTTTCATTAATCCTTGGCAAAGGAATGGTCATACGAGCTATCATATATCAAAGCACGTTGAATGATAATGAGGACTGTTTAATGGATGTCATGTGTGCCATGTTTGTCCGTTGCTCTAGGGATGTCATAGAAGTTCGTTATTCAAGAGACCGATACCCAGACACCTGATGTGTACCAGGATTTTTGTACACTTTATGATGTTTGTAGATTAGCATATTATTGTTATTATGTGCTAAATCTTTGGATGTAGGGATGATCAGGTATGATGTTTCATAATGTTGTTCTAATTATATCGGTTTCATATTATTTTGAGATTGTTTATCGCTCACACTAGACTATTGTCTGACTCGAGATTTTATGCTTTGTTTCTTATTATCTTGGTTACTCTTAAATGAGTAGACTAGATAATAGGTTTAGGTGACACATTATGTTGTAAGGATGGATGAGCAGGAGGTGGAACTCTCATTGTTATATTTAGATTCACTATTGCTTATTCCGTTGTACGACACTGTGGAGCCTGGACAGTGTTCGTTAATTTTATTTAGAGATAGTTTATCTTTCGAGTATTATATCGATTGTATAAACTCTACTACCACTATGTATAACTATGTGAACCTATGAACTCTGATATTGTTGTTCGTTAGTTATTATGGTAACGCCTATTTTATATCAGCGATGACCATTATGCTTTATTCGATGCATTGTGAGACATATGATAGGTTCTATGATTATTTTATTTACTTTACAATCTTGACAATCATCCTATAATGGTTGAGCACTGCCGCAGCGCACACTATAGGGTATATTAAGTGTCAAAGATGTAGGAAGATCGTCACATTTGGTCTCGGAGCTTAGGTTAAGTGATTCAACTTAGGTTAACTAACTTAATTCTAAGTTGATACCATGGTCAAGTAGGGACAAGGAGTTATTCCACAGACTTGATTGAGAGTATATGAGGGAGTGTAGTTCTTATATATTCTGGTTTTCAAAAATATATAGTAGTATATATATAGCATATATTGTATAAGTTGCATTACATACATGAGTACCATTGATGCAGTTTTCTTTTTGAGAGACTGATCATTCTTGTTACAAATCAAGAATGAGCCAGCATACGAGAAATGCTGCAAGAAACTCCATCTCAAGAGTCAAGGAGGCAGGAGTAGGTTCGGGGACTACTAACCCTGACTTGTAGGGGATGTCTAATACCATGATGAGGAACATCCTATAAAATGCCCAAGTGGCACCTCCGAATGTTTCTGTTGGTGGTGGTGTTTAAGTGTAGATACCCAGAGCCAATTTCATGAAGTGCAATTGTAACGATCTGTAGTTTAATTACTTTGAATTTTTATATTTAATATATTTTTAGATATTCAATTAATAGATTTTATAACTCAAATAAACACCTTTTTAGTAATAATTAATGATGGCAAAATTGTTTTAGAATTTGGTTTAAAAAACAAGTAGTTTGCAGAAAAATCGATAATGTGATCGAAAATCGTTTTTTAGATTTTCTCCCTTTCATCGACAAAAATTTGTTTGAATGTGTTGTGTACACTAATGTACAAGTGTACACATTTATATAAATAATGTATTATTTTGTTAATAAAGTAATTTGATTATAATTTGGTTTAAAAATATACTTAAGTAAATAAAGTAAGTTTTGACTTGTCGTTTAAAATTTAAAAAGGAAAAGGTATAAAATGATGATACATCAAGACATATAAAGTGTTGAGGTGATGGTGACTTGATGGATGGGTGGATTTTGTGTGGATGGTGGCAAGGGAAGGCGACGTGGCATGAGTTTAGTGGAGCGTATTTACTTGGTAAGTTTCAAGTTTACATTTTCTATAAAAGAAGCTCTACTCTCTCACTTTCTCCGTTACTTTATTTATTTTAATTTTAATTTTCTTATTTCTCTTCCTTCTATGCTCTTCTCTCCTTCTATGGACTTTTAGTTCAAAATTTGCTTCTTTTCCCACTTTTTCCTTAAACAAAATCGCCAAGACCTCTTCCTTTCTTCTCTATATCACTAATCCAACCAAAACAAGACCCAAGGCTTCATATTCTTCCCTAGCCATGCCTAATAGCCCTCTAGGCCAAAAATAAAAGTCCTCCTTTGGATCTTAAAATCGAGTTTTTGAATGAGGAAGCTAGGCATGTTTGTCAACTGAATAGTTGTGGTGGTTTGGTTAAAGTTTGAGCTTGTTTCGGCAAGTAAATCTCACTTTTAAAACCAAAGATTTAAACTTTATCATTTGTGATACTAATATTCGTTAGTTGATTTCTTATGTTATAATTTTGGAATAATTTTTTTGGTTTGGTTCTCGCATGAAAGCGGATGGCACATAGGATGCTTGCATGAGACTTGAAAATGAAGTCGAAGTGTTCATAGCAAATGAGTCGCTACAACACACTTGAAGTGCATGAGTTATAAAGTGACAAATTTTGCCTTACTTTTAGAATGTTATTTACATTTGTGTATGTATATGCTTATGATTATGAGATGCTGGATGAATATATATAACATATATTATATTTTATGGAAGTGTCTATATAGCGACTATCGCTAAATTGACACTTTGAAAATATCATCTCTTTTGGAATCTTTTGTGTGTGATTTTGTGCTTGGGTTATACAAAGTTCATCAATCATTTTAATAATGATGTTTTAAAGTTAATTAATCATTTTAATAATAATGTTTTAAAGTTAATTAATCATTTTAATAGTTATGTTTTAAATAATGACATCTAAGGTTAATTAATAATTTTAATAATGATGTTTAAGTTAATTAATAACTTTAATAAAGTTGTTTAAAGTTGATATTTGTAATGTGAAAGCCAAGAATAAGTTCGGTTTTTAAAAGTCTAAAAGCTTGATTCGGTTATGAAAAAGTTAAGAAATTTAATTTCTATAAACAATATCGCTTATGCAGAAATGATTTAGTCATATTCTCAGCACTAAACGTGGAGGTATGGAAGCTCATTTTTATCTCAAGGGTTAAAAATATCGTCAAGGCATACCTTAGAGGTAACACTACCAATGCTTGCCTGGCTTCATTTTCAACAGAGCGATAGTACAAGTTTGAAATCTATGATAGCAGTAAGGGTATGAGATTTAATTTCCGTATACGATCATTTGAATTATTATCGATGATTGATTTATCGACTATCGATTCCGCTATCTTCTTTGTTTATCGTCAATCTAAGACGATTTGTTGCTCATTTGAGTATTGATATCCTTTTAAGAAATGACTAAAACAAAAAAGCAAGTGGATGTCAAACTATGTGGGGTTGCTTGCATTAAGGTATCTTCACATCTACTTTAGATTGGAACCAGTTGTATGCGCATAGAAATACTCGGATTCTCGATTAGGTTGGCAGGGTCGGCTTGTACATTTTCGAGAGAGTCATAGAGTAAATAACCTTCTCAAGAATATTTTATAAAGGCATACTTTGGTAAGGGGGGCATACCTTCCTAATCATTGTTGGAAAAATTCATTTTCCTTTTATTTGATTCAAACCCTTGAATTTGTTTCTTTTTTATTATATCGGGAAGTGTATTGTTCACTTCATGATGTTTAATTATTTATATCCATTACTTATGGTTGGATGTTATTCTTTTGAGGGAAAACCTTTCCACATTTAGTGGCATGGTCTCACATATTGTTGTTTATTTCCACCATTTGTTAAGAGTTTTACTCATACCAGATTTATTATCTGACCCGAGTTGTTTGTTTTTCCTAAACTCTCAGGTGCTCATTTATATTTGAGTAGTCCGAGAGTAACAGGTTTATTTGGGATCATTGGAGGTGATGAGCAAGCAAAAAGTTCCATATTTATCTAGCTATCTATTTCCACAATTATGTTTACTTATGCATGTGTATTTTGTATCCATAACTACAAAGGCATGTGGTGATAACTGTCTAGGTTGATAGCAGTAGTACTTTTGTTTAATTATGACAACTCCATGTTAAGTAGTAACCTTTTGTACCATTGCATTGTTATTTTGCCATTAACTGTTCTATTCTCTTCTTTTATTTTACCCCATGAAAACTCATTTTTCAGTTGTGAGTCGTAACAGTTGGTATTGGAGCTTTGGTTAAGCTAACACCTTAGCCTAAATGGGGTACAACTCATTAGAGATAGGGTAAGTAATGCCCTAGAATTAGTTAATCTTAAGCGAGCGCATTTTTAATTTTTATAATAATAATATCTATCCTCTAAAGTCTTATTCTAGAACCTCTAGTGTTGTTTTCCTTAAAACTATTTTTATCCTATCCTTGTATATAAAGGTACCTGTTATGTATTCGAGCAATAGAAGATGAATACAAGAAAAGGAGGAAGAAGAGGATCTAGAACTATTATGGATACCAATGGTAGGGAAATTAAGAATGCTACTATGTTAGTTATAGATTCGGTGGAGAAAGTGGTGGCACATGTTCAGCCTCCTATGAACTTCATGGCTTTATTTGAGAATTTACCGCTTAGGGTAGGAAACTATTCTACGGAACTGAAGATATTCTTGGAGTGCAGACATGGATTTGGTCTTCAGATAGGATATTTGGACATCTTCAGTTGGAAGATGTGGAGAAATGGCTGTTGGCATTGCGACAGCTTCAAAAGACGGCGATGGATTGGTAGGGTTCAATAACAACTAATACTCTAGAGGGGTTCTCTTAGGCAAACTTTAAGGAAATTTTGAAAGCCTAGTTTATTCTAGAAGCCAGAAGGACTCAGTTGTTTAGGAGTTTCATTGATTTAAAGCAGAGTGATTTGACGGTGTTGCAGTATAAGCATAAGTTAAACGCTTTGTCCCGTTTCAGAGTTGGATTGATAGACACACCGCTTAAAAGGAATGAAATGTTTGTGAATGGGATTCGACCAGAGTTCCACCATGAAATGAATAATCATCTTATGAGTACATTAAACACGTTATCGGCATGGCTTTGAGATTTGAAGCTCTCAATGTTAAGGAAGGAGCCCATAAAGGAGTGGTGTCAGTAGTTTGTGCCAAGCCTTTATCAGTATTACCAGTTAGTGGAAAGATAAATTTCAAGTGGATGTTTTAGGGAAAGAAGCAGAGGGCAGGGAAGAACCTTAGAGGGGATTCAGCATAAAAGAAGCAGTACAACTTGGCCAACGTTCGTTGTTTCAAGTGCAATAAGATGGGTCATTTGCAAATCAGTGCATTGGCCCCCTAGCTATCCAATCTGCTAAAAATTCACAAGAAAGGACATATAAAGAATGAGTTCCCTTTCCAAATAAGGGGTCGCAAGGACAGGCGTGTGCTATTGAAGAGATACCATCTACTTCTTTAGGAAAGAAGGGCAAGCAAGTGTTGCAAGCTACATTACCATCTATGATATTCTTATAAGAGTATTATTCGATATGAGTGCTTGCCATAGTTTTATTTCATTTGATCTTTTAGATAAACTTAACCTCAAACCCATCCTTATGAGTAATCCTCTTTGTGTGTCAAACCAAATTGGGGGTCCTACAAATCTTGATACTATGTGTCTAAATATACCTATTTCTTGTCGAAATCATCACTTTCTTTCTGATTGTTTGTTCTTGGGTTCATCAATTTTAGAGTATTGTTGAGGACAGATCGGTTATCTAAGTTTAAGGCTATCTTAGATTATAATAAGAGAAGGATCATGATAAAGGATGCCATATGAAGAAGCATTGATAAATGTTTCGAAGAGCGTAACAAGTTAATGAGATGTTATCTTTATTCACTCGAAATGGATAAAGTGGAGCTAGGAGATATACCAGTTGTTTGAGATTTAACTAATATCTTTGATAAAGTGCAAGGTTTACCTCCTCATCGTGAAGTGAAGTTCCATATTGATTTGTTTTCGAGAACCAGGCCTATTGTATAACACGCACAAAGGTTGGCTCCGAAAGGAAGGAGAGGGTTAGAAGGCCAGACATTTGACTTGCTGCAGAAGGATTTGGTTAGCATAGTACCTCAAGTTAGGGATCGTCGGTCGTCTTTTTTACAAAGGTGGAAGGTAATTTAAGGTTATGCGTAGATTACCAGGGACAAAAGGACTATCAAGAATAAATATCCTTTACCAAGGATCGATGATATGTTTGACCAGCTCCACAATGCTTGGATATTTTCTCAATTGGATCTTGCCACTGGTTTCCACCAATTAAGGATAGTAGAAGAGAGTGTGTCCTTAATAGCTTTTAGGATTCCAGATAATTTCTACGAGTGGTCAGTCATGCCGTTTGGACTAGCTAATGCACCTGCTCACTATGTGGACTTAATGAATCGAGTATTTCGAGACGTTCTTAATAAAAAAAAATCTCGTCTTTATTGATGGCATTTTTCCATTCGAAAATGTAGGAGGAGCACAAACACCATCTCCATGTCGTACTTAGTACCTTAAGAAGCCATGTGCTGAGTGTGGGCTGCAGAGTTCTTAAGGCTAATTAAATAATAGAAGGGGTGAATAGTGTTTTCTAATTTTTACGAATCCTTTTAATGTAATTTCAAGACTATTATTAAACAATGTTGAATGAACAATCACAGAAACTAACATACATAAGTATAAATGCAATAAATTAAAAAAGTAGAGAGTTTGAGAGATCACGCCAAGAATTTTTATACTGGTTTGGAGTTACCCTACGCTATGTCCTATACAATTGCTTGTGTAGATTTTAGTTTAAATGCCAGTCTTTAAATGGGTAGAAGGTAAACCAAACTATAATCTTAATTCCAAGGCTATGAGACCACCCTCTCGATTTTCCGGCTTAGGGTACACCCGCTTGATTTGGACGGGCTATAAGCACACCTACTTGGATTTCCGTGCTACCAAGTACACCCAATTGATTTGAACGGACTATAATCACACCCACGCAAATACAACTAGAGTTTGATGGTTTTTCCAAAATTCAATTTCTTGATATTTGGATACAATGGATCCTATAGCCTCTTGGAAAACACTTTGATCTTTGATTAAGATAGAGAAATCAGATAGAAAATAGTATAGAATCAATATAATGAAGATTGAATTGATTCTAGTTGAAATTGAGAAGATTTAATAAGTTTTTTTACTAGAAATATTGGCAGATTTAGAGGATAGAAAATAATAATAAGCAGTTGTTAAAAATTCGTTTGAAGACCCCTTGTATAGAGAATAAACCGGCATATTCATTCGTGAAGAGTTACGACAAATATACACTTCATTTTAAAATTTGAATTTCAAAATTATGGCAAAATTGTCGACATTTCATCTATCTATATGTCGACATAAGCTAGTGTAATTTGAAAACTTGTTTATTTTAAAATGTTTTGAAAATTCTATTCTATGTAAAATAATTGGATACTTTATAAAATAATTTTCAAACATTTTGAACTTAAAAAAACTTTTATAGACTATTTTTAAATATATTTTGAAAACATATTTTATTTTAAAGACAAAGTATTTAGAAAATGAAAAAAAGATATCAAAGATTGCTACCAGGGACTTTAATAATATTTTATGAATCTATACACTATATTATAGTCTTGAGATCTTCATACCTTGGCCTATATACTCATGGGTCCTCATGTCCATTCTTTGAGTCTTTTATACTGTAAGTCTTCGATTCAATACCTGTATAATATCATGCACTATACACAATATAACTTGGAAAAATATTAACATCTATATTTTATATGAATGTTGTTACACTATAATTTCACAAAGTACACCTCATGAATATTTGGGAAGCAAGTTCTTTGGCTTGTAATTCCAAGACCAATTGTTTAGTTTTCAACTAGAGCTTAATCTTCAGACTCGGTACCCAAGAGCATGTAACCTGAAAGCATGAGTTAAAATGTCAGCCAAGATCTAGACCATTGTCTGGCTAAGATAAAAGGGTAGTCGAGAGTAATAGTCGTCAAAGCCAAAAGCATTTCAACAAGAATCAACAATCAATGGCTCAGATAGCACCAGACCGGGATCAACGGTCGGGATATGCGAAAGGAATAAAAGGATCTATATATATAAGTGTCATGTCAGCAATCCATGTCAAAGCACTTTCAACCAGATGATAGAGAGTGTTTGACTCAAAGCCGCTTATAACAAGCCATGTCAACAATCCAAGAAGAAGGCTGACCACCAATGGTGTTACGACATACTGACTATAAATGGGTAACAATACCAAGGAAAAAGGGTTCTTCTAACATGAAAAAGAAGTAACAAAAATAATGCGGTACTTTCCTATATTAGAGCTCTATCAAAAAATCATTAATGGTGAAAACACCTAGATTCAACGTAATAAGCCTCTTGGCTATATAAGGGTGACTAACTAAATAAGGAAAGGACAGTTGACGCAGAAAATTTCGACCTAAACCACTATAAAAGTCTCGATGTTATTTACTTTTTGCATTTTACCTTCCCTGCATGCATTATTGTTATCCTACAATTCAGCATCTCGTACTCAAAGCTTGATTACATCACATCACACAAGCTCTTTGTTGGGCCCAATGTTCCATTTAGCTTCCAAAGACTTAACATTTTTAATACTAGAAGGAGGGACAAGACCTTCGAACCTTGTTTCCTCTTTAAAGTCCAATGGAATGTTTCAATCAATTATGACTAGTTTTGAAAATAAAAACCCCTCTCAGGATTAATCCTTGACCTCCACATCTAGCTTATCAATCAAGACAATTATGAGCGTCTGGTTACTGTCATTTTGGAGAAGATCGAGACTAGGAGTACAATCCTATCGGTGAACTTCAAGCTCTCCAGATTAGACAACCTTTGGAACATCTTTAGGAGTCTCTCTAAGAGTCGGCTGAACTCCAAGGGATGGTTAAGGCTATGGAAAACAAAATTAAGGACTTAAGTATCGTAATAATAACAAGTAAAGGATCATCTCACCCTAACAAAAGAACTTTCTTAGTTATATCCACTATCCACTCTCAAAAGAAGATCAAATGAGACTAAGTCTTTACTCTGCTCAATCAAAATCTATCTTGGATCTTTCTGGAAACTCATGGAGAGCTTCATTATCAAACGATCCTCAATCCACCAAAGAAAATCCAAAGGGAAAGAACTATTGTATCAGGTGAATTGGCATGAGATAGGCGGATGTCAAAGACTTTCTCAGGCCATGGAAAACTTCATATGGAAAGGGGGAATGGTGGAATTTCATAAATAGTTAGTCTAATATCTTATATATATAACTTCGCTTCCGTGTTTCAAGATAAAATCATGTTATTTAAGAACGTTTAACCAAACACACTCACACACTTATATTCTCCTTCAACGATGAGGAACACTACATTACATTTAAAGAAGCTCCAACCTTTCTAAAATGCTTCTTTCATCTTTGACTCTTTCCTTTCTCAATAGGTATAACTCAGTCTTGGTATACCAAAATTCTACCTAGTTTGTGTCTCTTTTAGGTATTTTCATTTATGGTGTCTGCACTTAGAGTATCAGGGCCGAAATTCTTCTATTGATCTGACGAGGCCAATAAAGAGCTTTACTTTTTCTAAAAAGAGGGAAAGAGAAAAGATCCCTACAATAACTATTTTTCTCAAAATTAAACTTAAAAAGCTTTTTATCGAGCAAAAAGGTTTGCCAACTATATGATTTCAGAAGTCTTTAATAGAATAGCCTTGAAACACTTTTTCAAAGAATTTATATTTCCTTTACTGAGTTATAATCAGCATTCTATTCGACAAATCAGTTAAATAGTTTTTAACGGCCGACACCAACCAAAAGTGGTTATAGATGGCCAACAACAACCAAAAGTGGTTGTAAATGGCCGACACCTGCCAAAAGTGGTTGTAGATGGCCGATGCCCGCCAAAAATGCCCATAGATTTGGACCCAATGACAAGCTGGTGGACCTCGCCATAAGTGCACCCTCATGGTGATGCGCTATTAAGTGCAAAGCCATATCACCTTGGTTTAAAAAGAAGTCGAAAAGTAGAATGCATGTTAATAGTGAGCCATGGTCAAATAGTACCATGCATTTGGCGGATACCCAATTGGATTAGTGTATTCGGTAGATTCCCAGTGATAGTGAGCCATGGTCAAATAATACCACGCAATGGGTAGATTCCAAGTTAGATTAGATTATTAGGTAGATTCCCAATAATGGTGAGCCATGGATGAGAAGTGCCATGTGTTGGGTAGATTCCTAAGTAGATTAGAATGTTGGTTAGATTCCTAATGATAATGAGCCATGGACAAGAAGTGCCATACGTTGGGTAGATCCTTAGATAGATTACAATATTGGGTAGATTCTTAATAATAGTGAGCCACGGTCAATAAGTACCCAAGAAAGAATTAAAAGAATAAGATTGTTTGAGTTAAAAGAATAAGTCAACCAAAAGGAAAAAAAACGACCTCAATATTATATATAAATTATCCAAGTGAACATTAATACATTTGAAACGAAAAGGAAAATAGATAGGGCGGGGGCAACTTCTCATACGCTTCATACATATTTCTAACTCTAGTTTCAGCCTCCTTCATGGCCCCCTCCTAGCGAGATTTGGAATTCTTCTCCATCTTGTCTTATGTCATAGATACCCCTTCTTAAATTTTCTGAACGAGATTCTTCGACCGTCCCTAGTACAAATGAAGATGTTTGATGCATTATCCAATAGGATCGAGGGAGAACTCCATTCAGATGGGGAGTGTCGAGAACGAGACCTAGAAGAGATAACTGTGATCCTGAGAAGAAGGAATTCCCATAGCA
Organism: Allium cepa; assembly: GCA_030765085.1. Classification (NCBI taxonomy): domain Eukaryota; kingdom Viridiplantae; phylum Streptophyta; class Magnoliopsida; order Asparagales; family Amaryllidaceae; genus Allium; species Allium cepa. The sequence continues at coordinate 517,120,095 of CM060941.1, forward strand.
ACATATCCTCTACCTTTGCCTCTATCATGAGCCGAAGAGGCTGCAACCATAACATCATTAGTAAGTTTAGTATCAGTCTCAAGTTCTTGCATCTTGATTGTCGAAAGCTCTCGGTGAACTTTATTCTACTGCTGTCTAAGAGTAGTTGTTGACTCCCACAACCCCGAACTACCGATTTCGAAACCTGACCAGTGACCGACGCTGCCTTCCGGATGGTTGATATTTTTTTGATAGTTCCTCAAGAGTCCATTTCAAGGATTTATTATCTTTCAAGACATCATGGACATCAGTATCGAGATCTAGACTATATTTCATTAATTTTAATATGTTATCAATAAGACTCCGTTGCATAGAGGCAAGATCTCTCTCTAACCTTAAGCAGTTGGGACATGATTGCCCCTAAAATAAGACTTAAGCTAGAATCAAAAAAGACAAGTCATCATAAGAGCAATTCTATTTCATACCACAGAGAATTACAACAGATAGTGAAAAATGATAAGTACAAAATCATGGCCCTTTGAGATAGGAAAATTTCTCTTTAGTAGCTAACATAATCTTAAGGCCTCTACTCCTAGTACCAATAAGGGACGCCAAGGTTTTGGCCTCTTGGAAAAATTGATATCCTTCCCTAAACCACCATTTGGTACAAATAGCTCCAAAGGGGAAGAGTCTGCTAAAGGCAATCTAAGGTTAGCTTCCGTAATGCATTGGGAAACATATTCTAAAACATGTTCACTTTTAGGATTCTTCCCTTCTGTAATAGCTAACGGTAGCGAGGTTACATTCTGGTAACCCAAAAGAGCCTCCGGATTTATAGTTATGCTTGGATTATAGAATCTTCCGAGGAAATGTAACCTTTTGTTCTTCGATTCTGGATATTCCAGGTGCATTTTAGAGAGTCGAGCAAATTCTTGAAAAACCTCATCTCTGTCATATAAAGCCAGCTTTAATTTACTCCTAAAATCCAAGATTTGGTTAGTTAACCTAGTACCTCTAAGTCTAAGGGACTTGATCGATTTGGCATAGGATCGATCATGTGTTTCATGTACCTCCTTGATCTTATTGGATAAATTAACATTTCTTAATCTACAGGATTTTAATTGGGTTTGAAGGGCGCCTATGGTTGCTAACAACCTTAAGTTTTTGATTTGACTCCTTTTCCATAACATTTCATAGTGGAATATGAAATTTGGCTTGTTATGCTTAAACACAGTTCAAGAAAAGATTACTTCATAATAAACACGACGAAGGCAGTAAGGAAATAATTCAATCATAAACACAATACCCAATCAGAATACCCCTAATGTCGGCAATCACCATAAGAAAAGGCATAAAGAAAGTGTAGCAGAAATATTAAAAACCAAAATTCAGATATCACTAACAAGAGATTTATGGGATTCAGAATCATCATGTATCTCTCCTTTATCTTCCCCATCATCTACCGGTATTGAGTGCCTAATGCCTACCGAAGCTCGTATTTTCTCACACTTCTAGGAAAAGCTGTCCTCAATCTTTCTACCATTAGGATTGAAGCCCATAGAGAGAGTCATTCCTATGTCTCGGTTATGCTCATAAGTGCCATTGAGAATTTTGAAGGCCTCAATGGCTACCACCTTCTCAGCTTTCTCCCTATAATAAAACCCAAAATCTCCTCCTTTCCCCTTGTAAGTTTGTACTCAACCATTTGATGTTTGGTCTCTAGGTCTTCAAAGCCTTCTCTAGGTCAGCAGTTTTAGCCTCAGAAGCCTTCAGATTCTTTCCCTTTTCGGCTTGGACATCCTTTTTGAATTCACTAAATTCTTCCTTAAAGCCTTGGCCTTCTCCACTTCCCATTTCAATTTTTGAAAACCTCGATGCAAAACTGAGAGGTCAGCTAAAGCTCGCAGAAAGAAAGTTCGGATGAAATAAAGAGATAAAAACTCTAAAAAAAGAGAGCCTGTACCATGAGTCGATCCTCCATCCCCAGACTCATCATTCTTTTAAAACTAACCATTTCATCAGCTAGCTCCACTTAGGAGTTACTCATAATCATAAATAGATAGGCGTCAATAGCGGAGTGGGTTACCTTTACCACCCAGTCCACTGATACCTTCGAAGCATGAGTTAGAGAAATGGCGTAAAGAGTAAGGCTTTGGCATGAGGGATATTTTTGCATTTCTTTTGTTTCTTATTTATGGACGGATCCACCGAAGCTGGTTTCGGCCTAGTAACTAGAAGAAAGCTACTTTTTCAATAGCGACCCACCAATCTCAAGCACATCATCAAAAGCCACAGTTACATAAAATGAGTTAGATAAGCAAGCTCATAGTTCCTAAAAGTCACGTCCTAGAATATATGCTTTAAGATAACTAAACCAAGATGTACCCTCAAAAGCAGCATCTTATCTTTTGATCTTGGCATTTTTTAGGTCAGAGCAAGTGGATTCTTCCGGATTACCCACTCACATCTAGGGGCATGTTTTCAATTAAAGGATGATCATATCCATGAAACCTAGCAAAAGACGATAATAACCCACAAGCCTTGAGATTGGCCTCCGTAAGAACAACATGTTTAAGTCTTTACTTTTTCGGAATTTTCATCACCTCCTCATACCTAAAGTCGAAGAGATCAATAAAGGTTGGGGTCATATCCCTCTAAATTTTGCCGAAGAGGTAAAAAGGGAAAAGATAATAAGGAATAGTTTGACCAAAGTTTAGAAGCAAGTGCATTTTAGACAAGAAGAATTTGAAAACCCACAAGACTTGGTAACTCGGTAACAATTTGGGGATCATCTGTTGTAACAACCCTGTTTCCGAAGCTGTAATAATAAACTAATTTGATTAAAACAAAAGTGTTTGAATTCAATTTTTGAATTTTTTTATTTTTGGAATCAAATCATTATTCAATTAGTCTATTTAATAAAGAATTTTGTTATAATAAAATTTAATTGGTTAATAAATTCCTTTTCGGATAATATATTAAAATTCAAATGAAATGTTTTAATAAATATAAAATATTTTAAGTGTAAATAATTTTATACATTGGAATAGATGGAAAGAAGTTTTATTCGATATTTAATAAAATCAATAAATTGAGGAATATGGATAAATTTATTTTATATCAATTCAATGAATAATTGAAAGTAAATTTATTTGTGTTAATATGTTTAAATAGAGAGGACAATACTGAATTAAATAGAATTACGTAGTTACTAAAACTTCTTGTGTGAAATGAAATACAGATCAATTTAAACTAAATTAAAGTTTATTTACAAAGGAATGAAGGGGTAATTCAAAACAAAAGAAAATGAAATTTGGTTGAACTAAAATATAAATCCAACCCATAACAATACAAAAACATGGCCTATTTCTCTAAACCGTTTTTTTTGCTTGCCCTATGTTAACCCAAAAAATGGACCAGTACCCTGGATTGAGTGTGAAGCATCAGCCCTGTTCTTACAGAGCAATATTATAGAGAACAAATATAAAAAAGCAGAAACAGAAAGAAGACAAGAAGATTTCTATAGTGGTTCGGCTATTAATAAAGCCAACGTCCACTTTACAGTCTTTTTTATTGACTGATTACTGTTATAAAGTTAATTGGATTATAAAGTTCTTGAATATCCTTAGTTAGATTAAGTCCTCAATGTTAGAGTTCACTGAAGAATTACAGTGAACCCTTTGGACAATCGTTGTGCGGAAGAAGAAGAAGAGTGAAGAAAGCTTTGTGCCTAGTTTCAACAACCCTTCGGTTGATCCCCTTTATGTTGCATATATGAGAGTATTTATAGAGGTTGGAGAGCTACTGGGCTAAGCCTGTTTGCCAAATGCTTGCTGTTACTCATAGGAAGGGGCACTGAAGACGGCATCGAGATTTGAGCCAAAATGATGGGTCGTTGGCGATCCATAGGGTATGCTCGAAGGTGAGCCAACCCCTTAATATCCATCCCTTATTCAGTTTCATGAAGACCGCGACGACTCTGTGAAATGTTATGGTTTGCTAATGATCCATATACTTAGTATATTTTGGACTTTGCTTTTTGGATTGCCTTTGTTGTCTTGTGTCGATGTTGTTCATGTAGTCTCATAGCATGTTGCCTTATTTTAATGACAGCTTGCTTACCAGTTGTATTTGGCTGCTGATTGGACTAGACGAACACTTGTCTCTTGATTTAACTATCTCAAAATCTCCTTAGACCTAGCCAATGCTCGTAGAACACATTTTGTTACATAATGCTAGAAGATTGATGGACTTAGGAGAAGTTGCTATGGATCGCTAGCGATCTATAAGCTATGGATTGCTGGCGATCCATGTCCTTAAAGAATTTTATTGTCTTCTCTTCTGACTTCCTTTTGCTAGTTGTTCTAGTACTTTTGGTTGGCTTTTGAGCTATTCTGACTCAATTAACTCATTCTGACTTCCTCTGGATTATGTAGGATTAAAAACCCAGATAACATTTGCCACCTAGAGTATGTCTTCCTTGAAAACAAGGCGTGTCCTAAAACCAAGTTTCAATTACTACACTGTGAATTCAGTGAATCATCAGAGTCCATCTCAAGATGTTGTTTTCAATTAACAGACTTTTGATAACCGTTTATTTTTTGATTTCAATCTGAATTTCAATTCGAAGTATTGAGATGTTATCTTTGCTCTGTAGTTTACACAAGGGTTAAGGTTGGTGAGTGGGTGCATGACGTAGGTTTGGAGTCGACCTATATAGTTTTAACTCGGTTGGTGGTGAAGCTAAGTTTTGTCTCGAACAATTGTACGCCGTTCTGGAGCGAAGTCTTGTTATTTGTCTTTAACAATTTCTTTTCTAGGACTTGGTTAAGTTTATGTCACCATTTTGAATTCTAATGCATTGATTTATTCCAAAGTCGGATATAGTGGCTGATTCAATCGTATCGCTCTTCTTGTTTTTGTACTCCAGTGATCTTGAAAAGAAAAACATCCCGCATCACTTCGGACAACGACTCCGTTACCGATCATTGATCGATAATAGGTAAGTGTAGAAAAGATAATTTTAAAGGATGATATGGATTTTTTTTCAAATGTAATCAAACTATCTACACTTGGTTTTCATTTGCAATATTCGGGATACTGGACTCTTCTCATGTAGATAACAAACTACATCTACCCCAGTTGATGCTCATAGCCCGACTTGTCAACATACGCCGATTTCCTTATATTTCGGGCATTAACTATATGAGGATATTATTTAAAGTAAAACATGCCCAATAGGGTCTAATGCCACGTTTTATTGTTGAAAATGACTTTTCGATCATCTAATCTTTAGTCTGGAGGAGGTAGTTCCATTGCTCTAGAAGCTGGTTCCTTCATGACTTAGGCTTCGCTTATTATTCCTGTCATATTGGGATGATTGATTATAGTTAAATTACAAGACATAGCTAATCTTGTAAAGTTGTAGTTGAAGTTCGATTAGGCATAGTTTCAGTCTTTGAAAACTAGCGCATGACTTGTTCGATTGCGATTATGCTTCCTTTGCATTTTTCGAAATTCAACCTCACACCAGCCACTGTCTCCAAGGAGTATTGGTTTAATTACTCGATTCCAAGCATTACTTTTTCCCACTATTGCGACTCTTGTGTTCATGTGCAGCATAATTGTTTACTGTAATCCTATACATGTAAGTAATACTTCTACGGTCATTTCGGCATATTCTATATCATAGCTCTATTCATAACTATAAAGTAGCTTGGTCTAGCTAGTTCTGTAGCTAATCCCTACTTATGCTCAATTTAATTCATTTCAAAAAAGTGTTGGTGTATCTTCCCCAGTCTATAGGGATGATTTCCCTGAATACTAAGTCTATATGTTTTCGAGAGACGAGGTCTCATAGGCAATAAGTTCGATTACCCCAGTTTGATTGACATGGTAGCTCCTATCTCCAGGAACTAAGGACCTTGCTGCTTGATTCTAAGCTATGATTCTTTCAATGATGTTTGTTTCCTATTTGAAATTGATTTCCTCCAAGTTGACATCATTATCCAGTGTCATTCTTGGAACATGTGCTGGAAAGATGCATCGCCATCTTCTTTTGCTAGAGTGAATTCTTCCAAGTCTGGTGTTGAGACATTAATCATGTATCAGTTTCTATCTTCGAAAACTCATGCGTAGATGAATCAACTCTGTGAATTTACTATTCCCGATGTTGTGTCTTCCAAGTCTAGTATTTAGCCTTTGAAAGGTCATGTCTTTCGATCATTGCCTGTCATCGGGCATTAGTAATTTTCTGAAGAAAAGGGTAGAAACTCATTTGTGGACCAACTTCCACCTCTACAAGCTAGTGTATTTATGGTTCATTATGATGAGTTCTTCTCATCAACCCCGTAAATTTAAGTTTTCCTTGCATTGCTGGGGCAATACTGGTACTTGGAAAATGGAAAAATTTCTTGGCATTGCTAGGGCAACATCGATACTTACCAAATGTGAGAAGGCCTTGGTAATGCCAGGGCAACACCGATACTTAAGAGGTTGGGATCGATTTTCCTTGTCGATTAAGCGGTACTTTTAGTGCAGTTGGGTACTGATTTCAGTCTTCAAAAATTAGCCCTTCGATGGTTGGATTGTGGAAGTATTTTCTTAGTGCTGCTTGTCTTCAAGCCGTGTTAAAATTATATTGGTAAGGATCGAATCATTCATTCGATCTTATAGAGTCAAGTAGATAACTTTTAACCCAATGTGGCTATTTTCTCAATGTTGATTAACTTCAAGATACGCCATTGTTTCGAAGGATGAGAGTCTTAGGCATTTTCATTGCCTAGCCTTGTTTATAACCGTCAAGTATTACCCTTGGAGATGCAAGGCTGTTGCTTAACCAATTTCATATTTATTCTTATTCACGAAAAATTGAATTTCCTCCAACTAGTTTTTGTTATGTTCCGATGACTAACTAGGGAACCCTTTATTTCTGGGTGCCAATTTTTAGGTTCTTTATAGAAAATTAAAAGCTGGGGAGCAAGTCATCACATTGCCTATGGCACGACCATGCTCATCCCCATCCTGATCACGGACCTGTAGAGTTTGATAGTGTTTGTCTTGAACTTGTGATACTTAACTTTAGCTTGTTTTAGGACATATGCGTTATGCTAGGCTAATAGCATTGTCGTAGATATCAACCTTATTCATTGGTTCCAATCTTCGAGAATCAATGGTATAGCTGTTCGATTTCGAGCGTTCTCTCCTTGCCCTTGTCTGTCTTCGGATAATAACTGTTTTTCTGCAAGTTGAGGTTTGAGACCTCAGTCGAGCACCTGCTTCCATCTTTGGAAACTTATGCATTGATGATTTGATTCTAGAAATGGCTTTCATCGTCGTCTATCCGTAGACGATAGTAAGTTCCTCCTTTTATTGCAAGTTGGACCAATTTTCTACTTTGACCAAATGTGAATGTGTTATGTGCCACTCAATCCATAGGGATGATTATTTTGAACAACTGATGTGAGACTTGATGTTCTGGGCAGCTCCTTGGATGCCCATAGTCACAGGTACGTTGCAGCTCCTATCTCTGGGAACTGGTGACTTAGATGTCTCGAATTTAGACATTTTGTACATTAACTTTGATCAACGGTTAGAATTATTTGTCGATTTCTTGGTTTGTGAACTTTATGGCACTACCGGAGCAATGTCGATTCTTTTGGGTAGTGGGAGTTGATCCCTGTTAATCCTACAATAGAAAAGTTTCTCGATGTTATCAGGACAAGACCAGTACTTAGAAAATTTTAAGGGTTTGCTGATGATGCCAGAGCAACATCAAGCAGTGCTTGGGTAGCTTATGAAATGCATGGCTTTTAAGATTACTTGGCTTACGGTGTGCATGGCTTATGGGATCAATACGACCCGTCGATCCAAAATGGTTTGGAACTTCTTGACATTTCCAATCTTCGAGTAATGTGAGAAGTTCGTTCTTTGAGAGTGTGATTCCACAGCTGAAGAAGTGATGCACGACTTATAGGAGCGCATGGCTTATGAGATCGATACGACTCATCGATCCAGAATGATATGGAACTTCTTGACATTTCCAATCTTCGGGTAATGTGAGGAGTACGTGCTTCGACAGTGTGATTCTATAGCTCAAGAAGTGATGCACGGCTTCTGGGAGTGTGCAGCTTATGGGATGCGCATAATAATTTGGGCCTTTCCTGTGCTAGAAGAGCGATACCAGTTCTTAGAAGGTAAGGATCGAGTTTTCGCATCAATTCGACGATTTGACTTCGCCGTAAAGTATTTTTTCAGTTCTATGAGGTAATTGATTTTTGAATCCGGTAACTGTGGCTTGGAAAATCCTTCCGTATTTTGAAAAGATATGCATGGCCAAACAGATAAGGTTGCCATGGTGGAGAGATCTATAGCCGATCGCATGGGGATGGTTATAAAGAAAGAGCTTATGGGAGTTCAGAGCAAGACTCTCAGTTTTTAGTCCAAACTTCCATTAGGGAATTGATCTTCAACTGGCATACAGTCTAAGTGGAAAAGGAACTCGTCACCAAGGGCAGTAAATGAGGAGTTGGGAAGAAGTAAGCAAGTATTATGCTTCAATTTCGTTTGTTGCACTAGTTAGTTCGTTAAGTTCGTATTTGTCAGAGTGCCAGAATTTTAAATCAGGCATATTTGAACTGTGGTATGATTAGTCTCGGCCTTCCTTGTTGTTATTCAAGTGTGTATAGTGCCCCCATGCCACAGGAAAGTTGATGCACTTGAACTATACCCAGGGTCTCTCCAAAACTAATCTGGTTGCCCCCAGTACAGTGGGTTCGATTCTCCTGAGTTCTATGTCTTGGTTTGATTCAAGTTAGCCTTTGATTAACCATAAGATCGGTTCAGTTTTGGCTTAGTTCGTTTGAGCGACTTTGAAGCTCTAAAATTCAACATTGTTTGTTTCATTGTTCATTGGAAGTGATTCCATTAATTATGGGGAGTGGCTGATATGATGTCGATTTGTGGCCCCGAAACATGACTTCATTGACTTCAAGGGGCTCTGGATTAGACGACTGTTGATCTTCTGGTTCACCTTTGTGGATATTAGTTGTATATAAATTTCTTTTATCTACTGGATCACCTTCACAATGCTTTAGTTTGTAAAAGACCTTCAGGTTCATGAAGGGTTTTTTTTAGATCAAATGGCCAATGATATACCAGTTTGCCTTCATGACGCTTTAGTTCATGAAAAACCTTTATGTTCGTGAATGGTTTTTTGGATCAGATGATCGCTAATCTAACGATTTACCTTTACGATGCTTTATTTCGTGAAAGAACTTCATGTTTGTGAAGGGTTTTTTGGATCAGATTACCGTTGATATACCCGTTTGCCTTCACGATGCTTTAGTTCGTGAAAGACCTTCATGTTCACGAAGGGTTTTTTTGGATTAGTGACCGCTGATCTACCGGTTTGCCTTCACAATGCTTTTATTCATGAAAGACCTTCACTTTTGTGAATGGTTTTATAGATCAGATGACCACTAATCCACTGGTTCGCCTTCACGTCACATTATTTCGTAAAAGATCTTTGCGTTCGTGAAGGATTTTTTGGATCAGATAGCCTTGGAACGATAATTCATTGACTCGAAGAAGAGTTCTGAGTCGTGTGTCCGACGGCCTTAATGCAATGATTCCTTGACATTAAGAGAAATTTTGGTATTCAGCTCGTGGGAACACAGTTTTATTGATTCCTAGAGACTAAGGTGTTGGATATGTTTGTTCGACGGTCCTTTGGACAAGACTACCCGATGCTACCAGAGCAATGCCTGTTCTCAAAAGAGGGATCGACATGACTCTTCGAGGGCATAGAAGCATTTCTTTCACCATGCTATTTGCAATTCCCCCAATATCCCTGTACGACTCATTTGAGAAAGGAAAGTAAAGGAGGGTGGATGGGAAGGCATCGACTTAGGTTGCTGCCTCAATCCTTAGTTACTAGCCAGCTAGAGTGTTATTTGATAATCATCCTTTCGTATGATTTAGTCAGTTCCCTGGGGGCTTTTCTATTAGGTCTTAGAAGCCTTGCTTGGGCAGAAGGTCCCTAAGGTCCTATGGTTCCTTCATCGTTTGGTACGTTCTTTGGCAAATTGCCAGGTTTGCCTTCTACGAATTGCACTACTTCAAGTTTCAGAATCGGTTTGCCTTCCCAAAGAATTCTTCCAAGGTGGTAGGTTATTTCATCCTTTAATGATTCCTGAGGGCCTTGTAGTAGATTACATACATTGCCCTTGCTTCGTCCATACTAGTCATAACCGAATTTGATATTGAGTCAGGACTTCTAGAATCTGCTTTGGGTCGAATAGGCGATTACCCAAGTTTGACTTCGAGTCAACCCTGAAGTGAGTTTTTCAACGACCATTTTGACAATTTTTGATGATTTTCGACGACAACCATTCATTATTCGATGATGGGAACTCCATGATGGGATTGGAAGTTTATCAGTTAGGAGTGGTCATAATATACCATGAGAGCTTGGCCTTGTAATCAATCTCAGTTTGTATTAGATCTTCTTGGTTCTCCTGCCTCTAGGAGCACCGTTTGAGTAGCAGTTCCTCGTCCATTACTTGGCACAATACTACGACATGGGTTCTAGAGGTTTTTCTTATGTTTTGCACGTTTTCATTTTCATCTAATTTTTCTTCCTCAAATGGTTTGTCAGCTTCAGAGCCAGAGAGGGCCATCGTTATATTCTCCCATAGGATTTTCACCCCTTAGTTCAGGTTTGTAGTATGTTCTTTTGCACTAGGTGGAGTGTTAACGTTTTCTTCCATCATGATTCTTGGTGCTCCGCCCATTTTTTTCTTTTGCTTTTGCATTTTGTTTCTTCCATTCAAGCCAAAAAAGAATGCTCTTACTTCATAGTAGCCACGTCTTCACGCACCGTTCTGGGAGTAGTTAGTGATTGGAGTGCTAAGGGAGCATCTATCTTTTCCATAGAATCCTTTTGACTGTTTTCCATTTTATGGTTAATTTGATCAACCATCTTGTTCAATTCTCCCTTAGTCTCAACTTCATGCTATATGGAGGATCCTAGAACTTGATCTCCAGAATTGGCTCCTAACAGTAGGTTATTGGGGTTTTTGACTTCAATTTACTAATGGTTTGTTTCTTCTATAGCAATGGTAGCTCATATGGATCTTTTGGAGGTAGTTCTGTTTCTTCCTGGTGCCATTGTTTCATAATAGCAAATCTTCTAAGCAGAGATTGTGGATCTAACTTCTAAACCTATCCGATCCAAAGTAGATAGCTAGATCTATGCCTAAGTTGGGGTTTTCAATGAAAGCACCAAAATGCTAACCCAAAAAATAGATCAACACCCTGGATTGAGTGTGAAAGCACCAGCCCTGCTCTTACAGAGCAATAATATAGAGAACAAATGTAAAAAAGAGCAGAAATAGAAAGAAGACAAGAAGATTTTAATAGTGGTTCGACTGTTAATAAAGTTTATGTCCATTTTATAGTTTTTATTATCGACTGATTGCTATTACAAAGTTAATTGGATTACAAAGTTCTTGAATATCTTTAGTTAGATTAAGTCCCCAATGCTAGAGTTTACTGGAGAATCACAGTGAACCCTTTGGATGACCATTGTGAGGAAGGAGAAGAGTGAAGAAAGCTTTCTGCTCAGTATCAGCAACCAGTCTGGCCAATCCCCTTTATATTGTAGATAGTTAGTATTTATTGATGTTGGAGAGCTATTGAGCCAAGATTGTTTGCCAAATGCATGCTGATACTCATAGGAAGGTGCACTAAAGATGGAATTGCGATCTGAGCCAAAATGATGGGTCGCTAACGATTCATACGGCATGCTCAAAGGCGATCCAATCCCTTAGTATCCATCCCTTGTTCTATTTCAAGAAGATCGCTGCGACTCTATGAAATGTTATGGATCGTTAGCGATCCATATACTTAGTCTATTTTTGGACTTTGCTTTCTGGATTGCCTTTTTTGTCTTGTAGTGATGTTGTTCATATAGTCTCATAGCATGTTGACTTATTTTGATGACGGTTTGTTTATCAGTTGCATTTGGCTGCTGATTGGACTAGAAGAACCCTGGTCTCTTGATTTAACTAGCTTAAAATCTCCTCAAACCTAGCCAATGCTCCTAGAACTCATATTGCAGCATGATACAAGAAGATAGATGGACTCATGAGCAGTTGCTATGGATCGCTAGGCTACGGATCACTGGCAATCCATGTTCTTAGAGAATTTTACTATCTTCTCTTCTGACTTCCTTTAGCTTGTTGTTCTAGTTCTTTTGGTTGTCTTTTGAGCTATTCTAAATCGATCAAGTCATTCTGACTTCTTTTGGATTTTATTGGGTTAAAAACCTAGATGATACGCTAATTCCTAATTGGATATCAATTCTACTCGAATGAAGAAAAAAATGTGAACAAACAAAAATCATGATGGGCCGACCCTAGAAGAAAGGATGGTGGAGGCATGTTAGTAGAGAAGGCATGACCAGGCGGAGAGACCTGGAGCATGCATGATTGTAGGATCGACGTGTCGATGTCACGACTAGAAGAAGAGGGTTTCAAGTGATGTGTGAGCACGATGGTGACGAATGAAGGTGATGGTGTGCTGTGGTTGTAGATGGGAAGTTGCGACCTAGCTTTGGCTGTGACAATGAAGTTGGAATTCGAAGCAGCGATCACCGGCAACGTGTTTGTGCGCAAGATCTAGGAGAGGGTAATTGAGAACTAAGAAAGGCCAAGTGATTTTTTTCGCTCTTTGATTTAGTGATTTATTATAACTTACACATCTACATCTATAGAATTAAATCCTTATTGCTTGCCTTGTTTGGGTTATGAATTGCATAAATTATTTGCAGTGGTTGAATGAAATTATTGAAATACCATTGCATGCTATGGATTTCATTGGTTTGATGGTTGAATGAGTTGTATTATATAATTGAAATATTTGATTTGAATTATTGTTTGATTAGGTAGTTGCATGCATACTAGAAAACGTCAAAATACAAATGATTTTCATAGTTTAAGTATATGACGGTTATGCATTGTTTGTGTGACAAGAGCTGTCGAAAAGTAACTCAGGTCACTAAATAATTATGTATTATGGAATTATATATTTTATAGAGCGATGTTGGATCTAAAAGTTGCATTTTTGATGGGTTTATTGTTTAAATTATTTAATTTTTTAAAAGAATTTCAAAAGTGAGATTTTATCTATTTTGATCCTTTTTAGATTTAATTTATAAAATATAGTTAAATTATATTATATTCTTAACTTATTTCTTATTACAAAATTTCTTTGCAAAACTTTTTAAGATGAGTAATATTTATTCATACAACCTTTTAGAATTTACTATTATAAATATATAAAAAATTTAAAATGTTTTAGTGGTAAAAGATAAAACATAGTGTTGTTTTATGAAAGCTGTTATGAAAATAATAATTTTAGTTTCAAGTGATTTTTGTTATCAAAGAAGTTTAAATGATTTTGAAAGTTTTCAAAAGCCTTTATAAATAAACAACTCTTCCTTCGAATGAATTTAAGGATTTAAAAAATTTATATATTTGTATATATAAAAGTAATTTTTAACTCTTTTATTTTATTTATTATGGATTGGAGATTTCATGTTTTTTATGAAATATAGAATTTTAATAAACGATTGAATTGTTGGATCGGTATGAGACTTTTCTTACAATTCTTTTGCTTATTATTATAACTTGTTAAATAGAGTTCGAGTGAAAATTTACTAGCTTTTAAATACCCAAATTGCACTTTCTAGTATGGGATAATTATTTAAGTTTTAGTAATTACTAAATTGAAGTAATTTACACTTGAGTCTTACTATCTTAGGGTGTTTGGATTTCAGGCCGATAGATCCTAAATAGAACATCACTCATTTTTTGTCGGCCTTAGAATCGATACATTCTTAGCAAGATTTGGATATCGCTTGACGAAACTGCTTGGAGAGGTGCTAGCGACTTGATGAAATTGCAAGGGAGGTGTTAGTGACCTGACGAAACTGCTTGGAGAGTTATTAGCGACCTTGCCATTGCGTTCGAGAATGAAATTCCCTTTTTTGTGAATTTGAAGATTTTGAATTGTTTATCACTATATTTTTGATGATAGTCCATTTAAGACTTGATATGGATTTATGAAATAGTGATTTTGATTGATATGCCTTATTATGATTATTTTTTAGGCATATTTCTATTATAGCTTATTTTATTATTAATCTATGTATTTATGATATGGATTTGTGAAATGGTGATTTTGATTGATATGCCTTATTATGATTGTTTGGTTTTAGGATATTTCTATTATGGCTTATTTTATTGTTATGTCATATATTTACAATATCAGTGTTGATCCAAAAAATGGACCAACACCCTGGTTTGAATTTGAAAACACCTGCCTTATCGTGACAGAGCAATATCATAGATCACATATATAAAGAAAGAACGGTAAAAGAAAGAAGATGGAGAATTTTTATAGTGGTTCGGCTGTTAATGAATCCTACGTCCACTTTATAACTTTACTATAAGCTGATTGATGTTACAAGAGTTGTTTGATTACAAAGCTTTGATTGTTTTCTAGCTAGATTGAATTTCCATATTTTGAATCCACTGGAGAATCACAGTGTATTCCTATAGCATTCCGTATCTGGAGGCCAAAAGCTAAGCGCTATGGATGGTGCAGTCATCCATAATTTAACTTCTGGTGACGAAATACGACAATGTTAATGGTATCCATAATATCAGAAGCACTTAAATATGAACAAAATCACAGATTACAAAAACATAATTTCAGTGGTTATACTTCAAAATAAATCATATCCAAGTTACATAAATCCCAAATGTAATCCTAGGCATTGACCAAATATAAATTTACAACAATACGCCAAGAGCGACATATGAAGATGCCCCTTGGATGATCAAAGCAATGTAGATATAGTTGTCTTTATACATAGTGGAAACAATTTTAAAATAGAATTTCCTAAATTAGCTATCCGTTAGCCACCTGCTCGTCTTTGGATGCTTTATTCGCCAATATCTGCTAAAACTAAAAAACTAAACTCTTAGCCTACTCAAATCAAATTTTGAGCACCCAAGAGTTTAAAGGGAAACAAAAACTTCGAGTCAGACATAAAGCCTGGTATGAATAATATCTATTACACTGAAAACTAGTAAAACCACACCGCTTAGCAGAAAGGGTTTCCTCTCACTAATATCTCTTTCCAAATACATATATTTTGCAGATCCTTTCCTACAACCAAACTGGTTAGTCGATGGATTTTAATAATATAGCAATATCAGTTATGCTAAAAACAGAAAATAAAATAGATTATCTATCTAAATCGGAACCATCTATTCTTTACTAAACTATTTGTTCTAAATTCTGAGCTAACTGCTCTTTCTTGGACTATCTGTCCTAAAACTGGTATACCAAAAATAACAATATCTTTTATGCTAGATAATGGGCTATCTTCCCAACAGGTAAAAATGGTGGACTAACTATCCCTAAAAATTTAGCAAAATCCGTTATGCTAATAATTGAACTATCTGTTCGTATCAGAGCTGACTTCTCCTTTCGGACTAACTGTCCTGGACTAACTATCCATCGGGCTGGCTGCCCTCAAAATGGACTCACTGTTTGAATTTTAAATGAGCTGACTGCCCGAATTTTCTTTGCATTAAATACCCTTCAAAATATCTAAGCTAACTACTCTAAAATATCTAAGCTAACTGCTCTATAAATTTTCCTTGAAACCTTTTCAAATGATTTAGTCCATCAAATAATATATATACAAGAAAATATACCTTTAGCTTTACTCTGAGCTATTTTTTCCATGTTATATATACTTTACTCAAAATAATGTTGATGATGTTTAATAAGGATCGTCCATCCTTTAAAATAAGTTAAAGTCCTTTATAACTTAAAACACTTAGGTTATCTATCAAATTCTTATATTCAAAACCTTTGTTTAAAACCCTTAAACAACCTTTCGAAAATATAGAAGGTAACTCCTTCAAAATCATTCATAAAACCCTTCAAAAGTATTGAAGATAACTCCTTCATATCCTTTAATAAACCTTTCGAGATCGTTGAAGGTAACTCCTTTTTTTTAAAGCTTTCTTTTCATAAGCTTTAAAACATATGATACCTGCCTTTTAAATCCTATAAACCGTAGCCTTTCGAAAACATAGCAAAACGATACCTTTCAACCTTGTCGAAAGGTCCTACCTTTTGACCTTGTCAGAAGGTTTCTTTTCGACCTGGGCGAAAGATTTCACCATTCAACTTTGTCGAAAGCCTAGGGTACCTCCCCTATATAATAAACCTTTCAAAGGCATTAGGTTCGATTTAAAATAGGTGGAAAGGCTTTCGTAACCAATCAAAGTTAACTACTTTGAAACCTTTAAGACATTTTGACTTAAAACCTTTGAATTGTGCATAGGGATCAAAAAACATTAGAGTCGAAAGCAACTGCTTTGAAACCTTTACAAAACCTTTCCAAACTATTTGAAAACAACAAAGAGTTTGTGTTGGAACCACACTTCGAAATTAATGGAGAGAGGTGGCAAGTTTTAGAAAACAAAAGATAACTTTGACTCCATCTATGTCGAAAGGTTAGGAAGTGACAACTATGCTTTTGGCCTTGTCGAAGGCTAAACCTTTTGACCTTGTTGAAAGATTTCATTTAAAACAAGAAAGCAAACCAATCAAAACCCTTTTCTTTTAAACCTTTTGACAATTTAGAAAGCTCTTTGTCGAAGGCTAGCAGGTGTATTTTCTTTAAACCAAAACAAAATGTTACATTTTCCGAAAGCTATAGCTTTTCAACCCTAAACCTTTCGACTCCATCCAATTCATTACGTACCAGTTTCCTGATGCCATGTGCATTGGCATTTGACCTGGCCGAAAGGTTTGATCCTTTCGACCTTGTCGGAAAGTCTAGAATGAATGCAGAAGCTTTGCCGAAAGGGTTGAAATAGAAGAAAACCTATTTATTTGTACTCTAAACAGTTCTTTTGTGCCCCACCTACCTTGTTTGTCCAAATTTAATTGGTTGCCAGAATTTTATAATCAAAATGCGGCCGATTTTCCTTATTTGGAAATTTGAATAATTTTGATAAAGCACCTTTGTCCTTTATAATTATATAAAACACTTAAGTCCCATACCTTAAATAATTTTATATAATTATTAAAACACCTTCAAAAATTCTAAAAAAATTCTAGAAAACCAAATAATATGTTCTCTTCAACGTATAACTTTTTTGAATCCAAACTATAACTATTCTTGCTGTAAATAATTTTATAATCCAAATAAACCTTTTCTTCCTTTGAAAATTCATAATAATTCCATAAAAATTCAGAAAATTTTGAAATCATAACCCATCTCCAAAATAACTTTTTAGATCATCATAAAAATTGCAAGGCTAGCGGATGTCATAACAACTATATGAACATAAATAAATCATCAAAGTGCATATATATCATTTTATCGTTCAAAAACATGGCAAATCTTTGCAAAATTGTTGGGAATTATCCTTAAAACCGAAACCACTGAAATTTAGAGATGTAAACATTATTCATCTTTTGCTTTAATGATTTAAGATGCTTGAGATTTGAATGAGTTTGATCTGAAATTGCTTTCCTTAAGCTTCTCTTTTGTTTCCTCTTCTTCTTCCTATGTTAATGGTGGTCGGCCAAGCTTTTAATTTTTGAAAATGAGAATGAATTTGTGTTTTGAAATACACAACCTAAGGAATATGATATAGGAATGGCCTCTTTTCCATAATACCCTCCTCTAATTCATTTTTAAAACCTTCATTTAATTTATTAGTTAAAAGGCATGGCTACCTTAATTAAATCAAATATCAATTCCCTTGTTAACACATTATTTTATTTTATTTAGCTAACTAAATCTCCTAAATAATGTTGCCAAAAATCTGGGGTGTTACAGACTCCCCTCCATAAAGAATTTCATCCTTAAAATTACAATAAGGCTCAAAACAAACAAGAAGGTAAACATACCATCAAAAAAAGTCAGGATAAGTATCTCTAATCCTACTCTCAACCTCCCAAGTATAGTTTCTTTCATCGTCGCTCCACTGGACTTCGACTAATCAGACCATTTTGGTTCTAAGCCTCTTCTCATCTCTCGCAACAATGCGAATTGGCTTCTTCGCTATGGTCAATCCCGGTTCTACCACTAAATCATCCAGCACTATCGATGCAACAACAGTCTTCGGGACTCTAACACACTTTCTGAGATGAGAAATATGAAAAACATCATGGACACCTGCCAAACTGCTCGTAACTCAAGTCAATACACGAGCTTCCTGATTCTCTTAATAATAGGAAAAGGTCCAATGAACCAAGGAGATAACTTCCTCGACTTCCCAAATCTAAGCACACCCTTCATCAGCGATACTTTGACGAAAACTCGGTCCCAACTGAGAACTCCAAATCTTTCCCACTCTTATCTGCATAACTCTTTTGCCTAGACTAAGCCTCCTTCATCCTATCTCGAATGACCTTAATTTTTTCTACAGCTTATCTGACCAAATCTGAACCAAGAATCAACCTATCCCTAGTGCCCAACCAAAAATAGGAGATTTGCACGACCTTCCATACAAAGCTTCAAATGGTGTCATCCTAATACTAGTCCGATAACTGTTGCTATATGAAAAATCGACTAGATGTAGATGGTCCTCCCATGATCCCCTTAAGTCCAAAACACAAGCTCCCAATAGATCTTCCACGATCTTATTAACTCTTCCGTTCGCCCATCTGTCTGCGGATGGTAAGCGGTACTCATCATAAGGTTGGTTCCCAAAACTTCCTATAGACTTCTCCAAAACTCGCTAGTGAATAAGGAATCTTTATCACTAGCTATGCTGCTAGGAACCCCATGCAGTCTGACCACATTCTATATAAACAACCTTGCTAAAATAGGTGCCGTCTTGGTTGACTTAAATGGAATGAAAAGGGGACACTTGGTCAATCTATACATTATAACCATATACTTTCATTTCCCCTGCTCGACCTTGGCAACCTGTCTATGAAGTCCATAGAACTAGAATCTCACTTTAACACTGGAATATCTAACGGTTGAAGCAAATCACTCGGTTTTCGCTGTTCGGCCTTTGCATGCGGGCAATTCATGCACTGCCTTACACATAAACCAATATCTCATTTCATTCCTTCCTAGAAGAAACTTCTCTTCATATCCTGATACATTTTCGTACCTCCGGGATGTATAGTGAACTTCAAACGATGGCATTCATCTAGGACTTCTTTCTGATGTTTTCTACACTTGGAACACATAATCTTCCTTTTGTTCTCAACGCCCATTCTGGTCAAGACTGAAATCTTTCAAGTCATTGCTCATGGTTCCTTTAGCTTACTGATCCGTTCAGCTAACACTGGATCCCTTATCAACTTAGAAGCAATCCGTTTGATCAAAATTGGTCAAACTTCCAAATAAAACAATACAAATGTATCACCACTAGACCCTGCCTCGGATCTTCACTACACTTTGCAATCTGCTAATGCTTCTAAATCTTCCCACTCAGCCATCATTCTAACACTGCATTCTGATGTATCCTGCTAAGTGCGTCTGCAACTCGGTTGCCTTTTCTTGATGTTTACTCTATCCCAAAATCATTAGCAGCTAGGAATTCTAACCATCTCTGATGTCTCATGTTCAGCTCCTTCTGAGAGAACAAATACTTCAACGACTTATTATCTATAAACAGCTCAAACCTTTATCCCAAAAGGTAATGCCTCCACACGTTCAAAGCAAAATCACAGCAGCCAACTCTAAATCATGCGTTGGATATCTAACCTCATACGGTCTAAGCTGTCTAGAAGCATAGGAAATCACTTTACCACTCTACATCAACATAGCTCCTAATCATGTTCCACACGCATCAGTATAGACTACCAAAACCTGATTCCTCTCTAGAACTATTAAAATAGGAGCATGGGTCAATAAGTTTTTCAAACTCTGGAATGCTTCCATACACTTATCGGTCCATACAAACTTCACATCCTTCCTCGTCAGCCTGGTCATCGATGCTGCTATCTGTGAGAAATCCTTAATGAATCTCCGATAATAACCAGCCAATCCAAGGAAACTCTTAATCTTGGCTACTGTCTCGGGTCTCTTCTAATTATTCACCACCACGATCTTAGTCGGATCTACTGATAACCCTTCCTCTGAGACGACATGACCAATAAACTTCATCTCCTTTTCTAGAAGTGACACTTCAAAAACTTCGCTTTCAACAGATGCCGCCTCAGCATCTCAAGCACTACTTTACGATGAACTTCATGCTCTCTTTCATTCGTAGAGTAAATCAAGATATCATCTATGAACACCAGCACGAACCTATCCGAGTTCTCTCGGAAAATCTAGTTCATCAAATCCACAAAGAAAGTTGGAGCATTCGTTAGTCCGAACGACATATCCAACCAATCATACGATCCATATCTGGTTTTGAATGATGTCAAAGGTATACTAACCTCTACTACTCTGAGCTGATGGAAACCCATTGCCAAATCCAATTGAGAAAATACCTTTGCTCTACTTAGCTGGTCAAAAAAACTATCAATTGTGGGAAATGGATATCAATTCTTTATTTTCTTCTCATTCAAATTATGATAATCGATACATAGCCTTAATGATCCGTCCTGCTTCTTAGCATAGTGTCGCTGCACCCCACTGCAAACTGCTCGGCCTGATAAAAATCTTCCCCTCCAAATCCACCAACTGCACTTTCAACTCCTTTATTTCTGAATGGGTCATCCTGCTTGCCGGCCTACTCACCGGTTATGCTCCTGAATCCAAATCTATCCAAAACCCAATGGCTCATTTCGATGTGAATCCAACTACAGACTCAAACTGTCTGCGAAATCTCTAACCATGAAAACTTGAATCAACTCATCATCTGAATCCAATGCACCCAACACAGCTAAAACAACACTACTAGAACTTCCTATGGTGCAAACAATCCGGTCGCTTCAATCCAGGTGACTAAGAAATATCTTCCTACCATGGAAAAATATCTTAGCATTGTACTTATGTAACCAATCCACACCTAGGATGATCCCAAAACCCAAAAATTTCAAACACATGCAAACTGCACTCAAAAGTATAACCTAACAGGTCAAACTCAAACTGGTCACACCACAACCCTAGAGTAGCATACCCCCTATTGGATTCGCAACTCTTAAGGAAGTAACTAATATGTGGGTTCAAGGTTAATCTTAACTATCAAACATTTAGATATAAAAGAATGAGATGCATCACTATCAAATAAAATGCTAACAGACATACCATATATCTGAAGCGTTCCTCCAAGAACCGATTGTAGGATCTATTTCACACTAGAAGGGCTGAATAGGGTGATACTACTACTACTAACAATAATTAATGTGGAAATATATAAAATAATTACAGCACAGATAATAGCAGAATAAAATCAGAAAAAGACCAACATAGATTTATCTTGCTTTGACAAAACCCTGCCTATGTGCTACCATCAAGGTTTCTACCAGAAATTAAGTAGTCAAATGCTTACGTAAACTTATGATACTCGCTAACGACCAACCTAACTCTATGCTCAAAACCCTACCACAATTCAGCCACTGAGTTGCGAATTCTCAAACTACACCACTGTAGTTCGTAACTTAGTCACACGAGTAGAAAGTTACATAAGTTTAAAAGAAAATTCCAAACTAAACAAAAAAAGACAAAAACAAAACCCTTTTTAATATATTAAGCCCAGTATACAAAGGCTGGCCCAAAATAAAAAAATATTCCCTTTAATTTCTTTTCTCTGTACAAAACTTCTGCTGATCCTTTCTTTCTTCATTCCTCTTTATAGGGTTTTGTTCGATTGAAGTTGCCGCTTCGATTGTGATCAATTGAGATTATAATTTCACTTGTTTCACTTCGTTAATTGATCACTGGCCTTGGTTGGCTTTCAGCAGCTCTAATTTTTCAAGCTCGAATCGATTGCTTGTTTTGATACCCTTGTTCCTCAATTAGCCTATTGCTTCAATTAGTGATCTTTGATTTGATTTGCAGCCACTTTAGTAACGAGTTTAAATGCTTCTTTGAATTAGTAAGTGATTTGCCTCTTTTCGATATTTGTCTATGCTCGATTTGATTATTCTTGAACTCATGAGTTTCTGCCAATGATGATGTTGGGTTTAAATAGGGAACGAAAACACTATATTCACTTTCGTATAATTCTATTTGAATTTTTCATGATTTTACTTGGCTGTGATTTTTAAATCAAATGATGGTATTTTATTTTTGACTTGTTTATGTCATATTCGGTTGGATTTGGTTCCGTTCTTTTTTAGCATTTGAATTCTTGAGGTAATCTAGACTTGTTCATTGTTAGCACCATAATTGGTCACTAACACCCAAAGAAAGATTTGTGTAGAGAGATTAATGAAGATAGAAAATTATAAGAGAGGAATATACGCAGAATTAATTGCAAAAACTAGAACAGCAGATTTATAGTTGTTCGGCGTAACTGCCAACGTCCACTTTGAGTTTAATCTTTATTACTTTTCTAAACAACTGAATATAGATATAATCCATACACCAACTACTCTAATGCAAATGCTAACTGAAAAAGAATAAGCCTTGAAAGCGGCAGAGTCTTCCCAGTGTTCTCAGAAAAAGGTCCCTTTCACTATGCCTCTGCCATTCTATTTATAGGCGAAGATAGGCTGGACTTCCCTCATGGGCCCAGGAACATGGTATCTCATCCCATAGAAGGTGACTTCTGCACACCGAGCTAGGAATGCCGAATGAGCCATGTCATGCGAGGAATGCCGACCGAGATTTTCCTGGTCGACCATCAAGTGAATCGAAGTAAACTTTTACTGAATGCCCTTACTTTGTTGTGGGATTGCCGAGCGAGGTAAGCCGAACGATGTATGAAGAACGACGACGCACTCACTCAAGGTTGAGTGTTAATTCTTCCCTTGAAGCCGAACGACATCCAAGCTGAAACAAAATGCCTATGCCGAACGACCTGCCTATGTCGAACGGTATACAAGCCGAGCCAGGGCTCCATGCCGAACGGTAATAAGGCCGACTGACGCGCCTATGTCGAACGGTAGATAAGCCAAGCCAGGGAATGCCAAGCGATGGAGTAATGACTCAAGAATGCCGATTGATAAAGTAATGACTCGAGAATGCCAAGCGATGAAGTAATGACTCGAGAATGTCGAACGGTACCTAGGTCGAGAGACATGTCCATGCCGAATGAGACTTATGCGTTAAGTGGTGCATTCAGTCAACAATCAGTATCTCATACCCAGGACAAGTAATTGGGTAACATTTTCCTCCCAAAGTGTACTATGAGAGTCGCTCATGATACATTTTGAATCCAAGGCAGGCCATCTCTGATGGGACGAGTTTCTTCATTGCAATACCATCTTCGATGTGTTTCGAGCGACGTACCGAGCCACTAGTTCGACATACCCACTACCGCTCGGTACGATCATTCAGCAAACCAATGCAATAGTACGACCGGGTCTACTGGTTAATGCCCATTGGCCTCCCCTTCTTCATATAAAAACTAAGACTTTTTCTTCTTTTCACTCTCACTACAACGCTACAGGACTTTTTTATCTACCTTCCCAAGAACTTCAGCTGCCTCCCTAACCTTCCCTTCCTACCTTGAGTCTAGCAAGCTTTCCCTACAGTTCCTCCCCAAATCAATTCTGAACGTCCTTCAATCTTAAACCTATCAGACCCTTAGGCTTCAATCGTCCTCTTAGGTAATGACTTCTCATTTAACGTTTTTTAAACCAGGAAGTTTAGCACGAAATTCTAATTCATGAATTTTCTTCTAATTATGGACGGTAGGAATCATGTAGGTGAGGAAGACGAATCGAGGTTTGAATATCCCCTAGAGTTGGAACTCGGTACGACCTTTACCAATTTCGAGTTTGTTGAAATGGAAAGGAGAACAGGAAGGGGACACCGGTGGTTTTTAGGTCGGAGGCCCCTGTTGGGTCACCAAGTGTGGGAATTAGGTTGTTAAAGTGTAACTAGATAGTTGATCGAGGTCGATCGCAACCCAGGAGCGAGGAAGAGGTGAGTGTTTAGGTAGGTTGGCGGTGTCTAGGTAAGCAAGTGGAATACCGGCCAAGTATGAAATAGTTGGCCCGGTGGTCTTCATATGAAAATGATGTTAAGGAGTTAGGAGGTAAGTGGGTCAGCATCGTTCGGTGTTAAGAATGAGTGGGTCGGTTAGCATTTGTTGAGAGCCAAGTAGACGATGATAGTCATTATCATTTTGTCTCGATCATGACATATGTCAGGTTCAACTACCTCCGACGCCTTATCATAGGACAATAAACACGGCCCAGAACTTAAGCAAGTAAGCATATCAAACGGATTCGAACCGATAACTTCATGATTAAAACAATAGTAAACACGAACATAAAATTTTGTCAATAGGGCGCCTTGAAGCTTGTCATGCCGCACTTTACTTTTCAGAACCCTAAGTTATTTATGTTCTTTGCACGAACCATCACATTAGTTCACAAACCATGCTGTTTGAAGATGTCTCGAAATTCTAGTTCTACTACAGTCTCGGATAAACCTGAGCTAAGTTTTTAACAATAAGCAGTGGGAACTTCAAATCCGTTGACAACTCCTGTACAGAATATCCCGAGTCCAGCGAATGCATCTGTTGACTCGTCCCCCGATGCTCTAGACGCAGCTATCATCCTAGACAATCCAGTTGATTCTAAAGCTTTTAGAATCAATGAAAACGCTCTCCGTCGACTATGCTCAATTCACGGAATTCCTTTTGATGATGTACTGGTTCCATCGGGACAAGATCATCCTCACCTACCCCCAGCCGGATATACCGCCTGCAACAAATTCATGTGTTGGGTTGGTACATGCCACCATTAAACTCCTTCCTTCGTGATGTGTTGTAATATATCGAGATCGCCCAGCACAATTACATCCCAACAGTCACGCGTTTATATATGGCACGTGCATTCTCTTCATGAGCATTATATTCAGGCTCCCTACTCCTGGCGACATCCATTATATTTATCGTTTCAAGAGGCGGTCCGACAGTCCATCTTTTGTATTCGTTGAGCCACATAACAAGTGCCAAATCCTGACTGGAGCATGGACAAAATTTGCCCAATATAAGCAGGAATGATTTTACGTGTGCTGTCCCCTCAGCTTTGCAAGGAGATGGATGGAAGGGAGTAAGTTTCTTTTCTGGACCAATACTTGTATTCGGCGCAGAGTGCTTCCTTTTTAAACCCTTTCTCTACTTTTGTAGGTATCAGCTCGCGTCCTGAAGGCTCTGAGTACTCTGAGGCCGTTGAAGCTATTCGAGCTGTTCCCCCGGAAGACTGGGATATCAGATCCATCATTTCCAATGAATCGCTCTCTAAATTTGGGCTATTGGCGGAAGATCGCCGAATAAGTCTTCCTCACGGCGTCACTATAACTGTATCTGCCTTGGGCAAAGGCAAAAGACAAGTTAGCCCTTCAACATGCGATGCCCCCGACACACCCAAGGAGGGCGAGATTAGAGAGACTGCGGTGTCAGACACACTAAGTGAGAATGTAAGTCCTGCTCGGGAACCGGTGGTTGAGGCATATGGCACTGATGTTGCGTCTTCCCTTCGAAGGGAAAAAAGAAAATAGCGTACAAACTGAGGAAGAAGATTGTTGGTGGAACCTCAGTGGTCATAATCACTCCAGTGGAAAAAGAGTCTTCTCCTCAACACTTAGTGGGTTCATTGAAAGGCTTATCTAACCTCACCATTCCCGACGAATTGCTTAACTATGGCTTCAATGATCCAGAAGCCCTAAAACTTCATTCGCTTGTAAGAGGCAGTGAAGGCGTTCAAGCCTATAATCACGGAGAAAAAAATCTAATAAGTAAAGCCAAAGAAACCGGTCCATCGGGAGGAAACACTAGGACACACACAATGACACTTACATTACATCTTGCACTTAAATTTTAGTCATCATGTGATTTTGGCTAACTCGTGTTTACTTAATTTCCATGCAGGCGATATGTGACGCTCCCCATGGATTTGACCGCCTTTGTGGGTCATCTATTTTCCATCACTCTGGCTAGGTTTCGGGCTTTGGAAAATGTTGGGATCGACATGACGACAGTGATAGGGACTATCGCTCCCGGGACTCATCGTCTCGAAAGAAAACTTACTATTATTCTTCATACTATCACGATCCTCCCTCTTATCTGGAGCAAGGCAAGGAGAAATCTAGTCACAAGGGGTCCCAGTCTGATACTCCTCGTGATCAACACTCGGGTTCATCCAACACCAGGAAATCCTAGGAACCTAGCAAAAAACTCTAGTCCCTAGACAAACTCCTTCTGCCCTCACACATGATCCGTCGAAAGCGTAAAGGCTAACCGAGTTTAAGGCCACATTCCCAAAAATATGCTTTGATGGTCTAAAGTTTCTTCCAGCGATTCATCACATTCCGGGGGACGTCAAACAAAGTGCCATGCTTGCAACAATGATGTCTACGTTTAACACGATGCATTTGTTCATTTGGCAGAGAAAGTGTCAGAAGTCTCCATCGAACGCCAACATGAAATTGATTGTCTAAAGCTCAAAGCCATCCACAACAAAGACATCATTAAAGCCTAGGATGAAGAGCTTTTCTCATACAAGTCTTAACTTGAAACTGCTCAGAAAAACGCCAAAGACACAACTAAGGTAGTTAGTCATCTAGAGGCCACGTATAAGAAAGAGATTGACGAAGCGATTCAACGCTGCGGTGCCTTAGAATTAGAGAAAGACTCCGTTCAGAAGGAGAGGGATGCATTTGCTCAACGAATCAAGGAGTTGGAAAAGCTACTTCTCAAGGAGAAGGAAGAAAAAACTGCTGCTCAGGAGGAGTCACAACATACCGCGATGAGATTGTTACCACACGGCTCCTGAAGACAAAGCTTGACGACGAACTCTCCAAATGTAACAACCCTGTATTTTGTGATTATTTTAATTGTATATTTTAATTATTTTAATTGAATTTCTGATTTAAAAGCTTTACTTTATTTATTTGAAATGGATAAATTTTGTTATTTTAAATATAAACTTTGATTTTGATATGAATTATCATACCAAAACATGACTAAATAGAATATTTTACAAAAAAGTGTATTTTGGTCAACATGGTCAAACTTTGACTTTTATATTTAAAAGTTTGAAAATGTGAATTTTATCATTTATTATGAAAGTAAAATAAAATTTTAAGAACACTGCTTTTCATTTCGTTGAAATCTGATTTATAATGTGAAAGTTGTGCCTTTTTAAATATTGTGTGAAATTTGCTGTATTTAACGAAAATTGTTTATTTTAAATTATATAGATAATATTTTGTTTCGTCATGTAATATTCTAATTTATATTTATATGGATAAAATAACATGTATTGTATATAATTTTGGTTTTAAAAATTATTAAAAGTATACTTGACATTTTCCAGTGTCAGTTGTATTTTGTTAAAATTTCTAATTTCCAGCTTCGAGTAATTTAAGGAATTCTTTATTTATTTTTCTATTTTTCAAGATCTTATTTTATTCTCATTTCCGCTTTATTTTGTTCCTCATTTATTTTATTTATTTGACTTTTATTTTTTTTAAAGTGAAATAGAAATTTTCTAAGGCTAGTGATATTTTATTTGTAAGTTTTAAGTCCTGTTTCCAATTTTTAAACAATTTCTTTAGTTCTTTTTCTATTATCTTTAATTTAAATTATTTATTTTATTTTAGAAATGATAAATGAAGTATTTTAGTTCAAAATTTTGTTTTAGAATATTTTTAAAATAAAATAGAATTTTTCTAAAGCTTGTGCCGATTTAATTGTAATTTTTGAACTTTGTTTTCAATTTTTAAGCAATTTCTTTAGTTCCTTTTGCATTTTCTTTACAATTTATTATTTATTATTATTTTATATTACTTTTCTTCGGTTTTAAATTTATATTTACTGATTTTATTTGTTTTTTTATTTTGAATTAAAGAAAAAGAAATATGAAAGGTTTAAATAGCTTTTAACCTAAGACCTTTCATTTGCCTTAAACTCTTCATTTCCATAACTCATCTCATCAATTCCTTTAGCCGTGCACTTTTCAGTTCTTAGCCGTGTATTCATGTTATTTCTCATGCATAAAACTTTCATCTCACGTCTCCACTCGCGGCTCAAATATTTTGGTAATGTCTTCCTCCTTGTTTTCTTCCATTTTCTTCTTATTTTTCTTACAATTTGCCTTGTCTTCTCATGCTTGTTTGCTCGGCTACCACTACATAGTCATGGCCACCACCTCCTACGCCTCTTCCCTTCATCACCACCAGCTACCCCTCTGATCTTGACCAAGGTCGAACCCATCATGATGACCAAACCCCTCAAAAATGCAACCTAAAGCAAAAAACCATGCTAGTTTGACCACTTTGGCCTCATCTACTTCAACCACCACCATAACCACCACCATAGGCCAACACTAATTCACTGACCAGACCACCACACAACACTCCAGCCACTGACCTGACTGTAGCATCCACTGGCCGAGCCCAAGGACCCATGGCCGAACCACTTTGATGAACCAAAACCATGTTATGTTGCATAAGCCTCTTCACCTTCATGCTTTGTATCCTCCACCACGTCAATGCCTTGTAACCGTGAATTCTTGTGTCCATACCTGAGCTAAAGCATGTCCAAACCTGAACCAAAACATTTTCTAAGCTGTGCAAGAAAATGTAGAAAGCAAGGCAAAAGATTTGACATTCAAATCTCTTTTCATTTATAAGTTACATCATTTCAAAGTATATTGAATTTTTATTTGTTTTGATGTTTGTTTTGGGTTGTAACACAAGATTTGTAGCTTGGATTCACTCTCCACTCAAGTCCGTAGTCTTGTCATAGTGCTCTTGTTTCCGTTGTGTCAGTTGTGTTGCAATCTCCAACATTTAGAGGTGAGTAAATCTCACCTGACATTCATACTTATGCAATTATGTGAATTGACAACAATTGAATGTGTAGAATATTATGATATGTTATAACTGCCTGTGATTATTAATATATGATGTTAAACCTGCTTATTTACACGTCATATCATCTATTACTGTTATATGTTGTTGACTGTTCATTTATATCTGTTTATCACACTTCAAGTTCCCTGTAGATTAGAAATCACTATGGGTTGAAATGATACATACCCGAATGGACTTTAGAATAGGGAAAAATCATTATGTGCTGAAATGATAGGCCTGAATGGTTTTTAATTATTTATTTTTACTTGGGACTGCGAGTTTGAAATGATAGAACCTGGATTTTTCTTTGTAAATTACGGATTGAAATGATATATATCCGTATACTTGACCTAGATTAGAAAACTATATACATGCCCGTGGTTATTTTATAAAGTATTTTGAATATATTTTTTATGTATTCTTAAAAGTGTAAATTTATGAAAATTTGATTTAAATTGTATTCTTAATGTTTAAATAAAGAAATTTTGATTTTTCTATAAGTTAAAAATGTTGAATAATTAAATGATTAAATTAAAATTTTGAAATATAACTTAAATTTCGAAATTTGGACTTTGGCTTTTAAAATTACATTTAAGTTATATAAATAAAATTTTAAGTGGTTTAAAATTTAAATTTATGATAATTTAATTTAAATAGATTTTTAAGTGTTTTAAATAAAGGATTTATGATTTTTCTATAAGTGGAAATGTCAAATAAATAAATGGTTAAATTGAATTTTTGAAATATAACTTAAGTTTGTAAATTTGGAAAATTTTGGTTTTAAAATGGTATTTAAGTTATATAAATAAAATGAAAATTTAAATATATTTGGAAAAGGGTAAATATGATAATTTGATTAAATTTGAATTTAAGTGATTTATTAAAGTATTATTGATTTTTCTATGAATTTAAATGGTTAAATAAATGAATGCTTAAAAGTGAAATTTTAAAATATAAATATACTTGGAAATGTGAAATTTGGTTTAATTAAAGGTTTTTAGTCAAATGAAATCAATGTGAAACGTAGTTTAATTTGTGAAATGGAAATTTAAAATTTAAGTGTTAAAAAATTGCGCATGTGAAGGAAAGGAAATTATACACTTGAATTTGTTAAGTAAATTTATTTAAAAATTTGATTTATTTATAAGAAATTTATTTTATAAAAAAAATTATATGTTAAAGGTATGTCAATAAACATTTTTGAATGTTAAAATATGATTTTTATAATGTTTAAATGGTTTAAATTGAAGTTTATTATTTTTGGAAATTGAATAATTTTTGAAAGTATAATTCCTCCACTTTTAAATGGTTTAAATGAATTAATTTGATGGATATAAATCATTTTAAAAGGTGATTTGAACGGATAATAAATGAATGTTATCTTGAATTTAGAAGGTATTTAAAGTTGAATATTTGGATTTGAACTTATAAGAATGATTTGAAATAAAGTTTTGAAAGATATGATATTTTGATATTTAAATGATTTAAAAATGAAGTTTTGAATGATATGATATTTTGATATTAAAATAATTTGGAAATGAAGCTTTGAGAGATATGATATTTTGATATTTAAATGATTTAAAATGAAGTTTATTATTTTTGGAAATTGAATACTTAATTTGAAAGTATAATAACTCCACTTTTAAATGGTTTAAATGAATTAATTTGATGGAATATAAATCATTTCAAAAGGTGATTTGAAAGGATAATAAATGAATGTTATCTTGAATTTAGAAGGTATTTAAAGTTGAATATTTGGATTTGAACTTATAAGAATGATTTGAAATAACGTTTTGAAAGATATGATATTTTGATATTTAAATGATTTAAAAATGAAGTTTTGAAACATACGATAATTTGATATTAAAATGATTTGGAAATGAGGCTTCGAAAGATATGATATTTTGATATTTAAATGATTTAAAAATGAAGTTTTGAAGGATATGATATTTTAATGTATTAAAATGATTTGAAAGGAAGTTTGAATAGATATGATAATTTAATATATTGAAATGATTGGAAATGACTTGATATTTATTTTGATAAATATTTGAATTTGAAAGATATGGTATATTGATATATTTAAATAGTTTGGAAATGATTTAATCTTTATTTTGATAAAGATTTGGATTGAAATGATATTTTATTTTGAAGTATAAATATTATTTTAAAGTTATAACCACGAATTATAATAACGATTGGTTGGCAAAGAGATCGAGATCAGATATGGGCATACTCTCCGTCGATACCGAAAACAACTTTGACAACCGTGTACGCGGTGGAGATTCCAGAATGAAACAGGATGGTGGCGACGTTCTTGAGGTATGTTACGTGGACCTAACTCCTATGAGTTGGCATAAGGTGGAAGAAATAGGAGCGGTCTCGGGCCAAAAAAGGTAGCTCCTCTGGTCAGACGCATTTCTTCGGTACCATTCTATTGCTTTTGTGATTGTTTGGGCGCCCCTTCGATTTTTGAGACTGTGTTCCAAGGTGGGCGTATGTGGCTGTTGTGTTACCACCAGCCCGAGTGTCGTAATTGGTATATCTACCCTGGCATTGCCTTGTGTGCCGTGTCACCTACCGTATCGAGCCTTTACTACGAGTTTCTATTTGTGTCGTACCTATGCAGTATCTTCTCACAGTCTCCCGATCGGGAGATATGCAGGTACTGTATAGACTATTGGCATTATTTGTGTTAAGGGGAATAATGGGTCACTCCTTAATGCTATTTTAAAGTAAGTTTATTTTACTATTAGACATTATTATAATAGCGCAATATTACTACATAGTAAATAGTTTGACGGATCCTTAGGGGATGGGCGGTCCCAAGCATCCTTTATGTTACTTGTATCTTTACTACAGTTCACTTGAGTTGGTTTACATTATGTAAGTATGTATGTCCTAACTTGAGTGTTTGTATTTTTATTTACGCTCGGGTTAGCCTGAGTATTCACAGATTTAGATTTCCACTTTATAGAGATTGGAATCGCTGGAGATTTTCTACTTGTCTAATTTTATCTGTTTTATCCTTTTCAGTCTGTTGTTCCTTTTCAGCTCTTATATTAGTAGACTTCTATGTATTGAGACTTCTTTTGTGCTTTATTTCTTCTGTTGTATCTTATGTAACTTTGATATATTTATATAGTAGCTTCATGAACTACTATCTCTTTTACTTCCTCTGCATTATTAAATACTATGTGTCTGTGATTATTTATTTACTGTATATTATAAGATTTGCCAAATTTTATTTACAACGCGGTATTTTGAGCAATTCAAGTCCGACATGTGCGGATGCGAATGGTTGAAAATACTGTGTGTGACACCAAAGTTGAGAGGCTGAATGATGAAGCTCGTAAGGAGGGCAAAAGAATAGCATCCACGGAGATTTATTCTCACCTTGAGGCGGCTTCGGAGGTTGGAAGGGAGGAAATCAAGTGCATTTTTGATCTGTTTATAGCCGAGTATAATGCTCAAGTTCTCATGCATCGCGACTTAACATTCCTCGGCGAGGGTTACCTCGAATCTCTAGCCGAAGCATGGGAGACTTTGATAAAGATTAAAAAGAATGAGTCGGGCGCTGCAGAAGTTGACAAAGAAGCTTTAGTGAAGGAATTTCTCCAAGGGAATGAGCCTTTGCACTTGTCTGCAGCGAAAGCTCTTTATAGTAGAGATTGTTCCTCGTCAAAAGGAAAGAACGACATTGCCGGTCCGTCCGGAACCTAAGCTCCAGCTCCTTCCCCTACTCAATCGATTTGTCGCCCTGCACTTGATCCCTTCGAGTAGCACGTTGGCTATGAACCAGAAGATTCTGGCCTTGATATTCATGTTCTATTTCCCATTCCAGAGGGCGAAACTCCCTGGACAGTTAAGAGTCAGCCAGAAACCGGTACATAACTTGTCTTTTCAAAGCTCAAAAGACCATCGTTTTCGGCGAGTAGTTAATGTATTCTAACATTTGTCTCTCATGATCTCGTGTAGGCCGTTCTGATCCTGAGCCAACTCCAAGGAGTGATGACTCCACGGAGAAGAAGGAGAAGACGAGTGAGGCCACTCAAGAGGGAGAGATTCCCGGTCCTGATGCTCAAGTGATTGAGGCGCTTGACAAGGACAAGTCTAAAAACTCACCACTCGTCGAAGAAATTTACGAATTTAAGATTACAGGCGCCTCTAGACATACTTTAAAAGTGAGCATTAAGGAACAACTTGCGGAAGAGAAAAAGAAGAAAGTTGAGACCAAGGTCGAGCCCCAAGTAGTGGAACTAAATGACCCTTTGAACAGGCCTGTGAAGGTTATTCTCCCTTGGGGGTCCAGGCCACTGGAAGTTCCTCTTCCTTCCTCGGATTTTATTTCCCCATCAAGTAAAGCATCCAAACGAAACGCATGGGGGAGGAGTCTTCTGAGAAAATGAGGAAGGAGAAGAAACCAAAGAAGTCGTTGTTACACTCGTTCAACGTGAGTTAGCCTAGTTTATGTAATTATTTTTATTTATTTTCTTAGCCAATGTAAATAAATATTTGACTCCGAGTTTTGGAGGGATTGTAGTGGAACCTCATTTTGGATTGATAAATAAAATTTAGTTTCTTTGTCTTTCATATGACTTTTATTGTTCAGCTTACCGTATAACTGTGGTCGAAATCCAAAATATCGTGAGGTACATAAGCCCCAATTCATTTCCATATGAATTGTAGATCCTCTATTTCATGCGTCAGGTGCTTAGAATATTTTTTAATCCGCACTCTGGAGACTCAGAGTTCTCCAGTCCACATTCTAGGGACTTGGAGATTTCTCAAGTCGTTTATAATCTATTCTACACTCCGAGGACTCAGAGTACTCCAGTCCGCACTCTGGAGACTTGGAGATTTTAAGTCGTTTATACTCTAGTCCGCACTGCGGGGACTCAGAGCACTCTAGTTCACACTTTGGGGACTTGGAGATTTTAAGTTGTTTATACTCTAGTACGCACTCCGGGGATTCAGAGTACTCCAGTCCGCACTTTGGGGAATTAGATATTTTAAGTCGTTTATGCTCTAGTCCGCACTTCGGGACTCAGAGTACTCCAGTCCGCACTCTCGGGACTTAGAGATTTTAAGTCGTTTATGCTCTAGCCCGCACTTCGGGACTCAGAGTACTTCAGTCCGCACTCTAGGGACTTAGAGATTTTAAGTCGTTTATACTCTAGTCCGCACTGCGGGGACTCAGAGTACTCCAGTCTACACTGCGGGGACTTAGAGATTTTATGTCGTTTATACTCTAGTCTGCACTCTGAGGACTCAGAGTACTCCAATCCGCACTCTGGGGACTTAGGAGATTTTAAGTCGTTTATACTCTAGCCTGCACTTCGAGGACTCAAAGTACTCCAGTCCGCACTTTGGGGACATGGAGATTTTAAGTCGTTTATACTCCAGTCCGCACTCCATGGACATAGAGTACTCCAGTCCGCACTCCGGGGACTTGGAGATTTTAAGTCTTTTACACTCTAGTCCGCACTCTGGGGACTCAGAGTACTCTAGTCCGCACTTCGGGGACTTGGAGAATTTTTTAATTTTTTGTGCGCTTTCGTACGTCACACAGAATAATGTAACTTTAGTTTTTTTCCCATAGAATTATCACACACGGAAACATCAATAATTCATGGAAAAGATGGCTTCAAGCCTTTATTAATGAAAACAAACTAAATCGTCTTATTATATGCCGAAAACTAAGAATCAATGAAATAAAAATATACTAGAAATAATTGCAACAAAAACACGAAAGAAACAGACTAAGTATAATAATGCCGTAGATGCTCGCTATTCCATGCTCGGGGGAGTGTCGCGCCATCAACGATCGCTAGCTTGAAAGTTCCCTCTCCAAGCCTCCGTTCAATGACGAATGGACCTTCCCATGTGGGATTCATATGCGATGGGACCGGGAAAACTCATTTCAAAATGAGATCACCCGCATCAAAGGTCCTCGGTCGGACTTTTTCATTATAATATCGACGACTCGGTGTCTATATGCAGCCGCCTTTAAAGCAGCTTCTTCACATTTTTCATCACCGAAGTCCAGTGATTCCAGTAAAAGATCCTGATTCGGCTTAGGGTCATAATGAGTTACTCAATGTGAAGGAACTTTAAGTTCCACGGGTATAACAGCTTCCGTGCCATATGCCAATGCGAATGGAGTGTGGCCAGTCGTGGACTTGTGGGCGGTTCTGTAAGCCCAAAGTGTTGTTGGAAGTTCATCCACCCACTTGCCTCTAGCCTTTTCCAAACGTTTTTTCAATATGGACTTGATTATTTTGTTCATGGCTTCTACTTGTACATTGGCTTTTGGATGAGCAACTACTGCAAACCTTTTTTCAATGCCATACTTTTGACAAAATTCTTTGAACTCTCTGCTTTCGAACTGAGTTCCGTTGTCTGTAATGATAGTCGATGGGAGGCCAAAATGGCATATAATGTTTCATGCAACGAAATTAATGACCTTCTTGGTAGTGATTGTGGCTAAGGGCTCTGCTTTTGCCCACTTGGTAAAGTAATCGACCTCAACTATTGCGTATTTTGTACCACCTTTGGATATGGGTAAAGAACCGAATATATCGATTCCCCACATTGCATATGACCAGGGACTAACCATTTGTGTGAGTTCCATTGGCGAAGCTCTTAGGATTTTTGCATACTTCTGGCATTTGTCACATCTCCTTACGTAGTCTGCAGCATCCCGATTTACAGTTGGCCAATAGTATCCATAGCGGAAGATCTTCTTTGCTAACGTCTGCCCCCCAGTATGGTCACCACATTCTCCTTCATAGACTTCCTTCTGGACTTGTTTTATCTCATTATGGGCTATGCACTGGTGTACGGGGGTCAAGAATTCCTTTCGATACATTATTCCGTCCTGCATTACATATTGCGAAGCTTTATGAATGACTTGTTGTCTTTCGCTCTTTCTTCGGGCAAGACCCCGTGTAGCAAGTATTGCTTGAACGGAGACATCCATGATTCCTTCTCGATTTCTGTTTCTAATATGAAATCTATCTCCATCACATTTATATTCAGAGCATGTAAGGTTTTGATGGGAACCAATCCCATTTGTTGTGTATTGCCAGTACTTGCAAATTTGGCCAATGAATCGGCTTCAATGTTTTGTTCACGCGGTACATGCGAAATATCATAATATTCTAGATCTTCTAACAGCTCTTGAACCCGTGCAAGGTATGGGGAAAGTCTCGGTCCCTTTGCTTGATAGTCCTCCCGCACCTGGTACACCACCAATTGTGAGTCACAAAAGATTTCAACCGATTTTACTCCTAGTTCCCTGATAAATTTCAAGCCAGCAATCAATGCTTCATACCCGGCTTCGTTATTTGTAGCTAGAAAATTAAGCTTCAAAGCGTAACAAATTGATCGATTTTTGGGAGTTACAAGAACTAGACCAGTCCTAGAGCAACGATCGTAAGATGCCCCATCGGTGTACAGTTTCCATCGAATGGGGGAAATGACATCATGACTGTTTAGTTCGTATGGCATGGTGAACTCAGCAATAAAGTCTGCTAGCGCTTGCCCTTGTATGGCCTTTCATGGCGGGTAGGTAATATCGAACTGACTCAACTTCATATTCCATTTTAACATCCTTCCAAAGGTTTCAGTCGTTAGAGTACCTAATGCAAGGGTTGATCGGTATAAACACTGATCGAGTGCGCCTGAAAGTACGGACGAAGCTTGCATGATGCAATCACCATGCAGTAGGCCAGTTTCCCAATCTTAGGATAATTTCTTTCTTCCCCATTAGACGTTTACTGATATAGTAAGCCATATTTTGAACTCGGTCCTCCTCGTGAACCAAAGCCGTACTGATAGCAAGCTGGGATACATCCAAGTACACATACGGTACTTCATGGTCTATAGGATTCGACAGCACCGGGGGACTTTCCAAATGCCTTACCAAAGCTTGGAATTCATCCTCACAGTTGGGAGTCCATTCGACATTTCTCTTTCCTTTCTTTATTACATCAAAGAAGGGAATACACTTATCTATGGCTTTGGATATGAATCGACTCAGAGCGGCCACTTTTCCGTTCAGGCTTTGTACTTGCTTTATAGTTTTGGGCACTTGTATGTCCTGAATAGCTTGAATCTTTTTCGAGTTAGTTTCAATTCCCCACACATTAACAATGAAACCCAAAAACTTCCCTGATGCAGCGCCAAAGGAACACTTCAAAGGATTGTTTTTCATTCCATAATACCTGAGTATATCAAACATTTCCTCTAAGTCTCGAATGTGGTTGTTTGACTGCCGTGACTTCACGAGCATGTCATCCACATAGACTTCCACTGTTCTACCTGTCTGGTCTTTAAACATTCGATTCACCAGATGTTGATAACTCGCTCCCACATTTTTCAATCCAAAAGGCATCACTATATAGCAATATAGCCTGACATCTATGACAAAACTGGTGTGTTCTTGGTCTAAAATGTGCATCGAAATTTGATTATATCCCGAGTACACATCCATAAATGACAGTAACTAGTGTGATGCTGTTGAGTCGACCAGCTGGTCAATCCTAGGTATAGGAAAACTATCCTTAGAGCATGCTTTGTTCAGATCAGAGTACTCTATGCAGGTTTTCCATTTCCTGTTTTCTTTTCTCACTAGCACGGGGTTAGACACCCATTCAGGGTAAAGGGCGTCGTGGATGAACCTATTGGCTGTGAGTTTGTCCACCTCCTCTTTGAAAGCAGCGGACCTCTCCGGGTCCATGCCTCTCCTTTTCTGCTTTACTGGTATGTATCTCGGGTCTATGTTCAATATATGACTCGTAATAGCGGGAGAAATCCCGCACATATCAGAATATGTCCAAGAGAAAACATCCAAATTCGCTCAGAGGAAGTCAGCGAGATCCTCAGTCATTGAGGGGTCAAGTTGTGATCCAATCTTAAGTACACGCGATGGGTCATCTCGGCTGACTGGTATGTCAATCGTCAGTTCAGCCAGTGCTGCTTTTGCTTCCCTGGGTTCCTCATCATCATATCTCGATCTATGTCACTGTAGATACGATCATGTTGCCCGATCCAGGGCTCGGGAACTACTTGTCAATTTCCAGTGACTCGGGTGCGGACGGAGCTATCCGCAACCTTTCCTTTCTCTCTTCATTGGGCCTCTCTCAGCTCAGCCACATAACATGCATGACCGGTCACCTGATCGCCATGCACCACACCAATTCTTTTGTTTTTCGGAAAGTTCAAAGTTAAACACCAAGGGGCCAAAGTTGCCCTAAACTATGCCAAGGCCAGTCGACCCAGATACACATTGTATAGAGAATCGATATCCAAAACAATGAAAGGTAGGATTCGTACCCTCCTACGTTCATCTTGTCCGGTTTCAACTGGCAGTTCAATATAACCCACTACGTCAGTAGCTGCACCATTAAAGCCATAGATACGGGCTTTAGATGGTTTTAAATCCTTTGTCTCCATCTTCATTTAGTCATATGCTTCTTTGAATATGATGTTAACAGAACTTCCACAATCAACCAAAATTCTTTTCAAATATGCTAGCCCGATTGTCGAGGAGATGACCATCGGGTCGACTGTAGGAGCCTCCACCTGATCAACATCTCTGCTCCTAAATACTATGTCGTCTACCAACGATCGCTGCTGCTTAGCTGGAGATCCATCTTCTATATTCGAACAACATTGAAAATCTTCGTGCTTTAAGGAATTGGCATAACGCTTCATTTCTTGCCAATTTTTGTCTGTCGGATGAGGTCCACCAACTATTGTGTTTACGACCAGTCTACCTACAATTCGAGTAGGTTCCTCTAGATGGCATGGAGCTTGCTCACGACCGGGGTCTGATGTTCCTTGTCTACCTTCTTGAGGGTTGTTGACAAATTCCTGCAACTTTTTCTGCCGAATCAACTTTTCTATGGCATCGTATTAGTGTCTACACTCCTCGGTATTGTGCCCGTAAGTCTCATGGAGCGGCAGTACTTCCCAATCCACTTTTGTTCCTCGGTGGATTCTTTCGGGCGTGACTTTCAGTATTGAAAAGTGTTGCATGTTGATAGATAAATATTTTCCAAAGAGCATTCAGGGGAGTGTATTCATTGTAAGGTAGAATCCTTGGTTCGTTTTCCTGCTTCCCTTTTCTTCTCGGAATTTCCTCCTTTGGACCCTTTAGATTGCCTAGGCTTGTTCTGGACATTGACCTAGATTTTCCTCGAGTTATCGTCGGATTATTTCATAGCGATGTTGCTCTTCACAGCCTCCTTGCCCGGCCCTCGTGCATTATCTCGCCTCGTCCACATGACTTCCTCCCTTCTTATGAATTGATAAGCCTTTGAATAAAAACACTCTAGCATGATCAGAGCTTTTCCTGCCAGCCAATCGCCAAACTCCGAAACCGGATTTAACCCTTGCATGACAGCTATCAAAAAGGCATAGTCATTTGGGTTGCTAACTTTAGTAGTCGCAACATGAAATATCTGTAAGTACTCCTTCAATGATTCCTCTGGAGCCTGAATCACGTGGACAAGGACATCACGTCCTTAGGACAAGTAGCATGAATCCTGAATTTCTCCAAAAATTTTGTCGCCAATTCATCAAAGCTGGATATAGACTATGGAGGATGCCAGGTGAACCACATGGCAGCAATCTTAAATAAAGTTATCGGGAATCATCTACACTTAGTTGCATCATTATCCCTAGCTGAATCCATCATCCACTCATACCTTGTCACATGCTTTTGGGGATCGGTCTTCCCTTCATAAGTCGGAATAGTCGGCATGTTAAACTTTTTGGGGTACTCGGCCTGTAGAATAGTATCTGTGAATGGAGTATGACTCCTGGATATCCCTCAATCATCATTGGTTAAGCCTTGATTTTCTCTCATCGACTGTCTAACTATAGCCGATAGGTCCAGGGTTTGAATGGAAGATGAAAGGTTGGAATCTATCCCACGAGATCGTTCTAATTGGTGTCTCCTCTGCTGGCGTTCTCCCAAACGTGTATCTTAGTGACCAGCTTCATTATGACCTTGGTGGGCCGACCCTCTAGCTTCCACTCGCGCTCCAGATTATAAGTTTTCTGCTCCAGCTTGGGTGTGGTTTTCGAAGTGTAAGCGATCCCTAGTTGCTCGATCAGCAACATCTGCTTGTGTTGTTTTAGTTCTACGATGTTTATGCCCGGTAGGTTATCAGACGAAGTTGAGCTGTCGAATGAAGAGTAAGGAGCAGGGCTACCTCCAACATTCTGATGCTGTTGTTGAGTGTGCAGAGTCATAAGGTTGGCGTTAGCCTGAATCTTTTTGCTAAGTTGTCTCTTGCTTTCCACGGGTTCTCTCATCAGGTTGTTGAACTCCGTTCTGGTGAAAGCTTCCATTTGGCTTTGGGCGGTGGCAGTCCCTGCGCCCGGATTAAATTGTCGGTTGCTTGGTCCTACTTGTTGGACGCTAGTAGTCTCGTTGACTTCTGCATTGTGCGAGGCTGATCTGGTACGAGGTCTTCCCATTATAGAGTTATTGGTAGAAAGTCTGAGTAGAATCATTGGGCTTCCTGCGAAAGACTTGGATATCCTTGGGGGATTTCTTCAATCCAGTAGCTACAAAGTAGATCCTAATGACTTGAGAATGCGGTTCTCAGTGAAAGCACCAAAATATTAGCACCAGAATTGGTCACTAACACCCAAAAAAGATTTGTGTAGAGAGATTAATGAAGATATAAAATTAAAAGAGAGGAATATACAAAGAATTACCTGCAAAAACTAGAACACCAGATTTATAGTGGTTCAGCGTAACTGCCTACGTCAACTTTAAGTTTAATCTTTATTGCTTTCTAAACAATTGAATACAGATAAATCCATACACCACCTACTCGAATGAAAATGTTATCTAAAAGAGAATGGTTCTTGAAAGCAGTAGAGTCTCCCCAGTGTTCTAAAAAAAGGTCCCTTTCACTGTGCCCCTGCCCTTCTATTTATAGGCGAAGATAGGCTAGGCTTCCCTCACGGGCCTAGGAACAGGGTATCTCGGCCCACAGAAGGTGACTTCTGCACACCGAGCCAGGCATGCAAAAGAGCCATGCTATGCGAGGAATGCCGGTCGAGAATTGCCTAGTCGACCATCAAGTGACTCGAAGTAAAGTTATGTCGAATGCCCTTACTTTGTTGTGGGATTGCCAAGCGAGGTAAGCCGAACGATGTATGCCGAACGAAGACACACCCATTCAAGGTTGAGTGATAATTCTTTCCATGAAGCAGAATGACATCCAAGCTGAAAAAAAATGCCTATGCTGAAAGACCTGCCTATGTCGAGCAGTATACAAGCCGAGCTAGGGGTCCATGCCAAACGGCACTAAGGCCGAGTGACGCGCCTATGTCGAATTGTAGATAGGCCGAGCCAGGGAATGCCGAGTGATGGAGTAATGACTAAAGAATGCCGAGCGAAGAAGTAATGACTCGAGAATGCCGAGAGATGAAGTAATGACTCGAGGATGCCGAGCGATGAAGTAATGACTCGAGGACGTCGAGCGATGAAGTAATGAATCGAGAATGTCGAACGGTACCTAGGCCGAGCGACACGTCCATGTTGAACGAGACTTATGCGTCAAGTGGTGAATTCAGGTAACCAATCAGTATCTCATGCCCAAGACAAGTAATTAGGTAACATTCATTTTCATGTTACTTCTGCAAGTTGAATTCTTTTCTGACTTTGACTTGATGACTTCATTCAAACTGCTACCTTGATGACCCATGGCTTCTAACCATTTCATTGTTGAACCATACTTGCTGTCACACACTCCTGAAATGTTGAAATTGAAGTTTTCATATTTGTGTATACTGCATATAAAGTTGTATATGCATTGTTGCATTACTGTCACATTGCTATCTCCTCTGTTGCATTGGTTTTCAGACTTTGAGTCAGTGCATATAAACTTGTATGCTTGTGGATAGTCTGTGTTTCGTACGTGTGCATACCCATGTTGATATGTTGATGTCTGAAACTTGTTGTCATTTTGGTAGTGGTCTGGGTTCGCTGATGTGTTGAGCCTGATCTGGTATGGTCTCATAAGAGCTGGTCTGCATTTTGTATTTATGGCTTCACGAGTCTATTAACATGTGATCTGGTATCTTCTGCATGTTATCATGTTGTTTGTCACTTGTTGACCACTTGAGATCTACACTATACACTCTATTTATTATTTTCACCCATTTGTATATTTTGTTTGAAGGCTTGTTGTATGTTGGTTTTCCAATGATTGTGGTCGAGTTTGGTTGTTGTTTTGCATTATTATTCTGTAATCTTGTTTGGTTACATGATCCGGTATTCATGTTTAGTTGCTGTGCGCTGCATATATGTGTTGTCTCTATGCACTTGTATCATGTGGTCTGGTTTCTTCCCCTGTCCTCATATGTTCATGTATGTTTGCTAGTTACTCTTGGCGTCTAGATTGTTGCATCATAATGTCTGTTGCCTTGTACATGTTTGGTTGCTTTGAACTTCAAGTGCTTGCTTGTGTGTCTGCACTTGATCACTGCTACATGTCTTTGAGTCTGCTTCCAGTTACCATTTTAAACTGCTTGCTTATTCACTATCTACATTTATATGTATATATCGTGTGAGTTACTTGCTACTTCTTCAAGTCTAGTTTGTGTAGTTCCTTTGTGTAGAGGCAGTTTCATTGATTTGATGCACTTGCTATAATCCTTATGCTTCACTTTGCTATAACCATTCAATTCGCCACTTTATGTTAACTACACTTTCTTTTGGTTGTATGGATTTGTATGGGTTCATCCCTTCATAGCATTGTCGTCTTTGATTTGTGCACTGATTGTGTATATTTGAGTCCAGCCATTGTATTGAATGTTCATGTTTACCAATGTCTCTTGGCTGAAATTTGGGATGCTGAGGCAGTGCACACGTGTACGTATACACATGTGTATATGCAGGCTCAAGTGTATTAGAAACTTGGTGACTTGTTTTCGTATTGCACCTGAGTTAAATCCAACTTTAGCTCGGGTTTGACCTTGTGCTCACCTGTCTCTTAGTTCTAAGATGCAAGTGTATATCGGATTGGATGGCCTTGTGGCATGTATAGTGATACACTGTGCATATCACAAGTTTGTCATGTAGATGAATTCAAAAGATATAAATGGTGAACAACCCAAATAACTGAGGCAAATAACATTTTCAAAAACACATTTTATTTTGTATTGCAAAATATTTTCTTTTTCAATTTTACTACGTCAATTGTTTATTTTGCAGATAACTTAGATTATGGATTCAAGCTGCAGTATAGTTGAAGAACAAATACGAGTGAATGAGTGATATGTAGTGAGGTGAAAATGTATGTAAAA
The DNA here is from genome assembly GCA_030765085.1 of Allium cepa. Classification (NCBI taxonomy): domain Eukaryota; kingdom Viridiplantae; phylum Streptophyta; class Magnoliopsida; order Asparagales; family Amaryllidaceae; genus Allium; species Allium cepa. Next base: position 517,163,458 of record CM060941.1, read on the forward strand.
ATTATATAGTGAAAAATTATGTTGTAATTTAAAATTGTACTGTAATTGAAAAATGTATAGTGAGAGCTTAAATTTATATTATTCGAATTTGTGATAAAATATTTGTTTGAATAAAATATTTGTTTGAATATGAATTCTGCGTTATTAATTCTATTCATCAAATATTTATTCAATTATGTGAAAAATAAAATAAAATAGTACAATAGAAAATACATTAAATGAATATATATATATATGTTTATTATCATCAAACAAAAATCCTATACTAGCATATTCAACAATCTCCCCCTTTTGATGATAACAAACATATATTAAGATTTTGAATTCATTAAATGTAATGGTCATTGATGAAATCTATTTATTTCCCCTATTTGAATGCTCACTCTTTACAACAAAGCCCCTCCTTCATATATGCAGGAAATAAAATAAAAAATTGCAAACGAACCTAGATGAGAATACGCAAATAAAATATTTGAATTTATTTACCAAAATCTTAGCTTTTCTCTCCCTCTTTTGTTATCAGGAAAAGAGTAACAACGTTAGAAAAATAGAGATAAAGTGATAGACATTAATACTACATTAATAGCCAATGAGTATAAATATTAAATTTTAATAAAAAATTAAACAAAAATCATAAATACTTTGTTACGTGCATATTCCACTTTAGGGTGATAGGGGTGATGTCGGCATATAAAACCATATAGTTGTGTCTATTTGTGGTATATTTATATCAGGAATTTGAATATCTACTAAGCATGCATAACCGTTAGGACTTTTAAATGAGATTAGTAGTATTCCTAATTTTTATATATAAAAAAAGAATTTCAAGCATCTTCTAACCACGCATAACCACGAGGACTTTAAATAGGATTAGGATCAACTCGTCTATGTAATAATCAATTTCGATATGTGTTCCATACATGCATAACCGTGAGAACTTTTAAATGAGCATGAAAGCACATAAACAAATATTCCGAGTAATTCACCCATGCATAACCGTGAGGACTTTTAAATGAGAGTGAACACTTTGGATGATTTTATTGCTAAAAAATAAAATAAAAATGAATAATTTCCCATTTATAATACCACATTTTGACATACTATATTGGATTTCAATGAGTGATGGTCATTAGAAATATGATAGAACTAGAGATGGCCATGGAATTTTTACTAACAAAAATTGTTATAATTCTTGTTTAGATTTTTAAGGAAATTTACTAAACATACTATCTCAAGTCCTAGTATATGGTTAATATCAACACTCATCGCTTTTCAATCATTATTTATCCTTTCGATAATCAGTAGGGAGTTAGATTAGTTAATGTAGCATTTAAGATCAAATCCAAAAATAATTATAAAATCAAATTTTCTAAAATGACTAATCTAAAACAAAGTCAACAAAAACTATTTTCTGGAAGGGGTTTTATATAAAAAAAGTTCTACTAGTTGAAAATCAGTTGAAATGAAAAATACGCAGATATTTTCTTTGAAAATGTGATGCAACTAATGAATGTCTCTACATAAAACACGTTCTACTAGTAATTTTTCTATTAACTAGATTACCAGTGCAATCTTCATTTGAATTTCTCTTTGACTCAAGATTATCATTAGTTGGATATCATAGACCCGACCATGAAATTGCAACAAATACCTTAAAATCTTTTTTTATAGCTTTTAAATGAAATTCTTTTGAATTAAAACCATGCACAAAAACAACTAGTGAACATAACGTCAGATATAGAGCAGTAAGATAAACAAATATATCCGCGTGACCCTAGAGTAATCATCAACCAATACAAGACACTATCTCTTACCACCTAAACTTTAAATATCGTTAGTCCAAAAGAATCCATATGAACTAGTGCAGAGACTCTAGAGGTACTTACAATATTCTCGGTATAAAAAGATAATTGGCCAATAAGTCAGAATCAAAACCAACATTTATTTCCTTATGACATAACTGAAAGTGTGCTATGGATCGTGTAATATGGATATATGATAATGCAGAGTATAATGATGATAACAATACTGTAAATACTGTGGAATAAAAAACAGAATAGTAAAATGACACCAGAGAATTTTATATTGGTTCGGACCACCGTTCTACGTCCAGTCCCAGACTCCTTTTGGAATTTCACTAAGACAACATTCCTCACTTAACTCGAAGGATCAAGTCTATACAACCCCTGAGCAGCCGAACAGGGACCTGAGCAGCAGAATAGGATTTCACCTTAACAGCCGAAGAGGACTTCACTCGCTTGAGTAGCAGAATAGAACTTCAACTAATACAGAAAATAGTTTGACTAATGTGTGTTTTGATAACACGGATTTGTCACTTATAGTACACCCTTCCTATAATCTTCTCCTCGAGTATAAATATTTATATTTGAAGTATATGAAGAATAGAAAGGTATAGTATTGCTTTAATGCAGAAAATCTGAAAGTATGATAGCAAATAGATTTCATAAAGTTAGATCAAAGAATAAGAGAAATCGATTGTGATTAAGTGATTTGAAATGAAGTTGGAGTTTGTACTTATAAAGGTTAGAAAGCAGCAACTGTTGGTGAAGAGTTTCGATCGAAATGTTGCATCCGAATCATTTCGTTAAAAGTTTGTAACTCTTCACAAAATTCATGTCCTTTCAAATAAGTGGCTGTTATAGAAATTCAATCGACTAAGCTACAGAGTCAGTCGACTGAAGATTCAAAAGTAATTTGAAATTTAAATTTGTATATACTTATGTAACTGTGCATGTTGCACAAAACCCCAGTGTCAGTCGACTGTCTCAGTAGGTCAGTCAACAGACCTGGTCATTTTTGTGCAGTTTGCACAATTACACATATATAATTTATTTCTATAACTTTATATTACTTTAATAATTTAAATGTGTGCTTATATATGTATAAAATATTTAGTAAATATAGTGATTAAATATACAAGCTAGCGTAAATATAATCGAGGAGAGATTTTAACAAATATTGACCCAAGACTTAAAAACGAAATACGATAGTTGATGCATCGGTTTTTAAAGTCTTGTCTCCTTGTCTCTTTATGTCGTAGCAGTCCTCAAATCTGTATGTTGTAGTGATAGCTTCGTGTCATGAATCAAAACCAGGTCTCAACATTCACCCCCTTTTTGATTGATGACAACCTGTAAACAGATATAGATTTCGACTGTATATATAAAACATAAATACTTACTCCCCCTAAATCTTTGACGCTCTATATCCTGCATTCTTATTGGTAGCAATAATATTTCTCCCCCTTTGTTATCGACAAAAAGGAATAAGTAATATGATACCATAATGTAAAAGATAATGTGACATAAAACCAAGAACAATCATCCACACATTTAACAACCGTAGTCAAGAGTGTTCAAAAATAAATAAACTAAAATGACTATTTAGTACAAGCCATATGAATTGAAAAATAAATGTCTGGAATAAAAGGAAATGAACATCTCGCACCATCGGTTGTTTACCCCTACCACTATCTCCTTCACCAACATCGACATCACTACTACTAGCTTGATCGTCGTCGTCAGAAGAAGACCATGTAAATACGGATTGCTTACCTAGATCGCCTATAGTAGCAATAGATGTATCGAAAGAGCATGATATAGCTTGCCATAATTTGATGAAAAATCCTTTGACTTTATCGAGCTTCTTATCAACTTTGATGATATTTGATTGTAGAATCTGTTGATTACCGCACATTACATTGATGTCTTCACGTGGTTGAAGATCTTCGTTTGGAATCATAATTTCTTCTTGTTGATAGCGAGTTGATCGTTGACGAGATGGTCGGTGAGATGGCTCGCCATGTTGTTCTAGTTGGACTCGAGCTGTTTGTCTTTGGGTCCATTCTTCAAAAGATATTATATGAGGGGGTCGGGCAACTGGTAATTTCATCAAGGCTAAAGTCTGAGCATTCAAACATCCAACGGTAGACACTGGTGAATCCGGTTTCGGAACTTCACAAGCTTTCAAAAGACGCATAATATATTTGCCGTAGTAAATTATATTCATCTTACCGTTGTTAAATCTTAAAAAGTCATCAAGAATTAAACGAAACCAGTTTACTTTGATGTTCCCAAAAATTTCATATAAGGCTTTAAAATTATTTTCATAGACAAGTTCATAACTCCCGGTTCTAGGAGTTACGGTTTTCATTAGAGCTCGATAGATAATTCATGCTTTTGGTCGTAAAGACATCGATTTTAACTGACGCATATCATCTTATGGAAACTAATGGATTACAAGGTCTCGAACAACCAAATCAACCTCAATAGTAGCTAATTCAACACCATCATTTTCTATTTTTAGAATATGAGCCATGCGGTTTAAAGAAAAGAAGACGGGCTTACCACATACTCCATATGCAATCTTGTTGATTTGGAACATCATGGGGGCCCAAATTCTGGTTAGCATAGAACAATTTGACCATAATTTGGTTGATTTTGTGTTTATTGTCGTCGATATCAACTAACGACTCTAAATTGCTCCTTCGAGCTAGCTCTTGAATGTGATAGGGTGAAAAATCAGGGAATTTGACAAACGAACCTTCGAATATTCTTGAATCTTGCATCCGTCTCCACCTCTTCATTGCAGTGTCATCAAATAGTCACTTCTGAATTTGTTCGTTCGATGGAGGTTGAGATGAGGAGGAGGCTTGACCTTTACGTTTTGGAGCCATTTAATTTTGATTTTGAAGAAAAATAAATTGAGTTTTCGAGAGCTTAGGGTTTTGAAAATTGTGAAAAAACTGAAGTGGTAAAGAGGAGAGAAGGTAAAGTGAAAGATAAAGGGGTAAAGGGGTAGGTGAAAAGGTAAAAAGCAATTCAGATCTACAGCTCAGTCGACTGGCTCAGGGCTTCAGTCGAATGAAGCTGAAGATTGAAATTTTTCAATCTTCTGGTCCAGTCGACTGATGCATTGAAACAGTCGACTGGGCCTGTTGTACAAAATTTTATATTACAATGTCAGTCGACTGACTCAGGGCTTCAGTCGACTGAAGCTGAAGGTTGATAATATTCGACCTTCCGGTCCAGTCGAATGAGGCCTTGCATCAGTCGACTGGCTATGTATATATTAAAAGCTGTTTGCAGTGTCAACCGACAGATCTCCCGATCCAGTCGACTGACCTGTATTATTTTATACAATGAATTTTTATGATGTGAATTGTGTATATGTTTTTTAAATCTATTAATATATATAATTTTTATTTTAATGAATGATATAGAACTAAATTTATTTTGCTGTTAGATATATTATGAGTTGTTGTTTATTGCACTGGAAATAAATTTATTTCAAATATAAACGTACATATATAGAGAATTTATGTGAAAATACAACGAAAAATGATTAAAAACTATGATTATTTCTTAGAAATCGGTGTCTTGAATTCTTTCAGTTGCTTACGACGAACACTCGAAGCTTCGTTGCGATCCCACGAATTTGGTGAGTATAGTGGTCGCGGAGGAGACGAAGTCGATGGTCGTCTGATAGGCTAAACAACATTTTCGTCTATCGGGAGTGACGATGCCCCGCAGAATTTTATAGTTATATGCTCGATTATTACTATACATCTGGAGTTTATTTTCTGTTCGTAATACATCACCCATTGTAGCATTAGAGATTCCTGCTGATAATGGTGGAGATCGTCGATCCTTTGTTTTGTGTTTGGGGAGATATCAGCGGTCTTCTTTCCCTTTTTCTTGTCCGAAGTATATCCGGTGTGGTAGACCGATGATGGTGAACCTTTATGGTCCGGAGTTTTTAGAGAGTTGGTCGAGGCAATGATTTCTATAGAGTCTGATGTAGAGGAAGTTGACATTGTTTTAAACTGCTGTTAATTAATGTTTTGCTTCAGAGAGAATCGAATGATGTATTTTGAGTGCATAAGAAAAGGAATATGCACATATTTATAGTTTTAGTTTAGAAAAAATAGGATACTAATTGGTGGATTATATTAATTCTAGCCAAAAAGTATGTAGAGACATCGGTTTTCTGTTGGCTAAGCTAATTTGAACAAATTTAATAATTATAAGATTAGTAATGTCGATTATAAAGATAAATGTGACATATAATGTAATATAAAATACCTGTAACCATATAATAAACTGGCCATAATAGACTAGAATATAAAACATTAATAGCACAGATGGTTAAGACACTTGGGCTATTCACAACAGGTTATGAGTTCGAGTCTCAACATGGTCAGAATTTTGAATTTTTCATAAAAATTTTATTTTTGAAAGTTTTATATTTTTTTTTGCAAGGCAAGCCGGTTTTATAGTAGACCGTCCACTTTTTATTACGAACGTAATAAAAGTTTAAGAACAGGAGCAAGGTAAAGACACCTTAGCTGCTAATAAAAGTAGAAAATATAGCACGGGAGTGTGGAAGACGTACCACAACTACTATATGGATAACATAAGCTAAACTACTCCTCCGAAGAGGAAGAATCTCCATCATGCAACGTAACCTGAGAAGACTCCAAAGATACATTCCCCACAAGACCAGAAAAGGGGCGGAAAAGGGCAGCAAGACATGGATCATAAGCCACATATGCAGGAGTGTAAATGAAGGAACGATCCCAAGAAGAATATGCTAGCAAGGTAGAATTCGTGCTCGCAAAATCGCTGTCCACATCAAGGACTAAGGAATCAGCGGAAGGAATGTAATAAAGGCACCTAAGGTCAAGGAGATCATCGGAAACGAATCTGAAGTAGGTATTAGCTCGGGGGTTAAATCGCATGTCGGAAAGGTGATCAACCCAACACTTCTCTGCCACATCCCAAACAACAGAGGGAGGAACTGGATCAGGGGCTAGTCCAGCTACCAAACTAGAAGGGGCTGACCCAGCAGCAGGAGCTTCTGGTGGCATCGAGACAAGAGGTGGAGAAGCCAGGGGCGGGACTAAGGTAGAGACTGAAACTTTGGGAACCCATTTCCTAAGCGGGGGGCGAGGCAGAGGAATCTTAGGAGCAGCAGCGGAGGAAATGGAGTGCGGACAAGATAATGCAAGGTGACCAAAAGAATGACAGGAGGTACAAATATCCGGAACCCATCCATAACGAACACGAACCTCCACAACATGCCCAACAGCTAACTGAACAGGAATGGAAGCAGGGAGAGGCTAACTGAAGTTTTATATTTTTATTCATGTATCTTCACTTGAAATTATACCGAGCTCATGTCGCAATTTTATAAATATATTCTCTAGTAGTGGTTTAGTAAAAATATCGGCTAACTGATTTTCTGATGGTACGTAATCCATATTTATTATATCTTTTTCTATATTATCACGTGAAAAGTGATGTCTAATATCTATATGTTTAGTTCTCGAGTGATTTACTGGATTTTTAGATAAATATATCGCACTAGAATTATCATCGTAAATTGTTGATTTTGATAGATTTATTCCAAAATATTTAAGTGTTTGCTGCATATAAATTACTTATGTGCAAGCTAGTGCTGCAGAAATATATTCTGCTTCACAAGTAGATAGAGAGATACAGTTTTGTTTCTTACTAAACCATGATATTAACAATTTACCAATGAAGTGACACATACCACCTGTACTTTTCGTGATCCTCCGAAATCAGCATCGTTGTATGATACTAACTCGAACGAACACTCTTTTGGATAGAAAAGTCTGAAATTTGTAGTTTTACTAAGATAACGTAGTATACGTTTTACTGCACGTAGATGTGATTCTTTGGGTCTGCTTGAAATCGTGCACATAAACATACACTCATCATAATATCTGGTCTACTGGCTATTAAATAAAATAGTGATCCTATCATACTACGATATAATTTCTGGTGTACACTTTTGCCGTTTTCATCTTCATCACGATGTGCTGTTGTACTCATAGAGTTGGTTTGGCAGAAGTGTTTTCCACTTCAAAACGTTTGATAAGATTATTACAATATTTTTCATGATTAATAAAAATCCCATTTGAAACTTGTTTAATTTGTAGTCCTAGAAAATATGATAATTCTCCCATATGGGACATTTCAAATTCTCTAGTCATTATTCCAGAGAATTCTTTACATAATTCATTATTAGTTGAGCCAAATATAATGTCATCGACATATATTTGAACTATTAATATATCATTTTTAGAACGTTTATAAATAACGATTAATCTACTTTTCCTATTTCGAATCCAGAATTAATTAGATAGCTTTTAAGACGTTCATACCAAGCACGTGTGTGACGACCCGGAATTTTGAGCAATATCAATTTAATAATCTTTGATAATAATTAAATTGATTTGATCATTTTATATTATAAATTGACAAGTTAAATCTATTTTAAAGGTTAATAATAACAATTTGTTAATATCTATCAATAATTTTCTTAACAATATAAATAGGCAAGATTAATTCTTTTGAAAGCTAATAATAAATTGATTTAGAAATATTTATTTTGATAAATAAGAAGTTTTTAATGTAATAAAACTTTGTATTCAAATTGTAATATATATGAATGTATATATTGTGATTTGATATTTGTTTTAAAATTTAATATGGTTATTTTCAAATTTAATGTTAGAATGTTTCTATTTGAAATGTGTATATATATTTGTATATATATGTTTGAAATAGGAATTATTAAATTGAATTTAATAAGAATTTTCAAACTTGAATATATTTAGTTTTAAATTTAAAATGATAATTTGATTTAATGACTGTGAATTGATAATTGAGATTTATATTTAAAATAACAAAGTTAATTCCTTATTTATGATAAATATGTACTTTAAGTTTTTTTAAATAAGATCTAATTTAAAATAGAAATTTCAAACATATAAACATGATTGAATTTAAAATGTAAGTTACTTGTTTCATATGAATATCTATTAAAAGATAAGTATGCATATTTTATAATTCATATGAGTATTACATATACATGTATATAAGGATTTAATAAATTATTAAAGATAAATACATTTAAAGAAAAACATTAATAAAACATATAAATAATACTTATATAACACATGTAAGAATATTAATTTACATTAAAGACACTTGTAAATAAATTGGTATAGGTGTAAGTAAATTAGAACTTGAAGGTGACAAATGTCATTTTCTTTAATAATTAAATTTAAAATTTAACTTGTAAATATAAAATATGAGTTTTATTTTCAGCTGAAATATTTTCTTTGAACTCAAAACTGTAAACTTAATACAAAAGAAAAATGCAAATCAAAACAAAGATCAAAATACAAACAAATCAAAGATGAGAACAAATCTGAAATCCAGGAAACCAAAAGGGAGTAAAATCTGGAAAATACAACAAAGCAGAAATTCAGATTTTCAACAGCTACAAGATTTTTAAATTCAAATTACATGCAAGCTCATTTTCAAGAACAACTCGGTAATCATGCATTAGGATGTACATCTTCAACATGCATACTGGAAATAAAATCATCACTTCAACTTGCAAAGGGAATTGGAAGTCTGGAAACATACAGCTTCTGTTTTCTGGAAAATTGTACAGGTGAGTAAATGAGTTTTTAAAAACAGATTTAAACTTGAATTCTACCTTGGATTGTGAATAAATGTCATGCTGTTGCTTGGATATCTGAATTGAATTAAATGTATGTTTGTATGTGAGTGTTTAATTGTATGTCTGGAGATAGATTGAATGCCTACAGTTTTCAGTGTGGTTATGAAACAGTTTCAAATATTTATAATAAATTCAATATCTTGTTCTTGAATTTGAATCCGAACTTGAATTGTAAAGAGAAGTTGTTTGAATTTAAGTAAGCTATAATCTAAAAATTGTTACAGATTTTTAAATTGAATGATTTGTTATAAATTTTCTGAATTTACAGTAAAATCTTGGTTTGAGTCAAAAATTTTTTGAATCCAAACCTGAGTTTTGATTTGATAATCACAGTGCAAATGTGAAATCATGATTTTAGAAACTTAAATCACAAATTTTATATCAGTAGATTGTGGGAATTTGGGAGTTTGTGTGTTTGAGCATTTTGACCAAATTGAGGTGATAGACGGCAAGGTGGTGAACGAGACTATGCATGAAGATGGAGGGGATAAGGGTGGTCTCTGGAAAAATATGGAGGGGGACGGTCCATGGCCATGGTGGCGGTGGGAGGCAATTTTATTCTGGTGCCCTAGTTTTATTACGGCAGGAAACTGTGGTGATTTCATCACCATAAGATAATCGAGTGTGATGGGCTTTGGGTTGATGAAAGTAGAGTCGGAGGCGAATTCGCGGCTGAAGGTGGTGGCACTCAAGGTGGTCAGATTGGCAAGGGGAACTCGGTGGCGGTGACGATGGGTGTTTTTGCTTCAGGAAATTTTGGGCTCGAATGCTCATATTTTGATTCTCGATCAAAATGGGATTTCTGAGTTTCGAATTGTGATGTTGGGAACGTAAGCGACTTGGAGGAGCTCGGCGTGGAGTTCGCCAGCGTTCGGCACGTTTGTGCACGTAAACGTGCACAAATTTTGGGTATCAGGTGGCGTTGGTTGGGTTGGAGAGGACGAAAGCGAACTCGAAGTATATCTCGTGTAGGATGAGGGTAGGACTCGAAGCAGTGGGGTAGGAAGGGAAACTCGGGGAAATCATCGGGTTCTGGAGTAATTTACTCGGGTTTGGGTAGGAGTTACTCGGGTATTAAGTATTCAGGGAAAAGATGAGTTGTTTAAGTTGTTAATGCAAAGGAAATTTTATCTTAGAAATAAAGTTTTTTTTTAAAAAAAAAAACAAAGGATGAACAAGTTTTTTTTAAAAATTAAATTTGTTTCAAAGTTATGTTTTAAACAAATATATATATCTTAAAATATGGAGGTTTTAAAAACAAGTGGATTTGAAATAGAGTTATATTAAACTTTATTAAATAAATTTGGGAAAGTTTTTAAAAGATTTCAAAGTTCAAATCTTAAAATATGTTTAAATTATAATTGATTTCCAAATATTATATTTTATTTAAATAAAGTTTAATGATTTAGAATTTGATAATCAATTGTAATAAAGATTATCTTTAATCATTTTGAATTTTGATTTAATTAAAGATAATTAAGTTTGGAAAGATAATTAAGATAATTAGATTTTTAACTGATGAAGGTTATTGGTTAATATAACAATTTAATTAAGACAATGTTTTCTTAATTAAGAGTTTTATAATATAATAAGTTAAGAATCATTTAATAATTTTAAATGATTTAGTTAAATAGTTAATTAAGTAATTAACTTGTGATTAATTAAGATAATCACTTTGGATTAATCTAATATAATTACTTGGGAAAGTAATTAAAGCAATTAAGTGATTAATTGCCAAAGGTAATTAAGTAAAGAATAATCACTTTATGAAAAGTAATTAGGTAAATGTGATTAGGGAATAATCACTTTAGTTATTAATTAAAGAATTAATTAATAATTGATTAAAGGTTTAAATTATTTGATTAATGATTAATTAATTGAAGTATTAAGAGTAATTAATTAAGTCCTTAATTACTTGTTAAAGTAATTAATTAAGATAGAATTTAATTAATGATATAATCATTAATTAATGGAAATAATTAGTTAATTGTTAATTAATAATTTAAGAATAATTAGTTTATAATTAAGTTTTAATTACTAAATGTAATTAAAGTAATTAATCAGAGGTGATTAATTAAAAAGTAATTAATTAAGTATGATTAATTAAAGGTAATTAATCAAATGTGATTAATTAAAAATGATTAATCAAGTGTAATTAATTAAAGATAATTAAGGAATAATTATCAGAATAATTAGAGAATAGTTAATCAAGGTTGATTAATTTAGAAAGTAATTAAGAGGTAATTACTTAGTATAATTTGGAAGTAATTAATCAGGATGATTAATTAATTTGGTAATTAAGAAATAATTACTTAAAGTAATTATGTGATAATTAATCAGGAAAGATTAATTAAGTTGGATAATTAAGTAATGTTAATTAATTTGTAATTAATTAATGAATAGTATTGGATTGAAGATAATCCAAGTGTTTAATTAAGGATTAATTTAATTTAAGGATTAATTAAATTAATCGAGTTTGATCAAACTTGTTTATGGATGATAATTGATTGGATGATATATATATATCATTGATTGAGTTAATGATATTGGATGTTGTTGGATGATATTGATTGATGGATGATGATATGTATATGCTATATCTGATTGTGATATATATATGCTGCTTTGTGATATGTATGATGCATGTGATAATAGATGCTTATCTATTTGTGTTGGGAATATATCCATTTATGTTAAGTGATATTTCTAAGTATTTATTGTTTAAATCCCTTAAGTACAACTTGGACATTAAAATGGCGTTTGGTTTCGATGAGACCGGGATCGGGTTTCCATATTTGGAATCCGAAAACCACATCGATTCCAATTAAACGTTAGGTCGTTAATCCAAGTGGAGCAAGTGAAGACTCGAGGTGTAAGGGCTATACGTCAGTATAACTCTGTGGGTGATTCCGTAATGAGTTTGACGGAATAGTGCTTATAGATTCGAGATGGTGAATCAGAGTGCAAGGGCTATGGTCGTTGACTCTGAGGGTGATTCCAAAATGAGTGCAACGAGATAGTGCCTTCGGTTTCGTTCGAACCCGGAACGAACTTGTATGGATTGAATGCTTTCAGCACATCGTCAGGCGGACGATGAGCATTCTAAGATAATTGGTCCTATAAAGGTAATCGCAGCCTCAAGCCTCATCAACCGGGAATGGCTAAAACAGGGGAGGTGCAGCAAGGCTTCGTGGGTCGCGCCCACTGGAGAGCAAGATACATCCCTGTCTAGAAGTCCCTTTATATTTCGGCTGTGTGGGCAGTTGGTCTGCAGCCAACTGCGGGGTGGTCTTGTTCGGGACTGTTCAGTAAGGAATGGTCCCAGTCTTGTGTTGCAGGGGAGTTAGGGTGGCTCCTCGGTACGGTGATCTAGGCCACGTACTGTGACGGGCGGTACCCCAGTAGCCCTGCCATTGTTGGAAACCCATTTTCCCTACGAGACCCTACGGTTTTGTTTGTATTACCCACTTTTGTGGCTAGTAGCTGGAATTTAATAGATGTAACAATTTCGGCTATTTCATATTTACTTGAAAACCCTAGACACTATTATAATATCACTGGATTTCCTATCAAATGTTTTGGTTAGCGTAAGGTAAAAACTTTTCCATGTTTATGTGTGGGAAGTCTTACGTGATACCTTTTATTTTCAAAGGTTTTCCTAAAGTTAAGCAATCTTAAACCGTTTACTCACACCAGACCCCTGTCTGACCCGAGTGTTTATTTTCTGTTTTATTAAACTCTTGGGTACTCATATTATATATGAGTAGTCAAGTGATTCAGGTTATCTCTTGACGAATTCTGGAGGAGCTTTGGAGCAGGAGGCTTCAGCGTGTAGATATATGGTTAGAGTTTCCGCTGTGTATTCTGTGTTGTTGTCTTGTATTGTATTAGACAGAAATGTTATAACTGTCTATATTGAGATGTTTAGTTGTGTACTCTGATGTATATGATACTCTGTATATGTTCTATATTATATTTAAATCGTTCCGCTGTGAGATTCTGATGTGTTGTTTTCTCTTTCTTCTCTTTCTTTTCTTCTTCTATCCCTTTCTTTCTTCTTAGCGATGCAATTTCCTGGAGTTTGGAAGTTGGGTCGCTACAGCTGGTATCAGAGCGTTAGGTTGAGTGAATACCTAGGCTCTGGAGTGGTGTCTATCTTGAGAGAGCGTACTTGTAATTTTTTTTTTTTATATAAATATATATTTATATAACTACCTAATCTGTTGGGTTATCTGTTTGGATTTTTCCAACATAGGCTATAAAGGTAGATAGGTAGAAGTGTGTGGAACACGACTACCACTATTGGTTGAGGCTTATATGTTGTGGTTGGAGGTGTTTATCGAGATTGTAGACCTGATACTGTCTCGAATAAGTTTTGTGGATTGTAGAAAGGATTTCTTTGAGTCCAGAGGAGGTTTTTTTCCAAGAATTGGAGTATATTCTTGAAGTGTGAGGTTGATTTGCTCTCGAGTGAGCGGGATTTCCTTGAGTTGAGTTGTCCGCTGAGCAGAAGCTAGTGGTGGTATCTTGATGACTTCAAGAGGGAATAGCTGTGTGGTGAGATGAGATGCAGTATCCATAAATGGTTCTGAAGATGTTTCTTTTGGAAGCAGATTTAGATGGTGTTGGAAGAGCATTGATGTCTTCTACAAGGAAGGTTCAGATGTTCTGAGATTTTCTGGATCTCAAGTAAGGGTATCTTATCTTTATTGAAGTAGGAGACTAAGGTCGATGAGTTACCTCATTTCGGACATGGTCTCATTTGTTTTCTTAAGAAGATAAGTGGTTGGTGTTTGGTTTTGAGCCGAGTTTCTTTGAGGAGATGTCTACTCGTCTCAAGGATGTTTTAGAGGATTTGGGTGTTAGTTTTGAGTTTCAAGAAGCTTCTGGTTAAGGAAGATCTTTTGGCTTAGCTGTATTATTGGAGTAAAGTTTGGAAGTAGCAGCATGGATCTGTTTCTTCGATGATTCTGAAATCTTTGGAATTCTGCTATCGGCAGACCAGGCAGATGGTGAAGGCTTATTCTTTTCTTGGAGGCTCAGCAGAGCAAGATATTTGTTGGAAGTGATCTATCAGTTTCTGATAGGTGAGCTATACTTGAAGATTGATCTTGATGGGAGAAGCTGTTCTAGTTGGTGAAGACAGTTCTTTGGAATTTGAACTGTAGGATCGCAAAAGTGACTTGCGATTAGTTGGGAATCTTGGAGTATTCTTTGGTTTGAGATTGAGGCATCTCAAATAGAGGTGAAAGATATGGAAGCTATGGAAGTAGTCGGAGGTTCTCTAGATACTTTTTTTGAGGAATTCAGAAGTCTACCTGAATCGGAGATTGAGTTCTCTTATCAACTTGGATTTCCTAGAGCACTATTGATGGTTCAACCATATAGTAGGATGACTCTTAAAGCGAGAAGAGTTTGGTGAGGCGGCTCAGGATTCTTTGGATTGATCATCTTATTCTAAGTAGAGATCCTGTTGAGATGTTTTGACCAAGTGGAATGGTCAATGAGATTTTTATGAGTCGGATGAACCGTGTATAGTGAAAGATTGTGCTTGTGTTCTTCGATAGCATTTTTATCTGCTCTAGATCAGAGTTGTGCAGCGGAAGCGAGTTGGGAATTATTCTGGTATGGGAACAACCGGATGTTGCAGTAGAGGATTTCTACAGGAAATTCAAGTATGAAGGAATTTTCTGGATTTGGTAGGTAGGTTGTCAAGTACAACTGTTTGGCTATTCAGATAGGAGATATAGGTTTGAAGTCCATTGATGTTTGTGGTATAGAGCTGTGGATTGGATTTCAGCAGATTATTTTTGGAAAAGCCATTTTGTTGAGTAGAACCTGGAGATTTGATTTGAGTTGGTGCTGTTGTTTCATGGAGCAATCAGCAAGGGTTAGGCTGATCAGGAATATTGGAGGTGATTAGAGCATCTGAAGAATTGTGCAGTTTAGAATTGAGGGATTTGGGATGTGTAGTTAGAGTTTGGATTTTGATTTGTTTTTATCCGATCAAAAGAGATATAAGATTGGGTAAAACTGGAGATTTAGCTCTGGAGGTATTTTGGAGTTTATTTGTGTTCTCTAGAGATTTGATTTTGATCAACAGGATTGAATTGCCAGTTTGAATAGCTGGGAATTCATTGTATTTCACATATCTCTGAGGAATATGTGTATGATTCTTTGAGTGATAGAATCAGCAGTTCAGAAGGAATCTGGTAGTTGAGTTGGTTTTGAGTTTAGTCTGATATCTTGTTCAGATTTGTAGAATCAGATGAGGGAGTTCTTGGTTTTAGTAGAGTAGTTAGTTAAGATTCTGTAGAGTGAGTGTTCCAGTATAGGTATCTGGAAACTCTAGATAATATTAAGGAGTTCTATTCAGAATTTTGTCTGAATAGATAAAATTGTTTGTTTGAATTGGTTGCTTTGATTGATAATGTATGATTGTTTGTGTGATTGTTGATAGGAATTTAAATTCTTTATCTGGGTTATTAAATTATCTTTGCTTTTAAATTTCGGGGACGAAATTCTTTTAAGGGGGGAGGAATGTGACGACCCGGAATTTTGAGCAATATCAATTTAATAATCTTTGATAATAATTAAATTGATTTGATCATTTTATATTATAAATTGACAAGTTAAATCTATTTTAAAGGTTAATAATAACAATTTGTTAATATCTATCAATAATTTTCTTAACAATATAAATAGGCAAGATTAATTCTTTTGAAAGCTAATAATAAATTGATTTAGAAATATTTATTTTGATAAATAAGAAGTTTTTAATGTAATAAAACTTTGTATTCAAATTGTAATATATATGAATGTATATATTGTGATTTGATATTTGTTTTAAAATTTAATATGGTTATTTTCAAATTTAATGTTAGAATGTTTCTATTTGAAATGTGTATATATATTTGTATATATATGTTTGAAATAGGAATTATTAAATTGAATTTAATAAGAATTTTCAAACTTGAATATATTTAGTTTTAAATTTAAAATGATAATTTGATTTAATGACTGTGAATTGATAATTGAGATTTATATTTAAAATAACAAAGTTAATTCCTTATTTATGATAAATATGTACTTTAAGTTTTTTTAAATAAGATCTAATTTAAAATAGAAATTTCAAACATATAAACATGATTGAATTTAAAATGTAAGTTACTTGTTTCATATGAATATCTATTAAAAGATAAGTATGCATATTTTATAATTCATATGAGTATTACATATACATGTATATAAGGATTTAATAAATTATTAAAGATAAATACATTTAAAGAAAAACATTAATAAAACATATAAATAATACTTATATAACACATGTAAGAATATTAATTTACATTAAAGACACTTGTAAATAAATTGGTATAGGTGTAAGTAAATTAGAACTTGAAGGTGACAAATGTCATTTTCTTTAATAATTAAATTTAAAATTTAACTTGTAAATATAAAATATGAGTTTTATTTTCAGCTGAAATATTTTCTTTGAACTCAAAACTGTAAACTTAATACAAAAGAAAAATGCAAATCAAAACAAAGATCAAAATACAAACAAATCAAAGATGAGAACAAATCTGAAATCCAGGAAACCAAAAGGGAGTAAAATCTGGAAAATACAACAAAGCAGAAATTCAGATTTTCAACAGCTACAAGATTTTTAAATTCAAATTACATGCAAGCTCATTTTCAAGAACAACTCGGTAATCATGCATTAGGATGTACATCTTCAACATGCATACTGGAAATAAAATCATCACTTCAACTTGCAAAGGGAATTGGAAGTCTGGAAACATACAGCTTCTGTTTTCTGGAAAATTGTACAGGTGAGTAAATGAGTTTTTAAAAACAGATTTAAACTTGAATTCTACCTTGGATTGTGAATAAATGTCATGCTGTTGCTTGGATATCTGAATTGAATTAAATGTATGTTTGTATGTGAGTGTTTAATTGTATGTCTGGAGATAGATTGAATGCCTACAGTTTTCAGTGTGGTTATGAAACAGTTTCAAATATTTATAATAAATTCAATATCTTGTTCTTGAATTTGAATCCGAACTTGAATTGTAAAGAGAAGTTGTTTGAATTTAAGTAAGCTATAATCTAAAAATTGTTACAGATTTTTAAATTGAATGATTTGTTATAAATTTTCTGAATTTACAGTAAAATCTTGGTTTGAGTCAAAAATTTTTTGAATCCAAACCTGAGTTTTGATTTGATAATCACAGTGCAAATGTGAAATCATGATTTTAGAAACTTAAATCACAAATTTTATATCAGTAGATTGTGGGAATTTGGGAGTTTGTGTGTTTGAGCATTTTGACCAAATTGAGGTGATAGACGGCAAGGTGGTGAACGAGACTATGCATGAAGATGGAGGGGATAAGGGTGGTCTCTGGAAAAATATGGAGGGGGACGGTCCATGGCCATGGTGGCGGTGGGAGGCAATTTTATTCTGGTGCCCTAGTTTTATTACGGCAGGAAACTGTGGTGATTTCATCACCATAAGATAATCGAGTGTGATGGGCTTTGGGTTGATGAAAGTAGAGTCGGAGGCGAATTCGCGGCTGAAGGTGGTGGCACTCAAGGTGGTCAGATTGGCAAGGGGAACTCGGTGGCGGTGACGATGGGTGTTTTTGCTTCAGGAAATTTTGGGCTCGAATGCTCATATTTTGATTCTCGATCAAAATGGGATTTCTGAGTTTCGAATTGTGATGTTGGGAACGTAAGCGACTTGGAGGAGCTCGGCGTGGAGTTCGCCAGCGTTCGGCACGTTTGTGCACGTAAACGTGCACAAATTTTGGGTATCAGGTGGCGTTGGTTGGGTTGGAGAGGACGAAAGCGAACTCGAAGTATATCTCGTGTAGGATGAGGGTAGGACTCGAAGCAGTGGGGTAGGAAGGGAAACTCGGGGAAATCATCGGGTTCTGGAGTAATTTACTCGGGTTTGGGTAGGAGTTACTCGGGTATTAAGTATTCAGGGAAAAGATGAGTTGTTTAAGTTGTTAATGCAAAGGAAATTTTATCTTAGAAATAAAGTTTTTTTTTTTAAAAAAAAACAAAGGATGAACAAGTTTTTTTTAAAAATTAAATTTGTTTCAAAGTTATGTTTTAAACAAATATATATATCTTAAAATATGGAGGTTTTAAAAACAAGTGGATTTGAAATAGAGTTATATTAAACTTTATTAAATAAATTTGGGAAAGTTTTTAAAAGATTTCAAAGTTCAAATCTTAAAATATGTTTAAATTATAATTGATTTCCAAATATTATATTTTATTTAAATAAAGTTTAATGATTTAGAATTTGATAATCAATTGTAATAAAGATTATCTTTAATCATTTTGAATTTTGATTTAATTAAAGATAATTAAGTTTGGAAAGATAATTAAGATAATTAGATTTTTAACTGATGAAGGTTATTGGTTAATATAACAATTTAATTAAGACAATGTTTTCTTAATTAAGAGTTTTATAATATAATAAGTTAAGAATCATTTAATAATTTTAAATGATTTAGTTAAATAGTTAATTAAGTAATTAACTTGTGATTAATTAAGATAATCACTTTGGATTAATCTAATATAATTACTTGGGAAAGTAATTAAAGCAATTAAGTGATTAATTACCAAAGGTAATTAAGTAAAGAATAATCACTTTATGAAAAGTAATTAGGTAAATGTGATTAGGGAATAATCACTTTAGTTATTAATTAAAGAATTAATTAATAATTGATTAAAGGTTTAAATTATTTGATTAATGATTAATTAATTGAAGTATTAAGAGTAATTAATTAAGTCCTTAATTACTTGTTAAAGTAATTAATTAAGATAGAATTTAATTAATGATATAATCATTAATTAATGGAAATAATTAGTTAATTGTTAATTAATAATTTAAGAATAATTAGTTTATAATTAAGTTTTAATTACTAAATGTAATTAAAGTAATTAATCAGAGGTGATTAATTAAAAAGTAATTAATTAAGTATGATTAATTAAAGGTAATTAATCAAATGTGATTAATTAAAAATGATTAATCAAGTGTAATTAATTAAAGATAATTAAGGAATAATTATCAGAATAATTAGAGAATAGTTAATCAAGGTTGATTAATTTAGAAAGTAATTAAGAGGTAATTACTTAGTATAATTTGGAAGTAATTAATCAGGATGATTAATTAATTTGGTAATTAAGAAATAATTACTTAAAGTAATTATGTGATAATTAATCAGGAAAGATTAATTAAGTTGGATAATTAAGTAATGTTAATTAATTTGTAATTAATTAATGAATAGTATTGGATTGAAGATAATCCAAGTGTTTAATTAAGGATTAATTTAATTTAAGGATTAATTAAATTAATCGAGTTTGATCAAACTTGTTTATGGATGATAATTGATTGGATGATATATATATCATTGATTGAGTTAATGATATTGGATGTTGTTGGATGATATTGATTGATGGATGATGATATGTATATGCTATATCTGATTGTGATATATATATGCTGCTTTGTGATATGTATGATGCATGTGATAATAGATGCTTATCTATTTGTGTTGGGAATATATCCATTTATGTTAAGTGATATTTCTAAGTATCTATTGTTTAAATCCCTTAAGTACAACTTGGACATTAAAATGGCGTTTGGTTTCGATGAGACCGGGATCGGGTTTCCATATTTGGAATCCGAAAACCACATCGATTCCAATTAAACGTTAGGTCGTTAATCCAAGTGGAGCAAGTGAAGACTCGAGGTGTAAGGGCTATACGTCAGTATAACTCTGTGGGTGATTCCGTAATGAGTTTGACGGAATAGTGCTTATAGATTCGAGATGGTGAATCAGAGTGCAAGGGCTATGGTCGTTGACTCTGAGGGTGATTCCAAAATGAGTGCAACGAGATAGTGCCTTCGGTTTCGTTCGAACCCGGAACGAACTTGTATGGATTGAATGCTTTCAGCACATCGTCAGGCGGACGATGAGCATTCTAAGATAATTGGTCCTATAAAGGTAATCGCAGCCTCAAGCCTCATCAACCGGGAATGGCTAAAACAGGGGAGGTGCAGCAAGGCTTCGTGGGTCGCGCCCACTGGAGAGCAAGATACATCCCTGTCTAGAAGTCCCTTTATATTTCGGCTGTGTGGGCAGTTGGTCTGCAGCCAACTGCGGGGTGGTCTTGTTCGGGACTGTTCAGTAAGGAATGGTCCCAGTCTTGTGTTGCAGGGGAGTTAGGGTGGCTCCTCGGTACGGTGATCTAGGCCACGTACTGTGACGGGCGGTACCCCAGTAGCCCTGCCATTGTTGGAAACCCATTTTCCCTACGAGACCCTACGGTTTTGTTTGTATTACCCACTTTTGTGGCTAGTAGCTGGAATTTAATAGATGTAACAATTTCGGCTATTTCATATTTACTTGAAAACCCTAGACACTATTATAATATCACTGGATTTCCTATCAAATGTTTTGGTTAGCGTAAGGTAAAAACTTTTCCATGTTTATGTGTGGGAAGTCTTACGTGATACCTTTTATTTTCAAAGGTTTTCCTAAAGTTAAGCAATCTTAAACCGTTTACTCACACCAGACCCCTGTCTGACCCGAGTGTTTATTTTCTGTTTTATTAAACTCTTGGGTACTCATATTATATATGAGTAGTCAAGTGATTCAGGTTATCTCTTGACGAATTCTGGAGGAGCTTTGGAGCAGGAGGCTTCAGCGTGTAGATATATGGTTAGAGTTTCCGCTGTGTATTCTGTGTTGTTGTCTTGTATTGTATTAGACAGAAATGTTATAACTGTCTATATTGAGATGTTTAGTTGTGTACTCTGATGTATATGATACTCTGTATATGTTCTATATTATATTTAAATCGTTCCGCTGTGAGATTCTGATGTGTTGTTTTCTCTTTCTTCTCTTTCTTTTCTTCTTCTATCCCTTTCTTTCTTAATTAGTGATGCGATTTTTCGGTAGTGGAATTTCGGGTCGCTACAACGTGGTGCTTCCTTTAATCCATATAAAGCTTTTTTAAGTTTATATACATGATCTGGATATTTTTCATGAATAAATAAAGGAGATTGTTCAATATAAACATTTTCTTTAATATAACCATTTAAAAATGCACTTTTAACATCCATTTGAAAAAGTTTAAAATTATTAAAACATGCATATACTAGTAAGATTCGTATTGCTTCAAGTCTAGCAACCGGAGAAAACATTTCTTCGTAATCTATTCCTTCTTCTTGATTATATCCTTGTGCTACTAATCTTGCTTTATTTCTAGTTATATTTCCTAATTCGTCTGCTTTGTTTTTATAAACCCATTTAGTTCCTATAACCGTCTGATCGGTTGGTCTGGGTACAAGTTCCCAAACTTCATTTCGTTCAAACTGATTTAATTCTTCTTGCATAGTAATAATCCAATTTTCATCCGATGATGCTTCTTTAGTATTTTTAGGTTATATAGTAGAGAGCTACATTACTCATTAAATTTAATTGACTTCTAGTTTGAACATTTGAATTTATTTCTCCAATTATATTTTTTATAGGATGATTTCGTAAAATTCTTCAAGGAGATCTTATTGTATTAGTAGTATTACTATTTTCTAAATTATTAACAATGTTTTCATCTTCTTTGAAAAAAATGATTTCGTCATCATCTCTTGAATTGTTTGTTATTGTATTTGTTTTATTAAGTAAGTCATTGTCATTAATTATAGTATAAACAAGTTTAGCATTTTCATTAAAAGATACATGGAGTGATTCTTCAATAGTATTTGTTCGTTTATTAAAAATTCGATAAACTTTACTTCGATTCGAATATCCAAGAAATTTCCTTCATCACATTTTGAATCGAATTTGCCAAGCCGATCTTTAGAATTTAATATAAAACATTTTGATCCAAATATTTTGAAATAAGATATGTTTGGTTTTCTACCATTAAATAGTTCGTAAGGAGTATTTTTGGTGAAAGGTCTAATAGAAACACGATTCAAAACATAACAAGCAGTTGCAATAGCTTCTGCCAAAAATTGTTTTGGTAAGGTGCTTTCATTTAGTAAATTTCTTGCATATTCTTGTAGAGTTCGATTCTTTCGTTCTACAACTCCATTTTCTTGTAGAGTTCTAGGAAATGAAAAGTTATGAAATATTCCTTTCTTTTTACAATAGTTATCAAATTGTATATTTTCAAATTCACCTCCGTGATCACTTCTAGTATTTTTAATTTTAATACCTTTTAAATTTTGAATTTGTTTAACAAATGTTTTGAAATTTACAAAGGAATCACTTTTATTTTTCATAAAAATAGTCCATGTATATCTAGAAAAATCATCAACTATTACAAATACGTACTTATTATGATTTATCGACTGTATTTGGGTGGGGCCATATAAATCCGTATGAAGTAACTCCAGCGGTTGTAACGTGGAGATAACTTTCTTAGATTTAAACGAGGATTTAGTTAGTTTACTTAATTGACATGAGTCACATATATCATTGACTTTAAAATTCATATTTGGTAATCCTTTTACCAGATTATTTTTAGAAATTTTATTTATATTTTTGAAACTGATATGACAAAATCGTTTATGCCATATCCATGGATCATTTTCTTCAGCTATTAAACACATATCTGAGTTATGATTAACTTTCATATTTAAAACGTAGATGTTTTTATTCAATTTCCCTCGAAAATAAGATTTGATTCTAATCAAGAATACTACGCTTATTTTCAGAAAATGATATTTTAAATCCTTTATCGCATAACCGACTTATACTTAATAAATTATGTTTTAAATTCTTAACTAATAAAACATTTGTAATTAGAGGTAAATTAGATGTACCGTAATTGCTCACATCGCCTTTGCCGATGACATATCCCTTGGAATTGTCTCTAAAGTGATAAACCCTCCATCTGAGTACGTAATATTTATCAGCATATCCTTATCTCCTGTCATATGTTTTGAGCAACCACTGTCGAGTGTCCATTTTCCTCTTTTCTTGAGTGGGGCCTGCAAAAAACATGAGATATCGCTGCTACCCCGGCTTTTTAGTAGGGTCCTAAGAGTTAGATCTTAGGAAACCAAACCCAAGAGGGTTTAGTATCCCTTTTATAAATATAATTTTTATTATTATGAACATCTTTTATGAATGAACTAATATACTTCTTTCTTATTAGTTTGTTATTAGTTTTAGGTATCTATATACATATAGTTTTAGAAACTGATCTGTTGAAGAGGTGGATGTTTTAACTTTATTACTAGATTGTGACTCTTTTACTTTCTTTTTATATCCTAAACCATGTTTATTATTAACATATTTTGAATTCTCAATAATTCTAGATAAATTTTCTCTTCCTTTATTAAAATTTGAAACATTTTTAGTAATTCCATCTAGTTTGGTCTTTAGACTTAAATTTTCTAGTTCTACCATTTTAATATTAGTTTTTAAAACATGATTTTCAAAAACAAGACTATCATTCTTTTCTTTTTGAATTTCAATTTCTTGACTTAATAATATAAGTTGAGAATAAACATTAGATAGAGATTCTTGAGTTTTCTTAAGTTCTTCTTCCAATATTTTCTTCTCAACTTTAAGCATATCTCTTTCGAATTCTGCCTTGTTCTTATTTTCTACAGCTTCTTTATATTTTCTTTTAAGACTTTTTAAAGTATCTAATGATTCAATATTTATTTCTATCATATCATCAAAAGTAAAATCACTAACCTCATTAGCTTTAGCCATAAAACATACGTTAGCTTGTTCATTATCGCTGTCACTTTCACTTCCCAAAGAAGAGGATGACGAATCTGAATCATCACATGTGACTGAAAAGGATTTTCTTTTGAATTTGTCCTTCCTTTATTTCGGTATTCTTTCTTTTGATCTGGACAGTGTTTCTGCATATGCCTCTTTTTGTGATAGTTAAAACATTCCATAACTGATAAAGACGGTGGTTTATTGCTAGTTGAGCTTCTCTTTCCATTGTTTCTATTTCCTTTTCTATATTTCAAGAATTTCTTGAAGTTCTTTGCCATAAAAGCTAGGTCGTCTTTGTCTGAGTCTGATTCTTCTTGTTCTGCATGAAATGCTATATTCTTTTTATCTTATGCCTAAACTCTTTTTACCTGCAAATTCACTTCATAGGACATTAGGTTTCCTATTAATTCTTTGGGAGTTATTTTGGAAATATCGTTCTCTTCTTCAATAGCGAGAACTTTTCTTTCCCATTCTTCTGTTAAAGAATTAAGGATTTTGGATACTATATCAAAATCTGAAAATTTTCTCTTAGTCCTACTAATGAATGATAGATATCCTGAAATCTTGAGTACATATCATTTATGGATTCATTTTCTTTCATTCTAAAGTTTTGAAACTGACTTGTGGGCATGGAAATTTTGCTTTGTATACCTTATTGGTTCCTTCATGTGTGACTTTGAGTGTATGCCAAATTTCATATGCAGTATTGCACATGCTAACGTGGTTAAACTCATTTTTATCTAAGGCACAAAATAACATATTCATGGCTTTTGTATTAGCTGTGGCATCTAATTTTTGTGTATTTGACCAAGTGGAATATTCTTCAGTAGGAATAGTATATTCTGTTTGAGTTATATTCTATGACTCAAAACTATTTGCTTGCATATATATTCTCATTCGTGTGGCCCAATAGTTAAAATTCATGCCATTCAATAGTGGTGGACGTGCAGTAGATTGTCCTTCAATAAAGATAGTGTTAATGCTAGTGCTGGTGTTAGTGTCCATATTATTAGATTACCAGATAACTGTGTTACGGTTATATGATAACCTTGCTCTGATACCAAATGAAAGTGTGCTATGGATCGTGTAATATGGATATATGATAATGCAGAGTATAATGATGATAATAATACTGTAAATAGTGCGGAATAAAAAACAGAATAGTAAAATGACACAAGAGATTTTTATACTGGTTCGGAGCACCATCCTACGTCCAATCCCAGACTTCTTCTGGAATTTCACTAAAACAACAACCCTCACTTAACCCGGAAGAACAAGTCTATACAACCC
This sequence comes from Allium cepa, assembly GCA_030765085.1. Taxonomy (NCBI): domain Eukaryota; kingdom Viridiplantae; phylum Streptophyta; class Magnoliopsida; order Asparagales; family Amaryllidaceae; genus Allium; species Allium cepa. The sequence goes on from CM060941.1 coordinate 517,189,098, forward strand.
CTGAGCAGCCGAACAGGGACCTGAGCAGCAGAACAGGATTTCACCTCAATAGCCGAAGAGGACTTCACTCGCTTTAGCAGCAGAACAGGACTTCAACTAATGCAGAAAATAGTTTGACTAATGTGTGTTCTGATAACATGGATTTGTCACTTGTAGTACACCCTTCCTATAATCTTCTCCTCGAGTATAAATATTTATATTTGAAGTATATAACGAATAGAAAGGTGTAGTATTGCTTTAATGCAAAATATTTGAAAGTATGATAGCAAATAGATTTCAGAAAGTTAGATCAGAGAATAAGAGAAATCCATTGTGATTAAGTGATTTGAAATGAAGTTGGAGTTTGTATTTATAAAGGTTAGAAAGCAACAACTGTTGGTGAAGAGTTTCGATCGAAATGTTCCATCCGAATCTTTTCGTTAAAGGTTCGTAACTCTTCACAAAAATCGTGTCCTTTCAAATAAGTGGCTGTTATAGAAATTCAGTCGACTGAGATACAAATTCAATCGAATGAAGATTCAAAAGTAATTTGAAATTTAAATACGTATATACTTATGTAACTGTGCATGTTAGACAAAAAACCCAGTATCGGTCGACTGTCTCAGTAGGTCAGTCGACTGATCTGGTCATTTTTGTGCAGTTTGCACAATTACATATATTTATTTATTTATTTCTATAACTTTATATTACTTCAATAATTTAAATGTGTGCTTATATATATATATAATATTTAGTAAATATAGTGATTAAATATATAAACTAGTGTAGACATAATCACGAAGAGATTTTAACAAATATTGACCTAAGACTTAAAAACAAAATACCATAGTTGATGCACCGATTTTTAAAGTCTTGCCTCCTTGTCTCTTTTTGTCGTAGCAGTCGTTAAATCTGTATGTTGTAGTAATAGCTTCGTGTCATGAATCAAAACCAAGTCTCAATGATAACTGGCTGAATTAAATCAGATTATGGCAGCTTTTCACATTTAATAAATCGTTCAAGATAAATATATCGTTACCTATTTTACGTTTACCAATAATTTTTCATTATTACCCATTATGATTATGCCACCTTTATACTAGGCTAAGGAACTTTGATTTGTTGCCCGTCTTGTGCCTGGAATAGCCAGAATCCAAATAACAATTATTGTGATTATGTCCAGTTTTCCCACAACTCGTGCAATTGGAATTGATTTGATTAATTTTGCTTCTAACACGTTCAGATTGATAATACCCAAGTCCTCGTCTAATAGAATTAACAGTTTGTTTCCCTAAAAACATATTTAACAAACTTTCTCCTTTTGAATTTTTTTTTAAAGTTGTAGACAATTATTGGACTTGTGTTTTGAGAGATTAATTTTCATTGAATAATAGAGTGCACATTTTAATAAAAATTTCTCTCTAGGTATTTTCACTTTCTTTCATAATCAGAATTGATTTTCAAGTGATTTAATTTTAATTTTTGATTTTATAATTTCTTCTTCGAATGATGGACACTTATTACACTTAGGGCACTTGTTTCGATAGTTTTTAACCAATTGATCAAGCTGTTTATTTAGTTCTATTAAACTATCTCTTTGTGATTCAATTTTGGCATACTTCTCCCAAAGTCGTTCAAAATAGCCATTTACCTCATGAAAATATATAACTAATTTCGAATGAGTAAGTTTTGATACCTCGCTTAGCTCATCATCATCATTGTCAGTTGTTTCTCCTTGAAGACATAAATTTTCTTTTTCGCTCTTACTATCAGTGCTTTTATTCGCTTCATCGGTTTTATCCCAAGTAGCTGCAAAACTTCTCTAATACCACTTGTAGGATCGATTTCACCCTAAAGGGGGAGTGAATAGGGTGATACTACTAATAATAGTAATTAATGTAGAATTATATAAAATAATTGCAGCATAGATAATAGCAGAATAAAAGCGGAAATAACCAACACAGATTTACCCAGCTTTGGTAAAACCCTACCTATGTGCTTCCCAAGGTTTCTACTAAAAATTAATTAGTTAAATGCTTACACACGTGAACTTGTGACACTCGCTAATGACCAACCTAACTCTATGATCAAAACCCTACCACAACTCAGCCACTGAGTCGTGAATTCTTGAACTATAGCACCGTAGTTCGTAACCTAACCACATAACTAGAAAGTTATACAAGTTTAAAAGAAAATTCAAACTAAACAAAACAAAACAAAAATAAAACCCTTTTTAATATACCAAGCCCAATATATAAAGTTCAACCCAAAATAAAAAACGTTCCCCTTTATTTCTTTTCTTTGTGCAAAACTTCGACCGATCCTTTCTTTCTTCGTTCCTCTTTCTAGGGTTTTGTTCGATTGAAGTTGCTGCCTTGATTGTGATCAATTGAGATTATAATTTCACTTGTTTGGCTTCATTAATTGATCAGTGGCTTTGTTTGGCTTTCGGTAGCTCCAATTTTCAAGCTCGAATCGATTGCTTGTTTTGATACTTTTGTTCCTCAATTAGCCTATTACTTCAATTAGTGATCTTTGATTCTCTTTGCACCCACTTCAGTGGGGAGTTCAAATGCTGCTATGAATTAGTAAGAAATTTGCCTCCTTTTGATATTTGTTTATGCTCAATTTGATTGTTCTTGAACTCATGAGTTTCTATCAATGATGATGTTGGGATTAAATAGGTAAGGAAAACCTTATATTCAGGTTCGTATAATTCTATTTGAATTTTTCATGATTTTACTTGGTCGTGATTTATAAATCAAATGATGGTGTTTTATTTTTGACTTGTTCATGTAATATTCGGTTGGATTTGGTCCCGTTCTTGTCTGGCATTTGAATTTTTAAGATAATCTGGACTTGTTCATTTTCGCGTTACTTCTGCAAGTTGAATTCTTTTCTCGCTTTGACTTGATGACTTCATTCAAACTGCTACCGTGATGACCCATAGCTTATGAACATTTCATTTTTGAACCATACTTGCTATCGCACACTCCTGAAATGTTGAAATTGAAGTATGGATATTTGTGTATACTGCATATAAACTTGTATATGTATTGTTGCATTACCGTCACATAGCTATCTCCTCTGTTGCTTTGGTTTTCATACTTTGAGTCAGTGCATATGAACTTATATGCTTGTGCATAGTCTATATTTCATATGTATGCATACCCTTGTTGATTTTTTGATGTCTGAAGCTTGTTGTCATTTTGGTAGTGGTATGGATTCATTGATGTGTTGAGCCTGATCTAGTCTGGTCTCATAAGAACTGGTTTGCATTTTGTATTTATGGCTTCATGAGTCTATTATCATGTGATCTGGTATCTTCTACATGTTGTTGTCACTGGTTGACCACTTGAGATCTACACTATGCACTATGTCAATTTGTTTGAAGGCTTGTTGTATGTTGGCCGTCTAGTAATTGTGGTCGAGTTTGGTTTTTGCTTCGCATTATTGTCATGTGATTTTTTTTGGTTACATGATCTGGTCTTCATGTTTAGTTGCTGTGCATTGTATATATGTTGTCTACGTGCACTTGTATCATGTGGACCGGTTGCCTCCCTTGTCCTCGAATGTTCGTGTATGATTGCTGGTTCCACTTGGCGTCTAGGTTGTTGCATAATGAAGTCTGCTGCTTTGTACATGTTTGGTTGCTTTGAACTTCAAGTGCTCACTTGTGTGTCTGCACTTGATCACTGTTACATGTCTTTGAGTTTGCTTCCAATTACTATTTTGAGCTGCTTGCTTAGTCACTGTTTGTACTTATATGTATATATCGTGTGAGTTACTTGCTACTTCTTCAAGTCTAGTTTGTGTGGTTCCTTTGTGTTTAAGTAGTTTCATAGATCTGGTGCACTTTCTTGTACAGTTCTTGTGCTTCACTTTTCTATAACCATTCAGTTCGCACTTTGTTTTAACTGCCCTTTCTTTTGGTTGTATAGACATGTTTGTGTTCATCCCTTCACGGCATTGCCATCTTTGATTTGTGCATTGATTGTGTACATTTGAGTCCAGCCATTATATTGAATGTTCATGTGTACTGATGTCTCTTGGCTGAAATTCAAGATGCTGAGGCAGTGCACATGTTTACGTGTGCGCATGTGTATATGCAGGCTCTAGTTTATTTGAAACTTGGTGACTTGTTTTTATATTGCACCTGAGTTGAATCCAGCTTTGGCTCGGGTTTGACCTTGTGCTCACCTGTCCCTTTAAATCTAACACACAGGTGTATATCGGTGTGCATGGCCTTGTGGCATATACAGTGATACACTATGCATGTCACAAGTTGTTCATGTAGATGAATTCAAAAGAAACAAATGATGAACAACCCAAATAACTGAGGCAAATAACATTTTCATAAACACATTTTATTTTGTATTGCAAAATATTTTCTTTTTTAGTTTTACTGCGTTAATGTTTATTTTGCAGACAGCTCGGATGTTGGATTCAAGCTGGAATATAGTTGAAGAACAAATACGAGTGAATGAGTGATATGTAGTGAGGTGAAAATGTATGTAAAAACTGTATAGTGAAAAATTATGTTCTAACTTGAAATTGTATTGTAATTGAAAAATGCATAGTGAGAGCCTAAATTTGAACTATTCGAATTTGTAATAAAATATTTATTTGAATAAAATATTTGTTTTAGTATGAATTCTGTGTTATTTATTTTACTCTTCAAATAATTATTCAATTATGTGAAAAATAAAATAAAATAGTCCAATAGCAAATACATTTAAGTGAATATATATATATATATATATACACACACACACACTATCATCAAACAAAAATCATATACTGGCATATTCAACACCGATTTTCCCTTCTCCTGGGTTGTTGGCATGGGAGCGGCAGGCTCCAATGCATACACTTTGTCCTTACCATCTCTAATAGGCTCCTTGCGATGGTTCTTATAATGGCCTATCTGATCACTATTGAAACACCTGACATTCTTCCTCTTAGCCACATCCTTTGCCTTCCCTGAGCGACACTCATTAGCAAAGTGCCCTTTCTTGTCGCATTTATAACAGACAACTTCAGACTTCGCTTTCATCGCTGCTCCACCCTTCTGAGCACTTTCTTGGGAAAGAACTTCCTCTTCTGGCCCTATTCAACCAGGATCACTTTTGTCTTGCTCTGTTCCAGAGACATAAGGACTTCTTCCTGCCTCAAAGCCATCTCTATAAGGATATCAAAAGGATCTCTAAAACGAGACAAAGTAGCACTAGCCAATTCTGGCTTCAATTCTCTAATAAACTTCTCATTCCGCTTCAACACAGTATCTACAGAAGCATAACCATACTAGGCCAACTCTTTGAACTTCCTAGAATACTCAGTAACAGACATCTCACCCTGCATCAACTTAGCAAACTGCCTAATCAAAGCGACCGTGCCATTAATGAGATAGACCTCTCCTAAAATCTCCTCTTGAAATCCTCCAAGGCTACTGTCCCTTCATCAACTGTCGGTGTTATACTGTTCCATAAAAAAATGCAATCCCTTGAAGCTGCCTGGATGCCAACCTCCTCTTTGGCTCATCATTGAGCCCTAAATCTGCAAAAATCCTTTTGTAGTGCAACAACCAATTCTCCACTTCAATGGCATCCTCCGTTCCTATAAACGGCATCCCCTCTAGCTTCATATAATCGACGCTCATCTTAGAAAAATGATTAACTACTGGAACTTCTGAAACCCCTGCTTCTGCGGCATTTCCTCCTACGACTCCGGATGTAACTCCTTCCTATATCATATTCCTGAAAAACTGATACATAGCTCCCATTATGACCTGCGGGACTTCAACGCGAACATTCTTTTCCTGACCTTGGCCTCTCCCTGCATTAGGTCCGGCGTTCCTTTTGGTGCTTCCCCTTCCTTGGTTAACTCTGCTTCTTCTGCCATCCATATCTGTATTCAAACCTCATGAGATACAAAAAGCTAACTTAATTAAAGATAGATGAATGGAGATAAAGCGCATATTTATATATAGAAAATACAGTACGTTATTATAGCGTTAACCCAACCCTAAATCTTACTCCAATTTCCTCAGATTTTTGTTTTCAAAACCAATTTTTAGTTAAATTTTTCATAAACCTAAGATCTGATACCAAGCTGTAACGTCTCGTATCTGGAGGCCAAAAGCTAAGCGCTATGAATGTTATAGTCATCCACTATATTAACTTTTGGTGACACACGGCAATGTTGATGGTGTCTATTATATCAGAAGCACTTGAATATGAACAAAATCATATATTTCAAAAAAAAATTTCCAGTGATTATGCTTCAATATAAATCAATCTTAAGTTACAAAAATCCCAAATGTAATCTCAGGCATTGACCAAATATTAATTTACAACAATACGCCAAGAGCAATATATGAAGCTGCACTCTCGGATGATCAAAGCAATATAGACATAGTTGTCTTTATACACATCGAAAAGAATTTTAAAACAGAATTTCCTAAATTAACTATCCGCCAGCCAACTGCTCATCTTCGGATGCTTTATTAGCCAAAATCTACTAAAACCTGAAAACCTATACCCTCAACCTATCCAAATCAAATTTTGAGCACCCGGGAGTTTAAGGGGAAACAAAAACTTCGAGTCAGACATAATGCTTGGTATGAATAGTATATGTTTACATCTCAATTTACTGATAACTAGTGAGACCGTGCCGCTTAGTGAAATGGGTTTCCTCTCACTAATATCTCTTTTCAGAAACATATATTTTGCAGATCCTTTCCTACAACCAAACTGGTTAATCAAAAGATCTTAATAATATAGAATATCCATTATGCTAAAAATAAGAAATAAAATAGACTATCTTTCTAAATCTGAACTACCTGTTTTTTACTGAACTATCTCTCCTAAATTCTGAGCTAATTGCTCTTTTTTGGACTATCTATCTTGAAACTGATTATACCAAAATAGCAATATCTTTTATGCTAGATAATGGGCTATCTGCCAAAAATAGGTAAAAAGGGTAGACTAAATGTCCTTAAAAATTTAGCAAAATTCATTATGCTAATAAATGAACTATCTGTTCATATCAGAGCTGACTGCTCTTTCTAGAATAACTGTCCTCTAGGCCGACTGCCCTCAAAATGGACCAACTGTCCAAATTTTAAATGAGCCGGGTGCCCGAATTTTCTTTTGGGTTAACTACTCTTCAAAATATCTAAGCTAACTGCTCGTTAAATTTTCCTTGAAACCTTTTCAAAATGATTTAGTCCGTGAAATCATATATATACAAGGAAAATATACCTTTAGATTTACTCTAAGCTATTTTTGCCATGTTATATATACTACACTCAAAATATTGATGATGGTGTTTAATAAGGATTGTTTATCCTTTAAAATAAGTTAAAGTCCTTTGTAAATTAAACATTAGGCTATCTACCAAATTCTTATATTCGAAACCTTTGCTTGAAACCCTTAAACGACCTGTCGAAAACATAGAAGGTAACTCCTTCAAAATCATTCATAAAACCCTTCGAAAGTATTGAAGGTGACTACTTCATATCCTTTAATAAACCTTCCGAAATCATTGAAGGTAACTCCTTCTATACCTTTTAAAAGCTTTCTTTTCATAAGCTTTAAAACATATGATATCCGCCTTTTAAATCCTTTAAACTTAGCATTTTGAAAACATGGCAAAACGATACCTTTCGGCCTTATCGAATGGTTTCTTTGCGACCTAGTCGAAAGGTTTCACCTTTCAAATTTGTCGAAATCCTGGGATACCTCCCATATATAATAAACCTTTTCGAAAGCAATGTACCTCAATACCTATCGAAGGCATTGGGTTCAATTTAAAATAGGTGCAAAAACCTTTCGAAACCAACCAAAGTTAATTACTTTGAAACGTTTAAGACGTTTCGACTTAAAACCTTTGGATTATGCATAGAGATAAAAAAAACATTAGAGTCGCAAGCAACTGCTTCAAAACCTTTATAAAACCCTTCCAAACCATTCAAAAACAATGAAGAGTTGGTGTTGGAACCAACCCTTCGAAATTAATGGAGAGAGGCGACAAGTTTTAGAAAACAAAAGAAAACCTTTGACTCCATCTGTGTCGAAAGGTTAGGAAGCAACAACTATGAGTTTGGCCTTATCGATAGCTATACCTTTTGACCTTGTCAGAAGTTTACACTTAAAACAAGAAAGCAAACCAATCGAAACCTTTTCTCTTAAACCTTTTGACAATTTAGAAAGCTCTTTGTCGAAAGCTAGCAGGCGTATTTTCATTAAACCAAAACAAAACGTCATCCCTTTCGAAAGCTGTAGCTTTTCGTCCCTAAAACTTTCAACTCCATCCAATTCCCTACATACCAGTTGCCTCATACCGTGTCTATTGGTATTTGACATGGCCGAAAGGTTTGATCCTTTCGACCTTGTTGGAAGGTCTGGAATGAAGGCAGAAGCTCTACCGAAAGGGTTGAAATATAAGAAAAACTATTTATTTGCACTTCAAAATAGTTCTTTTGTACCCTACCTACCTTGTTTGTCTAAATTTGATTGGTTGCCAAAATTTTATATTCAAAAGTGCTGCTGACTTTCCTGATTTGGAAATTTGAATAATTTTGAAAAAACACCTTTGTCCTTTATAATTATATAAAACATTTAAGCCTCATACCTCAAATAATTTTATATAACTATTAAATCACCTTCAAAAATTCTAGAAAAATTGCACAAAATCAAATAATATGTTATCTTCAACATATAAAATTTTCGAATCCAAGCTATAATTATTCATCTCGTAAATAATTTTATAATCCAAATAAACCTTTTCTTAGAAAATTCATAACAATATTACAAAAATTCAGAAAATTGTGAAAATCAAAACCCATCTCTAAAATAACTTTTTAGATCATCATAAAAATTCACAAGGCTAACGGATGTCATTTAATAGGGTTTTATCTCAAAACATGTCATAAAATCTATATGAACTTATATAAATCATCAGTGTGTGTGTAATGTATATATCATTTTATCTTTCAAAACATGGCAAATGTTTGCAAAACTATTCGGAATTAACCTTAAAACCGAAACCTTAGAAATTTAGGGATGTAAACATTATTCACCATTTGCTTTAATGATTTAAGGAGCTTGAGATTTGAATGAGTTTGATTTGAATTTGCTTTCCTTAAGCTTCTCTTTTGTTTCCACTTCTTCTTCCTACGTTAATGGTAGCCGACCAAGCTTTTAATTTTTGAAAATTAGAATGAACGTGTGCTTTGTAATACACGGCCTGAGGAAGATGATATAGGAATGGCCTCTTTCCCATAATAACCCTCCTCTAATTCATTTTTAAACCCTTCATTTAATTAATTAGTTAAAAGGCATGGCTACCTTAATTAAATCAAATCTCAGTCCCCTTATCAACACATTATTTTGTCTGGTTTAGCTAACTAAATCTCCTAAATAATGTTATCAAAAATCTAGGGTGTCACAAATCCTTTGGAGATAGTTGTGTGGAGGTATAGAGTAAAGAATAATTCCAGTAGAGCTTCAACAACCAATTTGGAGAAGATCCTCTTTATGTTACAAGTGACATGCTATTTATAGAGGTTGGAAAGTTTCTGGGCTAGGTTTGTCATCATCATCTATCAGGTAGATTATATGTGACTTGGAGGAATCTTGGCTCGCAAAAAGAACCAACATCATGGGTCGTTGGCAACTCATGGCCTATGGGTCGCTGACGACCCATCGACTTGGTTAGTTTTATGTACCAAGTTCTGCCTCTTTTCAACGGTGTTCCGTATCTAGTTCGTTTGATCTTTTGACCGGGAGCATGGGTTACTGTTGAGCTAAGCCCTTAGGATTTTTTGGCATCTGGACTTGGAGATGTCCCTATAGCCTTTTTTCGTTGCTCTTACATTTTTGATGGCAATTCAATGGTTGTTTACGCTCAACTATCAATTGAACTAAAGAGATGCTAATCTCTCGGTTTGATTGGTCCATCCATTGCCCTAATTATATAGCTTGTACCCATCGATCAATTGTCTCAGTTTTCCTGGTTGAGTTCTGAACCATCCTGCCTACACAAGTTTGCTCCATTTTGTTTTTGTTCATGTTGGGTTAAAAAACCCAGATAACATTTGCCCCTCAGAGTATGTCTTCGCTGTAAACAAGGCATGCTCTGAAAGTTATCGTCTTCAATATGCATTTGCTGATTTTCAAGTGATTGCGTTGGAGCCCTATGCATATGTTAGCCCAATGTCATCGGTCGTCTCTCCATGATTCTTACTGCTATTACTTATCACAATCTATCATGCTTCCGCTTGTAGCTTTTCGGCATGGCTTCGAAAGACGAACAGTTGTAATCAATCGAGTTTGTGATGAATAAATGAAGCATTCTTCCTTCCCCTAAATTTATATACGCATTTTTATCATTATCATTCATTTTATCCATTTTTCATTATTTTCAATATTTTTTGGTTGCTAGCTATCCATGTGGGATAGGTTGCTAACGACCTATCTGCATAAGATTTTTACTATAGATCTCGAAGATAGGTCGGGTTGCAGTTGACCCATGACGGGTCAGGTTACTGGCGACCCGTTTACTTAGCAAATATTTTGGCCTTTTTGCATGCCTACTTATACTCGAGTCAACCCTCTTTCCTGATCTAATAGTTTTTTTGCTCCTTCAAGTGATTGATCCTTCATGCAATCTATCTTCAATCGATTCATGGCCTTATCTGATTCAATTCACTACTTCACTCATGTTCATTCCGTTTTTGATTTGATTTTGATGCTTGACTAGTTTGTTTAGCCTAAGCCGACCAATAGACTTGTTTGAATTCAAGCTCTAGATCGTTATTGACTTACTGTCGACCTACCATTGTTTCACTACCTCTTTGAGTCGCCACCAATCCATCATATTACTGGAATCCAATACTTGGGTCGTTCTTAGATTATAGCCGATCCTACTTTATTGCCGACCCAAAGTTAGCTCGCTCACGATCCAATACATAGCTTACTGAGTTTGATTCATGATTCTTCTCGAGCTTTCAAACATATTTAAGGTGGGTTTGCTTGATTGAGTCATTAGTTAATATGTTGGTATAACAATTTGATGTTAGGCCTTTACTTGTGATATTGATTATAGGAAGTTCGAGGTGATTGTGGTTTAAAGGAGGAAGATAGTAAATTGGGTCTCGAGTTGTCTCTTGGAATGACATTCGGGCTTTGGCCCATGGCTTAACGCGTTTTGCTTTCATCGTCCATTAGACCAGAATTGACTTGTGTCCTGTTTTGCAAATGCTACTTGCGTGACCATTACCGGTCTATCTTGATTTTTCCAGAGAAATTGGACTTATCCTACTTGGTTATTACGCATTCGGTGCTCCTGTAATAGGAAGAGTCTTCCGTGTCGCTTCAGACAACGGATCCGTTATCGATCGTTGATCAATAACGGTAAGTGTACAAGAAGTGAACAAAAATTGAAAAACGAATAGAGATGGGAAGTTCTTCCCTTTTCCCACTGTGAGCAAACTATCTACATAGGATAGATCATTTTTAGTTCATCGAGCATCGAGTTTATCCCATATAGATAGCACACTGCACTTGCACACTTGCCCCGGTCCACACTTAAAGTCCAACGTGTAGAATACAAGTTAGTGTTTATTTGGAATTCAAGTGTGATTGAGGATACCTACTAATTTAGGATAGGGTTATCTGACCATTTTCGAGCACGAGTTCTGTTATATTCAAATAAACCTACCTTCTAAACATCGCAAGTGAAGCAGACGAAGCTCGACGCTCTCCGAAGCTAAATCATCATTCACTCGCAAGCCCAGTACGGTCGATTAGTTTCGGTGGGCCCCATCATGAACCGTACGCCTCCCAACTTTTGAGTTTTTCTCAATCCACCTGAACGGGCCTCGTCCGTGGTCTCCGCTATGGTTCTTCATCATATATGCCTACAGCATGGGATTCTCGAGGAAGATGTGCGTCTGGGTACTAATGATGAGTTTGCTCACATGCCTTACCCGGGGCACATTGCTTGCCATAGATATATGTGTTTGAATGGAGTTATGCCTCCGTTCAATGATTTTCTATGTGAGATGCTTTCGAAACTGGGAAATACCCCATTCCAGCTTCATCCAAATGGTTATGCTATCCTTACTTGCTTGCATGTCCTTTTCATGCGAACATTCGATTGTGCTCCAAATTTTGATGAGTTACAGTATTTTGTTACGTTCAAATGGCGAGATTACTGCCCCTCTCTGATCATAATCGAAGCCTAGTAGAACCGGAAGATTGTCTTGTGATTGCAAAGTAATCTGCTATAGTTTAAGACATGGTACTTCTTTATTAAATGCCTCGAGGCATCAATCGTCGATGGACAATAGGGGTAAGCATTTCCTTTTCGTTTATCGGACTTTAAAGTGTCGTAATAGGGTTTTTAACTGATCGCGTGTCCATTACAGTTATTCCAAGGCTAAACAGAGATGCAGCTCTTAATGAGATTTGCCAAACTTTAAAAGCTACCGATGCCAAGGAGCGGTGCATCAGAGTCTTGCTGACCAATGAGAACTTGCGCCAATAAGGACTGTTGGCTCCGAGCAGGTCCGTTGCTCAGAGTGAAGCTCCTTCTCCTGGTCAAGCCAGAGTTCGTGCAAGACCCTCTTCTTCACACGATTCTGTTGAAGGTCAAGAGATAGGTTGCCCGTCTGAAAGACCACATGATGAGGCTCATGAGGAGGAGGAAACCACCACAGATGGCCTACGTGGTTCAGCCAGAATGTCTCCAATACAGGAGGAAACGAAAGCGGAGCCCATACATAGAGAAGGCAAAGCCGTGGTGGACTCTGAGGAATTGGAGGGGGAGTTTGAAAGTCAACTACCGCCAGTGATTACTTTTTGACAGAATTTGAAGGCGATGACTTGGAGTCTTGCGACGAGACTACGAGGATGAGTCTCGTCCTTACAAATTTTCGCTCCTCCGACATAAGCGGTAGGGGAAATAACCCAGAAACTAGTAGCTGCCAAGATTTCCCAAGTGAGAATGTCGGTACGGACGTTGGAGATTTTAGTGATGTATTCATCGACTTCGATGCACTTATGAATGGGCATTCTAAATTTGACACGACGTTGCCTTGTTTAGGCGATATTGCTCCACAAGTTAGCCCAGCTTTGCTTATATCAATCGAAGCCAGCACAATACCACCTTCCACAGCTGTTCACTCCGGTTTGTGACGATGCCTTAGGCCCATATTCAAAATTCATGACACATCGCGCTAGGATTACACTTATTTCTAATCTTCCATTCCCTTATATATTTGCATAATTTGTGTTGTCTTTCTGAAATCTTTCATGTACACTTCATTCAAGGTATGACAAATCGGTGAGGCTTCTACAAATACTTCGAGGATTATACTGACTTGTAGTGGTACCCGAATCGTTCCATTAGCGGCCACCAAGTCTGGAAAACGAAAGAAGAGTATAGGCAGAGGAAAGAGATTAAGGCCGACACTCGCCACCTGGAGGAGAGAGATAAGGCTCGTTCTTATAGAAGTGGATATGAGAAAAGACGATCTCATGAGGAAAGAGATGAGCCATCGAAGAAATCAAAGTTTGACCACCGCTCTCATCCTTCCGAGCCCGCTTCGAAGTATACTTCGATGGTTCAAGAGTTTCCTACTTCTTCTGCCCCGTTTCTACCTCCGGTACATGTTCCATCTTCCTATATCATTACTATTGCTCCTAGCGCATATTATCCTTACCGGAGGTCGGCCCGGGTCAGACCGAGTATCACAGATTTTCAGGTAAGGACGTTCTGGAGCTCAAGAGGCGAACTGGATGACAGAAATGTGTAGAGTATTTCCGCTGCATAATATTATTGTAATTCTGTGACATGTTGATTTGTATATGTCCAGTGTTTGAATATACGTGTAACCTGATGTCTTTAAATGTAATCGACAGATATTGTATTCTTTTGTAAACTGTTATTATTTATTATTATATTTTATCCGCTACGAATGTGAGATGTTGATGATTTTGTTGTTTTTGTTCTTCTTCTTCTATCTCTTTCTTCTTTTTCATAACCATCTAGAATTTTCGGCTTCGGAAAATTTCGGGTCGTTACATTTGGTATCAGACCGAGTATTATAGATTTTCAGGTAAGGACGTTCTGGAGCTCAGGAGGCGAGTTGGAGAGCAGGAACATATGGAGAGTTTCTGCAGTGATATATTTTAGTATCTGAAACAGATTGATTTATCTGTCTAGTGCTGTGTAATGGTTGTAATTCTGATGTATAAAAATAAGTGTAATGATATAGTTCTTCTTTGTAAAACTATTATTTATGTGATATTATATTTTATCCGCTGCGAATGTGAGATTCTGAGTTTGATTTTTCTGTTTCTTCTTCTTTCTCTTTCTTCTTTTTACTAACAATCTGGGATTTTTCAGGATCGAAATTTCCGGGTCGTTAATGTAATGACCCGGATAGTTATGGAAAAGAAGAAAGAGATAGAGAAAAAGAAGAAACAGAAACACCAAAACATAGAAACCTCACATTTGCAGCGGATCAAAATATAATATCACATAAGTAACAGTTTACAAAGAAGAACCGTATCAGTACACTTATACTTTACACATCAGAGTTACAACCATTACCAATCATTGGACAGTTTAAAACAACACTTCCAAGCCAACTATACTATACACAACGGTAAACACTCCATACAATCCAGCCATCCAGCTCGCCTCCTGAGCTCCAGAACTTCCTTACCTGGAAATCTGCAATACTCGGTCTGACCCGAGATGTAACGACCCGGAATTTTCGATCCCGAAAACTCCAGATAGTTATGGAAAAGAAGAAAGAGATAGAGAAAAAGAAGAAACAGAAACACCAAAACACAGAAACCTCACATTCGCAGCGGATCAAAATATAATATCACATAAATAACAGTTTACAAAGAAGAACTGTATCAGTACACTTATACTTTACACATCAGAGTTACATCCATTACCAATCACTGGACGGTTTAAAACAACATGTCCAAGCCAACTATACTATACACAACGGTAAACACCCCATATGTTCCAGCCATCCAGCTCGCCTCCTAAGCTCCAGAACGTCCTTACCTGGAAATCTGCAATACTCACGACCCGCCTTTCATTCCATAGAAAAACGCATCATTAAGAAGAAAAAAAGGGATAGAAAGGAGAAAAGATAGAAAAGAAAGAAACAGACAACATCAGAATCTCCCAGCGGAACGAATAAATTATATTATATCACATAAAACATTACATAGTATCATATACATCAGAGTTTTACAGCTAATACAATCACAAACTAGACAGTTATAAACATCTGTCTAACAATTACAATTCAAGTACATCAGAGGAAACAGATACAACTCAAACACAGCGGAATCACTATATATATCTACACGTTGAAGCCTCCTGCTCCATTATTTCCTCCAGATCTTATCAAGGCAACACCTGGGTCAGACCGAGCATTACAGCTTTTCAGGTAAGTATGTTCTGGAGCTCAGGAGGCATGCTGGATGGCAAGAGCGTATCGAATACTTCCGCTATAAAGTATAATATTGTTGGGTATCTGTGACATGATAATTGAGTATATTCAATGTCTATGTATTTGTGACTCTGATTGTATTAAAGTGTAATTCGACAGATATAATATTCTTTTGTAAACTGATATTATTTATTATTATATTTTGATCCGCTGCGAATGTGAGGTTTTCTGTGTTTTGGTGTTTCTGTTTCTTCTTCTTCTTGTTCTTCTTCTTTCTCTTTCTTCTTTTTTCTAACTATTTGGAATTTTTGGGATCGAAATTTCCAGGTCGTTACATAATGGAGTAATCAATGGTTAATTTTTGAATGTAATTAGGATGGAAATTTCTTATGGAAGTAATTAGAGAAATTACTCATGGGAGTAAATTAAATGGAAGCGATTATTGGATAATCACTTGATGATATTAATTAAGGATTGATTAATATAATTGTTTTAAAGTTAATTAATTATGGAGTAATTAATTAATTTAAGAATTTAGAATATTTTAATAATGGGATTAATTACTTGTTAAGTAATTAATTAAGGAAGTAATCAAGATTGATTAACAGAAGTAATTAGAAATAATTACTTATGTAAGTAATTAAGAGTTAATTACTTAATTATTTTAGTTAATTAATTAATGTGATTAATTAATTAATTAATGAAATTTATTTATGATTAATTACTAAGTGTAATTAATTAAAGTGTAATTAATTAATTATGTAATTGAGGATTATTAATTAATGTAATTAAATAATTGATTACTTAATGAAGTGATTAAAGATTAATTAATCAAGGGTTAAGGTAATTAATTAAGAAGTAATTAATTAAGTTAAGTAATTACAAATTGTTAATTACTGATTATGATTAATGAGTTCTCTGATGTTGTTGTGTTTCTTCTTCCTCTTTCTTTTCTTCTTCTATCCCTTTCTTTCTTTAAGATGATGCGATTTCCTGGAGATAGGAAGTCGGGTCGTTTCAGTTGGACTCTTCAGCGGGCCCTCCTAAGCTTGAGGTGGCCCTTCCAGGTTGGTTCCTCAGAGGAGTTATGTTCGACATGAACGTTCATGCCATTCATAGTGATTCCTACATGTTGCATCTCCAAGCTATCCAAAGCGACCTTGAGCAGGCTTAGAAATGGAATAAGCTCTGCAAGCAGCTATCGAATACGAATAGGAATAATTATCCAGAGATCCTCTCCTTTGAAATCGAGAAAGATGATTTTGAAGGGGCGTTGGCTGATCGGGATTTTATAATTAAACGGTTAGAGGAGGAGAAGGTAACGTTACTCCAGGAGAGTAAGAGAACCGCCAGCTCGATGAAAGAGCTAAAGTAGGCGCATAAGAAGGTCAAGATCGTCTAGAGAGACGAAATCAAAAAGACTCATGTAGAAGAGGTAAATTTGAAAGAAGAAGTGATTTCTCGTAACGCTGTTACCGAAGCTCAATGGAAAATAATCTCTGACCACAATCTGATTATCGAGGAGCACAATAAAATGATCGTCGATCAAGCCGATACCATCACAAAATTACAAGCTCAGGTCGCGCAGCTTAATGCCAACAAGACTTCCATTGGGAATGAGAAGGCTATGGTGACAGCGAATTACTTGGACCTCCAGCACACTTATGATTGGAAAAATAAAGAAGCTGGATACTACAATTCTGAACTTCTACATCAATTTTCTATTACATCAAGGAAGCCTCAGCTACCTTGGCCTAAAGTTTCCATGCCCTTTTGCCCTAGTGTGGATGGAAATCTTATTTCATTTTGCCGACAACGGCGATGCTTACTCCGATCAAGAGCAGCGAGATGCCTATCTTAACGATGAATCCAAGGCAACGTTGCTTGAGGGTCAAAGATTTCCTGAGTCGAATGGGAGAGGGAGGCCACTGATGCTGCCTTGATGTTTGCTACTGACTTGCTTACCAGGCCTTCTTCCTTCGGTGAAGGTGAGCCATCAAGGCAACTCCACGACCAACTAATGAGTTCAGGACTTGACATTGTTTTTCATGTGGTGGTGCACTCAAAAGGAAGCGAAGGAGATGAGTTTGAGGTCATTGTTCACGATCCTTCCTCTGGTGCAGGTAACATCCGTGTTTCTTCCGACTTTGGGAGCCTCTATCTTAAACCACAGAAGCAAAAGGAGTATAATGCTTTCCTTTTTGATCTTATAGGTCCATCCACCTGTCCTGCTGATGCGCCGGCTAACTTAGCGTCCGCGACTGCTGCTGCCATTTTCACATCTTCGAAGATTGTATCCGTTCCTACGCCAGTCCCCGCATCTACGTCCAACTCACAACCAGGGCCAAAGGTTGAGAAAATAGCGACACTCCACGGCTTGGACCACCCTTCAGTGTCTTTGGAAGGTGATATGACTACGGCAGATGCCAAGGAGATGGTGATGCAGCCAGAGCAGTCGTCGAAGACTTAGCACGAAATGGTTGCTTTTAAGAAGGAAAAGGTGGAGGCAGTCAAGGCTTCGAAGAGTTCTTGAAAATTGAAGGAACACAAGGGAAAAGGAAGCTCTTCTGAAAAAAATTTGAAGGATAGGGAAATTTCCACCGAAGTGCATGTTGACATTACTGGTAGCGATACCACTCCTGAAAAGAAGCAGAATCTACCCATCAGAGGTGGAAATGGAAGCAGTGGAAAAAAGCGTCGAGCAGTTAGCGCGAGAATGGACTTGTTTTGGCCAAAAACTTGCAGGAAGACTGGCTTGTTTGACCTATTTTTGTTTCTTTTTCAATCACTTTGTTCAAGTGTAGAGTCTACACTTTACGCCCATACTATAGATTTTGTATTTTCTCTTTATTGGCCATTTTTGTATGGGTATGGCCCTATCTTTTGATCCTATGTACAGAAAATCAAAAGAAATATAATGATGTTTTGACTATATTTTTATCTATCTATTCATATATGCTTTGTGTACTTGTGCATGTTTCATTTCGTACTTTGTTATTCCGTTATTATAGCCAAAATCCTTCATTCGAAGTGACGGGACTTAGAGCTTAACAGCACTTTGAGAGTTTTTTGTTTCGAAATTCATAAAAATATAGAGATTTTTTAAAACTTATAAAGTTGATGTTTGGAATGTTTGTTTGGAAGTTGAAAAGTTGGATTCGTGAACTTGAGGTTTGGAGTGACAAAGCCTGTGAACTTGTTGTATTTGTCTAGTTCTGCCTTAATATAGGTGTATGCCCCCAGTTCGTAGGGTTTTTCACTTCAAAAAACTTTCAAATAGATGATAACTTATGGTCTAAATAATCTATGTTAAATTTGACCAAGTTACAAACTGATTCTAATTTTTGAGATATTGCGATTTTAGCATGTGATCTCATTTTTTGTTTGAAATTTTACGACACTCAGGTGAATATGCAATTTGCTTATGGGTCTGGATTGTCGATTATCGAGTGCCTTCCTTCTTCCACTAATTTTATACGGGCTGCGCTTACTAATCCTAACTACATGTGCACGGTTTCACTCGTCTCTTACCGTTGCCCATCTTCGAGCGACGCGAGGAGTTAGCATTTTGGTGCGCGACTCATGAGATGCACGGCTTTTGTTTTTCCTCGTTGTTGCTTATCTTCAAGCAATACGAGGAGTTGTCATTTCGGTACTCCTCGGGGTTGACTGTCTTTGAGGAACACGAGGAGTCTTAGTTTTATGGTTTCTCGGTGTTGCCTATCTTCGAGCAACACAAGGAGCTTTTGTTTTGGGCCTTCTTGATGCTGCCTATTTTTGGGCAACACGAGGAGTCTTAATTTTTGGGATCCTCTATGTTTTCAATCTTCGAGCAACACAAGGAGTCTTAATTTTGGGGCTCCTCGATGTTGCCTATCTTCGAGCAACACGAGGAGTCTTAATTTTAGGGCTCCTCATTGTTGCCAATCTTCGGCAATACGAGGAGTTATTATTTTGGGGCTTCTCGATGTTGCCTATATTCGGGCAACACGAAGAGTTTTCTATCTTCATAGCCCTCTTGATGCTGTCCGAGCAGTTGGTTTGCCAGAGGGCAAGAATTAGTTCGAGTCGATTTGCTTATGTCGACTCTGCGGGTGACTGCTATGAAACAGTTTAGTTGGTTGAAGAAGAAAATTTTATTAAGGAAAGCATGGCAGATTCTTTGCCTATTTGCAATAGCACCAGCATTTTCGGGATGGCTTATTTGCTGAAGAAATAGAAATTACATAAGATAGTTTTTTATATGAAATAACAACAGAGCGGTTCGCCATTCCAGGGTTTGAGAAATGTGACCCCGTCGATTGTTGTCAGCTTAAAAATCCCATCGCTGAGCTTTTGATTAACGATATACGGTCCTTCCCAGTTTGGTCCGAGGACTCCCAAAAAAGGTTAAACTCTCTTAAGCACAAGATCTCCAACTTTGAAGGTCTGCTACAAACTTTGGAGTTCAAGTAACAAGCAACCTTTTTTTGGTAGGCAGCTGTTCTCAACTCCGCGTCTTCTGTAACAACACAAAATTTGCACTATGATAATTAATTAACGATTCATTAAATAACGAAATAAGTTTATGAAATTGTTAGAAATGAGCCACGGGAATTGCACCATTTTGTACGTGGTAATTTTTTGGTCAATTTCCATATCCAAGTTAATTTGAAGAAGTTACGAAATAAGTAAGAAAATCAGAATGAAAAAGGAAAAAAAATATTACAAAGGCATAGGTCGACCGATATTTGGGTTAGGCCGCCCTGTAGGTCGACCCCCAAAAGGGTTAGGTCGACCTTATTGTCGACCCCCATCGAAGTTAGGTCGCCTCGCCTTACTTCTTGGATTTTGTTTCGTCCAGTACGAAGCGAACACCTCATAATTCCATTTTTGTTCAACCCTGTGCATTTGTGCCTCCATTCGACGGTTCCTAGAAAGCCTACGACGACATTGCACCAGATTCAATCTTCAAATCCAACGGTCTGTGATCTCTAAACTACACTATAAATAGAACCTTGGGCCTAGCTATTTTCCAATTCATATTTTCTCCAATTTGGTTTCATTGCCTGAGGCTACACCCTAAATAGAATTTTTTTAAGGAGGAGATCTTTTTGATAAAATATTCTACGCCTTAGTAGTAGATCCAGAAAGGCCAAGGATTAGAGCTAAGGACTACAGGTGAGTGTTTTGTAGTTATTTTAGATTTTTTAGGTAATTTAAAATAATAGGGTTCTCAATAGTTGTAGTTTTTGTATAATTTTGAGACAGTTTTATATAAGTTATTTATAATTAACTTTTAAGTAAATTTCAGAAGTTTTTTTCAGTCTATTTTATTCAGCTATTTTATTTAGTTATTTGTAGTTATTTACAGTTATTTAGATTTATTTACATCTGTTTTAAGATGGAATTTAACATGTAACTATTTGTTCCTTTTTATTCCTTTTTACACGAATAAAATATTAAAAAGAAGAAGAATTTGCAAATATGGATTAAAATAGAAAAACATTAAATTTATAGAAATCAGCTGTAAAATAAGAAGAATGCAATAAGATGGAGATAGACTAAAATAGGCAAATTTGAGATATTTATAAGCATTATTATAATAAGTGATTATAACTAAAAAAAGAGAAAATAGAAGAGTAGCAGAAGAGGCTTATTTATAACTAAGAACTTGGATTAAATCAACAATAAAAATAACAGTTATAACACATAGGTTATAAATAAAAAGGAAGAAATAACAGAAGAGGCTTATTTTAAAACTTATAATAAGTTAATAAGCAAATGCAGAAGTGGTGGTCCATATCGGCAGCACTCTCTTTTAGATCTAGGATTGATTGTCTTACAATAGCATGTGAGGCTGGGACAAGCTTATACTGATTAGGGTAAATAAGTGGCCAATAGATAGAAGCTCAAATCTAGAGATTTGGGCGAGGGGCGCAAACTAGAATTTGTTTGTTAGAACCAGTACCAGCAGCATTCCCTTTTAGGACTAGGACTGATAGTCTCACGACAGCTAGGTGAAGCTGGGCAGCATTTCCTTCCAGGTCTAGGACTGATGGTCACACAACACTTAGGTGAGGCTGGGCATGCTTATACTGATTAGGGTAAATAAGAGGTCACAACAGGGGGAGAAATTTAGTGTGTACCGACGATGACCGGACGTGTGAGATCGATTAGGGTAAATAATTCGCTATTACGTTCTAAGCACTAGAGGTGTCTTTTGCTGTGACCAACAAGATTGGTTCACAGTCGCACAATAGAGATAGAAAGTCGATGAATGGTTAGAATTAGGATTTCAACCTAATCAAATTAGAAATTGAAACAGGAGTAGAGTTTCAGCCTAATCATAACAATTAAAGACAAGTGCAAACAATTGAAACAATCAAAGCAGATAGTCAAATAGAATCAGAAACTGTATTTTATCCGAGTTTTATCTTTTCTGTATTTTCCTTTCAAGCTATTACTGTTGCTTAGTCTATTATCTTTTACCATGCTTAGTAATGGTAGTAATTACTTTCACTCACCAGACTTATTGTCTGACCCACTCCTCTATTTCCCCTTTTCTCCTCCATATGCCAGTAGAGTTGAGAATAGTAGATTCATATTTCTTGGAGATACATTCCCGGAGTTCTTCTTGTATTCTTCTTCTTTTCATTTGTCTTTTCATTTAGCTTTTGATGCACTGATACTCATGACAGGGATAATTATTAATATTTATGTGCTCTGATGATGTGAGGCTGAGATATATTTTTCATAAGACATGAGAATTTGCGTTCTTAGACAGATTTTGTTTTTATGGCTTATTGATGAAGTTTAATTCTGAATAATGAATTACTATTTAAATGTTTTCGATGTTTTTAACTATTTGTCTTATGAATCTCAGTCTCTGCGATGTTTTAGCTATACCTATAAAGCATTACATTCTTTAGTGTTTCCTTTTTGGGCATAATAAGGGGTATAAGAGTGTTTCACTTGGTATCAGAGCCTAAGGTTATAAGATTCCTAAAAACATTTTTTAAAAATAAAGTATTTTTCAAAAGTAACCTATCTTTAAAAGTTTTTTTCAAAAAGAAACTTTTATTATAGAAACAGTTTTCAAGTATAAGAGAGTTTTTATAAAAAAAAATCCCCTCAAAGTCCAGTTCAACCTTCTTTCGATTCTCTTGAGCCTAAAATTTCTTTTCTTTGCATAGAATGGCGGACGCCCCAAATCTTCCAGAGGGCGTCCAAGTCCCTAGCCGGTTTCATAGATACCTCCAAGCTGTGGCACCAGAGGTGCGAGGGCAAGCTCCAAATGCAACACCTGTAGGTGGAGATCCCGTTAATCCACCTGCAGTAGCCAATTTTTCTAAGCTATGCAAGGACTTCGCTAATCTAGGGGGCAAGATATTTTCTGGCATAAAGGATTTCATGGAGGCATGGGCTTGGTTGAGGAATACAGAGCGGATAATTAGGCTGTTAGAATTGGAGGACTGACAGAGAGTTCAGCTTGCTTCTTGGCAGCTAAAAGGGAGATGCTTCCTACTTGTGGGAGATTGTAGGGATCGAGGATAGAGATTGGTTGGTTTGGATTTCAGGAAAGGTTTGAGAGAAAGTTCTTGTCACAATATAAGGAAAGCATGTAGTCGGAGAAGTTCATTAGTGTGAAGCAAGGAAGTCTTTTGGTGAAGGAGTATATAAACCAATTTAATGACTTATCGAGGTTCGGACGTGTTAATACACCTCATAAGAAGGCCACCAAATTTGCTAAGGGTTTGAACCAGCCCCTCTAAGGATTGGCACTGCACATGTACCTATGGGAGTGACGTATGAGTCACTTGTGGAAATGGCTCTCATGATGCTTCTAGAAGAAGAGGTTAAGGGGTTCCTGAATCAAAAAACTCTAAGAAACAGTGGTGGAAGAATAAAAAGGATAAGAACAAGAAGAAAGGTAGAGGACCTTAAAAGCAGATCAAGAAGGGCGAGAAATGTCATAATTGTGGATTAGTTGGGCATTTCACAAAGGACTGTAAGGACACGATGAAGGGGAGGTGTTACAATTATGGGCAGCCTGGGCACCTTAGTAGAGCTTGTCCTCAGAGGGCAGTGCAGAGAGCAAGCACACCTACAGCGCAGGTACATGCTTTGGATGCAGCAACTTCTAGTGGACCGGATCGAGGTAGGAAAGTCTCTGTAGAAGATTTGATCTCTATTTCGAAGTTTCCTATTCGAACTCTTTTTTTCTTTGGAGCATCACATTCTTTCATTTCTAATTCCTTGGTTGATTATTTGCACTTAGATATTTCTCCAGTTGTAGACCCTATTGTTGTTTCAAACCCCATAGGAGGATCAACACAATTATCCACGATCTGTAAGGGTTTAAAAAATTTTATATTATGCATAGAGTTTGATTGTGATGCCTATGTACTGGGATTTTTGTGATAAGGGATGATTTTGGGATGGACTGGTTATCCACTTATGGTGCGATATTGGACTGTGAGAGGAGAGTCATTAGACTAGAGACATGTAGCGAACGGACTCTCGAGGTTTCTTGCGATCCACATGGATTAGTCATGTTGAGCTTCCTTTATTCCCGTGATTCATCACTAGGAGAGTTGGATTCAGTTCCAGTTGTTAGAGATTTCCCAAACGTTTTTGGGGAGGTTAGGGGACTACCCCCTAAGAGAGAGGTCGACTTTAGGATCTATCTTAATGATAATGCTAAACCAGTGGCATTGCCTATGAGACATATGGCTTCTAAGGAGAGGAAGGAGTTAAATAAGCAGATTGGTGAGGTATTGGAGAAAGGCTTCATCAGATGGAGCATATCTAAGTAGGGAGCGCCAGTCATCTTTGCTACAAAGGTGGATGGTTCCTTTCGACTTTGCATACACTATAGAGAGTTAAATAAGTTTACGAAGAAAAATCGTTACCCACTTCCTTGGATAGACGATCTTTTCGTTCAGTTAGTTTGCTCTTCGGTATTTTTTCAACTTGATTTGGCTACTGGATTCATCCGCTTAGGTTCGCTGAAGATAGCATCGATAAGACAACATTTAGGACACCCTACGGGTCCTTTGAGTGGTTGATAATGCCATTTGGGTTGACCAATGCCTCATCCAATTTTGTAGATTTGATGAGCCATGTTTTTTGAGATGTCCTAAATAAGCTCGTAGTAGTGTTCGTGGATGACATTCTAGTGTTTTCCAAGAGTATGGAAGAGTATGCTATTCATCTTGAGAAGTTCTTTATGCACTTCGTGTTCATCAGTTGAAAGCAAAATTCTTGATGTGTCACTTTTGGCATAAGGAGGTGCGTTTCTTGAGGTATGTAGTCTCAAGAGAGGGTCTAATGTGGATCCCGCTAAGTTAGTAGTAGTACAAGATTGGAAGGCTCCCATGAACGCTACCGTAGTTAGAAGCTTCCTTGGTTTGGCTAGTTATTATAGAAAGTTTATCAGAGATTTTGCTAAGATTTCAGCACTTGAGATTAAGCCTACCCTCATAGATCGGATTGGCTCAAGGCAGCGAGAGGATTCAGAGCTTGTGGATATTCTAAATAGGATTAGCAGAGGAGAGGTCTCCAGAAATCTCCAACTCTATTCCATCGATGGTAAAGGATGGCTAAGAAGAGATGGAAGACTTTGTGTCCCTTGCGCTAGTGATTTAAGGAGTGCAGTTCTAGCAAAAGCACACCATTCTCAAATGACTATTCATCCGAGTGGTGATAAGATGTATAAGGACATTAAGAGAGCGTTTTATTGGAGTGGCATGAAGAAGGATGTAGCAGAGTTTGTGGCAAAGTGTCTTGTGTGCCAAAGGGTTAAGGTGTAGCAGCAGAAGCCTAGCAGATTGCTTTAACCACTGGATGTACCCGATTGGAAGTGGGATATTGTTTCAATAGACTTCATAGATGGTTGACCTCGATCTAGGAAGGGGAATACCATTATTTGGGTGATTGTAGATCGTTTGACTAAGAGCGCCCACTTCATTCCGTTCAAGAATAAGAGGACATCACCATATTTAGCATCCATATACGTTTGTGAGATAGTCTAACTTTATGGACTTTCCTCTAGCATAGTGAGTTATAGAGACCCTATCTATACTAGCGAGTTTTGAAGAAGCTTGCAAGAGACTTTAGGGACACAACTTAGATTGAGTACGGCATATCACCCTCAAACAAATAGCCAAATGGAGAGGTTAATAGATTTCTTGAGGATTTGTTGACGGTGCGTATTCCTGGTTTTGGAGGAACTTGGAAGGAGCACCTTCCTTTAGTGGATTTCGCTTATAACAATATTTTTCAGACTATCATTGGGATGGCTCCTTTTGAAGCTCTTTATAAAATACCTTGCAAGTTGCCTTCATGTTGGTTAGAGTCTAGAAAAAGATTGCTACCGGGTCCCGACATGGTTAGAGAGACTTCGGGAAAGATTGATTTGATTAGAAGGAGAATGAAGATGGCTCAAGATAGACAGAAATTCTATACAGATAAGCGAAGAAGGGACATTGAGTTCGAGGTAGGAGACTTGGTTTTCGTTAAGGTATCTCTGCAAAGAAAGGTAGTGAAGTTTGGATCAAGTGGGAAATTTTCTCCCAGTTTCGTAGGACCATTCCCCATTGTGGAAAGGGTATAAAAGCTGACATATCGGATAAAGCTGCCGAAGAGGCTTAGGCGAGTTCATGATGTTTTTCATGTTTCACATCTAAGAAAGTGTTCACATGATTCAGCAAAGGTAGTGGAACCTAGCCTAC
Organism: Allium cepa; assembly: GCA_030765085.1. NCBI lineage: Eukaryota > Viridiplantae > Streptophyta > Magnoliopsida > Asparagales > Amaryllidaceae > Allium > Allium cepa. Next base: position 517,215,279 of record CM060941.1, read on the forward strand.
TTGAGGAAGTTGAAGTGGAGAGAGAAGCATCGATTCGTCACATTTCTGCAAGATTGTTGGACATGATATTAAGAAGCTTAGGAATAAGAAAGTCCCATTGGTTAAGGTACAGTGGGGAGATGGTATTGAGGACGCTATGTGGGAGGCCGAGGAGAGAATATGTATCTCTTATCTGCATCTCTTAGATGGTACGTTTTGAATTTCCTATTTCTACCTTTAGTTTTGAAAAGGTTTTTTTTCCTTTAGTATCCTTTAGGAGGGTAGATCTTAGGATTTAACCTATGGATGGTAGGACTGAATGTAAACATGTCACTAGAACATGTTATGCATGATGGAGGCTAGTGGTTGAAAGTGGTTTCTAGTGGATGCTAATGGATGCATATACACATATTAGGCACTATTTAGGGACATGCCTAACTAGGTCACTAAAGCATATGCATATGGATGTGTGTGCACTTTTATTTTTATTTTATTACATGGTTGCTATAAATGGATGATTATCATATACTTGTTGCATTTGGGCGATGAGTGTAGCACACATATAGAACTATCAGTTATCATTAGGAAATTTGCATTCACTTGGATGCATGGCATAGACATGAACACATAAAAAAAGGAGGTCGACTGAATCAGTAGACTGTCTAATCTTTTGCATTAGTTAGGGACATTGACACTATACTATTGCATATATCATAAACTGTATTAGAAAACTTAAGGACAATGAATGTAATGGATGATGGTTGAATATTTGGTTGTAGAATTTGGATGACAATATTTAATTCATTCTTCTGTCCTTAGAGATTTCACGAACGAAATCTTCTAAGGAGGGGAGAATTTAACAACCCAAAATTTAGGCTATAATAACTAATTGATGAATTAATTAAGTAATAAAATAAGTTTGTTAAATTTTCAGAATTGAGCCACAGGAGTTGCACCATTGTGTGCGTGGTAATTTTCTAGTCAATTTTCATAGTAACTTGTCGAAACCCGAGTTAATATGAAGAAGTTACGAAAGAAGTAAGAAATCAAAATGAAAAAGGAAAAAATATTGTAAAGGCATAGGTCGACCCATATTTGGGTTAAGTCAACCTATAGGTCGACCCTTACAGGGGTCAGGTCGACCTTATGGTCGACCCCCATGGAAGTTAGGTCGAACAACCTTAGTTCTTGGACGTTATTTCGTCCAGTACGAAGCGAACACCTCATAATTCCATTTTCATTCAATCATGTGTGTTCGTGCTTCCATCCGACGGTTTCTAGAGAACTATAATGTGGTTGCACCAGATTTAATCTTCAAATCCAACGGCCTGAGATCCTTAACCTACATTATAAACAGAATCCTAAGCCTAGATATTTTCTCATTCAGATTTTCTCCTATTCATTCCCTGAGGTTGGACCCTAAATAGAAATTTTTTCTAAAAAGGAGATCTTTTTGATAAAAATATTCTGCACCCTAGTAGTGGATCTAGGAAGGCCAGGGACTAGAGCTAAGGACGACATGTGAGTGTTTTGTAATTATTTTCGATTTTTAAGTAATTTAAAATAATAGGGTTCTCAATAGTTGTAGCTTTTCTACAATTTTGAGACAGTCTTATATAAGTTATTTAAAGTTAACTTTTAAGTAAATTTCAGAAGTTCTTTTCAGGCTATTTTGTTCATCTATTTTATTCGGTTATTTTATTCAATTGTTTAGAGTTATTTACAGTTGTTTACATTTATTTACATCTATTTTAAATTGGAATTTAGCTTGTAAATGTTTTATTCCTTTTTACGCTAATAAAATATTAAAAAGAAGAAGAATTCGCGAATATGGATTAAAATAGAAAATACTAAATTTACAAAAATCAGATGTAAAATAAGAAGAACTGTAATAAGATGGAGATAGACTAAAATAGGAAAATTTGAGATATTTGCAAGCATAATTATAACTAGCGGCTATAACTAAAAAAAGAGAAAATATAAGAGTAACAGAATATGCTTATATTATAACTTAGATCTTGGATTAAGTTAATAAGCAAAAGAATAGTTATAACATATATGTTTTAATTAAAAAGAAAGATATAACTGAAGAGGCTTATTTTAAAACTTAGAATGAGTTAATAAGCAAACATAAAAGTAGTGGTCCGTATGGGCAGAATTCTGTTTCAGATCTAGGACTGATGGTCTCACAATAGCAGGTGAGGCAGGGACACGCTTATGCTGAGTAGGTTAAATAAGTGACCAATAGATAGAAACTCAAATCTAGGGATATATGCAAGGGGCGCAAACTAGAATTTGTATGTTAGGACCAGTAACGGCAGCATCTCCTTTCAGGACTAGGACTAATGGTCTCACAACAGCTATGTGAGGCTGGGCAGCATTCCCTTTCAGATCTAGGACTGATGGTCTCACAACTATTAGGTGAGTCTAGGCACGCTTATGTTGATTAGGGTAAATAAGTGGTCACAATAGAGGGCGACAGTGTGTGCAGACGATGACCGAGCATGCATGATCGATTAGGGTAAATAATTCGCTATTGCATTACAGGCGCTAAGAGGTGTCTTTTCCTATGATCAACAGGATTGGATCACAGTGGCATGACAGAGATAGATGGCCGAAAAACGGGTAGAATTAGGATTTCAGCCTAATCAAATTAACAACCAAAATAGGATTAGATTTTCAGCCTAATCACAGCAGTTAAAGACAAATGCAAACAATCGAAACAATAAAAGGAAACAGTCAAACAGAATTAGAAACAATATTTTATTCAAGTTTTATCTTTTCTGTATTTTCCTTTCAAGCTAGAATTGTTGCTTATTCTATTATCTTTACCTTGCTTAAAAATTCTAGTAATTACTTTCACTAACATGACTTCTTGCCGGACGTACTCCTTTATTTCCCCTTTTCTCCCCCATAGGCCAATAGAGTCGAGGATAGTGGATTCAGATTTCTTAAAGATACATTCTCGGAGTTCTTCATGTATTATTCTTCTTTTCATTTTTCTTCTCATTTGATTTTTGATGTAATGGTACTTATGAGAGGGACGATTATTAATATTTATGTACTGATGATGTAAGACTGAGATATATTTTTCATAAGACATGATAAATTTTTTTCTTAGACATATTCTGTTTTATGACTTATTGATGAAGTTTAATTCTAAATTATGAATTACTATTTAAATGTTTTCGCTATTTTTACCAATTTTTCTTGTGAATCATAGTCTTTGTGATGTTTTAGCTATACCTATAACGCACTACATTCTTTAGTGTGCCCTTTTTGGGTATACTAAGGGGTGTGGGGTGTTTCATCTTCTCTTTTTTATCGACCTTGTCTAGCGATTCGAGCAGGAGTTACTCGTTTTATGCTTGGCTAAAATTCTGCCTCTGGTGTGACGGGACCTCTAACTCAATAGGAATTATTGCTTTTGAACCATACGCTAATGTGAACGGAGTGTGTCCAGTTGCCACTTTATGTGTTGTCCTGTATGCCCATAGTGCGAGTGAAAATTCGTTAACCCAATTTCCTTTTACTTTTGTTAATCGCTTTTTGATGGTGGATTTGATGGTCTTCTTTATCGCTTCTACTAGACGTTTGCTTGCGAGTGAGCCACTGTGGAAAAGCTTTTTTCAATTCGGAAGCGCCTGTAGAAGTCTTTGAACTCAGCACTTTTAAGTTGGGTTCCATTATCAGTGATGACTTTTTGTGGCACACCAAACCTGAAAATGATGTTTTTAGTGACAAAGTTAATAATTTTCTTTGTGGTTATGATGGCCCGCGGTTCCGCTTCGGCCTATTTTATGAAAATCTACGGCAACTCTAGCATATTTGGCTCCTCCTTTGGTTATTGGAAGGACACCGATCAGGTCTGTCTCCTATATCGTAAATGGTCATGGGTTGACCATTTGTGTCACTTCTGTTGAATAAGTTCTCTTAATTTTGTTGAATCTTTGACAACGATCGCATCTTCTAACATAACCTACGGCGTCGGGATTTATTATGGCCAAAAGTAAGAGTATGGAAGGACTTTCTTTGGCAGCGTATGCCCTCCAGTGTGGTCTCTGCATTCGCTACCATGTACTTCCTTCAGGATTTGGTGTGCTTCGTCATCGGTCACACAACTAAGAAGAGGAGTCAAGAATCCCCTTCGATAGAGTATTCCATCCCGTATCATGACCCTTGGCGTTTTGCAAAGGAGCTTATTCTATTGATTTTGGTCAGTTGGTAGGGGTCCTGCAAGCAGATAGTCCTTTATCGGAGTCATCCATGCCTCTGGCTCGAAGATAGTCTCTAGAATCTAGTCCACGTCCATTTCTCTGCGCTCGGGTTGGTTAGTGTTTCAACTGAAACCAATCCTAATGACTGGGATTTTTCGAAGCTTTCTAGCTTGGCCAAATAGTCCACCTTGGTGTTTTGCTCTCGTGGGATGTGTGTTATGGTGTAGTGCTCAATATCACTCAACAACTCTTGTACTTTAGATAAGCATGGGGCGAGATTTTTTCCACACGCCTGGTACTCTCCTTTCACTTGACGTACGACCAGCTGGGAGTCGCTATATATGTGGATAGACTTTATTTTGAGTTCCCTCACAACCTTCAATCCTACGACCAATGCTTCGTACTTCGCTTCGTTATTTGTAGACGAGAACTCTAAGTGCAAAGCATAGCAAATTGCTCGCTCTGTGGGGATTTCGAGTATGATCCCTACGCCCGAACAAAAGTTATTGGATGCCGCTGACAAAGAGTTTTCGTTGCGCGTCTATTTTTGGTAGAACTTACTCCTCCTCGTCTCTTATGGCAAATGCGGTAATGAAGTCGGCCAACACTTGCCCATTGATTGCCTTCCTCAGATGGTATGTGATGTCGTATTGGCTCAACTTTATGTTCCGCTTGAGTAGTCATCTAAAAGTTTCCGGTCGGAACAAAACTTGCTTTAGGGGCTGGTCAGTCGGTACTTTGAGCGCACGGGCCTGAAAGCGTGGTCTTAATTTCTGAGATGCTATCAAAAGGCAATACGCTATCTTTTCTAGCTTTTGGTACAAACACTTTGGTGCTTTCACCGTGAAAACCTAGTTTTTCTCCTGCTCATTGGATCTACTACAATATTGGATTATGAGAATCTAAGGAGAAGATCTAGGTCTCAAGCCTAGAAGTTCTTCCATCCTATTTAGATTTGCATCAAGTCTATGAGATAACTTCACTATTCACCATGGTTTCTACGTGGACTACCTCAACCGCTGCAGATCCAAAAGGATGGGATTGGCAGAACCCTGCACAACCTCCCTCTACATACCAAAATGCTGTCGGAACTTCAGATCCATAAGGCCCTATCACCAAAGGAAGAGTTCTAATTACTAATGCGAGGGCTGACTCAAAGCCACCAGCAGCTTACCTGGCAGCTCCATGCCAACGCGGAGTTGACCAATTGGCTGCACCATGAATGACGAAGGAGATCCAGAAGGGATCAGGCTTCCTACCCATCTACTGAAAGTTCAGCTTCTTATGATTACAATCACTGATCTGCGTGTCCATGGCTGGATAGAAGCTATACACAGGCTACTAAACATCAGCGCACATTGAATCTTGGGCAACCAAGAGTTGGTCCGTCAACAGCCATAAGACCGGACCCCCTCCTAAGGTAGGACAGTTCCTTATCATACTACCGACAACCGCGCTGCTGCTTCTTCTATTGAGTTGGGAGCTGACACTCGGAACCGAACGGATCTAAACCATCGCCAACCTTATGATAATCCTAAGCCTTATGTTCCTGAAGACCTAAAGCCAAGGAGGCAAGATATGGACCGTCGACCATGCCAGGCCCCTCCTCGCATTGTGAAACCCAACCACACCTTGGCTCAGCATGCCTAGAATGTCCAGATGCTAGACATCTCGATAATGATCCGTCAGATGATCCGTGAAATTCAGGGCCTTACCAATGACGACTGCGGAATTTCCCGGAGTCATACTCCTTTCACGATGACATCCTCTACGCTGACCCGCCTCGGCAATTCAGAATGCCAACTCTACCTATTTATAAAGGGAGCTCTGACCCTAACCAAAACATTTTAAAGTATGAATGGTTAATGAATGTCACATGCGCTGATGATGCGGCCAAGTGCCAAAGTTTCCCAATTTCCCTAGGGGCATTGCAACTATGCAGTTTACTCTCTTACCACCCTGATCTACCTCATGTTTCAACCCATTAGCAACGAAGTTTGTTGAACATTTTTGCGTGCATGTCACAAGGCCCAAAGATGTTAATAGCTTGTCCAACGTCACTCAAGCTCCCGAAGAGATACTCAGACATTATCTGGAGCGGTTTCATGTTGTGTGCGCCGAGATTAGTAATCCTAGTGACAACTCCATTCCGATGGCACTAACTAAGGGGATCAATTCCGATTCCGAATTTGGCAACTGGTTGGCCGAAAAACCCCCTACGTTATTGGAAAATTCCTATTCCAAGGCAGCTCAGTTATTGAGAAGAGAATATGCAAAATAGTCTAGGAAAAATGATTACATAAGGCCTAGTACGAAAGGAATCCAAAGTAATATCGCCATAAAACAAATCGAGAAGAGTTCCAGAAAGGTGCAGTTAAACATACAGAATAAGCAGAATCAACAAAAAGGTGATGGAAGTCAAGGTAGGAAGCGAGATCAGAATCGCAGACCATGACGTAGGGCTCCTATGTTTGACATATATACTCCTTTAAATACATCTCATGAAAATGTGTACTTACAAACTTGTAATACTATCCAACATAAGAAACCTGCTCTGAAGTAATTGTTAAAGAAACAGATTTAAATAGGGAAGTTTTGTAGGTTTCACAATAGTTATGGCCATAACACGAACGGGTGCCGTCATTTATAAGATATTATCGAGAAGTTGATACGAGAAAGAAAGTTGGAACAGTTTGTAAGGGTGCCTCAGTCTGGAAGTGTAGGCCCATCGAATCAGAACCAAATACCAAATCAGGTTAGACCGAAGGAATCTTTTTGTACCAACGGAAGGTTACTGATTAACACTATTAGTGTTGGTCCTCATCCATCGGATCAGAGCTAGAGGGAATTGCAGTCATGTGCTGGCTCTATTAGGCATGCGAGCTTCGAATGTTGTAGTAATTTGGAAGACGGGGCTCCCACCAAACAACAGAAAATGATGATAGACGATATCGTATTTCAAGACAGGGATGCCGATAGAGTCAAAGCCCCAACCATTGATCCACTAGTCATTTCACCTCAGATAGGTCCTACATGGATGAAGAGGATCTTAGTGGAAAGTTCAGTGAACATACTGTTTAAGCAAGCCTATGACCAGATGAAGATAGAAGCGAAAGATTTGAAGCCTTGTCGGTCTCGTATTCATGGATTTAATGGAAGTGTGACTATACCCGCTGGGATGGTGGAGTTACCAATGGAGTTGGGGTTGGAGAGCGCAGGAGAGCTCGGACGTTGTAGTTTATTATGTTGGATATTGACTCACTATATAATGCTTTCTTGGGTCAACCGGCCCTTGCTGAGTTCAGGGCCACTATCCCCCCTTGGTGCCTAACGTTGAAGTTCCCCACGACAATGGAGTCGGAGTCGTTTAGGGAGACTAGGCTGCTAGACGAGCCTGTTATGTTGCTGAGCTACGAGAGGCATAGCGAAAAGAGAAAGGAAAGGGTGTAGAGGAATCTCTCTATGTCCACTTTGCGGATAATTGACAGTTAACGCCTAGGCCAAGGCCCGGGCACCACAACCAATTCCTAAGAGATATTGAACCGAAAGATACCGAAAGTGAAGATGAAGTTAAAAACAGTCAAGCTTCCCCAGCATAGCTGACGATCGATGTTCCAATGGATAATGATGAAAATTCTAAAATGGTAAAGATTGGATCCTAATTAATACAACTGATGAAGGAGGAATTGGTTGAGATCCCTGGGCAAACTTCGACGTGTTTGCCTTCACACAATCTGACATGTGTGGGATCTCGCCGGATATCGTAAGCCATACATTGAATATTGAACCGCGGCATGTCCCGATCAAGCAAAAAAGGCGTGATATGGATCCAGAGAGATCTGCCACCCTTATGGAAGAGATAGATAAATTCAGGTCGAACGGGTTTATCCGAGATGTGTTATATCCATAATGGGTGTTCAATCCTTTACTTGTCAGGAAACCTAATGGGAAATGGAGAACATGCATTGACTATTCGGACTTGAATAAAGCTTGGCCTAAAGACAATTTTTCACTTACCTAGATCGATTAGCTCGTAGACTCAATGGCCGGACATGAACTTTTGTCCTTTATGGATGCATATTCTGGTTAGAGTCAGATACCAACGCACTTACCTAATCAGGAGCATACCATCTTTTTCACCCATTTGGGACTATTGTTATAAATGAAAGTAATTCCATACCCTTAATTCCAAATGAAAGTTTAACTTCCCTTTTTCTCAATAATGGATATATCACCACACTTCATTTCTATTTCATTTAAACCAAACCAATTCACAATTTAAAGATTTTCATTAACAATAGGATGATATCATCCAATTTATTTTAAAACGTCCATCCATTTTCAATTTTAAATCTCAAATTATCTTTGATATCATGTATATCCATACATATGTACATATTTATTTCTTGGCCCTCCCAGCCATATTTTAAAATTTTAGACCACCCTTGGTTTAAATTCAAATCAAATTTTCAAACAACCCATTGTTTGCAACAAGTCCCAGTTATCCAAATAAGACTTATTTATTATTTTTCATTACTTTGAAACAAAATTTTCAAATTCTGGGACCAAATTTAGAATTTTAATTTCAATCCATTAAATTTTAATTTGGTTGTATTATATTGCTTCTTAATTTAATTCAATAAATTTTAACAACCAATCGCTTTAATATTTATTAGAAGGAAATATGTCTTTATATATCAAAATATATTTTATATAAAATCATTTTAAAAATATATATATATATATATATATATATTCTCAACTCATTCTAGAGTACTACAGACTCTATTAAATGAGTAATCCCCACCAGATCCAAGGTTCTCGCTTAACCTTTCAGCTCTGATACCAAATGTAACGACCCGAAATTTTCGAAGCCTAAAATTCCAGAGAGTTATGAAAAGAAGAAAGAGATAGAAGAAGAAGAACAAAAACACCAAACATCTCACAATCGCAGTGGATAAAATATAATAATAAATAATAACAGTCTACAAAAGGATACTATATCTGTCGATTACATTTAATATACATCAGAGTTTCACATTATATACAGTCATTGAATATTTACATTTATCATGTCCCAGATTAACAATAATATAAATACAACGGAAATACTCTATACGATATTGCCATCCAGCTCGCCTCCTGAGCTCCCGAACGTCCTAACCTGAAAATCTGTAATACTTGGTCTGACCCAAGTATAACACCAAAGTAACACCCGGGTCAGGCTGGAAACCAGCATGAGTAAACCCAACTAACATGGAATACCCAAGAAATCAACTTTTATAAACCCGGGTAACATATATCAATTCACAAGCCACAAATTGTTATAGACAACACTTAGTCCACATTTAAATTTCTAAATACCAAAGATTTAGATTTTAAAACAGTCCAATACCTCCAAATCACTTCAATCCAGCATATAGATTTTATATATCAATATACAAACATTCGAAGTGGTTTCGGATATTTCTCCTATACCCGACCCCGGTCTCTTCGAATCTCATGTCATTCTATTCCAAGTTATCCAAAAGAAATACTCAACATTTCATATAAGAATTATCAACTCCTTCAAATCATCCAATATCATTCAATCATTCAGAAGAAAAGCTTAATCACAAACAATCATTTCTATTGATTCAAATTGAATTTCAAGCCTTAATCACTTAGATTATTTCATTAATTAATTCTAAATTAATTAATCAACCCTTCCTGATTCATCTTAATTAATCACCCTGGATTAATTATCTTCCAATTTCATTCAAGTAATTATCTTTAATTAATTTCACGACATTAATTATTTTGACCAAATCACTGAGTAATCTTTAATTAATTCACAAATTAATTAACTATAATCAATTACACTAATTCTTAATTACTTACATTAATTAATTTCTCATGAGTCTTATGATTAATTCATCTTAATTAATAAATCTTTAATTACACCGTTGATTATATAAATTAATGATTTCCAATTATGTTTTGATTTGTTCTAATCTAAATTAATTACTTTAATTCAACCCCAATATTTATCATTCTCGATTAATCTCAATATGTAATTAACTATTCTTTTATTTACTTCATTAATAAATCAGTTACTCCTTAATTAATTATCTTAATTAATCTCTTGATAAATTTCACAAAGTAACTATATTTTATTAATTACATTAAGTAATTATTTATCACACCATCAAATGATTATTCTGAATTATTTATACTTAGTTAATTAACTTACAACTTAATTTATTATTTATTCAAACCTTTAATTACTGAATTAAATAACCCAAATCATTATTTAACTAAATCAATTAATTATCCATTTCAATTATCCTACTAATTTAATGTATCAGAAATCATTAAGTCGTTAGTAACTTTTAAACGGAAACATTTTCTTATTTATTGTTTTAAATTTAAAACAACTTAAAATTCCCGATACTTCGAGTTAAGCAACTACTAACTCGAGAACCATCCAATACCAAAATCACCAAATCATCAATTCACAGTGCATATCAAATCAATTAAATCATTCAATCAAATATTTTAATTTAACCATTTAAACTCAAATAGAAATCTAATAGAGTGAGATTTACTCACCTTTAATTTTGCCTTTTTGCAACCCATTCCAACCAGCTTGTTTTCTTTTCAGATTTCAAACCTTGAATAAACATTAGATAATTTTATTAATATTCGAACAACTTGAATAGTTAATTTCCATTTGATAAATTTAATTAACTAATAATGATTTAATTTGAACAAGTAATTAAGTTTTAAACTGATTGTTCTTCTTTTCTTTTTTTTAATATAATCTAATGAACTAAAAGGTGTGTACATTTTATCTTATTTTCGAAATAATCTATATAGGTTCTTTTTATTTTATTGTTTATTAAAATAAATCTGATTTTATATGAAATGTCATATTTTAAAATTCTCCTCCCTTTTTTTTCCTTAAATCTTATATAAGCTTTTCTACATACCCAAATACCTATATATATAAATGTATATTACTATTAAATTCCGAAATATGTAAACCGTGAATATATAAATTTTATGCAGTGTATTATTTTATTTTATTTTTATAAAGTTCTGCATATAAATAATAATTGAGTTAAATTAAAATAGGCAGAGAAAAGGTAAACAAAAGCTCACCTCGTCTCCGAGAATTGCTGCCAACCCTTCATCGCACACCAACCCATCGGCAAACCCCTGAACTGCCCACAACCCTACGCACCTCGTCGCCATTGACGTGCTCGCGACACCCTAGTCTTCACTGCCAAAATTTGACTTGCGCGACCCGAGATGCCGGAGTCCCCCCTTCGATCTATGCGATCATGCTCGAGCCTCCCCCTCCCTAGATCTAAATTCGAACCCTCTTGGAACCGCCGCTGCCTCTCCCTTCCTCTGGCCTTGCGATTACCCCGGCCTCTTATATTTTCAATTTCGAAAGAAAACTCCCTCCCCTCAACTCAAAATGAGCCGCGATGGTCCTGTTCGCGTCGCCATTTTTTTGTTTTTATTTTTTTTCAAAATAGAATTTGTGAATTGGATTGAATGGAAGAGGGGTTTTGATCTGAATAGGCTTCGGCCATTTTCAAATTTTCCTCTTTTTTTTCGGCTTCAATTGATTTTGTAAAAGAACTGAAAAGGAAGAGGGGTTAATATAGAAGTATCGGCCATAAGGCTTCTTGGGGAAGACAACAAGTTAAAGTTGAAGAAAGCGGCTCGTATCAGAGTATAGGGTAGCTGAGGTGAGAGGTTAGGTTGGCTGAAAGATATAATAGGGTTTGACTAATTATTATTTTTATTATTTATTTTATTTTTTATTCAAAATATCTCGTATAACATATAGGGAAATCTCGAACTCCGAATCGGACATGCCGCCAGGCGTTTATAAAGTTTTACCCGCATTTCGAACACAATGGAACGTGTTTCGAAAGCTAATTGATCATATTCGCGAGTTACGGAAATAAACAATCAATTTGAAATTAAATCGATTAAATAGTTCTAAGCGTTTAAAGCTGCCAGGGTCAAACGACAACTCCGATTGCTACAAAAATTGAAATCCGATAATAACTAATTATTACGGATCCAATGGAACTGGTTTCGTCGAATTCCGAGACTATGTCTCGGAAGGCTATTTTCAAGTTCCAATTTAAACGATATATTATTAAAACTGAACAAATTACCTTTAAATTAAATTTCAACCATTCTATTATCTTCAGTATCATCATTATAGATTTTATAAGCCTTCAAACTATTTTAAACAGGCTTAGAATCTTAGATTCAACAATTTACCCAATTTCTATTATTAAATTCAATATTTAAACTATACAATTCAATGATTTCACTATCAAGTAAATATTGATATCTTGAATTCAAGTTAAAATTAACTTTTAAATATTTTAAAATCAATTAACTATTCAAATTTAAACTGTTAGAAATTCTGGGTCGTCACATTCCTCCCCCCTTAAAAGAATTTCGTCCCTGAAATTACTGATTAGGAAGAATGGACCAATTCCCGTTTACTCTTTCCCAAAACCAACAGTTTATCAACATCTTACCAACTATCTTTCATTAAAAATCCATTATCACATCAGCCAACATCCTAAAACCTTCTATGGTTTCAAATACTACCCTTTCGTTCAATCATTTAAATTTAAATTTAACCAACTTTTTGAATTATCAAAATTTTCTCAAAATTTTTCTAACTCTCTAAATTTCCAAAAATTTTTGCGAGCGTCTCCTTTGCGCGGCTAGCTCGGTACAACTACAAAAGGCCTCTACAGGCTCCCAAATTCCAAAAGAAAACAAAAGCCAAGTGGCTACATCAATAACCCAATCCAATTTCATACAGAAATCTAAATACATACCTTTAGTCAGGCAATTCAAATTTATCTTTTGGAATCGCATCCAATTTCCTCTCCCTTTAATACCTGCATAACCTACTTAGCAATAATATCCAATCATAGCCCTTCAAATTATTTTATACATTTCCTTACAGGAGTTTTTGCCTCTACTTCTATGCAAATTAGTTTTCCCCGTTATCATACGAATTCAATTTATTTTCTATTTTGAATATTGAATTTCTATCTTTCGTTTATAACTGATTTATATTAGTTTCATTTACTAATATACTTTAATTTCCAATTTAAAATTGATTTGTCGTTAACAGAATTTTTCCCAAAAATTTCCAAAAAAAAAATATAACTCCCAAAATTTTCGAAAAATTTTGACAGAGTCTCCTTTGTACGGAGGAGCTTTTGCAGTTTGACAAGAGATATAAATATATATACATCGACCCACCCGGTCGGAAAATGCAAAAACAGTTCATATTTCCTATTTTTAATTGCGTAGGCGTGCATTATGTAGCATTTTAAGCAAGCAGCTTATTAATTTAAGCAATTAGCGCAATCCAAACCAGCCAAACGGCCTTCAGGTACCTGTACTTATTCAATTTAAATATGTAAGTGCCATATATAGAAAATTTATTAGCATTTCACTTACTTTCAATAGCTAAACACATATATTACATACACAACTAGTGCCAAACGCTTCCCATAAGCGATTCATATGATTTTAAAGCTTATTCAATTGTTTTCAACCAAATTTATATGCCATTTCATTCAATTTTAATGGCTTGCAACTCAATTTCTTACATCCAATTGATTTTAAATCCAAACAAGCTCATATTCACTTTCAATTAATTCAAAATCAATTTTATTTAATCCTATAAACTCAAAGAATTGTAATTACTTTTGTTCACGCCAAACGACAATTATTTTATGCAATTTTGACGATATACACTCAATAGAGTATTTATTTTAGTTTATAACTATTTTAAATTAAATTTCAACTCACTTTATATTTAATTTCATTTCATTTCTAATTTATTCACCCACCATTCATTAGCTTGACACATTTCATTCTTGTATAATACTAGCCATTCCAAAATTAATTCAATCCAAGCTTTATTAATGGGTTTTCACCCTTATTCGAAGCCAAGCTTCCATAAATTTTAAACTTAAGTTAATTTACTTTTAATTTATTCCAACATCAAACTTAAGTTTACTTCTATTTGATCCTCATTTAATCAACTTCCACTAAATTCAGTTAGCCCATCCATTTTAAATTTTAATTTCAAATTCACCTTCTCAATTTATCAAAATAATATTCAAGCACAAACTTAACTCATTTACACTTCAAATTAATATGCCACCGAACTTAAGTTCAGTCAGATAATCCGATTCCAATCACAACTTTGGTTTAATTTTTATTCTATCAAACTTCATGCATTTATTATTTAACTAAATTAACCCATTTTAAAATTTTCATTTATTTACTTAATTCATTATCGATTTTATTTTATTAATACAAGGCTATTCTCAATTTATTTCTATTCACTTGGGTTTTGTTTTGCACTCAAACCATTTCTATCATAATCACTTTTCTTATATCCAATTTACTTGCAAATTTCATTAAATATCATTCAAATCACCCTTGAATTTTATTTGTAATTCAAACCATCGTATTTTTCAATCCAACTCTATTTTATTTTTATTTTACAACATTTCCTCTTTTTAATTCATTATCAAATCTAAGTCGAATTCTATTTAAAATTCGAATTCATTTTCAAACCCATTATCACTTACAACCCATTTATTTACCCAAGTTAAATTTTATTAATATACTCAACCTAATAATTATTTAGCCAATTAGTTTACTTTCGACTTCTAAATCAATGTTCGATTTTAATTACAAATTCACTTCATTAAAATTCCAGTTTGGATTTCCTTTTTATTTCCCCAAAATTCCAACATCTTTATTTAAATTTTTTTAGAAATGCTTTTAAATTCACATCATACTTAATAAAATAGCTCTTTATAAAAATACTTTTTTTTATGACTCGATGTCTCAACCAGTCCATCCTTGTTCTCATACAAATTCAGTCATACGTTGATCAGGCGTAGGACCGAAAACCTATAAGTACTTGGCAAACTCGTTTTCAACACGCAGTGAAAATACTTGGAAAATAATTTTATTAAAAATATTGAATACAGTTTTGAAAATAGAGGAAATAACTTTGGTGAGAATGCTCTGGAAATCATCAGCCCCATCCATGGTCGCAGTTAACCCGATGGTTACGTTGCCATCCCGACAAAATCCATAGATAACTGTAGGCCTCCGCGCCCCTCGATTAAAACATGGAACCCACGACAGATCGCAGCTACAACTGGGGTTACGTAGCTATCACAGCAAAAACCCATATAACTGTAGGCATCAGCGCCATCGAATTTCGCCACCAAAAATGAAACTTCTCCACTCCACTTGACCATAGATCGCAGTCTACCGATGTTGCGTTGCCTTCCCGGCAAAATCAAGTGTAGACCGTTGGCACTCATCCTCCACACGATTTTCGCTATGGTCCCCACAGTAGATCGCAGTGACATCGAGTTATACTATCGTCACAGCATAACCCAAATGCCCCTGTAGGCATCAACGCCCTCGACTTTCGCTACCCAATAATCCTCAGGAACTAGTTTTGTCTGGAGTCCTCACAGGATCAACTTTAGAACCCCCCTTGGGGCTCAAGGCAGCACCACCCGGTGGCACTCCTGAGAAGTTCATTTCAAGGGAGCGCCTTTTTCCCCAGAGCCATCATCAAAACATTTTATACTATACACATACAGTATCTTCAAATCATACACCTAGTATGATCTCATACAAAGCTCATTTATACAAAATCGATTATTCCAAAATCGATAATTCTCAAACTAGGCTTTCCAAATTCTCATATTGATTTTACCCAAAAATCAAAAGCCATTCCAAATCCAAAGGTTCCCAAAACCTCTTTCCAAATTTCTCACAAGATCCTTTTTATATATATTCAGACATATAAAATTTTAAAATCTTTGGATCTTTTCAATCTTGTATAAAACTCTTTTTATACTTCAAACACCTTCAAAAATCCTTTCTTCCGGCAATAAATTTAACAAGGGAAGTTTCATCTTACATATAAAAAAGATATATAACTTTGTTTATTCAAAATCAAACATTCCAATTTGATTACTCTTTTCAATATCAATTTATTTTCCATTCACTTATCCACCTTTACATTAATCCTCATTCGGATTATCACTTCAATTCCTATCTCAGTTGGGTATTAAATCCATAACAGTTTGAACTCCGACCAGTTTATATTTAGAAAATAGCTTGAAATTTTTTAAAAATAGGTAAGTAGTTGAAAAATAATTATTAGTTCACAAAATAGCTGTAAAATAGTTAACTAATTATAAAATAGTTGGAAAATAGTTAAATAGTTTCAGAAATTTTATATAATTGCAAAATAGTTGTAAAATAGAAATTAGTTTGTGAAATGGTTGAAAAATAGTAATTAGTTTAGAAACAGTTGAAAAATGATCAAAAAATCATTGTAGAAAAAGTATAAAACAATTTGGCTTTAAGAAAGAAAGGTTGTATATACTTAATAGCTTAGAAAAAAAATATGTTTATATTAAAACAATTTATATTAAAAATAGTCAAGAGCCAACTGTTCACTTCCCCAACGATTCAACTTAAATTTCCATTTAAATTAACCCAATTCCAATTCAAATAACTCCAAATTCCATTGAAATTTATTTAATCCCAAGGCAACTTCAATTCTAGTTAATTCAAACTAAATTCAATTTGTACTAATGGAATTTAAATTTCAACTTTTACCCATTTCCAATTTATATAAATTCGAGTTAAATCCTCAAAGGTTGGTTTAACTCTTTAAACCAAATTAACTTTTATTTTAAGGTTTTTAATCTATTTAATTTCTGAGTCCAATTCTCAAAATTCCAATTTAAATTATTTTTATTTATGTATTTCAAGGTTCAATACAATTTTATTTGTTTTCAAAATTTAATTTATTATTCAGTTTTATCTTCCAGTTTGAAGCTAGTTCTTAAACAAGTATATTTTACAAATTCAATTATTCAAATTTTTAATTCAAAGTAATTCCATACCCTTAATTCCAAATGAAAGTATAACTTCCCTTTTTCTCAATAATGGATATATCACCACACTTTATTTCTATTTCATTTAAACCAAACCAATTCACAATTTAAAGATTTTCATTAACAATGGGATGATATCATCCAATTTATTTTAAAACGTCCATCCATTTTCAATTTTAAATCTCAAATTATCTTTGATATCATGTATATCCATACATATATACATATTTATTTCTTGGCCCTCCCAGCCATATTTTAAAATTTTAGACCACCCTTGGTTTAAATTCAAATCTAATTTTCAAACAACCCATTGTTTGCATCAAGTCCCAGTTATCCAAATAATACTTATTTATTATTTTTCATTACTTTGAAACAAAATTTTCAAATTCTGGGACCAAATTTAGAATTTTAATTTCAATCCATTAAATTTTAGTTTGGTTGTATTATATTGCTTCTTAATTTAATTTCAATAAAGTTTAACAACCAATCGCTTTAATATTTATTAGAAGGAAATATGTCTTTATATATTTTTCACCAGCTTTTGAATTTTTAATGTCCTCTGTCCCCCCCTTTCCCTCCCGACACTTACATTCGAACATCCCTTTCGCCCTTTCCACCATTCCTTCTCCTGTTCAACTTCTGTCACCCCATGACCCACCCGATCCCCACCCGCCTGACCCTCCACAGCCTGTTGCTCCCCCTCCTCCTCTCTCTGCTGCTCCATACCTTACACAGCCCACACCCTATGTCCTCCCATCTCAAAGTTCTCCCTCTTCCCAGATGTCATCCCGGCTCAATGGAATTCCCTGTTCAAAGCTAAACCTCGTAATGCTGGTCAGCACTTGCCTGTTAAAGTGCCTCTGGTCTTTGATGGGCAAGTCTTGGTTCCACCAGAGAATGTAATAAAGGCAGGCAATGATATTTGGGGTGACTACTTGGTCGGATTTTTCCTTGATAAGCTTTTATCTTACCTTACTGTAATTGCTCATCTCAAAAAAGTATGGAAACTTAAAGGTTCCGTTAAAGTGAAATCGGATGGATTTCTGTTCCTATTCAATCTGTCTTGCGAGGAAGACAGAAGGAAAATAATTGCTTCAGATCCAATTATCAAGAGGAACAAATTATTCATAGTAAAGCAATGGGATCCTACTATTGGAAATAGTTGTAGTACGATAAGATCTGTTCCAGTTTGGATTAGACTCTCTAATATTCCACTTTATGCTTGGTCTCATCTGGGAATAAATTGGCTTGCTTCGCGTGTTGGTTCATTCATGTGTATGGATGCGCAAAATGAAAAGTTGGAAAGAATAGGATATGCAAAATGTATGGTGGAAGTCACACCAACTGAGGAGTTGCTGGATGAGTTTCCTGTAAGACTAATGAATGGATCAGAACAAATTGTGAAAGTTGAATACCTGTGGAGACTTGAAATATGCATTAGTTGCAAAGAATTTGGCCATAGAACAGAAGTGTGTATGAAAATGGAATTGAACTGTGAAGAGAAATCAGGAGCAAAAGAAGAAGCAAGAAAGGATAGCAAGGGTAGTGAAGTTGTTAATGGGAAGGCATCAAAGGTATTTGTACATAAGCAGCAATGGAGAAGGGTGGAAAAGATGAAAAAAGACAAGGGGAAAAATAAGATATCAAAAGAAATGGAAAATGGTACAGGAATTAAAGGGGATGGGATAAGTACTAGTTTGTTGCTCTCTTCAACAAGTATTTCCTTGAGAAAAGGTAATGCATTAAGATCCAATGAAGAAGAGAATAGAGATTCCAACAGATTCATTGCTCTGATGGAAGAAAATAAGACTGGAGCATGTTATGTAAATTGTGATAATGAATCAGGCAATGACCACTGTGTTAATGATGAGCAGTTGGAGGAGGGAGAAATTATAGGTAACATGCATAAAGAATTTTTAGTTGCTTCTGTTCAAGTGCCAAATATAATAACCAAGCAAACTGAGAAACATGAACTGGAAAGCAATAAATCCAAAGGAGAAAATTATCAAATACATAACAGAAAGGGAAAAGATAAAAATATGCTTGATTATGCCATTTCTACAGGAGGAAATTCACATAAATCCAGAAACATTCAGGCTTTGAATGCTAACAACGCTAGCACAAATACTATACTACATAAAGATGAATCTCAGTTCAGACAATCTCTGGAAAATGAAATTCTTGCTTGTTGATGGAAGAGCCAGTAGGAAAGAACACTTTACATCAATACACATTCTCTGATGTCTTGCCTGGATGGAAATCTATGCCAACATCTCCTATTAATACTCGATCTTCAAAAGTGGCAGGGATGAGTAGTAACAAAGGACCAAATCTCAATAAACAAGACAAAGTAACTAGAATTACTGAACACGACTCTCTTGCAACTAGGAGCATGAAAAATATCATTCATCAATCCTTAAAGTATACCAA
This sequence comes from Allium cepa, assembly GCA_030765085.1. NCBI lineage: Eukaryota > Viridiplantae > Streptophyta > Magnoliopsida > Asparagales > Amaryllidaceae > Allium > Allium cepa. Next base: position 517,234,897 of record CM060941.1, read on the forward strand.
ATGATGCACAACTTTGCAACTTGGAATATAAGAGGAGCCCATTCCCCCAATAAGTTAGATCAAGTTAAGTTTCTTATAACCCAGCACAAAGTATCTCTTTTTGCCATACTGGAAACCAAACTGAATGAAACACTTACAGTTAAAGCTGCAAAGCATATTGAACCATCTTGGATCTTGAACCATAACCTGGATCATGCTTCTTATGGTCGTATCATGGTTATTCATGATCCAAAAGTAATGTCTCTAACCTTAGTTCTTAACACTAATCAAGTAATGCACTTCCATGCCAATATGAATGATACCTCCACTTCCTTCTACCTATCTATTGTTTATGCCCAAAATTCTGTGAACTCAAGACAAATTTTCCTTGATCTTCTTCCTGCTTTTAGACAAAATTCCCATCCATGGCATGTCTTTGGGGATTTCAACTGCTGTTTCAAATTACAAGATAAATTTGGAGGCTCCCCTCTTTTACCCAAGGACATTTTCCCACTCAATAAAGCCATTGATGACTCTAGTCTCCTCCCAATCCCCTCTTTTGGAGCTGAGTACTCATGGAACAACAGGAGTAAATCTGGTACTAGAATCTTCACTAACATTGACCACTCTTTTGCCAACCTAAAAGATTTATCCACTTGGACAACCATGTCATCCTTAATTCCCCATCCTGTTCTTTCTGATCACTCGCCTATAATTTTCACTTCGGGACAGAAATTATTGAAAAGAATAAAAAGCTTCAAATTTTATAATACTTGGGTCAATGATCCTAAGTATGCTGATATATTTAGTAAAGCTTGGTCTGGAAAATTTTATGGAAATCCTATTTTTATTTTTTGCAGGAAATTAAAAGCAACTAAAGATGCATTAAGGGTTTGGGCAAGGAATAAATTTGGAAATGGTACCTTAATTTCAACTTTGCAGAAGCTTATTGAAGCACAAGATTTAATGATGAGCAATCCTACTAATATAGCTACTGCTGAAAATGAGAGAATTATATTTGATCAATTAAATGAAGCCTTAAAATTAGAAGGTAATATGAAGAGGCAACAGTTAAGGCAAAAATGGGCACAAGAGGGGGACTACAACACTGCATACGTTCATGCTGCCATAAAGATCAAACAAGCTAAGGAGCATATCTCTCATATTTATGATGAGTTTGGTGTCCTCCACTCCAATCCATCTGATGTTGACCATGCCATGCTCAATTATTTTAAGACCTTACTGGGAAACAAAGTTGATTTCAAACCACAGATTGATGAACTTGACCTTGTGCAAGTGCCCAAAGTGCAGCAAGAGGAAGCTGGCAAACTAGTAATGAAGGTAACTGACAAGGAAATAAAAGATACCCTATTCTCCATGAACAAAAATTCTTGTGGAGGACCGGATGGTTTCAATTTACATTTCTATATTCATAGTTGGGAATTACTCAAGGAAGATTTCTTAAAGGCTGTTCACAACTTTTTCAATAAATCCAAACTTTTACTGGAAGTAAATGCTACTACTTTGGTGCTTATACCTAAAGTCCAGCCTCCTTCAACTGTTGAGTCCTTCCGATCCATCTCTTGTTGTAATGTGATATACAAGTGCATTTCAAAGATTTTGGCAAATAGACTTGTTGTGGTGCTTTGCAGGCTCATATCCAGAAATCAATCTGCCTTTCTTCGTTCGAGGAACATTCTAGATAACTTATTACTCTCACATGAATTATTAAAAGGGTATGGTCGTGCCCAAGCATCCAAAAATGCAGTGCTGAAATTGGATTTAAAGAAAGCTTTTGACAGTATACAATGGATTTCTATTGTGAGAATTATAGCACTAATGAGATTTCCAAAAGTATTTGTGGCATGGATCTACAAATGTATATCAACACCTACTTTCTCCATCAAGTACAATGGCTTTTCTTCTGGATTTTTCAGTAGTAAGCAGGGGATCAAGCAAGGGGACCCTATCTCTTCTTACTTATTCATTATTGTCATGGAAGTTTTAACTGCAATGTTTACTAAAAACTATGAGCATAAGGATATTTTGTATCATTCTAAATGTAAATCGCCTCAACTAACTTCCCTGCTCTTTGCCGATGACATTATGTTATTCACCAAACCAGATCAGAGATCTCTGAATAATATCAAAGATACTCTCCATAAATTCTACCTTATGACTGGTCTTCAACTAAATATTAATAAATCCCACATCCTTACTTCTGGTATATCTAATGAGCAAGCTAGTTTTTTAACTGCTTCTTCTGGTCTTCAAGCTATGAATAATAACATGAGTTATTTGGGTCTGCCTCTATGCTCATCTAGAATCACTACTGCTAATTGTTTGCCCCTATATGACAAAATCTGTAGCATTATGACATGTTGGGCTAATAGATTTCTATCACAAGCTGGAATACTTGTGCTTATCAAGTCTGTTATTTCCTCTATGATGGTGTATTGGTCCAGGGTCTTCATTCTTCCAAATAAGCTGGTAACTATGGTGAGAAATGCCATGTTGAGGTTCTTCTGGACTGGCTCTATTCACTCAAAGAAAATCATTCCCTACTCCTTTGCTTTAATGGAGCTGCCAAAAAACAAAGGTGGTCTAGGAATAATAAATATGCAAACTTGGAATAAAGCAGCCTTTAGTTCTCTATTGAATGCTTTGCTATCTGATGCTGATTCTTTGTGGGTCCAGTGGACCATAATTCATTACTTGGGCAGATTGAATCTCTGGACAATGAATGCCCCCTAGAATTGTAGTTGGACGTGGAGGAGTTTGCTGAGGCTAAGATCTTCCCTATCCCCTATAATTAAAGTCATACTTTCATCATCCAATGCTGCTAATTTCTGGACTGTCCCTTGGATGGCTGAAGGACTAATTCTTGGCAAAAAATTTACTCCTCAGCAGATCATTCAATCTGGTATTAGTAAGGATGCTAAAGCAGCTGACTACCTTCATAATGGCAAGTTACAGCTGCCTTATTCCAGAGAGAGTACATAGTATACAATGACTACCTTATAGAGATAATATAGAGTACAAATCATCAAATGGCACTCTGTTACCTATTAGAGTACATAGTATACAATGACTACCTTATAGAGGTAATATAGAGTACAAATCAGAAAATACCACTCAGTTCATATCTTTCTATTGATCTTTAAATGGCACTCAGTTCATATCTTTATATTTCTCTTTGGTATTCTTATTTTATCCCTTCTCAGGGCAAGTCTTATGAATGGTGAAATGACCATTTAGGTCAAGTGAAAAATCCATAGTGAACTTCGGCCTAGCCAGTAGATTCTAACAGCTAAGGCCCTTGGTTACAGGCCCGACCCTTCATGTGGTACCTTGAAGTGCATTGCTCGCTATTAGAGCTTGAGCTGCGCTTCATGTGTCTTCCTTCCGAAGGGGTGTTCTTATTCATAGGTAAGAAAGAACACATGGTATGGCCCACCCTCTCCCATTCCCTAGTGGACTAAAATTTGGAGGCAGATACGTTATTCCAATTGCCCTCTACAACTACAAGTAGGGATGTAGCAGCTCGAGTCTTTGAAGTGAGATGAACCTCTTCCTGATGTGTGCCTAGGGAACACGCATCGATTCGGTGGGGCTAAGCTGATAATAGACCCGTAACTACGTAGTAGTAATACTAGATAAATATCCCTATCTTCCCGAGAGGGAGCGTAGTTATGCTCGAGAGATAGAGAAGAGAATCGCACTCTTCTCTTTCTTATAGCTGGTCGAACTAATCATTTGATTAGATATATCAATATATATATATATATATATATATATAAATCAAAATACTATGTCAGATTTATTATGAGTTATGTATTTTTCAATCAATTGGAGAGAGTTCTAAATATTCTAGTTTATTCGTTAACACCAACCCTCTATCGTCATCGTAGATTTGATAGAAATCGATATTATAGGACTTTACTTCAATGGGATATATGTAGTAATAGATATGTTGTAAATAGGTCTGTATTGAATCAAAGTTTATTCTCTCAAGCATCATTGCATAGTTTAGCAGCTTTAAGCAGTAATCAAAGAAATGCTAATTATAGTACTTCCAATGTGATAAGAGGTGAGTTGCCTATTCTTTCTACGCAAGGTATAGTCATGCCGCCTTCAGATGTCAACCCTATCCTTTCTTCCATAGTCCGTTCACTTGGGTTGACTACTCATTCTGCAGCAGTTACCAATGGTTTAGTTATTCTAATTATAAGAGAGATGGTAAGAAGAGGTCCTCCTCAAGGAGTGAGTTTACATAATATAACCGAATCAGAGTTAAGAGATGTTCTTAACGCTATTTTACGCTCTGCTAGCGGTAATCCTCAGTCGGTCTTTACTCATGCATACTCCCACTCTATTTATGAACATGGAGAGAGCTCCAATACCCGGAATCATGAACATAGAGAGACCTCCAATACCAGGAATCATGAACATAGAGAGACCTCCAATTCCCAGGTTCCTGAGAGATCCCAAGATCATCCGTCTAAACCCTCTTCCTTTCACTCTGCGGATAGTTCTAATGATAACCCATATCTTTCTGCTTTTTGTTCTTTATTCTCTTCTCCAGAGTTTATATCTTATTGTGTAAATGTTTGTTTAGCTGTTATCAGTGCTCTAACTTCTACTGAGGTAGCTCCTATACCGGATCCAGCAGACACAATACCTCATGTTATAATTAATAATAACCTCCAAGATGTAGCTTCTAATAGTGAAGTTCCTCAAAATAATCATTCTTTTAGTTATCGGGGTATTATCATAAGTGGTCTTTTCATATTAACAGTTATATGGTTAGGCTTTCCAGCTGATGGATTAAGCAAAATCGATCCTCAATTGGCATTTCCAACATGATGATGATAAATAATTGGCATAATAAGTGTATAGATAGATTAACTAAGGAATCTAATTCTTTGTTGTTAACTCGTACTAATCTTTGAAATAGAATAATTACTACCTTTTACTCATTAAAGAAATTACTTTATGATGATATTAGTGAGGAAAGATTTGATTCTATTTTGCATAATGTATCTTCTGGTAAATATTCTCTTTCACCTCTGGTATTCAAAGCAGTAGTTCAACTTCCACCTGATATCCCTTTATTACGAAGACTCTTATTTCATAGTACTGATGATCATTATTACTATATAAGACCAAGATTAGAGGATGATCTAGTTCTGACTTCTTTAGGGTATCTTGTCTATTCACGATTTGCATCTTTCTGTTTTAGTCCTTATTATAAGCATATGGTACTAGAAGTGGATGATCATTATTCTGTCGTATGTAACAAATCGTTTAGGTATCATTATTTATTAGATTTATCCGAAACAATTGAAAGAGTTGAGTGTGAATCAATCTTATTCTTTTTAAAACATTTTGTTGAGGATGAATATCTTTTCTTATTAATCAAATAATTTCTATATCTAGATGATCAATCACCCTATAAAGAAGGTCAATCACTCTTTGTTGGTATACCCCCTATAGGATTCTTTAGTGATATTCTAATGAACGTATTTTATCAAATATATGATGTATCGTTCTCAAAAGCATTTCCATCAGCTCACTATACTAGGTATATGCATGAGGTTGTTATCTCATCTCATTTCCCGATCGAGAAAGATGATCTAACATATCCTGCGTTCAATCAATCAACAGTAGACAAGAAAGATGGATTCAATTCTTTAACAATCTCATTCTCTGGCTGTTTTCATGAAATCAAATCTATAACGAAATGTCATGGTGGAGAACTCAGTGTCAACCAAAATGGCTTGTTATCATTTCATAAATCACGTGAACAGACTCAATTAGATAAATAAAATCAATTAGAAGATCACATTAAGACCATGAGACTAGATGACCCTTAGGATATTTTGTTCGTAAGCTAGTGTTCGTAAGCTATATTGGACAAAAAAAGAACCAAGGTATCTCCCTATTCTAACCTGACTAGTCGGCTTCATAGCAAGCTTGGGAATGGAGTGAGATCGTTCGCCCCCTAGGCCTTAGATGGCATGAAAGACCTAGCAGTAGAGGTGCTCATGCTTTGTGAGAGATTCACACTAGAGAGTTGGCAACGAAAAGAGTGAAGAGAGCGTAGTGAGTGAAGCAGGTGAGCCTGGAAACTGGAAAGTCGTCGCATGGGTAGAGAGATGAGCATACGAAAGCCTCATAATCCTTCCAGGGGTATAGCCAAGTATATACAGGGTGTAGCCGGAGGTGCGTAGCCTGAGAAAATCTTATGGTCATGCTTTGCTCTATCTATGTCTGAGCGAGCCGAGCTAAAGAAAAAGGAAACATAGGTCTAGATTCATGTCCTCACTCTCTGTAATTATCTTGGTGAAATGACCATAAAGCAGCCATAGAATCAACACAGAATCAACCCTTCCAAGACCCCTGTATTTACAACTGACCAGATTCTTGTTTTTCGAAAGCTGGGAAACGATTATTTGGGTCTGTAGACGGATTTTCTTGTTCGTATTTGTTTACTAGATCATCGAGTCGCTTAGAGATAACGTATAATAATGACTTATTTTACCTGTTCTATGGAGTCCAGATCAGTACCCGATGGACTTATGGGAGGCCTTTGACTTCTGGAACAGCTCCCGCATTAGCAATGTCCGGGTAAGCCATTCGTAAGGATCAGACCTAGAACTTATTCCAGTTCTGTCAACTAAATCTTTCCTATGGTACCCTGGTTAACATCTCCTCGGCTCTGTTGGCTTCGCTACGTCCTTTGACCAACAGGTCCTCGGACCTCATTGACAAGGATTAATAATGTAAAATAAAAGGACTCTCCCCAACAGACAAATACTTGAGAAACTCGTTATATTGATTTGATTGATACACTCTTTGAACATAATCATAATATAGTTTTTCGGTTTCATCAACCTTCTTTTCTATTGTTTTGACTTTCTTATGGTTTTTGTTTACTTGATTCATTATCAACTCTTTTAGATTGTTAATAGGTTTATCCAACTCCCTTAAGTCACCTTCCATATTTTTTAATATAAAGTGATTGACCAATATTAGTGGATGGGGTAACTTATAAATAAAAAGTGCATTGTATAATTTTGAAAACTCATAGGGGTTAATCAGAGGTGTTATGAAATTGTCGTGTACTGCGTATATAGAGAGCTTATTATTATGGAAGAATTTAGAGAGAAGTTTCATAGCAATATAAGCATCCTTCTGATGAATAAAGTTTACGCAGGTAGAAATACCAGTCTTACGAACATCTCGGTCTTTTGTAGGAAATCGGAAAGTCGCCTTGCGTACATCAGGTCTCTTCCTATCTTTACCCTTGGGAGTGCTTTCTTTCTTAGTAGTGCTTTCTTTTTTGAAAACTTTCACCGTGAGACTCTCACTATCATATTTCATATAGTCCCGCACAGTAATGAAGTACTCTGTTTCATAGATCACAGGTTTATCCATATATGCACATATAGAACCAATATTATTAATCATTTTCATAAATGAGATGATATCAGGAAAATTCTCTTTAAAATACTTCCAGCAGGAAGAAGCAAATAAATAGCAATCCTTATAATTAAGTATATCGCCATAAGAAGAGTAGATATCTTCCGTCATAGACACCACGTCTTACCATAGATCATTGGCATAAAGAGGCTTTTCACCACCTTACGATTCAACCTTTCTTCTATCAGAGGGAAGAGGTCGGGTATGTCTTCTCTCAAGTAGTAACACAGCATTTTATGAAGCCAAAAATAAATATCTTGGATAATCAATTCATTTGTCTCTTTATTGAAATTCGGTAAAAGATTGGTTAGCAGAGCCAAATACGGGTTAAGCAGAAAGTAACTCATTATTTGGTAAGCAGAGGCAGAGTCGTCTTGGCTGAAAGGTACTGTAGAATAGCGGTTCAAGAAATCATTGTCCTTATGGATAAGAACCTTCGATAAGAACTGAAATGGGTCACTTTCATTCTTTGAAAACTCAATAAGAGAAGTAGTGCTATCATTATCAATAATGAGTGGGTAAACATACTTTTTATACCATGATGCAGCATTAGAATAATTATCATATTTTTTATACTTAAATGCTGCAGTAGCAGAGTATAATAAAGCGATTTCATCATAGGTAACATTAGTTTTATCCATTTTATTTGAAAAAAGAATCAAAGATTTTTCGATATCACGCTCGTGAAAATGTAAGAGACCTGAACGGTAGATTCTACCACGGAAGTCCAAGAAAGCGGGAAGATAAAATTCATAACCACGGTATGCTTTTGCTAGATCTAGAATGAAATCTTCAAACCTAGCTTGCTGCACACGCTTAGAGAATTCCAATTCCAATTCGAATATATTGTGATATTTTCTCCTTGCTGCTATATTATTATAGTAAAGATGTCTTAACACGGGATATGCATCGCTCATTTTCACATGGGCTATTCATCTATCCATAAGCAAATCGGCCTCTTCTAACAAGGAACGATTTGTAAGGAGAAAATCCAACACAGTTTCATTGATCCGGAAAGCTTTAGACTGTAGATTATTCAAAATAGAACACAAACCAGGAACATCCTTAATTATTATATTGAAATGATCGGTGTCCCGAGATGCTAAGAGACTAAAACGATTATATTCATTTTCCTTAGATACTGTCAGATAACCACCTTCTAACTCATGAAGTTTGATATTATTCCCTTTTTGTAAGCGCTTAGGATTGACACACCACTTTTTAGGACGAACAATCATTGGAAGATTCAGTCTCAATGGGAGTAATTTGAGATTGAACTTACATTCAACATAAGAATAGAGCACTGTTGTTTTAGGATGATTTTGATTCTGTCTTTTCTTTAAGGGTACTTCCATAGAAACTATTGATATAAATTCTCGATCAACAAGATAACGAATCAAATTACGACCTATTGTCTTTTTATTTGATTGACCAAGTCTAAATTGATCTCGTATTGCATCATCCAGATGTTGAATCAACGTTACAAGCTTCACTCTGGGTTCGTTTGAGAAAATGTTCTTAGAAAACAAGATCGCAAACATATGAACTATGATGGCTTCGATAGTATGAATATGATGACTCATATCATTTAAAGCTTTTAGTTCATCTGCATCTAAGCCACACGCCTTCTCCTTCAAATAATCTCGAGCTGGTTGGAGTGGCTCATTCGTACTATTGCATGTTAGCTTTTTCAAAAGTGGCATAGCTTAATAATATAAATTCTCAATAGAAAAAGACATTGTGAGATATTCGATATGACCCTGGAAACCGAGTAGTTCTCTTTTGCATACCTGCTTGTACTTTAAAGGATAACTAGCATTTTTTAGAATCTTTAGAATCTTGTGATAACTATTCCGGTTTTTTTCCAATTCATACATTACGCTTCTTTTATATTCAGAGATTGGTGATAAAGGAACATCTTCGACCATACTACTCATTGAAGAGTACACTTCTTCCCAGAATCTCTCAATATCGGATCTTCCTTTTTGATTTGGTATTGAATCACCGGAGGAGCTGCGCGAATCTGACGAATAAGATTTAAGGTGAACTTTAGTATACCCTAAAGGGAGAGTTCTGCTTTTCGGGGAGATTCGAATAGGCAAAGAGTTCGCAAGCACCTCTGAGAAGTCAAAAGGATCAAGATTCCTGTCTATAGGGCCCGGTTTGGGGCCACCATATGATTCCAGTGGAGACTGAAGAGAGCCATTTGAAGTACTAGAAGACTCATCAGAGCCGGAGTTAGACTCATCAGAACTTGATAAAAAATATTCATCCTCATATTGATTTACTGATACAAAGAGTTTGATAAGAGAACTCAAATCAGAAAAAGAAACATTACCTTTGATCATTGAATACATATAATATGATATAAATCGATCATTTGGAAAGATGGTTGATATTTCGATCCATCTATTGAGAAAACGGCTGTAATAGCACTCAGAGCCACTATTGGAGCTCCCACTATATGAGCAGAAAGAAAAGCCGTGAGAAGTCACTGTGCAAACAAGTCCAAAAGAGCTCCCGCTAAAGTATCGAACAAGTCCTAAAGAGCACCAGCTAAAGCATCTTTCCGATAAACTGAAAGGTGATGCTACTACCCTACTAGTATATCTTTGAATAAAGATCATAGTATATATCATTATTCAATTCTATTTATATAGATAATCAAATTCTTAGTTCGACCAGCTATAAGAAAGAGAAGAGTGCGATTCTCTTCTCTATCTCTCGAGCATAACTACGCTCCCTCTCGGGAAGATAAGGATATTTATCTAGTATTACTACTATGTAGTTACGGGTCTATTATCAGCTTAGCCCTACCGAATCGATGCGTGTTCCCTAGGCACACATCAGGAAGAGGTTCATCTCACTTTAAAGACTCGAGCTGCTACATCCCTACTTGTAGTTGTAGAGGGCAATTGGAATAACGTATCTGCCTCCAAATTTTAGTCCACTAGGGAATGGGAGAGGGTGGGCCATACCATGTGTTCTTTCTTACCTATGAATAAGAACACCCCTTCGGAAGGAAGACACATGAAGCGTAGCTCAAGCTCTAATGGCGAGCAATACACTTCAAGGTACCACATGAAGGGTCGGGCCTGTAACCAAGGGCCCCTAGCTGTTAGAATCTACTGGCTGGGCCGAAGTTCACTATGGATTTTTCACCTGACCTAAATGGTCATTTCACCATTCATAAGACTTGCCCTGAGAAGGGATAAAAGAAGAATACCAAAGAGAAATATAAAGATATGAACTGAGTGCCATTTAAAGATCAATAGAAAGATATGAACTGTGTGGTATTTTCTGATTTGTGCTCTATATTACCTCTATAAGGTAGTCATTGTATACTATGTACTCTAATAGGTAACAGAGTGCCATTTAATGATTTGTACTCTATATTACCTCTATAAGGTAGTCATTGTATACTATGTACTCTCTAGTAGGGCTGTCTGGAACAAGTTTCAGGATGTATTATACCACACAACTCCTTCTGATGAAATACACTGGAATGGTAAGCCTCACACGATCTCTTCAGTATATAAACTGCTTGTTAGTGTTACTGGCATCTCTGATATAAAATGGAACAAGGTTCTATGGTCGAGAAACTCTAATGCCAGAGACAACTTGATGATGTGGAAGGTCATAAATAATGCCCTGTTGACCAAGGAGAAACTGTTGATCTATGGTATGTCAGTTGATCCACTTTGTGTTTTTTGCAAGTTGCAGATCATTTATTCTTTGAATGCAATGAGCTAATGGGATTGTGGATGAGGCTGATGAGGAATATTAATGCAAATCATATTCATGGACTGTCAAGTGTTGAGTGGGCTCTGATAGGCAAAGCTACTAAGTAGAGAAAGAAAGACAGATTTGTGTACTTTTTCCTCATTAAAAAGTACTTGAAATTTATATGGGTGGAAAGATACTTAAGAAGCTTTGAAAACAAGATAAGGAGCAATCACCAACTTTGGGTTGCTTTACAAGCTAGCATAAAGATAGGAATGAGGGAGTGTCAATTTGACTTCAGTGATTATGTTGCTGCAGATTGGCCTAGTTAATGTTTTATTCTCTTTTTTCTTTCCTTTCTTCTTTCTGTGTTGTTGATTTCTCTCTCTCCATCTATGTAATGTTTCTCCTGTGATGTTTGTGCCTTTCTGGGGAATGTGAGCTTGTTCACAGTCCATTTTTCTTCTTTTTTCAGTTATTAATAAACTGGTAGGGGACTAGTTAACCCCGCTTGCCTTGCAAAAAATAATATATATATATATATATATATATATATATATATATATATTATATAGAATCATTTTAAAAATTTATATAAGAAAATAACAAGTACGCGCTCATATATATATATATATATTCTCAACTCATTCTAGAGTACTACAGACTCTATTAAATGAGTAATCCCCACCAGAGCCAAGGTTCTCGCTTAACCTTTCAGCTCTGATACCAAATGTAACGACCCGAAATTTTCGAAGCCGAAAATTCCAGATAGTTATGAAAAGAAGAAAGAGATAGAAGTAGAAGAACAAAAACACCAAACATCTCACAATCGCAGCGGATAAAATATAATAATAAATAATAACAGTCTACAAAAGGATACTATATCTGTCGATTGCATTTAATATACATCAGAGTTTCACATTATATGCAGACACTGAATATTTACAATTATCATGTCCCAGATTAACAATAATATAAATACAGCGTAAATACTCTATACGAATTGCCATCCAGCTCGCCTCTTGAGCTCCCGAACGTCCTAACTTGAAAATCTGTAATACTCGGTCTGCCCCGAGTATTACACCAAAGTAACACCCGGGTTAGGCTGGAAACCAGCGTGAGTAAACCCAACTAACATGGAATACCTAAGAAATCAACTTTTATAAACCCGTGTAACATATATCAATTCACAAGCCACAAATTATTACAGACAACACAGTCCACATTTAAATTTCTAAATACCAAAGATTTAGATTTTAAAACAGTCCAATACCTCCAAATCACTTCAATCCAGCATATAGATTTTATATATCAATCTACAAACATTCGAAGTGGTTTCGGGTATTTCTCCTATACCCGACCCCGCTCTCTCGAATCTCATGTCATTCTATTCCAAGTTATCCAAAAGAAATACTCAACATTTCATATAAGATTTATCAACTCCTTCAAATCATCCAATATCATTCAATCATTCAGAAGCAAAGCTTAATCACAAACAATCATTTCTATTGATTCAAATTGAATTTCAAGCCTTAATCACTTAGATTATTCCATTAATTAATTCCAAATTAATTAATCAACCCTTCTTGATTCATCTTAATTAATCACCCTGGATTAGTTATCTTCCAATTTCATTCAACTAATTATCTTTAATTAATTTCACGACATTAATTATTTTGACCAAATCAATGAGTAATCTTTAATTACTTCACAAATTAATTAACTATAATCAATTACACTAATTCTTAATTACTTACATTAATTAATTTCTCATGAGTCTTATGATTAATTCATCTTAATTAATAAATCTTTAATTACACCGTTGATTATATAAATTAATGATTTCCAATTATGTTTTGATTTGTTCTAATCTAAATTAATTACTTTAATTCAACCCCAATATTTATCATTCTCGATTAATCTCAATATGTAATTAACTATTCTTTTATTTACTTCATTAATAAATCAGTTACACCTTAATTAATTATCTTAATTAATCTCTTGAAAAATTTCACAAAGTAACTATATTTTATTAATTACATTAAGTAATTATTTATCACACCATCAAATGATTATTCTGAATTATTTATACTTAGTTAATTAACTTACAACTTAATTTATTATTTATTCAAACCTTTAATTACTGAATTAAATAACCCAAATCATTAATTAATTAAATTAATTAATTATCCATTTCAATTATCCTACTAATTTAATGTATCACAAATCATTAAGTCGTTAGTAACTTTTAAACGGAAACATTTTCTTATTTATTGTTTTAAATTTAAAACAACTTAAAATTCACAATACTTCGAGTTAAGCAACTACTAACTCGAGAACCATCCAATAACAAAATCACCAAATCATCAATTCACAGTGCATATCAAATCAATTAAATCATTCAATCAAATATTTTAATTTAACCATTTAAACTCAAATAGAAATCTAATAGAGTGAGATTTACTCACCTTTAATTTCGCCTTTTTGCAACCCATTCCAACCAGCTTGTTTTCTTTTCAGATTTCAAACCTTGAATAAACATTAGATAATTTTATTAATATTCGAACAACTTGAATAGTTAATTTCCATTTGATAAATTTAATTAACTACTAATTATTTAATTTGAACAAGTAATTAAGTTTTAAACTGATTTTTCTTTTTTCTTTTTTATATAATCTTGTAAACTAAAAGGTGTGTACATTTTATCTTATTTTCGAAATAATCTATATAGGTTCTTTTTATTTTATTGTTTATTAAAATAAATCTGATTTTATATGAAATGTCATATTTTAAAATTCTCCTCTCTTTTTTTGCTTCAAATCTTATATAAGCTTTTCTGCATATCCAAATACCTATATATATAAATGTATATTACTATTAAAGTTCGAAATATGTAAACCGTGAATATATAAATTTTCTACAGTGTATTATTTTATTTTATTTTCATAAAGTTCTGCATATAAATAATAATTGAGTTAAATTAAAATAGGCAGAGAAAAGGTAAATAAAAGCTCACCTCGTCTCCGAGAATTGCTGCCAACCCTTCATCGCACACCAACCCATCGGCAAACCCATTAACTGCCCATAACCCTATGCACCTCGTCGCCATTGCCGTGCTCGCGACACCCTAGTTTTCACTGCCAAAATTTGACTTGCGCGACCACCATTAAGCGACCCGAAATGCCGGAGCCCCCGCATTCGATCGATGCGATCGTGCTCCAGGCTCCCCCCAGATCTAAATTCGAACCCTCCTGGAACCGCCGCTGCCTCCCCCTTCCTCCGGCCTTGCGATTACCCCGGCCTTTTATATTTTCAATTTCGAAAGAAAACTCCCTCCCCTCAACTCGAAATGAGCCGCGATGGTCCTGTTCACGTCGCCATTTTTTTCTTTTCGAAATAGAATTTGTGAATTGGATTGAACGGAAGAGGGGTTTTGACGCAGCGGATTAATCGAAACAAAGTTCAATCTATGGAATGTAGCAATCGGTGAGTTGAGAATACTGCAAGGCCCAAATCCGTTGATCCAAAGATACCGGATTCTAGCTATCTTCGTCTCGTTGATCGCGCACGATGCCGAGAAAGAAGATCTACGATTCTTCGTACGTTGATCTAGCGCACTAGATACCGTGAATCGGCTTCTACGATCGTTGAATCGAGCGCACTCGATTAACCGAAAGAGGAGATAGGAGATCACACTCAACTACCAATTTGTATGAAAGCACAAAGCTAACAAAAGAGAATTTTATTCAAAATGTTCTCCCTCTAAATGTACAACACACACCCCTATTTATAGTGTTTACAACCAAGCCCTAAGACGTACACGGCCTACGACTCAATATAAGTCGGCGGCGACTCAATGCACACGGCTTATACTTACAACACAATGCCGACTCAATGACTCATGACTCCACAGACTCACGACTCACGACTTAGGACTCATGACTTAGCAGCAGTGCATCACATACATGCTTCAGAACATAGCACACGACATACGACTCAAGGCACATACGACTCAACTTATTTACAACCTTATACAACACAAACGACTCAAAGAAAACGCGACTCAACTTAGGTCGCGACTCACGACCTAACACATTACAGACATATATACACATCACCTTCCATCGACTCAACTTTATGCCGACTCACGACTCATAGCTTCACCGACTCAACATCCTTCCAACGACTCAAGCTTCCAAGTCCCCTGCGGCATAACCCTTCAAGCGAGTCAACTCTGAACGACTCATCTATGTCGTAACCCGTCTCCGATTCAAAGCTTCTGATGACTGGAACTTGTCTTTGTTGCTTGATGAGTCGTGGACGACTCATAGTAGTTTTGTTAGGTCGGAAACCTTTTCCTTCAGACCCGTTAGGTCGCAGCTCCCTTCCACCTGATCTGTTAAGTCGCGGACGACTCATGTTGAGTCGTGGACGACTCAAGTTAAGTTGTGGACGACTCAATTCTGAAGTCCCCTCCATTCGACCTATGTCATCTCCTACCTTAAATTGTGGACGACTTTTTCCTTTATCCTGGGCTACATCATCCTCCCCTGGTTGAGAAGAATTCGCCCTCGAATTTGTAAGTTCTTCTGTACTAGATTGTTCATCTCCATAATATGGCACCAGATGCTTAATATTGAATACGTCGGAAGTGTATATATCCTCCGGCAGCTTCAACTTATAAGCATTGTCATTAATTCGTTTCACAACTTCGACAGGACCAATTTTCTTGGCTTTCAACTTGTTATAAGCGCCCACTGGAAAACGATCCTTGGTTAATACAGCATAAACCAAATCACCTTCCTTAAATTCAACGCTTCGACGTTTTAAATCTGCAGACTTCTTATACTTTTCATTCGATTTCTCCAATCGTTCCTGAACGATTTTATGACATTCAGTCAACTCATCAACAAAATCAACAGCCCGTTTAACTGTTCCCTTCGACTGTGGTACTACTGCCAAATCTAACGGTCCCCTGGGTAAATTTGAATAAACAATCTGAAATGGACTGAATCCCGTGCTACGATTCACTGCATGATTATGTGCAAACTCGGCTTGGCATAACTTCATGTCCCAGTTTTTCAAATTATCCTGTACAAGACATCGCAACAAATTTCCCAATGACCTGTTTACAACTTCTGTTTGTCCATCAGTTTGCGGATGATAAGCACTACTAAATTTCAGCTTCGTTCCCACCATCTTCCACAAACTTAACCAAAAGTGACTCAGAAAACGAGTATCCCTATCTGACACAATAGACTCTGGCAATCCATGAAGTCTATAGATTTCCTTGAAAAATAGTTGAGCAACATGAACAGCATCCGTCGTCTTCTTGCAAGCAATAAAATGTGCCATTTTAGAAAATCTGTCAACTACAACAAATATCGAATCATTACCACGCTGTGTTCTCGGCAATCCCAATACAAAGTCCATACTCATATCAACCTATGGTCTAGCCGGTACAGGCAATGGCATATACAAACCAGCATTGGTCGCGGTTCCTTTCGAAATTTGGCAAATATGACATCGCTCCACAAACCTTCCCACTTCTTTCCTCATCGACGGCCAAAAGTAAGACTGTGAAATCAACTGCAAAGTATGATCACGGCCTACATGCCCTTCTTCATGCAACTCTTTTACAATCTTCATTCTCAAACTACAGTCTGGAATGCATAATTGATTTCCTTTGAACAAGAATCCATCAACCATCACAAATTTATCCGAACTTCCATCCTTAACTTTCTCAACAAACTTTGCAAAGTAAGGATCCTCCCCAAACAGTTCTGGCAACATTTCAAACCCTGTCACTTCAACCTTCATTGTCGTTAATAAATGACTCCTCCTACTCAAAGCATCACCTACCCGATTCGTCACCCCTGATTTGTGTTTAACGACAAAAGTAAACTGCTGTAAATATGCAACCCATGATGCATGTCTCGCTGAAATCTTATCCTGCCCCTGTAAATGCTTCAATGCCTCATGATAAGTGTACAGAACAAATTCTTTCTGAAATAGATAGTGTCTCCAATGCTTAACAGCTTGTACAACAGCATAGAATTCGACGTCATATGTACTGTATCTTATCTTTGCCCCTGACAACTTTTCACTGAAATATGCAATAGGTCTCCCCTGCTGACTCAACACTCCTCCAATCCCCACCTTTGATGCATCAGTGTGTAGCTCAAACAACAACTGAAAATTAGGTAAAACAAGAATCGGTGCTGTCGTTAATAGCTCCTTGATCTTCTCAAAAGCAACTCCCGCTTCCTCTGACCATACAAACTGTTTTCCTTTCATGCAATCAGTAACTGGAGCCATCACGCTACTGAAGTGTGGAATGAATCTTCGGTAGAATGACGCTAGCCCATGGAAACTTCTCACTTCCGTAATTGTCTTTGGTTGTGGCCAATTCCTGACTGCCTCAACTTTACTCTGATCAACTCGGATACCTTCTCCTGAAACAACATAACCCAGAAATAAAACACTGTGCATCATAAACACACATTTCTTCGTAGCAGCATAAAATTGTTCCTCACGAAGAATAATCAATACTTCCCTCAAATGTTGAACATGCTCCTCTGTACTCCTGCTATAAATCAGGATATCATCGAAATAAACCACCACGAACTTCCCAATGAATGGTCTAAAGATTTGATTCATCACCCGCATGAATGTACTAGGTGCATTTGACAAACCAAATGGCATAACCAACCATTCGTATAACCCCTCTCTCGTCTTGAAAGCTGTCTTCCATTCGTCTCCAGGTCTAATCCGAATTTGATGATAACCACTCTTCAAGTCAATCTTCGAAAATATAGTTGCCCCACTCAACTGGTCTAGCAAATCATCCATCCTTGGCATAGGAAATCTATAACGAACAGTGATCTTATTCAATGCTCTACTGTCTGTGCACATTCTCCATGTTCCATCCTTCTTTGGCACCAACAATGCTGGCACTGCACAAGGACTCAAGCTTTCCTGAACACGTCCCTGCTCTAACAACTCTTCCACTTGCCTTCGTAACTCTTCATGTTCCTTCGGGCTCATTCGGTAATGTGGTCGATGTGGTAACACTGCTCCCGGAACAAGATCAATTTGATGTTGAATGTCTCTAAGTGGAGGTAACTCCTTAGGTAACTCCTCTGGAAAGACATCTTCAAATTCTTTCAAAATTGGCTTTGCTTCTTCTGGAATCTCAACTTCTTCACTACTCTCTCTCCCAATCAACAAAAATACTTCAGGCTCCTCTTCAACTTCTTTCACAAACTCCTTCAAAGACAATAAAGTTTTCAACTCTTCAATCTCTTCTAGCTTGCTCTCCTTCTGTTGCTGTTTCTTGGGAACCAAAGTGATTTTAGTACCTTCGAACATGAAACTGTAACTATTGGCACGACCGTCATGTTGAACTGCTCTATCAAACTGCCATGGTCTGCCCAACAACAAATGACAAACATCCATGTCCACTACATCACACCAAATTTCATCTTTGTACTTCTTCCCAATCGAAAAATTCACATAAGCTCTTCGACACACTTTCACTTCACCACCCTTCCTTAACCATGCTAGCTTGTACGGTTTAGGATGCTTCTCAGTTTTCAAGTTCAATTTCCTCACAGCCTCTGTAGAAATAATATTATCACAACTCCCAGCATCTATGACAAACTTGCAAACTTTCCCCAGAATAGTACATGTTGACTGAAATATGTTACTCCTCAACCAACTGCAGTCCTCCTCTTGCTTTGGTGTAAGACAAGACCTTCTCACCATAAGATTACAACCTTCATCTCCAGACAATTCTTCTTCCTCCTCAACATAAGGTGTATTTGAACATTCTGCTTCCTCACCATCATCCTCCTCAACTTCTGCAACCATTGCTCTCTTCTTCGGCTTCGGACATTCATTGCTCTTATGACCCAACTCTTGACAATTATAACATTTGAACCCACTACTAACCTTCGCCTTCTCAGCCTCCTTCACCACTGGCTTTGTAACAGGTTTAGGAACATTAGAACTTCCACCAACACCCCTTGCTTGATTATTGGAATTAGTAAACACTCCTCCTCCATGCCTTCCTTGTTTCTCCCAAGCCAACGCTTTCTGATGTGCCTCTGCCACTGATCTAGGATCGAACATATTAACCATATCCTGGATCTGCATTCTTAGTCCTCCAATGAATCTAGCAGTTAGTTGTTCTTCCGTTTCCATAATATCATTCCTGGCAATGAGTTGGTAAAATTCATCAGCATAATCACTAACAGACTTCGTCCCTTGCCTCAGATTATGCAACCTTTGGTACATAAGTGATTGGTAATTATAAGGTAAGAAAGTAGATCTCATCAACTTCTTCATCTTATCCCACGATTCTATCCTTGACTTCCCCATTCTCTCCCTAGTAAGTTTAGTTTGCTGCCACCACGCCAAAGCTCTCCCCCTCAACCTAGTAGCAACCAACTTCACCCTTCTATGCTCAGGAACCTCCTTGAAATCAAAGATCTCTTCAACATTAGATAACCAATCAAGAAATTCTTCAGCTACCATCCCTCCTTTAAATTCTGGAATTTCCATCTTCATACCCGATTCCCATCGACGATCCTCTTCAACATCCCGAAATGAATTTCGAACCTGGTCTCGATCTCGATAATGAATACTAGCTCTATCACCCTCTTCAACAAAGTCAAACGTACGCCTACATCGATCTCGACTATTATCATCTCTTCGTTCATGCCTGCTTCTTTGACTATGTCTCTCTTCATCTCTATATGCTTCATTGTCAAATTCACGTTGACTTCTTCTCTCTTCATGTGCATAGTCATGATGATCTCTTCGTGATGAAATTGATGTTTCTCTTCTATCTCTATAAGAATGTGGTGATACTCTCCTCGCTTCCGTAACCGATGGCGAAACCCGGTTTCCTCCATGGTTCGAGTTTGGTGATCTCCTCCTTTGATTCAAATCATTCATCAATTTCTCCAATTTTCCAATGCCTTCATCAAACTTCTCATTAATACGTTGTTCCATAAGCTCGGCTTCTTCTCTTCGATACAAAGCTTCAACGTTTTGATGACGATTAGCTCTCCTTGGTGGCATGACCAAAACTCCTCACAAAACTTCAACAATTTGAACACAAGACTTCAAAGCTTTAACAAAACAACAAGTCATAGCTTCCCTTGACTCGGCTTGCTCTAGCTCGGCAATAAGGAACGACTCAAAGTAAGGTCGGCTCCTACTCAAGCACAAGGTACGGCTCAAACCCTTTACAAGGCTCGGCTACTTCCCACAAGTATACACGGCCTTCAATTTCAAACACCTTCACACTTTGATCCGAAATGGAATGGATCGAAAGTTCTCCCTCTTGTTGCAACTTCAATATGAACACGATGAACACAACTTCAAAAATTGGCTCCAAGAATCAACTTAGCTATGATTGGCTAAGTATGGCTTTGATACCAAAAACTGACGCAGCGGATTAATCGAAACAAACTTCAACCTATGGAATGTAGCAATCGGTGAGTTGAGAATACTGCAAGGCCCAAATCCGTTGATCCAAAGATACCGGATTCTAGCTATCTTCGTCTCGTTGATCGCGCACGATGCCGAGAAAGAAGATCTACGATTCTTCGTACGTTGATCTAGCGCACTAGATACCGTGAATCGGCTTCTACGATCGTTAAATCGAGCGCACTCGATTAACCGAAAGAGGAGATAGGAGATCACACTCAACTACCAATTTGTATGAAAGCACAAAGCTAACAAAAGAGAATTTTATTCAAAATGTTCTCCCTCTAAATGTACAACACACACCCTATTTATAGTGTTTACAACCAAGCCCTAAGACGTACACGGCCTACGACTCAATATAAGTCGGCGGCGACTCAATGCACACGGCTTATACTTACAACACAATGCCGACTCAATGACTCATGACTCCACAGACTCACGACTCACGACTTAGGACTCATGACTTAGCAGCAGTGCATCACATACATGCTTCAGAACATAGCACACGACATACGACTCAAGGCACATACGACTCAACTTATTTACAACCTTATACAACACAAACGACTCAAAGAAAACGCGACTCAACTTAGGTCGCGACTCACGACCTAACACATTACAGACATATATACACATCACCTTCCATCGACTCAACTTTATGCCGACTCACGACTCATAGCTTCACCGACTCAACATCCTTCCAACGACTCAAGCTTCCAAGTCCCCTGCGGCATAACCCTTCAAGCGAGTCAACTCTGAACGACTCATCTATGTCGTAACCCGTCTCCGATTCAAAGCTTCTGATGACTGGAACTTGTCTTTGTTGCTTGATGAGTCGTGGACGACTCATAGTAGTTTTGTTAGGTCGGAAACCTTTTCCTTCAGACCCGTTAGGTCGCAGCTCCCTTCCACCTGATCTGTTAAGTCGCGGACGACTCATGTTGAGTCGTGGACGACTCAAGTTAAGTTGTGGACGACTCAATTCTGAAGTCCCCTCCATTCGACCTATGTCATCTCCTACCTTAAATTGTGGACGACTTTTTCCTTTATCCTGGGCTACATCAGGTTTTGATCTGAACAGGCTTCGGCCATTTTTAAATTTTCCTCTTTTTTTTCGGCTTCAATTGATTTTTTAAAAGAACTGAAAAGGAAGAGGGGTTAATATAGAAGTATCGGCCATAAGGCTTCTTGGGGAAGACAACGAGTTAAAGTTGAAGAAAGCGGCTCGTATCAGAGTATAGGGCAGCTGAGGTGAGAGGTTAGGTTGGCTGAAAGATGTAATAGGGTTTGACTAATTTATTATTATTATTATTATTATTATTATTTATTCAAAATATCTCGTATAACATATAGGGAAATCTCAAACTCCGAATCGGACATGCCGCCAGGCGTTTATAAGGTTTCATCCGCATTTCGAACACAATGGAATGTGTTTTGAAAGCTAATTCGATCATATTCGCGAGTTACGGAAATAAACAATCAATTTAAAATTAAATTGATTAAATAGTTCTAAGTGTTTAAAGCTGCCAGGGTCAAACGACAACTCCGATTACTACGACAATTGAAATCCGATAATAACTAATTATTATGGATCCAATGGAACTAGTTTCGTCGAATTCCGAGACGGTGCCTCGGAAGGCTATTTTCAAGTTCCAATTTAAACGATATATTATTAAAATTGAACAAATTACCTTTAAATTAAATTTCAACCATTCTATTATCTTCAGTAGCATCATTATTGATTTTATAAGCCTTCAAATTATTTTAAACAGGCTTAGAATCTCAGATTCAACAATTTACCCAATGTCAATTATTAAATTCAGTATTTAAACTATACAATTCAATGATTTCATTATCAAGTAAATATTGATATCTTGAATTCAAATTAAAATTAATTTTTAAATATTTTAAAATCAATTAACTATTCAAATTTAAACTATTAGAAATTCTGGGTCGTCACACAAGTCCTAGCAGATTTCATCGCTGAATTCACTATCTCTGAGGACTTGCCTGAAATCAGTGAATCTCCCAAACATGTCTGGAAGCTACATACTGATTGTGCATCAAAGGACCACTTCTCAAGCGCTGGGGTTGTACTTGAAACTCTTGAAGGTCGATCGATATGCTATGCTTTAGAGTTCAATTTTCGTGCAACTAACAACGGCACCGAATATGAAACCCTGCTCGTCGAACTATGGCTTTCCAAAGAGTTAAGAATTATTGCTATGGAGATTTAATATGATTCATAATTGGTCGTATACCAAGTTCAGGTGGAGTACCAAGCTAAAGACTAGAGATTGGCAGCTTATCTCGCTCGGGTCCAGGAAATATTGAATTGGCTCAATTATTATGCCATATATTGCATACCCTGAGAATACAATCAGAAGGCCGATTCCTTAGAAAAATTGGCTAGTACCGGTGAGGCACAACAAATGGGACTTGTTCTCATTGAGCATTATCTTCCCCGAGTGTTGATCAAATGGAGATCGGCTGGGTACTTGAAGTCATACCCGATAAGGAGTCATGGATGACTCGGTTCAGAAACAATCTCGAGCATGGGACCCTGCCAGAGCATAGAAGTGAAACTGGTTTCATAGTTCACTATTCAGAATGGAGCCATGTATAGAAGCGGGCACTCTATTCCTTTGCTCCTGTGTACTGCCCACGAGGAAATCAATCGAGTATTACATGATGTACATAAGGGAGAAAGTGGCGATCACATCGTGGAGAAATATTTTGCTAAGAAAGTGCTCCGATATGGTTATTATTGGTCGATTGTAAATCACAATGCATCAGATTATGCTAGCAAGTGTGGCAGATGTTAGAAACATGTTCGGATTCCAAGAGCACCGCCTACTAAAGTAACTCTGATGGTCAGTCCCTGGTTGTTCGTAGCATGGGGCATCGACATTATTGGGTCTACCTCTAGCTAAAGGTTGCGTGAAGTATGCCATCATTGTAGTTTATTACTTTACCAAATTTTAGGAAGCCAAGCACCTTGCTACTATCACAACGAAGAAAGTTATCAACTTTGTTGTACGCAACATTATCTATCGATTTGGTCTCCCATACACCATCATCACTGACAATGGATCCCAATTCGATAGCATCGAGTTATAGAATTTCTGTCAACGATTCCATATCAGAAGAAATTCTCTACAGTTGCGCACCCTCAAGCAAACAGATAGGTTGAATTGTTAATAAAGTTATAAAGTCCATTCTGAAGAAACAATTGGAAAAGTCCGGGGGCAAATGGTCGATGAACTTCCAATGGCCCTATGGGCTTATCAAACAACCCACAAGTCCGCTACCGGCTATACTCTGTTTTCACTTTCCTATGGTTCAGAAGCCATTATTTCGGTCGAGTTGGATGTGGCCTCTCATCATGTGATATATTATGACTTGAAGATAAACGCTATATTGCTTGCCGAATCTTTGGACTTATTGGATGAGAAGCGAGAAGAGGCTGATTTGAGGGCAGCCGCATACCAAAGTTGAATCGCCCGACTGTACAATGCCAAGATTCAACCCCGAACCTTTGAATTCGATGTTCTTGTCCTTAAGAGAATTTACGTAGTCCCTTTACATATGAAACCAACATGGGAGTGACTATATGTTATCGAACGAAGACTCGGAGACAACACCTTTAAATTATCAACCATTGATGTTCTCACATTGCCGAGAGCCTGGAACAGCGAGTCTTCGTCACTACTACACATAATAGGCTTTATTTATTCATTCAGTCTGGATTTCATTTGCAATTTGTTTATGCATTTCGAAATTTGAATTTGTAATTAGGAAACTGATTTTGTTGTATTTTCTTGTTTCGGCAATAAAATGCAATCTCTTCGAGCCAGAGCAGTGATTCTTAAAATACGTCGTACGACCATCACCATGCACGGAGAGCAGAGTTCCCCCTATAGTGGGACATATTCAAATAGGAAGTGACTATGATACGACCAGTCACTTGCTAAGTGAAACCCGAGATCAGTGGCAAGTCATCACACTAAAGCCAGAAAAGGATTGATACACGATAATCCTCTAACCAACTCCAGCTCCCAAAGTGCGAGCTGGAGTATAAACTTACATGCGGGCTCGAAGAGGGTGGATCCATCCACCTAACGACTTCTCCAATATTTAAACCAAATTCGATGGATCTGTCCATCTAACAACCTCAATTGTTAACTTAGGGTGGATGTGACCCGTCTGTCCACGATCCTGATAAATCTATCGTTCCCCAGAGTGCGAACAAAATCCTATCAAAACAGATACGATCGACCGTCTGTTAACCAACTCCAGATTCCCAAAGTGCAAAATGGAGTATAAACATTAAAATGGGTGTAATCGACCACTCATCGGCTTACTCTAAGTTCCCAGAGCGCAGATTGGAGTATAAACACAAATAGGGTGTGAACCGACCACCGGTGAGACAACTCCGAGTCCTCGGAGTGCGGACCGAAATATAAACACAATATGGGTGTGATCGATCACCTACGAATCAATCTAAGTCCCCAGAGTGCTAACTAAATTCTAAATATCAAATAGGTGTGACTAACCACCCATAGAATAACTTAAGTCCCTGGAGCATGGACCTGTCTTTAAACATCAAATGGGCATGACTGACCGCCGACGTACAAGTGCAATCCCCAGAGTGTTGATGCGATTACCAATAATGAGCAAGTGTGATCCGATCACTCAAACCTGTCTCTTTTCAACTTCATTCCGACTAAGTTAAGCTTGATTTATCGAAGGTGGAAAGCGATTGCCCCAAATTTAAGTACCAGCTACTGATTGAAACATTACAATATTGAGACTCGGCTTAACTTTCGGTTATAATCCGAAGTCGTAACTTTGGGTCTTAACAAATAAACTCAAGTCTGATTAAAATCGTGCTAAAGAAAAATAAAATTTTATTTCAACTATCCTTTGGAAAAGAAGGATAAGTACAAAAAATATTCCATGAAATCCTACTAGCAGGGGTGGAACCCACATCTATACATGGCTTATAGGAAAAAAAGGAAATTTCTATCTATCTACCAAAAAGGAAGCAAGAAGACATGTCTATTCACTCGATTTCTTCTTCTTTTTCGACCTTGACCCGTTGAAGCTACCCTTGGGTGCCTCTTCGAGCCTTTGCCTTTTGATGGTTGATCTCCAGCCGGGGGAATTATGGTGACCTCTTCCTCCAAACTCACAGGAATCAGAACACTTTCTGAATGCAGAATCAGAGGGATAGGAATGCTCTCAACGTTGGAATACGAGGGAGGCATGCCAGTGTCGAAAATTATGCCGCCAGGAGAAATCGTACGCAGAGGAGCTGGATCGGGACCCGCCATCCTACCTCCAATACCATTGGCCCATACGGTTGCTTCCATCTCAGCATTGATCTCCATTATCATCTTTCTTCATGAATTGTTTAAGTGACCGTGCGAACATTGCCAGTTGGTCCCCAAGAGCTAGCCACGAATGCGCCTTCGCCCATGATGAATGGCAAGTTAATAAGTGAATACTTTGATGATCAATAAGTTCCTCCATCATCTGCTCGTCAAAAGTAAAAGCGCTCCCCTGCACTCCGTCAAATGATGTTGTGGCCATTGTAGCGGTTGCCTCTGTTACAAGGGCCTCCTGCTCATGATGCGGCTCTTGAGTTGCACGGGCACAGCCGATGCAGCTGCTATCGCTAAATAGAGATTAGAGAAAAAGTGTTAGTAACTACATCAAACAACACTCTCGACTTTGAGTAAATGCAAGAAATATTCAGAATACCTTACGTAGAATGGCTCGCGGGTGCAGCTGGAGCAGCTTTAGGGACATGCTTATGAGCTGGAGGCAACTGCAGTTGATCCGGATTATATGTGGGTATAGATTAAGGATCAACCGCAGGAGTAGATTCGGGAAGGGTTGGTATAGGAATTTCGGAGCTGCATCATGATGCTCAATGCCAGAACCCTCTCCAGCCTTCGGATGCTGAGTACCGAGACTCTCTTTCTCGAATATGATAGTGACATCATGGATAACTCTTCTCTCATCTTCATTCAACACCTGATTCTCTAACTTGAAATCATCAATGGATTCAGTGTGGTGCTCTGCTTTTTCATCCTCAACTAAGCGGCACCAAGTATTGTATAGATGTGATGAATAATTTTCGAGCTAGCTTAGATTTTGATGCTTTAGAACATAGGCATTATATGTGATGAGGAGATCTTCAATGTCACCCTCCAACCTTGCCAGTTCCGCTCTCACTTTACCCTCAACCCTAGCTTCAACTTCCTTAACCTTTAGCATTGTTATATCCCTCTCATCCCTGAGGGCCACAGCCTACTCGCATGCTTCCTCAGCGGCTTTATTTTCATCATCTTTCTCTTTGATGACTTCCGTAAGTTTGGCCTAAAGCTCCTCAAGCTCTTTAAGCACCCCATCTCTTTCGGCCATAACTGTAGTGGTCTGATGTCCCATTTCCTCAACCAGGGCTAAGTGTGTTCCTTCATCTCCTCCATCCTCCCGGTTGCCTCATCGGCTCTTTTATTGGCCTCCGTTTTTGAATTTCTCACGGACTCGTTTTCATTATTAAGAACCCGAATTATGCAGTCCTTCTGAGCGAGATTAGTTCCTAATTTCTTAATTGTCTTCACCCGCTCAAGGCCACCACTGATAATTTATCTGTAGTCTTCATCCATTCCCGATACTGGCCATAAACATCGTGCATATAGTCATGCATCGTCTATTCAGACCTGATGGGAATTCGCTTTTAAGTATAGGGAAAAGATGGAGCCGTCAAAGAAGATGTTTGGAAAAAAATTCAACTTAGCGATTCTAATCACTCCATCCTCAGTGGGCTCTGTGATGGCTTGCTCAGTGATGATGAGATTTCGGTTTCGGTCCTCCGACACTGTTGGTCAGGCCTTAGTGCTTGGGGAGGTATTATTTGGCACGAAGATTCAAGGAGTTGTTTGCTAGAACCATAAGGTTGTGTTGATCCTCTAGGTGGCAAAGAATGTGATCGGGAATGGCACCTATACTCCCTCTCCCTTTCCCTCTCATAGTGCTCCCTCTCTTGACTAGAGTAACCGCGATCGCAGTCTCTATCGACCTCATGTTTGCGAGACTCGAAGTATGAACTAGATTAACGACATAGAGAGCGAAGGCAACCAAGCATAGATTCCAGCCTCGACATCGTATCTGCAAAATGAAAAGAGAAACAGAGTTGGTAATCTCTAGAGATGATTAACTTGTGACTAGAAATTGTATGGTGCCATGAGTTTGTGTATGCATGTGCAAACCCCTTAACCAACCGGTTGTAATAGCCGTGCTTGGTGGAGTTGGTTCCCTTACATCTAAGGCGTTTTGAATCCCCTCTAATCCGGTATCTTGGTGCAAAGACAAGTCGTCCGAAATGAGGATGTCCGCTAGTCCCACAAAAGAAGTCTCTATTTGCGAGGAAGGAATCTCATGACTAGTAACAGCCAAAGAGACTAAGAGAGTTTTGCGCCTGAAAGATTTTCGAGCAATAGACTTGCCTCTTCTTTTTCACTCTAAAGATCTAGGACTATCCGAAGGCCCATCTACGGGCTCTACTCCAACGATCATATTCATGTCACTATCCAGCTCAGTAATAATTACCATGGGAGCTCTCTTCCAAGCTTGCCTTACTGGGACCATCTTAAGAACTCTTGAAAGTCTGATACTTTGGTCTTTGTTAGTTAGCCCCACAGTCTCCAGATTCTCGTCTATAAAGACTTCATCAATTTCTCTGTGCTCGGCAGGTACTTTTTGAAGAACTTGTACTATCTCCTTAAATTGAGCACCTTCAGGTCATGGGATTAAAGCTGTAAAAGCAAGAAAATGTTAGACTTGACATCAATTACTATAACCCAGTTAGTCAACAAGGAGGCTAGGGCACTTACGTCTTGCTAACCACCGTCTGGCTAACCGTGGTGGACACCGAACGTAGAACCATTCGGTCTTAAAGTGACTCGGCTTACTCCAAGCCTTTGTCATTCAAGGCTCATTTGTATAAAAATATTCAAATGAGCCTTGATGCAATTAGAAAATATTTGACCTTTATTTTTCAAAATCTTAACTTTTCTCTCACCCTTTTATTATCAGAAAAGAGTAATAGTGTTAGAAAAATAGAGATAAAGTGATAGATATTAATACAACATTATAACTTAATCGAATATAAATATTAAATTTCAATAAAAAATCAAACAAAAATCATAAATACTCTATTAGGCGCATATTCCATTTTTAGAATGATGAGAATGATGTCATCATATAAAAACGTATAGCTGTGTCTATTTGTGGTATATTTATATCAGGAATTTAAATATCTACTAACCATGCATAACCGTTGGGAATTTTAAATGAGATTAGTAGTATTCCAATTTTATTTTAAAAAAATGAATTCAAGTATCTTCTAACCACGCATAACATTGAGGACTTTTAAATGGGATTAGAATCAACTTGTTTATTTAATAAATCAATTTTGATATGCGTTCCATACATGTGTAACCGTGAGGACTTTTAAATGAGCATAGAAGCACATAAAAAATTCCAAGTAATTCACCCATGCATAACCGTGAAGACTTTTAAATGAAAGTGAATACTTTGGTCTTTTTTTAATATTTTTTTAAAAAAATGAAAAATGAATGATTCCTGTTTAAATCACCACATATTGACATACTATAATGGATTTTGATGAGTGATGGTTGACAGAAATATGGTAGAAATACAAAGGGTCATGGAATTTTTACCAACAAAAAGTGTTTATAACTCTTGTTTGAATTTCTAAAGAAATTACTAATTATACCGTCTCAAGTTATAATATATGATTAATATCAACACTCGTCACTTTTTCAATCACTATTTATCATTTCAATAATTGGTAGGTAGTCAGATTAGTCAATGTAGTCATTTAAAATAAAATTCAAAAATAATTATAAAATCAATTTTTCTAAAAATGACCAATCTGAAAACAAGGTCAAAAATGATTTTCTAAAAGGGGTTTTATGAGAAAAATTTCTGCTATTTGAAAATTATTTGAAATGAAAAATATGCAAATATATTCTTTGAAAAACGATGCAGTTACTAAATGTCTCAACATAAATCACGTTTCACTAGTAATTTTTCTATCAACTAGATTACCAGTGTAGTCTGCATCTGAATTTCTCTTTCACTCAAAATTATCATTTGTCGAATGTTATAGACCAGATCATGAGTTGTGCAACAAAATATCTCAAAATCATTTCTAACAACTTTTTAAATGAAATTCTCTTGAATTTGAATTAAAGTCGTGTAAATAATCAAAAATCGTGAATATAGAGTAAGTCGTAAATTAACCAAATGTATTAGCATCCAATAAAACACTATTATTAATCCAAACTAATATATATGAAGTAATTCAAAGACTCTAGAGATTTTTATTGTGTTCTTGGAATAAGAATATAACTGGCCATCAATTTTGAATAAGTCAGAATCAAAATCATCATTTATTTCATCGTCACATTACTGGCTAATTTAATTCAGACTACGGTGTAGATTATCACATTTAATATGTCGTTCAAAATATACCATTATATGTCTTACCTTTACGATAATTTTTCATGTTGCACATTGTGATTCCGCCACCTTTATACTAGGCTAAGGAACTTTGTTTTGCCGCTCGTTGTGTTCCTGGAACAGCCAGAATCCAAGTAACATTATTATAGTTCCTTAGCTTGCCACCACACCTACGCGATGAAAGATTTTTGTGACCTATTTATTTTTATAGGTCCTTGATTGTTAGTGGCAGAATATTTTGGAAAATAATTTTGTGGAGACCCAAAACTATTTATATATGTTCCTTTTGGCACCCAGATTTGTTTGACTTTTAAAGATTTTATATTTGTGCCTTTTGGAACCCAAATTGGTATAGTTTTCACGTGTTTGGATCTATACCAACAATTGTTTTGATTGTGTCCAAATTTTCCACAAATTGTGCACATTGAATCGACTTGATTAATTTCATTTCTAATATTTTTAGATTGATTATATCCAAGTCCTTGTCTAACTGTATCAACTGTTTGCTTCCCTAATAGCATATTCAACAATTTTTCACTTTTGGAAAATTTATTTAAAGTCGTTGACAATTGTTGGACTTGTGTTTTGAGGGATTCATTTTCGTTTAATAGTTGTGTGCACTTTTTAATAGAATTTTCTCTTCGAGTATTTTGGCTTTCTTTCAAAATCAGAAATTCATTTTCAAGTTATTTAATTTTAATTTCTGATTTTTTAATTTCTTCTTCAAATGTTGGACACTTATCACACGTAGGGATCCTACTTTGATAGGTTTTAACTAATTGGTCAAGTTGTTTATTTAAATCTATCAAAGTATCTTTTTGTGATTCAATTTTGGCATACTTCTCCTTAAGTCGTTCAAAACAGCCATTTACTTCGTGGAATTATATAAGTAATTCTGAGTGAGTGAGTTTTGATACCTTGCTTGGCTCGTCATCGTCGCTATCAGTTATATTACCTTGAAGGCACATGTCTGCTTTCTCACTCTCATTGCTAGTACTTTTATTATCTTCATTACTTGTATTCCACGTTGCTGCAAAATTTCTCCTTTTTGATTTCTTTTCAAAGTCGTGTCGATTTTGAGGACGATTGGGCCTGATGTGTCCAGGTTGGTTGTACTTATCACTGATGATTTCCTGCTATTCTGTGTTATCTAGAATTTTGATTATTCTGCGTTTTAATTTTTGATTTAGAGCTAGATTTCTGTATTTTCGGTTCCACTTTTTTAATCTCTTTATTACCATTTCCAACTCTACTACTCCATCGTCATCGTCATCGTCATCACTTTCAGTTGTTCCTTTGAGAGCTATCTTTCAAGTATCTCCTCCTTCACGCTCTTCCTTGAATTTCATTTCTAGCTCATAAGTGGTGAGATTTCCGATGAGTTCTTTAACTTTGATTTGTTTTAAATATTTCGATTCTTGAATGGCCGTCACTTTTGCTTCAAAACTTCGTGGAAGGACTCTGAGGATTTTTTGGACTATTTCCAATTCCGTGTATGATTTTCCGAGCGCTTTTGATTTGTATACGATGTTAGAAAGTCGTCCATACATCTCTTTAACATTTTCTTCCTTGGCCATTGTAAAATTCTGGTATTCGCTACTCAGCATGGCAAGGCTAGATTCCGTGACTTGAGATGTTCCTTCGTGAGTCACTTCTAGTGTGTGCCATATTTCCTACGCAGTTAGACAATGTAAGACACGATTAAATTCAAACTGATCTAATGAACAAATAATCGAATTCATAGCTTTGGCATTAGTATTCTGTAACTTATTTTCTAGATCTGTCCATTAATCCTTCGGTTTATTTATTTCCTGATTATTTACAATTATAGTTGGTGCTCTATACCCTGTCTCAACAATATCCCAAGCGTCAATGGTTTTCAGAAAAATTTCCATCCTATTTTTCCAATAAGCATATTCACCGTTGAACATTGGTGGTCTAACTATGGATTGACCCTCCGCAAAAGCATTATTAAAAGAAGCCATTTTAAAAATTCAATTTTTTTTAAAAAAAAATTGGCTTTTGAAAAATCAAATTTTTAAAACAAAAATGGCTTTTGTACCTTGCTCTGATACCACTTATAGGATCGATTTCACCCTAGAGGGGGGGTGAATAGGGTGATGCTATCAATTATAAAAAGTATTGTGGAAGTTTGTATAAAATAATTTCAATGCAGATATATCACAATAATAGCAGCACAGATAATAGCAGAATAATAAATGCAGAAATAGAACAACACAGAGTTTACCCAGCTTCGGCAAAACCCTACCTACGTGCTGCCTCCAAGGTTTCTACTAGAAATTAAGCAGTCAGATGCTTACATATGTAACTTGCGACACCCGTTATCGACTAGCCTTTATTCTACGCTCAAAACCCTGCCACAACTCAGCCACTGAGTTGTGAATTCTCAACCTACGCCACGTAGTTTGTCCCCTTGTCACACGACTAGTAATTACAACCATTTAAAAGAGAAATTGCAAATTTAAAAGCAATTTAAAATTAATAAACCCTAATTTAAATAAGCTAGGCCCAAAGAATAAAAAAACGGCCCAACTAATAAAGAAATAATAATAAATCTCTTTCTCCTTTTATTTCGTCGGCCCGTCCTTATTTGGTGATAGTGGCAACTCTTATTTCATTCATTCGTTCCTCAATCTGAAATTAGGGCTTCCTAGAAATGAAGGCGCCGACTTTGTTGATCGATCAGGTGGCTTGTTCTCGTGATTGCTTGAACGATCGATTGTATTTTTCACTTTGCACACGGCTGCTCCTTCTCGACCGAGTTCGGTGATTTGGTATGTGATTTATTGCTTTTGCTTTACTGTTATGCTTGCTTGAAGTCGATGATTTTTACACCAATGATGATTGGGTTTATATAGGGTTTAATCCCCTATAATTTCGTTCGTATGTACTCATTGAATTTGTCTGATATTTTTTTGGCTTGTCGTTTGATTCAACTTGAATGTTGATGATTTGCACTGACTTGTTCAAATTTGTACAATTCTTTGTTACTTGATTTCCATGGCTTCGATATTGAACTGTTCATTTTTCTTGGTCATCACAGTTTCGATTCTGGTTTGACGATGTTGATTTATCTCGGCCAGTGATTTGAAATTGTTTTTTATGACTTGTTCAAAATGGTTACATTGATTTAAATGGTTTTGAAGTTGCGATTTCTTGATTACCACGGTTTTGAATTCTTTAGTACTTTGACTTCGGTCACTTTGAACTGCAGTTTGAAATCTCCTCTGTCTTTGTTCGAAGTCGTGCCACTTGCTTATGTTGGTATTGTCTCAGCTTTGGATTTGTTCGAACTTATTACTGTCTGGAACTTCAATGTTTGAAATGCTTACAAACTTGGAGTCTTTTTGTACTTGTCTCTGTTTCGAGTCTGATACCTTTTGAAGTTTGCATATGTTGGGTTCACTATTTTATATGTTGGTGAGTATATTGGTTCATCATTTTATTGCTTCTAGTCATTGCACATGTACCATTCGAAATGTGATACTAGTTATCACTACATACATCATATATATGTACACACAATCATATTTGTTCTTCACGTTCATTGTCCTGTGTCTTGTTACATGTAATGTTTGTTTCACTTGAGTTGTTGCTTTTCAGGTTGATATATTTGTTTACTTTACTGAACTTCGTGTCATGTAGCTCATGTGCAGTTTGTAGTTTACATTCACTTGTGTACATTTGTTTAGTCGACACTTGTTGTTGGTCTTTAGTGCACTTGCTCATCTCTGTTGTGCATGCCTGAACTACTTTGTTCATGTATTGCTTGGGCTTTGCTGATTTAAGAGCCTATGACCTTTGTACTGCTGTATTGAGTTGCACCATCTATTGTATTGTGTTTGTTCTTTGTTTTAAAGTCTCTAATTAACTTGGTTCATGCCATTCTTCTGTTTAGTACTGGTGCACTTGGTTTTGATACAGTATTCACTGTGCAGCCTTGCTCATTAATCATTTGATCCATAGCTGTTTGCTGTGGGTATTGTGTCATGTCTGTTGCTTGAATGTTGATTTGGGTTTGGTCTTTGATTTTGAGGCTGCTGCACTATTGCTTTGGTTAGAGGCACATGTATATTTTGTTCATTTTGGTTTTTATGTCACTACATGTATGTATACATGTGTATATACATATGTATATATATGTTTGTGCATTGACTTAATGTAGTTTGTACCACTACCTTGGTTCTGTTTGACTGTCATGTGTATATATGTGCACTTCATTCATTTGCTTTGGCTTCTCTCTAGTCATAGCTGGTCTGGTGATGTATACACTATGTATTTTGTGTCACAGTGATCATTTGTGTAGTCCTTACTGCAACCATATTGAACTAAACCCCGTTGTCTGCATTGTGGTCTCGAATCATATGCATATTCACTACTGTTGGCTTGTATCTGCAGTTTGTACATGTGTAGTTGTTGTGCACTGTGCATATCACTGCATTGCTTCGAGTCAGGTTGCATACTGTCTTTGTTGATTTTTTAAGCCTGGGCATGTGTACTATCTATGATATGTTGCTCCTTGATTTGTATTTGCATGCTCGCTGCTGCTTTGAATTCATATTATTGCTGTGTATCTATCTTTTTGAAATTGCTTCACTATTGGCCGTTGACATGTGTTCATGTACATTTGGGCCTGGTTTTGTTTCTCTTGACCGTTTTATTGAACTTGCACTTGTGTTGAATCCAGCTTAAAGCTCGGGTTTGACCTTGTGCTAAAATCATGACCGTATATTTATTCCACTTGAGTTGAACCCAACTTTTGATTTGGGTTTGACCTTGTGCTCACCTATCCCTGTAATTTTATCAAGTGTATATATCGGTGTGCACGGCTTATGGCATGTACAATGATACACTGTGCAGGTCACAAGTTGTTCGTGTGTGATGAATTCAAAATGAAGACGAACAACCCAAATAACTGAGGCAAATATTCTTTTCAAAATCCACATTTTATTTTATACTGTAAAAATATTTTCTTTTCAATTTTACTGCATTAGTATTTATTTTTGCAGATTGCTCAGATGCTGGATTCAATCTGGGATAAAGTTGAAGATATATTACGAGTGAATGAGTGATATGTAGTGAGGTGTATTTGTAAATGATAGATTGTGATGTAATTGAATATGTATTGTAATCAAAGTTGTATATGTATAGTGAGAGCTTGAATTTGTACTATTTAAAATTGTAATAAATATTTGTTTGAATAAAATATCTGTTTGAATTTAAATTTCGTGTTATTTATTTTATCCACCAAATATTTAGTTAATTATGTGAAAATAAAAGTAGTACATTAAGAAATACATTTAAATGAATATATATATATATATGTTTATTATCCTCAAACAAAAGTCATATACTCGCATTTCAACGGTCATGACTTGGCAATTTCTAACTGCTGGTAGAAAAGTAAAGGAAGGGTTATCGCCGCGACTCTTTATTAAATAGGTATTTGATCTCCTCTACCGTCAGAGGATGGAAGAGGTGCTCCATGAAGATCACGAATAAACTGTTAAACAAGGCATACCATTCGGGTGTAGGTGAGATGAAATGATCCTTAAGAAAAGTAGAACTTCCCGAATGAATTTGTTGAAAGAAGGAAATGGGCTGCAAACATAAATCTGTTGCAGGCTGTATACCCTTCCGAGGGGTTGTGGGCTCTATCTTCTGACCCCGGCAGTAAGACATCGTCCAGCGATAACCCATGCCTTAAACAAATTCTGACCAACGTATCTTCAGAAATATTAAGGCGAATAGAATCTTATGGATGTGGTAATGAAGACTACTCCTGGTAGCTCATCTGGAGCAGGGTTAATCACTTCGGTGGCGATAGCTGGCATTTTAATCACGGGGAGATGCGGACTTTGGACATCCTCCAACTGTGTACTTTCAGGATCCAAAGCTATTAAACTCAGTCAAAATCATCATTAGATGGAAATATACCCGTGTTCCCCTAGTGTGAAGTGAATGATTGTGTTTTATATTGTAGTGCAACATAATACATTGAAATTTCTATAAGTTCGAAAGATAATAAGGCGATAAGACTTCATGATTCAACCGGAGTGATCGTTGTCGCTAACCGTCCCAAACGTACCATCCAGATTTTAGAGAACGGTCCAAGTTAAAGTTCTCAAAATTTTCAAGTTATAGTTCCATTAGCGAGCTTCGAAAGGTAGTCAAATATGCAGTGAAAATGTTAAGTCCAATCATGCAAGGTAGAAGATCATTGGAGTCAAATATTCGAACATGCAAAAAAGTTTGTATCCATCATTCGATTATGCAAGGTAGAAGTTCAAACGTGGATCATTCCCATAAAGCCCGATTTCGTATCAATCAAGATAAAATAGGTTTCGTATCGATCATCGACTGAGGATTTCATATTGATCAAGATAAAATAGGTTTCGTATCGATCATCGACCGAGGATTTCATATCGATCACCAACGTAGGATTTCATATCGGTCACCTATAATGGGAGTTCGTATCGATCATCGGATCCTCGACTTCGGTGCGAAACTCCTCCTTTCACCTATTGTTTTCTGATCGATGTAAACTTCCCATTTCGTATCAAAACAAGATCTGATTTCCCCCCTTCCTTCATCAATACGAGATCGAGGCTAAGGGTCCTTTCGCCGATTCTTTTTGTATCCATCGGTGATCCTTTTTCTTCAAACAGCTTCAACACTATTTCCTCCTCCCTCTACCATGCTCCGACCCAACTCTGGCCTTAACACCACCGCAATCGGCCACGAATATGGATGAATTGTCATTAGAACTTGAATCTCATCTTTTTAATGTGAACTGATCGATCAATTACTTGATTTAGATGGTTAGTTCAAGGGATTAGCAAGTTAATTTGATTTGGGAACGAAGACAGTTCGTTTTTCTTGGGTTCTCTATTGATACGAAGGCAGGTATGAAAGTAGAGAGAAAGTGCAATTTTTCTAAGTACAAATGATATTTATATGAATTTGTATCTTGGCAAGAGACGATTCTTCTCCCGGTGCTAATAACCGGTGGAAGCGGTTTCCATATTATCGGCACGAAGAAGCCTTCTTCGCATCCACCCACCATCGATCAGGAGCAGCAGCTGCTTGTAACCATCAAGTCGAATCAATCCAGAGCATGGCCGTTCAAATCCATTAAAGATTCACCGATACGAGGTGAAAATTTCATATCCATCACTTCAAGGACCACAGGAGTTCATCTCCATCGATACGAATGATACTCGAAGGACCAGTTGGACTGTTCATATCCATCGTAAGTCTATCAATACGAAATTACAACTTTATATCCATCATTTTGAAGGCTATTGAGATTCATAGCCATCGATACGAAGATGATTTTCCAACTTCTCAATTCGATCCAGGAGAGGACAGATTTGGAGAGATACTCTAAAAATGACCATCAAGCATCGTTACAACTCGAATTTCACATCGATCTAGAAGAGGATCGATACGAAACTCGACTAAATAAAAAAGACAAACTTGATACCAAAAACTTAACAACGACTCGTAAGCGTGCAGATGATAACAAGAGTTAGGTTAAGGTACGTTCATGTATCATGAACTAACTTTCAATTTTCAAAATGCATAGGAATTGAATACTCACCTTATAACAAATACAACAGTGAACGACAAGTTAATAGAACTCGACACTTAGTTATGACAATACACTGCATAATTGTGGCAGCCAACAATATAGCATTTATATTATTGAAAATCAATCAATGGTTACATCTATTGATGAAAAGGCAACGACTATTCAACGAATCGGATAGAGATTTTTCAGAATAAGGAATATAGCTTTTCAAAGCACGTCATGTTCACATAAGCTGTACTTTGGGGGGCAAATGTTATCCCGCCTTCTGGCAAGGCCGTGATACCAAGGACTTGACTACAAACCAAGGACAATTCGGCCTGAAGATCAGTTATATATAGGTTCAATATGGATACTGGCAAATTTAGTCCAAGTCTGGATCGAGCTACAATTGACAAGACATGACTAGCAAAGCTATGAAAGCCAAGTTTCGAATTTCAAGTCGATCGGATTTCACATGCTCAAGTTATGGATCGATCAAAATCATGAGAGAAGGCTTCAGTTCGTACCCATCAAAATCCACCCCTCTTCGTATCCATCAAGCTCGTTCCCCTTCGTATCCGTCAATAGTCATCGTTTCGTATCGGTTCCATTTCTACATGCTTTGTATCGATCCTTCCAACCACACAATTCGTATCGATTAGCCAATGATTGATATGAAGAGCGCATGACAGATCGATACGTTTGTCATCACCTTCCGTCGATACAAAGCATCCCACAATTGTTGATACAAAGCCAACGACAAATATCGATACAATGCAGCCTCTGAAGCATAGATACGAAAAGCATTCCCCAAGACCGAAACGAATAAAGGCATGGTTAACTAAGAGAAGCAGTCACTTAGCATGAAAAGTGGATCTCCCCTAAGCCATCGCTCCACGACATCACCACAAAGCTGATTGATACGAAAAGGACATCAATACAAAAAACTACCGATACGAACCGATCAATACGCGCGTTCCAGCCAACTACAAATCCAACCTTGGTTCAATCATAACTCAAAATCTACAAGTCCAAATGCCACCAAATTTTCACAGGAGCTTGCATACTACTTCATGGTTGTGCCTGATCGATCTCAACCCAAAATGATCATTTCTAGGTCGATATGAATTCCATATATATGGATCATGGATCAAGTACAAATGTTTGGGGATCGATCACGTGGGCCCATCCACATGAGAGAAGGGTTCCTTCGAGTTTCGAGCCATATATTTGCAGCCTACACCTATAAATAGCGACCCTATACCTATTGAAAAGGGACTTTTTGGTCTCTCTACAATGATACTCTGCCAAAATTGCTTTCGTACTACGATTGTACTGTTCTAAATCATTTGTAACCAGCGATCTATAATCAATAAACATCAATCATTCATGTAGCCCATATGCTGAACCACTCTAAATACGTGTGTTTCTGCAGGTTTTCTTATTTGTTAATTGGTGTGTTTGTTAGATCTGCCTCATTTTGCATTTAATTTCTTCATTATATCTCTTTAACACATCCGAAGAGTGTTGTGCCCAATTTTGATACAAATATGAACATAGTATTCACTAGCTTTTGGTACGTTGCCTCTGCATTTTTCAAACTGAATGGCATTACCCAGTAGTAGTACAATCCCAAATCGGTGATTGAGCTGGTGTTCTCTTGGTTCATGCATCAGGATCTGGTTGTATCCCAAGTACGCATCCATAAATGACATCAGTTTGTGTCCCACCGTTCCATCCACCAGTTAATCAATCCGGGGGAGCGGGAAGCTGTCGCTCGAACAGGCCTTGTTGAGGTCCGAGAAATCAACACAGGTTTGCCATTTCCTATTGGACTTCTTGACTAGGATTGGGTTCGACACCCATTCATGGTAGGTTCCATCTCCAGATGAAGCCATTAGCCATCAGTTTATCTACTTCTTCTCCCAATGCCTTGGACCATTTTCGGCCTAAGCTGTGCATTTTTTGCTCAACTGGGGTAAATTTGAGGTCAATATTGAGAGCATGGCAGGCAATTTCAGGCGATTCCCCACACATATCGGAGTGTGTCCAAGCAAAAACGCCTAGATTGGCATGAAGGAATTTGGCTAGTTCTAACCGCATCTTGTTTCCAAGTTACGACCCAATTTTTAGGACCCGTGTTGGGTCATCCATACAGATTAGGACAAATATCGTCAATTCAGCCGGTGCTGCCTGATCTTCTCCTGAGCTCTTCTTTTTATGGTCCAATGCCTTGTTGAATCGGCTATGGTCTCTAACACAGGGGTGGTTCTGTAGTTGCTATTCAAGGGGTTTATGGATGTGTATGGCCTTCCCCACATCCTTTCTTCTTGACTCGTGATATTCTGCAATGTAGCATTCCCAGGAGACGCTTTGGTCTCCTTTTACAATTCCAACTTCGTGTTTCGTAAGGAACTTCATTACAAGGCACACTTGGGCCAGTGCTATTTTGAAGTCTGTTAATGCATGCCTTCTCAAGAAGGCATTGTATGCCAACATTTTATCCACGATCATAAAAGTTTGAATGAGGGTGTCCCTTCGCTCATCCTCTCCGAGCTCCACGGGTAGGTCAATGTTCCCACGGTTGCCTGGGTTCAACAGCAAACCCCTGGATCTTTGTTTGGCATGTGGGCACACTTTTCATGCCAGTCTTCATTTGATCGAAAGTACGCTTAAAGAGAATGTTAACAGAGCTGCCATTGTCAACCAACACTCGTCGAACCACAACAGGACCAATTCCTACCATCATCACCATCGGATCAAGAGTTGGAGCTTCGATCCCTTTGGTATCTAGACTTGAAACACAATATTATCATTCAGGATCCTTTGCATCTTAACTGGAGTTACGTCTTCCATAGCCAAACATGATTCCTTTGGAGCGTGCTTCAATGAACTTGCATATCGCTCCATTTCTTCCCAACTTCTTTGTGTGGGATGTGGTCCCTCATATATTATTTCGATGATGAGTCTCTGGTCACGTTTCGACTCTTCTTCGCCGGTTCCTACTTGATTCCTTCGTTCTCTTGGGTGTTGAGGCGTTACAGATTGATCGGGGTTTTATGGTTGTATTATGTACTCCTGGAGTTTATTGTTTTGGATCAGCTCCTTAATGAGATTCTTTAGGTGGTGGCATCCGTTTGTATTATGGCGTGTGTCTCATGGAAATGGCAGAACCTCCCCGAGCGCTTCTGCTACTCGGCCGCCTCCTTTCTGGGTGTTCTTTTGCATTCCTCGATTCCTTGAATTGCGAAAAAAAGTTTTCTGGTGTGTCGCTCAGGGGAATGTAGCCTTCAGACCTGAACCCTTTGAGCTTTTTATTACTTCCATTACCATTCTTCTTATTGGAATTTTGACCTTTTCTCTTCGAATTCCCATCTTTTCCAGTGGTTTCTCCACCAATTCGCGAAGTATGTGCATTTTGATTCATTGCTACACAGCTTTGCCTGACATTTGTCGGCTACACAATAGTAGACTTCCCTTCCAATTTTTGCGCTTCTTCCAACCTTAGGTACTGACTTGCT
Organism: Allium cepa; assembly: GCA_030765085.1. Lineage (NCBI taxonomy): Eukaryota > Viridiplantae > Streptophyta > Magnoliopsida > Asparagales > Amaryllidaceae > Allium > Allium cepa. The sequence continues at coordinate 517,276,255 of CM060941.1, forward strand.
TTGTGATTGAAATCTTTCTTGGTGGTAGGTTGCTTCATTTTAATCCACTTTTCGAACTAAGTTTCCAGGTGAATGGCATGAACAAATTCCATGAAAACCATGTATTCATTGGGGTTGCTTACTTCCATCACCACAGTGTTAAACCTGCTCATGAAAGACTTCAGTGACTCATTTCGCCCTTGGAACAACCTGGATAGGGATATGACATTTTTTGGATGCGCAGTGTAGAGACTGAACTAATCAAGGAACCTTGTCACTAGTTGGTCAAAAGTAGAGATAGATCTTGGTAGGATCCTAGTGAATGACGTTGACGCAACACCCTAGAGAAAGATAGGGAAGCATCTGTATCAAATAGCTTCAGAGGCATTTTCTTCGTCCATATACCAACTGTATTTATATAAGTGAGGATTCGGGTCCTTTGTTCTGTCATAGGATGAAATAGTTGGCATTGTGAACTTTTCTAGATATCTTTCTTTTAGGATTTCATCGGTGAAGGGAGTCCTACTTGGCGCAGATCCCCACTCATCTTCTCTTCTATCTTTAATCTCCTCCGTTAATCGTTTAACCATGTTTTCCATGTATGCCTCTGAAGTCCGGTAGTCCTGAGGACGACAATCAATCACTACGCCAAGTGTTTGACTTTGCAAACGGTCTTGGTGAGTAGGCTGAGGCCTAGGTTCTCCTATCTTCGGGAGAGCCACTCCTACAGGGTCCCACTGGCTTATGGTTGATCTCTTTGGAGTTTGAGTATTCCTTGCATTATCAATTGCATTGGCATCTTTTTCTAACTTGTCGTCTTGCTCTCCGTCTTTCGAGTCAGAAAGATCCATAGATATGTCTTCTACGGGGGTCTTTGCCCCTGAATCAAATTCAAGATAGGTTACCTTCTGGCATACGGAGTATTTGCATTTCCATCCACGTTAAGTCCTGTTGTCATCCTCTTTTGTGGTTGTTTTCTATTTCTTCTATGTAGACCAAAAACGAAAGAATTCTCTTATTCCATAACAACTATTGGTTCAAGCATAGTCCTTGGAGCTAGGTTTGACAGTAGGGTTTGGATAGCGTTATGCTTATCCATTAGAGTCTTTTGGATAATCTCCATTTTTCGGTTGATCTCATCAACCATCTTATTTAACTTATCCCCGGTAATAATTTCATGCTGGCTGGAGGAGGCAGGCGCTTGATTCTCTAAGTTAGCACCATTCACTTTGGTTTGTTGGGAATTAACATCTTCTCCCGCTACCACTGCCCCTATTGATCTTCCAGAGGCAGTTCTTCTTCTAGGAGCCACTGATTTCGAACAACGAATTCTTCAAGCAAGGATTGGGGATCTAACTTCTAGACCTATGAGATCCAAAGTAGATAGCTAGATGTTCAAGCAAAGATCAGGGATCTGACTTCTAGATCTGTGGGACTCAAAGTAGATAGCTAGATCCGGATCCTGAGTTGGGGGTTCTAAGTGAAAGCACTAAAATGTTGATCCGAAAAATAGACCAACACCCTGGTTCAAATTTGAAAGAACCAGCCCTATCTTGATAGAGCAATATCACAGATCACAGATATAAAGAAAGAACAGTAAAATAAAGAAGATAGAAAATTTTTAAATTGGTTCGGCTGTTAATGATGCCTACTTCCACTTTATAACTTAACTATAAACTGATTGTTGTTATAAAGTTGTTTGATTACAAAGCTTTGATTATTTTTTAGCTAGATTGAATCTCTAAATTTAGAATCCATTAGAGAATCATAGTGTATTCCTCTGGAGGTAGTTGTGTGGAGGTAGAGAGTGAAGAATAATTCCATCAGAGCTTCAGCAACCAGTTCAAAGAAAATCCCCTTTATATCGCAGCTGGCATGCTATTTATAGAGGTTGGACAGTTTTTAGGCCAGGCTTGTCATCATCAACTATCAGGTAGGTTACAGGCGACCTGGAGGGATCTTGGCTGGAAAAACGAACCAACATCATGGGTTGCTGGCGACCTATGGCCTATGGCTCGCTCGTGACCCATAGACTTGGTTTGTTTTGCGAACCAAGTTCTGCCTCTTTTCAACGGTGTTCCGTATCTTGTTCTTTTGATGTTTTGAGCAGGAGCATGGGTTACTAGCGAGCTAAGCCCATAGTATTTTCTAGAATCTGGACTTAAAGATGTCCTTAGAGACTTTTTTCGTTGCTTCTACGTTTTTGACGGTAATTCATTGGTTGTTTACGCTCAACTACTGATTGAACTAAAGAGATGCTAATCTTTTGGTTTCATTGATCCCATATGTTGCCCTATTTAAATAGCTTAGCCCTTGTCGATCCCTTGTCTCGTTTTCCTGGTTGAGTCCTGAACCATCCTGCCCACCAAGATGCTCCTTTTTCTTTTAGTTCCTACAGGGTTAATAACCCGGATAAAAATCAGCCTCTCACCTTTCTGTTAGATATAGTCTGACCCATTTATTTTTATAATACTCAGGTTAGTCCAAGACTCAACAAGTACATGGACTCGTTGACTTAAGGATTTTGTGCTAGCACTAGAGTAGACTATTTGACTGTTTTCAATTTTCTCCATTATTGTATACATATGTACATTTAGGATGATGGGTCATGAATATTATTTAGTAGTTGGCTTGCACCTGATATGACATTTTGGATGTGATGTATATATTTATGTGGGTATAATACTGATATTTTGTAGACTCGCATCGTATTATGTTATATGATGTTATTATTCCACTGTGGTCTGTGACTCCTATTCTAATTTATTTACATTATGTACTATTCTGAATATTTTAAATCGGAATGTTTATTACATTGTATTGGCACTGTACTCGTCAAATTTTTAGTTCAGATTCTCCTAATGGTAATAAAGATGTGTCAATGTTAGTCCGATGATATATTCACATTCGATCGTCCTTAACCAGCAGTATTCTCTGTGTTATTAGATAACATTACTTGTAATGTTCTGTAATTATATAGGAAAAGTGGTGGAGTCGTTACATCTATCTTTACAATGAACCAACGGGTAACTGGCACTTTGCTAAGCAATTTAATCAAGGGCATCTTCTTCCGGAATCCAAGAAATACATGGGAACTAACGACTTACTAGGTGACCTATGCAAGTTGTACAAGTAATGAATCTCGAAAGTGGTCATGACGTGGTACTCTTTCTTACGATATAAGATCGTTGAAGCAGACAGAGTGCAATACGAGACCACCACAAGTTGAATTGTACTAATTGCATATAATTCTAGAATTGACAAATGGGTGAGAGGAAGCGACATTCCATGTGCTAGATATTCTAATTCCAAGTGAAGAACCCTTTATCGCTCCAGTCATCGTCTAGACTAGGAGTTTTGACTTCAACCCCATTTATGCCATAACTCTCAATCCAATTCTCTAACTTCTTTTGATCAATTATCGGTTTATCTATCGGAGAGTCTAGAAAGATCAATGTTAAGCTAACATGTAACATCCTCTATTTGGAGGACCGAAGCTAAGCGCTACATATGCTGCAGTCAAATTTAATCAAGGGCATAGTCTTTGGAGGAGGTTTAAGGAGATAAAGGGAAGTTATTTAAACATGAGATAATTTTGGAGGTTAAATTTATAGTAAGATGTATTAACAAATAAAATTCAAAAGAAGCTTTGTAATAAAGTGTTAAGGATGTATTCCAAAAAAAAGATAATTGATTTCTTTGGAGAAGAAGATATAACTGATTTGCATAAACATTCTGAAAAAAAAGAAATATGTTATACTAAAAGATGGTTTTGAAAGAAAAAAACTGGAATGAAATGTTCCCTTTTAAAAGAAGAAATATTTATAAACTTATGAAATGTTTTCATAAAATATTTTTGAAAGATAAATAAGTAGATACGAGATATGTAGATCATTTCCTTATACAATCGTGACCTAAAATTTGAGTCTGGAACTTTGTGGTGTTTACACCGATTCGAAAAAAGATTTATCACTTGATTCTTGACGACGAACATTAATGAGGGTCTATGGTTAGATACTTGAGTTTTCTATCGTAGTTGAGAGCTATGCAAGGAAAGCAAAGATTTTTGAGCAAAGAGCCTGATTAAAGTCCGCACTAGAGGATCAGGGGATAGATACTATTTCGGATATAAAGTTATGTATTCGAATATGAGATCGAATAAGATATTTCATATGGATGATTTGTGTATATCATATGGAATCAAGTTTGAAGATAAAGGTTTTGGACAAACTTTTGTTTTGGATAATTTCGAGGACGAAATTCTTTTAAATAGGGGAGAATGTAACGACCCAGAATTTGACCACTTTAAAATAGACCATTTAAGGTGATTTTAAATATAAGATAGGTAAGGTTATATGATTCAAACAATATTAGATAGGATTTGGAAAGAGAAGTATACACAAGAATTGTAACATTTGCTTATATCAACAAAAGTTACGTTTTGTTAAAAATAAATAAATGCTTAAATAAATAGGTTTAAATATTAATTTAAAAATATAAATCTTATTGAAAACATTTAATAAAGATAATAAAATTATATTAAAATATTAATAAGTATGTTAATAATCGTTTTACAAAAATAACCAAATTTTATCGCATTTTGTCACTTTTACATACACTATAAAATTAGAGATTTTAATATTATTTAAATATGATTTTAAAATATAAAGAAACATGTTTTAATTTATTTAAAGAAGTAAAAAGTTTATTTTTAAATTTGGTTTACATAAATAAATAGTTTAACTAAAATGTCAAAATGTGACCGTAAAACATTTTGTCGAAAATCAACGTTTTGTTGATTAAAAATTGTCGTAACGTCGTCGCACCTTTATTTTTTTATATAGAAACATATATTCAAATTGTATAAGTACTAATTAATCCACTAATCAAGTTTACTTTTACTAAACATACTTAGAAAATTTTAGAATATAATTAAGAAAAAGTAAGTACAAAAAGACAAACATGTCATTTCAAAGTAAAAAGTAAACATCAAATCAAACCAAACATAATTACTATATTCTTTACTTAATACTTAAGTGCAAATGGCATAAAGTAATGATTTGAAATGTGATGTTAAGTGTTGAAAAAAATAAGGTTGCTTATAAAGTAAGTAAAGTGTATTTTGGTCATTTTACAAAATATTATTTTAATCCAAAAATTTTCCTATAAATAAACATCAACTTTCTCACTTTTTTTCACTTCCTCTTCTTCCTTTATCAAGCTTTCTTTCACTCTTTAATGGCTTCTCTTCTTAATAAAATAATGCAAAAATATTCTTAAATTATTTACTAAAGAAATATCCACTTAAAACTTCACCAAAATCACTTCAAAAACCCCTATCTTCCTCCTTTCTACTTACGGCCACCCCCTTCCACCTTAAAACCCAAGCCAACCACCTCCACTAGCCTAGGCCGAGCACATCAAGAAGAAGGAAGGAGATCGGAAAGCTTCGGAGCAAGAAAAAGAGAATAAAGTGCTGCTGGTATCAATTCGGGAATCTACACAAAAGATTGGTGGGGTGGAACTAATCGGGAGTACTCTTATTTACTAATAAATCTATAAATTATTTCAAGTATAATGATTTGAAAGTTTAAATATGTTGGATGATTAAATGTTTGGTAAACTTGGTTGATTATATTTTTGTGATATAGATGATAACTTGGTTTGATAAATGATAAAAGAAATGGTTAGTAAGCATAGTTAATTAAATAAGAATTTAAATCCATAGAAATATGTATATGGCAGTTATTTAGCCTCTTAATGATTTTAAATAATCTAAAAAGATTGGAAATGGTATTATACTAATATAATATTATAATATGAAATGAAAAATGAGTTTAAAATGATGAAAATATATTTTTAAACAAGTTAAAATAGTTTAAATGTGGTTTAAAACAAATTTGAAGTGTTTCGGACAAGTTCCGTAGCAATTCACAAAATTGGTCAAAATCGAGCTTGTCGCGTAGCGGTAGTTTGTAAATTTCGACGCATAACGTCAAATTAACATAGAGAATGATTTATAAGTCGGATTTCTTCGAAATAATTTTTTTGGTTCACAATGATAATATTTTCCAACGGAGGAAGAAAATTAAGATTTCATCAAGTAGATTTTGAAATATGTCCAAAACAATTTCTAAAAACATCACGGTTTTGCAGTTCGGAATCTAAAATGGGATTTCTTTATAAATGATATTTTTAAATGATTAAAAATATGAAATAAATTTGATAAATATATTCAAATGGTTTAAAAGAGATTTGGAATGGAAAATATGAATTTTCAAATATTAAAAAGTTGTTTAAATCAAAAAAGCTTATATAGCACTTTCTGCATCACTTTTATGCTACAAATTCTATAACCTTTTGAATATGATTTTAAATGTAACGATATTTCCTAAAATCAATTATTAATTTTTTTAAAAGAATAACTAAGTAATTTAAAAGATGATTTGAAAGTTTTAATAAGAGTTTGAATAAATGGTTAAGAGGAATTGTTTATACCACTTAAACGAAAAGTAAAGAAGATTGAATATAATAACAAACTGAGTATGTGGAAATGACTAGTACATTTATCCCATCTGTGAGATCTGAGAAGATAAAACAAGGTGTTTAACTAAGGCTATGGATGAAGCACCTAGTGCTCTGAACTTACTTGGCCTATATTTCCTCTTCTTAGGCGAGGGATGGAACAGATCGAAAGATAAACCCGGAAGCTCTAAAAAGATCATATTTAAGTTTTTTCAAGATATGTTGGGGATATTGCCACCAAGCTATTACAGGTAGGGTCCCACCGAATCAAACGCACTTCTCAAACCTTCCCTCTAGCCACTGCCGAATGAAGCAAGGCCGAACCAACCTTCCCTCTAGCCACTGCCGAACGAAGCAAGGCCGAACCAACCTTCCCTCTAGCCACTGCCGAACCAACCCCTGTTGAACCATCCTTCTCCAAGCACGGCCGAACCAAGGCACGCCGAACCGGATGTGCCAGACCAGATTGCTTCAGCCCAGGACCACCAGCAGCTATATACATCCAAGACCCCTGCCCCCAACCTCACTCTATAAATAGAGAGACAGGGGTACAACAATGGCAGACAAGTTTGAGAGCTCAAGCGCGGAAGGAACTTTAAAACAACTTTCATATACTTGTATACAAAGCTTTGCACTTGTAATCTGAAAGAAAAAGGAGAATAACATATAAAGTGGATGTAGGCACGTTCTGGCCGAACCACTATAAATCTGTGTGTTTTTTTCAGTTTAGTCCCTGCTTTTTATATATTTGCATAAATCACCCAAACCACTAGAAACAACCTAAAATCGACTAATTCACACGACTTGGAGGTGTTTGTCCATTTTTTGTGCAAACATTTTTGGTGCTTTCATTGAAAGCCAAGCTAGAAGCTACAGCTTCTCCTACTCAACCTTCTTCCTCACAGCATCGTTCCTTGCTCCGACAACATGACTTCCAGGCAGAGGAGAGATGTTAACAAAGGAAAGAACGTCGCAACTAGCAGTATCCCAGATCCAGTGGCCCCAAATCAAGAGAATCATCCCGTTTTAACAGCAATACCAGATGAAAATCAGGCAAATACAACAGCCCCCGCCGCGGAACAACCAATTACTAGGGCAGATCTAGACAGGGTTGTGGCTGAAGTAACTAACCGCTTCGCATCTCAACAAGAAGCCTTAGTGGACCAACTCATGTCACGCCTAAGGAATGCTGAAGAATCCAACCGCAACACCGAATCATGGGGCGAGTCCCAATCTGGAGGATCTGGAAGGCGACAAAGACCTTTCTTCTTCGAAGAGGTTAACAACAGAAACAGCCATGGTAGGAGCCGAGCCCGGTCTCAGCCCGAAGTCCGACCCGAGGAAACACTTGGAACCGAACCCAACGGGGGAGGTGCCAGGCAAGGGTCGGATGTAGCTGAGCCTGTCATGCTACCTAACCATGAAAACACCAGTAGATGGGGCCGAGCTGGAGTCCAGCCCGAAGTTGGACCCGAGGAAGCGCTAAGAACAGAACCCAGCAAGGGAAGATCAAGGCAAGGGCCAACTATGGCTGACCCCAGCATGCCCCCAGAAGAGCAGAGACAGCCTTTGGAGAATGTTAGAGTGACAGACGATACCATCCCTACAAGTCATCTGGACGGAATCAATCCCGCAGGGAAGAACCAAGCTCATTTTTGTCTGCTCCAAGTTCTGATGAAAGGATGGAGCGATTGTTCAGAGAGTGCGTCCAACGGGAGCAAAGGGATCGGGGGATAGGTGCTAGGGTAACCAGCCCCTTCACCCGCAATATTGAAACTGCCATCACCCCCCGAGAATGGAAAATGCCAACGATGGAACCTTACAAGGGAACCTCTGACCCCATCGTACACTTACAGAGGTACACCCAGCATATGCTCATGAGCGGAGCAACAGAGGGAGTGTTGTGTAAATGCTTCCCACTATTCTTGGCAGATCTAGCTACCTCATGGTTCTGCCACCTACCCCAAGGGTCCGTCAGCTCATGGGAAATGTTGAAAGAAAAGTTCATCAGTCAGTTCCGCATTCATGTGGAGCAACCCAAGGACGCTTATTCCTTATCTAATATCAAACAGAAACCCGGAGAGACATTGCAACAATATCTAACCCGATTCAACGCCGCGGCAACCGCAGTCCAAGATGCCGACGAGAAACTTATCCTAATGGCCCTTTGCAGTGGTGTACATCCAGATACTAAATTTTGCTAGAAGACTAATCAAGGAAAAACCAGCTACTTTACCTGATTTCTTCCGTGAAGCTGGAAAGTATATGAGACTTGAGGACGCTGCCACTGAGAGGCAATCAGGGCAACAGGCTAAGATGGCTACAGACAGGTTCCCCGCTGCAGCAAAGGATGTTCGAAGAAATGACTCTAGAGACAATGCTGGGGGCAAAAAGGGAGAAAAGCGCTTGTATCGACCAGGACCAAGATTTGACTCTTACACTCCTTTGAATGAAACGATCGAAAACATCTTCCTAGCCACTCAAGACGAAGTTAGGTACAAGCGTCCCCCGCACAAGAAGGAGTCAGATAGCGCACTCAAATCTGGAAAGTTCTGCCGCTTCCACGAATCCCACAGACATGATACCAATGAATGCCACCATCTCCGGGACTTGATTGAAGAACACATCAGAAGGAGGAGACTGGAGCGCTATGTAAAAGGCCAGAACAGGACTTCAACTCCGGCCAATGAGAATCCTGGACTACCCCCGCCAGAAGCAGGTGGGGGAAATCGCAACACCAGCGGCTCTAGTCAAGAGAAGATAGTGGTCCACACCATATCAGGAGGACCGCACATCGCCGACAGAAGCTGGGCGGAGATGGAAAGATACGGTAAGTCATTGAGGAACGCTGAAGGCTGCGTTAATTCTGTTATGGAAGAACGCCACCTGAAACGGAAAGAGAATTACGACATCACATTCAGTAGGCGTGATCTAGAGGGAAGACAATACCCGCACATGGATCCTATGGTCATCTCTGCATGGTTCGGACCCGCCAAAGTTTTTCGAATTTTAATAGACACTGGAAGCTCGGTGAATATCCTGTTCAAGCATGCTTTCGATAAAATGAAACTATCGATGAAGGATGTGTCTCCCTGCAACAAGTCATTACATGGTTTCACTGGAGATGCGAAGATACCCCTCAGGCAACTGGACCTTTTTGTTGAAATAGGAAGTCATCCCCGCTTCGCTGTGCGAAAACAAACATTTGTGCTAATAGAGAACCACTCAGCCTACAACACCTTTTTGGGAAGACCAGCCTTGTCTGACTTCCAAATTGTCCTAGCCCCGTGGTGCTTGAAGATGAAATTTCCGACCGATAACGGAATAGGAGAAACAGAGGGAGATCAAGACGCTGCTCGAGACTGCTATGTAACTGAACTTCGCAATAACCGCAGAAAAGATAAAGGGAAAAATGCAGAGACTACTCTCTGCATGAAGAGCTTGGAAGCATAGCAATTAAAGAAAGCCCCTCCTCTTCGATATACCAGTGATCCTTTCAATGAATTAGACCCCAGGAACAAAGAGGAGGAGGCTACCGCCGAGCCTGCGGAGGCTATGGAATTCGTATCTGTAGACAAACACGACCCAAGTAGACTGCTGAGAGTCGGGTCTCAGTTAAAAGAAGAATTAAAAAATCAACTCATTGATTTTCTTCGCCACAACATGGATGTATTTGCATGGACACACGCTGACATGACAGGAATCTCCCCAGACGTAGCATGCCACATGCTGAACATCGATCCCACCAAGGTGCCAGTGAAGCAGAAAAAGAGGAGCATGGGGCAGAACGATCAGCAGCCCTCGAGGAAGAAGTAAAGAACTTACTTTCCAATGACTTCATACGGGAAGCCATCTACCCAGAATGGATCGCCAACCCGGTACTGGTAAAGAAAGCTAATGGGAAGTGGCGAACATGCATCGATTTCTCCAACTTAAATGACGCCTGCCCAAAGGACTACTTCCCATTCCCCCGAATCGACCAACTCGTGGACAGCACTGCCGGACACGAACTCTTATCCTTCATGGACGCATACTCAGGATATAACCAGATCCCTATGCACGCCCCCGATCAAGCCACACTAGCTTCATCACTGACCGGGGATTGTACTGCTACAAAGTAATGCCTTTTGGACTTAAAAACGCCGGGGCTACTTATCAGCGCCTTGTCAACAAGATGTTTGCGGAACTAATAGGACGAACTATGGAAGTTTATGTGGATGACATGCTGGTAAAAACGAGGAAAGCCAACAATCATATAAACCACCTGGATGAGATGTTTCAAGTACTTCGCCAATATGGAATGAAGCTGAACCCTCTAAAGTGCTCCTTCGGGGTGTCGTCGGGAAAGTTCTTGGGATTCGTCGTTCATGCCAAAGGGATTGAAGCAAACCCCAAACAAGTTCGAGCTTTATAAGATATCAAGATACCATCCACTCGAAGGGAGATGCAAAGCCTGAACGGGAAAGTGGCCGCCCTAAGTAGGTTCATCTCTAAAGCAACCGACAAATGCATCCCTTTCTTCGAGGCTTTAAAGAAGGGCAAAGGAAAGTTCGAATGGATTGACGAATGCTCGACAGCCTTCCTTAACTTAATCGGACACCTCCAGAAACCACCGGTGCTCTCAACTCCTAATGAAGGCGAGGAACTGTACTTATACCTTGCTGTATCGTCTCATGCTTTAAGCGCCGCTTTGGTGAAAGAAGACAACCGTGTACAACGGCCCGTGTACTTTGTAAGCAAGAGATTTACAGGGGCAGAGCCAGGTACCCTAGACTTGAGAAGCTAGCATACTGTCTGCTAATCACGTCACGGAAACTGCGACACTATTTCCAGTCTCATTCCATCAGAGTTTTAACCGATCAACCGCTAAGGCAAGTGCTCCATCACCCTGACACTTCTGGGCGATTACTTAAATGGTGCATTGAACTAAGTCAATATGATATCACTTACCATCCTCGCACCGCTATCAAGGGGCAAGCCATAGCTGATTTCATTGCCGAATTCACTACTAGCGAAGGTAAGGAGCAATTTGAAATAGAAAAAGATATCAAGTGGAATCTCTTCGTAGATGGAGCGTCGAACGAACAAGGCTCGGGGGAAGGTGTTGTGATAATCACCCCCAGGGGAAAGAAGCTGCACTACACCCTAAGGTTGGAATTCGCTGCCACCAACAATGACGCAGAATACGAAGCGGTGATGCTAGATTAGAACTGTCCTTGGAGATTGGGGTCGGCTCTTTATGTCTCCATAGTGATTCTCAACTCATTGTAAATCAAATACTGGGAGACTTCCAAACTCGATGAGAACGACTCACAGCATATCTAAAAAAGACCAAGCTGTTGCTCAGTCAATTGGATCACTATCTAATCAAACACATTCCTCGAGAAGAGAACCAAGAGGCCGACGAACTAGCAAAGCAAGCTAGTATGAAGAACATCACTATCTTCGGAGCATTAACCATCTCAAAACAGTTGGCACCAAGTTTCAAGCAAGTGAATCTGATAGCTGCAATCGACGAAGAAACTTGGATGACTCCTATCCGGAAATATTTACAAGATGGCACACTGCCCGACAGGCGTAACGAAATCAAGAAAATCTTGAGGAAAGCTTCCCGCTATACATTATAAGAAGGCATCCTCTATCGACGCGGCTTCTCTAATCTCTTATTAAGGTGTATCGCTGGAAGGGAAGCCAGGGAAGTCTTATCCAACATCCATCAAGGAAGTTGCGGAGATCACACTGGAGGACAGACTCTGGCAAAGAGGATACTCCGATATGGATATTACTGGCCCACCTTAAACAAAGATGCCTTGGACTTCGTCAAGAGATGCGACAGATGTCAGAAATTTGCCAAGATTCCTCGACTACCCACAAATGAGATTACTCAAATGACCAGCCCTTGGCCCTTTGTAGTATGAGGAATTGACTTAATTGGCGAACTGCCAACGGGCCGAGGCGGAGCCAAATATGCTATAGTGGCAGTTGACTATTTCACCAAATGGGTGGAGGCGGAACCTCTAAATAAAATATCTTCGGCAAAAGTTATCAACTTCTTGATCAAAAATATTCTGTGCAGGTACGGGGTCCCACTCAAGATCATATCAGACAACGGACTTCAATTTGACAGCGAAGAATTCGCCGATTGGTGCCAAGAGCATGGAATTCACAAAAGCTTCTCATCTGTAGCTTATCCTCAAGCAAACGGACAAGTCGAAGCTGTCAACAAGATTCTCAAAACCTTAATCAAGAAGAAACTTGAAAAGTCGAAAGGCGCTTGGGTGGACGAACTTCCTACGGCACTTTGGGCCTATCGCACATCTTACAGAACTTCAACAGGGCATACTCCTTTCTCTTTGGCATACGGATCGGAGGCCATGCTCCCAGTTGAAACTATAGTGCCCTCTCACCGTAGGATCCACTACAACCCGGAAGAGAATGAAGAACTCCTCCTCATGTCTTTGGATCTAATTGAGGAGAGAAGAGACGATGCAGCACTCAAAGCAGCAGCTCACAAGCAAAAAGTAGCAGCACAATACAACTCTAAAGTCAAGCACCGCAGCTTACAGGAAGGAGATCTTGTCCTCAAGCGGATCTTCCCGCGCCCCAGAGCGCTAGATCCAATCTGGGACGGACCCTATGTAATTCATAAAGATCTCCACAACGGAGCTTATATTTTGTCAACAGTGGTCGGAGAGGTGTTCCAGAGGGCATGGAACATCCAACACCTCCGTCGATACTTTTCTTAACTTGTACTGCCCATATGAAGTGAATTAACAAAGAGAATCAGTGGATGTAGGCGTTTTCATGCCGAACCACTTTAAAAATCTTGTCTCTTTTTAACTTGTTCCTTTATATCTTGGCTGCTTGTTAAGCTTTATCTTTTTTTGTTGAAAAACTTCGTGTACAATGACATTTCCATACTGGAACTTCATGGCGCAACTTCACCTGGACAAGACTCAATAGGTACTATGCGATTCTATGCACTCGCCAATGAGACACTTTTGCTCCAGCATCCCTCTGCTGCGGGTTAACTCATTGCTCGCGACTGCCCTCAAAGCCAACTGTAATGAGCCGATTATAAGCCATCACGAAGGCCGACTATATCCGATGGCAGCTCATTACAGCGTTCGGCTCGCCGGCAACTGTGAACCTACTTTAAGCCCCAACATAAGGTGTGGCCAGCCAGGGGTAGTTCACGGTTGACGATCGGCACCCACGCTAGCCGGCCACAGTAAATCGAATAATACCCACGATTACGGGCCATAATGGCTCGGGTAGTTACTGTGCGCGATCTCGGCTCCGATATGTCTTAAGTGCGGCTGTGGTAAAAAAGAAAACTCCCCGCGGAGGCGTAAGATGGGTGACAAATGTCTCCAAGACCCACAGCTAGGGAAAGTGACTACAAAACCCGTTTGCCACGAACTTAAGCATATCGACGGCCTTCCATGACTGGAAGTTTTACTTTTCCTATATTTCCATTCCATTTAAATACTTTTCTCCTATCCTGTGTAACGATCCCTAAAGTACAGGACACCGACTAGGAGACATTCGCTCATAAGGATCGGAGCCCGCAAACTGGATAACAAGACACTCATCTGTATCCATGACCAGTTACACAAGACGCTCAAAGCTACCCCCTGCAACTAAGACATGAAGGGCGGTACTCTCTTCTCTTGTACATAAACATGTAACTATAACTTATTCATACATCACACTAACATTGCAAAACATGACATTATATTTCAAGCAAGAGCTTAGCATCAAACACAACTAAATCACAAGCATATGCATAGTTATACTTCTTATGCAGCACATCAAAATTATGACAGCATTCAAAATATAACAGAATCAGCTTGTGTTATAAACTTACATAAAGTCGTTCAATGACATAATTATAGCTCGAAAGTACATTAATGTTTTTGAACTAGCATATACAGGAATGTCAGGCAGACCAAATAAAATAACCAGCCGCATTAGTGCTAACCACTACACCTCAGAACCAGCCCTCCGAATCTACTTGGTTGCTGGATCGGAACTCCCAGCATGTTGACCAGAGGTCCCACCTGTCCAATTCAGGAAAAGAATCCATCAGATAAACCGAAAACAATCAAGTTATGAAAAGCTAAAAAGGATAAACTCACCAACACCCGCTTCTTGGTCCTCATCCCCCAACTGCACACCGGCTTCCTCCGCAGCAAGTAGCCCCATCCCCTCCTTCACCGCTACCTTCTCCTCCTTTGAGAACTGGGCGATAACCGTATCCATCCTGAATGCCGCTCCACCTTCCTTATCCGCATCGGCCTTGGCCTCCTCCAAAGCCCAGAGATATATCCTAGCCATGATCCGGGGATAGTCATCCATCCAGGATAGATTACCCTGCTTCCAGGTACGGAAGTACATATCCTGCAACATCTCATCCATCATCCCCTCATTCTCCTCAAACTCCTTCACCCGGGCCTCGGAGGACAGCAACTAGCGACGGCAACATCCCTCTCCGATCGATATCTCAAGCGGTCAGCCTGGAGAGACCTCCTCATTTCCTCCATCTCTTCCTTTAGCCTGGCCTGAGCAAGCTCTGCGGCCTCAAGCCTCCCAGATAACTCATCTACTTGCTCGAGATCCGCCCTCCGAACCTCGTCCACTGTAGCAATGGCTATGTCAATCCGCTCCTTGCAGGCGGCCTCCATCTTTCGCAACTCAGCTATGCTAGCCTCCTCCATGGTTTTCTTTAGTCATCGGGAGGCCGCCTCATGCTGGGATATCTGGATAGCCTGATCGGTAAGCTGTTTGGCATGATCAGAAACCTGTAGCCGCAACCGGATGTTAGCACTTCCAATTTCCTCCCCAGCCCTGGCCAGTCGAGCGTGATGCTCCATTAGCCTCTTGGTTTTCTCAGCCACCCGATCGATGCTTGCCTTGGCCTCATTCCCCATGGTCACAATCCGAGTAGTAAGCAAATCGAGGTCTAACGACTTAGCCTCATCAAGCACCCGTACCATGGGATTGCGAGGAAGAAGCTGCTCACCCGTGACCTCGTCAAAAGAGATATCCTGAAAACTCGGGTCCAGATCCGGGTGGCCAGCAAATGGGTTGCGATCCAAACCAGGACGGTCTATCGGAGTGACGGTTGGATTTTCGGATGGATGGGGGGAAGGCATAAACTCAGTATCCTCCTCAGTTATATCATGGATGGGCTGGACTGGAGGCTGAGGGCCAGGAGAAGGTTCAAACGAAGATCGGCCCCTCTTCCTCTTTTGCATATCTTCCTCAATGACTCCAAGAAGGGGGCGATATCTAACTACATCCCCAAGACGGCTAGTTGGCGGCTTTGGTTTGGCAGAAGCTTTGAGTAGCTTATACTGTTCGAGGCGGTGCCGGATATCTGATGACTTGGCCGCCTTACCTGCTCCTGGAATAAAAACCAAGTGTTACAAACATACAATGATCCATAATTCAAGAAATATGTTAAGTTAAAAAGAATGAGAAGGCACGTCTGTTATACAAACCCTGCGGAGGAGTGGGATACTGCAATAAGTCCTGAATCTCATTCCAGGACGGAAGCGAACCATAAAATATTCCTAAGTCCCTATCATAAATGGAGTCTGCAGAAGTCAAAAGTTCACCTTGAATCGCTGGAGTCGCCTTAGCTGAAGAACTCTCAGAGAATGGATCGGCGCCAGCCCCAGTCTTGTCAACCCCCTTAGCCTTCTCAACCAAAGCCGATCCTTCCTCCGACTCCCCAAAAGCTTGACGGAAAGCATCATCCGTCCACTCATGAATCTCTCCCGCTTGCCCGGAGGTTAAGGCACCAACGCCACTACCGCTCTGTCCATCTCCTCCTTCACCTTCACCTCTATCTTCCTCCACATCTTCCTCTCCCGGAGCAAGTGGGCAAGTACTAGGAGAGGGACCGTCGGACTTCTTGAGCTTCTTGCCCCCAACAACTGGAGGCTTTGTGAAAGGTTCCCTCTTGCCGCTTTTCACCATGACCCCTTCCTTGGCTTTGGCGGCCTTCTCCTCAGCCGTATCCCTCTGCTTAACCACGGACTGGCGTGGGAGGATCAAGTTGTGCTCCAGGAGAGTAGCGTTCCTAATCAGGTAAGAAGCCGACCGATCCCGTCCTGGAATGGCTCTTATTTCCGCAGCCATCTGAGCCAAGGAATCATTCTCCACGACCGCAAAGCCACCTTTCGCTAGAAAGAAATAAAAGCATATAAGAAGAAGCGTCGCAGCCGAAACAAGGAAACTATAAATGAAGTTCAAGTGAAAAGGCGGAAGGAAACGGAGTCATCCCTGATGAAAAACCATTCTTTCTTAAACATACTAAGCTTCGAATATAGGTCCAGGACTGGTTTGAAGGGGACAGCCGCTTCCAAGCTAACGTACGGAGATCCCTTCTTGTAACCCCTCAAGTTATATAGATACCGAATCTCCCGGTTGGAAGGGGGGCACCCGTACCTTCTCTGGAAAATAATGTATAAGCACACCAAGATGGCGTAGGAATTGGGCTGAAGCTGGAAGGGAGCCACCTTCAGATAAGTGATGAAGCTGACTATCCAGGTATTAATGGGAGGAATGGCCCCACACATGCAGTGGTACCTACTATACGCAAAATATCCTTCAGGGGGATTGTACGGCATCACTCCGTCCCCCGGCAACCGCATAAGTGCTCTATCAATCCCAAAGGAGCGGGATATAACATCAAGCTGCTCCTCTCTAAGAGAGCTAGGAAAGCAGTCAGGAGGAGAGTTTAAGAGCTCCTGAGGACCGTATCCGTCCACTAAAGACCTCGGGGCAGGTCCCTGTCGTGCTGGTCCTGACTGGGCAGGGGGCACAACGGGAGGCTCACTCCGGTCCGTAGATTTTCTCTTTTCTGATCGAGTTTCCACTTTGCGAGACATTTATCTGCATACGCAAAAGCGAGAGACATAGTGTTAGAACAAGAAGTATGGAAATATAAGCAAGCAGGTGTATGAAGCGAGCAAGCATATATGAGTCCAGGATTTCACTTAGGATTCAAATATAAAAGCTCATTCGGTAAAGCAATGCAAGAGTCCATTCGGCACTCCAACCCCCAAGCTCATTCGGCAAGGTAAGGCGAAATCTCATTCGGCATTCCCAATGCCGAGATTCATTTGGCATTCCCAATGCCGGACATTCGGCATTCAAGAAAAAAAAAGAGAGAAGGAGGGGACATTCGGCAGTCACCTGATTCGGCAACCAAGAATTGATTCGGTGAAATTTTGATTCGGCAGAGAAATTCTTATCCGGCTATCTCGTTCGGTGGGGAAAGACGGAGGCCTTAGGCCCCTATTTATAAGCAAACGACAACGACCGGACCAGTTGGTTCGGCGCTAGAAACTGGATGGAAACTCCCAAGCTCAAAACAAAGCACGCCATGTACATGCACATACCCTACTTTGGGGGGCAAGTGTTGGGGATATTGCCACCAAGCTATTACAGGGAGGGTCCCACCGAATCAAACGCACTTCTCAAACCTTCCCTCTAGCCACTGCCGAACCAACCCCTGCCGAACGAAGCAAGGCCGAACCAACCTTCCCTCTAGCCACTGCCGAACCAACCCCTGCCGAACGAAGCAAGGCCGAACCAACCTTCCCTCTAGCCACTGCCGAACCAACCCCTGCCGAACCAACCTTCTCCAAGCACGGCCGAACCAAGGCATGCCGAACCGGATGTGCCAGACCAGATTGCTTCAGCCCAGGACAACCAGCAGCTATATACATCCAAGACCCCTGCCCCCAAGCTCACTCTATAAATAGAGGGACAGGGTACAACAATGGCATACAAGTTTGAGAGCTCAAGCACGGAAGGTACTTTAAAACAACTTTCATATACTTGTATACAAAGCTTTGTACTTGTAATCTGAAAGAAAAAGGAGAATAACATATAAAGTGGACGTAGGCACGTTCTGGCCGAACCACTATAAATCTGTGTGTCTTTTACAGTTTAGTCCCTGCTTTTTATATATTTGCATAAATCACCCAAACCACTAGAAACAACCTAAAATCGACTAGTTCACACGACTTGGAGGTGTTTGTCCATTTTTTGTGCAAATAAGATAAGAGAAAAGAAACAAATTCTTTGACTATTAATTAACCACTTAACATCTTTTATTCGATGATTGGCACGAAGGAACCAGGATCAGATTTGGGTGATTCCTATCCAAAAAACATGGATCGGATTTGGGTGATTCCTATCCAAAAACCCCTTCAAATTAATTTTCGAAATAAAATATATTGAGGACAATGATCATTGATGACAAAGATATTCATAATGTAGGATTATTTTTCATTCATCCCTGGAGGTGAAATTTACCATATCTAAAGTGGCAGTAGTGCTCTGTTATGAAAATCTTCGATTTGCAAGAATATGATTTGAAGTTAAAAAGAAATCTTTGATTAAGATTTAATGAATGATTTGGAAATATTTTTCCTAAGTTAAAAGTTATAACTTGAATATAAGGAATCTTTGATTAAGATTAAAAGAATGATTTGGAAAGGTTTTCATAAGTAAAAGGGAAAATGATTTGGTATTATTCTAGGATTTAAGAAAGGTTTAAATAAACAAAATGGTTTGATAAATGAGGCTTAATGATTCCATATATTCTTGAAAAGAAAATGGAATAAATTGAAAAGAATATATATAAGAAAGATATTTGGTTTAAATAAAAGATGAAGTAATTGATTAATGATTGATATCCACTTATGAACTTAACATATTTTAAACCGATGATGGGTTTCAAAGGAAACACGGTCGGATTTGGTTGATTCCCATCCGAAAACCACTTCGAACCAATGTATACATTTGAAGAGAAAGACATGTTGAAGATGATGATTATTGAAGACCGTAGATCTACATAGCGTAAGGACTGCTTGTTGACATGCTCTGGGTCGCTCCCATTTTAGAGCTATTTATAGTTTGGTCTTCTCTTTGTGGAGATTTTTTTTTGGATTGCAAGTGCTTCTCGCCTAATAATGGCCGAGGAAACTGCCTTTGGTTTCATTCAATACTAGAACGAACTTGGATGGAAGAATGTCTGACATTGCATTTCTGAGACACAGCGTTTGACTTTTACAAATTAAATCTACTTGGTGGTGGAGAAGGAAACTTCTCTTAGCTTAACACCCTTCTCTGAAACATAAAAGCTCAGAGGTTGTATGCTTGTGGAAGCCAAATAGTGATCAAAGGAATGGAAGTGTGGCATTAAAAGTGGAACCTGTTATGATCAAAGCATGGTTTTGTATGAAAAAAGTATCCTTGAAGAAATTTAAGTATAGCCTCACTAGCCTTACATCCCAAGATGATATGGGATACTATGTGGTCTGACAGATGCAAATTTGAAATAAGTGAGTATGTATGGTGGTGTCCAATACGTTGGGCCCTTTAGGGGATACGTCCCTCAAGGCATTTATTGTCCCATTTGGATAAAGTGATTAGCTTAAGAAAAGCAGGGAACTACCGGTTATCAGTTGTAGTATAGCAAGTATAGTTCCAAGTGACTAGTTTGAGAAAAGCGATTGAGGCACTGTGGGAACTATGTTTGTTACGCGTGGATCGAAGAAAAAGGCCATTATTTTCCTATCATGTTGGAAATCCAATCCCAATACGAGATTTATGGTTTTGATTGTATTCCCAAAATTGCTGTAATGACTTGCAAACATTTCAGTTGCCCCTTTCTAGTATCATATATTCTGTTCGGTATATCTCATTTTCCCTCCCTTATTTCCTAACACTTATTTCCATTTTAGTTCTTTAGTTCATTGTGCATGGCACGGCTACCCCTTAATTACATCACAAATCTCAATCCATTAATCAACTCACATTATTTAATTTAATTTAACTAACTAAATTTCTTAAATAATTTTATAAAAATATGGGGTGTTACATAACTATTTCGTAAGAACTTCGAAACTTCCGCTGGAAATGCTTAAACTCATATGGTTCACAAAAGAAATTAGGCCTAAAATTGGATCCTACAGCCAAGGTTCAAAACTTGAAATTCCCCTAAATGGTCAATTCGACAATACTACGATTATCAACCTAAATTAATGAAAGGCTCGATGTGAAAATAAAATTTAAATCTACAAACAGTAGGAGTCCTGGTTTTACTGATCAACTGATATCACAAATCAATAGCAAGCGCTGGAATCATGGTGACGCTCATAGATATTGATGGTAGCAAATAATATTAATA
Organism: Allium cepa; assembly: GCA_030765085.1. Taxonomy (NCBI): domain Eukaryota; kingdom Viridiplantae; phylum Streptophyta; class Magnoliopsida; order Asparagales; family Amaryllidaceae; genus Allium; species Allium cepa. Next base: position 517,296,974 of record CM060941.1, read on the forward strand.
AATCGTAAAGAAAGATCAAGGACTTACTATTTAAGTCGAGAAGTTTGTAGCAGTTGGTGAAGGTTTTCGAGTTTTAATGGTAGGGTGGTTGCTAATGTTCTGAGTAAGAAGAAAGAAGGAAAGAGAAAGGGTTTATTCGAACCTCGGAACCAATGGTGGAGATTATCTAGTCATCAAAATCCTAACCATAGAGTAAGCACGGCAGCGTCAGAATACGAATCATCATGGGATAAAGAAAAGGAGGCACTTTTCCATAGAAACCAACAGAATCATGATAGTTGTCATGAGCATTAAATTTAGGATCAAGGCACATCTTTTTAGAAACAAATTTCAGTTTCTCTGCTTTATAGGTCTCGAGAAGCAAGTGCCTCCTCAACATCACGGTCCTAAATTATATGTTGCCTCTTGGCAATGAAGTAATACTTATCACTTAGCCTAGATGGCATAAAGTTATAAGCATGATTTCAAACATTTTTAACCTCATGGTCCCAAATTATATTTTACCTCTCGGCAATGAAGTTGTTTCGCTTACCACTTAGCCTAGATGGCTTCAAGTAGTAAGCGAGTTTCAAACATTTTGACCTTACGTTCCTAAATTATATTTTGCCTCTCGGGAACGAAGTAGTTTCACTTACCACATAGTCTTGATGGTTTTAAGTAGTATGCATATTTTCAAACATTTTGACCTCACAGTCCTAAATTATGTTTTACCTCCCTACAAAGAAGTAATTTTGCTCGCCACTTAGCCTAGATGGGTTCAAGTATTAAGCACATTTTCAAACATTTTGACCTCATGGTCCCAAACTATATTTTGCCTCTCAACAACAAAGTAGTTTTGCTTACCACTTAGCCTAGATGGCTTCAAGTAGCAAGCACGGTTTCTCTTATCACTTAACCTAGATGGTTTCAAGTGCAACTGTAGTTTTCAAAAAAAATTAACCTCATGGTCCCAAACTAAATCTTCACCCTTTCGACTATTAAAACCTCTGAATATTTACCACTTGACTAAAGCAACCAGCTAAGCCTTCCCCTCTAGGCATTGATTCCAATTATTTTTTAAACCCTCTAGATAAGGTTAGATCTTTACGAGTTACATAAGTGAAGTTATTCTCCCAAAAGTTCTTAGAATACTATTTTTCCAGAAAGCTCAGAAACAACTTCATAATAGGGATAGAACAAACAAGCCAAATACTAAACATGACATGACACTACTGTTTCCAAAGCACACCTCATATCAATCATATGAGGTGAACTTTAGGGGGGCATCTGTTACACTATAATTTCAACAAAGTACAACTCATAAACATTTGAAAAGAAAGTTCTTCAGATTATAATTCCAAGACCTATTGTTTAGTTTTCAACGAAAGCTTAAGCTCTAGACTCAGTAGCTGAGAGCATATAATCTAAAAGCATGAGTTAAAAAGTCAGCCCAGATCTAAAACATTATCCAGCGAAGAAAAAAGGTTGGTCGAGGGCAATAGTTTCTGAGCCAAAAGCATTATAACAAGTATCAACAATCAACGGCTCAGATAGCCCCAAACTGTGACGATCAGGATTTTGGCAACAATATTTTAATAAGCATCTAATCTAATTAAATAAAATACAAACTTATCATTTTAAAAATGAATAAGACTTTTGGACATTTACCATTTATTTATGTGTATATGTATTGTGAAGGAAACTATGATTTGAAAATTTCAAGATAAAATCTTTCAAAATATTTAGAATAAAAGCTATTTTATTCACATTAAATTACGTTAATGCTCTACCTCATTAACATTTACTCTAAATATATAGATATATGGATGCAATCTATTTAATAATGTTTAAAATAAAATTTATCTTATCAATATTAAATACAAGTATAGAAAAAATATATGAATATAAATAAAGTGTTTGATGGTTTAAGATTTAGAATAGAAATAGAAATAAAAACAAGGATTTGTGTTAGGAATAGAAATAAATACATAAGGGAAATTCTAGAATATATATACTATGGAATTCATATGTGTATGCAAGAAGATAAAACAAAAATGTGTAAAAAAAATTCAGATGGATATGCATATAAACTTGTAAGGAAACATTAGCATTTAATATTATCATCTCAGCATAAACAAAAGTCATTTCGAAATGTTGAAAAATCATTTCAGGTCAGTAAAGGAAATCTGGTTTGGTCAAAGAAGGAAAAAGAAAATTTGATCAAAAACAAAAAAAGAAGAGAGGAAAACAACTATGCCAGTAAACACCCACCCCTATACAAAACTCTTCTTTATATATACATACTTCTAATTCCTACTGGCTCAAGCATAGCAAACCAGAAAATAAAAGAAAAGGTAATATCACCAGTTTGCAAACTTAAACATCATTTCAACTAAACAAAGCAAGATCAAAGCAGATCTGGTCCAATTCAAAGAATATTTAAAGCTAGAATTTTAAAAACAGGCCTTTGTTCTTTGCTCTCTGTACAACATAAAAGGTAAGTAAACAAATTTCTTATCTGTTTTACAAAATTTGTTGCATGCAGTAAATTTGAAGTGAAGTGTGATAAATGATCATATGTTTATGTTGTATAAATTTTATATTTGTATAAATATGAATTGAGTAAGTATGCATGTTTGTTTTCAGAACATTTGTTCTGTTCCTGTTGTCCAGGTTTAAGATTTGATAAAAGGAATCATGTTTACTTTCCCTGATTTTCTTGAGGAGATAATGTATAAACAAATTTAATTGTTATTCCATGATGAAAATTAAAAAAAATTAAGCTAGATTAGAAGCAAGAATTTTACAGAGGGAAGAAGAACAGTGAAATTCCAAATCTTGTCAAACCCCGACTTGAATGGTTTCTTGTTTCAAATTTATAATTTGATTTTTGATCAGAAACTAGGATTTTTAAAAATTGATTCAAGAATTTTAGGCCTTGAATTCGTGAGATATTTCATGATGAACTGAAATGGGGTTTCGAGCATTTATTGGTGGCTGGCAAGGATTGGGCCCTCGGGGTCGTGACTGAAGTTAGCCTGGGGGTCGGCGATGTCAACAAAAATGGGCGAGGTGATTATCATTCGGCGAAGCGACGCGACGAAGTGATAGTAGGGTTTTAGGTGACGTTTGGGCCAAGCTAGTTTCTTGTTCGATTGGGTATGCGATATATGATCGGAGTTGTGCGCATGGAGGGGGATGGATGGTATGGGTCATGACGAAGTTATGACCGGAGTTTCATGATCACCGGCGATCGGTGATGGTGATACGAATGGTTTTTAGTTAATCGTCTTCTTCCTGATGGGCTTCATACTCCTTGATTTCGAAATAGTAGTGGTCTTGCGTTTCTGGGTGATTGGGACACGTCAGTGAGGTGACGACGACTTGGCGATAGAGTTGGAAGAGATCGCCACAGCTCCGGCGATTCGTGCATGTGTACAGGAGTGGCTGTGCATCTAGATTTGCGGCTACTGTTTAGGTAAGTCAAGTTTCATGGTGATGAATCGGGAAACTTGAGGGATTTATTCATGTCAAGCTTGAGTTTTATCGAGTAGGGTAAGGTGGGTTTTGAATCGAGTAACTTGAGCGAATGACTCGAGTTCCTGTTAATAGCAAGGTATCTGTTTTAAATTTTTAAAGAAAATAAGTTTTAATATAAGTTTTAAAATCAAATGATTTTGATATGTATAATTCACACTAGTTTAGTATAATTCTATAACCAGGTTTTAAAAAGCAAATTAGCATTTATTAATTAATATTTCAAAGTTTATTAACAAAGTTTTAAGCAAGGTATGGCCAAATTATTTAAAACCGTCTTAAGTATTTATCAAATTCCCAAGTAATGTTTAGTCTGGTTTAAGAGTTAACAAAAATGGATAAGTTTTTTAAGAAATATAAACCAGGATCAAAAACAAGGTATTAGCAAGATTTAATCGAGACTTCAAGTTTTAAAATACTTTAAAAATTTTGTTTAAAGAAGTTGTTTAATGTTTCAAAGGTGATCTAGATAATGTATTGGTTTTTCTAAAATTTTAAAGGATCGTTAATGTGATCAATTAAGGAAATAATTAATTATTTTTATGATAATTAATAAATTTTAATTAATTTGAGAAATCAATTAAATGGTATGATTTAGAAATGTGATTAATTGTGGGTTAACCACTAAATGAAATTAATTAGTAATGATAATAAAGGTAATTGAAGAACAATTACTGAATGTCATTAATTAAGGGGGAATAATTAATGGATAATTACTAAAAGTGATTTAATTAATGATAAGTACTTAAGAGAAGTAACTAAGGATTAATTACTTTGAATAATTAATTGAGAGTCAATTACTTATTGTAATTAAAGAATAATTAATCAAGGATGATTAATTAAGATGGATGATTTTAGAATGATAAATAAACTGGGTTGTAATTAATTGATGTTAAGGAGGCAGGGTTAAAGTAATCTAAGTGATTAAGGTTGGTAATTAATTTAATTGGAGATTAATTAAATTAATTAGGAATTATGTATATATATTAAATATTTCTTATGATGATTGAATGATATTGATCGACTTGGGTTTTGAATATCTCTGATATTCAGTGTGTTGTAACTGTGATATGATATGATGGATTGAACAATAATATTGTAGGATTATCTTTCGATAATGAATTGTTGTGTAAATTATGATTCCCTGTATTTAAATTGAGTGCATCCACTTAAACTGGATTTAAGATGACACTGAATTCGAAGAGACCGGGGTCGGGCACCGGTAAGTACCCGAAACCACTTCGAAGTGTAACTTAATATGATTCTTTATAGATTTGGTATGTGAAATTAATAGGCTGGAATGGGATTAATTTAAATGTTTGGCCCATTTAAAACTATGTAGAGATACCTAGAAGTTGATTGTGAATATAAGTGTTGTCTATGGCAAGTTGTGATCTTGTAATGATGAACGAGTTATCCCGGGTTTTAAGTATGTTTTATTTATTTATTTAGAATTTCTTGTCAGATAAGTTTACTCACGCTGGTTTCCCATCTGACCCGGGTATTACTTTGATGTAATACTCGGGTCAGACCGAGTATTACATATTTTCAAGTAAGGGCGTTTTGGAGTTCAGAAGGCGAGCAGGATGGCAAGAACGTATGGGTTGTTTCCGCTATATTATATAGTTGTATATCTGGGACATGATGATTGTGTATATCCAGTGTCTGTTTATATGTGTAACTCTGATGTATTGTAAATGTAGTTGACACATACAGAATTTTTTTGTAAACTGTTATTATTTGTTATTATATTTTATCCGCTGCAAATGTGAGATGTTGGTGTTTCTGTTCTTCTTATTCTTCTATCTCTTTCTTCTTATTCCTAACTATCTGGAATTTTCGGGTTCGAAGAATTCTGGGTCGTTGCAGTTGGTATCAGAGCGAAGGTTAAGCGAGAACCTTGGATCTGGTGGGTGTACTCACTAAGAATAGGGTCAATAGTACCCTAGAATGAGTTGAGTGTGTGTGTATATATGAGAGCGTACTTATTATTTTCTGATATAAATATTTTAAATGATTTTATATAAGTATATATTTTGATATATATATATATGTGTGTGTGTGTGTGTGTGTGTGTATATGAAGCAATATTTCTTACTAATAAATGTTAAGGAAATTGGTTGTTAAATTATTGTAATTAAATTAAGAGGTAATAGAAATACAACCAAATTGAAATTAAATAAAGGTGAGTTTGAAATGGATTCAAACTGAAATTAAATCTTAAACTTGGGGGAAAGTTTCGGAATAAGATAATAATGAATTGGTTTCCAGATATGATAATCTTGGTTATTAGCATAAATGATTGTTGTGTGTTTAATAACAAGATGTGTAATAATGAGTAAGCAAAATGAAATGTTTTAAAGAAGTAAAACATTTAGGTAAAGTATGACTTATAAATTGAAATTGAAAATGATCTAAATTGTGCAATTTTACATCTAGGTCCTGAAATTTGAAAATTGTTTCAAAGTGCTAAAGGAAATAATAACTAAGTATTATTTGAATAAAAGGGACTTGTTGCAAACAATGGGCTGCTTGAAAATTTGATTTGAATTAAAAACCAAAATTGGTTTAAAACTTAAGGACGACCTCGTGTGTAAAGGAAATAATATGTATATATGAGGGATATTCATAATATCAAAAATAGTTTGAATGAACTCTAAATGTGGAGTTTTGAATTTGGAATGAGATGTGATACCCAAGGTGATAAGTTTTGAACTTATAAGATTATTAATGTGAAGTTAAAATTAGAAATAGGAATTCAAATTGGGTAAGGTTGGCTGGATTAAGCAGATGGAATTTGACTTTGGGAATGTTAAATAAGTTAACAAGTAACCTGAATTGGAAATTTTAAGATGAAACTAGGATTTAACTTGGAAAGTTAAATAGTTGATTTGAACTGGGAGTTTGTGTGATCTCAAAATGGTTTGAGATCTGGAAATTTAAAATGGACGGATGTTTTAAAATAAATTGGATGATATCATCCTATTGTTATTAAAAATCTTTAAATTGTGGATCGGATTTATTTAAATGAATGAGAAATGAAGTGTGGTAATATATCCATTATTGAGATAAAAGGAAAATTAAACTTTAATTTGAAATTAAGGATAAGGAATTCCTTTGAACTGAAAATTTGGATAATTTCATTTGTAAATTAAAATTGTTAAGAATTGGTTTCAAAATTGAAATTTGGTAATAAATTGAATTTCAGAGATTTAGTTGTTTAAAAAGGATTTGAATTATTATTTGAACTTTGAAATAAGTTAAGTAAGGATAATTTAAAATGGAATTTTGAGAATTGGATTCAGAATTAAATTATTTGAAGATTTGGATGGTTGATTTAATTTGATTTAAGGGATTAAATCAACATTTAAAAATTTAACTCGAGTTTATATAATTCGGGATGGTTTAAATTTGAAATTTGACTTGAATTGAATTAGTTCAAACTGAATTTGATTTGAATTAATTGGAATTGTGATTGAAGATGGATAAGTATAAAAATTCAAATGGAAAATTTGAATTGGATTAATTTGAAATGAAATTGAAATTGAATGAGTTCAAAATTCAAATAGGAATTGGGACTAATTCATAGAAATTAAAATGATTTGAAATTGAAGTGGGATCAATTGATATTAGTCCAGATTGAATAAAATAATTTAGAATTGTAATTAAAGTTGAATAGGTTTAAAATTAATGGAATTTGATTTGAATTTGGAAAGAAATCAAGATTAATTCAACTTGAATTGGGGTTAAATCAATTTCAATAGGAATTGAAGTTATTCAAATTGAAATTTGGTCAATTTAAATGGAAGTGGAAATTTCAATTGAGTCGATGGGGAAGTGAACAGTTTTGACTCTGGACTATTTTTAATATAAATTGTTTTAATATAAACCTATTTTTCCAAGCTATTTAATATATACAACCTTTCTTTTTAAAGCCAAACTAATTTATATGTATTTTACAATTATTTTTGGAACTATTTAACAAATTTTCAACTATTTTACAAATTAATTACTATTTTACAACTATTTTGCAATTATTCAAAATTTCTATAACTACATAACTATTTTCCAACTATTTTACAATTACTTAACTAATTTACAGCTATTTCACAAACTATTAATTATTTTTCAACGACCTATCTATTTTAAACTTTTCAAACTATTTTCTGAATTTAAGCTGGACAGAGTTCAAACTGTTTATGATTGAATATCCATTTGGGATAAGGATTAAAGTGATAATCCAATGGAATTGGAACAATTGTGATTATGTGGATAGAAATTAAAGGAAATGTGAATAGAAAGAGAAATTGAATTAGTTGATAATCAATGAGGATAAATACGTAGGATGTACGTATATTAATCTATTCGTATAGTGATTTGATCTAGATTCGAGCATAGAATTTCGAGATAGTCATATCGATCCGAGTTGGGATTTTTCACTCGATTTTCGACGGCAAACCTGGATATGGATTGTTGATTGGTTCTGGATATTCTCTATGATAGTTATGTCTATGCAAGGAGAATGACGGTTTTTGATCAAGAAACCAGATCTGTGTCCGCACTAGGAAGTCGGGTGGACGATACTAGTTCGGAAGTGAAATTGTGTGATGGAGTGAGCGATCAAATTGATATAGCGTACGGATGATAAGTGTACATCGTACGTATTTGAATGAAATTGATATGGAGAATTTGTGAATAAGAAATGTGAAATGATTTCTTTTGAAATGAAAGTATATTTTGTGAAATATACAATGGATAAAAGTGAAAGTTGAATATTTTTATGATGATAAGTAAGATGGAAATAACTTAAAAAGAAGAAGGGAGTAATCAAATTTGAACATTTGATTTTGGATAAACAAAGTTATGTATATTTGTTATATAAGATAAATCTCCCCTTGTTGAATCTATTGCCGGAGGAAAAGGATTTTGAAAGTTTTTGAAGTATTAAAGGAGTTTTATACAAGTTTGAAATGATCCAAGGTTTTTAAAAACTTATATATATCTATATATATATATATACATATGAGGATTTTGGAAAAAGGTTTTGGGAACCTCTGGATTTGGAAGGCTTTTGATTTTTGGGTAAAATCAATATTGAAATTTGGAAAGCCTAGTTTGAGAATTATCGATTTTGGGATAATCGATTTTGAGAAAAGGAGATTTATATGAGATTCATACTAGGTGTATGATTTGGAAGATACTATATGTGTATAGTATAAAGTGTTTTGATAATGGCTCCGGGGAAAAGGCACTCCCTTGAAATGAACTTCTCAGGAGTGCCACAGGGTGATACTTCCTTGAATCCTAAGGGGGGTTCTAAAGTTGATCCTATGAGGAGTCCGGACAAAACTAGTTCCTGAGGATTTGTGTAGTGTAGCGAAAGTCGAGGGCGCTGAAGCCTACAGAGGCATTTGGGTTATGCTGTGACGATAGTGTAACTCGATGTCACTGCGATCTACTGCAGACCATTTTGAAAGTCATGTGTGCCGCAGAGAGCTAACGGTCTACGTTTGATTTTATATCGGTAGACTGTGACCAATGGTAACATAGTGAAAGTCGTGTGTGCCGCTGAGGGCCAACGGTCTACGTTTGATTTTATATCGGTAGACTGCGACCTATGGTAACATAGCGAAAGTCGTGTGTGCCGCTGAGAGCCAACGGTCTACGTTTAATTTTACATCGGTAGACTGCGACCTATGTGGGAGTGGAGAAGTTTCATTTTTGATAGCGAAAATCGAGGGCGCTAATGCCTACAGTTACATGGACTTTTGCTGCGATGGCAACGTAACCCTGGAATGTAACTGCGATCTATTGTGGGTTCCATGGCGTAATCGAGGGGGCGCAGTGCCTACAGTTACGTGGACTTTTGCTGCGATGGCAACGTAACCCATGATGTAACTGTGACCATTGATGGGAGTGATGATTTCCTGAGCATTCTCACCAAAGTTATTTCCTCTATTTTCAAAAACTGTTTTCTATATTTTCAATAAAATTATTTTTCAAAGTATTTTCACTGGATGTTAAAAAAGGGATCTGCAAAGCACTTATAGATTTTCAATCGTACGACTGATCAACGTATGACCGAATTTCGGTGAGAACAAGGACGGACCTGTCGAAAAATCGAGTTATAAAAGTATTTTTATAAAAATTATTTTAGCAACATTATATAGATTTTTAAAGTATTTTAAAAATGATCAAAGAAAATTTATCCGATTTTAAGCATTTTAATAATTCTGGCTTCGTTCCTTTTCGAGGACCAAAAGATTCAAAGGGGGGAAGGAATGTGACGACCGGGATTTTGGCAATAATATTTTAATAAGCTTCTAATCTAATTAAATAAAATAAAAACTTATCATTTTAAAAATGAATAAGACTTTTGGACATTTACCATTTATTTATATGTCTATGTAATGTGAAGGAAACTATGATTCGAAAATTTCAAGATAAAATCTTTCAAAATATTTAGAATAAAAGCTATTTTATTCACATTAAATTACGTTAATGCTCTACCTTATTAACATTTACTCTAAATATATAGATATATGGATGCAATCTAGTTAATAATGTTTAAAATAAAATTTATCTTATCAATATTACATACAAGTATAGAAAAAAAATATGAATATAAATAAAGTGTTTGATGGTTTAAGCTTTAAAATAGAAATAGAAGTAAAAACTAGGATTTGTGTTAGGAATAGAAATAAATACATAAGGGAAATTCTAGAATATATATACTATGGAATTCATATGTGTATGTAAGAAGATAAAACAAAAATGTGTAAAAAAATTCAGATGGATATGCATGTAAACTTGTAAGGAAACATTAGCATTTAATACTATCATCTCAGCATAAACAAAAGTCATTTCGAAATGTTGAAAAATCATTTCAGGTCAGTAAAGGAAATCTGGTTTGGTCAAAGAAGGAAAAAAAATCTGATCAAAAACAAAACAAAGAAGAGAGGAAAACAACTATGTCAGTAAACACCTACCCCTATACAAAACTCTTCTTTATATATACATACTTCTGGTTCCTACTGGTTCAAGCATAGCAAACCAGAAAATAAAAGAAAAATTAATATCACCAGTTTGCAAACTTAAACATCATTTCAACTAAACAAAGCAAGATCAAAGAAGATCTGGTCCAATTCGAAGAATATTTAAAACTAGAATTTTAAAAACGGGCCTCTGTTCTTTGATCTCTGTAAAACATAAAAGATAAGTAAACAAATTTCTTATCTGTTTTACAAATCTTGTTGCATGCAGTAAATTTGAAGTGAAGTGTGATAAATGATCATATGTCTTTTTGTATGAATCTTATATTTATATAAATATGAATTGAGTAAGTATGCATGTTTATTTTCAGAACATTTGTTCTGTTCCTGTTGTCCAGGTTTAAGATTTGATAAAAGGAATCACGTTTTCTTTCCCTGATTTTCTTGAGGACATAATGTATAAACAAATTTAATTGTTATTCCATGATGAAAATTAAAAAAAAAATTAAGCTAAATCAGAAGCAAGATTTTTACAGAGGGAAGACGAACAGTGAAATTCAAAATCTTATCAAACCCTGACTTAAATGGTTTCTTTTTTCAAATTTATAATTTGATTTTTGATCAAAAACTAGGATTTTTAAAAATTGATTCAAGAATTTTAGGCCTTGAATTCGTGAGATATTGCATAATGAACTGAAATGGGGTTTCGAGCATTTACTGGTGGTCGGCATGGTTTGGGCCCTCGGGGTCGTGACTGAAGTTAGCCTGGGGGTGGGCGATGTCAGCATAAATAGGTGATGTGATTATCATTCACCGAAGCGGCGCGACGAGGTGATAGTAGGGTTTTAGGTGATGTTTGGGCCGAGCTAGTTTCTTGTTCGATTGGGTATTCGATAGATGATCAGAGTTGTGCGCATGGAGGGGGATGGATGGTATAGGTCATGACGAAGTTATGACCGGAGTTTCGTGATCACCGGCGATCTATGACGGTGATACGAATGATTTTTAGTTAATCGTCTTCTTCCTGATGGGCTTCGTACTCCTTGATTTCGAAATAGGAGTGGTCTTGCGTTTCTGGGTTATTGGGACACGTTAGTGAGGTGACGACGACTTGGCGATAGAGTTGGAAGTGATCGCCGCAGCTCCAGCGATTTGTGCACGTGTACAGGAGTAGCTGTGCATCTGGATTTGTGGCTACTGTTTAGCTAAGTCAAGTTTCGTGGTGATGAATTGGGAAACTTGAGGGATTTATGTGTGTCAAGCTCGAGTTTTATCGAGTAGGGTAAGGTGGGTTTTGAATCGAGTAACTTGAGGGAATGACTCGAGTTCCTGTTAATAGCAAGGTGTCTGTTTTAAAATTTTAAAGAAAACAAGTTTTAATATAAGTTTTAAAATCAAATGATTTTGATATGTATAATTCACACTAGTTTAGTATAATTCTATAACCAGGTTTTAAAAAGCAAATTAGCATTTATTAATTAATATTTCAAAGTTTATTAAAAAAGTTTTATGCAAGGTATGTCCAAATGATTTAAAACCGTCTTAAGTATTTATCAAATTCCCAAGTAATGTTTAGTCTGGTTTAAGAGTTAACAAAAATGGATAAGTTTTTGAAGAAATATAAACCAGGATCTAAAACAAGGTATTAGCAAGATTTAATCGAGACTTCAAATTTTAAAATACTTTAAAATTTTTGTTTAAAGAACTTGTTTAATGTTTTAAAGGTGATCTAGATAATGTATTGGTTTTTCTAAAATTTTAAAGGATCGTTAATGTAATCAATTAAGGAAATAATTAATTATTTTTATGATAATTAATAAAGTTTAATTAATTTGAGAAATCAATTTAATGGTTTGATTTAGAAATGTGATTAATTGAGGGTTAACCACTAAATGAAATTAATTAGTAATGATAATAAAGGTAATTGAAGAACAATTACTGAATGTCATTAATTAAGGGGGAATAATTAATGGATAATTACTAAAAGTGATTTAATTAATGATAAGTACTTAAGAGAAGTAATTAAGGATTAATTACTTTGAATAATTAATTGAGAGTCAATGACTTATTGTAATTAAAGAATAATTCATCAAGGATGATTAATTAAGATGGATGATTTTAGAATGATAAATAAACTGGGTTGTAATTAATTGATGTTAAGGAGGCAGGGTTAAAGTAATCCAAGTGATTAAGGTTGGTAATTAATTTAATTGGAGATTAATTAAATTAATTAGGAATTATGTGTATATATATTAAATATTTCTTATGATGATTGAATGATATTGATCGACTTGGGTTTTGAATATCTTTGATATTCAGTGTGTTGTAACTGTGATATGATATGATGAATTGAACAATAATATTATAAGATTATTTATCGATAATGAATTGTTGTGTAAATTATGATTCCCTGTATTTAAATTGAGTGCATCCACTTAAACTGGATTTAAGATGATTGAATTCGAAGAGATCGGGGTCGGGCACCGGTAAGTTCCTGAAACCACTTCGAAGTGTAACCTACTATGATTCTTTATAGATTTGGTATGTGAAATCAATAGGCTGGAATGGGATTAATTTAAATGTTTGTCCCATTTAAAACTAAGTAGAGATACCTAGAAGTTGATTATGAATATAAGTGTTGTCTGTGGCAAGTTGTGATCTTGTAATGATGAACGAGTTATCCCGGTTTTAAGTATGTTTTATTTGTTTATTTAGAATTTCTTGTCAGATAAGTTTACTCATGTTGGTTTCCAGCCTGACCTGGGTGTTACTTTGATGTAATACTCGGGTCAGACCGAGTATTACAGATTTTCAAGTAAGGACGTTTTGAAGTTCAGAAGGTGAGCTGGATGGCAAGAACGTTTGGGGTGTTTCCGCTATATTATATAGTTGTATATCTGGGACATAATGATTGTGTATATCCAGTGTCTGTATATATGTGTAACTCTGATGTATTATAAATGTACTTGACAGATACAGAATTTTTTTTATAAACTGTTATTATTTGTTATTATATTTTATCCGCTGTGAATGTGAGATGTTGGTGTTTCTTTTCTTCTTGTTCTTCTATCTCTTTCTTCTTTTTCCTAACTATCTGGAATTTTCGGGATCAAAGAATTCTGCGTCTTTACACAAACCAGGATCAACGTTCAAGATAGACAAAAGGAATAAAAGAAGCTACATGTATAAAAGCGTCATGTCACCTATCCACATCAAAGCACTTTCAACTACTTGATGGTAAGTGTTTGAATCAAAGACGCTTATAACTAGCCAGATTAATAATCCAAGACAAGGCTCACCACCAATGGCGTTACGACGTACCGACCATAAATAGGTAACAATCCAAAGCACAAGGGATCTTCTGGGGTGAAGAAGAACTAACATAAATTCGTATCGTACTTTCCGATATTAGAGCTCTATTCAAAAACTAATTAATGGCGAAAACACTTAGATTCGATGTAGTAAGCCACTCGGCTATACAAGGATGACTAAATATGGAAAGGACAGTGGAGTATGGAATTTTGTTCGAACCATATAAAAGTCTAGGTGTTATTTAATTTTTGCATTTTATCTTCCCAACATGCGCTATTGTTATCCTACGGTTCAGCATCTAGTACTCAAAACTTGATTACATCACATCTTGGCAGCCACTTTGTTAGGTCCAATATTTTATTGAGCTTTCGACATAACTTCGGATCTTAGATTGCACAAACAAATATTTTTTTGTTATCAAGGTTGTTATCATCAAAATCAATAATTAAGGTATTAACAATCTCCCCCTTTTTGATGATGACAACCATTAATATCTTGTATAAAATATGTCATACCCTCCCTGAGTTATCCCTCTGAATATGTGCATATGTATATTTTATATTTTCTCCCCCTTTGTCATCAACAAAAATGGGTATAAAAAAACTAAAAACTCCCCCTAATTAAAATACAGAGTGACTGTAGATTTAAAATCATAATCTAAGTTAAAGTGATATATAAATGATAATCTATGGTAAACAATTACACTATTATATATATTAAGAATGATGATATGAAGACTTATAAAGTAAATCTTTATTTATCCAATTTAAAATATACGTATTTCATTTATATATCAGCTATTTGACATTTAGTATTTACAAGTTCGAGTGAAATTACATCTTTATTTATGTTTTCACTTAGAAAATGATGTCTTATATCTATGTTTTGGTTCTAGCATGATGAGTTGGATTTTTAGATAGATTTATTACACTAGTGTTATCATAGTATATTGGTGATTTAGTAAAATTTAAACCAAAATATTTTAATTTTTGTTGCATATAGATTTCCTATAAATAAGCTAATGTAGATAAAAATATTTTTGCTTTTGTTGTGGACAGAGATACAAAGTTTTACTTTTTAATAACCTAGGAAACTAGAGAGCATCCTGAAAAGTGACAAGTTCTACTTGTACTTTTTCAATCTGATTAGCATTCAGCATAGTCAACATCACTATATGAAATTAATTTGAAAGAATATTCTTCTAGGTAGAAAATTCCATAGTCTAGGGTATTGTTTGCATATCTTAATATTCTTTTTTACGGATTTTAGATGAGTTTCTTTAGGTTGAGTTTGATATCTTGCATATAGATGGACACTATGCATTATTTTTGGTCTAATAGCAAGGGCAATGAATACGTTTATATAATTTTTGATCTATATCTTTTGAGTTTACTTCCTTATTTAATTTCTCATTAGTTGCCATGGAAGTTTGCTAACTACTAGTATTTGACATACAAAATCCCTTAACTAAATCTTTGGCATATTTTTCTTGGTTTATAAAAATTCCATTATTTAATTACCTTATTTGCAATCCTATATAAAATGTTAGTTCTCCCATATGACTCATTTCAAATTCCTTGATCGTCATATCTAATTTTTTTATTTAATTGTTCGTTTATTGATTCAAAAATTATATCGTCTACATATATTTGTATAGGTTAAATAACATTATTTTTTCTTATAACAAAAGAGTACTATCTACCTTTCCTATTTCAAAATTAGATTGTAATAAATAGGGTTGCTGTCTATCATACCATGCTCCAGGAGCTTCTTTTAGACCATATAAACTTTTATTTAATTTATAAATGTATTAGGTAACTTTTCATCTTCAAAATGTAGGGGTTGTTCTACATAGACATCTTCTTTAATAAATCCATTTAAGAAAACACTTTTGACGTCCATTTGAAATAATTTGAAGTTATTATGATTTGCAAAAGCGAGTGAATTTGTAATAACTTCTAGTCTAGCTATAGGAGAAAAAGTTTCACCAAAATTTGTACCTTCTTCCTGACTATAACTATGAGCGACTAATCGAGCTTTATTTCTAATAACTTCTCCTTGTCCATTCATTTTGTTTCTCTATACCAATTTGTCACTATTACAGACTTATATTCAGGTCTTAGGACTAATTCCCAAACATCATTTCTGATAAACTGATTTAGTTTTCATTGCAAGAATATAAGAATCATCTAATGATGCTTATTTTGGATTTGTGGGTTCAATGGTTGGGATAGAAGCAACATTACTCATTTTATTTAATTGGCTTCTTGTTTTCACAACGGATTCTATAACTCCTAGAATATTTTCTATAGGGTTATCTTTCAAACAGTTTGCTCTTTTATTTGGATGTAAAGTGTCGAAGTTATTACTATTTTCTTCATTATTGATTTCATCATTATTGATTTCATTATTAGTAATTTCATTAGTTTTATCAACATTTTCTTCTTCATTAAAACTAGTATTATTGATTTTAAAATTTTGATCAAATGAAACATGTAATGTTTCTTTAATTGTGTTAGTGCTGTGTAAAAAAAACTCTATAAGCTTTACTTCTATTAGAATAAACAATAAAAATAGCTTTATCTGATTTACCATCAACTTTTTAAATCCTTTATATTTTAATATAGAACATTTACTACTAGAAACTTTAAAATAAGACACCTTAGGTTTTTTACTATAAAATAATTCATAAGGAGTATTCTAAGTCAAAGGTCTCATCAAAATTCTATTTAAAGTATAACATGCTATAGCAACTGCTTCAGCCTAAAAAAATTAGGAAATTTACTACCATTTAACATTGTTCTACTCCTTATTATATAGTTCTATTTTTACGTTCTACTACTCCATTTTGTTGAGGTGTTCTTGCAAAAGAAAATTATGAGTTATTCCTTTCTTATTAGAAAAGTTTTCAAAATTATCATTTTTGAATTCTCCACCATAATCACTCCTAATCATTTTAATTTTAGTTGACATTTGATTTTGAATTCTTTTAGTAAAAATTTTAAACATTTCAAAAGCTTCGCTTTTAAGTTTCAAGAAAATTATCCATGTAAATCTAGAAAAATCATCTACAATTACATAGACATATCTATTGTGATTTATTGATTGTATTTGCGAAGGTCCGAAAAAATCTAGGTAAAGAGGATTAAGGGGAAGAGAAGTAGAAATCATATCTTCATATTTAAAAGAACTTTTATGAAGTTTTCCTAACTAATAGGCGTCACACAAATTATTAATAATAAAACTCATTATTGGTAGACCTCTAAAGTTTTTATCTAGCAACTTTAGAAAGGTATTTAAATTTAAATGACCAAACCCTTTTTTCCAAATCCAAAGGTCATTAGATTCAACCAAAAGATATAGATTGTCATTGGACACTTTCATGCTTAAAACTTAGATGTTACGTTTCCTAATACCTTCAAAGATAATGTTTGACTCATTATCTTCGATGTGGTAGTTTTATATTTCAAATTTAATTTTAAAACCCTTATCACATAATTGACTAATGTTAAGTAGGTTATGTTTCAGATTCCTAAATTGCGAAACATTAGAAATAATAGCAGTTTTAGAGTTACCGATATTGCCAATGCCAATCACATGCCCTTTTGAGTTGTCTCCAAAATTAATTGATCCACCATCTTTATAACCAATATCTCTCAAGATCTTTGGATCTTTAATCATGTCCTTTGTGCATCACTATCTAGTATCCATTTGTCCGTGTTGATGATTTTTAAGTGTTTGTTCACCATTAATCACAAAAAAAATTGTTCCTATAATTCAAAATCATACCTTCCAAGAAATCAATTGACTTTTCAAAATAATTAGTTTCTAATAACATATTAGTTCCAAAAAACTATTTTTATATAAAAGCATTAAACATATTACTAGTCATTTAAACTTTTCAAAATTCAAATTATGAGTTTTTGAAAAAATAATGCTCTGATACCAAATGTCGGCTGTAGAATTATGGATGTTAAAGCTAATTAATCACTAGAGGGGGGTGGATAGTGTTTTCTAATTTTTGTAAATCATTTTAAAGTTGTTTCAAGATTATTATTAAACAATCTAGAATGAAAAATCACAGATGTAAACACAGGTAAGTATAAATCCAATAAAGTAAAAAGTAGAGAATCAGAGTGATCACACCAGAAATTTTTATGCTGGTTCAGAGTTACCCTACGTCCGGTCCTGCAATTGTTTGTATGTATTTCTTCTCAAATTTTAATCTTTAAATAGGTAGAAGGAAAACCAATTACAATCTCAATTCCAAACCTCCTGATTTTTCAGGCCCAGGGTATACCCACATGATTTAAATGGGTTACAAGCACACCCACTCAGATTTTCGGGCTACCAAGCATGCCCAGTTGATTTGAATGGGCTAAAATCACACGTATGCAAATACAACTAGAGTTTAATGGCTTTTCCAAAGTTAATTTCTTCATCTTTCGATGTAATGGATCCTATGACTTCTTGGATAGAATTTTGAACTCTGATTAAGAGAGAGACGATTGAAATTAGATACTAAATAGTAAAGAATCAATACAATGAAGACTAAATTTATTTTGATTGAAGTTGAGAAGATTTGAATAAATATATCACTAGAAATTTTGGCAAAGTAAGAGGAGAGAAGATAATTACAAAGTAATTATTAAAAATCGTTTGAAAACCTCCTATATATAGAGAATAAATAGACATGGCCATTCGCGAAGAGCTACGATGAATAGACACTTGATTTCAAAATTTGAATTTCAAAATTAAGGCATGTATATCGACATATCATCTGCCTATATGTCAACATAGGCTAGTGTAATTCGAAAACTAGTTTATATTAAAATGTTTTGAAAATTCTATACTATGTAAAATAAGTTGATACTTTGTAAAATAGTTTCAACATAGTCCATAAACATTTTGAAATTTAAAAAACTTTTATAAAATATAATCAAATATATTTTAAAAATATATTTGTTTTAAAGATAAAGGATTTAGAAAATGGAGATCAAAGACTACTAGCAGGGACTTTAAAAATATTCTGTGACTCTATGCATTATAATATAGTCTTGAGATCTTCATGTCTTGGTCTTTATACTCATGAGTCTTTATGTCCATTCTTTGAGTCTTTTATGTTGTACAATCTTCGATTCAATACTTGTACAATATCCTGCACTATACACTATATAACTTGAAAAACATTAGTATCCATATTTTATATAAATGTTTTTTTATCATGGTTGTTACCATCAAAATTAATAACTGAGGTATTAATATTGAAGTTTAAGTTTTCTATGTGCCATTTTTGGAAATTTGAAGCTACGTTTCTAGGTATGTTGTTTCGGGAGGAGGTATATCAGTTGATCCAGCTAAAATTGTTGCAGTTCAAAACTGAAAGAATCCCAAAAGTGCGATGGAAGTTAGAAGTTTCTTAGGATTGATTGGTTTTTAATGAAGGTTCATCAAAGACGTCTCAAAGATCTCTTCTCATCTGACGAAGTTAAAAAAGGAAGATGTTAAGTTCATGCGGACGCCTAAGTTTGATCAAGCATTCAATGAATTGAAGAAGAAGTCGACTAGCGCTCCTATTATTCCATTCCAAATGGGAGTGAAGGTTTAATTGTATATACAGATTCTTGTGGAACTAGATTGAGAGAAGTTCTGATGCAGCATACGAATGTTATTTCTTATGTGAGTCAATAGCTAAAGCCACATGAGAAAAATTATGCTATGCATGATTTGGAGCTTTTAGCTATTTTCTTTACACTAAAGATATGGAGGCATTATCTTTTGAGGGAAAAGTTTGAGTTATACACGGACTACAAATCCGTAAAAATACATCTTTACCCAAAGGATTTGAATTTGAAGTAGTGGGGATGGCTGGAGTTTCTCGCTTCGTATGGTCTAGAGATTCTCTATACCCTTGGGAAAGCAAATGCTATTGCGAATGCATTGAGTAGGAATGTTGCAATGGTTGCAAACTTATAAGAAGCTAGTATTAATGGAGAGGATTGCATCAAGTTAGGAGGCAGATCTTATTTTGGCTCAGCTTAAAAAGGACGTTTAAGAAGGTATTATTTCTAGCCTTGAGATTGACTCTTGGGGCGTATTGAAAATGAATGGATGTATATGTATTCCAAATGTTAATGACTTAGGAAGGAAGTATTATCTAAATGCCACTGTTAAAAATTATCTTTACATCTAGGAGTGACTAAGATGTTCAAAGATATGAAGAGTGTTTTGGTGGAAAGGGATAAAGAGAGATATTTTGATCTTTGTGAGTCGGTGTGCAAATTACCAACAAATTAAAAGTGATCAGCAAAAGACAGATGGACTGCTTCAGCCACTTGAGATCCCAAAGTGGAAGTGGAGTAGGTCTTTATGGACTTTATTAATGGGTTTCCTAGGTCGAGAAGATGGATCAAAGACATTTGTGTTACAGTCGATTGACTGACCATGAGTGCTCATTTCATTATATTAAGCCAAATAGGACTGTTACAATTCTGGCGAGTTTGTATATGAAGGAGATTGTGAGACTCCATGCTATTCCTTGTAGTATTGTGAATGACCGAGACTTGATATTCACTAGCAGGTTCTGGGAGGGACTGCAAACTGCTTTAGGGACTGAGCTAAGTCTGAGTATAATTTACCATCGCTGGGCAGATGGGAAGATAGAAAGAGTGAACCAGATCTTGGAAGATTTATTACAATCATGCATTCTAGATTTCAGGGGTTCTTGGAAAGATTATTTACCCTTAGTCGAATTCACTTACAACATCAACTATCAAGCAAGCATTGGCATAGCCCATTTCGAAGCACTTTATGATCGTCCATGGCATTCTCCTTCATGTTGGATTGAGTCTGGTGATAGAATTGTTCTTGGACCTAAAATTATCTTTAAAGCCAGTAAGAAGGTAGTTGATATTAGAAGGAATATGAAGTAAAGGATCGACAGAAGTGTTATGCAGATCAAAGGCACATGGATCTAAAGTTCTCAGTTGGAGATTTGGCGTTTATGAAAGTTTCTTCGTTGAGAAGAGTTGTGAGGATTGGGAAATTAGGAAAGCTAGCCCCTTGATATATTTTCCTTTATCCATCCGGAACTGGATTTGTACGCTTGGATTTATAGTGACGTAACCAAATGGACCATCAGATTTGCGTAATGTATTTTATGTATCTCATTTGTGTAAGTGTGTACACGACCCTTCGACGATAGTGTATCCGGCACAACAAGCTGATTTGGAGATTCTGCCTAACCTAGCTATCCTTATGTAGCATATTTGTATCATCATTCAAGATATAAAGCAATTGAGGATGAAGGATGTGAGCCTTGTTAAGGTTTAGTGGAGTTGGGATGATAGAGATTGTACTAGGAAAACCGAGGACTATATTAGAGATTCTTATCCCGAGTTGCTATTGTAGTTATTTATATTTTGTTGTATCATTTTAGTGTACTCATCAGCTGTGGTGGAGTTGCTTTCTTTGCACCTATTTGTTGAATGATATTTCTTTTGATATCTTTTTGTACCTATTAATTTCGGGACAAAATTTCCTACAAGGAGTAGTGGATGTAACGACCCGTAATTTAATCATTTTGAATTTGGATATTTAATGTATTTTTAAATATTTAAATAATAGATTTTATTACTCAAATAGACCTCTTTTTAAAAGTAACTACTGATGGTAAACTTGTTTTAAAATTGGTTTAAAAATAAATAGTTCGATGAAAAATCAAATATGTGACCGAAAATCATATTTCAGATTTTCGACTTTCATCAACAAAAAGTTATCAGAATATGTTACGTACATTAGTGTACATATGTACACCTTTATATAAATAACATATTCATTTTTAATGAAGTAATTTGATTATAATTTAGTTTAACAATATACTTATGTAGATAAAGTAAGTTTGACTTTTCTTTTAAAATTTAAAAAGGAAAAGGTACAAAATGATGATACATCAAGTCATGTAAAGCGTTGAAGTGATGGTGATTTGATGGACAAGTTAGATTTCATGTGGATGAAGGCAAGGGAAGGTGATGTGGCATTATTTTAGCAAAGGGTGCTGAAATTTTTGATAAAAGAGTAATTTTGGTAAATTTCTATTTTACATTTTTTATAAAAGAAGCTCAACTCTCTCACTTTCTCTTTTACTTCATTTATTTTCATTTTCATTTTCATTTTCAACTTCGTATTGCTCTTCCTTCCATGCTCATCTCTCCTTCTATGAAGTTTTAGTTCAAAATTTGTTGCTTCTCCTACTTTTTCCTTGAACAAAATTGCTAAAAGCTCTTCCTTTCTTCTCTACATCACTAATCCAACCAAAACAAGACTCAAGGCCTCATTTTCTTCCCTAGCCGGGCATAATATCCCTTAGGCTGAAAAAAGTTCTCCCTTAGGTCTAAAAGTCGATTTGTTATAGAAAGTAGCTAGGCTCGTTTGTCGATTGAATAGTTGTGATGCTTGGGTTAAAGTTTGAGCTTATTTCGATGAGTAAATCTCACTTTTAAGACTTTTGAACTTTATCATTTGTGATGCTAGTATTAGTTAGTTGATTTCTTATGTTATAAGTTTGGAATAACATTGTTTGATTTGGTTTCGGATTGAAAATGGATGGCACATAGGATGTTTGCAGGGGATTTGAAATAAAGTCGAAGTGTTCATAGCAAATAGGTTGCTACGACACACTTCGAAGTGCATGAGTTATATATTGGAAAATTTTACCTTACCTTTAGAATGTTATTTGCATTTGTGCATATTTATGATTTTGATTATTAGATGTTTGGATGAATATATTTAACGCATATAATGTTTTACTGAAATGTCGGTATAACGATACGATGTATCAACACTTTGAAAATATCATCTCTATTGAAATCTTTTGTATGTGATTTTGTGCTTGGGTTTTACAAAGTTAATTAATCATTTTAATAATGATGTTTTAAAGGTAATTAATCATTTTAAATAATGATGTTTAAGGTAAATTAATCATTCTAAATAATGATGTTTAAGGTTAATTAATCATTTTAATAATGATGTTCTGAAGTTAATTAAGCATTTTACTAATGATGTTTTAAAGGTAATTAATCATTTTAATATTGATATTTAAAGACTTTTAATAATGATGTTCAAAGTCAAGTAATCATATTATAATAATGTTTAAAGTTAATTAATCATTTTAAATAATGAGATTTAAAGTTAATTAGTCATTTTAATAATGATGTTTAAAGTTAATTAATAATTTTAATAAAACTGTTTAAAGTCAATATTTGTAATGTGAAAGCAAAGCATAAGTTTAGCTTTTAAAGTTTAAAAGTTTGATTCGATTATAGAAAAGATAAGAATTTCAATTTCCATAAATGATATCGCTTATATGGAAAGGATTTAGTCATATTCTTAGCACTAAATGTTGAGGTATGGAAGCTCGTCTCAATCTCGAAGGTTAAACATATTGTTAAGGCAAGCCTTAGAGGTAACACTACCTTTACCAGCTCACTTCATTTTCAACTGAGGAATAGTACAAGTTTGAAATCAACAAGTAGTCGTAACTGTTGGAACTGGGTCAGCCCACAATAGAAGAAATGGGTGAATTTTAAAAAACTTAACCATTTTGGATTTTTAATGGGCCTATAAAGTCTAAATTCATTTGAAACTTTTCTATGTTTCTTTTAAATAAACTAGATATTTTATTTAACTTTATAAATAAAGTTTCAATTTAATTTAATGTGTATGTAAGTTAGAGTGTATCATATATATTCTTATGTACAAATTTGTGTGTAATGGTTACTTTTTGAATTTATTAAGAAAAGGAAATATTTCATTTCCTTTCTCTTAACTTATTCAATTAATGAGCAGGCATAAATTTATTTAGATAATGAAACTTTTCATTTCCTTTCTCTTAAATTATTCAATTAATATGGGATCATAAACTTAGTTAGAGAAGGAAACTTTTTATTTCCTTCTCTTAGTTAAATGAAATAATTGATTAATGAAATAAAATTAATGACTAATCTACATATGACATGAACTGTTAATATATTCAAAGCAAATATTGTGCAAGTGCAATATATAGGGAGTGTGCAATGTCGGTGGTAATTGATATGTATACATAAAATAAGCAAGAACAATTTAAATGGTTATTACATAGGAATTGATATGGAAATAAATAAGGGATGATAAAGGTGATTGATACAGTTTTCCTTTTAGTAAACTTAAATTAATGCAACGTATTAATGACAATCAATAGGTACCATAATGTAAGAATATAGAAGGTAAGCAATGAATTGTATGTATACATACTATGATAATATATGTAAATAAAAATAAATTTTATTTGAACACATACAAGTAGATCCAAATATGCATATATGGAATTCAATCAAAGCTTTCAAATGATATAAATTACATAGTTATTACAGTCAATTCCAAAACTTTGATTTGTTGTTAAAATTCCTTATTCATATGTAAATAACTAATGCATTAAAAAGTGCAAGTAATACATGCATGCTTACATACATACATATATCAACATTTAAAACTAAAATTACACTTTGTTATGGAAGATTAAAAAATAGATCTATAATTGAAACATTGTATTGATTCCATATAACTTTCATTTTTAACTATAAATATAATTCAATCGTCAACATGAAAAGGTAAATTTCAGATTTAAGGAAATGGAATTTAAATTAAATGCTAAAACATATAATGAAAATAAAACATTTTGTTTAATATAAAACGATTTAGTTTCAACTTAACAAAGTAAAGAAAAGCAGCTAATCAATTCGAACATGTATACATGCAGATCTGAAGAATTACACTTTAATTAGAAGGTTCGAAAACAAAGATCTACACTTAAATATTGTTTTAAAACATAAAAAAAATTGATTTATTAAATGAAAACTCAATCATATCATTCAACAAATATTTCAATCTTTATAAACAATTTTTAACTAAGCAAGACAGTAATATATCATACAAATTATGAAAGTCAAATTAAATTTCCATCAAACATTGCAAAATCACTATCTATATATAGAAAATGACATACCTTGCTAACCAATCCTTAAAACGTGCCTTATTGATGTTGCCTTTGATTTTCACCTTGAATAAAGAATGCTTCTAGATCCGATTGAATCACCTTAGGATGTTGCCTAGAAATCACACCTTGAATGATGATATCTCCTCAGAACTTCAAGATCCTCATTTTATCCTTGCAAGAGATGGATGAAGCACTTTTGTTTTTTTTTATTTTATCTTTTTATTTGGAGTTGGAAAATTTTGGAAATTCGTTTTCTTTTTTGTTTCTATCATGAAATGTTAGGAGAAGAGAAAGAATGAATGAGAAGGAGAATCAAAATGAATTAGAAAATAAGTTTTAATTGAAAGAATTAAACCTTTATTATTCTTTAATTAAAACTTCCCTAATTAATTCCCTTAATTTTCTCTCTCTCTCCAATTCTTTCTCTTCCGATGATATATCATCAAATAACATAAAATCCTCGTAAATCATGTCATCAAATGACATAAAATTTCCATAAATCATTTCATGCAATTATCTTTAAATTACATCGATATCATATAACAATGTGCACCAATATAACTTTTATAAATGCATTAAAATAATTACAAACATCTTCCAAACATCAAATAGGAAATAATTAATGTTTCTTAAATATTTATTAATTAAATCATGTGATTTTCCAAAGAATTCATCATTACGGTTGTGCGACTCAAAGGTGTAAATTCAGTCAGCGATTGATATCGAACTATTCGAATATTAACGTTCACACGTCACTTAGCAGTTGGTGTGACATTTAGGTTGAATTTATCGCCTACAAATCTTTTGATAAAATCCAATTTTACATATTATAAGCGGTACCCAATAGTGGTTATTATTTACACCAGTTCTCTTCGTCAAAACTATATCACATTAGGACTTATGGAATTTGGTAATGGTCCAAATTCCAATATCATCCACATTCAACTTTATAGTCCAAACAAAAAACCCTTGGTCCAATAATTACAATTATTATAAACCGAAATGCTCTGGCCAAAGACTTTGACTTTTACTTGACTTCAGTTGAACATGATACTAACCTTAAATAACAGAGGAGACGAATCCTCTTTTGATAGTGTTGCGCTTCCAATTCTCTCGCTCGACCCAACTCTGGTCATTCAATGGACGTTGTGCCATGATTTAACTATAATCAAAGCGGAGCTTCCACATTAAAGATCAACAGTATTCTCAAGTTAAGAGAACAGTGTAAATTAGTCACATCGATATTCTCTACTTGACCTTATTTATATTAACCAACAAAAAACTATCAAGTGAGTCATTCTAAGGTTATCTAATAACTACCAGTAAATAACCCCTTGGTCTTCAAGCAGTCATGAGTAATACACTGCCCAACATTTGGAGAGCGTTATATATTTTAATCTCAAAGGATGTATTGTCCAGTCTCAATACATCTTGAATAGGAATATTTAAAATGGTATATTTGTTTCATGGTGATAGATTACTCACGGTTATAACACTTTCTAACGACTATCACAAAACATAAGAATTATAGATTTTCTATTAAATATACTTTTAATTAAATTAATTAATTAATATTGTTTGCGACAAAATTGGTCACAAACCCCATAAGTAGCGAAAGCACCAATGATTACACACAAGCCCTCAATATCTTAACATAGATCTTAGATCTAGATAATGTAGAGAATAAAAATGAAGAAATAACCAAACTAAAATGAAAGAAAATGGGAAAAGACATGAGATTTATAGTGGTATGGCTATCTCGAGCCTCCGTCTACTTTGAATTGATCCTTTTATTCCTTTTATAACGACATTACAGTAACAAGCCCTTGAAATCAGTAAACAAAATGGCAGAATTCGCCTAGAAAAGCAAAAGAAGATCCCTTTTTAGTTGTCTTTGAGCTACTATTTATAGGTTTAGGTCTGAAAATATCCACCCCAAAGCCTAGAATACCTCTTCTCATGCGTAGGAGGACCCACCCGATCGATCTGGAGTCGTTTGGGATCCATCCTGAACGATCCAAGTACAATTTGTATCGATCCAAAAATAGTCCAATGAAGCTAAGATCGATCATAGATGTTCTTGAGTGAATAAGCAAGCTCCTATGAAAATTTCATAGCATTTGGACTCGTAGAGTAAGAGTTATGATCGATCCAAGTTTGTATTTTTCAATGTAGGCCGGTAGCTTCATATCCATCAATGCTTCGTATCTGTCACATTCCATTGCCTCGTGTCCATCATTTTGTATCGATCCCTGAATGCTCACTGCTCGTCGTATCCATCCCTTCTTCGCATCGACCCCAAGTGTCCATGTTGTTTTTATCGATTCTTTACTTGCATTCCATCTTGACCGCTTCGTGTCGATCGATATGATCGATACGAACTATGCCTCCATATCCAACAACTACCGCCATCTCCCACTCTCTTCTTCATATCTTTCCCTAATTTAATCGATACATATTGTGATCGATCCGAAGCAAGGTGCAATTTCCATGTCCAAATCCATGCTGTGAAAGCATCGGTCTGAAGCAAATAGCCGAGCCCATGTTGATCGATACGAACCATATCGATACGAACTGATTTCGCATGCATATTGATCCATCCATATCTTGAGCATATGAGCTCCATATGACCTAAAATTTAAAATACAGCCTTTTCTAGCCTTGTTCATCATTCCCAATCGATACACCTTGATTGGAACTTGGTCCAATTTCAACGGTATCGATCATAGTCTCGTTTCCATTCGATCTCCAATCTTGATGTCTGTCCTTTTTGACCGATTTTTTAATATCCCGGCCTTAACTAAATGGTGGGGTAACATTTTTCCTTTAAAACATGCCTTGTGATAGGAATGCGTGTTTTTAATAGCTTTAGATTCGTCATTCAAAATCCATATTCCATCCATAGCCATACCATCCGATCCATAATCCAATCCATTACCAAGCCATTCTATCCAAGTGCCATAGCCATATCCTTGTCCAAATCAACGACTGCTCCAAGTCGATATCCGATTCTGAATCCAGTAACCAAATCCTTAACCAATTCCATATCCATCTGAACCCATCAACCGAGTTTTAATCCATTCATATCTAGAATCCAATAATCAAATCCATGAACCCTCCACGTCGCTCTATCCAAGTCCGAGACCTCGCCAGGTCCAAATCCAAAGCCGGGACCTCTCCGGGTCCAAATCCAAATCCATAGACCTTACCACGTCATTTTATCCCGCTCCAGCCTCGAATTTCCTAACGAGGGATTTTATATTCTATGGCCTCGACTTTTCCTATCGGGGGCTTTTATATTCTCTAGCCTCGACTCTCTGGTTGAGGACTTCTATATTATCTGGCTTTGACTCTCCGGGTAAGGACTTTTATATTCTCCAGTCTCCACTCTCCGGTCGAGGACTTTTATATTCTTCGACTTCTCCGACCTTGACTCTCCAGTCGTGGACTTTTATATTCTCTGGCCACGACTCTTTAGTCGAGGACTTTTATATTACCCGGTCTCGACTCTCCGATCGAGGACTTTTATATTGCGTTCGAGCTCATTCCATCGCTCTTCAGCGAAGAGACTCGTAACTTGCGATTACTGCCCCGTCTCTCTGGTTGGGACCATAATCGCGTGACCTGTATTGTTTATTACATTAATCCAAATCTAATCACCACAAAGTCCAATTGACAAAATAAAAATCTGTACAACCAAGAAAAATCAAATCTCCATAGTACTAAGAAAGAAACCAGAGTCCACAGAAAACAGAAAGAAAACAATATTTCATAAACCCAAGCATCACGGTATATCATCATCTCAGAGCATGCCTAGGGACCATCCTCGATCTCGTACATGCGTAGTGACTTAGCCACATCACTTTGGGGTTTATTACTTATTCAAAGCCACAAATACATTCAGCTGATAATAAGCTGATGATGCCTAGATTCAGTGTCATCTTCGTCTGAGATGGGCATTGGTTGCTCTTGTCCCACTGCCACAGATCGATTCCTTACGTACTATTGTAGATGACCGTTCCTTACATGTTTCTCAAAAATATCCTTCAAATGACTGTTGTCATTCGTGCCATGCCCATCCAGCTCATGGAATAAAGGCAATGCTTTCCCGATACCCGTTCGTATTCAGAGGGTACCCTTTTTGTCGGCCTTTGATACTGGAGGCGCCCTCAAGTATCCAAGTAAATCCTTTCTAGAGTTTCAGTTAAATCCATGTAAGAAGAGAATTTAGATTCCCTCCATTGCCTTTTTGATGTGCTACCATTGTCGCTCATTTTACTTTTGCCTCTCTTATCCTTGTTTGAATCCTCCCTAGACGAACTTCCACCTTTTACTGCATAAACTTCAGCCTCTTTCTCCTCTCTTTCAGCCTTTGCATCTTCCTGCCGTAAAAACCTATCTACCGTGATATAAGTATATAATAGAATGAAAACAACTTTATTTTGAACAAGAGTGGTCAATGAGTTAGATAAATCTAACAAATTAAATAATTGCCCTCAGGGCATATCCCAACTCTATCAATCTCCTACTTGCACTTGGGGTCAATTATGGAATCTTATTCCAACTTCTCTAATCGGTATTCTCAAAACCAATTGGGTCGGTCCATTTGTGAACGGGTATGCTATTATGTGTTAATTATCTAATCTCTCAATTAACTCTCTCCGACGGTGATAAATTATTTTATAATGTGCAAAGTATGTCTCTCAACTTCTAGTGAGTACTAAGTTCTGTTATGAACTATATCACGACATTGTTATCACATAACAATGTTATGAGATTCTCAACATTTGAAATCGGCTCAGTTATCAATTTGTGTACTTATATTTGATATGTATTGTCTTTATTATGATGCTATTCTAGGCGATGTACTCGGCCATTTTAATCGAATCAACCATGGTCTTTCATTTGGAACATTTCCAACTTAAAGATCCTTAACATGAATTTATCATTGGCATACTTTATTCAATATCACTTATGAAGTTTGAGTCTGAACATTCCTTCATAAGGAGTTTTTGACAATTCTCTAGTATTTCATAAATACACAAGGACACTTCAAACAATCATTTAGTGATACTAATTTTGATTTGATATTTGCTTCATGTATCAAATATATAAACAAATCATGATATCGTAGACAACCCAACATGTATGACATTCCTATTACCAATGCAAATGAATCAATATTACATGTTTCGTATTAAACATTTTAATAAGGTACCCTTGCATATCGTTTGGGATATTCCCAACATCTTTTATATTTACTATAAAAGACATCATTTATTAATCCAATGTTGAGTATTAAAACAACTAAGGCAGATTTTAACACAAGTACATCATTAAAATCAATAACGTGTTGTTTACTTCTAATTTAGAAATATCAATATGCCTTTTAACGTTCTTTCTTAAAATCAAACATTTGATTGAAAATAGTTACTTTTCACTTTGACTGAAAATCAAACTATTCGATATTTCTATCAAAATACTTATTCATTCTGGATGCAGATAAAAAGATACTTTCGTACAATTTCTTGGATCATATCCAAAGACTCAAAAGCTCAATATCGCTTCCAATGACTTTGAGACATTTTTGGTTCATATGTGCAAATATCTTTCTCTAAATCGTTATTTCAAAATTTCTATTTCAATACATATATATCAAAACACTAAATCTTATCAAGCGATAAGTTTGTGAGTAAATCCAAATTGGCTTGAACATGTTGAATACTGAATCTATTACGCTATTTTCAACAATGGAAATTCGTGATATTATTCTTATTAACAGTGCTCATTTAATTCGAACTACATTAATATTGCTCATAAAGAAATAATCGCGACCAATGGATCACATCCCTTTGGTTACAACAACCAAAAACACATTTTGGTAGCGAACTTGGAGTTCTTTCATATTTGCGCATCATACCATATCTGTTGACGCCAAAAATGGACATCAACATTTAATAGAATCTAGTAGAGATTAAATGTAGAATGAAATTAAAACAGAGAAAAAAATCATCAATGAACACAAAGAATTTTACAATGATTCAGCAATCTTGGTCTATGTCCACTTTATATTTTTATTGATATTACATTTGATTCTGATTACAAGAATGTTTTGATCAGCTGGAATCCATTAATAAAAGAATCAAGAATAAAAATGAAAGAGCCTTGGCAACTGAAAGAAGGATCCCTTTTCTGATGCCATGCCTATTTTTGTGTTATTCTGACATACCATTTGTGAGATATCGCATTTTCCGTGATGTTTTGTTGCATTCATTCTAATTTCAGCTGATCCCTCTGGTGGGATAGGGGTCAATCCCTTCAATCTCCTCTGATAGGGGTGCGAGCCTTAGGGGATGTTCCCTATATTGTAATGCATTTATACTCCAAGTTTCATGTTGATAGCATCTGTACATTTTGAGTTATTGACTGATCATTGTTGTAATATGTAGTGAAAGATGAATATGGCCGGTCTTTTTTATACCTATCAATTTTTATAGGTGAAGTAATTTTCCCATAACTTGAGTATACGAATTCCAAACAAATTGAAATTTTCCCATAACATCGATCTCACCCTGTTTGAGACACAAACTGAGGATGGGTATTGATCTCCTAGGGAAAGGGATATGCACTGATCCCCCGCCTAAAGGAGGCATTATTCCATACTTAAAATATTATGAAGAGTCTAACTCTTGGTTGGTTGATCGTAACTTCATATCATTGTATGTGCTTGATTTCTGAGTCTAATAACCATCTCTTTGGGCCATCTTTCTCGATGATCATTCAGTCTAACTTATCCAGTCAGCCAGAATATAGCTGGGCCAAAAGGTTGGATAACATTTACCCCCTAAAGTATGTCTTGTTGCATACATGACGTGTGTTGAATTGATGTCAATTTAGGGTCATCGGAGAGGATTCCACTCAGTGTATCGAATGGTTGTTATCCTTCCATTGCAGTTGAGCTTCTTTATGGAGAGTCGAGTCTCTCTCTCTGTCTGTCGTGATGTTGGGTCGTTATCAAACGATGTATGTTCTGGAGTAGAATCTATCATTAATTGTCTGCACTCAGTTCCATTGAGCTTATTAGTTGAGTTAGTATGCCTTGGTTATCTGATTTAATTATTTCTTTGATTTTCCTATGTCAGAATCCAATTTCTGTCGATTTCAAGAAATCGGATTTTCAGGACGTATACGTGCACGTTCAGTTATACGTTTTTGTTCTTGGCTCCCAGATGCATTCATATGCTCCTGGGTCGTTGTCAATTTCGTGGAATGCAATTCAATCATTTGCAATTTTTTGTCCACCGATCCTTCTCGCTCTAAATCTTTATGGATATAAGATGAAGGGTTTATAGAATTTGATGTTGAAGAGATTGCTGATGACTATCGATCATGGGTTTAAAGCATATAAGTCGGCCTTGAAATTAAATCTAGGCTACTGCATTTAATCACTTAGGAGATAAAATGAGGGGTAGTTTCGATCAATTGCGGGCAAGAATGGGCTTGGATATTGATGGCAAGAGGAAAGGTGTTTCTTCAAAAATGACTTTGGGTGTAGGACTTCTCTTAATATTGATTTGATTTTGTTATGGGCAATTTACCGAAGCAGGGGAATGGATAAACCCTTCCTGTACATGATTCTTTCTTAGATGACATAGCATAAAGCTTTGCGGAGGATCTATCATTTTTTATTCCCCCGTTTTGGGAAGGATTCCCCATTGTAGATAGTATTCTATAGGATTCATCCATGACTCCTTGTCCGACTCTATCTCCACGATCCAGTCGATCTCAATCTGGTCAGTGCTCGAAGCATTTAGTAGTTCAACTGGGACCAAGCCCATTTATTGCGCACCCCAAAAATGGCCAGCATGGCCAGTGAGTCTGCTTTCTCATTTTTTCTCTGGGTATGGTTGTACTGGTGTAATACTAGAACTCTACCACTAGCTCTTGGACCTGACCGAGATAAGGAGCAAGTTGCTGCCCTCTAGCCTGATAATCTCCCCTGACTTGGCATAGTAGTAATTGGGAATCAGAAAATGATTGTAAAGTTTTCACTTCCAGTTCTCTGGCAAGTTTGAGCGTAGTAATCAAAGCATCATATTTGGATTCTTTATTTGATAGCATGAAAGTCGAGTTTTAGGGAGTACCAGATCAATTGTTCCTCAAGAATCATAACACAACTCTAGCTCCAAAACATTGATCATTAGATGTTTCATCTGTATACATTTCTCATTGGTTGGTCGATTCTCCACCGCTCTCTGGAGATTTGTCTGGCGTAATGAATCAGCAATGGATTCCGCCAATGTCCGTCCCTGGATACCTCTTAGAAGGAGATAAGTGATGTTAAATTCGCTCAATTCAATGTTCAACTCAAGTAGTCTTCAAGACGTCTGGGTCATTTTATGACCTATCGTAACGGTCGGTATAGATATTATTGGGGTGAGCCTAAAAGTAAGAGTAGAACTTTCATGATGAAATCAATGGACATTACGCGAGATTTTGTAGCTTGAGTAATTTTCTCTTAGTTTGTCAATCCCTTGCTTATATTATATACCAGACTTCGGATCTAACTCTCTTACCATAGTATTGCAGTGCTTATGGTGTGTACTGACGTGACAAAATAAATGTGTATATCTTTATGATCTGACAGCTTGGATACGATGAGTGGTCAGTCTAAGTGATCTACTAGAGCTTGAAATACATCAATGTAGTCTTGCACCCATTCAAAGTTTCTTTTCCATCTCTTGATTAGGTCGAACAAGAGAGTACACTTGTCAATGGCCCTGGAGATGAATTGGCTTACGGTGATAACCTTCCCATTAAGGATCTCTGCCTGCTTGATTGTCTTAGGTACCAAGATGTCTCTGATTGCCTAAATCTTCTTAAGATTGGCTTCAATTCCATAATATTTGAACATTAAACTTAGGAATTTTCCTGATGCAACGTCGAAAGAGCATTTCAAGGGACTGAGTTTTATTCCATATCTTTGGATAAAATTAAATATCTCTACAAGGTCATCGATGTGGTTGTTTGATTTCTGTTACTTCACAAGCATATTATCCATGTATACCTCCATTGATCGCTCGATCTTGTCTTTGAACATCAGGATGACCAACCTCTGGTAAGTAGCACCAACATCCTTTAATCGAATCTAAATGGCATTACAATGTAGGAATATAGCCTTAGGTTAGTAATGAAGTTGGTGTGTTCTGGGTAGGGTGTGCATCAGGATTTGTTTTCATCCGGAGTACGCATCCATGAATGAAAGCAGTTCAGGTCCATCGGTTGAGTCTACCAGCTAGCCAATCTTTGGAAGTGGATAGTTGTCCTTCGGATTTATCTTGTTTAGGTCTAAATAATAAACACATATCCACCACTTTCCATTTGATTTCTCATAATTACAGGATTGGATACCCATCTTGGGTAGAGGGTGTCATGGATAAGCCCATTGCTTTTTAGTTTATCCACTTCCTTTTTAAGTATAGCAGATTTTCCTAGATTTACGTTGTGTTGCTTATTTTTCTCCAAGACATGCCTCAAGTCGATATTCAAAGCATGGCTCACGATAGTCGACGAGGTCCCATACATGTCAGAATGAGTCATGAACATATTAAGATTCGCTTACAGAAAGCAAGCAAAATCCTGCATACCACTGAGCTAAGTTGTGATCCGATCTTCAGGACCTGTGAGGGGTCGTTGTGACTGACCGTGATGTCGATCGTTAGCTCAACAGGTGCAGCCTTGGATTGGATGTCGATCCCCATGTTCAACCATTTCTTTAATGCATAGTCATTGGCATGAAAGCCGGTCAGGACGGCATGCGATGAAGGTTGCTTTAGTCGAACTTTCGGATCTTGTCATGAGCTGATAAGTCTGATAGTTAAGGGCTCAGATGATTTGAACAATTATCAGCAAATGGCCGAAGATCAGGCTTAGAAGCATGTTGAAACAAATGCTAAGTAGGGTTCAACCTCATGTTGCGCCCAGTTGCATAGCTGGCTCTTGCTTTGAGTTTGAACCTGCTTGCATATTTGTGTAACGCTCTTTCCATTAAATTTACTCGTGATCTGTTGCTCGTCGGTTAGGTTGGAATAATAGTCAGTCGCCCATGGGTTTGGTCATCGATATGATGATTCTATCTTTAGGAATCCTTTCGGTCATAGACTTGAGTCATTATAAACTCTAGGCATAAGTTACAATATTGAGCTATTACAGTCATCTTTTGGATGATCACACTTATGCCCCCAGTCTTGGGTTGATAGATGTACTGCATGGACGGTTGAGTCTCGTCCTAGTCGTTTTTATACTTCTTCCTAAGCTTCAAAGACTTAGAGTTTATTGATGAATGGTTGGTTCACAATCACCTTATTTTTCGCTTGTGCCCTCGAGTCCGAGGAAAATGCCAAGAAGTGGGAAGACGGGTCATGTCTACTTTAGTTTTATATTCTTTCCTGTTGAATCGTGGGACCGAGTTAATTAATGGAAGGCTGAGTCGTGCCTACCCTAGATTGTATTCTATTTTTTCCTTTCATGGGATTACTTTTATGCTTCATCAGATTTTGAGTATGAGCTGGGTACAGGCGGTCAATTGTATCCACTTTTGGTGTAGATGTTGCCATACTCTGGGCGGGACCGAGGAATGGATGGTTTAGTCACATCCAATTTGTGATTGACGATCGTTCTGTCGAACCTAGGGCAAGGATTAGTGTGCGGACAGTCGAGTCATGTCTGCTTTGTATTTCTCTTCTAGTCAGATCATAGTAAAAGTTAATGAATTTATGATTGTGTCGAATTCATTCGAAGCTAGATGGCCAGTCACATCCATTTTTATTTATATTCTCCCGTCAAATCTAGGGACAGAGTTGGCTCAGGTGTAGTTGGGTCATGCTCACCTGGTTTCATACTCCTCCTATTGATCGAAGGAGGGTGTCGGAGAATGAATGGTCAAGTCACACTAATTCATGATTCATTCTTCTATCCACGCTCTGGTGATCAGATTTATTTGAAGGACGTTCGGATCACATTCATTTGTGTTTGGTATGGATCGATATTGGCCGTCGACCTAGCGGCATGATATAAAAGGCTTGGATCACATTGCCTGTCGATTTGGTGGTGTGATATAAAGTCTGGATCATTATTACTCATCGATCTGACGGTGCGATATTGTCAGTTGCCCATAATTTCGGACGTCGTTCTGATTAGTTTTGTATTAAGGCATCCTTGCGGTCGTTGCCTTAAGTCATAAAGAACACCAAGCTAGAGCTATTATGAGCTATCGTATTCAAATTTTAGTGGTTTTTACTCCTGCCCCCAATTTCGGTTTTGCAGAGTTAGTTCGTGGATAGTCGAACTTATCCATAGTATGTTTATACTTTTCCTGTTGGGTTCAGGTCAGAGTTAGCTAATTAATGGTCGATCGCATTCATTTTTTACTTATGCTTCGATCCACACTCTACAGATAGAATTTAATTGATAAGAAATTAATCATACCCATTTGATGCCATAATCTAATCCATGCTCTGGGGATTTAGAGCTATCTCAGGGAATGGTCTAACCGCATTTTCCTTAGTCAATTCCTTAGCCTCCAGTCAAGGGCAAAAGTCGATGAGTGGTTGGTCGTATCACGACCACTTTAATTTCAAGTTTCTCCCACTAAATCATGGGTGGGAGTTGATTTGTGGATGATTGAGTCACATTTGCCTAGTTTTTTATACTCAGCCTGTTGTATCATAGGCGAGAGTTATTGGATATATGATCGAACCATGTTCAATTTTCATCACTACTCTAGTCCACACTTTAGGGACCAAAGTTTGTCAATGGGTAGTTTTTCAGGCCCATTAGGTGTTTATGCTTCAACTCACACTCTAGGAGCTAGAGTTATCAATGGACGGTCGAATCGCGTCCAGCTTTTTAACATTTTCTCCCTCCGTCAGACCGAAGTGAGAGATAGTGAGTGAATGGTCGAACCTCATCCACATGGTAAGTTTATAACCCATCTGTCATGGTATAAATTGGAGATGGAGAATGAACGATCATGTCACGTCCACTTTATACTGATGATTGAGTAACATCCGACTTTATTGCGTATACTTTGGTCCAACCTTGGGGAATTGCGTTTGTTGATGGGCGGTCGGATCGTGATCATTTAGAGTTTATACTCTAGTTCACGCTCTGGGAACTAGAGTTGGACGATGGGTGGTTAGTTGCACTCATTTGGTGTTTATACTTCAATCCATGCTTTGGGGACTAGAGTTGGTCGATGGATGGCCGGTCACACCCATTTGGTGTATATATTCCAGTCCATGCTTTGGGGACCAAAGATCTTCGATGGACTGTCGTATCGCATCCATCTTTTTGGTGCTTATACTTTGATCCACACTCTGAGGAACAGAGTTAGTCAATGGGTGGTTAGTTGCACCCGTTTTTTATTTATACTCCAGTTGTCAAGTCGAGGTAAGAGTTGTTGAATGAACGGTCGAACCACGTTCATCCATAGAATGGAATTCTGCCTCCAGCACCAAGGACAAAACTGGACAAATGGCTGTCGATTCACGTCCATTTGGTGATTGTTCAAGGAAGGGAATAAGTGATGGATGGCTAAATCACATCCATGCATGTGTTGGATGGTCAGGTCTTGTCCAATTAACTTAGCACACTTTTGAGCAAATCGAAGGAGAGAGTTGTCGGACGGACGATCAAGTCATATCCACCTCAAGCTGCAGTTGTGTCCACGTGTTGAGGGTGGTGGTTAATGAGCAGTCAGTCAATCATGCTTACTTTAAGTCAATCTTTTGAACTGCTCCTTGTGTCAAGGTTAGGAATTGATGTGTAGACGATCAATC
The DNA here is from genome assembly GCA_030765085.1 of Allium cepa. Taxonomy (NCBI): domain Eukaryota; kingdom Viridiplantae; phylum Streptophyta; class Magnoliopsida; order Asparagales; family Amaryllidaceae; genus Allium; species Allium cepa. The sequence goes on from CM060941.1 coordinate 517,334,665, forward strand.
ATGTCCACTTTAGTTGGATCCCGGCATCGTTGAGCTTCGGGAGAGGCATATGTATTTTGGCGAACTTCAACCACGAGTTTTCATCGACGGAATTTCTATCGGTTTAGAAAACCGTCGAACGAATTTAAATTAAAAATAACCGCATGCACGATTTACGAATGTAGCACGTGGTGAATGCGGGTCGATCCACAGGGAATTGATGATTTTAAAATTCTACTCAATCAAATTAACCAAAGTTAAAAGAGTGATTAACTATAAAAAGAATGACAAAAGAAAATAGATAAAAATATGAGAGTGTTAAGACAATTTAGAGGCAACTTTCACTCTCTAGATCACATAAATCAATAAAATAAAGTTATGATCTCTCTTTTCTTTGTCATTAGTTAGCTTAATTGATGTGCTTATCATAAGTATGGCCTATTTGTGCTATTAATTAGCTCAACATAAGCCATCAAACTATAGCACACCCCTTAAACCATTTACTAACTCACATGAAAAATGATAACAAAGTTGAAAGCAAAATCTATTTTAAGTATGGCCTATTAACTATTAATTAGAAATATAAACCATCAAATTTTAATCTCAACATTCACTTCAGTACCATCATCATATGTAGATGAAGAGGTAATTTGTGTTAGTGATTGTTTAAGTATAGCCTATTTGGTGTCAACAATATAGGCTATCAAATTCAAAACAAAAACAACAAGTTAACCACTTCATACATTCTCATTAAAGCACAAAAGAAGAGTATAAAACATCAAAATGTTGAAGCTACATGATTAGAGGCTTCATTACTCCTAAATTGAAGGGATTAGCCTCTCATTTGCGTTATCATATCAACACAAGTAGCATGCAACATGAGAGAAAAAGAAAAAGAAAAAGAAAGCAAGATAAAGAAAAACTATACTACTTGCATGAAAAATAAATCTACACTACAACATGAAAGTAAATAAGCATGAAAAGGAAAAGAACATGTATTGAAGTTGCATAAAAAAAATTACATAAAAGAGAAATGGCTAAGTAGCCATGAAAAGAGAAAGAGAGCTTTCTTTTATTTTGAGCCTAAACTAATCTAAAGAGAGACTAAGTGAGAGGAGAGAGGGCTACATGAAACATAAGGGGTATTTATACAAGTTAGAAACCCTAATGCATATTTTTGGGGAGTACCCAAAATTCCCTTGGAGGAAGTGTGGCGGCCAAGTTATCATTAGCTTTAATAATCCCCCACTTAAATGTACATGAAGCTTTAAATGTCTTTTAGCATGTGCATTAGCCTTTAATTTGTACATTAAGGTAGTGGGTAGGTGGGGTCCTCTATATTCTTCACTTTGAATTATTTCCATCTTCATTCTTTTGTATCTCTTTGTACATGCATATTCCTTCATAAAACAACTTGTAATTGAGTTTAAATTCCTACAAAATAATATAGAAATTTCCCATTAAATTTTCTCAATTTGATATATGCACAAAAATGACCATTTTGCCCCTATATGAAGATGAATATGTGACAATTTGAAAACAATTTGAATTTGGTTTAAACAAGTAAAAATACCCAATATAATCATTTATTCAATTTAAATAGATTAAATATGGTGGTAAAAATATGCATATTTACGTGCACATCAAATACCCCCACACTTATCTTTTTATTCATTCTCGAATGAAGAAAAACTAAGATAAATCCGTTTTCGTAGGGAGTACGATTGCATTGAGCGTATGCAACAAGCCGTTAAACCTCTGGGTGTCCCCAGTAGGACGAGTGTTGTCTCGTGAGGGTTTTCAGCGGATACTACCCACAAAATCCAAATGCAGGATGAAAATATTTACAAAATGCAAGATTTATTTACAAAGAGATGAATGCGAATTTCTAAAAATATTTACAATAAAGGATTTACTTTTAAATCGACACAAATAAGTTAAATATAGGTTTTGGTTATTTTCTTAAAAAAATTTAAGTCATTTACTCGTCAAAATTTTCAATAAAAACAAAGTTATCATAACAAATAGACTATAGTATAACTCGTTGTTTTGGTTAATAACTCAGTGTAACTATGAAATGGATCCTTAGTTAATTATCAAAGTTTATCAAAGTGGTATTTTCATTTCTTTTCAATAACAAATCAAATCAAATAAGTAAAAATAGTGCTAGGATTTCAATTGCTTGCTCTCTTATTATTTGCAAGAAAAATTACACACCTAGCTCATGTAAACTGAGGCCAGATATACCACCCATGCACCGCCTTTTGGGCTTATGTAAGGGGAGTATAAAGCATGGCGAGTGCATACACTTTCGTGCATACACCTATCGACCGTAGGTGGTTTTTATTAAGTCTGTTTTTTTACATGTGTTCCATACATGCATAACTGTGAGGACTTTTAAATGAGTATGAAAGCACATAATCAAAGATTCCAAGTAATTCACTCAAGCATAACCGTGAGGACTTTTAAATGAGAGTGAATACTTAGATGTTATTTTTTTTAAGAGAGAGTTTTGCAAAATCATCTTAGCACCATTTAACTTAGAAGACAAAAAAATGTTATATCCTTTACTTTAAACCAACCACTTTTTAAAACAAAGATTTTCAATTAGGATGTACTTCAAAATTAACACATATGAATCTTCCTATATACTAGTTAAACCATTATTATTTATAATCAAACTTCATTTTTATTTTGGTTAAGACAAATAAATTTTCAAAATTTCAAATTAATAAACCAAAACCATATATTTATCTTACAGTGTTTCTTTTAAAATAAATCAAAAGAAAATTTGTTTTTGGGATTTTTTTAATTTTTTTTTGAGATTTTAAAGCAAAAATAAACCATGAAAAAAAATGAAGATGAGCCTCCCCCCACACTTGATTTTGACTGTGTCCCCACAGTCAACCCAAGTGGAAGGAGAAAAATAAAAACATAATCTTTATTTAAATGAAAATGAAAAGATGATTATTTACAAGACACCAGAAAGTATGTCGTTAAAGAGTAAATGAACCGGTCTTCCAAGAACTGATTCATTTGTCTCACCAAGTATGTAAGACACAGCTCAAGCGCAGAAAACCAAACCGTAAAAGATTTCGAAGTTGAACGTTGATTTGGGAAAACGAATGTTGTTTTATTAAAAATCTTACGAGTTGTTTTATTTTCGATGATTTTGGGGGTAGATATAACGATTGATTGAAATTCACATTTATTTTCACCAAATTGAAATTCAAGTTTATCATTGAAAACTTCCTTCAAACTATCGATTTTAAAGTCAAAATGGTGATTGAAATCTTCCCCATCAGAATTTAATGACACATTTTCGAAAAGTCCATAAAACTCGCGTTCGTTAAATTCATCTTCCTTCGTTGGATTATCAACAACTTCGTCGCATGTATCCATTTCAAAATCCAAAGTTGTTGTATTCAAATTTTCAGAACCGAGAAAAGGAAGATTGAATTTTAAATTTGGTTCCACACCCTCAAAAGAATTGAAATCCAACTCAATTACCATGTTTTCAACAACTTCGTTAAGATTTTCGTTTTCAATTTTGAAAGTTGTTATTTGAAAATCATCGAGTTGAGTAAAAGGTGGATTATCACTTGACTTGTCACACGTTGGAATTTGAGTATGTTTATCACGTTGATTCAAATATGTTTTGAACACCAAATCCATGTGATTATTGTACATTTCATTCATTTGCTCAACAAAGTCAAATTTGTAATTATTAACTTGAAAATTTTCGATTTGGACTTGTTGAGAACAAGAATTGTCAATTTCGATAAACGGTAGATTATTATTTGATTTTTCGCAAATTGAGATTTGATTATGATTTTCACGAAATTTTTTGTATTTTTCAAGTAACAAATCCCCGTTATCTTTTTCCATTTGCTCAACAAAGTCAAATTTATGATTATTAGTTTGAAAGTTTTTCACTTTGAATTTGTTGATAACCAAAGTTTTCCATTGTATCATGGTCGAGATTATTCCCATTGCCAAAATTATTTACAAATTGGTTCACATTTTCATTTTGATTTTGAAATTCATTTTGGAGTTCAAAATTGAATTGGCATGGGTTATACTCGAAATCGTTTGAATTTTGAAGTGCATCCAAATTTTGATTATTTTGAAAACCTTGATTCCAGTTATAGCACAAATATGAATTGTACAACTCATTTATCTCTTGATTTTGTTGCGTAGAGAGTTCAAGTAACGACGAAATGCTATTTTCAAGAGTTGAGGGTTGACCATTATTTTGGAAATTTTATGGTTCAAAATTCAAATTGCCTAAACAAAAGTTGTTGTTAAAATATCCATACGAATTTGGAGTGAACTCATATGGATTATACTGATTTTCACAACTAAATTCAAGCGAGTAAGAAAAAGGAAGCTCGGACATTTTCAATATTTTTTTAGGGTTTTTTTTATAAAGAAAAATATTTACAAATAGAATTTAATTTTCAAAATGGAAAATTGATTTTTTTTTTTTTTTTTGGATTTCCAAATTTTTTTGGCCTTTTTTTTTAAAGTTTTATATATTTTTTTGGATTTTTTTTCTAAATTTTTTGGATTTTTAAATTTCAAAGGAAAAGGATTTAAAAATTTCAAAGAAAAATAAAAGGAATATTTACAATTTTTTTTAGTTTTGGATTTTTGAAATTTTTTTTGTTTTTTTTAAATATGCATGAACTAATGCAACTAAATAAATGCAAGGTTAATTTCAAAATATTTATCCTAAGTTAACCCAAAATTGTATAATCACACTTTTTCTTAATTCAACAAGATAGTTCTCAGCCAGGTAACGGGCAGGGGTTATCGGTGCACCACGAATCACCGTAGCAATGCAGCTGAAGGTTTAAGTACCTTTAGAGGAACAACCACTATAATATTTACGAATCACTGTAATATTTATAAATGGTTATTACTCTGCCGTAGCCTAAACACCGAGAAATTAAATTGTTCAAAGAAGACAATTTGTCAATATGCAATTAAGAGCTATCGTTATTATTAATCAAAATTATAGGGTGATATGCAAAGCAGAAATTAAACGTGTATTAACAATGCAACTACAAGTGAATTTTTTTTTAGATTTTTGAAATTTTTTAATATACAAATGCAATCAATCGACAATGCAAAACAAATAAAAACAAGAGATATATACAATGCAAGGCAAATAAAATAAAAAAATATAAGCAAGTAGGCAATTATCTTTTTGGCAAGCTAAGCAAAGCAATTTAATTTAGCAAGCACTTCTTTTCCTTCTGATTTTCTGCATGGGCAACCTGAAAATAAAACAAGACATATACAATATTTTTTTCTTTTTTCAAGGAAGAAACTAAGAAAAATAGGAAATCAAAACAATTTGTTTGGTTTTAAACCAAAATAAAATAAAAACGATTAATTTGCAAAACCAAAATGACTTTTTTTTTAATGGATACAACAAAATTAAAAACAAATTAAGAAAACTTAATTATTATTTTTAAGGATTGAAGTAAAGAAATATACACAAAACAAAGTCAAAACAAAATAAAATAAAATAAAAAGGAAAAAGAATTTCACCCAAGCCCACAGTATTCCACTGCCTTTTTCCTTTTTTCTTTTCTTTTCTTTAAAATGGCCCGGCCCAATAAAATGTTACCCACCTCACAATTAATTTAGCACACCCGAAACTTTATTCTTTTTTTTTTAACGAATACAAACTCCTTCCCAGTTTGTTAATACTAAATTCTCAAATTCACGAAATAATTTTTCGAACTCGCGAATTCAAATCTTAACTCGCGAAAACAAAATTCAACTCTCATAGTGAAAACAAGTGGTTGCAGATTTAGGGCGATTACGAGTGCAATTGGGTTGCTAAGATTTGTCGCGGTGGTTTGCCTGAAGCGATTCGAGGTCTCGAGTTGAAGGTTGCTTTGATTTGCAGGCGAGTGAGCAGCGGCGATTTGATGTTGAGGAGGTGGTCGCGTTCGAGGTGGTGAATCGAAGCGATGTTTCCGGTGGCATTCGATTTGCAGTGGAGATTGACTGTGGTGATGTATTGACAGTGTTGTATGGGGGCGTTTGAGTCAGTGATGTCGATGATGGCAATACTTGGTGAATTCTGGTGGAGAATTTGTTTGGGATTGCTGTTGAGTTAGGCTTGGTTCTATTGCAGTTTTGGTGTCGTGTGACTTGTTTTCAGGTGGTTTGATGGCTTTGATGGTCCGGGGACAGGCAGTAAGTGGTTCAAGCGAATGGGAGGTGATGGAAGTGTTGACAGTAAAGTGGTCAGGTGATGTTGTAGTTGTTTGTGGTTGGTGGTGGTTGCTGTCAGAAGTAAGGCCAGAATGGCAGCTGAGGTCAAGGTTGTTTGCTGTGGTTTGCAAATAAGTTTGGTGAACTTGTTTGAAGTGCAGTTTGAAGTGGTTATCAAGGGGAGATTGAGTATGCCGTGACTTTTGTGATGGGAACCAGCAACAATTTGTTTATATGATGGTTTGTGTTGTAGAGGAAGGTGCTGGAGTTGATGATGGTGCTGTCAGATGTTTGTGGAGGAGCAAGAAATTGTGAGATGAAGTGACAAGTGAAGCTAGAAGTTGAGCAGCAGGAGTATATGTCAGGTGGAAGTTGTTAACTGATGAAACAGTGGTTAGGGAATGCAATAACAAGTTTGTTTAGTGGCAGAGAGCAATTGAGTGTTTGGCACTGTGGTGGTAGATGTTATGTTGGAGGTGAGTTAGCAAGCGGTGTGTATTGAATGGTGTGGTGGATTTGATCTACTGCAGAGGGGGATGATAGAGATGAGGTATTGATAAGGCAGAGAGTATTGAAGTGAATTGAAGGAATAGAGAAGTAGAAATGAACAGAGAAAGAAATGCAACAGTGAAGGCAAATTTTTTTTTGAATGTAATGTAAAAAAAATGAAATTCATGCCTGTAAATATTTGTAAAAGAAATGAAATAAAAATCGTTTTAGCTTTTGAAATGAAATTGTGAAGTGTTTTTTTTAATGCAAATGGAAATAGACTAACAACTAAAAACAAAAACAACACACAAACAAAAATCACACAAACACACAAAAATTAAAATACACATAAATCAAACAAAAATAATTCGAAAAATAGAAAATTAAAATCAAGACAATTCCCCGGCAACGGCGCCAAAAACTTGTTCGTCGACGGAAATTCTATCGGTTTATAAAACCGTCGAACGAATTTAAATTAAAAATAACCGCAAGCGCACGGTGTACGAATGTAGCACGTGGTGAATACGGGTCGATCCACAGAGAATTGATGATTTTGAAATTCTACTCAATCAAATTAACCAAAGTTGAAAGAGTGATTAACTAAAAAGAAGAAGAAAAAGGACAAAAGAAAATAGATAAAAATATGAGAGTGTTAAGACCATTTAGAGACAACTTCCACTCTCTAGATCACATAAATCAACAAAATGAAGTTATGATCTCACTTTTCTTTGTCATTAGTTAGCTAAATTGATGTGCTTATCATAAGTATGGCCTATTTGTGCTATTAATTAGCTCAACATAAGCCATCAAACTATAGCACACCCCTTAAACCATTTACTAACTCACATGAAAAATGATAACAAAGTTGAAAGCAAAATCTATTTTAAGTATGGCCTATTAACTATTAATTAGAAATATAGACCATCAAATTTTAATCTCAACATTCACTTCATTACCATCATCATATGTAGATGAAGAGGAATTTGTGTTAGTGATTGTTTAAGTATAGCCTATTTGGTGTCAACAATATAGGCTATCAAATTCAAAGCAAAAACAACAAGTTAACCACTTCATACATTCGCATTAAAGCACAAAAAGAGAGTATAAAACATCAAAATGTTGAAGCTACATGATTAGAGGCTTCATTACCCCTAAATTGAAGGGATTAGCCTCTCATTTGTGTTATCATATCAACACAAGTAGCATGCAACATGAGAGAAAAAGAAAAAGAAAACGAAAAAGAAAGCAAGATAAAGAAAAACTATACCACTTGCATGAAAAATAAATCTACACTACAACATGAAAGTAAATAAGCATGAAAAGGAAAAGAACATGTATTGAAGTTGCATAAAAAAATTACATAAAAGAGAAATGGCTAAGTAGCCATGAAAAGAGAAAGAGAGCTTTCTTTTATTTTGAGCCTAAACTAATCTAAAGAGAGACTAAGTGAGAGGAGAGAGGGCTACATGAAACATAAGGGGTATTTATACAAGTTAGAAACCCTAATGCATATTTTTGGGGAGTACCCAAAATGCCCTTGGAGGAAGTGTGGCGGCCAAGTTTTCATTAGCTTTAATAATCCCCCACTTAAATGTACATGAAGCTTTAAATGTCTTTTAGCATGTGCATTAGCCTTTAATTTGTACATTAAGGTAGTGGGTAGGTGGGGTCCTCCATGTTCTTCACTTTGAATTATTTCCATCTTCATTCTTTTGTATCTTCTTTGTACATGCATATTCCTTCATGAAACCACTTGTAATTGAGTTTAAATTCCTACAAAATAATATAGAAATTTCCCATTAAATTTTCTCAATTTGATATATGCACAAAAATAACCATTTGCCCCTCTATGAAGATGAATATGTGATAATTTGAAAACAATTTGAATTTGGTTTAAACAAGTAGAAATACCCAATATGATCATTTATTCAATTTAAATAGATTAAATATGGTGGTAAAAATATGCATATTTACGTGCACATCAATGAGACGAGGATTGGATGATCGGGTCACATCCGCTCGTAGTCTTTCTTAGGTCTCCAAGTCAAGTGTGGAGGTTGATGAGCGGACACCCAGTCATGTCCATATTACATTGGAGTTTGTCCCTGTCAAGTTCTAAGCAAGGCATTGATGTCATGTCAGAATTGAAGCACAAAATAAGAAGTGGATGGTCGAGTCACACGCACTTTCCATTTCAAGTTCTTGCCACTGAGTCAGCAGCATATGGTATCCAATGAGCGGTCGAATTACATTCATCACGGTGATACTCTAAATGTCCGATCATGGTCCATGAAGGTTGAGTGGTGCCTAACTCTAGATACCTGGTCTCCTGCATAGTTTGCAAGTAGTTTAATATAAATTGGTTGTAGGACACAATATAATTGAAAAAACTAAATCTTATTAATAAGTGAAGCATCATCGTATACTCGCTATTCCATTTTATCCCATCCATCTTAAGCTAAAAATGGACCGTAAGTGTTCCAATTGATAATCAAAGTTCTTTATTGATAGGCATCAGATGTTCCCTACCTTCCATTCTATGGAGCTTACACATATTCTCGAAGCTTTCCTTTCCGGATCATCTTTTCGATCATATCTCGGAGGTATCTGCAATCGCTGGTGTTATGACTGTATGTATCTTGAAATATACAACATTTCTCAAATTTCTTCCATGTTTCGATGGAGTCTTTCAAGGCCGCTTTCTAGTACTGCTTCAAGTCATGAGTCTCCAAGTATATGTTTTCGATTGACTCATTCAAAGGAGAATATGAGTTGAATTTTAGGACTCTAGGTTGTCTCTTAGAACTTGAGTCCTCATTTAGAGCATTATCGTTACTCTTGTTTTGAACACCTCCGGCCATCGGGCATACATTGTTTCCTATCAACATTAGTCTTGCATCCTTCTTGCGTAAACACTAATTTGCTTTATAATAGCAGTGATCCAAAGTCATAGGAGGCTCTCTTGTTAAACAATCAATGAGATCCGACTTGGGATCGATTCCATTCCCCTTATCAACGCCATAAGTTTGATAACCTCCCAGGGAGTGCTCACTTCATTGACGGCGGCGTCGAATTCATTTAAGAAGCCTTTGAGCGGCTTACATGGAATTTGGAGTAAGTTGGGTAATGACGTTACGTCCATGGATATTCTGCGCATAGAAGGACTTCAGTGAACAGATTCTGATAGGGGAAGATGCTCTGTTCATCGTTGGTCTAGTCTTGGCGCTCTTTAATAAGTCGTCATATCGAGCTGCCAAGTTATGTATTTGGAAGCTGGTAAGTTGAGGGCAGTAACAATCTTCCCTAGGGGCTTGACCCGGTAATCGATCCTAGCTTGTGTCATATCATCTTAGTTCTTCAGTACTGTTTGAGTAGAAGTTCCTTGTCCATTCCTTAGCTACAATTCAGCAACCGTCGCTTGATCGTCTATGCCTCGGTCAATCATAGGACTTAAGGAAAGTGGATAGAATGAACCGTCTTAAAGTTGAGTTTCAAATCTAGAATGCGAGGGCACTGCGTTGTGGCATGGGCATGGGTTAGAGCTACTTTTTAAAAATGGATCGCGTCTGATCCATTTTTTCTATTTTACAAGCGATGCTTTATTTTATTTCTAGGCAAATCCCTTTAAATTGCGTACCAACATGATCAGTGGTATAGGGATCGACTGAATTGCTTTGGTGGGGGTTCAGTGGCATAGGCATCTGCTAGATTGCCTTGTTAAGGGTTCAATATCGTAGGGTTTGGCTGGGTTTCCTTGGCAAGGGATCGGTAGTAGGTATCGGTTGAATTTCCTTGGCGAGGGACTGGTTGTATAGGGATCGGTTAAACTTGGTAACGGATCGATTATATAAGGATAGGTTGAATTACCTTGATGAGGGATCGATTGAATAGGGGTCGGTTGAACTTGGTGAAGGATCAGTTGTATAAGGATCAGTTGAATTGCCTTGGTGAGGGATCGGTTGTGCCGGTTTGGAGGGATCGACTATTTTCTATATGAGGGGGATTGCTACAGGGACATGAACGAGGGATTGATCAATGCATTTGTGAGGGAACAATATTTTTGCATTTGTAAGGGATTGGTTATTTCTGCGTTTGTGAGGGATTGCTCATTTTTGCGTTGAGACGGGATCACCCTTCGCTAACTTGAGTGCAAACTTCATCATCCAATCCCAAAAACTTGCATACTTGAGTGAATATGATCCCTTCCAAATGGACATGAACACATAAACAACTTCAAACAAGAACACAAGCATCATCATTTCTTCCAACTTCGTGTGAAATTGATTAAATTTTTCTAACCATGGCTATCAACTTCCTTTAAATTTCCTTCGTATCTGAGTTGAATAGGAAGTTTGTCGATAGATAGCTTGATCTATCTCGTGAATATAGGAATCCATAAGTGGATGATGAGATCCAAACATGCTGAGAAGTCAATTCTCAGTGTACGCATCAAATGTCATCTGAACTTTTGATCTGGCTATATTCAGAATGACTGGACAAGTTAGATTGGACAATCATCGAGAAAGGCAGGTCGAAAAGATGATTATAAGACTTAGTGTAACGACCCAGAATTTGACCGCTTTAAAATATACTATTTAGAATGATTTTAAATATAAAATATAAGAGATTTTATGATTTAAATAATATTAGATAGGATTTGGAAATAGAAATATACGTAAAAATAGTAACATTTGCTTATATTGACAAAAGTGACAAAATGCTAATTTAAGAAAAATAAGTTTCAATGGTTAAATAAATTATTTTAATAGATTTATGAGTGTTCATATTTTTAAATTAAATTATGCAAAGTTATTTTTAAATTTGTTTTACTTAAATTAATAGTGTAACTAAAACGTCAAAATGTGACCGTAAATCGTTTTCTTGAAATTCAACGTTTTGTTCAAAATTAGTTGTCACGACGTTGTTGCACCTTTGTTGATATGTTTTAACATATATTTTACATATTTAATAACTAAACATGTTTACTTTTACTAATTATGATTAGGAAACTTCTAGAACATCATTAAGAAAAGTAAGTAAGTTTAATAAAAGTCAAAAGTAAACATCAAAACCCACATCAAAATCCAACAAAATAATTACTTTTATTTACTTAATCTTTAAGTGACTGAGACATAAAGTAAGGATATGAAAGATGATGTTAAGTATTGAAAAAGTGGAGATTTCTTTAGGTTGAAGTAAGGGTAGTTTGGTAATTTGGTAAGAAGATAAAATTATAAAATTCCATTCCTTACTTATTCTATAAATACCCACCTCCTTCCCTCATTTCATTCACACTTGTTTTTTCAAGTTTCTTCACCTTCTTCCTCTCCTCATTAAAGGCTTCCAAGTCATATAAAAAAATTATGAAGAAATAATGTCAAAATATTTATAAAATATTCAAATAAAATCGATATTCGTTCTCTTCAAAATCAAACTTTTCTTTTTTCATACTTTACCTCTTCTTCTCACGGCCATAACTTTCTCAAAAATAATCCAATTGGAAAATTATTTTTTTCAAACTTAATAGAATTGAGTTGGAAACAACATTATTTTATGTTATTTCTTCAAAATCAAAGGGCAACTGTGGCAAAATCTTAATTCTTTCAAAGTTATTTTCGGCCCAGATTTTATGGCCGAAAATACCTCTGTTCCTATTATCATAACTTCTACAAAAATGATCTAAATAAAGAAAATATTTTTTCAGATTATACAAAATCCTAGTGGCTACAACTTTTATGTTGAGCAATTCTTCCAATTTCGAACTTAGCTATGTCAAATTCTAATTCTTTGCAGTGCATTTTTGAGCTTTATTTTTTGTCAATCCGAGAATACTCTCTCTTCTTTTGATCATAATTTTCTCATAACTAGTTGAAGTCTAGTGTTTCTTTATTTCAAATTCAAGGGGAAAAAAATTCAAAAACTTAATAGTAAACATTTTTTCAAATTTTGTGAGTAAGAGGGTCAAAAACTAAAGAGAAAATGACCTATTTTCGGGTCTAATTTGGAGAATTCAAGGACAGAACTCCACCACTTCTTCTCTATACTATCGGCCAACCTTCATCTCAAGCCTTGCCCAAGCACTAGGAAGGAGAAAATCGAGCTTATTTTGATTTGGTTTTCAAGCATGGTAGGAAGTATGTGTTAGATCTTAATTTGCTTGCCTTAAAGTTTGACAGAGGGGAATCTAAAGTGAGTTATTTAAGTTCATTAAAATCATTGCTAAGTTAAAGAAACTTTAAGTGTTAAGTGTTGTTTGAAAACCCTTGTTGAATGTTTGTTTACTTTATTTGATAAAAAATGTTTTTATTTTCTTGTTTGACTATTTGGATGGTTAATTAATTATTTTTAAATTTAGAAGTTAAATACTTAATGGGGTATGTGGAAACGACTAGTACACATGTTTCACCTGTGAGATCTAAGGAGACTTGGGTAAGGGATGGAACATGTCAAAGGGAATGTCCGGATGCTCCAAAATAAATATCAAACCATTTTAACCCAAGTTAAAATAATGTATTATGAATATTGATAGAATGATGTATTGATTATCATTTATTGTTGTGTTTATTTCATTGATTGATTGTTTGAATTAAGTTCGGCCAGTTTATGAGCACTTGTTATTATTTATTGATTGTTGACTTTGCTCGATCAGTTTATGAGCAATTAATTATCCATATGCATAAGCTCGGTAGAAAATACTTGTAAGCTAACACCTTGTGATTTATTTCACGATTTGACTATAAGATGTTTAGCAGTAATTTTTGGTTCACTTCAGTTTAATGAATTGTTTTGAAAATTTGTTTTCAAATGGAAATGTTATGAAATGTTTTATCTTTAAAAGAAATGAAATGTTTGGTAATGAATATTTTGAATTTATATTATATAAAAGTGATTTATATAAGAATGGTTTAATAAAAATGTTTTATGAAAAAGAAAGAATATCGAGGACTAAACACGATGGTTTTAAGATGATTTTTGAACGGATTTAGGTAATGAAAATTATTATAGATTTGAAGGTACTTGTGAATATTAGTGTGAAATGATTTATCGCTTTGGAATATGAAATGTTTTGTTATGTTACCAATGATTCGGGTAACCCATAACTAAAAAGTGGGCACATGTTTTAGGTGTAGTCCGCTCTTGGAATAGAGGGAAGTGTTTATTTATCGATTGTATGAAGGCTGGGACCTAGTTGCCTTGTTATTGGGAGAAACCTCCCGATCTGGTTGCATATGGTTTGATATGCTTTTATTACAGTATTTGGGATTTCCAAATAAACTTTTCAAAAGTGATTTAACTTAAGATCCCAAAGTAAAGTATAATTTAAATACAAAAGATATATATTTCAAAGTTTTGAAATAAGAATTAGAGAATAAATTCCAAAGAGATCATTTCCATAAAGGTAATTAGATTTGAAAATCTAAAATTGAAGATTAAGCCTAAGTGTGTAGTTCTGGAAATTGCATATTGTTTGTTGCGTCATAGGCTCCATGAGTCCTATTTACGGTAGGAGAACTATGGTGGCTTGATCCTGTATTTAATCGGGTATCCAATTAGATAGGGGCACGTAGGCAGTCACAGGTGGTAGTGATGCAGCCCTTAAAATAATATAACCTTTTATGTTTATCTGTTATTGGTTGTTGTCTATCTTGTGTTATTATATCTTTACTGCCTACTATTTTATTCCGCATTTCCATTGTTTATTGAGTTCACAGGTAAGGATAGTGCTATCTTTCTCATCAGAGTTGTGCAGTGGTAGATTTATAGTCATTGTATTTGGTATGTGATAAAGCACACTTTATCGGATTAATAAATTAATTAATTACTCTGATAAATTGTATAATTGAAATTGTATCATATACATTTAGTAATGTTGAATTATCAAATATGGTGTATTAAGTTGGTATTTTTCATAAATAGTTTTAGAACGGATGAACTTTTCGGCAATTTTAACCGGTCCGAAAATCCGAGTCGTCACACGTGGTATCGGAGCTTAGGTTTGGATCCTAAGTAAAAAAATTCTAGTTTAGTAAATTAACCTAGGAATTTTATAAATGAAACTACTTTAATTTGATAAATAAAATAGATAGGATAGGGCACCGTATTTCCGACCGGTGTTATGGGTGATGTTATTATTTTTGGTGTGCTTAATTTTCGTCAATTGTTTTTTTTTCGTTGTATTTTTTTTCATTCTTGTAATTTCAAGCATGAAATTCTTTTAAGTAGGGAAGAATGTAACGATCCATAATTTGCCCGTTTTAAAGTATACTATTTAGAGTGGTTTTAAATATAAAATATAAAAGGTTTTATGATTTAAATAACATTAGATAGGATTTGGAAATAGAAATATACATAAAAATAGTAGCATTTGCTTATATCGACAAAAGTGACAAAATGCTAATTTCAAAAAAGTAAGTTTCAATGGTTAAATAAATTATTTTAATTGATTTATGGGTGTTAATATTTTTAAATGACATTATACAAAGTTTTTTTTAAATTTAGTTTACATAAATAAATAGTTTAACTAAAACTTCAAAATGTGACAATAAATCGTTTTGTCGAAATTCGACATTTTGTTCAAAATAAGATGTCGCTTTACATATTTTAACATATATATTACACATTTTAATAAGTAAACATGTTTGCTTTTACTAATTATAATTATGAAACTTCTAGAGCATCATTAAGAAAACTAGGTAAGTTTAAGAAAAGCCAAAAGTAAACATCAAATCCAAATTACATCAAAATCGAACAAAATAATTACTTTTCTTTACTTAATATTTAAGTCACTAAGACATAAAGTAAGGTTGTGAAAGATTATGTTAAGTATTGAAAAAGTGAAGATTGCTTTAGGTTGAAATAAGGTTAGTTTGGTAAGAAGTTAAATTGTAACTTTCCATTCCTTACTTTTTTCTATGAATACCCACCTCCTTCTCTAATTTTATTCACACTTCTTTTTTTCTCAAGCTTCTTTACCTTCTTACTTTCCTCTATAATGGCTTCCACGCCATATAAAAAAATTATAAAGAAATAATGTCAAAATATTTACAAAATATTAAAATAAAATCGATATCCATTCTCTTCAAAATCAAACTCTTCTTTTTTCATATTTGACTTCTTCTTCTCATGGCCATAACTATCTCAAATCTATTACAAATTAGAAGATTCTTTTTTTTCCAAACTCAATAGAATTGAGTTAGAAACAACTTTAATTTACACCATTTCTTCAAAATCTAAGATTTACTATGGCAAAATTTCAATTCTTTCAAAGTTATTTTCGGCCCAGATTTTATGGCCGAAAATACCTCTGTTTCTTATTATCATAACTTCTAATGAAATGATCCAAACAAAGAATTTTTTTTTTCAAATCATACAAAATTCTAGTGGCTACAACTTTTAATCTGAGCACTTCTTCTAATTTTGGACTTAGCTATGTCAAAATTCCAATTCTTTGCAGTGCATTTTTGGGCTTTAATTTTTGTCAATCCGAGAATACCCTCTCTTCTTTTGATCATAACTTCCTCATAACTAGTCGAAATCTAGTATTTCTTTTTTTTCAAATCGAAGAGAAAATAAATTGCAACAACTTTAGTGTACATCACTTTTTCCAAATTTTGTGAGTAAGAGGGTAAAAAATTAGAGGGAAAATAACATATTTTTCGGGTCTAATTTTGAGAATTCAAGGTTATAGCTCCAGCACTTCTTCTTTATACTTTCGGCCAACCTCCATCTCATGTCTTTGCCAAGCACTAGGAAGGAAGAAATCGGGCTTATTTTGATTTAGTTTCCAAGCATGGTAGAAAGTATGGGTTAGATCTTAATTTCATTGCCTTAATGTTTAACAGAGTGGAATCTAAAGTGAGTTATTTCTTTCTTTAAGCTCGTTAAAATCATTGCTAAGTTGGAGGAACTTTAAATTGTTAAGTATTTTTTTAAATCCTTATTGAATGCCCGTTTACATTGTTTGCTAAAAATGGTTTTATTTCCTAGTTTGACTGTTTGGATGGTTAATTAATTATTTTAAATTTAGAAGTCAAATACTTAATGGGGTATGCAGAAATGACTAGTACACGTGTTTCGTCTATGAGATCCAAGGAGACTTGGGCGAGGGACAGAACATGTCGAAGGGAATGCCCGGATTCCCCAAAATAAATATCAAAACATTTTAACCTAAGTTAAAATAATGTGTTATGAATATTTGATAGTATGAAGTATTGATTATCATTTATTGTTTTGTTTATTTCATTGATTGGTTGTTTGAATTTGGCTCTGCCAGTTTATGAGCACCGATTCTTATTTATTGATTGTTGACTTTGCTCGACCAGTTTATGAACAATTAATTATCCATATGCATGGGCTTGGTAGAAAACTATTGTAGGCTAACACCTTGTGATTTATTTCATGATTTTACTATAAGATTTTAGCAGTAATTTTTGGTTCACTTCAATTTAATGAATTGTTTTGAAAATGGTTTTCAAATGGAAATGTTATGCAATGTTTTCCCTTTAAAAGGAATAGAAATGTTTGGTAATGAATATTTTGAAGTTATATTATATAAAAGTGATTTATATAAGAATATTCTTATAAAAATGTTTTATGAAACAGAAAGAATTTCGAGGACTAAACCCGATGGTTTTAAGATGATTTTTGAACGGATTTGGGAAATGAAAATTAATGTAGATTTGAAAGTACTTTTGAATATTAGTGTGAAATGATTTATCGCTTTGGGATATAAAATGATTTGTTATGTTACCGATGATTCGGGTAACCGTAACTAAAATGTGGGCACATATTTTTAGTATAGTTTGCTCTTGGAGTAGAGGGATGTACTTATTTATCGATTATATGAAGGCTGGGACTTAGTTTCCTTATTATTGGAAGAAACCTCCCGATCTGGTTGCATACGGTTTGATATGCTTTTATTACAGTATTTGGGATTTCCAAATAAGCTTTTCAAAAGTGATTTGATTTAAGATCCCGAAGTAAAGTATAATTTGAATATAAAAGAGATATATATATATATATATCAATAGCTTTGAAATAAAATTTGAGAATAAAGTCCAAAGAGATAATATCAGTAAATGTGACGAACGCGGCTTTTCGACGCTCGAAAACCGACATCAATACGTCCACTGTGTCAACTGACAAGTAATCGAAGGCCGGAAAACCAAACCGTTAGGGTTAAAGAAGAGGTAGAAGATAGAAGAAGAGAGAAAGAAAAAGAAAACAATAGAAACAATAACAGAATCTCACAATCGCAGCGGAACAACATATAATAGATAAATGAATAATCTTTAAACAAAAGAACTATATCGGTTATTACATTACATCATCAGAGTGTACAACAACAAACAACAACAACCAGCGGAAAAGAAATACTATATACTAGTGAATACGCCATGCCATCCAACTTGCCTCCAGCAACTCCTGTATTCCAGAATATCCTGATAAACCTGACTCTTAACTGCCCGTGTGGAAATTGGTGGGCACCCAGAGTTTAGGAAGGAAAACAATAAACTCTGAGTCAGTCATGAGACTGGTGTGAGAACTTAAAACAGTTTATCTTTAAAGCAAAGAGCAGGATAATTTTAAAATAGATTCACCTTTACCACTTTTGAAAAAAAATTTCAATCATTTTCCTTACACGGAAATGCTTTCATTTCAAAATGGTTCATTTAAACCAATTAAATAAATCCTTACCGATTTACTTTATATTTACGTTCCAAATCCGTAAATTCATTCCCACACTTCAAAAATAAATCAACGTTTATTTTTAAACAAATTTCCCTTTCTTTTATAAATTCCATAGTGAATTTACAATTCCAAAATATCTATGAATATACGATTTCCAAATCGATTTCTAATATTCATTTTCAATTTATCTTTAAAAGATAAAATCTCAAAACATTCACTTCATATTGGAAAACATTTCCATACTTCTTTAATAATAAGTAATTCACAAATCCATTTATTTTCAACACTAGGAAAATATTCAATATACTTAAATCGAAATTAAGTATATATTTCATTCTTTAAGGAAAACGTGCGCTTAAACACGTTTGTTTAGGCCAAAACGAATGTTACGTAAAACATCGTTACGACGACCAAAAATCACTAGTATAGGGATTCGGAATTAAGATAAATATATAAATCCCAATACTATATAAAACATTTCCTTCCGGAAATCATCTACTATAACAACAGTGTTATAGTCTACCATTTCCTTATTTCTCGAAAACGTCTATTTCAACAATGAATGTTGAAATCTATGGTTTTGATAGTCAATACATTTTTAAACAACTTTAAAACGATTAACTTCATTTCATAATATCACTTTCCCAAAAACATATCTATTTTCTTTAATAATATATTCACTGTCCAAAATCGTGAATATACTTCACTAACCAAATTTCAATATTTCTACACATTTTATATAAAGAATAGTTCGCTATCCAAAATCATGAGTATACTTCTTTTAATAAATTTCTATATTCAATTTATCCAATTCCATTGATTTCGAATTTATAAACAATGTCTATAAATTCCATTTCTATTTATAAACTTCGATTTATAAATCTCCTTTATTAATCCGATTCAATTTATATATCTCAAATATATACCAAAAGTCCATATTATAAGTTAAATACTTATAATACATTTATTTACAAAATCGTTCTTTTTAAAACTTCTATTACTTATAAGATTCATTTATATTTTCAAACAACTTCAACATATAAATCTCCTTTATTAACAATTTCTATTAATATCCCATTTGAATGCCCAAAATCCAGTTTATAAGTTAATTACTTATGAATCTTTTATTTTACAACATCTATTCATTTCATAACTTCACAATTTATAAGTCTATAAATTTTATTCACTTGTGAAATCCATTTATGCTTCATTTTAACACTTAATAAACTCGTTTTATAATTCCAATATTATATATATATATATATCAATGTTAAAAATCTTTTATATACATCCTTTATAATGATTCAAAATTCCAAATTAAATCATTTTGTAATTTGCTTAACTATTTATTTCAAAATCTCAATTTGGTTATATTTTTCAAATATCATAATTTTTATAACATAAAAATTTATAATGTTTTAATTATTTAAACTGAATCAATTCGAAAATTTAATAAAACGTATACTTTCAAAAATCACTTTAAAATTCTTTTAAAAAATCAAAATCATTATTTTAAAACTTCAAAAATGGATCCGATGATGCAACAGCACAATATAGTCAATCACGACATCCAAATATCATATATCGATATGATAATCAACAAACATCACAATATCTGTAATTAAATAATTACTGGTGAGGAATCCAGTTGGATCCCTCCAATCTGTTTCTCTGCATCCACAAACATTAGCACAATACCAATTACATTCAAAGCGGAATATCGTGGTATATAGGATTTATAAATTATTATCTGCTTAATAGACGGCGCAATAGGGTCTCATCCACTATATAATGCGGGAAATCAACTCCAAGTACATAAATAATACCAATTTCACTATACGGTGAAATATTCATAGTATATGTTTTTAATAAATAACCTCCGCTTATTAACGGCGTATAATGTCTATTTTAACAATCAATAGATAACAATCATCATTCAAACATACAATCAAGAAATTTTAAATATAACTATTTAAAATTTAAATCGAAACCGATTCGATTGAGTGAGAAGTTCTCACCTTGGTTTCAATTTCGTTTCAGCGTTTTATTACGAATAAAATTAAACGAGCGTTTAATTTTACCCGAAATTTTCACTAGCTCCAAATGACTCCAACCGAGCTCCATTGCGTAGTGCTCGACAAAACGAACCCGGTGCAATTCGTTTCGTCACAATCCGACCTCGTATCAAAAAGATATCATATTTTAAACATTACACGTTTTAAATATAAATAAATTTCAATTTTTCTTTTATTATTAAACCTAAACTCATCATGACCGTGCATTTCTATCTCCAGATCTTGGTCGTTCCTTGCTTCTTCCATCTCCCCCTAGTAAAACACACGCATGCATTGAACCCAACTCCAACGCCTAGGGTTCCTAATCGCGGCCACCACACTCCCCTCTAGCTTGATCAGAGAATACCACAACGTAGCCCACACACAACACCACCAACGCCCAAAGGCCGACCCCACTCGGCTGCGTCCCCTGCACGAAAAACGAGGCCGAACGCGCAACGCTCCTGAGCAGTTTGCCGTTGATTCGCTTCATATTTTTCGATCATCACCATTGGATTCGTACTACACATTGGCCTCTACAAGTTTCTAGTTGATGACTTTGCGTGGATGTCGACGGATTTAATGAAAAATGAGGAAGGAGAAGAACGATTTTTAGCCATTGTTTATAAGGCCGACGGCTGAAGCTTTTTAGGGTTAGGGTTTTTATTTTTTTTGCAAAAATGAAAGATGGGGTGCTTTTATAGAAAAAACGACGAACACTATTCATCCTGGAATTTCCGAACTCCAAACGAAGCATGCCGGTTGGCGTTCCAAAGGTTTACCCCACGTTCAAAACACAATGGAACGTGTTTCGGAGGCCAATTCGATCATCTATGCGTGTTACGACAATAAACGATCGATTTAAAATTAAATCGGTTAATCAAATTTCTAGGCGTTTTAGTTTGCCCCGGACAAACGGTAAATCCGATTGACACGAAATTTGAAACCATACAATAATATCACATTACGGATCCGATGAAACTAGTTTCATCGAAATTTGAGACTGTTTGAAAAATGGCTATTTTAACTCGCCAAATTAATATTAAAACATTCAATTTTCACAAATTAAATTTAAATTCAATTTTAAAAGTTCACAAACATTATTCTAACTCCAATATGATAAATAAAATTTTACAAATCAATTCCAATCATATTTAACCTAATTTTCAATTATTTCTGTAATTTCAACTATTTAATTATCGATTTAATTGTCCAAATTAAATCTAATATTCGAAAAATAAATTATTCGACCTATAAATTTCACTTATTAATATCTAAAATTAATTAAATATATGAATTTTAATTAATAGAAATTCTGGGTCGTTACAGTAAAGGTAATTAGATTTTAAAATCTAAAATTGAAGATTAAGCCTAAATGGGTTGTTTTGGGAATTGCATATTATTTGTTGCATCGTAGGCTCCGTGAGTCCTATTTGCGGTAGGAGAACTACGTTAGTTTGATCCTATATCTAATTGGGTACCCAATTAGATAGGGGTACGTAGGCAGTCACAGGTGGTGGTAGTGCAGCCCCTAAAATAATATAACCCTTTCATGCTTATCTGTTATTGGTTGTTGTGTATCTTGTGTTAATGTATTTTTCCTGCTTACTATTTTATTCCGCATTTACATTGTTTATTGAGTTTGCAGGTAAGGATAATGTTGTCTTTCTTATAAGAGTTGTGCAATGGTAGATTTATAGTCATTGTAGTTTGTACGTATTAAAGCACACTTTGTAGGATTAATAAATAAATTAATTACTCCGATAAGTTGTATAATTGAAATTATATCCTATAAATTTAGTAATGTTGAATATTTATTAAATATTTATATTAAGTTGGAAGTTTTCATTAGTAGTTTTAGAATGGATGGATTTTTCAACAATTTTAACTGGTCCGAAAATCCAGGTTGTTGCACTTGGAAATCAAGCTCGGGCAATGATATGAAGCGATGATCAATCGAGATCAAGAGATAGACTCTCTAGATATTTTAAGTATGGAATAATGCCTCCCCTAGGCGGGGGTTCAGTGCATATTCCTTTCCCCAAGGGATCCATGCCTACCTCAAATTCTGTCCCAAACTGCATGAGGTCGATAAGGAGCGACAATGAAGGCCCCATAAGGCTAGATTTCATGCTTCAATTCGTTTGGAGTTCGTATGCTCAAGTTATTTGAAAATTACATCACCTATAAAAAGGGATCGGTATAAAAGGAATTGGTATAAAAGGGATACGCCATACTTAGCTTTCACTATATATTGCAATAATGATCGGTCAATAACTCAAAATCTACAGATGCCATCAGTATGAAACTTGGAGTATAAGCAGATTACAACATGGGGAACACCCCTTAGGGATCGTACCCCAATCAGAGGAGATTGGAGGGATCGGCCCCTATCCCTCTAGAGTGATCGGTTGAAATCAGAATGCATGCAACACAACTTCACAGAAAACATGATATCTCACAAACATAGGTCGGAATACCAAGAAATTTGGAGGGAAAGTAGCTAACATCATGAGGGACCAACCAGAGGGATTGCACCCTGTTTGTACATCAAAGTATGGATCAATACCGATCCCTTATGTGGGCCTCAAATTCTTGTGTGGCCTTTTTTTGGCGTGAATGTTCTTCTATCGAAATTTCATCCCGATCCGTGCACATCTTCCCCTATAAGTACCACAGGCATAGCGCTAGAAAATGGATCCTTCTTTTGGCTTCTAAGGCTTTTCCATTTTTATTCTTCATTCTTGTGCTAATGGATCCTAGCTGATCCAAACATTCTTGTAATCATAATCAAGTGCATGATCAATAAAAATATGAAGTGGATGCAGGCCAAGATTGTCGAACCACTATAAAAATCTATGTATTCATCTATGACTTTTGCTCTGTTTAATTTCACTCTTCGTTTAATCTCTACTAGATTCTATACCCATTATTGGCGTTAACAATATCATGGAGTCAACGCTCCTAATGGTTTAAACAATCGAGGATTATATATTATCGATAAAAACTTCATGGTTTCTCTTCAATGTGCGAGAAAAACTATTATAGTCTCTAATGTGTTGTGTTTGTTTAGGTTAGTTAATTTCATTTCATCTCATCTAATCGGTTCTATCTATGGATCATATTACTACTAATAATTCTTCAAAGAAATTTCTTCACAATGAAGTTTGTATTTCTTAAAACAACAATTGTTTCTCAGTGCAATAGAATAGTTATTCACAAATGTTTTATGAATTTCTTTATTTATAAAACTGATTTAGTTTTAGTTTATTAAACTTATGTTTAAAACATAAATATTTCATCCAATGATGGTCTTCCAAAATCTTTTGGGGAGATTCGTACAAGATCCCTTATAAACACACGTGTAATCTTTCGACTCATACAACTTGCCAACTCCTTAGCCTAGGATATGTTGGGGTTTATTATATCCCTCATCTTTTGTGATTTGTAAATTGTTATGTAGTTGAATTTATATTAACCTTGTGTACTACTCTTAAGTACATGACCTAATAGAAAATTAGGTAAACTTCACTCATAATTAATCGTACATTATCTGATAAAGTTCGATTACTCCTTATCAATGCAACATTATGAAATCAATTTGGAATATTTTGAAATGGAATGTAGAATTTGTTTTTCTATTTAATTTTTTTCCATATTCTTGTCTATGTATCAATGTATCTAATATCGGCATGTTTGGTCGTCGGGAATTAATAACTATGGATGACTGCAACATCCGTAGCCATTAGTTTTGGGCCTCTAAATAGGGGGATGTTACAAATTAGTACCAGAGTATAGGTTTATGAATCTTTAAAAGGAACATAAACCTAAAATATTTTTTAATCATGATCCAATGAAGCAGTAACAAGATTGGGGTTTGGGTTAATGCTATAGTACCGTACTTGTATTTGCTATATATAGTTATGTACATGTATGTACGTATCCCCCGCTCTTTTAGACCATTCTTTTATATCTCACTAAGGCTTATATGCAGATTTACGAGAAATGAGATATTGAAGTAGGAAACGAAAGAGAAAATTTTGGTGGAGGAAGCAGCACAACTAAATGAAATGCTTGACCCACTACCAGGAGAAACCCAGGTAGACCAGCTAATGCTAGTTACCAAAATGCTGAAGCCAATATGGGTGTTGGAAATCCTTCAGTAGATATGGGGATGATGTATCAGTTCTTTACTGGTATGACACAAGCAGGAACTACTGCTGGAGTTTCTAGGAATGTAGAAGGAGCTAATCTTGTGGCTTTAGTTGGAAATATTACTTTGCTTAGTAGAGATTACAAAGTTTAGGTGGGAAGCCATACTTGGGAACAAAGAGTGTCGTAGAAGTTCAAAACTAACTATTGCATTGTGAGCGTATATTTACCGATTTGGGTCTGAATGATGGCCAGAAGAGAAGGTTGTCAACTAGACAGTTGTAGTGGTCAGCACTGCATTGGTGGAATAGTGTCACTGCTAGAGTGCCAGAAGAGCAGTTAACTAGGAATGGTTTTAAAAGGAGATTTGAGCATAAGTTTGTATCTGATTTTGCTAAGTTTAGGCTGATGAGGAAATTTATTGATTTAGTGCAAGGAGAGAGGTCAGTAGTTGAGTATGCTACTAAGTTCAAAGAGCTGTCTAGATATGGATATGCTATTATAGATACTCACATCAAAAGGAATGAGAATTTCATTTGGAGACTGAGGCCCGAGCTTGCTAGAATGACCATGACCCATGTCTATGATCCTTGAAATATAATGGTGGAGATGGCCATTTTCTATGAGGAGTTGCTTGCCGATTTAGTTAAAGAGAACTCGGTGAAAACTCAGGGTTCTCGGGGAAAGAAGAGGAAGTTCTCTAAGAAGAAGGGAACCAAGAAAAAAGATACTGCCAAGAAATCCAAGGCTGAGGTAGTTTGCTGTAAGTGTGACAAGAAGGGTCACTTTGCTAATGAATGTTGATCAGGAAATGAGAAGAAAGCTGCAAGTAAGAAGAATGTGAAATGTTACAACTATGATCAAGTTGAGCATCATAAGAATTAGCGTCCAAAGTCAGCTGGTAAGGACAAAGGAAAGGTCTTTGCTATTGGATCGGCTAGGCTTAGTGTGGCTGAAAAAGGAAAGGCTGTGATGCAAGGTACGCTTTTGATTTAGAGTATTTCAGTTAGGTTACCTTTTGATACTGGTCCATCACATTAATTTATACCTCAGTTTTTGGTCGATAGATTATGTTTAGAACCTAACTACCTTGTTACTTCCATATGGGTTGCAAATCCAATAGGAGGTTATGCAACTCTAGGGCTAAGATGTGACCGGTTAGAGCTTGACTTGTTAGGTCATAAGTTTGCATGTAGTTTGTATGTTATTAATTTCATAGATTTTTGTGATCATTTTAGGTATGGATTGGTTGAGTAGGTATGAGGCTATAATATTTTGCTCGGATAGGGAAGTATCACTAAGACACCCTGATAGTCATAACTGAGTGATATTCTCAGTAAAGAATACTGACCAGAGTGCTAATGTTATGCTTAATGCTATGGAGGTAGGAAATGAGTTAAGTCGGGTTCAAGTAGCGAGGGAGTTTGCAGATGTCGTTGAGCTAGTCACTGGACCACCTTCGAAATGAGCTGTTGAGTTCAGAATAGATCTTGTGCTAGGAGCTGAACTTGCAGGTAGATCACCTAGCAAGATGACACCAACTGAGACGAAGGAATTGAAGATGCAGCTAGTGGATCTAGAAGGAAGAAGATTTATTAGACCAAGCAGTTTGCCTTGAGAAGTGGCCATGGTGTAATTGAAGAAACCGAATGTGTCATTGAGGATCTGCATTGACTATCCTAAGTTAAATGAAAGGACGATTAAGAATAAGTATTCTTTGCCAAGAATAGATGATATACTTGATCAGTTGAGTGGAGCCAGAGTGTTTTCCCAGTTGCATTTAGCGACCGATTTCCATCAGTTAAGAGTGGCGGAGGATATTATTCCTTTGACGACATTTAAGACTAGATATAATTCATATTAGTGGTTAGTGATTCCATTTGGATTGACGAATGAACCTTCTTTCTTCGTAGATTTGATGAACCGAGTTTTTCGAGAATACTTGGATAGCTTTGTACTAGTGTTTATAGATGACATTCTAGTATACCCTAAGGATGAGAGAGAGCATGAAGTTCATCTTAGAGTGGTGCTTGAGACTTAGACCGAATCAGCTAAAGGTGAAGTTTACCGAGTGTCATTTCTGAAAGAAAGAGGTAAAAAAAAATTGGTCACATGGTTTCAGGGAAAGGATTATCAGTTGATTTAGATAAGATCGAAGCCATGAATAATTGAAAGAGACCAAAGGCGGTGACTGAGATCAGGAGTTTTCTTGGACTAGTTGGCTGTTACCGGAGATTCATTGGGTCCGATAAATGTGAGGAGGCATTTCTTAAGTTAAACATTTGTTGATCAACACACCCGTATTATTAGTTTCAGACGAAAACCAAGGATTGGTGGTATATACTAATGCATGTGGAACTGGATTAGGAGCGGTGTTGATGTAGATGGTAAAGTTGTTGCCTATGCATCTAGGCGGCTTAGACCGCATAAAGTTAGATATCCTACTCATGATTTGGAATTGGCGGCTGTGATCTTTTCATTGAAGATAGAAGACATTAGCTCTTAGGGGAGAGATTTGAGTTGTATACCGATAATAAGTTCTTATGGTATTCATTCTCTCAAAGGGAGTTGAATATGAGATAGCAGAGGTGACTGGAGTTTCTAGCTGCATATGACTTTGGTATAGAATATACACCAGGTGAAGGTAATAAGGTGCCCGATGATTTTAGAAGGAAACAACAGAATGTGGTGTTAGCTATGTTGGAAGAATGAAAAGATTTGGAAGCTTTATTCAGTTGTCATGTGCAGTTAAAATCGACTGCTGGTTTTAGCCAGAGTACCGCCAGGTTCTCTTATTTGGAAATTCGACCGGTATTGATTGAGAAAATTGCTTCTAAGCAAAAGGAGGATCTTGTATTAGTTGGAAGGATCAGAAGACTGGAGGTTGGAATAGATATCGATGATTTAAAGGATTTTAGCCTTGACTGAGGAGGTTAGTTGAGAAAGAAGGGATGGTTGTGTATTTTGAATGTGGAGGACTTAAGGAAAGAAGTTCTTAGAGAATGTCATCGATCAAAGTTTAAGATTCATCTTGGAGGAACCAATATGTATTAGGATATAAAAAGGAGCTTCTATTGGGAAGGAATGAAGAGGGATGTTGCTTGTGGGCTAGACAGTGTGCAAATTGTCAATAAGTGAAAGCTGAACATTAGAAACTAAGTGGATTACTACAGACTTTAGTGATTCGGTTTGGAAATGGGATTCGATATATATGGATTTTATAGATGGGTTGCTAAGGTCTAATAGAGGTAATGAAAGCATATGGGTTATAGTGGACAGATTGACCAAAATATCTGTTTCATTCTAGTTAACTCAACCAAAATGGCACATATTTTAGCTAAGCTGTTCCTAAAGAACATAGTTAGACTGCATGGAGTTCCTAGTAGTATAGTCAGTGACATAGATGCTTTGTTCACTAGAGAATCCTGGAAGAGTCTACAGGAAGTAAAGGGTACCAAGCTTAATATGAGTACTGCATATTACCTTCAGACAGATGGAAAAATAGAGAGAGTCAATAAGGTACTCGAAGATTTATTTAGAGCTTGTGTATTAGACTTTAGTGGATCTTTGGAGGATCGTCTACATTTGGTTGAATTTTCCTACAATAATAGTTACCAGATTAGTATAGGAACGGGGCCGTTTGAAGCTTTGTATGGAAGACGATGCAAATCCCCAACCTGTTGGTTGGAGACTGGAGAAAATTAGTCTTAGGTCCAAATTTGGTTAGAGAGGCATCAGAGAAGATTGAGTTAATCTGGGGAAGGATGAAGGAAGCTCGGTCTAGATAGAAGAGTTACGCAAATAAGAGGTGTAAGGACATAGGATTCTCAGTTGGAGATAAGATTTTCATTTAGGTATCACCCGTGAAGGGTATGATATGATTTGGAACATCAAGGAAGTTATCCCCAAGATATGTAGGTCCATTCCAGATTATAAAGAGGATTAGAAAGCTCGCATGCAGAATGGAGTTGCGGAGTAGTTTGACAGGGTGTCCATAATGTATTTCATGTATCTCATCTTTACAAGTATGTGCACGATCCAAAGACTACTATTCCTCCGATAGGGCTGGATGACTTAGTGGTAGAGCCTAATTTGACTTTTGTTAGATAACCAGTTTGGGTTGTATCTAGAGATGAGAAAAGATTAAGGAACAAGGCAGTTAGGTTGGTGAAAGTTCAGTGGAGCGACAACGAGAAGGACTGTACTTGGGATATAGAGGACAGGATTAGAGATACCTATCCTGATATGTTTTGAGGGTATGTCTATATTAGGTTGATATAGATAGTTTCTAGTCAGTTAAACTAGTATGGTTTTTAGGAGTTATTGCAGATGATTGCTATGTTTATTATTTAGTCCTTACTGAATTTTGAGGACGAAATTCTATAAGGAGGAACCTTGTAATATCCCAAATTTTTGGTAACATTATTCAGGAAATTTAATTAGATAAATTAAATAGAATAATGATGATAAGGAGATTGAGATTTGAATAAATTATATATATATAGGGCCATGCTTATTAATAAAATAAATGGGCTTGAAATTGGTTATAAGCTAATTAACTTACATAAGGCCTTATTAGCAAAAATATCCGCACTTTATATTCGGCTATACATTTTCCTTTGTCCTTTCACGTTCATTTTTATTTCTCAAATCAAAATAAATGCAAACTAAAGCCAAGAAGAGTCGGCCATTAACAAGAAGGGAAAGAGGAATTTTAATCTAAAGCTAAGGTTCAAAAGCTAGGGAGGATTAATCAACAACAAATCTCAAATTCCTTATCAAGTTTAAGGTGAATAATAATTTCATGCCATCTCTATTTTATTCTATGATTGTATGATTTCGGATTTATGATTTAAATTCGTTTCTGTGATAAAACGGATGATGATATGCTTGTGTTATATTATGATGGTTTATTTTGATTCATACGCATATGAATTTGTGTGGTTTAATTGTAAAAATAGAGAATAAATGATTTCATATTACCATGGAAAATTTTTATGTCAAATAAAACATGATTTTGGAGATGGGTTTTAATCTTCAGAATTCTCCAAGGTATGGAAATTTTATTATGAATTTTTATTGAATGATATGATATAATTGGATTTAAAAGTTATTTCAAGAATTTCAGGAAGAAATTGGGTCTAAATTTTTTAATATGTTTTATTACATGGTGAAATTGAATTTCGGTGATTTCTGGGAATTTTTCCTAATTGATTTACTAAGGAAAATAAATTATTTTCAAAGAAGGACCTTTCTGAAATAATTGGTTTTAGTATATAGAAGGGCTAAAAAGTTTCACTTTTAATGGTATTAATCTGTTATAAGTGCGGTAGTTTTAAAGGTAAAGTATTTGAAAAAAAATTATGACAACCAATCAATAGTTAACAAATAGGCAAGTTGTTAGAAAGTAATTACTAAAAGTTGCTATAGTTCAGCCTTTAAAATAGAAAAAGGTGTTCCGCCTCTATTAGTAAGTAACTTTCGACTCCATTGAGTCTGCCTCAACCCATGTTGTCAAAACCAATGCAAAAGATATCACTTAGATGGTATGCAGTGGATTGGAAGGAAGGCAGAAGCATTGCTGTTGAAAGGGTAGCTTCCGATGGGGTCGAAACCCCGCTATGCTTTCATAAGTTAAAATCCTTGCCTTATTTCACCTAAAGCTTTCGACACAGTACAAACATATGCTTTCAATTTTTTTTATAATTAACTTTCAAAGGAGGTTGTCATATTGTGTTAAGGTATTTGCTTTCAAAGAAGTACCTTTTTCCTTTAAATAATTGCTTTCGAAAGGGTAGGTTTCGACCTAGTCAAAACATAGCTGCTACTCTACCTATCAACCATATTGACCAGTAATGCTTTCGAATGGTCATCTTTATTTTTACCTCAAATCCTAATTGCTTTCGAAAGGGTTGACGGTTCCGAAGGTGATAGATTCGAAAGGGGTTTCGACTCTGTCCTTCAAAGCTTTTGTTTTAAAGGTCTTGCTTTCGATTAGATGGTTCCAACACCATCAAATTTTTCCCCAAATTAACTTTTGTTGGTTTCGAAGGAGGTACTTTCGTATATAACCATTTCGACCTAAATATTGGTTTTAAAGAGTAAACCTAATGCTTTTGAAAGGGGTGCTTTCATTTGTTTCAAAACCCTATATTTTAAAAAAAGATTTGATACCATGGAATGGTATAATAGGTTTCAAAAGAGAATGTTTACTAAGGGCTTCGAAAGGTATGTATACAATGTTTTGAAAAGAAGTGTTTGCTTTCGAAGGTGGCTGTCTTGAGGTTTTGAAAGAGATGTTTTCATGTTTTCAGAACATAAACTCAATCCCAGTTTAAAGTAATAACCATGGCATAAATAAATATTTTGGAAATGATATTCACATTGTTATTAACCCATAACTGTATTTTAGGTAAAGGGTAGAATAACCAATTAGGCTGACCCATTAATGAATATACTTAATAGATTTTGAATTTTAATTAATGATATTGGCAGGGGCCAATAGGTTTACAATAAGCCCATGAAAACTGTATGATATTGGCAGAGGCCAAAAGGTTCATAGTCAGTCCATGAAAACTATGATTTGATACTGGCAGGGGCCAGTAGGTTTGTTGTTTGCCTATAAAAACTATATCTGGATTAAGGTATTGGTAGTCGGCCAATAGATTCCTAGTTAGCCCATGAAAACTAGGATAAGAAATAAGATATTGGAGTTATCAATAGGTTCTTAGTGATCCCATGAAAATTAAGTAATTGGAAAGATAGTCCTTAATGTTTAACAGGTTAATTGTGACCCTAGAAACTATAATTGAGACAAATAGTCAGAATGAACGGGGATGGGTAATCCAGAATTGATTTATTTGTTTTGCATATCATCATAATGTTTTGAACTATTATATTTAACCATTGTGGATGCAGGAGCACATTATATGGTTTTATTAATGTTTTAGGATACTAGTAAGGGGAAAACCCGTTCTACTAAGCGGCATGGTCTCACTAGATATCTAAATGGTTTGAGATCGTAAATTGTTATTCATACTGGGCTTTATGTCTGACTCGAAGTTTTTGTTTTCCCCTTAAACTCTCATGTGCTCAATTGATTTTGAGTAGGTTAAGAGCTAAGGTTTCCAGGTGTTCTTTAGATGAATAAAGCTTCCGAGGATGTGTAGGAGGCAAACTTGTTATTAGATTTCTATTATTTCTGCTATAAGTTTGTTGTAAAGGCAAATTGTTTTTCTTGCCTATCTATATACTCTGTTCTACCAAGGGAGGTATCTTCATATGCTGCTCTTGGCACATTTTGTAATAATTATATGTTATCTAAACGTGGTCTACGAACGGGAATTATGTAATCAATTTGGAATATATTGAAATGGAATATGGAATTATTTTGCTGTTTAATTTTTTTCTATTTTCTTGTTTTTCTGGGTATCAATGTATCTAATATCGCTATGTTTTGTTGTTGAGGATTAATAACTATGGATGAATACAGCATCCGTAGTCGTTAGTTTTGGGCCTCCAAATAGGGGGATGTTACATTATTATTCACACAAGGCTTTATATCTGACTCCAAGTTTATGTTTTCCCCTTAAACTCTTGGGTGCTCAACACTAATTTGAATAGATTGAGAGTTAAAAAATTTCAGGTTTAGTAAGTGGATGAATAAAGCTTTCGGAGATGAGTAGGAGGCTAAAAATTAGCTAATAAGTAGTTGGTATTTCTATTTCCATTGTGATGTATTAAGACAACTTTTGTCTATTTAATACTCTGTTCATCCAAAGAGACATCTTCATATGCAGACCTTGGCATATTTTTATAATAATTATATATGATCAGAACCTGGGAAGCGTTTGAGAATATGTAATGGAATATGAAACGTGTTTTGTGAAATATAATCAGAAAAGTTGTTTTTGAAATCTATGATTTTGTTTCATATACATATGCTTCTGATATTATAGATACCATTAACATTACCATATTTTGTCGTCGGAAGTTAATACTATAGATGACTACAGCATCTGTAGCGCTTAGCTTTGGGCAACAAGATAGGGAATGTTACAACTTGGTATCAGAGCATAGTCTATGGAAAAATTTAAACTTAAAATGGATTTTGAAAACATAATCCTAAGGAATTAGAGAAAAGATCAGGGTATGAGATAACGCTATAGCAACATACTTGTGTTTGCTATATATAAGTATGCGCTTTAGCTCTATTCTTCCATCTCTATTAGGAAATTGTTCTGTATCTTACAAAGGCTCAAATGCGGCTATGGACGTTAGAAGTGGAAGAGTTAACCTTGGTGGAAAAATCTCTACAACAAATGGGAATGCCAGACCAAATATGAGGAGAAACCAAGGTCAGGCACAAGCTACAAATGTGGGTGCTGGAGCCCCGCAAGTGAACATGGGAGCAATGTATCAGTTCTTTGTCAACATGATGCAGGCAGGAAATGATGCTGGAGTAGTTGGAGGAAATGCTGGAGAAGGGGACCAAGAAGCTCCAGTGGTGAATAACTATGTTATTCTTAGTAGAGATTATGCTCGGCTGGGAGGAAAGTCGTTTATTGATTCTGAAGGCGCAATCGATGTAGAGAATTGACTACTTCATTGTGAGAGGATTTTCACTAACTTAGGGCTCAACGATGAGCAAAAAATAAGATCGCCTCTAGACAGCTATAAGGGGCAGCACTGTATTAGTGGAACAGTGTGACAATTGGAGTCAATGAGGAGAATATGACTTAGGTTAAGTTCAGGAGGAGGTTCGAGGAAAGCTTTATGTCAGAGATTGCTAAGTCCACTCTGCTCAGGAAGTTTGCTGAGTTGGATCAGGGGAATAAGACCGTGCTTGAATATGCGACAAGGCTTGAGGAGCTAGCGAGATATGGCTATGCTACCGTTGATACTATGATTAAGAGGAATGAAAATTTCATTCGTGGGCTAAAGCCTAAGCTTGCTAAGGCCATGTTATGGCACATTAGAGATCCATGTGATGTGGTTATGGAAATGGCATTACTGCATGAAAAAAATGCAAGCTTTTCTTGAAAGAAATAAGGCAGAGGAAGCGCAAGGAGGGAAGAGTTAGAAAAGAAAGTTTTTCCACAAGAAAGGAGCTCAGAAGGGTGGAGATGCTAAGAAGGAAAAAATAGATGTGGCCTGTTACAAGTGTGACAAGAAAGGACACTATGCCCATGAGTGACGGACAGGCAAGGGAAAGAAAGCTGCTGAGAAGAAAGAAATAAAGTGTTTCAACTGCGATCAGATTGGACACTATAAGAACTATTGTAAGGAGCCAGCCAAGGATGGAAAAGGCAATGTGTTTACATTGGAACAAACTACCTCGAGACCGATAGCACAGGACAAAGGAAAAGCTATGTTGGGAGGTATGGTTTTGATTCATTGTATGTTAGTTAGAGTTCTGTTTGATACTGGTGCATTGCATTCGTTTATATCTCATTGTTTGGTAGATAAGCTTAACCTAGAACCCTCATATCTAGTTACTTCCTTAAGTGTTGCAAATCCGATAGGAGGGTATATAACTCTTGAGATGAGATGTGACCACCTAGAATTTGATTTGTTAGGTCACGCCTTTGTTTGCAATTTCATGTGTTTGATTTCATATGGTTTGGAATTATTTTAGGCATGGATTGGTTAAGTAAATACGATGCTAGGATAATTTTCGATGATAGGAAGATATCACTTAGACACCTTGATTGTAGTGACTGAATTATATACTCTGTAGAAAACCCTAGTTTTGAGGTTAATGCTTTGTTGAGTGTAATGAAGGTAAAAGAGAGCTAAATCGCATTTCCATTGTTAGATAATTCGCTGACGTCTTTGAACCTGTAGTAGGACTGCCATCGAAATGAGCTATTGAGTTTCAGATAGATTTGGTACCGGTGTAGAACGGGTGAGCAGGCCACCAAGCAGAATGACATCTACCGAGATGCGGGAGCTGAAGGTGCGGTTGGTGGATTTGGAAAGTAAAAATTTTATCAGGCCAAGCAGTTCGCCTTGGGGAGCAGCCGTAGTGTTTGCTAAAAAGCCGAATGGATCGTTAAGGTTGTGTATCGATTATCGTAAGTTGAATGAGAAGTTGAAAAAGAATCGATATCCGTTATCTAGAATTGACGATCTTTTCGACCAGTTGAGTGGAACCAGAGTGTTTTCCTAGTTGGATTTAGCAATAGGGTTCCATCAGTTTAGAGTGGCAAAGGATAGTATCCATTTGATGGCGTTTAGAACTAGATATGGACCATACAAATGGTTAGTAACGTCGTTTAGACTAACTAATACGCCAGCATTCTTTGTATATTTACTGAACTCTATTTTCGAAGAGCACTTGGATAGGTTCGAGTTGGTTTTCATAGATGATATTTTATTATACTATAAGGATAAGAGAGCATGAAGTTTATCTTAGAGTGGTGCTTGAGACGTTGAGGCAGCATCAGCTAAAAGCGAAGATTTCAAGATGTCACATCTGAAAGAAAGAAGTGAAGTTTCTTAGTCATGTAATCTTAGAGAATGGGTTTTCTGTAGATCCGACTACGATTGAGGCGGTGAATAATTGGAAGAGACCGGAGACAGTGACTGAGATAAAGATTTTTCTTAGATTAGCAAGGTATTATTAAAGGTTCATAAAGGATTTTTCACGGATAGCAGCACCTACGACCAAGCAAACACGAGTAGATGTGAAGTTCGTCTGGATTGATAAGTATGAGGTGGCATTCCAAAAGCTGAAACACTTATTGATGAATGCACCTATGTTAGTTGTTCTAGAAGGGAATCGGGATTTAGTGGTGTATACAGATGCATGTGGAACAGGGTTAGGAGCTATGTTAATGCAGAGAGGTAAAGTGATCGCCTATCCATCTCGACAGCTTAGATCACATGAGGTTAGATATCAAACACATGATTTTGAATTGCTACGGTGATTTTTGCGTTGAAGGTGCGGAGACATCAATTTTGGGAGAAAGATTTTAATTGTATATGGATCATAAGTCGCTAAAGTATTTATTCTCTCAGAAGGAGCTGAATATGAGACAGCATAGATGGTTAGAGTTTATAATTGCTTATCATTTTGATATTTTGTACACACCAAGAAAAGGCAACAAGGTTGCAGATGCAGCTGAGAACATCAAAATGCAGTGTTTGCGATGATAACTAAGTGGAATGATTTAGAAGCATTGACAACATGTAGAGTACAGTGGAGATCTGAAGCTAGGTCTAGTAAGGAAATTGTCGTGTTGTCATGTTTAAAGTTTGACCGGTGATGATCAAAAGGATTTCTTCTAAACAGAATGAGGACCCGTAATAGTTGAACGGTTCAAAAAGTTAAGGGATGGAATAGAGAGCGATGACTTGATGGATTTCGGTCTGAACCAGAATGGGTGGTTGAGGAAGAAAGGAGATTGTGTGTTCCAAATGTTGAGGACTTAAGGAAAGAAATTCTTGGGGAATGTCATCGATTTAAGTTTACGATTCATCCTGGAGGGACCAAGATATATCAGGACATGAAGAGAAGTTTCTTCTGAGAAGGTATGAAGAGGGATGTTGGCTTATGGGTGAAGCAGTGTTTGAACTGTCGATGGGTAAAAGCCGAAAATTAGAAACCAAGTGGGTTACTTCAGCGTTTAGATGTTATAGTTTGAAATTCGAATTCTATCTCAATGGGTTTTTCAAATGGGTTGCCAAGGTCGAACAAAGAAAATGAAAGAATATGGATCATAGTGGACAAATTGACCAAGAGTGCCCATTTTATTCCAGTTAAGTGAACCGGGACAACATCTGTTTTAGCTAAGTTATTTATAAAGAATGTAGTTAGACTGCGTGGAATTCCTAGAAGTATAGTAAATGATAGAGATTCCTTATTCACTAGCGAGCTCTGGAAGAGTCTACAGAAGATTTTGGGAACCAAGCTCAAGATGAGTACTGCTTAGCATCCACAGACCGGTGGGAAAACAGAAAGAGTTAACAAAGTCTTAGAAGATTTGTTACGAGCTTGCTTGATAGATTTTGGGGGATCATGGGAAGACCATCTACACTTAGTTGAGTTTTCATATAACAATAGTTGTCAGGCCAGTATAGGGATGTCACCATTTGAAGCTTTGTTGGAAGGCCGTGTAAATCTTCCGTTTGTTGGTTAAAGACCGGGGATAGGTTGGTTCTTGGTGCAGATTTAGTTAGAAAAGCTTCAGAGAAGATTAAGTTGATTCAAGCTAGGATAAAGGAAGCTCAGGCTAAGTGTAAGAGTTATGCCGATAGAAGATGGAAAGGCTTGGAGTTCTCAGTTGAGATCATGTTTTTGTCAAGGTATCACTGATGACAGGTGTAATTTGATTTGGGAAATCGAGGAAATTGGCACCGAGGTTTGTAGGACCATTTCCTATTGTAGAGAGGACCGGGAAAATCAGATAGAGAGTAGATTTATCAAATAGTTTGGCAGGAGTTTACGATGTTTTTCATGTTTCTCATCTAAGGAAGTGTATTCGAGATCCAGAAACTATCATAGCACCGACTATGTTAGATGACTTAGTAATGGAACCGAATTTGATTATAGTTAGAAAGCCAGTTCGTATAATCGTGAGAGATGAGAAGAGGCTAAGGAACAATACAGTCAGATTAGTCAGAGTTCGGTGGAGTGACGATGAGAGAGACTCTACTTGGGAAACTGAGAGCATGATTTGAGATACTTATCCTAACTTGTTTAATGGTATGTTTTATCTTTACGATTGATTTCGATGAGTGCCTTATTATAATTTCGAGGATGAAATTCAGAGGAGCCTGTAACAACCCTAATTTTGATTAACATTATTCAGTGCATTTAATTAGTTAAATTAAAAGAAATAATGTACATAGTTAAGGGATTGTGATTTGTATAATAAAGGGGTAGACGTGCCTAGTTGAACTAATGAACTAAGGAAAAATAAAATGAATTAGATAAGGGAAATGGATAAGGGCAAGATAGGAATAAGATATATTCTAATACCCTAACCCTTCACACCATATTCATTCTGCACGTTCATAATCAAAACGAAACATAAATAGGCTGGCCACCATTAAGAAGAAGTAAGAGGAAGATAATCTAAATCAAGAGGAAGAAGCCTAATCAACTTAAACCCAAGATCAAATCTGAACTCCTTAACAACAAAGCTAAGGTGAATAATAGATTACATCTCATGTTTTTTATGTTTTCGGTTTCTAGAATCGGGTCTGAATGTTTTTGCAAGTATATTGTCATGTTTTGAATAGTATATATATATATATATATATATATATATATGTTTGTTGATGAATTAGGCTTATTCATATTGATTTTATGACAAGTTTTAATTTGAAAAACCTATGAAATGACATCCAAATGCCTTGCAATTTTAATGTATGTTAGAAATGATATTTTGAAGATGGGTTTCAAGTTTCATAATTTTTTGAATTAGTGTGGATTTATTATTAATTTTCTAGTGAAGAAAATGGTTAATTGGGTTTAAAATTAATTACGGCTATTTTATATTAGCTCTGGGTCAGAAATTTATATACGTTGGAAAACTATTAAAAGTGATTTATGGGAATTTTTAGAGAATTTTCCTAAGTGCTTTAATAAGTATATAGAATTAAGTTAAGGTATGGAACTTAAATGTTTTGTATGTTTATAAAAGGAGAAGGGGCAATTTGCAAATATTTTCCGAATGCGGTAGCATTTTTAGAAAAGAATTTGGAAACGAAATTTGCAACCAATCATATATTGACAAACAAATCAAGTTAGTTGAAAAGAAATTACATTTTTAAGTTAAAAATCAGTTTTTAGAAGGTTTTGCTGTTTCGCCACTTTTGGCAGCACCTTTTGACCACATACTTCTACATTCATCTAGGTCGAAATCAATAAACATGGCATCAAAGACTTGGTATGTAGTGAATTGGACATAGGCAAAAGATATAGAGTTGAAACAAGAGTTTCGAAGGGGTCGAGACCTTATTTTGCTTTCAAAAGAAAATGTGCTTGCTTTGCTTTTGAAAAGAATGCTTTTGAATAAGATAGCTTTTGACTTAGTTAAATGGTTTTAAAGGAAAGAGCTTTCAAAAAAGGCTGCGACCTTGTTTTAAGAAATTGCTTTCGAAAGGGGTCGAACTCCAACTTGCCGCCTTTTACCTTTTCAAGTGTGTCTTTGAAAGGGTTTCTTTGTTTTAAAATTAGAACTGCTTCTCCAATACTTTCGAAGGGATTGGTTTCGATATCATCCACTTCTTTTACTTAGGAAATTGCTTTCGAAAGAGTTGCTTTCAACTTAGTTGTTTTAAGACCCTTTTAATGTTTTGAAAGTTAAACCCCAAAGGTTTTGAAAGGAATGGTTTCAGATGGTTTCATAAGGTTGTTCCACACGTTTTACTTGAACCCAAATGCTTTCGAAAGGTTTGATTTATGTAAAGGACTTAATGCTTTCGAAAGGTTTTTTTGAATAGCGTACTTTAACGCTTTCGAAAGGTAACTAATAAAGGTTTCGAAGGGAAGGGTCCCCAGTATTTTCAGAAGGTGTATGATAAAGGTTTCGAAGGGGTGATTCCTTAATTTTTTTTGAAAGGTTTACCTTAATGTTTAAATAAAAGGTTTCCAATGTTTTCGAAAGGCATGTTTATAGTGGTTTAAAAGAGCACATCTAAGGTTTACAAAGATTTCGAATGAGATATTTTCAATGTTTTCGAAAGGACTATGGTAATGGTTTCGAAAGGTATATTTTGGCCTTTAGGCCTAAGGTTATAAAGTAAAATAGTTTACCTATATCGAAAGGGTACTTTCAATGGTTTCGAAAGAGGATTGTTTAAAGGTTTAAATAAAGGTTTTGATTGTTTTCATCAACAATGTTTTGAGTAAAGTATATACCATAGCAAAGAGGTTTGAGTAAAGCAATAGTATGTTTTCCTTGTTTAAGTATAATTTAAAGGGATCATAACCCTAAGTAAAATGACACGGATATTTGTATACCAGATAGGACTGGTATAAGGTCTCGCCTTATACATTAGATATAGCCCCTAACTAAAGTTAGTCCAAAATTTAAGTGTGTAGGACTTAGTCACAGGTAAACTTAAATGATGGTTACACATAGAAAGGAATACACATATGTACAGAGAAGAAGGATAGGTTATTAGTGGGCCCAAAAAACCATTAGGGTCAGGTGACCCTTGGAAAAGTCAGTTAAGGATGGATCGTCCAGAAGTCTGTCTAACAGATGTTAGATTATTTGTTTATTTTGTCTGGTAGGCCCAAGTCAGCTTAGGGTTAGTAGTTAGCCAAACAAAACTATATTTTTTGGGACAGATGGTCCATTTGTAAACCGTTTATAAGCATATATGATATGGCTATTATTGTTATGATCGGTTTGATTACAAGATTCTGATTTGCAAAAAGATATGTTTTTAAAGGATATTAGTGAGGGGGAACCCATTCCACTCAGTGGCGTGGTCTCACTTAATATCAGTAAACCGAGATGTGATAGTATTATTCATACCAAGCTTTATGTCTGACTCGAATCTTAAACTCTCGGGTTCTAAACATTGATTAGAGTAGATTGAGAGTTGAAGGTTTTCAGGTTTAGTAGATGGATAAATAAAGCTTCAGGAGATGAGCAGGAGGCTGAAAGTAAGCTAATTAGGAGTTGATATTTTTATTTCCACTGTGATGTATTAAGACAACTTTTGTCTATTTAGTACTCTGGTCATCCAAAGGGGCATTTTCAAATGTTGCTCTTGGCATGCTTTGTAATAATTATATTTGATCAAAAACTGCGAAACATTTAGGATTATGTAATAGAATATGAAACATGTTTTATGAAATATAAACGTAAAAGTTGTTTTTTAAATTTGTGTTTTTGTTTCATATTTATGTGCTTTTGATATTATGGATACCATTAACATTAGCATATTTTTTCACATTAAGTTAATACTATAGATGACTATAGCATATGTAGTGCTTAGCTTTAGGCCTTAAGATAGGAGATGTTACAGAATCATTATTCGTTTTTAGGTACGTTCGAAACTTTTTCCAACATACTCGCTCATTCATCAAATCGAATCAATTATATTGCAGGTTCTTTTATTTACTTCTGTTTTATACTCTATGAGTTTATTATAGACATACTATACATGAACAAACACACAGGTTCATATCGGTGATAACTCATTGGTGAATATGACGATGTACATGGAAACGTATTGGACTAATAGACTTATGATTATATACATCTATATGTATCGGTCCGAAAAGTCCATCAACTTTTATGATGCTCCTACTGATTGGGTGCATAGCCCTTAATTGTCTAAGATATGATTTACCAGTGTCATATGATTCAAAATCATATAATAAAATTATTTTCTTAAAATTATAGCTTAGTCTATAATTCCAAAATAACTGTAATAATATTAGATATTTTGTATTTTCCAACGCATCATTTTGTTATGAAAACATAAATACTACATTACGGTTTTATTCCATAACAAATATTCATAATTTTCATATTGAAATATAGTTGTATCTGTTTCTTAGTCAGTACCGAAAAATAGTCATTATTTCATAAATAATATTCGGTGCATTTTACGAAACAATTTTCATAATATGATGTAATGAATAAGTGCTATATGGCATGCTCCTGCTATTTCCGCCATTACTATAACAGCATACAAAATTTGAAGGTCCGTCTCACTTAATATAGTTTATTTATTTCATACTGTAATTAATTTACAGTCGAATGTTCTTTGATCAATTATCCAAAATCCAAAGAAATAATTATCGTAGAAAATAATTTTCTATATGAAATTACGTTTGAAATAGAAACTACATTTCTTATTTCAACGTTAAGTATCAATCACAATTATTACAATTCTCATTTTCGTTGTTTCTTTATGAAGCAGACATGATTATTCACTCTCTTCATCCCAACTGTACCTTAAATCACATATACCCTTGCGCATTCATTTTTCTTTCTAAATGGTCAAATCATTCAAAAAAACCTTACTACAATATCATAATAAACTCTTTACAAAAGCGCATTTGATCATCATTAACATTTAAGTACTTCAATTCCATTGCACTTTATGTAAACTAATCAAACAAACATTCAACGATCAAGTTCTTAGATTTATATTATAGTTTTGGTCTTATGTTACATTTCACACTACATGATCTTTTATGTAATCAATCAAATTGAATAATAGATCTCATAGTACAGTTCATTAGCTTATTTCAAATGAACTATATTCATTGAAGTACCGTACATTACGAACTATAACCATTCACCATATAACATTTATATGTGACCGTATATGGATCAAATATCCATGGCCTTGTATTGCTTTTAAAGTTCAAAATCATAAAACGCAATACATAATATCAACCAAATAAACACGTAAGTGCCCATTTCACAAATGTATTAAGTAGTTATAAAAGTAGGCACTTGCATGGGTATAGGAAACATTAACATTGTTTGAGTAATGGATGGATTTCCTATTGGTTAGAAAACCGCCAAATTAACGGAAGAGTTTGAAAATTTTTTAAGCTAAAAAAATGTAAAAACTAACTAAAACAAAGTGAATAAAAATATGAGAGTGGAAGGCAATTTAGAGGAAAATATCTTCTCATGATCACACAAATCAAGATAATGAAATTATAATCTCTCTTTTTGGTCATTTGTGAATTTAGCTGATGTGTTTATCCTAGGTATGGTCTATTTGCGCTATTAATTAATCCAATATAAACCATAAAACTTTAACACACCATCCAAACCACTTGTTAACTCTCATGAAAATGATAATGAAATTAAAAATAAAATATATTCTATGAATATCTATTTACTATTGAATAGTAATGTAGACCATCAAATTTTGATTCTAAAATCCACTTCATTACCAAAATCATATGTAGATAAAGAGGTAATTTGTGTTTATATTTCTTTAAGTATATCCTATTTGGTGTCAACAACATAGGCTATCAAATTTGAAGTTAAACGATAAAATTTTATTACATCAAAAATTTCCATTAAGCACAAAAGGAGATCAAATGAAATCACTATGTTAATTTTATATGATTCATGAGAGCTTCATCACCCTTAAATTGAAGGGGCTTAGCTTCTCATATTTGAATTCATCATAACATAAAGTGACTTCAACATGAAAGAAGAAAGCTAATTAACATAAACTAAAAAGCTAATCTACATGCATAAAAGATAGAGATCTAAACTACTAACGTAAAAAGAAATAAAGAAGAAAAGAACATGAATTAAAATTACATGTAAATAAACTGCATTAATGAAAGGCTACGAAGCCATTAAAAAGAAAGAAAGTTTATGTTTACATTTTTTGCTACAACGAAACTGAAGAGCAGGTGGTAAGAGCTCTCTTCATGAAATATAAGGGGAATTTATACATGTTTAAAACCCTAATCCATATTTTATAGGACTACCCAAAATGCCCCTTAAAAAGTGTGGCCTTCAAGTTATCATTAGCATGTAATTAATCCCTACAACACGCCTTTAACCTTCATGAACATGTGCATGTGCTTTTAATCTCCATTAGCATTTAATTGTGGTCCATGGGTTAGTGTGTAGGTGGGCTCCTCCATGATTAC
This sequence comes from Allium cepa, assembly GCA_030765085.1. NCBI lineage: Eukaryota > Viridiplantae > Streptophyta > Magnoliopsida > Asparagales > Amaryllidaceae > Allium > Allium cepa. The sequence goes on from CM060941.1 coordinate 517,377,871, forward strand.
GTGAATTCATTTATTTTCATCCTCATTTGTCTTCCATCCTTTGTGCATGCATATATACATGAAACCACTTCCAATATTCACTCAAATTCCTACAAAACAACATTTAAATGTGCAAGTCAAATTTTCTCAAATTAAATTATGCATAAAATTATCATTTTACCCTCGTGTAGATGCATGAATGATGATTTGAAAGCATTTTTTGAAATGTAACATCCAGCCTTTTTGCACGTTTTAAATCGACGATCCTACACACTTCAGACTTAAACCATACAGAAGGACGAACTGTTATGGGGTAAATAAGAAAAAACAGAGAAGAAAAAAACAGAATAGAATCTTGCAGCGGAATGACAAAATATAATAACCAAATAAATAGTTCATGGAGCTGTTTACAAAACATTTGATTATAGTTATACAATACATATCATAGTTTTACATACCAGAGAATAATAAAATGCAGCGGAGCAATATGAACGCAGTGGAACAATATAGTATATAATAATAATAATAATAATACAATCTTCGTCTTCGTCCTCCAGAAATAAGATCTTCAATCCCTGAAATGCTCAGAATAACCTGAGTGAATTGAAAAAAAAACACTCAAGTCAGAACTAATAGATCTTATGTAAGTTAAATCAACGGTAAATAATATGAGTGGAATGGCGTCGGAGATGTTTACGGGATTTGACATCTCATATCCAGTGTCAAACGTGAGTGCAGTAACTTAAGAGATGCTCGGGATTCACATCTCCCAAGGATCCGTTAAACTATTTACTATGTAGTAATATTTCGCTATTATAATAGTGTCTAATAGTAAAATAAACTTACTTTTAAATAGCGTTAAGGGTTACCCATATAGCCCTTAACACGTAATAGTGCCAATAGTCTATACAATACCGTAATACCTCCTAATCGGGAGGCTACTAGAGGATACTCCATAGGTACGACACAAATCAAACTTGTACAAGGCTCGCTAGGGTAGGTGACACGGCACACAAGGCAATGCCAGGGTAGATATACCAATTACTATCCGGACTGGTGGTGACTCATAGCGCACAGCTACCGCCCACCTCGAGCCACACCCCCAAAATCAAAAAAATCAAAAGTGGCCACCGAATCAATCCAAAGTCAGAGTATAATATCGAAGGAGTGTGTCCGATAAGAGGAGCTACCTCACTGGCCCGGAATCGCTCCTGTTTTAGCCACCTTATGCCAACTCACGGGAGTCGGGTCTACGTATATACCTTAATAGAAAGTCACCACAATCCTACTTCATTCTGGAATCTCCACCGCGTACACGGTTGTTAAAGTGATTTTCGAAGTTGGCGGAGAGTATGACAACTTCCGATCCCGGTCTCTTCAACAACCAAACGTTATTATAACACCGCGGTCATTTTAAAATAATTTATACTTCCAACCAGAATAAAATATCCATTTTGAAACAATATATATACGATATCCTTTCCATTTCAAAAACCAAATCATTATGATATCATTTTTATAAAAACCCAAATCAATATAATATCATTTTATTTCAAATATATCTCTTTTCCAAAATAATAACACTTTCAAATTTATAATATCTCGAAACCAAACGCTTGAAATATACCTTTCAAAACATAATACTTTGAATTCCATAGCTTCTATACCATAACTTTCAAAACTTAAATGGTTTGGATATTCAAACAATATATAAAATAAAATAGTTTGAATTTAAGATTACTTTATAAAGTAAAATAATTTCCTCGACTTTACAATTTTATTCACTTTAAATTAAATCTCAATTCATAACTTTCAACTCACTTTCAGTTTCAATAAACCATTTCAATTTCAATATATTTCAAACTTTGAGTATTAAACAATTTCAAACTAAGGTTGGTAATTACGACACAACAATTCAATGTCCTATTATTTAGTTTTGAAATATTTGTATAGTAAATCCATTTTCATTTAAATAAAACTCAAATTACCAATAACTAAATATTTCCTTCAATTTATTTATACTTGAAATATTCATTTAATTCATCATAAATAAAAATCCAGTTATAAAAATCATACCTTTTAAAATTTCAAGTTTAATAAATTTTACATCAACTTATGGAGTTTAATGTTTCAATAAGCTTAGTTTCAAATAAATTTCCAATTTACCTTCCAGTGTTAATTTATTTAAACCATTATAACCTCTATATTAAAGTATGATTTAAATATTAAACCATATTTTATTTTAATAAAATCAAACTCCATTATTAAACTTATTATTATTAAACAAATTTATACATAGCTTAAATACATGAATTTAACAATATATAAAATATTTTTATATATAAACCGACGGTGTTTGTATATAATTTTCTATCCTATGGCCAAGTGATATAGATATTTATCATTTCAATCGTAATTTAAAATAAAAATACGGTTATATCATTTCAAACCGTAATACCGAATGAAATAAAATGCATAACAACTAGCAGTTTGTAATAATAAAAAATACAACATCCATTCATCCAATATCAATCATCAGCCATTTATCACAATCATCGGCCAATTCAAACAATAACATCAACATAAACAGACGATAAACAACAGGTATTTGCTGGTAGTTTATATTCAATAATAAATTAAGTAACAATTTAACTGGTAGTTTATATGCAATAACAAATTAAATAACAATTTAATTCAAATATTCAATTTAACTGGAATGATGATAAAAATATCCCAAACAGCAATAAATAAATTTCTAATCACATCAGAAATTAATTTAACACACATAAGAAATTTTAGAAGTTGTGAGTTGGTTAAAACACTCACCTTTTGAATTTAAATTGAATTTAAATCCAATTTAAACCCAAAATTTGAACAGTCTCAGAATCCATCCAAACTAGCACCAAAATGTCCAGAATTCCAATACGAACCTAGCGGAGAAAATCGTGCGTGAAACGGACCTCGTATGCAATAGTTATTAATATCAGAAGATATTCAATTTAAATTAGTAAATAAAAGAAATAAATGGCATACGTACACGTGGGCCCTCACCCTCTCTCTCCCAAAATGCATAGAACAGCAAACGCGAGACCAATTGAACCCAAGAACATGCCGTCGACCCATTCTTTGACCGCGTCGTGCGCCCACTCGAAGCCACGATACGCCGAGCCACCGCCGTCCCCGAGTCCCCAAATCTCCCATCTACCGACCGGCACCACCGCGACCCTCCAAAGCCATGCCGCCGCCGCCGCCCTTTAGGGTTTTCGAAACCCTAAGTCGCCGATTACGACCCCCACAACCACGATCTGGTCATGCAACCACCTCCAATCCATTCCGGCCATCGAGCACGACAAAACCCCCCAAACAATTTCATGAATTGATGCCGAAAACAAACGCCCAAATTTTGACTTAGACCGCGATTTCTGATCGATCCGATCACTATCTAAAAAAACGAATAGCAGATGTAGGTTTGTATCATTAAGATCTTCGATATATATTTTTCTCTAATTTTTTTGAGGAGGTTAAATTTTTGAAATTGAATTTGATTTTGAAATTGCAATTAGATCTGGAATTGCCTGCCACTGAGATAAGGAGGTGAGGAGGAATTGTACGTACAGGCAATTGACAATGAGGGACGATTAGGGTTTATAACAAGGTATATATGGGTAGGTCAGAAATAGAGACGAATGGACACGATTGGTTTGGAACGTTGAACGATAAATGGCCCAAAAAGCCCGTTTCAACTCCGGAATGAAATTTGGTAAACCATATATCAAAATTGATATTTTTAAATATTTTAAAATCATTGGAACAGATTTCAGGTCCAAATTCCATCATATGAAGAAGTTATGCTAAAATCAACTTATTTCGAATTGATTTCTAGGCGTTTCGAGTCCGTACGATCAAACGACAAGTCCGATCATTAGGAAACTTGGAATTATATAATAATTCACCGTTACGGATCCGATGAAACTAGTTTCATCGAAATCCGAGTCAGTGGCCAAAATGGCTATTTTCTAGTTATTTAAATAAATTAATAATTAATTAATTAAATCAAATTTTCAATTCGACAATTGACAAATTTCATAATTTTTGATTTCTCAATCATTTACAATGATTTAAACAAATTTAAATGTCAATTTAGAGTTGATAAATTTATCAATTTCAGTATTAACCTCGATTTCATTAAATTTAAAATTATGAATTTAATTTTCAATAATTCTATTTAATTTACTTTTCATTCTATTATTCAATTCATTATTATCAAATGGATGAAATTAACATTTGATTCAAAACCTATTACATTGACATTCTCACATTCCATCTAGTTTCAATTAACGTAATATTTAGATATTTAGTTTCATTTATTCGCAATAAATCCAATTATTAAATTTAAATAAATAAATCTTGATTCTCATTCCTATTTATTAAATCAATCATCATCTTAAGGATAAATTTTACACTAGTATATATCCAATTACCCTAATATTTTTACAGTCATCAACTAAATTCATTTTAACACAGTTTTTAATTACGTTTAATTGCTATGGATTTAAATCTAATTCAATAAACCAAATAAATGGGTAAAAAAGTAATGATTATCACCATTTGCCTAATTTAATCCCATTCATACTTTATTGTCAAGTAAAAAATATCAAATTACTTATCTAACATTGAATTTTATCAAATTACAATTTATTACGTATTATTTCATTAATTATTATAACTTTGAATTTATTTCCCAGTTTACAAATTTCAATCAAATAAAACCTTACAATTGTTTCAATTAATAGGGATTTCACTCCAATTGTCAATAGTTAGTTTTAATTACTATTCCTACATTTCATTTTTTTCATTCACTTCATTGTAATTATAAAAAAAAAATTTCTTTCTAAATTTAATTACAAAAATCCTATTAATTTAACCAATTTAGTTATCGAATTTCTGGGTCGTTACACTCTCCCCCACTCAAAACTTTTCGTCTCTGAAAAGGAAGAAGAAGGGAAAGGAAGAATTAAGTAAACAATACATCTTATTCAAAATATTAACCTTATAAACGAGTAAATTTACAAAATTAATTAATTTAAATAAAATATACCAGTTTATAACCATTAAATCTTTTTATACTCAAATTAATAAAGTTTGGAAAACATTTTTCAAAATTTTCTAAGTTCAAAATTTACGAAAAATTTCGACACTCCTTTGTACGGAGAGGCTCGAAAGAAAATATAATATCGAATATAATAATATACAACATATATTTTGCAAAATAATATATATCCCAATATGGGAAAAACAATATAATAGCGTTATAAAACCCTAATCCAAAAACGTACCTATTTGTCAGGCAATTTACGCTTATTTTATGAAACCAAAAGCAGTAGCGATTGTTTCCATAACTTGTATTTCACTTTTGTAATCCAAAGACGTTAATAATTATATAAAATAAAATATTAATTTTGTTTCATCCACTAATCAAACAAAACAATGTCAAACACAACAATCACTTGCAATCACAACATACGACCATCATATGAAGTCAATAAAATCAACCAACCACATATCCATTGCAAACAAAACAAATAGTTGTTTGGGTTCAAAAACTTTAAATCGTACAGAATGGAGAGTAAACTATTAAGTGCACCATTTACTCAATAGTCTTGGATGAAACTAAATAGATTATTCATACATCCAAACAAATTTAAAGTATCCTTACCCCAAACAACAGTTAACCAAAACAAATAACAAATCCAAACAATAAATTAAGTTCATTCTTATTAATTTCATTTCATACTATTTGTTGTTTGATTTCTTTTCTTTCATATAATGATTTGTCTTTTTAATTTACATTTATTTCTTGCAAATTTTCATTTCCATCCATTCATTCAGTGTTTATTTCATTTACTTTCATTTATTACTCGCAATTTCTCATTTTCATTTATTCAGGTCATGCCAGTTTCTTTTTATTGCATTATATTTATTCATTCATTCATTATTATATAACTTAATTTATTTACATTCTGTTGTCCATAGTATTCATATTCAATTCAATTACTTGGTATATTAATTTCATTGAGTTGAGCTTTTAATTACTTTCTTGTAATGCTTACTTTCTATCACAATTTGTTATAGTAATATTTCAATTATACATAAGTTTATAACAACTACAACATCAAATTCTTATTTATAAAAGAATTTCATCAAATACTTTCATTACCTCAAATTTTACTTGTAAAATTTCCCATTACATTTTCTTTTAACATTTTAAATTTTTATTGTTGGTAAGTTATATATATATATGCTTTTAAGGATGTAATAGAAAGTTACACAAGTTTATATTATTTCATTCGATTAACTTAATGTTCAATAATATTATTCTTTGTTTCATAGGTTACAATTTCAAATTTCCTTTAATCCCATTTATAACTTAGCATTAAATCTCTTATTTCCCATAGAGGTTTCAATTATTAGTTGAATTTCATTTCACTACACTAATTGAAACTATTAATTAATGGAAGTTAGGAACTAAATACCAGGTTTAATTTTAAATTATTTTAAAATAATAGATAAATATATACTTACAACTTACATATCCAATTATATTTAAAACAATCTAAAATTTATATTTGTTTATCAAAATAAATCTGCAGTAGAACTACTACCGTGGCCTTCCCACTTTGAAACTCGAAAATGAATATCGATGATGCGTGCACTCATCACCGAAATTATTTTCCAATGACAGAGAGGGGAGTACAGAATTTATTTCTTTTCAAATTTCTTTAAAACAATTCTTTTAAATTATATTGAAATATTCATGTTAGAAAATACTTCTAAATAATATTGTTATTATATTCCCAAAATCATTCAAAAGAAAGTTTCAAAACCCTGGAACTTAGATTCTAAATTTCCAAATTTCATTTATTTCATTAGGAATCTTATTTTCAACTGATATCTAAAATTTTCACTACCTAACAACCAATGCATACAATCAAATATAATCTTTATAAAATTTATTACTTTATATAATAGGAAAAATTATTTCATTCACCTATATTCAAAACAAATATTGTGTCGGTCTGTCCTATTAAGCGTTTAGAAATCCCTATTGATGTCATAGCGTCATATGCACCAACCAGAATCTATAAACGCAAAACGGAACAAATTAACACAATATTACAACCTTTTATAACACTAACAAATACGTTCTCTCATATATATATGCTCAGCGACTTATCATAGGGTATTACTACCCTATTAATAAAGAGTCAGACCCCACAAAGTTAAGTGTCTAATAATAAAATAAACTTACTTTTAAATAGCGTTAAGGGGTTACCCATATAGCCCTTAACACGTAATAGTGCCAATAGTCTATACAGTACCGTATACCTACTGATCGGGAGGCTACCAGAGGATACTCCATAGGTACGACACAAATCAAACTCGTACAAGGCTTGCTAGGGTATGTGACACGGCACACAAGGCAATTCCAGGGTAGATATACCAATTACTATCTGGACTGGTGGAGACGCATAGCTCACAGCTACCGCCCACCTCAAGCCACACCCCCAAAATCAAAAAAATCGAAAGTGGCCACCGAATCAATCCAAAAGGCAGAGCATAATATCGAAGGAGTGTGTCCGATAAGAGGAGCTACCTCACTGGCCTGGAATCGCTCCTGTTTTAACCACCTTATGCCAACTCATGGGAGTCGGGTCCACGTATATACCTTAATAGAACGTCGCCATCATCCTACTTCATTCTGGAATATCCACCGTGTACACGGTTGTTAAAGTGATTTTCGGAGTTGGCAGAGAGTATGACAACTTTCGATCCCGGTCTCTTCAACAACCAAACGTTATTATAACACCGCGGTCATTTCAAAATAATTTATAATTCCAACCAGAATAAAATATCCATTTCGAAACCATATAAATACGATATCCTTACCATTTCAAAAACCAAATCATTATGATATCACTTTTATAAAAACCCAAATCAATATAATATCATTTTATTTCAAATATATCTCTTTTCCAAAATCATAACACTTTCAAATTTATAATATCTCGAAACCAAACGCTTGAAATATGCCTTTCAAAACATAATACTTTGAATTCCATAGCTTCTAAACCATAACTTCCAAAACTTAAATGGTTTGGATATTCAAACAATATATAAAATAAAATAGTTTGAATTTAAGATTACTTTATAAAGTAAAATAATTTCCTCGACTTTACAATTTTATTCACTTTAAATTAAATCTCAAGTCATAACTTTCAACTTACTTTCAGTTTCAATAAACTATTTCAATTTCAATATATTTCAAACTTTGAGTATTAAACAATTTCAAACTAAGGTGGTAATTACGATTCAACAATTCGATGTCTTATTATTTAGTTTTGAAATATTTGCATAATAAATCCATTTCATTTAAATAAAACTCAAATTACCAATAATTAAATATTTTATTCAATTTATTTATACTTGAAATATTCATTTAATTCATCTTGAATAAAAATCCAGTTATAAAAATGATACCTTTTAAAATTTCAAGTTTAATAAATTTTACATCAACTTATGGAGTTTAATGCTTCAATAAGCTCAATTTCAAATAAATTTCCAATTTACCTTCCAGTCTTAATTTATTTAAATCTTTATAACCTCTATATTAAAGTATGATTTAAATACTTAACCATATTTTATTTTAATAAAATCAAACTCCATTATTAAACTTATTATTATTAAACAAATTTATACATAGCTTAAATACATGAATTTAACTATACATAAAATATTTTTATATAATATCAAAAAAAATCAATATTTATTAATCTGTATAATTCTATCCAAAACCATAGGAATCATTTTCAAAATATTTATATATATAGACCGACGGTGTCTGTATATAATTTTCTATCTTATGGTCAAGTGATATGGATATTTATCATTCAATACGTAATTTAAAATAAAAATGCGGTTATATCATTTCAAACCATAATCCCGAATGAAATAAAATGCATAACAACTTGCAGCTTGTAACAATATAAAATACAACATCCATTCATCCAATATCAATTAGCAACCATTCGTCACAATCGTCATCCAATTCAAACAATAGCATCAACATAAACAGACAATAAATAACGGGATTTACTGGTAGTTTATATTCAATAATAAATTAAGTATCAATTTAACTGGCAGTTTAAATGCAATAATAAATTAAATAACAATTTAATTCAAATATTCAATTTAACTGGAATGATGATAAAAAATACGCCAAACAGCTATAAATAAATTTCTAATCACATCAGAAATTAATTTAACACGCATAAGAAATTTTAGAAGTTATGAGTGGGTTAAAACACTCGCCTTTTGAATTTAAATTGAATTTAAATCCAATTTAAACCCAAAATTTGAACAGTCTCAGAATCCATCCAAACCAGCTCCAAAATGTCCAGAATTCGAATACGAACCTAGCGGAGAAAACCACGCATGAAACGTACCTCGTATGCAATAGTTATTAATATCAGAAGATAGTCAATTTAAATTAGTAAATAAAAGAAATAAATGGAATACGTACAAGTGGACCTGCACCCTCTCTCTCCCAAAACACACAGAACAGTGAACGCGAGACCAACTGAACCCATGAACACGCCGTTGACCCATCCTTTGACCGTGTCGTGCGCCTACCCGAAGCCGCGATATGCCGAGACACCACCGTCGCCGAGTCCTCAAATCTCCCATCTACCGACCGGCACCACCGCGACCCTCCAAATCCATGCCGCCGCCGCCCTTTAGGGTTTTCGAAACCCTAAGTCGTCGATTACAGCCCCTACGACCACGATCTGGTCATGCGACCACCTCCAATCCACTCCGGCCATCGAGCACGACAAAACCCCCCAAACAATTTCATGAATTGATGCCGAAATCAAACGCCCAAATTTTGACTTTGACCGTAATTTCTGATCGATCTGATCACTGTCTCGAAAAACGAACAGCAGATGTAGGTTCGTATCATTGTGATCTTCGATATATATTTGTGACGCCCCACCTCTATACCCACGCTAGCCAAGAACACTACGGAGTAGTGCTGTCAACTAGCTCGGAGAATAAGGCTGTTGAGGAGCGACCATCCATGTAATTGCTTATCACACGGTGGCTATAAATAATCTTCGGAAACAAACGTAGAAATAAGCATAACGCAAATCAGTCACAGACATCCATATCACAAAGGCGGAAGAAGATATGAATATATAACTAACACATGAAAGTGTACATCAGAGTAGTGGTCAAAAGATCCACAATAATACAAAAGAATAGCAACACGTGCTATACAAAAGAATACAACTATGAGTCTATATCTCAAGTGTATACAATAAAAACTGCTAATCTAAACAGTTAGCCAAAAGTCAGAGTGATGAATCCCTGGGAAGAAGTCAAGCAGAAGCACCTGTAACATCTCGGTCTGACCCGAGTATTATTTAAGAAAAATAATAAACGGGTTAGTCTAGCTATAAATATCAGATGACAAGATATAACATAAAAGATATGGCATAAACATAAATTATCCATGATGACATACCACTATAAGTATGTAAATAATGATCAACAGAAGATCAATCAATAAGAGATAATCAATATCACAAGAATCTTCTCAAAGATTCGGAAGGGGCATCATACCCCAAACTTGTACTCATAACAAGTTAATGACATAAATTCTAGAAATCAATGCAAGAAGTCCAGAAATCATAGAAAAGAGAAAGAGGCCTATCACATGACGGTCCGAAGACCAAGGGGAGCTACCCCACATGTGTGAATGGAATCACACAGATTAAGGTCCAGACTAACCAAAAAGCAAAATGGTATGTGTGAGTGGAATCACACAAGTGGTGTCTAGTCTAACCTCGCAACAAGAGACATCACACAGTTGGTAGTCTAAAGCATCAGAATGATCGTCATGATCAACGAGAAGTGTCAATTACACTAAAGCTAGTAAATATAGAAGTTTAGCTTAATGTCCCATAACCACTTGCTTAACTTAAATATTTACGAACAAACTGTAAATCTTTGCTAATAAAATTGTCACAAGAGGTTCAATCGAACAAGTCCAAGAATTAACCGACGAAGTGAACGCAAGCGTTTCATACCACTTGTTTTACTAAGTCGTTTAATTAGATTTCTCATCCGAGTGAGGTAAAGGTTTGTATATACTAATAGATTGGAAAACGGTTTAAGAAAAGAGCTTTGTTATTAAAAATAGAGTTGAAATTGTTTGTTAAAAGAGTTTTGATATTTACTACTAGCATTGAAACCTTTATATTATAAAATGACAAAACACAGAAGCAATTGTAGAAACAATCAATCACAAAGATCGCATACGGAGATGTGAATAAAATCCAAGGAAATCAGCTCAATGTTTTTTAGATAAGATCCCCTACGGAGGGGGGGTCCGGGGGGGTGGCAACCCCCCAAGGTGGGGGTGCGGGGGCAACGCCACCGCTTACGGGGTTCGACCTGCCCGGTCAGGTCGCGGGGGTCCAGGGGGCAGCGCCCCCGGCGGGGTGCGGGGTGCGGGGCAGCGCCCCATCCAAAACGGTACGACCTAAGTGAAGAAAAGCGGCCTACGACCTAAAGCAAAATAAGGTCTAACGACCTAAGGGTTCACGCGACCTAACACAATGGCCGAGCGACCTAACTGGAGTTAAGGGAGGCAAGCGACTTAAGGTCCAACGACCTACGACTCAAGCAAGTCGAGCGACCTAGTGTGGAGGGGTCGAGCGACTTAAGGAAGGCGAACGACCTAAGGTCTAACGACCTACGACTTAACAGAGTCGAGTGACCTAAGGTAAATGGTCCAACGACCTAACTTGAACGACTTATCAGGAGCTTAGGTCGGAGACGACCAACGAGATAAACCAGGCCGACTTAGTGGACGAGCGACCTAAGGTAAATGGTCCAACGACCTAACTCGAACGACTTATCAGGAGCTTAGGTCGGAGATGACCTAGGAGATAAACCAGGGCGAGCGACTTAATGTTTGCCTAGAGATTATAGGTCGGAAACGACCTAAGACTTAAAGCTTAACTCGCGAGCGACCTACGGCTTAAGGCCTAACTCGAGAGCGACCTAAGACTTAAGGCTTAACTCGCGAGCGACCTACGGCTTAAGGCCTAACTCGCGAGCGACCTAACTCCGAAGTGCCAATACTTCCAGAATGACCTAAAGCCCTGCGACCTATGGTACTAACTCGCGAGCGACCTAAAGACTTAACTCGTGAGCGACCTAATTCCGAAGTGCCAATTCTTCCATAACGACCTAAAGCCCTGCGACCTACGACCCAGTGACCTTGCGACCTATCACCGAACGAGTCAAGTGGCCAGAACGAGCTAAGTGCAGGAAATTTCCAAAAATGCTAAAGATTGGAGTTTTTCGCCAATCCAATCCAAACCAAAGGCAAATGTGCATGCAAAAGTGATAGGGAATCATTCCCAACAGTCCAATATAGTTATAGACTAGATTTGTGAGATAAAAATCTCACCTTTGCACAAATTCAATGAAGAAGGAGCTTGAAACAATGGAGAAGCAACTACAAGCTAGAATCCAATGTCTTCACTTTGATTTTGGAGTTGAATGATGGATTTAAAGTTGAAACCTAAGCTTGGAGTTTTAATTTCCTCTTCCACTCACCATTAATGCAAAAGCTTGGTTGTTAGGAAATTTATGAAGAGTGAGAAGAAGGAAGGGGGTTTGGGCTTGAGTTATAATGGCAATCTAACCCAAAGTCCAAAGCGGGAAAAGTTAGTGAAATTCTACTAACTCCAAACCTACCAATGTTTATACTTAAAAAGATTGTAAACGGCATTTCGAACTCAATGGAAGTGGTCTCGAGTCCTAATTTGACCGTATGCAAAAAGTAGCTTTTCGGACCAATATCCGATTAACGACAAAATATTTAAATAAAATATTTAAATATAAAATTGATAAATATGCGGGTTGTTACAATATTTTTCTCGAATTTTTTTGAGGAGGTTAAATTTTTGAAATTGAATTTGATTTTGAAATTGCAAATGGATCTGGAATTGTCTTCCATTGAGATAAGGAGGTGAGAAGGAATTGTACGTACAGACAATTGACAATGAGGAACAATTATGGTTTATAACAAGGTATATATAGGTAGGTCAGAAATAGAGATTAATGGACACAATTGGTTCGGACCGTTGAACGATAAATGACCCAAAAAGCCCGTTTCGACTCCAGATCAAAATTTGGTCAACCAATATATCAAAAATTGATGTTTTTAAATATTTTAAAATCAATGGAATAGGTTTTAGGTCCAAATTCCATCGTATGAAGAAGTTATGCTAAAATCAAGTTATTTCAAATTGATTTCAATTAAATTGATTTCTGGGCGTTTCGAGTCCGTATAATCAAACGACAAGTCCGTGCGTTACGAAACTTGAAATTCTATAATTATTCACCGTTACGGATCCGATGAAACTGGTTTCGTCGAAATCCGAGTCAGTGGCAAAAATGGCTATTTTCTAGTTAATTAAATAAATTAATAATTAATTAAATCAAATTTTTAATTTCAATTCGAAAATTGACAAATTTCATCATTTTTGACTTCTCAATCATTTACAATGATTTAAACAAATTTAAATGTCAATTTAGAGTTGATTAATTTATCAATTTCAGTATTAACCTCAATTTTATTAAATTTAAAATTATAAATGTAATTTCCAAAAATTCTATTTAATTTACTTTTCATTCTATTATTCAATTCACTATTATCAAACGGATGAAATTAACATTTGATTCAAAATCTATTACACTAACATCTCACATTCCATCTAGTTTCAATTAAAGTAATATTTAGATATTTAATTTCATTTATTCGCAATAAATCCATTTATTAAATTTAAATAAATAAATCTTGATTCTCATTCCTTTTTATTCAATCCATCATCATCTTAAGGATAAATTTTACATTAGTATATATCCAATTACCCTAATATTGTTACAGTCATCAACTAAATTCATTTAACGCAGTTTTTAGTTATGTTTAATTGCTATGGATTTAAATCTAATTCAATAAACAAATAAATGGGTAAACAAGTAATGATTATCACCATTTGCCTAATTTAATCCCATTCATACTTTATTGTCAAGCGACAAATATAAAATTACTTATCTAACATTGAATTTTATCAAATTACAATTTATTACGTATTATTTCATTAATTATTATAACTTTGAATTTATTTTCCAATTTACAAATTTCAATCAAATAAAACCTTACAATTGTTTCAATTAATAAGGATTTCACTCCAATTATCAATAATTAGTTTTAATTACTATTCCTACGTTTCATTTTTTTTCATTCACTTCATTATAATTATAAATTTTTTATTTCTTTCTAAATTTAATTACAAAAATCCTATTAATTTTACCAATTTAGTTATCGAATTTCACTGGTCGTTACATGAAATTTGGTTTTAAACGTATAAAAACACCCGATTATGACATTTATTTAAATAAAAGTAGAATAAATATGGAAGTAAACATATGCACTTTTACGTGCACATCAAATACCCCTACACTTATCTTTCGTCCTTGAATAAATTAAAACTAAGATAAATCCATTTTCGTAGGAAACATGATTGCATTGAGCGTATCCAACAAGCCATTAAACATCTAGGTGTCCCTAGTAGGACGAGTTTTATCTCTTGAGGGTTCTCAGCGGATATTACTGTAACGAACTGGGATTCTCGACTCTCGAAAATCGACATGATACATCCTCGTGCCGCAAATCCAAGTGCCGAAAAACCCAATTATTAAGGGAAAAAGAAAATAAAGATGGAAAAGAATCACATACGGATGGAATAACATATATTATTTCAATATATAATCTTAGAGCAGAAAATTTTGAATACAATATTAGAGTCTAACCTGATTCAGCCAGCACAGTTTTAAATCCCTATCCTTATAAATGCTGACAACCAAATAAAACAAATGCAGTATATGCAGTGGATAATAGAATACGTCCATATGTAGATGAAGATCTCAAACTCTTCTCTTGAAACTTCAAGTGTCTTCAACTAAACCTGAAACTACTCGGATCTAACTCATGTATTTTAAATACCTGGATTAAGCTTGATAAACTAGCATGAGATAATCGATTTATAAATTGATGCCAGTTTAAAACCTTTGAAAAAAGGGTATCTCATAAGACCACGTCCGTACATAAATATGGACAGGTTTTTACCATATGATAACCAAATCACTTTTATACCAAAATAATTTGATATTATTTCTAATGACATTTCTTTGAAAACGTTTTTCAAATAATATATGAAAATAGCCGAAACTGTTACATCGATTAAATTTGACGGCTTACTAGCTACTTTTTAAAAGTAGATTTTACAACCAAAGGCGTAAAGGCAACATACTGGAATTGAATTTTAAACATGATAAGGAACTAGTAACCATTCAGGCCCAAAAATTTTATGTATAACAATCCTAGTTCACTCCAATGGCTTTACACGGTCTACGTTAGCCTCCGAACTATGTTGTTACACTACCATGGAACAACATATTACTCGACGGCTTTACACGATCTCTGTCAACCTCCATACCTTTCAATTCATACAATATGGAAACATGTGCATACAGGGAACTTCCCTCAATCATACCCTGAAATATGTCCTTCAAATTACATAGTATCCCATACCATTTTTGGGGTATGAGGCTCGTGAGGCTATGCTCCACAAAGCCACACTTTTCTTTTTGCAAAGCCATGGTTTGACCATCATAGCTTCCACTTTTAATGCTACATTGTCGTTCCTTTGATCACTATTGAATTTCATGAACATACAACCTTTGAGCTTGTACGTCTTAGAGAAGGGTGTTAAGCTAAGAGAAGTTGCCTTCTCCGACACCAAACAGATGTACGTTTGTAAAGTAAATGTTTGTGATCTTAGAAATGCCATGTCAGACATTCTTCCATACAAGTTCATTCTAGGACTGAACGAAGTCGAAGGCATTCCTCCTATCTCATCTTGTCGGGAGTTATCCCTAGGATTACTAGTGATTAGTCCTTGGAATCGAAGATTTTCATAATCGAGCACTACTGCCACCATAAATATATGGTATGGTAAATTTCACCTCGAGGGACTAGTGGCAAGCACCCCTTCATCATGAAGATCCTCATCTTCAAAAATCATCATCATGTATTCACTTACGAATGTATACACTGTTCAGAGTGGTTTTCGGATTGGAGTTACTCAAATTCGACCTCGGTTCCTCCAAACCAATCATCGATTAAAAAGATGTTAAGTTCATATGTGATTATCAATCATCAATCAATTTAATTCATATTTTTATACATTAATGGATATCTCATCCAAGTAAACTAATTTACTATCCCTCCATCGGGCCAGTCTAGATAGCCAAGCAGAGCAAGAAACTAGTTTTCCAAACCCAAGCCTAGACACTATCTCTTTGACACCATAAGGCGGTCAAATTATTTGATCAACTCTAAGTCATTAAACCTTTAATCATTTCATAAATCCTTCAAATTACCTAAAAAATAATTTATTAATTATTTGAAAACATCTTCAAAAGATTCAAAAAAGAATAGTTAATTTTAAAACTATATTTCAAATGTTATAGAAAAGTGCTGCGGAAAGTGCTTTTTAGCTATATTGGTCAAATCACTTTTTATTATTTGGAAATTCTTTTTTATAACTTAAATCACTTTTAAAACATTTTAAAATTTTATAAGATTATTCCATATTTTTAAACAATTTGAAAACATCATTTTCGAAGAAATCCAATTTTGGATTCCAAACTATAAATTCGGGATTTTTCAAAAACTTGCTTTACTCATATTTCAAAATTTACTTATCGAAATATCGATTTTTTTTCTTGCTGGAAAACTATGGAAACAATAGTGTAGAAAATTCTTATCTCAAAGAATTTCGAGCTAAATTCCATTCTGTACACTCGTTTGACTTTTATGGCGCGAAATCGCGAACTGCCGTTACTTGACGCGCCCGTTTTTGACTAAACTTTCATTTGCCTTTCAAACTTTATCAAAACACTTTCATATGGTTATAAAACATATATAAATCATTTTTAAACATTTAAACCAATATTTTTCCATATTAGATCTACTTTTCACTTTTAAATCATTTCATAATATTATTTTGCTATAATATTCATTTTCAACCTTTTTTAAATTTTCAAAACCATTAAGAGGCTAAATAAACTCCATACACATATTAATGCATTCATTTCTACTAATTAAACATTTTATTATGATTTCTCATAATTTATCACAACCAAGTTATCAACCATATCAACATCCATAAAATCAACCATACAATCATTCAAGTTATCAACCATTCACACAAATCATTAAGAGATTAAATGGTCATATTATTATACTTAAAAATAGTTATAGAAATTATTTATTATAAAAAAACATTGATTACTCACCATAATCAAACCAAAGTTCCTACCAACACCACAACACTTCATCTAAATCATTACTAAACTTCACTAATACATCACTAAACAACTCAACCATGCTTTCGAAGTGCTCGACCACCATTAATGCCTCCTCCTTGCTCACGGCCCATGCTCCCACAACCTCCAAACTCTCGGCCTCCACCACCCAAGCACCTTCACTCACGGTCAAGTTCCATTAAAGAAGAGAAGAGAAAGAAGTTAATTAAGAACAAGTTAGAGAGTAGTTAGCAGATTGGTGCTTAAGCACTCTACTATTTTTAACCCTCTCACCTCTCTTAAAGAGGAGAAACCATTAGAGACCATTAAGAAGCTCAAGAATGGTGAAGAAGTAGAAGAATGAATTTGTGAAGAATGAAGGAGGATATGGGTGGGTATTTACAGGAAAAATTTGTGAAAAAATATCTAAATGTGCATGGACCAAACTACCCTTAGCCCACTCCATTCCCATCACATCATAATACACGTTAATTACCCCCCCTCCATATGCTCCATCACATCATCCACTTCATGTATGCATATGTTGACTTATGTATGCTTAAGGAGGAAGCTTGCGTAAAATATCTAATATACATATATATATATATATATATATATATATATATGTTTAAGTGTAAATGTGTATATTTATATGTTTACGTGTATGTTATTTTGTGAATTTATGTGTTATATATGTGTGCATGACATATAAACAACGTTGCATTAATTCCGAACAACTTTCATTCAATAAACCTTTGCCAATCGAAGAACCGATTCCTAGTCACATTTTCATTTATAACAAAATGCATATATTTGTAAAAAAAATTTGAAAATAAATTTATTATCATTTTAAATTAATTAAAATTATCGCATTTAAATTATAAAACCAAATAAATCAATATTAACTATTATTTACAAAAATTGCTATTATACCGATAAAGCGATATTAATTTTCTTATGTTTTCAAACAGATTATACATCTCTTTATAAAACCATTATAAATTATTTATTATCACTTTATAACTATTTAAAATTAATTATTATCATTTAAAAAACAATTATTTAAATAATTATAATAATTATAATAATTAGTAAATCATTAAATCTTAATTTAAAATCATAATTCAATATATTAAATATAAGGGCATCATTGAGGATGTCATACGTACTTTTAATTTCCAAAATAAATAAATAAATTTTATTTCATATTCTTGTTTAATTATAGAAATAAGTGTATGTATCAAGCTCCGTACATGAAGTTTTATGATTATAGAGCTGTTTATTGATAAAACAGTTTTCGGTCATTTTATCGATATATTTGCAAAGGAAATATTTTTCTGTAAACACTTATCACCATTATTATTTATTGTGCAAAACATCATAACTTGTGTTTTAAAACCTTATATTAGAATATTTAAAAATAATTATAATTTATCAAATTGATAAATTAGCAGGCCGTTACAGACTTCCCACTTAAAATAATTTCGTCCCCGAAATTATCCAAAACAAACAAAAGGTATTTGCCTAAATTTTTTTTACTTTTAAACTTACATGCATATGATATACATAGATCATCCATACACAATACCTTATTCGATCTACTATTCGAATCCACAACTTTACTTCTGAACTAGTATTGATCCTTCGATCCTCTAGTGCGGACACTGATCAGGCTTCTTGATTAGAAAACTTTGTTTCCCTTACTTAGCCCTTAATTTTGATAGAAAACTCAAGTACCAATCATAAAACCTTATCAATGTTCGTCATCAAGAATCGATTGGTAAATCCTTTTTCAGAATAGTGTAAACACCTCAAAGTTCTATACTCGAATCTTAGATCAGAATCGTGTGAGAAAATGATCTACTTACAACTTATTTCACTTTTTCTAATCTTGATGAAAACATCTCACAAACTTTTATTTTCATTTAAATGCCTTTATAAATCACTTCTTTCACCTTGGTTATATAATTTTTTATTTGTTTATAAAATCCATTTTATAAATCCCTTCATAAAATCATCTTATATTAACTTACTTCATTTCAGATTTTATAATTCTTTTCCAAAATACCTAAAATTTAGTTTCTCAAAATTTATATAACATATCTTTCGTATCCACATTTTACAAATTTATTTGGTAAAATGCATTTTTATGCTACATGCTTATTTTATTATCTTGTACGAATTCATAAAACTCTATCACATACTCTTATCAAACATCTTATAATCAAATCGTGAAACTTAATTCACAAGATGTTTTTTCAATCAACAAATGATAATAACTAAATATTATTATTCACTTAACCATAAACTGACACACACAAATGTCTTCTTCTTTCAAAAGATATTCCGTTATACTTAAAATATAATCCTTTTAAAACAGTGTGTCGGTTGTTTAGTTTAAGTGTTCAGAAATCCCTATCGATAACCATGATCAAGCGCATCGACAAGGATCTACTAACCACTCAATAGATAAATCAACACAACATTTTTATATCAAATAATAAATACGCGCTCATATATATAATACTCAGAAAACTCATTCTAGGGTGTTAAAACCCAATCTCTAACGAATCACTCATTCTAGCTTATTACTGACCCTTTCTTTAATGATTTTTACCCCAACAAAGCCTAGGTGTTTGCTCAACCTAAGCTCTGATACCAAATGTAACGAACCAGGATTTTCGATCCTCGAAAATCGACATTGATACATCCTCGTGCCACAAATCCAAGTGCCGAAAAACCCAATTGTTAGGGAAAAAGAAAATAAAGATAAAAAAGAATCTCACACAGATGGAATAACATATATTATTTAAATATATAATCTTTAGAGCAGAAAATTTTGAATACAATATCAGCGTCTAACCTGAATTCAGCCTGGATGGTTATAAACCCTTGTCCTTATAAATGCTAACAACCAAACAAGACAAATGTAGTATATGCAGTGGATAATAGAATACGTCCATACGTAGATGAAGATCTCTAGTTCTCCCCTAGAAACTCAAAGTGTCTTCAACTAAACCTGAAACTACTCGATCTTACTCGAGCATTTTAAATACCCGGATCAGGCTTGATAAACTAGCATGAGATAATCAATTTATAAATTGATGCCAGTTCAAAACCTTTGAAAAGAAGGGTATCTTATAAGACCACGTCCGCACATAAAATACGGACAGGGTTTTACCTTATGATAACTAAATCTATTTTATACCAAAATAATTTAATATTATTGCTAATGACATTTCTTTGAAAACGGTTTTCAAATAATATATGAAAATAGCCGAAATTGTTACACTGGTTAAATTTGACGGCTTACTAGCTGCTTTTTAAAAGTAGGTTCTACAATCAAAACTGTAAAGGCAACATATTGGAATTGGATCTCCAACATGATATGGAATTAGTGACCATTCAGACCCAAAAAATCCACGTATAATAGTCCTAGTTCACTCCAATGGCTTTATATGCTCTCCGTCGTCCTCCGAACTATACCGTTACACTATTATGGAACAGCTTATTGCTCGGTGGCTTTACACGATCTCCGTCAGCCTCCATACCTTTCAATTCATACAATATAGCAACATGTGTATACAGGGAACTCCCCTCAACAATAGACCAAAATATATCCTTCATATGACATGGTATCCCATACATTCCTAGGGTGTGAGGCTCTTGAGACTACGCTCTACAAAGTCACACTTTTCTTTTCGCAAAACCATGCTTTGATCATCACAGCTTCCACTTTGAATGCCACAATCCAATTCCTTTTATCACTATTGACCTTCATGAAAATACAACCTCTGAGCGCATATGTCTCGGAGAAGAATGTTAAGCTAAGAGAAGTTTCCTTCTCCGCCACCAAGCAGATGTACGTTTGTAAAAGTCAATGTTTGTGATCTCAAAAATGCAATGTCAGACATTTGTCCATACAAGTTCGTTCTAGGACTGAACGAAACCGAAGACACTCCTCCTAAATCATCATGTCGGGAGTTATCCCTAGGATTAGTAGCGATTAGTCCTTGTAATCGAAAAATTTCATTGTAGAGCACTACTACCACCATAAGTATATGGTATGGTAAATCTCACCTCGAAGGACTAGTGGCAAGCAGCCCTTTATCATGAAGATCATCATCTTCAAAAATCATCATCATCCTCATGTCTTCACTTCCGAGTGTATACACTGGTTCGGAGTGGTTTTCGGATTGGAGTCACCCAAATCCGACCTAGATTCCTCCAAACCAATCATCGATTAAAATGATGTTAAATTCATATGTGATTATCAATCATCAATCAATTTAATTCATCTTTTGTTTCATTCATGGATTCTCTTATAAATATATTCATTAAATTGTTACTTTCTCTTTTTCAGAGTATATGGAATCATTAAGCCTCATTTATCAAATCATTTGGTAAATTTAAACCATTTTAATCTTGGAATAATTCCAAATCAATTCACCTTTTATCTAGGAAAACATTTCCAACTCATTTCTATGAAATCAAGTTGTTTAAATTTGGAAAATTATATCTTTATACTTTGAGAAATTTTGAATAGAGTAAACTAAATTTACTATCCCATCTGTTGGGCCAGTCCAGATAGACAGGGAGCAGGAAACTGGTTTTCTAAATTCCAGCCTAGACACTATCTCTTTGCCACTCATAAGGCGGTCAAATTATTTGATCGACTCTAAATCATTAAACCTTTAATCATTTCATAAATCTTTCAAATTACCTTAAAAATACTTTACTAATCATTTGAAAACAATTTAAAAAGATTCGAAAAAGAATCGTTAAGTTTAAAACTATATTTCAAATGTTATAGAAAAGTGCTGCGGAAAAGTGCTGTAGAAAGTGATTTTTAGCTATATTGATCAAATTGACTTTTTATTATTTGAAAATTCATTTTTATAACTCAAATCACTTTTAGAAAATTTTAAAAGATTTATGAGATTCATTTCATATTTTTAGATAATTTTAAAACATCATTTTCGAAGAAATCCAGTTTTGGATTCCTAACTATAAATTCGGGATTTTTCAAAAACTTGCTTTACTCATACTTCAAAATCTACTTATCGAAATCTCGATTTTCTTTCTTGTTTGGAAACTATGGATATAATAGTTTGTAAATTATTATCTTGAAGAATTCTATTATGTACACTCGTTTGACATTTATGGTGTGAAATCGCAAAATGTCGTTACGCGGCGTGCCTGTTTTGGACTAACTTTTCATTTACCTTACAAACTTTACCAAAACACTTTCATATGTTTATAAAACATTTATAAATCATTTTCAAACATTTAAACCAATATTTTTCCATATTAAATCTATTTTTTACTTTTAAATCATTTCATAATATTATATTATTATAATATTCATTTTCAACCTTTTTTATGTTTTCAAAACCATTAGGAGGCTAAATAAACTCCATATACATGTTATATGCATTCATGTCTATTAATTAGCCATCTTATTATGATTTTTCATAATTTATCACAACCATGTTATCAACCATATCAACATCCATAAAATCAACCATATAATCATTCAAGTTATCAACCATTCACATAAGCCATTAAGAGATTATATGGTCATATTACCATACATAAAAATAGTTATATAGGTTATTTATTACTACAAAAAACATTGAGTACTCACTATAATCAAACCAAACTTCCAACCAACATTCAAGTCACCACAACACTTCATCTAAATCATTATTAAACTTCACCAATACATCACTAAACAACTCAACCATGCTTTCAAAGTGCTCAGCCACCATTACTACCTCCTTCTTGCTCACGGCCCATGAACCATCACCTCCAAAGTCTTGGCCCCCACCACCCAAGCACCATTAAAGAAGAGAAGAGAAATAAGTAGATTAAAAATAGGTTAGAGAGTAACCAGCGGATTGGTGCTTAAGCACTCCACTATTATTAACCCTTCGACCTCTCTTAAAGAGGATAAGCCATAAGAGACCATTAAGAAGCTCAATAATGTTGAAGAAGTAGAAGAATGAATTTGTAAAGAATGAAGGAGGATATGGGTGGGTATTTATGGGAAAACTTTGTTAAAAAATATCTAAATGTGCACGAACCAAACTACCCTTAGCCCACACCTCTCCCATCACGTCATAATACACGTTAATTATCTCCCCTCCAAGTGCTTATACACTTAATCCACTTCATATATGCATATGTTGACTTAAGTAAGATTAAGGAGGAAGCTTGCGTAAAATATGTTATATAGTTTATAATACACACACACACACACACATACATATATATTTAAGTGTAAATGAATATATGTATATGTTTATGTGTATATTAGGGCGTGAATTTATGTGTTATATATGTGTACATGACATATAAACAACGTTGCATTGGTTCTAAACAACTATCGTTCAATAAACCTTTGCCAATCAAAGGACCGATTCCTGGTCACATTTTCATTTATAATTTAAATTACATATATTTGTAAACAAAATTTTACAATAAATTTATTATCATATTAAATTAATTAAAATGAACGCATTTGAATTATAAAACCATATAAATCAATATTAACTATTATTTAAAAAAATTACTATTGTACCGAAAAAGCGATATCAGTTTTCTTATATTTTCAAACTGATTATATGTCTCTTTGTAAAACTATTATAAATTATTTATTACCACTTTTAACAATTTAAAATTAATTGTTATCATTTAAAAACAATTATTTGGATAATTGTAATAATTATTAAATCATTAAATCTCAATTGAAAATCATAAATCAATATATTAAATATATGGGCATCATTGAGGGTGTCATACATACTTTTAATTTTCAAAAATAAATAAATAAATTTTATTTCATATTCTTGTTCAATTATAGAAATAAGTTTATGTATCAAGCTCCGTGTGACGTTTATAATTATAGAGCTTTTTTTTGTCGATAAAACGTTTTTTGGCCATTTTATCGATATGTTTCCAAAGGAAATATTTTTTTTGTAAATACTTACTACCATTATTATTTATTGTTCAAAACATCATAACTTATGTTATAAAACCTTATATTATAATATTTAAAAATAATTATAATTTATCAAACTAATAAATTGGTAGGTCATTACAACTAGCCATAAAATCAAAATGCAATATGAAAAATTCCTAAATGCAAGATTTATTTACAAAGATATGAATGCAAGTTTTGAAAATATTTAAAAATGAAGAATTTACTTTTAAATTGACACGAGTGAGTTAAATATATGTTCCAGTCATTATCAAAAAAATTAAGTCATTTTACTTGTCAAAACTTCAAACAAAAATTAAGTTATCATCATAATTAGACTATAGTTTGGCTAGTTGTTTCGATTGGTAACATAGTGCAAGTATGAAATGGATCCTATAGTTGATTATCTAAGTTTTTCAAAGTTGTATTTTTCTCTTTTGAAAGACAAATCGCATCAAATAAGTGAAAATGGTGCTTGGATTTCAATTGCTTTCTCTCTCTATTTTAAAAACTATTTACATTATTATTATTTAATACCTAACTGAGATAATTTGAGGCCAGATATACTGATCATGCACTGCCTTTCTAACTTACGTGAGAAGAGTACAGAGCGTGGTGAGTGTACACACTTGAATATGTACACATGACTCTAGGTGGTAATTTTTATTAAAAATTTATTTACATACATCTAACTCGGATAAACTAAGGCCAGATATACCGATCATGCACTGCCTTTTGGGCTTACGTGAGAAGGGTATAGAGCATGGCGAGTGTACACACTTGCGTGTGAACACATGACCCTAGGTGTTTCTTATTTTTATAAAAACCATTTGTTGTTATATATATATATATATATATATATATATATATATATATATTAAGAGAGAGTTTTGCAAAATCATCCTAGCATCACTTAACTTAGAAGATTAAAAAAATATTACAGCCTCTACTTTAAATCAACCACTCTTTTAAACAAAGATTTCAATTATGATATAATTCATAATTATCACCCACGAATCTTCCTATATACTAGTTAAACCAACGTTAATTATGATCAATTTTTTATTTTTATTTTTTTTAGATAAATAAATTTTCAAAAATTTCAATTTAATAACCCAAAAACCTATTCTTATCTTTTAGTGTTCCTTCAAAAATAAATTAAAATGCTGAAAAGATATTTTGTTTTGCGAATATTTTTATAAGTTTTGAGTTTTGTAAAGAAAATGCGAAAAATAAACCCGAAAAATCAGAAATGAAGATGAGACTCCTCCCACACTTAATTTTGACTGTGTCCCCACAGTTAACCCAAGTGAAAGGAGAAAAAAATATAAAAAAATATGACCTATATTTACATGAAAATGAAAAGATTATTATTTACATGACATTAGAAAATATACCGTTATAGAGTAAATGAAACGGTCTTCCAAAGACCAATTCATTTGTCTCATCAAGTATGAGAGACATAGCTTAAGCACAGAAAACCAAACCATAAAAGATTTCAAAGTTGAATGTTAATTTGGAAAAACGAATGTTGTTTTAGTAAAAACGTATGAGTTGTTTTATTTTCGAAGATTTTTAGGGTAGATAGAACAATTGGTTGAGGTTCAAGTTTAGTTTCATCAAATTTAAATTTAAACTCATCATTGTATTCTTCAAAATTATTGATTTTAAAATCAAAATGATGTTTTAAATATATCCCTTTAGAATTCAACAACTTATCTTCGAAAAGTCCAAAAATTTGTGTTCCCTAATCCTTTGGTGAATTATTCATAACTTTATCATTTTCAAGGCATGAAGCTGCTGTTTGAAATTTGTTTTGGTTAGAAAAAGGAAGATCGGATTTAAAATCGAGTTTCTCACCCTCCAAAGTGTTGAAATTTAAATCAATTACCGTACATTCAACAACTTCATTAAGATTGTCATTTTCAATTTCAAAAATTATTATTTGAAAATTGTCATTCTTGGTAAAAAAAAATTGGATTATCACTTGACTCGTCACACGTCGGGATTTGATTTTGTTTCTCACGTTGTTTCATATATGTTTCAAACAACAAATCTGTGTGATTTTTCTGAATTTCATCCAATTGCTCAACAAAATCAAATTTATAATTATTAATTTGATAATTTTCAATATCAAATTATTGTGAGTAAAAATTGTCGCCATGATTAAAACTATTCCCATTGCCAAAATCATTTAAACAGTTGTTTCCGATTTCATTGATATTGAACTTCATTTTGGAATTCGAAATTGAATTGGCATGGGTTATAATCAAAATTATTTGAATTTTGAAGTGAATTCATATTGTATTATTTTGAAATCCTTAACTTAGGATATTGCACAGATGTGAATTATTCAAATTATATATCATTTGATTTTGTTGTTCAAGTAAAGACCAAATCATTTCAATACTATTTTCAAGAGTTGAGGGTTGGTCATCATTTTAAAATCTTTGTGGTGCAAAATACGAGTTATTTGTAGAATAGTTGTTATTAAAATATACATAAGAGTTTGATGTGAAACTATGGATTATATTAATTTTCACAATCATTATAACATTCTTGCGAGTAAGAAAATTCGGACATTTTCGAAAATGTTTGTTTCAAGGAAAGTATTTACCAAATAGAATTTATTTTTCAAAAGGGAGATTCAATTTTTATTTTGTTTTTTTCAAAAAAAATTCCTTTTTTAATTTCTTAAAAGATTATATATTTTTTTCTAAAAAAACTAACTCAAAATTTATTTTGGATTTTCAAAAGTAAAACACTTGTTTTTTTTGGATTTTTTTTATATTTTGATTGAAAATTTTCAAAGGAAAAGGTTTAATTTTTTTTTATATATAATTTTGTATTAAACAAGAACGTTAAGTAAAATGTACAATTTTTTTAAGTTCTAGATTTTGTTGTTTTTTTTTAAAATATACATGAACTAATGCAACTAAATGAATGCAAGGACTTAATTACAAATTTTCTGTACTTAGTGGCTCCTAACCCAAATTTGTATAATTGCACCGTCTTAATTCAAAACGATAGTTTTTAGTTAGGTAACGGACAGGAGTTATTGGTGCACCAAGAATCACCGTAGCAATGTAGTCGAAGGTTTAAGCACCTTCAGAGAAACCATCACTATAGTATTTATGAATCACCGTAACATTTATAAATAGTTATTGTTCTGCCGTAGACTAGACACCAAGAAAATAAAATGTTCAAAGAAGACAACTCATCAAGATAAAATTAAGCCCTATGTGAGCTCATGACTCTCTTAAGTCTAAATCTAACCATTATTATTAGTCAATTTCTAAGATGATATGCAATTTGTGGGCTAAGAAAGGGGTGATGAAATCGTCCACCTAATGTGGATTTGGGTATTGCCCTTAGAAAACAAAATAAGATGATATGAATGCAAAAAAAAAAAAATTAAACGTGATTTTAATACTACGAATGAAATTTGTTTTTGTTTTGTTTGTGAAATTTTTTAAAATACAAGCAACCAATGTAAAGCAAATAAAAAGAAGAGATGAGATTACGATATCAGAGTGTGTAGAATCATTAGCAAATTTATTTTAAGTGAAATTTTTTTATATAAGCAAGCAAAGCAGTTTTTAGCAAGCAAGTTTCCTTGCCCGTTTTTCTTCTATTTGCAACCTGAAAATGTGTTAAAAACGATTTTTTTAAGATAGAACAAAAACAAAAGCAAGTTTTTTATCCTTTAACCAATCCAAATGAAAACGAAAATCTTTTTTATTTTCTTTTTTTTTTAAAGACAAGCTAAAACAAAATTAGAAAACAAACACAAACAAAATTCCCAAAGCACCGTTTATCCTAACCTGGTTGGGAGCATCAAATTTCTGTGCTGGGCTGGCTAACCTCCCTCCTGTCTGTGGTCGGACCAAGCAAGTTGGAGGCTCCTTCTATCCCTTCGATTTCATCAGGGCTCTGGAAAAAAAAAAGAAAACTTCCCAAAGCAAACTCAAACAAAATTCAAAAAAAAAAAATTAGAATCCAAACTCAGCCCATAAACAGGCCCAACCATAACCCAAAGCAAAATAAAATATATACCTTTTTTATCGTTCACACCCAGAAAAATCACAAACGCTACACGCAAATAAAATCAAATTTCCTTTTTTTTTTTTTTTTTTCAAATTTCCAAACTTCACAAATCTTGTTCCATAATTGCCTTCGAAAACTCCAAATTTCAGCAATAAAAAATTCCTAAAACTTGAATGTGCTCGGTCACGGGTGAAGCTTGGTTGGAGATGGGTTTTGCGTTTATGGGATTAGGTTTTGGCAATTGGAGATTTCTAGCGATTGGGGATTTCGTGGTGGTTCAGACGTCGCAGTTGTGGTGGAGGGTTTGCGGCGATCGATTGTGGATTGCGCTGGTAGTGGATTTGGACGGTTGATGGTATGTGAAGTGGTTGTCGAAGACAGTGAAGTGTTTGGTTCAGGAAGAGATGGTCGTGGTAGTAGAATGGCAAGGTGAAGTAGTGCTTCAGGTAGAAGGTGATGGTTTTTTGGTTGAAGAGGCAGTAGAGGGAATGTTTGATGGTTGATGTTTGCAGATGTATGGTGCTGATATTGCTGTAGGGAGGTGTGTGATGTTGTGGAGGAATTTGACTAAACTGTTGGGTGGTGATTGGTATTAGTGGGCGGATGTTGGTGATGTATGGAATTGAAGTGAGTGTATTTTGGATGATGGTATGTTGGTGATTTATGGTAACGGTGGAAGTGAAATGCAGCAGTTTTTGTTGAAGGCAAGGCGGAGAATGGCAGTGGCAGTTGTGAAGTTTGAGATTAAGTGGTTGATATGGTGGTGGGCAGCAGTTGACAGTTTGTTGAGGTAATGCAGTGATTATGATGGTGAGGGGAAGCAGAGATGAGGTGATGCAGAAAATGCAAATAGAGGATGGTGTACGAGTTGCTAATTTTGAGGTGGGAAGAAATGTAAACAGATAAGAGAAATAATATGTAACAAACAAGAGGAGTTTGGTTGAATAGCTGCTGTGATGGTGTGGAGGATATGTGGGTGGTTTCTTGAAGGCAGATTTCAGTGGACAGAGGGGAGTATGAGGCAGCAAATTGGCTTGTTCGGATGGTGGAAGACTTGGAAGGAAGAGCAGTTTGAAATGTGAATTGTAAAGGTCAGTGAAGTTGGCAAGGCAGTGGGACAGTGGCAAGGGGTAGAGGAGTTGATGGATTATGAAGCGTGTGGTGGCAGGAGTTGTAGGATTATGAGCAGAGTGATTGTAAGGATAGGGGAGGTTGTATGCACGGTTAGGTGTTGTGTACAGATATGGATAAAAGTGTGTGGCATAGGTGGATGTGCACAAGCAGTTTTGAGTGGGCAGAGGAGTTGAAGTTGCATAGAAGTTCTGTTAGATGGTTGATGGTAAAAGTTGCACAGGAGTTTTGATGTGCATGCAGGGGGCAGAAGGCAGTATGGTGGATGGATGATTGTATTGACTGTGTGGTTGAGTTGGATGGGAGACGAGCAGTATTTTGGAAGTGGAGTTGTTATATAGCTGATGTTGGTTGAGGTAGGATATGTGCGGGGGGGGGGGGGGGGGGGGGGGGTAGTGAAGAGGAGGATATGTGCAGGGGGGGGGGGGGTAGTGAAGAGGTAGAAGAAGTGTGTCGATGAAGGCAAGTGGAGCAACTGGTTTAGCCGAGTTTGTGGAAAGAAGGCTATTGAAGTCGTTTTGTTTGGGGGTATTGGCAGTAGTGGAAGTCGTTTGTTTTTGGAGAGGTTGTTAAGAGCAGAGAGAGGAAGTTGGTTTGTTTGACAATTGCAGGGTTGAAGGGTGACAGGTTCAAGCGATGTTGGTCAGTGGAGAAAAGCAAATTGAAAAGTGATGTATGGTTAGTGGTAGTACTGGGATGGTTGCAGTTGATTCACAGGTAAGAGGAAGTGGTTGGGGTATGAGGTAAGGAGATTGTAATGTGGAGTTGCCAGTGGGTCGTGAGGTAAAATAATGTTGAAGGTTGGCAGTGCAGATATGACAGAGGAGTGAAATAGCGAGGCAGAGTTGTAAAATGTAAAATGTTGTAGTGTATATTGAGAAAATGTAATGCAAAGTAAAAATAAATGAAACATATTTTTTTTCTTTTTGAAATGAAATTATGTTTATATATATTTTTTATATGCAAATGCAATTAGAAAAACAATAGGCAAACAAAGCACATGAAAGCAAAAATACACAACAAATAAAGCAATTTTAAAAAAAATGCAATTCAACACAAAAAATGAAATGATATTAAATAAAAACTAGCGTATGGCCCATGCTACGCATACTGACATTTATTTAGTTCATGGTCGCATGTATCATTTTTTTAAATTAGTACTATGATCACTTTTCCATGTATTTATTACTTTTATGTAGCACAATTGCATAAATAATATGTGTACCATCAGTTTGTTTTGCTAATTCTAAAAGATGGTAAGTAAAAAAGTCATGTATGGTTTTGAATTTATCTTAGTTTTGATGGGTAATGAGTTTCAAAGTATGTAAGAATGAATTTGACTCCATACCCTTGACAAATTAATGAGAGAATTATTTGGACAATTTCTATAAGGTTGCACATTAACATAATCCAACTAACCTTTTTAAATCCATACACAATTAGGGATGAGATGGGTTAGAGCGGATTTTTCATGTCATAGACCCATCCTGGGTTTTCTAAACTTCGATCCGGACACGCCCCGTAAATCATTCTCAGGTCTGAATTTTCGTCCCAAAACGTAAAAGGATTAGGGTTGACCCGCCCATCGCAAGACCCCGATGAGGCTTATATATTCATTCGAAATTGTGCCTAGTGTGCATATATTTATTTATTTTCTTTTTAAGATGGATTATATTAAATGATACACTAAATATAAATAGATATGTGTTTGCAATGATAAATGAAGATAATAAAAATGAGTGTTCAAAAACAGTAAAAAAATGTATACATAATATAATTACCAATCATACAACTTAATACCATACAAATCCCATAATGTATTCAAGGACTATAATATTCATGTTAAAATAATTTATGTCTAAAATGATTGACAAATCATCACTATTATATAAAGTGATTTTATGAGGTTTTGGTAGTGCGGATCGGGTTAGGATAGGTCAAACAACCCAATCCTAGATCCTGAGTTCTCAAGAATGGACCATGGATCTACTCGACCAAGTGATCCAATTGGGTGGGTTTTGGCAAATCAAAATAGGGACGGGTTTACCGGGTTTAGACCCTTGACCTGCTGCATTGTCATCCATGTACACAATATATTTATCATCATCGACAGGCAGATATTTGTATACCTTGAATACCTCAAATTTAAATATAACCGTTTAACATATTAAAAATAGTACTTAAGCCTATGTGGTCGGTATGTGACTAAAGTCAAATAAGGAATAAGGTATACATCCAATGTGATCATAATATGAAATAACTTATGAATACATGTTAATGTATTGAAATTTGTGAACATGCCTTGTTGGTTTATTATTGCATGTGTCTATAAATTGTAATTGTGGCGAATTTTTTCAGATTATGAAAATGTTATTTTTAGATGATTGTATAATATGAGTATGCAGGTGGAAGGACTAATCGGTGGTTGGCAGAGGAATGTCGTTAGTTAAATTGTTCATGAGTGATGTAGACATATAATTTCAGGAAACAAATAGAATTTTTTTTATTTATGTACCTTTGTAAATTCAAATAATCACAAATATTGTACTTTTGAACAGAGTGGATTGCATCATAATTATTTGTATTTACAACTCCTGTTTTTGTTTGTTCAAGAATATACACTTTTGAACTAAAGTTTTGTACACTGTATCATTGTTCTCTTACGAAATTATTCATATACCATTGTTCTCCAAATCATGCATATAATGCATAACATGTGCATAAGCAAGCTTTTCCTGTCGTTCCTTTGGGAAATGCTTTGTCCCAAGCTTCATTCCCTACAATTTACGCACAGTTTTGTGCGTTCCCAGTCAGCCTTACTCATCGAGATGCTGCTCACAACAGTCCGGGACAGGTGCAATTTCCTATACATGTTGATTCAAATGTTGTGTTACCCTCTGATGATGCATCGCTTCCTGTTACCTCCATCCCCGATCTTCAAGATTCAGAGGCACATGCTCTATCCTTAGATGATGCTGTCATGACGTCTCACTCGGAATTCATGCACTTGCAAATAAAAACTAAAGATGACATGCATGTCAATTTCTATGGTCAAGTGCAGCAACTTGCTGATGCTGGTCTTGCTATTACGTCTCAGGTTGCCCATGCGGTTACACCAAAAGATTTTGCTTCTGAAATTGTCCTTCCCGAGGTGTTTTCTCATGTTCATAGTACTCATGCATCAGCATATGCGTGCACAAACTCTACGGTTAATATTGCTCAACATTTGCAAGCTACAATCCTTCATTCTATGCACTCTTAGCCTGCTCCTCATGATCTCTATCTTCTTACAGTTGCTGAAGCTTTTGTAGTCCCGGCTCCTCTCCAAGTGATTGACAATAATTCAGATAGTGAGATCGAAGGCTTCACTAAATTCGAGTCAGCAAAAGAGGGATCCGAAGGCAAAATTCTGCAAAAGATTCATGATGCATTAGACTTCAAATATGCCTTTGTAATTCTTTACTGTAGTAAAGATCGAAAACTGATTATCAAAACTATTATCGATAATATCAATAAGGAATCGGGGCGATTTGAGTTTTTTGTTGCTAACCAAACTCGAAGGGGAATAAATGGTTGGTGTTTATTTCCACCGAGTTACACTGAATCTGTTTCAAATTCAGCTTGGGTAGGTTGTCTCTCTTGTTGTGGCCCCTTAGTTAGCATGTCACACATTTGTCTATAATTTATTTTCTTTGACATATCTCCTTTTCTTTTCTTTCCTTTGTACAACTACCCAAGGCAGGAAAGCTCATTTTTGAGTAGTAATGCAATTTTCTTTTTGACAAAAAAATAAATGAAACTGTTGTCTTCAATTAAGATGCAGCCTTATTATTTTTATACTTGAAGTATATGCATGTTTTAAAAGAAAATAATACCAAAATGCAAAGTACTTAATATTTTCTTCAGTATAATTTCCAAAATTCTTATAACTATTTTGAAGGAAACTAACTTACTAATCACTAATCAAGAGGTCCTGAAATGTCACCTTTGCAAAAAATCATTTATGGTATGTGTTGCCAACAAAATATTAGTAATTTTTCATTAATTTTTATAATAGATATTTTAGATATATAATGTGGGAAAGTCTATTGATACATAATCATAACTGCTGCTTACTAGTATAGATATCAAGAGAATCACAAAGATGGAGAAAAGTAAAGTAGAAATGGGGAAAAAAATGCAACAATTACCAAAAAAAAGTGGCGACATTTGCAGTAGAATGAGCATGTGAGCTAGGTTTGACTATACTACACTGATAATAAAAACTCATTAGCCTATTACACCAATTCAAGCCACCTAAACTTCAACACTCTAATCTTCTCATGCAACTTGGAAAACAATAGTGAATTGGAAAGAGTACTATATATTGATTGGCACTTTCTTCCACTCTTCTTTCATGTTGATATCTCCTTACTGGAGAATGACTTGTGTTGAAGTTGTGGCTATAAGGGATTAACCTCTTTGTGGCTATAAGAACCTAAACTATATTTCCATAGGCTATGATTACATCTGTATGATATTCTAATGGCCAACTTCAATGTTTTAATGAGTATTAGGTTAAGTTTGCAATGTTGGCCAAGAGTATGTCTTGCTTTGAATATGGGTATTAGCTCGGTAAAAGTATGGTAAAAGTTTCAAGTGTGCAATATCACTTATTTCAAGACATAAATATAATATTTTAGCCTTTTTTTTACTGTTCTTTGGCGTTCATTATTTATATACACTACCCTCTATTTACATCATAAAAATGGAGCATCAAAGTACCAATTTTATATGTATGTAGGTTTTTATGAGTATTTCAATTTTTTTACTTCATAGTACATGCATTTTAGGAGTTATCTATCTATTAAGGCATGAAGAACAACACGTCAATGAAGAGTTTATATAAAGCCATGCTTGTAGTGGGTCATAACCTGATCATGTTTACTTCATCTTTGATAAATAAATAAATAGGCTGTCATGTATTTTATAATTAATTAGTATCCAACAAATTACTGAAGACATAGTTGACAGAATTATAAGATTTAGTTATGGAATGATGCAAAGCAAAGAATAATTGGAACAGCGCAAGCTAATATTGGAAACAACATATCATTATACTGCATCTATACTATTATATTATTAGTGAGTTCAATTTTAAGGGCACACAAGCCTCCTTGAATTTTGGCAACTGAATGGTCATCAAATTTATATCTATATTTTATATTATTTATAGTCGCGTTTCTTATTTATCTTATTCGTACCCAGCTCTCCGAAACCCTGAATATCAACGTCTTCACATGCTTCTTTCGATGAAAATCATTTTCTATACTATTTGTTGGTGGTATTTTCAGCTATCATAATATATCATTGATTTGGATGAAAATCATTTTCTCCTCCACTTTCAAAAACAAGTCGCGTGCTTGCCCTGTTATCAAAAACCAAAACGTATTTCGACTCCTCTTAATTTCAAATTCTAGAAGCGAAATCGAAATTCCACATTAAAATTCGAAATTAAACTTGAATTCGAAGCCTTAAGTTGTCGATTGAGTTCATTTGTCGAGCGGAAGGTGAGGTTTGTTTCGAAGGGGGTTCGAGGTGGTTCGATTGTCGAATTGGGTTGGTTTGATTAGTGATTTGCGTGTTGTAGTTTGAGAAGAGACGAAGTTGCTCGATGTCGAGGAATTCAGGTGGGGGATTGGGAGATTGGAAGTTCGTGATTTAGTAGGCGATTTCGGTGATTCAGGCGTTTGATTGAGGTGGTGTTTGATGTGGTCGTACAACAGTTTGGTAGCTGCGATGGTCTGATGATGCAATGTTGCTAGGTGATGCTGTGTAATTTATGGCAACTGTTTTTTTATGCTAGTTGTCGAACAGGGTGAAGCAGTGATGGCCTTTGATGATGCAGGGAGGTTGAGTCCATGGAGCTGGGTGGTGATGTTTTGTTTGAGAGGTGAAGTGGATTTTTGTTTGGATGCTGAAATGGTGGACGACAGTTGCTGGAGGCAGTAGTGTTTAGTGGTGGTATGACTTGAAATTGCTGCTTGGTGATGTCTTTTGGTGATTCAGGTATTCGTTATTTCGAAATTAGCTCTTTTTTTAAAGACGATGTTCGTAGTGTAGATTAAACGTCTTTGAAGTCTGATTTGATTTCGAATAGTGTAGCACTAAAAAACCATAGGCGTGTAGCAGATCCTTATAATATATTTTGCACAAGAGCTCCTGTATGAGGAATACTTTTCTGAAAGCAATTTTTAGAGTCTCTCCATGGCATAACACTTTCATTCACCACTTAAGGAACGAATATGCTGCAATAGTTATGGTATTTCATAGCATAGACAAATTATACCCATGAATTTATTTTAAACTATACAACCAACATATATACGTGCTCCTATACTCCTATTTTGAACTATCATTGTTCCTTTTGGATATTCCTAACATATATCACGTACACCATCCACAGGTTCCTTCATGACAAAGTAAATCCCCAAGTAGTGCACCGAGACATACATGCAAGCAACGTACGCATAGACGAGTAGTTCTAAGTAGTGTTTTTCTAACTGTAATAATGTAAGATCATTCATGGCTGAGAGATAAGGAGAGATACTTTTTATAACAGAAAACAAATCATGTCTAAATGCAAGTCGAACGTGTAGCACTAAAGTATATATTTTTTCCCATTGTTCTCTTCATGTTAGTTTAGATTACATTCATATAATTTCTTTATCTGCATATAAAATATTAGAATGGGTGTGTCAAAATTTTAGATTTCAAGATGAACAAAAAGGCATTGTACAAACGTATCATGCATGAGATCTCATTTGATTTTTAGAAGTTACGTTCTATATTGTGCACTTCTGACTTTTTAAATGGAATATTTTTCAAGTTGTTGGTAAAAAGGTTATATGATAAACACCGTGTGCGTAGCACGGGTTCACACTAGTTACTATATTATTAGAATGATCACATGCAGCCCATTAAAATAAAATAAAAATAGATGGGAATTATAATGCATTTTTTGTACTTTGATGCTGAGAAATTGAAATGATAGTATTCTAATATGCATATGTCATATTATAATATATGTATAAGAATAAATGGTATCTTTCTCCAAAAAGCACATAATTTATTTTATCCCTGATGTTGATTTCCTTCGTATTATTGGATCTCCTCATCTCCACTTGATGTTTCACAAATTTAACTGGTCTATGGCACTCAATATTTGGATGGTCTATGCCAATTACATGTCGAATTTAAGAAATGCTAGATCTTTCAAGTTTACTCAATATTTGGATGTTTTGTGCTAAGTTTATGCCCACCAATCTGCCTTGCCGCCTGACCAAATTTGTTCAGTCACTTCAACGCAACAACTTCAACTACAATTCTTCAATGCAATCTACTTCTATTCTTAGTCAACATGTCATTTCTTTATTATGGTTCATGCTACTCTACTGTCAATCAAGTTCTATGTTCCATGCAAGTAGCTTCTATCAACATGTAGCAGCAATCCTCGTGTCTTTGTTGTTCTCATGTTTCCATGCTTCAAAATTGCTCAGAGCTAATCAGATTTTGAACAATTCTGTTTAGTAGCAATTCTCCTCACGCCTTCACTTCCAGTTCCTAACATCGATTTCATCATTAATCCAGTTTCCAGTGCATGCCCATAGCTTCAGTGCCTTACTTTAGGAAGGCATTAGTCCGTTATTACAATTTCATCATAATGCTACCCTCTGATTCCATTCTGATACACATCAGTATGCCCAATGCTAACACTACATAAAAACATTATATGTTTCATAAAACATGAAACTTTATGTCATAATAAAGGCAACAAAAAAATGGTAGCAGTAATCAACATTACAAGATTATTAAACACTTTAATACTATTCGAAAATAGATATGAATGTATGAATGCATGTTTGAAATTGTATTCACACAGCAATAAATTCCTATAAAAAAAGACCATACTTACTCAGCTTTAAAAACTATATAACCATGTTTTATTTGTTTTAGAGTCATATCCATATAAAAAATTCCAACAATGATCAAACAAATTGTAACATTTTCTTTTTTCTTATTCTCTAATACGAACATGTTATTTTTTTGTTGATAATTATATGTATGTAGAAAATAAATTGAACCGCAAACTTATACAGTCTAAAAAATGAATTCCAACAAACCAAATCCATAGCAGTAAGTCCAATATAAAGGATAGTGTACGGAGCAGGACCATCCACTTTCAACAGTTAGTAATATAGCTTATAAAAAATTTACAATTCATTTTTCTGATTTTTTAGTACCAGACAATTGAATAAATTAATAGCATAGACAACAACAATGAGTGAGTATTATCATGAACTGGTTAGGAATACAGAAGTTTTTAAGCTAACGCAATATTAAATTGGAATTTGAAACTGACAACTCACTATTTGGACATGGAAGTATTTGTTTGTTAACCTAAATCCAGACTAATCATCTATGAGTTCACTTAGAGATTAAACTCATCTGACAATGGTGACATCAATGAATCGCTACATAAAAAAATACGTCTAATCGTGAATGGAAAAAATCTATAGTAATTGAGAAGAGTTGAATGAAAAAGTTGAAAATAGGAAACTAAAGCAGTAAAAATGGAGATTACCAGTTTTTTGTGTCTCGGTGAGTATTGATAACTCATGCGAGGTTTAGAGAAGACCATTAATGTTGATTTTTGACTGTCAAAATGGAATTGAGATATTGAGAAGTGGAAGAATCGATGTGTGGTTGGGAAGAGAGGTTGGAATTAGCCCGTGAGACATAACCGTTGCCATCAAATAAAAATGAAAAGGAAAAGAGCATAACATAATTATAAGGACACGTGTAATTCTACCATAAACTTGGATTCTCCTTGCCTATTGAAGTAATAGATAATTCGAAGAATAAAAATAAAATCAACTATATTCTCCGACAATGGCGCCAAAAACTTGTTTGAGTAACAGACGGATTTCCTATCGGCTAGAAAAACCGCAGTTTAAAATTGTGATAAAAATAACCACAAGCGCAGGACGTACAATTTAGTATATGAAGAATAAGGGTTGATCCATAGGGAATTGAATTAATTAAAATTATACCTAATTAAATTAACCCAAGATTTTGAAATTGTTTTAAGCTAAAAAAATGTAAAATCTAACCAAAATAAAGTGAATAAAAATATGAGAGTAGAGGACAATTTAGAGGCAAATCCCTTCTCATGATCACACAAATCAACACAATGAAATTATGATCTTTTTTTGTCATTTGTGAATTTAGTTGATTTATTTATCCTAAATATGGTCTATTTGTGCTATTAAGTAGCCCAACATAAATCATCAAACTTTAACACATCATCCAAACCACTTGTCAAATCTCATGAAAATGATAATGAAATTAAAAATATATCTTAAGCATGATCAATTTACTATTGATTAGTAATATAGACCATCAAATTATGATTCTAAAATCCACTTCATTACCAAAATCATATGTAGATGAAAATGTAATTTGTATTTGTGTTTGTTTAAGCATAGCCTATTTGCTGTCAACAACATAGGCTACCAAATTCAAAGTTAAATGACAAAATTTTACCACACCAAAATTTCCATTAAGCACAAAAAAGAGATCAAATGAAATCACTATGTTAATTTTAGGTGAAACATGAGAGCTTCATCGCCCTTGAATTGAAGGGATTTGGCTTCTCATAGTTGAATTCATCATAACATAAAGTAACTTCAACATGAAAGAAAAGAGACATTTAAAATGAACAAAAAAGTTAATCTACTTGCCTAAAAGAAAGAGATCTAAACTATTAACATAAGAAGAAACAAAAAAGAAAAGAATGTGAACTAAAATTGCATGTAAATAAATTGCATTAAGAAAAGGCTAAGAAGCCATTAAAAAGAAAGAAAGATTATGTTTACATTTGTGGCTACAACTAAAGTAAAGAGAAGGTGGTAATAGCTCTCTTTATAAAACATAAGGGGTATTTATACATGCCTAAAACCCTAATCCATATTTTAAGGGACTACCCAAAATGCCTCTTAGAAAGTGTGGCCTTCAAATTATCATTAGCATGTAATTAATCCCAACTAACATGTCATTAAACCTTTATGAACTTGTGCATGTGCTTTTAATCTCCATTAGAATTTAATTGTGGTCCATGGGTTAGTAGGTAGGGCGGGCTCCTCCATTATTACGTGAATTCAATTATTTCCATCTTCATTTGTCTTCTATCCTTTGTGCATGCATACATACATGAAACCACTTCCAATATTAACTCAAAATCCTACAAAACAACATTAAAATGTGCAAGTGAATTTTTCTCAAATTAAATTATGCACAAAACTACCCTTTTAGCCCCATGTAGACGCATGAATGATGACTTGAAAGCATTTTTTAAATTTGGTTTTAAACATGTAAAAACACCTAATTATGACATTTATTTAAATAAAAATAGATTAAATATGGAAGTAAAAATATGCACTTTTACGTGCACATCAAACATGTGGTAGGAATTTAATAGTGGATATTATACTTTCATTTGTCAACTTTCAATTCTGTTCATTTGTATATGTTAGTTGATAAATGTTTTATCAATCATATTAAATGCACAAATATATCATTGTAGATAATTATTACATTATTTAGCATATGTTCTTACAATATTAGAAAGGTTAAATGTTACTATTTCATTTTTCTAATAAGGCATGCACTAGTTTTTTATGTTTCTTCAAACCCTAAGATGAAACATAGAAATCTTTGGACTTCATTAGTGGGTGTTAGGACTCGTCTTTCTTGGTATTATAACCTTGAGTTTGGTCAACAAATCATAGCTTCACAAACGATGGATAACTTCTTATCGGTTTTATCACATATAACTCCTAACCTATATTTCTTTTTCCTAATCTCATTTCGACCTTTAGTTTGCTCAGCAATCAAAAGAGATTATTCACTCATACCTACTACATCGTGATGGCCTAAGCATAGCATATGTACCTTGAGTTTGCTCAACCAATACATGTAGTCATCTTATCTCATCTGTTTAATATATTGATAATACTACACTTAACATCCCAAGCTTGGGTTTGCTCAACAATTAACGAGTGTGCAAGTAATTTATTAATATATATGGTAGAGGAAAACATTATATTAAAGATTCATAATCTTCAGTATATTATATTTAGTGATATCGACTTATGAACTAATGAATTTCATATGAAATACCTCCGTGATTCAAGTGTCAGACACATTAGAAATCACGACATACGTACATTTACTATGTATTTATTACTTAAGTCTATTTGTGTTTCACTAATTTCCACTTTTAGTTTATACATTCATATCATATAAGTTTTGTTATTATATAACTTTTATATTTCATACTACTTATATGACAGTCTTATGTATAATATTTCATTAAGTAAATCTTATTTAATTAATTTCAATTAATTAACTCTTTAATTAATTTTATACTAGTATTCCAATACAGTGGTTATATTAAACGTATCTACTATAACCTTTATAATATGTACATAACCTTTATACTGTAACACATATATCTTATAGATATGTAATTTTATTTAATTAATTAACCTTTAATTAATGTATTTAATTAAAAAAATTAATTATATTATATTATTTTCGAAAATTTATCTTATATACATACATGTATGCTTATGTTAGGTTAAACACTTTAAAATAACGTAACATATACTATGATATATATATAATACATGCATATAAGTATTAATTAATTAACTCATTTAATTAATATATTTTATTAATCTTATTAATAAATTTCAAACTTTAAATTTTGAAATTAATATTTAAGTAGTTTCAAACATCTTGAACTTTTCATTACATTTTGAAAAATTATGTTACATTATAACATTTTATAATAAACATGTAATTTAACTTTTAAATTTAAAATCTTGACTTAATTTTCAAAACTATTTTGAAAATTAGTCGAAGGGCCCAACTCAAACTGGGCATTTTCTATTTGAGGTAACATTTGGGCTCACTTCACCTTTTAGGGAGGGTAGGTAACTAGGTAGGACAGAATACTTGATTACCTAATTCCAATCATAGATATCACCTTTCTAGACACCGTATTAAGTGCGCCTAGCCCTAACATAACTAATTTAGACCACATAGGCTATTGGGCTCTGATACCATTTTTGGAACTGGACCAGCCCGCAACGGAAGAAATGGGTGAATTTTAAAACATTTAACCATTTTGGATCCTTAATGGGCTTATGAAGTCTAAATTCATTTGGACTCTTTCTAATTTTCTTTTAAATAAAATCAATATTTTATTGACTTCATAAACAAATTTTCACTTTAATTTAATGTGTATGTAAGTTAGAGTATATCAATATACTCTTATATACAAATTTGTGCATAATGTTTACTTTTCAAATTTATTCAGAGAAGGAAATTTTCATTTCCTTTCTTTTAACTTATTCAATTAATGAGGGGGCATAAATTCATTTAGAAAATGAAAATTTTCCTTTCTCTTAAATTATTCAATTAATGAAGGATCATTAATTTAGTTAGAGAAGGAAAGTTTTCATTTCTTTCTCTTAGTTAAATTAAATAATTAATTGATGAAAAAACAATAATGACTAATCAAAATATGACATGAATCGTAAATATATTCAAAGCACATATTATGCAAGTGCAACATATAGGGAGTGTGCATAGTCGGTGGTAATTGATATGTATACATAAAATAAACAAGAAAAATTTGAATGATTACGACATAGGAATTGAGATGGAAATAAATAAGGGATGACAAGGTGATTGATACATTTTTCCTTTTAGTAAACTTAATTAATGCAACATATTAATGATAATCAATAGGGTACCATAATGTAAGAATATAGAAGGTGAATAATGAATTGTATGTATACATTATTGTCTTAATTTAAAAAAGGGAAATGATTGTTAGGAACTGAGTTGATGATGTTTTGATGACAACAACCTTATATAGTTATTATACTTTACTTTATAAAATATATACTAACATTTCCATATATATATATACATATGTGTGTGTGTGTGTGTGTGTGTGTGTGTGTGTGTGTGTGTGTGTGTGTGTAGGAAGTATATGCAGGTATCATTAAAGACTGATCAGTATAAAGACTCAAGCATCAAGATGAAGATTAGAGATTCAAGATTCAAGACTCTAGAGAATCAAGATTTCAAGATCTCAAGATAAGTGTCTAGTATTTTGTTAAAACTTCATAATAGCACTCTCATCTTTCTTCTAATTTTCTTTTGGGATGGAACCCAATTTCTATCGAAACCAGTGGCTTACAAACCCACGACAAGTAGCTTATAAACCTACGACAAGTGGCTTACAAACCCACGAAAATCAAAATCATTTAAACTACTTTGTACAAGTTCTCGAGTCCTGTGGAGGAGCTCTGTAGGAAGGTTCTTGCAATTTCAGTTTGAATAGATTTTTCAAAATGTTTTTAAATCTATTTTCAAAATGTTTTAGCTTTCAAAATCATGTTTTCAAATATATTTTCAAACTTTGTTTTAGCCTTGAAATATTCCTCTATTCTGATTTTAAAAACTTCTATTTTTAAAACATCAAAACTTATTCTGATTTTAAATATTACTTATATAATTGATGGTCTATATCAATTATATATATATATATATTTAAAATAATGTTTTATATTCATTCTCTATCTCAAAATATTTTTTAAACACTTTACTTTGCTTCAGAGAAGTTTTAACTCGTTTTAAATTCAATTGTCTTTACAAAACAACATCTCTATAATTTTGAACTAAGGGATGTCGACATAAGGGGATACCCCATGTCGACATGATGACAGTTGGATTCAAAATTCAATTTTCAAAAGAAGTGTCCATTCGTTCGAAAACCTTTCGCCAATGGTTATGACTGTTGTGCATCTATATAAAGGCTTCCAAAACGAATTTTTTTAACAACTACTTTCTTATTTTCTTCAGTCTTTCTTCTCCACCATTCCATATCCATAAAACTTCATATTTTCAAGATCGTGCCATCATTCTGCCAAATTCTCAATAGGAAATCATTTAGATACTCTCTCTATTTGATTCTCCATCATTCTACTAAAGATCAAAGTGCTATTCAGAGTTATAGGGTTAATTTGTATTCAAAAAGTCCATAGAGTCTATCCATTCAAAAGGATTGTTATTAAGAAGTATTAGGGTGATCTTGTGTCCCGTAAATCAAGAGAGTTTACCCCAGACTTGGAGATAGGAGGGTTCCTCAAGGCCTTAGAAATTGAGGGTTGTAATTTGGATATTGTTTTATAAAAATCTTTACAAGGATATTGCCTTGGTGCAGGACTGGATGTAGGAGGATTCCGAACCAGTATAAAATCCGGTGTGTTCTTTCCTTTTACTTGCTTTACTTTACTATTTGCATTTGTTATATGTTCTATGATCATTCTGTGTTAGAATTCTGTTTAGATTTGTGTTGAAAGTTTTAATTTAGTCATATAGTTCATATATTCTTTAAAACACTATTCACCCCCCCTCTAGTGTTATTTCTGCCTTAAGATCCTTAATCCGCATCTCTAACAATTGGTATCAGAGCATTGATTTTCATTGTTTTCATAATCTGAAAATTGAAAAATATAAAAATAGCATTTTTGGAAAATTGTGTTAAAACTGTTTTGAATCTATGCATTTCATCAAAGTATCATAAGTCTGCATATAGTTATTTTGAAAAATCAAGTTATCTACCGAATTGGTGTGTTATGCAGGGACAGACATGTTATATGGCTTTTGACGAA
Source organism: Allium cepa (assembly GCA_030765085.1). Lineage (NCBI taxonomy): Eukaryota > Viridiplantae > Streptophyta > Magnoliopsida > Asparagales > Amaryllidaceae > Allium > Allium cepa. The sequence goes on from CM060941.1 coordinate 517,422,310, forward strand.
TCAACACCCAATAGACAAACTGTGCAAATTGAGAAAGATAAATGGATACTTGATAGTGGCTGTTCGAGGCACATGACTGGAAATCCCAAGATACTCAAGGACATTACTTATCAAGATGGTGGATTAGTCAATTTTGGTGACAACTCTAAAGGATATGTGGTTGGCGTCGGCAATGTCGGTAACTCTAAAACTTTACTTATTTCTGATGTTTTATTAGTTAGGAACTTAGAACATAATCTGCTTAGTATAAGTCAACTTTGCGATAAAGGTTTTAAAATTAAATTTGGAAAAGATAAATGTCACATTGAAGATGATAAGTCTAATATAATTTTTAAAGGTATTAGGAAGAAAAATATTTATATCCTTAGTATGAAAATTTCAAATGATAATCTATGTTTTTTGGCTAATACAAGTGACCCTTGGATTTGGCATAAAAGATTTGGCCATTTGAATTTCAAATTATTATCTAGGATATCAAAACTTGACTTAGTTAGAGGTCTACCCAAGTTAAACTTTAAAGTAGATAGTATTTGTGATGCTTGTCAATTAGGAAAACTTAAGAAAAATTCAATTAAATTAAAAGATGCTATTTCTACCTCTAGTCCTCTAGAATTACTTCATTTAGATTTATTTGGTCCATCTCAAGTTCAATCAATTAACCATAGTAAATATGTTTTTGTTATAGTAGATGATTATTCAAGATATACTTGGACAACCTTTTTAAAACATAAAAGTGATGCTTTTGAAATATTTAAAAACTTTTCTAAAAGAATTCAAAAACAATATTCTTTCAAAATTAAAACTATTCGAAGTGATCATGGTGGTGAATTTGAAAATGAAAATTTTGAGAATTTCTGTACTCAAAAGGGAATTACTCACAACTTTTCATTTCCAAGAACTCCACAACAAAATGGAGTAGTAGAACGTAAGAATAGAACGATTCAAGAGTGTGCTCGTACAATGCTTTCTGATAGTAATTTACCTAAACATTTTTGGGCTGAAGTAGTTGCTACAGCTTGTTATATATTAAATAGAATTTTAATTAGACCATTAACAAATAAAACTCCATATGAATTACTTTATAATAAGAAACCTATAGTTGCTTATTTTAAAGTCTTTGGGAGTAAATGTTTTATACTTAGTACAAAAGATAATTTAGATAAATTTGAACCAAAAGCTGATAAAGGATTCTTTATTGGTTATTCTAATAGAAGCAAAGCATTTAGAGTTTTTAATTTAAAAACTAATACTATTAAAGAAACTATGCATGTATCTTTTGATGAAAATCTTAAAGATATTGTACAAATAGATAATGAAGAAGATTTTATAAATTTAAATCAATCTAATGAAACTATTAGTGAAATAAATCAACCTAATAAGAGATTTAAAATATCAAAAGATCATCCTATAGAAAATGTTTTAGGAAATATTGAATCTGTAGTAAGAACTAGAAATCAATTAAGTAGTATGAGTAATGTAGCCTTTATATCAACAATTGAACCTAAAAATCCAAAGGAAGCATCGTCTGATGATTCATGGATTCTTGCTATGCAAGAAGAATTGAATCAATTTACCAGAAATGATGTATGGGAACTTGTTCCTAAACCTGAGGATAAAAGTATAATTGGAACTAAATGAGTTTATAAAAATAAAATGAATGAACTCGGTGAGGTCGTAAGAAATAAAGCTCGTTTAGTCGCGTAAGGTTATTGTCAAGAAAAAGGAATTGACTATGATGAAACCTTTGCCCCCGTAGCAAGATTAGAAGCTATAAGAATTCTACTTGCTTTCGCTAATTATAATAATTTCAAATTATATCAAATGGATGTTAAAAGTGCTTTTCTAAATGGTTTTGTAAAAGAAGATGTTTATGTTGAAAACAACCTCCACTTTTTGAAGATAATAAATTTCCAAACCATGTATACAAGTTAAAGAAAGCTCTATATGGTCTAAAGCAAGCTCCTAGAGCCTGCTATGAAAGACTAAGATCTTATTTACTTCAATCTGGTTTTGAAATTGGTAAAGTAGATACAACACTTTTTATTAAAAGAAATAATCAAGGTATTCAACTGGTTCAAATATATATAGATGATATAATCTTTGGATCAACTAATAACATAATGAATAAAGAATTTTTCAGATATAATGACTAAAGAATTTGAAATGAGTCACATGAGAGAATTAAGTTTCTTCTTAGGGATTCAAATTAAACAACTAGAAAATGGAATCTTCATAAGTCAAGAAAAATATGCTAAAGACTTAATCGATAAATTTGGTTTATGCACCTCTAGTGGGAAACCAACTCCAATGTCAACAAATGTAGGTTTAAGTAAAGAAGATAAATCAAAAGATATTGATCAAACTTTATATAGGGGAATGATTGGTTCGCTACTCTATATAACAGCGAGTCGTCCTGATATTATGCATAGTGTTTGTCTCTGTGCAAGATACCAATCACAACCTAAAGAAACTCACTTAAAAGCTGTTAAAAGAATTTTAAGATATGTAAAATACACTTTAGATTATGGTTTATTTTATTCTAAAAATAATACTTTTGATTTAATATCATATTGTGATGCTGATTATGCTGGTTGTAAATCAGACCGAAAGAGTACAAGTGGAACTTGTCACTTTCTAGGACATTCACTGGTTTCCTGGTTCAGCAAGAAACAAAATACTGTTTCCTTGTCAACAACTGAAGCAGAGTATATATCTGTTGCTCTGGCCTGTTCACAAGTCATGTATATGCAACAAACTTTAAAAGATTTTGGAATTAACATAAGTAAATCACCAATATATTGTGATAATACTAGTTCAATAAATCTGTCTAAAAATCCAACTCATCATGATAGAACTAAACATATTGATATAAGACATCATTTTCTTAGAGATAATATAACTAAAGAAATAATAACTCTATATTATATAAATACTGAAAAACAAATTGCTGATATATTAATTAAACCATTAACCGAACAGAATTTTACTGAATTTAGAAGAGAATTAGGTATTTGTTCAAAATATGAAATGTAAAATAATATAATATAATAATCAATAAAAATTCAAAATAAAAATTACACTTTTTTTGAAGAAGACATGCCCCATCTCATGATGTCGACATACCCAACAAAAATTTGAAAATTGAATTTCCCTCCAAAGTTAGTTATTTGGTTATTTACCTATTTATTTCATTTTCTCTCCTCTTTCTTCACTATATTCTCTGTAAATAACTTCTGAAACAATAAAATAATGGCCTCCTCTTCTACTAATGAACCCACTTCACCCGCATCTCCTCATTCTGGTCCATTTCAACGAACTACGCACGCTCGAGTGATCAAATTGCAAGAGAAGATGAAAGATATCCTTCAATTGATGACTGAAATTCAAGTAAGTCAACTTAGGATGGCTAGAGAACAACAAAGGCAAGGGAATATTATTAGGAATGTACAAAAATTCCTTATGGATAACCGTACAAATCCTATTAATATTGAAGACTCTTCACAAGCCATGGAATCCGAGGAAGAAGAACCTATGGAAGAACCACAAGAAGACCAAGAGGAAGATCAACCTTTACCTCAACCCGAAGTCCCTATGAATACGGACGAGCGCGTTATTTGCGTTGGTGAGATCCTTGTTGATACTAATGGAAACATAATTGAACAACGTGGAAACTTTTGTCTCCACTACCCCAATTGTTCGATTTATAAGTCTCCTATAGTTAAGGATCGCCATTAAAGCGTACTTTCATTTTATTCTTTGTTTTAAATTGTTTTGTTTGTTCGTGTTTATGTATGTTCTTATATATGTTGTAATAACTAAAATGTGTTCACTTATACTCATTATTTCATGCTTGTTCTATACATATTATTTGTTCATACTAATCATTATTGAATTCTTAAGTAGTTAATAGTTTTTGTTGATGACAAAGGGGGAGAAAGTCATAAAAATATATGTGCTTGGTGTAAGAGGGAGTCATGGAGTAAGGGGGAGTTGTAGTTTTAAGAAGAAGTCACGGAGTAAGGGGGAGTTATGGTATGGTAAGAATATTTTATAAATAATGGTTGTCATCATCAAAAAGGGGGAGATTGTTAGGAACTGAGTTGATGATGTTTTGATGACAACAACCTTATATAGTTATTATACTTTACTTTATAAAATATATACTAACATTTCCATATATATATACATATATATGTGTGTGTGTGTGTGTGTGTGTGTGTATAGGAAGTATATGCAGGTATCACCGAAGACTGATCAGTATAAAGACTCAAGTATCAAGATGGAGATTAGAGATTCAAGATTCAAGACTCTAGAGAATCAAGATTTCAAGATCTCAAGATAAGTGTCTAGTATTTTGTTAAAACTTCATAGTAGCACTCTCATCTTTCTTCTAATTTTCTTTTGGGATGGAACCCAATTTCTATCGAAACCAGTGGCTTACAAACCCACGACAAGTAGCTTACAAACCTACGACAAGTGGCTTACAAACCCACGAAAATTAAAATCATTTAAACTACTTTGTACAAGTTCTGGAGTCCTATGGAGGAGCTCTGTAGGAAGGTTCTTGCAATTTCAGTTTGAATAGATTTTTCAAAATGTTTTTAAATCTGTTTTCAAAATGTTTTAGCTTTCAAAATCATGTTTTCAAATATATTTTCAAACTTTGTTTTAGCCTTGAAATATTCCTCTATTCTGATTTTAAAAACTTCTATTTTTAAAACATCAAAACTTATTCTGATTTTAAATATTACTTATATAATTGATGGTCTATATCAATTATATATATATATATATATATTTAAAATAATGTTTTATATTCATTCTCTATCTCAAAATATTTTTTAAACACTTTACTTTGCTTCAGAGAAGTTTTAACTCGTTTTAAATTCAATTGTCTTTACAAAACAACATCTCTATAATTTTGAACTAAGGGATGTCGACATAAGGGGATACCCCATGTCGACATGATGACAGTTGGATTCAAAATTCAATTTTCAAAAGAAGTGTCCATTCGTTCGAAAACCTTTCGCCAATGGTTATGACTGTTGTGCATCTATATAAAGGCTTCCAAAACAAATTTTTTTAACAACTACTTTCTTATTTTCTTCACTCTTTCTTCTCCACCATTCCATATCCATAAAACTTCATATTTTCAAGATCGTGCCATCATTCTGCCAAATTCTCAATAGGAAATCATTTAGATACTCTCTCTATTTGATTCTCCATCATTCTACTAAAGATCAAAGTGCTATTCAGAGTTATAGGGTTAATTTGTATTCAAAAAGTCCATAGAGTCTACCATTCAAAAGGATTGTTATTAAGAAGTATTAGGGTGATCTTGTGTCCCGTAAATCAAGAGAGTTTACCCCAGACTTGGAGATAGGAGGGTTCCTCAAGGCCTTAGAAATTGAGGGTTGTAATTTGGATATTGTTTTATAAAAATCTTTACAAGGTTATTGCCTTGGTGCAGGACTGGATGTAGGAGGATTCCGAACCAGTATAAAATCCGGTGTGTTCTTTCCTTTTACTTGCTTTACTTTACTATTTGCATTTGTTATATGTTCTATGATCATTCTGTGTTAGAATTCTGTTTAGATTTGTGTTGAAAGTTTTAATTTAGTCATATAGTTCATATATTCTTTAAAACACTATTCACCCCCCCTCTAGTGTTATTTCTGCCTTAAGATCCTTAATCCGCATCTCTAACAATTGGTATCAGAGCATTGATTTTCATTGTTTTCATAATCTGAAAATTGAAAAATATAAAAATAGCATTTTTGGAAAATTGTGTTAAAACTGTTTTGAATCTATGCATTTCATCAAAGTATCATAAGTCTGCATATAGTTATTTTGAAAAATCAAGTTATCTACCGAATTGGTGTGTTATGCAGGGACAGACATGTTATATGGCTTTTGACGAATCAACACCCAATAGACAAACTGTGCAAATTGAGAAAGATAAATGGATACTTGATAGTGGCTGTTCGAGGCACATGACTGGAAATCCCAAGATACTCAAGGACATTACTTATCAAGATGGTGGATTAGTCAATTTTGGTGACAACTCTAAAGGATATGTGGTTGGCGTCGGCAATGTCGGTAACTCTAAAACTTTACTTATTTCTGATGTTTTATTAGTTAGGAACTTAGAACATAATCTGCTTAGTATAAGTCAACTTTGCGATAAAGGTTTTAAAATTAAATTTGGAAAAGATAAATGTCACATTGAAGATGATAAGTCTAATATAATTTTTAAAGGTATTAGGAAGAAAAATATTTATATCCTTAGTATGAAAATTTCAAATGATAATCTATGTTTTTTGGCTAATACAAGTGACCCTTGGATTTGGCATAAAAGATTTGGCCATTTGAATTTCAAATTATTATCTAGGATATCAAAACTTGACTTAGTTAGAGGTCTACCCAAGTTAAACTTTAAAGTAGATAGTATTTGTGATGCTTGTCAATTAGGAAAACTTAAGAAAAGTTCATTTAAATTAAAAGATGCTATTTCTACCTCTAGTCCTCTAGAATTACTTCATTTAGATTTATTTGGTCCATCTCAAGTTCAATCAATTAACCATAGTAAATATGTTTTTGTTATAGTAGATGATTATTCAAGATATACTTGGACAACCTTTTTAAAACATAAAAGTGATGCTTTTGAAATATTTAAAAACTTTTCTAAAAGAATTCAAAAACAATATTCTTTCAAAATTAAAACTATTCGAAGTGATCATGGTGGTGAATTTGAAAATGAAAATTTTGAGAATTTCTGTACTCAAAAGGGAATTACTCACAACTTTTCATTTCCAAGAACTCCACAACAAAACGGAGTAGTAGAACGTAAGAATAGAACGATTCAAGAGTGTGCTCGTACAATGCTTTCTGATAGTAATTTACCTAAACATTTTTGGGCTGAAGTAGTTGCTACAGCTTGTTATATATTAAATAGAATTTTAATTAGACCATTAACAAATAAAACTCCATATGAATTACTTTATAATAAGAAACCTATAGTTGCTTATTTTAAAGTCTTTGGGAGTAAATGTTTTATACTTAGTACAAAAGATAATTTAGATAAATTTGAACCAAAAGCTGATAAAGGATTCTTTATTGGTTATTCTAATAGAAGCAAAGCATTTAGAGTTTTTAATTTAAAAACTAATACTATTAAAGAAACTATGCATGTATCTTTTGATGAAAATCTTAAAGATATTGTACAAATAGATAATGAAGAAGATTTTATAAATTTAAATCAATCTAATGAAACTATTAGTGAAATAAATCAACCTAATAAGAGATTTAAAATATCAAAAGATCATCCTATAGAAAATGTTTTAGGAAATATTGAATCTGTAGTAAGAACTAGAAATCAATTAAGTAGTATGAGTAATGTAGCCTTTATATCAACAATTGAACCTAAAAATCCAAAGGAAGCATCGTCTGATGATTCATGGATTCTTGCTATGCAAGCAGAATTGAATCAATTTACCAGAAATGATGTATGGGAACTTGTTCCTAAACCTGAGGATAAAAGTATAATTGGAACTAAATGAGTTTATAAAAATAAAATGAATGAACTCGGTGAGGTCGTAAGAAATAAAGCTCGTTTAGTCGCGTAAGGTTATTGTCAAGAAAAAGGAATTGACTATGATGAAACCTTTGCCCCCGTAGCAAGATTAGAAGCTATAAGAATTCTACTTGCTTTCGCTAATTATAATAATTTCAAATTATATCAAATGGATGTTAAAAGTGCTTTTCTAAATGGTTTTGTAAAAGAAGATGTTTATGTTGAAAACAACCTCCACTTTTTGAAGATAATAAATTTCCAAACCATGTATACAAGTTAAAGAAAGCTCTATATGGTCTAAAGCAAGCTCCTAGAGCCTGCTATGAAAGACTAAGATCTTATTTACTTCAATCTGGTTTTGAAATTGGTAAAGTAGATACAACACTTTTTATTAAAAGAAATAATCAAGATATTCAACTGGTTCAAATATATATAGATGATATAATCTTTGGATCAACTAATAACATAATGAATAAAGAATTTTCAGATATAATGACTAAAGAATTTGAAATGAGTCACATGAGAGAATTAAGTTTCTTCTTAGGGATTCAAATTAAACAACTAGAAAATGGAATCTTCATAAGTCAAGAAAAATATGCTAAAGACTTAATCGATAAATTTGGTTTATGCACCTCTAGTGGGAAACCAACTCCAATGTCAACAAATGTAGGTTTAAGTAAAGAAGATAAATCAAAAGATATTGATCAAACTTTATATAGGGGAATGATTGGTTCGCTACTCTATATAACAGCGAGTCGTCCTGATATTATGCATAGTGTTTGTCTCTGTGCAAGATACCAATCACAACCTAAAGAAACTCACTTAAAAGCTGTTAAAAGAATTTTAAGATATGTAAAATACACTTTAGATTATGGTTTATTATATTCTAAAAATAATACTTTTGATTTAATATCATATTATGATGCTGATTATGCTGGTTGTAAATCAGACCGAAAGAGTACAAGTGGAACTTGTCACTTTCTAGGACATTCACTGGTTTCCTGGTTCAGCAAGAAACAAAATACTGTTTCCTTGTCAACAACTGAAGCAGAGTATATATCTGTTGCTCTGGCCTGTTCACAAGTCATATAAATGCAACAAACTTTAAAAGATTTTGGAATTAACATAAGTAAATCACCAATATATTGTGATAATACTAGTTCAATAAATCTATCTAAAAATCCAACTCATCATGCTAGAACTAAACATATTGATATAAGACATCATTTTCTTAGAGATAATATAACTAAAGAAATAATAACTCTATATTATATAAATACTGCAAAACAAATTGCTGATATATTAATTAAACCATTAACCGAACAGAATTTTACTGAATTTAGAAGAGAATTAGGTATTTGTTCAAAATATGAAATGTAAAATAATATAATATAATAATCAATAAAAATTCAAAATAAAAATTACACTTTTTTTGAAGAAGACATGCCCCATCTCATGATGTCGACATACCCAACAAAAATTTGAAAATTGAATTTCCCTCCAAAGTTAGTTATTTGGTTATTTACCTATTTATTTCATTTTCTCTCCTCTTTCTTCACTATATTCTCTGTAAATAACTTCTGAAACAATAAAATAATGGCCTCCTCTTCTACTAATGAACCCACTTCACCCACATCTCCTCATTCTAGTCCATTTCAACGAACTACGCACGCTCGAGTGATCAAATTGCAAGAGAAGATGAAAGATATCCTTCAATTGATGACTGAAATTCAAGTAAGTCAACTTAGGATGGCTAGAGAACAACAAAGGCAAGGGAATATTATTAGGAATGTACAAAAATTCCTTATGGATAACCGTACAAATCCTATTAATATTGAAGACTCTTCACAAGCCATGGAATCCGAGGAAGAAGAACCTATGGAAGAACCACAAGAAGACCAAGAGGAAGATCAACCTTTACCTCAACCCGAAGTCCCTATGAATACGGACGAGCGCGTTATTTGCGTTGGTGAGATCCTTGTTGATACTAATGGAAACATAATTGAACAACGTGGAAACTTTTGTCTCCACTACCCCAATTGTTCGATTTATAAGTCTCCTATAGTTAAGGATCGCCATTAAAGCGTACTTTCATTTTATTCTTTGTTTTAAATTGTTTTGTTTGTTCGTGTTTATGTATGTTCTTATATATGTTGTAATAATTAAAATGTGTTCACTTATACTCATTATTTCATGCTTGTTCTATACATATTATTTGTTCATATTAATCATTATTGAATTCTTAAGTAGTTAATAGTTTTTGTTGATGACAAAGGGGGAGAAAGTCATAAAAATATATGTGCTTGGTGTAAGAGGGAGTCATGGAGTAAGGGGGAGTTGTAGTTTTAAGAAGAAGTCACGGAGTAAGGGGGAGTTATGGTATGGTAAGAATATTTTATAAATAAAGGTTGTCATCATCAAAAAGGGGGAGATTGTTAGGAACTGAGTTGATGATGTTTTGATGACAACAACCTTATATAGTTATTATACTTTACTTTATAAAATATATACTAACATTTCCATATATATAACATATATATGTGTGTGTGTGTGTGTATGTGTGTGTGTGTGTATAGGAAGTATATGTAGGTATCACCGAAGACTGATCAGTATAAAGACTCAAGTATCAAGATGGAGATTAGAGATTCAAGATTCAAGACTCTAGAGAATCAAGATTTCAAGATCTCAAGATAAGTGTCTAGTATTTTGTTAAAACTTCATAATAGCACTCTCATCTTTCTTCTAATTTTCTTTTGGGATGGAACCCAATTTCTATCGAAACCAGTGGCTTACAAACCCACGACAAGTAGCTTACAAACCTACGACAAGTGGCTTACAAACCCACGAAAATTAAAATCATTTAAACTACTTTGTACAAGTTCTGGAGTCCTATGGAGGAGCTCTGTAGGAAGGTTCTTGCAATTTCAGTTTGAATAGATTTTTCAAAATGTTTTTAAATCTGTTTTCAAAATGTTTTAGCTTTCAAAATCATGTTTTCAAATATATTTTCAAACTTTGTTTTAGCCTTGAAATATTCCTCTATTCTGATTTTAAAAACTTCTATTTTTAAAACATCAAAACTTATTCTGATTTTAAATATTACTTATATAATTGATGGTCTATATCAATTATATATATATATATATATTTAAAATAATGTTTTATATTCATTCTCTATCTCAAAATATTTTTTAAACACTTTACTTTGCTTCAGAGAAGTTTTAACTCGTTTTAAATTCAATTGTCTTTACAAAACAACATCTCTATAATTTTGAACTAAGGGATGTCGACATAAGGGGATACCCCATGTCGACATGATGACAGTTGGATTCAAAATTCAATTTTCAAAAGAAGTGTCCATTCGTTCGAAAACCTTTCGCCAATGGTTATGACTGTTGTGCATCTATATAAAGGCTTCCAAAACAAATTTTTTTAACAACTACTTTCTTATTTTCTTCACTCTTTCTTCTCCACCATTCCATATCCATAAAACTTCATATTTTCAAGATCGTGCCATCATTCTGCCAAATTCTCAATAGGAAATCATTTAGATACTCTCTCTATTTGATTCTCCATCATTCTACTAAAGATCAAAGTACTATTCAGAGTTATAGGGTTAATTTGTATTCAAAAAGTCCATAGAGTTTATCCATTCAAAAGGATTGTTATTAAGAAGTATTAGGGTGATCTTGTGTCCCGTAAATCAAGAGAGTTTACCCCAGACTCGGAGATAGGAGGGTTCCTCAAGGCCTTAGAAATTGAGGGTTGTAATTTGGATATTGTTTTATAAAAATCTGTACAAGGATATTGCCTTGGTGCAGGACTGGATGTAGGAGGATTCCGAACCAGTATAAAATCCAGTGTGTTCTTTCCTTTTACTTTCTTTACTTTACTATTTGCATTTGTTATATGTTCTGTGATCATTCTGTGTTAGAATTCTGTTTATATTTGTGTTGAAAGTTTTAATTTAGTCATATAGTTCATATATTCTTTAAAACACTATTCACCCCCCTCCTCTAGTGTTATTTCTGCCTTAAGATCCTTAATCCGCAACCCTAACAATGATTTCATACTATGACAATTATGTAATGAAAAATAAATTTTATATGAACATATAAAAGTAGATCCAAATTTGTATATATGGAATTCAATCAAAGCTTTCTAATAATACAAATTAGATAGTTATTACATTCAATTTCAAAACTTTGATCTGTTGTCAAAATTCCTTTTATTCATGTATTTAAGTAAAATATGCATACATACATGCATACATATATTAACATTCAAAACTAAATTTACACTTTGTTATGAATGATTAAAAAATAGATCTACAATTGAAATATTGTATTGATTCCACATAAATTGCATTTTTAACTTTAAATATAATTCAATAATCAACATGAAAATGTAAATTTCCAGATTTAAATAAATGAAATTTGAACTAAATGCTAAAACAAAGAACTAAAATAAAACATTGTATTTTAAAATATATAGATTTAGTTTCAATTTAACAAAGTACATAAAAGGAGCTAATCAATTCGAAAATGTAAACATTCAGATCTGAAGAATTACACTTTAATTAGAATGTTTAAAAACATAGATCTGCACTTAGGTATTGTTTTAAAACATAAAAAAAAAATTGATCTATCAAATGAAAACTCAATCAAGTCATTCAATAAGTAATTCAATCTTCATTAACAATTTTTAATTAAGCAAGATAGTAATCCAACGTACAAATTACAAAAGTCAAGTTAAATTTCCATCAAATAATGCAAAATCACTATCTATATATAGAAAATGATATACCTTGATACCCAATCTTTAAAACACACCTTGTTGATATTGCCCTTGATTTGCATCTTAAATGAAGAATGCTTCTAGATCCAATAGAATCACCTTAGGATGTTGCCTAGAAATCACACCTTGAATGTTGATATCTCCTCAGATCTTCAAGATCCACATCCTATCCTTGCAAGAGATGGATGAACCACTTTTGTTTTATTTTATTTGATCTCTTTATTTGGTGTTGGAAGATTTTGAAAATTCGTTCTCTATTTTTGTTTCTACCAAGAAAAGTTGGGAGGAGAGAAAGAGAAAGATTGAATGAGAAGGAAAATCGGTTGTATATACAGAATGAATTAGAAAATAAGTTTTAATTGAAAGAATGAAACATTTCTCATTATTTAACTAAAACTTTCCTAATTAATTCGCTTGATTGTTTCTCTCTCTCAAATCCTACTTTTCACATGGTATGTCATCAAATAACATAAAATCTTCGTAAATCATGTCATCAAATGACATAAAATTTCTATAAATTATTTCAAATAGTTATCCTTAAATTACATTGATATCGTATATTAATGTGCGTAAATATAACATTTATATATGCATTAAAATAATTATAAACAACTTCCAAACATTAATTAATAAATAGTTAATATTTCTTAAACATTAAGTAATTTAATCAATTTAAAACATTTTATAAATTAAGTAAATCATGTCGTTTTTTATGGAATTCATCATTAGGGCTGTACGTCTCAAAGGTGTAAATTCAATTAGTGATTAATATCGAACTATTCAAATATTAATGTTCATATGTCACTTAGCAAGTGGTGTGACATTTTGACTGAATTTTTAACTTACATATCTTTTGGTAAAATCCAATTCTACTTATTATAAGCGGTACCCAATAGTGATAATTATTTACACCAATTCTCTTCATAAAAAATATATTATATTAGGACTTATGAAATTATGTAATGGTCAAAATTCCATTATCTTCCACATTCGACTTTATAGTCCAAATACAAAATCCTCGGTTCAATAATAATATTATTAACTGAAATGCTCTGGCCAGATATTTTGACTTTGAGTTGAATTCAGTCGACCGTGATACTAATCTCATATAACCGAGGGAACGAATCCTCTCTTGAATAGTATTTCACTTCCAATGCTTCCACTCGACCCAGCTATAGTCGATGGACATCATGCCATGATTTAACTATAATCAAAGTGGATCTTCCACATTGAAGATCAACAGTATTCTTAAGTCGAGAACTCTGTGTAAATTAGTCATATCAATATCCTCTGCTGACCTTAGTTATATTAACCAACAGAAAACTATCGAGTGAGTCATTCCATAGTTGTCCAATAACTATCAATACGTAAACCCTTGGTGCCCCCAGCAGTCTTGAGTAATACACTGCCCAACATTTGGAGAGCATTATATACTCTAGTCTCAATGGATGTATCAATATCCAGTCTCGATACACTTTTACTAGGAATATTTAAAATGATATATTTGTTTCATTGTGATAAATTACTCACAGTTACAACACTTTATAACTACTATCACAAAACATACCAATATAATTTTAATTAAATAAGTAATTAATATAACGACATTATATCAAGTATATAATACAAAGAAAACATCTTTATTTCGAACAAGGTTGGTCAACGAGTTAGATACATGTAACAAATTACATAATTGCCCCTAGGACATACCCCTGACTCTATCAGTAAGGGTATGAGATTTAATTTCCATATACGATCATTTTATTTATTACAATAGTTAGTTTATCGACTATCGATTCTGCTATCTTCTTTGTGTATCGTCAATCCAAGATGATTTGTTGCTCATTTGAGCATTGATATCCTTTGTTGGAAATGACTAAAACCATAAAGCAATGGCACGTCAAGCAAAATGGGTTTGCTCCCATCAGGATATCTTCACATCTACTCTAGATTTGATTCAGTTGTATGCGCATGGAGATGTGAAATACTCGGATTCTCAGTATAGTTAGCGGGGTCCAACTTATACATTTCCAAGAGAGTTGCAGAGTAAATGACCCTCTCAAGTACACTGTCTAGAGGTATCCTTTCGGTAAAAGGGGCGCACCATCCTAGTCATTGTTGAAAATTTTCCTTTTTCTTGTTTTTGATTCAAACCCTTGAATTTATGTCTTTCTTAATTGTATCAGTTTGTGTCTTATGCACTTGGCGATGTTTAATTATTATTATCCATTACTTGTGGTTGGATGTTATTCTTGTAAGGGGAAACCTGTTCCAAATTTGGCAGCATGGCCTAACATATTGTTGTTTATTTCCACCCTTTACTTAGAGTTTTTACTCATACCAGAATTATTGTCTGACCCGAGTTGTTTATTTTCTCTAAACTCTCAGGTACTCATTTACATTTGAGTAGTCCAAGAGTAGTAGGTTTCTTTGGGCTCTTTGGAGGTAACGGACAAGCAAGAGGCTCCTTACCTATCTAACTGTTTGTTTTCATTGTTATGTTTTACTTATGTCTGTGTACTTTGTATCAACAAGTGTAAAGGCTAGTGGTTATAAATGTCTAGGCTGATAGTAGTAGTACTTTTGTGTAACTCTGATAACTCTATGTTAAGTTGTAACCTTTTGTATTATCATACTGTTATATTATAATTAATCATTCCATTATGAGATTTTATGTTCCTTTCTTTTATTTTACCCCATGACAATTAGTCTTTCGGATGCTTGGGCAACGGCACATGTAACGACTCGTAATTTTCGATAATTAAAAATTGTCAATTTAATAAGTTTTGTGATTTAATGCTGGAAGAAATAAAGATTTGTGATTTAATAATAAGAATATAACTGGAATGAAATGAAATTGTAATAATTTATGGTAATTGATAACGGCTTGGAATGTAATTCCAAATAATTAAAAAGATTAAAGAGTTATAATTGATATAAATTGTAAATAAATTTTAGTAATGTATGTATCAATGGATAATTGGATTAAAAGAGCAGCTGATAATTTAAAATATTGATTAATAAATAAAATAATGTGTAATAAATGGAAATTGAACAAAATTTGTGTAATGAGAGTTGTTGTAACATTTGCTTGTAATTAATAATCTTACAAATGTTATTAAATGTAGAAATGGTGACAATTGTTATTTGATACAAATTTAATTAATCAATTACAAATAAATGTAAATAAACGTTACATTAATGTGAGTTAATACAATAACTGAAAATCAAAAATGTAATAAAATGTACAGAAATGTCAATTACACCCATAAGACAATAAATTGATTCAATAATAAAAATGAAACCAAGATAAATGAAGATTATGGGATTTTAAATTTTAATTAATGTCAAAATTAAAAAAGGTTCAATATTATTGGAATACTGCAATTAATATGGTAAAAGGTGATAAATTGTAGAATATACGTGCAATAAGGTATACACAAATGTTAACTATGTTTATAGAGTAATAATTGATTGAAAGTTGAATCGAATTAAATCAATTTATTGGAATTAATTATAATTAATTAAATTTAATTACAGTTGAAATTGAACACTGTAATTATTCTACCATTCAACACTGAAATTATATGTAAACTTGTTTTAATTTATTGTAAATGTCCAAGTAATCAAAAATGATGAAGTTTGTTAGTTACAAAATTTGAAATTTAAAAAGTGATTTAATTAATTTAATATTAATTTATTTAATTAGTGTAAAAATAGTCATTTTAGCCACGGTCTCAGATTTCAACGAAACCAGTTTCATCGGATCCATAACGGTGAATTATTGTAATGTTTCAAATTTCGTAGCGATCGGGCTTGTCGTTTGATCGTACGGACGCCAAACGTGTAGAAAATCAATTTAATTAAATTCAATTGGAATCAATTTGAAATAAGCTGTTTTTAAGCGAACTTATTTATACGATGGAATTAGGATTTGAAACCTATTCCATTAAGTTTAAAAATATCAAATATATCTATTTTGATATATGGAATGACCCATTTTCGTTATGGAGACAAAACGGGCATTTCGAGTCGTTATCGTCGATTCAAATATATTCGGAGGTTTATCCATTTCTTATCGGGCTACGTTAGTATATATTGTTTTGTTCAAACCCTAGTAACCTTATTTCTTCTCATTTTTGTACGTACGATTCAGCTTTCTGCTTCTTTTTCTCAATGGCCTAAACTCCCCATTTCAATTTCAATTCAAAATTGAACTTTAAAATCAAATCCCTCCAAATCCAATAAAATTTAATATCGTTTTGAAGCTCTCGACGAGCGCAATTCATTGGTGGAATTCGTTTTTACCATCGCATCATCATTTTTCAAAAAATCACGAATGAACCTCGGCCATCCATTTTAGGTTTTGACGATCCAACGTTGGATCGTTGTCCGATCAATGATCGAGAAGTGGCATTGGGAAGGTGGCATGATGCAGGTCCTAGATCATGTAGCTATTCATCCTCAGGTGGCCGTGGATCGTCGGAAATTGGCTTCAATTTACGGCGGTGGCATTCTTTGCTAGCGAAGTCGCAAGGGGCGAGCTATGTACGGTTGGCGGCGGCTCTGGAAGGGGAGGTCGACGGTGGTGCCTGATCATGTTGGAGAATGACGAGGGCACGAAAAAAATTGGAGGAAGTTGGACGTAGGTGGCAGCTGTTCCTTTGATCGAGCATGTACGTGATTGGCGCTAGGGTTGATCGAATAAGGGTGACGTGTTTATTTTTTTCCTTTATTTAATCTATTATTATACTTAAAAAATATTTAAACGTTCTAATATTCATAATTTTGCATACGAGATCCGATGCACGTGCAGTTTCTTCCGTTATGATCATATCGAAATTTCAAACAAGATGGAACTAGTTTGGACGAATTCTAAAACTGTTGGATTTTCGACCCTATTTTGGATTTCAAATCGATTTGAAATCGAAAGTGAGTGTTCTAACCAACTCACAGCTACTAAACTATCTTATGTTAGTTAAATTTAATTTATGATGCGATTAGAAATTAATTTATTGATGTTTGGTAGGTTTAAACTATCATTCTAGTTAAATTTGACTTTTATTGTATTTATTTATCGTTTAATTTAATATTGAATTTAAATCCTCAATTTAATACTGTTATTTATCATTAGTTATCTATTGATATTTATTGATTTATTTGGATGATGATTTTGATGGATGTTTAATTGTTGATATTGGATGATTGGATGTTGTATTATATATTGTTATAACACTGCAAGTTCTCTATAGGTTGAAATGATACATACGCGAACGATTTATAGATTAGGAAAAAAAATCATTATGGATTGAAATGATAGACTCAAGCGAATTTATTGATTTTTATTTAATTCGAGATTGTGGTTTGAAATGATATATAACCGTAAAATTTTAAATTGCGGATTGAAATGATAAATATCTGTATCACTTGACCCTAGGGTAGAAAATTATATATGGACACCGGATTGGTTAAATTAAATGATTTTTTAATTCAGTTAACTTGTGTTTTGAAATAGAAAATGATTTATATAAACTGAATTATTTTCGTTAATCCAATATAGATGATGAAATTGGAATCGATTTAATGAATCGTTCAAAGGATTTAAATTGAAATTTCAAAGTTAAAGTATCAAATATAAATAAATTTTTCGAAATTGAGTTATTGAAATTGTTTTGTTATAACTTTGAAATCTAATTTAAACTATTTTAATTTATTGTAATCTATTATAACCTATTTAATCCAATTTAATCTAATTTACCTATTTTAAAGTAATAAAATTTAAATTAATCTATTTTAAATCTATTTAATATAATTTAAATCTATTTTAAATTTAGTTAATCTATTTTAGATTTATTTAATCTATTTAAAATTCTACTTAATATAACTTAAATCTATTTAATCTATATTTAATCCATGTAAATCATTTTAAAATCTAATTAAATGAAATTTAAATCTATTTAAACTATTTTACTATTTTAAACTATTTTAATCTATTTTTTAGTATTTCAAACTATTAAAACTATTTATGACTATCTAAACCATTTTCTGAAATTTCAGACTCTGTAAAGTTGAAGTATTTATGTGACGCCCCACCTCTATACCCACGCTAGCCAAGAACACTATGGTGTAATGCTGTCAACTAGCACGGAGAATAAGGCTGTTGAGGAGCGACCATCCGTGTAATTGCTTTTGCGCGAGCACCGATATGTCAGATAGTATAACATGCATAAGAGGAAATCCGACATACCGATACAAACACAAAGCTACTACACAGTGGCTATAATAATCTTCGGAAACAAATATAGAAATAAGCATAACACAAATCAGTCACAGATAATTCATATCACAAAGGCGGAAGAAGATATGAATATAAAACTAACACATGAAAGTGTATATCAGAGTAGTGGTCAAAAAGATCCACAATAATACAAAAGAATAGCAACACGTGCTATACAAAAGAATACAACTATGAGTCCATATCTCAAGTGTATACAACAAAATAAACTACTAATCTAAGTAGTTAGCCAAAAGTCGGAGAAATCAATCCCAAGTGAGAAGTCAAGATGAAGCACCTGTAACATCTCGGTTTGACCCGGGTATTATTTAATAAGAAAATAATAAACAGATCAGTCTAACTATAAATATCAGATGAAGCGATATAGAATAAGAGGTACAACTAAACATATAATGATCACCATGCCAAGCTGTGATATATATAAGTAATTGAAAATCAACAAGAGATTAATCAATATCACAAAAATCTACTCAAGGATCAAAAGGAATGTCATACCCTTTATTTCGTTCACCAAACCATAAATATTGACGATTATATCAATATCAATCACAAAAGTCAATGACACACAAATTCACCAATGCACAAATACTGATAAAACTTATCAATGAAAATCACGAAAATTGGTGAAACACAAATTCTAGAAATCATCTCAAGAAATCCAGAAATCACAAAAAGGGGGGAAAAGACCTATCACAAACGGGAGCATAAAGCTCACCAACACGTGTATCACAAACGGAACGCTAATTCCATGGTTCCTAACCATCACAAATTGAGCCTAAGCTCCACAAAACGGGGTTTAGTCTCCCTCGCAGACAAAGAGACATCGTACAACGCTAGTCTAAATCACAAAAATGATCGTCATGATCATCAAGAAGTGTCAATTACAGTAAGCTAGTAAATATATGAGCTTAGCTTCATGTCCCATAACCACTAGCTTAACTTAAATATTTACGAACAAATTGTAGATCTCCACTAGAAAATTGTCACAAGAGGTTCAATCGAACAAGTCCAAGAATTAACCGACGAAGTAAACGCAAGCCTTTCATACCACTTGTTTTACTAAGCCGTTTAATTAGATTGATCATACGAGTGAGGTAAAGGCTTGTATATACTAATAGATTGGAAAACGGTTTAAGAAACGAGCTTTGTAATAAAATAGTGTTGAAATCGTTTTGATGAAAGAATTTTGATATTTACTACTAGTATTGAAACCATTATATTTTTAAAGTGACAAATCACAAAGAAGATTGTAGGAACAATCAATCACTAAAATTCACATTCGAAGACGTGAATAAAATCCAAAGAAATCGATACTGAATCCACTAAAATGGATATTCCCAAAATCACGAAGAAAATGTCATCAAAGTCGATAATAAGTGATAATAACAAAAGGGAATCAACACGAATCGATTAAAGTTGGAATTCTCAAGCGAATAGGCAAATAGGCAAAAAGAGTGCAGATTCAGACATCTGAAATAAGGGTTCAGACGTCTGAAATAAGGATTCAGACGTCTGAATCTGGAAAATAAAATATTTTCCAAATACAGAATTCAGACGCCTGAATCCTTGAATCCAGACGTCTGAAATAGGCACTTTTTAGCCTATTTCCTTTCTGGTTCCAAATGAACCAATTCAGACGTCTGAAATATAGATTCAGACGTCTGAATACTGGGGAATAAAAATTCCCAGTATAATATTCAGACGTCTGAATCTAACGTTTCAGACGTCTGAATCAAAGGTTCAGGGCATTCCCTGAACCTAGGCCAAAAATGGCCAAACGAAGACCGGAAGCGATCGATCGAGCGACATCGACTAAGGATTTACGCCAAGCGACAACCCAGCCTTAACGGCTCTTCGATACGCCTCAAATATCAATGTCCAAATATCCATAAAAGGATTTTCATAGATTTTGATTTCAAAACACCAAAAATTGGAATATACACCAAATCAATCCAAACCAAAATCAATTGCACAAGAATAAGCGTTAGGAATTCATACCTAACAATCGATGATAATTATAAACAAAGATGTGAGATAAAAATCTCACATTTGAACCCAAACGATTGAAGAAGAAGCTTGAAAGCAAAGGAGAATCAATCACTCTTCAAATCCAACTCAAGAAGCTTGAATCTAAGCTTAAAAGAAGAACATTCCCAAAATTAGGTTTAGGAATTTCTGAAATTGATTAAGAGAATGAGTTGGAGAAGATGAAGAGAAGCTTACCAATGGATTCTTCTATTAGTTTGGAGCTAGAGTTTGATTTGCAAAAGAAAACTAGGGCTTGGAGTTTTAATTTCCTCTTCCACTCCCCATTAATATAAAAGCTTGAGTATTAGGAAATGAGGAATGAAGTATTGAAGAGGAGAAGGGGTTGGGACTGAATACATAAGTGGGGTTATTGGGCTCATCCCAAACCAAAGCCCTAAGTAAAAAGTGGCTAAATTCTTCTATCTCCAAACATATCAAAGTTTATACTCAAAAAGGCCGCAAACGGCATTTTAAACTCAATGAGAGTGGTCCCGAGTCCTAATTCGACCGTATGCAAAAAGTAGCCTTTCGGACTAAATTCCGAGTATCGATAAAATATTTAAATAAAATATTTTAATATAAAAATCGATAAATATGCGGGTTGTTACAGACTCCCCTCCTTAAAGAAATTGCGTCCTCGCAACATTTAAGAAGAAGATATATAGTAATAACCATAAAAGCATATTCAACACAAAAGAAGAAATTCGAAATAAGAAATTCACCTCAAAGATCACGGGAAAGTAAGTCCGGACGTGATCGCTCGATGAACTCTCTAGATTCCCAAGAACAATCATTAAGATTTGAAGACCGTTTAATTTTCACAAGCGGAACATCTTTATTTCGAAGGCGCTTGACCTCCGAAGCAATAATACGAATCGGATGTTGCTCATAAGTTAGATTTGGCGAAACTTCAATTTCTTCCACAACACCGAGCTCAAGAATAGAATCAGAATCTCGAAGGCACTTCCGTAATTGAGAAACGTGAAACACGTTTTGAATAGCAGAAAAATGAGCCGGTAATAAAAGGCGATAAGCCACGGAACCAATACGTTCGGTGATAGGAAATGGCCCAATATATCGAGGAGCTAATTTTCCCGATCGACTGAAACGTACAACACCTTTCATAGGTGAAACACGAATAAACACCAAATCTCCCACAGAAAATTCTAACTTCCTTCTTCGATTATCGGCATAGGATTTTTGTCTACTCTGGGCTTCTTTCATCCTATGTCGAATAAGTTCAATCTTTTCCGTGGAATCACGAATAAAATCTGGACCTAAAACCAGCTTCTCACCGGCCTCAAGCCAACAAGAAGGAGATCGGCATGGCCTTCCATAGAGTGCCTCAAAAGGTGCCATACCAATACTAGATTGGAAGCTATTATTATAGGAAAATTCAACAAGTGAAATATGATCTTCCCAACTTCCACCGAAATCAAGCACACAAGCACGAAGAAGATCTTCAAGTGTTAGATTCACACGCTCAGTTTGTCCATCGGACTGGGGGCGATAAGCGGTGCTAAAATTAAGCTTCGTTCCCAAAGCTTTTTGAAGACTCTTCCAAAATCCACTAGTAAACAATGGATCACGATCGCTAACAATAGAAGTAGGAACTCCATGCAATTTAACAATTTCTTTGATAAAGAGTTTGGCCAAAAGAGGAACGGTTCGATTGGACCGAACGGGAATAAAATGGGCGGATTTAGTGAGTCTATCAACAATCACCCATAAGCTATCATGACCCGAACGAGAACGGGGGAGGCCATCTATAAAATCCATGGAAATTTGGTCCCACTCAAATTGGAATTTCTAAAGGTTGCAATAACCCGCCGGGCCTTTGATGTTCGGCCTTAACGAGTTGGCAAGTCATGCAACGCTTAACAAAGTTAGCGATGTCAAGTTTCATTCCCTCCCAATAATAAAGTCGCTTCATATCCGCGTACATTTTGCTACTACCGGGATGAATGGTGAATTTAGAACGATGAGAATCTTCTAAAATATCTTTGTGAAGATCACTAATATTCGGCACGATAAGTCTACCAAATTTTCGAATGCCGCCACGTGAATCAATATCAAAGTCTTTCAAACCTTCAATATCAATTTTATCCTTAAAATTTTGGCCAAGAAGAGCCAAGTCGGGATCTAGCCTTTGAGCTTCAAGAATGCGGTCAAAAAGAGAAGGATGTGCCTCAAGGCTACATAAAACAAGAGAAGGACATAAATCGGAAACACGATCTTGAATCTCACAAGTGGATAAAACCCCGAGATCATTCCATTCGGATATCATCATAGAAACAACCGCTTGTTGCTTGCGACTAAGTGCATCGGCAAGACGATTTCCCTTTCCGGAAGTATAAAGGATATCAAGATCATAAGGTGCAAGGAACTCGAGCCAACGTTGTTGATGCAAATTAAGTTCCTTTTGAGAGAATAAATACTTCAAAGACTTATGATCGGTATAAAGAACAAATTTCTCTCCTAAAAGATAATGACGCCAAATCCAAAGAGCAAAAACAATAGCCGCGAGTTCTAAATCATGTGTGGCATATCGAGTCTCAGCCGGCTTTAATTGCCTAGAAGCATAAACAATAACACGTTCTTTTTGCATAAGAACGGCACCCAAACCAACGCGACTAGCATCGGTATAAACAACGAAATCTTGATTCCCCTCGGGAATAACAAGAATAGGAGCATTAGAAAGAAGTTCCTTTAGTTTCTGAAAAGAAGTTTCACATTTGTCCGACCAAATGTATTTAACACCTTTCTTTGTTAAGCTAGTGAGAGGCACGACAATCTTAGAAAAATCTTTGATAAAACGACGGTAATAACCCGCCAATCCGAGAAAACTACAAATTTCCATCACACTCTCCGGTCTCTTCCAATCCTGAATCGCTTCAATCTTTGAAGGATCTACGGAAATTCCGGATTCGAAAATAATATGACCGAGAAACTTCACACGAGATTGCCAAAAGTGGCATTTAGAAAACTTTGCCTTTAATTGATCACTCCTAAGAGTTTCCAACACAATCCGAAGATGCTTTTCGTGCTCCTCCTCGATTTTTGAATACACAAGAATATCATCAATAAAGATGAGAACAAACCGGTCGAGGAAGTCTTTGAAAACTCGATTCATAAGGTCAACGAAATAAGCCGGAGCATTCGTTAAACCAAATGGCATAACAAGCCATTCATAAGATCCATAACGGGTACGGAACGATGTCAAAGGAATGTTATCCTCTGCAATACGAAGCTGATGGAAACCGGTAGCCAAGTTCAATTGTGAAAAGACTATAGCACCGCTAAGTTGGTCAAATAGATCATCAATCCGAGGTAAAGGATATTTATTTTTGATGGTGAGATCATTAAGCTTGCGATAGTCAACGCAAAGCCTAAGTGTACCCTTGGATTTTTTCACAAAAGTAGCCGAAGCTCCCCAAGACGAGGAACTTGAGCGAATAAATTGCTTCGTTTCCAAATCGGATAATTGTATGCGCATCTCCTCATTTTCTTTATTGGACATGCGATAAGGAGGACGAGTAATAGGTTGAGCTCCAGGGATAAGATTAATTCTGAACTCAATTGCTCGCTTAGGTGGTAATCCTAAAACTGGCTCAAATATGTCGGAAAATTCACGAACAACGTGAATAAGAGAAATAATATCTTCCTCATCATCATTATCGTCATCATGAGGATTTAAAGAGTATAAAGATGCAACCAAACTGGAATCCGAATCTTTAAGATTAATAGAAATCTGCTTAACAGATTGAGGATGTCGAAGATGAATAGTCCGCTCAGGACATAGGATTTGAGCTTCATAACGGTTAAGCCAATCCATACCCAAAATTATTCCGAAGCCTAAATAACGCATGACATGCAAATCGGCTCGGAAAGAAAAATCACCCAAAATAATCTCGACATCATTACACAATAAACTGATTGTTGCGGATCCACTAACCGGATTCGCAATTCTCAAAGAAGTCATTAAACACAAAACATCCAAAGAAAAAGTGTCAACAAGTTCTTTTGAAATAAAAGAATGGGATGCACCCGTATCAAAAAGAACTCGAATGGGTTGATCACGAAATATAATGATGCCATCAAGGATAGAATGAGACATACCTGGACCACGAGATGTGTTGCCAGGGGCTTGAGCAACATTCAACTTTCCCTTCCTCTTGCCCTGAAGCTTGGGGCATGAAGATATAACATGACCGGGACCTTTGCAGTAGCGACAAGAGAGAGACTTTGGGCACTTGTTCGCGTAATGGTCCTTCGAACCACAATTATAGCATTCCCCACGACCAAAGGAAGAAGTCTTTGCCACTGGGGTTACTTGCTTCCCTTTCTTATTGGGATAAGGGCCTTTGAATTTACTGGGCCTTTCCTTGTTGTTGTTGAAGCTTGGTTTGGAACCTACCACTTCAACATCATTTTCCCTATCCGCCTCTTCAAGACAAAGAGCGATATCAATGAGTTGGTCGAAAGAAACTTCTAATTTTAGAAGTAATGGCTTCTTGAGACTTTTATTTAAGCCATAGACGAACCTCTGGTTCTTCTTCAATGGGGTGTTGATGTATTCAACCCCATATTTGGAAAGCGACTCGAAGGAGGCGACATAATCAGTCACGGAGGACTCACCGTGAACAAGGTCTATAAATATTCGAGCCAATGTCACTTTCTCTGCTTCTGGCACGAATTTTAATTCGAAGCGTTCCCGGAATTGGTCCCAGGTGAGATCCGCTTCATTAATCTCAGAAATAAGAAGTTCGTACCAGTATAATGCTCTTTCTTGGAGCATACTAGAAGCCACCTGAACTCGGTGAAGATCAATGAGGTTCATGCGAGAAAAGATTCGATCATATGTCCTTAACCAAGCCTGGACTTCAATAATCGTTTTAGAACCTTTAAATGGCTTCCCACCCAGGTTGGTGTAATCATTGCACAAACGTGCAAATTCAGACTTAGGGTGAGTAGGTTCCGGATTAGAACCAGCTGCTTGAGCATTCGTGACAAGGTCAGGAAGTTGCTGGGTAGTCATAAAAACTCCATCTTAGGGTGGAGCACTAGATGGTCCAGCTCTGGGACGACCAGGTCTAACCATTTCTCTTCTTTAAGAAAGAAAGAAGAGGAAAAAGTTATTCTCAAGATAAATATCAAGCAATCTTGATAGATAAAACAAGGAATCATAAAGAAAATAGGATGAATCGGTACGAAGACTCGAATCAAATCCTAAAGCACGACTCCTAAGAAAGACTTAGGACGATGATCCTTGTTATAATATTCCAAATTGTTCCGAAGTTTGGCTCTGATACCAAGCTGTGACGCCCCACCTCTATACCCACGCTAGCCAAGAACACTACGGTGTAATGCTGTCAACTAGCACGGAGAATAAGGCTGTTGAGGAGCGACCATCCGTGTAATTGCTTTGCGCGAGCACCGATATGTCAGATACTATAACATGCATAAGAGGAAATCCGACATACCGATACAAACACAAAGCTACTACACAGTGGCTATAATAATCTTCGGAAACAAATATAGAAATAAGCATAACACAAATAAGTCACAGATAATTCATATCACAAAAGCGGAAGAAGATATGAATATATAACTAACACATGAAAGTGTATATCAGAGTAGTGGTCAAAACGATCCACAATAATACAAAAGAATAGCAAAACGTTCTATACAAAAGAATACAACTATGAGTCCATATCTCAAGTGTATACAACAAAATAAACTACTAATCTAAGTAGTTAGCCAAAAGTCAGAGAAATCAATCCCAAGTGAGAAGTCGAGCTGAAGCACCTGTAACATCTCGGTCTGACCCGGGTATTATTGAATAAGAAAATAATAAACGGATCAGTCTAACTATAAATATCAAATGAAGCGATATAGAATAAGAGGTACAACTAAACACATAATGATCACCATGCCAAGCTGTGATATATATAAGTAATTGAAAATCAACAAGAGATTAATCAATATCACAAAAATCTACTCAAGGATCAAAAGGAATGTCATACCCTTTATTTCGTTCACCAAACCATAAATATTGATGATTATATCAATATCAATCACAAAAGTCAATGAAACACAAATTCACCAATGCACAAATATTGATAAAACTTATCAATGAAAATCACGAAAATTGGTGAAACACAAATTCTAGAAATCATCTCAAGAAATCCAGAAATCACAAAAAGGGGGAAAAAGGCCTATCACAAACGGGAGCATAAAGCTCACCAACACGTGTATCACAAACGGAACGCTAATTCCATGGTGGCTAACCATCACAAATTGAGCCTAAGCTCCACAAAACGGGGTTTAGTCTCCCTCGTAGACAAAGAGACATCGCACATCGCTAGTCTAAATCACAAAAATGATCGTCATGATCATCAAGAAGTGTCAATTACAGTAAGATAGTAAATATATGAGCTTAGCTTCATGTCCCATAACCACTAGCTTAACTTAAATATTTACGAACAAATTGTAGATCTCCACTAGAAAATTGTCACAAGAGGTTCAATCGAACAAGTCCAAGAATTAACCGACGAAGTAAACGCAAGCCTTTCATACCACTTGTTTTACTAAGCCGTTTAATTAGATTTCTCATACGAGTGAGGTAAAGGCTTGTATATACTAATAGATTGGAAAACGGTTTAAGAAACGAGCTTTGTAATAAAATAGTGTTGAAATCGTTTTGATGAAAGAATTTTGATATTTACTACTAGTATTGAAACCTTTATATTTTTAAAGTTGCAAATCACAAAGAAGATTGTAGGAACAATCAATCACTAAAATTCACATTCGAAGACGTGAATAAAATCCAAAGAAATCGATACCGAATCCATTAAAATGGATATTCCCAAAATCACGAAGAAAATGTCATCAAAGTCGATAATAAGTGATAATAACAAAAGGGAATCAACACGAATCGATTAAAGTTGGAATTCTCAAGCGAATAGGCAAATAGGCAAAAAGAGTGCAGATTCAGACGTCTAAAATCAAGGATTCAGACGTCTGAATCTGGAAAATAAAATATTTTCGAAATACAGAATTCAGACGTCTGAATTCTTGAATCCAGACGTCTGAAATAGGCACTTTTTAGCCTATTTCCTTTCTGGTCCAAATGAACCAGTTCAGACGTCTGAAATATAGATTCAGACGTCTGAATACTGGGGAATAAAAATTCCCAGTATAATATTCAGACGTCTGAATCTACCGTTTCTGACGTCTGAATCAAAGGTTCAGGGCATTCCCTAAACCTAGGGCAAAAATAGCCAAACGAAGACCGGAAGCGATCGATCGAGCGACATCGACTAAGGATTTACGCCAAGCGACAACCCAGCCTTAATGGCTCTTCGATACGCCTCAAATATCAATGTCCAAATATCCATAAAAGGATTTTCACAGATTTTGATTTCAAAACACCAAAAATTGGAATATACACCAAATCAATCCAAACCAAAATCAATTGCACAAGAATAAGCGTTAGGAATTCATACCTAACAATCGATGATAATTATAGACAAAGATGTGAGATAAAAATCTCACCTTTGAACCCAAACGATTGAAGAAGAAGCTTAAAAACAAAGGAGAATCAACCACTCTTCAAATCCAACTCAAGAAGATTGAATCTAAGCTTAAAAGAAGAACATTCCCAAAATTAGGTTTAGGAATTTCTGAAATTGATTAAGAGAATGAGTTGGAGAAGATGAAGAGAAGCTTACCAATGGGTTCTTCTATTAGTTTGGAGCTAGAGTTTGATTTGCAAAAGAAAACTAGGACTTGGAGTTTTAATTTCCTCTTCCACTCTCCATTAATATAAAAGCTTGAGTATTAGGAAATGAGGAATGAAGTAATGAAGAGGTGAAGGAGTTGGGACTGAATACATAAGTGGGGTTATTGGGCTCAGCCCAAACCAAAGCCCTAAGTAAAAAGTGGCTAAATTCTTCTATCTCCAAACATATCAAAGTTTGTACTCAAAAAGGTTGCAAACGGCATTTTAAACTCAATGGGAGTGGTCTCGAGTCCTAATTCGACCGTATGCAAAATGTAGCCTTTCAGACTAAATTCCGGGTATCGATAAAATATTTAAATATAAAAATCGATAAATATGCGGGTTGTTACAATTTGTATTTAAATCCTTGATCATGATACAACCTAAGCTGGAATTTAGAATTGACATCTTTTGTGAAATGACATATTTGAGTGAATAAGATGATTTTAAATGAAGAATTAATTAACAGAACTTATCGATAATTTCAAAGTGAATGTGAATTTCAAAAGTGAATATGATTTGAAAGTGAATGTGATTTAGAAGTGAACATGATTTTGAAAGTGAATATAGTTTGAAGTGAATATGATTTTGAAAGTGATATGATTTGAAATTGAATATGATATTTTGATATAAATCGTGAAGTGACTTTTTAAACATAAAAGAACCATCAAGTGTGAAACAAACGTTTGGTTATTAAAGAGACCGGGATTGGATATTTTCATACTCTCTACCAATACCGAAAACCACTTTAACAACTGTGTACGTGGTGGAGATTCCAGAAATGAAGTAGGATGGTTTGGCGAACGATTTCTATATGAGGATTGAGGTGACCTTGGCTCCCATGAGTCGGCTTAGATGTGACTAAAACAGGAGCTATACCTGGGCCAAGTGAGGTCATTCCTCCGATTGGACATGCTTCTTCGATACCATATTATGACTTTATGATGATTTGGTGGCCACCCCTCGATTTTGATTATGGGAATGTGTTCCGAGATGGACGGTAGTAGCTTCTATGCATTACCTCCAGCCTGGTTCTGCAATTGGTAAATCTACCATGGAATTTCCCTGAGTGTCGTGTTCACATCCAAGAGCGCCTTCAATGAGTTTGTTTTGTACCGTACATATGGGCTGTCCTCTAGGTAAACCACCGGTTCGGTGGAGCTTACGGCATTGTATAGACTACAGGAATATATAAATGTGTTAAGAGGGACATGGATAACGCCTTAACGTTGTTTTAATACTTTACATTACTGTAGACACTATTATAATAGCGTATTGTACTACATAGTAAATAGCTTAATGGATCCTTAGGAGATGGGAATCCTGAACACCTCTTAAGTTATTGCACTCACGTTTGACACTGGATAAGAGAAGTCAAATCTCGTAAACATCCTAACACCGTTACACTCATATTTATTCACTATTGATTTATCTTATATAAGATCTTTTAGTTCTAACTCAAGTGTTTTTTCTTTTCAATTCGCTCGGGTCAGTCTGAGCTTTTCAGTTTATCGAAGACTACTTTCTAGAGGATGAAGACGAATATTATGCACTATTATTATTTATTATACGTATTTCACTACATCATGTTGTTCCTCTGCATTTATTTATTTATTCCTGTTTATGCAACTCTGACGTTTGTGTTGTGAAGAATAATCAAATATATTTATAAAACAGCTTCATGAACTGTTATTTTTTTATTATATTGTCATTCCACTACGAGATTCTGTATTTGTTTTACTTCTTTCTATTCTTTTTCTTATTTACCCTATAACAATCTGCCCCTTTTGAATAATTTGAGTCTGACGTGTGTTGTTTATCGTCGACTTAAGCCATCCAAAAAGGTAGGTCATTACAGTTGGTATTGGAGTTTTGGTTTAGCAATAACCTTAGCTTTGTGGGGTCTGACTCATATTAAGTAGGGTAGTGATACCCTAAAATGAGCCGTTGAGTGTGTGTGTGTGGGTGTGTGTATGAGAGAAGTATTTAATAGTGTTATAAAAGGTTTTTGTATTGTGTTAATGTGTTCTGTTTCATATTTATAATTTCTAATCGGTACATAGGACGCTAGGACATCGACAGGGATTTCTAAACACTGGATAGAACAGACCAACACAACATTTTTTTGAAATATAGGTAAATGAAATAATTTTGCCTGTGATATAGTTGATTATTATATATTTGTTTGTTAGGTAGTGAAATTTTATAAATACTAATGGAAAAATAAAATTTATAAATAAAATGAATATAAATTGAAATTTAAGAACTAAAGTTCTGGGATTTTTGAAAAATTCTTTTCGAAAGGTTTTGGAATACAATACTAGTAGTATTTAGAAGTATTTCTGATATAAATATTTCATGATAATTTGAAAGGAAAGTTTTAAAGAAATTTTGGAATGAAATAAGTTTGTACTCCCCTCTCTGTCGCTAGTAAATAATTTCGATGATGAGTGCATGCATCATCGACGCTCATTTTCGAGTTTCATAGTGGGAAGACTGTTATAGTAATTTTACTGTACATTTTTATTATAAACAATCTTAATTTTTAATTTAAAATATAACTTTATATATATAAGTTATGAGTATACAGTTATAAATTCTTTTAAATGATTGAAATGGAACCCGATTA
Organism: Allium cepa; assembly: GCA_030765085.1. Lineage (NCBI taxonomy): Eukaryota > Viridiplantae > Streptophyta > Magnoliopsida > Asparagales > Amaryllidaceae > Allium > Allium cepa. Next base: position 517,453,415 of record CM060941.1, read on the forward strand.
TTTAGTTCTTAAGTTTCTATAAATTAAAATTTTAAATTATAAGCAATGATGAAATCCGGGCTACACTAATAATTGGAAGCTTATAACATAAAAATGAGAAATTTGATGTAAAAATTATTAATGAAATAGATAAGGAACTGAAATTTTGTAAACAGTAAATTAAAAGGAAAATGAAAATACGAAAGGGTAACTATTGAACATTTTTATTAACTAAATAAATGAGAGAAACTTGGGTAATATTCAATTGCATTCTTAAAACATATATATAACTTACAAAATATTAAAAGTTGTAATGTTAAATAGGATATGTAATAGGATATGTAATAGAATATTGTACAAGTAAACTATAGTAAATGAAAGTGTTCAACGGACTTACTTTTATAAATAAGAATTCTAGTGTTATAAATTGTTATAAACTAAAGTTAATAATTTGAAATTCCACTAATTAAATGTAATAGAAGTGAATAATGTAATAAAAATGTTTTTTAACTTAATTTAAAATTTTGAGCTATTTATAATCAAATAGAGTAGTAAAGGGTGGATACTGTAAGTAAATACTTATAAACTTGAATTAATATTGAAGTCATTTATAATTAAAATGAGTAGTATATAAATTGAATGATTATAACTTCAGAAACATTGAAAAGATCTAGAAATGGAGTTAATATACAATTATACTATACATGGAAAAATGAATATGAAAAGAAACAATCTATAAATGGTGAATTAAATTGTAAAGAAACCTACCTAACGGTGCATAATCCAATAAATGAAATAAAAATAACTTATTTAAGCAAGGAATGTAAAGTGCTAAAATGAAAGAAAACGACACTGTATGAATAAAGGAGAAATGAACTTTTGTAAGTAATAACGAATTTAAATTATGAAAATAAACATTATATGAATAGGAAAGAAAAGTAAATGATGAAGAAAGATGTAACGACCCGTAAATTTAAAACGATTTTATAACGTAATTTACTGAAATTTTGCTCGGAATTTAATTATAAAATTTTGCAATGGAAATTTGATATTTGGAATATGTCTATTTAAACGTAGCAAATGATAGATTTTCACTGGTAAATATGAATGTTAGTTCGGTTGTGTAATTTCAATTTCAATTTAAATCGGTTAAAATTGAAGTAAATAAAATATTATTGAAATCTGAATATTTTTACACCATAAATTTGTAAATCATTTTTTGAGTGAGATGTCATAGTTCGTTTCATCAAATTTGGACTGCTATAGCCTCATTTATCATATTTTTGATGTTTTAGCAGCATTTTCTGTACCAATTTTGACTTTTGATAGGATGATTTCCGCAGCATATTTATTTGTGTATTTCGGAGTCCGATGTGGCGATATCCGTGAAACAGTCGGCCACATCGGTATCTGTTTTTGAACCTTTTCGTGTTCCCTTTGTACTTTCGTGTGTCCAACATGAGAAATTGAGCCACCACTAGATATTAATATTCTGAATTCAACATGTATGACTTTCACTTTTCGATATATTCTATTTGTTATATGCTGATCTACAGATTTATTTTGGTCTCTTCTATTTCTTTATTTTCTGAGGTAAAATTTTATACGTATATAAATTATACTGCAAAAACCCTGCCTCCTTCTTGTTTGCAACATTTCCTCTCTTGCTTCCATTTTTGCCTTCTGTTCTTGTTCCACAAAATAAAAATAAAAAATGCACATATGGGTTGCAGCCGAGCCATCTATATCACCAAATCTGAAACCCTTCATGCCCATCCCACTACCATGCGCCTCCCCTACATTCTCCACCACACCAGATCTACCTTCCACCGCCAGCCATGACTCCAACACAAGCACTGCACCACTAGATCTAGCCACCATCCCATGCTTTCAGTCCCTCCTATGTTCTTCCCCACAAGACCCATTCCCCTAGACTCCGCCTCCTCAGTCCTGCCAAAAACCGGATTCCGGCCTTTCGCCAGCAACCGCACAAATGGAAAAAAAGTCATCACCCCACAACCAAGCTCCTGCCAAACCTACTTTTCCCATTACCTACGTCTTGACTTTTCTCCGTGCCATAACTGCTGAACTTCTTCGCGCTGCCACCACAGCTTGCCTTCGTCCATACACCCAGCCTAGAACTCCTCCACGAGCAGCCTTTCTCCTCTCCTATAGTTTCCTAACATGCAGCGTGCCTACCTCGCCTGTAGCCATAACCCAGTATGCCCTCTATCTTAGTATGCTCCTCACCACATCCCTGACCTCTAGATCCGCAACCACCTCACATTGCTCTGATCGAGCCTCTCCAGCTCGCAACCTAGTCCACTCTGCCTTGTGATAGTCCTCCACTTCAACCTACCTTGTTCATAGATATACAGCTTACATATATATGCGTTCGTGCGTGTGTATATATATACATGAAAATCTTTGAAAGGTAATATTTGTTTATTAAGAAATGATTTCTGAATCGTATAAATATAAATATAAATATAAATATATATATATATATATATAGTTGTATATTATGTATATGTTTATATTAGTATTATATATATAATCTGTTTATATAAGTTTATATTAATTTTATTATAAATATTGATGTTAAAGATATAATATATATGTGTGTGTGTGTGTGTGTAAGCTGTATATCGTTATATATATATAGTTACAACATAGTAGTCTGGCTTTTGATGTGAAGAGGAAAAAGAGAAGGACAGTGATATATATATATATATACACAAAGTTGTATTTTGGATTTTAAAATGTATATTGAAATATTCATATATAAAGTTGTTTATATTATTTATGATTATACTAGTTTATCCGATCTAGTTGTACATATATAAGTTTGTAGAAGTTACAAACATTTTGTTGGTTATATATGTTAATTTATGCAAGTCATGTAATAGGTATGTTTATGTATATATGTCATAATATATTAGACTTTGAAAGAAGTATTATATGTGTTACGGTATAGGTATGTTACATTATATTTTATTATAAAAGAAGTGTTATATATATATATATTATATTATAAAGTAGATGTACTAGTCTTGTATAAAGTACATGTATACAAAAGATATTAGTTTTAATATATATATATATATATATATAATATATAGATATTTAGGGAATATGTATTTTGATTTAAATATTGGTTTGAGAATATGTACATATAAGGATTTTATTTTAATAAGTGTTTGAATTGAATAGCGATTTGGAAAAATAAATACACATATAGTATAAAGATTTTACTTGACTTTGAAAGTATGTTTAAGGTTAGTTAAATTTATGTTAATATTTTAAGTAGATTTTGAAATATATATATATATGTATGTATATAATATGTTTAAATATTTATTTGAAGAATATGGAAAAAAAGAAAAATATATGTAATATATATATATATATATATATATATATCATATGTATATATCTTGTTCCATCGAATCTAAGTTCAATTTGTTTTGTTTCGTCACTGCCTAGATTTACAATAGCAGTTCTAACTTTGTCATTGTCCCGCTTGTTCGATCCATGTGCTTGTCCATGTCCATTCGCTTCATTTTCGTTCATTTCTTTAGTCTCGAAAGGTTAGCAATCACTCAGGATTAACATTCTTATATTTAGTAAATTTAATTCATTTGAAATGACGATTGAAATATGTTGTTAAAATTTGAATTGTTAGTTTATTTAATTGTTAAATATGATATGCCATTATCGAACTATGACATATGGCACCATATCATGTTGTTTATATTTTATTTAATTTGTTACTAACGATATGCATGTTGTTGATATGTTATATTTTATCATAAATTGTTCTCACTCTACAAGTTCCCTGTTAATTTAGAATTCCGTATGGATTGAAATGATACATACCCAAATGATATTAGAGACTAGGGGAAAATCATTATGGGTTGAAATGATAAACCCAAGCGATTTTCATTAATATTGAATTTTGGGATTGCGGGTTGAAATGAAATATACCCGTAAATATTTAAATTGCGGATTGAAATGATAAATATCCATATCACTTGACCATAGGATCAAAAACTATATATGGATACCATTGGTCTATATTTTGAAAATGATTCCCAGAGTTTGAAAGAAAATATATGGTTTTTAATGAATATTGATTTTTAAATTATAATATATATATATATATATATGTGTGTTATTTTATATATGTCTAAATTTTGTATTTTTGAAACTATATGTTTTGGAAATTTTAAATTCATAAGCTAGTTTGAAAAATAAATTTTAAAGATTTTCTTATAATTTTATTATCATAAATAGTATATAAAATAAAATTTAATGCAAAAACATTCAATAATAAGGTTTAATTTAATAAAAAAATTAATTTAATTAGTTTATATTATGTTTAAGTATTTATCTAAATTTATATTAATAATTTAAAAATAGATATTTTCATAACTTTAATAATAAAGTTGGGAAGATAAGTTAATAGTGACTCGGAATTTAAATTGGTTAATAATTGAATTTGAATAAGAATTAATTTGAACATATTGAATTTGTTGAACGGTTGATAACTTGATTTGATAAAAAGCGATTAAATGAACATTCTCAATTTTTAAATAAAACCGAGACTGAATATTTAATACTGATTTAAATTTATAAATTGAGATTTTATTTAATTGTCACTAAAATGATTAAGTGAATATTTTCAAATTTGAATAAAATTAAAGTTAAATATTGAAATCTAAATGAAACCTATATTAAAATGCTTGAATATTTAAACTTTGAATCTTATTGGAATTGAAAAGATAATTCAAAACCTGGTTTGAATCGATAAAAAATGAAATGGTTTACGGAGAATTTGAATGGAATCTTTAATATTTAAATTGAAATTAATGAACTGGGATTGAATTAAACTGAATTTTGAAATTTGAATTGATTTATGGAATTAGAGGAAATTATTTTATTATATAAAGTATTTTATTATATATAAACTATTTTAATTTATAACTATTTTAATATTCTGTTTTAAATATCTAAACAGTTTAAGTTGGAAGTGTTATGATTTTAAAAGTCTTACGATTTCAAAAGTGTTATGATTTCAAAAGTGCTATGATTTCAAAAGTGTTATGATTTTGAAAGGGTTATGACTCTGGAAATGAATATTATTTAAAGTGAATAATGACATTGAATCGATATGGTTTTAAATGAATACGATATTTTGATATGAAGTATGAACTATTTGAAATAAAATGACCACGGTGTGAAATAAGCGTTTGGTTGCTAAAGAGGCCGGGATCGGATATTGTCATATTCTCTGCCAATACCAAAAACCACTTTAATAACTGTGTACATGGTGGAGATTCCAAAACGAAGTAGGATGGTTTGGCGATGATTCTATATAGTATTTACGTAGCCCTGACTCCCGTGAGTCAGCTTGATGTGGCTAAAACAAGAGCCACGCCGGGCCAAGTGGGTCATTCCTCTAATCGAGCACACTTCTTCGATAACATTCTATTACTTTGTGATTTGGTTGGGTGCATCTTTGATTTGGGAGTGTATCTCGAGATGGGGGGTAGTAGCTTCTATGCATTACCACCAGTTGCTTATGTATTAGAGATTCTTTTGTATTTGAGATTCTGTTGTATTTTGTTTTAAACTCTGATGTCTATATAGTAGCTTTGTGAACTACCATTTATCTATTCCGCTGCTTATTGTTATATTACTCTGTGTTTGTGATTCTGTTATTGATTTTATTTACAGTATATGCTGAGTTTTGCCAAATATAAATTAGCAATCTGTTATTTTGAGAAATTCAAGTCTGACATGTGAGGATGCGATTGGTTTGAAATACCGATCATTACAGATGGTATCAGAGCTCTGTTTTAGGCAAAATTTAGCAGATGGAGTAAATTTCAATCGTAGAATCATATCTGTTCGATCTTTAATTACTTCGTCAGGAATTTTTTTGCTTAGGATTTCTTTTGGATTTTTTAACACTCCCCTTTGTTCTGAAATGCATTCTTATCTTATCCCGTTCATGTTCTCTTGATATTGGAGCATCCCATAGCTCTGTTTATGTAGATTTCTATAATCAATTTGAGCACGTCTTGCCAGTTCTATTGGCAGCTTTATAATTATGTGTAACTGATCCCATCGGTGGTCCTGCCAACTTTCGTATGATTTGTAAAGGGGTGGAACTCCTTTACAACCGGTGTCGATTCACCAGAGATTTCTGTTTCTTGGTTTTGATGCTGTTATTTCTTTCAAATACTGAATCGTCTCTCTAATAGGCAATCGGGTAGTCCTCTCCCGATCGAATGTCGATTGCCTCAGGATTTTACCGGCAGTTATTTTCTATTCGCTTGATTATCAGCCTAGTGATCCTGACTCCACCCCTGTTATCCCACTCTATCTAGATGTCTTAGATGAATTCATTTTTTCCTCCTCCCAAGCGAAAATTTTAATTTTTGCATCGATCTTATTTGTAACGACCTGCCTTTTTGGACATTTTAAGCAGACACACATGTCGGACTCAAACCATTCAAAAGGGCAGATTTTTATGGGGTAAATAAGAAAAAAAAAGAAAAAAAACAAAACAGAATCTCGCAGTGGAATGAAAAAAATATAATAATCAAATAAATAGTTCATGAAGCTTTTTATAAATAACATTTTATTATACTTATACAACACAAAATCAGAGTTACAGATAATAAAGAATAATTATACAAATGCAGCGGAACAGTATGAATACAGTGGAATAATAGAATAAATAATAATAGTACAAATCTTCGTCTTCATCCTCCAGAGATAAGGTCTTCAAATTCTGAAATGCTCAGGCTGACGCGAGCGAATTGAAAAGACAGAACACTTGATTCTGAACTAAAAGATCTTATATAAGTTAAATCAACGGTAAATATAAGTGTAACGGCGTCAGAGATGTTTACGGAATTTGACATCTCTTATCTAGTGTCTAATGTGAGTGCACTAATTTAAGAGATGTTCAAGATTCACATCTCCTAAGGATCCATTAACCTACCTACTATGTAGTAAAATACGCTATTATAATATGTCTACATGAAAGTAAAAGTATTAAAATAGCGTTAAGGCTTTACCTATATCCCCCTTGGCACATTTTATATATTCCCATAGTTTATACAGTACCGTATGCTCCTCTGAGACGTTTACACAGAGGGCACCCCATAGGTATGGTACAAAACAAACTCGTAGAAGGCGTGCTGGGCATGTGAACATGGCACTTGAGGCAATGCCAGGGTAGATATAACATTTGCATATCCAGACTGATGGTAACGCATAGCAGCTACTACCGTCCACCTCAGACACACTCCCAAATCAAAATCAAAGGGTGGCTACCAAATCAATAACTAAGTAATAGAATGGTATCGAAGAAATGTGCCCGATAGGAGGAACGACCTCACTCGTTCCGACGTGGCTTCTGATTTTAGTCACATCTAAGCTGACTCATGGAAGTCAGGGTCACGTCATACCTATGTAGAAATCATTCACCAAACCATCATACTTTATTTCTGCAATCTCCACCATGTACACAGTTGTTGAAGTGGTTTCGGTATTGGCAGAGAGTATGACAATATCTAATCTCGGTCTCTTTAACAACCAAACGCTTATTTCACACTTGATGGTTCTTTTATATTTCAAAAGTCAATTTACAATTGATATAAAATATCGTATTCTCAAACCATCATTTCCAAATCATATTCACTTTCAAATCATATCACATTTGAAATCGTATCGTTTCCAAAATCATATTCCTTTCAACAATTATATTTCAAAGTAGATTAAACCCTTATTTCAAAACTCGTCATATTAAATCAAAATGTTGTATTTAAATACCAATTTAGGTTATAACATCATTTAGCTGTATTTGCTTTTAAATCAAGGAATTTGAATATCAATGCATCAACTTTACTTAGTTTGAACTTTATAAAAATAGTTTAGGTAGTTATACATGGTTTAAATAGATTTTAAAATAGTCAAAATACTCTAAGATATTTAAAATAGGTTTAAAAATATTTTTAAATTGATTAAGATAGTTAAATAGATTTGAAATAGATTAAATATAATTAAAATAGATTAAATAGCTTTAAAATAGATTAATTAGATTTAAAATGAATTAAAATAGTTTAATTAGTTTAAAATAAAATAAATTGGTTTAAAATAGGTTAAAATAATTTATATAGTTAATATTGGTTAAACAGTTTAATAAATTTGAAAATCTTAGTAACTAGAAATTTTAAAATAATATATTTTCCAAACGGTTTATATTAAAATATGAATTTGGAATTAATATCAAATTAAACTATTCATTTCACTTCAACATATTTGGACCATTTTCAATTTCCAAATCAGCAAATAATATTGATTAAACAGTTTATTTTCCAAACCATTCAATTTTAAATTTCAATAACTATTGAATTTCATATCATTTCAATCCATGTTCAAATATCAACAAAGTTATATTTCAACAAATTCATTAGCCCACTTTTGATAAAATTTCATTTATACTTAAAAATTTAACTTTAAACTTTTAATTAAATTTTTAAAGAAGTTCCTTTAAACCAATTCACATTTCAACATAAAACTTTATTTTCCAATAATAATTCAATTTATAAAAATCAAATTTTATTTCAAAATATCATTTAGTTAAATTTGAAGATTAAGGATTTTAAAATCATTTAATTTAACCGATACGGTGTCTGTATATAATTCTCTACCCTAAAGTCAAGTGATACGGATATTTATCATTTCAATCTGCAATTTAAAAATTTACGGTTATATATCATTTCAAACCGCAATCTAATCAATATAAAATGCATGAAATCGCTCGAGCCTATCATTTCAATTCATAATGACTTTTCCCTAATTTATAGATCGTTCGGGTATTTATCATTTCAATCCATAGTGATTTACTAAATAATAACTATGGGAACTTGTAGATTGATAACAATATATATAAATCAAAAATATCATCCAATCATCTAATAATAATTAAAATATCCATCACAATCATCATCCAATTCAAATATGAATATAAACAATTAACAGATCATTATATACAAGAAATTAACTGGAAATTTAAATTCAATAATAAATTAGATGACAATTTAATTCAATATGAATTCAAATTAACAAGAATAGCAATTTAAAAATATATCAAAGAGCTGTAAATAAATTCGTAATAACATCATAGATTAATTTAACTAACATAAGAAATTTTAGAAGTTGTGAGTGGGTCAAATCGCTCACCTTTGAATTTAAATTGAACTTAAATCCAGATTAAACCCAAATTCAAACAGTCTTAGAATTCATTCGAACAAGCCTTAAAATGTCTGGAATCTCAATACGATCCTAGTGGAGAAATCCGCACGTGAATTGGACCTCGTATGTGAAAGTTATGCGCATTAGAAGTCAGACAATTTAAATAAATAAATAAAAACAAACCAATCAGAACGAGTCACATCGCCTTCCACTTGTTCGCTTCCATCATGCGTCCGAACCTCCAGATCCACAAATCCTAATAGCCGCCACGACTTCAAGTAATTAATCGCGCCGCCTCGATCAAATTGGGCCAGATCTATGACCACCGTCGAATGCATCAGGCGGGGCCGACCCTACTCCCATCGCGCCGCCACCTCCTTTGGCCCCCGGTTCACCCGCCGCCGCATGAGCATTTCAACCAATAACGGTGAAGTCGAGCGACTCTAGGGCCAAGTAGCGACACGATCTTCATGCCTCGACGCCCTCTACCCGTTGCCACCACCCGATCGTTGTAAGGATGCCGATCCACTGTTAAATGAGATGGTGATCAATGGACGGTCGTGACTTGATCATCAAATTCCAACCACATAATAACCTAGATCAAAAAAAAACCACAAATTTGACCTGTGCTCGTCGAGAGCTTCGAATCGATATATAATTCGATATATTTTGAAGAGTTTTATTTTTTGAAATTTATTTTGAATTTGGATTGAGGGTTTTGAAGTTTGAAACTGTTTCTGCCTAAATTTTACGTATTGAAATGAGGAATAAGAAATAACTAGGGTTTATAATGAGCTATTTATAAGCATAGCTGAAAATAGAAAAAATGGACCAGTTCGATTTGGATTGGAACGATAAACGACCTAAAAAGCCCGTTCTGCCTCCGGAACGAAAATGGGTCAACCCATATATCAAAATAGATGTTTTTCAATATTTTTAAACTCAATGGAATATGTTTCAAGTCCTAATTCCATCGTATGAAAAAGTTATGTTAAAATCAGCTTATTTCAAAATTGATTTCAAATGATTTAATTTAAATTAATATCTAGGCATTTCGAGTCTGTATGATCAAACGACAAGTCCTACCACTGTGAAACTTGAAATCCTATAATAATTCACCATACGGATCCGATGAAACAGGTTTTGCCAAAACCGAGACAGTGGCCAAAATGGCTATTTTCACGTTCATTAAATAAATTAATATTAAATTAGTTAATCGCCTTTTAATTCAATATTTATAAACTAGTATATTTTTATCATTTTTGATTGCAAAGACATTTATAATAAATTAAAATAAGTTTACATATCAATTCAGTGTTAATTATTTCACTAATTTCCGTGTTTAATTTCAACTGCCATTAATCCAATTAATTAAAATTTAATTTCAAAAAATTGATTTTATTTGGGTTCAACCTTTTTATTTAAATCTATTGTTATTCTATAAACATAGTTAACATTGTTTTACATTTCATTACTTTAATACACTCTAATTTCCATCTTTTATTTGTGTTGAATATTATATTTCCATTTTATTGAAATTTTTTCAATTTCATACATTAATTATAACTTAAAAATCCCATCAAATTTATTTATCTTGGTTTCATACTCTTATTAAGTCAATCAATGCCTTATGAATAAAATTAACATTCCTATTTATTTTATTACCATCACACTTTTCAGTTAGTGTATTAACTCGCATTAATGCAACCATTAATTACCCTTAATTGCCATAAATCCATTTATTATAATATAAATTCCAATTTAATTTAACAGGTTAAATAAATAGGTAACATACAATAGTTTGTCACCAATTAAATTTTATTCATATTAATAAGTTTATTATTTCAACCAAATGTTATAATTACTCTTCTAACACTAATTTTATTCAGTTACCATTTATTCTATATTATTTCATTAAATAAATTCAATATCTACATTTGTTTCTCACATTCTCTATATAACCAGGTATAACCTTTAAATCACTTCAATTGGTCGGAATTTCAACTAAACTTGTTAATAATTAATTTAATTAACATTGTTACATTTCATTTTAGTATTTATTTCATTATTAAATTACAAATTTTTATTTCTCCCCATATTAAATCACAAAAGTCCTATTAAACTGACCATTTTAAATTATCAAAATTACAGATCGTTACATTATTCCTGGAATCTCGGTTGACCCGGTTAAGCATGCCACGATATATAGATCTGTCCATCTTCCCTCTTTTGTAATTCGATTATCTTATCTTTCGTTTCGAGCTTTTCTTTTTAATTAGAATTCTATCTGGTTATAGTCCCTCTAAATTTGAATCTCTATTCTTGTTTCAGAATTCATTATTGAATATTAGTGTGAGGAGATTATTTGTAAATAATATAAAAATGTTTGATACTGCATTGTTTGAGTTGTTAAGTTTGAATTTTAAGTTTCAATCGATTCGTCTGGCCAACGCTATCGATGAAAATTCCAAAACACTTGAAGAGAGCAGACTAACACAATATTATTTTCAAAATTTGTAAATGAAATAATTTTATGTACGATGTTATTGTATAAATGTATAATTTTCTTAAATTAAATAGTTAAATGAATTGGTTGTTAGAAATGATAATATTTGGTTATCATTTTTGTTTTGTAAACCATTGACTATTGCAACATGATATAAATAAATGAAATTATAAAACATGGTAAATAAATTTGATTTGGAAATAGATGAATTAAAAATTAAAGAATTTGAGAATTTAAATTTTTAGTGCTTTTCAAATTTGGATTTTTAAAGACTTAGATTTTATATTATTTGAAAGTATGTTCGAATGAAAGTCGTTTTCAAAGAATTTTAAAAGAAGTAAGTCGGTACCCTCCTCTATTGTCAATGGAAGATAATTTCGGTGATGACTGCAGCATCATCGACATTCATTTTCGAGTCTCAAAGTGGATAGACTACTTAATAGCTTTGCTACACTTTTGTTATGGAAAAGTAATTTGATTTGAATTTATTGAATATGATTTGATTCACAAAATACATATATGTATATTTATTTCAAAATGGTGAGAAGTGAAATCGGAAATTTAATTCATAAATTCTATTTTAAGTTAGGGTTTTTAATTATTGAAATAAAAAATTGAGATATTGAAGTGTTTAAAGTTTAAACTGGAATTTAAAATAACTTGAAACAGTTGAACTAGGATAAAATTTATTCGTATAATATTCAATTGCATTCTAATAAACATGTATAACTTACCTGAATTAGCAATTGAATATGTAAGAGAAAACTTAGGAAACAAATTATTCAAATCAGTTTTTGCTTAATAAAAATCATGTAAAGTTTGTATAACACTCAATTACACTTAGAAAACATTAATATAACTTACCTAGAAATAATTAAATGTTAACGAGAATAAGCAATTGAATAGTATACAATATTAATGTAATTAATAAGTTGTCTAAAATGAATTTTTTTTAAGGGAAATTATAAATAAATTTTTTATTGTTACAATGACTGTTATACATTAAATTGATGTTATTAGTAATGGGAGAGAAATAAATTAAATAATAGAAGAAAAATACTATTTAAGTAAATAAATATGGACTTAAGAATAGTTGAAATTGAATTTTAGTGGAATCAACTCAACTGAAGATAAACAGATAAATACGTAAGGTAAATAAAACAAACTTGTTTTGAAAGAGAAATTTTTGTAACAAAATGTTGATAAATTGAAACAAATCTATTAAGTGGAAATACATTGAATTAAAATCAACAAAATGTAAATACAATGAATACTTATTGGTTGAATAAAATGAATTGAAATGGAATTTGTTGAATATTAATCAGTTTAAAAATAAAGTGAAATCTATAAGGTTTTGAATTAATTATTGTACAATGAATATTTATTGGTTGAATAAAATGGATTGAAATGAAATTTGTTGAATACTAATCAATATAAAAATAAAGTGAAATCTATATGGTTTTGAATTAATTATTATATTTTTCATTTCGAATCTATCTTTCTTTTCTGTTGCTTCTGTTGTCCTATCTCATTCCTTTTAAGGGACGAAAAGTTTTGAGCGAGGAAGAGTCTAACGATCCATAAATTTTAAACGATTTTATAACGTAATTAACTGAAATTTTGCTTGAAATTTAATTTTAAAATTTTTCAATGGAAATTGGATATTTGGAATACGTCTATTTAAACATAGCAAATGGTAGATTTTCACTAGTAAATATGAATGTTACTTCTGTTGTATAATTTCAATTTCAATTTAAATCAGTTAAAATTACATAAATAAAATATTATTGAAATCTGAATACTTTTACACCATAAACTTGTAAATCATTTTTTGAGTGAGACGTCGTAATTCGTTTTGCCAAATTTGGACTGCTATAGCCTCGTTTATCTTATTTCAGCGTTTTAGCAACATTTTCGGTACCAAATATCGACTATAGATAGGATGATCGTATCCCTGATATCTGTGTGCCATTCTGATGGTCTCGTTGTGTTGATTTCCGTAGAAAATCTATTTGTGCATTCCAGAGTTCGGTATGCGGCGAAAATATGTAAAACAGTCAGCCGTATCGGTTTCTGTTTTTTAACCTTTGGTGTTCCTTTTGTCCTTTCATGTATCCAACATGAGAATGTGAACCGCCACTAGATATTAATATTCTGAATTCAACATGCATGACTTTCACTTTTCCCTATATTCTATTTGTTATATGCTGGTCCACATATTTATTTTGCTCTCTTCCATTTCTTTATTTTTCGAGATAAAATTTTATATAGATATAAATTATACTGCAAAAACCCTGCCTCCGTCTTATTTGCAACATTTCCTCTCTTGCTTCCATTTTTGCCGTCTATTCTTGTTCTATAAAAAAAAAATCATAACTGGACATATGGGTTGAATCCGAGCCACCTATATCACCAGATCTAAAACCCTTCATGCCCATCTCACTACCGTGCACCTTCCCTACATTCTTCGCCACATCAGATCTACCTTTCACCGCCAGCCTTAACTCCAACCCGAGCAGTGCACCACTAGATCTGGCCACCATCCATGCTTTCAGTCCCTCCTACTTTCTTCCACACCCGATCCATTCTCCAAGGCTCCGCCTCATCACTCCTGCCACCAACCTGATTCTAGCCTTTCGCCGGCAATCACAAAATGAAAAAAAAACATCATTACCCCACAACCACGCTCCTACCGAACCTACCTTTCCCATTACCTATGTCTTGACTTTTTTCCACGCCATGGCTACCAAACTTATTCTCCCTCCCACCACAGCTTTCCTTCGTCTGCACAACCAGTCTAGAACTCCTCCACGAGCAGCCTTTCTCCTCTCCTATATTTTTCCCACACGCGGCGTGCCTGCCTTGCCTCTAGCCACAACCCAGTCCGCTCTCCATCTTAGTCAGCTCCTCACCACGTCCCTGACCTCTAGATCCGCAACTACCTCTCATTGCTCTGGTCGAGCCACTCCAGCTCGCAACCTAGTCCGCTTCACCTTGTGATAGTCCTCCACATTAACCTACCTTGTTCATAGATATGCAGCTTACATATACATATACATACATACATATATATACATACATATATATATATATATATATATATATATGCGTACGCGTGTGTGTGTGTATGAAATTTTTTAAAAGGTATAATTTGTTTATTAAGAAATGATTTCTAAATGGTATAAATATATATATATATATATATATATATATATAGTTGTCTATTATGTATTAATTTATATTAGTATTATGTATATAATCTGTTTATATAAGTTTATATTAATCTTATTATAAACATTCATTTTAAAGATATAATATATATGTAAGTTGTATATAGTTATATATATAGAGTTATAGCATAGTAGTCTTGCTTTTGCTGTAAAGAGGAAAAAGAAAAAAAGGGTAATATATATATATATATATATATATATATATATATATACACACAAAGTTATATTTTGGCTTTTATACTGTATATATAAATATACATATTTAAAGTTGTTTATATTATTTATGATTATACTAGTTTATCCGGTCTGGTTGTATATGTAGATGTTACAAATAATTTTCAAGTTATATATGTTAATTTATGTAAGTCAGGTGATAGGTTTGTTTATATATATATATATATATATATATATATATATATATATATATATGTATGTATGTATATATGTATATGTCACAATATATTTGACTTTGAAAGAAGTATTATATGTGTTATAGTGTAGGTATGTTACGGTATATTTTATTACAAAAGAAGTGTTATATATATATATTATATTATAAAGTAGTTGTACTAGTCTTGTTTAAAGTACATGTATACAAAAGATATTAGTTTTAATATATATAATATAGATATTTGGGGTATATGTATTGTGATTTAAATATTGGTTTGAGAATATGTACATATATAAGGATTTTATTTTAATAAGTATTTGAATTGAAAAGCAATTTGGATATGTGAGCAATCACTCACGATTAACGTTCTTGTATTTTATTAAATTTGATTTCAATTGAAACGACAATTGAAATATATTGCTGTAGTTATTTTGTTATATATGCTATTATCTATAACTGTTCACCTGTGGGATATGTGACGCCCCAACCTTATACCCACGCTAGCCAAGGACACTACGGGGTAATGCCGTCAACTAGCACGGAGAATAAGGCTGTTGAGGAGCGACCATCCACGTAATTGCTTTGTGCGAGCAATGATATGTCAGATCGTACAACTTGCATTTGGTTTAAGGAGGAAATCCGATATACCGACACAAACTCAAAGCTAGTACCCGGTGGATATATATATTCTTCGGAAACAAATATAGAAATAAACATAACACAAATCAGTCACAGACATCCATATCACAAAGGCGGAAAATGATATGAATATATAACACATGAAAGTGTACATCAGAGTAGTGGTCAAACAAGATCCACAATATCACAAAAGAATAGCTACAAGTGCTAGACAAAAGAATATGGATACATCAATGAGTCTATATCTCAAATGTATACAACAAAAACTACTAACCTAAGTAGTTGGACAAAAGTCAGGGTGATAATCCCAGATGTGAAGTCAAGCAGAAGCACCTGTAATATCTCGGTCTGACCCGAGTATTATTTAATAAGAAGATAATAAACGGATCAGTCTAGCTATAAATATCAGATAAAATGATATAGAATAAGAGATATGACATAAATATATGATAACCATAAAGCCATACTGTGATAAGTATGCAATTGAAAATCAACTAGGGATTAATCAATATCACAAGAATCTTCTCAAAGATCAAAAGGAATATCATACTCTTTATTTACCAAATCACCAAACTATAAATATTGACAATAATACCAATGTCAATCACAAAAGTTAATGACACACAAATTCACCAATGCACAAATATTGATAATACCTATCAATGTAAATCACGAAAATTGGTGAAAACACAAATTCCATAAATCATCAATGGAAATCCAGAAATCACAAAAAGGGGGAGGCCTATCACAAAACGGGAGCATGAAAATCACCAACACATGTATCACAAAATGGAACACTATTCCATGGTTGCTAACCATTAATTTTGAGCCGAAACTCCACAAAATGGCCCGAAGACCATGGGTCGCTACCTCACCAAATTGAGCCAAAGCTCCACAAAAAAGGGGTTTAGTCTCCCTCGTAGACAAAGAGACATCGCACATTTGCTAGTCTAAATCACAAAAATGATCATCAACGATCATCAAGAAGTGTCAATTACAGTAAGCTAGTAAATATATAAGCTTAGCTTCATGTCCCATAACCACTAGCTTAACTTAAATATTTACGAACAAATTGTAGATCTCCACTCGAATATTGTCATAAGAGATTCAATCGAACAAGTCCAAGAATTAACCGGCGAAGTAAATGCAAGCGTTTCATACCATTTGTTTTACTAAGCCATTTAATTGGATTTCTCGTACGAGTGAGATGAAGTGACAAATCACAAAAATGATTATAGAAACAATAAATCACAAAAATTCACATTCGAAGACGTGAATAAAATCCAAAGAATTCGATTCCAAATTCATCAAAGTGGAAATACCCTTGCGACTTAACAGCCACGACTTACGACTTAACATAAGTCAACACAAGAAATCAGCGGCTCAATGCATGCGACTACACGGCATACGACCTAAGAGATCAGCGACTTAAGAAATAGCATGCGGCTTAAAGCAGGTGCGACTTAAAGGGCGGCGCGACCTAACTGAAACCGACCTAAGGAATGGCGCGACCCAAAGCATGTGCGACCTAACAGTGCAAGCAGGCCGAGCGACCTAAGGCAGGCTGACCTAACAGTAAGGCAAGCAGCCTATGGGGTTGCGACCTAAGAGGTTGCAAGATATAGCAGGTGCGACCTAAATCAGAAGGCCAAGCGACCTAGTGGTTGCGATCTATGTGCAAGCCGACTTAACAAGCCGAGCGACCTAAGGAGTTGGGGCATAAGGATGCAAGCGACCTAAGATGAACGTGCGACTTAACAGAATGCGTGCGGCCTAACATGGGGCGATCTAGGTGGTGCGAGTTATACCAGGAGCGACCTAGAACGGCGCGACCTAGCATGGCGCGACCAAATCAATGCCGAGCGACTTAAGGAACTCGCGGCTTCAGGAGGTGAGCGGCTTAAGGATGGTGCGACCTATATGCACGCGTGACTTAATGGGCCGAGCGACCTAACACGAGCGACCTAACTGTAGGCCGAGCGAAAATGGAGCAGGCCGAACGACCTAGGGAACAAAAGTGCCAAACTCTCTATTTGCAACCGGACGAGCACGAACACTAGGGGTTTACGCCTATCGGCTACCCGTCCTATTGTCTCCTCGATTCATCACCAAAAAAGGTGTTCAAACATCAAAGTTAGGATTTTTAAAGATTTGAACCCAAAACACTAAAAATTGGGATAATCACCAATTCAATCCAAACCAAAAGCAAATGCACATGAATAAGTGTTAGGAATTCATACCCAACAATCAAAGATAGTTATAGACAAAGATGTGAGATAAAAATCTAACCTTTACACAAAATCAATCTAGAAGAAGCTTGAGAGCAAAGGAAGAATCAATGGCTTCTCTTTGAATTTGGAGTTAGATGTTGGATTTTCAAATGAACTAGGGCTTGGAGTTTTAGTTTCCCATTCCTTCCTCCATTTTTGATGAAGCTTGAGTGTTAGGAAATGAAAGTGAAGTTATGAAGGGAAGGGGTTGAGGTAGAGTTAGTAGTTTAGGCTAATGGGCTAAACTAAACCCAAAGCCCAAAGTGAAAAGGTAGCAAAATTCCACTAACTTCAAACATATCAAAGTTTATACTCAAAAAGATTGCAAACGGTGTTTTGGACCCAATGGAAGTGGTTCTGAGTCCTAATTCGACCGTATGCAAAAAGTAACTTTTCGGACTAAAATCCGACTAACGATAAAATATTAAAATAAAATATTTAAATATTCAATCGTAAAATATGCGGGTTGTTACAAGATATGACACCATATCCTGTTGTTTATATTTTATTTAAATTATTGATGATATATGCCTGTTATTGTTTTATTATCTGCTATCACTCTGCAAGTTCCCTGTTAGTATAGAATTCACTATGGGTTGAAATGATACATACCCGAATGGACTTTAGAATAGGAGAAAATCGTTATGGGTTGAAATGATAAACCCAAGCGAAATTCATTTGAACTGAATTGGGATTACGGGTCGAAATGAAATATATATATATATATATATATACACACTTAATTACGGATTGAAATGGTAAATATCTGTATCACTTAACCATATGATAGAAGTATATACAGACGTCGTTGGTCCATATATAAATATTTTGAAATGATTTTCTATGGTTTTAGGAGAAATATAGGGTTTTAGTTAATATTGGAAATATTTTTATATATAAATATGTTCAATGTAAAGTAGATTTAATAGTAAACTTTAATAAAGTTTGATTTAATTAATAGAATATGTTTAAATATTTTATTTGAAATAGATTTCCAATGTTTGTATATGTTAAGGAAGATAAAGTTGAATTGATTGGAATGGTATTTAATTAATAATTTTGTTTAATTAAATCAAATTCGAAACTTATTGAATTTGAAAACTTAAAATATAGTTCATAACATAACTTTGACTTTAGTGATTTAATGAATATTCACATTTAAAGGCAAATATAATGAATTGTAACATAAGGCTATATAAGTAATATTGAGTGGATATTTCAAGAATAAATAATAATGAAGTTAAATCAAGATCTATATGAAACTGTTAGGTTTAGTTTGAAATGTTGAAGCTTTGAAATACAGGACTTAGATAGTTAAATTGTGATTCAGATCTGTATTTGAAATTGACACAATTTGAATTTGTTCTTAGAAGACTAAACTGAATGGAAATTGAAATTTGAGATTTAAATTAAATATGAATAGGAAAGTCGAGTTGATTTTTGAAGTGATCGGTGAAACTTGAGGAAATTATAAATACTTTACTTTATAAAATTTTCAAATCTATATATATCTATTTTTATATTGAAGTGAAAATGATATTTTAGTTTTGAAATATAAATCAATTTGAAAGGACCACGGTGTTATAGTGTATATTTCTACCTTGTAGATAGTTATGTAGATCCTTAGGGGATGGTTATCCCAAACATCATTTAAGTTACTTGTATTTTAGTTGATATTTCACTTGAGTTGGATTTATAGATATAAGAATGTTAATCCTGACTTGAGTGTTTTTGTGTTTTGCTTTACGCTCGGGTCAGACTGAGTGATACAACATTTGAGATTCACCTTCGAAGTTGGAGCTTTGCTTGAAGATCCAACTATCTATCCTTTCAGTCATCCAGTTGATTGGTTCAGAGAAGTCATCTGCTCGTACTGGAGACTTCACTGCATCTGAGATATTCTGTTGTATTTTATTTCTAACTCTGATGTTTATATAGTAGCTTCATGAACTACTATTCATTTATTCCGCTGTGTATTATTGTACTACTCTGTATCCATGATTCTGCGATTAATTTATTTACTGTATATGTTAAGTTTTCCAAATTTAAATTAACAATCTGATATTTTGAGTAATTCAAGTCCGACTTGTGTGGATGCGAATAGTTGAAAATATCGGGCCGTTACAGTTGGTATCAAAGCTTTGGCTCTAGGCAAATTTAGCATGTATGGAAAATTTAATTACGAAATCACTTTCGTTCGAGCTTGAATTCCTTTATCTTGATTGAAAGTTCCTTTGAATTTTGGAATGTCCCTCAGTTCCGAAATTCATTCTTGTATCTCCCTATTTATATTCGTTTGATTCTGGAGTATCCCATAACTCCACTGAATGATTTGTAAACGGGGTGAAAACTCCTTTACAATTGGCATTGATTCACCAAAGATTTCTGTATCCTCGGTTTACGATGCTGTTATATCTTGATATGCCGAATTCTATCTTTGGCAATCGAATGTGGATTTGTTTTGGAATTCCGCATCGATTATATTCCTGAAGTCACAGTTGACCCGGTTAAGGTCGCCCACGATTTATAGAAGTATACCCATCATCTATTTTGTAATTTAATTATCTCATCTTCGATCGAGTCTACCTTCGAATCAGGATTCTATTAATTAGGGTTCCTCTAATTTAAATCTCTATCTTTGTTTGAAATCCATTCTTGAATCATCCTTTGAAAATCGGTTTTTGTTTGTATTTTAAATTTGTTTATATACCGAAATTTTTATTTGGGTAACTATGATTTTTTTTATATAAAGGAAAAAATGTTTTCGATAAGGATTATATACCTATATATAAAACGAATAAGAAATGTTATTCTATATATAAAAGTTTCGAAAGGATTTGAAATTTTGAAGATTATATATGAAATGGATTTATATAAAAATAATTTATAACTGAAGGGTTTTAATTTGAAATTCGACAGATTAAATTCCGGTGTTTAAAATTGGTTTCAAGATTTTGGAAAAAAATATATGTAATAATACGATTTAAAAGATATTTTTCGAATAAGAAATGTTTCAAATGAATTCGAATGAATTCCAATGATTTCGAAGAGATATTTTTAAAGAAGTTTCAAGAAAATAGAAGTCCAGAACTCACTTTTGTCGTTGGAAAATAATTCGGTGATGAGTGCACGCATCATCGACATTGATTTTAGAGTTTCAGAGTGGGGGAGAGGCCACTCTAGTAGCTTTGCTATGCGAGTGATATTGTGAAACAAATTTTGATTTCAAATTCCAAAGTATAATTCGATATTCGAAACATATATGTATATATATTTAAAATAATTTAAAGGAAGCCGGTGTTCAATCCTCTAGTTTTCGATTTGATTTAGTATAACTCTATTTATAAAAATTAATTTACTGATTTGTTGCTGATTTCCTACTCTTGGATTTGAAATTTGCTTTCACCGACTATTTTGAAGGTTCGAGCACTTCCAAATTAAGGTTTAAAATTTTAAAACTAAGAAATTTCGAAGAGTATAAAATATTTGATAAAGAATATAAGTTTAGTTTTGTATGTTTAAAGTATGAAGAGTATGACTTAAGTAAATTTGAAACTTTTGTTAAATAAATAATTTGCAAAGGAAAATTGGACTTCTCATATAGAAATAAACAGTTTAAAGGTTCTAAAGGGATAGTTATAAATTTGGAAACCATTTTGGGTATAATTTATTTTGAGAAAACATTTGGTTTTGAAAATAGATTGGAATGTAAAACCCAATATTTATATGATGATTTTGGAAATGAATTTGTTTGACATGAATTTTGTTAATTTGGAAACTGGGATTGTTTTCTAAACCTATCATTTTGGAAACTTTGAAACTGAAGATATTTAATTTGGAAGAAATGATTTGGTGAAATCATATATGATTTTGAAACTGAATTGATATTGAAATAGATTGAAATTGAGAACCTTATGTTACTAAATACTTGATTTGGAAGTTATCGAACTTATACAAAATGGATTTGTATAAGAAAGATACTCAATTTTGGAAGAGAAATCTTATATAATCGAAGTCTATATAAGTATGATTTGATATACTATTGATTTTGGAAAGTATTCGATTTGATAATGAAATCCTATATAATGGACTTTATATAAGTATGACATTTGAAAGTGATTTGAAAGGTACTATATGATATATATTTTCGAAGTAAAGATATGGGAAGTGCCTTCTGCTTGATATCCTCTTTGTGGCCACATTGTGGATTCATTCTATCGATATTATCCTCTCTGATTTTTGGTTTTCCGGATTTGATACTCGAGTGTCCCACCATGGCGTAACCCATTGTTTTTCTCACGAGCTCGACTGCATAGCGCAACTGCCTGGTTGAGCTGGCCTAGGGGCACGGATTGTTTCCTGGGGGATCAGGCGTAACCATTGTGTATCCTGCACTCTATGTAGGTCGCATTAGTAGCGAAACCGCCTGGCTGAGACGGGCCTAGGGGTACGGATTGTTTCCTGGAGGATCCAGACGTAACCATTGTGTATCTTGCACTCTACTAGTCATCATGGCGTAACTTGTAGGGCTGAGAAAGCTTACGGATATGGATTGTTTCCTGGGAGATCCAGGCGTAACCATTGTGTGTCTGCGAACCATGGTTAGACAAAGGTTTTGGTTTGGTTGTTTTGTTTGGATTGTACTTTCCATATCGGTTTTGAGGGTTTTTCAAGTATTTTCACTGGGTGTTGAAACAGGCCTACTAAGTACTTGAAGAATTCTAGCTTTGCACCTGATCAACGCATAGCCAGAGTCTGCAAGAACAAGGATAAACTTGTTGAAACATCGAGTTATAAAAGTATTTTCGAAAGGAAAACTGGTTTCAATATAAAAGTATTTTATTATAAAGGTATTTCCAACAAAATAATTTGTATTGATATTTGAAATTGAAATTCTTATGGTTTGAATTAATTATTCATGCCTGATACTATTCTTTTGAATCTACTTTATCTACTCAGCTTTATTTATTCAGCTATATTCTCTTTTCTGAATCTATCTTCTTTCCTTCTTTCCTACTTTTGAATATATCCTTTAAAATATTGTTTATTTATATACTACCTGGTTTATAGTAAAAAAAATTTAATCTTTCATAAATAATTGATCTCATAATTAATTGAATGGATTTAATAAAATTAGTAATCTATTAAATATTAATTAATTTAAATAAAAAAAATATGGTTTTAAATAAATTATTTAATTTGTTTTTCAAAGTCTAGTTTTTTCATTTGGTTGTTTCTATTCTCCTACTGTGTTCCTTTTCGGGGACGAAAAGTTTTGAGTGGGGGAGAGTGTAACGACCCATAAAATTTTAGCAATTTTTAATTGGTTTATAACGTATTGAATTGGATTTTGAGAAATTATTAATAATAAAATTTTGGAATGAAAAAAATATAAAAATTTGGATTACATATAATTATAATTGATTCAGAAATTTACATGAAATCAAGGGAATCGACTGTTACCATAAATTTTATTTTCCTGTCCATCCAAATTTTACATCAGTTACAAACCAATCAATACCTTACATTTATTACTCCCTGTATTCGTGTTGTAGCTCTTTAATTTTCTATCCGTTGCTATTTCATTTCGGGTTTTTTCCTTCCCTATTTATTCCATTTCAAACATTTTCTCTTCTCTCTGGCAGAAACATAATATTTTACATCATATATATATATATATATATATATATATATATATATATGTATGTATGTAGCTTGCATTCATTCGTTTATTCACTTTTACGTTTCTCATACTTTCTACTTTATTGTCCTTAATTCTCACGCTTGACGTTATCATTTCAGTTTGTTTCCATTGAATGTGGCACGTTTCATGGTTAACGTTTTATTCCATTTATGTGTGGCTTTCCTTTTGCAACCTGTCCCATTTCTATTTCCTTTGTTTCAAAATTTGAAACGTTACAGCTGGACCACATTATTTATTCGCTTAAATAAGGAAGCTAAATCAGTGGATGTCGTTGCTAATAAAATTATTACTTTTCTAACATATGTACTCATTGCTACTTTTCCTGACCTTTTATTTCTACTTTCTTTTTTTCACTATTTCGTTCCTGCTTTAAAATTTTAATATATATGTTATGTATGTATTAAAAATCTTCATGTCACTTGGTCACTCAAGCCTTTCATTTTCTTTCCACTAAAACTGCTTATATTTAATTCCATATGTTTCTTTATAACGTTTTATAATATTGCTTTCATCTTGAGACTGAAACAAAATGCACCGCATACACATGTTCGTTCAAAAGAAAGTGGATAGGCCTAAAACATGCAGCTTTTCATGTACTTTTCAATTGATTTCCTCCCTTATATTTTTACTTTACATTTCAAATTTGAAACGTGGTGCTCAAACAATAGAAATTTGCTTTTATTATTTAGCTCAATTAAGGGTGACCGTTGCCATCACATAACCGGTAAAAGATTTGTATACGTTTTATTCGTTTATGTGGCAACGGTTCACATTTACACTATTATTGCCTTTTTAACTTCATTGGTTTTCATTTATTTGTGTACGTTTCGTTTCATTTATTTGCGCTTGAATTTTTCCATATTCGTTACTTTACATTTATATCGGTACATTATTTTTGCGTTCATAAAACGTTACACGTTACTTTACATTCATTAAATTTTAAACGGCCCACTTTATTCACCTTTATATTTATTCACTTTTGGCCTTGATATTCCCAATATAAATCTATACGTTAGTCTTTGCCCTTTCACTTTCTCTTCTCAGTCATCTGGTGTTGCTTGTGAGAGAATACAACAAAGGATATAAGTGGCATTCTTCTCCATTCAACTGATCATTTTGTTCTCTTTGGAAAAAAAATATTTCGCATGCTTGTAGATAGCAGTCCCCTCCTCCTTTATTTTCTAAACCCCACCTTTCTCCTTTCCTCTGCAACCTTTGCAATTCTTTTATACAAGGTAATATCTATATCACAAATATATTGTGTTGTATTTACCTACAAGTTAAAAGCTTTAATCTGTTTACCTTTTTATACTTATATATATGAATTCATACGAATTACTACAAGTTGTCTTATCTATATATATAGTACGCTGATGATTTGTAGATAGCTTATATATACAATTGTTATATACACACTTGTCAACATACAACTAGTTACATAAATAGGCGCATGTGCGCATATTTAGCCATATTTTACATATTGGGTCTGCATATTTGTTTGTATATATAATTGTAAGAGATGAATATATTTAGATTTATATCATTATTTTTAAATCGATCATTTTTTTTGCAACAAGTCTTATATAAATAATATGTTCACATATATATAAGTATATGTATTTTACAGTTTTAATGTATGTGTTTTAACACATGGATTTTACATTCAGACCTTTTATTTACAATTTATATTAAAAAGTATGTTATAATCTCTTGGTTATATTCAAATTTATTATATACATAGTTTGCAGTAATAAATTTTATTATTGATAAAAATGTAAGTTACATATGTCACTGTAATTATGCGCATAACTGATACGTAAAGATATATTAGTATATAAGTTTATATTTGTGTTATAGGCACGTTACTTTATATTTAAAATAATACATAAATAATCATATGTAAGTAGTTGCATGTTGAAGTAGGTGGGTTAGCTTATAGCAGTGAGGATTTGTAGATATTTGGAAATTCAAAAGGCTGTGCATATATTTTGTAAAGGCTGTGCATATATTCATAGTCTAAAACCTATTATATATTTTTTGTTATAAATAGTTACGGTTATATTTTAAAGTGTGGGTCATAACAGAATTATAAAGGTTACTATATAACTTATACTTGTATGCTGATGGGTCTGCATAGATTTATAGTGGGTCTGTATACCTTTGAGTAACGTGAATGTAGTGGGTGGTATATATATAAATATCTTACATGTATTTGTTCATAAACTTACTATTTTGGACTTAAGTTGATTTCATCGATACTAAATTTATAAAAAATATTGTTTTAATTATAGCATACAATTTATTTTACATGTTTGACTTTAGTATATAAATCCACCTATATACCTTTTACCTTCATCGATCCAGTTTTGATTCGTTTTATCAATTCTTGATCATCAGCCTTGTTCGTCCAATTCGCGTTCAAATCTTACTTTGCTTTGAGTTGTTGTTTGGACTATTCTATGGTCTAGACGTGATCCAATTCGTATCTTGTCGAGTCGTCAAAATCTCTAGCCTCGAAATGTGAGCAATCACTCACGATTAACGTTCTTGTATTTTATTAAATTTGATTTCAATTGAAACGATAATTGAAATATAATGCTGTAGTTATTTTGTTATATATGCTATTATCTGTAAATTTTCACCTGTGGGATATGACACCATATCCTGTTGTTTATATTTTATTTAAATTATTGATGATATATGCCTGTTATTATTTTATTATCTGCTATCACTCTGCAAGTTCCCTGTTAGTATAGAATTCACTATGGGTTGAAATGATACATACCCAAATGGACTTTAGAATAGGAGAAAATCGTTATGGGTTGAAATGATAAACCCAAGCGATTTTCATTTGAACTGAATTGGGATTACGGGTCGAAATGATATCTACCCGTATATATATATATATATATATATATATATATACATATATATATATATAGACACACACTTAATTATGGATTGAAATGATAAATATCTGTATCACTTAACCATATGATAGAAGTATATATAAACGCAGTTGGTCCATATATAAATATTTTGAAATGATTTTCTATGGTTTTAGAAGAAATATAGGGTTTAGTTAATATTGGAAATATTTTTATATATAAATATGTTTAATGTAAAGTAGATTTAATAGTAAACTTTAATTTATTAAAGTTTGATTTAATTAATAGAATATGATTAAGTATTTTATTTTAAATAGATTTCTAATGTTTGAATATGTTAAGGAAGATAAAGTTGAATTGATTGGAATGGTATTTAATTAATAATTTTGTTTAATCAAATCAAATTCGAAACTTATTGAATTTGAAAACTTAAAATATAGTTCATAACATAACTTTGACTTTAGTGATTTAATGAATATTCACATTTAAAGAAATTAAAGGCAAATATAATGAATTGTAATATAAGGCTATATAAGTAATATTGAGTGGATATTTCAAGAATAAATAATAATGAAGTTAAATCAAGATCTATATGAAACTGTTAGGTTTAGTTTGAAATGTTGAAGCTTTGAAATACGAAACTTAAATAGTTAAATTGTGATTCAGATCTGTATTTGAAATTGACAAAATTTGAATTTGTTCTTTAGAAGACTAAACTGAACGGAAGTTGAAATTTGAGATTTAAATTAAATTTGAATAGGAAAGTCGAGTTGATTTTTGAAGTGATCGGTGAAACTTGAGGAAATTATAAATACTTTACTTTATAAAATTTTCAAAATCTATATATATCTATTTTTATATTGAAGTGAAAATGATATTTTGGTTTTGAAATATAAATTAATTTGAAAGGACCACGGTGTTATAGTGTATATTTCTGCCTTGTAGATAGTTCTGTAGATCCTTAGGGATGGTTATCCCAAACATCCTTTAAGTTACTTGTATTTCAGTTGATATTTCACTTGAGTTGGATTTATAGATATAAGAATGTTAATCCTGACTCGAGTGTTTTTGTGTTTTGCTTTACGCTCGGGTCAAACTGAGTGATACAGCATTTGAGACTCACCTTTGAAGTTGGAGCTTTGCTTGAAAATCCAGCTATCTATCCTTTCAGTCATCCAGTTGATTGGTTCAGAGAAGTCATCTCCTCGTACTGGAGACTTCACTGCATCTGAGATATTATGTTGTATTTTATTTCTAACTCTGATGTTTATATAGTAGCTTCATGAACTACTATTCATTTATTCCGCTGCGTATTATTGTACTACTCTGTATCCGTGATTCTATGATTGATTTATTTAATGTACATATTTAGTTTGTCAAATTTAAATTAGTAATCTGATATTTTGAGCAATACAAGTCCGACTTGTGCGGATGCGAATAGTTGAAAATATCGGGCCGTTACAAATTTGCTTTTTTTTGCCGCTGTCCATATTTACAACAGCAGTTCTAACTTTGTCATTGTCCCACTTGTTCGATCCACGTGCCTGTCCGTGTCCATTCGCTTCATTTTCGTTCATTTCTCTAGCCTCGAATGGTGAGCAACCACTCACGATTAACATTCTTATATTTAGTAAATTTAACTAATATGAAATGACGATTGAAATATGCTATTAAAATATGAATTGTTAAGTTATTTAATTGTTAAATATGATATGTCATTATCTGCCATTATTTACCTATGACATATGACACCATATCCTGTTATGTATATTTTATTTAATTTGTTACTGATGATATGCTTGTTGTTGATATGTTATATTTTATCATAAATTGTTCTCAATCTACAAGTTCCCTGTTAATATAGAATTACCTATGGGTTGAAATGATACATACCTGAACGATATTAAAGATTAGGAGAAAATCGTTATAGGTTGAAATGATAATCCCAAACGACTTTCATTAATTTTGGGATTGCAGGTTGAAATGATATATACCCGTAAATATTTAAATTGCCGATTGAAATGACAAATATCCGTATCACTTGATCATAGTATAGAAAATTATATACGGACACCGTTGGTCTATATTTTGAAACTTATTCCTAGAGTTTGAAAAAAAATGGTTTTTAATAAATAGTGATTTTTAAAATATAATATATATATATATGTTATTTTATATATGTCTAAATTTTAGATTTTCAAAATTATTTGTTTTGGAAATTTTAAATTTATAAGTTATTTTTGAAAAATAGATTTTTAAGATTTTCTTATAATTTTATTATTTCAAATAGTATATAAAATAAAAATTAATGGAAAATACATTTAATAATAAGGTTTAATTTAATAAACAAATTAATTTAATTAGTTTATATTATGTTTAAGAATTTATTTAAATTTGCATTAATAATTTAAAAATAGATATTTTTATAACTGTAATAACAAAGGTGGGAAGATAAGTTAATAGTGACTTGGAATTTAAATTGGTTAATAACTGAATTTGAATAAGAATTGATTTGAACTTATTGAATTTGAGATTTTGAAAGATACGATTGACAACTTGATTTGATAAAAAGAGATTAAATGAATATTCTTAATTTTTAAATAAAACAGGGACTGAATATTTAATATTTATTTAAATTTATAAATTGAGATTTTATTTAACTGTTACGATTAAGTGAATATTTTCAAATTTGAACAAAATTAAAGTTAAATATTGATATCTAAATGAAACCTATATTGAAATGTTTGAATATTTAAACTTCGAATCTTTTTGGAATTGAAATGATAATTTAAAACTGGATTTAAATCGTCAAAAATTGAAATGCTTTATGGAGGATTTGAACGGAACTTTTAATCTTTTAAATTGAAATTGATGAATTGGGATTGAACTAAATTGAATTTTGAATTTGAGTCGATTTGAATCGATTTGTGGAATTAGAGGAAATTATTTTTATTATATAAAATATTTTATTATATATAAACTATTTTAATTTATAAATTATTTTAATACATAAACTATTTTAATTTATAACTATTTTAATGTATATACTGTTTTAAATATCTAAAAGGTTTAAGTTGGAAGTGTTATGATTTTAAAAGTGTTACGATTTCAAAAGTGTTATGATTTCAAAAGTATTATGATTTAGAAAGCGTTGTGATTTCAAAAGTGTTGTAATTTTGAAAGGGTTATGATTCTGGAAATGAATGATATTTAAATTGAATAATGACATCATATCGATATGGTTTTAAATGAATATGATATTTTGATATGAAGTATGAAATATTTGAAATAAAATGACTATGGTTTGAAGTAAGCATTTGATTGTTAAAGGGACCGGGATCAGATATTGTCATACTCACTACCAATACCAAAGATCACTTTAACAACCGTGTGCGTGGTGGAGATTCCAGAACATAGTAGGGTGGTTTAGCAACGATTCTATATGGTATTTACGTATCCCTGACTCCCATTAGTCAACTTGATGTGGCTAAAATAGGAGTCACGCTGGACTAAGTGAGGTCATTCCTCTGATCGGGTACACTTCTTCGACACCATTCTATTACTTTGTGATTTGACCGGGTGCACCTTTGATTTAGTGTGTCTCGAGGTAGGCGGTAGTAGCTGCTATGCGTTACTACCAGTCTAGATCCGCAAACGGTATATCTACCCCGGCGTAGCCTCGCGTGCCTTGTCACATGCCCTATCATGCCTTCTACAAGTTTGTTTTGTGTCGTACCTATAGAGAGCTCCCTGATAGCCCTCTTGCGAGTGGAGTTTACAGTATCTGTATAGACTATGGCATTATATAAAATGTGTTAAGGGGTATATGGATAATGCCTTAACACTATTTTAATACTTTACTTTACTGTAGATATTATTATAATAGCGTATATTACTACATAGTAGATACTTTTATGGATCCTTAGAGGATGGAAATCCCAAACATCTTTTAAGTTACTTGTATTTCAGTTGACATTTCACTTGAGTCGAATTTATTAATATAAGAATGTTAAACCTGACTCGAGTGTTTTGTGTTTTGCTTTATGCTCGGGTCAGACTAAGTGTCATAACATTTGAAACTCACCTTTGGAGATTGGAGCTTTGTTTGGAGATCTATCTATCCAGCTTTCAGTTATTTTAGTTTATCCAAGTCGTTTATGTTCAGACTCGCCGGTTGCTTATGTATTAGAGATTCATTTGTATTTGAGATTGTGTTGTATTTTGTTTAAACTCTAATGTCTATATAATAGCTTCATGAACTACTATTTATCTATTCCACTGCTTATTGTTATATTACTCTATGTCTGTGATTATATTATTGGTTTTATTTACTATATATGCTGAGTTTTGCCAAAATATATTAACAATATGTTGTTTTGAGCAATTCAAGTCCGACATGTGCGGATGTGAATGGCTCAAAATACCGAGTCGTTACAAAAGAAAAGGGAAAATCAAACTAAATTGTAAATGTGAAATAAACCAATATAAAATGTATACAATACTTCAATAATCAGTTCATATATGATTCAAATAATTGAAATGGATATAACTTATGTAAGTAAAGAATAAAATTAATGAAATGGGCCCTACACGGATGAATGAAAATTAAAATTTTGTAAGTAGTGAACGTGAATTGAAGAAAATCATTGTATGAACAAAAAATGAACAATAAATGATGTGAAAAGAAAAATAAGGTTAACATAAAAATGTGTGGAATTCTGTTTGTTGGCTTATGGATTGGTTGGGAAAAGATACTCCTATTTTGTATAAAGATGTATAATAATCTATAAGTTTTATCTACGACTGTTGAGTGTGTAGTTTACTTAGTAGTTTATTTATCATTTTTATACGATTAGAAGTTCTGAACCCAAACAAACCATTTTTTTGGTTGAAATGCATGGATGATTGTTTTCTTTGTTGAAATGATGTTTGTACGGTTTGTTTGCAAGTAATTGTTGCTATGTTGTATTGATTTGTTTTGTTGTTAGTTGGAAACAACTTAAACATTTTTCTTTATTTAAATTGTTAACATCTCTGGATTATATAAGTGAAATACAGGTTATGGAAGCAATAGCTACTGCTTTTGGTTTCATAATTTAAGCGGTGTTGCCCAACAAATAGGTATGTTCTCGGATTACAGTTTTATAGCGATATTATATTATTTTCCCGTGGTTTGGGATATATCATTTTGAAAATATGATATATATACATATATATGTGTGTGTGTGTGTGTGTTATTATTGATATTATTATTTCTCCCAGACCTCTCCATATAAAGGAGACTCTGCCGAAATTTTCAGTGAATTTTGGACTTAGAAAATTTTGTGAAATGTTTTCAAACTTTTATTCACTCGAATATAAAAGGATTTAGGTGTTTATAAATTGATATATTTTATTCAAATTATTTAATTATGTAAATTGATTATTTATAAATTTAATATTTTGAATAAGATATATTAATTCCTTCTTTTCCATTCTTTTCCTTTTCGAGGAAGAAACGTATAGAGTGGTAGAGAATGTAACAATCTATAATTTTCGATAATTAAAAATTGTTAATTTAATAAGTTTTGTGATCTAATGCTGGAAGAAATAAAGATTTATGATTTAATACAAGAATATAACTAGAATGAACTGAAACTGTATTAATTTAAGGTAATTGATAATGGCTTGGAATGTAATTCTAATTAATTAAAAATATTAAAGAGTTATAATTGATATATATATTGTAAATAATTTTTAGTAATATATGTATTAATGGATAATTGGATTAAAACAGCAGTTGATAATTTAAAATGTTGATTAATTAATAAAATAATGTATAATAAATGGAAACTGAAAAAATTTGTGTAATGAGAGTTGTTATAACATTTGCTAGTAATTAATAAACTTACAAATGTTATTAAATGTAGAAATGGTGACAATTGTTATTGTTACCAAATTAATTAATCAGTTACAAATAAATGTAAATAATTGTTACACTAATGTGAATTAATACAATAACTGCAAATTGGGAATGTAATAAA
The DNA here is from genome assembly GCA_030765085.1 of Allium cepa. Lineage (NCBI taxonomy): Eukaryota > Viridiplantae > Streptophyta > Magnoliopsida > Asparagales > Amaryllidaceae > Allium > Allium cepa. Next base: position 517,486,318 of record CM060941.1, read on the forward strand.
ATATACAGAAATGCCAATTACACCCAAAAGACAATTAATTGATTTAATAATAAAAATGAAACTAGGATAAATGAAGATTGTGGGATTTTAAATTTTAATTAATGCCAAAATCAACAAAGGTTCAATATATTATTGGAATACTGCAACTAATATGGTAAAAGGTGATAAATTGTAGAATATTTGTGTAATAAGGTATAAATAAATGTTAACTATGTTCATAGAGTAATAATTAATTGAATGAAAGATTGGAATCAAATAAAATCAATTTACTGGAATTAATTATAATTAAATGGATTTAATTACGGTTGAAATTGACCACTATAATAATTGTATCATTCAACACTTAAATTATATGTAAACTTGTTTTAATTTATTGTAAATGTCCATGTAATCAAAAATGATGAAAATTGTTAGTTATAAAATTTGAAATTTAAAAAGTGATTTAATTAATTTAATACTAAATTTATTTTTGATTAGTGTAAAAATAGCCATTTTGGCCACGGTCTTGGATTTCGACAAAACCATTTTCATCGGATCAGTAATGGTGAATTATTGTAATGTTCCAAATTTCATAGTGATTGGACATGTCGTTTGATCGAAAAGACTCAAAACGCGTAGAAAATCGATATAATTAAATTCAGATAGAATCAATTTGAAATAAGCTGATTTCTTTATACGATGAAATTAGGACTTGATACATGTTCCATTGAGTTTAAAAATATCGAAAACATCTACATATGGAATGACCCATTTTTGTTCCGGAGACAAAACGGGCTTTTCGGGTCGTAATCGTCGATTTAAATCTATTCGGAGGTTTATCCATTTCTTATCGGGCTACGTTAGCATATATTGTTTTGTTCAAACTCTAGCAGCCTGATTTCTTCTCATTTTTGTACGTACAATTCAGCTATCTGTTTCTTCTCAATGCCTGGAAACCTTAAACTCCCCATTTCAATTCAAAATTGAACTTCAAAATCAAATCCCTCCAAACCCTATCAATTTTATATCGTTTAAAATCTCTCGACGAGCGCAATTCACTGGTGGAATTCATTTTCCCCAGCGAATCATCCTTTGTCCTAAAATCAAAAATGAACCTCTACTGTCCATTTTAGGTTTTGACGATCCAATGGTGGATCGTTGTCCGATCGACGATCGGGAGGTGGCGTTGGGAAGGTGGCGCGATGCAGGTCCTAGATCATGTTGACGTTAGTCCTCAGGTGGCCGTGGATCGTCATAAATTGGCTTCAAATCATGGCGGCGACGTTCGTTACTGGCGAAGTCGCAATGGGTGAGGGAGGTACGGTCGTGGGTGGCTCTAGGAAGGGAGGTTGACGGTGGTGCGTGGTCGTGCTGGAGATTGACAAGGGCGTGGTAAAATTTGGAGGAAGTTGGACGTGGGTGGCGGCTGTTCCTTTGGCCGAGCATATACATGATTGGTGCTAGGGTTGATCGAGTAAGGGTGACGTGTTTATTTTTTTCCTTTATTTAATCAATTATTATATTTTAAAAAATTAAACGTTCTAATATTCTTAACTTTTACATACGAGTTTTGATGCACGTGCGGTTTCTTTCATTGCAATCGTATCAAAATTTTGGACAACATGGAACTAGTTTGGAAGAATTCTGAGGTTGTTCAATTTTTGACCCTATTTTGGATTTCAAATCGATTTGAAACCAAAAGTGAGTGTTTTAACCAACTCACAATTACTAAACTATCTTATGTTAGTTAAATTTAATTTATGATGTGATTAGAAATTAATCTATTGATGTTCGGTAGGTTTAAATTGTCATTCTAGTTAAATTTGACTTTCATTGCATTTATTTATCATTTAATTTAATATTGAATTTAAATCCTCAATTTAATACTTGTTATTTATCATCGGTTATCTATTGATGTTTATTGATTTATTTGGATGATGATTTTGATGGATGTTTGATTATTGATATTGGATGACTAGATGTTGTATTTTATATTGTTATAACACCGCAAGTTCCCTACGGGTTGAAATGATACATACCTGAATGATATATAGATTAGGGAAAAATTGTTATGGGTTGAAATGATAAAGCCGAGCAATTTTATGGATTTTTATTTAATTTGGGATTGCGGTTTGAAATGATATGTAACCGTAAAATTTTAAATTGCGGATTGAAATGATAAATACCTGTATCACTTGACCCTAGGGTAGAAAATTATATACGGACATCGGATTGTTAAATTAAATGATTTTTGAATTTAGTTAACTGGTGTTTTGAAATATAAATTGATTTATATAAACTGAATTATTTTCGTTAATCCAAGTGTAAATGATGAAATTGGAATTTATTTAATGAATTGTTCAAAGGATTAAAATTGAAATTTTTAAGTTGAAGTGTCAAATATAAATGAATTTATTGGAATTGAGTTATTGAATTTGTTTGTTTATAACTTTAAAATCTAAATTAAGCTATTTTATTTATTTTAATCTATTATAACCTATTTAATCCAATTTAATCTAATTTACCTATTTTAAACTAATAAAATTTATATTAATCCATTTTAAACCTATTTAACATAATTTAAATCAATTTAGTCTATTTCAAATTTATTGAATCTATTTAAAAATCTACTTAATATAATTTAAATATATTCAATCTATATTTAATCCATGTAAATCATTTTAAAATCTAATTAAATGAAATTTAAATCTATTTCAACTATTTTACTATTTTAAATGTTTTGATTTATTTTTAAAGTATTTTCAAACTATTAAAATTATTTTTGACTATCTAAACTATTTTCTAAAATTTCAGACTGTGTAAAGTTGAAGTATTTATATTTAAATCCTTGACAATGATATAACCTAAGCTGGAATTCGGAATTGATACCTTTTGTGAAATGACATATTTGAGTGAATAAGATGATTTGAAATGAAGAATTAATTAACAGAACTTATCGATAATTTTAAAGTGAATGTGAATTTCAAAAGTGAATATGATTTGAAAGTGAATATGATTTGGAAGTGAACATGATTTTGAATGTGAATATAGTTAGAAGTGAATATGATTTCGAAAGAGATATGATTTGAAATTGAATATGATATTTTGATATAAATTGTGAATTGACTTTTTAAACATAAAAGAACCATCTGGTGTGAAATAAGCGTTTGATTGTTAAAGAGACCGGGATCAGATATTTCATACTCTCTTCCAATGCCGAAAAACACTTTAACAACGGTAAACGTGGTTGAGATTCAAGAAATGAAGTAGGATGGTTAGACGAACGATTTCTGTATGAGGTATTGACGTGACCCTGACTCCCACGAGCCAGCTCGAACGTGACTAAAAAAGGAGCTATACCTGGTCCAAGTGAGGTCATTCCTCCGGTCGGACATGCTTCTTCGATACCATATTATGACTTTGCGATGATTTGGTGGACGGTAGTAGCTTCTATGCGTTCCCACCAGTCCGGTTCTGCAATTGGTAAATCTACACTGGCATTTCCTCAAGTGCCATGTTCATAATCCATACAGTGCCTTCTACGAGTTTGTTTTATACCGTACCTATGGGGTGTCCTCTGGGTAAACTACCGGTTTGGTGGAGCTTACAACATTGTATACACTACGGGAATATATAAAATGTATTAAGAGGAAATGGGTAATGCCTTAATGCTATTTTAATACTTTACTATACTGTAGACACTTTTATAATAGCGTATTGTACTACATAGTAGATAGTTTAATGGATCCTTAGGAGATGGGAATCCCGAACATCTCTTAAGTTATTGCACCCACGTTAAATTTTGGATAGGAGATGTCAAATCCCATAAACATCTCTGACACCGTTACACTCATATTTATTTACTTTTGATTTATCTTATATAAGATATTTTAGTTCTCACTCAAGTGTTTTGTACTTGGGTCAATCTGAGCTTTTCAATTTACCGAAGACTGCTTTCTGGAGGTTGAAGACGAAGATTTTGTACTATTATTATTATTATTATTTATTATATGTATTCCACTATATCATGTTGTTCCGCTTCTTTTCTGTAACTTTGATTTTGTGTCGTAAAAGAATAATCAAATGTATTTATAATACAGCTTCATGGACTGTTATTTGATTATTATATTTTGTCATTCCACTACGAGATTCTGTATTTGATTTACTTCTTTCTCTTCTTTTTCTTATTTACCCCATAACAATATGTCCCTTTTGAATGGTTTGAGTCTGACGTGTGTGGTTTGTCGACGATTTAAACCGTCGAAAAAGGAAGGCCATTAAAGTACACAAATACCATGGATGTATTAAGTGTTGTTCCCAGGGGTCAGGAAGATGGGTCGTCATAAGAATAAGGATTTTGCCAGCCATGGCGGCAAACCATTGCCAGAAACAAAATCGGCTATGGAAGTGTAGGATTGGTTGGATACTTGTGAAAGGGTTTTCAATGACTTGTAGTTGTGTGATGCCATATGGAGGAGGATGGCTTCTCGATAGCTCCAAGGATGAGTTATGAACTAGTGGAACGTTGTAAAGGTTGCTACTCCCGTGGACCAGTTCACTTAGGATCGGTTTAAGCTGGGTTTGAGGAGAAGTTCATATCAGTAGCCCAGAAGTAGGTATCGTATGGGAAGTTTACAGAGCTGTAGCAGAGAGATATACCGATCTTTGAAAATATGTAGTTATTATGGGATTGGATGATTATCTAGGTTTCGAGAGGAAGGTTTTGGCCTTTCGGCCTAGATTAAATAAAGGGTTTTGGTTGGTTTAGAAAGAGGCACTTTCAATGGTTTAGAAAGGGGTACTTACAATAGAATTAAAATGGGTACTTTCAAAGTTTAAATGCTTTCGCCAACTAAGGTTTGAGTAAAGTATATATATATAACATAGCAAGGTGATTTTGAGTAAAGCATAGAGATTATATATTTTCCTTCTTTGAGTTTGATTTATAGGTTTTAAATCATTTTGAAAAGGTTTTCAAGGAAAATTATGGGAAGCTTTCACTAAGTAAAATGACTCGGGTATTAGAATATCAAAAGGGACTGGTATAGGGTTGCGCCCTATACATTAGCTATTAGCCCCAGATAATTTTGTCCAAAATTTCCGTGCGTAAGGCTTTGTCACGGGTAAGACTAAAATTATTGTAACGAACCGTAATTTTCAAAAATTAAAAATAGTTAATTTAATAAGATTTTGTGATTAAATATTGGAAGAAATAAAAATTTGAGATTTATTAAAGAAATATTAACCAAGATGAAAGGTAATAGTGTAAATTTAAGTTAATTATTAGCAACTTGAATGGAATTCCAATTAATTGAAACTATGTAAAGGTTATACTTGGTTATAAAGTAAATATAGGAAAACAAAATGTAAATATTGAATTAACTAATGAAATGATATATAATAAATGGTAGTTGAATAAAATCAATGTTATGTAAGTAATTACAATAATCGGTTGAGAATAATAAACCTAAATGTGATTAAAAGTCAATGGTGACAATTATTATATGTTACCTATTTATTTAGGCTATTAAATTTAATTTGAAATCAACTGCAGCAAATCTAACTAAATATTACGTTAATGTAAATTAAGGTAATAATTAAAATTAATGTTAATTAGAACAATTCGGTTAGGGTTTTTCTTTGTGCGGCGGCTACTCATTTAACGGCGATCGGAGATGGTGGCTTTGGCCTTCGCAGGTGCGGCATGGGGAGGAGGAGCATCTGACGGCGGTCGGCCTGCGGTGGCCGAAGGCATGTGGTATCGATGGTCAACGGGGTCAAATCGCTGGGTTGAACGTGGTCTAGGAGTGACTGTACACGTGAAGATCGTACTGTTGACGTGTTGGTGTGAATGTTGTTTTTTATTTTTATTTATTTTTAATTAGATTTCTACTCGTTCTAACCTACATAACTTTTTTTATACGAACTCGGATTTTGACGCAGTTTGTTCCATTGGAATCGTATCGAAATTCTAAACCTTTTGACGTTTGTTTGGATGAATTCTAAGATTGTCCAATTTTAGGCTCTATTTCGGTTTTTAATTCTATTTAAAATCGAAGGTGAGTGATTTGTCCCACTCATAACTTCTAAAATTTCTTATGTTAGTTAAATTGAATTTGTGATGTGACTAGGAATTTATTTATTATTGTTTGGTATATTTAAATTGTTGTTCCTGTTAATTTTTGAATTTATTTTGAATCAAATTGCTATTTAATTTATTATTGAAGTTAAACTACCAGTTAACTACCTGTTATTGATAATTTGTTAATCGTTGATATTTATTGGTTGATTTGAATGGTGATTGTAACGACCCATAAATTTCAATTGGTTTTAATAACGTATTTACTTGAATTTTTTGTGTGAAATTTTAAATAATAATATTTTAAAATAAAATTTTAATATTTGGATTACGTATAATTAAATATAGTAAATGGTAAACTTTCAATTAATTATATGAGAGTTTATTTTATTATGTAATTCTATTAAATTTAAATCAGTTAATAATTGATGATAATAAATTAATTTCCAAACCTGAATATTTCTCTATAGAAATTTTCTAAATGCTCTTCTGAGGAGACGTCATATTTCAGTTCATCAAATTCGGACTTCTATAGCTCCGTCGATCTTATTTTCTGCGTTTTAGCTGCATTTTTTCGCTCGCGGAAATTCAAAATTTTTATAATTCAAGCATACCACTGATATCTATATACTGTTTTGATCGTCTCGGCGTGCCGATCACTGCGGTATATTCAATTCTAGTAATTTAAAATACAGTTTATTTTGAAATTAAAAAAGGGTGAATTTCTTTTGAATATAATAAACTGAAATCTACCATTGAAACAAATAATAGAATTTTATGACGAAAATTTGATATTTGCTATGCGTCCATCTAGACATAGCAAATGGAAAATTTTCGTCGAATAATATAGAAGTTCTATCAGTCGTTAGAAATTCAGTTTAAATCAGTTAATAACAGTTGAATTTAAAAGTATTCTGAAACCTAAATATCTCAACATGAGAAAATTTATTTAGAATACTCTGAATCAGACTCGTTTCGCGAAATTCGGACGTTTCTAGCTACGTTTCGATTTTTCCGTACAGAATAGCAACGTATATCGGTGTCCATATGGATTTTTGATAGGAAGGTCCTGACACAGATATTTTTGTTTCCTTTTGTCTGTCTCATCGCGCTGATCACCATGATATGTTCATTTGTGTATTTTAAGGTCCGGTACGCGACGCAAATAATAAACCGTTCGTTGTAGCGGTACCATAAATTGTGACTGTTAGCTTTCCTTTGCCTTTCAAATTCAAACATGCTGCCCAAAAAAAAATTTATTGTTATAATTATTTCTCCAAATCAACGTATTGTAGTTACCATTATTTATATTAGCTTTCCTTTCCCATTCTCTTTTGTCATTTATATTTATAAAACCTTTCCTCTAAGGATTTTTGCCTTCCAACTTTCATTTCCACTTCTGCCTTCTCCCCATGCCTGATCGCAGCCTTAAAAAAAAGATTTGAAAACAATTATTGCTGAACAGCCCACTCCCCTTGCTTGTCTCTTCCGCCCTCTCTCCTATGGCCGACTCCTCCCTTGTATAAAAAAAAAAGAAAAGAAAACTTCTACATGTGTATGTGAACCTATAGCCTGCTCATTGTCTTCAAATCATATACGTGCTCGTTCATATGAGGAATTATATTGTAAAGTAAGCATTCCTTTTTTTTCCTCTTCTTTTCTTTCTCGGTTTCTGTGAAAACTTATATATTTTGGCCTGTGGTTGCTTATAGTCTTCAAAATATTTGCTTCTCCTCCATGTTCGGCCACAGATCCCCTTGGTTTGCTTGCTCAGACTTAGTTATACATATTACGTTTAATATAAAAATATTTCCCACAGTACTATTACGTGTTTATTTGTTTTGTTATGAAAAATAGTCGTTACAAGGTCTTTATGCTAGTCTGTGCTTTGATTTTTTTCTACATTATGTTTATGTTTACATCTAATATAGATTTTGTTATTTGAATATATTATATAAGGAGTACTATATGCATATATACTATGTTTAAAAGTATTACTATAAATCATATGTTGTTTAGATATTAAGTCGTTCATGTCTGTCGGTATATATATGTGTTTATGTTAGTATGTGTGTGTGTGTGTGTGTGTGTGTGTGTGTATTTATGATATATGAATATAAATTTTTGAATATAAGTTTATATATAACATATGTTTTGATCTGTTTATACTAAACTTGTGTTGATTTTTTTTGATAATATATATGGTTTTGATTTAACAATAATTTGAAAGTTATATTATTTTAATATTTGCCTTGAATCGAAATATTGAAATAAATAAATATTATAATAATGTGTATATTTTAGGTTATATCAAAACTGATTCTGATTGGTTCTCATCGATTCCCATTTTATCAGCTATTGGTCCGTCGTTCCTGTTTTCTTTATTGAATTCATGCCTATTTCATTTTCACTCTGGATTCATAGCCCATTTCTGTGTCAAATTTCTCTAGCCTCAAAATGTGAGCAATCACTCAGGATTAATGTTCTTGTATTTATTAAATTTGATTTCAATTGAAACGACAATTGAAATATGTTGCTGTGGTTATTCAAATTGCGACATATGATATTACCTATAACTGTTCACCTGGGGGATATGACACCATAACCCATTGTTATATTATATTGTTATTGATAATATATGCCTGTTGTTATATTTTATATTATCTGTTATCACTCTGTAAATTCCCGGTTAATATAGAAATCCTTATGGGCTAAAATGATAAACCCAAATGATTTTCATTTGAATTGAATTTGGGATTACGGGTTGAAATGATATCCACCCGTATATATTTAATGCATGGATTGAAATGATAAATATCCATATCACTTGACCATAGGATAGGAAATTATATACAGACACTATTGGTCCACATATAAATATTTTGAAATATTTTCTGTGGTTTTGGAAAGAAATATATGGTTTTAATAAATATTGATTCTTAAGATATTATATATAAATGGAAATTTTATATATAGATTTAATAATAATAATTAATTTAAGTAAGATTGATTCAATACATATAATATGGTTAAGTATTTATGTAAATCTATATTTCAAATAGATTCTGCAACAATTTGAATAAGTAAGGTTGGGAAGATATTTCGATTTATTTGAAATGGTATTTAATTAGGAATTTTATTTAATTAAATCGATTTGAAACTATTGAATGTGAAATTTAAAGATATGATTTTATAACTGGATTTTTGATTTAAGTGATTTAATGAATATTTCACGTTCAAATAAATTAAAGAAAATATTTAGTAAAATGTAATATAAGGTTACTTAAATGATATTGAATTTAATAAGGGAATATTTCAAGATAAAATAATAATGAAATTAAGCCAAATCTATATGAAATCGTTAAAATCAGTTTGAAATGTTGGATATATAGAGTTTTGAAATATATTGAAGTGTAAATGGTTTATTTTTTAATTCAAATCTAGGTTGAGATCGATATAATTTGAAATGGTTATTTAGGAATTGAGTTGACTTTAAATTGATAAATTGAGATTGAATTAAATTTGAATTTGGAATTTGAGTTGATTTGAATCATAACTGTGAAAGTGATAAATTTTGGAAATAGATATATTTGAAAAAAAATATGATATTTTGGTTTTGAAGTAGAAATTAGTTTGAAATGACCACGGTGTTATAGTGTATATTTCTACATAGTAGATAATTCAACGGATCCTTAGAGGATGGTTATCCCAAACATCCTTTAAGTTACTTGTATTTCGGTTGATATTTCACTTGAGTTGGATTTATTGATATAAGAATGTTAATCATGATTCGAGGGTTTTGTGTTTTTCTTGACGCTCGGGTCAGACTGAGTGATACAACATTAGAGACTCACCTTTGGAGTTTGGAGCTTCGCATGGAGATCCAACTATCGATTCAGCTTTCAGCTTTTCTAGATGATTTGTTCAGAGAGTCATCAGTTTGTATTGTGGACTTCACTGTATTTGAGATATTCCACTATATTTCATTTCTAACTCTGATGTTTAAATAGTAGCTTTATGAACTACTTTTTATCTATTTCGCTGCATTATTATTATATTACTCTGTGTCTGTGATTCTGTGATTGAATTATTTACTGTATATGCTGAGTTTTGCCAAATATAAATTAACAATATGATATTTTGAGCAATTCAAGTCCGGCATGAGTGTATGCGAATAGTTGAAAATATCAGGTCGTTACAGTTGGTATCAGAGCTTTGGCTCTAGGAAAACTTAGCATATATAGTAAATTTATTTACAGAATCACTTTCGTCCGAGCTTGAATTTCTTCCTCTTTGATGTGGTTTTCCTTTGGACTTTGGAACGTTCCCTGCGGTTCCAAAATCCATTATCTTTTCTCCCTATTTATGGTTCTTGATTCTGGAGTATCCCATAAATGCCACTTCTGTGAGAAATGCGGGTTAAGGATCTTAAGGCTAGAATAAACACTAGAGGGGGGGTGAATAGTGTTTTAGAGAATTGTTAAATCTTTTTGAGTTTTTGTTAATTTAACCACAATTGAATGCAATATTCAGACACAGATATGATCACAGAATCAAACACAAATTCAAATATAAATTAAAAGCAGTAAAGAAAAGAACACACCGGATTTTATACTTATTCGGAGTTATCCAACATCCAGTCCCGCGTACAAGTACGGATTTCCTTTCGAAAACAATCTTTACAATTACACCCTCGATTTCAAGGCTACGAGGTACACCCTCCAGAATCACAATCCTATGGGTAGAGATACTTGATTTCCCAGGCAACAAGTTCACCCAATTGATTTCCCAAGGCAACAATCACACCTTATCTCGCTTGATTGATTTTCAAGGCTACAATCACACATTTTCTCGCTTTGTTGATTACAAAAAGCCTATAACTCTGAATAGCACTGAGGATCTTGTTGAGATAGTGATAGAGAATCAAACCATAGATAATCTAGTTAGATTCAATGTTGATTTCGGTAGAGTAACGATAAGAATTTTTATATAGAAATGTGGAAGAAGAAGAGGAGTGAAAAACAAGAAAAACTGAATTAAAATTCGTTGAAACTAACCCCAATTTATAAAAGAACAACAGCAATGTCCATTCATGAAGAGTTATGACAAATAGACACTTCTTTTGAGATTTAAATTTTGAACTCAACCAACACCATGTCGACATGGGGTACTTGAGTATGTCGGCATCCCAAAGGGATTTTTGGTGTTTTGATTTTCTTTGAAAATAACCTTTATTTTATATTAAAACTATTTTAAACTTTATAAATATACATGACTATATTTAAAATACATAAGTAAGTATAAAGAATAATATATACAAAATTTTACTATAATTTAATATTTGAAATCTAAGTATAAATATTTAAAAGTTAAATATATTATATTTAAAAGATAGTTTAAAAACAAGGATAATTTGATTTTTGAAATTAAAGATTATTTTGAGGCTAAAAGTATTTGAAATCGGTATAGATGTTTTTTGATACTTTTAAAAGGAAGGTTTTGAAATCATTTTGAAAACAAGATATAATTTTGAAAAATCATTTTGAATAAAAAGTTAGCGGATACAAAACAATATTCACTAGATTTTCGTAGGTTCCATCCTACTTAGGGCTCCATCCCTTTAGCAGGCTCAAAGTGGATTCCATTCCATGAATAAATTGGATTTTAAGATGTCAGTGCTTTTCTATGAGTTTTAACAAAAATTATAATTAAAAAATAATAAATTACTTGAATTCTTGAACTCTTGATAATTTTGATACTCATGAGTCTTCAATCTTGATATCTTGAATCTCTATACTGTACAGTCTTCATTCTTGTTACCTGCATGGTTTAATACTACATATACACATATATATAAACTTATATTGTTAGTATTTATATTTTATAATCTATTCTAAGGTTGTTGTCATCAAAACCATAATCTCACGAACTAACAATCTCTCCCTTTTTGATGATGACAACTTTTGTTTATAAAATATTACTTCTATCCTAATAACTCCCCCTTAATATATGCCTAACTACCCTATTTTATACTTCTCCCCTTTTGTCATCAACAAAAAATAATTCTAAACTATATAACACCAAACTATAGAACTCCCCCTAAATCTAATATTCTATGATATGTGATTATAATGATAGTGTTATCATAAATAATCAACACTTAGATCTAATAATAAACCTAATCCTAAACTACTAACAATTCTAAGTATATGATAACCATATAGTTATATTTATTAATAGGGAAGAACACATATAAGAACACAATTTATTTATTAATCATATAGTTATATTTATATTTTCGTTGTAAACGTAAGAAGGAATAAACAACAATGGTAAAGAAAGAGGAAAAACTAATGTGTGTTTTTGAACATAGGAGATCTATGGATCGAACAGTTTGGATAGTGGAAACAGAAATTTCCACGTTGTTCGACAAGATTCCCATCTTTGTCAAAACACACTTCTCCAGTGCACATGACTTTGTCGTCATCTTCCGCATGCGCTTCTTCTATGGGTACTTCTTTTTCTTCTTCGCTGGCCTCTTGTTCTTGATCTTCGAAGAGTCTTCATCAATCAAGATTGGGTTGCATGATTGTCCATTAGATATTTTTGCGAATTCCTAAGGATTTTGCCTTGCCTCTCTTGTTCCTTGGAACTTTTGAAGTTGCATTACTTGAATTTCAGTCATTAACTGAAGTGTATCCTTTAGAGAATCCTCCATTTTAGTCACACGAGCGAGAGTAGTAGGTTGAAATGGACCAGATGTTGGAGAGGGGAACGAGAAGGTTGATTTTATGTTTGATTTGGAAGAGGAGGCCATTGATTATTTGATTTCAGAGAAAAGAACAGAGAGATAACAGAAAGGATGAATAAAATTTCGAAAATGTGAAGAATATATAACCAATTATTTGAATTTCCGTGGAAAAAATTTCAAAAATTTAAAAATGTTGTATGTCGACATAGGGTAGAGGAGTATGTCGACTTGGTTCTTGAATTTTTGCCTATTTAATTTATTTTGAAATTTTTAATTTACTTTGTTTATTTATATTTTATATTTCAGTTATTGAACAAATGCCTAATTCTCTTCTTAATTTAGTAAATATAGATTCATTTAATGGTTTTGTTAAGATATAAGCAATTTGATTCTCAGAATTGATATAATCTAGAGTGATTACTTCCTTACTTATATTATCTCTGAGAAAATGATGTCTGATATCAATATGTTTAGTTTGAGCATGTTGAGTAGTATTTTTGGATAAATTTATCGCACTCGTATTATCATAATAAATTGGTGATTTTGAAATTTTTTAACCATAATCTTTTAAAGTTTGTTGCATATATATTACTTGAGAACAAGCCAAAGCACCAGACATATATTATGCTTTAGTTGTTGATAAAGAAACTGTGTTTTATTTTTTACTAAACCAGGAAATCGGAGAATGCCCCAAAAAGTGACAAGTTCCACTTGTACTCTTTCGGTTTGATTTACAACCAGCATAATCAGCATCACAGTAAGATATTAAGTCAAAGGAATCATTTTTAGGGAAAAATAAGCCATAATCAGAGGTGTGTTTAACATATCTTATGATACGTTTTACGGCTTTTAAGTGGGTCACTTTAGGTTGGGATTGATATCTTGCACAAAGACAAACACTATGCATGATATCAGGTCTACTAGTAGTAATATAGAGTAGTGATCCAATCATTCCTCTATATAACTTTTGATCTACATTTTTTGAGAGATCTTCTTTACTAAGGTACTCATTGGTTGCCATGGGAGTGGGTTTTCCACTTGCAGTTGTCAAACCAAATTTATTAATTAGGTCTTTTGCATATTTTTCTTGACTAATAAAGATACCATTATCTAATTGTTTCATTTGTAATCCTAAAAAGAAATTTAATTCACCCATATGACTCATCTCAAACTCTTTTTTCACTATTTCAGAAAATTCTTTATTCATTTCAAAATTAGTTGATCCAAAAATGATATCATCTACATAGACTTGTACTAGTTGAATATCATTTTTATTTCTTTTAATAAAAAGAGTATTATCTACTTTACCAATTTCAAAATTTGATTGTAATAAATAAGATCTTAGTCTATCATACCAGGCTCTAGGAACTTGTAATAGACCATATAAAGCTTTCTTAAGTTTGTAAACATGATTAGGTAATTTTTCATTTTCAAAAAGTGGTGGTTGTTCAACATATACTTCCTCTTTTACAAATCCATTTAAAAAGGCACTTTTAACATCCATTTGATCTAATTTAAAATTATTATGATTTGCGAAAGCAAGTAGAATCCTAATGGCTTCTAATCTTGCTACGGGAGCAAAGATTTCATCAAAATCTATTCTTTTTCTTGACAAAAACCTTGAGCGACTAAACGTGCTTTATTTCTAACTACCTATCCTTGTTCATTCATTTTATTTTCATAAACCCATTTAGTTCCAATTATAGTTTTATTTTCAGGTCTAGGAACAAGTTCTCAAACTTCATTTCTAGTAAATTTATTTAGTTCTTCTTGCATAGCCAGAATCCATGAATCATCAGTTGATGCTTCTTTTGGATTTTTTTGGTTCAATAGTTGATATAAAAGATACATTACTCATTTGAATTAGTTGATTTCTAGTTTTAACTGCAGATTGCATATCTCCTAGTATATTTTCAATAGGATGATCTTTTGAAAGTTTAGTCCTTTTATTAGGATGATTAATTTCATTATTAATTTCAGTTGAATCTTGATTTTGAGTAATTAAATCATCTTCATCATTTGTGTCTTCAAAAATTTTGAAATTTTCATCGTATGACACATGCATTGTTTCTTCGATGGTGTTAGTTCTTAAATTAAATACTCTATATGCTTTACTTCTATTAGAATATCCGATAAAGATACCTTCGTCGGATTTAGGATCAAATTTATCTAAGTTATCTTTAGTATTTAAAATAAAACACTTACTTTCAAAAATTATAAAATAGGACACTTTAGGTTTCTTTGAGTGAAGAAGTTCATAAGAAGTCTTATTAGTTGAAGGTCTAATTAAAATTCTATTTAAAATATAACAGGCGGTAGCAACTGCTCTTGTCCAAAAATTCTTTGTTAATTTACTGTTTGAAAGCATAGTTCTCGTACACTCTTGAATTGTCCTATTTTTACGATCTACTACTCCATTTTGTTGTGAAGTTCTTAGAAATGAAAAACTGTGAGTTATTCCCTTTTTATTGCAGAATTCCTCAAACTTTTCATTTTCAAATTCACCACCGTGATCACTACGAATGGTTATAATTTTTAGAGAAAGTTGATTTTGAATCCTTTTTGAAATGTTCTTAAAACATTCGAAAGTATCACTTTTATGTTTCAAAAATATTGTCCATGTAAATCTAGAATAATCATCTACAATTACAAAAACATATTTACTATGATTTATTGACAGAATTTGAGATGGACCAAATAAATCAAAGTGAAGTAATTCAAGAGGTTTTGAAGTTGAAATCATATCTTTTAATTTAAAGGAACTTTTTGTTTCTAAGTTTTCCTAATTAACATGCATCACATAGACTATCGACTTTAAAATTCATTTTAGGGAGGACTCTTACTAGATCATGTTTTGACAGTCTAGATAAGAGTTTGAAATTCAAATGCCCAAATCTCTTATGCCAAATCCAAGGGTCACCTGTATTTGCCAAAAGACATAAGTTATCATTTGAAACTTTCATAATAAGAATATAAATATTCTTTTTCCTAATTCCCTCAAATATTATAGTTGAATTATTATCTTCAATGTTACATTTATCTTTTTCAAATTTAATTTTATATCATTTATTGCAAAGTTAACTTATACTTAGCAGATTATTTTTAAGATTTTTAACTAGCAAAACATTAGTAATAATAGGAGTTTCAGAGTTACCGACTTTGCCGATGCCAATCACATATCCTTTTGAATTGTCTCCAAAGTTAACCAGTCCTCCGTCTTTGTATATTATATCATTTAACATATCTGGATTGCCAGTCATGTGTCTAGAACATCCACTATCGAGTATCCATTTTGCCTTTCTGATCTGCATAATTTGTCCATTGTGTATTGATTCCTCAATAGCCATAAAGCATGATTCCTGTACATCAAACAATTTAGGTAGACAACTTGAATTTGAACATTGATTATATTAAGACTCAAAAGATAATGATGATCTGAATATTTCTAAACTAGTATTAACAAACATAGCCATTTTAAAACTTTTCAAAAATCAGATTATGAAACTTTGAAAACCTTGCTCTGATACCAAATGTGAGAAATGCGGATTAAGGATCTTAAGGCTAGAATAAACACTAGAGGGGGGTGAATAGTGTTTTAGAGAATTGTTAAATCTTTTTGAGTTTTTGTTAATTTAACCACAAATGAATATAATATCAGACACAGATATGATCACAGAATCAAACACAAATGCAAATATAAAGTAAAAGTAGTAAAGGAAAGAACACACCGGATTTTATACTGATTCGGAGTTACCCTACATCTAGTCTCGCACACAAGTACGGATTTCCTTCCAAAATCAATCTTTACAATTACACCCTCGATTTCAAGGCTACGAGGTACACCCTCCAAAATCACAATCCTCTGGGTAGAGATACTTGATTTCTTGGGCAACAAGTTCACCCAATTGGTTTCCTAAGGCTACAATCACACCTTATCTCGCTTGATTGATTTTCAAGGCTACAATCACACCTTTTCTTGCTATGTTGATTACGAAAAGCCTATAACTCTGAATTGCACCGAGAAT
Organism: Allium cepa; assembly: GCA_030765085.1. Lineage (NCBI taxonomy): Eukaryota > Viridiplantae > Streptophyta > Magnoliopsida > Asparagales > Amaryllidaceae > Allium > Allium cepa. The sequence continues at coordinate 517,503,152 of CM060941.1, forward strand.
CTTGTTGAGATAGTGATAGAGAATCAACCCAGAGATAATCTAGTTAGATTCAATGTTGATTTCGGCAGAGTAATGATAAGAATTTGTATATAGAAATGTGGAAGAAGAAAAGGAGTGAAAACCAGAAAAACTGAATTAAAATTCGTTGAAACTAACCTATTTATAGAAGAACAACAGCCATGTCCGTTTATGAAGAGTTATGACGAATAGACACTTCTTTTGAAATTTAAATTTTGAACTCAACTGACACCATGTCGACATGGGATACTTGAGTATGTCGACATCCCAAAGGGATTTTTGGTGTTTTGATTTTCTTTGAAAATAACCTTTATCGTATATTAAAACTATTTTAAACTTTGTAAATATACTTGACTATATTTAAAATACATAAGTAAGTATAAAGAATAATTTATACAAAATTTTACTATAATTTTATATTTAAAATCTAAGTATAAATTTTAAAAGTTAAATATATTATATTTAAAAGATAGTTTAAAAACAAGGATAATTTGGTTTTTGAAATTAAAGATTATTTTGAGGCTAAAAGTATTTAAAATATGGATAGATGTTTTTTGATGCTTTTAAAAGGAAGGTTTTGAAATCATTTTGAAAACAAGATATAATTTTGAAAAATCATTTTAAATAAAAAGTTAGTGGATACAAACAATGTTCCACTAGATTTTTCATAGGTTCCATCCTACTTAGGGTTCCATTCCTTTAACAGGCTTGAAGTAGATTCCATTCCACGAATAAATTTGATTTTAAGATGCCAGTGCTTTTCTATGAGTTTTAACAAAATTTCTAATTAAAAAATAATAAATTACTTGAATTCTTGAACTCATGATAATCTTGATACTCATGAATCTTCAATCTTGATATCTTGAATCTCTATATTGTACAGTCTTCATTCTTGTTACATGCATGGTTAAATCCTGCATATACATATATATCTAAACTTATACTGTTAGTATTTATATTTTATAATCTATTCTAAGGTTGTTGTCATCAAAAACATCATCTCACGGACTAACAACTTTGAATGATCTCTATAAGGATAGGCGATCCCACCAATCTTTGAATGGTTTGTGAAGGGGTGAAACTCTTTACAATTGGCATTGATTCACCGGAGATTTATATGTCCCTCGTTTTAGATGCTGCTATCTCTTGTTACGTCGAATTCTGTCTCTAGTGATCGACTGTCGATTTACCTTAGAATTCCGCATCGATCTTGTTCTTGAAGTCACGGTTGACCGGTTAAGGTCGCTCGCGATTTATGTGAGTATATCCATCTTCAATTTTGAAATTTAATTATCTCATCTTCGTTCGAGCCTATCTTCGAATTAGAATTCTATTTAATTAGAGTCCCTCTAATTTGAATTTCTATCTTTGTTTTGAAATCCATTCCTGAATCACCCTTTGAAAATCGGGTTTGTTTGTATTTTAGAAATTGTTTTGTATACTGGATTTATTATATTCTATATATGAAAATGTTTTCTATATGGATTATATACCTTTAAAATAAGAATTTGAAATTTCGAAAGGATTTGAAATTTTGAAAATTTTATAAGAAATTTGATTTATATAAAAATGATTTATAACTGAAAGGGTTTTAATTTGAAATTCGAGAGATTGGACTCCAGTGTTTTGAAATTGATTTAAAGATTTTGAATATATATAATGATATGATTTAAAACTATTTTTAGAATAAGAAATGTTTCAAATGAATTCAAATGAATTCTAATTATTTCAAAGAAATTTCAAAGAAGTTTTCAAGAAAATAGAAGTCCAAGAACTCACTTATGTCGCTGGGAAATAATTTCGGTGATCAGTGCACGCATCATCGACATTGACTTTCGAGTTTCAGGGTGGGGGAAAGGCCACTCTAGTAGCTTTGCTATGCGAGTGATTTTGTGAAACCAAATTTTGATTTCAAGTGCCGAAGTATGATTTGATATTCGAAAGATAGATGTATATATATTTGAAATGATTTGAAGCGAGTCCGGTGTTCAGTCCTTGAGTTTTGGATTTGATTTGGAATAACCCTATCTTTTGAAATTGATTTACTGATTTGTTGTTGATTTCAAACTCTTAGAATGAAATTTGATTTCTTTGCCAATTTTGAATGTTCGAACACTTCCAAATCAAAGTTTAATTTTCAAAGATAAGTAGTTTCGAAAAGTACAAATTATTTGATAAAGTATGAAGTGATATGAGTCAAATAAGTTTGAAACTGTTTTGTTAAATAAATAAACAAGACTCTCTGAATTGTACTAATATGAAATTTAGTTTTGAAATGTTTTAAAAATAAAATTTAGGTTAAATGTTTTTTCGTAGTATCATCCTTTATAAACTACATATATATAGAATAATAATTGCCAAAAGGGTAAAGTGGATCTTTCAAATAGAAGTAAATAGTTTAAAGATTTTAAAGCGATAGTTATAAACTTGGAAATCGTTTGGGTATAATTGATTATGAGAAAAATATATGGTTTCGAAAATAGATTGGAATGTAAAACCTAGCATTTATATGATGATTTTGGGAATGAATTGTTGGACTTAAATTATGTTGATTTGGGAGCTAAGATTATTTTCTAAGCCCATTATTTTGGAAACTTTGAAACTGATGATATTGAATTTGGAAGAAATAATTTGGTATATGATTTTGAAACCGAGCTGATATTGAAAAGAATTGAAATTGAGAACCTTATTTTACTAAATACTTGATTTGGGAGTTATCGAACTTATATAAAATAGATTTGTATAAGTATGAAGTTGATTTGAAAACTATTGATTTGGAAAGGTACTCAATTTGAAAGGCAAATTCTTATATAATCAAAATCTATATATGTGTGATATGATATACTATTGATATTGGAAAGTATTCGATTTGAAATGGAATCTTACATATATAACGGACTTTATATAAGTATGATATTTGAAAGAGGTTTGAAGAGGTACTATATGATACATATTTTCGAAGTAAAGATATGGAAAGTGCCTTCTGTTTGATATCCGCTTTGTGGCCACATTGTGGATTCATTCTGTCGATATTATTCTCTTTGATTTTGTTTTTCTGGATGTGATACTCGAGTGTCCTACCATGGCGTAACCCATTGTTGGTTTTTTTAGGGTAGCGTAATCCACAAGGCAGAGATTGCTTAAAGGGTACGGATGTTTCTTGGGGGATCCAGGCGTAACCATTGTTATCTATCCTGTGGTCTATCGATTTTGTTGTCATGGCGTAATCTGCAGGCAGAGATTGCTTAAAGGGTGTGTATATTTCCTGGAAGATCCAGGCGTAACCATTGTTATGTATCCTGCGGTCCACAGTTTTGGTTATCATGGCGTAATTCGCAAGATAGTGATTGCTTAAAGGTATGGATGTTTCCTGGGAGATCCAGGCGCAACCATTGTGTATCTGCGATCTAGTAGATTTGTTTGGATTGTACTTTCCATATCGGTTTTGAAGGTTTATCAAGTATTTTTCCACTGGGTGTTGAAACAGGTCTACTAAGTACTTGAAGAATTCTAGCTTTGCGCCTGATCAACGCATGACTAGAGTCTGCAAGAATGAGGATAAACTTGTTGAAACATCGAGTTATTAAAGTATTTTGTTATAAAGGTATTTTATTATAAAAGTATTTCCAATAAATAAAATTTGTATTAATATTTGAAATTGAAATTCTTATGGTGAATTAACTATTCATGCCCGATACTATTCTTTTGAATCTACCTTATCTGCTCAACTTATTTGTTCACCTATATTCAGTTTTTTGAATCTACCTTCTTTTCCCTTTTTGAATATATCATTTTAAAGTATTGTTTATTTATATACTACCTGAGACGACCCGACTTTCTCACCACAGAAAATTGTATCATCTTTAAGAAAGAAAGGGATAGAAAAGAGAAAGAAAGAAGAGAAAGAAGAAACAACACTAGAATCTCAACAGCGGAACGAATAAATTATATTAATAACATAAGTATTTACATAATATACAACATCAATCAGAGTTACACAACATATACTAGACAGTTATAAACACCTGTCTAGTTTTACAACTTAATACAAACACAATACAGAGAACACACATCGGAATTCTATATATCTACAATGCAGAAGCCACCAGCTCCATTGCTCCTCCAATATTCATTAAAGCTAACCTGAATCCCTGGGCTACTCGTAAAAATTTAAGTACCCAAGAGTTTAAGAAAACAGAAGATAAATTCTGGGTCAGACATGGGTCTGGTGTGAGTAACAGGTTAAGGTTGCTTAATTTTAAAAATCTTTTGAAAAGAAAGGTATCACGTAAGACTTCCCACACATAAACATGGAAAAGTTTTACCTTATGCTAACCAAAACATTTGATAGGAAATACGGTGATATTATAATAGTGTCTAGGGTTTTCAAGTAAAATACAGAAATAGCTGGAATGCTTACATCTCACGTTCCAACATAGTTGGGCACATCTAATACATACGGCACTTATTGGATTTTGGATTCCATCAATGGCAGGACTACTGGGGTACTGCCCATCACAGTACGTGGCCTAGATCACCGTACCGAGGAGCACGCCCGCTCCCCTGCAACACAAGGCCGGAACCGTTCCTTACTGAACAGTCCCGAACAAGACAATCCCGGCAGTTGTTGCAATCAACCGCCTACACAGCTGAATATAAAGGGACCTCTAGACAGGGGAAAATCTCGTCCTACTTGGGTATGACCCACTTAACCTTGCTGCACCTTCCCTGTTTTAGCCATTCCCGGTTGATGAGGCTTAAGGCTACGATTACCTTTAGAGAACACATCTCTTAGAAAGCTCATCGTCCACCTGAGGATGTTCTGAAAGCATTCAATCCATTCAAGTTCGTTCTGGGTTCGAACGAAACCGAAGGCATTATCTCGTTACACTCATTTTGGAATCACCCTCAGAGTTAACGACGATAACCCTTGCACTCTGAATCTTCATCTTCACTTGAGATTCACGACCTATCGTTAATTTGGATCGATGTGGTTTTCGGATATCCAAATATGGAAACCCGATCCCGGTCTCATCGAAATCCAAATCGCCATCTTTTAGGTCCAAGTTTTTTTAAATGTTTAAAACAATTTCAATTCAATATTATCTATATACACACAGATAGATAATACACAACATCACAATAGATAATCAATATTATCATCACAACAGATAATCCATATTATCATCCCAAACAGATAATTCATATTATCAATTCAAATGCAACCATAGCATCCAAATCACACAACATCACTTATCTCATATCTGAGATCTCAACTATTCAGGGTAATCAGTATCAATCATCATTCACAAGTAATGACTTATTAATCATCATTTTATAATTAATTTAAAATGAATTAAATTAATTACTTCTTCCCTAATTAATTTAAAATAAATTAAATTAATTACTCATCCATATAAATCTTGCTTCATATCCCTTAATTAATTACAAACAATTAATTAATTACTCTCAACAAATTACCCTAATTAATCGTCCTTGATTAATTATCTTTCAATTACATTTAAGTAATTAACTTTTAATTAATTCCACAAATTAATTATTCCAAACCAAATTCAGTAATTAACCAGTAATTAACTCATTAATTATAATTAATTACATTAATCCTTAATTAATTATAGTAATTAATTCCTTCATTGATTAATTGATCTTATTAATCAATCCTTAATTTCATTAATTATATAAATTAATGATCCCTAATTATATCTTTTAATAATTACCCTATTTAAATTAAGTAATTAATTATCAATTATCCATATTGATTAATCACTCTTGATTAATCACATTAAGTAATTAATTATATTTAATTATTTACATCTCTTTATTTTATTCAAATAACTCAATTATCAAAACCTAAATTAATTACACTAAGTAATTAATTATTATTTACTTCCTTTAGGTAATTATTCAGCATACTAAATACATATTAAATAACACAAAGTAATTGATTTCCAAAACTCCTTCCTTGCCCAATTATTCTTCAATTTAATTACATCCAATAATTTATCTTCTTAATTACTTCACTAAGTAATTATTCATTTTTAATTACATTGGGAATTACTTCTCAAATTAACCAGTGATTACTTTAAATTAATTAAACTTAATTAATTAACTTAACTAATCAAAATAAACTTAATTAACTACAATTAGTAATTAATTTTCTTAATTACTTTATTAAGTAATTACACTTAAACAATCCAAATGATTATCTTTAAATTAATTAATTCAATTAATCATTAAAATTAATCACATTAATTAATTATTAAATAATACTAAGTTAATGACCTTCATTAACCAATAAAAAATCTTTAATTACTTCTCTAAAGTAATTATCTGAGATTAATCAATATTAATCACAAATTTAATTATCTATAAAACCCATTAATTAATCTCTAACTATTTAATTAATCAAGTGATAATCTAAAAATTAATTAATTTTTAATTACTTTATTAATAATTTCAAATCATTAATTAAATTAAAATCAAATCTTATCTAATTAATTGATTTCTTAATTACAATTTAAATCAATCTTAATTAACTTACTTATCCTTTAATTAATTAGATAAAACCCTTAATTATTTAATTAATTAACCAAATTATTAATTAATTAAATTAATTAATTACAAACTTAATCACCTTAATCATTTAATGAATTATAAATTATTAAATTCTAACCAACTTAATGATAATCATTAATCTTATTCATGATTTAATTATCATTTTCAAAGTAATTTAAAAATAATTTGCTTTTAAATTACTTCTAAATTGCATTTTAAATTCAAGATTTAAAATGAAATCAAATTTTAACTTAAACAAGGTTCAAGTATTCAAAATCTTTTTATTACATTTTTAAAGCATTACTTACCTCCTAAGGTAAGTTTAAAAAAATAGTTTTAACCCATAATCAGTTTAAATAAATTTTAAAATATACTTTAAATGTTTCAAGTGGTTTTGAAAACATTTAAATTCAAAAACTTATTTATTTTAAACTAGAATTCAAATCATGCTTTGAATTCATATTTCAAAAACTTAAATTTTAAATCCTATTTAAATCCTATATTTCTAGATTTTTTTAAAAAAAATGTTATAAAATACTTTATGATTCAAACTTAATTACAACCTTTGAATTTATAAACTTATGTTCTTTTGAAAACTTTAAGATTCAAATTCCAATTTGATTTCAGGAATTCAATCCAGATTTTAACTTAAATTTAAAATCTAGTTTTAAATCTCATTTTTCAGATTTCTAACACTTTATAAAATACTGTACATATCTTAGTTGTTAAACATTTCATTTTTTATAAAATTTATTTATTTGAAACTGGAATTCAAATTCATTTGAATTCATAATTTAAACTTGCTTCAACCTAATTCAAAACTTGCTTTGCTTCCTTTTAAATTTAGTTTAAAATTTAAAACATGGAAACTGATAGGTTTCAGAAAACAAAAACCTGAAATCTACAACATACTCGAGCCCATACACTTTTTACTTCGAGTCACCTACCACCTATCTTCGAGCAAATACTCAAATGACCCGAGCATTAACTCGAGTATAATCTGCTTCCTCCCAAAATAATCAAACACCCAAGAATTCCCAGATCATCAGAAACTAAGAGCATCGTGCACATGCACGGTGGCTCTGACCATCACCGGTCAACTCCTACATCAACATCACACCAGAAAACAACCTCGCGCAACATCACGATCATCAAAACATCTCCATTCACCTGGAATCAGAAAAACAGCCTTAATCCAAAACATGGAACATCAAAACCTCTTCAAAGCCCAAACCTGTCAACGGCAACATTCCACTCCTCCGACCACCGTTAGAGCTGCAACTCCGGCCACATCCTCCTCATGGAGCCAGCTACCATCCCCCAAAGCGGCTTAACACTCGATCAAATAGAGAGAAAGAAACGATCATATTTCCTAACATGATCAAAAACTAGGGTTACAGAACTAAATCCCTCACCGCTGCTAACCCAATGATTTATCCACCAATTTGATAATTTTTCTGAAATGCCTGATTACTCTACTACATCTAGAAGAAACTTCAAACTTCTTGAATCCCAAAACCATCAGAATTTTCCAAATTCATCATTTTAGTTCATCACAGAACTGCTTCCCAAATCCTCAATTAAAAATTGTGTTTTCTGATTTAAAAATCATGTTTTCTTTTAAGGTTTCATATTACAATCTTAATTTAAGGAATCAAGAAATTTAAGTTTTATACAAATTCATGTTTTCCTGATCATTTTGGGTTTCCAGAGAAAATTTGAACTTATTTTAACTTATTTAAATTTTTAAAAGTTTACTCTATGATCTGAAAACATATTTTGTTTAATACATGAATCCAAATATTGATTGGATCAAGAGATGGTGATTTTTGAAAGTCTTTAGCTTAAAAATTTGGTGACAGAGATGTTACAGGCAATAACATATACACATATACACACTATCACATATATGCATAAAAATTTACCAAGCCTATTTTATATAATCACATAAAACAATTTCTACTGAAATTAATCATGCAACCACATTTACTTAAATTATTTTCAATAAAAAGGTTACTCACATCAACTGAAGAACAGAGCAGTTTATAAAATCATGAAACTGATGTGTCTTCTGTCTTTGAGAACTTGAGAACCACATGCATGCAGGCCTCTGATTATCAAAGTAGATTCCATATTGCTTGCTGACAATTTTCAGTGGAAATACAGTTGCATGCAGGCCTTTGAAAAATGCAGACTTTTGATTTGCAGGAATTTAATTGCAGGTTTGTAAAGAAATGAATTTTTTTGCTTTAGTTTGAAATTTAAGTTTGAGGAGATGATTTTCAGTTTTTGTTTTCTTTTTCTTAGTTTAGAATTTGATTTTGAGAAAAAGAATGACTGGAAAATGAAAATGGTTTAAGGGCTGAAATTTATTTTAACAAAATAAAGAAAAAGATAAAAGAAAAACATCGACACTTGTCATGTTATCTATTCTACTACTTAACACATGTTGGTTTAGATTACTTAATTGTTAACACTTGTCTCTTAATTAATTTAGTTATATTTTAAATTTTAATAAAGGTTTTTACTTTAATTTATTTATACTTATGTGAATATATATGATTTCCTTATTTAAAGAAAATGTAAATAAAACAAATTATAAATTAAAACTTATTCAAATATTTTTAAGAATCTAATATTTTGAATTTCAAATCAATTTCAAACCCAAATTAAAACCAATTTATTCAATTTAAAATGATAATTTCATTTTCTTATTTTAATTCTTTTTATATTTATGGAAAAATAATACATTATAAATATGGCTTGAAAATAACAATTTAACAAATTTTAAATGATTTATAAAGAGATTATAAATCACTTTTATTATCAAATGAATTAAAACTATATTTTACATTGTAATTTAAACTTGTATACAAAATTTTCAAATCACATTTATATCAAGTAATATTTAAAAAGAACTAAAACAACTTTTTATTTAAATTTAAAAATTAAGCTAAGCTAAATTTTAAACAATTTAACATTTATTTTAAGTGTTTATAAATCATATAGTTATTAATTTAAATAACTTTGGAAAGCTTAATATTAATTTAAAACATAATTTCCCAATTACTAAATATATTATTAGAATTTAAAAACAAAACTTCATTTATTTATTAAATTCCAAACAAAGATTATCTATAATATATACACAATATATATATATATATATATATATATATATATATATATATATATATATATATATTATAATTAAAAACATTTATTTAGCTTTTTAAAGATAAGATCACTAATTAAATATTTATTTAATCAGATTATTAAACCAATTCGTATTTTTATTGATCAATATTATCAAATCAATTTAATTTTAAATAAAGATTATTAAATTGATAGTGTCAAAAATTCCGGGATATCACACTACCTAATTTAATAGTAAAATTATTAATGTTTTATGTAAATAATTGATCTTTATACAAATAAGTGAATGGATTTAATAAAATGAGATTAACCAAAATATTAATATTAATCAATCTAAATTGAAATGTATATGGTTTTAAATTAATTATTTTATTTTATTTTCCAAATCTAATTTTTCCTTCTGATTGTTTATATTCTCCTACCTCGTTTCTTTTTTGGGACAAAAAGTTTTAAGTTGAGGAGAGTGTGATGAGTGAAATTTTAAATAATAATATTTTAAATTAAAATTTTAATATTTGGATTATGTATAATTAAATATAGCAAATGGTAAATTTTCAATTAATTATATGAGAGTTTATTTCATTATGTAATTCTATTAAATTTGAATCAGTTAATAACTGATGATAATAAATTAATTTCCAAACATAAACATTTTTCTATAGAAAATTTCTAAATCCTCTTCTGAGTGAGATGTCATATTTCGTTTCATCAAATTCGGACTTCTGTAGCTCCGTCGATCTTATTTTCTGTGTTTTAGCTGCATTTTTCCGCTCGTGGAAATTCGAAATTTTTATAATTCAATCATACCATTGATATCTGTATACCGTTTTGATCGTCTCGGCATGCCGATCACTACGGTATATTCAATTTTAGTAATTTGAAATGCAGTTTATTTTGAAATTAAAATAGGGTGAATTTCTTTTGAATATAATAAACTGAAATCTACCATTGAAACAAACAATACAATTTTATGACAAAAAATTGATATTTGCTATGCGTCCATCTAGACATAGCAAATGGAAAATTTTCGTCAAATAATATAGATGTTATATCAGTCGTTAGAAATTCAGTTTAAATCAGTTAATAACAGTTGAATTTAAATGTATTCCGAAACCTAAATATGTCAACATGAGAAAATTTATTTAGAATACTCTGAATCAGACTGCGAAATTCGTTTCATGAAATTCGGACGTTTCCAGCTCCTTTTGGATTTTTCCGTACGGAATGGCAATGTATATCAGCGTCCATATGGGTTTTTGATAGGAAGGTCCTGACACAGATGTTTTTGTTTCCTTTTGTCCGTCTCATCACGGTGATCACCATGATATATTCATTTGTGTATTTTAAGGTCCGGTACGCGAAGGAAATAATAAACTGTTCGTTGTAACGGTACTATAAATTGTGACTCTTAGCTTTCCTTTGCCTTTCAAATTCAAACGTGCTGCCCAAAACAAAATTTATTGTTATAATTATTTATCCGAAGAAACGTATGGTAGTTTCCATCATTTATATTAGCTTTCCTTCCCCTTTCTCTTCGGTCATTTATATTTATAAAACCTTTCCTCTACAGATTTTTGCCTTCCAACTTTCATTTCCACTTTCTGCCTTCTTCCCATGCCTGATTGCAGCCTCACAAAAAAAGTTTTGAAAACGATTGTTGCTGAACAGCCCACTCCCCTTGCTTGTCTCTTCCGCCCTCTCTCCTATGGCCGACTCCTCCCTTGTATAAAAAAAAGAAAACTTCTACATGTGTATGCGAACCTATAACATACTCATTGTCTTCAAATCATGTACGTGCTTGTTCATGTTAGGAATTATATTGTAAAGTAAGCATTCCTTTTTTTCTTCTTCTCTTATATATTTTGGCCTGTGGCTACTTATGGTCTTCAAAAAATTTTCTTCTCCTCCATGTTCGGCTACAGATCCCTTGGTTTGCTTGCTCTGACTTAGTTATACATATTACATTTAATATAAATATTTCCTATAGTATTATTACGTGTTTATTTGTTTTGTTATAAAAATATAGTCGTTACAAGGTATTTATGCTAGTCTGTGCTTTGATTTTTTATACATTATGTTTGTGTTTACATCTAATATAGATTTTGTTATTTGAATATATTATATAAGGAGTATTACATGTATATATACTATGTTTAAAAATATTACTATAAGTCATATATTGTTTAGATTTTAAGTCTTTCATGTCTGTGGGTATATATATGTGTTTATGTTAGTATATGTATTTATATATATATATAGTAAGATTATATATATATATATGATATATGAATATAAATTTTTGAATATAAGTTTATATATAACACATGTTTTGATCTGTTTATACTAAACTAGTGTTGATTTTTGTGATAATATATATGGGTATGATTTAACAATGATTTGAAAGTTATATTATTTTAATATTTGCCTTGAATCGAAATACTGAAATAAATAAATATTATAATAATTGTATATTTTAGTTTATATCAAAACTGATTCTGATTGGTTCTCATCGATTACCATTTTATCAGTTTTGGTCCGTCGTGCCTATTTTCTTCATTGAATTCATGCCCATTTCATTTTCGCTCTGAATTCGTAGCCCATATCCGTGTCAAATTTCTCTAGCCTCGAAAGGTGAGCAATCACTCACGATTAATGTTCTTGTATTTATTAAATTTGATTTCAATTGAAAAGATAATTGAAATATGCTGCTGTGGTTATTTAAATTGTTACATATGCTATTACCTGTAACTGTTCACCTGGGGGATGTGGCACCATATCCCGTTGTTATATTATATTTTTATTGATGATATATGCATGTTGTTATATTTTATATTACCTGTTATCACTCTGCAATTTCCATGTTAATATAGAAATCGTTATGGGCTGAAATGATAAACCCAAACGATTTTCATTTGAATTGAATTTGGGATTACGGGTTGAAGTGATATCCACCCATATATATTTAATGCACGGATTGAAATGATAAATATCTGTATCACTTGACCATAGGATGAGAAATTATATACAGACACCGTTGATCCATATATAAATATTTTGAAATAATTTCTATGGTTTTGGAAAGAAATATACAGTTTTAATAAATATTGATTCTTAAGATATTATATATAAATGGAAATTTTATATATATATTTAATAATAATATTTGATTTAAGTAAGATTGATTCAATACATATAACATGGTTAAGTATTTATGTAAATCTATATTTCAAATAGATTTTGCAATAATTTGAATAAGTAAGGTTGGGAAGATAAATTTGGATTTATTTGAAATGGTATTTAATTAGGAATTTTATTTAATTAAATCGATTTGAAACTATTGAATGTGAAATTTAAAGATATGATTTTATAACTGGATTTTTGATTTAAGTGATTTAACGAATGTTTCACATTCAAATAAATTAAAGAAAATATTTAATAAAATGTAATGTAAGGTTACTTAAATGATATTCAATTTAATGAGGGAATATTTCAGGGTAAAATAATAATGAGACTAAGCCAAATCTATATGAAATCGTTAAAATCAGTTTGAAATATTGGATATTTAGAGTTTTGAAATATATTGAAGTGTAAATGGTTTATTTTGTGATTCAAATCCGGGTTGAGATCGATATAATTTGAAATGGTTATTTAGGAATTGAGCTGACTTTAAATTGATAAATTGAGATTGAATTAAATTTGAATTTGGAATTTGGGTTGATTTGAATCGTAACTGTGAAAGTGGTAAATTTGGAAATAGATATATTTGAAAAAAAAAATGATATTTTGGTTTTGAATATAAATTAGTTTGAAATGACCACGGTGTTATAGTGTATATTTCTACATAGTAGATAATTCAACGGATCCTTAGAGGATGGTTATCCCAAACATCCTTTAAGTTACTTGTATTTCGATTGATATTTCACTTGAGTTGGATTTATTGATATAAGAATGTTAATCCTGAATCGAGTGTTTTGTGTTTTGCTTTACACTCGGGTCAGGCTGAGTGATACAGCATTTGAGACTCATCTTTGGAGTTTGGAGCTTCGCTTGGAGATCCAACTATCGATTCAGCTTTCAGCTTTTCCAGATGATTTATTCAGAGAGTCATTAGTTTGTATTGGATACTTCACTGTATTTGAGATATTCTGTTGCATTTCATTTCTAACTCTAATGTTTATATAGTAGCTTCATGAACTACTATTTATCTATTCCACTGCATTATTATTATATTACTCTGTGTCTGTGATTCTGTGATTGAACTATTTACTGTATATGCTGGGTTTTGCCAAATATAAATTAACAATCTGATATTTTGAGAAATTCAAGTCCGGCATGAGTGGATGCAAATAGTTGAAAATATCGGGTCGTTACAGTGATTATGAGGGATGCTTGGTTGTTGATATTGGATGATTGGATGTTATGCTTGATTTATATATTTTATCACTCTGCAAGTTCCTTTTGTTATTATTAGAAAATCACTATGGGTTGAAATGATACATACCCGAATGATCTATAGATTAGGGAAAAATTATTATGGTTTGAAATGATAGATATAACGATCCTGACTCGACCTTCGAAAATCGGCACTGAATATGTCACCTATATTCAAATGCCGCAGATCCAAACGTCGAATCTAGTTCGCCGGAGCTTATAACACCATTAAGTAAACAACATAGCGGAAGATATAATGAATATCAATATACAACATCTGATACAACATCCTGATACAACAGATGATATAATAGATATCGATATACATCAGAGATATGATACAATATAATAGCAGCGGAAAGAAAATAGATAACACCGGCAGTGGAACAAATAACTCTAAGATAGCCTTCAAGAAAGAACTCCAACAGCAGCTCGAACCAACATCACATTTCACCAAGAATGCATCCAAAGACTGAAACTAGCTCCAGATAATCTACCAAACCTAACTATCTGAAAGACCCAACTCTAGACTGCTCGTGTGGAAAATAGTGAGCATCCAGAGTTTAGGAAAGGAACAATAAACTCCGGATCAGTCATGAGACTGGTGTGAGTAACAAAAATAGTTTATCTTTGAAAACAAACAACAAGAGAATTTTTAAAGTCAATTCGCAATGCTTTTAGAAAAATGAAACTACCATAAGACCTCCCGCCACACACACAATGCAAACGCAAAATTGGAGGAGATTTCTTCTTATGATAGTCAAACATGCTTGATACGAGAGAATTTCTTTGATATTATTACTATAAGTGCAAAGTGCAGAAAAGCCTTTCGAAAGTAGAATATAAATCTTAGCCAGCATAGACATTCCGAACTACGCCTACTATAGCTACCATCCAAACAGTGGGGCGCCACCATAAGTAGATGGCAGGTAATACAACTAAAACCGTACAAGGCGCGTATTGTTTTGATTGGATTTCCAACAAATGGTCAGGCTAAGGAACTTCCTACTGCCACATGGGATCGCCTCTGGCGGGACGTCCCGAGAAGCTATCCGGATCTCTGCCAACACAAGGCCGGGTTACCTCTGTAACTAGGTAACTACTACTCGAGCATGCCACTCCCCGGTCCTTTGGGACCTTTATCCGAGACGCCTCTAAGCAACAACCACACAGTAAATGAGATTGGAGCCACCACATAGGTAAATATCTGGGCTCCATACCATGATACCACCCTTTACCAGAAGGGAACGACACACCCTAAAGGGCGCGACCCTCATAACCTTGCCGCATCTTTCCTGTTTCGACCATTTCCGGGGTGTCAGGTCCTGATGTAGTCTCATCCACAAAGCTACGCTTTATACAAAAGCTATGCTCTGATCACAAATGATCATCAACACACAGCAGCACTCAGCATGCCACACTACCAAATTGGGAGTATATCGCTGATAACCTTCAACTACATAACCTCTGAGCTCGTACGTCTCAGAGAAGGGTGTTAAGCTAAGAGAATAAATTCTCCGCCACCAATGGATATGTATTTGAAAGAAATCTGCTTTATATCTCAAAATGTAATGTCAGACATACAATCCATACAAGTCTGTTCCGGGTTCGAACAGAACCGAAGGCACTTCTAAAGAAGTCCTTGCAATCCGGATAATCCCTAACCGCGTCCGGATTTCCCATCACATATGGAGTCTCTATACCGGGGACCAGTCGATGCAAAGACATTCGACGAGAAACCCTTTCGTTTTCGAAAATATCCGGTCTTCACCACCGGTCTTCAAATGCTATCCATATCGACGTATCACATATTCGGAATGGGCTATATGACACAAAGGTCCTCTCCTGGCTAAACCGAATAGTGAGCGCGGTATTTTAAAAACATATGGATATGGGATTTCAATTAAGTCACAACTTATTTCCCAAAAACCTTTATTTTAAATGGTTTAAACAAATTACCATTTTAAATCTTTAAACAAAAAGATACATTTCACAAAGTTCACCTAGTTTCACAAAGATCCATTTACTGGCTTCAAAACAATTTCCATTTCAATTGGATTAATTCGTTTAAATCCTTAAATCAAAGATTTAACTTATAGCTTTCAAATCGTTTTCATAACTTGGAAATTATCTTCATTTCAAACTAGAAATCATTTTAACTCAAATTAAAAGTTCATTTCTTATGTGAAAGCTTTTATTTTTTGAAAACAAACAGTTTTCATTTCCTTTCAGAAATATTTTCAAAACAATTGTGATATTATTTATCTTCAAAACACTTCCAAAATCTCCGGGATTTAAATTTTCAAATCCTGCTGAAATCAATTTTACTATAATTCATTTGCATAGCTTATGCTCATACAAATTCTTATTTGATTATATGTCAATTTATACATTTCATTTATAATTCATATTTATGAATTTCAATTCAAATAAAGATTCAGGATTTTTTTTTAAAACACCCGGCTTTTGGTTTCAAATCATTTTGAAATCACCATTTTCTCAAAATCGCACTTCTCAAATATTTAATCCAATCCTGGTTTACCCTCAACAAAAATGATTTAATCCATATATAACTCGTATGACATCTTTAATCCCTAGTTTCAAATTGTAGAATTAAAGTTCAAATTTTGAATTTAGATTTAAATCAAATTATTTAAATTCCAAAACTAAATCAAGTTATTCAAAATAAATCTCATCTTTGAAATTCCATTTCAAAAGCTTTTCAACTTAAACCCAATCCATTTTCAAACCATTTGAATTTAAAATTTTAACTTCAAACTATTTTCAAAAATCTGTGACTTAATCGATTTCCTTGTGAAATCCATATTTGTGTGTGTATGGTGTGGTCCAAGGGTTTAACACAATAGTGCAACATCATTCAACCATCACAGATTCGCAATCACCCAATATCAATAGGCGGTATATCCCAATAACGCTTATCTATATACACAGATTCACAGATAGAAAATATGAATGCATTATAAATAAATAAAATTACATTCATCACAGATCACACTGAAAACAATTCATAGCACAAAGCATAGCATCTCAGAAATATCTAACAGTTCAACAATCAATAGGGTTCAAACATCCATAAGTGAACTCAATAAATTATCTGATTAATTTAAATCAGATGGGTCCTGGATCATGGTTAATTAACTTTAATCGATTTCCAATCATTTGATTAATTATTATATAATCATTTATTAATTAATCAACTTTTAATCATCTAATCATATATTGTACAAATATCTGATTATTTAATTAATTAAGTGTTAACTGTTACCTAATTAATCCTTAATTGCTTAATTAAATCTCCCTTAATTAATTAATCTTAAACCTCAATTAATGAATTTAACCCTTCAATTACTTATTTAATTAATCCAAACATTAATTAATTAAATAAGTTAATTATCCATTTTAATTATCTTAAAATTTTAATGAATCCAAATCATTAAATTCTATTTATTTTTAAGTTAAAACATTTCTTACTTAATCAAAGTATTTAAAACAATTTGCTTTCAAATTTACTTTAAATTGCATTTTAAATTTACGATTTAAAATGAATATAATTTAACTTTTAACAAAGTTAAAAAACACAAACCTACCTTTTAGATTTTCATGTTAAAGAAATATTTATTTTATAAAGAAGTTTTTTTTTCCTTTTAAAACTTGTTTAAAAATTGTAATCTGAAACTTTATTTATTTTCAAAATTTATTCTTAAAATTCAAACTATTTAAACATTCGTAAAGTAGTTAAACAAATTGAAGTTCAAAACTTAATTTATTTGTTTTAAAACTTTCTTTCCATTTAAAACTAGCTTTTAACTTTTATTTTCAAAGTTCTAAAACCTGAAACCAGATTAACAAACCCGAGCTACATCACTCCTGCTTCGAGTCCTCCCCTTCAAAATCTCGAGTAAAGCTTCGAGTCAAATATGGTTTTTCCCGTGTTCGAACTCGAGCTCCCCCTCTACCACAAACTTCATCATGAATTAAATGACACCGTGCACATGCACGGGCCAACCAGTGACTTCCGACCACCCACGATGTCTCACTCAAGTCATCGATCACCTTCGCGTCCTCACCTGACCGTCAGAACATCATCACGAACTCGAAATCAAAATCGAGAGTACGAGCCACAAACCTGGAAACTCGACATGGCCTATCACCCAAAACCTGTCAACATCTCGTTCTCCGAGCTCCTCCCACCATTACTTCTAAAACTCCGGCGTCGACTCCTTCTTTATGTCAACTTCCACCCCCCTGAAGCTCGCTGCACTCGATCACGTTACAGTGGCGACATCAAATATTTTTACAGAACACAAAAAAACTGGAACCCAAACCCTATATTCGATTCAACCCAAAAATTCATGCATTTGAAAATTTTTCTATTATTTTTCCCGTGCTCGTGGATCATTAAGCTAGCTTCACCATTAATTTTAGCATCTAAAGTTCATCAAAACACAAGAAATTTGTAAAAATATGATTTTTGTTCATATGTAAACTGATCCTTCGTTCCTCAGCTAAAAATTCTCATTTTTGTTTTTAAAATCTTGTTTTTGTATAGCAATTCACATTATGTAACAGAATTCACAAATAATCATGTTCGAGTATATCACATTTTAAGTTTGTTCTGGAAAATCAAATTCTTTTCCAACCTGAATGTTTATAATTTACTTGAAACTATTTTTAGATAAAAAGTCTTGTTATTTCAAACACTTATTGCTTATATGTCATGACTTATAACAGACCAGGGAGGAAGAAATTGAATTCCTAAGTGGCTCTTAGCCTACAAAAATATTTAACAAAGAAATACATCTCTGTAACAGTCATACATATAGATACAGTCATAGATATACACAGATTTCATCCAATTTCCCAATTTTCTTCAATAATTATGATTGTAGTCATTTTTAAAATTGGTAATGCAACATTACAATCATCTTCCATCTCGAGATTGTAGCCCAGTATTGATTTTTTTCTTTTAAGTGATATGAATCTTTAAATTTGTTTTCAAACCTGGAACTCAAACAGAGATACATATACATAGTCACATCTATATATATACTCATGCAGACAAATTTCATCCATTCCACCTATTTAACACATAGATCAAATCATGCAAACCAAAATCAAAAATATAATGGTTTAAAGGTTACTCACTTGTTTCCTGAAAGAACAAAGAAGAACAGAGCCTCATTGGTTTGAAACAGGCTTTGAAATTTTTGCAGTTGAAGCCTCTCTTAATCTTTGATTTGATTTGATTTGGGTTGTAGTTTTAAACTGAAGTTTGTTTAAGTTTTAAATGGTGCTCATTTCAGATTTTTACACAGCCCTGAAGATGGACCAAATGAGATAATGGATTGATGTATATAAGAAGAAATTTACAGGTTGATAATTATTATGTTTTGTACAAATATAATCAGAGATTTTTTTTTTTCTTTTTTTGACTATGCAGACTTTCATTCGGCTGATAGTTTATTTTGGTGGCTACAAATCTTGTTTTGTATGCTTGCATTAATTATCATTTGTCTTCTTAAGCAAACTTCCTTATATATATACTTTTGTTTCCTTTGTATTTGACTATGCTGAGAAAATTTTTGGCTGAAATGAACATATGTTGTGTACTCAAGATCCTAACATTAATTGCTAAGGATCTATTTGGTGTGCTACATAAATTTCTTTTGTTTGTTTTCTCAAGTCTTCATTTTCATGTGTACCTATATGTTTATAATTGTAGTCTGGTGAATGTATTTTATTTGCTATGCTTTGTTTATTACTTTTATTTATTTCTAACTTCAATAGTTAATTTAACTTACATATTAATTTTCAACTTAAAGTATCAAATATTTAATTACTTATTTTATATGTATAGCTTGGTTGTATTTTTATTCTACTTTACAATATTTTTAAATCCCAATTCAAATTAAATTTAAATACATTTTTCCAGTAATTCATAGTTTAACTGATATTAAGTAGCAATTATCAAATTAATTTCACCGATTTTTAATCAAAAATTTAAATTAAAATATCAATTTAAACTTAACAAATTCGAGATCGTTACAATAGACACAAACGATTTATGGATTTTATTTAATTTGGGATTGCGGTTTGAAATAATATATAACCGTAAAATTTGAAATTGCGGATTGAAATGATAAATATCCGTATCACTTGATCCTAGGGTTGAGAATTATGTACGGATACTAGATTGGTTAAATTAAATGATTTTAAAATCCTGAATTTTTGAATTTAGTTAAATGATATTTTTATAAAAAGAATTTGATTTATATAAATTGAATTATTATCGAAATTCAAGTTTTATGTTAAAATTTGGAATTGGTTCAAAAGAAATTGTTTCAAGGAATTAAATTGAAATTTTAAAGTAGAATTTGAAATATAAGTGAAATTTATCAAAATTAAGTTCTTTGAATTGTTTGAAATATAACTTTGAAATGTATTGAAATTGGAGTAGCTTAAATTGATGGAAGCGATATTGAATTAAACATTTTACCGAGAATTTAAATTGAAAGATTTGAAAATTGGGTTTGTTGATTTGAAAATTGAAATGGTTCTGATGTGTTAAAATAAAATAAATAGTATAAATTGATATTAATTCCAAATTCATACTTTGAAATAAAATGTTTTAAAAATATATTATTTTAAAATTTCTAATTTTTAAGATTTCCAAATTATTAAACTATTTTAACTTATATTAACCATATTAAATCATTTAACCTATTTTAAAACCATTTAGATATTGTCAACTCTTTGCCAATACCGAAAACCACTTTAACAACTGTGTACATGGTGGACATTCCAGAAATGAAGTAGGATAGTTTGGCACGATTCTTGCATGATGTATGATGTGACCCTGACTCCCGCGAGTCAGCTCAGATGTGACTAAAATAGGAGCTATACCGGGCCAAGTGAGGTCATTCGTCCTATTGGAAACATTTCTTCGATATCATATCTATTTCTTTGTGATTGATATGGTGGCCACCCTTGATTTTGATTTGGGAGTGTGTTCCAAGGTGGACGGTAGTAGTTGCTATGCGTTACCACCAGTCCGAATCCGCAATTGGTATATCTGCCTTGGCATTGCCTCGAGTGCCATGTTCACATGCCCTAGCGCATCTTCTACGAGTTTGTTTTGCACCGTACTTATATGGTGTCCTTTGGGTAAAACTCCAGTTTACGGAGGAGCGTACGGCATTGTATAGACTACGGGAATATATAAAAATGTGTTAAGTGGGATATGGGTAATGCCTTAATGCTATTTTAATATTTTTACTTTATTGTAGACATATTATAATGGCGTATTGTACTATATAGTAGATAGTTTAATGGATCCTCAGGAGATGGGGATCTCGAACATCTCTTAAGTTACTGCACTCATGTTAGACACTGGATAGGAGATGTCAAACCCTGTAAACATCTCCAACCCAGTTCCACTCATATTTATTTACCGTTGATTTAACTTACATAATATCATTTAATTCTTAATCGATTGTTTTGCCTTTTCTATTTGCTCGGGTCAGCCTGAGCATTTCAGGGTTGGAGACTTTATTTCTAGAGGACGAAGACGAAGATTTGTACTACTTTTATTTACTATATTTATTCCACTGCATTCATACTATTCCGCTGCATTATTTATTTATTCCGGTTTATGTAATTCTGATGTTTGTGTTGTAAAGAATAATTAAATGTATTTATAAAATAGCTTCTTGAACTGTTATTTGATTATTATATTTTGTCGTTCCGCTGCGAGATTCTGTATTTGTTTTATTTCTTTCTCTTTTCTTATTTACTTCATAATAATCTGCCCATTTGAATGGTTTGAGTCTGGCACGTGTGTCCGCTTAAAATGTTCAAAAAGGCAGATCGTTACAGTTGGTATCAGAGCTTTGTTTTAGCGACAACCTTGGCTTTATGGGATCTGACTCATATAAAATAGGGTAGTAATACCCTAAAAATGAGTCACTTAGTGTGCTTATATGAGAGAGCGTATTTTTTAGTGTTATAAAAAAAATTATATTGTGTTAATTTATTCCGTTTTGTATTTATAAATTCTGGTTGGTGTATAGGACGCTATAACATCGATAGGGATATCTAAACACTTAATAGGACAAAGTGACACAATATTGTTTTGAATATAGGTAAATGAAATAATTTTGCCTATTATATTCTTTTTTATAAATTAATAATTTTATAAATGATACATTTGGTTGTAATATATTTGGTTGGTAGTGAAATTTATAAATATTGGTTGAAAATAAAACTTGTAAATGGAATGAATATAAATTGAAAAATTGTGAACTTAAGTTCCAGGATTTTTGAAAATTCCTTTCGAATGATTTTGGAATATAATATTACTATTCCTTGGAAGTATTATCCGATAAAAATATTTTAATGTGATTTGAAAGAAATTTTTAAAGGAAATTTTAAAGCAAATAAGTTCTGTACCCCCCTCTCTGTCGCTGGAAAATATTTGGGTGATGAGTACACGCATCATCGACATTCATTTTCGAGTTTCAAAGTGAGAAGTCCATTGTAGTAGCTTTACTACAGATTTATTTCGACAAACAAATATGAATTTCAAAGTTTAAACATGATCGAATATATAAGTTGTAAGTGTATATGTATTATTTTAAATGATTCAAATTAAGTGCTAGGTTATAAATGAAATAAACGGAAATTTGAAATTTGTAAATCATAAATAAAAAGGAAATGAAAATTAGAAATGATAACTATTGAACAGTAAGTTAATTAAAATGAAAGAAGATAAACTTGTGTAACATTCAATTGCATTCTTAAAGACACACACACACACACACAGATATATATATATATATATATATATAGCTTGCCCAAATATTTAAAAAGTTGTAATGCTAAATAGAGATATGTAATAGAATAATATTATACAAGTAAAACTTAAGTAATGAAAATGTTCAATGGAATTACTTTATGAAAAAAGAATTTTGATATTATGATTGCTATGACCTTAAGTTGTAATTGAAATACTACTAAATAAAATGAAATAGAAAGGGGAATATTGTAAGTAAATGGTTATAAACTTAAGTTAATGTTTGAAGTTATCTATAATTAAAATGAATAGAAAGAAAATGAGCACTATATTTAGTAAGTGGTTATAGCTTAAGAAGAGTTGAAATGATTCAAAAAATAGATTTAATATTCAATAACATATGTAAATAAATGAATGTAAATTAATGGAATTAAGTACTATATGAATGAGTGGAAGTTGAATTTCGTAAGGAATAAATGTAAATTAAAGAAAACTCATGGTATAAATGGAAATTATGAATAATAAAGGCTGTGAAAGAAAATTTATAAGAATAACTTAAAAATACTTGGATATCATTATTTGTTTTGACTTATGGATGTTTGGGAGGTGATACTTTAAATTGTTTGAGATGTATGAATAATCTATTGAGTTTTATTTAAGACTATTGAGTAGATGGTATACCTAGTAGTTTATTTGTCATTTTATGCTATTAAAAGTATCTAAACCCGAACAAACCATTTGTTTTGCTTGATATGGATGGATGCTTGATTTCTTTGGTTGCATGTGATGATTGTATGCTTTTGTTTGCAAATGAATAATGTTATGTTATATTGACTTGTTTTTTTATTAATTGAAACAACATAAATATCTCTCTTATATAATTATTAACTTCTTTGGATTATATAAGTGAAACACAGGGTATGCAAGCAATTGCTACAGCTATTGGTTTTTATAAAATAAACGTTGTTTGCCCGACAAATAGGTACGTTCTTGGATTTCGGTTTATGGCGATATTATATTATTTCTCCCGTTGTTGGGATATATTATTTTGAAAAATATGATATATATATTGTTATTATTGATATTATTATTTCTCCTAGACCTCTTCATACAAAGGAGACTCTGTCGAAATTTTCCATGAATTTTGGACTTAGAAAATTTTCTTAAATGTTTTTCCAACTTTTATTAACTTGAATATAAAAGGATTTAGTTATTTTAAATTGATATATTTTATATAAGTTATTTAATTTTGTAAATTAATTGTTTATAAATTTAATATTTTGAATAAGATATATTAATTTCTTAGTTTCTTCTTCCTTCTTTTTCATTTTCGGGGACGAAAAGTCTTGAGTGGGGGAGAGTGTAACAACCCCTAATTTTCGAAAATTAAAAATAGTTAATTTAATAAGATTATGTGATTGAATATTGGAAGAAATAAAAATTTGAGATATATTAATGAAATAATAACCAAGATGAAAGGTAATAATGTAAATTTAAGTTAATTATTAGCAACTTGAATGGAATTCCAATTAATTGAAATTATGTCAAGATTATACTTGGTTGTAAAGTGAATATAGGAAAAAAAAATGTAAATAATGAATTAATTAATGAAATAATATATAATAAGTGGTAATTGAATAAATTCAATATTATGTAAGTAATTATAATAATTGGTTGAAAATAATAAACCTAAATGTGATTAAAGTCAACGGTGACAATTATTATATGTTACCTATTTATTTAGGCTATTAAACTTAATTTGAAATCAATTGCAACAAATCTAACTAAATATTACGTTAATGTAAATTAAGGTAATAATTGGAAATAATGTTAATTTTATTCATAATATGAAAATTGGTTGAATAAAAAGAATGGAAATCAAGATTTATTAATTTATTGGAATTTAAATTATAACAATTGGATTTAGTGCAATTAAATGAGATTAAATATTTAAATATTATGTTAACGGGAATTAAGATGAAATTGGAGAACATTGGTGTACTAAGATATAAACCATTGTTAGTTTTTCCCATAAGATGATGATTGATTGAATAACAAGATGGAAATAAAAAATAGATTTTTGGAAATTTAAATTTTATAATTTCTGAATTTATTGAAATTGAAATTAAACATTGAAATTGGTGAAATATTCAACAATAAATTGATATGGAAATTTGTTTCAAAGGATTATAAATTACTAAGTAATTTAAAGTGATAGAAATTGTAAATAATTAAATTTGAGTTGAAAAAGTGATTTAATAAATTTAATATTATATTATTTAATTAACGTGAAAATAGCCATTTTGGCCACTGTCTCGGTTTCGATGAAACTAGTTTCATCAGATCCGTAACGGTAAATTGTTGTAGGATTTCAAGTTTCGTAGCGATCGAACTTGTCGTTTGATCGTACGAGCTCGAAACACCTAGAAGTCAATTTATTTAAAATCAATTGAATTCAATTTGATATAAACTGATTTTAACATAATTTCCTCATACGATGGAATTAGAAATTGAAACCTATTCCATTGAATTAAAAATTATTGAAAACATCTATTTTGATATACGGGATGACCCATTTTCATTTCGGGAATGAAACGGGCTTTTCGAGTCATTTATGGTTCAACTTCCAATTCGATTGGTCCATTCTTTTCCATTTCAGCTATACCTATAAATAGCCCGTTATAAACCCTAGTTATTTCTTATTCCATTTATCTTTACGTACATTTCCTTCTCAACTTCTCATTCCAATGGCAGACAAACCAAAACTAAAAGCCCTCAATTCAATTCCAAAATTTATACCCCTCAAAATATATTGAATTATATATCGATTTGAAGCTCTCTATGAGCACAAGTCAAATCAGTAGTCTGTCCCTCGATTTGAGTTTCTATATGCCTAGAATTTGATGGTTTATTCTCCGTCATTCATCACATTCCGATGCACTTTGCCTGATCGTCAAATCATTGGTACAGTTTTGTGGAGAGGACCAAAGGGAGTGCATCGGTGAAACTCGTTCGCCGAATTGATGGTCAGATTGACCAGAACAATTCAGTTAGGGTTTTGCTTTGTGCGACGGCTACTCCTTTAACGACGATCGATGATGGTGGCTTTGGCCTTCGCAGCTGCGGCATGGGGAGGGGTAGCATCTGACGGCGGTCGGCGTTGCTGCATTGGCCAGAGGTACGTGGTATCGATGGTCAATGTGGTCAAACCACTGGGTTGAACGTGGTATGGGAGTGACTGTACACGTGAAGATCGTACTGTTGATGTGTTGGTGCGAGTGCTGTTTTTTTATTTTTATTTAATTTGATTTCTAGTCGTTCGAACCTACATAATTTTTTCATACAAACTTGGATTTTGACGCGTTTGTTCCATTCGGATCGTATCAAAATCACAGACCTTTCGACGCTGCTTTGGACGAATTCTAAGACTTTCCAATTTTAGCCCCTATTTTGGATTTTAATTCGATTTAAAATCGAAGGTGAGTGATTTGAACCACTCACAACTTCTAAAATTTCTTATGTTAGTTAAATTAAATTTGTGATGTGATTAGGAATTTATTTATTATTGTTTGGTATATTTAAATTGATATTCCTGTTAATTTGAATTTATCTTAAATTAAATTGTTATTTAATTTATTATTGAAGTTAAACTACCAGTTCATTGCTAACATTTTTTCATGGCTTCCTCGTCCTCCCTCTCCATTTCCTCACCACTTTCATCCCCGCACCTGCCCATATCCTCATCCACGTCCATCCCACCACAATCAGCGGCAGCGCATGAAGCTGGGCCTATTTCAAGCCTTTTCAAACCCCTCGCAAACCAGTCAGTCAGTGCCATAACCAGCCCGTTTGTCCTCAGACCGTCCCCACCAATAGATCAGCAGTGACTAAAATATACGCTAAGGTGGCAACTTCCACTCCCCATCCTCCCCTACTCCGAAACCCCCCTATGATCAAGCGCCATCATTACCTCCCCATTTTCAAATCGACCCGCGTAACGCTTGATTTTTTTGAAGGCCAAGCGTCGTTGTCTTCGATGTGTGGGCAGCGACCACGTGGCAAAAAACTATAGGGACGCAATGATCTATTTTTTTTGTGGATTCTATGATCATCCACAGCCGTATTGCCCTAATAAAAAATCATAGAAACGCTTCGTTACCTGTGCACACAGTGCCAGCTCCCTAAAAAAATCACTTCGTTCAGATTAAGCGGGCCCCAAAATCTAATCCTGTTGGCGAACAAAACAACACGATGCAAACCCATCTACATACTCAACCATCTCCTCAAACCACTCTCCCAAAATCCTTATCTTCACAACATTTCCCCATGGAAGATCCCCCAAAATACTTCACTGCCACCATTATTGATGGCTTCTAGACCATTGAGACCCTTTCCACCTTGACATCGCACATCCAACTCCATGAATGGCTGATGTGGATCCTCTTTGACAAATGCTTCCTTGTTTACTACCCCTCCACGATTGCTCGTGAAAAGGCGCTGCAACTTAGAATGATTTCCAAAGCAAGCAACTCTGGCACGGTCCTCATCCACCCCTGGTTGTATTTTCAGCCACCGACCGCACCAAACCTCGAACCTCCAACATGGGCTAGGGTGCAGGGTTTTCTCGAACTTCTGCGAGATAATTTGGAGGCAGTGCGTGTAGCCTTAAGCACCATTGGTCGGCCGGTGAGCCTAGATGAATGCAATTGGGCCCATTTCGATCATCGACATCTTTACCTATGAATGCAGTTCTTTGCCGGCATAGTCTCTCCAAGTACTTTCGTATCTCGACTTAACAACGCGGAACACATGCTTGCTATTGAGCGTTGGGGTCACGAACATCCTACAAGAAGACCAGAGACACTCATTCTGGGCACAGATTTCGAGCGAGATTGAAGATGTTTTAATGAACCCCTTAACATTCCCTCAGACCAGTCAGAATCAGACGCATGCTTTGATGCAATGAAGTTTGAAGCCTCTATGTCCTCTCCCAACCTTCCTAGCGCCCCACAACACATCATACAAGATGACTCAATGGAAGTGGTGGGCCCACTCAGATGGGATGATTGGCCTCCTTCTGAGTCCCGTTGGGACCCACTTGTAGATCTTAACCTCTCAGTTTCACTTCATCTTCAGACCCCTCGCCTGCTAGATGCGCCACCTACCCAGCCTGAAGCTCAATCATCAGCCCATGAACTAACCCCATCTTCTCAACAGTTGGCAATCCTCTCCCCAGCCCTTGTTCACCACTGCAACAGATTGAACTATACAAATACCCTTCCGGGAAGCTCGGGTAGTTTTTTTTAAACCCGTTGTTTTTTCCTCTGCTAATTCTAAAATGAATAAGAAAATGGGAGGTTGCGTGAATATAAGTTTATCTAATGAACACTATACGGCCATGTAAACACTAGAATCTGAGCGTCTGTCCCTTTCCCAATGAAAATAGTCTCCTGGAATGTTCAGGGTTTGGGGGACCCCTCTAAATGTCATGCTATCAACCTTATTCTAGCCCCACAAAAATAGATGTCCTTTTAATCCAAGAATCTAAACTTCCAGACCCATCCCCATCTCATCTTAGACTTTTATGTGGCCCCCACCTGTCTGGCTGGGCCCACATAGATGCTATTGGTATAAGGGGAGGTATAATTACCGCTTGGAATGAATCGACTTGGCCACTTTGTCAAATCATTCCCCATTCTGTTGCACTACATGTTATCCTTCACCATCTTTGCTCGGGTATACTCCACCTCTTTTCCAATGTTTATGGTCCTCAAAATATCCATGAGAGATCTGGTCTTTGGTTGAACTGCTTTGAAGTTGCCTTGCACATCATTGGTACTTGGGTTATTGGAGGGGATTTCGATACGACCAGATCTCCTTTTGATAGAAACTCCGAAAGCAACTCACAAGATTCTGATGTTTTTAATGACTTTATTAATTCTTGCGCCCTCATCGACCCACCTATCAGTAACCGACTCTTTACTTGGTCTAACCGTAGATCTGAACTAGCCTTAGCAAAATTGGACCGTTTCCTTTTCAACTCCGCCTGGGATGACCTTCACCCCCTCACTCTAGTTAATGGCCCTACCACCACCTTCTTCGATCACTGTCTTCTGCTCCTTGATTCAGGAACCACACCAAACCTTAAGCGTCCATTCAGATTTGAGCGCCTTTAGCTCCTAGAACCATCTTTCGACGACTTTGTTAAACTAGCTTGGACCCAACCCTTTCAGATTCAATTGGCCACTGCTCGAGTTGTCTTCAAACTCCGATCACTTAGAAAACTCATCGGACCCTGGGCCAAATCCATTTGGGGTTCGATCTGTTCCTGTATTGCGGCGGCCTAAGATGACATTCTGCATCTCAACATACTAGAAGAATCCCGCCCCTTATCTAACTCTGAATCTAATCGCATCGCGAGTTGGAGCTAGAATTAGACAGACTTATCAAGCAGGAAGAGATTGGATGGAAACAACGCTCCAAAGCTAAATGAATCGACGAGGGAGACAAAAACAATGCTTTCTTCTATCGCCTCGCCAATGGCCGTCATAGATCCACCTTCATCTCTGAAATCTTTCATAACGATACCACCTTCTCTGACCAATCAGATATCCTTCGCCTATTCACTGAGTTCTACCGCAAGCTTATAGGTAAACCCTCTCCTCCGCTCTCGCCCATTGACTGGAATCTCCTTTATCCCAACCCTCCTCCGATCTCCATCGACCATCCCTTCTTTGAAGATGAAATTTGGTCGGCCCTAAAAGATATGGCTGACGATAGATTCTTTGGCCCAGACGGCTTTAGTCCCTTATTTTTCAAACACTTCTGGGACACTGTTAAATCTGATATCATAGAGATGTGTTATGAATTTCAATCTAATCCCTCGTCTGTTGCACCTTTGAATTACGCCAACATTATCCTTATCCCCAAATCCCCCGGTTCTACCACCCTGCCTTCCTTTCGTCCCATTAGCCTCCTTAACACAACCTTCAAAATCATCATTAAAATCCTTGCCAATCGTCTCCAAAAGGTTATTGGATCTCTGGTAGGGGTTGAACAATCGGAGTTCATCCTAGGCCGTAACATCTTAGACTATGTGGCGGCCACATAAGAAGTCATCTCCCTTTGTCACCACTCTACCATTCTAGGTGCCCTTCTCAAACTTGACTTCTCCAAAGCCTTTGATTCAGTTGACTGGAACTTTTTGCTCGATCTTGTGAAGTACGGAGGTTTTTCCGATACATGGTGTAGTTGGATCAAATGTATTCTCAGTATAAATTTTTCATCAATTTCCATCAATGGCCCTTTAGGTGGGCATATAAAATCAGCTCAAGGTCTTAGACAAGGCGACCCTCTATTGCCACTCCTTTTTGTACTCATTTCTGATGTGTTTAACCGCATGGTCAAGCTTGCAATATTCAACAACCTCCTTGCTGGCATTAAACTCCCCAACTCAGACTTATAAGTCTCTAACCTCCTGACGCCATCCTGTTGGTTTCCCCTGAACCTGACCATATTCATTGTCTTAAAGTTCTTTTTAGGTCTTCGAACTCAGCTCCGACTTATCCATCAACTTTAACAAGAGCCATCATCATGCTTGGCGACTCCCACCACCTCGGCCTATCTTCCGCCTCTCTTCTCAACTGTAAACTGGACCACTTCCCCATCACGTACCTTGGTATCCCTCTTCATCCCACTAAACTCGCCTGATAGGACCAGCTCCCACTTATCTGCAAGATTGAATCTCAGATTTCATCATGGAAGGCCAAATCTTTATCTTCTGCGGGTCGTCTCATCCTTGTCGAATCATCCTATCAGCCCTTCCTTCGTATTGGATGTCATTTCATAAACCGCCGAATTGGCTTATAACAAAATTGACGCTAGTAGACGTTCTTTTCTCTGGAATGGAAATAAAGAAAAATGTTTGCTCAACTGGAAGTCTATCTATTTGCACAAAGATCATGGTGGCCTAGGATTAGTTAACCTCGGCTCTTTCAACATTGCTCTCTATCCAAATGTCTTTGGCGTATCATCACAGCGGGCAATTTCATTTGGAAAGATTGGATCCTTCAGCTTCACTATCACTCCAACCCTCACCTTGTCCTTCACTCCACCTCTCGTCTTAAACCTTCCCCCTTCTGGGCTTGGCATTTTGCAATCCATACCCCGTGTCAAATCCCTATTCCATGTCTCCATTGGAAATGGTAGTATCTTTCTTTTCTGGATAGACATTTGGCATGATCAATCTCCCCTCGCCCGCTCGTTTTCCAGTCTATTTCCCCATATCTCCCACTACAACACAACAGTTGGCAAGATTTCAACCCTTGGCCCAGACAACCTATGTCCCCCAGCTCTGTTTGACCTTAATACCTTGAACGATCACACTTCAGCCACTAATTTGCTTCTTTCTCTCCCGCTCTCTAACACAACAGACCAATATACCTAGGCCTTATCTCTTGAGAAAGGCTTTTCAGTTGCCTCATGCTACTCATTCCTTAACCACCCAGGCAGAACATTCTCTTTCACAAGACTATGGAAATGCAGACACCCTCCCCGCATCCTTTTTTTGCAATGGTGCCTCATCCATACTCGTTTTAACACCAAAGATAGACTTAGACGTATAAATATCCCTCTAGACCCTCTTTGTGCCTTGTCTCTTTGCAAGATGAATCCATGTCTCATCTCTTTTTTGATTGTGATTTCTCCTACTATATTTGGGCCACTACCAGTGCTAATCTCATCGGCTACATTTCTGTCCTCCACTCATTCTTTGACTACTGGCAGTATAATCCTCTAGATAGAAAACTTGACTCCTTCATTGCCATTTACAATTGGTGCATCTAGAAAGAAAGAAATGCATATGTTTTCAACAAGCCCAAATGCAGTATTGATGGAATCTGTAACCGAATCTCATACCTGTTTTCTCTTTGGACAGGATCAGCGCAAAGGTGACCTTTTACTCGGCGTCTCCCTCCCAGTGACAATGCTCCTACGGACTGATGGAAAGTACAAGGGAAGTCCCTGGCTCTTATTTTGGCCTGGTACTTTTACACAATGCTCTTGTCTTTGTATATATTTCCTTCTGTGATTACTAAACTTAGGATCTGTTTGATCCGTGAAATTTATTTTTGTCTATCGACCAGACCTGTTGGTTGACTACTTCTAATTTATATTATTATCTAATCGGCTATGTAGTCTCACACTACACACCCGTTTCTCTCAAAAAAAATTACCTGTTATTGATAATTTGTTAATCGCTGATATTTATTGGTTGATTTGAATGGTGATTATGAGGGATGCTTGGTTGTTGATATTGAATGATTGGATGTTATGCTTGATTTATATATTTTATCACTCTGCAAGTTCCTTTTGTTATTATTAGAAAATCACTATGTGTTGAAATGATACATATCCGAATGATCTATAGATTAGGAAAAAATTATTATGGTTTGAAATGATAGACTCGAACGATTTTATGGATTTTATTTAATTCGGGATTGCAGTTTGAAATGATATATAACCATAAAATTTAAAATTGCGGATTGAAATGATAAATATATGTATCACTTGACCCTAGGGTAGAGAATTATATACGGACACTGGATTGGATAAATTAAATGCTTTTAAAATCCTAAATTTTTGAACTTAGTTAAATGATATTTTTAAAATAAGAATTTGATTTATATAAATTGAATTATTATCGAAATTCAAGTTTTATGTTAAAATTTCGAATTGGCTTAAAGGAATTGTTTTAAGGAATTTAATTGAAATTTTAAAGTTGAAATTGAAATATAAGTGAAATTTATCAGAATTAAGTTCTTTGAATTGTTTGAAATATAACTTTGAAATGTATTGAGAATGGAGTAGCTTAAATTGATGTTTCAAACATGGATTAGAAGCGATATTGAATTAAACATTTTGCCGAGAATTTGAATTGAAAGATTTGCAAATTGGGTTTGTTGATTTGGAAATTGAAATGGTTCAGATGTATTGAAATAAAATAAATAGTTTGAATTGATATTAATTCCAAATTCACACTTTAAAATAAAATGTTTTAAAAATATATTATTTTAAAATTTCTAATTAGTAAGATTTCCAAATTATTAAACTATTTTAACTTATATTAACTATATTAAATCGTTTAACCTATTTTAAACCATTTAATTCATTTTTAACACTAATTTATCCATTTTAACTTATTTTAAATCTAATTAATCTGTTTTAAATTTGTTTGATCTATTTAAATTTTCTTTTAATCAATTTTAAATCTGTTTAACTATCTTAAATCAATTTAATAGTATCTCTAATTTATAATTAAACTATTTTAGAGTATAACTATTTATAACTATTTTAATTATTTATAACTATTTAAACTATTTTCTAATTTTTAGAATTAGTAAAAGGGGAGGTGTTTATATTCAAATTCATCGGTCTAAAAGGAAATACGGTTAAATGATGTTATAACTTAAGTTAGGATTTAAACGTTATAATTAATTGAATATGATGATACTGGAATAAGGTTCTAACCTAATTGGAAATATGATTTTTGAAAGAAATTATGGTTTTGGAAACGATATGATTTCAAAGGTGAGTATGATTTCAAAGTGAATATAATTTCGATAGTGATATGGTTAGAAGAAATATGATATTTTGATATCAACTATGAATTGGTTTTGGAAATTTAAAAGAACCATCCGATGTGTAATAAGCGTTTGGTTGTTAAAGAGACTGGGATTGGATATTGTCATACTCTCTGCCAATACCAAAAAAACACTTTAACAACTGTGTACATGGTGGAGGTTGCTGAAATGAAGTAGGATGGTTTGGCGGACGAGGTATGACGTGACCCTGACTCCCGTGAGTCGGCTTAGATGTGACTAAAACATGAGCCATACCGGGCCAAGTGAGGTCATTCTTCCTATCGAAAATATTTCTTCGATATCATATCCGTTGCTTTGTGATTGAAATGGTGGTCATCCATGATTTTGATTTGGGAGTGTGTTTCGAGGTGGGCGGTAGTAGCTGCTATGCGTTACCACCAGTCTGGATCTGCAACTGGTATATCCACCCTAGCATTGCCTCGAGTGTCGTGTTCACATGCCCTAGCATGACTTCTACGAGTTTATTTTGTACCGTACCTATGTGGTGTCCTCTGGGTAAACCTCCAGTTTACGGAGAAGCACATGGCATTGTATAGACAATGGGAATATATAAAAATATGTTAATGGGGGTATGGGTAATGCCTTAATGCTATTTTAATACTTTTACTTTACTGTAGACATATTATAATAGCGTTTTGTACCACATAGTAGATAGTTTAATGGATCCTTAGGAGATGGGAATCCCGAACATCTCTTAAGTTACTACACTCACGCTAGACGTTGGATAAGAGATGTCAAACCCCGTAAACATCTCTGACGCTATTCCACTCATATTTATTTACCATTGATTTAACTTACATAAGATCTTTTAGTTCTGACTTGATTATTTTGTCTTTTCAATTCGCTCGGGTTAGCCTGAGCAATTCAGGGTTGGAGACTTTATTTCTGGAGAACGAAGACGAAGATTTGTACAACTATTATTTACTATATTTTTTCCACTACATTCATACCGTTCCGCTGTATTATTTATTTATTCCTGTTTATGTAACTCTGATGTTTGTGTTGTAAAGAATAATCAAATGTATTTATAAAACAGCTTCATGAACTGTTTTTTATTAGTATATTTTGTCATTTCACTGCGAGATTATATTTTTTTTATTTCTTTCTCTTTTCTCATGTCCTCATAACAATCTTCCATTTGAATGGTTTGAGTCTGGCATGTGTATCTGCTTAAAACGTCCAAAAAGGCAGGTCGTTACATTTAGTATAAGAGCTTTGGTTTAGCGATAACCTTAGATTTGTGGGGTCTGACTCATATTAAATAGGGTAGTAATACCCTAAAAATGAGTCGGTGTATATACATGAGAGAGCGTATTTGTTAGTGTTATAAAATGTTTTTTGATTGTGTTAATTTGTTTCATTTTGTATTTATAAATTCTGGTTGGTGCATAGGATGCTATGACATCGATAGGGAATTATAAATACTTAATAGGACATAGCGACACAATATTGTTTCGAATATAGGTGAATGGAATAATTTTGCCTAATATATACTTTTGTTTATAAATTATTAATTTAATAAATGATATATTTGGTTGTAATATATTTAGTTGGTAGGTAGTGAAATATATAAACATTGGTTGAAAATAAGATTCGTAAATGAAATGGATATAAATTGGAAAATTTAGAACTTAAGTTCCTGGCTTTTTGAAAATTCCCGTCGAATGACGATGATGAACTCTGTTCATGTTGTATCTTACTTGATTTTTCTGGTTTAATTTGTTTGTTGCATCCATTGCTCTAATGCTTGAAACTGATAACTGATGTACATGTGTATGCATGTACTTGGCTATTTGCTTAGTTGAGAACTTTGTGTGTCACCTTATGTTGCCTTACTATCTCCTCAGTTGCATATGTATATACATGTCACTGTGCTAGTTGATTTGAGTTCCATGTCCAGTTCTAGTGCATTCATGTCTGATGCACCACTCTGTATATTTGCACTACATGTTGATATCTGACATGCATATGAACTTATTGCATCTCTTTCAAAAACTGTTGTCACTTATTATTCGGTGCACTTGTTCACTTGTATCGTGTAGATGATACTGCACATGTTCTCTTGCATTTGTCTGGTGCACTTGTATTCTCTGGCATCAAGTCTGGTTGTTAGACTTGTTTTCATGTGCTTGTTAGTCTTGCTTATATTTGGTTCACTTGTATTCATGTTCAAGTTGACTGGTCTAGTTGAGCTGCACTATGATTCCTCATGAGTTTTCATGTATGTTGACTGGTCTAGTTGAGTTTCATTTCCTTGTACCATTTGAAGTTTAGATGCCTTGAAGTCTAGTACACTTGTATTCTCTATCCTTGTGCACTTGTATTATCTGAACGTTTGAAACTGAAATTGATTGAAACATATTCAAGTGCTTGGACATTTTCCTGGGTTGATTGGTTGGTCTTCATATGTACATTTGAGTTGATGTCTTGGTTAAGGCATCACTTGCATGCTCCAATGTTTGCTGGGTTGATTTGTTGCATGCACCACTTTGTACATATGCATTACATGTTGATATTTTCTCCATTCTTGTCCCTTGTTCCATATGCATTGTCATTTGTGTTCATTGTGCCTTTGCACATTTTGTGGTCTGGTTCCATATGAATGAAGTCTTCATTGCTCTGGTCTATGTCGCATCCCTTGTGTTCACAACTGCTTATGCCCATGCGTGTTTGATTGGTCCATATTTTTTCCACTGACTTGTTGAGTTGCCATGTTTTGGGTGGTTCTTGCTTCTTAGTTAGTTTTGGTTTGCATTTGCATTACTCCTGAGTTGAATCTAGTCTTGGCTTAGGTTTGCCTTGTGCTCACCTGTCTCTGTAATTTTAATAAGAAAGTGTATATCGGTGTGCACGATTTTATGGCATGTATAGTGATACACTGTGCATGTCACAAGTTGTTCGTATAAGAGGAATTTAAAAAAATGATGACGAACAACCCAAATAACTGAAGCAAATAATATTTTCAAACATACACTTCATTGTGCACTGCAAAAAATTTCTTTTTCAATTTTACTGCGTTAGTGTTTATTTTGCAGATAGTTCAGATGCTGGATATAGAATGGAAAAGAGTTGAAGATCAAATACGAGTGATGAGTGAATATGTAGTGAGCTGAAACATGTATGTAAAACTACAAAGTGAAAATTGTGTTGTAATTGAAAACTTGTATTTGGAATTGTGTAAATATAGTGTGAGCTTAAACTTGTACTATTTGAATTTGTAATAAAATATTTGTTTGAATAAAATTTTAGTTTAAATATGAATTTCGAGTTATTTATTTTATTCAACAAATATTTATTTAATCATATGGAAAAATAAAATAGTATAATAAAAAATACATTTAAACGAATATATATATATATATATATTATCATCAACAAAAATCATACACTAGGATATTCTACAATCTTCCCCTTTTGATGATAACAAACATATATTAAGATTTTGAATTTATTAAATGTATTTGGTCGATGAATTCTATTACCTCCCCCTATTTGAATACCCCCCTATAACAAAGCTCCCCCTTCACATATGCATGAAAATAAAAAAAATATGCAAATAAAAATAAATAAATAAAATACAATGAACCTAGATGAGAATATGCAATTAAAAATTTTGAACTTATTTTCCAAAATCTTGACTTCTTTCCCCCTTTTGTTATCAGCAAAACAGTAATAGTGTTAGATAAGAGTGACAAAGTGATAAACATTAATACAATATTAATACCTAATCGAGTATACATATTAAATTTCAAGAAAAAAAATCAAGCAAAAATCATTAATACTCCATTAGGCGCATATTCCATTTTAGAGTGATAGGGGTGATGTCGGTAGAGAAAGACATATAGTCGTGTCCATTTATGGTATATTTTAGACAGGAATTTTTTTTTAAAAATACTTATTAACTATACATAACCATTAGGACTTTTAAATGAGATTAGTAGTATTGTTTATTTTTATTAAAAAATGAATTTCAAACATCTTCTAACCACGCATAACCATGAGGACTTTTAAATGGGCTTAGAATCAACTTGTCCATTTCATCCAATTTTGATATGTGCTCCATACATGCATACCCATGAGGGCTTTTAAATGAGCACGAAAGCACATAATCATGGATTTCAAATTGTTCACTCATGCATAACCATGAGGATTTTTAAACGAGAGAGTAATTTTGGATGATTTTATTGCTAATTAATTAAAAAATGAATAATCTTCTGTTTAAATACCACATTTTGACATCCAATATTGGATTTTGATGAGTAATTGTCGTAGATATATGATAGAACTAGAGATGGTTCTGGAATTTTTACCAACCAAAATTCTTACAAATTTTGTTTAAATTTTTAAAGAAATTTTCTAAATATACTCTCTCAAGACATAATGTATGATCAAGATTAACACTCATCACTTTTCTCAGTCACTATTTATCTTTTCAATAATCAATAGGGAGTCGGATTAGTTACCATAGGCATTTGAGATCAAATAAATATAAAATTACATTTCTAAAATGCCTAAACTAAGACGAAGTTGACAAAAACTATTTTCTGGAAGGGGTTTTACAAAAAGTCTGGCAATTGAGAATCAGTTGAAATGAAGTTTATGCAGATATTTTCTTTGAAAATGTGATCTCTAATGAAATGATGTCTAACATCTACATGCTTGGTGCGAGAATGATGTTCAGGATTATTTGTGAGATAAATTACATTTTTCTATCACACATAAGTGGAACTCGTTTAAAATTTAGAACAAGTCTTGCAAGGTTTGTATCATCCATAAGATTCAAGCAGAGCAACTGCTTAGAGCAACATACTCTGCCTCAGTGGTAGATAATGCAATACAATTTTGTTTTCGACTTGACCATACAACTAATGAATATTCCAACATAAAAACACATTCCACCAGTACAATTTCTATCAATTAGACCACCAGCATAGTCCGCACCTAAATACCCTATTAACTCAAAGTTATCATTAGTTGGATACGATAGACCAAACTGTGAGGTGTGCAACAGATACCTTATAATAATCCTTTTTACAGCTTTTAAATGAAATTCTTTTGGATTTGATTGAAACCGTGCACATAAACAAACAGAGAACCTAATGTCTGGTCTAGAAACAGTAAGATAAAGAAGTGATCCAATCATACCTTGATATTTCTTTTGATCAACTACTTTACCTTTTCATCCTTATCAAGTTTAAGTGTTGTGCTCATGGGAGTTTTTGCAGGTTTAGCATCTTTAAATCCAAATTTGTTAACAAGCTCTCTGATATATTTTGTTTGAGAGATGAATGTACCTTTTTTGCTTTGTTTGATTTGAAATCCTAAAAAGAATTTCAACTCTCCTACCAAGCTTATTTCAGACTTTTCATGCGGTGGGATTACATATTACCAATTCTGGAGGATGATCTTCTTTGAATTTCAATCTCTCTAGTTCCATATTTCTGTGGACTTATTCCATGGTTGCAGTTCCTTTTGTATTTTCACTTTGATCTTTTTCGTTCTCCTCTTCAACATTGCTTTTGATTGTTACCTTGCTTTGATTATCAATTCCTTCATCAAATTTCACATTGATTGACTCCATGATTATTCTCGTCCTTTTGTTGTATACTCTATAAGCTTTGCTTCTGAAAGAATATCCCATTAACATGCCTTCGTCGGCTTTTGGCTTAAATTTTCCTAGTTGATCACCTTTATGATAATTTTACATTTATCATTGTTGCCCATTGTGACTCTGCCACCTTTGCATTTCTTTAGGCTAAGGAACTTTGATTTGTTGCCTGTCATGTGCCTAGAACATCCAGAATCCAGGTACCACTCTTGTTGCTCCTTAGCCTGCCAACACACTTACACAAGAAAAGAGTTTTGCAACCTATTTTTTTATAGGTCCATGATTGTTAGTGAAATTTTTTTTTGAAAAACAAGTTTGCGTAGAACCAAAACATTCTATGTTTGTTCCTTTTGGCACCCAGATTTATTTGATTTTAAGAAATTATGCATTCGTG
Source organism: Allium cepa (assembly GCA_030765085.1). Taxonomy (NCBI): domain Eukaryota; kingdom Viridiplantae; phylum Streptophyta; class Magnoliopsida; order Asparagales; family Amaryllidaceae; genus Allium; species Allium cepa. Next base: position 517,542,808 of record CM060941.1, read on the forward strand.
CCTTTGGGAACCTAAATTGGTTTGGTTTTTGTATGTTTGGGTCTATACCAGCAATTGTTTTGATTGTGTCCAATTTTTTCACAAGTCGTGCACTTGGAGTTGGCATGATTTGTTTCACTTCTACCTATTTCAGATTGAGCATACCCAAGTCCTTGTGTAATAGTATTAATAGTTTGTTTCCCTAATAGCATATTTAGTGATTTTTCTCCTTTCTGAAAATTTTCCTAAAGTTATATACAATTTTTGGACTTGTGGTTTGAGAGATTCATTTTCATTCAATAACAAAGTGCACTTTTTAATAAAATTTTCTCTCCTAGTATCTTCACTTTCTTTCAAAATTAAAATTTCATTTTCAAGCGATTTAATTTTAGTTTCTGATTTTTTTTATTTCCTCTTCTAATGATGGACACTTATCACACTTAGGGCTCTTATTTCTATAGTTTTGAACCTTTTGATCAAGCTGCATATTTGATTCTATCAAACTATACTTTTATCATTCAATTCTAGCATATTTCTCCTTAAGTCATCCAAAATGGCCATTTATTTCATAAAAATATATAAGTAATTGTGAGTGAGTAAGTTTAGATACCTCGCTTGGCTCGTCAGCATTGCTGTCATTTATTTCTCCTAAAAGACACAGATTTTCTTTTTCACTCTCACTGCCATTGCTTTCATTATCACCTTCATCACTTTCATCCCAAACTGCTACAAAACTTTTCCTTTTCGGTTTCTTTCCTTTACTGAATTGATTTTGAGGAAATTTGGCTTGATATGACACGTTTATTGTACTTGTGACAAATGATCTTCTGCTTTTCTGAGTTGTCTAGAACTATGACGATCTGCTTTTTAGTCGTTGATTTAGGGTTAGATTTCCATACTTGTGGTTCCACCTTTTGAATCTCTTTACTACCAGTGCTTGTTCAACTGCTCCTTCATCATCACCATCATCATCTTCACTTTCTATTGTTCCTTTGAGAGCTATTGATTTCTTATGCATATCTTATTCTTCATGTTCTTCCTTGAATTTTATTTCTAGCTCATAGGTGGTGAGGTTTCTAATGAGTTCTTCAACTTTAACCTGTTTCAGATCCTTTGATTCTTGAATGGCAGTCACCTTTGCTTCAAAATTTTGTGGAATAATTCTAAGGGTTTTTCGGACTATTTCCAGTTCTGTGTATGGTCTTCCTAGGGATTTTGATTCGTATTCAAGATTAGAAAGTCGTCCATACATTTCTTTGACACTTTCATCCTTTGCCATTATGAAGTTCTCGTACTCGCCACTAGGTATGACAAGACGAGAATCTTTAACTTAGGAGGTTCCTTCATAAGTCACTTCAAGCATGTACCAAATTTCCTACGTAGTTAGATAATGTGTGACACGATTAAATTCAAGTTGATCTAATGAACAAATAATAGAATTCATATCTTTAGCATTAGCAATTTGTAGTTTGTTTTCAAGATCTGTCCATTGGTCCATAGGTTTTTCAACTTCTTGATTATCTACCATTACTGTTGGTGTGCTATATTCCATTTCAACAATATTCCATGCACCTATGGTTTTCAAAAAAAAATCATTCTAGTTTTCCAAAATGCATATTCACCATTGAAGATGGATGGTCTAGCTATGGACTGACCTTCAGCAAAAGCATTACTAAAAGAAGCCACTGAAAGAAAAAAAAATCAAATTTTTTAACGAAAACTGGTTTTGGTTCCTAGCTCTGATACCACTTATAGGATCACCCTAGAAGGAGGTGAATAGGGTTTACTAAAAATTAATGTGGAAATAAGAACAAAAACAGAAAGTAATGCAGTAAAGATCACACATAGTTTTTACCCAGCTTCGACAAAACCTGCCTATGTGCTGCCCCTAAGGTTTCTTTAGAAATTAAGCAATCAGATGCTTACAAAAACATGTAAACTTGCGATACCTGCTAACTTGATTAACCTAATTCTAAGCTCAAAACCCTGCCACAACTCAACCACCGAGTTGCGAATTCTCGAACTACACCATGTAGTTCGTAACTTAGTTAAAACTAGAGGCTTTACAAAATTACGAAAGGAAAAGTACAATTTAATTAAAACAATAAATTATAATATAGCCGAAAGCAAATATAATGTTGGCCAAATTAAGCAAATAACTAAAGTGAAGATTGTCTCCCCATTTTCAGTGTAATCTCTTCGACCTAAAATGATAAACGCGTTTACCTTTTCACTGCTCATCCATGCCGTCTTGTTTCTTGCAATTTGGAACTAAGGTTTTTGATGTATTAAAGATGCCAATTCAATTGATCGAATGCAGTGATGATTTCACTTTGATTTTCTTCGTCGGTCGATTCCCTAGCTTTGATTGCACTCGGTCGCTTCAATTTAGTCGAGCACTTCTTTGGTTATGGCTTTGGTATGATTTAAATCTGCTGTTTTTAATTAACTTGATAGTAAGTCGACTTCAATGATTTCTGCCAATGATGAATTGGGTTTAAATAGAGATAAAATCCTTAGACTTTCATTCATATATTTTGGTTTGAATTCATCAAATGCTTTGCTCCACCATTCGATTCTTGATTGCACGATTTTGATGATTTCTGACTTGTTCATTGTATATATGTTACTCCATATATTTTGTATGAATTTTTGAAGGACTTTTGCTTTGGCCATGGATTATTTGATTGAATGATTATTCGGTGCTTGACTCTTTTTTGTTTTGAGATTCGTACGAATATATCGATTCTTTGAAATATCTTTAAATATGTTTGACCCTTGTTGATTTTTATCTCGGCCTTGACTTGTTGACTTCGTCTTTCGCATTGCTGATGCTTGTTTCCTTTGCCTGGAACATTTGCGAACTGGATTCTTGTGTGTATGTTAACTTGTCGAACTATTTTGTTGGTGTTTGTATCTCTGAGTTACCTCTGTATGCTTTGCTGTTTGTTGGTTGTCCAATGATGATGAACTCTGTTCATGTTGTATCTTACTTTTTTTTCTGGTTTGAGTTGTTTGTTGTGTCCATTGCTCTATTGCTCGAAACTGATACCTGATGTACATGTATATGCATGTACTTGGTTGTTTTCTTAGTTGATAACTTTATGTGTCACCTTATGTTGCCTTGCTGTCTCCTCAGTTGCATATGTATATACATGTCACTGTGCTAGTTGCTTCGAGTTCCATGTCCAGTTCCAATGCATTCATGTTGGATGCAACACTCTATATGTTTGCACTACATGTTGATATATGACCTTGCATATAAACTTGTTGCATCTCTTTGAAAAACTGTTGTCACTTATTATTCAGTGCACTTGTTCACTCGTATCATGTAGATGATATGGCACATGTTCACTTGCATTTGTCTGGTGCACTTGTATTCTCTGGCATCAATTCTGGTTGTTAAACTTTTTTTCACGTACTTGTTAGTCTTGCTTATATTTGGTACACTTGTATTCATGTTCAAGTTGACTGGTCTAGCTGAGCTGCACTATGATTCCTCATGAGTTTTCATGTATGTTGACTAGTCTAGTTGAGTTGCATTTCCTTGTACCATTTGAAGTCTAGATGTATTTGAAGTCTGGTACACTTGTATTTTCTGTCCTTGTGAACTTGTATTCTCTGAATGGTTGAAACTGAAATTGATCGAAACATATTCAAGTGCTTGGACATTTTGCTGGGTTGATTGGTTGGTCTTCATATGTACATTTGAGCTGATGTCTTAGTTAAGGCTTCACTTGCATGCTCCAATGTTTGCTGGATTGATTTGCTGCACGCACCACTTTGTACATATGCATTACATGTTGATATTTTCTTCGTTCTTAGCCCTTGTGCCATATGCATTGTCATTTATGTTCATTGTGCCTTTGTACATTTTGTGGTCTGGTTCCATATGAATGAAGTCTTCATTGATCTGGTCTATGTTGCATACCTTGTGTTCACAACTTATTGAGTTGCCATGTTTTCAGTGGTTCTTGCTTCTTGGATAGTTTTGGTTTACGTTTGCATTGCTCCTGAATTGAATCCAGTCTTGGCTTAGGTTTGACCTTGCGCTTGTTGATATGCGAGTATATGATTTTTGTTTTGATAATAAATATATATATATATATATTCATTTAAATATATTTTTTAATATACTATTTTATTTCTCATATAATTAAATAAATATTTGGTGAATAAAATAAATGGCACAGAATTTAAATTCAAATAGATATTTTATTCAAACAAATATTTATTACAATTTTGAATAGTACGAATTCAAGCTCATACTATATATATACACACAATTTTAATTTCAATACAATTTCGATTACATTACAATTATCATTTACATATGCACCTCACTACATCTCACTCATTCACTCGTATTGATCTTCAACTTTATTCTAGATTGAATCCAGCATCTGAGAAATCTGCAAAAATAAATACCGACGCAGTAAAATTGAAAAGGAAATATTTTTGCAGTATAAAATAAAATGCATATTTTGAAAATATTATTTGCCTCAGTTATTTGGGTTGTTCGTCATCATTTAATTTTGAATTCATCATACACGAACAGCTTGTGATATGCACAGTGTATCACTGAACATACCATAAGGCCATGCATATCGATATATACACTTGATAAAATTACAGGGACAGGTGAACACAGGTCAAACCCAAATGAAAAGTCGGGTTCAACTCAAGTGCAATGTAAATAAAGTCACGATATCAGCACAGGTTCAAACCCGAGCTATAAGATGGATTCAACACACGTGCAATTCAAAATGCAAATAATTCTCGAGAGAAACAAAGGCCACACAAGAATGAATGCAACTGGACAAACATTATTCACAAACAAGCACATGAGATAATCCAGACTGTTCCAGATTGTACACGAATCAAACCAGCCATGATATGCAAGCAAACCAGACCTGATACATGTAGTGACAACCAAAACGCATTTGTGTACACATGAATAAAACTCAAGTCTGGTCACAACAAATGACAACATGCACCAGCAAAATAACAATGAAGCATGAAGAAAACATATAGAATAGTGGACAGTGCACTGCAGATAGGACAACTCGGCCCAACAGACTCACATAGACCAGGCACCAAGTATACATGAATCGAAGTACGTTCGAAACAACAACAAGTCAATCAAGTCTGACCACATACAAGTCAAAGAAAGTAAAGCGGTTTCAAAAATGACCAAAGTCAGATGTATGAACTCGAGCAAATCCATCTACCACATGAAAGCAACCATACATGTATACACGTGTCAAACATCATGTATACATATAGGCAATGCAAACTAGCTCAAAGCATTAACTCGAAATAATTCAATATCAGATACAATGCAACAGTGTACAGAGAAGTGATACAAGACCATCTATATGCAGACACAAGATAATAGATATAACACTGTGTAAACATATGTATATGTAACCACCACTGACTCAATTCAAGCACCAGACTCGACCAAAACCACAGTATATACATATGCAACCAGCCCAGTGAACAGCAAGATGATAACTTGAATGTACAGAACAATTCAACATGAATCAACCCAATGCAAACAACATGCATGGTCAAAGGAAGTACACACTGAAACATGACTATATGCTATGCATGGGAACCAAGGCCAAACCAGTGAAATAAAAATGAAGCAGTTCAATATCACATGGAATCAAGTACTTGACAGCATAGTACCAACGTGATGTAACAGTTTTAAATTGAACAAATCAGTGGCTGATGTCAACCACATTATAACCAAGGAAAAAAGAACGAACAAGTTAGAAATCAAAACGGTGAAACCAGTAATCACAAAAATGTACGAATTCGAACAAAGGCCGAAGTCACCAGCATAATCAAAGTAATGTCAGTGCCGTGATGGCCAAGGCAACAAGAAATGCACAAAGTCAACTGCAGTTCAAATAGAAGTGGCCAAAGTTTATTTACAGTATCAAGTCAAAATCATGGAAATCAAGAAATCATTCAAAACCGTGAGAATAAAGCAACGAAAATATAGGAATTGAAAAGGTCAGAAATCATCACAAGCATCTATACAATATCTAATGGCCGAGGAGAATTACAGACGAATTCAAATGATTATTTTTAGAATCCTATTTTACCTAAATCATCACCGGCCGTAAAATTTATTCGAGTTCGAAGCGAAACAGATACCAAAAAAAATCAATCAACAACTCGAATCAAATCGAGCTTAATTGAAATCAAAGAAACATCACGTACCAATTTTATATGAAGGATACACGCTCGAAAAATTGAAGCTGCCACAAGCAACAATCAGCAAGCCAAATCAAAGAGCATCGAAGCCTATAATCGAACGATATCAAGTGGCGCTTCAATTTAGCAAAACCCTAAATCTGGAAAGGGAATGAACAGCCATTGTTTTTCACGAGCTCGGCCGAAGAAATTAAAGAGAAATGGAATTTAATTTTAACATTTAATTATTTGTGGGCCAGCCTTGTTATTGGGCTTTAGTTAAAATTAGGGTTTTTTTTAATTATTGTTTTAAATTGTATTTCCTTTTTAAACAATTGTAATTTCTAGTCGTGTGACTAAGGGACGAACTACGGCGGTTTAGTTCGAGCATTTGCAACTCAGTGGCTGAGTTGTGGCAGGGTTTTGAGCGTAGAGTTAAGGCTAGTCGATAGCGGGTGTTGCGATTTTACGTATGTAAGCGTCTGGCTACTTAATTTCAAGTAGAGATCTTAGGGGCAGCATGTAGGCAGGGTTTTGCCAAAGCTGGGTAAATTATGTGTTGTCTATTTCTGCATTTATTATTCTGCTATTACCTATGCTGCTATAATTCTGATATATTTGTGTTGAGATTATTTTATATAAACTTCCGCAATAAATTTTTATAATTAATAGTATGACCCTATTCATCCCCCCTATAGGGTAAAATCGATCCTACAAGTGGTATCAGAGCTAGGTACAAAAGCCATTTTTGTTTTAAAAATTTGATTTTTCAAAAACCAATTTTTGTTTTAAAAATTTGAATTTTTAAAATGGCTTCTTTTAATACTGCTTTTGCCGAGGGTCGGTTTACAGTTAGACCACCAATGTTCAATGGTCAATATGCTTACTGGAAAAATAGAATGAAATTTTTTCTGAAAACCATTATTGCTTGGAATATAGTTGAGATAGGTTATAGAGCACCCACTATGGTTGTAAATAATTAAGAAATTGAAAAACCGTCTGATCAATGGACAGATCTAGAAAATAAGTTACAGAATGCTAATGTTAAAGCTATGAATTCTATTATTTTTTCATTGGATCGCATTGAATTTAATCGTGCCTCACATTGCCTAACTGCATAGGGAATATGGCACACACTAGAAGTGACGAATGAAGGAACATCTCAAGTCAAGGAATCTCGTCTTGCCATGCTGAGTAGCGAATACGAGAATTTTACAATGGCCAAGGAAGAAAATGTCAAAGAGATGTACGGACGGTTTTCCAATATCGTATACAAATCAAAAGCTCATGGAAAATCATAAACGGAATTGAAAATAGTCCGAAAAATCCTCAGAGTCCTTCCACGAAGTTTTGAAGCAAAAGTGACTGCCATTCAAGAATCGAAAGATTAAAACAAATCAAAGTTGAAGAACTCATCGGAAATCTCACCACTTATGAGCTAGAAATGAAATTCAATGAAGAGCGTGAAGGAGGAGATACTGGAAAGAAATCAATAGCTCCCAAAGGATCAACTGAAAGTGATGACGACGACGATGATGATGGAGCAACAGAGCTGGCACTGGTAATGAAGAGATTCAAAAAGTGGAACCGCAAATACGGAAATCCAGCTTTAAATCAAAAGTTAAAAAGCAGAATAATCAAAGCTCTAGATAACCCAGAATAGCAAGAAATCATCTGTCATAAGTGCAACAAACCCGGACACATCAAGCCCAATTTTCCTCAAAATTGACACGACCTAGAAAAGAAATCAAAAAGGAGAAATTTTGCAGCCACGTGGAATGCATGTGATGATGATGATAAAAGCACTACTAGTGAGAGTGAGAAAGCTAATCTGTGCCTTCGAAGTAATATAACCAATAGCGATGATGATGAGCCAAGCGAGGTATCAAAACTTACTAACTCAGAATTACTTATATATCTCCACGAAGTAAATGGCTATTTTGAACGACTTAGGGAGAAGTATGCCAAATTTGAATCACAAAAAGATACTTTGATAGATTTAAATAAACAACTTGATCAATTAGTTAAAAACTATCAAAGTAGGATCTCTAAGTGCGATAAGTGTCCATTATTCGAAGAGGAGCTAAAAAATTAGAAATTAAGATAAAATCACTTGAAAATGAAATTCTGATTTTGAAAGAAAGCGAAAATACTCGAAGAGAAAATTTTATGAAAAGGTGCACACAATTATTAAATGAAAATGAATCGCTAAAAACACAAGTCCAACAACTGTCAACGACTTTAAGAAAATTTTCCAAAAGTGAAAGATCGTTGAATATGCTATTAGGGAAACAAACTGTTAATACGTTAGACAAGGATTTGGATATAATCAATCTGAACCTGTTAAAAGAAAAATTAATAAAGTCAAATCCGAATGCACAATTTGTAGAAAAATTGGACACAATCAAAAAAATTGTTGGTTTAGACCCAAACACATGAAAACTATACCAATTTGGGTTCCAAATGGCACAAATATAAAATCCCTTAAAGTTAAACAAATCTAGGTGCCAAAAGGAACATATATAAATAGTTTTGGGTCTTCACAAACTTAATTTTTAAAATCATTTGCCACTAACAACCTTGGACCTATAAAAACAAATAGGTCACAAAAAACTTCTCTCGTGTAGGTGTAGTGGCAGGCTAAGGAACAACAACAGTGTTATCTGGATTCTGGCTATTCTAGACACACAACGGGCGACAATTCAAAGTTCCTTAGCCTAGTATAAAGGTGGCAAAATCACAATGCACAAAAACGAAAAATTATCTTAAAGGTAAAACAGATAATGGTATACTCATCTTGAATGATTTATTAAATGTGATAATCTACACCATAATCTGAATTTAATTCAGCCAATTATGCGATGAAAAATAAATAAATAAATGTTGATTTAATTCTGACTTATTCTTAATTGATATGATTTCTGACTTGGTCTTATTTATGACTTTGATTTGTGCTTAAATGTTGACCAATCATCTTTTCATCTTTGAACTAATCCATACAAATTTATTCGGTCAAATGATGGTATTTTATTGATCTCTGATTGCTCATGTTACATGTGGATATATTTGTTCTTACACTATTGTCACTGTTTGTAAATTTGCACGATTTCAATTCAAATTTAAGAGAATTTCATGTGAAAGCTATTAAAAATGATTTTAAGAAATTTGTTGCAACTTTACAGACTGGTCTATAACATTAACCAAATGATAATTTTGAGTGAAAGAAAAACTCAGATGCAGATTACACTGGTAATCTAGTAGATAGAAATTAATAGTGGAACGTGATTTATGTTGAGACATTCGGTAATTGCATCATTTTTTCAAAGAAAATATCTGCATTTTTTTCATTTCAAATATTTTCAAATAGCAGAATTTTTCTTATAAAACCCCTTCTAGAAAATCATTTTTTGACTTTGTTTCAGATTAGTCACTTTTAGAAAATTTTATAATTATTTTTGAATTTAATTTTAAATGATTACATTGACTAATCTGACTCCCTACTAATTATCTAAAAGATAAATAGTGATTGAAAAAGTGATGAGTGTTGATATTAATCATATATTTTAACTTGAGACGGTATATTTAGTAAATTTCTTTAGAAATTTGAACAAGAGTTATAAAAACTTTTTGCTAGTAAAAATTCCATGACCATCTCTATTTCTATCATATTTCTATCAACCATCACTCATCAAAATCCAATAGAGTATGTCATTATGTGGTATTTTAAAAAGGAAATCATTCTTTTTTCATTTTTCTATTTTTTTTTAAAAATCCAAAGTATTCACTCTAATTTAAAATTCCTCATGGTGATGCATGGGTGAATTACTTGGAATTTTTATTATGTGCTTCCATGCTCTTTTAAAAGTCCCCACAGTTATGCATGTATGGAATGCATATCAAAATTAATTAATTAAATAGACAAGTTGATTCTAATCCTATTTAAATGTCCTCACGGTTATGCGTGATTTTGAATTCATTTAAAAAAAAATTGGAATACTATTAATCTCATTTAAAAGTCCTAACGGTTATGCATGATTAGTAGATATTCAGATTCCTGAAATAAATATACGATAATAGACACAGCTATATGGTTTTATATGATGATATCATCTCTATCATTCTAAAGTGGAATATGCGTCAAACAGAGTATTTATGATTTTTGTTTGCTTTTTTATTGGAATTTAATATTTATATTCGATTGAGTTTTAATGTTGTATTAGTATCTATCACTTTATATCTAATTTTCTAACACTATTGCTCTTTTTCTGATAACAAAAGGGGGAGATAAAAGTTAAGATTTTGACAAAAAAAGTCAAATATTTTTTATTTACATCTAGGCACATTTTCATATTTTTATTTACATGCATATATGAAGGGGGAGCTTTGTGTAGAGAGGGAGCATTCAAATAGGAGGAGCAAATTGAATAATCAAATACATTTAATATATTCAAAATCTTAAATATTTGTTTATTATCATCAAAAGGGGAAGATTGTTGAATATGCGAGTATATGATTTTTGTTTGATGATAATAAACATATATATATATATTTCATTTAAGTGTATTTGTTAATATACTATTTTATTTCTCATATAATTAAATAAATATTTAGTGAATAAAATAAATGACATAGAATTTAAATTCAAATAGATATTTTATTCAAATAAATATTTATTACAATTTTGAATAGTACAAATTCAAGCTCTCACTATATATATACACATAATTTCAATTTCAATACAATTTCGATTACATTACAATTATCATTTACATATGCACCTCACTACATCTCACTCATTCACTCGTATTGATCTTCAACTTCATTCCAGATTGAATCCAGCATTTGAGCAATCTGCAAAAATAAATAATGACCCAGTAAAATTGAAAAGAAAATATTTTTGCAATGTAAAATAAAATGTATACTTTGAAAATATTATTTGCCTCAGTTATTTAGGTTGTTCGTCATCATTTGATTTTGAATTCATCATACACGAACAGCTTGTGACATGCACAGTGTATCACTGTACATGCCATAAGGCCGTGCACACCGATATATACACTTGATAAAATTACAGGGATAGGTGAGCATAGGTCAAACCCGAATGAAAAGCCGGGTTCAACCCAAGTGCAATGGAAATAAAGTCACGATATCAGCACAATGTCAAACACGAGCTATAAGCTGTATTCAACACAGGTGCCATTCAAAATGCAAATAATTCTCGAGAGAAACAAAGGCCACGCAAGAATGAATGCAACTGGACAAACATTATTCACAAACAAGCACACGAGCTAATCCAGACTGTACATGAATCAAACCAGCCATGGTATGCAAACAAACCAGACCCGATACATGTAGTGACAACAAAAACACAATTATGTACACATGAATAAAACTCAATTCTGGTCACAACAAACGACAACATGCACCAGTAAAATAACAATGAAGCATGAAGCAAACATATAGAATAGTGGACAGTGCACTACAGATAGGACAACTCGGCCCAACAGACTCACATAGACCAGGCATCAAGTATACATGAATCGAAGTATGTTCAAAACAATAACAAGTCAATCAAGTCTGACCACATACAAGTCAAAGAAACTAAAGCAATTTCAAAAATGAGCAAAGTCAGATATATGAACTCGAGCAAGTCCAGCTATCACATGAAAGCAGCCATACATATATACACTTGTGAAAAAGCATGTATACATATAGGCAGTGCAAACTAGCTCAAAGCATTAACTCGAAATAATTCAATATCAGATACAATGCAACAGTGTATAGAGAAGTGATACAAGACCATCTATATGCAGACACAAGATCATATAGATAACACTGTGTAAACATACGTATATGTAACCACCACCGACTCAATTCAAGCACCAAACTCGACCAAAACCACAGTACATACATATGCAACCAGACCAGTTGTAACGACCCGTTAAATTTGATAATATTAAATGGATTAACTTAATATAATTTTTAATCTAATTCATAATAAATGTAGGAGTTGGATATAGTAACTGAGATTAAAGATTTAACAATTGAAATGTTATATGGCAATAGGTAGAATAACGAAAATTTGTGTTTGTGGTTATAAGTCATAATTAGTTGATTAAAATGGTATTAATGAAATAATAACTGAATTGAATTGCAATATATATACATCAGAAAAATTTAATTGGTGGATTAAATTTGTTAAAGTTCATAAGTTTTGTAATTTAGTTTAGTAGAACTTTAAATTATAAACGAAGATTGAAATAAACGATAAATTTAATTATGTAAATGGTGACTCAAGACCTAGGTTATAGGAATTGTAACATAATCCAATTTGAATTAAGTAGAAGAAGGATTTGGTTAATATGTAAGTTATTGTTCAAGGTATTGAATAAAAAACTTGGAATCCAATCATAATTTAATGATAATAACGTTAGTATTAGAGAATAAATATATTTCAATGCAGTACCCGAATGAACGGAATAAAATGAATATATATTGAATAGAAATGAAATGTAAATTGGCACATTTGGTTGAAAGTTAATTTAAGAAACATATAAATGTTGAATTTGTGAATATTAATATAAATATTAACTTGAATGGGATTCATTAATACAAAGATGTAATAAGTGTAGATAGTAAAAATTTAATGGCTGTAGTGGATAAAAAAATCTAGTAGTAACATAAAATTTATTTATATGGAAAAAGAGAATAGATTTGAACAAATTTATGAAAATTTGATAAGAACAGTGGTTGTAATCAGTTTGGTTATTTAATGTTTGAAGATAGAGATTTGTAAAAATTATAAGCATTTGATTCAATTAAGGGAATTAAAGTATAATAAATGGTCATTTAATAAATTCAACGTTCTGTGAGAAATCATAATAGTTGTGTAAAATGTGTACAAACTCCGATTTGGAAATTTATTGGATTTATAACGGTTTTGGGTATTACATTTGTGTATAACCAAATAAAGATCCAAATTTATTTGGAAATTAATTGCAATCAATTGAATTTATTGCAATTAAATGGATTTTATATTTAATAGTTATGTAATTTTTATTTGGAAGAAATTGGAGTTATTTGTAATGAGTATGAACCTAATGTTAATTTTTCTTATAAGATTGACAATTGATATGGAAAGAAAAGAAGAAAATTTGGGTCAGTAAAATTTGGAATTTATGCATAATAAAATGGATTCTAACGTTAAATACTACGTTATTGAGATTTAAATTAGACTTAAAGAATAATGATGTGAATCAGGAACTAATGTTTATGGCATCTTTATTTTAGGTGAAAGTTGAGAATATAAAGATTTAAAAATCTAAAGTATGGGTTTTGAGAATATAATTTATAAAATTCTTAAATATAAGAAAGTGTAGAAATTAACATTGCAATTAATATACTGTCAACTTTTAATTCACAGCTAAGCCTGTTAAATCTTTTCAATTGATTACGAATTATATAAGTAATAAAAATTGGACAATTTTAGAATATAATATAAAATTTGGATTTTTTGTAATTTATTTTAATTTAATTAATGAATATAAAAATAGCCATTTTTGTCACGGACTCGGATTTCGACGAAACCAGTTTCATCGGATCCGTATCGATGAATTATTATAGGGTTTCAAGTTTCGTATCGATCGGACTTGTCGTTTGATCGTACGGGCGTGAAACGCCTTGAAAATCAATTTTATTAAAATCAATTTGAAATCAATTTGGAAATTTTGTTTTCAGCATAACTTCTTCATACGATCAAATTTGGACGTGAAACTTTTTCCATCGCGTTCAGAATATTTTAAATTACCTATTTGGATATATAGATTTATGAAATTTCGTTCCGGAGACATAGCGGGCTTTTTGGGCCATAGTTTGTTCCGCACGTTCATTCCACGGTCTATCTACGCTACCTCTAACCCTCTATATAAACCCAGCTATTCAGCCCTAGCCTCCGCCTAATTACATTTATCTGCGCGTATTTTCTTCAAGCTTCTCTTCTTCTTCAATGGGGGCTAACCCTAGATCCAGTCAGTTCAAAAAAAAAATTCAAATTTTAAAAAAAAAAAAAAAAATTCGGATCTGCAGCAGCTTCTGGTCGCGCTTCGGGTTTCAGGGGAGAAAACCCTAGAGCAAATTCGGTCAGAAAGAAAATGACTCGGTTCGCTCCGGGTCGTTTTGGCGAAAACTCCAAGCAAGCACCGGGGAATTGAGGCGGTGCACCGAAGTCGAACCCGAAGTCGACCCAGGACCAAAATTTTCCGTTTTTCAAATTTTCATAACTTTTGCATACGAGCTCGGATTCACGCGCGGTTTGTTTTGCTGGGATCGTATCGGAATTTCTGACGTTTTGACGCTGGTTTGGATGGATTTGGAGACCGTCAAAATTTTGAGTTTAAATTGAATTTAAATTCGATTTAAATTCCAAAGGTGAGTGTTTTAACCCACTCACAACTACTAGAAGCTTTTATGTTTGTTAAATTAATTTTAGAAATGAATAGAAATTTATTTATGAGTATTTGGCATGTTTATTTCACTCATATTTGTTGAATTGCATTTATTAAATTTAACTGTTAATTTAATTTATTTGTTGCGTATTAATTGATAGTTAGAATTTATTTGTTTGCCTATAAACTGCTAGTTAACAGTTATATAGATTATTACTGAATATAAACTGTTAGATTAATAGTTGTTAAATTTAATCTGAATAAAATTGCCAGTTGTTACCTGTTATATATTATCAAATATAAATTGTTATTGATTGATATTGCTTGATGATTGTGATTGGATGATGGGTGATGTTGATGGATGTTTTATTGTATTTCATAAAATTGCAAATTATCATGCATATTTCCTTTCATTCGGGATTGTGGTTTGAAATGATATACAACCGCAAAATTTTATATTTTTTAAATTGCGGATTGAAATGATAAATATCCGTATCACTTGACCATAGGATAGAAAATTATATACAGGCACCGCGGTATATATATAACTATTTTAATATGATTTCTATGGTTTGGATGGAATACGGTTTCTAATAATCTTAAATTTTATATTGTATAAATATTATTCTTCCATATATATACATATGAAGTTGAAAATTTTGAAATTAAAAGGTGTATAAAAATCTTTATTTAAAAATGGAAGAAAATTAAGAAAATGGAGTTTAATAATTTATATCATATGTTTAAATGTTAAGTTTGGAAATTTTAAGATATGATATTTATAATTGGATTTTTCCCAAAATAAATTGAAATGAATATTCTAGTATAATTTGAATTGGGAAAATATATATATATATTTTATTACTAGAAATTGAAGTCTTATTATTTATGGATTTTATGTGAATATTCAAGACTAATTAATAGAACAATTGATCTGTTGAAAAAATAAAATCCAATTTTAGTTTGAAATATTGTTACTCAAAATGGATATACGTATATATAAATAAATTGAAGTGGTTTTGGAACTTGAGAGAGATAATATAAATTTTGGTTTAGACTTTAATAAAGAAATGTATTTGTAAAGCCATGAGAACTATTTTCTTTACAAAGTAACATTTAAGTTAAACCATTTAATTCATATACCGTTGAATGTCCAAACCATTCAAGTTTTTTATAGAAGTTATGGTTTTAAATTACGATTTTCAAAATATTATGATTTGAAATTATTTGATTTTCAGACGTTATGAAGTTAAAGCATTATGATTTTGGAAAAGAATTATATTTGGGATAAGTGATAAAATATGGTTTTGGGTTTTGAAATGATATCGTATTCATGGTTATGAAATGGAATGTTTATTCTGATTTTTAAAGTATAACCTATTTTTAAATGACCGCGGTGTTATAATAACGATGGGTTGGCAAAGAGACCGGGATCGGATATGGACATACTCTCTGTCGATACCGAAAACCACTTTGACTAACCGTGTACGCGGTGGAGATTCCAGAATGAAGTAGGTGGTGGTGACGTTTCCTGTAAGGTAAATACGTGGACCCGACTCCCGTGAGTTGGCATAAGGTGGCTAAAACAGGAGCGATTCTCAGGCCAATGAGGTCATTCCTCTGATCGGACCCTCCTCTTCGATATTATACTTTGATTTTGGATTGATTCAGTGGCCACTTCTATATTTTGATTTTGAGGAGTTGGTCCGAGGTGGGCGGTAACTGCGGCTACGCGTTTCCACCAGCCTGGATAGCAATTGGTATATCTACCCTGGCATTGCCTAGTTGTGCCGTGTCACCTACCATACCGAGCCTTTACTACGAGTTTCTATTTGTGTCGTACCTATGGAGTATCCTCTGGTAGCTTCCCGATCAGGAGGTATTACGGTACTGTATAGACTATTGGCATTATTTGTGTTAAGGGCTATATGGGTAACCCCTTAACGCTATTAAAAAGTAAGTTTATTTTATAAATAGACACTATTATAATAGCGCAATATACTACATAGTAAATAGTTTAACGGATCTTTAGGAGATGTAAATCCCGAACATCTCTTGAGTTACTGTACTCATATTTATTTCTGTTTATTTAACTCACATAAGATCTTTTAGTTCTGACTCGAGTGTTTTTGTCTTTTCAAATTCGCTCGAGTCGGTCCGAGCGTTTCAGGATCGAAGACTTTAGCTTTGGAGGACGAAGACGAAGAATCTGTATTATTATTATTTATAGTATTGCACCACTCTCATAATGTTCCGCTGCATTGATTGTATTGGTATGTGTAACTCTGATATTTATTGTGTAAAGAATAACAAGTGTTTCGTAAACCATTTATGAACCGTATATTTATTATTATATTTTATCCTTCCGCTGTGAGATTCTATTTTGTTTTTATTTCTTCTCTGTTTTTCTTATTTACCCCATAACAATCCACCCTTCCGTTATGTTTTGAATTGGCACGTGTGTCGGTTTAAAGTGTGCGAAAAGGCAGGATGTTACAAGTTGGTATCAAAGCTTTGGTTTAGCGATAAACCTTGGCTCTGTGGGGTTTGACTCTTTGTTAATAGGGTAGTAATACCCTATGGGAGTCGTTGAGTGTATATATATGAGAGAGCGTATTTGTTAGTGTTAATAAAGATTTTGATATTGTGTTAATCTGTTCCGCTTTGTATTTATAAATTCTGGTTGATGCATGGGACGCTATGACATCAATAGGGATTTCTAAACACTTAATAGGACAGACCGACATAATATTTATTTTAACATGGGTGAATGAAATAATTTTGCCTATTATATTTTCTATATATAAAAATATTTTTATAAAGATATATATATATATATATATATATATATATATATATGGTTGCTATAGATTGGGTGTTAGGTAATATAAAAATATTTGTAATAAATTGAAGCTAAGTTGAAATTATAATAAATCAAATTGGAGATTTTAGAACTTAAGTCCGGGATTTTTGAAAATCTTCTTTCAAAGGATTTGCGAAATATAATGATTTGGTTTATAGGTAATTTCTTATATAAATATTTAGTATAATTCGGAAGAATTGTTTTAAAAGAGGATTTTGGAGAAAATAAGTTTGTACTTTCCTCTCTGTCGCTGGAAAATAATTTCGGTGATGGCGGCCGCATCATCGACTTTTATTTTCGAGTTTCGAAGGGAAAGGCCACTGTAGTAAATTCTACTGCAGATTTGTTTTGAAATTATTTAAAATTTTAATTGTTTAAAGGTAATTAGAGATATAAGAGTTGTAAGAAATTAATTATCTATTATTTTAAAGAAATTTTGGAATTTGACCCGGTATTAATTCTTGAATTTCCATTAATTAGTTGTAAAAATTTAGGTTAGTGAAATAAAAGAAGTAATCAATGAATTAAAAGATTTGAGATTAAACTTGCATAAGTTCTTTTGCTTTTTCTTTAACATAAATAACTTACCAAGTATAAAAAGTTGAAATGTAAATTAAGAGTGGAATAGAATATTATGCAAGTAGAATTTTTGGAAATAATGTAGTATTCAATAAATTACTGTTATAAATAAGAATTTAATGGTATTAACTTAAGTGATGATTGGAATTTTACTAAAATTAAAGGTTGTATTATTAAAAGGTGATTTTAACCTTAATAAAGTAAAAAATGAAATTCCTTAATTTATAAAGTTTGATTGTAGGGTTATTAACTTAAGTACGCCTTAATTTCCCCCTATTCTGATATAATGGAAAGTAGGAAAAATATAAATGACTGCAATCCATAGTTAATGAATGAGTAAAATCTTTCACTTATAGGAATGCAAGTTATAAGGTTAATAAATTAAGTGTAAGTAGAGGGTTACTGTAATTAAATATAATGGAAACTTCAACATTAAATAAATGAATGAGATTAAAGGTAAGTCGAAATTGTAATTTATAAAACAAATATATATTAATTAAAGGAATGGAGAAGAAACTTTTAAATTTTCACTTACATTCTTAAAACATACATAACTTACCATATAATAAAAAGTTGCAATGTTAGTAGGAAAATGTAAGGGGAAATCTTGCAAGTGAAGAGTAAGGTAATAAATGTATTCTATTAATTTGCTATTGTAATGAGAATTAATTGTATAAGCTTAAGATAAATTGGAAATTTTACTATATAAGTAAAGGTAAGTAGTATAAATAGATGATATATACTTTAGTCAATAAATTGGAATACAAATATAATGAATTTTGTAATAAATGGCAAATAAAATTGTAAGAAACAAAGAAATCCATCCATGAATGAAAGAAAGAAAATCAACCCACTGAAGCATGAAATAAATGTATAATAAGTTAATTTGGTTGTTGGTTTGAATTGTTATTGTTGATTTATGTTTGTTGGGTAAGGAATTTGAAGTTGTTGGATGAATAAATAATCTATCCTTGTTCCATATAAGACTGTTGAGTAAAGGATGCACTTGATAGTTAATTTCATTTCATACAAATTTCAAGTTTGAACCCAAACAACAAATTGGTTGATGGATTAATGGTTGCTTGTTTGTGGTGTGTGCTGTTTGTTAAAAATCTATGGTTGTTGCATTTGATTGGTTGATTAATGGTCGAAACCACCTAAACATTTCACTTTCATATAAAATATTTAACCTTTTAGATTATATAAATGAATACAGGTGATGGAAGCAACTGCTACTGCTTTTGGTTCCATAATAATAAGCGTATATTGCCCGACAAATAGGTACGTTTTTGGATTACGTTTTGTAACGCTATTTTATATAATTTTTCCCGTGTTGGGATATAATATTTTGGATAATATTTGTAATATATTTGTATATTTTGATATTATATTTTCTCCAGAGCCTCTCCGTACAAAGGAGACTCTGCCAAAATTTTCCGAAAATTTTGGACTTAGAATTTTGTTGAATATTTTTCCAACTTTAATAATTTAAGTACAAAAGAATATAATGATTATAAAACTGGTATATTTTATATAAGGGAATTAATTTAGTAATATTGTCAATAAGTTAATGTTTGAAATAAGATGTACTATTTTACTCTTCCTTCTCCCTTCTTTTTCCTTTTCGGGGACGAAAAGTTTTGAGTGGGGGAGATTGTAACGACCCGTTAAATTTGATAATATTAAATGGATTAACTTAATATAATTTTTAATCTAATTCATAATAAATGTAGGAGTTGGATATAGTAACTGAGATTAAAGATTTAACAATTGAAATGTTATATGGCAATAGGTAGAATAACGAAAATTTGTGTTTGTGGTTATAAGTCATAATTAGTTGATTAAAATGGTATTAATGAAATAATAACTGAATTGAATTGCAATATATATACATCAGAAAAATTTAATTGGTGGATTAAATTTGTTAAAGTTCATAAGTTTTGTAATTTAGTTTAGTAGAACTTTAAATTATAAACGAAGATTGAAATAAACGATAAATTTAATTATGTAAATGGTGACTCAAGACCTAGATTATAGGAATTGTAACATAATCCAATTTGAATTAAGTAGAAGAAGGATTTGGTTAATATATAAGTTACTGTTCAAGGTATTGAATAAAAAACTTGGAATCCAATCATAATTTAATGATAATAACGTTAGTATTAGAGAATAAATATATTTCAATGCAGTACCCGAATGAACGGAATAAAATGAATATATATTGAATAGAAATGAAATGTAAATTGGCACATTTGGTTGAAAGTTAATTTAAGAAACATATAAATGTTGAATTTGTGAATATTAATATAAATATTAACTTGAATGGGATTCATTAATACAAAGATGTAATAAGTGTAGATAGTAAAAATTTAATGGCTGTAGTGGATAAAAAAATCTAGTAGTAACATAAAATTTATTTATATGGAAAAAGAGTATAGATTTGAACAAATTTATGAAAATTTGATAAGAACAGTGGTTGTAATCAGTTTGGTTATTTAATGTTTGAAGATAGAGATTTGTAAAAATTATAAGCATTTGATTCAATTAAGGGAATTAAAGTATAATAAATGGTCATTTAATAAATTCAACGTTCTGTGAGAAATCATAATAGTTGTGTAAAATGTGTACAAACTCCGATTTGGAAATTTTTTGGATTTATAACGGTTTTGGGTATTACATTTGTGTATAACCAAATAAAGATCCAAATTTATTTGGAAATTAATTGCAATCAATTGAATTTATTGCAATTAAATGGATTTTATATTTAATAGTTATGTAATTTTTATTTGGAAGAAATTGGAGTTATTTGTAATGATTATGAACCTAATGTTAATTTTTCTTATAGGATTGACAATTGATATGGAAAGAAAAGAAGAAAATTTGGGTCAGTAAAATTTGGAATTTATGCATAATAAAATGGATTCTAACGTTAAATACTACGTTATTGAGATTTAAATTAGACTTAAAGAATAATGATGTGAATCAGGAACTAATGTTTATGGCATCTTTATTTTAGGTGAAAGTTGAGAATATAAAGATTTAAAAATCTAAAGTATGAGTTTTGAGAATATAATTTATAAAATTCTTAAATATAAGAAAGTGTAGAAATTAACATTGCAATTAATATACTGTCAACTTTTAATTCACAGCTAAGCCTGTTAAATCTTTTCAATTGATTACGAATTATATAAGTAATAAAAATTGGACAATTTTAGAATATAATATAAAATTTGGATTTTTTGTAATTTATTTAATTTAATTAATGAATATAAAAATAGCCATTTTTGTCACGGACTCGGATTTCGACGAAACTAGTTTCATCGGATCCGTATCGATGAATTATTATAGGGTTTCAAGTTTCGTATCGATCGGACTTGTCGTTTGATCGTACGGGCGTGAAACGCCTTGAAAATCAATTTTATTAAAATTAATTTGAAATCAATTTGGAAATTTTGTTTTCAGCATAACTTCTTCATACGATCAAATTTGGACGTGAAACTTTTTCCATCGCGTTCAGAATATTTTAAATTACCTATTTGGATATATAGATTTACGAAATTTCGTTTCGGAGACATAGCGGGCTTTTTGGGCCATAGTTTGTTCCGCACGTTCATTCCACGGTCTATCTACGCTACCTCTAACCCTCTATATAAACCCAGCTATTCAGCCCTAGCCTCCGCCTAATTACATTTATCTGCGCGTATTTTCTTCAAGCTTCTCTTCTTCTTCAATGGGGGCTAACGCTAGATCCAGTAAGTTCAAAAAAAAAAATTCAAATTTTAAAAAAAAAAAAAAAATTCGAATCTGCAGCAACTTCTGGTCGCGCTTCGGGTTTCAGGGGAGAAAACCCTAGAGCAACTTCGGGTCAGGAAGAAAATGACTCGGGTCGCTCCGGGTCGTTTTGGCGAAAACTCCAAGAAAGCACCGGGGAATTGAGGCGGCGCACCGAAGTCGAACCCGAAGTCGACCCAGGACCAGAATTTTCCATTTTTCAAATTTTCATAACTTTTGCATACGAGCTCGGATTCACGCGCGGTTTGTTTTGCTGGGATCGTATCGGAATTTCTGACGTTTTGACGCTGGTTTGGATGGATTTGGAGACTGTCAAAATTTTGAGTTTAAATTGAATTTAAATTCGATTTAAATTCCAAAGGTGAGTGTTTTAACCCACTCACAACTACTAGAAGCTTTTATGTTTGTTAAATTAATTTTAGAAATGAATAGAAATTTATTTATGAGTATTTGGCATGTTTATTTCACTCATATTTGTTGAATTGCATTTATTAAATTTAACTGTTAATTTAATTTATTTGTTGCGTATTAATTGATAGTTAGAATTTATTTGTTTGCCTATAAACTGCTAGTTAACAGTTATATAGATTATTACTGAATATAAACTGTTAGATTAATAGTTGTTAAATTTAATCTGAATAAAATTGCCAGTTGTTACCTGTTATATATTATCAAATATAAATTGTTATTGATTGATATTGCTTGATGATTGTGATTGGATGATGGGTGATGTTGATGGATGTTTTATTGTATTTCATAAAATTGCAAATTATCATGCATATTTCCTTTCATTCGGGATTGTGGTTTGAAATGATATACAACCGCAAAATTTTATATTTTTTTAAATTGCGGATTGAAATGATAAATATCTGTATCACTTGACCATAGGATAGAAAATTATATACAGGCACCGCGGTATATATATAACTATTTTAATGTGATTTCTATGGTTTGGATGGAATACGGTTTCTAATAATCTTAAATTTTATATTGTATAAATATTATTCTTCCATATATATACATATGAAGTTGAAAATTTTGAAATTAAAAGGTGTATAAAAATCTTTATTTAAAAATGGAAGAAAATTAAGAAAATGGAGTTTAATAATTTATATCATATGTTTAAATGTTAAGTTTGGAAATTTTAAGATATGATATTTATAATTGGATTTTTCCCAAAATAAATTGAAATGAATATTCTAGTATAATTTGAATTGGGAAAATATATATATATTTTATTACTAGAAATTGAAGTCTTATTATTTATGGATTTTATGTGAATATTCAAGACTAATTAATAGAACAATTGATTTGTTGAAAGAATAAAATCCAATTTTAGTTTGAAATATTGTTACTCAAAATGGATATACGTATATATAAATAAATTGAAGTGGTTTTGGAACTTGAGAGAGATAATATAAATTTTGGTTTAGACTTTAATAAAGAAATGTATTTGTAAAGCCATGAGAACTATTTTCTTTACAAAGTAACATTTAAGTTAAACCATTTAATTCATATACCGTTGAATGTCCAAACCATTCAAGTTTTTTATAGAAGTTATGGTTTTAAATTACGATTTTCAAAATATTATGATTTGAAATTATTTGATTTTCAGACGTTATGAAGTTAAAGCATTATGATTTTGGAAAAGAATTATATTTGGGATAAGTGATAAAATATGGTTTTGGGTTTTGAAATGATATCGTATTCATGGTTATGAAATGGAATGTTTATTCTGATTTTTAAAGTATAACCTATTTTTAAATGACCGCGGTGTTATAATAACGATGGGTTGGCAAAGAGACCGGGATCGGATATGGACATACTCTCTGTCGATACCGAAAACCACTTTGACTAACCGTGTACGGGGTGGAGATTCCAGAATGAAGTAGGTGGTGGTGACGTTTCCTGTAAGGTAAATACGTGGACCCGACTCCCGTGAGTTGGCATAAGGTGGCTAAAACAGGAGCGATTCTCAGGCCAATGAGGTCATTCCTCTGATCGGACCCTCCTCTTCGATATTATACTTTGATTTTGGATTGATTCAGTGGCCACTTCTATATTTTGATTTTGGGGAGTTGGTCCGAGGTGGGCGGTAACTGCGGCTACGCGTTTCCACCAGCCTAGATAGCAATTGGTATATCTACCCTGGCATTGCCTAGTTGTGCCGTGTCACCTACCATACCGAGCCTTTACTACAAGTTTCTATTTGTGTCGTACCTATGGAGTATCCTCTGGTAGCTTCCCGATCAGGAGGTATTACGGTACTGTATAGACTATTGGCATTATTTGTGTTAAGGGCTATATGGGTAACCCCTTAACGCTATTAAAAAGTAAGTTTATTTTATAAATAGACACTATTATAATAGCGCAATATACTACATAGTAAATAGTTTAACGGATCCTTAGGAGATGTAAATCCCGAACATCTCTTGAGTTACTGTACTCATATTTATTTCTGTTTATTTAACTCACATAAGATCTTTTAGTTCTGACTCGAGTGTTTTTGTCTTTTCAAATTCGCTCGGGTCAGTCCGAGCGTTTCAGGATCGAAGACTTTAGCTTTGGAGGACGAAGACGAAGAATCTGTATTATTATTATTTATAGTATTGCACCACTCTCATAATGTTCCGCTGCATTGATTGTATTGGTATGTGTAACTCTGATATTTATTGTGTAAAGAATAACAAGTGTTTCGTAAACCATTTATGAACTGTATATTTATTATTATATTTTATCCTTCCGCTGTGAGATTCTATTTTGTTTTTATTTCTTCTCTGTTTTTCTTATTTACCCCATAACAATCAGCCCTTCCGTTATGTTTTGAATTGGCACGTGTGTCGGTTTAAAGTGTGCGAGAAGGCGGGATGTTACACCAGTGAACAGCAAGATGATAACTTGAATGTACAGAACAGTTCTACATGAATCAACCCAATGCAAACAACAAGAATGGTCAAAGGCAATACACACTGAAACATGACTATATGTTATGCACAGGAACTAAGGCCAAAACCAGTGAAACAAAAATAAAGCAGTTCAATATCACATGGAATCAAGTACATGACAACATAGCAGCAAAGTGATGTAACAGTTTTAAATTGAACAAGTCAGTGGCCGATGTCAACTACGTTGTAACCAAGGAAAAAAGAACGAACAAGTTAGAAATCAAAATAGTGAAACCAAGAATCACAAAAATATACGAATTCGAACAAAGACCGAAGTCACCAGCAAAATCAAAGAAATGTCAGTTTCGTGATGACTAAGGCAACAAGAAATGCACAAAGTCAACTGCAGTTCAAATCGAAGTGGCCGAAGTTTATTTACAGTATCAAGTTGAAACCGTGGCAATCAAGAAATCATTCAAAACCGTAAAAATAAAGCAACGAAAATATAGGAATTGAAAAGGTCAGAAATCATCACAAGCATCTATACAATATTGAATGGCCAAGGAGAATTACAGACGAATTCAAATGATTATATAGGAATGAGAATATAGGATTTAGAATCCTATTTAACCCAAATCATCACTGGCCGTAAAATTTATTCGAGTTCGAAGAAAAACAGATACCAAAAAAAATCAATCAATAACTCGAATCAAAGCCGAGCGTAATTGAAATCAAAGAAATATCACGTACCAATTTTATATGAAGCATACACGCTCGACAAATTGAAGCTGCCATAAGCAACAATCAGCAAGCCAAATCAAAGAACATCGAAGTCCACAATCGAACGATATCAGATGGCGCTTCAATTTAGCAAAACCCTAAATCTGGAAAGGGAACGAACGGTCATTGTTTTTCACGAGCTCGGCCGAAGAAATTAAAGAAAAAGGGAATTTAATTTTAACACTTAACTATTTGTGGGTCGGCCTTGTTATTGGGCTTTAGTTAAAATTAGGGTTTTGTTTTAAATTATTTTTTTAAATTTATATCTCCTTTTTAAACAATTGTAATTTCTAGTCGTGTGACTAGGGAACGAACCACGGTGGTGTAGTTCGGGAATTCGCAACTCAGTGGCTGAGTTGTGGCAGGGTTTTGAACGTAGAGTTAAGACTAGTCGATAGCGGGTGTCGCGAGTTTACGTGTGTAAGCGTCTAACTGCTTAATTTCTTATAGAAACCTTGGGGGCAACACGTAAGCAAGGTTTTGCTGAAACTGGGTAAATTCTGTTTTGTTCTATTTCTGCATTTATTATTCTGCTATTATCTGTGCTGCTATAATTCTGATATATCTGTGTTGAGATTATTTTATATAAACTTTCGCAATAAATTTTTATAATTAATAGTATCACCCTATTCAACCCTCCTCTAGGGTGAAATCGATCCTATAGTGCTCACCTGTCTCTGTAATTTTAACAAGCAAGTGTATATCAGTGTGCACGACTTTATGGCATGTACAATGATATACTGTATATGTCACAAGTTGTTCGCATAAGAAGAATATAAAAAAATGATGACGAACAACCCAAATAACTGAAGCAAATAATATTTTCAAACACACACTTCATTGTGCACAGCAAAAAAATTCTTTTTCAATTTTACCGCGTTAGTGTTTATTTTGCAGATAGTTCAGATGTTGGATACAGGCTGGAACAGAGTTGAAGATCAAATACGAGTGATGAGTGAATATGTAGTGAGTTGAAACATGCATGTAAAACTGTAAAGTGAAAATTGTGTTGTAACTGAAAACTTGTATTTGGAATTGTGTAAATATAGTGTGAGCTTAAATTTGTACTATTTGAATTTGTAATAAAATATTTATTTAAATATGAATTTCGAGTTATTTATTTTATTCAAAAAATATTTATTTGATCATATGGAAAAATAAAATAGTACAATAAAAAAAATATTTAAACGAATATATATATATATATATATATATATATATGTTTATTATCATTAAACAAAAATCATACACTGGTATATTCTACAGTAGGTCGATTCATATTGTCGGACATGATACGAAGTAGCTTAGGAGGAAGACTGGTGGAGTAGCGAAGGTTCGATAGAGTGAAAGCAAAGGCGATCGCACGTTGAAAATCGAGGAGAGCATGAGGATCGCATATCCAGAACACTTTATGCGGTAAAACCTTATGTTATCGTATTCGAAAGGGAGTGCGGTTTAAGGATCTTAAGGCTAATTTAACACCAGAGGGGGTGAATAGTGTTTAATGGATTCTAAGACTTATATGGACTAAATTAAAATTATGACACAAACAAATGTAGAACTTAATTACAGAACAATCACAGAATCAAACACAGATGCAGATAGTAAATAAAAAGCAGTAAATGGAAAGAGCACACCGGATTTTTTATTGGTTCGAAGTTACCCTACGTCCAGTCCTGCACCAAGGGAAACACCTCATACATATTTTTATTATACCAATGTGAGATTACAGTCCTCAATTTCTAAAGGCCTTGAGGTACCCTCCTGTCTTCGAGTCCGAGGCAAACTCTCTTGATTTACGGGACACGGCATCATCCAATTGATTTCCAGGCACAACCACACATTATAGAGAAACTCGATAAACTTTTGATTACAAATTGATCATACAACTCTGAATAGCAATTTGATCTTTGAGAGAGGGTAGAGAATCAAACAAGAATGAGATTCTAATTTGATTCACTTGAGAATTATGCAGAATTTTAGCACGATCTTAAAAATATGAAAATTTTAGAATATGGATAGAATATGGATTTATGGAGAAGAAGGCGTGAAGAAAATAAGAAAATAGTTAGTTAAAAAATTCGTTTGTGAAGGCTATTTATAGACCAGTAACGGTCATAACCATTCGCGAAGAGATTTAAACGAATAGACATTTCTTTTGAAAATTGAAACTTTTGAATTTAACGGCCACCATGTCGACATGGGGTATCTCATGATGTCGACATCCCTTAGTTAAAAACTATGTAAAATTTGTTTCGAAAATGGTATTGAAAGGAAAACAAGATGAAATGGTTTTGAAGTAAAATAAACTAATTTTCCTATGTTTTAAAGTAAAGAAGAGTAGAAAAATATATTTTTAGAATGTATATATAAATCTGATTTTAAATCTCAAGTATATATATATATATCATAAAGAATATTTAAAAATCAGAAGATAATTTTAAAAACAAACGAAGTTTAAAACAAGAGTTTATTTAAAAACAAAAGCAAAGAATATTTTAAGGCTAAAACATCTTTTTGAAAATCATTTGAAAAGATAATGTTTTAAAGCTAAAACATATTAGAAATAATAGTTTTGAAAATCATTTTTTTTTAAAAACCATTTTGAAGTAGTTTTGCAAGCTTCTTCCTACAGAATTTTTCATCACATCAGGACTCAAGAACTTGTACAAAACCAGGATGTTCGTGGGTTTGTAAGCCACTTGTCGTAGATTTGTAAGCTACTTGTCGTGGGTTTGTAAGCCACTAAGAAGGTAGAAATGGACTCCATCCCAAATGAAATTAGGAATGAATATTTCCATGCTATTATGAAATTTAAACAAAACTAGAAACTTATCTTGATCTTAATACTCATGAGTCTTCAAACTTGATTTCTTCATTCTTGATCTTTACACTGTACAGTCTTCAACAATCAGTACTTGCCTTATATATATCCTGCATAATAACATTCATATATATCTAGACAATAGTGTTAGTATATAAGTTATAATAAAATAAGTTACAAAGGTTGTTGTCATCAAAACCACTATCTCCAGTTCCTAACAATCTCTCCCTTTTTGATGATGACAACCTTATAAAATATACTTACCACTTCGATCATACCATAACTCCCCCTTAGACCAACTCCCCCTTACTCCGAGCCTACTGTTTACATAACTTCTCCCCTTTTGTCATCAATAAAAATAACATATAAACCTTGAACTTAATAGAAAATGAGATAAACAAACATATGACATAAGAATAATAACTATGGATGAGTGAAATATAGCATCCTAAGTTAAATGGAATTCAAGATTTTATACACCAAAGGTTGTTTTTAGAAGAACATTAATTAAGATAACACTTATATACAAATTAACAAACCAATATATAATCAATAAAGAGAAAAACGAAAAACGCTTAACGAGGACCCTTAACTATTGGTGATTTATGGACCGAACAATTTGGATAGTGGAGACAAAAGTTTCCACGTTGTTCGACCAAGTTCTCATTAGCATCAAACTCTCCAACGAAAATCACGCCATCATCTTCGTCCATATGAACATCCGGATTCGGCAGTGAATGTTCTTCTTCTTGATCCTCTTGTGGCTCATCTAGAGGCTCTTCTTCTTCATCCATGGCTTGTGATGATTCTTCAATGACAATGGGATTGGCATGGTTTTCCATAAGAAAGTTTTCTAAATTCTTAAGGATTCTGCCTTGCCTATCTTATTCTCTAGCCATTTGCAATTGACTCGCTTGAATTTCCATCATCGTTTGAAGCAAATATTTCATCTTCTCTTCTAATTTGATGACTCGTACATGTGTGGAACGTTGAAAATAACCAGAATGAAGAGAAATAGGTGACGAAGGTTCGTTATTAGAAGAGAAAGCCATTAATTTACTGTTTTAGAAGTTTATTACGAAAAATAGAATAGAGAAAAGGAGTAAAAGTCGAAATATATAATATATAACAAATAACTTCTTTTAAAGGGAAATTTAAATTTGAAAATCTCGGCATGTATGTCGACATAGGGGGATACGTCATGTCGACATGCCCAGTTCAATTTTTGAGAAATTTTTATTTATATTAATTATTAGCTATACTTGTGTTATTTATAACTTATATTTCAGTTAACGGACATATACCTAATTCTCTTCTAAGTTTAGTAAAGTTTTGTTCATTTAATGGTTTGGTTAATATATCAGCAATTTGTTTTTCAGTATTAATATATTCAAGAGTTATGACTTCTTTACTTATATTATCTCTAAGAAAATGATGTCTAATATCAATATGTTTTGTTCTAGCATGATGAGTTGGATTTTTAGATAGGTTTATTGCACTAGTATTATCACAATAAATTAGTGATTTAGTTATAGTTAATCCAAAATCTTTTGTTGCATAAATATAACTTGAGAACAAGTCATAGCAGCAGATATATATTCTGCTTCAGTTGTTGACAAGGAAACAGTGTTTTGCTTCTTACTAAACCAGAAAACCAGAGAATGTCTTAGAAAGTGACAAGTTCCACTTGTACTTTTTCGGTCTTCTTTACAACCAGCGTAATCAGCATCACAATATGAAATTTAATCAAATACATCGTTTTTAGGGTAAAATAAACCATAATCTAAAGTATGTTTTACATACCTTAAAATTCTTTTAACGGCTCTTAATTGAGTTTCTTTAGGTTGAGATTGGTATCTTGCACAGAGACAGACACTATACATGAAGTCAGGATGACTTGTTGTTATATAAAGCAGCGAACCAATCATTCTCCTATATAATTTTTGATCAACATCTTTTGATTTATCTTTTTACTTAAAGCTACATTAATTGTCATTAGAGTTGATTTCCCACTAGAAGTGGTCAATCCAAATTTATTAATTAAATCCTTAGCATATTTTTCTTGACTAAAGAAAATTCCTTTATTGTTGTAATATGCATTAATAATAGGGATGAATATGCTAAATAAGAAAGGGCGTTATTGTAATTTGCACTACATAAGGAGTCTATAAATATGGAGCTTGATTGTATTGTAAGATTTATCTCAATTCAATAAAATTGTTCTTTCTCTCTAATGGTCTCCATTCTCTTTATTTTGTAACACGTTATCAGCACGAACTTTCTATATACTGCATTCTCAATATTCTGCATAGGAATGCGAATCAATTATTGTTCTCAACCTGTTCACCTTCAAACTTTCCAACTTTTCAACAAGTAATTATATATTAATTACTCTGACTGTTCTAGTTCTAACCATTCCAATTCTAAGGCTATTCATATTCAAAATCCTATTATATATTGGAGCAAATGAGTCTTTTATAATATATCTACATACGTTCTATTTCTTATTTCCTTTAAAATAGCAAGCAGGTAAAGGAATTGTTCTTGCATTTCTTTATAAACTCGTTACTTTTCCTCTCTACAAAAAGGTAATTGTCAATATCATGTTTTTTTTGATAAAGCTGTCTAGTTTGGGGTTCGCTTCTACATTTTTCATGTCTTTTCTCGTATCACTCTTATTTTAATTCTTTGGCTTCTAAATTCAATATTTATTTTTTTCCTTGCGGATCTGTTGCCAAATAAAACTCAAAAGTTTGCAATGGAGTATACGCAAAAGCTAACTTTCCTTTCTTATATAATAAATACATAAAAGTTGCAAAATCCAAATGTTTGGTTTTGTTGATACATTTTTTTGGGGTACAGTTGTTTGATACCATGAATGAAGACTTTCCATTTTTTTTTTTACTTTTTAGCTAGAAACAAACAAATAGTGAATGTTGTTGTGGCGAATATTTTCACCTTATGAAATTTATTTTATGAACAGTTCACAAAATGGCAAACATCGCCAAGCTTGAATTTAAAGCTTTGGATATATCTGGAGACAACTACTTATCATGGATACTGGATGCTGAGATTAATTTGCAATCTCAATGCTTAGAAAATGCCATTAAAAATGGCAGTACTATGTCCCAGCAGGACAAGGCAAAGGCTCTAATATTTTTAAGACGTCATATCCATGACGATCTAAAAACAGAATATTTGACTGAAAAAGACCCTCTCCACTTATGGAACTCCCTGAAGGAGCGTTATGACCACCAGAAGGCGGTCATACTTCCAAACACTAGGCAAGAGTGGTTGAACCTGAGGTTTCAAGACTTAAGTCCGTAAGAGAATATAATTCTGCAATGTTTAGAATCACTTCTAAACTGAAATTATGTGGAGAAAAGGTGGATGACGCACAAATGCTTGAAAAGACTTTCTCAACATTTCATGCCTCGAATATACTTCTGCAGCAGCAATATCGAGAGCGTCATTTTATAAAATATTCTGAACTCATAGAATGCTTACTAATTGCTGAACAAAATAATGAATTGCTTATAAAAAATCACTCCTCAAGACCAACTGGTTCGACTGCATTACCTGAAGTTAATGCTAATTTTGCCCACTCTGGAAGAGGTAGGGGTTGAGGTCGAGATAGAGGATATGGTCGTGGACATGGATATAACTCTAGCAGAGGAGGTTATGGTGGTTTTCAAGGTAACAAAACCACCAACTTTAAAAAGCAACAAAAGAAAATTGAACCTGTAAAAAACAATGATTCAGCTTCAGAAAATAAAAGGCACTATGAGGAAGTTTGTTATAGATGTGGACGATCTGGTCACTGGTTACGTACATGTAAATCATTAAATAAAATAGTTGAAGAATATCATCGCTCGAAGAATATTGAGGCAAATAATGCCTAAAAGTTGCTGAAAACACTAGCCTGAAGTTAGATGATTTCTTCGAAGATGACAATGGAAATTTCATTGATGATGAAAATCAAAGTGCAATGATCAACGATATGACCGAGTTGATCAATTAGAAATATCTTGAAGTTTGTTATGTGGATTTCGTTTTATTTCATTATCTTGCATCAATAAATCAGTTTGAAGTTTGTGTTCGTTTACTTGTATCTCCCTTTGCAGTACTAGTTAAAAATAATGTCTAATGTGGATGTTGTTTTTAATCAGTAGCCTATTTTAATCATATTACTTTGTTTGTTTACATTACATTTATTTATGCATACAAATTTTTAATGATTGACTAATTATTGTCTTTAATTCTGAAGGTATGGAACGCCATTTGGGTGATGATATATGCTTACTAGATAGTGCAACTACTCATACAATTTTGAAAAATCATAAGTTTTTCTCTGAACTATCTGAAAATTTCTCAGCTAAAGTCTCCACTATAGCTGAATCTGCTAATATAATTGACGGGTCCGGAAGAGCCCATATAATATTACAAAATGGTAGCATATCTTTATTCAGAATGCATTATACTCAAGTAACTCTAAAAGAAATTTGCTGAGTTTCAAAGATATAAGAATGAATGGATACCGTATTGAAACTATAAATGAAAACAACAAAGAATATCTTTGCGTTATTTCTAGAATTGAAAGCCAGAAGCTTATCCTAGAAAGATTTGGTACAATTTCAACTGGTTTATATTTTACAAAAATTGGCATAGTTGAATCTCACTCTATAAACATGAGCCAGAAGCTCACAAATACAAAGACATTGATTCTTTGGCATGATCGCTTGGGTCATCCTGGATCAACTATGATGCGTAAAATTGCCAAAAACTCAAATGGACACGATTTATCAAACCAATTGAATTTACCAAGTGATTACTTATGTGCCCCATGTGCACAAGGAAAATTAATCACTCGACCTTCATATAGTAAAATCACATCTGAATCTCCAACATTTCTACAAAGAATTCAAGGTGATATATGTGGCCCAATCCACCCTGAATGTGGACCATTCAAATATTTTATGGTATTGATTGATGCATCAACTCGTTGGTCACATGTATGTTTACTTTCTACAAGAAATTTGGCATTCGCCAAGCTACTTGCTAAAATAATAAAATTGAGAGCACACTTCCCTGATCATCAAATTAAATCAATTCGACTAGATAGTACAGGAGAATTTACTTCTCAAGTATTTGATGATTATTGTCTATCATTGGGAATTGAAACTGAACATCCAGTAGCTCATATTCATACTCAAAATGGTCTAGCAGAATCATTAATTAAGTGCTTGCAACTTATTGCAAGACCATTGCTTATACAATCAAAACTACCCGTTTCAGCTTGGGGGCATGCAATTTTTCATGCATCGAAATTGGTTAAAATTAGACCAACGGCTTATCATCAGCTTTCACCATCACAGCTCTTAACTGGATCTCAACCAAATATTTCACATTTACGAAAATTTGGTTGTGTTGTGCATATACCTATTAATCCCCCACTTCGTACTAAAATGGGTCCTCAACGACGGTTGGGAATTTATGTGGGATTTGATTCTCCATTGATAATTCGTTACCTTGAAGACCTTACAGGTGATGTCTTCACTGCAAGATTTTCAGATTGTAATTTGATGAGACAATCTTCCCGCCGTTAGGGGGAGGAAAGACCGTTCCAGTAGAACGGCGTGAAATATTATGGAATAATCCATCTATGTCTTATTTGGATCCACGTACCAAACAATGCCAATATGAGTGCAAAGAATTTTGCATATTCAAAATATTGCAAATCAACTGCCAGATGCATTTAGTGACACTACAAAAATAACTAAATCTCACATTCCAGCAGCAAACGCACTAGCAAAAATTGATGTCCCTGAAGGATCACAAGTAAATATAGCAGTAAATGAATCTAAAGCAAGACAAAAACGTGGAAGGCCAATTGGTTCAAAAGACTTGGTGCCTAGAAAAAGAAAGTCTAATGAAAAATCATCAATTAAGAAACCTCCTGAAGAGGTTATAAATGATCAAAAGGATCACTCAAATGAAAATCCCAATTCTCCTAGAAGTATGGAAGGAAATATTATCCCAGAAGAGATAAAAGAAGATTCCAACGATAAAATGGTACCTAATAATAATGAGATCTCAATATTTTATATGAACTATGGAGAAATATGGGATCGAAGTAAAATAATAATTGATGATGTATTCTCATTCGCAGTAGCTACTGAAATAATTGAAAGTCATGACCATAATGTGAATAATGAGAATGACGATAATGAACCAAATAGCATAAATGAATGTCGAAAAAGACACGATTGGCCAAAATAGAAAGAAGCTATCCAAGTTGAACTAGATTCACTTCAAAAACATGGTGTATTTGGACCAATAGAGAAAACACCAGAAAATGTTAAACCAGTAGGTTATAAATGGGTATTCGTTAGAAAATGAAATGATAAAAATGAAGTCGTAAGGTACAAAGCACGATTTGTCGCACAAGGTTTTCTGGAGAGAGCAGGTTTTGACTTTAAGGAAACTTACTCCCCTGTTATGGATGTCATAACATTCTGATATTTGATAAGTCTTGTAGTTTCTGAAAAACTCGATATAATATTAACGGATGTTGTGACAGCTTACCTTTACATTGAATTAGATACCAATATTTACATGAAAATCCCAGATGGATATAAATTGCCTGAAGCAAAATCAAAGTCCATGTACTCATTAAAACTAAGACGATCGCTATATGGCTTGAAACAATCTGGAAGGATGTGGTATAACCGTCTTAGTAAATATTTGGTAAAATAAGGATACGAAAACA
Organism: Allium cepa; assembly: GCA_030765085.1. NCBI lineage: Eukaryota > Viridiplantae > Streptophyta > Magnoliopsida > Asparagales > Amaryllidaceae > Allium > Allium cepa. Next base: position 517,577,930 of record CM060941.1, read on the forward strand.
ATCTCATTTGTCCATGTGTCTTTATAAAGAAATCGGCAAAGGGATTTGCTATCTTAGCAGTTTATGTTAATGACATAAATTTGATTGGGACTCCAGAAGAGATTGATGAAACAATAAATTATTTAAAGAAGGAATTTGAAATAAAAGATCTTAGCAAATCTAAGCACTGTCTCGGTCTACAGATTGAGCATGGCACTAATGGCATATTAATCCATCAATCAAACTACATTGAGAAAATTCTAAAGCGTTTTCAAATGGATAAAGTATATCCACTTAGTACGTCGATGGTTGTTAGATCTTTAGATATTAAAAAGGACCCTTACCGCAAGATGAGAATGTGCTTGGCCCGGAAGTGCCATATCTTAGTGCCATTGGTGCATTATTATATTTGGCCCAATGCACAAGACCAGATATTGCATTTTCAGTAAACCTTCTAGCAAGGTACAGTTCAGAACCAACAAAAAGACACCGGAATGGTATAAAACATATCATGAGATATCTTCGTGGAACGACAAATTTGGGTTTGTTTTACTCTAACTCAGGAAATAATCCAAATCTAGTTGGCTATGCTGATGCAGGTTATTTTTCTGACCCACATAAAGCAAGATCACAAACTGGATATGTGTTAATAACAGCAATGCAACAATTTCATGGCGATCTACAAAACAAACTTTGGTAGCAACATCATCCAATCACTCTGAAATACTAGCACTACATGAAGCAAGTAAAGAATGTATTTGGCTGAGATCACTAATTGAGCATATTCGAAAAGCTGCCAACTTCCATCAGTAACAGAAGGGTCAACCATTATTTATGAAGACAATGCAGCTTGTGTAGCTCAAATTCAAGCGGGTTACATTAAGGGTGATAGGACGAAAGACATTTCTCCAAAAAAATTCTTCACACATGAGTTACAAAAGGATAATAAGATAGAAGTGAAACAAATCCGATCCCAAGAAAATCCGACGGACTTATTCACAAAGGCGCTTCCAAAATCAACATTTCAGAAGATGGTGTACAAAATTGGTATGCGTCGGCTGCATCAACAAACTAACTGAATAATGCGTTGTAATTCAAGGGGAGCGTATGAAATACGCTATAATGTACTCTTTTTCCTTCACTAATATTTTTTTTCCACTGGGTTTTTATTAGTAAGGTTTTAATGAGGCATTATCTTGATCCAGAAGTATGAACCCTTATAGTAACATTATAAAATATATGTTACTTAAAGATGAAATCATGTTGTACTCTTTTCCTTGTTTATGATTTTTTCCCACTGGGTTTTTCATAACAAGGTTTTTAATGAGGCAATTACTCTTATCATCTTTACATACGCATATTCAAGGAGAAGTGCTGTAATATACATCAATAATAGGGATGAATATGCTAAATAAGAAAGGGCATTATTGTAATCTGCATTGCATAAGGAGTCTATAAATATGGAGCTTGATTGTATTGTAAGATCTATCTCAATTCAATAAAATTGTTCTTTCTCTCTAATGGTCTCCATTCTCTTTATTGTGTAACATTTATCTAATTGTTTGATTTGAATCCTAAGAAGAAACTTAGTTCTCTCATATGACTCATTTCAAATTCTTTAGTCATTATATCTGCAAATTCTTTATTCATTACGTTATTAGTTGACCCAAATATTGTATCATCTAGATACATTTGTACTAATTGAATATCTTTTTTGTTTCTTTTAATAAAAAGAGTTGTATCTTTTTACCAATTTCAAAACCGGATTGTAGTAAATTAGATCTTAGTCTTTCATACCAGGCTCTAGGAGATTGTTTCAAACCATATAAAGCTTTCTTTAATTTATATACATGATTTGAAAATATATTATCTTCAAAAGGTGGAGGTTGTTTAACATAAACATTTTCTTTTACAAAACCATTTAGAAAAGAACTTTTAACATCCATTTGATATAACCTGAAATTATTCTAGTTTGCGAAAGCAAGTAGAATCCTGATAGCTTCTAGTCTTGCTACGGGTGCAAAGGTTTCATCATAATCAATTTATTCTTCTTAACAATAACCTTACGCGACTAAACGAGCTTTATTTCTCACAACCTCACCAAGTTCATTCATTTTATTTTTATAAACCCATTTTATTCCAATCATACTTTTATCCTCAGGTCTAGGAAGAAGTTTCCAAATATCATTTCTGGTGAACTGATTTAATTCTTCTTGCATAGCAAGAATCCATAAATCATCAGATGATGCTTTCTTTGGATTTTTAGGTTTAATAATTGATATAAAAGCTACATTACTCATGCTATTTACTTTATTTCTTGTTTTAACTATAGATTCAATTTTTTCTAGTATATTTCTGTAGGATGATCTTTTAATAACCTAATTCTGTTATTAGGTTGAATGATTTCACAATTAGTTTCATTAGGTTCATTATTTAAAGTTACAAAATCTCCTTCATCTTCTATTTGTACAGTATCTTTAAAATTGTCATCAAAAGATACATGCATTGTTTCTTCAATATGTTAGTTCTTAAATTATAAACTCTAAATGCTTTACTTCTATTAGAATATCCGATAAAGATACATTTGTCGGGTTTAGGTTCAAATTTATCTAAATTATCTTTTGTATTAAGAATAAAACGCTTACTACCAAAAGCTTTAAAATAAGCTACTATGGGTTTCTTGTTGTAAAGTAATTCATATGGTGTTTTATTAGTTAATTGTCTAACTAAAATCCTATTTAATATATAACAAGCTGTAGCGAATGCTTCAGTTCAAAAGTTTTTAGGTAAGTTACTATCAGAAAGTATTGTTCTAGCACACTCCTGAGTCGTTCTATGCTTAAGTTCTACTACTCCGTTTTGTTATGGAGTTCTTGGAAAAGAGAAATTATGAGTAATTCCTTTTTGATTACAGAAATTCTCAAAATTTTCATTTTCAAATTCTCCACTGTGATCACTACGAATAGTTTCTATTTTTAAAGAAAGTTGATTTTGAATTCTTTTAGGAAAATTCTTAAATAATTCAAAAGCATCACTTTTAAGTTTAAGAAAAATTGTCTAAGTATATCTAGAATAATCATCTACAATTACAAAAATATATTTATCATGATTAATTGATTGAACATGAGATGGACCAAATAAATCTAAATGAAATAATTCTAGAGGTTTAGAAATAAAAATCATATCTTTTAATTTAAATGAACTTTTCTTAAGTTTTCCTAGTTGGCAAGCATCACATATACTATGTACTTTAAAGTTTAACTTGGGAAGACCTCTAACTAAGTCAAATTTTGATAACCTAGATAATAATTTGAAATTTAAATGACCAAATTTTCTATGCCGAATCCAAGGGTCGCTTGTATTATCCAAAAGACATAAGTTATCATTTGAAACTTTCATACTAAGGATGTAAATGTTTTTCATCTTAATTCCTTCAAAGATAATATTTGACTTATTATCTTCGATGTGACACTTATCTTTTCCAAATTTAATTTTAAATCCTTTATCACATAGTTGACTTATACTAAGCAAAGTATGTTTTAAATTCCTAACCAGCAAAACATCAGAAATAAGAGGAGTTTTAGAATTACCGACATTGCCGATGCTAATCACATATCCTTTTGAGTTATCTCCAAAGTTAACCAATCCACCATCTTGATATATAATGTCATTGAGTATCTCGGGATTTCCAGTCATATGCCTTGAACGACCACTATCAAGTATCCATTTATCTTTTTCAATTTGCACAGTTTGTCCATTGGTTGTTAATTCTTCAAAAGCCATGTAACATGTCTGTTCCTACATAAAAAATCAATTCAATAAATAACTTGATCTTTCATAAGAACTATATGCAGACTTATGATACTTTGACGAAATGCATAAATACAAACTAGTATTAACAAAATTTCCTAAAAATGCCATTTTTAACTTTTCAAGTTTCAAATTATGTAAACTATGAAAACCTATGCTCTGATACCAATTGAAAGGGAGTGCAGATTAAGGATCTTACGGCTAATTTAACACTAGAGGGGGGTGAATAGTGTTTAATGAATTCTAAGACTTATATGGACTAAACTAAAATTATGACACAAACAAATGCAGAATTTAATCATAGAACAATCAAAGAATCAAACACAGATGCAGAAAGTAAATAAAAAGCAGTAAAAGGAAAGAACATACCGAATTTTATACTGATTCGGAGTTACCCTACGTCTAGTCTTGCACCAAAGCAAACACGTCATACAGATTTTTATTATACCAATGTCGAGATTACAATCCTCAATTTTTAAAGGTCTTGAGGTACCCTCATGTCTTCGAGTCTGAGGCAAACTCTCCTGATTTACGGGACACAAGACCACCCAATTGATTTCCACGCAAAACCATACCTTATAAAGAGACTCGACAAACTTTTGATTACAAATTGATCCTATATATCTGAATAGCACTTTGATCTTCGAGAGAGGGCAGAGAATCAAACAAGAATGAGATTCTAATTTGATTCACCTGAGAATTCGGCAGAATTTCGGCACGATCTTAAAAATATGAAAATTTTAGAATATGGATTTGTGGAGAAAAAGTAGTGAAGAAAATAAGAAAATAGTTAGTTAAAAAATTCGTTTGTGAAGGCAATTTATAGACCAGTAAGGTGATAACCATTCATGAAGAGATTTAAATGAATAGACACTTCTTTTGAAAATTGAAACTTTTGAATTTAACGGCCTCCATGTCGACATGGGGTATCCCATGATGTCGACATCCCTTAGTTAAAAACTTTGTAAAAATTGTTTTGAAAATGGTATTGAAAGGAAAACAAGATGAAATGATTCTAAAGTAAAATAACTAATTTTCATATGTTTTAAAATAAAGAATAGTAGAAAAATTTATTTTTAGAATGTATATATAAATTTGATTTTAAATCTAAAATATATATATATATATTATAAAGAATATTTAAAAAAACAAAAGATAGTTTTAAAAACAAACGAAGTTTAAAACAAGAGTTTATTTAAAAACAAAGAATATTTTAAGGCTAAAACATCATTTTGAAAATCATTCGAAAAGATAATTTTTTTAAAGCTAAAACATTTTAAAAAAACATTTTTGAAAATCATTTTTAAAAAAATTATTTTGAAGTAGTTTTGCAAGCTTCTTCCTACAGAATATTTCATCACATTAGGACTCGAGAACTTGTATAAAACCAGGATATTCATGGGTTTGTAAGCCACTTGTCGTAGCTTTGTAAGCTACTTGTGATGGGTTTGTAAGCCACTAAGAAGGTAGAAATGGGTTCCATCCCAAATGAAATTTGGAATGAAGATTTCCATGCTATTATGAAGTTTTAACAAAACTAGACACTTACCTTGAAATCTTGATCTTGATACTCATAAGTCTTCAAACCTGATTTCTTCATTCTTGATCTTTATACTGTATAATCTTCAATAATCGGTACCTGCCTTATATATCTTGCATAATAACATTCATATATATCTAGACAATAGTGTTAGTATATAAGTTATAATAAAATAAGTTACAAAGGTTGTTGTCATCAAAACCACTATCTCCAGTTCCTAACAGTATTTACTTCACTCTAATATTATATAAGATAGTTTAGTATATCACACGCTAAGGTAGGTGTATTTATATTATTGATTGCAAGGCTGCATATTTGATGTGTATGATGATTGCTTATAATTGTCAGGCATGCAAGGTAGCTATATTCGACTTTTCCGTGATTTATTTAGAGATTTTAAGGGCGAAGTTCCTAATGGGGGAAAGAGCGTAACAATTCATATTTTTGTATTGAACGATCGTAAAATATTATTTTTAAATCCATTTAAGGTCACATGAATCTATAACTTCGGTAAGTATCTACAAAGAACATTTCCTATCCTTAGAATTTGTATCAGTCGATTTTGAATCTGAAAATATTATAAAATCTATAACTTCTAATAGAAGCCAAATATGTTCTCAAACTACTGTCATTAGACCGAGATGATGGTTTCTCTTTTCGTAGAATGAACATATTAAGAACTTGAACTTGTCGGTTAGGAGATATGACCGTTTAAAGTTTAGACAGTTGCTGGCTAGATTAGTGAATTATTAATTAAGCTCAAATTAAGCCTATTAACCCATTTCGAGAACTGTGTCTAATTGGAGATTATGGGACAGATCTGAATAATTTTCTCATTTCTTGAAACTAATCCAAACCTCCATTATCCATTTTTAACCGAAAAGCTCCCTTTTTCCATACTTTAATTAGCCGAAACGCATCATTAAGGAGTGATTAGCAAGGGGGACCTTAGGATTACTACTTGGAACACTTTGGAATCCATGCCATCATTTTTCATCTTTGATTTGCATTGATATTTGGGTAAATTTAGTGCTAGGTGAGTGATATTACTTCTATCACTATGCTATCTATGTTAATATGGTTAAAATATGGTTTTTTGAATGATTTTCAAAGTTAAATGATTTTGAAACTTAGATTTGATGTTAATAATACCCTAACCCGTATTTAAAAAGATAGATTTCGAATTTGATACATTTTACGCAATTTGCCAACCATAATTTCTGTTCTATAGAAAATTAGATCTATAATGATTTATGCTTCTATATTGTGTTTGGATGAATTATGTGCTTTGCTTGGTTATTATGGAATGATGTTTGATTTTTGTATGAATTATTTTAATATGTTTGATAGTTGTTTTGCACAATTAGGAATATAGTACATTGGTTGGTGCAAACTGGCATCGAAGTGTTCGATGTGATGCAACTTGGATAAGATGTTGTTTGAAATCCTAAGAGACATCAAAACAAGTCATAAGCAAATTGGAGTTGATTTGGTAGCTAAGAAAGTGGTCGTCAAAATCATGTCGGTGGTGATGAAAATTTTCTCGGGGTTGAAGTGTTCGTGTCAAGGCCTTGGTCGCTTTAGGTTTGATAGCTTGTGCTTCGGAATGCGCTTGAAAGAAAATATTATAAAAACTCACACCTTAATGGGCTCGAATTTCGATAAATCAAAATCCAAGTCCATTAGGGTATCAATCGTTGGTTTTCGCAACTCATAATAAACACAAGCATACCAGAGAGCAATTAATATAAAGTCGCGACAGAATTAAGAGATATAATAGAACATATATATTGATTAAGGCTGTTACCTTGAAATATCATTCCTTGGGTATTTAATTGCCTTACCAGTGCCAAGCATGAATAAGAAGACTTCACCATCTACAGTTCCCGTCTTGCTCCAGTATCTAGTCCTCCCAAACCTAACATGTGGGTTGTTATAACGTGGGGGGTTAGAACAACGTTCTGGTGATTGTAAAATTATATACTCTATCCATTGCATTAATTTTTTCCGATTAGTTTCTATTTAAGTGTTATGTCCTTTAGTTATGGCTAATCCGTTAAATCTTATGTGCACGTACGATATGTCTAACCTAACTTTCTCCAAGGTATAGCTATATAAATAAAAGCCTCTCCGCATATATGTCTAACCATGCCACTGCTCAAAAGCCTAGCCACTTAATTCTTCTTAAATAAGATGGAGGCTGACCCAATAATGGCTACTTAATAACTCAGTCCTCGAAGCGATTCCTCCGAAATATAACAGTTGGTCAACTGGTCCTAACTACAGAGACCGATGACATCTAGATAAAGCTTTATAATAATTGTCATATTACTAACGCATCTCAATTCTACAACTTACCTTCAACTGTAAACCAAAGGCCCTACCCAATCTCACGCAACTACCATCGATCGTGTCCTAACAATACAAGTGATAGTACCCAAACCACTTAATAACTTTCCAATGGGAACTAGGCAGCCTCTAACCATTTAATACTTATATTAAGGCAAATCTCCATCATTCAATACCTAAAGGTGGACTTCTCTTTGATTTTAGCTGACATTGCACGGAATCTCATCGTGCCACTTAATACTTCTTTATGGGAGAGGTAGACTCTATAATAGTAACATAATACCTCAAACCCGAAGCAGACCCTTCATGAGATATTCACTATCTTGCCTAACTGCTAACCACGACCATTTAATACTTTCTAAATAGAGAGGAGGCAGACCCTGTAATAGCTACTTAATACCTCTGTCCCAGAAGCAGGTCCTACACCCTACGTGTATCCCTTGCCCATGGGTCCTATGGTTGGAGATGTCCCACATCAGTAGTAAATATACACAATGATTGGTAGGCTCTAGGTGAATGATAGACTTCTGTTTTGTAACCCTACTAACTTTGCATTCCAACCCACTAAACCAAACCAATCACCTAAAACCTAGTATTGGACTAAGCCTACTAATTCGCTTGTTCTAAACATATAATTGAAGCTATATAATTTCCTACTATGAAAATTTTGCCGCCTTCTACTGTATTTAATAGTATTGATACTTGCTTGTTCGCTACGTAATTATTCCTAATTTGTATGCTTAGGATTTGGTTTCCTTGTGACGTATAATAAATATCTATTACCCATAATAATTGGTCATTTATGTCAAAAGTGGACAATCTCTAATTAATCCTCATTTAATTCATTTAATCTATTTATCACTTTCAATCCATCTATTATGCCTATTCAATTTTCCCATAAATGTTGTTATAAATTTCCTAATCAATCCTTATTTAGTTCCTTTTTAACTCTATTAGTTACAAATTTATTGCCCATTAATTTTTAACATCCATAAATCTTAGTCCTATAATTACTACGCTTCTAATAACTAATACGAATATCGTCGTAAATTATGTTATTTATATATTTTTGTTTTTGAATGTTAAGCGCGATTATACATGTTTATTTATAATTCTAGCTATTAATTTCTAAACTAGAAATTCATTTTCATGTTTTAATTTATCAAAACTGCCAAAAAGAATCACCATTATAACTTTCCATTAATTAACCGAAAGTCAAATCTTTGCTTCGTTTGTAATTACAAGGGATTATTTATTTTCTTGTATTGAAATAGCCAGTGTAAACTATGGAGAAGAATATTCAAGTCGTACACATCTCTTTCCCTTTTTGGTATATTCCTTGTTAATTCAAACGACGTGCTTGTATACATATTTTGAAATTCGATAATTTATGGAAATTACACGAAACCCACTCCAAATAAATCAAAACATTGAAATTTACATTTCAAGTCAACTAGAACAACCTATTTTACAACCCAATTATAGACCTGGAATAAACAAACATTCTACAATAATAAATATATAGGATTGAATTTAAATTTCCATATTATGTTATACATACTATTTCTATCCCAATTTCCTATTATATGGAATGTGTAATCATATACGTTTGTTTTAAGCCTACAATTCATCATATCTTATTTAGACATAATAATTAAATTAAAATCCAATGATATAAATTTCAATGTTATAAAAAATTATATAATTTCCAACTTACCTTATAAGCTTTTCAAATCTCCAAAACTGAATCCATTTGTTTACTTGCTCCTTTTTCCTTTCTAATCCAAAACGTATAACAAGGCGTATACATATTATTAGAATTATAGATATGAGAAAAGATCAAGATTTAAGTGGAATATAAATTCATAATTATAAAAAAATACCTTTTTCCGTAGTGTTGATTTGCTCCTTCTCTTCTTATCTTTGATTTTCTATCCTTCTCGTATTATATATTTATATATAATATTTTATAATTTTTAGAAGTAGCGGAGAAGAGAAAATGATAAAGCTTCACTGCTTAGATAAAAAAAATGAGAAGAGAAGTGAGAGGTTGGGCCCACATTTATAGGTGCATGGATCAATTGTATACATTAGATTAAAATAATTAAATATGACCATTGGTCAAGATTCAAACCCTACCCAACACATTCGAACCGGTTGACCACTCCTCTATAGACTGTCAACCACTAGCGGTCGACCGACCCAAAGAAAGGGATCGACCGATGGGGTCGCATATTTAATGTTATTTATTTTCTTTTTCATTTCTAACTATTTTTGCTTCAAAACTTCAAACGCTGATGACATTTTCGTTTGAGCTCCAATCACAAAATACCAAATATGGAAATTGTCTAAAAAATCACCATGAACACAATGGTGCAAGTTTCATAGCCAAATTCCAACACTTCCCAAATTCAATTTTTGAAGCATTATTAATTATTTATTATTTATCGTTAATTTTACCGGGTGTTACAAATATGATTGGGTCGGCATGTGGACTTAGAAAATTTAGGCATGCAAAATCATGTCGACATTCATGCAATTTTGGGTCAAGGGGAGGGGAGCTTTGGGGTTTTGGGCAAGAAGCTTCGAGTCAAGCATAGGATGATGCAAACAAGAATTGGACTCAGCCAATTTTCAACACACTGAACATGGTCGATACCGACCATGTTGCTTCGTGTTTTTGTGCAGCACGCTTCGAGTTTGGGAAGAATATGTTTTGGGTTGGCATGGGAGTAAGGCGATACGTAGTGCTTTAACACTTGGCCACTTCGGCCAAGTTTTGGGCTGACCAATATGGTCGGTGCCAACCATATATGGTCGGTACCGACCATGTCAAGTAATCGGGAAATGAAGTGAGGCTTTGGGGGCGTGGGACGATGCTTTGGGTGTTGTGTACGTGTGCTTGTTCGTTCGTTTGATGTTTGTTTCCAACTAGTGTAGGGTGAGAAGAACGATGGTCGACGAGGTGAAGGCGTGATGCTTCGATGATGGCTTCGGAACTTTGGTGTGTTGATTTTATGACCGATGTGAATGTCTAGAAGTGTTTCGACGATGACGACTCGATCGATGGAGTCATGATGATGATCCATAAGGATGGGTTCGAGAAAAGGAACTCGTGTATTGAACATCGAAGGGTTCTATTGCGGAAAGTGGGACGTTGAAGGATTATGTTATGATACATGGAAACAGATGGAGCAAAGAAGGGCTTGGATATGGATTCGAAGGGATTGTTGATACATAGAATGTTTCTAGTGTACCCATAAGCAGGGATATTATGAGGACGCTCATTGGATATGTAGTCGGCTACCATGGATCATGAAGGGATTCGTATAACCTGGATTAAGGAAGGGATCTAGTGTCAACTTTGGGTTGGTGTTCGGGCACACAAAAAACCGGGATTTCTCCATTAATCTCTAGTAAAGCAATGGTCATACAAGCTACCATATACCCAAAGTACATTGATGTGCACCGGGATGTGTGTACACTTTATGATTTTTTCCACTAATACCTACTATGTTTGACATGTTTGCTTATCACGCTCTGTAGGATCGATTTCACCCTAGAGGGAGGGTGAATAGGGTGATGGTATTAATTATAAAAACTAATTGCGGAAGCTTATAAAATTATTTCAACACAGATCACAGATTAATAGCAGCACAGAAAAATAGCAGAATAATAAAATGCAGAGATAGAACGACACAGAATTTACCCAGCTTCGGCAAAACCCTACCTACGTGCTGCCTCCAAGGTTTTTACTAGAAATTAGATAGTCGGACGCTTACACACGTAAACTCGCGACACCCGCTATCGATTAAACCTAACTCTACGCTCAAAACCCTGCCACAACTCAGCCACTGAGTTGCGAATTCTCAAACTACGCCACGTAGTTTGTTCCCTAGTCACACGACTAGAAATTTAAACGGTTTAAAAACAAAATACAAATTAAAAATAATTTAAAATTAAAATAACCCTAATTAAAATTAAAAGCCCTTATTAAAAAACGCCGGCCCCTTTTATAATTTGGCCCGTCTCTTTTATTTGCTCCGTTCATTTATGTAAAGATGGTGGTCGTTCCTCTTTGCAACTCAATTAGGGCTTCGTTCCGTGCGATCCAATTTAGGGTTTTGAAAACAGAAGCTGCCGATAGTTGATCGAGCGTATGATTGATTCTGGTCCTCTCTTTGTCGATCGTCTATTTCTTTGAGTTGCTCACTGCTGCTTCTATTTGATCGAGTTCAACGTTTGCTTCGGTATGTAATTTTCCTTTTTGTGCTTTTATGATTTTCGTATTCGAACTCGATGGATATTGCAGATGATGATTATTGCAATTTATAGGAGTCGATCTCCTTTATTTGCGTTCGTCTGATTTGTTCAAAGTTATACTTTCGGCCATTCGATTAATTTTTGATGTTGATGATTTTACTAACTTAATCAAATTCGTATATTTAATGCTTGCTCCTCACGGTATTGATGTTTAACTCGGTCAATTATTTTGGCCACCACGATTTCGAATTTGACATGTTCATATTGATTACAATCAGTTGTTCACGGCTTCAACTTTTCTCTGTAACTTGAATTCGTCAATTGATTTTGTGATTCATGATTTTGTATTATCTTCGGCCTTGACTTATACTTCATTTAGCTGGACTTGTGATGTTGCTCTGTCTTTGTGCATGTCACTGTGTTCATTTGAGTTGTTGCGGTTCCACTACTTTGGTTGAAATTGTGTATATACATGATGTCTTGATTTTCATTTGGCTTCACTTGTGTACAATGTGTCATTTGATTGCCGAGTCTTTGAGCATTGTTGTGTCACTTGATTCTTCTGAAGCTCGAGTTTGAGTCTGTTGTGAGTAGTTTGTAGTTGCTGGCTAGCCTTCGCTGCTGTGTTGTCATTTGGGCTTGTAAGTTGTATCATTGTGATGTCTGATTGACACTTGATGGTCTTGTGGTACTGCTTACTATCATGTTGCATACTCTCTGTATACATACTTGAGTCTTGTTCATCCAATTCACTGAGATTGTTGCATATAGTTTGGTATGTCTTGAACTGTGCAGTATGGTCCATGAATGTAAGATATCGAACTGGTATATGCTTTTTACTTGGTTCATGCCATGGTTTCACTACTTGTATCATTTTGAAATTCCTTTGAGCCTTGGTTATATTGAAGCAGTCTTCAGTGTTGTGTCTTTGAGCTTCACTTTTATATTTTTGCAGACCACTTGATCACTGTGTCATTTATGTTGGTTTGATTTCGGCATTGATTATGCGCACCCTTGTCTTTAAGTATTGCTGAGTTATCACTTGTTGTTGCATGGTGATCTTGAATTATTCGTCTTTGTCTTTGCTTATGCTATTTGATACATGTTTGAACTGACTTGTATTCTTTGCATTGAGTACAGAATTTTCATTCACTTGTGTATATGAGCATATTGAAGTTGCTGACTTCATGTTGCCTTGACTTAGGTTGTTGCATTGAGTTGAGTCAAGATTGCAGTGACTTGACCTTTGCATTTTGTTTATTTTTCGAAATTTCACCTGAGTTGAATCCGGCTTAAGTTCGGATTTGACTTTGTGCTCGTGTCGATATTTTATTTATATTGCACCTGAGTTGAACCCGTCCTTTTATTTTGGGTTTGACCTTGTGCTCACCTGTCCCTGTAAAATTATCAAGTGTATTTCGGTGTGCACGGCCTTGTGGCATGTACAGTAATACACTGTGCATGTCACATTGTTCGTGTGTGATGAATTCAAATGTAAATGATGACGAACAACCCAAATAACTGAGGCAAATAATATTTTCAAAATCCATATTTTATTTTATATTGCAAAAATATTTCTTTTTCAATTTTACTGCGTTAGTGAATATTTTTGCAGATTGCTCAGATGCTGGATTCTAACTGGAATGAAGTTGAAGATAAATACGAGTGTGAGTGGTATGTAGTGAGGTCAGCTGTAAATGTAAAATTGTGATGTAATTGAATTTGTATCAAAGTTGTATAGTGAATAGTGAGAGCTTGAATTTGTACTATTCAATATTGTAATAAATATTTGTTTGAATAAAATTTCTGTTTGAATTCAAATTCTGTGTTATTTATTTTTATTCAGCAAATATTTATTTAGTTTATGAAAAATAAAATAGTACATTAACAAATTCATTTACACGAATATATATATGTTTATTATCATCAAACAAAAATCATATAATCGCATATTCAGCACGCTCTAAGGATGTCATGGGACGTAGGTATTCAAGATACTGGTGCCTAAGCACATGATGTGTACCAGGATGTTTTTATTTGGAGATTGCTTATCGAAACACTATTCTTCATACTACTTTTCCTTACCATATCGATTTCGTATTATTTTGAGATTGTTTATCGTTCACACCATACTGTTTTTTGACTTAAGGTTTTATGTTGTACTTCTTATTATCTCAGATACACTTAAATATAGGCCTGTTAAAGGACGCTTTCTAATGCGGATAGTGTCATATCCGCATCCGCATCCAAAATAATTTTCGGATATCCACATCCGCAAATATGGACGGATAACGGATGATTATCTTATCCGCTAACGACTAATAAATCAAGAATTGTAAAAGGAAAATTTTAGTTTAACATAAATATTTTTCAATCCAATTGATTATAAAAGTGTTAAAAATTAACAAATATGATAATAATAAATAGTTTCGGGTAGTTAATAAGCATTAAACACATATAATATAAATTATTAATTTAATAAAATAATAAATGAATATCTTTCATTGCACTAAAATACACATAATTTGAACTATAATTTTGATAAAAACCGAACGGATAATTTTCGAATGCGGATGTCTTCGTATCCGCATCCGTTTTTTCGAATATTGGATATTTATCTGCTTTTCGGATGCAGATGTTGAAGGATTTCGAATTTTTGAGGTATCTATTGACAACTCTACTTAAATGAGTAGACTAGATATCAGATTTGGGAGACACATGGAGTTATACGAATGGACGAGCAGGAGACGGTGCTTTCTCATGCTTATATTTGGATACACTATCGCTTATTCCGTTATGCGACGCTGTGGAGCCTAGACAGTGTTCGTTTATTTTATTTAGAGATAGTTTATCTTCTGAGTTTATTATTTGTTGTACAAATTCTAATACTGCTATGTATAATTGTTTAAACCTGTGTACTTTGATATTGTTGTTCATTTGTGTATAACTATCTTGATTGTTTTATATCTGTGATGACTATTATATTTTATTTGATGTTCTGTGAGATATATGACTGGTTTTGTGATTGTTTTATTTAATTTACAAACTTGACAATTGTCCTACATTGGTCAAGTATACCAGTATGTTTACAAACTATTTGGAGTATCTGTATTACTGATTTTGAGTGGTTGATTTGTAGTGTACTCTTTCCATTGATTTGGAACTCCAAAATCATAAACGTCTTGTAACATTTGAAGCTGTAAACAAAGTACCAATTTTCAAAAAAGAAAAGTTCTAAATAGTAATTAATATAGGAGGAAATTAATTTAAGAGATAAACCAAAGATCAAATTTAATTTGAAGGACACAAGTCTTAAATTTTAGTCTGAAAAAACTGAATGTTATGTTTACATGGCATCTGATAAAACAGAATGCTATATTAAACTAGCATCAAATAAACAAAATATATCAAATTAGTATCGGATGAACTACAATAGATGAAATAAAATAATATTTATTTTCGCAGTTAAATAAATACCAAATTAATATATCGTTACACGTACATAATGCTAAGTGCATATAACATTACACATATATAATGCTAAATTCAATAGTTTGAATCACGCTACGTAAGTTTTGAACTTGTGACATCTCGCACCAAAATCGAAGCAGCTAACTACTGGAATAGTAGTACTGAGCGGCTATCGATAATTTAGTACTAATTATTAGCAGCCAGTCTAATGTTATTGATATTGATTTTGTAGGTTATCTCTATAATATGTTTTTAACATGATGGTATTCTATTTTTGTTTTTTTTTTCTTTTTTCTTTTCATATATAATTTTTCCCAAAATTAAAAAAATAATCATGATATTTGCCAATACGGAGAAAATCCAAAATAAGCAAGTTTCTAAAATAAGTAAAAATTAGAGGGAATTAGGGGAAATGACAAACTTTGATAAAGAATTTGTCTCAAAAACACCAAGATTCTTTTTTTCACTGAAGGACAAACTTTGGGAAAAATTAGGCTGAATGACAATGCTAGTTCTAACAAGCATTATATTCAGTTTTTACACTATACAAAACGCTAATTCTAACTAGCATTTAATTCAGTTTTTTCACTATACAAAATGCTAGTTCTAACTAGCATTGTCCTTCAGCCTAATTATTATCAAAGTTTGTTCTTCAACCTAAAAATGAAACTTGTTGTCCTTCAGTCTAAAATTTTTTCAAAGTTTGTCCTTATGTCTGTTTTCTACTAAAAATTATAATGCATCACTTCTTACATTGAACATTAATATCCTTGTTAATCTTGGATGGAAAACTAAATTCACATTTTTACCTCCAACGTGTGTTCGCTTAAGCGTGGAACCTGATAATGATTGATCGGTTTGACCGACTCATAGATTGCATTTACGAACTTGGGTTTCTCAACTGTGCTAAGTTGGAACTTATATAAAAGGCAATTATTAGTTTATCTAGAAGCCACGGACTACAAGATTTGTACGAACTGTTACGAAAAATTCACAAATAAAATAAAATAAAATAACACGGACAGCGTTCCAAAACAAAGATGCATAAAATGAAAAGAACTCTTGATATAGTAAAATAACACTGTATAAATTGATGAATGTATACATATCTATGAGCATTTTTCTTAGCAAATGTATATGTTACACAGGATTAGTTTCCAGTATAGTCCTCTGCCAATCTTACATATAAACACCGCCCGTTCATATTATTTTCTTACAAAAAAAAATGTGAATGAGGTTAAAACTGTAAAGGAATGAAGGAAGCAATTGTTACAACAAAATGGTTTTGTTCTAATAAATCAAACACCAGAGTATAGATATTAGCAAGGATAATGCTTTCAACATTGTAATATCCGTTTTTATGGCAGAGTTTAGTGTGTGAGCATCAACACTGTAGATTTTTCCTGTCTTGTCATCCTGAATTTTAATGCTTGACGAGCCTGAAAATCCATTGATAAATTAATATATTGGCAAAAGTACTTGCATACTCCATGCACAACATATACGCTATGTGCGTACACATGTAAAGATGGCATATATAATGCATACATGTATATGTTTACATATGTATCTAAGTGGGCATGTGCATGTATTTATATGCGCGTGTGTGTGTATATTTGGATGTTTAATTCCCCCTATCATGTACATCCGCTTCACAGATTTTCAGGCTATTATGAAATTTCTAATCACCTCAATATCGCAAATTAATCTGAATCGTCGAAAATTTTTTTTTTTTTTTGACCGTTCGTTTGAGAGCGTTAAACATCTTGAAATGATCCAAAATTTTGTGAAAATGATTTATATGATCAAAACTTGATACAACAAAAAATCTAAAAAATTCAAAATAGGTAGATCAAAAAAACTAACAACGAAATTTTGGGATGATCATGCCAGAGGGGATCTTGATCCACCCTCCCTCCCTCTATCTATACACACACGCATGCGGCGCGCACAGACATATGCGTGTGTAATTTCAATAATGCGTATTTATGCACATATGTTAAAATATATGTATCCTAGGATTGCATTAATTTGGATGGCAACCAATTATTCTCAAATAAATTAAGATTGGCCAAAATATTTCATTTGTTAGAAGAAATCTCAATGTTGCTTAAAATTTGTATGTCCCCACCCAATATAGTTTGTCTTTTTTATTATATTTTTAAAATATGATGCCTAACTGGGTTTACATACATGCCATTGTTACAATAGCTTGGTTCTATTGTGCACTTCAAGTATATTGTTTATTTTGTATTGCGTGGTGCACTAGCAACTGAGTATCTTTTACTGCATACCACTTTGAGAAATACACATTTTTTAGGGGGAAAACAGATAGCTTTAGCAATTTTGAACTAAACTAGAAAGATCAAAGAGTAAATGTTGTGATAAGAAGCTTACAGTTATAATCGGTCCAACCTATAACTTCATTCTCGAGATCATAAATAACTAGCTTATTTGATAAGGCCAAATCTGCACATAAAAACATTAGATAGTTGAATGAAACAAAGGATGCATATATAATCTAGAATTTCAAATCAATCAAAATCTTTCTGAAGAGAAAGGAAGGTGGAACTGGAGTGTTCAATTGAATTTTCAGACGTTAAAATTTTGACCGGAAATCATCACCAGCATATGTATGAGAAAGGCAAATAAGAATTATTAACAAATGTATGAGAACAACTAAATAACGGTAGAAGAACGATGCTAAAAATAACTATTAACCAAAATAATAATATATAATTAAACTGACAGATCGAGAAAAAAGGTTAACGGACTATATACCTCCTAACAGAACTCTATTTTTTCCATCATTTGACTGCACTCCTCCGTTTTGCCAACCAACACACCAGACATCAACCTACAAAAACAAAGTAAGTTGGTATATTGTTCAATGATATAATATGTTTGATAAATTACGAGTATAACCAAAATCAAATTACTTAAGAAATCTCGAGCAAAAATATTAATGCAGAAGATGAAATTGTATCTGAAAATGAGTGACAGTGTAGTTGCACGTCAAAGATATGCATACATGTTTGTTACCAACAAAAATAGAATGGCTTGTATCCAAGACTGTTTCACGACATATTTTTTTTATATAAAAAGACGTCCAGAACAGTAAACATTTAAAATGAAATACACAAGGCATAACGGTTAAGGTGCACCACTTACATCATTATTGAAGAAATAATCGTGAGGTTGTACTTTTAGTGTAAGTGACTTCTCAAAATGTAAAGTAACGAGTGGAAAGCCATCATCAACACTGCAATAACAAAAAAACATTAACCAACCGTGCAATATGTTCAACTATACAAACTAAAATAATTCTATTGCACATGTAGTGTAATAGGTTCTATTCTATATTTGAGATTTCAGTTACAGATATCCTTTGAACACAAGGCTAGGTTTTAGATTTGTTGTTTTCTAGAGGACTACAATCTTAAATACTGATTTCATCATGTGATAAGGGGCAATACTGGCATCATAATATATAAAACCAGCATGCAACTATACGTCATAGGGGTTACTAGTTCAAAGTTATTCTCCAGGATTATTGAATAGCAATGGACATTGAGCACTAGGTTCCATGCTTCAATCATTGTTAAGTAGCATTTTGATAGTAATATCTAATAGGAAAGCTTAAATGGAACACATCCAAAAGCAGTAATGAAGTTCGAGACTGAAAAGTTGGAACATCAAAAGGATGATATAGTATAGTAATTTGATGTTCATAAATAAAACATACAGTGAAAATACGAGTTGAATACAAAAAATAAATTTAGTTTATTCAAGATATACATAAAATCAAACCTGTTAACATATAAAGGAAAAGGAAAAGCGAATTGGATGAATGACATCATCGCAGTAGCATTTTAGGGGAGAAATTAAATCGATAAGGAGAAAGAACAAAATATGACTTTTCCCGTTAGCAAAAATAAAATTTTATTACATTTGTATCCTTGTGAAAAACATTTTTTTTCCTTTTTATACAGAGAAATATGATTAAATTTTTTGTGGTCTTTAAAATTTAAAAAAAAAATAAAAAAATTGAACGTTACGAGTTGATTTTTTTTCTCTCAAAATTATAAACTATTTATTTTTATTTATTTTAAATATTATATTTTGAAACTTAAAAGTCAATGTTAATTGTTTATTCAGCTTTAGATATTAAAATTCATATCTTAAATAATATAAAGTTAAATGTCAATGGTATTTGGCAAATAAATAGTATTATAACAATATAACCAAAATTACCATTTCCCTTATCAATGATACCACTCTTTTAGTTCTCCCCTTAACCAATTATGCCCCTTGCACAATTACTTTTTCCCTTTAACAATCATCTAGATAAATACCTTTCGGAATATTTGAAACATCGAAAATCCTGAATGCTGACAAAATCCATATTCTGATAGTTGGCGAAAATCTATAAATGATAATGGTAATAGAATAAGCCTACTGTGATACAAAAACGTGTAATACTTTTAACGGAAACAAACATTACCTCATTCATTAACTGCTTGTATAATGAATCGGGAAGATAAGCTAAGGTTGTACCACTATCGATTATTGTACCACTGTTTTCTCCAGGTTCAAGCATATCAGTTGGTAACTGAAGAAACTTACCACCAACATCAATAGACTTCAAAATAACATTGTAATGCTGCCTATAATAATCAAAAGAAAACATTTACGTTGCAAGAAGTGAAATTTATATTAAAAATAAAACTTGAAATGAAATGTTGCAAACAAATAAAAGATGAGATTCCAGTAGCATTGAATGGTTCTAACAGCTAATATGGGTAAAATTTACTACATTATTAAACTAGCATGCCATATCAACAAATTTTGTTGCAGTGTTAACTAAACTTCTAATATTGTGTTAATATTCTCACTCTCAAATTTAAAAATCCACCATAAATACTAAACTTGTGTTGATTAGTATTCGACTAATTTTAGTCTTGATACTAACGTGGTCACATACTGCTCAGTCACCAACGGTGTAGTCTGTACTTTAGGCTGAACCACGTGGCCAATTGCAAAAATGCCACCTCCATTATAAGTATCCAAGCAATGAGCAAATTCTTTTTTCACTTTTCCAGCAGCAGCCAATTGTGAAATCATTGAAGTATTTGATTGCCCAAAACCAAGTATACCATCAAGTGCTTCATTTGAAGAACCTAGATCGCCTGACTGCACAGATCCGCACCTACACAAATGAAGTATTAGCAAAATCAACATAACAATTAAAATTGTGATATGTAGCTTATAGATGTAAAGAGCTTAGGACCACTTAAAGTCAAAATCAAGTAAAATGTTTGGCAAACATTAATGAGTATTTCGGAATAGAGCAAAGTACAGTATTATTAATACAGGGACAATGTGTCTTTTTGAAATGACAAAATTGTCCTTTTTAGCTTCTATTACTCTGCTTCTACGACTAATGTCCATATTTTCAACCTTCCAACTAACAATATTCATTTCACTCATTATTTTTTGCTTTTATTATGATGTTTCGTTTATTGAATTATCTGTACATATATCTGTAAACACTTTCAATTCACAAAGGTTATTACCATTATTAAGTATACGTTTGTAATTTTAAATAAAAATCATATATGTGAACCAAAATTAATAGTAATTGAAATTACACAGATCGTTGCATTATTTGGTAGTCTGTTTTAAAATATTTTTTATATTTTAATATATTATTGAGTAAACTTAAATTTAACGTGTACATATAAGTACATCATGCATGTACGTATTCTAGCATTAATAACTGCTATAATTTTCCACTAAGTTAAACGATAGAACTTCCTAATATAAAGCGCAATAAAAATAGCCAACAGTAAAAATAAGTTGACATTATAAAACTTCCTAATATGAAGCACAATATCTCAAATGCATCTTCACAGGAAATACTGTACATATACGTACATCGTGCATGCAAGTAATCTAGTATTAACAAATGGTTTAATTTTCCACTAACTTAAACGGGCACAACAAAAATAGCATACAGTTAAACTAAGCAGATATTACAAAACCTCCCAATATAAAGCACAATATCTCAATGCATCTACACAAGAATGACAATATGCAACTCACACAAATCAACCAGGAAAGAATAACTTGAATTGCTTGTTAAATGTCATCTAGTCTGTAGACCATCCAGTCAAAAAACAGATATTTGCAGTGAGAATACATTACAATGATTGACCAATGAATGCTTACCCAAAAATAATACTTGCATTGGCTGGAATAGTGTGGTGATCACCTGAAACTTGATTGTATGTTACGGAATCAGATACGAAAAATCCATTACTTGAGCTTCCATCGCCATATGTTACTTGATATCCACACGGTGTGCCACTGGAACATCCAGCACCCTCACCTTGATATAGCATAGTACAAAAATTGTCATCACATCCTACCGATTTCGCCGTAGATGAACTTTTTTGATCATAAAGTGTCAGCTCTATCTACGTGTGAAAAAACAGTTATAAATACAATAGATTATGACAGATGAAATCAAGAATCGTACTGGCAGATAAAACACACCCCGAGGTTGCTCTTTTTAGGGCAATTCCTGCAGGAAATGCAATTTACCCATAATATATCACTTCCCGTGTCGACCTGCACGTAGTAGTTCTTGGAAGGTGTCCCTATACCTATCTGAGCATAGTACAACCTATAATATCATCGGAAATTTATAAGATGGAAAGTGGGAAACTTAACTTTCAGAATATTACCATTTGTAACATCTATTAATTAGCTATGTTTATTGAGACTGTCAGCGTTAGCCAACTTAAATTCCCATTTAATGTTTAATATTAAAATTACATACGAAAAAAAATACATCATGTCTTATCACTTATACAAATGATCCAAAAAATAAATAAAACCATAACCCTAAATCATGCAATGAAATCTCTCAACTCTTAAATATCTTCTGGAGAATAACCCGCATCAGAAGGAAGACTCTAAGTATATAACCTAAATATTGGTCCATTTGTAACAATTGTACTTGAATTGGATAAATAGCTCTTGATTATAGTGAGGCGCAGGGACGAAACTGTAGGAGAGGGGGGGGGGGGGGGGCAAGTAGGAGCCCTCCCCCTCCCCCTCCCCCTCCCCAAAACCTTGATTTGAAAATTCTTTTACACACAAAATTTTGTTTTGCCGGCCCAAGCCCCGTTATGCAAAAATTACTACTTTTAAGGCATTTTCATTGATATTTATACAGTGATTTTGTCTAAAAATTGATTATGTGGAACTTTATAGGTTGAAATTAAAACAAATTTAGCGTAAATTAGTATAAAAAAGATTTTACCCCCCCCCCCCGGATTTTTTTTGGGGGGGGGGGGGGGGGTTTGGGGGGGAGGCGGTGGGGTTCATAGTTTCGTCCCTGGTTAGGCATATCAAAAGTGTGTTTTATTAACAGTTACAATTACTGCGTGTTCTTCAATATGATGTGTCCATGTGTTAGGTTTATTAGGATATGCACAACAGCGCATGTGCATGGATAACTTAAGATTAGTCCTACATGTAACTCAAAATATGGTCCACATCATTAAAGCTGCTACTTAAATTTGTTTCCAATTAATGTTGAAATTGATAGGTCAGCGCTATTGATATAAACAAGCCATACGCTAGCTTCTACTAACATTGTATACAAAACTTTGCAAAAGAAGAACTAGGACAAACCAGCATTAGGCATATACGCTAAAAAAATGAAGACTAATATGTACATTCCAAGTCATTCAATAAAAACAAGCATCGGTTTATGCCAAGGCAATAACATTATTACCCTAGAAAATCAAAACCTACCTACGAATTGGTGCTTCAAAACTTGGAATTACATTCATTACGTTTGGAAGTTCGGATTTTTTTTCTTCTTTCCTGTAACTTAATGGGTTGCTTTTAAACGTATACATGAGCAATTGAATCAACTTCCAAAAACAAACCCAAATTAATAAAATACAAAATAACCACCATAAAATTCAAAACTTTCAATCATAATGTAACTCCAACATAGCAATGAATAAAATCCCTCGAGAAGATAAAAAGTTACCCAGCTTCAGTAGGAAGGCCAATGCCGCCAAGAGGAAGATCTACAGCTCCACCGCTTGAAGCAAGAACCCTACCATGGCGACGCGCATCGTGATTTCTAAGATCTGACATCGATCTATGCTTATTTTTGTATTTCCGCTCTACTTTGAACACCCCAGTAGCATCATTTAAAATTGGAAAAAACACCAAAACGATTATCAACAGACAAAAGCTCCATCGTCTAAGAAATTGAAATCCCACGAAAACCATATTATTATTTTCTGTAGTTTCTTGAATGCATGAAAGAAGAGAACAGAAAGAAGGGGAAGAGAAAAATAATTTTATGATTTTTGAACAAAAAAAATTATATACGAGAAATTGACGGTGAAATTTATATTTAAAATCTGAATTTAGTAATTTTATTTTTGGATAAAGACGCGTAAATGGGCCAAGTATGGAGTGTATTCCAAGGTTTTTTTTTCCCATGGCAAATATAATCTGAATTTTGTTATAATATATGTAAATATATAAATAGTGAATATGCTATATACTGTTTTGTATTTAGTCACACATCGTGAGATTATTTTACCCAAGCTCCTAGGCCTCTATATAAAGGTGCTAATGTAATGTAAATAGATAATCTATTCTCAGGAATAAATAATGTCTCTTGCCTCTCTCTCTAATGGCTTCTTATTTTTTTATTCTATAACACGTTATCAGCACGATCTATACAGAAAAAAATGGATCTACCATTGTGATAATTCATGAAATCATATCTATTCTTTTCCAGATGCAATTATAGATCTCATAACAGTAAGTCATTTTCTGATGATTTAATCTTCCAAATCATTTTTTTTATATCTCATTCCATTCTAGATCTACTTCTTTAGATCTGAATATGTTGTCTTATTTTTTTAAAATTTTATTATATTAGTCTTATAATTTTAGATCTTATATAGATCTAAACTTTGAGATCTGGTTCTTATTTTATTAGTTATTATATTTCAGATCTAATTTTTTTTTTTGCTATTTTTATGATCTTATTATATTGTAGATCTCAATATCATACTTATTTTTATGTTTTTTAGTTCATTCATTTTGGAATGCAAGTTTGAACTTGACAAAATTTGATATTGTTGATTAAAGCAAATTTTTTGAATTTGATTGTATTTAGTTTGGACATGCATTTGAGAAATCAAACATGGTTGGTAAATGGGGTTTTCATTTTGAAAACCTTTTGATTTGATTTAGATTTGAATGAAGACTTTGGAAATTATTTTGATATATGATTTATATTTCCAGAAGAAATATTTTATTGTTTCTAAGAGAAACAAATATAAATATAATACGTATCTAGAAGATCGTATTAAGTGAATGGAAACATTAGTAAAATCTTACATGATAAGCTTAATATCTTCCAATGTTTCCTTTAAAAAAGGGGAAAAGAAAATAATAATTGTCTCAAAATAAAGAACCAGAAGTTCTAACTAAAAAAAAAAGGATTATATATCAAAACTCAAATATATAAATTTGAGATGTGAAGCTTTGAATTATTAGAAAATCTAATTCAGATTATGGTAAATTTCAATTGCAATCAAACCTGAAGTTTGATAATGAAAATCAAGTTGTACCATTTAGGATCTAAAGTACTAAACAAAGACTTTTTTTTAAAAGTAAAATTGGAACCTGAAGTTCTAAAAATATTTGACAATGGTATTAACTACTAAATCAAATAAATGTATAGAAACTTTCACTCCAGAAGTAATGAAAATAATATATTAAAAAGAAAATCTCCAAAAGAGATTTGTTGATATATTTGGTGTTTTTACTCAACCAAATAAATATATAGAAACATATCTACTCTTCTACTCTCTTTCTTTTTAATTAAAAATAAGGCATTCTAATAGGAAGTTTATTTCCTAATTTTTTTTTCCTTCTTCCATGCATCCAATCACTTTTCAAAAGGTAAAATATAATAGATCAAATATAATAGATCTGAAATAATCTTAATTTCCTACATTTCTAAAATAACTTGTGTTGCTTTGAAGATTTACATATTTGTTTTGATATATTTGGTAAAGAATTATGAAGTTAGTTTTCCTATGAAAGTAATAATGATTTGGATCTGAGATTTATAGTTATTTATGATTATGAATAACATGGATAGATCTGAGATAATTTTGTTTATTTAGAAATTCTGATTATTGGGAAATAAAGTTTCGCTTTAAGATATTCATTTTAATTTTATTATTGAGTAATATTGAACCTATATTTGAGATGAAATTATGTTACTTTGAGTACTGTTTGTTCAATTAGTTCATATATTTATAATGAAATTATTTTGCTATGACAGTAGTTATATTCTGAAGCACATAAAGGTTAATTGTAGTTATTTTTATCACAAATGAATTAACTGCAAGTGTTATGGTAATAAATTAAATCATTTATTGTCATAAATGCATTAAATGCATTGATTATTGTAAATTAAATGACGTTGTATGTTTGTGTTTGGAATAAGAATAGACGTATGATTTACTATTTGATGTATTTATTTTGACAAGTAATGTCTGTTGTAACGGAAAAAATAGGTTTAACAACAACTCAAAGGAATTATTTTAATAGAAGTTGTATAACTCAAAGTCCAAGGCCTGAAGTCTGGAATTATGAAAAGATTTTCTGACAAACTTTACAAGCTCGAATTATTGTCAGTATTTTTTTTAAATTTGTCAAAATGTACAAGCTTCTAAAAAAAGGCAGTTTACACAAAATTTGAGAACCCGAAGTTCATAATAAATTAGTGAACTTGAAGTTCATGAATTAGAAGCTCGAAGCTCTATTGAAATTGTGTAAAATGATAAGGTTGTACTTCTTGAAGAAGTTAAAGGAAAATAATATATTATCATATGAGATAATAATGCTGCATTCAAGAGATTACAAAAATCTCCAAATGAGTTATACCTTACCTTATATCTTCATATTTATATTATATTAACCAAATATCCTGAAGATATTGTGTTATATGATATATCAAACATCATTGGATGTGTGTGTATTAATCTCTTGAAAAGATGTTTTAGAGATTTATTTATATTTATATTGCAAAATATAACATCCCAGAAGAGATGTTATAGATATTTTATTTTTGTTACATTGCAATTCCTTAAAAGGAAATACTATATTCCCCGAAGGAATAATGATATAATTTTTTTTTTTTTGAGTAATAACAACAATTTATCGAGAGAAAAAAATGATATTGTATACCAATGTTACACTCCAGAAGTAGTGGTTTTATCTTTCGCATCTTACTTTCATTTGGTGCATCTAATTTTGTTACTGTATTTAAAGTCTGATATGTCATTTCAAAGATAGTTACAAAAAAAAAAAATTCCAGTAGGGATGTTTTATGTTATTGTAAAGGTAGTAATTATGTAATTTCTACAAATAGAAACATTGTACATTGATATGACATTCCAATAGTACATATATATATATATATATATATATATATATATATTTAGAAGAGATATGTTCACTCCAGAAGTAGTGATAATAAAATATCCCTAAAAGAGACTAATAAATTAGGAAATGATAACATATCTCTAGAAGAGATTTGCTTATATGTTTGGTAATTTTATTAAACCAAATAAATGCATATAAATTTGATTATAAAGGATCCTAATTTAGTTTAGATTAGATCCTAAAAGTTTGAGAACTATACATACGGTCCTGAGGAAATCTGTATCTGTAACATTCCAAGTATCCAGAAGATACTATTATTATTTTTGCTGTAATTTTTTTTTTACAGAACTCTCAATAGAGATGTGTAGAAATGTCTATACGCAATTAAAATTATTCCTTGATAAGTAATCATAATTAGGTTCAAAACTGATATTTGAGATATAATTGAGGAATAAACTTAACAACTTGAAGTTGTGTGTATATTTTATTCGAACCAGAAGTTCGATATGGTTTCAAACCAAATGTTTTGAAAATTATCATGCTGTTTTGACAGGTTTGCATTGACATTGATTTATAAATAGAAATTAATAGTTTGGATCCTTGTAATAGTTTGTTCTAAAAATCACTAATTCAAATGAGAAAGAATATGAAAATTTTATAATATATATGTGATACGTGGACGCACGTATACATCCATATATGTAAATATTTAGCTAACAACCTGAAGTTTGTTATAAGCTCATCTTATAGATTATGCATAGACATTATTTAGTAATTTAAAATTCAATCAACATAAATGTTGAATGACCTGAAGTCATGTATGTGTTCAAATGATCTACACGATAAGTAAATTCCTCCAATTGCTTGGATCAATGAATGAGAACAAACTCTAATAATCAATATCAATTGAATGCATCTTATAAAAGAATTATCCTCCTATTATTAATATGTATGATGTATTTGCTAGTAGCAAAATCATAATGGATCAAAATGAGAGTCCAAAAATGATTATTATTTAATGTGACAATGTTTGTCAACATTGAGGGAGAGGATAAAGGGATACGAGCTCATTTTGATCATCAGTGTTAAATATTTATTAAAATATACAATGACGCAAAATATTATCAATATTATCCCTAGTAGACTTTCTCCAATATAGACTTGAATCTCTGAAGGATCAAAATTTGTAAACCACATCTGAAATATGGTTCAAAAGTCAGTTCAAAATATTTTTGGAGTAAGTAATAAAGATGCCAAATAAAGGAGGTGAGTGTTCTTGAAGAAAGACTTAAGAATGCTCTGAAAGAGATCCATGACATGATTCTCAAATAACCCTAGAAGTGGGTAAGGTACCTAAAACATGATAATTAAAGAGATCTCAATAAATCATGTCTAGAACTGACAAGAAATAATCATCGATAATAAATTTATAAATAATAAAGCGCTTATGTTTATAAATGGATTAAAGATCCTGGATTAGATAAAAACATGATTGGCCATCATGAAATTCTCCTTAATAAGAAATCTGAACTTGTAGTCCGCAAAGTACCAAAAGTACTTGAAATGCTTAATATACCCCGAAGGTATAAATATGGTTTAAAATCATATTAAATAATGAAAATATACAAATTCCTGAAGAATATAAATAACTTTCATTGTTATAAAGAATGCAAAGAACAAGGAGAGTAAATTTCAACCTACTTTTAAGTATTGTTGTAATGAAAATCTTGATATAATTCATGATGAGTAGATTACTTCCTATTTTTAAGTATCGTTGTAATGAAACTCTTAATATCCATTGAAGTGGTAGTTGCGATATGCAAATACTTATTAAAGTATACAAACTTCTGAAGAATATATATAACTTTTTGTAGTTATAAAGAATGAAAAAGACATGAAGTGTAGATTACAAATTTCTTCTAAGTATTGTTGTAATGAAAATCTTGATACATCAAGATGAGTAGATTACTTCCTGCTTTCTAGTAATGTTGTAATGAAATTTTTAATATTCATGAAAGATGTATAGTTGCAATGCGCAAAACTAATTTGAAGCATAAAAATGAAAGCACATGAAGTGTTTTTCATAAAAGTAGCATACAAATGCATAAAATGCAAACCATATTTGGAAGAAACAATCTTAGAAAATTTGATTGTATCAAAGAAAACTATTAATAAATTGTATTATGAATGAGATACATATTTATGGATCCAGAAGTATCTATAACCAATTTAAGTTATCGAAAGACGAATATGAATTCAGAGGAAAAATTAAAATCAGGGGGAGAATTCATAAATATTTTATAATGCACTCTTTTTCCTTAACTAAGATTTTTCCCACTGGGTTTTTATTAGTAAGGTTTTAACGAGGCATTATCTTGATCCAGAAGTATCAACTCCCTAGTAACATTTGAAATAAGCTATAATGTACTCTTTTTTCTTATTTAAGATTTTTCCCACTGGGTTTTTCTTATTAAGGTTTTAATGAGGCATTATCTTGATCTAGAAGAATCAAACGTCTTTTCAAGAAATAACATCTCAAATATGTTATTTAAGTTAAATTATATTTTTATCATTGACTAAGGTTTTTCCCATCGGGTTTTCCTTTGTAAGGTTTTTAATGAAGTATTATATTGATCCAGAAGTATCAAACTCTATCTGATGCAATAAATTATTGAAATATGACATACTATATTGTACTTTTTTTCCTTCACTAAGATTTTTCCCATAGGGTTTTACTTAGTAAGGTTTTAATGAGGCATTAGTTTGATCCAGAAGTATCAAGCTTTATTTAAAGAAATAAGAAAATAAAATATGTCATTGTACTCTTTTTCCTTCACTAAGATTTTTCCCATTGGGTTTTTCTTAGTAAGGTTTTAATGAGGCATTATTTTGATCCCGAAGTATCAAACTCTTAGAAGGAATATCATTTTCAGTATGATATTTATGAGTTCACAAGTTGTACTCTTTTCCTCTTTCAAGGTCTTTCCCATTGGGTTTTCCTTATAGAGGTTTTTAATGAGGCAACGGACAATATCTATATCCAGTGAATGGATAAATGCAAGCAAGATAATAATGAGGGGGAGCAATCATCATAACGTTTCGAAACGGATAATTTCTAGTTATCTGAGGATTCAAGATTTTGAAGACGCATATTCAAGGGGGAGTGTTATAATATGTGTAAATATAAATAGTGAATATGCTATATACTGTTTTGTATTAGTCCCACATCGTGGGATTAGTTCTACCCCAAGCTCCTAGGCCTCTATATAAAGGTGCTAATGTAAGGTAAATAGATAATCTATTCTCAGGAATAAATAATATGCCTTCTGCCTCTCTCTCTAATGGCTTCTTATTTTCTTTATTCTATAACAAATTTAGTAATTTTATTATAGTATGCTTTCATCCATTATTCAAATGCAAATTATTTGTCCAACTTTAAAATATTAAACTTTCAAATTTGCGGACAATACATAGTATGTTTTCTTTTCAAAATGATAATATGTTTTCAGACACTTTAAATTTTTAAAAGAGTGAAAACTAAGTAGACATAGAGCTGTCAATGGATATCTGAAAAATCCAAAATTCGTTCGCATCCGCATCCACATCCGCATCCGAAAAGCGGATAAATATCTAATATCCAGAAAAACGGATGCGGATGAGGATGCGGATACGAAGACATCTGTATCCGAAAATTATCCATCCGGTTTTTGTCAAGATTATAGTTCAAATTAAGTATATTTTAATGCAGTGAAAGATATTCATTTATTATTTTATTAAGTTGGTAATTTATATCATATGCATTTAATGTTTATTAATTGTTTCAAACTATTTTTAATCATCGTATTTGTTAATTTATAACACTTTTATAATCAATAGTATGAAGAAAAAAATATGTTAACTAAAATTTTCATTTTATAATTCTAGATTTATCGATGATTAGCGGATAGGGGATAATTGTCTGATATCAGTCCATATCCACGGATGCAGATATCCGATATCCAAAAATAATTTCGGATGCGGATGCGGGTAGATGCGGATATGACACTATCCGTATCCGAAAGCATCCGTTGACAGGCCTATGTACACATCAATCTTCCTAAAACTTACTAGTGTATAACTCGTGCATTGCATACGGTGTTTTATAAAAATAGTTTTGTAATCACATTTAAAAAAATTGAATTTATTAAGCAATATTATATGGTGAATTTATTAAAATAATTGAGTTGTGTACTAAAGTTATTATTAAGTATGTTTTTTTTTATGATTTATGTTTTTTCATATTTATGTAAAAAAATTGTCAAATTTATATATTATAATATAATGAGTTAAATATTGATTTTTTATTTTTTAGCTTTTAGCATTCATCAAGAAAATAAATAAAAGTTAGTATTCTTAACTAATTTTAAAATTAATAATTTTACAAATTTCAACATATTTATATGCATAGACTTTGAGTCTCTTATAGTTTTTAGTGCATTTGTTTAAAAGATATATAGATTGAATTTCAAATATTGCTTGTAATGTTCAAAGAATACCTATAATGTTGATGAATTTGTATGTTTTATGATTTAAAGTTTTTACAGTAGTATTAACATCATAAGTAACTATATTACATTATCAAAGGGATAAATAAAACATTTATTTAATGACTAAAAGGAATGTCGATTAAAAGAAGTGTTACAAATCATGTTCTTATTTCAATTATGTAAAAATTAATAATTTGGTTTTTTTAAACATTATTTCGTACCTTGATAATTTTAATTTATAACAAAAAAATTTAAAAAATAATTAACATCTGCCTCAGAAAGGCAATAAAATAAAAAAGAAAAATATTTCGAGTCAAAACATTGTATAAATTTATCCATTTTAACATAAATTATGAATATACATAATTAAATTTTAACATTTTCACAAGACATATTAAATGAAATTATTATTATTTTTCAAAATTCTAAACAGTAATATTCATCACTTATCATTGATGTGGGGCCATTCTTAACGGTTTTTCTATTAATGATAAAGAATTCACTTATTGTGCCAAATTTAGAATGAAAAAAAAACGTATATATGTATAATAAGATATCTGTATTAGAAAGAAAAAATTGTGTGTGTATTCATTTGCAATGAAACACCGACTTTAGAAAGAAAATTTATGTATATTTTCCATTGTAATAAAGTAATAATTTTAGAAAGGTAAAGTTGAATGTAGAATAATGTGAGAGAACAAAAGATAATTTTGTAAATAACCGTGGAATTTTATGTTATATGGACATAGATGAAATATTAGTTTTACAATTTTTATCAGCATAAGCATCATATATAGTTCATTGAATTGTATTTTTTTATGACATATTAAACCAAATAATAAACGTTAGTTAATTAGATTTATTTTAAAAGTTTAGGTTTTAGATCACTTGATTAATTTAAACACATGAACTTGGATGTAAATAATATGATAATACTTGGGTTTTTTTAAATAATTGTAAAAATTATATATTTAAATGTAAAATGTTAATGGAGATAGATAATAGAATTTTTAATGATTATAATTATAAAAGGTTATTTGGATTTGAAAATAAAATATTCAGAGAGAATTACGGAGAGAGCAGGAAAATCCCTGATTTAATGAAAAGGCAGAAAATTCTTCTTCTTTATTATTATTTAATAGATTTGTTTTACATCCTCCTTTTTTAGAACTATTTTATACATCGCTCTACTTTATAGTTCTTTCTCTTTTACATCTTTCATTTTCAAATTTAAGAGCAGCTGCTAAAGAGTGTATTGCATGTAATTATGAATTATGAAAAATGATAACTTGAGCACGTATTAAGATTAGTAAAATCATCTAAATACCTCCCTGAATTACACCTTATTTTCTAACAACATAGATATATTTTATAAAACAAAATTGGAGGACCTAAAGCTTAGTTTTTATAATTGTAAGTATGTATGAAAAAATTTCCCTTTAAAATATAGTTTATTTTGAAATATGAAGCAGAAATTTTAATCGAATATTCTGTTATTCCAAGTAGGAATGACAACTAGATCCATCAAATCAAATCCATAAACGGTCTATCGTGTTTCGATTTTGGTCTCGTAGTTTCAAACTATGCATTGTAAAATCTAATCCAACCTTAGGTTCATTTTGACTTAGATTCAAATGTGATTTGACGATAACACTAATTGATGTTTATATTTTTGATGGAGTTCGTATCATGTCAATTTAGATTTATGAGTATTTATTTTGATTGTCAACCCTTATTTTGGAAAATACTAAACCATTGAATTGGTAGAGTTAGAGGTACACCTTAGGGGCAATTATGTAATTTTTTACATATATCTAACTTGATAACCAATATTTTCAAAAAATAAATGTTTTCTTTGTATTATATACTTGATGTAATGTGTTATATTAATTGATTAATTTAATTAAAAGTATATTTAATAGAAAATCTATAAATGATATGTTTTGTGATAGCAATTACAAAATGTGTAACCATAAGTAATTTATCATAATGAAAATAAATATACCATTTAAATATTCGTAGTCAAGATGTATCAAGACTGGATATCGATACATCCGTTGAGACTAGAGTATGTAACACTCTCTAAATGTTGGGCAGTGTATTACTCATAGCTACTAGGGGATACCAAGGGTTTATATGCTGATAGTTATTGGATAACTATGGAATAACTTACTCGGTAGTTTTCTGTTTGTTAATATAATTAAGGTCAAACAGAAAATATCGATGTGACTAATTTACACAGTTCTCTCGCCTTGAGAATACTGCTAATCTTCAATGGGGAAGCTTTGCTTTGATTATAGTTCAATCGTGGCACGACGTCCATCAAACGACTATAGTTGGATCGAGTGAAAGCATTAAAAGTGAAACACTACTCAAAAGAGGATTTGTCTTCTCCGTTATATGAGTTTGGTATCACAGTCAACTAATATCAACTCAAAGTCAAAGTCTCTGACCAAAGCAACTCGGTCAATAACCATTGTTATTATTAATGTAGAATATGCTGGTATATGATTTTTGTTTGATAATAATAAACATATATATATATATTCATTCAAATGTATTTGTTATTGTACCATTTTATTTTCACATAATTAAATAAATATTTGCTAAATAAAATAAATAATACTGAATTTAAATTCAAACAGATATTTTATTCAAACAAATATTTTATTACAATTTTTGAATAGTACAAAATTTGAGCTCTCACTATATATACAACATTTCAAAATACAACTTCAATTACATTTCAATTTACACAACTTTCCTTACTAATTATCACTCATTCACTCATCTTTGTTCTTCAACTGTATTCTAATTTGTACCCAGCATCTGAATTATCTGCAAAATAAACACTGACGCAGTAAAATTGAAAAAGAAATATTTTTACGGTGTAAAATAAAATGTGTTTTTGAAAATATTACTTGCCTTGGTTATTTGGGTTGTTCGTCATCATTTATTTTGTGAATTCATCTATGCATAGTGTATCACTGTACATGCCACAAGGTCCTGCACGTCGATATACACTTGATAAAACTACAGGGACATGTAAGCACAAGGTCGAACCCAACCAAAAGTTGGATTCAACTCAAGTACAAATATTCAAGTACAATACAAATAAAGTCACGTTATGAGCATAAGGTCAAACCCGAGCCGAGGCTGGATTTAACTCAGGTGCAATACAAAAATATCACCAAATTGTTGAGTACAAGTTCTCATGGAATAAGAGTCCAGAACCAGACCATGCTAACAAGTGCACATATGTGAAACACATGAGAACAGACTCGACGGCGAAGTCATCAAGCAATATGAAATGAAAACAACTCAATCATTTAAACTCAAAACAAGAGCAACACAACAAAATGAACCAGAGGTAGACATGACCATAATGTACCAAAAGCATGGAGATGACATTGATGTGCACATATTGAAACATTCACCAGACCAGAACCAAGGCCGATGGGTCAAGACAAAATGAACAATAGAGACTCAAGTGAAACAGTTCGGTACACATGAAGGACTGCTCCAAACAGAATGTACACAAAGACCACATAAACATATACACATATATGCACATATATATATGTATACTCATATATGAGTTCAAAGAATACAAAAGCGTCGGCATGAATAATCAGAAGCTCAAAGGCAAGCAAACGAGAAGCAACATGAAAACAAGTATATATGATGGTCAAGGGAAACAAAGAAACAACAAATTTAACTTGTATCAAAGGTAACAACAAGTTAATAAACAACCATGTATAAGTGTAGCCTCAACAGCGAAGAATTAAATGAACTCAAATGTCAATGGCACCAGGGCAGTGCAATATGTACAAAGGGCTGCAACAAGATTGAAGTATACATGAAGATCAACAAATAACAAAAGGTAAACAACAACCAAATGAAGACTCCAAGAGGAAGAAGTGAAGGCATGGAGGCAATCAAGTGTACAAGTGAAGATATCAAGTGCACCAGTACAACAAAACATATGCATATGGTCAGTGATATATGGCAACGTATATGGTCATATATGCAACAGTGAAAACATAAAGGCTCAAATCTACATAAGACCAGAATAATGCATATTGAAGCCTACAAGCAGTTCAACTCGAAGCAATACTCACATGTAGACTTCAAGATGAGCCAGATGAAAATCAAGCAGTGATGACACAAGTGCACCACACCAGATTAGTGCATATGAAAACAGGTGAATGCAACGCTTCAACCAAGACACAGTGTAGGCAAGCACACATATATACATGCACAAATACACATGTATACATACATACATACATACATATATATATATATATATATATATATGTATGTATGTATGTATGTATGTGTAGTGGAAACCAGATTCAATCCAAGCAAACAATGAACGATGATATACAACTGTTACAACATGAAGCAGAGTTTATAGATAAAAATCAATCAAATGATCAAATATTGTAGGTCGGACAATTTTCAAGGTAGCAGTTTCAAATCAAGTCAAAGCCAGGTGATAACGTTGATTGGATTAAAATGCCGAAGTCAAGACCAAAGTAAAATTGAATAAGTCATAGTCAGGTTCTCATCTAAAAATATTATCATGAATTCAAAGTAGTAGAAGTCAAACTAGAAAAGAACGGAACCAAATCCAAAGCAAATGCAAGCCGTGGTGACCAGGCAAGCATAACAGGAAAATATACGAATTGAAGAAGTCATAAAACATCACCAACATTCGATTACAAATCAACGGCCTAGCTAAATTATCAGACGATTTCAATTGAACGATAATTTAGGGTTTTATTCCCTATAAATACCATCTGCATCATCGGCGTTAAAAGTATCGAATTCAAGCATATCAACAAGAATAAAAAAGGAAATCACATACCGGAATTATTCAATTTGAACTCGCCAAAATTGAAGCAGCCATTTGCAAATCAAAGAGACGATCGGTCGATAAAGCAAGCAATGCAAAAACATCTATTCGATCGATCAACTAAAGTCGGCGTATTCAAATTTCAGAAACCCTAAATTATTCAAAGAGGAACAAGGAAGCGGCCATAAAATAAGAAAAGGGGAAGACCGGAGATTAACAAATATAAAAAGAAAAAGGACTTCCTTTTATTTTAATTTGGGCCGACATCTTTAAATTTATTTTGGGCTAAATTTTTAAATTAGGGTTTTTGTTTAGTTGTTTTTTGTAACAACCATGTATTTTGTGATTATTTTAATTGTATCTTTTAATTATTATTATTAAATTTCCCGATTTAAAAGCTTTATTTTATTTATTAAAATGAATAAATTTTGTCATTTTAAATATAAATTTTGATTTGTATGTGAATTATAATTCCAAACATGAATAAATAGAATATTTTCCAGAAATGCGAATTTTGGTCAATATGGTCAAACTTTGACTTTTAAAAAAAAAATTGAATTTGAATTTTTGAATTTTATCTTTTATTATGAACATAAATAAAATTTTAAGTATACTGCTTTTCGTTTCGTTGGAATCCGATTAATATTGTGAAAGTTATGCTTTTTAAACCATTGTATATAAATTGTTTATTTAACAAAATTGTTTATTTTAATTTATATAAATAAAATTTTGTTTGTCATATCATGTTCTAATTTGTGTATATATGTGTAACATGACATGCTATGTATATATTTTATTTTTAAAACATTTTAAAATTAGTTATAATTTTCCAATGTTTATTGTATTTTGTTTACAATTTTAAATTCTAGTTTCAATATAATAAATTATTTTCTTTATTTACTTTTTATTTTTCCTAAGAATAATTGTCTATTTTCTTTTTCACTTTATTTTTGTTTGTCTTTTATTTTTATTTACTGAATTTTATTTTGTTTGTTTTGAATAAAAGAAAATAGAAATTTGAAGAGACAAAGGCTTTTCATTAGCTTGTCTTTTCATTTTATCTTTTCATTTCCTTGCTTTTGTCGTACATCTCTCATCCTGTAGCTGTAACAATCCGTAAATTTTCAGTAATTAAAATTGTTAAATTAATAAGATTTTTTTTAAATAAATTTGGAAGAAACAAAAATTTTGTAATTTAATAATGAAATGAATGCTAAAATGAAATACAACCATGGAAATTAAAGCTCAGTAGTAACAATTGAAATGAAATTTCGATTGATTGTGGTAATGTAAATTGTTATGCTAGGATATAAATTGAATATAAGAAAGCAAACATAACTATTGAATTAATTAATGAATTAATAATAATAAATAGTAATTGAATAAAATCAATGTCCTATAAGTAATTATAATATCGTTTGGAAATGATAACTTATAAAAGTATGATTAAGAGTTAGTAGCGACAATTAGTATAAGTTACCAATATATCTTAATCCATTAAACCGAATTAGAATCTATTGCAATATATATAAATAAAATATTTCTTTAATGTTAATTAAAGTAATATTTGAAAATAAATGTTAATATTATCCATAATAGAACAATTTGTTGAATTAAAAGATTGAGAATGAAGACTATCAATTTAATGGGATTTGAACTATAGTAATTGGATTTAATTGCAAATAAATGAAATTAAATATCTAAATATTATGTTAATTGAAATCAAGATGGAATTTGAGAATATAATGTTATAGATCATGGATCCAATGTTAATTATATCCATTTGACCATAATGAATTGAATAATAAGAATGAAAAGTAAATTCAATAGAATTATTGAGAATTTTATTTATAATTTCTGAATATAATGAAATTGAAAATTTAATGCCGAAATTGATGATTGGATCAACATTAAAGTGACATCTAAATTTGTCTAAATTAGTGTAAATGATTAAGAAATTTAAAATGATAAAAACTGTCAATTACAGGATTGAAACTGAAATTTTGATTTAATTATTAATTATTAATTTATTTAATTAATGTAAAAATAGCTATTTTGGCCACTGAATCGGATTACGACGAAACTAGTTTCATCGGATCTGTATCGGTGAATTATTATAGGATTTCAAGTTTCGTAGTGATCGGGCTTGTCGTTTGATCGTACGGGCTTGAAACGCCTTAAAATCAATTAAATTCAAATCAATTGAAATCAATTTGAAATAACTTGATTTTAGCATAACTTATTCATACAATGGAATTTGGACTTGAAACTTGTTTCATTGCGTTTAAAATATTTTAAAACATCTATTTTGATATATGGGTTCACCCAATTTTGCTCCGGAGTTGAAACGGGCTTTTCGGGCTGTTTTATCGTTCAACGTGTAAATCAATCTAGTCCATCTATTCTATCTTCAGCTTTGTATATATATATATACCACGTTATAAACCCTAGCCTATTTCTTATTCCTCATTTTTGTACGTATAATTTTATTAGCTCTTCCTCTTTCCAATGGCTGCAAACCCTAAATCCCAAAGTGCAATTTCAAATCAAATCCAAAGTCAAAATTTCAAACTCCACAATTTATGCCAAATTTTATATCAATCTAAAGCTCTCGAAGAGCGTAATCCTCTGGTACGATTCGTTTTTCAATTTGGTACACTGTTTGCCCACAATTCGCGAATCAATTCACGGCCGTTCGTTGGGCTTTGATCAACTTCAGTGGATTGTCTAATCGGAGGTGCCATCGCGAGGGGGACACGCGTTGTTCATCGGTGCAGTTCGTTCGTCGAATCAACGGTTAAATCATCGCCAAATTTTCAATTAGGGTTTCGAAATTTTTGGCGGCGGCCGCCCCTTTTCGTGCGCGCGTGGGCGTCGCTGGCGATGGAAGCTTCAAGGCGGTGGTGACGTACCTCGGCGGCGGTGGCAGGACATTAGGCGGCGCGTGCATCAGAAATGCGGTGCATGCCTGCCAGCTGGAGTTGGTTCGAATGCGACGAGTAGCGGCCTATAGGGTTTTGTCTTCTGGAAGGTGACGTGGAGATAAAGTTTTGTTTATTTTTTTATTTATTTCTTTTGATTTTTATCATATATCTTCAAACGTACGTAACTCTCACGTACTAGGTCCGTTTTACACGTGGTTTTCTCCGCTATGTTCGTATTGGAATTCCGGACATTTTGACGCTGATTTGGACAAAATCTAAGACTGTTCAAATTTTAGGTTTAAATTGGATTTAATTCAACTTAGATTCAAAAGTTGAGTGTTTTAACCCACTCACAACTTCTAAAATTTCTTATGTGTGTTGAATTAATTTCTGATGTGATTAGAAATTTATTTATGGCTGTTTGGTATATTTTATCATCATTCCAGTTAAATTGAATTTATTGAATTAAATTGTTATTTAATTTATTATCGCATATAAACTGCCAGTTAAATTTTTATTTAATTTATTATTGAATACAAACTACCGGTAAATATCTGTTACTTATTATCTGTTCTATATTGATATTATTGTTTGAATTGGATGATGATTGTGATACATGGTTGATGATTGATATTGGATGAATGGATGTTGTATTTTATATTGTATAAACTGCAAGTGGTTATGCATCTTTATTTCAGTCGGGATTGCGGGTTTGAAATGATATATAACCGTATTTTATTTTAAATTACGGATTGAAATGATAAATATCTATATCACTTGACCATAGGGTAGAAAATTATATACAGACACCGTGGTCTATATCTAAAATATTTTGAAAATGATTTCTATGGTTTTGGAAAGAAATATATGGTTTAATGAATATTGATTTTTGATTATATATAAATATTATTTTTATATATAGTTAAATGCTTGAATTTAAGCTATGTATAAGTTTGTTAAATAAAAATTAAGTTTAATAATAGAGTTTGATTTTTTTTAAATAAATGTGAGTAAGTATTTAAATTTTATTTAAATATAGAGTGCATAATAATTTAAATAAATTAAGGTTGGGAGATAAATTGAAGATTTATTTGAAATTAAATTTATTTAAGAATTAAACTCAAAAAGGTTAACGTGAAATTTATTAAGTCGGAAATTTTAAAAGGTATAATTATTATAACTTGATTTTGGGGTCAAGGTGAATTAAACGAGTATTTCAAGTATAAATGAATTGAAGGAAATATTTAGTTATTTATAATTTGAGTTTTATTTAAATGATAAGGGATTTATTATGTAAATTATTTCAAACTAAATAATAGAAAATTTAATTGTTGAATCGAAATTATCAAATTTAGTTTGAAATTTTGGAATATTTAAAGCCTTGAAATATATGGAAATTGAAATGTTTTATCGAAATTGAAATGTTTCGAAGTTATGAATTTCAAAGTATTATGTTGTAAAAGTGTTATAATTTCAAATGTTTGGTTTCTAAATGTATAAATTTGAAAGTGCTATGATTTTGGAAAAGCGATATATTTGAAATAAAAAAATGATATCATATTGATTTGGGTTTTGAAGTGGAAATTATATCGTATTTATATAGTTTTGAAATGGATATTATATTCTGGTTTTGAAGTATAATTATTTTGAAATGACCGCGGTGTTATAATAACGTTTGGTTGTTAAAGAGACCGGGATCGGAAGTTGTCATACTCTCTGCCAACTCCGTAAACCACTTTAACAACCGTGTACGCGGTGGAGATTCCATAATGAAGTAGGATGGCGGCGGCGTTCCTATGAGGTATGAACGTAGACCCGACTCCCGTGAGTTGGCATAAGGTGGCTAAAAAGGAGCAATTGACGGGCTAGTGAGGTCATTCCTCTGATCGGACACACTCCTTCGATATTATATTCTGACTTTGAAGTTGATTCGGTGGCCACTTTTGATTCTTTTGATTTTGGGGTGTGGCTCGAGGTGGGCGGTAGTAGCTGCTATGCGTTACTACCGGCCTGGAAGTGTAGTTGGTATATCTACCTTGGCATTGCCTAGTTGTTCCGTGTCACTTACCCTAGCGCGTCTTGTATGAGTTTGGTTTTCTCCCGTTGCCTGTGGAGTATTTAGGGTAATCTCCCGATCTGGAGATGCGCTGATACCGGATGGACTACTGGGACTATTACGTGTTAAAGGGAATATTGGGTCACTCCTTAACACTACTTAAAAGTAAGTTTCTTTTACTATAGATATTATTATAATAGCAAAATATTACTACATAGTAAATAGTTTAACGAATCCTTAGGATATGTGAATCTCGAGCATCTTTTAAGTTGCTGCACTCACGCTTGACACTGGATAGGAGATGTCAAATCCAGTAAACATCTCTAATGCTGTTCCACTCATATTTATTTCAGTTGATTTAACTTACATAAGATCTTTTAGTTCTGACTTGAGTTTTTTCATCTTTTCAATTCGTTCGAGTCAGTCTGAGCATTACAGGATATGAAAACTTTATTTCCGGAGGACGAAGACAAAGATTTTATTGCTATTATATATTATATTATTCCACTGCATTCATAATGTTTCGCTACATTGTAATTATCATTCTCTGGTATGTGTAACTCTGATTTTATAGTGTATTAGTATAATCAAATGTTTTGTAAACAGCTTCATAAACTATTTATTTAATTATTATATTTTATCGTTCCGCTGTAAGATTCTATTTTGTTTTTCTTTCTCTGCTTTTTCTTATTTACCCCATAACAATCCGCCCTTCTGTATGGATTAAGTCTGACGTATGTGGTTTATCGTTGATTTAAAACGTACAAAAAAGCGGGATGTTAAATCTGGTATCAGAGCTTTGGTTTAGTGATAAACCTTAACTTTGTGGGGTCTGACTCTTTACTAATAGGGTAGTAATACCCTGTGATGAGTCATTGAGAGTATATATATGAGAGAGTGTATTTGTTAGTGTTATAAAAAGGTTTTGATGTTGTGTTAATTTGTTCCGTTTTGTATTTATAAATTCTGGTTGGTGCATAAGACGCTATGACATCAATAGGGATTTCAAACACTTAATAGGACAGACCGACACAATATTTGTTTTGAATATAGGTGAATGAAATAATTTTGCCTATTATATTTTCTATATATATAAAATAAATTTTATGAATAAGATATATATATATATTTGGTTGTATTATATTGGTTGTTAAGTAGTGAAATTTATAAATGTCGATTGGAAATAAGATTTGAAGAAACTAAAATAAATAAAATTTGGAAACTTTAGAACTTAAGTCCCGGGATTTTAAATTTCTTTCAAAGGATTTTGGAATATAATAATATTATTAGAAGTATTTTCTGATATAAATATTTCGATGTAAATTTAAAGAATTATTTTAAAGAAACTTTGGAAAGAAATAAGTTATGTACTCCCCTCTCTGTCGTTGGAAAATAATTTCGGTGATGAGTGCACGCATCATCGACATCCATTTTCGAATTTCTAAGTGGGAAGACCACTATAGTATTTTTACTGCAGATTTATTTTCATAAACAAAAGTAAAATTTAAATTGTTTTAAATATAAATGGGATATATAAATTGTAAGTGTATACATTTATCTATTATTTTAAAATGATTTACAATTTTACCCGGTATTTAAATTCTTAAGTTTCCATTAATTAATGGTTTCAATTGCTTTAGTGAAATTGAATTTAACTAATAATTGGAACCTTTAAATGAAATAAGAGATTTAATGCTAGGTTATGAATGAAATTACAAGCAAGTTGAAATTGTAACTTATAAGACAAAAGATAAAATTATTGAACATTGAATTAATTAAAAGAAATTGGATAAACTTGTATGATTTTCAATTACATCCTTAAAAGTATATATATAACTTACCAAATATTAGAAGTTCTAATGTTTAATATGAAAATGTAATGGATATTATGCAAGTAATAAACTTGAGGCAATGAAAGTATGTAATGAAATTCCTCTATAAATAAGAATTTGATGTTGTAATTGTTGTGAACTTAAGTTATAATTGAAATGTTACTGTAATAAAGGTAATAAGAAGTAAGTATTGTAAGTATAAGATTATAAACTTAAGTAAATGAATTAATATGCAAATAAATTGAATTGAACATAAATACTATAATAAATGAATGTAAATAAATGAAATTAAGTAATAATAAATGAATGAATAAATGTTATGCAATAAAAAGAAACTGACATGACCTGGATAAATGAAATGAATATTTGTAAGTAATAAATGAAAATGAATGAAATAAACACTGAGTGAATGAATGGAAATGAAAATTTGCAAGAAATAAATGTAAATTAAAAAGATAAACCATTATATGAATGAAAGGAAATCAAACAACAAATGTATGAAATGAAATTAATAAGAATGAACTTGATCAATTGTTTGAAATTGTTGTTTGTTTGGTTTATCGTTGTTTGGGCAAGGGTACTTTAATTTTTTTGGATGTATGAATAATCTATTTAGTTTCATCTAAGACTGTTGAGTAAATGATGCACTTAGTAGTTCATTCCGTACAATTTAAAGTTTTAAACCCGAACAACT
This sequence comes from Allium cepa, assembly GCA_030765085.1. Classification (NCBI taxonomy): domain Eukaryota; kingdom Viridiplantae; phylum Streptophyta; class Magnoliopsida; order Asparagales; family Amaryllidaceae; genus Allium; species Allium cepa. The sequence continues at coordinate 517,621,743 of CM060941.1, forward strand.
ATTTGTTTTGTTTGATGTGAATGGATACTTGATTTGTGTTAATTGTATATGATGATTGTATGTTGGTTGCAAGTGATGGTTGTTTATATTGATTGTTCGTTAGGGGTTGAAACAACTTTAAATATTTCATTTTATATAAGTATTAATTCTTTGGATTATATAAGTGAAATACAGGTTATGGAAGCAATTGCTACTGCTTTTGGTTTCGTAATTAAGCGTTAATTGCCCGACAAATACGTACGTTCTCGGATTACGGTTTATAGCGTTATATATATTTTCTCGTGTTGGATTATATTATTTTGGAAAATATATGTTGTATATCGTTATATTTGATATTATATTTTCTCCCGAGGCTCTCCATACAAAGGAGACTCTGCCAAAATTTTCCTAAATTTTGGACTTCAATTTTTTTTGAAAATGTTTTCCAAACTTTATTAATTTGTATATAAAAAGATTTATTGGTTATAAATTGGTTATTTAAATTCATTAATTTTGTAAATTCATTTGTTTATAAAGTTAATATATTTGAATAAGATGTATTGCTCAATTCTTTCTTTTCCCTTTCTTTTTCCTTCTCGGGGTTGAAAAGTTTTGAGTGAGGGAGAGTGTAACGACCCGTAAATTTTCAATAACTAAAATTGTTAGATTAATGAGATTTTTTTTTAAATAAATTCGGAAGAAACAAAAATTTTGTAATTTAATAATGAAATGAATGCTAAAATGAAATGCAACCATGAAAATTAAAGCTTAGTAGTAACAATTGAAATGAAATTTCGATTGATTGTGGTAATGTAAATTGTTATGCTAGGATATAAATTGAATATAAGAAAGCAAACGTAAATATTGAATTAATCAATGAATTAATAATAATAAATAGTAATTCAATAAAATCAATGTCCTGTAAGTAATTATAATATCATTTGGAAATGATAACTTATAAAAGTATGATTAAGAGTTAGCAGCGACAATTATTATAAGTTACCAATATATCTTAATCCATTAAACTGAATTGGAATCTACTGCAATAAATCTAAATAAAATATTTCTTTAATGTTAATTAAAGTAATATTTGAAAATAAATGTTAATATTATCCATAATAGGACAATTTGTCGAATTAAAAGACTGGGAATGAAGACTTATCAATTTAATAGGATTTGAACTATAATAATTGGATTTAATTGCAAATAAATGAAATTAAATATCTAAATATTACGTTAATTGAAATCAAGATGGAATTTGAGAATATAATGTAATAGATCATGGACCCAATGTTAATTTCATCCATTTGACCATAATGAATTGAATAATAAGAATGAAAAGTAAATTCAATGGAATTATTGAGAATTTAATTTATAATTTCTGAATATAATGAAATTGAAAATTTAACGCCGAAATTGATGATTGGATCAACATTAAAGTGACATCTAAATTTGTTTAAATTAGTGTAAATGATTAAGAAATTTAAAATGATAAAAACTGTCAATTATAGGATTGAAATTGAAATTTTGATTAAATTAATTAATTATTAATTTATTTAATTAATGTAAAAATAGCCATTTTGACCACTGACTCGGATTTCGATGAAACTAGTTTCGTCGGATCCGTATCGGTGAATTATCATAGGATTTCAAGTTTCGTAGCGATCAGGCTTGTCTTTGATCGTACGGGCTTGAAATGCCTTGAAATCAATTAACATCAATTTGAAATAACTTGATTTTAGCATAACTTCTTCATACGATGGAATTTGGACTTGAAACTTGTTCCATTGCGTTTAGAATATTTTAAAATATCTATTTTGATATATGGGTTGATCCAATTTGGTTCTGGAGTCGAAACGGACTTTTCGGCCTATTTTATCGTTCAACGTGTAAATCAATCTAGTCCATCTATTCTATCTTTAGCTTTTTGTGTGTGTGTGTGTGTGTGTGTGTGTGTGTATCGTTATAAAGCCTAGCCTATTTTTTATTCCTCATTTCTGTACGTATAATTTCATTAGCTCCTTCTCTTTCCAATGGCTGCAAACCCTAAATCCCAAAGTGCAATTTCAAATCAAATTCAAAGCCAAAATTTCAAACTCCACAAGCTATACCAAATTTTATTTCAATATGAAGCTCTCGAAGAGCGTAATCCTATGGTACGATTCATTTTTAATTTGGTACACTGTTTGCCCAGAATTCGCGAATCAATTCACGGCCATCCGTTGGGCTTTGATCAACTTCAGTGGATTGTCGAATCGGAGGTACCATCGCGAGGAGGGGGACATGCGTTGTTCATTGGTGCAGTTCGTTTGTCGAATCAAAGGCTAGATCGTCGCTAAATTTTCAATTAGGGTTTTGAAATTTTTGGTTGCGGTTGCCCCTTTTCGTGTGCGCGTGGGCGTCGCTGGCGATGGAAGCTTCAAGGCGATGAAGGCGAAGCTCGGCGGTGGCGGCAGAGCATTAGGCGGTGCGTACGTGAGAAATGCGGTGCGAGCCTGGTAGTTGGAGTTGGTTCAAATGCGAAGAGTAACAGCCTGTAGGGTTTTGTCTTCTGGAAGGTGACGTGGAGATAAAGTTTTATTTATTTATTTATTTATTTCGATTTTTATCAAATATCTTCTAACGTACGTAACTCCCATATACGAGGTCCGCTTTACGCGCGGTTTTCTCTACTAGGTTCGTATTGGAATTCCGGACATCTTGACGCTGGTTTGGATGAAATCTAAGACTGTTCAAATTTTGGGTTTAAATTAGATTTAAATTCAATTTAAATTCAAAAGGTGAGTGTTTTAACCCACTCACAACTTCTAAAATTTCTTATATGTGTTAAATTAATTTCAGATGTGATTAGAAATTTATTTATGGCTGTTTGGTATATGTTATCATCATTCCAGTTAAATTGAATTTATTGAATTGAATTGTTATTTAACTTATTATTGCATATAAACTGCCAGTTAAATTGTTATTTAATTTATTATTGAATATAAACTGCCAGTAAATACCTGTTACTTATTATCTGTTCTATATTGATATTATTGTTTGAATTGTATGATGATTGTGATAAATGGTTGATGATTGATATTGGATGAATGGATGTTGTATTTTATATTGTATAAATTGCAAGTTGTTATATGTGAGTTTGATAATAGAGTTTAATAATAGAGTTTGATTTTTTTTAAATAAATGTGAGTAAGTATTTAAATTTTATTTAAATATAGAGTGCATAATGATTTAAATAAATTAAGGTTGGGAGATAAATTAAAGATTTATTTGAAATTAATTTTATTTAAGAATTAAACTCAAAAAGGTTAATGTGAAATTTATTAAGTCAGAAATTTTAAAAGGTATAATTATTATAACTTGATTTTGGGGTCAAGGTAAATTAAACGAGTATTTCAAGTATAAATGAATTGAAGGAAATATTTAGTTATTTGTAATTTGAGTTTTATTTAAATGATAAGGGATTTATTATGTAAATTGTTTCAAACTAAATAATAGAAAATTTAATTGTTGAATCGAAATTATCAAATTTAGTTTTGAAATTTTGGAATATTTAAAGCCTTGAAATATGTCGAAATTGAAATGTTTTATCGAAATTGAAATGTTTCGAAGTTATGAATTTCAAAGTATTATGTTTTAAAAGTGTTATAATTTCAAATGTTTGGTTTCGAAGTGTATAAATTTAAAAGTGCTATGATTTTGGAAAAGGGATATATTTGAAATAAAAAAAATGATATCATATTGATTTGGGTTTTGAAGTGGAAATTATATCTTATTTATATAGTTTTGAAATGAATATTATATTCTGGTTTTGAAGTATAATTATTTTGAAATGACCGCGGTGCTATAATAACGTTTGGTTGTTAAAAAGACCGGGATCAGAAGTTGTCATACTCTCTGCCAACTCCGAAAACCACTTTAACAACCGTGTACGCGGTGGAGATTCCAGAATGAAGTAGGATGGTGGCGGCTTTCCTTTGTGGTATGAACATGGACCCGACTCCCGTAAGTTGGCATAAGGTGGCTAAAACAGGAACAATTGACGGGCTAATGAGGTCATTTTTCTGATCGGACACACTCCATCGATATTTTATTTTGACTTTGAGATTGATTCGGTGGCCACTTTTGATTCTTTTGATTTGGGGGTGTGGCTCGAGGTGGGCGGTAGTAGCTCCTACGCGTTACCACCGGCTCGGAAGTGTAATTGGTATATCTACCCTGCCATTGCCTAGTTGTGCCGTGTCACTTACCCTAGCGCACCTTGTACGAGTTTGGTTTTCTCCCGTAGCCCGTGGAGTATTTAGGATAGTCTCCCGATCTGGAGATGCACTGATACCGGATGGACTACTGGGACTATTACGTATTAAGGGGAATATTAGGTCACTCCTTAACGCTATTTAAAAGTAAGTTTATTTTACTGTTGACATTATTATAATAGCAAAATATTACTACATAGTAAATAGTTTAACGGTTCCTTAGGAGATGTGAATCCCGAGCATATTTTAAGTTAGTGCACTCACGTTTGATACTGGATAGGAGATATCAAATCCCGTAAACATCTCTGATGCCTTTCCACTCATATTTATTTTAGTTGATTTAACTCACATAAGATATTTTAGTTCTGACTCGAGTGTTTTGTCTTTTCAATTCGCTTAGGTCAGTCTGAGCACTATAGGATATGAAGACATTATTTCCGGAGGACGAAGACGAAGATTTTATTACTATTATTTATTATATTATTCCACTATATTCATATTGCTCTGCTGCATTGTAATTATTATTCTCTGGTATGTGTAACTCAGATTTTATAGTGTATTAGTATAATCAAATGTTTTCTAAACAGATTCATGAACTGTTTATTTAATTATTATATTTTATCGTTCCGCTGCAAGATTCTATTTTGTTTTTCTTTCTCTGCTTTTTCTTATTTATCCCGTAACAATTCGCCCTTCTGTATGGCTTAAGTCTGACGTGTGTGGTTTATCGTCGATTTAAAGCGTATAAAAAGGCGGGATGTTAAAGTAGCCATGCATTTTTTTTTCATTTTTCACGTGAGAAAACTTCTCTTCACTTTATTTCCATGGCCAAAACAATTTGGTTAGTAATGGCTTCTTCTTTCTACTTTTTCTTCTTATTTTCTATTGTTTTTCCTTCCTCCTCTTCAAGCCTTGCTCGGCCCTACCATCCATCATTACCACTATCCTCTCCACCATCACCAGCCACGGCAGCCACCACCTCTCCCCTTGTCCAGATCTGACCGTGACTACATATGATGCTAGCATCACAAAAATTTGCAAAGAACTCCACCTCACATGCCTAGCTGACCATAATTCCACTATCTCCTTCATAGTTTGCCACGGCCACACCCTTAACCACCACCACCAGCAAGTACACCACCTCTGGCCACAACTTCCGATCTGACCAGACCTGTACATGACATGGCTGAACCCTATGATGACTAGGCCGAGCCTAATTATGCACCAAACTTCACCTTTTGGCCTTGATCCTTTGTCTTCTTCATGTGTAACTCCTACTCCTTCACCATCCACTTCTAGCCGTGCATATTGTCAGAGCCCAATTCTTCGTCTTCCGAAATTTCAACATCGATACTCACTTTATCGACTGCCGAGAAATCGAACGACGGAAAACCGAACACTGAGGGTTTAAGAAGAAGAAAGAGACATAAAAGGATAGAAGAAGAGATAAGAAGGTAGAGAAATAGAGGGAAAAGAGAATAAGAAAATAGAACGGAATAGAAAACAACAGAACAACATCAGAATCTCACAATTCGCAGTGGAACAACATATAATAATAAATGAATAATCTTTTAAACAAAGAACTATATCAGTTATTACATTTTATACATTACATTTCATTACATCATATCATCAGAGTGTATAATCAATATACAACAACAAACAGCGGAAAAGAAATACTATATACTAGTAATACGCCATGCCATCCAGCTTGCCTCCAGCAACTCCAGAATATCCAGAATATCCTGATAAATCTAACTCTTAACTGCCCGTGTGGAAATTGGTGGGCACCCAGAGTTTAGGAAGGAAAACAATAAACTCCAAGTCAGTCATGTGACTGGTGTGAGAACTCAAAACAGTTTATTTATCTTTAAAATCAAAATAGAGGAATATTTTTAAAGTCAATTCGCAATGCTTTTTAAAATGAGACTACCATAAGGCCTCCCGCACACACACACAATGCAAACGCAGAATCGGAGGAGATTTCTCCTTATGATAGTCAAAGATGCTTGATACGCATTTAAAAGAACATTTATATTATTACTAGTGCATAGTGTAGAGAAAAATTCATTTCGAAAGTAGAATATAAATCTTAGCCAGCATAGACATTTCGAACTATGCCTACTATAGCTACCATCCAAACAGTGGTGACCACCATAAGTGAATGGCAGGTTCTACAACTAATACCGTACAAGTTTCGTATTGGGAATTGGATTTCCAACGAATGATCAGGCCAAGGAACTTCCCATTGCTACATGAGAATGCCTCTGGATGGACATCCCCGAGAACCAAACCGGATCTCTACCAACACAAGGCCGGGTTACCCCTAACTGAGTAACAACTGACCGAATATGCCATCCCCCGGTCCCTTGGGACCTTTCACCGAGCGCTCGCAATCAATTCACACAATCATAAAGTGTTTTCAACATGAGTAAGTATCTGGGCTCCATACCATGATACCACCCTTTTCCAGAAGGAAATGCACACATCCTAAAGGGTGCTACCCCTCATAACCTTGCTGCTTCTTTCCTGTTTTGACCATTCACGGGGTGTGAGGCTCGACGAAGTCACGTCCACAAAAACATACTTTATACAAAAGCCATGCTTTGGGTCAACAAATGATCATAGAAATGATCACCAGAATAGACGATCAAATAAATGATCCTATCACAAATAATCAACACAATGATCATTTCACAGCAACACTCAGCATGTCACATTACCAAATTGGGAATATATCGCTGATAACATTCAACTACATAACCTCTGAGCTCGTACGTCTCAGAGAAGGGTGTTAAGCTAAAAGAATAAATTCTCCGCCACCAACAGAAATATATTTGAATGAAATCGGCTTTATATCTCAATTTGTAATGTCAGACATACAATCCATACAAGTCTGTTCCGGGCTCGAACAAAACCGAAGGCACTTCTCACGAAGCCCTTGCAATCCGGGTATTCACAATCCCGATCGAATTTCCCATCACTTAGGAAATCTCTATACCAGGAGCTGCCCAGTGCAGAGACAATCGATAGGTCATCCTATCGCTTTCGCAAATACTCGGTCTTCAACACCGGTCATCAAATGCAATTCATAACGACGTATCACATATTCGGAGTGGGTTATACGACCCCATGGTCCTTTCCCGGTTAACCCAAATAGTGAGCGCTTATTCAAAAATAAGTGTGGCATTCAAATTCAAACAAATCATATCAAATACCCATTCAAAGGGAAATATTGATAGTCGGTTATTGAACTATCAATGGATATGCACACATCACCAGATTCCAAATAACTTTCCAAATTATTTATTTTCCAAAAATATCTTTACAAGATATATAATTCAATATCTCAAAAACAAATCAATATTTATTTTTAGACAAATTCCCCTTTCCTTTATAAATTCCATAGTGAATTTATATTCCAAAATATCTATGAATATACGATTTCAATTATTCATTTCAATTTATCTTCAAAAAGATAAATTCTCAAAATATTCCCTTTATATTGGAAAACATTTCCATACTTATTTATTCATAAGTAATTCACAGATTTTATTTATTTTCAACACTTAGAAAATATTCAATATACTTAAATCGAGATTAAGTATATATTTCATTCTTTAAGGAAATCATGCTCTTAAACATATTTATTTGGGTCAAAACGAATGTTGCGTAAAACATCGTTACGACAACCCAAAATCACTAGTATAGGGATTCAAAATTAAAATAGATATATAAATCCCAATACTATGCAAAACATTTCCTTTCGGAAATCATTTACTATAACAACAGTGTTATAGTCCACCATTTCCTTTTATTTCTCGAAAACGTCTATTTCAACAATCAATGTTGAAATCTATGGTTTCGAATCTCAACACAATTTAAAACATCGTTAGATCGTTTTAGTTCAATTTAAAACATCACATTCAAAACAATTTCTTTAACATATTATTCACTATTCAAAAATGTGAATAACTTCAATTAACAATTTTATCATTTCTATTCATTTTATTTTAAAGGATTATTCACAGTTCAAAAACGTGAATATAACTCCATTAATAGGTTTCAACAATTTACTTATCAAGATAAGTCGTTTGCGAATTTATAAAACAACGTTTATAAATTCCATATGTTAACGTATTCAATTTCATATCTCAATGATATACTAAAAGTTCATATTATAAGTAAAATACTTATAATTTATTTGTTTGAAAAATCGTTCCTTTGAACTTCATAATTATAAATCCTATAACTTATAAGATTCAATGATTTATCCAAAACCATTCTTTTAATATCCTTACAAATTTTATAAACCTACTGTTTATAAAATTCCATTTATAACTTCACCGTTTATAATTCTATAAATTCCATTCACTTATGCAATCTATTTTCACTTCATTCAAACACTTATAAAAACTCGTTTTATAATGTCAATATTTCAATTTATAAATATCCATTTATAAATCTCTTAATATAAATCAATTTATATTATTCTTTAAAACATATTTAATCTCCTTTATTATTTCACCATTTTGATTCATAAAATAATTAAATTTTATAAATCCTGTATTTAAACTTTTCACAATAAATTCTAAAATTCCGATTAAACTATTTTATAAAATCATTAGCATCCTATTCTCAAAAATCAGTTTTTAACTATATTTCTTAAAAATCATAATTTTTTATAACCTTAAAAATTATACGTTTATTTATTTAAAATGAATCAATTCCAAACATATAGTATATTTTCAAAATCACTTTATAAATCATTTTAAAATTCCAAAACTTGGTCCAATGATGCTACATACCAAATAGTCAATCACGACTACAACGACATCATATATCGATATGATAATCCATCAAATATCAAAATATTCTAAATCAAATAAATACTGTTGAGGAATCCAGTTGGATCCCTCCAATCTGTTTTCCTGCATCCACAAACATTAGCACAATACCAATTTCGCTCCGGTACGAAATTATCGCGGTATATGGGATTTAAAATATTATCCGCTTAATAGACGGCGTAATAGGGTCTCATCCGCTAAACAAATGCGGGAAATCAATAACTCCAATATATACATATGCCAATATATATATATTGCTATTATATATAATACCAATTTCACTGTTTATGAAATATTCGCGGTATATGTTTTTAATAAATAACATCCGCTTACTAACGGCGCATAATGTCTATTTTAACAATCAATAGATAACAATCATCATTCAAACATGCATTCAACAATTTTAAATCTAACTATTTAAAATAAAATCGAAATCGATTCGATTGAGTGAGAAGTTCTCACCTTGATTTCAATTTCGTTTTAGCGATTTATTTCGAATAAAGTTAAACGGACGTTTAATTTTACACGAAATTTTCACTAAATCCAAACGACTCCAATCCAATTTCATCGCGTAGTGCTCGTCCATACGATTCCAACGCAACTAGTTTCGCATGTTTTCGACCTCGTATGAAAAAGTTATGATTTTTACAAGATTACACGAATTTTATAACTAAATTTTACAACATAAATATAAATATTTAACCTATGCTAAATCATAGTCGTTCGATCACAATCCAAGGCCGCACATACTTCTTCCCAAACCCGCGTCCTCCTCTACAGATCGAACACGAGACCGAAACCCATAGCTCCAATTAGGGTTTAAATTTTTGCAAACTAACCGAACACTTAGAACTCGATCCAAGTATACCACGTCGAAGGCCAAGAAGCAAGCCACCATCGGCCAAAATATCTTGCAACTCGGCCTCCCCGGGGCCTGGGAATTCATGCCCAAACACAGCCGAACGCACCCCCCTAACGACCCCCACAACGCCCCAAATCCGATCATCACCTTATAGAATCGAAGGTCTTGATGAGATCTTCAAGTTTGTAGTTGAACGAATCTCCTAAAAACTTATGGATTGAGAGAGATTAAGAGGAGAAATATGAAAATTTTCGGCCATTCATAGATGTGGAGGCGGCTGGCAACATTAGGGTTAGGGTTTTGCCCTTTTTTTTTTTTTTTTTTTTGATGGTTGGCTATTTATAGGAAAATCAATCGACACTATTCATTCCGGAAATTCCGAACTCCGATTCACGCGCCGTAACCAGCGTTTCTAGGGTTTACCCCGCGTTCCGGACACAATGGAATAGGTTTCGAAAGCTAATTCGATCATCTGTGCGAGTTATGGCAATAAACGTTCAATTTAAATTAAACCGATTTAAATCGATTTCTAGGCGTTTTAATTTGTACCGGACAAACGGTAAATCCAATTGACACAAAATTTGAAACCTTACAATAATATCACATTACGGATCCGATGAAACTAGTTTCATCGAAATCCGAGACTTTTTGAAAAATGGCTATTTTAACTCGCCAAATTAATATTAAAAATAATTCGATGCGTTTCGAGCTGCTACGATCAAACGATAACTCCGATTGACACGAAAATTGAAATCCGGTAATAACTAACTATTACGGATCCAATGGAACTGGTTTCGTTCAATTCTGAGACTGTTCAAAAATTGACTATTTTCACTAGTCGATTTTAATATTAAAATATTCAATTTTCACAATTTAACTCTAAATTCGATTTTAAAAGTTCTAAAATATCATTCTAACTTCAATATGATAAAATAAAATTTTACAAATCATTTTCAATCATATTTAACTCAATTTTCAATTATTTCATAATTTAACATTTTAAATTATCGATTTAATTATCCAATTAAATCCAATTATTCAAAATAAAATTTATTCGACTAATAAATTCATTTCTTAATATTTAAAATTAATTAAATATTCAAATTTTAATTATCAAAAATTCTGGGTCGTTACACATATGTGATGCATACCCGAGTCTATAGCATCACTATGGCCGAGCCAAATTGATGACATGGACGAGCACTTGAACGGTTAAAGCAAGGTTAAGTCATTTTATTCTATGTTGCTTCTTATTTAAAATTGTTTAAATATTGTTTTGTGTTGAAAATATATGTTTATATTGTCTTGTTTTATTGATTTTTTACAAGGTCAATATCTTGGCTCTCTGCTCACTTGAATCAAAAGTCGTTTTATATCGCGCTTGTCGTGCTTTTGGAATCGTTCTTGTGTGTCGTAGTGGTCTCTAGCTTTGATAAAGGTGAGTCCTTCTCACTCTGACATTGTTACTTATGAAATGGTAAATTGATGACAAGTGATCAGTAATTAAAAATGTTATGCAAGTAAATGATGATTATATGATATGCTATGCCATATTATTACTATGTTAACTTTGATAATTATCACATGACATATGATATATGACAATATATTGTGACTTTGACATATAAGTATCTTTGTTTATATTGTTTATGCATATGTTCACACTGCAAGTTTCTTGTTAGAATAGAATCACTATGGGTTGAAATGATACATACCTGAGCGGACATTAGAATAAGAAAAAATCATTATGAGCTGAAATGATAGGCTCAAGTGATTTTTATTGTATTTTATTTGACTTGGAATTGTGAGTTTGAAATGATAGAACCCGGGTTTCCTTTTTAAATTGCGGATTGAAATGATACATATCTGTATCACTTGACCTAGGACAGAAAATTATATACAAACCCCGTGGTATATTTTAAATGATTTTTTATATAAATATGTACTTAAAGTATGAAATTATGATTTAAATATTTTTCTTATATTTTAAGAAAGTTAAATATTTGAATTGAATTTAAGTATGTAAATTTGAAGTAAATGTGATTTTTGTCTTTAAATTATATTTTTAAAATGTAAGTAAATAATGGAAATTAAATTTAAAGTTTTGAAATGATATTTGAAGTAAAATGTTAAGTTTTATTAAATTTATAAGTAATAAACAGTGAAATTTTGACTTAACAAATGAATTGGATTTTAAATTGGATATTTGATTATAAAATTTTGTTGCGATAAATCATATATTAGAATTATTTAAAATGTGAAATTTTGAAGTCTAGAAACATGATTTATAATTTTAAAATAACAAAAATTTGGAGAGTTAATGTTTTTGAAAGTTATAATAAAATCTGGAATTTTATTAATAGCATTTTCAAAAATGCTGTGGTCTTATGACAACATTTTTAAGTGTTGTTGTTTTTGAATTCAACTATGTTCGAAATAACTAAATATCTATTGCGGAATTTTATAAGTGCCGTTATTCCTGAACTAAACTATTTTGGAAACTACAAGCTACGATAGCACTTTATAAATGTTGTCGTTGCTATAATTTGACAATGTTTTGAAATATTATAGATTTTAACAATATTTGAGTTATATTTTAAAGCATTAAATGATTTAACTTTTGGAATTGATTATGTGTGAAATTTCAGGAGTTTGAATATATATTTTAATATTTAAATTTTAATTTTAAGGGATTTAAATTGAATTTGAATTTAAATAAGGTTTACTTGGTTATGTGTTAAATGGAATGAGATAAATGAATTTTTGAATGGAATTTTGAAATGTATTTTGTAATGATATTTGAAATAATAAATGTAAGACATAATTGATTTTAAAAAGGTATTTAAATTTGAATATTTGATTTTGAATTCAAATAATTATTTGATAATGAGGTTTTGAAGGATATGATATTTTAAAAATTGAAATGGTTTTTAATGACATGATCTTTACTTTGATAAAGAATATAAATTTGGAATAATATTTGATTTTGATTCATTCGATTTATTCGATAAATGAATATTTGAAGTTTATGTTAGTATGAAAGGATATTTAGTCTACTTGTAATTTGGGTTTATTTAAATGATATTGAGTTTATTATGTAAATATTTCAAAACTAAATATTAGTAAATTGAATTTGAGATATATGAAATTATAAAAATTATTTTTGAAATATGGGATATTAAAGCTTTGAAATATACTAAAGATTGAATAGTTATTTTGTGGATCAAATCTGTATTTGAAATTTATAAGATTTGAAATGTTTTGTCGGGAAACTGAATTGATTGAAACCGATGGTTGAATTAAATTGGAAATTTGGGTTTAATTGGATAAATTTGTAAAATGTAAAGAATTAAAGGAATGTTTCATGATTACAAATGTATCATTTCAAAATGTGATGATTTTCAAAGTGTAATGATTTCAAGTATTTTGGTTTCGAAAAAGTTATAATTTTGAAAGTATTATGATTTTGAAAGGTGAATATATGTTTGAAATGGAAATGATAAACTATATTGATTTGAATATAGTTTTGAAATAAAAATGTTTTAGCTTCGAAGTATAAACTATTTTGAAGGGAATATAGTTTTGAAATGAAATGATTTGATTTTTGTAGTATAAACTATTTTGAAATGATCACGGCGTTATAATAACGATTGGTTGTTAAAGAGACCAGGATCGGAAGTTGTCATACTCTCTTCCAACTCCGAAAACCACTTTAACAACTGTGCACGCGGTAGAGATTCCTGAATAAAGTAGGATGGTGGCGACGTTCTTGAGGTATATTACGTGGACCCGACTCCCGTGAGTTGGCTTAAGGTGGATAAAACAGGAGCGATCTCGGGCCAAAAGGGGTAGCTCCTCTGGTCGGACACACTTCTTCGATATTATACTCTTACTTGTGGTTGATTTGATGACCATCCTCCGATTTTGATTGGGAGTGTGTTTCGAGGTGGGCATAGTGGCTGCTACGTTACCGCCAGCTCGTGTGCGCAATTGGTATATCTACCATGGCATTGCCTTGTGTGCCGTGTCACCTACCATACCGATCTTTACTACGAGTTTGTTTTTTTCTCCCGTAGCCCACGGAGTATTTAGGGTAGCCTCCTGATCTGGAGGTATGCTGATACTAGATGGACTACTGGGACTATTACGTGTTGTGGGCTATATGGGTAACCCCTAAATGCTATTTTAAAGTAAGTTTATTTTACTATAGACATTATTATAATAGCGAATATTACTGCATAGTAAATAGTTTAACGGATCCTTAACGGATGGGCGATCTCAAGCAACCTTTAAGTTGCTGATGCATTTTTGTTATTGTTCACTTGAGTTGATTTACAGTTCATACGTATTTATGTCCTGACTCGAGTGTTTTGTGTTTTGCTTTACGCTCGAGTTAGACCGAGTTATTCAGCATTCAAGACTCACCTTCGGAGTTGGAGCTTTGCTTGAAGATTCAGCCATCTTTTTTGCTTCCAGTATCCAATGATTCCAGTGATGTATTCTGATTTGTACCTAATGTATCTTGTTACTCTTCTGTTGTATCTTGTTAATTCTGATATATCTTATATATATAGTAGCTTCATGAACTACTATCTCTTTTACTTCCGCTGCATTATTAAATACTCTGTGTCTTGATATGTGATTATTTATTTACTGTATATTCTGATATTTGCCAAATTTTATTTACAACGTGGTATTTTGAGCAATTCAAGTCCGACACGTGCGGATGCGAATGGTTGAAAATATCGGGTCGTTACATGTGGTATTAGAGCTTTGGTTTTAGGCAAAACTTAGCATATATGGTAAATGTATTTACAGAATCACTTTCATCCAAATTTGAATCTCTTCCTTTTTGACTAGATTCCTTTGAATTTTGGAACGTTCCCTACGGTTCCAAAATCCATTCGCGTCCATCACTATTCGTCTTCTTTTGATTCCGGAGTATCCCATAACTCCACTTCGAATGATCTTTATAACGAGTCGGCCGTCTCGCCAATCTCAAATTGATTTGTAAAGGGGTGAACTCCTTTACAACAGCATCGATTAACCAAAGATTTTATATCCTCGGTTTAGATGCTAGTATCTCTTATTATCCCAAACTCTATCTCTTGAGACGGGATGTAGATTTACCCCAGAAATCCACATCGATCTTATTCTTTAAGTCACGGTTGACCTGGTTAAGGTCACCCGTGATTTATATAAGCTTATCCATCTTCCTATTCTATTATTTAATCATCTCATCTTTGTTTCCAACTTATCTTCAAATCATTCTTGAAGTGTATTTATAAACTAATATTTCAAATGTTTTATATATTGTGTTGTTTGAGTTGTTGATGTTGATTTAGGTTTCTGATCGATTCGTCTGATCAACACTATCGATAAGATTTCCAAAACATTTGAACAGAGCCAACTGACACAATATGGTTTTCAAATTTAGTAATGAAATAAAATTTGTAACTATATTATAAATTTTCTGGATTTTATTGAATTGGCTGTTAAGAAATAATATTTGATTTTATATATTATTATCTCTTGTTTCATATATAAATAATTGAACTATAAAACATGGTTATAAATTTATTTGGAAATTTAAATTGAATTTAAAACAAGAATTTGACAATTTAATTTCCGATGGTTACAAAACTTGAATTTAAAATTTTAAAGGATACACTATTTAAAGTATTTTCGAATAGGAATTTGTTTCCAAAGAATTTTAAAGTTTAAAATTAGTGCTCTTCTCTTTGTCGCTGGAAAATAACTTCGGTGATGATTGCAGCATCATCGACATTCATTTTCGAGTTTCGAAGTGAAGAGACCGTTCTGTAGTCTTGCTACAGTGTTTTTTAGGGAATTTAATTGATTTGAATTTCTAAAATAAGACTGGATTTATAATATATGCTGATATATGATTTAAATTTGAATGGATACACATATAGTATATGTGCATTTATTTATCTCTAAATAGTTTGGAATTTATCGGAAATTTAATTCCTATATTTTATCTTGAAAGATAATTGTCAAGTATAATTTCAAGATTTTGATAAATATTCAAGCTTGAAATGATTGAATTGGAAATTTTTATTTGTATAATACACAATTTCATTCAAATATAACTTACCTAAATTATACAGAAGTTGAATATGTATTGGATAATATACAATATAAAAAAAGATTTTATAAATAAAATTTGAGTGGTTATAATAAATGTTGTACGCTTAAATTTTAGTTATAAAAAGATTAACAGAGGTAAATAGAGAACAAGGGTAATGGAATAATTTACAATATAAATGATGTTAAAGGAACTGGGCATAAATTTAAAGCAGTTATAATAAGTATATTTAACATAGGTGATAAAATATACCGAGTGGAATAAATTTAATTATAATTAGGAATAAAGAAGAATTAAATTTATCGAGTACATTTTGAGTATAATAAATGATTTTTATTCAAATCCATTATTTTAGAGACTGTTTATTTAAGATAATTGCATGATAATATAATGAAATTAGAGACGGTTAAGATTTATTTAACTTATGTAAAATTAATTTTCAATTTAAGTTGAAATTTTCATGGTTTCAAATTTATTATCTTATTTTGTTTTTCAAACTATCTTTTGGTTCTCCTTATTTCCCTTATCTTGCTACAGAATGGGAGGCTATTGCTTATACCAGTCTGTTTAGAAATTTTTCTATAACCTTTCTATAATCTTTGATACTCACTTTTGAATCTGAACACTGCTTGCCATCCACAGGCCGTCGGCCAAGTGGAAAGGGTAAATCAGATTCTAGAAGACCTTTTCGTGCTTGTGTTCTTGATTCTAGAGGATCTTGGGAAGATCATCTCCACCTTGTTTAATTTACCTATAACAACAGTTATCAGGTATAATTTCAATCTTCTTGTCATCTTGTCTTAATCCTATTTCATTCTATCTTCTTCTGTGTTTTCTCGTACCTCATTACTTTTCGAGGACGAAAAGTTTTGAGTGGGGGAGAGTGTAACAACCATGTATTTTGTGATTATTTTAATTGTACCTTTTAGTTATTTTAATTGAATTTCCTGATTTAAAAAATTTATTTTACTTATTAAAATGAATAAATTTTGTTATTTGAAATATAAATTTTGATTTGTATGT
This sequence comes from Allium cepa, assembly GCA_030765085.1. Classification (NCBI taxonomy): domain Eukaryota; kingdom Viridiplantae; phylum Streptophyta; class Magnoliopsida; order Asparagales; family Amaryllidaceae; genus Allium; species Allium cepa. Next base: position 517,638,819 of record CM060941.1, read on the forward strand.
GAATTATAATTTCAAACATAAATAAATAGAATATTTTCCAGAAATGTGAATTTTGGTCAATATGGTCAAATTTTGACTTTTAAATTTAAAAATTTGAATTTTTTAATTTTATCTTTTATTATGAAAATAAATTAAATTTTAAGTATATTGCTTTTCATTTCGTTGGAATCCGATTAATATTGTGAAAGTTATGCTTTTTAAACTATTGCATGTAAATTGTTTATTTAACAAAATTGTTTATTTTAATTTATATAAATAATATTTTTGTTTGTCATATCATGTTCTAATTTGTGTATATATGTGTAACATGACATGCTATGTATATATTCTATTTTTAAAACATTTTAAAAGTGTAGTTATAATTTTCCAATGTTTATTGTATTTTGTCTACAATTTTAAATTCTAGTTTCAATATAATAAACTATTTTCTTTATTTACTTTTTATTTTTCCTAAGAATAATTGTTTATTTTCTTTTTCACTTTATTTTTATTTGTCTTTTATTTTTATTTACTGAATTTTATTTTGTTTGTTTTGAATAAAAGGAAATAGAAATTTGAAGAGACAAAGCCTTTTCATTTTCTTTGCCTTTTCATTAGCTTGCCTTTTCATTAGCTTGTCTTTTCATTTCATTTGCCTTTTCATTTCCTTGCTTTGGCCGTACATCTCTCATCCTGTAGCTGTGTATTTTTTTTCATTTCTCACGTGAGAAAACTTCTCTTCACTTCATTTCTCATGGCCAAAATAATTTGGTTAGTAATGGCTTCTTTTTTCTACTTTTTCTTCTTATTTTCTATTGTTTTTCCTTCCTCCCCTTCAAGCCTTGCTCGGCCGTACCATCCATCATCACCACCATCCTCTCCACCAACACCACCTACAGCAGCCACCACCTCTCCCCTTGTCCATATCTGGCGACGACTACATATGATTCTAGCACCACAAAAATTTGCAAAGAACTCCACCATCACATGCCTGGCCGACCATGGTTCCACTATCTCCTTCATAGTTTGCCACAGCCACACCCTTAGCCACCACCACCAGAGAGTACACCACCTCTGGCCGCAACTTCAGATCTGACCGAACCTGTACCTAACATGGCCGAACCCTATGATGACTAGGCCGAGCCTAATTATGCACCAAACTTCACCTTTTGGCCTTGACCCTTTGTCTTCTTCATGTGTAACTCCTACTCCTTCACCATCCACTTCTAGCCGTGCATATGTGATGCATACCCGAGTCTATAGCATCACTATGGCCGAGCCAAATTGATGACATGGACGAGCACTTGAACGGTTAAAGCAAGGTCATGTCATTTTATTATGCGTTGCTTCTTATTTAAAATTGTTTCAATATTGTTTTGTGTTGAAAATATATGTTTATATTGTCTTGTTTTATTGGTTGTTTACAAGATCAATATCTTGGATCTCTGCTCACTTGAATCAAAAGTCATGTTGTATCATGCTTGTCGTGCCTTTGGAGTCTTTTTTATGTGTCGTAGTGGTCTCTAGCTTTGATAAAGGTGAGTCCTTCTCATTCTGACATTGTTACTTATGAAATGGTAAATTGATGACAAGTGATTAGTAATTAAAAATGTTATGAAAGTAAATGATGATTATATGATATGCTATGCCATGTTATTACTATGTTAACATTGATAATTATCACATGACATATGATATATGACAGTATATTGTGACTTTGACATGTTAGTATCTTTATTTATATTGTTTATGCATATGTTCACGCTGTAAGTTCTCTGTTAGAATAGAATCGCTATGGGTTGAAATGATACATACCCAAACGGACATTAGAATAGGAAAAAATCATTATGAGCTAAAATGATAGGGTCAAGTGTATTTTATTTTATTTTATTTGACTTGGGATTGCGGGTTTGAAATGATAGAACCCGGGTTTTGTTTTTAAACTGCGGATTGAAATGATACATATCCGTATCACTTGACCTAGGATAGAAAATTATATATAGACCCCGTAGTATATTTTAAATGATTTTTTATATAAATATGTATTTAAAGTATGAAATTATGATTTAAATTTTTTTCTTATATTTTAAGAAAGTTAAATATTTGAATTGAATTTAAGTATGTAAATTTAAAGTAAATGTGATTTTTGACTTAAAATTATATTTTTAAAATGTAAGTAAATAATGGGAATTAAATTTAAAGTTTTGAAATGATATTTGAAGTTAAATGTTAGTTTCATTAAATTTATAAGTTAATAAACAGTGAAATTTTGACTTAACAAATGAATTGAATTTTAAATTGGATATTTGATTATAAAATTTTGTTGTGATAAATCATACGTTAAAATAATTTAAAACGTGAAATTTTGAACTCTAGAAATATGATTTATAAGTTTAAAATAACAAAAATTTGGAGTGTTAATGTTTCTGAAAGTTATAATAAAATCTGGAATTTTATTAATAGCATTTCCAAAAATGTTGTGGTCTTATGACAACATTTTTAAGTGCTGTTGTTTTTGAATTCAACTATGTTCGAAATAACTAAATATCTATTACAGAATTTTATAAATGCCGTTATTCCTGAACTAAACTATTTTGGAAACTAGAAGCTACGATAGCACTTTATAAATGCTATCGTTGTTATAATTTGACAATGTTTTGAAATATTATAGATTTTAACAATATTTGAGTTATATTTTACAGCATTAAATGATTTAACTTTTAGAATTGATTATTTGTGAAATTTCAGGAGTTTGAATATATATTTTAATATTTAAATTTGAATTTTTAAGGAATTTAAATTGAATTTGAATTTAAATAAGGTTTACTTGGTTATGTGTTAAATGGAATGAGATGTAATGAGATAAATGAATTTTTGAATGGAATTTTGAAATGTGTTTTGTAATGATATTTGAAATAATAAATAAATGACATAACTGATTTTAAAAAGGTATTTAAATTTGAATATTTGATTTTGAATTCAAATAATTATTTGATAATGAGGTTTCGAAAGGATATGATATTTTAAAAATTGAAATGGTTTTTAATGACATGATCTTTATTTTGGTAAAGAACATAAATTTGGAATGATATTTAATTTTGATTTATTCGATTTATTCGATAAATGAATATTTGAAGTTTATATTAGTATGAAAGGATATTTAGTCTACCTGTAATTTGGGTTCATTTAAATGATATTGAGTTTATTATGTAAATATTTCAAAACTAAATATTAGTAAATTGAAATTGGGATACATGAATTTATAAAAATTAGTTTTGAAATGTGGGATATTAAAGCTTTGAAATGTACTAAAGATTGAATAGTTTATTTTATGGATCAAATATGTATTTGAAATTTATAAGATTTGAAATGTTTTGTTGCGAAACTTAATTGAATTGAAACTGATGGTTTGAATTGAATTAAATTGGAAATTTGAAAATTTTGGTTTAATTGAATAAATTTGTAAAATGTAAAGAATTAAAGGAATATTTCATGATTTCAAATGTACGACTTCAAAATGTTATGATTTTCAAAGTGTAACGATTTCAAGTATTTTTGTTTCGAAAAAGTTATAACTTTGAAAGCATTATGATTTTGAAAGGTGAATATATGTTTGAAATGGAAATGATAAACTATATTGATTTGAATATAGTTTTAAAATAAAAATGTTTTGGCTTCGAAGTATAAACTATTTTAAAAGGAATATAGATTTGAGATGAAATGATTTGATTTTTGTAGTATAAACTATTTTGAAATGACCACAGCATTATAATAACGATTAGTTGTTAAAGAGACCGGGATCGAAAGTTGTCATACTCTCTGCCAACTCCGAAACCACTTTAACAACAGTGTACGCGGTGGAGATTCCAGAATGAAGTAGGATGGTGGCGACGCTCTTGTGGTATATTACGTGGACCCGACTCCCGTGAGTTGGCTTAAGGTGGCTAAAACATGAGCAAGCTCGGGCCAAAAAGGGTAGCTTCTCTGGTCGGACACACTTCTTCGATACTATACTCTTACTTGTGGTTGATTTGATGGCTATCCTCCGATTTTGATTAGGAGTGTGTTTCGAGGTGGGCGTAGTGGCTGCTACGTTACCGCCTGTCCATGTGCGTACTTGGTATATCTACCTTGGCATTGCCTTGTGTGCCATGTCACCTACCATACCGAGCTTTACTACGAATTTGTTTTTCTCCTGTAGCCTATGGAGTATTTAGGGTAGCCTCCCGATCTGGAGGTATGCTGATACTGGATGGACTACTGGGACTATTATGTGTTAAGTGCTATATGGGTAACTCCTTAACGCTATTTTAAAGTAAGGTTATTTTACTGTAGACTTTATTATAAAGCGAATATTACCACATAATAAATAGTTTAACGGATCATGGGCAATCCCAATCATCCTTTAAGTTATTGATGCATTTTTGTTACTGTTCACTTGAATTGATTTACAGTTCATAAGTATTTATGTCCCGACTCGAGTGTTTTGTGTTTTGCTTTACGCTTAGGTCAGACTGAGTGATTCGGTATTAAAGACTCACCTTCGGAGTTGGAGCTTTGCTTGAAGATCCAGCCATCTATTTTGCTTCCAGTATCCAGTGATTCCGGTGATGTATTCTATTTGTACATAATGTATCTTGTTACTCTTCTGTTGTATCTTGTTTAACTCTGATGTATCTTATATATATATAGTAGCTTCATGAACTACTATCTCTTTTACTTCCGCTGCATTAGTAAATACTCTGTGTATGTGATCCGTGATTATTTATTTATTGTGTATTCTGAGATTTGCCAAATTTAATTTACAACGCGGTATTTTGAGCAATTCAAGTTCGACACGTGCGGATGCGAATGGTTGAAAATATCGGGTCGTTACATTTTTATTTTTTAATTTTATTTTAGATTGTGTAACTTTCTAGTCGTGTGACTAAGGACGAACTACGGTGGTATAGTTTGAGAATTTGAAGCTCAGTGGCTGAGTTGAGGTAGGATTTTGAGCATAGACTTAGGTTAGTCGATAAAGGGTGTCACGAGTTTACGTGTGTAAGCGTTTCACTACTTAATTTCTAGTAGAAACCTTGAGGGCAGCATGTAAGCAGCGTTTTGCCAAAGCTGGATAAATCTGTGTTGTTCTATTTCTGCTACAATTATTTTATATATTTCTGCATTTAATTTTCATAATTATTAGTATCATCCTATTCACCCCCTTCTAGGGTGAAATCGATCCTACAGTTAAATCAAGGACTTTGTGTTTGGACTATAAAGTTGAATGCGGACGATATTGAAATTTTGACCATTACCAAATTTCATGAATCCTAATGTGATATAGTTTTGACAAAGAAAATTGGTATAAATAATTATCTCTATCAGATACCGCTTATAATAGGTAAAATTGAATTTTACCAAAAGATGTGTAAACGATAAATTGAGCCAAAATGTCACACCATCTTCTAAGTGACGTGTGCACGTTAATATTCGAATAATTCGGTATTAATCACTAATTGACTTTACACCTTTGAGTCATACAACCGTAATGATGAATTCAGTGAAAAACCATATAATTTAATTAATTTTTAAAGTGTTGTAAATTTATTAAATTATTTGATATTTAAGAAATATTAATTATTATATGTTTGATGTTTGGAAGTTATTTGTTAAAAATGCATTTATAAAAGTTATATTTTTGCGCGCATTGGTAGACAATATCGATGTAATTTAAAGATAATTGGATGAAATAATTTATGGAAATTTTGTGTCGTTTGATAACATGATTTATGAAAATTTTACGTCACTCGATGACATATCGTATGAAAAGAAATGATTGGAGAGAGAGGGAAATTTGATATCATCTCTCCTCCTAGCTTCTCATGGCACAAATAAAAAATCTCCAGAATATTTCAAATCCAAATGAAACATCAAATGAAATAAAATAAATTGGTTTATCCATCTCTTACAAGGATAGGATATGGATCTTAGATCGAAGGAGATATCATAATTCGAGGTGTGATTTCTATGCAACATCCTAAGGTGATCCTCTGATTTATTTATTCATATATATTACCCTTTTATGTTTGGATATGAATGGTTTATTGTATGTTTAATAGATTAATTTTAAACATGTGAATCAAAATCCTTTTTATCTCAATTAATAACCTGTTTATTATTTGATTCAACTCAGTTCTGTCATTATTAATATTGTTTATGATTTAATTCCTTTTTTATCACTCTTTCATAATATACGTTTATAGTATCAATTGGCTTACGTCTATTTTTTGCTATTCCATTTTTGATTACATGTCTGTATTCTTAGCATTCGAGTTGTGAAATATTACATCTCATTTATTTTTTTGGTCTTATAGTTCGAATCTAAAATTTTATTGTGAATTTATATATGCCTAAGTTATCCCCTTTTATTCTTATTTGAAACAATTTATTCATATGATTTATTTTGTTTCAACTTGTATAAATCATCTGAGAATTGAATATGATTTTATATTATTTGTGTTTATTTTTTCTGTTATTGTACTAAGAAAAACATAATCGGACTTTTGTATAAATTTGTTAACTTCTAATTCTAACATATAGTAAATCAAAAACTTCACATATTTATTTGTTATTTTAAATTTTAAACTAGCTTGCAATTAATTACATATATGCATGAATGTGTTGTTTTAATTGAAGGTTCAAACATCTACTTTTATGTACAATCACAAATTCAATCTTAAAATTCTTCCTAGATTGAAGCTTGATTATATTTGTTAATTCTTGATTTCAATTATGATAATGGTCAAAATTTATTTTATATGCATATATGTTTTAGAGTTTAATTACTAATTTGAATTGACATTGATTGAATGAGTAAAGGAAGGTGGAAAATGCTCTATCTTTCCTTTTTTATAAATGTCTACCTTAATTCCTTAACTGCCCTTTTTGTTAATATAAGTTAACTTTGGTCCATTAGTAAAATATTTTTCACTATATTGTTTAATAGTGTAGATTGAACTTTTATATATAGACGCATACACATGCATGCACGCATGTACACGCACATATTTTACTATTACTTGCATGTTTTAATATAAAATTTGGACAACAAAGGCATGTATTAATTCTGTAGTAAATATCATTAATTTGTCACTTAACCTGATTAAAAAGAGTGAAAAATGAAAGATTTCTCTCTCTACATTTGTGGTCCATCTTTCCCTAGTTAATTATTTGTGTTAAGGGAAGAAATACTCTAACCTTTACATGTTATTTACATACATTTATGTGCTGGTCATATGCTATCCTTATCATTCAAACACATGAATATATTTGATACGCTCATCATATTACATATTTATTTGTATTGAACTTAAATCCCCTATAATTACCAAATTAAATAAAATATCTATTTTATTTAAAAGAGAATTTAGATAAGATCTAAATGTATTTAGACTTTATAGGCCCACTAATGATCCAAAATGGTAAAAAAATTGAAATTCACTCATTTTTTCAGCTATGGGCTGACCCAGTTTCAACAATGGTATCAGAACCCAAATAGCCTATGCGGTCTATATTAGTCATGTTACGACTAACTTATTAAGCTATTCCACTTAATATGGTATCTAAAAAGGTAGTATCTTGGATTAAAATTGGATAATCAAGTACTTTTTCCTACCTGGTTACCAACCTAGCCTGAAAGGTGAAGTGAGCCTGAAAGTTGCCCCTAATAGAAACGCCCCAATTTGAATTGGGGATTGGGCTAATTTTCAAAATAATTTTGAAAATTAAGATACAGGTAAATAGACACAAGGAAGAAGTTGCAAAAAAATTTAGTCTAAGGGCAACAAGTTTGTTTTTTAGCCTGAAGGACACTTTTTAGTGTAAACTGAAAATGATAGTTACAACTATCATTCTGTGATTTACACTAAGTGTCCTTCAGCCTAAAAAACAAACTTCTTGTCCCTGAAACTAAATTTTTTTCTAACTTTTTCTTTCAGCCTAAAAACCCCATTAAGATAATATTTTAAATTTAAATTTAAAATAAAAACATGTTTATTATAAAAGGTTATAATAAAACATAAATTTTCAAAATGTTTGAAATATTTAAATATTAATTTCAGATTTTAAAATTTATTGTTAAGATTAATAAAATAAATTAATTTTAAATGAGTTAATTAATTAATACTTATATTCATGTATTATATATAGTGATATATGATATGTTATTTTAAAGTGATCAAGATAACATAAGGCATAATAATTTAAAAAATCATGTCTTCCCCATTGACTTCTCATGGCATCCCATCCCCATCAGGTCCACTCCTTCCCTTCCGACTGTTCTCGATCCTTCCATTCCCATATCTTGTCCTATCGTTGTCACTTTCGATCCTCCTTATCCATCGGACCCTTTTCCTCCTTTCCCTTCTCACGACCTCTATAACCTCAATCCCACCTTCATCTTCTAATCCTTCTTCCTCCTCTTTGCCACAACCTCCTCCTCAATAGTCTTCGTTATTCAGTGGTAAGCCAAGGAATGCTTGAGCTTACACTCTAGTTCATTTCAACCTTCAATATTCTGGTAAGTCCCTTGAACCTCCTATAGAAGTTGTTACTGAAGGTATCAAAAATTGGTGGGCTTCTTCCTTGCTGACACGGTAAATTTCATGGGTGTTAAAGTGCATTTGGATAATGGGTGGAAGCTAAAAGGAACATATGAAATGTATTTTGATAAACAGAACTACTACTTTAAGTTTTTTTACTAGAAGGATAAGATAAATATTCTTAAAAAGGACCCAATGTTCATTAGAGGGCAAATGTTCATCATTACGGCTTGGAACCCTAGTTTCGGTTAAGCTCAATCCACTGTAAAAAATGTGTCTATTTGGGTGCATCTTTATAGAATTCTGATATCAACATGGACTTTATTAGGCATTAATTGGCTTACTTGTCAATTAGAAAATTTTGTTTGTTATGATGAGAACACGGAAAAGATGAAAAGATTTGAATATGTTTAGTGTTTAATAGAAGTGGCTCCTGATAAAAATTGACCTGGATCTATTTCGTTGGATGATGATTCATGCCCAAATGTGCTAGTAGAGTATTCATGGAGACCTCTTATTTGTTCAAAATGTAAAGTTTTTGGTCATTCTACCATACAGTGTGAAGCATTCAGTGCTAAAGATAATGAACCAACTGAAGGAAAGGGTGATCATAATGTTGAAATTCGAGCTACCGGAAAAGATTCTTCGGAAAACAAGTTGAGGTCGTGTACCAAGAAAAAGGTGGTGAGGCTGATTATGTACAAGTTAAAAGGAAGTTGAATCCTACCCATAAAGTATGGAGAAAAGCATAAAAAGCAACTGGTAATGTATCTCAAAAAATGGGTAAAATGGTAATGAAATGCCTTCTCAATTAACAGGGAGTATAAAGCTGATCAAGTGAAAAGAAAGGTGATGGAAAGCCTGGATGTGGCAAAACCTGTTGATAAAAGTGTGGAACTATCACAATGTGTTGATTCATCTCAAAATATCGATCAAGTTACTGGTGCACTTGAAATGAATAAAACAAGTGTGTATGGTGCACCTAACCCACTTTATACTACCAGTTTACATGCAAATCCTTTAATTCAAGTCCATTCACCTAATATTTTATCTTCAAATCCCTTTTCCATTTTATGATGCAACCGCTCAAGACACTAAAACTAGAATTGATTCACATTGCAGCAATAATAATTCCACTTCTCCTCCTAATTTGATCAAGTCTCCTCTTTCTAAAATTTCCACTACTGTGCATTCTGACATGCCAACTGTAGTGCTCACCCCTTCTTTGTCAAATTTTCAAGCTAATTATCCTATCATCAATCCTAGGCCTGAACCTAATCAAATTCCTCTTTGTTCTTCTTCTATCTCTCTATATCTATCAATTGATCTTCCAAATTGCTTTTTCCCTGACATAACAACATCAAATCCTCTTCCTTCTAATTATTCTTCTAAGAAAAAGAGGGGAAGACCCAAGAAAATTTTATCTCATCAATCTCTTCCTACTGACCTTGCCAGTGGAAGGAATTTTTTATCGGCTAAACGTTTATTGCTATGCCTTTAATTGATTTATTAACTTCGTCCAACTTTGATGTAAAAACCAAAGCTGCATTCTTCCATTTATTGTAAATGTTAGACAAAGTTAGTTATTGGAATATTAGAGGTGTGAATTCCATTGCTAAGTACTTGAAGTAAAATTTTAATCATGTCTCACAATATCCAGCTTATGATTATAGCTGAAACCAAGCTAAATCATTCTTCTACTTATGCTGTAGCTTCCACAATTAATCCCCACTGGAATTTGATTCATAATTTATCTCAAGCCCCTTTTGGTAGGAATCTTATTCCATGGAATCCCCTCATATACACTTTCTCCCAATATAGTTCAAGATAATTCATTCACTCAAAAATCACTCACATCCCTTCTAATACCCCTTTCTTCTTACCTTCTGTTTATGCTGAAAACAAAGCTCATAGGCATAATTTCCTTGATATTTTGCCTACTTGACACCTCTAATTTCCCTTGGATATGCATAGGTGTTTGGAATTGTATGCAAGCTTCACATGATTACAGTGGTGGTATCCCCCTTTCAATGCAACACACTATACCACCAAATAATGTGATTTTTTCATCTACTGTTATTCCCATTAACTCCTCTGGTTGTTTCTTTACTTGGAATAATAGGAGTAGAACAAATGTTAGAACTTTATGTAGACTAGATAGTGCTTTTCATAACTTCTCATCTTTATCTCTAAGGCCCAATATCTATAATTTCATCCCTCAACCTTCATTATCTGACCACTCCCTTATTATTTTGGATTGGGGTAAGGATGCTACGAGAAGTCAAGCCTCTTTTTCATTTTTTAATAATTGGTCTGATAGCAATGATTTTATTAGTATAGTTTCTAACAGTTGGAAAACCAATATATATGACAATCCTATGTTTGTTTTGCAGGGCAAATTGAGACATCTCAAAGGCAAACTAAAATGATGGGCCTCCTCAACTTTTGGAATGGTGCAAGAAAATCTTCAGCTATTAGGCAGAATCTGATGCATGAACAAAATGACCTTCTTTCAAACCCTACCAATATTTCTCTATCCAGTGAAGAACAAAGCCATCTTTGTGTCTTGCTAAATCCCTTATGGAGGAAAACAAGATGCTAAAACAAAAGTCCAGAATTAAGTGGCGATAGTTTAGGGATAAAAACACTTCCTATTTTCATGATTCTTTAAAGATCAACTATGTTTCAGTAGCACAGTAAACATTCTTGATAAAGATAATCAATCATGCTCATCTCCTTCTGATATTCAGGCTGGCTACTTGGATTACTTCTAATTTTTCTTGCTAACCATTCTCCTCCTGCCATTTCCTTATCTCAATTTTCTCATATAAAAGTGCCTATTATTTCTGAAGTTGAGAGATGCTAATTGATTAAGGTGGTTATTGATGAGGAGATAAATCTACTATTTTCAGTATGAATTCTTCAAGTTCTCCTGGGCCAAATGGATTTAATGCTCATTTTTAAAAAAATTCATGGGATATCATAGAGTCTAATATTATAAAGGCATTTAATTTTATTTTAGACACAATAAGATGCTTTTAAGGATCAATGCAACCAAGCTTGCTTTGATCCCTAAAATTTAGCAACCATCTATTATCACCCAATTCAGACCTATTGCTTGTAATCTATAAATGTATTCCAAAGATAATGGCCTCGAGGATGAAATCAACTCTGTCTATAATAATTTTGCCAAAACAGAGTGCTTTTTGCCAACTAAAGATACAACTGATAACATTTTACTCTCAAATGAGCTATTGAGAGGGTACAATAGAAAAAACATATCTCCTAGATGTGCAATCAAACTAGATATTAAAGGGCTTATGATTCATTTCAATGGAAATCTATCACTTATATTCTCCATCTCATGAATTTTCCTCAGCCTTTCTTAGAGTGGATTTATACTTGTCTATCTACAGTTACGTATTCTTTGAGTTTAAATGGATGTACTTTTGGTTATTTCATGGGTATGCAAGTTATTCGCTAGGGAGATCCTTTGTCAACATGCATTTTTATATGTGTTATGGAACTTCTAATGTCAATTTTTTTAATATGGCTATGGAGGCATATGGCTATGTCCTAGAACCTCTTCACTTATGTTTGCTGATGATTTAATGTTATTCACCAAGCCTAATGCTAAATCAATCGATGGTGCTATGAATGTTCTTGATTCATTTACTCTTTTGGCTGGTTTATCCATTAATAAGAGTAAATAAAAATATTAATTGTAGGCTTATCTGATATGGATAAGGCTAACCTAATTAGCCTATCATCACTATCTTTCTTTGACACTTTAGAAATATGCCTTGGACCTCCTATATCATCTACTAAAGTCGAATCATTTCAATGCCTTCCATTTTTTGGAAAAATAATATCCAAAATTTCTTTTTGGCCCGTTGCTAAATTATCCACTGCTGGAAGACTTATTATTGTGAAGTTCATTACCACTTCTTCGTGCTTGTATTATGCAAGAATCATTATTCTTCCTTATAAATTAATCTCCATGATTAATTCTTCTCTTAATCATTTTTTTATGGCATGGTAATCCTTTCTCCAGAAAGCATATTCCAATTTTTTTTAAAGCATTTTGTTGCCCTTTTCATAAGGGGGGTCTTGGAGTCATGAACTTATCTAAATGGAATGAAGCTGCTTTATCTTCTCATATTAATAAGTTAATGAATTATGATTCTAATCTCTGGGCCATTTGGACTAAGAATAACCTTATTGAAAAAACTATTTTCTAGATAACGGAAGTGCCAACAGATTATAGTTGGTCGTGGACGAACTGGTTTAGGTCCAGTCAAAGTTTTTGTCTTTCCAAAATTCAATGAAGGACAAGGCAGTTATATCATTTTGGCATGATCCCTGGTCAGGAATGCGTGTCATTTTATCAAAGCTTGCGACGGTTGATTATTTTTGGAGTAATGACTCTATTACTCTTCCCTTTTCAACTTTGGTTTGGTGAGAAGCATTTTGTCTTATTTTGAAAGAAAGGAATTCAAGAATAATATTCTATCTTCATTTTGGTGTGGTAAACCTCATGCTATTTCAGTGATTTACAAGTACATTTCAGAATTCTCGTCTTTGCCAATATTTCCTTGGCATTTGCGCATTTGGATGTCATCCTCTCTCCCTATCCTTCTATGGAAAATTATCAAGAATGGTATTTATACTCAAGATAACCTTATGGCTAAAGGGATGCTTCAAAATTCTTCTTGCTTATAATATGAAAATGCTGCTGAAAACATGGGTCATCTCTTCTTTGCTTGCTCCTTCTCTTTTTTCATTTAGAAGAGAATTTTGAGACACTTCAATTTACATAACCCTATTGTTATATCAATGGTTGAATGATACAACGTTTTCAAGACTACAAGGTAGAAATCAAACAGGGGAATTCTTTTATTCAGGGTCCAGGAAAAGTTTGCATTTTTCATGTGGAAGGAAAGAAATTCTAGAGCATCAGTTGCACTAACAGTCTGTGTTTCTTTTGCTTGAGAGACTGATGGTTCCCTAATACGTTTACCACTAGGAATTTTGCAATTAGTCTTGTAATCTTATTTTTTTTCATGTTTTCTAGCCTCTGTTTTTTAATGGGTATGCCATCTTTCTTTGTATTTCAATGTAGGGGGCCATTCAACCTCGATGACTTTGCCAAAAAAAAGATAACATAATTATACGTGTAAGTAAGATAAATTTTGAAATTGAAATAATTTAATTAAAATTACTTACTTAAATTAATTAAGTTTAGGTCCATTAATTAAATAAAAAATACATACATACATATATAAGATATATGTGTTATACATAAAAGTTATACCATACACTATAAAGGTTATAGTGGATACGTCCATTATAAAAGTTGTATTGGAATACTAATATAAAATAAATTAAAAAGTAAATTAATTAAAATTAGTTAAGTAAGATTTAATTAACAAAATATTATTCACAAGACTAATATATAAGTGATATGAAATATAAAAGTTATATATAATAATAAAACTTATATGATATGAATGTATAAACTAAAGGTGGAACATTAAAGAAACCAAAATAGACTTAAGGGATAAATACAAATGTAAATGTACGTATACCATGAGTTGACACTTGAATAATGAGGATATTTAATAAGAAATGCATTATTTCATAAGTCTATATCACTTAATATATTATACCAAAGCCTATGAATTTTCGATAATGTTGTTCTCTACCATATGTATATTAATAAATTACTTGCATACTCTTTAGTGTTGAGTAGACTCAAGCTAGTGATTTTATGTGTGGTATTATTAATATAATGAATAGATGAGATAAGATAACTATATGTATTTGTTGAGAGACTCAAGGTACATATGCTATACTTAAGACATCGTGATAAGGTAGGTGCGAGTGAATAATTTCGTTTCGATTCGTTGAGTAGACTCAAGGTCGAAATGAGATCAGGACAAGGAGACATAGGTTAGGAGTTGTAAGCGATACAACCGATTAGGACTTATAAATCATCTGTAGGGCCTATGATCTATTGAGCAGACTCAATGTTAGAATCCCAAGACAAACGAGTCCTAACACCCACCAGTGAAGCAGAAAAACTTCTATTTTTCATCTTAGGGTTTGGCAAAACATAAATGACCAATGGGAGACTTATTAGAAAAACGAAATGGTAACATTTAACCTTTCTAATATTGTAAGAATATATGCTAAATAATGTTATAATTATCTACAATGATAAATTTGTGCATTTAATATGATTGATAAAACGTTTATCAACTAATATAAACAAATAAAGCGAATTGAAAATTGACAAATGTAAATATAACATACACTCACTATTAAATGCCTATTGTATGTTAATGTTTTCTATACTCATGCAAGTGCCTAATTTTACAACTACATAATATGCTCCTAATATGGTCATTTACCTGTTTGTTTGGTCAAGACCCTTTATTGCATTCTATGGGTTTCGAACTCTAAAACAATACAAGGCTATGGATATTTGATCCATATACTTTGTATATAGGGAACAATCACAGATCGTAATATACAATATTTAGTGAAATTAGATCATTCGAAATAAGCCAATAAACAGTACTATGAGATTAAGTATTCAATTTGATTGATTACATAAAAGATCATATTGTGTTATATGTAACATAAGGTTAAAACTACAGTATAAATCTAAGAACTCGATCGCTAAAATGTGGATCTGATTGGTTTACATAAAGTGCAACGCATTTGATGCCCTTAAATGTTAAGAATAACCGAATGCGCTTTTGTAAAGAGTTTGTTATGATATTACAGTTAGGGTTTTCTTCTTGAATGGCTTCACCATTTAGAAGGGAAAATAAATGTATAAAAGTAAATGTGATTTAAGGTATAATTGGGATGAAGAGAGTAAATGGTCACTTCTGCTTCATAAAGGAATATCGAAAACGAGAATTGTAATAACAACGATATAATACTTAACATTGGAATAAGAAATATGATTTCTATTCCGAAATATAATTTTGTATAGAAAATTGTCTACTATGAGATTTATTTCGATGTGTTCAAGGTATTTGGTCAAAGAACTCTCTACTGTAAACTTGTTACAGTATATGAAATAAATAGTATATATTAAGTGGATGATGAATCTTCATATTCGGTATGCTATTATAGTAATGGCAGAAATAGTGGGAGCATACCATATAACACTTATTGATTGCGTCAAATTACGCAAATTGTTTTTGTAAAACATAGTCAACATTATTTATGAAATAATGATAATTTTTCGGTGTTAGCTAAAAAATAGACATGGTTATTATTCAATGTGAATATTACGAATTTTCATTATGAAATAAAACTATAATGTAGTGTGTTTTTTCATGACAAAATGATGCATTAGAAAATAATGAAGTATTTAAAATTATGTACAATTATTTTGGAATTATAGACTAAGCCATAGTTTTGAAAAATAATTTTTTTTATACGATTATTAATCATATGATACTGGCTAACTATATGTAAAACAATTAAGGGCATGCATCCATTTAATGGGAGCATCATAAGAGTTGATGAACTTTTCGGATTGATACATATCGATGTACGCAATAGCGAGTCTATTAGTTTCAAACCGGTTCCACATACTAGGTTATATTCATTGATAATTTATCATCGACATGGACATGTGCATTTGAGACATATGTGATATGTCTATGATAAGATCATAAAGTATAAAAGAAAGTAAATAAAATAGCGTTCAATATAATAAAATGATTCGATTTGGTCGAATATGTGAGTATATCGAAAAGTGTTCCAAATGTACGTAAAAATGAATAAAGATTCAATCTCAAAAGTCACTCCTCCATGTGATACATAATGATGTATCGATAAGGAGTAATCAAACTTTGTTGGACAAAACACGATTATTGATGAGTGAAGTTGAGTTAATTTATTTATATTAGGTCATGTACATATGGATAGTACACAAGGTTAATATTATTTCATCTGAATAATAGTTTACAAAATCATACAAGATAAGGGGTTATAAGAAACCTCAACATATCCTAAGCCAAGGAGTTGGCAGGTTGTGCGAATCAAAGTCCGTACATAATAATTGTTCATGAGAGATCTTGTATGAATCTCCCCAAAAGGATTTTAGGAAAAAATGTCATTAGATGACATATTTGTGTTTCGAACATAAGTTTTGTAAACTAGAAACAAACTGGTTTTATAAATAAGGAAATTCATAAAAGTTTATGAATCGGAAGATATGGCTATGGATGACATATAGACTTCGGATATCGGATCAAAACCAATTCAAAACACACCTTACTACCGCAAGGCATGTTTTGAGGGAAAAATGTTAACCCGCCTTTTGTCAAAGCCGTAAATAAGCGGATTTAACTTAATCAATTGCTCGATTATCGAAGCTAGAATATGACGGATTTGATTTAACTGAATCGATAGACGATCAATCATAGATGACAAGTATGATCATAAAGCTGCGGTTTGACGTAACAAGGTTTGGTTTGGATGGTGTGGATCGACATGGTGATGTGGATCGGTCTTGGTGGTGTGGGTCGGCGTGTTGAAGTCGGTCGGCACCAGTGAATCGGATAAACTCGGTCAGCTAAGGTGGGTCTGTCATGAGCGTTCGATCATTGTGGTTTGGCATTTCTGGATCGGTCATGTTGAAGTCGATCGATAGGAAGGCTAGGAGATGATGAGGAGTGGGTCGGTATTTGTAGATTGGCCATGTGTGGATCGGCCAAAATAGTTAAGCTGAGGTGGTTCGGCATGTTGAAGTGGGTCAGTCTCGGTGGTGTGGATCGGTGCTGGAAGTGGGTCGGTAGTGGTGTAGCTCGACATTTGGATAGGTCGGTGAATTGGTCTTGGAACGGTAAACATGGGATTGGCATGGGAAGAGCACTTGGGTCGGCACCGATTCCTACTTCGGATCGGTAGGTAGTATGCTTCGAGACAACACTCAAATATGCTTGGTCGTCAACTTGGGTGTAGGGTCGGTCGGTATGATGGAGTGGGAGTTATTTGCTTCGGGTCAGTCTTTGCATATCCCCGAGTCGGCATAGGGGAGTAGGTCAGCAACAAAATTGTGGGTCGGCAAGTTAAAGGACGGGATTGGCTATGGTGTTGATGGGCCCGGACCACTCAAGAAGCTAGTAACTTGGGTTTTTCCTATAAATACAACATGCACGGCTTCATAAAAGGGGATTAATTCTGCTTCACATCTTCTTCCATATTAAGGCTACTCTGCGATTGTTGCTTTAAAAACTCTATATTGTAACTGTAATTGATTCTCGTATCAATAGAAAGGAAATTTCTGGAGTGGACGTAGGCCGAAGTTAGCCGAACCACTATAAATCCTGTGTTATTACTGCTTTCTTTTAAATTTTTACTACTTTCCTATTTATACCCACTACATACACTCTAACCGTGTAATTATGATTTGATGCTTTCATCTAGATTTGGGTGTAAGTGACCATTTTTGATGCTAATAGGGTTAAGTAAACGTTAAAGTTAACAATTAACTTTAAGAGTTAATTAAGGAATAAAATAAATAAGCAACAGAAATAATCAAATGCTCCCAAAATAAGAGGAGTGGTTGACCAGTGCGACCCAATTGGTCAACCCCTAGTGGTTGACCAGTCGTGTATAGGGGTCGACCGCTACTTTACAGTGGTAGCTAGGCTTTTTTCTATTAAACATCCTAGACTTATCCATTTTGACGTAGTTTCATCCTACGGTTCTAGTACGTTTCAACCCCTATAAATAGGACCCTATCCTCTCCACTTTCACTCACAAATATTTTGGAACATCATCAAAGCTTTGTCGGTTTATCTCTTCTTAGATTTAGAAAACTCCATTAGGGTTTCAAGTAAGAAATCCTATTTTATATTTGTTTATTATTTAATTTCTAAACCTTTTATCTTCCAACCTTTCTGAATCTAATTTATATACATAATTTTCTTGTTGTATATATCAAAAAGAAGAGATCTGAAGGAGATTATAAATGGCTTGCAAATCCAATGGAAAGCAAATCTAAGAACTAACTATGAGTGGAATTCTTAGTTTTTCCATTATAGTAGTTGAATAGTATAGTTTGGATTTGACATATGCCTTGGAGAGTTGTGGATTATGAAAACATCATATTAAAATCCACAAATTTCCCCAAAGAGAAATGTCAATTATTAGGATTGGAATCCTAATTGTTGTCTTAAAATAAAGCAGTTTTGTAGACTTTTGCAGTGTATGTATTATACCTTCTATTCCACTTCTTATTCCTTTTCTCCTGATCTGATTAAGGGATTTAATTGAGAAATGGCGTGTAATGCACGAATCTTTACCATTAGTTTACACCATCTATTTCTATAAAATTTAATAGAATTTTCTTTGCCTAAATACATATAAAAGAAGTTGAATAGAGCGTAGAATTGATTATATTTTAAGCTTCCATTCTTGGTTTATTCCATTGTTTTATATGAGATTAGTTGGATTTAGATTCTATATACAAGTCTATTTATTGCAATTTTGGATATGAGTATTGAATCCTTGTTATCGATATTAGAATCCCTTATTATGGATATTGGAAACTAGGAAGTTAAAAAAAGAGACTTGTATTGATATTGTGGTTAAAGGAATTGACATTTAGCGTTAGTTAGGGCGTAATCTCCGCACGCATAAAATAATAAGTGTGTATTTATTTATATATTTATTAGCGTAATAAATTTATAATTATAATGTATAATTGTATAGTTAGTCAGGTAATAATTATCATTAAATCCCCCTTAGGAAAGTAAATAATTGTTAAAACAAAATATGAAGGAATCCTTATACAGCCTAATTAATAGGCACGGTGAGATGTGTGATAACATATAAGAGTGTTGTAAATATGACTAAGTCATAGGGATATCTTCTATGATAAGTATTTATGATGATGCGAGGTTAGTCCCAAATTTTGTAGGTCAAACCTGTCCAGCTAATCTGGCTACCGTTCCTTACGAATAATCAGACTAATATGAGATGTCATTATGAGTATGAATCATAATACAAAGATTTACTCTGGGTTTTGAGGTATTAAGTGGTTGTTTGAGGATCTGCCTCTTTTTCCTAAGAGGAGTATTAAATGGTCGGGATTAGGTTTAGGTATGGTTAAGGATTTCTCGAAAAGGTTCGCTTCAATAGGAAGTATTAAGTGTCCAAAGAGATTTCGATACAATGTCAGCTAGATAGATACCTATGTGGAGTCCACCTTGGAAATGGGTATTAAATGACGGGGGCCTACTCAATTGAGGTCTTAAATGGTCAAAGTCTGCCTATTTTCCAATAAAAGGTATTAGTGGCTTGGGAATCTCTCTTATTGTTAGACATTTATAACGTTGGTTGTGGATTGTGGGATTTAGAAACCTGCTTCAGGAATGAAAGACCTTTAGTGGTAGATCGAGGACCCACCTCCTTTCCTTGTATGAAGTAATAAATGGTTAATTACATAAGACATATTCTTATTTAAATTATTTTGCCCAAGTGTTGAAATAATAAGGCTTGAGATTTCTATTCACCCGACACATGTTGTTCTGATTCCCTTCTCATTACAACATAGGTTACAAAAGTAATTGATGATGCTTGAAGATGGCGAGAGTGAAGCTTGTGGCAGCTATTATCTATCTATTCAAGTTATTTTCTATTGTACCTATAAAATGTATTTTTGAATGAAATGTTGCAATAGTGGTTTTTATGTATTATGGCATTTGAAATGTTTTGAAATAAATGGGTACAACTATTGTTATTATATTTTATTCCTTTCACCGTGAGTCCTGAAAGAATTAATAGATAGCCTTGTATTGTTTTTTTCTTTTTACCAGCCAATAGCCAGCTTTAGAACGAGTCTAAGTTTCAATGGGCCTTTTCTAGGTTGGAAATTAGGCCTATTCTAGAGTGGGTTGTTACGAGTTTCATCAACAGAATGCTTAGAAGAAGGATAAATAGAAGCCCATCTATTTTGGTTCTGAAGACAAGGGTCACCTGATTAGAGATTGCAAAGCTGGTGAGAAGAAGTGTTACAACTGCTGCAAGTTTGAACATATGCAGAAAAGTTGTCCCAAACCAGCATACCAGAAATAGGTTGTGAAGGCATATGCTTTAGATGTGGTTCCGACTTCGTCGAGTGCTCCCTCAGCAAAAGGGAAGGGGAAGAGCTTGTTATTCAAAAATGTTTTAAATTTATGATGTTCCTATACAAGTTTATTCGATACTGAGGTTTCACATTCCTTTGTACTTAGTGATCTAGTAGACAGATTAGGATTGAAACCCGAAATAGTTAACAGACCTTTGATTTTGACGAACCTTGTTGGAGGCTTCACTAGCCTGTGTATGGTTTGTCGTGATTTGGTCTTATCGAGTTATGGATGCTCTTTTGTTTGTGATTGCTTTGTTTGGAATTTCGTTGGGTTGAAATTATCTTGGGGGTAAACTGGTTAAGGAAGTATGCGGTGGTAATGGATTACACAAAGCTATTGGTGACGATCGAGGTTGTGGAGGGGTAGATGGTAGTGATTGGCTGCCTGTCGGAGGATGGGGTTATGGTTAGCTTTCTATATTTTCTCGAGGTTCTAAAGGATCGGTTGCCATCTATGCCTATTATTAGAGAGTATACAGATGTGACCGAGGAGGTGGCCGGATTACCGTCACACCAAGAGATTGATTTGTAGACGCAGCGAAGGATGCCAAACCGATAGTTATGTCATTGAGGCACATGGCATCCATAGAGAAAAAGGAGTTGGAGGTGTAACTAAATGACCTATTAAAGAGAGGGTTCATTCGTAGGAGTATATCTTATTGAATATGCGAGTATATGATTTTTGTTTGATTATATATTCATTTAAATGTATTTGTTAATGTACTATTTTATTTTCACAGATTAAATAAATATTTGCTGAATAAAATAAATAACATAGAGTTTAAATTCAAATAGATATTTTATTCAAACAAATATTTATTTTGAATAGTACAAATTTGAGCTCTCACACTATATGCAATTTTCAATTACGATACAAATTCGATTACATCACAATTCATCATTTACATTTGCACCTCACTACATATCACTCACACTCGTATTTATCATCAACTCTATTCCAAATTGAATTCAACATCTGAGCAATCTGCAAAAATATACAATGATGCAGTAAAATTGAAAATAAAATATTTTTACAGTGTAAAATAAAATGTATATTTTAAAAATAATATTTACCTCAATTATTTGGGTTGTTCGTCATTATTTAAATTTGAATTCATCATACACGAACAACTTGTGACATGCACAGTGTATTACTGTACATGCCACAAGGCCGTGCATACCAATATACACTTGATAAAATTACAGGGACAGGTGAGCACAAGGTCAAACCCAAATTAAAAGCCGGGTTCAACTCAAGTGAAATACAAATATTAAGTCATGATATCAACATAAGGTCAGACCCGAGCTATAAGCTGGATTGAACTCACGTGCGATGTCAAAAATCAGCAGAAGTTCAAAGTGAACCAGACTCAAGTGGATATACCAATGGAGCATATCACATATACATGAACCAGATCAAAATAAATGATCATGTGACAGTGCAATGCAAATGTACTCATGTGGAACAAGTGAATCAAGTCCAGCTACCAACTCGAGCAAGTCCAAACCACACATGAAAAGGCAAATGTAAAGACAATGAAAATCTCAACATACACATCCATGCAAATACAACATACAGTCACAATATGGTTGCATTGAAGACAACAACTCGAGGCTACAACTCAAAATGTAAATACCAAATCAATACAACATGAATGTACTCAGATGCAAACAAGTCACATGTTCTAAACAACACCAGACATCAGAAGCATGCAACATTTTCAATGGAAATATGAGATACAACAATGGTGCACATACATATCTAAGTGCATACATGATGATCCACAAAGTATACAGGAACCAATACACAGTGAATCAAAGGCAAATGGAATGCATCAATGAGACTAAAGCCTGCAAAAATTCAATATATCCAAGACAGATTCCAAACACAGTAAAGTACAACATTAAGACACAAATATACAAGTTCAATGACTCGACGCACAATGAAACTACACCAGACCAGATACAAGCTTGAAGTTCATCATGCTCACAAGATTAACGCACAGTGCGGACTTACGAACACATTACGTCAGTACCCAAGAAAATAGATCTATCACAGCAGTTTGAAAATGCACATGTCAAAAGAGAAAGGTACATAAGTGTGTGTGGAAACAATGGAAGCAAGACTACATGAACCCGACTCGAGCACACATGAAGTTCAATGTGAACTAGACCAATACAACACTATAGATTATCAATAGGCTCGAGGCTATCAAGTGCACATATAAACAGTGACATGATGAAGCAGTGCAAACAAATGTACAAAATCAGTATCAAGGTCCATGAAGTCACAAGTACAGGCCGAGACAAAATCAAGCAGAAATTTTCATAATGACCAAATTCAAATGTAATAGAAGTCATGTAACAGTTTTTTAAACAAAGTCAAAAATTTTACAAATTCAAATCACTGACTGGATTCAACCATTACCAAAGTCAAGGCCAAATTAAATCTGAAATAGCAAGGTACAACTTGAAGAAGTCAAATTCTAAAACAATTAAAGTCGTGGTTGTGGAACAGTTCAAAATCGAAGCCATGGGAATCAAGGCAACAAAATACACGAATTTGACAAGTCAGAAAACTCATCAGAAGAATTCGTATGAAATATACGAACAAAAAATAAGGAATTCGATTCCTATATAAGTCCTAAAACATCATTGGAAAAAGGCATTCGAGTTCAAGCAACTAAGCATAATCATTCAACTCGAATCAAAAAGGTCAAGCAGAATCAATATCGAAAAAGGAAAAATTGGATACCATTTTGACAGTCGAACTCGACCAAATTGAAGTAGCCGTGGACGAATCAATCGAGGAAAAGAAATCGAAGCATCATCAATCAAATCGACAAAGCCTGCGACTTCATAACAAAAGCCTTAATTTTCGAGCAAGCAAATAAAGGAACGAATAGCCATTTTCACCAAGAAGGAAGCGGGCCGAAGGAAATAAAAAAGGGGAAACGAACTAATTTTCTTAAGTCTAATTTTTGGGTCGGCTTCTCTTAAATTTTAATTGGGCTTTAATATTTAAATTAGGGTTTAATTGTTTTTAAATTGTTGTTTTTTTATTTTCTTGTATTTTCTTCTTAAACATTTTAATTTCTAGTTGTGTGACTAGGGAACGAGCTACGGTGGTATAGTTCGAGAATTCGCAACTCAATGGCTGAGTTGTGGCAGGGTTTTGAGCATAGAGTTAAGGCTAGTCGATAGCGAGTGTTGCGAGTTTACGTGCATAAGCGTATGACTGCTTAATTTCTAGTAGAAACCTGGGGGGCAGCACGTAGGCAGGGTTTTGCCTAAGCTGGGTAAATTCTATGGTGTTCTATTTCTGCATTTATTATTCTGCTATTATCTGTGCTGCTATAATTATGATATATCTTTGTTGAAAATATTTTATAAACTTCCACAATAATTTTTATAATTAATAGCATCACCCTATTCACCCCCCCCCCCCCTCTAGGGTGAAATTGATCCTACATATCTGAGTGGGGTGCACCTGTAGTATTCGACACTAAGGCAGATGGTTATCCGAGCTTGTGTGTAGATTACTATGAGCTGAATAAGGTAACGAAAAAGAATAAGTATCCACTTCTATGTATTGATGACTTGTTCAATCTGCTCTATGGTGAAAAGATGTTCTCCCAATTAGATTTGGTAACAAGATTTTACCAGTTAAGAATAGTAAAGGAGAGTGTGTCGACCACCATGTTTCATACGTCGTTTGGTCTTTCAGAGTGGTTAGGGTATGCAATTTGGGCAAACCAATGCTTCAATATGCTTTGTTGATCTCATGAACCGCATCTTCAGGGATTAGCTAAACAAGTTTGTACTTGTGTTCACGGATAATATTATGATTTATTCTAGGACAGAGGAGGAACGTGAACAGACTTGTGGAATGTGCTTGAAATGTTGAGGAACAATAAGTTGAAAGCAAAGTTTTTGACATGTCACTTCTAGAGAAGGGAAGTGAGATTCTTCGGTCATTTCATCTTTGAAGCAGGGCATCGCAGTTGATCCTGCTAAGGTGGCAGTGGTTCAAGATTGGAGCTAACTCAAGAATGTTGTGGGTGTGAGGAGATTCCTAGGATTGGCGAGATATTATAGATGTTTTATTAAGGACTTCTTGAAGGTAGAAACACCGTTTACCAGTTTGACGAAGAAGAACCAGACTTTTTTTTGGTACGTGAAATGTGAGCATGTGTTTGTAAGTCTGAAGGAGAAGTTGACGAGTGCACCAATATTGACCTTTTCGAGCGAGAATGAAGAGCTGATAGTATACATAGACGCATATGGTACTGAATTAGGTGAGGTACATGCAAAATGGAAAGTTGTCGCCTACGCTAATAGACAACTGAAGCTGCATGAGAGGAAGTATCTAACTCATGATTTGGAGCTAGCGATGATAGTGTTTGCTTTGAAGATTTGGGGGTAGTACTTATTACGAGAAATGTTCGAGCTATTCATGGACCACGTATACTTGAATTGGTTTTCTCCCAGAAGGATCTCAACCTTTGTTAGCGATGGTTAGAATTCTTGGCCTTCTATGACTTTGGCATTTCCTATATGTCTGGAAAAGGAAATTCGGTTGTCGATGCATTGAGTAGAAGACATGCCAATTTGGGAGCGATATTCATAGAATGGAAGTAGTTGCAGTATATTACTGGCTATGATTTCAAACATCACTGCGAGTTAGAGTTAGAGATGTTGGCAAGTTTAATGATGAGATATGCTTTGATTGAGCGGATCAGTACTAGTCAGAGGCAAGATGCTAGAATAGTAGAGATCATAGCAAAAATAGAAGGAGGAGCGGAGTCTAAAAATATGAAGCAATACAGACTTGATTGAGAAGGTTGGCTCCATAACGATAGGAGATTGTTTGTCCATGATATTGAAGGGTTGTGAGACGAGGTGCTATGAGAGTGTCGCCATTCTAGGTTGGCCATACATCCCAATGCTAATAAGTGTACCGCAATATGAAGCAAACTTATTATTGGAAGGGGATGAAGAAGGATGTCGGGACATTCATCGCAAAGTGTATGAACTGCCAGTTGATGAAGGCAGAGCAGAGAAAGCCAAGTGTATTACTACAGCCGCTTGAAATTCCCAAATGGAAGTGGAAGCAAGTATTGGTGGAATTTATTGATGGACTGCCACAAACTCGAGCAGGGTACGACAGCATTTGGGTCACAGTCGATCCGTTGACTAAGAACGCTAGATTTATACCGGTTAAATCAAATAAAATGGCAGCCAAACTGCCCGAGTTGTATATGAAATGGGTTATATGATTTCATGGTGTGCCGAAGAGCATGATGAGCAACCGAGACTCATTGTTCATTGGTGGGTTTTGGAGGAGCTTACAAGAGGCATTGGGGACCAAGCTACATTTTAGTACAGCCTGTAACCCATAAACTGATGGGTAGACCCATTGGAAGATCTCTTGCGATCTTGCATTCTCAATTTCGGAGGCACGTGGGATGATCACTTGCATTTAGTAGATTTTGCATACAACAATACCTGCTAGTCTAGTATCGGGATGGCACCATAGGAAGCATTGTATTACCGACCATGTAACTCTCCTTCATGTTAATGGAAAGCGTTCGAGAAACTGATACTTGGGCCAGATATGATTAGAGAAACCTTGGAGAAGATAGAGCTTATTCGGTAAGGAAAGAAAGCTGCGTAGGATAGACAAAATAGCTACACTGATAGAGGATGTAGTGGTTTGGAATTTTCTGTCGGTGATATGGTGTTTGTGAAGATTTCTCCTTTCAAGAATATTATTTTATTCAATAGTAAGGAGAAGTTAGATTCCAGATTCATAGGTCCTTTTTCGATAGTAAAGAGGATAGGGAACCTAGCATAGAGGGTCGACTTACCTCAGAAGGCAGCGGGCGTGCGCAACATCTTCCATGTTTCTCATCATGGAAGTTTGTGCATGACTCAGGCGTGACGATTGCACCAGATCAACTTAATGATATTGAGATTGAACTAGAAGCTTTGAGACCTCATAGGGTCGGTTCGTATTGTTGGACGTGGTAGAAAAAGCTTAGGAGGTAGACGGTGGAGTTGGTGAAAGTTCAATAAGGCGAAAGTGAAGGCAATTGCACATGGGAAACCAAGGAAAATATGAAGGCCATGTATCCAGAGCTCTTTGTATGGTAAGGCCTACTACTATTTATCGTATTTATTTTCACTTTTTGATATCATATATGGTTGTTTAGTGTCTCGCATGCTAGGATAGGCTCACCTACACTATTAGTTACATGGCTGCTTGTTTTGTATGTATGATGGTTACATATGATTGTTGGGCATTTGAGGCAACTATGTTTGACTATTTTTGACTTATTCGGGGGTTTCGAAGGTGAAATTCCTAAAGGGGGAGTGTAACAACCCAGGATTGTAAAATATTTACTTTATTTTATTTTATTTTATTCATATGAGGTCATGACTCTAAAATTTTGAAAAATGACTCTTAGAATCATTTTCCACATCTATGGTCTTTTTTCAAATTTCTATGAGACCATATTGACCCTAAAAATCTTGTTTGGACTATAACTTTTGAATGGAGCCGAATTAAGATATAAAATCACTTCCATTGCTTTAGGATGATGGTTTCTCATTCTGTAAAACGGTCATAATATAGAAATGGACTTACCATTTGAAAGTTATAGCTGATTTAAGTTTTGGCTGCTACTGACCTACATTAGTGTGTAATTTACTAAGCACATACTTAGGTCCACTAACCAATGTCGAAAATTGAGGGAGGCTTTAGGAACTAATCTAAGTCAATTCCATCTTCCTTAAAATAGCTCTAAATCTCAATTAGCCCAAATTTCGTCAAAAAGCCTACATTTTCCTTACTAATCTTCAGGGTCGACCTTGGGCTCAGGCTAGTTGGGCGATGGTCCAGGACCAATTTGAAGATAGAGCCTAAATTTTTTATTTATTTTTGTTTCAAAAATGGTAGATAACTTATTTATTGAAGGAATGGATGTAAACTATAGTGTAGCTTAATGGTAGAGCTTATGTTTCAATGTTTGGTTAATATGGGTTAAAGTCCTACCAACTATAGTTCTATGAAATTACATTGTAACTAAGTTTGTAGCTAAATTTTTTCCTAAAAGTCAAGCTCATGACCCATACTTATAACTCTAAATTTGATCAATTTCACAAGGTCCAAATTTTCGTCGGATCGGGCCTGCTAATCTTAGCCTAAATCATAATTAGAGGCGCAATTAGCATAGAGAAACTTGAGATTATCATTTTGGCTGATTTGCATTCCTCTCCTTTGCTATCCACTTTAGATCTAAGGGGAGGAATTGGTATTTTAGGTTTTTGGTGAGTGGTTGTTGACCTCTCGCTCTACTATGCATGTTTATACAGTTAAAAATAGTGTTTTTAACTCGACTTTGATCCTAAATTGTTTTCTAACTTTAGTCACATTTTAACACATGTTTATGGCCAAAATTTAATAGATTTTAAATGGTTTTAGATGATTTTGCAACCCCTTTTGTTCATATTCATATGCTAATATGCTAGTGTAAAAGTTAGATTTAGATTATGATTTGCTTGATTATCATGTTTTTATGGATTGCAAATATGAAGGGATGTATATGTATGATGTCTCTTGTTTATATGTTGTGTTTTGATATGGTTTGCTAGTTCTTATAGAAAGTTAGGAAAAGAGTAGTCGAATTGGAAAATTGAAAGCAAAGATGGTCAGAATTGGATGAAACCTGAAGGGAAGGCTTTTGAGCATGGGAGGAGCCTAGGATTCAAGTCGCATGAAAATTAGCGCTAAGTATAGGACTTGGTACCGAGAGCTTTTTGTTAGGGGAAAACACTTGATGGAAGTTTGGTTCTTCAAGTAAAGGCTAGGGGTGATGAGTAGAAGTCAAATATGAAATTTGGCCAAATATTGGACCAACCACCGAGATCTTTTGGAGTTAGCATTTGAGGCTTGGGGTTGAGCCGAGACCTTTTGAAGGAAGTAGTCAGAGTCCAAGCACTTAGAAGAAGGAACTTTGGAAGAGAAGTAAGAAACTTAGCCAAAATTTGGCTAAGTACATCACTCCTTACTAAGAGGTTTTGTCAGTACCAAGAGGTCGGTGTTTGTTGGAGTCAGGGTGAAACTTCCAAGAGGAAGAGCTTAGGCTCTGCATGTCATGTTAAACGTGTTTCTTTGTTTTCTTGAAGTTAAATGGTGATGTAGTAGCACGATGAGAGCATCGGATTTTAGTAATGAAGACTTGACGATGAATGAAGTTAGATTCTGAAGATGGCGGCTCGATGTTGAAAGCAGTCGTGAGATTAATTATCCATAAATGGCAGGTTCTAGGAAGGGTGAACCGTGGATAGAATGTTGAATGGTTCTACCATGGAATGAAGGAATTTGAAATGGTTCCTTGAGGATAATGGAAACTAGATGGAGCAAGAAAAGGGAACAAATACACATGCTAAGGGATCTTTCATATTAAGGATGTTTTATGATGTATTCAATAGCAAGGTTATCTTGGGGACGCTCATGGGTACTTTGTTTGGTTATCTTGAATCAGTTGTTTGGAATTGTATACCCTGGACCGGTGTGTTAGGAACTGGAGATAGTAGTTTTGATGACAACAACTTTTGTAACTTATTTTATTATAACTTATATACTAACACTATTGTCTACATATATACATATATATGAATGTTATTATGCTGGATATATATAAGGCAGGCACTAATTATTGAAGACTGTACAATATAAAGATCAAGAATGTAGAAATCAAGTTTAAAGACTCATGAGTATCAAGATCAAGATTTCAAGATACATGTCTAGTTTTGTTAAAACTTCATAATATCATATAAATCTTCATTCCAAATTTCATTTGGGATGGAATCCATTTCTACCTTCTTAGTGGCTTACAAACCCACGACAAGTAGCTTACAAACCTACGACAAGTGGCTTACAAACCCACAACATCCTGGTTTTGTACAAGTTCTCGAGTCCTGATGTGATGAAATATTCTGCAGGAAGAAGCTTGCAAAACTACTTCAAAATGGTTTTTCAAAACGATTTTCAAAACTGCTTTTCAAAATATTTTATCCTTAAAAAATTATCTTTTCAAAGGATTTTCAAAATGATGTTTTAGCCTTAGAATATTCTTTGTTTTTTATTTTAAATAATCTCTTGTTTTAAACTTCGTTTGTTTTTAAAACTATCTTCTAATTTTTAAATATTCTTTACAATATATATAGTTATGATTTAAAATCAAATTTATATATACATTCTAAAAATATATTTTTCTACTCTTATTTATTTTAAAACATAGGAAAATTAGTTTATTTTACTCCAGAATTATTTTATCTTGTTTTCCTTTCAATACCATTTTCAAAACAAATTTTACATTGTTTTTAACTAAGGGATGTCGGCATTATTGGATACCTCATGTCGACATTGTGGCTGTCGAATTCGAAGTTTCAATTTTCAAAAGAAGTGTCTATTCGTTTAAATCTCTTTATGAATGGTTATGACCGTTACTAGTCTATAAATAACCTTCACAAACGAATTTTTTAACTAACTATTTTCTTATTTTCTTCACTCCTCCTTATCCACAAATTCATATTCTAAAAAAATTCATATTTTTAAGATCGTGCCGAAATTCTACCAAATTCTCAAGTGAATCAAATTAGAATCTCATTCTTGTTTGATTCTCTGTCCTCTCTCGAAAATCAAAGTGCTATTCAGAGTTATGGGATCAATTTGTAATCAAAATTTTATCGAGTCTCTCTATAAGGTGTGGTTGTGCCTGAAAATCAATTGGGTGACCTTGTGTTCCGTAAATCAAGAGAGTTTGCCTCGGACTCGAGAGACAGGAGGGTACCTCAAGGCCTTTAGAAATTTAGGATTACAATCTCGACATTAGTATAATAAAAATCTGTATGAGGTGTTTGCCTTGGTACATGACTGGATGTAGAGTAACTCCGAACCGGTATAAAATTCGGTGTTTTCTTTCCTTTTACTGCTTTTATTTACTTTCTGCATCTGTATTTGATGCTATGATTGTTCTGTGGTTAAGTTCTGCATTTGTTTCATACTTTTTTAAATTAGTCCATATAAGTCTTAGAATCCATTAAACACTATTCACCCTCTAGTGTTAAATTAGCCTTAAGATCCTTAATGCGCACTCCCTTTCAATTGGTATCAGGGCATAGGTAAGTTAAAAATGGCATTTTTAGGAAATTTTGTTAATACTAGTTTAAATTTATGCATTTCACCAAAGTATCATAAGTCCGCATATGGTTTTTATGAAAAATTAAGTTATCTACCAAATTGGTTTGTTATGCAGGAACAGACATGTTACATGGCTTTTGAAGAATAACCAATAGACAAACTGTGCAAATTGAGAAAGATAATTGGATACTTGATAGTGGCTGTTCAAGGAATATGATTAGAAATATCAAGAAACTCAATGACATTATATATCAAGATGGTGGATTGGTCAATTTTGAAGATAACACAAAAGGATATGTGATTGGCATCGGCAATGTCGGTAATTCTAAAACTCCTCTTATTTCTGATATTTTGCTAGTTAGGAATTTAAAACATAATTTGCTTAGTATAAGTCAACTATGTGATAAAGGATTTAAAATTAAATTTGAAAAAGATAAGTGCCACATCGAAGATAATAAGTCAAATATTATTTTTGAAGGAATTAGGAAGAAAAACATTTACATCCTTAGTATGAAAGTTTTAATTGATAACTCATGTCTTTTGGCTAATAAAGTGACCCTTGGATTTGACATAAAGGATTTGGTCAATTTCAAACTGTTATCTAGGTTATCAAAACTTGACTTAGTTAGAGGTCTTTCCAAGTTAAATTTTAAAGTAGATAGTATATGTGATGCTTGCCAATTAGGAAAACTTAAGAAAAGTTCATTTAGATTAAAAGATATGATTTCTACTTCTAAACCTCTAGAATTACTTCATTTAGATTTATTTGGTCCATCTCAAGTACAATCCATTAATCATAATAAATATGTTTTGGTAATTGTAGATGATTATTCTAGATATACTTGGACTATTTTCTTAAACTTAAAAGTGATGCTTTTGAATTATTTAAAAAATTTGCTAAAAGAATTCAAAATCAACTTTCTTTAAAAATAAAAACTATTCGTAGTGATCATGGTGGAGAATTTGAAAATGAAAATTTTGAGAATTTCTATAATCAAAAAGGAATTACTCATAATTTCTCTTTTCCAAGTACTCCACAACAAAACGGAGCGGTAGAACGTAAGAATAGAACGATTCAAGAGTGTGCTAAAACAATGCTTTATGATAGTAGCTTACCTAAAAACTATTGGGCTGAAGCAGTCGCTACAGCGTGTTATATATTAAATAGGATTTTAATTTGACCATTAACTAATAAAATACCATATGAATTGCTTTACAATAAGAAATCCATAGTAGCTTATTTGAAAGTTTTTGGTAGTAAGTGTTTTATTCTTAATACAAAAGATAATTTAGATAAATTTGAACCTAAATCCGACAAAGGTATCTTTATTGGGTATTCTAAAAGAAGTAAAGCATTTAGAGTTTATAATTTAAGACCTAACACTATTGAAGAAACAATGCATGTATCTTTTGATGAAAATTTTAAAGATACTGTACAAATAGAAGATGAACAAGATTTTGTAACTTTAAATAATGAACCTAATGAAACTAATTGTGAAATCATTCAACCTAATAAAAGAATTAGGCTATTAAAAGATCATCCTATAGAAAATACACTAGGAAATATTGAATCTATAGTTAAAACGGTAAATCAACTAAATAGAATGAGTATTGTAGCTTTTATATAAACTATTGAACCTAAAAATCCAAAGGAAGCATCATTTGATGATTCATGGATTCTTGCTATGCAAGAAGAATTGAATCGGTTCACGAGAAATGATGTTTGGGAACTTGTTCGTAGACCTAAGGATAAAAGTATAATTGGAATAAAATGGGTTTAGTAAAAATATAATGAATGAACTTGGTGAGGTCGTGAGAAATAAAGCTCATTTAGTCGTGCAAGGTTATTGTCAAGAAGAAGGAATTGATTATGACGAAACCTTTGTACCCTTAGCAATACTAGAAGCTATCAGGATTCTACTTGCTTGCAAACTACAATAATTTCAAGTTATATCAAATGGATGTTAAAAGTGCTTTTCTAAATGGTTTTGTAAAAGAAGATGTTTATGTTGAACAACCTCCACTTTTTGAAGATAACAAATTTCCAAATCATGTACATATTATATGGTCTGAAACAAGCTCCTAGAGCCTGGTATGAAAGTCTAAGATATTATTTACTATAATCTGGTTTTGAAATTGGTAAAATAGATACAACTCTTTTTTACTAAAAGAAACAAAAATGATATTCAATTAGTACAAATATATGTAGGTGATATAATATTTGGATCGACTAATAACACAATGAATAAATAATTTTCAGATATAATGACTAAAGAATTTGAAATGAGTCATATGGGAGAACTAAGTTTCTTCTTAGGACTTCAAATCAAACAATTAGATAAAGAAATTTTCATTAGTCAAGAAAAATATGCTAAGGATTTAACTAATAAATTTGGATTGACCACTATTGGTGGGAAACCAACTCCAATGACAACTAATGTAGCTTTAAGTAAAGAAGATAAATCAAAAGATGTTGATCAAAATTATATAAGGGAATGATTGGTTCGCTGCTTTATATAACAGCAAGTCGTCCTCACATCATACGTAGTGTTTTTCCTTGTGCAAGATACCAATCTCAACCTAAAGAAACTCACTTAAAAGCTGTTAAAAGAATTTTAAGATATGTAAAACATACTTTAGACTATGGTTTATTTTACCCTAAAATGATATATTTGGTTTAGTTTCATATTGTGATGCCGATTACGCTAGTTCTAAATCAGACCGAAAAAGTACAAGTGGAACTTGTCGCTTTCTAGGACATTCTCTGGTTTCTTTATTTAGTAAGCAGCAAAACACTGTATCCTTGTCAACCACTGAAGCAGAATATATATCTGCTGCTTTGGCTTGTTCTCAAGTTATATATATGCAACAAACTTTAAAAGATTTTGGATTAACTATAACTAAATCCCCAATTTATTGTTATAATACTAGTACAATAAACCTATCAAGAATCCAACTCATCATGCTAGAACAAAACATATTGATATTAGACATCATTTTCTTAGAGATAATATAGTAAAGAAGTCATAACTCTTGAATATATTAATACTGAAAAACAAATTGCTAATATATTAACCAAACCATTAAATGAACAAAACTTTAGTAAATTTAGAAGAGAATTAGGTATATGTTCATTAACTGAAATATAAATTATAAATAATACAAGTATATTTAATAATTAATATAAATAAAAATTTCTTAAAAATTGAACTGGGCATGTCGACATGACCCATTCCCCTATGTCGACATACAGGCCGAGATTTTCAAATTTAAATTTCCCTCTAAAATTAGTTATTAAGTTATATATTTATGTATTTCGTCTTTTACTCCTTTTTCTATGTTCTGTTCTCTGTAATAACCTTCCAAAACAGTAAATTAATGGCTTCCTCTACTAATAATGAACCTTCTTCACCCACTTCTCCTCATTGTGGTCCTTTTCAACGTTCCACACACGTATGAGTCATTAAATTGCAAGAGAAGATGAAAGATTTGCTTCAAATGATGATGGAAATTCAAGTCTACCAATTAATGTTATTCTAAAAACAACCTTTGTTCAAGGTTTATAGGTTATTTTTTTGTTGATCACAAAGTGGGAGAAGTTATATAAAATAGTAGGCCTGGAGTACGGGGGAGTTGTTGGTGTAAGAGAGAGTTATGGTATGACCGAAGTGGTAAGTTTATTTTATAAGGTTGTCATCATCAAAAAGGAGGTGATTGTTAGGAATTAAAGATAGTGGTTTTGATGACAACAACCTTTGTAACTTATTTTATTATAACTTATATACAAACACTATTGTCTAGATACATATGAATGTTATTATGCAGGATATATATAAGGTAGGTACTGATTATTGAAGACTGTATAGTATAAAGATCAAGAATGAAGAAATCAAGTTTGAAGACTCATGAGTATCAAGATTAAGATTTCAAGATAAGTGTCTAGTTTTGTTAAAACTTCATAATAGCGTGGAAATCTTCATTCCAAATTTCATTTGGAACCCATTTCTACCTTCTTAGTGGCTTACAAACCCAAGACAAGTAGCTTACAAATGGCTTACAAACCCATGAACATCCTGGTTTTGTACAAGTTCTCGAGTCCTGATGTGATGAAATATTCTGCAGGAAGAAGCTTGCAAAACTACTTCAAAATAGTTTTTCAAAATGATTTTCAAAACTGCTTTTCAAAATGTTTTAGCCTTAAAAATTATCTTTTTAAATGATTTTCAAAAAGATGTTTTAGCCTTAAAATATTCTTTGTTTTTGTTTTAAAATAAACTCTTGTTTTAAACTTCGTTTGTTTTTAAAACTATCTTCTGATTTTACTCCAGAATCATTTTATCTAGTTTTTCTTTAATACCATTTTTGAAGAAAAAATTACATTGTTTTCAACTAAGGGATGTCGACATCATGGGATACCCCATGTCGACATGGTGGCAGTTAAATTCAAAAGTTTCAATTTTCAAAAGAAGTGTTTATTCGTTTAAATCTCTTCACGAATGGTTATGACTGTTACTGGTATATAAATAGCCTTCACAAACAAATTTTTTAACTAGATATTTTTCTTGTTTTCTTTACTCCTTCTTCTCCACAAATCCATATTCTAAAGAAATTCATATTTTTAAGATCGTGCCGAAATTCTACCAAATTCTCAAGTGAATCAAATTAGAATCTCGTTCTTATTTGATTCTCTGTCCTCTCTCGAAGATCAAAGTGTTATTCAGAGTATAGGATCAATTTGTAATCAAAAGTTTATCGATTCTCTCTATAAGTGTGGTTGTGCGTGGAAATCAATTGGGTGATCTTGTGTCCCATAAATCAAGAGAGTTTGCCTTTGACTCGAGAGACTGGAGGGTACCTCAAGGCCTTTAGAAATTAAGGATTGTAATCTTGACATTGGTATAATAAAAATCTATATAAGATGTTTGCCTTGGTACAGGACTGGATGTAGGGTGACTCCGAACCAATATAAAATCTGGTGTGTTCTTTCCTTTTACTACTTTTTATTTACTTTCTGTATCTGTGTTTGATTCTGTGATTGTTCTATGATTAAGTTCTACGTTTGTTTATATCATAATTTTTTAAATTAGTCCATATAAGATTTAGAATCCATTAAATATTACTCACCCCCTCTCTGGTGTTAAATTAGCCTTAAGGTCCTTAATCCGCACTCTCTTTCTCAGTGAATTTGGGTCTAGTATCAACTTCGGGCTAGACACGGGTATATTGAAAACCGAGATTTCCATTAGACCCCGGCATGGGAAAGACCATATGAGTTATTATATATCTAGAGCATAATGAGTGACAATGGAGATCGTTTGTTGGATGCTATGGTTTCTTTGATTGTTTTCTTCTGTAGTCTGCCACCCTAGGGATGTCATTGGAGATACGTGTTAGGGATAGGGACATCTGGACACCCATCATCATACTTAGATTGTAGTATGCCTTTGCTATATTCATGGAGTAGATGTGTTCATTATGTGCTGACTCTTTGGTTGCGGGAATGTGTTAGGTATGGTTCGTATACACTTATTTCTTACTATTTCGACTTGTATAGTATTTTGAGATCCATTTACCACTCATACCTGACCATTGTCTGACCTCAAATTTTATGATTTTCTTCTTATTATCATCGGTACTCTTAAATGAGTATGCTAGATAGCAGGTTTAGATGCGACACAGAAGTTGTGCAGATGACGAGCTGGATGGGGCTATCTCGTATTATATATGGATTTCTATGCTTATTCCGTGCAACACATGGAGCCTTGATAGCGCTTGCTTATTACTATTATTATGAGACAATTATTCAAGTTAATATCCATTTTTTATAAACTTTATTGCTTTATTGTATGACTTCATGGATCTGTACTCTGATATTTTGTTCACTTGGTTATTACAGTCTTTTTTTTATATCTATTGTGTTTGTTATTTTTATTCCATGCATTTTGAGATATACGATAGATTCTATGATGTAATATTTCATTTTCAACCCTTGATGAACTTACTACATCTATCAAATATGTCAGCAGCGCACTATATAATTATATTGTGTGTTGGCGATGTAGGACGGTCATCACAGGCTAGCTTATGTGGCACTAAATTTCTAGCAATGCTTATTTGAGAGCAAACACTTAGAGGAATAAAGCATACTTGCATGAACGATTTGCATTGTATGATAGTTAGAACAAAATAGGATACGATTTTTGAATTTTGCTTTTTGCAGTATTCTCCCTTCTTCGACGGGCGACTATTGGCGAGTGTTATCGCCTGCTAATGTACATTCCCTCAAGTGATTATGCAACTTGTCCCTATAATTGAAGATACTTTTGAACTAATAATTCATTTACATGCATGAGTAGTTTGTCGTTCAATGCCTCGCCCCATCGTGGTGGTGCCGCTCTAAGACATGGAGAATGGGCAAGTTATGGATAGTTAAGCCCCTAAAGGTAGGGTCACCGCAACTTGGTAGAGTTGGAAGCACCACCGATGCAATAATCTGAACTACTATATGTGTAATTGCTCTTATATTTGCATTGGCGATTGACTATGCTCTTGGTGAAACAAGCAGCATCAAGAATAAAACAATCGAGACCGCTGCGTTCAGTTGATCATCTTGTAATATCTAAATCAATATTCTCTTCCATCTCAATTGAATATATAACTATTGAATTGTTTTATTTTTTATCTACATATTTTTTCTTCCCTTTTTTAATATATGTTCATCTAAAATTAATATGTTTGGATTCTTTGTCATCTTTGTTAATTCTTTGCTATTTTATATAATATTTAGATGTGTTGATTATTATCATGAATTTACACATGTCTAACTCATCCAATTCTCTTTTTTTGTTTTGGTGATTTTGCCAAGAAAAGAAAAGAAAAAGGTGTATTTGAAAGTTACTTTTGATCTAGATACATTTTGTACCTTTATAAAACTTGCATGTGCAATTGTAAATGAATTGTTTATACCAATTGTTTATTATTCCTTGAAGAATGATTTCTACAATTATATGATTAATTATAAAATTAAATAGTTGAATATTTGTCATGTAAGAATGAAATTTTATTTGGTCTAACATTTATAAATGGACTTTTGTGAAAATTATTTTCTTTTCTCCTTTTCTAAGTTTATTTTTTTTTAAATTCTCTACTCCAACTTCCATTTAAAATAAAAGTTAATCCAGATTTTTTACTTTTAAATCCCACTTATGTGTGTGTTATAAATATCATGTTCACAATTGTATGTTGTTCTAATTCTAAGATGTTAAAATTGTAATTTTACATACATATGGAAATATGCATGTGTTACCTTAATTCAAATTTATAAAATAGATCTTTTGTAGTTATATAAATTTTAATATCAAGCCTTTCTTTAACAGAAACCAGATTCATTTATATTAATTTTGGATTTTAATTACGCAAAGTTATCTAATGTGATATATATATATATATATATATATATATATATATATATATATATATATATATATAATCACTATCATAGGTGATAAAGGCATATGTAAATGGATAGTGGGTCTGTTGTAGTGTATATCCCAGATTTTATATACGTTCCAATTTACTATGTACACTTCTTGTCTGTAGCACATGCTCTTTGCACAAATAAGTATATTTTATATACGTTAAACCAAAAAAGGTTTTAAACATATTTGAATAAAATAAAGATTTTATTTAAAACATTTTTGGCTGGATATGAAATCCATTTAAGCTTTATAGACTGGATTAATACCAAAATGGGAAGAAAAATTTGAACTTCACTTATTCAAGCCATTTTTGATTGGCTCAGGTCCAACACATACATTATATCATTGCATAAGGGTGCGGGTTAAGTTGATGTAAAATATTTTTTTTTTCTAAAAAGGTTTATAAGTGATAGATTCAGCCAAACTGTCACACCATCAACTAAAAAAACGTATGGACATTAACGTTTGAATCATTTGGTATTAATCACTAACTGAATTCAAACCTGTGAATCACATAACTATATCTATGTAGTCTACGAAATACCACCTGATTTAATTAGTTTATAGTGTGTTATAAATTAAATAAATTAACTGATGTTTGAAAAATATTAATTATGCGTATTTTTAGTAATTAGGGTAGCTCTTAATTTTTTTTTGGATGTTATTAGTAATTATTTGGATATATAAATGTTAT
The DNA here is from genome assembly GCA_030765085.1 of Allium cepa. NCBI lineage: Eukaryota > Viridiplantae > Streptophyta > Magnoliopsida > Asparagales > Amaryllidaceae > Allium > Allium cepa. The sequence continues at coordinate 517,677,931 of CM060941.1, forward strand.
ACGCACGTATCGATATATTATATCGACACACACACACACACACACATATATATATAAACTAGATTTAAATATATGAATAATTATTAAATGTGCTGAAGATTTTTTGACATTTGATTTTTCATCTGAGGATCGACCATGTGTATGATGAAAGGGGGAATCTGAATTGATTTAGAATGGGTTGTTGAAGACTAAGTAAAAGGTGCAAGATTGTTTCTCCTTGGCTCTCTCTATACATATCCATATAAACTCATTCATACTTAGCTTTTCCAAAAAAACCTTAGCTGCCTATATCTAGTAGTCAGCCTATATAATTCCCTTCGTTTTCAAATACAACACTCATTTAAGGGTAGAACTCGATACCTTACAAGTTCAGGTAGCGGATACGGTACCCAAGGAGACATCGCAGATCAATGTGTAACCAGCTACAAGATCATTGAAGGTAATTTTATTTTATAGATATATTCATATGTTATGTCAAAACATTTATGTATGATAATATTGCCATATGTATATATTATATAATGATTTTAAAATTAATAAGTAATTAATATGAATTTTAATATACAAATTAACATGTACTAAAATCATAAATAAATAAACATAATTATTTATTTTCGATCTATGGTATAAATATGCTGCAAACTAATTTTATGAAATATTAAATTATTTTGATATACATATATTTATTACTTAAAATATAAAATATTTCTATTTAAAATTAATATATGTAATTTAATTAATTAGTGTAAAATTTATATATATATTCAAATTACACGGGGCCTTTATTTATAATATTATTCTCGACCGAGAATGTTATATATGTATATATATATGTTATAATATGTAAATGTATTTAAGTAAAATATATGCGTATTATATTTTAAAATATTTTTTAGCCAAAATAAAAAATTATACTTTGTAAAATTATTATATTTAACTTAGCCATAAATTTAAGATTTGAATTTTAAATCTACATGGTACTTTGAAGTAGTCAAATTTGTTTCCAACTTAAAATATAAAATACCCTTGACTTAATTAAGATATTTTAAATTTTTTCCTTTTGAATCTATATTAATATGTTTATTTAGTCAAATTAACTAGATTTACAACAAATTTGAATATATATATATATAATATTTTCGAAATTATATATTATATATGTTTTATAATTTATCTAAATATGGCAATATTATGTGTGTGTTTATTAGTAATATATATTTGTGTGTATGTGTGTGTATGCATATCTTAGTATATTTAAATACATACACACACACACACACTTAGGTATGTATATTACCCCTGATATGTATATGAAAGTGTCATATAAGTATGTAAGTATATTATATTTATACATACACAAACACACTCAAAATAGATATAAATCCAGTATCCATATGTGTGTGTATTTTTTACACATGTTATATAGTTGTTATATTATATTATATTATCATATATGTGTGTGTTTGCACGCTTGTATGCATTCGCGTGTGTCACGTCTTATAACATACACAATATATATATAATATGAATATTAAAATTAAAATTAAACTTTATTTTATAATGTAGACTGGATCTAAATGCTAACTAGTAATTTATATAGGTCCATTAAGATCCACTTACCATATTTCACTCGATGCCAGGTATTAGAGTCAGGTTGGTTTATATTAATATATTTCTCAACATGTAGGCCAACTATTTGGCTTTTTTGTCTAATGGGTATCTATAATAGGAGTGTCTAAGGCTTGAGGTAGTCAGTACCCTCTCCTCCCTGGCTCTTAGCCTAGCCTAATGAATGGAGGAAGTTCTCAAGGTTAGTTGCCCTATCCTCCCTGGCTCTTAGCCTAACCTAATGAATGAAGGAAGTTCTCAAGGTTAGTCCAAGTGTAAGGCCAAAAACTGTATTTGGGGCCTAGGCTAATTTATTTTTGATATTTGAATATTTTAAGACATTTTTTTTAAATTTAGAAGTTAAGTTTAAAATATAAAGAATTGTATAAATGTTATAAAATAAATTTAAATTGTTCTAAATTTTCGCAAAATTGTTTTGGGAAATTAAACTTAAGTAAATTTATTAAATTCTTTAAATATTTAATTAAATAATTACTTAATATATATATATATATATATATATATATATATTGATATATGCATAAAAAATATAAAAGTTATAGACAAATATTTTCTTAAATTATTAAGATCAACAAAATAAAATTTTCAAAATTTTAAATTAAACTTAATTAAATTAGTTAGTTAAATTAAGAATTAAAATTATTTTAATTAATAAGATACATATATGTTATATAAGTTAATTAAATTATAAAAGTTATAAATAAATTGAACTTATATACCTATATCTATATACAAAATATAAGTGGAACTAAAATAATTCCAATTTTTTTCGATACTACATAGGTATGGTCATTATACCATGATATCAAGTGTGTGACACTTGTATCATAATGGTATTTCAAAAGAAATATATTATTCCTTAAATTAATATCACTGTAAATGTTTAAAGATTATGAATTTTTAATAAAGTTGCCCTCTGTCATTTGTATATCAAATAGATTACTTCCATATGCACTTGCTGTTATGAAAACTCAAGCTAGGCCTACTATGTGAAGTACAATTTAGTATATTTCTATATGGGTAAGATAAATGCATATATTTTTTGAGAAAACTTAATGTATGAGCATCTATATTTTGGTCATCGAGAAATGACAAGTAATAGTGACTAATCTCTCTTGTCTTATTGAATAAGCTTAAGGTCAGGATTGAGATTAAAGAAAATAACATGGTAGAAGTTATATATGGTATAACCGATAAAGAGTTATCCATCACTTATGGGGCTAAGACTTATTAAGCAAACTCACGATCAGAATTCGAAAGCATGTGGATCCTAAGACTCATTAGATAAACCTAAAGGTTTATATATTTCTATTAGGGTGGGAGCCTTATTGAAAATTTAAATGATAATATTTAATCATTCTAATATTGTAAGAACATATGCTATATAAAACTATCCTCTTCTAGTTAAAGGTAAATTTGCATAAAATGACAATCCTAAATTTATTCTCTAAGAGCAACAAACTCACTAGTCCCGATTACACCGATTGGGTAAGAGTGGTTAAAATAGCACTAACTCATGAAAGATTATAGCCAGTCATAATCTCACCTTTGAAAAGCAAACCCACCAAGAGACCATGAAATAGTTAAATCTTTTAACACCTGGATAGCTGATTGTGGCATATCCCAACCTCATATGCAGTTTACAGTTTACTTTAGACAAATCATTGCAGATACAGCACGAGCATATGTCTATCCATGAAGTATTAAAAGCCTCAAATCATTTTTGAGGAACCATCTTGTTCCCCATGGTACAAAATAGCTAAGAAATTGTTCAGCATGAAGATGAGCAAAGGCAGTAGTGTGCAAGACTATGTCATAATGATAAAAGGCCATGTGATAGACTTACTAAGCTTGGTTCCAAGATCAAAAAAGAAGCCCAAGTAGACTTGATTCTGGGCTCGTTGGTTTTGTAATCTGAATCGTTTATATTGAAATTCAATAAGAAATAGATGAAAGCAAGCCTTGTTGAGTTCCTAAATTTGTTGAGGATCGCTTAAGGATCATTTAAGGATCATAATACAACATTCTTTGTGAAAGGGCAAGCATCGCCTATGAAAAGTTTGAAAAAAGAAAGCGAGGCAATTAGAAAGATAAGAGTGCTTTCTCCAATAACGAGGATGAATGTCACCATCATTATAAGAAGAGGGCATAGGAAGAGAAATTGCCAGGTATATCCAGATTTCGTGAAAGAGAAGAGGGAATCAGATTCCTCGGCTTCTAAAGCTATGCTTATGATTCAAATTTTTTTTGCAATGAGTAAAAAATCTATGGTTTTAGATACAACTAATATCTATAATTAGTTATAGAGATTTAGGAGCAGGTAGCTTGTGGAAAGGGAGAAATGAGCCATCAAGTTGTTGATCTATAGTAGATGCAACAATAGTTGGAGACTTTTGTTACATTTTCCTAGTGCATATGATATAATCTTGAATAATTGATGTTATGTACAAAACTTTATATGCGGAATAATATCCGTGTCCAGATTAACTGAGACCGGATATGGTTTTCATTGTAATAATGATGTTATGAACGTTATGTTTGATGAAACTATGATTTGTTCTGATGTTTTGGATAATGTCATTTATGTTCTTTATTTTAAACATATATCTGTTATCAATAACTCTTTTGCTGCTAATATTAGAGATAATGATCTATGGCACTGTATGCTAGGTCATATTAGTAACAAGAGACAGTACAAGTTAAGAAATAAAGGGTTTCCCTCATCTTTTGATGATAAATCATTTGATACTCGTGAATCCTTTCACAAGCGAAAAATAATTGAGCACCCTTCAGAAGGAGCAATGAAAGAGTTAATAAACTCTTGAGACTCATACATATTGTTGTACATGGCCCAATGCCTATAATGAAAAAACATAATTCCTCATATTTCGTAGCATTTACGAATGATTTCTCTAGGCTAGGATATGTATATCTTATGAAGAATAAATTCGATGTCTATGAGAAATTCGTCGCGTATAAAAAACGAAGTAAAAGATAAGATTAACCATAAGATTAAACTACTTTGGTCTGATTGAGGAGGAGAGTAAATTGGACATAAACTCCAAATGTACCTAAAAGATTATGGGATTATCTCTCAGTTCACTCCACCCTATACTTTACAACACAATGGTATTTTAGGAAGGAATAGAACCCTGTTTAACATGGTTTGAACTATGATGGGTGGAGCTGGGTCGCCTCTTTGCTACTAGAGATATACATTAAAATATGCAGCTTATATACTGAATTTAATGTCATCTAAGTCTGTGTTTAAAAAAACATATGAGATTTGGTGCAAGAAGAAACCCTGCCTCAAGTATTTGAACGTATGGGATTGTTATGTCTACTTTAAGAATGTTGGCCCTCATAAACCCCTCATAAACCTAAAGTAAAATCAATGCTATGTAAATTTATAGGATATCCTAAAGATTCTATGAGATATATTTTCTATGATATAGAGAAACAAAAGGTTATTGTTTACTATCTTTTAAAAGGGATTTCTATCAAAAGAAATTAGCAACGAAGTTGTAGAGTGTAACGACCCGTAAATTTTAACGGTTTTAGTAACGTATTTAATTGAAATTCTAGGAAATTTTAAACGATAAAATTTTGAAATATAAATTTGATATTTAGAATGCGTCTAGCAACTGGTAAATTTTCGACCGAAAATATGAAAGTTTATTTCGCGCGTAAATTACTTCAATTTAATCAGTTAAAAAGCGATGAAAATAAAACGTTTTCAAAACCAAAATATTTTTACATAGAAAAATTCTAAAACTTCTTCTGAGCAAGATGTCAGTTTGTCGTTTTTCCAAATTCGGACATCTTTGGCTCCGTCGATTTTAATTTTCTGCGATTTTTACGCATTTTCCGTTAGTAGAAAACTCGAATTTTTATAATTCGATCGAACCACTGATATCTGTATACCGTTTTGATCGTCTCGTCGTGCTGATCTCTACGGTAACTTCGATTATCAAATTCGAAGTCCGAAGTACGTTGCACTTTGCGAAACGCCTTTCGTATCGGTACGCGTTCGTGCCTTTTGGGTTCTAGTGCCTATTCAAATTTCCACAGTGTAAACCAACAGTCCTTGGCTTTTATTATTCCGGAGATTTTGGGTCCGGTTGGTTGATTTACACCTTCACATGTATAGTTCTATTTGTTTTCCGAAGCAAGCGTTGGAACTTTCCTCTGCATTTATTTTGAAGGAAAATGAACATGTACAAGTTACGTTAGTACATGTTAGACTTCTTCCCATATGCATTTCTTTTTCCTCTGCCTGCACCTCTCTTTCTCCTCTTCCCCTCCTTCTTTCCTTTGCAACCCTCTCCCATTCTTCACCGAAACTTCTCCTACCCTCTCCACTGAACCCATAGCAATTCACATGCCACCACTCCTCTACTCCTTCCGCACTCCATGCCGACCGCCAAGCAACCCATCCGCCCACTGCCTTATCTCACCCGCTACCCTGCCTTGTCAAGGCTACCACCATGCGCATGTAGCAATCCTCCATCCATTCAACTAGCCGTCACCTTCCGCCTCCAAAATCTGCAACCGCATGACCACACCTCTTCTCCTTTCCTGTTACCCAGCTCGCAGCTTCGGCCCCACCTTCTCCTTTCCCACACGCTGGCCGCCTTGGCCTCTCCTCCTCAACCTCCACCACCACGTGCCGACACCCAAGACCCAAACCAAGACACAACATCAACGAGATATGCACCACCTCCGAAGCACCGCACAGCCACCGTCACCTCTCTCCTGCTCCGCCGTTCCCTGTAGCCGCACCTCCCCTCTTCTTTGCTTTCCCTTCCTAGTTGCCATTCCTCCCATTGATTTTCTGCCATCAATTTTAAGTATGTAAGTTATAAAAGCTTATATTGTAGTACTTTTTGTATTATATATCATATTGTAGTGTATAGAGTTGTGATAGTACTGATAAAGTATACATATGTTCAAAATAAGGCTTACTGACTTACTTTTATGTTTGTATATATTTATAGTAATGATTTTTAGTACGGGTTCAATAATTTAAATATATATAACGTGTTAAGTTGTATAATATGCTGAATACTATTTTATAAAAGAATCACTTATTGTTCGTATATAGGGCTGTTTAAAATTTGTGTCGAGTTGAACTATAATTTGAGTTGGATTTTTATACTGGAGTTCTAAAGTTTATATAGTTATATTAGATGTTGTTATATGTTGGCTTGCTGCATATGTTTATATTAGTTTATATAATATTAGTTAAGTTATATACTAAGCTAAAGTATATATATATATATTATCAGTTTTGTTGGTTACATTAATATGTATACTTGATCGGGTTATAAATGTATATATCATATAAAGTTTGTCTATATATACACACGTTAGTTTCATAATATCAGTTAATAATAAGTTGTTTGATTTCATGTTTTGTATTTTTGAAAAGAAAAGTTTAAACTATATTAGTGTTGTGCTTTCAAAAAAAAAATTGAAGATTTTCTTCACGTGTAAAAAAAAAATTGATCTTTAAATAACATAGCAAAGTAAGTATGTAAGTATAATTGTATGTAATTATCTATATTGATTTTAGAACAAAGTAACCATTGCATACTTTCATTTGTACGAATATACTTCAGTAAAGTAAGTTAGTCGTATGTGTTTTAAAGTTTTCATTAATTTTTGAGAAGTATAAATATAATTATATAACATTCTTTTTGTCTCAGTATATCAAAACTGATTTGATCTGTTTCATCGATTTCTACTATCAGCTTTGTTCGTTGTACATCGTGCTTTTCTTCGTAATCCATGCTGGATTCATAACTCATTCCATTGTTTCTCTAGCCTCGAAAGGTGAGCAATCACTCACGATTAATGTTCTTTTATTTATTAAATTTGATTTCCATTGAAACGACAATTGAAATATGCTGCTGTTAGTTGTTTACACTATTATATATGCTATTTACTTGTATCAGTTCACCTGTGACATCTGACACCGTTATCTGTTATGTATGCAATAATAATCCAGTTTGATTGATAATTGATTGATTGTTTGTTGTTTATATTGGATGTTAAATTGTAAGGTATAAAGTGATAAATATTATGCAATTGAAATTGACGTAGAATAGTTAACAAATTTGAAATTGATATGTGTTGAATTTGATTAGTTAAATTTGTATAATATGACCCCTTTGAATGGTAAACCAATTGACATGTAGAATAGTGATAATTACACTTTGAACTATTGAACGTATATTGGATTAATTGTTGTAGTGTAAAATTGAAATCGAATGACAAGTGAAGAACCGTATGAATAATTAGTATAATAATCTTTAATCTACATGAAATGATAGTGTAGATTCTAGAAATAATTATATTAATTCGCACAAATAACAATGTGAATTAATACGATTATTTCGAGATTATTTGAATTAATTATTGGATTGTTATTGATTGTTGTTATTGCTTGTTTATTTACTTTGACACCATCCCAGTTATCACACTGCAAGTTCCCTTTATTATGCTTGATCTTGAATTGAATTTGGAATCGGGTTGAAATGATAAATACCCAAATGAATTTGACCTAGGATAGAGAATTAATAAATCCGATTGGTCAATAATTTGATGTAAAAAAATAAAATAATGATTTTATTTGAGCAAAGAATAAGTTTTGAAATGAAGTCGGAATTTGAATTTTTGAAAGGAAATGTAAAGATTGAAATCTGAAACAAATTTTAACACAGTAATTGATGAAAGAACGTTGTTTGAAATTTGATTATCTAATAATTAAATTTGGAATTATTAAAAAATTAAATTTGGAATTAGTAATAATTAAGTTTTGAAATTATTATGTTGAAATCATTTAATAATTAAATTTGAAATTATAATTAAGTTTGAAATTATAATTAAGCTCGAAATTATTAAGTTGAATTTATAATTAAGTTAAAATGATTTGATAATTAAGTTTGAATTCATAATTAAGTGGAAATGAATTAATAATTAAGTTTGAATTTATAATCTAGTTGTAATTATTAAGTTTTGAAATTATTAATAATTAAGATTGAAATTATTTAATAATTGAAAAAGATTGAATTATTTGATAATTGAATAAAAATTGAATTCTTTGATAAGAGAAATTGAACTTTTGAATAAGTGAATTCGAACTTCATCAATAAATGAAATTGGGTTTCTTATTTAATTAAGCTTTGGAAAATTTAAGTAAGTGAATTAGTGAAATTGAACTTCTCGAACAAGTGAAATTGAGTTTCTTTATTTATTTGAGTTTTGAAATTCGTAAGAAAATGAATAAATGGGATTGAATTTCTTTAACAAGAAATAAAATGCGTTTTATTAAAATAAATATAAGACTTGAATTTAAAAAATTTGATTTGACGAATTTAATCTAATCGAATTTGAAGTTTCATATAATGAAGTTGAACTTAAGTAGTTGATTTAATGAATTGGAAATCTAATAGAAATCGTTTTGAATGATAATTTAACTTAACGAATATTGAATGAAATTGATAAATGAATTTGAAATTGATTTGAGTGTTAAACTAATTTATTTAAATGATTTCGAAATAAAATTTATATATGAATTTGAATCAATAATTGAATTGTTTAAATAAAAGTTGAAATCGAATTATAAGATTTTGAAATGGTAATTTGAAGTTTTGAAACGTAAACTTTGGAAATTGATTTAGAAAGACAAATGAAATGTTGATTTACGAATTGAAATTGAATTGATTTGGTTTTTGAAATTTATTAAACGACCAATCGGTGTAATAATTACGAAAGTTATTAAAGAAACCGGAATCGGTTATGGACATACTGAATGGTGTGAGATAGTGATGCACGTGCTAATATAGTACACACGGATCGTGTAATATGGAATATAATATAACTGCGGAAATAGATGATAGTAGCAAAGTAAAATAAAAATAGAAAAATCACACCAGAGATTTTTATACTGGTTCGGAGCACCGTCCTACGTCCAGTCCCAGACTTCTATCTGGATTTTCACTATTAACTACCTCGCTTCACCCGGAGGAACAGGTTTACAACACCCAAGCAAACGAACGGGATTTCACGCCTCTAATACACTAAGGACTTCAACACTTGCCTCTTACAACACCGAGGACTTCAACACTTTCCTCTTACAATACCGAGGACTTCAACAACGATGAATATAATTGTTTGTTGACGGTATGTGTTCTTGCTAACACAGTTTTGTCACTTGTAGTACAAATTTCCTATAATCTTATCCTCAAAATATGTGAATGATGTTTTGTGAAGATTAAGGAAAGTATATTACTTGTTGAATCAAAAGATATGAAATAATTTCAATGATTCAATAAGCAATTAAAATAATTGAGAGCTTTTAGAATGCAGGAGTAGTAAGATCAGAAATTAGAGTAAACAGAATATGTTTTCATGTGTTTGAATCAATGATTTAGATGAGTTTATATAGAGAAAAAATGGTTGTAACTCTTTGTGAACAGTAGCCGTTAATAGATATGATCATTGATGAAAGGTAAGAGATGCAACCATTGGAGAAAGAAGTGTCTTTTGAAAAGGTTGCTCTCTGTTTAAAAACGGTCGACAGGTCAAAAATTGGCCAGTAGACAGGATTTCAAATATATAGTCGTTATGTGCATGCGTGCACGTTCATTGTGCATATTATACAGAAACGGTCGACCGCCTCTTTTACTACCGGTCGACCGGTCTCTGATAATTTGCACAGTGAATGTGCAATGCTATTCAAATGTATATATATTGATTATATTGAAATGCATGATTATTTGAGGATAGATTTTAACAAATTTATCACTAATACAATATCAAATAATCAACCTATAATCTAGAGTATCATATGTAGCCATGATGTCTTTGTTTTGTCGATCGCCTTTATTTCTTTGTCAGAAATCAAAACCTTCATAGAACCTGTGACTCAACATTCTCCCCCTTTTTGATTGATGACAATATATCTGAAGTTCTGAATCTCCCCCTGAATATGTGATCTCCCCTTGAGATTTTATTTGTATTCTATATATTTATATTCCTGCAAATAATTGTTAGCACCTTTCTCCCCCTTTGTCATCGACAAAAAGGAATAGATAATGGAATAATATAGGAGTATATCAACCAGAATATAACATAACATAACATACACCATAATATAGGATTATCATACACACCAAACATACCAGAGTATCCAAACATACCAAAGTATCATACACACCATAATATCGTACGAATGAAAGTAACGACACTATTTAGTACAAGTGTCAAATGATGTTTTAAATTACTGAACCAAAATATAGAGATAGGAAATAGAAACTAGGATGAGTCAGAAGCTGTCTCCTCTTGAATATCTTCTTCCTCATTATCATCATTATCTTCCTCTTCATCGTCCTCTCTAGATGATTCTCTACGACCATGTCCACTAGTACCAGCAGATTCCTCTGATGTTGACCAATTAAAAGCAGGAGGAGCAGGACGTTTTCCTGGGTCTTGAGCGGAGATGGATGTGCTACATGAAATAGCATCCCATAAAATACCAAAGAATGACTTGACTTTGTTGAAGCGTTTATCAATTTTCGTGTCCATGCGCTTGAGTCTTGATTCAAGCAAGAATTGATTACGTGCAATAGTTTCAAGAGATTCTTTTGTGGTGGATTTTGATTTCAACATTTTAACTTCTTCGGAACGAGGTCGAGAGGAAGTAGCTTTTTGTTTTGTTGGATCTCTTTGTTGCCATTGTTCAAACGGCATAATCTCAAGGTAAGGAGGAGGAAGCTTTATGCGTTTGATGGTTACGGAATCAGTACATTTTGGTTTCGAGGTGGCAGAGTCAGGAGGCTTTACCCCACAAGCTAGCAAAATACGCATGATATATTCATTGTAGAAAAAATGAGGTCGCGAAGAGTTGTTCACCTTGATAATCTCGTCAAATAGCATATGAACCCAATTGATTTGGATATCCCCATAAATAGCATAGAGAGCCTTGAAGTTTTCTTTATATACAACATCGTGATTTCCTAGTCTAGGAAACAGAGAATGCATCAAGACGCGATGTAGTAGTCTGGCGGTGGGGCGAAGTCCAGTAGATTTTGTGCCATCACTGTTGTCCTCTATGAACTTATGGCTGATGCTATTGCGAGTGAAGACTTCACAGAAATTAGATGAAAACTCATCGCCTCGATTTGGTATACCAAGTATAGAATAAATCCTATCGTGAGTGATAAAAATTTGTTTGCCACAGACGACAGACCAAATGACTCCGTTCGGATTATCAGATTTATACTCGTCCAGGTTCATGTTGGCATAGAACAATTTAATCATCAAGTGATTTATTTCCACATTGTTTTCTGAAAAATCGAGTAATGGAGAAAGATTGGAGTTATTTGCTAACCTTCGGATTCCATAAGATGTGAAATCATCAAACTTGATGTAAGAACCCGGATGAAATTTGTAGTTAGTCATTTGATTCCATCTTGTGATAGCTTCCGGATTTTGAAGCCATTTCTTGGCGGAGATATTGAGAGATGAAGTTTCGGAGGATGTTCCTTTCTTGGATTTCTTTTGCGGAGGAGCCATTTTTGGAGAATTTGGAGAATAGGAATTTTGAATTTTTGGGGAGTGGATTTAGGGTTTTGGTGAAAAAGTTACTGGAAGTAAGAAAATGAGGAAGATAGAGGAATAAAAGGACGGACGATATATAAAAAAAACTGAAATTACGCGTACCGGTCGACCTATGGATTATGGCCGGTAGACCGTTTTCAAACAGAGGCCAAACGGTCGACCGGTTATAATATGGGGGGTCGACCGGTTATGTAATAGCCTGTTTTGCAATTTTTGAATATATCGTGCTATATTTTCACTCTTATTGTAAAGCACAAGCATTATTACATGAGTGATAGAGAGAAAAAGATACAACAACTATATATAAATCTAATGAGAAGTGGTAGATTCGTCATTAGAATTTTTATTATCTTCAATACGTTTTGACCATGGACTCCAGTTTTTCTGAGCACCTTCATTCCTCTCATAATTCCGATCCCAAGAGTTAGGACTTTTAGATGTTGATGGCCTAGACGGCATTGGTTCATGCACGTCATGCTTGTTAGAACTACAGAAGAATGATGCCACCTTCTCTAAAATAGATAAACGTGCCGATGTCCGTTGTTGCTCATGATAAAGTTGGCTTTTGCCCATAATGGAGCTGTCTCTGAAGATCTATTTGATGTTTCTGATAGTGGTGAATCTCGTCGATCTGTGCTTTGGTGCGAGGAGAACAAAACAGCGTCTTCTTCACTCGTTTTGAGGTTGGTGTACTACCCGAAGTACGAGAGCATTGATGATGATATCTTGGTTTTTGTTTTGGTGTTTTGGGAGAATAATACTCCTCTGACTCAGAACTTGTAATGGAAATGTATGATTCTTGAGCACATTTATCACAAAAGTGAGCCATAGAGAATTATGTAGAGATTCTTATGCTCAGATAAAAGAGAGAAATTTTTACAAGCTTATAAAGAGTTTCCTTGTAAATAAGTCTGTGGATGAGAATGAATGAAGAAAACTAACCATGAAAGAAAGCTGAGGCTCATATTCAATGTTAAAATAAATAGCTTAAGCAAAAGCTATAGTTAAAATATAACCAAAAAAGAAAAAGACGTTCATTAGTAATTACTAGTCAAAATCTTTTCTTGAAATTAAACCAAGCTCTCTTCGTAATCTAATAAAACTAGATTCGAGCAGAGGCTTAGTAAAAATGTCCGCTAATTGATTGTTAGTTTGGACATATTCAAGACATATATTACTTTTTTCAATATTATCTCGAAGGAAATGATGACGGATATCAATGTGTTTGGTTCTAGAGTGATTCACTGGATTCTTAGAGAGATTTATAGCACTTGTGTTATCACAGTATATAATAGAATTTGATAAATGAATATCAAAATCTTGAAGTGTTTGTTGCATATATAGTACTTGAGTACAAGCGAGAGCCGCTGATATATATTCAGCTTCACATGTTGATAGTGAAACACAATTCTGTTTCTTACTAAACCAAGAGACAAGTGATTTTCCAATAAAATGGCACGTACCACTTGTACTTTTTCTATCCGTTCGCGATCCGCCAAAATCAGCATCACTATATGATACTAATTCAAATGGACATTCTTTTGGATAAAAAAGACCGAAATCTTTGGTATTATTAAGATAACGAATTATGCGTTTCACTGCTCGTAGATGTGATTCCTTTGGATTTGCTTGAAAGCGTGCACATAGACAAACACTCATCATTATATCTGGACGACTTGCTGTAAGATAAAGAAGAGAACCAATCATACTTCGATATAATTTCTGGCCAACACACTTACCATTTTCATCTTTTTCAAGATGTGTAGTTGTACTCATAGGAGTTGGTTTACCAGATGTATTTTCTAATCCGAAGCGTTTGATAAGATTTCCACAGTATTTTTCTTGATTGATAAAAATACCGTTTGAAAGTTGCTTGATTTGAAGTCCAAGAAAATAAGATAGTTCTCCCATATGAGACATTTCGAACTCTTTGGTCATAATACTTGCAAATTCCTTGCAGAGTTTATCGTTTGTTGAACCAAAGATGATGTCGTCTACATATATCTGGATAACTAGAATATCATTTTGAGAATGTTTAATAAACAAGGTTTGATCGACTTTGCCTATTTGAAATCCTGAGTTAATAAGATAGCTACGTAATCGTTCATACCAAGCACGAGGTGCTTGTTTTAAACCATACAGAGCTTTCTTAAGTTTGAACACATGGTCAGGATATTTTTCATGTACGAACAAAGGAGGTTGTTCGACATAGACATTCTCTTTGATAAATCCATTGAGAAAAGCACTTTTGACATCCATCTGATAAAGTTTGAAATTATGGTGACAAGCAAAAGATAATAGGATTCTAATAGCTTCTAGTCGAGCAACTGGTGCAAAAGTTTCTTCATAATCGATACCTTCTTCTTGATTATACCCTTGTGCTACTAATCTTGCTTTATTTTTGGTGATATTTCCTTGTTCGTCAGCCTTATTTTTATAGACCCATTTAGTACCAATAACTGACTGATCAGTTGGTCTTGGAACAAGTTCCCAAACGTCATTACGCTCGAACTGATTTAGTTCTTCCTGCATGGCAATGATCCAGTAATCGTCTGTAGTAGCTTCTTTTGGATTCTTAGGTTCGATATTTGAGAGAAAAGCGACATGACCCATTTGATTGAGTTGACTCCTTGTTCTGACATGTGATGTTACTTCACCGATTATATTTTGGGCCGGATGGTCTCTTAATATCCTTGGTGGTGATTGTAACTCACATATTTGAGGAATATTCTCAATACTTATTTCCGAGTCAGAATCAATATTCGAGATAATTGGATTGTCAGTGACTATTGATTCGTCATCATCTGATATAGTGTGAGGATGCTGATAGAATTCATCAAAAGAGACATGAAGTGATTCTTCAATAGTTTTGGTTCGTTTATTAAATATACGATAGGCCTTACTTCGTTCCGAATAACCGACAAATATTCCTTCATCGGCTTTTGGATCGAATTTGTCAAGCTGGTCTTTCGTATTTAAAATAAAACACTTGGAACCAAAAACTTTGAAGTATGAGATTTTAGGCTTTCTTTTGTTAAATAATTCATAAGGATATTCTTGGTAAGAGGTCTTATGGACACACGATTTAAAACATAACAGGCAGTTGCGACGGCTTCTGCCCAGAAATGTTTTGGTAAGGTGGTTCCATTCAATAATGTTCTTGCACATTCTTGTAAAGTTCGGTTCTTCCGTACTACAACTCCGTTCTGTTGTGGAGTTCTGGGAAACGAAAAATTATGATATATACCTTTCTTTGTACAAAAATGTTCAAATTCATTATTTTCAAACTCTCCGCCATGATCACTTCTTATATTTTTAACTTTAATCCCTTTTGATTTTTGAATTCTTTTGACGAAAGATTTGAAATGATCGAAAGTGTCACTTTTATTTTTTAAGAAAATTGTCCATGTGTAACGAGAGAAATCATCAACAATTACAAGCACATA
The DNA here is from genome assembly GCA_030765085.1 of Allium cepa. Classification (NCBI taxonomy): domain Eukaryota; kingdom Viridiplantae; phylum Streptophyta; class Magnoliopsida; order Asparagales; family Amaryllidaceae; genus Allium; species Allium cepa. Next base: position 517,693,632 of record CM060941.1, read on the forward strand.
TCGACTGTGATTTATTGACTACACCCTAGTAGGTCCAAATAAATCCATGTGTAGTAACTCAAGTGGTTGTAATGTTGATATGACTTTCTTGGATTTAAAAGATGATTTGGTCAATTTTCCTAATTGACATGCATCACAAATGTTGTTAACTTTAAAATTCATTTTGGGTAGTCCTCTAACTAGATTGTTTTTGGCTAGCTTGTCAATAGTTCTGAAGTTTATATGACAGAAGCGTTTGTGCCATAGCCATGGATCATTATCATTACCCACAAGACACATATCTGAATTATGATTAATATTCATATTCAGAATATATATATTTCTGTCTCTATAACCTTCGAAAACTAAATTATGGCCTTTATCTAAAATACTACACTTATTATTCGAAAAGGAAATTATAAAACCCTTGTCACATAACTGACTAATACTAAGTAAATTGTGTTTTAAATTTCTAACTAGCATGACATTAGTAATAAGAGGTAAGTTAGATGTACCGCAATTGCTCACATCACCTTTGCCGATGATATAGCCTTTTGAATTATCTCCAAAAGTGACTGAGCCACCATCTGAGTATGCAATATTTGTCAATAAGCTCTTGTCTCCAGTCATATGCTACGAGCAACCACTGTCCAATATCCACTTTCCTCTTTTCTTAAGTGGGATCTGCAAAAAATAAAATTAAGTCCATGGTACCCACTTTTTACGGGTTCCTAAGAGTTAGGTCTTAGGAGTCCAAACCCATACGGGTCTGGTATCCCCTTTATATACATAATTAGTATTATGATGCACAGTATTCATGAGATTTTGAATATATTTGTTCCTAATCAAATTGTTATTTGTTTTAGGAACCCATATTTTGACAGTCTTTGTATTTTTCTTTTGAAATTTCACAACTGGCTTTGGTTTGGAATATAATAAACTAAGATTTTTCTTAACTTCAGTCTTTTGTACTTTCTTCTTTCTTTTATTACCAAGATGTTTCTTGATTTCTTGTTTCTTATATCCCAAACCTTGTCTATCCGAAATAGATTGTGAACTTTCAATGATTTTTGTCAAATTTTCTCGACCTTTGTTAAAGTTAGAAACATTTTGAGTAATGTTATCTAACTTAGTTTGTAAACTAGCCTTTTCTAGATCCAAAATTTTGACTTTTGCCTCAAGCTCATGATTTTTAGTAGTGAGAGCATCATTTTTCTCTTTTTGAGTTTCAATTTCTTGACTCAAAAGAACTAGTTGAGAGTCAACATTAGATGATGATTCTTGAAATTTTTCAAGTTCTTCTTCTAATATTTTCTTCTCGTCTTTTAACATATCTCGTTCAAATTCTGCTCTACTCAAATCTGCTTTGGTTTCTTTTAGCTGTCGTTTTATGTCTTTATATTTGACTATCAATTCAGCATTAATATCAAGCATTTCATCGAATGTAGGAATTTGTACCTCATCTTCTGTTGCCATGAAACATACATTAGCTTGTTCATTTTCCGAATCACTTTCACTTTCTGATGAAGATGAGTCTGAATCATCCCATGTTACTGAGAAGGCTCGTTTCTTTGACTTATCCTTCTTATATTTGAATTTGTCATTTTCTGACTTCTTCTTTTGTTCTGGACAATCCTTCTGCATGTGCCCCCTTTTGTGGCAATTGAAACATTCTATAGAGGATGATGTTGGTTTATTTGATCCAGATTTCTTTCTGTTATAACGACTGGCTTTTCGCTGTTTTAGGAATTTTTTGAAACCTTTTGCTATGAATGCCAGATCTTCGTCTTCAGAATCTAATTCATTTTCATCTTTCTCAGCATGAAATGCTACAATTTTCTTTTCTTCTTTCTGTTCTTTTCTAGCCTGCAAATTCGCTTCATAGGACATTAAATTTCCTATCAATTCATCTGGCTTCATGACGGAAAGGTCATTAGCTTCTTCAATTGCTAATACTTTTCCTTCCCATTCACTCGACAGAGAATGTAGGACTGTTGAAACAACATCAAAATCAGAATACTTTTGTCCTAACCCAATAAGTGCATGGTGGATAGTTTGAAACCGTGAATACATATCATTGATTGTCTCATTTGGTTTCATTTTGAAATTTTGAAATTGACTTTTCAGCATGGCTATTTTGGCTTGTTTAACCTTGTTAGTACCTTCATGCGTGATTTTTAGCGTTTGCCAAATTTGATATGCAGTAGTGCAGATACTAACACGGTTATATTCATTTTGGTATAATGCACAAAATAACATATTTATTGCTCTTGCATTTACGGCTGTTGCCGTTTTCTCAGCCGCAGTCCATTCTGAATAATCAGTTGTTGGATTTACTATTTCTTTTTGAGTTGCATTCCAAGCATCATAACTATTTGATTGCATAAAGAATGACATATGTGTTGCCCAATAACTATAGTTAAGACCATTGAAAAATGGAGGTCTTTGTGTCGATTGACCTTCCGTGTAAGTGGTGTACTTTTGAGTGCTAGTACTTGCGTTATTTTCCATATTACAAGAATATATCAAATAACTGTGTTACGGTTATATGATGACCTGGCTCCGATACGTGCTAATATAGTACACACGGATCGTGTAATATGGAATACAATATAACTGCGGAAATAGATGATAGTAGCAAAGTAAAATAAAAATAGAAAAATCACACCAGAGATTTTTATACTGGTTCGGAGCACCGTCCTACGTCCAGTCCCAGACTTCTATCTGGATTTTCACTATTAACTACCTCGCTTCACCCGGAGGAACAGGTTTACAACACCCGAGCAAACGAACGGGATTTCACGCCTCTAATACACTGAGGACTTCAACACTTGCCTCTTACAACACCGAGGACTTCAACACTTGCCTCTTACAATACCGAGGACTTCAACAACGATGAATATAATTGTTTGTTGACGGTATGTGTTCTTGCTAACACAGTTTTGTCACTTGTAGTACAAATTTCCTATAATCTTATCCTCAAAATATGTGAATGATGTTTTGTGAAGATTAAAGAAAGTATATTACTTGTTGAATCAAAAGATATGAAATAATTTCAATGATTCAATAAGCAATTAAAATAATTGAGTGCTTTTAGAATGCAGGAGTAGTAAGATCAGAAATTAGAGTAAAAAGAATATGTTTTCATGTGTTTGAATCAATGATTTTGATGAGTTTATATAGAGAAAAAATGGTTGTAACTCTTTGTGAACAGTAGCCATTAATAGATATGATCATTGATGAAAGGTAAGAGATGCAACCATTGGAGAAAGAAGTGTCTTTTGAAAAGGTTGCTCTCTGTTTAAAAACGGTCGACAGGTCAAAAATTGGCCAGTAGACAGGATTTCAAATATATAGTCGTTATGTGCATGTGTGCACGTTCATTGTGTATATTATACAGAAACGGTCGACCGCCTCTTTTACTACCGGTCGACCGGTCTCTGATAATTTGCACAGTGAATGTGCAATGCTATTCAAATGTATATATATTGATTATATTGAAATGCATGATTATTTGAGGATAGATTTTAACAAGTTTATCACTAATACAATATCAAATAATCAACCTATAATCTAGAGTATCATATGTAGCCATGATGTCTTTGTTTTGTCGATCGCCTTTATTTCTTTGTCAGAAATCAAAACCTTCATAGAACCTGTGACTCAACACATACTCTCTGTCTAAACCGGAAACCACTTTAATAACTATACGTGGAGTGATGATCCAGAATGAAGTGGTTGGAATGATGTACGTGATGACTGAAGAAAGAGAACGATAATGGATAGCCTTGACACATGTGTCAAATTGGAAATGACTAAAATCAGGAGCCGTGCCGGGCCAAATGGGGTTAGCCACCTCGAGCGGACACACTTCTTCGTAGCTACTACTCATTACTTGTGATTGATTGGTGCACCCTCGGAATTTCAGGAGTGTTGTTTCGCGGTGTTGCGATCGCTGCGGCGATGCGTTCTCACCAGTCCGGATCAGGCGAACGGTAGTTTCACTACCTTGGGTATTGCCTCATGTGCCTTGTCATACTTGTATCCCTATATACGCGACCACTACGAATTTGTTTTGTGTTATACCTATGGAGTACTCCCTGATATCCCACTAGTTTACGGTGGAGTTTACAGTGCTATATAGACTATAACGCTTATATAAAATGTGTTAAGGGGGATAATTGTAACGCCTTAACACTATTTTGATACTTTATATTACTGATAGACATTATCTATTTAGCGTACACTACTACCTAGTAGATAGCTTAACGGATCCTTAGAGGATGGTGATTCCAACATCCTTTGAGTTACTTGTATTTCGATTGCTATTTCACCTGAGTTGGATTTATTGATATGAGAATATTAATCCTGACTCGAGTGTTTTGTGTTTTGCTTTACGCTCGGGTCAGACTGAGCGGTTCAGCTTTTGAGACTCAACTTTGGAGTTGGAGCTTCGCCTGGAGATCCAGCTATCTATCCAGCTTTCAGATATTCGATGATTCCAGTGATGTATTCTGATTCTTATATTTGAATGTTGTATTGGAGACTTCTGTTGTAACTTATTTAACTCTGATGTATCTTATATATTTATATAGTAGCTTCATGAACTACTATCTCTTTTACTTCCGCTGCATATTATTACTCTGTGTCTGTGGTTCTGTGATTATTTATTTACTGTATATCTGAGTTTTGCCAAATTTAAATTAACAATTCGGTATTTTGAATTATTCAAGTCCGACATGTGCGGGTGTGAATAGTCCAAGATAGTGGGTCATTACAGTTGGTATCAGAGCTTTTGGTAGCTCTAGGCAAACTTAGTATATATGTTAAATGTATGTGCAGAATCACTCTCATTCGAGTTTCAAATCTCTTCCTTTTGACTCGATTCCTTTGAATTTTGGAATGTTCCCTCAGTTTCGAAATTCATTCTTGTCCCTCACTATTCATATTCTTCTAAATTCTGGAGCATCCCATAAGTCCAATTCCAATGACCCTTATAATAGATTGGCGGTCTCGCCAATCCTCGAATTGTTTGTAAATGGGTGAAATTCCTTTATAATAGACATCGATTTACCGGAGATTTCTGTATCCTTGGTTTACGATGCTATCTATTCCCTACCATACCTGAATTCCATCTCTTGAGATCGAATGTTGATTTACCTCGTAATTCAGCAACGGTCTTATTCTTGAAGTCACGGTCGATCCAGTTAAGATTACCCGTGAATTAAATAAGCGTATCTATCTTCCGATTATGTTAATTGAATTATCTTATCTTCTGTTTCGAACTTATTTTCGAATCAAAATTCTCTTTAATTTGATTTCCATTAAATTTGTATCACTATACTTATTTGAAATCCATCCTTGTATCGTCGTGCGAGAAAGTGTAATTGTAAATTAATATTTATATTAAAATGTTTATATATGGTGTTGTTTGAGTTGTTGATGTTGATTTGGGTTTTCGATCGATTCGTCTGATCAACGCTATCGATAGGATTTCCAAAACACTTGAACAGAGCAAACTGACACAATGGTATTTTCAAATTTGATGAATAAAATAGTTTTGTATGATTTATAAGTATAAATTTTTCTGAAATTAAATTGTTAATAAATTTGTCGCTTGAAATAATAATATTTGACTTTCATTTATTGTTTATAAACCATTAACTATTGAATAATATAAATAAATGAATTTATAAATTGGGTTGAATTGATTTGAAATTTAAATGGATTTAAATTAGAATTTGAGAATTTAATTTCCGGTGACTCCAAACTTTGATTTTTAAATAAAGTGTATGTTATTCAAAGTATTTTCAAATAAATAAAAATTTCAAGAAATTTAAATTATTAAATTAGAACTCTTCTCCTCGTCGCTGGAAAATAATCTTGGTGATGGCGGCCGCATCGGCGACATTTATTTTCAAGTTTCAAAGCGGAGAGACCATTCTGTAGCTTTGCTATAGTTTGCTTTGAAAATTTTAATTGATTTGGATTTCTAAAGTATGTTTTGATTTATAAAATATATTGATATATGGTTTTAAATTGATTTGATATCTATAGCATATATATCTATTATCGCTAAAATTGTTTGAAGTTAATCAGAAATTTAATTCTAAAAATTTGGGTAAAGGATGATTTTCAATTAGAAACCAAATTCTTTCATAAATACATAACTTGAAATAACTGAATTGTAAAATTTTATTTGGATAATACTCAATTGCATTATATATAACTTACCTAAATTTTCAAAAGTTAACTTAGTAATTGAATATTATACAGTATAAAAATGATGTAAAGGAATTTATATATAAATTTGAGTAGTTTTAAATAGTGTAAATATACTTAATAGATGTGATAAAATATATTAAAAAGAATAAATTTAATAATAATATGGAATAAAAAAAGAGAGAATTAATTTGTCGAATATAGCATGATTATTATAAATGACTATTCAAATTTATGATCTTTGAAAATGTTAATTTAAGAAAATTTGATAATATACAATATAAAATTGTCTTCATAAATAAAATGTGAGCGCGTATAAAATGTTATACACTTAAATTTTAAAATGTTTATGGAAATAAATAGAATAATAAGTTAATTGAACAATAGATGTGATTAATAAAATAAATTTTTTGTTTTAAAAGTTAATAAATTGAATTAAATCAACTTAAAGGAGTATCTTGAATTAATTGAATTTAAATTGAATTTCATTTGAAAGGAACCTTTTATACCTAACATTTATAAATGCGAAATCAAATCAATTTAATGAAAATCTTGAATTTAAAACATATTATGAATATAATTTATTTAAATTGAAATTCATATGGTTTAAATTATTTGTTTATTTTGTAATTCAAGTCTATTTTCTTTTGGTTGTCTCTATTCTCCTACCTCCTTCCTTTTCGTGGACGAAAAGTTTTGAGTGGGGGAGAGTGTAACGACCCGTAAATTTTAACGGTTTTAGTAACGTATTTAATTGAAATTCTAGAAAATTTTAAACGATAAAATTTTGAAATATAAATTTGATATTTGGAATGCGTCTAGTTAAACATAGCAACTGGTAAATTTTCGTCCGAAAATATGAAAGTTTATTTCGCGCGTAAATTTACTTCAATTTAATCAGTTAAAAAGCGATGAAAATAAAACGTTTTCAAAACCAAAATATTTTTACATAGAAAAATTCTAAAACTTCTTCTGAGCAAGATGTCAGTTTGTCGTTTTTCCAAATTCGGATATCTTTGGCTCCGTCGATCTTAATTTTCTGCGATTTTTACGCATTTTCCGTTAGTAGAAAACTCGAATTTTTATAATTCGATCGAACCACTGATATCTGTATACCGTTTTGATCGTCTCGTCGTGCTGATCTCTACGGTAACTTCGATTATCAAATTCGAAGTCCGAAGTACGTTGCACTTTGCGAAACGCCTTTCGTATCGGTACACGTTCGTGCCTTTTGGGTTCTAGTGCCTATTCAAATTTCCACAGTGTAAACTAACAGTCCTTGGCTTTTATTATTCCGGAGATTTTGGGTCCGGTTGGTTGATTTACACCTTCACATGTATAGTTCTATTTGTTTTCCGAAGCAAGCGTTGGAACTTTCCTCTGCATTTATTTTGAAGGAAAATGAACATGTACAAGTTACGTTAGTACATGTTAGACTTCTTCCCATATGCATTTCTTTTTCCTCTGCCTGCACTCTCTTTCTCCTCTTCCCCTCCTTCTTTCCTTTGCAACCCTCTCCCATTCTTCACCGAAACTTCTCCTACCCTCTCCACTGAACCCATAGCAATTCACATGCCACCACTCCTCTACTCCTTCCGCACTCCATGCCGACCGCCAAGCAACCCATCCGCCCACTGCCTTATCTCACCCGCTACCCTGCCTTGTCAAGGCTGCCACCATGCGCATGTAGTGTAACGACCCACTATTTTGTACCATTCAAATTCGACAATAAATAAAAATGTCAAGCTTGAATAGTTCAAATAATAGATTGTAAATAACTTAGGAGCAAATGAAATCAAAACACAGAATCACAGACACAGATATCAGAAAACTTATAGCGGAATTAAAATATTCAGTGGTTCATGAAGCCACTATAAAAATCTTAACCAAATAAAAATTACATAGTTTGAAATCTCCAATCATAAATAGAAGCTGAATCTTTCAAAGTCTTGATTTCAGAAAAAGATATAGACTGAAAAGCTTTGCCGGCAGCACGAATGATCTACAGAATATCCTAGCTCCGGTGAAAGAAAATTGAAGCTGCAACTCAGGCTGACCCGAGCGTAAAATAAAACATAAACACTCGAGTCAGGACATACATACTTATATAATGTAAGCTAATTCAAGTGTACTGTAATATAAAGCAAGTAACTTAAAGGATGCTTGGGACCGCCCATGCTCTAAGGATCCGTTAAACTATTTACTATGTAGTATATTGCGCTATTATAATAGTGTCTAATTATAAAATAAACTTACTTTTTAATAGCGTTAAGGGGTTACCCATATAGCCCTTAACATAGAATATATTCCCATAGTCTATACAGTACCGTAATTTCCCCTGTACCGGGCGTCGTCAGAGGGCACTCCATAGGTATGGTACAAAACCAAAATCGTATAAGGCTCGCTATGGTAGGTGACACGGCACAACTAGGCAATGCCAGGGTAGATATACCAATTGCTACTCGGACCGATGGAAACGCGTAGCCGCAGTTACCGCCCACCTCGAACAACACTCCCAAATCAAAGATGCGCACCAAAACAATCACAAGAGTAATAGAATGGCATACGAAGAAGTGCGTTCGATCAGAGGTGCTACCTCATTAATCTGAGAATCGCTCCTGTTTTAGCCACCTTATGCCAACTCACGGGAGTCGGGTCCACGTATTTACCTTAAAGGAACCGTCACCACCATCCTACTTCATTCTGAAATCTCCACCGCGTACACGGTTGTTAAAGTGGTTTTCGGTACCGACAGAGAGTATGCCAGATATCCGATCCCGGTCTCTTTAACAACCAAACGTTACAACATTTAAAAATGGTATTTATACCTTGAAATCAAAAATAAATTTCAAATACCTTCAATATCAAAATATTGTTTTAAACATTGGTCATTTTATAATATACCATTTAAATCTATTCAATTTATTTAGGAATAAATTAAATTCTTCCATTTAAAACCATTCAAAATCAATTCCTTATTTTTATTAATTACATATTAACTTCCAAATTTAAAACCCTTTTCCTAAAGATTATTTCCATAAATTTGTTTTAAAGCAATCAATTTCAGTTTCCGTAACACTTCTGAAATGCTACCTAACGTCTATAGGTTAAAACAGTTCAATTCTAAAAGACAGCACTTAAATGCTATAATAGATTATGTTCTTAACAATTTTAGTTTTTAAATTCCAAATATAACTTATTATTAATTATTTTCTTAACTGAAATCTTACCTTTAACAAAATCCAGAATTTCCCAAAATAAGTTATATTCCAAAATTTTATTAAAACATTTATTTATTTATTTAACATTTTTAACTCATTCAAATCATTATAAATCTTTATAAAAATCCTTTAAATCATTTAAACCAGAATATTATAAACTTATATTTTTAAAAATAAATTAAAATATTTCAGAAAAATATTATATAAACCACGGGTCTATATATAGTTTTCTAGCCTAGATCAAGTGATACAGAATTATATCATTTCAATCCGCAATTTACAAAACCCCGAGTTCTATCATTTCAAACCCGCAATCCCAAGTTAAAATTAAACAGTTAACTGAATAAATGAATAATATCATCGTTTAGGCCTATCATTTCAGCCTATAACTATCTAAATTTTACAGGGAACTTGCAGTGATGATTTAATCAATAAATAAGCATTAAATAATATAACTGCAGTAATATTACAACAGATAAATAACTGATGAGGTGTTAATCTAAAATGGGGTTTAACATCATACGTTATATTACAGGCAGATAAATTTTTAAATAAAAATTTACAAATACACTTGTGATAATTCACAGAAATATAGGCATGTTTATCTGGTGAGAAATACTCACCTGAATGCTGCAGACAAAATTTGATTTAAAACGAAAATCCACTGGAAAAGAAACGCACAGTGGGTAACGATCAAATTTGATGCGGAGTCTGCTAACCGATATATATATGAAAGAGGAAACGAATTAATAACAATCAAACTAAGAAAATTTTAACGCGAAAATTTTGAGCAAAACGGGACGAACGGAAACCATACGACTCGACCGGTTCCCCCACTTAACCCATGCTCAGCCCAAATAGTCTCGGCTTGCTTGCATATGAACGCTACTTTTTTTTTATATATATATAACACGTCCCTGCCAACCTCTTGCAACATACCCACGTCTCTATCAAAACTCCAATTCAACATGCACCTATGCAACACGTTAATATCTCTTTCCCCAACAAAACTCACGCACTCTTCTCCCTACCCAATTTCACCCAGTTCTGCATGTACACATGCAAAGTTTCGCCCAGCCTATTCAAACTATGCACGCAAGCACTCAGTATTAGGAATGCTTGATAAAACTTGCCCAGTAAAGGATGGGCTACAACTCTCTCTCTCCCTCTTATCTTCTGTTATTCTTCTTTCTTTCTTTTGTTCCTTTTTTTTTTAATCTCAATGCAAGTCATGAATAGGTGGAGAACTAAGCAACATGCTCATGCTATACTGGTTTTCGAAATTGTGCACGTGTGGTGATACATGGTGCAGGTGATATCAAAGCAACCTTACCCTGTCTCCTCCTCTATAAAACCTTTCCAACTGAAACTCCTCCCCTTTTTTTCCTTTGTTATATTCTCTGCTTTCTATCATTTTTTTTATATACAAAAGGGGAACCGAGTTTCTGAGTAATGCATGCATTTAGTTCATGAATCTATGTTATACTTATATGCATCAGGTATTAAATATGCTCTATAAGCATGTACACATGCCCTGGGTAATAGGCTGCATGGATCTATTGTGGTTCAAAACAAAACTCAACATCACGACATTTCTGACACTTACATTCACAATACTACTTCCTACATCATACTACATAAATACCGTAGCCTAGTGTAGCGATCCAGATAAAAGCAAGTGGGACTGGGCGTGAAAGCAAAAGTGGGTGGAATGGCCGAGCAAAGTGAAAAGGAAAAGGAAAAAGAAACTGAAGAAGAAACAGAAAAATATAAAAGAAACACAGATCATACCTTTCACAGTTTTCCACAAAAGAGAGATGCAAGACGAGGAGATAAAAATATAAACCAGGCTAATATATTTATAAAGGAGAGTTGCTTGGGATGCAAGGAATACATATACAGTCGGCCCAAGATGGAATCATAGGCACGGCAGGGGAAAGATTTTTAAAAAAAATGGCAACATATCTCAATTGAAAAAGCAATAAATTTCGAATTAAAAGATGGAAGGCCGAGAGATTTATTCAGTTACTTCATTTGGAAAGATAAGAATGCTAAAATCAGAGAAGTATGCGAAATGATAGGGGAAAACGGCCAGGCAAGTGATAAAAGATTGATCACTTTCTTAATTTAGAGGCTGCGATTAATTACCAGACAAACGAAACAAAAACTTGATTAAATGCAAGCGTTAAAATCTTTCCAGTTTCGTTTGAATGTTACTTTATATGCGTGCTAAAATTTCCAAACTATGAATTATGATTTCAACATTTTACCATTTAATAGTGGCGTGATTGTAGAATGAAGAAACGACATTTGGAAGAACTGATATTAGGCAAGAGATTGATTTTAGGCAAAAGATTTTGGGTGAAAAGGTATATACAAAAGTTTTAAAACCAAATTGACAGTTAAAAACAAAAGTAACTTTGTTATAAAAAAAATCACTGACCGATATTTTAATCCATAAAGATATTTAAATATGATTTTTACAATACGCCAAACTGACGCAATACCAAACACCCAAAATTTCTATAAAAATAACGTTTTAATTTTATACGTTTTATTACGTTACTTACCATAAATTTTACGCGTCCTTTTAACGCGAAATTTAACAGTTTATAAATACACTAAATTCTTCAAGTTATTACTAAACAAAAATTTAATTGGTTTCCAAATTCATTTTATTAATATTGTGAATTTAATTGTCTTTTAACAAAGTTAAAAACTTCAACTTTTAAATTTTAAATTTTAAGACCTTTGGAAAATGATTTAATTAATATATTATTTAAAAATTAATTTCAAGATTTAATAATTAAAAGAAATAAATTACTAGAAAAACTAGGGCTGTTACACTCTCCCCCACTCAGAACTTTTCGTCCTCGAAAAGGAACGAAAGAAGGAAAACAAAGGAAGATAAGATGGTAAAGCAAAGTACCTTAAACGAATAATTCCGGATTCGAAGCACGAATGCTCTCCTCCGTTTCCCATGTGCAATCTCGCTCATCAGTGCTCCATTGCACTTTGACCAATCGGACAGATTTTCTTCTTAGCTGTTTCGTACCTCGATCGACGATACGAAGCGGCTTCCTTTCAATGGTTAGATCGGGCTCGATGTCCAGACCATCAAGAGCAGTAGGCTGGATGACAAGAGATGGATCGTGAAGACAGCGACGAAGGTGGGATACATGAAACACATTGTGTATTCCAGCAAACTTCTCGGGTAGATCTAGTCGATAAGCAAGAGATCCAATCCTCTCCAAGATACGAAATGGACCGATGAACCTAGGGGCCAGCTTTCCTCTACGTCCAAATTGAACCACATTTCTTAAAGGAGAGACCTTAAGAAATACCAAATCACCAACATCAAACTCCAAGCTCCTTCTACGCCGATCAGCATACTTCTTTTGCCTATCCTGAGCGACTTTTAACCTTCTCTTAATCTCCTCTACTTTCTCCGAAGCTTCCAAAATCATCTCGGGGCCAAGAACTAAGCGGTTACCGGATTCAATCCAACAAGAAGGAGATCTACACGGTCTCCCATATAGAGCAGCAAATGGGGACATCTTAAGACTAGCCTGAAAAGATGGAATGAGATAGATAGGAAAAATAAGATAAAATAAGAACAGAGGATTGGAATTTATACCTGATAACTATTGTTATAGGTGAATTCCACAAGATGGAGATGATCTTCCCAAGATCCTCCATAATCCAGGATGCAAGCACGAAGAAGATCCTCAAGAATCTGATTTACTCTTTCAGTTTGACCGTCAGTCTGTGGATGGTAAGCGGTGCTCAGGTTCAAGCGAGTACCCAAGAATTCTTGGAACGCTTTCCAAAACTGACTAGTGAAAATAGGGTCTCGATCGCAAACAATGCTAAGGGGAACACCATGAAGGCGAACAATCTCCCTCATATAAATTTCGGATAAGCTCGAAGGTGTACGGGTAGATCTGACTGGAATAAAATGGGCGGACTTAGTTAGTCTATCCATAATAACCCAGATGCTTTCATTTCCCTTCCTAGATCTCGGCAAACCATCGATAAAATCCATAGAAACTTGCTCCCACTTCCAATTTGGAATCTCCAAAGGCTGCAACAACCCCGGTGTCTTCTGATGATCCGCCTTGACTTGCTGACAAGTCGCACATCTACTCACAAAGATAGAGACATCGCGCTTCATACCCTTTCACCAGTAAAGTTTCTTTAAATCCTGATACATCTTCGCTACGCCAGGATGGATGGAAAGTCGGGATTGATGATGTTCCCGAAGTAATTCCTGCCTCAGACCATCAACGTTCGGGACACAAATCCTTCTATTTACTCTCAAAATCCCTTCATCATCAATCTGAGCTCCATTCCCATCAGAATTACTACCTCCTCTGCTACGAACATTTTCCTTCATACTTCTAAGTCTCACATCCTCGTCCTGCCTATCCTTGATACGGTCCAATAGAGGAGAAGAAACAATAAGCTGGCATAACAAGGACTTCTTCCTACTCAATGCGTCCGCCACAACATTTGCTTTCCCGGGAGTATAGTTGATGTCGAGATCATAAGAAGCAAGAAACTCGAGCCACCGCACTTGTCTCTGATTTAAATCCTTCTGGGTAAAGATATATTTCAGAGACTGATGATCGGTAAAGAGATCAAACTTAGCTCCCAAGAGATGATGTCTCCAAAGCTTCAAAGTAAAGACAACCGCCAGCAATTCTAAATCGTGAGCAGCATAATTAGCTTCATGTGTCTTCAGTTGACGACTAGCATAGGCAATTACTTTCCCATCTTGCATTAGCACTGCTCCCAAACCCTCTCGACAAGCATCGGTAAATACCGTTAATCTTTCACTTCCATTTGGTACAGTGAGCACTGGTGCGGAGGTGAGCTTATCCTTTAACTCTTGGAATGCAGCTTTACACTTATTGCTCCATATAAACTTAGCATTCTTTCGAGTTAGAGCAGTCAGGGGTGCCAAAGTCCGAGCAAAGTTCTCAATGAACCTTCGATAGTAACCGGCAAGGCCTAGGAAACTGCGAATATCAGTAGGAGTCTTAGGTTCTTCCCAATCTTTGATTGCAGCGATCTTGACTGGATCAACAGAAACTCCTTCACTAGAGACAATGTGTCCGAGGAATCGGACTTCTTCTTCCCAGAAATGGCATTTAGAGAATTTTGCTTTTAACTGGTGCCTCCTAAGAGTCCCCAATACAAAGCTCAAGTGAGATTTATGCTCTTTCTCAGATTTGGAGAACACAAGGATATCATCAATGAAGACTAGAACGAATTTATTTAGCACATCGCGGAAGACACGATTCATCAAGTCGACGAAGAAGGCAGGAGCATTAGTCAGCCCAAAAGGCATAACTAACCATTCGAAGAAACCATTCTCAGTGCGGAAAGCAGTTTTGGGTATGCTCTCCTCAGCAATTCTGAGTTGGTGAAAACCTGTGGCTAAATCAAGCGAGAGAAAACAGTTGCTCCATAGAGTTGATCGAACATATCATTGATGCGGGGCATAGGATATCTGTTTTTCATAGTAAGCTTGTTAAGCTCTCTGTAATCAACACACATCCGGAGGGAACCATCTGATTTGGTGACGAAAACTACAGCTGCTCCCCATTCTGAGAAGCTAGGTCTGATCAGACCTTTGGAGGATAAGTCTTGAATCTGCTTCCTTAATTCGCTCTTCTCCCGTGGTGCCATTCTTCTGGGTGGAAGGACTATAGGTCGTGCTCCAGGAATGAGATCGATTCGGAAATCAATTTCCCGTTTCGGAGGTAAAGAAGTGACTTCACCAAATACGTCGGGAAAAAGTTTGACCACAGGGGTCGAATGGATATCATCCGGGAAAGTGTCGAGAGAATAGATGAAACTACCAGCGAACTCCTGAGGCAATTTACACTGGATCTCCAATGGATTTCCTAAATCATCTTTAAGAGCAACCGTACGAGAACTACAAGAGATATCTACATCATGCCTATCTAACCAATCTCCTCCAAGCAAAAGGTTGAAAGCGTCAAAACCCAAAACATAGAAGTCACCTGTGAAGCGCTGCCGGAGATGGAGGAGCTTCACATCCCTACAGACTTTACTAAGGTTTGCAGGACCACCAATGGGGTTTGAAACACATAAAGGTACGGAAGAAAATTCAGGAGAAAGGAGATGTTCAAATCTATCACAGAGGTCTGACGAAATGAAACTGTGGGAAGCTCCGGTATCGAATAAAACTCGAACAGGAGATTCGAACAATGTAAAAGAACCTTGAAGAGTACCTTGAGAGTCGTTCGGAGCTGGAGCGGGTGCAGGTGCAGGCTGTGGATCTGGAGAGGATGCAGAAGTCACCGCGAAGATCCCTGATGCCGTGCCCTTCTTTTGAGTGGGACAATCCTTCTTGAAGTGTCCCGGCTGAAGGCAGATGTGGCATAAGTCTCGTCTAGCAAACTGAGAAGGAGGTGGAATAGCAGCACCCAAAGTTGGACAGCGATTAGCGAAGTGTCCCTTCTGATGGCATCTATGGCAGGTGATGGTAGACAGATCTACAGGTGGCCTCGTAGAAGCAGAAGATGATGATCCCAACCCTTGAGTCTTGTTCCTTTTATGACGGTAGAAATTTGACTTCCTTTTCCTTGAATTTCCAGAAGACTGGGCCGATGCAGATTGGGCAGCTGAAGTAGTCCTAGAGGTAGGGTTCTCATACCGGAGAGCCATATCCATCAATGCCGTGAATGACCCATGCACATGAGTAATGAGTCGATCGTAGAACTCAGGTCGAGCACCAGCGATAAACTTCTCGTTCATCTTAAGCGGGGTGTCTATCAAATTCAGGCCGTATTGGGAGAGCTCACTAAACTTTCTCTCGTACTCCGTGAAGGACATATCGCCTTGCTTCAGATCCATAAAGTCTCGATAGAGCTGAGACTTGCCCGCTTCGGGCATCCATTTGACCAAAAAGGCCTCCCTAAAGCACGATAAGAGATATAAGATAGATTCAAAAATGGGAAAATTTTGAATCCGGATTTGGACAACTGAAGGGATACCTAAATTGCTCCCAAGTGAGGTCAGTCTCATTAGTGTGAGCAGTAATAGATAGCCACCAATTTAAAGCAGCGCCCTTCATCTGCCAGGCCGCGAGTTGCCTCTGCTGGGCATTTGTGATTACGAGACAGGAGAAGATTCTCTCCAAGTCTCGTAACCATTGCTGAGCTTCTATTATGGTTTCTGAACCCGTGAATTTAGTGCCTCCTAGCTCGGTATAATCTTTGCATAGCTTAGTAAATCTAACAGGGGCAGCAGGTGGAGGAGCTGGGGCAGCAGTTTGCCCTCTACCTCTAATATTACCTCGATTCATTCTAAAAAAACAAGAATGAATTTAAGGACAGAGAAAAATATTAATGTCAAGATATTCTAGGATAAGATAAAGTTTAACTTGGACAAGCATTTAACAAAGGCTCGAATTTATAAACGATGGAGAGAAGGAAAGAGTAGTTGGAAAAAAAATTATTTTAAAACAGGAAGTTTTTATATCAAAATACTTCTTTTAAAAAAACCCTTTTTGAAAATCATTTTATAATTTAAAATACGTTCTCTCACAAGGAAAGGATTCTAGAATTTGATTTCACTCATTCTAGGGTATTACTACCCTATCTCTAATGAGTTTTTGCTCTTTAGGCTATGGTTAAACCTGGCTCTGATACCAACTGTAACGACCCACTATTTTGTACCATTCAAATTCAACAATAAATAAAAATGTCAAGCTTGAATAGTTCAAATAATAGATTGTAAATAACTTAGGAGCAAATGAAATCAAAACACAGAATCACAGACACAGATATCAGAAAACTTACAGCGGAATTAAAATATTCAATGGTTCATGAAGCCACTATAAAAATCTTAACCAAATAAAAATTACATAGTTTGAAATCTCCAATCATAAATAGAAGCTGAATCTTTCAAAGTCTTGATTTCAGAAAAAGATATAGACTGAAAAGCTTTGCCGGCAGCACGAATGATCTACAGAATATCCTAGCTCCGGTGAAAGAAAACTGAAGCTGCAACTCAGGCTGACCCGAGCGTAAAATAAAACATAAACACTCGAGTCAGGACATACATACTTATATAATGTAAGCTAATTCAAGTGTACTGTAATATAGAGCAAGTAACTTAAAGGATGCTTGGGACCGCCCATCCTCTAAGGATCCGTTAAACTATTTACTATGTAGTATATTGCGCTATTATAATAGTGTCTAATTATAAAATAAACTTACTTTTTAATAGCGTTAAGGGGTTACCCATATAGCCCTTAACACAGAATATATTCCCATAGTCTATACAGTACCGTAATCTCCCCCGTACTGGGCGTCGTCAGAGGGCACTCCATAGGTATGGTACAAAACCAAAATCGTATAAGGCTCGCTATGGTAGGTGACACGGCACAACTAGGAAATGCCAGGGAAGATATACCAATTGCTACTCGGACCAATGGAAACGCGCAGCCGCAGTTACCGCCCACCTCGAACAACACTCCCAAATCAAAGGTGCGCACCAAAACAATCACAAGAGTAATAGAATGGCATACGAAGAAGTGCGTTCGATCAGAGGTGCTACCTCATTAATCAGAGAATCGCTCCTGTTTTAGCCACCTTATGCCAACTCACGGGAGTCGGGTCCACGTATTTACCTTAAAGGAACCGTCACCACCATCCTACTTCATTCTGAAATCTCCACCGCGTACACGGTTGGTAAAGTGGTTTTCGGTATCGACAGAGAGTATGCCAAATATCCGATCCCGGTCTCTTTAACAACCAACGTTATTACAACCTGTGGTTACAACATTTAAAAAGATATTTATACCTTGAAATCAAAAATAAATTTCAAATACCTTCAATATCAAAATATTGTTTTAAACATTGGTCATTTTATAATATACCATTTAAATCTATTCAATTTATTTAGGAATAAATTAAATTCTTCCATTTAAAACCATTCAAAATCAATTCCTTATTTTTATTAATTACATATTAACTTCCAAATTTAAAACACTTTTCCCAAAGATTATTTCCATAAATTTGTTTTAAAGCAATCAATTTCAGTTTCCGTAACACTTCTGAAATGCTACCTAACGTCTATAGGTTAAAACAGTTCAATTCTAAAAGACAGCACTTAAATGCTATAATAGATTATGTTCTTAACAATTTTAGTTTTTAAATTTCAAATATAACTTATTATTAATTATTTTCTTAACTGAAATCTTACCTTTAACAAAATCCAGAATTTCCCAAAATAAGTTATATTCCAAAATTTTATTAAAACATTTATTTATTTATTTAACATTTTTAACTCATTCAAATCATTATAAATCTTTATAAAAATCCTTTAAATCATTTAAACCGGAATATTATAAACTTCTATTTTTAAAAATAAATTAAAATATTTCAGAAAAATATTATATAAACCACGGGTCTGTATATAGTTTTCTAACCTAGGTCAAGTGATACGGAATTATATCATTTCAATCCGCAATTTACAAAACCCCGGGTTCTATCATTTCAAACCCGGAATCCCAAGTTAAAATTAAACAGTTAACTGAATAAATGAATAATATCATCGTTTAGGCCTATCATTTCAGCCTATAACTATCTAAATTTTACAGGGAACTTGCAGTGATGATTTAATCAATAAATAAGCATTAAATAATATAACTGCAGTAATATTACAACAGATAAATAACTGATGAGGTGTTAATTTAAAATGGGGTTTAACATCATACGTTATATTACAGGAAGATAAATTTTTAAATAAAAATTTACAAATACACTTGTGATAATTCACAGAAATATAGGCATGTTTGTCTGGTGAAAAATACTCACCTGAATGCTGCAGACAAAATTTGATTTAAAACGAAAATCCACCGGAAAAGAAACGCACAGTGGGTAACGATCAAATTTGATGCGGAGTCTGCTAACCGATATATATATGAAAGAGGAAACGAATTAATAACAATCAAACTAAGAAAATTTTAACGCGAAAATTTTGAGCAAAACGGGACGAACGGAAACCATACGACTCGATCGGTTCCCCCACTTAACCCATGCTCAGCCCAAATAGTCTCGACTTGCTTGCATATGAATGCTACATTTTTTTTTTATATAACACGTCCCTGCCAACCTCTTGCAACATACCCACGTCTCTATCAAAACTCCAATTCAACATGCACCTATGCAACACGTTAATATCTCTTTCCCCAACAAAACTCACGCACTCTTCTCCCTACCCAATTTCACCCAGCTCTACATGTACACATGCAAAGTTTCGCCCAGCCTATTCAAACTATGCACGCAAGCACTCAGTATTAGGAATGCTTGATAAAACTTGCCCAGTAAAGGATCGGCTACAACTCTCTCTCTCCCTCTTATCTTCTGTTATTCTTCTTTCTTTTTTTTTTCTTTTTTTTTTTATCTCAATGCAAGTCATGAATAGGTGGAGAACAAAGCAACATGCTCATGCTATACTGGTTTTCGAAATTGTGCACGTGTGGTGATACATGGTGCAGGTGATATCAAAGCAACCTTACCCTGTCTCCTCCTCTATAAAACCTTTCCAACTGAAACTCCTCCCCTTTTTTTTTCCTTTGTTATATTCTCTGCTTTCTATCATTTTTTTTATATACAAAAGGGGAACCGAGTTTCTGAGTAATGCATGCATTTAGTTCATGAATCTATGTTATACTTATATGCATCAGGTTTTAAATATGCTCTATAAGCATGTACACATGCCCTGGGTAATAGGCTGCATGGATCTGTTGTGGTTCAAAACAAAACTCAACATCACGACATTTTTGACACTTACATTCACAATACTACTTCCTACATCATACTACATAAATACCGTAGCCTAGTGTAGCGATCCAGATAAAAGCAAGTGGGACTGGGCGTGAAAGCAAAAGTGGGTGGAATGGCCGAGCAAAGTGAAAAGGAAAAGGGAAAAGAAACTGAAGAAGAAACAGAAAAATATAAAAGAAACACAGATCATACCTTTCACAGTTTTCCACAAAAGAGAGATGCAAGACGAGGAGATAAAAATATGAACCAGGCTAATATATTTATAAAGGAGAGTTGCTTGGGATGCAAGGAATACATATACAGTCGGCCCAAGATGGAATCATAGGCACGGCAGGGGAAAGATTTAAAAAAAAATGGCAACATATCTCGATTGAAAAAGCAATAAATTTCGAATTAAAAGATGGAAGGCCGAGAGATTTATTCAGTTACTTCATTTGGAAAGATAAGAATGCTAAAATCAGAGAAGTATGCGAAATGATAGGGGAAAACGGCCAGGCAAGTGATAAAAGATTGATCACTTTCTTAATTTAGAGGCTGCGATTAATTACCAGACAAACGAAACAAAAACTTGATTAAATGCAAGCGTTAAAATCTTTCCAGTTTCGTTTGAACGTTACTTTATATGCGTGCTAAAATTTCCAAACTATGAATTATGATTTCAACATTTTACCATTTAATAGTGGCGTGATTGTAGAATGAAGAAACGGCATTTGGAAGAACTGATATTAGGCAAGAGATTGATTTTAGGCAAAAGATTTTGGAAGAAAAGGTATATACAAAAGTTTTAAAACCAAATTGACAGTTAAAAACAAAAGTAACGTTTGTTATAAAAAAAATCACTGACCGATATTTTAATCCATAAAGATATTTAAATATGATTTTTACAATACGCCAAACTGACGCAATACCAAACACCCAAAATTTCTTTAAAAATAACGTTTTAATTTTATACGTTTTATTACGTTACTTACCACAAATTTTACGCGTCCTTTTAACGCGAAATTTAACAGTTTATAAATACACTAAATTCTTCAAGTTATTACTAAACAAAAATTTAATTGGTTTCCAAATTCATTTTATTAATATTGCGAATTTAATTGTCTTTTAACAAAGTTAAAAACTTCAACTTTTAAATTTTAAATTTTAAGACCTTTGGAAAATGATTTAATTAATATATTATTTAAAAATAAATTTCAAGATTTAATAATTAAAAGAAATAAATTACTAGAAAAACTAGGGCTGTTACATGTAGCAATCCTCCATCCATTCAACTAGCCGTCACCTTCCGCCTCCAAAATCTGCAACCGCATGACCACACCTCTTCTCCTTTCCTGTTACCCAGCTCGTAGCTTCGGCCCCACCTTCTCCTTTCCCACACGCTGGCCGCCTTGGCCTCTCCTCCTCAATCTCCACCACCACGTGCCGACACCCAAGACCCAAACCAAGACACAACATCAACGAGATATGCATCGCCTCCGAAGCACCGCACAGCCACCGTCACCTCTCTCCTGCTCCGCCGTTCCCTGTAGCCGCACCTCCCCTCTTCTTTGCTTTCCCTTCCTAGTTGCCATTCCTCCCATTGATTTTCTGCCATCAATTTTAAGTATTTAAGTTATAAAAGCTTATATTGTACTACTTTTTGTATTATATATCATATTGTAGTGTATAGAGTTGTGATAGTACTGATAAAGTATACATATGTTCAAAATAAGGCTTACTGACTTACTTTAATGTTTGTATATATTTATAGTAATGATTTTCAGTACGGGTTCAATAATTTAAATATATATAACGTGTTAAGTTGTATAATATGCTGAATACTATTTTATAAAAGAATCACTTATTGTTCGTATATAGGGGCTGTTTAAAATTTGTGTCGAGTTGAACTATAATATGAGTTGGATTTTTATACTGGAGTTCTAAAGTTTATAAAGTTATATTAGATGTTGTTATATATTGGCTTGCTGCATATGTTTATATTAGTTTATATAATATTAGTTAAGTTATATACTAAGCTGAAGTATATATATATTATCAGTTTTGTTGGTTACATTAATATGTATACTTGATCGGGTTATAAATGTATATATCATATAAAGTTTGTCTATATATACACACGTTAGTTTCATAATATCAGTTAATAATAAGTTGTTTGATTTCATGTTTTGTATTTTTGAAAAGAAAAGTTTAAATTATATTAGTGTTGTGCTTTCAAAAAAAAAATATTGAAGATTTTCTTCACGTGTAAAAAAAAAAGAATTGATCTTTAAATAACATAGCAAAGTAAGTATGTAAATATAGTTGTATGTAATTATCTATATTGATTTTGGAACAAAGTAACTATTGCATACTTTCATTTGTACGAATATACTTCAGTAAAGTAAGTTAGTCGTATGTGTTTTAAAATTTTCATTAATTTTTGAGAAGTATACATATAATTATATAGCATTCTTTTTGTCTCAGTATATCAAAACTGATTTGATCTGTTTCATCGATTTCTACTATCAGCTTTGTTCGTTGATTTCGTGTACATCGTGCTTTGCTTCGTAATCCATGCTGGATTCATAACTCATTCCATTGTTTCTCTAGCCTTGAAAGGAGAGCAATCACTCACGATTAATGTTCTTTTATTTATTAAATTTGATTTCAATTGAAACGACAATTGAAATATGCTGCTGTTAGTTGTTTACACTGTTATATATGCTATTTACTTGTATCAGTTCACCTGTGACATCTGACACCGTTATCTGTTATGTATGCAATAATAATCTAGTTTGATTGATAATTGATTGATTTTTTGTTGTTTATATTGGATGTTAAATTGTAAGGTATAAAGTGATAAATATTATGCAATTGAAATTGACGTAGAATAGTTAACAAATTTGAAATTGATATGTGTTGAATTTGATTAGTTAAATTTGTATAATATGACCCCTTTGAATGGTAAACCAATTGACATGTAGAATAGTGATAATTACACTTTGAACTATTGAACGTATATTGGATTAATTGTTGTAGTGTAAAATTGAAATCGAATGACAAGTGAAGAACCGTATGAATAATTAGTATAATAATCTTTAATCTACATGAAATGATAGTGTAGATTCTAGAAATAATTATATTAATTCGCACAAATAACAATGTGAATTAATACGATTATTTCGAGATTATTTGAATTAATTATTGGATTGTTATTGATTGTTGTTATTGCTTGTTTATTTACTTTGACACAATCCCAGTTATCACACTGCAAATTCCCTTTATTATGCTTGATCTTGAATTGAATTTGGAATCGGGTTGAAATGATAAATACCCAAATGAATTTGACCTAGGATAGAGAATTAAATAAATCCGATTGGTCAATAATTTGATGTAAAAAAATAAAATAATGATTTTATTTGAGCAAAGAATAAGTTTTGAAATGAAGTCGGAATTTGAATTTTTGAAAGGAAATGTAAAGATTGAAATCTGAAACAAATTTAAACGCAGTAATTGATGAAAGAACGTTGTTTGAAATTTGATTATCTAATAATTAAATTTGGAATTATTAAAAAATTAAATTTGGAATTAGTAATAATTAAGTTTTGAAATTATTATGTTGAAATCATTTAATAATTAAATTTGAAATTATAATTAAGTTTGAAATTATAATTAAGCTCGAAATTATTAAGTTGAATTTATAATTAAGTTAAAATGATTTGATAATTAAGTTTGAATTCATAATTAAGTGGAAATGAATTAATAATTAAGTTTGAATTTATAATCAAGTTGTAATTATTAAGTTTTGAAATTATTAATAATTAAGATTGAAATTATTTAATAATTGAAAAAGATTGAATTATTTGATAATTGAATAAAAATTGAATTCTTTGATAAGAGAAATTGAACTTTTGAATAAGTGAATTCGAACTTCGTCAATAAATGAAATTGGGTTTCTTATTTAATTAAGCTTTGGAAAATTTAAGTAAGTGAATTAGTGAAATTGAACTTCTCGAACAAATAAAATTGAGTTTCTTTATTTATTTGAGTTTTGAAATTCGCAAGAAAATGAATAAATGGGATTGAATTTCTTTAAAAAGAAATAAAATGCGTTTTATTGAAATAAATATAAGACTTGAATTTAAAAAATTTGATTTGACGAATTTAATCTAATCGAATTTGAAGTTTCATATAATGAAGTTGAACTTAAGTAGTTGATTTAATGAATTGGAAATCTAATAGAAATCGTTTTGAATGATAATTTAACTTAACGAATATTGAATGAAATCGATAAATGAATTTGAAATTGATTTGAGTGTTAAATTAATTTATTTAAATGATTTCGAAATAAAATTTATATATGAATTTGAATCAATAATTGAATTGTTTAAATAAAAGTTGAAATCGAATTATAAGATTTTGAAATGGTAATTTGAAGTTTTGAAACGTAAACTTTGGAAATTGATTTAGAAAGACAAATGAAATGTTGATTTACGAATTGAGATTGAATTGATTTGGTTTTTGAAATTTATTAAACGACCAATCGGTGTAATAATTACGAAAGTTATTAAAGAAACCGGAATCGGTTATGGACATACTCTCTGTCTAAACCGGAAACCACTTTAATAACTATACGCGGAGTGAAGATCCAGAATGCAGTGGTTGGAATGATGTACGTCATGACTGAAGAAAGAGAACGATAATGGATAGCCTTGACACATGTGTCAAATTGGAAATGACTAAAATCAGGAGCCGTGCCGGGCCAAATGGGGTTAGCCACCTCGAGCGGACACACTTCTTCGTAACTACTACTCATTACTTGTGATTGATTGGTGCAACCTCGGAATTTCAGGAGTGTTGTTTCGCGGTGTTACGATCGCTGCGGCGATGCGTTCTCACCAGTCCGGATCAGGCGAACGGTAGTTTCACTACCTTGGGTATTGCCTCATGTGCCTTGTCATACTTGTATCCCTATATACGCGACCACTACGAATTTGTTTTGTGTTATACCTATGGAGTACTCCCTGATATCCCACTAGTTTACGGTGGAGTTTACAGTGCTGTATAGACTATAACGCTTATATAAAATGTGTTAAGGGGGATAATGGTGACGCCTTAACACTATTTTGATACTTTATATTACTGATAGACATTATCTATTTAGCGTACACTACTACCTAGTAGATAGCTTAACGGATCCTTAGAGGATGGTGATTCCAACATCCTTTGAGTTACTTGTATTTCGATTGCTATTTCACCAGAGTTGGATTTATTAATATGAGAATATTAATCCTGACTCGAGTGTTTTGTGTTTTGCTTTACGCTCGGGTCAGACTGAGCGGTTCAGCTTTTGAGACTCAACTTTGGAGTTGGAGCTTCGCCTGGAGATCCAACTATCTATCCAGCTTTCAGATATTCGATGATTCCAGTGATGTATTCTGATTCTTATATTTGACTGTTGTATTCGAGACTTCTGTTGTAACTTATTTAACTCTGATGTATCTTATATATTTATATAGTAGCTTCATGAACTACTATCTCTTTTACTTCCGCTGCATATTATTACTTTGTGTCTGTGGTTCTGTGATTATTTATTTGCTGTATATCTGAGTTTTGCCAAATTTAAATTAACAATTCGGTATTTTGAATTATTCAAGTCCGACATGTGCGGGTGTGAATAGTCCAAGATAGCGGGTCGTTACATAGACTTGGACGAGATTCAAGAAATTAGCATAGAGATTGAACGTATGGAAGAATCAAAATTCACATATATACGATAACATGCAAATTATGATTAAGTCTAATAGGGAATCTCATGCACCATCGAGTTACCATGGATTTCTCATGGATGGTGAGAAAGAAGATTGCGTCCTAGGAGATGGCACTCCCTTCATGTTCTAGTGAGGCTAGAAATTATGGACTCTACCCTATGGCTTGAAGCTATGAAATTTGAGATGGATTCCATGTACACAAATAAATTATGGATTTTGGATGATGTTCTAAATAGGCTAAAACTCATTACCTACAAGTGGATCTTTAAGAAAATAAATGCAGATGGAAATGTGCACAAAGCATGGCCATCCGCGAAAGGTTTCCGTTAGGTTCAAGGTTTTCACAATGATGAAACATTTTCACCTTTAGCAATGATAAAGTCCCTATAGACATTACTGCCATTATTTCTTTCTACAACTACAAAATATGGCAGATAGACGTAAAAAAGCCTTTCTAAATGATGATTTAGAAGTGATTGTATACATGTCTCAGCCTCAGGCTTTCAAGGTCAATGAGAGCACATGAAAGATTTTTATGCTATTAAGATCAATATATGTCCTTAAAAAAGCTTCGAACAGTTGGAAAAAATATTTCAATTAAGTGAAAAAATAGTTTGGCTTTTATCACAATATAGAGGAAGCATGTGTATGCTGAAAAGAACAAGGCATTGCTATAGTATTTATCGTTTTATATATCAATGATTTACTTCTGATTAGTATTGATGACCATTGTTGCAATCAGAAAAGCTTGGTTGTCCAAAAAAATTCCATGAAGATTTGGTTGAAGCAACCTGTATACTAGGTATCAGGATCTATAGAGATAGATCCAAAAGTTGTTGAAATTGTCCTAGTCCTTGTACATTAACACCACACTAAAAAGGTTTTATATGGAGTATTCCAAGCATGAAATTATTCTGATGCTGCTAAGAATTGTCCTTTTGAAGAAGGATACTCCTTATATTAATGAGAAGAAAGAGTGTATGAAGAGGATACTGCATACGTATGCAATCAGATCCATCATGTTTGATATGCTATGTACAAGACCGGATATGGCTTTTGCATCGGGAAACATATGCCAATACCAGTCAAATCTTAGAGAAAAGCATTGGACTTCTATAAAACGTATTCTTAAATATTTGCAATATATTATAAACTTATTTCTAATATATGAGAATGAATACCTCCTTAAGAAGAGGTATATCGACTCAAGTTTTCAAAATGATATCAATAACAATAAAGCGGTGTCAAGTTATGTATTCATATTAAACGGTGGGACAGTAAGTGGAAAAGTTTCAAAAAAAAGATAGTAGTTGATTTAAAGATGGAGGCTTAATACATTGCCTTAAATGAAACAGCTAAAAAAGCTATTTGGATGCACAAATTTTTGACTAAGATAGGGGTAATTGAAAATGTGGAGAACCTCATGAATATTGTTTTGTGATAACAATGTCGTGATGCATATTGCAAAAGAACCTAGGACTCATAAGAAGTCAAGACACATACTTCGGAAGTTCCACTTGATACGGCAGTTTATCAATGATGAAGGGGTGTTGATTGACAGAATGGATAGTAAAAGCAACATAGCAGATCCGTTTACGAAGGGACTATGTCGATCGGTTCTGAATAAACTTATCAAAGGAATGAGATTGAGAATCCATAATTAGCCCTAAGTTTAAATGAGAGATTAAGAGAGTTAATGGTATATCCTAAGGGTAATTATGTAAATGTATTATATAACTAACTATGTAAACTACCTTGTTCATAATCAAAGTTATTTCTAGTATTTGGTTTCTCTTATGTACATGTTATATTGTGACATGGACAACTAACTAATTTATTTATAGTATAAATAGGATAATCCTAAATGAAATGTTATATGATTGTAATTGCAAATAGTTGCAAGTGTGAATAATCAATCATAACTTAAATTATATTTTATTTTAAATATTTCTGGTTAAGATGTTTCATGAAAGAATATCAATACATTTTTTGAGACCAGAGTACATAATGCTCTCTAAATATTGGGTAGTTTGTTACTCATGGCCGCCAAGGGCGGACCCAAAAATTGACATTAGGATGGGCTGAGCTATAGTTTTGGATCTTCTCTAGTCTAAATTGTTTTGCAATATTAAGTAATTACTTTCAAGAAAGTACACTATAATAGAATATCGACATTGAGAATAGCTTCTGCAATCCTCACTACAAATATATAAGCATTCTTAGACCTTAAATTAACTAAATCATTGAGTGCCCAATCAATTTTATAGATTCTAATTTCATTTAAATGTGTGCCTTTAACCAAATTAAATTTGTAACGCAAAAAAAAATAGTCCATAGTTGTTAATTCATTTTAGTGTAATGCAATTTTATACGAGGATATACAAGCACACTATAGATATATTGTAGTTTAATTAGAATATGAAATAATAATGATAAAAGATTAAATCACCGAAAGAATTTTTTTGCCCACAATTCAAGTTTAGCGCTTCAAATAAATTAAGAATTCACTTTCAGTCAAATTAGATTGCAAGCATCAAGTAAAAAGCCTTTAAAGCTTCAAGTTTTAAATAGCCCAAATTAAAGGTCAAATTAAAGATTATTTTTGGATTAAATCCTAATTTTTTTATGAAACATAAATTATGATCAATATCTAAGAAAAACCGAGTAACATACTTGCTAGGAGATATGCGTCGAATTTTAGGAACGACAGCCGCCGAACTTTTTCTTCTTCCAAAGGATCCAGAAGCAGCCAATCAAGATTGGGATGAACCAGAGAATATGATGTTATAGTGACGATTATGCAGTACGACAATAAATTAATAAAATCTAGTTAATGTTCTTGGTGAGTTTCATCTATCGGGCTCTAAAATAACAGAACAAAATTATTTTACCTTGGGCTACAGCCCGGTTAAGCCTAAGGCTAGTTCCGCCCTTGATGGTTGTTAGGGGAACCTATGGGTTACATACTTATAGTTATTGGATGACCATAGAATGACTTTACCAAGAGTTTCCAGTTGGTTGATAATAACTAGGGCAACAGAAATTCTCGATGTGGCGATGCTACATAGTTTTCTCGACTTACAAATATTGTGGAACTTCGACGTGAATACTACACTTTGATTATAGTCAAAACATGACATAACGACCAATTAACTATTATAGTTGGGTCTGAGTTGAAGCGTCAGAAGTGAAACACTAGTCAATAGATAATCCATCTCCTCTGTTGTATGAGGTTAACATCATGGTCAACAGTGGTCGACTCAAAGTCAAAATCTCTAGGCAAATTAAATAGGCTAATAATAAAAGTTGTTATTGGACTAAGAACTTTGTAGATGGACTAAATAGTTGTATACGGATATTGTTGGAGCTTTGACCAAAATCTACCTCCATATACCTTAAAGTGATATAGTATTGACGAAGAGAATGTGTGTGTGTATTATACTATTGCTTTACGGTACAGCTTAAGTTGATCTAAAATATGATTTTCACCGAAATATATATAAGCGATGAATTCAACCAAACTGTCATACCATCAACTAAGGTGACGTGTGGACGTTAATGTCTAAATTGTTCAATATTACTCACTTACTAAATTCAAACATGTGCGTCGCCCAACTATATATGTACAGTCTTCGAAATACCCCTAATTTAATTAGTTTATAATGTGTTATAAATTAATTAAATCAACTAATATTTGAAAAATATTAATTATATGTGTTTTCAGTAATTGGGGGATTTCTTTGAAATTTTCTAAATGCCATTAGTATATATTTGGACGTATATATAAATGTTATATGCACATATTGATTTATGATGTGTGTGTGTTTAAACAGACTTTAAATATATGAATAATTATTAAATAAGCTAAATATTTTTTTGTTACATGATGTGTCATCTTGGGCCCAACCATATGATGGAAGGGGGAGTCTGAATTGATTTGAATAGGTTGTTAGAGACTGAGTAAAAGGTGCAAGATATTTTTTCCTTGGCTCTCTTTGTAAATACCCATACAAACGCGTTCATACTTGGCTTTTTTGAAAAACCCTAGCTGCATATACTAAGTACCCCCACATTACTTCCCTCCTTTTTCATATACAATGCTCAATTTGTGGTGGAACTCGATACTTTGCAAGTTTGGGTAGTTTATTCAATCCTAGGAGAATCACGCATATCAACCTGTAACAAGCGACAAGATCGTTGAGGTATTGCTATTTTTATGGATCTACTCGCATGTTATGTCCAAACCTTTACATATGATAATATTGATGTGTGCATGTATAATTTAACAATTTAGAATTAATAGATAATTAGTATGAATTTTTACATACAAATTAACATGTATTAAAATTATAAATCAATAAAAATAACATTATTTATTTTGGCCTATGATATAAATCAATTTTATGCATATTAATTTGATGAAATATTAAATTATTATACGTAAATTAATACTAAATATATTTTCGGTTTAAAATTAATATAAGTATTTTAATTAGTTAGTCTAGTTTATATATATATATATATATATATATATATATATATATATATATAAACAAAAAATATATATACTTTATTTATAAAATATTTTTTTGCCAAAATAAATAAAAATTTAATATATTTAACCGTCGAAATATTATATATTTATATTAAGACTTTGAATTTGAAATTTACATGGTGTTTTGGAATAGTCAAATTCGTTTTCAAATTCATATATAAGATATCTTTAATATGGTGAAGTTAAATTTGACTTAAGACATTTTAAAATTTGAATCTAAACTGCTATTTTTATTTAGTTAAACTAACTAGATTTTACAAAACAATTTATACACACACAAATACGCACACATATATGTGTGTGTATGATATTTTCGAAATTATACATACATACATGTATGTATGTGTCTATCCTATTCATGTGTGGTACATAGAATACATGCAGACAAAATCACGTAAGCGTATCTCAATATATTCAAACATGTTATTACCCTTGATATGAATTATGATTATGTGTCTATACTACACACATTTAGGCATGCATATTGTCCTTGACATGTGTATGAAATTGTGTAAGTACACACACAATATAAATAAATCATAATACTATATATGTGTGTTTTACACATGTTATATTGTTGTTATTTTATTATCATATCACACGCCCACGCGCACATCACATCTTACAATATACACCAAATATATAAAGTACAAACACATTAAAATTAAAATTAAACTTTATTTTAAATGTAGATTGGATCTAAACGTTAAACTAGTAATTTACATGGATTCATTAAGGCCCACTTAGGGAATAAAATTAAAATTGACCATCCGCTGTCCAATAGACCTAATCCATCAATAATCCTGCCTTATAGTATTGTTTCATTTGATATATTTTTTTACTTTGTATTTTTTACATGCTTATAGTAATGTTTTTATACAGTATTTAATCCTTCTGTTTTGCATTTAATATTATTTTGAGATTTTGTTTTTGAAGTTATGTAATGTTGGTTTTTGTATACAGTATTGTATTTGCTGCATTAATATGTTATTTTTCATAGTGATACTAGATAATATTATTTTTGTACATGCACCATTTTTGGCGTTCATCGATGACCGCCTGTGTGAAGAAATGGCGCAGAATATACTTGGGGCAATGAGGTTACGCCTGACGGAAAATAGAGCGTTTCATGTACGTCCAACGTTTTTTCTTTCGTCTGGGTTTGAACGTACATTCTGACCTAGTATTCTACTTCCCACACAAGATCTGTACTCTGAATCGCAAATTACTCACCTAAATTTAAATTCACGGTAATCATTCAAATGCAGTATTTGACTTATGCCAAGAAAGAAGGAAAAAACCATGAAGCAACATTAAAAACTCAAAAAATAAAATAATAAAATACATAAATAAAAAATAGTTCATAAGGTACAATTACTTCACATACACAGTAACACATACGAAGTTATAAATTACATTATTACCATCACTGTGGCCTTTCATAGCATCCAACCACTTGACTTCACCTCTCTTAACAAGACTTTGAACTCTAATCACATGTTTTACACAATCGACATGACCTGAAAAATACAATCCAGTAAAAATAGCAAAACCAGACACCAATTAACACAATCCATTTCATGGTGATTGAATACATCTCTTATGCTTCTTGACTTCATAAAACTGACATCTCTTCTCCAGAATCAGGTTCCACGTCTCGAGTTCAACAAGGCACAGTGCCATTTCTATTCGATCAAATCTATTAAATTTGGTTTAACTTTTAACTAGAATCCTGATTCAACTTGCCAGATTTCAAGCCCAGTGCATTTGCAAATATTCTTTTAGCAGCACCCTTCTGTTCTCTTTCCATGTTAACAGGATTGCTCTTCTTGACTGTATGTTTATGGTGTAATTTCTTTTCCTTTAAACTTTGTTTAGAGTGTTCACTGTTCATGGGTTCACTTGTTTCGATCATTTGGTCGGTGGCAGGAGACTCTCTGCTAGAGCTAATTTTTGTGCCCAAAGCATGTGCAATCATCCTTTGAGCAATTACGGGTACAGTTCGGGATTTTGGGATAACTAATTCTTTATTATTGGTGTTATCTTGCACTGAAAATATTCGCTCCCGAGCTGCTTGATATGCTGCTTCTTTTTCCTCGAGTGACATTGATGTAGTTAAGGTTTTGGTTTTTTGAATTTCTGAAATAATTCAGCAAGCAGAGAAAAATAAATTTACGTAACAAAAAGAAGATGATGTACATTTGTAAATAATTTAATGCACTGGGTTATATGGTATTTTAAAAATTGCTAAACTGTGCTAATGAACCAAGAAAAAACACATTCCCAATACATCCATGCCTCTAGAGCTTCCTCTCTATTACCTATCCCTGCCTCCAACATGAGAGGGGAAACAAATCATAGAACACATCTTTCTCTTGTAAAATCTTAGGAAATCAAAAAATAATATGCTGCAGGGAAAGATTGTATTTTAAAAAAATATTATGATGCAGAATTTGTTTTGTAATACTCTAAATTGAGGAACATGAGAAATATTGAAAATATACAAATCTGCACACCTCAATTATCTTCATAAATAATACAAGTTATCTCTTTAACATTTAATACTTTGATTTTCTGAGATTTTGTACGAGAAAGGCGTATTTGCTTTTTTTTATACCTCTCATGTTGTGAGCAGAGTATATAAAATAGAGAGGAGTTCAAAAGGCAGGGATGTATATTTGAAATGTTATATTATTTATCAACTTGTTAATTTTTTTCAGCAAATTACAAAACTCCAGCCACTTACATGTGCCCTTAGCCACAGGACAACAAAACCAAAGGATGAATAGTGGATATTTGGTCCCTGTCCTTATTGTAAGATAACTGTTTTCTAGATTCTGTCGTTAAGCTTCTATATTTCAGGTCCATGTTTTGGTACAATAAATTTTTGCACCAACAAATATTTGTATCGCTTGTATTCTCTTTGAAATTACATGAGCAGTTAGCTCGTGTTAGATACTTGTGATACAATATTCCATAATTGAGTATATTTTGGATATATTTGAGTCAAGGTGAAATTGTGACTCCGATATGTTGTCTCTTTTATAGATTTTGTAGATTTTGACAAGTAATTAATTGCCTTTTTTTATTGCATTAAAGAAAGCAAGAAATTATCTACATGACAATAATTTATTTTGGTATATGGAAGTATTTCCTTAATTAGCTGATAAGTGAACGCATTTCATAAAAGTTATTATAAATAAACATGTACAAGGGTCATTAGATGGATGTGGAAAAAAAGTTTATTTTTCTAGGATTTTGGGGATTAAGATATTTTCTATATTTTTCAGACTTTCTTTTGCAATCTTTTGATGAATTAGTAAATGTTTTGTTTGGAGGAATTTATATGTTTTTCTTCTTCACTTCTTACCTCTTCTAAAAACTAATTGCATATGAATCCTAGGAAAAACCCTAACAGCTCATCATTCAACATTCACCGTAGCTACTAGCTGATGTTTTCCAAAATATTTTTTAACGTTTTGTACTAATATTTGTGATTTTGAACTACAAAGAGGTTAATATTCACAGTACAAACTGTTGCAGTGCTAACGTACTGCACAACAAATTTTTGCAAAGCAGCCCTAACATCTTCATTTTTTATTTGAGTACCATAAGGTTCAATGATGATTGAATTTTCTTTCTACAACTACTATTTTGACATCATTATCAATCACCAGTTTACAGATTAAAAATGCTACTAATATACCTTTAAAGGGAGGGATGCGAGTCCATTTTTTAAAACGGAGATGTGAGCTAAAACATCCCATAATAATAACTTTCTAAGAATGATTAACTAACCGAGAGTAATTATATTTCGTATACTTGGATTTAGATAATGGCATGCAACTGAAAGAAAAAAAGTTGGATTAACATGGAATTTTCTTCACGAAAGTAAATGAGAGAAACGGCACCTTGCACTTCTTTTCTTCTCAAAATATTGTGTGATGGTGTGGTGGGAGGTTCGCAACCATCATATTGCCACAAAATATCACTGATAAGGATTGGTGGTCTGCACAGGAAAAGAACAAGAGTTTATTTGGCTGCATAGTCAAACATGCACAGGTAAATAGATGACCATGAGATGTACAAATAATGATTAAACCACTTGACTGGGTTCCGAAGTTTCTTTATTTTCTTCTTGTATTAGTGTGCAAATAAGAAAACAAGAAGTGAGCCTTTACACGTTGTAAAGTTTGAACAAAACACAACTATGATGGTGCAGCAGAACACCCATGAGTACAAAACAATACATTTCTATACAAAAGTGATAAAATGTTGGATTGAATTAAATGAAGATATCATATTTGATTTTCCACAGAACAAATAGCAACCAAGGGATTACTTATAGTGTCAACATGCAGTATCCAATTTAACCCGAATTCAGCTAAATGAACCAATATTGGTAAATAATCAACACCTACATTGCTGTCTCTGAGCTTCGTTCCAAAACCAAATGGCGATCATCTCCTTCTCCGACAGATTCATGAGAAAATCTGGATAAATGTTGAATATAATAAATATTAAAGAACAAAATAAACATATGAAAAATGAAACAACAGCACGAATCTGCTTTAGGAGTTAAATATACCCATATATATCCGCAAGACGATGCAGAAGTAAGCGGTAGTAAGGACCAACTGGTTGAAGCTCTATCAACCCATTTTGATTACTATCGTTATGAATAAAATTAATCAACGCTTCCTCTACGGATAGAACAAGGTGTTTGCAGTACAGATTATCCCTGATAAGAGATGCCAATTCCTCCACCTACAAATTAAACTACCGTTATTAATGCAATTCACCAATGTCATATTGGTAAGTAAGAGATATCTTGAGACATGATATTTTGCTTACTAGGCTTATAGGATTCAAACATCCAATCCAATGATTACAAGATAAATGCATTGATTGTAGACATGTTATAGGCATGTTTGGTAGAAAAGAAAAGGACAGTATCATTGTATCAATGTGATTAAACATCAAACCAGGGTAAGCCCCAAAAAAAAAAGTTTCTGTTTTTAAGAAAATCAAGTTTGATGCCGATGTGATTAATTGCTAGACTAATTGTATATTAATCAATTTGTTGCACTTAAATTTAGCATGTAGTAGCTTATTAGCAAGCATGTGCATCCAGTAGCTAATTACTGAAGACGTGTAGCATAATCCCATCTAAAAACAATGGGAATTACATTGATACCATAAGGGTCGAACACCCTTCATTAATTATTTTTTTTATAAGAAACAACTGCACGTCTTCTATGCATCTTATCTTAGTTCCAAACTGATCTACTACAAGTCGAAATGTGTTGAAACATAGAATGTTAACAACAATGATGTACAAAGGAGGTTGTCAAAGGGAAATTTTCACTTAAAGTCATTACATTATATGATCAAAACTACTTTTAAATAAAGACACGACGCATCCGTCCACAGAAGTTAAAACATCACATCATTGCAAGCATTCAGACAACACTGTGCTAGATTTTACAGTAAATTCTTAGAACATTACTCTTATCTATTAAAAAACATAATATTTTTGTTATTCTTAAGTATTTAAATGTATAAAGGACTCCATTTTGCATCAAGTCGTATACAAAGAATAAGCTTTGTATCTTTCCGATATCATTTACTCCGTACATATGGGGAATACCCAATCTTTTTCAGAGATTTTGATCGCATCAAGTTCAAACATTGTACCAAAATAATAAAACGGTTAACTTGTTCACAACCTTTGGATACACAACTGTTGTCATATGATAAGAACAAAAAATTGAAATTTGAACAAAAAGAAGAAAAAAAATTATACTTTAATTATATGTTTACCATTGCAAATTGAGTCATCGTCATGGCGGAAATTCCGTCGGCAACAAGCTGATTGGATTTTAGGAAAACGTGAGAAACCCTAAATTTTGTTCTACTTGTTCTGGCCTTTTTGCCCGGCGACTAGATACAACCCAAGACTTATCCACACTTCAGCAACATATAATTTTTTTTTAGTTTTAATTTTTATTTCTGTTATTAATTTTTATTTCTATTATTAATAAGAAAGAACCAATTTTTAAAACAAATTTATTTGTTAGATCCTATTGTTAAGTAACATGATTTAGATTTGGTAATTGTTACCCACATAATTTCAGTATCGGAGGAATGCAATAAATGACGACGTCATAAAGGAATTGATGTTGTCAGGATTAATGTTGAAGGTTTACAGCGCCGCGTCTCATCGATAGTGTTATAGAAGAATAATCTATGTCGTATCCCACGCAACGCCGCTACTCAACCATGTTGCAACTCATTAGTATCGAACTACATCGATGTCGCTTATCACCTTTTGTCGATGCCGCTATTGTATGCTATTAAGGCAAGCTTGTTGCCGACGCTACTCCAATGTAACAATCCAGAATTGATGACGACATTACTGACATTGCTACTCTTGCAGGGCGCATTTCATCAATGCTAAAGAGATGCCGCACATGTATACATGCGACATAGATGATGAACGTTGTTAGTATCCACAGAAGCTACTAATGCCATTGCTTCATGTTCGTCGATGTCTTCATTTATCAACGACGACACTATACTAAATGAAGCCGCTTTATATCGATACTACTTTATATCAACATCGCTCCTCATTAATGTTTAAGGCCGCTTTTAGTTGATGCCGTCAGCAACCAATAGAGAGCGTCAATCATCACAATAGAAGCCATCGATACCAAGAGGCATTGATGTTGCACGCCTCCACCTATGAGACCGAGCACGCCGAAAATCAGAGAATTTCAACGCCAAGCTACTACACACACCATCAAGTTCGTGGAGAATATTGTCTAAAAGCATGTGATAAACTATTAATCAAAGTCTTCACATTTCAATACATGCTTCATGACACCATAAAGTTCCACATCGTCAATTGAAGCAAGCCTACATTTTTTCAACCGTTATAAATATAGATGTCCTCCCCTCCCCCTCCCTCCTCTCCCCTCTCCCCCCCCCAAAGGAGCCTCTAACTTTTTTCCTCTCTTTTAGCATAAATCGCTTTTGGACTATAACTTTTTTAAACTCCTTCAAGAGTTTGAGAACTATTGTAATGGAAAATGGCCTACAAAGAAGGAGATGACATATGACATTTGCACATAAGGACTTCAAAAATTAGATAATTGCATGTTCGCACATTGTAACGTATTTATGATTGAATGAAGGACATAACTAGAGTATATTGTCAATTGATTTATGGACTTGTCTATTTTACCTTTTTGAACTTATGGAACAAGATTCAAACAAACTTGTGGATTATCATGAAACTAAGGAATATTATTAGAATTTAATCAAACATTTGGTGCTAGAAGGAGGGTTTGAACCTCCAAGTGTTCGAAGAATGATCAAAATACCTTAAAGGGATTTCAATTTCATATTTTATTTTATTTTTCAGATTCATTCTATTAATTTAAAAACTAGAAACTAATTGTCGTCGTTTGGACATTTGCAGGAACATAAACCGTGTATGCTCTATTGCACTTTGAATGCATTCAATGTCAAATTATATCCATTCGACTTCAACTCACTTACAACATGGTCAACTAAAACTTTCAATTCCATCATGCAAACTCTTGCTCTGTAAAACGATGTTGCTCTTTTCTTCGAGTTCGCTTCCTTCTTTGCTCTACAATCTCGAATACGAAGTCTAATTCCAACTCATTCAACTTATTCGACTTTGGCCAATTTTAGATCTGGACAAACACGAGTTCTTAAATCCAAATAGTATCGAGTTTGTGGATCCAAACGACGCTGAATCTCCAAATCCAAGTGTTATTGCGTTCAAAGATCTAAATGATGTTTAGTTTTCATATCTAAGTAAAATTAAAGAGCCTCGTATTTATAGGATAGACAACAACCGATGCCGCAGTTGGTAATATCGAAAGCGATCAATGTAGTGACTGATGCCAAAAGCGATCGATGTGGTGATTGCCATCGAAAGTCATCAATGTGTTGACTAATGCCGAAAGTAATCGATATGTTAGTCCGGTGACTAACGCCAAAATTGATCGTTGTGGTGACTGAAGCCGAGAGTAGTCGATGCGGCGATGATGCCGAAAGTAATCGATGCGGTAATTAAAGCCGTGAACGATGTTGAAATATTTAATGCTGTGGTAATTGACATCGAGGAATGATACCCAAGCTATTGATGCCAAGATTTGGAATGTCAATACTATAAGGATTTCGATGCCACACGGATAGCTATGTCATAAGTCAGTTTAGTTGACGATAACCAATGTCGAGGTTAATTAATGTCGAAGGTAATCATTGCCGCCCATATCTTAGCATGTCGTCGATAATCTGTGTTGCTGGTTTATCTCAAGGTTAGTCTTAAGTCACCATACACGAGCCTAAAACAGATAGCTCCAAATATGGAACTTCTACTCAAGATTCAGGTCAAAGATTTCAAATGTTTACTTTGCTAGGTTTAATGCATGGTTTCAAAGGCAGTCAAATTTCGAAGGTTTGCAATTTCAAATAAAAATTCTCAAAAATTCACAAGTATAAGAGTTTTAAAGTTAAAAATTTTGGAAAACATTCAGATTTTGAAAGCAAGTTTGATTTTGAATTTCTAAAGTTTTGTATGCATACACATGAATTTTCAAACGTTAAAGCCATACTGAATTTTAAAACATATATGATTTTGTCAAGTTTTCAGAAACAACATGCTCTATTTATAAGTAAGTTTTCAAATGCATAAAAATTTAACATATTTACAATTTTTGAGATGTTTACGGTTTAAATGTGAATCAGATTCATATCAAAGGATTCCAGTGTCATATGTCCATTCGATTCCAAGTACACACTTAGAGGGAGTTTCTAAAAATAAAGTTTCTAAACACATACACGGGTTTTCAAGAATGAAAGCTGTAATATGAAGCTTCTGAATGTATACAATTATTTATTGAGTTATCTATAATACACATAAGTTTTTAAACGTATTGAATTCTAATTATACGAATATCGTGATCATTTGATTTTAAAGAGATCGATTTTGAAACAGATGGTTTTAAAAATATAAGCATTTTGTATATTAGAGTCTTTAAAAATATGTTATATGTAATCCCCAAAATTCATGACAGTATCCTATATACAAATGGTTTTAGGTATATGCATCTTATATATAATTTTGAAACGGGTAATTTTTGATAGTAAACACTTTTGAAACACTAAAGTTTTTCATATGTTTGAGTATAAAAGATTTCTAATGTAAGACTTTGAATCTATTTCGATCTCAAATACATATACATGAATTCATACATATACGATTTCAAATGATGTATATAGTTTTGAACATAATATTGTCTAAGTAAATGAGACTTTGGAAATGCAGTTTCAAAGGTATATGTAATATCAAATGTACAGAGTTTCACATATCACTAGTTTCGAAGTTTTAAGCTTATGTACAAGTTTTAAACTTATATTATCTTGAGTATATATTCATGTTAAGGATTTTTGCAGTTCATACATCAGATTTATTATGTGATTTAATATAAATAATGTCAAATATGCAAGTTTTAGATACCAACTAGTTTCACTTATGAATATATGTTTTATGCATTTCATATTTTACCATAGATATGCACAAATTTCGAAAACTATAAGGAATCAAGTTTTGAAAAGATGGAGATTTTGAAAGTCATATATCTCAGATATATGAAATCTCCGATGTATATTCAACTTCGAAGATAAGTATAAATTTTAGGCTTTGATTTCAAATACATGATGAGATTGTATAAATACCGAACCTTGAATACGTTGTGGGTTTTGTAGATAAAAGACTTATATATCATCAAGTGTGCATTGTTTAAAAAATGAAAGATTTGTATAAAGACGGTCCAGTATATGTGTATGTATACCCTTGGATATACCAAATTTCAAATGTATATTTTTATATAAAAGATTTCAGGTGTATATATTTTCAAGGATGTATAATATCAAATATAAATTGTTTCCATTTTTCAAATCTACAAAAGATAGTATAAAAGATAGAATAAATAGCTTTGAATATGCACAGGTTCTAAATGTATAGAAAGGCTTTTCAAATACATTAAACTTCAAATTTTGTACTATATACATGAGTTTCATGTATATTAACCTTTAGAAAACATAAAATATTCAATATATATATGTATATAAAAAGTTTGGATAACCTATAGCTCTTATACATATATAT
The DNA here is from genome assembly GCA_030765085.1 of Allium cepa. Classification (NCBI taxonomy): domain Eukaryota; kingdom Viridiplantae; phylum Streptophyta; class Magnoliopsida; order Asparagales; family Amaryllidaceae; genus Allium; species Allium cepa. The sequence goes on from CM060941.1 coordinate 517,734,395, forward strand.
AATTATAGTTTTGAGTACGCATACCTTTAAACATATATATCATAAAAGCTTTGAATAATGCAAGATTTTGGATATGTGTAAATTTCAGATACAAATAAGATATTTCTTTTTGATAAGAGAAACCTAAGGTGGTACAATTTTACATCCAATAAAAGGTGAAACAACATACACCAATATTTATTCAAATGATTTTAACATACACATCTTTTGAAAAATATTCTTTGTAAATTAAAGGATATATTACTAGTTACTCCATGAATTGGAAAAACATATATCTATCTATTTCAAAAGATTTTTATAAATCTTTGAAGTGAATATTATTGAAAGCCATATCTTTTAAAAAGGTTTCAAAACCACCATTGTCCATTTGTGTTGATAAAACGTGAATTAGAAGAGTCTATTCTCGTATAAAGGACTATCGGTTCATGAATCATGACCGCTCAGTCCTTTATTCGAGATTTATATTTCTATTGAGAGATTATAAGTTTTGCAAAATTTTCTCAGAACTTTAGATATTGGAAATAAGATCTCTCAACAACTTCTAAAGGATGGAAAAGCGATTATCAAGAATCTTGACCATGAGCAATTAATAGGGAACAAATCCATCGAACCAGAATTTATTGAGAAAGGATAAATCCAATAAAAGGTTTTTATATGGATTATCTTAGTCATGTAAAGCAAATCAAAAGATAAGAAATTATTGGAAAGATGATCGATACACTGAGACAAAGCAAGGAAGAAACTCAAAAACTCAAAAGTAAAATCATTATCTAACAATGTAATTTTCAGGCTACAAGGTTCAAATTAGATCTACAAAGACCATATGATAAAGGATAATAAGATTACAAAGCAGTAAAAGATACCTCGGATTATGGCTTAACCATAGCTTGGTTTGAATTCCAAAACACTCGTAACTTTGATTTCTACTTAGATATAATTATTCTTCGAATTCTAAAAGCATTCATGATTCTATCCTAATATGGATTTAGCATATGACCAATGCAAAATATCCAGAATAATTATGGGATTTTCATCTGCAAGAATGAGAGTGCCAATTACCAATGAAATCACAAAGTACGGTGAAAAGGAAAATTACCCCTAAAAAGGCATGAACTTGCTAAAAGATTACACACATAAAGGAGAACTCCCCAAGCTATCACTATAAAGAAAGTTGGATGAGATAACCGCCACTCATTCTTTGGATATATCAAGCCAATACACGATGAGTTTTCTATGCATAAGAAGTAATGCTTCCAATCGAAGTTAAGATTGAATCACATCAAAGGGTTCAAAGATAAAACAAAATTCTTGAATTTGGTCAATGGACTATGTTAACCATAAAAATTCACTTAAGAATAAAGGTATGAAAAAAGGCTTATTAAAAAGTGCTGGTCTCCACAAGAATTGAAGACATGGGTTTGGCCAAAGTTCAAAAGAAGCATTTCGAAGGTAATGAGATAGCTTTCCAAGGAGTTGCAAGCGCCAAGTGCCCATACAAATGACAAGCAAAAAAAAGCTTTCAAAAGGGTGGAAAAGAAAGCAAAGTTACCCTTTCGCCTCATCTAGATCTTTCAATGTAGATGGATCCATATATATAAGAGAGGCTAGTATGGGTTCGAGACACCTTTCAAAGATATTGAATGATATACTCGCACATAAGAACCAGTCCTTCAAAATAGTGGTTTTCGTCATTGTCAATCTACTACTTGAGGAAGTGATTCTAATACATACCTTTTGAAAGCAAGAATAAGATTTTCAAAATGGTTGGAATCCATCGAAGGTAAAGTGAAAAATCCATATGAAGGCTAAGTGTCCTTTCATAGAAGATCCGATCATCACCCACCATTCCTTTCGAAGCTATCTGAAAGCTGAACTCATCTCTTACTTGCAACAGCATAGACACACAAAGTGGAAAGCGCACCTACTCCTTTTGACGAAGTCGAAAGCAGTCAAGTAAATAGAAAAGTAGATGGAGCGCTCGAACTATAACAGCAGTGGAAGGCTGTCAAGGTAATCCTTTCGACTGGGTCGAAAGGTCTGATATAAATAGATGGAGGCGTAAGAATGAATGAGAAAGGTTCAAAGAAAAGCCTTTCGACCGCATCGAAAGAGGGTGCGTAGAAGGATAAAGGAAGGCCTTTCGATCGCATCGAAAGGGTGTACACAGAAGGTTGAAGGAAGGCCTTTCAACCAAAGCGAAAGAATAGGCACGAAAGGGGGTCAACCAGCATCTATAAATATGACCCTAGGGGTCCAAGTTTGGGACGAATTTTAAATTCCCCTCTCATTTCATAGCAAATAAAATCTTTGTAACCCTAAATCAGTTTGGGGAATACTCTCATACTTTTAACTCAATTTGGATAAATGCAAAAAGGAGAAGCACATGGATTCAATATAGATTTTGATTATGAGAAAGATCATTTTGACCATTAGTTTGACTAATAACCAATTGCACATGATGCTTGCTTATTTTCTTAACTCTTATTTGTCTTATGCGATGCAACGGTATCAACTTAGATAGTGTAAATTCGAACCATACGATCATCATGTATCAAGATATCAAATTTTAAATTAAGATGATGATAGTGTTTCGATGCTAATAAGTTCATGGAACTTATATTGTCAAAGATGTTATTCCATTGCATATTTAATATAGAACTTGTATGTTATACATCGAGTTCACTTTGAAAGAATTATCACCCTTTTGACCCGATCGAAAGGGACGCTTCGTAAGAGACTCGACGCCTGAATAATAAGTCATGATAGTTGGATGGATACCTTTGGAAGAAGTACTTATATTACAAAAAATACAACCCTTTTGAAGGAGTTCTTCCAAAATAGAAGAAACAATGCCGTCGAAAGTAAGTTCTTCTTTTAAGGGCATAATGATCCTTTCGAAACAATCGAAAGGGATAAACAACCAATATCATTCTTCCCACATAAAAGGAGATGCAAATGACCCTTTCGACTCACTCGAAAGAGGTCATGAAGGAGGTTTTCTTTCCTTAACCTTTATTTAAACAAGTTAATTGGATTTCTTAGCTGCAATTAGCATTTTATAAGGTTACCCTCCACAAGCAATCCATCCTAGTCAACTCGTTTAAAAGGGGTTTCGACGAGATTGGTCACTTCTAAAAACTTTCTTTTGAGATGTTAATAGCAGTTCTTGTTAACAACATAACTTTAAGATATTGACAAGATTTCTTGTTAACATTTTTGGCACTACAAGGAGGGGCCTGAACCTCCGACTTTGTGGTTATCTTATAAACTAATTATGAATTGTTTAACTTGGTGTAGGAAAATGAAATCTAAAAGACCTAGTCGAATGGATGAGTTCACACCACAACTTTAGAAGAAAACATAATGCCAACTTTTAACTTGGAGAGAGTTGTGTAAGGGCAACCGTCAGCCCTAGCTCAACAAGATGGCAATGTAATCAAAATAAAGAACTTAGAGAAACAATTACTGGAAATGCAAGAGCTTATCAAAGTAGCACTATCTTAAAAGTCTTCCAAAAAAGCTAAACCAACGACTGGAGATCAAGTGATCTCTCCTAGAAGAAACTTAAAGGCTAATACCAATGAGGGCAAGAGTAAAGTAGATCCGACGTCATCAAAGAAAAAAGAGCGTTATCCAATTAAAGTCGATCATCAAGGAAGGATACTAGACAAATCTCTCAAGAAATTTGGGAGCTCGACATCAAAAGAATATAGCCCAAACCCTAAAAGCTATTATGACAACAAAGCTTATTTGAAAGACGTAGCGGAAAACGCAGTCAAAGATATGCTAAATGCTAAGGGGAAGAGGACTTTGGATGAGCTAGCAAATGATAATGAACAAGTAGTTCCGTTCACAAATGAGATCATGTCAATAGTTATCCCATCTTATGTTAAGATCCCAACCCTGAAGTACCATGGAACTATTGACCCTGATGATCACTTAAAGGTTTTTGATAGTCAGATGAATCTTTATAATGCTTCTGGAGCTGTTCAACGCAGACTATTTCCGACAATGCTTCAAAGGGAAACCGCTAAATGGTATCGAAAATATCATGAAAAGACGATCTATTCGTGTAAAACTGTTTTCTTATGAATTCTCTACCTGATTCTATATATGAAAAGATCCAACCATCGATTACATTGTTCTTGCCAACATTAAGCAAAGACAGGGAGAATCGCTGGGTGATTACCATAAGAGGTTCAACAAAGAAGCACTAAAAGCTAAAGATATGAATGACAGGGATAAGCTCAATGCAGTATATTCTGGATTGATAGAGAATACACCATTGTGGAAGGAACTCTTTAATCATCGGTGTAAGGATTTGCAGGATTTCCATTTCCAGGCTGATAAATTCATTCTAATGGATGAATTATGTTACGCTAAAAAGAAAGCTAATCCTAGGAAGGAAAATGGAAGGTTTGGTTCACATTGAGGATACATGAGAACAATGTGGGAGGAGCCCAATGCTAATTCAATCACTTTAAACAAGCCATTGTCTTATATATATGCAATAACCAAGGAGAAGGTTAACTTCCCGACTTCGTTTAAGGACAAAAATTACCCTAAAAGGAGAAAGGGATAACTATTGCGCCTATCACAAAGCAAACGATCATAAAACTAATAAATGTCGGGTGTTGGATGGAATTATTTAGAAACTAATCCGTGGAGGGCATTTGTAGGAAATCATCCAAGACAAGCAGAAGGCATCGTGGACTGGTGATGGTCCACAAAAATTTCCTTGCAACGTTGTCAACATTATGGAAGAAGAAGATCCTTAAGCTTGAGTCCTATATTGAGTAGAGCTGATGTAATCCATGCGGGGCCACACCCAGCAGGGACTAGCAGGGGGCCAGAAACAGATACATTAAAGAAGCTAGAGAGGGAATATTCTCCATTCAAGAAGAGCCACCGCTTAAAAGTACATGACTCAATGTATTGATGCGAAATCTTATTGTTACTCCCCAGGAGATGAAGAAAGGGATCCATCGCCCTCATAACGACCCCCTCATGATCACCACTCAAATTGGACTGTCTATAGTGTCCAAGACTCTTATAGACACTGGTAGCATAGTCAATGTTATTTTCAAACATGACTTTAATCAAATGGGCATCCAAGAAGACAAGTTAGATCCCAGCCTTGAATTAGGTTCAATAATAAAGGGTCGACTCTGATAGGACAAGTGAAGTTGCTAATGCATATGGGAGTACCTCCATGCTGCCAGACTTTAGAAATTCTCTTCGTAATCATCAACCAACCATCATACTATAGTGCTTTCTTTGGCTGAACAATGCTTGATGAGGTGGATGATTTTGTCTGCCAAAATATCTAATGGTAAAATTCTAAACTAAGAGGGGTTGCGGCGCTATCCGCAAAGAACAATTCAGCATCCGTAAGATGTACTTTGCAATGCTTGATCAATATATGTTATCCGGCCTTTTGGACCAGCTACACAAAAGTGATTATGAGGACCAGACTTGATTATAATGAAAAAGATGACCATGGGATGACAATAGTATAACCAGAGCTTGATATCGGAACAGCTACATCCAGCCCAGTGTAAGTAAGATCAACAGAAAGGTGATACAGGATGCCAGAATGATGAAGGTTAGCTTAGTAGAATAGGTGTCAGCATAGATGTTTGATAAGTTGAAGAGTGTATAAGTGAGGTCAACATAGTGTGTTGGGCTGAGCTTTTCTTATGGTGGGCCCAAGTGGCCAAAGAGGTCCAGGATTGAAGATGTCAGTTAGGTTGAAGGCTACCTTCGTCTATAAATACAGGGGTAGGGGCCATTTTTGGGATCTCTCTCGCTCTCTTTTTTGGGAGGCTTCATCATCTTCTTCTTCCTACTACAAATACTCTGCCATGGCTATTTTCTTATAAACTTGTATCAATGGATTCTGGCTAATCAAACAACTCATGTAATTGTACTAAAATGAAGAACGAATGAAATTTGAAGTGGACGTAGACCGAGATTGCCGAACCATTATAAAATCTTTGTGTCAATTTACTTTTATGTTCTGTTCTCTAGATTCCATTAATTCTCTGATGTCCATGAAATTCTACGGGTGTTAATGACTAATTTTGGTGCTAACATTTTGGTGCTTTCACTAAGAATTGAATTCTTAGCTTGATTAGATCTCATCGTCTACTAGTGGATTTCCATATTCGCGAGATAGATCCGGTTGTTTACCAGTAAAACTTCCTATTCTGCTCAGATTTGAAAGAGATCTAAAGGAAGCTATTAGCCATGGGATTGGATTCACTGATGTACGCAAGTTTTTGGGATTAAATGTTGAAGTTTGCACTGGAGTTATATAAAGGTCGACCCATCACTCAATGCGGATAGCCGATCCCCCACTCAAAAGCTGACAGCCGATCGCTCTAGCATATATACTGAGCAAATGCCGACCCGTTTATATCGACCCTCTGTGACCGAACCAGTAGTCACCGAGCCAGTTTGTTCGAACCATGAGTCCCTTATGCACGACTCGAAGAGAAATCTCCTATAACGCGGAGCAGCTAGGGATGTAACCTGAAGTGAAGGAAAGACAACCATGTTGCCCTATTGGTAATCTGCTAACGTCCTCGAACGAATGATGAATGGCCGACCCAACTTAGCCTTCTCTCCATGACTGAGTGATATATAAGGAGTAATCGGAACGGGCCAATGAGAATAGACTCAAGCTGCCGAACCCCTTAGCCGAGCCACTCTTGGCTGATCCACCTTGGTCAAACCGCCTTTGCCAAACCACTCAGGCCGATTCAACTTGGTCGAACCGCCTTGATCGAACCACTCAGGCCGATCCACATTGGCTGAACCGCCTTGGCCGAGCCACTCTTGGCCGATCCACCATGTCTACACTCCAACACCGAACTGCCTTGGCTGGGCCACTCTTCGTCGATCCACCATGCCTACACTCCAACACTGAACCACCTTCTATTCTTGTGCTTTACAAGCATGCCGACCTAGTATCAAATATACCGAACCATGTGCATAGGCCGATCCACTTCCCTTAGATCCTATGACCGATCAGGGTATAGTGGATCAAGCGGCAGCTTCTGAATGGCAAAAAAGGAATGAACAAGCCACTGCTACTCAAATGATACTCCCAAAGGTTGGATAAAATAGATGATATGACTCTAGGTAAACGCTAAGATGACTCCAAGCACCATTTTTCACCGACCTAGCACTTCAAATTTAGTGACTCCAAGCAAACCAGTGTTTGACTCTAACCAATTTGTTCCAAATTGTAACAAGGATATTGTACTGATCGCGTTTGAGGGGAGTCGACCTTCAAATATATTTTGGCAGCTAGTTAGCTGGAGAGCCTCCTACGACCATGGATCGTTTCTATTACAAAATGAATCTGAACCAAAGTGAGGAGGATGGGAGCAGACTAGGAAAAATAATAATGCAGGCCCGTTGGCTAAGGACTCTGATTCCAATAGACAAAACAATATCTCAAAATTCGACTCATATGCTCTTTGAAAGATTCAATCAATAGCTTCTACTTGGAGACTCATGACTTAGAGTGGTACTGAAAACCAACCTCCAGAGAGTCCACTAAAGTCCAAAGAAAATATGAGGAATGTTATATATTCCAAGATGCTCACTGATCCTAACATGGGCGATTACAAATTGAGGTGTGATCGAAAAGCCGATATGGAAAGGAAAGCTTCAATGGTATGTACAAGTCCTATAGAATGGCGGGCATCGAACATCTAATGCCTATCAATAAAGGGCTATGATTGTCAATTGGACTGCTGACCGCCGACATTCCTTTGAAAGGAGCTCGGGGCAAAGTTGAATAGTGAGCACATGATGCTGCTTTACTTATCAATGATATTTATTCTAACCTTCTTTGAATTATTTCCATTTCTATTTATATTTCAAACTGTTCTATGAACTACAATCAACTTGAACTGAACTACTTTCAAAATGATGTAGGTAACCAAGTACTCAGATTTGGCCGCCAACCAATCCACGCAGACCGTGATCGGACCTATGGAGTTTCATCAAGACGAGCATGATTTGACTGCTCACCATCAACCATATGCCTTCGATTTGGGGCTATGGACTAGAGATGGAAAAGCTCGTCATGATCAGAGCCCTATACGAAACGTACATGATTGACAATCCATTCATCGACCTCAATATTTGATTTGGTGGCCTAAGCAAGGCTTGGAATGAATGTGGCTCGATCATCCATTCCTTGGGTCATAAAGTAAAGTTCGATAAAATACATATGCCACTCCTGAAGCTCAGTGATGCAGGGATCTAACTAGAGTGGACGTGGTTTGATCATCCACACATAACCTCCTACCCGAAACACAAGAGGTAGTTCGAAAGCCCGACTTGAAGTAGCTGTGATGGATTGCCTACTCGTCAACCATCGCCCTTAATATATGGACACAACTGCACCTTGGAAGATATGCAACTTAATTTTCCTACTCAATAATCCATTATCCTCGTTTTCTAGAAAGAGATACGAAGCAAATTGTGCGAGACTTGATTATCCAATCCCATCATGGATGTGATCCAACCATCTATCATAGACCTCCTTCATTGACTTGATTGGAAGAGCTACAATCATCAAGAAGACGAGAATCGACCGTCCATTTTTTAAGTTTCGTCCTTGATGATGGGGGCAGAGTCCCATTCCATGAGCATACATGGTTCGAGTGTTCATTCTACAACATTAGCCTCGATACGGTAAATGATATACAAATCAAATGGGTGGAAATACGACTGCTCTCAACAAAAATCTCTATGTCCCTGAACCTGACTAGAGTACTCTAAGTCCCCAAAGCGTGGACTAGAGTATAAATGAATTGAAGAAAATCTCTAAGTCCCTGAAGTAGACTAGAGTACCCTGAGTCCCCAGGGCGTGGACTAGAGTATGAATGAATTTATGGAAATCTCTAAGTCCCTGAAGTGGACTAGAGTATTTTGAGTCCCCAGAGTGCGGACCAGAGTATAAACGACTTGAGGAAAATCTCCGAGTCCCTGAAGCAGACTAGAGTACTCTGAGTCCCCATAGCGCGGACCAGAGTATAAACGGCTTGAGAAAAATCTCTAAGTCGCTAAAGTGGATTAGAGTACTTTGAGTCCCCAGAGCATGGACTAGAGTATAAAAGACTTAAGAAAAATCTCTGAGTCCCTGAAGCAGACTAGAGTACTCTGAATCCCCAGAGTGCGGGCCATAGTATAAAGAACTTGAGAAAAATCTCTAAGTCTTTGAAGGGACTAGAGTAATCTAAGTTCCCATAGCATGGACCAGAGTATAAATGACTTGAGAAAAATCTCTAAGTCTCTGAAGCGGACTAGAGTACTCTGAGTCCCTACTAGAGTATAAATGAATTGACGAAAATCTTTATGTCCTCGGAGCATGGACTAGAGTACTCTGAGTCCCCGTAGTGTGGACCAGAGTATAAAGGATTTAAAAAATCTCTAGGTCCTCGGAGCACGGGCTAGAGTACTCTTAACACTCGGAGTGTGGACCAGAGTATAAATGACTTGAGAAAAATCTCTAAATCTCTGAAGCAGACTAGAGTACTTTGAGTCCCCAAAGCGCAGACCAGAGTATAAACGACTTGAGAAAAATCTCTAAGTCCCTAAAGCGTACTAGAGTACTCTGAATCCCCAGAGCACAGACCAGAGTACAAACGACTTAAGAAAAATCTCTAAGTCCCTAAAGCGTACTAGAGTACTCTGAATCCCCAGAGCACGGACCAGAGTACAAACGACTTAAGAAAAATCTCTAAGTCCCTAAAGCGAACTAGAGTACTCTGAGTCCCTAGAGTGCAGACCAAAGTATAAACGATTTGAGAAAAATCTCCGAGTCCCTGAAGCAGACTAGAGTACTCTGAGTTCCCAGAGCGTGGACTAGAGTATAAATAACTTGAGAAAAATCTCTAAGTCCCTGAAGCGGACTAGAGTACTTTGAGTCCCCAGAGCGCGGTCTAGAGTACAAATGAATTGACAAAAATCTCTAAGTCTCCGGAGCGCGGACTAGAGTACTCTAAGTCCCAGAGTGCGGACCAGAGTATAAATGGTTTAAAATATCTCTAAATCCCCGGAGCGTGGGCTAGAGTACTCTAAGCCCCTGGAGTGTGGACCAGAGTATAAATGACTTAAGAAAATATTATAAGCCGCTGAAGCGGAATAGAGTACTTTGAGTCCCCATAGCGCAGACCAAAGTATAAACGACTTGAGAAAAATCTCTAAGTCCCTGAAGTGGACTAGAGTACTCTGAGTCCTAGAGTGCGGACCAAAGTATTAACGACTTGATAAAAATCTCTAACTCCCTGAAGCAGACTAGAGTACTCTGGTCCCCAGAGCGTGGACCAGAGTATAAACGACTTGAGAAAAATCACCGAGTCCCTGAAGCAGACTAGAGTATTCTGAGTTCCTAGAGCATGGACTAGAGTGTAAACAACTTGAGAAAGATCTCTAAGTCCCTGAAGTGGACTGGAGTACTCTGAGTCCCCATAGCACAGACTAGAGTATAAATGAACTGACAAAAATCTCTAAGTCCCCAGAGCATGAACTAGAGTACTCTAAGTCCCTGGACTGCAGACCAGAGTATAAACGATTTAAAAAATCTCTAAGTCCCCGGAGCGTGGGCTAGAGTACTATGAGCCCCGGAGTGCGGATTATAGTATAAACGATTTGTGGAAAATCTCTAAGTCCCTGAAGCGTACTAGAGCACTCTGAACCCCGGAGTGTGGGCTGGAGTATAAACGACTAAGAAAATATCTAAGTCTCGAAGCGTGGGCTAGAGTACTCTACGCCCTTGGAGTGCGGATTAGAGTATAAACGATTTGAGAAAAATCTCTAAGTCCTTGAAGCAGACTAGAGCACTCTAAGTCCCCAGAGCATGGATTAGAGTACAAATGACTTGACGAAAATCTTTACGTCCCAAACTGTGGACTAGCATAAACCGTTCGACAAATCTCTAAGTCCCTGGAGAGTGGACTGAAGCATGAACACAAATTGGGCGCAAGTCGACCGAGGAAAGAATAAATCTAAGTCACCGAATGCAAATGGCATATAAAAATCGATAAATAGAGGAGTGGATTCAGATCGTTCTCTATTCTGCAAAATTTGGCCTGAAATCGACAGAAGGAGTATTAACTTGCTAAGGATGGAGTTCGACCACTTGTGGCCTGGCCAAATCAATGTTGGAAGCGGAAGTAAAATAACTAAAGCTGAATACGATAGCTCATTACAGTTCTAGCTTGGCGTTCTTTACAACTTAAGGCAACGATTGCAACGAGGCCTCAATATGGAACCAATTGAAACAACATCCAAAGCTACGGGCGGCTGACTATATCGTACCTCAGATGGGGGGTCAATATCGATCCGCACCAAGCACATATGGGTGTGACCCAAGTGTCCCTTGAAAAACTATGACAACCACAGTGTGGAAAGGAGAGTAAACCATGAAGACTTGGTCATTAATTCTCCAGCATCCCCCTTTGATACGTCAGGAGGAGTATGAAACCGGATGAGTGTGACCCAACTGCTCTTGAGCCAACTTTACCCCGAGACCTGATTACAAAATATGAACCAAAGTGGACGTAGCTGACCATCTAGTACCCAACTTATCGATATGTACCCTAGACTTGGGGGCATGAGCGAGAAGCAGGACAAATGTGAACCGACTATTCACCAATCAACTCTATGTCTTTGGAGTTTTGGTGGGAGTATAAACATATCTAGGACGAGACTCAACCATCCATACAGTACGTTTGTCAACCCGAGACTGGGAGCAAAAGCGTGATCATCCAAAAACTGGCTACGATAGCTCAATATTGAAACTTATATATAGTGTTTACAACTATTTAAGGTTACGACCGAAAGAATGCCTAGCGATAAAATCATTAAGTTGATGCCTAAGCTCGTTGACAACTGATTTTCACTCCAACCCGAAGGACGGATAAAAGATTATGAATGCGTTGAATGGAAAGTGTGTTATTCGAATGTATAAACAACTCCAAACCCAAACCAAGACACAACTATGTAGCTTCATGCAACTCGAGGCTGACTCCTACTCGACATTTTCTTCAACGTGCTTCTAAGCGTGATCTTTCACCATTTGTAGATAATCGATCAAAGCATTCAAAGCCCTTCACTATCAGAACTAATAACTCATGGAAAGACTCTAGAATTCGACCAGAGCAACCATCCCAACCATATTTCACATTGAATGTTACCTAAATAGTTATATCTGAACTTAAAGAATCCGAGATTGCACCCGCAAAGCTGATAGTTGACATTATAGCTAGCCATGGCGACCCTTTTAGGGTGCTGAATATCGGATCAATGCCCGATGCAATGATGGAAAAAGGATTAGTTGGATTTTTCTGAATAAACCATGATATGTTCCATTGGACCCATTTTGACATGCATGTGTGATTTCACTGGCTATCGCAGGCCATGCATTGGATATCGATCCAAAACTACAAATGCTAGCGTAATGTCTATTGGTTTCATCATGAAAGCTCTGCTCTTACTTTTAGGCTCACCCCATTAACATCAATGCCTACCAGCCGTTGCAATAGGGCATAAAACGACCTGAGATGTCTGAAAGACTACTTAAATAGAATATCAAACTAGGCCAATTCGATATAACTTATTTCCCTCGAAGGGCTATCCAAGGACTGAAATTAGTAGATCTCATATCTGAATTCACTGCATAAGACGGCTACTCAAAGAGTAGTGAAGAACCAACCAATAGATGGAAAATCTATGTGGATGAAGCATCCAAAGATCAGTGTATATCACAGGAGTCGTGTTAATGACTCCTAAGGAACGATTGATCTGTTACGTCCTGAAACTCGATTACCGTGTAATAAACAATGATGCTTAGTATGAAGCCTCAACTGCCAGCCTTAAACTTGCTAGAGAACTTAGAGTGAAAACTTTACATATCTTTTATGATTCTCGATTGGTAGCATGCAAAGTTAGGAAGTTAATCTTGCCAGGGGCATGGTCTTGCTCCTTATCTCGGCCAGTTCCAAGAGTTACTAGCCAACTTCACATGTTACATCATTACACATATCCTCAGTGAACGAAATGAAAAGAGTTAATTCACTGGCTAGGCTGGCCAGTTTCAGGGACGTGCAATGGACATACTTTGTTTCGGTTGAAATACTTAATATTCCAAGCATTGACGGATGAAGATCGACTATATCTTGGAGACAGAGCCAAAAAAGGAGTCACGGTCGACTCCTATCAAAGACTATCTACAATGAGGAATTCTTACTGAATGGAGGAATGGAAAACGACAGATCCTCCTCACAGCTTCACTCCAAATCATCCAAGAAAAAGTCATGTGTAGAAAGGAGTTCATCCATTCCTATGCCTCGATGTATCACCCATGATGAAATCAAGCAAGTCTTTAGAGAAGTTCATGAAGAAGAATGCGGCGATTACATCAGAGGGCAAACCCTGACAAAGAAAATACTCTGCTACGGGTATTGCTGGTCAACTAACAATCAAGATGCGGTTGATCATGCTAGACATTGCGACGAGTGTAAGATGTTTGCAAAAAAATCGAGATCCCCATCGATGGAAATTACTCAAATGGCTAGTCTATAGCCGCTTGCCACTTAGGGGCATTGCTACCATCGTCTTCTTGCCGATCCTAAAAGTGCTACGAGATACTTCATCATAGTAGTTGATTACTTTACCAAGTTGGCAGAAGCGGAACTTTTAACCATGACCAAGACGAAGAAAATAATCAAATTCATTATCTGAAATGTCATCTAATATTATGACCTTCCTCGAACCATTATAACTGGTAATGAAGCCAAATTTGACAACGCTAAATCTCAAAACTTCTACTACCGGCATCATATTGAAAATAAATTTACGGTATTTGCTCGCCCTCAAGAAAATGGATAGGTTGAAGCTGTGAACAAAATCATAAAGTCTATTCTGAAAAGAGATTTAGAAAAGGCTAAAGGTAAATGGGTGATTTAGCTACCAGTAGCATTATTGGCTTGTAGAACCACTACGAGTCTGCAACTTTCCATACTCCATTCATACTTACTTAGGCTCAAAAGTTGTCATCCATGAAGGACTTGGAATCCCTCTCATTGAGTGGCTGATTACAACCCTTATTTAACAAAAATATAAACAACGGAATTGCAATCGAATTGCAATCACACTAGAAGAAATCTATGACGACTCATGAGCATGTAAAACGCATCCGAGAACCAATGTCAAAAACATGTGCCCACACATGCATGTGTTTATTCAAAAAATTCGATTTCTTGGGATCGATAGAAATTGATTTTTCACTTGGAGTTATTAAAGTAAAGACCGGATCAGACAGCAAAAGCTTACTAGTCATGTAGAACCGGACACGGATGGCCAATATTGGAATGCAATCCCAGATTTATACTATTGGGAATCGACCAAGCGTTAAGACAACGAAAGAGGGATACGACACTTTGGGACGATGAAATTAAAGGATAATGACTACTTAGGGAACATGATAGATTTCTTTATGGAGAGTTTAACTTGCTTCGATTCAAAGCACGTCATGTATGTAATAAGACGTATTTTGGAGGGCAAATGTTATCCGGCCTTTTGGCTTGGCTACATAAAGGTGATTATGAGGACAAGACTTGACTATTGATGAGAAAGATATAATATGACCAGAGCATGATATCCTAACAATTATATCTAGCCCAGGGTAAATAAGATCAACGAATAGGTGATATAGGATGTCAGAATGATGAAGGTTAGCTTGGTGGAATAGGTATTGGCATAGATGTTTGATAAGTTGAAGAGTGTATAAGTGAGGTAAGCATAGTGTGTTAGGTTGATCTTTTCTTATGGTCATCCCAAGTGGCTAAAGGGTCCAAGCTTGAAGATGTCAGTTAGGCTGAAGACTATCTTCATCTATAAATACAGGGGTAAGGGGTCATTTTTAGGATCTCTCTCGCTCTCTCTTTTTATGGGGACTTCGTCTTCTTCTTCCTACTACAAATACTCTATCATGGCTATTTTTCTTATAAACTTGTATCAATGGATTTTAGCCAATCGAACAACTCATGTAATCATAATCAAATGAAGAATGAATGAAATTTGAAGTGGACGTAGGCCAAGATTGCCGAACCACTGTAAAATCTTTGTGTCAATTTACTTTTATGCTTTGTTCTCTAGATTCCATTAATTCTATGATGTCCATGAAATTTTATGGGTGTTAGTAACCAATTTTGGTGCTAACAATGTAAGAGGGAGTATTCTACTTACTTTGATTCTTTTAATGTTATTCAAACTTTGGATGATGGACTTTTACATCCAACATTCGAAGCAAAAGTAAGATCTAATAAGACTAATAAATATATGTTTAAAAGGTACATTTCCCCTAGAAGCAAGAGAAAGAGGACCGATGCTAATTCCGTAGAAGAAGGAGAAATTATCAAAGAATTTGATTGTCATGGAGAAGTGGAAAGGATAAAACCTATAGAAGACCTTGAGGAGACATGTATAGACCCAAATAATTCAATCAAAATAGTCAAGTGGGAAAGGAGTTGGAAAGCAACTTGAATAAAGACTTGATTCAGTTCCTTAAATTCAATAAAGACGTGTTTGCATGGTCTCATTCAGATATGGTTGGAATTAATCCATCGGTTATGTGCCATGCACTAAATAGTAATCCGAAAGCGACATCTATCAGACAAAAGAAGAGACAAGTGGATAAAGTGCGGTCCAAGACCCTAAAGAGGAAGTTAAAAGGCTCCTTGAAAGTGTATTAATTCTGGAAGTCTTCTCCCCAAAGTGACTAGCGAACCCAGCATCGATAAAGAAGTTGAATGGAAACTGGAGGACTTGCGTCGGTTATACTAACTTGAACACAGCCCGTCCAAAAGATTGTTACCCGTTGCCCTTGATAGATCACTTGGTTGATGCAACTAGTGGACACAGATTGTTATCCCTTATGGATACTTACTGGGATATAATCAGATACCCATGTTTAAACTAGATGAAGAACATACATGTCTCATTATCGATTGGGGATTTTTCTACTACAAAGCAGCGCCTTTCGGGTTGAAGAATGCAAGGGCTATCTATCGAAGATTAATCAACAGAATGTTCAAACAATTGATTGGTTAAAATATCGAAGTTTATGTTGACGATATGCTAGTAAAATCTTATGAAGTTAAGAATTACCTTGAAGACCTAAAAGAGATGTTAGAAGTACTATAGAAATACCAAATGAAACTGAATCCCCAGAAATGCTCTTTTGGGGTGCAATCCAGGAAGTTTTTAGGCTATATTGTGAGTGCTTAAGGAATTGAGGCTAGTCCAGACCAGATTCAAGCTATAAAGGACGTGGCTGAGCCCAAAACTAGCAAAGATGTAATGAGTTTAAATGGTAGGGTAGTCGCTCTAAGCAGGTTCGTTTCCAAGGCGACTAATAAGTACATTCCCTTTTTCAATGTGATCAAGAAGAAGAAAAACTTTGAATGAAGAGAAGACTATAAGAAAGCCTTTCAAGAGTTGAAAAATAATTTGGAAAAACCACCAATATTATCCGATTCTGAGATGTGAAGTCTTCTACTTATACATGGCAGTTTCGGACATGCGGTTAGTTCAGTTTTGATCATAGAGGAAAGTGGAACTCTACTTCCTGTTTATTATGTGAGCGGGCGATTAAAAGATGCAGAGGCTGATACCCGATAATAGAAAAATTAGCTTACTGCTTAATACTTACCACATGAAAACTTAGAGCATACTTCCAAGAGCATCCAATCAGAATTTTGACTAACTTTCCACTTAAACAAGTTTCAGTAAGCCTGAAACTTCGGGTAGGCTGGTAAAGTGTGGAATTGAACTTAGCCAGTATGATATTATATTTTGACTATGGATTGCTATCAAAGGACAAGCATTAGCAAACTTTATTAATGAGTGTACAAACTTCGTTAAAGAACAATCGAAGAAAGAAAAGGATCAAAAACCGTATGGCAGTTATTTGTGGATGGCGGATCAAATGAGCAAGGGCCAGAGCAGGATATTTCATAGTAAAACCAAACGGACATTGCCTAGACTATGCAATGAAGTTAAGGTTTTCCGCAACAAATAATATAGCTAAATATGAATTGATGGTAGCAGGATTGACTGTAGCTGTAGAGCTCAAAATCCCACGAATTCAAGTCTTTAGTGATTCTCAATTATTAGTAAACTAGATAAAGCAAGACTAAGGATGCCGAACTATCTTTATATGTAAAGAAAATATTGAAAATGCTAGCCTTGTTTGAATATTTTTCTATACGTCAAGTTCTAAGGGGAGAAAACTCTCAGGCAGATTCGTTAGCAAAATTTTCAAGTTCAAAATGATCCCCAGAAACCTGAATCATACCATTAGGGTACCAAGCAAATCCAAGTATTGAAGTGGGAATACCCGAACAAGGGAAAGGATTGTTAGTTCTAACTAGATCCCAAGCCATGGCACAAGAAAGAGAAGAAAGGAAGATTAGTAAAGAAGTCCCAAATGAGAGGATTGATCATCCAAGGACAGATTACTACTATAGTGACACTTGGATGTCGCGAATTGTCATGTATCTTTCCAAAGGGATATTACATCTGACAAAGTGGAAGCTAGGAAAATCACGCGACAAGCTTCGACTTTCATAATGATGGATGGAGTTCTTTACAAAAAAGGATATGCCTTGCCTTACTTAAGATGTGTGAGTCTAGAAGATGGGGTGAAATTGTTGGTGGAAGCATGTGAAGAATTTTACAGAGACCATTCCAACAGGGCAAAGTTAGCTAGGAAGATAATGAGACAAGGTTTTTATTAGCCACGAATGGAAAGTCAAGCTATTGAGTATGTAAAGAAATGTAAAAGATGCCAGAAATAATCAAAGATCCCTTGATTTCCACCAAGTCAATTAACTCCAATTTTAAGTCCATGGCCTTTCAATATATGGGGAATCAACTCAATCGGGCCATTGCCAATTTCCAAGTAGGATCAAGATATGCTGTAGTCTCCATAGACTACTTTACTAAGTGGGTAGAGGCAGAACCACTCCCCAAAATCACTTCTAGAAAAGTGCTTAGATTCGTCCTTAAAAACATTATTACTAGATTCAGGATCCCCTATAAGATTATATCTAATAACGGAACACAATTTGAATGTAAAGAGTTTTTACGGTTTTGCCATAAGAATGAGATTATTAAAATCTTTTCTTCAGTAGCACATCCAAAGGCTAATGGAGTTGTTGAAGCTGCAAATAAGACTATTATGACTATCTTGAAAAATCAATTGAATTAAGCCAAAGGGTATTGGATAGAATAATATCCACTTGTACTCTGGGCCTATCGAACATCCACTAGAACTGTATCTGGGCATACCCCTTATTCTCTAACATACGGGCATGAAGCGATGTTGCTAATTGAAATTGAGATACCCTCACATCGAAGAATCACATATGCATTTGGTCCAAACCAGGAACTGAAGAAAGAGTCATTAGATTTAATACCTAAATTAAGGGATGAAGCAGCTATCCAAACTGTAGAATATAAGAGAAGAATCTCAAAATGCTACAATTCAAAAGTGAAGACAGGTTCATTTCAAGAGGGAGACATAGTACTCCAAAGGGTGATGGCAAACATAATAAATCCCACGGATGGACCGCTAGGACCAAATTGGAAAGGACCCAAATTGTATGCAAAGTAATTCGCCCTAGAGCTTACAAGTTATGTTGATCGGACGACAGTATGGTTCCTAGAATGTGGAATGCGGAACACTTGTAACCATGTTTTCTTGCAATGAATGAGTAAAGCACCTCTTCCTTAAAGAAAAGTCTACATGGTTGGGAGTAGAATTCTCCTTGCACTTGGACATTACTTTAAATGGTCAAGGCCTTTGTCCACGCCCAGTTGACCAGAATAAAGAGCCTCCTAGAGGGAGGTTAGAGTAAGCCTTTATTTGTGCCATGCTATGGCTAGGTTAAAGCATCGACAAGCCCTTGACCGTGCCACGCTATGGAAAGGTCAAGGCATATCCTGGAAGGAGGATGGAGTAAGTCCTTGGTCCCGCCATGCCATGGCCTGGCCAAGGCACCAAATAAGTCCTTGATTGCATCATGCTTTGGCCAGGTCAAGGCGCCTCCTAGAGGGAGGACGGAGTAAGCCCTTGGTCCCGCCATGCTATGGCCCGGCCAAGGCACAAAACAAGCCTTCGGTCTTACCTCATGGAGGGAGGTTGGGTAAGTCCTTAGGTCCTGCTTGTGGATAAGCTAACCAAGTGCACCAGACAACGAGGGACTAAGATGTCTAAGCCCAAGAAGCGACGTACCGAACAACATACCGAGACATCCAAGCCTGAGAAGCGACATATCAAACAACGAACTAAGACGTCCAAGCCCGAGAAGCGGCATATCAAATAGTGGACTAAGACGTCCAAGCCTGGGAAGCAGAAAATCAAATGACGATGATATACAGGGCCTAAAGTGTGACACATGTCAAGGGGGCCAAAACCCAAGGAAGTGGTATAAAACTGAAGGCCTAAATAAGAATATACAAGCTTAGACTATCAAAGAAGAATTTTTAAACTTCACTTATTAATACCCGAATCTGGGTTTCGGGTCGTTCAGTTCGGGACTTCATTTACTAATACCCGAGTCAGGGTTTCGGGTCTTTACTGATAATCTATAGTTTTCATCATACCCGAATCTGGGTTCGGAGCAATTACTATTAATTCGTGGACTTCACTCATTATGCCCGAATCTAGGCTCTAGACTTTTATTATGGAGACCATTATTATGGATTTCTAATTATCATTTACTAAAAATCAAATCTGGGTTTCAGGTCTCTTACTATTGACTTCTGAACTTCATTTATTAATACCCAAATCTGGGTTTTGGATCTTTGGTCTTCCTAATGCCTGAATTTGGGTTTCGGGTTTTCTACCATCGACTTTTGGATTTCACTTGTTAGTGCTTGAATCTAGGTTCCAAGGCAGTTGGTATTGAGATCTCAATGGTCTTTTGGTCTTCAATTAAAACTTTGAGTTTGTCTTATTTGTACCTAAATCAGGGTAACTAGTTTATTACAATTAACTTTCGAACAACATTTATCAATATCTGATTCTTAGTCCCCGGATCATTATTATTTCCAATAGAAGTTTCTAAGTACCTATTACTTATCCCCAAATAAGGACTCATGGTTTTCTATGACTTATTTCCAGATGACATCTCATGGCCTTTTAGTACCAAACATTTGTTGTCACTAGTGGAAAACTCTAGGACTTCAATTAGTATATGAATGGTTTTCTAGTAATATGATGGGAGTTCAGTTTATGGACTTCTTTTATAACAACAAAAGTTGGATAGTAGGACTTCCATTGTGGCCAGACAAGAGTTCTTAGTTCCCAATCATTTACAATTATGAATTTCTTATCACTTATTAACTCCAAATGATGGTCAACTAATTACTTTTAGAATTAGAGTTCAGGAACTCTACTATACTATCATCATCTTTAATTATATGGCAAACAAATCACTAAACATATTTTTATATAAGTCTTGATCTAACGATAGAGAATGTTATTTACTTTGAACTTTGCGAGGAAATGAAGGCATTAAAAATGGAGTAGTTGTTAAAAAATTTGTCCTAAAACACAAAAGCTTCTTCAACAATGAAGGGGAAAAAATGTTAACCATTATAATTCACTTAAGAATAGGTATGAAAGAGGACTCATTAAAAAGTGTCGGGCTCCATAAGAATTGAAGACATCGATTTCTCCGAAGTTCAAAAGCAGCATTTCAAAGGTATTGAGATAGCTTTCGATGGAGTTATAAGCGCCAGGTGCCCTTACAAATGACAAGTGAAAAAAAAAGCTTTCGAAAGAATGGAAAAGAAAGCAAAGTTACCCTTTTGCCTCATCTAGACCTTTAGACACAGTAGGATACACATATATAAGAGAGGCTGGTATATGTTCGAAACACTTTTCGAAGATATTGAACAATAGACTTGCACATAAGGACCAATTCCTTAAAAATAGTGGGTTTTGTCGTTGCCAATCTACTACTTGAGGAAGTGATTCAATACGTACTTTTCGGAAGCAAGAATAAGCCTTTCGAAATGGTTGAACCCATTGAAGGTATAATGAAAACTCCACATGAAGGCTAAATGTCCTTTTGCAAAAGATCTAGTCATCATCTATCATTCCTTTTGAAGCTATATGAAAGCTCAACTCATCTCTTTCTTGCAATAACATAGCAATACAAAGTGGAAAGCACGGCTACCCCCCTTTCAATGAAGTCGAAAGAAGTTAAGTAAATAGAAAAGTAGAAGGAGCACTCGAACTTTAACAGCAGCAAAAGGTTGTCAGGGTAGTCCTTTCGACCGGGTTGAGAGGTCTGATATAAATAGGTGGAGGCGTAAGAATGAATGAGAAAGGTTCAAAGAAAAGCCATTCGATCACGTCAAAAGGGGGCGCGTAGAAGGATAAAGGAAGGACTTTCGACCGTATCGAAAGGGTGCGCGCAAAAGGTTGAAGGAAGTCTATTTGACTAAAGCGAAAGAATGGGCGCGAATGTGGGTCAACCTGCATCTATAAATATGATCATAGGGGTCCGAGTTTGGGGACCGAATTTTAGAATTCTAAATTTCTCTCTCATTTCATAGCAAATCAAATCTTTGTACCCTAAATCAATTTAGGGAAAACTCTCATACTTGTAACTCAATTTGGAAAAATGCAAAAAGAAGGAAGCGCGTGGATTTAATATAGATTTTGATTATGAGAAAGATCATTTCGGCCATTAGCTTGACTAATGACCAATTGCACATGATGCTTACTTATTTTCTTAACTCTTATTTGTCTTATGCGATGCAATGGGATCAACTTAGGCAATGCAAATTCGAACCATACTATCATTATGTATCATGATATCAAATGTTAAATTAAGAGATGATAGTGTTTCGATGTTAATGAGTTTATGGAACTTATATTGTCAAAGATGTTATTCCATTTCATATTGAATATAAAACTTGTGAATTATACATCGAGTCCACTTTAAAGGAATTATCAGCCTTTCGACCCAATCGAAAGGGACGTTTTAAAAGAGACTCGACGCATGGATACTAAGTCATGCTAGCTGGATGGATACCTTCAAAAGAAGTACTTATATTACAAAACATATAACCCTGTAAAAAGAGTTCTTTCCAAAATAGCAGAAACGATGCCGTCGAAAGTGAGTTCTTCTTTTAGGGGTAGAATGATCCTTTCGAAATAATCAAAAGGGATATAACTAATATCTCTCTTCCCACATAAAAGGTGATGCAAATATCCTTTCGACTCACTTGAAAGGGGTCATGAAGGAGATGTTCTTTCCTTAACCTTCATTTAAACGAGTTGATTGGATTACTTAACTACAATTAACATTTTTCATGAGATTATCCTCCATAAGCAATCCATCCTAAAAACTCGTTCGAAAGGGATTTCAAAGAGATTAGTTACTTATAAATACTTTCTTTTGAGATGTTAGTAGCATTTCTTGTTAACAACTTAGCTTTGAGATATTGATAAGATTTCTTATTAACATACTAAAACAACCTAGTGAATTGCCAAACGTCAAAGAAGGGTATCCAAGTATTATAATTCTAAAGTAAGAGGAAGATCATTTCAAAAATGAGACCTAATGCTCTAGAGAGTTATGGAATATACTAAGAATCATCTAGATAGACAGCTCGGGCCAAATTAGGAAGGACCACCAATCATACACAAAGTAATCTTGCCTAGAACCTATAAATTATGCCGGCCAGACGACAATGTTGTAGTAAGAACACAAAATGTTGAGTGTTTGCGATCATATTTCCCAACAATGGATGAATAAAAAAGTTGAAGAAGAATAATATACTAGCTCACCTATGAGATGGAGTGAGATTCTCTTAAGGCGAAAGACTTAGCCGTCAAAGGGCCATAGCCATCAAAGAGCCCATGGCCATCAAAGGCCTTAAAACGTTCAATGCTATCATCAAAAACCTCACTAAAGTGCCTCCAAAAGGGAGGATGAGTAAGCCTTTGGTCAGTCCAAAGCATCGAACCAGCCTTTAATGCTATCGTCAAAGGCCTCGTTAAAGCACATCCTATAGGTAGGATGGGTAATCCTTTGACCCTGACCATCAAAGGCACCTTTCCTTCAAAGTCCCCAGGCCATCAAAGGACCGTGGCCATCGAAGGCCCCTAAGCCTTCAGTGCCATTATCAAAGACCTCACTAAAGCGCCTTCTAGAGGGAGGATGGGTAAGCCTTTGGTCAGTCCAAAAAATCGAATCAGCCTTTAGTGTCATCATCAAAGGCCTCACAGAAGCACCTCCTAGAGGGAGGACGAGTAAGCCTTCAGCTTGTCCAAAGTGCCGAAGCAGCCTTTAGTGTCATCATCAAATGCCTCACTAAAGCGCTTCCTAGAGGGATGCCAGGTAAGTCTTGGGTTTTGCTTATGATAACTAACCAAACGCACTGTACAACTGACCTTAATCATCATCTAAGACGGTGATAGAGGGTACGATCTAAGTAAAGATCATCACCAAAGATGGTGCCAAACAAGTCAATCAAAATCATAGTCAAGTAGCGCTCCAAATCAATCAATCTTCTAGAGGAAGAACTATCAAAAATCAAAGCTAGTTAGCATTTCGAGTCAAATAATCTTCTAAAGGAAAATCCATCGAATATGAGCCATTTGTCTCCTCAACAAACATAATCTTCAGTTTCCAGATAAGGATTTCTAGTCTTTTATTATTATTGCCAAATATGAATTTCTAGTCTTCTATTATTATTGCCAGATAAGGATTTATGGACTTCTTTTATCAATGCTATATAAGGATTTTTAGTCTTCTTTATTATCAGATAAGAATTTCTAGTGTTCTATTATTATTACCAGAGTGGATTTCTAGACTTCTAATATTATTACCAAAGTGTATTTCTAGTCTTCTTTAATTATTATTGCAAGATAAGGATTTCTGGTATTCTATTATTATTGCTAGATGAGTATTTTTGGTATTCTATTATTATTACCAGACAAGGATTTATATAATTCTATTATTATTGCCAGATAAGGATTTCTGGTGTTCTATTATTATTGCCAAATAAGGATTTCCAATCTTCCTTTATTATCAGAAAAGGATTTTTGGTCTTCCATTATTATTACCGGAGTGGATTTCTAGTCTTCTAATATTAATACCAAAGTGGATTTCAAGTCTTATTCTTTTATTATTGCCAAATAAGGATTTCTTGCATTGCCAAATAAGGATTTCTGGTCATTTATTATTATTGCCGAAAAAGGATTTTTGGTTTTTTGTTATTATTGTCAAGTAAGGATTTCTAGTCATTTATTATTATTGCCGGACAAGGATTTATGGTCTTCTATTGTTATTATCAGATAATGATTTTTGGTCTTCCATTATTATTGCCAGATGAGGATTTTAGGTCTTTTGTAATTATCAGAAGGATTTCTGGTCTTTTTATTATTACCAGATGGAATCTGATCTTTTTTCATTATTACTAGATAGATTTACGCTCTTCTTTTATTATTAGATGAATTTTCTGGTCTTCTATCATTGTCAAATGGATTTTCCAGTCTTATATTATTATCAGAAGATTTTCTAGTCTAATATATTATCAAATGGATTTTCTGATCTTTTATTATTATCAAAAGGATTTTCTAGACTTCTTTTATTATCAAAAGAATTTTCTGGTCTTCTATTATTGCTTGATAGTTTTTGGGATTTTTTGTTCGAAATATTCATCCTATGGCCAAAATGAATTGCCAGTTTTCCCTCCTAAAATATTATCAAATTCTAATTTATTATTAAGATCATCACGTGATTTCCTAAGCTTCTATTTGGAAAATTATTAGTATATTCAAAATAATCTCAAGTCATATAAAAAATGTGGGAAATTCCATAACTATATGTTAATTCATAGCTTGAAAAAAATCCGAAAATGATCACCATGGATTTAAATACTAAGTTGTAATGAAAATTATTGTTTGTTTTGTATTGTGCAGAAAAACAAGAACAGAAAGAAAGCCTTATAAAGAATTGGGATGTGCAAAATAAATGTTGATTTCACCCTAAAAGAGTAAAAACCTTCTTTTATACAAGGAGGGGGCAAATGTTGTTTTCATTATTTCAATATCGAAGGAAATGCAATAAATGGTGATGTCATAAAGGAATCGATGTTGTTAGGATCAATGCTGAAGGCCAACAACACCGCATCTCATTTATAAAATGTTGTAACGGAGTAATCAATGTCATATCCCATGCAACGTCGCTTCTCAACCATGTCACAATTCATTAGTATCCAACTTCATTGATGTCGCTTATCGCCCATTGTCGATGCCGCTATTGTATGCTATTAAGACAAGCATGTTGACGACATTGCTCCAGTGTAACTATCCAGAATTGATGACGACATTATTGGTATTGCTACTCTTCTAGGGCACATTTCATTAATAATAAAGAGATGCCGCACATCTGTACATGCGACATAGATGACGAACGTCGTTAGTGTCCACAAAAGCTTTCAATGCCATTACTTCATGATCGCCGATGTCTTCATTTACCAATGACAACACATTAAAAGAAGCCGCTTTGTATCGATACTGCTCTATATCAATGCCGCCCATTATCAATGCTTAAGGCTGCTTTTAGCTAATGCCACCGACAAGCAATAGAGAGTGCCAATCATCACAATAGAGGCCATCGATACCGAGAGGCATTGATGTTGCATGTCTCCACCTGTGAGACCGAGCAACCAAAAAGTCAGGGATTCTGATGCCAAGCTTCCACACATGCTATCAAGTTCATGAAAGATATTGCCTAAAACCGTCCTATAAACCATTAATCAAAACTATATCTCATGATTATCGATATTATAGAGCATCAATGCTAAAACATATCCAAGGTCATGCAAAGAAAGGAGAATGAAATCATTTCAAGATCAAATCCAAGAGGATTTAGTGTATTTTCCTTTACAAAGCTTCAAAAGTCTTCACATTTCACTACATGCTCCACGACACCATAAAGTCCCACATCGTCAATTGGAGTAAGACTACCTCCTTACAACCATTATAAATATAGATGCACCACCTCATAAAAAAGGGCTCCTAACTTCTTTCTCTCTTAGCATAAATCACTTTTGGATTAGAAATTTTATAAGCTCCTTTAAGAGCTTGAGAACTATTGTAATGACAAATGGCCTACAAGGAATGAGATGACATATAACATTTTCATATAAGGACTTGAACAATTAGATAATTTCATATTTGCACATTTGTAACATATTCATGATTGAATGAAGGACATAACTAGAGCATATTTCCTATTGACTTATGGACTTGCCTATTTTACCTTTTTGAACTTATGGACTTTGATTCAAACGAATTTGTAAATTATAATGAAACCAAAGGATATTATTGAAATTTATTCATAACATGCCCTCTTGTACAACATGTTGAACGTTGAACCAAATTTCGGTTTAATATTAATATTCAAAGAGGAATGTTTCGAACTAGTAAAAAGGTTTATTTGTAAAATCCTATTTTTAAATGATATTGAGATTTGATTTAGTAATATTTGTAGAGGGAATTTTGATATGGTAAAGTAGGCTTATCTGTTAGATCATATTTTAAAGCGATTGTGAGATTATAATAATAATCCTCCGTAGTAGAACTAAATACAAAACAGAACTCAGCTCTCGATCTTCATAAGCACCAAATACTTGGAAAATTCACAAATAATCTACCCCAGCTATCTACCCTATGCCAATTCTTAGTTTGCTCCATGCATAACCTTACTATTAACCCATCTTTTGCCAAGGCAGTAGATAGGCAGATTTAAATCAACAGAATTCACGATTACATAGGCCAATAGCCAAGAGTGATGACTGTAAGGTCTATAAATCAATTGTAGGATATGATATAAAGCGACGATCAACGAAGACCAAAAGATAGAATCTCCATAATATTTTAAGTACAGATTAGTACCTCCCCTAAATTGAGGATCGATGCCCATCCCTTTCCCTAGGGGATAAGTACATGTCCTCAATTTTTGTCTCCACCTAGGTGAGGCTTATATAAAGTGAGAATGAAGGCCCCACAAGGCTACATATCAAATCTCAAGTCATTTGGAGTTTGTTAGCGCAAGTTATGGACAAATTACTTCACCTAAAAAATGGATTGGTAGAAAAGGAATTGTATAAACATGGATCGGTATAAAAGGGATCGGCATATTTCATCTAAGCAAGTACAACTCAATGGAGAACTATTAATATCGCAAAGTCCATAAGTCCAATCCATATACATTTTTGTGAGCAAGATGTAGGGGTTGTAGGGAGTCTACCTGAGGGATCGCACTTTAAATAGAGCAAGCTGGAGGGATCGACCCTCTTCCCTCTGTAGGGATTGGCTATAATCAGGCTTCGCAACATACTGCAACAAAGATTGATCAATAACTTGAGTTCTAATAGTCCAATTGGCGTGAAACTTAGAGGCTAAGCATAATACAACATGGAGAAGCTCTCATAGGGATCGCATGGCATTTGAAGCAGTTCAGAGAGATTGGCCTTCATCCTTCAATAGGGATCGGCCTTCTTACCTCTTAGGGATTGACTAAATCCAACTTTATAGCAAAGATCGATCAACATCTCAACATCAACACATCCAATTGACATGAAACTTGAAGCATAAGCTTACTGCAACATATGAACACCCCTAGGGATCTCATTCAAATGGCGGAAAGTTGGAGGGATCGGTAGAAATCAGAATTCAAGCAACACTATTTCATGGAAAATGCGATATCTCACATAGCGTACATTAGAATTGCACGAAATTTAGGGAATTGGTAGGTAACATCATGAGGCACCACAGATAGTAATCATAGCCCATTTGGACAGACTAATAGGGATCGGTACCGATCCCTACTATGCGATCCGATGGGCTTGGAAATTTTTGGATGGCCCCGTCTTGATCTCCGGAACCTTCTGCTAAAATTTCAGCTTGATCTGTGCATGTATTACTTTATAAATATAGTAGGCATGGCATTTAAAAAAGGATCTTCTTTTTGCTTCTCTTTATCTTCAACCTAGGCTATACTCTGCCATATTTTATTTCTGAATTTTGGATTGCAACTATAAACAAACTACGCTATAATAAAAAGGATTATTCTAGAGTAGACATAGGCCGGAGTTAGCCGAACCACTATAAATTTTGTTTATTTTTACTTCCATTCATTTTTTATTTATTATTTATTTATTTTTTATTTACATTATATTCTCTACATAAGATACTATCTGAGATTTGTGAATGGATATTGGTTTTTTCATACAACTGGGTGTTGGTGGCTTATTTTGATGCCAACATTGGTGCTTTCACCGAAAAGACTTGCACCCACGGATTTGGAAGCCAGGATCGTAGAATTGGAAGCTTGGATACTTGAATCCATGAAGCAATCGTTAGGAAATCCATAAGGGGAGTGCTACCGAAAAGGGGCCACCATGGAGGGAGTCATGAGGCTTCCTCAGGAGCTGGAGCTAATCAAGCATCTATCACATCACCAAGGTTGAAATGGAAACGATGATGTATGCTATGTAAGAGAGGACACTAAAAAGGCAAAAGGAGATGATGCAAAATTTACTCTGACAAATTAGACAGATTGGAGCGGGAATCAAGGGAATAAAGCAACGGGAGCTAATGACAACTTAGATCAAGGAGTTGAATCAGCAAGACTCACTGGAATTCAGAACCGGTAACATGGAAATGGAGCCAAAGGACAAATGAATGGAACAGAGCAGCTGGAGGCAGTCCTCGGCCATCTTAGATGGATCAGCACCAATCTCCAAAGGCTAGGGGCGTGCCCTCGGGACTGGTTGATCGCGATGATGGAGGAACTGTGATTAATCTTATGGAACTTCATGCCAATCAGAATTTGGATGCTCATCCCAAAGAATATGTTCTAGAATTCCCTCGTTGACTCAGGAGGTAGCTTGGACATAACTATAGGGGACTACCACGAGAAGACAATGACAGGTTTGTAGAGATGATCAAGCGAGCTATGCATGGAGGATTAGTGAACAAGGATCTAAAGGATGTAAATAGAAGTCAGTTCGCTCCTAATATCAGGAATGCTAAGAATCCACCACAATTCAAACTTTCAACACTGGAAGGTTATGACGGAAATTCAGATTCAATTATGTATATGATAAGGTATATGGCACATGGAAATACCGGGGGAATCGGAAGAAGTCCTGGCATGATTCTACCCTCTGCACTTAGCGGATGTAGCTATGCTATGGTTCAGATAGTTGGAGAGCGGTTCTATTATCATGTGGACGAAATTGGTCGAACGATTTATGATGAAGTTTTGGGTTCACATTACTAGACCCAATAATGTGATGACATTGGCATCAGTAAAGCAGTAGGCAGGAGAATCACTCAAGAATTTCTTAAGGAGGTTCAATGTGATAGTTGTTTTGGTGGATCGACTAGATCCATCGATGGTTTTGATGGCGGCAGTGTCAGGAGTTGCGGATAATTCAGATTTTAAGGTATCACTAACATAAGATCCACCGATGGATCTCGGGGAATTCTACCATGATGTAGAAAGGTTTCTACGACAATAAAATGTGAAAGCTAATAAAGAGGCAATAAAAGTTAATATGATATGGGGTGGAGAACCTCCCGGTGAAAGCTCAGGAAAGGAAAAGGGTAAACAGAACATGGACAATAGCTTCAATCGATCGAAGCGGCGGAAAGGGGAACCAAAATACTCTTCTTACTCAAAATTGAATGAAACCCTAGAAGAGATATATCTGGATACTCAAGGATGACTTCCGTATTGAAGACTGAAAAGGAGGGAACCTTCCGAACGTTAATGGACATCGGGAAAGCGTTGTCTATTCTATGAGCTGGATGGGCACAAATCAAATGACTTCAGACATTTAAAGGATATCATTGAGGGACATGTGAGGATTGTCAGTTACAATAATATGTAAGGACTTGGGCTGCGATGGTAGAACAGGAGTAGCCATCGTCCACCTTAAATGCAAATGGCATTAAATCAAGGCATAGTCATCAATTGATAGGGATGGCATGGAATAAGTAACATGCTCTATAGTAGGACGGCTAAGTCACTTACATATGTACAGGATCGAGGATGGTCCCTAGGCATGCTATGAGATGATGATAAACCATTGTGCTTGGGTTTGTGAAATTTTTTTCTCCTCTTGTTTGCTTCGAACTCTAGTTTTCCTAATTTTTATTTGAACTCTGGTCTATTGGTTGTATGGACTCTTATTTTATATTTTAGCAAATGGACTTAGGAATGCTTAAATTTGGATCAATGTAATAGATAATATAGGTCACGATTGTGGTCCTATCCGGAGAGATGGGATATAAATCGCAAGGTATGGGTCTTTTCGTCGGGTGATCATGATGAAACAAACTCATGCATCATGGATTAATTCCTCAACTGGTTATCGAGGCTGAAGAATAAAACCCAATAAGGTCATCAGGTATGGAGTATGCCTTGCAATGGGTAGGTCACTTCGCTCGAATGCGATGGATTAACCTACTCAGGTCATTGAGTATGGATTGTGCTCGAAAATGATCTGGAGGGATCAAGGCCGTCAGGTATGGACTGTACCTGGCAAGGCGTAGGTCGCTTCGCTCAAACACGATGGATCGACCTACTCAGGTCGTCAAATATGGATTGTTCTCGGTAAGGATCTGCAGAGATCAAGGTCGTCAGGTATGGACTATGTCTGGCAAGAGCCTACTCAAGTCGTCAAGTACGAATTGTGCTCCGCAAGGATCCGATGAGATCGAGGATTTAGATTAGGATAAAAACCCGGAAAGATCATGGATTTGGACACCAATTTCTAACAATAATGTATTTGGCTTTGGATGGATGAAGATTCGGATAAAATGACCCAGAGAGATCGTGGATTTGGATTGGATCATGCATTGGAAAATACGGCAATCAATGGGTTGTGGATTTATATTTTGGATTTATTGCAATTCAAAACACTCCTTCTTATCGCAAGGCATGTTTTAAGGGGAAAAGTGTTAACCCAGCTTTTGCCAAGGCAGTAAAAAGGCGGATTTAACCCAATTGACTCTATAATTATCAAGGCCAGTATCCAAGAGCGATGATTGTGAGGTCCATAAATCAAGTGTAGGCAATTATATGAAGCGACGATCAATCGAGACCAGAAGATAGAATCTTTAGAATATTCTAAGTACGGATTAGTACTTCCCCCAAGCAGGGGATCAGTGCCTATCCCTTCTCCTAGGGTATCGATTCATGTCCTCAATTCTTGTCCCAAGCTGGGTGAACCAGTATAAAGTGACAAGGAATTCCCCACGAGGCTACATTTCAAATCTCAAGTCGTTTGGAGTTGGTATATGCAAGTTATGGGAAAATTACTTCACCTAAGAAAGGAATCGGTGTAAAAGCGATCATATAAAAAGGGATCGGTATAAAAGGGATCGACGTATTTCAACCAAGCAAGTACAACTCAATGGAAAACAATCAATATCTCAAGTCCATAAGTCCAATGCATATAAAATTTTATGAGCAATATGTGGGGACCCTAGGAAGTCTAATTTAGGGATCACACATCCAATAGAGCAAGTTGGAGGGATCGATCCTCTTCCCTCCATAAGGATCGGCTATAATCATCCTTCACAACATATTACAACAAAGATGGATCGATAACTCGAGTTCTGCTAATCCAATTGGCATGAAACTTGGGGATTAAGCATAATACAACATGGAGAAGCTTCCATAGGGATCACGTGGCATTTGGAGGAGTTTGGAGGGATCAGCCTCTATCCCTCAATAGGGATCGGCCCTCCTCACACTTAGGGATCGGCCGAACCCAACTTTTTAGCAAAGATCGGTCAATATCTCAACATCTATACATTCAATTGACATGAAACTTGTAGCACAAGCTTACAACAGCATATGGAACACCCCGAGGGATCACATTCCAATCGAAGGAAGTTGGAGGAATCAGCATAATTCCTTTTGGAGGGATCGACAGAAATCAGAATTCAAACAACACTACTTCATGAAAAATATGATATCTCACAAACCTTACATCAGAATTGCATGAAATTTAGGAGTAGGTAGCCAACATCATGAGGCACCTCTCATAGGGATGTAACCCATTTGTACATAATAATAGGGATCAGTATCGATCCCTATTGTGGGCCTCGATGGGCTAGGAAATTTTTGGTTGGCCTCGTCTTGGTCTCTCGAACCTTCTGTTGAAATTTCAGCCCGATCCGTGCACCTCTTCCCTTATAATTACAATAGGAATGACATCAAAAAAAGAACTTCTTTCTACTTCTCTTTATTTTCAACCTAGGCTATACTCTACCCATTTTTTCATGAATATTGAATTGTAATTGTAAACAAACTACAATATAAGGATTATTCTGGAGGGGACATAGATCGAAGTTACCCGAACCACTATAAATCTTGTCTCTTTTTACTTACTTTCAATTTTACTTTGTTTGTTCTTCATATTATATTCTCTACATATGATACTATTTGAGATTTATGACTAGATGTTGGTGCTTTCATACAAATGGGTGTTGGTAGCCAATTTTGATGCTAACACTTACCATATTCGGTAAATTTAAACGTGCTACCCCATACTTTATTCTACCTCATACTTCATTCAATTGATCGCTTTATTGTCTCCTCTCTCTATACTATTCTAGATTCGAGAACTATATCAATTCATGGATCAGTTGTACCTCATTTAGTGTGCGGAAATACGTAGGAACCTCCATAACTTTAGTTACCATCGGATTGAGCTCCAGCATCACCACATTCGAGTTCTATAGTTCACTTGTAGCTTTCCTGGGGTTTTCTCTTGTCCAAGCTTCTGCCTTCATCTGAATTTAGGCCTTGAGCAGTAGAGAGTTCATTTGCTTCATCAAGACTGTCCCTGGCTTTTCTGTTGAGAAATGTGATACAATATTGGGTTTTTTTATATATTTTTTAGTCCCACATAGTGGGATAAGTTCAAACTTTAATTCCAAAGCCTTATATAAAGGAGCCTATGTAATAGAAATAACGTATACCAATCTCTATAATCTTCTCTCTCAACTTATTAATAAATATTCTTCTCCCCTTAGTGGACGTACACTATCATATTGATAGTGGAAGTACTTAAAAAAAATTGATGTACTTTTCTTTCATTTATATTAATTAGTAATTTTCGTAGTTTCTTTAAAGGAGAATAACCCTAATAATTTTATTCGTTTTTCCCCATTCTATATTTGATCGATTGTTCTGCGTCTATATCATTAAGTAATATCAGCTTGGAAGGATAGACCCCAACAATCTAATATTGCAGCATCTAGGTTGATTTATAGAAGGTGTAAGGAAGTATGGCAGAAGATGGGGCTACTCTTGTTGTAACAAGACCTTATTTAAAGGGTTCTTATATTGCATCCGGGCCACAATTGAGATAGAACGGGGATAAAGACTTTGAGAAGTGAAAATGGAGGATGAAAGCTATTCTTAAAAGGAATACGCTTCATCGGATAGTGTTTGCACCAAAATTGGTCACAAACACCTAATTATATGTAAAAGTACTAATATTTAGTTACAAATCACAGATAGTATATAATGTAGAGAATATAATACGAAGAATGCCAAAATTAAAATGAAAGCAAGTAAAAGAGACAAAATTTGTAGTGGTTCGGCTAACTCCGGCCTACGTCTACTCCAGAACAATCCTTTTTATTATAATGTAATTTGATTACAGTTACAATACAAATTTCCAAAATGAAAAAGGGAAAAGTATCGCTTAGGAAGAAGATAAAGAGAAACAGAACGAAGTTCCCCTTTCTAAAGTCAAGCCTGTTGTATTTATAGGTGAAACTCCAACTTCTGGGTCTTCTCACCTACGTGGGCCTACCATAACAATCAGCCAGCCTAACTCACTATGCCTATCCATATCATCCTACCGACCCTTTTTATTATACCAGCCCTATTATTTCCATACCCTATGCCGCCACCATTTTCACATGCTATACCGATCATATACTCATGAATATATTATGCAGACCCGATCCCTACCATGCCGACCCGACACGTGGGAACATATCATGTCGATCCATATTATGTCAATTCAAGCTCATCATGCCGACCCCATTGGGTTATACAAGTCATGCCGATCTTAGGTTAATACGCTAATCCATAATGTTTAAGGCATTACACCAATCCAACTCTTTCCAATGCATGCCTTATCGACCCCTTATCACAAAACTCCCATATGTCGACCCCTTAGACTGCTATTAGGGCCGATTCATCCATCCTGAACAATACCAATCCTTGCTTTTCCGACCCCTCATGATCAGGATGTTATGCCGAACCTTCCTATGTTAATCCTCTTTATGTCTTTCCCTCACTATGCCGAGCCCTCTAAGATGCTACATGTCAATCCCTTCACATGCTCGTGTACATTTGCTACCCACTTGGCCTAACATGCCGATCCCTTCAACATAACATGTTGATCCCTTCACCCGCTAGGCATTGAAGTACACCGACCCCTCTATTTTGGGAATGCCGACCCTTTTCATTATGTCATACCGATCCCTAACTTATCCAAGCCAAAATCCATATTCCAAGCATCCTAAACTGTCTGCCAATCAACTCTTTTTAATCCGGGCTTTGTTTAACTATCCAGGCTCTATTTCTAGGTCCTACAACCGTCGCTCTACACTCATCGGCTATGATAATTGTGAAATCAGTTTGGTTAAATCCGCCTGTACACTGCCTTGGCAAAAGGCGGGTTAACACTTTGCCTCCCAAAGCACGCATCTGAAGCCCGTAATCCATTATTCGCTATGTTATCCAATCTAGAATCCAATCTGTTGCTAATCCGATCCCTTAATCTCTTCGGATCATTAGCGAAATCCATGACCGTTCTGAGTCAATATCCAATTCCGAATCCATTCCAAATCCACTAACCAAATCCACGATCTCTCCGGATTGTTTTATCCAAGTCTAAGACCGCTCCGGGTCCATACCCAAATCCAGGACCACTCGGGATCCATACCCAAATCCACATACCTCTCTGGGTCAGTTTATCCAAATCCAGAACCACTGCGGGTCCATATCCAAATCGACGGACCTCTCCAGGTCCAAATCCAAATCCATGGACCTTTTCGAGTTACTTTATCCAAATCCAGGACCACTTCATGTCCATATTCAAATCCTTAGACTCTCCAGGTCATTTAGTCCAAATCCGAGAATGCTTCATGTTCAAATCCAAATCCTTAGACCTCTCCGAGTCCTTGCCAAGCACAATCCGTACTCGACGATCTAAGTAGGCCTATCTTGTCGCTCTCTGGCGAAGCGACCTAGCCCTTGTCAGGCATAGTCCATACTTAACAATCTGTTATTGTTCTCCAGCCTCAACTCTCTGGTCGAGGGCTTAGTCCATAGGGCATCCTACTCTGCCCACGATCCCCAATCGAGGTCTTATCTATGGGGTATAATTCTTCAGCCTCTATCATGAGTTGAGGACTTGATCTGTGTATGAGTCCATCCTATCGCTCTCTGATGAAGGGACTCGAACCTTATGGCTATTGTACCGTCTCTCCAGTCAAGGGTATAACCGCGACCTGTATTATTTATTACATTGATCCAGACTTAAGCATCCCTAAATCCATAAAATAGAATTCCATACAAGCAATAAACCAAAGTTCAAAGAAAATAAGAAAAAGCAAGATTTCACAAACCCGAGCACTATGGTTCATGATCGTCTTAGAGCATGCGTAGGAACCTCGATCCCATACTTGTGTAAGCGACTTAGTCGTATTACTGCGGAGTTTATTACTTATCCCTTGCTATCTCAATCAATTGATGACAAGTTAGCGATGATGCCTTGTCCCAGTGCCATTTTCATTCAAGGTGGATGGTGGCTGCTCTTATTCCACCGTAGCAGCCTTGAGTCATGATGAATTATTGTAGTTGACCATTCCTCACGTGTTCCTTAATGATATCCTTTAAATGCCTACAGTCATTTATTATGTGCCTATCCAGCTCATGAAATAGGCAATGCTTTCCTGATGCTTGCTCAGGTTCAGAGGGTTCCCTCCTTACCGGCCTTCGATACTGAAGGCGTCCCCGAGTATCCAAGTAAATCCTTTCCAAAAATTTGATCAAATCCATATAAGAAGAGAATTTCGGTTCTCTCCATTGCCTCTTTGACACACTAATGCCATTATCCATTTTCCATTTGCCTTTGTCATTCTTGTTTACATCTCCTGATGATCCTCCACCTTACACAGCACTCACCTCCGGTTTGTTTGCTCATGCATCTTCCTACCACAAAAACCTTTCTGCTTCATGATAAATTCCCTAATATCCATAGTTGGATCCCATGCCAATGAATCCTTGAACTATGTACCATCAGCAATTACAAATACAGCTGCCATCAAAACCATAGATGGATCTGGACGATCCACTAAAGCCACCACGGCATTAAACCTTGTTAGGAGACTTCTTGGGGACTCTTTGGTTCCCTATTTCAGTGTTTCCAAACTCAATACATTTTTGGGTCTCGAGATGTAAACTCTAAACTGCCTCATAAACTCTTTGATCAATCCCGTCCATGTTCTAATAGAGCCACTTTCCTTTAGCCTGAACCATAGCGGAACTATATCCGTTAAGCATAATGGGAAGCATCATGCCAAGACTTCCTCCAATACCCCCATTACCTCCATATGTCTCATGTATCTTGTCAGATGAATAGCAAGATCCATTTTTCCATCATAAGTTTCAAATGTTGGCAGTTTAAACTCTGGTGGATTCCCAGCTTGCTTGATATTAGGAGTGAAGGGACTCCTATTGACGTCCTCGAGATCCCCGTTCACGAACCCTCCACGCGTAGCTTGCCTTATCATCTTTGCAAACCTGCCATTATCCATCGGTAGTCTCCTATCATCATGCCTAAGCTACCCCCCGAGTAGACAAGGGAATTCTAGGATGTACTGTTTCGGTCGATCATCCAAATTCAGATTGACACCAAGCTCCACATGATTGTTTTCAGGTCCTCTGCCATCACGATCAACTAGATTCGAGGGCATGCCCTCTAGCCTTCCGGGGTCAGTAACGACCCCTCTGGAGGGATCGGTGCCGACCCCTCTAAGTTGGTGGGGGGTTGCCCCTGGCTATTCTACTCCATTCCTTTGCCTATTAGTTCTGTTTCCATGGGTCAGATTCTGGATTTCCTCAACTCCTACTACTCCGACTCCATGATCCATATTTCCAGTATTCCCTACTACTCCATTTCTTTGGTTTTTCTGTCTATCTTATCTAATATATCAGAGTAGTTTTTTACATCATTTCCTCATGTCTCTTCAGCATCCTCCCCTACATAGCATCCATCATTGTTTCCATTTCATCCCTCGTGATGTAGGTAGATGCTTGATTAGCTCCAGCTCCTGAGGAAGCCTCTTGACTCCCATCATGGTGGCTCCTTTTTGATATCGTTCTTCCTTGTTGTCTGCCTAGTCATCACTTCGTAAACTCAAGTTCCCAAGCTTTCGAACCCAAGATCCAAGCTTCCAAACCCCTAAGTTCAACTCTTAGTGAAAGCACCAAAATTTTTGCATCAAAACTGGGCAGAAACACCCAATTATACGTAAAAGCACCAATATCCAGTTACAGATCATAGATAGTATATGATGTAGAGAATATAATATGAAGAATAACAAAATTAAAATGAAAGCAAGTAAAAGAGACAAGATTTATAGTGGTTCGACTAACTCTGGCCTACTCAACTCTAGAAAAATCCTTTTTATTATACTGAAATTTGATAACAGTTAAAATCCAAATTTTTAGAATTAAAAATGACAAGAGTATCCCTTAGGAAGAAGATGAAGAGAAATAGAATGAAGGTCCTCTTTTTGAAGCCAAGCCTGTTGTATTTATAGGTGAAACTTCAACTACTGGCTATTCTCGCCTACTTGGGCCCACCATAATGATCAGCCAACCCAACTCATTATGTCGATCCAAATAATCAGGACAACCCATCTTAGTGTACTATCCCTGTTGTTTCCATATCCTATGCCGACCTCACCATTTTCACATGCTATGCGGATCGTGTTCTCATGAACATATTATGCCGAACCAATCCCTACCATGCCGACTCGACACTTGGGAACATATCATGCCGATCCGTGTTATGTCAATCCAAACTCGTCATGACGACCCCATTAGGTTTTACAAGTCATGCCAATCTTAAGTTACTATGATGATCCCGAACATTTAAGGCATTACGCCAATCCAACTCATCCCAGTGCATGCCATACCGACCCCTTATCACAAAACTCCGATATGCCGACTCCTTAGGGTGCTATCAGGGCCGATCCATCCATCATGAACAATACCAATCCATGCTTTGCCGACCCCTCATGCCCAGAGTGCTGTGCCAAACCTTCCTATGCTAATCCTCTCTATTTCGATCCCTCACCATGCCGAACCCTCCACGATGCCATATGCCGATCCTTTTACATGCTTGTGTACGTTTGCTATCCACTTGGCTTAACATGCCAATCCCTCCTATGTCGAGCCCAATCATGCCAATCCCTTCAACATAACACGTTGATCCTTCCACCTGCTAGGCTATTGAAGTACATCGACCCCTATACTTTTGGAATGTCGACCCCTTCCATTATGTCATACCATCCCTAACTTATCCAAGCTAAAACCATATTCCAAGCATCCTGAAATGTCTTCCTATCAACTTTATTCAATCCAGGCAGTGTATAACTGTCCAAGCTCTATTTATGGGTCCTACAACCATCGCTCTACACTCATTAGCCTTGATAATTGTGAAATCAGTTGGGTTAAATTCGCCTGTATATTGCCTTGGCGAAAGGCGGGTTAACAGATAGTTTTTGACACTGAGGAGTTACTGGTCGAAGTTTCTACCGTGGAGAAGAAAAAGATGGAAGAATGGCATTTACTACTCTACAACTAGCTATGAGAGAATATTATCTTAGAAATTAGCATGGAAACTACTACTAAACGAATTTGGAACAAGCTGGAGAATCTCTATCTGAAGAAATCGCTCACTAACCATTTGATTCTACTGAAGAAAATTTTCACCATAAAGATGAGAGAGGGTGCTTTAGTAAAGGCACATCTTAGTTTCTTTAATGATCTTGTACTGAAGATGAAGACTGTGGATTTGAAGGTGGATGAAGAACAGAAGACGATGGTTCTTTTGTATTCCCTTCTGGAGCATTATATAGGTTTTGCTAATAGTCAGATTTATGGAAGAGACACTTTAACTATAGATGATTTTTTCTGAAGACTCGAGGGAATAGATAAAGGAAATGAGTGACGGAAGAGAAGGGAGTAGTAGTCAGGGCCTATTTATTGAGAGAGGAAGCGAGGAGAAGAAGTGTTAGATCCTAAGGGGCGTTCCAAGTCCAGAAAGTCAGGAAATGGTTAAAGAGGAAAGTCTAGAGGTGGAAAGTGTCATTATTGTAAGAAACCAGGCCATTGGAAGAGAGACTGTGCAGATTTGAAGAAGAAAGCTAAGGATGGATCTTCATCGATTGCGGTAGAGAAGACTGTAGCCAATGATTTGTTGACTGCAGTAGTATCTGATGTAACAGACCGTTGGGTGTTTGACTCAGGCACATCATTCCATATGATGCTAAACAAGGATTATTTTAGCTCTTTTGTTGAAAAAGAGGGAAGTGCATTCCTTATGGGAAATGATGCTAGATGTAGAGCCATGGGAGAGGGTACAATTTGTATCAGGATGTTTGATGGAGTAATATGCACTTTAACAGATGCCAATTATGTTCCAGGTCTTCGAAAGTCATTGATTTATTTAGGGTAGTTGGTATCCATGAGATGCAAGGTGACTATGGAGAAGAATGGTTTATAGGTTTCTAAGGGTGCACTTTTTTTGATGAAGGGAGATGTGTTTTGAAATCCGCATCTGCTAAAACGAACCACAGTTCTTAGTGTGTCCGGTGTCGGAGTGGATAGTTCTCGTCCTTTAGATTCCACTAGACTTTGGCATATAAGATTGAGTCATATTTTTGAGAAAGGCTTAGAGTTGCTTCACAGTCGAAAGATTATCAAAGGAGGAAGCTTCGACAAGTTAGAATTTTTCCATGAGTATGTGTTGGGAAAGCAGACGATGGTATCTTTTGGAGTAAACTTCATAGATCAGAGAAGCTGCTTGATTATGTGGATACAGATGTTTGGGGACCAGGAGCTACTACTTCCCTTGAGGAAGCAGTGTATTTTATTTCCTTTATTGATGAATTTTCTCAAAAAATTTGGGTATATGTGATGAAGGCCAAATTAGAAAGCTTTGAGAAGTTTAAAGCTTGGAAAGTCCTAGTTGAAAACCAATCTGGTTATAAGTTGAGGTGCTTAGATCTGATAATGGCGATGAATTTTTTTCTAAGGAGTTCCTTAAATTTTGCAAGTAGCATGCTAATCAAAGACATTTCGCTAAATCAAGAGATTCGCAATCTAATAGGGTTGCTAAGAGGATGAACCTGACATTACTTGCGAAGGCATGTTGCTTGAGATTGTTGGCAGGCTTATCTAGAGGCTTTTGGGTTGAAGCTTCATTAACTGCAATGCATGTTATAAATCAAATTCAACACTCTTCCATTGATAGGAAGATTCCACGGGAGAAGTAGAGAGTTAAAGTAGTGTATCTTGGTTACTTTCATATTTTCGATTGTCCTATGTATGTTTACCATACAGGTGATGGTAAGTTGGAAGCTAAAGCATACAAGGGCATACTTATGGTATACACGGATGGAATCAAAGGGTATCGTATTCGGAACCTTGTTGATAAAAAGATTGTGCACACCAAACATGTTACTTTTGATGAGTCTGCAATGTTCAATCCCAAGAAGGAGTTACCTACCACATCAGATGAGTTTTATAGGCCTAAGGAGTTGGAAGAGGTTCCTATATTTCAGCATAGTAGTAGAGTTGCCGCTGTTGTGAGAGATGTAGAAGTAGTTGATGAGATATCACAGGGTAGCCTACAAGTTCCTTCTAGTAGTGCAGGTGATTTGCATGAGACTAGAGGAAGTTCAGTTCAAGGTGGAGTTGAGAGGAGTTTAGGCAAAGTTGTACCTATTCAGGTCAGTTGTAGAACTATTAGGTTGCCCGAGAGGAGTTTAAAGCTTTGGTGATCAGTTTGATTATGCTTTACATGTAGTGCATAATGAGACATTTGACCTTGAAGAAGCTATCAATTCAAGTGATAGTTCACAATGGATGTGTGCTATGGAAGAGGAGTTAGAGCCATTGAGAAAGAATAAGATTTGGGATTTGGTTATACCTCCTCAAGGAAGCCGAGCCATAGTTTGCAAGTGGATATTCAAGGTGAAGGATGATGGGAGATACAAGGCTAGATTATTTTCTAAAGGGTTTCCATAGAGGAGAGGAGTGAAATATGATGAAATATTTTCTCCTGCACTGTGGCATACCTCCATCCGCATTTTACTTGCTATTGCTGCTATCATGACTTGGAGTTGGAGCAACTAGATGTGAAGACCGGTTTCTTACATGGTGACTTGGAGGAGGCTATTTCATAAAGCAACCAGACAGATTTATTATAAGTGGGAAAGAGAAATTGGTTTGCAAGTTGAAGAAGTCACTTTATGGACTCAGGCAGTCTCACAAACAATGGTACAAGTGTTTTGACTATTTTATGCCTTCACTTGGTTTTGATCGTAGTATCAAAGGCACTTGTGTGTATTTCAAGCATTTAAAGAGCAGTAGTTGGGTGTATTTACTCCTGTACATGGATGACATGTTGATTGCTTTCATGTATAAAGCTCAAATTGGTTATTTGAAGATGAATCTAAAAGCAAAATTTAAGATTAAAGACCATGGGGAAGCAAGGAAGATTTTGGGTATGGAAATCCAAAGGGATAAAAGGTTAGGACTTTTGAGTCACACTCAAAAAGAGTATTTTAGGAAGATGCTTGCTTGGTTTAGCATGGAAGGAGCAAAGACAATTAGTACACTCATGCCTCTACACATACAATTCTCTAATAAAGGCTCTCCGATCTCAGAGAAGGACAAAGCTTACCTGGAGAAGGTGCCCTATGCGAGTGGAGTTGGTAATTTGATGTATGTTATGGTTTGCACTAGGCCTGACATTCCACATGCAGTTGGATTGGTTAGTAGATATATGGAAAATCTAGGAAAGGTGCATTGGGAGGTAGTAAAGTAACCTTCGGATATCTTAGAGGAACTCAAGACCATGGGCTTGTTTTTATCGGTAGAGATAAAGATTATAGCTTGGTAGGATGTTGTGATTCC
This sequence comes from Allium cepa, assembly GCA_030765085.1. Classification (NCBI taxonomy): domain Eukaryota; kingdom Viridiplantae; phylum Streptophyta; class Magnoliopsida; order Asparagales; family Amaryllidaceae; genus Allium; species Allium cepa. The sequence continues at coordinate 517,776,775 of CM060941.1, forward strand.
GAATACTCCGACGATAGAGATCGTAGGAAGTCAATCTCAGCTTATGTGTTCACTATTGGTGGGACAGTTATTAGTTAGAGAGCGAGGTTGCAGACTACTATCGCTTTGTCTACTATAGAGGTTGAGCTTATAGATGTTGTTGAAGCTGCTAAGGAGGCACTGTATTTAAGGTGGTTGATGTGTGATTTGGGCTTCGTGTATGATGGAGTAGAAGAGAATTATGACAGTCAAGTGAATTATGACAGTCAAAACGCAATCCACTTAGGTGAAAATCTGGCTTTCAACTCAAGGACGAAGCGTATAGAGGTGAGATAATTATTTCTTATCTCAATAAATGAAGTGAAGCTAATTTGTTTTAGAAGGTTCACATAGAGGAGAACGCAACAGATATGTTCACCAAGTCTTTACCTATTGCAAAGCTCAAGCATTGCTTAAACTTGATCCGCTTATCAATGTGTTAGGTGCCACATGGTGGTACGAAGGAGACAGAATTGGTAGATTGAGTTGTTTGTTTTCATTAAGAAGAATTATAGTTCTACATGGGAAGGATGTGTTTAAATACTTTGTTGGCGGGCGATGGCGTTGTCGAAGTTTGTCAAAATGTGTAATGGATGATGGCATTGCCAAAGCTTATTGGGAATGTATTTGTCATGCTCGAGACTGATCAGAGTATGAAGGTGTAGATGGAGCTGGATGGCTTTGTTATAGATATGTATATTGTAACAAGGTAGAGTTTTTGAAAAATGAAATACAATATTGGGTTTTGTTATTTTGTTTAGTCCCACATCGCGGAATAAGTTTAAACTTTAGTTCCAAATCCTTATATAAAGGAGCCTGTGTAATAGAAATAATTTACTAATAAAAATTCTTCTCCCCTTAACGGACATACACTATCACATTGATAGTGGAATCACTTTAAATTTTTTGGTGTACTTCTTTTTTATTTATAATTAATTGGTAATTTTCACCTTTTATTCAAAGGAGAATAACATCAATAATTTTATTTGATTGTTTTGTCATTCTATATTGATCCTATTGTTTCGCATCTGTGTTGTTGGGTATTATTAGCACCGCAGCATTTTTCACTTCAAGTTAACTAATGAAATAAGTTAATCAATTCAATATATGAATGTATGTATGTATTGTATTAGTTATATATATATTGGTATGTGTTATATTATCTTAAAATGTTTAAGATAGCATAAATATACATGTATATATATAAAATGACTTTCAAAATTAATATGATTTAATTAATGGTTTTTAATTAAGGTTAATTATTTAAACTATAATACATATATATGATATATCTATACTACTGTGAAAATTATAGTATATATAAATATAATATAATATGTTAAAATTGAATAATAAACAAGTAAATAAAGAATTAATTTATTACAATTAATGAAATATGATTTAATTAATATAATGTTGTACATAAGAATATTATATTAACATAATTGAATAATAAACAAGCAATTAAAGAATTAATTTATTATAATTAATTAAATACGATTTAATTAATATAATGTTTTACATAAAAATATTAAGATAATTAAAATATAACAGTTATATAATAACGAAACTTAAATAATATAAATGTATAAACTAAAGGTTGAACATTAAAGAAACCCTAAATAAACTTAAGGAATAAATACATACGTATAGTACATATACCGCGATTTCAGATGTATCCGATACTAGAATTATGAAGGTATTTCATAAGAAATACATTATTCTATTAGTCGATATCACTAAATTGAATATATTAAAGATTATGAACCTTTAACATAAAGTTGCCAACAACCATATATATTAATAAATTACTTACATACTCCTTGGTTGTTTAGTTTTCCTCAAGCTGGGATGTTATGTCTAGTACTATTAATATATAAAATTGACGAGGTAAGATAATTACACTTATATATTGAGCCTTCCTCAGGGTATGTACATTATACTTAGGCCGTCACGAAATGGAGGATATGGGTGAATAATCTCTCTTTATTTGTTGGGATTTCCTCAATGTAAAGATGAAATTAGAACAAAGATCACAAGTTAGGAGTTGTATATGATACAACCTATAAGGAGTTATCCATTATATATGGGAGTATGATTTGTTGAGCTTTCCTCAGCGTGAGAATCCCAAGATAGACGAGTCCTAACACTCACTAGTGAAGTTGAAAGGCTTCTATGTTTCATCTTAGGGTTTAAAGAAACATAAAAACTAGCGAAAGCCTTATAAGAAAAATGAAATGGTAATATTTAACCTTTCTAATATTGTAAGGACATCTGCTATATAAAGCTATAATGGTCTACATTGATAAATTTATGCTATTAATACAACTCATAAAACATTTATCAATTAAAGTATATAAATGAACTAAATTAATATTGGTAAATAGAAATATAAAATATACTTACCAATAAATTTTTGCATGTTGACCCATGCAAGCGGTTAATTATACAACCACTAAATACGTCTATAGCTTAGTCAATTACGAGTTTACTTGCACTAGATTGTGTACTGTCTTAAATGAGTTTCAAATTTTAAAAGCAATATAAGAATATGGATATTTGATCCATATACAATCACACACACACACACACACACACACATACACACACATATTATATGGCAAATGGACACAATTCGTAATGTACAAAACCTCAATGAAATTCGTTCATTGAAATAAACATGTAAACTTAGTGTAAGATCGTGCATTCAATATGATTGATCACCATAATTATCTTATTGTGTTAAATGTAACACTGGACGAAAGGTCATAAGATAGATCTAAGAATTCAATCGTTAAAATGTCAATCTGATAAGTTTACATAAATTGAAATTTATTTGATCTCCTTAAAAGTTAAGGATAACCAAATGCACTTTTGTAAAGAGCTTGTTATGATATTGTAGTAAGGATTTCCTTAGAATGGTTCAACTGTTTAAAAAGGAGATTGAATGTATAAGAACGGATGTAACCTAAGGCACAGTTGGAATAAAGAGAGTAAATAATCACTTTGCTTCATAAAGAAATATCATAAATGAGAATTGTAAAATAATAAATGATACTTAATATTGAAATGAGAAATAAGATTTCTATTCAAAAATGTATTTTTAAACAGAAATTTTTTCTATGAGATTTATTTCTTTGAGTCCAAGATAATTGATGAATAAACTCTCCATTGTAAACTAGTCATAGTATATGAAACAAATAGTCTGTATTAAGTGGATGATAGACATCTGTATTCAATATGCTATTATAGTAATGACAGAAATAGTGGGAGTATGCAACTAACACTTACTGATTGCATCAAGTTATGAAAATTGTTTTCTTAAAATGTACCACACATTATTTATGAAATAATATCTATTTTTCGGCGATGACTGAAGAATAAACATAGTTTTGTTCCAATGCGAATATTATGAATATTCATTATGAAATAAAACTATAATGTGGTATTTTTTCTCTTAACAAAAGTGATGCGCTGGAGAACACTAAAGTATCTAAAATTATTTACAATTATTTTGGATTTATAATCCAAGCAGTAGTTTTGAGAAATAATTTTTATTATATGATTATGAATCTTATGATACCGGTTTATTATATCTTAGACAATTAAGGGAAAACACCCATTCAGTGAGAGTGTTAAGTTAGCTGATGAACTCCTAGGATTGATACATATTTGTATGCAATCACAAGTATGATTGTAACAAAACAGTTCCAAGCACATTGTTGTATTCATCGATGTATTATCATAAGCATTAATATGTATATTTGATACATATGAAGCATGTCTATGATAAGTTCATATGATATGAAATGAAAGTAATAAAATAACATGCAACTAAATGATCTGAGTTGATCGAATGGGTATTTTGGAAAGAGTTCCAAACGTAACTAAAATGAATATCGATTTAGTCTCAAGAGTCACTAATATATAATTATATAATGATAAGGAGTATTCGAACTTTGTTGGATAAAATACGATTAATATTGAGTGAAGTTGAGTTAAATTCTTTCTATAAGGAGCATACCTAAGAGTAGTACAAAAGGTTAAAATTAATATCATCCAAAAAATAGTTTATAAAATCATACAAGATAAAGGATTATAAGAAACCCCATCATGTCCTAGACCAAGGAATTGGCGGGTTGTATGAGTCGAAAGAATACACCTAGTAATTGTATGCAAGGGATCTTTTATGAAATCATGCAAAAGAAGTATGGGAACGATTAGACATTGGATAGCTAATTTATACTGTTAATATAAATATGCAAAACTAATACCAAATCAGTTTTTATATAAGGAAATTCATAAAATGTTTATGAATGCTCGTTCCTTGCATTGAGAAACAACTATTGTTTCAAGAAATGTCAACTTCGTAGCAAAGGAATTTCTTTGAGAAATTATTAGTGGTAAAATGGATATGGATACAATCCAACGTTAAAACCGATTGAAAGGGATGAAATGAAACTAACTAAACCTAATTGAACACGACAATGTAATATTTAATGAGTTTTCTTGCAGGTTAAAGAGAAACTATGAGTTTCTTGTCAATGTCAAGATAAGCAATCATCGATTGTTTAAATAAATCATTAAAAGTATTGATTCTATGATTATTTGATGCACAAATCCAAAACATATTCCAAGGATTAAAATATGATTTCGATAGTTGTACCCAAAGAGATATGATCCATCGGTCACAAATGTGTCTTTAAGAGAAAGACAAATGTAGTTGGAATATTATGTGACAAATGTAGTTGGAATATTATGTGCCATATTGATAGGAATAACATTGTTAATTTCAATTATTGAAATTAGCGTAACAGATTTGCCATTCATTGTGATCAAGTTGATTCAGATTTACTCACAAAATTATTGCCTAATATGACTTTGTGTTTTGGTATATATGTATTGAAATAGAAAATTTTAAATAAAGATTTAGACTAGTCTATTTGCATATAACAACCAAAGTATCTCGAAGTTAGTGAGTGCACCGTGGGTGTTAGATATGATCCAAGAACCGATACGAAAGTATCGTTGATTGAACAAGCACTTTGATAGAAATGTCAAATAGTTTGATTTTAGTCAAAATGCAGAGGAAGCATGTATCCATAAGAAAGAATATTAAAGATATAGTGACATTTCTAAACATAAGGAAACAACACACTATTAGTTGTTAAGCTTTTAGTTATTTTAATATTCGATGTTGTATTTGCAAATGATGTCTTTTATAGCGAGTATAAAGGATATTAGGAAAGTTCTAAACAATATGCAGAAACACCTTATTAAAATGTTTAAAAAGAAACATGTAAGACAGATTCCTTTTGCATTGGCAATAAGAATTATCATACTTGTTATGTTGTCTAAATTATCATGATCTTTTTATGCATTTGATACATAAAGAAAATATTAAATCCAAGTTAAGGCCATAAATGGTAGTTTATAGTGTTCTCGTGTATTTACAAAATATAGGAGAGTTGTTTGTAGGAATAATGAACTCCTTATCTTGGAGTATTAGGACTCAGACTTCATATGTGATATTGAGTATAAAACATCAATATAAAATTCGTATTCAAAGAATAAGCTTTAATTTGGAAATGTTTTAAACAAGAGATTTTGGATGACTCAATAAAAGGCCAAGCACATCGCTTGAATAACACCACAATAAAAGCGATGTATATACATAATAAATGCATAAATTTACAACTGAGCCAGAGTGATTCCAAATGTTAAGAATCCCATAACATTCTTATACGATAACGGTGTCATGATATAGTTCATAATAGAACTTAGATCTCATTGGAGGTTGAGAGACATACTCCGAAGTGTTCCATATTATAAAGGCAGTTTATCGACATCAGAGAGAGTTGATTGATGTAGTAGATATTTGAAACATAATAGCATAGTCATTCACTGAGAGACCACCCTGGTTGGTTTTGAAGAAACTAATTGGAGAAGTTGGAATTAGATTCCACAATTGACCCCAAGTGCAAGTGGGAGATTGATAGAGTTAGGGGTATGCCCTAAAGGCAATTCTGCAATTTGTTACATAAATCTAACTTGATAACCAATCTAATTCGAAATAAAAGGTGTTTCCTTTCTGTTATATACTTTTTATAAAATGTCATAAATAATCAACTATTTGATTTAAGTATATATGTCAAAAGGTCCATAAATGATGTGTTTGTGATAGCAGTTACAAATAGTTGTAACCATGAGCATTATATCACAATATGATAAGCACATTATTTGAAATATTCCTAGTCAAGATTTATCGAGATTGGACGTTGATGCATTCGTTAAGATTAGAGTACGTAGCGCTCTTCAAATAGTGGGCAATGTAGTACTCATGGGTGTGGGGGGCATCAATGGGTTATGTATTGATAATTATTGGATAACTATGGAATGACTCATTCAATATTTTTCTGCTAATCAATATAACTAAGGTCAAACAAAAAATATCAAAGCGATAATTTTCACAGTTCTCTAGACTTAGGAATATTGTTGATCTTCGATATGAAATCTCTGCTTTAAATATAACTAGATTGTGGCATGACAACCAATGAACGATTACAATTGGGTCGAGTGGATGTATTGGAAGTGAAACACTATTCAAAAGAGGATTCATCGGATGAGGTTAGTATCATGGTCAATTGAAATCAACTCAAAGTCAAAATCTTTGGCCATAGTAGTTTGGTTAATTATAATCGTTATTATTGAACCAGAATTTGAGTTTGGACTGTAAAGTTGAATATGGACGATTTTGACTATTACCAAATTCCATTAGTCCAAAGTGATATGGTTTTAACAAAGAGAATTGGTGTAAATGATCGCCACTATCAGGTACCGCTTAGAAAATGTAAATTGAATTTTACCAAAAAGATGTATAAGTGGTAAATTCAGCCTAAATGTCACACCACTAACTAAGGTGACGTGTGAACTTTAATTTTCGATTATTCAATATTAATCATTGAATGAATATACAACCGTGAGTCGCATAACCGTAATAATAAGTACTCTGAGCAAACCACATGATTTTAATTAATCAATATTTCATAAGTATTAATTATTAAACTTTATTTGATTTGTTTGAGTACCATTAGCATTTAATAAAGTGAATATATAAAAGACATAAATGCATGTATTGATGTACGGTATTGATAAAATATTCAAACTGGATTTAAATAGATTAATTGTTAAGTGGTTTGGGGAAAAAATTTGAGGCTTACATGCATAATGAAAAGGGGGAGAGGTTTCAAATGCGAATTGAAAATCCAAAGGAGCAAATAAAATAAAGAATTAAATCTCCATCCTTCACTCCTCTTTATGATGCACTTAAATCTCATTTTTGAAATGATTTTTGCCCTTTTCTATTTAACTTTATTTCTTTTACTAAAAATATGAAGAGGAGAGAGAGAATTTGTTGAGGTCTAATTATGTCATAAAAAGGAAATGTTTAAATGAGGAGAATCGAAAGGTTTCGATGTTTCCTTTAAAACATATCATCTCTTACAATCCATCATTCTTTTCCTCGCAATTTTTTTTATTTTCTTTCTCTTGCTCTTCTCCTCTCCTGTAATGACCAGCATGGTAAAAAAATCCCAAAAACAAATTCAAATAAAATCAATAGCATTTAAGCTGATGTTTGCCTCTAGATTCTTGCAAAATCCAAAGGTTAAGTCGATCAAATCAGAGTTTTATTCTTCATTCAAGGTGCAAACGTATGGCTTCGTCTTTACATAATTCTAATTTAATTTACTATATATTCACCATGTTGAAAAATTGGCTGTCTATAACACAATACGAAATGGATATTAAGGCTATTTAAATACTAGAGGGGATTAAGTGTGTGTTTCAAATCTATAAAACTAGGTTATGAATTTAACACTATATCTATTTAAATTGCAAACATAAATAAGTAATAAAGTAAAATGCATTAAAGTAAATAACACCCGGATTTTTATATTGGTTCGAATTAACCAATCCTACATCCAGTCTTGAATTGCACTATGCAGAATTTCATTATAATCGCTTGCTTTCCATAGGCGATAAGAACATATTTACAATCTTGATTTCACGGGCTACAAGATACACCATTTTGATTTCACAGGCTACAAGAACACCTTCACTTTTTCACAAACAACAAAAAGTATGGCAAGTAGTCGTATCTTCAATATAGATTCTTGCAGATTTGGTACAATGGTCCTATAGACCTCTAATAGCAATATATCTTTGAATTCTTTGAGGAATAGAATGAAATTGGAGGGAGAATGATGTGAATTCAAGTGCAAATGCTCTGATATTGTGAGGTTTGCAAATCAATGATGATTTGGAGTGAAAGAGTATGGATTTGCAAAGAGAATGGAAGAGTATTTGATGGATTTCTCTCACAAATGCATGGCGAAGAAAGAGTAAGAGAAAATGAGAATTATATCTTTGAGAATTCATTTTCCAAGGCCTTTATATAGTGGTTGAAGAGATGTGTCTTTTGGCGAAGAGGTGGAGGAAAAGTCTCTTCATCTAAAATTTGAAATTCTAAAAACGGGCAGTATATCAACATACTTGATATGCATATGTCAAAATGTATGTGAAAACCGGAGATATGTCGACATACTTATATGTGATAGTCGACATACTTTTGTTTTTAGAAATAGTAACACCCATAAGGTGGAAGATTTTTAGATTTCAAAAGTACCTCATATTTGTGGTTTTCGTGATTAGGTTGAGGTCAATGGTTGACGATGTTCAAGTATAATCGCCGTGGGGTCTTTAACACGAAATTCTAAGATTCAACCAACTACTCATTACTTCAAATATTTCTTATTGCTTCAGCATTTGCATTTCTTCTTCAATCAGTTTTCTTCTTCCATCAGCTCTGATTAATCTTCATATATAATTCATTTACTTCCATTGACTTCTTGTTTACCTTGGTAAATATCTTCATAATATATTAGAAAGTACTACACAATTCGGAAAAATGTTAGAAGTAATACTCATATGGTTGTTGTCATCAAAATCAATATCTGAGGTATTAACAATCTCCCCCTTTTGATGATGACAATCATATAAATATTTAAAAGATAAAATATGATACTTTTATATTTGACTCTCTCTAACACTATGCACTCCCCTATTATTTTTCCTAGTACGTTTATACATTTTCTTCCCCTTGTCATCAATAAAAAGGGTGAAAATATTATCGCTTAAGAACAACTAGATAGTATGTATGGAGTTTGTATATAGATATATATATTTTTATATATAAATATATATAAATAAAACCCATGAGGGGAATCAAAATCAATATAAAGCATAAAATAAACTTATAAAGTAAAACGATTAAAATTAGACGAGTTTAGACTTATCGACGTTATCGGTGCCAAGAACATATCCTTTTGATATTTATCCAAAGTTCAATGGATTTCTTGTCATATGCTTTAAACACCTGCTATCCGGTATCCATTATTCGACACCTAAAAAATATAAAATATGCGTACTGATACCCAGTTTTATTTGGGGTTCATGGAATTAAGTTATGGAAGCCAAACCCATAAAAAGTTTGAATATCCTTTCAAAATATAATCTTCAGATAAATGAACTTTATTACTAAAATTATCAATGTATTTTTCTTTCTCATTATCATCTAAGTTTCTCGGAACCTATAAATTAATAAACCTATTTGGGATTTTAACTTTAATTTCCTTGGTTTTGGTTTGGACTTGGTAGCCTTAACAAATCTAATACTTTGGCAATATTTTTCTTTGATTTGCGCTTAGGGGGTATCCAAATCCAAGTTTTGTTAGTGGGTTTAGATGCAGATAATAAATTTTCTATATTATTATTCCCTTTGTTAAATTTATTAAATTAGATTTAATTTTGTCAAAATCCTTATTACAGTTAAGAATAACATTATCCAAAGATGTTATTTTGTCATTCACATCAGTGATCTCTAGCTTCATTGAAAGATTTTTTGATTTTAAGAATTCATTTTCACTTTTAAGTTTTTCAAAACTTTCAAATGTTAAATCCTTCTCATCGTTATGTCCATTAAGTCTTTCAATTTCATCTTCTAGGCATTATTTTTCTTTGGTTAACATTTCATTAAACATTTTTATTCTCTTCATCACTGCTAAACTATTATCATACTCTTCCCTTAGAGTTTTATATCCCTTGTATATACCATTTAAGACATTCATAATTTCTTTATTAAAATTCCATGCCCGGTCATCCTTTTCCATGAAGCATATGTGGGTATTTTCTGTTTCTAAATCACTATCACTTGATAATGTATTTGAATCATCCCATATTGCGTTGAAAACATGTTTCCTCTTCTTTTTGGAAGTGTTCGAAGAGTACTTTGATTTCTTAAGGTTAGGACAGCCTCTTTTCAAATGACCGGGTTTACCACATTCGAAACACTTAACAGCATTTCCATTTCTAGAATTATTGTTTTTAGTTTTTTGAAGTATGTTCGTTTTTCAATATTTTAAGAATTTTTTGATATGTCTGGTCATAAACTAGATATCATCATCATCAACAGCATCATCTGGTTCATCATTGTCATTTGTAGCCTTAAGTGCTAGTGATTTCTTCTCATTTGCCTCTCTTTTCTAACATGCAACTGTACTTCATAGGGCATTAGTTTACAAATTAAATCTTTTATTTTCATAGTACTAATATCATTGTCTTCTTCGATTGCTAGAGTTTTCTGATCCCATTCACTAGAAAGTGAATCCAAGATCTTTCTGACTTGGTCCTATCTAGTAATTTTCTTTCCTATTGATATTAACGCATGTACTATATCCTGAAATCTGGAATACATATCAGAAATAGACTCATTTGGTTTCATTTGAAAAAGTTGAAACTGGTTAGTTAGCATATATATCTTAGTTTGTTTTACTTTACTAGTGCCCTCATGTGTGACTTGCAATGTTCTCCAAATTTCATATGCAGACTTACAAATAACACTCGATTAAATTCATTTCAATCTAAGGAGCAAAATAAAATGTTCATGGCCTTTGAGTTACCGAGTGCTTATGTCTTTTGGTTTAGTGTTCGTTGTGAATAGTTCACTTGGGGCTCAGTGTACTCTATTTGGATAATGTTAAAAAATCTAAACCATTAGACTGCAAATAAAATTTCATCCCACAAGCCCAATATGAAAATTGACTACCATAAAATAGAGGGGGTTGAATAATAGATTTCCCTTCTACAAAAGTGTTAAAAAAGCATTACAAGTGTCATTAGCCATTTATACTTTTCAAAACTCAAGTTATGAATGTTTGAAAACCAGTGCTTTGATACCAAATATTGAAAATAGTTGTCTATAACACGATACAGAATGCATCATAAGTCTATTTAAACACTAGAGGGGATTAAGTGTGTATTTCAAATCTATAAAACTAACTTATGAATTTAACATTATATCTATTTAAATTACAAACATAAATAAGTAAGCAATAAAGTAAAATGTAGCGAAGTAAATAATACTCGAATTTTTATACTGGTTCGAATTAACAAATCCTACACCCAGTCCCACACTGCACCGTGCAGAATTTCACTATAATCGCTTGCATTTCACAAGTGGCAAGAACACCTTTACAATCTTGATTTCATGGGCTACAACATACACCCTCTTGATTTCACTGGCTACAAGAACACCTTTCTTTTCACAAACAACAACAAAGTATGGCAAGTAGTCATATCTTCAATATTGATTCTTGCTGATTCAGTACATTGATCCTATAGACCTCCAATAGCAATATATCTTTGAATTATTTGAGCAATAGGGTGAAATTTGAGAGGGGATGATTTGAATTCAAGTACAAACTCTCTGATATCATGTGCTTTGCAAATCAATGAAGAATTAGAGTGAATGAGTATGGATTTGCAAAGAATGGAAGAGTATTCAATGGATTTCTCTCACAAATGTTTGAGGAAGAAAGAGTAAGAGAAAATGAGAATTATATCTTTGACAATTCATTTCCAGGGCCTTTACACAGTGGTTGAAGAGACATGTCTTTTGGTGAAGAAGTGGAGGGAAATGTTTCTTCATTTAAAATTTAAAATTATGAAAAATGGGTAGTATGTTGACATACTTGGTGTGCATATGTCGACATACATGTGGAAAATGGAGATACGTTGACATACTTAAAGGTGATATATCGATAAATTTTTGTTCTCAAAAATAGTAACACCAATAAGGTGTTGCAAATTTTCAAATTTCAAAATTACCTCATATTTGTGGATTTTTATGATTCGGTTTAGGGTAATGGTTGATGATCTTCAAGTATAATTGCTATGGGGACTTTAACAAGAGATTATAAGGTTCAATCAACTACCGACCACTTTAAATATCTCTTATTGGTTCAACATTTGCATTTCTTCTTTAATCAGTTTTGTTCTTCCATTCGCTCCGACCGATCTTCATATATAATTCATTTTCTTTCATTGAGTTCATATTTATCTCTCTAAATGTCTCCATAATATATTTGAAAGAACTACGCAACTCAAAGAAATGTTAGTAGTAATATTTATATGGTTGTTGTCATCAAAATCAGTATATGAGGTATTAACTCACCATGTTAATGAAGTTTAAATCCAATACATGCTACATCAAATCTCATCATTTATTCACTATGTTTACACAAAGTTTAGATCTGATATATATTAATTGACTGTATGTTCATCATGATAATATAATTAAATCCTATATTTGCTATAACTTTTTCATCATATATTCAAAATATATGTATACTTTAGATTTCATTTTACAACTAATTTATATATGCTTAATTTTGCCAACCTGATTCTGTCATTGTTTTAGAAATTATTATTTAATAAAAAATAAAAAAGGAAAACAAGCAAACAAGTAATTTGGATTGGAAACTAATCTTAATTAATCGATGTATTTTTTACCTCATTATATACTCAAATATAAATTAACTATATATATGAACTATTTAAAATTACTTTGGTGATTGAATACATGTTTCACGTGTTTATTGTTTTGAATATAATTTTTAGTTATTGTTGATATTTGTTTAAAAATTGTTTCAATTAAAAAAAAGGAAAAACATAAGTGGACTTTTGTGCAAAACATTATAAACCCCTTGAATCCCTCTTAAATTAAGTTGATTTCAATTTGATATTGTAATTTTAAAACATAAAATAGATTACAAAGTTTATACATATGTGTGTGTATGTTTGTATGTATATATATGTATGTTATTTTTATTTAAAACATTGTTTGTAGCTATTCATATATGCATACATATAAGTGTTTGAGTGGTCCGAGGCCTTGGTGCAGTGGTAAAACGCCAGGCTGTTGACGACAAGGTCGGCAGTTCGATCCCTGCCTTTGGCATATTAAACTGTGCGCCATGATGATTCTTGTAGACTTGTGTGCTGCCTACTTTGTAAATATAAGTACCCAGTTTCAAAAAAAAAAAAATAAGTGTTTGAGTGTTCAAATTTTTTTGAAATAGCATTAAGGATAAGTAAATGAAAGGAGATAACTCCTTCACCCATTCCTCTCTTTATCATTTGCTTTCTTTAACATAATTGGTTGTCGTTTTGATATGTATACCTTTGTTTGGGTAAAATAACCTTATAACAGATTGTACATAAGTGAACATGAGTAAACTATATATACATATATTATTATTTATTATAATTTCAAAATAAACTATGGACAAAAAATGCATATACAAAAGTCGAACGTGTCCGTTGTGGTATAAATCCTAACACCTATGTATGTACACATTAATGATGTACACTATATATATGTCGCACTTGCACTATACACATATGTAGATCCTGCCTTTTAAGTTTCAATGAGACAACTATACATTTCCATACATACACACTCTACTCATTTATTTACATAGATATATACAAGGAGACAAGACGATCAACATTGGAATCAAGCTCAAATAATGAAGACAAAAATAGAGTTTTTGCATATTAGTTGATTTAGTTATAATGTACAACTCCTATTTGTTCACACACACACAAATATTGCTTTGAAAATTGTTCTAAAAAAAAAGTTCTTTTCCATAAACAAGAATTTAAATTTTCAAAAGCAAATAAAATTTAAAAAAGAGAAAAACAAATATATGCAAAAAAATTGGATATTCAATTGTCTGAAATTATATTTCAAATGCCTGAAGCAAAAGTCAGACGTCTAAAATATATTTTCAGCTGTCTGAAATAGGAAATTTTTGCACTGTTTTTTTGCCTTTTCTTGTAAAATTTTAGCCACCTGATTTATTTTTTCCACTAGCTGACATTTATGAAAAGAAGTGTCTCTCAATAGAAATTCAAGATCTAGAAAGTTGTTTTCTTCTCCAAAGATTGTAATCTTTCTAATGGCTATAACCATTTACTTGGAACCTTTTAATACTAAAAAATAGAGTTGAAAATTTTCATTTCAATTCACCAATTCTTACTTGCTTTTTACTCTCTATATTCTTCTGAGTTACAAAGCATACAGAACTTCCTACTTCCTATATCAACACTTTCAAATCATCATCTCAAGGAGATTATAGGAAGGGTGTACTTTATTGATTCATCTATGTCATTCAAGAGCACACAAAATCAAACACGGTACTTTTGTTTGTAGTTAAAGTCATATTGGAGATCTTTAGGCACGAAGTCCTGTTATGCAGCTCAGGCGGTTTGCAATACCTATTCCTTTGATTTAAGTGAGGTGTTGTTTAAATTCAGAAATAGTCCGAGACCGGACATAGAACAGAAATTTTAAACCATTATAAAAATATCTAGTGCGCTTTACTTTTATAGTATTTTTATTCTACAATATTCGTACAAGTTTTGGTTTAGTAGAAATATTAATATTACTCGATTCATAGTGACTTTCATTTAGAGAAATTTCAAGGCATATTGATGAGGGGAGTTTCATATTGCATACTTACTAAATAAAATGTATAGTTATCATCATTAAAAAGAGATAGAATGCTAGATCCTGCCTTTTAAGTTTCATTAAGATGTATATACAGCTTCATATTTTAATATATACACAAGAAGACAAGATGATCAACATTAGAATAGAGCTAAAATATTGAAGACAAAAATAGAGTTTGTTGTATATTAGTTGATTTAGTTATAATGTACAATCTCCTATATGAAGATCACACATAAACTAATATATTGTTTCGAAAATTTTTTTTAAAAAAAATTCCTTTATATTTTTCCATAAACAAGGATTTAAAATTTTCAAAAGTAAATTAAATTTAAAACATAGGAAAAGAAACGTGTGCAAAAACTGGCTATCAACCATTGGGCTTACTTCACCATTCGGGCCAGGTCGATGCTAAGTGTTTAACGACTAATTTCCTATCGGATTAGTAAATAGTCGAAAAGTTTAAATTAAAAATAACCGCAAGCTCATGGCGTATAATTCTAGTATGTGGCGAGTACGGGTCGATACGTAAGGAATTGTATAGATATTAAAATTTCTATTCAATCAAATTAACCCAAAGCAGAGAGTGTTGTTAACTTCAAAAAATTGCAAAAACTAACTACTACAAAGTGAATGAAAACTATGAGATTAAAAGACATTATAGAGATAAATCCACTCTTATGATCACCTAAATCAACACAACATGAAATTATTATCTCTCTTTTTTAGTCATTAGTGAATTTACTAGATGCGTTTATTATAAGCATGGCCTATTTGTGTTATTAATTTACCCAAAATAAACCATCAAACTATAACACAACCACTAAACCACTTGTTAACTCTCATGAAAATGTTAATGAACTTGAAAATAAAATCTATTCTAAGCAAGATCTATTTACTATTGATTAGTAATATAGACCACCAAATTTTGATTTTAAAATCCACTCATTACCATAATCATATGTAGATGAAGAGGTAATTTGTGTTTATGTTTGTTTAAGCATACTCTATTTGGTGTCAACAACGTAGGCTATCAAATTCAAAGCTAAAACAACAAAATTAAACCTCATCAAATATTGTCATTAAGCACAAAAAGAGATCACAAGTTATCAAAATGTTGAATCTACATGATTAAAAGAACTTCATTACCCATAAATTGAAGGGGTTTAGCTTCTCATGTTTGTTATCATTTCAACAAATGTAGAGTTCAACATGAAATAAAAAACAAGAGAAAAATGCAAGCTAAGTAAGAAGAGAGCTAATTAAAATAAAATAAAAGCTAATCTACTTGCATAAATAAAAAGACATAGACTACTAACATTAAAGGAAATGAACAAGAAAATAACTTGAATTTAAATTATATTAGGTAAATTACATGAAAGAAGAAAGTGGCAAAGGAGCCATGAAAAGGAAAACAGATTTTTTGTTTATTTTTTAGCCTAAAACTAAACTAACTAAAGAGGATGCAAAGAGCTCATTACATGAAACTTAAGGGGTATTTATATATGTTTGAAATCCTAATCCATATTTTTGGGGATTACCCAAAAACACCCTTGAGGTAGTGTAGCCTCCAAGTTGTAATTAGCATAAGCATAATCCACCATTACATGTGCATGTAACTTTAATCTTCATTAGCATGTGCATTAGCTCCTAATTATACATCATGGTAAGCGGGTAGGTGGGGTCCTCTATGTTGCATGAAATGATTTGTTTCCATCTTCATTTACTTGTCGTCTCTCGTGCATGCATATTTTCTATTAAACCTCTTGTAATTTCCATCCAATTTTCCTATAAACAAAAATAAAATGTGCAAATACATATTCTCAAAATATGCACAAAAATGATCATTTTGCCCCTATATGAAGACGAATAAATAGTGATTAGAAAATAATTTGATTTTTGGTTTAAACATGTTAAAATACCATGTATGCTCATTTATTTAATTAAATTCAATTAAATATGAAAGTAAAAATATGCACATTTATGTGCACATAAAATACCCCCATACTTATCTTTTTATTCGTCCTCGAATAAACTAAAAATAAGATAAATCCATTTTCATAGGAAGCACGATTGCATTGAGCATATGCAACAAGCCGTTAAACCTCTAGTTGTCCCTAATTGAACGAGTGTTGTCTCGTGAGGGTTTTCAGCAGATACTACCCACAAAATCCAACTACAAAGTGAAAATTTCGTAAATGCAAGATTTATTTACAAAGATATGAGTGCGAGTTTTTGAAAATATTTACAAATAAAGGATTACTTTTAAATCGACACGAATAAGTTATATAAGTTTTGGTCATCATCATGAAATTTTAGTCATTATATTTGTCAAAATTTCCAATAAAACTAAGTTATCATAACAATTAGACTAAGTTTGGCTAGTTGTTTCGGTTGATAAAATTGTGCAACTATGAATAGATCCTTAGTTGATTAATAAAGTTTTTCAAAGTGGTATTTTCATTTCTTTTAAATAAAAAGTCAAATCAAATAAGTGAAAGTAGTGCTTAGATTTCAATTGCTTGCTCTCTCTCTTATTCGAAAACATTATTAATATTAACAATATTTACATATGCCTAACTCAGAAAACTGAGGCTAGATATACCACTCATGCACTGCCTAGCGGGATTACATGAGGGGAATATAGAGCGTGGTGAGTGAACACACAAGTGTGTGCACCTATTAACTTTAGGCATTATTAATAAAAGAATTTTTTATATACATACACATAACTCAGTTAACCGAGGCTGGATATGCCGATCGTGCACTGCCTTTCGGGCTTACGTGAGAAGGGTACAGAGCTTGGCGAGTGTACACATTTATATGTGAACACATGACTCTAGGTGTTAATAATATATATATATATACACATATATTTTTTCTTTTCTTTTTTGTTTTATATATATTTTTTATGTTTTTTGAAGAGAGAGTTTTTGGAAAATCATCTTAGCACCATTAACTTAGAAGATAAAAAAAGTTATATCCTTTTTTTAAATCCTCCACTTTTTTAAGCAAATATTTTTAATTAGGATATACTTCATAATTATCACCATGGATCTTCCTATATACTAGTTAAACCATAGTTACTTGTAATCAACTTAAGTTTTATTTTTGTTGGGACAAATAACCTTTTTAAAAAAATTCAATTTAATAACCAAAACCTATACTTATCTTATACCGTTTCTTAAAAAATAAGTCAAAATGCTAAAAAAAATTTGGGGTTTTTTTTTAAATTTTTTGAGATTTGGAAGGAAAATGCAAAAAAAAACTAAACTTCGAAGATCAAAAATGAAGACGAGACTTCCTCCATACTTGATTTTGACTATGTCCCCACAATCAACCCTAGTGAAAGGAGAAAAAACAAAAACAAAAACATGATCTATATTTACATGAAAATGAAACGGTTATTATTTACACAACATCAGAAAATATATAACCAAAGAGTAAATGAAACGGTTTTCCAAAGACCAATTCATTTGTCTCATCAAGAATGAGAGACACAGCTTAAGCATCGAAAACCAACCATAAAAGATTTTACATTTGAATGTTGATATGGAAAAATGAATGTCGTTTTAAAAATCGTATAAGTTTTTTATTTTCGATGATTTTTGAGGTTGATACAACAATTGCTTGAATTTCAAGTTTATTTTCACCAAATTGAAATTCAAACTTATCATTGAAAACTTCTCCAGAATTATTGATTTCAAAATCAATGGTGATTTAAATCTTCCCTTCCAGAATTCTACAACTCATCTTCAAAATGTTAAAAAATTTATGTTCACAAAATCCATCTTCCTTTGTTAATTATTCACAATTTCATTGCATATATCAAGTTCAAAATCCCAAGTTGTTGTATTCAATTTTTCGAAATCAGAATACGGAAGATCGAATTTTAAATTGAGTTTCTCACCCTCAAAAGAATTGAAACTAAATCAATTACCAAATTTTCAACAACTTCATTAAGATTTTCATAATTTCAAAAGTTGTTACTCAAAAATCGTCAATTTTGGTAAAAGGTGGGTTATTATTTGAATCATCACACGTTGGGATTTGATTTGTATCTTACGTGGTTTCATATATGTTTCAAGCAATAAATCTGTATCTTTCTAGATCTCATCTATTTGCTCAACAAAATCAAATTTATAACTATTAATTTATGGATTTTCAATTTTAAATTGTTGAGAACAAAAAATTTCACCATTATTGAAATAACATCCATTACCAAAATAATTTAAACAGTTGTTTTAATTTTGACTTTGAATTTCATTTTGGATTTCGAAATTGTACTGGCATAAGTTATACGCAAAATCATTTGAATTTTGAAGAGAATTCAAATTTTTGTTATTTTGAAAAATATTGACTTGAGTTTTTGCACAAAAATGAATTACACAAATCATTTATTATTTGATTTTTTGTGTGCAGAGAGTTCAAGTAAAGATGAAATCGTTTCAATGTTATTTTCAAGAGTTGAGGGTTGGTCATCATTTTGAAAACTTTGTGGTTCAAAATTCAAATTGTTTGTATAACGGTTGTTATATAAGTATCCATAAGAATTTGGTGTGAAATTGTATGAATTATATTGATTTTCACAACTGCTGTAAAAATTTTGCAAGTAAGAAAATTCGGACATTTTAAGAAATATGGTTTTTTTAATTCTAATCTTTTTTAGGATTTTTTTATAAAGGAAACTATTTACCAAAAGGAATTTATTTTTCAAAAGGGAAATTTGATTTTTGTTTTATTTTTTGGATATTCAATTTTTTTTTGAAAACATTATTATTATTTTTTTGGATTTTTGTTTTTCTAAAAAAAATAATGACTTATTTTTTTTTTTTTTGGATTTTTGATTTTGATTGAGAAATATCAAAGGATTTAAAAACTAAGTCAAGAAATATTAACAATTTTTTTAGTCTTGCCTTTTGATTTTTTTTAAATATGCATGAACGAATGCAACTAAATGAATGCAAATGATTTAATTACAAATTTGCTGTCCTTAATAGCTCCTAACCCAAAATTGTATAATCACACTTCGTCTTAAATCATCAAGATAGTTTTCAGCCAGGTAACAGACATGATTTATCGGTGCACTACGAATCACTGTAACAATGCAGCCAAAGGTTTAAGTACCTTCATAGAAACAACCACTATTATTTTTACAAATCGCCATAATATTTATAAATGGTTATTACTCTGCCGTAGTCTAGACAACAAGAAATTAAATTATTGAAACAATATACAGTTAAGCCAAATGTCTAACCGTTATTATTAGCAGATTCTAAGAAAAAAACGCAATTTGTGGCCAAGGAAGGGGTGATGAAATCCCAACCTTATGTAGATTGGGATATTGCCCTTAGAAAAGAAAAATAAGACGAGATGAATGCAAAACAGAAATTAAATGTGTATTAACAAATGCAACTACGAATGAAATTTGTTTTTGTTTTTGTTTTGAAAATTCTTTTTAGAAATGCGAGCAACCAACAATGCATAACAAATAAAAATAAGTGATGATGGCATGATACGAGAGCGTGTAGAATTATTAGCATACTTTTTTAAAGCATCAATTTTTTTAAAGCAAGCAATTCCTCACCTTATCAGCTTTTGCAACCTAAAAATAAAAACAAGATATATATAGTTTATATAGATATGTATCAATGAAGAAATTAAATCAAAACAAAACAAAACGAGTGAAAACAAAAAAATGAAAACAAAATAAATTGAAAACAAAACAAATTGAAACTTTTTTTTTGTTTTTTAGAGAAGCTAAAAACAAAAGAATCGAAACCAATTCACCAAACCATCATGAATTAAACAAATGAAACCAATATGACTTTTTATGCCTTTTTAATAGAAGAAGAAGACTTAATCTAAGTTAATTTTAGAGGAAAATTTGCAATGCACTTGGCGCAAAAGCCCAATTAGCAACTTCCTTCGTCCTTCTGGGCGCTACTTTTCTAGATACCGTACTAAATAGACAAACTTAATTAGTTAACCATAACACAACTAATTTAGACCGCATAAATTATTTGGCTCTAATACCATTGTTGGAAGAGAGCTAGTCAAAAGCAGTGACATAGGTAGATTTCAAATAAATTCTATCTTGAATCTATTGGGCCTATGAAGTCTAAAGGGGTTATATTAGATCCAATCTATTTTTAAATAAAATCATATTTTATTTAGCTTATTATTTATATTTGTTAATTAAACTTGTTAAGATTTAAATTAAATGTTTTATTAGGAATGCATCATTACATTCCAATGTATAATAACATAAATGAGCTAATATAAACATATGTATAAACGTGTGTGTGTGTGTGTGTGTGTGTGTGTGTGTGTATGTATATGTACATCTAGATATTGGGATTATTTTATATTGTGTATACACACATACATATAATGCTACATTCTCACATGTATATCGAGAGTATAAATGCCTAAGTAGTATACATATGTAATGACTAGCCTTTTCGACGACCAAATGTCAAGACTAATACATCCATGGTATTTACACATCGAGCACCCAAGTGGTAGAAAAACAGATTGTGAGGGTACAATAAAAAGGAAACAAAAACAGAAAAAGAAGGAAGAACAAAACATTTAATCTCATAGCAGGACGGCAATATATAATATCAAAACAATACAATTGGTTACACCAAGATACAATGTAATTTCAGAGTTACTAACCTCAGTACGAACAACAGCCTAGATAGTTATAATAGTCTTCCTTATAATTGCTGATATATACATACTACTAGCGCGGTAGAAATAAAATACAACGGTAGACAAATGGAAGCATCCAGCTCATCTCCTGAAGCTCCAAAGAATATCAATGAAAACTACCTTTCTCAAACCACTCGAAAGATCACCCAAGGAATTAAGGGAAATATATAACCATAAGCCAAACATAAATATGCTACGATAAATACAAGAAACATCTAGGAAATGTAATAGTATCCGTTGAGAAAACCGAATCACCCGAATGGATTTTCTCTCAAAAAAATCAAAATCATCTGATAATTACATTTGACGATATAATAGATAGTGTCTATAATGTAGATTGTAAATAAAAAAATAGTTGTGTTGCTTGCAACTCACAATACAATTATATTAGAATTACAACTAAAATTGCTAAGGTACGTTCACATATGGATTTTTGTTGGAGGTCTCCTCAGTACAACGAGGCCGACCTCTTGATAAGGGTTAGAAAGTTCCTTCCAAAACCACATATATCTCTAGATAAAATATACAACTAGGTAAAACAAAGCCGATCCATACCCAAACACGTGATAACGAATACCATCAACTCCCGTGCACCTCAATCGAAAGCATCTCTAGATATTTGGAGTTGATGTACCCTTGGGTTAGCTAAACCTACTGGCTATTCTTCCTACTTTGTTTTCTATCATTTCTAATGTAAATTGATGTTTAGCATCTCTCTCATAAGTCTTCATCACTCAAATAGATCTGGAATCTCTTCATGCATTCCAGTATCTTAACTCACAGGTCTTCATCACGTGAACATATCTTGATTATCTCCATGGATTCTAGCATAAGTCATCCAATAAATACTAACACCGACCTCTTGCTTGGATTTAACCTTAGGATAAACAGTAACTCTATATCATTTGTTCGAAATGTTAATGCTATCCTCTCCCTTGGACTCAACCTTAGGATAGACAGTTGAGCTCTATAAATTTGACGTCATAACCACTTCTAAAATATAGAACTCGCATATCAGTTTTAAAGGGTTTTCAGTAAGTAACACATAAGTATAATTATTCAATCCCGAAGTCTTCAAAACTAAACAGGTGATATTCTAGTTAACTCAATTTTGGTTCTTTTAGAAGTAAGCGAATGATATAAAGGAGTGCTTCCCGAGGGATCCCGTATATATATGTACTTAAAGCAAGAGACATTTCATACTAATGAGTCCTCCCCGAGGTTCTCAAATCGTATGAATCCATGAAAATTTTATATACTTCCTAAGTCAATTTGGTTAAGTTCGATAGCAATAAAATAATCGCATATGGAAATCAAGTCTCATATACTTATCTCCATTTATGTCCTTCTTAACTTATGTTATCCACTAGTTAAGAGTGAAGCTAGGTAGGTTAGCGCACTGGTGCATCAAAGCCATACCTTGATAATTAATTCTTAACTTTCACATATAGAAAAAGTGTACTTGGTTGGCTTTTCATGCTAAGTATAGGAGTAAACACTTCGCATAGACAAGTAATCGTCCAAAGCGTGATTAAGTCACATAATCCTCGTATTATCAAATAGTACTTCCTTATAAATATTTGTACATATGTTTAAAATACCTTTATAGTAGATATATACATGTATACTACTACATCACTATTTATTTCTACTCTTTCCACTGCTTCAAAATGTTGTCATATACTTATCTCAAAGTCATAAGAATATTCACAAATCACTCAACAAAATTTTCCACTTTAAAATATAATCAAAGAGGTTAAAAACAAATTACTAAAACATTGTTTCTATAAATCCGAAACACTTTATACTTATCATTATCTTTGAAAATATGCCTTTTAGAGGTCCACTTATATTCAAAAGGGTTAAAAACAATGTCGCTTAAACATTGTTAACACAAAACCAAAACCATTCTCACTTATTATTATATTTAAAAACATGCTTTTTAGAGATACACTTATATTCAATTGTATATTCAAATGGTTAAAAACAAATGTTACTAAAACTTTATTACTACAAACCAAAACCATTTTATGTTTGTCATTATCTTTAAAACATTCTTTTTAAAGATTTAAGTATACTTATTTAACAATATAATATAGTTTTATATAACTTTTCAAAACCTTTCATTATAACTTAATGTTATACCCAAAACCCACTTATCCTTTTACACAATACTTAACTTACTTTTCCAGACCCATATACACACACACACAAACTTTTAAATTACTTATATATACATTTTGAATATCCATGTAAAATATTACTTAAAAGTAACTAGTTTAGAATTTAACAAAAATCATAAAAACATGTTTTTATATATAAAACCGTTTACTTTAAAAATTCATAAATGATTATTAAAAACATATTTAAAATTGAAACCACTTTTAAAGTACTTTAAACCTGCTATTAAACTTTCCTAAGAAGATCTCATAAAAATAACCAACTTAAACATCATTTTAAATTTTTTTTTAAAACACAAAACTTGCTTAAAACAACACATAAAGACAGTGCTGTAACATGCCAAAAATGTTGCTATAGGTCAAAGGCAGCATTTGCAAGTGTTATAAAAGATATCAAGAAGCATAAATATTTGAGACCAATTGTCTCTATCCAAATAATGGTTTTAAGATCTAATTTTTTTATAATAAGTGGTTACTTATACTACTTAGAAAAGTGCAAAGAAACCCTTAAGGATATCTTCTAAAATCATATCAAAATAAGGGTTTTTAAAGTGCTTATATAGTGACGTTTTGGCTTCTAAGTTTTGTAGCTTCATTTTAATTTCCTCACTGTACTATACACTAATATAAGTGTAGAGCATAACCAAAACATTTATTTTCATATAACCATTTTAAAGTGGTTAAACACAAGGGATTTACAAAGTGCACTTAAAGCGATAACTTCAAACACTTTCAACCACACTTCAACTTCGCATATAACCAAAATAAACATGTAAACATAAAGTCAAGCCCATGCTACATGTTTTAAAGGGTCATAGAAGTGATTATACTACATATAAAGTTGTCATTTGCTTCCCAAAGCAAGGGATCCAAAAGTTAAAACTTGCAATAGTTCATTTTAACTTTATATTTATACACAATATATAAACATACACAATATGTACACTTCAATGGTGAGTTAACTCACCCCAATCCATCCTAAGATCAATCACAAGCACATAAGAACACATGAACATTTCCAGCCAACACCGAACAAGCCAAAGATCCAACCATTTCTTCATATTTGCTCTCGCCACCGCCACCTCACTAAATACTCACGGCCTCGTATGTATTCCCCCTTATGCCTCCTTTCTTTATAATTTGAGTTGCTATTCTTTATTGCCATGATATGCTAAGAACTTTGCCAAAGTGTGGAGGAGATTGGAGTTAATTTGCATTAATTAAATGAAGAGAGAAGAGATGACTAAATGTTTTCCATGTCTATTATTTTGTAAAACTAATTTGTGAGCTTAGAATAGTGTATTTGTAGACTTTCATATAGGATCACTTCCACCTGCAAACCTCCTTGGAAGATTATCGTGCACTTTCCTTTTCATATGCTCAAGTTTACACATCATCCCTCCTTTACTTCGTCCTTAAGTTTTGTCCATATAATATCTTCCTATGACCTCATGCATGACATCACTAATATTAATTAGTTAGTCATATTAAGCAAAATATTTTTATTTGTTAATTAATTACACACTAATATATTACACACGTCCAAAAAGTCCGAACAACATTTATCAATAAAAAAACCGTTTATCGATAAAATGAGTTTCGGTCACATTATCGATATTCCTTCAAACTATTTATTTTTTTAAACACATTTCAAAAGAAAGTTTCTTATCATCAGCTATTAACTAAAAGGGGGGTTAAAAGGTTAAAAAATCCATTTAAACATATTTAACCAAGATTCAAATATCTAAATAATTCAGATGTTTAAATATAAAGTGTTCGAAAGCCCGAGTCGTTACAATGCATATTGAAAGTACCACATATATATAGTTTAGACATAAATATACATATATGTAATATTTGTTACCACTTATATTTTATTTTTACATAGATAAAAGGATTTGAAAGTAACTCACATAAAGAGCTAATTAATGTAAAAATAAATTAGAAGAGTGAAGATGGAAAGATAATTTATGTTGCAATTAAATCTAATCAAATCTAAGTTAAAATGGAAATAATCATGTAGTGTAATTCTACTTTACTTTTCTTCTACCATCACTAATTAAATAATTAATTTAATACCATATGGAATTTCATACTTAATTGCAACAAACAAAACAAAAGAAGTTTATTCTATACCTAAATTTGAAAAGACATAACTAACATAAAAAAAATTAAAAGTTTCATAATTTAGTTTATTGACCCTAATGATATAATCAGATCTGAAACATTACTTTATATTTAGGTACAATAAATATATGTATTAAACTGAAAATTAATTTTGAAATATGAAACTGAATTAATCTAAGACAAATCAACTAAGTAAAATTTAGTTTAATATTGGTATACAATTTCAAGGTATGAAGAAGACTTTACACACACACATATATATAGACACACACATGTGACATATATATACATAATATTGTGATTCAATATACTAAAATTTGATCCATAATTAAAAGGAATCAGCATGACAATAAGAGTAATTTATTAAAACAAAGAAGATTTACAATAACACACGATAAGGTAACAAAGAAGAGGATTTATTTCAGGTCTCATGAAATAAAACATAAATTATTTGGTTAGACAAATCATTAACCAACTATAACGAAATTCAAATAAATAAATTTCATAAAAATTAGTTATTTCAGATCCAATTAAATCATCAACATTCAAAAATATGGACAAATAGAAGTCACAATTAATCATAATACATAGAATAATTTTAGAAATCGATTATAATAAGGGGCTGCAATTTGCACATATGTGAAAATTTCATTCTAAACATCATGAATGAATTTTAAACTTAGCCAATAAACCTTACCCTTCGTCACACCATGATTTGTACCTTCTCTTTAGATTTCAAATAAATCAGCATCCCACCTTGTAAGAGAAGATTGAACCATCTTTCTTTGATTTAATTTAATGTTGATCCGAATTTATTTTGAGGTTTAAATTGTTTTTATGGAAGAAATTCAGCCATGAATGAGAGAAGAAGAGGAAGAAAAGTTATATTCCGTTAAAGAAATAGAATGAGGAGATTTTATTTTAATAGAATTAAAGGAACCTTTATCATTTTTATTATAAAAACTTCCTTATTTAATTCCATATAAATTCCAATCGATTCAATTAAGTAATTCCCTCTTTTCACCATTATATGGCTGGTCCAAGCATATGCTTAACATGCAATTTTTTTTTAAGGAAAACTTCTATGTAATTATTTTATTATTTAAACCTTGTTTAAAATTATACCAATATCGTATATCGGTATATGCAAATATAAATTTTACATATGCGTTTAAATAATTGCTAATAAAATTCAAAAGATCAAATAAACCAATGATAATTAATACTTATCAATTTATAACATTTTAAAAATTAGTTAAATCGTGTGGTTTTCAAAAAATTCACAAATGCAGTTGTACAACTAAGAGGTGTGAATTCAATCAACGATTAATATCTAACAATTCAAATATCAATGTTCATATGTCACCTTAGCTAATGGTGTGACCGCTTGGCCAAATTAACCGTTTACAGGTGTTTGAACCAAAATTGGCACAAACACCCAATAGATTTAGTAGAGAATAAAAACTGAAGAAAATAATTGAAAAATGAGAAAGTGATAAAACACACAAGGTTTATAGTGGTTTGGCGTACTCCGACCTACGTCCACTTAAACTTTCCTTTTTTATTACACTATGTTTTCAAGTACAGTAATTACAGATCTGTATAAATCAGTTTCAGATTGGTATAAATCCATGAGTGATTATCAGAAATTAAATTAAGAGAACAAGAGCTCTAAAAAATCCTTAAAAATGAGCCACGTCCTACTATTTAAAGAGGTAGGAAGCCTGATATCTCGCTTGAAGATCTCTGCATTGTCCTCCACAGTTTGTATTGGTTCTCCAGAAAATATAGGTGCCACCTCAACAAAAACCATGGATCGATATCAATCCATGGGCATGGATCGGTACCGACCCACAAGATAGACAAATTGGTCACTATGGGCTCTTTGTTTATGCTCGACTCTTGGTTGGCTTCATGATTCCATATTTATTTGCACCATTACTTACTTGTTTCCGAGTCTAAATAATGGATCCACAGAGGAATAAAGTTGTCGATTCAAGTGTGTGTGGAGATTAACATATAGTTGCATGGAAACAATAAAATAGTACTTGAAATAGGCTTCTAACATTATCACTGGCATGTAGTAGGAGTGGGGCATGATTTGGCCATGATTTGTGGATCGGTACCGATCCATGATGTTGGGTCAGTATCGATCTAACATTTGGTTGGATTGATGATCCCAAACTCTTGACTTGGCTTCATTTTTGTCCCGCGGCTTCATTTGTGCTTGGTTTCTAGACTTACAGGCTAACTCTTCGGGCTTCTTTCCTTGATAGCTTTAAAAATAGACTCGTCAAGTTCATCTGTATACTGCCTGGTTAAAAGGTATGATAATACTTGTCCCGTAAAGCATGCCTTGTGAATGGAAGGCTTGCTTTTTTCAACAAAAAGTTCTAGACATAAATCTTTGGCAGTTGAGCTCTCTAGCTACTTCAATCTCAGTGAATCGTTTAGTCCCTTTTGATTCCCTTGACAATCATGGGTTGTTCCAAACCTATTATAGCCTAAGACTCTAGACTTTGTCTAAGTGTAACTATACATCATCGCCATTTTGATTTCGTTTGGAGATATTACATAACATATCCAAATCATCCTATATTCATTCGGGATTTACCAGTTCCACTCTAATTACAAGGCGTTCAAATCCTTTTAATCTGAATCTGTTCTAAGGCCTTATCTCTCCAAATCATTTTATATTCAATTTAATGCACAATCTCTCCGGATCATTTAATGTTTAAGTTAATGGGATGATCTCTTTGAATCGTTAATCAAATCCATGGCTATTCAGGGTCGATAGTTAAATCCGCAATCTCTCCGGGTTGTTAATTGAATTTGTGGCCAATTAGGGGTGATAGTTAAGTAAAGCTATGGTCTCTCCAGACCGTTAATCAAATCGATGCCCGTTTAAGGCTGATAATCAAATTTAGTGTCTTTCTGGACCGATAATCAAATCCATGGCGATTCGAAGCTGATAAACAAATCCATGGCTGTTTGGAGCCGATAAACAAATCTATGGTCTCTCTGTACCCTTGCTGAGCCCAATTCGCTTACTCTCTGATAGGGGAACTCAATGACAAGGAAGCTCATTCGCTCACTCTTCGGTGAGGGGACTTACTTCTTGCACTCTGGTCCTGTCTCTTTTTATGGAACTTAAAGTGATCAATATCAGTCATTACGTTCAAGTGGGTTTCAATAATCGAGGATTTATCTAATGAATCAAATTTAAATACTACAAACATGAAGTCAAACATCACGAAAGCTGCCTCTTCGAGCGTTATAGCCTAGCATCCATCTCGTGGCATGCCTAGGAATCGATCGAGATCCCATACATGAGTAAGTGGCTAGACTGCATAATTACATTGTTATTGAAATGGGAGATAGAGTGCATGAATTGAACCAGATTCCCTGTCATCCCAATCAAGAGATAACCATCCTTGGCCTCGATCCAAGGCCATTTCCATTTGCTTTTGTTGACGGCTGCTCCTGTTCTACCACTGTAGTTTGGTTTCTCACATATTGTTATAGTTGGTTATTCTGACCTGCTTTTCAAAGATCACGTAAGTGTCTACAACCACTTGTGTCATGCCCATCCAACTTATGAAATAGGAAATATTTTCTAGATGTCCTCTTGCGGTCCGTGGTTCTCTTCTTGCTGGCTTCCAGTAGGGATCTGTCTTTAGTATCCAGATAAATCCTCCCCGGGGTTTCATTCAAATCTGTGTAAGAAGAGAATTTTGGTTCCCTTTTTCAGCCGTTTTGATCCTATAAAACCATTATCCGTCTTTCATTTTCCTTTTCCTATGCTAGATCCTTCTCTGGGCGGTCCTTAGCATTAATCTCTTCCTGATCAGCCTCAGAGCCCTCCTGATGCTGATATCTCTTAGCCTCATGATAAAAATCTTTGAGATCCGTTAGGGAATCCCATTCTAAAGCAACTTTGAAATCCATCCTAGCGGTTATTCCGGAAACCGCCACCATTAAAACCATTGAAGGGAATGGCTTATCGACCGCAGCAACCACCGCATTGACCATTGTCAAAAAAATCCAAAGGGTCACTCCAACCCTCTGCTTCATACTCGCTAGTGTCATCACATTTTTGGGTCATGTGATTAGGACCTGGAACTGTTTCACGAATCAGTTTAATAGCTCGTCCCATTATTGATGGAACTATTCTCCAATTGTCTAAACCGCAATGCCACCAAATCTATCAGATATAAGGGGAAATACCATCCCATAATCTCTACAGACGCACCCATCACCTCTATATGCCGGATGTACCTCAATAAATGAACTATGGATTAGTCTTTCTATCATATGTCTCCAACGTAGGTAGCTTGAAATCAAGTGAATTCCTAGCGTATCGAGTATTCGAAGTAAATGGACTCCTATTCATATCCTTCACGCTCCGGTTAGGCAGTCCATCCCTTATAGTTTGTCTCACCATCTCAGCAAGTCTTCCATTGTCATTCAAAGGAATTCTTAAGTTAGTATTCTTAGCTTATCCTCATTCCATGAGGGAAGTTTGGTAAATACTCCTTCGGTCATGCTTCTATGTTCTGATTCACATTCAAACACTTTGCATCATTTCCAGGACACACATTATCTCTTCCTAGGCCAGCACAACCCATGCCCCCAAGTCCTTGTGGATCAGTACCAATTCATGCTTATGGATCGGTGTCGATCTATATGATTGGTTTGAGGTTTGCTTCAGATCATTCTACTCCAATTCTAGGTACCTACGCACAAACTTCAGGTCTTTGATTTTGATTTGCAATGACACTGGCTGTTCCTATTTGTTCCAATCTCCTAAAGAAATTTTCCATCATTTCTTCTCGGCGGGCCATTATCCTTTCTTGCAATCCATTCATCATAGTATTATCTCATCCTTGGTTTTGTAGATGGATTAGGGTTAGCTTCTGAGGAAGCCTCTTGGCTACCCCCTTGTTGATTTTCTCCAATAACAGCCTTCCTAGTTGATTGCCTTGTCATTTTGAATCTATTCAAGTCCCAAATAAATTAATTCAAGTGCTTCTCAATGAAAGCACCAACATGTCTAAATCAAAAATGGCACAAACGACCAATAGATTTAGTAGAGAATAAAAAGTAAAGAAATGATAAAAAATGAGCAAGAGATTAAACACATAAGATTTATAGTAGTTCGGCATACTCAGGCCTATGTCTAATTCAAGTTCCCTTTTTCATTATACCGTGCCTCAAGTACAGTTTTTATGGATTAGTATAAATCCATTTTGGATCAGCATAAATTCATGAGTAATTAACACTTGGATTGCTACTGATCCTACACTTGGTTGGGTCGGTGACCCAAAACTTTTGAGTTGGCTTCGTTTTTGTCCCATGGCTTTGTTTATTCTTGGTTTCAGACTCCTAGGCTATTTCTTTGAGCTTTCTACCTTAATAGCTTTGAAGTTGGACTCGTCAAGTTCGTTCGTATACAGCCTGGTCAAAAGGCGGGATAACAACATGTATTTTTGGTAAAGTCAAATTTCACTAACACTTAAGTGGTACCTTTTGGCAACGATTATTTACACTAATTCTCTTCATCAAAACTATATCACATTAGGACTTATGGAATTTGGTTTTGGTCGAAATTCCAACATTGTCTACATTTAACTTTGTGAGTGGAAATACAATATTCGAGGTTCAATAACAACAATTATTATTAATCGTGCTACTTTGGCTAGAGACTTTGACTTTGAGTTGACTTAGGTTGACCCCCTAATACTAACCTTATACAACCAAGGAGACAAATTCTTTCTTGAATAATGATTCACTTTCAATGCTCCCATTCGACATAACCATAGTCATTCGATGGATGCCATTCCATGATTTAACTATATTCAAAGCTAAGTTTCCACATTAGAGATCAATAATATTCTCAGGTCAAGAGAACCATGTAATTTTGTCACATCAATAATTTCTATTTGACCTTAGTCATATTAACCAATAGAAAACTATCGAGTGGGTCATTCTATAGTTATCCAATAACAATAAGTTCGAAACACCTTGTTGCTCCTAGCAATCATAAATATAGTACCTAACATTTGGAATGCATTATGTACTCTATTCTCAATGGATGTATCGATATCCAATCTTGATACATCTTGACTAGGAATATCTAAAATAATTTGTTTAAATTTATAGTGATAAGTTACTCATGGCAATGACACTTTGTAATTATCACAAAACATACCATTTATCGATTTTCTATTAAATATACTTTTAATTAAGTTAATCAATTAATATAACACATTATTCAATTATATAATATAAAGAAAACACTTTTATTTCAAATAAGATTGGTTGTCGAGTTAGATATATGTAAAAAAATTACATAATTGTCCCTAGGGTGTACTCCTAAGTCTACCTAAACTTCTGTAACAGATTCGTTAATCAACACGTTTAAGTTAGTTTAAATCGCACTCGCAAAATTTATTGCTCAGTATGACTTTGAGTTTTGGTACATATATGTTGAAATAACTAATGTTCAAAATAATGATCTAGAATAGACTATTAGCACATAATACCTAAAATGCCTTGAAGTTAGTGGAAGAGATAATTGAATTTGTGAGTATTGCATATGATCTAAGAAATGATACGAAATTGTTATTCATTAAGCATCAGAGTTGAGTAAGTATTTTGACAAAGAAATCAATTTTTTTTAATTTTATTCAAAATGCAGAGGAAGCGTGTGTCTATAAGAAAGCATTTTAAAAGGTAAGAAAATACGTTTTTAAAACTATAAGTAAAGAACAAACTTATGATTGTTAACGATGTGCACATGTTAAAATCATTTCAGTTAGTTGTTTAATACTCAACATCAGTTTTGAAAATGACATCTTTTATAATTAATATAAAAGGATGATGGGATTGTTCAAATTATATACACAAACATAATATTAAAATTATTTAATATAGAGCATATAAGATGGAATTTTATGCATTGGCAATAGGAATTATCATACTAGTTATATTGTCTATAGTATCACACTTCGCTCATGTATTTGATATATACAAAGCAAGCAACAACCCCGAATTAAGATCAATTAAGTAGTTTAAAGTGTTCTCAAGTATCTATGAAATACTAGAGAATTGTTTATAGAAATAACAAACTCTTTATGAAAGAGCACACAGACTCAAACTTCATTAGTGATATCAAGTATAGTATGTCCATCCTAAATTCATGTACAAAATTAAGTTAAGAACTTTAACTTAGAATTGTTCCAAACAATAAGTAGTAGCCGTCCAACCAAAGGATACAATGCAAGTAGTATAAATAAATACACAAATTTATAAATGAGTCGAGGGTGATTCTAAGTGTTGAAAATTCCATGACATTTTATATGATAGTAATGTGAGCACAATAGAAGTCGAGAGACATACTCCACAAAGTTCCACATAATAAAGGTAGTTTATCAATATTGGAGAGAGCCGATTGACAGAGTAGATAATTAAAACTAAATAACATAACCTTTCATTAGGGGATTGACCCTATTAGTTTTCGATAAAACTGATTGATGAATTTGGAATAAGATTCCACAATTGATCCCACTAGGTAGATCGATAGAGTTAGGGGTGTCCCCTCAGAACAATTATGTAATTTGTAACATATGAACTCTATGACCAATCTATTTCAAAATAAAAGGTGTTTTCTCTTTCTATTATATACTTGTTATGCAGCAATGTAAATAGTTAAGTAATTATTTTGAAGTATGTAGATGGAAAAGCTAAATATTATGTTATGTGATAGTAATTACAAAATATAATCATGATAATTTTATTATATTGAAAATAACATATTATTTTAGATAATCCTACTTAGGATGTTTCGAGATAGGATATCAATTCATCCTTTGAGATGAAAGTACATAAAGCTCTCCAAATGTTTTAGTAGTTTATTTCTCTTGGCTAATGAGAGAACCATGGGGTTCCTATCTATGGAATGACTTACTCGAGTGTTCTTTGTTAATATAACTAAGATCAAACAGACAATCTCGAAGTGACGATGTTACACAATTCCCTCGAGTCGAGAATACTATGGAACTTCAATATGGACACTCCACTTTGATTATAACTAATCGTGGCATAGCATCCATCGAACGAATATAGTTGGGTTCGAACTGAAGCATTAGAGGTGAAACACTATTCAATGAGAATCCATATCCTTGGTTATATGAGGTTAGTGTCACGGCTGACTGTGGTTAATTTAAAACCAAATTCTCTGGCTAGAGTGGTGTGGTTAACAATAAATTTTATTATTGAATCAAGGATTTCGTATTTGGATTTACAAAGCTAAATGTGGATAATGTTGGAATTTTTACCAAAACCAAATTTCATAAGCCCTAATATGATGTAGTATTGACGAAGAGAATTGGTAGAAATAATCGTTACAACTAGGTAATGCTTATAATAGTAAATTTGGATTTTACCAAAAATGTACAATTGATATACTCGACGAAAATGTCACTCATTTAGCTAAGGTGACAAGTGAATGTTAATATACGAATAATTCGATATTAATCACTAACTAAATTTACATTTGCGAGTTGCACAACCACATTGGTAGATTCTCCGAAATACCATACAACTTAATCAATTTACACATAGTTATAAATTAATTAATATAAAAATTAATCATTATTTTTTGATGTGTTGGATGACGTTAGTGTTTTTTAGATAAATTAGTATTTAAATCGAAGCATGTGTGAACGTTGTATATGTACAAATCGATATACAATATCGATGGGCATTTAAATTTGATTTAAATGTAATTGTTTGATAAGTGCTATCGAACAAATTAAGCACCTATCAAGCCTCGTTCATGTTAGGTCATAGTGAAAAAGGAGGTGTGAAATCCAATAGTTAGATCTAGAAAATTAACGGAGAAGGTTAACGAAGGTTATATCTATAAATACCTTGCCATCAATTCACTTGCCACTCTAAATCATGCTCTTTCAAAACTCTGGCCTCCACCTTCATTTTTTGACATTCATGGTTGAAAATTCAAGGTAAAATAAAAGAGCAAAAATTATTTTAATGGCATCCGATAAATCAATCACATAAAAAGTGGTTATCCTTATCTTGCAAAGCTAGGAGGCTGATTCAGATTTAAATCTTGTAGCACCTACCAATCAAGATGCATTTAAGGGCTACGTCTATTAGGTATGACCTACTATGTTTTATATGTATATTCATCATGATGTATTGATCTAGTTATTTTATTATTTCAATGAATATGTATGTGCATTTGTTGTTTTCCTTTAATTTGTGTATGTATAGATCTATTTTATTGAGTTTGTTGATTTGAATTAGATTTAAAAATAATAACAATGGTTTGATTATTAATTCTTCTTGTTTCCTTTATGTTGATGTTGTTGTTGCTGCTTTAGATATGAATCTAATAACTAGTTATATATGTGTGTATGTGTATACACTATTGAATGCCAATGGTAATTTCATTGTTTCATGGTTCCAAACACACATAGAAACACACACACATACATACATATATATCTCTCTGTTTGTGTGTATACGTAGGTGTATATATATATGTATTAAAATTAATTTGAAAATTATTTTACAATGAATGTTTTAAAAAACATTTATATGTGTGTACACACATAGAAACACATATCTTAATACTAAAAGATATTTATTTTTAGTCTAGAAATCTACATGTGTTAACGTTCTAATTTTGTTAATAAATTTTACTTTATTATTGCTTATAAAATATCAATATTTTAGCTTACTTTAAATTATTAACATATAAACATGGATTGTATTCGGATTTACAGAATAAGACCTGTTTCCAAATGGTTTCACTAAATCGAACCATTGCATGGTTTGGAAATAAATCTTGAATTCAAAATAGTTGGTTCGGTTGAATTAATTTAGACTAATTAAAGGGTTCAGTAAAAATACCTACACACACAGATATATATAGTTTGCACAAAAAGTAGATAAACACCTCCAATCTGTTTGTTATAGAGTCGTGAATACGGGATGTATAACACAGCTTTTATATTTGTATAATGATTGATTTTAGGGAACAAATCACATATAGGCTATGTAGAAAGTAAATTGCAGTAAAGTAAAGAACACAAAGATTTATAGTGGTTCGGCCATAACTATTCTATGTCAATTGTTCATTTTCATTATCCTTCATATAGCTCTTTGATGCAATGCTTGGGGTAAAAAATATGATGATATATTGCTTAATAGAAGGTAAGATACAGATCTAAGGAAGACTGTTCGAAAACTCCTGTTCGGCTATTCTTCTTCATTTATTCCTATTTGTTTGTTCCTGTTAGCCTATTCTTGTTTGGTTGTTTCTATTAGGTCGTCCTTGGTCTTTTCGGACTCATTTGCCATTACTATTGTTAAGATTAACTCTCTAGAATTCTACTTTCAATGCTGTTGGAAGCTTGGGTATTTATAATCATTAAAGCATAGAGTGGTCAGACTAATATAGGCAGTTTCCCTATATAACATGCTCGGTTCAGTAATTTCCATGTATAGATGATACACTTCAGAACTTCCATACTTTCAAGATTGCCTTTCAATATATGCTCTGTTCAGTCCAATGGTAATCGGCTCAACAACAGTAGGCCCGGTGGTAGTTGGCATGGTAATGCTTGTTTGTTCGACAGTACTTTTCTTTGGTATTGCCTGGATTGGTGGTTTTTTGGTTCGGCATTAGTTTTGGTTTGGTAGGCAGTTGGTTCGGTGGTTCTCCAAGTGCCAAAAATATATCCATGTCATAGCTACAATATCAGATAAGAAAACTTGTTTGATACCTCTATTACCGAATAGGGCTTCTTGCCTCTTCGTTTGGGGTACTTAAACAATGTAATGATGCTCAACTACTCAATGCTTGTTGTTCTATCGGGATCAGATATAACCATTATGGATTGCTAGATTCGTGATTGGCAAAGCACAAATGCCGTAAATCTTAGGGATAGTCTACCACTGCTTAATGTTGGACGGTATACTAGATGATTGAAGGTGGTTGGATAAGGGTAAGATATCTCCTTGCTATTTAGAAGTGCTCCAGAGATTTGGTTAGACAAAATTTTGCAAGGTAGGGATTTGGTTAGGCAGTCCCTAAATCTCCAAGATTGTCTGCCATTATTGCTCATCCATCCTCCCCCTAGTTGTGCTAATCTATAAGGAATTTATTGGTGTGAGGATAGGTAGAGACCTGTTAGGTAGTAAATATTTAGGCAACAAATGGTTTGGTTCCTTACCAGATCATTTCTTTCGTTATACAAAAATAATGTATTTTCTAGGAATCGAACTCTAGACCTGTCTGTTGGAAGTGTGATTCACAACCACTTGAGCTGCACAAGTTGTTTCTCCACAACTTATTCATTTTAAGTTAGAATTGAATGAAACTTAGACCAATAGCTTCATATAGTTGGGTAGAATATTCCAATGCCTCTATGAATGTTCCATTTGCTTAAAGTAAGCAGTAGCTCTCCAAGATGGGGCCGAGTAAGTTAGTGGTGGACAAATTTTAAGATGATCATATCTTCCAATTTGTAGCTCGGATTGAGGTGCAATTTTAACCCAGATGCATGTCCTGACCTTAGGAATATTTTTCAGGTGCTTTGAGTATATTTTTAGACTATGCCAAACTTCCCCCTAATAATTCACCGTCCTATGTGATTACATGATGGCGCCTTTACTTTGCATTTTCCAATCGTTTCTACGCTCCATAGGGTCTTTTCTTATTCACCATGCAGTGGGCGAAAATGCCCACAACACTTGCCCCCTAAAGCATATTTTTGTACAATACAAATATCCTTTATTTCATCTAAAATCATCTTCTCTCTCATGCGATGGTTATCTCGAACCTCAAATATTTATATCCTTCTTCCCATTCTTTTGGTAATTTTTCCGCTGCTAGTACATTTTGGAGTGTTATTCACTCAAGGCAAAGCTTGTAAATTGTTTCAAGACATATTTTACCAGTACGGTGTTTGTTGGTCATGCTTTCTTGGTAGTATATTCATCTTGAGTGATTTCCCACAGGTTCTCATCTTTGTTCGTTAGGGAGTTATTCTCTCTAGTTCAACCTCCGTACCCTCGGGTCCCAAGTGCCACGTGTTGTCTATGAATGATCTGAATATATTGAGGTGTTCTAGGGAAAGGGATATACTATGTCTTCATGGTACGTGGACCCGAAGATGTAAATTTTGTTATGTTTACTTTAGCTTGGTTGATTAAGATGAGTAATCATGATGTATTTTTTTGTGACAATCGCTTAGGGATTCCACTGGTGACTCTTTCACCAATGCCATGCATGCTTGTATAGACCAATCTTCTATAAGTTTAGCCAAGTAAGTTGTTTCTGCTAAAGTTTTGAGCGTATGTTGATCATGTGCTTGTGCTATGAAGCTAATCTTCTTTTGATGTTTATGCATTGTTTCATCTGGTATTTACCTATGTCCATATTCTCATTTTCCTAGCTAGTAATCATGACATGTTTGTTCCACACAATAGCTATATTTGCTTATTCCATTAGCAACCTTTCCCATTGCTATTATGCATATTTGTATGGGATCAATCACCAACATCTGCAGTAGTTTAAGCACTTTCTGTGACTAATGCTTCCCTTGGCCCATACTTTATATTTTCGATTACGAATGCTTAAATAAGCGCATATGAATCTTATAAATTTTTCAAATGAAATCATTATACTTGACCATGATTAGTTGTGCATTGTGTTTGTAAAGTATCCTTGCTTATTCGTTAACTTGTTAGCAATCTTTATTGCTTCCTCACGAACTTGTATAGGGTCCATCATTGAAAGTTTGGCATGGTAAGCATACTGGTGAAGTAGTTATGCATTATTTTGTTAGCTTTTCCAGCAGCTCTTCCTTTGTCCCTAGCATATCCGCATAGGGTCGATCACTAGAAAGTTTGGCTAGATAAGCAATCTTTATAAATTCATACTCTATTACTTTGAAAGCTCTTTTGACAAGCTTCCCATCACTAACCCGTGTACCTGTGCAGGATCAATCACTATCAAGTTCAGCAAGGTAAGCAACATCTGATGGAATACCTTCTCATCGCTACCTTGCACAGGATCAATCACTACCAAGTTCGCTGAGGTGACCGATCTCTGGTGCAATGTCTTTGTAATATAGTCCCATAAGTTCATATTGGTTTCCAGTTTATTTATCTCGGGTTTGAGTGAGTTCATCCATACTGAAAGGTAAAAATAATTGCTATACCTAGATAAATAAGTCTAGAAGTCGATCGTCAACAATGAACTACCCAATCGGAGGTCATGTCCTGATCATGGGTTGATCTTGTTCGCAGTTGTTAGCTAAAGGTCTGGGGCTAATCGTCAATGGAAAACACCCAGTGAACATGGGATAATCTGACTCGCCATTATGGGCTAAAGTTTTAGGGTAGATCATCAACAGTAAAATACCCATTTCGTGATCATGTCCTGGTCAGGGGTAAATCTGGTCCATTATTGCCAGCTAAAGGTGTGGGGCCAATTGTCAATGGAAAACGCCCTATTGGTGATCATGTCTTAAACATGGGATGATCTGGCTCGCCAACGTTGGCTAAAGATTAGGGCCGATCGTCAACAGTGAACTACCCGTTTGGCGATCATGTCCTGATCATGGGTAAATCATGTTTACTATTGCCAGCCAAAGGTTTGAGGCTGATTGTCAATTAGAAACACCCAATTGAAGGTCATGTCCTGAACATGAGCTGATCTGGCTCACCATTGCCAGCCAAAGGTATGGGGCCAATCATCAATAGTGAACTACCCATTCCATGATCATGTCCTGATCATGGGTAAATCTGGTTCACTATTGACAGCTAAAGGATTAGGGTCGATCATCAATGGAAAACACCCAGTTGGTGGTCATGACATGACCATGGGCTGATTTGGTTCGCCATTATCGACCAAAGATTTGGGACCAATTATCAACAGTGAACTACCTGTTTCATGATCATGTCCTAATCATGGGTAAATCCAGTTCACTTTTGTCAGCCATGATTTGTCCAAGATTTTTGTGATGCACCGAAGTTGAGTTCCCTAATATGCAATGGCCTTGCCTATATGGTCCTAGAAATTGGAGACTTTATTTGTTATGGGATGGTTATTTATGTGGTGGTTTGGTAGCATTGATCATTTATCATGGTTTCACACACCATATCCATAGGGTTCAGTAAATCATGATAATAGACAACAAACCTATCCATATTCCAAGTAGTTGCAAAAGTCAATACCCAAAAATGAAATAGGGATTTTGACCATTCCATGTTTTCCTAGATACGACTCCTTTCATAATGATGAGAATTTAGGCTCTATTCCCTAGATCTCTGCTGATAAAATATAGTCCTTCCCAAACCAGGCTAGGTGCCTCTAACGAAGTGGAATATGAGCTTTAGCACTAAATCCCCTTGCTTGAGTGGGTGGTTTTCACCTTAGAGGTGTGTTGCTTGGCCATCCTTCACTTATGTGCCTCAACTTTTAAAGCAGCTTTAGAATGCCTTCCATCAATCAAATATAATGCCATATTTACCAATTCCTTATTCTCATTTGGGTTATAATGAACCCTCTTGTGTGATGGTCTTGCTATCTCCATCGGTAACATGACTTCTCATCCATAAGCCAAGGAGAATGGAGTATGCCCGGTCAATATCTTGAAAGAAGTGCAGTAGGCCAATAGTGCCAAAGGAAGCTTGTCCACCCATGTTCCTTTTACCTTTTCCAGCTGCTTCTTTATGACAGTCTTCAGAACCTTGTTAACCACTTCTACTTGTCTGTTAGCCTATGGGTATGCTAATGTTCTTCTTTATTCCATACGGCTAGTAGAAGTTGGTGAAATCTCTATCAAACTTGGCTAATGACACCTTAGTAAGTAGTTCAGTGATATGCATGAAAAAGTGCATATTTTTACTTCCATATTTAATCTACTTTTAGTTAAATAAATGAGCATATTAGGGTATTTTACATGTTTAAACAAAAATTCAAATTATTTTCAAATCATCATTTATTCATCTTCATTTGGGGGTAAAGTGGAATTTTTTTGTATGATTTAATTTGAGAAAATTTATTTGCGCATTTTGTTTTTTGTAGGAAATAGGGTGCAAATATGAAGAGGTTTCATGGATGAATGCATGCACACATGTTAAAGGCTAATGAAGAATGGAAATAAAAGAATTCATGCACCATGGAGGACCCCACATATCCACTACAATTTAGTCCATAATTAAAAGCACATGCACATGTTAATAGAGGCTTAAAGGCATGTTAGTGTAGATTAATTATTTTCCTAATGATTTCTTAGAGGTTATACTTTCTCAAGGGTATTTTAGGCAGTCCCCTAAAATACGAATGAGGTTTTTAAGCATGTATACATACCCTTTAAGTTTCATGTAACTATCTTCTTCTTTTTATGCAAGATTGTAGCCATAAAAGTTAAATAAAAATTTCTTTATGGCTTCTTAGCCTTGTTTTTACCTTCATGTAATTTTTTATTTCATGCTTACTTTTATTGCTCTTTTATTCTTTACTCTCATATTTACTCTGTGCTCCTTTATTTCATGTTAGTAGCATAGATTTTATTATTGTAATTAGTTTAGTTTTATTTCAAGCAAGTAGTTAGATCTCTTTTCTTGTAATTAGATATCATTTTACTTTTATGTTATGTTGAAACCATTTTATGTTAACATGTTTTCAAATATGAGTAGCTAAACTTCTTTAATTTAGGGGTAATGAAGCTCTCATGAAACAAATTAAATTAACATAATTATTTCATTTGTGATCTCTCATATGTGCTTAATGGAAAATATGAATGATGGTGGTTTATGTTTCTATTTTATTGAATTTTGATAGTCTATGTTGACATCTCAAATAGACTATACCTAATTCCATTTAAAACATAAACTATTTGATCATTTTCCTAAGTGATTTTGATAATGAAATTCAAACTAGAATCAAAATTTAGTGATTTATATTACTAATTAATAGTAAATAGATCATACTTAAAATAGATTTATTTATAATTATCGTGTCATTTTTATGAGTGTTGATAAGTGGGTTTGAATGGTGTGTTAGCGTTTGATGATTTAAGTTGTGCTACTTAATAGCACAAATAAATAATTTTTATAATAAACACATCTATCTTTTCTAATTAATATTTTAATAAAAGATTACAAGTGAATTTTGTGTTGATTTATATGAATGATTGGAAGTGGATTTGCTTCTAAATTGCTCCTTATTATCATATTTTTTTTCACATTTGCTCTAACTCATTATCTACAATTTTATAGTTTAAAACAAATTTCAAAAAACTTTGGGCTAATTTGAATGAGTTATATTGAAACTTAATTCTCTCTCTACGGATCGACCCGTATTCGCATATGTGCCACAATTGTACGCCGTGCGCTTGCAGTTTTAGAACGATAATATTTTAACGACGGTTTTCTAACTGATAAAAATTTCCGTCGTTATTCAGTAAGTTTTTGGCACCATTGCTGAGGATTGCAATTTTATTTTATTTTACTCTTTGAAAATTTTCTCTATAGTTCATTTATTCTATTTTATTTTATTTTTAGAGAAAAAGAAAAAGATCCAAAATAACACAAAACAAAGTTAAGTCAAATTTGCTTATGTTACCCAATGCCTTGACTCGGCTACATAGGGCAGATTACGAAGGCCAGACTCGACTAATGATAAGAAAGATGATCACGAGACAACAGCCACATAACCAAAATATAATGTCCGGGAAGTTGTATCTAGCCCAAGGTGAATTGGGTTAATAGATAGACAACCAAGGATGTCGGAACTATGGAGTTTAGTTTGGTTAGAATAGGGATTGGCATGGACATTGGGCGAACTGGGTGAGATATTGAGGGATCGACATACATTTAATATTGTAGGAGGTCGGCATAGTTACTTGGGATGGTTTGGGTGGGAATGTAGAGGGATCGTCATGACTTATAAAGCTAAAGGGTTCAGTGTGATGTGCTTGTGAAAGTGGGATCGGCATAATGAACTTGTGGGACATGGATCAGCATATTATGTTCAAGAGCTATGGGTCGGCATAATGTATTTGGGGGGAATGGACCAGCATGGTACCCTCAAAGGATAAGGAATGACATGATATGGTTCGTACGATATGGATCGGCAGGGAATGACTCGTGAAGTATGGATCGACATATATAGGGGAATCAAGAGGGATTAGCATATCCTAGACCAAGCCAAGAATGGAATTGAAATATTGTAAGAACTTAAGCTCCACAAGTCCAAGCATTATGATATTCAAAGCACCATCATTATAGACCATAAGAGAGCTACCATAGGGACCGCTAGCCCAAACTCGACTCATGGAGGGATAGGTACCGATTCTTGTCCATAGAGAGTTGAGCCTAGCCCTTCCTACGGTAGGCCCGTATGGTGGAGGAGGTCTTGTTGCCGAAGTTTGAGTTAGAATGGAGGCCGCCTTCATCTATAAATATAGACACAGGTGGCCATTCTATGGACTCTTACGCTCTTGGTTAAACTTTGCCATTATTATTACTAACTTCCTCCATTCTTTTCTGATCTCTTGCTATTTCTTGCAGTTTTTAATTGTAATCAAGTGAATTGAGAAGCAAGAAAG
This sequence comes from Allium cepa, assembly GCA_030765085.1. NCBI lineage: Eukaryota > Viridiplantae > Streptophyta > Magnoliopsida > Asparagales > Amaryllidaceae > Allium > Allium cepa. The sequence goes on from CM060941.1 coordinate 517,820,382, forward strand.
ATAATATTCAATGTGGACATAGGCAACCAATGCCGAACCAATATAAACCTTGTTGTTTTTGCTTTCTACTGGGTTTCTTCGATATTTTGTGATTCTCCCATGTTTTCATTTAATTTCTTTATTTATTCCACCACTTAAATCTGTTCTTGGGCGTTTTTGGTTAATTTGATTGCTAACATTTTAGTGCTGTCATAGAGAGCGTTGATTCTCAAGCTGTTAGATCACCTTTGCTCCTACTGGATTGAGAAAATCCCAAAAAGTACATCTAGGTTCATCTTCAGAAGCTTGTAGATACCATTCAGATTTATCATGATCCAAGAAAAGAAATTTAGAATGGTAAGTCACACCAGATCTACTTTCCAGAATGTTGATGCCCATGAAACGCCAGTGTCCAACAAGGGGGTCCAAGCAACCAACCTGCTAAAGTGAATGTGGAGCGTGCTGTAGTCTAGAACCCCATTGATTCCATAACTGGAACTGAATTTATTGACTTGAGGAGATAGCCGATGGAAAGTCATAGGCATTTAAATGAGCAAATCCAGGTTATTGCCAACTTGATGAACTAGTTTTCTTAAAAGCAGCGCCAAAGCGCCAGAAGGGATCTCGCTTCTTACTCAATGTATGATAGTTCAACTTCGTCAGACGAACACCACTAGCGAAGGCATCGCAGAGTTGAAGCAGCACGAGCAGGGACATCGGACCAACACTTGGTAGACCACCATGGGCTACTAAGACGGCTCGGTGTCGATCCCTCCCTAGGGGTCGGTACCTATACCTCAACCCGAGAATGGATCCTCAACTGCAACTAGGTGGTCATACTCGACTTGGATCTACGAACTTGGATACTAGATTACGTTTGGATGCTGATCAACTACCTCTCCGGAATGATAATGAAGTGAATGCTCAGAATACACATCAGGAGGATGATAGGCCATAGAGGCGTGAAATGGCCTGGAGACACCGACCAGAACATTCACGCGAGGTAGAGCACGACCACCACTTGGTGCCACCTATCCAGACACCTGACTTATCAGCACTGGTCATGTAGTTGGTGAGGGAAAACTAAGGCTTGACAAATGATGATTGGGGAGTCTTTAGAAAGCACACCCCATTTACCGATAGTATTTTACATATGGAGTACCCTAGAAGGTTTAACATGCCTATGGTGCCTGCTTATAAAGGTAAAACAGACCCGAGGCAGCATATCATGAGGTACGAATGGTTGATTGACTCGGCAAGGAAAAATGATGCCAGCAAATGTAGATGCTTCCTTATAACTCTCTCAAGGATTGCCACAATGTGGTTCACAAGATTGCCCCGATGACCAATCTCAAGATTCGACGAACTGACAATAAAGTTTGTGGAGCAGTTCAGGATCCATGCTACTTGCCCTAAAGATGTGATGTCATTATCGAGTGTAATCTAAGTTCCGAGGGAATCACTAAAGAGCTATTCGTAGAGATTTCATGTTGCATCCATTGAAGTCAGTAACCTAAATGATCGTGCAATACTCATAACTATGACGAGAGGGGTCGAGCCAAAATCCGAATTCAATGATTGGCTAGCTGGAAAACTGCTGGCTACTCTGGAATGTTTCTATTCAAAGGCGGCCCAGTTCATGAGAAAGGGGGAAGCTAGGTTGTCTAGGAAGAGTAATGCCCCTGGGTCCAGTGGGGAAGTAGTGCAAAGCAATATCGCGATAAAGCAGTCTAACGAGAGTTCTAGAAAGGTACATGTCAATGCTTGAAAAAAGATGAATCAATAGAAAAGAAGTGGAGAAGGGAAACGTGACCGGAAGAGGGAGCCTGGAAGGCCAAGGTCCAAGTTTCCTATGTATGACAGCTATACACCTTTGAATGCATACCCGGAGAACATTTATCTATCCGCCAGTAGTAATTTTCAATATAAGAAGCCACGTTCGAAAGGATTGATGGAGGCAAAAAAGCAAACCAAGAAGTACTAACGGTTTCATGAATGTTATGGACACAATACGTACGAGTGTAGGCATCTCTAGGATGCCATTGAGAAATTGATTCGGGAGAAAAAGTTGCAGCAGTTTGTTAAAAATCCACAGGATGGCGGACGGGGAGTCAGACCCCAATAGAGGGCAGGCTCCGCGTAGGGCTAAGGAGCCTGCACGGACCGGTGGAAGGTTGGTAATAAACATGATAGTTGGTGGATCGCATCCTGTAGACAGAAGTTGGCAGTAAATGGAGCGCTATGGTAGTTCAATGAGACATGTGGATTCCGAATATTATTCGATTACGAAGGATGGATGGAACTCCAACCAAGCAACAGCCTACAACAACGGATGATATAACATTCAGAAGTAGGGATGTCGATAGAGTAGAGGCCCCTATTATTGATCTGATGGTTATCTCAGCCAAGATTGGCCTCGCTCTGAGGAGAAGAATTTTGATCGATTGTGGAAGCTCTGTGAACATTATCTCTAAGAAGGCGTACGATCAAATGATGATGGAGGCTAAGGATTTGAAATCGTCTAAAGCTTTACACATGGTTTCAATGGTGTGGCTATCGAGGCAGTTGGTTAGTAGAACTTCCGGTCGAATCAGGAGAAGTGAACGTAGGAGGGTGTGGATCATACCGTTCATTGTTTTGGATGTTGATTCACCATACAATGTTTTTCTAGGCCATCCAGTCCTGGTTGAATTTTGTGCAGCTCTTGCCCCATAGTGTTTAATGTTAAAATTGCCGACTAATAACGAAGTTGGTGTTATGCATGGTGATCGGGCGACTGGACATGCCTGTTCTGTGGCTGAGTTGAGAGAGGCTCGGCAAAAAGAGAAGGGAAAGGGTCTGGACAAGTATGTCTGCATCCAAGTTACTGAAGGTTGAAAAATGACGCCTAAGTCTAGGCTTGGGCACCACAGTTAGTTATATAGAGATAAAAATCCAAGGGATGATGTGGAGGATCCCAAGGAGACTAAGGCAGCACTGGTAGAGTTAACGATTGATATTACAGTCAACCACGACGACCCATCATGGGTGTTGAAGATAGGGTCGCAGCTGAGCCCTTCGATGATGAGAGAACTTACTAATTTCCTTCGAACGAACCTTGAAATATTCACTTGGACTCATTTTGACATGTCTGGGATCTCGCCTGCCATCATAAGCAATGCATTAAATATTGATCTGAAATATGTCCCAGTGAAACAGAAAAGATGGGGCATGGATCTGGATAGATCTATCACTCATAAAGAGGAGGTGGATAAATTTAAATTCAATGGGTTTATCTGCAACGCCCTCTATCCCGAATAGATATCTAACCCCGTGCCAGTGAAGAAGGCAAATGGGAAGTGGAGAACGTGTATTGACTATTAAGACCTGAATAAGGGATGCCCTAAATAAAGTTTTCCCCGGCCAAGAATTGATCAACTAGTTGATTCAATTATAAGGCACGAATTGTTGTCATTTATGGATGTGTACTCAGGGTATAACCAAATCCTGATGCACGTCCCAGATCAGGAACAAACTAGTTTCGCATGGATGGTTGGCTATATTGTTACAAGCGATGCCATTCAGATTAAAGAACACTAGAGCGACCTATCAACGTCTAGTTAACCGAATTTTTAAGGATCGGATTGGGAGGAAGACGGAAGCCTTTGTGGATGATATAATTGTGAAGTCACAACAATCAAATGACCACATTCAAGACATAGTGGAAGTGTTCAATATCCTTTGATTCTATAGCATCAAAATCAATCCTTTGAAGTGCCATTTGGTGTTGCTTCGGGGAAGTTCTTGGGCTTTATTGTCAACACTCGAGGAATTGAAGTTAATCCAAAAAATATTCAAGCCATTTAGTATATGCAATCACTTAGAACCATAAAGCAAGTGCATAGTTTGAACGGGAAGATCATTGCTTTGAGTCTGTTCATCTCCTGGGCAACTGATCATTCCATTCTTTGATTTGATAATGAAAGGGAAGAGGAATTTCGAATGGACGAAAGGTTGTGAAGATGCATTCCGAGCTTTGCTGGATCATCCGAAGAGACCCCTTGTTTTGTCAAATCCGCTAAACCACGAGGAGTTGTATATTTACTTAGTTGTATCGTCATATGCCATAAGTGCTACCCTAATTCGTGAGGAGAACCGGATTCAAAGACCGGTGTATTACGTCAGTAAATGATTAAAGGTGGTAAAAAGAAACTACCTGAAAATAGAGAAACTGGCATACTGTATGGTGATGGCATCGCGCAAGATTCACTCGTATTTCTAGGCCCATCCAATCAACGTGTATACCGACCAGCCATTGTGGCAGGTTCTACAATGACCCAAGACGTCTAGAAGGTTACTTAAATAGAAAATCGAGCACCGCCAGTTCGACATTACATAATTACCGCGAAGAGCTATTCAGGGGCGAGCATTGGCAGACTTCATAGCGGAGTTTACCATGCAGGATGGTCCCTTAGATAATGGAGTAATCCCTATTGTATGATGGAAGATGTACACTGATGGAGCATCTAACGATCATTGTCTGGAGTTAGGATTGTTCTTATAACCCTTGAGAACTGGTCAATTTGCTATGCTCTGAAGTTGATTTTCCTGCTACTAATAACGAAGCTGAATATGAAGCGTTGATCGCTGGGCTAAAACTTGTTAGGGAGCTCAGAGTAAAGTCTCTTGAAATCTTTTGTGACTTACAACTAGTGGTATATCGGGTAAGGGAAGATTATCAGGTTAATGGACAATGACTTGCCCTGTATCTTACCCGAGTTCAGGAGCTGTTGGTGGATATCGAATACCATGACATCTTGCATATCCTGCGTGAGCAGAACAAAGAAGCCGATTCACTGGCAATGCTCGTGAGTACTGGTGATGTGCAATAGATGGGATTTGTTCCAGTCGAGACATTACATACCCCAAGTATAAATACGATGGAGGTTGACTGAGTACTGGAAGCGGAGCCCGAGAGGGAATCCTGGAAGACACCATTTAAAGAATACCTATTGCATGGAATCTTGCTAGAGAAGTGAAATGAAAAATGTCAAATCCTTCGCAAAGCTTCACGGTATATTATGCAGGAAGCGACTATGTATAAAATGGGTTTTCCATCTACTTACTTCGTTGTATCGCCCACGACAATATAAAACATTCCTTGAAAGAAATCCATGAGAGGGAATATGGCAATCACACTGGGGAGCAAACATTAGCAAAAAAGCTTTTGGAGAAGACTGGAGGCTAGTGGGTGGATGAGATTCCTACGGCACTTTGGGCCTACAGGACCACTCACAAGTCCACGATTGGCCATACCCCATTTCCTTTTGCTTATAGAGCCGAAGCAATTATTCTAGTAGAACTCGAAGTCCCTTCTCATCGATTAACTTACTACGATCTCAGAACAAACCAAAATCACTTATTGGAATCATTGGACTTTATCGATGAGAAGTGCGAGGAGGACAATTTGAGAGCAGTCGCACACCGACATCGAATCACCCGATAATATACTATAAAAGTCCGATTGAGAAAATTTGAAGTTGGCGACCTTGTCCTGAATTGGATTTTCCCAGTCTCGTCACACATGAACCCTACATTGGAAGGACCAAACATCATTGAGCAGAGGCTTAGAGAAGGGACTCTGAAGCTAGCGACTGTTGATGGCACGACACTTCCAAGAGCATGGAATAGCGAGCATTTACGGTGCTATTTCACCTAGACTATTTTTTTTATATTTCAGTACTAGTTACTTTCGACATTTTCTTTGGTGTTTGACCTTTTTAATGTGTAATAAGATGAGTTATTCTGTTCCCTTTCATATGATGAATAAAATCTTGAAGCTCCTTTGCATAACCTACTGTTATTCCATTTTACGCTAAATATGCATTGGAACTAATGGATATCGATATCTGTGATGTCTGAACAGATTCATGAAGTTTACAGTGGATCAATCATACCAATCCCCGATGGGATCGAATGAGTTGTGCTTTGTAAGTTTTCTCGGTTGGCGATTCCTGTAGACGAATCAATGAACGAAGCTCACAATAAGGAACAAAGGTTGCCGACGTTGAGAGAACGACAAAAACTCTAAGTCCCTGATTATGGACTAGAGTACTCTAAGTCTCAGACTGCGAACTAGAGCATAAACAATTCAGGCAGAAACACGCTGCCAACGACAATAGTTCTAAGTGCCTGACTATGGACTAGAAAACTTTAAGTCCATGACCGCGAAGAAAAAAACTCTAAGTCCCCGACTACGGACTAGAGTATAAACCATTCAGGAGGAAACACGACTACCCATGACAAAAATTCTAAGTCCTTGACCGTGGACCAGAAAACTCTAAGTCCCCGACTATGGATTAGAGCATAAACCATTTAGTCGGAAACACGACTGTCCACGACAAAAACTCTAAGCCCTTAACTGCGGACTAGAAAATTCCAAGTCCCTACCTACGGACTAGAAAATTCCAAGTCCCTAACTACGGAATAGAAAACTCTAAGTCCTCGACTGCGAACTAGAGTATAAACCATTTGAGTGGAAACACGACTGCTCAAGATAAAATTCTAAGTCTACGAATGCGGACTAGAAAATTCCAAGTCCCTGACTACAGACAAGAAGACTCTAAGTCCCCGATTACAGACTAGAGTATAAACCATTCAGATAGAAACACGACTGCCCATGACAAAAAATTCTAAGTCCCCGACTACGGACTAGAAAATTCTAAGTCCCCGACTGCAGAAAAAAACTCTAAGTCCCCAACTGCGGACTGGAGTATAAATCATTCAACAAAAAAACATCTGCCACAGATGGAAACATGAATCCCACAACGAAAACTCTAAGTCTTCAGAGAATGGATGAGAGTATAAGTGATTGGGATAGAGCTGACCATCTACGAATAATTCTAGGTCCTTAGACTACAACTAACTTGAAAACTCAATGGGTGGACGGATGGATTTTGACATTTCTCTATCCCACGAATTCCGATCTTAACGAAGGAAGAGACTTGAACTGTTAGTAGTAAGACATAATCGTTCGTTATAGTTCTAGCTGAGCATTGCTTACGACTTAAGATGGCGTCTACAGAGAGGCTTTGAGATGGAGATTGTGAATCATTAACGAGACTAGTGAAAATTATTACAAATACATGAAATGGGAAGTAATTACTCTACTGTTGAAGTAATAATTCACGTGATGATTAATCAAAAAACAAAAACTTTTATTCATTATCTCAAAAATTCATTAAAAGTTATTCAAAAGTTCGAGATCCATGCCCGTACACCTACTACTAGAAAAAGAAACACACGTCTAACTAATCCAATCTATATACAATAGCACAAAACACTAACTATTTCTTCGATTGCTTCTCCTTCTTTGGTTTTTAGTTGAATCAGTTGAGCGTCTTTTCCAAGACCCTTTGCTGCCCTTAGTGGAGACGCTTGAAGAAGAAGGAGGAATTTCAATAGGAATTTTCCCGCCGGATGGAATGACCTGCAAAGGTGCAGGAATAGGATCTTTGGCTGCGACCTCAACGAGTTCCGTTTCAACTTTGCACTTCGATCTCTCTTCCTCTTCAATCTGCTCCTTTATACTGCTTTTGGAAGTGTGCTCTAAGGCGCCTGTGATCACTACATCGTCCTACTCCTCGCCAAGGATAGGTCCTCTAGCTTATCCTCCTCGAGTGCATCAATGACTTGAGCATCGGGCCCCGGAATATCTGCAGCAACCAAAGCCTCGGCTACTTCCCCTCGTTGCTCCATGGCTACATCACGCCTAGGAGTTTGCTCTAGACTGGGATGACCTACAAAAGTTAGTTAAAGCACAGACATTAGTCAACAATCGTTATGTACCAAAAATAAAAAATGACTGAATTCAAGGAAATTCTATGCTATACTAGTATCCGGTTGGCTCTTATTGGTCATTGGAGTGCTCCCTTCGAGAATGGGAGATAGCATTTGTGGACCAAGGCCAGGTCTGTCCAGATCATAGATGATATGTTGCTCTATAGGCTGAGAAGACGATGTTACGACCATTTGAGTAGGAGAAGGATCCTTGAGATCGGTTCCAGAGGACTCAGCGATGTCCTCTCCTTCTTTGTCAGGGGTAGGAGCCTTAGAGAACCGAAGCTTCGCAGCGGCCAGGTTAGACGGCTCATTACCTAGGAGCATTTCTTACATGAGTGCCTCTTCATTAAGCTCTGCCACTTATAGCCTTTCCTTCTTGATTTTGGTGATAAGCTCCCAGGCTTCTGCGAGTGATTCAAGGTAGCCTTGGCCTAGAAAAGTCAAGTCGTGACGAAGAAGAACTTTGTCGTTGTAACAACCCTAGATTTTTATGTATATTTTAATTTTGACTTTATTTAATTTTGAAATTATTTTAAACTTGTTTCATTTCAAACATGTCATTTTTAAATATAAACTTTGATTATTATGTGAATTATAATTCCAAATGGTATAAATTGAATATTTTCCTGAAATGTTGATTTGGGTCAAAATTTGATTTTTAAATTTCAAATTTAAATATTTAAATTCTTAAATTTTATATTTTATTATGAAAATAGATTTAATTACTTGAATACCACTTTTCGTTTGTTGAAAACGGATATAAACTGTGAAAGTTATGTATATTTCAATATTGAGTGCAATTTGTTTTATTTAGCAATTTTGTCTATTTTAAATTATAAAATTATATTTTCTTTGTCATATTTTATTTTAATATGTGTTAATATGTTATTTTATGTATAATTTTGTCTTATAATATTTTTTAAAATGAAGTAAATAATTTTCCAAAGCCATTGGTAATTTTCTTGTAATTTTTAAGTCCTGTTTGCTATTTTTAAACAATTTCTTTATTCCTTTTCTATTTTTCTCCAATTTAATTATTTATTTTATTTTGGAAATGATAAATAAATTATTATTTTTTCAAATTTTCACTTTATAATATTTTTAAAATGAAGTGGATATTTTTCAAGACTAGTAGTGATTTATTTGTAATTTTTGGACACTGTTTTGTATTTTTAAGTAATTTCTTTCATTCTTTTTATATTTTCTTTAAAATTATTATTTATTTATTTATTTATATTTTTACATGGTTTCGGTTTGTAAAGTATATTTATGAGTTATTTTGTTTATATAAAATTAAAAATAAGTTGAAATTTGAAGAGACTTAACTTTATAACTTGAGACTTTTCATTAGCCAAGACTCTTCATTTTCCACGACTTTTCATTTGCTTTGTTGTTTGGCCGTACACTTCATTCTTTGGCCGTGAGTTTTATTGAATTTTTTCACGTGAATTTCCATCTCATCTCCATTCATTTTCACGGCTAAGAAAAGATGGGTAATGGCTTCCTCCTTTTATCACCTTTTCTTCTTCTTTTTTTCCATTGCTTTGCTTGATTTTGCCTTGCTTCTCTTGCTTTGCTCGGCCTTACACCTCCACCATCTCCTCCAACGACCACCACCACTTCCTTACCCACATCGACCACAGCAAAACTCCTTCCTCCTCTGACCAATACAAGCCTTGCCTCTCCCCTTGACAAAAACTCCACCAAAAGCATTACAAAACCCTTAAAACAATGTTAGCCTAGCCTAGTTCCTCCACCACCTTCACATATTACCTTGGCCACCACCTCTAGCCGCCACTACCACCTTGTTACCACCACTACACATCACCTTTTCCTCTGTACAGATTTGAAGCATGAAAGGCCGATCCAAACCCCATGGCCGAGCCCAAAAGTGGTGCCAAAACCTCACTATTTTTGCCTAGCCTCTTCACATTCCTACCTTGTAACTTCCCTCCATGTTCATGCTTGTAGCCGTGCATTCTTGAACCCAAATTCATGCCTAAACATGTCCAAACCTGAGCTAAACCAAGCCCTAGGCCAAGCATGTGTTGTAGGAAACAAGGAAAAAAGCATCCAATGCAATATTGCTTTTCATTTCAAAGTTATTTCTATTAGATGTCGTATTGAATTTATAATTTATATTTGTCTTGTTTATGGATTGTGTACAAGATCTCTAGCTTGGTTCTTCCCTCACGTGAATCCGAATTCGTGTTATCATGCCTTCTGGATATTTGTTTGTGTGCTTTGTCATGTAATCTCCAGCTTGAAACATGTGAGTTATTCTCACCAGACAATCTGTACCTGTATAACTGATAAACCGACACCACTTGAATCTGTAAATGTATTTCATCCTGTTATAACTACTATATTATGATCATATGATGTCTACACCTATTATTGCACCTGTTATATCACATGTTACTATTATATTATACTACTATGTTATTTATATCAGTTATCACCATTGCAAGTTCCATGTATATTAGAATCACTATGGGTTGAAATGATACATACCCGAATGGACTTTAGAATAAGAGAAAATCGTTATGGGCTGAAATGATAGGCCTGAATGATTTTCAATTATTTTCATTTACTTAGGATTGCGGGTTTGAAATGATCAAACCCGGGTTTTCTTTGTAAATTACGGGTTGAAATGATATATTACCCGTATCACTTTACCTAGGCTAGAAAATGTAATACAGACCCGTTGTTAAAATACGTTTTCTAAAAATTTTAAAATATTTTAGAAATTTAAATATTATAATATTTTGATTTAAATTTGATTAAAAATGATTTTTGTAAAGCATTATTGATTTTCTAAAAATTCATAAGTGAAATAAATAAATGGTAAAGTTAGAAAATCTGAAATGTAAGTTATTTTGGAAATTAATTTGGTGATAAATGGAATTTAAATTAAATATGATAAATTTATGATATTTTGAATTAAATGAATTTAAAATGATTTTATAATATACTAATGATTTTTGAATAAAGTTAAAATGTGAAATGAATGAATATTTAAGTTGAAATTTTGAAATATAACTAAAATTGGAAATTTGTGAATTTGGCTTAAAAGTGAATTTTTAAGTTAAGTGAATAAAAATGAAATTAAGTTATATTTGAAAATTTTAAACTTAAGTGTTAAATTAAATTAAATTTAATGAATTTAATGTTGGAATTTAATAAATGAATTATTATTAAATATTGATTTTTGAAATGAAATTTAACTTTATAAATCGTGAATATAAGGGTATTTGAATAATTGTTTTATAAGTGAAAATATGTGATTTTATAAGTTAAAAATGATTTAAATAAAAGTATAATTGTTTTTGAAATTATATTGAATATTTGAAGCTAATTAACAGCATTTTTAAAATGCTGTCTTTTGTTAAATTGAACTGTTTTGAATGTAACTTTCCGTAGCATTTTCTAAATGCTACGAAAGGTGAATTTTCACTGTTTTGACAAACTTAAGTGAATGAATGAACTTTGAAAATTTTAAATTTTTGGAAATTTAATAATATAATTATTAAATATAATAACTTCATTTTAATGATTTAAAATGAAGTAATTTGTTTCGAAATATAAACTATTTTGAAATGTGTTTTGAAATGGTATTTAAATTAAATAAAAATGAATGTGGTTTGAAAGATATGATATTTTGAAATGGATTTTGAATGATACTAAATTTTTAAATGATATTTGATTTCGAAGTATGAAATACCATATTGAAATTTTAACCACGGGATGTATTTAATTTATAGTTTAACTGATTCTTAAAGGATGGGCGATCCCAAGCATCATTTAAGTTATTATGCATTTCTACTGCAGCTCACTTGAGTTGGTTTACATTATATAAGTATATATTGTCCTGACTTGAGTGTTTTGTGTTTTACTTTACGCTCGGTCAGCCTGAGTATTCACAGCTTTGGATTCTCTTTCTGGAGCTGGTCTTTGCTGGAGTTTCTGCTTATCTACATTTATATCTACTTTCTGTTTCAGCTGTTCTAGTTTATCTCATGTATTAGTGAACTTCTATGTATTTGGGATTTCTATTATGTTGTTTTCATACTATATTATGTATTTGGTTTGAGACTCTGCCGTAGTAGCTTCATGAACTACTATGTATTTTATATTCCGCTGCGAGTTATTCTGATATTTCTGTGTCTGTGATTCTATGATTGTATTTCATTTGCTCCAAATTTATTTAGAATGCGGTATTTTGAGCAATTCAAGTCCGGCGTGTTGTCTGCCTATGCACTTACAATGGATACAAATTGCTGAAAATATTGGGTCGTTACAGTTGGTATCGGAGCTTTGGTTTTAGGCAGCCTGCGGAGCAAAAGCTCATTAGAGATAGGGTAGAAATACCCTAAAATGAGTGACATCAATCTCAGAATCCTTTCTTTGTGAGAGAACATATTTTCGAAGTACAAAATAATTTCCAAATGTTTTTAAAGTATTTTCAATGATTATTTTTGGTATAAAATTTTTCTTATTTTGAAATCAAGATTTTCTAAACTTCATCCTTTCTGTATCCACCTTGTTAGAAATCTTTTGGTTAGGGTTCTTATCGGTTTGGATTCCTTGAACTTTGGAACGCTTCCACTTGTTCTGAAATCTAGTCTTGTCTTCCCTATTTTATCCATTTTAGACTTTGGAGCATTCCATAGCTCCAATTTGGAATGACCTCTCTCAAGATTGGTGGTTCCGTAAATCTTCGAATGATTTGTAAAGGGGTGAAACTCCTTTACAATTAGCATTGATTCACCGCAGATTTCTGTATCCTCGGTTTACGATGCTATCTATCTCCTGCTCTACTCGGATTCTATCTCTGGCGATCGAATGTCGATTTGCCTTAGATTTCTGCATTTATTATATTCCTAAAGTCACGATTGACCGGTTAAGGTTGCCCGTGATTTATATATGCTTATCCATCTTCTATTCGGTAATAAAATTATCTCATCTTTGTTCGAGCTTATCTTCGAACTAGAACTCTATTTGATTAGAGTTCCTCTAAATTGAATATCTGTTTGTTGGAAATTCATCCTTGAATCCCTTGAAAATTTGTGTTTGGTTGTATTTTGGAATTGTGCATATATTAAAATTATTATTTTAATAAGGATGGCCCAGTTTTATATATAAAAGTAAAATGTTTTCGATACAGATTTTACATCCTTTTAAAAAAAATGAATGAAAATTTGAAGCTTTGAAAGGATTTGAAATTTTGAAAATTCATGAGAAATTTAAAGTTATATAAAATGATTTATAACTGAAAGGTTTTGAATTTGAATTTCGAGGAATCGAACTCCGATGTTTTGAAATCGGTTTTAAGATTTTGGAAAATATATAATAATAATATGATTTAAAAATATTTTCTGAATAAGAAAAGTTTCAAATGTATTCGAACTAATTCCAATGATTTCGAAGAGATTTCAAAGAAGCTTCAAGAAATTAAAAGTCCAGAACCCACTTATGTCGTTGGAAAATAATTTCGGTGATGAACGCATGCATCATCGACATTGATTTTCGAGTTTCTAAGTGGGGGAGAGGCCACTCTAGTAGCTTTGCTATGCGAGTGATTTTGTGCAACAAATTTTGATTTTAGATTTTTGAAGTATGGTTTGAAATTATAAAGATACACACACACACACATACACATTTGAAATGATTTAAAGTAAGCCGATGTTCAGTCCTCGAGATTCAGATTTGTTTTGGTATAACCTGTCTTTTGAAATTTTATTTACTGATTTGTTGTTGATTTCCAACTCTTGGATTGAAAACATGATTTCTTCGACTATTTTGAAGGTTCGAGCACTTCCAAATCAAGGTTAACTTTTCAAAGCTAAGAAATTTTGAAAGTTATAAGGTATTTGATAAAGAATATAAGTTTAGTTTGTATGTTTCAAGTATGAAATAATATGATTTGTATAAGTTGAAACTGTTTTGTTAAGTAAATAAATAAGACTATTTTGAATTATACTAATATGAAATTTAGTTTTGAAATGTTTTGGATAAAAATTAGTCTTCAAATGTTTGAGAAAATTTGGCTTTAAATGTTTTAACTTAGTAACATCTTTATGAAACTATTTATTTAACAAGTTGGAATAGATACACAAGTTGTACGTATGCTGTTTTATTCGCATAAATAATTTGATCCAAGTTTGAGTACACAAGTTCGAGGTGAATTACACCATTTCGTGTTAGGATTTTTCATTTGATTCTTGATGGCGAATATTTGGTATGGATTTTGGGCTTGATTCTAGAATTCTCTATCATAGTAGATTGCTATGCAAGGAGACTGATGGCTTCTAGTCGAGAAACCATATCGAAGTCCGTATTAGGGAAGTCGAGTGGACAATACTAGTTCGAAAGCGAACTTGTGTGATCGAGCGAGGGATTGAATGTAATGTTGCGAAATGATGACATATGTACATATTATATCCTAATATCATTGGTATATTTGATGCTGAAGTTGAAAGTTGTTGGGTTGGATATCTTTGTAATTTAATTGGAATTTTTCTTTTATGAAAAACTACTATCAAATTTAAAACCATTTTTCAAAACTAATTTTCTTTTATTCTTCTTAAACTAACTGTTTTATTCTATTTTTCATACAAACTATTTTATATAAAAAACTATTCTTAATTAAAAATCTTTTAGCAAGCAAAGATGTTCAATCCCATATGGCTTTTCATGAAGCGAAATTTATTTTTTGAAAATTTTGATCCTTATGTAAGATAATCTTTGTGTAAGTATAAGATGATTTTGAAACCATTGATTTTGATAAATGAATATTTGAAATTTGTATTAGCATGAAAGGATATTTGGTTTACTTGTAGTTTGAGTTTATTTAAAAATAATAATGGATTTATGAAATACATATTTCAACACTAAGTAATAATGAAGAAAAATTTGAGATATATGAAATTATAAAATTTAGTTTTGAAATATGGTATATTTAAGCCTTGAAACATATTTAAGATTTAATAGTTTATTTTGTAAATAAAATCTATATTTGGAATTTTATAATATTTGAAATGTTTTGTTGGAAAACTAAATTGAATTGAAACTGATGGTTTGAATTTAGTTAAAATTGGAAATTTTAGATTTGGGTTTAATTGAATTAATTTGTGAAATGTAAAGAACTAAAGGAATGTTTTATGATTTCAAATGTATGATTTCGAAAAGATATGATTTTCAAAGTGTAAGGATTTCAAGTATTTTGGTTTAGAAAGATTTATAGCTTTGAAAGTATTATGATTTTTTTGAAAGTGAATATATGTTTGAAATGGAAATGAATTTGTTTGACCTAAATTTTGTTGATCTGGAAATTTGGATTATTTTCTAAATCTATGTTTTAAGAAACTTTGAAACTGAATATATGTAATTTGGAAGAAATGATTGGTGAAATCATATATGATTTTGAAACTGAATTGATATTGAATGGTTTAAAATTGTGAACCTTGATTTACTAAATACTTGATTTGGGAGTTATCGAACTTATATAAAATGATTTGTATAAGTATGAAATTGATTTGAAACTGTTGATTTGAAACTGTTGATTCGAAAAGGTACTCAATTTGTAAAGTGAAATCTTATATAATCAAAGTCTATATAAGTGTGATTTGATATACTATTGATTTTGGAAAGTATTCGATTTGAAATGAAATCTTATATGTAATGGGCTTTACATAAGTATGATATTTGAAAGTGATTTTGAAAGGTACTACATGATACATATTTTCGAAGTAAAGATATGGAAAGTGCCTTCTGCTTGATATCCACTTTGTGGCCACATTGTGGATTCATTCTATCGATATTATTCTCTCTCTATTTTGGGTTTTCCGGATATGATACTCGAGTGTCCATCAAATTCCATGGCGATCTCCATGGTCTTACGAGTGCGACTGCATAGCGCAACTGCCTGGCTAAGCTGGCCTAGGGGTACGGATTGTTTCCTGAGGGATCCAGGCGTAACCATCGTGTATCCTACACTCTATGTAAGTCGCATTAGTAGCAAAACTGCCTGACTGAGATGGCCCAGGGGTACGGATTGTTTCCTGGGGGATCCGGGCATAACCATTGTGTATCCTGCACTCTACTAGTCATCATGGCGTAACTCACAGAGCTGAGAAAGCTTAAGGATACAGATTGTTTCCTGGGGGATCCAGGCGTAACCATTGTGTATCTGCGATCCATGGTTAGACAACTGTTTCAGTCTGGTTGATTTGTTTGGATTGTACTTTTCATATCTGTTTTTAAAAGTGCTTTCAGTATTTTCACCGGGTGTTGAAACAAATCTACCAAGTACCTGGAGAATTCTAGCTTTGCGCCTGATCAACGCATAGCCAGAGTCTACAGAAACGAAAGTAAACTTGTTAAGACATCGAGTTATAAAAGCATTTTGGTAAAGTATTTTATAAAGGATATTTTGATCATTTATGTAAAAAAAATTAAATATTGATTATTCGAACTATCAAATTTGAATCAAATGACTATTTATCATATTATAAATGTTTAAAATGTTGTAAATATAAAATTTTAAATTGAAATGCATATAGTTTTAAAATAATGGTTCATCCATGTCTTTCAACCTGCTTTCTCTCCTAGCTATTTTTTCCCTACCTTCTTTTGAGGATGTCTTCCAACCTATTGTTCTTTGTTGTTGTTTCTCCGCTTCCTTCCTTTTCGAGGACGTAAAGATTTGAGTGGAGGAGAGTGTAACAACCCTAGTTTTTATGTATATTTTAGTTTTGACTTTATTTCATTTTTAAATTATTTTAAACTTATTTCATTTCAAACATTTCATTTTTAAATATAAACTTTGATTATTATGTGAATTATAATTCCAAATGGTATAAATTGAATATTTTCCTGAAATGTTGATTTTGGTCAATTTAGGTCAAACTTTGGATTTTAAATTTCAAATTTAAATATTTAAATTCTTAAATTTTATCTTTTATTATGAAAATAGATTTAATTACTTGAATACTGCTTTTTGTTTCGTTGAAAACGGATATAAACTGTGAAAGTTATGTATATTTCAATATTGAGTTCAATTTGTTTTATTTAGCAATTTTGTCTATTTTAAATTATAAAAATTATATTTTCTTTATCATATTTTATTTTAATATGTGTTAATATTTTATTTTATGTGTAATTTTGTCTTATAATATTTTTTTAGAATGAAGTAAATAATTTTCCAAAGCCATTGGTAATTTTTTTGTAATTTTTATGTCCTGTTTGCTATTTTTAAACAATTTCTTTATTCCTTTTTCTATTTTTCTCCAATTTAATTATTTATTTTATTTTTGAAATGATAAATAAATTATTATTTTTTCAAATTTTCACTTCATAATATTTTTAAAATGAAGTGGATATTTTTCAAGACTAGTAGCGATTTATTTGTAACTTTTGGACACTGTTTTGTATTTTTTAGTAATTTCTTTCATTCTTTTTATATTTTCTTTAAAATTAATTATTTATTTTCTTATATTTTTACTTGGTTTCGGTTTGTAACGTATATTTCTGAGTTATTTTGTTTATATAAAATTAAGAAGAAGTAGAAATTTGAAGAGACTTAACTTTATAACTTGAGACTTTTCATTAGCCAAGACTCTTCATTTTCTGCGACTTTTCATTTTCTTTGTTGTTTGGCCGTACACTTCATTCTTTGGCCGTGAGTTTTATTGCATTTTTTCACATGAATTTCCATCTTATCTCCATTCATTCTCATGGCTAAGAAAAGATGGGTAATGGCTTCCTCCTTTTATCACTTTTTCTTCTTCTTTTTTTCCGTTGTTTTGCTTGATTTTGCCTTGCTTCTCTTTCTTTGCTCGGCCTTACACCTCCACCATCTCCTCCAACAACCACCACCACTTCCTTAACCACATCAACCATGGCCAAACTCCTTCCTCCTTTGACCAATACAAGCCTTGCCTCTCCCCTTGACAAAAACTCCACCAAAAGCATTACAAAACCCTTAAAACAATGTTAGCCTAGCCTAGTTCCTCCACCACCTTCACATATCACCTTGGCCACCACCTCTAGCCGCCGCCACCACCTTTCTACCACCACTACATATCACCTTAGCCTCTGTCCAGATCTGAAGCATGAAAGGCCGACCCAAACCCCATGGCCGAGCCCAAAAGTGGTGCCAAAACCTCACTATTTTTACCTAGCCTCTTCACGTTCCTACCTTGGAACTTCCCTTCATGTTCATGCTTGTGGCCATGCATTCTTGAACCCAAACCCATGCCTAAACATGTCCAAACCTGAGCTAAACCAAGCCCTAGGCCAAGCATGTGTTGTAGGAAACAAGGAAAAAAGCATCCAATGCAATATTGCTTTTCATTTCAAAATTATTTCTATTGAATGTCGTATTGAATTTATAATTTATATTTGTCTTGTTTATGGGTTGTGTACAAGATCTCTAGCTTGGTTCTTCCCTCACTTGAATCCGAATTCGTGTTATCGTGCCTTCTGTATATTCGTTTGTGCGCTTTGTCGTGTTATCTCCAGCTTGAAACAGGTGAGTTATTCTCACCAGACAATCTGCACCTATATAACTGATAAACCGACACCACTTGAATCTGTAAATGTATTTCATCCTGTTATAACTGCTATATTATGATCATATGATGTTTACACCTGTTATTGCACCTGTATATCACATGTTACTATTATATTATACTATTATGTTATTTATGTCAGTTATCACCATTGCAAGTTCCCTGTAGATTAGAATCACTATGGGTTGAAATGATACATACCCGAACGGACTTTAGAATAGGAGAAAATCGTTATGGGCTGAAATGATAGGCCTGATTGATTTTCAATTATTTACATTTACTTGGGATTGTGGGTTTGAAATGATCAAACCTGGGTTTTCTTTGTAAATTACGGGTTGAAATGATATATTACCCGTATCACTTTACCTAGGCTAGAAAATGAAATACAGACCCGTTGTTAAAATATGTTTTTCTAAAAATTTTAAAATATTTTAGAAATGTAAATATTATAATATTTTGATTTAAATTTGATTAAAAATGATTTTTGTAAAGCATTATTGATTTTCTAAAAATTTATAAGTGAAATAAATAAATGGTAAAGTTAGAAAATCTGAAATGTAAGTTATTTTGCAAATTATAATTTGGTGATAAATGGAATTTAAATGAATACGAAAATATGATAAATTTATGATATTTTGAATTAAATGAATTTAAAATGATTTTATAATATATTAATGATTTTTGAATAAAGTTAAAATGTGAAATGAATGAATATTTAAGTTGAAATTTTGAAATATAACTAAAACTGGAAATTTGTGAATTTGGCTTAAAAGTGAATTTTTAAATTAAGTAAATAAAAATTAAATTAAGTTATATTTGAAAATTTTAAACTTAAGTGTTAAGATAAATTTAATTAATGAATTTAAAATTTAATGTTGGAATTTAATAAGTGAATTATTATTAAATATTGATTTTTGAAATGAAATTTAACTTTATAAATCATGAATATAAGGGTATTTGAATAATTGTTTTATAAGTGAAAATATGTGATTTTATAAGTTAAAAATGATTTAAATAAAAGTATAATTGTTTTTGAAATTATATTGAATATTTGAAGCTAATTAACAGCATTTTTAAAATGCTGTCTTTTGTTAAATTGAACTGTTTTGAATGTAACTTTCCGTAACATTTTCTAAATGCTACGAAAAGTGAATTTTCACTGTTTTGACAAACTTAATTGAATGAATGAACTTTGAAAATTTTAAATTTTTGGAAATTTAATAATATAATTATTAAATATAATAACTTCATTTTAATGATATAAAATGAAGTAATTTGTTTCGAAATATAAACTATTTTGAAATGTGTTTTGAAATGGTATTTAAATTAAATAAAAATGAATGTGGTTTGGAAGATATAATATTTTGAAATGGATTTTGAATGATATTGAAATTTTAAATGATATTTGATTTCGAAGTATAAAATACCATATTGAAATTTTACCCACAGGATGTATTTAATATATAGTTTAACTGATTCTTAAAGGATGGGAGATCCCAAGCATCCTTTAAGTTATTGTGCATTTCTACTACAGTTCACTTGAGTTGGTTTACATTATATAAGTATATACTGTCCTGACTCGTGTGTTTTGTGTTTTACTTTATGCTCGGATCAGCCCGAGTATTCACAGCTTTGGATTCTCTTTCTAGAGATGGTCTTTGCTGGAGTTTCTGCTTATATACATTTATATCTACTTTTTGTTTCAGCTGTTCTAGTTTATCTCATGTGTTAGTGAACTTCTATGTATTTGGGATTTCTATTATGTTGTTTTCAAACTGTATTATGTATTTGGTTTGAGACTCTGCCGTAGTAGCTTCATGAACTACTATGTATTTTATATTCCGCTGCGAGTTATTCTGATATTTTTGTGTCTATGATTCTTTGATTGTATTCATTTGCTCCAAATTTATTTACAATGCGGTATTTTGAGCAATTCAAGTCCGGCGTGTGTGTCTGCCTATGCACTTGCAATGGATACGAATGGCTGAAAATATTGGGTTGTTACAGTCGTTATATTCAGCGATGAGCGGATCAAACAAGTTCTTGGTTTCTACTCTACCTGACTTGGTGGCAGCTTCCACCGAGAAGTTGGCTTCTTCCAGCACTTCTTTTCTTCCCTCTTCACAGGCTATTTCTTTCAAGGCTTTGATCTGGGCAAGTTATTCGTAAAGTTTTGTGTTTAGGTTTCTTGCCTCAAAAATCTCCTCGTGGTATCTCTACGATTCTTCATGTGCCTCAATTTTTTCCTCCTTCTCTTTGTACAATAATTTTTCAAGCTCCTTACCACGGTGAGCTATGACATCTTTCTCCTCTTGTAAGGAGTCCTTCTCTAAGGCCAGAGTGCCATTGAGATGGAGCGTTGCATCCAGTTCCTTTTTTGAGAGGTCTCCAATGACTTACAGCCTTTGTCGTTTCTTTCACGATGTTCTTTGCCACGACAAGTTGGGCTTTATATTCAAGAAGCTCAGCATCTTGGTCTTTGATGATGTCCTTGTCCTGAATAGCCTTTAACTTGAGGTGATCAATTTCATGTTGGCGCTCGATAAAAACTTCGAAGATTCTCTCGGCTAAGTGAGTGAACGATGCATGCTCGATGTACATGCCACTCATACATGCTAATGAGATTTCTTTGGCACTTTGGGGGATGATATGTACGAAGGGGAGGAACTTGAGTCCATCAAAGCAGATTTTTGGAAAAGTAGCTTTGAGCTCAACCAACTTTTCCCTTGTGGTAGGATCATGAGCGGGAACCGACGAAAGCGGATCAGATGTAGCAAGCGGATGCTTGCTGGAATGGTGTGAACGTGATTGCCTTGAACTGGATGACCCGAAAAGTTGGTCGTGAGGCGCATCAGCTTGAGAACCCCGGCATGAGGACTTATCTCCGCTATGAGCGGGAAGGTCTGATGGATCATCATGGTGGGGAGTGTGTGCTTGAGATTTCCGTCTGGAGGAAGAAGAAGATTCTCGAGAATAATAGTCTTTGTCTAGCCCTTCGTCTCTGTCTCTGCGTCTTTTAGATTATGAGTTTGGCCAAAGCGATAGTAAGTGGAAGAACCCCGGAGACGGTCAAAAGTGTGAGAGTATGACATTGCACCTATTAAAGAGCCAAATAGGAGCATATTAGAAGCTGTAACAGTGTATGGTGGAGTGTAGACGTTTGTGTGTGTCATAGTGTTTCCCCTCGACGGACCGTAACATGTGCTTCACTCATTGGAGTTTCCTCCCTTCTGTTAGAAGGTTGCACGCCTTCACCGCTTCTTGTGGGAGAGTTAAGCCTTTCGACGTCAATGTTGGCAAAGTTGTAATATATAGTCCGGAATCGAAATGTTGGAGAGTCCCTTCAGCGAACTTTCCATTTGTTGGGAAGGCGACTCCTTTTTGACTGGGGTTACAATGAATTCTAGATTTTCTCCAATCTTGCTCCTTCATAGCTTGGACACCAACCTTTTTCTCCTCTTTGGGGAAGTCTGCATTTGGCTGGTGTCTGGTCCTTCGACTGCTGGCATTTTTTCAGGGCCTACGTCCTCGCCTCTCGGCCCTGCATCTTAAGATTACCTTATCTTTCCCTCTTCAATGCCTTCCCAGGTTCCCTCGATGGAGGGAACATGGGGTCGCTCGTTTCTATCCTTCTTTCGTCAGCGATTCTCGGGACCGCTTTACTACTGGGAAGTCCGATCTTGCGACTGTCTTTCAACAGCCTAAATAACGAGAGCAGCTCATCCGTGACAAGGATTTTGATGTTCCGATCCTCGACGGGAGCAACACAAATGGCCGCAACGATATTGTCAACGCCTTCAGGTTGAGGGCGGATACCTGAAAGAAATGGATATGTTAGTATGTTTAAGAAAGAAGTTGCGACTAGAATCTTTGAACTAAAGACGAAGACAGAAGTAGCACTTACATCCTTCCAACCATCTCCTTACGAAGCCAGGAGGATGCCGTATATAGAATCGCTCATGTTTGAATAGAGAGAGCTTGTTCCATGCGTCTGTTAAGACTTAAAACTTGGGCAAGGGATCAAGAAAGACATACGAAGGACTCCTAGTCCGTCTTTTGAAATTTTAGATGTATCTAATGTCCTCAGGAGTTTGCGGATTGAATATGATGTTCATAAAGAGAAGAAAGGTGACATAGATGAAGGCATAACTGTTGGGATGCATTTGGGTAGAATAAATCCCCAGGTATCTCAACATTTCCCAAACAAAGGAGTTGAAGGGTGGCACACATCCCGCCCAGCACATGAACTTGTTGCAAGCAGTATATCCGTCTGGGGGCAAGTGAGGTCTGTCTTGCCTCGATGAAAATAGAACGTCTTCAAAGGGAATTCCATGGATGGAACATAATCGACGGAGAGTAGCTTCGCCGATTCTAGACACTTGTGAGTCAATCGGGTTGTTTAGAATGATAACGCCTTCAATAGCATCAGGAGCCGGATTAATAACTACTATGGGAAAGATCGCAATGTCGGAGAAAAGATTTTCTTGTAGGTTAGATGTCCCTACTACTTGTTCTGTTTGATGACTCGTAACAGGTTTATCAGATAGGGTGGTGGAGCTTGATCTCATGGCCGACTTAGAAGACATTATGGTTAAGCGCTCCATATAACTTGAGAACTATATCAGCTATACTCGGTAGAAAATTAATATTAGAAATAATAACATGTTCCCTCCATGTCATGTGTGAACTAGTGCAGTGCAGTGCGAAACAATCATAGATAGTTTGAAATCGAGAAAATGAGAATAAGATGTTAAGACTTGGAGTCCCATCTAGAGAGACCATCATCATTGACCGTCTAACTCAATGAGAAAGTTGATTGGCAACCAAAGCTTTAGGATCGGATGTTGACATTCTGAATTATGAAGTCTATTTTTCAAATTCGTTTAGCCAGTTTGTTACTCAGTTCATGTTGGGCAGTCTAAAAGTTTGTTCATTCAAGCTTAAGTCCATCGGTCCAAGTATGCAAGTCGAGTTGTTCTAGGCCATTTTATGTTCGGGCATGGCAGTATGTAGTTAAACATTTGAATGACTTGAGTTAAACTAGTTTTCATAGTCAACATCGATCCCTACTTTATATGCCGATCTCTATGCCCCAGCCTCATAACCGATCCCTACACTTCAACTCATACGGGAACACCGATTTTTTCCTTTTTGCTCGTCACCGATCCTTATGTTTTAACTCTCATTACCTATCCCTTCCTTTTAGCATATATGTCGATCCCTATACTTAAACTTTCAAGTTGATCCCTACTTTTTAATTCCTTAGTCGATTCCTATGTATAAACGTCTACACTAACCCCTTGTAAGGTCATTATCTATGCCGATCCTTAACGCCAACTATTCCCCATTCCATCACTAAGTAGCCAGGTCCCAAACCCTCATTCTACCTCCTTTTTTCCTCATCCCTCTTTCTTCCACCTTCCCTATTCCTCTTTCTTCCTTCTCCAATGCCCTCTTCTCCTCCCTCAATCTTGCCTAACCTAACGAAGCCCACCGATTCACTCGCTCAGGGTCGAATGTACATGAACCTCTAAATCTGTGATTCAACTGATGCGATTGTGAGAGGAAATCATACATATTTGATATAAAGTCCAAGGTCGAAACTTGGATTAAGGACGAATTGATGGTGAAAGAGATCGGGGATGAGGTCTCATGCTCAAATTTTAGTTTAAGGGAGAAGCTTATCTTCTTTCAAACCATTCGGCCAGATAAAGAGCAAGGGGAAAAAGGGTTTAAGAGCCGGGGAATGTAAAGTAAAGAGAGAAGGGAAGGAAGTGCGAGTTTTTATATGGGCGATGGAAGATGAAGAGGAACCGGTCATCCCAAGTAACTAGGCCACGAGATTGAATAGGCATCGGCCTCAAGGCTCGTAGATCCCTATACATGCAGACTCACCAAGGGATCAACATACCAAATGTCGATCCCTCATATATATAAAAATATATGTGTAATAATGTAATATAAAAAGGAAGAAAAGGAGAGAGATGCATGAATGATGGATATGAGTGAAATAAAAAAGGAAGGAGAAGAAAATGACAGATAACTGAAAACCAAATGACGACCGATATCGTGAAGGTTAGACGGTAAACGTAAGTGTTCAGAATAAAACAGCTTGGCAAAGGCCAGCGGGCGTCCGAACACATCTGAGAGCCAACAACAGAAACGTATATGTGAACGTGGATGGAAGAGACTCAAGGATTCAACCTTTTGAAATTGGCTGAAATGGCGGTTTAGCTTTAAAAGATCAAGTTTGGAGTCAAATCAGAAGAAAGCCTGTTAATCTCACATAACCAAATCTGTGCATAATAATGGAATATGATATCGGACTTGTATAATCGAAGATTAATAAAGGAACATCGATCAACCCGAAAGTTGGATAGACTTATTCCCAGGAGCCTGGGTTTTTCGAATTCAAAGCACGTCATGTTACTCACAAGACGTACTTTGAGGGGCAAGTGTTACACGATGGCTTGACCTGGCTACATAGGGATGATTACGAAGGCCAGACTCGACTAATGACGAGAAAGTTGATCACGAGACAATATCCACATGACTAAAATATAATGTATGGGCAGTTGCTTACAACCCAGAGTGAATAGGGTTAACATATAGACAACTGAGGATGTCGAAACTATAGGGTTTAGTTTGGTTGGAAAAGGGATCGGCATATACATTGATCGAATTGGATGAGATAGTGGAGGGATCGGTATACATTTAATATGGTAGGAGGTTGGCATAGTTACTTGGAAAGATGGTTGGTTTGGGTAAGAATGTAGAGGGATTAGCATGACTTGTAAAGCTAAAGGGTTCGGTGTGATGCGCTTGTGAGAGTGGAATCGGGATGACGCACTTGTGGGACATGGATCAGCATATTATGTTCAAGAGGTATGGGTCGGCATAATGTATTTGGAGGGAATGGATCGGCATGGTATCCTTAAAAAGTAAGGATCGGCATGATATGGTTCATATGATATGGATTGGTAGGACATGGCTCGTGGAGTATGGATCAGCATATATAGGGGGTATTAGGAGGGACCGACATATCCTAGACCAAGTCAAGATTCAAGTTGAAATATTACAAGAACTTGAGCTCCACAAGTCCAAGCACCGTGATATTCGAAGCACCATCATACAGGCCATAAGAGAGCTACCATAGGGATTGCCAGTCCAAGCTCGATTCATGGAGGGATTGGTAGAGATCTCTATCCTTTGAGGGTTGGACCTAGCCCTTCCTATGATGGGCCCGTATGGTGGACGAGGTCCTACTGCCGAACTTTGAGTCAGATTGGAGACCGCCTTCATCTATAAATGCAGGCACAATGGGCCATTCTAGGGACTCTTATGTTGTTGGTTAAAGTATGCCATTATTGTAACTAATTTCCTCCGTTCTTTTCTGATCTCTTGCTATTTTTTGTTTTTTGTAATTATAATCAAGTGAATTGAGAAGAAATAAAAAGAATATTCAAAGTGGACATAGGAAATCAACGCCGAACCACTATAAACCTTGTTGTTTTTTCTTTCTGCTGTGTTTTCTTTGATATTTTGTGATTCCCTCTGTTTTCATTTAATTTCTTCATTTATTCCACTACTTAAATCCGTTCTTGAGTGTTTGTGGCCAATTTGGCTGAAAACCGCTTGTGTTTTGGAGTTTATTTTGTCCCCTGTTCATTATATCATAATGTTTCTATTGTTCATTGTTTTTTTATTTTCCCTTAAAAAACACAAAAATTTCATTTCACCTTTCAGTTCACTTTGCATTGCATTGTCTGTTTCAATCTTACAATTCATTCTCTGTTTTATACATTTACTCTCTATTTTCTATCACCACCGTGCATCTCATCTCATTTCTTTCTTGTTTTCTATCATTATATTAGATTACATTTTACTCTTTTTTTTTGTTACATTCTCCATCACCTCCTCTACCTCACCCACCTACAAACTCCAATTTCCTCCATCTCTGTTCCATCCACATCATACTACCATTGCCATCGAAATACATCACCCACACAATACATTGCAAGTCCACTGCCTGCCAACAACTCTTCTGGCAACCTACAACTCCTCCACATACTGCAACTGTGAACACCATTACCCTGCATACACACTGCAACCTACAACTCCTGCATCCCCTGCATACACACTGCAATCTATAACTTCTCTACACTGCAGTCAAATCAACATCCAATATCACCATTCACCTCTAATCATCCCTCTTCCCCGCTTCAATAACCAACTTCTGCCCGCAACCCAACTCCACCATCAAGTTCAACCCACGTCTATCACATTACAACTCCTCCAAACCATCAAGTCCACCAGCAACTTGCCGTCACCTACCACCCAACACCTGACCTCTTACAACTTCCTTCCACAGCCAACTCGACCAACCTGCCTCTACCACAAACTGTTGCCATTCACCCCAGTCACACAACTGCCTTGCCTTGCACTGCATTTTCTTCTAGCAGCACAAACTCTGCCATTCACTGAATCACCATCAACCTACAGTTCATTATCACTTCCTCTACCAAAATAAACCACCCTCCACCTCCTTAACCTCTTCAAGCATACCAATAGTCTTCAACCACTGCATTACCATCACTAAAACTGCACCATCTCCCCTTTTCACCATTGCAGTCCTCTACCATCAACCTCACTGCCTTCATCACCAAAGCTTCATCCACAACCAACACAGAAACATCAACCAACTCCTCCTCAAACCACCAACCAATCACCAATCACAACAGCGAACCAACGAGACGATCTCACCGTAATACCCAAATCGTAATCAAATCACGAACCAACCACTTTCTTAAATACGTGACCGTTCACCTCCATCACTGAACCTTTAATACTAATCGCAACTTCCAATCCGCCTCCACTCCAATCGCCAAACATGAGCAATCTCCAAACAACAGAAATCCCCAAATCACCAAGCAGCAACCACCCGAACACCCAAAATCCCACCTCCAACTTCTATACTTAAGCAATCGCATCTTCCGACACACTTCTCAAACCCGAACTACATAACCTCATCCTAATTCCACTCACGGCGCGACTACAACACCAAATCGCGACCAAAACGAGCACCTCCATCTATGAACTTAACGCAAGCCAATCGAATTTCCAAACCACGACTTCCAATTCACGAAGTCGATTCGAGTTTTGCTTTCATTTGAATTTTTTTGAAGAAAAGAGGAGAGAACGAGTTATTTGCGGAGAAAGTTTTCATTTGGTTTGCTTGTTTTGAGAATATACGTAGATGGAATTTAATATAAATGGGATTGGGCTTCTAGTGGGCTTGTAATTGTATAGTTGCAGGCTAGCGGTTTGTTAGTTTAGTTTAGCTTTTTTTAAGTGTTTTCATTTTCATTTGGTGTAGTTTTAAAAAAAAACATTTTTTCTTGAGTTCGTCTTTGTTTATTCCACTCTTTTTTTCCTTTGAAAAAAAGTTTGTTTTTAATTTCGTCTCCTCCTTGATAAAAAAACAAAATAAATGCACTGCATATATCTTATCCAAATTTCAGGTTGCAGGAAATCAAAGAACAAGAAATGCTTGCTAAAAATTCACTGCTTTCAAAACATAATTTTCTAATAAATCTGCACACTTTGATATCTTGCTCTTATCACATGTTGTTATTTTACTTGTATTGTTGTTGCTTGCATTTAAAATAAATAAATAAATAAATTTCAAAAACAAAAACAAAATAAAATTTCGTTCGTAGTTGTATTGTTAATTCACGTTTATTTCAGTTTTATATTCATTTCATCTTATTTTTCTTTTCTAAGGGCGACCCCAAATCTACATGGGGAATTTCATCACCCCTTGCCCCACAAGTTGCATTTCATCGTATAAATTGACTAATAATAACGGTTAGACGTTGAACTTAAGGATGTCGTAGGCTCACTTAGGCTTAATTGTACCTTGATAAGTTGTTTTCTATCGAAAATCTAATTTCTTGGTGTCTAGGCTACGGCAGAACAATAATCATATACAAATATTACGGTGCTTCGTAAATATTATAGTGATTGTTTCTCTGAAGGTACTTAAACCTTCGGCTATATTGCTGTGGTGATTCGTGGTGCACTGATAACTCCTGTCTGTTATCTGGCTAAGAACTATTTTGTTGGATAAGAGAATGTGATTATACAATTTTGGGTTATGAGCCACTAAGGAAAAAATTTGTATTAAGACCTTGCATTCATTTAGTTGCATTAGTTCATGCAGAGATAAAAAACATACAAAAATTTGTGATTAAAATCTTGCATTCATTTAGTTGCATTAGTTCATGTAAATATAAAAAAACATAGTCCAAAAGTAAAAAAAATTACATTTTACTTAACTTAGCTTTTTTTTAAAAATCTTTTCCATTGAAAAAAAAAAGTCAAACAAAATGAAAAATCCAAAGACAAGTATTTTTCTTAAGTTAGTTTTTTTAGAAAAAAGAAAAATAAAAAAAATAATCTTTTCAGAAAAAAACAAAAACTAATAAAAATGCAAAAACACATAATTTTTTTTTGAAGATCCAAAAATCAATTCTCCGTTTTGAAAAATAAATTTCTTTTGGTAAATATTTTTCCTTAAAATAATAATAAAGAAAACAATTTTTACTTGATTCCATTTTTTGAACCTTGCTTCATTCTCTTAAACTTGATTCTCACTTCTTTCTCTCCTTGATCTTTTCACTTATGCATGAGTACCTGGACTCGTGACACAACGAAAAATCATTTAACTAAAACAAATGATCCTCCAATAATGGTGAATTAAAACGCTTCTCGAACTCTCATGGATAGAATATCTATTCCTTCTTGCATCGCACTACCCGCTCCAATTGGTAACCATTTTGAAATTCATTCCAATCATATTGCCACTCTCCCAAAATTTGAAAATTTTGAACACAATGACACATACGTCTTCTTAAGGAAAGTCGAACAAGTATGCGCCAACCATTAAACTCCAACAATTATGTGATGATGGAATCAAACTTCGGTAAATTCCATTCGCTCTCACTGATTATGTTGAAAAATGGTTGTACAGCTTACCGTCAAACTCGATCAAAACTTGGAAAGAATTTGTTAAAGATTTCTTAAAAAAGTTTAACCCCTTGGAAAAAACAACTAAAATTCAAAACGAAATTGTGAATTTTCATTAATTAAGGGGTGAACCTTTCGTAAAATATTTTGAAAGATTTGAAGAGTTTTTGATAAAATGTCCACACCATAATTTCAAAAAATGGACTCTTTGCCAAATCATATACGACGAACTTGAAAATAGTTCATGAACCATGTTTGAATTAATGTGCCAAGGCAATTTTCTTGCCCAACATCATGACGATGCTTGACAATTCCTTGAAAAATTGGCTGGAAAGTCGTACCGGTGGGAACGTTCTAATGAAAAATCATTTACTTGCGATCGAGCACACACTCGATAGGATCATCTTTGGCTTTGGAAGCTAAAATCGATGCAATGATCAATAAATTCGACAACGTTTTCTCATCCAACCAAATGAACCAAGTTTCCTTACCAATGTGAAATGCAATTATCCGAATCACATAACCGATCGGTGTCCTAACTCAATAGAATGACTCAATGCTTTCAACAAGGTTCAAAATGACATGTTTTCTCTAACATACAATCCTGGCTGGAGAAATCATTCTAACTTTGCATGGAACCAAAATAATTCTAGCACAACTTCGGTTCGTCAATTTTCAAGCATTTTCGAGCTATGCTTTGAATCCTTCCTTTCAACCCAATCATTTTCAATAAAATTTTGCGGGTCTATCTCAAAATCAACTGCAATAAACTTTTGCTCCCCAAGACGATAAACGACCGACTTCACTTGAAAAAAGCCTTGAAACTTTGGCTAAATCAACCACTCAAAGCCTCCAATCAAATAGCAAACCTTGTACATGCAGAAAACGAGTCAATTAATTGCTAAACTTGAAATGCAAATGAATCAATTATCCACCTTTGCGAAAGGCACATTCCCAATTCAGCCAGTTTTGAATCCTAGAAATCAAAACACGAATTCGAATCAAGCCCATGTTGTTCAAGACAGTAACGTAAACCAAATGAATGCTATCACTACTTTACGTTCCGGTAAACAAATCAATAACCAAGTTGTTAATCCAAACTATTTACCGGAAGCTCCCCTTGACACTTCGAAAACGACAAGAGATTCAGAACAAAATATTGAGCTAAACATCAAATCAAAGTCCACTCCAAATTCTTCTTCTACTCAAGTAGACCGACCTATTGAGTATCGTGTTCCATTTCCACATCGTCTTTGACCCAAGAAACATTCCGATCAAATGGAAAAGATGCTGGAAATTTTTAAACAAGTTAATGTGAACATTCCTCTTCTTGATATTGTTCAACAAGTCCCAACTTACGCTAAGTTTCTCAAAGACTTGTGTACTCAAAAACGCCACAATCATATACCCAAGAAAGTTTTCTTAGCTGCCGGTTAAAGTGAAGTATTGTCCCAATCAATTCCCATCAAACTAAAGACCCTGGATGTCCGACGATCTGGTGCATGATAGGAGACAAGACAATTAATAAATGCTTACTAAATTTGGATGCGAGTGTCAATTTGGTTCTTACTCAGTTTACCTAACAACTTGGCTTTTTTAAGTGAAATAAAATCGACAAAAGTGACTCTTCAGTTTTCCGAGTGTTCGATAAAGAAATCCATGAGAGAAATCGAGGACGTACTCATCAAAATTGGTCAATTCATATTCCCTGTCGATATCATTGTCCTTGAAACGCAACCCGTGAATAATTCAATGAGTCAAATTCCATTGATTTTAGGCCGACCTTTCTTGGCTACTTCAAATGTTCCAATCAATTGTCAAAATGGTTAGATGAAAATTTCTTTTGGAAACATGACTTTGGATCTTAACATCTTCAATCTTGAAAATCAGTTGAACGAACCATGTGACCAAACGTTAAAAGTTAGCTCCATTCAAGAAAATTTTGATAACGAAACATTTAACCTAAACCATCAACGCGAGACTGAATATGAACAACTATTTCAAGACGAGCCCAAGGAGATTGAAAATGTGTTTTCGTTTGAACCCCTCACTATTGAGTTAGAACTTCAACCAGATTCTTTGATTGAGTAACCCCCAAAGTTGGAACTCAATTCTCTTCCCGATCACCTTAAGTACGCATACTAAGGTGACAACGTAATTTTTCCCGTCATAATCTCGTCAACTCTTTCTCTTAATCAAGCAGCTTCCCTTTTTCCAATTTTATTGAAAAACAAAGAGGCGATTGGATGTTCAATCACCGATATAAAGGGAAGCAGTCCCACTCTCGTTCAACATCGCATCCATTGAGTTGACGTTGCCAAGCCTGTTTGTGACTGTTAGTCTGTGAGATGATGGTTTTGATGACAACAACCTTAGAATAGATTATAAAATATAAATACTAACATTATAAGTTTAGATATATATGTATATGCAGGTTTTAACCATGCAGGTACCAAGAATAAAGACCGTACAGTATAGAGATTAAAGATATCAAGATTGAAGACTCATGGGTATCAAGAATATCAAGAGTTGAAGTAATTTATTCTTTAATTAGAAATATTGTTAAAACTCATAGAAAAGCGCTGGCATCTTAAAATCCAATTTATTTATGGAATGGAATCCACTTCGAGTCCGTTAAAGGGATGGAACCCTAAGTAGGATGTAACCTATGAAAAATCTAGTGGAACATTGTTTTGTATCCACTAACTTTTTATTCAAAATGATTTTTCAAAAGTATATCCTGTTTTCAAAATGTTTTCAAAACCTTCCTTTTAAAAGCATCAAAAACCTCTATCCCGATTTTAAATAATTTTAGCCTCAAAATTATCTTTAATTTCAAAGTCAAAATTACTCATGATTTAAAATAATATATTTAACTTTTAAATATTTATACTTAAGATTTAAATATAAAATTGTAGTTAAATTATATATATTATTCTCTGTATTTACTTATGAATTTTAACTGTAGTCAAGTATAATATAAAAGTTTAAAATAGTTTTAATATAAGATAAAGGTTATTTTCAAAGAAAATCAAATCATCAAAAATTGCTTTGGGATGTCGACATGCCTATGGTTACCATGTCGACATGGTGTCGGTTGAGTTCAAAATTTAAATTTCAAAAGAAGGTCTATTCGCCATAACTCTTCATGAATGGACATGGCTGTTGTTCTTCTATAAATAGGGGTTAGCTTCAACGAATTTTATATCAGATTTTCTGGTTTTTCACTCCTCTTCTTCTTCCACATTTCTTAATACATACTCTTACCATTACTCTGTCGAAATCAATATTGAATCATACTCGATTACTTCTAGTTTGATTCTCTATCACTATCTCAACAAGGTTCTCAGTGCTATTCAGAGTTATAGACTTCTTTGTAATCTATTAAGCGAGAAAAGGTGTGATTGTGGCCTTGAAAATCAATCAAGCGAGAAAAGGTGTGATTGTAGCCTTGATAAATCAATTGGGTAAACTTGTAGCCTGGAAATCAAGTATCTCTACCCAGAGGATTGAAATTCTGGAGGGTGTAACTCGTAGCCTTGAAATCGAGGGTGTAATTGTACAATTGCTTTTGAAAGGAAATCCGTACTTGTGTTGCGGGACTGGATGTAGGGTAACTCCGAACAAGTACAAAATCCAGTGTGTTCTTTCTTTTACTGCTTTTATTTTATTTCTGCATCTGTGTTTATTTCTGTGATTATCCCTGTATCTGTAGATTGCATACTTCTGTGTCTAAATTAACATAAACTCAAAAAGATTTAGTAATTCTTTATAAACACTATTCACCCCCCTCTAGTGTTAATCCTAGCCTTAAGATCCGTAATCCGCATTTCTTTCAATTGGTATCAGAGCAAGGTTTTCAAAGTTTCATAATCTGATTTTTGAAAAGTTTTCAAAATGGCTACCAACATTGGTACTGTTACTAACACCAGTATTCCTGTCACTAGTTCATTTGTAGAAGGTCAGTCTGCTGTCAGACTATCATTTTTTAATGGCAGTAACTATGCATATTGGGAATGTAGGATGAAAATATACTTACAATAAATAGGATTAGACACTTGGAATATTACACAAACTGAATATTCTGAACCCACAACTGATTTTGCACAGTGGACTACTGAGCAAAAGACTGTTGCACAAAATAATTCTAAGGCAATGAATATATTTTTTTTTTCACTAGATAGAAATGAATTCAATAGAGTGTCAGTTTGTAAGACTGCATATGAAATATGGAAAACTTTGCAAGTTACTCACGAAGGAACAAGCAAAGTTAAACAGACCAAAATTTCTATGCTCACAAATCAGTTTCAATTATTTAAAGTAAATCCTAATGAGTCTATTTCAGATATGTATAGTAGATTTCAGGATATTGTGCATTCTCTAATACCTTTAGGAAAGGAATTTTCTAAAGAAGATCAAGTCAGAAAGATTTTAAATTCTCTTACTCCAGAATGGGATCAAAAGCACTTGCTATCGAAGAGGCAAATGACATCAGTACTTTAAAGATAGAAGAATTAATTGAAAATCTAATGTCGTATGAAGTTCAAATGATCGGGAGAAGAGAAAACAAAGCATCTGAAAAGAAATCAATAGCATTCAATGCATTGACCGATGGATCAGACTCAAACAACGATAATGTTGAAGAGATAGACCTTATGACCAGAAATTTTAGGGAATTCCTGAAATACAAAAAGATGAATAATCTCAAGAGAAACAACTATAAGAACTCTGGAAATCAGAATGTAGTGCCAAATAATGTCAAATGTTACAACTGTGATGAACCAGGCCATTTCAAAAGAGACTGTCCGTATCCAGATAGGCAAAATCCTCCTATGAATAATGGTCTAGCAAAGAAACGGAAGCGTGCATTTACTGCTAGTCTAGATGACTCAGACTCGTCCTCAAGTGATGATGATCAGAAGACAGATGATTCGAATTTGTGTTTCACGGCTGTTCACGACTTCGACGAATTCAAAAAAAGGGACTCAGAAAAAGGTACACGTTTTCAGTACAATTGGTTGAAATTGCTTGCTTAGAATTAGTTGCTTGATTTCTTGATTGACTGATTTTGAATTGGTGTGTTGTTTGAATTTTAAAATGTTATTATTTTTTTTTTATTATTTTACTCTTTTTTAATAGTATAATTTTTTGAAATATACTATAAATATTTCAAATATATACAGACATTAAAAATTATATATATATATATATATATATTTTAGAGAAATTAGGAAAAATAATTTATCAAAATTCACTGGCATACATCGACATGGTCCCTACCATGATGTCGACATGGGTACCAGAATTTAAATTTCAAAATTTGAATTCAAATGTTTGAATTTACCTCCACCTTTTCACTTCATTCAATTCTCTGAAGAGCTACCTTTTGACCAGAGAATATGTCCTTTGAGAATCTATTTATTCACTATCTTTTATTATATATTTTCACTCTCATTTTCAAATTCAAACTCTCTCTTCAAAACTTCAAGCTCTCTATTCTCTACTTTGATGGCTTCTTCAAGCAACCCCTCCACCATGAGAATTTCCAGAAAAATAAAAGAGCAATCATTTAATGACCCGGAGGCAATAAAAGCATACACCAATTATGCTAATTATGCCAAATTCCATCCCGAAAAGTTTGCTATTTTCAAGATTTCTCTTCTTATGAACTTGACTCTTTTTGCAAACAATGGAGTTCTTAGTCTTATTGATGCTTATCAAAATGATTTTGTTTGCTATCCAAATCTTGTCCAAATTTTCTATGCAAATTTAAACTGAGGATTTTTTCACGGAAATGAGGATAAAATTTAGAGTAGTGTCAAAGGCACTAGAATTGTTTTGAATTGTGATCTTTTGGGTACCATTCTCAATTGCAAGTGTATGGGAATGGATCTTTCTAATTTTAAAATCAATGAAAATGATCGCGAGACATTTCATTACATTTCCGAAGGGAATGATAATTTTGAATTCAAAAATCGAAATTTTCGACCAAAGGCAAGGATTGTCAATCTTCTTTGCAACATATTTTGACCCCAAGATCGGGGAATTTTAACAATCCTACTTCAAAATTTTGCAAAGCTCTTTTTGCTATTTTTGGAAATTATGACATAAATTGGACGCAAGTTATTTTGGATGAACTTCGTCCTAAAAATCTTGAAATGGGTGAGAATACTTTATATCATGGAATTTATGTCACTCGGATTTCTAATTATTTTGGAGTGGATTTCAAAGGCGAAGAATTTGTTTCTAGAAAAGTTTTCAATCATTCCAACATTTCGCTTATGAAAATTCCTTTTGTTTTTCAACATTATGAGACCCTTGCCGAAAAGGAAGAGCGTTTGGCTCATGAGGAAATGGAAGAAGAGGAAGAGGAAGAAGAAGAAGAAGAAGAAGAAGGGGATGAAAAGGAAATTGAAGAATAAGAAGGTAAACCTCTTTGGAAAGCATCGACTATCCTCCTAATCCATCCACCAAAACCCTTCTCAAAAATCAAAAGACGATTGTTGAGAATCAACGGATTCTTAAACGATCCGTTAGCAAGAAGTTGGACATAATTTCATCCAAGATGAACAAGTTCATTTCCAAAGTCGGCAAGAAACTTGGACTTTTTTCATCATCGTCATCCTCTAACTAGTTTTTTTTTCCGTATCTTGTTGTATGTGTTTTAGTTTATTTAATTCGAAAGTTTATGTAGTTTGGTGTGTGTTTAATCATTGTAACATCTTAGTATGCAATGAAATGAAATTTATTTTCTGTTATCTAGCTTATTTTATCTCCAGAATAAATGTTAGTATAGTATATATATACATACACAATTATTCACAAAATTAAATTAGTCATAATTTTTCACTAACCCATGTAGACATCCCCTCTATGACCATGTCGACATGTACTGGTCAGAAATGACAATTGATTTTGAATTTGAAATTTGAATAACAACCATATGTCTATTCATTTCAAACAAATTTCTACACCTATATATACCTATTTCTTCTAGAATTCTTCACTGAAAATTATTTCCTATCTTTTAATTCTTTTCTTTCACAAATCCAACTATGGCTAATCTAATTCACAATTTATCTAAAAATCTTGAAGAAACTCTTAATTCGTTCAAGAGTATTCTCTCGTTCATTCTTCGTAACCAGCGACACTTAGAATTGAGTCAAATGCAGATGATCAAGGAGCAAGAAAGGAATTTCGATGCAATACGATGGATGATTTCCTCCCTACACAAGGATGATAACGAAGCACATCCTCCTGTCTCTCTCACCAACGACAATGATAATTGGGATGCTATTAAGGCAGATCCAATCTTTGGAGAAGAAGGATGGGTGGAAGTTCCACGAAACGTTTGATTTTTATTTTGTTTACTTTGTTTGAATTGTTTGTTTGAATTAATTTGATTTGCTTTGGATTGATACCCGGTATGAATTGATTTCTTAAATTGGTTTGATGATTGCTACATAAAACATGTATATATATATACATTGAAATGTATATAATCCTTGATTAATTATCATGTTCATAAGGATAATTATTTCTTAATCTATCTATTATATATTCCATTGTATAGTTTATTAATATAGGTACTCTAGTCCAAGAATGAGGGGGAGTTAGTTTTTGATGATGACAAAGAAGAAGAAATATAAAATAGGATAGTCAGGCATAAATTAAGGGGGAGTTATTAGGATAGAAGTAATATTTTATAAACAAAGGTTGTCATCATCAAAAAGGGGGAGATTGTTAGCCCGTGAGATGATGGTTTTAATGACAACAACTTATGAATAGATTATAAAATATAAATACTAACATTATAAGTTTAGATATATATGTATATGCAGGTTTTAACCATACAGGTACGAAGAATGAAGACTGTACAGTATAGAGATTCAAGATATCAAGATTGAAGACTCGTAGGTATCAAGAATATCAAGAGTTCAAGAATTGAAGTAATTTATTCTTTAATTAGAAATTTTGTTAAAAATCATAGAAAAGCACTGGCATTTAAAATCCAATTTATTCATGGAATGGAATCCACTTTGAGCCTATTAAAGGAATGGAACCCTAAGTAGGATGGAACCTACGAAAAATCTAGTGGAACATTATTTTGTATCCGCTAACTTTTTATTCAAAATGATTTTTCAAAATTATATCCTATTTTCAAAATGTTGTGAAAACCTTCCTTTTAAAAGCATCAAAAACCTCTATCCTGATTTTAAATAATTTTAGCCTCAAAATTATCTTTAATTTCAAAGTCAAAATTACTCCTGATTTTAAACTATCTTTTAAAATAATATATTTAACTTTTAAACATTTATACTTAAGATTTAAATACAAAATTATAGTTAAATTGTATATATATATATATATATATATTATTCTCTATATTTACATATGAATTTTAACTATAGTCAAGTATATAAGAAAAGTTTAAAATAGTTTTATTATAAGATAAAGGTTATTTTCAAAGAAAATCAAATCATCAAAAATTGCTTTGGGATGTCGACATGCCTATGGTGACCATGTCGATATGGTGTCAGTTGAGTTCAAAATTTAAATTTCAAAAGAAGTGTCTATTCGCCATAACTCTTCATGAATGGACATGGCTGTTGTTCTTCTATAAATAGGGGTTAGTTTCAACGAATTTTATATCAGAGTTTCTGGTTTTTCACTCCTCTTCTTCTTCCACATTTATTAATACATACTCTTACCATTACTCTATCGAAATCAATTTTGAATCATACTCGATTACTTCTAGTTTGATTCTCTATCACTATCTCAACAAGGTTCTCAGTGCTATTCAGAGTTATAGACTTCTTTGTAATCTATTAAGCGAGAAAAGGTGCGATTGTGGCATTGAAAATCAATCAAGCGAGAAAAGTTATGATTGTAGCCTTGGTAAACCAATTGGGTAAACTTGTGGCCCGAAAATCAAGTATCTCTACCCAGAGGATTGAAATTCTGGAGGGTGTACTTTGTAGCCTTGAAATCGAGCGTGTAATTGTACAATTGCTTTCGAAAGGAAATCCGTACTTGTGTTGCGAGACTGGATGTAGGGTGACTCCGAACCAATATAAAATCCGGTGTGTTCTTTCCTTTACTGCTTTTATTTTATTTCTGCATCTGTCTTTGTTTCTGTGATTATCCCTGTATCTGTAGATTGCATACATCTGTGTCTAAATTAACATAAACTCAAAAAGATTTAGTAATTCTTTATAACCACTATTCACCCCCTCTAGCGTTAATCCTAGCCTTAAGATCGGTAATCCGCATTTCTTTCAGTGACTCGTAATGAAGGCTTAACCCAAAAATGAAGGATGCGGTTCGTGATGAAATTCTTAAACTCCTTGATAATAGAATCATATACCCCATTTCTAATAGTTCGTGGGTTAGCCAAATTTATGCCATGCCTAAAACGTCTGGACTATTTATTATCAAAACGATGCTAATGAACTCAATCCAACTCGTACTCAAATGGGTTGGTGTGTTTTCATTGATTATCGTAAATTAAATGCTACACACGTAAAGATCACTTTCATCTTCCCTTCATCGACCAAATGCTTGAATGTTTAACCAGCCACGAATTTTATTTTTTTCTTGATGGTTATTCCAGTTATAACCAAATTTCAATCACTTTCGAAGATCAAGAGAAAATGATTTTCACATGTCCCTTTGGCACTTTTGCATATCGACATATGCCTTTTTTTTTAAAATGCTCCTCCTACTTTCCAAAGATGCATGGTCAGCATCTTTTTCGATATGATCGAACGCTTTCTTGAAGTGTTTATGGACAAATTTTACATCTTTGGAAACTCTTTTTCTGAGTGCTTACACCATCTTGAGTTGGTTCTTAATCGTTCAAGTACAAATACTTAACATTAAATTGGAAAAAAATGTCATTTCATTGTCAAACACGACATTGTCCTTAGGCATGTCATTTCAAACAAAGGCATTGACGTAGATAAAGCTAAAGTTGACGTAATTGCAAATCTACCCATTCCTAAATCTATCAAAGACATTCATTTATTTCTTTGGCACGTTGTTTTTTTATCGATGCATTGAGAAGGACTTTAGTAAAATTGCTCGACCTTTGACGACTCTTCTTGAAAAAGACATTCCATTTAACTTTAATTCTGATTGTGTTTCTGCTTTCGAACGTCTTAAAAATGAACTCATTCCCGCTCTTATCATTTGCTCACCCAATTAGGATTTTCCTTTTGAAATATTGTGTTACGATTCTAACTTTGCGGTTGGTGCTATCTTAGGATAATGCATCAATAAAATTCTTTATATCATCTACTATGCTAGTATGACTTTAATGATGCTCAACTCAATTACACGACCATTGAAAAAGAGCTTTTACCGGTAGTCATTGCAATCGAAAAATTCTGACCTTATTTGATTGGCTTACACATTACTGTTTACACTGACCATTCCGCTATTAGATACCTTTTTGCCAAAAAGGATGATAAGTCTCGTTTGTTCCACTGGATCCTATTACTTCAAGAATTTGACCTTACGATCAAAGACAAAAAAGGATGCAATAATGTTATTGCTAATCATTTGTCATGTCTTCCAAACGCACCATCTTTTTTACCGATCAACGAAAACTTTCCCCATGAACAACTCCTTTCCGTTTTCGTCAATCCATGGTATGCCGTCCTGGTGAACTATTTAGTCACTAAGGAAACTCCTTTGTTTTGATCAAAACAAGATAAATATAAATTCCTTTCCCAAGTCAAATACTTTTATTGGGATGATCCATACTTGTTTAAAAATTAATCCGACCAAATCATTCAACATTGCATCCCGAATTATGAAATTAAAAGTGCTCTTTCATTTTGTCATGACAAAGCGAGTGGTGGTCACTTTAGTCCGAAGAAAATAGCGGAAAAAGTTCTTCAATATGGTTTTTACTGGCCAATGATTTTTAAAGATGCATTTGAGTTTTGTAAAACTTGCGATCGCTACTAAATGTTAGGAAGAATCTTTTGACAAAACATGATACCTTTAAACCCCATTCTTACGATTGAAATCTTTGATGTTTAAGGTATTGACTTTATGGGACCGTTTTCCAATTTGTTGATTACGTCTCTAAATGGGTTGAAGCCATTCCTTGTAAAACAAATGACCATAAAGTTGTTGTGAAATTCATAAAAGAAAACATTTTTTCGAGGTTTGGAGCACCTCGCACAATAAAGCGATAATGGACCCAATTTTTGTAATCGTTCATTTGAAACTTTAATAAAGAAATACTCAATAACCCACAAGTTATCTACTCCTTACCATCGTCAAAATTGTGGCCATGTTCAAGTTTCAAAATGTCAAATCAAATAAATTTTGCAGAAAACTGTAAATAAAAATTAAAAAGATTGGTCACGAAAATTGACAGATGCATTTTGGGCCTACAGAACTGCGTATAAAACCAATCTTGGGATGTCTCCTTTTAGGCATGTATATGGCAAAGCATGTCATTTATCCATCGAACTTGAACATAAAGCATTGTGGGCAATTAAGAACATAAATTTTGATCTTGGAAAAGCTGGCAAAAATAGAAAATTGCAACTCAATGACGCGTATGAAAACGAGAAAAATTACAAAGAAAGCACAAAAAATTTCATGATAAGTCAATCCTAAAGAAAACATTTTCGCCAAATCAAAAATTCATTCTATATGACTCTTGACTTCATTTGTTCATGGAAAATTAAAATCAAGGTGGATATGACCATATATTATACGCACTTTTTTCCACACAGTGCCATGGAAATAGAAAACCCTAGGGATGGTTCGATTTTTAAAGTCAATGGTCATCATTTAAAGCCTTATTTGGAGTTGGCAAGTGATTGAGAGGAGGATCTCATGATTCTTCATGAGCCATACTACGTGTAGTAAGAAATTTTAACCCTCTCTTGTAAATATGTATATATTTTTCTCTGTTTCACTCATTATATCATGTATCGACAGTGGGGACACAGTCAAAATCAAGTGTGGGGGGAGTCTCTTGTTCATCTTTGATTTTTCATGGTTTATTTTTGCATTTTCTTTCCAAAACTTTTAAAAAAATCCCAAAACAATTTTTTTAGCATATTGTTTTACTTTTGAAGAAAAAATACACGATAAGTGTATGTTTTTGGTTAGCATATCGATTTACTTTTGAAGAAACACTATATGATAAGTGTATGTTTTTGGTTATTAAATTGAAATTATTGAAAATTTAATTGTCTCAACAAAAATAAAAATAAAGTCTGATTACAAGTAACTATGTTTAGCTAGTATATAGGATGGTTCATAGGTGATAATTATGAAGTACGTCCTAATTGCAACCTTTGTTTAGAAGAGTGGTTCATTTAAAGTAAAGGCGGTAACATTTTTGATCTTCTAAGTTAAGTGGTGGTAAGATGATTTTGCAAAATCCTCTCTTCATAACAAAAAAGCTTTTATAAAAATAAGAAACACCTAGAGCCAAGTGTTCTACCCTTCTCACGTAAGCCCGAAAGGCGATGCATGATCGGTTTATCTGAGTTAGGTGTATGTACATAAAATTAAAATAATAATAATAAACACATAGAGTCATGTGTTTATACGCCAGTGTGTACACTCAACGCACTTTGTACTATTATCACGTAAGCCCGAAAGGCAGTGCATGATCTGTACATCTGAGTTAGGTGTGTAAATAACAATGATGTTAATATTTTACAACATAGAGAGAGAGAGAAAGCGATTGAAATTGAAGCATTATTATCACTTATTTGATTCGGCTTGTTATTCAAATGAAATAAAAACATCACTTTGCAAAACTTTGATAATCAAGTAAAGGATTTATTTTATAATTGCACTATGTTATCAACCGAAACAACTAGCCAAATAAGACTCTAATTGTGATGAAGATTTATTTTCGTTGGA
Organism: Allium cepa; assembly: GCA_030765085.1. NCBI lineage: Eukaryota > Viridiplantae > Streptophyta > Magnoliopsida > Asparagales > Amaryllidaceae > Allium > Allium cepa. The sequence continues at coordinate 517,862,687 of CM060941.1, forward strand.
AATTATGATGAGTAAAAGGACTAAAATTTCTTGATAATGACAAAAATTTATATTTAACTTGCTATTGTCAATTTAAAGATAAATTCTTCATTTGTAAATGTTTTTGAAAACTTTCATCATTAGTTTGCATTAGAATCTGCATATCGCATTTGGATTTTGTGGGTAGTATCCGCTAAAAACCCTCATAAAACAACACTCATCCTATTAGGGACACCTAGAGGTTTAACGGTTTGTTGCATATGCTCAACGCAATCATGTTTCCTACAAAAACAGATTTATCCTAGTTTTAGTTTATTTGAGGATGAATAAAAAGATAAGTGTAGCGGTATTTGATGTGCATTTAGAAGTGCATATTTTTACTTCCATATTTAATCTACTTTTATTTAAATAAATGAGTATATTAGGGTATTTTACATGTTTAAACCAAAATTTAAAATATATTCAAACCATCATTTATTCATCTTCATTTGGGGGTAAAATGGAAATTTTGTGTATGATTTAATTTGATAAAATTTATTTGTACAATTTTGTTTTTTGTAGGAAATATAGTGCAAATATGAAGGGGTTTCATGGATGAATGCATGCACATATGTTGAAGGCTAGTGAGGAATAGAAGAAAAAGAATTCATGCAACATGGAGGAGCCCACATACCCACTACCATATGGTCCATAATTAAAAGCATATGCATATGTTAATGGAGGGTTAAAGGCATGTTAGTGGAGATTAATTATTTCCCTAATGATTGCTTGGAGGTTACACTTTATAAAAGGTATTTTAAGTAGTATCCTAAATATGAATTAGGGTTTTAAGCATGTATAAATACCCCTTATGTTTCATGTAACTATCTTCTTCTTTTAATGCAATATTGTAGCCACAAATCAATGTTAAATAAAAATGTCTTTAATGGCTTCTTAGCCTTGTTTTTACTTTCATGCAATTTATTATTTAATGCTAACTTTTATTACACTTTTATTATATGCTCTCTTATTTACTTTTTGCTCCTTTTATTTCATGTTAGTAGCATAGATTTTATTATTGTAATTAGTTTAGCTTTATTTCATGCAAGTGGTTTGCACTCTTTTCTTGTAGCTAGATCTTATTTTCCTTTTTATGTTATGTTGAAATCATTTTATGTTAACATGTTTTCAAATATGAGTAGCTAAACCCCTTCAATTTAGGGATAGTGAAGCTCTTATGAAACATGTTAATTAACATAATGATTTCATTTGTGATCTCTCATATGTCCTTAATGGAAAATATGAATGATGGTGGTTTATGTTTCTATTTTATTGAATTTTGATAGCCTGTATTGACATCTCTAATAGGTTGTGCTTAACTACATTTAAAATATAAACTATTTGATCATTTGTCTAAGTGATTTTGATAATAAAAGTCAAACTAGAATCAAAATTTAACAGTCTATGTGTAATGACCTGGATTTTTCTACTTTTACATAAGGATTTAAAGAAGATTTTGAAATAAAATTTGTTTTTAAAAATAAAAATTTGACAACTAAAACTAGATATTTGAAATGCGTCCATTCAAATAAGACCAATAAAATTTGTTTCGCGTCAAAATTCGTCTGAAACTCTGTTAGCACAATTTTTTAATGCAAATTATCAAATTTTAAATTATGAATATTTTAACATACAAATGATCTAGAAAATTTTCTGATTAAAACGTCAAAATTCATTCCATCTAATTCCGACCTCTGTAGCTCCGTTTATCAAGAATTGCCGTTGTCATCCAATTTCGAAGCGGTATAAACGGCGACAGATGGAATTTTGCTACGAGCGTCGTAGCACAGATTTGATTACATCATTGTATTCATCTTGTCGTGCTGATCTCCACAATATATTTATTTTTGTATTTTGGCTTCCATGGCAAAACGCTAGATGGTTGAAACAATGGTCCATGACCGCGCCCGGAGTCAGCATTACACAATCTTTTCGCAGCCGGAAATTTCTTTTCAGCTTGCATATTCCTTGCGTGCGCAGTCAATTTATTAAATGCAGCATTTATTAGCCCTTCGTTCATTCCTTTCCTTCTACTATTCGTATTTATGCTTTGCCTTCTTCTTGCACCTTCCATTTTATCTTTCTATGAGCATTTGTTTAAAAATATATATAAACTCTCTTATATTTATATAACTTCCACATAACTCTTCCCTTCCTCTCTTTTAAATCTTCCCACCCATCTTCTCTCGAACGAGACCCTGCACCAACCTCCGATCCGCATTCCCACACCCTCTGCCCCACCTCCCTTGTAGCAGCACCACCAACCGACCACACCACCTCCTCCTTCCCCGATTACAGCCCGAGCCCGCATGCAACCCAATCCGTACCCGTGCCCCAGCAATACCTGCCAAACCCGCTCCACCCACGTCCCCTTCCACCGTTTCCACCAACCTCTGCCTCTCCTCCTCCAGCTCAGCTATCGGCTTCCCTTCCCCTCCCAGCCCAGAAACCACCCTCTGCATCCCCACCTCCTCCACCGAACCCACACCGTCCACCACCTCCTTGGCCCTTGCAACCAAACCCTACCCAGTCCCTACGCTCACAACCCAACTATGCCCGCTCCTCTGACCCAGTCGCACCCTTCACCAGCCTCCTTTTAGCAACGAAACCCACCACCCAAGCCTCCACTACTCACTGACTGGCCTCGTTGGATTCTAGCCTACCCCAGTCCACCTCTCGACCGAGCAACTTCCTAGAGACCCTCCTCATAATTCCAGCCGCACCTCTAGGTGAATCAGTCCCAAAGCCATCCCCACTACCCTACCAAACACCCAACCTGCCACCAATGTCCCCAACCCACGATCATAAGCCTTTTCCAGCTACCCACGACCGAACCCGAACCCACAGCCGCCTAGCCACATCACCACTCGGTCGTGTATAGTCCACTTCACCGAAGTTCCCATACGTGGCAGCATAGCATAGCTTATGTACATGTGCACGTATCTGTATCGCCATATCTGCTTGTCGATAGCTATGAAAGTGAGCGATTCAAAGCTCACGATTCGATTTTCATATGCAAGTATCCTACCATGTTATAAATAATTGGTTGAAAAATTATAAATAGCTGATTTATAATTACAAATAGTTGGTTGATGATTACGATCTATATTAAAATTGGGAACCATTGTTATTTGACACTGTGATATATGATTTAGCTGAAATAGTTTAAATGTTTGATTCGAATCCCAATTGCATGTGAAACACATTAACTATGGAAAAAATTTGAATAGTGGTTGATGCTTGATTTATTGATACCTATCAGTGTACATTGTTGTTGTATGCATTGAATTGGACATTGAAATTTTGAACAGGGGTATGGGTTGAAATGATAAATATCTAAACTAAATCACTTTATCTAGGATAGAAAATTAAATAGTAAATAATGATCAGTCAATTGAAATATATTTTGGATTTTAAATATTTAAATTTGAAATTAAGAAATAATTTGGAAATTTAACATGAATTTATAATTTAAATTTTTCGGTGAAGTTGATATTTAATTTTGAAATTGATTAAATTAATTTAGATTTTAAATGAAAGATTAACTGAACTATTTTAAATTATGAAATTAAATTAATAATGGTTATGTTAAATGTTGTTGACTTTTAAAAACTCGTTAAATTGATAATTTGAAATTTATAAAGTGTTGATATTATACGTGTAATTAAATTTTAAATGAAGATCTAATTTAATTTTATTTGATTGAATTAAAATATAATAATTGAATTTAAAGATAAAGATTTGATTTAATTAAAAAGAGAATCTTTAATTGAACTAATTGAATTAAAATATAATAATTAATTTATTTAACTAAAGTTTAATTAAAAGTGTTTAAGGAAGTTAATTTTCGAAGTTTAATTGAATAATATTATAAAGCTATCGTATTTTTACGACTTAATTAACTCGGTTAATTTGAGAAGTTATTAGATTTGGATAATTTAGTAAAAATGAATTATTTATTTAAAATTGAATTTTTGCACTTTAAATCCAAATTTGTTGAAGTTAAAAGAGAATATGACATTTGAAAATAAAAGATATTTTATTTAAGAAAATATCCAATTGGTGTGAAAATGACGTTGATTATTAAAGAGACTGGGGCCGGATATGGGCATACTCTCTGTCAATACTGGAACCACTTTAATAACCGTGTACGTGAAGTGATGATCCAGAACAAATTGGTTAGATTTGGTGAATGTTTGTTGGATTTAAAGAAAAAGAATGATGATGGATTAGCCTGGCACTTGTGGCAATTTGAAATGACTAAAACAGGAACCGTACCGGCCAAGTGAGCTAGCTACTCTAAGCGGATGCACTTCTTCGTTTGAATATACTATTTCAGTTGTTATTAGTGATCACAATTCAATTATGGGAGTTTTTCGATCATGGCTATGATGCGTTACCATCAGCCGGGAAGGGTAAACTGGTAATATTCTACCATGGGAATTGCTTCACGTGCCTTGTTATACATATATCCCTATACAAGACCACTACGATTTTGGTTTAGTATTTTCATATCACGACGCATTCCTATTCACCGACGGTTTACTGGTATTTTATGTGTAAACTGTACAACAATGCTTAAATACACGTTAAAGGGATTAATGTAAAGCCCTATGCTAAGAGAAATATTTACTTTACTGATAGACACTACATATACAGCGTATCCTATTGTATATATAAATAGTTTCATGGATCCTTAAGAGATGGAAAATCCCATAACATCTCTTGAGTTATTTGTACATTTTCACTTGAGTAGGACTACTTACACAAGAACTTCTAGTCCTGACTCGAGTATATTGTTTTACTTTATGTTTGGTCAGCCTGAGTATTATAGTGTATGAGGAGTGCTTATTTTAGGAGCCGAAGACTTGATCGAAGACTCCACTCTATCCAGTATTAGTTATCTATGTTCATTTTGGCTTGTATCAGTAAAACTTTTATGTATCTCTAGTATTGTATAATAAGCTCTAAAAACTCTGATCTATTTATTTTACTAGCTTCATGAACTGCAATGTATATTATGTAATTCCGTTGTGAGATTCTGTATCATTCTGTATCTGATTCTATATTAAAACCCCAAATTGAAAATCTGTCTAATTTAAACGGTTTAAGTTGGACAAGATTGGTTTATTGTCAGCTTAAGTGGTTCGAAATTACGGGTCATCACGGTAGGGTACTTTTTCATTGCATGATTTACCTGTTCGTGTTTTATTTGACACCGGTGCATCTCATAGTTTTATATCAATTGATTTATGAGACAAACGTGAGCATATTTTAAAACTTGAACATGCTTATGAATCCTTATGTGTATCAAATTCCATCGATGGACCCACAAATCTTAGAATTATCTATAGAGGAGTAAGATTTCTTAAGGATGGAAAAGACCGTTTCATCGGAGATTTTTATGTTCTAGGTTTCCAAGCTTTTCATATATTGTTAGGTGTAGATTGGTTAAGAAACTTCGATGCATTTACTTCCTACAGAGCTCAAACAGTTTCTCTGTTGAATGATAAAGGCGAACCCCTAGAAATCAAATGTCAATTGCCTCAAGATTTAGTGAAAGTTTTATCTTTTCTCTTGATTCCCATCATAGTGATCTTAGTACTACTCTTTCCATCTAACACTTTCCTGATGTTTTCAGTGAAGTGAATTCTTTTCCACCTTAGCTTGAAATTGAATTTCGTATTGATCTTATTCCTCGAGCTAGGCCAGTCGTACATGCTCTAAGAAGAATTTCGCATAGAGAGAAAATTGAATTAAGAGTCCAAATTGACGATTTATTCTCTAAGTGTCTGATTCGTCATAGCCATTCGAAATGGGGCACGATAGTGGTATTTGCTACTAAGTCTAACGATTCTCTAAGAATGTGCATAGACTATAGAAAATGAATAAGCTTACCCATAAAAACAGATACCCGATGCCTCGAATCAACGACATGTTTGATCAACTACATGGACCAAAAGTATTTTCTCAGCGTGATCTAGCTTCTAGTTTCCATCATCTCAGGATTACAGAGGATAGAATTCTTAAAATCGCTTTTCGAGCTGAAGAAGGCTTCTATCAATGGTTAGTTGTGCCTTTTGGTTTAACTAATGCGCCAACTTACTTTGTTGACACCATGAACAGAGTATTCCGGAAGTTCTAAATAAATTCATCCTAGTTTCATTGATGATATTCTAGTCTTTTCTAAGACTAAAAAGGAGCATGAAGAACACCTTAAATTTGTCCTTGAAACTCTGAGAAGTCATCATCCGAAGGCTAAATTCTCAAAAATTTATTTCTGGAGAGAAAGTAAGAATTCTTGGGCACATGGTTTCGAAGAATGGAATTTCGATTGATCCAACAAAGATCGTCATAATCAATGATTGGTAAACTCCTAAAACCTCTACAAACGTCTACAGCTTCCTCGACTTAGCTGGCTATTACAAGAGATTTATTGAGAACTTCACTCGAATTTCTTCACCACTTATAGCTTTAACTAGGAAGAATGTTAATTTTATTTGGAGTAAGAAGTGTAAGGAAGCATTCGAAGAACTGAAGTGTAGGCTAACCTCTTCCATTATTCTCACTGTCCTGGATGGTAGTAAAGGGTTCACTGTTTATACAAATGCTTGTAATGAAGGATTTGGTGCTATTCTGATGCAGCATGGTAAAGTTATTGCCTATTATGGTCATCAGTTGAAGACTCATGAGGCAAATTATGCAGCTCATGACCTGGAATTGCTCGCCCTCGTCTTTGCTTTGAATTTACGGAGACATCACCTTCTTGGAACAAAATTTGAACTCTTTACGGATAACCAATCACTGAAGTACATCTTTACCAAAAAGGATCTAAACCAGAGACAAGTTAGATGACTCGAATTCTTATCATCATATGACCTCAACATCAACTATACTCCCGGAAAGGCTAATGTTGTGGTCGATGCTCTGAGTAGGAGCAAAGCCATGTTATATCAACTTGTTGCTTCTCCAGCTCTTATGGATTGCACTGCTATTAAGCATGATGAGGACCCGATGCTTAGGCAAATAAAAGAAAATGTTCATGGAAGGAAGGATAATACTCAAGGAAAATGGGGAGCACAAATCGATAGAAATTGAATTCTAAGAATTAATAATAGAATTTGTGTTCCGAACGTGGATGATTTGAGACAAGAAGTGCTTAAGGAAAATCATCAATCCAGACTCTCTATTCACCCGAAACCGCGAAGTTGTTTCAGAATATGAAGAAGTTGTATTGGTGGAGAGGGATGAAGAGAGATATTTCTATTCACGTCAGCAGGTGTGCCACTTGCCAACAAGTTAAAACTGGTCACCAGAAGATGGCATGATTATTGCATCCTCTTGAGATTCCATGTTGGAAATGGGATCAAATCCCTGTGGATTTTATTGACAGACTACCGAGGACCAGAAAAGGTAATGAGAGCATCTGGGTTATTGTCAATAGATTGACCAAGTCTTCCTACTTTATTCCCATGAAGACAACTTGCATTGCCGCGAGTTTAGCCGAGCTTCATACGAAAGAGATTATTCGCTTCTATGGTGTTCCACCTAGCATTGTATGTGATTGGGACGCTTTCTTCACTTGCAATTTTTGAAAATCTATTCAAGAGACTCTTGGTACTCAATTAAATCTGAGCACAGCTTATCATCCTTAAAGGGATGGCTAGACCAAAAGAGCAAATTAGATTTTAGAAGATCTTCTTCAAGCTTGTGTTTTAGACTTCGGAGGATCGTTGGAAGAACATCTCCATCTTGTTGAGTCCATCTATAATAATAGTTATCAAGCGAATATTAAAATGACACCATTCGAAGCTCTTTACAGACGGCCATATAAACCTCCATCTTGTTGCGTTGAATCGGGAAATCGACTTGTAATTGGTCCCAAAATGATTTTGGAAGCTTCTGATAAAGTTAAAGGAATCAAAAGGAAAATGAGAATTGCCCAGGATCGATAGAAGAAATATGCAGACAGAAGAAGTGACTTGGAATTTGCCGTCGGAGATCAAGTATTTCTCAAAAAAATTCCTTTGAATAATGTAACTCGATTTGTAAGGAAAGGAAAGCTAGCTCCTAGATTTGGTGGTCTTTTCCACATCTCATAAAGAATTGGTACTTTGGCATATAAATTTGACCTGCCTAAGGATATCGGGGGTGCATAATGTGTTCCACGTTTCACACCTATGCAAATATGTGCACGATCCATCAACAATTGTTCGGCTTGCTTTGTTTGAAGAGATGGATATTGAGCCCAATATAAATTTTGAAAGGAATCCGCTCTGTATAGTAGGCAGAAGCATGAAGTAGCTCAGAAGGAAGATTATAAATCTCATCAAGGTTCAGTGAAGCAAAGATGATCGAGATTGTATTTAGGAAACAGAAGAGAGTATCCATGCTTCAAATCCTGAATTGCTAATGCCAGGTATGATGTCCATGCCCAAATCTATTTCTATCTTTATGTTCTTTTATTCCATTCCTTTCAAGAATGAAAAGTTTTTAGTGGGGTGATTGTAATGACCTGAATTTTTCAAATAAGGATTCAACAAAGATTTTGAAATAAAATTTATTTTTAAAAATAAAAATTTGACAATTAAAACTAGATATTTGAAATGCGTCCATTTAAATAAGACCTATAAAATTTTCTTCACGTCATTCGAAACTCGGTCAGCACAAAATTTTGGTGCAAATTATCAAATTTTAAAGTATGATATTTTTACATAGAAATGGTCTAGAAAATTTTCCAATTAAAAGTCAAAATTCGTTTCGTCCAATTCTGACCACTGTAGTTCCATTTATCAAGAATTGCTATTGTCATCCAATTTCGAAGTGGTAACAGCGGCGAAGGACAAAATTTTGCTATGAACGTCATAGCACAGATTTGATTATATCATTAAATTCATCCCGTCGTGTTGATTACCGTTGTATATTTGTTTTTGTATTTTGGCTCCATGGCAAAACGTTAGATGGTTGAAACAATGGTACATGACCGTGGCCAGAGGCATCATTACACATTCTTTTTACAGCCAATAATTTCTTTTCAGCCTGCATATTTCTTGCATGTGCACTCAATTTATTAAATGCAGCATTTATTAGTCCTCCGTGCATTCCTCTCCTTCTTATATTTATATTCATGCTTTTCCTTCTTCTTGCTCCTCACATTTTATCTTTCTGTGTGCATTTGTTCAAAAAAAATTGTATACATTAACTCTCTTACATTTGAATAACTTCCACGTAACTCTTCCCCTCCTCTCATTTATATCTTCCTACCCATCTTCTCCCGTATGAGAAATTGCAACAACCTCCGACCCGCGTTCCCTCACCCTTCACCCCACCTACCCTGTAGCAACACCACCAACCAACCACACCACCTCCTCCTTCCCCAACTACAGCTCGAGCCTGCCTGCAACCCAGTCCGTACCCGAGCTTCAAAAACACCTGCTGAACCCGCTTCACCCACGTCCCACTCCACCGCTGCTACCAACCTCCGCCTTTGCTTCCTCCTGCTCAACCGCTAGCTCCCTGCCCTTCCTGCTAGCCCAAACACCGCCCTCTACATCGCTACCTCCTCCGTCGAACCCAGACCATCCGCCACCTCCTCATCCCTTGCAACCAATGAAATCCACACCTAGTCCCTCCCGCCCAAAACCCAGCTTCGCCCGCTCCTATGACCCAGTCACACCCTTCACTAGCCCCCTCCTAGCACCAAAACCCACCACCCGAGCCTCCCATGCTCCCTGACCTGCCTCGTCGGATTCTAGCCCACCTCAATCCACCTCCCGACCAATCAACCTCCTAGAGCCCCTCCTTACAATTCCAACCGTACCATTCGACGAATCAGCCTCGAAGCCATCCCCACTCCTCTGCCGAACACCAGACATGCCAACGAAGTCCCTTACCTACGACCACCAGCCCGCTCCAGCTACCCTGATCGAACCCGCTGCCGCGTAGCCGCATCACCACTCGATCGCATGTATTCCACTTCGCTGAAGTTCCCATACACTGCAGCATAACATAGCTCGTGTACATGTGCACATATCCATATTCATATCGCCATATCTGCTTGTTGATAGTCGTGAAGGTGAGCGATTCTAAGCTCATCGATTTTCATATGCAAGTATCCTACGATGTTATAAATAATTGGTTGAATAATTATCTGATGTGATTACAAATATCTGATGTGATTATAAACAGTTTTTTGATGATTACAAATCACATCAGTTTTTTGATGATTATGATCGATATTTATAATCACATCAAATATTTGATGTTTGTAATCACATCAGATATTTATAATCAAAAAACATAGTTCAGTAAATCACATCAGTTTTTTGATGATTATGATCGATATTGAAATTGATAACCATTGGTATCTGACAGTATGATACATGATTTAGCTGAAATAGTTTAAATATTTGATTGGAATCCCAAATGCATGTGAAACATGTTAACTATGGAAAAATTTGAATAGTGAATGATGGTTGATTTATTGATACCTATCACTGTACATTGTTGTTGTGCATTAAACTAGACATTGAAATTTTGAGTCGTGATATGGGTTAAAATGATAAATACCCAAATTAAATCACTTGGCCTAGGATAGAAAATTAAATAGTAAACACCAATTGGTCAATTGAAAAGTATTTTGGATTTTAAATTTTAAATTAAGACTAATTTGGAAATTTAATGTGAATTTATAATTTATGTTTTTCGGTGAAATTAATATTTAATTTTGAAATCGATTAAGTTAATTTAGATTTTAAATGAAAGATTAATCAAACTATTTTAAATTATGAAATTAAATTAATGATGGTTATGTTAAATGTTATTGATTTTTAAAAACTCTTTAAGTTGACAATTTGAAATTTATGAAGTGTTAATATCATATATGTAATTAATTAAATGAAGATATAATTTAATTTTAATTTCACTTGATTTAATTAAATATAATAATTGAATTTAAATATAAAGATTTGATTTAATTAAAAAGAGAATCTTTAATTGAACTAATAGAATTAAAAGTATAATAATTGAATTGTTGAATTAAAGCTTAATTAAAAGTGTTTAAGTAAGTTAATTTCCAAAGTTTAATTAAATTAAATATTATAAAGATTTCATATTTTTAAGACTTAATTAACTTGGTTAATTTGAGAAGCTATTAGATTTGGATAATTTAGTAAAAATGAATTATTTATTTAAAATTGAATTTTTGGACTTTAAATCAAAATTTGTTGAAGTCAAAAGAGAATATGACATTTGAAAATAAAAGATATTTTATTTAATAAAATATCCAATTGGTGTGATAATGACGTTGGTTATTAATGAGACCAAGGTCGGATATGGGCATACTCTCTGTCGATACCGGAACCACTTTAATAACCATGTACATGAAGTGATGATTCAAAACGAAGTGGTTGGATTTGGCGAACCTGTGTTGGATTTGAAGAAAAAGAACGATGATGGATTAGCCAGGCACTTGTGTCAGTCTGAAATGACTAAAATAGGAGCAGTACCGGCCAAGTGGGCTAGATACCCTAAGCGGATGCACTTCTTCGTTTGAATATATTATTTCGGTTGTTTTTGGTGATCACCCGTCTATTAGGGGAGTGTTGGACGCGATGGGCGATCATGGCTATGATGCGTTACCACCAACCGGGATGGGTAAACTGATAATATCCTACCATTGGCATTGTCTCACGTGCCTTGTCATACATTTATCCCTATACAAGACCATTACGATTTTGGTCTAGTGTTGTTGTATCATGGTGCATCCCTATCCACCGATGGTTTATTGGTGTTTTATATGCAAATGTATGACAATGCTTAAAAACGCGTTAAGGGGGACTAATGTAAAGCCTTAACGCTAAGAAAAATATTTACTTTACTGATAAACACTACATATATAGCATATCCTATTGTATATATAAATTGTTTAACGGATCCTTAAGAGATGGAAAATCCCATAACATCTCCTGAGTTACTTATACATTTTCACTTGAGTAGGACTACTTACGTGAGAAATTCTAGTCCGGACTCGAGTATATTGTTTTACTTTATGGTCTAGTCAGACTGAGTATTGCAGTGTATGAGTAGTGCTTATTTTGAGTACCAAAGACTTGATCGAAGACTCCACTCTATCTGGTATTAGTTATGTATGTTCATTTTGGCTTGTATCAGTAAACTTTTATGTATCTCCAGTATTGTATAATTAAGATCTGAAAATTGCGATGTATTTTGTCTAGTAGCTTCTTAAACCACTATGTATATTATTTAATTCCACTACGTGATTCTGTATTATTCTGTGTGTGATTCAGTATCCGATTCTATATTAAAACCCTAAATTGATAATCTGCCTAATTTGAATGGTTTAAGTTGGACAAGAATGGTTTATTGTCTGCTTAATGGTTCGAAAGTGCTGCCGTAACACTATGTTACTAATTAATAGTAAATAGATCATACTTAAAATAGATTTTATCTTTAGTTTTCATGTCACATGAGTGTTGATAAGTAGGTTTGAATGGTGTGTTAGAATTTGATGATTTAAGTTATGCTAATTAATAGCACAAATAAATCATACTTATAATATGCACAACTATCATTTCTACCTAATATTTTAATGGGAGCTTACAAGTGAATTTTGTGTTGATTTATATGAATGATTGGAAGTTGATTTGTCTCTAACTTGATTCTTATTATCATAGTAATATTCACATTTGCTCTAGCTCATTTCGTATAATTTTCTAGTTTAAAAAAGTTTGAAAAAACTTCGGGCTAATTTTTTTGAGTAATATTGAAATTTAATTCTTTCCCTGTGGATCGACTCATACTCTCATACGTACTACAGTTGTACGTCATGCGCTTACGATTTTATAACGATAATATTTTAACTACGGTTTTCTAACCGATAGAAATTTCTATCATTATTCAACATTCAGCTTCGACCCATTTAGTAAAATAGTTGATTACCACTATTGCATACTTATCCCCACCGCTATCCATGGGAAAATTTTCAATCAAATATATTCGCCAAACCATAAAGGGCCAAGGACTAACCTTGTAAGTTAGTTCGGTTGGCGGTAACCTGGAGATCGTGTGATTTTCTTTATTAGTATTTGCTCCACTGTTTAGTCTCCTTAAATGCCTTAATGTACTTTAATCAATATTTCTCTAGTCTCTTTGGTAGCCATGCACCTTAGTAATGGGTTAGTGAAAACTCCTCTTTATTGAATGCCATCAGGTATGGTGTACCGAGTCGCCTTATGCATTACCTTCCTTACTTTATTCCGATTTAAGGGTGAAGTTTTTACAATGTCCAACCAAAAAATTGATCTATTTCTTGGGCTAGGAAAATTTCCCAATTTTCAGCATCTTGACTTTCCTCCCATGGGGTGTGCTTAACCCATAGCATTCTTGCGCATCAAGCAAAGCCTTCGCCCTTTCTCTTCTTTTAGTAGTATTCCAACCATTCTCCTTTGACTTAAAACTCCTAAAATGCTCGATTCACAGCGATTTGTCGGACGCTATGGATCCATAGTGTCCCGATTCCTAGTTATTTTGCTATTTCCAAACCTTCTATTAGTGTTTTATACTATGTCTTTCGGTCTAGCCTATAGGGTAAGAGGTCTATTCGACTAATAGAGGTCAAGAAGATTCATGCATGCCCAATCGTTAGTATTTCTCTCAAATTTTCATGGGTTTTGCATAGTTAAATGACATGGAATTATTAAGCCTTGAGTATTTCTATTAATATCATCCGAAATTTATTAATTAAAGTAAGTTGTTCCTTTGGATTTTTGTCCACGCATTGTTTTAGGGTATTCAGCCTCTGTAGCATCATGCTTTATATCCATATGAAGTTGACTCTACCTCTGTGGATTTTTGAAAAGATTATGCTCCACCATCTCTAGAGATGTCCAGTCCCACCTATGGAATGGGTTAGAATTACCCTGTACTATCTATGAAGGAGCTAGTAATCTCCCATTATCTTTGATTGAGTTGAACCATATCTCCAGGGTTAGGAAGTTTATCCTCCTTTTTCTAATTACTTCGTTCTTTGCAATTTTCATGCACATCTATCTCTAGATATCTAGTATGAGGAAATGCTCTAATGTAAGTAGGGGGATCCTACACCATGCCCACAACTGTGGTTTATACTCTTCCTCCGCAAAGGCTCGGTTCCGTCGAGGGACCATGGTCTAGAGTTTGTAGCACTCTCACTAGAGTGACCTCAGGATTTAGCCCAGAGTACACCTATAAGAATTGTAATGATCTGGAATTCTGTCGCTTTGATTTTTGGAATACCTAATTACTTTTAAATGTTCGATTAGGAGTTTTTATATTAAAATCTATGTTTTAAATAATTGTCCGATTTTTGATGATGTATTTTTATTTTAGTCATTCGTGCGTCATACGTGAATGTAGTGCTATGTAGCGGACACCCTTAACAATACAAACACACACATTTGAATGCACATGCAACCACCATTGTTCCACTACCTCCCTACCAGGTGCTATTGTTTTCTTTCCTCCCTTGTCCCTTTGCCTGGGATTGTGACTAGTTAGCGTGATCTGATCTTTGAAAAACCATAAACACCCTGTTTTGGTTATAAAATGCATGCATCAGGAAACAAGCTCTTTCTTCTTTTTCTTTTTTCAAATTCCAAAAAATGAAAACAAACATTCTTCCTCGTTCATAAATAACTATCTCGAAACCTAATCGCTATCAACCCAATCATTCAACACAAAAGTTGTTCGGTATCTCATCAGCTATTTTTAAAAATTAACCACACTCGATTTCGTAGAGCAATGACTAAGATATCCCATTTTTACGGTAAGAAGGAAATTTTGTTCAAAAACTTTAAAAACTGGTTTCTCATGGTTCGAGGAGAATTGCTCGACGTTGCAGGCGTCATTGGGTTCGTATGGAGTTGTAAGATTATTAATGAAGTTTCGACGGCTTTCCGTAACGTTGAGTGACGATGATCAGCATCTAGGTTTAAGTTTATTCCAAGATTTGGTCATCGTTAAGTGGAATGGAATATGGCATTGGGTTCGTGGAGGAGAGGGTCACTTTGCGATCGAGGTTGGTAAATTTTTGCGACAAAATTTGCCGGCGTATCATTGACCTAACTGTTTTCCTCTTCGGCTTGGATGGGTCATGACGAGATGGAATGATTCAACACATGGAATTGAAGGGTCTAGAGTGTCGAACATTAGAAGAGAAGTATGTTGTTGGAACTGATGTATTGATTTGGTGGCCAAGGCTCATGTGCACGTGCATACCGTGCACGATTTGAGATTACTAAATTGCAAAATGAATTGGAGAAGAAGGTTCTGTTCTCAGTGGATGCGGGTAAGGAAGAGTTTGGGCCATGAGCCTATTTGCTTGGGTGAGGAACATTTAAATTTAATTGCTTTAAATTTGAGCAAATATATGTGCAATTTGTAAATGCAATATCTTGCTCGTTTTAAAACCGATTAACACACCGGTTTTTTCATTGCATTTGTGTTGACAAGTACAACGCTTCTTTATAAAATGTTGTTAGTTTGGACGTAGTGTAATTTAATAATAAATTAATATTGATTGATTATAATTATGTAAAATTAGATAATTACGTAGTTAAATTAATTATTCTCAATGGGTGTTACCTATTAGGCTAATTAAGCACAGTACTATTAAAATAAATTGAATAGAGTAATTTGGACACCTATTTAGCGAAATAAATCACCGTTTTGTTAATTAAATTAATTCGACATTTAATTAGCAGAATAAATCTCCATTCTACTATTTTATAGATTTGGACATCCGATTATATATCATTAATTGATATACCAGTTTGAGTAAGTGATATGTTAGATAATGATGGTTAAGTGTTGGGTTTATTTATATAGTCTTTGATTATGTAAATATTAGTTAATAACTTGGAAAGTTAAATTGTATGACACGGTAGCTTGTTTAAGCAATATTGTGATTGTTAAGCCTCGGTCAAATTTGAAAGGTTAATTATTAATTTGAAAGTTCTTTTAAGAATAATTATTATCTATTATATGGTTTTAAAGATAATTATTATTTAGTAATAAGATTTAAAAGCTAATAATTATTTATTAATAATGTTCTAAAGATAATTAATAACTGTTTTTAATAATGAATTAAAGTTTATTACTTTATTAATATGACTATTATAAGTTATTTCTTATAGTTATTTAAGAATATTTAATTATTGTTTAATTATTGTTTTAAAATGTTTTATTTATATTTTAATTATTTATTCAAAGTGATTTAATTATACTTAAATTTTAGTTAAATTTATTAATTATATTGATTTAAGTTATTTAATTTTATTTATAGGTTAATTAATATCATATTAATATTATTAAAAATTTAATTGATTTATTATATTAATAACGTTTTAAAGTTAGTTAATTAACATATTAATATTATTTTGAAGTTAACTTATTAATACAATAATAGTGCTTAAAATTAATTTAGTATACTACTAATGAAACTCTAAAATTATTATTTTCAATGAGGTTTAAAGATGATTACATAGAAGGGTATTTGATAATAATTTTTTATTTAAAAGTTTTTTAAATAATTTATTGTTTGTAATGGTACTTTACAGACTTAAAAAGTATATTAAAGAAGTTTTGTTTTAAATAAGGAAAGTTTATAAAATAAGTTTTATAAATGATTTCATATATTTGGAAAGAAGTTCTATAAATGATTTGGAAATTTATAAAAAGGTTATTATAAATAAACTTGGAGATTTATAAAGTATTTTATAAATGAATATAGAATTTAAATAAAAGAGATTTCTTTAATTAAAGAGGTTTAATTAAAAGGATTCTTGTAGAGATTTATAAAATAAATCGAGATTGGATTTCCCTTAACTAACCTCCTTACATTTGGATTTTCTCATTTTAATATATTGATATAGGAATTTTTCTAAGAGTTTTTGGAAAATATATTTATACCATCCTATAAGTATGTAAAAAGACGTTTCCAAGTTTGGGAGGAAATGGTTTGTGTATATACTTATACCAAAATAAGTATATGAATATTTTAATAAATATTTAAAAGGTGATTTTAAGTAAATAGAAGAATAATCTAAGAGGCTTAGTGGTTGCCACGGGGAACGTAATCTCTGTTTGGAATGTTTGTTTATTTGATAGTTAAATAACAGATTATCAAATCTTGGCCTTAAATATGCAATCCTTCTTAATTTTGGTGGTATAGAAATATTCCCTACTTAACACCGAAGGATTTTAACTTTGAAATTATCTAGGAGAAATACTAGGATTATATGGTATAGCTACCGTTGGTGTTGCTATATTACACGTATAAACTCATTTTGTTCTTCTAGGACAAATGATAGGAGATTCATCCACTTAAACTATTATGGAGTGATCCTCGCTCTTATATATTGTCTGCTTAGTACCTAAAGAACCGGTATTGAGCATTTTGGATAACCGACGATTAGTTTTTAGGGCGCCCAGTAAGCGGGGGAGTGTACTCATAAGAATAATTCATACCGTAACCACTTCCAAAACCATATACGGTTCTATGCAGGGATTTCATGATATATTAAGATGTTTGAATCCATGTGTCATCATGAAACCCGTTGGGGTATGAGAATCCATGTATGATTCCAAGATCTATTTGAGATATGGGAATCCATGTGTGCTTCCGAGACTCGTTGGGGTATTAGAATCCATGTAGGATTCCATGATCTATTTTGATAGCGATGCGTGAGCTAGAACGCTGTACGCATCCTCATTAGCGGTAATGACTAAATTAAACCATAGATAGGAGACATGGCCAGTAAGGATGGCAAACCCATAGGGTGCAGTCGACTCCAACTAGACATTACCTTCAGTTGTTATGCATGCAGGGAGTGATGCACTCGGTCTTAGCGAGACTAGCTATGTTTTTCCTATAATACATCAGTAGGGATGTACTGTTGCTTCGAAAGGATAACTATGATCCTTCTGTAGGAGGACTGTTTCTTAAAGTACTAAGAGCACCTACATGGAATCCTACAAATTAGCGAACACGCCTTAATGGTTTTTGATCATATACCTAGTATTATTGTGATGTACACTCATGAGCATCATAGCTACTTGATTATTACTATTTTTACCCTTAGACATTATGATAATATCATTGGATTTTCTTATATAAATGTTTTGATTATCGCAAGGTAAAAACCCATCTGTGTTTATATGCGGCGTGGTCTTACAAGATACCTTTGATTTTAGATGACTTTACAAGTTATAATAAATAAATTCCTTGTGATTTGAGTTTTTATGCTGGTTTTACCAAACTGATCCAGGCGTTGTTTTATATAATGCTCGAGTCAGCCTGGGCATATTTTCCAAATTTAGCTGCATACATTGGAGCTTTTTGAAGATGAGCTTGATTCTTCAAATGTGTTCATGAATCTGATATTTTCCACTGTTTTTTTTCTTGATTTATGTATGTATTCATCATCAATTGTAAGGACATGATGTTATAAATATCCAGGCTGAAATAGGTTAGTGTGCTCTTTAGGTATGTACAAATAAGATGATTTCTTTTGTAAAGATCTTGTATATATTATATATCTTCTCGTCTCAAAGTGAGATTCTGTTTTGTCTTTTATTTTCTTTAACCCTAACAATCTATCTTTCCAGTATTTGGATATTCGACACATGAAATAAGTGGATGTATTAATGTCTATTTCTAATGGCTGAAAAGGTAGGTCGTTGCAAGATTTGTCTACATTAATTAGGCTCATGACCACAAATCTCATGGAATCTATGATATATGCATATTCCCATCTTTGCCATTGTTTACACTCTGGTCTTGATTCACCGTAATTCACGTTTTCTTTAGTACAGAGATGGATTCTTTCAGGAGTCTTCATAAGATGTAACCATGGAAACTTTCGTTGTCTTTTGAAGTGTTTCCTTCCTCTAGTATTATTACCCATCTTCCATATATCCCTATCCTAAGGTTTTTCGTCTCTAACTTGGTTAACATTTGCCAGTCCTACCCTAATTTCAGAATCCTCCAAGCAAATAAACTTGTTGGCTAGGTAGTATAAGTCCTCCAAATTGGAAGTTGAATCTTTCTTAAGTTCTCTGTTAAAATCTTCTTTCATGTTAATTCTTGAAGCAACAACCACAAGGACAATCCATTCATTAAGTTGTTGCAAACGGCTGCTACAACAATGAACCATGCAAGTTTGTTCCATAAGCTTTCTCCATCCTTTTGCTATCTTTCTATCTCCAGCTTCTTTCATAGTTGAATGTAGTTCCATAAATGTGTTTAAGGGTTGGTTTTTCCAACGTATCACTTCATCACTAGTGTCTTAAAATTTGATGGTTGACTATATATCCGATGTTCAAAGTGAACGGACTATAGTTCATCTTATCAAGCTCTGATCTACTGCTTTGCTCGCCTAACACTTGACACATTAGCCTAGAAACTTGCTTCTTCGCTACAGGAAGCTTCCTTAGGTTGATTAGTGGGTCACATCGTGCGCTCGGTGCAATGGATCAACCACCTGTGTACCGGTCAATATGAATTTAGGCAGTCTCATTTCTGTAGCCAAGTGTGTAGTTCCAACATCAGCATTAAATTTTAATGAGATGTCCCCCTTTAGTTTAACATTGGCTATTCCATTGGTCTGATTTGGTTCGAGCCCTAGTCATTTCAATTTATGAAAATCCAAATTTCCGTGGCTCTTTCCTAACTTACATGCTTTCTTGTGTCCATGCCTGATGGGTTGAAAATAGAATTCCAAACTTGGTTTCTCTATACCTGCATTGGTGATACTTTTTCTATAAGTCTAAGAAATGCTCTATTATCTCTGAGTTCTTAGCTACAAAAGGACCTACTATATCTTCCATCATCGTTTGCAGTCACTACTGTACTCTTCTCTATTAGCTATACCGAGTTGTCTTTCTGATGTAGTATATCCCAAACTCATATACTTTGCCGCCTTATAGACAAACTCCTCCAATGTGGCCGATTTCTCCATTATTGATCTCTTAGCAAACTTCATTCTAGGATGAACTCCAATATGCAAATCATCATACTGAAACTTTCATCCATGTTCAAAATTTCAATAGGTACGGTATTAAACTAGGGTAGGTACTACCATAACTATTCATCTTCCCTTTCCTTCACATCTGATACTAAGTATACATCTTTCGGTTATTCAATATGTACTCGAAATTGATTAATAAACTTCTTTTTTAACATCGCATAAGAATGAATTGATCATAGGGATCAACCATAAAACCACATAGTAGCTAAGTCTAGTAAGAATAGAGGAAAGCACTTGCACAAAGCTTCCTCTATAGCTTCGCCTATCAGCATATGCTGGGCATACCTTGTAAATGCACTACTGGGACAGCTAGTCCTTGATACAATTCCATAGTAGGCATCATGAAATCTCCAGGGTTCTCTATAGTCCTATCTCCAGAAAAAAGATACTGCTGAACCTAGCTCTAATTCCTCACTCCACTTGCTCACGTTGAACACATTGGCTTATGATTCAGGCAATCCTATCCTCCGCTTTAGTGGCTGGCAATGAGAGCTTTACCTTTCCATTGGGGGGGGTGATTTTTTTCATCCTCCCTATGTTGACTTGATCTTCAGTTATGGGCATGGTTATGGCTCATAGATTGGTCCAAGTGATCATTTTGTGCTTTATTGACCGCAATTTTAGTGAGGGAATGAGACACGTTTGCTACTTCTACCTCGAGTCCCAGTGATCATTTTGACCTAATCTATTTTGGCGCGAAACCGCTTCCTGGGTCTAGCTTCAAACCGAACTCTTGTTCGTTTCATCCTTTAAGCGTTACTTCTATCTCCTTGACTATTTTGATTGGATTCCTTATGAGAATGCGACCCCTTTTACCCTCTGGATCTCCTGGACTGGGATCACCCTTTGTTTCAATTTTGTAACCAATAGTTGGTAGTCGCCCTAAGTGTGTCATAAATCGTTCCATCATCACTTTCTATTGGGCATCAAAATGTTCATTTAGCATTGCACAACTCAATCCAGGTCACCTTTGGTAATTACATCTGCTAGCTCTAGGGTGCTTGCTGAATAATCATCATTATTTGTATTTTTGGATTTTGTGCATGGGTGTTCCTTGCATTTCCGCTTGTAGCATCAACCTTATTTTTAGATCTCAAAGGCATGTTGAGAATCATCTCTCAGTGAAAGCACCAAAAATGTTTGTGTAAAAGTTAAAAAAGACGTTAAATCTATTTATTGTAGAGCTGCGAATATGGGATGTTTAACACATCTGTTATATTTGTATTGTGATTAATTTTCAAGGAGTAGATCACATATATGTTATGCAAAAGTAAATTGTAGTAAAGTAAAGAACACTAAAATTTACAGTGGTTCAGCCATAACATGCCTACGTCTACTGTTTATTTGCATTATGCTTCATATAGATCTTTGGTACAGTTCTTGGGGTACAAAATTTGATGATCTATTGCTCAATAGAAGGTACGATATAGATCCAATGAAGTCTGGTTGGCTATTCTTGTTCGGCTATTCCTGCTTGCTTACTCTTATTCGGTTGTTTCTGTTAGCCTATTCTTGTTTATCTATTTCTATTAGGCTATCCATAGCCTTCTCTAACTCATCTGCCATTACTGAGATTGGCTCTTCATAATTATCCTCCTATTACAGCTAGATGCTTGGGTATTTATAGGAGTGTAAGTATAGGATGGCTAGGCTAATAAATAGGCAGTTTCCCTGTATAAAATGCTCCAAAACTTCCATACATAGGTGATACGCTTTAGAATTTCGTCTACTCAAGATTGCCTTTCCGTATATGCTCTATTCGTCCTGATGGTAACTGGCTTAGTGGTAGTTGGCTCGGTGGCGGTTAGCTCGATGATGCTTGTTTTCTCGACAGTATCTTGGTTCGGTATTGGTTGGATCATTGGTTGGTTGGTTCGGTAGTAGTTCTGATTTGGTAGGTAGTTACTTCGATGGCACTAAGTGATGCACATGCATCCAGTAGCTTCATTATTGGAAAAGAAATCTTGTCTGGTACTTCTACTACCAGAGGGATTCTTATTCGGTAGTAGAACCACTAGACAGGAATTTTTGTATGGTAGTTTGATAAATGAATAGGAGAGTATAATGTAATTTCCCCTGCAATTTCCCACACTTCCACTTGTCGTACTGCAGGAGCTTCTTGCTTATTTGTTGGGGTACTTAGACAATGTGATGATGCTCCGATCTGAAACTACTACAATGCTTGCTTGAACTATTGGAATCAGATTTAATCATTATTAGTTGCAAGATCCATGAATGACAAAGCTCAAATGCTGCAAATCTTAGGGTTGGTCCACCATAACTTTATACTGGATGGTAAATTAGATGATCGAAGGCAATTGGATAAGGGTGAGATGACTCCTTGCTATTCAAATTTGCACTAAAGATTCGATTAAGCAAGTAACTACAAGGCATGGATTTTGTTAGGCAGTCTCTAAAGCTCAAGCATGTCTGCCATTGTTTCTTATCCGTTCTCCCCCTAATTGTGCTCATTTATAGGGTATTTACAGGTGTGAGGTTGGGTAGAGACTTATTAGGTAGTAAATGGTTAGGATGCAAATGGTTAGGTTCTTTATCAAATATTTCTACTATTCCATAAAAACAATGCACTTTTCAGGAATCGAATGCCTGACTTCTCCATTGGAAGTTTGGTGCACAACCACTTACATTATACATGCTTTTGTTCCATAACTTCTTCATTCTAAGTTGGAATTGAATGAAATTTAGACCAATAGCTTTGTATCATTGACTAAACTATTCCATTGGCTCTGAATGTTCCATTTTCTTAAAGTAGTTGGTCTCCAAGGTGCTGACTGAGTCGGTTAGGTGGTGGACAAATTTTAAGATGATCATATCTTCTAATCCGTTGCTCAGATTGAGGGGAGACTTCGACTTAAGTGCATGTCCTGACCTTATTAATATTTACCAGATTTTTGAGTATATTTTCAAATTGTGCCAAATTTCCCTTAACAGTTCACCATGCCGTTATGATTGCATGATGGTGCCTTGATTATGCACCTCTCGGCTATTCTATGCTTCATGAAGTCTTTTTGTATTCACTATGTCGTGAATTAGAATACCTACAACACATGCACACACATATAAATTATATTTAAACACACACACATATACATACATACATACATACATACATACATACATATATACATACACAATTATAATTTATACAATATTTTGGATGACTATTGCGTATATAAAGGGAGAATGTGTCCGTTATGGTGTAAATCCCAGCATTCAAACATGTACATATTAACTATGTACACAATATGATATGTTGCACTTACACAATATACATTAGGGTATATTTGGAAATACCCACAATATTTCCTAAGTATAAATTTGGTATCTATGCTATTTAATAAATAAATAAATCAATCTAATTAAAAGGGAGAGAAATGAAAGATTTCTCTCTTCGAATAAAACCACATCTCCACTCATTAATTGAATAAGTTAAGAGAGACAAACAAAAGGTTTCCTTTTCTAAATTAAGTTAAACAAATAAGAGTTACACACAAATATACATAGCATATTTGATATATTATAATTTATATAAACATAAATTTATAAAAATACATTTTGAAATAAATAAATGGATAGAATAAAGATTTTATTTATAGTATTTTGGTTTGGATCTGAAATCCCTTTTAGACTTTATATGCCTAATAGATCCAAAGTAGTATTTTTTTTAATGAAATCTACATATTTCACCTGCATCCAACTGACCTGGTTCCTTCGTATGGTAGTTCCTTCTTTGAGTGTAAAATAACATTATATGAGTTCTCTCCTCATTGTAAGGATCACTTATTTTCTTTAAAAATATATTTAAAATCAATTAAATGCTTATTTGATAAAAGGATGCATATGAATATATATATATATATATATATATATATGAATTCTAAATGTTAGCTTATATGTGTCTATGTATATATGTACATCTATATCATGTGTATAAATTAAAAAGCAAGGTTGAAATAATTAAGACCCATATAAACTTAAAGGGGTATACACTGAATGTGGAGGCATATGATGTCATGAATTTATATTCATCCTGCTTATAAATTCAATGATACTAAATAAATATGATTTTAAATTATAAATTTAGAATAAAATTTCTCTCCAGCATTTATAATATAAATAGAGTACTTTATATATTTATGGTTGTTGGTCACCTGTAAGCCACAGAATATCTAAAGCGATGTTTATATTTATCACTAAACTGGTAAAAATACTATATAACTTTGTTGAGAACCCTCATGTGTTACATAAGGACCCCTAGGCTATTGCAAAATGATAGGCCTAAAGAATTTAATGTACTTTATGATTTATTGAGCACCCTTAAGGTCATAAATGATTAATGGATCCTTACAACCAATGAAGAAATTTATAAAATTCCCGTATCTCTTCTAGGGTTAAGAGATGAAGAACTCAATGAGATCTTTATTAGGTAAATACAATAAACTAATCTAATATTATAAGAACATATGTGATATTATCTAATTTACTCTAATGAATTTGCATAGATTAATGGAAAATACACTTACCGATTAAATGAAAGCACATTAGCTAGTGAAAACTATAATGAGTGTTTAACTAATGAAAAAAAATGCACTCACCTATGAGAAACTCTAATACGTTATTGTCAATGAAGCTACGTTTCTGATGCAAATACCATACTCAAACAATTGGCATCCTATGAGTCATGGTCAAGGCAATGAACTTGCCTAATGCTATGTATTTTCAACTATGAGCACCCAGCTCTAATAAAGATAACATAAGAATATGGATATTAAATAACATATAATCATTTTCAAAATTTGTACAACGAATTTGTCTCATACAACAAGGTATGAGATCTCATAGAAGTTTTTGTATACAAAGATAAGAAAAGATACTACCATCCAAGATCACGTACTTGTTTGTATCAAAATTAGGCACAACACTCTTCGGTCGTGTTTGAAGAGATTAAAGTGAAGAATATAAATGGAAAATTAGGTAGATCTAATAAACACACCAAAAATAGACAAATAGAAGTATGAAAACATAGAGATTTAGAGTGGTTCGACGTTGTAGCCGACATCCACTGTAGAAATTTGTTGTTTATTAATAACTCCCGCTGATGACAGTTGTTGCAACAGAACGCTCAAGGTACAATGAAGATTTCGGCAAAGTATCAGTGTTCCAGAGTTTAAAAGTCCCTTTTTTAAAGGACACTACTGCTATTTATAGGTGTAGGCTGAAAATATCTCGCTCCAATATCGGGAGACTCCTTCTCTCATATGGGTGGGTCCACGTGATCGATCCCTGGCCATTTGGAATCGATCCATGATTCATACGTGCCAAATTCATATCAATTCAAATAGGGTTTTTTGGGTTGAGATCGATCATGAGCATTCTTGAGGTAGCACATAAGCTCCTGTGAAAATTTGGTAGCATTTGGACTTGTAGATTTTGAGTTATGATCAATGAAAGTTTGTGTATTTAACATATAGCCGAGCTCGTATCGATACAACTCGTATCGCTTGCCTCATATCGATGGTTGGCACGTGTCGATCAAGTGACGTGGTGCTATCTTTTAGGATCGATCCACTTTCAATCCAAGTGACCAAGCCTTCCTTTCTCTCAGGATCTATTTGTATCCACCGTTGCAACTTCATTCGTACCCATCTATCGCATTTCGTTTAGTATCGATCGTTGGTGATTACTTCGTTTCGATTGGCGTATGATCTCTTCATATCGATTAGTAGCCAACATCGTATTAATGATGTAGGGCCTCCTTCATAACGATCTATAATGGACGATATGAACAATGAGACAAAGGACCGACACGTAGTGTCATTTATTGGTAGACATGAAGTACGGTCATCATGATGGATACGAAAACAACTCTAGTTCGATGTACACAAAGGAAGGTAGCGTTTTATGGGTACGAACCACATTTCTTTTGGGGAATGGATACGAATGTGGTGTTTCCTCCATGGATATGAACTACCCATATTTTACTCGAGACTTGATGGTTACAAAATTCCATGGATACGAACATGGTTGGTTTTCTTGATTTTGATCGGTCAATATCTTGAGCATACGAACTCTAATTGACTTGATATTTGAAAAGTTAGCTTTCATAGCTTTGCTTGTCGTGGTATATCGATTGTAGATCAGTACGGGCTTGGGGAAAATTTACCAGTATCCATAGTGAAACTATGTATAACCGATCTCCAGGATGAACTATATTTGGTTTCTAGTTCATTTCTTGGTATCACGGCCTTGCCAAAAGGCAGGATAACAATACTCAATATGATTTGATACATAGGGAGGTTGGTAGAGTTGGGAACAACACCTGACACTAAGCTATAGACCAATTTGGTTATTGGATCACTAACTCCATAGTTTGTTCCATTCGTGTTAAATTTCAATAGGAATTCATGAACATATACTATCGTAGATCTCCTTAACATATCGATGGTGGTCGGGAGATGTCCACAAGAGAACCAAGTGTAGCGCTTGCAGTTATGGATGCGTCTTCTTTGAATGGCTCAAAGAAGAGAAACCATAGGTGGAAGGGTAGCAAGGGTAAACATAATGCCAAATAATAGAATAATGAACATCACTTTTGTTTTTGGAAGGGACACTAGAAGATGAACTGTTCGAATTTTTCAAAGATGCTCTAGGAGAACAAATCTAATTCCACTATTAAAAGTAATTTCTTTATAGAAAATTGTTTGTTTACAAGCGCCTTACATTGGGTTTTAGATACCGGACCTGAACCTCATATCTATAATTCATTAGGACTTAGAAGCAAGAGACCAATGGTAAGAAGGACCTTGTAATTCCAACTTTCAAATGGAGCTATTGTGGCTATCGTTATACTAGGAGATTATTACGTTCAACTTGCTGGTGGAGATGATTTGATTTTGTATAATTGTTATATGTATCAAACTTTATTTGTGGAATATGTTTTGTAATGACTGTATTATGAATAATTGTTATGATAATAAAATTACTTGTTTTGGTTCTTTGACATATGACACTTATATACTTAATTATAATCAGGTACTTATTGTTGGAAATAATAATGCATCTAAATTAAATGACAACTACCTTTGGCATTATTAAATAGGCTATGTATGTAAGAAACGACTAAACGAGTTTTGAAACCAATGGTTTCCACAATCATTTGGCTCTAAATCATTTGATACCTGTACACCATGTCTTAAGGTAAACTAGCGAAATGCAAATTTAGTGTGAGTAACTAAATAGTTACCGAACTCTTAGGACTAGTACAAACTAATATAAATGTCATATGTCTATAACTACCAATGATGGAGCTTCCTACTTCGTTATGTTTATTGATGATTTATCTTGATATAGATATGTGTATCTTATAAAACATAAATCATAGGTCTATGAAAAATTCGTAATATATAAGACCTGGTAAAGCTACTTATAGCTTATTTGACAAAGCAACAAAGGTCTAACCACAGTGGACATAGGGATAGGCTCCCGAAGCACTATAAATTCTCCATCTTTATTGTCGACATCTTATTTTCTTACTGCTTTCTGCTTAAGCACCTTTCCTTCGATTGAACCTTGTTTCCATATTACTAATTCTGAAACTTGCTCCTAGAAATTTAGGGTGTTAGTTTATAACCAAAAATCATGCTAACATCATTTTCATCTAAAAGGCAACAGATGACCAATCCAATTCCTAAAATCATATTAGAGTAAATGGATGGGCACCTTAGATAGAAAACCCATTTCTCCGAAGAGTGAATGGATGGGTGGGGACTGATAAAGAGCAAGGGCAAGGGCAAGTGGGTCAATGAATTACATATAGCACTTTGGGCTTACCGAACGACCCACAAATCCATGATCGGTCATACTCCATTCGCCTTGGCCTTCGATAGAAAGCCATGATTTTTATTGAGTTAGAAGTGCCTTCTCATCAAAAAATTCATTATAATCCCAAGAAAAATGAGGACCTCCTGCTCAGGTCCCTTAATATGGCTAATGAAGCCTTAAGCTCTTCAATATCCTTGTTGTTTACACAGAAGTTAGCACAAATACCATAGGAATTTTTAGAAGAGAATAAAGTAAAGAAATTAAAAGAAAAACAAATAAAAATAGCATATAACAATTTATAGTGCTTTGACAAAACACTGGCATGTGTCCACTTAAGCTTTGTTAATGATTTTTGCAAACTTTTGCAGATGAGATTATATGGATCAACGATGATCCAAAAAATAGCTATAGTAGTACAAAATTTAGAATGAATTTTTTTTTGAAATGGTGCCTCTCATGTCCTATTTGTAGCAAAGATCGATGGATTTTTCTCCACCATATTCATCAAGTCCTGGACAAGGTTGCCTAAAAAGATCATGGCCAATTCAGCAGTTGTTTAATTGATCGGTGGAGATCCATGATGATGGTTCACTGAGTTTAGTTTGATCTCTCGAAGTTGCTTGATGGTTCGATGATAATACATGGCTCTTGGATACTTGGATCACATCCACCTTTATATTTTGACTAGCTTAGAGTGGACTCGGTTTGGATTGCATCCTTGGATCCTTGACGATCAAAAGCACTTAGCTTGTTCGTTATGGATTTTGCCTTATTATATTGAAGTTTGACTCATGGATCGTTGGTGATCCATCCTATTAATACGCCTTAATTTTTATTATCTATAGTCTTTTCTTAGGAAATTACATGCTTTGGTTTGATGATGTAAGATGGGTCATTACCAACATCGGAAGCTTAAATCGATATCGATCTAATGGTTTATGTTGGGTTTTGGACCATCGACTTTAGCGGTCTAACCACTTTGGTGGATAGATGAATTGCTTTAGTATTTGTCAACTCTATGGCCATATCATTGAGCTTCAATCAGAGTATGAATTTAAGAGTTATTGCTCCAAATTTCTGACCTGCTATTTAATCGTTTGATCATTCTGACTCAACAAGAGATGGCTGGGTCACAAAGCTAGATAATATTTGCCCCTCAAAGAATATCTTGGGTTAACAAGATATGCTTTCGATCACGACAAACTGTTAACTTTTGATTTTATTCTTGAACCAACATCTTCCAACTTTTGAATTACCTTCGCAAAGCAGTATGTATTTTCTTGATTATTATGTTACTTTAAGCAGTTTCAAGCTTACGTCTTTTGGGTAGTACAAGAGTTGAAGCACATCGCTCAAATTTGTCATTCTAAATCCAAATGGTCATCGACAATCATTTATTTGAATCGATCAGGTCGGTACCAGCCTGAGATGTTTGGATCGACGGTAGAATTCCAGGCTATTCTAGTGGATTGCTTTATACTCAAACGAGCGAACTTCCTTATCCCTTCCTTATTTAATATAACACCCTATATTTTTACAACCTTATTTAAGATATTTAATTAGTTAAATTTAATTAAATAATGTGAAGATTAACAGATTGAGATTAGATTAGTTAAAGGTAGTCGTGCCATGTTTAGTGGGTTAACTAAAAAGAAATAACATTAGGTAATATGTTAGTAAATGAGAAGGGTATTATGGAAAATACTAAAACCTTATACCCTAAACCCTTAAAAAATGGTAACTCATGTTCATTCATTCTCATTTCACTACAAAACTAAATTGCTAAGGTCGACCACCATTTCCGTTCTCAAGAGAAGAAGTAAAGGTAAGATTCAAGAGAAAAGAAGAAATCAACTAATTCAATACTCAAAAAAATCTCATATATAATCTCAAAACTAAGGTGAATAATTATTACATCCCTAATTATTTTATTTTTCGGCTTTTTGATTAGATCTAAAATGTTTTTTCTATATTATTTTCATGTTTTATGTTTAAAGATACACACACACACACACACACATATATATATATAGTTAGTGAAACTATAAATGTTTATTCATATTTTATGATATGTTTAACAAAAAAACCCTATATAATGACATCCGAATACCATGGAAATTTAAATATAGTTCTGGAATAATATTTTAGAGTTGGGTGTTTATTTTCATTATTTTCCAATTTATTATGGATTTTATATGAATTTTCGAATGAAGAAAATTGTTTATTGGGTTATAAATTATTTTCTGCTAAAATAATAATTGTTTGGGTTTGAGATTTTAATATGTTAGGAAATATATAAAAATATATTTTTTGGGATTTTTCCAAAATTTTCCTAATTCATTTGAAGGATATATAAAATTATTTAAGGTATGGGACATAAATGTTTTATATATTTATAAAGGAGAAGGGGCATTTTGCAAAATGCAAAGATTTATAAATTTTGGTAATTGCGACAGCACATTTCTGAAAAGTATTTATTTGATCAATGAAAATTTGAAAAACAAAGGCAAGTTAGTTGAAAAGTTCCTTTTTAAGTTTAAAAACAAAAATCACTCTTTTTCCATGTTTCAACCCATACAACAGCATACCTTCTGCCCCAGACCTTTCGTCTCAGTTGAAAGGTTAGCTTTCGATAAGGTCAAAGTTCAATGCATAAGGTATCAAGTAATTTGTACGTAATGAATTAAATATAGCCGAAAGGTTATAAGCCGGAAGGTTGATGGTCTAAGAGGTTGGAATATAATTGTTTTGTAAGGGGAAAGCTTTCACCTGCTTTGCTTTCAAATTTGAGCTTTCGACTTGGTCACTTGTGACTATGTCAAATTATATAAATCCTTCAGGTGTAATCGATAGGTTGTTGCTGTTTCTGCCATTACTATGTTACGAAACCTTCTGATATCGCTGAAGGGTTTCTATCGATTTTTATAAAGTTTTACTTTGAACCTTCCGACCCAGTCGAAAGGTTTATCTGTTTTTAAAACTAGCCATTTTAAAGCTTTCAGAAGGAAGCTTTCGACTTAGGTGGTTACCCTTATTTTGTAAAGTATAACCAAAGGCTTTCGAAAGGTTGTTTAATAAAGACGAAAGGTTTAAAAAAAGAAGGTTTCCAAATTATTTGAAGTTGAACGCATTATACCTTCGAAAGGTTTACGTTTTAAAATATTTTAAGCATTCGAAGGATTTATTCCTTGATCTGTTTCGAAAGGTTTATTAGATGATTTCGAAAGGTTTTTAAGGGAAGGTTTTTCCATAGGTTTTTCTAAAGCAATGATTTAAAGTGATTTTGAAGAAGGATGTCTAAAGTTTATAGCTTTTGAAAGGTTTGCTTTGAATTAATTCGAAAGGTTTGAGAAATGATTACGAAAGGTTTAAACATTGATTTTGAAGGAGGTAATTTCTAAGTATGAAAAGAGGATCTTTCAAATGGTAAAGTGTTTACATCAGCAAAAATTAGAGTAAAGGATATATATCTAACATAGTAATATGATTTGAGTAAAGTACAAAGATTTTATCCTTTTCCTTGTTTTAAGTTCGGTTTATAGGTTTAAATCATTTTTAAAGTGTTTTCAAGGAAAATAATGGGAAGGGATCCTTAGTATAAATGACTCAGATATTAGAAAAATAGATGAGACTACTATGGGGACGCGCCCTATACATTAACTAGTAGCTCTAGCTAATTGTTGTCCAAAATTCCAGTGTGTAGGGCTTGATCATGGGTAGACTAAAATTATGAGTACAAACCGAAAGGAATACATGTTTTGTACAGATAGGTTATTGGTGAGCTCGAAAAACCATTAGGATTGAGAAGACCTGGAAGATGACTAAGTTTGGGATGGACCGTCTAGAAGTGAGATATTTAATAGATAGTTTAGGACAGACCGTCCTGATGGGAAATGTTAAACAGATAGATAAGGATAGATAATCTCGAATATGAAGATCTAACAGATGTTAGGTTAATTTTGATTGTATTGTCTGGTAGGCCCGAGTCAGCCAAAGATTAAAGGTTAACCCAAAAAAACTTTTGTGTTTGAACAGATAGTTCATTAGAACCTGATATTTATGTTTGTCTACATAATGTTTATTTTGTAGTGTTTAACCATTGTGGATGCAGGGGCATAGTACATGGTTATATGAAAGGATTTGCAAAGATATGTTTTAAAAAGGATTTTAGTGAGAGGGAACCCGTTCCGCTAAGCGGCATGGTCTCACTTAACATAATTAAACTGTGATGTATAGTATTTTTCATACTAGGCTTTATGTCTGACTTGAAGTTTATGTTTTCCCCTTAAACTCTTAGGTGCTCAAAATTTATTTGAGTAAATTAAGAGGTTAAGCATCTTTTCAGGTTTTAGAATGTTGACGAATAAGCTACCGGAGGATGCAGGAGGCAACGAATAGCTACTTAGGATTTGCTACTTTTGTTTATGTTTTGATGGATTTTCCACTGCGTTATGATGTATTAGGTCTAGTATAGCCATATGACTCTGATCAATCGAGGGGGTGTCTTCATATACTACTCTTAGCGTAATTGTAATAACTATATTTAATCTGTGCTTGGGAAATCAATTTGGGTTATGTGACATGAATGTGGAACAAATTTTATTTGGAGATGTAATGAAGTAATTTTTGGTTTTGAAATCTATGTTTTGTTTCATACTCAAGTGCCTCTTATATTATGTATACTATTAACATAGCCGTATTTAGTCGCCAGAAGCTAATACTATAGATGACTGTAGCATTTGTAAAGCTCAGTTTTGGGCCTCCAGATAGAGATGTTACACCTAATCATTTTGGTTTCCTGTTTGCTTTCGATCTCAAGTTCTCCATTTCTAAAGATCATTCCAGATGTCGCCCTCGATTTCAAACTACCGCCTTCTATCACCGTCGCCTATAAACTCTAGTAGCGCTTATTCTTTGGGTTATTGCCAAGTTCGTTGCATACATATCTAACCTATAAGGGTAAAAGCAGGCTTTCGATTTGAACTTTAGAAGTAAGAAAATTTTGAGTACAATCCTCTTTGAATTGACATACGTAGTTGGTGGCCAAGTATCACGTAGATTGTCGGCGATTAAACGTTGTTCTTGCTCATTTGCCGTTCAAACTCCATCTTCTCATCCCCCTTGGATCAGTATCAAGCTAGGACTTAGGAAAATTTTTGTGGATTTTTCAAAATTGGATTTGTTCGATAAAATCCAGATTGACTTAAAGCAGGTGCAAGGGTTCCCTACGGATGACTCGAGTTATTTATACGTGATCCCTACTCCGGGTCGGCTCTAGGTTATGCTCGAGTTAAGCTTGAGTTTTTTTGAGTTGCCAAAATTTCCTTAAAAATTTCTATAAAAATTCCACAAGATCTATAAAAACTTTTAAAAAACTATGACATGTAGTGGGAAGTGGAGTATCCAAGCGACTTATAGTCAGCCTAAGATCGATGATTGTGCTTAGTAGGATAGTTTCCTATAGCGGTCATATTTAACTTGCTCCAACATTCGATTATTTATTTATTAATCTTTTCAAGATAGGTACTTCACCATGGTTCCATAATATAGAGAGATCCCATGTTGCTCCTGACAATGGTTTTATTATCGTATATCGTACAATAGTTGATAAAATCCAGCACACGGTTCCATCATATGATGGTTCCCATTTTTTAGCACAAATGTGTTGTGCACTAGATACACACACTGTATAGATTGAATTACACATCATTGCCCTCCGTTAATGTATAGAATCGGGTTGGCCAATTCACGTTAATATCCATTGGGTCGTATACATCAGCTATAGAGGGCTACTTTTCATCATGAAGGCTAAAATTTTCATCTTGCCTGACCTCCATTATGTATGAAGTTTTTTAGTAGTGATGGATCATAGATGTTCTTTGCATCTCTATGCAATGGAAGTAGGTCCATCAACATTAAAATATGTTGAATCTGATAAAGTATCTAGTTCTTCAACATTGCTTATCACGAGATCTACTTCAAAACCTTCTCAACCTCAGCTACCTAACCGTCAGATAGATCAGTCTTTAGAGATGGTTCCTTTCGTGTCGGCTAATTATGCTGCAGTTGGGTTTTCACTTGATATCAACATCATTGATGTTGTTGTCTTAACTGACCCTCGGGACATTCCATCTTCGAAAGGAGATGAGGCATCTCTCAAACAAATATGCGATAAGTATGGAATTCCTTTTGAAGTCATATTGTTCCGTTCATGTTTTTAACGGACACATAATCCACCCGATGGGTGAATGACCTTCAACCGGTGCATGTGCATGGTTGGATGTATTCGCTTTTTAATCACTTTATTCGTACAGTTCTTTAATTTATCAAGATTTCCCCAGCCTAATTACATCCAAATAGTTATGCCTCTCTGAAAAGCATGTATATAATCTTCCTTCAACATCTGACCATGGTGTTAGAAGTAGAAGGAAGATGTTGAAGGAAGATTTCTTGGAACATCTGACAATAATGGGGTTAGAAGTAGAAAAAAGTAACCGAGAGAGAGATAATGGTGGAGGAGGTGAATAGGAATTATATCTTGGCCATAAAATTTCTAGTGATGAGAGTAGTTATGCTCACGTGCCACTTATTTCTCGATGGCCAAAAATAAAATCATCTCATCTCGAACATCTTTGAAGCCTCCACCAGCTTCTACAGTAGAGAAAACACCCATCCCTCTATCTAGGGTATTCATGGATGTTTTGGGAGTATAAGCATGAATTTGGTTCTTTTGGTTTTGGCAACATTAGTATTAGCGATATAGGTTCTCCCAATCGTCTACCAATTGATGCGCTTGCAATTAGAGCAAGGGAAATAACATCAAGTTCATGGTCCAAAGAGTAAATTAGGACACGTCAACAATTACACAACACCATGCTTTTGCACTACATGCACTATTTCTCCATCTTACTATTACTAATTCATCTATGTTTTATTTTCAAATTCCACGGAACAAAAGCACCGATTTGATGATGTTATGAGCCATGGAGGCAAGTATAAGAAGCTCAGTTTATTCGATCATCCTCGCAAGTCATCTGACGAGTCAGATTCAGGTGGACGCTAAGGGCGGGACTATAGAAGGCGAGACAAAGACTATAAGCCCGATGAAAAGCATTATAGGGAATATGATAGAATTTCACCTCCCTAATGTAGATCTTGCTCTCCGCTGTGGTATAGTATGGATAGGTTCTTGAGGAGTCCTAACCCCATCCATTCAATTGAAGTTCCAATTGCTCCAATTTCAGTCCCACCTACACCACAGCCGATAGTACCTTCCCATGTGCGTCAAAAATATGGATAGCTATCAGGTTTGAATTCTCTTGAAAGCTCCAAGCAAAGGCTCAGAAAAGGCATCTTCATGCCCCCATTACTACTCCAAAGACTGAGGTTGTTCCTAACTCACATTGGCTACTATAAAGAGTGACTTTCGGAAGCATTATTTTATGATATCGTATTCGTTCCTTTCTTAAGGGGTATTCCTCAACATGTTAGTCTTGACATTTTGGCTTATTTGGGAAACATATATGACCAATGAATCAAGTGGAAAGGATAGCTGAGATATTTTCAAAGTATCTTACAAGAGAAAAGTATCTCTTGAAGGGACGAGCACCTTAAGCAAGACAATAAGTGCGTTATTACTACTACCAATATGGAAATCAAAGAGCTTAAGGCTTCTTTAGCTAAAGATGAGAAAAAGTTAAAGCAAAAGACTGTCCTCTAAGGAAGAACACCAAACCTAGCAAAGACAAGTTGAGGCTAGGCACCACATGAGTTATACTCTTACGTTGGAAATGAAAAGTTCCATAAGAATATGGAGGAGCAAGCCTTAGAAATAATGAGATTAAAGGAATTGCCGGAGGCCGAGAAGAAGACGATGCTCTCATTTTGGCTTAGGATTATTGCTACGAGTCGTTGGACACTTGACGGCTAAGAGATGAGGCTAAAACCTAGGCAAGGATAGCTTATGGTGAATCCAAGCCACTAAAGATCGAATCAGATCTGAAATTGAATCCACTCTCGTGCAATTCTATACAAATGTCATCAAATTCGATAATTTAAGTTGGATGGATGAGGGGTATCCCTAAGCCTTAGCTATGGCTTGGGAGAAATTCCTGAAGCCAGAATGGGAGAATTTAGATGGATTTGAAATTGATGGATAGGAATTAAAGTTTGACCTTCTGAAGGAAGAAGATACGAGGCTCTTGAGGTGGTAATCTTCTCCTACTTATAGAGGCTATACTACGAACTAGTGCATCTGCTGGGATCCAACCCGAACTTGGTTCAAAAGTTCAAGGCGAGAGGTCTAGTTCTGTTCCTCAAGGACCTATAGTAGAAACCTCAATGTCAATCGTAGGTATGTTTTGTGCTACCACTTCTTGCACATCGGGGCCACCAGCCATTGAGTCTTTTATTTCTCCTTCTAGCTCTAATGCTACTTCTACAAACAAGAAAACTTTGGGCATTTAAATTTCTCTAGTGTGCTCATTGGATGTCCATTATAACCCCGAAGAGTACGACTTCATGGGTACGAAATAGCTTTTGAAGTTACCTATCTTATCTCTATCATGGAAGGAAGCTTTGTTGGTACTCCATCTCATATGGCTTATGTATCTTCTGAAGTTATGTCATTAACCTTACCCAAATTGGAGATGGCTCATATGATAGTAATTGATGTCTCTAATCCCTACTTTTCCATTTTTCAAATTTTAGGTCAACTGGCTTTTGTTCCTTTTCCTGAAGGAGGCCTGCCTTTGGGTACATA
Source organism: Allium cepa (assembly GCA_030765085.1). Taxonomy (NCBI): domain Eukaryota; kingdom Viridiplantae; phylum Streptophyta; class Magnoliopsida; order Asparagales; family Amaryllidaceae; genus Allium; species Allium cepa. The sequence goes on from CM060941.1 coordinate 517,899,395, forward strand.
AGCTACATTGACCGAATCAATCTTTGTGTCCACCCCTATCCAACTCCAGCCTCTTTAGCGGGTCCTACTCTAGGTCCCAATGCCGAATGATCCACGCTTTGGATGAAGAGGCCATGGATGATCCTCACATGACATAAGGGGATGAAGTTGTTGTTATTATTGGGGCATTTGAATATCTATCCAGGTCTTCAATGTGAGAGGTGAAAGAGTCGCAAACCATAACGGTTAAGGGCATCAAGAAGGAAAAGTTGGACGTCGTTCCTCTTTCTCTCTCAATCTCATATCTCACAATGAAAACTATTATACCCACTTCCTCCTATGCCTTTCATAGTATCCAGAGTAAGGCTCTTGAATCTTTGAGGAGTGACTATGATTGGGATACTGACCTAAGGGTTATTTTTCCGAAGAAAGTTGGGAGATCAGGCGAGAGGCATAGTACACACTCTTTCGGAGAAGGGAAGAAAATAAATAGAAGTATGAATGTTTAATTGCAGTTTTTCTTTTGCATTGCTATTACTCCTTTGTTTAGCCTTCAATTCGTTTACATAGGCTAGTATTTTGCAGATGGACCCCTTGCTTTATTCAAAAAGGTTCGTCAATAAATAATAAAGTAGTTTCTTTTCAAACTTCACAATCATTTTTCTATGTACTTTATTTTATTTAGCATTTTATGCTAACTGTAATTGCACTTGAACCAGAGTGCATTAACCATCCATTGTAATTATATGTGGACAAAAGGTTTCATACTACCACTTAGTTAGATTAGTACTAGTTTATCACCAATCAGGTACCGTTTGACTAGTGATAAAGTAGGATTTTCATATCACCACTTGTTATTGAGGAGTGATGTTTTGGATATCTATCTTTGGACATCAATGCTCGACCTCATCAACCTCGGCCCATTGGTCGTGATCATCCACCTTGAGTGGTGTTTTGGCGTCCATCTTTGGACATTTGCACTTGATCCTGCCTAACTCTGTCGTTGATCATATATGCACTATCTCTAGGGCTTAACAAGTAAAACACCTATCTTTGGGCATAGTAGATTGACCTTTCCAATCTATAGACAATAGTCTGATGCCTGAGCTATCTTCAAGCCAAGTTCTTAGGGTGTATCATCTCGACCAACCTCCGGATGTTTATACTTCAACATTCAAATCATAGTCGATGGAGTTATTCGGTATTTATTCAGCATACCTAGTATGGTTTTGCTCCATAAATCTAATCATGGATCACAAAAATTTGATCAGTACCTATGTCCAGGCACTTTATACCTACATTTTATGAAAACAGAATATTCAATTTCTTTGTTATTCATAGTGCATTGTTTTGCTAATAAGAACGCAAATCCATAAATCCCCAAAGCTAATTCATTTTATATTCATGGGAATGGTAGACTCTACCTTGTTACATGAGATCTTAGTTAAATATTACAAAGATACATTTAAGCAAAATAGCGTCCTATGTGTTTGTTATTCCATGCCCTTGGAAGTGAGATTCACTAAATAGATGCTAACTTGGACGTTCCATCTCCAAGCTTATGTTCAATAGCATATTGACCTTCCTAGCTCAGGCCCATATTTGCTATACCAAGGAAGATTCGTTTAAGGATGAGATCGCCTATCTCGAAGGTTCTACTTTGAGCTTTCGCATTGTAATGTCGAGCTACTCATTTTTGGCGAGCAACAGCCCTTAAATCAGCTTCGTCATTCTTCTCATTGACCATATCGAGGAACTTGAGCAGGACTCCTCGTTTTTCATGGGATCATAATGAATCTTTCGATGAGAAGGCACTTCCAACTCAGTGGAATCATAGCCTTTGAACCATAGGTCAAGGCAAATGGAGTATGGATGGTTGTGGATTTGTGGGTCATTTAATAAGCCCAAAGTGCTAGAGGTAATTCATCGACCCACTTGCCCGTGGCCATTGTCAATTGCTTTTGTAGGATGGATTTGATGATTTTGTTCGCCGCTTCTGCCTATCCAATTGCCTATGTGTGAGCTACCGTGCAAATCTTTTCTCCATTCAATACATGTTGTAGAAATTCTTGAACTTAAAACCGTCAAATTGGGTTCCATTATTGAAAATGATGGTTCGTGGAATTCTAAATCGATAAATAATGCTTCTAACGATAAAATTGATAACTTTCTGGTGGTGATCGTGTCAAGCAGTTCCACTTCAGCTTATTTCATAAGATAGTCAACAATAGTAATTATTTTGCTTCACCCTTCGATGTCCGTAGCACATCGATAATGTCGATTCTCCATACTACAAATGGCCATGGACTGACCGTTTGTGTAATTTCTGTCAATGGGGCTTTGGGAATCTTCACGACACTTTAGCATCTATCACACTTTCTGGTATAATCAGCTGCATCTCTGGTTATGGTTGGCAGGAAATATCTTTAGCAAAGAATCTTTCCTGCCAACGTCTACCCCTTGGTGTGATTGCCACAGGCTCATTCGTGTACATATGCAAGGATCCCTTTATATTCTTCTTGGCGACACATAGTAGCTGTGGAGCCGAGAACCCTCTTATGTACAATAATCCTTTTTGAATAATAAATCGTGGAGCGTTACGTAGGAATTTTCTTTATTCATTTCTTCCGTCCGAGAGAGCTATTTTACGTACTTACCCCTAATCAGAGCCATCCATGACACCTTTTCAACTTCAGCCTCCAAGATCTAATTGACATCCATTTGGTCAAAGCTCGAAGCTGACAATACCTCAATTGGAACTAAAGCCATGAGTTGCTCATCCCTAGAGCAAGCTGTTTTCTCAAAAATTGGGCAAACACCTCTAAACTTGATATTTTAGTTAAGTTTTGTTTGTTTCATTGATTTGGGGTTTTCAAATGTTCCAACATGTAATGGAATGAATTTCAGCAAGTGCAGAGACAGTTCACAAGTTCAATTGGAAAGCACATTAGGAAAGTAAATAGCATAGAGTTTTTATAGTGGTTCAGTTCGAATATGCCTACGTCCACTTTCCATCTTATAATTCTTTCACTTTGATTTGATTACAAGTACAGGATTATTAGAAAAGAGAAAAAACTTTAAGTAGCAGAAGTGATGGATTTTCAACAGAGTTTTCTCTCTTTTTCTCCAAAAATATGTCCCCGTTGTTGTTGTTAAGCTCTGTTATTTATAGAGTGGCGTTGTGAAGTGTGGAGGAGAATTTATAGCTTTCTGAGTTTGGTTCGGCATTTGAGCAGGAGCAGTTGGATCGACATTTGGGTCAGAAAGCTTGCCTGGCCTGGGTGTCCTCTCTTTCTTGGTTCGATGTCTCTGTCCTAGGGTCCTTCACTTGCTGGACCAAACATTTGATCCGGCATGCTTGTGTACCGGACCAAATGTTTTGTCCGGTGATGGATGTGTAGTGTTGGACCAAATATTTGGTCCGACGAAGCTGAAGATGCCAAACCAAATGTTTTGTCTAACATATCTGAGATGTCAGACCAGATACTTCGTCCGGCATACCATAGGATGTCGAACCAAACATTTGGTCCGGCATGCCAAACCATATGTTTGGTTCGACATTTTAGCAAACTCCGACCAAGCATATAGTCCGTAATTCTATTCTCTGTATCTTTTTCTAACTTTTCTTCCTTCTTCCTTTGCTTGCCAGAAAACCAAGCCAACACTTGCCCCCTAAAGATTGTTATGTAACTACACGACAGGCTTTTTTTGGGTCCGTTATCAAGTTCCTACCACCAAATGCCAACTTACGTCCATTCATTTTCCTTCCTTCTTCTAGTTAAACGTTGATCGATTGATGCCAGATTCTAGCTTACTTATATCGCTTGATTTCGAACATCTCTGTGTCTTCACCTCTCAAGGTGAGCCTATTTAAATCGATTGCTCGACCTAGGGTTTCAGTGCTTAGATTTTCTATTTTGTATGGCTTAAAAGAATGAGTCTATTTTCCTTACAAATTCCATCTGACCTTGTGGACTTGAGTCCATTTTTCATATGTACATCTTCTTTGTAAATAGGAGATGGTCGGGTATATGGCGAATCGGAGCTCACGAGCATGGGTTTTTGTGCAAGTTTCAAAGAGGGGATAAGAATTTAGCCTTGTTGCACTAATATTGTTGTTCATGGTACTTGAGTTCGTTATTGGTAGAGGCTCAAGTGGAAGTATTCTTAGTTTCTGGAATAGTGTTAGAACTGAGGAGTCTTCTTTTTAATATATATAAGGATAAGCTAGCATGGGCCTAGAGAATAAATACTACCTAAGTAAGGCCATAAGAGGGTATGCTTCAAGTCAGTAGTTGGTGTATGGTGAGTTTGGTTCAGCATTTAGCATAGGTAACACCAGACCAGATAGGGCGAGCACATGGTCTATGGGTATGCCGAGCTAAAAGCGGATTTTCCATGAGATGGCTAGGTTAGGGATAAGGATTCAATTGAGCTAGATGATAGGGCGTTCTCGTGCATGTTTTAACTTCCATTTATGATTTGAAACTTCACCTGGCTTTTATTTTCTTCCACAAGAATATGTCTTCTAGTCGCGAGTTACGTTCCAAGTTTGCGGCTTCACAGCCTGCCGGGGCTAGTCTCTCTTCTTCTGATGCTCCATTCAATCCTCCCAAGAAGCCCAGTTCTACTTACTCTTTAGTCGAAGGCTACACTCCTAATCAACCACTGGTTAGTACTTCAGAGTGTTATCCCAACATGTTGACGATAGAGAAGCTGAACTTTATAGCTACTACATTTGGCATAGATCAACAGTACATGATATTACCTGGTACAAATGATAGAGCATGTTTTCCTCCAGGCAAGTGTATGTTATATAGCAAGTATCATTGTATGTGCGGCGTGATTCCTCCACTTACAAATTGGATTACCAGCTTCATGAAATACTTGAAGGTCGCTCCCATGCAACTTCAATCGAATTCTTTTGTTATCCTAACATGTTTATATCTGATATCCACGAAGCGATATCGGAGACCCCCTGCCCATAGAGAGATCTGATATCTGTATAATGTGAGGAGTTATCCGAAAGGAAGTCCTTTTATCAGTCTAGAGTCTGCCCACAAGTTTAAGCCTATCATGGATTTATATTCCAAGTTTAGTATGTTCAAGAGGAAATATTTCTTTATATGTGACGATACCGTGGCTCAACATGCTTTTATTTTAGGATGTAAGTTATCGTGTTATCTTTTTTGAGCTTTCTGTTGGCTTAGCTTCTTATTGCTCCATAACTTTAAGGTTATGTGAAGGCGATGGAGGATGACGGCTTAAAAAAGATGAATTATTAGCTATCCCGGAGGCCGAGCAGAAGCCTTATTTTTACTCCATGATGTATCCCTCCGATTTTATAACTCGATCAGCCCCAAACAGTTCGTGTACAAGATTAGGCCAAGTTCTACCGAGAGAACAGCAGGAGGCAGAGGAGACGAGGGTAACGGAGACAAAGGTAAGTTCCCAAATGAGGAGGGTGGTGTTGCTGAAGCCCAGGAGAAGCTGAGGCATAAGAAGAGGCAGTTCGTCCTCCTCACTTAGGGAAATCTCTGCATATTCGAGATGCTTCTTCCTTTGGCGATAAGGGAGGTTCTCATTTGGGAGGAGAAATTGAAGTGGAGGAAGGATCAGAGAGTAACTCTAAAGCAATGAAAGTGGATGTTCATGTATCTCCAAACGTGGATATTATAAGCAACGAGGTATTGGGCATGGATCCTTTAGAATGCCGAGGCTGTGTGAAAGTGGCCCGAACAGTTGGTACAACCTAAGCCAGTCCCAGGCCGACTCTTACCGCTGATTTTTCTTAAGAAAATGTGGCTTCAGATGATTTAAGAGGACTACCGCCTCTTCCAGCACAAGGTGAAGCGGGCATCGACGAGGATTTGGGCTTTCCCCAAGTACTTTTGATTACTATATGGACTTTGAGATACTTCTTGAGAACTTTTTATTTTTTATGGGTCCCATCCTCTACCTGCTCCCCAATCTAATGAAGTCCAGTCACCGTGTGCTCTCCTTCCTTCGAGTGGAGTCCCTTCCCAGTGTATTCCCTTCTTGAGTGAGACCCTGCCGTGTCACATAATGTAGTTTATCCTAAGGGTTTGTGGTAGTTTGTAGTGTCTTGAGTGTTTTTATTTTTATGCTCTCCCCATTTCTTGGTTCTAATGCTGTTGCTTGTATTCCAGGAAAAAGAAGGAATCCAAGGAGGAATGAAGCGTCCAAGCGGCTTGAGCATCTCAATCAGATGAAAATGGCTGTCGTTCTTCCAAGATGACTTTTCAGGAGGAAAAAACCATGCAAGAGAATATTAGGGACATAAAGGTGAGAGCCGTGAGCCTTCTCAGAAATATGCGAGGTCCTCGGATAAGGAAGCTTCCACCCTCGATTCCCAAACTTCCTTCCATTGTAGCCGTCACTATCCATGGTTTATGAAGTGCATGATGTGCCAAATGAGTTGGGAGAGGGCAACGTTGATCCTTTTTTCTCGGATTATCAACAACCGATGCAGAATCCCTTTGAGAGTCATCTTGATATAAATCTCGACTATATGGGTCGTCGTGCAACGGATCCTAAAATTGAATTCCTTTTACCTTGAAATCCCTTGGTCCGGATCCTAGATGAGGCGAAGACTTGATTTTGCTAACTTGACAACGAGGATGGTCCAGATTACAGATGAGACCAGAAACATTGTTGATTACCACTCCCATTTGGCCAAAACTAGTGAAGAAGTTGGGAGTGCTAATGTGCGGTTGCTTTTAAAGATGGAGGATCTTTGTAAGGCACTCAGGGAGAAAGAAGCTAAGTTAGAGGATGTCGAAGCATCCTATGCCTCAGAGATAACGAAGTCCAAGGATGAGGCAAGGAAAGTGACCGCCGACCTTTGTAAGACGCAGATTAAAATGGCTATTGGTTTAATGGATGAGGCTTGGTAGAAAGATCTGGAACGAATCCGGTCCCTTAAGGGGAAAGTGAAGAAATCGAAAGAGGCTTTAGCTGAGCTGAAGGAGTCTCGGGGCAAGTGGAAAAAGGAGTAGGATTAATATCAGGGTAAGATTGAAAGGTTGAAGTTGAAGCATGCTCAGTTGAGGAGAGATAAGGAGCAGTACATGAATAAGGTGGTCGCCCTCTAGACCAAAATCGATAAATCCAGCGATTTTTGTGACATAGTCAACCAGATGCTGAAGGATACTTACTATATGTTCTAGAAACAAAGGAACCTTTAATGGATGGAGGACGAGCCTCGGGTGATGGTAGGAACCCATGCTCAGCTTATCGAGGAGATTAAGGCCGTAGTAGCACAGGAAGACGGGGATGTGTACGACATTAAGATGGTGAATAGCCAATTCACAATGGAGGAGATCAAAGCCATTTCCAAGGGGTATGAGCTATTGGATGAGAACGAGGATGATGAGGACGACTCAGATCTCGAGGGTTTTGGTGATCCACGTTACGTCAGTGCAGGTATCTCGTCCTTTTACTTTAGCTCTGCCATTGCCTATTCTGGATTGCAAGACTTATGATTATTTATACTTGCACTGTGCAAGGATGTCTTCGGGTCAAGTTGGGCCTTCACGAAAGGAAGGAGAGCCTCTTGAGTAATCCAAGTTCCCGAAGGACACAGCCAGAGAGAGCGGGCTGAGAGGCAAGGATGTCCCCCTTCTTAGTCGAGGAGATTTTCTTTTCCCTTCTTTGCATGTATTTTTGAAGGATGTATGGATGTTCAGCATATGTATATAAATATAAGCATTAAGTTTTGTGTGATAAAAATTTAACATTGTACTATTCAACTTCGGTTTTTTGTATGTTTATCCGGGATGACTTTTGTGATGTGTGATTTTTATAGTCTGCTCTATCTGTTTGTGAACTGTTTATGATTTAGTTAATTATTATAGTGTTCAGAGGCACAAAGAACTATAAAAGCACTGTTATATTCAAAGCTGATCGTGAATAATAACTACTCGAGCTAATGTCCATGACGCAAGTATTATTCAATTTATCATTGTCGGCATGTGTAATGCCGTTCGTCAAGTGCGAACTACCCCTGGCTACGCCATGCCTTAATTGTAGGGTTTATAATTGGTTCGTAGTTGTCAGCAAGCAGAACGCTAATGATGAACTGCCTAGGCTATAAATTGTGCTTGATTCGTGGCTTACGGTCAGTTCATTATTGCCGTCTTGTGGGTTCGATCGTCAGCGGTCAATTGCTAAGGCTAGTTTCATGCCCTTTATCGTGACTATCTTACTTCCAGTAGTGCCGGCGAGTGTTTGTGATTGCTCGTAGTAGGAATAGTCATTAGATAAAATAATTAAACGAAAGAACATTTAAATAAGATAAGCATGTAAGACAAAAGATTTTTATAGTGGTTCGGCCGAAATATGCCTACGTCCACTGTCTTTCTTTTATTGCTTTAGTACATGTTTCTTTACAACTCAAGAGAAGTAGCAGCGGAGATGTTGGAGATTCCATGCTTTCCCAGACACCTCTCCATCTACCACTGACAAGATGTAAGCTCCATTATGAGGATCCTTATGAATAACAAACGGCCCTTCCTAAATTGATCTAGTGCTCCAGGTCGTGGGAAGACTTGTTTGAGTACCAAGTCTCCTTCCTGCAGTGTTCAAGGCTTCACCTTAGAGTTGTACTGCCTTGCTACCTTCTATCTATGGGCGGCGACTTTGAGGGTGACGTCGTTTCTTTTTTCCTCGATCAGGTCAAGTGACATGTTCAAGAGCTCCTTGTTTTCTTTTGGATCGTAAGGTAGTGCGAGGGGAGGAAAATTTCACCGGGGAGCATGGCCTGAGTTCTGTACGCCAATGCGAATGGCACGTGTCCTATCGCGGTCTTAAAAGAAGTTTGGTAGGCCCATGAGGCGGTAGGCCCATGTCCCCTTGGACTTCTCTATCTTCTTCTTAATTAGTGTCTTCAACACCTTGTTTACTGCTTTGACTTGTCCATTCGCCTAAGGATATGCTACAGCTGAAAAGCTTTGGGCAATCCCATGTTCATGGTACCGATTAGAGAATTCTTCACTGTCGAATTGAAGTCCGTTATCCAACATGATTTTCAGCGACATCCCATACCTGCACAGGAAGTTACCTATTAGGAAGTTTATCACTTTGGTAGACGAAATTATGATTAAAAGCTCGACTTCCACACATTTAGTGAAATAATCCACTGCTACTATAGCTCGTTTTGCTCCACCTTGACCCATGGGGAGTTCTCTGATCAGATCAATTCCCCTGACGGTGAAGGGCTAGGGGTTGACCATATGAATTAAACCGTTATGTGGCAATCTTAAGATTTTGGAAAATCTTTGACATTTATCACATTTCCTTGCAAACTCGGCAGCGTCCTTGTTCAGTGTGGGCCAAAAGTATCCATAACACAGGATCTTTCTGGCTAGAGATTGCCCTCTAGTGTGGTCGCTGCAACTTCCATGATGTATGTTGTTAAGGATATCTTTTGCTTCATTCCCAGTGCCACATCTTAGTAGCGATTGGAAAAGCCACGACGGTAGAACGTGCCGTTCTGGATGCTGTAGTGGGATGCTCTCGTCAAGATTCTCCTGACTTTGCTTCAATCTTCTGGTAAGGTTCCTTCTTGTAAGTATGATAATGGGGGTCATCCATGTCTCCTCCTTGTCTGTGATCACTGTGATTTGCAGGCACTCGAAAATCGGTGCAGATTGTCTCATGATGGGGGTTAACCCCCAATGGTTCGGTTCTTATGCTAGCCCCTTTAGTGAGGGCATCCGCTTCTTGATTTTCCCCTCGCAGGATGTATTTTATTACGTAGTAGTCCAGCTCACAAGGAGGGTTTTGGCCTTTTTGAGATAGGACACCAACTTTTGCCACGAATTTGGAATTCTCCAAGGATCTGGCTAACAATTAATCATGAATCACTGTGCACACATATTGATTTAACTCCTATTTCTTTAACGATCTCTAAGCTGACTATTATTGCCTCGTATTCAGCTTCGTTATTAGTTGCGGCAAACTCTAATCTCAGTCCATAGCTTAATCTCCTTCCTCGGGGTGTGACTATTATGAAACATGCCCCCGAGCCGTGCTTGTTCGATGCTCCATCAACAAACATATTCCATTTGGCAGCTTCCTCAATCCTTGATGCAGCCTCCTCATCTCACATTATGAACTCAGCTATGAAATCAACCAGGGCTTGTCCTTTAATTTCGGTGCGCGGATGGTAGGTAACATCATACTAGCTCAACTTAATGCACCATTTTAACAGTCACCCTTACGTATTCGATTTATATAGGACTTGCCTTAAAGTTTGATCCGTTAGAACTTTAATGGAGTGTGATTGAAAGTAGTGTCGTAATTTCCTGGATGCTATTAGAAAACAGTAAGCCAATGTTTCGATCTTTGGGTATCTAGCTTATGCTCCCATCAATCTCTTACTAATGAAGTATATCAGTCTTTGGGTATGATCATCTTCTCGCACTAATGTGGCACTTAGTGCGTGGGAAGATACATCTAGGTATAAATAGAGGCTTTCTCCATTTAGCGGAGTGGAGAGTACTGGAGGCTTATGTTGGTGTTCTAGCAGACTCCGAAAGGTTGAATAGCACTCATCATTCCATTCAAATTTTCCTTTGTCCTTTTTGAGGGCTTGGAAGAATAGGATGCACTTGTCCGTGGCCTTGGATATAAACCTGCTTAGAGCAGCTACCTTCCCGTTTAGGCTTTGCATTTCCCTTTGCGTGGCTGGGATTTTGACATCTTTCAAAGCTTGTATCTTTTCCAGATTCGCCTCTATTCCTCTAGTGGGTACAATGGAACTTAAAATTTACCCAAAGATACCCTGTAAGAGAATTTTAGAGGATTCAACTTCATTTGGTATTTGCGTATTATTTAGAACATCTCGTCTAGGTGGCTCAAATGATCCATTGCTCTTCTAGATTTGACAAGCATGTCGTTGACATAGACTTCAATGTAGTAACCAATTTGCTGCTCAAACATCTTATTAACTAGACATTGATAATTAGTGCTGGTGTTCTTAATCCCAAAGGGCATGACCTTGTAGAAATATAGACCTAGATCCATAATGAAGCTAGTATGTTCTTGATCCGCACATGCATGGGGATTTGGTTGTATCCTGAATATGCGTCCATGAATGACAATGACTCATGTCCTACGGTTGCATCTACCAGTCGGTCGATACAGGACAAAGGAAAATAGTCTCTGAGGTAAGCATCATTGAGGTTGGAGACATCAATGCAGGTCCGCCATTTCCCATTAGGCTTTTTCACTAAAACTGGGTTGGAGATCACTTTTGGGTAAATGGCTTCATAGATAAAACCATTGGCAAGCAGGTTCTTCAACTCTTCGTTAAGAGCAGTCGACCGTTCTATCCCCATGCTTCTTTTCTTTTGTTTGATCAGGATTTTGGCTGGGTCAATATTGAGGGAATGACAAGCTACTTCTGTGGATATTCCCACCATGTCTTCATGGGTCCATGCAAATACATCCAAGTTCTTGCATAGAAATCCTATCAGCTAGATTTTTAGGTTCTAGTTCAACTTAGAACCTATTTTAAAAGCTTTGTTTTGTCGTGTTCATCCACCATCACATGTTCCATAGCCTCCACGAGCTTAGCATTAACCTCCTCCTCTCTATCTCTGGGGTCCAACTCATTAAAAGGATCACTAGTATATTCGAGAGGATGATCCTTCTTTGATTTCTATACTTTTGTAGTTTTGGCACAGAGGGCGACCCCTACGCTCTTACCTTATTCCTTCCTTTTGTTTTGTCGGAGTTCTTTAACGTAGAATCACGAGCTACGTCTTGGTCACCTTCCACCTTTCCGATGCCATCATCAATTTCCATAGCCTCCACGAGCTCAGTGTTAACCTCCTCCTCTCTATCTCTGGGGTCCAACTCATTAAAAGAATCACTAGTATATTCGAGAGGATGATCCTTCTTTGATTTCCATGCTTTTGTAGTTTTGGCGCAGAGGGCGACCCCTATGCTCTTACCTTTTTCCTTCCTTTTGTTTTGTCGGAGTTCTGTAATGTAGCAATCACGAGCTATGTCTTGGTCACCTTCCACCTCTCCGATTCCATCATCAATTGGGAATTTCATCTTTAGGCACTATGGGGCCAAGACTATCTGGAAATCTTCAGGCACCATGGATGGAGGGTGACTTCCCAACTCAACAAACAATTCTGCCTGTCCAAATGGCATCGTGGCCTCTTCCATGAACCCATGTAAGGGCTTATTGCATGGGGATACATTTTTTATTGATAACTTCATTTGTTGAAGGCATGTTTGAACAAAATATTCACGAGCTTCCTATATACACTAAGATGAGGAACACCTCTTCCGGGCCGATCCTGGTGGAGATAACCATGGGATCGGTATGCCGATACTGCTTTCCAATCAAATCTTCATCGCTGAAGGTTATGTTGGCCATTTCTCTTCGTTTGTGATGCATCCCTCAGTAATGGAATGAGCATATCCTTCCCTATATTTCAAAGACTTTTTGTACCTCTTCATCTCGATCCAAATTTCCATCGACCACATGTGGGTCTACAGATATGGTACAGACACCTATCTTCTTCTGGTTGGAGCGGTTTGTTCCTGCTCCTTCTTTATTGTTTCTTTGCGGGGGTGGCCTAGGTCCCTCATGGACATGAGTAGGAGAGTTGTGTCTTTGCTGCACGTACCGTTCCAGTTTCTTTTTTCAGATGTACTCCTCAATGAGATCCTACAAATGTTGATATTCTTCGGTGTTATGCTCGTAAGACTCATGGAAGCGACAATATATTCGTGTTCTAATTGCGGCTTCTGACTCTTTTTTATAGTTAGGGCATTTGTATTTTAATTCGTGTTGAGTAGCCAGGAAGATATTCTCCACAATGTTATTCAAAGGAGTGTATGAATCGAATCTCGGTCCAGGTCTGTATCATCGCTTATTTCCCTTTTAAGTTCCCAAGTTACCTTGATAGCTACTTTTTCCTTCGTTGTATGGCTTACTCCCGCCTCCTTGGGTTGGGGCACTCATGTTTCCTTGGACTCTAGAACCCCCTTTGGGTTGCTCGCTATGTCAGAGAGCCGTTGCGTCTTCCAATCTCATGTATTTTCTGGCTTCATGAAAGAATTCTTGAAGAGTTAAAGGCTTTTCCTTCATTAACCTTCTTCCAAGCTTTGAATTGGGGTGGATGCCTCCGCATAGTTACATCATTGTAAGCCTTTCATCCGCGTTGGGTACTGCTGCTGTGGTAGCGTTGAATCGGGTATGATATTGCTGTAGCAGTTCTCCAGCATTTTGCTTTACGTCCGACAAGGAATACACATCTCTGGGCTGTTCCACATGGATTCAGAATTGACTTTTGAATTTTTCCTTCAACAATTGCCAAGAGCTCATAGAGCCATGAGGCAGGCGACAAAATCATGTGGTTACTAAGTTTCACAGGAACAGCGGAAAACATTTACATAGCACACCCTCTGTCGCTCCATTTATAAGCATGTGCTGGGTGTAGCGCTACAAGTGGATGATTGGGTCGGATGTGCCTTTATAGGGATCCATAGTACGCATCTTCCATTTTGGAGGAGTGGTTGTCGCTTCCATGTCCATGGTGAATAGGCTGGACGCCTTTGCCCCTATCCCTCTTTCGAGTTGTTCGCATCTAAGATATTCCCTGAAGAGGGGTGTCATCCTCTTCTCTGATTCTGGGGTAGCCCTAGGAGAAGTGGCATCTTCTCTGTAATGGCGTTTTGAGCCTTAGTTGAGGCTGGATTGACGATGATTGGCTCGAAGCATGACTGGGTCGTCCATAGTCGGTCCTTATCGGATGCCCCCTTGATTGGGCCCAGCTCTTGATGCTCTTTCTGGACCAGCTTTGGGATGAGTCCTGGCTTGGCTTCGAGTTCTTGCATCTTCTTGATTGAGTTCTTCATTTGCAAGGGATCTGTTCCATCTACGCGACTCTTCGAACTCAGACTCACCTCGAAATTCAGTGTTGTGAGTGGATTCCTCCATGCCTCTCGAGTATGTCATGACTTTGTCCACTAAAGCTTTCTACTGGGCAGCGAAGTGGTCAGTCATATCATTCACAACCTTATTTAAATCTTCTCGGGTGACAGCTGAGTCTGGAGGTTGAGAATGAGTAGCCAGGTTTTCTTGATCTTCTTGGATGGGGTTGAGTGTATTGTTAATGGCCACGCTCTTACCCTTATCAGTGTTGCTCCTAGAGAGAGCCATGTTCTAATGTTGAGTTAAGGCTTGGAAGGGTAGTGGACAGAAGAGTTCGGCTCTCCACGCGTTTCGTTCTAAGTGAAAGCATTTTCTCAAAAGTTGGACAAACACCTCTAAACTTGATTTTTTAGATAAGTTTCGTTTGATTTGATTGATTTGGGGTTTTTAAATCTTCCAACACGTAATGGAATGAATTTCAGCAAGTGCAGAGACAGTTCATAAGTTTAAAGGTTGGAAAGTAGACAAGGAAAGTAAATAACACAACATTTTTATAGTGGTTAAGCCCGAATGTGCCTACATCAACTTTCTACCTTATTATTCTCTCTTTGATTTGATTACAATTACAAGATTATTCGAAAAAACTAAAAACTTTAAGTAGCCAAAGTGATGGATTTTAAGTAGAGTTTTCTCTCTTTTCTCCAAAATCTATCCCCATTGTTGTTGTGAAGCTCCGCTATTTATAGAGTGTAGTTGTGAAGTGCGGAGTAGAAGTTATAGCTTTCTGAATTTGGTTTAGAATTTGAGCAGGAACAGTTGGATTGGCATTTGGGTCAGAAAGCTTGCCTGGCCTAGGTGTTCTCCTTTATATTGGTTCGATGTCTTTGTCCTGGAGTCCCTCACTTGCCGAACCAAAAATTTGATCCGACATGCTTGTGTACCGGACCAAATTTTTAGTCCAGTAATGGATGTGACGTGCCGGACTAAATATTTGGTCCAGCATACCAGAAGATGTCGGACCAAATGTTTGGTCCAGCATATCTGAGGATGCTGGACCATATGTTTGGTTCGGCATTTTAGCTTGTGGCACCAAGCATCCGGTCTGATAATTCTGTTCTTTATACGTTTGTCTACCTTTGCTTCCTTCTTTTTTTGCTTGCCAGAAAACCATGCCAACACAAGCCACCTTAGTTAGCGAATCGACCTTTATGTTCTCTTTCCTAGGAATGTGTGTGATTGTGTAGTATTCGATGTCATTGAGTAGTTCCAAAACCTTCATCAAATAAGGGGATAGTCTCGCTCCCTTAGATTGAAACTCTTTCCTTGCCTTATACACCGCCAATTGAGAGTCTCTATATATACGTGCAAGGTTTTGATTTCTAATTCCTTTGCTACCTTGAACCCCGTGATCAGTACTGTTGAATATGCGATTATATGATTTTTTTGATGATAATAAACATATATATATATATATTCATTTAAATGTATTTATTAATGTACTATTATATTTTTTCACATAATTAAATAAATATTTGCTGAATAAAATAAATAACACAGAATATAAATTCAAATGAATATTTTATTCAAACAAATATTTATTACAATTTTTGAATAGTACAAATTCAAGCTCTCACTATATATATACAAATTTCAATAACATTACAATTTCAATCACATCATAATTAAATTTACATAACTGTCCTCACTACATATCGCTCATTCACTCGTATTTTACCTTCAATTTGAATCCAACATCTGAGCAATTTGCAAAAATAAATACTAACACAGTAAAATTGAAAAGGAAATATTTTTGCAGCATAAAATAAAATATGAATTTTGAAAATAATATTTGCATCGGTTATTTGGGTTGTTCGCCATCATTTAATTCGAATTCATCATACACGAACAGCTAGTGACATGCATAATGTACCACTGCACATGCCACAAGGCCGTGCACACCGATATATATACACTGGATAAAATTACAAGGATAAGTGAGCACAGGTCAAACCCAAAATGCCGAGTTCAACTCAAGTGCAATAAAAATAATGTCACAATATCAGCACTAGGTCAAACCCGAGCTCCAAGCTGGATTCAACACAAGTGCAAATTAAAAATGAAATGAAATGAAACAAGAACTACCAAAAATGATGACCCAACAAATGAACCAAATCAACAATGAATAGAACTAGACAGTCCATGCATATATATGTGTCAACCAGGCATCAAGCAAAGTCGACAAGTACTTCAAGTACAAATGTGCAACTGGATGCATGAATAACACTCAGACTTGGAGTGACAAATATACGAAGTCAACATGTATGCAACAGTGAAATAAAGTGGACAGTACAACCCAATTCAACATGCTTAGTTAAAATGGTCTTAGTAAAAATGGTCAAGATAGTCAAACACAAATGCAAACCGCCTCGATGCATACATACGGCCAAGCAATGCAAGTGAGACAAGACTACAATTACAAAGCATGCACATCGAACTCACCACAATGCATCACTGTGGCTTCAACATCAAATCATTAACAAAGTGAAACTGCACATATACACGAAACAGTGCCAACAGACTAGAGGCAAGTACACAAGTCATGTACAAAGGCACACTGGAATACGTAGTGAAACAAAGTGATGAACCAACAATGCAAGCAAGACCAGCATGCAACTGCACAAGACAGGTTAACTTGAAAGTAATATCAAAGGCAACAAAGTGCAGACACAAGTGGTACAAGACATGCAAACTGTCTCAAAGAGTGATACCAGAAACTACATGAATAAACAAACACCAATGAACCAATTAAGTGTACAAGTCTGTGACAATATCAAGTGAAGGCCACAGCAGCTCAAATGAGCGATCTCAAACATGATACAGTGACACAGCTAGTTCGAACAAGTATACATGTATCGGAGAGTATATGCAGTATAACAAAGTCAAGGCCGCAAGTTGATCATAATGGCCGAAGCCAATACACAAAGAAAATGCAAAGTCGAAGTCAGATGAAGACATGAAACAAATTAAAGTCAAGCTAGAAAATCATCACAGTTTCAACTGGCCGATGAAACAGTAGTGTCATCCCAAAAATATCAAGAGCCGATGCCAACAGAGAAAACAACAGACAAGCCAAAGTCACAGTAGACATTCACATAGCAGCATCATGTAACCAAAATTAGATATATCACAATTCGAATGGTACAAGTAAAATGACCAGAAACAATATCAGTGCAACGGTGATTGCCGAAGACGTTACTAAGTCATGGAATCGCATAAACAAAGTCAAGTGACGAAGTCAATAGTTCAATATCAAAGAAATGGCCAGAGTCTAACGAAATCAACATCGTCAAAATCAAGTCAAAGCCGAGGACAACAAGAGCGAGAACGAACAGATCAAAGTCATAACCGTGGTGAGCAAGGAAAACAACGTTAGAGAAGTCAAAGCCATGACTATCAAGTAACACAAAAAATATACAAATTGAAGAAGTTAGAAGTCATCACATTCAAGTATAATCAAGTGGCCAAGATAAATCAATTGACAAATTCAAACAAATATATACAAACGAGAAAATAGGGATTCAAACCCTATATAAGCAATCAACATCATCGGAAAAAAGTCATCGAGTTCAAGCACGCAAAATCAGAAGAAGCAAAAGCAAAAATCACATACCAAAGTCAGGAATAGAATTCGATCGAGAAGCAGCCAAGCGTAATTCAAGGAGACGAACGATCGACAAAGCAAACACGCGAATATCCATTCGATCGATCAACATTCAAGCGGCGGCTTCAAAGAATTTCACAAGCCCTCATTTTTGTTAAAGAGGAAACGAACGAGGAATGACCGACATTTTCACAAAAGAAAGGAACGGTGCAAATAAAAGAGGAACCAGGAAATAAAAGAAAAGGGGCCGCCTTTATTGTTTTACAATTATATTTTGGCTTAATCTTTTCAATAAGGGTTTTCATTGTTTAAATTTGTTTTTAAATTTAAATTCTTCTTTTAAACATTGTAGTTTCTAGTCGTGTGACTAAGGGACAAACTACGTGGCGTAGTTTGAGAATTCGCAACTTAGTGGCTGAGTTGTGGCAGGGTTTTGAGTGTAGAGTTAAGGCAAGTCGATAGCGGGTGTCGCAAGTTTACGCGTGTAAGCGTCTGACTGCTTAATTTCTAGTAGAAACCTTGGGGCAGCACATAGGCAGGGTTTTGCCGAAGCTGGGTAAATTCTGTGTCATTCTATTTCTGCATTTATTATTCTACTATTATCTGTGCTGCTATTTTGATATATCCGTGTTTAAATATTTCATAAACTTCTGCAATAATATTTATAATTAATAGCATCACCCTATTCACCCCCTCTAGGGTGAAATCGGTTCTAAAAGTGGCATCAAAGGTAGGAATAGAAGTCAACTTTTGTTTTTTAAAAAATCGATTTTTTTTCTAAAACCAATTTTTCTTTTAAAAATTTGAATTTTTAAAATGGCTTCTTTTAATAATGCTTTTGTGGAGGGTCAGTCCGTAGTTAGACCACCAATGTTCAATAGTGAATGTGCTTACTGGAAAAATAGGATGGAAATTTTTCTAAAAACCATTGACGCTTGGGATATTGTTGAGACAGGGTATAAAGCGCCAACTATGATTGTAAATAATCAGAAAATAAATAAATCAAAGAATCAATGGACAGAGATAGAAAATAAATTACAAAATGCTAACGCTAAAGCTATGAATTCTATTATCTGTTCATTGGATCAATATGAATTTAATCATGTCTCACATTGTCTAACTGCACTGGAAATATGGCATACACTCGAAGTGACTCACGAAGGAACATCGCAAGTCAAAGAATCTCGCCTTGCCATGCTAAACAACGAATACGAGAACTTCACAATGACAAAGGAAGAAAATGTCAAAGAGATGTATGGACGACTTTCCAATTTCGTATACAAATCAAAAGCTCTCGAAAAATCATACACAGAGTTGGAAATAGTCCGAAAAATCCTTAGAGTCCTTCCATGAAGTTTTGAAACAAAAGTGACTGCCATTTAGAGTTGAAAGATTTAAAACAGATCAAAGTTGAAGAACTCATCGGAAATCTCACCACTTATGAGCTAGAAATGAAATTCAAGGAAGAGCGTGAAGGAGGAGATATGCGAAAGAAATCAACAGCTCTCAAAGGAACAACTGAAAATGATGATGATGATGGAGCAGCAGAGTTGGAAATGGTAATAAAGAAATTAAAAAAGTAGAATCGCAAATACGGAAATCTAGCTCTAAATCAAAAATTAAAAAGCAGAATAATCAAAGTTTTAGACAACACAGATCGAAAAATCATCTGTCATAATTGCAACCAACCAGGACACATCAAGCCTAATTGTCCTCAAAACCGACATGACTTTGAAAAGAAATCAAAAAGGAGAAATTTTGCAGCCACGTGGAATACAAGTGATGAAGATAATCAAAGTACTAGCGGTGAGAGTGAGAAAGCAGATATGTGCCTTCGAGGTAATATAACTGATAGCGACGATGACGAGCCAAGCGAGGTATCAAAACTCACTCACTCACAACTACTTATATATTTCCACAAAGTAAATGGCTGTTTTGAAGGACTTACGAAGAAATATGCTAAAATTGAATCAAAAAGAGATAGTTTGATTGAAGTAAATGAACAGAAAACCAATCAAAGTAGGATCCCTAAGTGTGATAAATGTCCAACATTCGAAGAAGAGATTAAAAAATCAGAAATCAAAATTAAATCGCTTGAAAATGAAATTCTGATTTTCAAAGAGTGTGAAAATACAAGAAGATAAAATTCTATTAAAAAGTGCACACAATTATTAAACGAAAATGAATCTCTCAAAACACAAGTCCAACAATTGTCAACGACTTTAGATAAATTCTCCAAAAGTGAAAAATCGTTGAATATGCTATTAGAGAAGCAAACTGTTAATACAGTTAGACAAGAACTTGGATATAATCAATCTGAAAAGGTTAGAAATGAAATTAGTCAAGTCAATTCAATATGCACAATTTGCAATAAATTTGGACACAATCAAAACAATTGTTGGCATAGACTTAACACGTGAAAACTATACCAATTTGGGTTCCAAAAGGCAAAAATATAAAATCTCCCAAAGTTAAACAAATCTGGTGCCGAAAGGAACATATATAAATAGTTTTGGGTCTCCACAAAATTATTCAAAATATTCTGCCACTAACAACAATGGACCTATAAAAACAAATAGGTCACAAAAACCTTTTATCGTATAGGTATGGTGGCAGGCTAAGGTACAACATCAGTGTCAACGTGGATTTTGGCTGTTCCAAGAACACGACGGGCGACAAAGCAAAGTTCCTTAGCCTAGTACAAAGATGACAGAATCACAATGGGCAACAACGAAAAAATATCGTAAAGGTAAAACAAGTAATGGTATATTTTTAACGATATATTGAATGTGATAATCTACACCGTAATTTGAATTAAATCAGCCAGTAATGTTATAAAGAAATGAACAATGATAATGATTTCGACTTTTTCAAATTTGTTGGACAATTATTCTTTTATGCCTAGAACACTACAATCCTTGAAATACTTCATATAGATTTTATTGAATGATAATACATTTTACGGCTGACTCTATATTCACAGTTTTTGATTATATACACGGCTTCAATTCAAATTCAAGAGAATGTCATTTAAAAAGCTGTTAAAATTGATTTTAAGATATTTTGATGCATGCTTCATGGTCTGGTCTATCAAATTCAATTAATGATAATTTTGAGTGAAAGAAAAATTCAGATGTAGATTACACTGGTAATTTAATTGATAGAAAATTTTCAAGTGGAACGTGATTTATGTTGAGACATTTAGTAACTACATCGTTTTTCAAAGAAAATATCTGCATATTTTTCATTTCAACTAATTTTCAAATAGCAGAAATTTTCTTATAAAATCCCTTCTAGAAAATCATTTTTGACCTTGTTTTATAATTATTTTTGAATACGATTTCAAATGATTACGTTGACTAATCTGACTCCTTAATGATTATCGAAAATATAAATAGTGATTGAAAAAGTGATGAGTGTTAATATTAGTCATATATTATAACTTGAGACGGTAAATTTAGTAAATTTCTTTAAAAATTTGAACAAGAGTTATAAAAAAAATTTGTTGGTAAAAATTCCATGACCATCTCTGTTTCTATCATATTTCTAACGACCATCACTCATAAAAATTCAATATAGTTTGTCGATATGTGGTACTTTATATAGGAATCATTCGCTTTTCATTTTATGTTTTTTAATAAAAAATATAATAATAAAATAAAATAAAATCCAAAGTATCCATTCTCATTTAAAAGTCCTTAAGGTTATGCATGGGTGAATTACTTGGAATTTGTTATGTGCATCCATGTTCATTTAAAAGTCTCCACGGTTATGCAAGTATGGAACACGTATCAAAATTGATTTATTAAACAAACAAGTCGATTCTAATCCCATTTAAAAGTTCTCACGGTTATGTGTGGTTAGAAGATATTTGAATTCATTTTTTTTTTTAAAAATAAAATCGGAATACTACTAATCTCATTTAAAATCCTAACGGTCATGCATGGTTAGTAGATATTCAAATTCCTAATATAAATGTACCACAAATAGACACAACTGTATGGTTTTATATAATGACATCATTCCCATCATTCTAAAAGTGGAATATGCGCATAACAGGGCATTTATGATTTTTGTTTAATTTTTTATTGAAATGTAATATTTATATTCAATTGAGTTTTAATGTTGTATTAATATATATCACTTAATCTCCATTTTTTTAACACTATTACTCTTTTGCTGATAACAAAAGTGGAGAGAAAAGTTAAGATTTTGTCAAATAAAATCAAGCAAAGGTCAAATATTTTCTATTTGCATCAGGATCGTGTGCAATTTTTTAATTATATGCATATATGAAGGGGGAGCTTTGTGTAGAGAGGATGCATTTAAATAGGGGGAGCAAATAGAGTGTATCAATGATCAAATACATTTAACATATTCAAAATCTTAAATATATGTTTGTTATCATCAAAAGGAGGAGATTGTTGAATATGCGACTATATGATTTTTGTTTGATGATAATAAACATATACATATATTTTCATTTAAACGTATTTGTTAATGTACTATTATATTTTTTCACATAATTAAATAAATATTTGCTGAATAAAATAAATAACACAGAATATAAATTCAAATGAATATTTTATTCAAACAAATATTTATTACAATTTTTGAATAGTATAAATTCAAGCTCTCACTATATATATACACAAATTTCAATAACATTACAATTTCAGTCACATCACATTTCAATTTACTAATTGTCCTCACTACATATTGCTCATGCACTCGTATTTTATCTTCATTTTGAATCCAGCATCTGAGCAATTTGCAAAAAATAAATACTGACGCAGTAAAATTAAAAAGGAAATATTTTTGCAGTACAAAATAAAATTTGAATTTTGAAAATAATATTTGCTTCAGTTATTTGGGTTGTTCGTCATCATTTAATTCGAATTCATCATACACGAACAGCTCGTGACATGCACAATGTATCATTGTACATACCACAAGGCCGTGCACACCGATATATATACACTTGATAAAATTACAGGGACAGGTGAGCACAGGTCAAACCCAAAATGCCGGATTCAACTCAAGTGCAATAAAAATAATGTCACAATACCAGCACAGGGTCAAACCCGAGCTCCAATCTGGATTCAACACAGGTGCAAATTAAAAATGAAATGAAACAAGAACTGCCAAAAATGATGACCCAACAAATGAACCAGATCAACAATGACTAGAACTAGACAGTCCATGCATACATACATGTCAACCAGGCAGCAAGCAAAGTCGACATGTACTTCAAGTACGAATGCACAACTGGATGCATGAATAACACTCATACTTGGAGTGACAAATATACGAAGTCAACACGTAACCAACAGTGAAATGAAGTGGATAGTACGACCCAATTCAACATGCTTAGTTAAAATGGTCAAAACAGTCAAACACAAATGCAAAGTGCCTCAATGCATACGTATGGCCAAGCAATGCAAGTGAGACAAGACTACAAGTACAAAGTATGCACATCGAACTCACCACAATGCATGACTGTGGCTTCAACATCAAATCATCAACAAAGTGAAACTGCACATATACATAAACCAGTGCCAACAGATCAGAGGAAATACACGAGTCATGTACAAAGACACTTTGGAATACGTAGTGAAACAAAGTGAAGAACCAACAATGCAAGCAAGACCAGAATGCAACTGCACAAGACAGGTTAACTTGAAAGTAATATCGATGGCAACAAAGTGCAGACACAAGTGGTACAAGACATGCAAACTGTCTTAAAGAGTGATACCAGAAACTACATGAATAAACAAACACCAATGAACCAATTAAGTGTACAGGTCTGTGACAATTTCAAGTGAAGGCCACAACATCTCAAATGAGCAATCTCAAACATGATACAATGACACAGCTATTTCGAACAACTATACATGTATCAGAGAGCATATGCAGAGTATAACAAAGTCAAGGCCGTAAGTAAATCAAGTGCATAATGGCCAAAGCCAGTACACAAAGAAAATGCAAAGTCAAAGTCAGGTAAAGACATGAAACAAGTTAAAGTCGAGCTAGAAAATCATCACAGTTTCAACTGGCCGATGAAACAGCAGTGTCATCCTAAAAATACCAAGAACCAATGCCAACAGAGAAAAAAAAAACAAGCCAAAGACACAGTAGAAGTTCACATAGCAGCATCATGTAACCAAAATCAAATATATCACAATTCAAATGGTACAAGTAAAATGACCAGAAACAATATCAGTGCAACCGTGATGGCCGAAGACTTTATCAAGTCATGGAATCGCATGAACAAAGTCAAGTGACCGAAGTCAACAGTACAATATCAAAGAAATGGCCAAATTCGAACGAAATCAACATCGTGAAAATCAAGTCAAAGCCAAGGGCAACAAGAACGAGAACAAACAGATCAAAGTCAGAACCGTGTTGAGCAAGGAAAACAACATCAGAGAAATCAAAGTCGTGACCATCAAGTAACACAAAAATATAAGAATTAAAGAAGTCAGAAGTCATCACATTCATTCAAGTATAATCAAGTGGCCAAGATAAATCAATTGAAAAATTCAAACAAATGAACGAGGAATGACCGGCATTTTCACAAAAGAAAGGAACAGAGCAAATAAAAGAGGAACCGGGAAATAAAAGAAAAGGGGCCGGCCTTTATTGTTTTACAGTTATATTTGGGCTTAATCTTTTCAATAAGGGTTTTGATTGTTTAAATTTGTTTTTAAATTTAAATTCTTCTTTTAAACATTGTAATTTCTAGTCGTGTAACTAGGGGACAAACTACGTGGCGTAGTTTGAAAATCACAACTCAATGGCTGAGTTGTGGCACGATTTTGAGTGTAGAGTTAAGGCTAGTCAGTAGCGGGTGTGGCGAGTTTACATATGTAAGCATCTGACTGCTTAATTTCTAGTAGAAACCTTGGAGGCATCACGTAGGCAGGATTTTGCCGAAGATGGGTAAATTCTGTGTCGTTCTATTTCTGAATTTATTATTCTGCTATTACGTGTGCTGCTATTTTGATATATCTGTGTTGAAAATATTTTATAAACTTTCGCAATAATTTTTATAATTTATAGCATCACCCTATTCACCCCCTGTAGGGGAAATCGATCCTACAAGTACTTCGTAATCCACTTCATTATTTATTGCGGGAAACTCAAGTTTCAAGACATAGCAGATTGATTGATCCTTGGGGGTCACCAAAACCACTCATTCCACCGACCAATGTTGATTGGATGTTTCATCTGTGTATAACCTCCATTGAGCACATCACTCCATGCTATCTTCTTTCTCCTCATCCCAAGTGATGAATTTAGCGATGAAATCGGCCAGTACATGACCTAGGATCGCTCCCTCAAGATGAAAGGATATATCATAATAAATTAGTTCAGTATTCCATTTCAATAAACTTCTAGAAGGCACGGGTTGGTATAGCACCTATCTTAGAGGTTGGCCAGTTAGCATTTCAATTGGATGAGCTTGAAATTAGAGATAGAGTTTCCTTGATGCAATCAACAAATAACATAGTAGTTTTTCTAACTTCTGATAATTCCTTTCGACTTCCACTAGCAACTTGCTGATATAATATATGCCTTTGGATCTTGGCTTCATTGCATTAGGGCGGGGTTTAAAGCATGAACATATACCACCAAATAAACAAATAAATCTTTCCTTTCTAAATGCTTTGATAAGATGGATGGTCTTTCCAGGTGATCAAGAAAAGCCTGAAAGGCATCCTTACATTCTGACGCTAGGAAAAATTTATTTTTCCCTTTTTGAGGACATCAAAGATCGGAATACACTTGTCTATAGCCTTTGAAATGAATTGATTCAACATAATTGCTTTTCCTTTAAAGCTTTTCACCTATTTCATTTTTTGGGGCTTCGACATCCTTCAAGGCCTTAATCTGCTCTGGATAGGCTTCTGTGCCCTTTGAATTTACTATAAAACCCATGAATTTCCCCAATTCGACTCCGAATGAGCATTTCAGTGGGTTGAGCTTCATCACGAATCTTCGAAGCATTCCTAACATCTTTGATAGATCTTCCAAGTGGTTTATTGACCGTTGTGACTACAGTAGCATATCATGTACATAGACCTCTACTGTATACCCGATCTGATTCTTGAACGTTGAATTTACCAATCTCTAGTAGGTTACTCCTGCATTCTTCATACCGAACGTTATAACAAGGTAACAATACGGTTCTAGGTCAGTTATGAAGCTAGTGTAATCTTGTTCTT
This sequence comes from Allium cepa, assembly GCA_030765085.1. Taxonomy (NCBI): domain Eukaryota; kingdom Viridiplantae; phylum Streptophyta; class Magnoliopsida; order Asparagales; family Amaryllidaceae; genus Allium; species Allium cepa. The sequence goes on from CM060941.1 coordinate 517,925,184, forward strand.
GGATGTGCATTAGAGTTTGGTTATAGTCGGAATAAGCATCCATGAATGGTAGCAGTTCGTGGCTGATTGTTAAGTCCACTAGTTTGTTAATCTTGGGCAAGGGAACCTGTCTCTTTGGGCGCTTCTTATTCAAGTTTGAATAGTAGATGCATGTCCGCCATTTTTCCTTTTGGCTGCTTGACTAGCGCTTTGTTGGATACCCATTCTGGGTATAGAGCATCACAGATAAATCTATGGCTTTTAGCTTATCCAATTCTTCCTTTAGTGTAGCAGATTTCTCCAGACCCAAACTGCATTGTTTATGCATCATAGGAGGACATCTGAGGTTCACATTCAATGTGTGGCCTGCTACCTCTGATGATATTCCACATGTATCAAAATACATCCAGGAAAACACATCCAAGTTTGCCTAGAGGAACCCTACTAACTCCATTTTCATCTTCATACCAGGTTAAGATCCGATCTTCAGGACCCAAGTAGGATCATCCTAATCAATTGGGATATTGATCATCAACTCAGCCGGGTCCTCCCTCGCTACCCTCGATTCTTTCCTTTGATCCATAGCTTTGTCGAATCTATTTTGCCGACCGATCCAGGGCTTAGGCGATGGTTTCTATGCATCAATCGACTTGATGTAGAGAGTCTTCTCTATACCCTTCGCTTCTCTTTGCTCCATGACATGGCATTCATGCCCTACTTGGTCACCTTAGATGACTTATACCCGTTCTCCGTAGGAAATTTCAACATTAGACACCACGGGGCTAGAGCTACCCGAAAGCTGGCAAGGGCTAGTCAATTGAAAAAAGGCATTATATGTAGAAAACGTGTCCATCAAAATGAAGGTAGCAATCTACACTTTCTTGCAATTACCTTCACCTAAAACCATTGGCAAGTCAACACACCCGGTAGGCTCTACATCCTCTTCGGTCGATCCCTTTATCTGAGACTTACATGGCTTTAGATCCTGACCTCCATCATCATCTAGTCATATACTTACTTGGACAAAATATTTACAAAAATTCCACAGTCAATAAGAATTTCCTCGTAGTAGCTGGACCAATCATGGTTGTTATCACCAAAGGGTCAAGTGTCTATACTTCAAACCCATCTGAATCACAGTTCCTAAAAATAATACCGTTATTCATTGTCTTTAACTGCTTTACCGAAGCTTCGTCTTCAATGACAAAGCAACTCTTTGTACCACATGTCTCAACGAGCTACCATATCTCCCCATCTCATTCCGGCTCTTATCAGCTGGATAAGGTGAACCACTTATCGTGTTAATGATAAGTCTTTTACCAAGATGCCTAGGTTCATCCTCACTAAGCCCAACTTGACCCCATTGGAGCAACTTCCCCTATAATTGAGTATTTCCTTGCCCGCCATCCTGTGGGGTTTTGACATACTATTGAAGTTTTTTATTCGAATCAAATCTTAGACAACATCTCGCAAAATATCAACATTCTTTTGTATTATGGGCATGTATCTCATTGAAGTGGAATTACTTCCCAGACATTTTTTATCTTTCACCCGACTACATCTGAGCCGAATTCTTATATTGCTCGGTATCTTGCATTGTAAGTTAGGTATTCTCAACTTTATCATTCAACGATGTGTAATCCTCATGTTTCAAAAACCATGGACATTTATTGAAGTCTAGTTTCCTTCCTCCATTAATCTGATTATTCCACTTCTAATTATTGTTCTTATTTTGTACTTTAATAGCAACTGTAACAACACACACCTTAACGGACCCAAATTTTTGCAAATTCGAAAACCCAAGTCCACCAATGTATAGATCGTTGGTTTTGGTAACCTACAAATAAACAAATGCATGCCAGAGCACTACCGATATAAACAGAAAGTGGAACAGTAAAATATAATAATACATATAGATACTAACCAAGGTTAACACTTATCCTTGTTAGTTTCGAGCATGCATAAGGAAATCTGTCCTTCCACCGTTCCTGCCTTACCAGTACCTATCTTTTTAAAGCTATCATGTGGGTTGTAATGAGGAGAAGAGTCAAAACAACGTTCTGTTGACTGGCAAATGACACATTTTATACATAACTCTAACGTATGTCAATTTCCTTTTGTTACATGTTATATCGTTTTATTTTACTTAGTCAACACAACTCCACATATGCATATGATTCGCCCCATCTACTCGAAGAAAACAATAACTACATACATGTGTATGTTCTATAAGTATCACAATCCCCCTTTGGATCAGAATACTTTCCTCACTAGTATCCAAGACCCAGCACCTTGCCAGAATCCATCGTCAATGCAGTATAATGTCCTCGTCGTCACGCATACCAAGAAACACCCATAATGTTTATTAATGACGTCACAACTGTTTAGCCACATTCTATCCCGTTTTGATAATTTATCAAAGTTCTTCATATTATGGACTCAGCTCCATCGACTATTGAGGACTCAGCTCCTCGGACTACCCTAATCTTTTGAAAGACCTTCATTAAGGGTTATCTAGCCTTGCCACCTAACAAACAAGCTAGAAAATAACTGTGGCAGTGCTTGACCTAAATGTGATCTACATTAATAGGAGGTGTAGCCCATTTAGATGTAACCCTAGTCTTTCCGCTAACAACCTAGGACCAATGACCTTCTCGACCTATGAAATAAATCCTACTCCCACATATGGTACCAATATCATAGTCATAGCGCCAGCCTTGCTCATCGACCTAATTAGATTGCCTAATGTGATCAAGGTAATACCCACTTAGATACTTAAAATGTACAACCTAAAAGGTTAAAGAATACTCTACTTTGGGTATCCCTTCACATATATGCGAATTCCACGGATTCCACAGTTGGATATGTCTATATCAGTATAATGTATATACAACAACTAGTAGCCTCTTTCCATGGGCAGACTTTCGTTGTATAACAAAACCGACCTCTCATTCTAAACCATTTTAATAAATGTATCATTCTTATTTAATCTAATTTATTGGCTAATTTTAGAAATTTACAGCCTTCATAACGCATACTTAAGGTTACGTTTATACACACACACATATACTTATTTATTATGCCTTCAATGTTCAACAATTAATAATACCGTTTACTTTTATATGCGTTTACTTCTTATTTCATTCAGCCAATTTAGTATCATTTACCGCTTACCTTTAACTTAAAAGATTTGAATAACTTTTATTACTCATTTCCCTTTTATATTATTAAATCTGTTCTACGGTTCCTTTTTAACTCTATTTATCTTTCTTTGGGGAGTAAACTTTCTTTCTTACTCATTCCATTACTTACCTATATTTCGTTTCTTATTATTTAATTTATATCTTGTCTTTACTGCATATGTTAGTTTTACAATCAGATCATTATTTTTATCACTATTACAATTTTGAAATTCATGCTTAGGGATTTCTACGTTTTAATGCATTAGTCTTACATCTTCCCTAAAAAAAAGGCCAACGCTGTAAATTTCTATAACCTACCTAAAAAGGGAATTTGTGCTACATATAGAATTACAAGGAATTATCAACCTGCAATTATCGAAATACATAGTACAAAATATAGTAAATGTCCATATTTTATACATCTCTTTCATTTAGGCATATTCCTTATTATTTCAATCGTTACACTTTATTCATAGATTTAAACTTGATAATTTATACAAACTTACATTGCATCACCTACATTCCAATGAATTAAAATAAAATTTAAACCTCAATAATTTGTTGTGATGACTTCTAATTTACATTAACTTGCATAAATCATTTAATCAACAAATTTGGAACTACTATATGGTTTATCAAACTCAGGAACTACTACTACCCAATACTTTCCAAATTAAAGTGCATGCAATAGAAAATCTAAGTTATCAATCACAGAATATATAGGTAGGGTTCATAAAGTTATTACATGTAAACAATTAGTACTACAACTCTAAAATTACATTTAGGCATACAGGAACAGATATACAACAGTATAAATCCAATATTACATAAAAATATATAATTTTCCTTCCACCTTTAACCTTTCCAAATCTCCAGACTATACCCTGCTATTTATGTTTGGCTTCCATTTTCTCCCTAATGGAAAATGTATAGCAAGCATACACATAAATTTTAGAAATTTAGATCTGAGAAAAGCTTTGAATTAAATTTACATTTGGATTGAGATTTATCTTTTCTTCACAGAATTGATTCACCCCTTATTCTTCTTCACTTTTATTTTCTGCTAGTCTCCACATATATGTAGAATATACTAATTTATAATTTTTATATTTCCTAGAATTTATGGTGGAAAGAAAATGGCAAAGTTTTTCTCTTTGATTCAAAAAATATGAGAATAAAAGTGGGGGTTAGGCCTATATTTATAGGAGCACAAAACAACTTCATTCATTACATTTTAATTTATAAAATCCAGGCTGTTGTGCCTAGGTTCAACCTATAGCTGCCATTACACAAGCAGTCGAACGCTACTTCTGCTAGCGGTCGATCGGTCATAGTAAGGGGTTGATCGGTTGTGCATTTTTGTTTTGTGTTATCTTAATTCCTTTTATAGATTATTTAATACCATTTTTTTTGAGGGGTTTTTAGGCACAGGGAAGAAGTTGCAAAAAAATTTAGTCTCAGGGACAGCAAGTTTGTCTTTTAGTCTGAAGGACACTTTGTAGTGTAAATCACAGAATGATAGATGTAGCTATCATTTTCTGTTTACACTATAAGGTGTCCTTCAGACTAAAAAACAAACTTACCATCCCTGAGACTAAATTTTTTTGTAACTTTTTCCTTGTGCCTATTTTCCTGTTTTCCTAATTGATTGACGTTAATTTTTTTCCACATTAAGTAAATAATAATTGCAGTTAACATCAATCAATTACATTTATTTCGTACCAATTTTTCTTTAGTCCGACTATCGTTAATCTTGGTTACACGTTAAGTGTCAGCTAGCATAATTAACATTAATTTATTGCTATTCATTTCTCGATTTTCTTTCCTTCAACGTTAAGATTTTAGTTAATTAGCATTTGTTTTAATGTTAATTGATTATCATTTATTTATTTCCTTCTAATCTCTTATTTGATTATTTAACATAGTCAATTGCTCAAATGATAAGATTTACACCTAATATTTATATTAACATAAGTTATTGATACTTATTTACTTTGCACCCAATTTACTTATTTATACACTTTCTTTATTAAATTAAGTTTGAATGAGTGCCCTGTTAGCATTTATATTTAACATTCACACTTAATGCTCATTTTAATGTTAATTTACAAACATTTACTTCCTTGATCAGCTCTAAATTGTTTCTAATCCAAAAACTTCAAACGTTAACAACTTTCCTGCTTGAGTTCTGATCGTAAAACTTTATATATGAAAATTGATTAGAAAATCGTGACAAACCCATGGCATAAGTTTTGTAGCCAAATTCAGATGTTTTCAAAAATTTATTTTTGAGCTTTAATAATTGCTTATTAATTAATTTTTGCTTTATTTTACGGGGTGATACATTCTCCCCCTTAAAAGAATTTCATCCCCAAAATTCCCTAAGGACCGAATCATGTAATATAACGTGCAACCAATATAAGCTATTCAATCTATTAGTGTATAACTAATTTTGCAACCAAAAGCGTATAAGTGCACGGTGTATCACAACACATATGGCATTTATGCAAAATAATTCTAGATCGACGCCTCCTATAAGAATGCATTCTTTAAAATAATTTTGAAAAGATGATGCAAAAAACCTATATATACTGGCAGTTCTATATGCATGTAATTTTTTGAAAATCAAAAATCTTTATTTTACATACAAATTTTCCCACACTTATAGAAAGAAGCATAGTTCAGCCAATTTCGCATCCATTATATACCATCCAATACTTAGCACATAATTTTCTGACATTCAAAATTTTGAAAATTCAGTTTTCTAAACCTTTTTCTTATATCGGAAAATGGATTAGATGTAAAATTCCATATTTCAATTCTTCTTTTGTGCACCCATTCCATTGTACCTTGGTATCTTCTCTTTTATCCTTTAATCTTTTCCAACTTTTTCAAGTATAGTCCACATAAAAAAAATTACTTCTAAAATTTTAAAAAAAAATTGATTTACCTATCGTCAAGATATGAAATTGGAAATTCCAAAGCTAAAACACCTTTTTCCTCGCCACTACTTATATTTTATTTTACTGTCACTTCTATTGCACAGTAAGCTTCTTATTCGCTAACCCTTCAAATTTTACCTATGCTAAGAATGTGGTATTTCAAAAATAAAAAATTCCACATTTCTGTTCAATACTTTTTAAACTAAATTTTTTAAATACTTGGAAAAAATTTAAAAATTAAAAATTCATTTTTTCATAGCTTTTCATAAAAGTATTTCAGTTTTAAAATCAAAGAATTTTGAACAAAATTTTTTTATTATCTATTTTCTTTCAAAATAAATTATGCCACAGTCTACACAGTTGGAACTCAATCGATAGTTTAACATCCATAATAGACATTATCCTATCACATAATAAATTTTTGATTTCAAATATAATTTCTTTTATTTAAAATAACAACTAACACACAAGTTCATTTATAAATTTCAACTTTGAAGGCTTATAGATAGTGACATGTTGTTTAGCAACACCCTCTCCCTGTCCTTCGCTTGCCAAAATTTATCCCTTAAAAATTTAACACTTTTTGGGACTTATCTTTACTTTTCTTTTAATAGCTAATAAATTTCCTAATTTATTTTATAAACCTCTAGTCTTTTATTTATTTATTTTACATTAGTTAAGTGCCCTTTATGAGATTTCCTTATCCGTATTGTTTCCTAATAAATAATGTGGTCAATCCAAAAACAATTAAAAATGAACATTTCTTATAACATCGTATGCTCTTTCTAAAAACGGAAATACAACCTAAACCTAAAAGAAACAATTGTTGGAAGCTACCCTTCAACATGAACTGACACTAATGATGTTGTGGCCCTCTCACTTCTTACTTAAATTAAATAAGCCTTTCTAACATATCATTCTACTGTAACCCACATGTCTTAACTTTTCTTTTTGGATACTAATGTAACAACCATGATTTCTACGTCATTGACTAAATAAATTCTAAATTAAAATTGTTTAGTTTGATTTTTTGTTACTATTATTTTGAAAGTAAAATCTTATTTTTTATGTAATGAATGATTTCGTTTTAATAAATTGAATTAAATTTCTAAATACTTTTTAAATAAATTTGTTGAATTGAATAAAATGTTTCAAATATAAAATATCTTTAAAGTATAAATTATTTTGAACTAAACTAGAATAAATTTATGAATAAATAAGTAAGAGTTATTGATATGCAAGAGAAAGAAAAATTAGTTAATTTAAACAAGCCAACTACTCTTATTTTCTAGAACACTCCCTCAATCTCTAATTCAAGTCTGTCCATCTTTCATTTTAGGAAAAGCCCTAATTGTAGCTAAAAAGAAAAATTATTATTTCTTAAAAGAAATCAACGCGTGGAGGTGTTTGTCCTGACCGAGGTCGATATCGATATAGAGCGAGGAGGTTGTGGTGATGGTGGCGAATGGGTTCGTGATTAGGGGCCATGAATGATGCAAGTTGAGCAAGCACTCACACGAATATGGAGGCGATGGTGTTGTGATGATGAGTGATTTTGATCTGGCCATGATTGAGCAAGGAGGTAGTGTTGGAGGTGATTGGTTTCTGGTGATGGGGTAAAGGTCGGTTGGAAGTGGAGAAAACAAAGATGAAGCGCGAAAACATGAACGCAATTGATTATATTCTTGCTTGGAATTTAGATGAATTGATTTCACACTCAAAACTATGTCTAATCTTATTATTTGTTATTTTATATGATCATCCTGATAATGATTCAAACTGCTTGGGTAAATTAAAAAAGATTATTGATTAAAAAAAAATTATTGAATGAATTTTTGATAGTAGAATTAATTGGTTGAATTAATTATTGATTATAAGATTTGGAATCGTTCTAAAAGAAAATATAATATATTACTATTCTATAAAAACTATTAGAAAATAATAATATTGCTTAATACATTCTTTTACAAAGGTTATTAAGTGATAGTCTCTTTTATAATATGAGAATTTTCTTATACTGAATAATTTAAGAGAACTTGTTATATTCCTGATTGGTTTAGATATTAAGTGAGGACTTTGAATTATATTTATTATTTAAATCAAAAAGGCACAAACACCTAAGAAATTATATAGTAGAGAATACACTGAAGAAAATTAAATGAAAACAGAGGAAAACAATTACACATAGAATTATAATGGTTCATTAATCTTGGCCTACATCTACTTGAAAGATTTTTATTGATTTTGCACTAGATTTGTGATTACAAGAGAGTGGGATCAGTATTGATCTGTGAGTATAAGAGAGTAAGAGTGTAATAGCAGCGTAAAGTTTCCTAGAATGAAGCATTGCCCTTGCATTTATGAGGGTAAACAACCAAATATCTCGCTGAAACTTCTCTTGTAGAACCTCGTCGCCAAGACCAAGTCCCTTAGAAAGTTTGGGCTCTAAATCATCTAAGGATGGAAATTGGTACCGATCCCTATATATGTAAGTAGGGATCTTGCAACTTTTTGCATTGGTACACCTTGATGTTGGCTTCGTGATTCCTAGGTTATTTTGCATAGTTTCCTAGGCGTTTTTTGATCCAAATGATGGATCTATATGAGAATGGAGTTTCTAACTCTAGTGCTCATGGAGATCGAAAGGGAACTGCATAGGATCATAGGAAAGGAATTTGAAAAAGGCTCTTGGCATCATGAGCAGTGAGTGGAAGGAGTGGGGCCACTTTAGATGGAAATTCAGGGATCGGTATCGAGCCCCCTAAGTAGGGGATCAGTAAGTGAAATTCATCATATGGGATCGGTATTGAACCTTAGGTGGGGGATTGATACCTATATTCTACACTTAGTGAAATTCAGCATGTGGGATCGGTACATATCCCAGACTTAATGAAATTCTAACTTTGGAATTTTTAGGATGGTATGCCTCGATTTATGGTCTGGTTTGTAATTGAGTTTTGGGCTTTGCAGTTATCTCTTTGGGCTTCTTACTTCAGTAACTTTCAAGTTCGATCCGACCATTCAAATACTGCCTGGTCCAAAGGCTGGATAACATTTACCCTCCAAAGTACATCTTGTTTCAAACATGATGTACTTTGAATAGAGACAAGTCAGGATTGCCGTAAGGGTCTAAGGGATTCCACTATATGCTTTGAATGGTCGTTATCCTTCTCGCGGATTGCTTATGTGAAGAGTTATATCATAGCCATTCATTGCAATGCTTGACCAACGTCCAGTGTTATAAATTTGGAGTGTACTCCCTCAATCTATTATTCCGAGCATAGTAATTCTAAACTAATTCCTCTTATGGATACTTCAGGTATGAGTCAACTTTTCTTTGACTCTAGGCATTGGGTGTCGAATATGATTACGTAAATATATGCACGTGCACTCCCTTGTAGAAGCTTTTGATCATATGCACATACTCATGTAAGCATGTGGAGGTCATCATCTTCACTATCGTTGTTGTTGTTGTTGTTGTTGTTTGTCTTGTGTAGCTAGACTTGCTTTTCTTTTGTAATTGTAGGAGTCTATTTTTTTTTTAGGCCGGTGTTTTGTAGGTTCATCCCCTGCTTTTTTTTTCAGCTTTGGTGTAAATAAAACCTATACTTTTCTTTCAAAGTTCTATTTCAAATATGAATAATAAAGACTTTTTTCACCCAATCTTTATGCAAATTTATCTAAGTATTTGATAAATGCGCTTTCCATTCAATGTATGTGCGATCCATTTCTTACTAGGATTATTGTCAGACTAAGTCATATTATCCCATTCCGTGATTTACCGGCCTTATGTTGTAAAGCAATAGTTGAAGCGCCGGTCTCTAGGCATTTACATGTAACCATCTCTAATTCTTGAACCAGGTCGAACTTCGATCACCTAAAAAGTTGATTCAAGCATTCCTTTTGGAGGAACTTTAAATGCGATCATGCTTGCCTCTAAGTATCAATCGAAGTAAACTACCTTGAATAGAAAGTCAAACATCCTTCACTAGGATGCTTGTTTCAACCGTGCCGAACTCCAGGCATTAGTTTGCGCTAACCACTTAAGATCGAGGTTTAGGTATCCTTTGCTACGGTAGTAACATTCAATTGTGCTAAACTTAAGGCATCAATCGAAGTTTATAGTTATGATCCTTCCTTTTACCAGATATGGATCTTTTGCCTTCCCGACTCTAGGCAAGGATCTTTGGCCTCGCCATCCTTTAGAAAAGATATTAAAACTCTACAAACTTCAGGCATAAGAAAATGAGTGGACCGTCATGTCACCTCCACTTTGATTTGCCTCCATGTCGAGAGCGGAAGGAGATGACTGGCATCTACCTCTGGACACCAAGGAAGGTTGAACTTCAAGGATCTGATCATGGACTATAGAAGTTTGGTCGGCACCAAATGCCGGGTACCTACACACCTATAATGGCTTTGATGAATTATGCATAAAATTTTTTTCCAAATGAAATAGCATTGCAAGTGTTTGCTATTCCACGCCCTCATGAGTGAAATCCTGTCAATCATCGCAAGCTCGAAAGTTCCATCTCTAAGCTTTTGCTCTATAATGTTTAGAGCTTCCTAACTCAGCCCTATGTTCCGAGGGCTTGGCAAGATTCGTCTGAGGACCAAGACTTCGATTTCAAAGGTCTAATTCCTAACCATGGCATTGTAATACCAGGGGACTTGGTGTAACATCCTTATCTAGAGGCTCAAAGCTAAATGTTATGGATGCTATAGTCGTCTATAGCATTAATTTCCTACGACTAAATACGGTTGTGTTAATAGTATCTATATTATCATAAGCACTTGAATATGAAACAAATCATATAATTCAAACCAACATTTTTCCATTACATTCCAAATTAGATGTTCTGTATTCATATTACATAATACCAAATGTTTTCCAAGCAATGATAAAATATACTTATTACAAAATACGCCAAGAGCGACATATGAAGATGCCCCTTGGATGATCAGAGTCATATAGTCATAATTGACTTAATAGATATACAGCAAAAATAAACAACAAAACAAAGAACTACAACTTCTAGGTAGTTATCCATTAGCCACCTACTCGCTTCCGGTAGCTTTGTTTGTCACCCTATTAAAACCTAAAAGAACCTCAACCCTCAGCCTACTCAAATCAATTTTGAACACCCGAGAGTTTAAGGGGAAAATATAAACTTCGAGTCAGACATAAAACCTGGTGTAAATAATACTATACATCCCAGTTATTAATGTTAAGTGAGACCATGCCACTTAGCGAAATGGGTTTTCCCTTACTAATATCCTTTTAAAAAATATCTTTTGCAAACCTTTAACCGCAACCAAAACTAGTTAACACTGTAAAGAATTATTACACATATCAGGTAACAAATGGACAATCTGCCCGAACATTATTGTTTTTTCTACTATTAACCTTTGGCTGACTCGGTCCCACCAGACAAACTAACAAAATTTGTCTAACACTTGTTATACACACCTCTACTAGACGACATGTCCTTAACTATCTGTTAAATACTACTCTTCTACACGGTCTGTCCTTAACTTAATATCTCCCAGGGACACCGATCGTAATGGCTATGCAGGCTCACCAATAACCTATCTGTATACAAACATATATTCCTTTCTGTGTGTAATCATAATTTCGGTCTTACCTGTGACAAAGATGGGGCCAATTACTAATGTATATGGTGCGACCCTATACCAATCCCAACTGGTATTCTAATATCTAAGTCATTTTACTTATGGATAACTTCCCTTAAATTTTCCTCGAAAAACCCTTTTAAATTGATTTAAATCTTTAAACCATACTTGCACAAGGAAAATACATATTCTCTGTACTTTACACAAAATCACCTTGCCATGTTATACATACATAGATGCATACATACATACATACATATAGACATACATACATACATATATATAACATATATTACTCAACCCCTTCTTGTTGATAACATTTACCCCTTTCGAAACCAATAAACCTTGTCTTTCGAAAACATAGGAAAATCCTCTCCCTTCTTTTCTCAGAATGTCTCAAAATAATGGACATCCATCTTTAAAACCTTTAAACATTTTCTTTTGAAAACATTAGAATAACCCATTCTTTCTTTTCATCAAAAGCTTCAAAAACAAAGGAAAAATCTTCCCCTTCAGCCCCTTTGAAACCTTGCACAACCACCCCTTCGAAACCATTCATTAAAACTCTTTCGAAGGCATTAAAATATTAAACCTTTCGAAAGCCTTTGGATTCAATTTAAAACATTTGAAAACTCTTCGAAACCATTCAAAGTTTACTTTCTCGAAACATTTAAAAACCATCTCGGTCGAAACCATTTGAATTATGTCTTCAAGTAGAGCAAAAGTATAAGAAGCCCATTAAAGTCGAAAGCACTTCTTTCAAAACCATTTAAAACTATCTCTTTTGAAACCATTTGGGTTATACTTCAATTATAGAAAAACGGTCTTTATAACATTTAAGTCGAAAGCGTCTATTTTGAAACCATTCCTAAGTAAAGAAGTGATGGTGTCGAAACCATCTGTTCGAAAGCATTGGAGAAGAGGCTGATTTTTAAAATTAAGTATACCCTTCGAAAGCATTGGAGAAGTGGCTGATTTTTAAAATTAAGTATACTTTCTGAAACCATTGACTTCGAAAGGTAGAAAGGCGGCATCTAGGGGTTTCGGCTTAGTCGAAAGCAAACATTTAAAACTAATGTGCAACCCATTTGAAACAATTCCTTTTAAATCCATTGATCAATTCGAAAGCTAAATGAGTCAAAATCCATTTAGTTGAAAGCAAGCAGGCGCGTTTTAATAAAAAACAAAGTGACACTTCGACCCCTTCGGAACCTAGGGTTTCGACCTCATACCTTTCCCCTTCTGTCCAATCCACTACATACCAATTCCTTGGTACCAGACGCATTGGTTTTAATGGAGTTGAGGGTAGATGGACTTGGTCAAAAGCCAACCAAGGCGGAAGTAGGTGTCGAAAGGAATATAATAGTTAAAAGCCTAAAATAAACAGTTCTTTTCACCTAATCTTCTTTACATGTACAATTTTGATTGGCTACCTCTTTTCTTTACCACTAGAAGGTGTTGCACATTTCAGAACCAATTAATTAATATAAATCCTTTACAAAACGCCCCTTCTCCTTAATTAAACATATAAAACATTTAAGTCCCTTACCTTAAATAATTTTATATGTCTATCAAACACTTAGGAAAATTCTCTAAAAATTCCAGAAAATCCTTTTCATTAAGTTTTCTCATATATACAAATTTTGGACCCAATAATTATTTATTTTGTTGTACCGACCTGAAATTTTAACAAATTTATCTAACATAATTAACTAATTTTACTTGAAATTTTAAACAGTAAAATTTTGAAATATAAATTTGATATTTGAAATGCGTCTATTTAAATATTGTAAATAGTAAAAAAAAATTTGAAAAATATATGAAAGTTTAATTGTGAAATTTGAAAAAATTAAATTTAATCAGTTTATTTGTTGAATTTAAATATTTTTGAGAATTGAATATTTTATATAATAACAATTTATCATTTTTGAGTAAGACTCGTAATTCGTTTCGTCAAATTTAGACTGTTATAGCTCCGTTTACCTTATTTTCAGTGTTTTAGCAGCATTTTCGGTGCCGAAAAATCAAGTTTTTATAATTTGATCGCGTCTGATATCTGTGTACCATTCTTTTCGCCTCATCATGCTGAGCTCCGTCGTATATTTATTTTTTTATTCTGAGGTCCTGTATGCGATGGAAATAATAAAATAGTTCGTCGTATCGATATCATAATTGTGACCTTTTGTTTTCCCTTTCTTTTCAAACTTGAGCTGTGTTGTCCAAGCAATAATAAATTGCTTTAATCATTTAACTAAATCAAGGGGTGGTTGTTGCTACTACATTGATTTTCCATATTTATATCTCTGAGCTTTTTCATTTTTCCCCACCGTTCATTCAAAATGTACGTTTCATATTTTGTTTTGAGTTCTTCTTATTGTAGCTTTCTTCTTAACTTCCTTTTTCTTTCTTTTTTCTTTTTTCCGTGCTCCTCCTTATTTGCCAAAGAAAATCCAAACCACCAGCGTGCCTCTCCTCATAACCGAAGATCCAGCAAACCCATCATCGCAAGCCACTACCCCTCTCCCAGCTAGACCCGAAGCACCCTATCATCACCAAGCACCGAACCCCCTGAAACCCAAAGCGACCACTGCCTACACCCTAACCCTGACCGAGCTTGCACCTCCACCATGCCGCCACCGCTTCACATCACCTCGAAACTAAGAGAAGCCTCTCGCCCAGTCGCCTGCATCCCACCACCACCGCCCATCCCCCTCCAAACTGAATCACTCACGTGCCGACCCATGTCGAAACCCAAGTCACCTCGCTCCTTTTCCCCAAGCTCCACCCAAAGCCTTCTTTTTTTGACTCGGAGCTATTATATTTGTTGTGACTATATAATATATATGCTGCATCATTGTAGATGTGGATATGATCACATATTATTTATGTTGTCGCCTCAATTACAGTACAACTTTTTATGCAATGGTGCAAGGTGTTGTTGTGCCTTGTTCGATTTTTGTTCTTGCCTAAATATATATGACAGTTCATACTTTTTATTGTTGTTGTATAAGTAATCGTGACAGAATATATATATTGTTAGTATATATGTGTGTGTTTACATAAGTGCTTTTAGAACTGAGAATATATATATATATATATCCTATATATAACAGTGATATATATTGTGCACTCAAACCAACCCATATGTTATATATATTGCTTCTATTTGGTCGATTAAAGTGAAAATTTATTTTGAAATCTAAGCATATTTATATAATGTATGCAGTGTTTATATATGCATATACTTTTGTTGAGAATCTTTGCATTTATAATTGTTGACAAAAGTAATATACATATATATATATATATTACACCTTTAATGTTTGAAAAAAATGTGTGTATATATTGTATATGCATACATACATACATACATACATACATACATACATATATATATATATGTTTGTTTCCATCGACTTATCATGCCAAAACCTACTTTCATGTTTGTCATTGCTAATTGATTTGTCGTGCTTGATTCGTGCCAGTGTCCGTTGCATCGTTCTTTTTCGTACTTTTTTCCACCATTCTCTAGCCACGAAAGGTGAGCAATCACTCACGATTACTGTTCTTATGCTTATTAAATTGATTTCATAGGAAATGACAATTGAAAAGTGTTGCTAAATTAGAATTGTTAATTATTAACTATTAAATATAACATGTTGTTATTTTAAATTTATCACTCATGAAAATTGACGCCGTTACATGTTAGTTGATTTTTTTATTTAATTGTTATTGTTTTGATCATACATGCTAAAAATTGTTACGATATGCTATGTTATTTCATTATTCTCACTCTGTCAGTTTCCTTAGTTTTAGGAATCACTGTGGGTTGAAATGATAAATACCCGAACGGACGTTTGATTAGGGAAAGATCATTATGGGTTGAAATGATAAGCCCAAGCGATTTTCATTTGATTATTGAAATTTTGGGTTGAAATGATATAAACCCATAAATTAAAATTATTATGGATTGAAATGATAAATATCTATATCACTTGACCATAGGATAGGAAAATTATATACAGACACCGTTGGTCTAATTTTTGAAAATGATTTCCAAGGTTTTGAAAAGAAATATATGATTTTGAAGTTTTTAATGCAATAAATATTTTATTTTAATATTTTAAAATTTAGAATTTTGAAATTTTGATTTTGGAATTTTAAACTTATAAATTTTGTTTAAAGGTAACTTATAAAGTATTTATTTATAACTTAAAAAGTCTTTGTTGCTTGGATTTGTGAGTGCATCTCAACTCCCTCTTTCTCTCTGATTTTTAATGGTACAAACACTGGTTTCTTTACTTCTATGCAAGGTATAAGGTAGAGGGACCCGCTTTCCTCTTATATATTTATCATGGTTATGGAAGTTTTTACTTGCTTGATAAGACCCTTGTATCATAACAAGCATATACAATATCATTCCAAATGTAAAGACCTCCAAATAACTACCCTTCTTTTTGCTGATGATATCATGAAATTCTCTAAGCCGAACCTGCCATCCATTGATTGTATTAAAAGTGCTCTTCATAGCTTCTACTTGATGAAAGGTCTTAAGCTTAATCATAGCCGAACCTATCATGATGTTCTCTAGGATTTCAAGCTTGCAGGAATAGAATCTTACCTCCTATGCTGGAATGCAGTCAATGAATCATGATATGACTTACCTTGGGATGCCTCTCTGTACATCTAGGGCAACACAAGCTAACTGACTATCTCTTTATCAAAAAATAACTGGTGTCATGGGGTGTTGGGCAAACAAATTTGTCTCAAGCCAGTAGATTAGTTCTCATCAAATCTGTTAGCTTCTCCATGATGGTCTATTAGGCAAGAGCATACATACTACCTATTAAGCTTTTGAAGATGGTAAAAAGAGCCATGATGAGATTTTTCTGGTTTGGTTCTATTCATTCTAGGAAAACGGTTCCATGTTCCTTCTCTATTTTTGAGAAACAAAAGGCAAAGGGGGCTTGGGCTTGAATATCTTAGGAGTATGGAACAAAGCTGCATATACTCAGCATTTTAATGCTCTGTTGCAAAAGAAGGACACTTTATTGGTCAGGTGGACTCTCATGTATAATGTTGGGGCAAAGCACCTTTGGCTTATGAAGGTTCCACAATCTTGCAGTTGGATATGGAGAAGTATATTGAATTTGAGAAACACTTTAAAACCTTTTATTCAGATCAAACTTTCTGACAGAAGTACTTTTTAATTTTTGGAATGAGCCATGGATAAGTAAGGGTGTTATTCTAGATCAGCTTTTCACTTCTCAGCAAAAATTTCAATCTGGAATTGGTTCTAATGCTTTGGCTGTTGACCACATATATAATGGCGTGCTTGTACTGCCCTATTGTAACAACCCTGAATTTTGAACGATTTACATTGAAAATATTTAATTAATTTTTAATATTTGAATGATGGTTTAGTTTGAATTCCCAATATAACTATGAATTTGGCGATTAAATTTTAGAATTTAATCTATTGAAAATTGAATAAAATTTTGAATCTTCAATTTTAAGCTGATTAAAAATGATTTAAAGGCTTAGAAAACACACATTGATTATAATAGAAGCTTCAGAATTGAATTTGAAAGTGATTCGTATAGTTTTGAAATGTTATCGTTTAAATTGAATTTAAAAATAGCCTTCCGAGGCACGGTCTCGGAATTCGACGAAACCAGTTCCATTGGGTCCGGAATATTGTATCATTATCAGGTTTCAATTTTCGTGGCATTCTGAGTTGATATGTGAGTATACGACATATAAACGTGTCAAAGAGAATTTATACAAAACAAATTGAATTTAAAAATGAAAAAAATAGTATAATAGTATATGTAATATAATGAGTACCACTGCCTTACTTTTATCAGCTACAAACACGCCTCAACCTACGCCTAAAATTACGCCTTACCTCACGCCAAAATCACGTCTCCCCTTCTCTCTTATATTCGTTCGAAACCCCTCTTCATTTCAGAAAAAAAACCCAATCGAAAGAAAAAAATGGCGACTTTGATAAATTTTCGTTCATTCCCCTCTGAAGCTTAGGGCTTTGATCGATTTTTGCCGCCACGGTTTCGAATTCACCTTGCTCGATTCCTCCTCTCCGAAGCTACGGTTTTCGTCCTTCGTTCCAAAACTAGGGCTTTCATCTTCGCTTCGTTCGTTCGATTCTACGCCTCGTTCGCGGCCGCGTCAGGTGAATGGTGAGTGACCCTCACATCTATTTTCATTCTCAGTCGTTCGATTTTGTTATTATGCTGATGATTTCTCTGTTGATTTTAATTTAAAAAAAATATGATGATGACTGTGGGTTTTATATGAGTTCGATCTCCTTTATTTGCGTTCGTGTATATATATATATATATATATATATATATATATTTGTTCGAATTTCTGGAATTTTGATTTTTGTAAATTTATGTTGATCTCGGCTTCATCTCTGTTCGTTTTTCTATTGACTTTGACTTTGTTCAACTTTGTGATTCATGATTTCGACTATAGCCTGTTCATTTCTTTCGACTTCACTATGAATTATGGCCTTGATTTTTTTCTGGCCCCTGTGAGCTTCGTCTCTGGCCATCTTTGTTTGATGTTGCTGTCGGTCTGTAGCTCCATGCCGCCACCCCTGTGTCATTTTTACTTTGAGGCAAATTAGTTATCTGGAATTCGTTTAAGATACTGTATAATTTTATTTTTTGTAAAAATGTACATCTCGGCCTTGAATAAGTTTTTGAAAATTTCCTACTGTGATTCGAGACAGCACTTGAGTGTTCGCGTGTGTATATATGCATTCATGTAGGTACACATGTTGTCATTGTGTATACCTTTATCAGTAGCTAACCACGGCTTAAATTTTCTTTTGACTTGTGCGATTTTTGGGTAAAGCACGACATTGATTTTTGTTAGCAACATACTGTTTCTTCACTTATATCATTTTTCAACCTGGTGTTGGATATTGACTATTGTGTGCTGTGGTGCCATATCTATGGTGCCCTCACCTTCATATTGCTGTGTTCATTTGATGTTGTGTTTCACTTGGCTGGGACTCACTGTTTCACTTGGCTGTGATTCACTCAAGTCTGTTTCATTTTGCCTTGATGCTGGGAGTTTTCATTATGATATTTGTCTGGTCTTCTTCTTTGCTACTTTGTTTCGACCTGTAGTTTTCACACTGTTTCATACTGTTGTGTTCACTTGCATCTACATTTTTACTAGTTGCAGTGTCACTTCCATACAGCTATGTTGTGTTTGCATTTACTTGCATTCACTCCAGATGTTGTTGACTTCCCTTGAGTATATTGATACATATTAATAACATTGCACCATTGAGTTGTAGCTTTCACTTTTGTGTTTCCAATATGGTAGTTGTATATTTTTGCTGTGCCCTTGGATACTTGTGGTGGCTACATTTTTGTTGCAGTTTGCCCTTGAGTCCAAGTAGTGGACGCAGTTTCATTTTATATAAAATATCACACTTGTTGAAGTGTGCAGCCATGAGTTGTTTGGAAACTTGTTTCTTGAGTTTACTTGAGTATATGCAAAATAGTTGCATTTCGACCTTGCCATGTTGCATGGGTTTTGGTGTTACAGTTGCGTTGAGTCACTGACTTGACCTCTGCAACTTTGATTTCTGATAGTATTCTATGTTGTGATGATTTCGCATGTTGTTTTGGCGAGGCAGTGCACGCAAGCGTGAACTGCAGCCACACAGTATTGATTTTAATTGATATTTGTTTTGCTTTTGATCCATTGATCCTTTGCGTATTTCATAGGCTGTATTGGCGAGGCAGTGCACGCGTGCGTGTACTGCAGCCAATCAGTATTGATGTTTTAAGTGACACTTCAATTGTTTGAATTGATTTGGTTATAATTTGATGATTTTGTTGTTAATTGCCGTTTAGGAAATTTTGATGTTTTTCTAAATTATCTTCATTAAAAATTCCTTCATCTATCTTCGTTGATAATTTGAATCTACTGATTCGTTGTTTAACACTGTTAAGTGTTATGTTTACCGTTATCCGTTTTCTTTGTTGAAAGGATCAGATAGGTGAATTTATATTTGACTGTCGTCTAATTATTAATTGATTATTATTGCCTCTATGCATAACTGAGTTTGAATTAGACTGGCCCGTGTATTATTTTCTTTTGAATGTAATACTCGGGTTTGACCGAGTATTTTACAGCTTGAAGATTTTCGGGCAGCGAAGTTAGAGAGAGAGGGGGATAACGCTTCACTTTAGCTTTTCGAAGATTTACTTTTGTACTTAGAGAAATATTCCGTTGTATAAATTAATGCATTGTACAAACTCTGATATATGTAAGAAAATTCATTTTGTGAAATAAAATTATTCTGTGTTTCTGTGGCTGATTCTGTTTAAACGCTATAAACTGAATAACAATCCGTCATTTTGAACGTTTCAAGTTGGTTTAATTACCGACTAGGGCCGGTCAGAAGGGCAGGTCGTTACAAAAGTGGTATCAGAGCTTTGGTTTACACAAAGCTTAGTTTATGATGTTTAATATGAATAGTTACTAGAACCATTTTAAAGAAAACGTTTTTCAAATCTAAAGAAGTATAAAAAATTTGTTGTTTTTGAAAATAAAAGGTATTTTGAAAATTCAAATTTTTTCGGAAATTCCCCTCTCTAAATTTAGGTTTACGATAGTTTCTCTTCGATAAGGTCTCCTTAGATTTGACTCCCGATCATTCGAAAACCCATTATCGAATTGCTGAGATTTATGAAAAATAAAATGTAAGTTAAGTGAATTAATGAATTGGTTTGAATCAAATATTTTGAATATCTCCAAAGTAATAATTGTGAAATAAAATGACATGTCAATTTAGTTATAGCCAAGAGGATCATTAAACTATAACTTGGGAATTTGATTCTGAATTCTTTTGAAAATTGATTTCAAATGTTTTGAAGAACGATTTAGTAAATAAATGGATTATAAGTACTTAACTTATAATATGGACTTTTGGTATATAATTGAGTTGTATAAATTAAATTGGATTAATAAAGGAGATTATAAATCGAAGTTTTATAAATAGAAATGGAATTTGTAAATATTGTTTATAAATTCGAAACCAATTGAATTTGATAAATGAAACATAGAAGTTATTAAAGGAGATATATTCGTGATTTTGGACAGCGAATTATCCTTTAAAGTTAAATATTATGATAATAAAAGTTGGTTGGGAATTTTATCCACGATTTTGGACAGTGGATAATCTTTTAAATAAATGTGTAGAAACATTGAATTGATTAAATAAGTATATTCACGATTTTGGACAGTGAATATATTATTAAATAAAACAGATATGTTTTAGGGAAGTGATATTATGAAATGAAGTTAATTGTTTTAAAAGTTGTTTTAAAATGCATTCAGTATCGAATAGATAGATTTCAACATTCATTGTCGAAATAGACGTTTTCGAGAAATAAGGAAATGGTGGACTATAACACTGTTGTTATAGTAAATGGTTTCCGAAAGGAAATGTTTTATATATTATTGAGATTTATATATCTATCTTAAATTCGAATCCCTATACTAGTGATTTTGAGTTGTCCTAACAATATTTTACGCAACATTCGTTTTGACTCAAATAAATGTGTTTAAAAGAACGCTTTCCTTAAAGAATGGAATATATACTTGATTATGATTTAAGTACATTGAATATTTTTCAAGTGTTGAAAATAAATGGATTTGTGAATTACTTATTATTTAATAAGTATGGAAATGTTTTCCAATATGAAATGGAAAATTTGAAATTCTATCTGTTAAAGATAAATTGAAAAATGAATATTTGAAATTTGTTTCAAATGTTTAAGTGTGGAAAATTATATATATCTTGTAAAGATGTTTATGGGAAATTTGAACAATTAGTTCAACTTGAAATTTTTCAAAAAGATTGAATCTTGAGTTAAATTGAGTTTAACTTCGACATCAAAAACAATATAAGTTGAGTTTTGAATTTCGAATTAGTCGATTTGGATTGTATGTCTAACATGGTGAATTGATGACATGGCAATTGATCTCTATTAAATATATATCTGTGGTGGCGGAGAATTTATTCTTTTAGCTTAACACCCTTCTCTAAGACGTACGAGCTCAGAGGTTATATATACGTAGACATCAATTATGTGTTGAGAATTGACGATGTAACGTGAAATCCAAATCGAATGTGAAGTCGATAATGAATTGGATTATGAATGTGAATTGGGTTTGAGATAACCTTAAATTTTCAAATCGATTTAGAGGAAAATTTTAAATTGGTAACGAGATGGAAAATTTTGGAATCCTCTATTTGTTATGGATATGAGATATTGTGGTTTTCGGAACTTATATATGTGAATATAATAATTCGAAAACCATCAGTTTGGAAAGTCATTATTATGAAAATCCTATGTAAGTTTACATAGTTATGACATGTATGAAATGTGAAATGATGTACTATGTGTATATGACATTATGTTTTCTAAACTGAGGATATGGACGAGTACCTTCCATTTAAAAAATTATGAAGGTGTTGGAACTCGGTGTGAGTGTCCATTTGAAATTCGTAGCTACGTAGAATTTCCATAAGTTGGAATGTCCATTTGGACTAGAATCCCTCATGATGGATCATCGTGATGGGATCATGTGAATTGATGATGTATGCTAGCGTAATTCGTGGGGCGTGACGCCTACAGTCACAAGCGATTCCACTGGGATAGTGGCGCAACCGCCGCGTAAACTGCGATCTAGAGGCCAAAGCGTAATTTGAGGGGCGAGATGCCTACGGTCACAAGCGTTTCTACTGGGATAGTAGCGAAACCGCCGTGTGAACCGCGATCTGTGGCAACAACCATGGCGAAATTCAAGAGATGTGAAATCTACATATTACAAGCGATTCTACTGGGATAGTAGCGCAACCGCCGGGTAAAATGTGATCCATGGGGGAACGTGCTTTCCATATCCATTTTTAAAAGAATTTTTGAAAGTATTTTCACTGGGAGTTGAAGCAAGTATATTTAGTACTTGGAGATTTTTAGTCTTGCGCCTGGCCAGCGTATGCCTAATGTCTGTGAGAACGACGATAGACTTGTTAAACTTCGAGTTAGCAAGTATTTTCAAAACTTTAGATAGCAAATCAATAGTCTGAAATTAAAATTACACAATTCCAACTTAATTGAATTAAAGAAGAAGATCTTTGAAATATCTTGAAAGTCCACAGCTTTGAAAAAAAAATATGATATTCAAATCTCTAGCATGAAGAATTGCAAGTTTAAATTTTGAGTTTTGTAAGTCGAAAATTTTGGGTAAAAGACTTTTACGTCTTGATTTTAGAAAATAATGAACAAAGCTAGGGAGATAAAATAAATGGAATGAATGCTATGTTTATTTATTTTTAATAAGATTCGAACTTGGTAAAAATTGTGTAGAGTATAAATATCGGTGAGATTTTAACAATCGTTTTTTTCCTAACTTATAATTTCGGGACGAAATTCTTTTAAGGAGGGAAGATTGTAACAACCCTGAATTTTGAACGATTTAAATTGAAAATATTTAATTAATTTTTAATATTTGAATGATGGTTTAGTTTGAATTCCCAATATAACTATGAATTTGGCGATTAAATTTTAGAATTTAATCTAATGAAAATTGAATAAAATTTTGAATCTTCAATTTTAAGCTGATTAAAAATGATTTAAAGGCTTAGAAAATTCACATTGATTATACTGAAGATAATAGAAGCTTCAGAATTGAATTTGAAAGTGATTCGTATAGTTTTGAAATGTTATCGTTTAAATTGAATTTAAAAATCGCCTTCCGAGGCACGGTCTCGGAATTTGACGAAACCAGTTCCATTGGGTCCGGAATATTGTATCATTATCAGATTTCAATTTTCGTGGCGTTCTGAGTTGATATGTGAGTATACGACATATAAACGTGTCAAAGAGAATTTATACAAAACAAATTGAATTTAAAAGTGAAAAATAATAATAATAATAGTATAATAATATATGTAATATAATGAGTACCACTGCCTTACTTTTATCAGCTACAAACACGCCTTAACCTACGCCTAAAATTACGCCTTACCTCACGCCAAAATCACGTCTCCCCTTCTCTCTTATATTCGTTCGAAACCCCTCTTCATTTCAGAAAAAAAAACCCAATCGAAAGAGAAAAAAATGGCGACTTTGATAAATTTTCGTTCGTTCCCCTCTGAAGCTTAGGGCTTTGATCGATTTTTGCCGCCACGGTTTCGAACTCACCTTGCTCGATTCCTCCTCTCCGAAGCTAGGGTTTTCGTCCTTCGTTCCAAAATTAGGGCTTTCGTCTTCGCTTCGTTCGTTCGATTCTTCGCCTCGCTCGCAGCCGCGTCAGGTGAAAGGTGAGTGACCCTCACATCTATTTTCATTCTCAGTCATTCGATTTTGTTATTATGTTGATGATTTCTCTGTTGATTTTAATTTAAAAAAATATGATGATCATTGTGGGTTTTATACGAGTTCGATCTCCTTTATTTGCGTTCGTATATATATATATATATATATATATATATATATATTTGTTCGAATTTCTGGAATTTTGATTTTTGTAAATTTATGTTGATCTCGGCTTCATCTCTGTTCGTTTTTCTGTTGACTTTGACTTTGTTCAACTTTGTGATTCATGATTTCGACTATAGCCTGTTCATTTCTTTCGACTTCACTATGAATTATGGCCTTGATTTTTTTCTGGCCCCTGTGAGCTTCGTCTCTGGCCATCTTTGTTTGATGTTGCTGTCGGTCTGTAGCTCCATGCCGCCACCCCTGTGTCATTTTTACTTTGAGGCAAATTAGTTATCTGGAATTCATTTAAGATGCTGTATAATTTTATTTTTTGTAAAAATGTACATCTCGGCCTTGAATAAGTTTTTGAAAATTTCCCACTGTGTTTCGAGACAGCACTTGAGTGCTCGCGTGTGTATATATGCATTCATGTAGGTACACATGTTGTCATTGTGTATACCTTTATCAGTAGCTAACCACGGCTTCAATTTTCTTTTGACTTGTGCGATTTTTGGGTAAAGCACGACATTGATTTTTGTTAGCAACATACTGTTTCTTCACTTATATCATTTTTCAACCTGGTGTTGGATATTGACTATTGTGTGCTGTGGTGCCATATCTATGGTGCCCTCACCTTCATATTGTTGTGTTCATTTGATGTTGTGTTTCACTTGGCTGGGACTCACTGTTTCACTTGGCTGTGATTCACTCAAGTCTGTTTCATTTTGCCTTGATGCTGGGAGTTTTCATTATGATATTTGTCTGGTCTTCTTCTTTGCTACTTTGTTTCGACCTGTAGTTTTCACACTGTTTCATACTGTTGTGTTCACTTGCATCTACATTTTTACTAGTTGCAGTGTCACTTCCATACAGCTATGTTGTGTTTGCATTTACTTGCATTCACTCCAGATGTTGTTGACTTCCCTTGAGTATATTGATACATATTAATAACATTGCACCATTGAGTTGTAGCTTGCACTTTTGCGTTTCCAGTATGGTAGTTGTATATTTTTGCTGTGCCCTTGGATACATGTGGTGGCTGCATTTTTGTTGCAGTTTGCCTTTGAGTCCAAGTAGTGGCCGCAGTTTCATTTTATATAAAATATCACACTTGTTGAAGTGTGCAGCCATGAGTTGTTTGGAAACTTGTTTCTTGAGTTTACTTGAGTATATGCAAAACAGTTGCATTTCGACCTTGCCATGTTGCATGGGTTTTGGTGTTACCAGTTGCGTTGAGTCACTGACTTGACCTCTGCAACTTTGATTTCTGATAGTATTCTATGTTGTGATGATTTCGCATGTTGTTTTGGCGAGGCAGTGCACGCAAGCGTGAACTGCAGCCACACAGTATTGATTTTAATTGATATTTGTTTTGCTTTTGATCCATTGATCCTTTGCGTATTTCATAGGCTGTATTGGCGAGGCAGTGCACGCGTGCGTGTACTGCAGCCAATCAGTATTGATGTTTTAAGTGACACTTCAATTGTTTGAATTGATTTGGTTATAATTTGATGATTTTGTTGTTAATTGCCGTTTAGGCAATTTTGATTTTTTTCTAAATTATCTTCATTAAAAATTCCTTCATCTATCTTCGTTGATAATTTGAATCTACTGATTCGCTGTTTAACACTGTTAAGTGTTATGTTTACCGTTATCCGTTTTCTTTGTTGAAAGGATCAGATAGGTGAATTTATATTTGACTGTCGTCTAATTGTTAATTGATTATTATTGCCTCTATGCACTAATAACTGAGTTTGAATTAGATTGACCCGTGTATTATTTTCTTTTGAATGTAATACTCGGGTCAGACCGAGTATTTTATAGCTTGAAGATTTTCGGACAGCGAAGTTAGAGAGAGAGGGGGATAACGCTTCACTTTAGCTTTTCGGGGATTTATTTTGTACTTAAAGAAATATTCCGCTGTATAAATTAATGCATTGTACAAACTCTGATATATTTAAGAAAATTCAATATGTGAAATAAAATTATTCTGTGTTTCTGTGGCTGATTCTGTTTAAACTCTATAAACTGAATAATAATCCGTCATTTTGAACGTTTCAAGTTGGTTTAATTACTGACTAGGGGCGGTCAGAAGGGCGGGTTGTTACACCTATACAAACAATCAGATTGTCAGAGCCTTCTGGAATCATTATGTTACAAACAAATATGAGTTGATCACGACACAGTTCAATGGAATGGTAAAGCTCACACTATCTGCTACATATATGAGGCCTTATTGGGAATGGATTCTTTGCCCAACTGTAGGTGGAGCAAGGTTACTTAGGCTTTCACTTCTAGCAGCAGTGATAACCTGATGCTCTGGAAGGTTAGAAACAAGGCTTTGTTGACAAGAGATAAGCTGATTAGGTTTGGATTGACAGTGCCATCCTTAAGTGAGCTATGCCATATTCACAGTGAAAGTATCCAGCACTTGTACTTTGAGTGTCCTTATGTTCATCATCTCTAGAGGAAAATGATGAGTAAAATTAGGAGGGTTGATGTTTCTTCTGTATCTGCTGTTCAATGGGGTATAATTGAGAAAGCAACTAGGTGGAGGGATGAGAAAAAAATTTCTTTTTTTCTTCATTTTGAAAAAGCTTTTGAAGGTAATATGGAAAGAAAGGAACACGAGGTGTTTTGATGGAATCAAGAGGAGCCATGAAGTGTTATGGAATGACTTAAGGCATGAAATTTTGATGGGAATGAGGGCTAGTTTGCATGCTTTTCTTGATCTACGATTCAAGCCATGGATCCTATAGTTTCTTTGCTTTTCCCTGTGTTTTCTTTTCTTCTGTTCTTTGTTTCTCTTGTGTGGCTGTTTTTCTCTTTTTTTAGGTTTCTTTTCTTTTTTCTTGTCTTAGCTTGTTGTGTTGCTTTTCCTTTTATTAATAAAACTGGTAGGGGTCTAGTCTAACACCACTTGTTCTACGAAAAGAAAAGATTGTAAATTGATAATTAAAAGGTTTAATTTATTTCAAACTATACAAAATTAATTTTAATTTAGTACATATATAATATTTTCAAAGGGTTTATTTTGTATTTATATTTAAATTAGATTTCAATAACTTTAATAAATTAAGGTTGGAAAGGTAAACTGGAATTTATTAGTAACTTAAATCGGTAAATAATTGAATTTAAATAAGGATTTATTTGGAACTTAATGATTTTGTAAATTAAAAATATGATTTATAGTTTGATTTAATTTAAGGTGATTAAATGGGTATTTTTGAATTTAAATAAAATTAAAATTGAATATTTATCTTTGATTTAAATTTGTAATTTGGGATTTTATACGAATAAGTATAAAGTGATTTTTTAAAATGACCATGGTGTAAAATAAGCGTCTCGTTGTTAAAGAGACCGGAATCAAATATTGTCATACTCTTTGTGCAACGACCCATAATTTCTGTCATTTGAAATTCATATATTTAATTGATTTTAAATATTCACAAGTAAATTTTATAGGCCAAATAACTTAAATTTCAATATAGGTTTTAGTTGGATAATTAAATTGTTAATTTAATATTTGAAATTACAGAAATAATTGGAATTTGAATTTAATGTGAATGAAAATGGTTTATAAAGTTGAATTAAATTCTATTTGAATTAGAATGATGTTAGAGAACTTTTAAAATTGAATTAAAAGTTAGAAATTTGTTTAAGTGAATTTTAAATTCAAGTAGTCGATTTGAAAACCTAGCTTCCAAATATGATCGAATTGGCTCTCGATATATATTCAATTGCGTTTGGAATAGGGTAAAACATTATAAACGTTAGGCGGCACGCTTCGTTTCGAGTTCGAAAAATTTTCAGGTGAATAATGTCGCGTAATTTTCTATAAAAGGCCATGTTTTATCCATTTTTCAAAACCCTAATCTAAGCTAGGGTTAGCCGCCACTGAGGAATACATGGCTAAATTACATTTCGATCTTCCTCATTTTTCTCCCAATCCCTCAACTTCTACAAAAAACCACCAACTAGAGAAATGTTTAGCTTGTTGAGATCTTCAATTTGGACAACAGTGAATGAAAAATTTGCAAGGGATCAACAACAATTTTCGTTCAAAGCCGCACAGTTCGAACACGTTTTTCACGGTAGAGATGGAACCTAGCTTACCGTCATCGCGACCGATGGTGGCACTCGTGATGGTCGTTCAAATGAAGTTGGTCGATCGTCTTCAAACTTCGAGACGTAGTTGAGTTAATTTAGAGCAAAGGCGGCTATGGGTTTCATGAACAAAGCTTGAACGATGGAAGGGAGAAGATGATTCGTGGCCCAGATTCGATGATGCAATAACATGTAGTCGTTATTGATGAAACGAATTGCGTTGGATCCATATTGATGAGCATTAAATTTTAGAGCTTGTTTGATGTTTATTGGAGCTAGTGTAAATTTTGGGTAAAATTTAATGCTTGTTTATTCAGAATAAAACATTGCAACTGCTATTGGAAGCAATGTGAGGACTACTCACTCTTTCTGACTTACTGATATGTTATATAAGTGAGAATAAATATTATTTATGATGATTGATGATTATTTGGATGATATATGATATGTTATATATATATATATTGACTGGTATTTGTATACATACCTGCCTATTGGAGCAGATGACTCTATACGTTCTCGTGTATGAGCGGATAACCCTTTGTTCACGCGTCTGCCTTGTAGCGGACATTGTACACATATTCTGATATGTATATTTGTTGCAGGTGACAGGTTGGAGGGATCCAACTGGATTCCTCACTGTTGTTGATTAATTTACAGATATTGTGATATATGTTGTTATCATGTGATATATGATGTTCTGTATACCGTGATTGATGTATTTAGTGCTGTTGCAGCATTGGGCCTAATTTTGGAAAATAAAAATGTTAAAGTGATGATTTCCAAATTTAAAAGGATTTTCAAGTGATTTATACGTTTTGTTGAATTTTGAAGTGTTAAAGGAACAGATATTTTTAAATAAATAAATGTTATAATTTTTATGTTATAAAAATAATGATATTTGGGAAATATAATTGGAATATGATTTTTGAAATATGGAGTTAATGATTTTGTGAAATAATTTAAATGGTGATTTTTTATTTTATTATAAACGTTTTATAAATAAGATTTATAAAATTGAAATTTTATAAATCGAAATAATGGAATTATAAATGAGTTTTTGTAAGTGTTTAAAATAAAGTAGTAAATGGATTTTATAAGCAAATAAGATTTATAAATTTGAGAAGTTATAAATGAATGAATTTTGTAAATAAATAAATTATAAGTAATTAACTTACAATTTGGGTTTTGGCATATAAATGAGATAAATAGAATTGGTCAATAAAGGGATTTTGTATATGGAAGTTTTCATAAAATATAAATGTAAATTTATACGCATTGTTTTATAAATGTGTAACCATTTGAATTTGATAAGTTAAATATAGAAGATTATTAAAGGCATTATATCCACCATTTTGGACAGTGGATAATCCTTTAATTAAATGAACTATATTCACGATTTTGGACAGTGAATAATATATTAAATAAATATTTTAAAAAGTGATATTTTAAATGGAGTTAAATGGTTTGAAGATATTTTAAAATATGTTAGGTATCGAAACTATAGATTTCAACATTCATTTTTGAAATATACGTTTTCGAGAAATAAGGAAATGATGGACTATAACACTTGTTATAGTAAAAGATTTTCGAAAGGAGGTGTTTTGTATAGTATATGTGATTCAATATCTATCTAATTTTCGAATCCCTATACTGGTGATTATGGGTTGTCGTAACGATGTTTTACGCAACATTCGTTTTGACCCAAATAAATGTGTTTAAAAAGAATGTTTTCCTTATAGAATAAAATATATACCGAATCCCGATTTAAGTATATGTAATATTTTCCAAATGTTGAAAATAAATAGAATTGTGAATTACTTATTATTAAATAAATATATGGAAATGTTTTCCACTATTGAAAAGTTGAAATGGTTTGAAATATATCTTTTTAAAGATAATTTGAGGTGAATATTTGGAAAGTAATTTAATTAATAAAAGATTAATTAAAAGGGCCTAGCGATTGTTATGGTACTGAATTTTTGTTTGTTGCTTTGATAGTTAAATAATCGACTACCAAATTTGGCCATGTTAGTTCCTCAACTTGATGTGGGAACTATTTAGTCATACACTTAGTACGTAGCATTCTGTGTAGGCTTGATTATCGTTTGTGTGGACGATGTTGATTCGTGTAGTGCAGATTATTACTCCAATCTATTGAGCTTCCTTCTTGGCCCGAAGGATAGCAAGTTGAAAGTTGAAAATGTGATAAGTTTATGAGATTTAGTTTCGATGTGAAGTTTAGAAACGCTTTTGCGTTGTTGGTGCGAAGAGACCAGGATCAGAGTTATCAAAAAACCACTTCGGACCAACATTTATGCGACGATTGTGCAAGTTGGTTATGATGATATTGATATTCTGGATTTTCATAGTGAGAGACTGCTTTTTGATCGTTTGTGGTTAAAATACAAATATACGTCTAGTAGTAGTGGTCTCTTCATTATGAAATATCCAATGCAGGGACTATTAGCTACTAATCCTAGGTATTTCCCGACAAGGCGTGGAAGGAAAGTACCTTAGGTTTGTCCTGTTCTTGGACAACTTGTATGGATATTTTTCCGATGTTGCATTTCTACAGATTACGTACATTGGCTTTTACAAATGTACATCAGTAGTGACAGAGAAGGCAACTTCTCTTAGCTTAACACCCTTCTTGAGGTGTATAAGCTTAAGGGTTGTATTTTTACGAAAGGCGATTAGTAGTCAATGGAAATGGCCGCGTGGCATTCAAAATGATGTGATTGTGATTTGTGAAAGGTAATCGTTACCTCAGGCCTCATCAACCGAAAATGACCAAAACAAGGTTAGATGTGGCAAGGCTAAGTGGGTCGCTCCCATTAGGGTATGATCATCCTCTTTAGATATATCTTTACATGTTATGACATCGTGTATCTGATTATTGTGGTTTGTATGCTTCTAAGGCCCTCGGAAAAGGTCGGTGATGACGGAGGATGACATATTCGGTACCATCTAGTTATAGAGGTGAGCCGGTCTTGTGTTGGTAGCACTACAAGAAAAACCATTTATAGTTGCAAAAATTGGTGGCATTTCATTCTAAATGCAACCAAAAAGTATTTCCCTAAAAATTATAAATGCGGCTAAAAAGATTTCACGTTCTCGCTTTGCACCCGCGTAAAGTAAAAAATATTTCACGAATTTTTTTATTTACTGTCACGTTTCCCTTCCTCTTCATTATTTAGAAACTTTTCTCCTCACTCTTTCCTTTTTACTCCAGCAAAATCTACCTCACCCTCCAACAAAATCCATCTTATTTCGTTATCATTGTTGCGGTAGACGTCTTCATTCTACTCCTCTCCACATCATCGCGGTAGCCCTTCGCAGATCTCTCCTCGCGGATTAGGTATGAAATTTTATAAACCGATTTTATGAGTCTACTGGATTTTATATGATTATGTATGGATACTCTATACGAATTTCTACGTAAACCCTAATTGGAATAGTCAATTTAACCCTAACTGGAATAAATCCTAACTGGAATAATTGATTTTATATGACTATGCTCGAGCTATTTTTTTATAAATTTTACTTATATTCTAATCATTTCCTATTGTGTTAGTGCGATGTGCTTGCTTTAATTGTATCCAATTTATGTTTTTATTTATTTGCATTTACATGGTTTGCCTCTGAAAAAACTATCATTCCTCTTCAAGTTTCTTAACGAAGAGCTTAATGATCCTTTAGAGCTTTTCTTCTTTATAATTCTGGATGAATTCATCATAGTCCAACTATTATTTTTCAATGCTTTGATCTTCTTATTTGATGGGTTTTCAGTTTTGATTAGATCCTCTAAACTCTTCACGCTCGATAGTGATGTAAACGACTATGATTTTCCTTCGTAGTGTTTTGATAAACCTCTCCTGAAATTCAAATGATTTGTTAGACAACTTGTATATGAAAACTTATATATACGTGTTATGAATGTTATGATACCATAAATTATTTACGTATGATTAATGTTTTAGACATAAAAAATAAAAAACAAAAGAAAGAAAGAAATTAAGAAAAAGAATCTGAACAAAAAAAATGGTCTATATATGAATAGAAGAAAAATCAGAACACAATTGAACAAAAACTTACTTCAAAGGAAGATGTGAAATGAGAGATGACATATCATAAAGTGATGAATTCAATGATGATAAGGAAGAATTCAAAGAACATGAAGATGAATTCAAATCGTCTATAAAATCTTCATCTTTAGATGAATTTTCGCCAATTGAATTCTAGCGATCATCATCATCATCTTCTTCTTCTTCTTCTTCTTCTTCTTCTGATAAAGAGCTCAAATATCCATCATAACCATTGTTTTCTTGATATTCTTCTTCATTACCAATATGAGGATTAAGTATTCCCATGCTTTACTTATGCTATTACGAAAGAAACTGTAAGTAAAACTCAGATATAATCTATATACTTGATTATAATTTTAGAAGCATGTCACTGAATGTTGAAATGAAGCATGTATATTTATATGTATAAAATTTACAAATGATAGATAAGAATGAGTTTAAATAAGAAAAACGTATGTGTTTTTTTTCTATAGATAATTTTCCGGCAGATGCGTTTACATGGTCACATGGAGTTATCTCATTGATACATATCTATATGCGTTATATTTTCAGCAAATGCGTCATAATTTCAGTCACCAAACGAAGAAAAACAAATCTATGTAACCTTGTGAAAGGGGTTTGATTCATGTGTGCGATATCCTAAAAATAAAAACTATCTCTGTTAGTTCATTCACTACAGCACATGCTATCTCTGTTATTATTCATTTTATGTGGTTTATTGTAGTTTATTATCCTTACAATGGGTGTGTTACCAATGTTCCAGATAGTGCATTGTTTATAAGATGCTTGGATGTTTTCTTGGGTAATAACTTCAACGTCTTGTTATTTTTTTTATTACAACAGATAACCGATTTATACGTCAAAGATTGGAAACTTATTTGCCCTCATATGTCGAAAATGGAAAAAGACTGGGTTTTTTTAAGCAGGTGATAAAACCATGATTAACTTAATATGTATTTTGAGAATTATAACATATAATCTAATATTAAAGCTCAATTTTATTATTTGTTTTACTTTTTTCATAGAACTAGTATAGAGTACCGACAAGGAGCAATGAATTTTGTGAATGTTGCAAAGAGGAATGCAAGAAGTGTAGAAAAAAATTATGCCCTTGCAAGGATTGTCGGAGTCTTAGTCGTCATGATGAACAAATCATCGTTGAACATTTAATTATAAAAGGAATGGATCCTAAATACATGGGTGGTGTATGGTTTAACCATGCTGAAGAGATAAATGTAGAGAAGAAAACAAATACGTTTGATGTATATGATCTATTCAAGATGATTCACTATGGAGATGAAGATTTTTTGGATCAAGATTTTTTTTGATGATGATAAAGATAATGTTAATTCTCAAAGAAAAGAGGATGAGTTACTCAAGAACTTGGAAGATGCAGAAACTCCATTATATCCTGGTTGCATAAATCACACAAAATTATCTGCTATCACCGTCTTGTATAATCTTAAATGTGAGACTGGCTTGTCTGATAGTGGGTTTGATAAGCTTTTAACTGTGCAACATTTATTTCTGCCAAAAGGAAAACGTGCTTCCCAAAAAATTATATGAAGTAAAGAAATTTCTTAGAGCATTCGACATGGGTTTTGAAAAGATACATGCTTGTGAGAACGACTGTTGCCTTTACAGAAAAGAATACAAAGATTTAGAAAGTTGTCCAAAATGTGGTTCTTCAAGATGGAAGAAAAATCAAGATACTAAAGAGGTTATACAAGGTATTCCAGTTAAAGTATTGAGACACTTTCCAATAATTCCGAGATTTAAAAGAATGTATAGATCTCAAAAGATGGCAGAAGATTTAAGATGGCATTTTAATAATACAAGCAACGATGGAAAAATGCGTCATCCCATGGATTCTACGACATGGAAAATGGTGGATGAAAAGTATAAATCTTTTTCATCTGATCCACGCAATTTTAGGATTGGTCTTGCTGCAGATGGATTCAATCCATTTTCCATGTTGAGTTCGAAATATAGTTGCTGGCCGGTGATGCTTGTGACATACAATCTCTCGCCTATGTTGTGTATGAAGAAGGAAAATATTATGTTAACTTTACTTATTCCAGGCCCAAAGCAACCCGGGAATGATATTGATGTATATTTGATGCCTTTGGTGGAAGACTTGCATCATTTGTGGCGTAATGGAGTTGATGCTTACGATGCATTTAGTAAAACTTTGTTTAAACTGAATGCAATTTTGCTATGGACGATTAACGATTTTCCGGCTTATGGAAACCTTGTTGGATGTCATGTGAAGGGGGGAAAAGCTTTCCTATTATGTGGTGTCAATACCCATTCACGTTGGTTGAATCATTGTCGAAAGAGCGCCTACATGGGTCATAGAAGGTTTCTAACTGCTTCAGATTCACGGAGGAAACAAAAGGCATTGTTTGATAACACCATAGAGAAAGGTAGCGCTCCTAGAATACTAATTGGGAGAAACATTCATGCATTGTTGAAGGATTATCCAAATGATTTTGGAAAAGAAAAAGAAGAGAAAAGTAAGAAGAGAAAGTGTGTTTATGATACAGATGATGAAGATGATAATACTAACGATTCTACAAAAATGAAGCTATCGAGGTGGAAAAAAAGATCAATTTTCTTTGATTTGCCTTATTGGAAGGTTAGTGGTTAGTTTATTTATTTTTCATTGTTTTAATAGAAGAAAAACCCAATAATGTATTATAGTTTTGGTTTTCGCAGGAGCTTCCGTTACGTCACAATATAGATGCGATGCATGTGGAGAAAAACATTGGTGAAAGCCTATTGGGCACGTTGTTGCATGGTAATAAATCAAAAGATGGAACCAACTGTAGAAAGGATTTAGAGGGTTGGGGAATTCGAAGTGAACTTCATCCACAACCTCGTGGGAATAAAACATATCTTCCACCGGCTCCATACATGTTGTCAAAATCCGAGAGAAAAATATTTTGCAAAAGATTGTACGATTTTAAAGGAACAGATGGCTACTGTTCAAATTTGAAAAATCGGATTTCGTTGCAGGATTGCAAAATTAGCGGATTGAAGTCACATGATTACCATGTATTAATGCAACAATTATTGCCAGTAGCATCGAGAGGATTAATGGCAAAGAAGGCAAGAAAAACAATAATTCGCTAATGTTCTTTTTTCAACAAATTATGTCAACGTGTTCTTGATAGAGAGAAGGTAGAACAAATCAATGTTGAGATTATTGAAGTTTTATGTGAGCTTGAAAAATATTTCCCACGATCTTTTTTTGATATAATGGTACATTTATCAATTCATCTTGGAAAAGAAGCACTAATGTGTGGACCGGTTCATTTTCGTTGGATGTACCCATTCGAAAGATACATGAAGACACTTAAAGACTATGTCAGAAACTATGCATGTCCAGAGGGATGTATTGCAGAATCCTATCTTGCAAAAGAATCCATGATGTTTTTCGATGATTTTTTGAAAAAATTAGGACATATAGAGCAGAAAGAAGCTCGAAATGCAGATTATGAAAGCAGTGTAATACTCGAGGGACGTCCGATTTCAATATCCAAGACAGTTAAATTGTCCGTTAATGACAAAGAAAGTGCTCATTTAGCCGTGTTAATGAATATGGTTGTGGTGGAACCATTTATAGAGTAAGTGTATGTTATATTGTTTTAATTATTTTGATGTGTTCATAATGCTATATATAACTTATAATCAATTATTCAATACTAGTTTGCATTTGGAGGAATTAGAAAAGTTAGACCCACGCATGGAAAAAAATGCGAACTTACTTTGGGAAACACATACAAAAATTTTGCCGATTGGATTAAAAGAAAGGTTAGTTAGATTTCAAATATATTCTCTTTTGAGTATTAATCTTACTATAAAATATACGTGCTAAATAAAATTTGTTGTAGATACCTATTACCTCAAAGGATCATGATAACATGTTAAGGTAGATTGCTTTTGGTCCGAAGGATGATGCCATGTCTTACAACGGATATATCATCAATAAGCAACGTTTTCATATACAAGATGTAGGGAGAGAAACTCAGAATTGTGGGGTGACTTTTGATGCAACTACTATGTGTAGAGCAAGTGCAAAAGATATATCCCAAGTGGTTGATGTGGTCACTTACTATGGGATATTGCCAGATATAATTTTATTAGATTATCATACGTTTTATATTCCAGTTTTTAAGTGTCTTTGGGTGTATAAAGGAAATGAAGCAAAATTTGATGATGATGGGTTCACTCTTGTTAATTTATAGCAAGCATCGTTTTCACGAGATCTATACATACTTGCATCTCAAGCAAGACAAGTATTTTATTCAAGAGAGAATGATGTTTCTAATTGGTATGTTGTAATGAAAGCACCATCAAGAAGTTTTAATGATTTAGAGAATCATGATTGCATGGAGGAAGATATCCAAGTCGTGGAAGGTAACGAAATAACCAAAATGGATGATGAAGATGTTAGTTACGTTACAGAGGATTGCGAAGGCATACTTGAGTAGATTATATGTTCTATTTGAGTAGATTATAAAATTTGTTGTACTATCATTTGAAAAATGTATTACAATCAAGTAGTTTCTTTTCCTTGTTTCATGACAGTTTTTACATTTACCACCTTTGTTCTGTCCACTACTCAAGAATCAAAACCTAGCATTAAACCTTACATATATGTCATTTGAAGATGTATAGTCAGCTTCTGATTGAGGATCTTCATTTCTACTCTAGCATGCATCATTTCTACATATAACTCATTTTTTTTCTATTTTAATTTTGTAATATATTTCTTTTTTCTGACTCTATTTGGATTTGATATGTCAAATCAAATTTAATATTATGTATATGTTGAATTTAATTCCATTCCTATGCCAAATTTGTTCCCTATTGCATAATTGTCAAAAGATACCTTTTCCCCTTGTAATAACATCTTAATTACACCTTACTTAAATTTGATGAAAAATATTTTGTTTTCTCAAAAGGAAAGAAGTAATTTTATGTTTATCTTAACTTCCAAAGGATTTCTATTTTAGCTTAGGAAGATGTGCCAAATGGTTTCATGGATGTCAATAGGGTTAGATAGCTTGGGAAGATGTGTCTAAAGGATTTGTACTTTAGCTTGGAAATAATCTATTGTTGCTTTTTGCCGATATAAGAACAAATTAAATTATGAAGTGGACACGTTTATTTTCTAGCATTCGGTGATATTTTTCGGTTATAAGTATTGCATGTTTCTCTTAGTTTAAGTAAATATTTCCTCCCCTTTTTCTTTTTCTTTACATAATCATTAGCATATTTTTTCTAGTCTAATAGCGATTCAAGCTAATGTTTGTTTGATAATCTTCCCTTGACATATATGGTCCATAATTGGAAGTTGGGCATATTTTGTTGTTTTTTGATAGATTTAAAATGTAACTACAATAATGTATTCATATTGCTTTATGAGTTATATGATATCAAATTATGATTTGGGCATGTCCTCTCCCGGACTCAGATCACAAGGCACTGTAAAACTGTTTATGTAATACAATTTTTCAACTTTGGAATATTTTCATTTACATAAGGTGCATATTAATACTATCTTTTTTTTACACAACATTTATCTACTATATAAAACAAATACTTGAGCATGGTATTGCTTAAAGTACCAAGTATTTGCTCTATATTAACAGATAAATAATATTAAAGAATCAGAACTCAGAAGACAGTGAGTGATAACCATAGGATAGTGACTAATAAGGTAAGTGTGTAGTTAGTCTACATACGTGTTTGTGTGTACTGTGTTTGTGAGGGTTGTTTGACTGTCTGTAGGGTGAGTTGGGTTTGTGAATATGTTGTGTACTGTGTGCTTGTGTGAGCTGTGTATGAGTTAGCATTGCTATGTTTTGTGTTTGTGAGAGGTTGCAAATTTTGTTGAGTGTGTTGTGCTTTTTTTATTAGATGTTAGGTGCCTTCATTTGTAAATGCAAGCATAGAAAACATATTAATATACATTTACAGAAATTATATGTTTTGATTATTCCATTATTAAGTATTAATGTGATTATTTACAGAGTTCACATTACAGAGTTCATATACATGTATTAATAACTATTGTATTCAAGGTTACATAACAGATACTGTTAACTGTCCCTTATATGAAGTATTCTCAAAATAAGTTACTGTTTTTTGTTTCATTTGCAGAAAAAAGATGCATTCAAGCTTTGTACGTACTCGCAACCAGAGAAAGGCTGATGAGGAATCTCAGAAGTATAAGTCAAAGCGGAAGTATAATCCAAAGAAAAAGGTTAAGATTCCAGCTGGTGCTTGCACCGACAGTGAAGAACCAACAGTCAACGCTAAGAAGCAATCCATTGTTTGCAATGAAGACAAAGAACAAGAGCCACCTGTTACCCCCTCCGACCCAAATGAAGAAGGACTTCGCTCAGAAAATGAAATCCTTCCTGAACAAACTGATGATGCTGAGGGAGAAATTGGGAGAGCAAGTGAAGCTGGATCCATAATTACATCTCGGAAAAGAGGCGGTAGAGGTCCAGCAAAAGCAAAAAGACTCCCGTTAAGCAGTCATGATCGAATTGAAGTTGAGTTCAATGATATAGGTATACCAATAGGTAAATGGTTAGTACATTTATCCTCTTTTCTTGGATCGCTTATGCGGAAGCTGGTTCCATACACACTTGATGATTGGAGGAATCTAAGTGATGAGTTAAAAGTTGTTTTGTGGCAATCGATTCAGGTATGAGTTAAAAATTGTTTTTTTTTGTTTATACATCTGTTTGCAAGTTGCTACATTGCTACATTGTTACATCACGTATTATAGTTATGGTTGAAAAAAACTGTTTGATGCATACATATGGCTGTTGTTTGATTTTAATATCATTTTTTCATGTATTGCTCCAGATTAGATTTGAACTAGAAGAGGATTGGCAAAGAAAAGCTGTATTTCAACAAATGGGAGTAATTTGGAGATCGTCAAAAAGTAAATTGGTTCGAAAATTAAATGAAGTGGAGAACGAAGAGGAAAGAATAAAACTGAAACCTACCAACATCAAAAGCATGAACGAATGGAGAAGGTTTGTGAAGGCGGAAACAAGTCCGGAGTTTAAGGTAACACTATTCACTATTTTATTTGCTAGAACACTTTAAAAGTTAATTATTGGGATCCAATAACACATATGGTTATTTGCACAGCATAGTTGATTATCATTTTGAAAAGAACAATTTTATTATCCAATAACACATATTGTTTTGTTTTAGTCTCAAAAAAAAGAAAACATTTTGCGTTTCATTTGTTTTGCATTTATGTTCACTGTGCATTTTTGTTCTTTGTTCTTGTGTGCATGTCAACTCAACACTTTCCATTTTAACTTTGTTCATTCTGTACACATTTCTTGTTCGCTTGAATTTAGTTCAGTTTAGCACTGTGCGTTTGGTTTTGTATTGCGTTATCTTGCATTAAAAAAATTGTTGGATTTGTTTTCATCTTGCATTGGAATTTTCAACAAGTTTGCTATTACGTTTCATTTCCTGGCTTTTGCGTTACTTTTTTTGTTTTACATTGCTGTTGCATTTCATACTTCAACAAGCTTGCATTGCATATACCCAAAAACAAAAATAAAACAAAAAACATTGCATTGCATCTTAGATTTTAGTTTTCATTTTTACATATCTGTTTCTTGTGCTCACTGTTTTCACTTGATATTATGTTCACTGTTTTATTTCATTTGTCTTTTAGTTTCCAATACATTGAATTTTCCTCTACTAAAAGCAACTGCTTTCAAGTTTTTGTTCTCTATTTACAAAACAAAATATCCATGTTTCTTCTTTACATTGCCTTTATCAAACACTTCTCAAACAACTTCTCTCTGTCACTCTTCACTTCCTCAATCATGCTGCCATTATCCTATAACAATATATCAACCTCTCTGTCACTCTTCACTTTCTCAAACAACGAAGCTGCCATTATCCTATAACAATATATCAACAATATATCTTTCTATTTTACAGAAACGAAGTGAGAAATATTCGGCGCTTAGGGATAAACAACTTCCACACACAACTGGCCGTAAGGGAGTGGCTAGATTGACCGAAGACATGGTTAGTTAATTAAGTATAGCTTTATTTAATATTATTTTATACCTGTCCGGTTTTTTATTTAATGTTATCCTAAATTTAGAAAAAAGAAAGTCCAAGTCCATCGTCCATAACTAGAGCTGATGTTTGGATTAAATCTCACATAAAAAAAAATGGTGAACCGGTGACTACGGAAGCTGGAAATGCTATTGTAAGTTTTTTATTTCATCTGTATATAAAAAATTGTCCGAAAGTACGATAATTTTACCATTGTACATTATCTATTTGTATTTATTTATGTAGGAGGAGATTAAAAAATTTGGTAGCCTATCACATTCCGGTTCGTCATAGAATGTCAGTGGAGATGCTCTTGTACATGTACTCGGACAAGATAAACCAGGACGGTTAAGGGCATTGGGAAGGGGTTGCACTTTAACCAAGCTAGCTGTGGCACAGTCCAAAGATAAACAAGTATCGTAGTGTCGAGAGGAAATAGCAGAAATAAAGAGTATGCTGCAGGTTCTGATGAACCAAAAGGTAAACTATTAAAAGTAATTTATATACGTAAAATAAAAAATTCAAAGCACCATACAATTTAAAATACTAAAAAGAACAAATTTATTCTCTCTCGCAAACTTATTATATGTTCTCTGCCATTTTAAGTATGGTCATTTTAATTTTAGCAACTCAATTTATTTTTTTCCACTTGCTGGTTTCGGTAGCCATATTAATTTCATCCAATCATTTTTAGCTGTAAAATACATTGACTGATCAAAGTCCATTTAATATTTTTTGATAGTCAATTAAATGACTACATTACATTTAATTGAGTGCTTTGAAGATTAAAATATCCTGATATTACAGCTTTGCTGTAGGGTGTAGAAAGTTCGAAAAGGAGCACATCTAAATTGGTAAAAATAATAATTATATTACTCAAGAAATAACATTTAGATTTTAAATTTTGATCCAATGATTGCTATAAATTTTGGTTGAATAATTGCAGAGCAATGACGATGTATGTTCGATGTTGAATTGGGATGGAAACTGTGAAGTTGTTGCCAATGGGAGGGTGTTGTCCAGGGACCCAACTGCGGTTGTTAATGGCATTCATCTTGGACCAAATGATGTGAGCGTTATTATAGATATCGTGGACAAACCAGATACTTATTTATGGAGGCCTACACCTAAAATGACAGTATTAGCAGACGCTGTGAATAAGGTAGTCGCTTGGCCATCAACTTGCATTAAGATGGCGCTGCGAGTAAATTTGAACGACGTCAGTACGGTAAATTTTACACTTCTCATACTAAACTGTTGAATTACACTTCTCAATGAAACATACAAAAGTTTTAGTTTTAGATTTTAGATATTATTACCCCAAATTAATCCATTTGTATATTTATTTATTTGTTAAAATCTTAATAAAAATTTGAATAAATTTTTTATATTAACAGCACTGTCCACAATATTATGGTTGGAGTTACACTTCTCATTTTATAACCTGTGAATGAATTGCTTAGTAATTTGCAAAGTAGAAATTTATCTATTTGTTAAAATAAACCATCTTTATATTTATTTGTTTGTTAAAATTACACTTCTCGTTTTATAACCTGTGAATGATTTGTTAAGTAATTTGCTAAGTAGAAATTTATTTGTTTGTTAAAATAAACCATCTTTATATTTATTTGTTTGTTAAAATTACACTTCTCATTTTTAGAGTTACAGCACTGTCCAAGACGACAAATGCAAGATTTATGGTTGGAATGAGGGTGAGGGGTAGTTGTCGAAGGAAGAGTCTACTCCAGAGAGCCACAATATGTTGTTAATGGTATTCCACTCGGTCGGTCTGCCGTTGTGATTTCGGTCGACAAAGTAATAAATAAAGATGCTTATTTGTGGCGACCCACATGTGATATGTCATGCATTGGAGATGCAGTTGGTAGGAAAGTAGCATGGCCAAAATCAAAAGTTGAAGTTGATAAAGAAAATGTAAATGACAGTGTAAATTATGCGACTTCTCTCATGAAATCTACACCCGTGGTCATGAAGAAATCAGAGCATGTAAGTATTAATTTTCAAAATTGAAGAAATTACCTGTGTATGAAAGTTTATTTATTATGTGTATGTATATATTCTGCACAATAATCTCTTTTTTTCCAGCCAATTGCAAAGTGGACAAAAGATAGCAAATGCTAGTTGATCGATTTGGGTGGAACAAACGTAGTGGCTGAAGGAACTGTTGCATCAACTGATCCGATAATGTTGGTCCATTGTCGCCCATTGAGACTTAATGCTGTAAAAGTTTGGATTGATATTGTGAGAGATGAAAATGCAGAGCTATGGAGACCAACATCGGCGTTGACGTGCATCGAAGATGCACTTGGCGTTCCCATAGCTTTGCCAATGGAAAAAGTCATTCTGAAAACAAACTGAAAGGTATATAACTTGTTCATCATAAATGTTTTCAAACTTTGATTCTAATACCCTGACAATATTCCTAGATAGTCGACTATAAAATTAGTTATACTACTCAACAAATATTGGTAATTGAATGTTGTCAGTTTGGCTGAGGTTGTTGATGGAGTTAGGCTAAAATTCAGTGGGGGGTACGGTTTAGGTCAAACAGTGGTAGGACTGTCAACTTGTCTTTAATTTTAACTTGGCATATTGTGGATTTTTTTCTATAGTATGAATGGGGAGGTGTTGTTGCAAGGAAGTTGATGGAAACTGTGTTGAAGTAGGGAAGTGATGCTTGTAGTAGACAGAACTATAATGACCGAGGTTGTTTGAACTGAAGCAGTTTGGAGGTGGAATAGTTCAAGTGAAGGTGAAGTTTTTAGAAGTAAGGGTGATATTGGTGGCAGGTTGTTTAAGGGATAGGGAGGGTTGTATTGTTTGTGATTGAGGAAGGAATGATTTTGACTTGGTGTTGGAGTGGCAGTTTGAGGAAGTTGTGATAATGGTTGTTATCAGGTTTGGGTGAGGTTATAGGGAGGAGGAAGTGTTGGCAGTGATGATCCAGAAGTCAGGGAACTGTCGGGGATGTTAGCAGTTTTGTGGTGGAGTTTTCGTGAAGTTGAGATGGTGGACAGTTTGGCTATTGTTGGATTTGGATAAGTTGTGGAGTTAGAGTTTGTATTCAAGGGTTTGGTGTTGATATGTTGGCAGTGTGTTGTTTGGATGTAGGGTGGTATATGAAGCAAGTGTTAAAGAGGAGTGACTGGAAAATTGAAGGGGAGATTGCTGAGTGGTCGAAGTGTGGAGATGATTGGAGTGTGGTCGAAGTGCATTTGTATTGAA
Organism: Allium cepa; assembly: GCA_030765085.1. Taxonomy (NCBI): domain Eukaryota; kingdom Viridiplantae; phylum Streptophyta; class Magnoliopsida; order Asparagales; family Amaryllidaceae; genus Allium; species Allium cepa. The sequence goes on from CM060941.1 coordinate 517,969,016, forward strand.
CTATAGAGATATGAAATGCACGAAAGGTTAGGCTGAAGTAGGTCTGTTGAGTGATCAGAGGAGTTGCGGTTAGGTTTCAGAAGCATGGCGGTTCGATTGTACCAGTGATGAAGAACAGGGAAGATGGACGAGTTGTTTGGCAGGTTCGAATTTTTTTTTGGTTGGGTTGTGGGACGAGTTGTGGGTATGGTCGGAAGTTTGTATCAAATATGACTGTGAGGAAGTTTTGGTAGAGAAGTTGACTGTGTTGTTTTAGAAGTTGGTGTGCACAAGTAGTGTACATGCAGAGGGACTGAAGGAAGGAAATGTGGATGCTATTAGGTGAACTTGCTGTTTTGAATGGAGTGCATGGTTGAAGAGGATGGTTGTCGTATGGCAAGTCTAGTGCACTGACTTCACAAATATGATGTAAAAGTTGTTGAACGATTACTATGTGCTCACATCAGTGGTTAATACACAGAGGCATATTTGTTTGAAGTATTATAGTCTAAGGACTTCTATATTTGTCCATTTTTTATCTTTGATACCTTCACCTCACAAATATTTAGTAACATGATTATTATTGTTTACAGGTAGATAAACGTTGGTGAAGAATTCAAGCAGCAACACTGGTTTTTGGTATGGTAGCAGCACATGTATGTAGTTAGGTTGATTAAAACTATTATGAAACTATTATGAAACTAGTATGTACGGTAGCAGCACTACTTTAGTTGCATGTACTATTTTGAAACTGTTTATGGTAGTTTGGTTGTGTAAACGTATGGTTAACCTTTTGTCTTGACACTAATGTGGTGATTATGTAATTTCTTTTGTTTGTGTTATTGTGGTTCATTGAATGTGTTATTTTTGAATGTGTATGTGTTTATATATTACGTTATTGTATAAGTTCTGAAGTACTTGAATTGGAGGCGAAATCAGATGTAGTCGTGGAACAGCAGACAATAAAATTGAAACATACGGTGGCGGAGAAAAAACACCAACAAAAATATTTTTTTGTAGCGTTTAAAAAGCACTACAGAATCAACAATTGTAGCAACTCAGATAATCTCCGTGGCGTTCAAAAAACGCTGCAAAAAATAATAATAAGTGCGACAAAAAAATAAGATAGTAAACAACACCTTTTCGGTGGCGTTTCTTTAACGCTGTAAAAAAGATCTTTAATAACGTTTAAAATACGCTGCCAAAAATTCATTTATAGTGGCATTAAAATTAATGCAACAAAAAATCATGGATTTTTAGTCGCATGTTTTCTAGCGGCGTTTATCAGAACGCCGCCAAAACTTTTTGTAGCGTTTTTTGAACGCCACTAAAAATCAAATTTCTTGTGGTGTAGGGAAACTTTGTGATGGTTTCTCGATACTTTCTTCTAGAGATGTACTGTCGAAAGGTAGTCCCTTCACTCGGTCATTTGTATGGAAATCCGAACTCCACTACATGCCTGCCATTTTGATTGTATTACCCAATTGGACTATATGCTGGAATTTAATCAATGTAACAATTTTGGCTATTATTAATATTATTTGTACACTAGACACTAGTATAATATCAGATGATTTAATATGAGATTTTTTATTTACCATAAGGTAAAACCATGTCCGTGTTTATGTGTGGACTTGTCTCACGAGATACTTTTGTTTTGATAAAGGAAAAGTTTGGTAATTTAATAAATTCAGTTGGGTGTGTTCTCACGCTGGTTTACCAGACTGATTCTGGCGTTCTTCCCTTTCAATGCTCGGGTCAGACCGAGTATATTTACTGGTTTAGATTGGTGCTTTTAGAGCTTCAGCAGAAGAGCTAGAGATCTTCATTTACGTATACGCGTATTTGTTTTGATTATTGATTATCCGTCGTGCTTAGTTGTTTTATATTATCGACAACTGTGAGGGCAAGTTATTATAACTGTTCAGGCTGATAACTATTGATTGATTGTTGAACTCTAATTGATGTATGTATATACAGTTTCTGTTTTGCAAAGATCATTGATATGATATTATATGTTTTCCACTGCGATGTGAGATTCTGTATTGTTCGATTTGGTTTTATCTTCTCCCTTTCTTCTCTTCTCTGCTTCTCTCTTCTTTTCTTTCTCTTGACTTTCCATCAATCTGTGCTTTTTGGGTCGGCCATGTGTGTTTTATTGTCGATTCAAAGGTTAACAGATTTGCGTGCTGTCACATTTGGTATCAGAGCTTAGAATTTGTATATTCCTAAGCTTTGGTGTGTACTCAGTATAGATAGGGATAGTAGCACCCTAGATTGAGTTTGAGTGTATTATATATATAAGCGCGTACTTGTTAATGATATAAAAATGTTTTATATTGTGTTTACTTTATATATATGTGCGCGTACTTGTTAGTGATATAAAAATGTTTTACATTGTGTTTACTTATTCGTTGATCCATTTGCGAATTCCAGTCGGTATGTGGGATGTCATATTATCGATAAGGATTTCCAAACAGTTAAACGAGGAAAGTCGACATAGTATTATTTTAAATTAGGTAAATGAAATAATTTTACCTCGATTATATTTTATATATAAAAGAAAAAAAAATTGAATACATTAAAATATATATAAACTAATTGTTTGGTTGTTCGAAAATGTAAATATATATATAAGTTAATAAAAGCTGTCTGAATAATCTAAATAAAAATAACAATTGTAAAACAATGAAATTATATAAGCAAATGAATTACAGGTATGGAATTATAGTTAAAATGATTTATAATTGTGAAATAATCTTATATATAAGCAACATGATTATAGTTATAAATATGAATTATAAATAAAAATGAATTAAACTAAGATTTGAGAAATTTGATTCTCGTTTATTTTGAAAGTTGTTTTTCAAAGTTAAAGTGATTATATTGTTATAAATCTAAGTAAGATAAAAGAATTTGGAATGATCTTATATAAGTAGAGTGAAATAGTAAAATTATAGAAGTGAAAGATTTATAAATAAAAGGTTTTTAAAAAAAAAGAATATAAAGCACTGAATTCACTACTATTGCTGGGAAATAATAAGAGTGATGACTACAACAGCATCAGTATCTTTTTTGAGTTTCTGTGTAATGGATTTGCTACCAATAGTAAATTTTGAAGTTGAAGTTTTGTTGTGATAAACAAATTGAATTTAAAATTCAAGTTGTAAATGACTAAATTAGGTAGAATGAGTTTTGGATTTATAATATGAAATAAAATTTTAGCTTTGTAAAGTTGAAATAAATTTGAGTAGCATAATAAAATATATGATTTGAAATTTAACTAAAGGAAAGTTAAATAAATTGAATTGGGTTTTAACTGGATTAGATAAATTATTGGAATGAGAATTAAACTTAACTGTTAAGTGATTATATAATATGAATTTGGAAGTTTAAGCAAATAAGTTGTATAACTTATTAAAATGAGAAAAGGTAAGTAAAACCAGTTGTTAAAATGGTTAAACAATTTTGTTAAGCAAAACAAAATCTGAGTTTGAATGGTGATATGAATATGACTTAAGTAAAAGTTAAGTAAAATGACTTTAGAATTGGAATCTGAATTGGATTTATAAGTTGAAATTTGAGTTAAGTCAAACAAATGATGTTTATAAAGGAATTTAACTTAAGTAATGTTGAACGAAGTTGATTTCGATAAATAGAATGAATATTCAAAGTATATTGAATTAATAAACTGAGTTAATGAAATTGAATGTTAAACCAAATTGAATGTAAGTAAATTAAATTAAGTTGGTTATGTTGGATATACATTTGTTGTTAGATGAATGTTAATTAATTGTGTAGAAATTCATATGAAATTGAAAGTAAGATAATTGAATTCAATTAGAAGTGAAGTAAATTTAAATAGAATTTGATTTGATTTAAAATGAACTAATTTGAATATGAATTAGTGAATGTAAACTAATTGAAAATGGATAAATGAATATTAATGAAATCCAATACTAATGGATCAAATGTGATTTAAATTTAAAAATCAATTCAATAAATACTAATGAGAAGTGAATTCATATTGATATCGTTATGGATAGATTGGATAGATATGGTTTGTTGGATGTTAGTTGGATGATAGCAGTTTGATGGTTGGATTTGTTGCTTTGGATTGCATTTGTTGTATCGGCATATATAGTTGTTATATCGGTATATGTTGTATATTGATATTACTTTCATATATACATGTTTCTCATTTGTTTGTTGAGTAGTTAGTAGGTGCGCTTGCTTCGAATTTGGACCTCCTTTCACGCTATATTAGCTTTATATGCTCGCTAATAATATATTAGGTACATATCTCAGATTACATATCATACTTTTATATTTTTTTCCCTACGAGATGCCTCATCTTAGAAGATGAAATGTATATTTGTGATATATATATATATATATATATATATGTTGTGATCCTACAACGAACGAACCACGCAAAGGAGTCGCTAGCGAATTTTTTGTAAATTTAAGGAGTTACAAAATTTTGAGAAATTGGAAAAAAAGAATTTTGATTCCGAGCTAAAAGTTAAATGATATTAGTTGGTTTCGAAAAGTTAACAAAGAATGGATTTGGAAAACTTGGAAAAGCTTTTATAAGAAGTTTAACTATTGAATTTTGAAAAAAGTTAAAAGGTTAAATGAATTTGATATCTACTTTGAACAAATTGTTTTGAAAAGTTAATGGACTTTGCGACCTTTTCTTGCTTGGTTATTTCGAGGATGAAATTCTTTTAAGTAGGGGAGAATGTAACGAACCAGAATTTCTGTCATTTGAAATTCATATATTTAATTATTTTTAAATATTCACAAGTGAATTTTATAAGCTGAATAACTTAAATTTCGAATATAGGATTTAGTTGGATAATTAAATTGTTAATTTAATATTTGAAATTACAGAAATAATTGGAATTTGAATTCAATGTGAATGAAACTAGTTTATAAAGTTGAATTAAATTCTATTTAAATTAGAATGATGTTAGAGAATTCTTAAAATTGAATTAAAAGTTAAATTATAGAAATTGAATATTTTAATATTTAATTGACGAGTAAAAATGGTCATTTTTCATACAATCTCGGATTTTTACGAAACTAGTTTTATTGGATCCGTAATGTTATATCATTATAAGATTTCAAATTTCGTGTCAATCGGATTTACGGTTTGTCCCGGGCGAACTAAAACGCGTAGAAATCTGTTTAAGTGAATTTTAAATTCAAATAGTCGATTCAGAAACCTATTTTTCAAATATGATCGAGCTGGCTCTCGATATATATTTCATTGTGTTCGGAATAGGAGTATAATATTATAAACGCCAGGCGGCACACTTCGTTTCGAATTCGAAAAATTTTCGGGTGAATAGTGTCGCGTAATTTTCTATAAAAGGCTACGTTTTTATCTATTTTTCAAAACCCTAATCTAAGCTAGGGTTAGCCGCCACTAGGAATACACTGCCAGAATTTCGTTTCGATTTCCTCGTTTTTCTCCCAAACCTCAACTTTTACCAAAACACCACCAACTAGAGAAATGTTAAGCTCGTTGAGATCTTCAATTTGGAGGGCCGTGATCGAAAAATTCGCAAGGGATCAACAGCAATTTTCGTTCAAAGTCGCACCGCTCGAACATGTTTTTCAAGGTGGAGATGCAACCGAGCTTACCGTCATCGTGGCCGATGGTAGCACTCGTGATGGCCGTTCAAATGAAGTTGGTCGATTGTCTTTGATTTCAACACGTGGCCACGTTAATTTGGGGCAAAGGGAGTGGGTTTCACGAACAAAGCTTGAACGATGGGAGGGAGAAGATGATTCACGGCCCAGATTTGATGTTGCAATAACGTGCGGTTGTGATTGATTAAGGTTAAAAATATAAAGAGAAACTGAAATTAAATTATATAATAATTCATATAAACTTTGTGACGTCATAACTTATTCATACGAGGTCCGTTTTTGACGAAATGATTTGCATTGGGTCCGTATTGACGAGAACTACAATTTAGAGCTATTTTGGAGTTGATTGGAGCTAGTGTAAATTTTGGATAAAATTAAACGCTTGTTTAATTTTATTCAGAATAAACATTACAACTGCTATTGGAAGCAATGTGAGTACAACTCACTCTTTCTGACAAGCTGATATTTTTATATAAGTGAGAATAAATATTATTTATGATGATTGATGATTGTTTAGATGATATATGATATATTATATATATATTAATTGGTATATGTATATATACCTGCCTATCGGAGCAGATGACCCTATACGTTCCCGTGTATGAGCGGATGACCCTTTGTACGCGCGTCTGCCTCGAAGCGGACATTGTACACATATTCTAATATGTATATTTGTTGCAGGTGACGGGTTGGAAGGATTCAACTGGATTCATCACCCATGTTGACTTATTTACAGATATTGTGATATTTGCTGTTATCATGTGATATATGATGTTTTGGATGCCGTGATTGATGTATTTAGTGCTGTTGCAGCAATGGACCTATTTTTGGAAAATAAAAATGTTAAAGTGATGATTTCCAAATTTAAAAGGATTTTCAAATGATTCTGAAAATATACGTTTTGTTGAATTTTGAAGTGTTAAAGGAATGTATTTATTTTAAATAAATAAATGTCATAATTTTTATGTTATAATAATCAGGATATTTGGGAAATATATTCAGAATGTGATTTTTGAAATATGGAGTTCTATTGTGAAATAGCTTAAATGGTGATTTTTGAATTTATTATAAACGGTTTATAAATAAGATTTATAAAATAGAATTTTTATAAATCGGGATAATGGAATTATAAATGAGTTTATGTAAGTGTTTAAAATGAAGTAATAAATGGATTTTAGTAGCAAATTAGATTTATAAATTTGAGAAGTTATAAATGAATGAATTTTGTAAATAAATGAATTATAAGTAATTAACTTATAGTTTGGATTTTGGCATATAAATGAGATAAATAGAATTGGTCAATAAAGGGATTTTGTATATAGAAGTTTTTATAAAAATATAAATGTGAATTTATAAACATTATTTTATAAATGTGAAACCAGTTGAATTTGATAAGTAAAATGTAGAAGATTATTAAAGATATTATATCCACGATTTTGGATAGTGGATAATCCTTTGATTAAATGAACTATATTCATGATTTTGGACAGTGAATAATATATTAAATAAATGTTTTAAAAAGTGATATTTTAAATGGAGTTAAATGGTTTCAAGATATTTTAAAATGTGTTAAGTATCAAAACCATAGATTTCAACATTCATTGTTGAAATAGACATTTTTGAGAAACAAGGAAATGATGGACTATAACACTGTTGTTATAGTAAATGATTTTTGAAAGGAGATGTTTTGTATAGTATATGGGATTCATATATCTATCTAATTTTTGAATCCCTATACTAGTGATTTTGGACTGTCGTAACGATGTTATACGCAAAATTCGTTTTGACCCAAATAAATGTGTTTAAAGAGATGTTTTCCTTATAGAATAAAATATATACTTAATCCCAATTGAAGTATATGCAATATTTTCCAGATATTGAAAATAAATAGAATTGTGAATTACTTATTATTAGATAAGTATATGGTAATGTTTTCCAATATAGAAAAGTTGAAATGGTTTGAAATATATCCTTTTAAAGATAATTTGAAGTGAATATTTGTCAAATAACTTAATTAATAAAAGATTAATTAAAAGGGCCTAGTGATTGTTATGGTGCTGAATATTGTTTGTTGCTTTGACAGTTAAATAACCGACTATCAAATTTGGCCATTTTAGTTCCTCAACTTGGTGTGGGAACTATTTAGTCGTACACTATACGTAGCCTTATGTGTGGGCTTGATTATCGTTTGTGTTGAGGATGTTGATTCGTGTAGTGCGGAGTATTACTCCAATCTATCGAGCTTCCTTCTTTGCCCGAAGGATAGCAAGTTGAAAGTTGGAAATGTGATAAGTCTATGAGACTTAGTTTCTGTGTGAAGTTGAGTAATGCTTTTGCGTTTGGTGCGAAGAGACTGTGATCAGATTTATCCGAAAACCACTTCGAACCAACATTTATGCGACGATTGTGCAGGTTGGTTATGATGATATTGATATTCTGGATTTTCATAGTGGTAGACTGCTTGTAGATCGTTTGGGGTTAAAATCGTCTCTTCATTATGAAATATCCAATGCAAGGACTATTCGCTACTAATTTTAGGGATTTCCCGACAGGATATGGTAGGAAAGTACCTTCGGTTTGTCCTATTCCTGGACAACTTGTATGGATGTTTGTTTGACACTGCATTTCTATAGATTACATACATTGTTTTTTACAAACATACATCAGCGGTGGCGGGGAACGCAACTTCTCTTAGCTTAACACCCTCCTTGAGACGTATGAGCTTAAGGGTTATATTTTTGTGAAAGGCAATTAGTAGTCAATAGAAATAGCCATGAGGCATTCAAAGTGATGTGATTGTGATTTGTGAAAGGTAATTGTTATCTCATGCCTCTTCAACCGGAAATGACCCAAACAGGGTTAGATGGGGCAAGGCTAAGTGGGTCGCTCCTATTAGGATATGATCATCCTCTGCTAGATATATCTTCACTCGCTATGACGTCGTGTATCTAATTATTTTGATTTGTATGCTTCGAGGGACCTCGGTAAAGGTCGGTAACGACTGGAGGATGACATATTCGGTACCTCCTAGTTATAGAGGTGGCCCGGTCTTGTGTTGGTAGAGGAATTTTGTGATGGTTTCTCGGTACATTCTTCTAGAGATGTACTGCAGGAAGGTACTCCCTTCACCCAGTCATTTGTATGGAAATCCAAACTCCACTACGTGCTTGCCATTTTGATTGTATTACCCAATTGGGCTATATGTTGGAATTTAATCAATGTAACAATTTCGGCTATGATTAACATAATTTGTATACTAGACACTAGTATAATATCAGATGATTTGATATGAGATGTTTTAGTTATCGTAAGGTAAAAACATGTCTGTATTTATGTGTGGACTTGTCTTACAAGATACTTTTGTTTTGATAAAGGAAAAGTTTGGTAATTTAATAAATTTAGTTGAGTGTGTTTCTCTTGCTGGTTTACCAGACTGATCCGGACGTTCTTCCCTTTCAATGCTCGAGTCAGACTGAGTATATTTACAGGTTTAGATTGGTGCTTTTGGAGCTTCAACAGGAGAGTTGGAGATCTTCATTTACGTATATGCGTATCTGTTTTGATTATTGATTATCCACTATGCTTAGTTGTTTCATATTATTGGAAATTGTGAGGACAGGTTATTATAACTGTTCGGGCTGATAACTATTGATTGAGTGTTGAACTTTGATTGATGTATGTATATACAGTTTTTGTTTTGTAAAGATCATTGATATGATATTTTTAATTGTGTGGTTCTATTTTCTCTCTTTCTTATATTCTCTTCTTCTCTCTTCTTATCTTTCTCTTGACTTTCCATCAGTCTGTGCATTGTGGGTCGGACATGTGTAGTTTATTGTTGATTCAAAGGGTAACGGATTTGCAGGTCATCACACTCTGCCAATATTGAAAACCACTTTAATAGCCGTATATGTGGTGGAGATTTCAGAATGAAGTAGGACGGTAGTAGGTGCTTTGCACTACCACCTTTGTGATTTGATTTTGGTGTGCACACCTTTGATTTGGAGTGTGTCTCGAGGTGGAAGGTAGTAGTTGCTATGTGTTACCACCAGTCCGGATTCGCGAAATGGCAGAATCCTACCCTGGGGATTGCCTCGTGTGCCTTATCACATGCCTTATTGTGCATTCTACGAGTTTGGTTTGTACAGTACCTATGGAGTGCCCTCTGACAACCCTCCAGTTTACGGAGGAATTACAGTACTGTATAGACTATAGAAATATATAAAATGTGTTAAGGGGGATACATGTAACGCCTTAACGCTATTTCGATATTTTACTTTACTTTAGACATTATGTATGTAGAGTGTTGTACTATATATGCAGATAGTTTATCGGATCCTTAAAGGATGGAATCCCAACATCCTTTAAGTTATATTGCATTTACTTGACAATTCACTTGAGTTTGATTTATCTGGCATATGAATGTTAATCTTGATTCAAGTGTATTGTGTTTTGCTTTATGCTCACGTCAGCCAGAGTGTCACAGTTTTTAAAACTCATCTTTTGGAGCTTGAAGTTTTCGTGGAAGACCTATCTTGTCATTTCAGCTTTCAGTTTATTTCTGTTATTTTTAGTTATATGTTTCAGACTTGTCATTGGCTTTTGTTTTAGAGACTTCTGTGTATTGTGATTTTTGATGTATTATGTTTTCTAAATGTGATTTCTGTAATAGCTTCTTGAACTACTAGTTATTTATTCCGCTGCTTATTGTTGTAAACTCTGTATCTGTGATTTTGTGATTGATTTATTTACTATGTATGCTAAGTTTTGCCAATTATAAATTAAAAATCTGTTATTTGGGGAAATTCAAGTCTGACGAGTGTAGATTGTTGTCGATTTGAATGGTTCGAAATAGTGGGTTGTTAAAATAATTTATAACCCAATAAATTATTTTCTTCATTAGGAAATTTATATAAAATCCACCATAACTCAGAAAATTATGAAAATTGAAACCCATCTCCAAAATATCATTTTTGATCTACACTAAAATTCACAAGGCGTTTAGATGTCATTTAATAGGGTTTTCATGTCAAACATATCATAAAAACTGATATGAGCATGTATAAATCAACAACAAGTACATATAAACATTTACCATCCAAAACATGGCATTATCATGAACAATCATTTTGGTTTTCCCTTAAATTCGAAAACTATAAAAAAACATGGGATATAGTAATCATCCACCTTAGCTTTATGATTAAAAATATGAGATTTGATGTTGAACAATTTGATTTACTTCTTCCTTTTGAAATCCTAGCGTTTTCTTCTCTTGAGATTAAAAATGATGGGCGGCCTTAGGATATTTTTGCTTGAGCAAATGGAATGAATGCGTGTTTGAATTCCTAAGGGTTTAGGGTATAAATTATGATAGATATATTAGTATTTCAAAAACATTGTCAATTTCAAAAACAGCAGCACTTATAAAGTGCTACAGTAGGTATTAATATTTCAAAACAGTTCAATTTTCAAAAACAGCAGCACTTATAAAGTGCTGTAATAGATATATAGTATTTTCAGAAATAGTTAATTCAGAAACATCAGCACTTATAAAGTGTTGCAGTAGGTATTTAGTGATTTCAGAATATAGTTTAATTTCAGAAATGGTAGCACTTAGCAAATGCTATCTCAAAGCTACAACATTTTGGAAATGCTACCAATAAAATTTCCAGATTTATTATAACATTTTAGAAATATTAAAACTTCAAATTTTAGCCATTTTAACTTATAAAATCATATCTCACGCTTCAAAACTTTCATTTGGTTACCGTTTAACTTATGATTAAATAAATAAATTTTTATAAATAAAATATCCAAATTAACTATAATTCTTTTATTAAGTCAAAATTACACTATTTTACTTAACTTTTATTTTGACCAATAACTTAATACTTTATTTTCAAAATACCAATTTCATAAATAAGATTTTTTTAGTAAGTCAAACTTCAATTTTTCTAATTGAAACAAAATTTCAATCATAAAGTTAAGTCATAATTTAGTTATATTTATACAAATTTTACTTATACATTTTAACTCATAGAAAATCACTATGAACATATCATACAAAAACATTTCATTCATAAAATAAAATTTATTACCATTACTAGGTTAGATATGAAACATCATATCAATCAAATTTAATTATTAAGATATCCATCATAAATAAAATCTTTAAATTCAATTTAAAACCCATAACCGACTTATTAACTTTAACTTATAGGAAACCAGTATTACTTTATGCTTTAAATCATTAAATCAAATTTAATTTAAAATTTCATGTAATTTAAAATCCAAAAATACTTAAAAAAGAAAGAAAGTATTATTTAGAATTCAACCATGGGTCTGTATAATATTTTCTAACCTAGGTCAAGTGATAAGGATGTGTATCATTTCAATCTGTAATTTAAAAAGAAAAATACAGGTTCTATCATTTCAAACCCGCAATCCCAAGTCAAAATAAATAAAATAAAATCGCTTGAGCCTATCATTTCAGCTCATAACGATTTTTCCTTACTCTAAAAGTCCGTTCGGGTATGTATCATTTCAACTCATAGTGAAAGGGAACTTACAGTGTGAGATACAGAAAATAAACTAATATTATAGCATATAATATCATATCAGGTGATGTAACAGGTATATAGTTAGGTTATAACATCATATACTCATATCACAGGCATATATGAAATAATTAACATAGCATATCAACTTTACACATTCACTTGTCATCATTTCACAATTATATAAGTAAGGATATCGAGAGTGATAAACTCACCTTTTAAAGCTAGAATTGACAAACTAGAGATACAACACAAACTCCGAAAAGCACGACAAGGCACGACTAGATTTTTGAGTGGATGAAGAGTCAAGGTCCAATCTTGTATACAAACAAATAAAACAGGTATAAGTATATAATTTTGAACACAAAGATTAGAATTTAGAACAATGGAAAAACATAACAATTAAGATGACATAACCTTGCATTCATCAACAAGTGGGCTCGGCCATGGCCACGATAGGCTAGACCATCATCATGTGGCTCAGTCATGATGGGTTTTATGCAAGTACGCTTGGCTATGGTAGGCAAAAGGCATGGCTATGGTTTGGAATGTGAAGAGATGGTAAGTTACAAGTCATAGGAAGGCAAAAGGTCAAGCACAAGGCACTATTTGGTTTGGCACTATGACTACATGGCTTGGCCCAATTTGTTAAGATCTAGTCAAGGCACATCAATACGCACGGCTAGGGGATGTTTTGTTCAAGGCAAAGCAAGGAGGTGGTGTTTGGAATTGGCGGCCGAGGCAAGAGGAAGGGAAGGGGTGAAATAGGTGGCAAGAGGAGGTTATGTGGTTGGTCATGGTGGTGGTGGAAAGGGGATGTGGTCGGCTAGAAGGTGGTGATGGCCGAGCATAACATAAGAGAAAGAAAACAAAATAAAGGAGAAAAAGAAAAGAGAAGAGAGGAAGCCATAAAAAAAGAACTTGTATTTTTTTTCAGGAGATGAGAAATGAAAAGAGAATGAAATGGGTAACATATTGTACGTGAAAAATAAGTATGGTGGATGGCTATGAGATGGTGAACGGCAAGAAAGAAATGAATGCTAGGAAAACAAAAGGCAATAGTTAAAGAAAAGAAACCGAATCTCTTGAAATTTCCAAGCCTATTTTCAAAATAAAAATCCAATAAATAAAATAAAATTCTAACAAAATAAAAATAGAAAAATTAAATAAAGAAAGTATAAAATAGAAAATAAACCAAACATTAAAAATAATTACGTGTAAAAAGCTGTATTTTATCAAATTTAAAAAGTGCAAAGAGAATTTGACGAAATGAACAGTTGAACGAATATTACAATTATATTCTGCTTCAAAGAAAAAGATTTAAAAATAAAAATTCAAATTTTAAAAATTTCAAATGAAAGTCATAGTTTGACCAAAGTTGACGAAAATATAAAATTTTTGAAAAATGTTTATTTTATTGTATTTGGAAAATAGATTACAAACAAATTCCAAACTTACATTAGAAAAATTCTAAAATTCACTTTTAAATGATTTAAAAATCAAACTTTTCAAGTAAAATTTTTATTAGAAATATTTATAAAATTATGGTTGTTATAGGACTTATAAACAAGACAACCTAGCAGACTCTCCACCAGACTCAGCTTCGGATCTTCACAATATTCTACAAGCTGACAATGATTTTAAATCTATCCATACTGCTATCATTGCTAATGCTGCATTCTGATGCTTCCTACTGAGTACATCCTTAACCTTATTTCCTTTTCTAGGTATGTACTCTACTCTAAAATCATAAGGGACTAGAAACTTCAACCATCTTTGTTGTCTCATGTTTAGCTCTTTCTAAGAGAACAAGTACTTCAAATACTTATGATTTGTATAAAGCTCAAACCTCTCTCTCAAAAGGTAATACCTTCACACCCTCAAGGAAAATATAACTGCAACTAACTCCAAATCATGCGTTGGATACCTAACTTCATGTGGTCTAAGCTGTCTTGAAGCGTAGGCAATCACTTTACCCTTCTGCATTTGTACAGCTCCCAATCATGTTCCACACGCATCAGTATAACATACTAAATCTTGATTCCCCTTCGAAACCACTAATGCAGGTGCATGGGTCAACAAGTACTTCAAGCTCTGAAATGCTTCCCCACACTTATCGGTCCATATAAATTTTACATCCTTTCATGTTAGCTTAGTCATCGACGCTGCAATCACAAGAAATCCTTTATAAACCTCCAATAAAATCCCGCTAATCCAAGGGAACTTTTACCTCAGTTACTGTTTTTGGTCTTTTTCAATTATTAACGGCTACGATCTTTTCTAGATCAACTGACAATCCTTTCTCCGAAACCACATGACCAAGAAACTTCACTTCCTTCTTCCAAAAACGGCACTTTGAAAACTTTGCCTTTAGCTGATGCTGCCTCAGTGTCTCCAGCACAACTCTAAGATAAGCTTTATGCTCCTTCTCATCCTTAGTGTATACAAGAATGTCATCTATAAAAACCAACACGAATTTATCCAAGTGCTCCTGGATGATTCGATTCATTAGATCTACAAATGGTGTCGATGCACTAGTGAGTCCGAACGGCATAACTAACCATTCATATATCCCACATCTCATCCTGAGTGCCGTTGAAGGTATAATATCTTCCGCTATTCTAAGCTGATGAAATCCTGTTGCCAAACCTAACTGAGAGAATATCTTGGCCTCGCTCAACTGATCGAAAAATCATCAATCCTTGGCAGTGGATATTGGTTCTTTATCGTCTTCTCATTCAGCTTATGATAATCGATTCATAGCCTTAACGATCCGTCCAGCTTAGCAAATACAGCGGCTGCTTCCCAAGGAAAATTACTTGTTCTAATAAAGCTCTTTCCTTCCAAATCTACCAACTTAGATTTCAACTCCCTCATCTCCATTGGTGTCATCTTGCTTGGCGGCCTATTCATAGGTTCTGCACCAGGCATTAAATCAATCCAAAACTCAATGGCTTTTTTCTGTCGCAATCCAATTACAGGATTAAACACATCCGTGAACTCTCTGACTACGAAACATGATTAAATTCATCTTCCAACTCCATAACACCCAATAAAGAATTCACCTCACAACGGGGGTTTTACTACAGTATAAACCATCAGATCACCACAATCCGGGTGTCTAAGTGATATTTTCCTATCTAAGCAAAATATTCTAGCATCACAATTACTTAACCAATCCATACCCAATATAATTCTAAACCAACAAAATTAAATAAATGCAAACTATAAACAAAGGTGTAACCTAGCAGGTCAAACTCTAAGTGGTCATACTTCATCTCTAGCGTCGCATACCCTCCTATCGGATTTGCAACTCTTAAGGAAGTAACTAAATATGTGGGTTCTAGGTTAATTTTATCTACCAAACATCTTGATATAAAAGAATGAGATGCACCGGTATCAAATAAAATGCTAGCAAATGTATCATAGATTTGGAGCGTACCTCCAAACATAGCCTTACCCTCCTCTTGCACTATCAGCTTTGATGTAGCATGCTCTAATGCAAACACTTGACATTTATCCCCTTTTGCTAGCTCTTTGCACTGGTTATTGTAGTGCCTAATTTGATTATAGTTAAACCATTGAATCTCTTTCTTCTCAACAGCCTTCTTTCCTTTGCCTGTTCGGCACACATGAGCACAATGGCCTTTCTTATCACACTTATAGCAAACCACCTCAGACTTTCCTTTCTTCGCCGCACCTCCTTTCTGAGCATTCTTGGAAAAACTCTCTTTTGGCCCTATCTGACCTGGACCTCCATCTCCTTCTTCCTCTACAAAAAAGCTAAAATATGTTATCCCGCCTTTTGGCAAGGCCGGTGATACCAAAAGATTGATCGAAAACCAAAGACAGCTCGTCTAAAAGATTGGTTATACATTGCTTCGCTACGGATATCGATGAATTTTGTCCGAGCCTAGATCAGGCTACAACTGATAGGACGCGGTAAGCAAAGTCATGGAAGCCAGCATCCGAATTTCAGGTTAATCGGAGTTCGTATGAATGATATATGATCGATACAAGTTAGAGAAAATACGTTGTTCGTATCCATCAAAAGGTCGGGGTGTTGGTTTGTTCGAATCCATCAAGTTCATATCCACCGATATGAATTCGCCTTGCCCTATTCGTATCCATCAGGTTCGAATCGATGGCGTGCGCAATGATTAGTTCACATAGCTTCATATCCACTGATGCATCCTACTTCGAGTCGGTCGGTCTCGTATCCATCCCCAAGCACTGCCTCGCATCGATCAACTTCGCATCCATCAACAGCAGTAAGTCACCATTTCGTATCCATGAAAAACCTGCCTTGTTCACATCCATCCACCAAGGAACCTCGGTTCGTCTCGATCCAGTTCGTATCGATCAGTAAAACTACCATTCGTATCCATCGATGCAAACTGGGTGACGACACTTGATACGAACAAGGCGAGATTCATGGATACGACGCGGTCAACTCGGAGCAAAAGGTGGATCAATGCGAGGAGTGTGTGCCACGTCGCCACGTTGTCACATGCATCCATCGGTTCGAAAGCATGGGTTCGAAGCGATCGACTCGAAGAAAACAGCCAACCGAGAAACTCCATCTCGTATCGATCATAACTCAAGATCCACAAGTCCAAATGCAACAAAATTTTCACAGCAGCTTCCATACAAGGTAAAGAATGTTCCTGCCAAGTTTCAGATCGATTGGATCAATTTTTGATGGATACGAAACCGTTTCGTATCGATCACAGATCGAGTCGAAATTTGGTGTTTGAGCGCGATCTCAGCTTCCTACGCCTATAAATAGCCCCTGAAGCCTACAGAAAAGGAATTTTTTGGCCATTTGACGTCCAGAATCTGTCGGATTCAATTCTACATCTTTCTATCACCATTGTATTCTAACATCGGAGCGATAACTTACTGTAATCTGCTGTAACAGATTGAAATCACCAAAAGAATCAATAAAGTCATAAACTTCAGAGTGGACGCAGGCAAGATCGCCGAACCACTATAAATCCTGTGTTTCTAATCCTTATTTCTGAATTGCTGTGCTTGATATTGCTTAGATCTGAGATTTGTGTTTGAATATTGCTGATTTGTATCCATATACTGGTGCTTTCACGATACTGGGGTTTGTGACCATTTTTCGTGCAAACACTTTGGTGCTTTCACTGAGAAGGCTAACTCAAGGATTCTACCGTTTGGAAGTTGAATTTGAAGATTTGAGAATTCAGATCTAAGGAGCTATGACAAAACAAACAAGTAGAAGGCAGAGACCAGAAAGAAGTCAACATGAAGGAAGTCAAGAGGCTTCCGCAGGAGCAAATCAGGCATCGATCTTCATCACCATGGATAAGATGGAGACGATGATGAAGAGGCAAGAAGAGTTGATCCAGAGTTTGGTTCAATAGATTGGGCAACTTGGAGCGTAGAATCGAGGAGCAGATGGAGTTCAGAATGGAGCAGGACCATCCGGCGTAGCACCTGGATTTGGGGGCACACACTTGGAGCATGTTGATCCAATCTCGCAGAGAGAGATAGGGGCATCTGAGCAACTTGGAGGTGGTAGAGGGATGAACGCTCAGCCAGAGGGGCAGATTCCAGAAAGTTCTCATGGACTCGGGGGGGCAGGCCGACAGCGATGAACGAGGATTACATCTTAGAGACAATGACAGATTGGCAGAGATGGTCAGACGGGCTATGAGAGGCGGATTAGTAAACAGAGATCTTGAAGACGTGAACATGAGTCCCTTTTCTCCTGCAATTAGGGCGGCTAGGAACCTACCAGAGTTCAAGTTACCATCAGTGGAGATGTACAATGGAGGACGGACCCCGCGGTCCATCTGACAAAGTATATGAGGCACATGGAAGTGCTGAGGGCATCACAGGAAATTATGCCCCGGTGCTTTCCATTATATCTGACGGATATCACAGCGTTATTATTTAGGCAGCTGGAGAGTGGCTCCATAGGAACGTGGGCATATTTAACCGAGAAATTCATGAGGCAATTTAGGGTTCATATCGCAAGACCTAAGAATGTGATGAGTTTGGCAACTTTAAAGCAGAAAGCTAGGGAGTCTTTGAGGAGTTTTCTGACGCGATTCAATGTGACAGCGGCATCGGTGGATCGACCAGATCCATCCATGGTTATGATGGCAGCTGTGTCCGGAATAGTTGATGGCACAGAGTTCAAAAATTCATTAACTAAAGATCCGCCTATGGATCTAGGAGAATTCTATTACGAGGCAAAAAATTTTTTGAGATTGGAAGATGCAAGTGCAGAAAGAGAAGAAGGAGAAGAAATTAATGTTTATGCAGTCAAAGGTGGAAATCCCCTTGAGAAAGGAACAAAAACTAGCAAGGGAAAACGAAAGGCTGAGAATAACGATAACAGATCAATGCGACCACGAAAGAAACCAAGATTCACCACATACTCAGAGCTGAATGAGAGTTTGAAGCGAATCTATCTGGATACCAGAGACCAGGTTCCATATCGTAGACCAATGCGAAGGGATCCAACTGTTGACGAGAAGAAATTAGATAAATATTGCTTATTCCTTGAACTAAACGGTCATACACTAATGATTGTAGACATCTGAAGGATGAGGTGGAAGGGCATATCAGGAATGGTAGGCTACTTTAGTATGTGAGGAGGCGAGCTCCAGCGGCGGAGCTAGAGCGACCACCGTCTACATCTGCAACAGGTGACCCTGAACCCAGACACCGTATGGTTATCAATTGATTGATTGATTAAAATAATGATGAACAAGTCATAAACCTCTAACTAACACAGTTAAATCATTTACACATGTATGAGATCACGCACGATCCATAGGCATGCTCTGAATGACTACTGACCGCATCGTAGTAAGAGTTTACGCTTTGACATCCTCGTCTCGCTTTTACCTTGATTTTGATTTGGACATTTGGACTTAGTTCGTTTGGACATTTCTGTTGTGGAATTCGTATGATCATTGCTTTAATATTTGCAATTCTGTGGAAAATTTTTACTTGTATACCCATTGGATCGCGAACAGTCCACGAGCACCTCTTGTATGGAGATGAACCGCCAAAGTCTTTGATTCGGAAACTCACCCGAACATGAAATCTGGCATCGATAATACTAAGTCCCCCGGGGCACACCAATTCGCCTCGAACGGCACATGACCTTGAAAGGTCACAATTTGCCTCGAACCGCATCCGACCTCGAACGGTCACAATTCGCCTCGAACGGTACATGATCACGAACGATCACAATTTGCTTCGAATGGCACCCGATCGCGAACAGTCACTATTCACTTAGTATGATATCTGATCGTGAACGATCACATTTTGCCTCATGCGACAATCGATCGCAAACGATCACATTCTGCCCCGTGCGGCACCCGACTGCAAACGGTCGCAACTCACCTTATATGACATTCGATCGCGAACGATCACACTTTGCCTCGAACGGCACCCGAACTCGAATGGTCATAATTCGCCTTGAACGGCATCCGATCGCAAACAATCACCATTTGTCGCGAACGGATCCGACGATGAACGGTCCCATTTCACCATTTGCCGCGAATGGCATCCGACCGCAAACGGTCCCATCTCATCATTTGCCACGAACGGCATCGACCGCGAACGGTCCCATCTCATCATTTGTTGCGAACAGCATCGACCGTGAACGGTCCCATCTCATCATTTGCCATGAACGGCATCGACCGTGAACGGTCCCGATTCACCTCAAATGGCATACGATCCCGAACGATCGTCATCCGAGGTCATATGAAACTATCGACTTCTTTGTAGGTTGCCGACAGGATATGAACATCCAGCGTACGGCATTACAAAACACACCTTCCTACCGCAAGGCATGTTTTGGAGGGCAAATGTTATCCTTCCTTTTGGCAAGGCCGTGATACCAAAAGATTGATTGAAAACCAAAGACAGCTCGTCTCAAAGATTGGTTATACATTGCTTCGCTATGGATATCGATAAATTTTGTCCGAGCCCGGATCGGTCTATAATTCATAGGACACAGTAAGAAAAGTCATGGAAGCCAGCACTCCGAATTTCAGGCTAATCAGAGTTCGTATGAATGAGATATGATCGATACAAGTTAGAGAAAATACGTTGTTCGTATCCATCAAAAGGTCGGGGTGTTGGTTTGTTCGAATCCATCAGGTTCGTATCCACTGATAGACTTCGCCTCGCCCTATTCATATCCATCAGGTCGAATCGATGGCGTGCGCATCGATCAGTTCACACCGCTTCGTATCCACTGATGCATCCTACTTCGAGTCGGTTGGTCTCATATCCATCCCCAAACACTGCCTCGCATCGATCAAATTCGCATGCATCAACAACGGTAAGTCACTATTTCGTATCCATGAAAAACCTGCCTTATTCATATCCATCCACCAAGGAACCTCGGTTCGTCTCGATCCAGTTCATATCGATCAGTAAAACTACCATTCGTATCCATCGATGCAAACTGGGTGACGACACTTGATACGAACAAGGCGAGATTCATGGATACGATGCGGTCAACTTGGAGCAAAAGGTGGATCGATGCGAGGAGTGCACGCCACGTCGCCACGTTGTCACGTGCATTCAACAGTTCGAAAGCATGGGTTCGAAGTGATCGACTCGAAGCAAACAGCCAACCGAGAAACTCCATCTCGTATTGATCATAACCAAGATCCACAAGTCCAAATGCAACAAAATTTTCATAGCAGCTTCCATACAAGGTAAAGAATGTTCCTGCCAAGTTTCAGCTCGATTGGATCAATTTTTGATGGATAGGAAACTGTTTCATATCGATCACAGATCGAGTCGAAACTTGATGGGGTCGGTCGTGTGGGCCCACTCACATGCCAGAAGCGCGATCTCAGCTTTCTACGCCTATAAATAGCCCCCTGAAGCCTACAAAGAAGGAATCTTTTGGCCATTCTAACATCAGAGCGATAACTTACTATAATCTGCTGTAACGGATTGAAATCATCAAAAGAATCAATAAAGTCATAAACTTCAGAGTGGACGTAGGCAAGATCGCCGAACCACTATAAATCCTGTGTTTCTGATCGTTATTTATGGATTGTTGTGCTTGATATTACTTAGATCTGAGATTTGTGTTTGAATATTGCTGATGTGTATCCATATACTGGTGCTTTTGCGATACTGGGGTTTGTGACCATTTTTGGTGCAAACAATATCTCCTCATATCTCAATTTCATTTCCACCACCACATCACATGGATCTCTAATGTGCAGTAAAGTAGCCCTATCCAACTCTGGCTTCAAACCTCTAATAAACTTTTCATTCCTTTTCAACACTATGTCAACAGTGGCATACCCATACTAGGCTAACTCTTCAAATATACTTGTATATTCCAGAAATGACATTTCTCCTTTTTCGGCTCAACAAACTTCCTAACCAACACCGATTGTGCCATAACTGACATGAACCTTTCTTGAAACCTCCTCGTGAACTCTGCCCACGTCATAGTCTCTTCATCAACGCCAGCAGTTATAGTATTCCACCAAAAAAGCTACTCCCTGAAGCTGTATTGAAGTAGGTCTTCTTTTCTACTAATAATTGAGCCCTAGATTAGCGAAAATCCTCTCGCAATGTAGTAGTCTATTTTCTACTTTAATAGCATCCTCCTTTTTGATAACCGGTTTTCCATTAAGCCTAGTATAATCTCTGCTCAAGTTAGTAAACTGATTGACCATCGAAGCTTCTTGAACTCCTCCTCCAGTAGCATTACCTCCAGCAACTCCAGCTACGATGTCAAGTTGCATCATGTTTACGAAAAACTGATACATGGCTCCCATGTCCACTTGGGGAACCCCGACACCAACGTTCTCAGCCTGAGCCTGATCCCTTTTTGCATTTGGTCGGGCATTTCCATTTGTAACGATGTTTTCACCTCCAAGATTAACTCTGCCTCTCCTTCCATCCATATCTACGTTCAAACCTCGTGAGGTACAGAAGAATAGCCTAACAAAGATAGGAATATAAAGACAAAATGTGTACTTATATATAGAAAATACAAATACATTACTATAGCGTTGTCCCATACCCCGATCCTATCTCTAATTTCTAAGGATTATGTTTTCAAAAATCATTTTTAGTTAAAGTATTTCATAAACCTATGCTCTGATACTAAATTGTAACATCCCTATTTAGAGGCTCAAAGCTAAGCACTATAGATGTTGTAGTCATCTATAGTATTAACTTCTAGTGACTAAATACGGCTATGTTAATGATATCTATAATATCAGAATCACTAGATCATAAAACAAATCATAGATTTCAAAATAAAAATTTTCCATTACATTTCAAAACAGATGTTCCAAATTTAGATTACATTATCCAAAACGTTTCCCAGGCAATGGTAAAATATACTTATTACAAAATACGCCAAGAGCAACATATGAAGATGCCCCCTTAGATGATTAGAGTCATATAGTCATAATTGACTTAATATATACACAACGGAAATAAACAACAAAATAAAGAACTACAACTCCTAAATAGCTATCTGTTAGCCTCCTACTCGCCTTTGGTAACTTTATTCATCACACTACTAAAACCTGAAAGAACCTCAACCCTCAGCCTACTCAAATCAATTTTGAGCACCCGAGAGTTTAGGGGAAAACATAAACTTTGAGTTAGACATAAAGCCTGGTATGAATAAAACTATACATATCGGTTATTAATGTTAAGTGAGACCACGCTACTTACCGGAAAGGGTTTTCCCTCACTAACACCCTTTTAAAACATATATTTTGCAAACCTTTTACCTGCGACCAAAACAGGTTAAAACCTGAAAGCATTATTTTGTAAACATACATATCAAGTAACAAACGGACTATCTACCCAAACACTATAGTTTTGTTTGGCTTATCATTAACTTTTGGCTGACTCGGGCCTACCAAACAAAATAACAAAATTTATCTAAAATTTGTTAGACACACCTCTTCTGGACGGTCTGTCCTTAATTATCTGTTAAATACTTGTATTTTGGATGGTCTGTCCCTAACTTAGTTCTCCCTAGGTCACCTTATCATAATGATTTCGCAGGCTCACTAACCAATCTGTATACAAACATATATTCCCTTCTGTGTGTAATCATAATTTTAGTCTTACCTGTCACAAAGCCCTACACACTAGAATTTTGGACAAAATTAGCTGGGGCCAATAGCTAATATATAGGGTATGACCCTATACCAGTCCCATATGGTATTCTAATATTTGAGTCATTTTACTTAGGGATAAATTCCCTTAAATTTTCCATGAAAAATCCTTTCAAATTGATTTAAATCTTTAAATCATACTTACACAAGGAAAATACATGTTCTCTATGCTTTACTCAAAATCACCTTGCCATGTTATACATACATACATACATACATATATATATATGTATGTATGTATGTATGCATATTACTCAACCCCTTGTTGATGAAAACATTTACCCCTTTCAAAACCATTAAACCTTGTCTTTTGAAAACATTGGAAAATCCTCTCCTTTTTTTTCTCCGAAAGCTTCAAAATAATGGACATCCCTCTTTAAAACCTTTAAAAATTGCCTTTCGAAAATATTGGAATAACCCTTCCTTTCTTTTCATCGAAAGCTTCAAAAACAAAGGAAAAACCTTCCTCTTTGACCCCATTGAAACCCTATGGAACCACCCCTTCAAAACTATTCATTAAAATTCTCTTGAAAGATAAAATACTAAACCTTTTGAAAGCCTTTAGGTTCAATTTAAAACATGTGAAAACTCTTCGAAACCATTCAAAGTTTACTTCCTCGAAACCTTTAAAAACCATCTCGGTCGAAACCTTTTGAAGTATGCCTTCAAGTAGAGCAAAAGGATAAGAAGCCCATTGAAGTCGAAAGCACTTCTTTCAAAACCATTTAAAACTATCTCTTTCGAAACCAATTGGGTTATACTTCAATTATAGAAAAAAGGTCTTTATAACATACAAGTCGAAAGCATCTATTTCGAAACCATTTCTTAAGTAAAGAAGTGATGGTGTTGAAACTGTCCCTTCAAAAGAATTGGAGAAGTGGTTGGTTTGTAAAATTAAGTATACCTACCAAAACCATTGAGTTCGAAAGGTAGAAAGGCGATAGTCAGGAGTTTCAGATTAGTCGAAAGTAAACATTTAAAACTAAAGTGCAACCCATTCGAAACCATTCCTTTAAAATCCATTGACCCAGTCGAAAGTTAATTGATTCGAAAGCCATTTACTTGAAAGCAAGCAGGCGGGTTTTAATAAAAAACAAAGCGAAACTTCAACTCTTCGAAACCTATGGCTTCGACCCCTTCGGAACTTATGTCTTCGACCTTATATCTTTTGCCTTTTGTCAAATTTACTACGTACCAATTCCTTAATACTAGGCGCATTGGTTTTTATGGAGTTGAGGGCGGCGGGACTTGGTCGAAAGCCAACCAAGGAAAAGTAGGTGCCGAAAGCAATAAAATAGTTAAAAGCCTGAAATAAACAGTTCTTTTCACCTAACCTGCTTTACTTGTACAATTTTGATTGCTTGCCTCTTTTCTTTGCCACTAAAATGTGCTGCACATTTCAGAACTAATTAATTAATTTAAATCCTTTACAAAACACTCATTCTCCTTAATTAAATATATAAAACATTTAAGTCCCATACCTTAAATAATATTATATATATCCATAAAAAAAAACCTAGTAAAATTCTCTAGAAAATCTAGAAAATCCTTTTCATTATGTTTTCTCATATATATAATTTTCAAACCCAAATAATTATTTATTTTGCTGTAAACAATTTATAACCCACTAAATCATTTTCTTCACTAGAAAATTTATATAAAATCCAACTTAATTCAGAAAATTATGAAAATTGAAACCCATCTCTAGAATATCATTTTCGATCTACATTAAAATTCACAAAGCTTTTGGATGTCATTTAATAGGGTTTTCATATCAAATATATCATAAAAACTAATATGAGCATGTATAAACCATCAAAAAGTATATATAGACATTAATCATCCAAAACATGGCATTATCATGCAAAATCATTTCGGTTTACCCTTGAATCTGAAAATTATAAAAAAATGCGTTGTAATAATCATTTACCTTAGCTTTGTGATTAAAGATATGAGATTTGATGTTGAACAAATTAATTTACTTCTTCCTTTTGAAACCCTAGCTTTTTCAACTCTTGCGATTAAAAATGGTGGCCAGCCTTAGAATAATTTTGCTTGATAAAATGGAAAGAACATGTGTTCGAATTCCTAAGGGTTTAAGGTATAAGTTCTATCATTTTACATTTTTCCCTCCCTTATTTCTTAATACTTTTGTTCATGTTATCTTGTTTTGATTTACATTTAACATAGCATGACTACCCTTGGTCAAACCAAATCCCTATTCAGCTTCACCGCACTTCTCATCGATCATATCAAGGGACTATTGAAGGAGCTGCTTCTTCATTCTTGGATTGCAATGAGTAATATGATGAGAAAGTACTTCTAATTCAACCGAAATCGTAGCCTCTAATCCATAGGCTATGGCGAATAGAGAGAGGACGGTCACTGACTTGTGGATTATTCGGTAAGCCCATAAGCCCAATGGAAGTTTACCGGCCCACTTGGCCTTGGCCGTTTCCAGTCACTTCTTAAGAATTGATTTTATAATCTTGTTTACACCTTCAACCTATCCATTAGCCTAAGCGTGTGCAACATGGTGAATCTCCCCTCCATCCGATGTCGACGGCAGTAATCTTTGTATTCGATACTATCTAATTAGGTCCCGTTATTTGTAATGATTTTTTATGAAACTCCAAAGTGATAGATGATATTCTGGAAAACAAAGTTGATTACTTTCTTTGTAGTGATCGTGGCTAACCTCTCTCTTCAACCTATTTAGTGAACTAATCAACTATGATAATGGCGTACTTCATGCCACCTTTAGATGTCGACAACACATGGATGACGTAAATTCCCCTAAATTACAAATTTCCAAGGACGAACAATTTGACAAATGTCTATTAGTGGATTTTTTGGAATTTCAGTGAATCTCTGGCACTAATCACACTTTCGGTGTAATCAATTGTATCTCCATTGACGGTTGGCTAGAAATATTCATAACGAAGGATCTTCTTCACTAGGAATTTCCCTCTAGTGTGGTTGCCATAGGCCCCTTCATAAACTTTTTCTTAGCCTCATCGTGAGCGGCACAATGTAGCATCGGGACAGTGAATCACTTCCCAAAAAGTGCTTCTTGCTGAAGGATATGTCTTAAAGCTTAGTGATGGAGCTTCTGTTGCTTATTCCTTCTGTCTGGAAGGATCCCTCACTACAAGTAGTCATTTATTGGAGTCATCCATGACACTTTTTCTAGTTTAACCTTTGATATCCAATCAACATCCATCCGGCCGATGCCTGGAACTAACAATACTTCCATTGTAACCAAGACGATAGTTGTGCATCTTCGGAATTGGCCAACTTCGCTAGTGAGTTGGTCTTTTAATTTTCCTCTTTGGGATGTGTGATTGTGCCTGCCTCGAGGCATCGATTGAGATTAACCACTTAGGATAGCGGTTTAGGTACCCCTTTTTAGGTTAGCAATTTTGGATTTGCCAAGCTCTGCATTCTCATTTAAGTTGACTACTTAAGAATGTAGTTCGTACATCCTCATCTAGGATGTTTATTTCCAATTGCACCTAATTCCATGCGTCAGTTTAAAGTTCATAAGTAAGGTACCATCTTACGCCAGGTATGGATCTTTCATTTTTGCTACCATAGGCAAAATGTCAAGGATCGGATGGTCTTATCACGTCCGTTTTGGTTTGTAGTCCTGTCCCCAATCCATGGATAAGATGTGTGAGGGTGATCGGTCATATCATGTTCGTTTTGGTTTATAATCCTACCGCCACATCAAGGGCGAGAATTAATGTGTGTATGGTTAGGTCACATCCGCTTTAGGGTTTATACACCTTCCCTCACATCAAAGAAAAGAGTTGGCTGATGGATGGTCATGTCACATCCATCTTTTGTTTATACTTATGCCCTCACTTCGAGGACAAAAGTTGGCTGGTATCAATCTTCGGATACCAAGGAGAACTTCAGGGGTCCAATTATGGACAGTAGAAGTTTCGTTAACACCTATTTTTGGGTACCTACATACCTGCATTATCCACATGCAAGTTCATTCGAGCCGGTCAAGTCATAACTCTTAAGAAATTAAAAAAAAAGTCTCTAATTTGGAAAGCTATTTTATTCTATAAAAAATGGGAAATGACAGGTTCTGTCATGGATCCTTCCCAACGTTGCTGGAGAAAAGCCAGTTTTTAGAAGGTTGAGGATCGAATATGACAATCGACCCAGCGATAAGGACCGTTCCAGTATTGTTGGAGCAATGTCGGTTATCAAAATGTTAGGGATCAAATATGACCATTGACCTGACCATTAGGACCTTCCCAATGTTGTTGAAGCAATGTCGGTTCTCAAATGGTTAGGGATCGAATGTGAGTGTCAACTTGGCGGTTAAGACCTTTGCAGCGTTGCTAGAGGAACGTCGGTTCTCAAATGGTTACAGATTGAATGTGGCCATCGACCCAGTGTTTAGGACCTTTCCAGCATTGTTAGAGCAACGTCGGTTCTTAAAAGGTTAAGGATCGAATGTGACCATTGATCTGGCGGTTAGGACCTTCCAAGCAATGCTAGAGCAATGTCGATTCTCGAAATGCTAGACATCAAATGTAACCATTGAGGACCTTCCAAGCAATGCTAGAGCAATGTCGATTCTCGAAATGCTAGACATCAAATGTAACCATTGACCCGATGGTTAGTACCTTACTAGCGTTGCCAAAGCAACGCCAGTTCTCTGAAGGTTAGAGATTGAATGTGATCATCGACTTAGCGATTAATGAGTCTACACCCCTCATCCATCATTCGAGGACAAAGGAGTATTTCCTTGGTTGTGCTAATGGTTTCATGACATGGAATTTTTTGCTTATAAGAACACTAATTATTGGTTCAAGAAGTAAATTTATTAATAAGTAGACGAAATGGAAAGACCTGCCGAATTACAATGCCATTAGTATCCATAGGAGACTTATTTGCAAATGGAAAATTGAACAATGAAGAATGAGGCAACTCAGTCATAGGCTATTGCTTCATCCCCGGGTGACCAATTAGTTAACAACTATTCTTCCATCAGTTTGTCTTGGCCCCTATCCATTAGGCTCTGGTGATTCTCCTTGAGTAGGTAGACCCTAGGGCCTGGTAGTTTCCCCACCATTTGGCGGTTCCTTAACATATTGGTAGAGCTTGTTATTCCTTATCATTTTCTTTCAAACTTTTCAGATGTAGTGTAATGTTTTGTGTTTTGTGGAAATGATAGTATTTTCCTGAGCACTTCTGTTCATTAGTTGCTTCTTTCTGGGGCGGCTTCGTGTACAGTTCCATCCCTTTCATGAGATGGTGGATGTTTTCCAATCTATTGTTTAGAGGTATTTATTCCTCTGGTCTCAAGTCCCTTGGGCGCTTGCAGTTACCATTGCATTGGCTACCTAGAGCTTGATTCTTTCCCTTAGATTATTAAATGCCTAGCATTAATTGCTATGTTCATAGGGTTTCCTCCAGCCCGCTTCACGGCGACATTATGTTGTATCACTTCATCTGAGTTCCTAGCAGTAGTCCTCCTTGGATATTTATATGCTTCCTCCAAGAGTAAGTACTCATTGGCTTTTCTGTAGAAAACATCCACTGTCGATGGGGGTTTTCTTTCCAACCAGTCCCCGAAACCCGAATCGAGATGAATCCATCTAATTAGCGCCATCTTTATTATAACTTCTTTAGGACTATAACTTCTATCACGGCTTTATGGAACCGATTCAAGAAGTCCCAAAGTGACTCTCCATCAACTTGGAAGAGGTTAGATAATGACGTCATATGCTTCGAATGTTAAGTATGTAGGCAGATTTTCTCTAGAAATTTTCATGACAACTCAGAGAAAGTTGATATAGACTTCGGCAGAAGAAATATGAACCATATTGTGGCTGCCCTTCTAGAAAAATTGGAAAACAACAGCATTTTATTACACTAAAATCTCTAGTTGAATGCATATGTCACTCGAACCTCATCAAATGCTACATATGATCCATATTTCCTTCGTATAGTGGCATTGTCAACATATTACACCTCCGGGGATATTTCTTGCACAAGGTGTTTTTAGTAAATGGATTCCGACTAGGTGAAGTACCCCACTTACCATTAGTTCTGACCTTGTTTTCACTACCAAGTCTCCTGATCATATCCTCTAAATAATCCGGGTCCACAGGTTTGATCGAACGGCATAATCGAGACATACCTTGAGTGCTCGAATCGGTGAACACTTCTGAGAATGTTCTCAATACCTAGGATCACTAGTCTTTGGGGGTTCCATTCGTCCAGAGTCCCCCTATTTGATTCTCGTGCATCGTATTATCAGTTGCAGCTTGATACTCCAAGCTCTAACCATCAGCAGCATGTCCGGAGATCACATCCATGCTGCCTACCAGATGATGGGCACCAGGTCCACCATAAGTGTGGTCGGTACCGAACCATCCTTTGGGGTTGGTACCGATCCACGTACTTGTTCCTTGCATTGATATTCTCTATTGGTACGATGCTCTAGAAGTGTTTTGAGTCCTCTTCTGCTTGGGTGAAGAACTCTTTGACTTTGAACTAGAATCAGTTCGACTCCGTCTTTAGCTATTTTAAGACAGATCATTCAACAGCCTCAAGCTTTGCTGCATCATTTGATTTATCTCATTCTAACTAGCCTAGAATCTATCCTCCATTTTCTTTATTTTCATATCCATCTCTATTCTAGTCACGATGTCAGTTGGAGTCTAGTTCTCCGTTTTTCCTGGTTGCACAGCTTCATCTACATGTTGAGGATTCTGATTCTCAACATCACTGGTAGTACCTCTGATTGTTATGGTACGTTGTTCTTTCCTTAGTGGGGTTATGGCAAAAATCTTCTACTAGATCTTTGAAAATCTGAGCTGTAGAATTAAGAGGTAAGGAAATTGGATCTATCTCTGGATATAGGAAATCCAATAATAGATCATAGTCCAAATAGCTTGAGAATCTCCTTCTCAGTGAAAGCGCCAAAATGTTTGAACCAAAAATGGCATAAACACCTAAGGAAAATATGTAGTAAAGAATAACTGATGAAAATTAAATGAAAAGAAAGGAAAACAATCATATATAAAATTATAGTGGTTAGGAGATCTTGGCCTATGTCCACTTGAAGGATTTTTATTGATTTTGCACTAGATTTGTGATTACAAGAGCGTGGGTCTGTATTGATCCATGAGTACAAGAGAGTAAGAGTGTAATTGAAATGAAAGATCCTTAGAATGAAGTATTGCCCTTGTACTTATAGGGGTAAATGACTAAATATCTCATCGAAACTTCTCCTATAAAACCTCATCGCCACGGCAAAGTCCCCAAGAAAGTTGGGGCTCCAAATCACCTAAAGATGGAGATCATTACCGACCCCTATAGAGGGGATCGGTATCGGTCCCCATATATGCAGGCAGGGTTCTTGCAACTTTTTGCACTAGTTTTCCTAGATGTTAGCTTCGTGTTTTCAAGATTGTTTTGCATAGTAGCCTAAGTGTTTTTTGATCCAAATAATTGATATATGTAAGAATGGAGTTGTTAACTGTAATGATCCATAATTTTAGACATTTCAATTCAAAATATTTAATTAATTTTAAATATTGAAATATTATTTTTATAAGTCAAACGGCTTAAATTTTAATTAGAAGGGTTATTTGAATATTGGAATAGTGATTTAAACATCAAAATTATTTAAATAATTGAATCTTCAAATTAACTTGAATAAATGGATTTCAAAATCTTGTTTCAGTACAATATAAATAATAAATGGCTAGTATAAACTTCTAATTAGATTTAAAAGTGATTAAATGATTTAATAATTCATTTTAATTTAACTATGAAATTAGCATTATGGAGCACTATCTCAGATTTTGACGAAATCAGTGCTGTTGGATCTGGAATAGCAAACTGTGGTATACCGACGAGAGTTTTATGACGATTGAACGTATTGTTTAATTAATTACAGGAATTTAATATAATATAATTTGATTTTGAAAGCTAACTTCTACATATGATGGAATAAGGCTCTGATACTAGTTCCATTGAATTTGAAATAGGGGTATTTATTATAGAACGCCAGGCGGCACGCCTTGATTGAAGTTTGGAATTCCAGGACGTGAATAGTCTTTGAAAATTTTCTATATAAGGACCTTGCTTTTCTTATATTTTGTGAAAAATATCCCTAACCCTAAAATCGTCTCCTCCATCCAACGGCTGATGTCAATCGGCACTATTAGGGCCCATTTTGGGCAAACTGTTCAACTGAGAAAACATGCGGGGGAGTGAGATAAACGAGATGATTAGATGGATCACCGTAGTTTGGCACGAGGAGGCATATATCTTCGAACGAATGATGGCAATTTTTGCTGTTGGATCTCATCGACGATGATGATTAAGGAGGCTGCTCAGGTGGTAAGGGTTGCATCTCGGTTAGGGTGACCTCCAATGATGAAGTGGTGGTTGTTAGTCCATGAGATGATGGTTTTGATGACAACAACCTTAGAATAGATTATAAAATATAAATACTAACATTATAAGTTTAGATATATATGTATATGCAGGATTTAACCATGTAGGTACCAAGAATGAAGACTGTACAATATAGAGATTCAAGATATGAAGATTGAAGACTCATGAGTATCAATATTATCCCGAGTTCAAAAATTCAAGTAATTTATTCTTTAATTAGAAAATTTTGTTAAAACTCCTAGAAAAGCACTGGCATCTTAAAATCCAATTTATTCGTGGAATGGAATCCACTTCGAGCCTGTTAAAGGGAAAGAATCCTAAATAGGATGGAATCTACGAAAAATCTATTGGAACATTGTTTTGTATCCGCTAACCTTTTATTCAAAATGATTTTTCAAAATTATATCTTGTTTTCTAAATGATTTCAAAACCTTCCTTTTAAAAGCATCAAAAACATCTATTCTGATTTTAAATAATTGGCACCTCAAAATCATCTTTAGTTTCAAAGTCAAATTACTTCTGATTTTAAACTATCTTTTAATATAATATATTTAACTTTTAAATATTTATACTTAGATTTAAATATAAAATTATAATTAAATTCTATATATATTATACTTTATATTTACATATGAATTTTAACTAGAGTCAAGTATATTTATAAAGTTTATAATAGTTTTAATATAAGATAAAGGTTATTTTCAAAGAAAATCAAATCATCAAAAAATGCTTTGGGATGTCGACATACTCATGGTGACCATGTCGACATGGCGTCAGTTGAGTTCAAAATTACAATTTCAAAAGAAGTGTCTATTTTCCATAACTCTTCATGAATGGACATTACTGTTGTTCTACTATAAATAAGGGTCAGTTTCAATGAATTTTGCATCAGCTTTTCTGGTTTTTCAGTCCTCTTCTTCTTCCACTTTTCTTAATAAAAATTCTTATCATTACTCTGCTGAAATCTACATTGAATTGAACTCGATCATTCGTAGTTTGATTCTCTATCACTATCTCAACAAGATCCTCAGTGCTATTTAGATTTATCATTTTTTTGTAATCAACTTAGCGAGAAAAGGTGTGATTGTAGCCTTGAAAATAAATCAAGCAAGATAAGGTGTGATTGTAGCCTTGGAAAATCAGTTGGGTGAACTTGTTGCCCATAAAATCAAGTAGGTGAACTTGTAGCCCGAAAAATCAAGTATTTCTACCAAGAGGATTGTGATTCTGGAGGGTGTACCTCGTAGCCTTGAAATCAAGGGTGTAATTGTAAAGGTTGCTTTTTAAAGGAAATACGTACTTGTGTTGCGGGACTGGATGCAGGGTAACTTCGAACCAGTATAAAATCCGGTGTGTTCTTTCCAAGGCTGCTTTTTATTTTATTTCTTCATCTGTGTTTGTTTCTGTGATCATATCCGTGTCTATATATTGCACACATCTGTGTTTAAAAAAGATTTAGTAATTCTTTATAAACACTATTCACCCTCTTTATAGTGTTAATCCTAGCCTTAAGATCCTTTAATCCGCATTTCTCACAATTGGTATCAGAGCCAGGTTTTCAAAGTTTCATAATCTGATTTTTGAAAAAAATTCAAAATGGCTACCAACACTGGTACTATTACTAACATTAGTATCTCTGTCACTAGTTCATTTGTAGAAGGTCAGTCTACTGTCAGACCACCACTTTTGAATGGCAGTAACTATGCATGTTAGGCATGTAGGATGAAAATATATTTATAATATATAGGATTAGAAACTTGGAATATTACACAAACTGAATATTCTAAACCCACAACTGATTTTGCACAGTGGACTGCTGAGAAAAAGACCGTTGCACAAAATAATTCTAAGGCAATGAATATTTTGTTTTGTTCACTTGATAGAAATGAATTCGATAGAGTGTCAGTTTGTAAGTCTGCATATGAAATCTGGAAAACTTTGCAAGTTACTCACGAAGGAACAAAGTTAAACAGACCAAAATTTCCATGCTCACAAATCAGCTTCAATTATTTAAAATGAATTCTAATGAGCCTATTTCAGATACGTATAGTAGAATTCAGGATATTGTGCACCCTCTAATATCTTTGGGAAAGGAAATTTCTGAAGAAGATCAAGTAAGAAAGATTTTAAATTCTCTTACTCTAGAATGGGATCAAAAGACACTTGCCATCAAAGAGGAAAATGACATCAGTACTTGAAAGATAGAAGAATTAATTGGAAATCTAATGTCGTATGAAGTTCAAATGATCGGGAGAAGAGAAAGTAAAGCATCTGAAAAGAAATCAGTGGCATTCAATGCATTGACTGATGGATTAGATTCAAACAGCGATAAAGATGAAGAAATAGCCTTAATGACCAGAAATTTTAGGAAATTCTTAAAATACAGAAAGATGAATAATCTCAAGAGAAACAACTATAAGAACTCTAAAAATCAGAATGTAGTGCCAAATATGTCAAATGTTACAACTGTGATGAACCAGGCAATATCTAAAGAGACTGTCCGTATCCAGATAGGCAAAATCCTCCTATGAATAATGATCCAGCAAAGAAACGGAAATATACATTTACTGCTACTCTAGATGACTCGGACTCGTCCTCAAGTGATGATGATCAGAAAACAGATAATTCAAATTTTTGTTTCACGGCAGTTCACGACTTCGACGAATTCAGAGAAACGGATTCAGAAAAAGGTACACATTTACAATATAATTGGTTGAAATTGCTTGCTTAGAATTAGATGTTTGATTGCTTGATTAATTGATTTTGAATTGGCGTGATGTTTGAATTTTAAAATTTATTTTCTATTTTTTATTATTATTTTATTATTTTATATTATTTTTAATAGTATAATAATACTTGCTGAAATATATTATTAGTCCAATAATATTTCAGAAATATATAATAAAGTATATAAATTTATTAGAGAACTTAGGAAAAATAATTCACAAAAATTTACTGGCATATGTCGACATGTTCCCTACCATGATGTTGACATGGGTACCAGAATTTGAATTTCAAAATTTGAATTCAAATATTTGAATTTTCCACCATCTTTTCACTTCATTCAATTCTCTGAAAATCTACCTTTTGACCAGAGAATATGTACTTTGAGAATCTATTTATTCACTATCTTTTATCATATCTTTTCACTCTCACTTTCAAATTCAAACTCTCTCTTCAAAACTTCAAGCTCTCTACTCTCTACTTTAATGGCTTTTTCAAGCAACCCCTCCACCATGAGAATTTCTAGAAAAATAAAAGAGCAACTCTTCAATGATCCGGAGGCAATAAAAGCATACATTAATTATGCTAATTATGCCAAAGTCCATCCCGGAAAGTTTGCTATTTTTCAAGATTTTCCTTCTTATGAACTTGATTCTCTTTTTGCAAACAATGGAGTTCTTAGTCTTATTGATGCTTCTCAAAATGATTTTGTTTACTATCCAAATCTTGTCAAAATTTTCTATGCTAACTAAAACCATGGATTTTATAACGGAAATGAGGATGAAATTTGGAGTAGTGTCAAAGGCACTAAAATTGTTTTGAATTGTGATCTTTTGGGTACCATTCTCAATTGCAAGTGTATGGGAATGAATCTTTTAAATTTTAAAATCGATGAAAATGATCGTGAGACATTTCATCACATTTTCGAAGGGAATGATAATTTTGAATTCAAAAATCGAAATTTTCGACCAAAGGCAAGAATTGTCAGTCTTCTTTTGCAACATACTTTGAACCCAAGATCGGAGAATTTTAACAATCCTACTTCAAAACTTTGCAAAGCACATTTTGCTATTTTTGGAAATTATGAAATAAATTGGGTGCAAGTTATTTTGGATGAACTTCGTCCTAAAAATCTTGAAATGGGTGAGAATACTTTGTATCATGGAATTTATCTCACTCGGATTTTCAACTATTTTGGAGTGGATTTCAAAGGCGAAGAATTTGTTTCTAGAAAAGTTTTCAATCATTCCAACATTTCGCTTGTGAAAATTCATTTGTTTTTCAACCTTATGAGAGCCTTGCCGAAAAGGAAGAGCATTTGGCTCATGAGGAAATGGAAGAAGAGGAAGAGGAAGAAGAAGGGGGTGAGATGGAAATTGAAGAAGAAGAAGGTGAAACCTCTTTGGAAAGCATCGACTATCCTCCTAATCCATCCACCAAAACCCTTCTCAAAAATCAAAAGACGATTATTGAGAATAACCGGATTCTTTAACGATCCGCTAGTAAGAAGTTGGACAAATTTTCATCCAAGATGAACAAGTTCATTTTCAAAGTCAGCAAGAAACTTGGACTTTCTTCATTATCATCATCCTCTAACTAGTGTTATCTTTTCGTATTTTGTTTTATGTGTTTTAGCTTGTTTTAATTCGAAAGTTCATGTAGTTTTATATGTTTAATCATTGTATCATCTTAGTATGCAATGAAATGAAATTTCCCTTCTGTTATCTAGCTTATCTTATCTCCAGAATAAATGTTAGTATATTATATAAATACACACACACACACAAAATTATTCACAAAATCTAATTAGTCATATTTTTTCACTAACCCATGTCGACATACCCCCTATAACCATGTCGACATGTACTGGTCAGAAATGACAAATCATCTTGAATTTAAAATTTGAATAACTACCATATGTCTATTCATTTCAAACGAATTTCTACACCTATATATACCTATTTCTTCCAGAATTCTTCACTGAAAATTATTTCTTATCTTCTAGTCCTTCATTTCTTTCACAAATTCAACTATAGCTAATCCAATTCACAATTTATCCAAAAATCATGAAGAAACTCTTAATTCATTCAAGAATATTCTCTCGTTCATTCTCCGTAACCAGCGGCACTTAGAATTGAGTCAAATGCAGATGATCAAGGAGCAAGAAAGGCATTTTGATGCAATACGATGGATGATTTCCTCCCTACACAAGGATGATAACGAAGCACATCCTCCTGTCTATCTCACCAATGACAATTAAAATTGGGATGCTATTAAAGTAGACCTCATCTTTGGAGAAGAAGGTTGGGTGGAAGTTCCTCGTAACGTTTAAATTTTATTACTTTGTTTGAATTGTTTGTTTAAATTGATTTGATTTGGTTTAGACTGATACTTGGTGTGGATTGATTTCTTAATTTAGTTCGTTGTTTGATGTATAAAACATGTAAATATACATTGAAATGTATATAGTCATTGATTAAATTATCATGTTCATAAGTATAATTATTTCTTATTATATCTATTATATATTTCTTTGTATAGTTTATCAATGCAGGTACTTTAGTCCAAGAATGAGAGGGAGTTAGTTTTTGTTGATGACAAAGGGGGAGAAGTACAAAATAGGGTAATTAGGGCATAGATTAAGGGAGATTTATTAGTTTTAGGGGGAGTTATTAGGATAGAAGTAATATTTTATAAATAAAGGTTGTCATCATTAAAAATGGGGAGATTGTTAGTCCGTGAGATGATGGTTTTGATGACAAAAACCTTAGAATAGATTATAAAATATAAATACTAACATTATAAGTTTAGATATATATGTATATGCACGATTTAACCATGCAGGTACCAAGAATGAAGACTGTACAGTATAGAGATTCAAGATATCAAGATTGAAGACTCATGAGTATCAAGATTATCAAGAGTTCAAGTAATTTATTCTTTAATTAGAAAATTTTGTTAAAACTCCCAAAAAAACACTGGCATCTTAAAATCAAATTCATTCATGGAATGGAATCCACTTCGAGCCTGTTAAAGGGATGGAGCCCTAAGTAGGATGGAACCTACGAAAAATCTAGTGGAACATTGTTTTGTATCCGCTAACCTTTTATTCAAAATAATTTTTCAAAATTATATCTTGTTTTAAAAATGATTTCAAAACCTTCCTTTTAAAAGTATCAAAAACATCTATCCTGATTTTAAATAATTTTACCCTCAAAATCATCTTCAATTTCAAAGTCAAATTACTCCTGATTTTAAACTATCTTTTAATATAATATATTTAACTTTTAAATATTTATACTTAGATTTAAATATAAAATTGTAATTAAATTCTATATATATTATTCTCTATATTTACTTATGAATTTTAACTATAGTCAAGTATATTTATAAAGTTTAAAATTGTTTTAATATAAGGTAAAGGTTATTTTCAAAGAAATTCAAATCATCAAAAAATGCTTTGGGATGTCGACATACTCATGGTGACCATGTCGACATTGTGTCAGTTGAGTTCAAAATTTCAATTTTAAAAGAAGCATCTATTCTCCATAACTCTTCGCGAATGAACATGACTGTTGTTCTACTATAAATAGGGGTCAGTTTCAACGTATTTTACATCAGATTTTATGGTTTTTCACTCCTCTTCTTCTTTCACTTTTCTTAATAAAAATTCTTATCATTACTCTGCCGAAATCTACATTGAATTGAACTCGATCATTCATAGTTTGATTCTCTATCGCTATCTTAACAAGATCCTCAGTGCTATATAGAGTTATAGGTTTTTTGTAATCAACTTAGCGAGAAAAGCTGTGATTGTAGCCTTGAAAATCAATCAAGCGAGATAAGGTGTGATTATAGCCTTGGGAAATCAATTAGGTGAACTTGTTGCCGGTAAAATCAAGTGGGTGAACTTGTAGCCCGGAAAATCAAGTATCTCTACCCAGAGGATTGTGATTGTGGAGGGTGTACCTCATAGCCTTGAAATCGAGGGTGTAATTGCAAAGATTGCTTTTGAAAGGAAATCCGTACTTGTGTTGCGAGACTGGATGTAGGGTAACTCTGAACCAGTATAAAATCCAGTGTGTTCTTTCCAAGATTGCTTTTTATTTTATTTCTTCATCTGTGTTTGTTTCTGTGATCATATCTGTGTCTGT
Organism: Allium cepa; assembly: GCA_030765085.1. Taxonomy (NCBI): domain Eukaryota; kingdom Viridiplantae; phylum Streptophyta; class Magnoliopsida; order Asparagales; family Amaryllidaceae; genus Allium; species Allium cepa. The sequence continues at coordinate 518,007,701 of CM060941.1, forward strand.
ATATTGCACACATCTGTGTTTAAATTAACATAAACTCAAAAAGATTTAGTAATTCTTTATAAACACTATTCACCCCCCCCCCCCCCCCTCTAATATTAATCCTAACCTTAAGATCCGTAATCCGCATTTCTCACAGTGGTGGCTGATGAAATGAGGCATCGGCGTTAAATGAAGAAAGAACAACAGGTAGGAGAAATAAATCGCGATTTAGGGTTATGGCATAAGGTAATTAATGTTTAACCTTTCTAATAAAGTGGATGATAAATTTAATTATTTCAAAAAGTTCACTTATTTGTATCGTGTCCATACGAGGTCAGATTGAGATGCGGTCAGTTGCGTTGGACTCGTAGCAATAATATCTACGTCGTTAGGTTAGATTGGCTTAGAGTGGAGCTTGTACGAATTTCAGGAGAAGTCGAACATTGTTCAATTACTCTATTGAGCAGAAGCGCGTCAGCATTGTCAGGTTATAAGGTGAGTTAACTCACCTCTCTAGGCTCACTCATATTTTATTAAAGTGCAAATATTTTTGTTGATGCCTATTTGTTGCTTGCTTAGATGATTTATTAATATCAATTGGTTTGGATTTATTTTCATCCTTGGAAAGGATGACCTTTTATATGTACCCCTCTAGCAGCGAATGACCCATTTTATATGATTATGTACTCTATATGATGCAAATGGATAGATTGGAGGGATCCAACAGGATTCCTCGCTACTGTTGATTATATATATATATATATATATATATATATATATATATGAGCAGTGATGCAGGAGGATAGGTTGGAGACATCCAATGGGATTCCTCACACTATTGATTTTACTTTTCATACATTATGATATATGATTTGTTGGATGCTGCATTTGATGACATGGATATGGTTTTACTTATTTAGAGCTATAGTAGCACTGAGCCTTATTTTTAGTATTTTGAAATGCTATAAAATATCGATTTTGAATTGAAACGATTTTTAAAGTGATACTTGAAATAATACATGTTTTAATAATTATTCATAAATTATTAGAAGAAGGAGTTTACTGAAATGAAATAAAAACATGAGTTATGAAAAATTAATTTAACTGTTTTACGAAGTATTTTAAATAGAGATTGTAGAATTGTATTATATAAGTTTTAAAACTTAATAAATAAACCCATCTTTTATTATAAAGGAAATACAGTTTTAAAGAACATAGAAATAGTTTGAAACAAATATTTCTGAAATGGTTTGTATAAAAAATTTGTAAAGTGGTATTTTATAAATAAAACATAGATTTATATATAGTGTTTAATAAATATTAAAAATGGATTTGTAATTGACATTTTATAAATAGATTTATAAATGGGACTTTATAAATAAAGAAGATTTAAAAAAGAATAGATTTATAAATGGAATTTTATAAATAAGAGATTTTACAAAAAGAAATTTTATAAAATAGGAAGGTGATTATAAAACATGGTTTTATAAATATAAAAGGGTTTATCTTGATAAGTATAGGATGGTTTATATAAAGGGAGATACATTTCTTTTTAACAGTAAAATAATCTCTTAAAGGAATGTTTTGAAAGTGATATTTGCAAATGGAGTTTTATAAGTGATTTAAAATGTGTTATGGATAGGAAGACATGTATTTCAACATTTTTGTTGTAATAAAGGTTTTTTAGAAAGCGAGGAAGACATAGACTATAACATTTATTGTTATAGTGAGTGATTTTCGAATGGAGATGTTTTATATAATATACGGGATTTATTCATATCCTATATTTGATGTAAAGATTAGAGGTAGGTAACTTATATCTATTTCAAAGTTAAGAATGTCGTCCGTTCAAGGTCTTAGAGATAATGATATGCCAACTTGATCGACTCTATTATTAACTAATAAATAGTTTAAGTTCAACATCGAAGATTAATATTAAGTGTAATTAATCGGATCCCTATACTAGTGGTTTTTGGGTTATCATAACGGTGTATTATGCAACATCGTTTTGACACAATAAAGTGTGTTATGGAAAATACAAAGCTTTCCTCAAAGATTAATAAACATACTCATTACGAATTTAAGTATACAGGAGTATTTTCTAAGTGTTGAAAATGTAATTTGTGAATATACTTATACCATTGAGGTAACTTGATGAAAACATTTCCCAAATATCATAGATTTAAAAGTGGTTTAAAGAATATATCTTCATAAAGCTAATTTGAGATAAATATTTGAAAAGTGATTTTATTAATAAAAGATTAATTGAACGGGCCTAATGATTGCTTATGTGCTAGATTATATTTTGGTTCCTCAGGCCCGTTATTGATTGTTGGTTCGGAGAGTTACGAATTAGATTTATCCGAAACAACTTCGAACCAACATATGCATTCAAAAGTGAAATTTACTTGAAGATGACAAGATTTGGAAGGCGAAGATCATCATGAGTAGGGCTGCTTGCCACTAACCTCTGGGTTGATTCCCATACCATATATATATATATATATATGGTTGCAGTAGCGCCTTCATTCTAAAAATCATCGATGCAAGGATTACTTGCTACTAATTCTAGAGATGATTCCCAAACAGGATGTAGTAGGAGGGTACCTTTGGTTTGTCCTATTCCAGGACAACTTGTATGGATGAATGTCTGACATTGCATTTCTAAAACTGATATATATTGATTTTTAAAAATTTATATCTGTTTGGTGGTGTAGGAGGTAACCCCTCTTACACTTAACACCCATCCCTAAGGCATATGAACTCAGGAGTTGTACTTTTGTGGAAATCAATTAGCGTGTTGTTGGAAATGGAAATGTGGCATTTAAAGTGGATTTGTCATTAGAAAGGTAAAACATTATTTCAAGCTTCATACATTGAAAATGACAAAAACTGGTTAGATGTAGTGGATCTATGTGGGTCGCACCCATTAGGAGATGATCATCACATTTCTAGATTACGCTCTATATATCAAGTTTGTATTGTATGCTATGGCCATGGGTAGATCGGGAATGTCCAGGGTGATGACATATTCAGTAATATCTATGGTAGAGGTAGGCCGATCCAGTGTTGGTAGAGGGCAGCAGGACTGTGCCTAGGTATATTCTTTTAGAGATGTATTATTGTAAGGTAGTCTCTTACCTTGTCATTATTGGAACTCCATTCTCTAATACGTGTCATTTTGGTTTTAAATATAGAGCCCAGTATGCTGGAATTTAAGTAACGTAACAATTTTGGCTATTATAATATGTTATTTGAAAAGGGTTTTTAAAGAATGTCATTAGAAATAATATCAATGATTTGATAAAAATGTTTTAGTTATCGTAAGGTAAACAAATATTGTGTTTATGTGCGACGTGGTCTAACGAGATACCTTTATTTATAGCATTAAAATATAATTGAGATGTGTTTTCTCATGTTGGTTTACCATATTGATCCGAGTGTTCTTCCCTTTTAATGCTTCGGTAAGACTGAGTATATTTACAGATTAGATTCGGATGCATTTTGGAGAAACTTGAAGGAGGAGGTTCATCGATGGCTAGTTATTATTTATCTCTGCTGCATTCGTTCTATCAGCATTTGTGAGGATAGGTTATTATAATTATCTAGGTTGATGATTAGTGAATTGTTGTTGTACTATAATGGATGTATGTATATTACAATTTTTCCCTTTGTAATATATTATATATTGTTCCATTGCATTGTGAGATTCAATGATTGTTTGGTTTCTTCTTCTGTACTTACTTCTTTCTTTTAGCCTTGACAATCGGTTTTTCTAACACTTGAATGCTCAGCATGCAATATAGTGGACGTGTTAGTGTTGGTTTTCGAGGGTCGAAAAATTCCATTCGTTACACTAACTCTAGTGCTCATGGAGATCGATAGCGAATTGCAGAGAATCATAGGAAAGGAACTTGAGACATGCTCTTAGCATCACCAATGGTGAAGGGAAGGAGTGCGGGGTACTTTAGATGAAAATTCGGGGATCGGTATCGAGCCCCCAAGGTGGATAATCAGAACTATCCCACACTTAGTAAAATTCAGCATGTAGGATTGGTATCGATCCCTAGGTAGGGGATCGGTACATATTCCACACTTAGTGAAATTTAGCATGTGGGATCATTATCGATCCCCAGGTGTGGGATCGGTACCTATCCCACACTTAGTGAAATTCAGCATGTAGGATCATTATCAATCCTTGGGTGAGGGTTTGGTACCTATCCACACTTAGTGAAATTTTGGCTTTAGATTTGTTGGGCGGATTTGCCTTCGATTTGTGGTCTTATTTGTAATTGAGTTTTGGGCTTTGTAGTTATCTCTTCGGGCATCCTGCCTCGATAACTTTTGAGTTCGATTCTTCCAATTCATCCGAATATTGCATGATCTAAAGACTAGATAACATTTACAGTTAGAAATAAGTATAATATATTTTAAAGTAACTATAGAAAATTATAGTAAAACTCCTACAAGTATATTTGATTTGTAAATCGATCTTTAAATATTTTATATACATACATACATATATATATTTTACTGTTTGTTTTAATTGTTTAAAGAATTATTTTAATGAGCCCTAATAGTATTGCAATGTTTGGAATAAAATTGGGATTTAAGTATGATTTCTCGTATCTTATACAGCTTTTGATATTATGAGTAATTCGCCATTGAGTTGAGTTGATTGATGAATTTAATATGATATGGTGATGACATCCTCGATATGATTATAATATATTTCATTCTTATGTGACGTGAAATCTAAAAAACCATTAAGGATGGGGCATTCTATATTACTTTTCTGGTTATTCATCGGACTTGCAATATAGAGATATCTAGTGTGGATCGAGCATAGTTTATGAACATTCAATAATTATTCGAGTAACATGTCGTGGAATGGGACGCCGTTATGTTATTTATTCGCTTATTCGTTGTAAGTAAACGTCGCTCAACAAGGGATTACACTCATGGTCCCGAGTGATACTCGGTGAGGAGTATCGTAATTGTTAGATATTGACTTATGAGAGCCGCATGTCGGGCTATTATTCGAGATATGCGTTGCTATAAGATATGAGTACCATATGACTATCCACATTAGGTCCAGCTTTCTTTATTTTCGGTTTTGAACCAGATTGGCCAGTATCCATCGTGGCGGCTTTATCTTGGAGTTGCGTACTAGATCCACAACATCATAGTTATATGTTCCATTTGATGCGCATCATAGTATTGGTAGTAGTAGATGGGTTTTTGCCCATAGTCCATTATGTTACTTGGGCCAGCAGTCTGTTACAATTAAGGGCAAAGGAAGGTCATGACCAAGGCCACACATGGATGAGACACTAGTGGATAGAGTCATGATGTCCGTCGAGGTAACCAAGGACTATATGAATAGACGGTAATTGGCAGTTGGTGAGTAGTCCTGGGTTCCTGTAGCAGGCTTGGGATAAGCGGCTGTCAGACTCCTTATCTGATTTAGGGTATGTGAGTGTAGTAGATTGACATATACCTCGAAGACTGCGGTTGGTGACTAGACCTGTGTTCCTGGAGCCGGCTTGCGGTAGGCGGTCGTCGGTCTTCCATTAGGTTCATGGTATATATATGTGTAGTGGATTAGCATGTATGTCTCTTTTCTATAATGATTTGACAAGACTAGAGGCTGGTTGAGTCTAAAGTATAGTCGGTCCCTGTATATCTATACTTTTGGTTTGGTATTCCAGAAATAGCCTTATTTATTGATTATGAATTGGATTGTGATTGATTAGCTTTGTGATTTTATGATATTGGATATCATTTAGATGATTTGATGGCTATCTCATATTATCTATAAATTATATGATTTTATGATATTATATTAGGGCATTGATGTGTATAAGTCTAATTTAATAGATGTTTTTATTTTCCCATGACAATATTTTGTATTGTGAGATTGAGATATATTTGGGCATTACAGTGTTCTTGCCCGATTATACTTGAGGATATCTCATTATTGTTTATTTCTAGATTTGATAGTGATTTTAAGATATGGATCACCAATATGATATTGCTTTATATGGACTTTGATTTAATGTGTTTTATATTGTTGATGGCATCATTATATTGTGTTTTGAAAGTGTTGCTATTATGATATACTATTGTTAGTATGTCATCACTACTATATTAGTATATTCCATGTCTTTGTATGTTTGACCCATATGTTTAGATAAAGTTTGACCTGTGTGTTATTTATATAATACTCGGGTCAGTACGATACATTTCAGGTATAGGGACAATGGGAATAACATGTATTTTCTAAGCTTAAAGGAGGCTAGATATTTAAAATTATTGTATATTATTTTATATTGTATTGGCTCATGCGTGTATTTGACATTGAGATGTATATCATACCTTGTATATTTAATATATGTTGTACTTGTCATTGCGACTGATTCTGTGAACTTTGATATTTGCTATATATATATTCTGTATTGTTCTATCCTGAAGGTACACGTGTTTATTGCTCTGTGCCGATACTATGTACGTATAAATGTGTTATTTATTCGATGTTTAAATACGTACCAGTGTTAGCCCAAGGGAATATTCACGTGTGTTCCCCATATCACCTTATTCTCTGTATTATCTTACAATATTACCTAGTAATACTCTTAGATAATATGGGGTCTAGCAGTGGGGTGTTTACGATTGGTACAATGCAAGGTTTAGAACAATACATTATATACACGTGTTTTGCCTTAGGTGAGACTTATAGTCCCTATCCCCATGGTTGTGTGGTAGGTTTTTATTTATATTTAACTGAGATTATGAGTATCGATGATTATTGAGGTAATCATGTGGGGGCATATTTGTCATTTTACCTATATAATAATAATAATAATAATAATAATAATTCCTTCTCATATTATATTGGTGTGTATTGCTACTTTATTGTTTTACTGAATTAAATGCTTAAACAACAACAGTATTTTAAATAAATATTGATTTTCGGTTATAGTACAGATATACCCATGAAAGATTGAAATATAAATATTTTATTCAAACAAGTATATGATTAGTAATTATAAATTTGATTTTTATAAAATGATTAGAAATATTTTTTAGTTTATTTTGATGTTAGTTTAAGAATTTTGGTCGATACGTCTAATCAGCCTTATTGATAAGGTTTTCTAAATGCTCATATGAGGTAGTCCGACAAAGTATTTCGGAAATGTTTAAAATTATTGACTGTTAGATAAAAATAAAGATTTATAATTTGTGCGAATATCTATTATCATCATTATTAAATGATTCGAGAAGTTAAAGGAATGTTTTAATTAGAAATCTATTGGAAGATATGTATTGTAAGTGTAGTATTAATGAAGATTTGAAACTGAATTAGTAAAGTTATATTGGAACTAGTATATTGTTAATAGGTAGAAGTAATATTTATATAATTTTTTGAAATAATATGGTGATAAGCTATCTGTTGAGTGAGTTAAGAAGTTTTTCGATCCAGGTGCACACGTATTCGATAGAGGTTTTTAAATGCTTAAATGTGATGGCACAAGGTTTTGGGAGAGATAAAAATAATTTGTGAAAATTAAAATGTTTCGAGTTAGAGTTGAATGTTTTGAATGGAGAAATATAAATATAAATATAAGTAAAATATTTTGGAAAGTGATGTTTGAAATTTACATTTTCTTTAGTTTTGAAAATAAGAGATTATATTTATCAACTTGAGAAAAATAGTCTCTAAAGGGTATTTTATATGTTAATATGTATTTTAAGTGATGTTTGCAGCCATTGATATCAGTGCACAACTGTGATCACTGGCGAGACATTATTGATTATATCGATACTGCAGCGACATTGATATTAGTAATCACTTTAATTGATGGCGAGGCAACATCATTTTAGTTTGTAGTATTTGGGAATTTTTGAGTGTGTGTGTCTATATATATATATATATATATATATATATATATATATATATATATATATTGATAAAATTTAGAAATGTAAAATGTAATAGATTTTGGGATATATGATATGGAATTTATATATATTTTGAAGGAATGCTTTTGAAATGTGGAATAGAATGAGTTTATTAATGAATGTATATAGTTGAATGCATAAAATTTGAACTAATTGATAAAATTATATGCAGGAAGTATAGTAAGAATTTTGTGAATCATTTTATAGATTTTGAGATATGATTTATAGAGAGTAATATAGAATTATTTTGAAGCATTAAATTTTGTAAATAAGTTTAAACTTTCTTCTTGATATTAAGTATAAATGTTTGAATATTTGTTTAAATTTATAAATATTTGTAATGATTTGGAAAATATTATTTGTAAAATAGAACTTAGAGACGATTTTGTTGTAGTAAAATGTTTGAATTTAATAAAATAATGTAAGATATTTTGTTAAATAGAAAATGAGTTTAGTGGGAATTTAGGATTGATACATTTTTGAAATATTATTAAAATAATTTGAAGTTATTTGAAGAAATATTTTAATTCAAATTGTATTAAATATGTATGAAATGAAATTTTGAGAAAAATAGAATCAAATGGAATCATACAGTTTGATCATGGGTACTTATATAGAGTTGTGTTCCTTATATTTCGAATATACTTTTGGTTTTGAGAAAAAAACAATCTTGCTCTTCTACCATTTGATTTTCTGATTAAATGGATATACAAATTCTGACTTATTTATTGATATATATTCAAAAAAATTGGTTTATATTCGAATATAATTTGACTTTGTACTGGTTTTCTGATTTTGATTTGCTTGGTCAATCACTGCTTTGTTTACATTCCTGTTACTTGACTTGTTCAAAACTGTTTTGGCCTTGCCATCTGCGATTGTATTGATTTTGAACTTTGTATTTTGATCTTCTGGTCCACAATCGATTGCTTCTCTGTTTCCTGATCACCTTTGCATATGCTCTTCTGCACGATGTCTTTTAACATGACTGCACTCATATCTCTAGTCTGATGTGTTTGCCTAATGTTCCATATATAACATACATATATACATATGTATGTGTATATGTGTGAACTGTCCCTTTCTTTTACTACTTCTGATATAGTGCCTTATGTGCATTGTCCTTAGGTCTTTTTTGTCATGATGGTGTTGAGTCTGTATGCATTAATAGTCCGTGATTTAGTTGACTGATTTCTTGAGATGTTTCAGTTTGTATCATCGCTGTGTTTTTGTGGTGTGTGTGCTTGAACTATGTTGAACCATTTCACTGAGTCTGTGCTCACTGCCTTTTCTGCATGTTCGAAATTTGCACTTATTCATATGCACTTGTTGCCTGTATCACTTGATTTCTGCATTTGCTGGTGTTGCCTGAGAATTCATGTGCTTCAGTTTGATATAGTTGTGTTGTAACCTTCTTCCTTTTGATTCCTTACTGCATTGCTATGGTGCGTGTTGAACTTATGATTACAACCTTTCCTAGTTTTACTAGTATACTTGTACCATGTCCTCACTGTGTACATGTATATACATATACGTATATCTGTATATTAGTGTGCTTACTTCCTTGTGTGTGCATACACCTTCTTGTTCCTGACTTTCCATGCATATACATATGTACGTAGATATATGAGAAATTCACTGACATGTGTGCCTTTGTTTTGGCTTGGTTTATAGCCATGTTGTTCATCTCTGAACTGCTTGTATGTACACTAAGTCCATCTTCCTTGTTTATGTATCATTACGTATGCTTCATGTATGCTTTTTTTTTCTCTGTCTGGTGTGAACGTGCCTTATTGTATTATTGCTTGAAACTGACGGTTCAAGCTTGTGTTGGTGCATCGGTTTGTTTCTGTTTTGCTGGTTTGAGCATCCATGTGCTTGAGTGCATTTGCCTTGAATTTGCACTTATATTATATTGTTTGTTGTATGTTTGTGCACTCACTTTAACCTGATCTTATACTTCATACTGGCTGCACCGATTTGTACTTGAAATTCTTGGTTGTATCTCTTATACTCGGTTGTATCTCTTATACTTGTGCACCAGGTTTTTTTGTTTTTGTTTCACTTGTTTCACTTATACTCGTCTGCTCTGAACTTTGTGCACCCTTAAAAAGTTACACATAGCTGTTGGCTGCATTTTTGTTTGTGTTGTGCTTCTGGCTGATTTTTAGGTTCACCTGAATCATAGCTAATGAGAAAAAGTTCGAACTATGAATTTTTTTTGCAGTGAAATAATTTAAAGATTATTCGATAAGAGTTTGAATTCAAACAAAATTTGATTTGTAGTGAAACGGAATATATATATATATATATATATATATATATATATATATATATAATACTTGCTACTATATATCGACCCAGAATTTTATCGATTTAAGTAGGGAATATTTAATTTATTTTAAATATTCAAATAATGGATTTAATAATCAAGTAGACTTTTTTTATTCATAATTGATAATAAAAAATTTATTTTTAAATTATGTTTACATAAATAAATAATTCGATGAAAAACCACCATTAGAAACAGTTCCTAAAGCGACAGAGCCTGGCGACAGCTAGCGATGACTAAAAAAGACGGTCGTTGCTAGCCGTCGCTTGTCGCGAATATACAGATCTACAGCCGAGAGAAACATTTCATTTCCTTCCTTCCATTCCCTCAGCTCACTCTCCTCCCACCCGCAACCAGCTGCCGCTATCCGCCACCAGAAGCCGTCGCAACCTTCCGTCGCTAATTTGAACCTCTTCACACTTGCCGGTGTCTCCTATTTTCCGTTATCTTTGTTTAATTTAGGTTTAAATTAAATTAGTTGATGATTTAGGGATTTGGAATTGGATGATTTAGGGGTTTGGAATTGATGAATATATGTTATTAGTTTATGATATATAGTTTATTATTTGAGTTGAGTATATAATGGTAAACCTAATTTAGGAAATTAGTTGATTATGTGTTTGAAAATGGTGATTATTGCGTATTAGGTGATGATAATTAGTGTTGATTTGGTGGCATTAATTAGTGAATTTATTGTTCACTTTGTTGTTAAAAATTATGGCTAATTTAAAATTCAAAAAATAATACATGATCATTGAATAATATATTTATTGATAAGTTTACGAGAATGTTTTGTTATACTGTTGTAAGTGCTAACTACTTATTTAGTTCACAAAATCGTTAATTAAAATTTATATGGTTAAACAAAAGTTAAAATACGTTTTAAAATTTTAGATTTAATTAATAAATATTTAAATAGTTAAATGAAATATAAAATAGTTTTTGTAGTTGTGAAAATGGTAACTCATAGTTCTCATTTGTGAGATAAGCAATATTTTCCGAGTTACTAATAATTCCCATGTATTTTGATTCATAATTAAACAAATTCTTATTTGGCTACATTACTAAGAAAAATTAAGATCATTATTTCACTACAGACCACTAACACTTCAATATTAATATTTTTCTAATTTGTGCTTTATTTATTGAAACCCTTAGAGAATTTTCGGTCCGTCTGACAAGTGTTGTATATAATCGTTATATAGATATTCGTTTTCCCACATAACGGACATCTATATTCATTTGATACAACATTTGTTTGATTTGTCCTAGTATTTGGACAGTTTACAAACACAATAAAGTAATCATATTTTATAAATCATTTCAGTTTAAACGGTTTAGAAAATTTCGATGGCACTTTCTTTTTTCCCTGTGTACACGCATTTGCGTACGATACAGGGCAAAAAGGGAAGTGCTGCCTAAATTGTTTAGAATCGTTTAACCTGAAATGATTTATAAAATATGATTACGTTATTGTATTTGTAATGGAAAGTAGGATAACCGGCCGTCAAAGTAAAAAAACAATAAACTTAAGAATTGAAAATTTTAATGCAGTATTTATTTGAATTTGTTAAAATAGTAAAGGGTTATATATGAATTTTTAAAAGACTTTAATATGAAGTGTTTTATTCAATCTTCTAACCTACATTTTACAAATCAGGAAATATGTTCGATTATTTTCTCGATCGTAGTTGGATGTATGAACCTCGAAAAGGTATGAACGGATAATAAAAGAACGTTTCTGTAACGGTGTACACGTATTTATTAGATTTTCTCAATCTAATAATCGAAATAACGTTGACATTCGTTGTTCTTGTAGTAAGTGCAAATATCTGAAGCATTAGAAACCAGATATAGTGGAAGTACATTTGTACAAATTTGGTTTTGTGTCGAATTATTACTTATGGGATCGTCAAGGAGAACTTGTTCAACCTACACCTAATCCTGTAGTGTTAGAGGACGATAATACTATGACCAATCCTATAGAAAGCATGGTGCAAGATGCTGCACGATCAATGTTTCCTACCTTTGATCAAGGTGATGATGGGAACGAAAATGTTGACAAAGAACCGACCGCGGAAGCTAAAATTTTGTATGATTTATTGGATTCTGCTAAGAGGCCATTGTGGGATGGATGTACAAGCGGAACTGAATTATCTGTAACCGCCGAATACATCACTATGAAATCAAAATTTAATCTTACAGAAGCTGCATTTATAGCAGTTGTACAAACTGCAAAACGACACATGCCACCCAATAATTTGATGTGTGATAGTCATTATAAAGTAAAAAACTTATGTCTGCTTTTGGATTGCCATACCAGAAGATAGATACATGTGTAAAAGGTTGCATGTTGTATTGGAAAGAAGATGCTCATCTTACTAAATACAGAATATGTAACGAGGAAAGATACAAACCAAGAAAAAAGAAAGGAAAAGAAGTTCCATATAAGAGGATGCATTATTTATCCATCACTCTCAGACTTCAACGGTTATATGCATCTTCTGCTACAGCATGTCATATGCGATGGCACAGTGTCAGAACACCAGAAGAAGGAACTTTGATACATCCATCTGATGGAGAAGTATGAAAACTTTTCGATAAGACTTATCCTGAATTTGCGGTAGAGAGCCGTAATGTTAGGCTTGGCTTATGTACGGATGGATTTTCGCCATTTTCTCAATTTGGTAGTAAATATTCATCATGGCCTATTATTATTACTCCTTATAATTTACCTCCATGGATGTGTATGAAAACTCCATATATGTTTCTAACGATTGTCGTTTCTGGACCTCCGACACAAGGAATTAATGTTTATCTACAACCACTAATCGACGAGTTGAAAACACTATGGCATGAAGGAGTTGAAACGTACGACATTTCGAGAAGAAGGAATTTTTGTATGTTTCCTTCTTTATTATGGACTATTAGTGATTTTCCAGCGTATGGCATGCTTTCAGGTTGGAGCACATCTGGACGTCTAGCTTGTCCTTATTGTATGGATGAAACACGAGCATTTTCATTAAAGATGGAAAGAAAATTTCTTGGTTTGACTGTCATCGGTGTTTTCTACATATTAATCATAAATTTAGAACAGATAAAAAGAACTTTAAAGCTAACAGAGTAGAGAGTATGCTACCACCTAAGCTTTGAACAAGTGAAGAGGTATATGAAATTGTAAAAGACTACCAAAGATACATGAAACTGGGGTACTGGTTGAGATTCCAGGTAAATCAGACATTCATAACTGGTGCAAGCAAAGTATATTCTGGGAGTTACCGTACTGGAAAAATTTCCTACTCTGACATAACATTGACGTCATGCACAATGAAAAAAACGTGTTTAATACAATTTTGAATGTGAAGGAGAAAACCAAGGACGATGCGAATTCAAGACGTGATATATTACACTTCTGTAAGCGGCCCGAACTTCAATTATACGACGATAATAAGAAACTCAAAGCATACTATGAGCTAGACAATAAGCAAGTAAACCTCATTCTAAAGTGGGTGGAAGTACTTAGATGTCCTGATGGGATTTCTTCTAACCTCCGTAGATGTGTTGACTTTAAAAACAGCAAATTGAGTGGGATGAAAAGTCACGATTGCCACATTATGATGGAGTATTTTTTTCCCGTGATTTTCAAAGAACCACTGCTTGCAAAAATATGGAGTGTTATAACAGAATTAAGTATGTTTTATAAACAGCTTTGTTCGACGACGTTAAATGTAGATCGTATAAGTAAACTTCAAGCAGAAATCCCTGTACTTCTATGCAAACTGGAGAGAATATTTCCGCCTGGTTTTTTTAATGTAATGGAGCATTTACCTGTTCATCTTCCATCTGAAGTACTCCTTCGTGGTCCTGTGCAATATGGATGGATGTATCCGTTTGAGAGATAATTTAATTAATTTCGGTTTTTGTACCACCATATAAATTTTGATTAATTTTGTTTTAGGTACCTGAATCATTTGAAGAAAAAAATTAGACAAAAAGCATGAGTAGAAGGTTCGATTTGCTAATCGTACCTTGAAGAAGAAGCTTCATTTTTTTCTCACATTACTTTAATAACGATGTGAACTTATCGTTCATAAGTGTTCCCCGTAATGAAGAAACTATTGTGCAGGATTTTTCTCAAACAATGTTATCTATTTTTAGACAACATGAAAGACCTGTTGGAAAATGTGTCGAAATATGGTTAAATGATAGAGATTACCATGTGGCACACACATATGTTCTTCTAAATTGTGCTGAAGTTGCACCATTTGTCAGGTAATTATGAATTCATATATAATTCAATTATACATGTATATATTAATTATAAAGGAATATAATACATATTTGCAGCATATACGAATCACAACATCCATCTGGCGATCTCAGTAAACAATTTGCTGGATGGTTTTCAAACTACGTTGATGATACAGAAAACTGTGTTGTTGACGAAGGATTACGACATCTTGCTATCGGACCAAAACGAAATGTCAAGACTTATTCAATATTCTTTGTCAATGGATTTAAATTCAACACCAAAGATTACAGGGCTGAAAAATTAACATATAACAGTTGTGTATTTGTCAAAGGAAGTGATGATCCAGAGGAGCATATAAAAGATTTTTACGGCGTCTTAACACAAGTTTTAGAGTTGACATATTATATACAACCTGCAGAGAAAGTTTTTTTTATTCAAATGCAACTGGTTTAGCAATGTTCCTGGCTCTGGAATTAACGTGCACAAAGATTATAAGCTAATTGAAATAAGGCATACGTCGCATTACTATAAGTATGATCCTTTTGTATTATCTAAGCAAGCTTTACAAGTTTATTTTGCTCCATATCCGTCCTTAAAAAAAGATAAAGCAAACTGGTGGGCTGTTTTTAAAACGAAGGCAAGATATACGTTTGATGGAAATAATATTCCAGATGAAGCAACATATCAAGCGGATCTCGAGCCAAATACTGAAATAGTGATAACCGATGACATTGATGTAGGGTCGTTGACTGATGAATCGAATGTTTTAATAGATGCATTTGTAAGTACTGAAGAAAATGATATAGAGTACAAGACCAAGTCTGAATCAGAATATGACGAAGACTGATCATAGATGGCATTGCTTGTTGTATTAGTGTGAGCTATGTATTAACAATAATGACTATGTTCTGTAATATTGTGAGATATGCAATAATAATGATGACCATATATGATCTATATCATTCTGAGTTATGCATTATTCTTTTCATGTACGCTTTTTTCGATGATTATGTTCAGAGTATGCTTATGTAATGATTATCACTTGATTAATAATTATGCGATGATTATGCAATGATTAATGATTATGTGATATTGATTGATGATTATGTGATGCTTATGTTATCAGTGCTCTTTTCTAAGTAGTGTATGATATTATATATATGTTTGTCAGTTATGTATGATAGACGACGTGATCGACGTAGTACATCTCGGTCACCTTCACTTGAAGCAGGTCCGAGTACCTCTGAACCAGATCTCTGTCAAGTTGCGGAGATAGTTTCGAAAAGTGTTGGGTATGTATCAAACTTATTTGAATTATATTATATGAAATATATTGAATATATACATCAACATTTCTACAGAGGGTTCGAGGTGGAGCCGTCCGATTTCATTTTACAAGTATCGAAGGAGGCATACAAGAGTAGGATGTCTGGGTGTTGGCCTCAGTGGGATAACATCCCAACATATATAAAAAATGCAATATGGGCTGATCTTATGGTAAATACAATTTTGTAATATATAAGTATGCCTTATATGAAACCAAAAACAATATGCCATCATGCTTATGATATCACTTTTACGTATTTGGTTCTGCTGATTGTTTTTTAATTATACAATCTTTTTTACATAACACATGATAATTCAATATGTAGACAGCTGTACGTGTGGATCCGTAGGATATGGATGTTTTTGTAAATCATTAGAATAAAAAGATGCGAAAAAATTACAGAGAGACTCTGTCAAGGGCTAAGAGTTCAAGGAAAAAGCCAAGTTGGATGGAGAATGATATTTGGGCTGGATCCAACAGTATTGGAAATCTGAAGCATTCAAAGTAAGTTATATTGTCACTATATTTTTACATTTAAATGTGTTGAATTATTTTACTTAATAGTGTTTATAAATTAATAGGAATTGCCGGCAAGAAACAAGGCTAATAGGAACAAAAATCCTGCTTTACATCGTGGTGGCTCGAAATCCTTCCAACATCATAGGAGGGAATTGGTAAATAAATTAACCAATATTTATGTTATGCATGTATGTATTTACTAGTGTATCTTTACCATATATTCTATTCTTGTATGTAATCTATTCTTGCATATACTCATGTAAGTTATCAATATAATCTATTCTTGTATATATTCAGTGGGCAAAGTATGATAGGGAGCCCACAGCAGCTGAGGTTTTCAGAGTCACACATGCAGTGGAGCATACAAATGAGGATGGGAATGTTCCATATGATTGGTCAGACGACAAGGCTGCTTCTGTAATG
This sequence comes from Allium cepa, assembly GCA_030765085.1. Taxonomy (NCBI): domain Eukaryota; kingdom Viridiplantae; phylum Streptophyta; class Magnoliopsida; order Asparagales; family Amaryllidaceae; genus Allium; species Allium cepa. Next base: position 518,024,495 of record CM060941.1, read on the forward strand.
GTAAATATGTTTATTCCTATGATGAAAATATTTCATATTCATTTATTTCACAGTAAATAAGTAAATTGTATAACAATTGTGTCAAATATCTATTCGTGATTGTAGGAGAGATATAACACAGAGTATGCGCGAGCGATACAACCGAGTGGACGGGAGTTGCTTACGGTTGATGAATCTAATCAGATATGTGATTCAATCATTAAACCGACAAGTCGAAACAGGCGTTACAGTTTCGGAAATATGGTATGTACTCAACGTTTACACAGTAGAAACCCGTATGCCATGAACTTCTTATTCACTTGAGTTTATTACCAATAACTTGAGTTTTCTTATTGTTATTGTATGCCATGAACTTCTCATTCACTTGAATTTTTTCACAGGCTCTTAATTTACAAAGGTTATATAAGAGATCCATAGATGAGTAAGAGATTGCTCGGATGCAAACACAATTGGATGAGCTCAATGATTGGTTGAAGAGTCAGTTGGCGACGCAGATAGATGAGCGTATTGTTGTGTTCTATCAGGAGCATGGGTCAATGCCCGGGGAAGGAGGTGCAGATGATGATGATGATGATGCTTAGCTGGTTTGTTTTGATGGATACGCTATATATATGTGTGTGTGTGTGTGTACATATTATGATGGGTTTGACATTTGGTACTATGAATGTTGTGTTGATACTTAGTGTTTTGGTGGGTTTGGTTGTTGTGATTGATACTTGGACAATATGGTTTGGTTTGATGGATTTTCATATTTGGTTATGTTGATTTTCTTATATGATTTTGTAAATATATGTTAGAATATGTAATATTTGATGATTTGGTTGTGTTGATATTGATTATATGGTACGGTGGAATGGTATTATATGTGTGGAATGATGTAATTATATTATTTGGATTGATTGAGATTGAGGGTTGAAGGTGCTGCAAATTGGCTGGAAAAATATTCCAGGTTTGCAACGGCTAGCGACGGCCATTTGGTCAAAATAAGCGACGGCTAGCGACGGCCAATTTGCAACGGTTTGCATTAACAACCCGGGAAACCAACAACCCAACGGTTGCTTCCACATGGACACTTAGCCGTTACAAGTCATTGCAAAAAGAACAACGGAGTCGTCACTAAGGCTGTCGCTTTCTTTAATTGCAACGAGGTATTTTGCAACAACATTTAGCGATGGCTCGCGACGGCTAGCGACGGCCGCCAATGGCTTTTTGCCATCGCTAAGCAGTGTGTCTTTTGTAGTGAACTGAAAACATGACCGAAATGAAATTTTCGGATTTTCATCTTTTTATTTGACAAGCTATTATAAGTTGTAGTATCTTTTTTAAGTTTTAAAACAACTTTTATAATGTTAAAACACTTTTAATAGAAATGTGTAAATTAGTATAATAATAATAATAACAACAATAATTAATAAAGATAAGTTGTATATAAAGTTGAAAAGCATGAAAAGATGGATGTGGAATTTGAGTGGTACTTTGGGGGGGCTTGTGGGTTGATGCAAGAGTTGAATAATGGAATTTAAGGGTATTTTTGTCCTTGGAAATCCATTCATTTTAACTTTTTTTTCCTTTCCTTATAAATACACTCTAATCATTTCCATATTCCTTGTTTCATCTTCTTATCTCCAACTTCATTTCTTTTTAGTTCACTCAAGTAATTACCTCATTTCCATTTTCTGGTAATCTTGAATTCAAATAAACCAAAGGTCTAAAACAACTTCCTTCCGTACTACTTATACACTATATTCTAAAATAAATACATGAAAATGGTATTATTAGTTCTAGACTTGTGCATGGTACTGCATTTGGATTGAGTTAGGTGTGTTGTGTTTGTGTTTGTGCTGGAGGAGATATCGGTGCTGGGAGCTGACTGTGGAGGGAGGATGTTGATCTCGTCATTGCTATTGGGTTCAGATTTGTTACTAGCGTGTGGCGGCGGCATCAAGTTCATCGGGGTTGGGCTAGGAGGAAGGTTGAGGTATGGCAGAGGATCTAGTAGTGATCAACGGTAGTCAAGTGGTAAGAGGTGGCGGTTGTGGACCGATTAGGGTTTCAGTTATCTGGTTTCGTTTTGGGTTCGAATCACGGTGGCTGACAATATTTAGGTGCATCATGCAGGATATGGGAGACCTCGGAGGTAAGGCTGGGGACATGGGCCCTGATGGTAGCGACGGTGGGGTCCAACGGAGGCTGAAGTGACGGCTTTGAGGTGATCATCGAAGTAGATTTAAAAAACTGGGCGCATGATGTATATTTGGGAAAAATACCGTAGATGCCGGGTCGAAGATGCATATGGGCCTTAAGCCGTTGGTGAGGGTGCGTAAAATCCTTTTATAAATTGTTAATATTTTTTTTTTTTTACTCAAAGATAGCTTATCATAAATAAACTCAACCAAAAGCTGTCAACATGCCTGACAGGTAACCACAACATTCCCAAAAAGAAAACCAACACCGAGAACCCACAACATAGGATAAAATGAAACAACCAAAATGGAACCAATAGACACTAACGAGAAGCAGAGGCATAAAATCTCTGGCCTAGCCACACAACACACCCGATGAGCTTCTGGATACCACCGCCCATCCAACATCGTAATCGAGCTCCGGTAACGCCACCGCCCGACGACGATGTTGAGGGACCATAAATCAAAGAAAAGCAAGCTCATCCGCCGCCCCTCCAAGATAAACGGAAGTAACGGTCAACACCACCATAACTGTAAGACCGACAGAAGGAAGAGGATAATGAATTCCTTGAAGCAAACTCCATACAGAAGAGGAACAAAGAGGTAAGGACCACCCCAGAAAATCAAGAGCCTGTAAGCAATAGTCACACTGTTAGAAAACATTAATAAATTTATAAATTAGTTTGTTAGGTTTAAAATTGCATAACTTGCTCGTATAATATCCGTTTTACACACGGAGTTCTACGTTGTACTCGCATCGACGAATACAACGTCGTAGTGTAACTTATTGGTTAATATGAAATGTTTAAAAAATATGATATATTGAAAGGGATGGAAATTTAATTACGCTATTTTAAATAATAGCGCCTGTAAAGACCCACCTTTATGAATAGTTTACGACAGCAACCACACATGTCAACTTAAATCATTCTAAAGGGTGGATTGTTAATGGGGTTAATTAAGAAGAATTAGAACAGAAGAAGAAATAAACACAGAATCTCATAACGGAACGATAAAATAAAATAATCAAATAAACAGTTCATGAAGCTGTTTGTACAATATTTTTGATTATATTCAATACAACATTTATCAGAGTCATACATACATCAGAAATAAATAAATAATGCAGCAGACAACATGATGCAGGAATAATAATAGTAGCAGTATACCAAATCGTCATCTTCATCGTCTAGAATAAACCTTCAATAAGCTGAAAATCTCAGGACTGGCTCGAGCGTAATAAAAGGACAAAACACTCGAGTCATGACTAAAATATCCTTATGCAAGTTAAATCAATCTTAAATAAATATGAGTGTTACAGCGTCAGAGATGTTTACGGGATTTGACATCTCATATCCGGTGTCAACGTGCGTGAAATAACTCAAGAGATGTTGTGGTATTTTCCATCTCTTAAGGATCCGTCAAAATATTTATCTGTAGTAGAATACACTATATATATAATGTCTAATCAGTAAAATAAATATTAAAATAGCGTTAAGGCTTTACATTAATCCCCCTCAATGCGTTTTTAAGCATTGTCATATAATTTTCATATAAGACACTAGTTAAACGGTTGGTTAAGGATGCACCGTGATACGGCAACACTAAACCAAAATCGTATGGGTCTCGTTTAGGGATAAAAATATGACAAGGCGAGTGAGGTAATACCCAATGTAGGATACTAGCAGTTTACCTTTCCGGCTGGTGGTAACGCATCATAGCCATGATCACCCACCGCATCCAACACTTCCATAATCTGGAGAGTGCTCACAATGTAAATGATGGTAATTCGAAGAAGTGCGTCCGCTTAGGGTAGCTAGCCCACTTGGGCCGATATGGCTCCTATTTTAGTTATTTTAAATTGGCACAAGTGCCAGGGTTAATCCATCATCATTCTCTTTCTTCAAATCCAGTAAACAACGTCAAATCCAACCACTTCGTTCGGGATCATCACTCCACGTACATAATTGTTAAAGTGGTTCCGATATGGATAGAGAGTATGCCTATATCCGCCCCTAGTCTCTTTAACAATCAAATGTCGTTTTACACACCGGTTGGTACTTTTACATTTCGAAAATCGTTCATGCTTAATATCAAAATATCATATTCGCTTCAAAATCAAATCCATTTCGAAATCATCATATTTACCCAAAATATACCATTTTAATTCAAAATCATTTTCATCTTAGTATCACAATTTGATTCCAAAATGGTTTCAAATTTATATTTGGGTTATAACTTCATTTAACCATATTCGTATTTAAATCCATGATTTAAAATAAACATTTCCCCCTTGACCAGTTTGAATCTTTAAAAATAGTTTGAATAATTTTAAAATAGTTTAAATAATTAAAGTAGCTAAAACGGATTAAATGGTTAAAATAGTTAAAATAGTTTAAAATGGTTAAAATAGTTAAAATAATTTAAATGGTTAAAATAGTTTAATATAAAATAGTTTAAATATTAAAATGGTTTATAAAGAAAAATAATTTGGAAACCAAAATAATTTGTATACTTAAGAAGATAGCTTTTAAGTAGTCTTATATTAAATTATTTATTTGAAAATAGTTTCAAAGTCAAACCGGCTCAATTCCAACTTTCCAATTCAAATCAATTCAAATTTCTATTCGATCGATTCAATTTCGATTTTAATTCAAATCAATTTCAATTTCGATTCCAAATTAATTCAATCCCACTTTCAAATCCAATTAATCCAATCTCAATTTCAATTATATATCGATTTTCAAATATCAATTCAAAACATTTAAATCAAATTATCCTTTAATATTTAGTTTAGAATCCTAATCTTCAAATAAAATTCAATTCCGAGCTCAATTTCGAAATATCGTTTTTACATCACTTTCTCTTAGCAATATTTAAAGTTCGAATAAAAGTTCAATCCTTTAAAACAAATCAATTTATGAAATTCAATCCTATTCCAATTTTTAACTTCAAAATCTCAACTTCAATTATTTAACAATTTCTTTTAACCAAAATTTTATTTCAACATCTCAAACTCAAATTCGGGATTACTTCAATTTCTATAAATTTGATTTCTATTGCTTTTAAATCAAAACCATTTAAATAATTTCAAATCTAAAATTTTCAAAATCATTTAATTTAACCAATGCAGTGTCTGTATATAATTTTCTATCCTATGGCCAAGATCAGTTATTTCAATTTAATTTCAGGGATGGATATACATCACTTCAATCCAAATCACAGTTTCAAAGGTATACATCATTTTAGCCTATTTCTTTAATTATTCAAAATAATTTAATTTACAGTTCTATATACTGCAAATTAGGATGATGACAAACTACATATAAAAACAAATAACATCCAACCATCCAAATATTAATGAATGTGCATCTATCACAATCAATCATACAAACAGATACTATGATTCATGGCAATTCATAGTTATCAATATCAGGTAATTTAATTGCAATTCAATTCCAATTTCAATTCGACCGTCCATTTTAATTTTTAACGGTAAATTCAATGATAATCTAGATGACAATTAAATTTATCAAACAAAGACCAATAAAAATCATATCACTTCAAAATATCAAATTTAACTGGCAAGAGAATATTCTAGTACGTTGTGAGCGTCATAAAACACTAACCTTAAGTTTTTAATTTTAAATCAAATCGAACGATGCTCGATTTAACAAAAAAAATTAGTTAGCGCCAAACGTCTCCAAATATGCACTGCATCGTAGCTCTCATCTTTGCGATTCCGCCGTCGCCAGTTTCATCTAATTCCGACCTTGTACGCATGAGATATGAGTTGTTAAAGTTTTAATCCAATTTAAATAAACAAATTCTTTTTTTGTACCAAACTAAATCACGGCTGTTGCTATCAAGGAAAAGATCTGGGCCGCTTGCATTCTTCTTCCTCACGTACGTATGCCAGGCTCTTCACGAACTCAAGAAACCCATGCTCCAATCCCTAATTCGAACGCCACTCCTTCCTCCATCATCCAGCACTCGATCTAGGACCACCAAATCGAAGCTCTATGCGAGCACTACCTTCGACCAGAACCGAGATGAACTCGGCCTCTCCTGGGCTGTGAAATTCACACACGAAAGGATGATGTACGCGACTCAATTTCATCGCTATCGGTGAACGATAGACCGTCACAACCGTATGGATAGGAAGCTCTCATCGGGCTCTATGATTGTTTAGTTGGAAGATTTCGATAAAAATGGAAGGATCGAGTTGAAATTGTCGAAGAAGATCGCCTCATTTCAGCCGTTGAAACCAGTAACGGCGGCTTGAACGATGACCCTAAGATTTCACTGTGCGTGGTGTATATACACACGTATAACGAATTATTTTAATATTAATCTCACAAATTTCATGGTTTTTCCATCGAACTCCAAACAACACATGCCGCCATGCGTTTATAATACTTTAGTCCTATACTGAACACAATATAACATGTTTTAGGGCCTAATTCGATCATTTGGAGAAGATAGCTTTTTGAACCCAATTTAAATATTGAATTTTCGATATTAATTTCAACGTGCTTATATCTCGTACGACCAAACAATAACTCCAAATGCTACATAATTTGAAATTCGATAATAACACACTATTACGGACCCAATGCAACTAGTTTCGTCGAATTCCGAGACTGTGCCCCGGATCGCTATTTTGGCGTCTCGATTATAATATAAAATTTTCAATTTCTAATTATTCAGTTTTGAACCCAATTTTAAGTGCTAACAAGCTTCATTGTTGTTTAACTAAAATTTACATCAATTTTCGGTTTCATCTTCAACCATATATATCTAGAATTCGATTATTCAAATATTTGCAATATTAAATTTAAACAATTTTGATTATTCAATAAATCACTATCTTTTGAAATATATTTGAAATCAACTTATAAGACTTAACTTTTAAAACAAATTCAAATTGCAGAACAACTATATTCCATTTTACAGTTATTCAATTCTTGTTATTCAATTATTCAATTAATTTCAAATATTGGATCTAAAGAGTTTAATAGTTCAATATTCGACAAATTTCTATATTGGACTTTAAATGAATTTTCCTTATCAATCAATTACCTTATTTGCATCTATTAAATTCAGGATTATTATTTAATCCATCTAGTGATGGTAAACTCATTCAATAAGTAGCATTTATGTTCAATACTGTTACTACTTAAATCTTTGATATTCAAAATTTTATTTCTATCTAAATAATTCACAATTATTATTCAACTTCAGCTGTTGATCAAGAACCCAGTTAATATATATAATTTCATTTCAATTCATTAATAATTAACTTAGACAAATATTGTTGCAATTCATTCTAGTTATTATTATCATAAATAAATCACAAATTTTTAATTCTTTCAACATTAAATCACGAAATCTTATTAAATTAACTATTTTAATTATCAAAAATTTACGGGTCGTTACACTCTCCCCCACTCAAAACTTTTCGTCTTTGAAAAGGAAAAAGAAGGAAAAAGAAACTAAGTAATCAATATATCTTATTCAAAATATTAAATATATAAAAAGATTAATTTACATAATTAGATACTTTAAATAAAATATATTGATTCATAAACCATTAAATCCTTTAACATTCAAGTTAACAAAAATTTGGAAAACATTTCATAAAATTTCCAAGTCCAAAATTTATGAAAAATTTCGGTAGAGTCTCCTTTACGCGGCTTGATCGGTACAGCTACAAAATGCCTCTACAGTCCCCAAACCATTAAAAGAAACCAAAAGCCAAGTGGCTCAATCAAATCACCAAATACAATGACAAAATAAACACATACCGTTTTGCCAGGAAATCCAAATTTGCTTGATTTAAATATCTGCATCTTATTTACCAGTGATATCCAATCATATAATTTAAGATCATTTTATAATTTGCATTTTCTATTTCCAATATTTGTTTTATTTAAGACCGCATGATGTACATATATCATTCGTATGCAATATCAAATCTGATCACTACTCGACCACACAATTTCACTTCCAAACTAGTATCGTTCACACGTATCTCTAGTGCGGACTTGGACTTGGTTCCTTGATCAGAAACCGTCATTCTTCTTGCATAGCCATATACTATGATAGAGGATTTCAGAATCAAATCAATCCATATCCAGGATTCGCCGTATAGAATCGAGTGGAAAATCCTAACTCAGATCGATATAAATTATCTCAAAATTCGATGCTAGAATCCGGATCAAATCATTATGCGAATAAAATAATATATGTACAACTTATGTATTCACTTTCAATAGATTTTTATCCAATTCGTCTATATTAAATTATTTTACTTATCTACGTTTCATTTATAATTAATTATTCACAATGCATTATTCATATCCCTTATTTACTTAGTATATCCATTTCTTTACATAGCATATTGTTCAATATTATCATTTCTTAAACATCATCCTATAGAATTTGCTTACTCAAGTTCAGTTTTAAACATTATATACAATTTAATTAAATCCAATTTCCTTTTCCATTGATTCTTACCTGTACCAAATTCTTTTGCTTACATTTACTTCATTTTCTTAATTTCAGTTAAATAAAAAATTTATCCATGAAACATTTTATTAATCATCACTGTAGTTTATAATCATTCTATAAAAGTCATATGTAAGTAGTTGGACTTTATCTAAGTATATAATTATCTCAAAGTCATAAATTCAATTTCGCAATTCCATTGCAAATTTATATTTGATTCTACAACAAACTTATAAAGATATTATTTGATTGATTTGTCAGTTTTCTTAAGTTCCACTTACTTATTTCATTTAGTCATTCATCATTTCATAATATACTTAAGTATACAATACTTACTATTACAACTAAATATCCATTTACATACCTTTTGATTATTTTTAAGTTTGTCTACTTGTATAATATCCCATTACATATCCAAATCATCTTTATAACTTTTATTATTCGGTAAGCCTTATTATATGTTATTAGAATGCAACTTGGTATTATACAAATTAACCTGACTCATTTTACTTAATTAGAATGTTCACTATTTTAATTTGTTTAAATTTCCTTTACTTTTAATTTACTTTAAAGTTTCTTAAATATTTAGCTTAGATAGCTTAGTTCTCTTATATTATAAGTTCATGTTATACTAATATTTCATTTCATTCAAATAATTTGAATATTATTAATTAACAGAACTTAAAAATTTAAATGCCCGTTTCATTTCAAATCATTTGAAATAAATATATACACTTATATCTTTTATATATCAAAGTTTTGGAGTTTAAACCAAAATCCATTTATTAAAACAATTTTGAAGCAAAGTTTCTTCGATGTCTCCCCCACTTTAAGACTCAAAAATGAACGCTGATGATGCTGTGAAGTCATCGCCAAAATTATTTTCCAATGGCAGAAGAAGGGAGTGCTGAATTCATTCCCTTTAAAAAATCTTTCTGATATTTTCCGTAAATATTTTTCAACTAATATCACTATATATTTTTCTTCAAAGCTTTGAACACCATTTTCAAAATCCCTAGGTCACAAATTCAAAACTTCTCAATTTAAATCCATTTTTAATTATCAGTCACATTTATAAATTTGAGTTTCTTAAAACATTTCACAAATGTTTTACCATTGTTTATTTTATAATAAAAATCTTTTATTAAGGCACAACACCTAATAAATGATAATAATCAGTATTACCATTCCTAAGAACCAAACACCTTTTATATACTATAATGATTTTCTGTAAACTATTCCTTTATATGTAAATGTAATCAGGGTAAAATTATTTTATTTACCCAGTTTCAAAACAATACTATGTTGAATTGTTCTGTTCAAGTGTTTAGAGATCCCTATCAACAATGTTAATTACTCGTATTGACCAGAATCCATAAGCCACTCAACAAATCAACCAACACAGTATAAAACAATTTTTTTTATATTCACTAACAAATACGCGCTCATATCTATTAATACACTCAGACTCATTCTATGGTACTACTAACCTAATCTCTAATGAGTCAAACCCCCACAAAGCTATGGTTATCGCTAAACCAAAGCTATGATATCAACTGTAACGACCCACCTTTATAGACAGTTTAAATCCACAATAAACCACACATGCCAACTCAAACCATTCAAAAGGGTGGATTGTTAATGGGGTTAATTAAGAAGAATTAGAACAGAAGAAGAAACAAATGCAGAATCTCACAGTGGAACAATGAAATATTATAATCAAATAAATAGTTCATGAAGTTGTTTATACAATATTTTTGATTGTATTCAATACAACATATATCAAAGTTATACATACATCAGAAATAAATAAATAATGCAATAGACAAAATGACGCAGGAATAATAATAGTAGTAGTATACCAAATCTTCATCTTCATCCTCCATAATAAATCTTCAATAAGCTGAAAAACTCAGGAGTGACCCGAGCGTAATGAAAGGACAAAACATTCAAGTCAGGACTCAAATATCCTTAGGAAAGTTAAATCAATCGTAAATAAATATGAGTGTAACAGCATCAGAGATGTTTACGGGATTTGACATCTCCTATCCAGTGTCAACGTGCGTGCAATAACTCAAGAGATGTCACGGGATTTTCCTTCTCTTCAGGATCCGTCAAAATATTTATATGTAGTACAATACGCTATATATATAATGTCTAATCAATAAAATAAATATTAAAATAGTGTTAAGGCTTTACATTAATCTCCCTTAACGCGTTTTTAAGCATTGTCATACAGTTTGCATATAAAACACCAGTTAAACGGTCAGTGGATAGGGATGCGCCGTGATATGACAACAATAAACCAAAATCGTATGAGTCTCATTTAGGGATAAAAGTATCATAAGGCATGTGAGGCAATGTCCAAGGTAGGATACTACTAGTTTAGCCTTCCAAGCTGGTGGTAACACATCATAGCCACGATCGTCCACCTTATCTAACACTCCCATAATCCATAGGGTGCGCATCAATCAATCACAATGTAAATGATGGTAATTCGAAGAAGCGCGTACGCTTGGGGTAGCCAGCCCACTTGGCCGGTACGGCTCCTCTTTTAGTCATTTTAAATTAGCACAAGTGTCAGGCTAAACCATCATCTTTCTCTTTCTTCAAATCTAGCAAACGACGCCAAATCCAACCACTTCATTCTGGATCATCACTCCACGTACATAGTTGTTAAAGTGCTTCTGGTATCGACAGATAGTATGCCCATATCCGACCCCGGTCTCTTTAAAAACTAAACGTCATTTTACATACCGGTTGGTACTTTTACACTTCAAAAACCGTTCATACTTGATACCAAAATATCATATTCGCTTCGAAGTCAAATCCATTTCGAAATCATCATATTTACCCAAAATATACCATTTCAATTCAAAATCACTTTCATCTCAATATCGCAATTTCGATTCTTGAAAATAGTTTGAATAGTTTTAAATAGTTTAAATAAGTAAAATAGCTAAAACAGTTCAAATGGTTAAAATAGTTAAAATAGTTTAAAATGGTTAAAATAGTTAAAATAGCTTAAATGGTTAAAATAGTTTATTATATAAAATAGTTTAAATATTAAAATGGTTTATAAAGAAAAATAATTTGGAAACCAAAATAATTTGTATACTTAAGAAAATAGCTTTTATATAGTTTTATATTAAATTATTTATTTAGAAATAGTTTCAAAGTCAAACCGGTCCAATTTCAACTTCCCAATACAAAGCAATTCAAATTTCCATTCAATCGATTCAATTTCGATTTTAATTCAAATCAATTTCAACTTTGATTTCAAAATAACTCAATCCCACCTTTCAAATCTAATTAATTCAATGTCAATTTCAATTTTATATCGATTTCGAGCTCGATTTTCAAATATCAATTCAAAATATTTCAATCAAATTATCCTTCAATATTCAGTTTAAAATCCCAATCTTCAAATAAAATTCAATTTCGAGCTCAATTTGAAATATCATTTTTACATCACTTTCACTTAGGAATATTTAAAGTTTGAATAAGAGTTCAATCCTTTAAAACAAATCAATTTATGAAATTCAATTATATTCCAATTTTTAACTACAAAATCTCAACTTCAATTATTTAACAATTTCTTTTAACTAAAATTTTATTTCAACAATTCAAACTCATTCAGGATTAATTCGATTTCCACAAATTTGATTTCTATTTCTTTTAAATCAAAACCATTTAAATAATTTCAAATCTAAGATTTTCAAAATCATTTAATTTAACCAATCCAGTGTTCGTGTATAATTTTCTATCCTATGGCCAATGGATCAGTTATTTCAATTTAATTTCAGGGATGGATATATATCATTTCAATCCAAATCAAAGTGTCATAGGCATATATCATTTCAACCTATTTCTTAATTTATTCAAAAGAATTTAATTCACGGTTGTATATACTGTAAATAAATTACAGGATGATAATGAGCTATATATGAAAACAAATAACATCTAACCATCCAAATATTAATCAATTTGCATCCATCACAATCAATCATACAAACGGACACTATAATTCATGGCAATTCATAATTATCAATATCAGATAATTTAATTTCAGTTAAATTCCAATTTCAATTCGACTGTCAATTTTAATTTTTAACGGTAAACTAAATGACAATCTAGATGGCAATTAAATTTATCAAACAAAGATCAATAAAAATTATGTCACTTCATAATATCAAATTTAACTAGCATGAAAATATTCTAGTACGTTATGAGCGTTATAAAACACTCACCTTGAATTTTCAATTTTAAATCAAATCGAACGACGTTCGATTTAACCAAAAAAATTAGTTAGCTCTAAATGTCTCCAAATCTGCACTACAGCGTAGTTCTCATCTCTGCGATTCCGGCTCGCTAGTTTCATCTGATTCTGACCTCGTACGCATGAGATATGAGTTGTTAAAGTTTTAATACAATTTAAATAAACAGTTTATTTTTTTATACCAAACTAAATCAGCGCCGTTGCTATCAGGGAAAAGATATGGGCCACTTGCATTCTTCTTCCTCACATACGTATGCCAGGCTCTTCACGAACTCAAGAAACCCATGCTCTAATCTCTAATTCGAACGCCACTCCTTCCTCCATCATCCAACACTCGATCCAGGACCTCCAAATTGAAGCTCTATGCGAGCACTACCTTCGGCCATAACCGAGATGAACTCGACCTCTCCTGGGTTGTGAAATTCGCACACAAAAGGATGACGAATGCAGCTCGATTTTGTCACCATCAGTGAATGATAGACCATCACAACCGTATGGATGGGAAGCTCTCATCAAGCTCTACAACTTTTTAGTTGGAAGATTTGGATAAAAATGGAAAGATCGAGTTGAAATTGTCAAAGAAGATCGCCTCAATTCGGCCATTGAAAACAATAATGGTGGCTCGAACGATAACCCTAGGGTTTCACTATGCTTGGTGTATATATAAACGTATAAAGAATTATTTTAATATTAATCTCATAAATTTAATGATTTTTCGAACGAACTCCAAACGACACATGCCGCCAGACGTTTATAATGTTTTACTAAAAAATTCCGAATACAATGGAACATGTTTCAGGGCCTAATTCGATCGTAGGGAGATGATAGCTTTTGAACCCAATTAAAATATTGAATTTTCGATATTAATTTCAACGCGTTTATATTTCGTATGACTAAACAATAATTCCAAACTCTATGAAATTTGAAATCCGATAATAACACACTGTTACGGATCCAATGTAACTGGTTTCGTCGACTTCCGAGACTGTACCGTAGATCGCTATTTTAACGTCTCGATCATAATATAAAATTTCCAATTTCTAATTATTTAGTTTTGAACCTAATTTTAGGTGTTAACAAGCTTCATTGTTGTTTAAATAAAATTTACATCAATTTCCGATTTCATTTTCAATCATATTATATCTAGAATTCAATTATTCAAATATTTGCAATATTAAATTTAAACAATTTTGATTATTCAATAAATCACTGTCTTTTGAAATATATTTGAAATGAACTTATAAGACTTAACTTTTAAAACAAATTCAAATTCTAGAACAACTATATTACATTTTACAATAATTCAATGCCCTTTACTCAATTATTCAATTAATTTCAAATATTGAAATTAAACAGCTTAATTGTTCAAAACTCGACAAATTCCTATATTGGATTTTCAATCAATTACCTAATTTACATCTATTAAATTCAGCATTATTATTTAATCCAACTATTGATGGTAAACTCATTCAATAAGTAGCATTGATTTTCAATATTGTTACTACTTAAATCTTCGATATTAGTCCATTTCAAAATTTTATTTCTATCTCAATAATTCACAATTATTATTCAACTTTAGTTGTTGATCAAGAACCCAGCTAATATATATATATATATATATAATTTCATTTCAATTCATTAATAATTAACTTAGATAAATATTTTTGCAATTCATTCTAGTTATTATTATCATAAATAAATTATAAATTTTTAATTCTTCTTACATTAAATCACGAAATCTTATTAAGTTAACTATTTTAATTATCGAAAATTTACGGGTCATTACAGCGTCGTTAAATTACCATACCTTAATTAGTGATATTTATTTGGCCAAATAAAACCTGTTAAGTTAAATTGTATTGAATGGATTATCATGGATATCTATAGAGTAGAATAAATCCCCATTTTCTTTTTGCTAAGCAAAAAGTTGTTTTATAATGTGTATTAATTAGTACGGATTGATTGATAAATTAGCTATTAATTGTTAATTATTGAGTGTCAGAAGCTTGGTAGCCTGACCGTATTGAATATAACATCGATATATGAACCCCTTTGTGATATAAAAATAAATGGCTACTTGCGTAACTATCATTGTGGTTGCTAAGCCTCAAATATGATCAACGTTTGAAGTTTACCAATTTATTAATTGAAATTGTTTTAAAGATTAATTATATTTCATTTTAACATTATTTTAAAATTAAGTATGTTTTAGTTAATAATGTTTTAAAGTTAAATATATTTTATTTATTAATGTTTTAAAAGTTAATTATATTTTAATAGTGTTTAAAGTTAATTACTATTTTATTAGTGGTATTTTAGTGTTATTTATATTTTATTAAGAGCGTTATCAAGTTTATTAAATTACTTTAATTAATGAGGTTTAAGTTAAGTAATTATATTATTAATGTTGTTTAAAATTAATCAATTATTTATTTAAGGTGTTTTAAAGATTGATTATTTATTCTATTAAAAATACTTTAGTTAATTAATTATTTTAATAAAATGGTTTAAGGTAGATTAATTATATCAATCAAAGTGGTTTACGTTAATTTATTAAATAATGAGGTTTGCGTTGATTGTTTTGATTTATGAGGTAAAGTTAATTGATTAATCATTTACTAATGGTATTTTAGTTAACTAATTATTTAATTAATAGGTTTTAAGGTTAATTTATTGGTGTAACAATGATGTTTAAAATGAATTAAATGGTGTAATTAATTGTTTAAGTTAATAAAGTGATTCATTTAGAAGTATTTATAAATATTATTTTATAAATGGAGATGGTTATAAAAGATATTTTATAAATAAATATAATTAGTAAAGATTTAAAAATGATATTTTATAAATAAAGGGAATGTAGTTTAAATGTTATTAAATTAAAAAACAAGTTTAATGGTTATAACCCATATAGCTATAGTAGCTATGGATGCGGTTTTCAAAAACTCTCCAATTTCTTTACATTGAAAAGTGTTATCTACCTTAGACATTCGGGAACTACTTTCAAGTATGATTTGTAAAAGTAATAAAATCAATTTGAGAAGAGTTTGGAATTTATGAATATATTTTAATAATTATCTGGTGATTGTTTTAAAGAAATGTTTTTGAATAAGAGAAAGAAGATTATAAATAAATATGAGATTTATCAAAGGAGTCTTATGTATAATTTTAGTGATTTATAAGTTGTTTTCTTAAATAAAAGAATATATTTGTAAATGTTATTTCCGTAGAAGAAGTTTTATAAATATGGAAGAAACTTATAAATGAAGATTTTAAATTAGATAGAAGGAGTTTTTAAGGGAATTCGATTAACGGGATTTGTAAAAAGTATTAGTAAATATGGGATGGTTTTGTAAAAGGGATAATTGTTTAGGGTTTATCGTAAACAATGTCTTAAATGACAGTTGTATTGACCCAATCTAATATGATTTGGAAAATCTGATATCTTTCTAGGTTTGTAAATATATTTATTCCAATAATATAAGTATATAGTTATATTTTATAAGTACTGAAAAATAGAGTTTTGTGAACATACTTATTCCATTGAGATAAGCATATTGAGATGGTTTCCAAGTATTTACAAAATATTATAATTAATAAAATATTAATTAAAGAGGCTTAGTGGTTGTTTATGGCCTTATGCGTGTTTAGTTTCCTATGAAATTAAATTCTAATTTGTTTGTTTATTTTTATAGTTAAATAACCGACTATCAAAACCTTGGCCCAGATAATCCTTTTAAATTTTGATGGTAGGGGAGCAAATCCCTACTTATACCAAGGATATAACTCTAGAAATATATAGGAAAAACACGTGAGTTATATGTAATAGTGATCTTAGATGATGTTGTACTATGTGCATAATTCTCGTTTGTTCTCCTAGGACAATGACAAGGAGAACCATCCACTTAAATGGTTAGGGAATGATCCTGCTCTTATCTTGTATGTTTATTTTCAAAAGAACCGGAGTTGAATTTACCGGAAACTGTCGAATGTTGGTTTGAAGAGACTGGGATCTGATAAGTATGGATTATCCGAAAACTACTTCGATCCAACTCAAACGACGTACTGAAGACAACTTGAAAATAATGCAATCGAAGATAAAGCTCTTTAAAGTGCAAGACTACTTGCTACTAACCCTAAGAATGATTCAGAAATGGATGTAGTAGAAGTTGTACCTTCGGTTCGTTCGTATCCTAAACAACTTGTATGGATGAATGTTGACACTACATTGCAACCTAGAGGGCAGTATTAGCATTCCAAGTGGGATTTCTACTCAAAAAGTAAAAACGTAGCCTCTGGCCTCATCAAATCAGGAATGACTAAAAAAGGGGATGAAGCAGGGCTATATGAGTCGCACCCATTAGGATATGATCATCACTTTTCTAGATCACTATTATGGATTCGGTTGTGTTTGGGAGCTCGAAAGGTTAGAAAGTAACCTAGGTGGTGACATATTTGGTACTATCCATTAAGTGGAAGGACAGCTTTATGCAACAGGCGTATAAGATGTTCTTTCTGACTCCGGGTGAAATTTATATAGAGGTGTACCATTTAGAAAGTAGTCCCTTACATTGTCATCGTCTGGAATCCATTCTCCAATACATGCCTTTTCGATTTTAGATGTACACCTATTATGGTGGAATTTAATTAATGTAAAAAATTCGGCTATGATTAATATTTATTTTTCTTAGACGTTATTATAATATCACTAGATTTTGATAAGATTTGTCTGGTTATCGTAAGGCAAAAACCCGTCCGTGTTTATGAGCAGCGTGGTCTTGCGAGATATCTTTATTTCAAAAGATTTTATAATGTAGTGTAATCAATTTGATTGTGTTTCCCATGCTGGTTTTACCAGACTGACCCAGGCATTGTTTTCCTATAATGCTCGGGTCGGCCGAGAATATTTTTCAGATTTAGCTGGACACTTTGGAGCTTTAGGGACATGTTGTATCTTCCAAGATGCATTTCTGTTTCTATTTCTGCTGCATTGTTATTTTTCTGTATCTATCTGCGTATTGTAAGGACAAGTTATTATAACTGTCCAGTGGCTGATAAAATGTTAGTATTGTGCTCTGATTGATTTATGTATATTAAAGTTCATTTTTCCTTTTGGTAAAAGTAATTTGTATATTATATGTCACGTTTTGTGAGATTTTGTTCTGTCTTTTATTTCGCCCCAATAATCTTTCTTTTTGGCACTTGGATATTTGGCACGTTAATACCATGGATGTATTAGTATTGACTTCTAAGAATCGAAAAGGCGGGTTGTTATATATCGTATTTCTATAAAGTTGTTCTCATTTATGGAAAGAGTTTATATGCAAATAATGTTGAAATGGTATAATTAGGTTTTGTATAATTAAAGTTGTTATAGATTTCTCCTTGTAGTATATTGTTTGCATGCAATTTTCATTAGGGGAAAAGTCTGTAACAATCCTATTTCTACATCATTGATTAAATAAATTTTATACTAAAATAAAATTGTTTAACTTGATTTTAGATTATTATTATTTTGAAAATAAAATCTTATTTATTTGAACTCTATGTAACGAATGATTTCGTTTTAATAAATTGAATTAAATTACTAAATACTTTTCAATAATTTGTTGAGTTGAATAAAATGTTTCAAATAGCAAATATTTTTGAAGTATAAACTAAAATATGAACCGGACTGGAATAAATTTAAAAGAAAATAAATAATAATTGTTGATATCAAAAGGAAAGAAGAATTAATTAATTTAAACATGCCCACTTCTCTCATTTTCTAGAACACTCTTCCCATCTCTAATTCAGGCTTGTCCCTCTTTCATTTTGAGGAAAGCCCTAATCACGGCTAAAAAGAAAAGTTCTGGTTCCTTGAAGAAAAAAGTCAATGTGCAGAGGCATTTGGCCTGGACAAGGTTGATATCCATATAGAGCGAGGAGCCTGCGATGACGGCAATGGCAGGGTTCGTGATTAGCGTCTGCGAACGATACAAATTGGGCAAGCACTCTTACTCATATGGGTATGAGGTGATCGTGATGATGAGTGATTTTAGTATGGCCAAGATTTAGCAAGTAGGTGCTGCTGGAGGTGATTGATTTCAGGTGATGGGGTGGAGGTTAGTTAGAAGTGGAGATAATGAAGATGAAGCATGAAAACATGAACGCGATTGCTTATATTCTTGGTTGGATTTTTGGCGATTTAATTTCAAACTCGCAACTATATCTAATTTTATTGCTTGCTATTTTAAATAATCATCTCGATAGTGATTGAAATTTATTGGGTAAATTAGATAAGATTATATTAAAATATTTTGTGGGATGAATTGTCGATGGTTGAATTGATTTGTTGAAGTAATTATTGATTATAAAATTTGGAATCATTCTAAAACAAAATATAATATTATGCTATTCTATAAATTATATTAGGAAAATAATAATATTGCTTAAGAGATTCTTTTATAAAGGTTATTAAGTGATAGTCTCTATTATTTCTTAAATTGAAAATTTGAAAGAAACTGTTATATTCTCGACTGGTTTGGATATTAAGTGCGGACTTTGAATTATATTTATGGTTAGAAATAAATATAATACATTTTAAAGTGCGTGTGTGTCTATATATTATGAAATAATAATTAATTGCAGAAAACTATGGTAAAAATCCTATAAGTCTATTTGATTTAAAAATCGATCTTTAAATATTTTATATAAATATTTCACTGTTTGTTTTAACTATTTAAAGAAGAATTTTTATGAGCCTTATTATCATGGAAATGTTTGAATTAAAATTAGGATTTATGTACGATTCCTCATATCTTATAAAGCATTTGATATTATGGGTGATTCACCATTGAGTTGATTTGATTGATAAATTTAGTATGATACAGAAATGACATCCTTGATATGATTATATTGTATTTCCTTTCTATGTCATGAGAAATCTAAATAAATGGATAAGTAATACCGATTGGATGGTGCATTCCGTAATATTTTTTTGGGTCATTCATTCGACTTGTCATATAGAGATATCTACTATGGATTGAGTGTAGTTTATGGGCGTTGAATAATTATTCGAGTAACATGCGATGGAATGGGATGCTGCTATGTTATTTGTTTGATTATTGTTGTAAATATCACTCAAAAGGGGATTACCTCATGGGTCCATGTGATACTCCGTAAGGAGTATCGTATTGTTAGATATTGACTTATGAGAGCCGCATGTTGACTGATTATTGCGGATATGCATAGCCATAGGATATGAGCACTACATGGCCATCCAAATTGTTTCCAGCTTCCTTTATTTTTGAGAGTGAACTGGATTGGCCAGTATCCACCCCGGTGGCCTAATCGTGGGGTCGCACCTAGATCTGCAACACCATTATTATATATCAAAGACTATAGGAATAAATGGTTGCTCTATGGTTGGCAAGTAGACCTGTGTTCTTGGAGCAGGCTTCGGTAGGTTGGCCATCAATCTTCTTTAAAATTCATGGTATATGTGTATGTAGTGGATTAGCATATATGTCTCTTTTCAATAATGAGTTGACTGGACTAGAAGCTTGTTGAGTTAGACTGTAGTCAAACCTCGTATATCCACACTTTTGATTTAGTGTTCAAAAGATTGCCTAATTTATTGATTATGATTTATTATTTTCATGATTTGTATGATAATGGACATCATTTGGATGATTTGATGAGCTATCTGACATTATCTATTAATTATATGATTTTATGATATTATATTAGGGCATTGTTGTGTATTAGCCCCATTTACTGGATGGTTTCATTTTCCTATGATGGTAATTTATATTATGAGATATTTGGCCATTACCATGTTATTTCCCGATTATAGTTGAGGATATCTCGTTATTGTTTATAGATTTGATAGTTATTCCAAGATATGGATGATTCACCCATATGATGTTGTTTTATGCTAATTCAAATTTAATGTGTTTTATATTGGTGGTGAGACCTTTATGTGTGTTCTAAGAGTGTTTCTATTAAGGTGCTATTATTAGTATGCCATCAATATTATATTATGTATATTTATATCTATATATGTATTAATCCATATAGTTAGATATAGTCGGACCGTGTGTTATTTAGATAATACTCTAGTCAATCTGAGATATTTCAGGCACAGGGACAATGAGACTAGCATGTATTTTCTTGGCTTAGAGAAAGATAGATATTCAACATTGTTGTGTATTATTTTGTATTGGATTGACTCGTGTATGTATTTGATAATGAGATGTATATCATACCTCGTTTATTTTATGTGTATTATATCTTCTCTTTGCGACTAACTTTGTGAACTTAGGTATTTGCTATATATATTATGTATTATTCTATCCTAGAGGCATATGTGTTTATTTCTTTATCTGATAATGTGTATATATAGGTATATTATTTATTCGCTGTTTTAATACATACAAGAGTAACCCAAGAGAATATTCACGTGTATACCCCATATTGCATTATTCTCTATATTATCTTAAAGTATTACCTAGTAATCCTCTTGGATAATGTGGGTATAGAGGTAGATTGTTTACAACTAATAAATAAGGCTAATCCACTACTTTAATCATTATAGCCAAATATACTACTATCTTCTCTTAGTCCAAATCTCGTAATTGTATTCTCAAATCTTAGTGTATACTTTCTTTATCTTTTTTTTCCTTTCATGCGGGTGTACTCTAAAACTCGCAAATATACTTTGATATCCCATTTCCTTAATGGTCTTCGCACATGTTTAATGATACATTTCTTGGCTTATGCCAATATTACATATATCTAACAGGGGTTCGCTATTGCTATTCTATGAGCATTCATTATTATTTTATTCATAGCCTTAACTTTTATCCCGTCTTACCTAGGCAATCACCCCTATCTACTCCATAGTAAAAAAATTGTTTGGTTTTCACCACTTTTTCTAAAATTAAAATTCATAGTTATAATGTAATTGATCCCAAAACTTTTATATTTAAAATACAAACCCAGATTTTTTTTTATTAAGTTCAAAAATAACTTGGTGTCATAACTTTTAAAACTATAATTTAGGATTTTTGAATTAATCTTATCCATCAAGTCTAGCAATTTAGTTTAAAACGTTCCTTTCCTTTTCCTTCAAATTAAATTTTCCTCCAAAACCTTTTCATAACAAAGAAATTTCTTCTTAAAAGGAGGGATTTTTAACTCAAACTATTTACTAAGTTTTGTCTTTATATACTAATTGTTATACCAAACCATATTCTTCAAAAATGCACTTTACAGTGCTTATAAAACATCATTTGTTACTTTTATTAAAAACTAGAGTAGACCAGGACAACTTCCATCCTATTATTTTCCTAATACTCTTGCTTCTTCCACTTTCAAACTTAGCAGAGGTTATAATAGCATATAAAGGGGAATTATAAAAAGGCGTGTATAATTACTGCACATATTTGTGGAACCTATCCACTTTCTTTCTTTTAATTTCCTATATTGTCTCTAATTACTAATATTATTTTATATAAGTTTCTAACATTGTTTCTATTTATATTTCATAATTTTACTACTATTTAACTTTCGTCTACCTAAACCGCTCTTATTTAAATGGCTCTTCATTATATATCTTTTCCCTAAATTGATTCTTTTCTTTATTGAACTATCGTAACGCGTTCACATATTCTTTATTTTTGGGTTCTGATCTTCTTTCCCCTTTCAATTTACAACATTTGAAACAAGTACCACTTCATATTATCCACTCTTGAAAATAATTTTACAACTTAAAATTAATTATTTCAGAACAATCAACGAGCTTTATTTGATCTACTATTTTTTTCAAGCAAATAAGTGTTCATAATAAAAATCCATCTACTATAATTTTTGCTTTTGACTAAATTTTAATTTCTACTCAAAATTTTTATTTAAATAAGTTGTAGATATTTTATTTCTTTGAAAATTTAATATTTACTTACTTTTCCAAAATAAATTTTCTCTACTTTTAAGTAAATCTCCTTAAAATCATTTCAAATACTATTTCTTTTTCAAACTTTTAAATAAGTCCCTTGAAATTCATTTAAAATATATTGTTTATATATTTTCTTAAATCTTTTTGTACTACATTCTTTTATGTGGGGTCCGACTCAGAGTGGTTTTACTTGTCCTATCCTTTGGACTTTTCTACTCTTTCTTTACTTAATGGCTTATCATTTTCTAGAATATTAAAATCCAGTTATCATCTTGGAGTGATTACTACACACCTTCCTTCAGAAACTAGCTCAATTATATCTACAACATATGGATTATTTCTTTTCCCTTATCTGTATCTAATGTACACCACTGTTTGGCGGAAAAGTTTCTATCGCTCAAAAAATCATCGAAAAATTATATCGTATAAACTGCAAGTGAATGGTGTACAATTGTAGTACATATGCGAGTGCAGGTCGATCTATGCGGAGATGAATTAATTTTAAATTCTACTCAATCAAATTAGACCAGAGTTTGAAGATATGTTAACTAAAATTGCTAAAAAAAATTACCAAAAGAAGTTTGAAAACTAAGTATGAGATTAAAAGAAATTTAAGAGAAAATCTACTCTCATGATCATATAAATCAACATTCATGAAGTTACGACCTTTTCTTTTTTTTTCATTTGTGAATTAATTAATGCATTTATCAGAAGCATGGCCTAATTGTGTTATTAATTAACATACTTAAACCATCAAACTTTAATACACCCTCTAACCCACTTACTAAATTTAATGAAAATGACATGAAATTAAAAGTAGAATCTATTTTAAGCATGACTTGTTTATTATTTAATTAGTAACATAAACCATCAAATTTTTATTCTAATTATATTTTCACTGCCATAATCATATGTATATGAAGAGGTAATTAGTGATTCACATGACTAAGCATAACCTATTTTTTGAACAATCATAGGCTATCAAACTCAATATTAAACACAAAATCACATAAACATTGACATGTGATTAAGCACAAAAAAGGAAGATCATAATATGAATTCATTTTGTTGATTCATTATGAATCATGACAGCTTCATCACTCCTAAATTGAAGAGATTTAGCCACACATAATTGAATTCATGTTAACATAAAATGATTTTGACAAAAACATAAAGGAAAGAAAGAGATAATCAAAAGAAAAGATAATTAACTACTTACATAAAGTAAACCTAAACTAATAGCATGAATTAAATCTAAACAACATAACAAAAAAGAGACATAAACTAACATAAATGAACATGACATAAACTAACATAATAAAAGAGCATGTAAATAAGAACATGAAATAAAAGAAATAAAAATAAGGTGCATGTAAAAAATTGGCTATGAAGCCATTAAAGTGTAGATTTATCTTCATTCATTTTGGTGGCTATAATTTGCATAAAAGAGAAGAAGATAGCTAGATGAAATATAAAGGGTATTTATACATGTTTAAAACCCTAATTTATATTTTAGGAGACTACCTAAAATGGCCTTTAGAAAGTGTAACCATCAAGTAATCATTAGAGAATTAGTTATTCCCTACTAACATGCCTTTAAACCTCCATTAACATGTGCATATGCTTCTCATTGTGCAACATATGTGCATGTATTTACCCATGAATCCTCTTCATATTTGCACTTTATTTTTGCAAAATAAAAATAAAAATGTGCAAGTAAATTTTCTCAAATTAAATCATACACAAAATTTCCATTTTAACTCCCAAATAAAGATAAATAAATAATGATTTGAAAACAGTTCAAATTTTGGTTTAAACATGTAAAATACCCTAATATGCTCATTTATTTAAATAAAAGTAAATTAAATATGGAAATAAAAATATGCACTTTTATGCGCACATCAATCATTAATCGAAAATACTGTAGGGTCTACAGTCATTGGGCAATCTATTGATCCAACTTATGATCGCATTATCCATATTTTCATAATATGATTGCAATTACTTTTATAGTCGAAATATGTTGAGTTTGGTTAATATGTATAGTTATATTAAAGATTACAAATACTTTCACTCATCGTATCCTAATTCTTAAGATCGACTAAGCTATGCTCTGATACTAAATGTAACAACCTATACCTTAATGAACCTGAATTTTCACAAACTCAAAAATTCAAGTCTACCAAAGTACAGATCGTTGGTTTTGGTATCCTGCAAATAAAAAAATGCATGCCAAACACTGTCGATATAAACTCATTGTAGAATAGTGAAGTATAATAAATCATATAGCTACTGACCAAGGTTGATACTTCTGATATCTAGTGACCTTGTCAATGTCAAGCATGCATTAGGAAATCTATCCTTTCACCCTTCCTGCGTTGCACCAATACCTGTCTCTTTAATGCTATCTTGTAGGTTACAATGAGGTGGGGGTCAGAACAACATTCTCATGACTGGTAAATTAAACATTTTATACGTAACATTTGTTTATGTCGATCATCTTCCATTACTTATTATGTCATTTTATTTTACTTAGTCATCTCGACTCCATGTACACGTATGATTCGCCCCATCTACTCGAAATAGACAATAACTATATATGCGTGCACGCACGTGTGTGTGTCTATATTTTAAGTATCACAGTCCCTCTTTGGACCAGGGTACTTTTCTCGCTTGTATCCCTAATCCAACACCTCAATTAGGATCCATCGTCAACGCAATTTCATGTTCTCGTCGTCGTGCATACCAAAGAACCCCCGTAGTGCCTAATAATGGTATAATAATCGTTAAGTTGTATTCTATCTCGTCTTCAGGATTTATCTAAATGCTTCATGTTATGGATTCAGCTTCATGGATTATTGAGGACTTGGCTCCTGAGACTACCCCAATCGTTTGAAAAAAACTCCACTAAGGGTTATCTAGCCTTTCCTTCTAAAAACAAACTAGCAAGCAACTGTGGCAGTGGATTACCTAAATGTAACCTACACTAGTAGGAGGTTTAGCCCGTTTAGGCGTAACCCTCATATTTCCGTTGATCACTCGGGACCGATGACGTTCTTGACCTATGAAATAACTCCTACTCCCGCATATGGAATCAATCTCATTGTCATAACATGGAGTCTTATGGACCATCCCATTTAGAATGGCTAATGCAGTCAAGGTAATACCCACTTGAGTATTTAAAACATACCCCTTAAAAGGTTGAAGCATACTCCACTTTAGGTATCACTTCACCTATATGCGAACATATAATTTTATGGATTCTACAGTTGGATATGTCCCACATTAGTACAATTTATATACAACTGCTGGTAGTCCCTTGCGGTAGACAAACTTCAATAGTATAATACCACCGACCTCATATTCCAATCCATTTTAATGACTATGTCATTCTTTTTTAAATCTAAGTTATTAGCTAATTTTAGTAATTCACACTGTCATAGCACATATTTGAGGCTATGTTTATCTATATATATATGTTCATATTTATTTATTTATTTATTATGCCTCGATTGTTCAATTATTAATAATAACTTTTACTTTTATATGTATTGGCTTCTTATCTCATTCATGCCAATTTAGTGTCATTTACCGCTTACTTTAACTTAAAAGTTCTAAATATCTTTTATTACTTATTTTCTTTTTATAGTATTAAATATATTTTACTATTCCTTTTAACATTTATTAGTCTTTATTTGTTGGCAAAACTTTCTTTCATACTCATTCTATTACTTTACCTACATTTTGTCGCTTATTATTTAAGTTCTTTCTTGTCTTTATTGCATATATTAGTTTTACATTTAGACTGCTATTTTTATGATTATTACAATTCTTGAATTCATACTTAGGGATTTATGCATTTTAATGTATTTGAATTACATCTGCACAAAAAATGAATGGTTAACACTGTAAATTTCCATAACTTATCTAAAAAGGAAATTTATGATGTGTTTGGAATTAGAAAGATTGTCTTTTTGTGATTATTAAAATAGATAGTACAAAACACGGTAAATATCCATATTTTATACATTTGTTTTTTAGGCACGTTCCTTGTTATTTCCACTTTTATTCATAGATCTAAACTTGATAATTTATATAAACTTACACTACATGACTCCATATTTCAATGAATCAAAATACTACTTAAACCCCAATAATTTATTGTGATAACTTCTAGTTTACATTAACTTGTGTAAATCATTCAATCGACAAATTTGGAACTACTATATTATTTAACAAATTCGTGGACTACTATTATCCAATACTTTCCAGATTCGGTACATGCAATATTAAGTCTTAGTTATCAATCGTAGAATATGTGAATAGAGTTTATAAATTTATTACATGTATACAATTAGGTCTACAACTCCAAAATTACATTTAGGCATACAGGAACAGATTTGCAATGATATAAATCCAATATTATATAAAAATATATAATTTTTCACTCACCTTTAAGCTTTCAAATCTCTAAATCTAAACCCAACTATTTTTGTTTGACTCCCTTTTTCTCCCTAATGGAATTTGCACTGCAAGCATACACAAACATTTTAGAAATTTAGATCTGAGAAGAGTTTTGAATTAAATTTAGATCTAGATTGGGATTTACCTTTTCTTCGCTAATAGATTCACCCCTCATTTTTCTTCTCTTTTATTTTACATATTCTCCACACATTCACACAAACGTCTTTGTGCTTGTATACACAAACTAATTTATAATTTCTATATTTCCTAGAATTTATGGAGAAAAGAAAAAAACAGAGCTTCGCTCTTTGATTCAGAAACTATGAGAAGAAAAGTGAAGGGTTAGGCCTGTATTAATCGGCATACGAATCAATTTCATTCTTTAGATTTTAATTTATTAAATCCAAGTTGGGCCTAGGTGAGCCTCCAATACATAAGTGGTCAACCGCAACCCCTCTGCAGGTCGAGTCAAATAAAGGGTCAATCGTTTGTGCATTTTTGTTAGACCTTAATTTCTTTTAAATGTCATTTAATACCATTTTTCCCATTTTTACTGATGGATTAACGTCAAATTTTTTTTCCATAATAAGTAAACGTTAAGTGTATTTAATGTCAATCAATTACATTTATTTCATACTAACTCTTCTCTAGTCTGATTAACATTTTTGCTTACACGTTAAGTATCAGCTAGTGTTAATTAATGTAAATTTATTGCTACTTATTTCACGATTTTCTTTCCTCCAATGTTAATGTTTTTATTTATTATAATTTGTTTTAATTTTAATTAATTATCATTTTTTTATTTCCTTCTAATCTCTGATTTGATTATTTAACATAGTCAATTACTTAAATGATAAGATTTACGCATAATGTTTACATTAACGTAAGTTATTGATACCTATTTACTTCGACCCCCAATTTATTTACATATACACTTTCTTGATTAAATTAAATTTGATTGAGCACCCTTGCATAACATTTATATTTAACACTAAAATTTATACTTAATGTCTATTTTAATATTAAGTTATTAACATTTACTTTCTTAATTGGTTCTGAATTATTTTCGATCTGAAAACTTCAAACGTTAATAACTTTGTTGTTTAAACTTCAATGATACAACTTTACGTATGAAAATTGATCAGAAAATGACCATAAACCCAATAATGTAAGTTTCCTAGTAAAATTCTAACGTTTCCAAAATTTCTATTTTGTGCTTCAATTATACTTTTTAATTAATTTCCTTTTTATTGTATACAGTGCTATAGCAACATTCTCAGAACTCTCATCGATTTGTTTCATTGCCACGTTACTCCTAACTACTTCAACTTATTATCCCCCACCAGCCTGCCCAATAGTCATATTTGCCTCTTCCAAGCTTAAATACTGAATTTCTTTTCCATAAATCTCTCTTCCATGGTCGGTGGAGGTCTTATCTTTCACCATTTACCAAAATCCATATCGGGATGTATTCCTCTAATCAAAGCCAAAAAAAATCCCTCCTTAGTATTTCTTACCTTTATCATAGACATGTTAAATCTTCTTAAAAAAGCTTAAAAGACTCTCCATAGTTCTAAAAATATTGAACAACGACATCACGTCTTTCGGGTGAGCAACATGCAACTAGAACTGCTCCACGACCTTTCGTGCCAGATGGTCAAATGAAGATATGGACCTTGGAGGCAACTGACTAAACCACTTCGTAGCCACTCCTTCCAAAAATATCGAAAAATATCTACAACACACGACATCGGTAGCCTTAGAGCTATCCATATGCCATTCATACTTTAGCAAATGATGTCTTGGATCACTGATTCCGTTAAAAAATGGCTTGGGCGTGGTAAACCTTCTAAGGTTCTCCTATCGCAATATCTCCCAGTTGAACAGGTTCTCATTGGGAGAAGAGACCCCATCACCTTCACTTCTATGCGGGTTCTCGTTTACCAGCTTCTTTACCATACCTGCTACAAATTCCATTTCTATCAAATCACTAGAATGATGAATATCATAGCCTACGTCGAGTGTTCAGGTCTATAAATACTATCAGTTAGTTCCATGATATCTGAGCTGTCCTGTCTCTAGGAGAATAGTTCATCTAGTTGATTAATATCTATAATCTCTATATGAAGGGTTAACAATAGTCATCGAAATTCAAGCATTTTGGACATTAAAAACTAGACCATCTCCATCATCAAAATCATCAGGCAAATCAACAACATTCTCACCATTCATAGCATGTCGTGTTAGTTTGGTACTAGCCTGTGCACCAATCTAAGCTCTGCCCAACCCAATTTTCGAGGTTACGGGTCTGTTTCTTTTCATTCTCTACTTTCCCTCTTTGTGATTTTCGCTAGTTAAAGAGGAAATATCTTCTTTTAAATCGAAAGACGATAATTCCTTCCTATTCCTTCTACGACCTTGAGATAGTAGGGTCATCAAATCCAAATTTTATCCCACATATTTCATTATAAAATTTTGGCTTTCAAGTAGCTTATCGTTCATTTTCTTCATCACCTTATCCAACACAACCCAGGTGGTTATACTTGAAGTGCTCTGGATTTTAGCAATTCCAGACTGAGTGATTTCTTCAATATACTTAGAGCCAGCATTCTTAGTACCATTAGTAAGCCTGGAAGCAGTTGATTTTTCCTTGGTATTTCTTGGGGCCATTGCTTTGGCATATCCTATGATAGACCTTAGTGAAATTTAAATAATCACATATCTTTGGAGTAGAACTTGTAGATCTACTTTATGGATTAAAGCAATCCAAAGATTGAAAATAAATCTAAACAGCGAGTTGAAATGCCCTCAGTGAAAGCACCAAAATGTTTACAGTAAAAGTTAGCACAAACACCCTAGGAATTTGTGAAAGAGAATAAAATAAAGAAAATAAAAGGATAACGAATAAAAATAGCACACAACAATTTATAGTGGTTCGGCTAAACACAGGTTTACATCCACTTTAGCTTTGTTAGTGATTTCTACAAAATTTTACAAATGAGATTTTATAGATCGGTAGCCTTGGATCAAAGATAATTCAAGACACATCTATAACAATATGGAAATTTAGAATGCAGAAAAAAGATCTTGAAATGGTTCCTCTCATCTCCAATTTATAGATAAATATTAATGGATTTATCTCCACTACGTTCTTGACGTCCTAAAGAAGGATGCTTTAAAAGATCGTGGCCAAATTAGTAATTATTCCATGTATCGATATCGATCTAAGGCTTATGGATTGGTGGTAATCCATGATGATAGTTCCTTGAGCTTAGATTGATCTCTCAAAGGTGCTTGATGGTTCGATGATGATCCATGGCTCTTGGATAGTAGGCTTTACATCTGCCTTTAGATTTTGACTAGCTTGGAATGTATTCGGATTTGAATTGAATCCTTGGATTAGTGATGATATAATAGCACTTAACTTTTTCCTTTGTTTATTAAAATTTGACTCATGGATCACTGGTGACCCACCCTATTGATATGCCTTACTTTCATTTCTCTTTAGACTTTGATTGGGAAGTTACATGCATCAGTTTGATGAAGTAAGATGGGACAGTACCGACTAGAGAAGCATAGATCGGTACTATACAATGATTTATGTTGGGTTTTGAACCATTGACACTAGCAGCCTAGGTGGATAGACGATTTGCTTTTGTGTTTGTCA
Source organism: Allium cepa (assembly GCA_030765085.1). Classification (NCBI taxonomy): domain Eukaryota; kingdom Viridiplantae; phylum Streptophyta; class Magnoliopsida; order Asparagales; family Amaryllidaceae; genus Allium; species Allium cepa. The sequence continues at coordinate 518,055,532 of CM060941.1, forward strand.
AACCTGTAGCTATATCTGAGCTTCGATTGGAGTTTGAATTCAGGAGTTATCGCTCTAGATTTTCGACATTCTATCTAATCGTTCGATCATTCTGACTCATTTAGATATGACTAGATCATAAAGCTGGATAATAACAGTATTATAATTTTTTCTACATCAAATACTAAGAGTGCATGGGGTATTGAAAACATATCGTTTAAAACAGAAATCATTGTCGGGTTAATTATAAAAAAAATGAAGACCAAGGTTCATTTTAGTGCGAGTTGTCAAAAAAATAAAAATATTAGAGATTTTGCATATTGAAGAGGAAACATTCTAATAAAATATTTAAGGGTAGCAATTTCATCAAACTATATATGTTTTGTTGAATGTACTGGCTTATTTCAAAAGGTATTGGATAAGTTTGACAATTGGGATGGCAGTTTGTTTTATATAATAGGAAGAGTTGAGCTAATTCACACTATTATTATACCCATGGTGTTATATTGGTCACTTGTATATCATATGCCTACATCAACACTTATCAAACTAGATAATATATGTGCAGATTTTATTAGGATGGAATAATACAACAAATAGATTGGAGTAAGTTGTATAGACCAAAATGGAAGGGGAAATCAGGTTAAAAAGTTTTGAAGAACTAGGAAGGTATCTACTTTGAAAATTGTCTGGCAACTAAATTTTAGAAATTATTTATGTTCCAAATGGATGAACTAAACTACTACAACTATGAGTCATTTTGGACAATGTCTATCAAAACAATATATAATGTACCGTGAAAAACATGCTAAGGTAAAATCAGAAAGCCTAAAATGCATGATACTTGGATAAACAGCAGGTGAAGTAGACATCCTTGGATGTGATAGATATCTTATAAGTGAAAGTAAAAGGATGCATGTAGCCCGTATCATAAGCAATATTGAATAAAAAACATCAAAATTGACTGAAAACTGAGAGATTACACATGCAACATTGTTCTAGTAGTTGAGTGATTCGACTTTGGTGTGAGAGGTCACAAGTTCAAAACTTACATTGCGTGATTCGAACATTTATTGACAAAAGTGATTTGTGATATGTTGTCCCAGTGACATGTTGTATCTAAGTACCATTTAAAAAACTGAGAGATTTGGATACTGTTAATCAAATATGAATCAATCATGAATCAACACAAGATTATTGGAAATGGATTGGTGAATAATAATTCTCCTTTTTAGGTACTTGAAATAGATGTAGACTACATAATTACGAATATAATTAGTGACCTATAATATGGAACTCTATCAATAGTAAGAAGATGATTGTTGTGCATATAAAGTGATTCTTGAAAAATAAATACAATGGACGAACCAAGAAGCTGTAGTGTCAAATGTGAGGAACATTTTGTCTTATACAAAAAGCACTCAAAAACAAAAGTCGTATATTTCTCAATGCAGTTATAGAAACTACATATGGACAATAATGAAAATTAAATCGAATCTCAACACAAATGATAGTACTCCCCTTAACCTGGAAGAAGAAATCCATAAGATCATATCTAAATTCCAAACCAAGGATCAAATCAATTAAGTAGCTTCTTATATTTTGGTTAATTATCATTATCTATCATCTCTGATATGAAAAAGATAAAAAGTTAAAAGAGATAAATTAATAGAAGTGGATTTTACTTATCTTATGGGGAAACTAACGGCAACAAAGACAACAAATGGCTACAAGAACAAATTTTATAATGATGGAGAATCCAACTTTGTGATAATGGATAAAAAAGGAGAAAGAAATTTTGATCCAATCGCGCTGCATTTTGCGAAAAAGACATAAATAATTTAGGGTTATTTGGTTATTCGGAGAGATAAGGTGCACTAGGCTCTATTAAAGGCCTGACTGTATATCTTTTGCAAAAGATTATGTAAAATAGAAATGGGTTGCAATACTAGTTAGATGTCATACTCTTTTCCCTACTACGCTGGTAGGGTTTTTCAAGAAGGCAAATCAATTATATATTCTTTTGAGTCAATAATAAACAATCAATTTCACAAACACACATATTCCCTCAAACATAATAACTATTTAATAATGGACATATGATGACTTATTATTTCTATTATATACATTATACTAGTGTGCGCTACGCATACGTGGTTAACTTAATTTTCTAATTAGGCATTTTCAGAATTTTTTAGTTGCATGAAGGTGAACATACATTTTTTATTGTAATTTGTTCGAATTTTAATTTTTAAAAATTGATTAACAAACTTAAATGATAGACATGCTTAAAATAATTCTAAAAGGCATGAAGTATTACGATGCAGTGGTGTTTTACAAAAGACACTAACATCATATATAAGGCGTTTCTTACTTGGAAGCATTACATTACTAATAGGGGTTTTGGACCAAACGTCCCTATTCTCAAAGCCCATGCACAAAAAGTCACTACTCATAAATGCATGTAAATTAAGTCCCTATTTTGTTAATTTTTTACAAAACTGTCCCCTTCTAGAAAATCGGCCCAGCATTGAAATCAAGGCCAAAAGTAGCATAAAGTAGCCAAAAAATAAAAATAGGGACCTAATTTTCACAACATTTTGGTGAGGCACTTTTCTTCCATCATCTTTCAATTCTAAGGAGTTAGCAATCATTCCTAGTTACTAATAATATCAGTTTCCTAAATTGAATTGTTTGCTGTTAATTCTTTTTGTCACATGGTAATATTATTTGATATGACTCTAATTTGAATGCAATTAAATTAAAGAGTTAAAAATGATAATTAACTAGAATTGATTGTATTTTATTCTAACTAAAATTTAACTCCAGTTCATTATTATTTATGTGATATCCCAGAATTTTGGGCAATATCAATTTAATAATCTGAATTAAAAATTAAACTGATTTGATAATTTTTGTTAATAAAATTTGAATTAATTTAATAATCTAATTGAATAAATATTTAATTTGTGAATTTTTATCTTTTAAAGCTAATAAATTTGTTTCTATTAATAATGTAAATATATGGTTTATATTGTAAATAGATTAGCTTTGTTTTAATTTAATAAATAAATAAATCTTATTTTCTAATTCTAATATTTTTGGTAAATTGGAAATTTGATTTATTTAATATAAAGCTTTTCAAACCTATTTAAATAAATAACAATATGGTTTTAAATTGTTAAGATAAAAGTTTAAATTGTTTAAAATGATTTCAGCTTAAGTTTAAATTTAAGTTAATTAACAATAAGGTTTGTTTGGTTTTATTTTTAAATATAGTTTGATAAAATAAGTAATTTATTAATAAAGAGACAATTTCTTTTATAAACTATTTAAAGTTGATAAATGAGTTATTTTTTTAAACAATAATAACAATGTATTGTTTTTAACAAATGGATTTTAATAAAAATAGTTTGTTTTTCAAAATTGAATTGTGTAGTTATATATGTATATATAACTTGATTTCAGAATTTAATTTTGGAATTTGATTTGAGTTTGAGTTTAAAGCCTTGAAATTTAAAGTATAAATATTTTAAATTTGTTTTGGATTTTAAAATATTTGTATAAACTTTTATTCATATATATAATTGTTTTATTTCTTTTTAAATTATCTATATGTATTACTATATACTTATTAACTAATTTAGTAACCATAATCTTATATTAACATTTAACTGAATACTAATTAACTTAAAAGACAAGTGTAAATTGTTAAGCATATCTAATGACAAATGTTAAAAATAGAGGACAAGTGGCATTTCAAAATTTAGCGTTTTCTTTTATTTTTATTTATAAGTATTTCAGTCTTTATATAAACAAATCTTCTTTCATTCTTATTCTTTTTCTAAATCCAAAATGTGCAAAGCAAATCTGAAAACAACTCTTCAAAACTAAATTCTGTAACTATCTTCAATCAGTAATCAAAACATCTGAAACTCAAACTATTCTCAACAGCAAAAATCTGTAATCAATCTTCTAAAAACTAAAAATCAAATTCAAGCCTGTAACTCATTTTTAAAGAAAGACTGCAAATCATTTTCAAAAAGCAAAGCCAAGCCTGCATTATTTCAAATCTAGAATTCAAGCCAGCATGCACGTAGTTCTTTTTAAAAACCAGTTTTAAAGCTCCAGCAACTCAAGTTTTCAGCAAGCAACTCAGTTTCTAAACAAATTTTAACTCAAGCAAAGGATTTCAGTTTTTAAAGTTCAAAAGCTTTTCAAAATTAGAGGCTCTGTTCTTCATCATGTCTGGTGAGTAACATCACCTTTTTAAAATTTAAGTATATGAAATTGTTGCATGTTCATCTTTGGAATTAGAATGTTAAGTATGGATATATTTTTGGTACATCTCTGTACATATGTGGATGTATGAATGTGTGCTTGGCTATTTTACCTGTAACTTAATTGTTTTTAGTTTCAAAACTAAGAATTCAAACAAAATTGATTTCGTTTGATCTAGTCTTTGTTAAGATTTAAGTCTTGAACAAAAGATGGTTGTTTCATCATAAAGTTAGTTTTAAAATTTTGTTTAAGTTAAATTATGTTTGAAATCTCATTGGAAATTTAAAACAACAGTGTATGTGTAATGAAATTGAAAACTCAAACATCTTAATTGATAAATTTAGGGATGTAGATTGAATGCTTAACCCAAAACTTGATTTTTGAAACAAAAATCTTAATTTTTAATAATGGGATATGGGTGCATCTCTGGTTTAACCAGAAAGGGGTTTTGGGAAGTTTTCTAGTGATCTAGTTGCTCTGGAGGTCTGGGATCTTCAGTGATGATGGAGGAGTGAGCATAGATTAAAGGAAAAATTCCAGGAAGATTAATCAAATCATTTTAGAGGAGCACGAGGTTGATTTGAATCTGTAACCCTAGTTTTTAACTAGGCTAGTTGATTTGGTCGACACGGCCTGTAGGAGTGATCGAGTTCAACGAGTTTTTGGAGGATGAAAGCATGATAGTTGACAAACATGTGGCCGGAGTCGCAGCTATTCTGGTGGCCGGAGATGTGGGAATGAGGTGTTTTTCAGGTTTGTGGAGGATTCCTATTTTTGTTTCCAGGTTTGGGGTTAGGGTCTCGAATTCGTTTTCGAGAGTCGGAGTTCGATCTGATGATCGTAGTTGAGTGTGTAGGAGGTTGCCGATGAGGGAAGACCATCGAAGATGGTCGAAGGTGATTAAAGTCACAGTGCATGTGCATGGTGCACTTTATTCTCTGATGAAGTTTTGGTTAGCAAAGGAGAAGGGTCTCGGGTTTTCTCTCGAGAAGTTCGAGCATTTGCTCGAAGTTTTTAGTTCATGGACTCGAAGCAACATAGGGTGGTTCAGGTAGTAATATTTGTTACAGTTTTTTGGAAAAAAACCTGTAGTGTTCTGTTTTAAAAATTTTAAACTGAAGATGTAAAATGAAATGTAAAGTTTTTAAAATAAGTTCAAATCCGATTCAAGTTTAAATCTTAGTTTTAAAAACAAAATGGAGTATTTGAAATTTAAATTGTTTTAACTACTTAAAAAATGGTTAAATGGTTTGAATTTAAAATGATGATTTAAAACAAAGTTTAAATCTAGAATTCAAGTTTAGTTTGCATCTCAGATTTAAAAATAAAATAAAGCTTTTCAAAATTTGAATTGTTTAAACTACTTTAAAAATGTGAAAGTAGTTTGAATTTTAAAATGAAGCTTTAAAATGTAATGATTTTAAAATATAAAGTTTAACTTGGAATCAAAGTTTAATCTGCATTCCAGTTTTGAAAAAAAAAGGAATTTTTTAAATTTTGAAAAGAAGTAAACAACTTTGAATGTTAAAGTGTATTTTTAAATTGATTTGAATTTAAAAATGAAATTTGAAAGTAAATTTAAAGCAAATTGTTTAAATGCTTTGATTAAGTAAGAAATGTTTTATCTTAAAGTTAAACAGAATTTAATGATTTGGATTCATTAAATTATTAAGTTAATTAAAATGGATAATTGAATTAATTAATTACTGATTTGGATTAATCAAATAATTAAAGGTTTAAATTAATTAATTAAGGTTTAAGTTAATTAATTAGGAATAATTAATTTGTAATTAAGGATTATTAATTATATTTTAATTAATAATTAAGAATTAATTAAACAAGTAATTAAGGATTAATTAAGTTACAGTTAACACTTAATTAATTAAATATTTAGAGGTTAATTAATGGATTATTAAAGATTAATTTGTTTATTAATAATGATTAATGTAAGTTTAACTACTTGAGGAAAGTAATTAAAGAATCTGTTAATAGTTAATGAGGGTCATTAACTTGAAATTATTTAATAATTAATTAATGTGATTAATTTTAATAATTAATTAGATTAATTAATTAATGATAATCGTTTGTGAATTGTTTAAGTGTAATTACTTAATGGAAGTAATTAAGGAATTAATTACTAAATGTAATTAATTGAGTTCAATGTGATTGGTTTAAATTAATTAAATAATTAAGTTTAATTAATTTTAATCACTGGATGATTTGATAAGTAATTACTTAATGTAATTAATGGAATGTGATTACTTAGTGAAGTAATTAATGATAATTACTGGAGGTAATTAGTGGAAGATGATTTAATAATGGACGTAATTTGAGTACAATTACTTTTTGTAATTAATCAAGGGATTAATTAAAGAAATTAATTAGGGAGTAATTAATTTATTTAATAAAGCAATTAAGGGTAGTTAATTATTGAATGTGATTAATCAAGAGTGAATAACAATTATGGTTTAATTAAGATTAATTACTTAATGTAATTAATTTAAATAAGATAATAAATTAAGGATCATTAATTAATATAATTAATGATGTAATTAAGGGTTGATTAATTAAGATTAATCAATAATGATAAGTGATTAAAAGATAATTAATTAATGTAATTAATTAAGGGCTAATAAAATTAATTATAGTTAATTAATTAATGAAGTAATTAAAGGTTAATTACTACAAGTGGTTAAGAATAATTAATTTGGGAAATTAATTAAAGGATAATTAATCAAGGGTGATTAATTAAGGTAGCTAATTAGAGAATAATTAATTAATTAATTCGTAATTAATTAATCATTAAGTAAGCAAGATTTATATTGATGCAAGTAATTAATTTAATTCACTTTAAATTAATTGGAGATGGAAGTAATTAATTTAATTCATTTTAAAGTAATTCTAGATCATGTGATTAAGTAAATCATTGCTTATGTATTCCTTTGAATGATTTGAGATCTCAGATATGAGATAAATGATGATGTGTGATATGGATACTTTGGTTGCATTGTGATAATATGAATTATCTGTTTGTGATGATAATATGGATTATCTGTTTGTGATGATAATGTAGATTATCTATTGTGGTATGTGAATTATCTATCTATGTGTATATAGATAATGTAATTGAATTGTTTTAAACTTTAAAATAACTTGGCCTTAAAAGATACGCTTTGGATTTCGATGAGACCGTGATCGGGTTTCCAGATTTGGATATCTGAAAATCACATCGATCCAAATTAACGATAGGTCATGAATCTCAAGTGAAGAGTGAAGACTCGAGGCGTAAGGACTATTCGTCGTTAAAACTCTGGGGGTGATTCCAATACGAGTTTAACAGGGTAGTACTTTCAGATTCGAGATGAAGATTCAGAGTACAAGGGTTATCGTCATTAACTCTGAGGGTGATTTGAAAATGAGTGTAACGAGATAATGTCTTCGGTTTCGTTCGAACTCGGAACGAACTTGTATGGATTGAATGCTTTCAGAACATCGTCAGGTGGACGATGAGCATTCTACGAGATGTGTTCTATAAAGGTAATCATAACCTCAATCCTCATCAACCGGGAATGGCTAAAACAGGGGAGGTGCAGCAAGGCTAAGTGGGTCATGCCCAAGTAGGACGAGATTTTCCCCGTCTAGAGGTTCCTTTTTATTCGGCTGTGTGGGTGGTTGGAATGCGCACCAACTACGGGGTTGTCTTGTTTGGGACTGTCCAGTAAGGGATGGTTCTGGCCTTGTGTTGCAGGGGATTTAGGGTGGATCCTCGGTACGTTGATCTAGGCCACGTACTGTGATGGGTGGTACCCCAGTAGCCCTGCCATTGTATGGAATCCAAAACCCAATAAGTGCCATTGATTTTGATTGTATTACCTACTTTTGTGGCTAGTAGCTGGAATTTAAAAGATGTAACAATTTTGGCTATTTTCTATTTACTTGAAATGTAACAGCCCGGAAATTTCGATCCCGTAAATTCAAGATAGTTAAGAAAAGAAGAAAAGAGAAAGAAGAAGAAACAGAAAACAAGACACAGAAACCTCACATTCGAAGCGGATCAAATATAATATCAAATAAAATAGCAGTTATACAAAAAAAACTATATCTGTTAGTTTACATTTTTATACAACAGGGTCACAGATACATAAACACTGGACAAAACAATCATGCCCAGATACTACAATATCACAGCGGAAACTCTTCATACGTTCCTGCCATCCAGCTCGCCTCCTGAGCTCCAGAACATCCTTACCTGAAAATCTGTAATACTCGGTCTGACCCGAGCATTACATCAAAGTAACAACCGGGTCAGGCTGGAAACCAGCGTGAGTAAACCCATCTAATATGGAATGCAAAAACAGCCAACTTTTATAACCCAGGAAACTTATATCAATTTACAACTTCACAAGCTGCTATAGACATTACTTATTTCACACATCAATTCCTAAGTGCCAAACTTAGATTAAAGGTCCAATTTACTTAAATCATTCTAAACCAGCTTATTGATTTCACATATCAATCTATAAAGAATCAAAGTGGTTTCGGGTATTTACTAATACCCGACTCCGGTCTCTTCGAAACCAATGTCATCTTAACTTAAATTATTCAAGTTAAGTACAATTCAATTTTAAATATAGGATGTCACAGTAATTCATCATCAATCAATAGCCACATCATCACAATTTAAATCAAACATATCTTATCACATAGCGTCACGAACCACATATTAGGGATAACACTCAATCAAAGGCTTCCACTATCATTCTATTTATCCCTTAATTAATTTCACAATTTAATTTATCCTTAACCAAATACATTAATTAACCTTTAATTTCTTCGTTAATTACTTATTGACCATAATTATTAATCACCCTTGCTTAATAACATCCAGAATTTAACTACCCTTAATTACTTCCTTGAATAAATTAATCCTTAATTTATTCTCTAATTAATCACTTGATTAACTACAAAGTAATTATATCCAAATTACTTTCATCATTAAACATCTTTAATTACATTCAGTAATTACCATTAATTACTTCCTTAAGAAATTACACTTCCATTAATTACATTAAGTAATTATTCATCAACCATCAAGTGTTTAAATTAATTAAAATTAATTAATTAATCTAAACCAATCACATTAACCCAATTAGGTAACTAATTTCTTAATTACTTTTATTAAGTAATTGAACTCAACTTTCATTTTTCATTAAATTAAATTCAAAAGCTTGAATATGAAAAATCATCCTCCTTTGATTCAAGTTAAATTACCTAAACCATAATTATATTTCAACAATTATATTTAAGTTGAAAACGTCTATAACTAATTATAAAATTACTCTAATGAAATATTTATCAGACTATTTCGAAACAAGATTTATAACTTTAAAATCCATACTTCTAAAATTTAAATATGTTAAAAACATCATTTCTAACTTAAACATTTAAATATGTTAAAACTTGCTTAAGATCTAAGTTTACTTAAAATTTTGGGAAATCAATTTAGTTTAAAAACTAAGCAGGGTAAAACTGGAAGCCAAACAAAATGTTTCCACGGCCAATACCTCAATTCCTCGAGATAATACTCGTGACGGAGTTCGAGTATACTCGATACACCCAAACAAGCTTTCCCCCACTATCACAACTTCGAGTCCAATGCGAGATATAACATAAACTACTCCGGGTAAAACCCTTCTTCCCCAAACTAGCTTCTCACGCCAGAGTCATAACGTGTACGTTGCACGTGTACCGACGCGCCACCTACCTTCGGCCATCCTCCTGATCTCCCACAAGTTGACACTGACTTCGGCATCAGCCACGACCATCCAGATCGAAGAATCACACCACCAAATCAAATCGAGCGATCTGAAACAACCCACTCCCAAACTTCCCCGACCAAGAAGACATTCACCACGACGATCATGGCGACTGGACCCCACGTCCTTCTGACATTAGCCTCGTCATCGACCCATGCAACCATTACCACACTTGCGATCGAGCACGACCCCTTGATTAAGTCGAGATCACTTCTCCACTACACTCTACAGAACCTCCTCCCAAAACCATATTTCGCCTTACTCCGGCTACCACGGCCCATTATAAAATACAACCCAATTTTTCCCTAACCCTACGTTCACCAAACAAGCTCCTACTAAAGCTCCGACCTCCAAAGCTTCACCAGTCGTCGGAATTTACTCGAAACCCAAAAACTGATAAACCCTAATTTGCAAGGCAAAAACTAAACTAAAATTCGTGATATGATTACTAAAATTCATGGTTTGGTATTTCAAACTCAAATATATACTTAAATCTGAAAATTAAATTGAGTAAATTTTGGCCAAAATTAAGATTTCACTGTAAAACATAAATTTCCAAACCAAAAATTGATCCTAAATTTCTGTAATTGTTTCTAGGTGAAATGTTACATGGTTACAAAAAACTTTCATTCACAAATCACAAATTAATTCGAATTCAAAATTGAGATGTTGAATTTATTAAGAAATCCAAACCTGTAGTTATCAACAGAGTCTATTTTTAAAACTACACAGGCATTCAATAATCACACTTATAATATGTCTCTATTCCATCCAAATTTACATGCTAATAAGACGAATTATATTCAGATATCAGGGACAAATTTTAGGTTTAAAGCTGTTTTAAAAACTTATGTTTTCTCACCTGTAAGGTCCTGTTGAACAGAGAACACTCTAATGATTTGAAACCCTATAGTTGAAATATAGAAAGAAAACTGACATGCACACACATTAACACATTCATATATATGTGAAGTAATACCCCAAACAAGCATCATTTACACAGAAATTACTTAAGCAACAATATTATCCTACTTAAGTAAAAAAAATTAGATGTTTACTATCCATTTCCAAGCATGCATGTGATATATACAGCACATCATACACATATATTCATGCATTCATACCCATAACACAAGCAGCTATATTTTCACTCAATTCATCATAAGCATCAGGTTTAAATCATAGGTTTTAATTTGATTTTAAAATGAAATTTACTCACCTTTTAAACTCTGAAGAGAGCAATAGTTTGAGATCTGAACTGTCAACTTAATTTAGATCCGAATCTTCTTTGTTTACTTGAACCTGAGTTGCTTCCTTGATTTGCTTCAGATGAAAACAGGATTTAATTTAGTTTTCTTCTTGAAAAACTGAAGCTTGAATGTTGCTCAAATTGCTGTTGATTTGGTCTGAGCTTAACTTTAGACTTTAGCTTGTTGCTTGATTAAATTTTGAATTTGTTTTCAACTGAGCTTGAATTTTATTTTCCTGGTTTTAGTTCCTACCCAGGTTTTGGTTTAAGTAAATTTTGAAAAAGAAAGAAAGAAGGTGTAGGGATGTTTTAATAATCCTGTTTTAATTTTACTTAAAAAAAAATGCCACTTGTTAATTTACTTCCATTTGTCCTTAGTATGCATTAATTTATTTACATTTGTTTAACTATATACACTTTAACTTACAAGTGTAACTTCCTTGAATTAATTAAATTTTTTAAATGGTTTGATAAAATTTATATATTAATATTAATAGGTATTATCAATTTCAATTTTTTTTATTTTGCATATGAATACATCTTTCATTTATAATTTCATGTATAAATATGTTTTAATGTATATACTCTAAAAATATCAATCTTATGTTTAAATTCTTTTCATTTCTTAAATTACTAAATTTTACATCTACACATGTTTAAATGTTTTATATTTGAAATACCTACAAAAATTCTCAAACCATTTTATTTATATATAATGCTTAAAGAGGGAATATATTATATTTATTGTTATTTTTTATTTGATTCTTATTTTAACTATTATACTTCTTAGATACTAGAAATTCATATTTTATACATTTCCTTATGTATTTATATTAAAATTAGAAAAAAAAATTATTCATTTCAACTATAGAGTTTTTAATCCCAATTTAACTCTTATGACATTTTCAATTGAATTTTAAATCCAAATCCTATTTAAAAATCAATTTTTATAAATATATATCAAATAAGACTTATTTTATTTGTTTAAATTACAAATTTGTATTTTAAAACTTTTTAATCCTGTTAATATTCAATTAATAGATGCCAAAAATTTGGGTTATCACATCCCTCCCCCTTAAAATCTTTTTGTCCCTGAAAAGGAAGGAAGCCAGAACTTACTTAATGCTTAAAACCAATTAAATCACTTTTTGATCATTTTAAAACACTTAAAAATCTATATAATATTTCCAAAATAGTTTTTATAGAAAATATCATTTTATAACACGATGTTTCAACAAGTCCGTCCTCGTTCTCACAGAAATTCGGTCATACGTTGATCAGGCGTAAGACTGAAAATCTACAAGTGCTTAGCAGACCCGTTTTCAACACCTAGTGAAAATACTTGAAAAAAATAATTTTATTGAAAATACAGAAAACAGTTTTTTTTAAAAAAAATAGAGGAAATATCTTTGGTGAGAATGCTCTGGAAATCATCACCCCCATCCATGGTCGCAGTTACATTCCAGGGTTACGTTGCCGTCATAACATAAGTCTATGTAACTGCAGGCTCTCCACGGCCTCTCGATTATGCCATGGATTCCACACGATAGATCGCAGTTACACTCCAGGGTTACGTTGCCATCGTAGCAAAAGTCCATATAACTGCAGGCTCTCCGCGGCCTCTGATTTTCGCTGTCCAGATGAAACTTCTCCACTCCTACATAGGTCGCAGTCTACCGATATAAAATCAAACGCAGACTGTTGGCTCTCAGCGGCACACACGACTTTCGCTATGGTATACTCTACTCATAATCCCCAGGAACTAGTTTTCTCCGGACTCCTCACAGGATCAACTTTAGGAGCCCCCTTGGGGCTCAAGGCAGCACCACCCGGTGGCACTCCTGAGAAGTTCATTTCAAGGAAGTGCCTTTTTCCCCAGAGCCATCATCAAAACATTTTATACTATACATATATAGTATCTTCAAATCATACACCTAGTATGATCTCATACAAAGCTCCTTTACACAAAATCGATTATTCCAAAATCGATAATTCTCAAACTAGGCTTTCCAAATTCTCATATTGATTTTGCCCAAAAATCAAAAGCCTTTCCAAATTCAAAGGTTCCCAAAACATTTTCCCAAAATCCTCATAAGATCCTTTTTATATATATTCAGATATATATAATCTTTAAAACTTTGGATCATTTCAAACTTGTATAAAATTCCTTTTATACTTCAAAACACCTTCAAAAACCCTTTTCTTCTGGCAATAGATTCAAAAAGGGAAGATTCATTTTATAAAACAAGGATATTTAACTTTGTTTACTCAAAATCAAATATTCAAATTTGATTATTCCTTTCAATATCGTTTTCATTCAAATCTGTACGATGTACACATATCATCCGTACGCTATACCAATCTGATCGCTCACTCGACCACACAATTTCACTTCCGAACTAGTATCATCCACCCGACTTCCTAGTGCGGACATAGATCTAGTTTCTTGATCAGAAACCGTCATTCTCTTTGCATAGCCATAACTATGATAGAGAATATCCAGAACCACTCAACAGTCCATATCTAGGTTCACCGTCGAAAATCGAGTGAAAAATCCCACTCGGATCGATATAATTATCTCGAAATTCTATGCTCGAATATGAGTCAAATCACTATTCGAATAGAATAACATACGTACACCCTACATATTTATCTTTATTGGTTATTAGCCAAATCAATTCCATTTCTATTCACATTCACTCACTCACAATTTCTTTAATCCATTTGGATTTTCACCTCTATTCTTATCTCGATTTGGTATTTAACCAATAACAGTTTTAACTCTGTCCGTTTTAAATTTAAAAATAGCTTGAAAAGTTTAAAAATAGATAAGTAGTTGAAAAATAATTATTAGTTTGTAAAATGGCTGTAAAATAGTTAAGTAATTGTAAAATAGTTGGAAAAGAAATAGTCAAATAGTTATAGAAATTTTAAATAATTGCAAAATTGTTGTAAAATAGAATTTAGTTATAAAGTAGTTGAAAACAGTAATCAATTTATAAAACAATTGAAAATTTGTTTAATAGTTCCAAAAATAATTGTAAAACAAGTATAAGATAGTTTTAGGTTTAAAAAGAAAAGTTGTATAGCAAATAGTTTGGAAAAATAGATTTGTACTAAAACAATTTATTTTGAAAATAATCCAGAGTCAAAATTGTTCGATTCCCAATCTCCATCCTCATTAATTCAATTTAGATTTCCACTTCCATTTAAATTGACCCAATTCCAATTTAAATAACTTTAGTTTCCATTGAAATTGATTCAACCCCAATTCACGTTGAATTAACCTCAGTTTCTTTCCAAATTTAACTTTATTCAACCTTGATCTCAAATTCTACTAATTCAAATAAATTTCAATTGAACTAGTTCCAATTTCAATTCATTTCAACTCCAGTTTGAATTAATCCCAATTTCAAACTCCATTTCCAAATCAAGTTGAGTTATTCTTGACTTCCTCCTAAATTAAATTCAAATTCCATTTGAATTTAAAACTATTCAACTTTAATTTACAATTCCAAATTAGTTAAATCAATCCAATTCAAATTTTCCATTAGAATCTTATACTTATACATCTTCAATCACAAATTCAATTGATTCAAATCAAATTCAATTTGAACTAATTCAAATTTCAAATTTAAATCATCTTGAATTATATAAATTCTAGTTAATACTTCAAATGTTGATTTAATTCCTTTAAATCAATTTACCTTTAAAGTTATTAAACAATTCAATTCATAGTTCAGACCTAACATATAATACCACAAATCAAATTAACCTTTATTTTTAAATCAATAACCCAGACCTTTAAACAATTTAATTTTGAGTCATCTCAAAATTGCATTTTAAATTATCTTTACTTAACCTTTTCCAAAGTTCAAATAAAAGTTTAAAACAATTTTACCTTAAAAATTTAATTTATTACTATATTTTATCTTCCAGTTTAAAACTAGTTCCTTAAACGATTTTAATTTACAAGTGTAATTATTCAGATTTTCAGTTTAAAGTAATTCCTTATCCTTAATTTCAAATTAAAGTGTGATTTCCTTTTATCCCAATAATGGATATATTACCACACTTCATTTCTCATTTATTTAAACAAATCCAATTTAAGTTTAACAACGGGATGGTATTATTCAAATTATTTTTAAAACCTCCATCTATTTCCAATTTTCGGATCTCAAATCCATTTTGAGATCACTCAAACTTCCTAATTCAAATCAACCATTTAACTTTCCAAGTTAAATCTTAATTTCATCTTGAAATTTCCAAATCAGGTTGGTCATTCCAACTTATTTAACCCTTTCCAAGTTAAACTTAATTCACTTAATCCTGTCAACCTTTCCAAGTTTGAACTTCCATTTCGAATTTTGAACTTCTCATAAATAATCTTCCCACTTATTATGTTCAAAGACTTATCACTTTGGGTATCATATCTCATTCCAGATTTAAAACTCAATATTTAGAGTTTATTTCAAACCATCTTTGATATTGTATATATCCATACATATATGCATATTTAATTCTTGGTCATCCCAGCCATGCTTTAAAATTTTAAACCACCCTTGGTTTTAATTTCAAAACACATCCCTTAAGAATTTTCCAACCATTTAGAAAATTAACTACTTACACTGAGTAATTATACTTTAAATTAATTACGTCATTAATTAACTCCAATTAATCACATTCAGTAATTAACTTATTTCTTAATTACCTTCATTAAGTAATTGTCCTTTAAATTACTTACCTCTAGTTACTTCATTAAGTAACTCCCTCTTTATTTATCATTTCCATTAATTATCCAATAATTTATCTCATTAAATAAAGTTTAACTAATTACATAAATTAATTGGTTATCCTTATCCTGAAAACTTTCCCAAATTCAAGATTTAATTTCAGTTTGAATTTATTTCAAACTTATCTTTATTTAATTTCAATTTGGTTGTATTTCTATTACTTCTTAATTTAGTTCGAAAAATTTAACAACCAATTCCCTTAATATTTATTAGAAAGAAATATTACTTTATATATCAAAATATATTTTTATATAAAATCATTTAAAATCTTTATATAAGAATATAACAAGTACGCTCTCTCATATATACACTCAACTCATTTTAGGGTACCATTGACCCTATCCTTAATGAGTAACCCCACCAGAGCCAAGGTTCTCGCTTAACCTTCGGCTCTGATACCAAATGTAACAGCCCGAAAATTTCAATCTCGTAAATTCCAGATAGTTAAGAAAAGAAGAAAAGAGAAAGAAGAAGAAATAGAAAACAATACACAGAAACCTCACATTCGCAGCGGATCAAATATAATATCAAATAAAATAGCAGTTATACAAAAAAAAACTATATCTGTTAATTTACATTTTTATACAACAGGGTCACAGATACATAAACACTGGACAAAACAATCATGCCCAGATACTACAATATCACAGCGGAAACTCTTCATACGTTCCTGCCATCCAGCTCGCCTCTTGAGCTCCAGAACGTCCTAACCTGAAAATCTGTAATACTCGATTTGACTCGACCATTACATCAAAGTAACACCCGGGTCAGGCTGGAAACCAGCGTGAGTAAACCCATCTAATATGGAATACAAAAACAGCCAACTTTTATAACCCAGGAAACTGATATCAATTTACAACTTCACAAGCTGCTATAGACATTACTTATTTAACACATCATTTCCTAAGTGCCAAACTTAGATTAAATGGTCCAATTTACTTAAATCATTCCAAACCAGCTTATTGATTTCACATATCAATCTATAAAGAATCGAAGTGGTTTCGGGTATTTACTAATACCCGACTCCGGTCTCTTCGAAACCAATATCATCTTAACTTAAATTATTCAAGTTAAGTACAATTCAATTTTAAATATAGGATGCCACCGTAATTCATCATCAATCAATAGTCACATCATCACAATTTAAATCAAACATATCTTATCACATAGCATCACGAACCATATATTAGGGATAACACTCCATCAAAGGCTTCCACTATCATTCTATTTATCCCTTAATTAATTTCACAATTTAATTTATTCTTAACCAAATAAAGTAATTAACCTTTATTTTCTTCGTTAATTACTATTGACCATAATTATTAATCACCCTTGCTTAATAACATCCAGAATTTAACTACCCTTAATTACTTCCTTGAATAAATTAATCCTTAATTTATTCTCTAATTAATCACTTGATTAACTACAAAGTAATTATATCCAAATTACTTTCATCATTAGACATCTTTAATTACATTCAGTAATTACCATTAATTACTTCCTTAAGTAATTACACTTCCATTAATTACATTAAGTAATATTCATCAATCATCAAGTGTTTAAATTAATTAAACTTAATTAATTAATCTAAACTAATCACATTAACCCAATTAAGTAACTAATTTCGTAATTACTTTTATTAAGTAATTAAACTCAACTTTCATTTTTCATTAAATTAAATTCGAAAGCTTGATTATGAAAAATCATCCTCCTATGATTCAAGTTAAATTACCTAAACCAGAATTATATTTCAACAATTATATTTAAGTTGAAAACGTCTATAACTAATTACAAAATTACTCTAATAAAATATTTATCAGACTATTTCAAAACAAGATTTATAACTTCAAAATCCGTACTTCTAAAATTTAAATATGTTAAAAACATCATTTCTAACTTAAACATTTAAATATGTTAAAATTTCCTTAAGATCTAAGTTTACTTAAAAATTTTGGAAATCGATTTAGTTTAAAAACTAAACAGGGTAAAACTGGAAGCCAAACAAAATGTTTCCACGGCCAATACCTTAATTCCTCGAGATAATACTCGTGACAGAGTTCGAGTATACTTGATATACCCAAACAAGCTTTCCCCCACTATCACAACTTCGAGTCCAACGCGAGGTATAACATAAACTACTCCGGGTAAAACCCTTCTTCCCTAAACCAGCTTCTCACGTCAGAGTCACAACGTGTACGGTGCACGTGTACCGACGTGCCACCTACCTCCGGCCATCCTCCTGATCTCCCACAAGTCGACACTGACTTCGACATCAGCCACGACCATCCAGATCAAAGAATCACACCACCAAATCAAATCGAGCGATCTGAAACAACCCACTCCCAAAATTCCCCGACCAAGAAGACATTCGCCACGACGATCAAGGCGACTGGACCCCACGTCCTTTGGACATTAGCCTCGTCATCGACCCACACAACCATTTCCACACTCGCGATTGAACACGACGCCTTGATTAAGTCAGATCACTTCGCCACTACACTCTATACAACCTCCTCCCAAAACCCTATTTCACCTTACTCCGGCCACCACGGCCCAATATAAATTACAACCCTATTTTTCTCTAACTCGACGTTCACCAAACAAGCTCCTACCAAAGCTCCAACCTCCAAAGCTTCACCAGTCGTCGGAATTTACTCGAAACCCAAAAACTGATCAACCCCTATTTGTAAGCCAAAAACTAAAGTAAAATTCATGATATGATTACTAAAATTCATGGTTTGGTATTTCGAACTCAAATATATACTTAAATATGAAAATTAAATTGAGTAATTTTGATCAAAATTAAGATTTCACTGTAAAACTTAAATTTCCAAACGAAAAATTGATCCTAAATTCCTATAATTATTTCTAGGTGAAATGTTACATGGTTACAAACAACTTTCATTCACAAATCACAAATTAATTCGAATTCAAAGTTGAGATATTGAATTTATTAAGAAATCCAAACCTGTAGTTATCAACAGAGTCTGTTTTTAAAACTACACAAGCATTCAATAATCACACTTATAATATGTCTCTATTCCATCCAAATTTATAGGCTAACAAGATGAATTATATTCAGATATCATGGACAAATTTTAGGTTTAAAGCTGTTTTAAAAACTTATGTTTTCTCACCTGCAAGGTCCCGTTGATCAGAGAATACTCTAATGATTTGAAACCCTATAGTTGAAAAATAGAAAGAGAACTAACATGCACACACATTAACACATTCATATATATGTGAAGTAATACCCCCAAACAAGCATCATTTACATAGAAATTACTTAAGCAACAATATTATCCTACTTAAGTAAAAAAAAAAGATCTTTACTATCCATTTCCAGGCATGCATCTGATATATACAACACATCATACACATACATTCATGCATTCATACCCATAACACAAGCAGCTATATTTTCACCCAATTCATCATAAGCATCAGGTTTAAATCATAGGTTTTAATTTGATTTTAAAATGAAAGTTACTCACCTTTTAAACTCTGAAGAGAGCAATAGTTTGAGATCTAAACTATCAACTTGATTTAGATCTGAATCTTCTTTGTTTACTTGAACCTGAGTTGCTTCCTTGATTTGCTTCAGATGAAAGCAGGATTTAATTTAGTTTTCTTCTTGAAAAACTGAAGCTTGAATGTTGCTCAAATTGCTGTTGATTTAGTCTGAGCTTGATTTTAGACTTTAGCTTGTTGCTTGATTAAATTTTGAATTTGTTTTCAACTGAACTTGAATTTTATTTTCCTGGTTTTAGTTCCTTCCCAGGTTTTGGTTTAAGTAAATTATGAAAAAGAAAGAAAGAAGGTGTAGGGATGTTTTAATAATCTTTTTTTAATTTTACTTAAAAAAAATGCCACTTGTTAATTTACTTCCATTTATCCCTAGCATGCATTAATTTATTTACATCTGTTTAACTATATACACATTAACTTACAAGTGTAACTTCCTTGAATTAATGATTATTTTTAAATGGTTTTATAAAATTTATATATTTATATTAATATGTATTATCAATTTCGATTTTTTTTTATTTTTCATATGAATACATTTTTCATTTATAATTTCATGTATAAATATGTTTTAATGTATATACTCTAAAAATATCAATCTTATATTTAAATTCTTTTCATTTCTTAAATTACGAAATTTTACATCTACACATGTTTAAATGTTTTATATTTGAAATACCTATAAAATTCTCAAACTATTTTATTTATATAAAGCTTAAAAGGGGAATATATTATATTGTATTTATTATTATTTTTTTATTTGATTCTTATTTTAACTATTATACTTCTTAGATACTAGAAATTCATATTTTATACATTTCCTTATGTATTTATATTAAAATTAGAAAAAATAAATTTTGTTCATTTCAACTATAGAGTTTTTAATCCCAATTTTACTCTTTTGACATTTTCAATTGAATTTTAAATCCAAATTCTATTTAAAAATCTATTTTTATAAATATATATCAAATAAGACTTATTTTATTTGTTTATATTACAAATTTGTATTTTAAAACTTTTTAATCTTGTTAATATTCAATTAATAGATGTCAAAAATTTGGGTTATCACATGAAAACCCTAGACCTATTATAATATCACTGGATTTTCTATCAAATGTTTTGGTTAGCGTAAGGTAAAAACTTTTCCATGTTTATGTGTGGGAAGTCTTACGTGATACCTTTTCTTTCAAAGGTTTTTCAAAGTTAAGCAACCTTAACCTGTTACTCACACCAAACCCATGTCTGACCCGGAGTTTATTTCTGTTTTTCTTAAACTCTTGGGTACTCAAATTTTTATGAGTAGGCAAGGGATTCAGGTTAGCTTTGACGAATTGTGGAGGAGCAATGGAGCAGGAGGATTCAGCATGTAGATATATAGTGTTCCGCTTTGTTTGATTTCTCTGAGTTGTATTGCGTTGTAATAACTAGACAAGTGTTTATAACTGTCTAGTATGTGTTGTGTTATCTGTGTAACTCTGATAGATGATGTATACTATGCAATACTTATGTTATTAATATAATTTATCTGTTCCACTGTTGAGATTCTGATTGTTTCTTCTTTCTTCTCTTTCTTTCTCTTTTATATCCTTTCTTTCTTATTAATGATGCGTCATTCTGTGGAGATGAATGGTGGGTCGTTACAATTTATATCCTTTTGACTTGATTCCAATTTGAATTAGGGAATATATTGTAGATTTTTTCTCGAACTATTTCCCTTTTACGCTAATTATGTGGATTTGTTACCATCAATGGTCATATTCATTCAATAATAATTAACTAACTTAATATCAAAGATGGGAACATACAACAAATTTCATTTATAATATCATCAACAACCAAACCAAGAAATAAACATGTTTTCAAAAAATTTAATTAACTAAATTACAAATTTTCTCCATCAAATTCATAGAAAATTGTTTTTTATAATCTAAATGCCTATTTGTAAACTAAATTTTCAAAAATCAAACCACATATATAAAATTCACCACTTGGCCTTCAAACTTGGCAACTATGTCATCATTTTATACGTAGATCATGCAAAATTATGACTACTACTAAATACATGCCGTTTTCTTCTTGTTAATACCACGTTAATTCAAATATATCCATGCAAAAATTTATTATTATAAATTAGTGGAAAATAAAACATAATTATACTAATTGAAATTCATGGGGAGTCTTCCGCTTACTGATGAAATTCAACATCATCTAATATACCATTGCCATCGCTTATCCATTTCTGGCAAAGTGCAAATAATTTACTACATCTGGAGAGGGTTATAAACTTTAAATTGCAATACTTAGAATTTGAATTAGAATATTTCAATTAATATACTATATGTTTTCTTTTAAAAAGGTCATATATGAATATAAAGATTCATTGAAGAATCTACTCATGATTCTAGCTTATTGGCGATTTAGTGAATCGATAAAAATCCATTCAATATGATTTTCAAAATCAGGGAGAAATACAAATTAAGGTTATTTAGTTGCTTATTTGAGGAATATTGCTAAATTTTTAACAATAAATATTCATAATCATGGCCTAAAGCACCATTAATGGTACTATAAAGTACAACAAATAATTTTGTTGGTATTTCTCTCATATGTTATCAATAGAAGAATCAAAGTGCGGTTTAATAGCACCTTAAATTATGAAGTAACATTTTTTTACTTTAGTACTTGTCATATAACTTTCACTATACTAGATTTTCGAGTAAACTTGACTTCTCAACTATGCATCTTCCTATTTTAATGATCCCAATCAACTACTTAAGAATGATCCTATGCTGAAAGTAAATGTGCAAGTATTGTTAATTAAAATTACACCACATGATTTAATAAACTCATTCATTGGAAAATATGAAACTAAGAAAAAGTAAAATGCGACATTAGTCTAGTAAAATGCTAAGTGTTTTACTAAACCAAAAATGGAATCTTACTTTAGCATTAAAACTAACTAAAGTATAGTTAACATTTCGTTAAATTCGACCAAAAACAATCGAATGTTATTAGTCACCCTGTTAGTCTTCAAATTAAGTAAAATTAGAAGTTTATCAGTTGAATGACAATATAGTTTGTTATGATCCTTCTAGGTTTAAATTAGTTTACTTATAAGGTATTGTTAAAAGGACTCCATTTTTGGATGGTGGGAAGTTTAAAGGGACTCCCCAGCAAAAAATTATTAAGGAGACTCCACCCGAGTAAAATGGTTTACAATTTAACTCCAAGAACATAGCGAAATTCGACAACAACCCATTAAAAAATGAGAAAAAAAATTATTTATGGTTCATCGAAAACCATTTTCGATGTGGTCTTGTCGACAATATTGGGAAACGCATTGATTGGTCACTGAGAAACTAAAGGTAGTTATGGAT
Source organism: Allium cepa (assembly GCA_030765085.1). Lineage (NCBI taxonomy): Eukaryota > Viridiplantae > Streptophyta > Magnoliopsida > Asparagales > Amaryllidaceae > Allium > Allium cepa. Next base: position 518,078,552 of record CM060941.1, read on the forward strand.
TTTTGTTTTTTGTACACCTTCTAGTTGTTTTCCAAAAAATTAAAAAAATGAACCCCCTAACCATTTTTGGAGTCCCTTCAACAATTCTCTACTTATAAACATTATAAATTTGTACATCCCTAATCCATAATTATCTTCAGGAAGACGCGTGGTTAATGAAGAAAGAAAGGGATAGAAGAAGAAAAGAAAGAGAAAGAACAAAGGCAACAACATCAGAGAACTGACAGCGGAACGAATAAAATATAATATATCACATAAAATATTACATAGTATCATATTACATATGAGTAAACAATTTATACAACACATATTAGACAGTTATAATCATCTGTCTAACTATACAACTCAAGTACAACAGATACAGATACCAAACAAACACAGCGGAACCATAATATATCTACACGTGGAAGCCTCCTGCTCCATATCTCCTCCAGAATTCGTCAAGCTAACCTGAATCACTTGACTACTTATACATAATATGAGTACCCAAGAGTTTAATAAAACAGAAAATAAACACTCGGGTCAGACAGGGGTCTGGTGTGAGTAAACGGGTTAAAATTTCTTAACTTTAGAAAAACCTTTGAAAAGAAAAGGTATCACGTAAAACTTCCCACACATAAACATGGAAAAGTTTATACGTTACGCTAACCAAAACATTTGATAGGAAATCCAGTGATATTATAATAGTGTCTAGGGTTTTCAAGTAAATAAGAAATAGCCAAAATTGTTACATTCATTAAATTCCAGCTACTAGCGACAAAAGTGGGTAATACAAACAAAACCGTAGGGTCTCGTAGGAAGAATGAGTTTCCATCAATGGCAGGGCTACTGGGGTACCGCCCGTTACAGTACGTGGCCTAGATCAACGTACCGAGGAGCCACCCTAACTCCCTGCAACACAAGGCCAGAACCATACCTTATTGAAAAGTCCCAAACAAGACCACCCCATGGTTAGCGCGATGAACCACACACTAAGCCGAAATAGAAAGAGATTTCTAGACAGGGGTAAATCTCGTCCTACTTGGGCATTACCCACTTACCTTGCTGCACCTCCCCTGTTTTAGCCATTCCCGGTTGATGAGGCTTGAGGCTGCGATTACCTTTATAGAACTCATATCTTAGAATGCTCATCGTCCATCCGGCGATGTTCTGAAAGCATTCAATCCATATAAGTTCATTTCGGGTTCGAACGAAACCGAAGGCACTATCTCGTTGCACTCATTTTGGAATCACGTTCAGAGTCAACGACCATAGCCCTTGCACTCTAAATCACCATCTCGAATCAATAAGTACCATTTCCGTCAAACTCATTACGGAATCACCCACAGAGTTATACTGACGTAAAGTCCTTACACCTCGAGTCTTCACTTGCTCCACTTGGATTCACGACCAAACGTTTAATTGGAATCGATGTGGTTTTCGGATATCCAAATATGAAAACCCGATCCCGGTCTCACCGAAACCAAACGCCATTTTAATGTCCAAGTTGTTCTTAAAGGTTTAAACAATTAACTTATATTCAGGATGATATAAACAGATACATGAATCACATTATGATAATTGATAATTCATAACAACCATTCATCTCACAAAGCAGCATATCACACACCAGAGATATCCAAGTCATCCAACATCATTCACACAACCAATATCAATCACCCAATATCAATCATCCAATATAAACCAATCAATATCAATCAATCATCCATAACAAAATTGATTAACTCTAAATCAATTAGATTACTTAAATCCTTCTTTATTTATTTATTCCAAATAAATTAATCATTTCTTAATGATCTTTTTTAGTTACTCTCCCATGATTAATCATCTTTTAATTACATTCAAGTAATTATCCTTAACCATATACAACAATTAACCTTTAATTACTATCATTAATTACAATAATTAATGATCCTTCATTTGCTTCCATTAATTAATCAATTATAATTAATTACATTAAACCTTAATTAATTACAATTAATTAATCATACTTAAGTAATTACTTTTATTAATCAACCTTGATTAATTCATTTTATTAACTAATGATCCTTATTAATTAATAATTACTTTAATTAAATAATTAACTTGTAATTAATTATCTTCATTAATCATAAACAGTAATTAACAATTTATAATTACTTATCTTAATTAATTAACATCTTAATTAATTATATTAATCTTTGATGGATTATTCAAATTAATTAATCTTTAATTACTTCATTAAGTAATTATTAATCAATTAAAATAATTAATAAATCCTTAGTTAATTACTTTATTAATTAATTACACTTTAATTAATTACACTTAGCAATTAATCTTAAATTAATCACATTCATTAATTAATTAATCACATTAATTAATTAACTAAAATAAATTAAGTAATTAACCCTTAATTACTTACATAAGTAATTATCTTCTAATTACTTTTATCATATGATTACTTTCTTAATTAAGTATTTAACAAATAATTAATTCCATCATTAAATAATCTTTAATTCTTTAATTAATTAATTACTCCATAATTAATTAACTTCAAACAATTATATTAATCAATCATTAGATTAATAGCATCAAGTGATTATCCTTTAATCACTTCCATTTAATTACTCCCATGTGTAATTTCCACAATTACTTCCATAAGCAATTACCATTCTTAATTATATTCAATAATTAACCATTGATTACTGCCTTAAGTAATTACACTTAATTAATCCATAATTAAGTGATTATCTGAAAATTAAATAAGCAATTAACTAATTATTTAAAATTAAATAATTAACTAACTAACTTCTTATATTTTCAAAATCCTTAATCAATTAAGAAAACATTAATCTTAATTAATCTTTTACTTATCAACCAATCATATTAATTAAATATTCTTTGTTCAAAACAAAAATGAATTAACCCTATTTATTTTCATAAATAAATTATTTGGAATAAATCAAATTTTAATAACTTAAAATCAAATTATTTTATTTGATTTTCAAAATCATAACAATATCCTTATTTGAAAATAAGGCATTTAAAAATAAAAATTTTAAAATTTGAAAACACTTTAATTATCCAACTTAAAACTTATTCAATTTAAATAAAAATTGAAACTTAAGTTTTTAAACATTACTTTAAAAATTTCTTAAAACTTTGGTTCAATATTTAAATTCAAAACACTTCTTTTAAATTGGATTTCAAAATTTAATTAAGATAATCACTTTCAAAACAATCATCTTGAAACATTTTAAACTTGAAATATAAATTCAATTTACACTTTTATAAGTTTGATTAACATTCATTTTTATAAAGTTTTAGTTTACATTTGTTTTAAAAACAACAAGTTTAACCTTGTATTTTGGTTTCGTTTATAAACTTGTTTATAATACAATGCTTACTTTCATTAATGCAAACATAAGTTACTCAGCAACCTATAACACTTCACAACACTAACCAGAAGAACACGTGACAAAAATCTCGAGTCGAACATAGAAAATACTCGAGACTGCCTCGAAGATCCCCAGCTCCCCTTAACTTCGAGTCGCCCCCGATGCTTGCACGAACCCATACCTGAGAGAAACTCGTCTTCCCCAACGAAAAATCCTCAGTGCACATAAACGTGCACGGTGCACGTGCGCCAACGCCGCTGGCTACCGTGCGTCGTCGCGACCAACGGCGACGATCTCTCGATCGTGTGCGAACCACAAAACACACCCAGATTCAACAATCTGCCACCAAATCGAAATTTCGATCCCTAGCTCAAAACTACAGCTGCATCTCGTCACAAAACCCCCAATGCCGACCATTCTCGACACCGTTGAACTTCACCTTCCCCATCATCGAACACCGCGGCCACGAGTTTCAACATTCCCAAACGCGATTGAACTCGATCCACTAACCAAGCCGCAATTGCCTTCACAGCCAAGCCGAAAACAAAAGGAACTAAAACCCTAGTTCGAACAAAGTCGAATGATTCACTCATTAGAAAAATTATTGAACAATTTTCCCAACATCTACAACTTATAAACATGCTTCGGTCAAAATTACAGCTGCAATCATCATGTTGTTCTTCGGCAATTCACCAAAACAACCCAAACGTTCAAATCCCAAATTCTCATGATTCATTAAACTAAAATCCATGAAGCATGTATTAAAAATCATGATTTTTACTCATTAATTCATTCATGTTATCCAAATCAAAAATTAAGATTTTTGATTTCATGTATAACAGTATTTTTACTGTTATTCTTATTTTTAAAATTATTTGTAAACTAAAAATTACAAAAACTATTTTTAAAATTACAATTAGACATTAACAAACCATTTTCATTCATATGCCAAGATCTAATTTTGTTTAGATTGAAAGATTTTGAATTTTTTAAATAAAAAAAACTACTTCTGTAAATAACAGAGATGAAACAGACACCTTTCAACAGACACTTTAAACCTTTAATCTACATACATAACAATATTTCCTATAAACATATATCCATCATCATATCATAATTCAACACATGCAATAACATTCAATCACAGATTTGATAAAAACTGTTTTTAATACTCACCTTATAAATAATATGCAGAGCAGGATTATTTTTCAGGCCTTGAATCATTAAATCTGGAAAATGTTTTGATGCTTTTGATTGCTGAAGAAACTCTACTGCATGCTTACAATTTTGATGTATTAAACTTGTTGTTGCTCTCATATGAAATGCAGGTTGAAGTTGATGTTGCAGATTTTGAAAAATGCAGATTCCATCTTTGATTTGCTTTGCAGATTTGTTGGTTGCAGGATTTTAAATTTGCAGAAGATTACTTTCAGATTTGATTTGTCTTTGGGTTTTAAATTTTTTAGACTTGTAAGTAAATTTTGATTTTGAACTTTAGAAAAGAAGATAAAGGAAAAAGAGTTATGTTTGTTAAGATTAAAGAAAGTATAAATTTAAAATAAAGACACTTGTTCAAAAACTTACAAATGTCACTATATAGCTTAATTGATTAACAAGTGTTATTAAGAGACTTAACATGGTTACACATGTCTTTAAATATTTTTAATTAATTTTCATTTAATTTTAAATGATAATATAAGCTTTCTAATTTAAGTTACTTAATTAATAAATATTTATATATGTAAATATAAGTTCAAATCCTTTAAAAAAATATATTAGAAAACTACTTATAATACAAATACATTCTTATAAATATAATTTAAAATCTAAACATTTATATATATATACACACTTATAACCATTTACATTAAGCAATTTAAAAGAAAACGAAATAAAACTTTTATTAATCCTTATTTAAACAATTACATTTTAAAAATAAACAATCATCTTATATTTTGAAAACAATTGAATTTTAAAACAAAGCGTTCAATTACAATACCCTTACATATATAAATTATTAATAGATTAAATTAAAATTCAAAACAACCCAAATTATAACATATATATAAATATATATTACAATTTGAACATTCATCTTTAATTTAAAATAAAAGATTTTCCCATTCACAATATATATCAAATAAATATATATATATATATTATAAATAGAATAAAATTTTATTAGCTTTGAACGATAAAGCTTATCAATCTTTAAATCGTTAAAAAGATATTGATCAAAATTACCAAATTAAATATTTATTAACCTTTAAAAGATTAAATTTATCAATTTAAGTTAAAATTATGAAGAAAAAATATCAAATCAATTAAATTATTATACAGATTATTAAATTTATATTGCCCAAAATTCCGAGTCGTTACATAAATCGTAGAAATTGAAATTATATAACATCAAATGCACTTGTTAAGAAATAAATTACATTATATATTCGTGGGATATCTAAAAAATTGGTAATATCTATGCATTCATTGGAAATCATGGCATGTTAAATAGCACTGCATAAAAATATATCAAACTATAGGTTAATTAAAATGCATAATATTATATTTTACGAAAAGTAAGTTTGGGTCAAGTAAGATAACATAATACATTTAAATAACAATTATTTTATATAGAAAATATTTACAACTAAATGTAAAAAAAATGAAGTTGTCTATTTAACCTAAACAAATAAGCTATTTGTACATTTACATATTTTCCTAAACTTGGTATGGAATTTATTATTCGAATATTCTTTTATTCTATATTTTTCTATAAATTGATTTTAAAATAAAAAGGAAAACCCGGTACATATATATTATTTAGAACTTAAAATCAGAATTAGAACTAAATAACTAGAAGGTGATTAGCAAAAAATAATGCTAAATAATAAATTTAATTTTTTAGATTTTAATGAAAAATATTAAAGTGGTGAAATAGGATAATTTACCATAAAATTGAATAATCATCTAAAATTTAATCTTTCAGTTCTCAGACTCATTATTCCATTATTCCATTCTAAAACCAACAATAATTCAGATAAAAATAAAGAAAATCGATCCTAAAGAAAACAAATAAACATAAAGAAATTAGCCGTTTTTTATGGTATCAATTTTAGAATGGAAACTCGACATATTTACATTATTAAGAATGCAAAACACAACTTCGAATGGAAACAAAATATATAAAAGGTGGTTAACTGAATTAAAAAAGAAATAAAAACATAAAAAAAGTGATATCTTTTGACTCGTTATTATTTTCAAGTTACGTGTAAAAAGTATATTTTTTGTTACAGGTAAGAAATGCATATAGCATTAAAGAAATGCAAATACCATTAATTGCTAATATAATATTGGTATTATTTATGGAAGAATGAAAATAGATTTAGACTTTAGAGATCGAACATTTATGCAATAGAACAGATTATCTCACTGATGGAGAAATTATAATTTAATTTAAGTGGATCGCCTTTTATTTGATGGTTTAAATAAATAGATATAAGTACATGAAAGAATGATGTTTGTATAACATACAAAAAGCCAAATGACAATACAACATAAAATAAAATTATACGAATTAGGCGATGTAAAATGTAATAAGAGAAAATGAGGGAGTTGGAAAGCAAGAGTCACATCTCAATTTTCATTATATCTATCAAATATATCGGTTATCAACATATTTATTGACTACTATATCGAGAGAGTTACCGAAGGAAAGAGAAGCAACTAAGTCAATAAGTGGATATAAAAGCATTGAAAAATAATGCTACTACTAACACGTATATCGAGCGTCTAGTGTGAAAAAAGTTATTGAACTCCTACTCAATAATTACGTAGCTTAAAGGATGTCTAGAAGTAAGGATTTAGGGATATTGAATTACAAGGAGTGCTGAATTTAAAGATGGAGGGGATCCCGAATCTCTATAGCTAGAAGAGATGGTGTTGAGCCTCAACAACCATCAGGATTATTGAGCACATAAAAAGAGGATCGTAAACTTGAAGCCATTACAAGAAGGTGAAAAACTTCTAACAACGAAAGAGACGCCGAACTTCAAGTAGTCATCAAGCTAGGAAGAAGTGTCGAGCCGTTAGGGGATACCGGATCTATATAATAGCAAGAATTATCAAGCGCTTAACATGAAAAGAAGTATTTAAGGCTTACCAACAAGAAGGTACCAAAGATCTCAAACCACTACAACACAGAGTACTAAAGAGCATAAAATGAGGGGTGATGCATTATTAAAAGGCGTTGAACATCTAGACAAAAGAAGGGGTATATAGAGTCCTTAAAGAAGTTAAGTTATCAAGCCTATACGACATTGGCTATTATAAAGCAACAAAAGATATTGAGCTTTAGTAAGGATGGTGAACTTCGACACTAGTGGAGGATCTGATCTTTTACAGACAATGAGGAGTGTTGAGCATTAGCAGTGCAAAGAAGATATTGAGTATTTGGAGGCAAAGAGGATGTTGGGTATTAGCAAAGCAAAGAAGGATATAGAGTATCAACGATACAAAAGATAGTGAGCATCTAGCTGATGGACATGTGGCAGCCATCCCGGCTGCCTCTTTTTCTATAAATAGGCCCTCATCATTGCTAAAAAGGGGGCGAATCATTTCTTCCCCTATTTCTCAAATTATATAGTTGTAAACCCTAAATTGATTTGGAGATTTCTTGATACAAATGTAACTGATTACAAATAAGGACTTGGATAATAAACTTTGCATAGCATAATGCTTTTGATATATGTACCATTAACTGTTATTGAGAGAATGTACTTGCATATACTTACCTTTAGACTTGGACTTGAATATTGACTATTTGGACAAGGCCATTTAAGCCTTTACCTAAACTAAAGTTTGTTTTGCATAACAACTATGATGCCCATTAGCAGGACAAAGGATTGAATGTATGTAAATTTCCTATTTAGCCCATTACACGAGCGATAAACTATTGCATAATTATGAGACTTGCCTATTTTACCCTTGAACATACAACATGAACTTTTGAATAGCCTCATGATGATATTGAACCTCATGGGCAATATTGGAACCATTTTGGATAATACTATCTTATGCAACATCTCAGGTGTTGAATCATTTTTCGCCATAACATTTTGGCGTTAGAAGGAGGGCTCGAATCTCTAAGTCATCATTTCCTTGCTTTGGAAGCTAACAAAGTTGATATTTTGTTTCAGGAAAATAGTGAAGACCAAGAAAGTTAACGTTATGAATCAAGAAATTATACAATAGACAGCCTTGGAGGACAATGTCATTTAGAGCACCAATTAAGAAAATATAGAGATTGTGTTAGCCGAAGCTCAACACTTGATAAAAATATAAAAAGGTGAAGATTTGAAAAATAAATAAATTATTTTGGGAATAAATAATGAATTTTGGAACGGTCTATATCTAAAATTGAAATTATTCTTGAGAAGATGCAAATAGAAATTATTTAGAAAGTAATGTATTCTAGGATTTGTTCAAGCCAATGTACTTTTGAAAAATATACATATATACATGGTTATACAATATTTAAAGGATTTTACAGAAGGGCGTCTAAAATTTATATGTAAAAATAATGGTTTATTGGGAAGTTTGGAAAAAAGAAAATGTTTTGGAATGGTAATAAGATGAATATAGTTTGTTTATTGCATTATTAGCAAAATTTACGATCTATGTCTTATCAAAATAATTTTAGAAGTAATATACATCCAGTAATTGATTATTTTTAAAACAAAAGGAAATTTGTTTCTTAAGTTGTTTGGATATATATGTTTAGAAGTGTTTGCATTGAAGTATTACAAAAATGAAATTTTGGTATTTTGTTATATATATGTACTTAGCAAATCGATATTTTAATGTTAAATATTTGACAGACTATTGTAAAAGAGAACTTTGAGTTGATTAATCATTTCTCGATAGTAATTTTTAAAATGAAAAATTGAAAGTGAATAAGTGTTCTAAAGTATTGATTATGGAATTTCAAGTTATGGCTTTGGGAAATATTTTGAGTTGAAAATCCATATGGGAAAGCGGGATAATCTAGATTTTTGCTTAAAGGAAATTATAAATTATAAAAACTTCTTTGGTGTTATCATTTTGAAACTATTAAGAAGATTTTCAAAGTTTATGAATTATTGTTGAAAGGAATTCAAGAAATCTGAAATTGTCTAAATGCTAAAAATATAGATTTTCTTGTAATTATACAAAAGGTTTTTAAACAAAGATCTTAGAAAGGAATAAGATTTTATTATTTAACCTCTTTGGAAGTTAATATTTTTCTTTTTGAAATCAAATCAAAGGTTTTGAAAATGGAGATTTATTATAAAACTTATAAATGAATAAATAATTGAAGTGTGTAATTTTTATGGAATTCTATATTGTGGAATCTTTTGGGTAAATGGATTAGATTGCAGAAGTAAGCAACAAAAAACTATACCTTCTAAAGGTCTAGAAGAAGTAAGCTTACATTTGATAGATTCAACTAAAATAGTAAAAATCGAAAAAGAACTAGGCAAAAGTCTCTTTAGAGAGCTTATCTGGCTCCTCTAATCTAGCAAACATAGATTTGCCAGAACTCACTCAGACATGGTTAGAATAGAACTAATAATTATGAGCCACGCTCTAAATATAGATCCAAATATTGTTCCTACCCGATAAAAGAAAAGGCAGTTTGATAAATTTCAGGCTAATAAGGAATAAGCGGGAGGTTACTTGAGAATGGATTCATTAGAAAAGTCTTTTACCCCAAATGATCAGTTAATCATGTGCTAGTTAAAGAGTCCAAATGTAACGACCCGATATTTTCAACCATTCGCATCCGCACATGTCGGACTTGAATTGTTCAAAATACCGCGTTGTAAATAAAATTTGACAAATCTCAAAATATACAGTAAATAATTAATCACAGAATCACAAACAAAGAATCAGAATACTCGCAGCGGAATTTAAAAATACTTAGTGGTTCATGAAGCCACTATAAATAGTCTCAATCAAATAAAATTTACATAGTCTTTAATCCAAATATAGTTTTAAATCATCAGTAAACAATCCAAATGTCCACTAGTCTCGATTTCAAAATTTTAGATAATGAACTGGAAAGGAAGTATGCCAGCAGCTTGAAAGTGATCTACAGAAATCCTAGCTCCGGGATGAAAACTGAACTGCAACTCAGGCTGACCCGAGCGTAAAATAAAACATAAACACTCGAGTCAGGACATACATACTTATACAGTGTAAGCTAATTCAAGTGTATTGTAATATAGAGCAAGTAACTTAAAGGATGCTTGGGACCGCCCATCCTCTAAGGATCCGTTAAACTATTTACTATGTAGTAATACTTCGCTATTATAATAGTGTCTATTAGTAAAATAAACTTACTTTTAAATAGCGTTAAGGCTTTACATTTTCCACCTTAACACATAATATATTCCCATAGTCTATACAGTACCGTAATCTCCCCCGGAATGGGCGTCGTCAGAGTGCACTCCATAGGTATGGTACAAAACCAAAATCGTATAAGGCTCGCTATGGTAGGTGACACGGCACAACTAGGCAATGCCAGGGTAGATATACCAATTACGCATCCGGACCGATGGAAACGCGTAGCGCGCAGCTACCGCCCATCTCGAACAACACTCCCAAATCAAAGGTGCGCACCAAACAATCACAAAAGTAATAGGATGGCATACGAAGAAGTGCGTCCGATCAGAGGTGCTACCTCATTAATTCGTCAATCGCTCCTGTTTTAGCCACCTTGTGCCAACTCACGGGAGTCGGGTCCACGTATTTACCTTAAAGGAAACGTCACCACCATCCTACTTCATTCTGGAATCTCCACCGCGTACACGGTTGTTAAAGTGATTTTCGGTATCGACAGAGAGTATGCCAGACATCCGATCCCGGTCTCTTTAACAACCAAACGTTATTATAACACGTGGTTACAACTTTTAAAAATGGTATTTATACTTTTCAAATTGAAATATCGTTTTAAACATCATTTATTTAAACATCAGTCATTCTATAAAAATACCATTTAAATCTATTTAATTTATTTAGGAATTTATTGCCTTTCAACTCACATTTAAAAGTTAAATCCTTCCACTAAAACTATTAAAAGTCAATTCCTTATTTTTACAAATTACATATTAAATTTCAAAATTTCAACCTTTTCCCAAAGATTATTTCCATAACTTTTATTTAAAACAATCAAAATTCAGTTTCCGTGTCACTTATGAAATGCTACCTAAAGTCTATATGTTAAAACAGTTCATTTATAAAGACAGCATTTAAATGTTGTAATAGATTATTAATCTTAAATTTTAGTTTTACATTCCAAGATATAACTTATTAATTTACTTAAATAAAATCTCACTTATAACAACAATTCAGAATTTCCAAAATAAGTTATATTCCAAAAATTTACTTAGACGTTTATTTATTTAACATTTTGACTTATTTAAAAATCTTTATAAATTTATAAAAATTCTTTAAATACATTTATCCCAGAATATTATAAACTTTCCATTTAAATTATTTTAAAATATTTCAGAAAAATATTATATAAACCAAGGGTCTGTATATAGTTTTCTAGCCTAGGTCAAGTGATACGGATATATATCATTTCAATCCGCAATTTACAAAAAAACCCGGGTTCTATCATTTCAAACCCGCAATCCCAAGTTAATATTTAAATTTAAACAATTAAATAAATAAATGAATAAATAATTATCGTGCAGGCCTATCATTTCAGCCTATAACGATCTCAAATTTACAGGGAACTTACAGTGATGATTTAATCAGTAAATAAGCATTACATAGTATAACTGCAATAATATTACAATAGATAAACAACTGATGAGGTGTCAATTTAAAATGGGGTTTAACATCATACGTTATATCACAGGCAGATAAAATTTAATAAATAATTTACAAATACACTTGTGATAAATCACGGATATATAGGTATGTTTGTCTGGTGAGAAATACTCACCTTAGAGCTGCAGAAAATTTGATTCAAACGATTGTATCACTTGATAAAAAAAGTACAAACGGCACGATTAGATTTCCGCGGATGCAACGTCTTGATTCAAATCTAGAACAAGATCCAAATAAAACCAAACGCGCGACTTAAATTTACGGTCAAAGAAAAATTTAAATAAACGAAACTGAGACGGGATTATAAAAAGATAAATGGACCAACTTTTCTCGACTACTCCCCACACCCGACTTGATTTTAACTAATAGGTGGCGTTCATTCAAATTTCTCAAGCACTCCTTCTTCCTTTCCCTTTTCTATCTCACGTACTAACTTCTATTTGTTTTTTTTTCCTTTTCCTTTTCTTTTCTTTTTTTTTTGGTGTGGCACGACCGCTACTATCTTAACCCGAAAGCATGTACACCTACCCACTTACGTCCTGGCCCATGCATGCATACTTCCACTTTCTCTTTTTCACCTACAGACCCACCCACGCGTTTGTAATATATACCTAGACACACTCAAATATCAGTTAATCCTCTCTTCACTGAAATGAATCTAATCACTCAAACAAAACAACCTTCACCTATTGTCCAATATAATATCTAAAGCAAACTGAGTTATATTTTACTAGTCTGGAGACAAATATGATTGGTCTAAGCTGAATTTAAGTGTCACGGTCCTAGCCTACATAAGCTTGAATGGATGCTCTAATGATAATTACAAAACCGTGTGATTGCTTCGCACACAACAAATATATTACGAAACATTTCCAGGTTTTTTTTTCTATTTCACACTTGCTTTGCTAACATGACTCACGCATGAAGGTCCCATGGCCACAACTACAGGGACGCATGCATTTTTCTATAGAATGCAAAAGAAGGATACTAAACTTGACTTCCTACAACAATCTGACATACATGGCAAAATAGATCCGAGGGGGAAAAAGAGATGTGGCAAGGACATGTGGTGAAGCAGCCGAGTATTTAGATTGATCAGATGAACATACGATAGAAAAGCAAAAAAATAAATAAATAAATAAATAAAAGGAAGAAGAAAGAGAGTAAACTTCCATTACCTGAAGGAGCTTGCAAGCAAGAAAAAGAAGGTTGAAGAGCTGATGCTATGCATATGAATAATTGTATGGGCTTATATATATAGGCAGGGGTGTGCGTGATTTAAGGTGAACAATATAGGAAGGAAATAAATTTAGATTAACTTGCACGGTGGCTTGGATTTACACAAAGAAACAGATAGGAATATTAGGCAACTTGTACACGTTTCTTTTCTCCTTAAAATTTTTTTTTTTTTTTTTGGAAATAATTACGTTGAATAAAGAGAAGAAACGGTAAATTTTTTATTTGGCAAAGATTTTTATGACAAAATTAAACAGATATTGAATGCGTTGATAAATTTTTGGCAAAGATAAAATTTTGATTTGAACGTGTAAAAGAAGGAAGCTGCATGATTTTCCTTTGATTTTTCAGAAGTCTCGTTCTACAGGTAAGGAAATAAATTTCTTTCATTGATTGCAAACGTTTCCAGTGGCAAGCGTTTTATTTTGTAAATGCATTCTTACGTGCACGAATTTAGAAAGAGGAAAAACAAAATATCTAGGAATTATTTGCTCTTGCTTTAAATAAGAAGTAAATGTGACTGGGGTGGAGAAACAGCAAGAATTTATTACTGAGAATGGTAAAAGGAAATCACAGATTATATACCTATTAACCAAATGAAGTTGTACGTGGATTTGAAATTTTTATAATCAGCATTGATTTATAAAGAAACGACAAAGTTTTACTAGACAAAGATTTATACCAAATTTAAAGCAAATTGAATGCGTTGATTTTTATTATCAATACGTTTTCCTATATACGTTATTTATACCATTAAATATCGTACCCTCTTAAATGCGAAATTATCAGTTTATTAGTATGCTATAAATTCTTAACATTTATTGCTAAATTAAAAAGATAAAACTTTGGTTACATCTCTCTCTGATTCTTATTACCATTAAAAGGCGATTTATTATCCAAATGGACCAAATATTACAAATTTTTAAAGCAAGTATATAATCCAATTTTTATTTAAATTCCAATTAGAGTTATCCTTAAACAAAGTGAAACTTTCATTTATTCTTTAGCATTTTGGAAATGATTTGATCAAACTAAAATATATATAAATTGGGAATTAAATTTTACTGGAAAGAGAAAAATAACGTAAGAAATATGGGTAAAGAGAAAAACGCATATGAAATAGGCAAGCAGATAGGAGAATGGATACTGCGCATGACTGAGATTTAGGAGAAAATTGTGTTTTGAAAAATGCAAGAAATAAAATTTTTTAAATGGAAAAAATCTATGGAAATCAAATTTTTAAAGCAATGCGTTGAATTTAGAGGCAACATACTTGATTTGAACGCTAGAATATTCCTTCCCTCTAAAAACACATGCCACTGATAAATTTACTCATTTACACTAAGGTCATATTTTTAAGAATGTGTACCGTAGCCATAATATTTTATGCCCAAAATATACCGATATAACAGATTAAAATTCTATACGTTTTCTTATATATATATATATATATATATATACACACACACACGGTATTTATTCCCTCAATTTACGCGCCCTTTAAACGCGTAATTATCCAGTTCATTTATACACTATAAAAATTTAAAATTTACTACTTAAATGGAATAAAATTTGTTTACATTTTTTTTTCTTCTGATCTATTTACCATTGACAAAGAAATGTATTATTCAAAATATTACTTAACTTTAAAAGGTAGATAATCCATTTTATAGCTAAGGTAAAAATTATTGTGTTGTTTTAACAGTCCAGAAAGATAGAAAATTGGCGAACGTTTATAAAATTGAACAAAGAAAAGTGTTGATTCTTAGAGTAAAGAAACGGAAAAGAATATTTGATTTGAACGTTATTGAAAAATCAATGGGTTTTATTTATTAAATATGTGGAGTCAACGGAAAGAAAATTTATTCCTTTCCCACTTAAAATGCATGTATACTGATTTATTTGATTATTTATATCCAAGGTAATAAATTTAGACGCGTGACCGATGCAAAACACGCGTCCAGTTTCATAATAAAAGTGACGCTTTTTAAATTTACGCGTTCTCTTATGTAGTAAATATACATTAAAAATATTCCATCAATAACACGCATTTTAAACGCATAATTAAATAGTTTATTTATACACTAATTTTTTTTTCAAATCTTATTTCTTAATTAAAACTTGATTTTTCTAGAAATTAAGTTATTTACCATCTTCGACAAAAAACCCAAATTTCCAATTAAAGTTAATTCTTAACCACGTCAAAATTTCAGAGATCTTATTATTTAATTAAAAATTTGGTCAATTGTTTTTTTTTAATCACTTTAAAATTTAGATTTTTATATAATAAACCCCAATGTTTTAAAAATACAAGTGAAAAATACTTGTTAAAAATTTGGGCTGTTATACTCTCCCCCACTCAGAACTTTTCGTTCTCGAAAAGGAAGAAGGTAGGGGAATAGAAACAACCTGAAAGAGAACTAAATTGAAACTTAAATTAGAATCATTAATCTAAACAATAAAAATTCAATTTTAAATTAATAATTGATTTCATCTATTTATACTTAAAAATTTAACATTTATTTATTTACATATTTACTTGTATAATATCCCTATACTTATAAAATCATTTTTTTTTAATCTAAATTTTACACAAGGTATTATAACATTCTAATTTAAAAATGTTTAATTTTAATCCAAATTTGAAATGGTAATTTAACTTAAATGTTAAAGTAAATTTACCATTTCCCAAAATAAACTAAATTCCCCATTTAGTTTCTTTTTTATTCCAAACTATAATTAAATTTATTTCTCTCAATATATTTTTCTCATCTATGTCAAATATGTTTACACTTATTACAACTGTTTAAATTTATTCTTAGTTCCTTAACATCATTTTATATTGAAAATTTTTCCATTGCCCTTTTATTTTATTTACCTCTATTAATCTTTTTATAACTAGAATTTAAGTGTATAACATTTATTATAACCACTCAAATTTTATTTATAAATCTTTTTATATTGTATATTATCCAATTACATTGTTAACTTCTGAAAATCAAAGTAAGTTATATTGAAATGAAATTGATTATTATACAAATAAAACTTTCAAATTCAATTATCTCAAGTTGGAATTATTTATTCAAAAATTTGATTTTTTTTTAAATTGAAATTATTCCTCAAGATAAAATTTAAGAATTAAATTTCTAATTCCCTTCAACCCAAATAAATATATGTACATAATATGTCAAATCAAATTTAAATCATATATCTATATATTATAAATCAAGTCATATTTTAGAGATTCAAATCAATTAAATTCTCAAGGTAACACTGTAGCCAGACTACAGAATGGTCTTTTTACTTCGAAACTCGAAAATGAATGTCGATGATGTTGCTGTCATCACCGAAATTATTTCCTAGCGACAAGGAGAAGAGCACTGATTTTTAAACCTTTAAAATCTTTGGAAATAAATTTTTATTCGAAAATATTTTAAATAATATCTTCCTTTAAAATTTTAAACACAAGGTTTGAAACCATCGAAAATTGAATTCTCAAGTTCTGGTTTTAAATTCATTTCTGTTTCCAAATTAATTTATAACCATTTGTTTATATTCAATTATTTATATTAGACAAAACACATGGTCTATAAAACCATAAATAAAATCAAAACTATTATCTCTTGACAACTAGTTAAATTAATTATAAAATTCTGAAAATTATACTTATATATAATATTAGATTTTTCCCAAATATAGGAATAAATTTTTCAAACAAGGATAGAGATTCAAATTTGATGGATTCAAATCAAAGAGAATTTTGATTTAATGATAAATTGGAATCAGAAGATCCGATGATTAAATAACAGAATAAGGAACTAGGTAAGTTTATATAAATCGCGGGCAACCTTAACCTGGTCAACCGTGACTTAAAGAGTCAGATCGAATGTTGATTTACAATTCGATCCGAAGAAATAGAGTTCGGAATAACCAAAGATACTAGCATCTAAACCGAGGTTAAATATAAATCTCTGGTGAATCAATGCTAATTGTAAAGGAGTTTCACCCCTTTATTAGAATATTGGCGAGACCGCCAATTCACTATAAAGATCATCCGAAATGGAGTTATGGGATACTCCAAAAATCGAAAGAAGATGAATAGTGAGGGACACGAATGAACTTTGGAACCGCAGGGAACGTTCCAAAATTCAAAGGAAATCGAATCAAAAGGAAGAGATTCAAGCTCGAATGAAAGTGATTCTGTAAATCAAATTTACCACACATTCTAAGTTTTGCCTAAAGCCAAAGCTCTGATACCAAATGTAACGACCCGATATTTTCAACCATTCGCATCCGCGCATGTCGGACTTGAATTGTTCAAAATACCGCGTTGTAAATAAAATTTGGCAAATCTCAAAATATACAGTAAATAATTAATCACGGAATCACAAACAAAGAATCAGAATACTCGCAGCGGAATTTAAAAATACTTAGTGGTTCATGAAGCCACTATAAATAGTCTCAATCAAATAAAATTTACATAGTCTTTAATCCAAATATAGTTTTAAATCATCAGTAAACAATCCAAATGTCCACTAGTCTCGATTTCAAAATTTTAGATAAAGAACTGGAAAGGAAGTTTGCCAGCAGCTTGAAAGTGATCTACAGAAATCCTAGCTCCGGGATGAAAACTGAACTGCAACTCAGGCTGACCCGAGCGTAAAATAAAACATAAACACTCGAGTCAGGACATACATACTTATATAGTGTAAGCTAATTCAAGTGTACTGTAATATATAGCAAGTAACTTAAAGGATGCTTGGGACCGCCCATCCTCTAAGGATCCGTTAAACTATTTACTATGTAGTAATACTTCGCTATTATAATAGTGTCTATTAGTAAAATAAACTTACTTTTAAATAGCGTTAAGGCTTTACATTTTCCACCTTAACACATAATATATTCCCATAGTCTATACAGTACCGTAATCTCCCTCTAAATGGGCGTCGTCAGAGGGCACTCCATAGGTATGGTACAAAACCAAAATCGTATAAGGCTCGCTATGGTAGGTGACACGGCACAACTAGGCAATGCCAGGGTAGATATACCAATTACGCATCCGGACCGATGGAAATGCGTAGCGCGCAGCTACCGCCCACCTCAAACAACACTCCCAAATCAAAGGTGCGCACCAAACAATCACAAAAGTAATAGGATGACATACGAAGAAGTGCGTCCGATCAGAGTGCTACCTCATTAATCCGTCAATCGCTCCTGTTTTAGCTACCTTATGCCAACTCACGGGAGTCGGGTCCACGTATTTACCTTAAAGGAAACGTCACCACCATCCTACTTCATTCTGGAATCTCCACCGCGTACACGGTTGTTAAAGTGATTTTCGGTATCGACAGAGAGTATGCCAGACATCCGATCCCGGTCTCTTTAACAACCAAACTTTATTATAACACGTGGTTACAACTTTTAAAAATGGTATTTATACTTTTCAAATTGAAATATCCTTTTAAACATCATTTATTTAAACATCAGTCATTCTATAAAAATATCATTTAAATCTATTTAATTTATTTAGGAATTTATTGCCTTTCAACTCACATTTAAAAGTTAAATCCTTCCATTAAAACTATTTAAAGTCAATTCCTTATTTTTATAAATTACATATTAAATTTCAAAATTTCAACCTTTTCCCAAAGATTATTTCCATAACTTTTATTTAAAACAATCAAAATTCAGTTTCCGTATCACTTATGAAATGCTACCTAAAGTCTATAGGTTAAAACAGTTCATTTATAAAGACAGCATTTAAATGTTGTAATAGATTATTAATCTTAAATTTTAGTTTTACATTCCAAGATATAACTTATTAATTTACGTAAATAAAATCTCACTTATAACAACAATTCAGAATTTCCAAAATAAGTTATATTCCAAAATTTTACTTAAACATTTATTTATTTAACATTTTAACTTATTTAAAAATCTTTATAAATTTATAAAAATTCTTTAAATACATTTATCCCAGAATATTATAAACTTTCCATTTAAATTATTTTAAAATATTTCAGAAAAATATTATATAAACCACGGGTCTGTATATAGTTTTCTAGCCTAGGTCAAGTGATGCGGATATATATCATTTCAATCCACAATTTACAAAAAAACCCGGGTTCTATCATTTCAAACCCGCAATCCCAAGTTAAATATTTAAATTTAAACAATTAAATAAATAAATGAATAAATAATTATCGTGCAGGCCTATCATTTCATCGTATAACGATCTCAAATTTACAGGAAACTTACAGTGATGATTTAATCAGTAAATAAGCATTACATAGTATAACTGCAATAATATTACAATAGATAAACAACTGATGAGGTGTCAATTTAAAATGGGGTTTAACATCATACGTTATATCACAGGCACATAAAATTTAATAAATAATTTACAAATACACTTGTGATAAATCACGGATATATAGGTATATTTGTCTGGTGAGAAATACTCACCTTAGAGCTGCAGAAAATTTGATTCAAACGATTGTATCGCTTGATAAAGAAACGTACAAACGGCACGATTAGATTTCCGCGGATGCAACGTCTTGATTCAAATCTAGAACAAGATCCAAATAAAACCAAACGCGCGACTTAAATTTACGGTCAAAGAAAAATTTAAATAAACGAAATTGAGACGGGATTATAAAAAGATAAATGGACCAACTTTGCTCGACTACTCCCCACACCTGACTTGATTTTAACTAGTAGGTGGCGTTCATTCAAATTTCTCAAGCACTCCTTCTTCCTTTCCCTTTTCAATCTCACGTACTAACTTCTATTTGTTTTTTTTTTCCTTTTCCTTTTCTTTTTTTTTTTTGGTGTGGCACGACCGCTACTATCTTAACCCGAAAGCATGTACACCTACCCACTTACGTCCTGGCCCATGCATGCATACTTCCACTTTCTCTTTTTCACCTACAGACCCACCCACGCGTTTGTAATATATACCTAGACACACTCAAATATCAGTTAATCCTCTCTTCACTGAAATGAATCTAATCACTCAAACAAAACAACCTTCACCTATTGTCCAATATAATATCTAAAGCAAACTGAGTTATATTTTACTAGTCTGGAGACAAATATGATTGGTCTAAGCTGAATTTAAGTGTCACGGTCCTAGCCTACATAAGCTTGAATGGATGCTCTAATGATAATTACAAAACCGTGTGATTACTTCGCACACAACAAATATATTACGAAACATTTCCAGGTTTTTTTTTCTATTTCACACTTGCTTTGCTAACATGACTCACGCATGAAGGTCCCATGGCCACAACTACAGGGACGCATGCATTTTTCTATAGAATGCAAAAGAAGGATACTAAGCTTGACTTCCTACAACAATCTGACATACATGGCAAAATAGATCCGAGGGGGAAAAAGAGATGTGGCAAGGACATCTGGTGGAGCAGCCGAGTATTTAGATTGATCAGATGAACATACGATAGAAAAGAAAAAAATAAGTAAATAAATAAATAAATAAAAGGAAGAAGAAAGAGAGTAAACTTCCATTACCTGAAGGAGCTTGCAAGCAAGAAAAAGAAAGTTGAAGAGCTGATGCTATGCATATGAATAATTGTATGGGTTTATATATATAGGCAGGGGGATGCGTGATTTAAGGTGAACAATATAGGAAGTAAATAAATTTAGATTAACTTACACGGTGGCTTGGATTTACACAAAGAAACAGACAGGAACATTAGGCAACTTGTACACGTTTCTTTTCTCCTTAAATTTTTTTTTTTTTTGGAAATAATTACGTTGATTAAAGAGAAGAAACGGTAAAGTTTTTATTTGGCAAAGATTTTAATGACAAAATTAAACAGATATTGAATGCGTTGATAAATTTTTGGCAAAGATAAAATTTTGATTTGAACGTGTAAAAGAAGGAAGCTGCATGATTTCCCTTTGATTTTTCAGAAGTCTCGTTCTACAGGTGAGGAAATAAATTTCTTTCATTGATTGCAAACGTTTCCAGTGGCAACCGTTTTATTTTGTAAATGCATTCTTACGTGCACGAATTTAGGAAGAGGAAAAACAAAATATCTAGGAAATATTTGCTCTTGCTTTAAATAAGAAGTAAATGTGACTGGGGTGGAGAAACAGCAAGAATTTATTACTGAGAATGGTAAAAGGAAATCACAGATTATATACCTATTAACCAAATGAAGTTGTACGTGGATTTGAAATTTTTATAATCAGCATTGATTTATAAAGAAACGACAAAGTTTTACTAGACAAAGATTTATACCAAATTTAAAGCAAATTGAATGCGTTGATTTTTATTATCAATACGTTTTCCTATATACGCTATTTATACCATTAAATATCGTACCCTCTTAAATGCGAAATTATCAGTTTATTAATATGCTATAAATTCTTAACATTTATTACTACATTAAAAAGATAAAACTTTGGTTACATCTCTCTCTGATTCTTATTACCATTAAAAGGCGATTTATTATCCAAATGGACCAAATATTACAAATTTTTAAAGCAAGTATATAATCCAATTTTTATTTAAATTCCAATTAGAGTTATCCTTAAACAAAGTGAAACTTTCATTTATTCTTTAGCATTTTGGAAATGATTTGATCAAATTAAAATATATATAAATTGGGAATTAAATTTTACTGGAAAGAGAAAAATAACGTAAGAAATATGGGTAAAGAGAAAAACGCATATGAAATAGGCAAGCAGATAGGAGAATGGATACTGCGCATGACTGAGATTTAGGAGAAAATTGTGTTTTGAAAAATGCAAGAAATAAATTTTGTTGAATGGAAAAATCTATGGAAATCAAATTTTTAAAGCAATGCGTTGAATTTAGAGGCAACATACTTGATTTGAACGCTATAATATTCCTTCCCTCTAAAAACACATGCCACTGATAAATTTACTCATTTACACTAAGGTCATATTTTTAAGAATGTGTACCATAGCCATAATATTTTATGCCCAAAATATACCGAAATAACAGATTAAAATTCTATACTTTTTTTTTATATATATACACACGGTATTTATTCCCTCAATTTACGCGCCCTTTAAACGCGTAATTACCCAGTTCATTTATACACTATAAAAATTTAAAATTTACTACTTAAATGGAATAAAATTTGTTTACATTTTTTTTTCTTCTGATCTATTTACCATTGACAAAGAAATGTATTATTCAAAATATTACTTAACTTTAAAAGGTAGATAATCCATTTTATAGCTAAGGTAAAAATTATTGTGTTGTTTTAACAGTCCAGAAAAATAGAAAATTGGCGAACGTTTATAAAATTGAACAAAGAAAAGTGTTGATTCTTAGAGTAAAGAAACTGAAAAGAATATTTGATTTGAACGTTATTGAAAAATCAATGGGTTTTATTTATTAAATATGTGGAGTCAACGGAAAGAAAATTTATTCCTTTCCCACTTAAAATGCATGTATACTGATTTATTTGATTATTTATATCCAAGGTAATAAATTTAGACGCGTGAAAAACCGATGCAAAACACGCGCCTAGTTTCATAATAAAAGTGACGCTTTTTAAATTTACGCGTTCTCTTATGTAGTAAATATACATTAAAAATATTCCATCAATAACATGCATTTTAAACGCGTAATTAAATAGTTTATTTATACACTAATTTTTTTTTCAAATCTTATTTCTTAATTAAAACTTGATTTTGCTAGAAATTAAGTTATTTACCATCTTCGACAAAAAACCCAAATTTCCAATTAAAGTTAATTCTTAACCACGTCAAAATTTCAGAGATCTTATTATTTAATTAAAAATTTGGTCAATTGTTTTTTTTTAATCACTTTAAAATTTATATTTTTATATAATAAACCCCAAAGTTTTAAAAATACAAGTGAAAAATACTTGTTAAAAATTTGGGCTGTTACACCAAAGGCAAAAGGAGGACCTACGTCGATTATACCATTCTAAACAAGGCATGCCCTCAAAGATTACTATCCTTTACCTAGAAAGGTCAATTGATTAATGCCACAAGTGGACATAAGTTGTAAAATTTTGTGGATGCATGCTTAAAATATAATCAAATCCTATATTCAAATCAGATGAAGAAAAAAAGGTTTCAAAATAGATGGGGAAACTTACTACTACAAAATCATGCCTTTGAGCTGAAGAATGCGAGGGTTACGTATCAAAGAATATATCTACAAACAAAGATTTCTTGCAAACCCTAAAGTATGCAAGGTAGATTGAGCCTTGGTTAATGATAGGTCTAGTCAACCAAGTGTTAATCTTAAAAAAGTATGCAAGAAATATGCTTGTATTCCATTTTGATCTATATGAAGAGAATTCATGTCGTAAGAGTTAGTCATGTCCCAAGTCATGTCACATATATGAGAGATCAATATAAGTTAAACATAATCCACAAGTCAAGTCACTTCATGAATTTGCTATGTGATTGCAACTGTACACGCCCTTATTTGTAAAAAGACCGTAAAATTACAATTTGCACTAAAAATCCCCAAATTGATTTCGGGTTACAAACTCTAAAAATGTAAGAGAGAGATAGAAAAATGAATCGCCCCTTCCACAATGCCCCTAGGTCCATATTTAGAAGGGAAGAGACATGCGATTGACTACTATGTGTCACCTTTGGCATTCATGGTTTTCAATATCATTAACCATGTCGGTAGCATTAGGCTCCATGCTCTATTTTGATGATTTTCGACATCTCATTGGCTATTGATGAGTTCCGGCATCAAGTTTTAACACTTAATATTCACATCCGCCTTGTTTAGACTTCTATTGTCATTGTTAAGGAGTCAAACGTGGATGCTGATTCAGCAGTTCAAATCCCTGATGTAATAAACCTAGATTCTCCAGGACGAATAGCTCTAAAGAAAACTTAGGAGTTTCATACTCCTAATTCCTTCCTCAATAGTACACTTCCTAACTCTCCATTAGGTTTTCACCATTTGTTTAAGGAGCTTGGTTTAACTCCCCGCCCTAATGAATCCCACCCTTTGGAGGTTCCTATTTAGAGTCTCACAACTAGTTTTGAAGATCTCATTTGTTTGCTTGCTCGATCTCCAACCTTGGCTTCTCTAATGCCGCCACAGCCTTCAACCTTCTCAAAAGATCATCTTTACATTATCCTTCAGCATCTCATACTGGTATGATTTTTGTTTTGCTTAGTTAATGTATATTTTTAACTTTATACATTTTAGTTAATGCGTATTGTGTGCTTCAGGCAATGAAACACATATTTCTCCTTTAATGGGCTTCTCAAGAGCCTTCTAATCAAATTGTTTAACTAAAAAAGAAGATTTCTTCACTCACAACTCAAGTAACTGATATTATTATGGAGAAGGACAATGCTATTTTTTAGAAGGGGAGACTCGCCTCCTCCCTTGGTGAGGACAAGAAAGCTTAGTTGTTGCTTGAAGAGAAGATGAAAATAGAACTTGAGCAAGCTAATAAAGAAAACACCGAAATGGCTGCTAAGATAAAATCTCTGAAAAACTAGCTAGAAAGTGAAGATGCTACTTTGGTTCACACTAATTATATTCCCCGATGAAGCTCTCGTTACTCTTACAGAAAAGTGCTATGAAGATGCTCTTCTCGTAACATATGGCAAAAACATTGACAAATGCTAGAATTTTGATTTTTTTCCTTCTTCCTAAAGCTAAATACTAGACTTAAGAGAAAGTTTGATCTTATATTGAAGAGAGTAGAGGGGTCTCTTTAGGATGAATTCCTTTAAGAAGAAGATGTTGACCTAGAAAAATTATTATCTTTTGATGACCCCTCTAATTGAAGATGACATAGACTCTGATGGGGAGGGAGATAATGGTGATGACCATGACGATGATGATGGCCATGATGATGATTGTGATGGAGGCAATGGTGATGGCAAGTGTCTTGAGGAACCAAAAGCCAGGGGAGATGGATCAGGTGGTTTTAACTTATACTCATATGCCCGTTGTTCGAGCTTTAGTGAACTTCCTAAACCTCAAGGTGTTACAAGGAAAGATTATTTTCCAAAAGATAATACTCCTCTAGTCATCAGTCAAAAGGGAAAACTCAAACTCCAACCTCCCAAGTTCTAGTCTCTCAAGTATGGAGTTCGCTGTTTAAATGCTTAATACTACCTCCCAGCCTTCAATTAATAAACTTACAATTTTAGTTAAGGAAAAAGACCAAATAATATTACGATACTCTTTATGGAAAGAGTGTGAGGGAGGAGCACCAATTAAATAGGCAAATCGAAAGGCTAGTTAAAAAGTATAATGACTTATCTGACAAATGTAAAAGCTTCTCTACCAATGCTGTGCGGTTAAGGTTTTTTAAGAAAAAGCAGGCTACCTCTCATTTGAAAAGAGCACGCATTCACTGGGATAGAATCATGAGAGAGAATGTATAACTAATGACTCGCTTTTGTATGCTTAGGGAGGCGCTAGTATTTTCTATAAACTTTGTTCTAGGAATCTCCTTACCAACTTTTCTTTCGTAGGAGAAAAAAGTGGATGCTCGATTAGGCATCGTCATAAAAGATATTTAGACGATCATGGAGGCGATCCACATCCCGGGGCTTATTGGAACCTTCCTAGGGTTGCTAGTGTTCCCCTCTCACCTAATACTCTTCCTCTTGATAAGATCAAATATAGCAAGGAGAGATTTAGTTTTGAATTTTAGAAGGGATCAATATTGTACAAAACCAAAAGATTTTATGATTGTAGTGTATTAATTAGATAGTGTTATGAATTTTAGTATTTTCATTTCTTTGTGGCTTAGCTTATCTCTTATATATTACACTGATTAAGGGACAGTCAAGTAGTCCCATTTCCATGAAAATCTTAAGTAAATTTATCAAATTAAAGAGGTGTTTTAAAGAGAAATCATTACTTCTTAAAATCTCTTGCTTAATGAAATATTTTTTCCTTAGAGATCTCCAAGAAGATTATACTCGTTTTCACAGCGATAAAAAGGATAAATTACTTAGTGAGATACGCACCACCCACGCTAAGCTATTATGTGATGAAATAAGTCCTCTCGCCAGAAAATATGACGATTATTAATTCCTTGTAGTTAATACCCTTCAAGGTTTTTTCGTTCTTTTTGATTCTGTACTTTCCTTATCCGTAGGGCCTCTTGAAAAGGCTAAAACTGCCGTTTTTAAACTTTGATGTTTAAATTTCGATGTAATCTTAAATTTACTTGTTCTTGTAACTCTTTTTTTCATTAATAATGATTGCATTCTCTTATATGTTAACTTCTTTTCCCATTAATTTTTATTAGAAGAAACAACTAGCAATTGCACTTAGCATCCTAAATCTTTCTTCTTGAATGGATGCTATCGTAACTAAGATAAAGGCAATCATTAAAGAGAAACATTCTTCTCAAGATGCCTTAACTTTATTGTTCTGGACAATCGGATGCGTAAAAATGGCATAAAACATACTACCAATCGAAACCTTTATTAAGCCGTATGAAGGAAATGATTCCAACCTGGAGGAAAGAACTAAATAAAAAGATAGAGAAGTCCTTAAGCTAAAAGAAAGCATAAGTGTGGTCGATCAGTCTAAACTCTCGATCCAATGAATTGATGTTATTGTACAAATTGTTCATCTCCATCAAAGAATTATGGATCTTGAAGTAGACTTAATGAAAAGTCAAGTATTCTGCCAGTCCTTAGAACTTATTACAGGTGGAGGTGGCTGCAGTCTTCCTACTCCAACCCCATTGATTGGCAAAGAAAGATTTTTCTCCCTTGTTAAACCCACCTTTGAGCCTAGACGACAGTGAGATTGCACGATGGAGTCAAAGGGCTGGAAATGAATGTGCTCAATTTTTGAATGAACAATGGGTTGACAAAGTTTCTTTGTATCTCAATAATTATCAAGGCAGATGGAGAAACTTAGGTGTGAAAAATACATTCTTTAATAGGAGGTTAAGAAGCTAAAGAGTGAAATTCAAACTCTTAAAGGAGCTAATAAGATGTTCAGTCATGCATTGGAAATCCAAATCAATTTGATTAATGATGCAAATAACATTCACAAGAAGGAAAATAAACTTAAGAAACTTTTAAATACAGTTCGTTACATCATTGAACCTTCTTCATTCATTAAAACTTTGAAAGGGATGATGGCAAAATTGGACACTTAATGAAAAATTACTTATGAGTTTTCAGCCAGACTTCCCTTTTGATTACATGTAATTTATGTACATAATATATAAAATAAGAAAATCCTATACGTAAATGATTATTATTATGAATGGATTTCGTATCCTTTTTCTGAATTTATTGAATTATTGAAGATATACGGTTTGCGTTTGATGCTATATTGTGCATATCCTTTGATTAAATTCCATTTGTCTTCTCAATATAGATCTTGTCCTTGAAATCTTTTTGACAAAAAGATTAGTGATTCATTTGACCATAAATGTTGAAGTACCTTCCTTTTAGAAATTCCTTTAGTAACGAAGATTCTCACTACTTAAACTCCATTATAGG
The DNA here is from genome assembly GCA_030765085.1 of Allium cepa. Lineage (NCBI taxonomy): Eukaryota > Viridiplantae > Streptophyta > Magnoliopsida > Asparagales > Amaryllidaceae > Allium > Allium cepa. The sequence continues at coordinate 518,106,538 of CM060941.1, forward strand.
AAATTTTTATTTAATACTTTAAGGAATGAAGCTTTTAATATTTCATTTTTAGACTTTGTAACTTAGAACTTTAGAGCTTGATATTTTAAGTTTAATCTCCATAGAGTATTTCAGAAAGTCCATTTGATAACTGTTTTTATTTAAAACCAGAATCCTTTAATGACGATAAGGTCATTTATTTAAAATATCAAAAATCCATTTGGCAAATTGGATAGGAGGCTAGAAATTGATTAGTTATAATAATCTGAATAAAAGACTAGAAATCCATAATAATATTTCGAATAGAAGACCAAAAATCCGCTCTGGCAATAATGATTTGAATAAAAGATAAGAAAACCCATCTAGTAATAATATCACTTGAATAGAAGACCAAGAATCATCCGACATTAATAGAAGACCAATCTGGTATTAATAGGAGACCAGAAAACCAATCTGGTAATAATAAGAATCCCGATTATAAGAAGACTGGAAATCCATCTGCTTATTAATGGAGATTCTCATTATTTGATAATTTGAATTCCAATAAATTCCAATCTAGGAATCAAGGATTGAGAAATAATTCCATGTTTTGACGAGCAAAGCTTGATGATAACCGAAGGTATCGGATTTTTCTTCCTTTAAAAGAAGGCTTTTCATCCATTCTTTAGGATAAAGTTAGATTTGCTTCTACATTTGATTGATCTTCTTCTAGAAGATTGCACTAATCCTTCTCTAAGACAGAGTTCAATTTGCTTTTGAATTTGATTGATCTTCCTTTAGAAGATTGCTCGATCTCTCTTTTGGATCAAGTTTGATTTGCTTTTGCATTTGACCTTCCTCTAGAAGATTACCCCTTACTACTCTTTAGGTAGTGATTTAGGCTTTGATTGATTTCTTTGTTACAGTCTTTAGGTAATGATCTCAACTTGGATTGAACCCCTTATCACTCTCTTAGGTGATGACTTAGGTCTTTTAGCTGGTGCATTTGGTTAGCCATCTTAAGCAAATTCAAAGTCTTACTCGACCTCCCTCTAGAAAGTGCTTCAGCCAGGCCTTATAGACGGGACTGAAGACTTGTTCATTGCTCTGACCAAGCCACCTTAGGCGGGACCAAAGGCTTACTCTATCGTCTCTCTAAGAGGCACTGCAGACAAGCTTTATAGGTAGGGTTGAAGGTTATTCGGTGTTGTGGTAAGGCTATCTTATAGGCGGGCCCAAAGGCTTACTCTGACCTCCTTCTAGAAAGTGCTTTAACCAAGCTCTTATGGTAGGATCAAAGGCTTTCTTCACCCCTTTTACCTTATAAGTAATTATTTAGGCTATTCTTTTAGTTTTACGAGTCCTTTCCATCAAAAATTTCACTTTGTTGAAGATTTGCTTAATCTTTTCTTACAAACTCATTGACTTTTCCCTTTCTTAAGAAATCTCCAATCATTCCCTTTAAGGTTCGACATTGATTGTTTCACGTCCATTTCCTTGATGATATTGGCAATAAGAACCTCCAAGATTCCTTTCATTTTTAGGCTACTTCTTCTTTGAAGGCGAATAATTCAACTTTCTCTTGGTTAAAAGATAGATATGTTCATAAGAATTAGTGAAAGAATGGAACCAAGAATTCTTAAGATATATCTCCTTTTGTTCCCATTTTTCTTTCTTGTCGCATTTGATTGGCGTAATAGGATCATCCATAATTCTTCTCTTCTCTTCTGAGCCTTGACGGTGCAGGAGGATGGTCTATTATTATTTTACATCTCTGGGCAAACTTATTGAAAACATTTATTATTTCTTTTTCAAAGTTTATCCCCTTTGAGTGGTATTGTATAGCCCTCCTTATCTTTGTGAAACAATTGTCTTTCTTCGGAATCTTAATGAAAATATTAAAGAAGGTCCTACATGGAATGGGTTCATGCTCCATTTATCAGGATCATAAGGTGCCACTTGTATCTTTTCTTCTATAATTTTCAATACCAACATCCTTAATATTTATTTTTCATGAAACCTGGGGTTAGAAGCAACTTGATAAATCGATCTACTTGCTTGAGGTTTAGAATACCCTTGTTTGAAAATAGTCATCTTGTAGTTCATAGGGCTATGTTGGATTCAAAAATTTATTCATATGTAATACAAGGAAAGTCAAATATAGGTTAGGCAGATTAGGCTAAATCCTTTATACCCTCAAGATAGCTCTTTATAGGGATATGCAAGGAATTGGAGGTTCGAGCCCTCCTTCTAGAGCCAAAATGTTAACAAGATTTCTCGCTAACCCTGAAGTATGCAAAGGAAATTAAGCCTTGGTTAATGATCGATCTAATCTACCTCATGTTAGTCTTAATGAAGTATGTAAGAAGTATTCACGTATTCCACTTTGATCTATGTGAAGAGAGTTCATGTCGTAGGGGTTGATCATGTCGCATATATAAGAGATCAATATAAGTTCAACATAAGCCACAAGTCAAGTCTCTTTATTGGATATGTTATGTGATTGCAACTGTACAAGCCGTTATTTGTAAAAAGGTCATCAAATTGCAATTGGCACTATAATTCCCCAAATTTATTCTTTCTTACAAAACTTAAAAAAGTAAGAGAGAGAAAAGAATGAATCGCCCTTTCAAAAGTACCCCTAGGTCCATATTTATAGGGATAGAGATGTACAGCATGACTGTCACATGTCACCTTTGGCATCTTGATTTTCGGTATCATCAGTCATCTCGGTAGCATATAGCCTCATGCTCTGTTTTGATGACTTTAGAATCCTAATTGTTATTAATGAGTTATGGCATCAAGTTTCACCAATTAACATTCACACACGCCTTGATAGCTTTAGTTTTTGCCTTAGAAATTAAAGGCCTTGAGACATTCTTTTAACGCCGATAACTTGTGACATCAAAAGGAGAACGTCACCTTATCAATCCTTGTCTTGATGAAGTGTACCGTTGGCTTCCTACAAGACCATTCACTGGTGATATACGATATAGACGAGATGCGATATTAATAAGATGCGCTATTGCTTTGCACATTGATAACCTGTGGCATGCAACTGTGTGCTGTTGGTCCGCAATATCCTCTTTTACCTACTTTGATGGAAGCGACATTTTTATTGCATTGGTGAAGTATGAAATCTAGGGTATGTGACATTATCACTAGCTGCAAACCTTCGGGATCCTTTCAGGGCACCTCGAGATGCATCATTATTTGCTATATAATCCTCTGCTTTATCTTCGACATCATGGACACATGTTGTATTCATGCTTTCGATATCAGCTATCTCCATCTGTATTTTTTCTTGCCTCTTTTTTGACATTCCTTATTATCGAAGCACTTTCATATCTTTGGAATCATGATTGTAGTAACAATATCGTCAATGCTTAAAGAATTAAGGCTAATGCTGACCAAATTAAGATGATTAAGGGCAAGGCAGAGCCAAAACAAGAAGAGATTATGATGAGAATAAATGAAAGGATGGCAGTTATAAATGTTTTTCTTTGGATTGACTCTTGTAGTCCAAGCTTACCATTTCCAACATGGTAATTGATATGACTTCTTAGGTCGAAGATGTTGCTGGCCCCATCTATTGGATAAAATCCCAAAAGTGTAACTTTTTATAGCCCTTTGGCTTTTTGAAAAATCACTCTTCAAAGTTCCAATATTTTCTTAAACTTGTTATCTAACCAAATAAGGTGGGATAGTACAGACCACCCTTTATTCTGATAAAATATTTCCATTTTAAAACCCTATTTCTCCAAAAGATGAAATTTGGGAAGTTTAATTACTATTGAACGTTCCACTAATTTAAGAAAATTTACACATTACTATTTCAAAAGAAAGTTGAAAATAATATATAGTTTTATCACAATGGAAAAAAATTTAAGCCAAAGGATGTTTTGATGAGATCATCTTTAAAATTTTCTAAAAAGAAAATGCATATTACCAATATTGACAAAAAATAGTGGCTGATTGCAAAATAGCTTATGGGATTTCAAGGCTAGAATTCTCGGATAATAGATATAGAATCCCTTACTTAAGGCATTGGATTTCATTAATTGCTCAAATAACTTTCAAGAAGTTAAAAGAATAGGAGTCCTAGTTTATAACCATGGTTTTGAATAGTTAAAAGGACAAACTGGATGAAAGCAGTATTTTAATGTTCAAATCTCGAGTATCGATAACAAATTCTTATATGTGGAGAATGGAAAATCCAATGCCACTAATGGATCGCCCTATAGTTTCGGCATGCCAATGTTTAGAGACGTTACTTCTACTTTAAACAAGGAAAGATTCAAGGAGTAAGAGACCACCATCATCTACATATGGGAAATAAAGCGATAGAGGAGACTGGGTAAATAAGCGCCAACGTAAAATCAAGGAACACCAGAAAAATTGGAATGGTAGATTTATTTCACCATACCATGACCAAGAATAATTTTGCATCTATAACAGGCAGCTCAAGAGAAATGAGTGGAGCTACGAGAGGAAATTCAAAATGGATTTTTTATATGGATCATTCTAGCTATAAAAATAAGGAAAAGGAAGAAACAAGACAAGAAGTCATTAGCCACAAAGTAAGTCAAGATAAAATAGTTTATACTTTGAGATAAAACAAGTTTTCTGTAATCTAACATCACTCCAGCTCAAACCTGCAACCTTTGATGGAATAGAAAACGTCTATTTGACTCAAAATTAAGAAAAATTTAAGTAACAACCAATTATTCATCCAACCAATTGGAGGTTAAATCGTCATCCAACACAATAATCTATAAACACTACACATAATAATGTTGTTGGCCATGGAATTCAGTCTAAACCTAGGAAGATCATCCGAAAATGAAATAGCCAAAGTCCTATCTCCGAAACCTCAAATAGTAACAAAGCAGTAGGACTAACATAGAATGTCCTAATTAACTATCGGATTTCAACAAAGATTAACATCAATAACATGTAAGTTCCAAGATATCGATTATCATAGATCGATCCTTACATAGTCTCAATATGGATATTAACAAAGTAGTGAAATGCATTCAAACGAATTATCCACAACATTGTAAAAAAGAACTAGGTGGAATAATTACCCCTGATATCATGAACTTATCAAAGAATCACATATATACCTAGTTTTTATCAAAAAAGGAAAATGAACCAAGAAGTGATAATGGTGAAAGACTAAAGGGAACCATCCATACAGAAATAGATAATCAATATGAAAACAATTGGATTACATCCATTATTAAATACTTGGTAGAAGAAAACTACCAGAAGATAAAAAGGAAGCCAGAAAGATGAGGCACCAAGCTCCAACGTTTATTGTGATGAATGGAACACTTTATGAAAAGATATCTGCTCCCTTACTTAAGATGTGTTAGTACGGAAAGCGACACAAAAAGGTTGAGAGAAGCCCACGAATGGTTTCGTGGAAAACATTCTAATGGCATAAAATTAGCCAAAAAGGTCACGAGTAAGGTTTCTAAGGCTCCATATGAATAACGATGCAGTAAATTACATAAATAGGAATGAGAAATGTCAAAGATTTTCAATAATTCCACATATGCCCCCAGTGAGCTAATCCCAATCTCAAGTCTATGGCTCTTCGATGTGTGGAGAATCGACTTTATTGGATTGTTGCCTATATCTGAGGGCAGAGCAAAGTTTGCAGCTATCAGTTACATTACCAAATGGGTAGAAGCAGAGCCATTACCAAACACAACATTAGGAAAAGTGCTAAAATTTGGGAGTAAAAACATAGTCATCCGGTTTGGAATACCGCATAAGATAATATCCAATAATTAAACTCAATTTGAAAGTGAGGAGTTCACAAAATTCTGCAACAAGAATGGAATGATCAAAAGTTTTTCGTTTATAGCTCGTCCTAAGGCTAATGGAGCCGTTATTAAGACTATCCTTAAGAAGCGATTGGATAAAGTAGAAGTAAAGTAGGTAGAAGAATTACCACTCGTGCTTTGAGCATACCAGATTTCTGCAAAAGCCGCAACGGGACATACTTCATTCTCTTTGACATATGGATGTGAGTCAATGCTTTTAACTGAAATTGAAATACCATCTCACCGAAGAATTGCATATGCTTTTTACCCTAATCAAGGGCAAAAATGGAATCCTTTGACCTGATTAACGAATTGAGGGATGAAGCAGCCATATGGACGGCTGAACATCAGCGAAGGATATCTAAATAATATAACTCCAAAATTAAGGAAAAATCGTTCCAAAAAGTAGACTTGGTACTCCAAAAGGTCATAGCAAATACCTAAAATCCAATGGATGACTCGCTTGGACCAAACTGGGAAGAACCCCTCGTTATCCATAAAGTAATCGCACCAGGGACCTACCAACTATGATGATTTGATGGCGGTGTAATAGCAAGAACATGGAATGCCAATAATTTGAGATCATACTTTCCTACAACGGATGAATAAAGAGTTTAAGATAAGTAAGGAAAGATGCTATAAGTAAAAGCCTAAATCATTACCTATAAGTAATAAGGGGCAAAAAAAAAGCCTTTGATCCTGCCACAAGGGCCTGGTCAAAGAATTTCCTAGAGGGAGATCAGAGTAAGCCTTTGGTCCCGCTTAAGACGGCCTGGCCAAATCACTAGAAGCCTTCGGTCTCATCTACATAGCCTGGCCAGAGCGTCTCCTAGGGAGGACAGAGTAAGCCTTTGGTCTAGCCTAAGATGGCCTAACCAAAGCATCAAACCAGCCTTTGGTTTTTCCTAAAAGGCCTGACTAGAGTGCCTCCTAGAGGGAAGATGGGTAAGGCTTTGGTTCTGCCTAAGATGGCTAGCCAAATGCACCAACTAGCCTAAACCATTACTTATAAGGTAACAAAGGGCTCTGGCTCAACTAAAGTGTAAATCATCACCTAAAGAGTGATAAGGAACGAAAGGAATCAAACCTAAATCACTATCCAAAAAGTGATAAGGGACAAAAGGAATCAAAGCCTTAATCGTCACCCAAAGAGTGATAAGAGGATAAAGGAATCAATGCCTAAATCACCACCTGAAGAGTGATAAGGGCAAAGGAAATCAATCAAACAAGTTTGACTTCATCTTAAGAATGGATCAAAGCAATCTCCTAAAAGGAAGTTTAATGAAGAACGACTAATCTGACACTAGACTAAGAATAAGGCAACCTTCAAAAGAAGGAACAAGAACTATCTGTTAATCAGAAATAGGGATCTCGGCATCAAATATGGACATTTGGGAAGTTGTGAATCTCTTGGTCAGAGCTACTCTAGTAAATATTGGGAATCTCTGTTATCGCTTAAATTTTCAGTCTCCTATTAGTTGGAAAGTATTATTGCCAGATGGATTTCTGGTCTTCTATTCAAATAAAAGTTATGATATTATTACCAGATTGATTTTTGGTCTTCTATTCGAGTGAAATTATAATATTATTACCAGATAGATTTCTAGTTTTCTATTCAAACGAAACTATGGTATTACTGCCAGATGGATTTTTGATCTTCAATTCAAATGAATCTATGGGATTCTTTCTAGATGGGTTTTTGGTCTTCTTAATAATTGAATTTCTAGACTTCTTATCAGATGAATCTATAGGATTCTTATTAGATGAATTTCTTCTTTCTGCTAATTGGATTATGGTCTTATTATCGAGTAGATTTCTATTCTTATTAATTAAAACTTGGCTTTACACTAAACATAAAAGATCCATTGTATGAAGAAGAAGACAAATTAATCCATGTCTTTACCAAATTCAAAAGGGTTTGTCTAAAATTTTATTTAAAGTAAATAATAAAAGTAGTCATCATTTGCTTTATGTTTTTCAGAGGAATTAGATTGAAGAGAAAATCTCATAGAAAATTGGAAAGGTAAGAAGATGCTCAGTTTTACACTAAAGAGTTACATGGAGGGGGCAATTATTATCCATATATTTTGTGATTGCTATATCAAGAGAGTTACCAAAGGAAAGAGAAGAACATAGTTCAATAAGAGGATATAAAAGCACTGAAAAATAGCGCTGCTATAAACATGCATATCAAGCGTCTAGTGTGAAGAAAGTTATCAATCTCCTACTCAACAATTAAGTAGCTTAAAGGATGTCATGCAGCAAGGATCTAGGACTGTCGAATTATAAGGAGTATCGAATTTAAAGATAGGGGGGATTGTCGAATCTCTATAGCTATAGGAAATTGTGTTGAGCTTCAGCAACCATCATGGTTATTGAGCACATAAAAAGAAAGAGGATAACAAACTAGAAGTAATTATAGGAAGATGCTGAACTTCTAGCAACAAAGTAGATGCCGAACTTCAAGTAGTCATCAAGCTGGGAAGAAGTGTCAAGCCCTTAAGGGATAGCGGATCTATACAATAGCAAGAATTATTAGGCGCTTAACGACAAATTGATAATAACAAACATCAAAAACAAAAAGAAGTATTGAAGGATTACCAACGAGAAGGTATCGAAGATGTCACACTACTACAACACAGAGTACTGGAAAGTATAAAATAAAGAGGGGTGCAGCATCACTGAAGGGTGTCGAACATCTAAATACAAGAAGGGGTATATCGAGTCCCTAAAGAAGTTAAGCTATAAAGCCTTTACGCCATTGGCTGTTATAAAGCAATAAAAGATACCGAGCTTAAGTAAGGACGGTGAACTTCGACATTAGTGGAGGATTCTGATCTTTTACAGACAATAAGGGATGTTGAGCAATAGCAGTGCAAGAAAGGCATCGAGTGTCTAGAGGTGAATAGGATGTCTAGTATTAGCAATACAAAGAAGGATATTGAGTATCAACGATACAAAAAATAGCTGGTATCTAGCTGATGGACACGTGGCAGTTATCCCGCCTGCTACTACTCCTATAAATAGGCCCCATCATTATCAAAAATGATTTGAATCATTTCTTTCTCTATTTCTCAAATTACAAAGTTGTGAACCCTAAATTGATTTAGGGATTTCTTGATCAAGTGTAACCTTTTTCACACAAGGACCTGGACAATAAACTTTGCATAGCATAATGCCTTCATATATGTATCTTTGACTACTATTGAGCAAATGGACTTGCATATAGCTTACCTTTGGACTTGTACTTGAATTTGGACTTGCATATTGACTATTTGAACAAGGCCATTTAAGCCTTTATCTAAATTAAAGTTTATTTTGTACAATGACTATAATACCCATTGGCATATGAACAAAGGATTGAACTGTATGAAAATCATCTATTTTGTCCATTGCACGAGTTATTGATCATTGCAAAATTATGTGAGTTGCCTATTTTACCCTTGAACATAAGACATGACTTTTTAATAGCCTCATGATGACATTGAAGCTCATGGACATTATTGGAATCATTTTGGATAATACTATCTTATGCAACATCTTGGGTGTTGAATCATTTTTGGTTTAACGATATCTATTATGTATTAAATGATAGTGAAGCAAAAGAATTTCAAAGCCTCTAATTAATTCTAATATTTTCTCCTCTCTCCTTAATTATCTCATGGTATTTTCTTTTAAAATATTATTATATATTTAATGATTTTAAAATTAGTCACACTTTTTATTAATTCTTATGGAACATTTTACATTCAAATACTTACATTTTTAATTTGTATAGCTAATAAATAATACTCGGTTGTTCCTAATTATTTTACACTATATCCATACATATATATAAATTAAGCATCTCAGATCTAAACAATCTATATACAATCAATAAGATAATATTCCTTAATTCATTCAAAAATTCAAAAAAAATAACCATCTCAACAGGAATACCACGTCTTTATTGATAGAAATGAAAAAAAGTTGACTTGAATAAAAAATAAAAAGCATAAAAAATTTATATTTCATTTATCACAGTAAATTATCTAATAGATAAATAATAACAAGAAAGGGGAATCACCAACCCTATCATTGATTCTAAAAGTTTTCTCCATATCTTTATTCATAACATATTTTTTTCAAATGTTTTAATTTATCTTTTGAAGAATGGTGCACATGTTATGTTTGCTCATTTGGGTTTGCAATCAAAATACCTGCATCTTTACAATATCTACGTTATTTAAAGTTTTTATTAGCACAAAGCATTTAAGTCCAAAACTTAATTAAATTTAATGTTTAAATAAATTTAAGTAATTATCATTCATTAATTTGTCCTATAAAGAATGGAAAATTCTAAATTTAATTTGAGTGAATTACCATTTGTCTAAAGGGTTAAATAAACATAGAGCTATACGTGAAAGCACTAAGGTTTTATAGTATACAAAACGACGAATAATAATACTACATTAAAAAATGTATGAAGCAAGTGATATATATGTTATAAGAGAAAAGGATTAAAATAAGGAAATTTAAAACTAACAGTCACAACTCACTTTTCATTATATCTATTAAACATTAGTAAATCGAAAGAATTTTAAAGGCTTTCATTAGTTCTCGTATTTTTTTCATCTCTCCTCCATTCACTCGTGATACATGTTTTAAAATATCTTTATATAGCTTATGATTTAAAATTAGTCATGTTGTTTTATTAATTTTTACCAATAATTTTATATACAAATACTTCCCGTTCTAATTTCTATAGTTAGTAACTTCTACGCACTTGTTCTTAATTATGTTACATTATGTCTGTACATTTAAATTAATTAAATATCTTAAATTTAAACTATAAATAAAACCAATTAGCGAATATTCCTTAATTCGTTTAACAAATCCTAAAATAACAATTTTAATGTGATAACAATTTATATTATCAATTATGGAAAATAATTAATTCAAAAAAATAACATAACAAAAATTATATACTTAAGTTTATATTTCATTTATCTTCATAAATTATCTTATAAATAAATTATAATAAAGCATAAGAATTTTCCATCCCTCCCATTATTCTATAATTTTTCTCACTCTCTTTGTTATATAGCCATTTGATCAGGCAGCATACAGACAAACTTGACAAGTCAAACTTCAAAGTTATCAAGGCGAGACGTCCGAAGAAATGACCATAAAGCCTAAAAACCAAAGTACAAAAAATATCACAACACAAACATAAATCTACAACACAACCGCGAAAACCCAAAATTCCACAAGTGTGGGTCGATACTGATCCACCGCTAGGGGTCGATACCAACCCATAAAAACTCCACTCTTTGGGCTCATGTTTTGCATATGCCCTTTAATTGACACTAAAACCCCATTTCCAATGTTATTTTGTTGATTCATTTAAATTCTCTATCAATCCCCATGAACTCTTGAATCTGCAACTCTATTCTTCTATAACCCGTCATTTGGACTCTCAAACAACCGATATTGGTACAAACAATTATGGAATCATGAAGCTAACCACAAGACGAGCTGAAACGATGAATTCGAGATGACCAGATTGGCTACTTTAGGGTCGGTACCAACCAATGCCCTTGGAGTCATACCAACTCATATAACCTGATGACGTAGCACCTTAAGGACTGGTTTATAGCATAGAGGACAATCTGGAGATCTTTTGTGTGAGATTTTGGGCTTCGTACCTCTATAAATAGAGGGGTAGAGCTCATTTTTTAGGATTTTGGCTCTAGTTCAACTCTACTTTATATTCTTGTAATTTTAAAAATCTAAGTATCAAAGTTATACCAATCCCTAAGAAGTTCTACCTCCAAGTCAGAATATAAGTAATAAAACTATAAAGTGGATGTAGATTTGATTTGCCAAACAACTATGAATTGTTGTATGTTTTTTATTACTCATTTTTCATTTGATTCATTCACCTTTATTTATCTACTAACTTTCCTTGGTTGTTTGTGCCATTTTGGTTCAAACATTTTAGCGCTTTTACTGAAAAACACTTGAACTTGTTGATTCAAGACTTGGGAAGATTCTAAATGGCTAGACGATCGACTAGAAGGACTGTTGGCAGCCAAGTGGCATCCTCAGGAGCAAACCCCCCATCAATTTACATAACTAGGGATGACATGGAAACTTTGATGAATAGATTGTAAGAAAGGATAATGGCATGTCAAGAAGAGATGATACCGAATTTCTTTAGGACGATGGGATAGATGGGAACAACTGGAGTTTCTACAAATCAAAATTAAGGATCTAATGCTGGAGCATAGCTACCTGGGTGTAGGGAATGATCCGGGACAAACCCCGAGCCAAATATATGGGTTAGTACCGACCTACAAGCATGGGTAATTACCGACCCCCAAGAGCTTGGGGGCATGGGTTGTCATCGCCTTGGAGGGAATGATATACATTTGGGGTTGAGTGGGAGCGTTTGAATGTAGATCAGAATGCAGAAGCACAACCGGAGGAGTACGTACTAGAATTCGCTCACAAATTCAGAGGACAAGTCGAGAATGTTAACCTTAGAGTTCCTTTGAATGATGATGATAGACTTGCTGGGTTGGTAAGACGAGCTATGAGGGGCGGATTGCCTAACCAGAGCTTGGAAGATATGAGCAAGATTCCATTCACTCCAAACATTCGGTATTTTAGGAAGCCGCTTGATTTCAAATTACCTACGCTGGAAATGTACGATGAAAAGACAGATCCAACGGTTCATTTGATGAGGTACATTCGGCACATGAAGGTGTTGGGTGCATCTGACAAGGTTATGGGATTGTGTTTCCCTTTATATGTGATAGGTTTGGTCGTGTTATGGTTCAAACAACTGGAGAATGGTTCCATTAGCACATGAGCTGAGTTTGTGAGTAGACTTGTGAAGCGGCTTCAGTCCATATCTCATGGTCCAAAAATGTAATGACATTAGAAAGTATGAAGCAGAGGTCCAAAGAGACCCTCGGGACAATTCTAACAAGGTTTAATGCGAAGATTTCAACGGTTGATAAGCTAGACCCTTCAAAGGTCATGCTGGCAACAATTTCAAGGATAGCTGCTAAGACAGATTTCAAGGTGGCTTTGGAAAGGACCCTCCAAGGGATCTCATAGAATTTTATTAGGAGGCTGAAAATTTTTTATGCCAGGAGGATGCTGAGGCCGATGAGGAAGAGGTTAATGCTCTCGAGGGTGGAGGATCGCTTGGAGCAGGATCTAGCAAGGATTAACAAAAACAAAAGATAAACAAAAGCTTTGAAGGATCAAAGCGGTAAAGAAGAGAATCAAGAATCTCTTCTTACACGGATTTAAACGAAACACCATAGTAGATTTATCTGGATATCGGGGGCAAATCCGCTACCGAAAACCAGCAAGAAGAGAGCCCATGGAGAATGAAAGGGCATTTAGAAAATACTACATATTCCATGAGCAGGATGGGCATAATACAAACAACTGTAGATAGCTACGTGATCTAATCGAAGAATTGTCAAAGATAATCGATTACAGCAGTAGTGAGAAATCGAGCTGCGATGGCGAAAAAGGAGCAACCATCAACCGTGGAAAATGAAAATGGCTCTGGATCAAGGTCAAAGTTAGTCATCTCTTGATCGAGATGGCAGGGAATCAAGTCTGGTTCTCGCACTCTATTTCTAATTTTCACTAAATAATGCAATAACGCAGTCTAGCCACTTACTCGTGTATGGGATCCCAAACGGTCCCTAGGCACGTTCTGAGCTAGATAGTGGACAGTAACGTCCGGCGAGGCAGTTATCTTGATTTTAGACATTATGTTGTTTTGAAAGTTTGAATTTGATTATTAAAACTCACTTGAACGAAATGACTGATATAGATCACTTTTTGTCTCATCAAGAAGAACGGACCAGAGTGCATGAAGTAAAGCCCCTCCCCGTAGAGTGAATGGATGGGCTTGCGTATCATCGAGTCTCCTCATTGGCGAGCGAGCAGATGGGCTCGGCAAGCGTCCCAAATGGCGAAGGATTTGATTATCGACCCCGAACAGCCATTGGCCGTAAACAGCCATGGATTTGATTATCGACTCCAAATGGCCATCAGTCTAGAACCACTATGGACTTGATTATTGGCCCCAAACGCTCATCGGTCCAGAACAACCATGGATTTTGATTATTGGTCCCAAACAGCCATGGACTTGATTATCGACCGTGAATGGTGATCGACTTGATAAACGGTTCGAAGAGACCATGGATTTGATTAATAGTCTAGAGAGACCAAGGATTTAGCTATTGGCTCTAAGTGGCCATGAACTCAATTAATGATTGGAAGAGATTATCCCATTAACTTAAATAGTAAACAAACTGGAGAGATTGCTTATTAAGTTAAATATAAATGATTCAGAGAGACCGCGCGTTGAAAACTGAATATTAAACGATTTGGAGAGATCATATATAAAACTGAATTTGAAATGATCTAGAGAGATCAAAGCTTAGAACATGTACTGATTTGACATAAGGATTTGAATGCCTTGAAATTGAAATGAAACAAATTAATCCTGGATGAACACGGGATGGTTTTGATATGTGATGTAATAACTTCGAATGAAATTGGAATTGTGATTGTGTATAGACAACACTTAAGCAGAGTCTAGAGTCTTAAACTTTAACAGGTTTGGTACAACCCATAATTGACAAGAGAATCCGAAGGAACTAAACGATTCACCAAGCATGAAGTAGTTGGAGAGGTCAAATGTCGGAGAGTGACATCACATTTGTTCTCGAGCAAAGCATATCTTCCATACGCAAGGTGTGCTTTGAGGGGGCAAGTGTTATCCCACCTTTTGATTTAGCAGTATACAGACAAAGTCTACAAGTCAAACTTTAAAGTAATCAAGACGAGACGTATAGAGATATGACCACGAAGCCCTAAAACCAAAGTATAACCAAGATCACAACACAAACACAAATCCATAACATAATTCTGGAAACCCCAAACTCCACATGTGTGGGGTCGGTACCAATCCACCCCTAGGGGTCGGTATCGACCCATAAAAACTTCACTCATGGAGCTCATCTTTTGCCTATGCCCTCAACTTGATACTAAAACCCCATTTCCAATGTTGTTTTATTGATTCAATGTAGTTCTCTATCGATCCCCATGAATTCTTGAATCTACAACTCTATTCTTCCACAACTCCATCATTTGGACTCCGAAACAAGCTAATATTGGTACAAACATGATGGAATCATGAAGCTAACCACAAGATGAGCCTAAGCAAAGAAATCGAGATGACAAAATGGCTATTTTAGCAGCCGATACCAACCCATGCCTTTGGAGTCGTACCGACCCGTACAACTTGATGATGTGGCGCCCTATTTTCATGAAGAACTGATCTATAGCAAGGAGAACGGCCTGAAGATCTTTTATGGGAGAAGTTGGCCTCCATACCTCTATAAATAGAGGGTATGGCTCATTTTTTAGGATCTTTTAGCTTTAGTTCTACTCTACTCTATATTCTTGTAATTCTGAAAATCTAAGTGCTA
The DNA here is from genome assembly GCA_030765085.1 of Allium cepa. Lineage (NCBI taxonomy): Eukaryota > Viridiplantae > Streptophyta > Magnoliopsida > Asparagales > Amaryllidaceae > Allium > Allium cepa. The sequence continues at coordinate 518,121,839 of CM060941.1, forward strand.
GAACTGTACCGACCCCTAAAAACTTCTGCCTTCATGTCAGAATACAAGTAATAAAACTATAAAGTGGACGTAAGCTTTGATTTGCTGAACGACTATAAATTATTATGTGTTCTTTATTACACGTTTTTCATTTACTTTCTTCACTTTTATTTTCCTACTTAATTTCCTTAGGTGTTTGTGCCCTTTTTGGTTCAAACACTCTTTATTCCTGATTTTTTCCTAGATGTCGTAAGTTAACTTTTTAACAATGATCCATGATGTTCTAAAGTTACATTTTATGTAATCAAAGTTTATAGCCAGCCATTTATTTCTCTTTCTAGATAAATGATGCCTAATAATCTCTAAAACTTACAATGGAATAGAAAGAATAAAGAAAGCATAGAAAAACTTAAAAAAGAAATTACCTTATAATATAGGAGCTTCATATGCTGATCCGTACTCAACTTTCTTGAAAAATTTGTAAGGCATCTTTAAAGTCGCATATTGAAATATTAGCGGAGAAAAATACCAATTGCATATCCATTTTAGTAGTTTTTTAAAATTTCATGGAGGGGTATCCAATCTCATGACTTATCATCGAGCTCTACAACAATGGCACAAAGTAAGAAATGGAGTTTCCTTATTACTTAATTAGAGTGATAAGAAAGGAGAGAAAAAATGGAGATGGAAAAAATTGAAGAGAATAAATAAAATTGGGATGAAAAGAATAAATAAATTTAGAATTGTATCTGAAAAAATTGAAGAATCATTCTTATTTAAGCATGAGTGATGTTAGAATTTTCGATCTTATATTATTCACAAAATTAGGTATAAAACATTGGTGTGGAAGATGTATAATGAAAGGGTAAGTTAAAAAACATTAATGAGTCCGTTGGTTTTTTTGTTTTAAGAAAAAACAACAATAACGAAAAGGCAATAAAAAAGTTTATGACAATTAAAATTAATGGATATATGACAATATCAGAGATTTTTGATAAAACTGAAAGTGAAGGGGCACATAAATTTAAACCGAGCTTTCATATAATATAATAAAGGGAAATTTATAAGAGAAATTACCTTCTAATATAGGAGCTTCATTTGTTGATCCATACTTTACTTTCTGGAGAATTTTGTAAGGCACCTTTAAAGCATATTGAAATATTAGTAGAGTAAAATACCATTTTAGTAGTTCTTTTAAATTTTCCTAGTTAGATATCCAATCTCATGACTTATTGTCATCATATGAGCTCTACAACAATGGCACAAAGGAAGAAAAGGAGTTTCCTCGATACTTCATTAGATTGATCAGAGAGGATGGAAAAAATGGAGATGGAAAAAATTAAAGTGAATAAATAAAATTATAATGAAAATAAAATAATGAGGAAAGTAACAAATAAATTTAGAATTCTATATTGGAAAAAACTGAAGAATCATTCTTATTTAAGCATAGATGATGCTAGAATTTTCAAACTTGTACCACTAACTGAATTAGTTATAAAACATTAGTGTAAAAGATATATGATGGAAAGGTAAGTTAAATGGCGTTGGTTTTTTTGTTTTAAGAAACAATGAAATAATTAAAAAAATAATGGAAAAGTTTAGGACAATTATATTAATGGAACACATGACAAAATAGGAGACTTTTGATAAAACTGAAAGTGAGGGGGCACATAAATTTAAACCCGGCTTTCTTATAATATATAATACATATAAAATTTAAATTAAATAATTATGATTAAATTAATTTAAACTAAACCTTAATAAAATCAAGCATTATAATTTATTATAACATATATTATTCATGATACTACATTAAAAAGATCGAGTGCACCCGATCCAACTGTATTGACAGGTCATGAATATATTTTGTACCATTTTATGATTTAATGTAGGTAAGTTATGTATCGTAATACATCTTACAGTTTTAGTGTAATAATTTAAGAGAGATTTTTTTTTTAATTTGTGCATTTTATCCTGGTACCTTATCCACCATGAGACTCGTTGACAATAAGTAGCTCCAAATAATATAGTTGGTCCATCCTAAATACTATAAAATCACACTTCACATTATCATGTAAAACCCCTACATCATCCCTACGACAACATAGTGGAGGTGTACGAAAAATAGAAATGCCTAGGTAACTTTTAGGTTTTCTTCATCTAAAAAAAGCGTTAGATGTAGTGCAATTCTGTAGGCGTATGGAACTACCTATGTTTTAATGTATGCATAAACATAATACGGTGCGGAGAAGGGATTTTCATGCGTCTTATTTGCACGTCAGGCCCACACTTTAAACATAACATGGCGTGCAGAAGTGGTAGAGAATTTCCAACATCATTTCTAGGCGTAATGTTCCGTATATTTGCGGTAGGGAAACCAATGATGGGAAAGCAGTACGCCTAATTAGTACATATCACATTAGTAATTGGTGCGATAATAATCTAGAATTGATGGATTTAAAAACAGAGACAAACATATACTATACCCATTTTTGTTGGCTTTATAGCAAGTAATTTTAGTGGTTAAAAAACCCATCAATCTCTTTTGAAAAAAACTCATCAACAAAAGTTCCGTTTATATCACAATGGATAGGCTGTAAAGCCAATGGCGTACCTACCTGGTGTGAAAACAAACATTGTTCGGGAAACGCCTGGTCCAAATTCATAAAAACAAATGGAGGTGGAATAGTAGAGTAACGTATTTGAATTCGTGCTTGTTTTCTTAACAATAATTACACGTACATGTGCATATACTTGTACTTGTCATCATAATAATAATTACAATTAAAATAATACCAAACCATAAATCTTACATGTCAAAGCGTTGATTGTTGACGATAATTGTATTTAGGCCCGACCCTTCCCCAAAGCGGGAGAAGAAAATCATGAATCGGTCTTCACGATTTATGAATAGGAGAGAGGCGGTACCAGCGGCTTCATCTTCTCTCCAGGTCGGCTTCATCTCGACAGCTAGGGCATAGGTAGGCGTGTGGTAGTAGGCTCCCACTCCTCCATCTCGATTCTCGGCAGTCATCAATCAACGCTTGGCAGCTAGGGCAAAAATTGAGTTGCTGAATTATATCACATAGCAGCATGATTATGCTTGTCATCCATCTTAAATTCTCAATTGAAGCTTGATCTTGAAGGTACTAGTAGAAATTTACAATGCAAATTCAATTTAATTTTTTAATTGTACTGTAATTTACATTATTTACTATTTACTAAAACTAATTCAGTAATTTGTAAAATATTCCATTAACATCAGCATCTAGCTATCTATGTTGAATGCTGTACACAAATTTAATTTTGATCCTGCCACATACAAATACAATGCGTATTAATTTAACAATATTTTGTGATTTATACAAATTTTGATCTTTTTGATCTCTGATAATATTAAACAATATTTGTGATTTGTATGATAAAATATTGTTGGTTAGTTAGTTGCAAACTAATATAACTTTTACGGAATGATTTGTACATTTGTGATTTATATAATAATTAGCAAGGATTAAATCAAAATCAGTATATCCAAATTGATATTTGACATAATTGATTATTGATAATTGTATAACAATGATCTATTTGATTATAGTTAGTGAATTTTTTAATGGTCAGTTAACGTACAATTTACCGATAAATAACTATGTTTTCGTAGAAATTTATAGTTAAAGTTTTTTTGTCCAATCAACTAGTTAAAAGAATTTTTGCTTCAAATTATCGTTGAAAATATTAATAGTAACAGCATTAGCTTTTGTATAATAGTATTGTTTTCTTTTTTGGATCAAAACTTCTGGGACCAGCCTGAAGGAATTGCCAAGCTGCTAAGATCAAATAATTTAAAAAAAGAGTGTAATGTTCAAGGCAGGAAAAGTAAAGGTTGATTGCCTACCTGAACATTAAATGCTGTTACGTATAAAGTGGCACGTAAGAAGGTAAAAGAGCTGCTCAACCAATAATATTTGCCCAACAAATCCATGAATAATGGGCTTATTCGCATTCAAAAGACTCTGACTTTAGCAATCAATTTCCACCAAGCCAACTGACCCCCTAAATTACGACTCTCTTCACTGCGCAATGCTTTTTGTCTGCTCTATTTCTTCGCGTCAAATGGTACGTCCACGTAAAGGAAATAACGATCCATCACTTTGACCATATGTTTTCCTTTCAAAAGATGGATACTCGATAGATAAACGTAAACGCTAGGTCGAATATGCACCATCAAACGACTGCTCCTTTCAGCATTTAAATAAGGCTCCTGACAATAGCTAATATGAGTGGAAAATAGGCGTAGAAAACAAGAACTGATTCCCTCCAATCTGCACAGGAACTCCACTGTCTAACTAATTAGTTAAACCGTCTTTGACAAAAATCCCAATTTCAGTCAGTGTCGTTAATTAAAGCAAGCACCTTCCAACCAAACCCTAGCACACTAGCACCATCAACTGTTCCCACCAAGCCACTTTAGTAGGTATCCTAGTTAATCCCTTTTTTTTTTTGGGTCATTTTTCAATTCCACCACTTTTGATGATTACATGCACTTGTAATGTGTTTAAGGCGGAGAGACATAGAAAATAGCTTGCATTAACAAAATATTTTACATTTAAATCCAATGTAAACGTGTATCGATATCATATATCAATTAATATATAGTGGAAATATATAGTATATTTATAACTATAAATATATTTAATAACATTTGTTCGACAAATCAAAATAAAATTCTAATAATTAATATCTCATTAATATTAACTAATTTATAGCAATTATAAATTCAGGAAAATAGGCGCAGGGAAGAAGTTGCGAAAAAATTTAGTCTCAGGGACAGCAAGTTTGTTTTTTTGTCTGAAGGACATTTGTTAGTGTAAACAGAAAATGATAGTTACAACTATCATTCTGTGATTTGCACTAAAAAGTGTCTTTCAGCCTTAAAAACAAACTTCTTGTCCCTGTAACTAAATTTTTCTGCTACTTTTTTCTTGAGCCTAAAATCCCCTTATAAATTAAAAGAAGTATTCATCGTTTCAGTTATGTGATCCATTAGGCGTAAATTTGATCAGCAATTAATATCGAATAATTCAATATTAACGTTCACACATCAGAAAACAAATTGTGTGACATTTTGGTCAAATTTATCACTTGCTTGGTTTTGGTAAAACCCAATCTTATGTTATAAAGCATTACCGGTTGTAATTATTATTTACATCGATTCTTTTCGTCAAAAATATATCACTTTGGATTTATGGAATTTGTTAACGAACAAAATTCCAATATCGACCAAATTGAACTCTATAATCCAAATACAAATTCATTGGTTCAATAATAACAATCGAACTATTCTGATTAGAGATTTTGACTTTAAGTTGATTTGTGTTAACCATAATACTTACTCCATATAACAAAGGAAATAAATCCCCCCTTTAATAATGTTTTACTTCCAATACTTTCATTCGACCAACTACAGTCACTCGATGGACGTCGTGCCTTGATTTGACTATAATCAAAGTGGGGCTTTTATGTTGAAGATCGACAGTATTCTCAAATCAAAGAAACTGTGTAAATTAGTCTAATCAATATTTTCTATCTGACCTTAGCTATATTGATAGGGTTAGGTATATGCCCTATGGGCAATTATGTAATTTCTTACATATATATAACTCAATGATCAATCTTATTCGAAATAAATGGCATTTTCTTTCTATTATATATTTGATACAATGTGTTATATTAAATAATTAATTTAATTAAAAGTATAGAAAATCCATAAATAGTATGTTTTGTGACAGTAGTTATAAAGTGTTGTAACCATGTTATCACAATGAAAAAAATATCATTTTAAATAATCCTAATCAAGATGTATCGAGAATGGATATCAACATCCATTGAGACTAGAATACGTAATGTTTTCCAAATGTTAGGCAATGTATTACTCATAACTGTTGGGGGCAACAAGGGATTACATACTAATAGTTACTGGATAACTATGGAATGAATCAATAGTTTTTTGTTAATGAAGGTCAAACAAAGAATATTGATATGACAAAATTATGCAGTTCTCTTGAATTGAGAATACCGTTGATCTACAACATGGAAGCTCCGTTTTGATTATAATCAAATTGTGGCACAACATCCACCGAAAGATTATAGTTGGGTCCAGTGGAAGCATTGAAAGTGAAACATTATTCAAGAGAGGGTTCATCTCTTCAGTTATATGAAGTTGGTATACTAAAGTCAACAAAAAGTCAAAATCTCTTGTCAGAGTATTTCGGTTAATAATAATTGTTATTATTAAACAATTGACTTTGTTTTTGGACTATAGAGTTGAATGTGGACAATATTGAAATGTTGACCATTACCAAATTCCATAAGTCCAAAGTGATATAGTTTGACGAAGAAAATTGGTGTAAAAAAAGTCACAACCTTGTAACGCTTAACAAAATAAAATTGGATATTACGGAAACCAAGTAAGCGATAAATTTGGCCAAATGGCACACCACCAGCTAAGTGACATATGAACATTAATATTCAAATAGTTCAATATTAATCGATGACCAAATTTATACTGAGTCACACAACTGAAATGATAAAAATATCCTTTGACCAAACGATTTAATTAATTTATAATTGTTTATAAATATATTAAATTAACTGATATTTGTGAAATATTAATTATAAATTTTGTTTTGATTTGATAAACAAACATTAAATATATTTATAATAGTTATAAAATGTTGATCGATATCGATAAGCTTTTAAGTTAAATTTAAATGCAAAAATATTTTCTCAAGTCGTAAATGGGTTTAAATCCCATAAAGGGGCCTGAATTGTTCGGCCATAATAAGGGTAATAGACAGCCATGTGATGGCGTAAAGGGGGCATTGAAATGGAGGGCTAAGATGGAAGAGAATTTTGGTTGCTTTCGGTCTTGGTTCTTTCCTGTAAAAGGTCAAGAATATGAATGTTGGGATAATATTACAAATTGCAAAAGAATTGCGTCAAGAACCGAATGGGTCAAAATAATAAATTTCATCCTTTTTGTACTATCAACTTATGATTTATACAGAAATTAGGTTAAAAGGCATCTACAATTGATCTATATTGTGTAAGTAATTAAGTTAAAAGACGTCTTTCTACATCTTCAAGCATATAAATACAGAATACCGAATAATTCATATAAATACAGATGGAAAGTCATACAGGGAAACAATATTCTATACATGCAAGCAACACTACAAGACCGGGATGAAAGTGTTAGAAGAAGAAAGCGAGAAGCCAAGTCATCTCTTTTTAGTATGTTTGGTATAACAAACAAGAAACCAAACACTTTGGATCAACATATTAACAGAATGACCATTATCACATTAACTTAAAACAGAGCAATAAACAGAGAATTGAAGATATTGTTTTTATTGATAATTCAGCAATACAAATATTGATACAGAGAAATTATTTTATACATAATGTAAATGGGCCAAATATGCGAGCCCATATGTATTTGGTAATCTGAAACAAATAGCAGTGAATACTCCTGGCCGTTGATCTTGATCCATGGCTGATATGCTTTGTGTTTGTTGGCTCGGATTGATATGTGTGCTTTCAGTAACCCTTGTATTGTTTGTTTCATTATACGCCGCCTCAAACAAAACTAGGGTTTTATCTTTTCTCTACTTTCCATGTCGGTTGAGAAAATTCTGAGTTCCTCACGAAATCGATTGAAATTTTTGGCTGATAAAGCCTTGGTTAGAAAGTCCGCTCTTTGATAGTAAGATGGAACATGGTTGACGGCAAGCTTGCCTCTCCCTGTCCTTTCTCGAACTAAGTGGAGATCTATCTCCATGTGTTTCGTGCGAGTATGCTGAACAGGATTCATAGAAAGCGAGATGGCGCTGAGATTGTCACACCAAATAATGGGCTTGCGAGTTGATTCGAACCCTAATTCCCAAATTAGGGTTTCGATCCAGGTGATTTCAGCAACTGTACTTGCTATACATCTATACTCAGCTTCAGTGCTGCTTCTGGAAATTGTGGGCTTCTTCTTCGTGCACCAAGAGATCGGATTTGGTCCCAGATAGACACAATATCCAGAAATGGATTTTCTGTCATCAATGTCGTTTGCCCAGTCGGAATCACTGTAAGCGTGTATATTTGTATCTTTGCTAGCATTTAAATGCAACCCATATGTATTTGTCCCTTTGAGGTATCTAAGAATTCGCTTGACGGCACTCCAGTGCTTGTTTAGAGGATTCTGCATGTACTGACATACCATATTGACGCTAAAACATATGTCTAGCTTAGTAATAGTGGCATACTGAAGTGCTCCAATGATACTTCTGTATTGTTTGACATTATCAATAGGCTCACCTCTATTTTTTAACAACTGTTTATTGCTTGTCATGGGGGTAGGTAGTGGTTTTGCTTTGTCCATGTTATGCCTGCCCAGAATATCATTGATGTATTGCTTTTGTGATAGAAAAAATTCACTATCAGTTTTTCTTTGGATGTTTATTCCTAGAAAATATTTCAATTCACCCATGTCCTTGATTGCAAAGTGCTTGTCCAGTAGCTCTATGATGTGGTTGATTTCATGTTGATCATTTCCTGTAATGAGTATATCATCCACATACACAAGTACATATGTGCTCACATGCTTGCCTCTTCTCAAGTAAAGTGAATTGTCTGATTTTGTAGCATTAAAACCCAAATGTGTCAGTGTGCTTTTAAGCTTCTCATACCATGATCTAGAGGCTTGCTTTAACCCATATATGGCTTTGTGTAACTTGCAAACATAACCTTTATTCATATGGTGATTGTATCCTTCTGGATGTTGCATGTAAACACCTTCACATAATTCACCATTTAAAAAAGCATTATGGACATCTAGCTGTCTTATTTTCCAATTTTTGTGAAGAGCTAAAGTTAACATGACTCTTATAGTAGTTGGTTTGATCACTGGGGAAAAAGTTTCAGTGAAATCAAAACCAAACTGCTATGAATACCCTTTTGCCACCAACCTGGCTTTATACTTGGATACATTACCATCTGCATCTCTTTTGATTTTGTAAGTCCATCTGCATCCCACAATATTTTGTTCTTTGGTGGTTGCACTAGTGTCCAGGTCTTATTTTTGACTAATGCATTTATTTCTTCATCCATTGCCTTTCTCCATTTTTCATGTTTGCTAGCCTGATCATAAGAATTTGGCTCCATCTCATTTAGTTGAGAAATGTATAATTTAGGTTTAAAAATACCACTCTTAGATCTGGTAATCATGGGGTGTCTTATTTCCACATGTTGACTATGAGAATCTTCCAATTGATTATCATTGATGTTTGCTGTTGCATCTGTTTCTTGATTGTCATTGGACATATTTGCACTTTGATCATTATTTTGTCTGCTGCTTAACATGCTAGTATTCTGCTCATCATTTACATCAACTGGTGAGTAGTTGTTAACATTCTCGTTGTCCGAACTGTATCCTGATTTGGTGCTAGATATAGATGCATCTTTATCAACACTTCGTATTGTCTGACTGTTTCCTTGAACACATTCTGACAATTCTGGGATGTAAAAACCATGTGTTTTGTCATTATTGATTTCATGATCCTGCTTTCTTTTGCCTGCAAATGGAAACACATTTTGATTAAACACAACATGCCTTGAAATATAGATTCTGCCTTGATTTTCCATGCACTTATATCCTTTTTGATTGTGTGCATACCCCAGAAAAGTGCATGGACTTGATCTCAGGCTCAATTTATGTCTATTGTATGGTCTGAGATAGGGATAACACAAACACCTAAAAACCTTTAAATGATCATATTTTGGTTTAACCTTAAAAAGTTTTTCATGTGGGCAACCATTGTTTAGCACTTTTGTCGGCATCCTATTAATAAGATATACTGCAGTGGCAAAAGCATCACTCCAGTATTTCAAAGGTAATGATGCTTGAGACAAAAGTGTTAAACCTGTCTCCACGATATGTCTGTGCTTCCTCTCAACTAAACCATTTTGTTCTGATGTGTGGGGGCAATTATTTTTACACATTTGTTAATTTGTTTCTCAACATGAGTAATAAACTGTGTTATAGCATGGCTAGTGTCAGATTTAGTTTTGAGAAAATAAATCCAAGTATGTCTTGTGTGTGCATCTACAACTGATAGATATACCTGTGTCCTTGTGTTGAAGTGAGTGGTGCTGGTCCCCATAGATCTGAAGTAATTAACTCAAGGGGATTTTCATATATAGTTTCAGAAATTGGAAAAGGCAATTTATGCATTTTCCCCATTTGACAATGATCACATAAAGATAAATCAGATTTATTTGGGACAAAATTATTGTTTTGCATTAAGATGAGTTTAACTACATCATAACTAGGATGGCCAAGTTTACAGTACCATTCATGAAACAACTTTACATCACTGTCACTCTTTGTGCTAACATTATTTGACCAAATTCTCTCACTAGCAGCATCATTGTTTTGAATATTGCTGAATTTGTATAGACCATTGTCCAGCTTACCCTATAATAATATGTTTTTATTTAATGAATCTCTAACAAGACATGATTTTGGGTGATACTCAAAATATACCTTATTTTCACTGGCAAATTGTGAAACACTAATAAGGTTTTTCTTGATACTTGGTACTCCTAATAAATTGTTTAAATAGAGTAGCCTTGTACCTTTTATACAGCCAGTACCAACATGTGTTATATTTGTAGCTTCACCATTTCCCATAAGTACAGTTTGATTACCTATGTATCCTTTGTTGCGCAGATTTAAATTCTGTAGGTTGTTTGTGATGTGATTTGTGGCACCAGAATCAGGAAACCATTCATCCATGCTGTAATCTTCTGTTTTAGGTGTATCATCAGTAGTATTATCTCTATTGTTTCTGGATTGATTGCTAGTTTGAATTATGTTAGCATTTGGTTGCTTGCTGGTTTAAGATGTTTGTCCTGCATTGAAATCTTCCTTATATCTGAAATAACACTTGTTTTCCATATGCCCAAATTTTTCACAAATCTGACATTTAACTTTATTATTGTATCCAATCCTCCCTCTGCCTCTGCCTCTTTGAACATAGCCTCCTATCTGACTTTGATTTTCTTGTCTAGGTTAATTTGGTGCATTTTTCTGATTTCTGTTCCTTGATGCAACAGCATAATTGATATTATATTCTTCTTGCATTGATTTCCTTTGTTGAATCCTTCCCTCATGAGCAAGCAGAGCTATGTGGATGTATTCAATATCAGGCAGGGTTGGTTGTGTGGTAATATATGTTATTAAAGACTCATAATCTTGATCTAATCCATTGGTTATCACTAGAATCTGCTCACTGATGGACACATTATGACTAACACCTTTTAATTTGTCATATAAATTTTTGATTTTGGCAAGATATTCTCTCATTGGCATATCATTTTTTCTTGCATTTTGTAATTCCCTTCTATATTGCATGACTTTTGCTGTGGATTGTAAACTGAAAATGCGTTCGATTGCTGACCATATCTCATAAGAGCCGTTGCATTCAACCATTTGTGATAGTAAGTTTTGACTTATTGAAGATAATAGCCATGATGATAAGAGATTATCCTGCTTTTGGTAGTGTTTGTAATCTGGATTGCTAACAATCTTGTCTTCTTTGTCAGTTATCATGATTGGTGGTATGATTTTGGTTCCATCAACATAATCATGTAAGTCATATCCTTTCAAAGCTATTTCGACTTGATATTTCCATAAAACATAATTGTCTTCATCTAATGGTGTTGTGATAACTTGACTTTTAGGCTTTATCAAGATCTGATCCAAATTCTAGGGATTCATGGACTGGTTGCCTGAAGTGGCTGATGTCATTCCTTCTTCATCAAGTGCCATGGTGATTCAATAATCTTGAAATGCCGGTTTCTTGGTGAAAAGAATGACTGACGGGAATATTGGCGTGGCTATTTGAGAATAGCAGCCAAGAAACAAGAAAAGGTGGAAATTCAAACTGCTTGTGATAGGTGTATATTATTGTTTCATGAAGAAGCAGTAATATGCATGAACAGCAGTGAAGAATCTTGCAAACAGAGGAGAAAAGTGAAGATAAAATTCTGATTTCTCCTTTAGGACGGCAATAAATGGATATGGAACTGATATAACAGATCTTGATGCGATTGAGAGAAAGGTATGCCTCCTCGATGATGATATTTTTTCTGAGAGGAGCCAATACAATCTATATCTTTGAATTTCTTTGATTATGATTTTAGAAAGTTTTGTCGTTTGGCTTTCTGCTCTGATACCATAAACAGATAATTGAAGATATTGTTTTTATTGATAATTCAGCAGTACAAATATTGATACAGAGAAATGATTTTATACATAATGTAAATGGGCCAAATATGCGAGCCCATATGTATTTGGTAATCTGAAACAAATAGCAGTGAATACTCCTGGCCGTTGATCTTGATCCATGGTTGATATGCTTTGTGTTTGTTGGCTCGGATTGATATATGTGCTTTCAGCAACCCTTGTATTGTTTGTTTCATTATAAGCAAGCTGGCGATAATTTTCAGCGCATTAACTGATATTGTATGAACTTTCTAAGAGGGTAAGCGGAAACTCGGATGATGTTATATGCTGAAAAAGATAGCTGTGAAAAATGTTAAATTGGGTTGATTTACCAAACATATTAGCAATCTTTATGCCTGTGGACGATGAACTTAACATAAGTATGAATGTACATTTTATATACCCATAAATGGTTAAAATGTCACCCGCACTTATTCAACACCTTCAAGCATGTAAAACTAAAAATATAAGCTGATATGGGACTATGGTTGAATAATTGCTTGAAAAGGTGCTTTTGACTCCAACCATTTGCGAGAAGATAACTACTTTTTTCAAAGTTTCAAGCAGAGAATTCAATTTAGGGACTCAAAACGATAATTTTCTTTCGTGAAATAACCAATAATTCACAAACAGGTAATGGGTCATTGTGTATATTTCCCCGGTATACTTATAAAAGATAGGGTGAAAAGACCATGAATAAAGAACGGTTCAAACCAGGATGGAAACATCTAAGGGTGGCCCAAAGAATTGGATTTTTGGTTGCCCTTTGATACACATATGTTAAATACCTTTGTTTTTCTTATATTAAGCATGATGTCAAATCAAAACTACTACTCAACAACAATTAAATTTCAATGTTTGATTCAAATGAACACAGACAAATATAACATTTCATGCAAAGTAAAAGCAATTGGCAGCAAAGTTGTGATTATATTATTACCAATCAGTTTCGTTGGTTAGTTCGGTTCTAAACGAATATTACTCATCCCTACATGCACGTTGTGATTAAATGTGTGTTTAAAACGTTCTTTTTTTTGGAAATTTATTATCTCTAAAATATGTAACACTTCAATTTCTATGCAAAATTACTGTTAAAATTCCATGTTATTGGTTTATGCTGGTTTAACTAGGTATGATGGTAGCCCCTTCTAATTCAACCGCTGGAGCTTTACGCTGGAATAATAGCTTTGTATAAATATTGGAAGAAGAAGAAAAAGGGAAAGTTTAGATTCTTAAAGCTCTTTGAAGACACCGATAAGTTCGATGATGAGTTGGAAAATTATAACTTCTATCTACTATGCCCATAGTTTACAATGATAGTACATTTGTAGATTTGTGGGAAAAAGGTTAGTTATGTTCTAAAATATAGATTATTAGTATATCATCATCTTGGGAGATAGCTACGAGTGATTGTCCATTATTTAACCTCTAATTAAAAATTATATCCTGACAGTAGATTCCTGATAGTAATCTGCTAAAGGATAGCTCTCAATTAACTCTTTCTTTATCTCTGATTCAAACTTAAATTTTTTTTTACTTCAAATTAAGTGGTGATTAGCCTTTTGACTGATTTTCTTTTCTTTAAATATGGACTATAAAGTGCTTTGAATATGCTTTTTATTAGGGCCGATCAATCGATCCAGCTATATGAAAATTCTGATTTCATGTCACTATGATTGACCGTATTAGAGCACAACTACATATGGGAGGGATATGATGTACTAAATTTATGGATAACTTGCCATGTAAATTTATTTACTTCTTGATTTCCTTTCCACTATATGCATGGTGCAAAGTGTAAAGATAACCAAATTTTTTATTTTCTGAGTTACTAGGAAACACTATGAAGCATGTACAATAAAGTCAAGTTCAAATAAATACGATTTTTTCTACATTTAGATTTTACTAAAAGTTTGTTATTCTTGAATTCTTATTGTATTTTATATGTATTATTAAGGGTCCGTATAGAGTTTTATCATTAATTGCTTCTTATATTGGATCCTCTAAACATGTGTTTCTTAAATATTTAAATGTATATAGTATATTTTAAGCCATTGGTATTTTTTCTATATCTTACGCATATATCTTTTACTGTTGATATGATATTATGTTTAATTATTATATTGAAGAGCAGGAGGAATATATGTAAGTCTTGCATTCGTCAATTTCAACACACTGAGAGATTGGAATGACCGTTGATGTCATAAATCCAATTGATTGCATTCGAAATGTTAAGACCGAAAAGATCAAGATGTTGTAAAAGAAATTCATGTTGGAAACCCTAGTGAAAGTTATCATCACTCAATGAACATGGAAGTAATCTCAATTAAGATCAAGAAATTGCAAGCTAGAGCGACTGCCAAATGTATGAGGAATAGTTCCTATAAGTCCAGTATTTGCTAGATTAAGATATTCTAAATAACTAAGGGAACCAATGAATCTAGGAATAGAAACACTAGAAAAATTGTTCTTGCTTATGATTTGTGTCAAACCAATCAGAGATGGACTGAGCTTGCTTGGATAAGCCGATATACCTATGTATTGGAGATCTAGCTCAATGGCGTGTCCAATTGTGTTATTGCAATTTATTCCTTGCTACAGTCAGAAAATTTTCAACTTTACTCCATAAAGGGAGCAAATGTCTAGAATCGTGTTCGTTGTACATGTCATTTAAAATGTTGCAAAGAGCCTTCTTCTCGCTCCCGAGGCAACTCTTACTCTCTTTAATACATAACATGAACATAAAAAACTGAATAACTGATACCAAGGAATGAGTTTTCATCTTGATATTTAGGTAATAATGCTTTTAAGTATAAATTTAAAAATGAACGTAGCATGTAAATTGTAAAGTCCTTGAATATATAGAAAATTATGAAAGCAGCGTAGCAAAGCTTATGGTTATGTAGAACTCTGTCGATAAATGGTCAACCAAAATATTAGTAATAACTGACTTGATCTTATTTTACTGCTCAGGTTCTACAAGACAATGACTGAATTAATAAAGAGGATGGGGGCGAATACTCAATTAAGACATTGATTAAAACACATCATCAAAGAGAAAAAGTTATTATTTCTTGAGATTTTCCCAGAAAAAATTGCTTTGAGATAATCAAAGAAATGTGTCCTTAGTTACTTCACAACATTTTTGAAATAGGAAAAAAGTCATTGCTTACTTATGTTCTTTTACAATAGTTACACATATTATGTTTGCAAATTAAACTATAATATTTATGCCTATTTCACGTTGATATATTTGATAGATGTTGTTGATGTTGTTTATGTTATGTTTGAAAGCTTTTCTGTTACTTACGTTACTTCAAGGATAGAATAAATTTAGCAACCAATATATATATATATATATATATATGTATGTATGTATGTATGTATGTGTGTGTGTATATATATATATCTTTACACTCATTACCAATAACTTTAAACAAAGACATGGTAATATATTGGTATTTTGAAATTGTACAAAAGCAAGGAAATGGAACTCAATGTGCACTAACTTGAAACTGTTGCTTTTTGTTGCCAAAATTGAAATTTGAGCAATGATACATGGAGTATTTATATATAAAATAATATTAAAACTTTAATTATACATCAAACAATAAAAATTCTGATGAAGAATGAGTAAATCTGAAATAAGTTATTGTGAAGGGAATAAAACAACATGCTCTTTGAAAATGATAGTATAACTGTTACATTAAAGTCGAAATGTTCAAGTAACTAAATGCAGGTCCATCTGGTCGTGCATATATACTCGTCTTCATTATGTACCATCAAACACTGCTTTTCTCAGCATTTAAATAAGGCTCCTGACAATAGCTAATATGAATGGAAAAAATATATATGATTGAAGTACAAAATAGGCGTAGAAAACAAGAACTGATTCCCTCCAATCTGCACAGGAACTCCACTATCTAACTAATTAGTTAAACCATCTTTGACAAAAATCCCAATTTCAGTCAGTGTTGTTAATTAAAGCAAGCACCTTCCAACCAAATCCTAGCAGACTAGCACCATCAATTGTTCCCACCAAGCCACGTTAGTAGGTATCCTAGTTAATCCCTTTTTTTGGGTCATTTTTCAATTCCACCACTTTTGATGATTACATGCACTTGTAATGTGTTTAAGGCGGAGAGACATAGAAAATAGCTTGCATTAACAAAATATTTTACATTTAAATCCAATGTAAACGCGTATCGATATCATATATCAATTAATATATATAGTGGAAATTAGCCACAAGGGCCTCTTTAGCAAGTGCAATTAGTTTATAGGACACACAACTGAAATAATTACTTTTAAGGACAAAATAAAAAATAATTAGTTTGTAAGGTCTAAAATCCTTTGAAATTATGTCCTTGAAAGTAATTGAACTACTGACTTTGTCCTTAAAGTTAATTATTCTGTTGACTTTGGCCTTGAAATTAATTTCTGTGGATGTGTGTCCTAGAAACTAATTGCATTGCAAAGTTTGTCCTTCTAGTGAAATGCCCCGTTCATATATTTATAACTGTAAATATATTTAATAACATTTGTTCGTCAAATCAAAATAAAATTCTAATAATTAATGTCTCATAAATATCAACTAATTTATAACAATTATAAATTGATTAAATCGTTTTTTAAAGGAAGTATTCATCGTTTCAGTTATGTGATCCATTAGGCGTAAACTTGATCAGCAATTAATATCGAATAATTCAATATTAACGTTCACACGTCAGTAAACAAATTGTGTGACATTTTGGTCAAATTTATCACTTGCTTGGTTTTGGTAAAACCCAATCTTATGTTATAAAGCATTACCGGTTGTAATTATTATTTACATCGATTCTTTTCGTAAAAAATATATCACTTTGGATTTATGGAATTTGTTAACGAACAAAATTCCAATATCGACCAAATTGAACTCTATAATCCAAATACAAATTCATTGGTTCAATAATAACAATCGAACTATTCTGATTAGAGATTTTGACTTTAAGTTGATTTGTGTTAACCATGATACTTACTCCATATAACAAAGGAAATAAATCCTCCCTTTAATAATGTTTTACTTCCAATACTTTCATTCGACCAACTATAGTCACTCGATGGACGTCGTGCCTTGATTTGACTATAATCAAAGTGGGGCTTTATGTTAAAGATCAACAGTATTCTCAAATCAAAGAAACTGTGTAAATTAGTCTAATCAATATTTTCTATCTGCCTTAGTTATATTGATAGGGTTAGGTATATGCCCTGTGGGCAATTATGTAATTTCTTACATATATATAACTCAATAATCAATCTTATTCGAAATAAATGGCATTTTCTTTCTATTATATACCTGATACAATGTGTTATATTAAATAATTAATTTAATTAAAAGTATATAAAATCCATAAATAGTATGTTTTGTGACAGTAGTTATAAAGTGTTGTAACCATGAGTAATTTATCACAATGAAAAAAATATCATTTTAAATAATCCTAATCAAGATGTATCGAGAATGGATATCAACATCCATTGAGACTAGAATACGTAACGTTTTCCAAATGTTAGGCAATGTATTACTCATAGCTGTGGGGGCATCAAGGGATTACATACTAATAGTTACTGGATAACTATGGAATGAATCAATCGATAGTTTTTTGTTAATGAAGGTCAAACAAAGAATATTGATATGACAAAATTACGCAGTTCTCTTGAATAGAGAATATCGTTGATCTACAACATGGAAGCTCCGTTTTGATTATAATCAAATCGCGGCACAACATCCATCGAAAGATTATAGTTGGGTCCAGTGGAAGCATTGGAAGCGAAACATTATTCAAGAGAGGGTTCGTCTCTTCAGTTATATGAAGTTAGTATACTAAAGTCAACACAAAGTCAAAATCTCTTGTCAGAGCATTTCGGTTAATAATAATTGTTATTATTAAACAATTGACTTTGTTTTTGGACTATAGAGTTGAATGTGGACAATATTGAAATGTTGACCATTACCAAATTCCATAAGTCCAAAGTGATATAGTTTGACGAAGAAAATTGGTGTAAAAAAAAGTCACAACCTCGTAACGCTTAACAAAATAAAATTGGATATTACGGAAACCAAGTAAGCGATAAATTTGGCAAAATGGCACACCACCAGCTAAGTGACATATGAACATTAATATTCAAATAGTTCAATATTAATCGATGACCAAACTTATACTGAGTCACACAACTGAAATGATAAAAATATCCTTTAACCAAACGATTTAATTAATTTATAATTGTTTATAAATATATTAAATTAAATGATATTTGTGAAATATTAATTATAAATTTTATTTTGATTTGATAAACAAACATTAAATATATTTATAATAGTTATAAAATGTTGATCGATATCGATAAGCTTTTAAGTTAAATTTAAATGCAAAAATATTTTCTCAAGTCGTAAATGGGTTTAAATCCCATAAAGGGGCCTGAATTGTTCGGCCATAATAAGGGTAACAGACAGCCATGTGATGGTGTAAAGGGGGCATTGAAATGGAGGGCTAAGATGGAAGAGAATTTGTAAGAGATGATGTAGGATATTGATCCTAAAATATCTTTTAATTCTCCTCTATATAAGCATCTTCACTTTCATCTATTCTTTATCTTTATTAGCCTCCATATCACTCTAGGTCTGCCCGAACTCTTCCTCCTCCTCTCTCTCTCTCTCAAAATTTTCAAGTCCAAACCAAATTAAATCAAGTTCTATTCGATAGCCGGTAGTCAACAATACAGGGACTTGCACTCTGCTGGATTTGAAATTGGTTCTAAGAGCAAATTTCATCATTTCAAGGTGTGCTTACAGGCTTTGACTATAAGGTATACTCCTAATGTATCTATGAATCTTAATCAATATATATAATGTTTATTTATTATATATTATATTATATTATCACAATTTTGATTAGTTGTATGTATATATATGTTTTATATATATAAAAAATTATGTATATGTTTTAATATGCAGCATGACTCAATGTAAGAAAACAAAAAAAAATTATTTTTAATAATTCAATATATAATATTTATATATGTATGTATGGTTTAGATTTTACATACTACATCATACTTATGTAAAATATGGTAATATGATTTTATACATAATGTCTAGCTAGAAAGTTAATAATTTCGGTAGGAATAAATTTCATATATTTATATATTATTTTTAAATAATATTTAAATCAATTGATCATTTAAATGACTATAATATATATATGTATGTATGTATATGTATATGTATATGTATATAAACATAAATTATTATTTCATCCAAGGATAGACCTAACCGTAATGGCGGCTTATAGACCTAACTCTAATGGCGATCTCACCAAGGATAGAGGAAGACCACCTGAAAAGGTGATTTCAAACAAGATGCCACAAGCAATTTAAAATCGAGATAAAGGGAAAGCAGTGCAATCGGACTTCATAGCAAATAATACTAATCGCTTTGACCTGGGACGTGACGGGTTACTACACGGCAATCAAAATATCACTAAGGTGGTTCGACAATCCAGGGATTCAAATTTGGGGGGGAATCAAACCCGAACCAGATCTGGATTTCCAGGCTCATGGTGATCGAAACGGTTCAAGCAGGGAAGATAATAAATGGAAAGCTATTCAAAACGATATAAAATCTGGAAATTCGAGATCATGGAAGGAAGCAGCAAGTGGAGGAACAAGGGAGCAACAAGATGAATATTTGGATCTCCATTACATTAAACCAGTTCTTGTCAATGATAAAAAGAAACCAAACATTTCTGAACCCTCTATGAAGAGGTCTGAAAGCAAGTGGGAACACTCAATAATATTCTACGTTTATGGGGTCAGACCTTATCATATACATCTAAAAGGCTACATAGAACGGGGATGGAAACCGTCTGGAAAGTTTCAACTATTATCTCGAGAGAATGGTTTATTTATAAGACAATTTGATGATAAATTGGACTGTGATAAAGTGCTGAAGGGTGGACCTTATTTGATTGACAATAAAGTTATTATACTGAAAAAATGGGTGATGGGTACTAGATTTAGAAAAGACTTACTGACAACTCTTCCTATATGGATAAAACTTTCTAATCTAGAACTCGGGCTATGGGATAAAGAGGCAATGAGTGCCATAGCAAGTGTGCTAGGAAAGCCTATTAAAATGGACAAGACTACAGTTGATGAATCTAGGGTTGCTTTTGCTAAAATACTTGTTGATATGCAAGCAAGTGATGATTTCCCCAATGAAGTGGATGTTGTTCTTTACATGGGGGAGGAACTAACAATCAAAGTTGAGTATCTTTACAAACCGACCAGTTGAAAAGAATGTAAAGTGTTTGGCCATTCCACCGAGCAATGCAAACTAAAAAGTAAAGAAAAGTGGGTACCAAAAGATAAGGAAAATGCTTCTACTTCATTTAATTCCGAGAAGACTAAAGAAAGTGATAATTTAGAGCAGACTAAAGAAAATGTAAGTTCAGAGCAAATAGCAGAAAAAACGAATAATGATTTAAATAAGGAAGTTATAAATGTGGATTCTGAAATTACAATTGAGGGGTCTGAAAACCCTTTATTACATGAACAGAATATAAATGAAATTAAAGATAATTTAGCAAATGACTGTAATGAAGACGTGACTGCCAGTGACCAATATGGCGTGCCTGCAGCTAAAAAAACTAAAGTGAATGAGACAATGAATGAAAACCCATCTAATACCAAGGAGAAGAGCACTGCTTTACCTATTTTAAATGATAACAATTCCATCAATCTGAAAGATAACATTCCTGTTAACCAGCCTGCATAAAAAAATGAACAATTCATAGAAGGTTTGGTAGAAGATTTGAGTGAGTCTGAAGATGAGGAACTTATCAGCAATCTTGCTAGAGAGGAAACTGTCTCTAAACCGCCATAGAAACTAGAAGACGTCTCGAACTGTGTTGAAAAAAACCAAAAATTCTATGATGAAATTGAAACATCTAATATGCAGAATACTAAAGGTAAAAAAGGAAAACCAACCCCTGCTCCTCCTAAAGAAAATTCAAGGAGCCAAAGTAAGATTAAATAATGAACATTGTTGCTTGGAATGTTAGGGGTTTAAATGCTTTGGATAAACAATTCGAAGTGATTAAATTCCTAACTAAATATAAGCCATCTATTGCTGGCTTACTTGAAAATAAATTAAGTAATCTAAATATTGAGAAACTTGGTTTTAGATTGCATAGAAACTGGAAGACGATCGACAATAATGACTGTGGTAGCAAAGGTCATATACTCATTCTTTGGGATTCTAACATTTGGAATTTTCAAATTGAGAAGAAATCATGTCAACATATCTCTTTATTAGCTGAAAACACTGGTGGTTTTAAATGCGGAATATCTTTTGTTTATGCTAGTAATTTTATTAAAGATAGAGATAAATTATGGGATGATATAATTGATGAATCTAGGTTTGTAATTCCCCCTGGATTATTCTTGGGGATTTTAATAATACTTTATCTTCTTTTGACAAAAAGGGTGGTACAGTTGTGCCATTTAGTCATATGGCAGGCTTTAACAATTGTATTTCTAGGGTTGGCCTGGTTGAACTGCCTATTGCAGGGTTCAAATACACATGGAGGAAGAATGGTATGGCATCTAAAATTGATAAAGTTCTCTGCAATCATTTATTACTTGGTACTAATTCAGGGATTGCCACTTTTGGGGTTTCTAACGCTATAAGTGATCATATCCCTATTTTTATTAGTTTTAATAAAGAGATCAAAGGCCCTAAAAATACTCCTTTTCGATATGTTAACTCATGGCACTTGGGGGAAGGGTACATTTTTCTCCCTGAAGCAAGCTTGGGGATCTGAGATGTCGGCAAAAATGGTGCTGGAAATTCTGGTTCACCGAGGCGGTGGAGGATGGTCGAGGTAGGGTTTTAGGTGGGTTTAAGGTCGAGGTTGGAATGATGATTACTGCTCCCTAGATAGGACACCGGAGTTCACCTATCGAGGGGGGAATGAAGTCTGTGATCATGGTGAAGCTATGGGCGGAGTATCAGATTTTCTGGCAACTGGAATAGGGGTGTCGAGAGGATCATTGGTCGAAGCTACCTGTTTTCTGTTCGATCAGATGACTCGATTTTAATTGTAGGCTTGGAATGATATCTGGGCAGTTGGGATCGTAAGAAGAGATGGCCAGTGGCGTACCGGAGAAAACATTGGTGGTCGGAATCGTTTCGATCACCGGAGCACGTGCACGTAGTGTCTCTGGTGTTAGTTTTTGTCTTGTTTTTTTTTTCCCTCAGGTCGAAGCACGGGGAAGGGGATGTTGGACTCAGAGTTTGTTTCGAGTGCATGAGTGTCTTTAGCGTATCAGGTTTTAAAATTTAAACTAAGTTTAGAAAGAAGAAAAAAGGAAACACGGAATTTGGAAATAGAAACACGTGTACCTGTTCGAGTAAATCCCGAATTTTCATCGGGTAGAATGTTTCATGCTCTCAAAGTTTTAAGTTAACAAAGTCAAGTTTAAACTAATTATGTTTAAACAATTTTAAGTAATAATTGATTGTTTAATGTTGTTACTTTAAGGTTGAGAATATTATTTTTAAGTTTTAATTATTTAAGTTAATGTTAATTTAATTCCAAGGATTATTAAGTAAGATTGCCAATGATAATTAAGAAGATAATTAAGATAAATGATTTATCATTTAATCAGATTAATTGATTAATAATTAAAGATTAATTAATAAATAATTAAAGATTAATTACTGATTAATTAATAATTAAAGAGTAATTAAATAAATGATCAGGGTTAATTAATCAAGGGTAATTAACCAATAACCATCATACTACAATAAGAAGCTCTAGAGACATCCAGCACAATCTTCAAGGGAAGTAGGTCGAACCCCCTGTTTTTAAATACGATATAGATAATTACGTACGTATATCATAAAAAAATAAGATGCTGAATAAAATTTAGTTCTTACCCCTCTGCTTTATGGACTAACGAAACTACTGGACGTTGTGACTCTTGCGATGGGCTACTGCCATCGCCTCTTGATGATCGGGAAGAGCTCCTACATCTATATGACATTATGATAAACCTGTGACATATATACATATCATTATATAAGAGAATAATAACATGATAATGAAATATATTTCATATGTAAATGACATCAACGGTATAAATTTCTTAATTAATGACTGAAATGCAAATAGAAATGGAAGTGTGTTATACCTGGTTCATAATGGGTGTATTGCTCCAACGGTAAGCAGATTTCATTGAATTTTTAATAAAAATTACTAAATAAATGACAAATGAAAATGACATAAAACATGTAAACAATGGTAAACAGATTTGGTTTCATAGTCACATCAATTTCATAATACATCAAGAATTCAACATAGTTACATCATCAATTGCAAAAAAATCAGATTCAGATTTATATCAGTCATCATCGTCTTCTGATTTAGATTTGGTCTCGTTTTCTACGGTATTTTCATCTGCACTGTCAAACGCTTCTACCAAAACATTTGATTCATCGATCAAAGGACCAAAATCTGCATGATCGTCTGTAATTATTATTTCGTTATTTTGCTCAAGATCTGCCTGATAAGCTTGTTCGTTCGGAATATTCTTCCCATCGAATGTGAATCTGGCCTTTGTTTTAAAAACTGCAGACCAATCTGCTTTATCTCTTTTTAGAGACGGATAAGGAGCGTAATAAACTTGCAATGCTTGTTTGGCTAGTACAAAAGGATCACTTGTGATAGTGTGATGCATGCTTTATTTCGATAAGATTATAATCCTTGTGCACATTAATTCTAGATCCTGGAACATTGCTACCAATTGCATCTAAATAGAAACACCTCCTCCATGGGTCGTGACAAATATGTCGGTTGCAAAATTTTTGTTAGAATGCCATAAAAATCATTTAAGTGATTTTCTGGATCGTCACTACCTTTAACAAATACACCAACATTATTTGTTAATTTTTCTGCACCATATTCTTTGGTGTTAAATTTATATCCATTGATGAAATATATTGGATATGTCTTCACCATTTTTTTTGGTCCCATCGCAAGATGCTTCAACCATTCGTCAACAACACAATTTCTCGGCTCATAAATGTAATTCGAAAACCAACCGGAAAATTCTTTACTGAGATCTCCATTCGGATGTTCACGTTCATAAACACTGTTTATATAAACACTGTTTATATAAACAAATTATTACATTAGGTTATACACGCGCATGCATTATAGAAAAGAATAAAACATAAATTATTATTTCAGATTACCTAACAAACAGTGCAAACTCGGCACAATTTAGAAGAATATAAGTGTGCGCTACATGAAGATCTCTATCGTCTAGTCATATTTCTACACATTTTCCAGAAGGCCGACCATGTTGTCTAAAAATAGATAACATTGCTTGAGAGGATTCTTGTTTGTCGCCTTCGTCATTACGAGGAACACTTTCAAATGAAATATTCACATGGTCACTGAAATAGCGAGAGAAAAAGAACGAAGCTTCTTCTTCGATGTAAGATTTACATATCGAACCTTCAACTCGTGTTTTTTGCCTCACTTTTTTCTTCAGATGATTCAATATCTATGCAAAATTAATTATATTAACTTCATCTTTCGAATGCAATTAAATTATGTGATAACATATTACATACCTCTCAAATGGATACATCCATCCATATTGGACAGGACCTCGAAGTCGTGCTTCAGATGGGAGATGAACAGGTAAATATGTTCCATTGTGTTAAAAAAACCTGACGGAAATATTTTCTCTAATTTGCAAAGCAATATAGGAATATCCACTTCAAGTTTACGTAAACGTTGCACTTTTGAAGTAGTCGAACAAAGCTCTTTGTAAAACATACAAAGCCCCGTTACTACCTTCCAAACTTTTAACGGCAGTAGTTCTTTGAACATAACGGAAAATAAATTTTCCATCATTATGTGACAGTCGTGACTTTTCATTCCGCTCAATCTACCAATTTTAAAGTCAACACATCTACGAATATTTGATGATATCCCATCAGGAAATCTTAACCCTTCCACCCATTTTAACACAGCTTTAACTTGATTATTATCTAATTTGTAACATGCTTTGGGTTTTTTTCTGTCATTTGGTTTCATATGAAGCTCAGGACGTCTGCATAATTCTTTTATATCACGTCTTGATTTCAAATCATCCTTCATCTTCCCTTTCACATTCAAAATTGTGTTAAGAACATTATCAGTTACATTTTTCTCATTGTGCATCACATCTATATTATGACGAAGCAGAAGATGTTTCCAATACGGCAACTCCCAAAAAATAGTTTGTTTGCACCAGTTATGAACAACTGATTTGCCTTTAATTTCTGTTTTCTCTCCAGTTTCATATATCTTTGGATAGTCCCTAACAAGTTCATATATGTCTTCGCTTGACCATATCGTTGGTGGTTGTCTGGTTTCTACTCTATTAGCGAAAAAGTTTTTCTTGTCTCTTCTGAATGGATGATTTACATGGAGAAAATATCGATGACAGTCAAACCATGAAATTTTCTTACCATGAGGTAAAGAAAACGCTCGTGTTTCATCCATGCAATATGGACATGCTAGACGACCGGCAGTACTCCATCCTGAAAGCATTGCATAGGCAAGAAAATCAATTATAGTCCACAACAAAGAAGCAAATATACGAAAAATTTTCTTCTTGGACACATCGTATGTTTCTACTCCTTCGTTCCACAGTATTTTTAACTCCTCAATCAACAGTTCTAAATATACATGGATTCCTCGTGTCGGATCGTCGGGGCAAGGAATGACAACAGTAAGAAACATATATTGTGTTTTCATGCATATCCATGAAGGTAAATTATACGATGTGACGATAATGGGCTAGGATGAATATTTAGAAACAAATTGATACAATGGAGAAAAACCATCCGTACATAATCCTAATCTAATATTTCGACTCTCGGCTGCAAAATTTGGATACGTTTTATCGAAATGCTTCCATGCTTCTCCATCGGCCGGATGTGTCAATGTACCCTCTTCCTCCTTTCTCACACTATTCCATCTCATATTAGATGCAGTTACAGAAGATGCATATAATCTTTGAAGTCTTGGAGTTATGGGTAAGTAATGCATACGCTTGTATGGAACTTCATTTCCCTTCTTTTTTCTTGGTTTGTATCTCTCCTGGTTACAAATTTTACAATTTCTAAGGTTTGCGTCTTCTTTCCAAAACAACATGCAGCCTTTTAAACATGTATCTATTTTCTGATAAGGTAAACCAAAAGCCGACGTAAGTTTTTTAACTTCATAGTGATTTTCACACATTAGATTATCGGACGGCATATGTCTTTTTGCATCTTGTACAACAGCCGTAAACCCAGCTTCAGTGATGTTGTATTTTGACTTCATCGCAATGTATTCTGCGATTACTAACAGCTGAGTGCCGCTTTTACAACCATCCCAAATAGGTTTCTTAGCAGCATCTAGTAAATCATAAAAAAAAATTGCTTCAATATTTGGTTCTTCAACATTTCCATCATCTTCGTCAACTTCAACCATAGGAAATATTGATCGTGATGTATCTTCGACCATATTTTCTATATGGGTCGTCATAACTATTTCGTTAACGACACTTTCAGACTCTACAGAAGTATTTATTACAACTTCTCCATGCCGATCCCAAACATAATACTCGGGTACGAAACCGTTTTGGCACAAATGAACTTTCACAATATCTGGTAACAAATACTTCAAATGTATACACCTACTACACGGACAACGAATTTCTGGATCGTTTCCGTTATTACTTAAAGCGAATTCAACAAATACGTTTATACCATTATAAAAATCTTCTTTTATTGAGTCCCTCAGTCCTTTTCTTTGGTACATCCATCTCCTTCGATCAATAAAATAATCAATCATTTTTCCTATATGACAAAATGAGAAGTTCAAAATTTAATATTTATTTTCAAGAATACAAATTCGAAAAAGATTATTTTCATGGTCGTATAATATTTGAATTTAAAGAACTACTTCACAAATTTAAAAATATTTTCAAATAGGGCACATTTTGTTTTTTAATGCATCGATATAAAAAATTGTACAAATTTTTTTCATGGTCGGGCATCCTACTTCCCATTACAAACACAGTAAGCATTTAAATTTCGTATATTACTTCGTCTCAAACGATTCAACAAAATTTCGGCAACATTTTCCTTTTGTTCCCTGCATTGTACACAATGCGTATACGTAGGAAATAAAAAAGAAAAGTTGGACCTAAATTTTATGAACCATTTGAGACGAAATAGTATACAAAATGTAAATGCTTACTGTGTTCATAACTTGTCCAATACAGGGACAAATCCAACAAATATTGTACCAAATAAATATAAATGGTCGTTTTTTGAAAAAAATGTCTATTTATACAACGATTGTAACAACCCGCATATTTAACGATTTTATATTTAAATGTTTTATTTAAATATAGCGTCGTTAGTCGGATTTTGGGTCCAAAATGTTACTTTTTGCAAATGGCCGAATTGGGTCTCGAAACCACCTCCATTGATTCCAAAATGGCATTTGCGATCTTTTTGAGTATAAGCTTTGATATATTTGGAGTAAGTCGAATTTTGCTATTTGTTAAGTGGGCTTTTGGGTTTGGGTTTCACCCAAACTATTCTATAAACCAACTCAGCCCTTCTCTCCTTCCATTCACTTATTCATTTCATTAAACTTAAGCTAAAAACTGATAATGGTGGAAGAGAATGGGAATTAGAGACTCCTAGCCCTAGTTTACTTGCAAATCCAAATTCTTGCTCCAAAATCATAGAGAAGCTATTGGTAAGTTCTTCTTCATCTTCTCCAACTCTTCTCTTCTTCAATTTCAGAAAATTTCCTAAAACTAAATTGGGAAATATGTGATTTATTCTTAGATTGAAGCTTGTTGAGTTGAAATAGTGTTTGGTTGGTCTTCTCCTTGTGGTTTAGCTCCTCCATCTTCTTTGTTTGTGAGATTAAAAGGTGAGTTTTGAACTCACATCTATTTCTTATAATTACATTGATGTTGGGTATGAATTCCTAACACCTTGTTCATATACTCTTGCTTTTGGTTTGAATTGAATTGGTGAATATCCAAATTTTTAGTGTTTGGGTTCAATTCTTTAAAGATCCTAACTTTGATGTTTGCATATGTTTTTGGTTGCGAATCGAAGAGCTAATGGAGCTGGGTATCTATTGGCTAAAGCTCCTTAGGTCCATTGCTCGAACGGTCGCGATTTGGAAGAATTTGCATTTCATTGAAATAGGGCAGGAAGTGCAAAATCATCAGGTTCGGCCGACCGAGCCCTGTAGCCGGTCGACCGACCTGCTTCCCGAGAGTTTTTATGAACAGTGTCCGGTCGACCGAGCCCTGTAGGCGGCCGACCAACCTGCTCCTATTTGCCCTGTTTTGCCTGTTTTTGTATATTTTGATTTGTTTTCCGGATTTTATCGATTCAAGTTGCTTTTTAGTGGTTGTTATTGCATATTTGGCTTTGATAACTTACTCTTGACTTCATCCACGGGTTTTTATAAAATAATCTCTCGAATCGCATTTAAAAGCTCGTTTCTCCAATTTATAAATTCTATTTAAAACACACACTTTCGCACTTCGACCGAAGTGGAAGGGTGATTAAATGGTTGGGCAAAACACGGACCATGAATCTATGCGTTTATCCTTCCGATTAATTCCCGACCTATTCAATTGATCGTTTTGACCTTCGGGTTTGGTTTACCGATGATATGAGGTGAATTTTGTACTGCTTTGAGTGTGAAATAAACTAACGGATAGTAAACCGTTTAGTGCGAACGGGTGGTTATGGGACTCACGTTACCACTTTTCGGATTCCTTTCTGGGAGTTTGTGATACATATCGCCTTTGGGATAGTGTCTTCGGACTGTCTCCTTCTGGCTTGTTGCCTTTAGTATCGCTTTCGATGTTGGCCGTTATGCGCCACATGGGTGATATTGGATTGCTATAGTATCGCTTCCGATGTTGGCCGTTATGCGCCACATGGGTGATATTGGGTTGCTGTTGTATCGCTTCCGATGTTGGCCGTTATGCGCCACATGGGTGATATTAGGTTGCCCTATTGTATTGCTTTCGGAGTTGGTCATTCGTTACCGCTCGAGCAATTTTTATGATGTTTCAATTGAGATGTATATTCCCTATGTATCGCCCCTCGGTGTAGGTCTTTTTGAACCACACGATATGTAGTGATCACCTTGTGAACTTGTATACCA
This sequence comes from Allium cepa, assembly GCA_030765085.1. Lineage (NCBI taxonomy): Eukaryota > Viridiplantae > Streptophyta > Magnoliopsida > Asparagales > Amaryllidaceae > Allium > Allium cepa. Next base: position 518,151,443 of record CM060941.1, read on the forward strand.
TATTGGTATTTGTTATTTGCCTTTTGGCTTGTTTTGGGATATTCCTATCCTTTGTTTCTATGAGTTGCTGATGATATGAGGCTTGTTTGTTATGATATGATTCATCTTATGTTAGATGATTGTGTTATCTCTTTTAGAGATATTTGATATATATATTGTGACCTTGCAGGTTTATTGTTGTTCAGTTTATCTAACTGATTTGTTTAGCTAGACTGACCCGTGTATTTTTACTCGGGTCAGACCGAGTTGTTTCAGGTTAGGTGCTTCGGACTTAGCCTATTTTACTTCTGCATGGACTATTTAGCTTGTTCCTTTTTGTTAAATCTTTTTGTTAAAGCTTTTTGTGTAGTCCTATTTTGTTGTAACTCTGATATGTATTCTATTGACTCGTCTGTATATTGTGGTCTGTTATACCACCTGACATGTATTAGTTTGTATACTCTGTTATGTATTCAGTATATGTGTATATGATGATCTACTATTCTGTGATGTATATTACATTTGAGTTATTATATTCTGTTCTGTTGAATCTAACCACCTATGGTTTTGTTTTAAGTATGCATTGGATATGTCGATCTGTTGGGTATGATTATTGTCGACGTATTTAATGGGTAATTAGAGCAAGGCTATAGATGGTCGCTCCTATCCTGCCTTATTCTCCGTGTCAGCAGACGGTATTATCTATTAATTCTCTTTGCTAGCGTGGGTATAGAGGTGGGGCGTCACAGCGTGGTTTAGACTCAGTTTTGGGGACGATTTGAACTCAAGTTCGTTCCTGAATCTGAAAAAGTTTTATTGACCCGTCGCTTCCTTGAGTTGAAGCAAGGGAAATCTTCTGTTTCTGAGTATGTTGCATCATTCGAGGCTTTATCTCAGTATGGTCTTGAATTCATCAGCACTTCTTACAAGAAGAATTTGAAGTTTGTTTCTGGCCTTAAGAAATATCTTAGGAAGTCTTTGTTGCTCCAGCTTAAACTTTCTTTTGAGGAGTTGGTTGATTCGGCACTTCATCTCGAGACCGTCGAGAAGGAGTGTGATAGTGATGTAGATGTTGAGGTTTCTAAGAAACCCAACAAGAGGCCGTTTCCAATTCAGAAGAAGCCTTTTCCTTCTAAGAAGAAGAAGACTGGTGGTCCTAGCTCTCAGCCACAGTCTTCCGGAACGCCTTTCGTTCGAAAATGTTTCAATTGTGGTTCTCCGGATCATATTATTCGAGCTTGTCCTAAGCCTCTCTTCTGCCACTACTGCAAGAAGGAAGGTCATCGTGTTTCCACTTGCCCCATTGCTCCGAATAATTCTTCATCTGGCAAGTTAAATGTAGCGAATGCTTTTGGAGGTCCTTCTCAGTCCAAAGGTATATCTTCATCTATTTTGGAAGGTTCTATTTTATTTCATGATCATGGTATACGAGTTCTTTTCGATGTGGGAGCTTCACATTCTTTCGTATCGAAGAAGCTCGTTGATGATTTATCTTTGGATGTTTCTTGTTTGATTACTTCTTTAAGGATTGCGAATCCAATTGGGGGATCCGCGACCCTTAGTTTGCTTTGTGATGATGTTGAGATTGTTTTATGTGGTTTTCCTTTTCGTGCAAATCTGCACGTTATTTCTTGTCTGGGATTTGATATGATTTTGGGTATGGACTGGCTAGTGAGATATGATGCCAGGATTATTTGTTCGGAGAGAACTATATATCTTCGACATCCGATTCGCCTACTCAGCTATTTCTTGTTCTTTGGGATGTGGATAATTCCGAGATGGCTTTATATTCTTTTGATTCGCGAGATGATGATGATATATCTCGTATTCCTGTTGCTTGTGACTTTCCTGATGTCTTTGAGCCTGTATCGGGTTTGCCACCCAAACGGGCAATTGAGTTCCGCATTGATCTCATTCCAGGCGCGCAGCCAGTTAGTCGTCCTCCCACGAGGATGTCTACAAAGGAAAATGAGGAACTCAAGAAGCAGCTTTTAGAGCTCGAGTCCAAGCGGTTGATTCAGTCCAGTTTTTCTCCGTGGGGATCCGCGGTCGTCTTCGTGAAGAAGTCTGATGGAACTCTTAGGCTTTGCATTGACTATCGCAAGCTTAACGAGTTAACCATCAGAAATAGGTATCCATTGCCTAGGATCGATGACATGTTCGATCTATTGAGTGGTGCTAAGGTCTTTTCTCAGCTTGACCTTGCCACGGGTTTTCATCAGTTACGAGTCGCGGAGGATAGCATACCTCTTACAGCTTTCCGCACTCGATATGGTTCTTTTGAGTGGCTCGTTATGCCGTTCGGTTTGACGAACACTCCTGCTTTCTTTGTTGATCTCATGAATCGGGTATTCCGGGATATCTCGATAAGTTCGTCCTTGTGTTCATTGATGATATCCTTATTTATTCTAAGTCTGAAGCTGAGCATGCTAATCATTTGAGAATTGTCTTGAGTACCCTCCGTCGTCATCATCTTAGAGCCAAATTCTCCAAATGCCACTTTTGGGATAATAAGGTTAAGTTCTTAGGCCATGTTGTATCTTCCGATGGCATTTCTGTCGATCCCTCAAAGATCGAAGCCATTCAGAATTGGAAGAGGCCTGAGAATGTTCATGAGATTCGTAGTTTCCTTGGATTGGCGGGGTATTACCGTCGGTTCATTAAGGATTTTTCCCGTGTTGTGCTTCCTCTCACTTGCCTTACTCGTAAAGGCATTCGTTTTATTTGGTCGGACAAGTGTGAAGCTTCCTTTCAGACCTTAAAGGAACTTCTCACTAATGCTCCTATTCTTGTGGTTCCCGAAGGGAATCATGATCTTGTTGTCTGCACCGATGCTTGTGATAGTGGTCTCGGTGCTGTTCTTATGCAGAAGGATCGGGTAGTTGCTTATGCTTCCAGGCAACTAAGTCCGAATGAAGTTCGCTATGCCACTCATGATCTTGAGCTTGCCTCCATTGTCTTTGCCTTGAAGATTTGGCGACATTATTTATTAGGCGAGCGCTTCATTCTCTAAACCGATCATAAATCTTTGAAGTATTTGTTCACTCAGAAGGAACTCAATATGAGACAACAGCGTTGGCTCGAGTTTCTTGCTTCTTATGACTTTGAAATCCAGTATACCCCTGGTAAAGGTAATCGTGTTGCAGATGCGCTTAGTCGCAAACATTCAGCTGTTATTTCTATGATGTTTGCCGAATGGGATGTTCTTGAGACTCTATCTTTTTGTGAAATTCGTGATCGAGATTCATCTTCTGATTCTCCTATTCTATTATTTAGTTTGGGAGCTCGACCTATTTTATTGGATCGTATTGCCGATGGTCAGCGCCGTGATCCTGAGTTGTTGCATCTTATTCAGCTTTGTGAGTCTGGATCTTGCGATAAGGCGTTGCAAGATTTTAGCATTGATTCTCATGGGTGTCTTCGTAAGAAGAACCGTCTTTTTGTGCCTTCTGATTTTGCACTTAGGCATGACATTCTTGATGATTGTCACCGTTCTAAGTATACCATTCATCCCGGTAGTAGCAAGATGTATGCCGATATGCGTCGTCTTTATTATTGGGAAGGCATGAAGCGCGATGTGGCGAGTTATGTGAGCAATTGCATAACTTGTCAGCGTTTTAAAGCCGAGCATCAGCGTCCTTCGGGTCTTCTTCAGCCTCTTGAGATTCCATTGTGGAAATGGGATCAAATTTCTATGGATTTCATAGACGGCATACCTCGTTCGAGATCGGGTCATTCTAGTATTTGGGTTATTGTTGATCGCCTCACTAAGTCTGCTCATTTTGTCCCTATTAAGTCTAATAGGACTGCTTCGCTTTTGGCTAAGTTATATGTCAAGGAAATCGTGAGACTTCACGTTGTTCCTAGTTCTATTGTGAGTGACCGTGATCCTTTATTCACGAGTCATTTTTGGAAGAGTCTTCAGCAAGCTTTGGGAACAAAGCTTAATTTTTCTACAGCTTATCATCCACAGTCTGACGGACAGACTGAAGGGGTGAATCGTATCTTGGAAGATCTTCTCCGTATTAGTATTTTTGATTTTGGTGGAAGTTGGGAGGATCACCTACCTCTAGTAGAGTTCTCCTACAACAATAGTTTTCAGTCTAGTATCGGTATGGCTCCTTTCGAAGCCTTATACGGAAGGCCATGTCGATCACCTTCATGTTGGTTGGAATCTGGGGAGAAGCTTATTCTTGGCCCGGACTTTGTTCGTCATTCTTCTGAGAAGATTGATCTTATTCGATTGAGAATGAAAGAGGCACAGAGTCGTCAGAAATCCTACGCGGACAACCGTAGGAAGCCTCTCGAATTCTCGATCGGCGATCTTGTTTTTATTCGTGTTTCTTCTTTGAAAGGGGTTATGCGTTTCAGTGCGACTGGGAAATTGGCTCCTCGTTATATAGGACCATTTTCTATTACTGAACGTATTGGCCATGTGGCTTATAGAGTTTCACTTCCAGCTCATTTATCTGGCATTCATGACGTGTTTCACGTCTCGCAACTTCGGAAGTGTCTTCGGGAGTCGGATTTTGTTATTACTTCTCCTGATTTGCAAGAGCTTGAGATCTCACCGGAATTATCTATTGTACAGCAACCTATTCGCGTGCTTGACACGGAGGTGCGACACCTTCGGAACAAGGACGTGCCGCTCGTTAAAGTTCAATGGTCCGCTAATCCCAATGACTGTACTTGGAAAACCAGAGAGTATATCGAGCGATCTTATCCGGGTTTTCTATCTTTGCTTGTCGATGGTGAGATTATCTTTTCGTTTCTAACTTGTTTCCTTCTCTTTTGAATGTTGTATGTATGTAGTTGTTACAAATACCGTCTTTAAGAATTGCGGGGACGCAATTGTGTGAGGAGGGGAGATCTGTAATAACCCGCATATTTAACGATTTTATATTTAAATGTTTTATTTAAATATAGCGTCGTTAGTCGGATTTTGGGTCCGAAATGTTACTTTTTGCAAATGGCCGAATTGGGTCTCGAAACCACCTCCATTGATTCCAAAATGGCGTTTGCGATCTTTTTGAGTATAAGCTTTGATATATTTGGAGTAAGTCGAATTTTGCTATTTGTTAAGTGGGCTTTTGGGTTTGGGTTTCACCCAAACTGTTCTATAAACCAACTCAGCCCTTCTCTCCTTCCATTCACTTATTCATTTCATTAAACTTAAGCTAAAAACTGATAATGGTGGAAGAGAATGGGAATTAGAGACTCCTAGCCCTAGTTTACTTGCAAATCCAAATTCTTGCTCCAAAATCATAGAGAAGCTATTGGTAAGTTCTTCTTCATCTTCTCCAACTCTTCTCTTCTTCAATTTCAGAAAATTTCCTAAAACTAAATTGGGAAATATGTGATTTATTCTTAGATTGAAGCTTGTTGAGTTGAAATAGTGTTTGGTTGGTCTTCTCCTTGTGGTTTAGCTCCTCCATCTTCTTTGTTTGTGAGATTAAAAGGTGAGTTTTGAACTCACATCTATTTCTTATGATTTTATTGATGTTGGGTATGAATTCCTAACACCTTGTTCATATACTCTTGCTTTTGGTTTGAATTGAATTGGTGAATATCCAAATTTTTAGTGTTTGGGTTCAATTCTTTAAAGATCCTAACTTTGATGTTTGCATATGTTTTTGGTTGCGAATCGGAGAGCTAATGGAGCTAGGTATCTATTGGCTAAAGCTCCTTAGGTCCATTGCTCGAACGGTCGCGATTTGGAAGAATTTGCATTTCATTGAAATAGGGCAGGAAGTGCAAAATCAGCAGGTTCGGCCGACCGAGCCCTGTAGCCGGTCGACCGACCTGCTTCCCGAGAGTTTTTATGAACAGTGTCCGGTCGACCGAGCCCTGTAGGCGGCCGACCGACCTGCTCCTATTTGCCCTGTTTTGCCTGTTTTTGTATATTTTGATTTGTTTTCCGGATTTTATCGATTCAAGTTGCTTTTTAGTGGTTGTTATTGCATATTTGGCTTTGATAACTTACTCTTGACTTCATCCACGGGTTTTTATAAAATAATCTCTCGAATCGCATTTAAAAGCTCGTTTCTCCAATTTATAAATTCTATTTAAAACACACACTTTCGCACTTCGACCGAAGTGGAAGGGTGATTAAATGGTTGGGCAAAACACGGACCATGAATCTGTGCGTCTATCCTTCCGATTAATTCCCGACCTATTCAATTGATCGTTTTGACCTTCGGGTTTGGTTTACCGATGACATGAGGTGAATTTTGTACTGCTTTGAGTGTGAAATAAACTAACGGATAGTAAACCGTTTAGTGCGAACGGGTGGTTATGGGACTCACGTTACCTTTTTTCGGATTCCTTTCTGGGAGTTTGTGACACATATCGCCTTTGGGATAGTGTCTTCGGACTGTCTCCTTCTGGCTTGTTGCCTTTAGTATCGCTTTCGATGTTGGCCATTATGAGCCACATGGGTGATATTGGGTTGCTATAGTATCGCTTCCGATGTTGGCCGTTATGCGCCACATGGGTGATATTGGGTTGCTATTGTATCGCTTCCGATGTTGGCCGTTATGCGCCACATGGGTGATATTAGGTTGCCCTATTGTATTGCTTTCGGAGTTGGTCATTCGTTACCGCTCGAGCAATTTTTATGATGTTTCAATTGAGATGTATATTCCCTATGTATCGCCCCTCGGTGTAGGTCTTTTTGAACCACACGATATGTAGTGATCACCTTGTGAACTTGTATGCCATATTGGTATTTGTTATTTGCCTTTTGGCTTGTTTTGGGATATTCCTATCCTTTGTTTCTATGAGTTGCCGATGATATGAGGCTTGTTTGTTATGATATGATTCATCTTATGTTAGATGATTGTGTTATCTCTTTTAGAGATATTTGATATATATATATATATATATATATATATATATATTGTGACCTTGCAGGTTTATTGTTGTTCAGTTTATCTAACTGATTTGTTTAGCTAGACTGACCCGTGTATTTTTACTCGGGTCAGACCGAGTTGTTTCAGGTTAGGTGCTTCGGACTTAGCCTATTTTGCTTCCGCATGGACTATTCAGCTTGTTCCTTTTTGTTAAAGCTTTTTGTGTAGTCCTATTTTGTTGTAACTCTGATATGTATTCTATTGACTCGTCTGTATATTGTGGTCTGTTATACCACCTGACATGTATTAGTTTGTATACTCTGTTATGTATTCAGTATATGTGTATATGATGATCTACTGTTCTGTGATGTATATTACATTTGAGTTGTTATATTCTGTTCTGTTGAATCCAACCATCTATGGTTTTGTTTTAAGTATGCATTGGATATGTCGATCTGTTGGGTATGATTATTGTCGACGTATTTAATGGGTAATTAGAGCAAGGTTATAGATGGTCGCTCCTATCCAGCCTTATTCTCCGTGTTAGCAGACGGTATTATCTATTAATGCTCTTTGCTAGCGTGGGTATAGAGGTGGGGCGTCACAACGATCATGTACAACACTCGTCAGACGAGGCCAAAAACTCTCTAAGGGACATTTGTCAATTACATGTGCGCATTTTACGAAAAAATACAGTTGTACTAACTGTTCACATTTACAAAAATATATTTTAGTTTAACACATTTATTCGACGTATCACGTCAACTTAAGGCTCGTTCGACGTATTTTTTTGTTGCATAAGTCAATACGTACACAATATAATATTCCTAGCTCGTACATTCATTTTATCTTATTTCAACTAACTCAATACAATGATAGCAGCGCTACACACATATACAATCGTAGAATCAAGGCATACACAACGATTTACATATACACGAACAACCACAAATTATACATGTTTTTCGCAATTTCACGATAAATGATGAAATAGAAATATCATGGAATGCTAGAAACTATTATAACACTATTAGAAACAATTTCAATCAACAATTAGTCCTACTTTATAAACTTATGCAAATCTAGAATTAGGGTAAAAACTGAATTTTTGGCGAAAATAAGAGATTATACCTGAGGTAGAGAGCAATAGACGTTGATTACGCAGCCGAGGAGGATCCGAAAGCTCGAAATTGATGATTGGAAGCATGGAGACGAGATTTTGGGATTTTTGGTTTAAAAATTTCGTATGCAGAATGAGGAAGAAGAAGGCTCGGCTGAGCCCTGTAAATCGTGAATTTCCGACGGCTTCCGACGGCCGCCGACGGCCCGTCGAAAGCTGTCGGAAATTGGCCGTCGGAAGCCATCGCTTGATGTTGTCAGGACAATTGTTTTTTCTAGCAGTGTATATCTTATTGTTTCCACTATGAATTGTAACGTACATGGTGGATAGCTTTGTTTTAGTTTTAACGCCCTAGGAGCTCATCGTTTATGGAATTTGTTATCAAACCCGACCCGTTTAACGTTCGTTTCAAGTGACGTACGTGGTGAGCCTTCACGAGTTCCAAAGTTCATTTTGGTGTTACATGACAACTCTATTCCCTACTTAAAAGTTTCGACACTAATGTTGAAACTTAAGGGAAAAATAATATTTCATGGCAAAACTCGATAAAATCAAAGTCCCTTTTGTAGTTATGTTAAAATTAGAGCAAAGTTCTCTTTTCTCCTTTAGAAAAAACCCATACATCAAACGATCGTTGAAATAACGCATAAGCTTTGCCATTTTCTTTTATACTTCAATTTTTATATATCGAAGCGTGGAAGGATTATAAAGCACTAATGTGCTTACTTGTTCTTGAATCAAGAAATTCAAGAAAAAACTACCAAAATAAAGTAAATCACATCCGTCATTTACAAAGTCGCAAAGGGTTTAAGAATAAACGGTTGTGTGAACTAAGATGGAACAAAATTGCATTCCTAATGCATTAGGAGTTGGGATATAAATTTAACATACATTTGTCATCGCATGCGTCTATGTCGATCTAAGTATGATGTGAACTCTTTATTTTTATAACATGTCAAGGAATCGATGACAAACACATTACCGTCTTAAATAAGTCACCTCAGATGCGACTACAATCCGATCATTTGTTTTGAAACCTTCTTGCGGGTGGAAACATTACACTAGTTTTGTCCCCACTCAATTAAACATCATTAATTAACAAAAAACCTTCAGTTGAAGAGGGAAACATGATACATGAACAAAAAAGAAAGCGCGTATCATTTCTAAGAAGGCACCCATCTCAATCATTTTGACTAAAACAAAGGCCAAAATAAAGTCAAACAATACAACTAGATTCACCAATGTCTGCGGTCTTTGATTTTTTCTTACAAACCATTTTCTCCTCTTTCCCCATTTCCATTGAATCATTTTTTCTCTTCTTATTCTATTCGTTTTCTCAATTTCTTCAGAGTAAGCAACTAGCTGTCAAATAAATGAGGGGAGAAGGAGAACCTATTCAAGATAGAGCTTTGAGAGCTCTCGGTTCGGGATTCGATTTGACTAGCGATTTTAGGCTAAAATTTGCAAAAGGCTATCCTAATACCCAGCGATTAGTCGAGCTCGATTATAGCAATAATAAAGATATTGCCATCTGTGCCAATTCTATCATTCATGATGTTCCTGTTGATGTTGGTATTGATAAAGGTGATCGAGTTCGGTTTCGCTCTGATATTCTCGAATTCAATCAGGTTTGATTTTTACTAATTTTAACCAAATCATTGTTTATGTGTGTTAAAATATAGTTTTTTCCTTCTTTATTCTTTTTATTTAAAAGTCCAATCCTGATATATCTTTGGATAGTAAGTATGCAAGTAACTAAAGTTGTTAGAGTTGTAATTCAGTTTTTTGTAAATTCAGATGTCTGAATTACTGAATCAGAAATCATCAGTACAAGGGAAAGTTCCTTCAGGATACTTCAATGCTCTTTTTGATTTGAGTGGAATGTGGTTAGATGACGCGAAGAACACTAAATATCTTGCTTTTGATGGCTACTTCATTATGTTGTACAAATTGCATCTTAAGTCATCTTCATTGGTTTTAAGAGATGAAGTTAGAAAGGCTGTTCCACCAAACTGGGAACCTAAATTGCTATCAAGGTATCTAATGGGTTTTATTTTTATCATTTATTTTGCATCGAAGGCATATATTTTACTCATTTGGAGCAGTCAGTAGATACGACATCAACGAACGTTATAAGAGCACTGATCATTGCTTTTGCACGTGTATATTGTCGGTGTGCATGAAATTTGTGAAGAATATGTCCATTCCTTTCTATATAAATAAAATATGAACCATACCGTAAAAAGTTATGTGGTATAACATAAAATTTGACCCAAATAGTGCTACATTTGTATTGTTGATTATGCTCATAGTACTACATTTATACGACCCTTTACTGTCAAAAACAGATTTATTCGAACATATGGAACGCATATAATCGTAGAAACGGGAGTAGGAGGTCAAGATGTGATCTGTGTAAAGCAGAATCATTCTTCGTCTATTTCTTCCACCGAGTTAAAATCACACCTCGAAGATCTTGGAGATATCTTATTTTCAGATGGTAGCAGTCTATCTCCACTTCATCGGAAGGGCAAAGAGGGAAATAGTAAGGTAATAATAATTGATAAAATCCTCTCTTTTATCTTATGGTGACTAATTTTTCTTGTGATATAGGTACCGGACATCTTCCACAAAATCTTACAAACTAACAACTTGCAACTGCCTAGCTATTCGGAAACTTCTACTAAGGATGTAAGAGAAAGAAAAAATTGGATTTTTGAACTTGCATTTTGAATTCACATTCTGAAACTTTTGCTTGATATATTTGTCAACCAGGGCATCACCGTCATATGTTCGAAAAGGGGAGGCAGTGCACATTTGAATAACCACTCAAAATGGCTACAAACAGTGCCTAGTTCACCAGATGCTATTTTGTTCAAGTTTGTACCTATTACTTCTCTTCTTACTGGTGTTCCTGGAAGTGGTTATCTTAGTCATGCTATCAACCTTTATCTCAGATGTAAGATTTTAATTATATTTTGGTTTTCTTGTGTATGAAGAATGCCTTTTTAACACTTTAACAATAACTCATTCAGTCAAAACATTGAAATGTTCATAAAAAGGTGCAAAATCAAATCCAACAATGACAGATTATCTATTTGAATTACCTAAAGCATGTATATTTAGATGATGATGATGTATATTTAGAGGCGATGCATATATCCTCATGAGTTTATAAATTTACCTAGGTTATACGTAAAAAAAATGATACTATTTGCTATTTCTATTTTTAGAATTTTGAATCATATAGTTCCAATTATAAATTACAAGAGCAATCTGAACCTGTTGAATCACACGGAAATGGTATGGTTGTTTTCATTACACATATGTGATATATAAGTGTCTAGTGTTAATCCCTTCAGATTTGTTCCTTGATTTTTCATTTTACCATGGAAAGATAATTCATCTGGTAAAATGCCGACATAAATAAAAGATGCAAGGATTGAATTTCAGGAGTAATGTGAATCTCTTTGAATAATCATTATAACCTTAAGTGTATTTTCATTGATTGCTTGTTTCTCAGAGTACTAAATGTTTGATGTTTCAACTAAAACTTACCGACAAACTTCGCATATTTACCAGATAAACCTGATCCAGAAGACCTACAGTACTTCCTAGAGTTCCAAGTACCTCGTCAATGGGCACCAATGTTCAATGACTTAACTCTAGGACCTCAAAGAAGAAAAGCATTCTACCCAAGCATGCAATTTCGATGTTTCGGCCCCAAGCTTTGTGTAAACACCACTCAGGTACTCACTTATGCAAGTAACTATTGAAACGCAAATAAAACCTCAACGGCACAGTATATGTCAACCGTTAGACCTCCGTATAAGATTGCATACAAAATTTCAATTGTGTCCTGTTAACTGAGTAACACACCAACTTATCAAGTGTGATGTTAAACAAATTTCCGTTAATAATAGGTCACAAGCAATCAAAAGCCAGTAGTCGGCCTACGTCTATTTCTAGAAGGCAGCAAATGCAATAGGCTAGCCATACACATGCAACACCTATCAACTCAACCCAGCATGCTTTCTCCTGACCCTTCATTCCCTTCACAATGGAACAGTTCAGAAGAATCAAACTCAAAGTTTCTAGAACCAATTCAATGGAAAAACTACTCAACTGTCTGCACATCTACGGTTGTATACAATCCAGAATGGTTCAAAAAAGTTCCATGTACAGATGGAGTGTTCATAGTAACTGGAGCTCAGTTAGTAACCAAAGGAAACTGGTCGAAAAGGTCCCTGCATCTATGTTTAAATTTTACGTACATACCAAAGTGCACCATACTAAGGACGGCATGGGCTCAATCGCCTGCTGCGAATTCGAACAAAGGAAGCTTTTTGACGAATTTAAGTACGACGTTTACACAGAGTAACCATCGTAAGGAGGAAGCTTCAGTGATTTTGAACTCAGGGGTGTACCCGGATGGGCCGCCTGTCCAGGTCCAGTCGAGGAAGCTGCTGAAGTTTGTGGACATGGCGGAGGTCATGAAGGGACCTCACGACGTGCCTGGACATTGGTTGGTTGTTGGTGCTAAGCTTGTTAAGGAGGGTGGCAAGATTGGGCTTCATGTTAAGTTTGCTTTGTTGAATTATTTAAATTTGCAAGAGTGAATGGAAGAGGTGGCACAATGCACATAGTGAAAAGGTTATTTTTTCAAGGAAAGAAGTAAAAAAAAAAAAAAAATTGGTGTTTATTTTTTGGTAGTGGGAGTTTAATTGTATAGGGGACTATATATTGGAGAATGGAAATAGATAGGGTTATGTTTACGTATACTTTAGGATTTGAATGGGAACTTGGTTTAGAAGAATACAATTTTGTTTATATTTGTATGAAAAAACTACATTCTTCTCTGGGTATACAGTGATTCCTATCAGTCAACATTTAGAATTTTTGCAAATTATTTGAAGGGATTAGCTACTATGATCTATCCTTATTCTATCAAAATGCACGATTTGGTGTAAATACGGAATTCAATGAAGGATAATGGTATTTTGATGCCATGTTTTCTAGTCTGTATAACAATTCTCACTGGATAAAACATCCAATCTGTGATTTCTATCCATCCTCATGTAACGGATCTTTTTGTGAAATATTTAATTAGCCATCAAATACCGATTAAAGGAGAAACTTATGATAGAGGACTTTGGATACGGATGATCTGCCGCCTAATGTATATTTATTTGCGTGCCAACCAATGAAAAGTGATAGTTTTGTTGTTTTCAAAGTGGTGTTCGCGTGCGTGTTGTCATTCAATCAAAATTTACTTGGTAATACTACTATGTCAAGTAGAGGCATGGACTGAGCCAAGATTTCAGGCCATCCCGGGCTGAATTAAATATTTCACAAAAATAGGGTTGTGATGATACTTTCATAGAATAAACAGTAGCATCAAATACCATAAACTAGCATTACTGTTCAAATGTCATAAAATAAATAGTAGCTTCGAATGGTATAACAATATTGTAACAAAAAATAAAGATATAGAAAAAAATTACTATAATTAAATGTAATGAGTAGTACTGCTCGCTTTTATCATCTTGGTTTTTTTTTTTTTTACTAAATTAAACAAAATAAATTGTAGAACTGGCTCAGTTGAACTAGAAGTATACCTAAAGTGCGTGAAGAATAAATAAGTGCTCAAAGTTTGACCGGGGCTATAGCTCAAGAACTTTTATTACTACATCCGTCCCTAGTTAGAGAAGTAATGAGTGGTTGAGATTTCAGAACAACAAGTATGACATTTTAACTTCAATGCAATATGAGATTCATCCTCTATCTTCTCAAAAGTACAAACTTTTATCTAATAATGGGGTGTGATGATAAAATAAATCTTAATTTTGAAAATATAATTGAACCTAAAAAGTTACATTTGTCTCCTTAGCCAAGTTTTGTTTCAACTCCATGATCCTCAAATCTTTGTCAACCACAATCCTTTCCAACCTCCTATTCTCCTCGCTCAACACCTCAAACTCGACCACAACCTCATCAATCCTCCCTTCTATCTCCTCATTGCTAAGCTCAAACGCGCTCTCAATTACCCTAACTACCCTCCACAAACTAACCACCACAAGCAAACCTGCCCCTTTACCCTCCGCCATAACTTCCAACACCAATGCCCCTATCGTTACGACTCCATCTATGACATGCCCTACGCTTCTAAAGAAATAATATCCAAGTGCTATTACTAATGCCACTACTTTACTTGATAGTATGCCGAGTATTGCCACTTCTGCCCAGTGGTACATTTTGTATTTCTCCTTTCGACCGGGGGTAGGATCACCACATGAAAAGAATGTTGAAGATAGGTCGATTCCAGTTAAGGAGAGATCGAGAAGTATTAATAGGACGGTGATGATATGGACTGGTATTGAATTGAGGATGCTGGCTAGTTTGGTTTGAAACCGAGATTTTATAGCATTTTGGTAACTGCCATCTTTGTGTTTTGGTTTGATTAAGCATGAAAATATGAGTAGGATGTTGTTGAATCTCTGTCGTCGACGACAGTTGTCGATGAGGCGGTTGATGGATGATTGGAGAGATTCAATATCAACCTTTGGAGTAGGTGATGGTGGCGGTGGCTCATTTTGTAAATGGAAAGCCATGAAAATTGTTTGCTAACTGAGCCGTACATATACAAAGCTTCAAGTTATTGCAGCATGAAGAGTAAAGCAAGCTTATTGTATAAGCTGCAAATATAAAAGCAGAAGCTGCCTTTGAAGCTACACTTTCTGGCTTTCCAGTGATATAAGTTGTTTAAAAGGTATTGTGTCTGAAACAAGCCTGAAATTGCATCAAGATATGAGCGATTACTGCTATCACAGAGAAGAAACATTTTGCATACAAGTGAATCAGTATCACACAACATCCTTCACACAATTATGAAAGATTCATTATATATCAGAAAAAGAAAAAGAAAGTCACAAAAAAGGACCTTTTTGCACTTGTAACTGAAACAACTTGCTTCATATATTTAGCATTCAGGTACAAAAGAAGTTAGTGTACGCTAATTTAGCACAAGATGTAACAAATAGCACACGCATAGCTTGTTTGCTATGAACAGTTAGATAATACAAAAGCAGAAGATACAGATTTTCCTACTTTTTCCCAAAATAGGAAAGCAGAGAAGCTTGTTTGTCATCAATGCTCTTAGCGATTTTTCCTCTTTTCTGCGCTGGATTAGTGCGCTTAACTTCGCTTTCAGTTTCCTCAAATTCTCTTTTAATGTCAAAAGTTTTGCCTTTGATGACTTCCTTTGTTTCTTCGGTTAGTTTTTCTGTGGTATGATGAACTTCTTGGTCAATGGTATTTTTGATAGAATTCTCTATTTTTGGTGGTTCGAGGTAGCCTGGTTCTGATTTTGGTGGTTCCAGATAGTCTGGCTCTGATTTCACTTGGGACTGCTTTGCAAAGAACATTGATAATGGCTTTTCACTAACAGATTTCAGTTGTATCTACAGCTCGTGCAAAAAAAGAAGATATCAGTGGCCTAACGTACATGGCTATAATATATACAACACATTCAACTCATGCAACAACATCCCAATAATAACTTGAAGCCAAGATAACCATGTATCATTTTTAGCACCGAATCTCTTTTAAGAGTCTAAGACATGCAAAAGTGTATAAGCAAGATGTTAATCATTCTATGGAACTTTAATTTAAATTCAGCTGTGTTAAACAAAATATATTTACACATAACTAAGAATTTGATCTTAAAAAAACTATGAATAATGATCTTATCACCTCTTTGATGCACTCAGGTCCATCGAAAGAAGGTTTACCCATAGCAGGAGTAACAGGATGCCAAACCTGGCAGAAGGATAATTTTTGGGAGTAATTAATGTTGAGCATGGTAAATAGTATAAACTTTGCATACCTAAATACAGTTGATGGTTAATTTTATATCAATGCTTTAATATCCGATGGGCTAATTATCACTATCAAATGACAGTATGACTCCCTCTTCTTATGTGGAATGCCGATAAACACCATCAACGAAGTTTTGAGCTTTTGGTTTAATATTGACCAACTCGAATTCATATTCATTTACAATACATACTAAAATAATAATAATAATAATAATAATAATAATAATAATAATAATAATAATAATAATAATAATAATAAATAGAGAGAGAGAGAGAAAAAGAAAAAGAAAAAAGGATTAGGTTCGTTTACTCATTTTCATATAATAATCCAGTGCAGCATTCAAATTGTAATTATCAAATAAATGAGCTATTCAAGAGCAAAATTTAACACTGAGATTAACCTACAAGTTTAGGATCTTCACAAGGCCTTAAGATAGTCTCGCGTTTCGCCGAGGAATCGTTTAACCATAAATTTATAGAATCTGCATCCTTTAAGATTACTGGCATTCTATCTACTCCAAGCAAAAAACCAACAGCGATTAGTTATAAAGCAAGTAACTACATCAACATTCACAAGAGAGAGACTACATAATGATCTTGCAAGAAACTTAATAATACAGTCTTGCACCTAATATACTTGTATGATGTCCGAGTAATATGTGAAAAATTGCTATGGAAGAAATTTACTAGTATAAATACTATAAACTACTTCATAACAGATGATAACTTCACTACTGTAAGAAAAATCTCTAAATGCTAAAAAATAAAAATACATTTCGGTGCACAAATCAGAACTAAACAGGAAATGGTGCATATTACCATGAAGCCACTCCAATGCAGATGAACAACGAGTAGTTAGAATTGTAAAGGTGTACAATGTTTCTCCTGTTTGAAAGATTGCGACAAGTTACAAACATATTAGATTGACTTTAGTAAATATTAGATTATCAAGAAGTAAATAAATAACAAGACAAACTGGAACACTGAAAGTTATGAGTATGACAATCATTGCGTTGCTCACTTTGATTGTTACTTTCAAAACTAGCAACCAACGATAACATGTTGACCAAAAAGCACACGCTATTATCATGATGGAAGCTAAAATAGCGCTTAACCATTGTATCCAATACTACATTTAAAACACTAACCTTCTTGGTTTTTCCAAGAATCATACAAAGCTGCAAAAACCAAAGGTTTGTCGTCTTTAAAATGAATATAGTATGGCTGCTTCTTTGATCCATCTTTTTTCCATTCATAGAAACTACAGGCAACAACCCACATATAAGTTCAATATACCCATATATATACATATTCCCTTAAAAAGGTAACCATACCCTTCAACTGCCACAACACAGCGGTTATTTGGAATCAGTCGTCTAAAAGAAGCTTTCTCCTTTATTGACTCTGATCTGGCATTAAACTTCACCAACAAAACCATAAAACAACAATAAGCCACTTTTCACCAAATTAAATCTACGCTAATACTCAACTGAAAACCAGATATCTTAATTTCCACAGTTACATAATTAGACAATATACTCATTATACAAATTCCTTCTCCCTCAGACAACCACATTTATACATGTACAAACATACATACTTACATACAAACAAACAAACACGCGTGTGCGCGCGCACACACACATACATGCACGCACGCACTTTAGATATCAAAATTATCCATTTCCATTTACTCAACTAAGGGATGTAACCATTTTTCCTTCAGAAAACCTCCCCTTAAAGCCTGTTTCAGAACAGCTTTCTTTCACTACTTAAAATAATTTTATGCTTTAACTTTATGGTGGTTGTAAGTGAATAATGAGTAGTAGAAGTTACCGAATGTTTACTTATGACTTACTAATTATTTAAGGGTCGTTAGTCAAAATTTCAAGTTGTTCGAGTTAATTAAGTTACAAGTTACCCTACTTGTGAGGTGATGCCAAAAATAAATCCTTGTTTTAAATAAAGCCAGTGAGATCTTAGTTTTTTCCCTACTAAACTATATTTCTCAATCCTTTTTCAATAAAAGATATTACAGATACCTACAGGCATCTAAAACCTATATGATTATCAATATTTCAAACTCTCAAACATATTTCTTGCCAAAATGAAGATAAGACAACTACAAATACCATCCGGTAGTGATCAGGCTTTTCATCCTTCTTAGTAAAGCTAGGAACAAGACCCCATTTCATGCAATGCACGACGGGACCCGCCTCCCCCTCCGAAGAAGGCTTCCTAACCCTAAAAACCGGCAAATAAGCGCCTGGGGCAACATTATAGGATGGTCGGTAACTGCAAATCAAGAAAAATGGCGTGAAATCTCAAAAAACTATCAAAGTTGAGATTTTTACTGACTTACCGATCGATTTGATGGGTGGGAACTGAAGCGGCGGTTTGAGGGCTGAGATTACCGCAGTATTGCGCGACTTGCTGTGGAGTCTTTGTGCAGCGAGTTCTTCCGCACATCACTTTATCGGTTAATTTGGATTTCTAGATTGAGTTTGATTTTGGGGTTGGGTTTGTGGGGAGGCGGGAAATTATATTAGGGTACAAGCGTTGATAGTTTAAGAGCATTCCTCGTTTAGAGACGGTAGTTTAGCCGGGGGAATTAATTTAGTAGCACGAATATTTTTATATTTTTAGACACATCTCCGTATTTTAATCATAATGATAACATTCTTTCATTATTCATAAAAACAAACATTCTTTCAAAACTGCTACTGATAACTAAAAATTGTTACCGATAACTACAAACTGATACCTAAAAACTGCTATCAATAACTGAATTCTTAAGGCTAAAACGTTGAGAAATTTTGTCCTTAACAATATTTTTCTGATTTTAGTTTGTTATCTTTTATTTAATTTATTTACAGTTAATTAATTATTTGTTTTGTTGTATAATATGCGTTTAATTAAAATGAAATAACAGTACATAAATTGAAATATATGCAAATTAATTATACAATATTAGTAAATACAGATAAAATTATACAATCAACCAGTGCAGTCCTGTTGCAACAATTTCATCTTTTATGTTATCTCGAATTGTTGTCATTTCATTGTTTACGTGTTGTTGAACCTGTTCAGTTGCTTTTTTATTGCATTTCTCTTATTATAATATTCCTCTGGATGTTCCTTAGAAATAAGATCGGGATCATCATCATAAGCCATAAAATCTGAATCATCATTTTTGTATCTGCGTATGAAATTGTGAATAGTCATTGTAGATACAAAAACTTTACTAGATTTTCGAACGTTGGCATATTCTTCAAAATGATAAACTTTTTCTTCCATATTCCAAAGGTTCTCTCAATTTTCATGTGTAAACTCGAACGATAGAAATTAAAATTTCATTTATCGATTTTGATTGTTTTTGCGGTTTCATGAAAATGAGAAATACGATATCTAACATTAAGATACGGTGGTAAATAACCAGTTTGAAGTGGAAAACCTGAATCAACTACATAGTACTATCCAGGGGAGGATGAGGGAAGTTATAGGTTCTATCATGTACAGCTGAATTAAAAATTCTACTATCATGTAGTATCTTCCCAACCAGCCACAGCATAAAAAAACTGTAAATCGAATGAGCATGCTGCTAAGATATTCTGTGTAACATAACATTTTCGCCCTATATATGGAACAACTCGATCTTGAGGTAGGTGTGTCATTACGTGTTTGTACAGTGAAAGCGCTTAGTGGTTATATAGCGGTGGAAGTGCAAAAAGTTGTAGCGGGGATATAGCGGAAAATGACGGAGATACAAAAAGCTTCATTAGATATAAAACCAAATATTTAAAGATAATTTATTGTCATTCTCACATCATTTGTATAGGAAAAAAAATAACATTGTTTAATCTTATATAAGAATACTAAAGAGTTTCATGACTTATACTGACTAGATTTGGTGATTATAATAGATTTATAACTTATAGTGAGCACTTATGTCTTAAAATTAGTTATTTATCCTAACTTTCTTGTTTTGTTTTAAAAGAGAACTAGTCAAATCAACATTTATATATTACTAATGCTAATGCGGGTGTTAAAAGCCTTGATTTAGCAGATATAGTGGATAATAGTGAGGCTTAAAGCGGATCTACTATTTAGCTCGCTAAATTGAAATAGCGTAGTGGTCGAAGAATGCTATGGGCTATGACGGAGATTTTGCAGGCTTTAGTGGGGCTTTAACTATACAGTTATTGTTTGTACCGTCTATAACACCTACATAATTTCTAAAATGGGTTTTGGCGGTTTGAAAGTTCTAATATAATATGGAACACTATTGAATTGAGGGTCGTCTAGCTTAATAATAGAGGTATTTCACTAGAAGGACAAATTTTGCAGTCCAATTAGTTTATAGGATACACATTCATGGAAATTAATTTCAAGGCCAAAGTCAACAGAATAATTACTTTTAGTGACAAAGTCAGCGGTCCAATTACTTTCAAGGTCATAATTTCATAGGTTTTTAGGCCTTAGAAACTAATTATTTTGCATTTTGTCCGTACAAGTAATATTTCAGTTGTGTGTCCTAGAAACTAATTGCACTTGTTAAAGAGGCCCTTGTGGCTAATTTCCACTTAATAATAATATCTGTAACGAATAGTTGTACAACATCAAAAACAGCATGAAAACAAACTGAAATTGTGTTACCTGACCTTTGAAATCTTTCGCACATTGTCGGGTTTGAAAGCATTGCAGGTGCAGTATATACGAATATGACATCCGTTTTTCGGACACTAGGCTTTTATTGTTGTCAAACCATAATTTTAAGAGCGTTGCATGTTGGAATTGGACCATCTCGCAGCGAAATTATAGGTGAATTATAATATTTTTTTACCCTATTAGATCTTTATTGGGCCTGTGAAGTCTAACTGAAATAGAACATTTCTAAATTGCATTTAAATAAAATCATTTATTTTGTTTAAATTCAAATATATTAAGATATGAAATTAGTTTTATTTGATTTAATTTATACATAAATGTATCATATACATATATATACATATACATACATACATACATACATACATACATACATACATACATATGTATATATGAGTGCATGTGTAACATAATAATCCGTGAAATGTATAATATGTCAATATTTAGATGTTGGAATTTTCACTGTAACAGACATATTAGCTCATTTTGTATGTCATGTATGTTGTCCAAATATGTGCATGTATATGTATTACAATATATATACACACATACACACATATGTATGTATGTATAAATATATTATATATAATATATAAACATAAAATATTTAAATGAAGAGAGAAAACAATTATTAAAGATTATGTATAATTCAAAATTAACTTAGTTTTGCAAAAATAATAATTTTAGTATTTTAATTTGTATACATTATGAATAAAATAATGTTTTCATCCATAAATAATTAATATAAAGTAATCTACTGATGAAAATTCAAATTTTACAATTTTCAAAAATCTATGATCATAAAATAGGGCTTATGAAAAATCTGAAGATTTTTTAAAGTTGAAATAATTTTAAAAACAAATACATTGATTTCGGCAATACTTATTCAATATAAAATAATATATTATTAAAAAATACGAGTTTTAAAACTTCATAAATTGTAGGATCATGAATGAAATTTAAAAAAAAATAAGAATTTTTCATTAAATTATTATTTTTAATAAATCATAAACTATTTTTTCGAAATAATATTAATTACTAAAAATAATAAACTTTATTCAAAAATTTCTGAATTTTTTTATACGTTTTTGAAGTGATATAATATTTTTTTAAATATAAAATTGAATTTTTAATGTAATAATTATTTTATATATGATAAACGGTTCAAAAATTCAATAATGGTTAATTTAAAAATATGAATATATATATGATAATTTATTTTCAAATTTGTAAATTCATATTATATATAAATAAATGTACTAAATTTTTTAAATCATATATATATATATATATATATATATCTTGTATATGCATATATGCTATTATGAGAGAGAAATGTACACTAATATGTATACTTATATATATATATGAATTTATTAATAAATATATATAAAACAATTATTAATGAAAAAATTAATTTTGTACAGTAAACAACATTTGTCTGTACATAAATCAAATAGTGTAATAAACAAATTATGCACATAACTAAACTAATTTGTCACAACTACATCTACTTACAAAAATCTCATCTAACTAAACATATAGTAGCAATATATTTAAAAAGATATGAAATTTCTCATTACAGGATCATAGAATATAATTTAATTACTGTAATATGGATTAAAATTATCAATTTAAGGATGCCTTTGAATCTACGTTGAAGCTATGACTTTCCTTCCTTTATGTTCTTGATTCTTAAGATAGCAAGTCGGGAATCACCGACCTCTAACTATCGAGTGGTTTTATTTTAATTTGAAATATATTTGAGAATTTTAAAGTGGATTGAGAGCTATATTTTAAACAGCAATGTAGAAGGAAATGGCGGCAAAAAAGGTTCTTTTTAATTATTTTCGAGATACATACATACATGCATGCATGCATACATATAAATATATACACATACATGCATATATACATATATAGTTGTATTAGAGAGAAACAAACATTTTTACCCATTCTCACTTGATCGCAATCCATTCTTTCCGAACCAATTCCCTATGTTTTAGGCACCTTTACACCTTTCCAAAACCAAAATTTTGCATTCCTAATGATGGGCCTTAAACCCATCTAAGCCAAAATACTATGCAATCAAATCTAATTTAATCGCTTGTCGATATTGTATATCGATCGATATATTTATAACAATCATAAATATATGTGACATTATTTATTTCTCAAATCATACTCAAAATTTATAATTAATATTTCATAAATATTAGTTAAATTAATTAATTTATAACAGTTATAAACTGATTAAATCGTTCGGTCTTAAGGGGATTCACCATTTCGGCTATGTAACTCTTGGTTGTAAATTTGGTCAGCAATTAACATCGAACTATTCTATTGTTAACATTCACATGTCACTTAGCAGGTGGTGTGACATTATGGCCAAATTTATCGTTTACTTATTTTTGGAAGAATCCAATTTTAGTTTAATAAGCATTACCCGGTTGTGACATTTATTTACACCAATTCTCTTCGTCAAAACTACATCACTTTGAACTTATGGAATTTGGTAATGGTCAAAATGCCAATCTCATCCACGTTCAACTTTATAGTCCAAATACAAAGTCTTTGGTTTAATAATAACAATTATTAGTAACCGTAATGCTCTGGCCAAAGACTTTGACTTTGAGTTGACTTTGATACTGATCGCATATAACCGAGGAGATCAATCCTCTCTTAAATAATACTTCTCTTTCAATACTTCCACTCGATCCAACTATAGTCACTCGATGGACGCCATGCCATGATTTGGCTATAATCAAAGCGAAGCTTTTATATTGAAGATACAAAGTATTCTCAAGTCGAGAGAACTGTGTAAATCAGTAACATTAATATTTTCTGTTTGACCTTAGTTGTATTGACCAACATAAAACTACCAAGTGAGTTGTTCCATAGTTATTCAATAACTATTAGTACGTAACTCCTAGGTTCCCCCAGCAGTCATGAGTAATACACTGTCCAACATTTGGAGAACATTATGTACTCTTGTCTCAACGGATACATCGATATCCAATTTTGATGCATCTTGACTAGGAACATTTAAAATGATATATTTGTTTCGTTGTAATAAATTACTCACGGTCACAACACTTTGTAACTACTATCACAAAATATACCATTTATGGATTTTTCTATTAAATATACTTTTAATTAATTTAATTAATTAATATAATTACATTATATCAAGTATATAATAGGAAGAAAATACTTTTTATTTCGAACAAGATTGATCAACGAGTTAGATACATGTAACAAATTACATAATTGCCCCTATGGCATATCCCTACCTCTATCAATCTCCCACTTGCACTTGAGGTCAATTATTGAATGTAATTACAATTTCTCCAATCATTTTTTTCAAAACCAATTTGGTCAGATCCTTAGTGAATGGGTATGCTATTATGTTTTAATTATTTACTTTGTCGATTAACTCTCTCTCACACTAATAAACTGTCTTTATTGTGCGGAACGATTCAAAGTATGTCTTTTGAATTCTAGTGAGCTTTAAATTCTATCATGGCCAATTTCGTGACATTGTTTTCTTATAACAATATTATGTTATTCTCAACATTTGGGATCACCTTTGGCTCAATTATAAATTTGTGCATTTATATTTATATACATTGGTTTATTGTAGTGTTATTCAAGTTAATGTTCTCAACATTTCGTTGAATCGACCACAATCACTTTTATTTTGAAGCATTTTGAAATTAAAGATTTTAACTTGAATTTTATTATTGACATGTTATAGTCAATATCACTTATAAAAGTTTGTGTCCAAATGTTCCATTATAACGAGTTCGTTATTTCTATAAAAATTCTCTAGTATTTCATAAATACACGAGAACACCTCAAACAACCATTTAGTGATATCAATTTGGATTTTAAATTTGCTCCATGTATTAAATACGTAAACAAAACACAATATCATACATAACTTGTATGATAATTCCTATTGCTAGTGCATAAGCACAATTCTCTTCTTAATAAGGTGCTCTTGTATATTGTTTTGGGACAATCCCTATATCTTTTATACTCACCATAAAAGATATCTTATACAATCCAAATTGAGTATTGATTTTAATACAAGCAGTTAAAATTAATAACGTGTTGTTTACTTATAGTTTAGAAATATCAATGTACCTTTTAACGTTCTTTCTTATGAACACACGTTTCCTTTGCGCTTTGATTGAAAATCAAACTATTTGATATTTTTATCAAAATACTTATTCAATCTCGATGCTTATAAAATGATACATCCATATCATTTTTTGGATCGTATCCAAAGACTCACAAACTCAATATTGCTCCCACCGACTTCGAGGCATTTTTGGTTAATATGTGTAAACGAATTGCTTTAAATCATTATTTAGAATTTTCTATTTCAATACATAAGTATCAAACACTAAGTCTTGTCGAGCGATAATTTTGTGAGTAAATCTGAATTAACTTGAGCATGTTGAACACCGAATCTGTTATGCTAATTTTAACAATTGAAATTTGTGATATTATTCTTATTAACATTACTCATTTAATTCCAACCACATTAGTCTTTCCAATAAAGACACAATCTCGGTCGGTGGATCACATCTCTTTGGTTACGACTACCAAAATCATATTTTGATAGCGTACTTGGAATTCTTTTAGATTTGTGCATCATACCATATAGAGTCAACAATCTTAATGGTTTAATTGAACAACCGAGAGTAATGTATACTTTCGACATTAATAAGAAACTCATAGTTTCTCTTCGATGCACAAGAATACTTATTAGACATTCTAATGTTATATGTTCATTTAGGTTAGTTAATTTCTCTTCATCTCATATAATCAGTTCTATCTATGGATCAGATCAAATTCCATATAACTACCAAAAATTTCTTAAAGAAATTCCTTCACAATGAAGTTGATATGTGACGTGGGATTTTGGCAATATTATTTTAAATAAGCATCTAATCTGATTTATTTAAAATGCACACTTAAAAAAAAGATTTTTAGCTTTTACCATTTATTTATATATATGTATGCATTTTGAAAGAAAGTTATGATTTGGAAATTCAAAATAAAAACTCTCAAATAATTTAATTAATGCTCTACCTTATTAACATTTAAATATATATATATATATGTATATATATATATATATATGAATGTAATCTAGATCTAAATGCTTAAAATAAAATCAATCTTATTAATATTAAATATACGTATAAAAATATACGAATATAAATTAAGTGTTTGATAGTTAAAGCTTAAAATAGAAATAAAAATAAGGATTTATGTTAAAAATAAAAATAAATATATACGGTAACTTCTATGGTTCTATGAAAACATAAAATAAACACATAAGGTAATTTTAGAATATATATACTATGTCATACATGTGTATATGCAAGGCAAAAACAAAATATCCATGCACATAAAAAATATATATGATAAGTATGTAAACTTGTAAGGAGACATTTTCATTTAATCTTATCAATTCTAGCACAAAAACAATGTCATTTCGCAATCTTTATAAATCATTTCAGTTTTAAGAAGAAGAAGAAATCTTCTGGTCAAAGAAAAAAATCTCTGACCAAAGAAAACAAAGTGTACCAGCAAATGCATATCCCTGTAAACCCTTTTCTATATATATATATATATATATATATATATATATATATATATATATATATATATATATATCCTCTTGTTCCATTTCGTCCAAAACACAGCAGACTAGAAAAAAAAGAGTAAACATCACCATCTTACAAACTCAAATACAAATCAGCTAAACAAACAGGAAGATTTAAAAGGGAGATCAAGCTAGCAGTTTCAAAACAGAAGTTGTTCTCTGTTCAAATTATTTCTTTCAGGTGAGTAAACTTTAAAAAGAAGCATAAGTAAAATCTAATCTGCGAATGAACTTACTTGATTTTATGGTACTCGCATGTGTGTGTATATATGTAAATCTCTGTATGTATGTATGTAAGATCTGTGCATGCTAGTTGAATATCTGATGCTCTCTGTTTCTAGACTTCAAAGTGAAAAGAACTAAGCAAATTAAATAATTTCTTATCTATGGGTTGTTAGACTTTAAATTCTGAACAACATAAGATAGTAAAAATGTGATATAGGATTTAAATGTTAGTCTAAGTATTCTAAGTTTGAAATTTCTTTTGGAATTAAATGAGACAGTAAAAACTTTTAAGTTGATATAAATCAAAAAAATTATTTTGTAGATTTAAGCATGTGACTCGAATTGCCACTAAAAACTTGATTTTTAAAACAAAAATCACGAATTTTAGTTTAGTAGGGGTTTTGCATTTTGGGGTTGTTCGGTTTTTGGTTTTCGAATAAGTGTCAGCAACTGGAGTTATTTTGGACGTAGAGGCTTGGCTGGAGCTTGTGTGGCGAGCGTTGGAGTGGGGAAAAATGGTGGCAGGTGTTCGGTTCGTCGTAGCGACGGCGGGAGGCGAATTTGGTTTCTAACCCTAGTTTTGTCGATGGTCGAAAATTCGATCACCATGGCTACGTTAGTGCATCGAGTGGCACGTGGCTGGGGGGAATGATTGCGTGGAGGCTAGTGGTGTCATAGCCGGAGTTTCGAGGCGTCTGGAGGTTGGCATCGCCTGAACGAGGAGATTGATGGTCGGAGTATTTTTGTCTGAAAGCTCGAAACTGTCGTTTTTCGTTCTCGTGGTTCATTAAGGTTTTGGGATGCTGTGATCAAATGGATGGTCGATAGTCGACTTGTTGGCGATCGTCTCAGGTGATGAAAGTTCGTCGGCGGTGGGTGCAAGTGCACGGTGGGTTGCGTGCATGATTTAGGTATTTTGAACTTTGGGTTCTCGAGAGTATGCTCGGGGAAAGGAAGTGTTTTACTCAAGCAAATTAACAGGTTGCTCACGTGAGTTCTATAGCATAACCAGTTTTTTTTTTAAAAAGAAGAAAAGTATGAGAAGAAGAGGGGACTCGGGGAAGACAGTGGGAAAACTCGAGTAAACCTGGGGATTTTCTCAGGTTTTGGTTTTCAAACTTTCAGCCTAATAAAAGCCAAGTTTAAGCTAATCATTTCGACAAGTTTAAGTATTGTTAACTTAATTAATGTTGGACAATTTAAGTAAAGAATTTATTTAAGTTTTAATTAATTAAGTGAATGCTTAAGAATGTTTTAAATCTTAATTAATATTCTAATTAAGTAGTTAATGTAAGATAAGTGTTAAATTTAATTAACGTTAAAGCTTATTAAGTTAGTAACTAGTTTACTTATAGTTATTAAGGAAGATTTTATGATGTAAGATAAATGATTCTAATTTAATTAATTTATATTGTAAGGTAATTAAGAATTTTAATTCATTGATAATGGTAATTAACTAAGTGAATTGTTATTTATAAATTTGTTATTAAAGATTGATTAATAAATGATTAAGTGTTTAATTAATTTGAAATTAAGAATTTGAAATTAACTACTTAAAGTTAATTAATATATGATTAGTAGTTAACTAATTAAGTAATTTAACTAAGAATTAATAATTGATTAATCAAGTAATTAGTGATTAATAAATGGGTAATTAAGTTTTATTAATTAATAATTAAGGTTATTAATTGATAATTAAAAGATTAATTTAATTGATTTAAAAGGGTAATTAAGAAATAATTAATTGATTAAATGGTTTGATTAGTTATTAATTAAGCAGGATTAGTGATTAATTTTTAAGTAATTAATTTAATTTAAGATAATTAAATTAATTATACCATGGATTAATAATTCTTGTTTGGATGTTGTATGAGTAGAATATCTGGATTTGTGATATCTATTGAGTGATATTATGTGATACCCTGTGACATGCCTTGATATATCTATGATAATTGAGTATAATTTATTGGTGATATATATGCTATGTGAATTCAAAGCATTGAATTAAATTGTTTAAACTATTAAACAACTTGCCCTTTAAAACACGTCTGGATTTCGATGAGACCGAGATCGGGTGTTAATTATGATTATCCGAAAACCATATCGATCCAAATTAAACGATAGATTATGGCATTCCAAGTGAAGATCGAGATGGTGTTTCAAAATGCAAGGGTTATTGTCGTTAACTCTGAGGGTTATTCCAAAATTAGTGTAACGAGATAATGCCTTCAGTTTCATTCGAATCCGGAACGAACTTGTATGGATGAATGCTTTTAGAACATCGTCAGGAGGACAATGAGCATTCTAAGGGATGTGTTCTCTAAAGGTAATCGTAGCCACAAGATTCATCAACCGAGAATGGCTAAAACAGGAAAGGTGCAACAAGGTTAAATGGGTAGCACCCAAGTAGGACGAGATTTACCCCTGTCTAGGTGTCCCTTTATTTCGGCATGTGGGCAGTTGTTGGCCACAACTGCAGGTTGTCTTGTTCGGGACTGTCCGGTAAGGGATGGTTTCGGCCTTGTGTTGCAGGGGATCGGGAGCGATCCTCGGTACGGTGATGTAGGCCCCGTACTGTGACGGGCGGTACCCCAGTAGCCCTGTTATTGTATGGAATCCAATATCCAATAAGCGCCGTACGTTTTGATTGCGCCCAACTATGTTAGAATGTGAGATGTAAGCATTTCAGCTATTTTCTATTTTACTTGAAACCCTAGATAATATTGTAATATCACCGGATTTGCTATAAAGTGTTTTGGTTAGCGTAAGGTAAAAATTACCCATGTTTATGTGTGGGAAGTCTTATGTGATACCTTTGTTTTCAAATGGTTTTCAAAGTTAAGCAACTTTTAACCCGTTTACTCACAACGGACCCATGTCTGACCCGGAGTTTATTCTGTTTTCTTAAACTCTTGGGTGCTCAAATTTTTATGAGTAGCCAAGTGGCAGGTTTTGGATTGTTGAAGTCTGGAGGAGCTTGGAACAGGAGTCCATACGTTTCTATCTATCTAGTTCCACTATGTTTGTTGATGTATGTTGTATTTTGGGATGTATGTAATGGCAGATATATACGACTGTCTTGTTTGAATGATGTTATGTAACTCTGATGTATGTAAAAACTATGTAATATTTTTTAATGTATTATACTTTATTCCGCTTCCGCTATGAGATTCTGCTATTTGTTAGTTCTTTCTTCTATCTTATCTATTTCTATCTCTTTCTTTTCTTATTGATGATACGTCTTTCTGTGGATTGAAAGACGGGTCGTCACAGTTGGTATCAGAGCATAAGTTGAGATAATACCTAGGCTCTAGAGTGGTATCTATCTTGGGAGTGTGTATTTGTATTTTTATATAATTATATACCTATCTAAATTTGTTGAGTTACCTATCCAGGTGGCCAACATGAGTTTTGGAAGGAGAGGTAGAGGTAGGGGCAGTACCTCGACCGATAATGGAAGAAGTCAAGCTGCTAGTGAGGCAGTAGATCCAGTACTGCCTCAGGTTAGTTTTGCCGCTTTATGCAAAGACTTCACCAACCTTGGAGGTAAACCATTTAAAGGGTCAGAGACTGTAATTGAGGTTCAAACTTGGCTACGCTCATGTGAGCGGATCTTTAAGAGTATGAAATTGTCTGATGAGCAGAAAAGGAAAATGGCTTTATGGCAACTGCAAGAAGGTGTTGCAGCCTGGTGGGATGCAGCGATAGCAAATACCTTTATGGACGATATTTCTTGGGAAAGATTAAAGAGTTACTTGAGGAGAAATTCATGCAAACAGCGGGGAAAACACGTCTGTACCGGGATTTTTTGAATTTGAAGCAAGGGAGCATGACTATATCGGAGTATGAGACCAAATTTAATGAACTATCTTGCTATGGACCAGGGCTCGTTGACACTCCCCTCAAAAAGAACGAAATGTTTGTGCAAGGAATAAGGTCGGAATTTCATGAAAAGATGACGGCGCATTTGAAAGGATCTTTTATTGAGTTAATTGATATGGCTCTGATATATGAGGATTTGATGAACAAGAAATCGGTGGCACCAGTAGCAGCATCGAGAGGGAATTTTGCTAATCCAAATAATAGGAAGTTCAATCCCAATTGGAAGAAGCAAAACAAGAAGAAGCCTAGAAGTAATAACGGATCTCACAAGTGCTATATATGTCAACAAGAAGGTCACTTGGCGAATAAGTGTCCCAGGAAAGGATTCGGCAGCAGCAGCAGCAATCGCATCAAAGTGAACTGGATTCGGCTTTAGTTCAGAAATCTCTATGCTTTAACTGTCACCAACCAGGTCATATGATCAAGGATTGCTCGCTACTTCATAAAGCTCAGCAGAATAAGGTATTTGCTTTGGAGGGTGCACCATCAACTTCATCTAAAGGCAAGGGAGTATTGGAAGGTACATTACTTTTAGATGGAAAGTATATTAAAGTTTTATTTGATTCGGGTGCTTCTTTGAGTTTTATTTCTCTGGAATCTGTAGAGAAGTTCTTTCTTACCCCTAGTATTGTTGACCATCCCATCTTTGTATCTAATCCTATAGGAGGGGTAACCAAATTAGATATGATCTGTAAGGATTTGAGGATTTCCTATCTGTTTCATAGTTTTTCTTATGACCCTTATGTATTGGATTTTAAGGGGTTTGACCTTATATTGGGGATGGATTGGCTTGATAAGTATAAGGTTGTCCTGAATTGTGATGAGAGAACAGTTTCGTTGGAAACCGATCTGGGTAGAATTGCTAGAGTAATGTGCGATAATTCTGGAATTCACTTGAGTAGTCTTTTACATGGGGTTGAGACTTCTCAAGAGAAGATTAAAGATATCAATGTGGTCCATGATTTTCTGATGTATTCGAGGAAGTCAAATGTTTACCTCCGCATCGAGAGATAGAGTTTCGCATTGATTTGGTTACAGGAGCAGTACCAGTGATTCATCCTAGCAGGAGGATGGCTGTTAGGGAGAGGGAGGAGTTAGTGAAGCAAACTCAGGACCTTTTGGAGAAGTGATTGATTATGCCCAGTTTTTCTTGTTGGGGTTCTGCTGCGGTGTTTGTCACCAAGTCTGATGGCTCGCTAAGGTTCTATGTAGATTATAGAGAATTGAACAAAGTGACCATCCGAAATAAATATCCTCTTCCTCGTATTGATGATCTCTTTGACCAACTGCATGGAGCTTCTGTCTTTTCTCAACTGGATTTAGCATCGGGTTTCCATCAGTTAAGCGTAGCTAAGGACAGTATCCCCTTAACTGCATTTAGGGGACCAAATTGTTTCTATGAGTCGTTGGTTATGCCTTTCGAGTTAACCAACACTCCTGCCTACTTTATAGATTTAATGAACCGAGTCTTTCGAGATGTATTGAATAAGTTCGTTCTGGTGTTCATCGATGATATCCTGGTCTATTCTAAGTTTGAAGAAGAGCACAAGCAGCATTTGGGAATAGTGTTGGAGACTCTGAGAAGGCATGTTTTGAAGGTGAAATTCTCTAAGTGCCATTTTTGGAAATCGAAAGTCAAATTTTTAGGGCACATTGTTTCTGGAGAAGGTACCTCTGTAGATCCAGCAAAGGTTGAGACTATTCTGGAGTGGAAGCAGCCGCAGACACCGACTGAAGTCCGTAGCTACTACAGGAAGTTTATCAAAGATTATTTCAAGATCTCTTCACATCTAACCAAGCTGAAAAGGAAAGGAGCTATGTTTAAGTGGACACCCCAGTGTGAAGAGGCTTTTCAGGAGTTGAAGACAAGGCTAACAAGTGCACCTGTTCTAGCTATTCCGGATGGAAAGAGCAAGTTTGAGGTTTATACGGATGCCTGTATGGTTGGACTGGGAGCAGTTTTGATGCAAAATGATAGAGTAATTGTGTATGCGAGTCAGCAATTGAAGCCTCATGAAAGAAACTACGCTACGCACGATCTAGAATTGTTGGCCATTGTTTTTGCTTTAAAGATCTGGAGGCACTATCTTTTGGGAGAGAAGTTCGAGTTATTTACGGATCACAAACTGTTGAAATATCTTTTCTCTCAAAAGAATCTTAATCTGCGTCAGCAACAATGGGTCGAGTTTCTGGCATCATATGATTTGGATATCCTGTATACTCTAGGGAAGGAGAATGTTGTGGCAGATGCTCTTAGCAGGAATGCAGTTCTCTCTCTTTTGGAAGTTGTTCCGTCTCTCTAGAAAAGAATCATAAGCATGCAAATGAAGGATATATCTTTAGAAGAACTGATTCATGGAACCAATGATAGTCGATATTCGGATTTCATGGTGGACGATCAAGGTGCTTTGAGGACTAATGGTCTTTTGTGTGTACCTAATATAGATGGATTGAGGCAAGAAGTCTTATCTGAGTGTCATCGCTCCAGACTGAATATTCACCCAGGAATATCTAAGATGTATAAGGATATGAGAAGGGTTTTCTAGTGGCCGAGCATGAAGAGAGATGTAGCTTCTTTTGTCAATAGTTGTGTTATCTGCCAGCGGGTTAAAGGAGATCAGCAGAAGTAAGCCGGATTATTGCAACCTTTGGAAATTCCGATGTGGAAGTGGGAGATGATTTCGATGGATTTCATTGATGGTTTGCCTAGAAGCAAGAAGGAAAACGAAGGAATATGGGTGATAGTGGACCAGCTAACTAAAAGCGCTCATTTTATACCGATTAAGGCAACTCGTATTGCAGCTTCTCTAGCGGAGATTTTCTTGAGAGAGATAGTCAGATTGTACGGTGTTCCAATTAGTATAGTAAGTGATCGAGATCCTATCTTCACCAGCAAATTCTGGGAGGCTTTGCAGTCAGCTATGGGAACGAGTTTGAGATTGAGTACAGCCTATCATCCCCAGACCGACGGACAGACGGAAAGGCTGAATCGTATTCTTGAGGATATGCTGAGAGCTTGTGTTTTGGATTTGGTGGATCTTGGGAAGACCATCTTCATCTAGTGGAATTCTCCTATAATAACAGTTACCAAGCAAGTATTAAGATGGCTCCCTATGAAGCTTTATATGGAAGACCCTGTAGATCCCCATCCTGTTGGATAGAGTCAAGAGATCGTCTTGTGCTTCGACCAGATTTGATTCGTGAAGCAACTGCGAAAGTTGAGCTTATTAAGAAGAGGATGAGAGCTGCTCAAGACCATCAGAAGAAGTTTGTAGATAAAAGACTAAGACAATTGGAATTTGAGATCGGAGATTTAGTCTTTGTCAAAGTTTCCCCGATCAAAGGAGCTATTAGATTCGAAAAGACGGGAAAACTTTCCCCGAGATATATTGGTCCATTCCAGGTACTGGAAAGGATTGGTGTTGTAGCTTACATAATTGAATTGTCAGAACGGATGTCTGGAATTCATAATGTATTTCATGTATCACATCTAAGGAAGTTTGTCCATGATCCATCACTGGCTGTAGAACTAGTAGTCCAAGAAGATTGGGAGGTTGAGCCAAATTTGACTGTGATCAGGAATCTAGTTCAGATTGTTGATCAAGACGAGAGGCAACTCTGGAGCAAAGTAGTGAAGCTAGTCAAAGTTCAGTAGAGCAAGGATCCCAGAGATTGTACTTGGGAAACTTTGGATGCTTTAGGAAAGCCTATCCGGAATTGTGTTCGGATAACTAGTAATGTTTGTTACGATAAACTGTTTGATTGTTTGCTAATGTATGGATGGTATGTATGTTTGGGTTGTTGATATAAAAGCTTCTGGATGAAATTTTGCTTTAAATTTCGGGGACGAAATTCTTTTAAGGGGGGAGGAATGTGACGACCCGGGATTTTGGCAATATTATTGTAAATAAGCATCTAATCTGATTTATTTAAAATGCAAACTTAAAAAAAAAGATTTTTATCTTTTACCATTTATTTATATATTTGTATGCATTTTGAAAGAAGGTTATGATTTGAAAATTCAAAATAAAAACTCTGAAATAATTTAATTAATGCTCTACCTTATTAACATTTGATATATATATATATATATATATATATATATATATATGAATGTAATCTAAATATAAATGCTTAAAATAAAATCAATCTTATCAATATTAAATATAAGTATAAAAATATATGAAAATAAATTAAGTGTTTGATAGTTTAAGCTTAAAATAAAAATAAAAATAAGGATTTGTATTAGAAATAAAAGTAAATATACAAGGTAACTTCTATGGTTCTATGAAAACATAAAGTAAACACATAAGGTAATTCTAGAATATACACACACACACACACTATGTCATACATGTGTATATGCAAGGCAAAAACAAAATATCTATGTACGTACAAAAAAATAGGATAAGTATTTAAACTTGTAAGGAGACATTTACATTTAATGCTATCAATTCTAGCACAAAAACAAGGTCATTTCGCAACCTTTATAAATTATTTCAGTTTTAAGAAGAAGAAAAATTTTCTGGTCAAAGAAAAAAATCTCCGACCAAAGAAAACAAAGTGTACCAGCAAATGCATATCCCTGTAAACCCTTTTCTATATATATATATATATATATATATATATATATATATATATATCCTCCTGTTCCATTTTCGTTCAAAACACAACAAACTAGAAAAAAAGAGAGTAAACATCACCATCTTACAAACTCAAATACAAATCAGCTAAACAAACAAGAAGATTTAAAAGGGAGATCAAGCTAGCAGTTTCAAAACAGAAGTTGTTCTCTATTCAAATTTTTTTTCTTCAGGTGAGTAAACTTTAAAAAGAAGCATAAGTAAAATCTAATTTGTGAATGAACTTACTTGATTTTATGGTACTCGCGTGTGTATATATGTGTAAATCTTTGTATGTATGTAAGATCTGTGCATGCTAGTTGGATATCTGATGCACTCTGTTTCTAGACTTCAGAGTGAAAAGAACTAAGCAAATTCAATAACTCCTTATCTATGGGTTGTTAGACTTTAAATTCTGAACAACATAAGATGGTAAAAATGCGATATAGGATTTAAATATTAGTCTAAGTATTCTAAGTTTGAAATTTCTTCTGGAATTAAATAAGACGGTAAAAACTTTTAAGTTGATATAAATCAAAAAAATTATTTTGTAGATTTAAGCATGTGGCTCGAATTGCCACTAAAAAACTTGATTTTTAAAACCAGAATCACGAATTTTAGTTTAGTAGGGGTTTTGCATTTTGGGGTTGTTCGGTTTTTGGTTTTCAAGTAAGTGTCGACGACTGGAGTTTTTTTGGAGGTGAGGGCTTGTCTGGAACTTGTGTGGCGAGCGTTGGAGTGGGGAAAAATGGTGACAGGTGTTCCGGTTCGTCGTAGCGATGGCAGGAGGCAAATTTGGTTTCTAACCCTAGTTTTGTCGATGGTCGAAATTTCGATCACCATGGCTACGTTAGTGCATTGAGTGGCACGTGGCTGAGGGAATGATTGCGTGGAGGCTAGTGGTGTCGTAGCCAGAGTTTTGAGGCGTCAAGAGGTTGGCATCGCTTGAACGAGGAGATTGATGGTTGGAGTATTTTTGTCTGAAAGCTCAAAACTGTTGTTTTTCGTTCTCGTGGTTCATCAGCGTTTTGGGATGCTGTGATCGAATGGATGGTCGATAGTTGACTTTTTGGCGATCGTCTCATGTGATGAAAGTTCGTCGGCGGTAGGTGGAAGTGCACGGTGGGTCGCATGCACGATTTGGGTATTTAGAACTTTGGGTTCTCGAGAGTATGCTCGGCGAAAGGAAGCGTTTTACTTGAGCAAATTAACAGGTTGCTCACGTGAGTTCTGTAGCATAACAAGTTTTTTAAAAACGAAGAAGAAAAGTATGAGAAGAAGAGGGGATTTAGGGAAGATAGTGGGAAAACTCGAGTAAACCTAGGGATTTTCTTGGGTTTTGGTTTTCAAACTTTCAGCCTAATAAAAGCCAAGTTTAAGCTAATCATTTCAACAAGTTTAAGTATTGTTAACTTAATTAATGTTGGACAATTTAAGTAAAGAATTTATTTAAGTTTTAATTAATTAAGTGAATACTTAAGAATGTTTTAAATCTTAATTAATATCCTAATTAAGTAGTTACTGTAAGAAAGTGTTAAATTTAATTAACGTTAAAGCCTTTTAAGTTAGCAACTAGTTTACTTATAGTTATTTAGGAAGATTTTAAGATGTAAGATAAATGATTCTAATTTAATTAATTTATATTATAAGGTAATTAAGAATGTTAATTCATTGATAATGGTAATTAACTAAGTGAATTGAGATTTATAAATTTGTTATTAAATATTGATTAATAAATGATTAAGTGTTTAATTAATTTGAAATTAAGAATTTGAAATTAACTACTTAAAGTTAATTAATATATGATTAGTAGTTAACTAATTAAGTAATTTAACTAATTGATTAATCAAGTAATTAGTGATTAATAAATGGGTAATTAAGTTTTATTAATTAATAATTAAGGTTATTAATTGATAACTAAAAGATTAATTTAATTGATTTAAAAGGGTAATTAAGAAATAATTGATTGATTGAATGGTTTGATTAGTTATTAATTAAGCAGGATTAGTGATTAATTTTTAAGTAATTAACTTAATTTAAGATAATTAAATTAATTATACCATGGATTATAATTCCTGTTTGGATGTTGTATGAGTAGAATATCCGGATTTGTGATATCTATTGAGTGATATTCTGTGATACCCTGTGATATGCCTTGATATATCTATGATAATTGAGTATAATTTATTGGTGATATATGCTACGTGAATTCGAAGCATTGAATTAAATTGTTAAAACTGTTAAAGAACTTGCCCTTTAAAACACGTTTGGATTTCGATGAGACCGGGATCGGGTGTCAGTTATGATTATTCGAAAACCACATTGATCCAAATAAAACGATAGATCGTGGCATTCCAAGTAAAGATCGAGATGGTGTTTCAGAATTCAAGTGTTATTGTCGTTAACTTTGAGGGTAATTCCAAAATGAGTGTAACGAGATAATGCCTTTGGTTTCGTTCGAATTCGGAGCGAACTTGTGTGGATTGAATGCTTTCAGAACATCGTCAAGAGGACGATGAGCATTCTTAAAGATGTGTTCTCTAAAGGTAATCGTAGCCTCAAGCCTCATCAACTGGGAATGGCTAAAACATGGTAGGTGCAGCAAGGTTAAGTGGGTAGCACCCAAGTAGGACGAGATATACCCCCGTCTAGATGTCCCTTTATTTCGGCTGTGTGGGCAGTTGTTGGCCACAACTGCGGGGTTGTCTTATTCGGGACTGTCTAGTAAGGGATGATTCCGGCCTTGTGTTGCAAGGGATGGGAGTGATTCCCGGTACGGTGATCTAGGCCCCATACTGTGACGGGCGGTACCCCAGTAGCCCTGCCCTTGTATGGAATCCAATCTCCAATAAGCGCCGTACGTTTTGATTGTGCCCAACTATGTTGGAATGTGAGATGTAAGCATTTTAGCTATTTTCTATTTTACTTCAAAACCCTAGACAATATTATAATATCACCGGATTTGCTATAAAGTGTTTTGGTTAGCGTAAGGTAAAAACTTACCCGTGTTTATGTGTGAGAAGTCTTACGTGATACCTTTGTTTTCAAATGGTTTTCAAAGTCAAGCAACTTTAACCTGTTTACTCGCTCCAGACCCATGTCTGACCTGGTGTTTATTATGTTTTCTTAAACTCTTGGGTACTTAAATTTTTATGAGTAGCCAAGTGATAGGTTTAGGATTGTTGAAGTCTGAAGGAGCTTGGAGCAGGAGTCTAGACGTATCTATCTATCTTATTCCGTTGTGTTAGTTGATGTATGTTGTATTTTGGAATGTACGTAATGGCAGATATATATGACTGTCTTGTTTGAACGACGTTATGTAACTCTGATGTATGTAAAAACTATGTAATAGTTATGTGATGTATTATATTTTGTTCCACTTCCACTGTGAGATTCTGATATGTGTTAGTTCTTTCTTCTATCTTATCTATTTCTATCTCTTTCTTTTCTTATTGATGATACGTCTTTATGTAGATTGAAAGACGGGTCGTCACATGATATATCTTGAAACAACAATTGTTTCTAAGTGCAAATAGAGTAGGGATTAATAAACACTTTACGAACCTTTTATTTATAAAACTCATTTTAGTGTACAAAATTATGTTCAAACATAAATATGTCATTTGGTAGCAGACCTTTCCAAAAATTTTTTTGGAGATACAAGATCTATCACGAACAATTATTACGTGCGATCTTTCCACTCACACAACCTACCCACTCCTTGGCCTTGGATATGTTGGGATTTCTTACAAACCTTTATCTTATATGATTTTGTAAATTGTTTTTTAGATGGAATAATATCAACCTTGTATACTACTCTTAAGTACATGACCTTATAGAAAGAAACTAACTCAACTTCACTCACAATTAATCGTAAATTGTCCAACGATATCTGATTTCTCCTTATCGATGCATCATTATGTATCAAATGGAGGAGTGACTTTGGAGATTGAATTGATATTCATTTTTAGGTACATTTAGAAATATTTTCAATATACTCACTTGTTCGACCAAATCAAATCATTTTATTCAATTGCATGTTATTTTATTTACTTTTCTTTTATATTCTATGATTTTATCATAAACTTACTACATGTGTATCCAAAACACACACACACATGTTGGTAATAAATCATCGATGAATATAATAAAGTATGTGGAACCCTTTTGGTATTAATAGACTTGTGATTGCGTATACATCAATATGTATTAATTCAAAGAGTTCATCAACTCTTATGATGCTCCCATTGAATGGGTGCATAGCCATTAATTGTTTGATATATAAATAACCTGTATCATATGATTCATAATTATATAGTAAAATTATTTCTCAAAACGATGGCTTAGTCTATAATTCCAAAACAACTGTGAATAATATTAGATACATATGTATTTTTTTGCATCATTTTTACTATAAAAACAAATTCCATAATATAGTTCTATTTCATAATGAATATTCATAATACTCATATTGAAATATAGTTATACCTATTTTTCAGTCGGTACCAAAAATAAACATTACTTCACAAATAGTGTTTGGTACATTTTACAAAAACAATTTTCATAATTTGATGCAATAATTAAGTGCTATATGGCATGTTCCCGCTATTTCCGCCATTACTATAATAGCGTACTAAATTTAGAGGTCTACCATTCACTTAATATTATTAATATTGTTTACTCATTTCATATGCCACAACTAGTTTACAATGGAGAGTTCTTTGATCAAATATCTTGAACTCAAAGAAATAAATGTTATAGAAAACAATTTTCTATATGAAAATCATTTTGGGATAAAAATCATATTCCATATTCCAATATTAAGTATTAATTAGTATTATAATTCTTGTTTTCAATGTTTCTCTATGAAGTAAAAGTGACTATTCATTCTCTTCATTCCAACTTTACCTTAAATTACATTTATTCTTATACATTTTTTTGTTTCAAATGGTTAAATTATTTAAAAGAAAACTTTATTACAATATCATAACAAACCTTTTACAAAAGCGCATTCGATTATTCTTAGCATTTAAGACATCAAATATGTCGCACTTTATGTAAACCGATCAAGATGACATTTCAGCGATCGAGTTCATAGATGTATCTCGTAGTTTATGGTCTTATATTACATTAACACAATATGATCCTTTTGAAATCATTCAAGTTGAATACATAATCTTAAAATACTGTTTATTTGCTTACTTCGAATTGATATAGTTAGCAATATTCCCTAGAGGCAATTATATAATTTGGTACATATATCTAACTCGTTGACCAATCTTGTTCGAAATAAAAGGTATTTTCTTCCTATTATATACTTGATATAATGTGATTACATTAATTAACTAACTTAATTAAAAGTATATTTAATAGAAATATCCATAAATGGTATATAATAGTAGCTACAATGTGTGGTAGCCTTAAGTAATTTATCACAACAAAACAAATATACCATTTTAAATGTTCCCAGTCAAGATGCATCGAGAATAGATATCAATGTATCCATTGAGACTGGAGTACGTAACGCTCTCTAAATGTTGAGGAGTGTATTACTCATGACTGTTTGGGGGCACTTAGGGTTATGTACTAACATTTATTAGATAACTATGGAACGACTCATTCGATAGTTTTCTATTGGTTAATATAACTAAGGTCAAACAAAAAATATTGATGTGACTGATTTACACAGTTATCTCGACTTGAGAATACCGTGGATCTTAAATATGAAAGCTTCGCTTTGATTATAGCCAAATCATGACATGACATCCATCGAATGACTATAATTGGATCGAGTGGAAGTATTGGAAGTGAAGCACTATTCAAGAGGGGATTCCTCTCCTCGATTATATGTGGTTAGTATCACAGTCAACTCAAATCAAAGTCAAAGTCGCTGGCCATAGCATTTCGGTTAATAATAATTGTTATTATTGAACCAAGGACTTTGTATTTGGACTATAAAGTTGAATGTGGATGAGGTTGGAATTTTGACCATTACCAAATTCCATAAGTCCAAAGTGATATAGTTTTGATGAAGAGAATTAGTGTAAACAAATGTCACAACCCGGAACCGCCTATTAAACTATAATTAGATTTTACCGAAAATGGTAAGTAATAAATTTGGCCATAATGTCACACCACCTACTAGGTGATGTGTGAACGTTAGCATTAAAATAGTTCAATGTTAATCGCTGATCAAATTTACACCTAAGAGTTACACAACCAAAATGATGAATTCCCTTAAGACCAAACGATTTAATTAGTTTAATTAAAGTTTACAAAATATTAATTATAAAATTTGAATATGATTTGAGAAATATATAATGTTATATATATTTATAACAGTTATAAATATATCAATCGATATACGATATCGGCAAGCGATTAAATTAGATTAATTTGCATAGTATTTTGGCTTGGGCTTAGACGAGTTTAAGGTCCATCTTTAGGGCAGCAAAATTTTAGTTTTGGGAAGGTTTAGGGGTGGCTATAACATAGGGAATTGGCTTGGACATGATCGGTTGAGATCAAGTTAGAATGGGTAAAAAGGTTTTTCTCATTTCTCTCTAATGTGTGTGTATGTATCTAAAATAATGACTAGCCTTTTTTGCTTGCCATTATCTTCTACAATGCTGGTTAAAACATAGCTCTCAATCCACTCCAAAATTCTCAAATATATTTCAAATTAAAATAATATTATTCAATAATTAGAGGTCGGTGATTCCAGACTTGCAATCTGATGAATCAATAACAGGAAAAGGAAGGGAAGTCATTGCTTCAACGTGGATTCAAAGGCATCATTAAATTGGTACTTTTAATTCATAGTACAGTAATTAAATTATATTCTATGATCCTATAATGAGCGATTTCATAACTATTTAAATATATGGCTACTATATGTTTAGTTGGGTGAATAATCTCTTTCGATTTTTTGAGTAAACTCAAAGTCAAAATGAGATTAGAACAAGGAAAAATGGATTAGGAATTGTATATGATACAACTGATAAGGAGTTATTCATCGTTTGTGGAGCTATGATTTGTTGAGCAAACTCAAGATCAGAATATCAAAACAAACGAGTCCCAACACCCACTAGTGAAGTTGTAAGACTTCCACTTTTAATCTTATGGTTTGGAGAAACATAAAAGACCAGTGGGAGCATTTTTAGAAAAAATACAATGGTAACATTTAACATGTCTAATATTGTAAGAACATATGCCATATAATGTAATAATTATCTAAAATGAACATGTAATACTCGGTCTATTCCGAGCATTATAATAAAATAACACCCGAGTTAGTCTGGAAAACCAGCGTGAGTAAACACAATCAATTTGAATTATTAAAGTTATAAAAATCCTTTGAAAAACAAAGGTATCTCGTAAGACCGCATCACACATAAGCACGAAGGACTTTTCACTTACGATAACCAAAACATTTTATAGAAAATCCGGTGATATAATAACCGTGTCTAAGTACAAACACTTATTAAAATAGCCGAAATTGTTACATTAATTAAATTACAACATACTAGGTTCTACAATCGAAACCTTAAAGGTTCGTAGTGGATATTGGATAGAAGTGGTTTTCCAATAATGCAGATATCCGATCCAGATCTCATCGAATCCAAACGATAAATTTTAAAAGGCCAAGTCATTTAATAAACAATTTTACAATTA
Organism: Allium cepa; assembly: GCA_030765085.1. Classification (NCBI taxonomy): domain Eukaryota; kingdom Viridiplantae; phylum Streptophyta; class Magnoliopsida; order Asparagales; family Amaryllidaceae; genus Allium; species Allium cepa. The sequence continues at coordinate 518,194,024 of CM060941.1, forward strand.
ACGTGTCAATATTCACATATGGAAATTCATTTGTATATTTACTTTACAAAGACCGGTCCATCGAAATTGATTCGCTTGTAATTGTCACATTTTTCGAAATTCGGAATAGTGATCGGTACAAATCGATTTACATTCAAATAAAATATATAAACATTTTATTCTAACTACTTTCATTTGTTTGGCTACCTAATGGCACAGACAATAGATACATTAAAACGATATCTAAAAGTAATATCAGTCAAACATAGATCATTAACTTAATTGACAATTATAATTGATATTAAATTGGTTTACATCTTAGAATTGAGTTGGTTTCAATTAATTGAGACGAGTTATACTTCTAATCCAGATTACTCATTTAACCAAAGAAATTAAATAAAACGGTTTATTGTAAATTTATTAAAAATAAGACGACCCATTTAAAAATTTATTGATTAATGAACAAAAAATAAATCAAACAAAAGATTCCTTATTCGTTTACCTCAAGTATTTAAATCATTCAATTTTATATTGCATAAAAAAACTGACGATTTAGCTTAGATAAAAATACATAGCGTTAGGATCTCGACGAAAAAATTATTATGCTGATTTGGTTTTAAATGAAATAGAGCTTGAAATTTAGGTTATATAAATAAAGAAATAAGTTCCATTTCTTTAAAACAAACATATTAGCCCACCAAAACCAACCCCGGCCCATCCCAATGCAACCCAACCCGAACATATCTCCTCCCTTCTCCAGCTCTTCTCCTGCTCCTTCCGTCCTTTATTCGAGAACCCAAGCCGTGCACGTACATGTGCACGTACACACTTACCTCAGTCCTTCTTATCCTCAGCCAACCATCCCCAACCGATCGACCACCTGAAACCCTCAACAACGTCCAACTAACAAATTCGAACACCAATCCAAACCTGGAAACCAACCGTCCCCCCACAAAAATGCCTCGTCCCATCTCCAACGATCGCCATCCACCAACCAATTTCATCCCAAACCTCTTCGTCGTCATCCCCACCTATTCCCTCATATGCGCACGTCCCTATACCTCCCTCGTCATCGCCAAATCTACAAACCCGAAACCCAAACAAACCTAGCCTAAAATCCTGCATTGACCTCTTCTACTGCACCCACGTGACTATAAACTCCCGCACCATTTTTCCTTGATGCCTCTTCGACCAACGCCCCTCCATGCCAGTCTCCTTGCCATGAAATCAACCCAATCGCCGGAATATGCCAATATTCCCAATCCCGTTCATCTATCGATTTCTACCTCCACACATCCTTAAAAATTACCAAACTACCTTTAAAAATTCTATTTTTCAACGATAAACCCAACTATATGATCCATGGTCCGGATTTCGAAGATTTAATTTCATCCCTAGTTGATCTACCTACCATAAAATAGACTTTCCTCTTCTTCCACTTGATAAAATTTCATGAAATAAATTTTAAAATGATCTATACTAAAAAATAGACTACTTTTATTTTGAAATTATAGGTTAAAACTAAATAGTTAGTGTGCTTTTGTTTTTTGAAGTGGAAGTTTACTGTTTTATATGAAAAGGAACATGGCGGAGAGCAGAAGTACATGGCTTTGAGTTGTAGGGTGAACTATCCATGTCTATCATACATATACACATGCTTATACACACAACATATACATATTTGATTGTCACAGATCAAAGATCCATCAATATCACAACTACATACATATATATGTATGTATGTATATGTATGTATAACTGTTTACCTACTTGTTTTAACAAAGATAAACAACCGACGCTTATCTTTTTCTTCAAGCTTTTTCTTCGTTCTTTAATTTAATTTATAGGTCTTTTTTAAATAAGAATGTACAAGAACAAGCCAGCCACACACACACACACATATAAGAATGAAAGGTGTACAATGCAAATGTTAGGGTGGCTGAAGTTGCATGTACAGGCTTTACCTTTCACATATTTTTCTTTTCTTTCTTTGAATATGGGCCGATTTGATGAATTGTGGGCTTGATTTGATTTTTGGGTGATTTGATATTTTATGGTTGATTTGATATTTTTTATAAGCTTGATTCGAAATATTGTGTGCTTGTTTTAAAGTTTTCATCATGTTGCTTCATATGTATACACACACACACACATACATATAGATATATACATTCTCATATACATATGTTTACCATATACATATTTACATACTTACATATTTACATTTAGATATATACATATTTACATATACACTATTTTATATAAACATACATATATATACTTATATGTATTTTAGTCATCATAAGATTGAAATTTGCATCATGAAGCTTGTATATATTTATATATATAGATTTTATCAAAAGTTTTAAATGATGAAGCTATATACATATATATTTATCATATTTAGAAATTAGCATTTTGAAAATTTAATATAGTTTCCAAAATTTATATATTCAGATACTTCCAATATCAGAAAATTTATTCGTTCGACTTATAAAATACTAATATTTCAATAATTAAAATTAGTCAACTATTTCAATAATAGATGGCTAAAAATACGGGTCGTTACATTCCTCCCCCCTTAAAAGAATTTCATCCCCGAAATTAGAAAGCAAAAGGATAATTCAAGCTATACCAAAAAGTCATATATTTATATCATAAAGCACACATATCGGTCATACACTAACAACCATAGCAAATAAGACATACACTATACAAACCAGCAACTAGCTATCCTAACATCATCCCTGAATAGGCTTTCAAATCAATTTATCAAATTTTATTAATCCACATTCAATTTGTTCACTAAAACCTTGTTTTCTCAATTTTTTCCAGTACCAATCCAATCCATGCCAAATTTATTTATGAATCATTTTGTACATTTACCTGGGCCAAGTTTGCATCCAAATATATTAACTTAAATTAATTCATTTATTTCCAAATTATTAAATCATATAACCTAAGTTTATTTCCATTGCAATCAAATTCCATTTCAATTAAATTGATTGTTATTCAATTTATTCATCATCGATCGATTCGCATTTCCATTTGCTTGGCATATCTAAATTTTCACTGCATTATTTGAGAATCGTTTAATAAAATTAATATTAAGGTTTATTATAACTCATATATTCATTTCCACTTCAAAACTTAATTTTATAATCGAATTCATTCAAATAAGTTCCCAAAGCCATATTCAATTTATTTACATTTAAATTAAACAATTTATTTACATTTAAATTAAATTTATTTATAACTTAAGTCATCATCGTTTCACTCCATTCCTATTTTATTCGATCACATTTCAACATATATTTAATTCACTTATATTTAAGTTGAATTTCATTTATAACTCAAGTTCCACATTCAATTTCAATTTTAATTCACAATCCAATTTTCTTAACCAAGTTAAGTTCCATTTTTTTCAATTAACTAATTAATTTATCCAATTAGTTCACTTTCAATTTATAATTCAATATCTAATTTTTATTTCAAAGACCGCTTCAATTGTTTGACTTGTGCTTAAATTCATTTTATAATTCACGTTTGGATTTTTTATTCCAATATTTATCCATTTTTTATTTTTGGTTTTTTTTGCTTTTAATTCTTAAATGTTTGAAAATTTTCTTTGTTAAAATTATTTTATAACAAAATACTTTTATATCAAAATTACTTTTGATAATTCGATGTTTCAACAAGTTTATCCTCATTCTAACAGAATTTAGTAATACGTTAATCAGATGTAAGACTAGAAATATCTAAGTACGTAATAGACCCGTTTCAACACCCAGTGAAATTACTTGAAAAACATTTAAAAGCAGATATGGAAAGTACCACTCGAAAACCAATCATGGATCGTAGTTACATAATGGTTATGCTTTTGTCCTAGAGAAATCATCTATAAATGTGGGTAATCTTTAACCCACGAATTACGCCATGCAAATGAAAATCAAATCGCCTTATGGATCATAGTCTACTTAGTGGTTACCCCCAATGGTTACGTCTCTATCCCAGAGAAAACATAGTAGACTATAGGCAATCACTGCCACCTCGAATTATGTCATGTGGATCATTGTTTATTTAGCGACTACACCCTACGGTTGCATCGTATCCAGCGAGAACATAGTAAACTATAGGAAATCTCTTCCACCTCGAGCTACGCCAAGTACATCGACCATAGATCGCAGCTACACAATGGTTACATCGTTATCCCATCGAAATCATAAGTAGACTGTAGGCATCACGCCCCCTAATTACGCTATGCCTATCGAATCATAAGACCATAGGTTACGCTATGGAATTCGAATGACTCGTGGGTTTACGTCTATACAACCTAAATCAATCAATAAAATGAATCCACTAAGTGGATTATCAAAAATCACGGAGGGTACTTCCCATATCTTTTACTTCGAAATATATCATACCATATATAGTACCCTTTCCAAATCACAACTTCAAATATCACGCTTATATAAGTTCTATTATATATAAGATTTCATTTCGAAATCGAGTACCTACCAAAATCAATAGTCTCGAATATACCATATCATTCTTATATAAATTTCGTTATATATAAGATTATCGCTTTCCAGATCGAATACCTTTCAAAATCAATAGTTTACGAAATAACTTCATACTTATACAAACCAGTTTCATATAAGAATCAAAAACTTTCAAATCAAGTATTTATATAAAGTCAAAGGTCTTTAAAATCAATCCATTTTCATATATCAGTTCAGTTTCAAATCCATACATGATCTCACAATCATTTTTCCTTTTCAAATCGAATATAATCCAAATTCAAAAAAATTCCAAATTTAAAATCTTTAGTTTTTTTGACAACTTCAGTTTTATATTTAGCAAATTCATAAATCAAGATTTCCTTTTCAGAAATCAAATATTTTCCACAATCATTTTATGCATAAATAACTTTAATAAAACTTTTACTAAGTTTATAACATTTCTTGAAATAAATTTTATCATAAAACCTTTCAAAATTAAATTCATATTTATACAGGATCAAATTTTCTTTTAAAAGCCATTTTGCAAATAAATAAGTTTTTATAAGATATTTACTACATTCGAAAACATTTCTTAAACTTCTTTCTTGTATAACATTTCAAAACTAGTTTCATACTTGTATAATTCAAAACAATCTCATACAGCATTCTTATCAAAATATGTAACATTCAAAACTTGTTTAAATTCTATTATTATTATTTTCAATTAAAGAGTTAAAAACTATACCTTTATGCTTTTATATATTTTCTGAATCTTAAAACCAATTTCAAAAAACCCAGAATCCAAACTCTCAAATTTTAGGTTTGAATAACTTTTTGTTTATTTGTTAACCATGTTTAGATAAACCATATTTCATATATCACTTTCAAATGGTATCCACTACTCTTTAGAATGATACTGGGGAAGTTCAAAAATATATTCACTTCAAAATCCACGTTAAACATGCCGTTTCTCAATTGGTTAAATATTTTTCAGAAACCAAAAATTTTCAACCATAGTCAAATGCTCAAATTAACTGCCAATAGTCGATGCTCATAAACTAGCCGAGCACGACTCATCAATCAATAACCGACAATATGCACATCCATATGAATCGAACAATCAATCAACAAAGAGATAACATCCATTCATCATCAATGGTCATGAACGATTTTGCCAGTTTATAGAATTCATTCTTTTATATTCTATATAAAATCCAAGTTAAAATTATTTCATTTATTAATATTAAAATATTTTTATATCATGAACAAATATGCTCTCTCTTATATGTATATACACTCAGACTTATTCCAGGATACTACTGACACTATCTTTAATGAGTAATCCCCATCAAAGCCAAGGTTCTTGCTCAACTCTGATACCACATGTAACAACCTAGAATTTTCACCCCTCGAAAGTTAACATCAGTACATTCACTGTTTGGAATTCGGAGCAAACGAGTGTCGGAAATACCAGATCATTAGTGGTTAAGAAGAAAAGATATAAGAAGAAACATTAACAACAACACAAAATCTCACAATCGCAGCGAAACAAAACATAATATATATTGATAGATTTTTATACCAAAAAATCTGTATCTGTTAATATACATATAATCATCAGAGTGCAACAATCAACAGATCAATCTGGACAGTTATAATAACTTGTCCTCGCCAGTGCTGACTATATAGTTTACACACACAGCGGAATATAATCAAATACGTGATATACGTCTCTGTTGTCCAGCTCGTCTCCTTAGCTTCATAGCATCCTTACATGAATATGTAATACTCGGCCTGACCTGAGCATTATAATAAAATAATGCCCGAGTCAGTCTGGAAAACCAACTTGAGTGAACACACTCAATTTGAATTATTAAAGTTATCAAAATCCTTTGAAAAATAAAGGTATCTCGTAAGACCGCGTCACATATAAACACGATGTGTTTTTCCGTTATGAGAATCAAAACATTTTATAAAAAATCCAGTGATATTATAACAGAGTCTAAGTACAAATAGTTATTAAAATAGATGAAATTATTACATTAATTAAATTCCAACATACTACGCTCTACAATTAAAACCCTAAAGATTCGTAGTGGATATTGGATCGAAGTGATTTTTGGATAATGCATATATCTGATCCGGTCTCATCGAATGCAAACGATAAATTTTAAAAGGCCAAGTTGTTTAAATAACAATTTCACAATCATGTGTCAATATTTACATATGGAAATTCATTCCACATGTTTACTTTATAATGACCATTCCATCGAAATTGATTTGCTTATAATTATCACACTTTACGAAATTCGGAATAGTGATTGGTACAAGTCGATTTACCTTCAAATAAAACATATCAACATTTCATGCTCATTACTCTAATTTGTTTGGCTACTTAATGGTACAGACAATAGATAATTGAAAACGATATCTAAAACCAATATCAGTCAAACATAGATCATTAACTCAATTGATAATTTATAATTGATATTAAATCAGTTTATAATTTAGAATTGAGTTGGTGTCAATTGACTGAGGCGAGTTATACTTCTAATCCAGATTACTTGTTAACCAAAGAAATTAAATATTTTTAAATTTATTAAAAATTAAACAATCCTTTTAAAAATTTATTGATTAATTAACATATAATAAATCAAATAAAAGATTCCTTATTCGTTCACTTCAAGTATTTAAATCATTCAATTTGACATTGCATAAAAAAAACTGATGATGCTAGCTTAGATAAAAATACACAACGTTAGGATCCCGATGTAAAAATTCTTGTGTTGATTTGGTTTTAAATGAAATAGAAATAGAGTTTAAAATTTAGGTTATCAAATATAAAGAAATAAGTTCCATTTCTTTAAAACAAACATATCAGCCCACCAAAACCAACCCAGCCCATCCCAATGCAACCCAACCCAAACATATCTCCTCCCTTCTCCAGCTCGTCTCCCTGTTCCTCCCTTCCTTTATTCAAGAACCCAAGACATTCATGTACGTGTGCATGTATACACTTTCTCCAGTCCTTCTTATCCGTCGTCGACTATTCCCACATGTCGCCCTCGACTATCTTAACCCGATTGACCACCTGAAACCCTCGACAACGTCCAGTTCACAACTTCAAACACTATTCCAAACCTAGAAATCAACCGTGCCCCCACCAAAGCGCCTCGTCCCATCGCTAACGATTGCCATCTACCACCAAATTTCTCCCAAACATCTACATCATCATCTCCACCCATTCCCTCCTATGCACATATCCTTATACCTCCCCCGTCGACAGCAAAGCCATAAACCCGAAACCCAAGCGAACCAACCCTAAAATCCTACATTGACCTCATCTACCCCACCCATGTGACTACAAACTCAAGCACCATTTTTTCCTAATGCCCCTTCGACCAACACCCCTCCATGCCAGCCGCCTTGCCATGAAATCATCCCTATCACCGGAATATGCCAATATTTCCAATTCTATTCATCTATCGATTTCTACATCCACACATCCTTGAAATTACCAAACTACCTTTAAAAATTCTATTTTTCAAAGATAAACACAATTGTATGCTCTATGATCCGAATTTCAAAGATTTAATTTCAGCCCTAATTGATCTACCTACTGTATAATAGACTCTCCTCTTCTTCCACTTGATGAAATTTCATGAAATAAATTTTAAAATGATCTATACTAAAAAAATAGACGACTTTTGTTTTGAAATCATAGGTTAAAAACTAAATAATTGTTGAGTTTTTGATTTTTGAAGTGGATGTTTACCGTTTTATATGAAAAGGAACACGATAAAGAGCAGATTTACATGATTTTGAGTTGTAGGGTGAACTATCCATGTCTAGCACACATATACACGTGCTTATACACACAACATATACATATTTCATTATATCAGATCAAGGATCCAGCAATATCACAACTACATACACACATACACACACACACACACACATATATATGTACATATGTATTATTCAGTAATAAAATGAGTGTTTACTCACTTGTTTTAACAGAGATGAACAACTGCTGCTTATCTTTTTCTTTAAGCTTTTTCTTCTTTCTTTAATTTAATTTACGGGTCTTTTTATATATAAGAATGAACAAGAATAAGCCCGGCTGCGCACACACACACACATATATAAAAATGAAAGGTGTACAGTGCAAATGCTAGTGTGGCCCGCATGCCCATAGGGCGGCTGAAGTTGCATGTGCATGCTTTACCTTTCACATATTTTTATTTTATTTTCTTTCTTTGAATGTGGGCTGATTTGATGAATTATGGGCTTGATTTGATTTTTGGGTGATTTGATATTTTATGGTTGATTTGATTTTTTATTAGCTTGATTTGAAATATTATGTTCTTATTTTGAAGTTTTTCATCGTGATGCTTCATATGCATCATGACACATATATATAGATATATACATTCTCGTATATATATATATATATGTTTAGTATATACTTATTTACATACTTATATATTTACATTTAGATATTTAAATATTTACATATACACTATTTTATATAAACATAAATATATACATATGTACACACACACACACACACACACACATATATATATATATACGTGTGTGCTTATATGTATTTTAGTCATCACAAGTTTGAAATTTGCATCAAGAAGCTTGTATATATATTATTATAAACTTGAAATGATAAAGCTATATATACACATATATATTCATATTCAGAAATTAGCGTTTTGAAAATTTAATATAGTTTCAAAATTTTATATATTCAGATATTTCCAATATCGGAAAATTTATTCATTCAACTTATAACAAATTAATATTTCAATAACTAAAATTAGTCAATTATTTCAACAACAGATGGCTAAAAATCCAGGTCGTTACAATTTGGTTTAAACCGTGTATTGCATTTTATGAGTTTTTGAAAATGCAATTCAAGACTACGGATATTTAATCCATGCACTCACATATAAATGTTATATGGTGAACAGTTATAGTTTGTAGGGTACAATATTTCGATGAAGTTAATTCATTCGAAGTAAGCCAATAAACAGTATTTTAAGATCATGTATTCAACTTGAATGATTTCAAAAGGATCATATTGTGTTAATGTAACACAAGACCATAAACTAAGAGATACATCTAAGAACTCGATTGTTGAAATATCATCTTGACCGGTTTACATAAGGTAAACATAGTTGATGTCTTAAATGTTAAGAATAATCGAATGCACTTCCATACAAGGTTTGTTATGATATTGTAGTAAGGTTTTCTTTTAAATAGTTTGACCATTTGAAAGAAAAACGAATGTATAAGAATTGATGTAATTTAGGATAAAGTTGGAATGCAGAGAATGAATAGTCACTCCTGCTTCATAGGGAAACATTGGAAACAAGAATTGTAGTAATAATTGGTACTTCATATTGGAATATGAAATATGAATTTTGTTCTGAAATGTATTTTCTTATAGAAAATTGTTTTCTATAACATTTATTTCTTTGAGTTCAAGATATTTGATCAAAGAACTCTCTACTATAAACTAGTTGCAGCATATGAAATAAGTAAACTATATTAATAATATTAAGTGAATGGTGGACCTCTAAATTTAGTACGCTATTATAGTAATGGTGGAAACAATAGGAGCATGCCATATAACACCTAATGATTGCATCAAATAACGGAAATAGTTTTCATAAAATGTACCGAACATTATTTGTGAAATAACGTGTATTTTTGGTACTGAGTGAAAAATAGATATAACTATATTTCAACATGAGAACTGTAAATATTCATTATGAAATAGAACTATATTTTGGAATTTGTTTTCATAGTAAAAGTGATGCAACAAAAATACATATGTGCCTAATATTATTTACAATTATTTTAGAATTATAGACTAAGCCATAGTTTTAAGAAATAATTTTACTATACGATTATGAATCATATGACACAGGTTAATTATATCTCAAACAACTGATGGATATGCACCCATTCAGTGGGAGCATCATAAGAGTTGATGAACTCTTTGAATTAACACATATTGATGTATGCAGTCACAAGTCTATCAATACCAAAAGGGTTCCACATCTTTGTTATATTCGTCGATGATTTATTACCAACACATATATATGTATTGGATACACATGCAGTAAGTTTATGATAACATCATAGAATATAAAAGATAAGTAAACAGAATAACATGCAATTGAATAAAATGATTTGATTCGGTCGAATAAGTGAGTATATTGAAAATAGTTCCAAAAGTACCTAAAAATGAATATTGATTCAATCTCTAAAGTCACTCCTCCATTCGAACATAATGATGCATCGATAAGGAGTAATCAGACATTGTTGGACAATTTACGATTAATTGTGAGTGAAGTTGAGTTAGTTTATTTCTATAAGGTCATGTACTTAAGATTAGTACACAAGGTTAATATTATTTCATCTAAACAACAGTTTACAAAATCATACAAGATAAGAGCTTATAAGAAATCCCAACATATCCTAGACCAAGGAGTTGGCAGCTTGTGCGAGTCGAAAGATTGCACGTGATAATTGTTCATAAGGGATCTTGTATGAATCTCCAATAGGTTTTTGGAAAGGTCTGTCATCAAATGACATATTTATGTTTTGAACATAATTTTGTAAACTAAAATTAGTTTTATAAATAAAAAGGTTCATAAAGCGTTTATGAATCCCTATTCTATTTGCACTAAGAAACAATTGTTGTTTCAAGATATATCTGTTGGAACTGGACCAACCCGCAAAGGAAGTTATGGGTAAATTTTAAAATTTTCACCCTATTGGATCTTTGGACCTATGAAGTCTAACTGAATTAGAAAATTTCTAAATTTCATTCAAATAAAATCATTTATTTTATTTAAATTCAAATATATTAAGATATGAAATTAATTTTATTTTGATTTAGTTTATACGTAAATGTATCATATACATATATAAGTGCATATGTAAAATAATAATCCGTGATAGGTATAATTTTTCCATATGTAGATGTTGAGATTTACATCGCAACAGACATATTAGCTCATTTGTATGCCATGTATATCGTCTAAATATGTGCATGCATATGTAATACAACACATACACACGCATATGTATGTATAGATATGTATATATAATATATGAACATAAAACATTTATATATAGATAAAAATATGTATAGAAAGAGAGAGAACAATTATTAAAAATTATTTATAATTAAAAATTAACTTAGTTTTACAAACATAATAATTTTAATATTTTAATCTGTATATATTATGAATGAAATAATGTTTTCATCTATAAATAATTAACATAAAGTAATATATTGATGAAAATTCAAATGTTATAATTTTCGACAATCTATGATCATAAAATAGAGCTTAAAAAAAATATGAAGATTTTTCAAAGTTGAAATATTTTTTTAAAAACAAATACATTGATTTCGGCAATAATTATTTGATATAAAATAATATATTATTAAAAATTCAAATTTTAAAATTTTAAAAATTATAGGATCATGAATGAAAGGTTATGAAAATTTTTAAATAATTTTTATTATTTTTAATAAATCATAAACAGTTTTCTCGAAATAATATTAATTATTAAAAATTATAAAATTTATTGAAAAAATTCTAAAAATTTTCTATATGTTTCTGGAATGACGTAATATTCTAAAAAATAAAAAATTGAATTTTTAATTTAGTATTTATTTTATATATAATAAACAATTCAAAATTCAATAAATGTTAATTTAAAAATAGGAATATATGTAGGATAATAAATTTTTGAATTTATAAATTCATATTATATATAAATAATTGTACTAAATTTTTTAAATCATATACATATATATATCTTATATATGTATATATGCTATTGTGAGAGAGATATATGCACTAAATAAATAAATAAATATATATATATATATATATATATGAATTTATCGATAAATATATATAAAACAATTATTAATGCCAAAAATTGATTTTGTACAATAAACAACTTTTGTCTATACATAAATCAAATAGTATAATAAACAAATTACGCACATAACCAAACTGATTTGTGACAACTACATCTACTCAAAATCTCACCTAACTAAACATATAGTAGCAAGAGGGAATAGGGAAAAGGACAAACTTTGAAAAAAAAAATCAGGCTAAAGGACATGAAGTTTTATTTTTAGGCTGAAGGACAAATGCTAGTTATAGTTAGCATTATATTCAACTTTTACACTATATAAAATGCTAGTTATATCTAGCATAATATTCAATGTTACACCATACAAAATGCTAATTATAACTAGCATTGTCCTTCATCCTAAAAAATAAACTTATTGTCCTTCAGCCTAAACTTTTTCTAAGTTTGTCCTTGTGCCTATTTTCTTGTATGAAATTGTTCATTATAGGATCATAGAATATAATTTAATTACTGTAATATGAATTAAATTTACCAATTTAATGGTGCCTTTGAATCCATGTTGAAGCAATGACTTCCCTTCCTTTTACTCTTCTTGATTCGTCAAATTGCAAGTTCAGAATCACCATCCTCTAACTATCGAATAGTACTATTTTAATTTGAAATATATTTGAGAATTTTCGAGTGGATTGATGGTTGTGTTTTAACCAGCAATGTAGAAGATAATGGAGGCCAAAAAAAGTTTAGTAATTATTTTTAGAGATACATACATTCATACACACACACACACATTTATATATATAGGGTTGTATTAGAGAGCAACGAGGAAAACCTTTTTACCCATTCTCACTTGATCTCAACCCATTATGTCCAAGCCAATTTCCTATGTTTTAGCCACCTTTAAACCTTCCCAAAACCGAAATATTGTATCCCTAATGATGGGCCATAAACCCATCTAAGCCCATGCCAAAATACTATGCAATTAAATCTAATTTAATCGCTTGTCGATATTGTATATCGATCGATATATTTATAACTGTTATAAATATATATAACATTATTTATTTCTCAAATCATATTCAGATTTTATAATTAATATTTCATAAATTTTATTTAATTAATTTATAACAATTATAAACTAATTAAAACGTTTGATCTTAAGGGAATTATCATTTCGGCTGTGTAACTTTGGCTCTAAATTTGGTCAGTGATTAACATCTAAATATTTTAATGTTAACATTCAAACGTCACTTTGATTTGATATTATGGCCAAATTTATTACTTATTCATTTTCTGTAAAGATCCAATTTTAGTTTAATAAGCGTTACTCGGTTGTGACATTTGTCTACACCAATTCTCTTCGTCAAAACTATATCACTTTGGACTTATGGAATTTAGTAATGGTCAAAATTCCAACCTATCCACATTCAATTTTATAGTCCAAATACAAAGTCCTCGGTTCAATAATAACAACCATTATTAACCGAAATGCTCTGGCCAAACTTTGACCTTGAGTTGACTTGAGTTGCCTATGATACTAACCGCATGTAATTGAGGAGACGAATCCTCTCTTGAATAGTGCTTCACTTCCAATAGTTCCACTCGACCCAACTATAGTCAGTCAATGGACGCCTTGTCATTATTTGGCTACAATCAAAGTGGAACTTCCATATTGAAGATCCACAGTATTCACAAGTCGAGAGAACTGTGTAAATCAATCACATCGATATTTTCTGTTTGACCTTAGTTATATTAACCAACCGAAAACTATCGAGTGAGTCGTTCCATAGTTATCCAATAACTATTAGTATGTAACTCCTAGGTGACCCTAGAAAGTCATGAGTAATACAATGTCCAACATTTAGAGAGCGTTACGTACTCCAGCCTCAATAGATACATCGATATCTAGTCTCGATGCATCTTGACTAGGAACATTTAAAATGGTATATTTGTTTCGTTGCGATAAATTACTCACGGTTACAACACTTTGTAACTACTATCATAAAATATACCATTTGTGGATTTTTATATTAAATATACTTTTAATTAAGTTAATTAATTAATATAATCACATTATATCCAGTATATAATAGGAAGGAAGTACCTTTTATTTCGAACAAGATTGGTCAACAAGTTAGATATATGCAACAAATTACATAATTTCCCCTAGGACATACCTTTAACTATATAAATCTTCCACTTGAACTTAGGGTCGATATAGTTATATTACCTTGAGTTTCCTCAACAAATACATATAGTTATCTTACCTCATCTGTTCAATATATTAATAATACTACGCATAACATCCCTAGCTTGAGTTTGCTAAACAACTAAGGAGTATGTAAGTAATTTATTAGTATATATATGGTATAGGACAACATTATATTAAAGATTCATAATCTTCAATATATATAGAGTGATATCGACTTATAGAATAATATATTTCTTATGAAATACCCCGGCGATTCAAGTGTCGGACACATCAGTAATCACGGTATATGACATTTACATATGTATTTATTTCTCAAGTCTATTTAGGTTTCTTTAATGTTCCACATTTAGTTTATACACATATCATATAAGTTCTATTGTTATATAACTTTTATATTTCATATTACTTATATGACAGTCGTACATTTAATATATCATTAATTAAATCTTATCTAATTAATTTTAATCAATTAACTCTTTAATTAATTTTAAATTAGCATCCAATATAACTTTTATATTGGACATATCTGTTATAGCCTTTATAGTGTAACACACATATATCATATATATGTGTGTGACTTATTTAATTAATTAAACTTTAATTAATTTATTCAATTAAATAATTTTTATTAAAATTTATTAATTTCAAAATTTATCTTGTATACATACATGTATACTTATGATATCTTAAACATTTTAAAATAACATAACATATATCAACATATATAATACATGCATATATGCATTGATTATTAACATATTTAATTAATTTATTGTATTAATCTTATTAATAAATTTGAAATTTGAAATTATTATATAAATATTTTCAAACATTTTGAAAATATCGTTATCCTTTCAAACGTTTTGAAAACTTATGTAGTATTACAATTTTTATAATAAATATGTTTTATTTTAAATTTAACTATTAAATTTAAAATCTTTAACATTAATTTTAAAAATGATTTTGAAAATTAGCCCAAGGCCTAAATTAAGTTGGGCCTTTTCTATTAGATGCAACCTTTGAGCTCACTTCACCTTTCGGACCAGACCGATAACCAGGTAGGATAGGGTACTTGATTACGCAATTCCAATCCCAGACATTACCTTTTTAGACATCGTACTATGGGAAAACTTAATTATTTAGCCCTAATATGACTAATTTAGACCGCATAGGCTATTAGGCTCTTATACCAATGTTGGAACTGGACCAGTCCGTAGCGGAAGTTATGGTTGAATCTCGAAATTTTACCCTATTGGATCTTTATTGGACCCATGAAGTCTAATTGAATTAGAACATTTCTAATTTTCATTTAAATAAAATCATTTATTTTATTTAAATTCAAATATATTAAGATATGAAATTAATTTTATTTGATATAGTTTGTACATAAATGTATTATATATATATATATGAGTGCATGTGTAACATTATAATCCGTGAAAAGTATAATATGCCCATATGTAGATGTTGGAATTTACATCGCAATAGACATATTAGCTCATTTTGTATGTCATGTACGTTTTCCAAATATATGCATGTATATGTGTTACAAACTACACACACATGTATGTATAAATATATTATATATAATATATGAACATAAAACATTTATATATAGATAGATTTATACATAGAAAGAGAGAACAATTATTAAAAATTATTTATAATTCAAAATTAACATAGTTTTGCAAACATAATGATTTTAGTATTTTAATTTGTATATATTATGAATATAATAATATTTTCATCCATAAATAATTAACATAAAATAATCTATTGATGAAAATTCAAATTTTACATTTTCAAAAATCTAAGATCATAAATAGAGCTTAGGAAAATTCTGAAGGTTTTTCAAAGTTGAAATATTATTTTTAAAAATAAACACATTGATTTCAACAATAATTATTTAATATAAAATAATATATTATCAAAAATTCAAATTCAAAAATTCAAGAAATTTTAGGATCAGGAAGGAAAGGTTATAATTTTTTTATGAAATTTTCGATTAATTTTTTGTAATAAATCATAAACAGTTTTTTCAAAATAATATTAATTATTAAAAATAATAAAATTTATTGAAAAATACCTAAATTTTTTTTGCTCATTTCTGAAATGATATTATATTTCTAAGAAAAAATATAACTGAATTTTTAATATAATAATTATTTTATATATTGTAAACAATTCAAAAATTCAATAAATGTTAATTTAAAAATATGAATATATGTACGATAGTTTCGAATTTGTAAATTAATATTATATAAATAAATGCAATAATTTTTTTAAAATCATATATATATCTTACATATGAATATATGCTATTATGAGAGAGAAATATACATTAATATATATAAGAATAATAAATATGCATAAAACAATTATTAATGACAAAAATTTATTTTGTACATTATACCACATTTTTCTATATATAAATCAAATAGTGTAAGAAACAATAACCAAACTGATTTGTGACAACTATATCTGCTTACAAAAATCTCACCTTACTGTCACAAATATCTACTTACAAAAATCTCACCTTACTAAACATGTAGTAGTAATATATTTAAACAGATATGAAATTGCTCATTATAGGATCATAGAGTATAATTTAATTACTGTAATATTTATTAAAATTACCAATTTAATGATGTCTTTGAATCCATATTGAAGCAATGATTTCCCTTACTTTTACTGTTCTTGATTCGTCAGACTGCAAGTCCGGAATCACCGACCTCTAAGTATCGAATAGTATTATTTTAATTCAAAATATATTTGAGAATTTTGAAGTGGATTGGGAGCTATGTTTTAACCAGCAACGTAGAAGATAATGGCGGCCAAAAAATATTAGTTATTATTTTTAGAGATATGTATGTGTGTGTCTATACACACACACACACATACATACATATATATATAGGGTTGCATTAGAGAGAAACTAGGAAAACCATTTTACCCATTCTCACTTGATCTCAACCCATTATCTCCAAGCCAATTCCCTATGTTTCAGCCACCCCTAGCCTTCCAAAATCTAAATTTTCCAGCCCCAATGATGGGCCTTAAACCCATCCAAGCCCAAGCCAAAATACTATGCAATTAAATCTAATTTAATCGCTTGTCGATATTGTATATCGATCGATATATTTATAGATGTTATAGATATATAACATTATTTATTTCTCAAATCATATTCAAATTTTATAATTAATGTTTCATAAATATTAATTAACTTATAACAATTATAAACTAATTAAATCGTTCGATCTTATGGGAATTCATCATTTCGACTGTGTAACTCTTGGGTGTAAATTTGGTCAGCGATTAACATCAAACTATTCTAATGTTAAGGTTCACACGTTACTTAATAGGTGGTGTGACATTACGGCCAAATTTATCGCTTACTCATTTTCGGTATAATCCAATTTTTTTTAACGAGCGCTACCTGGTTGCAACATTTGTTTACACTAATTCTCTTCGTCAAAACTATTAGTACGTAATCCCTAGGTGCCTCCAACAGTCATGAGTAATACACTGCCCAATATTTGGAGGGCGTTACGTACTCCAATCTCAACTAATAAACTGATATCCGGTTTTGATGCATCTTGTCTAGGAACATTTAAAACGTATATTTGTTTCATTGTGATAAATTACTCATGGTTACAACACTTTGTAACTTCTATCACAAAATATACCATTTATGGATTTTTCTATTAAATATACTTTTAATTAAGTTAATTAATTAATATAATCACGTTATATCAAGTATATAATAGGAAGAAAATACCTTTTATTTCGAACAAGATTGATCAACGAGTTAGATATATGTAAAAAATTACATAATTGCCCTAGGGCATACCCCTACCTTTATCGAATATAACTAAGCTCAAACAAAAAATATCGATGTGAATGATTTACACTGTTCTCTCAACTTGAGAATACTATGGATCTTCAATATGAAAGCTTCGCTTTGATTATAGCCAAATCATGGCATGGCGTCCATCGAGTGACTATAGTTGGGTCGAGTGGAAGTATTAGAAGTGAAGCATAATTCAAGAGAGGATTGCTCTTCTCAGTTATATGCGGTTAGTATCACAGTCAACTCAAGTCTACTCAAAGTCAAAGTCTCAGGCCAGAGCATTTCGGTTAATAATAATTGCTATTATTGAATCAAGGACTTTGTATTTAGACTATAAAGTTGAATGTGGACGACGTTGGAATTTTGACCATTACCGAATTCCATAACTCCAAAGTGATATAGTTTTGACGAAGAGAATTGGTGTAAACAAATGTCACAACCCAGTAATGCTTATTAAACTAAAACTGGATTTTACCGAAAATGAGTAAGCAATAAATTTGGGGATAATGTCACACCACTTGCTAAGTGACGGGTGAACGTTAACATCAGAATAGTTCGATGTTAATCGTTAACCAAATTTACACCCAAGAGCTACATAACCAAAATGATGAATTCCTTTAAGAACGAACAATTTAATTAGTTTATAATTATTGCAAAAATTAATTAGATTAATATCAAATTTTTGTTAAGGACAAAATTTCTCAGCATTTTAGCCTCATCGACAGATCTTCGGTATTTTTACCTGAAGAAAAACTTTCTTTAGATATCATTTTTTATGTATCAGTTTGTAGTTATCGGTGGCATTTTTTAGGTATTAGTTTTTAGTTCGGTAGCAGTTTTAGAAGAATATTCATCCTTATGAATAATTTTCGAATAATGTTTATCCTTATGACTAATTTTTAGAAGAATGTTAGTTCCGATGGTTAAAATATTGAGATGGTGTCCTTGAGGCTAAAAATATATAAAATTTTGTCCTTTATATTAATTTCCCCTTAAATTAATTAATATTTATGAAATATTAATTGTAAAATTTGAATATGATTTGAGAAATAAATAATTATATATATTTATAGCAGTTATAAATATATCGATCGATATACAATATCGATAAAGCAATTAAATTAGATTTAATTGCATAGTATTTTGGCTTGGGCTTAGTTGGATTTAAGGCCCATCATTAGGGCTGTGAAATTTCGGTTTTGGGAACGTTTAGGGTTGGCTAAAACATAGAGAATTGGTTTGGAGATAATGGGTTGAGATTAAGCGAGAATGGCTAAAAAGGTTTTCCTCGTTTCTCTCTAATAAAACCCTATATATATATATATGTGTGTGTGTGTGTGTGTCTCTCTCTCTCTCTCTCTCTAAAATAATTTTAAAAAAGGAACTTTTTTGGCCGCCATTGTTAGTCTCAGAGAAAATGGTTTTGATGACAACAACCTTAAATAAGATTATTAATATAAATCATAACATTATTGTTTAGATATATATGTATATGTAGGATTTAACCATGCAGGTACCAAAGAATGAAGATTGTATAGTATAGAGATTCAAGACTGAAGATATCAAAATTGAAGACTCATGAGTATCAAGATTATCAAGAGTTCAAGATTTCAATAATAAGTAATTTAATTAGGAATTTTGTTAAAACTCTTAAAAAAGCACTGGCATCTTAAAATCCATTTTACTCGTGGAATGGAATCCACTTCGAGCCCGTTAAAGGGATGGAACCCTAAGTAGGATGAAACCTACGAAAAATCTAATGGAACATTGTTTTGTATCCACTAACTTTTATTCAAATGTTTTACAAAATTATATTTTGTATTCAAAATGATTTCAAAACCTTCCTTTTAAAAGAACCAAAAACATCAATCCTGGTTTTAAAATACTTTTAGCCTCAAAATAATCTTTATTTTCAAAATTAAATTATCTTGGTTTTAAACTGTCTTTTAATTATAATATATTTAACTTTTAAAATTTATACTTATATTTAAATATAAAATCATAGTGAAAATATATATATATATATTATTCTCTATACTTATTTATGTATTTTAACTATAGTTAAGTATATTTATAAAGTTTAAAATAGTTTTATTACAAGATAGAAGTTATGTTCAAAGAAAAACAAATTACCAAAAAATACTTAGGCCTGTCGGCAACCCCTAGGGACCCTTGTCGACAAGGTGGCAGTTTATTTCAAAAATTTGAATTTCAAAGGAAGTGTCTATTAGTCGTATCCTTTCACGAATGGACATGGATGTTATTCTACTATAAATATAGGCTGTTTTAAATGAATTTACATACATATTTTCTTTGATTTCACTGCTCTTCTTCTTCCATATTTCTTTATATATATTTTTACCATTACTCTGTCGAAATCAACATTGAATCTAACTAGATCATTTCAGGTTTGATTCCCTATCATTATCTCAACAAGATCCCGGTGCTATTCAGAGTTATAGGCTTCTTTGTAATTAATTAAGTGAGAAAAGGTGTGATTATAGCCTGTGAAATCAATCAAGCGAGAAAAGGTGTGATTGCAGCCTGGAAAATCTATTGGGTGAACTTGTTGCCCTAAAATCAAGTATCTCTACCCAGAGAATTGTGAATCTGGAGTGGTGTACCTCGTGGCCTTGAAATCGAGGGTGTAATTGTAAGAATTGATTTTGAAAGGAAATCTGTACTTGTGTACGGGACTGGATGTAGGGTAACTTCGAACCTGTATAAAATCCGGTGTGTTCTTTCCTTTATTGCTTTTACTTTATTTCTGTATCTGTGTTTGATTCTGTGATCATATCTGTGTCTGAATATTGCATACATTTGTGTTCAAATTAATATAAACCCAAAAAGAATTAGTAATTCCTTAAAACACTATTCACCCTCCTTCAGTGTTAATTCTAGCCTTAAGATCTGTAATCCGCATTTCTCACATTTGGTATCAGAGCAAGGATTTCAAAGTTTCATAATATGATTTTTGAAAAAGCTTTTAAAATGGCTATGTTTAAAAAAAAACTTGTTAATACTGGTTTAGAAATATTCAGATCATCATTGTCTCTTGAGTCTGCATGTAATCAATATTCAAATTCAAGTTGTCTATCAAAATTGTATGATGTGCAGGAAACATGCTTTATAGGTGTTGAGGAATCAATCCACATTGGACAAATTGTGCAGATCAATAAGAATAAATGGTAGTGGATGCTCAAGACATATGACTGGTAATCCGGATATGCTGAATGATATAATATACAAAGACGGAGGACTGGTTAACTTTGGAGACAACTCAAAAGGATATGTGATTGACATCGGCAAAGTTGGTAACTCTGAAACTCCTATTATTACTAATGTTTTGCTAGTTAAGAATTTGAAACATAATCTGCTAAGTATTAGTCAACTTTGCGATAAAGGATATAAAATTAAAGTTGAAAAATATAAGTATCACACCGAAGATAATAATTCAATCATAATATTCGAGGGAATTAGAAAAAAAATTATATTCTTAGTATGAAAGTTTCAAATGATAACCTGTGTCTTTTGGCAAATACAAGTGACCCTTGGATTTGGCATAAGAGATTTGGGCATTTGAATTTCAAACTCTTATGTAGACTGTCTAAACATGATCTAGTAAGATGTCTCCCTAAAATGAATTTTAAAGCAGATAGTTTATGTGGTACATGTCAATTAGGAAAACTTAGAAAAATTTCCTTTAAAATAAAAGACATGATTTCAACTTCAAAACCTCTTGAATTACTTCATCTTGATTTATTTGGTCCATCTCAAATTCAGTCAATAAATCATAGTAAATATGTTTTTGTAATTGTAGAAGATTATTTTAGATTTACATGGACAATATTTTTGAGACATAAAAGTGATACTTATGAACGCTTTAAGAAATTTACAAAAAGGATTCAAAACCAACTTTCTGTAAAAATTATAACCATCTGTAGTGATCACGGTGGTGAATATGAAAATGAAAAGTTTGAGGAATTCTGAAATAAAAAGGGAATAACTCATAATTTTTCATTTCCCAGAACTCCACAACGAAACGGAGTAGTAGAATGTAAAAATAGGACGATTCAAGAGTGTGCGAGAACTATGTTTTCAGATAGTATATTACCAAAATATTTTTGGACAGAAGCAGTTGCTACCATCTGTTATATTTTAAAATAGAATTTTAATTAGGCCTTTAATTGATAAAACATCTTACGAACTTCTTCACATAAAAAAAAATCTAAGGTATCTTATTTCAGAAATTTTAGAAGTAAATGTTTTATTTTAAATACAAAAGATAACTTAGATAAATTTCATCCTAAATCCGACAAAGGTATCTTTATCGGATATTCTAATAGAAGTAAAGCATACAGAGTGTTTAACTTAAGAACTAACACCATTGAAGAAACAATACATGTTTCATTCGATGAAAGTCTCAAAAATTTTGAAGATACAAATGATGAAGAGGATTTAATCACTCAAAATCAAGAGTCAACTGAAACTAATAATGAAATTAATCATCCTAATAAAAAGATTAAACTTTTAAAAGATCATACTATATAAAATATACTAGGAGATATGAAATCTGTTGTTACAAATAGAAATCAACTAAGTAAAATAAGCAATGTAGCCTTTATATCAACTATTGAACCCAAAAATCCAAAAGAAGCACCAACTGATGATTCATGGATTTTGGTTATGCAAGAAAAACTAAATCAATTTACTAGAAATGATATTTGAGAACTTGTTCCTAGACCTGAAAATAAAACTATAATTGGAATTAAATGGGTTTATAAAAATAAAATGAATGAACAAGGAGAGGTTGTTAGAAATAAAGCCTGGTTAGTCGCTAAAAGTTATTGTCAAGAAGAAGGAATAGATTTTGATGAAACTTTTGCTCCCGTAGCAAGATTAGAAGCCATTAGGATTCTACTTGCTTTCCCAAATCATAATAATTTCAAATTATTTCAAATGGATGTTAAAAGTGTCATTTTAAATGGATTTGTAAAAGAGGAAGTATATGTTGAACAACCACCACTTTTTGAAAATGAAAAATTACCGAATCATGTTTACAAACTTAAGAAAGCTCTATATGGTCTAAAACAAGATCCTAGATCCTGGTATAATAGACTAAGATCTTACTTATTACAATCAAACTTTGAAATTGGCAAAGTAGATAATACTATTTTTATTAAAAGAAATAAAAATGATATTCAACTAGTACAAGTTTACGTAGATGATATCATTTTTGGATCAACTAATTTTGAAATAAATAAAGAATTTTCTGAAATAATGACAAAAGAGTTTGAGATGAGTCATATGGGTGAATTAAACTTCTTTCTAGGATTACAAATAAAACAATTAGATAATGGTATCTTTATCGGTCAAGAAAAATATGCTAAAGACCTAGTTAGTAAATTTGGTTTGACTACTGCAAGTGGAAAACCCACTCCCATGGCAACCAATGAGTACCTAAGTAAAGAAGATCTCTCAAAAGATGTAGATCAAAAATTATATAGATGATTGATTGGATCGCTTTTCTATATCACTGCTAGTAGACCTAATATCATGCATAGTGTTTGTCTCTGTGCATGATATCAATCCTAACCTAAAGAGACCCACTTAAAAGCTGTAAAACGTATCATAAGATATGTTAAACACACCCTTGATTATGACTTATTTTATCCTAAAAATGATTCTTTTGAATTAATATCTTGTTGTGATGCTGATTATGCTGGTTGTAAATCAGACCTAAAAAGTACAAGCAGAACTTGTCACTTTTTGGGGCATTCTTTGATTTTTTGGTTTAATAAAAAGAAAAATACAGTTTCTTTATCAACAAACGAAGCAGAGTATATTTCTGCTGCTTTTGCTTGTTCTCAAGTAATATATATGCAACAAACTTTAAAAGATTTTGGCTTAAATATCTCAAAATCACCAATATATTATGATAATACTAGTGAAATAAATTTATCCAAAAATCCTACTCATCATGCTCGAATTAAACATGTTGATATCAGACATCATTTTCTCAGAGATAATATAAGTAAGGAAGTAATTACTCTTGATTATATCAATTCCGAGAACCAAATTGCTGATATCTTAACAGAACCCTTAAATGAATCCATATTTACTAAATTAAGAAGAGAATTAGGTATTTGTTCAATAACTGAAATATAGAATATAAATAACAAAGTATAATTAAAAAATAAAATTAAAATAAATAAAATAGTACAAATATAGGTACCATGTCGACAATCCTTCCTTACCCCTGTCGACATATAACGATTTTTTTTTGAAATTTTCCCAACAAATTCAAAAAAGTGGTTATATATTCTTCTTATTTCGAAATTTTGTTCATTCTTTTTGTCCTTTCTCTGATCTATCTTCTGAAAATAATTAAACAATGGCCTCCTCCTCCAAATCAAATAAAAATTCAACCTTTTCGTTCCCTTCTCCTTCTACTGGACCATTTCAACGAACTATGCTTGCACGAGTGTTAAAAATGGAGGATTCCTTGAAGGATGCACTGCAAATAATGACTGAAATTCAAGTAGTGCAACTCAGAATGGCCAAAGAATAAGAATGGCAAGGCAAAATTCTTAGAAACTTACAAAAGTTTCTAATGGACAATCACGCCAATCCC
Source organism: Allium cepa (assembly GCA_030765085.1). Taxonomy (NCBI): domain Eukaryota; kingdom Viridiplantae; phylum Streptophyta; class Magnoliopsida; order Asparagales; family Amaryllidaceae; genus Allium; species Allium cepa. Next base: position 518,219,124 of record CM060941.1, read on the forward strand.
ATCTTGATTGATGGAGATCTTCAGGAGATCAAGTGCAAGAGGACAGCGAGGAAGAAGAAGAAGCCCTCATGGAAGAAGAGTGCGCTGAAGATGATGACAAAGTTGTTTACGTTGGCGAAGTGTGCTTTAACAAGGATGGAAATCTAGTCGAACAATGTGGAAATTTCAGTTTCCACTACCCAAATTGTTCAGTTCATAGATCTCCCACTTTCATGGATATACATTAGTTTCTTTTCTCTCTTTCTTATCGTTATATGATTTTACTTATGTTTTCTACGCAAATGTAAATATAACAATATATAATTAATAAATGATTTATTTCTTATATTATCACTATTATAAGTATTATCATGTATGGATCCTTAGTTAGGGCATTTAGTTATTAAGAACTAAGTTTTAGTTTTAGAATTAAGTCTTGATTATTTATGATAACACAATCATCACATGTCATATAGTATTAGTTTTAGGGGGAGTTATATAGTTTGGAGTTAGTTTTTGTTGATGACAAAGGGGGATAAGTATAAAATAGGATAGTTAAGCATAGATTAAGGGGGAGTTATTAGTTTTAGGGGGAGTTATTAGGATAGAAGTAATATTTTATAAACAAAGGTTGTCATCATCAAAAAGGGGGAGATTGTTAGTCCTGGAAAAGATGGTTTTGATGACAACAACCTTAAATAAGATTATAAAATATTAGTACTAACATTATAGTACAGATATATATGTATATGCAGGATTTAACCATGTAGGTACCGAAGAATGAAGACTGTACAGTATAGAGATTCAAGACCGAAGATATCAAGATTGAAGGCTCATGAGTATCAAGATTATCAAGAGTCCAAGATTCCAATAATAAGTAATTTAAGTAGGAATTTTTTTAAAACTCCTAGAAAAACACCTACATTTTAAAATCCATTTTATTCATGGAATAGAATCCACTTCGAGCCCGTTAAAGGGATGGAACCCTAAGTAGGATGGAACCTACGAAAAATCTAGTGGAACATTGTTTTGTATCCACTAACTTTTATTCAAATGTTTTACAAAATTATATCTTGTTTTCAAAATGATTTCAAAACCTTCCTTTTAAAAGAATCAAAAACATCTATCTTGGTTTTAAAATAATTTTAGCCTCAAAATTATCTTTATTTTCAAAATCAAATTATCCTTGGTTTTAAACTATCTTTTAATTATAATATATTTAACTTTTAATATTTATACTTAGATTTAAATATAAAATTATGGTAAAATTATATATATTACTCTCTATACTTATTTATGTATTTTAACTATAGTTAAGTAATCTATAAAGTTTAAAATAGTTTTAATACAAGATAGAAGTTATTTTCAAAGAAAAACAAATTACCAAAAATTACTTAGGCTTGTCGACAACCCCTAGGGACCCTTGTCGACAAGGTGGCAGTTTATTTCAAAATTTTGAATTTCAACGGAAGTGTCTATTCATCGTATCCTTTCACGAATGCACATGGCTGTCATTCTACTATAAATAGGGGCCGTTTTAAACGAATTTACATACATATTTTCTCTGATTTCACTCCTCTTCTTCTTCCATATTTCTTTATATATATTCTTACCATTACTCTGCCAAAATCAACATTGAATCTAACTAAATCATTTCTGGTTTGTTTCTCTATCACTATCTCAATAAGATCCCTGTGCTATTTAGAGTTATAGGCTTCTTTGTAATTATGAGTGAGAAAAGGTGTGATTGTAGCCTGTGAAATCAATCAAGCGACAAAAGGTGTGATTGTAGCCTGAAAAATCAATCGGGTGAACTTGTTGCCCTTAAAATCAAGTATCTCTATCCAGAGGACTACTGTGAATCTGGAGTGGTGTACCTCGTGGCCTTGAAATCGAGAGTGTAATTGTAAGAATTGATTTTGGAAGGAAATCCATACTTGTGTGCGAGACTGGATGTAGGGTAACTCTAAACCAGTATAAAATCCGGTATGTTCTTTCCTTTATTGCTTTTACTTTATTTCTGCATCTGCGTTTGATTCTATGATCATATCTGTGTCTGAATACTGCATACATTTGTGTTCAAATTAATATAAACCCAAAAAGAATTAGTAATTCCTTAAAACACTATTCACCCTCCTCTAGTGCTAATTCTAGTCTTAAGTTCCGTAATCCGCATTTCTCATAGCCATCACCTTCTACGTTGCGGATTAAAACATAGCTCTCAATCCTCTCCAAAATTTTGAAATATGTTTCAAATTGAAACAATACTATTCGATAGTTAGAGGTCGGTGATTCCAGACTTGCTATTTGATGAATCAAGAACAGTAAAAGGAAGGAAAGTCATTGCTTCAACATGGATTCAAATGCAACGTTAAATTGGTAACTTTAATTCATATTATAGTAATTAAATTATATTTATGATCTTATAATGAGAAATTTCATATTTGTTTAAATATATTACTATTATATGTTTAGTTAGGTGAGATTTTGTAAGTAGATGTAGTTGTCACAAATCAGTTTGGTTATGTGCATAATTTGTTTATTATACTATTTGATTTATGAATAGATAAATGCTGTTTACGGTACAAAATCAAAAAGTTTCATTAATAATTGTATTATATATATTTATTAATAAATTCATATATATATATATATATATATATATATATATATTAGTGTATTTTTCTCTTTCATAATAGCATATATAAGATATATATATATATATATATATGATTTAAATTTTTTAATGCACTTATTTATATACAATATGAATTAAAAAATTTGAAAATTAATTATCATACATATATTCATATTTTTAAATTAACATTTAATGAATTTTGAATTATTTTTTATATATAAAATAATTATTACCTCAAAAATTCAATTATATATTTAAAAAATATATTATATCATTATAGAAATGTACATAAAAAATTTAGGATTTTTTCCATAAATTTTATTATTTTTAATAATTAATATTATTTTAAAAAAATTGTTTATGATTTATTAAAAATAATAATTTAATTGAAAAATTCTTTATAATTTTTATTAACCTTTCATTCATGATCTTAGAATTTCTAAAATTTTGAAATTTGAATTTTTAACAATATATTATTTTATATTAAATAGTTATTGACAAAATCAATGTATTTGTTTTATAAAAATAATATTTCAACTTTGAAAAATCTTCAGATTTTTTCTAAATTCTATTTTATGATCCTAGATTTTTAAAATTATAAAATTTGAATTTTTAGAAATAGATTATTATATGTTAATTATTTATGGATGAAAACATTATTTTATTCATAATATATACAAACTAAAATACTAAAATTATTATATTTGCGAAACTATGTTAATTTTGAAATATAAATAATTTTTAATAATTGTACCCTCTCTTTATATATATATATATAAACGTTTTCTGTTCATATATTATATATAGTATATTTATACATACATGTGTGTGTGTTGTAACACGTATACATGCGTATATTTGGTCAACATACATGATATACAAAATGAGCTAATATGTCTGTTGCGATGAAAATTTCAACATCTACGTATGGGCATATTATACCTTTAACAGATTATTATGTTACACATGCACTCACACATATATGTATATGATACATTTATTATAATTAAATCAAATAAAATTAATTTCATATCTTAATATATTTGAATTTAAGTATAATAAATTATTTTATTTAAATAAAATTTATAAATGTTCTAATTTAATTAGACTTCATAAGCCCATTAAGATCCAATAGAGTAAAATTTTTGAAATTCACCCATAACATCCGCTGTGGGCTGGTCCAGTTCCAACACGAATGAACTAACTTCATCGAAATATTATACTTCACAAATTATGACTGTTCACCATATAACATTTATATGTGAAAGTACATGGATCAAAAATCCATAGTCTTGAATTGCATTTAGAGTTCAAAAACTCACAAAATGCAATACACAGTCCAAACCAAATAAACATATAAGTGACCAACTTACGAATATATTAAGTGGTTGAAATTAGACACTTGCCTGTGTATAGAAACATTATATAACATGCAATTTGAATTATTATTAAGTATATATTATATTTCTATTTGTCAACTTTAAATTTAGTTTTTTTATATATGTTAATTGACAAACATTTTATCAATCATATTAAATGCACAAATTTATCATTGTAGATATTTTTAACATTATATAGCATATGTTCTTACAATATTAGAAAGGTTTAATGTTACCATTTTATTTTTCTAATAAGGCTCCCAACTAGTCTTTTATGTTTCTCCAAATCCTAAGATGAAATATAAAAGTCTTACAACTTCACTAGTGGGTGTTAGGACTCTTTTGTTTTGGTATTCTGACCTTAAGTTTGCTCAACAAATCATAGCCCGAAAAACGATGGATAGCTCCCTATCGGTTGTATCACATACAACTCCTAACCCATTTTTCCTTATTCTAATCTCATTTTGACCTTGAGTTTGCTCAACAAATCGAAAGAGGTTATTCACTCATACCTACCGTATCATGATGGCCTAAGTATAGTACATGTACTTTGAGTTTGCTCAACAAATACATATAGTTATCTTACCTCATTTGTTCAATATATTAATAATACTACGCATAACACCCTAGCTTGAGTTTTCCCAACAACTAAGGAGTACGTAAGTAAATTATTAATATATATGGTAGATGACAACATTATATTGAAGATTCATAATCTTCAATATATATATATATTGAGTGATATCGACTTATAGAATAATATATTTCTTATGAAATACTCCAGCGATTCAAGCATCAAACATATCAAGAATCACAGTATATGTACATTTACATATGTATTTATATCTCAAGTCTATTTGGGTTTCTTTAATATTCCACATTTAGTTCATACACATATCATATAAGTTTTATTGTTATATAACCTTTACATTTTACATTACTTATATGGCAGTCTTACTATAATATATCATTAATTAAATCTTATCTAGTTAATTTTAATCAACTAACTCTTTAATTAATTTTAAATTAGTATTCCAATATAACTTTTATATTGGACATATTTACTATAACATTCATAGTGTATACTATAACCTTTATAGTGTAACACGCATATATCATATATATGTTTATTTTATTTAATTAATTAACCTTTAATTAATCTATTCAATTAAACAATTTTTGTTAAAATTTATTAAACTCAAAATTTATCTTGTATACATACATGTATAGGTATGTTATCTTAAACATTTTAAAATAATATAACATATATCAACGTATATAATACATGCATGTATGCATTAATTAATTAACATGTTTAATTAATTTATTTTAATAATCTTATTAATAAATTTTGAATTTGAAATTATTATATAAATATGTTTAAATTTTTTGAAAATATCATTATCCTTTCAAACATTTTGGAAACTTACATAGTGTATAATTTTTATAATAAACATGTTTTATTTTAAATTTAACTATTAAATTTAAAATCTTTAACATTAATTTTCAAAACGAATTTGAAAATTAGTCCAAGCCCAAATTAAGTTGGGCCTTTTCTATTTGGGTAACCTTTGGGCTCACTTCACCTTTCGGGCTAGGCCAATAACCAGGTAGGACAGGGTGCTTGACTACCCAATTCCAATCCTAGACATTACCTTTCTAGACACCGTACTAAGTAGGCAAGCTTAATCAGTTAGCCCTAATATGACTATTTTAGACTGTATAGGCTATTGGGCTCCGATACCATTGTTGGAACTGGACCAACCCACAGCGGAAGTTATGGACGAAATTTAAAATTTTACCCTGTTGGATCTTTATGGGCCTATGAAGTCTAACTGAATTAGAACATTTTTAAATTTTATTTAATAAAATCATTTATTTTATTTGAATTCAATTACATTAAGATATGAAATTAATGCTATTTGATTTAGTTTATACATAAATGTATCATATACATATATGTATGAGTGCATGTATAACATAATAATCTGTGAAATGTATAATATGCCCATACGTAGATGTTGGGATTTGAATCGCAACAGACATATTAGCTCATTTTGTATGTCATGTATGTTGTCCAAATATGTGCATGTATATGTATTACGAAATACACACACACCATAGATATGTATGTATGAATATATTACATATCATATATGACATATATTACATATCATATATGACATATATTACATATCATATATGAACATAAAACATATATATATATATATATAGAAAGAAGAGAACAATTATTAAAAATTATTTATAATTCAAAATTAATTTATTTTTGCAAACATAATAATTTTAGTACTTTAATTTGTATATTATGAATAAAATAATGTTTTCATCCATAAATAATTAACACAAAATAATTATTGATGAAAATTCAAATCTTACAATTTTCGAAAATCTAGGATTCTAAAATAGAGCTTATAATAAATCTGGAGATATTTCAAAGTTGAAATATTATTTTTAAAAACAAATACATTGATTTCAAAAATAATTATTTAATATAAAATAATATATTATTAAAAAATTCAAAATTCAAAATTTTTGAAATTCTAGGATCATGAAAGAAAGGTTAAGAAAAATTTTGAAGAATTTTTCGATTAAATTATTATTTTGAAAAAATCATAAATAGTTTTTCCTAAATAATATTAATTATTAAAAATAATAAACGTTATTGAAATATTCCTAAATTTTTTCTATACCTTTCTGAAATTATATAATATTTTTAAAAATATAAAATTTAATTTATAATGTAATAATTATTTTATATATTATAAAAAACTAAAAAATTCAATAAATGTTAATTTAAAAAATATGAACATATGTATGATAATTAATTTTTGAATTTGTAAATTCATATTATATATAAATAAGTGTACTAAATTTTTTAAATCATATATATATATATATATATATGAATTTATTAATAAATATATATAAAAAAATTAATGATAAAAATTGATTTTGTACAGTAAACAACATTTATCAATACATAAATTAAATAGTGTAATAAACAAATTATGCACATAACCAAATTGATTTGTGACAATTACATCTACTTACAAAAATCTCATTTAACTAAACATATAGTAACAACATATTTAAACATATATGAAATTTCTCATTATAGGATCATAGAATATAATTTAATTATTGTAATATAAATTAAAACTACCAATTTAATGATGCTTTTGAATCCACATTGAAGCAATGACTTTCCTTCCTTTTGATGTTCTTGATTCATCAAATAGCAAGTCTGGAATCTCCGACCTCTAACTATCGAATAGTATTATTTTAATTTGAAATATGTTTGAGAATTTTGGAGTGGATTGAGAGCTATGTTTTAACCAGCAATGTAAAAGGTAATGACGCCAGAAAAGTTCTTTTAAAAAAAATTATTTTAGAGATACATACATACATATATATATATGTGTGTGTGTATGTGTGTGTGTATAGGGTTGTATTAGAGAGAAACAAGGAAAACATTTTTACCCACTCTCACTTGATCTCAAACCATTATCTCTATGTTTTAGCCACCCCTAGACCATTCCTAAACTGGCAGCCCTAATGATGGGACTTAAATCCATCTAAGCCCAAGCCAAAATACTATGCGATTAAATATAATTTAATCGCATGGCGATATTGTATATCAATCTATGTATTTATAACTTTTATATATATAACATTATTTATTTCTCAAATCATATTCAAATTTTATAATTAATATTAATTAATTTATAACAATTATAAACTAATTAAATCATTCGGTCTTAAGAGAATTCATCATTTCGTCTGTGTAACTCTCGGGTGTAAATTTGGTCAGCGATTAACATTGAACTATTCTAATGTTAACGTTTACATGTCATTTAGCAGGTGGTGTGACATTATGGCCAAATTTATCGCTTACTCATTTTCGGTAAAATTCAATTTTAATTTAATAAGCATTACCCGGTTGTGATATTTGTTTACGCCAATCTTTGTCCAAACTATATCACTTTGGACATATGGAATTTGGTAATGGTCAAAATTCCAACCTCATCCACATTCAGCTTTATAGTCCAAATACAAAGTTCTTGGTTCAGTAACAACAATTATTATTAACCGAAATGCTCTGGACAGAGACTTTGACTTTGAGTTGACCGTGATACTAACCGTATATAATTAAGGAGACATGTATTATTTTTTGTTCGGTATCAGTTTTTGGTACAACTGGTATCAGTTTCAGGAATGTAAAAATGTGGTATTAGTTTTCGTATGCAATTAGTATCAGTTTCATGTATTACAAATTAAGCTATTGGTTTTTGCTTACTTTTAATATCAGTTTCATGTATAAACAATTAAGGTATCATTTTTTGTATGCTATTAGTGTCATTATTACATGGTAATTTTTATTTTATTTCTATTTGTGAAGTGTCTGGAATGATTTGTTTGCTGAGTTATCTAGTGCCGAATTATAAGAAGAACTATGAGCTTAGATGTCAATATATAATGTAAATAATGTTATTGTAAGGAATTCGCAACTCAACATATGATGTAGAAGTGTAGATTGTTGTTTGGCATAGTGATGTTGTCAAATTATATCGAACAGCTACTAGATATCATTTTTGCATATATGTAGGTACCATTTTTGTTGGAAATAACATTTAAAATAATTTATAAAATAACCAAGTATGAATTTGAATCACAGCTATATGTTTGCACTGTTTTGGTATCACTTCTGTCGTACATGACAATGAACTAAATAATTAAATTTATAGCACATTATATTACATCAAACGGCTACTGGGTATCATTTTTGCATATACGTAGGTATCAGTTTTATGGTAAATAATGTTTAAAATAATATGTAAAATAACGAAGCATGGATTCAAATCAAACAACTACTACATATGAGTTTGCACTGTTTTGGTATTACTTTTGTCATACATTACAGTAAATTGAACAAAATTTATATAAAATCATATTATATCGAACAGTTATTGGGTATCATTTTTGCATATACTTAGGTATCATTTTTTTTGTAAATAACGTTTACAATAATTTATAAAATAACCATGCTTGAATTATAACCAAACAATTAATAGGTCTGAGTTTTAACTGTTTTGATATCACTTTTTTCACACATATCAGTGAACTAAATAATTAAATACAAATAGTTCAAGTACAAGCAAGAATAAGAAATTCTTTCAAATGCAGATGTCCTATTAAAGTTGAATTCCGATATATTTCTATAGCAAAAGAAAGAAAATACAAATGGTACAAGCAATAATTAGAGACTCGGTTCAAGTAATAGGCAAATAGAAATAGGGTTTCCCTTTGAGGTTTTGGAACATTTTAAACTAGGGTTTCAGTTTGTGCAAGGTTTTCATTTTCCATAGTTGTGCATTGTTGTTCTATTTGAGGCTGAGATAGGATTTCGTAATTGTTGATGAATTTTGTGTTGCTGTTCATTTTCAGACTGAACTAAGATTTCGCGATTTTGGGGATTGTCGATGAATTTCGTGTTGCTATATATTGGTGATTGATGTTTGTGCCTTTGTTGGAGATGATTTGCTTCTTGTTTCAATTGCCATGGTTACGGTGAGTTTAAGTTTGCGATTGAAAAGGGAGGAGGAGCTGAAAAATGAAAATGACGATTCAATGGAATGAAACAGAAAAGTAGAAGGATGATTTAAGTTACGAATGGACTTTGGACCTGTTGTTGAAACAAAACAAAAATGCGCGTGTCCTTAACCTAATTTTTGAAAATAATTTGTTCTTTGAATTTTTTCCCCCAATGGTAATATAAGATTTTCATCAAAACAACTTTACTTGTTAAAACACTATTAATAATAAAAAATTATCAAACACATTGGAGTATTATAAAGAATTTTAAATTTTAACAAAAATATATATAAGAAACACGTACAAAAGTATGCATACAAATAATGTATTTTAAAGCTAAAAGTAGATAAATATGAAAGACGTTACATAAAAACAATATAAATGTACTTATCATCAAATGCTACTAATCTGTAACAAAGAAGCTACGAAGCAAAACTTAACATCACTCTGGTCCTACCCACATTTTACGCCAATTACAATCCCCTTCTTCCAGATAAAAGTTCACGATGAAGAATATAATTAATGAAAAGACTTAAAACAACTTAGTTAGGTGCACAATTTTTAGGTCACTACTCACTAATCAAACACATAATGTTCTATTCAACAATATTGGACACTTTTTTCTACAACGGAACTATGACCCTCTGTTAAAACAATAATATTCCATGAATACAACATTATCTCAACTAATATTCTATATTCTCCATGGTGATATTGATGCGCTGATGGAATGCTCCATAAATAGATACTTGCTCACTAGCCATTTCTCAGTTATGTAATTCAGTCAATATATTAATTGTGAAAAGAAAATGTGTATATCGGCATGTATTGAATGGAAACAATAACTTTAGTAGCTAGCTCTCTGTCTCATCCATTTTGTTGCAGACCACTTCTCCCCTTTAAGCACTGCACATCCTCCATGTAGACTCTTCGGATCTGACTGACCATTTAGTCCCTACAAATTAATTTGTTCAAATATTGCACACTAAGTTTGCTTCAAATATATAAACATAACACAAACGGCATGTGCGTAAAAACTAAAATATATTCGTTCTAGCTGCAACAAATTTCAGATATAAGCTCGGTAGGAAAAACTTATCGCTAAAATACACTTCTCTAAAATCTTATTACAAAAATAGACCTGGTTACAAGGTCAACCTTTAATACATGCACACTTTGTAGAACTACTTTTTTCAAGAAAATATGTACACGTGCACTTTAAAGTGAGCATGTACATATTCTGACTTGGCCGAACCTATTTTTGTAATAAGTTCTCAACAGGGCATATTTTCGCAACAAGTATTTTCACTGAACCTATATTTAAAATTTATCCTTCTAGCTACGTTTTCTAGTTAAGACAAAATATAAGAACCAAAAATACAAGAGATATGCAAGAAATAACAGACCATGCTCCAAAACAGAACTGCATCTCCTTTGTTTGGTTTAACACACAATCCTTTTACCATCTTCCCTCCACAACTACACTCTTCGTTCCCAGCCTAACAAACAATCTACACGATTAGTAAAATGGAAGAATGTGTGTGTATTATAATAGTTGAGTAGCCTACTGCAGGATATGCATATGTTATATAATAGCAAATCTCAACAATCTTTTAAATGAAGCATCTTTTATTTTCTTTGTAGAATAGAAAGAGAAGGAGAATACAAAAATATAATTGAAAGTTCATAAAAGGTAACCGACAGATACGTTGAAATTAGATGATTTTAATTATCGTCAGTGGAGATGACGATGATCATTATTTTAGGTGCTAAAAATGTTTTATGAACTTTGATGGCTTGATATACCAAAAACTTACCATCAAATACGCAGTAAACCAAGGTATCAAAACTCTGTAATGTAACTATTTTGAACGTCTGCCTAAAAGACATAATAGAGACATACATCATTTGATGTTTGTATAGCTCATCATTAGAGCTTCTAAATTAATTTTTCAGCATCAGTTGCCAATTGATAATGACATGGGTCGAGTCAATTCAGAATATCGGACGATAACAATTATTTTGCAAACATACCATTGGGAAGTGTGTTTCACCTCCTTCAACATTATCACTTAAGTACATAAGCATTGTTGCTACTCTTTGGCCTCCTCGCTTCAAATTAAACTGCATCAACATCATGAGTAATATTAGATTATATAGCCTTCAGAAATTCCTCGTTATCTTTCTACATATGAAGGCAAACATCAGTATAATTAAATAGAATGGCTTACGGTGTCAGAAAAATAGTCATGGTGTGGTCTGTAATACTGATTGGCCTCATACCTGCATATGTATCAATAATCAGTATAATGTAACCGGTATCTTTTGAATAAGAAAGAGACCAGATAAAATTATACCGCAGAATTTGAATAAGCTCGCCATTCTCAGAAGGAACTTGAGAGAAAACAGCAATTCTCTTTTCAATTGCCTGTATGATGTTGATCACTCACAGCTTGATAATAAGTATTAAGAATCATAAGTTTAAGCAAAAAATGCTTTAATATCAAGTTCATAATCACAAAATTGGGTAAAATATTAGTTACTTTATTTAATTGAGGAAATTAGGTTCCAAACTTCTAGATATTGTTACCCAGAACATAGACTGACCTGTATCAATGGATATTTTCTTTCCGAGGAACTTAAAAACATACCAGAACTTGTCCGAACTTCACTCTTAATTCCCTGGAATAATTAATATATGTGAAATATAGAGTTAGTATAAGTGACCAGTCAGATATTACATCATTCGATTGATTACCCATAGCATAAGACTGAATTCATGGTTCCAGACCATTCAAAATATAGAAAAGGAGACATAAAATTTCAAACAAAACAAACGTTGGTCTGAATTGAAGCAAAAAAGAGGAAATATACTATTTAAGCCTCTAAATTACCCATTTTCAAATCCAACTCATTGATTTCAGACTTGCCTTTCCAGTTTTTGTGTCCACAACGGTAGAAATTTGAAGTCGAGGTTTGGCAATTGCTCGTAGATAATCACACTCCTGCAAATTTTCACAATCTATAGAACTGAACAAACTTGTAAATCAGTCAGAAGCCTGATCAGAATAGTTCTTAAGAAGAAATAAGAGAAAAGGAAAGCCATCCAGAATCATGTGTATTTTTCTCACCAGTTCAATCGAAAATCAACGCATCACACAATATTTATTTTGTTTGATTTTTTCTTTGTCCAATCACTTATTGATTAGACACGTTTGATGATTTAATAATTATTTCAGTTTGTTCGCTTTCTTATTAAAAAAAAAAAATCCTATTACCTAGCCTCCAATGTCTTGGAATTTCAGGGACATTTTCAGGCCAATTTTACTTCATGTTACAATTTACCCTGATGTTACTCATGCTATGTTATTATAAATCCAAATGAAAAGTATGTATAGTTGATTTGTTAAACAACGGAATCCTTCATTCATTTAGAAGGTTGCATATAGCTTTCTACAGTGAAGCATAATTTCATGTTTCTTGTGCTTGGTTAGGAATTGTAAACTGATATGTTTATCATATTTCTTATGTGGAAAAGCAAAACTAAAAGAAATTATTCTACAGACTAAGACACTGTGCGGTTAAACACTTAGCGAATATGGAGTGGTTGAGGTGCAAAAGGCTATGGCAGATTATAACGGAGATGGAAAAAAAAACACTATATTGCAGATAAAATCCAGTTTCAAAAATTGATTATCAGTCTCACATCAATATTGTAGAAGAAAGAAACACCGTTTACTCTTACATAACAAAACTTAGAATGCTTTGATCCATGCAGTTCAGCCTTAGGGAATATAAATAGCGTTTAACTTATGTTGAGCACTTGGGTCTCAAACTTGGGCATATACCTAACTTTATAATTTGGTTTAAAAGAGAAATAGTCAAATTAACTTTCTATATTAAAACTGCTAAAGTAGGTACTATAAAACTTTTGTTTAGCAGGTCTAGTGGTAAATAGTGGGACTTTAAACAGATCCAGCACTATTTAATTATGTTAAATTGTAAAAACGTAGCAATTAAATAGCGTTATGCGTTTTAGTGGGGTTTTAACTACATAGCTAAGGCTGTAAATTTAAAATGATGTGATTGGTAACAAAATTAAAGAAAAATGTATACCTCCATACTTAGGAAATTGTGGAAAAGAATAATCCTTGGCGACCAGTTGAGTACTTCAGGTTTGACCTTAAATTCAAATAAAGATCATGTTGGTTGTGAAATATAAATAATAGTCGACTTAAACTAAGGTTAACTAATACTAAACCTAAAATTGCAATTAATTTTCATGAAATTACAAACAGCTAATATTACCCTCTGCATATAACATTTGAAAACTTAACAATCTATGATTAAACATGGGATAAACAAGATCATATTTCATGCATTGTGCTTGTTATCGATTATTTTATTTCAATAAGTACTTTGTCATGATTGCCAATATATCTTCAAATATGAATGTTTGTACACAAGTACGTTTCCTTTAAATTCTAGGTGTAAGTTCTCAAATATGAAATAATGATATTCAAGTCTTGAGAGTAAATAAACCAGGTACAACAACTATGTATTTTTCAGATTCTAAGAAATATTTCCACATATTAAACTATGTCATTCCAATTTCAGAGTACATTGATTGTATGCCCTTTTTTTTCTGCCAAACACATTTAATTAAGTCAGTCAGAATATAATTTTTATCTGAGAATTGACTGGTATTCAAAGTGAAAAGAAAACAGATATACAAATCCAAGTCGAAGTTCAGCTGCTTCTTTGTCGTTTCCCCAATGAGAAGTACCTGCAATAAATTGACAATGTAAGGAACTTCAGCTCTAATTGCTGCAAAAAGCTTCCTACTTTTCAGAGGTTGCACAGTAGTTTATTTAGAGATAAAAGAAGTGCGTAGACTAAGCTGATTAAATACATTGCATGCTTACAAATATAGCGATCAAGGATTAATTAATTAATAAAATTATGGAAACATATTTTGCATGAAGCCACTAGTAAAAGTCTCTAAAAAAACGAATGAAGTCAATAACATAAGCGGTGGGGGAATATGCACCAGAAGCTTTCTCCAGTCGATTAATAAATGCCAACTGTAACAATGAACCTGCATGAATTAAATCCATGGATTAAATATTGTCAAACAACAAAACCCACTTCACGAAATGAAGAAGTTAATCTGCTATAGAATATTAGAAGTCTGCTTCTCATGAAAATTCCTACTACATGACTTAAGAACAATTTATTCTCCAGTTAGTTAAAACCATTAATTCTAATAATCTTTGGCTGATCAGCTCAATAAATGTTGCCATTCGTTCTATGATACAAATGAGTATCAGTGTGATTTCGATTAAAGTCCATGCACTATGCAGCACATATATGATATGAGATTCAACATGGTAAGATGATGATATGTTGCTACTGCAGTCTGCACGGATTTAGAAATTTGTGTGATATATAAGGTGCTATAGACTAATGGAACACATTGGAAAATCTGTGGATTTCCAATCAACAGATGGAAAGGAAATATGAACAAAACTAATGTGAAATTGCATATGTAACACCTCAATTTTCCAGCTTATTATCATATTATTATTTCAACGTATTTTATTATTTATATGTCGTGGATATCAAGTTAAGTAGTATAGTAGGTGAATTATTGAGTATCGCTCAGATTTTGGAGTGAAGATCGCTGAATTATTGAGCATTGCTTGTATTTTCGAATGACTTGTTTCGTCGATGCAGGATTTCTCGTGCCATTGTTGCGTTGTTAAGTCGTGAGACCTAGTAACAATCGACTCTTATGGTAAGTTGTGGAGCGACGGATGTAAATGATGGTTTTGGTTCGTGTTGTGGTGTATGCCATTTATATGTATGATGTGCACATGTATGCTAGTGTTGTATAAGTATCATAGCACTTAGTTTATTTGTGATGTTTGAGAACTCGTGAGTAGCTCCGCTGACCGCATAGTGATGGTACTTACTGTACGTGTCACACTGGGACTTGTGAGTATTATGGTTCTTATGTAATGATATGTGATCAATGTTTAACAGTAGAAATGGTTGCGAGATAGAATATTTGCATAGTTGCTAGAACTCTAATGATGAATGGTATGTGATGTTCATGTGTTAAAAGTATCTACACAATAGTGTGTGGTCCCGTGATCAATCATATGTGGTGTCCTAAGTGACTTCTATCCACGATTGGAAGCAAGACCGAAGGTGTCGGTCGGATGTTATTATGTGTTGCTTTGGATGTTTGTTTGTGCATATGTTATACGTTATCATCACATAAACATGTTTAAGCAAAAGTACTCATATGTAAACCCTTCTACATTTCATGAGATTACATGGGTTTGGGACAATACTGGGTGAGCTACTACAGAGGAGTTACGATGAGGCTGAACTCGTAGAGTTGCACCGACGAGACCTATGTAAGATCAGATATTTTTAGGATGTTGTTTGCCAATCATTGTGATGTAAGTAACTTGAGCAAAAGAAGTGCATATGGTTCTTAGTGAGGCCATGTGGATTGGTGTACGAGCGAAGAGACCATAGACACTGGGAGAGTAGATCGATGTCGGGATAATGTTCCAAGTCGTGACTTACCAAACCCATAAGTCACAGGTCAAAAGGTCTACACATGGGCCAACAAGTGAAGAATCTTGACAGGTGTGAAGCTTTGGACTGAGTGAGGATGCACTATTAAAGTTTGTGATATTTAAAATACACGAGTAAATAGATCTCTCCTCTTAATATAAGTACCGAGTCAACCTACGTAGATTAATAGCGATCCTTGAAAACAAAAAAGTGAAATATACAAGCTATCAGCGATCTTTGGAAATTAAAGAGTGAAGTAAGGATGCTAACATGTGATAGCGGCAAACAATATATTGTGTAGGAGTGACATGAGCTTGAGCTGTATAAAGAATGAAACCCTTCACCCGATCATTATACTGTATGTAGGTTGCATGATAGAGCCAAGTAGAACCATATTGTATCGTATGTACTATGTGCTTACTGTTGATATACATGTGGGTGAGATGAGCTAAGTACAATAGACTTGTATTAATCTCACTATGTTGAAGAGTAGATACAAGTGCGAGTTATATTACTCATATGATTGCTATGGATGTCTACACGTGTGAGGAAATCCATTCCAAACTATCATTGTGGTCCCATTTGTGTCGTTATTATTTACTTGCATGTTTATATATCACATTTGGGATGTTGATTCAATAACTATAGACTTGTATTTCCAACCCATTTGTTATATTCAACTCTCGACTACACACATGAGTAGATCGAGAGCATAGATTATTTAGAGATGTGATAACTATTCGAGAAGCACGTACGAGGCATCAAGCTAGTGTTTTGTAGTGTGGTATAGTTCTACTTCATATGTGTACAGCGGAATCGTTATATATATAGTAAGTAGTAGTAGTCATATCATTTGTTAAGTAGACCATGCACTTGTATCAAAAGTATATGATGGGTTATATTTTCCATATTTCAAGGTTGCATAATTAGGGTAAATAGCAATTTAGAGCCGTGGGAAAATCTACGTGACAATATTTTGTATCAAGAGTGATTACTTATGTACACTTGTAAGCATACCAATATTAGCCAAAGGTACTTGAATGACGGATCCATCAGTTTAATGCTACATTCTTTGTATTTCCGAATGGTTAACTCCCTCTAATAGCAAAGATATAGGAGGATGTTACATCTTAAAACCTTCGTATTGAATTTGGACAATCCTGATAAAATTAACATAATAAATATTCCAAAACAACCATTAGAATTTGAAATTATTGGTTAAAGTGCAATATATATTTTTTTAGCTCACGTAACACTACAAAGTTCTCGTCGACGAAATAGTACGTGGACTTCAACTCCTATTCTTTCTTTAACAATGTTAATTAAAAAAAGGTTATGGAAATTCAATAGATTATGACTCTCTTATATGCATAAAACCCACGTTAACCTAACATGAACTTAACATAATACAAGAATTACCACTCAAACAATATCAAATCGCAATATTCATTTCAGGATAGCACAAGGATGCAAAGTTAAATGGAACTTCTCATCACATTATAATTTGGAAACATACGAATGACATTGTTGTTTTTGGTAAGCATTTCATTAGCACTGTATAGGGATTCATAAAATATAAGATTAAAAAATTTCTTAGGTTGCAGCTACCAGATGTGAATTTTCCACTTCCATCAAAGCCTCTAAAATAACATGTTTGAATCGGAAATACGGTCGATGAACAATGGATTGTATCGAGTGCATATCCATAATAGACCATATATAGTTAAAACCAAATCAGCTCAAGTAGTTACACATGTGCAAGGTTTTAGACATAGTATGCCTAATAGGAAAATTTCATGTTACATGTCGAAAAGTCGGCCTACGTGGATTAAGTTTGAGATATTTTTTATACTATGTATTTCTTTACTTGGTGATAATCATCACATTTCACATCTCAAAATAAAACATTCCATCATGACATTAACTAGAAATGGAAAATGAGTAATATAGCTTATAAGGTCAAAATGTTTATAATTTCTATAGGGATACAGACATAATTAATAGCTTAACCCTTTATCATTATTAGATATATGAATTTTGATAAAACAATTGTATTAAATAAGTGATGTTATTCTGTAATATAATTTTTTATTTTTTGTTCAAACCTTTAAACTTATTACGTGCTAAAACTAACATTTCAAAGTATTTTATGAAAAACTACAAGGTTAAGCTGAAGAGACACGACCTAATAGAAGTCGCTAGACGGTTACCTAGTTTGCCTCTCATAATTCGAGCCACTATTACCGACAAACATCAAATATCAACGATTGCTAAGTCTGTTATCAATAAAAAAGTTGTTATCTGAAATTCAAACTGCAAATCACATAATGACTGAAGATTAATAGCACCTCCAACAGTTTACAAATTACAAACTACGGCTACGTAATGTACATAATCGATTATGAGTGGTTCTCTCGATAGGGAGAATGCGAGAATGCTTTGAGCGTCTGTTAACCTTTGAGCGTCTATTTAACAAACGCCAGAGTCGGATGTCAGTTTAACTTGCGTCCAACTGTGCGCAACTCCCATTTTATTCAAATTAATTCTATTTAAATTCAAAAAATAAATCAAAATGCATCCAAGATCAACTAAAATAAACAGACTAAAAGTACGTATTACAGACGATGCTGATGTTGGTCCAACACATGATGTGATAGATCCTACATTGTATTTTGACGATCTTCTTATTTTGCATCAGCTACCAGAGGGTTACACACACCGTCATGATCGATCTTTAGATCTTCATGCATATTTCTGTTTATTTTTGTCACATATACATTCGTTTGCAAATACATTATATGGTGGTGATAACTATTATATATAATTTAACATGTAAGCGTCACATATAGTTGTGAGAGGTAGTGAGTATAAGTACACTGATGATTATTTTGTCACACTACCTCAGCTGATTAGAGATCTATTAGTTGCTACACCTTTCAACATGTTTATTTCGATTCCACGTGGTACACATGTCTATCGTTGTTTAATAAAGGCACTTATAGAGCGACGATGATCCACTACTAATGCTTTTAATTTTGCTTATTTGAGCTTGCATTTACACTTTTGGACTTCTATATGCTGACTGGTATCGAGATATAACGGGATGATCGTATGCATGTTCCCTTTGCTGCTAGTTTTGAATCTTTTGGCTTATATTCTCGATATTTACCGGGTTTGAATAATGTAGCATCACGAGCTATCACACTTACACAATTACAGGCTTACATTAGAGTTCATCGAGATAATGTAGATTTAACTACTATAGCTAATGCTTTTTTGTTATATCCTTTAGATTCGGTATTCTTTTTCAAACTAAAAAAGTACCATTCTTCTTGAATATCTAACTGTTGTAGTCGACCAAGATGTTATGTGACTATCAGTTGAGGTATGACTACACTTGGGACACTCTACACTGTGCTTGACTTATATTAGTCAAGTGAAGCAGATGTAGGGCATGTGGTATATTCTACCATTCTGATACTAGAGTACACGATGAACATGCACTGATACTGCTGGGAGATGCAAAGATCATAACCTATGTATTTTTTTCCTTAGATTACATCGTTGAGGTCGTGCTACACATGCTCGAAGGTTTCAGCAAGGGATGCATAATGAGGTGATGGAGGTTCGTGCACAATTAGATATGACGAGAAGATGTAACATTGTTCCTCGACCTTGAGAGGATTACATTACGATAGTTGATCTAGCCGAGGATCATTCCATCACATTATTATGAGGTTTATTAAAGCGTAGGATTTGTTTACATATGGCTATGTATCCAGTATGGTTTTTGGGCACATATGTTGGTTACAACTATATGGTGTTATATGGATTCTTCCAAAACCTTCTTCGGTTGATTACATGTTTGGTTTGAGTCATCGTATTGAATTAGCATATATAGTCGGTTTACGATGGAATGGATGGATATATGACGAGCTGTACATTATTTAAGGGCATTTTGACACTTACTGGGCTTGAGTCGCTCCATATGCATTTTTCTTACCGAATTAAGCACATGGGACAAACCCTAATCATATCGGTCCCCGCGTTACTATTGGCAAAGATCTAGTTCATCGGTCTTCTTTTGAGACTGTATCATCTTAGTTCACACGATAGCGGCTAACCGTCATCTCCATACATTTAGAATTTATGATCATTCAAGTACAGTAGCAGATCTTCCACTTCAATTCCCGGATGATAGAAGAATTCCAGGTGTGCCATCTGCTAGACTATATCAGCCACATGAGGTGTATATCATTTTTTTTAAATTAGAACCGTATGTAAAATAATATAATACAATTTATTTGTACAATATTCTCAGTATCTGGATCATGAGACGTGTCGTGGCTGCATTTGAGACCATGACACTGCAGTTTACCCATAGTTTGTTGATGCTTACCAGCAGCAAACGCATGATATGTAGCATCAAATCCAACAATACGAGGGATTATATGGGCCCCCTACATTTTGACTAGCCATAAGGTGATTTTGATGATAACAACGGCGATATTACTCTATTTTAGGTAAATTCCATCACCAAGATAGTTTATATGATCATATGTGTCATCGTTAAATGAAATATGTGTTGTCTATCAAGCGCTAAATCATTAAATAATGTTGATCACTCAACAACATTTAACATCGTTATTGGATCCAAACATACCAAAAAAGCATGTCAAATCCACAATCATATGAAGTAACTTCAAGAATTAAATTTGATTTCTGTTTTTTACCTTGATACGCTCCTTGTAGTGCTTTCGGGCAATTCGTTCATTCATAATGCATGCAGTCAATATTTTCTAACATTCCAGACACTGTGCATTGCAAGTAAATTTTCGGCGTCTGTTTGCGCAAAAAATGGGCAAACACCTCCAAGTCGTGTGATTTAGTTGATTTTATGTGATTCTTAATGATTTAGATGAGTTATGTAAATATGAAAAAAGCAGGGGGCTGAAATGTAAAAGACACGTAGATTTATAGTGGTTCGGCCAGAACGTGCCTACGTCCACTTTATATGTTATTATCTTATTTGTTTCAGATTACAAGTACAATGCTTTGTGTACAAGTATATGAAAGTAGTTTGAAAGTTCCTTCCGTGCTTGAGCTCTCAAACTTGTCTGCCATTGTTGTACCCCTGCCCCTCTATTTATAGAGTGAGGTAGGGGCAGGGGTCTTAGATGTATATAGCTGCTGGTGGGCCCGGGCTGAAGCAATCTGGACTCGCAGATATCTGGTTCGGCGAAGCTCTGGTTCGGTCTTGGTCGCCTCGGCAGTTGGACCGGTGGCGTTTGGACCGGTAGGACCTTGGTCCGGTACCAATCTGGTCCGGTGGTAGGAGTGTTGTGATGGACCGGTGTGGCTGGTCCGGTAGTAGGGTTGACCCGGTAGGTGCGTGCTTGGTTCGGCAATGCCTGGGGGAGCCTTTGGACCGGTTGTGTGGAAGATGCCTTGGTCTGGTGGCACGTTGGCTACCGAATGAGTTTTATCGAATGACCATGTGCTTGTATTGCCGAATGAGGCTTCATGTGGGAATGCCGAATGGGCTTTGGGCTGGATGGACTTCTATGCTTGTATTGAGCCTGGTGCTTGTCGAACGAAGTGGAGGTTGCGAGCCCGGGTGAAATTGTGACTCCTTTGTCTCGAGATCTTCTGGGTGAGAATTCGCCAAACATTTGCCCCCCAAAGTGGGGCACGTGCTTGCATATGTCGCGCTTTGTTTCCTTGTGGTATGAAGGCTTGTTTTGTAATGCCATGGGCTGGATGTTCATATCCTGTTGATGCCCTGCAAAGGAATTTACAGTTTTAGTGTGATTTCAAATGACGACCGTTCAGGATCGAAATATTTGAGATGAAGTGAATCGCGCCGTTCGGGGCGAGAGAGTGTGCCCCGAGGGGGCTTAGCATTATCGATGCCAGGTTCACGTTAGAGTGAGTCCCTGGATCGTTTGTCAAGGTGGTTTATCGCCAGCTCAGAGCATGCCTAAGGATCGTTCGCGACCCTGTACATGTGTAAGTGGCTTAGCCATTTCCTAATTATCAAAATCAAATATCCATTTAACCGATGAGCTTAAAAAGGAATGTCAAAGTGTAAATTCTCACGATTACAGGGTTAATAGCCACTCAGAGCATGCCTATGGACCGTTCGTGGCCGCGTACACGTGTAAATGATTAACCCATGTTAGTGAGAGATTTATGACTTGTTCATTGTTATCATATTCCCTATTTTATTAGTAGGTCCTAGAGTTCGGTACTTATCTGAGTGAGGCGCTCTGCATGTCCCCAGTTCCTGGTTTTTGTTGGTAGAGACAGTTTCGTTCGGCTTTTGGTTGGTAGAGACGGTCTCATTCGGCTTTTGATTGGTCCGGTATATGAGTGTTGGTCCGGTATTCTGGTCCGGTAGGCCGAACCAGTTGGTTCGGCAATCCCGAGCTCGCCTATATATAGAGGCTACACCCCCCTTAGCTTCTTCTTACCGAACCAGAGAGAGCCGAGCCAATTCTTAGCCGATTCAACCTTCTGCCGAACCTAGCTTATACCGAATCAGGTATATACTCTTTCGCCGAATAGTCTTTACCACCGAATGGATCTGATTGCCGAATATACGCGTAAGGCTTTCAATGACGAATGGTGCTGTGTACCGAATGAACTTGAGATACCGGTGCCGAATGAACATGAACTTGTACTACCGAATGAACGTGAACTTATACTACCGAATGAACTTGAACTTGTACTACCGAATGAACTTGAACTTGTACTACCGAATGGTCTTGAACTTCCAGTGCCGAATGAACTTTGTATTCGGACTCTGAGTGGAACCCTGTACTTATGTATGCTTGCTTGCTTACATCTCTGTATTCTTTGTTCTAACAACCTGTCTTTTCACTTTTGTGTATGCAGATAAATGTCTCGCAAGGCGGAAACACGATCAGACAGACGGAAATCCAAGGATGGAGGAGAGTCTTCTTCCGTGCCCCCAGCCCAACCAGGATCCGGACAGCATCGACCTGTTCCGAGGTCGTTAGCGGACGGATATGGTCCACAGGAAATTCTGGTCTCCCCTCCCGATTGCTTTCCTAGCTCCCTCAAGGAGGAGCAACTTGATGTTATATCCCGTTCCTTCGGGATAGACAGGGCTCGCATGCTGTTGCCGGGAGATGGAGTGTTGCCGTATAATCCCCCCGAAGGCTACTTTGCTTACAGCAGATATCATTGCATGTGTGGTGCTATCCCTCCTATCAATGCCTGGATAGTTAGTTTTACCACATATTTGAAGGTGGCTCCATTCCAGCTCCAGCCGAACTCTTATGCCATTCTGGTGAGCCTTTTCGTTATCTTCCAGAGGAGGTACGGGCGCCCTCCTTCTAACCGGGAAATTCGATATTTATATAACCTGAGAGGCTATAAGAAGGAGTCTCCGTATATTAGTCTAGAGGCGGTCGTGCCCTTCAAACCGGTCTTGGACTTATATTCAAAGTTTACCATGTTCAAGAAAGAATGGTTCTTTATCAAGGACGATTCTGTCTCTTTCCGCCTTTTCACTTCCGGCTGTAAGATGAATTTCATTTATATTTTCCATATTCTAACTGTAGTGCTTCTTCTGACACGCTTCTGTTTCTTGCTAGCGACAGGTGGCATTGCAGTCGTGGAAGATGATTCTTTGACGCGGATGGCTGCTGAAATAAAGGCCATTCCCGCACGGGACAGGTCGGCTTCGTTCCTGATCAGGAACGCTACCCTCCTGGAGTACAACTTGATCCAGCCGCACCAGTCCGTGGTTAAGCAGAGGGACACGGTTGAGGAGAAGGCCGCTAAAGCTAAGGAGGGGGCCACGGTGAAGAGTGGCAAGAGGAAGCCCTTTGCACAACACCCAGTCGTGGGAGGTAAGAAGCTTAAGGAGTCTGATGGCCCCTCTCCTAGTACTCGCCCGATTATCCCGGAGGAGGAACGCGTGGAAGAGGGCGAGGGAGGCGGTATGGGAGGAGAGTCAGAAGGCGGAGGAGATGGCGATGGAGATGGTGATGGTGATGCTGGTGCCTTAACCTCTGGGCAAAACCCTGAACTGGATGAGGCTCTCCGTCAGGCCTTCGGGGAATCAGAGGAAGAATCGGAAGCGGAAAAGGCAAAGGAGGGGGGCAAGGCTGTGGTTGGTGCCGGCTCTTCAGCTAGGGTAAATTCGGCGGTGCAAGGTGAACTTTTGACTTCCGCCGATTCCATTTTCGATAAGGACTTAGGAATATTTTACGGTTCACTTCCGTCCTGGAATGAGATTCAGGACTTATTGCAGTACCCCACTCCTCCGCAGGGTTTGTATAATAGACGTGCCTTCTCACTTTTCTTCCTTTATACTTAACATGTTTCCTGAATTGTGGACCATTGTATGTTCGTAACACTTGCTCTTTATTCCAGGGGCAGGCCAGGTGGTTAAAACGTCAGACGTTCGACACCGCCTCGAACAGTTCAAGTTGATGAGAGCTTCTGCGAAGCCTCCCGCTGGTCGTACTGGGGACGTGGTCAAATACCGTCCTCTTCTCGGGGTCATCAAAGAGGGCATTCAGAAAAAGAAGAGGAGTCGTTTTTTATTTGAGTCTTCTCCTGATCCGCAGCTTCCTGTTCAGCCTCCTCGTGATGCCACGGAGGAGAGTACGGAGTTTATCCCCCCTCCACCTCCTTCCAAGAATCCTACAGTTATCCGCATAAGGCGTCCTGACGTGCCCCGTGACCCCTTTGCCGGTCATCCTGATTTAGATCCAAGCTCTCGGGATATTTCATTTGATGAGGCCACGGGTGAACACCTCCTTCCCCGCAACCCCATGGTACGAGTGTTAGACGAGGCTAAGTCTCTAGATCTTGATCTGCTTACCACTCGGGTAGTTACCATGGGAGACGAGGCCAAGGCTAATATTGATCGGGTGGCTGAGGAGACCAAGAAGTTAATGAAGTATCATGCTCAATTGGTCAAGGCTGGGGAGGAGATTGGAAGTGCTAATATTCGGTTGCGGCTGAAGGTTGCTGATCAGGCCGAACAGCTTGCCGGTCAAGCCGTTCAGATTTCTCGGCACGAGGAAGCCTCCAGGCGTCTGAAAGAGACCATGGAAAAGGCTAGTAGGGCGGAATTACGGAAGATGGAGGCCGCCTGTAAGGAGCGGATCGACATGGCCATTGCGACAGTGGATGAGGTTCGGAATGCGGATCTCGAGCAGGTAAAGGAGTTGTCTGGGAGGCTTGAGGCTGCGGAGATGGCTCAAGTCAAGTTAAAGAAGGAGATGGAGGAGATGAGGAGGTCTCTCCAGGCTGACTGCTCGAGATACCGATCAGAAAGGGATGCCGTTGTCGCCAAGTTGCAGGCTTCCGAGGCCAGGGTGAGGGAGTTCGAGGAGAATGAGGGGATGATGGACGAGATGCTGCAGGACATGTACTTCCGCACTTGGAAGGAGGGCAGCTTGTCTTGGATGGATGACTATCCCCGGGTCATGGCTAAGATATATCTCCGGGCATTAGAGGAGGCCAGGGTCGATGCTCGTAAGGAAGGTGGAGTGGCTTTTAGCCTGGATGTGGTCACTGCTCAGTTCTCGAAAGAGGAGCAAGTGGTGGTGAAGGAGGAGATGCGGTTGCTCGCTGCGGAGGAAGCGGGTGTGCGACTGGAGGATGAGAATCAAGCGGCGGACGCTGGTGAGTTATTCTTCTCTTTTCCTTTTCTTTCCGGGTTTCCATAACTTGATCGTTTATCGTTTGTTTAATGGATTCCTTTTCTGAATTGGACAGGTGGAACTTCCGATCAACATGCTGGGGGTTCCGGCCCTACGGCCAAATAGGCTTGGAAAGTTGGTGATGGAGTGTGGACGCAGCTGGTTACTCGTCCGGATTCGGCCGCTTTTTATTTCTTTTTTACTGTTGTTTACGTTAGTCCAAAACATTGATGTGACTGTAATAATATTATTTGCAGAGAATAACTTGGTGTGATTTCATAATATAAGCTGATTTTGTTATGTTTAAACGTTGTTGTCATTTTGATGTGCTGCGTGAGAAGTATAACCATGTATATGCCTGTGATTTTAGTTGTGTTTGATGTTAAGCCTTTGCTTGAAATATAATTTCATGTTTTGCAATGTTGGTGTGACATATGAATAAGCTATAGTTATGCATCTATGTACAAGAGAAGAGAGTACCGCCCTTCATGTTTTATTTGCAGGCGGTAGTTTTGAGCATCTTGTGTAACTGATCATGAATATATCTGAGTACCTTGCCACCCAGTACGCGGGCTTAGATTCTCATGAGTGAATGCTCCATGTTCGGTTTCCTGTACTTTAGAGTTTGTTATACAGGATAGGGGAAAAGTATTTAAATGAAATGGAAATATAGAAAAAGTAAAACTTCCTGTCACGGAAGGCCGTCGATGTGCTTAAGTTCGTGGCAAACGGGTTTTGTAGTCACTTTCCCTAGCTGTGGGTCTTGGAGACATTTGTCACCCATCTTACGCCTCCGCGGGGAGTTTTCTTTTTTACCACAGCCGCACTTAAGACACATCGGAGCCGAGATCGCGCACGGTAACTACCCGAACCATTATGGTCCGTAATCGTGGGTATTATTCGATTTACCGTGGCCGGCTAGCGTGGGTGCCGTTGGCCGTGAACTACCCCTGGCTGGCCACACCTTATGTTGGGGCTTAAAGTAGGTTCACAGTTGCCGGCGAGCCGAACGCCGTAATGAGCTGCCATCGGCTATAGTCGGCCTTTATGATGACTTATAATCGGCTCATTACAGTTGGCTTTGAGGGCAGGCGCGAGCAATGAGTTAACCCGCAGCAGAGGGATGCTGGAGCAAAAGAGTCTCATTGGCGAGTGCATAGAATCGTAGCGTACCTGTTAGGCCTTGTCCAGATGAGGCCGTGGTGCGTCTTGAGTGGAGATGCCATAAGATTTTGTTCAACAGAAAAGGATAAAGCTTAACAAGCAGCCAAGATATAAAGGAACGAGTTAAAAAGAGACAAGATTTTTTAAAGTGGTTCGGCATGAAAATGCCTACGTCCACTGATTCTCTTTGTTAATTCACTTCATATAGGCAGTACAAGTTAAGAAAAGTATCGACGGAGGTGTCGGATGTTCCATGCCCTCTGGAACACCTCTCCGTCCACTGTTGACAAAATATAAGCTCCGTTGTGGAGGTCTTTATGAATTACATATGGTCCGTCCCAGATGGGGTCCAGTGCCCCGGGGCGCGGAAAGATTCGCCTGAGGACAAGATCTCCTTCTTGTAAGATGCGATGTTTGACTTTGGAGTTGTATAGTGCTGCCACCTTTTGTTTGTGAGCTGCTGCTTTGAGAGCTGCATCGTTTCTCCTTTCCTCAATCAGATCCAAAGACATGAGGAGGAGTTCTTCGTTTTCTTCTGGATTGTAGTGGATCCTACGGTGGGAAGGAACAATAGTCTCAACAGGGAGCATTGCCTCCGATCCGTATGCCAAAGAGAAAGGAGTATGTCCCGTTGATGTTCTGAAAGATGTGCGGTAGGCCCAAAGTGCCGTAGGAAGTTCGTCCACCCAAGCGCCTTTTGACTTTTCGAGTTTCTTTTTGATTAGGGTTTTGAGAATTTTGTTGACAGCTTCGACTTGTCCGTTTGCCTGAGGATAAGCTACCGATGAGAAGCTTTTATGAATTCCATGCTCTTGGCACCAGTCGGCGAATTCTTCGCTGTCAAATTGGAGTCCGTTGTCAGATATGATCTTGAGTGGTACTCCGTACCTGCACAGAATATTTTTGATCAAGAAGTTGATAACTTTTGCTGAAGATATTTTATTTAGGGGTTCCGCTTCCACCCATTTGGTGAAATAATCGACTGCCACTATAGCATATTTGGCCCCGCCCCTGCCCGTTGGCAGTTCGCCAATTAAATCAATTCCCCATACAGCAAAGGGCCAAGGGCTGGTCATTTGAGTAATCTCATTTGTGGGTAGTCGAGGAATCTTGGCAAATTTCTGACATCTGTCGCATCTCTTGACGAAGTCTAAGGCGTCTTTGTTTAGTGTGGGCCAGTAATATCCATATCGGAGTATCTTTTTCGCCAGAGTCTGCCCTCCAGTGTGATCTCCGCAACTACCTTGATGGATGTTGAATAAGATTTCCTTGGCTTCCCTTCCAGCGACGCATCTGAATAAGGGGCTAGAGAAGCCACGCCGATAGAGGATGCCTTCTTGTATTGTGTAGTGGGGAGCTTTCCTCAAAATTCTCCTGACTTCATCACGTTTGTCTGGTAGTGTGCCGTCCTGCAAATATTTCCGGATAGGAGTCATCCAAGTTGCTTCTTCAATTGCAGTTATCAGATTCACTTGTTCAAAACTTGGGGCTAGCTGCCTTGAGATGGCTAGTGCTCCGGAAATGATGCTATTCATCATACTAGCTTGCTTTGCTAGTTCATCGGCCTCTTGGTTATCTTCTCGAGGAATGTGTTTGATTAGATAATGGTCCAATTGGTCGAGCAGCAGTTTGGTTTTCTTTAGATATGATGTGAGTCGTTCTCCTCGTGTCTGGAATTCTCCTAGTACTTGGTTTACGATAAGTTGAGAATCACTATGAAGACATAAAGAATTGACTCCAATTTCTAAGGCAAGCTCCAATCCCGCTATTACTGCCTCATACTCCGCATCGTTGTTAGTGGCCGCGAATTCCAACCTTAATGCATAGTACAGCTTTCTTCCCCTGGGGGTGATTATCACAATACCTGCCCCTGAGCCTTGTTCGTTTGATGCTCCATCTACAAAAAGGTTCCATTTGATGTTTTTTGCTATTTCAAACTGATCCTTGCCTTCGTTGGTGGTGAATTCGGCAATGAAATCGGCCAGGGCTTGCCCCTTGATAGCAGTGCGAGGATGCTAGGTGACGTCATACTGACTTAGTTCAATGCACCATTTGAGGAGTCGTCCAAAAGTGTCGGGACGATGGAGCACCTGTCTTAGTGGCTGATCGGTTAGAACTCTGATGGAGTGAGAATGGAAGTAGTGTCGTAGTTTTCGTGACGCGATCAATAAACAATATGTCAATTTCTCAAGTTTAGGATACCTGGCTTCTGCCCCTGTAAATCTCTTACTTATAAAGTACATCGGGCGTTGTGTGCGGTCTTCTTCTCTTACCAGGGCAGCGCTTAGAGCATGAGATGATACAGCGAGGTATAGGTATAGCTCTTCGCCTTCGTTTGGAGTTGAGAGTACTGGTGGTTTCTGAAGGTGTTCGATCAGGTTAAGGAAGGCTTTTAAGCATTCATCGGTCCACTCGAACTTTCCTTTGTCTTTCTTGAGAGCTTCGAAGAAAGGGACGCACTTGTCAGTTGCTTTGGAAATGAATCTGCTTAGGGCGGCTACCTTTCCGTTTAAGCTCTGCATTTCTTTTCGGGTGGAAGGTATCCTTATTTCTTTTAGAGCCCGGATTTGTTCAGGGTTTGCTTCAATTCCTCTGGAATGGACAATGAACCCTAAGAATTTTCCCGATGACACTCCGAAGGAGCACTTTAGAGGATTCAGCTTCATTCCATATCGGCGAAGTACCTGAAACATCTCGCTCAGGTGGCTTACATGATCGTCGGCTTTCCTGGACTTTACCAACATGTCATCCATATATACTTCCATAGTTCGTCCTATTAATTCCGCGAACATCTTGTTGACGAGGCGCTGATAGGTGGCTCCGGCATTTTTGAGTCCAAAAGGCATGACTTTGTAACAATATAATCCCCGGTCAGTGATGAAGCTAGTGTGGTCTTGATCGGGAGCGTGCATGGGAATCTGGTTGTATCCGGAGTATACGTCCATAAAAGATAAAAGTTCGTGCCCGGCAGTGCTGTCCACAAGTTGATCGATTCGGGGGAGCGGGAAGCAGTCTTTCGGGCAAGCGTCATTTAAGTTGGAGAAATCAATGCATGTTCGCCACTTCCCATTAGCTTTCTTTACTAGTACCGGGTTAGCTATCCACTCGGGGTAGATGGCTTCTCGTATGAAGTCATTAGCAAGTAGGTTCTTTACTTCCTCGTCGAGGGCTGCTGATCGTTCTGCTCCCATGCTTCTCTTTTTCTGCTTTATCGGTGCCCTGGTGGGATCGATGTTCAGCATGTGGCATGCTATGTCTGGGGAGATTCCTGTCATATCGGCATGTGTCCACGCAAATACATCTAAGTTGTGGTGGAGAAAGTCGATGAGTTGATCCTTCAATTCTGTTTTTAGCTGAGATCCTATTTTTAATAGTCTGTTTGAATCATGTTTGTCTACAGATACGAATTCCATGGCCTCTGCAGGCTCAGCGGTAGCCTCCTCCTCCTTATCCCTGGGGTCTAGTTCATTGAAAGGATCGCTGGTGTATCGAAGAGGAGGGGCTTTCTTTAGTTGCTATGCTTCCAAGCTTTTCATGCAGAGAGTAGTCTCTGCATCTTTCCCTTTATTCTTTCTATGGTTATTGCGAAGTTCAGTTACATAGCAATCTCGAGCGGCGTCTTGATCTCCTTCAACTTCTCCTATTACGTCATCTGTTGGGAATTTCATTTTTAAGCACCACGGGGCTAGGACAATTTGGAAGTCAGACAAGGCTGGTCTTCCCAAGAAGGCGTTGTAGGCCGAGTGGTTTTCTATTAGTACGAACGTTTGTTTTCGCACAACGGAGCGGGGATGACTTCCTATTTCGACGAAGAGGTCAAGTTGCCCGAGGGGCATTTTCGCATCTCCAGTGAAACCGTGCAGGGGTTTGTTGCAGGGAGACACATTCTTCATTGACAGTTTCATTTTGTCGAAAGCATGCTTGAACAGGATATTTACGGAGCTTCCTGTGTCTATTAGAATTCGAAAAACTTTAGCTGGACCGAACCAGGCAGAGATGACCATGGGATCCATATGCGGATACTGTCTTCCTTCTAAATCACGCTTACTGAATACGATGTCCTCACTCTCTTTCCGTTTCGGGTGGCGTTCTTCCATAATGGAGTTAACATAGCCTTCAGCATTTCTAAGTGACTTGCTGTATCTTTCCATCTCTGCCCAGCTTCTGTCGGCGATGTGTGGTCCTCCCGAGATGGTATGGACCACTATCTTCTCTTGGCTAGAGCCACTGGTGTTGCGATTCCCTCCGCTTACTTCTGGGAGGGGTCGCTTTGAGTTCTCATTGGCAGGAGTTGGAGTCCTGTTCTGACCTTTCACATAGCGTTCCAGCCTTCTTCTCCTGATGTGTTCTTCGATCAAGTCCCGAAGATGGTGGCATTCATTGGTGTCATGTCCGTGGGATTCGTGGAAGCGGCAGAACTTTCCAGACTTGAGTGCGTTATCAGATTCTTTCTTGTGCGGGGGGCGCTTGTATCCGAGTTCGCCCTGAGTGGCTAGAAAGATGTTTTCGATTGTTTCATTCAAAGGAGTGTAGGAGTCAAATCTTGGTCCTGGCCGATATTGGCGTTTTTCAACCTTCTTGCCCCCAGCATTGTCTCTAGATTCATTTCTTCGAATGTCCTTGGTTGCAGCGGGAACCTTGTCTGAAGTTGTCTTACTTTATTGCCCTGACTGCCTCTCAGTGGCGGCGTCTTCGAGTCTCATATACTTTCCAGCTTCATGGAAGAAATCAGGTAAAATAGCTGGTTTTTCCTTAGTTAATCTTCTAGCGAACTTGGTATCCGGGTGTACACCACTACAGAGGGCCATTAGGGTGAGCTTTTCATCGGCATCTTGAACTGCGGCCGCTGCGGCATTGAACCGGGTTAGATATTGTTGTAGTGTCTCTCCGGATTTCTGTTTGACATTGGATAGAGAATAACCATCCTTGGGTTGTTCTACGTAGATGCGGAACTGGCTAATGAACCTTTCTTTCAACATCTCTCATGAGCTGATAGACCCTTGGGGTAGATGGCAGAATCAGGAGGTAGCTAGATCTGCTAGGAATAGCGGAAAGCATTTACACAGCACCCCTTCTGTTGCTCCGCTCATGAGCATATGTTGGGTGTATCTTTGTAAGTGTACGATGGGGTCGGAAGTCCCCTTGTAAGGTTCCATGGTTGGCATTTTCCATTCCCGGGGGGTGATGGCAGTTTCGATATTGCGGGTGAAGGGGCTGGTGAGCCTAGCGCCTATTCCTCGGTCCCTTTGCTCCCGTTGGACGCATTCTCTGAATAATCGTGCCATTCTTTCATCAGAATTTGGAGCGGATAAAAATGAACTTAGTTCTTCCCTGCGAGATCGATCTCGTCCAGATGACCTGTAGGGATGGTATAGTCTATCACTTCTGACGTTATCCAGTGGTTGCCTCTGGCTGCTCGGATGCATGCTAGGACCAGTTACAGTTGCCCCCTGCCTTGATCTTCCCCTGTGGGGTTCTGTTTCGAGCATTTCCATGGGGTCAACTTCGGGCTGGGTTCTAGTTCGGCTCCGTTCAGCGGGGTTTCTATGATTAGGTGGCATGACTGGCTCAACTACATCCGACCCTCGCCTGGCGCCTCCCCTATTGGGTTCGGTTCCGAGCGCTTCCTCGAGTCGGAGTTCGGGCTGAGTCCGGGCGCGGCCCCTATCATTGTTATTCCTGTTGATGGCTTCCTCGAAGAGGGAAGATCTTTGTTGTCTCCGAGATCCTCCAGATTGGGATTCATCCCATGATTCAGTGTTGCGGTTGGATTCTTCGACATCCCTCAAGCGTGACATGAGTTGGTTCACCAAAGCTTCTTGTTGGGATGCGAAACGGTTAGTCACTTCCACCACAATTCTGTCTAGATCTGCTCTAGTGATTACTGTCGGTTGTTCCGCGGCAGGGGCTGTTGGAATTGCCTGATCTACCTGTGGCACTGCTGCGGTAGTGGGATGGTTCTCTTGATCTGGATCCACTGGATTTGGAGCGCTGCTAGTTGCAGCGTTCTTTCCCTTGTTGGCGTCTTTTCTTGGTCTGGAAGTCATGTTTCCTAGGCAATGAAGGATGCTATTGGGAAAGAAGGTTGAATGCGGGAAGCTGAAGCTTGAATTCAATTCTCAGTGAAAGCACCAAAAATGTTTGCGTAAAAAATGGGCAAACACCTCCAAGTCGTGTGATTTAGTTGATTTTATGTGATTCTTAATGATTTAGATGAGTTATGTAAATATGAAAAAAGCAGGGGGCTGAAATGTAAAAGACACGCAGATTTATAGTGGTTCGGCCAGAACGTGCCTACGTCCACTTTATATGTTATTATCTTCTTTGTTTCAGATTACAAGTACAATGCTTTGTGTACAAGTATATGAAAGTAGTTTGAAAGTTCCTTCCGTGCTTGAGCTCTCAAACTTGTCTGTCATTGTTGTACCCCTGCCCCTCTATTTATAGAGTGAAGTAAGGGCAGAGGTCTTGGATGTATATAACTGCTGGTGGGCCCGGGCTGAAGCAATCTGGACTGGCAGATATCTGGTTCGGCGAAGCTCTGGTTCGGTCTTGGTCGCCTCGGCAGTTGGACCGGTGGCGTTTGGACCGGTAGGACCTTGGTCCGGTACCAATCTGGTCCGGTGGTAGGAGTGTTGTGATGGACCGGTGTGGCTGGTCCGGTAGTAGGGTTGATCCGGTAGGTGCGTGCTTGGTTCGGCAATGCCTGGGGGAGCCTTTGGACCGGTTGTGTGGAAGAGGCCTTGGTCTGGTGGCACGTTGGCTACCGAATGAGTTTTACCGAATGACCATGTGCTTGTATTGCCGAATGAGGCTTCATGTGGGAATGCCGAATGGGCTTTGGGCTGGATGGACTTCTATGCTTGTATTGAGCCTGGTGCTTGTCGAACGAAGTGGAGGTTGCGAGCCCGGGTGAAACTGTGACTCCTTGGTCTCGAGATATTCTGGGTGAGAATTCGCCCAACAACGTCCACTTCATTTGGCCTCCACATATATTGAGTTTCATAGATATCTACAATAGCTTAACAAAATTTATGAAGTGTTTCTAGCACTGTACTTTCCTCCGGTCGCAAAGAGTCGCAAACATATCAACTAGGTTGTCGTATGCTAACATTGTCAAAGCAGTAGTCACTTTTTGATGTTCAGTCAAAACCCAAGATTTCAAAGCGTTTGGTTTAAAGGAAAAATATTTGTCATGAGGTTTCATGTTTTTCAAAATTCTATTGAATGGTGGACGTCTCATTCTAAGCATCCTTCCAAACACATCCGCGGTGTATGTTCAATTTTGTACAAAATAATCGTCATCAATTGACGACAGAATGAGAAATGTTGTTGATTGGTTAATGTATCGTTTACCCAAGATAGAGTTTCCTTGTCGATGAGATGATTGTCTAATTTCTTCTTCGTGTAATTGTAGTAAGCAAGTTTCGTACTGTAGCCGAATGTTTTCCATTTTATCAAATCGAAATCATTATCTTATCCATTTTATCAAATCGAAATCATTATTGAATGTGAGAAATTTTGATGTGGACATTGTTGTGGCTCGAAATACAATGAGGTATATATATAATTTGATTTACTTGTGTGAAAATAATTTGAATTTGTATATTTATATATGGGTTCAAAAACTAACTGTTAGGTTAGCCGTTATGGACACCTGTTTAACAGATGCCCGACCTAAGCGCACGTTAAATAGGTACTATAAGGTGTGCATCTATTTAACATGCGCCTACCATCGGTTGCAAATTTATAACCAAATTGCCTCAATTATTTAATATTATGGATTGTAATCGACTGGTGGAAGCTGATTTGGGGTTTGGATGACGCAATCGTAATCTTCAGACTCGCCGTTGGGGATGCTCTAAATATCCACACTAGTCTGGAGTCTGCACTTCTGCGTAAAATAACCATAGTTTTAACTCATTACTAAAACTAGCATATATGTTCTAATAGATTTTATAAGGCTTGAACATTGCAGCTAATGAGGTTACTTGCCATTTATTTTGCAAATTATGTTTAGTGAAGTACTGCATTCAGATAAAATAATAGTCCCCGTATCTAGATCTATTAGTATCTAATGAGTCATAAATCTTTCAGCCACTTTTACTTGCATTTTCCGCCATTAGCTAAGCTTTGTTCGCAATTAATTCCGATTTTCCAATTTATAGGTAGTTCGATTGTAAATTACTTCAGAAAGATGAAAATTTTAGTTGAACTTCATATATTCATTGGACAACTGGGGAAGTAAATACAGCTAAAACAGAAAAAAGGTAACAACACGGGGATAGAAGTGAGGGGAAAACGCACCAATTATCATGCCAATTGTGATGAAAGTGAGCAGACCAAAGATGAACTTTGTTCGAGTTCGAGCCATTGCTGCCTTTTCAACTTTATTTATTTTAGTCTATATTGGGTAAATACTCTATTTTGTGGAGAGATTTATTTTGCAGAAGAGACGATTGGCTACCTTAATGTGAATCTGCTAAACACAGTTTTAATAGAACTTCCAAGCTACAGTTTTAAACAGAACTTCCAAGTAGTTTTGAATTGCAATATTAAAAAAGTGTTCGGATATAATTTTTAGGGCTGTGCTAATGGTAAATTTAACGATATTATATCATTACCAGCCAATCGGTTACCATTTTAAAGTAAAGTCGGTATACCAGTATAACCGTACGGTAATGGAAAATTTACCATTTTTTACGGTAAAACAGCGGTAATGTTTTTTCAGAAGCAACGGTAACGGTAATTTACCAGTTCATTCATTTTACATTAATATTCATATATAATGTTGTATTACGGGCATTTAGAAGAAAGAAAATATGTCAATTTATTTTATTAATTCAACTCAAATGATGATAAATACACTTCATTACTATGTTTTTTATTAAGTGATCCAATGAGATATACAATGAAACATCGTTTGATGTAAAAGTATATCAACTTATTATTTTTCTAGACAAATGGTAATTTACCGTTACCAGTGTAACGGATACCAGTTTATCGGTATGTCAGTCATCGGTATACCAGTATATCGGTAATGATAACGGTAAACAATTTTAGTTTAGCAGTAAAAACGGTACGGTAACGGTATTTAAAAAATGGTAACCATTGCCATAACAGTCCTAATAATTTTACTTAATTTGAAGTTGGCTAGTGTGACTTATAATTAATGAATACATAGTAGATTATCTAATCGGACCATGTTGAATTTAAAATAATGATATTTGTTTGTAAATTGGTTGAAAACATAAAGTTATTTTAGTCACTTGTTTCATCAAAATTAGTTACGAAATTCCTCTATAAGTCATAAGTGACAAAGAGTTATTTATCCAATTTATACTTCTAAGCTAATTTTGCAAGTTTCTTATAAGGAGTTTCTAAATACCACAATTTAAATTAGTATATTTGATTATAAGGGGTTGCCAGACATGGTCCTAAAGGAAGCATGTGGTTGGTATGGTCGGAAAATGAGCATTCAAGACATGTTTATGCTTTTATAAACTTCTCAAACGGATTCTTCAATTGTTAAAGAATGAATTTAGTCATTAGTTTTGATGCTTTCAGTTTTGAATATCAAGCTTCATGATTATTCCCTTAAAGTGCAAAATACAAAACTCATTTTCAAACCTTACACTGTCGTGTAGTGTAAGGCTTGAAAACGAGTTTTGAATTTTGCATTTTCGGTATGTATTTTAAAATGTACATGAGAGAAAAATGTGGTAGAAAGTGGTCCGTTTGTAAAATGATGTTCACATATGAAATTAAAATGAAAATTTCTTGTTTTCATCTTTTGAGAAATATAAAAAAACATCTTCATTCCTCTTCTTCCATTTTATTAGAACGATTAAGATTTTCCAACCCCTCATCTCCCACACTATTTAATGTACATATTGGTTCCAAAATATAAAACTCATTTTCAAACAAAACGTCACCTAAAATTTTCAAAGCAACTTTTAGTTCTTATTTCATTATTTAAAATATTTGATTAAGATTTTATACTTTAAGTGGTTAATTTCTCTTTTTTTATCATTGTTCTATAATATTTTTTAAAAACAAATATACATCCAAAAACAACTTCTCAGGTAACTTATTTAATTTTTTATTTCCAAGCACACCATCATATACAAATCTAACTTTAACCATCTATCTACAATCAATTTTTTCCATCATAATAATTAACAACTACTCCAACTACCATCGATTAGTTCCATGTCAAAATACATACTGTAATTCACTCATTCGAGCTCGTTCGATCATTATTTCAAAGTGATCGAATTTTAGACATTTTTGACTGGAACTACCAGTTTCAATAACAAAATGTATTGTTAAAACGTGGAACAATCTTCAATCAGCTCCATGTCAACAGTAACACATGATGGCGCTTTTCAATGCCACTAGAATGTCAATTAGGGTCGTCGAAGTTTAGCCAGAGTTTGTCGAAGTGAGCAATTATTTGTTATGCAAATATGAATGTTATTGCACGATAACATTCATATATTTTGAAGTGTAAGTATTCTGCATAATTTTTTGGTATAAGACAAAAAAATTATTTATTATATATTGCTGCACAATAACAAATGTTGGAAGTGTAAATATTACAATACAACTGCAACTATTTGCATTATTTTTGCACTACAATTAATCACACTTATAAGAGAATTATTTTTAGACATACACATAAGTACATAATAGTTTTAGAATATTTGATGCAACGTTTAACGGTCATAAAATGGTGTGAAGACTCATTTCTTACGTCGGTTGAAATCAATGCCAAAGAAGCAGCATTTAATCCAAAATGTTGCAAACAAAAACTCATGGGTTATAAAACTAAAACTAAAGTTATCCATCATACACATGCATATAACAACAAATAGAGAAAACATAAAGTATATATTATGATAATACAAGTAATGAAACGTCATAGACATTCTATGAGACATAGTATGAAAGAAATTGAAACTGAATATCATAATCAATATAATTAATAAAACAACTAACAAAGACCATACATAGTCTTACATACATAAAATATGTCATACAGTGGAAATGCTAATTAACTTCAACTAATAATAAATAAAGCAATCTCCATAAGCCTACCAACTAGATCCTTTATCCTACAAAATTATGGTCCCAAAACATGACTCTTAACTTACTTATTAAAGTACCTGAGAGCTAGCGCGAGTTAGACATAAAGTCCGACATTACAAATTCTAACAAAAACACTATGTACGTTGATATACATAATGAATAAGATAAGAGTTATATAAGTACCTAATTTGATAACTCAACGTGCTCTTCTTATACAAACATAGACATTAGCACTTACTACCATGATATTAACTGCCGATCTAAAAGATGTTGTACTATACTACGAGCCAAGGGTTTCAAAGTTATGAAGTAAACCAAACAATGGTGCACAACAAAACATCCAGTGTACCCTACATCATTCATACAATAAAACGTTATCTTAATTATGAGCTATTAGTCGATATCCATCTAAAGTAACTTCAAGGGTAATGGTAGCAATAGAACATATGACAACCCAATCATCATTAGAATTATTTTCAAACGACAAAATGGGCGTAGTATTCTTTTTACAACATAAATAAATAGAGTAGCTGGATTAATATTTTCATTAACTGCGCATCTTTTAACATTTTAACCCAAATGATTCACATGTAGGGGTAAATATAATAAGAAAGAAAAATAATAATGACCTGCCAACATATATAGGTGCTACATATCTTCTAGCTATTTCTATGCTCTGCTTTATCATCATTACATAGTGGAAACAAAAAACAAACTACTAAATATAGATAATTAAGCATTTAGCTTTGTCTTCGGCTTCTTTGTTCACTAATCAAAAATAGCAACCTATCTATTATGCTCAACTATAAACTCAACCCACTCAAGTGAGCACTCGTGAGTCAATGGGGAAACCTATATTAAACAAGGATTCAAACAACAGTCTGGTGTGAATATTATTTGTCCATAAAATACACATAATTACATTTATAATGAGATCATGCCGCTATTTCAGAATGGATTTTCCTCTCACTATCAAAACAACAAGCATCAATGTTGTTTTACCATAGTTTCCCAAATGGCTTTTACTTAACATACATAGGTCTAAAAGGCATGCATGACTCATTCTTGAAAGAAAAGATACACAACCGAAGGGGATAATCTAACTGCTAGCCCTGAAGCCTTAGGTAATGTAGATAACGTTTTGAATCCTAAACCTAAAAGTATAAAGTCCGAAAGATTACATACTGAAGGGTTTAGGTTACCAACGATTTGATTAAACTAGTTTGCTTTCCAAAGGCCTAAGACCGAAAGGTTAAACCGGAAGGTCAAGATAACGTAATGTCATGTTTAATTATTTATAAGTACAGACTACTAAGTGAGAACCAGAAGCATGAGGGAGCAGTAAAACAAAGGAACAAAGTCTCGAAGGAGGTAAACCTTATAGAACATATTTCAGTACTATATACTATAAAATCTCAACTATCCACATGTACATCCAAGATATAGCTAAAGACAAGGCTTCCACAAAGTACATGTCATCAGTCTGCGTACTATATTTAGAATATGCTGGATCTTTGCCAAGCATCGGCAATGTAGCTCTAAGCTGAATAGTGTAACCTACGTCATCATTCCGCATGTTTTCCAAATGGCTATAAGTAGGCATAGATCTTAAAGTAGAAAGGATCTTTTAGTAGATAATTTAAACACTAAGAATAAATTGTAATTTTCTATTAGAGGTTTTATGATGAATCAATAGGGGTGGACTTAGCCGACTCAACATTTTAATAGCCTTTCACTTTTGGTATAAGTCTCTAAAGAAGGAAAGTACAAAGTGGATGTGGGGATTTAGCCCGAGACACTATAAATATCATTGTCTCTTTGTTGCTTTTGTACTCTCTACTTCTGGCTTAACCTAAGTACTATACTCTTGGCATAAAACAATAACTTTAGCTCTCGACACTAGCTCTTGAAATTTAACTCCACCTCCAACAATAATTTTAAGCCTTCGGTAATCGGCTTACCGAACCCCCAATATCAAATCAACTAACCAAAGCTTGTGCATTGATCTTTGGCGTGTTAGTGTCAAGAAAAACCACAATAACATTTTTTGTGCTAGAAGGACCGCTCCTCCCTATTTTCTATCCTTAAAATCAACATCATCAATGGGTCATGAATATCTTTAATAATGGAATTGATAATGAAGATTTCAACTAAAAAATTCCCATTAATCTTAGGATTCGACTTATTGAAGAAGATAACAACGAGCATTTGGAAACT
Source organism: Allium cepa (assembly GCA_030765085.1). Classification (NCBI taxonomy): domain Eukaryota; kingdom Viridiplantae; phylum Streptophyta; class Magnoliopsida; order Asparagales; family Amaryllidaceae; genus Allium; species Allium cepa. The sequence continues at coordinate 518,259,482 of CM060941.1, forward strand.
ATCGTCTCGGCAAGAGATAAATGCAAAGAATATGACACGGCCTATGAACTTCATGCTCTCAAGATCAAACGGCTATCGGTATATCTCAAGGATTCACTAGAAGAGAGTGCTAAACTCAAAAAAATAGTTAAGGCGATGAATGAAGAAATAAGAGGCTTGAGAGTTAAATTAATGACATATGAAGATCAAGCTCAATAGTCTAGGAACATACCAGAAGGTCTCTTCCTAGTTCCTGTAACCCCAACCAATGAATTAAGAAAAAAATTGAAAATGGAGAAAATTCTTAGCCTACTTAACGATACCTTATCACATACCTTCCAAAAGTTCTACGAAAAGCTTCCCCATCCAAATTATTCTCGAGAAGGGAAAGGCCAAAAGTGATAACAGTTGCATTTCTCATCATATGAATAGACACAAAATTGATAAGTGTCGAAAGCTTACTTGTGCCATTGAAAAAATAATCAAAAGGGAGAAATTTTAGACTTTGTTATAAATCATTTTAATATTTCACTTTACCTTAATTTTTTTTTATCTCTTTGTTCTAGAAAAATTAATATATTGTGCTTACTCCTTTTGGAAAATGCACATATGTCTATTTCAACTGAAAAAATCATTATTTTCGAAACTCTTCGTATGGAATTAAAATGAAATCGAGAACAACAAAACTTTTAAGCTTTATGCTATTATTCTCAAAGATTAGTATTTCGGCATGGATTTTAATTACATTTTGACCTTATCATCTCTATCGGTCTTCTTATTGGCATTTTCATAGGCCTTTGGTATTAATGGATTTCTTATATACTTTTGGATTACATTTTCGTGTTCGTAAACTCTCCATATGATCAGAGAATGCCCTTTCAGCTAGGTTTATACCTTGGGCACTTATTAGCCCTCTTAGCCGCTTTGGACTTCATTTCAGCATTCTTGAATTTTCGATATGGCCTTCGGAAGAGGGCCATTTCAGTCAGGTTTATACCTAGATGGAATATATACTGTTAGGTTGTGGTCTTTGTCCTACATTATTCATACTCTCCTTTACCATTTACGGTTAGCTATGGGCTCTGTCTCGTGCCTTTTTTCTGATTACCAAAACTGCTTATAAGATGAGAGCTTAAGTTTTGATTACAAGAACTACACCGAAATGACATCACCTAAAATGTTTTATAAAAGAAAAGTGTACACAAAAAATAGGAATATGGGTGAAGTGGATCCCTCGACGGGCTGTCTTATAGAATTTTTCAAAAGAAAACGAAAACTTGATATGTAGCATCTCCGTCGGGTACATTTCTTTGGAAAATTAAAGCTTTTCTCAACTAGATTCTGCGTGGTAGCGAATAATGAGTTACTTCACTGAAGTTTACTACACAGTAAATACAAACTATTTTAGTGGTTAATTCCCACCATAAGTGGATGTGTGTTGACGCCAAGCATGGATCGACACCTAAGATATGTTATCGGAAAACTATGAGACATAGATATAGTAAATAGTATTGAAAATAAAAGTAAATAGAACACTGAGACACAATTTTTTTTATAGTGATTCAACAATCTCTGGCCTACATCCACTTTATAGTGTTCATTAATTGTTGTTTGCAGAGAATTTATATTACAAGTCACCAATACTGGGATTTGAAAGGTCCTATTGCCTAAAACTGCCAAGAGTAGCTACCTAGGTGACTATTGTGATGGAGGTAAGAGATGAAGAAATGGTAGAGTCTATGCCAAGAGAGAATCGGATCCCTTTCTAGTTGCAGTATATTTTGTATTCATAGAGAAATAGAGATGTAGGGATAGGAGCCTGCTTGCACTAAAGTCCAGATTATAGGTCAATGTTGTACAAGTGATCACGAAGGCCCGTGAACCGAGAAACCAACTCGGCACTGACCTAAATAGATTGGTATAATATGTTTTTCTTCGTGAAAAGTGAACTCGCTCACTTGTTTTGCTCTTCTCTTTTCTATTCGATGTGTTCCAAGTATGTTTTTCATGATTTTTAGTTGATTCTAGTGATTTTCCAGATAGCAATTTAATTATCCTGCTTTCTTCACTTTCTTCTCATCAATCCTTGGAATTACTCGTCCAAACTCTGGGAAAACCTCTTAATCATGAGTATTTGGAGTTGTATGTGAGATATATGTAGCTTGAGAGGCAAAAGGAGTTGAGAAAATGACTTGTCACCAAGTTAAATCCCTTTGAAAATATTCCTAGTTGCCTCTCTATTCCTTTTGAGTGTACTTCCAAGTTTTCGAGTCATTTCGTCTTCGTTTTGACGTTCTAACTTCTATTGACTTTTGCTCGATTAATAACTAAGTTAACACTTGCCCTCCATAGTACTCTTCCATTGAAAACAAAGTATGCTCTGGATCAAGACAAGTCCTGGAATGCTATCCTTTGAATTTTGTTTGATTGTTCAAGTATTGTTCCGAAATGCTGCTTTCACTTGATTGATTTTCCTTTAATTATTTTACTAATTTATAGTTGGAATTTCATTCCTTTGCACTAGGGAAGTGGTTTGCACTTTAGAGATCATTCAAGTCCTGGATGAGCCTTACTTCTGCCTGCCATGCCATATGAAGGTTCCAGGGGAAGAAAAATAACTCATCACCAAATTTGCATTCAAGTCCGGGAGAGGTGAGTTTGCATATAACCCTCCGAAAAGAATATATTGCATGCAATTGATACATGTGTCTAGGCGGTACCTCCTGCCGTTCAATCCTTTCCAAGTATATGCAAATAAGTATTCTCTTCTGGGTTCCGTTTACATCCTCTTCATGAATCGATTCAACCGATCCCCAAGGTTCAATGAACTTACACATCTATTTCAATTCAAGAGAAGGAAAATTCAAGAGAAGGCGAGATTTACCATCCTATAAGATAATCAAAGCCTAGAAAGGATGCAAAGTTATTGAGTCCCTCACCAATAAATGTTCATACTTCAAGAATGGACATTTCTTCATGCAATCCCATACAGTTTCAACCAGCCCTGGCTATCTAGATGCATGCCTCTTTTCCCTTATATCTCCCATGTCGGAATTTCTAAGTTTCTAATTTAATATGTATTTCCTCATAGGCATCTCTGCTTGAGATGAAACCGATGAGCACAAAATAACATTTAATGCCCCGAAAGCAATTAGGTCACATAAGTGCACCATCGCATTCCTATAAATGAATGAAAATATACGGCAGTTCGGTTTTCTTCACCCTTGCAGGTTTGCTGTCACTGAGTCTCCAGTGCAGAGTGGATCTAGGGCTCGTACTCATTCCTCTACCCTGCTCGTAGAACCGGCAAGAATCTTCAAGGCAAAGTTGTAGGTCCCTTTGGTGCAGTATATTCAAAAGGGTCCGTTATAGGTGAGCCTGAACGGTCTGTCAACGCTGGCATCCCAAAAGGCAGAGATGAAAATGTCGAAATGTCTTCAATCTTGGAAGAAGATGAGGGATTTAGAAGAAGAGAGGGCAAGCAACTGCTTATTGAAGTGGAGCATTAAGGTGCGGATGACAGTGATAGCGACTATCGAGCTAGTAGAGAGGGCGAGTCATTTGAAGAGAGACCCTCTATAAAAGTCCTATCAATCCTAATTCGCCTTCTCTAAAGCACATCAATCTTAATATTCCTATAAGAGATCAGGAGCAAACAACAATTCCTCCTATGGGGACTATGCATCAAGGCCATTCGTTTTGAGATATTTTCATTAACTTAAGCGATGGTTAACTTCATAGTCAGCGATAGCTTAAACGAAGTTGACTCCGCTAAGGGACTCGTAAACGATGATAGTGAGACCCCAACTTTAGTTCCTTTCCAACACGGTCCGTAGAGTGCATAAGGGGTCATTAGCACCATACAGTTCACTAGGATAATAGATAAATATTCTTGAATTGAAGCTTTGTTCAAGAGCTTTAATATTAACATCATTTTCTTCCTTATTTCAGGTTCCATGAGCCATGGTTACTACGAGAAACTCGCTCATCATGCCAGTTCATATCAAGCTCAAACCCCAGATCCTACCCCGCCTCACTATTACGAAACTGAGGATGAGAGGCGAAGATGAAAATACCATGAGGCCTAAGAAACTCACAAGGCCAATAGGAAGAAGGATAGGGGGAACGAGAAGGGGAGAAGGAAATAGGAGGCTGAGACTGAGCCGCCTTGAGACACACCAAATTTCATAGATGTGAGGACCCGCAAATCCGTACACCTTGAATATACACTAATCTCCATAGATTAACTCAAGATGAACATAAATACGAATTCTCGATGTTTAAGAAAAAGAAAAAGATAGAAGAAGAGATAAGAAGATAGAAAATAGAGAGAAAAGAAAATAAATAGAACGGAACATAACAGAAAACAACAGAACAATATCAGAATATCACAATCGTAGCGGAACAACATATAATAGATAAATGAATAATCTTTAAACAAAGAACTATATCAGTTATTACATTACATCACATTACATTTCATTACATTTCATTACATCAGAGTGTACAACAACAAACAACAACAAACAGCGGAAAAGAAATACTATATAAACTAGTAATATGCCATGCCATCCAGCTTGCCTCCAGCAACTCTAGAATATCCTGATAAACCTGAACTCTTGACTGCCCGTATGGAAATTTGTGGGCACCCAGAGTTTAGGAAGGAAAACAATAAACTCCGAGTCAGTCATGTGACTGGAGTGAGAACTCAAACAGTTTATTTATCTTTAAAAACAAAATAGAGGAATATTTTTAAAGTCAATTCGAAATGCTTTTAAAAATGAGACTACCATAAGGCCTCCCGCACACACACACACATGCAAACGTAGAATCGGAGGAGATTTCTCCTTATGATAGTCAAAGATGCTTGATACGCATTAAAAAGACATTTGATATTATTACTAGTGCATAGTGTAGGAAAAATTCATTTCGAAAATAAAGATATAAATCTTAGCCAGCATAGGCATTCCGCACTTATGCCTACTATAGCTACCATGTTCAATAGCAGGTTACCGCCACATTCCATGGCAGGTTATACAACTAAAACCGTACAAGATCGTATTGTTTCTTTGGATTTCCAACGAATGGTCAGGCCAAGGAACTTCCCATTGCCACATGAGAATGCCTCTGGAAGGACGTCCCCGAGAACCAAACCGGATCTCTGCCAACACAAGGCCGGGTTACCCCTAACTGGGTAACTACTGACACGAGTATGCCATCCCCCGGTCCTTTGGGACCTTTATCCGAGCGCTCGTAATCAACATCACACCATAATAACAAAGTGTTTCAACATGAGTAAGTATCTGGGCTCCATACCATGATACCACCCTTTTCCAGAAGGAAATGCACATACCCTAAAGGGAGCTACCCCTCATAACCTTGCCGCATCTTTCCTACTTTGACCATTCCGGGGTGTGAGGCTCGACGAAGTCTCGTCCACAAAAACACGCTTTATACAAAAGCTGTGCTTTGGGTCAACAAATGATCATAGAAATGATCACAAAGATAAACGATCAAACAAATGATCCTATCACAAATGATCAACACAATGATCATTTCACAGCAACACTCAGCATGTCACATTACCAAATTGGGAATATATCGCTGATAACCTTCAACTACATAACCTCTGAGCTCGTACGTCTCAGAGAAGGGTGTTAAGCTAAAAGAATAAATTCTCCGCCACCAACAGAAATATATTTGAAAGAAATCAGCTTTATATCTCAATTTGTAATGTCAGACATACAATCCATACAAGTCTGTTCCGGGCTCGAACAGAACCGAAGGCACTTACAAAGAAGTCCTTGCAATCCGGATATCCACAATCCTGATCGGATTCCCCATCACATATGGAGAACTCTATACCGGAGCAACTTGGTGCAGAGTCAATCGACATGTCATCCTATCACTCTCGCAAATATCCGGTTTTCAACACCGGTCATCAATGCTATTCATTGCGTCGTATCACTATTCGGAATGGGTAATCCGAATAACGAGCGCAATAATTTAAAAATAAGTGTAGCATTCAAATTCAGCAAATCACAACAAATACCTTTCAAAGGTAAATATTGATAGTCGGTTATTGAACTATCAATGGATATGCACAACATCACCAGATTCCAAATAATTTTCAAATTATTTATTTCCCAAAAATATCTTTACAAGATATATAATTTTCACACTTCAAAAATAAATCAATATTTATTTTTAAACAAATTCCACTTTCTTTTATAAATTCCATAGTGAATTTATATTCCAAAATATCCATGCATATACGATTTCAATTATTCATTTCAATTTATCTTCAAAAAGATAAATCCTCAAAACGTTTCATTTCACATTGGAAAACATTTCCATACTTATTTAATAAGTAATTTACAAATCTTTTTATTTTCAACTCTTGGAAAATATTCAATATACTTAAATCGAGATTAAGTACATATTTCATTCTTTAAGGAAATCATTCTCTTAAACATATTTATTTGGGCCAAAACGAATGTTACGTAAAACATCATTACAACGTCCCAAAATCACTAGTATAGGGATTCGAAATTAAAATAGATATATAAATCCCAATACTATACAAAACATTTCCTTTCGGAAATCATTTACTATAACAACAGTGTTATAGTCCACCATTTCCTTTTATTTCTCGAAAACGTCTATTTCAATAATGAATGTTGAAATCTATGGTTTCGAATCTTAACATATTTAAAACATCGTTAGATCGTTTTAATTCTGTTTAAAACATTAAATCCAAAACATTTTCTTTAACATATTATTCACTATTCAAAAACGTGAATATACTTTGTTAACCAACTTCATCATTTCTATTCATTCTATTTTAAAGGATTATTCACTGTCTAAAACGTGAATATAACTCCATTAATAAGTTATACAATTTACTTATCAAAATAAGTCGTTGCGAATTTATAAAACAACGTTTATAAATTACAGTTCTATTTGTTTTATAACTACTTCCTTTATAAATCTCCTTTATTAACCTATTTGATTTATAACTCAATTATAAACCAAAAGTTCACATTATAAGTTAAATGATTATAATTTATTTGTTTACAAAAATCCTTCTTTTAAACTTTCCAAATTATAAATCTTATAACTTATAAGATTCATTTATTTATCCAAAAATCTATTCCTTTAATAACTTTACAAATTTTATAAACCTACTGCTTATAAAATTCCATTCATAACTTCACTGTTTATAATTTTATAAATTTCATTCATTTTTTGAAGTTCATTCACAATTCATTCTAACACTTATAAAAACTCGTTTTATAATTCAAATATTTTAATTTATAAATTATCAATTTATAAATCTCTTATATAAATCAATTTATACTATTATTTTAAAACATCTTTAATCTCCTTTATAATTTCACCGTTTTTATGTATAAAATGATTAAATTTTATAAATCCTATATTTTCAACTTTTTATAATAAATTCAAAAATCCCGATTAAACTATTTTGTAAAATCATTAGCCTCATATTTTCAAAAATCAACCTTTAACTATATTTCTCAAAAATCATAATTTTATAACTTTTAAAATTATATCGTTATTTATTTAAAATGAATCAATTCCAAAAATATTTTATAAACGTATACTCTTTAAAAATCACTTTAAAAATCCTTTAAAATTCCAAAATTTGGCCTAATGATGCTACACACCAAATAGTCAATCACGACAACAACGATATCATATATCGATATGATAATCAACGAATATCAAAATATCCATAATCAAATAAATACTGTTGAGGAATACAGTTGGATCCCCCCAACCTGTTTTACTGCATCCAAAGATGTTAGCACAATACCAATTCCGTTCCAGTACGAAATTATCGCGGTATATGGGATTTAAAATATTATCCGCTTAATAGGCGGCGCAATAGGGTCTCATCCGCTATATACTGCGGGAAAATCAACAACTGTAATATATACATACGCCAATATATATATATATTGCTATTATATATAATACCAATTTCACTGTTTATGAAATATTCGCGGTATATGTTTTTAATAAATAACATCCGCTTACTAACGGCGCATAATGTCTATTTTAACAATCAATAGATAGCAATCATCATTCAAACATGCATTAAAAATATTTTAAATATAACTATTTAAAATTAAAATCGAAACCGATTCGATTGAGTGAGAAGTTCTCACCTTGATTTCAATTTCGTTTTAGCGATTTATTTCGAATAAAATTAAACGCGCGTTTAATTTTACCCGAAATTCTCACTAACTCCAAACGACTCCAACCAATTCCATAGCGTAGTGCTCGTCTATACGATTCCAACGCAACTGGTTTCGCGCGTTTTCGACCTCGTATGAAAAAGATATGATTTTTACAAGTTTACACGAATTTTTTATAACTAATTTACAACTTTATTTTTAAAATTTTAACCTTCACTCAATCATAGCCGCATGATCCTTCCACTGCAAATCCAAGCCGTGCATACCCCTCCCCCTTCTCCTTCCTCGTTCACGTGCGTACAGGTAATATCACGCAAGAGAACCCATATCTTCACGAACTAGGGCTTAAGGCCGCGACCCACTCGAGGAACGTGAAGCCGATCAGGAGCCACCATAGCGAAGCTCGTTGCAAGCACCATACTCGGCCAGAGACCGGCGATGCTCGGTCATCCCCATGCGTCAAAAATCAAGCACGACCGTAACACATTATCGAGCCAATTACCACCAATCCGTAGCGTATTTTCCGATCATCACCGTTGAAAATGTTGCTCTCGACGAGCTCTACAAGTTTCATGTTGTAAGTTTTTTGGATTGCTTCACGGATTCGAAGAAATTTGAGGAGATAGATAGGAAGATTTTGGCCTTCGGTTTCATCACTGGCTGCTACACTAGAAAATTAGGGTTTTGCTATATTTTTGTGAATAAAGGCCCTATTTATAGAAGTTTGAACGACACTATTCATTCCGGAATTTCCAAACTCCGATTTACGCGCGGTGACCAGCGTTTTCAGGGTTTACCCCGCGTCCCGGACACAATGGAACAGGTTTCGGAAGCTGATTTGGTCATCTGTGCGAGTTATGGCAATAAACGTTCAATTTAAAATTAAACCGATTAAACGATTTTCTAGGCGTTTTAGCTTGCACCGGACAAACGGTAAATCCGATTGACATGAAATTTGAAACCATACAATAATATCACATTACGGATCCGATGAAATTGGTTTCCTTGAAATCCGAGACTGTTTGAAAAATGGCTATTTTAACTCGCCGAATTAATATTAAACAATTTCGATGCGTTTCGAGCTGCCACGATCAAACGATAACTCCGATTGCTACAAAAATTGAAATCTGATAATAACAAACTATTACGGATCCAATAGAACTAGTTTCGTCCAATTCTGAGACTGTTCGAAAATTGGCTATTTTCACTAGTCGATTAAATATTAAAATATTCAATTTTCACAAATAAACTTTAAATTCAATTTTAAAAGTTCTATAATATCATTCTAACTTCAATATGATAAAATAAAATTTTACAAATCATTTTCAATCATATTTAACTCAATTTTCAATTAATTCTGTATTTTCACATATTAAATTATCGATTTAATTATTCAATTAAATTCAATTATTCGAAATAAAATTTATTCGACTTATAAATTCACCTATTAATATTTAAAAATTAATTAAATATTCAAATTTTAATTAATAAAAATTCTGGGTCGTTACATACTTCCCCCCTTAAAAGAATTTCGTCCTCGAAATTACCAAGTAAGAAAAGTTACAGAATCCATAACTTTCCCAAAATCCATAGTTAAACTTCTTACAAAATCTTTACTAAGTTTTCAAATCATACTTAGTTATCTTTTCAAAAATAACTACTATTGTTTGACTTTCAATTCCAAATCAAAGTTAAAGTTTTCGCAATTTTTTCAACTTTTCTCAAAAATATTCTAACGCCTTAAATTTTCGGAAAAATTCGCCATAGTCTCCTTTGCGCGGCTCGATTCGAAAAAAAAAATGACAGTATATATATCACAAATATACATCTCATCATGTAATAAGGAACCCCGCAGGGAAAACGTGTAAAAGTACGGTATGTAATCCGAGATATGTGCCTTATATTTTATTAGCGAGCATATACGGCTAATATAGCGCGAAAGCGAGCTCCAAATGCGAAGCAAACGCGATCCGCACCTACTAAACACTCAACAAACAAATGAGAAACATGTATATAGACAATAGTATCGATATACAACATATAGCAACATAATAACTATATATGCCAACATAGCAAATGCAGTAAAAGCAATATATTCAACCATCAACCAACTAACATCCAACTAACATTCATAACCAATAAATATTCATTCATATTCTCATTAATATTAAATGATATGGGTTTTCAATTTAGTCACATTTGATTTATTAACAGTTGATTTTTTTTACTAACATTCATTTTCAATTAGTTTATATTCACTAATTCATATTCAAGTTGGTTCACTTCCAAATCAAATTCAATTCTATTTAAGATTCACTTAACTTCCAATTGAATTCCAATTTCTTTAGCTTTCTAATTTCGCTAATTCAATTTCATTGACACTTAATGAATTACATACAATCAACTAACAATCATATAACAACCAATGTATATTAATTTCAACCAAATTCCTTTGCTTATATTCATTAAATTTGGTTTAACATCTTTACTTTCAATTGGTTCAATTAAATTGATTTTCATTCAATTATTCAACTTCCAATAACATTCGATTTTAATGAATTAACACTTATATCCATTATTTCATACCAATTATTCACATTTAATTGATTAATATTCAATCCATTCATTCAATTCAATTACAAAAGTTGAATTTCATTTATATAACTCAAGTTCATATCCATTACTTAACTTTATTAATTTACTTTGATACCAATATCAACTTCATTCAACATATCTTAAGTTATATTCCATTTTATAAACATCACTTGGTTTTTACTTAACTTTAAATTCATTTTTATTTATAACCCATATTCATAAATATATATTCATATAGTTTCACTTCTTATATATATAAGTTTATTTCTCAATTGCAAATCACTTTAATTATAATTTCATACTTATAATTCTTTTGCTTATACAATTATTCTTTTACTTAGATTATTCAAACAACTAAACAATCAACTTATATACACTTTAATAATTCTGAAAAATTATTTCTTTATATATAAAATATAATCAAGGTAAAATTATTTCATTTACCCGATTTAAAACAATATTATGTCGAATTGTTCTATTCAAATGTTTATAAACCCCTTCGGAATAGTTGTCGAGACCGTGCTGACGAAGGTTCATATGCCACTCAATAAACCAATCATCACAATATAAAACAATTTTATATTCACCAACAAATACGCTCTCATAGCTATTATTACACTCAAACTCATTCTAGAGTACTATTGACTCTATCTCTAATGAGTAATACCCAACAGAACCATGGTTGTCGCTTAACCATATGCTTTGATACCACCTGTGAGGACCCGCAAATCCGTACACCTTGAATATACACTAATCTCCATAGACTAACTCAAGATGAACAGAAATACGAATTCTCAATGTTTAAGAAAAAGATAGAAGAAGAGATAAGAAGATAGAAAATAGAGAGAAAAGAAAATAAATAGAACGGAACAGAACAGAAAACAACAGAACAATATCAGAATCTCACAATCGCAGCGGAACAACATATAATAGATAAATGAATAATCTTTAAACAAAGAACTATATCAGTTATTACATTACATCACATTACATTTCATTACATCAGAGTGTACAACAACAAACAACAACAAACAGCGGAAAAGAAATACTATATAAACTAGTAATACGCCATGCCATCCAACTTGCCTCCAGCAACTCTAGAATATCCTGATAAACCTGAACTCTTGACTACCCGTGTGGAAATTTGTGGGCACCCAGAGTTTAGGAAGGAAAACAATAAACTCTGAGTCAGTCATGTGACTGGTGTGAGAACTCAAAACAGTTTATTTATCTTTAAAAACAAAATAGAGGAATATTTTTAAAGTCAATTCGAAATGCTTTTAAAAATGAGACTACCATAAGGCCTCCTGCACACACACACATGCAAACGCAGAATCGGAGGAGATTTCTCCTTATGATAGTCAAAGATGCTTGATACGCATTAAAAAGACATTTGATATTATTACTAGTGCATAGTGTAGGAAAAATTCATTTCGAAAATAAAGATATAAATCTTAGCCAACATAGGCATTCCGCACTTATGCCTACTATAGCTACCATGTTCAATAACAGGTTACCGCCACATTCCATGGCAGGTTATACAACTAAAACCGTACAAGATCGTATTGTTTCTTTGGATTTCCAATGAATGGTCAGGCCAAGGAACTTCCCATTGCCACATGAGAACGCCTCTGGAAGGACGTCCCCGAGAACCAAACCGGATCTCTGCCAACACAAGGCCGGGTTACCCCTAACTGGGTAACTACTGACACGAGTATGCCATCCCCCGGTCCTTTGGGACCTTTATCCGAGCGCTCGTAATCAACATCACACCATAATAACAAAGTGTTTCAACATGAGTAAGTATCTGGGCTCCATACCATGATACCACCCTTTTCCAGAAGGAAATGCACATACCCTAAAGGGAGCTGCCCCTCATAACCTTGCCGCATCTTTCCTGTTTTGACCATTCCGGGGTGTGAGGCTCGACGAAGTCTCGTCCATAAAAACACGCTTTATACAAAAGTTGTGCTTTGGGTCAACAAATGATCATAGAAATGATCACAAAGATAAACGATCAAACAAATGATCCTATCACAAATGATCAACACAATGATCATTTCACAGCAACAATCAGCATGTCACATTACCAAATTGGGAATATATCGCTGATAACCTTCAACTACATAACCTCTGAGCTCGTACGTCTCAGAGAAGGGTGTTAAGCTAAAAGAATAAATTCTCCGCCACCAACAGAAATATATTTGAAAGAATCAGCTTTATATCTCAATTTGTAATGTCAGACATACAATCCATACAAGTCTGTTCCGAGCTCGAACAGAACCGAAGGCACTTACAAAGAAGTCCTTGCAATCCGAATATCCACAATCCTGATCGGATTCCCCATCACATATGGAGAACTCTATACCGGAGAAACTCGGTGCAGAGTCAATCGACAGGTCATCCTATCGCTCTCACAAATATCTGGTCTTCAACACCGGTCATCAATGCTATCCATTACGTCGTATCACTATTCGGAATGGGTAATCCGAATAACGAGCGCAATAATTTAAAAATAAGTGTAGCATTCAAATTGAGCAAATCACAACAAATACCTTTCAAAGGTAAATATTGATAGTCGGTTATTGAACTATCAATGGATATGCACAACATCACCAGATTCCAAATAATTTTCCAAATTATTTATTTCCCAAAAATATCTTTACAAGATATATAATTTTCACACTTCAAAAATAAATCAATATTTATTTTTAAATGAATTCCACTTTCTTTTATAAATTCCATAGTGAATTTATATTCCAAAATATCCATGCATATACAATTTCAATTATTCATTTCAATTTATCTTCAAAAAGATAAATCCTCAAAACGTTTCATTTCACATTGGAAAACATTTCCATACTTATTTAATAAGTAATTTACAAATCTTTTTATTTTCAACTCTTGGAAAATATTCAATATACTTAAATCGAGATTAAGTACATATTTCATTCTTTAAGGAAATCATTCTCTTAAACATATTTATTTGGGCCAAAATGAATGTTACGTAAAACATCATTACAACGTCCCAAAATCACTAGTATAGGGATTCGAAATTAAAATAGATATATAAATCCCCATACTATACAAAACATTTCCTTTCGGAAATCATTTACTATAACAACAGTGTTATAGTCCACCATTTCCTTTTATTTCTCGAAAACGTCTATTTCAACAATGAATGTTGAAATCTATGGTTTCGAATCTCAACACATTTAAAACATCGTTAGATCGTTTTAATTCTGTTTAAAACATCAAATCCAAAACATTTTCTTTAACATATTATTCACTATTCAAAAACGTGAATATACTTTGTTAACCAACTTCATCATTTCTATTCATTCTATTTTAAAGGATTATTCACTGTCTAAAACGTGAATATAACTCCATTAATAAGTTATACAATTTACTTATCAAAATAAGTCGTTGCGAATTTATAAAACAACGTTTATAAATTACAATACTATTTGTTTTATAACTACTTCCTTTATAAATCTCCTTTATTAACCTATTTGATTTATAACTCAATTATAAACCAAAAGTTCACATTATAAGTTAAATGCTTATAATTTATTTGTTTACAAAAATCGTTCTTTTAAACTTTCCAAATTATAAATCTTATAACCTATAAGATTCATTTATTTATCCAAAAATCTATTCCTTTAATAACTTTACAAATTTTATAAACCTACTGCTTATAAAATTCCATTCATAACTTCACTGTTTATAATTCTATAAATTTCATTCATTTTTCGAAGTTCATTCACAATTCATTCTAACACTTATAAAAACTCGTTTTATAATTCAAATATTTTAATTTATAAATTATCAATTTATAAATCTCTTATATAAATCAATTTATACTATTATTTTAAAACATCTTTAATCTCCTTTATAATTTCACCGTTTTTATTTATAAAATGATTAAATTTTATAAATCCTATATTTTCAACTTTTTATAATAAATTCAAAAATCCCGATTAAACTATTCTGTAAAATCGTTAGCCTCATATTTTCAAAAATCAACCTTTAACTATATTTCTCAAAAATCATAATTTTATAACTTTTAAAATTACATCGTTATTTATTTAAAATGAATCAATTCCAAAAATATTTTATAAACGTATACTCTTCAAAAATCACTTTAAAAATCCTTTTAAAATTCCAAAATTTGGCCCAATGATGCTACACACCAAATAGTCAATCACGACAACAACGATATCATATATCGATATGATAATCAACGAATATCAAAATATCCATAATCAAATAAATAATGTTGAGGAATCCAGTTGGATCCCCCCAACCTGTTTTCCTGCATCCAAAGATGTTAGCACAATACCAATTCCGTTCCAGTACGAAATTATCGCAGTATATGGGATTTAAAATATTATCCGCTTAATAGGCGGCGCAATAGGGTCTCATCCGCTATATACTGCGGGAAAATCAACAACTGCAATATATACATATGCCAATATATATATATATATTGCTATTATATATAATACCAATTTCACTGTTTATGAAATATTCGCGGTATATATTTTTAATGAATAACATCCGCTTACTAACGGCGCATAATGTCTATTTTAACAATCAATAGATAACAATCATCATTCAAACATGCATTCAAAATATTTTAAATATAACTATTTAAAATTAAAATCGAAACCGATTCGATTAAGTGAGAAGTTCTCACCTTGATTTCAATTTCGTTTTAGCGATTTATTTCGAATAAAATTAAACGCGCGTTTAATTTTACCCGAAATTCTCACTAACTCCAAACGACTCCAATCCAATTCTATAGCATAGTGCTCGTCCATACGATTCCAACGTAACTGGTTTCGTGCGTTTTCGACCTCGTATGAAAAAGATATGATTTTTACAAGTTTACACGAATTTTTTATAACTAATTTACAACTTTATTTTTAAAATTTTAACCTTCACTCAATCATAGCCGCATGATCCTTCCACTGAAAATCCAAGCCGTGCGTACCCCTCCCCCTTCTCCTTCCTCGTTCACGCGCGTACAGGTAATATCACGCAAGAGAACCCATATCTTTACGAACTAGGGCTTAAGGTCGCGACCCACTCGAGCAACGTGAAGCCGATCAGGAGCCACCATAGCGAAGCTCGTCGCAAGCACCATACTCGGCCAGAGACCGGAGACGCTCGGTCATCCCCATGCGTCAAAAATCGATCACGACCGTAACACATTCTCGAGCCAATTGCCACCAATCCGTAGCGTATTTTCCGATCAACACCGTTGAAAATGTTGCTCTCGACGAGCTCTACAAGTTTCATGTTGTAAGTTTCTTGGATTGCTTCACGGATTCGAAGAAATTTGAGAAGATAGATAGGAAGATTTCGGCCTTTGGTTTCATCACTGGCGGCTACACTAGAAAATTAGGGTTTTGCTATATTTTTGTGAATAAAGGCCCTATTTATAGAAGTTTGAACGACACTATTCATTCCGGAATTTCCAAACTCCGATTTACACGTGGTGACCAGCGTTTCTAGGGTTTACCCCACGTTCCGGACACAATGGAATAGGTTTCGGAAGCTAATTTGGTCATCTGTGCGAGTTATGGCAATAAACGTTCAATTTAAAATTAAACCGATTAAACGATTTTCTAGGCGTTTTAGCTTGCACCGGACAAACGGTAAATCCGATTGACATGAAATTTGAAACCATACAATAATATCACATTACGGATCCGATGAAACTGGTTTCGTCGAAATCCGAGACTGTTTGAAAAGTGGCTATTTTAACTCGCCGAATTAATATTAAACAATTTCGATGCGTTTCGAGCTGCCACGATCAAACGATAACTCCGATTGCTACAAAAATTGAAATCCAATAATAAAAAACTATTACGGATCCAATGGAATTAGTTTCGTCCAATTCTGAGACTGTTCGAAAATTGGCTATTTTCACTAGTCGATTAAATATTAAAATATTCAATTTTCACAAATAAAATTTAAATTCAATTTTAAAAGTTCTATAATATCATTCTAACTTCAATATGATAAAATAAAATTTTACAAATCATTTTCAATCATATTTAACTCAATTTTCAATTATTTCTGTATTTTCACATATTAAATTATCGATTTAATTATTCAATTAAATTCAATTATTCGAAATAAAATTTATTCGACTTATAAATTCACCTATTAATATTTAAAATTAATTAAATATTCAAATTTTAATTAATAAAAATTCTGGGTCGTTACAATAGAGATTCCTCTAAGCATCGTAGGCCTCTTTTAGCTAATGTTCCGCTACATACCCAAGCTCAAACATCCTCAGTGTAGCAAGTTCCGATCTACCAAGCAATGATTGTGGTCGTCCCTCCTACTTCCAAGGAAGTCTTCGCTCCTTCGATCATTTTCCCTGTGGGTCCTCCATGTTTATTACCTGCAGTTCCTAGTCTTTTCCTATACGACGTTGAGTTTGATCAAGTCATTAAGGACGTCCAAAAGGAGGCCACCTTAAAAAAATCCAAAATGTTCAAGAAGATATAGAGGTTGGGTATAGATGGAAAAATTTATGAAAAGCCCTATCCGATATATATCGAATTAACTACACGAACCTCCAATCCTTTTGAGTCTAGGAACGCTGACCTTATGTGAATGATAAAGGAATGGGAGGATGATTTGGTCAAGACTACTAGAGAGAGACATCGCTTTCAAACCAAAAGCCAACATTGACAGTCTCATGGTAGAGTTGAAGCGTATTCGTGAGAAAAATAAAATAGTAACGCTCAACAACTTGAAAACTACACACGAACAAGGGGCTGAACAGCAGAAGTAGATCGATGATAAGGACCGGGCTATCCAAGCCCGAGACTTGACCATTGCTAAGCAAGCCGCTGAACTCACTAGACTTCGCATGGAGAATCAAAAGCTTGCCAAAGAAAATAAGAAACTATCTGAGGAGGTGGAGGAGCTGTCTATTGCAATGATTGGTAGCGACCTTGAGCTTGAAATCACCCAAAAAGAAATTAGGGAGCTCAAGGATGAAAGATCCAAAATGCACTAGTAACTTGATGCAAATGTCCTTCGCTTCTGTACATGTGTCGTCGTGAATAAGAACTTAAATGGCTAGGGGAAGACTATCCCACGACTTTTGCCAACGTGTAAGAAGAAGTACTGGGGAGGTCTGCTCGGGCCGGAGATATGTGCTCTGAGGGAGAGTTGATGGCCGCATACCTCGACCCTCAAGATATTGAACTTCTCCCGATCTGTAGGGCTATCCTAGCCGCAAAAGCCGAAAATGCTATTATCGATGCTGTAATCAAAAATCTTTCTAGCTTGAGCTCTTCGAGTCAGGGTGAAATGTTTGGTTCAAAATCTAAAGAGTTGGCAGTAGTTATTCCTATATCCCTGAGGGTTAGCTCTGCAATGACCCAGGTGATTCCTACTCCAACAACGACTGCACTTCATGAGCCATACATTCCTCCTGTTGTGATCCAGCTCGAGAGCTTGGGACCAAAGAGGGCGAATTCGTTGTATCTCACCAGGATTTTGCTACAGGAATATCTCTTGTTTCTCTAGTCTTTAAGAAGCTTTAGTTCTCATGTGAATCTTTTGTTAAACTTTACTAATCTGTATGTCAACTTATAGGTCAACCATCTATGCCTTCTTTACCTCCAATCGTGCAAGGCTCGGGAGCCCCAACTATCTTCACTGCTTCTACTATATCTCTACGGGGCTTATTGTTTCTGCCTCTGTCACCACTTGTATGGGACCATCTTCTGAGAAGATAACCTCTCTTGAAAATTTAGAGAATCCTTTGGTGTCTCAGGAAAAGGATGTGCTCAATACAAATGCATCTGGTTCAACTGAGCATGAAACCTTGGTTGAGAGGTTGAGGATGGATATGGAAAAGATCAACGTGAAGAAGCAAACCTTAGTTTATCAATCCGCATCTACAAAACTAACAAGCATCTAATAAAAGGTTCCCACAATAAAGATCTGGATGCCTAAAACAAAACCTATCGAGTCTTCAGCAGGCCAGTTCATGGAGCGACATACTTCAACCTATGGGGAATCTACTCACTCAAAAGGAGTGACTCCTCCTACCATAGAGAGAAAAGGGAGAAAGAAGCTCTAGACCCATCCAGGTAACACCGGTAAAGGCATTCAGGGTGGCAGGAAGGGCAAGAATCAATAGTGCACGCGCTAGTTGAGCGTTTGGTTTTTGTGTTGTTGTGGTGGTGGAGTTTGTATTTTGTTTTTTCACTTTCAACAGGCCATGATTGTGTAGGTACGTCCCTCATTGATTGACTTGTACATAAAAGATTATTAGTAATAAAAGATTAGATTTTCCTTTGTATTCTCTCTTCTGTGTACTTTTCTACATTTTATGTACTATGGCCGCTTATGCATTACTGCCTATGTATATAATATGATTGCTTGTACTATAATTGCCTACATTATATACATTTCTTTCAGTGCAATACGCTTATTTATTGCAACTCTTTGCATGTCAATACTATTCATGTAACTGCCTTAACATATTCTATTACTTAGCTCTGTTTCTGACTATCAAAATACTCTATTTGGCGCAACAAAATTGTGGTTTTGGCTAACTCTACGGCTATTCCTATTCGGGCGCAGTCGAGTTCCTTTGGCCAAGTGTCGGTGTATGTGCCCTTATTTATAGGGCTGAACATTAAGGTTCAGGCATCTTCGAGAGGTTGGATATCCTGGGCAATTCGTTGGCTTGCCCCCCATCTGATTTGCTAGGTTATGGTCCCTTGAGTATTGTCAGTCTTCAAGAAGTCATCAAAATTTCCTTCCCTGACCTGTTTGTTGATAAATGACTTCAAAAATCTACATTCTTGGGTATTGTGGGCATTTTGCCAATGGTAGCTACAATATTTTCCTCTTCAATTATTTTCTAGTCTCTTCCTCTCCTCAGAGGGTATGGAATTTGTTCTTGGGTCATTGCATAGATTTGAACATATGAATAGGTTAAGGGTAGGCTTCTGATGCTTGAAATTCCTTCTTGAATCTCTTGGCCATGTAAACTTTTTATTATCACTAGTCCAGTCAAGGTTCTCATGCTCTAAAAAAGAATTCATCAAAGGACTTACAATATGTCTTAGTAGATCATCCCAAAATAGGCATTATACCACAACCCCGAGGTGATTACAAGTAATTTAATTTCATCCATCATGCCATTGCATCGGGCTACTATGTCGTTAAATCTCTTACATAATCCTTCAAGGATTCTCCTCTTCCCTGTTTGAAGTTAGCAAGCAAATCGAATCCTGTTTTGGTGTCTTTTGAGGTGAAAAATTGAGTCAAAAACTCCATGTTCAACTGTTCCCAAGAGCTAATATAATTTGGTGGATAATTTTGGAACTACTTCAAGGCAGGTCCATTGAAAGTTATAGGTAGGAATCTGCATTCGATTTCATCTGAAACTCGGATTGCTTACATATAGATTTCATATTGAGCAATATGATCTTTGGGGTCATATATATAATCATAACAGAGCTTGGGGTTCCTAAATCTCAGAGGCATAGGGACTCTAATAATTTATTTGGAGAAAGCTTGGGCCTTTCGAAGCTTCATCTCAGAAGTAATGCTGGACCGGTCTTCTTATAACTTCTGTACTTGTTTCGATAATTTCATTAACAAGGTTTTGATTGCTTAAACCCCACCAAATCTTAGAGTTTCGGCTTCAGTATAGAATTTGTGGCATGTTTGTTGCCTTCTTTCGAAATTCACCCTTTCAAGACTTAGTGTCATGGGTCTTTCAGAAGATCCTACTCTTTTCGTTTTTACAGTTTCGGCTTTCCTAGCCTCCTCCATCAACCCAGCTTCTGAAACCTCATCGGCCATTGGTAACTTTTCTGAGTTTCGACTGAAAATTATAGGATTCTCATCTTCCTCACGTATGGCTAAAAATTATAGGATTCTCATCTTCCTCAAGTATGGCCAAAACCTTTTTCTCCAATTCAGCAAAAGTGCTCTTAACTTCGTTCTGGTAGCTGTGTAAGCGTTTTAATGTGTCAGAAATGAACTTTAGCATCATTTATCAAAACTTGCTTTTGGTGAGGACTAGGGTAGCAGTTTCCTCATTATTAGTTGGATTCGTTTGGTCCATTTGATTCTCTTCGTTCCTGTGCAGTTCTACGACTCCCTCATCCTGGGAAGGGGAGCAAGTGTCTTCCGAGAGAAGGATTTTGACTTCTTACTAGGTTGAGAGGTTTGAGCTTACTGGGTTAGAAAAGAACGGAGGTTGGGCCCTCCTTTTGGCACTAAAAATGTTAGATAGATTTTTTTTCTAACTAACACTCCGAAGTTTTCGGAAGTTCATTTCGAAGGGATGTAGGAAAATTAAGTAAGCATCAAAACTATGTTGGAAGTAAGTGCCGAAAGATAAAGAGACAGAAGTTTTATAGTGGTTTAGGACTGAGATTCCTATGTCTAGTTTGAAGGTACGACCATGAGCTTTTATTCCTCAATTTGGTGTACAAACATGTCTGTTACAAAGTCTGTCATTAATGATCTTTTGATCAAAGCTTTATAAACGGAGTAAGGAACATGAAATGATTGTATAATGTCCTGAAATCTTTCTTCATCCCCTTTTCAACAGCACATGGTCCTCTATTTATGGTAAATTTAAGGTTCTCCAATTGGTGCAAGGCTTTCACATGGCTTGAAGACCTAGCTTGTTATAGGTGGCTTTGATTCAAAGACTTGTCATCATCTTGTTGAGAGTTCTTTGACAAGAATTGATGATATGTTGCTTTTATATATAGTTTAATCGATTCCTTTCATTTATTTTGACTATTAATCTTGGTCTAGGGCTATCGGAGCCATTGATTGTTAATACTTATTGAATTGTCTTTGGTCTCGGTAGTTGCTGCTCTTAGTTGAGCTTGCTGTCTTAATTGGACAATGGTCTTGATTCCAATCAATGTCTTTTCTCTTGTTTTCTGATCTCGGGTTCTCGGATATTAATCCTGGTGCTTAAGCACTCGGCGGAAAACAAATAATGGGTCTTAGAATTACAAGACAATGGGCTTTTCTTTCGAATATTCATAATTTATACTAGGTATAAATTATGATGTAACATGATAAAACTAAATATATAAATTCCGAAGAATAAGATAAAACCGAGACAAGTAAAAGTGATCAAAAGCATTAATATGCAAGTTTTAGATGTAGAAAGGGCAAGATCAACCGTATAACCTATCAGAATAACATAATAATTTAGCATGGCAATATAACCTATCAAAACAATCAGCATATATATATATATATAATATCTTTGTGTTTGGCAGGCACATACTTCCCTAGAGTTTACAAGCGAAGATTGGTTCTCTAGGTAATTCAAAAAAAAAAATATCTTTGTGTGGATGTATGTATATTGAAATAACTATGTTACTAGTAGAAAAAGAAATGTCTAGACAAATATATGAAATAATGAAATAGAGTTGTCACATAGATATATGCTTGCAATATAGAAAGCAAAAATAGTGGAAGTATAAGTCTACTCTTCTATGATAGCCTCCTCTCGTCCCGACACAAAACTTCTTCCGGTATTTCCAAGGGAGGGTACCTCAGAAGTTAAATTTCTCTTAGATCTCATATTGTAGTAATTTGGCTTACCCTTTGGGGGGACCGAGTTGATTGAATTTTGAGTAGGAAATTTAATGATACGAATACTTATATTCCATATTATTTGCATAATAGAGTCAAGTTCTCCCTATCCAAACAAATAAAATTCCAATGGACCCTATAAGCAACCAAAGATTCTAGCATATATTCATAATAGTCTTCAATCGAGAGGAGACGGTGGAGGGTTTGACTTGTTTGGCTTTCAGCTTCAGAAACTATAAGAACCCGCACCTCCAAACAAACTGATTAAGGCCTAAAGTAGCATTAGGCTCGTGTTGTGCCAAGAAGTATGAGTCGTAAGATTTTTAAAAGTGTAGATGATACAGGGACAATCATAAATTTAATACATTTTACACGTACAGATCCCACAATAGAAGGAGATAAAATATAAATATTGAAAATAGTCTGAAACAGTTACCAACCTCAATAAAACATAGTCCGTACAACAATGTCTCCCAATGAAAAATGTAAATAGAGCAACTAATAAAATAGTGTAATATAAGGTACATAAAGAATAACTGTATATAATATAGCTCAAAGCACTTGATCTTCTTCTCTACGTACTCAACCCCGACCAATCACTTACTGACTTGTTCTCTTATAATGGGTATAAAGTGGAAAAAAGGAGCGGGTAAGATAAAGTTTGGTGAATGAATTGTATTACTTGTGTATGGTGTTCATAATCAATTAACTTCATTTATAGTCTACATGACCTATGGTTTGTGTTATTGGATGGTATATATTTGTAAGGAATCTTCCACCAAGGTACTACGCCAGATACTAGATGTAATAGTCACCTTCAATATACTTAACATCTGATAAACATCCTTAATAACCACAAAACTTTTGCATTAAGAAAACAATATCAAAATACAAGTCCCAAGTGTGTGTTATGGTAATCCACTAATTCTATTGAGCTTATTGCACAATGCCCAGACTTACTTGCCTCTAAAAGTATCAAGCAAACTACCCGCTCATGTTCGTTATCTTATGCACAACATCGGGTTTACACAACAACATTTAGGCCCAGTTGCCCCAAACGCATCGTGTAACCTCCCGTTAGTGTCTGATACCCTATTCTTACACACTGCACCGTGCATACACCACAGGGTCTAGGCCAAATTGCCCAATAACATCGAGTAACCTCCCATTAGTGCCCATCATTGTGCACCACACTAGGCATACCACCACAATGCCTAAACTCAGTTATCCCTGATACATCATGTAATCTCCCGTTACCATGTACTCGAAAGCGCACTATCGCGGTAGAACCAAACTCAGCATCAAATGTCATGCCTTATAACTTCATGACGTATGAACCTAGGACTTCACCTAGTGTGATACTCTCCCATTTTGTTACACGACTTACTTCAGTTACTGGACGCCTCTAAAGTTAAAGGAGTGAAATGTCATTGATCATACGGGCTAAATAACTTGGGCTTTCTGTAAATATGGGCTTTCTGACCAATGTGATACTCTCCCATTTCTGAAAATAACTTGGGCTTTCTGACACTATTTAGACATCTGAAAATCCAATTTATGCATTTGGTCGCCTAATGCTATAAAAAACATTTCTAGGTGCTCAGAAGTCCATAACCCCTTCTCAAACGTCTGTCTTAATTTGTAGACGACATCTAGTTGAAATTTTATACATCTAAATTAGGTCGAATTCCAACGTAAAACTCTCAGGTTGGGATTTCCTAAAATCTAGACATATGAACACATTTTTCAGATGTTTGGTTCTTTTTTTCTAGGTTTTAATTTATGTTTGTTTTAGTTAATTTTATTCATCTTTTCGTGATTTGCATACAATTTTAAGGACTTATTTCTAACCTGATTTCTATTTGTATTTTGTACCTTTAGTTACACAAACTTTACTTGTTAACTTCAATGATTATACATATGTTTGTATTCTTTTCAATAAACTACACATGTTTTTTAAAACCAGAAATCTACATATATTTCAAGTTATCAATCAATCCAAGGTGAGATAAAGGAGCATCTTATTTCTTTCATTTATCCAATCCAAATCAATTTTTTCAAATCAGCCAAAAGTTTATCAAATAAGGATTTATCATCATATAATTTAGAGTGGATTAACCTAGTCCACCTTTCCCCCTTTTCTACAATTATAATTTACTAATTTAGGGTTTTCCCATTATATCTGAGCATAGCTGAAATTAATCCATTTAAAATAACTTTCCATCTACCTGTACATAATTGAAATTAATCCATTTTATATAACTTTGGATTTGAACTTCTATCTCAAATTAAAAGGCTATATTATTAGATGGGGTAGAAATATAAATAAATTTGACTACTCATGAATCAACATATCCTAATAATCAATTTTTTAAAGCTTCCTTCTTCCTAGCTTGTTTTGAATCACTATCTCTTCACTCTTCCTAGTATATTATTAGAACGGGTAGAAATATTGGAGGTTAGATTCTTTTTAAGCTGAAAACTAGGGTTTTCTAACCTAGGCCCGAAATCCATATTTATAGAAATGCCATTGGTCATATTTTCTGTTATTTTCGATCCGTACAATCAAATTTAACCAGTTATATATGTTTCTTAACTATAAATGCCAATTCAGATGCAATGTAATAGTTCCTGTGGCTTAACCCCAACATTGTAATTTTTTATATTTTTTACTCTTTAATGTAAAATTACGTTTTCCCCTTATTGTCATTTTAATTTACTATTAAAATTTCCGAGGTTTTACATCCCTCTTAAAAAGATTTCGTTCCTGGAATCTCTAAGGATAGAAAAATGCAGCTCATATATAAGAAAACCAATATCTACAACCATCTACTCAACCATCAACCACTTGCAACCATTGTCTTTAGTTTCCATTTCTAATGCAGCATGTACATACATGTATGGAATGCATACGAATCTATAAGTAAATTCAGAATTAGACGTCTTCCTGAACTAATCGACCACCTGATATACCAGTGCTTCTGCCATATATCCAAAATATATACAAAATCCTATACTTTCAATTTTATATGGAAGAGCAACCATTCAATACATATGCAACAACCATATCCATATGACTTAATAAAATAAAATGGGTAAGGTAGTGTATATCAGTAGACTAACCTAAATTTACCATCCCATGCATGCAATACTAACTATATATATATATATATATATATATATATATATATATATATATATATATATATATATTAGCAACCATCCAAACCTGGCATCACGTTCAAAGCCACGCCTAACATCCAAACATTCTTACCTATGAAATATACTAATATAAACCCTAAGTGTATAAGTAATTACACTAACTAAAATAGAAAGATACTAGAAAAGAGCACTGGATGGGTAGCTCAGATCTTCTCCTCGTTCTCCCAAGTACTCTTAGTTGGGTTGTCTCCCCACTCGACTCTAACCAGTTTAATGATTTTGTTACGGGGTCTCTTTATACCTTGCTTAATAATGCAAGTAGGTGTATAGAGAACTAGTGACTCCCTCTCTTCTTTAACTTCCTCTAACCGACTCGGCTCAACCATAGTAACCGAATAATGTGGACACATCCGCAAGTATAACATAAGGAAAACATTGTGATCCCCGGCCAAATTTTTATGAAGTTCCACCCAATAAGTTAACTTCTTTACTCTCTCCATAATTGAAAAAGACCCTACAAACCTTGGTGCTAACTTTCCCAAAATTGCCAAATCTGATAACGTGTCTAAGCAAGGAGACCTTCACAAAGACCATGTCACCCACTGTGAACTCCAATGCTAACTCCATGCATCTCCTATCAACATATGACTTCTACATATCTTGTGTGATTTTTATTCTCCTATAGATCAAGTATATCTTCTCTGAAGTCTCCCTTACTACATCTAGTCCAAGAATGATCTTATCTATAGTGTTCCACCAACAAGATAATGATCTATAAGGCCTCCTATACAACATCTCAAACTATGCCATTCTAATACTTGCATGATAGCTATTATTATAAGCAAACTCCACTAACGACAAGTTATCCTCCCAAAAACCTCCAAAGTCTAAAATGCACATTTACAGCAAGTCCTCTAAAGTCTAAAGTACACTACGAGAGCACCAGCCTGGTTTGGATTTGAGAGCACCAGCCTTGTCCTGATAGAGCAATATCATAGATCATAGATATAAAGAAAGAATAGTAAAAGAAAGTAGACAAAGAATTTTTATAGTGGTTCGGTTGTTAATGAAGCCTACGTCCACTTTATAGTATTATTATAGACCGATTGCTGTTACAATAGATGTTTGACCACAAGACTTTGATTATTTTCTAGCTAGATTGAATCTCCAAAATTAGAATCCATTGGAGAATCACAGTGTATTCCTTTATAGATTGTTGTGTGGGAGGTAGAGAGTGAAGAATAGTTCCAGTAGAGCTTCAGCAACTAGTCCGGAGAAGACCTTCTTATGTTGTAGGTTAGAAGGTATTTGTATGGATCGAAGAGATTCTGGGCCAGGCCATGTCTTCATTAGCTCACAGGTAAGTTGTAAACGACCCAGGGAGATTTTGGCTCGTAGAATAAGGAAGAACCATTGGTCATTGGCGACCGATAGACTTGACTTGTTTTGCAAGCCAATGCCTTGGTCTTATCTTGTAGTCTTCTTTAGTCATCTTGTTTGAAGGCTTGAGGTGAGGAATGGGTCGCTGGTGATCCAACTACTTAGGATTTTTTTGGAATCTGAAACTGGTGATGTTTCCATAGCCTTTTATTGTAGTTGTTATGTTTTGATGGCAATTCGCTAGTTATTTATGTTCAACTGTTGATTGGACTGAAAGGATGCTGATTTTTCAGCTTCCTTGATCCCATTCGTTGTCTTAGCTGCTTAGATTGGCCCTTGTTGATCCCTTGTCTCAGCTTTTCCAGTTAAGTGTTGAACCATCCCGTGTACACAAGGTTGTTATGTTTTCTATTGGTTTCCACTGGGTTAAAAAATCGGATAACATTTTCCCTCCAGAGTATGTCTTCATTGTAAACAACGCATGCTTTGGAAGTTATCGCTTTCAATATCTATCCATCGATCTCCAAGTGATTGTATTAGAGCTTTACGAATACGTTAACCCCATGTTATTAGTCATCTTTCTTTAGTTCCGACTGTTACTACTTTCCACAGTGTATTGCATTTTTGCCTGTAGTTTTTGGCATGCCTTGGAATGATGAACAGTTGTAAGAGATCGAGTTCGAAAAGAATTAGATGAAGTTTTTTTTCCTCTCTCTTTTTTAATGGGTCGCTAGCGTTCCATGGGGGTTGGGTCGCTAGCGACCTAACTTCTTGGTTTATTTAAATTTGTAGGTTAGGTCGGTAAGTGGGTGCATGGTTTAGGTTTGGAGTTGTCCTATATAGTTTTAATTCGACCGACGGTGAAGCTGCATTTGTCTCGAACGACTGTATGCCGTTCTGGAGCGAAGCTTGCTCTTTGTCTCTAGCTTTTTCTTCTCGAGAAATTAGTTGAGTTCCTATCGATGATTTTGAGTTCCAATGCGATAATTTAGTCCAAAACTGGATATAGTGGATGATTCAATCATAACCTTTTCCTATTTTTGTATTCCAGTGATCTTGAAAAGAAAAGCTTCCCACATCGCTTCGGACGGCGGCTTCGTTGATCAGTAACGGGTACGTGTGGAAGAGATAATTTTAAAGGAAGATATGGCTTGTTTTTCAAATGCAAGCAAGCTTGCTGCACTGCATTGTTTGTTCACAATATTCAGGATATTGGACTCTTCTCGTGTAGATAACACACTGTATCTACCCCGGTCAATGCTCAGAACCCAATTTATCAACATACGTTGACTTCCCTTGGATTCCGGGCGTTGGTTATATGAGGATATTATTTAAAGTAAAACATACCTCATAGGGTTGAACGCCAAGTTTTGTCATTGAAAATGATTTTTCAGTCATCCAATCTTTAGTCTGGTGGAGGTTCTTCCGCTCCTCCAGAAGCTGGGTCCTTCACAACTTAGGCTTCGCTTATTATTTCTATCATATTGGAAGGACTGATTGCAGTTAAATTACGATGCAGAGTTGCTCTTGTAGAGTTGCAGTTGAAGTTCATTTAGGCATAGTTTTAGCCTTCAGAAACTAGCACATGAGTTGTTTGATTGCGACTATCCTTCTCTTGCGTTTTTCAGAATTCAATGCATACCAGCCTCTGTCTTCAGGGACTATTGGCTTAATTGCTCGATTTCGAATATTTCCTTTTCTCACCGTTGCACTTCTTGTGCTCATGTGCAGCATACTCATTTACTTCAATTCTATACATGTAAGTAATAGTTCTGCGGTCATTTCAGCATGTTCTATTTCATGGCTTTGTCTAGAACTATGAAGTAGTTTGGTCTATCCAGTTCTATAGCTAATCCTTACTTATGCTCAATTGAATTAGTTTCAACAAAGTGTCGGCGTAAATGCCTTAGCCTGTAGAGCTGTCTACTTTGACTACCGAGCAAACATGTTTTGGGAGACTAGGATTCCTAAGCAATAAGTTCGATTGCCCCAGTTTGATTGACATGCTAACTCCTTTCTTCAGGAATTAGGGACTTTGTTGCTTGATCCCAAGATATGAGTTTTATAATGGTGTCAGCATGTATTAAAAATATGCGTTTCTGGCATCTTTTGCTAAAGTAAATTCTTCCAAGTCCTAAGTTGAGATCCTAATCATGTGTTCGTTTCTATCTTCAGAAAATCATACAAGGATGACTCAACCATGTGGATTTTTCCTTGTTGTGAATCTTCAAATAGCATGACCGAACTTCGGGTAATGGGTACCAAATGATCTAGTTAGACCATAAGAAGGTCATCGATACTTCTTGTCATCGCTAGACTATGATCGACGGTTGACTTCTGAACGTTAGATCCTTCATTTCCTTTGTTGGAGATTTTATGCCAGAATGCTCTATTTTGTAATATAGAACTGTTATCTAACCAACCTCACGGTAATATGTGTTTGTACTTTTGAACATTTCTTTCGATCAAATATATATGCTTCTATCCTTTCTTGAGAGACTAGCTATTTCGAATGTCTGTATTTGGGCGATTATGAGAGATGGAAATCTATGAGGCGAATTGCTCAATTGCCCCCAGTCTAGCTTAATCTCATTCTGGAATTGAGGATGTTCGGGGATTTTATTTTCAACCTTTCATGATTTCTCCCGCTTGTTCTTGGCCATGCGTGCTCTTCTTCGTTATTAACGTTGTCATGGAAGTTTTGTTCATATATCAGCTCCTGTCTTTGAGAATTGATAACCTAGCTATTTGGTTCCAAGCAACATTTCCTCGAGGCTACCTATCTTTCGGCTGTGTCTAAATTATTTCTAAGTTGAATTTAGGAAATTCGGTTGTGCACTAGCTTTCATCCTTATAAAATAGTACATGGATAATTCAATCATGGGATTTCCTTTCAACGCGGCTTTATTCTTATACAGTGGCTGATTCCTATGATGAAAGGTCGCCCCATTCGGTTGACCTTTGAAGGCTATGTCATCCGATCGTGGCTTGTCATTGGGAAACAATAGTTCTCTAAAGAGAAGGTTGAAACTTAGGTGGGGACCAAATTCTATTTATGAAAGCTAGTTCATCAATGGTTCACTGCTATGAGTGTTTCTCATCAGCCCTATAGAATAAAGTTTTCCTGATATTGCCTGGGCAATACCGGTACTTAGTGAGTAGAACAGAGTTGCTGGGGCAATACCGGTACTTACA
This sequence comes from Allium cepa, assembly GCA_030765085.1. Taxonomy (NCBI): domain Eukaryota; kingdom Viridiplantae; phylum Streptophyta; class Magnoliopsida; order Asparagales; family Amaryllidaceae; genus Allium; species Allium cepa. The sequence continues at coordinate 518,289,640 of CM060941.1, forward strand.
AAATAAAAAGTTTCCTAGCAATGCTGGGGAAACACTGGTACTTAGGAAATATAAAATTTTCCTGGCGCTGCCGGCGCAACACCAATACTTAAAAGATAAAAAAGGACTTGGCTTTGGCGAGGCAACACCGACACTTAGGAGGTTGGGATTGGTTTTCCCCGTCGATTCGGCAGTGCTCTTAATCCAGTTGGGTACTTGTTTTGGCCTTCAAAAATGAGCACTTCGATGGTTGTATTGTAGAAGTATTTTCTTGGTGTTGCCTGTCTTATGGGCAGTGTTAAAGTCATGTTGGTGATGTCTTTAACGGTTTGCACTTCTCTTGCCGATTTTAGGTTGGAATTACTAGAATTGGATGTGGTTGAAACCCAATCATCGGTTCATGGTGTTTGCATTCTAGTCCGCATTCTGGGAACTTAGAGTCATTCTGTGAGCGGTCGACTCACGCTCGATTTGTGTTCGTACTTCGGTCTATGCTCCAAGGACTTAGAGTTTTTTCATGGGTGGTCGCAATTTTGCCAAATTGTTTGTACTCTAGTCCGTAGTCAAGGAATGGGAGATTTCTGTGAATTATTTATACTCTACTCCATGCTCTAGGGACTTAGAGAACTCTACTCCATGCTCCAAGAACTTTGAGATTTTTGTGAATCTATTATACTCTAGTCCGCGCTCCGGGGAATTAGAGTACTCTAGTCTGCGCTTAAGGGCTTAGAGTTTTTTTTGAATCGTTTATACTCTAGTCTGCACTCCGAGGACTTAGAGATTTTTGTAAATCATTTGTACTCTAGTCCGCCCTTTGGGGACTTAGAGTACTATAGTCCGTGCTCTGGGGACTTAGAGATTTTTGTGAATCTTTTATACTCTAGTCCGCGCTCCGGGGGCTTAGAGATTTTTTTGAATCGTTTATACTCTAGTCCGTGCTCCGGGGACTTAAAGTACTCTAGTTTGCGCTTCGGGGACTAAGAGATTTTTGTGAATCATTTATACTCTAGTCCGCACTACAGCGACTTAGAGTACTCTAGTCTGCGCTCAAGGGACTTAGAGATTTTTATAAATCGTTTATACTCTAGTCCGCACTCCGGAGACTTAGAGGACTCTAGTCCATGCTCCGGGGACTCAGAGATTTCTATAAATTGTTTATGCTCTAGTCCATGCTCCATGGACTTAGAGTACTCCAATCCGTGCTTCTGGGACTCATAGCTAGTTTGGTGATGGTTGAATCATTCATCCGATCCTGCAGAGTTGAGTAGATTCACTTTAACCAATGTGGTTGTTTTATCAACGTTGTTTCACTTGGAGATGCACCATGTTCTCTAACGATAAGAGTCCCAGTCATTTCCATTGCGTAGCTTAGTTTATAGCCGTCATGTGTTACCCTTAGAGATGTAAGACAGTTGCTTAACCAATTCCATTGTTATTCTTATTCATGAAAAATCAAATTTCCTTCAACTGATTTTTGTTATGTTCTGATGACTTCCTGCGGAACCCTTCATTCCCAGGTGCCAAATTTTAGGTTCTTATACAAAATCTGAAATTGAGAAGCAAGTTATCACATTGCCCCCAGTATGACTGCGTTCATTCCTATACTAATCGTGGACTGGTAGAGTTTGGTAGTGTTTGTCATAAATCCATGGCACTTAACCTGCTTGTTTCAAGCCATATGAATTATGCTAGGCCGATACCATTATCACGGATATCAACCTTATTTGTTGGTTCCAATCTTCGGGAATTAATGGTTTAGCTGCTCGATTTCGAGCATTTTCTCCTTGCCGTGGTCTGTCTTTAGATAACAGTTGTTTTTCTACAAGTCGGGGTTTAAGACCTCAGTTGAGCACCTGCTTCTGTTCTTTAGAAACTGGTGGTCAATGATTTTATTTTGGAACAACCTTCCATCGTCGTCTATCTATGGATGATGATAAGTTCCTCATTTTATTGCAAGTTGTAGCGATCTTTTATCCTGACCAAGTGTTAATGTGTTCTGTGCCCCTCAGTCCGTAGGGCTAATTATTCTAAACAATTGATGTGAGACTTAACATTTGGCCTGCTCCCTGGACGCCCCCAGTCAAAGCTACGTCACAGCTCCTATCTCTGGAAACCCATGACTTGGATGTCTTGAATTTGGACATTTTGTACGTTAACTTTGGTCAAAAATTAGATTTCTTTACCGACTTCTTGGTTTGTGAGCTTTGCGGTACTACCGAAGCAACATTGGTTCTTTCGGGTAGTGGGAGTTGATCCCTGTTAATTGAAGTGCTCGACTTTTGAGACTATGTGGCTTATGAAATTCCTCTGTGTTGCCTACCTTCGAGCAACATGAGGGGTTTGTGTTTTGAAAATTAGTGCATGGCTTATTGAATGCGCGACTTTTAGCTTTCTTCAGTGTTGCCTATCTTCAGGAAAAGTAAGGAGTTTAAGCTCTTTAAGAGTTTGTGCATGGCTTACGAAATGTGCAACTTTCCATGCCCTCGGTGTTGTCTATCTTCGGGCAATGTGAGGTGCGTACGTTTTAGGAGTTAGTGCGCAGCTTATGAAATGCACGGCTTTTGGTGCTCCTTGACACCGCCTATCTCCGTGCAATGTAAGGAGTGTAAGTTTTGATACTCATCGATGTTGCCTATCTCCGAGTAGCGCAATGAGTTAGTTTTTTTAGTATTACTCGGCGTTGCCTATCTTCGAGCAATGCGATGAGTTATATTTTGATGTGTGGCATATGAGATGCATGGCTTTTGGTGCTCCTCGGCGTTGCCGATCTCCGGGCAAAGCAAGGAGTGTAAGTTTTGATGCTCCTCGGCGTTGCCTATCTCCGGTCAACACGAGGAGTTGCCTATCTCTGGAAAATACGAGGAGTTAGTTTTTAGTGTGCGGCTTACGAGATGTGCGACTTTTGGTGCTCCTTAGCAATGCCAATCTTCGGGCAACGCAAAGAGTGTAAGTTTTGATGCTACTCGATGTTGACTATCTTCAGGCAATGCGATGAGTTAGTTTTCTAGTGCTCCTCAGCGTTTCCTATCTCCGGCCAATGTGAGGAGTTAGTTTTTGATGCGCAGCTTACGAGATGTGTGGCTTTTGGTACTCCTCAGCGTTGCCTATCTCTGGGCAATGCAAGGAGTGTAAGTTATGATGCTACTCAGCGTTGCATATCTCCGTGCAATGCGAGTAGTAAGTTTTTAGTGCTCCTTAGTGTTGCCTATCTCCAGGAAATGAAAGGAGTTAGTTTTTGATGCGCAGCTTACGAGATGCAAGGCTTTTGGTGCTCCTTGGCATTGCTTATCTCCAGGCAATGCAAGGAATGTAAGTTTTAATGCTCCTCGACGTTGCCTATCTCCGAGCAATGCAATGAGTTAGTTTTTGATAGTTCTCGGCATCACCTATCTCCAGGAAATGCAAGGAGTTAGTTTTTGATTCTCCTTGACATTACCTATCTATGGGCAACACAAGGAGTTAGTCTTTTAGTGCTCCTCGGTGTTGCCTATCTTCAGGTAACACGAGGAGTTAAGTTTTAGGCCTTCTCGATGTTGGCAGGGAAACGTTGGTTTTCGAAAGGCAAGGATCATGTTCCGCCGATCCAATAATTTGAGTCGATTTTCTTTCATCGACCCATTAGGTATTTACTATGAACACGACTTCATTGGTTCAAGAATCAAGGCATGGTTACGGGATGCACATAGTGATTTAGGCCTTCCTAGTGCTGGAGATGTGATACCAGTTCATAGAAGGTAAGGATCGAGTTTTCCCATCAATCCGGTGGTTTGACTTTGCTGGAAAGCGGCTTCATAAGTTCTAGGAGACAATTAATTTTTAGATCGGGTAGTGATGGCTTGGACAATCCTCCCGTATTTCGAGAAGATGTGCTCGGCCAAACAAATAAGATTGCCACGGCGGAGATATCTTCAGCCAATCGCATGGAGATGGTTATGAAGAAAGAACTTATAGAAGTTCGAGGAAAGACTCTCAGTTTTTGGTCCAAACTTCCTTTAAAGAATTGGTCTTTAACTGGCATACAGTCTAAGAGGTAAAGGAATTGGTCACCAAGAGCGGTAAAATAGTAGTTAGAAAGAAGTAGGCAAGTATTATGATAGTATTTCATTTGTTGCATCAGCTAGGTCATTAAGTCCGCGGTTGTCAGAATGCCACAAATTTTGATCGGACATACCAGAATTATGGTATGATTAGTGTCGGCCTTTCTTGTGGCTATTCAAGTGTGTGCGGTGCCCCCCATGCCACAGGGCTGTTGGCGTGCTTGAACTATATCCATGGTCTCTCCATAGCTCATTTGGTTTCCCTCAGTCAAGTGGGAGCGGTTCTTCCGAGTTCTATGTCTTGGCTTGATTTGAGTTGGCCTTTGATTAACCACAAGGTTGGTTCGGTTTTGGTTTAGTTCCTTTGAGCGACTTTGAAGCCCTAGGGCTCAGCTCCATTTGTTTCATCGGTCGTTTAATTATGTTGATTGACTGATATGATTGTTGATTTACGGCCCTAGAGCATGGCTTCGTTGACTCCAAGGGGCTTTGGAGTAGATGACTACTGATCTTTTAGTTCACTTCGTGGATATCAGTCGTATATAAATTTCACTGATCTACCGGTTCACCCTCACGACACTTTAGTTCATGAAAGCCTGCACGTTCGTGAAGGTTTTTTAGGATCAGATGACCGCTGATATACCGATTTACCTTCATGATGCTTTAGTCCGTGAAAGACCTTAACATTCATGAAGGGTTTTTAGGATTAGATGACCACCGATCTATCGGTTTACCTTCGATGCTTTGGCTCGTGAAAGACCTTCATGTTCACGAAGGGTTTTTTAGATCAGATGACCGTTGATCTACCGGTTTACCTTCAGGACACTTTAGTTTGAGAAAGACCTTCATGTTTGCGAAGGGTTTTTTGTGGTCGAATGTCCGGATTATCGATTCTGAGAGGAGTTTTGGGTCACATGTCCGACGGCCCGATAGTCTTAAAGCAATGATTCATCGGCTTCAAGTGGAATTTTTTGGATTTAGCTAGAGGGAACATAGTTTTATCGGTTCCTGTAGGCTAAGTTGTTAGATCTGTTTGTTTGACGATCCTTTGGATAAGACTTCTCGACGCCACTAGCAATGCCGGTTCTCAAAAGGGGGATTGACATGATTTGTCGAGGGCATAAAAGCATTTCTTTCGCCATGCTGTCTGCAATACCCCTATTGTCCCGATACAGCTCATTTGGAAAAGGAGACTAGACAAGGATGGATGAGAAGGTATCACTTTAGGTTGCTATCCCATTCCTTAGTTGCTAGCTAGCTAGAGTGTTACTTGATAATCATCCTTTTGTCTGATTTCGTCAGTTAGTTGAAGTGCTTTTCTACTGGGTCTTAGTAGCCATGCTTGGGCAGAAGGTCCCTGAGGTCCTATATCTCTTTCACCATTTAATATGTTCTTTGGCACACTATCTGGTTTGCCTTCTTCTAATTGCCCTACTTCTAGTCTTTAGAACCCGTTTGCCTTCCCATAGAATTCTTCCAAGGTAGCAGATTGTTTCATCCTTTAATGATTCCTGAGGACCTTGCAGCAGACTGCATCCATTGCCCTTACTTCGTCCACATGCTGGTCATACCTGTAAAGAAACAATTTCGAATCAGTTGTATAGTTGTATAAAAGACATAGTTGGCCTGATAAACTTATTTGGATATTCTGCATGTTGAATGGCTTGGTGAATGGGTTCGAATAGGGAAGATGCTCCAATTGTTGTCAGATCAGTCCATTTTCAAGTTACGGCTGTTTATGATGCTTTAGAATGATATATGCATGATTGTCTATGCTTGAATAATTCGAAATGCCGATTGAATAACCAGGATCAGTGACGGTCCTAAAATTTTTCAAACTAGGTGAGATCGGTCTGGGTGATAAAGAAGGCCCCATAAGGTTGCATCCTAAATTTCAAGGTATTTGGAATTTACACGTTCAAGTTATGGACAAAAGAAGTTGGATCGACATCGATGGATTGAAGGTATTTTACTTGGAGTCTGACCCAATTTTTTTTCCATTTGCTTGGAGTCAGCCCATGATTCGCTTGGAGTCACAGAATTTGAAGTGCTGGGTTAGTAACAACCTTGCTTGGAGCCATTTGCTTGTTTGCTTGGAGAAAATCTTGGCTTTACCCGAGCCTGATTTCGGACCAGAATTTCTTAAGTTTACATCGGGTCAAATGGGTGATTGCACAAGTTTGACTCCGAGTCAGGACTTTCAGAATCTGCTTCATCGAATAGTCGATTACCTGAGTTTGACTTTGAGCCAACCTTGAAATGAGTTTTTCAACGACCATTTTGAAGATTTTTGATGACGACGACCCGTGATTCGATGATGGGAGCTCCATGATGGGATTGGAAATTGGCTAGTTGGGAGTGGTCATAATATACCATGAGATCTTGGCATTGTAATTGATCTCGATTCGTAACATATCTTCTTGGTCCTCTTGCCTCTAAGAATACCGTTTGAGTAGCAGTTCCTCGTCCATTGCTTGGCATTGCGCTATGGCATAGGTTTTAGAGCTTCTTCCAGCGTTTTTCACATTGGCATTTTCATCCAACTTGTCTTTCTCCAATTGTTTGTCATCTTCATAGCCGAAGAGAGCCGTTGTTATATCCTCCCGTGGGGTTTTCACCTATAAATTCGGATTTATAGCCGGTGTTTTTGTAGTAGGTATAGTGTTAACGTTTTCTTCCATCATCATTCTTGGAGCTCTGCCCATTGCTCCCTTTCGATTATATCCCCTTCGAATGACCCAGACGGTGAGCATCCTTCTCCTATCTTGTTCCATGTAGGTCGTTGCAAATCAATGAAATGGTATGGATCGCCAGCGATCTATAGCATAGCATAGGGATCACCAATGATCCATATACTTAGAATATTATTGCACTTTGCTTTCTGGAGTTTATGGCGGTCTGGTGAAAAGATATGGATCCTAGCAATCCATAGTGCTTAGTTAATTTCTACGCTTTGCCTTTCGGATTGCGTCTACTATCTCATATTGATGGTCTCCATCTAATTTCATAGCTTGTTGCGTTATTTTAATGATGATCCATATGTTGGTTGCATTAGACTAGATTGGTGGACCTACGAGCTAACCACATGGATTGCTAGCGATCTATAGGAGATGGATTGCTAGTGAACCATCACCTTCGCATGTGTTTGATTGCTTTTTCTTCGGTCCTTCTTGGTTGGTTCTTCTATTCTCAGCAGCAAACCTCCTAACCAAAAAATGAGGATCTAACTTTTAGAACTATGGGATCCAACATAGATAGCCAGATCTGAACCCTGAGTTAGAGTTCTCAGTGAAAGCACCAAAATGTTGGCCCAAAAAATAGACTAACACTCTGGTTTGGATTTGAAAGCACCAGCCCTGTCCTGACAAAGCAATATATAGATTAAAAATATAAAGAAAGAATAGTAAAAGAAATTAGGCAGAGAATTTTTATAGTAGTTCGGATGTTAATGAAGCCTACATCCACTTTATAGTATTATTATAGACTGATTGCTGTTACAAATGATGTTTGATCACAAGGCTTTGATTATTTTCTAGCTAGATTGAATCTCCGGAATTGGAATCCACTGGAGAATCACTATGTATTCCTTTAGAGATTGTTGTGTGGGAGGTCGAGAGTGAATAATAGTTCCAGCAGAGCTTCAGCAACCAGTCTGGAGAGGATCCTTCTTATATTTCAGGTTGGATGGTATTTATATGGATCGAAGAGCTTCTGGGCCGGGCCATGTCTTCATCAGCTCGTAGGTAGGTTGTAAACAACCCAGAGAGAGTTTGGCTCTCATAATAAGGAAGAACCATGGTTAGCTGGCGACCCATCGACTTGGCTCGTTTTGCAAGCCAATGCCTTGGTCTCTTCTCGTAGTCTTCTTTAGTCATCTTGTTTGAAGGCTTGAGGTGAGGCATGGGATAAAATGTTAGCTTAGCCTCTTGCATGTAGATATAAGCGGAACCACATCGAGACGTTCACATCGGAACCTCAACTGGCTCACCACTACTATTTCCAGTTTGGTTACTCATTTTCAGCTATCTGTACGTAGGAATTATTAGCAACTTTCCTCAGATAGTGTTAAGCATTATTGGTGTGTTCACTTTATATTTATTTATATATATATAATAATAATTTTTAAAATATGCAAGTATGTTATCCTAGTGCACACTTAATCCCTATAGAATCATGAACCTTTGCTCTGATACCGAATGTAACAACCTGCGCCTCCAGATAGATCGATTCAAGTCCTAAAGTGGCGTTGAGCTCACGTCGTGCCAAGAAGTATGAGTCATTGGGTTCCTAAAACTTTTCACGATACAAAGACAATTATAAATTTAATACATTCTACACCTTCAGATCTCACAGTAGAAAGAGATAAAATGTTAGTATTGAAAATTGTCCAAAATAGATAACGACCTTAATAAAACATAGTCTATACAACAATGTCTCCAAATGACAAATACAATTAGTCTGGCTGATAGAAATAGTGTAACATAAGGTACATAGAGGATAACTGTAAATAATATAACTTGGAGTGCCTGATCTCCTCCTCCACATGCTAACCCCGACTAATCACTTACTGACCTTTTTGTTGTAATGGGTATAAAAGGGAAGGAAAAGAGTGGGGTCAGACAAAGTCTGGGATATGAATTATATTACTGATGTATGGTGTTCATAAGTAATTAAATTCATTTATAGTCTACATGGCCTATGGTGCTTATTTGTTTTTGTGGACTATATATAGTTTTAAGGAATCTCCTACCAAAGTACTACAACCATATACTGGATGCAATAGTCACCAAAGTATACTTAAAACTTGATAATCATTGATGACTAACTACAAAACTTCTACATTAAGTAGACAACCTCAAAATACAAGTCCCAAGTGTATAATCCGATAATCCACTAATTCCGTTGAGCTTGTTCCACAATGCCTAGGCAAACTTGCCCCAAAAGCATTCAGCAACCTACTTGCTCGCTTTTGTTATCTTATGCACAACATGGGATATACACAAGAAATGATTAGGCCCAATTGCCCAAAAACATCGAGTAACCTCCCGTTAGTGTTCGATACCTTATTCCTATGCACCTAACCAGGCTTACACCATAATATCTATGCCTGGTTGCCCAATAACATCAAAAAACCTCCCGTTGGTGCTCATAACTACGCACGGTGTTGGAACAGGGCCAGTCCACAGTGGAAGTTATGGGTGAATTTCAAAATTTATTACCCTATTAGATCTTTATTGGGTCTACGAAGTCTAATTTATTTAGAACTTTTCTAAATAATTTAACTAAAATATTTTATTTCATTTAAATTTATAAATAATGAATTGAATTTTATTTTATTTATGTTGAATTAAATATAATTGTACACATATGTATACATATATGTATATTTGTTTATGTGTAACACAACAATCCATATAAGGTATAATATGGCCGTATATAAATGTTGGAATTTGCATCATAATGGACATGTTGGCTCATCTTATATGTATTATATGTTGTCCAAATAAGATAAAAATAGTGTAAGTACTTACTTATATATATATTATACATGTATTGCATAAATGTGAAAATAATATATATATATATATATATTTGTAAGTATATTAAATTAGATATAAATTAGACAATAGACTATATGAATATATATATAACATATATATAGACATAATATACAAATTCATAATTTTATTAAATATAATATACATGCATATTTATAGTAAGAAAATAATATATATGTGTGTATGTGTATATATATTTTAATATCTAAAGCATTTATAAATATGTGTGTTCATATATGTTTATATAATTATATTAATTATGGAAATTAAATAAAGCTAAATAATTTTATAGCATTCCAAATCCAATAAATAGCACATAAAATATTTTATTATAATGTAATATTATGAAATTATATATATATATATATATATATATATATTAGTCGAAAAACATAAAAATAATGTTAAAATTACTTTTGTGACATATTTTCCAAAATTTAAAATTTTTGAATTCAAATATGATATTATAAATTCATGAAAAACTTTCCATAATTTTCTAAGTCAAAATTATATTTATTATTATTTAATTAATATCGACCTCGTAATTAAATTATTTAAAAAATAATAATATTAAGTTTTAACTTTTGGGATTTTGGCTAAGGGATAATATGGTGATGAATTTATAGAATTTAAAATACAATTATTGAAACATATGTTATTTTGTATTAATTATTCAACTTGTATTTCGATTTAAATAATATTAAAAATAGAAAATAATTTTTAAAAATACTTCGCTATTATGTAAAATTATAATTAGTATAGATTTGCATATATAAAATATAAGATCAATTTTTAACATGATATGATGGCATAATTAGTTATAAGTCATTTAATTCATGTAATATGACATATTAATATAAGAATAATTAACTAATAAAACAATAAAAATTAAAATAATTTTTTTTGGCTATGCATATATCATATATCTATATAAAAAATGTTTTGTATTATTATATGTACATATAACCATTCAATATGTGACAACATTCATATACATAGGAATCTTACCTAATTAACAATATAATTATGATTTATATGACAAGCGATATAATATTATACATAAACCTTAAGATATGAAAATACCAAAACTTATTCCTTGAAGTACACCTTGCTATGATGAATATCCCGTCTTACAACTCTTCTCAATTCAATACACTGCTAATCTTTGAATTATAGACCGTTGACTATCCAATAGTTGTTGACTTGAAATTGATTTATAATGAACTTTGTTGGACCTTTTGTCTAGGTGAATTCAGCCAATAAAGAGATGAAATGGCAACCAAAAAAATCCATATGTATTAGGGTAAGGAGTCATTAGAGTGGAAGGAATAGAGAGAAAGGTGGATCATACATCTTACCCATTCTTCCTAAATCTAAGCCATCCGTTTAAGATACTCCTACCTTATCTTTTAGCTACCCCCTACATGGTTGTTGTTGCCGAATGTATCACCATAAATCATAGGCTAACAACCCATTTAGGCCAAACAAATATTACTCATTAAATCTCATTTAATTGCTTGCACTATCGCATATCGATCGATATATTTATAATTATTATAAATATATACAATAATATTTATTCCTTAAATCATATTAAATTTTTTATAATCAATATTTTAAATATAAATTAATTTATAACAATTATAAACTAAATAAATCATTTGGTCTAAAGAGAATTCACTATATCGGTTGTGTGACTCGTCAAGTGTAAATTTGGTCAACGACTAACATTGAACTATTCGAATGTTAACGCTTATAACATCTCGGAATTTTATTGTTTTGATTTTGATTATTATAACATCCCTAATTTTGATTAGCATTATTTAAGACATTTAGTTAGATAAATTAAACAGAAAAATGTGAGATGTAGTGTGATAAGGGGATTGGGATTTGATAACTAATAAGGTCTGGCCTTAACTAATTAACTATTAAGATTTTTTTTAATACTTAATGTAGAAAAGAATGTATGAGAGGGACAAAGTAGGTATAGGTTTATCTTTTGATGCCTTAAACCCTCCCCTCCTATATCATTCTCTTTTTAACAACATTAAAATAATTAAAAGAAAAGAAAAGGGAGCTTGGCCATTAAACAAGAAGAGTAGAGGAAGAAAGCTTTGGAAATCAAGAGGAAAAGCTAAGGAAACCAAATCAACTTTCAAATCTCAAGTCTCATTATCAAATCAAGGTAAATGGTAATGAAACCATCTCATTATGCTTGTGCTATTTTGGATTTTATGGGATTTTGAGTTACTTGATGATTTTGTGATTATGCCAAGTATGATTATGCCCTTATTTGATTAATTAATGAATTACTAGGATTTGTAACAAATTATTATTATAAGTTTAGAGCAAAACCTTAGTAATTGATCTCCAAACGACTTTATTCTTGGATATGTTTTGCAAAATATAATTTTGGGGGTGGTTTTCTAATTTCATAATTCTTCAAATTAATAGGAATATTCTATGACTTTCCTAAAAAAGGGACATTTATTTTGGGTTTTAATTATTAAAAATAATAAAATAATGATTTTTGTCCCGAAATTTTTAAATGTCAAAGAATATGTTATTTTTAATTTTTAGTGAATTTTGAGGATTTTCCTCAAGTGTTTATGATTTATTATGAATTTATCAGGCTTGAAAAACTTAATAATTATATTAAAATAATAATAAATAATGAAGGGTTTGCAAATAATTTGAGAATGATAAAATCTGAGCTATTGCAACTTTTTTGAGAAGAAACTGGTAAAGAAAGTTATTCTCTAATAGAATTTTGACAAAGATAAGAGATGGTGGAAAGTATTATCTTTAAAAGGAAATAATTCAGTTTTTAAACTATTTACTATAATGCCACCAGGCCGTATCATCGTTGATGCCATTAGACGGCATCGTCATTGATGCAACCTTTTTAGATATGTGGCATCATCATTGAAGCCACCGCTTTGAACTTATTTCATCAACGTTGATGCCACCTGTTTGGACATACGTCGTCAACGTTGATGCCACCTTTTTGGACATATGTCGTTAATGTTGATGCCATCTCTTTGGACCTATGTCTTCAACGTTGATGCCACCTCTTCCGATATATGTCATCAACAACGTTGGTGCCACCTGTTTGGACATACGTTGTCAACGTTGATGTCACCTTTTTAGACAAATGTCATCAATGTTGATGCCACATGTTTGGACCTATGTTGTCAACGTTGATGCCACCTCTTTGAACATATGTCATCAACATTAATTCACCTGTTTGGACATATGTTGCCAACTTTGATGCCACCTATTTGGACCTATGTTATAGCGACCAGCCTTTTTGGCCATCGAAAGTCGACACCAAATACATTCACGGTATTTAAATGCTGAACATCTAATCACCGAGAAGGTAGATTGTTGGGGTAAAATTAAAAAAGAACGAAGAACATGAAAAACAGAATCTCACAACTAAAATGACAGCGTATAATATAACAAAGACGGTGAAAACTGTCACTCTAATCCGAGTTAAAAACAAACCTTATCAACTGGACAATTATAAAATCCCAACTTTACAATTGCTGATAGGTATACCATATAATATAGCAGAAGATAAAACACTACGATAGGTGAACATCCAGGTCTTTTCCAATAACTCCATATCACCAAAGTCAAGTGGGAAAAACACTCGGCCTGACTCAAGCATTATAATAAAATAACACCCGGGTCAGTTTGGAAAACCAGCGTTAGAAAACTCAAGTATTATGATGAACATATAAAAATTTTGTGAGACCATATCACTAATACGAAATGTGTTTTTACCACACAAGAACAATAACCATAGATGAAGAGATGGAAAACATATCAAAATAACAATCCAGTCAAGAAAGAATCGAAATGAACAACATAAACCGTCCAAATAAAAAGGGTGGGTACTAGTACGAACAAATCTCATATTTAATGAATGGACATAAATAATATCAAATTCCAATCTTGAAAAAATTGACACAAATAATTAAACATAGAGAAGAGCACAAGGAAATTCTCAATGCAATTAAGGAAACAATTCATAGATTTGAATTAACAACAGGGGAAAAAGAGAAGTTCTTCAAATAATGATTAGGAGAGTGCACCACCCTTACCGTAAGTATACCTCTAGAAAGATACTTGAGAATTCCGATGGCTCTCCGAAACCTCCAAGCGGGATCTTGTTAATTGTTACCGAATATCCGAGTATTTCATATCTCAATGCGCAACGCCGAATCCAATCTAGACTTGATGTGAAAATTCCCTAATGGGAGTAACCTCACATAGCTCGACCCTCACTCGCTCTTTGGGTTAGTCATTTCCGACAATGGATAACATGGCTCAAATGAGCAACACATCATCTTAGAGTGATGCAATATACAGAGGAAAGTAGAATCAAAGCCGATAGTCGATAAATCAACTATCGGGATGATAAGATGGTTTTTTTCGCTTGCGCTTAATTTTCACATCAAAATACTTTTAAAGACTCTTTAAAAAAACACTCTTTAAAATATATTTTTTAAACGAGCAAATTATATTTTCTAACTGTAGTAAAACCAAGGTCAAAACAAATGTCAAAACATTGTTTATTATAAACCTAAAATAATTTACACTTAGCTTATTTGAAACAATTCTTTCTAAAAGATCTTGTTTATAAACTATTATTTATAAATTTTGAAACAATAATTATTATCCCAAAAGATAACAAATCGATTAGATTACTTTTATAAATTTAAATCAAAGGTTAATTATACTGAAAGATAATATATAACCCTTTTACAACTTTTAAAACCACATTAATTTCTCCTACAGAAAATAAATCAAATTAAAAATCCCTTTCATAAATTTAAACCAACATTAATTATCCCAAATTTTAATTAATCACAATTATAATCTTTCATAATTTTAAAACAATATTAATTATCCCAAAAGGAAATAAATCAAATATATAATCTCATTTAATAAATCAAAAAATTATCTTTATCTAAACTGTTAATTATTTATATAACACTTTTACTTAATTAGTAATTTAACATTAAAACACTAAATCGGTTAATTCACTGTAAAACAGTTTCATTAAATTAACTTTAATCACTTTTATTAAATCAACTAATTAACTTAAAAACCTTTTTAAATTAATTAATTAACTTCAAATATCATTAGTTAAAATGATTCATTATATTCAAATAACTTAATTACAATAAGTACTTAAATTTCAAATATCATTACTTAGAATGATTAACTAAATTCAAATATAATTAATAAAAATGATAAATTAGGTCTAAACATTGTTAATTAAATTGATTTACTACATTTAAAATATCATTAATTAAAATGATTAATTAAACTCAAACGTCATTAATTTAAATGATTTATTAATTTCAAATATCATCAGTTAAAATGATTAATTAAATTTAAACATCTTTAATTAAAATGATTTATTAGCTTAAAACATCATTACTTAAAATGATTTATTAGCTTAAAACATTATTAATTAAAATGATTAATTAATTTCTTTTTGTTAAATTCAAATAATCATTAATTATAATGATTAATTAAACTAAAATATCATTAATTAAAACGATTAATGAATTTTTATGGAAATACAAGCTCAAGTTCAATATATACAAGGGTTTAGGAGATGATATTCAATAACTATTGATGTAGCGAAAATTGCTATAACGACACTTAAAAAATTTAAATAGAATATCATGATTAGTTACAGCTAAACATCAATATAAGTAGCATAAGGAAATAAATAACAATTATTGACGAGAAACCCTCTCTATAAATATTCCCTGCAAACAACGGTTATGGACAATATATATAATCATATGGGTTCACAACAATTAAGTAACATGTCATCCATTTTCCAAAATAGGATTTCTAACCAAATAAACAATCAAACAATAGAAATGTCTAAATTATCAACCAAGCATTCAACAATAAATTTATAACAAATATAAAGGCGAGTAAACTCATAGAAATTCTAGTTATCACCAAAACATTCTGTTTTGAACTAAAATCGAATGGGCATTCGATTTAGCCTGAAATTCTACAAGCTCCCACTACAAGAAAATCTGCTTTTAGTTGCATTAATTGGTAGCGTTTATAACCATATGCAACCGTTGGAACTTTTTTAGTATGAAAATAAACAATAAACGCGGCTAATGGGTTCCCGCCAACAATTCATGAAAATTTAGCTAAATTTTTCCGTGACCGCTCATAGCTTATTTTAACAATTAACATTTTCCCGTCCTCCTTCCAAAGAGTACGAAGGAAAAAAAAATCAAATTCTCATTTTCATATTCTTATTCCTGAATTCTCGTTCGAAAAGAAAAGAAACAAATAAAATCGACTGTTTCCAAA
Organism: Allium cepa; assembly: GCA_030765085.1. Taxonomy (NCBI): domain Eukaryota; kingdom Viridiplantae; phylum Streptophyta; class Magnoliopsida; order Asparagales; family Amaryllidaceae; genus Allium; species Allium cepa. The sequence goes on from CM060941.1 coordinate 518,305,577, forward strand.
TCAAGTTCCACAATACCAAATTCTCGATCAAAATCAAATAAAATCAGACGTTCGATTCTGGGATTCTTGCGGAGGTAGTGGTTCGATTTCATGATCTGCGATTTGGGGACTTTGTCAATTGGGCCCAAACACAAAAATTTTTGTTTTTTCTGATACAGGAAATCGATCCTCTTCAAATTATATTTCCAGTTCAATCGCTCAAACTAATTTCCCAAAACCACGATTGATTTCCAAAATTTCCAAACCAAAATCACTTTCCCAAAATCAAAATTCCAAATTAAATTCCTAAAATGTTATTTGTTGAGTTAAGTTATGGGATGATTTGGCGATGAGGTGTTTCGGGGTTGGGGTGATTGAAGTCGCGGTGACTGGAGGTGGTGATGGATGGATTTGGGAGTCGCGTTGCAGTGAAGTGGGTTGCTTTGGGTTAGTGGAAGTCGCGATTGGGTTTAGCTTGTTAGAGGAATCGCAGAAGTGGTTTTGTGGCAGGGGTGGTGTGTATGCAGTTAGTGGTACTTGCGGGTTTATACTGGTGGTACGATATTGATGAATGGTGATTTTGATGTGGTTCAGTGTTGTGGGAGATGGCACTGTGTGATTGTGGTGGCAAGATGTAATGGTTGATGTGTGGTTTATGTTGTGGCTGGTTGGCAGTTGGGGTAATAAGCAGTAAGGTTTGCACAGTTGAATTGTAGGAAGGAAGGAAGAAGTGGCAGAGGAGGTTCTGGCACTGTGATGACATGAAGTGTTGAAGTAATGACAAGAAATGGCACTGTGATGTTTTGGTTAAAGAAGTGGCACTGTGCAGATGTGCATGGTGAAGATAGATGGTTTGAGAAGTTAATTTAGCAAAGTATTGAAGGAGGTAGCTGTTGGACAGAGAAGTGGTCAGGCAGTGAGTTATTGAAGTGGGTGTGATATGGCAGCAAGGTAATGCAAAGGGGAAGATGGTCAGTAACATATGTGCAAGTGAGTGGATGTGCAGGATGAACACAGTGATGTTCTCAGTGGTGGAGGAAGTAAGATATGTACAGAGATGGAGGAAGTAAGAGCAGTTGTTTGGTCTTAGTAATAACGTGCACTGTCGTGTAGGCAGTTGAATGCTTTGTGCGGTTGTGATTGATCATGGAGATTGTCGCACTACATTGAATTTGTGCTTTGTTGCTTGAGGTTATGTTGAACCGTTTAAATGTGTGTGCGGTGAGGTTTCTGTGTATTTGTATTATCATTTATTTATTTGATAAGCAATGAAACTAAGAAGTTTATTGTTGCAGGGGATTCTCTTCCGCTTGTATTATGGAGTAATGGACTATTTCCTGGTGACTGCAAACATGAAAAGGCATTAAATGAAATAAACAAAGCAAGAAGAGGGAGAAATTGGGCATTTGTTCCTGTATATCCTGAAGCAAATAAGATGGCTGAAGAGACGACGGTTAGAGGAGCACAACCGTGTCAAACATGTCACATATGGGATCATCAAGGTAACTTAATTTTAGTAAAAATTTAACTGTCTGATGTATGTGCCTGGATGGAATTAAAAAGATTTTGTTGTATATATTGAAAATCTATTTGTGCGCATACATAGGCTGAATCTGTTAGAATTAATGCATCTTAGTTAATCTGAAATTATGAAAAACTTGTTTAAATGGTCTGAGTGCTGTTTCATCTATAGAAGGTTAGGCTGAGAAGACATTCAGTTTTTTCACTGTAAACAACTGAAGATTTTTGTTTTGCTATTCTTTCTGGTTTCTTCATTGCTTTATTTTCTGTGGGTAAAGCGATTTGTTCTTTCAGTTATGAGACTTTACTATTTACCAGAATATAGCTGAGATTTTGCAAGTATAATTTATGAATGAAAATAAATTAGCGCTTGCACCTCAGGATTTTGTTGCTTTGTCCATCTATATACTGTTACAAGTCCATCACTCTCAGTTTTGCCTAGATGTACACCATTAGTTATGATGTATATTAGATGAAATATAGTAAAACTTCTAACATAATTTTCTATGTTTTTTGTCTTCAGCTCAAGGATTTTCAATTTTATTTTGATTTATATATAGACATGTATTATACATTATTACATGTAGTGAATATTGATTTCATTTAATTATAAATATTCTTATCATTGTGTATAATAATAGTTGTGTGTGTTTATTTATTTTTATTGTTTGGTTACCTATCCATCACATTCTGTTTTGGTCAGTTTTAGTTGGTTCTTCTGCATAAAACTCAAAGAATATCATTTCCTCAAAGTTAAAACTCTTCTGTATATCTCAAGCTTCGAACATTGCAGTGTAGTGAAGCAAACTATCTGAAATTGTCTTGCAGCTTCAGATCTGGAACAAACAATCTTTATGATGGTCTATAAAGGGGATTCATGATTTTCGACAGCACATGGGTAACGAGAAGGTTATGGATGAGAATAGACATGGCTTGCTTTGGACTATTGTAACAGATAAGTGAAGAAACATTAATTGTATCGGTATTAGCTATTAATTTATCGAATTTTATTCAGTTGAAACCATTTGCATCTAGGCTTTTTGAAGAAAATGATTAAGAAGCGGATTGTTTGAGCCAACTTGTGACAGTAACTTCGTGAGGTTGGTTATTTGGCTTATTGAAATAAGTACGGATTTGTGGAATAACACCTGTTTTGCAGAAGCTGAAAGTTTTAGCTTTTGTGATGACAATGCTGCCTGAAAGGTTTGCTACATTGAAACTTATTTCTTTCGGACTTAACAATAGTTTTTTAACTGATGAAATCCATTATGTATACAGAACATGGGCATTTAAACCTGATTTATCTTTACCATGTTTTAACACTATTTTATTTGTTTTATAGAATTAGTTGCAAAATCAGTTGCCATTACCAGAAGGTTTATCTTACCATGTTTTAACACTATTTTCTTTATTTTGCAGGACCAGTTACCATGTTTTACAATAAGCGCTTGGTACAGTAAAGGAACTGGGCTTGCATCTGAAATTATAGACACTTTTGTGTTGGTAATGGTATACACTGTGTTTGCTGCTACCGACCCTAAACGTGGTGCTAGAGATACTCATGTGCCGGTATGATACTCTTCTTTTATATTTCAAAGAATAGAACCTGATTTATATTTGTAAACTGTGATAAATTATGCGTCATACTATAAAATTTCTTATGTTCTGTAATTATTTAGTTTTAAACTAGAATTATAAGTAATAAATGGGTTATAGGTACTAGCTCCACTTCTAATTGGGTTTGCGGTGTTCATGGTTCATCTGGAGACCATTCCAATTGCTGGTACTGGGATTAACACTGTTAGAAGTTTTGGAGCTGCTGTTATTTACAACAAGGATGAAGCTTGGGATGATCAGGTTAGCTTGCTTTTACATATTATTCAAACTCATATTTCATATTAATAATACGATTACAAGTACCTGATAAGTTACTCTATGTTGTATGAACAACGAATATTCTGGGTTGATCCATTCATTAGTGCAGTCATTTCAGCAACTTTAGTTTCATTAAGTTTCGTTAAATTCAGTTTATAAATAATGTATGGTTTCATTATATAACTTCAGTTTCATTCATTAAGTTAACACGTAAGTGTTTGCAAGTAGCTATTGAGAGAAGAGCAATAGAGGTCAGTTTCGTATGTTATAAATGCATAGGATGTATGATTTTGTGTGTAGGTAGATGGTTAATTGAAACTGCAGTTTTTGGTTTTGAAGTGGATGGGCAGTTTTTGGTTTTGAAGTGGATGGGCAGAGGCATATTTGTTTGAAGTATTATAGTCTAAGGACTTCTATATTTGTACATTTTTGATCTTTGATACCTTCACCTCACAAATATTTAGTAACATGATTATTATTGTTTACAGGTAGATAAACGTTTGTGAAGAATTCAAGCAGCAGCACTGGTTTTTGGTATGGTACCAGCACATGTATGTAGTTAGGTTGATTAAAATTGTTATGAAACTAGTATGGTATTTTTTCCTTCGTTGTGTATGTGTACGGGTAGCTTTTTGTCGACACCTATGTATGTGGATGTATGAATGTCTATGTATCTTGTGGATCTTCAATGCATATACGTATTTTGTAGTTGTTTAATATATTGTGTTCAAAAGTGTATGTGCTTGCGTATTCTGTTATTATATAATTGGATGCTAGATCAGGGGTAAATTTGGAGTAGCAGGTGGAGGGAAACAAACGCTACTGGATATTATTTATTTTGGTAGCGTTAAAATGTCGCTACAAAAGAGTGATTAAAAACTCAAGTACACTTTTCGATGGCGGTAAATAGGCGCTACAAAAAAGGAATTCTATGGCGTTAGAAAAACGCTATCAAAAAAAAAAATTTGGAGGCGTTTAAAAAAGTGCAACTAATACTCGAGGATTTTTAGTGGCATGTTTTTTCGTAACGATTATCGAAACGCCACTAAAAATACATAGTGGCGTTTTTTGGGCGCTACAAAAAATCAGTTTTCTTGTAGTGTCCAAATCCAACCAATCTAATTCCATCACATAGCTAATTATCCCACGAGTACAACGCAACTTACTACGCTCGAAACCAACCTCGTATAGTTAATTGGTTTATAAGATTTTGGAATAAAACAATAATTAATAAACTAATTACATTTTTAACTACCAATTTAAACCCTAATCATTCTCATATCACCCAAGGTGCCAAAAAGTAACTCCAATCATCTCCGTTATGCTTCCGCCATGGGCCACCATCGGCCACCGCTCCATCACCGTAGGAACCCTAGGCCATGCCGAACACACTGACACCAAGCTTACCCCCAACATCGCCTTCAGCTCGAGAACGAGCTTCATGAATCTAACTCCGTTCAAATCCTCAACAACGCCGCTATGAGCCACCATTCACCACCCCTCCACCTCTAACTAAAATATCTTGCCTTCCTTGTCCTGTCAGTGTTAATCCTAACCTCCAACTCATTGCTGATGATGAACATGAACCGAAACAACCGGCCACATTCAATCGTAGATCTACGACGCCTCGTGCCACTCCAAGGCCATCCAACTGGTCGATGTGCTTATCTTGCATAGGAAAATAATTCTATAGTTGAGGTCGAGGACTAATTCAGCCTCGTTTGGCTTTGATCAACCACGGCCTTTGGATTTGGCCATTTAGGGTTAAGGTTTTTGAGAATGAAGTCAGTCTAGGGTCCTTATATAGAAATCGAATCAGCACTATTCATGTCCTAAAATTTACGAACTCCAATCCAGGCGTGCTTATTGACGTTCCTAGCTGCATACCGATACTCTGATCTTAATGGAAATATTATCGGAATCAAATTCCATTATATATAGAAGTTAGCTTTTTAAAATTACATTATATTATATTAATTTTCTACAATTAATCGCTATGCATTTCGAGCTCGCACGATTACGAAGTACGTCGGAGTATCACGAAGCACATCAGCGTACAACAATCTATTATTTAGGAGCCAGTGGTGCTGGTTTCATCAAAATTTGAGACAGTATCCCAAAATTCTAATTTCACAGATTAAAATATCGTTTTATATTTCGATTCAATTATCAATATTTATCTGATCTGTTTCTTATTACACATAAATTTACAAATTGAATTTACCAACATTATTTATTAATTAGAAGGAGTTAATTAATACAATTAAATCCATTTAATTAACATTTACTTCACCAAATAAGTATTTAATTCACAATTCAAATATTTAAATAAAATATTTGAATTTCAAGTTAATAACCTTTAAAAACCAATTATTTAAATATTTAAAATTAATTAAATATTAAAAATCCAATAACCTAAATTCTAGGTCGTCACATTCTCCTCCGTTAATAGAATTTCATCCTGGAAATTCTCAAGGAAGAAGATGACTCCAAATGCTTAAGTTTAAAATTATTAATTAAAATGAGTTATTATTAAATTCTTAAAGTTCCTTAAATTACCGAAAGTATTAGCAGTACCTCCTTTGCGCGGTTCGATCGAAAAAACTATAAATTGCTACTACGACCCTCAAACAATCGAAAGAAAATAAAATCCAAGTGGCCTCCCATATCTGGAACATAAAATCATAAATCAAGCAAAATACTGAACTTCTAAATTTACTACATACCTTTTGCATTTGGTTTATATTTTTGTAAGCAACTCATTATCTCGACATTAATGCAGGTGCGCAAGAAATCAAGTAGAAATCTCTTGCTTACCTATACTTACACAATCAAAAAGTGAGTCAGGCTGAAAAAAAGTAATACGCTAACTATCTCTATCATTAGCTCAAATAGCATAAATAATGTAATAATCACATGCAACAAGGTAATAAGATGCAACTGATAATAATGAGGCTACCCTACATGAAAAAACTTGCATGATATAAATCTACATATTACTCTAGTATGAAACAAAGCTACATGCAACCAAAAGCAAGATATCAACCATATGCAAAAAATATAGAAAATGCCCGGGTTTTATATTCAAAAATATATTTTAAAACTCCCTCATGAAGAAATGTATCAACACTAGATCAAACATGACTAGGAGGGTGAACTCCTTTCCATGCATGGTATAACTCTAAACAAAACAATGGAGCTTCCAGTGGTATTCTAGTGCCTCCTAAAAACAACTGAGTAAATACACCTGGCGAGTCTCAAAACGGGGTGAGCTCCCAATTGCGCGTTGATTTTAGTCATTCATCACAATAAATAAAATTATTTGTAAAACACTTTGCAAATATCCATTGACACAAATTCAAATTTTTATCAAAATAAAAATATTTCTCAAATACTTCAAATCATACGATTATTATTTATTTTCATAATCAATCCAAAAATTATTTTTAAACGATTTCAAAACCACTATGGTTTAAGTACTAACAAACAATAGTTCAAAACCTCTGTTTATAAATTTAAACCTTTAAACTACGATATATAAATCACACAACCAATCAAATCGAATCAAATCAAATTCCACATTGGAATAAACTAACATTTAATACATTAAAATGTTAAGTGACTTATCAAACAAGATTTATGATTTTGCTTGAGTTCACAATTTTTTTGAAGTCACATGCCAAGTGTACAGTTATACTTAAGCCCGTATGAGATACATAAACCATCCTTACATATATATGATCTAATCACTTACTTAGATACATAGACTTTCATATTAGTATTGCTTACTCGACCTCTCTATATCAGACTTTGATTATATTCCTCAATTACAAATTTCCGTTCTCTTTGCGTAGCCGTAAACTATGATAGAAAACTTTAATATCATATTGAGAATCCGAATCAATTGTTCGCCAACATGAATCAAGTGAGAAACCCTTTTTTGGACTGGTGAGAATCATCTGAAGTTATGTATTCGAATTCTAGATCAAGAACCGTGCAAATAAAATGATCTAAATATAATTTACATACTTAGTCCGATTGGTTTCTTAATGATAATAATCTCTTTCTAAATCACTCATATTTTGCGTTTATTATTTTATTCAACACTAAAATTATTTGATGAATTACTTTATAAATTTTGACCTAAGTTTATAAATATTTTACAAAGATGATTCTTTATAAAACAACAAATAAAAACTTGCATTATTTTATTTACTTGTATAATATCCTTCTAGATCTTGAGAGTATATACAAAACATTAATTTCCTTTTATTTTTCAAAATTTAGATGAAGGCCTAATAAAAAATACAGGTCTTTTAAAACCGAGTCAACCCTTCGACCTCTTTACCTTAGAGTGCTCTAAGGAAAAATGTTTATGGGTTTGCTTAGTATCACTAAATAATTTACACAACTTATATGATTAACAAAAACTACATTTTTAATTAAATAAATTTACCAGAACCTTTCTATCTAATTTAACGTATTCAAAACTTGAATTAAGTTATTTCATTTCTATCTAAGAGTTTTAAAATGTTCATTTATTAAATTATTTTTCAAAATAGCTTTTATTTAAAATTATTCCTTTAAGGAGACATAAGACTAATTACCTAGTTTCTTTTATATGAAATAACTTCAACAATTTATTTATTAAAACTCACTTTAGGTTCGTTCGAATTTTGAACTCATCTTGATTACACAATGATAAAGAGAAAAATTTACTAAGTGCCCTACAATGTTCGCCTAAGCAACCATCCAATCATCACTTGGAAGATTATTCAGATTACCATAAAAACCAATCGAGACGATTTCCTTCGAATTACCGTAAAGAAAATGCATTCTACTTAAAATTTCTCTTCCAATTTTTTTAATAATACTTCAAAGTAATACTACTGTTATATATTTTTCAAAAACCTTTCGAAATTATTTCAAACAATGCGGGGGTTTAAATTCAAAAATCCTTTTCAAAACACATTTTGTAAATCAAATTTTACAAAATTACCTTTATATAAAACCATTTCATATTATAATAATTCTCCTTTATTATAACAATATTTTCTCAAATGTTTATTCTTTATATGTCTTATTCTACCATTTAGATTATATTAAATAACTTTTATCAAAAGTTTACTTTTAACCAAACATTATAACCAAACACCATATTGTCAAATTGTGAAATTTAATTCATAAAGGGTCGTTTTTAGTGTACTTATAATTATCAAACAAAATATGCTAATAAACTAGTTGAACATGGGTTAACAACCAACATATAATAGTCAATGCTCCTAAACTATCTGAGCATGACAAATCACACATTAATGATAATAAAGAAGTATTATCATTAACAACTATAAACAATTATATAAATTTGAAAATTATTCCTTTATATATAAAAAATATATAATCCTAGGTAAAAAAGTTTATTTACAAAATCTTCGAATATCAATATCGTGTCCATTTGTGTTGTTCAAGTGTTTTGAAATCCCTTCGACAATGTGGCATCTCACATTCTCGAATTGAATTCCTAAACCACTCAACAAACCAGTTAACACTTTACATTTTTATAACATGAACAAATACATCCTCATAAGTAAAATACTCTAAAATCATTCTAGGTTTTCATTCCCCCATCTCTAATGAGTTACTCAATCTAGGGCATTACTATCCCTATCTCTACTGAGCCATACCCTTCCGAAGCCAAGGTTCTCGCTAAAACTTCAGCTATAATACCAAATACATTCATGGTATTCAAATACCAAACATCCAATCATCGAGAAGGCAAATTGTAAGAGTGAAGAAAAAGAAGAGAATGATGAACGGGGAAAACAGAATCTCATAGCAAAAATGACAACATATAATATAACAAAGATAGTAGAAACAGTCACTCCAAAATACAGAGCACATCCAAGTTAAAAACAAACCTTGTCAGTTGGACAGTTATAAAATTCCGACCTTGCAATTGTTGATAGGTATACCATATAATATAGCGGAAGATAAAACACTATGATAGATGAACATCTACCTCTTCTCCAATAATTCTATATCGCCAAATTCAACTTGGGAAAATGCTCAGTCTGACTGAAGCATTATAATAAATTATCACCAGCGTCATGTAACAACCCAAAATTTAAGCTAAATAATTAATTAACGGATCAATTAAATAAAAAAAATAAGTTTTGAACTTATCATAATTGAGCCATGGGAGTTGCACCATTGTGTCCGTGGTAATTTTCTATTCAAATTCCATATAAAGTTTGTCAAAATCCGAGCAAAAACGAAGAAGATACGCAAGAAATAAGAATTCAAAAGAAAAAAAATATAGGCAAGGTCGACCCTAGGGTCGAACCTCACCTATGCTAGGTCGACCTATAGGTCAACCCTAGCATATGTTGGTTGACAGGGAGGTCGACCCGCCTTTTATTCTTTACGTTGCTTCATCCAGTTTTGATTCGAACACGTCATTTTGCTATTTTCTTCAAATTCTGTGCGTTCGTGCTTCCATTCGCGGTTCCCAACGAGCCTATGACCTGGTTGCATCAGATTTAATCTTCAAATTCAATGGCCTGAAATCCCTAAGTGACACTATAAACAAGACCGTAGGCCTAACTATTTTTCTCATTCGAATTTTCTCCCATTTGGTTCATTGCTTGAGGTTGGACCCCAAATATAATAATTTTCTAAGGAGAGGATCTTTTTAATTAGTATATTTTACTCCTTAGAAGTGGATCCAAGAAGGCCCAGGAAAAGAGCTAAGGACCACAAGTGAGTATTTAGTAATTATTTTAGATTTTTAAGTAATTTAAAATAATAGGGTTCTCAACAGTTGTAGTTTTTCTGCAATTTTGAGGCAATTTTTGTATACGTTATTTACAGCTAGTTTTTTAAAGTTCTTTTCAGCCTATTTTATTTAGTTACTTTTATTCACCTATTTTATTCAGTTATTTACAGTTATTTGCATTTATTTATGTCCGTTTTACGTTAAAATTTAGTTTGTAAATGTTAGTTCCTTTTATTCCTTTTTACGTGAATAGAATATTAAAAAGAGAATAGTTCGCTAATATGGATTAGAATAGAATAACACTAAATTTACAAAAGTTAGATGTAAAATAAGAAAGACTGTAATATAAAGAGGATAGACTGAAATAGAAAACTTTGAGACATTTGCAAGCAAGTTTATAACTAGTAGTTATAAGTAAAAAGATAGAAAAGAAGAATAACAATTATAACATAGATTATAATTAAGCAGAAAGAATAGCAAAGGCTTATTTTAAAACTTAGAATAAATTAATAAGCAAATATAGCAGAGTAACGAAAGATGCTTATTTTAAGACTTAAATAAAGTTAATAAGCAAATATATCAGAAATAATTGAAGAGGCTTATTTTAAAGAACTTATACTAAGTTAATAAGAAAAGATAGAAATAGGACCCATAACCAATAGCATTCCCTTTCAGTTAGGAACTGATGGTCTCACAACAAATTAGGAAAGGCTGGGACACGCTTGTGCTAACTAGGGTAAATAAGTGGCTAACAGATAGAAGCTTAAATCGAGGGATTTGGGCGAGGGGTGCAACTAGATTTTTGTTTTATAGGACCCATACCAACAGCATCCCCTTTTCAGACTAGTACTGGTGGTCTCACAACACTTAGGTGAGGCAGGGCAGGCTCGTTCAGGCTAGGAATGATGGTCTCACAACATATTAGGTGAGGCTGGGCATAATTATGCTGACTAGGGTTAGTAAGAGGTCAAATGAGGGAGCAACAGATAGTGCGAACCAGCGGTGACCGAGCGTGTGACATCGAATTATGGAGATAAGTCGCTATTGAGTTCCAAAGCGCTAAACAAGTATCATTTTTCTATAGGACCCACAGGATGGGACTAGCTCACAGTGGAAAACAGAAATAGAAAGCTGATCAAAGGGTAGAATTAGGATTTCAGCCTAATTAAAATAGGATTAGGATTTCAGCCTAATCAAAGCAGCCATCTAAGACGAGTGCAAACAATCACAATCAAATCAAATAGTAAACAGTATTTTATTCCAGCTTTATATTTTCCTTTTATACTAGAATTGTTGCTTAGTCTATTACCTTTATCTTGCTTAAAAATGCTAGCAGTTACTTTCACTCACTAGACTTATAGTCCAACCCACTCCTCTGTTTCCCCTTTTTCCCCCATAGGCCAGCATAGGCAAGGATAGTAGATTTGGACTTCTTGGAGACCCATTTGCAGAGTTTTCTCGTTCTTCATGTTTTCTTTTTCTTTTCTGTTTTCTTTTCGCTTGAGTTTGGATGTACGGGTACTTTATGAGAGGGATGATTTTTATTATTATCCATGTACTCTGATGATATGACTAAGATGGTATTTTTTATGAGACATACGTATTCGGTTTTCAACACATATTATGTATTTGGTTTTTTGACTCATTTTATAAAGAAATGAAGTTTAATTTTAAATGTTTTCGCTGTATTATTTATTTATTTTGTCTTGTGAATCTTAGTCTCTGTAAAGATTTTAGCTATACCTATAATGCACCATATCCTTAAGCGTGTCCTTTTAGGTATACTAAGGGGTGTGGAGTGTTTCAGGTCAGTCTAGAACCAACATGAGAAACTCAAGTAATATGATGAACAGATAAAAAATTTATGAGACCATGCCGCTGACGCGGAACAGGTTTTTACTTCACAAGAACAACATCCATAGATGAAGAAATAGGAAACAAATCAGAAAAACAATCCAATCAATAAAAGAAAAGAAATGAACAATAAAAACAATCCAAATAAAAAGATGGGAATTAGTACAAACAAATCTCATACTTAATGTGCCCATAAATGATATCAAATTCCACACTTGAAAGAATTTAAACAAATAATCAAACATGGAGAAGAGCATAAGGTAGGTCTAAATGCAATTAAGAAAACAATTCAAGGATTTAAATTAACAACAATGGAAAAGCAGAAGTTTTCCAATAATGACTAGAAGGGTGCACTTTCTTTACCAAAAAGTATACCCCTAGAAATATACTTGAGCACTCTGATGGCTCTTGGAAACCCACAAGCCAGACCCTACCAACTGTTACCGATTATCCAAATATTTCACATCTCAATGTGCAACACCGAATCCAATCTAAAGTGGATGTGAAAATACCCTAATGCGAGCAATCCCACATAGCTTGGTCTACTCGCTCTATGGGTTTAATCATTTGCGAAAAAGTATAACAAGGTTTAAATGAGAAAAACATCATCTTAGAGTGATGAAATATACAAGTGAAAGTAGAATCAAAGTTGATAGTCGATAAATAAACTATCAGGAATGATAAGATGGTTGTTTTCACAAATGCTTGATTTTCACATCAAAACACCTTTAAAGGCTCTTTAAAAAAACACTCTTTAAAATATTCTTTTTAAAAAGGCAAATTATATTTTCTAAGTGTATAAAAACCAGGGTCAAAACAAATGCCAAACATTTTTTTATTATAAACCCAAAATAATTTACATCAACTTTATTTGAAATAATTCTTTTTAAAAGATCTTCTTGTTTATTATAAACTAGTTATTTATTAATTTTAAAATAATATTTATTATCCTAAAAGATTATAAATCAATTAAATTACTTTTTAAATTTTAAATCAAAGGCTAATTATCCCAAAGGATAATTTATATAACCTTTTTTCAACTTTTAAAACAACATTAATTTTTCCCAAACAAAATAAATCAAATTAAAAACCCTTTTATAAATTTAAACCAACATTAATTATCTCGAAAGGTAGTTAATCACATTTATAATCTTTCATAATTTTAAAAATGATATTAATTATCCTGAAAGATAATAAATCAAATCTACAATCTCTTTTAATAAATCGATCAATTATCTTTATTTAAATAGTTAATTATTTCTAAAACACTTTTACTCAATCAGTAAATTAACTTTAAAACAATAAATTAGGTAATTCATTTTAAAACACTTTCATTCAAATAAATTTAGCCACTTTATTAGATCAATTAATTAACTTAACTACCTTTGTTAAATTAATTTATTAACTTTAAATATCATTAGTTAAAATGGTTATCACATCCAAATATCTTATTTAGAACAAGTACTTAAATTTCAAATATCGTTACTTAAAGTGATTAACTAAATTCAAATATCATTAATTAAGATGATAAATTAGGTTTAACCATTGTTAATTAAATTGATTTACTAAATTTAAAACATCATTAATTAAAATGATTTATTCATTTCAAATATCATTATTAAAATGATTAATTAAATTTAAACATCTTTAGTTAAAATGATTTATTAACTTAAAACATCATTACTTAAAATGATTAACTAAATTCAAATATCATTAATTAAAATGATTAATTCGTTAAAATGATTAATGAATTTTAGGCATCTAATTTCGTGGAAATATAAGCTCAAGTCCAACATACACAAAGGGTTAGGAGATGATATTCAATAACTATTGATATAGCGAAAATTGCTATAACGACACTTAAACAATTTAAATAGAATATCACGATTAATTACAACTAAACATCAATAAAGCAGCATATGGAAATAAATAATAATTAATGACGAGAAACCCATTAGGGTCTCTTACAAATATTTCCTGCAAAACATTGGCTATAGACAATATATAATCACATGGGTTCACAGCAGTTAAGTTAATATGTCATCCGTTTTCCAAGATGGGATTTTCAACCAAACAGACAATCAAAAAAATAATATCTGAACTATCAACCAAGCATTCAACAATAAATTTAAAGCTAATTTAAAGGTGAGTAAACTACAGAAATTCAAGTTATCCTTGAAGCATTCCATTTTGAATCAAAATCGAACGGGCATTCGATTTTAGCTTGAAATTCTACAAGCTTCGAATCCAACCAATCTAATTCCATCACAAAGCCGATGATCCCATGAGTACAACATAATTCATTGCGCTTGAAACTGACCTCATATGAAATAATTAATTGGTTTATAAGATTTAAGAATTAAGCAATAATTAATCAACTAATTACATTTTTAACTACCAATTTAAACCCTAATCAATCTCTTATCACCTAGGCTGCCAAAAAGAACCTCTGATCATCTCCCTTCCGCCACTACTATGGGCCACCACCAGCAACTGCGCCTACAGCTTGAGAAGAAACTTCGTGAATCCAACTCCGTTCAACTCCTTAACGGCACCACTACGAGCCGCCATTCACCGCCGCTCCACCTCTAACTGAAAGCTCTCGCCTTCCTTGACCCATCAATTCCAGTCAGGACTGCTAACTCACTGCAGATGATTAATCTAAACCCAAATAGCCATTCACGTTCAACCATAGATCTACGGCGCCTCACGCCACTCCAAGGCCATCCACCCGGTCGATGTGCTTATCTTGCCTAGGTGAATAATTCTCTAATTGTGGTCGAGGCCTAATTCAGCCTCGTTTGGCTCCGATAAACCATGACCATTGGATTTGGCCATTTAGAGTCATGGTTTTTGAGAATGAAGGAAGTTAAGGGTCCTTATATAGGAAATCTAACTGGAACTATTCACGTCCTAATTTTTACGAACTCCGGTCGAGGCATGCTTACTTGTGTTCCTAGGTAAATACCCCTATTCCGAGCCCAATTGAGCTATTGTTGGAACCTAATTTCATCATATATAGAAGTTAGCTATTTGAAATCAAATTATATTATTTTAATTTTCTACAAATAATCACTATGTATTTCGAGCTCGCATGATCATATATTATGTTTGATCATCACGAAACTCGTCGGTGTACAACAATCTATCATTCAGGATCTAGTGGCGCTGGTTTCGTCAAAATCTGAGATAGTGTCCCGGAATGCTAATTTCACAAGTTAAATTATCGTTTTATATTTTCGATCCAATTATCGGTATTTATCGGACTTGTTTATTATAGCAAATAAATTTACAAATTGAGCCACCAATATTATTTATTAATTAGAAGGAGTTAAATAAGACTATCAAATCCATTTAATTAACATTTACTTCACCGAATAAATATTTAATTCACATTTCTAATATTTAAATATTTACCATAGTTGAATTTCAAGTTAATAACCTTTTAAAAACCAAATATTTAAATATTTTAAATTAATTAAATATTAAAAATCCAATAACCAAAATTCTGGGTTGTTACATATGTCATCAGCGCTGATGCCACCTCTTTGGATATATGTCGTCAACGTTGATGCCATCCCTTTAGGCATATGTCATCAACGTTGATGCCACCTCTTTAGACTTATGTTTTCAAGGTTGATGCCACCTTTCTGGACCAATGTCGTCAATGTTGATGCCACCATTTTAGACCTATGTCATCAACATTGATACCACCTTCTTGGACCTATGACATCAATGGATGATGTTTTCCTTATTTTAAAAAGTGATTTTTAATGGTCTATCAATTTAAAAGATAATTAGTTTCAAGGGAAAAAATGGTGCCAGATTTGTATGAAGTTTGCCAATGGAAAATCTTGCTTAATTATAAGAATTTGATCTTGTATGTAACTATTGATTGAAAATATTTTACTGAAAGATGTTATATGTTCTTATTATCAATTGATCGATTTAATTTACATATTCTACTCATATTTCATGACCCAACACTGCATCTTTGAATTTTTGAAGGCGAAATTACTAGTTAGGTTGTCCCCATAGTGAATATTGTCAGATTAAACTCTGGAGGGAGTAGAATTACATCCAAGAGATCAGATAGATAAATTGTGTTAGGATGCCCTGAACTGGTCCAAAAGTATGACTCATGAATTTAAAACCAGATAAGATTTTAGGTGGAACTAGTGTAGGGTTGCTCCATATGCTTCAGCCTTAGCCCTCGATTGGTAAAATTTTGTGATTCCAGTGCATAGGTCTTTGTCAGTAGTGAGACTAAAAAGATATATACGCATAGAAAGGAACTTGTAGCTCTATATGCTCACCAGATTATTTAAGTTATTTTACTCCTAACTGTATTTGGATATTTGGGTACATTTGGATAAGTTTTGGCTCGAGTCAACTCGATAGGTTATTGGGTAGCCTTCAAAACCATTAGGTTAATGGTGACCGTAGGAAAATTATGATCTGAGACAGATAGTCTATTGCTCGAATTGGTAAACCTTGGGTGCCCATAACCCTAGGATGATAGACTAGTCAGACTTACCTAGGTTGCACGCAAGCATATGATCATATTATGTTTTGTTCTAATCATTATGGTTATAAGTGCATGATTTTCCACTGACATATTTGGATAAGATACCAGTGAGGGGAAAACTTGTTGTACCAAGAGGTGCGGTTTCATTAGATATCTATTTGGTTCGAGATGGAATATTATTATTCACACTAAACCTTTTCCTGACCCGAAGTTTTTATTTTTCTTCCTAAACTCTCGGATACTCATTTGAGTAAGTCAAGAGTAGGGATTTTCAGGTTAGACAAATAAGCTTCAGAGATGTGTAGTAAGTAAGCTAGCTAATATTAGTAGTTTTTATTTCCACTGCGTTCTTTAAAGCTCATGCTATGTTTGAATGGATGTAATGATAGAATTTATAACTATCAAGTATTAGACTCTTATCCACCAAGGCGGCATCTTCATATGTCGCTCTTGGAGTATTTTTGTTCTTATTATATTTTTTTCTAAATGTGGAAACGAATTGGATTATGTAATGAATGTGAAAGTATTACTTTTGAAATGTAATAAAACTTTGATTAGTGATAAATGTTTGAAATTTTTTCATATTCTCACGCTTCAGATGTTATTGATGTGATTAACATAATTATATTTTGTCATAGAGAATAATACTATTGATGACTGCGGCATTAGTAGCGCTTATTTTCGGACCTCAAAATAGGGGATGTTACAAATATTTAACCAATTACGAATATTTAAATAATTGGTTTTAGAGTTAAATAATTTATATTCAAATGTAGGGATAATTTAAAATTTTGAATTATGAATTAAATATTAATTAAATAAACTTAGTAGCCTTATTTAACTCCTTTTAAATTAGTAAAAATAATGGTAAACTCGTTTGTTAATTTATTTACAACAATAAACAATACGAATAAGTAACAAAAAATCAATTGTTAATAAAAGCGACATGATTTTTGTTGAAGTATTTTTAAATTTAATTTATTGGATTTTTACCATAATTTTCAATTTGGAAAATAATTATATTTTCGATTGGCGTATTTTTACGGAAAACGATGATATTTTTGAAATTTCACAGAATGAAATAATCTATGCATTTTATTGTTGATTTGTGATCTTGTCCTATTTTGATGCACAATCGTATTTTTTTGGGTCATGGCTCGTACGTAAGCGAAATATTAGGTAGCAGAAACTGCAAATCTTTATTTATAAAACCATTTAGAAATCAAATAAAATTCAAAATTTTCCATGTAATTTATGCTGATGTGATGGGTGGCTTGAGAATTTTGGTTTGCTTGTGTTTGAAATAAGGTAAGTGATTTTGGTTATAAAATTAAATCAATTCAAAACCTTGACCGTTTCTCTATTTCATTTTCCACTTAGCCCCATTTCTTTACATCTTTCCCTTCTCCATCTTTTACTTATAGTAAAACCAAGAAATGGTCTCCATAAACAAAAATCTAAATCAAATGATTTAGTCCACTAAAAATCACAGAATTTGTTCTGTTTAGCTCATAATGAGTATGAGCTCCAATTCTATACAAATTTTATAGCATGCGATCATACTTTGTTGTGATTGATGTTTAGGCATTAAACTAGGGTTTAGGTTTATCTTTGATTCGAGGATTTTAGACTAAGGCGTTGGTAGGGATTGGTTTCTCGTATGACAGGGCTTTGATTTTAGGCGGTTGGGGAAGGTGCGGCTCGATAAGGTGTATTGCAACATGGCTACAGTCATTGTGAGGAGCTCCCAGGTTAGAAACTGAATGAAGGTGTTGAGCTTGCTATGGTGGGGTGGTTCATGATGCAGCCGCAGAGAGAAAGTCATTAGAGCCGACAACATGCGATTTTATGGACTGTGGGTGGCGTTATGGTGTGCATGCATGGCTTAGGGATATCAGGTGTTGTGCATGTATTAATTTAAGATAGAGTAGAAGGATACCGAGGAATTAACTGGGTGATTAGTTTTAAATGAGTTAATTAATTGTTTTAATTAAATTCAAAACCTTATAAAATGACTAATTCTTCCATACGAGGTCGGATTAGGATACAATCTTTTACGTTGGACTCGTAACGATGTTATCTATGCATTGGAGATGGATCCGTTAAATTTAGAGACAGTATAATTTTAAGCTAATATTGAACTTCATTCGATATTTGATCAAACCGAAACGGGAAAGCATTAGTTGAAATTTTGGTGAGTTTACTCACCTTTAAATAAACTATATGATATCTGTGTTGCTATAGATTATTGTTGAATGCTTAGATGATAGTTAATAGTTTTAATGAAGTGTAAATTAATGATAAAATCATAGTAATTTATTTTAATCACTTTTAAAGTAGTTACAATTGTTATACTTTATTTATGATATCTATTTAGCAGAATAAATTACCAATCTATTATAATTAAATTATATAGATTATTTTAGACATCATCGAGTAGAATAAATCATCATTCTGTGCTTGCAAAGTAAAAATGTTATTTTTGTTAATTTATTTGTGGATTAATTCTTAAATGATATATTATAAATTAATTTCTAATTACTGATAATAATATGTTAGTTATTATTATTTGATTGTTTGCTAATTCATTTACCAGTTCAAAATAGAGAATCAAATTCGCAGATCATAGATTAAGTAGCAAAAAAGTAAATAAACATACGAATTTTATAATGGTTCAGCAAACTCTGGCCTATGTCCACTCCAATAATCTTTTTATTATACTATAGGATTACAAATACAGTTTGTTTTAGCCTTAGAAAATTAATGGAGGAAGGAAAGAGAAACACTCAAGAGGAGCCAAAAGACGATCCCCTACAATGAGCCAATGATTCTACATTTATAGTAGAAGACATGCAAATATCCAGTAGAAAAACCATGTGCAGAAGACCTAAGCTAAGACGGATTGGTCCATAAAAATGGGGCCCATTCGAGGCCATACGACCGACCAGCGCTGATCGTCATGGTGGCCACAAGGCGCCATGCGATCTGTTGTGCCGATCACCCTCCACTTCCTCTTCGCGCTTTTATAGTTGTTTGTTTGATTCCCTGGTATTTGTTAAGTTATTGAGCGATCATCGTTGAGCTGAACTACTAATCCGAGTGATCCATATCCATAGTGATTCGATCCATCCCATACTTAGGGAAGTTCCAATCCATACTTAGCCAATTTCGGGATGCCATTCGCCTGAATCTGCTTGACTATCATCCATAACATTGCTTATACCTCTCCAAACCCGATAATCATCTCTTCAGTCTTTCTGCCTCAATGACCATGAAATCCATTTAGCCAAATCCATGGTATCATGGCATTGCCAAAAGATGGGATAACATTTGCCCTCCCTGAAACATACCTTACGATAGGAAGGTGTTTTTTGAATTGCCATAAGTCTAAAGTCCATAACCCATTGGTATCCACATCTTCCAGTCCATAATCCAATCCTTTGCCATGCCAAATTTCATAGTCCACGGCTGTTCCAAGTCGATACCCAATTCCAAAACCATTCCAAACCCTTAGCCAAATCCATATCCATCCATAGCCAGTAATCGAATCCATGATCTCAGTGGATTGTTTTCCAATTCCAAGGTCTTGCCAGACCAATAGCCCGGTTCATAGTTTCTCTAGATCGATCGTAGGCTCTCCGTGCTCTTGCTAGACCCCATCCAGTCACTCTTCAGCAAAAGGAGGAATAACGATAAGTAAGCAGATCCTGTCGCTCTTCGATGTAGCGACGTTACTTACTGTACTCTGGTTTAGTGTCCTTGAATATAAAGAGATGTTATGGCCTTCCTAGGTCGATCATGGTCTCTCTGGACCTTTGCTGGACCCTACTCACTCTCCGGTGAGAAGGGCACAACGATAATCATGCCAATCCTATCGCTCTTCGACGAAGCGACCTACTTCTTACTTCTCTGATTCCATCACTCTGATTGGAACATAATGCGATTGGTGGGGTATTATTCTCTAGCTTCGATCCCCCAATCGAGTACTTAATCTATGTACAAGTCCATCTTGTCGCTCTTCGATGGAGGGACTCCACCTTGCTGTTATTGCCCCGTCTCTCCGGTCGAGACAACCACAACCTGTTTCATTTATTACTTTTAAATGCCGATTTGAGAATCCAAAATCCATTCATTAAATTATTAAATTCAAGTTCTTACAACCAAAAACTAGAAAACCAAAAATAAGAAAACCAAACATTGCCTCTCCAGGTATGACGGTTTGTCGTCATCTCAGAGCATGCCTAAGGATCGACCTCGATCCCATAATTGTGTAAGTGACTTAGCCATTTTGTTGTGAAGTTTATTATTTATTTATTTCATGCCATCTCAATCAAGAGATAACGAGCTATAACCTTGATCCAAGGCCGTTTCCATTTGATATAGATGGTAGTTGCTCTTGTTCCACCGTTGCTGTCCAAGTCCTTATATATTGTTGCAGCTGATTATTCCTCACATGTTCCTCAACTATATCCTTCAAGTGCCTGCAGTATTTTGTATATGCCCATCTAGCTCATTGAATAAGCATTATTTTCTTGATGCCCACTCCCGTTCAGTGGGTTCTCTCCCTACCGACCTTCGGTATGGAAGGCGCCCTTAAATATCCAAAGAAATCCTTTCCAAAGTTTTAATTAAATTGGTTTAAGAGGAGATTTTGGTTCTCTCCTTTGCTGCTTTGATCCATTAAAGCCATCATTCGGTTTTTGCTTTCCTTTGTCTTTGCCCGAACCTTCCCCAGACGGTCCTTCATCCCTCATTGCGTTAAACTCTTCTCTATCAGCCTTAGCATCCTCCTACTATAGGAACCTTTTGGCCTCGTGATAAAATTCCCCAAGATCCATTGGTGGATCTCGTTCCAGTGCAACCTTGAAGTTTGTGCCATCAACTATTCCTGATACTGCCTCCATTAAAACCATTGATGGATTCGATCGATCCACCAAAGCAATCGCTGCATTAAACCGTGTTAAGAAATTCCTCCGAGGCACTCCTGTCCTTTGATTCAGTGTTGTCAATGTCATCACGCTCTTGGGTCTCATGATGTGGACTCGAAATTGCCTCATGTATTTATCCACCAACTTCATTCAAGTACCAGTAGAACCATTCTACAATTTCCTAAACCACATTGCAACTATATCCGCCTAGTACATGGGAAAACATCGTGCCATCACTTCCTCCGATGCCCTCCGCCACTCCATATGCCTTATGTACCTCATCAGACTAACAGTAGAGTCTTATACGCCTCTAGTGTCAGTAATTAAAACTCCAGTGGATTCCTAGCACACCTGATGTTAGGGGTGAATGGAATCATATTCACATCTTCTAGATTCCTATTCACCAACCTTCCTCCCGTAGCTCGTCTGATCATTTCTACAAATCTGCCACTGCTATCCAATGGTAGCCTCCAATGATCATTTCAAGCTTGCCCCCATCTTTGTAAGGGAATGTCTAAACATACTCCTTTGGATGTGCATCCACATTCTAGTCCATACCAAACCACATAGCATCGACAAGTAGCCTACTGTGAACTGATCCCGCCTGACCCGGGGGTATGCCCCTTTGCCATGGGTGATCAGTGCCAATTCCTATGGCGCGATCCATGTTGATTCCTCTTTGTTAGCCGGTGATTGTCCCCTGCTGCTCTGTTCTATTCTCCCGCCTGGTAGCTCTGACTCCATGCTCCTGGTTCTAATTTCCTATATCCCTTTCTACTTCAACTCCTTCATCCAGATTGCCATCAGCTCCTGCTCTAACCGGTCCAATTTTCCTGAGTAAATTCTACATCATCTCCTCTTGTCTCTTCATCACTTGCTCCTACATAGCCTCTATCATTGCCTCCATCTCGTTCCTAGTGATGTAGAAGGAGGGTTGATTAGCCCCATCTCCTGAGGATGCCTTACGAATCCCTCTAAGGTGACTCATATTGGCCAATGGTCTCCATATTGATTGCCTAGCCATTGCTTCCCAGATCTAAGTATCCAAGCTCACAAATCCAAAATCCTTACTTCCAAATCCAAGGGTGCAAGCCTTCTCAATAAAAGCACTAAAATGTTGGCGTCAAAAATGGCCGCCAACACACAAACAACACGAAAGCATCAAAAATCTAGTCGCAATTTCCAAACAAAGAATTAAATGCACAAATCACAGATTCAATAGCAAAAAAAGTAGAACACATAAATTTGATAGTGGTTTGGCAAACTTTGACTTAGGTCCACTCCAATAATCTTTTTATTATACTGTAGGATTACATATACAGTTAGTTTTAGCCTTAGAAATTAATGGAGGAAGGAAAGAGAAACAATCAAGAAGAGTCAAAAGAAGATCCCCTGCAACAAGCCAATGATTATGCATTTATAAAAGAAGACATGCAAATACCAAACTTAAAATCCACGTGTAGAAGACTGAAGCCAAGATAGACCGATCCAGAGAAAATATGGCACATCGCGGGCCATATGATCGATCGACATAGATTGGTGGCAGGGGCCATGTGGCACCACAAGATCGGACGTAGTGGTCCTCCTCCACTTCCTCTTCGTGCTTCCATAGTTGTTTGTTTGATTCCTTTGTTATTTTTTGAGTTATTAAGCAATTATCGTTGAGTTGAACTGCCAATCCGAGTGATCCATAGACATAATGATCCAATCTGATACCTTGCCAGGGAAAGTTCCAATCCGTTCTTAGCTGATTCCGAGATGCATTCGCCAAAATCTGCTGGACTATCATTCATAGCCTTGCTTATAACTAATATGTGAACTTGATAATCATCTCTATAGGCTTCCTGCCTTAATGACCACTAAATCCATTTAGCCAAATCTATGGTATCACAGCCTTTCCAAAAGGCGGGATAATAGGGTTTATTGTAAATGATGTTTTAATGACATTTGTTTTGACCCTTCTTTTTAATACACTTAGAAAACTAAATTTGACCCTTTAGAAGAATATTTTTACAAAGTGTTTTATAAATATTTGTGAAGTGAAAATCAAGCATAAGTGTGAGTCAAATGTTCCAAGAGATTTAATTTTTGTAGACGACCATTTTGTTATTCCATACAATTGATTTATTGACTATCGATTCTGCTATCTTCTGTAAGTTTCATTAATTTAAGATGATTTTTTGCTTATTTAAGCATTGATATCCTTTGCCAGAAATGACTAAAACCAAAGCATGAGTGGACATCAAACTATGTGGGGTTGCTCCCATTAGGGTATCTTTACATCAACTATAGATTGGATTTGCTGACATGCGCACAAATATTTGAAATACTTGAACATTCGGTAAGGTTAACAGGGTCCGGCTTGTACATTTCTGAGAGAATCACCGAGTAGATGACCCTTTTAAGTATATTATACAGAGGTATATTTTCAAGGGGGTGCACCCTCCTAGTCATTGTTGGAAAAATAACCTTTCCTTATTTGATTCAAATCTTTGAACTGTTTTCCTAATTGCATCGAGAAGTGCCTGGAGGTCTTCTTGATGTTTAATTATTTGTTTACGTTCATTCAATTCTGATTTTGTTCTGACTTGTTTCCATTCTTTCATCTATGGATGTTGTTATTGTATGGTATAATCCATCCCATGTTTAGCTGTATGGTCTTACAAAATTATTATATGTTCATCATATTTCTTAAGTTTTCTCATGTTAGTTTTCTAGATTGGTCCGAGTGTTATTCTATTATAATGCTCGGGTCAGACCTAGTTTTTTCCAGGTTATCGTTGGTTGAATATAGAGCTCATAGTATGGAGCTAGATGTTCACCTACTATAGTATTTTTATTTTCTAGTGTATTATCATGTATACCCATCAGAAATTGTAAGGTCAGAAAGTTATAACTGTCCATGTTGGTGATTTGTTTTTAACTTTTATATGACATGTATTTTAGAGTGATAGCTTTTACTATATTTCTTATATTGTATATATGTTGTCGTTCCTACAATTGTTAGAGTGACAACATGATAGGGGGTTCTCGCATTATGATATATGTGACGAAGCTTTATTTCTCACTCCTATGTGTCCCTTTCTAGGTTGGTTAAGAAGTCGAGAGCTGGCTGTAAATTCAAGAACAAGGTCGCCATTTGTAGTCACCTCTAAGGAGGGTGAACATTGCATTTGGTATTAGAGCTGAAGGTCAATCGAGAACCTTGGCTTTGGTGGGGTGAACTCATTAGAGATAGAGTAAGTGACACCTTATAATGAGTTGAGTGTATTATAAATATGAGAGCATATTTGTTATTGCTATAAAAACATATTGTGTTAATTAGTCCATTGAGTAGTTTATGAATTCTAATTGAGATGTAGGATGCCGCGGTGTCGATAGGGATTTCTAAACACTCGAGAAGGCAAACAAACACTATTGATTTTAGAAAATTTGTAAATGAAATATTTTACCAAGGATTCTATATTTTATATATATAAGAAGTAATTTTCAAATTTATATAGTTATTTATGGTGTGTTTATTTGTTAATGATAATATTTATTTATTATCATTATTGTTTGATTTGTTATGCTCGGTTAGTTTAGGTGCATTGACTATTATTTGTTGATTTGTTAATTTGTGCTCGATCAGTTTTTGGGCACTTATTGTTTTGATGAGTGTAAGTACATAAAAGCGAACCCCTTATGAATTAAGTTTCACAATTTTGGGTATATGGTATTCGGTAAAAATCTTAAGTTAAAAGTCACCTTTTAATAAAATTATTTAATATACTAAATGGGAAGATAAGACATTTATAGGATAAATAATTATGAAAAGTTTATTAAAATAAATGGAAGTTATTATGATATGAGATGTCTTTATATAAAGGAAGTTTTAAATAAATTTGGTTTACAAAATGATTTAAAGGTACATTTTATATAAGTATGGTATGTAAGATGATTTATATGTTTTATAAAGGGTTTTTGAGAATTTAAATCCGGTATTCATTGAAATGATTTCCAAAAAAAATATTTTGAGAAAAGTAATAGTTGTATTACCAGAAAATATTTATAAGCACAAATATTTCAAAGATTTTTTTTAATAAAGATAAATTCCTTTGGATAGTTCTAGGAAAACATCTCGATTAATTTTGGGGTAATCCGAATAATCTTCTAATTGACGATCAAATTTTGCGTAGGCAAAAGTTCTAGTGCACTTGGTAAATTATTCTTTTTACATTGTGCGATCGGAATGAGTTCAAATTCGAACAAACCTAAAGCGAGTTTTGGTAAATAAATTGTTAAGTTATTTTATATGTAGAAATATATATAGTATGATTTTAGAAAGGATTTTGAAATAAAAAGTTAGTATTTATTTCTTAAGTTTCCTTAAAGGATATTAATTTAAATTAAAAGGTATTTAGATAAATGAATGTTTTGATAAATGAATTTTTAAAACTCTTGGATGGAAAAGAGATAATTTAACTCAAAGTTTAAATAGGTTAAGCTGGATAGGAAGGTTTAAATAAGTGTTGTTTTTTTAAACTATAGTTTTTGTTAAACATCTAAGTCAGATAAACTATTTGATGTTATTGGGCCAACCCGTAAACATCTTTCCTTAGAACACTCTAAGGTAAGAAGGTCGAAGTAGCCGACTTAGCTTTAAGATCCATATTTTTTTTGGCCTCCATTTGAATTTAGAAAAATAAAAATAAAAAAATAAAAAATAAAATAAAATTGACATTTTGTATATACTCGTAGGATGTAGAAGAGTATTATAAAAGTAAATAAAAGTGGTGTAAGTTTTTAATTTGATGTTTTTTAAAGATGTGTCTTTATAAAATGTTTATAAACTTAAGTGAAAATTTATGAAACAATTCATAAATAATTTTAGTATCGAATGAAATACTATATATGAAATGAAAGTTAGTTAGAAAAAATAAATTGGTGCAGTTAAGAAACCAAGCAGAATAAGTATGTAATTTATATGTAGATCATTTTTTCACATGGTTCTCAATCTAAGATTTGAATACATAACTCCAAGGTGATTCACACCTGTCCGAAAAAGGTTTTCTCGTTTGATTTTTGTTAGAATACACTTGATTCAGATTCTCCATATGATACTGATGTTTTCTATCATAGTATATGGCTATGTAAGGAGAATGGAGGTTTCTAATCAAGGAACTTGATCGGAGTCTGCACTAGGAAGGTTGAGTTAGCAATACTAGTTTGGAAGTAAAGTTTAGGTATCCGAGCAAGTGATCGGATCAGATATTGCATATAGATGGTTTATTTACATTATACAGGCTTAAGTATGTTTGTATGCTTTGTTATG
The DNA here is from genome assembly GCA_030765085.1 of Allium cepa. Lineage (NCBI taxonomy): Eukaryota > Viridiplantae > Streptophyta > Magnoliopsida > Asparagales > Amaryllidaceae > Allium > Allium cepa. Next base: position 518,332,351 of record CM060941.1, read on the forward strand.
TGTCTTAGGAAAGTTTAGTAGTGATTTTTAATTTGGTTTGAGGGAACTTAGATAATCTTTCAAGCAATAACCAAAGGCCGATGTAACGATCCACCTTTTTTGACGATTTAAATCGACAATAAACCACACATGTGTAATTCAAACCATTCAAAAGGGAGGATCGTTAATGGGATAAATAAGAAAATAATAGAAAAGAAGGAAAAAAACACAGAATCTCACAGTGGAATGGTAAAATTTAATAATCAAATAAACAGTTCATGAAGCTGTTTTACAAACAACATTTGATTATACTTTTACAATTCAATTTAGAGTTATACATACATCAAAAAATAAAAAAAATAATGCAGCGAACACAATAAGCAGTGGAATAATAATAAATAGCAATATTATACCGAATCTTCATCTTTATCCTCAAGAAAATAAAATGGTCTTCAATACACTGAAAAAGCTCAGACTGACCCAAGCATAATGAAAAACAATACACTCAAGTCAAAACTAAAATTCCTATGTAAGTCAAATCAATCTCAAATAAAAATATGGGTGCATTGGCTTCAGAGATGTTATGGGATTTTTCATCTCCTATCAAGTGCACAACGTGAATGCAGTAATTTATGACATTTCAAATAATTCAAAATACCAATTTTAACCACTTTATTTAAAATAAATCTTAATTTTAAATTAAAAACATAAATTTTTTAAATAATTCAATTTTAATAATTAATCAAAATTCAAGAAATTGTAAGGGTGTATAGCTTTTCAACCCATAATTTAAATGTCTTAATTATCCAATTCTAAAATGATTCAGAGGACTACTTAAATGATGCCAATAATATACAAGGTGATAACAATGACATATTAAAATAAATAAACAATCGTACATCCAACATATCTATCAATAAGCATCCGTTTCAAACAACATCCAAATCAACCAATATATTTCAACATATAATAGTTATCAATATCGGGGTTTAACTATCAATTAAATTCCAATATAAAATTAAATGTCAATTCAGATTCATTATCAATTCTAATGTCAACTTAAATCAACAAAAAACAATAAAAAAATTATATACCACATCACATATTTTATTTAACATGCAATAGAATTTTTAGTATTGCGTGAGTTGGTTGAATCACTCACCCTTTTGCTTTCCCTTTTCTAGCCAGATTTGGATCTGCAACTACTTTCTCATTTTGTTTTGTTTCCTTGCTATCTTAATCTTTTTTTATAGAAAGTTTTGGAGAGAAGATTATATAGATCTGGATTTGAAGAAACAGACGTGGAAAGAAGAGAAGGTTTGAAAAAGAAAAAAATTAAAGAAGAATAAGAATTGAAAAAAAGAAAAGTAAGCTTTGAAAAAGAAGAAGATTTGAAGAATAAGAATAAGAAATAGAAAAGAAAAACTTTGGAAAAAAGGAGAGAAATGAGATTTGAAGAAGAAACATGAAAAAAGGAAGGAGGAAGGTAAAGAGAGACAAAAATGAAGCTATAGAAGATGAGATTTAAAAATAAAATAAAATGAAGCTACAAGAATGAAGATTGAAACTACTGAAAAGCTAATAAAGCTAAATATAAAAGAGGTAGGAATTGAAATAAAGTAAAAATACGAACAACCTTAAAAAAATGGTAGGTATTAAAAGAGGTGAAGAAAAGAATTAGAAATATGAAAAGCATGTAACGTTCATGAAATGAAAAGGCTTTAGATAACGTAAATGGAAATGAGTAATCGAACAAATGAGGAAACAATGAAAAAAAGTGTGACAATTATTAATTAGAAAGGGAATGAATGGACCAACTCTACTCTATAAACAAACTTTTGGGATTAAAATTTCAAAACATTTGTTCACTCAATTAATTTTGTTAACCCCAAATATACAAAATTCGACATTCATTAAAGAATTAGTTACCACAACATAACTAAATTTGAACACACAAATTTACATAACGTGGACCGCCGCTACATAAAATAAAATATGAACCATGATTTAAAAATTCAAATTTAAAAACAATGTTTTTCTCGACACGTAATTATGAACTCAAATATTTAATTTATTTTTAATTTCAAGGTTAGCAATAAAATCACTTCCGTGCAACCTATGCCTGCTTTTAACTACCGTGAAATGTTGTTTTAAAAATTCAATTTTCTCCTTTACAACGTTATATTTATATTCAAAATGAAAACGTTTACTTTATTTCCCTCAAACATTCTTTTATTTCCTTAAAATGCTTATTTGTTACTTGCAATTCATAAATGTAAACATTCTTATATTCGAAAATGATCAACTTATACAATACTAAATCCATTCTTATATTTCCAAATAATGTACATTCCAAGTGAAAACATTCTTACATTAAATTTATTAATTGCACTTTGTTTCTTTTTCCTTTTTCGATCGAAAGATTTCAATAAATTTATTTCCAATTAATTTTAATCCTCCACTTGAAAACAGACCCTAATTGATGAAATCAATTAAATAAATACGTGAACATTGTAATCCTTATTTATAGTCATGCAAACACGCATTAAATTACATACTAAATAAACGTTTTTCTCTATCAATCAATATTCATTTAAATCATCATTAAAACTGACATTTTTTATTCCAATTCCTGTTATTAAATTATATTCCAATACGCGTTAGAACCTTCCACTTTATTGCATCATTGTAGTTTGTGGGTTTAGAATTTTATTTATGGTCCAAACTTATGATCTAATAACATGGTTAACATTTGTTTTACATTTCATTATGTTACTATACTCCAATTTCCATCCTTTACTTGTATTAATTACTATATTTCCATTTTGTTGAATTTTGGTCAATTTCACACATTAATTATAATTAAAGTCTCAATTAATTTATTTACCTTGGTTTCATTCTCTTATTAAATCAATTATTACCTTACATACACAGTCAGTATTGTTATATCTTCCATTACATCAATATTTTACCATTTCATCTTACCTTTCATTTATGTGACCTTTTATTTCATTAATTGTAGTAAATTCACTTATTAAAATTTCCAGTTCCAATAAATTTGAGTAAACTGATTTTCATCCTTTTATTCAAACCAAAGGTCATACTATGATAAAAATTTACAATGGTTACATTGTATAGAATCAATCTTTTTACCATTATCAATTAAACCTACATTAACCACACTAATTAAGGGAATTAATTGCCATTTATTTCCAATTAAATTTAATAGACCAAATAAATAGGTAATATATATAATAATGGTCACCATTAGCCTTTAATTACATTTATAAGTTTATTACTTACAAACAAATGTTACCATTTCTTTCATAACACTAATTTTATTCAATTTCCATTAACAATATATTATTTCATTAATGAATTCAATATTTACATTCTTTTTCCTATGTTCACTTTATAACCAAGTATAATCTTACACTATTTCAATTAATTGGAATTCCATTCAAATTGTTAATAATTAGCTTTAATTAACATTGCTGCATTTAAATTTAGTATTATTCCAGTTATAAATCTTAAATTTTACTTTCTTCCAACATTTAATTACAAAAATCTTATTAAATTTATTATTTTTAATCGTCGAAAATTACGGGTCGTTACATCTGATGAGTGTAATGGTACACATAGGAAATTGTCTATATCCTTGAACGATTGAGAAAGTTGTGAACCTAAGAAAATTATAAATCTTATTTGTTAGTCATTTAACATTTTAAATACTGTTAAGTGTTGGTTATTCCTTTATGGAATCTGATTTGATTGATAGTGTGATTTTATAGACCACGGTATATAAAGTTGTTTATTAGGACTTAAATTTATACTTTTGAAAAAGTAATTTTGAAAGAATATATGAAAGAAATAATAATAATACTATTTTGAGAACTTTGGTGGCATCATTATTTCAGGATATTTGAAAGGAGTTTTTTGTGAAGTAGTTTTTCATATATTTTTGGTTATGACTAAAGTTGGGCGATTGGGGGTATTCTGATTTTGAAGACTCGCTAGGTATATTTGGTTACTCTAGTTTTTGTTTTAGAAGGAACTGGGATGCCGTTGGATACTCTATGTTGTTTTGATTCTAGAGTTATACCATCCTTCGGTAGGAGGAGCGCCTTCCTTGTCATAATTGATTTTGGTTTTGATATATTTCTCTTTTGAGGAATCTGAAATTATATTTTGAACATAAAAAACCTGCCGATTAGTCTTAAATTTAACTTTTGCAAAGAGTGGGTGTACAGTATTTTATTATAGAATATTCCATGTACTTTCGTTGCATATGGTTATTATATAGTTTATGTTGCTATTGCTTGTGATAGAAATAGCTTGTGTATCGCTCATTTGTCGGCATGATTCTCTTTTGAATTATGTAAGTACAAGATAGGTACAGGGATGCAGGAGATTACTATTTGATTTTTTTGCACTTGCATTTTCATCGAGATAATAAGTTGCTTACAAAAATAAAAATCAGACATAAAAGTGGATGTTGTAGATTTAGAGATTGGTGATTGATTGATGATTTTATGCCCCAGTTATAGGAGGCCGCTTGGCTTTTATTTTCTTCATTGATTTAGGCTAGTTGTGGCGAGTTATAGTTTTTCTGGATCAGCCTTCAAAAGAGGTACCATCGAAATTTTTCGTAGCATAAAGGACTTTAAAAGTTTAATAACTCATTTCAGTTAATAATTTTTAGACCCTAAAGGTGAGAGGACATTTTCTTCCTTTGAAAATTTTGGGGATGAAATTCTTTTAAGAGGGAGAATGTAACACTCCAGAATTTTATCGTTTTGATTTTTAATACTTAATTAATTTTAAGTATTTAAACAATTGAATTTTAATAACTTATATTCATGTCACATTTTGATGCATGATCATATTTTTATTTCTGTCATTCGCTGTTCGAACGCGAATGGAATATTATGTATTGGAGTACCGAAAATCATTCTTTTCAAAAACTTTTAAAAATTAAATAAGATTCAAAATTTTCAACATAAATTAACGGTGATGTGAATTGTGGCTTGAGAATTTTGGTTTGTTTGGGTTTGAAGTATGGCAAGTGATTTTGTTTATAAAATTAAATAAATTCAACACTTTGACCATTTCTCCATTTCATATTCCACTTAGCCTCATTTCTTCTCATCTTTCCCTCTTTTACCTTGATTTTATGGTAAAACCAAGAAATGGCCTCTAAAACAAATCCAAATCAAGTTATTTAGTCCACTAAAAATCATGAGATTTGTTCCATTGAACTCATATGTGTATGAGCTTCAATTCTTATGAGCTTCAATTTTATACAAATTTTGTAGCATGCAATCATATTTTGTGGTGATCGACGTTTAGGCATGGAACTAGGGTTTAGGTTTGGCTGTGATTTAGGCAACATTAGACTAAGGCATTAGTGGGGATAGGTTCTCGTATGATGGGGTTTTGATTTGAGGGGATTTGGGAAAGTGCGGCTTGATTGGGTGAATTGCGACATGGCTACAGTCGTTGTGAGGTGCTTTGAGGTCAGAAATCAAATTGAGGTATTAAGGTTGCTATGGCAAGGAGGTTCGTGATGTACCCACAAAGAGAAAGTCATTGGAGCCGGTGGCATATGATTTAATTGACTTTGGATGGAGTTAGGGTGTGCATGCATGGATTTGACATGGAGAAGAAGGATTAGCGAGGAGTTAATTAGGTGACTAGTTTTTAATTAGTTAATTAACTGTTTTAATTAATTCAAAACCCTATAAAATGAATAATTCTTCCATACGAGGTTATATTTGGATGTGGTCTTTTGTGTTGGATTCGTAACAACTATGCATTAGAGTTGGAATTGTTGAATTTGGAGCTAGTAGCATTTTGAGCTAAAACCGAATGCCGTTCGATTTTAGATCAAAGCGAAATGCGAAAGCATTAACTGAAATTTTGGTGAGTTTATTCACCTTTAAATAAACTATATGATATTTGTGTGGCTATAGATTATTGTTGAATTCTTTTATGATAGTTGATAGTTTTAATGAAATATAAATTAATGATAAAATTCTAGAGATTTAATTTAATTATGTTTAATGTAGTTAAATTTTTTGTACTTTGTTTTCAATAACTATTTAGTAGAATAAAACACCATTCTGCTATAATTAAATTGAATATATTATTTTGGACATCTATCAAGCATAAAAAGTTACATTTTTGTGCTTCCAAAGAAAAAAAATATTATTTTCAAAGTTAATTAATTAATAAATGATATATTGGCTACTGATTGCTAGTTGTTGATAATAATATGTTTGTTATTATTGTTTGATTGTTTGTTTGGATTTGAATTCGTGCTTGTAAAGCGGATTGCATAAATAACCATTGTTTTGTAGGGGAATATTATAGAGTGACCATAAGGGATTTCTTACCATTATTAGTTTACTATTATATGCATCTTACTTGTATTCTTATATTGCTTATATTGATGTTTGTTTGAAGTATTTGTGACCTACTGTTTGATTTGTGTAAGTGTCATTATAGCGATTGCTGCTATACCACTACTTATGAAATATCATCTCCTTAAACCTTTGTATGTGTCAAACTTGTGCTTGTATTTCTACAAAATAAATGTTTCGTCGCGTTTTTACACTTTGAAAGTTGTTTAAACCATTTTTCAAGTATTTTTTGACGATTTTGAAATAAAGGATAAGTGTTGTTTAACTTATAAAATGAATTATGTAACAATCTAAAATTTAAGCTATAGCTTTTAATTAACGAATTAACTAAATAATAAAATAACTTTGTGAAATTATCAGAATTGAGACATGAGAGTTGCACAATTGTGTCTGTGGTAATTTTTTGGTCAATTTCCATATATAGATTGTTGAAATCGACGCTAAAATGAAGAAGTTACAAAGTAAACAAGAAACAAAAAAGAAAAAAAAATAAGTCAGGTCAACCATCCACATGGCTGGGTCGACCTATAGGTCGACCCTAGCATATGGCAGTCGACAGTAAGGTCAACCCGCCTTAGTGTTTTAGGACGTTAATTCTTCCAGATCAAATCTTGTCGTGTTTTTTGATTTCTTTTGCATCCGTGCTTCCATTCGACGGTTCCCATGGAACCTATGACTTGGTTTCACTAGATTTAATTTTCAAATCCAACGATCTAAGATCCATAAGTGACACTATAAATAAGACCCTAAGCCTAGCTATTTTTCTTATTCAGATTTTCCCCATCTTGATATATTGCGTAAGGCTGGACCCTAAAAGGAATATTTTTTCAAGGAGAAGATCTTTTAATTAAATTTTTTTTCCCCTATAAGTGGATCCGAGAAGGCCAATGAAAAGAGCTAAGGACAATAGGTGAGTGTTCAGTAATTATATTAAATTTTTAAGTAATTTAAAATAATAGGTTTTCCAATAGTTGTAGTTTTTCTACAATTTTAGGATAACCTTTGTGCAAGTTTATTTACAGTTTACTTTTAAGTAAATATTAGACTTACTTTTCAGTTTATTTTCTCTTAACTATTTTATTTTTGCAATTATTTACAGTTATTTACAGTTTTTCCAAGCTAAATTTTAGTCTGTAAAAGTTAGTTTCTTTTTATTCTTTTTCACGCGAAGAGAATAAATAAAAGAGAATAATTCGATAATATGGAGTAAAATATAAGAACACTAAATTTATAGAAAATTAGATGTAAAGTAAGAAGAACTGTAATAAATTGGACATAGACCGAAATAGGCAAATTTAAGACATTTGCAAGCATAGTTATAACATGTAATTATAACAAAAAAGGGAAAATTGAGGAAATAGCAGAAGAAGCTTATATTTAAAAATTAGACCTTGGGTTAAGTTAATAAGCTAAATTATAACACACAGATTACAATTAGAGATAACATAAAAAGCTTATTTTGAAACTTATAATTAAGTTAATAAGCAAGTATAGCAGAGATAACAGAAGAGACTTATTTTAAGACTTAGTTAAGTTGATAAGCGAACAGAGCAGAAATAATAGAAGAGGCTTATTTAAAAACTTACACTAAGTTAATAAGCAAAGATAGAAGTAGGACCCGTACCGAAAAAATTTCCCTTTAGTCAGGAACTGATGGTCTCACAATAGATTAGGTGAGGCTGGGACACGCTTATGCTAAAGTAATGGTAAATAAGTGTTCACTAGATAGAAGCTCAAATCAAGGGATTTGGGCAAGAGGCGCAACTAGATTTGTTTGTTAGGACCCGTACCGATAGCATTTCCCTATCAGACTGGGACTTATGGTCTCACAACAGATCAAGTGAGGCTGGACACGCTTATGCTGAAGCAATGGTAAATAAGAGGTCAAAAGATGGAGCAACAGATAATATGAGCCGACGTTGGCCGAGCGTGCTATCTCGATGCAGGGATATAAGTCGCTATTGAGTACCAAAGCGCTAAATAGGTGTCTTTTTGCTGTGGGACCTATAGGATGGGACTTGCTCATGGTGGCATAATAGAGATAGAAGCCCGATCAAAAGGTAGAATTAGGATTTCATCCTAACTTAAAATAGGATTAGGCTTTCAGCCTAATCAGAGTAGCAATCTAAGACAAGTGCAAATAATCGAAATAACAAAAGCAAGTTAATCAATATTTTATTTCAGCTTTATCTTTTCCTTTATTTCCTTTTATACTAGAATCATTGCTAAGTCTATTATGTTTATCTTGCTTAAAAATACTAGTAATTACTTCCACTCACCAAAATTTTAGTCTGACCCACTCCTCTATTTTTCCCTTTTGCCCCTACAGGCTAGTAGAGGCAGGGACAGTAGATTTCGGAATTTTTTGGAGATTCAGCTGTTGAATTTTTCTTCATGTATTCTTCTCCCTTTCAGTTTTTGTTTCACTTGGACTTGATGTATTGGTACTATTGAGTGGGATGGTTTTATTAACGTACCCTGATATTATGACTGAGATGGTATTTTTCATGAGACATATGTATTTGATATTTTGAGACATATTTTGGTTATGAAGTTTTCAATTTTAATGAGTTATTGTTTTCGCTGTTTTATTTATTTGTCTTGTGAATCTTAGCTCTGTAAAGTTTTAGCTATACCTACAACACACCACATCTTTTAGTGTGCCCTTTTGGGTATACTAAGGGGTGTAGGGTGTTGGTATCAAAACCTAAGGTTACAGGATTCCTAAAAACTTGTTTTAAAAAATAAATTATTTTTCCAAAAGTAACCTATTTTTAAAAAAAGCATATCTTCAAACAAGAAGTATTTTTCAGAAAGAAACTCTTACTATAGAAATAGTTTTTCAAGCATAGAAGAGATTTTTTATAAAAATCCCCTCAAGGTCCAGGTCAACCTTCTTTCGATTCTTTCGAGCCTAAATTTATTTTTCTTTGCATAGTATGGCTGGCTGGCTCGATAAAGCTATGGTACCAGAATTGCAAGGGCAAGCGCCCAATACAGCACCAATAGGTGGAGATCCCATTAATCCACCTATAGCAGCCAATTTTCTAAGCTATGCAATGATTTTACTAGTCTAAGAGGCAAGATGTTTTCTAGCATAGAGGATTTCGAGGAGGCACAAGCTAGGTTGAAGGATACAGAGCGAATGTTTAGACTGTTAAGATTGGAGGACCGACAGAAAGTTCAGCCTACATCTTGGCAGCTGAAGGGAGAGCTTAAACAGGTTCCTAAGTCAGAAAGCTCTAAGAAGTCATGGTGGAAGAAGAAGAAGAAGCAGGAAAGAAGGCGGACCTTAGAAGAGGATTAAGAAAAGCGGGAAATGTAATAAATATGGATTGGTTGGTCATTACGCAAAGGACTGTAAGAATAAAATGATGAAGGGAAGGCATTTCAACTTTAGGCAGCCTGGTCACCTTAGTAGACCTTGTCCTCACAAGATGGGGCAGAGAGCAGGCGCATCTATAGCGCAAGTATGAGCTTTGGATGTAGCACCTTCTGGTATTAGACCAGATAGTGGTAGGAAAGTCACCATGGAAGATTTGATCTGTATTTTGGATTTTCCTATTCAGACTCTTTTTTATTCTAGAGCATCACACTCTTTCATTTCTAGTTCTTTGCACCTAGATATCACTTTAGTAGTAGACTACTTAGTTGTTTCAAAATAGAGGATCGACACATTTATTCATGATTTGCAGGCATTTGAAAATTTTCATACTAGGCATAGAGTTTGATTGGGACGCCTATGTTTTTGGGATTTTCGGGGTATAGGGTGATTTTGGGGATGGATTGGATATCCACTTATGGAGCGATATTGGACTGCAAGAGGATAGTCATTAGACTAAAGACATGCAGCAGTAGGACTCTTGAAATTTCTTACGACCCACAGGGTTCACTCATGTTGAGCTTCCTTTATTGCATTGATTCATCACTAAGAGAGCTAGATTCCGTTCTAGTCGTTAGAGATTTCTCAGACATTTTTAGGTTGTCTCGAGACTACCCCCCTCAAAGAGAGATCGACTTTAGGATCTATCTTAACGACAATGCTAAGCCAGTGGCATTGCCCGTGAGACATATGGCTCCTAGAGAGAGGAATGAGTTAAGCAAGCAGATCAGTGATCTATTGGAGAAAGGCTTCATCAGAAGGAGCATGTCTGAGTGGGGAGCGCCAGTCATCTTCGCTACAAAGGCGGATGGCTCCCTTCGACTTTGCGTAGACTATAGAGAATTGAATAAGCTCACGAAGAAGAACCGTTACCTACTTCCTAGGGTGGATTATCTTTTCGATCAGTTGGTTGGCTCTTCAATGTTTTCTCAGCTTGATTCTGCCACTGAATTTCATCAACATAGGGCCGCTACTGATAGCATTGATAAGACAACATTTAGGACAACCGACAAATTCTTTGAGTAGTTGGTTATGCTGTTTGGGCTAACTAAAGCCCCATCCCATTATTGTAGATTTGATTAGCCGTGTTTTTCGAGATGTCCTAAATAAGTTCATAGTAGTATTCTTGGATGACATTTTAGTGTTTTTCAATAGCATGGAAGAGCATGCTATTCATCTAGAGGAGGTTCTTTGTACACTTCGCATTCATCAGTTGAAGGCAAAATTCTTGAAGTGTCACTTTTGGTGTAAGGAAATGTGTTTCTGGGGGCATAGAGAAGGTCTACACGTAAAAAGAGTTTGAGAAATAGTTTTGTACATTTGGTTCAAATTGAGGAAATCCAAAGAGTTGTAGGCAAAGATTGAAGAAGTACAATAGATTCAGTTGAGATAGAGGAAAGCCCTTTGTGTAAATGATTGCAAAAATATAATTTTTTCTGATAAGTGGATTTAACGGTAGTGCGTTAGAATAAATATAAGCATAAAAGAGGAATATGAATAAAAGATTTTAGTAAGGAAATGAGATTTACAAGCTTTTGGAAGGGTACTCCTAGGGTAGTAAGAAGAAAATCCACTTTATGTCTAGCCCAACAAAATGAAATTGTTAGGATTGATAAGTTGAAAAATATAACTGTTAATTTTTTTGAGGAAGTAAATATTGGGTTTTTTTTGAAAAAAGTGGTATGAAATTTAAATTGATTTTTATATGATGTAAATTTTGTTAAAAGTGAAATTCTTTTTGAAGAATTATAAAGTATATATAGCTTGTTAGTTTCTTTGGAGGTAAACAAAGATTTTAAAAACATAAAGTGTATTAAGTATCGAAAATGCAGATTGCAACATTTATTGTTGTAATAGATGTTTTCGTGGAAAATAAAAGGGGCATAGACTATAACACTGTTGTTATAGTAGGTGACTCCCAAGGGAAATGTCTTTACATAGTATATGAGATTTAGCAGTATTTATTTTAATTAAATTCATACACTAGTATTTTTGGATTGCAGGAACAGTGTTTTACGTAATATCTGTTTTAAGCCAAATAAAAATGTGTTTTGAAGATAATTTCTAAATAGAGAAATAAAGTGGTTTGTAAGTACACTTATTATTTAAGTAAGTATAAAGAAATGTTTTCTAGTAATGAAAATATTAAAACAGATTTGAAAATGAGTTCTTTTCATAAAAAAGAGGGTGTAAGTTAAATATTAATTTTTTTTGTAGAAGTTGTCTATCGTAAGAGAATATAGATTAAACATACTTTAATCTATTGGGATGAAATGAATAATGATAAACTTTTCTATGAAACCAAATCACAAATAAAGATGTTGTGCAAGGTATAAGGAATACGTGAAAGAGATGTACATGGTATGGGAAGCACCATATTTTGTATAGCCTATTTCGAAAAATATAAAATAAGTTCCTTGTAATTTCACATAAACATGAAGTCCTCTTTTAAAGAATTCATAGAATATTTTAGCGTTAATAGTTTCTCATGTAATAATAAGAGACATTGTTAGTTAGGAGAGATATTATAGAGAGCCTTAGTAGAAAAAGCTAAGCAATGGAAATTTTATATATTTTTCAATTGATTATGCGCATTAGTTGCTTGCCTTTGTAGAAAGTCCTGATTTATAGTAAGTTGGAAACCTCTCCTAGGTTAGGTAATTGGAAAGTTAAGGGGTTTTAATAAATTAATTGTTCTTATATATTCTAGTTTTTGCAAATTGAAAATCTATGAAAAGAAGATGTTTTGAAGTCATGTGAGGACATTTTAAAGATATCTTAAAGAAAAATTATTTGGTGAAAAAGTAACTAAGTTTTTGGAAGCGAAAAGCTTAGTATTAAAAATCCAAAATTTTATGGAAAACTGTAAAGGTCTTTTAAAGAAAAAGAAAAATAAGTTTTGAACTTAGAATTTGTAAGTTTTCCCTCTAGGTTTGGAAAATAATGTAAATTCAAAAAGTTGTAAGGATGAAAGTCTAAGAAGATAAAATTTTAAGTAACCAAGTACCTTTGAATTTAATAGAAGCTTGAGAATACACTTTTAAAGGCAAAAAATTTAGAATTCGATGTTTTAAATTTTTTAGAAGCTTTAGTTTTTGGAATAAAATTATAAATACCAAACCAAAATTTTAAGTATGGAGTAGATAGGAATCATTTCCTAGGTGTGACGGAAAAGTGTAAGGTTATATAGAAGATAACAGTGATTACTTTTAGAAGTAATAATAGAAGTTTCCATAAAGTGTATAGGACACTAGTGATGAACCTAAGATTATTGCTTCATGTGTGCAAACTATATAGTAAGATAATATTGGTAAGATAGTAAGACACATAAGGTTGAGGATGTGTATTCTTGATTTTGGAGGAACTTGGAAGGAGCATCTTCCTTTAGTGGAATTCGCGTATAATAATGGATTACAAGCTAGCTTTGGAATGGCACCTTTCGAAGCTCTTTGTGAAAAAGCCATGCAAGTCACCTTTGTGTTGGTTATAGTCTTTGGAGAGATTACTACTTGGTCTTGACATAGTTAGGGAGACTTCAAAAAGATTGGTTTGAGTAGGAGAAATTACATACTTCTTATCCACATCTCTTTGATAGTAAATTTTGAATTTTCTATTTCCATCTTTATTTTTGACTAGGTTCTTTCCTTTATTATCCTTTGGGAGGGTAGACCTTAGGATTTAACCTATGGATGGTAGGATTGAATGAAAACATGTTATTTGAACATGTTATGTATGTTGAATGCTAGCGGTTGCAAGTGTTTTCTAGTGGATGCTAATGGACGCATATACTTATACTAGGCACTAAAGCATATGCATATCTCTTAGGGATCGGCCTAAATAGGACACTAGAGCATATGCATACGAATGCGTGCACATTTGCATATTTTATTTTTATCTTATTCCATGGTCACTATAAATGGATGAGTATCACATGATTGTTGCATTTGGATGATAATTGTAGCACGCATATAGAACTATCAGTTATCATGAGGAATTTGCATTCACTTGGATACATGGCACATACATGATTGCATAAAAAGGAGGTCGATTGAATCAGTAGACGCCTACTCTTTTGCATTAGTTAGGGACATTAACACTACACTTTTGCATATGTATTATAAATTGCATTATAACAGCTTAAGGAGAATGGATGTAATGGATGATGGTAAAGTAGTTGGTTGCAGAATTTGGATGAAAATATTTATTTCATTCTTTTGTCTTTAGAGATTTCGAGGACGAAATCCTTTAAGGAGGGGAGAATGTAACAACTCGAAATTTAAACTATAATACTTAATCAACGAATTAATTAAATAATAAAATAACTTTGTGAAAAATATTAGAATTGAGCCAAGGGGGTTGCACCAGTGTGTTCATGGTAATATTCTGGTTAATTTCCATATATAGATTGTCGAAATCGGAGCTAAAATGAAGAAGTTACAAAGTAAACAAGAAACGAAGAAGAAAAGAAAAGAAAAAGGTCAGGTCGACCCTAGAGTCGACCTTTCCCATGGCCAGGTCAACCTATAGGTCGACCCTAGCATATGGTGGTCGACCGATAGTAAGGTTGACCCACCTTAGTGTTTTGGGATGTTAATTCGTCCAGATCAAATCGTGATGTGTTTTTCGATTTCTTTTGCATCTCGTGCGTCCATTCTTCCATTCGACGATTCCTGCCGAACCTATGATGTGACGACCCAAAATTTTTAGGCATTTGAAATTGGAATATTTAATTAATTTTAAATATTTGCAAGATAGTTTAACTTGGATTTCAAATATCAGTTTGAATTTGGCAATTGAATTTATTGAATTTAATAATTTGAATTTGGGTAAAATATTGAATTTTTAGTTTTAAGCCTATTAAAAATAATTTGAAGGCTTACAAAATTTATAATGATGATACTGAAGATAATAAAATGGTTGAAATTTAATTTAAAGGTGATTTGTTCAGTTTTAAAAATATATCGTTTAAATCGATATTTTAAAATAGCCTTCCGAGGCATAGTCTCAGAATTTGTCGAAACCAGTTCCATTGGATCCGTAATAGTTAGTTATTTTAAAAATATATCGTGGCGATCAGAGTTGTCGTTTGACCCTGGCAGCTCAAAACGCATAGAAATTATTTTAATCAATTTAATTTAAAATTGGTCGTTTATTTCCGTAACTTGCGCATATTATAGAATTAGCCTTCGATACCTTTTCCATTGCGTTCGAAATAGGGGTATAACATTATAAACGCCTAGCGGCACACCTCGATAGGAGGTCCAGATTTTGAGTTGCATTTATCGAGACAATTTGAATTTAAAATTAATATATATATATATATATATATATATATATTAGTTAACGGCTGAGATTTCTTTCCATCAGCCACTCTATTCCTGAGCAAGCCGACCTACTCTCTGCAAAATCACGTACTCCTTGTCTTCCCTCAGAAGCCAAAATCAAATCAAGGTCGACAATCTTTCGCTCGAATTCAAAATCATGTCTTCCATCTATCTAGTTTCCTCGTCCCTCAATACATCTAAACCAAAAATAATAATATAGAAATCAAATTATAATGGCCGAGCGAAATCAGAAAGGGGAAATCAAATTCCTCTTAGAATTCGAAAGAAAATTTGTAGCGGCGAACGACAACCAAATCGCGAGTCTTCATTTCTTCGTTGTACTGGAGCTTGGCTAGGGCTTCGTAATGGCGACAAGGCGCGCGAGGCGACGTGGGTTCGACGTTTGGGGTGAGTTCTAGGCATCGATATTTGAGCGGCGACCGAGATGAGGAACGTACTCGGCAGCACGCGACATCGCATGTGGTGGAGTCACAAACTTCGATCGATGAAGGAGGCCACGATGGTTGATCGCGAATGTGGTGGTCGTGTGCGCGAGGTGGTTTTTGAGCAGAAGTCGATTTTGATCCCTGTTCTCCGAGGTCGATAATTTTGAGTTTTGTTTTTAGTTTTTATGTTAAATTATTGGTTTGTTGTAAAACTGAGAAGGAAAAATATTGTAGGAATAATTATTTGCAGTGAGTTTTAAAAGAGAAAACCTAGGTTAGAAAAAAAATGGTATTTACAGTAAAAGAATGTTAGTTCAAAATTTAATTATTTGTTTAAGATAAATCATTAGTTAAAATTAAATATATTAAACGGTAATTGTTTGTTCGATTTGTTCGAATATTAATAAATCATCTCATGTTTATACAAGGTGGAAAAACCGTGAAACTAAGGCAAAGTTGAAGTGGATTGCAAAATATAAGGTGAGTTAACCTCACTCTCCTGGATTTTTATTTAAATTTAAATGATTAAATTTAAATATTTGTTGAATGATTGGATTATTTTAAGGTGCTATATTATATATAGGAGTATATAGTATATATTGGAGTGACTGATATTCTGTGATGAATATTATTGGTAATTGGAATATTGGATGTTGCGGTTTGCTTGAATATTTCGGTACCCTGTGTTATCAAAATATATAAAATTGGATTTTGAAAGAAATATAAGGGTGAATTTTGGGAGTGTAATAATTATAGAATATAAAATAAGAATGAATTGAAAAGAAATAAAAGTGATATTTAAAAACTGGAGTTAAATTGCAAAGTAGAGATTTAAAACAAGTTCTAAATCAAAGTTAAATCTAACAAATCAAGTTTTTAAATTTAAATTATTTTTACAACTTGAATGTTAAGTGCATTTTTAAATTGATTGAATTTAAAAATGAATTTGGTTTTAAATTACTTTAAACTTCTTTATAAAATGAGTAATTTATTTATTTAATAAAATAAATAAAAAGGTAGACAATGGCACGATGAGATAAATCAAGCGTGATTAATATTTGTGGTATAATTAATCATTAATTATTTAATGTAATTAAATTAGATTAGGATAAATTAAAATATAATCGGAAATCATTAAGTTATATAATTAATGATGTAATTAAAGATTGATTAATTAAGATTAATTAATCAATAATAAGTGACTTATGAGAAATTAATTAGTATAAGTAATTAAGGATTAATGTAATTAGTATATTTAATTAATTTACGAAGTAATTAAGATTACTTATTGATTTCGGTTAAGAATAATTAATATTGTGAAGTTAATTAAAGATAATTACTTGAATGTAAATGAAGGATAATTAATCCAGGGTGATTAATTAAGATGAATAATGAAGAGATGATTGATTAATTGATTTAAAATTAATTAATGACAAGTGAAGAAATCTAAGAGATTGAGGTTAGAAATTCAAATATAATTAATTAAATTAATTTGGAAGTGATCAAGTTTGCTTATGAATGATTGAATGGTATTGGATGCCTTGAATGAGACTCGAAGAGATCGGAGTCGGGTATTGGAAAATATCCGTAATCACTTCGATTTTTTTTTATAAATTGATATATGGAATCTATAGGCTGAAATGAAGTGATTTAAATGAATTGGACTATTTAAATCTAAATCTTGGTACTTAGAAATGGATGTGGGGAATAAGTGACGTCTATAATAAATTGTGGCTTTGTAAATTGATACAAGTTACCCCGGGTTTTAAATAGGTTCTATGCATTGGAATTTCATATTGATTGAGTTTACTCACGCTGGTTTCCAGCCTGATCCGGGTGCTACTTTGATGTAATGCTCGGGTCAGACCAAGTATTACAGATTTTCGGGTAAGGATGTTCTGGAGCTTTGGAGGCGAGCTGGATGGCAAGAACATATGGAGTGTTTCCGCTGTATTATATTGTTGTATATCTGTGACATGATAATTGTGTGTATTCAGTGTCTGTATATATGTGTAACTCTGATGTATTATAAAGGTATTTTGACAGATACAGAATTCTTTTGTAAACTATTATTACTTATTATTATATTTTATCCGCTGCGAATGTGAGATGTTGATGTTTCTGAACTTCTTCTATCTCTTTCTTCTTTTTCCTAACTATTTGGAATTTTCGAGATCGAAAATCCAGGTCGTTACATATGATATGGTTGCACCAGATTTAATATTCAAATCCAACGGTCTAAGATCCGCAAGTGACACTATAAATAAGACCCTAGGCCTAGCTATTTTTTTCATTCAGATTTTCTTCATTTGGATTCATTGCCTGAGGCTGGACCCTAAAAGGAATATTTTTCCAAGGAGAAGATCTTTTTAATTAAAATATTTTATACCCTAGAAGTGGATCCTGGAAGGTTAAGGAAAAGTGCAACAGACCACAGGTGAGTGTTTAGTAATTATTTTAGATTTTTAAGTAATTTAAAATAATGGAGTTTCCAATAGTTGTAGTTTTTCTACAATTTTGGGATACCTTTATGCAAGTTTATTTACAGCTTATTTTTAAGTAAATTTTAGACTTGCTTTCCAGTTTATTTTCTCTTAGCTATTTTATTTTAGTTATTTGCAAATATTTACTGTTATTTACAGTTTTTCCAATTATTTACAGTCATTTATTGTTATTTACATCTATTCCTCTTTAGCTAAAATTTAGTCTGTAAGTATTAGTTTCTTTTTATCCTTTTTACACGAATAAAATAAATAAAAGAGAATAATTCGCTAATATGGACTAAATATAAGAACATTAAATTTACAAAAAATTAGATGTAAAATAAGAAGAACTATAATAAATTGGACATAGATCGAAATTGGCAGACATCTGCAAGCATAGTTATAACTTGTAATTATAATTAAAAAGAAAAAATAGAAGAAATAGCAGAAAAAGCTTATTTTTAAAACTTAGACCTTGGGTAAAGTTAATAAGAAAAATTACAACACACATGTTATAATTAGAGATAACAGAAATGGATTATTTTAAAACTTATTATTAAGTTAATAAGCAAGTATAGCAGAGATAACAGAAGAGGCTTATTTTAAGACTTAGATTAAGTTGATAAGCAAACAGAGCAGAATAATAGAAGATTCTTATTTTAAAACTTACACTAAGTTAATACGCAAAGATAGAAGTAGGACCCGTACCGGCAATATTTTCCTGCAGTCAGGAACTAATGGTCTCACAATAGATTAGGTGAGGCTGAGACACGCTTATGCTGAAGTAATGGTAAATAAGTGGTCAATAGATAGAAGCTCAAATCAAGGGATTTGGGTAAGGGGAGCAACTAGATTTGTTGGTTAGGACCCATACCGGCAACATTTCCCTATCAAACTAGGACTGATGGTCTCACAATAGATCAGGTGAGGCAGGACACGCTTATGTTGGAATAATGGTAAATAAAAGGTCAAAAGATGGAGAACCAGATAGTGCGAGCTGACGATGGCCGAGCGTGCGGCCTTAGTGCAGGGATATAAGTTGCTATAGAGTTCCAAAGCGCTAAACATGTGTTTTTTGGCCATGGGACCCATTGGATGGGACTATCTCATAGTGGAAAAACAGAGATAGAAGGCCGAACATAGGGCATAATTAGGATCTTAGCCAAATTTAAAATAGGACTAGGATTTCAGCCTAATTAAGGCAGCAATCTAAGACAAGTGCAAACGATTGAAATAACCAAAGCAAATAGTTAAACATAATTTTATTTCAGCTTCATCTTTTCCTTATTTCTTTTCATACTAGAACTGTTGTTATGTCTATTATCTTTATCTTTCTTAAAAATACTAGTAATTAATTCCACTCACCAGACTTTCAGCCTGACCTACTCCTCTATTTTCCCCTTTTCCCCCCATAAGCCAATAGAGGCAGGGATAGTAGATTTCGGATTTTCTTGGAGATTCAACTGTTGAGTTTTTCTTCATGTATTCTTCTCCCTTTCAGTTTTTATTTCATTTGGACTTGATGTACCGGTACTCTTGAGAGGGATGGTTTTATTTATGTACTTTGATATTATGACTGAGATGGTATTTTTCACGAGACATGTGTATTGGTATTTTGAGACATATTTTGGTTATGAAGTTTTTAATTTTTAATGAGTTACTGTTTCCGCTATTTTATTTATTTTTCTTGTGAATCTTAGTCCCTGTAAAGTCTTAGCTATACCTACAATGTACCGCATCTTTTAGTGTGCCCTTTTGGATATACTAAGGGGTGTGGGGTGTTTTAAATTATAAATTTGATTAATTTTCATTTGGGATAATTAATGTTGTTTTAAATTTATAAAAAGATTATAAATTTGATTGATTTTCATTTGTGATGATTAAGGTTTTTTAAAATGTATACAAGGATTATAAAGTTGATTAACATTCTTTCAGGATAATTAATGTGATTTTAAAATGTACAAAAAGGAAATAAATTTGATCAACCTTCATTCTGGATAATTAATGTGGTTTCAGATTTATAAAAGTGTTATATCAATTATCTTTCGGGATGGTTAACATTATTTTATATTTATAAAGATATTTTAAATTTATTTATTATATTTTTGGATAATAAATGTTGTTTTAAAAGTTATAAATGATAGTTTATAAATAAGAAATACTTTAGAAGGGAATGCTTAAAATAAAGCTTAGTGTAAATTGTTTTAAATTTATAATAAATGATGTTTTAGTGACATTAGTTTGTGTAACATACCACCTTTTTGTACGCTTTAAATCGACGATAAACCACACACGTCAGACTCAAACCATACAGAAGGGAGGATTGTTATGTGGTAAATAAGAAAAAGGAAGAAAGACAGAGACAAAACAGAATCTTGCAGCGGAATGACAAAATATAATAATCAAATACAGTTCATGAAGCTGTTTACAAACATTTGATTATACTAATATAATACACATCAGAGTTACACATACCAGAGAATATTAAATAATGCAGCGGAATGGTATGAATGCAGTGGAATAATATAATAGATAATAGTAATAATACCTTCGCCTTCATCCTCCAAAATAAAGTCTTCAAATCCTGTAATGCTCAGACTGACCCGAGCAAAATGCAGACAAAACACTCGAGTCAGAACTAAAAGATCTTATGTAAGTTAAATCAACAGAAATAAATATGAGTGGAACGGCGTCAGAGAGTTTATGGGATTTGGCATCTCCTATCCAGTGTCTAACGTGAGTGCAGTAACTTAAGAGATGATCGAGATTCACATCTCCTAAGGATCCGTTAAACTATTTACTATGTAGTAATATTTTTCTATTATAATAATGTATATAGTAAAATAAACTTACTTTTAAATAGCATTAAGGCTTTACATTTTCCACCTTAACACGTAATAGTCCTGGCAGTCCATCCAGTATCAGTTTATCTCCGGATCGGGAGACTACCCTAAATACTCCACGGGCTATGGGAGAAAACCAAACTCGTACAAGGCGTGCTAGGGTAGGTGACACGGCACACAAGGCAATACCAGGGTAGATATACCAATTACTATCCGAACTGGTGGTGACGCATAGCGCGCAGCTACCTCTCACCTCGAGCCACACCCCCAAAATCAAAAATCAAAAGTGGCCACCGGATAAATCTAAAAATCAGAATATAATGGAATGGTATCGAAGGAGTGTGTCCGATAGGAGGAGCTACCTCACTGGCCCGGAATCGCTCCTATTTTAGCCACCTTATGCCAACTCACGGGAGTCGGGTCCACATATATACCTCAAAGGAACGTCTCCACCATCCTACTTCATTCTGGAATCTCCACCGCGTACATGGTTGTTGAAATGGTTTTCAGAGTTGGTAGAGAGTATGACAACTACCGATCCTGGTCTCTTTAACAACCAAACATTATTATAACATCGCAGTCATTTTCAAAATAGTTATACTTTAAAACCAAAATATCATTGCCTTTCAAAACCAAATCAATACGATATCATTTTCATTTCAAATATATCCCTTTTCTAAAATCATAACACTTCCAAATTATAATACCTTGAAACTCGTAACTTTGAAACATAACTTCCACCACTTAAATGGTTTAAATATTTAAAATAATTTATATAATAAAAAGCTTCTTCAATTTCACAATCAATTTCAAAATAACTAGAATTTCTAGATTTTATATTTAACCAAATACCAAATCATAAATTTCAATTCAATTCAGTTCCAATAACTATTTCAAATTTATTGATTTCAAAACAGATTTGACCCACAGAATAAACCATTTCAAATTTAATATATTTCATCTTTAAGTATTCAACAATTTCAAAACTAAGTTTGGAAATTTCGATTCAACAATTTAATTTTCTATTATTTAGTTTTGAAATAATTTACATAATAGATCCGTTATCATTTAAATAAACTCAAATTACGAATAACTAAATATTTCCTTCAATTTATTTATACTTGAAATATTCATTTAAATCACTCTAAGCCAAAATCAAGTTGTAAAAATCATACCCTTTTAAGCCTCAATTTTATTCAAATTTCAAATTAAATTTATTCGAGTATAATTCTTAAATAATTTAATTCAAACCAATTTCATATTTATCTTCCAACCTTAATTTTATTTAAGTCTTTATAAACTCTATATCCAATATAACTTAAAAGAATACTTAACCATATTATATAAAAGCAATCAAACTTTATTATTTGGCTTATTTTATATTTGCAAACAAATTTACCCATAGCTAAAATCAATAATAAAATAGCATTTATATAACATCTGAAATCAATATTTATATAACCCATATATTTCTTTACAAAACCATAGAAATTATTTCAAAATATTTTTATATATATAGACCGCGGTGTCTGTATATTATTTTCTATCCTATGGTTAAGTGATACTGATATTTATCATTTCAATCCGTAACATAAAACATAAATACGGTTGTATATCATTTCAAACCGCAATCCCGAATGAAATAAAATCCATAACAACTTGTACTTTATAATAGTATAAAACACAACATCCATTCATCCAATATCAATCGTCAAACATTTATCACAGCCATCATCCAATTAAATCAGTAACATCAATATAGAATAGATAATAAATAACATGCATTTACTGACAGTTATATTCAACAATAAATTAAATGACTATTTTATCCAAATAAACTCAAATAAACTGAGATGGTGATGCAAAATATGCCAAACAGTCATAACTAAATTTCTAATCACGTCATAAATAAATTTAACAAACATAATTTTTTGTAGAAATTGTGAGTAAGTTAAAACACTCACCTTTTGAATTCAAATTGAATTTAAACCCAAAATTCAAACAGTCTCAGAATTCGTCCAAACTAGCACCAAAATGTCTGGAATTTTAATACGATCCTAGCGGAGAAAACCGCGCATGAATTGGATCTCGTATGTGAAAGTTATTCGAGTTAGAAGATTGAAAACAAAATTTAAAATAAAAATAAAACGCACCAATAAGATGCAGCAATGTCAGCAAGCCATGTTCCTCTCTACCCAGACGAAACCCAACATCCACATGTGATCGAACAAAATGCTCCAGCCGCCTCCCTACCGCGCGTCGCCAGAGGCGATCGGTCCAGACTTCGATGCCATCTCATTGTCACTCCACTGAACTTTCACCAACTTGACTGTCTTGTTTCTTTACTTCTTCTTATCTCTCGCTACAACTTAAACTGGTTTCCTAACAATAGTCAGATCTGGTTCTACTATTTAGTCTTCCGATGTAGTCGAAAGAACAGTGATCTTTGGATCATGCACACACTTACGAAGATGAGACACATGAAATGCATTATAGACACCTGCCACTACTCGGCAACTTTATTCTACATGCGAGCTTTTCAATCCTCTATATAACTGAGAATTGTCTAACTTGCCTCGATTCCAGTTTTCCTGACTTTCCAAATTGTGCCTCACCCTTCACCAGTGAAACTTTAATCAAAAACCTTATCTCCAACTAGAACTCTAGATTCTTGCGCCTCTTATCTGCATAACTCTTTTGTCTAGACCGAACTTCCTCATCCTACCTTGGATCAACTCAATCTTTTCCGTTGCCTCTCTTACCAGATCTGGACCTAAGACTATTTGTCTTTAGTTTCCATCTATCATGCTAGTGACTTGCATGGCCTCCCGTACGAAGCTTCAAAAGGCACCATTTCTATACAAGTCTGGTAACGTTTATTGTAGGAAAAATCAACTAAGTGTAGGTGATCTTCCCAAGATCCACCAAAATCTAGTGTACAAGCTCTTAATAAATCCTCGATTACATTGTTGACTCTCTGCTGCCGATCTGTCTGAGAGTGACATGCAGTACTCATCTTGAACTTGGTACCTAACACATCCTACAGACTCTTTCATAATTCGCTATTAAACAAAGTATCTCTATCACTTACTATACTTCTAGGAATTCCATGCGGTCTAGCTATGTTCTTCATAAACAATTTAGCTAAAACAAGTGTCGTCCTAGTTGACTTAACGGGAATGAGATGGGCACTCTTGGTAAACCTGTCCACTATGATCCATATACTTTCATTTCTCTATTCATCCTTGGCAACCCATCTATAAAATCCATGGATATCGAATCCCATTTCCAAACTGGTATCTCCAAAGGTTGAAGCAACCCACTCGGCTCCTGATGTTCGGCCTTTGCTTATTGACAGTTCACGTACTGCTTTACCCTAAACCAACATTCTTCTTCATACCTTTCCAATAAAAACTTCTCTTCATTTCTTGATACATCTTTCTTCCCCCAGGATGAATTGTAAATTTGGATCAATGACATTTCCTAATAACTTCTCTCCTTAGGTCCTTAACATTCGAAACATATAACTATCCCTTCTTTCTCAACCATCTCCTTTGGTTAAGATTGAAACCTTTCAGATCATCAATCTCCGATCTAACCTAAAGCCTTTTAATCTTCTCGGCTAACTGTGGAACCTCTTTCTACTTAGAAGCAATGCTTTTGATCAGAACTAGCTAGACTTCTAAGCAGGATAGCATGGTAGTGCTCTGATTAAAACTAGTAGTCGATCTTAACTACACATTGCAAGTACTCAAAGCCTCTAGATCCTTCCATTCCGTTAACATAGCTAGCACCACATTCTGATGTTTTCTGCTAAGAGAATTCACCACTTTATTTCCTTTTCTAGATGTATAATCAATATCAAAATCATAAGCTGCAAAAAACTCCAACTATCTGTGCTATCTCATATTCAACTCCTTCTAAGAGAATAAATATCTTAAGGATTTATGATCTGTGTATAACTCAAATATCTCCCTTAAGAGATAATGTATCCATACTTTCAGTGTAAAGATCATCACTGCCAACTCTAGATCATGAGTAGGATATCTCACTTCATGCGGTCTAAGTTGTCGTGAAGCATAGGCAATAACTTTACCTTTCTGCATCAACATAGCCCCTAATTTGGTTCTACTCGCATCGGTATAAACTACTAATCCTTGGTGCCCATGTGGAACTACTAACACAGTGGCCAACATATGCTTTAACTTAAGAAATGCTTCCTCACATTTGTCAGACAAGTCACGTCATTCATGGTTAACTTAGTCAAAGGCGCAACTCTCTAGGAGAAATCCTTAATGAATCTCCGGTAAGAGCCAACGAGTCCAAGAAAACTTCTGATCTCAGAAAACGTCTCTGGTCTCTTCCAATTGTTACAGCTTCGATCTTATTCGGATCAATTGACAAACCCTTCACTGAAACCATGTGACTAAGAAACTTATCTTCTTTCTTCTAAAAATGTCACTTTGAAAACATCGCTTTTAGTTGATGCTGCCTCAGCGTCTCAAGCGCCACTGTAAGATGAATTCATGCTCTCTTTCATCCTTAGAGTATATTAAGATGTCATCTATGAATACCAATACGAACCTATCCAAGTGCTCTTGGATAATCTGATTCATCAAATCCACGATGAAAAATGGCGCATTCGTTAACCAGCATGGCATCACCAAACCACTTTTATGGCCCATATTTGGTCCTGGACGCTGTTAATGGAATACTAAACTCTGCCACTCTAAGCTGATGGAACGCTGTTGCCAAATCCAACTGGTAGAACACTTTGGCTCTATTCAACCGATCGAACAAATCGTCGGATCCCGACAGAGGGTACTTATTTTTTATCATCCTTTCTTTCAAATTGCGGTAGTCAATACACAACCTTAGTGATCCATCTAGCTTCTTCACGAATACTACAGCTTCTCCTCAAGGAGAACTATTTGGTCTAATAAAGCTCTTTTCTTCCAATTCCACTAACTGCACCTTCAACTCTCTCATCTCAATACGTGTCATCCGGCCAGGTGGTTTACTTATAGTTTCTGCTTTCGACGTAAGACTTATGTGAAAATCAGTGGCTTGCTTCGGTGGTAGTCCTGTGACTGGCTAAAAAACATCTGCAAATTCTCTTGCTATTAAAACCTGATTCAATTCTTCTTCTACTTCCATAGCACCCAACAAAGCATAAGCACTTACATCTGAATTCTCCACTGGATATATAATTCAGTATGACTATTATGGTGTCTTGGCGATATTTACCTTTTTGGGCAAAATATCCTAGCGTCATATCTACTTAACCAATGCATACCCAAAATGATTCTGAAGCCTATGAAATAAAAAACATACGAACTACATGCAAACTTATGACCAAACAACTCAAGTTCTAACTAGTCACATCTCATCCCATGAGTTGCATACTCTTCTATCGAATTTGCAACCCTTAAAGAAGTAACATGGTATGAAGGTTGTAAGCATAACTTATCTACCAGACACTAAGATATATGTGTGTGTGTGTGTGTGTGCGCGCGAATGTGATGCACGAGTATCAAATACTACCCTAACTAGTATACTAATCGAAATCGTACCTTCCATCACAATCTTTCCTTTCTTATTAGTTGTTAGTCTAGAAGAAGATGGTTCAAAAGCAAAAACTTTCCCCTGTCCACTCTGACTGGTTCTGTGCACTAATTCTTGTAGTGTTCAATATGGTCATAGTTGAAGCACTTCACTCCCTTCTTATCTGCAACCTTTTTCCCATTTCCAGTTTGACATTCATGAGCATAATGTCCCTTCTTGTCACGCTTGAAATAGACTGGTCAAGCTTTTTCCTTCATGGTAGCTCCTCCTTTCTGAGCTCCTTTCTTCTTAAGGAATTTCATCTTCTTGCCCAGAGAATTATGGGTTCCAACCAATTCGCATAAGTAGAAAGCAGTTCTTCATTCCGGATTGTCATCTCCACTACAACTGTACTTGAATTCTGGAGATGCGGCATAGTCGCCTTGGCAATCTCAGGTCTTAACCCTCAATAAACTTATCGTTTCTTTTAATAACGGTGTCAATGGTAGCATATCCATATCTGGACAACACATCCAACTTCGTTTCATACTCTATCACGGGCATTTCATCTTGCACCATATCCATGAACTTTCTCAACAATACTGACATGGCAACTTCAGACAAAAACCTCTCTTCAAATCTCTTTCAAAATTCTTCCCAAGTCAACTCTTCCTCGGGAACTCCGGCAGTAAAACTATTCCACCAATAAAGCGATGCTCCCTACAACTGTCTAGAAGCAAATCTCTAATCCTACTCATTATCTAATACCAAGTTAGAGAAAATTCATTCACGGTGCAATAACTAGTTTTCCACTTTAATAGCATCGTCTGTTCCCAAAAATAGCATCCCACCAATACTGCTATAATCCCTGCTCAGCTTAGCATAATTATTACCAACTGGAGCCACAGGATTTGTTCCTCCAGTGGCATTACCCCCAATTACTCCTGCAGCTACTCCAACTTGCATTAGATTGATGAAGAACTGATACACCGACCCTATATCTACTGGTGGGGTTCTAGGACCTATGTTGGCATTAGCATTTGGATTAGCATTTACCTATCAACCTGGGTTTCTTATAGTATTGGGTCGAGCATTTCCATTAGTTACGCTGCTTCCTCCACCTAGATTAACTCTTCCATTTCCTTCCTCTATATCTTTCTTTCTTGTATATCTACATACGAGCCTTAGTAAGATACAGAAGAATGGTCTAAGAGAGAGGGTAATATGTATATATACACACACACACACATGCATATATCAATTGCAAGTATGTTACTATAACATTAACCCAAACTCCACTCTCATTTTTTGATTCATTAGATTAAGTTTTGAATATCCTTTTAGGTTCAAATTTCTTTTAAATTTACATAAACCTATGCTCTAATACCAACTTGTAACATCCCCCATTTGGAGGCCTAAAACTAACTGATATCGATGCTGCAGTCATCCTCTAAATGGTTTTAAACCATAAACCCGAAATTAAAATGCTTAAAAAGACATATATGAGATAGTTTAGATTATTATTCACCTTGTTTGGATAAGGAACTTGAGATTTGTTCTTGCTTTAATCTTCCTAGCTTGAATCTGAGCTTCTAATTGATATCAAGCTCTTCTTCTCCTAAGGTAATGGCCGGCCTTGCTTCTGCTTTTTTTATGTTTTTGTTAACGTGAATGAGAATGAGGTAAGGTTTAGGGGTTATGGGGTTATGGTATATGGCTATTCCCATATTACCCTTGCCTTATTCTCTTAGCTACTTACTTTTAAACCATTTTATAAACCCATTTAGTTGAGGCACAACCCTATTTAATTTTCAAATCTCAATCCCCTATCACTCTAGTCTTTACATTATTCTATTTAATTTATCCAATTAAATCTCCTAAATAATGCTATTTAAAATTAGGGGTATTATAGCTGATAATGGGATTAAGGATTGTGAAGGAACTGGGGATAAGGACATTATACGTATTTGGTGATTCCTAATTGATGGTTTGTCTAGTTGGGAAGGAATACCAGGCGAAAGGTGTTGGACTTGCTCCTTACCTGATGAAAGCATTGGAATTGTTAGATAACATAGAGCATTATATGATTATGCATATACCTACAGATGAGAACTCAAAGGCTGATTTGTTAACTAAACTGGATAGTTCTAGGAAGCACAGATGATGAGTTTTGTTCTAGCAGAGGTTTTAATGGCTCCTAGTATCGATCAAAAGGATGTCAATTTGATTTAAGAGACCGCAGAGGAAGAGTAGTCGTGGATGATTTCAATCAAGGAATGTTTCCTCAAGTGAACTCTCCTAAGAGATAGGAACTGACGGAAAAAGCTTCTTTGAAAAGCACCTCGGTTCATGATGTAAGAAGAAATGGTGTATATGAGTGGATTCTATACCCCCTTGCTTTGGCTTCTAACCAGGGATAAGGCTAGGAAAACCCTCATGTAAATCCATGAGGGTAGCTATAGTAACCACACCGAGGGGCATACTTTGGCAAAAAAGATACCTCGCTATAAATATTTCTTACCAACGAGGATGTAGCTGATTACATCAAATAGCGTGACTATTACAAAGATTGGCAAAGATTCTAAGAGCCCTATCTATAGAGCTTACATAAATGGTTACCGCATAGCCATTTGCAATTTTGGGAATTGATTTAATCGGTGTGCTACCGATGGTGAAAGGAGCAGCTAAATATGTGATAGTTGCAGTGGATTACTTCACGAAGAGGGCCAAAGCTAAACTACTTGCCATGAGCACATCGAAAAAGGTAATCAACTTCACGACTAAGAATATAATTTGTAGGTTTGGAGTACCTCAGAAGATTGTAATAGGTAATGGAACTCAATTTGAAAGTACTGAGTTCAATGATTTCTACAACCGGTATAGGATCAAGAAGATCTTCTCAAGGTGGCACATCCACAGGTGACGGATAAGTGGAGGTGGTGAATAAAATCATTTTTCACTTTGAAGAAATATTAACAAGAGCTAAAGGAAACTCAGTCGATGAGCTTCAATTGGATTATAGGCTTATAAGATAGCTGATATTCTACAATTGGATATACACCATTCTCTTTGGCACATGGATTAAAGGCGATGATCCCGATAGAACTAGAATCCCTACTCATTACGATCCAAAGGCAAGTAAGAACTCTTTCTTGGGTGACTCGATTTGATTGATGAGAAAAGGGAGGAGGAGGGTAGCTGCCCACCAGAAAAAGTTGTACGACACTTCGACACCAAGGTATGAAATTATACTTTCTAGGTAGGGAATCTCGTTCTAAAAAAAGTTATCCTTGGTAAAGGGGAATTTGTTTCGAATTGGTAAGGTCCTTACACAGACCAATGAAAGCTTGGAGATGGAATGTTCAAGTTAGCCACGGTCGATGGAATTCTGATTCCAAGGGTATGGAATAACAACTTGATATGCCACTATTATACTTAGTTTTACTTTGTTTATTTTTGCAATTAAGCCACCCATGGATTAGGGGCCAATGTAATAAGGTAGGACTTGCCATGTGTTTCATTTATAAATGTGAGTTGCTTCTTGAACTAATAAAACAGTGTTCTTATAAGCATGAAATTATGTGTTGTATGATTAGCATTACAATCAAGTATAAACTCCTTCGATCCAGGATTAAGACTAGGGAAGGGAATTGAGAGGGTGGATCGTATAATTCGACCCTGTTATTCCAAAACCCAAAAATAGTTATAACTCATCTGGCCAAGGATTAAGGCCGGGGGAATAACTCTAAGGGGTCTATTGGAAAATTCGATCCAAGAGGCCCAACTCCTTTTGTTTAGGACTACGATCAGGGATATTAAACATGGATTGATCGGATAATTAGACCCCGACCTTCAGGAATTTTTCATTGCCCAAAGTTGGCAGCATCAAGAAGGAATGGCCATATAAGGGTCGATCGAATAATTTTACCCCGACCTGCAAGAATTTTACATTGCTCGGAGTTGGTGACATCAAGAATAAATGACCATAAATGGGTCGATCGAGTAATTCGACCTTAACCGTCAGGAATTTTTTTTTTGCCCGAAGTTTGGCAATGTTAAGAAGGAATCACCATATGGGGATCAATCGGATAATTCGACTTTGATCTTCAGGTATTTTTCATTGCCCAGAGTTAGGCAACGTCGAGAAGGGATGTTTGGAATAGAATAATTAAAAGTGCGAGCTTCCAAAGACAGAAATTGGTGCATGGTTATAACTCTAAAGACCCTGCTCGTGGCCCGACAGGATATGTCGAGTCAATGATAAGAAAGAATGGTCAACCGGTACATTTAGCTAATGCCAGGCTTAAGGTGTAGCTGAAAGCTGATACCCAGAGATAAGCATCTAACGTGCCAGTCCTTGGAAATAGGAACTAGTATATGGAATGGATTTTCCTAACCGCACTAGCAGCCTACCGGAACAAGCATGGTCGAGATAAGCGAGGATAGTCATTGAAAATCCAAAGCACGTATTATCAAAATTTTCCAACCTAGGACCAAGATTGGGAAATCGCGATCAGACTGCGGGGAAATCTGATAATTTTCCCCATAATATTTCTCTCTAACAATGCTTGTACTTTAACATTTGAAATTGCAGGTCCCCCGAGCAAGACATACCAACGGTGAAATTATATGAAATGAAAATTTAACATTCCATATGCTACTTTCCTAGTAGTATGGAGCAGCATGAAACTTGGAATATTTTTGGTTATTATTAGTCAAAGAAAATTCAACCTAATGTAAATAAGAAAAACCAAGGAGTTAGTTCCATCATAGTTCTGTTTCGCTAAATGAAATGCTTTGGCAACTATAAACAGGGCTAAACAATGGAATACAACCAAAGCAATCATGATAATTTTGTTTATATGCATAGAGTTGCAGTAAATAAAAGCGTTGCATGAAAATAAGCATGTCTAATGTAGGAAAATTACAAAATAGGTAGTTATAATATGTATGTAGGCGGTTATATATATGTATATAAGCAGGTACAGTATGTAGAGGTCCGAAAAAGTGAATGAAAGAAAGATTATAGAACAAAAAGTTTGCAGTAAATAGGAAAGACAAAAATTACAACCGGAGAGCTATGATGCATGCAAGCTTTAGGAATCCCCTACCTTTTCTTCCCTCTTCTTTTACCCATGCCACCAGAGCTGTCGGTTTGCCTCTTGTATTTTCGACTAGCCTTGATTTTCCCCTCTTTGGGAGTGTAACCTCAAACTGAGTAGTCTCACCTCCAGTTGTAGTGCAAGGCTTGTTAAACTATTGGCAATGGTCTTGGAGGATTTAATTTTAAGGGGGTTCATCTTAATCAAGGGAAGCTTGGTAATAGGGCTTGTAGGCATAGAGCTGATGGATTTTTTGATGCTGAATTTTTTCTTAATTTTAACCTTGGAGAGGTTTATCTTCAACCATTATGCCATAGTAATCTGATCAATCGAGTCTACAACACCAGTGATAGTTATGTCTCCCTCCAAGGACAAAAACACAACCTCTAAATTCTTTAGAGTGACTATTTTCTTAGAATCAGACCATGGGTCAAAACTCGATGGAGGAATCAAAGTGCTTAGCCCTATGGAGATAGAGTTCGACGTGGCTAGAATGTAAAACCCAAGCCCTCGGTGGCCGACGGTGGAGGAAGAAGATGTGGATGACGTAAAAGTTAGGAATATAGTGTAAAGGTTAGAAATGGACTCACAGGACAACTGGAGTTTCTCTAAAATTGGTGAAACAAGCGGTATACCTTCACTCGAGTTTATTGTGAAGCAAGAGACCTAAAAATGTTTCCCTCCTTAGGCGAGTGCTGGATAGGTTGGTCGGCATGGGGTGGATGGTAGGGCTCAACGAAAGTATTCATTGCAGGTGCTGTAATGATCTGGGTGACTTCAGAGCTCGCTGCTTCAATCTAATGAATATTTGTCTCGGGCTCTTTGGATTTTGAAATGGATGATTCCGTTGGACCCAATGCACTTGGATTAGCGGATGCCTCGACAACAACACCTATAGCAGCAGCATCTTCTTCGGTTAAGGAAGCTTTTCCATCCTTATGTTTTGCAGTATCCTCCACATCAAGATACTTGGCCATAAGCTCTTCCTCTGTGAGGCCTTCACTTGCGGCTTTCGAACGATGCAACACCTCTTCCTAGACATCGATGAGAGTCTCAGCGTATGTACTTCCCATCAGCTTTAATCTCTTAGATTGGATTATGCTTGCAAATAAGTGTTGGAGAGTATTATTTACTGTTCCTTCTCCTTGGCTCTTTCCTCCTTAAGCTCTTTTAGCTCATGTACGACAATCACATATGCTACTTCACCATTGAGTTTCTCGACCTTAACCAGTAGCAGATCAATGGTAAGCTTTTGAGTCTCGGCTACCTGCTCCTCTATGGTAATGTCCATGGCTCGAAAGATTTCATCTTTTGCAATAAAGGAAGGTCGTTCTCGGCAATTTGAGCTTGCAAGCAGCACCCTCCTCACGTGTAATTTTTCAACATATGCTCTACATTAGTATGGACCGTCCTCATCTCCGCCATCAGGCTTTCAGCGCTAGCCTTTGATTTTAGAGCAATATCTCTTTCAAACTTCATCTTCTCTAGGTTCCCTTTATATCGCTTGATGAGGCTACCATAGGTCTTTTTCTCCAACTCGAAGGACCAAATATTCATGTAGTTTATTCTATTGACCTTGGAGAGGGCATTTCATAGTCACTTCCACTTGTAGCCTTGGTCAATGTGCATCTGGAATCACTGGATGTCCCTCTCAACTTCTTCCTTTGAATTGCGTTTGATATAATGGTCAAAGATGACAGCCTACATGAAGAGGTCGGGAAAACCAGCCTATAAACTGGGAAGTACACTAGGCGTAGGAGCTAGAGGAGTGAATATTCCTTTGGATCGAGGAGGCACAATTGTTGTTAAGAAGTGAGAGGCTGAAATTTGTTGGGATAAATAAATTTGAAGACCAAAATGAGGTAGAGGAATGCCGAAAGAGGAGTCACAATGGTCATGTGAGCCTTTGAGCTTCTTTCTTGGATCACTATGCCGCCTCTCCTTAGACCGCCTTTTTCTTATCCACTCCTAAGTGTGGCTATCATCTTTTCTTTCCATCTAACGCCTTCTATCTTGGATTCTTGTCCTGAACATAGCTAGGACAAGACAAATATGGATTGAGGATTTGCCGTCTATAATCATTCACACTATACTTTAGCTTTCTCTATCTTTCTCTGGCCATGGAACCTGAAAGAGAAAAAGATTGTAATTTGGAGTTTCAGAATGCATATGAATGTAGGGATGTGTGTTCATGATCCTAGTAAAGTGCAGATTGCCGATGAACCCCTACGTACTTTACAGACTGTCTTCATACGGAAGTAAAGATGGAGTTTCGCCACATTTATCTAGGATTCCCTCGAGCAAGAAGCTGAAGTTTGGAGAGCCTTCTTTAAGGAGATTGGCAATGGAGATATCGAAGTCACTTAAGAAGGAAAAGACATCCACAAAATATTTAACCGGTGGGAGAGCCGTGATTATTGACGTTGTACTTGCTTCTACAGCCTTTTTAGGAGATTTTAGGATTACATGTTTTTGGTGGGCGAGGTAGGAATTCCAGTGGCCTCGGGAGACGTCTCACCGCATAATTTATCCCCCTCAGGACTAGCATCATAGCCATTGTCGTATTCCTCCACACTCTCCTCCTCTTCTTTTTATTCTCTTTCCTCCTCAATCATCTCTTTTTTTCCTTCTCTTCTCCCTTTTTCCTCACTCACTTCGCGAATCGTTTGCATTCCAGTACCTTTACCCCTTTCTCACAGGCTTTCACCGATAGTGTGTTCATTTGCTACTCTATCAATAGATTGATCAACATTTGGCACACCGGATGGGCTTCCACTTCCCTTTAGAAATTATCATTGGAGCTGCGTGTAGGGGCAGAATAAATAGTTGGCATCCTGTAGCTGCTCAGATAAATTTCACCAGGAATGGTGAAATAATTCGGGAGAAGGGGGTTGCAAAGATGAAAGTTTTCATTTATCAGAAGGAATGAGTAGAGCAGTCTCAGATCAGAACTCTTCTTAGAGCTTCAAAACTATCACCATGCCCCTTGTTGGTATTATGAGAAAAAAATATGTACAAGGGAATTGGGAGAGAAGTTAGATGTCGGGATGATGAAAATTCATGTGTAGAAGGGAAAAATATTCTTTCTTGAAGTAAGAATGTTTGTTGTGAAGCTTCTCGATGACCTTGCATCTACACCAGACCTCGATAATCATGTAAGATGGCGAGTCATGCCCTTGTTTGAAATGCAAGAGATAGGTAATGGAACGACTGCTCAACTCCTCCGATGCTCATATAACCGAATAGTGCGATGCTGGGGGCACCCGACCGATCTAGGATGATTGTCAAGGGAAAGAAAAGAAGTAAAGAAGAGGAATAAAAAAGAAGAGAAGAGAATTGAAGAGAAGAGAAAGAAAACATTACACAATCACATAACCTGTCATATATCTCACAACGCATCAAACAAAATATAATAGTCATCGCAGATATAGAACATGTGAGATAGTAATAACTACATGAACCACAGAATCAAAGTACACAGGCTCATACAGTTATACAAAACAGTAATAGATTTTATAGTGATGACAAATAAACCAACTAATAAACTGTCTCTAATAATAGTAAGTCAAACACTGTTAAGGCTGCACAATGTCACCAATAGAATAAACAATAATAAACCCAAAATATAAGTATGAGAAAGTATTGCCTCCCACTAATTTACCTGTAGAACTCCATGTACCATCTACACCAGCTTTCTAGTCTACTTATTTAAGTGTACCCAAGGTAATAAGAATCAAAGCATAAAACCACGAGTTAGAAAATAGTCTGGTGTAAGTGATAAGTAATTTCAAAATAATATAAAAGTCGGTATAGTATATGGAACAAAAGGTATGGGGAATCATAGCTGAATCATACATGACCCGTCCTAGCATCCAAAGAGTTAGCATATAACATAAGATATTTGCTACTCTATCGTAGTCATCATAGGTGTACTATTCATCAAAGTACTAACGGGTATTTAGATATCTTCGTCGATAATATCTACATCATGTAACATCCTCCTCGGTACATTGGACGTATGATACTCGTATGGTCCCATTGCAATAGTAAGGGAGTACTCAACATCCTTAGTTTCTTGGTACTTAAATCCATGCCACTTAGAAGGCTAGGAACTAAACTATCACCACATCGGTCTAGGATAAAATAAATCTACCGTCTGTAGATAAGGACCCGTTTGATCCAAGTGAGCATCATAAATCTCCATTTTGGATTAAAGGACCCATTTAATCCATGTGAACGTCCACACATACCCCTACTTTACGAATATACATCGAAACCAACGAGTGTCAAGGAACCCTTTGCATATGTCGTCCATAGCAGCTTATATCGAAACTGTCCTTACAACTCTCGTTTGAAGTTATCACGGTCGAGAACTATCCTGGACAGTCATCATTAATCATTGAATGTCATCGTGTGTCCCATAACCTTCCTCCAATAGTTCCTTCAATCTGACACATCATCGCCTACTCTGAATCTCGACGTATAACTAGCTATCCATCGTTGAAGTCATCACTTTCCATCACGTAGTCATTATCGTCCAATCATGAATTCTTCGCATCAAAGAACATGACATTGGATATTATTATCCTTTCTTGTGTATTTGTTGAGTCTATACTTTGTTTGAGCATGTTTGAAGCTTTATTGTCATGTATGTTGGTTTGTATATGGTCAGTGTTGGTGCACATTGATGGTTTGCACATCTAGGCTATGTTGTATGTGGTTCCATTATGCTTTGAGTTGTTTGGAATAACCTGTCCGGTTTGCTTGAGTCTGTAGCTTCGAGCCAGTTCATGTTGTGATGTCTTGTTCTGCTTGATGCACTTGATGTTGCCTAACCCATTTCCTTGTTCACTGGTCCTGTGCACTTGCCTTCATTTGGGTCCATGGTACTTGTGCCTTTTGTTGATGTTGCACTTGGTTGTACTGTCCACTTTGTTGCATATGTTTATTTGAGTTTGATTCTGGCCACTGCACTTGATTTGAATCCATCTTCAGGCTTGGGTTTGACTTTGTGCTCACATGTCCCTGTAGTTTTATCAAGTGTATATCGGTGTGCACGGCCTTGTGGCATGTACAGATACACTGTGCATGTCACAAGTTGTTCGTGTAAGATGAATTCATAAGAAATGATGAACAAAAACCTAAGTAATTGAGGCAAATAACATTTTCAAAAACACACATTTTATTTTACACTGCAAAAATATTTCTTTTTCAATTTTACCGCGTCAGTATTTATTTTGCAAGTAATTCTGGTGCTGGATACAAACTGGCATATAATTGAAGAACAAATATGAGTGAATGAGTGATATGTAGTGAGG
Organism: Allium cepa; assembly: GCA_030765085.1. Lineage (NCBI taxonomy): Eukaryota > Viridiplantae > Streptophyta > Magnoliopsida > Asparagales > Amaryllidaceae > Allium > Allium cepa. The sequence goes on from CM060941.1 coordinate 518,369,194, forward strand.
TGAAAATGTATGCAACAATTGTATAGTGAAAAGTGTTGTTGTAATTTGAAATTGTATTGTAATTGAAATTGTGTATATATAGTGAGAGCTCAAATTTGTACTATTCAAATTTGTAATAAAATATTTGCTAAAATAAAATATTTGTTTGAATTTGAAATTTTTATGTTATTTATTTTATTCAATAAATATTTATTTAATTATGTGAAAATAAAATAGTACAATAGAAAAAACATTTAAATGAATATATATGTTTATTATCATCAAACAAAAATCATATACTAGCGTATTCAACATATCGCTCTTCAGTCTCAGTCATTCATTCAATGCTTATTTTTATAAATTAATATTCATTATTATAAAATTCTTTTTTAATTTATACATACAATGTTTTTTCATTTTTTTACATCCACTTACTTACGTGGTCACTTTTTCCATTCAATTCTTTAAAGTAATCAATGAATTCGTTATTTAAATATTGCATACTTTTTGTTTCAATTTACCGCACAATTATTATTTACTTTTAACATCAAAATTCATTTGCGAAGCGTTCATACTTAGAGATTTCTTTTGTTTTCTTTTCACTTTTATTCCTCTCATATATAACGTTCAATTTTCCTATTCCACTTTTACTTTATAAGTGACTCCAATAATTAACTTAAGTTTTGAATCATACCCCCAATTATTAACTTAAGTATATAACATTCTTATACATTTTAATTCTTTTTATAGAAATAATTCCATCGGAACACTACCGTTTATTAAGTTTACTTGTATAATATGTTACTGCATATTCTTATTAACATTTCAACTTATAATAATTTGGTAAGATATATATATATATATATATATATATGTTTTCAAAATGAAATAGAAAGTTATACAAGTTATCTCATTTATTTTAATTAACAAAATGTTTAATAATTACATCTTCAAAAATTCCATTATTCTTTAAACTGTAAGTTACAAATTTCCAATTTCTTATCTATTTCATTTATCACTTAGCATCTACTTACTTATTTTCATTTAGAAGTTTCCAATTATTAAATTCATTATAACAATTACAATTTCTAATTTACAGAAACTTAAGAACTAAACATCAGGTTTCATTTTCAAATCATTTAAAATAATATATATACTCATTTATTTACATATCAATTATATTTAGAATTTAAAATTTAAGATTCGTTATCAAAAAAATTGGATAGTAAAACTACTACAGCGGACTTTCCATTTTGAAACTCTAAAATGAACGTCGATGATGCATGCACTTATCACCGAAATTATTTTCTAGCGACGGAGAGGGTAGTACAGAACCTATTTCCTTTAAAAGTTCTTTTCAAAATTCCATGAAACATTTCTTTAAAATCATATTGAAATATTTATATCAGAAAATACCTCCAAACAATACTAATATTATATTCCAAAATCTTTTGAAAACAATTTTCAAGAATCCTCGAACTTAAGTTCTTAAATTTTCAATACATATTTACTTTATTTGTAAATTCTGTTTTACAACCAAGATTTATAAATTACACTTCCTAACAAACAATTATATCACATCTAATCATAATATTTATAAAATTATTTTTTATATACAAAATATATTAATAGGTAAAATTATTTCATTTACCTATATTTCAAAACAATATTATATCGGTCTGCCCTATTTAGTGTTTAGCAATCCCTATATCTGCCATAGCGTCCCATGTATCGACCAGAATTTATAAAGACTAAACAGAACAAATTAACGCAATATAAAAAATCCTTTGATAACACTAACAAACACTCTCTCTCTCATATATACACACTCAATGATTCATTCTAGGGTATTACTACCCTATTTCTAATGAGTCAGACCCCACAAAGCTAAAGTTATCGCTAAACCAAAGCTTTGATATCAACTGTAACGATCCACCATTTTGGACGGTTCAAATCAATAATAAACCACACATGTCTGAGTCAACCCATTCAAAAGGTGGATTGTTATGGGGTAAATAAGAAAAGGCAAAGAAAGAAAAAACAAATACAGAATATCGCAGCGGGATGATAAAATATAATAATCAAATAAACAGTTCACGAAGCTGTTTACAGATAACATTGATTTCACTTTTACAATACAGAATCAGAGTTATATACAACAGAAATAAATAAAAATGCAGCGGAATAATATGATGCAGTGGAATAAATAAAATAAATAGTAACAGTATTAAATCTTCGTTTTCGTCCTCCAAACAGTAGTCTTAAGCTCAGACTGACCAGAGTGAATTGAAAGACAAAACACTTGAGTCAGAACTAAAAGATCTAATGTAAGTTAAATCAACAGTAAATAAATATGTGTGTAACGGCGTATGGGGTTTGACATCTCCTATCTAGTGTCTAACATGAGTGCAGTAACTTAAGAGATGTTCGGGATTACCATCTTCTAAGGATCCATTAAACTATCTACTATGTAGTACAATATGCTATTATAATAGTGTTACGGTAAAGTAAAGTATTAAAATAGCGTTAAAGCATTACCCATATCCCCCTTAACACATTTTACATATTCACATAGTCTATACAGTACCGTAAGCTCCTCCGTGAGGTTTACTCCATAGGTATGGTATAAAACAAACTCGTAGAAGGCGCGATAGGGCATATGAACATGGCACTTGAGGTAATGCCAGGGTAGGACTCTACCGTTTTGCAGAACTGGACTGGTGGTAACGCATAACAGCTACTACCACCCACCTAGGAACACACTCCCATAGTCAAATCAAGGGGAGGCTACCAAATCAATCACAAAGTCAAAATATCGTTTCGAAGAAATGTGCCCGATAGGAGGAATGACCTCACTTGGTCCGGTATAGCTCCTTTTTTAGTCATACCTCTTACAGAATCGTTCGCCAAACCGTCATACTTCATTCTGAAATCTCCACCACATACACAGTTGTTAAAGAGGTTTTCAGTATTGATAGAGAGTATGACAATATCCGATCACGGTCTCTTTAACAACCAAACACTTATTTCACACCGGGTAGTTCTTTTACATTTCAAAATTCAATTCATAATTGATATCAAAATATCATATTTGATTTAAACATTTCACTTTCTAAATCATATTCACTTTCGAAATCATATTGACAAAATAAGTTAAATCTCATTGCCAAATCCTCATATTTAATCAAATATGTCATTTCATTTGCGGCCACCATTTCAAATCCTAACTTAGGTTACATCATTATTTAACCATATTCGCTTTAAAATCAAGGATTTAAATAAATAGTTCAACCTTGCACCGTTAGAAATTTAGAAGTAAAATTTTAAATAGTCATAATAGTTTAAATTAGTTAAAATACTTTGAATTTGTTTACATAGTTTAAAATAGATTAAAATACCTTAAAATAGGTTAAATGGTTTAAAATAGATTAAAATAGATTAAAATAGATTAAAATAGATTACAATAGTTTAAAATAGTTTAAATGTTTTAAAATGGACTAAAATAGTTTAATATACTTTAAAATAATTTAAATGGTTTAAAATAGATTAAAATAGTTTAAAAGAAAATAAAATGGTTCAATATAGTTTAAATAGGTTAGAATGTAGTAAAATAGTTTAAATTAGATTAAAACAGTTTAATGGTTTTAAAATAGGTTAAAATAGTTTAATAGTTTGAAAATCTTGATAATCATGATTTTAAAATAATATATTTTTAAACAGTTTATATTAAAACAATAATTTTGAAAATTTATATCAAATTTAAACCATTTCTTTCATTTCAACACATCTTTAAACCCATTTAATCAATATCGATTCTAAATCCATGCTTGAACTATAACTTAACCTATTTCAAATTTAGCAGATTTCGGAGTTTAAATATTCAAATATTTTAATAACTCAATTTCGATAAATTTTATTTATACTTCAAATCTAACTTTAAAATTCAATTTAAACCAATTCCAATTTCAACATTTAAACTCGGATTTTCGAAAATAATTCAGTTTATAAAAATCAAGTTTTCTTCACAATATCATTTAACTAAATTCAAAATTAAAGGATTTAAAATCATTTGATTTAATCAATCCGTTGTCCGTATATAATTCTCTACCCTATAATCAAGTGATACAGATATTTATCATTTCAATCCACAGTATTTTATATCTACGGATATATATCATTTCAACCGACAATCCCGAATAAAATTCAAAATCCATAAAATTTCTCGGGTTTATCATTTCAACTCATAACGATTTTTCTCTAATCTATAGATCGTTCAGGCATATATCATTTCAACCCATAGGGAACTTGCAGTGCTATAACAATATAAAAATATAACATCCAGCCATCTAATATCAATAATCAAACATCCATCATAATCATTATCCAAATCAACCAATAAATAACAACAATTTACTGATTATCAATAATAGATATTAACTAGAAATTTTAAAATTCACTATTACATTAAATAGCGATTAAATTCAATAAAAGTCAGATTTAACTGGAATAGCAATTTAAATATAGCCAATAGCAACCAATCAACATCCAATCATATCATAAATTTAATCTAACTAACATAAGATGATTTAGTAGTTGCGAGTGTGTGAAAACACTCACCTTTGAATTTCAAATCGATTTGAAATCCAAATAAAGGCCCAAAATTTAACAGTCTCAGAGTTCATCCAAACAAGTTTTATAATGTATGAAATTTTGATATGATCTCAACGAAACAACCCGTGCATGAAACCGAGCTTGTATGAAAAAGATATGTAAGTTAGAACATATAAATTTTCAAATTTGTTGATAAAATAATGGAATACCGTCTCTAAATGGCCATGTCATCATTTTTCAACTCGTAGAGACAACGCATGCCCGAAGTATGAACCCATCACGCCTACATTGACTAGAGATTCTACCTCCCATACGCCACCGCCGACCATGCCACAACCATCCACGAACTCGTCTCCACCACCACTACCCTCGGCCAGAAACCCATGGCCTCCGCCGCCCCCATATAGGCGCGCCGCCACACCCCACGGTTTAGGGTTTCGAACCATAAATCAACAAATTCGACCACCTTCGACACTAAGCGATGTAACCATCATCAAACGACTCCACACAGCGAGCTCCACAAAACCCATAAATTAATTTTGCCGATTGTTATCGAAATCAAAAACCCCTAAATTGTAATTAGGGTTCAGCGATTTTGAGAATTTGACCGTGATTTTTGATTGATTCGCGCACTGTTTTGAAAAATGAATAATATCCATTGATTCATATTGTCGAGAGCTTCAAAACAATATATAATTTTCTAGGGTTTGGAGAGTTTGAATTTTGAAATTGATTTTGAAATTGGAATAGGGTTTTGAAACTGGAATACGTTTCTCCTATTGAGAAAAAGAAGCAAGAGAGAATTGTATGTACAGTAATGAAGAATGAAAGGCCGCAAGGATTAGAACAGAACTATTTATATTAACAAAGCTCAATAAGAAAATAAACACACATTGAATTGGTACGAACGACGATAGTGACCCGAAAAGCCCGTTTTGACTCCGAAATAAAAATGGGTCATCCAATATATCAAAATAGATGTTTTTGATATTTTTAAACTCAATGGAACATGTTTCAAGTCCTAATTCCATCGTATGAAGAGGTTATCTTTAAAATTAGCTTATTTCAAATTGATTTCAACGCGTTTCGAGCCCGTACGATTAAATGACAAGTTCGATCGCAACAAAACTTAAAGTCATATAATAATTCACCGTTACGGATCCGATGAAACTGGTTTTGTCGAAATCCGAGATAGTAGCCAAAATGGCTATTTTCTTGTTAATTAAATATATTAATATTAAATTAATTAGACCGCATTTTCAATTCAAATTTTATAATTAACAAATTCTATCATTTTAGATTCCTTAGACATTTACAATAATTTAAAAAAAATTGGCATATCAAATTTAGTGTTAAATATTACACTAACTACAGTATTCCATTTCAATTGCAATAAATTCATTAAGTTAATTTGAATTCAATTAAATCCATTTATTTTGATTTAAACCTTTTTATTCAATCAATCATTACTTTTTGGACATATTTAACATTGATTTATATCTTATTACATCAAAATCTACCATTATCATCTTTTACCATGTTAATTGCAATATTCCAATTATATTATAATTATAATTTAATTATAATTTAAAGTCCCAATAAATTCATTTATCTTAGTTTCACACTTTTTATTAAATAAATTATTGCCTTAAGAATATAATTGACATTTGTGTACATTTTATTACCATCACATTTTACAGTTATCGTGTTAACTCGTATTAACGCAATATTTAATTACATTTAATTACAATTGATTTTCAACTTAATTCAACATATTAAATAAATTGGTAACAAATAACAATTGTCACCTTTTGCTTAATTTAATCACATTTATAAGTTTGTTATCTACACACAAATGTTATAACTACTAATGCAACTCAATTTTTATCCAATTTCAATTTATTACATATTATTTCATCAATTTATATAACATTTAAATTTATTTCCTTATTTTAAATTTATAACCAATTATAACTTACAATTATTACAATTACCTGAGATTACATTCAAATAGTCATCTATTACATTAATTTACATTACTAAACTTCATTCTAGTTAGTTTTCCCATTCCTACATCATAAATTTTATTTCTTCCAACATTAAATTACAAAATCTTATTTAATTCAATATTTTAATTATTTGAAAAATGTGGGTCGTTACAATTTCATAAATAATTTTTTTATTAAATGAAATTGTGAAAATAAATGTGAATCAAGTTGTAAAGAAACTTAAGTAAGGATATAAGAAATAATTCATTAATGATGTTGATGCTAAAAATGTAGATATGAACATTATAATTCAAATGTTTCGTGAAAATGTAAAGACTATACTTTATAGGTTTGATAAATGTTGGTTAAACAAGATGTTAAATTAATTGAATATGGATGTTAAAGGAAGGAAGCCAATATTGAATTATGAAATGAACTTTAACGTATGAAAAGCTAACTGAAATGAATAAATGGAAGAAGTTAGTGAATTGTATTGATAAAATGAGTAAATGAAGTAACATCGATTGAAAATGAAAATGAACTAAAGTGTAGAGTGAATGTGAATAAATTAATTGATATGAGATGTTGCTAAACGTAAAATGACACAACTGAAATTTAACAAACTGAATTGAATAAATTGAACGCAAATGAAATAGGTTTGAATAAATTGGAAGTAAATCAATCAAATGTTGATGAAATTTGAATGTTAATAATAAATGAAGTGTATAAGTTAAATATTGACATTGGAAATGTAAATGGTGATGGTTTATGAATTAATTTGATAAATATTAAGTGTTGAACAGTTTCACTTATTATAAACTATTGTTATAACTGTTTTGATTGCATATGATTGTAGTATATTGCATATTTGCGCCTATGTTATGATTTGGATTCAAAATGCATACTTTATAGTTTATTAAACTCATATATGTTCTATATCTTATATAAATGACTAATATTCTCAATTGAGTTGAGACAGGTACATATGAAGACCGTTTATTAATAATAATAAGGTATGCTTCTCGGATTACATACCACGTGTTTATATTTTCCCTATGGGATGCCTCATCATTGAGATGAGATGTATATTTGGTATATATTTGGATTATATATATTGAATTGTAAAAAAAATTCGATCGAGCCGCGCAAAGAAGAATTTGCCGAAATTTTCCGTAAATCTGGGTGCAAGAATTATTTTGAAGTTTTAAAAATTTTATAATTTGTTTTGATATCTAACTTGTAAATTCTGTAAGCTGATCGGAGTACTGGAAATGTAGTAATAGTTTTATAAATGAGATTTAATATTTTATGAGATGATTGTTTTGTATAAAATATATCAAGTATTAAATTCTGTACTTAGCCCTTTTCGAGGGTGAAAAGTTTTAAGTGTGGGAGAATGTAACGACCCGTATTTTTAACTATTGTAAATTATGAAGTTTGATATTATTATTGAATAAAAATGGTTAAAAATAAGAATTTAATGATTTTGAATGTAAGTTATTGGATATGAACTTGAATAAAATTTTGAAATTTCGAAGATTTGGCGATAACGAGTATTGAAATGAAATTCTATATTTAACTAGGTTTATAACCAATAACTGAAGTTGAATAATAATTGTGAATTATTTAGATAGAAATAAAATGACGTTGATAAATAAAATTTATTTGAAACTTAATGATTTATTTATATTGATTTATAGGATAGTTAAATTGTTTAAATTTAATACTAGAAATTATTTGAATAATTGAATTCCGAATTTATTATGATTGAAAATGATATCGAAAGTTGATTTAAGATTTATTTAAACAACGATGATGACTTTTAACATTTAAAATTGGATTTAAAAATGAATAAATAGAAAAAGGAAATTTCATATAATAATTAACGAGTAAAAATAGCTATTTTGGCCATAGTCTCGGATTTCGATGAAACCAGTTCCATTAGGTCCGTAATAATGTATTATTATCGAATTTCAAATTTCGTAGTGTTTAGATTCACCGTTTGATCGTATGGGATAGAGACACAATGATATTTATATCGAAAACTTAAATAATAATTGGGTTCAAAAATCTATCTTTTCCGTACGATCGAGTTTGGTTTCAATTTTTTTTCCATTACATTCGAAATAGGGGTATGACATTATAAATGCTTAGCAGCATGTCTCCATCGAAATTTGAATAAAATATCTGGATATTTTAGAATTTTAATAATATAGTTTTATCGATTTGACTGGGCAGCCTTTTTAGTCAATATCTCACGCCACCCTAGGGCCGACCTATCATCTAAACGTAGCTGCCCTCCCTCCTTTTTTAAATCGTGTGTCCCTGTTTCTCCCTTCTCAGTTCAAATTCATGAATCAGAGAATAAAAAATAATGAAATAAAACCGAGATTTTGAAAAATTAAATTAAAAAGCTATACTCAATGATAAAGTCCAAATCGTATTCGGTGGAGACCCTTAGGTGAAAATCTTTCATTTTGTATACTTCTGGATGTATGCGGTGAGTTTTTTGGTTGCCCGTTTTGGAGATGTGACATTAGGATTCAGCTGTGAGGGAGATGGAGTTGGCGATTCAAAGCAAAGAACATTCATATTCGTAAATCATAATATGGTTAAACTAACAAAATATCACAATAAAAATATATATTCGATGGAGACCCTTAGGCGAAAATCTTTCATTTAGTATACTTCTGGAAGTATGTGGTGAGTTTTTGGGTTACCCGTTTTGGAGATGCGACATTAGGGTTTGGTTGTGAGGGAGATGGAGTCGGCAATTCACGATTTGGAGTGCGTATTCGAATTTGTTGGAGAGGAAAGCATCTCAGTGCAGTTTTATGTGTAGTTTGATCATCAATGGAGGGGTGCGACTTTTGTTCGACTGCAGGTCGTAGACGACGACGATGCATTTTGAATGGGATGTTCGAGTGATGGATAGTTGGCGAAGGCTCGTGGAGGTTTCGGAGGGAGGACCAATGGCGAGATTGGTTCGTCGAACGGAGGCCACTAGCTCCGTATCAGTGGAACGGTGTGCATTGACGTGCTTTAATTGTTGCGTGTTCAGGCTTGATGTCATTTTGGGGGAAAGGAGGAGAAGGCAGAGGCATATTGGTAATTTATTCAAAATTGTTTTAATTTAATTCAAACTATATGGATAAGTTATAAAATCTGTATCTCCTTCATACAAGGTCCAATTAGGACGAAACTTTTTGCACTGCGATCGTGATGACGAGAGCTTCGTAGTGAAACTAGTTTGGACGAATTTAGAAACTATCAAAATTTGGGCTAAAATCGGACGTCGTTCGATTTTAGTTCCAAACCGGAACATCTCGGCGACAATAGGAAATAAAAGGCGAGTGATTTCAATACTCACGGCATATTATAATATTCTTATGTTCGTTAAAGTTGAATCGTGAAGTTATCAAATTTTATTAACTATTATTAGGAAATGAAATTGACATATGAATTGACTGTAGGTATTAAAATTGATAGTTAAATTTGAAATGGGAATTTAACTGCCATTAATTTACCTAATATTGATAACTATGAAATTATTGTGAATTATTGGCTGATTTGGTGTTGATTATGATAGATGCTATTGATCAATATTTTGAAAGATTTGGATGTTTATTTATTTTAATATATCATGTTACCATCCTGTATATCATTTACAGTATATAAAACTGTGAATTGAATTATTTCGAATAAATTAAAAAATAGGTTGAAATGATATATACCCATGACACTGTGATTTGGATTGAAATGATATATATCCATCCCTGAAATTAAATTGAAATAAATGATCACTTGGTCATAGGATAAAAAATTATATATGGACACCGGATTTGTTAAATTATAGGATTTTGAAATTTTTGATTTGAATTCAAATTATTTTGATTTAAAGAAATAAAAATCAACTTTATAGAAATTAAATTATTTTCGAAATTGAGCTCAAAATGTTGAAATCAGAATTTGTTAAACGAAATTGTTTAAAAATGAAATTTGAGATTGTGAACTAGAAACCGAAATGTGATATGAATTACGGAAACCGATATGTTTCAAAAAGATTTGAACTTTCATTCGAACTGTGAATTATTGTAAAGCAAAAGTAATATAATGGAACATATAGAATTGGACTCGAAAATGGAATTTATTTTAAATTTGAATTTAAATTCGAAGATTGAAATTTAATTTGAATATTGGTGACTTAAATCGATATTCTGTAATCGAACTCGAATTTATATAAATCGAAATGGTTTAAAATTGAGAAATGAAATGAAATTTAGTCCAAACTGGAATTGAATTAGAAATTTATTGGAATTGAAATTGAAATTGAATTAACTTGAAATCAAAACTGAATTTAGTTTGGATTAAAATTTGAATCGATGTATATTCAAATTAAAATCGGAAATGAATCGATTTAGATGGAATATGATATTGATTTGAATTTGGAAAATTTGGAATTGAATCAGTTTTGAAACCATTTTCAAATAAAATTATTTAATATGCACTATTTGAAACTTGTCTTTTAAATATTCAATTTATTTTGATTTTTCTCCAAACTATTTTACCTTATAAAACTTTTTAAATACTTAAATTATTTTATATCAAACTAATTTAATTATTTAAATATTTTTAAACAATTTAAATTTTCAAACTATTTTTCTAAAAATTCAAACTGGCCAAGGGTGGAATGTTTATTTTTAAATCATGGGTTTAAATACGAATTGGGTTAAAATGAAGTTATAATCCAAATTGAAATTTGAAACAATTTTGGAATCAAAATCGAGATATTAAAGCGAAAATGATTTTGAATTGATATAGTATATTTTGAGTAAATATGATGATTTCGAAATGAATTTTATTTTGAAGAGAATATGATATTTTAATATCAAGTACGAATTATTTTTGAAATGTAAAAGAACTAACCGGTGTGTAAAATGACGTTTAGTTTTTAAAGAAACCGGGGCCGCTTATTGGCATACTCTCTGTCAATATTGGAACCACTTTAACAACCGTGTATGTGGAGTGATGGTCCAGAACGAAGTAGTTGGATTTGATGTCCTTTGCTGGATTTGAAGAAAGAGAACGATGATGGATTGGCCTGATACTTGTGTCAATTGAAAATGACTAAAACCGGAGCTGTACCAGTCAATTAGGCTAGTTACCTCTAGCGGACACACTTTTTTATATTACCATCATTTATATTGTGATTGATTGGTGCGCACCCTTAGATTTTTGGAGTTTTGGATGCGATGGTCTGTTAGGGGTTACCTCCAGTCGGAAAGGGTAAATTGGTAGTATCCTACCTTGGGCATTGCCTCACGTGCCTTGTCATACTTTTATCATTATACGAGACCCCTACGATTTTGGTTTAGTGTTGTCGTATCACGGTGCATCTCTATCCACCGACGGTTTACTGGTGTTTTATACGCAAATTGTACAACAATGCTTATAAATGCGTTAAGGGAAGCCTTAACGCTAAGAAAAATATTTATTTTACTTATTAGACATTATATATATAGCGTATTCTACTACATATAAATATTTTGATGGATTCTTAAGAGATGGAAAACCCATAACAACTCTTGAGTTATTACATGTGTGTTATACACTGAATAGAAGATATGAAACCCCGTAAACATCTCCGACGCCATGACACTTATGTTATATGCGATATCGACTTGACTTACATAAAAATATTTTAGTCCTGACTCGAGTGTTTTGTCTTTTCATTATGCTTGGGTCAGCCCTGAGATTTTCTTCTAGCGGATTGAAGATTATTCAAAAGGACGAAGACGAAGATTTGGTATATTATTACTATTATTATTCCTATATCTTGTTGTCTGCTGTATTATTTTATTTATCTCTGTTGTATATATAACTCTGATAAATGTTGTATAAATTATAATCAAATGTATAATATAAATAGCTTCATGAACTGTTTATTTGATTATTATATTTCATCGTTCCGCTTCGAGATTTTATGTTGTTTTCTTCTTCTTATTTTTCTTAATTAACCCCATTGATTATCTATGTTCCGGATTGTTTAATTCGGACATGTATGAATTATTTTCGATTTAAACCTTCCGAAATGTGGATCGTCACAAATCTCCAGCCACACTCGGGTCTCCCTCAAAAAGACTCATTTGTTGGAACAGTAATTTTCGGCCATAACAATGGAAGCCGGGTCAATCTGAGGCTATGGCTATGCGGCCTTCGAAAAAATAGAGAGTTCCTTATTTCATTTTATCAAAAATGCCTATGGTTTGATAGAGTAAGAGGAGGAGAAGTGGAGAGGTAGGTTGATGGTTGGAGAAGTATCCGTGAAGGAGAAAAATATATATGTGCAGCCATGGAAGTAGAGCAGCATTCACTGGGAGTGGATAGGGTAAGTGTTCCCCCTTTTCAGTAAGGAAACGTGAACGAGGAATGTTTCATGTCAGCCAGTTCTGAATCCTAGAAATCAAAACACGAATCTAAATCAAGCTTATGTGGCTTAAGATAGCAATGCGAACCAAATTAATGCTATCATGACTTTGCATTTAGGTAAAAAATTGATAACCAAGTGGTCAGTCATCACGATTTGCCGAAAGATCCTCTGGACACTTCAAAAAAAAGCGATTCTTAACAAAATATTGAGTCAAACATTGAATCAAATGCCAATCCAGGTTCTTCTTCTACTTAAGTAGACTGACCTACTGAGTATCGAATTCCATTTCCACACCGCCTTCAACCCAAGAAACATTCCGATCAAATGGAAAAGATGATGGAAATTTTTAAACAAGTCAAAATTAACATTCCTCTTCTTGATATCGTTCAACAATCCTAACGTACGCTAAATTCTTGAAAGACGTGTACTCAAAAACGACACGTTCATGGACCCAAGAAATTTTTCTTAGCCGCCGAACTTAGCGAAGCCTTGTCCCAATTAATTCTCGTCAAATACAAAGACCTTGGATGTCCAACAATCTTGTGCACGATAGGATATAGGACAACTAATAAGTGCTTACTAGACTTGGTTGCAAGTGTCAATTTGGTTCCTTATTCAGTTTACCAACAATTTGGCTTGGGTGAACTTAAACCGACGAAAGTAACTCTTCAATTTACCACCATCGGAGAAATCGAGGACATACTCATCAAAATTGGTCAATTTGTATTCCCTGTCGATTTCATCGTCCTTGAGACACAACCTGTGAATAATCCGATGAGTCAAATTAAATTGATTTTTGGCCGACCTTTCTTGGCCACTTCAAATTCCGTAATCAATTGTCGAAATGGTTCGATGATAATTTCTTTTGGAAACATGACTTTGGATTTTAACATCTTCAATCTCGAAAATCAATCAAATGAACCACTTGACCAAATGTTGGAAGTTAGCTCCATTCAAGAAAACTTTGACAATAAGAAAGTTGACCTTAACCCTGAACGCGAGGCCGAATACGAACAACTATCTCAAGATGAGCCTGACAAGATTTAAAACGCGCTTCCGCTTGAACCTTTCACTGTTGAGTCAGAACATCAATCGAATTCTTTGGTTGGGAAACCCTCTAAGTTGGAACTCAAACCTCTTCTTGATCACCTTAAGTATGCATACTTAGGTGAAAACAAAACATTTCCTATCATAATTTCTTCAAGTCTGTCTCTTGATCAATAAGCTTCATTTCTTTCAATTCTGTTAAAAAACAAGGAGGTAATTGGATGGTCAATTACTAAAATAAAGGGAATTAATTCTGCTCTTGTTCAACATCATATCCATTTAGTTGATGAAACCATGCCTGTTCGTGACCCACAACGAAGGCTTAACCCAAAACCGAAGGATGCAGTTCAAGAAGAAATTCTTAAACACCTCGATAACGGAATCATATACTCCATTTCCGATAGTTCATAGGTTAGCCCAATTCATATCGTGCCTAGAATGTTTAGACTTATCGTTATCAAAAATGACGCTAAGGAACTCATTCCAACTTGTACTCAAACGGCTTGGCGTGTTTGCGTTGATTATCGAAAATTAAATGCTGCAACACGTAAAGATCATTTTCCTCTTCCTTTCATCGACCAAATTCTTGAACGATTAGCCGGCCATGAATTCTATGGCTTCCTTGATTGTTATTTCGGTTATAACCTAATTCCAATCTCTCCTGAAGTTCCAGAGAAAACGACTTGCATGTGTCCCTTTGACACTTTTGCATATCGACGTATGCCATTTGGCCTTTGTAATGCTCCTACTACTTTTCAAAGATGCATGCCCAACATCTTTTTCATCATGATCGAATGCTTTTTGGAAGTGTTTATGGACGATTTTTCCATCTTTGAAAACTCTTTTTTCGAGTGCTTAAACCATCTTGAGTTGGTTCTTAATCATTGCAAGGACAAACACTTAATGTTAAATTGCGAAAAATGTCATTTTATGGTGAAACATAGCATTGTCCTTGGGCATGTCATTTCAAACAAAGGAATTGAGGTAGAAAAAGTGACATATTTGCTAATCTACCCATTCCCAAATCTATCATGGACATTCATTCATTCCTTGGGAACGCTAGTTTTTATCTATGCTTTGTGAAGGACTTTAGTAAAATTGCCCGACCTCTAATGACTCTTCTTGGAAAAGACGCTCCATTGACTTTAATTCTGATTGTGTTTCTGCTTTCGAATGTCTCAAAAATGAACTTATTTCCACTCCCATCATTTGCTCACCCAATTGGGATCTTCCTTTCGAAATAATGTGCGATGCTTCTAACTTTACAGTTGGTACTATCTTAGGACAACGAATCAACAAAATTCTTCATGTCATCTACTATGCTTTGTGACTCTTAACGATACTCAACTCAATTTCATGACCATAGAAAAGATGTTCTACGGTAGTCATTGCGCTCAAAAAGTTCCGACCTTATTTGATTGGCTCACACATTACTGTTTACACCGACTACTCCACTCTTAGGTACCTTTTCACTAAAAAGGATGCACCACCGTATCTTGGGATGTCTCCTTTTAGGCTAGTATATGGCAAAGCATGCCATTTACCTGTCGAACTTGAACATAAAGCACTGTGGGCAATTAAGAACTTAAACTTTAATCTTGAAAAATCTGGCGAAAACAGAAAATTGCAACTCAATGAATTAGAGGAGATTAGGACGATGTATATGAAAATAAGAAAATTTACCAAGAAAGAACACAATTTTTTCATGACAAGTCAATCCTAAGGAAAACATTTTCGCCAAATCAAGAAGATCTTTTGTATGACTCTTGACTTCATTTGTTCACTGTGAAACTAAAATCAAAGTGGACAGGACATACATGGTACATACTGTTTTTCCACATGGTGATATAGAAATAAAAAACCCTAGGAATGGATCGATTTTTAAAGTCAATAGTCATCATTTAAAATTGTACTTAGAGTTTGCGAGTGATCGAATGGAGGAGCTCATGATTATTCATGAGCCGGACTATATCCAATAAGAAAATTTTAACCCTCTCTTGTAAATATGTACATATTTTTCTCCATTACACTCATTATATCATGTATTAATTGTAAGGACATAGTTAAAATCACGTATGGAGGGAATCCCATGTTCATTTTGATTTTTCGTGGGTTTTTTTTGCATTTTTTTCTAGAAAAAAAAGTTTTCCAAAACAAATTTTCTTTTTATCATATTGATTTACTTTTGAAGAAAGACTATAGGATAAATATATGTTTTTGGTTATTAAGTTTAAATTTTTTAAAATTTACTTGTCTCAATAAAAATAAAAATAAAATTTTGATTACATGTAATTATTGTTTAACTAGTACATATGAAGGTTCATAGGTGATAATTATTAAGTATGTCCTAATTGTAATTTTTGTTTAAAAGAGTGGTTGATTTAAAATAAAGGTGATAATATTTTTGATCTTCTAAGTTAAGTGGTGCTAAGATGATTTTGCATAATTGTCTCTTTTCAAAAAAGGGTTTTTACAAAAATAATAATAAGAAACACCTAGAGTCATGTATTCACATGCAAGTGTGTACACTCATTACGCTCTGTACCCTTCTCACTTAAGCTCGAAAGGTAGTGCATGATCGGTATATCCGGCCTTAGTTTATCTAAGTTGGGTGTATTTAAATAAAATAATAATAATAAACACCTAGAGTCATGTATTCATATGCAAGCGTGTACACTTGCCATGCTCTGTACTCTTCCCACGTAAGCCTAGAAGGCAAAGAATGATCAGTATATCTAGCCTCAGTATGTCTGGCCTCAGTTTATCTTAGTTAGGTGTGTAAATAATCATGTCAATATTTTTCAAAATAGAGAGAGAAAGCAATTGAAATCCAAGCACTATCTTCACTTATTTGATTTGATTTGTTGTTCAAAAGAAATAAAAATGCCACTTTGCGAAACTTTGATAATCAACTAAAGGATCCGTTTCGTAGTTGCACTATGTTATCAACCGAAATAATCAGCCAAAGTAGAGTCTAATTGTAGTAGTAACTTAATTTTTGTTGAAAGTTTTGACGAGTAAAAGGACTAAAATTTCTTGATAATAACTAAAACTTATATTTAACTTATTTGTGTCAGTTCAAAATTAGTTTGGCATTTGTAAATATTTGGGAAACTTGCATCATGTGGTCGCATTAAAATCTGCATATCGCATTTTGATTTTATGGGTAGTATCCACTATAAATCTTCACGAGACAACACTCGTCCTACTAGGGATACCTAGAGGTTTAACGTCTTGTTACATACGCTTAATGCAATTATGTCTTCTAAGAAAACAGATTTATCCTAGATTTAGTGTATTCGAGGACGAATAAAAAGATAAGTATGGTGTATTTGATGTGGATGTAAAAGTGTATATTTTTACTTCCACGTTCAATCTTATTTTAATTAAATAAATAAGCATATTAGGGTATTACATGTCTAAACTAAAACTTAAATTGTTTTCAAATCATCATCTATTCATTTTTATTTAGGGGTAAAATGGTAATTTTGTGTATAATTTAGGATGAGAATTTTTTTTGCACATTTTTATTTGTAGGAAATGGAGTGCAAATATGAAGAGGTTTTGTGGATGAATGCATGCATACATGTTGAAAGATAATTAAGAAATAAAATAAAAGAATTCATGCAATATAGTGGAGCATACATACCCACAAACTAATGGTCCATAATTAAAAGCACATGCACATGTTAATTGAGGCCTAAAGGGATGTTAGTGAGAATTAATTAATTCCCTAATGATTGCTTCAAGGTTACACTTTCTCAAGGGTATTTTAGTTAGCCCCTAAAATATGAATTAGGGTTTTAAGAACGTATAAATGCCTCTTATGTTTCATATAATGATATTCTTCTTTTATGCAAAGTTGTGGCACAAAATTTATGATAAATAAAAAAAAATTAATGGCTTCTTAGCTTTGTTCTTTACTTTCCGGCAATTTTTATTTCATGCTTTCTTTTATTACTATTTTTTATGCTCTCTTGTTTGCTTTATGCTCCTCTTATTTCATGTTAGTAGCATAGATTTAATTCTTGTAATTAGTTTGATTTTATTTCATGCAAGTAGTTAGCCCTCTTCTTTTAATTAGCTCTCATTTTTTTATGTTGAAATCATTTTATGTTAACATGTATTCAAATATGAGGAGCTAAACCCCTTCAGCTTAGGGGTAATGAAGCTCGCATGAAATATATTAAAGTAACATAACGATTTCATTTATGATCTCTCTTTTGTGCATAATGGAAACTTTGAATGATGGTGGTTCATGTCTCTTTTCAGTGAATTTGATAATTTATGTTGATATTTCAAATAAACTATGCTTATTCCATTGTAATCATTAACTATTTAATCATTTGCCTAAGTGATTTTGATAATGAAAGTCAAACTAGAATCAAAATTTAATTACTATGTTACTAATTCATAGTATATAGATCATACTTAAAATAGATTTTATTTTTACTTCGATATCGTATTCATGAGTATTGAAAAGTGGGTTTAAATGGTGTATTAGAGTTTGATGGTTTAAGTTGTGCTAATTATAAGCACTAATAAATAATACTTACAATATTCACATATATCATTTCTACTTAATATTTTAATGAGAGATATAAATGAATTTTATGTAGATTAATATTATTGATTGGAAGTGGATTTGCCTCTAAATTGTTCCTTAATCACATAGTTTCATTCACTTTTGCTCTAATTTAATTTCTACAATATTTAAAACAATTTTAAAGATTTTGGGCTACTTTGATTGAGTACTATTAGAATTTAATTCTTTCACTGCGGGTCGACCCGTACTCGCATATATACTACGATTGGTCGTTGTGCGCTTGCACTTTTATAACCATTATATTTTTCGGTGATTTTTTAATTGGTAGAAAACTCGTCGTCTAACATACAGGTTGCCAGAATTTTGGATCTCAAGAATCATAAAGTGCACAGCTCATACACTTTCTCTTGGAACTAGGTACATTTTCCATACATCCAAATTCTCATGTTTATCGGTGCACGTATATCGGCGTAATACGTACAACCACCAAAAATGCCAAAAAATAAATCAAGGTCAAAATCATTCGATAAAGTTACCATGGGTCAAAAATGTCAATACTCGACAGTGTCCAGAGTTTTAGAGTCATATAGGCCAATATGGATTTAAAAACTATATTTTACGATCCTTCGCTACTTAAAATATGGGTCGTTACCACAATTGACATCCTAGAGCAGCTCGAAGAAATTTTACCAGGAATGACAAAATGATTGGGGAGATGGAGGTTGCAACGATGAAGGTTTTCATTCATTAGAAGGTATGCAGTAGAGCGATCTCATCTCGAAACTCTACTCGAACCCTCCATGGTATCACCATGCCCCTCGTTGGTATCATAAACAAGAATATTTACGAGGGAATTGGGTCAGAAGTTAGATGCTGAGATGAAGAAAATTCAAGTGTGGAAGGGAAAAAAGGAAATAATCTTACTTCCATAGTCCTTGATCGGTGAAAGCCAAATGGCACCGAACGTAGAAATATTCATTGTTGAAGTAAGAACGTTTGTTATGAAGCTTCTCGATTACCTTGCATCTACACCAGGCCTAGGTAACATATAAGATGGAGATTCATTCCTTTGTTTGAAGTGCAAGAGCTAGGTAAGCTTGTTAAAAGTCGAAGGCTATCAAAATTGGTTCGTGAAGGGCACACATAGAGAACTTAGAAGAGAGTACCCATTGGGATGAACTTAAGATGAAGCCAACCAATAATGACCCGCAAATCCGTACCTCTTGAGTCAACACTATTCGACATCAATCAACTCAAGATGTCCAGAAATGCGAACCATTTTGATTTAAGAAGAAGAGGTAGAAGGAGAAAATAGAAACAACAACAGAATCTAACCAACGCAGCGGAATAAAATATAATATATATTAACATGTCTTCACACAAAAGAAAACTATAGCTATTTATACGTACATCATCAGAGTTCCACATCAATAACATACAACGAGATACACAGCGGAATAATAACCAAATACGGAAGTACGTATCGCCGTCCAACTCGTCTCCTGAGCTCCCCAGCATCATATCCTGTATCATATAATACTCGGTCTGACCCGAGCATTATAGTTAAATAACACCTGAGTCAGTCTGGAATGCCAGCGTGATAAATCACACTCAAAATTGATTATTAAAGTTTCAAAAATCCTTTGAAAACAAAAGCATCTCGTAAGACCACGCCACAAATAAACATGTCGGGTTTTTATCTTACGATAGCTAAAACATTTCTTATAAAATCCTCTGAAATTATAATAGGGTATATATACAAACACTTATTAAAATAGCCGAAATTGTTACATTATTAAATTTCAGCTACTAGCAACAGAGTGGGTAATACAAACAAAACTCGTACAAGGCTCGTAGGGAGAATGGATTTCCAACTAATGACTATGCACTGGGGTACCACCTGTTACAGTACGTGGCCTAGATCACAGTACCGAGGAGTACGCCCGCTCCCCTGCGACATAAGACCAGAACCATCCCTTACTGAACAGTTCCGAGTAAGATCACCCCGCAGTTGGGATCAACAACCGCCCACTAAGCCGAAATAAAAAGGGACATCTAGACAGGGATGACCTTACTCTCAAGTGGGGGCAGCCCACGAAGCCTTGCTGCATAACCCCTGATTTTCAGTCATTCCCGGTTGATGAGGCTTGAGGCTAAGCGTTACCTTTTCAGAACATATCCCTTAGAATGCCCATCGTTCACCTGACAATGTTCCGAAAGCATTCATCCATACAAGTCCGTCCCGGATTCGAAGGCACTATTCCTACTACATTCATTTTGGAAATATCCTCAGGATTAGTAGGGACTAGCCCTTGCACTTCACTTCTCCATCTTCGAATCCAAATTCGTTTCCACGAAACGTACAAACCGGATCGAAGTGGTTTTCGAGAAATAAATCTCGATCCCGGTCTCTTCGAAACGATCAGCGCATTTGGCCAATATTGATAGTCGGTGATTTAACTATCAATTAATATTCAAAAACAACCATCAACCAATAAATAATTTCCCAAATTATTTATTAATCCCAAAAATATCTTCACAAGATATATTTCCACTTTTTCAAACCCTTTTGAAAACAGTTTCAACTATCTTCCTTTCTCAGAATAAATTCCAAGTATTTTCTATTTCCACTAAAATCACCAAGCATAAAACTTTAGATTTTTTTAAAATAATTTAAAACGCTTTACTTTGAAATATACTTTAAAACATTTAAGTTAAAAACTACATCAATACTTGATTAAAAACACGTACTATATGAATATTTGAAAATAAAGTTACTTTATAAATATAAAACTAGGTTTCCACTTTTTAAAGCAAAACACTACGCCACCTTTAAATAATTATTACAATAATAGATTTGAAAAATATTTATTTTAGAATTTTAAACATTCAGAAACAATAAATTTTCTAAAACCTGTTTTTTAAAACAACATTAAACTTTTATCTTATATTTTAAAATTTACTTTGAAAACGTACTTGGCTATCCAGGGAAATATACTTCTCTTCACATCCTTTAAAAATAAATCACTATTTATTTTTAAACAAACTTTCTCATTCCTTAAATAAATTTCCACCTTGAACTTATTCTTCCCAGATATCCTTTGATGTATTTTACTTTGCTTTTATAAACTCAGTTTATAAATTCTACAGCCACATTCTCCTTTAAATTTCCAAACACTTGAATCAATTTCCAAATTGATTTCCAGTTTACTCCCTTTTATTCCAAAATCCATAAATTTTAGATTTTATTCCTTAATTATGATTTGAAATACTTTTAACTGAAAATACCAGTTTTAGATTTCCCAAATTACTTCTTTCTTTTAAATAAATTTAAACTTTGAATTTTAAAATAATTCTTTATTCCTTTAATTGATATCACTTAAGTTTGCAAATCATTAATTTCTGTTTATTCAAAATCCCCTTTTCCTACTCGGAATTATTTATTAAAAAATTTAAAAATCACTTTTATTCTTATCCAGTTCATTCAAATCTTCTATGATTATTTTACTAAAAAATCCACTCTTTTATTTTCTTTTCAAAAATCCAATTCTATATATATTTTGATAAACTCAGCGTACCGAAATATATACAAGCAAACCATAGAAATCAATATTTCCAATTAACAATAATATTCATCATAAAATATCCAATATCCATAATACAGAATATCAAACTATTCTAAATAATTTTGAGGAATCCTGTTGGATCCCTCCAACCCGTTTCCCTGCATCCACAGACGTTAGCACAATATATTATACCAATTCCACTTCGAGGTGGAATATCGCGGTATACGAGATTTATATAAAATCATCCGCTATTATGCGACGCATAGGGTCTCATCCGCTATAAAATGCGGGAAAATTAATCATTCCAATATATATTATATACTATAATATAGCACAATAAATCCATTCAATCATCGAATCAGTTATTTAAATTTAACTATTTAAATTAAAAATTCAGCTGAGTGAGATTATCTCAGCTTGAATTTATTTGTAATCCATTCCAATCCAGCTTGCCTCCTTCTCGATTTTTAACCTTGTATAAATATTTTGCAGTTTATTAATATTTGGATTAACCGATCAATTAATTCCTAATACTTTGGTTTTAACTATTAATTTGGTTATAAATAAATTTTCCTTTAAATAAATATTTGAACTAATTGAAAAATCACTTACCATTAAATAACTTAATTAGCTAAGGCTTTAGTTTTAGACTAATTTCTCTTTAATAAAATATTTAACTAAAATTTAATTTTCAGAACTGAATTGAATAAAATAACCTATTGTAAAAATAATTAAATAAGTTTTATTAAATAAAACTACCTTTATAATGTATATAAACTGCATTTAAAATCTTTACTAAGATTAAATTTTTATTTTATTTTCTGCTTGCATATTAAAACTGAAACTGCATATCATTATATATTATCTATTTTTATTTTTATTTTCTGTTCAACATTAACAAATTATATCTTCAAAAACTTACATATATTCATATATGTATTATTTTAAATTGATTCAAACTGAAAGAGATAACAAGTGATTACCTTACTGCGAACGACGAAAACGATCTGAAATCGCCAGAACCAGCGAATGCTAGGCCGACCAGACCTCCACCATCCCTCGACGACCTCAGAACCAAACGCGAGCTTCCAGAGGAGAATCGCCGTGCCTAGAAACCACCTCAACTTCGAAACGCCTCCCACAGCTTCACGGGATACAAGATCATCAACCCTAACATCTTCAACTAGCATCACGCCAGTTACTGCTTCGATTACCTCTCGCGACCCTATACTCGAGATCCCTAATCCTAAACGAGCTCATCGCCCTCACCCACCGTTGTTCGAATCCCTATAACGTCGCCTCACGATTCGATTTCCGGCATCCCATTGATCGCGACTCGAACGCGAGTAGATTTGGGTGAACGGAGTTTCAAAATTTCGATCGCAAATTCCTTACGAACCAGTATGATAAGAATGGAAATCTGCACTAGATCCTCTTTGTTTTGATTTGGTTTACGAACAAGGAGGTCGCGATTGGTAAATGCTGAACAAACGAAATTTTGATTCTCGTATTCCCCCTGTTCCGCCATTTTTTTTTGAACTAAGCTCTCAGATTTTAGTTTGAAGATAATCAAGGCTCGGGTTTGATTTAGATAAATAGGACTGAGTTAACGTTAGCGTGCTTGAGACAATTTGCTACAGTGACCACGAAATGAAAGCTTTAAAAATTCTGATGTGAAATTATTTCGGCTATGATTTGAATGGTATATTATTTAAATTCAAATCGTCTCAATAAAATTTTCATTGCGTTTATATATCGTACGCTCGCTCAACAACTCCAATCACTACGAAAATTGAAATCCGATAATAATACACTGTTACGGATCCAATGGAACTGGTTTCGTCAAATTCCGAGACTGTGCCTCGGAAGGCTATTTTTAAATTCAATTTAAACTATAAAATTTTAAAACTGAACAACCCACTGCTAATTTCAATTTTACAACTTCTATTATCTTCAGTGTTATCAAAATAAATTTTACAAGCCTTCAATTACTTTTAACAGGCTTAAAACTCCATATTCAACATTTTACCCAGCTTCCAGAAATTAAATCCAATAATTAAATTCCAGATAATGGTGATATTTGAAATTCAAGTAAAAACTAACTTTTAAATATTTAAATCAATTAAATATTCCAATTTTAAAGGGCTTAAAAATTCCGGGTCGTCACATTCCTCCCCCCCTAAAAGAATTTCGTCCCCGAAATTATCAGTTAGGAAGAATGGTCCAATACCCATTTACTTTTCCCAAAACCAATCAGTTCAACATCTAACCAACTATCTTTTATAAAGACCCATTACCATTCTTACTAACTTCCCCAACTTTCCCATAGTTTCAAACAATATTACTTACGCAATCATTCAAATTTAAATTTTAAATCAAATTTAAAATTATTAGAATTTCCTTAAAAAATTTCTAACTCTCTAAATTTTCGAAATTTTTTGCCAGCATCTCCTTTGCGCGGCTAGCTCGGTACAACTACAAAATGCCTCTACGGGCTCAAATTCCAAAAGAAAAAAAAAGCCAAGTGGCTAGATCCAAAAACCCAATCAAATTTCACAGAAATTTAAACACATACCTTTTTGGTCGGGCAATTCTAATTTATTATCTGAAATCAAAACCAGTTTTCCTTTCCTTTTTCATACCTACATATCCTACATAGAATAATATCCAATCACAACATTCAAAACCATTTATTTGACTCCTTTTTCAAATTTCAATATTCATTCCATTTAAGCCCGTACGATG
Organism: Allium cepa; assembly: GCA_030765085.1. Taxonomy (NCBI): domain Eukaryota; kingdom Viridiplantae; phylum Streptophyta; class Magnoliopsida; order Asparagales; family Amaryllidaceae; genus Allium; species Allium cepa. Next base: position 518,394,106 of record CM060941.1, read on the forward strand.
TACCTATATCATTCGTATGAAATGCCGAATCCGATCGCCTACTCGATCACACAATTTCACTTACGAACTAGTATCGTCCACTCGACTTTCTAGTGCGGACTCAGATCTGGTCTCATGATCAGAAACCGTCATTCTCCTTGCATAGCTGTTAACTATGATAGAGAATTTCCAAGAACCAACCAAAATTCCATATCCAGGGTTCGCCGTCGAAAATCGAGAACTGAACCATTTCCTTGTATCTGAAAATTCTTTTCAGATTAATCAGAAGGAAGTTTGAAACTTTTAGAACCCCATTTCCTCTTTCTTTGAAAACTCTTATAACTTCTAAAAATTTCGTTTTCGCTTTTATCGTTTTTTTTTGGGGTTCTTTTAAAATGGGTTCAAAGTGAAAAATCCTAACTCGGATCGATAAAATTATCTCGAAATTCTTTGCTCGAATCTGGATCAAATAGCTATGCGAATAAAATAATATACGTACATCCTACGTATTTGCTCCAATTGATTATCAACTACATCAATTTCCTTTTTATTCCCATTTATTTTGATTGTTATTCACTTATTCACACTTTCCCTTGCCACAACTTCCAGTTTTAATCTTTTTGTATTCCAATTCCAAATAAATTCAATTTGCTTCAATTTGCGAATTAATTTCAAACCTCAATACTTTTATCCAAATTTCATTTTCAATTTTACTTGAGTTTAATTCACCTTCCAATTCAAAATATTGAGTTCAATTCATCTCATTTCAAACAATTATTCGATTAATCATTCCTTAAATTAATTCCACTTACTAATTTGTTTTTATATTTCAAATAAAAGTTGTTTGCAAACTTTTATTTCTTTAATTTCTTCAAACTTTTCTTCGCTTTTACCTTGCACAAATGTTAAACTAGATTTCAATAGTCAGTTTCAAATAATTGCTTACTAAATTTAAATCATATATTGTTAGTGAAAATTTTTTTTAAAAAAATTTCTAACTCCCAAAATTTTCGAATTTTTTTGGCAGAGTCTCCTTTGTACGGAGGAGTTTTGTAATTTGACAAGAGATATAAATATATATACATCGACCCACACGGTCGGAAAACAGAAAAACAGTTCATATTTCCTATTTGTATTGCGTAGGCGTACCTTATTTAACATTTTAAGCAAACGGTTTATTTATTTTAGCAATAAGCGCAGCTAAATCCAGCCACGCGGCTTCTCTATACCTGTACTTACTCAATTAAACATGTAAGTGACGAATGTACAAAGTTTATTAACATTTCAATTAATTTCAACAGCTAAACACATGTATAACACAAGCAATATACACTAAACGATGTCCATAAGTAAATTTATAAGGTTTCGACACAAATTTAAATGCTTTCAAACCATTCACCCACCAACTCACTTAATTCATTCTTATTTCGTTCCATTTAAATGGCTTACACTCCATTTCTTACATTCAGTTCATTTAATCCAAACGAACTCATTACATAATATATTTACAAGCCAAACATCTGTCACATCTAATTGGTATTCAACTGCATTTCATTTCATTAACTAAACGAGTTTTATTTAAGATCATTTCATTAAACTCGACACAATCATTTCATAATTTTGCCTAAGTTAAACCTTTTATCCAAATATTACTTCAGTTATTTATTTCCTTCAAGATATTTCAACTTCAAAACTCAAGTTATATTTTGTTTTTATAAACACTTCCCAATTTAAATCCTTAATTTGATTTTCAATTATCAAGCCAATCACATTTACTAACTTAATTAAATTAGTTTATTTAGTCATTTCTTTAACTTCAAACTTCTATACTTAATTCATTCTGAATTTATTCCTATCAATAACAAGGAAAATTTTAAATTTATGTCTACTTGGATTTTTATCCACTAATTCAATCCATCATTGTTATAATCCAATTCTATTTTATTCAACTACACTTCCAGTTACATTTAATTCACCAACAATCCAAGCGGAATTCATTTATACTCGAGTTCATTTCCAATTTCAATAACTAATTAATTATATATTGGTTTACTCCAATTTTATACCCAATATTTGATTTTTATTTCAAAAATCACTTTAACTATTTTATTGGAGTTCAATCTATTTTATAATTTAATTTTTGGATTTATTCATTCCCCAAAATACAGAACAAATTTATTTTAGCTTATTTATTCCACTTCTAAATTTTATGAGTCACAAACTTATTTATATCCATTCTTTTATCTATTTATAATCAATTCCATTCACATTTTACTTTTAACTTGGAATTATACATTTTATTTAGCCAATATATTTTTATTATTCCATAAACATTTAAAATAAAATTCCAGAGTTTAAACGATTTATCCAAAATTTCAAAATCACTTTTGAAATCAACTACATCCAAAATCCTTTGGCAAATTCAGTTGTCCTTTTGAATTTCAAAACCAAACCCAGTTTGCAAACAATTCCAATTTAAAATATTCAGATAGCAATTCCTCTCTTGAAAACTCGAAAATGAACACTGATGATGTCACGATCATCATCGGAATTATTTTCCAACGACCGAAGGAGTTTAGTGCCTTTATCTCTTTAACAACATTTCAAATATTTTTAATTTCCAAATCTCATAAGATTTCAAATACAACTCAAAATATTTCCAAAATATTATTATTATTCCTCCAAACCTTTTGAAAACCGTTTTCAAACCCAAAGAAATTTAAATTTTTCCCAAAAATTCCAAATTGCAATTCCTTTAAATCTATATTCAAACATTCTCTGGAATCTTATCTCATTTAAATTTCAAATGTTTCTCTAGAATTCTATTTCAAAATTATAATCACCTTTACAGTTTACATTTACAAATCTCATTTGTATATGAAGTTTATTTCAATTTATAAATTACATTTATAATCTATATTTCAAATTCCATTTTGTTATAATTCTTCAACTTTGGTTATAAGTTTTCAATTTCTTATTCAATTTCTACACAATAGTGTTAATAATTTAATATTATCATTTCTTAACAATCAAGCATCCAAATACTATAATACTTTACAAAAATTATATCTTTTATATACAAAAATAATTTGGGTAAATTATTTTATTTACCCTATTTTTAAAACAATACTGTGTCGAATTGTTCTATTCAAGTGTTTAGAGATCCCGATCAATAACGTTAATTACTTGTATTGACCAGAATCCATAAACTACTCAATAAACCAATCAACACAATATAAAATCATTTTATATTCACTAACAAATACGTGCTCATATCTATTAATATACTCAAACTCAGTCTAGAGTACTATTGACTCTATTTAATGAGTAATTCCCACCAGAGCCAAGGTTATCGCTAACCTCGCTCTGATAACAACAATAATGACCCGCAAATCCGTACCCCTTGAGTCAACACTATTCTACATCAATCAACTAAAGATGTCCAGAAATGCGAACCATTTTGATTTAAGAAGAAGAGGTAGAAGGAGAAAATAGAAACAACAACAGAATCTAACCAACGCAGCGGAATAAAATATAATATATATTAACAGGTCTTTACACAAAAGAAAACTATAACTGTTTATACATACATCATCAGAGTACATCATCAGAGTTCCACATCAATAACATACAACGAGATACACAGCGGAATAATAACCAAATACGGAAGTACGTATCGCCATCCAGCTCGTCTTCTGAGCTCCCCAGCATCATATACTGTATCCTATAATACTCGGTCTGACCCGAGCATTATAATTAAACAACACCCGAGTCAGTCTGGAATACCAGCGTGAGAAATCACACTCAAAATTGATTATTAAAGTTTCAAAAATCCTATGAAAACAAAAGCATCTCGTAAGACCACGCCACAAATAAACATGTCGGGTTTTTACCCTACGATAGCTAAAACATTTCTTATAAAATCCTCTGATATTATAATAGGGTCTATATACAAACACTTATTAAAATAGCCGAAATTGTTACATTATTAAATTCCAGCTACTAGCGACAAAGTGGGTAATACAAACAAAACTCGTACAAGGCTCGTAGGGAGAATGGATTTCCAACTAATGACTAGGCACCGGGGTACCACCTGTTACAGTACGTGGCCTAGATCACATTACCGAGGAGTACGCCCGCTCCCCTGCAACACAAGACAGAAACCATCCCTTACTGGACAATTCCGAGTAAGATCACCCCACGGTTGGGATCAGTAACCGCCCACTAAGCCGAAATAAAAAGGGACATCTAGACAGGGATGACCTTACTCTTAAGTGGGGGCTACCCACGAAGCCTTGCTACATAACCCTGATTTTCAGTTATTCCCGGTTGATGAGGCTTGAGGCTAAGCGTTACCTTTTTAGAACATATCCCTTAGAATGCCCATCGTCCACCTGACGATGTTCCGAAAGCATTCATCCATACAAGTCCGTCCCGGGTTCGAACGGAACCGAAGGCACTATTCCTACTACATCCATTTTGGAAATATCCTCAGGATTAGTAGCGACTAGCCCTTGCACTTCATTGCTCCATCTTCGAATCCAAACTCGTTTCCACGAAACGTACAAACCGGATCGAAGTGGTTTTCGAGAAACAAATCTCGATCCCGGTCTCTTTGAAACGATCAACGCATTTGGCCAATATTGATAGTCGGTGATTTAACTATCAATTAATATTCAAAAACAACCATCAACCAATAAATAATTTCCCAAATTATTTATTAATCCCAAAAATATCTTCATAAATATATTTCCACTTTTTCAAACCCTTTTGAAAACAGTTTCAACTATCTTCCTTTCTCAGAATAAATTCCAAGTATTTTCAATTTCCACTGAAATCACCAAGCATAAAACTTTAGATTTTTTTAAAATAATTTAAAACACTTTACTTTGAAATATACTTTAAAACATTTAAGTTAAAAACTACATCAATACTTGATTAAAAACACATACTTTACGAATATTTGAAAATAAAGTTACTTTATAAATATAAAACTAGGTTTCCACTTTTTAAAACAAAACACTAAGTCACCTTTAAATAATTATTACAATAATAGATTTGAAAAATATTTACTTTAGAATTTTAAACATTCAGAAACAATAAATTTTCTAAAACCTGTTTTTTAAAACAACATTAAACTTTTATCTTATATTTTAAAATTTACTTTGAAAACGTACTTGGCTATCCAGGGAAATATACTTCTCTTCACATCCTTTAAAAATAAATCACTATTTATTTTTAAACAAACTTTCTCATTCCTTTAATAAATTTCCACCTTGAACTTATTCTTCCCAAATATGCTCTGATATATTTTACTTTGCTTTTATAAACTCAGTATAAATTCTACAGTCACATTCTCCTTTAAATTTCCAAACACTTGAATCAATTTCCAAATTGATTTCCAATTTACTCCCTTTTATTCCAAAATCCATAAATTTTAGATTTTATTCCTTAATTATGATTTGAAATACTTTTAACTGAAAATAACAATTTTAGATTTCCCAAATTACTTCTTTCTTTTAAATAAATTCAAACTTTGAATTTTAAAATAATTCTTTATTCCTTTAATTGATATCACTTAAGCTTGCAAATCATTAATTTCTGTTTATTCAAAATCCCCTTTTCCTACTCAGAGTTATTTATTAAAAATTTTAAAAATCACTTTTATTCTTATCCAGTTCATTCAAATCTTCTATGATTATTTTACTAAAAAATTCACTCTTTTATTTTCTTTTCAAAAATCCAATTCTATATATATTTCGATAACTCAGCGTACCGAAATATATACAAGCAAACCATAGAAATCAATATTTCCAATTAACAATAATATTCATCATAGAATATCCAATATCCATAATACAGAATATCAAACTATTCTAAATAATTTTGAGGAATCATGTTGGATCCCTCCAACCCGTTTCCCTGCATCCACAGATGTTAGCACAATATATAATACCAATTCCACTTCGAGGTGGAATATCGCGGTATACGGGATTTATATAAAATCATCCGCTGTTATGCGGCGCATAGGGTCTCATCCGCTATAAAGTGCGGGAAAATTAATCATTCCAATATATATTATATACTATAATATAGCACAATAAATCCATTCAATCATCCAATCAGTTATTTAAATTTAACTATTTAAATTTAAATTAAAAATTCAGCTGAGTGAGATTATCTCACCTTGAATTTATTTGCAATCCATTCCAATCCAGCTTGCCTCCTTCTCGATTTTTAACCTTGTATAAATATTTTGCAGTTTATGAATATTTGGATTAACCGATCAATTAATTTCTAATACTTTGGTTTTAACTATTAATTTGGTTATAAATAAATTTTCCTTTAAATAAATATTTGAACTAATTGAAAAATCACTTACCATTAAATAACTTAATTAGCCAAGGCTTTAATTCTAGACTAATTTCTCTTTAATAAAATATTTAACTAAAATTTAATTTTCAAAACTGAATTGAATAAAATAACCTCTTGTAAAAATAATTAAATAAGTTTTATTAAATAAAACTACCTTTATAATGTATATAAACTGCATTTAAAATCTTTACTAAGATTAAATTTTTATTTTATTTTCTGCTTGCATAGTAAAACTGAAACTGCATATCATTATATATTATCTATTTTTAGTTTTATTTTCTATTCAACATTAACAAATTATATCTTCAAAAACTTACATATATTCATATATGTATTATTTTAAATTGATTCAAACTGAAAGAGATAACAAGCGATTACCTTACTGCGAACGGCGAACATGATCTGAAATCGCCAGAACCAGCGAATGCTAGGCCGACCAGACCTCCACCATCCCTCGCCGACCTCAGAACCAAACGCGAGCTTCCAAAGGAGAATCGCCGTGCCTAGAAACCACCTCAACTTCGAAACGCCTCCCACTTCTTCACGCGATACAAGATCATCAACCCTCACATCTTCAACTAGCATCACGCCAGCTACTGCTTCGATTACCTCTCGCGACCCCATACTCGAGATCCCTAACCGTAAACGAGCTCATCGCCCTCACCCATCGTTGTTCGAATCCCTACAGCGTCGCCTCATGATTCGATTTCTGGCGTCCCATTGATCGCGACTCGAACGCGAGCTGATTTGGGTGAACGGAGTTTCAAAATTTCGATCGCAAATTCCTTACGAACCAGTATGATAAGAATGGAAATCTGCACTAGATCCTTTTTGTTTTGATTTGGTTTACGAACAAGGAGGTCGCGATTGGTAAATGCTGAACGATTCTCGTATCCCCCTTGTTCCGCCATTTTTTTTGAACTAAGCTCTTAGATTTTAGTTTGAAGATAATCAAAGCTCGGGTTTGATTTAGATAAATAGGACTGAGTTGACGTTAACGTGCCTGAGACAATTTGCTACAGTGACCATGAAATGAAAGCTTTAAAAATTCTGATGTGAAATTATTTCGGCTGTGATTTGAATGGTATATTATTTAAATTCAAATCGTCTCAATAAAATTTTCAATGCGTTTATATATCGTACGCTCACTCAATAACTCCAATCACTACGAAAATTGAAATCCGATAATAATACACTATTGCGGATCCAATGGAACTGGTTTCGTCAAATTCCGAGACTGTGCCTCGAAAGGCTATTTTTAAATTCAATTTAAACTATAAAATTTTAAAATTGAACAAACCACTGCTAATTTCAATTTTACAACTTCTATTATCTTCAGTGTTATCAAAATAAATTTTACAAGCCTTCAAATTATTTTTGACAGGCTTAAAACTCCAGATTCAACATTTTACCCAGCTTCCATAAATTAAATCCAATAATTAAATTCCAGATAATGGTGATATTTGAAATTCAAGTAAAAATTAACTTTTAAATATTTAAATCAATTAAATATTCCGATTTTAAAGGCTTAAAAATTCCGGATCGTCACACAACCTGAGTTCCTGGGGAATCATGCAAAGAAAAGGATTGATGGGTGGCATAGCACCACCCAAGCATATGTATCTATTCCTTGACATATATCCCAATGGAGGATTGTGCACTCGTTAACCTATGTTGGGAGAAGTACGTCGCCCTCGGGGATCTAGTGTTTGTGACGTATGTTTTTAAAGCATCTTTAAAGTAATAATTGTTGGAACTTCTTTTGGTAGATCATCTAAAACCCTTAAAATGATATACTCGTTCATGGAAGGAGGCATATTTTGTTAAAGTTCCACTGAAACAACCATGCCTTGTAACTCGACAGTGATTAAACACCTAGGCTTGGCATTGGCAGTAAGTGAAGCCTAAGCTGTGAAGGACCTAACTTCGGGAGGAGTAGATGCAACACTGATCTGGAAGTGAGGCGATTAACGAGTCATTCTAAACCGAAAAACTTGGCATTTAACATGATCAGGTATGTTTTATTCCAAATATTAAACCCATGAAGTTGGCGCTTAGAATTCAATGGATGTCGATGTGTGTTGACCAATCGGATTCTGAACGTCGACTGTGGAAAATCGAAGTTTTAATCTATGCAGTGTAAGTCCCATGTCCTATACATGACAGATGAACCATCCTGTGTAGATAGCTTAAACGTGCTAGAAAAATGAGCCACGACGTATGACGGAATTATGCATTAATCTTACCCATTATCATCAAACAATCAATAATGGAACCATTGTCTGGTGCGACGTGGAAGTCCTTATTTTATAGGATCACTAGAAGTGTAGTTATTTTAAGTACTTGGAGATGTAATCGTTTGAGTTTGGAAGCCCATCCAATACGACCATTCTTGGAAATGAACCATCCTACTAGAATTCGAACGACGGTGTGGGATTGGCAGAGCTTTGATAGGAGTTAGTCAAAGTCATGGCATTGAGATCATTTCACAATGACCTAAGCAGTCCTAGGTTGAACCTAAGTCAAACCCTAACCAAACATTGGCTAACCCCCATCAACGCCCTCTAAGTCGCTATCTTCCATATAGAATGCCATGACATGTAAACTTTGCCGACCTTGGTATTGGGTTTAGATTAGGATCCAGTTTAGAAAACAAATGAGGTCTATGGCAAGCACTAAGAAGAAGCGATGGTGGTCGAAATAAATTACTGATGGGAATAGCAAATTTTGGTAATCGGTGGTACCCTTGGGTGAATGTCAGCAAGAGGTCTAAGGCGGTAGGATGGCGATCGTAAAAAATTGGTACTGGTCTAAAGCTTGAAGGAGTCAGGAACATGTAGTTGGCATGAATATAAGAAAATGAGAAAAGTGAGAAGTAATTCTCTAAGTTCTGAATACTTATAGCACTCGGAACCGAGTTGAATTTTTCAACCAGAAGTTATGGTAAAAGCAATGGAAAGGAAAGGCATCCCTGGCTAAGGCGTGAAACGATCTCCAAGTGTAGATCTTATCCTTCACACGGAAAATGGAATTTCTACTATATAAAGAAGTTGAACAAATATCCAAGGAATAGAGGCAATGCTATAAAGTAATCTTGGATAACCAACGAAACTACGTGGATAATAGAAAACGATTTTTTTGTTCTAGAGCATGCTTTTTTTTCCAATGAAAGCATACTCTGGAGGGCAAGTGTTATCTAGCTTTTTGATGAAGAAATTTTCATTGGAATAAGAATGTCAAGATGATGGAGAAACAGTTCACAAACTTGGAAGCAATATTGGGAGATCAATAGGAATGAACTCAGGAAGTTGGAGGTCCACTAATGCAAAGTGAACCACTTAGTGCTGAGAGCTTTATATTTGGTACCGACCTGATTATGTTCCACCTATAGGTCCTTAAAGCTTATGTTCGTGGAGGTATGGTCTAAGTGATCATCATAGAGTGCATTTCTCGAGGAATAGATGAACAACTCTAAGAATTTTATATATGAAAGCAAAGAAAGTGGACAAAATCAAGCAATATCAGGACCTCTCAGAAATAACTTAATCTCAAAGGGAAGGCGCCTGGAACATAATCGACCATAGATAGAAGACCAAATGGAAGATGGAGGGGAGATTTCCACTCATGAATAAAGATCGGTACTGAGTGGTGCAACTCGGTATTGAGTGGTATTTATTGATTTTTTGGCACTGATTCTCACTTCTGCATACTTGGATTTGGATCTGGACTTGGTATTTCATGGGCCTTTAGTTTTGCTAGCTAATTACCCGTTTACAGACCCTACAACAACTAGAGATGGAATTTTGGACTTTTTGGCTCATTGTCTTCTTCATCATTAATTTGAAGTCACTAAAGAACCTACTATTTGTTGTTTTTGGCTTTAGACCAGTAAAACTCTTATACTTGTGACTCTAAATCTCACCTAAATTTATAATCAATAAAAGCTACAGTGGATGTAAGCCAGAGATTATCACACCACTTTAAAAACCTTGTCGTTCTTATTGTTTTTCATATGCATTCCACTAGATCTCCATTGTTCTACAGGTCTTTGAGTGTTGATCCATTTTCGGCATTAACTACACACACACACATATATAAATATATATGTATTGAATCAAAATTAATTTAACCAAATATTATTTAATTTCAAAAATAATTTAAACAATAAAAATTATATACATAATTTTTAATTTAACATAGTTTATGAACAAAAATTTAAAATATTAAACCTTGTTTGAAATAAACAATCTATTATATAAGCATTCATTTAAATTAATCTAAACCAAATTCTTTTAAATTGATCGAGAACAAAATATGCATATATATACATAGACATATACCATTATAATATATCATAAAATAAATGGTATCATATAGATAAATGTCAAATAATAAAATTATATAATGTAATAGGAAATTATATAAACATATGCAAGGTGATATAAGAGATATAATACATTAATATCACTGTATAAAATCAAAACAATTTTTACCTACTGAGCCCGTCCTCTGATGCACACCTAGGCCTAGATGGCCTCCTTGATATTTCAAATTTGCACCCTTGTTTGAAAGAGGTAGACCAGCAAACACTAGTTTAAGTAGTACTTAACTAACGTTATGTGTGTTAATTTTGAAAACGAAGAGAGTGGGAGATGGTATTAGCATCTAAGATATAGGAAGTAGGAGACCAAAAATAAAACAAAAGGGAAGGTCTATGGTATGAATATATAATGAGATCTATAACCAAATATCCCCTTAAATCCTTTCTAACTAACACAAAGAAAGCCCTCTTATTCCTCTTTATGGTTAGCCATCAATGAGTCCATAATGGACGGAAAAAATCCATCAACTCATATAACAATTTGTTTAATTTAAATCTAATTTAAATCTTTATCAATATCGTATCCCGATACGTACATATATAACTTTTATATACACACCCGATAAATTACTAATAGCATCCCAAATGATTCCAAAGGCTATTCCATTTTACTAAACACACCTCAATATAATAAATGCAATAATAATTAAGATTTCACAAATATTAATTAATTTAATTGAATTGTAGCTATTATAAACCAAATAAATCGACAATGTTTTGGAAACTGAATAGATTCAATTGTGAGACTCATAGGCATGAATTTAACTAGCAATTAAATTCAAACTATTCAAATAATAATGTCCATGCATCATTATGGCTAGTTCTGTGATAGTTTTACTTAATTCATCACTTATAAATCTAACTGCTAAAATCCAATAAATATCAATACGTAACCTCGTAGTGCCTTTAGCAGCCATGAGTAATACACTGCCCAACAAGTGAAAAGCGTTACACACTTTAACCTCAACAAATCGATGTCCTTTTTGAAACATCTTGATCAAGGATATTTAAAACAATATGTTACTATCACATAACATATTATTTAAGAATTTTTTGTCAAATAAATTTAAATCAATTATTTAGTTAATATATCATAATAAAAGAAATATATAACATAAAAAACACCATTTATTTCCAATGAGATTTTACTATAGAGTTAATAATCTACAATAAAGCATAAAATTTCCCATAAGGCATACTCCTCACTCTATTGGGGTCCATAGCATAAAAGGTTTAGTTAAATTAGTTAGTTTTCCAAAGTTCTAAGATCGTTAGTTTTAACTAGAAGGTCAGGATAACATAATATCTTGATTAGTTGTTTATAAGTATAGGCTATTAAGTGAGAACTGAAACCTAAAAGGAAGGTACCCCAAAAGAACAAAGTCTCAGGAGAGCTAGATCAACCTAGAAGAATGTACTACAGTATAATAATTCTATAAAATCTCAAACATCCACGTTTACATCCCAGATAGAGTCTTAAGGAATACGCCAGTACACATCATCAATATGCATGCTATATTTAAAACAAGCTGGATCTTTTCCAAGTGTCAGCAAACTTGCATCTTAGCTCAATAGTGTAGGTCACGTCATTGATCCGTATGTTCTCCAAATGGCTGTAGATGAGCACAAATACGAATGAAAAAGGGATCTTTTAGCAGCAGCATAATTCAAATACTGAAAATATATTGTACTGTCCTATATTAGAATTTTTTTAATAACTCATTAGTGACAGCCAATAAGGCAACATAGGGGTTAATGGATTCACAAAAGCTCTAGGCATCCTGGTAAACTGCTGACATTGTCATATTTCTTAACATCATTCATTGCATCCTTGATCATAGATCGGTAGCAGTAGCAGCATTGGCTGCCATACTTCTTTTCAAGGCTTTGACCGTTGGCTTATAAAAAATCCCTAATATGTAACCAACTTCATTATTCGTAGCACACCGCTAAAGGGGGTGGAGTACCCTTCCTATCCATGATTTTTTTGTAAAGTGCCCATTAAAGGATTTTCTGGGCCTCTTTCATGTCTGTGCACTGATAAGATACCTTAATAGCGGGGTCATCTAGGTATATGCTATTCCTTATCTATCTCCAACTCAGATGCCCATGATTCAAAGCAAGGGACTAACCGAACTTCCAATAAGACCTAGGGGATGCTCTCTTCTGGGTCACTTGCCGCTTCCACCTTGAACATTGTTAACACATGGAATCAGTTCTAGATCAAAGTGGATGAAAGTGCCGATGAGATTTTTAGCTTCCATAACATATATGGCCAGTGTTTATCCATTTACTTGGAAACACTCTCTCGTCTGGTTGATGATAAACGAAGAGTCGCTGAACACATGTAACGATTCTATTATAGCTCTTTAGCTCTCCTGATTCTTGCCAGGATGGCTTTATACTCGACTTCATTATTAGTAGCCTTAAATCTAAGGCAGATGTTATAGCATGGTTCTTTCCAATTGGGTCTGACTAGGACTATGCCAGCCCCCTTCTCGTTAGATGCGCCGTACATTTACTTGGTGTACGGGCTAGTTTTTTTTCTTCTTCTTCGCCATTGTCCGGGTTGGAATGCTACCCTATAAAGTCGGCTACTACTTGGCATTTGATTAAGGTGCAAGGGTGGAATATGATATAGTGTTTTCTTAGTTCTACGGACCACTTCAACAGTCGGCCTATTGTACCAGGTCGGCTCAACACTTGTTTCAATGGCTTGATTGTAAGTACCATGATCGAATGGGCTTGATGTACATCTGGAGCGGTTAGGCTGCCTTGAGGAGCTAGAAGGCTAATTTCCCTAATTTGTTGTATCATGTTTCCAGGCTTAGAAACCTCTTGCTCAAATATTATGTTGACCAGTGGACTCTCTCTTCATCATGAACCAAGGCATAACTGACCGCATGGTTAGTGACTACATGGCACAAATACAAATCTTCCTTCTCTATAGGTTTAGAAAGTATGGGGCCCAGATAAGATGCAATTTTAGGTCTTCAATGTACTTGGTGCATTCTAAACTCCAGGAAAATAACTTGTCCTTCTTGACAAAGTCAAAGAAATGTACACACTGGTTGGTTCTCTTAGGCATGGAGCAATTAAGTTCTTTAATCGTCCAATTTAGGCTTTGCACTTATTTGATCGTGCAAGGTGTTTGCATATCTATGGAAGATGTCAAAGGTTTTAGCTAGGTTCTCTACATACGCCAGGTCCTTTTTGAATTCACCTGCATGTCATCCATGTAGACTTTCATGGATCGGTCGATTTGTTGAGCGAACATTCTATTGAAGAGCTATTATTGTGTCACACTTGCATTACGAAGCCCGAATAGCAGTAGAGTCTTGCATTTGTAATAAAAGAAGTCTTGATCTAGATATACAGATTAGGAATCCATGAATGTGAGCTCTTGTTCACAAGATGATCGATGTATGAGAGTGAAAAATTGGAAAATTGTCTTTCGGACATGCCTTCCTAAGATCTTAAAAGTCAATACAAGTCCTTCATGCCCAATTTGGCTTGCGGACCAATATCGGATTGGCTACCCAGATTGGGTATTTAGCTTCATGAACAAACCCATTTGCAAAGAGCTTCTTAATTTCTTCCTTGAGCACTCAATGTTACTGATTGAGTACCCTTCTCTTTTTGCGGATGAGGTAAGCCTTCAAATCAATGTTGATGGCATGGTAGATAATCGAAGAGTTAATGTCTGTCACGTTGGCATGCTCCCGTTAGAATTGGACCAGTCCGCCGCGGATGTTATGGATAAATTCCAATTTTTTTACCATATTGGATCTTTATTACGCCTATGAAGTCTAATTTATTTGGAACATTTCTAAATTTGGTTTAAATAAATTCATATATTTTATTTGAATTTATATATTTTACAATATAAAGTTAATTTATTTTGATTTAATTTATATACATGTGTCATATAAATATATATTTGTAAGTGTGCATGTGTAACATAATAATCCATGGAGGGTATAATATCCCCGTATATAGGTGTTGAGATTTACATCACAACGGACCCCATTAGCACATTTTGTATGTATTATATGTTGCCCAAATATTACATGTGTGTGTGTATATTTATATTATAAATTATTATATATTATAAATTACAAGTAATTATATACATACATACATATATATATATATATATACATGTGTATTATAAATATGTTTCATTATTAAAATATTAAAAAAAAAATTATGTATACATATGTTTATAGATATATATATATATATATATATAATATTATGATTAATAACTTAAATCATTTCGTATATATCTGTAGATAAATTAATGCATGTATAAGTATATATAATACATTTTTATCATATGTGAAATATAAACTAAATAATTAATTATATATATGTATGTATGTATGTATGTATATACATAAATAATAAACATAAAATTAAAGGTAAATAATTTCATGATTTATTATACATAAATAAATATATATTTACAAATAACAATTTTAAAAAAATTTCTAGTTAGAAACTAACTTAGATTTGTAGATATTATAATTTTAGTATGTTAATATATATTTTCTATGAATTAATTAGCAGTTTTGATCATAATTAATTGATATAAAATAATTGTATGACAAAAATTCGAAATACAAAACTTCTAAAAATTTAGGATCATACTATAGGGGTTGCGAAAAAATTTATGATTTTCTAAATTAAAATATTATTTTTAATATAATAATCACTCTTCGGTCGAAATTTATATTAATTATTAAAAATTAATGAATGTTTGAAAATTTTGGAAAAATTTCCATGAGCTGCTTATATGATATAGCAATTTTAAAAAGGCGATTTTCACTTCAAGGGCTTATTTGTACAGGGTAATATGTTTTAAGGACGCTACTTTTGAAAAATTAGTTTTAACGACATTTTATAGGAAAAAGATAAAAGAATTTATCATTTTCAGTTATACAGAAATAATGATAAAAGGATTTATCATTTTCCTGTATAACTTAAAAAAATAAATGAATTTATCATTATGCTGTAAATTTTCCTTAAAACTGATTATTCAGAAGTGCCGTCCTTAAAACTTATTACCCTGCAAATAGAAGCCCTTCAACCTAATTTCTACTTTTAAAAAAATACGACACTAAATTTTTGGATCATTAATTATTTTACATAAAATAATCAATCTATATAATCATTAAATATAGATATTAAAATAATTAATATAATATAAAATTGATCAGTGTTTATAATTCGTTATAAACATAACTAGTATAAGAATTTTTTTGAATGAATGTTATGTAGTATATAATCATGTATGATTTTATATGAATAGCGTATATTTATTTGTATACGATTAATATATATATATTAATATAATATTAAAATAAATTTAATATAACAAATATTGTTTTATTATATTTGAATTATGAACATAAGCATAAAAAATCTTACACATAACCAGTTTGATAGTTATAACTACATTTATATACAAAATTATCACCTAACTAATTTTATAGCAGCAATATATACATACATATTCATGTGTCCATAATTAACAGATTATAAAACATGATATTATATCTATAATATGAATGAATATACCTAATACAGATGTTATTGAGTGCACGTTGAAATAATGAATTTCCTTTCACTGAATATCTCCTGAGCTGTCAAATTGATAGTCTGGAATCGTCGACTTTCATTACCGGATAGCTTTGGATTTAACTTAAATTTGATTTGAGATTTTGGTTGTTGATTTAGAGATGTGTTTCGACCAACAACCAAGATGATAGTGGTCGTCAATAAAGGTACGGAGATTAGGTTTAGAGTTCCATATATATATATATATATATATATAATTGCATAAGAGAGAAAATAGGTTAATCTTATTATTTATTATATCTTAATTTTAACCATCAATCTCGAATCCTATCCCTATTAACATCCCTAATTTTTAATAACATTATTCAGAAGATTTAATTAGATAAATTAAATTAAATAGTGTAATAATTAAAGTGATAAGGGGATTGAGATTTGAAAACAAAATTAAGGGTCGTGCTTTTCTTTAAAAGGGGTTAAGAACGGTTTATAAGCAAATTAATATATATAAGGGCTTATTAGGAAATAGCCACACATAATCCATTACCCTTATATATTTTCGTTTCCATCTATTCACGTTCATTTTAGCAAAACAAGAACACACATAAAACATAAGAGGAGCCGACCATTGCTAAGGAAGAAAAGAAGAAAAATTCAATCTAAAGCTAAGGATTGAAGCTAGGGAAAATTAATTACAATCAAATCTCCCTATCCTAATCAAGGTGAATAATAATCTATATCATCTCTACATTGTTTTTAATCATTTGTTTTTGTGTTTAAGATTAAATCCATTTTAATGATGCTTTTGATGATGATATGCTTTGATTTATGTGATGTTAAACTCAAGTAAGATTATTTGATAAAGGATTTACACGGTTTTGAGGCCAAAACCGATTATAATGATTTTCGTATGCCATACGGAAAATTTTATGTTAGGGAAAACATGATTATAGACATGGATTTTAATTTTTGTAATTTTCCATGCTATGGAAAATTTATTATTAATTTTGAATAAAAAATATGAACAATTGGGTTTATAATTAGTTTCATAAATTATATGAAGAATTTGGGTCCGAAATTTTTATGTGTTAGACAACGTATTAAAAGTGAGTTTCTGTAATTTTTGGGGATTTTTCCTAAGTAATTTACTATGGAAATAAAATTAATTTAGATGAAGGATGTAATTGTTTTATTGGTTTTCCCTAATGGAAGAGCTTATTTGTTAAATTTATCCATGTTTAGATCTGAAATTATGCGGCAGTTATTTTTGTAAAGAATTTAAAAAGTTATGACATCCAATCAAATGTTCACAAGTAGGTAGGTTAGTTATAAATTATTCGCTTTAATCGGCATTAAATCGGTTTTCACCTAGAAAAGTGGGCTCTGCCTCTTTCAGAAGTACCTTTTGACCCTATGCTTCTGCCTTCAATCAAGTCGAAACCTGCCATGTTGAAACCAACTAAGCCGAAACCAATACACAAGGTATCACATTGTTGGTATGTAGTGGATTGGAGAAGGGCAGAAGGTAGGGTGTCGAAACCTAGCTTTCGATGGGGCTGAAACCTTTGTGTTATTTTCTAAAGAAATGCACTCGCTTGTTTTACTAAATGCTTTTGAAGGATTCGGAAAAAGTGCTTTCGAAAGGGTCTTATAAGTAGCTTTCGAAGAGGTTTGTCATCATTTAGTTTAAAAGTATATGCTTTGGAATGAGTTCCTCAATTTATGGAATAATGCTTTCGAAAAAGAGGGTTCCGACCAAGTCGAAACCCTACCGTCATTCTTCTGCCTTTCCAATGTATTGAAGTTATTAATGATTTTGGAAGGTAGCCTATGTTGTACACTTATATTAAGTCACTTCTTATAGCTTTCGAAAGGGTTCAAGAGTTTCAAAGGCAGTGGCTTTAAAAGGGGGGTTTCGATGCTATCCTTCTTATTGTTTTAAATTAACGATAAATGCTTTTGAAAGGATGGGGCCAAAGCCATCTGGTTTTCCCAAAACTCTTCTTATGGTTTCGACAGGGGTACTTTCGCTTATATTCAATAAGACCCAAAAGGATATGTTTAAAAATTAAACCCAACGGTTTCAAAAGGGTTACTTTCAATGGTTTCGAAAGAGGGGTTTTAAAGTGTTTCGAAAGGCAAATGCCTAGTGTTTTGAAAAGAAGATTTAATTGCTTTCGAAGGAGGCCATCCAAGAGTTTCGAAAGTAAATTTTTTATTGTTTAGAAAGTCTTAATTTTCAAAACAAATAACTCAATCTCATTTTTATGGCAAACCATGGCATAATAAAAGAGGTTTGAAATGATTTTAAATATGGAGTTTTTAAAGAAGTTTTCCTTGAATATCAGGTTAAAGGCAATAGCCAAGTTTTATATAAAATGATTTCAAGGATATTAGACCGCAAGGGTTGGTATTATTATGTTATTATATTTACTTCTTCACATATATGTATATTCATATTGTTACGGACCGATAATTGTATTTTGGGGAAGGATGGAATAACCAGCTTGGTTTACCCCGTAGTGAATGTAAATTGAATTAACTCCGGAATGAGTAGAATTCATCTAGGAGGTCAGATAGACCAGAATGTAGGATGCTTAAATACTGATTAAAGAAGTTTTCACGTAAACAGTTTCATCATAAACCCATGAAAACTATGTTTCGAAAAAGTTATTGGCAGATGTTAGTAGGTTCATAGTAAACCCATGAAAATTATGATTAGAAAGAGTATTGGCAGGGGCCAATAGGTTTGTAGTGAACCTATGAAAAATATATCCGGATTATGTTATTGATAGATGTCAATAGTTCCTCTAAAACCATGAAAACTAGGATAAGAGGGAAGTTATTGGAGATACCAACAGGTTCAGGGAGAACCCATGAAACAATGAAGCTATTGGCAGGGGCCAATAGCTTCTTAATGATCCCATGAAAACAATGAAACTAGACCGGGAGTCCATAAGTATTAAATAGGTTATTGTCAGCCTATGAAAACTATTAGGTTAATAGTGACTCTAAAAGCTATAACTGAGACAGAAAGCCAAAAATGAATGGGGATGGTTAATCCAAATATGATTTACTTGTTTGCATATCATCATAATATTTTGAATTGCTATGTTTTAACCATTGTGGATGGAGGAGCATAATATATGGTTTTATAAAGTTTTAGGATACTAGTGAGAGGAAAACCTGTTCCGCTATGCGGCGTGGTCTCACTCAATATCTAAATGATTTGAGATAGTATATCATTGTTCATACTAGGCTTTATGTTTGAATTGAAGTTTATGTTTTCCCTTAAACTCTCGGGTGCTCAATTGATTTTGAGTATTTTGAGAGTTTAGGTTTTCAGGTGCCTCTTTATATGAATAAGCTTTTGAAGATATGCTGGAGGCATGATAGCTATTTAGATTTCTTTTCTATTTTGATTCCGTTGTGTTTTGTTGTAAAGGTAAAGATGTTTAATTTCCTAGTTATATACTCTGATCATCCAAGGGGGCATCTTCATATGTCATTCTTGGCGTATTTTGTAATAGTTATATTTTCTCTGAATGTGGTTCTCTTATTAGGATTATGTAATGAATTTGAAATGCTTTGAAATGGAAGGAGAAAGTTGTTTGTTATTTTAAAACTTTTCCGTATACATGTGTTTTTTGTTATATAAATGTATCTAACATTACCGCATTTGATCGCCGAGGATTAATAACTATGGATGACTTCAACATCCAAAGCCATTAGTTTTGGGCCTCCAAGTTAGGGACGTTACAAGTTGGTATCAGAGCATAGGTTTATGAAACTTAAAAGAAATTTAAACTTAAAAGATTTTTCAAAACATAATCCAATGAATCAGAAAATAAGATTGGGGTTTGGGATAATGCTATAGTAACGTACTTGTACAAGAAAACTATCCAGAACCCCAAAGTAGAGTTAAAGGGCTAGGTTAATCCCTTTTGGTTTCCTTTAATTAAGTTGAGAAGAATAGAATGTGTTTTTCCCTTTGTCTACCCTTTCGAAAAGTTTGCTATAGTGAAAATTTGTTTAGATCAACCTTTCGACCCAGTCAAAATGGTCAATTCCTTTTCTTATCAACCTTTCGAACTTGCTGAGATAGTATGGTAACCCCTTCAAAAGCCTTCCTTTTCGAAGCAGTTGCAGAAAAAAGAAGGATTACTCCAAGAATCCAAGGTTAAAACTTGACTTGGTGGGTTTCGACCCTGTCGAGGGCTAAAGTACTTTAGTAGTTATGGCTTGGGTCAAGAATTTTGGATCGAGGTTTCCACCCTGTCGAAAGTCGTAGTCTTTAATGTCATGGGATTGGGTTGGAAATTTAAGGTTAAAGTGCATTTGTATTAGGTTTCGGCCTTGTCGAAAGTAGAAGTCTAATGAAAGGTGGCCTGGAGTCTTTAATTGGTATTACTTGACAATATGAGGGCTTGAATTAGTCGGAAGAGACCTTTCAAGATGATCGCCACCTGTAACACAAGATTAGACCTGATAAAACCTTGTGAGACAATTAAATAATTAGGAATATACGAAGGCTTCCCTTTCTCAACTCAAGAAAGATTTTATTGATCAATTTTCCCTAATTCAATTTAAAAATTAGGATTTACAACTTTTAGAACTAAGAAAATACAGGTTCAGAATGATTGAGCTCGGGTCCTCTAAACCAAACCCCTTGGGTCTTATTTATATTTGCCGGTCAACACCTTTCGACCCCAATGAATTCGACTTGGTCGAAAGGTGGCTGCTGTATTATCTTTAGATTGCTTCCACCTTTGTCGAAAGTGACAGTTGCGTTTTTCTTCTCTATGTTGCTTTGTAGGAGCTTTCGACTCTATCGATAGGCTTTAGCTATTGCTTTCGAAGGTGTTGCAATATTGGTGGTTGCGATTCTGTTAGTCTCTTCTAAACTTCTGCTTGTGACTTGAAGTGAAACCTCCTTGGACTAGTTCGAAAGGCTCGGTTTGGCTTTCGAAAGGGTTGCTTTGGGTAATGCCTTCTTCTGAGTTGTTTGAGTGTAGACGAAACCTTTGGTTTCGAAAGGTTTGGCGTGTTTACGAAAGGTGGTCTACTTTGAATGGTGGTCACTGAAGCTGAAGGGTGCTTTTGACCCCTTTGAACCTTCCGAAAGGTTGAGAATGTTCCAGACCTTGTCTGCAGAATTCTTTCGAACCGGTCGAAAGGCTCTAAAACTTTTGGACTTGTATAGTAGCATCCCTTCATCTCCTTTGAAAGGTCTAGCTGGAGCCTTTTCCTCTTGTTCTTCCTTATCTTTTTCTCAAACTAGTTTCGATTAAGTCGAAAGGAATTCTAGGCAGTAACATTTTCTCCCCCTTGCGAAGGGATGCTGTTGACTTTCCAAGTCAATCATGTCGAAACCTAGAATCTTCCCGCCTTTTGGCATTCTCGCGTGAATCTGGACTGTTCGTTTTAAATCCGATCGAACAGCTTGCCACTCTTTCCAATGTTTCTTTTAAAGTATGTTCTCTTCTTCTTCCTTTTCACTTCTCTACAATTAAATCAAACCTCGAGTGAAAGTAAAGAAATTCTCAAAATCCTCCAAATCATCCTTTCCTCGATCAATGAAGAAACCAGATCTAATGTAGGCAAAAATCATTTCGTTCTTCACATCTCTTTCTCTCTTCTTTTTTCAAAATTTTATGGTGGATTTTAATTTCCTAAATCTCATAATCGGGATTTCAATTTTCGATTTGATTTAATGAAAATTGTTAAAGTTTTGATTTAGCTGAAAATACTTTTTGATTTGATTCACAATTTGATTCGATTTATTTTTGTTTGTTAATTTTCATCTTGATTCTTCTCGATTCCAAATTCAATGGTCGTTGTTGGCTTTAGAGAATCTGAGCCTTCGTCTTAAAGATTTCTATGTTTTAATAGTTAATTCGCATTTAAATATGTTGGTTTAATGGTTTTTTATGACTTTCTGAGTTGAAATCGGGTTTAGGAAGAGTGAACTTTATGTTTCCTTCGCTTGGAAGTTTTGAGTTGTACAAGTTAAAAATTGGCGTCACAAATTTACCTTTCTATCCCTTCGAAAGGGATTAAGGCGGCAACTTTTATTTTTCTTTCTTAGCCTCTTTCGATGCAGTCGGAAGGTAATGTAGCACTAATTTGATCAACCTTGTCGATAGGATATATAGTAAAATAGCACGCAGTCACCCCTTTCGAAGAAAAACGTTTCAACCTACTCAAAACCTTTTGTGTTGATTGAAATTTGGTTTTTAGCACGCTTTTGAAACCGTGTTGCCTTTTCGACCCTATCGAAACCTTTTGTAACTAATTAGTCGAAACCATTTATAATCACCTTTCTCCAACGTTGTCGAAGCATTCAAAGTTCTTTTATTTTTATCAATTTGATCATAACTTCGGACCTTTTGACTTAATGGGTATATAAGGTTTCGATAGCATTCATACTCCTTTCTTAAGCCATGGGTTTTGACAGTGTCAAAGGGTTTTGTTAACTTGTTTATTTAATATTATCAGTGTCTACTTTGTTCAAATTTTTTAGCTTTTTAATTATTCTCTTTTAATAACATGATTTTTATTGAGCTTTCGGCACCGTTGATAGTGCCAATTGAACATATAGTTCATCCTTCCTTTCGACCTTTTAGAAAGCTCAGTAGACACTTGTATTTGAGCTTTTGACATTGTCGGGAGGTGTTCGTTGAGTGATAACTTTTGCTTTTCTTTTGACTCTATTGAACGCTCAACATATCTCATTTTCAGTTTCAACATTCTTTTAAGAATTTTGGAGCTTCATATTTTCTTTGTGTTTAAATTGACATATTAGGGTTTTACTAATCATTAAAAGAATGTTAGCTTCATAATAGACTGAAAATTCTAACTGAAACATTCGCACCTGGTAGAACCATGAGTTCTCCAAAGAAGGTCGAAGCCACTTCAAAGCATTCTTTGATATCTACATAATTTGAAGTGGATGCCATTCTCAATGACTATGTAATCATCGGAGTGGAAGCCATTCCACCTACGAAAACTAACACCATCGACATCTCTCTTGAAGGGTCTTTGCATATACCGCAATACACATATGGCATGGAGGGGTTCTTATGTTCTCAGACTTCTTATTTCGGTTTCTATCCTACCTCGAAGTTGCTCCAATCCAGCTATCTCTGAATGTATACACCTATCTCCAATCTTTGGAGTTGATGGATCTAGAATCCAATATCCCTTCTCTGAATGCTAAAGTATTAAACCACCTCGTCTGATTAGTCAAGCTCAACAATTTTTAATCATAAAATCTATAAAGAAAACCCTCTAAAGAAACTGATATTTGAGGGAGTTAACAAGTTTAGAGACTGGGTGAACCAGTTCTTCTTCGTCAGATGCTTCCCAAATATCAATGGGACTTTCTCAACACCTCGTAAGCTCAGATTTCATTATTTTCTTTCCATCTAATTATTTGTCTTTTTTGGTTCTTGCCTTATGTCAGGTGCTCCTACTAAAAAACTGAATGGGGCAGATAAGAGAATGGTGGAGTCATTAATTATAGATTCTAGTTGGATCGAAAGTCGATTGAAGCTGTTGAACCATTCGAATTTGGGGAATCACTCTCTCCTCCCTTTTGGTTAGAGAATTCTGGGTCAACCTCCTCTAATCTAGCATATGTCAAAAAGCAAACGTTTGCTTTCCTTGGGAGATCCTACAAATTTCTCTCCTATGTCACCTATTTGCTCTAACCATTATGGTAAGTTATAGATACGACATTTGTTTTCTATTCCTATGTTGCTTTCCAAATTATTTTGCTAACTTATAATCTTTTTTAACTCTCTTCAGCTGCTCCTCAAGTTGAAAAACCTAGTAGTGGTCCAATCCTCTTCCTGTGACTTCCTTGTTGAATCATGAGTTTTGATTCATGACAAAAAGCATAAATGATCAGTGATGAGACTATACGATTAAGCGACAAAAAGAGAATAAGATATGCTAGTTAAACTACAAAGGACACGAGACTTCAAATCTAAGTATAGTATGATTATTTATTGAAGTTTTAGTCTTCTATATGATTTAAAATTGTTAAAATCTATCCTCAAGTAGTTTAGACATAATAAAAGTTGTTTTAAGATTCAAATTTAAAAAAAATGAGCAAACTGTGCACTGACAACCATATCAGTTGACTAACCGAAAACAGCCAGTCGAATGACCATGTTCAGTACATAGATATGCAATGTTTTTCACTATCTTTGAATATCCAGTAGACTAGTCGATTTTCTTCAGTCGACTGACCGACTATAGCGGCTATTTTTCCTTAAAAGACACTTCTAATTGTGAAGAGTTTTCGATCCTAATTGAAGAGATATGGCTGCATCTTTTGATGGAAACTCTTTGTGAATAGTTGTAACTATTTGTTCACTATATAAATAAGTTAGAATCACTTCTCAAATCACCAATTTTTATTTTTATTTATTGCTATGTTCTCTACTATATGTCTTTGCAATCTACAAGCAATCACAATCTATATATTGCTTGAATCTCCGAATTAATTAACATACTCTTCGATTCTAAGCAATATCTTCCTTTCATATCTTCCAACACACAATATTTACTTGAGGATTTGATTATAGAAAGGGTGTAATATTAGAAGACATATTCGTGTTATTCAGAACATAAGTGTCAACTGTTTTGTTTACCAGTGGAAGTCCTGTTTGGTTGTTCAGGCGGTAAAATTCCTCTTTGGCTGTTGAGGCGGAAAAATTCTGATTAGCTTCTCAGGTGTTGTATACCTATTCCTCCGGATTAAGAGAGGGGTGTATATATAAAAATCCAAAGTGTATTCTGGGACTGGACGTAGAACGGAAAGTTTGAACTGGTATAGAAAGTCCTGGTGTGCTTATTTCATTTACTTTATCTATTATCTAGATTATATCTCTACACTAATATAATACTCCATATTACATGATCTTAAGTGATAACTAGCCACATAGTAGTCACTTTCATTTAGTATCAGAGAAAAGACATCCTATAACTATAACACAGTTATTTGATTAAAAAAAAATTGTATTATGGATAGTTACACAAATTCTAGCATTAACATTAACTCTAGTTTCACTGAAGGACAGTCAACTGCTCGACCACCACTATTTAATGGTCTTAACTTTAATTGTTGGTCTACTAGAATGAGAATATATATGCAAGCTAATGGTTTTGAAACCTGGTATATTACCCAAAAGGAATATACCATGCCAACAGAAGATTTTCCAACTTCGACCGCTGTACAAAAAACTGATGCTACTTCAAATGCTAAAGCTATGAACATTTATTCTGTGCATTGGATAAAAATAAGCTTAATAGGGTCAGTATGTGTACAACTGCTTATGAGATATGGAGAACTCTAAAAGTAACTCATGAAGGAACTAACAAAGCCAAACAAAGCAAAATCTCTATGTTGAAAAATTAGTCCCAAAATTTCAAAATGAAACCAAACGAAACTATAAATGATATGTACTCTGGATTTCAAGATATATATCACTGGCACTAGGAGAATTTTTTTTTGAATTTGATATAGTATCAAAAATCCTAAACTCTTTAACGGATGAATGGAAAAGAAAGGTCTTAGCTATTGAAGAAGCAAATGATCTTTCTACTATGAAACTAGAAGAGTTAATAGGAAATCTAATGTCAAATGAAGTGAATTTGCAGGCAAACAAAGTTCAAGCACAGGATTAGAAGAATCTTGCATTTCAAGGATAAAAAGATGATTCAAATTCAGATGAAGAGGATATGGCACTTATTGCTAAAAATTTCAAAAATATTTTGAAATTCAAAAAGAATAATAATTTCAGGAGTTACAAAAATAACTCCAACAATAACATAATAGTAGTAAATCATCATCCACTGCCATGGAATGTTATGAATGTCATAAAAAGGGACATATGAAGAAAGATTGTCCAGAGAAAAGGAAAAACAAATTCAAGAAAGATAAATTCAAGAAGAAAGCATTTTCAGTAACTTGGGACGATTCAGATACTTCATCATCATAAAATAGTGATAGGGACAGTGACAAAAGCAAGCAAATGTATGCTTCATGGCTACAAGTGATGATGTAAGTGAACTAAGTTTTAAAGATCTGGTTGAAACTAATTAGGAACTAGTGGACTTAGTAAAGAAAATTAAAAAACAAAATAAAGAGTTACAAGGAAAACAAAATAGATCTAAATTAGAAATTATTATGCTAAGAGATGAAAAGAAAATTCTAGAAGAAGAACTTGAAATGTCTCAAGAATCCAATTCTAATTTAGCATCTCAACTTTCTATGATAACCGAGGAATTAGAAATTCAGAAAAAGAAAAATGATGATTTATCAGTAGAGATTAATGATTTAAAGTCTAACACTAAAGTATTAGAGTTAGAAAATTCTAGTCTCAAAACCAAGTTAGAAGATATTAATAAAAATATTTCTAACTTCAATAAAGGACGAGAAAACCTTTCTACAATAATAGAAAATTGTCAATCTATTTCAAATAAAATGGGATTAGGATATAAGAAAATTGAAATACCAAAAAAATCTGGAAAGTTTAAAAATAAGATTAAAAACAAATTTAAGAAAGAAGACAGTTTCTAAAGATTTTAAAACTATTAAGATATGGATTTCTAAAACAAATACCAATTTAATTAGGAATAGACATATCAAAATATTTATGGGAACTATTCATAAAAATAAGAATTATAATTATAAAGGGAATTCTGAACCCGCTTGGGTTTGGTTTCCTGAGACCTAACTCTTAGGACCTTAAAAGAAAAGTGGGTACCAACTTAATCTTTATTTTTTTGCAGGTACCACTTAAAAAGAGGGGAAAATGGATCTTAGATAGCGGTTGCTCAAAACACATAACTGGTAATAAGGATATGTTAACTAACATTTTTTACTCAAATGGAGGATCAGTCCCTTTTGGAGATAATTCAAAAGGTTATATCATCAGCAATGGTGATGTGAGCAATAACGGTAGCTCTAACTTACCTCTCATTTCTAATGTTTTATTAGTTAATAACTTAAAACATAATTTATTGAGCATAAGTCAATTATGTGATAAAGGTTTTAATATATCTTTTTCAGAAAATAAATGCAATATTTCTAATAAAAAACAAAATTTAATTTTTGAAGGTATAAGAGATAGAAATATATATATTTTAAATATGAATATAAATCATAACACAAACATGTGTTTAGTAGCTACAAAAAATGATTCTTGGCTATGGCATAAAAGATTTTTTCATATAAATATTAGTGCTATTAATAAAATAGCAAAAAATAAACTTGTTAAAGGACTACCTGATATGAAATTCAAAATTAATAATATTTGTGATGCATGTCAGTTAGGAAAATTAACAAAGTCTTCTTTTAAATCTAAGAAAATCATGTCTTTAACACAACCACTTCAACTACTACAGATGGACCTCTTTGGACCTTCTCAAGTTCAATCTATTAATCATAATAGATATGCGTTTGTTATTGTAGATGATTTTTCAAGATATAAATGGACTATTTTCATGAAACATAAAAGTGATACTTTTGAGAATTTTAAAATTTTTGTAAAAAGAATTCAAAATATAAAAAATTTAAAGTTAAAAATATTAAAAGTGATCATGGAGGTGAATTTGAAAATGAAGCTTTTGAACATTTTAGCACAATATTTCTTTTTCTAAAACACCACAACAAAACGGAGTTGTAGAAAGGAAAAATAGAACATTACAAGAATGTGCAAGAACTTTATTAAATGGAAGCATTCTACTTAAGCATTTCTGGGCCGAAGCTGTTGCAACTGCTTTTTATGTTTTGAATCATGTTTCTATTCGATCATTAACAAAACACACCCCATATGAACATTTTAATGGTAGAAAACCTAATATATCTTATTTCAAAGTATTTGGTTCAAAATGTTTTATACTTAACACTAAAGATCAGCTTGGCAAATTTGATCCAAAATCCGATGAAGCAATATTCATAGGATATTCGAAGAGAAGCTAAGCTTATCGAGTTTTTAATATAAGAACTAAAGTAATCGTAGAAACTCTTCATGTTTCATTCGATGAAAATGTCAAAATTTCTTCTAATATTACAAACTTGGAAAATAATTCTATTAAAATCATAACAAATATTTCAAAAGATGATAATATTATTTTTCAAGATAATAACATTAATAATACTAGAGAAGATGAAAACATTGTTCGTAATGAAAATCTTGTAAGATCTCGTCTAAGAATTCTTAAAGATCACCCTTTTCAAAATATAATTGGAGAAGTAAATTCAAATGTAAGAACAGGACATCAATTAAATCAAATGGGCCATGTAGCTTTTCTATCTAATATAGAACCTAAAAATATTGAGGAAGCCTCCACTGATGACTATTGGATTATAGCTATGCAAGAAGAGCTGAACCAATTTGAAAGAAATGAAGTTTTGGAATTAGTTCCTAGACCAAGCGATCAATCGGTCATTGGTACAAAAATGGGTTTTCAGAAACAAAGCTGATAAACTAGGTAATATAACCAGAAATAAAGCTAGATTAGTAGCACAAGTATATAATCAAGAAGAGGGAATAGACTATGAAGAAACGTTTGCTCCTGTCGCGAGATTAGAAGCTATATTTATTTTATTGGCCTTTGCATGTTTTCATAACTTTAAATTATATCAAACGGATGTTGAAAGTGCTTTTCTAAATGGAAATATAAAAGAAAATGTTTATGTTGCACAATTTCCTCTTTTCACTCATGAAAAATTTCCAAACCATGTTTATAAACTTAAGAAAGCTTATACGGTTTGAAATAGGCAACCCGTGCTTGCTATGACCGACTTAAAAGCTACCTGATGGACTCTGGTTTTGAAATTGGGAAGGTTGATCAAACTTTATTTATTAAGAAAACTAAAAAAGATATTTTAATTATACAAATATATGTTGATGATATTATATTTGGTTCAAGTAATGAAAAATTATGTCAGGAATTTTCGACTATCATGACAAATGAATTTGAAATGTCACATATGGGAGAACTATCATATTTTCTTGGACTACATATTAAGCAATTGCAAAATGGCATTTTTATTAATCAAGAAAAATATTGTAATAATCTAATTAAACGTTTAGGTATGGAAAACACTTCTGGATGAAGATGGTAAGAGTGTCGACCAGAAACAATATCGTAGTATGATTGGATCATTACTTTACTTAACTGCTAGTCGACCTGATATTATGATGAGCGTTTGTTTATGTGCTTGATTTCAAGCAAATCCTAAAGAATCACATATGCGAGCAGTAAAACATATAATTCGTTATCTTAGCAAGACCAACGATTTTGGACTATTTTATCCAAGAATGTCCTTTTGAATTAGTATCCTATAGTGATGCTGATTTTGGAGGAAGTCGAACAGATAGAAAAAGTACAAGTGGAACTTGTTATTTCATCGGACGGTCCTTAGTATATTGGTTTAGCAAGAAACAAAACTGCTTTTCACTATCGACATGTGAAGCAGAATATATATCTGTAGTTTTATCATGTGCTTAAGTAATCTACATGCAACAAACACTACAAGATTTTGACATAAAATTAAATAAATCTATAATATACCGTGATAATACCAGTGCAATAAATTTATCTAAAAATCCTGTCAATCACTCACGAACTAAACATATTGACATTAGCCATCATTTTCTTCATGATAATATTGAGAAGGATATAGTAAATTTAGAATCTGTAAATTTTGAAAACCAGTTAGCTGATATTTTCACTAAACCACTCAATAAAAATAGTTTTATAAAACTAAGAAGAGAACTAGGTATAATATTTTTAAAATATTTAAATTTCTATAAAGAATTAAAAAAAATTCATTGCTAGTACTTGGACTCAGCACCTCTAGATTAGAAGTCCTATGTCCTTACCATTTCATTACTTGTTGTTTCACAACTGCTTCTATAATACATTTTTTTCTTATTATTCTACTCCTCTTATGGATAATTCACAACCATGAAAATTCTAATTATTCTACTCCTCTCATTATCTTCTGGTTATCCCTTATTCAATCTATCATTTACTTTTTTTTACTACTTATTATTATATATACTTGAAGGTTGTTTGTTTATCTCTCCATCTTGTTTGCTTTATTCATATATTATTCTTTTTTACAATAATGTCCTCCCAAAACAACTCTCCATATAACTTTGTATATTCTTCTGTTTATTTTTCCGCACCTTCCTTTGGATCTTCCAATTTACCTACACCTACTCCGTGTAGTAAATTTTGTTCTCCGTTAACAAAAAAAAGATTGATGATTTACATCATTATCAACGGGAATCAATAGCAATTCAACGAGAAATGTACTATGAAAAAAGCTAAATTCAAAATGAATTAGCTTTTTGAAACAACTTGGCTGGAAATTTTGCGGAACATCTTCATCGAATGTTCATCAACCCACAACGTCTTCTTATCATCAGTCACCACAACCTCCTCCTGTGTCTCCAAATTCATGGGAACGAGGAAATCACTGGTCTCCATTGAAATCATACAAAGAAAGTCTAAAGTTGAACTAGAAAATTGCAAGACTCCACTTTATATTTAACATACAAAAAGACTGAATAAGTGAAATCAACGACTCCACATTCAATTTTCTAGTTCAACTTATATTTCAATGAATATATTCAATGCTTCGTTGATTAATATATTGAATATATTTATTATTATTTTTTAACATACAAAAAGACTGATAATGATGCAAAAGAGCATTCAGTCAACTGAACGAATTAGGTCAGTCAACTGAACGAATTAGGTCAGTCAACTGAACCTGGAAATAGAAAGTTTCGGGAAACTAAATCAGTTGACTGACCAAAATCGTTCAGTCGACTGAATAGGCTATGTGAGTCCATTAATTACTTTTTCACCTACTTTTTTACCCATTCAATATACCTTCTTCTTTTTTACTCTTCACTTTTACTTTCCCTCATCAGAATTTCAAAACCATAGCCCTCAAAAATTTCAAATATCTTTAATCAGTTATATATTCAAATGGCTCGAAGACGACCTAAATGATCTAGACAAGCTTCATCCTCTACCTCTGAACCTATTGACACCTAAATAGCTCAATGGCTTTATGATGCCACCACTATCCAAAGATGGAACAAGATGAAGGAAGTTCGCTTTCTAGAAGGATGTTTTGTTGTGTTTACTGATTTCGCTGCATATAGAATTCAAGATCTTGCAAGAAGAAGTCGTCTAGAATCTCTTCTTGACCACAATCAGAACAATCTTAAAATTAATCAAACAATGGTAAAAAATCTTTTACCCCAACTTAAATTTGGGTTATCAAAATCCATGAAACCATGACAACTGCGTATGGAGTTTAGTTTGAGGTCAATAAGTATTCTTGTCATTGGATAGAATTTGACACATTCTTCAAACACCAATAAATGGTATTCCTTTAGAACGTTTAAATGTTTCTTTAGGTGAACGAGATGAAGTAAGTCATAGATTTTTGGAAGACGGCATGGCAGAATTAAAATCTACTTCCTTACACCCTACAGCTCGAATTATGCAATGAGCCTTAATGCGTAAAATTCTTCCTCGTACCGGTTCTTATGAGCTTGTTTATCCAGAGAATTATAGGGCTTTATATGCAGTATGGGAAGATGTTCAAATTAATTGGCCTAAGCTTATTCTTGACGAATACTTATCCTTCAACCAAAGTCGAACGAACATCATTTATTATGATGAGTATATTATGCGGCTACTTATGAACCTACAAGTTCCTATTCCAGAATTTGATACATCCACTACTAGAAATCTAAATAGCCACATAATTAGTCTAATGAAATTGCCTCTGAGACTGCTCACTATCATGTCATTCCAAGATTAGCAATCAAGGCCTCGCCAGCAAGCTACTACTCCACAACAACGAAGAGATGAAATTCATACCTCAACCCCATCCTAAATCACCCGAGAGTCCATTGATCTAATTGCACGTAATCAAGTAATTTTGGATTCTCGCACTAAGAATCTCGATAAGAAGATCAACAAGAACTTTGACAAGATCAAAAGCTTTTTCAGGATTCTATGGGATGTAATCTCTTGTTCTTCCTCAACCATTGCAGAACCATCATATTGTGATTCGGAAAAACGTCCAGCACCTCGTTTTACTTGGTCTACATCTGAAGAACATACAAGTTCTGAAACT
The DNA here is from genome assembly GCA_030765085.1 of Allium cepa. NCBI lineage: Eukaryota > Viridiplantae > Streptophyta > Magnoliopsida > Asparagales > Amaryllidaceae > Allium > Allium cepa. The sequence goes on from CM060941.1 coordinate 518,426,610, forward strand.
AATGGAAATGGTGGTGGCAGACAATTTGTGGATAATTCTTCATGAGGCAATGGACCAGTGCAAGCGGAAGAAGAAATAGATTTAGACTCTGATGAGTGATGTTGGTAAGTCTTGATTGGTGGTAGTAAGTTATTTTCTTTTCAATTCAAAACATTCTACTACTGCTTATTTTTTATTAGCTTGTATAAATAGCTCGGTAAAATTTGAAACAATATGTTTGTTTGTGATTGTTATGCTATTAATTCACAATGATAAACTTATTGTTTATTTCCTTTTTGTCGACGACAAAGGGGGAGAAATTTGTATGGCTAACCAATTTTTGCAGAATTAGATATTTCGCCCGATATTCAGCGTGTGATATATATATATATATATATATATATATAACTTCCATTATATAATTTTTAATATATAGCATCATATAATACTGATTATCATCAATCAAAAAGGTGGAGAACGTTGAATCATGGGTTTTGATTCATGACCAAAAGCTTAAACGATTAGTGATGAGACTATACGATCAAGCGACAAAAAGAGAATAAGATATGCTAACTATTAAACTATAAAGAAGACGAGACTTCAAATCTAAGTATAGTATGATTATTTACTAAAGTTTTAGTCTTAGATATAGTTTAAAATTGTTAAAATCTATCCTCAAGTAGTTTACACATAATCAAAGTTGTTTTAAGATTCAAATTTTTAAAAAAAATAAGCAAACTGTGCACTGACAACCAGGTCAGTCGACTGACCGAAAATGGCCAGTCGACTGACCAAGTTCAGTACACAGATATGCACTGTTTTTCACTCTCTTTGAATATTTAGTAGACTGGTTGATTTTTCTCAGTCGATTGACCGACTTTAACGGCTATTTTTCCTGAAAAGACACTTCTAATCGCGAAGAGTTTCGATCCTAATTGAAGAGATATGGCTGCATCTTTTGATGGAAACTCTTTGTGAATAGTTGTAACTATTCGTTCACTATATAAACACGTTAGAATCACTTCTCATATCACCAATTTTTATTTTTATTTCTTGCTGTATTCACTACTATCTATCTCTGCAATCTATAAGAAATCACAATCTATATATTGCTTGAATCTCTAAATTAGTTAGCATACTCTTCGATTCTAAGCAATATCTTCCTTTCATATCTTCACACACACAATATTTACTTGAGGATTTGATTATAGGAAGGGTGTGCTATTAAAAGATATATCTGTATTATTCAGAACACAAGTGTGAACTGTATTGTTTACCAGTAGAAGTCTCGTTCAGTTGTTCAGGTGGTAAAATCCACTTCGGCGGTTAAAACGGAAAAAATTATGATCGGTTGCTCAGGTGTTGTATACCTATTCCTCAGGGTTAAGAGAGGGGTATATAGATTTAAATCCAAAGTGTATTCTAGACTGGACGTAGAACGAGAAGTTAGAACCAGTATAAAAAGTCCTGGTGTGCTTACTATTATCTAGATTATATCTCTACACTAATATAATACTCCATATCACGATCCTAAGTGATATCTAGCCATACAAAAGTCACTTTCATTCCTATGTGCCATCCTTTACCCAATCTCTTCCTAGGACAAAGAAGGCAGTCAAGAGAAAGTTGGAGTAATCGATTGAGGTGGAACCGCCTCTAAAAATAGCTAAAGTAGTCGACGTTCCTGATTTTGAGGAGGAGGAATCTTTGTAACAACCCGCATATTTAGCGATTGTATATTTAAATATTTTATTTAAATATGGTATCGTTAGTCGGATTTTAGTCCGAAAAGTTACTTTTTGCAAACAGTCGAATTGGGACTCGAGACCCCTTCCATTGAGTTCAAAATGTCGTTTGCAACCTTTTTGAGTATAAGCTTCGATATGTTTGGAGTAAGTTGATTTTTGCTACTTTTTCTACAGGGCTTTGGGTTTGGGTTCAGCCCATTTGCCCAATTCTGGTTATATCAACCCAACCCCTCTCCACTTCTCTTCATTCATTCCTCATTTCCTAACTCTCTCAAGCTCAAGAGAATAATGGGGGAAAAGATTAGAAATTAGAATTCCTAAGCCCTAGTTCCTTTGCAAACTCAAATTCCATCTCCAAAATCAAAGAGAAGCCATTGGTAAGCCTTCTCTTCATCTTCTCCAACTCTTTCCTTCTTCTATTTCAGAAATTTCCTAAACCTAACTTAGGAAATGTTTCTCTTTTAAGCTTAGATTCAAGCTCCTTGAGTTGGGATTGAAGAGTGGTTGATCCTCCTTTGTTTTCAAGCTTCTCCTTCCTTATTTTTGTGTAAAAAGGTGAGATTTTTATCTCACATCTATGACTATAATTATCTTTGGTTGTTAGGTATGAACTCCTAACACTTATTCATGTGCATTTGCTTTTGGTTTGGGTTGAATTGGTGAATATTACAATTTTTAGTGTTTTGGGTTCAAATCTTTAAAATCCTAACTTTGATGTTTTGATCATGTTTTGGTGATGCATCAAGGACCATATAGGGTCGGGTTGTCGATTGGCATAAATCCTTAGAGCCAATGCTCGTCCGATTGCATTTTGGAAGAGTTTGCTCTTCATTTGGATAGGCTGAAAACAGCCCAGGCATGGTCTAGTCGACTGAATTCTCTGTTTCGTCGACTAAACCTGAAAGCAGAATGTTTCCAGGCATGATTCAGTCGACTGAATTCTCTGTTTAGTCGACTGAACCTGGAAACAGATAGTTTCCAGGCAGAATTCAGTCAACTGAAATTCTCTGTTTAGTCAACTGAATTGCTGTTTAGTCAACTGAAATATCTGTTTAGTCAACTGAATTTGTTGTTTCAGCCCACTTTGCCTTTTGGGATTGAATTTCCAATTTGAATCGATTCGTGATGATCCTATTTGTTGTTATCATTTATTATGACTTTGATGACTCCTTTTTAGGGATTTTTGAATATCCATTTCGATGGATTCTTTGTCGGTTTCTTTGGATTTGATTCACGCCTTCGTATGTGGATTTTTATGATTGATTGTTTCTACAATCATTTTTATGTTTTGTCACTTTAAAATACAAAGGATTCTATACTAGTAGTAAATATTCAAACTCTTTATCAAAGATTATTTAAACTCTATTTTCAATATCAAACTCGTTTATAAAACTGTTTTCCAACCTACTAGTATATACAAACCTTTACCTCATTCATATGAGAAATCTCATTAAACGACTTAGTAAAACAAGTGGTATGAAACGCTTGCGTTTACTTCATCGGTTAATTCTTGGACTTGTTCGATTGAATCTCTTGTGACAATTTTCTAGTGAAGATCTACAATTTGTTCGTAAATATTTAAGTTAAGCTAGTGGTTATGGGACATGAAGCTAAACTCATATATTTACTAGCTTAGTGTAATTTACACTTATCGATCAATGATGATCATTTTGTGATTTAGACTAGCAGTGTGCGATGTCTCTTTGTCTGCGAGGGAAACGAAACCCCGTTTCTAGTGGAGCTTCGGCTTGGTAGGGTAGCGACCTATGGTCTTCGGACCGTTTTAGTGGAACTTCGGCTCAAAGATCTTCGGACCGTTTTAGTGGAGCTTCGGCTCAAAGGTCTTCGGGCAGTTTTTGTGGAGCTTCGGTTCAAAATTAATGGTTAGCAACCATGGAATAGCTTTCCGTTTTGTGATACACGTGTTGGTGAGTTTTTATGCTCTCGTTCTATTGACAGGCCTCTTTCCCCCTTTTTGTGATTTCTGGATTTCTATTGATCGATTTCTAGAATTTGTGTTTCATCAATTTTCGTGATTTACATTGATAAGCTTTATCATTATTTGTGCATCGGTGAATTTGTGTGTCATTAACATTTTGTGATTGGCATTGATGTAACTGTCAATATTTGTGGTTTAGTGAATAAAGCAAAGTATATGACATTCTTTTTAGTGCTTCGAGATTTCTTAAGATATTGTATGATTTTTGCTATTATTTAATGTATACTTGTCGTAGTATGACATTTTTGTTATCATACGTTTTTATCATATCTCTTCTTCTATCTCATTTTTATTTGATATTTATAGTTAGACTGATACGTTTATTATTTTCTTATTAAATAATACTCGGGTCAGACCGAGATATTACAGGTGCTTCTACTTGACTCCTTATCTGGGATTCTTATCTGACTTTTTGGCTAACTACACTAGATTAGTAGTTTTTGGTTGTTATACATTTGAGATATAGACTCCGTGATGTATAATTATTCTTTTGTCTAGCACTTGTAACTATTCTTTTGTGATATTGTGGATCTTGTTTGACCACTACTCTGATATACACTTTCATATGTAATATTCATATCTTTTTCCGCCTTTGTGATATGAATTATCTGTGACTGATTTGTGTTATGTTTATTTCTATATTTGTTTTCGAAGATATTATAGCCACTGTGTAGTAGCTTTGAGTTTGTGTCGGCATGTCGGATTTTCTCTTAAAAAGAAATGCAAGTTATATTTTATCTGGCATATCGATGCCCGCACAAAGCCATTACACGGATGGTCGCTCCTCAATAGCCTTATTCTCCACGCTAGTTGACGGCATTACCCCATAGTGTCCTTGGCTAGCGTGGGTATAGAGGTGGGGCGTCACAGCTTGGTATCAGAGCAAAACTTCGGAACAATGTAGAATAATCTAGCAAGGATCATCGTCCTAAGTCCTTCTTAGGAGTCGTGCCTTAGGATTTTATTCGAGTCATTGAACCCGTTCTATCCTAATTTTCTTTATGATTCCATGTTTTATCAATAATGACTGTTTGATATTCATTCTGAGAGCAACCTTTTTCCTCTTCTTTCTTTCTTTGTTAAAGAAGAAGAAATGGTTAGTTCTGGCAGTCCTAGCGCTGGTCAATCCAGTAGCCCTTCTCTGGATGGCGTATTCATGTCTGCCCAACAACTTTTGGATCTTATAAAGAATCAAGAGTTTATCTGTGCCTTGAGTAAGAACCCTGAAAAGATTTTACCTTTGAAACTTGAAGTTCCTTTCAATCAGCTTGTGGATATCACTCTTCGACATGAAGAGGCTGATAAAGGAATTGATGGTGATGTTGGGATTTCCAAGAAGAGGCATATTAAGTTCAAGAGCCCTAATCCGAATAAGAAATGAAGCAAACTTCTTCGGTAGCAAGGACTCTAATTCCTAATCGTGGAGAATGCTACAATTGTGGCTCTGAGGACCACTATGCAAAGGAGTGTCCAGAACCACTCTTTTGTCGTTATTGCAAAAATACATGTCATCATATTTCTGTCTGCCCCATACTTCAAAGCAAGAAGAAGGCGGAACAAGAAACTTCGGTAGCCAAGACTCCTACCCCAAGTCGTAAACAATGCTACAATTGTGGTTCCACGGACCATTATGTAATTAAGTGCCCGAAACCCCTTTATTGCCGCTATTGCAAAGGCTCAGGTCATTACTTATCTACATGTCCTAAAGTTCAAAGTAGGAGAGATGGAAAGCTAAAAGCTCCTAGTAACACTTTTCTTGGTCAAGGTATTTTCCATTCAATCCTTGATGGCATTATTGTGTTTCGTGTTCATCTTATTCGAGTTCTTGTTGATATGGGTTTATCTCATTATTATTATTTTTAAATCAAAAGAACTTGTTGAATTCTTTTTCTTTAAAACATTTTGGGCTCGATGTCTTCCTTGAGAATTGCGAATCCGGATGGTAGATCCGCAACATTCAACTTGTTTCTTTTTATTGATGTTGGAATTATTTTATGTGATTTTTCTTTCCGAACCAATTTTTTTTACTTAGGCTTCGGAATTGACTTTTTGTAAGGATTGGCTTAATTGTTGTGAAGCCCATATCCTATTTTCCATGTGGACTATTCATCCTTGACATTTTTAACCTGTTAGGCGGATTTTTGTTTTTCTTTGTGATTTTGATTCCAATTTGATGGCATCATTTTATTCTTTAACCCATCATGATGAGGAAAGTGTTATTTCTCTCATTTAAATAGTTTGTGAAACTTTCCGATATTTTTGAGTTTGTCTTAGGATTATCTCCTAAGCAATCTTTTGAGTGGTATTAAGGTTTTTTCAGCTCGACCTTGCCACCGGTTTTCATTTGCTACGAGTCGCGGAAGTTAGCATTCCACTTACCACATTCCACACTCGTTATGATTTTTATGAATGACTTATTATGTCATTCAATTTGTCCAGCGAATTTCATCCATTTTATAAATCGAGTATTCTATGAAAATTGCGATGAGACCATTCTTGTATTTATTGACTTTGGATGAAAATAGCAATTTAAAAATTTTACAAATCTTTTTCATAAGATTTATTTATAAGTATAGTTGGATTTTGTTCTTAAATGAGCAAAGAATATTCTTAAAACTTTTTAAGAGACATTTTTGTCATATAGAAGAAGATTTTATAATTGTATTGCCCATTTAGTGTTTTAAGAATTCTGGTCGGTGCGCTTGATCAACGTTATCGATAGGAATCTCCTAAACGCTTTGATGAGACAATCTGATACAACAAATTGACTTGTAAAAAATTAATTTTTTCTAGAAAGATTATTACATAAAGATAATTGTAATTTTTAAAGTTTTAGCTTTTCGGAAAAGAAGCTCGTTTAGAAGAACTCTTTTCCAACACTCTTATTCTTGTGATTCCCAAAGGGAACCAAGACTTTATTGTTTGTACCGATACTAGTTGTATTGGTTAGGTGTCGTTCTCTTGCAGAAGAGAATGTGCTATCACTTTTGTTTCTAAGTAATTTAAGCCGATCGAGACTAGGTATGTCACTCATGATCTAGTGCTCGCGGCTATTGTTGTCACTTTTAGAGTTTGGCATCATCATTTATTTTTGGGGCAGAAATTCGTTCTCCACTCCAATCATAAATCTTTGAAATGTTTGTTTTCTCATAAGGAACTTAATGTTGGCTCGAGTTCCTTGCATCTTATGATCTTGATATTCTTTGTATTCTCCCGAAAAGGGAAATCGCGTTGCCGATGCACTTAGTCATAAGCAACATGCGTATGTTTCTATGATGATATTCGAGTGAAATGATCTCGAGACTTTATCCACTTGTGAGATTCGAGATCGTGGATCCAATTTATGTTCATCTCTTGCTTTATGTAGCCTTGAAGCTCATCCTTCTCTTTTAGACCGCATTCTTGAAGCCCAAAGGTTAGATCCCGAATTGGCTCTTCTTGGCCAAAATTGTAGGGATAAAATTGATGTTGAATGTATGAAAGACTTTGATATTGATTCTCGTGGCGGTATTCGAAAATTGGTTGACTTATCGTGCCAAATATTGGTGATCTTCGAAAAGACATTTTAGAAGATTCCCATTGTTCTAAATTTACCGTTCATCCCGGTAGTAGTAAAATGTACGCGGATATGAAGCGACTTTATTATTGGAAGGGGATGAAATTTGATATCGCTAACTTCGTTAAGCATTGCATGACTTGCCAACTCATTAAGGCCGAGCATCAAGGGCCTGGTGGGTTATTGCAACCTTTAGATATTCCAATTTGGAAGTGGGATCAAATTTCCATGGATTTTATAGATGGCCTTCCCGTTCTCATTCGGGTCATGATAGCATATGGGTGATAGTTGATAGACTAACAAAATCCGCATAATTTATTCCCGTTCGGTCTAACCGGACCATTCCTCTTTTGGCCAAACTCTTTATTAAAGAAATTGTTAAATTGCATGGAGTTCCTACTTCTATTGTTAGTGATCGTGATCCATTGTTTACTAGTGGATTTTGGAAGAGTCTTCAAAAAGCTTTGGGAACGAAGCTTCATTTTAGCACTGCTTATCATCCTCGGTCCGGTGGACAAACCGAGCGTGTGAATCAAACTCTTGAAGATCTTCTTCGTGCATGTGTTCTTGATTTTGGTGGAAGTTGGGAAGATCATATCTCACTTGTTAAATTTTCCTATAATAATAGCGTCCAATCTAGTATTGATATGGCACCTTTTGAGGCACTGTATGGAAGACCCTACCGATCTCCTTCTTGTTGGCTTGAGGTCGGTGAGAAGCTGGTTTTAGGTCCAGACTTTATTCGTGATTCTACAGAAAAGATTGACCTTATTCGTCATAGGATGAAAGAAGCCCAAAGTAGACAAAAATCCTATGCCGATAACCGAAGAAGGAAATTAGAATTTTCTGTGGGAGATTTTGTGTTTATTCGTGTTTCGCCGATGAAGGATGTTGTGCATTTCAGTCGATCGAGAAAATTAGCACCTCGATATATTGGTCCATTTCCTATCACCGAACGCATTGGTTCCATGGCTTATCGCCTCTCATTACCAGCTCAATTTTCTGCTATTCATGACGATTTCCATGTCTTTTATCTACGGAAATATCTTAGGGATTCCGATTTTATTCTTGAGCCCGGTGTTATTGAAGAATTGAAGTTTCGCCTATTTGACTTTTGAGCAACATTTTATTCGCACCATTGCTTCGGAGGTTGAGCGCCTTCGAAATAAAGATGTTTTTCTTGTGAAAGTTCAATGGTTCTCAAATCCCAACGATTGCTCTTGCAAAATCTAGAGAATTCATCGAGCGAACTCATCCGGGTTTACTCTTTCGTGCTCTTTATGGTGAACTTCTTATTTCAAATTTTCTTTTGTGTTGATATGCTTTTATGGTTGTTACTATTTATTTTCTTCTTAAGTATTGCGAGGACGCAATTTCTTTAAGGAGGGGAGTCTGTAACAACCCGCATATTTAGTGATTGTATATTTAAATATTTTATTTAAATATGGTATCGTTAGTCGGATTTTAGTCCGAAAAGTTACTTTTTGCAAACAGTCAAATTGGGACTCGAGACCCCTTCCATTGAGTTCAAAATGTCGTTTGCAACCTTTTTGAGTATAAGCTTCGATATGTTTGGAGTAAGTTGATTTTTGCTATTTTTTCTATAGGGCTTTGGGTTTGGGTTCAGCCCATTTGGCCAATTCTGGTTATATCAACCCAACCCCTCTCCACTTCTCTTCATTCATTCCTCATTTCCTAACTCTCTCAAGCTTAAGAGAATAATGGGGGAAAAGATTGGAAATTAGAATTCCTAAGCCCTAGTTCCTTTGCACACTCAAATTCTTGCTCCAAAATCAAAGAGAAGCCATTGGTAAGCGTTCTCTTCATCTTCTCCAACTCTTTCCTTCTTCTATTTCAGAAATTTCCTAAATCTAACTTAGGAAATGTTTCTCTTTTAAGCTTAGATTCAAGCTCCTTGAGTTGGGATTGAAGAGTGGTTGATCCTCCTTTGTTTTCAAGCTTCTCCTTCCTTATTTTTGTGTAAAAAGGTGAGATTTTTATCTCACGTCTATGACTATAATTATCTTTGGTTGTTAGGTATGAATTCCTAACACTTATTCATGTGCATTTGCTTTTGGTTTGGGTTGAATTGGTGAATATTCCAATTTTTAGTGTTTTGGGTTCAAATCTTTAAAATCCTAACTTTGATGTTTTTATCATGTATTGGTGATGCATCAAGGAGCATATAGGGCCGGGTTGTCGATTGGCATAAACCCTTAGAGGCAATGCTCGTCCGGTTGCAATTTGGAAGAGTTTGCTCTTCATTTGGATAGGCTGAAAAACAGCCCAGGCATGGTTTAGTCGACTGAATTCTCTGTTTAGTCGACTGAACCTGGAAACAGAATGTTTCCAGGCATGATTCAGTTGAATGAATTCTCTGTTTAGTCGACTGAACCTAGAAACAGAAAGTTTCCAGGCAGAATTCAGTCAACTGAAATTCTCTGTTTAGTCAACTGAATTTGCTGTTTAGTCAACTGAAATCTCTGTTTAGTCAACAGAATTTGTTGTTTCAGCCCACTTTGCCTTTTGAGATTGAATTTCCAATTTGAATCGATTCATGATGATCCTATTTGTCGTTATCATTTATTACGACTTTGATGACTCCTTTTTAGGGATTTTTGAATATCCATTTCGATGAATTCTTTATCGGTTTCTTTGGATTTGATTCACGCCTTCGTATGTGGATTTTTATGATTGATTGTTTCTTCAATCATTTATGTTTTTTCACTTTAAAATACAAAGGATTCTATATTAGTAGTAAATATTCAAACTCTTTATCAAAGATTATTTAAACTCTATTTTCAATATCAAACTCGTTTATAAAACCGTTTTCCAACCTACTAGTATATACAAACCTTTACCTCACTCGTATGAGAAATCTAATTAAACGACTTAGTAAAACAAGTGGTATGAAACGCTTGCGTTTACTTCGTCGGTTAATTCTTGGACTTGTTCGATTGAATCTCTTGTGACAATTTTTTAGTGGAGATCTACAATTTGTTCGTAAATATTTAGGTTAAGCTAATGGTTATGGGACATGAAGCTAAACTCATATATTTACTAGCATAGTGTAATTTACACTTATCGATCAACGATGATCATTTTGTGATTTAGACTAGCAGTGTGCGATGTCTCTTTGTCTGCGAGGGAAACTAAACCCCGTTTCTAGTGGAGCTTCGGCTTGGTGGGGTAGCGACTCATGGTCATCGGACCGTTTTAGTGGAACTTCGGCTCAAAGGTCTTTGGACCGTTTTAGTGGAGCTTCGGCTCAAAGGTCTTTGGGCCGTTTTTGTGGAGCTTCGGTTCAAAATTAATGGTTAGCAACCATGAAATAGCTTTCCGTTTTGTGATACACGTGTTGGTGAGTTTTTATGCTCCCGTTCTAGTGACAGGCCTCTTTCCCCCTTTTTGTGATTTCTAGATTTCTATTGATCGTTTTCTAGAATTTGTGTTTCACCAATTTTCGTGATTTACATTGATAAGCTTTATCATTATTTGTGCATCGGTGAATTTGTGTGTCATTAACATTTTGTGATTGGCATTGATGTAACTGTCAATATTTGTGGTTTAGTGAATAAAGCAAAGTATATGACATTCTTTTTAGTGCTTCGAGATTTCTTAAGATATTGTATGATTTTTGTTATTATTTAATGTATACTTGTCGTAGTATGACATTTTTGTTATCATACATTTTTATCATATCTCTTCTTCTATCTCATTTTTATTTGATATTTATAGTTAGACTAATCCGTTTATTATTTTCTTATTAAATAATACTCGGGTCAGACCGAGATATTATAGGTGCTTCTACTTGGTTCCTTATCTGGGATTCTTATCTGACTTTTTGTCTAACTACACTAGATTAGTAGTTTTTGTTTGTTATACATTTGAGATATAGACTCCATGATGTATAATTATTCTTTTGTCTAGCACTTGTAACTATTCTTTTGTGATATTGTGGATCTTGTTTGACCACTACTCTGATATACACTTTCATGTGTAATATTCATATCTTTTTCCGCCTTTGTGATATGAATTATCTGTGACTGATTTGTGTTATGTTTATTTCTATATTTGTTTTCGAAGATATTATAGCCACTGTGTAGTATCTTTGAGTTTGTGTCGGCATGTCGGATTTCCTCTTGAAAAGAAATGCAAGTTATATTTTATCTGGCATATCGATGCTCGCACAAAGCCATTACACGGATGGTCGCTCCTCAACAGCCTTATTCTCCGCGCTAGTTGACGGCATTACCCCGTAGTGTCCTTGACTAGCGTGGATATAGAGGTGGGGCGTCACAATCTTTATCTCTTGATAAAACTTCGAAGTGTCTGATTATTGAAGCTCCTCAAATAAATCCAAAAAGACTCCTGCTGTAGTTGATCTTCTCTCTCGCATCATTGTTTCAAGCTTTCCAGGCGCACTTGAGTAGATGCAAAAAGATTTGGAGATGACCTCGCTCAAAAGCGCATTCCTCTAAGGCCAACATCTCATCCTCCCTTCATTAACTTTGAAGAGATAGTCCAGTCTGTCTTAAACTCTACATCCTTTTCTTGCATCCACTCGCCTTCCTCCGTTTCTAATTTGGCGGCTCACTATCGTTCTCTAATAGAACCACAACTCTTGGTAAGCTTCTTTTCACTTGACTTTATCATTGCTGTTATTCTCTAAATTTCTAACTTGTGTTGTATTTCTCCTTTCAGATTTTGAGGAATTGGTTATCCTTGCATGAGCAAGCATCCAAATCTTTTGCTGAATCCACCAAGTTTCAGGAAGAAATTTCTGCCTTAAAGAATCAAGTCTCTTCCTTATCCCAAGAAAAATATGAAGCTACATCCGAACTGGAGCGATTGAGAGCTTCTCTTGCCCAGTTGAAATCCACTATTTTACAGGAAAGGAAAGTTCGAAAAATCACCGACGACGAAAATTTGGCAGTGGAAATAACCATAAAAGAGTCTGACAAGAAGAAGGTTCTAATGGCAGTAAAGAATTCCACTTCGGAAGAAAAGTTGGAGAAAAACAAGGCTTCTCTGAAACTGGTAGTCAATACCATTTCAGATGTGAAACAACGGGTGTCTCAGTTTCTCGATACCATAATTGATGAGATCATGAAGAACAATTTCGAAGATGCTCTGATGCTTGTTTACGCTAACAACATTAACAAATGCCCTGTGCTAAGCTTTCCTTCACTCGACTCTACCATCGTTGATATTGTTATAAGCAAGATTAATCAATGAAGAAGGGAATTGAGGTGGCTCAAGAGGAGGAGATTGATGCCTCCAAGGTTCTTTCTTTTGAAGTCCCTTCCTTCGAAGTTGAATTTGACTCAGAAGATGAAGGTAACGAAGATGATGCCGTTGAAGGAGAGGGAGAGATAACGATGATGATTATGACTATGACAATGATGACGATATGGATGAAAACACCAACGGCAGACAAGGATCAGGTGGCAATGGTGGTGGCCATACTGAAGCTTCTAAGAAAGATAGGGACGATAATGTGAAGTCTACTCAAAAAGATTTGTCTCCTCACAAAATGATTTCGCTCAAGTCTCCCGCACCTTCTGGCACATAAGAAGAGTCAACTCCTATTTATACCGAAGAGCTATAAGAATGGGAGCAGGCTTCTCAAGCACCGATCCTAGTATCTCAGGTATGGGATTCTTTGTTTATACACCTTTCACTTCGGAGACTATAATAGTGTAAATCTTTTATTTAGATAAGGAAGAAGTCTGTCCACCCTTATAAAACTAAGCTTGAGAGAAAACAAGAAGAGAAAAATATTCTATATATGGAGTTAGACAGGCAGTTTAAGGAGCATAACATTCTTTCTGATAAATACAATAGACTCAATAGAAGTGTGTTAGTTTTAGCCCCCTTTAACCATCAAGAAGCTGCCCCTGGGCTAAGGAGAGTGCACCTTCGCTACGATACTCTCTTGAAGGAGAACCGGATGTTAATTACCTTGTTCTAGATGTTGATTAAGGAAAGGGATATTTTAGTTAACTTCTTATATAAGGCCTATTGTAGACACCCCATTGTTGACTTTTCATATTTAGGTGAATTTAGTTGGGGTCGACTTAGGCATTGTCATAAGAGATACTTGGACGAATTCGGATCTGACCCGCATCTCGGAGCTTGTTGGAACTTACCATGAGTCAGATCCATTCCCCAAGATCTACCTCTTGAAAAACTTAAGTATTATAAGAACAAATTTTTTTCTGAATTATTTACTGATTCAATTTTGTATGAACTGGATGAATGATCGTGAACGTGTAATAATATATTGATTTGTAAATATTTGTTTAGTATTGCATTTTACACTTAGCTACATTTTATTATGTTATATAGAGAGAATGTTCTTTAAGCAACCTTGTCTCTAAAGATTACCTAAGTCAATACGTAAAATTGAGAAGATTTTATCTCGAAAAGGCACTAATTTTAAAATCTTTAAAATTGGCAAGATATTGTTTTCTTAGGGATTTACAATGACTTTACATGGAACATCCTCGTCTCTGCTTTGACTTCCTTGGTGAAAAAAAAGAAAATACTTAAAGAGATTCAAACATTCCACACCAAACTAATATATGGATGTGACAGTCCCCCAGCCGGAGAGTGGGATTACATTAAATATCCATTGGTTGTTACTCCAGAAGGAGTCAATATTCCTTTTGACTAGACTGTTATCCTCTTTGTAACCTTATTAAATATAGTTAGAAATGTAGTTTATCAACTTTAGTTGTAGAGTAAATATTCAGTTGTACTCTTTCAGTTTCTTTTTCATCTAAGTTGTAATTTTTCATCATAAAAATAAAAAGATTTATCATTCTAGTTTTGACTTCATTCTGTTTCTTTTTATTTAAATAGGAGTTACAGTTATCTACAGCTCCTCTCCCACTTGATTCAGCATCACGCTTTGTTAATCTTAGAAATAAGCTGTTAATAGAACTATAAAAAAGTAAACTCCTTGAAGACACCTTACTTCCTTTCTTTTATGGCAATACAGAAGCTTTAAAATGGCACAAAAGGTTCTTACTTTAGAAAATGATCGTCAGAAATCTTAAGGATCAAATTTCCAGTTTAGAAGCTGATGTCAATAGTAAAGTGAAATGATTTCCGCTTTAAAGCATCAAGTTAAGGCGAATCCTTCAATTGACTTTGACACAAAGAGGTCCTCTGCATCACAATTCGTTACATTGTAGATCCTTCAGTTGCTGAGAGCCTAAACAAAGCTACCAAGATTTATGATAGATTTATATTCATGAAATGCATATACTTATTTTATATATTTGTAAATAATTTCATAATTTGTATAAATCATGTAAATTTTGTAAATATCACCTTATTTGTGATCCTTTTCTATAATGTTATTTATGAAGCACTTGTCTGATAGCTTATACCATAACTTCTATGTTTGTTGAATCTTTCATTCTTCTTTGTTGTTTTGATCCTCCTAAAAAGTATGAAATAAACTATATTTCTTATTGTTAGCTAGAAATTTTTGTATAAGTCTATGCATATCATTTGTGAAGATCAACATATCATCATGTTAATTATATGTAAAGTAGTTTATATTTGATCAAATATCTAAATCTCATTTTGGTTCATGATAAGAAATTTTAACCATATTGCTGGAATATCCAAGTTTGTCGATAGAAAACCCTGTCCCAAAACAGGGGTTTAAATATTAGAGAGTCATCCTCTGGAGGTAGTTAATAAAGTGCTAATATGAAACAGATCTAGAATTCATTATCTGAAAATTTGTAATAGAAATCCAATGACCCATACTCAGGTGTTAATGAGATTTGAAAACTTAGAATTCCATAACCCAGATTCGGGTACTAACGAAAACTTGTTATAATAATCTTCTTGAGAAAACGTCTTTGACCTAGATTTGGGCATTAGTAGTGGACAATTAGAAATCCATAATGAAATCTCAATCCCAATTATGGCGTTTTTTAGTTTAAGCCTTGAAACCCAAATTTGGGTATGATAAAGACCGTAAGCGACTGATAAAGACCTAAAACCTAGATTGGGGTATTAATAGATGAAATCCGGAAATGAGAAACCTGAAACCCAGATTCGGGTATTTAATAGGCAGAGTTCTGCTTTACTCCTTAGATTATGTCTTCTTAAACATGCATAAACCCTTTAGGGCTTGTATATCTGATTGGCTGCTTCTCAAGCCTAGATGACTTAGTCCATAATCTAGTGTGCAACTTCTTGGGCCTGGACATCTTAGTCCATTGGTGATTTACCGCGCCTCGGGTTTGGACATCTTAATCTTGCTTGCGCCAAAATTGGTCACAAACCCCAAATACCGTGAAGCACCAATGTGCGAGCACAAATCAGTGATATTCAAGCATAAATATCAGATCTCAGCAAATATCAAACAGCAATTCAAAAATAACGAACAAAGACACAAGATTTATAGTGGTTCGGCTATCTCCGGCCTACGTCCACCTCAAAGTTTTATCCTTTTATTGCTTATCCTTACTGGTTACAGATGATTACAGCAGTAATAATGAAGAATTTCGAGTACAATAGTTGTATTGAAGTGTAGAAATGAATCAGGCAGAGTCTGGACGTCCAATGGCCAAAAGATCCTTTTTCTGTAGGCTTTAGGAGGCTATTTATAGGCGTAGGAGGCTGAGATTGCACTCAAACTTCGGGAGACTTCTTCTGGCACGTGAGTGGGCCCACGCGACCGACCCCACCAAGTTTCGACTCGATCTATGATCGATACGAATTGACTTCGTATCCATCAAGAATTGGTCTAATCGATATGAAACTTGGTAGGAACATTCTTTACCTTGTATGCAAGCTGCAGTGAAAATTTCGTTGCATTTGGATCAGCGGTTTGGGAGATATGATCGATACGAATTTGGGTTTCCGTTGGCTGTCGTCTTCGAATCCATCCGTTCGAATCCATCACTTTCGACTCGATGGAGGCACGTGCGCATCGATGACGTGGCGCTACTTCCAAGGCTTGATCCACTCTTCTTGCCGCTTTGACCGCTTCCTTCCTGGAGACGTGGGCTTGCATCCATGTTTTATGCTTCGTCCATATCCATAACTTCACAACGGCACGCTTGCATCCATCAACTTGTGCTTCTCTTCGCATCGATTCCGGGAGTACGCTTCGCATCGATCATTCACGAATTGATCGATACGAAACGACCATGGGGGTTATCGATACGAAGTGGTTGTGAGGATGGAAGCTCATCCTTGGGATGGATACGAACAAGACCGTACCTAATGGATGCGAACAAAGCCTTACCTGATGGATACAGACAAAGTTATACCTAATGGATACGAAAGTGCCAAAACCCTTCTGCCATCGATACGAAGGTATCGATTCGAGACATGTCGCCCCCTTTCCATCCCGACCGATACGAAACCATTGAGTCGTGCCCATGATGGTCGATATGAATAGTATCGATTCGAAGCCCTTCACCCTGCTCTGCCTTTGATCGATGCGAACCATATCGAGTCGACCCAAAACCGATCGATACGAAGCCAATCGGTACGAAACACAAACTACCTGATCGATACGAAACGTATCGATATGAACCATCCCTGCTGATCGATGCGAAACGCATCGATACGAACCGTGCCTTGCACACCGATGGATATGAACAGCATATTCTTCCTACCTTGCATCGATCATATCTCCTTCATACGAACTCCGATTAACCTGAAATTTGAAACATAGTCTCTTCCAGTCCTTATCATCATCTCCAATCAATTTCGTCCCGATTGGAGCTCAACCAAATTTTGATGACATCGATTGCAGCCTTGATTCCAATCGATCTCCAATCCCAATATCCATCATTCCTTGCCAATTTGTTGATATTCCAGCCTTGACCAAAAGGTGGGATAACATTTGCCCCCCAAAACATGCCTCGTGGTAAGAAGGCGTGTTTTGAATAGTTCCGAATCCGACATCCGAAGCCCATAGCCAATTCCAATTCCATACGAACTCGATAACCGAGTCCTAAACCATCCTTATCCAATAGCCAATAACCGAATCCAGGACCTCTCTGGGTCGATATCCAGATCCATAACCTCTCTGGGCTCTTGCCAAGCGTAATCCACACTTGACGACCGTGGTCCAGTGTCCCTGAACGTTGTACAATGGCATGGCTTAAGCCCTAAGCCGAATCCTGGTCTCTCCGGACCCTTGTTGAGCATAATCCATACTCAACGATCTGAAACAATAATCAATAATATGGGGCCTAAGTCCTAGGCCGAATCCTGGTCTCTCCGGACCCTTGCTAAGCATAGTCTATACTCAGCAACCTGAAAATAACAATTGATAATACGGGGCCTAAGTCCTAGGCCGAATCCTGGTCTCTCCAGACCCTTATCGAGCATAGTCCATACTCGACGACCTGAATGAGTCAATTTACCGCGTTCGGGCTAAGCGACTCACCCCTTGCCAGGCATAATCCATACCTGACGACCTTTTATCAAAAATCGGATAAAAATCCAATCAAAATCCAATCCAAAATCCAAATCCAAAATCCAAATCAAAACCAGAAAATCAGAAATCCAAACCAGCGTCCAAAACCAAAAACAATCATCCAAAGGAAAATCCAAATCAGAAAGCAAACAAAACTAGGAGTTCAATCCAAACTCCAAAACCAAACCAGAAAAATCAAGTGTCCAATCCAAAACAAAAAACAAATTTCACAAATCATAGCATTGCGGTTTATCATCATTCAAAGCATGCCTAGGGGCAATCTCCGTCCCCGTACATGTGTAAATTACTTTGCCGTTTGCCAGTAGCTCGTTACTTATTTCATATTATCCTGGTCAATGGATAATCAATCGACCATCATTCCTGGGCCTCACATCGTCATGGTGTGAGGTAGATGGTGGTTGTTCCTGTTCCACCGCTGCATTCCGAGTTACGACATATTGTGGCAACTGTCCATTTCTTACATGCTCCTCGATTATATCCTTCAAGTGCCTGCAGCTGTTGGTATCATGTCCATCTAAATCATGGAAGAGACAGTGCCTTCCTGACGTCCTCTCCCGTTCTGATGGTTCTCTCCTAGCCGGCCTTCGGTAGGGAAGGCGATTCCAAGTATCCAGGTATATCCTCTCCAGCGTCTCGTTCAATCCTGTGTACGTAGAAAACTTTGGATCCTTCCATTGCTTCCTATTTTTTCTAGAATCATCATCCAACTTCCTTTTTCCTTTGTCTTTATCCGAACCTTTGCTGGATGGTCCTCCACCCTCAGTTGCATTTACCTCCTTCAACTTTAAATCCATACTTGCATCTTCTTGTCGAAGGAACCTTTCGGCTTCGTGAAAGAATTCCTCGAGATCCTGTGGGGGATTTCGTATCAAAGATACCTTAAAGTCCGAATCCTCTCTGATTCCTAATACTGCCGCCATCAAAACCATCGATGGATCCGGCCGATCCACCGAAGCAACCGCCGCATTGAATCGGGTTAGAAAAGCCCTAAGTGATTCATCCATCCTTTTTCTTTACCGATGTCAATGTCATTACATTCTTCGGCCTCTTGATATGAACCCGAAACTGTCCTAAAAACCTATCCACCAATTCCCTCCAAGTTCTGATAGATCCTTCTCCCAGCTGCCTAAACCACATTGCAGCTAAGTCTGTCAAATACAAAGGGAAGCATCGGGCCATTACTTCCTCCGATGCCCCCAACACCTCCATGTGTCTGGTGTACCTCATCAAGTGATCACTTGGGTCTGCCTTGCCATCATATACCTCCACGCTAGGTAATTTAAACTTAGATGGATTCTGAGCCATCCTTATTTCCCGAGCGAAGGGACTCCTGTTCACCCCTTCCAAGTCTCTATTGGTCAAGTCAGCTCGCACAATTTTTCTAATTATCTCTACCAGTCCAGCGTTGTCTGTCAGGGGTTGCCCTCGAGGGAACTCCGGCACATATTCTTCATATGGCTCAGCAACGTTGGCTCTAGCCTGTTGAACTCCTTCCAAAGGTCCTCCTGTGTTGGATCCTGCGGGCCTGCCCCCAAACCCTTGTTGATTGCCTTCCGGTTCTGTGTTCTGTCCTTCATTGGGTTCCATAACCCTTGCTCCTTGTCCTGCGTCCACAGCCGCTGTAGCTGTTCCTAAGTTCTGCGTCCCTACAGCTCTCATCCGCTTAAAGAAAGTTTGCATCATTTCCTATTGATTCTTCAACAACCTCTCTTGCAGTGAATTTGTTATAGCTTCCATTTCGTCTCTGGTGATGTAGATGGAAGCTTGCCCTTCTCCAGCTCTGGAGGATGCTTCCAGGCTTCCTCCTTGTTGGCTTCTCTCAGCCCTTTGCCTTATACTATTTTGCCTAGTCATTGTCTTCAAGTTAAAACTCCTCAAACTCTTCAAATCTGAACTTCAAATCCGATATAGTGGGTGCTAGTTGTTCTCAGTGAAAGCACCAAAGTGTTTGCGCCAAAATTGGTCACAAACCCCTAATACCGTGAAAGCACTAGTGTGCGAGCATAAATCAGTGATATTCAAGCACAAATATAAGATCTCAACAAATATCAAACAACAATTCAGAAATAATGAACAAAGACACAAGATTTATAGTGGTTCGGCTTTCTCCGGCCTACGTCCACTTCAAAGTTTTATCCTTTTATTGATTATCCTTGCTGGTTACAGATGATTACAGCAGTAATAATGAAGAATTTCGAGTACAATAGTTGTATTGAAGTGTAGAAATGAATCAGGCAGAGTCTGGACGTCCAATGGCCAAAAGATCCTTTTTCTGTAGGCTTCAAGAGGCTATTTATAGGCGTAGGAGGCTGAGATTGCACTCAAACTTCGGGAGACTTCTTCTGGCACGTGAGTGGGCCCACGCGACCGACCCCACCAAGTTTCGACTCGATCTGTGATCGATACAAATTGACTTCGTATCCATCAAGAATTGATCCAATCGATATGAAACTAGGCAGGAACATTCTTTACCTTGTATGCAAGCTGCTGTGAAAATTTCATTGCATTTGGATCAACGGTTTGGGAGATATGATCGATACGAATTTGGGTTTTCCATTGGCTGTCGTCTTCGAATCCATCCGTTCGAATCCATCACTTTCGACTGGATGGAGGCACGTGCGCACCGATGACGTGGCGCTACTTTCAAGGCTTGATCCACTCTTCTTGCCGCTTTGACCGCTTCCTTTTTGGAGACGTGGGCTTGCATCCATGTTTTATGCTTCGTCCATATCCATAACTTCACAACGGCATGCTCGCATCCATCAACTTGTGCTTCTCTGCGCATAGATTCCGGGAGTACGCTTCACATCAATCATTCACGAATTGATCGGTACGAAACGACCATGGGGGTTATCGATACGAAGTGGTTGTGAGGATGAAAGCTCATCCTTGGGATGGATACGAACAAGACCGTACCTAATGGATGCGAACAAAGCCTTACCTGATGGATACGAACAAAGTTATACCTGATGGATATGAAAGTGCCAAAACCCTTCTGCCATCGATACGAAGGTATCTATTCGAGACATGCCGCCCCCTTTCCATCCTGACCGATACGAAACCATTGAGTCGTGCCCATGATGGTCGATACGAACAGTGTCGATTTGAAGCCCTTCACCCTGCCCTGCCTTTGATCGACGCGAACCCTATCGAGTCGACCCAAAACCGATCGAGTCGACCCAAAACCGATCGATATGAAGCCGATCGGTACGGAACACAAACTACCTGATCGATACAAAACGTATCGATACGAACCATCCTTGCTGATCGATGCGAAACGCATCGATACGAACCATGCCTTGCACACCGATGGATACGAACAACATGTTCTTCCTACCTTGCATCGATCATATCTCCTTCATACGAACTCCAATTAACCTGAAATTTGAAACATAGTCTCTTCCAGTCCTTATCATCATCTCCAATCAATTTTGTTCCAATCGGAGCTCAGTCAAATTTTGATGACATCGATTGCGGCCTTGATTCCAATCAATCTCCAATCCCATTATCCATCATTCCTTGCCAATTTGTTGATATTCCAGCCTTGACCAAAAGGTGGGATAACAAATCCATTATTTGATGAGCCTCTTCTTGGGCTTGGACATCTTAGTCCATTGTTGAATATTGCTCTTGATTAGCTCATCTTGGAGGCTGGAACCAAGGACTTTCCCAACCTCCCTCCAGGAGGCAACTTGACCTGGCCAGAGGTGTGGCCAAAGGCTTGACCGGTGCTTTAACCTGGCCATAGCGTGGTGCGGATAAAGGCGTACTCCAACCTCCCTCTAGGAGGAACCCGGCCCTGGCTATATCATGGCGCAGACATGGGCTTGTTCGATGCTTTATCCTAGCCATAGCATGGCGCGGATAAAGCTTACTCCATTCCCTTTAGGAGGTGCCTTGACCTGATCAGAGGCATGGGCAAGGGCTTGTCCAGTGCTTTATCATGATCATAGCATGGCACAGATAAAAGCTTACTCTGACCTCCTCTATGACGTGCTCTGCCTTGGCCAACTCGACGTGGACAGACGCTTTCTACCTTCCTAGTTAGTATCCAAATAAGAGGAGCATTTCACTCCAACCATGTAGATTCTCTTTAGAAAAAAAGCTATTTATTGATCTCATTCAGTATTTCTTTACAAATTTGTTAATCTTTCCTTGATGGAAGAAGTTGATTATCATCCCCTTTAGGGCCCTGCAGTGATTAGTCTTATGTCCATTCATCATGTGATAATGGCAGTAGGAACCCCTTAAATTCCTTCCATATTGTGGCTTCTTTTTCTATGATGGACAACAATTGAGCTCATCCTTGGTTAACAAGTAGACGTTCTCTATGGATGTTGTTAAATTGCATTCTTTAGGAAATCTAGACTTGAAACTTGTCTCTTGAGGATGACTTTTTGATTTCTTATTTCTTGGCCTTGTAGTTTCACATTCCTCGATTGCTATCCTTTTCATCACCATTTGGAGTTCTTGTATTTGAAGTGTTTCTGTTGTAGCTCATTGCCATTTATGTGCAAAGGCATTATAATCAGCCATTACCTCTTCTTCAAAGATTGTGCCTTTGGAATAATGTTGAATAGTTATCCTCATTTGACTAAACAAATTATCACTTCAACTTTTCCTTTTTCCTAAGGCATAAATAGGGGTGGGCGGATATGAAAGGGGTTCAAGATCGATTTCTCTGGATCATATGATTCCACTTTTTTCTTGTTTATAATTCTTAGAGCTTCTAATCTTAGCCTTTTCTCTTTATATTGGTTGGAATCCTTGATGGTTCTTGGGAAGAATCCTATCAAATGTTGTTTGGAAGATTCTTGCTCATATCTTTTGATTCTTCTAGCCATGATGGTGTTGGATCAAATTAGATAAGCTCGAAATTGGGTTGGGTTAGGTTAGAGACAAGTGGTGTTGGGTGTTCCACCAAGTCGAAGGTTTAGGCCCCCTTCTAGCGCCAAAATCTTAACAAGAAAGCTTGTCAACACCCCCGAAGTAGAATTAAAGGGCTAGGTTATTCCCTTTTGGTTTCCTTTAAGTAAGTCGAGAAGAATTGGATGTGTTTGTTCCCTTTGTCTACCCTTTCGAACAGGTTGCTGTAGTGAAAGCTTGTTTAGATCAAATTTTTGACCCAGTCCAAATGATCAATTCCTTTTCTTATCAGCCTTTTGAACTTGCTGAGATGGTATGGTAACCCCTTCGAAAGCCTTCCTTTTAGAAGCGGTCGCAGAACATAAAAGGATTACTCTAAGAATCCAAGGTTAAAATTTGACTTGGTGGGTTTTGACCCCATCGAAGGCTAAAGTAGTTTAGTAGTTATGGCTTCAGTCAGGAATCTGAGATCAGGGTGTCAACCCTATGAAAGTAGTAGTCTTTTATGTCTTGGGATTGGGTTGGAAATTTAATGTTAAAGTGAATTTGTATTAGTTTCGACCTTGTCGAAAGTGGAAATCTAATGAAAGGTGGATTGGAGTCTTTAACTGGTATTACTTGACAATATGAGGGCTTCGACTTAGTCGGAAGAGACCTTTCAATATGGTTGTCAATTGTAACACAAGATTAAACCTGATGAAAGCTTGTGAGACAATTAAGTAATTAAGAATATATGAAGACTTCCCTTTCTCAACTCAAAAAAGATTTTATTGATCAATTTTCCCTGATTCAATTTACAAGTTAAGGTTTACAGCTTTTAGAACTAAGAAAATACAAGTTTAGAATGATTGAGTTCAAATCCTCTAAAGAAGACCCCTTGGGTCTTATTTATAGATGCGGATCAACACCTTCCAATCCCAATGCTTTCAACTTGGTCGAAAGGTGGCAACTAGTGGTTTTGAAAGTGTTACAATATTGGTGGTTTCGACTCTATTAGTCGCATCTGAACTTTTGCTGGCGACTTGATGCGAAACCTCCCTAGATAATAATGGCATCGACTGGTTTGAAAGGCTTAGTTTGGCTTTCAAAAGGGTTGCTCTGGTTATTGCCTGCTATTGAGTGGTTTGAGTGTAGCCGAAAACCCTTGGTTTTGAAAGGTTTGGCGCGTATACAAAGGGTTTCCGTTCCTTGTCCTCGAAAGGTGTGGCTTCAACTCATTCGAAAGGTCTTCATGCATATGGAATCGTCTGCTTTGAAAGGTGGTCCCTGAAGCAGAAGGGTACTCTCGACCCCGTAGCCCCTTCCGAAAGGTTGAGAATGTTCCAGACCTTGTCTATTGTATTCTTTCGAACCGATCGAAAGGCTATAAAGCTTTTGGACTTGTGCTATAGCATTCCTTTGACTCCTTTGAAAGGTCTAGCTGGAGCCTTTTCCTCTTGTTCTTCCTTGTCATTTGCTCAAACCGGTTTCGACTTAGTCGAAAGGAATGTTATGTAGTAATAGGATCCATAACTCTATTTTGGGGAAGGGCAGAATAACCAGCTAGGTTGACCCAACAATGAATATAAATTGAATTAACTCCTGAATGAGTAGAATTGCATCCAGAAGATCTGATAGACTAGAATTCCGGATACTTAAATATTGATTAAAGAGGTTGTCGGGTAGATAGGTTCATGGTATACCCATGAAAACTATGTTTAGGAAAAGTTATTGGCAGATGCTAATAGGTTCATAGGAAAACCATAAAAACTATGACAAAAAGAGAATTGACAGAGGCCAATAGTTTGTAGTGAACCTATGAAAACTATATCCGAATTAAATTATTGACAGATGACAACAGGTCCCCAGTAAACCCATTAAAACTAGGATAAGGGGGAAGTTATTGGAGATACCAATAGGTTAAGGGAGAACTCATGAAACAATGAAGTTATTGGCATGGGCTAATAGGTTCTTAGTGATCCCACGAAAACTATGAAACTGGGCAGGGAGTCCATAAGTATTAAATAGGTTATTAGTCAACCCATGACCCTAGAAAATATAACTGAGACAGAAAGTCAAAAATTAATAGAAAAGAGTAATCCAGAATTGATTTACATGTTTGCATATCATCATAATATTTTGAATTTAAATGTTTTAACCATTATGGATGCAGAAGCACAGTATATGGTTTTATAAAGTTTTAGGATACTAGTGAGGAGAAAACTCATTCCACTAAGCGGTATAGTCTTACTAGATATCTAAACGGTTTGAGATGGTAGATTATTATTTATACTAGGCTTTATATCTGACTCGAATTTTATGTTTTCCCCTTAAACTCTCGGCTTCTCAATTGATTTTGAGTAGTTTGAGAGTTGAGGTTTAGGTACATCTTCAGACGAATAAGCTTCCGGAGACGTGCATGAGGCATCATAGCTATTTAGAGTTCTTTTCTATTTTTATTCCACTGTGTTTTATCGTAAAAGCAAAGATGTTCAATTGCCTAGTTATATACGCTGATCATCCAATGGGGCATCTTCATGTGTCGCTTTTCGTGTATGTTGCAATAATTATATTTTCTATGAACGTGGTTCTTGTATTGGGATTATGTAATGAATTTGAAATGCTTTGAAATGTAATGAGAAAGTTGTTTTTTGATTTTAAAAAATTTCCATATCCATATGTTTTTGTTATATCAATTTATCTAACATTACCGCATTTGGTTGTCAAGGATTAATAACTGTGGATGACTGCAGCATCAGTAGCCGTCAGTTTTGGGCCTCCAAGTGGGGGTTGTTAACTAGGCTTTCATGCCTCCAATATCTACCCAAACTAGCCGATTTCTCCCTTATAACATCATTGGCCATGAGCCCGTTTGGCCCAAATTTAATATATACAATTATATTTAATTTAATACGTTATCGATATCTCATATCGATCGATATATTTATAACTTTATATAACATTTTTTATTTCTTAAATCATGGTCAAATTTTATAATTAATATTTCATATTAATTAATTTATAACAATTATAAACTAATTAAATCGTTTGGTCTGAAGAGAATTCATCATTTCGGCTATGTGACTCTTGGGTGTAAATTCGGTCAGCGATTAACATCAAAATATTCGAATGTTAACATTCATATGTCACGTAGCAGGTGGTTTGACATTCTAGACAAATTCTTCGCTTACTCAATTTTGATAAAATCCAACTTTATTTTAATAAGCCTTACCCGATTGTGACATTTGTTTACATCAATTCATTTCGTTAAAATTATATCACTTTGCACTTATGGAATTTGGTAATGGTCAAAATTCCAATATCATTCATATTCAACTCTATAGTCTGAACACAAAGTCCTTGATTTAATAATAGCAATTATTATTAACTAAAATGCTCTGGCAACAGACTTTGACTTTTAATTGACTTGAGTTGATGGTGATAATAACCCAATATATCTATGGAGACAAACCCGCTCTCGAATAGTGCATCACTTCCAATACTTCCACTCGACCCAACTATAGTCACTCAATGGAATGTCATGCCATGATTTAAATATAATCAACGAGGAGCTTTCATATTGAAGATCCACGATATTCTCAATTCGAGAGAACTATGTAAATCAGTCACATTGATATTTTATGTTTGACCATAGTTATATTAACCAATAGAAAACTATCAAGTAAGTCGTCCCATAGTTATCCAATACAGGAAAATCGGCTGAAGGAAAAACTTAGCTTTTTTTTGGAATGAAGGACGCGACAATTATTTTTATGTTTTAGGGACGCAAGTTTTATTTTTTCGTCTGAAGGAACTTCACAAAAAAATTAGACTGTTCTCAAATATCGTTCTCAAATCACTTGTACAGGCGGAGGCATCACAAGAATAAGCCATGCTGCATTATAAGAACAGGCGACGGGGGCGCAACCACTGGTGAAGGCGGAGCTCGTTCAGGCGAAGGCGGAGCTCTTTCATCACTCGAAGGTGGAGCTCGTTTGTCAGGCGAAGGCGATGGACTGTATGTGGTGGCGACTACTTGGAAGATCTGCGGTGACTTGAGCCATGACTTTTATGGCCAATTTCAAATGAGCGGCGGTGGAGTGGAGGTTAAGGTTGCTGGTGGTGCCAAAAGGAAAGATGGCAATTAAATGTGTTGAAATGAAGTAAGTAAATAATGCTATATGAACTTCTCATTCTAATTCTATACGTATAATATACAACTGAACGTTATATTTTGTACTGTTGCTGTTATAGTTTATGCATTTGTAATAGCATGATCGAATGTTCCTAATTTTCAAGGAGCTAAAGTAAGTTTTGTTTTAAAAATATGCAAAAGATATGATTTTGATTAGATAAAATTACTTATATGTTTAACAAGATGATAAAATATGCATAAAACATAATGCATCAGTTGTTTTTTACTTGTTTATTGAGTTGCTTTATTTTGAATGTCACGGATATCATAAATAAAATGCTAGTCTACTTCATAACTAAAGTGCTATATTAAACTGTCATTTTAAATATTCTAAACATACTAGTGGACTTTGTAATTAAAATGTTACACTAAACTATTTTTTGATATCATAGATATGATAGCGAACTTCAGAACTAAAATGTTTCATTTAACAATAGATTTGCATATGATAAACATGGTAATGGACTTGATAATTAAAATTCTATATTAAAATATCATTTTGAATATTTTAAACATGATAGTGAAATTCATAATCAAAATGTCACATTAAACTATTTTAACTATCATTCGTCACATTCAATGCGTTCTAATGCACTCAAAAAATACAAATGATATTTTTACTTATTATTCGGCACGTTTGATATACTGTAATGCACTTTAAAAATACAAATGATATTTTTAACTATCATTCGGCACATTCCATTCAATTTGATACATTATAATGCACTAATTTAAAAATACAAATGATAGATTGGTTTTATATGTATCCGACTAGGATTGGCATCCGGTTAGCTTTTGCATTCATACGTACTCGATTAGGTTTGGCACCCGATTAACTTTTCATCCATACATACCCGATTAGGATTGACATCCTGTTAGCTTTTGCTTCCATATGTACTCGATTAGGCTAGGCATTTGATTAACTTTTGCATTCAATGGTACACTTAGTTAAATAATATATCTCGAGTATAGATTGGCTTCATACATACCCGATTAGGCTTGGCATCCGGTTAGCTTTTACATCCATACATACCCGATTAAGCTCAATTAGGCTTGACATTCGATTTGCTTTTACATCCGTACGTACCCGATTAGGCTTGCCATCCGGTTAGCTTTTACATCTAAACGTACCCGATTAGGCTTGGCATCCGGTTAGTTTTTACATTCGATGGTATGCTCGGTTAAACAATATATCTCAGGTATAGATTGGTTTCATATATACCCGATTAGGCTTGGCATCCGATTAGCTTTTTCATCCATATGTTTGCTCGGTTAAACAATATATCTCAGGTATAAATTGGTTTCATATATATCCGATTAGGCTTGGCATCCTATTAGCCTTTAAATCAATATGTACCCGATTAGGCTTGACATCTGGTTAGCCTTTGAATCAATACGTATCCGATTAGGCTTGGCATTCGATTAGCTCTTGCATCCGTACGTACTCGATTAGACGTAGCATTCAGTTAGCTTTTTCATCCATACGTATCTGATTAGGCTTGACATTCAGTTTTCTTTTGGCTTGGCTAAACAAAATATCCTGGGTATAGATCGATTCCATATACAGTCGATTAGGCTTGGCATTCAGTTAGCTTTTACATCCATAAGTGCCCGATTAGGTCTGGTATCCGATTATCTTTTGCATTCATACAAACACATGATAGTGAACTTCATAACTATAATGCTACATTAAACTATCATTTTGCATATCCTAAACATGCTTGTGGACTTTGTAATTGAAATGCTAAATTAAGCTATCATTTTGCATATTGTAAACATGATATTGCACTTCATTAACTGAAATAGTATGTTAAAATATCATTTTGTATAACTTAAACATGCCAGTGGATTTTGTAATTAAAATGATACGTTAAATCTCAATTTGCATATTGTAACTTTGGTATTTGACTTCACAACTAAAATGCTATATCAAACTATCATTTTGCATATTTTTAAACATGATAGTGGACTTCGTAGCTTAAATGCTACGTTAAACTATCATTTTGCATATCACAAACATAGTGGTGAACTTTGTGATTAAAATGTCACCTTAAAAATTCATATACTATATGCAATTATCATTTTGCATTTGGTAGCTCTCCTTAGGAATACTTATTTCATTTTGTATATTCTATTCATACTAGTTCACTTTAAATATACTTATGCTAAATTCAAGTTCATTTTGCATATTTTTTCACCCTTGTTCAATTGAAATATACTAATGCTATATCCAAATATCATATTGCATATTTAGATAATTGTACTATAAATTCTATATTAGTTTATCATTTAGCATATTAAACGCAGTCTATTGTGTTTCAAATGTAGAAATGCTATATCTAAATATAATTCAACTTGTGATTAAACTTTTTGATTTTCTTCTTCTTCCATGTTCTGCTTCTACATTTGTTTCTTACCTCTAGATTTAGTGACATTCGACTTCAATGTTCACAAAATTTCTAATTTACGTCTGGATTGGAGTGTCGAATTAGTTTTTTTTTCTCAATTTTGGAATGGATGGTGGGAGCTTCGATGATGGGGGCCGCTTGGACGACAGCGGCTTGGGTGGTGGTGGCTACGACAGGTTTAAGGCTAGGGCGGCGGCTGCAGCAGGTCGGGGCTATGGAGGTGACGGCTATGGTAGGCTTCAGACCATGGCTTTAGGTGATGAAGGAAACAGTTGAAGTTGGTTGAGTAGAACGTGCTACTATCCTTGGGCCTAAATTTTAAAAGTTCTGTCCTAGGTTTAAAAATTAGCATAAAGTTTTTCCTTTAAACTAATTTCCTCTATCCAATAACCTCTGTACCCTCAATAGCGATGAGTAATACATCGCTCAACATTTGGAGACCATTATGTACTCTAGTCTCGATGGATACATTAATATCCAGTCTCAATGTATCTTGACTAAGAACATTTAAAACGGTATATATATTTTATTGTGATAAATTATTTAAGATTACAACACTTTGTAGCTACTATCAGAAAACATACCATTTATGGATTTTCTAATAATATATACTTTTAATTTAATTAATTAATTAATAAAACTACATTATGTCAAATATATAATAGGAAGAAAATACCTTTGATTTCCAACTGGATTGGTCATTTAGTTAGATATATGTCACAAATTACATAATTGCCCCTAGGGCATACCTGTAACTCTATCAATCTCTAATTTGCACTTAGGGTCAATTATGTAATTTTATTCCAATTTTTCAATTCAGTTTTTTAAAACCAATTGGGTCAATCCCTTAGTGAATGGGTATGCTATTATGTTTTAACCATCTACTATGTCGATTAACTCTCTCCGACGTTGATAAACTAACTTAATTATATGGAACAATTCAAGTTATGTCTCTCGACTACCAGTGAGCTCTAAATTCTATTATGATATGTCATGAGATTTTTATCATATAAAAATGTTATGAAATTATCAACATTTGGAACCACTCTCGGCTCAGTTATAAATTTGTGCATTTATATTTATATACATTGCTTTTATTGTGGCATTATTCAAGTCAATGAATCAGCCACAATCTCTTCTATTCGTAATATTTTCAACTTAATGACTCTTAATATATAATTGACATGTTATACTCAATATCTCTTATGAAATTTGAGTCTGAACACTCCTTCACAAGGAGTTTGTTGTTTCTATAAACAATTCTCTAGTATTTTAATAAATAAGCACCCATTTGGCGATATCAATTTGGATTCGATATTTGCTTCGTGTATCAAGTACATAAACAAATCACGATATTATAGATAACATAACATGTACAATAATTCCTATTGCCAGTGCATATACAATCCATCTTACATGTTCCGTATTAAATACTCTAATAAGGGTTCCTTGCATATCGTTTGGGACATTCCCAACATCTTTTATACTTACTTTAAAAAACATCATTTATAAATCCAAAATTGATTATTAAAACAACAAAAACTGATATTAACACAAATACATTGTTAAGATAAGTAATGTGTTGTTTACTTATTGTTTAGAAATATCAATGTACCTTTTTTTTATGTTCTTTCTTGTGAACACACACTTCCTCTGCGTTTTGATGGATAATCAAACTATTTGATATTTGTATCAAATAATTGTTCAATTCCGATGCTCATGAAATGATACTTTCTCATTCTTGAATCATATCCAAGGACTCACAAACTCAACATCACTCCCACTGACTTCGAGACATTTTTGATTATTACATGTGAACCACTTACACTAAATCGTTATTTAGAATTTTTGTTTTAATACATATGTACCAAAACACTAAGTCTTATCTGCCGATAATCTTGTGAGTAAATCCGAAATAACTTGAGTATGTTGAATAATGAATCTAGTACTCTAATTTCCACAATTTAAATTTATGAGAATTTTCTTTTCAACGTTGCACATTTAATTCCAACTGCATTAGTCTTTTAAAGATACAGTCTCATCCGATGGATCGAATCCCTTCTGATACGATTACCAAAATCATATTTTGATAATGTATTTGGAATTCCTTTGGATTTGCGCATCATATCATATCATAGAGTCAATACTCTTAATGGCTTAATTAAAAACTGAAGATTATTCATTCTTGACATTGATAAGAACTCATAGTTTCTCTTTAGTGTGTGAGAATACATATTAGAGATAATGTGGCGTGTTCATTTAGATTTGGTTAACTTCATTTCATCCCATGCATTCAGCTTTATCTTTGGATCGTATCCACTTCCATTTTACTACCAGTAATTTCTTAAAGAAATTCCTTCACTATGAAGTTGGTATTTCTTGAAACAATAATTGTTCCTCAATGTAATGGAACGAGCATTTATAAACATTTTATAAACTACTTTATGTAAAACTGATTCAGTTTTAGTTTACAAAACTTATGCTCAAAACATAAGTGTCATCTAATGACAGTCCATCCCAAACTACTTTTGGGAAGATTCATAAAAGATCCTTCAAGAACAATTATTACGTGCAATCTTTCAACTCGTACAATCTGCCAACTCCTTGTCCTAGGATGTGTTGGGGTTTCCTATAAAACCTTATCTTGCATTATTTTGTAAACTGTTATTTTGATGTACTACTCTTAAGTACATGACCTTATAGAAAAAGGCTAACTCAATTTCACTCATAATTAATTGTACGATGTTCAACAAAGTTTGATTACTCCTTATCGATGCATCATTGTGTATCATATGGAGGAGTGATTTTTGAGATTGAGTATTCATTCATTTAGGTAGTTCGGAACTCTTTTCAATATAATCACTCATTCAATCAAATTGAATTATTTCGATCGCACGTTATTTTATTTACTTCTGTTTTATACACTATGAGCTTACCATAGAAATACTACATGTGTATCAAATATAGGTTTCCATGTCGATGATAACTCATCGATGAATATGACGAACTATGTGGAACTTTTTTGGTATTAATAGGCTTACGATTGCATACATCTATATGTATCGATCGAAGTGTTCATCAACTTTTATAATGTTCCCACTAAATGGGTGCATAGTCCTTAATTGTTTAAGATATTATTAACCAATATCATATGATTCATTATTATATAACAAAATTATTTTTCAAAACTATGGTCTAGTCAATAATTCCAAAGTAACTGTAAATAATATTAGATCCATATTTTCAAATGCATCACTTTTGTTATAAAAAAATACCACATTCTAATTTTTTTATGATGAATATTCATATTGAAACATGACTATGTCTATTTTTCAGTTGATATCGTAAAATAGTCATTATTTCATAAATAACGTTTGTTGTTTTACAAAAATAATTTTCATAATTTGATTCAATCAATAAGTGCTATATGGCATGCTCCTACTATTTTTACCATTGCAATAATAGCGTAATGTTTACAATTAAGTTGGTCACAAACATCCAATAATAATTTTTTGTAGAGAAGTAAATGAAGAAGAACAAAATTAAACTTAGTGTTTAAATCAACAAGTATAAAAGAATCAACTGTAATTAGAGACATCAAGAATATAGTTGTTCGACGTTGTATGCCTATGTCCACTTTGAAGATTATCCTTTATTGATCACTTATGAATATGATTGCAGCAGTGGAAAATAGCAAAACACTTGACTACAATAGAGTCTAGGGTAAAAAGCAGCGTAAAGATCCTTGGAATGACCAATCAGGCCAGTATTTATAAGTGAAGACGACCACTAATCTCTCTAGAACTTCAGCTGAAGGACCTTCTAATCCACATTGGCCCACTAAAGGGAACAGTGGGCCCAATTTCCAATGTGGAGGGATCGGTACTGATCCCTTCATTGGTCGATATTTAGGCAGTGATCCTTATGGTGGCTTCTCCATGCTAACCGATCCCTTCATTGGTCGATATTTAGGCAGTGATCCTTATGGTGGCTTCTCCGTGCTAAAATATGTTTGCTTTCAATTTTCATGTCATTTGGACCACTAGAACTCGAATTATTTCTTGATCTTTGACTTAGCATGACTTGACTGTTGCAATTCTGCCAATCGCTCTCAAGGGATGTATGCCAATCACTCCTTCTTTGTTTACTTGATGTGCGATCCCTAGGGTGAATTCCTTAGGGTCCATATATCTTGCTCTTTAAATTCCATATGCATTAGTCTTGTAGATCCCGAGACATTGATTGTTTTCTACATAGATATTCTAGTATTTTGGTATATGCGACCACTCTTCCATGATTCCTGCCAATCCATCCTCTACGATGCATGCCGATCCGTCTTAATGAGCCACGATATACTGATCCCTTCCATTCAATGGGCCATATCCCATACATTGAGCAATCTACGTCGCATATCTATCAATTCCATTTAATTCTGACTTCGTATAATCATGTGTGCTTGACTTTCGAGTCCTCCAATCATCACTCTGGAATCATCGGCCGTGATAGTAGTCGGATGTAACTCGTGCAACCAGTTCAATATAGCTGGGCTAGAATGTCGGGTAACACTTGCCCCTCAAAGTACGTCTTATGATTAACATGATATGCTTTGAATCATTGAGAATGAGATCCATTTAGTTTTCTAGACAGTTACTTTCCTTTATCGAATCGTTTTTCCAAGGTGCCAAATTCCTAATTGATTGCCATGATGCTTGGTTGATTCCTAATAATATAAATCCAGTGTCATATTCCATCAACTTATACGTCCGGTTCTGTGAGACTAATAAGCTCTTGTTATCTGATCCAGCCTCAAACTAGAAGGTTTAAGGTTTTAACTTCAATTTCTATCGATTTCAAAAATTAAACTTTCAGGTCATTCACATGCACATTCATATACAATTTTTTGTTGTTGGCTCCTAAACGTGCTCGCATGTTCATGGCTTGTTGCCAATATTCTTGCATTTTGTATGTACATGTTTATAGCCAAGCCCTTATAATCAATTTTTCATTCCTTTCATTTCATTTTTTTTCCTGTAGGGATCGACATATGTTTAGCTAATCCCTCTCTCCCTCTTTTTTAAGAAACATTTGTAGGGGTCAGCATGCATTATGCTAATCCCTCCTTTCCACTTCTCACTTCTACAAGGATCGGCATACATCAAGCCAATCCCTTTCCGTCTTTAAATGCCAATACATGGGCTGAACCCTTCGTTCCTTACACCATACCGACTCCTTCTTCCTTAACATATATATATATATATATATATATATATATATATATATATATATATATATATATATGTGTGTTGTTGGGTGAATTCTCACCCAGGAGATCTCGAGACCAAGAAGCATCAGTTCCATCTGGGTTTGCCCACTCCATTCGTTCCATTCCATCTGGTATCTAAGCTCATCCGGTACACAGGCCACTACCGAACCATGCTCATTCGCTATCGAACCAACCACATCCCTTCGCTACCGGACCAACCTCTCTTTCATGCTCGCCGAACCACCTATCCGCCGAACCAAAGTAACACCGGTCCAAAACCATCTCCCTGCCGAACCAACCTCCAACGGTCCATCTCCATTCCCATGCATTGCCAACCTACATCACCGGACCAACCTCCATCACCGAACCAACATCTACCGGTCCAACACCTCTCCCTACAGAGCCGAACCAAGCTCCACCCACTCACCACCGGACCATGCCTCACTGAGCCAAGCTCTACCGAACCAACCTACCTCCATCCACTGCCGGACCAGAAACGAGGGAGGACACGACCGGACCAATTCTGTCAGGCCAGATTGCTTCAGCCCAGGCCCACCAGCAGCTATATACGTCCAAGATCCCTGCCTCCAGCCTCACTCTATAAATAGAGGGGCAGGGGTACAACAATGACAGACAAGTTTGAGAGCTCAAGCACGGAAGGAACTTTCAAACAACTTTCATATACTGATATACAAAGCTTGGTACTTGTAATCTGAAAGAAAAAGGAGAATAACATATAAAGTGGACGTAGGCATGTTCTGGCCGAACCACTATAAATTTGTGTGTCTTTTACAGTTTAGTCCCTGCTTTTCATATATTTGCGTAAATCACCCAAATCATTAGAAACAACATAAAATCAACTAATTCATACGACTTGGAGGTGTTTGCCCATTTTTTGTGCAAACATTTTTGGTGCTTTCACTGAGAACCGAGCTAGAAGCTACAGCTTCTCCTACTCAACCTTCTTCCTCACAGCATCGTTCCTTGCTCCGACAACATGACTTCCAGGCAGAGGAGAGATGTTAACAAAGGAAAGAACGTCGCAACTAGCAGTATCCCAGATCCAGTGGCCCCGAATCAAGAGAATCATCCCGTTTTAACAGCAATACCAGATGAAAATCAGGCAATTCCAACAGCACCTGCCGCGGAACAACCAATTACTAGGGCAGATCTAGACAGGATTGTGGCTGAAGTAACTAACCGCTTCGCCTCTCAACAAGAAGCCCTGGTGGACCAACTCATGTCACGCCTAAGGGATGCTGAAGAATCCAACCGCAACACTGAATCATGGGGTGAGTCCCAATCTGGAGGATCTGGGAGGCAACAAAGACCTTTCTTCTTCGAAGAAGTTAACAACAGAAATAGCCATGGTAGGAGACGAGCCCGGACTCAGCCTGAATTTCGACCCGAGGAAACACTTGGAACCGAACCCGACGGGGGAGGTGCCAAGCAGGGGTCGGATGTAGCTGAGCCTGTCATGCTACCTAACCATGAAAACACCAGTAGACGGGGCCGAGCTGGAGTCCAGCCCGAAGTTGGACCCGAGGAAGCGCTGAGAACAGAACCCAGCAGGGGAAGATCAAGGCAAGGGCCAACTATGGCTGACCCCAGCATGCCCCCAGAAGAGCAGAGGCAGCCTTTGGAGAATGTTAGGAGTGACAGACGATACCATCCCTGCAAGTCATCTGGACGGAATCAATCCCGCAGGGAAGAACCAAATTCATTTTTGTTCGCTCCAAGTTCTGATGAAAGGATGGCGCGATTGTTCAGAGAGTGCGTCCAACGGGAGCAAAGGGATCGGGGGATAGGTTCTAGGATAACCAGCCCCTTCACCCGCAATATCGAAACTGCCATCACCCCCCCCCCCCGAGAATGGAAAATGCCAACGATGGAACCTTACAAGGGAACCACTGACCCCATCGTACACTTACAGACGTACACCCACCATATGCTCATGAGCGGAGCAACAGAGGGAGTGTTGTGTAAATGCTTCCCATTATTCTTTGCAGATCTAGCTACCTCCTGGTTCTGCCACCTACCCCAAGGGTCCATCAGCTCATGGGAAATGTTGAAAGAAAAGTTCATCAGTCAGTTCCGCATTCATGTGGAGCAACCCAAGGACGCTTATTCCTTATCTAATATCAAACAGAAACCCGGAGAGACATTGCAACAATATCTAACCCGATTCAACGCCGCGGCAACCGCAGTCCAGGATGCCGACGAGAAACTTATCCTAATGGCCCTCTGCAGCGGTGTACATCCATGTACTAAATTTGCTAGAAGACTAACCAAGGAAAAACCAGCTACTTTACCTGATTTCTTCCATGAAGCTGGAAAGTATATGAGACTTGAGGATGCTGCCACTGAGAGGCAATCAGGGCAACAGGCTAACACGGCTACAGACAGGGTCTCCGCTGCAGCAAAGGATGTTCGAAGAAATGAATCTGGAGACAATGCTGGGGGCAAAAATGGAGAAAAGCGCTTATATCGACCGGGACCAAGATTTGACTCTTACACTCCTTTGAATGAAACGATCGAAAACATCTTCCTAGCCACTCAAGACGAAGTTAGATACAAGCGCCCCCCGCATAAGAAGGAGTCAGATAGCGCACTCAAATCTGGAAAGTTCTGCCGCTTCCACGAATCCCACGGACATGACACCAATGAATGCCACCATCTCTGGGACTTGATTGAAGAACACATCAGAAGGAGGAGACTGGAGCGCTATGTAAAAGGCCAGAACAAGACTTCAGCTCCTGCCAATGAGAATCTTGGACTACCCCCTCCCCCAGAAGCAAGCGGGAGAAATCGCAACACCAGCGGCTCTAGTCAAGAGAAGATAGTGGTCCACACCATATCTGGAGGACCGCACATCGCCGACAGAAGCTGGGCGGAGATGGAAAGATACGGTAAGTCACTGAGGAACGCTGAAGGCTGCGTTAATTCTGTTATGGAAGAACGCCACCCAAAACGGAAAGAGAATGACGACATCACATTCAGTAGGCGTGACCTAGAGGGAAGACAGTACCCACACATGGATCCTATGGTCATCTCTGCCTGGTTCAGACCAGCCAAAGTTTTCCGAATTTTAATAGACACTGGAAGCTCGGTGAATATCCTATTCAAGCATGCTTTTGACAAAATGAAGCTATCAATGAAGAATGTGTCTCCCTGCAACAAACCACTACATGGTTTCACTGGAGATGCGAAGATGCCCCTCGGGCAACTGGACCTTTTTGTTGAAATAGGAAGTCATCCCCGCTCCGCTGTGCGGAAACAAACATTTGTGCTAATAGAGAACCACTCGGCCTACAACACCTTTTTGGGAAGACCAGCCTTGTCTGACTTCCAAATTGTCCTAGCCCCGTGGTGCCTGAAGATGAAATTTCCAACCGATAACGGAATAGGAGAAATGGAGGGAGATCAAGACGCTGCTCGAGACTGCTATGTAACTGAACTTCGCAATAACCGCAGAAAAGATAAAGGGAAAAATGCAGAGACTACTCTCTGCATGAAAAGCTTGGAAGCATAGCAACTAAAGAAAGCCCCTCCTCTTCGATATACCAGTGATCCTTTCAATGAATTAGACCCCAGGGACAAAGAGGAGGAGGCCACCGCCGAGCCTGCAGAGGCTATGGAATTCGTATCTGTAGACAAACACGACCCAATTAGACTGCTGAGAGTCGGGTCTCAGTTAAAAAAAGAATTAAAGAATCAACTCATTGATTTTCTTCGCCATAACATGGATGTATTTGCATGGACGCACGCTGACATGACAGGAATCTCCCCAGACGTAGCATGCCACATGCTGAACATCGATCCCACTAAGGTGCCAGTGAAGCAAAAAAAGAGGAGCATGGGGGCAGAACGATCAGCAGCCCTCGAGGAAGAAGTAAAGAACTTACTTGCCAATGACTTCATACGGGAAGCCATCTACCCAGAATGGATAGCCAACCCGGCGAACATGCATCGATTTCTCCAACTTAAATGACGCCTGCCCAAAGGACTGCTTCCCACTCCCCTGAATCGACCAACTCGTGGACAGCACAGCCGGACACGAACTCTTATCCTTTATGGACGCATACTCAGGATATAACCAGATCCCTATGCATGCCCCCGATCAAGACCACACTAGCTTAATCACTGACCGAGGATTGTACTGCTACAGGGTAATGCCATTTGGACTTAAAAACGCCGGAGCTACTTATCAGCGCCTCGTCGACAAGATGTTTGCAGAACTGATAGGACGAACTATGGAAGTTTATGTGGATGACATGCTGGTAAAATCGAGGAAAGCCAACGACCATATAAACCACCTGGACGAGATGTTTCAAGTACTTCGCCAATATGGAATGAAGCTGAACCCTCTAAAGTGCTCCTTCGGAGTATCATCGGGAAAGTTCTTGGGATTCATCGTTCATGCCAGGGGGATTGAAGCAAACCCCGAACAAGTTCGAGCTTTGCAAGATATCAAGATACCATCCACTCGAAGAGAGATGCAAAGCCTAAACGGGAAAGTGGCCGCCCTAAGTAGGTTCATCTCTAAAGCAACCGACAAATGCATCCCTTTCTTCGAAGCTCTAAAGAAAGACAAAGGAAAGTTCGAATGGACCAACGAATGCTCGACAACCTTCCTTAACTTAATCGGACACCTCCAGAGACCACCGGTAATCTCAACTCCAGATGAAGGCGAGGAACTGTACTTATACCTTGCTGTATCGTCCCACGCTTTGAGCACCGCTTTGGTGAGAGAAGACAACCGCGCACAGCGGCCCGTATACTTTGTAAGCAAGAGATTTACAGGGGCAGAAGCCAGGTACCCTAAACTTGAGAAGCTAGCATACTGTCTGCTAATCACGTCACGGAAACTGCGACACTATTTCCAATCTCATTCCATCAGAGTTTTAACCGATCAACCGCTAAGGCAAGTGCTCCATCGCCCCGACACTTCTGGGCGATTATTTAGGTGGTGCATTGAACTAAGTCAATATGATATCACTTACCATCCTCGCACCGCTATCAAGGGGCAAGCCATAACTGATTTCATTGCCGAATTCACTACTAACGAAGGTAAGGAGCAATCTGAAATAGCAGAAGATATCAAGTGGAATCTCTTCGTAGATGGAGCGTCAAACGAACAAGGCTCGGGAGCAGGTGTTGTGATAATCACCCCCAGGGGAAGGAAGCTGCACTACTCCCTAAGGTTGGAATTCGCTGCCACCAACAATGACGCAGAATACGAATCGGTGATAACTGGATTAGAACTGGCCTTGGAGATTGGAGTCGGCTCTTTATGTCTCCATAGTGATTCTCAACTCATTGTAAATCAAATACTGGGAGACTTCCAGACTCGAGGAGAACGACTCACAGCATATCTAAAAACGACCAAGCTGTTGCTCAATCAATTGGATCACTATCTAATCAAACACATTCCTCGAGAAGAAAACCAAGAGGCCGACGAACTAGCAAAGCAAGCTAGTATGAAGAACATCACTATCTTCGGAGCATTAACCATCTCAAAACAACCGGCACCAAGTTTCGAGCAAGTAAATCTGATAGCTGCGATCGACGAAGAAACTTGGATGACTCCTATCCGGAAATATTTACAAGATGGCACACTGCCCGACAGGCATAACGAAATCAAGAAAATCTTGAGGAAAGCTTCCCGCTATACATTACAAGAAGGCATCCTCTATCGGCGCGGCTTCTCTAATCCCTTATTAAGGTGTATCGCTGGAAGGGAAGCCAGGGAAGTCTTATCCAACATCCATCAAGGAAGTTGCGGAGATCACACCGGAGGGCAGAATCTGGCAAAGAAGATACTCCGATATGAATATTACTGGCCCATTTTAAATAAAGATGCCTTAGACTTCGTCAAGAGATGCGACAGATGTCAGAAATTTGCCAAGATTCCTCGACTACCCACAAATGAGATTACTCAAATGACCAGCCCTTGGCCCTTTGCAGTATGGGGAATTGACTTGATTGGCGAACTGCCAACGGGCCGAGGCGGAGCCAAATATGCTATAGTGGCGGTTGACTATTTCACCAAATGGGTGGAGGCGGAACCTCTAAATAAAATATCTTTGGCAAAAGTTATCAACTTCTTTGATCAAAAATATTCTGGATCATATCAGACAACGGACTTCAATTTGACAGCGAAGAATTCGCCGATTGGTGCCAAGAGCACGGAATTCACAAAAGCTTCTCATCTGTAGCTTATCCTCAAGAAAACGGACAAGTCGAAGCTGTCAACAAGATTCTCAAAACCTTAATCAAGAAGAAACTTGAAAAGTCGAAAGGCGCTTGGGTGGACGAACTTCTTACGGCACTTTGGGCCTATCGCACATCTTACAGAACTTCAACAGGGCATACTCCTTTCTCCTTGGCATACGGATCGGAGGCCATGCTCCCAGTTGAAACTATAGTGCCCTCTCACCGTAGGATGCACTATAACCCGGAAGAGAACGAAGAACTCCTCCTCAAGTCTTTGGATCTAATTGAGGAGAGAAGAAACGATGCAGCACTTAAAGCAGCAGCTCATAAGCAAAAAGTTGCAGCACAATACAACTCCAAAGTCAAGCGCCGTAGCTTACAAGAAGGAGATCTTGTCCTCAAGCGGATTTTCCCACGCCCCGGAGCACTAGACCCAATCTGGGATGGACCCTACGTAATTCATAAAGATCTCCGCAACGGAGCCTATATTTTGTCAACAGTGGACGGAGAGGTGTTCCAGAGGGCATGGAACATCCAACACCTCCGTCGATACTTTTCTTAACTTGTACTGCCCATATGAAGTGAATTAACAAAGAGGATCAGTGGACGTAGGCATTTTCGTGCCGAACCACTTTAAAAATCTTGTCTCTTTTTAACTTGTTCCTTTATATCTTGGCTGCTTGTTAAGCTTTATCCTTTTCTGTTGAACAAAATCATGTATAACGACATTTCCATACTGGAACTTCATGGCGCAACTTCACCTGGACAAGACTCAACAGGTACTATGCGATTCTATGCACTCGCCAATGAGACACTTTTGCTCCAGCATCGCTCTGCTGCGGGTTAACTCATTGCTCGCGACTGCCCTCAAAGCCAACTGTAATGAGCCGATTATAAGCCATCACGAAGGCCGACTATAGCCGATGGCAGCTCATTATGGCGTTCGGCTCGCCGGCAACTGTGAACCTACTTTACGCCCCAACATAAGGTGTGGCCAGCCAGGGGTAGTTCACGGTTGACGATCGACACCCACGCTAGCCGGCCACAGTAAATCGAATAATACCCACGATTACGAGCCATAATGGCTCGGGTAGTTACTGTGCGCGATCTCGGCTCCGATATGTCTTAAGTGCGGCTGTGGTAAAAAAGATAAACTCCCCGCGGAGGCGTAAGATGGGTGACAAATGTCTCCAAGACCCACAGCCAGGGAAAGTGACTATAAAACCCGTTTGCCACGAACTTAAGCATATCGACGGCCTTCCATGACTGGAAGTTTTACTTTTCCTATATTTCCATTCCATTTAAATACTTTTCTTGTATCCTGCATAACGGTCCCCAAAGTACAGGACACTAAATAGGAGGTATTCGCTCACGAGAATCTGAGCCCGCAAACTGGGTGACAAGGCACTCAGTCGCATGCATGGTCAATTACACAAGATGTCCAAAGCTACCCCCTACAACCAGAACATGAAGGGAGGTACTCTTTTTTCTTGTACATAATCATGTAGCTATGACTTATTCGTAACATTGCAAAACATGAGATTATATTTCAAGCAAAAGCTTAAATCGAACACAATTAAATTACAGGCCTATGCATAACTATGTTTTTTATACAGCACTTCAAAATAATAACAACATTCAAAATATAACAGAATCAGCTTACGTTATAAGCTTACATAGAGACGTTCAATAGCATAATTACAACTTGAGAGTACATTAATGTTTTGAACTAGCATGTACATGAATGTCAAGCAGGCTAAATGAAATAACCAACTGCACCAGTGCTCCACCCTCGTCCTACCAGCTCTTCAAATCTACTTGACCGCAGGATCGGAGCTCCCAGCATGATGACCAGAGGCCCCACCTGTCCAATTCAGGAAAATAGTCCATTAAACCAACAACGAACGATCAAGTTATGAAAAGCTAAAAAGGGAAAACTCACCAACACCCGCTTCTTGGTCCTCATCCCCCAACTGCACACCGGCTTCCTCCGCAGCAAGTAGCCGCATCCCCTCCTTCACCGCTACCTTCTCCTCCTTTGAGAACTGTGCGGTAACCACGTCCATCCTGAATGCCGCTCCACCTTCCTTATCCGCACCAGCCTTGGCCTCCTCCAAAGCCTGGAGAT
This sequence comes from Allium cepa, assembly GCA_030765085.1. Classification (NCBI taxonomy): domain Eukaryota; kingdom Viridiplantae; phylum Streptophyta; class Magnoliopsida; order Asparagales; family Amaryllidaceae; genus Allium; species Allium cepa. The sequence continues at coordinate 518,469,433 of CM060941.1, forward strand.
ATATCCTAGCCATGATCCGGGGATAGTCATCCATCCAGGATAGATTACCCTGCTTCCAAGTACGGAAGTACATATCCTGCAACATCTCATCCATCATCCCCTCATTCTCCTCAAACTCTCTCACCCGGGCCTCGGAGGACAGCAACTTAGCGATGGCAACATCCCTCTCCGATCGATATCTCAAGCGGTCAGCCTGGAGAGACCTCCTCATTTCTCCATCTCTTCCTTTAGCCTGGACTGAGCAAGCTCTGCGGCCTCAAGCCTCCCAGATAACTCCTCTACCTGCTCGAGATCCGCCCTCCGGACCTCGTCCACCGTAGCAATGGCTATGTCAATCCGCTCCTCGCAGGCGGCCTCCATCTTTCGTAGTTCTGCCCTACTAGCCTCTTCCATAGTCTCCTTCAACCGTCTGGAGGCTGCCTCGTGCTGAGAAATCTGAATGGCCTGATCAGCGAGCTGCTTGGCTTGATCAGAAACCATTAACCGTAGTCGGATGTTGGCACTCCCAATCTCCTCTCCAGCCTTGACCAGTCGGGCATGATGATCCATCAACTTCCTGGTCTCCTCCACAACCCGGTCAATATTAGCCTTGGCTTCGTCCCCCATGGTAACTATCCGAGTAGTAAGCAAATCAAGGTCTAGGGACTTGGCCTCATCAAGCACTCGTACCATGGGGTTGCGGGGAAGAAGGTGCTTACCCGCGGCCTCATCAAATGAAATATCCTAAGAACTCGGGTCCAGATCAGGGTGACCGGCAAATGGGTTGCATGCCAAACCAGGGCGATCTATCGGGGTGACGGTTGGATTTTCCGACGGATGTGGGGAAGGCAGAAACCCAGTATCTTCCTCAGTAATATCGTGAATAGGCTGGACTGGGGGCTGAGGACCAGGTGGAGAACCAAGCAAAGAATGTCTCCTCTTCCTCTTCTGAATGTCTTCTTCGATAACTCCGAGAAGGGGGCGATAGCCAACTACGTCCCCAGGATGGTTAGTAGGAGGCTTAGGCTTGGCAGAGGCTCTGAGTAACTTGTATTGTTCAAGGCGGTGTCGAACGTCTGAAGTCTTGGCCACCTCGCCTGCCCCTGGAATAAAGAACAAGTGTTACGAACATACAATGATCCATAATTCAAGAAATATGTTAAGTTAAAAAGAGTGAGAAGGCACATCTATTATACAAACCCTGCGGAGGAGTAGGATACTGCAATAAGTCCTAAATCTCATTCCAGGACGGAAGCGAACCATAAAATATTCCTAAGTCCCTATCGTAAATGGAGTCTGCAGAAGTCAAAAGTTCACCTTGAATCGCTGGAGTCGCCTTAGCTGAAGAACTCTTAGAGAATGGATCGGCACCGGCCCCAGCCTTGTCAACCTCCTTTGCCTTCTCAACCAAAGCTGATCCTCCCTCCGACTCCCCAATAGCTTGACGGAAAGCATCATCCGTCCACTCATGAATCTCTCCCGGTTGCCCGGAGGTTAAGGCACCAACGCCACTACCGCTCTGTCCATCGCCTCCTTCACCCTCACCTCTATCCTCCTCCACATCTTCCTCCCCCGGAGCAATTGGGCAAGTGCTAGGGGAAGGGCCGTCAGACTTCTTGAGCTTCTTCCCTCCGACAGCTGGAGGCCTTGTGAAAGTTTCCCTCTTGCCACTTTTCACCATAGCCCCTTCCTTGGCTTTGGCGGCCTTCTCCTCAGCCGTATCTCTCTGCTTAACCACGGACTGGTGTGGCAGGATCAAGTTGTGCTCCAGGAGAGTAGCGTTCCTGATCAGGTAAGAAGGCGACCGATCCCGTCCCGGAATATCCCTTATTTCCGCAGCCATCCGAACCAAGGAATCATTCTCCACGACTGCAAAGCCACCCGTCGCTAGCAAGAAATAAAAGCATATAAGAAGGAGCATTGCGGCCGAGACAAAGAAACTACAAATGGAGTTCAACTTACAGCCAGAAGTGAAAAGGCGGAAGGAAACAGAGTCATCCTTGATAAAAAACCATTCTTTCTTAAACATACTGATCTTCGAATACAGGTCTAGGACCGGTTTAAAGGGAACGGCCACTTCCAAGCTAATGTACGGAGACCCCTTCTTATAACCTCTTAAGTTATATAAATATTGAATATCCCGGTTGGAAGGGGGGCGTCCGTACTTTCTCTGGAAGATAACGAATAAGCACACCAAGATAGCTTAGGAGTTGGGCTGGAGCTGGAAAGAGGCTACCTTCAGATAGGTGATGAAGCTGATTATCCAGGCATTGATAGGAGGAATGGCCCCACACATACAGTGGTATCTGCTGTAAGCGAAATATCCTTCAGGAGGGTCATATGGCATAACTCCCGGCAACAGCATGCGCGCCCTGTCAATCCCGAAGGAACGAGAGATGACATCAAGCTGCTCCTCTCTGAGGGAGCTAGGAAAACAGTCGGACGGAGAGTTCAGAAGCTCCCGAGGACCGTACCCGTCTACTAGTGACCTCGGGGTGGGTCCAGGACGTTCCAGTCTTGGCTGAGCTGGAGGCACTGAGGAGGACTCCCCTTCGCCCTTGGACTTCCTTTTATCTGATCGAGTTTCCACTCTTTGAGACATTTATCTGCATACACAAAAGCGAGAGACATATTGTTAGAACAAGAAGTATATAGACATAAGCAAGCGAGTGTATAAAGCGAGCAAGCATGTATAAATTGGGGATCTCACTCATGATTCAAGTACAAAAGTTCATTTGGCATATCTCATTCGGCATTCCCCAATACAAGGGTTCATTCGGCATTCTCCGTATAAGGTTCATTCGGTATTCGGGGTCTCAATAATTCGTCCGTAAAAAAAAAAACTCGTTCGGTGCTTAGAACCCCTTGGTTCCATTCGGTAAAACGAAGTAAAATGAAGAAGCTATTCGGCAGTTACCTAATTCGGCAGCAGGAGTTGGTTCGGCACAGTGGTTGATTCGGTAGGAATTCCTTATCCGGTTATCTCGTTCGGTAGGGAATAACGGAAGCCCTAGGCCCCTACTTATAGGCGAGCACAGATATGACCGGACCAACAGGTTCGACACTTGGGGCCGAATGAAAGTGCCTAAGCTGAATAATCTAAAACAAAGCGCGACATATGCGGGCATATGCCCCACTTTGGGGGGCAAATGTTGGGTGAATTATCACTCAGGAGTTCTCGAGACCAAGAAGCATCAGTTCCATCTGGGTTTGCCCACTCCATTCGTTCCATTCCATCCGGTACTTAAGATTATCCGGTACACAAGCCACTACCGAACCATGCTCATTCGCTACCGAACCAACCACATCCCTTCGCTACCGGACCAACCTCTCTTTCATGCTCGCCGAACCACCTATCCGTCGAACCAAAGTAACACCGGTCCAAAACCATCTCCCTGCCGAACCAATCTCCACCGGTCCATCTCCATTCCCATGCATTGCCAACCTACATCACCGGACCAACCTCCATCACCGAACCAACATCTACCGGTCCAACACCTCTCCCTGCAGAGCCGAACCAAGCTCCACCCACTCACCACCGGACCATGCCTCACCGAGCCAAGCTCCACCGAACCAACCTACCTCCATCCACTGCCAGACCAGAAACGAGGGAGGACACGACCGGACCAATTCTGTCAGGCCAGATTGCTTCAGCCCAGGCCCACCAGCAGCTATATACGTCCAAGACCCCTGCCTCCAGCCTCACTCTATAAATAGAGGGGCAGGGGTACAACAATGGTAGACAAGTTTGAGAGCTCAAGCACGGAAGGAACTTTCAAACAACTTTCATATACTGATATACAAAGCTTTGTACTTGTAATCTGAAAGAAAAAGGAGAATAACATGTAAAATGGACGTAGGCATGTTCTGGCCGAACCACTATAAATCTGTGTGTCTTTTACAGTTTAGTCCCTGCTTTTCATATATTTGCGTAAATCACCCAAATCATTAGAAACAACATAAAATCAACTAATTCATACGACTTGGAGGTGTTTGCCCATTTTTTGTGCAAACATATGCCAACCCCTTACCTTCCTTATTTCATTTATCTAACTTTCCTAACTTTAACTCTACACCGAACCCTCCTTCTTCACTCGCGAAACCGAACGCTTCAAACCTCAGCCTGAAATTATCTACAATCTCGCATATCCAACAAACTTGTCTCTTCCTCCTTTCATTTTGTACATCCTCGAACACTCACCCGCATTCAAACTAAAATTCTCATTAGTTAAGCCTTCTATTCTCCCTAATCTTTGGTTATATGATGAGATAGGGGATTCCAAAGTTTGGCGTAATGATGGTGTAGCAGTTGAATCTATATGGGAGAGGTGAAATGTTGGATTTGAAGGAATTCAGCAGGGCTAAGGACAAGGAAGGAAGAAGAGGACATAGGGAAGGAAGGATCGGTTTTGGAGTTGTGGATCTATGCCGATCGGTATAAGTATAAACGTCGGCATGTTGTTAGGTAGAAGGGAAGTACCAGAGGTTTTGTTGGGAAATGGTGAAGCAGAGGTTGAAGTGAAGGGATCGGTAGGATTCGGTAAAGAGAGGGATCGATGGAGAGGGTTTGGGATAGGGATCAATATGTATGGTTCAGTATACAGGGATCGATATACAAGGTTCGGTATACAGGGATCGGCATAAGGACTTGTAAGGGTCCTTCGAACTTATAAACTAATCTAACCATACTTGTTTGAACAATTACTACAAATTCGTCCCAATGAACTCGAACATATGATTAAAATGAACACTAAAACTTGCATATTTACCACCGAACTCGGGACTGAATAATCAAATGCTTAGAACTTTCAACATACACTAAAAGCTTGAAAATGGACTTGAGTGACTGTGACGTCCCACCTTTCTACTCACGCTAGCCAAGGACACTACTAGGTAATGTCGTCGACTAGCATGAAGAATAAGGTTGCTGAGGAGCGACCATCTATGTAATTGCTTTGTGCTAGTACTGATATGTCAGATAGTTTGGTATGCATTTCATTTCAAGAGGAAATCCGACATACAAAATACAAACTCAAAAACTACTACATAGTGGCTATGTGGTCTTTGGAAACAAACATAGAAATAAGCACAACACAAATCAGTCACAGATATTCATATCACTAAGGCAGAAATAGATATGAATACAATATGTAGAAGTGTACATCAAAGTAGTAGTCATACAAGATCCACTACATCATAAAAGAATAGATACAAGTGTTAGACAAAAGAATATGTATACATCAAGGAGTCTCTATCTCGAATGTATAATAACAAAAACTGCTATACCAGAGTAGTTAGCCAAAAGTCGGATGTCGGTCCCAAACAAGAATTCAAGTAGAAGCACCTGAAACACCTCGGTCTGACCCGAGTATTATTTAAGAAGAAAAATAATAAAAGGATCAGTCTAGCTATAAATATCAAATAAGATGAGAAAGGATAAGAGATACCACAAAAATATATGATAACAACAATGCTATAGTGTGACAAGTATACATTAGATAATCAACAAAAATCATACAATATCTCAAACTTTCTCAAACACCAAAAAGAATGTCATATTCTTTAGATTATGCACCAAAACACAAATATTGATAGGGGTAATCAACAGAACTCACAAAAATTGGTGAAACACAAATTCTAAAAATCATCAACCAGAAATCCAGAAATCATAAAAAGGGGAGGCCTATCACAAACGGGGGCATGTAAACTCACTAACACGTGTATCACAAAAGGAACGCTATTCTATAGTCACTAACCATCAAATTTGAGCCGATGCTCCACAAACGGCCCGAAGACCATGGATCGCTACACCACCAATTTGAGCCGAAGCTCCACAGAAACGGGATTTAGTCTCCCATGCAGACAAAGAGACATCTATCGCTAGTCTAAATCACAAAATGATCATCGTTCATCGATAAGTGCAAATTACACTAAGCTAGTAAATAAATCAGTTTAGCTTCATGTCCCATAACCACTGGCTTATCTTAAATATTTACGAACAAATTGTGGATTTCCACTCGAAAATTGCCACATGACTTCAATCGAATAAGTCCAAGAATTATTCGACGAAGTAAACGCAAGCGTTTCATACCACTTGTTTTGCTAAGCCGTTTAATTAGATTTCTCATACGAATGAGGTAAAGGTTTGTATATACTAATAGATTGGAAAACGGTTTAAAAACGAGTTTTGTTTTTACAGTAACGTTGAAATCATTTTTGTGAAAGAGTTTGAGTATTTACTACTAGTATAGAAACCTTTATATTCAAAAGTGACAAATCACAGAAATGATTGTGAAAACAATGCATCAACAAAAATCCACATTCGACGATGTGAATTAAAACCATAAAAATGAATATCAAATCCAATCAAATGGATATTCCCAAAAATCCATAAATGAAGTCATCAAAGTCGATAATAAGTGACAACAACTAACTGGGTCAATAGAAATTGATAAAATTTGGAAATCCACTAAAAACAGCCAAAATAGGCCAAACTGCACAGTTTCAGACGTCTGAAATTACCAACCAAATGTCTGAATCACTAACCAGACGTCTGGTTGGAGTTCCAGACGTCTGGATTTTGTGTCTGCCTTTTTTCTTTTTCCAGGGACCAATTCCAGACGTTTGAATTTCTCAACCAAACGTCTGAATTTGAATCCAGATGTCTGAATTGAAAATTCAATGTCTGAAATTTCCTGCTAGGCAAAAATCAGCCTAGCCCAAAAAGGGCAAAAATCCAAACCAGAAGCGATTGGTCGAGAAACGGAGACTAGGGATTTATGCCAAGCGATAACCAAGCCTTATAGACTCTTCGATACGCCCCAAATGACATGTCCGAACATCCAAGATAGGATTTTTAATGATTTTGACTTCAAAACACCAAAATTAGAAAATTCACCAAATCAATTCAAATCAAAGCAAATGAACATGAATATATGTTAGGAATTCATACCTAACAACAATGAAAGTTATAGATGTAGATGTGAGTTCAAAAACTCACCTTTAAACCCAAAAACAATGAAGGAGAAGCTTTAAAACAAAGCAAGATCAATCCCTCTTCAATACACCTCTAGAATCTTCAATCTATTATCAAAGGTGAAGTTTTTCCTATGTTAGATTATAGGAAATTCTGAAAATTGGAGAGAGATTGAGATGGAGAAGATGAAGAGGATGCTCACTTAAGCTTCTCTTTGATTTTAGAGCAAGAATTTGAATTTCCTAAGAAAACTAGGTGTAACAACCCGCAAATCCGTACCCCTTGAGTCAACACTATTCTATCTAAATCGACTCAAGTTGTACAGAAATACGATCCGTTTGGGTTAAACAAGAAGAGGTAGAAGAAGAAAAATAGAAAACAACAACAGAATCTGACCATCGTAGCGGAATAAAATATAATAGATAATATATGATCTTTACTCAAAATCAAATATATTTGCTAACATATTTTACATCATCAGAGTACATCAATCACAGCTCAACATCAATAACATACAACTGAATACACATCAACTCAACACAGCGGAATATATATATATATATATATATATATATATATATATATATATATATATATATATATATATATATATATATAAACAAGTACGGGAGTACGTATCGTCATCCTTCTCGTCTCCTGAGCTCCACAGCATCATATCCTATATTCTATAATACTCGGTCTGACCCGAGCATTACAGTTAAATAATACCCGAGTCAGTCTGGATTACCAGCGTGAGAAAATCACACCCAATTGATTATTAAATTTTCAAAAATCCTTTGAAAACAAAAGCATCTCGTAAGACCATGCCACAAATAAACATGTCGGGTTTTTACTTTACGATAGCTAAAACAATTTTTATAGAAATCCTCTGATATTATAATAGGGTCTATATACAAATACTTATAAAATAGCCGAAATTGTTACATTCATTAAATTCCAGCTACTAGCCACAGAGTGGGTAATACAAACAAAACTCGTACAAGGCTCGTAGGGAGAATGGATTTCCAACCAATGACTAGGCACTGGGGTACCACTTGTCACAGTACGGGGTCTAGATCACCGTACCGAGGAGTACGCCCGCTCCCCTGCAACACAAGGCCGGGACTACCCCTTACTGGATAATCCCGAGTGAGATCACCCCGCGGTTGGGATCAGCAACCGCCCACTAAGCCGAAATAAAAAGGGACATCTAGACTGGAATGACCTCACCCTGCTTGGGTGCTACCCACCTAGCCTTGCTGCATAACCCCTGATTTTCAGTCATTCCCGGTTGATGAGGCTTCAGGCTAAGCGTTACCTTTTAGAACATGTCCCTTAGAATGCCCATCGTCCACCTAACGATGTCTACGAAAGCATTCATCCATACAAGTCCGTCCCGGGTTCGAACGGAACCGAAGGCACTATTCCTACTACATCCGTTTTGGAAAAATCCTCAGGATTAGTAGCGACTAGCCCTTGCACTTCACTGCTCCATCTTCGAATCCACAATCGTTTACACGAAACGTACAAACCGGATCGAAGTGGTTTTCGAGAAATAAATCTCGATCCCGGTCTCTTCGAAACGATCAACGCACTTGGCCAATATTGATAGTCGGTGATTTAACTATCAATTAATATTCACAAACATCCATCAAACAATAAATAATTTCCCAAATTATTTATTAACCTCACAATATCTTCACAAGATATATTTCTATTTTCAATCCTTTGAAAATAGTTTCAAAACCATCTTTCCTTTTAGAATAAACTTTCCTAAATATTTTCTATCTCCTCTGAAATTACCAAGCACAAAACTAGATTTTAAAATAATTTAAAACACTTTACTTTGAAATATATACTTTTTAAAACATTTAAATTAAAACTACTTTAATAATTTGTAAAAAAAATACATACTATATAAATATTTAAAAATAAGGTTACTTTATAAAATATAACTAAATTTTTAATCTTAAAACAAACTACTAAGTCACTCTTTAAATAATTACTGCTATAATAGATTAAAAAGAAAAGACTTACTTTATAATTTAAATCTTTAGAAAAATAAGTTTTCCAAACTTGTTTTTTAAATCAACTTAAAAACTTTTAACTTATATTAAAAAACTTACTTTGAAAACGTACTTGGTTATCAAGGGAGAAGATCCAACTTAAATCACTTAAATCAATTTCCCCAAATTGATTTCCAATTTATTTTATTTAAAATAAGTTTCTTTAATTCCTCAATTCATTTCAAAATTCATTAGTTATGGACTTATTATTAATGTTATTATTTTCCTTTTTTTTAAACCTTTTAACTGAAATATACAAATTTCAGATTTTCCCAATTCGTCTTTATTCCTTCCAATAATTTAAATCTTAAATTTTTAATAAATGTTTTATTCTTTTAATTAATATCATTTAAGATTAAAATCCATTAACTTCCTGTTTATTCAAATTTCCATTCTATACCAGGATCTATTTAGTAGAATTTTAAAGTCGCTTTATTTCTTTCCAGTTCCTTTAAAAATTTATTCAAATTTCTATAATTATTTCACTTACAATTTCACTTCTTTTATTATCTTACCAAAATCCAATTTATATATTTTTGGTAATTCATCATAGCCAATGATATTCAATCTAACCATGGCATTCAATATTCCAATAAAGATCATCATAGGATATCAAATAAATCACAACAGAGGGTTTTAAATAATTTAAATAAATATTGAGAGATCCAGTTGGATCCCTCCAACCTGTTTTTTCGTGCATCCACAAACGTCAGCACAATATAATATACCAATTCCAAAATATCATACTATATCACATCAATCCATTCAACCATTTAAACAATTATTTAAATTTAATCATTTTAAATTTAAATTTTAAACTGAGTGAGATTAACTCACCTTTGATTTGTGTTTGGCAATCCATTCCTGACCAGCTTGTTTCTCGATTTTTAGACCTTGTATAACATTTTATAATTTATTAATATTTGGACTAATCAAACAATTTATTATCCATTTTATAATTTAAATCAACCACTAAACTTATTTTAAACTATCAATTGGGTTTAAACTAATAATTAATTTTTTTTAAACAAATCTCCTTTTTATGGAATATTTTTAGTAACTGAAGTAATTAAATAAGTTCATCCAACAAATTAATCTTCATAAAGCATTATTTATAAATGAAACTTGTAATGTAAAACATTTAGATATATGAATATTTATTGTATCTAATTTTCTTAGAACTGCTTAACCAAGATAATCTGTATAGACCAAATTTATATAAATTCCTATGTTTTCCAAGTCCTGTCCTGTATATGAATATGTATATAAAAGGAAAAATTCGTTTTTTTTTGCAAATATCAAAAATCTTTATTTTACTGTATTTGTATTACATATATATTTTACTTCTTTTTTTTTATAAAACTTTACTGTTAAAATCCTAATTCCCTTTTTCTAACCTGTACATATTCTCATATAAAATTTACTGCTAGATTTCCAAATTACCAAATACACATTTTAGTTTATAAAAATAAATGTTTAGAGTTTCCTATTTAAAATTCAAAACAAAAGAAAAAGAAAAGCAGCTCACCCCAAACTCACGTCAACGGCGAACCCCATACCCCCACCGTAGGCCCACCCTGCAACCAGCAGCGCGCCCCCTTGCCAAACTCAGAAGCCTTCCAAAGTTCAAAGTCGGGCAGCCTCCCGAATCCACATCTCGATTCGCGCGCCTCCCATTCGAGTCGTTGCCCCTAAATCCAACCCTAGTCAGCATCATCGCGCTCGAGATATGAATCTCCTCGTCACTTCAACATGTGCCACTGAAGTCGCGCGACTTCGACCGCGGATGCAAGCTCGACCGAACCCCCTTTCTCTTATCCACGAAGTCGAACAGAAGAAAATCGGAAAAAAAATGAATCGCAAGTATTGGAGATGGATCGCGTCCATTAATCTTTTTTTTTTAATATTATTATTATCACGGTGAGGTTTTGGGGGAAGGAAGAAAAAGAAGTTCCACTTAATCGTGTTTTGTTCGTTTATTATATATTGTTTTTTTACACGGCTGAAAGCTTCCACTTGAAGCTTCTCCTTTTATTTTATTATAGTAATAATAATAATAATTATTTAATTCGAGCATTTTGATTGTTGATTGAACAGCTTAGAATTGGGAAAGTATGTGATTAAATGACAGAAAGATGGCGTATACAAGAAGCTTGATTAATTAAATTAAATTTCATTAGATTATTATCAATTAAATGTTCAGCGCGTTTATATATCGTACACTCACATACTAACTCCGAGTAATACGAAATTTGAAATCCGATAATAATTCAATATTACGGACCCAATGGCACATGTTTCGTCAAATTCCGAGACTGTGTCTCGGAAGACTATTTTTAGATTCAATTTAAACGATTTAAGTTTCAAAACTGAACAAACAACTTTCAAATTCAATTTTAACATTTTTACTATCTTCATTATCATCACTATAAATTTTATAAGCCTTCAAATTATTTTTAAACAGACTTAAAATCTCAGATTTCATATTTTATTCCACTTCAAATTATTTAATTCAATAATTAAATTATCGAATAAATTGTGATATTCGTAATTCAAGTTAAAATTACTCTATTGAATATTTAAAATCGATTAAATATTCCGATTTAAAAGGCTTAAAAATTTCGGGTCGTCACATTCCTCCCCACTTAAAAGAATTTTGTCCCCGAAATTATCAATTAGGAAGAATGGTCCAACACCCATTTATTATTTCCCTAAAATCAAACAGTTTTTAACAATTCAACATCTCACCAGCTATCTTCTTATAGAAGACCCATTATTATTCTTATTAACTTTCCAAACCTTTCCCTAGTTTGCAAACAATCATATTTGCTCTATTATTCAAATTTAAGTTTAAAACTGAATTTTGAATTATCAAATTTTCTCAAAAATTTTCTAACTCTCTAAATTTTCGAAAAATTTCGCCAGCGTCTCCTTTGCGCGGCTGACTCGGTATAACTACAAAATGGCTCTACGACCTTCCAAATCCAAAAAGAAAACAAAAATCCAAGTGGCTCAATCCAAATCCCAGTCAAATTTCGTACCAAATTTAAATACATACCTTTTGTCGAGCATTTCAACTTTTATCTTTTTGAAATCAAATCCTATTCTCATTTCTCTTTATAACACCTGCATATCTTACTTAGCAATAATATCCAATCACAATACTCAAAAACATCATATCAACTTTCTTACAAAATGTCAGTATTTAGTCATTTCAATACTATTTTAGATTATATTTGTAGTATAAATTTCCTATCAAGAATTCACCATTCCTTTCTTAAGTTAGTATAAGTATTTTATATGTTTCTTATATTTATTTTCATCTTCCACTTTAGTTTATACCTATTTCTATTCACATCGATTCTTTCATTTCCATACGAATTCAATTTATCTTTAACTCTAAATATTGAATTTTATTTTCCATTTATAACTAATTTATATCATTATTTTAAATTAGTTTCATTTACTAACTTATATTTCAATTTCCAGTTTGAAATCGTTTTGTCGTTAACAAAAATTCTCCAAAAAAAATTTCAAAAATTTTCTAACTCCCAAAATTTCTGAATTTTTTTGGCAGAGTCTCCTTTGTACGGAGGAGCTTTTGCAATTTGACAAAAGAGATAAATATATATGTACATCGACCCACACGGCCGGAAAAACCAAAAACAGTTCATATTTCCTATTTTTATTGCGTAGGCGTACTTATTTAGCATTTTAAGCAAGCGGCTTATTATTTTTAGCAAATAGCACAACCAAATCCAGCCACACGGCTTCCAGGTACCTGTACTTACTCAATTTAAACATGTAAGTGCCAAATGTATGCAATTTAAACATATATTCACTTAGTTGCAATGGTTAAAACATATGGATTCTAAAGAAATGCACATCCAACATTTTCCGTAAGCAATTTTTTTTACAACTTTCATACTAATTCAACTGTTTCAATAAATTTATAAACCATTTTCATTCAATTTGAATGGTTTTCAATCCATTCGTATACCACTTCATCAATTTGAATGGTTTAAAACTCAATCGCTTACATTTAATTTATTCTTAAGCAAACTGAACTCATATTAATTCAATTGCTTTCAAAATCAATTTATTTTACCCTTATCAACACATAGAATTTTAATTACTTCCATTTACATCCAAACGACAATTTATCCCATGCAATTCGATGAGATTTATGTGAATAAATCAGTATTTATGCTTTATAACCAATTTAAATTGATTTCAACTCAATTTATACTTAATTCTATTCCATTTTCAATTTATTCACAATCCATATGTTCTCATTTTCATTGCATTTCAGATTTGAATCCATTCACTTGCATTTCATTTTATTAACCAAACTAGTTGTTTGCGCAAAAAATGGGCAAACACCTCCAAGTCGTGTGATTTAGTTGATTTTATGTGATTCTTAATGATTTAGATAAGTTATGTAAATATGAAAAAAGCAGGGGCTGAAATGTAAAAGACACGCAGATTTATAGTGGTTCGGCCAGAACGTGCCTACGTCCACTTTATATGATATTATCTTCTTTTTTCAGATTACAAGTACAATGCTTGGTGTACAAGTGTATGAAAGTAGTTTGAAAGTTCCTTCCGTGCTTGAGCTCTCAAACTTGTCTGCCATTGTTGTACCCCTGCCCCTCTATTTATAGAGTGAGGCTGGGGGCAGGGGTCCTGAATGTATATAGCTGCTGGTGGGCCCGGGCTGAAGCAATCTGGCCTGGTAGTTATCTGGTTCGGCGAGGCCTCATTCGGCAAGGAGCTTGGACCGGTGGTAGGAGTGGTCCGGTGGTAGGTGTGTATTCGGTAGTGAGGTGGTTCGGTAGGTGGGTAGGCAAAGCTTGGTTCGGTGCTTGTTTGGACCGGTTGTGGAGAAGAGGCTATGGTCCGGTGGCATGTTGGTTCGGTGGTATGTTGAGGAAAGTGTGGTTCGGTAGTGAAGCGGAGATGGTTTGGTTCGACAGTGGTCTCTGGACCGGTTGTTTGGTGGAGGACCGGATGAGGTTTGACCGGATGAGAATGCCGGATGAGCTTATGCCGAGTGGGAATGCCGAATTGACTTCCATGCTTGTATCGAGCCATGTGTTTGCCAAATGACGTGGTCGCGAACCTGGGTGAAACTGTGATTCCTTGGTCTCGAGATCTTCTGGGTGAGAATTCGCCCAACATTTGCCCCCCAAAGTGGGGCACGTGCTTGCATGTGTCGCGCTTTGTTTCCTTGTGGTAGAAAGGCTTGTTTTGTTATGCCATGGGCTGGATGTTCATATCTCGTTGATGTCCTGCAAAGGAATTTATAGCATTAGTGTGATTTCTGGTGTCTGAGCCCAGGTTAAGGAAGGCTTTTAAGCATTCATCGGTCCACTCGAACTTTCCTTTGTCTTTCTTGAGAGCTTCGAAGAAAGGGACGCATTTGTCAGTTGCTTTGGAAATGAATCTGCTTAGGGCGGCCACCTTTCCGTTTAAGCTCTGCATTTCTTTTCGGGTGGAAGGTATCCTTATTTCTTTTAGAGCCCGGATTTGTTCAGGGTTTGCTTCAATTCCTCTGGAATGGACAATGAATCCTAAGAATTTTCCCGATGACACTCCGAAGGAGCACTTTAGAGGATTCAGCTTCATTCCATATCGGCGAAGTACCTGAAACATCTCGCTCAGGTGGCTTACATGATCGTCGGCTTTCCTGGACTTTACCAACATGTCATCCACATATACTTCCATCGTTCGTCCTATTAATTCCGCGAACATCTTGTTGACGAGGCGTTGATAGGTGGCTCCGGCATTTTTGAGTCCAAAAGGCATGACTTTGTAACAATATAATCCCCGGTCAGTGATAAAGCTAGTGTGGTCTTGATCGGGAGCGTGCATGGGAATCTGGTTGTATCCGGAGTATGCGTCCATAAAAGATAAAAGTTCGTGCCCGGCAGTGCTGTCCACAAGTTGATCGATTCTGGGGAGCGGGAAGCAGTCTTTCGGGCAAGCGTCATTTAAGTTGGAGAAATCAATGCATGTTCGCCACTTCCCATTAGCTTTCTTTACTAGTACCGGGTTAGCTATCCATTCGGGGTAGATGGCTTCTCGGATGAAGTCATTAGCAAGTAGGTTCTTTACTTCCTCGTCGAGGGCTGCTGATCGTTCTGCTCCCATGCTTCTCTTTTTTTGCTTTATCGGTGCCCTGGTGGGATCGATGTTCAGCATGTGGCATGCTATGTCTGGGGAGATTCCTGTCATGTCGGCATGTGTCCAAGCAAATACATCTAAGTTGTGGCGGAGAAAGTCGATGAGTTGATCTTTCAATTCTGTTTTTAGCTGAGATCCTATTTTTAATAGTCTGTTTGAATCATATTTGTCTACAGATACGAATTCCATGGCCTCTGCAGGCTCAGCGGTAGCCTCCTCCTCCTTATCCCTGGGGTCTAGTTCATTGAAAGGATCGCTGGTGTATCGAAGAGGAGGGGCTTTCTTTAGTTGCTATGCTTCCAAGCTTTTCATGCAGAGAGTAGTCTCTGCATCTTTCCCTTTATTCTTTCTATGGTTATTGCGAAGTTCAGTTACATAGCAATCTCGAGCGGCGTCTTGATCTCCTTCAACTTCTCCTATTCCGTCATCTGTTGGGAATTTCATCTTTAGGCACCACGGGGCTAGGACAATTTGGAAGTCAGACAAGGCTGGTCTTCCCAAGAAGGCGTTGTAGGCCGAGTGGTTTTCTATTAGTACGAACGTTTTTCAAGAATTGAACTCAGGACCTCCCGCTTACCAAACGGGTGCTCTAAAAATTTTTGCGCAAAAAAATGTTTGCGCAAAAAATGGGAAAACACCTCCAAGTCGTGTGATTTAGTTGATTTTATGTGATTCTTAATGATTTAGATAAGTTATGTAAATATGAAAAAAGCAGGGGCTGAAATGTAAAAGACACGCAGATTTATAGTGGTTCGGCCAGAACGTGCCTACGTCCACTTTATATGATATTATCTTCTTTTTTCAGATTACAAGTGCAATGCTTGGTGTACAAGTGTATGAAAGTAGTTTGAAAGTTCCTTCCGTGCTTGAGCTCTCAAACTTGTCTGCCATTGTTGTACCCCTGCCCCTCTATTTATAGAGTGAGGCTGGGGGCAGGGGTCCTGAATGTATATAGCTGCTGGTGGGCCCGGGCTGAAGCAATCTGGCCTGGTAGTTATCTGGTTCGGCGAGGCCTCATTCGGCAAGGAGCTTGGACCGGTGGTAGGAGTGGTCCGGTGGTAGGTGTGTATTCGGTAGTGAGGTGGTTCGGTAGGTGGGTAGGCAAAGCTTGGTTCGGTGCTTGTTTGGACCGGTTGTGGAGAAGAGGCTATGGTCCGGTGGCATGTTGGTTCGGTGGTATGTTGAGGAAAGTGTGGTTCGGTAGTGAAGCGGAGATGGTTTGGTTCGGCAGTGGTCTCTGGACCGGTTGTTTGGTGGAGGACCGGATGAGGTTTGACCGGATGAGAATGCCGGATGAGCTTATGCCGAGTGGGAATGCCGAATTGACTTCCATGCTTGTATCGAGCAAGGTGTTTGCCGAATGATGTGGTCGCGAACCCGGGTGAAACTGTGATTCCTTGGTCTCGAGATCTTCTGGGTGAGAATTCGCCCAACATTTGCCCCCCAAAGTGGGGCACGTGCTTGCATGTGTCGCGCTTTGTTTCCTTGTGGTAGAAAGGCTTGTTTTGTAATGCCATGGGCTGGATGTTCATATCTCGTTGATGTCCTGCAAAGGAATTTATAGCTTTAGTGTGATTTCAAATAACGACCGTTCGTGATCAAAATGTTCGAGATGAAGTGAATCGTGCCGTTCGAGGCGAGAGAGTGTGCCCCGAGGGGGTTTAGCATTATCGATTGCAGGCTCACGTTAGAGTGGGTCCCTGGATCGTTTGTCAAGGTGGTTTATTGCCAGCTCCGAGCATGCCTAGGGATCGTTCGCGACCCCGTACATGTGTAAGTGGCTTAGCCATTTTCTAGTTATCAGAATCAAATATTCGTTTAACCGATGAGCTTAAAAAAAAGGATGTCAAAGTGTAGATTCTCACGACGATAGGGTTAATGGCCATTCAGAGCGTGCCTATGGACCGTTCGTGGTCGCGTACACGTGTAAATTATTAATCCATGTTAGTGAGAGATTTACGACTTATTCATCGTTATCATAATCCTTATTTTACTAGTGAGTTCTGGAGTTCGGTACTTATCTGAGTGAGGCGCTCCGCGTGCCCCCCGCTTCTGACTTTCGCTGGTGGAGACGACGTCACTCGGTGTTTGGTTGATCCGGATGGATGTTTCATTCGGCATATGGGTGGTCTGGTATGCCGAACCATATGGTCCGGTGGTGCTCCTCTAGTCTATATATAGGGGCTATACCCCCTTAGGTTTTCTTCACCGAATCAGAGAGAGCCGAATCAATTCATAGCCGAACCAACCCTTTGCCGAACCAAGCTTCTGCCGAATCAGGTATATCCCCTTTCGCCGAATGAACTTGATAACCGAACGTGCTTATGCCGAATACGTACGAAGGACTTCAAATGCCGAATGGGCCTTAGGCCTTAGTGCCGAATGGATGTATACCGAATGACTCTTAGTGCCGAATGACATGTATACCGAATGACTCTTAGTGCCGAATGAACCTATTATCTCCCTGCCGAATGAACTTGATATTTTAGCAGAATTCCGGACTTATGCATTCTTTTTTGCTTACATCTCTGTATTCTTTGTTCTAACAACCTGTCTTTTTGCTTCTGTGTATGCAGATAAATGTCTCGCAAGGCGGAAACACGATCAGATAGGCGGAAATCCAAAGATAGAGGCGAGTCTTCTTCCGTGCCCCCAGCCCAATCAGGATCTGGGCAGCATCGACCTGTTCCGAGGTCGTTGGTGGACGGATATGGTCCACAGGAACTTCTGGTCTCCCCGCCCGATTGCTTTCCTAGCTCCCTAAAGGAGGAATCGCACGCAACGCCCGGTGTACTTTATAAGTAAGAGATTTACGGGGGCAGAAGCCAGATATCCTAAACTTGAGAAATTGGCATATTGTTTATTGATCGCGTCACGAAAACTACGACACTACTTCCAATCTCACTCCATCAGAGTTCTAACCGATCAGCCACTAAGACATGTGCTCCATCGTCCCGACACTTCTGGACAACTCCTCAAATGGTGCATTGAACTAAGTCAGTATGACGTCACCTACCATCCTCGCACTGCTATCAAGGGGCAAGCCCTGGCCGATTTCATTGCCGAATTCACTACCAACGAAGACAAGGATCAGTTTGAAATAGCAAAAAACATCAAGTGGAACCTCTTTGTAGATGGAGCATCAAACGAACAAGGCTCGGGGGCAGGTATTGCGATAATCACCCCCAGGGGAAGAAAGCTGTACTATGCATTAAGGTTGGAATTCGCGGCCACTAACAACGATGCGGAGTATGAGGCAGTAATAGCGGGATTGGAGCTTGCCTTAGAAATTGGAGTCAATTCTTTATGTCTTCATAGTGATTCTCAACTTATCGTAAACCAAGTACTAGGAGAATTTCAGACACGAGGAGAACGACTCACAGCATATCTAAAGAAAACCGAACTGCTGCTCGACCAATTGGACCATTATCTAATCAAACACATTCCTCGAGAAGATAACCAAGAGGCCGATGAACTAGCAAAGCAAGTTAGTATGATGAATAGCACCATTTCCGGAGCACTAGCCATCTCAAGGCAGCTAGCCCCAAGTTTTGAACAAGTGAATCTGATAACTGCAATTGAAGAAGCAACTTGGATGACTCCTATCCGGAAATATCTACAGGACGGCACACTACCAGACAAACTTGATGAAGTCAGGAGAATTTTGAGGAAAGCCCCCCACTACACAATACAAGAAGGCATCCTCTATCGGCGTGGCTTCTCTAGCCCCTTATTCAGATGCGTCGCTGGAAGGGAAGCCAAGGAAATCTTATTCAACATCCATCAAGGTAGTTGCGGAGATCACACTGGAGGGCAGACTCTAGCGAAGAAGATACTCCGATATGGATATTACTGGCCCACACTAAACAAAGACGCCCTAGACTTCGTCAAGAGATGCGACAGATGTCAGAAATTTGCCAAGATTCCTTGACTACCCACAAATGAGATTACTCAAATGACCAGCCCTTGGCCTTTTGCTATATGGGGAATTGATTTAATTGGTGAACTGCCAACGGGCCGAGGCGGAGCCAAATATGCTATAGTGGCAGTCGATTATTTCACCAAATGGGTGGTAGCGGAACCCCTAAATAAAATATCTTCAGCAAAAGTTATCAACTTCTTGATCAAAAATATTCTGTGCAGGTACGGAGTACCACTCAAGATCATATCAGACAACGGACTCCAATTTGACAGCGAAGAATTCGCCGACTGGTGCCAAGAGCATGGAATTCATAAAAGCTTCTCATCAGTAGCTTATCCTCAGGCAAACGGACAAGTCGAAGCTGTCAACAAAATTCTCAAAACCCTAATCAAGAAGAAACTCGAAAAGTCAAAAGGCGCTTGGGTGGACGAACTTCCTACGGCACTTTGGGCCTACCGCACATCTTTCAGAACATCAACGGGACATACTCCTTTCTCTTTGGCATACGGATCGGAGGCAATGCTCCCTATTGAGGTTATTGTTCCTTCCCACCGTAGGATCCACTACAATCCAGAAGAAAACGAAGAACTCCCCTCATGTCTTTGGATCTGATTGAGGAAAGGAGAAACGATGCAGCACTCAAAGCAGCAGCTCACAAACAGAAAGTGGCAGCACTATACAACTCCAAAGTCAAGCATCGCGTCTTACAAGAAGGAGATCTTGTTCTCAGGCGAATCTTTCCGCGCCCCGGGGCACTGGACCCCATCTGGGACGGACCATATGTAATTCATAAAGATGTCCACAACGGAGCTTATATTTTGTCAACAGTGGACGGAGAGGTGTTCCAGAGGGCATGGAACAATCGACATCTCCGTCGATACTTTTCTTAACTTGTACTTCCCATATGAAGTGAATTAACAAAGAGAATCAGTGGACGTAGGCGTTTTCATGCCGAACCACTTTAAAAATCTTGTCTCTTTTTAACTTGTTCCTTTATATCTTGGCTGCTTGTTAAGCTTTATCCTTTTCTGTTGAACAAAATCTTATGGCATCTCCACTCAAGACGCACCACAGCCTCATCTGGACAAGGCCTAACAGGTACGCTACGATTCTATGCACTCGCCAATGAGACTCTTTTGCTCCAGCATCCCTCTGCTGCGGGTTAACTCATTGCTCGCGCCTGCCCTCAAAGCCAACTGTAATGAGCCGATTATAAGTCATCATAAAGGCCGACTATAGCCGATGGCAGCTCATTACGGCGTTCGGCTCGCCGACAACCGTGAACCTACTTTAAGCCCCAACATAAGGTGTGGCCAGCCAGGGGTAGTTCACGGCCAACGGCACCCACGCTAGCCGGCCACGGTAAATCGAATAATACCCACGATTACGGACCATAATGGTTCGGGTAGTTACCGTGCGCGATCTCGGCTCCGATGTGTCTTAAGTGCAGCTGTGGTAAAAAAGAAAACTCCCCGCGGAGGCGTAAGATGGGTGACAAATGTCTCCAAGACCCACAGCTAGGGAAAGTGACTACAAAACCCGTTTGCCACGAACTTAAGCACATCGACGGCCTTCCGTGACTGGAAGTTTTACTTTTTTACCACAGCCGCACTTAAGACACATCGGAGCCGAGATCGCGCACGGTAACTACCCGAACCATTATGGTCCGTAATCGTGGGTATTATTCGATTTACCGTGGCCGGCTAGCGTGGGTGCCGTTGGCCGTGAACTACCCATGGCTGGCCACACCTTATGTTGGGGCTTAAAGTAGGTTCACGGTTGCCGGTGAGCCGAACGTCGTAATGAGCTGCCATCGGCTATAGTCGGCCTTTATGATGACTTATAAAGGCCGACTATAGCCGATGGCAGCTCATTACGGCGTTCGGCTCGCCGGCAACCGTGAACCTACTTTAAGCCCCAACATAAGGTGTGGCCAGCCAGGGGTAGTTCACGGCCAACGGCACCCACGCTAGCCGGCCACGGTAAATCGAATAATACCCACGATTACGAACCAGTCCGGGCCCACCAGCAGCTATATACATTCAGGACCCCTGCCCCCAGCCTCACTCTATAAATAGAGGGGCAGGGGTACAACAATGGCAGACAAGTTTGAGAGCTCAAGCACGGAAGGAACTTTCAAACTACTTTCATACACTTGTACACCAAGCATTGTACTTGTAATCTGAAAAAAGAAGATAATATCATATAAAGTGGACGTAGGCACGTTCTGGCCGAACCACTATAAATCTGCGTGTCTTTTACATTTCAGCCCCTGCTTTTTTCATATTTACATAACTTATCTAAATCATTAAGAATCACATAAAATCAACTAAATCACACGACTTGGAGGTGTTTGCCCCTTTTTTGCGCAAACACTAGTTCATGCAAAACTATTAACATCTTAGGTTCGTCTTCATTACCAATTTAATTTCCCTTTTATTTTAATTCATTCACAATTATTTATTTAGCTCGACACATTCCAATTAAATTTCATTCACAATCCATTCATTTACGTTTTATTCCATATTTGATTATTCCAAACTATTTTATTTAGCTTAAAAACAATCCAAGCTATTTCATTCCATAACCATTTCTCAACGTATTTAAACCACATTTCATTTGATTCTTATTTATTCCATTGTTGGGCGAATTCTCACACAGAAGATCTCGAGACCAAGAAGTCACAAGTTTTACCCGGGCTCGCAACCTCCACTTCGTTCAGCAAACACAAGGCTCGAAGTCCATCCGGCATTCTCCATGCACAAGCTCATTCGGCATAAGGACATTCGGTCATCCCCATTCGGCATACCGGACCAAGGGCACCACCGAACCACCTCTCCAACACCCTACCGGACCAACCTATAACCGGACCAAGGCCATCACCGAGCCAACACTCCTCCCCTACACGACCGGACCAGACCATCACCGGACCACGCCTATCACCGACCACCATGACCGAACCAAACTCCAACTTCTCTAAGCACAGCCGAATGAAGCCTCGCCGAACTAGATGATTGCCAGTCCAGATTGCTCCAGCCCGGGCCCACCAGCAGCTATATACATCCAAGACCCCTGCCCCCTACCTCACTCTATAAATAGAGGGGCAGGGGTACAACAATGGCAGACAAGTTTGAGAGCTCAAGCACGGAAGGAACTTTCAAACTACTTTCATATACTTGTACACAAAGCATTGTACTTGTAATCCGAAAGAAAGAAGATAATAACATATAAAGTGGACGTAGGCACGTTCTGGCCGAACCACTATAAATCTGTGTGTCTTTAACATTTCAGTCCCTGCTTTTTTCATATTTACATAACTCATCTAAATCATTAAGAATCACATAAAACCCATTAAATCTCACGACTTGGAGGTGTTTGCCCACTTTTCGCGCAAACATTTTTGGTGCTTTCACTGAGAACTTCGAACTCGAAGCTCCAGCTTCCCTCATCCAACCTTCTTTCCCAATAGCATTCTTCATTACCTAGGAAACATGACTTCCAGACCAAGAAAAGACGCTAACAAGGGAAAGAACGCTGCAACTAGCAGCGCTCCAAATCCAGTGGATCCAGATCAAGAGAACCATCCCACTACGGCAGCAGTGCCACATGTAGATCAGGCAATTCCAACAGCCCCTGCCGCGGAACAACCGGCAGTAATCACTAGAGCGGACCTAGACAGAGTTGTGGTGGAAGTGACTAACCGCTTCGCATCCCAACAAGAAGCTTTGGTGAACCAACTCATGTCACGCTTGAGGGATGTCGAAGAATCCAACCGCAACACTGAATCATGGGATGAATCTCAATCTGGAGGATCTCGGAGACAGCAAAGGTCTTCCCTCTTCGAGGAAGCCATCAACAGGAACAACAATGATAGGGGCCGTGCCCGGACTCAACCCGAACTCCGACTCGAGGAAGCGCTTGGAATCGAACCTAGTGGGGGAGGCGCCAGGCGAGGGTCGGATGTAGCTGAGCCAGTCATGCCACCTAATCATAGAAACCCCGCTGAACGGAGCCGAGCTAGAACCCAGCCCGAAGTTGACCCCATGGAAATGCCCGAAACAGAACCCCACAGGGGAAGATCAAGGCAGGGGGCAACTGTAACTGGTCCTAGCATGCATCCGAGCAGCCAGAGGCAACCACTGGATAACGTCAGAAGTGATAGACTATACCATCCCTACAGGTCATCTGGACGAGATCGATCCCGCAGGGAAGAACCAAGTTCATTTCTATCCGCTCCAAATTTTGATGAAAGGATGGCATGATTATTCAGAGAATGCGTCCAACGGGTGCAAAGGGACCGAGGAATAGGCGCTAGGGTCACCAGCCCCTTCACCCGCAATATCGAAACTGCCACCACCCCCCGGGAGTGGAAAATGCCAACCATGGAACCTTACAAGGGAACTTCCGACCCATCGTACACTTACAGAGATACATCCAGCATATGCTCATGAGCGGAGCAACAGAAGGGGTGCTGTGTAAATGTTTTCCGCTATTCCTAGCAGATCTAGCTACCTCCTGGTTCTGCCATCTACCCCAAGGATCTATCAGCTCATGGGAGATGTTGAAAGAAAGGTTCATTAGCCAGTTCCGCATCCATGTAGAGCAACCCAAGGATGCTTATTCTCTATCCAATGTCAAATAGAAATCCGGAGAGACACTGCAAAAATATCTAACCCGGTTCAACGCCGCAGCGGCCGCAGTCCAAGATGCCGATGAGAAGCTCACCCTAATGGCCCTCTGTAGTGGTGTACACCCAGATACCAAGTTCGCTAGAAGACTAACTAAGGAAAAACCAGCTACTTTACCTGATTTCTTCCATGAAGCTGGAAAGTATATGAGACTTGAAGACGCCGCCACTGAGAGGCAGTCAGGGCAACAAGGTAAGACGACTTCGGACAAGGTTCCCGCTGCAGCTAAGGACACTCGAAGAAATGAATCTGGAGATAATGCTGGGGGCAGGAAGGTTGAAAAACGCCAATATAGACCAGGACCAAGATTTAACTCCTACACTCCTTTGAATGAAACAATCGAAAACATCTTTCTAGCCACTCAGGGCGAACTCGGATACAAGCGCCCCCCGCACAAGAAAGAATCTGATAACGCACTCAAGTCTAGAAAGTTCTACCGCTTCCATGAATCTCACGGACATGACACCAATGAATGCCACCATCTCCGGGACTTGATCGAAGAACACATCAGAAGAAGAAGGCTGGAACGCTATGTGAAAGGTCAGAACAGGACTCCAACTCCTGCCAATGAGAACTCAAAGCGACCCCTCCTAGAAGTAGGCAGAGGGAATCGCAACACCAGTGGCTCTAGTCAAGAGAAGATAGTGGTCCATACCATCTCGGGAGGACCACACATCGCCGACAGAAGCTGGGCAGAGATGGAAAGATACGGCAAGTCACTTAGAAATGTTGAAGGCTATGTTAACTTCATTATGGAAGAACACCACCCGAAACGGAGAGAGAGTGACGACATCGTATTCAGTAGGCGTGATTTAGAAGGAAGACAGTATCCGCATATGGATCCCATGGTCATCTCTGCCTGGTTCGGTCCAGCTAAAGTTTTCCGAATTCTAATAGACACAGGAACTCCGTAAATATCCTGTTCAAGCATGCTTTCGACAAAATGAAGCTGTCAATGAAGGATGTGTCTCCCTGCAACAAGCCCCTGCACGGTTTCACTGGAGATGCGAAAATGCCCCTCGGGCAACTTGACCTCTTCGTCGAATTAGGAAGTCATCCCCGCTCCGTTGTGCGAAAACAAACGTTCGTACTAATAGAAAACCACTCGGCCTACAACGCCTTCTTGGGAAGACCAGCCTTATCTGACTTCCAAATTGTCCTAGCCCCGTGGTGCCTAAAGATGAAATTCCCAACAGATAACGGAATAGGAGAAGTTGAAGGAGATCAAGACGCCGCTCGAGATTGCTATGTAACTGAACTTCGCAATAACCATAGAAAGAATAAAGGGAAAGATGCAGAGACTACTCTCTGCATGAAAAGCTTGGAAGCATAGCAACTAAAGAAAGCCCCTCCTCTTCGATACACCAGCGATCCTTTCAATGAACTAGACCCCAGGGATAAGGAGGAGGAGGCTACCGCTGAGCCTGCAGAGGCCATGGAATTCGTATCTGCAGACAAACATGATTCAAGCAGACTATTAAAAATAGGATCTCAGCTAAAAACAGAATTGAAGGATCAACTCATTGACTTTCTCCGCCACAACTTAGATATATTTGCATGGACACATGCCGATATGACAGGAATCTCCCCAGACATAGCATGCCACATGCTGAACATCGATCCCACCAAGGTACCGATAAAGCAGAAAAAGAGAAGCATGGGAGCAGAACGATCAGCAGCCCTCGATGAGGAAGTGAAGAACCTACTTGCTAATGACTTCATACGAGAAGCCATCTACCCCGAATGGATAGCTAACCCGGTACTAGTAAAGAAAGCTAATGGGAAGTGGCGAACATGCATTGATTTCTCCAACTTAAATGACGCTTGCCCGAAAGACTGCTTCCCGCTCCCCCGAATCGATCAACTTGTGGACAGCACTGCCGGGCACGAACTTTTATCTTTTATGGACGCATACTCCGGATACAACCAGATTCCCATGCACGCTCCCGATCAAGACCACACTAGCTTCATCACTGACCGGGGATTATATTGTTACAAAGTCATGCCTTTTGGACTCAAAAATGCCGGAGCTACCTATCAACGCCTCGTCAACAAGATGTTCGCGGAATTAATAGGACGAACTATGGAAGTATATGTGGATGACATGTTGGTAAAGTCCAGGAAAGCCGACGATCATGTAAGCCACCTGAGCGAGATGTTTCAGGTACTTCGCCGATATGGAATGAAGCTGAATCCTCTAAAGTGCTCCTTCGGAGTGTCATCGGGAAAATTCTTAGGATTCATTGTCCATTCCAGAGGAATTGAAGCAAACCCTGAACAAATCCGGGCTCTAAAAGAAATAAGGATACCTTCCACTCGAAAAGAAATGCAGAGCTTAAACGGAAAGGTGGCCGCCCTAAGAAGATTCATTTCCAAAGCAACTAACAAGTGCGTCCCTTTCTTCGAAGCTCTCAAGAAAGACAAAGGAAGGTTCGAGTGGACCGATGAATGCTTAAAAGCCTTCCTTAACCTGATCGAACACCTTCAGAAACCACCAGTACTCTCAACTCCGAACGAAGGCGAAGAGCTATACCTATACCTTGCTGTATCATCTCATGCTTTAAGCGCTGCCCTAGTAAGAGAAGAAGACCGCACACAACGCCCGGTGTACTTTATAAGTAAGAGATTTATGGGGGCAGAAGCCAGATATCCTAAACTTGAGAAATTGGCATATTGTTTATTGATCGCGTCACGAAAACTACGACACTACTTCCAATCTCACTCCATCAGAGTTCTAACCGATCAGCCACTAAGACAGGTGCTCCATCGTCCCGACACTTCTGGACGACTCCTCAAATGGTGCATTGAACTAAGTCAGTATGACGTCACCTACCATCCTCGCACTGCTATCAAGGGGCAAGCCCTGGCCGATTTCATTGCCGAATTCGCTACCAACGAAGGCAAGGATCAGTTTGAAATAGCAAAACACATCAAGTGGAACCTCTTTGTAGATGGAGCATCAAACGAACAAGGCTCGGGGGCAGGTATTGTGATAATCACCCCCAGGGGAAGAAAGCTGTACTATGCATTAAGGTTGGAATTCGCGACCACTAACAACGATGCGGAGTATGAGGCAGTAATAGCGGGATTGGAGCTTGCCTTAGAAATTGGAGTCAATTCTTTATGTCTTCATAGTGATTCTCTACTTATCGTAAACCAAGTACTAGGAGAATTCCAGACACGAGGAGAACGACTCACAGCATATCTAAAGAAAACCAAACTGCTGCTCGACCAATTGGACCATTATCTAATCAAACACATTCCTCGAGAAGATAACCAAGAGGCCGATGAACTAGCAAAGCAAGCTAGTATGAAGAATAGCACCATTTCCGGAGCACTAGCCATCTCAAGGCAGCTAGCCCCAAGTTTTGAACAAGTGAATCTGATAACTGCAATTGAAGAAGCAACTTGGATGACCCCTATTCGGAAATATTTGCAGGACTGCACACTACCAGACAAACGTGATGAAGTCAGGAGAATTTTGAGGAAAGCTCCCCACTACACAATACAAGAAGGCATCCTCTATCGCCGTGGCTTCTCTAGCCCCTTATTCAGATGCGTCGCTGGAAGGGAAGCCAAGGAAATCTTATTCAACATCCATCAAGGAAGTTGCGGAGATCACACTGGAGGGCAGACTCTGGCGAAAAAGATACTCCGATATGGATATTACTGGCCCACACTAAACAAAGACGCCTTAGACTTCGTCAAGAGATGCGACAGATGTCAGAAATTTGCCAAGATTCCTCGACTACCCACAAATGAGATTACTCAAATGACCAACCCTTGGCCCTTTGCTGTATGGGGAATTGATTTAATTGGCGAACTGCCAACGGGCAGGGGCGGGGCCAAATATGCTATAGTGGCAGTCGATTATTTCACCAAATGGGTGGAAGCGGAACCCCTAAATAAAATATCTTCAGCAAAAGTTATCAACTTCTTGATCAAAAATATTCTGTGCAGGTACGGAGTACCACTCAAGATCATATCAGACAACGGACTCCAATTTGACAGCGAAGAATTCGCCGACTGGTGCCAAGAGCATGGAATTCATAAAAGCTTCTCATCGGTAGCTTATCCTCAGGCAAACGGACAAGTCGAAGCTGTCAACAACATTCTCAAAACCCTAATCAAGAAGAAACTTGAAAAGTCAAAAGGCGCTTGGGTGGATGAACTTCCTACGGCACTTTGGGCCTACCGCACCTCTTTCAGAACATCAACGGGACATACTCCTTTCTCTTTGGCATACGGATCGGAGGCAATGCTCCCTGTTGAAACTATTGTTCCTTCCCACCGTAGGATCCACTACAATCCAGAAGAAAACGAAGAACTACTCCTCATGTCTTTGGATCTGATTGAGGAAAGGAGAAACGATGCAGCACTCAAAGCAGCAGCTCACAAACAAAAAGTGGCAGCACTATACAACTCCAAAGTCAAGCATCGCGTCTTACAAGAAGGAGATCTTGTTCTCAGGCGAATCTTTCCGCGCCCCGGGGCACTGGACCCCATCTGGGACGGACCATATGTAATTCATAAAGATCTCCACAACGGAGCTTATATTTTGTCAACAGTGGACGGAGAGGTGTTCCAGAGGGCATGGAACATCCGACACCTTCGTCGATACTTTTCTTAACTTGTACTGCCCATATGAAGTGAATTAACAAAGAGAATCAGTGGACGTAGGCATTTTCATGCCGAACCACTTTAAAAAATCTTGTCTCTTTTTAACTTGTTCCTTTATATCTTGGCTGCTTGTTAAGCTTTATCCTTTTCTGTTGAACAAAATCTTATGGCATCTCCACTCAAGACGCACCACGGCCTCATCTGGACAAGGCCTAACAGGTACGCTACGATTCTATGCACTCGCCAATGAGACTCTTTTGCTCCAGCATCCCTCTGCTGCGGGTTAACTCATTGCTCGCGCCTGCCCTCAAAGCCAACTGTAATGAGCCGATTATAAGTCATCATAAAGGCCGACTATAGCCGATGGCAGCTCATTACGGCGTTCGGCTCGCCGGCAACCGTGAACCTACTTTAAGCCCCAACATAAGGTGTGGCCAGCCAGGGGTAGTTCACGGCCAACGGCACCCACGCTAGCCGGCCACGGTAAATCGAATAATACCCACGATTACGGACCATAATGGTTCGGGTAGTTACCGTGCGCGATCTCGGCTCCGATGTGTCTTAAGTGCGGCTGTGGTAAAAAAGAAAACTCCCCGCGGAGGCGTAAGATGGGTGATAAATGTCTCCAAGACCCACAGCTAGGGAAAGTGACTACAAAACCCGTTTGCCACGAACTTAAGCACATCGACGGCCTTCCGTGACTGGAAGTTTTACTTTTTCTATATTTCCATTTCATTTAAATACTTTTCTCCTATCCTGTATAACAAACTCTAAAGTACAGGAAATCAAATAGGGAGCATTCAGTCATGAGAATCTAAGCCTGCGTACTGGGTGGCAAAGTACTCAGAGATATCCATGATCAGTTACACAAGAAGCTCGATGCTACCGCCTGCAAATAAAACATGAAGGGCGGTACTCTCCTCTCTTGTACATAAAAACATAACTATAGCTTATTCATACGTCACACCAACATTGCAAAACATGAAATTATATTTCAAGCAAAGGCTTAACATCAAACACAACTAAAATCACAGGCATATACATGGTTATACTTCTCACGCAGCACATCAAAATGACAACAACATTTAAACATAACAAAATCTGCTTATATTATAAAATCACACAAAGTTATTCTCTGCAAATAATATTATTACAGTCACATCAATGTTTTGGACTAACGTAAACAACAGTAAAAAGAAATAAAAAGCGGCCGAATCCGGACAAGTAACCAGCTGCGTCCGCACTCCATCACCAACTTCCCAAGCCTATTTGGCCGTAGGGCCGGAACCCCCAGCATGTTGATCGGAAGTTCCACCTGTCCAATTCAGAAGAGGAATCCATTAAACAAACGATAAACGATCAAGTTATGGAAACCCGGAAAGAAAAGGAAAAGAGAAGAATAACTCACCAGCGTCCGCCGCTTGATCCTCATCCTCCAGTTGCACACCCGCTCCCTCCGCAGCAAGCAACCGCATCCCCTCCTTCACCGCCGCTTGCTCCTCTTTCGAGAACTGAGCGGTGACCACGTACAGACTAAAAGCCGCTCCACCTTCCTTACCCGCATCAACCCTGGCCTCCTCTAATGCCCGAAGATATATCTTGGCCATGACCCGGGGATAGTCATCCATCCAAGACAAGCTGCCCTCCTTCCAAGTGCGGAAGTACATGTCCTGCAGTATCTCGTCCATCATCCCCTCATTCTCCTTGAACTCCCTCACCCGGGCCTCGGAAGCCTGCAACTTGGCGACAGCAACATCCCTCTCTGATCGGTATCTCGAGCAGTCAGCCTGGAGAGACCTCCTCATCTCCTCCATCTCCTCCTTTAACTTGACTTGAGCCATCTCCGCGGCCTCAAGCCTTCCAGACAACTCCTCTACCTGCTCGAGATCCGCATTCCGAACCTCATCCACTGTCGCAATGGCCATGTCGATCCGCTCCTTACAGGCGGCCTCCATCTTCCGTAATTCCGCCCTACTAGCCTTTTCCATGGTCTCTTTCAGACGCCTGGAGGCTTCCTCGTGCCGAGAAATCTGAACGGCTTGACCGGCAAGCTGTTCGGCCTGATCAGCAACCTTCAGCCGCAACCGAATATTAGCGCTCCCAATCTCCTCCCCGGCCTTGACCAATTGAGCATGATACTTCATTAACTTCTTGGTCTCTTCAGCCACCCGATCGATATTAGCCTTGGCCTCGTCTCCCATGGTAACTACCCGAGTGGTAAGCAGATCAAGATCTAGGGACTTAGCCTCGTCTAACACTCGTACCATGGGGTTGCGGGGAAGGAGGTGTTCACCCGTGGCCTCATCAAATGAAATATCCCGAGAGCTTGGATCTAAATCAGGATGACCGGCAAAGGGGTCACGAGGCACGTCAGGACGCCTTATACGGATAACTGTGGGATTCTTGGAAGGAGGTGGAGGGGGGATAAACTCCGTGCTCTCCTCCGTGGCATCACAAGGAGGCTGAACAGGAAGCTGCGGACCAGGGGAAGGCTCAAATAAAGAACGACTCCTCTTCTTTTTCTGAATGCTCTCTTCGATGACCCCAAGAAGAGGACGGTATTTGACCACGTCCCCAGTACGACCAGTGGGAGGCTTCGCAGAAGCTCTCATCAACTTGAATTTTTCGAGGCGGTGTCGAACGTCTGACGTTGTAACCACCTGGCCTGCCCCTGAAATAAAGAACAAGTGTTACAAACATATAATGGTCCCCAATTCAGGAAACATGTTAAGTAAAAAGAAAGAAAAGTGTGAAGGCACGTCTATTATACAAACCCTGCGGAGGAGTGGGGTACTGCAATAAGTCCTGAATCTCATTCCAGGACGGAAGTGAACCATGAAATATTTCTAAGTCCTTATCGAAAATAGAATCGACAGAGGACAAAAGTTCACCTTGCACCGCCGAAGTTACCCTAGCTGAGGAGCCTTTAGGGGATGGATCGGCACCAGCCACAGCCTTGCCCGCCTCCTTTGCCTTTTCCGCTTCCGATTCTTCCTCCGATTCCCCGAAGGCCTGACGGAGGGCCTCATCCAGTTCAGGATCTTTCCCAAAGGTTAAGGCACCAGCATCACCATCTCCATCGCCATCTCCTCCGCCTTCTGACTCTCCTCCCACATCGCCTCCTTCGCCCTCTTCCACACCTTCCCCCTCCGGGATGATCGGGCGAGTACTAGGAGAGGGGCCATCAGACTCCTTGAACTTCTTACCCCCCACGACTGGGTGTTGTGCAAAGGGCTTCCTCTTGCCACTCTTCACCGTGGCCCCCTCCTTAGATTTAGCGGCCTTCTCCTCAACCGTGTCCCTCTGCTTAACCACGGACTGGTGCGGCAGGATCAAGTTGTACTCCAGGAGGGTAGCGTTCCTGATCAGATAGGCGGCTGACCTGTCCCTCTCAGAGATAGCCTTAACTTCTGCTGCCATATGGACTAGGCGATCGCTCTCTTCCACCGCAAAGCCACCTGTCGCTAACAAACAACAGAAGCACATAAGGAAAGGAATTGCAATCAAGACAGGAATTACGAATAAAGAGTTAACTTACATCCGGAAGTGAAGCGATGAATGGAGACAGAATCGTCCCTCACAAAGAACCACTCCTTCTTGAACATGCTGTACTTTGAGTACAGGTCCAGGACCGGCTTGAAGGAGACGGCCGACTCTAAGCTAATGTAGGGGGACCCCTTCCTATAGCCCCTCAGATTATATAGATACCGGATTTCCCGGTTGGATGGAGAGCGCCCGTACCTCTTCTGGAAGATAGAATATAAGCACACCAAGATGGCATACGAGTTGGGCTGAAGCTGGAAAGGCGCCACCTTTAGATATGTAAGGAAGCTAACAACCCAGGCGTTGATAGGGGGAATGGCCCTGCACATGCAATGCTACCTGCTGTAGGCGAAATACCCGTCGGGAGGGTCGTATGGCATCACCCCGACTCCCGGAAGCAACATAAGCGTCCTATCTATCCCGAAAGAACGGGATATAGCATCAAGCTGCTCCTCCTTTAGAGAACTAGGGAAGCAGTCGGGAGGGGAGACCAGGAGCTCCTGGGGTCCATACCCCTCCACCAACGATCTCGAAGCAATTCCATGCTCCCCGGACCCCGATTGGGCTGGGGGCACGGAAGAAGATTCTCCTCCATCCCTCGACTTCCGCCTATCTGATCGTGTTTCCGCCTTGCGAGACATTTATCTGCATGCACAGAAGTGAAAAAACATGATTTTAGAACAAAAGTATAAGCAAGCAAGCATGCATAAGTCCGGAAGTCCACTAAAATATTAAGTTCATTCGGCATTGAAAGTGTATGGCCATTCGGCACTAAAATCTCAAGTTCATTCGGCACTAAAATCTTATGCTCATTCGGCATTAAAATTTGATTCGGTATACATATCATTCGGCCCTAAGGCCTGAATCTCATTCGGCATATACTACATTCGGTAGTAGAAGAAACTTCGTATGTATTCGGCAAATTAGGTCCATTCGGTAATAAGGATCATTCGGCAAAGAGCATATACCTGGTTCGGCACGAAATGGTTCGGTATAGTATTGATTCGGTATAGTATTGGTTCGGCGCTTGTTGATTCGGTGAAGAAAACCTAAGGGGGTGCAGCCCCTATATATAGACTGGAGGAACACCACCGGACCAGATGGTTCGGCATACCGGACCAACCTCCAACCGAATGAAAACCTATACCTACTCGAAGCCGAATGAAACTGTCTCTACCAGCAGAAACCAGAAGCAGGGGGCACGCAGGGCGCCTCACTCAGATAAGTACCGAACTCCAGAGCTTACTAATAAAATAAAGAATATGATAACAATGAATGAGTCGTAAATCTCTCACTAACATGGGTTAATCATTTACACGTGTACGCAACCATGAACGGTCCATAGGCACGCTCTGAATGGCTATTAACCCTGTAATCGTGAGAATTTACACTTTGACATTCCTTTTTAAGCTCATCGGTTAAATGGATATTTGATTCTGATAATTAGGAAATGGCTAAGCCACTTACACATGTACAGGGTCGCGAACGATCCTTAGGCATGTTCTGAGCTGGCGATAAACCACCTTGGCAAACGATCCAGGGGCCCACTCTAACGTGAACCTGGCATCGATAATGCTAAGCCCCCTCGAGGCACACTCTCTCGTCCCGAACGACACAATTTACTTCATCTCGAATATGTCAATCCCGAACGATCGTTACCTGAAATCACACTAAAACTGTAAATTCCTTTGCAGGACACCAACAGGATATGGGCATCTAACCCACGACACTACGAAACAAGCCTTCCTACCACAGGGAAACAAAGCATGACACATGCAAGCACGTGCCCCACTTTGGGGGGCAAATGTTGGGCGAATTCTCACACAGAAGATCTCGAGACCAAGAAGTCACAAGTTTTACCCGGGCTCGCAACCTCCACTTCGTTCAGCAAACACAAGGCTCGAAGTCCATCCGACATTCTCCATGCACAAGCTCATTCGGCATAAGGACATTCGGTCATCCCCATTCGGCATACCAGACCAAGGGCACCACCGAACCACCTCTCCAACACCCTACCAGACCAACCTACAACCGGACCAAGGCCATCACCGAGCCAACACTCCTCCCCTACACGACCGGACCAGACCACCACCGGACCACGCCTATCACCGGACCACCATGACCGAACCAAACTCCAACTTCTCTAAGCACAGCCGAATGAAGCCTCGCCGAACCAGATGATTGCCAGTCCAGATTGCTCCAGCCCGGGCCCACCAGCAACTATATACATCCAAGACCCCTGCCCCCTACCTCACTCAATAAATAGAGGGGCAGGGGTACAACAATGGCAGACAAGTTTGAGAGCTCAAGCACGGAAGGAACTTTCAAACTACTTTCATATACTTATACACAAAGCATTGTACTTGTAATCTGAAAGAAAGAAGATAATAACATATAAAGTGGACGTAGGCACGTTCTGGCCGAACCACTATAAATCTGTGTGTCTTTTACATTTCAGTCCCTGCTTTTTTCATATTTACATAACTCATCTAAATCATTAAGAATCACATAAAACCCATTAAATCTCACGACTTGGAGGTGTTTGCCCACTTTTCGCGCAAACATCCATCATTTATTTATTCAATATAATTAGTTTATCCACATTCACTTAAACCATTAAAATAAACTTGAAACATTCGATTTTTCTTATTGTCTCAAGTTATTTCAATCCCTTAATAATTTAAATGGTTTACAATCATTTATTTAAGAATTTTCATTCCATTAAATATTATCTGTAATTCAACGAATTTTAATTCAATTCAAATTTATTTTTACTTAGTTTTAAATCCAATCAAATATCATTAAACTTAGTTTAAGTTGAATTCAATTCAACTTCCCCATCTATTTAGCTTAAGTCAATTTACTTTAATTTATACAAATTTTATACATAAGTTCCTTTTCATTTTACAAATAAATTTGCTTTCCAATTCAACTTAATTTTCTCTCAATTAAATCTCATTTAAAATCTGCAATTTCATTTGATTGGTTATTATAGAATTTAACTTTCCAGATTCAACTCACCCGATTTATTACATGGCCATTTTCCAATATGTTTCCACATATTTGGATTTTATTCGCAATACATACCATTATTATTTTAATCCAATTTCATTTTTCTTTATTCGACATATTCGCAACTATATTTAATTTGTTAACACTTCAAGTCAATTTTTATTTATAACTCAAGTTCTGATTCCTCCATTCACCTTTAACTTACCATCAAATTCTATTAACCACAATTTAATTACATTTACTTCACTATCGATCCAGGTCGAATTTGATTTATAACTTGAGTTTTATTTTCAAACTTCATTATTAACTTACTATTCAATCGTTTCCTCCAACTTATAATCCAGAACTTGATTTTATTCTCAAAATCTCTTCATTTAAATTTTCTTAGTTCAATTTATTATATAATTCAAGTTTGTATTTTTGTTTATTCTTCAATTCATCAAACCATATTTATTTTGGTTTTCTATTTCACTTTCACATTTTATAAGTCACAACTTACTATTTTATACAATCACATTCATTCCAAGCTTGAATGTATTCATCTTTTATTTTTAATTTTGATTCTTTTATAAGTTATTCTAATTTATTTACTCCAATCCAATCCTTAACCAATTTATTTTTCATTTGTTCAGGTAAGAATTTAATTTCATTCATTAATTCAATTGAATTCTCATTCCAATTCAATTTTACTTTGACTCAGATTTATTTAACTCAATTCGATTTCAACTTAATTCGAAAACAACTGGATATTATTTTCAGCTTATTCGATTTATTTTAATCCTGTTAAATTTTATTTCCCAATCCAAGTTAATTTCATTTTTTAACTTTTCTCTTTAAAAAATTCCAACATTTAAAGCTTATATTCCCTTCTTGATTTAAAAATCATCTCAATTTATAAGCTTTCAACCCATCCTATCAGGATTTTTAAACTCTCGGCTTTGGTTTCAAATCATTTTGAAATCTCCAACATCTCAAATCACATTTCTCAAAAGCCAAACCAATCCTGGTTTTATTCCCAACAAATTTCTTTCGAAATTTTCAAAAACAACTAGCTTTCCTGAACAAATTAATTTGGCATGAATCCATCACTTAGAAATTCGAAAATGAACACTGATGATGCGACCGTCATCATCAGAATTATTTTCCAATAATCCAAGTGATTTCAATGCTATATCACTTTCAAAATTCATTTAAAACACATTTTCTTTCAGAAATACCTCTAAAACAATAATGTTATTATTTATCTTTAAAACACTTTCAAATCTCCAGAATTTAAATTTCCAAATCCTGCTAAATTCAATTTTACTACAATTCATTTGCATAGCTTATGCTCATACGAATTCTTATTTGATTATATTTCAATTTATAAATTTCATTTATAATTCATATTTATGAATTTCATTCTATATTGAATTTATCCCCTTAAACTTTAGTTATATTTCAATTTCTAGTTAAATTTTCACTTAACAATGATAATACTTTAATATCATCATTTCTAACATCCAAGCAACCATATATTAGCTAAATAGTTTTCAAAAACTACTCTTTATATCAAAATATGTTTTTGGGTAAAATTATTTCGTTCACCCACATTTAAAACAATACCGTGTCGATTGTTCTATTCAAGTGTTTAGAAACCCCTTCGATACAGTTGCGCAGACTGTGTCGACGAAGGTTCATATGCCACTCAATAAACCAATTGACACAATATTAAAACAATTTATATTCATTAACAAATACGCACTCACATCTATTAATACGCTCAAACTCCTTTTAGAGTACTACGGACGCTAATTTAAATGAGTAATTCCCACCAGAGCCAAGGTTATCACCAACCTATGCTCTGATACCAACTGTAATGACCTGCAAATCCGTACCCCTTAAGTCAACACTATTCTATCTAAATCGACTCAAGTTGTACAGAAATACGAACCGTTTGGGTTAAAGAAGAAGAGGTAGAAGAAGAAAAATAGAAAACAACAACAGAATCTAACCATCGCAGCGGAATAAAATATAATAGATAATATATGATCTTTACTCAAAATCAAATATATCTGCTTACATATTTTACATCATCAGAGTACATCAATCACAACTCAACATCAATAACATACAACTGAATACACATCAACTCAACACAGCGGAATATATATATATATAAACAAGTACGGGAGTACGTATCGTCATCCTGCTCGTCTCCTGAGCTCCACAGCATCATATCATGTATTCTATAATACTCGGTCTGACCCGAGCATTACAGTTAAATAATACCCGAGTCAGTCTGGATTACCAGCGTGAGAAAATCACACCCAATTGATTATAAAGTTTCAAAAATCCTTTGAAAACAAAAGCATCTCGTAAGACCACGCCACAAATAAACATGTCGAGTTTTTACCTTACGATAGCTAAAACAATTTTTATAGAAATCCTCTGATATTATAATAGGGTCTATATACAAATACTTATAAAATAGCCGAAATTGTTACATTCATTAAATTCCAGCTACTAGCCACAGAGTGGGTAATACAAACAAAACTCGTACAAGGCTCGTAGGGAGAATGGATTTCCAACTAATGACTAGGCACTGGGGTACCACCTGTCACAGTACAGGGCCTAGATCACCGTACCGAGGAGTACGCCCGCTCCCCTGCAACACAAGGCCGGGACTACCCCTTACTGGATAATCCCGAGTGAGATCACCCCGCGGTTGGGATCAGCAACCGCCCACTAAGCCGAAATAAAAAGGGAGATCTAGACTGGAATGACCAATTTTAAACATGTAAGTGACAAATATACAAAGTTTATAGCGTTTAACTTATATATAAATTACCAAATCATGGATTCTATAAACAGTGCATATTATATACTTCCTTAAGCACATATGAAATATTTCGACACTTATTTTGAATGTTTCCAAACAATATTCAAACTATCAAATTCAACTCAAATGATTTCACAACTTTCTTGCTTAACTTAAATTCATTTTTTAAGTCCAAGCAAACTCATTTACACTTCATTGTTTACATTCAATTTATTATTCATCCAAACAGACCCATATTTATTACAATTGATTCAAAAACCAATGTTATGCAAATTCAGTGCTATTCACTTAAAAGAATATTTATTTCAGTTTATAACTAATTTAAATTAATACCAATTCAATCTATACTTGATTTGATTTCATTTTAATTGATTCCGTTCAATTTATTTTGCATGCTATATTCTCATTCATTTTATTTGAATACATTTATTTATCTTGGAACATTTCCATATTGGTTACATCAAATACTCATTCATAATTAATTTGCAAACTAAACATTTGCCACATTAAATTGGTATTCAACTTCATTTAACCAATTCAAGTTCCATCTCCATATTTCATTACCAATTAATTAACTTTTTATTTTAAATTCAATTTAAACGATTTAAATTTCAAAACTGAACAAACAACTTTCAAATTCAATTTTAACATTTTTACTATCTTCACTGTCATCACTATAAATTTTATAAGCCTTCAAATTATTTTTAAACAGACTTAAAATCTCAGATTTCATATTTTATCCCACTTCAAATTATTTAATTCAATAATTAAATTATCGAATAAATTGTGATATTCGTAATTCAAGTTAAAATTACTCTATCGAATATTTAAAATCGATTAAATATTCTGATTTAAAAGGCTTAAAAATTTCGGGTCGTCACACTAGGGCATAGGAATTTCTAATTTCGAATCTTTTCCCCCATTTTTCTCTTGAGCTTGAGTGTTAGGAAATGAGAAATGAAATGAATGAAGAGGAGTTGAGTTAGAGTGTTTGATAAAGGAGTGGGATTCTCTTATTAGGTTAGTGGGCTGAAACCCAAACCCAAAGCCCCAAATGAAAACATCAAAATTATAATCAACTCTAAACATATCGATGTTTGTACTCAAAAAGGTCGCAAATGCCATTTTGGACTCAATGGAAGTGGTCTCAAGTCCTAATTCGACAGCTTACAAAAAGTAGCATTTCGAACTTAAATCCTATTAACGATGCTATATTTAAATAAAATATTTAAATACACAATTGTGAAATATACGGGTTGTTATAGACTCCCCTCCTTAAAGAAATTGCATCCTCGCAATACTTAAGAAGAAAATAAGAGTAACAACCATACTAAGGCATAATAACACAAAAGAAGATTTGAAATAAGAAGTTCACCTCAAAGAGCTCAAGAGAGTAAGTCCGGATGTGTTCGCTCGATGAATTCTCTGGATTCCCAAGAATAATCTTTAGGATTTGAGGGCCATTGAACTTTCACAAGCGGAACATCTTTACTTCGAAGGCGTTTAACCTTCGTAGCAATGATACGAATAGGATGTTGCTCATAAGTCAAATTAGACGAAACTTCAACTTCTTCAATAAAACCGGGCTCAAGAATAGAATTGAAATCTCTAAGGCATTTCCATTGTTGAGAAACGTGAAACACGTCATGAATAGCATAAAATTGAGCCGGTAATAAAAGGTGATAAGCCATGGGAGAAATACATTTGGCGATGGGAAAAGGGCCAATATATCGAGGTGCTAACTTTCCCGATCGACTAAAACGCGAAACACCCTTCATAGGTGAAACATGAATGAACACCAAATCTCCCATAGAAAATTCTAATTTTCTTCTTCGGTTATTGGCATAGGATTTTTGTCTACTTTGAGCTTCTTTCATCCGATGACGAATATGATCAATCTTTTCTGTAACATTTCGAGAATTTCGACTTTCGAAAATCGACACTAATACGTCCACTGTATCAAATGCCGCATAATCGAATGCCAAAAAACCGAATTGTTAGGTTAAAAAGAAGAGGAGGAAGAAAAAGATAGAAGAAATAAGAAAGAGATAGAACATAAACAATATCAGAATCTCACATATCGCAGCGGAACAACATATAATAGATAAATGAATAACTTTTATAACAAAGAACTGTATCAGTTATTACATTACATTATCATCAGAGTGTACAACAACAATATATAATACAACAAACAATGGACAGTTATATAAACATATCCTTACAAGTGAATTTACAGTGGAAGAGATAATATCATATACAAGTAATATGTCTCGCCATCCAGCTCGCCACTTGAGCTCCAAAGCACTTCTGGATCCAGAATGACCTGATAACCTGACTCTAGACTGCCCGTGTGGAAAATTCTGAGCTCCCAGAATTTAGGAAGAGAACAATAAACTCCAGGTCAGTCGTGGAACTGGTGTGAGAACTTAAAACAGTTATTTGTCTTTTTTAAAACAACAACAACAATAGGAGTGGAAAATATCCGCAATGCTTTTGGAAAATGAAACTACCATAAGGCCTCCCCGCACACACATAATGCAAACGCAGAATTGGAGGAGATTTCTCCTTATGATAGTCAAAGATGCTTACTACGCAAAACAAGTCATTTTTGATATTATTATTAGTGCATAGTGTAGAAAACATTTCAAAAATAGAATATAAATCTTACCCGGCATAGGTACCATTATAGTATGCCTACTATAGCTACCATATTAAATGACAGGTTCTACAACTAAAACCGTACAAGGCTCGTATTGTTTTGTTTGGATTTCCAACAAATGGTCGGGCTAAGGAACTTCCTACTGCCACATGGGATCGCCTCTGGTGGGACATCCCGAGAACTTAACCAGCTCTCTGCCAACACAAGGCCGGGTTACCTTTGTAACTAGGTAACTACTACACGAATATGCCACCCTCCGGTCCTTTGGGACCTTTATCCGAGGGTCCTCTATCACCAAGCAACAACCACACAGAAAAATGAGATTGGAGCAACCACATAGGTTAAGCATCAGGGCTCCATACCTGACACCATCCTTTTCCAGAAGGGAATGACATACCCTAAAGGGCGCGACCCTCATAACCTTGCCGCATATTCCTGTTTTGACCATTTCCGGGGTGTGAGGTCTGACGAAGTCTCGTCCACAAAGCTACGCTTTTTCACAAAGCCACGCTTTGATCAACAAATGATCGATAAATAATCATCACACAGCAACACTCAGCATGCCACATTACCAAATTGGGAATATATCGCTGATAACCTTCAACTACATAACCTCTGAGCTCATACGTCTCAGAGAAGGGTGTTAAGCTAAGAGAATAAATTCTCCGCCACCAACAGAAATGTATTTGAAAGAAATCTGCTTTATATCTCAAAATGTAATGTCAGACACGTAACCATACAAGTCTGTTCTGGGTTCGAACAGAACCGAAGGCACTTCCAAAGAAGCCCTTGCAATCCGGGTATTCGCAATCCCGATCGAATTTCCCATCACGAAGGAAATCTCTATACCGTAGCTAACGGTGCAGAGACAATCGATAGGTCATCCTATCGTTTTCACAAATACCCGGTCTTCACCACCGGTCTTCAATGCTATCCATTACGTCGTATCACTATTCAGAATGGGTAATCCGAATAATGAGCGAAATAATTTAAAAATAAGTGTAGCATTCAATTTCAACCAATTCACAACAAATATCCATTTAAGGGTCAATATTGATAGTCGGTTATTTAACTATCAATCAATATTCACAACATCACCCGATTTCAAATAATTTCCCAAATTATTTATTTCAAAAATATCTTTACAAGATATAATTTCCACACTTTATCCATTTGAAAACCAATTTCAAATCAATTTTCACCTTCACAACTTTCATTTCAAAATGGTTCATTTAAACCAATCAAATAAATCCTTACCGATTTATTAAATTTATGTTCCAAATTCGTAAATTTATTTCCACACTTTTAAAAATAAATCAATGTTTATTTTTAAAACAAATTTCTCTTATAAATTTCCATTGTGAATTTACATTTCCAAATATTCACTTTTTATACGATTTTACAAATCGATTTCAA
This sequence comes from Allium cepa, assembly GCA_030765085.1. NCBI lineage: Eukaryota > Viridiplantae > Streptophyta > Magnoliopsida > Asparagales > Amaryllidaceae > Allium > Allium cepa. Next base: position 518,511,324 of record CM060941.1, read on the forward strand.
TTATTCACTTTCAATTTATCTTTAAAAGATATAATCTCAAAACATTCACTTCATGTTGGAAAACATTTCCATACTTATTAAATAATAAGTAATTCACAATTCATTTATTTTCAACATTTGGAAAATATTCAATATACTTAAATCCAAATTAAGAATATATTTCATTCTTTAAGGAAACCATTCTCTTAAAAACATTTATTTGAGTCAAAACGAATGTTGCATAAAACATCGTTACAACAACCCAAAATCACTAGTATAGGGATTCAAAATTAAGATAGATATATAAATCCCAATACTATATAAAACATTTCCTTTCGGAAATCATTTACTATATTAACAGTGTTACAGTCCACCATTTCCTTCTATTCCTCGAAACATCTATTTCAACAATAAATGTTGAAATCTATGGTTTCGATACTTAATACATTTTAAAACGTTTTTGTATCGTTTTAATTCTATTTAAAATATCACTTTTCCAAAATATTTCTTTAATATATTATTCACCATCCAAAATCGTGAATATACTTCATTTACCAAATTTATCATTTCTACATATTTTATTTAAAGGATTATCCACTTTCCCAAAATCATGAATATATTTCCTTTAATAAGTGATAATAATTAAACTTATTAAAATAAGTCGATTTTGGATTTATAAAACAACGTTATAAATTCCATTTATACTTTATAACAACTTTAACTTATAAAATCACTTTATTAACAAATTCTATCCATATTCCTTTTACACGCCAAAGTCCAGTTTATAAGTTAATTCCTTATAAATCTTTTATTTTAAAAAAATCTATTCATTTTATAGCCTCATAATTTATAAATCTATAGATTTCATTCACTTATGAAATCCATTTATACACCATTTTAATACTTATAAAAACTCGTTTATAATCCCAATATTTTAGTTTATAAATATCAATTTTATAAATATTTCATATAAATCATTTATAATAATTCAAAAATCCCAATTCAAACCATTTTATAAATTAATCAACTACTTATTTCAAAAATCACATTTCGGTTATATTTCACAAAAATCATAATTTTATAACATAAACATTTCAACGTTTATTTATTTAAAATGAATCAATTTCAAAATTAAATTTTATTATGAATTCTCAACTTAAATTTTCAAAAATCAAATTTTATTTATTTTCGGCATCTAACGATACCAAAACATATTCGGCTAAAATTTAGCCTTTAACGATTTCAATCACAAAGATAATCACGCAGATTATAAATAGATCAATAAATAGATCAACACACAACATTGAAACCAATTCAAATGTTTGAGGAATCCAGTTGGATCCCTCCAACCTGTTTCCCTGCATCCAAAGATGTTAGCACAATACCAATTCCGCTTTAAGACGGAATATCACGGTATATGGGATTTATAAAATATTATCCGCTATTATGCGGCGCAATAGGGTCTCATCTGCTATATAATGCGGGAAAATCAACTCCAAGTACATATATAATACCAATTCCATACAAGTTGGAATTATCGCGGTATATGTTTTTAATAAATAACATCCGCTTAATATACGGCGCATAGGGTCTATTTAAATACAACAGATAATAATTATCACCCAATCACACAATCACGCAATTTTAAATTTAACTATTTTAAATTTAAATCGAAACAATTCGATTGAGTGAGAAGTTCTCACCTTGAGTCTCCGATAATAGTTGTAGCGTTTTATTTCGAATAAAATTAAACGTGCGTTTAATTTTACCCGAAATTTTCACTAGCTCCAAACGACTCCAAACTAGCTCCATAGCGTAGTGCTCGACAAAACGAAGCTAACGCAAGTTGTTTTGCGCAATTCCGACATCGTAACAAAAAGTTATACATTTTAGAAGTTCAACGAATTACAAATATAAATTAATTTCATTTTCTTTAATTTATTTTAACTTAAAACAATTTTGGGCCGCACGATCACCCCTCCTGCAAATCTCGGCCGCTCCCTAATTTCTTCCTCCTTCATTCAAAGTCGCGTTCGAACGACCCATATTGCCGCCTCTAACCTAAAAGACGCGACCATCTACGACGACTTTTACATCGATCAGAGGCTACCACATGATGCGCCTCGGCCACCTCCACCTTCGGCCTGAACACGGCAGAGCTCGGTCGAGCCTAGGTCTCGAAAAATGTGATTGAACACGGCCCCTTCAAACAAAAATTGCCGTCGATCGGCAACGAATTTTCCGATCATAACCGTTGGAATTCAAGATCTCGTGATGCACTTCATTTTTGTAGTTGGAAGTTTATTGAATCGGTGAGTAGATTTGAAGAAAGGAGGAGGAGAAGATCAGAAGATTTCAGCCCTTGGTTTTAATGGCGGCGGCCGGCTCACAAAACCCTAGGGTTTTTTTCTTTTTTGCAAATGAGAATAATCACGTCCTTAAATAGAAAATTCGCCAAAACACTATTCATCCAAAAAATTCCGAACTCCAATTCTCGCGCGATGGCTTGCGTTTCTAGGGTTTACCCCGCGTTCCGAACATAATGGAATATGTTTCGGAGGCTAATTCGATCATCTGTGCGAGTTACGGCAATAAACGATCGATTTTAAATTAAATCAATTTAAACTAATTTCTATGCGTTTTGGCTTGCCCTGGACAAACCGTAAATCCGATTGACACGAAATTTAAAACCATATAATAATTTGATATTACGGATCCGATGAAACTAGTTTCGTCGAAATCCAAGGCTGTTTGAAAAATGGCTATTTTCACTAGTCGATTAAATATTAAAATATTCAATTTTCACAAATTAACTTTTAATTCAATTTTAAAAGTTCCCAAACATTGTTCTAACCCCAATATGATTTAATATAACTTTATAAATCATTTTTAATCACATTAAACCCAATTTCCAAATTTTTCTGTAATTTCAAATATTAAATTATCTATTTAATTATCCAATTAAATCCAGATATTTGAAAAATAAATTATTCGACTTATAAATTTTACTTATTGATATTTAAAATCAATTAAATATCTGAATTTCAAATGACCGAAATTCTGGGTCATTACATTTTCTGTGGAATCACGAATAAAATATGGACCTAAAACCAGCCTCAAGCCGACAAGAAAGAGATCGGCATGGCCTTCTGTATAGTGCCTCAAAAGGTGCCATACCAATACTAGATTGGAAGCTATTATTATAGGAAAACTCAACAAGAGAAATATGATCTTCCTAACTTCCACCAAAATCAAGAACACAAGCACGAAGAAGATCTTCAAGAGTTTGATTCACCCGCTCTATTTTTCCATCGGACCGAGGATGATAAGCGGTGCTAAAATTAAGCTTCATTCCCAAAGCTTTTTGAAACCTTTCCAAAATCCACTAGTAAATAATGGATCATGATCGCTAATAATAGAAGTAGGAACTCCATGCAATGTAACAATTTCTTTAACATAGAGTTTGGCCAAAAGACGTATGGTCCGATTGGACCGAATGGGAGTAAAATGGGTGGATTTTGTAAGTCTATCTACTATCACCCAAAGACTGTCATGACCCGAACGAGAATGGGGAAGATCGTCAATAAAGTCCATGGAGACTTGATCCCACTTCCAAACTGGAATGTCCAAAGGTTGCAATAACCCTCCGGGCCTTTGATGCTCGGCCTTTATGAGTTGGCAAGTCATGCAATGCTTAACGAAGTTAGCAATATCAGATTTCATCCCATCCAATAATAAAGTCGTTCCATGTCCGCATACATTTTACTACTACCGGGATGAATGATAAATTTAGAACGACAAGAATCTTCTAAAATGTCTTTACGAAGATCACAAATATTTGGCATGACAAGTCTACCAAATTTTCGAATGTCGCCACGAGCATCATTTTCAATGTCTTTCAAACCATCAATATTTTTATCCTAAAAACTTTAGCTAGTATGAGCCAATTCGAGATCTAGCTTTTGAGCTTCAAGGATGTGGTCTAAAAGAGAAGGATGATCCTCAAGGCTACATAAAACAAGTGATGAACATGAATTGGATTCAGGATCTCGGATCTCACTAGTGGACAAAGTCTTGAGATCATTCCATTCGGATATCATCATAGAAACAACCGCTTGTTGCTTTCGGTTAAGGGCATCGGCAACACGATTACCCTTTCTGGGAGTATAAAGAATACCAAGATCATTAGATGCAAGGAATTTGAGCCAACGTTGTTGATGCAAATTAAGTTCCTTTTGAGAAAATAAATACTTCAAAGATTTGTGATCGGTGTAGATAACAAATTTCTCTCCCAAAAGATAATGACGCCAAATTCTAATGGCGAAAACAATGGCCGCGGGCTCTAAATCATGAGTGGCATATCTAGTCTCGACAGACTTTAATTGCCTAGAATCATAAGCGATAACATGTTCCCTTTGCATGAGAACGACACTCAAACCAACACGACTAGCATCGATATAAACAATAAAGTCTTGGTTCCCTTCAGGAATCACAAGAATAGGAGCATCGAAAAGGAGTTCTTTTAATTTCTGGAAAGAACCTTCACATTTGTCTGACCGAATGTATTTAACTCCCTTCTTTTTCAAACTAGTAAGAGGTATGAAAATTTTAATAAAGCCTTTTATGAACCGACGGTAATTGCCCGCCAATCCAGGAAAGCTACGAATTTCCATCACACTCTCCGGTCTCTTTCAATTTTGAATCACCTCAATCTTTGAAGGATCCATGGAAATTATGGATTCAGAAATAATATGTCCTAAGAATTTCACATGGGATTGCCCAAAGTGGCACTTGAAAATTTTTGCTTTCATTTGATTGCTCCTAAGAGTTTTCAATACAATCCGAAGATTTTTTTCATGCTCTTCCTCGGTTTTAGAATAAACAAGAATATCATCAACAAAGATGAGAAAAAATGGGTCAAGGAAGTCTTCGAAAACTCGGTTCATAAGGTTAATGAAATAAGCTAGAGCATTCATTAAACCAAATGGAATAACAACTCATTCATAAGATCCATAACGAGTACGGAACGATGTAAAAGGAATGTTATCCTCTACAATACGAAGCTGATGAAAAACAGTTGCTATACTAACTGTGAAAAGACTCTAGAACCACTAATTTGATCGAATAGATCATCAATCCGAGGTAAGGGATATTTATTCTTGATGGTGAGATCGTTAAGCTTGTGGTAGTCAATGCAAGGCCTAAGTGTACCATCAGATTTCTTCACAAAAATAGTTGAAGCTCCCCAAGGAGAGGAATTAGAACGAATAAATTGCTTCGCTTCCAATTCGGATAAGTGTTCATGAATCTCCTCATTTTCCTTATTAGACATACAATAAGGAGGACGAGTGATAGGTAGAGCTCCAGGGATTAGATTAATTCTAAACTCAATTGCTTGCTTAGGGGGTAATCCTAAGACGGGCTCAAATATGTTGGGCAATTCACGAACAACGTGAATGAGGGAAATGACATCTTCTCATCATCATTATCATTATCATGTGGACTTAGGGAACATAAGATGCCACCGAATTGGAATTTGAATCTTTAGGAACAATAGATATCTTCTTAACAGATTGAGAATGTCGAAGATGAATTGTCTTTTTGGGACATTGGATGCGGGCTTCATATCGGTTAAGCCAATCCATTCCCAAAATCATTATGAAGCCTAAGTAACGCATAACATGCAAATCGGCATGGAAAGCATAATCACATAAAATAATCTCGACATCCTTACAAACTAAACTGAGTGTTGCGGATCCACCAACCGGATTCACAATTCTCAAAGAAGTCATCAAGCACATAACATTTAAAGACAAAGTATCAACTAGTTCTTTTGATATAAAAGAGTGGGATGCGCCCACATAAAAAAGAACTCAAATAGGATGATCACGAAACATAATAATGCCATCAAGGATAAAATGAGAAATACCTTGACCAAGAGAAGTATTACTAGGGGCTTTCACAACATTCAGGTTTCCCTCATTCTTACTTTGAAGATTGGGACATAAAGATATATAATGACCCAAACTTTTGTAAGAACGACAAGTAAGGGGCTTCAGATGCTTATTTACATAACGATCCTTAGAACCACAATTGTAGCATTGCCCACGACTAGAGATATGAGTCTTTGCTACCGAAATTGCTTTCTTCCCTTTCTTGTTGGGATTAGGGCCTTTGAACTTATTGTCGAGTTGCCTCTTCTTGTTGTTGTTGAAGTTCTTCTTGGCACCGACAACTTCAACATCTCTTTCTTTATCGGTCTCTTCAAGTCGAAGGGCGATATCAACAAGATGATCGAAAGAAACTTCTAGTTTCAGAATAAAGGCTTTTTGAGGTTCTTATTCAAACCATAGACAAACCTCTGATTTTTCTTCAATGGGTTATTAATATACTCGACTCCATATTTAGAGAGAGATTCAAAATATGCGACATAATCTATCACGGAAGATTCACCTTGAACAACGTCAATAAAGCGTCGAGCTAAAGTTACTTTTTTAGCTTTCGGCACAAGCTTCAATTCGAACCTTTCCTAGAATAGCTCCCAAGTAAGATCCGCTTCAATAATTTTCGAAATCAAAAGCTCATACCAATCTAATTCTCTTTCTTGGAGCATGCTAGAAGCCATTTGGACTCGATGTAAATCAACAAGATTCATATGGAAAAAGATGCGATCGTATGTTCTTAGCCAAGCTTGGACTTCAATAACGTTTTCAGAACCCTTGAATGGCCTTTCACCGAAACTGGTATAATCACTGCACAAGCATGCAAACCCGGATCTAGGATGAGTAGGCTTAGGAATAGGTCCGACAGCTTGAGCATTCTTTACAAGATCTAGAAGCTGTTGGGCAAACATGAACACTCCATCTTGAGGAGTAGCACTGTATTGACCGGCGCTGGGGCGACCAGGTCTCACCATTAATCTTCTTTAAGAAAGAAAGAAAGAAAGAAGAGGAAAAAGGTTATTCTCAGAATGAATATCAAACAAACTTGATTGATAAAACAAGGCATCATAAAAGAAAATAGGATAGAACGGGTCCAAAGACTTGAATTAAATCCTAAGGCACGATTCCTAAGAGAGACTTAGGACAATGATCCTTGCTAGATTATTCTACATTGTTTCAAAGTTTGGCTGTGATACCAAGCTATGATGCCCCACCTCTATACTCACACTAGCCAAGGACACTACTAGGTAATGTCGTCGACTAGCATGAAGAATAAGGTTGCTGAGGAGTGACCATCTATGTAATTGCTTTGTGCTAGTACTGATATGTCAGACAGTTTGGCATGCATTTCATTTCAAGAGGAAATCCGACATACAAAATACAAACTCAAAAACTACTACATAGTGGCTATGTGGTCTTTGGAAACAAACATAGAAATAAGCACAACACAAATCAGTCACAGATATTCATATCACTAAGGCAGAAATAGATATGAATACAATATGTAGAAGTGTACATCAAAGTAGTAGTCATACAAGATCCACTACATCATAAAAGAATAGATACAAGTGTTAGACAAAAGAATATGTAGATATCAAGGAGTCTCTATCTCGAATGTATAATAACAAAAACTACTATACTAGAGTAGTTTGCCAAAAGTCAGATGTCGGTCCCAAACAAGAAGTCAAGTAGAAGCACTTGAAACTCCTCAGTCTGACCCGAGTACTATTTAAGAAGAAAAATAGTAAACGGATCAGTCTAGCTATAAATGTCAAATAAGATGAGAAAGGATAAGAGATACCACAAAAATATATGATAACAACAATGCTATATTGTGACAAGTATACATTAGATAACCAACAAAAATCATACAATATCTCAAACTTTCTCAAACACCAAAAAGAATGCCATATTCTTTAGATTATTCACCAAAACACAAATATTGATAGGGCTGATCAATACAATTCACAAAAATTGGTGAAACACAAATTCTAGAAATCATCAACTAGAAATCTAGAAATCATAAAAGGGGGAGGCCTATCACAAACGGGAGCATGAAAACTCACCAACACGTGTATCACAAACGGAACGCTATTCCATGGTCGCTAGCCATCAAATTTTAGCCGAGGCTCTACAAACGGCCCGAAGACCATGGGTCGCTACCCCACTATTTGAGTCGAAGCTCCACAGAAACAGGGTTTAGTCTCCCACGCAGACAAAGAGACATCGCATATCGCTAGTCTAAATCACAAAATGATCATCGTTGATCGATAAGTGCAAATTACACTAAGCTAGTAAATAAAGCTGTTTAGCTTCATGTCCCATAACCACTGGCTTAACTTAAATATTTACGAAAAAATTGTAGATTTCCACTCGAAAATTGCCACGAAAGTTCAATCGAACAAGTCCAAGAATTAAGCGATGAAGTAAACGTAAGCGTTTCATACCACTTGTTTTGCTAAGCCGTTTAATTAGATTTCTCATACGAATGAGGCAAAGGTTTGTATATACTAATAGATTGGAAAACGGTTTAAAAACGAGCTTTTTTTAAAAGTAACGTTGAAATCATTTTTGTGAAAGAGTTTGAGTATTTACTACTAGTATAGAAACCTTTATATTTAAAAGTGACAAATCATAGAAATGATTGTGAAAACAATCCACCACCAAAAATCCACATTCGACGACGTGAATTAAAACCATAAAAGTCGATATCAAATCCAATCAAATGGATATTCCCAAAAATCCATAAATGAAGTCATCAAAGTCAATAATAAGTGACAACAACTAACCGGATCAATAAAAATTGATAAAATTTGGAAATCCACTAAAAACAGCCAAAATAGGCAAAACTGCACAGTTTAAGACGTCTGAAATTACCAATCAGACGTCTGAATCACTAACCAGATGTCTGATTGGATTTTCAGATGTCTAGATTTTGTCTCTGTCTTTTTTCTTTTTCTAGAGACTAATTCTAGATGTATGGATTTCTCAATCAGACGTCTAAATTTGAATCCAGACGTCTGAATTGAAAATTCAGGCTTCTGAAATTTCCTGCTATGAAAAATCAGCCTAGCCCAAAAAGGGAAAAAATCCAAACCGGAAGCGATCAGACGAGCAATGGAGACTAGGGATTTCTGTCAAGCGACAGTCCAGCCTTATAGGCTCTTCGATACACCCTAAATGACATGTCCAAACGTCCAAGATAGGATTTCTAATGATTTTGACTTCAGAATACCAAAATTGAAAAATTGACCAAATCAATTCAAATCAAAGCAAATGAACATGAATAGATGTTAGGAATTCATACCTAACAACAATGAAAGTTATAGACGTAGATATGAGTTCAAAAACTCACCTTTAAACCCAAAAACAATAAAGGAGAAGCTTTAAAACAAAGCAAGACCAATCCCTCTTCAATACACCTCTCGAATCTTCAATCTATAATCAAAGGTGAAGTTTTTTTAAGTTAGGTTACGTGAAATTCTGAAGATTAAAGAGAGATTGAGATGGAGAAGATGAAGAGGATGCTCACCTAAGCTTCTCTTTGATTTTAGAGCAAGAATTTGAATTTCCTAATAAAACTAGGGCTTAGGAATTTCTAATTTCCATTCTTTTCCCCCATTTTTCTCTTGAGCATGAGTGTTAGGAAATGAGGAATGAAATGAATGAAGAGGAGTTGAGTTAAAGTGTTTGATAAAGGAGTTGGGTTCTCTTATTGGGTTAGTGGGCTGAAATCCAAACCCAAAGCCCCAAATGAAAATATCAAAATTCCAGTCAACTCCAAACATATCGATGTTTATACTCAAAAAAGGTCGCAAACGCCATTTTGGACTCAATGGAAGTGGTCTCAAGTCCTAATTCGACAGTTTACAAAAAGTAGCATTTCGGACTTAAATCCTACTAATGATGCTATATTTAAATAAAATATTTAAATACACCATCGTAAAATATGTGGGTTGTTACAGTGACAAACTTTACACTTTGATATACCGTTAGTCGATCCCAAAGCTTTTACAATTAATCAAACTCTCCGCCAGTTGAGATGGTCAACGATGACGATCACTCTGGTCGAAATCCAAAGACTCGTGGTTTTACTTTGTTTTCTGGTTTTAAAATGTTTATATCTTTTATACACTGCACTGCACTTCACTAACTTACACTTAGCATGGGGAACATGTAAACTTTTCTAACCTCGATTATCTATTGAGTAAGCTCAGAGCGTTTACCTGCCATGTCTTTCAAACTGGCCATGCAACATATCGATCCTGAAGCAAAAACGAGCTTTACGACTATATATGGAAGGCTTTCTTCCAATCATCAAACCGAGCAAGAGGAATTTTCTGACCCTTCGGCTAACCTTTTTTCAGATGTTTTGGTCCTCCAAGCAGAGGATATAAGCCCTCCTCTAGATGTAGTAGAAGGCATCATTCTCCTAGACAATCCAATAGATTCTTAAGCTTCCTGAATTAGCAAGGCTGCTCTTCGTAGGTTGTGTTTCATACATGGAATTCCGTTTATAGACATCTTGGTTCCTTCGATAATCGACGGTCCTTAATTTCCCCCGGAGGGATACATGGCGTGTAACAAATTTATGTGCTAGGTCAGATGCATTCTGCCCTTTAATTCGTTTATTTCAGAGATGTTGAGATATCTTGGAATAGGTGCCACTCAACTCCATCCGAACTATTACACCTTCCGACATAGAATGTTTCTGTCATTCATGAGCATTTTATTTCGTCTGCCAACCTACAAGGACATAAGATTCATTTGCAACTTTAAATGGCAGTCAGGAAGTCCTTTCTACATTTTTCTTTAACTTTTTATTAACTGCCAAGTCTTAACAGACGCTTGGAATAAACTCTTTTCTATTCAAACATGAGTATTTCTATGTTCGATATCCACCCTGTTTCGCAAGGTGATTGTAATAACTCGAATTTCAGTGGGTCTGGATTTTTTGCAAACATGCTAGAAACAACCCACTGAATCCAAAGTTGGGTTTCTAGTATCCTGCAATTAGGCAAAGACAAATTTATCAGAGCTCAGATAAACATCTCACAGTGGAACTGACCAAAATATAATAGTAAGTAAATGATCACCAAAATAATTACACTTTCTAGACAAGTGTCTAAAATTTGGAAAGTCTCTGCCATCTACTTAACCTATAAGATGTTATGAGGAGGGGGTCAGAACTAAAGTTCTGGTGAATGGACAAATTATATACTTCTAAGTTTAACTCTATATATACTGTTTTATTTCCATTTTTTTGTTATATTAGGTTTATTGGGTTTATAATACTCTCGTCTCTATGCGTGAATCGTACCCATCTACACCCTAGTAGATCAAAAACTAATAACTAATATATGTAGCTATATGCCCAATAACCGTATCGGTCCTAGGTACTACCCTTAGTACCTTCTGTATCCTCCTCGAAAAGGACTCCATCGTCTTGCTGCTAGGGCATACTGTAACTACATCTGTAAAGGATTGCTTCGTAAGGCCTACAATACAAATGTTCCATCGTCTGCTCTGAAAACGTAAAACTGCGTCCGCACTAGCTTGTGCTAATGCTCGGACATCCACAATGTACTACCCAGTGCGTACCTTGAGGATTATATGTAATCATTTTGTCTACTCTTGGAATCTCGCTAATTAAGGTCTTCCTTGTACGGAACTCAGTCGTGGATTTTCTATATCTATAAAGGATTGCCCTGTTAGGCCTACAATACAGAAATTTTATTTGGTCTGTCTCTTTTCTTATTATAGCTATGTCCCCATGCAGCTACCCCTCAACTAATGAAAGACCTCTAAAGAGCTAAGTGTCTGTTCCCTACCGCAAACAATCTAAACATCCGATTGGCTACGCCCCTCATCCAATGTCTCGATAGTGAAAGGTTCATTGGACCATTGGTTTGACTCTAGTCTTTCCAGAACTCGCTTCTTGTTTTTGATGCAGGCTCGATATTCGCATGTGACTATCCTTTTGGGTCTTGCCCACCAAAACTTGCTTGCAAGTACTGAGACATACGAATATCCTACTCCAAACGTCAACCCCTTTTGACTGCCTACAATGGTCCTACCATGCAAAAAGCAATCAAGGCATACTCTTTTGATGGAACACCCACGGACCTGCCTCTGGAGGACAGCTCCACTACGCCTACCCCAGAGGGCCATCCTAGAGTACCCTCACATTCCATTGAAGTCTCGTACTTCCTTCTAGCCCAAATTAACTAAGTTGGACGTGCTTCTTCTGTGCTGAAATCTGTGATGAACTGCTTCGTTAGGCGCTTTATCTTTTGGGTTGCTTCAAACACATCTCACTTTTTTTATTAGACCCTAAGTATAATCTTTTATTTTGCGTTTAGTTTACTTTTCTTATTCTGTTAGCTACTTATTTACCCAAATTATCATAAATCTTGTCCCAGCCTCACCTAACTATTGTGGGACCATCAGTTCCTGACTGAAAGGGGAATGCTGTTGGTATGGGCCACTTCTATTATCTTGCTTATTAACTTAATTCAAGATCTAAGTTTACTAAAATAAGCTTCTTCTGTTATGTCTGCTTTATTTGCTTATAAGTCTTAAAATAAGTCTTTTCTATTCTTTCTACTTAATTATAACCTATGTTATAATTTTATTTGCAATTGGTACTACTATATTCTTTTATAATCTGTATATTATAAACATAATTACAAGCATCTCTTTTCTATTTTAGTCTGTCTTCTTTTATTATGATATTGAATTCTCTTTAATTCTCTTATTATACGACAATCTTTGCTTGGGACTACGTTCGACTGTCATAAATTTACTTATCATAATAACTGCTTTGCCTTTATTTCATTATCTGCGTAGTAATTGCACATCTAGGTATATTTATTTTAATTGCTTCTAGTCTGGTCAATAATTAACTTGATTTCTTCATTACTTCCTGTAATTCTTCACTTTATTTTTTTATATTCTAGGAAGTAGTTCTATTCTATTTGGTTGGTTACAAAAACTATGCTAAAATTCCATTTCCATGTTTTAATACTAAACAATGCTATAAACAATATTCCGTAACTGTAAGATATTTTTTTTATTATTTCTTTACTTTTTGGATAGTGCAAAATACAGTGGTTTCTCTATTACACTAATTACCTTTTTATTTCTTTTATTCTTGCACTTACGTTTACCTTTATCTTTTTTATATTAAACTATAGAAATGTATTCTATTTTCTAAACCAACCAATTAACCTATCACTTACTTCCAAATCAAGGTATTAGATTTTAATTATTACTCTAGTTTTAGATAATTACTATAAATGTCTTCCTTCTAGGCTTAAGCCTTTTTCTATAATTGTTAAGCCTACTTTTATTCCTATTTAAATAGATCTCTATCTTTCTTTTCCATCTAAATAGTTAAATATAGATTTACAGTCTCGGCATAATAAATTAACAAAGTTTAACTACTGAAATAAATGCTTAATTAAATAATTAACGGGAATTTAACGATAATATACCATAAACGAAAAAGATATATAATTTATATCCATTCACATGGAATGAGAACATTCTGTAAGGACCCGATTCTCGACTTTCGAAAACTGACATCAATACGTTCACTGTATCAACTGCCGAGCAATCGAATGCCGGAAAACCGAACACTTAGGGTTTAAGAAGAAGAAAAAGATAGAAGAAGAGAGAAAAAGATAGAACAGAACAGAAAACAACAGAACAATATCAGAATCTCACAATCGCAGCGGAACAACATATAATAGATAAATGAATAATTTTTAAACAAAGAACTATATCAGTTATTACATTACATCACATTACATCATCGGAGTGTACAACAATCAAACAACAACAAACTGCGGAAAAGAAATACTATATACTAGTAATATGCCATGCCATCCAGCTTGCCTCCAGCAACTCCTGAATTCCAGAATATCCTGATAAACCTAACTCTTGACTGCCCGTGTGGAAATTGGTGGGCACCCAGAGTTTAGGAAGGAAAACAATAAACTCCGAGTCAGTCATGTGACTGGTGTGAGAACTAAAACAGTTTATTTTTGTCTTCAAAAACAAAATAGAGGAATATTTTTAAAGTCAATTCGCAATGCTTTTAAAAATGAGACTACCATAAGACCTCCCACCACACACACAATGAAAACGCAGACTTGGAGGAGATTTCTCCTTATGATAGTCAAAGATGCTTGATACGCATTAAAAAGAAACATTTGATATTATTATTAGTGCATAGTGTAGAAAATTTTTCGAAAGTAGAATATAAATCTTAGTCAGCATAGGTACCATTATATTATGCCTACTATAGCTACCTCCTGAGGAAGCAGGTTATACAATTAAAACCGTACAAGATCGTATTGTTTCTTTGGATTTCCAACAAATGGTCAGGCCAAGGAACTTCCCATTTCCACATGGGTACGCCTCTGGAAAGACGACCCGAGAACCAAACCGGATCTCTGCCAACACAAGGCCGGGTTAGCCATAACTGGGTAACTACTGACACGAATATGTCATCCCCCGATCGTAACCGATCTACATCCGAGGATCCTCGATTTCCAACAACCACAAAGTAATAAGTTTGCAGCAACAACATAGGTTAAATATCTGGGCTCCATACCATGATACCACCTCTATCCAGAAGGAATGACATACACTAAAGGGCGCTACCCCTAATAACCTTGCCGCATCCTTCCTGTTTTGACCATTTTCGGGGTGTGAGGTCCGACGAAGTCTCGTCCACAAAGCCATGCTTTATACAAAAGTTGTGCTTTGGGTCAACAAATGATCAAAGTAATGATCACAAAGATAAAAGATCAAACAAATGATCATATCACAAATGATCAAACATGATCATTTCACAGCAACACTCAGCATGTCACATTACCAAATTGGGAATATATCGCTGATAATCATCAACTACATAACCTCTGAGCTCGTACGTCTAAGAGAAGGGTGTTAAGCTAAGAGAATAAATTCTCCTCCACCAACAGAAATATATTTGAAAGAAACCAGCTTTATATCTCAACTTGTAATGTCAGACATATAATCCATACAAGTCTGTTCCGGGCTCGAACAGAACCGAAGGCACTTACAAAGAAGTCCTTACATTCCGGATAATTTCTAATCACGTCCGGACTTCCCGTCACTAAGGGTGATAAAACCTCTATATCGGAGATCAGCCGATGCAGAGTAACTCAACGGTAATCCTTCCGTTTTCAAAAATATCCGGTCTTCAACACCGGTCATCAAATGCAATCCATTGCGACGTATCACATATTCGAAATGGGTTATACGACCCCAAGGTCCTTTCCCGGCTAACCCGAATAGGGAGCGCTTATTTTAAAAATAAGTGTGGCATTCAAATTCAAGCAATCACAACAAATACCTATTTAAAGGTAAATATTGATAGTCGGATTATTTAACTATCAATAGGCATGCTCAACATCACCAGATTCCAAATAATTTCCCAAATTATTTATTTTCCAAAATATCTTTACAAGATATATATATTGTAATATCCCGGAATTTTGGACAATATAAATTTAATAATCTGTGTTTAAATTTAAATTGAATTGATAATTTTTGTTAATAAATTTGGTTTGATTTAATAATCTTCTTTATTTAAATATTTAATTTGTGAATTTATTTTTAATAAACTAATGAATCTATTCTCTATTTAACAATGTATATGCATTTATATATATTTTAAATAGACAAGTTGTTAAATTAGTGTAGCATAATTTTAATAATTTGAAATTAGGAATTGTGATTTATTTTTGGATTTAATCTTTTCAAAAATATTTAATAAAATACTAGATGATTTTAAATATGTAAGATAAATATTTTATTGGTTTAAAATTCATTTTTAACTTAAGTTTGAATATTAAAATATGTTACAAAAATGTTTGTGTTATTTTTTTTTAAAAAATATTGATATATAAAATGTGATTTGTTAATTTAATTTGAAATTTAAAGTAAAATTTAAAATATGAACATGCATTCATTAAGTTTAATTTATCTTTAACACTTAGTCTAAATTACTAATTAATTTATGATGACATGTGTATGTAATTTTGAAGATAAGTTAACATGTATTAAATATTTAAGTGAGCAAATTAACAAGTGTTAACAATACAAGCCATGTGTCATTGTTTAAGTTTGTTTTCCTTTAATTTTAATTTAAATCAAAATATTGTTATATAAACTTGCATATACTCATTCCTTTCCTTTTTCTCATTTTTCATTTTGAACAAACAAATCTGAACACATACAAATAATTTCAGATTCAAAATCAAACTCCTCTTTTTCAAATTACAAATCTGCATCTCAAATTTTAGTCAAGAAAACTACATGTTCTTGTAAACTATAGCATGCATTCATCTTTTTCAAAAATCTGGAAATTTGTCACTGCAGTTTCAAGTTGCATCTGCATTTAAATCTGGAAGCATCTTTTAAAACAAGTTTAAAAAGCATTCAAGCTACTGCATGCAAATTAAAGGCCTTCAGGCAGATTTTCAAAAAGATTTCAAAACGGGGATGTGTTCTGTCTGCATTTTTATGTCAGGTGAGTAACTCAAATTTATAAAAATTTATTAAATAGGTAAATATTGTTTTCTTGCTTTTTAATAAGAAATGAATTTAAGATTTGAATTTGCTGTGAACATATATACATGTGAAAATATTTATGTGTACATGTCATTGACTGTTGCCTTGCTGTTCTTCAAATTCCAACTCCTGTTTGATTCTAGGATTTTTTTTCTTTTGGGATGTTTGCTGTTATGATTTCAATTTTGAATGAAACTTGTTTAGTATAAGATAAGGTAAGATCTTTTTTTTTAAAAAAATTTATGAGTTAGATAAAATTCTGTTTTACTTGAAGGTAAATATAACAGAGTAAAAGAAATTGTATATGGTGAAAATCCAAACATTATAAAACAATGATTCAGCTTTGTATATCAAACCATCATGCAAAAATAGGATTTTTAAAGGTAAAACTACAATTTTTATTGCTTTAACCAGAAAGCAATTTAAACTCCACTGTAATGCACATTTTGGGGTAGCACTGTTAGTTTATGAGTTCGATTGGATTGGATTTGTTTCTGGAGGTGGAGAAGTTAACTAGGATGATGGGAAAATTATTGGTTTAAATTAAAATTCATTATTGTGGAGGGAATCTGGTTTTGAAAATCTAAACCCTAGTTCTACTGGGTTGGTGAAAGTGGATCTTTTCGGCAAATTTACTTGACCGAGTGACTTAGGGTTTTGGGAAATGGAGATTTATGGATTGATGAGCATGTCGTCGGAGTTTGGAGTATGATAGTGGCCAGAGTTGGGTGATATCGCCGTTGACAGGTTTTAGGTGGAGGTGGTTCGGCTTTTCCAGGTTTCAGTTTTAAACTTGAATTTAAATTCGAGTAGAATTTTGGGGATTTGAAGTTTGAAGGGGACTTGAGGTCACTGGCCGATGGGGGATGGCCACTGACGATGGTCAGAGGTGGCCGGAGTTGGATTATGGATGCACAGGGGTGTGTGTGCATGGTTGTGTTGTTTTTGGTTGCAGGATTTTATTTCCGTGATGGTCTCGGGTAAAATTGATAGTGACTCGAAGCATTGCCGATTGTGACTCGAAGTAAGTTTAGAGAGGTTCAATGTTTATAGTGTTTCAGGTTTTAGTATTTGGTCAGAACTTGTTTCCAGGTTTCTAAAATTTGAAGTGAAAGTAAATTTCAAACAAAAATATGAAAACTAAGTTGAACCTGAAATTGAATTCAAATTCAATAAGTTTAAATTTTGGATCTTTTGAAATAAATTTGAAATTCTTTTAAATTCTAATTTGGTTTTAAAACAAAAAAGAAACTGTTTTCTGTTTTTAGATTTAAAAGCAAAATTTAAAATTGTAAGATGAAGTCCAAATTGAAATTTTTTAACCTGAAACTTAATTATGAATTCAATAATTTAAATCCTGGATTTTGAAACATTTTTGAATTCAAAAATTTAAGATGTTAAACTAAAACAGAAAACTGTTTTTCTGTTTTAAATTTAAAAGCAAATTTTAAAATGCAACTGAAAATTTAAAACAAGTTTAAAATCTGGAAAACAGAAATATGGAACCTGAGTTTGAATTTAAATCTGGAATTTAAATTTAGATTTTAAACTTTTTAAAGTATAAAAGAACATTGATTTGAATTTAAAACTATAAGTTTTAAATTTATGAAATAAAGTTTAAAATAAGTTTAAATTCAGTTTTAAACCTGAAATTTGATTTTTTTTGTGACAGTTTTTAAATTTTAATAAGTTTTTTAATTTAAATTTGTTTTAACCATTTTTGGAAAAGGTTAATAACTTGAATTTAAAAATGAAGATGAAAAAGTAAGTAAAGTTTTAAATTTTTAAGATTTAATCTGAAATGAAAATTTGAATTGTGTTTCAGTTTGAAATTTAAAAAGAAATTTTTAAATTTGAATTTTTGTTTGAAACAAAGTGTTTAAAATATTTTGTATAAAGAAGAATGTTTCTTAATTTTGAACTTAAGAAAATTGGTTTCATTTAAATTATTAAATTAATTTGAATGGAATATTAATTATTATTTAATTAATGAATATGTGGATGTTTAATTAAGTAATTAATAATTTTTAAGTTAATTAATTAAGATTTGAGATTAATTAATTAAGGTTAATTAATCTATAATTAAGGACGGTTAATTAAATTTTATTTGATGATTAAGATTTATTTAATCAAGTGATTAAAGATAATTATGATTTTAATTAACACTTAATTAATTAATAATTAGAGATTAGTTAAATTGTAATTAAATATTGATTAATTAATAATTAATAATGATTAATTGAAGTTAATTCTTAATTATGTAATTAAGAAAGGTTAATGAAGGTCATTAACTTAAGAATATTTTAACAATTAATAAATGTGATTAATCTTGATAATTAATTAGATTAATTAATTAATAATAATCAATTGTTTAATTACTTAATGAAAGTAATTAATGAATTAAATACTTGGTGTAATTTATTTGATTAATGTGATTAGTTTAGATTAATTAAGTTAAATTAATTTAAACATTTATGGATTGTTTGATAATTACTTTATGTAATTTATGGATTTATAATTACTTAAGGAAGTAATTAATAATTACTGAATGTAATTAAGGATATTTATTATAGAAGTAATTTAGATTTAGATTACCTTGAAAATTAAGCAAGTGATTATTGAGGATAATTAATTAAGAATAATTAATTTATGGGATGAGTAATTAAAGTAGTTAATTACTGAATGGTTATTAATCATGGGAGATTAATATATATGGTTTAAGTTGAAGATTAATTACTTTTGTAATTAATTTATATTTAGAGATTGATTAAATGTAGTTAGAAATCATTAATTAATTAATTAATGATGTAATTTGGAATTGATTAATTAAGGAATAATTAATAATGAATAAATGATTAATGTAATTAATCTTAGTTAATTAATTAATTTAGCAATTACAAGTTAATTATTTGCAAAGGGTTTAATATAATTAACTTGTGTAAGTAATATTAAATGCTAATTACTTATTGTAATTAGAGATAGTTAATCAATAAGGATTAAGTGAAATGAATATTGAGATGATGATTTATAAATTGATTTGTAATCAATTAAAGATTAAGATAAGCAGGATTTTGATGATGAAATAATTAATTTAATTCATTTTAAATTAATTAGAGTTTAAGTAATTAATTTAATTCATTTTAAATTAATTATAGAAGGTATGATCATTAGATCATTGCTTATGTTTGATGAATGGTATTGGTTGACTGGTATGGTTTGTAATCTCAGTTATGAGATGAGTAGTGTATGTGATATGAATGCATTGGTTGTTTTTGGATGATAATATGGTTTATCTAATTATGATATGAATTATCTGTTGATGATAATGTTGATTATCTATTGTGTTATAAATTATCTATGTATATGTAGATAATGAAATGAATTGTTTTAAACTTTAAAACAACTTGGCCTTAAAAGACACGCTTTGGATTTCGATGAGACTGGGATCGGGTTTCCATATTTGGGGTCCGAAAACCACATCGATTCCAATTAAAGTTAGATCGTTAATCCAAGTAGAGCGAGTGAAGACTCGAGGTGTAAGGGCTATACGTCAGTATAACTTTGTGGGTGATTTCGTAATGAGTTTGACGGAATAGTACTTATAGATTCGAGATGGTGATTCAGAGTGCAAGGGTTATTGTCGTTAACTCTGAGGGTGATTCCAATATGGGTGTAACGAGATAATGCCTTCGGTTTCGTTCGAACCCGGAACAAACTTGTATGGATTGAATGCTTTTAGAACATCGTCAGGTGGACGATGAGCATTCTAAGTGATATGTCCTATAAAGGTAATCGTAGCCTCAAGCCTCATCAACCGGGAATGGCTAAAACAGGGGAGGTGAAGCAAAGCTTCGTGGGTAGCCCCCACTTGAGAGCAAAATTTATCCCTGTCTAGAGGTCCTTTTATTTTTCAACTTAGTGGTGCGGTTGTTGATCACAACTGCGGGGTTGTCTTGTTTGGAACTGTTCAGTAAGGAACGGGTCCGGCTTTGTGTTGCAGGGGAGTTAGGGTGGCTCCTCGGTACGGTGATCTAGGCCACATACTGTGACGGGCGGTACCCCAGTAGCCCAGCCATTGATGGAATCCAAAATCCAATAAGTGCCAACGGTTTTGATTATATTACCCACTTTTGTGGCTAGTAGCTGGAATTTAATCATGTAACAATTTCGGCTATTTCTTATTTACTTGAAAACCCTAGACACTATTATAATATCATCGGATTTCCTATCAAATGTTTTGGTTAGCGTAAGGTGAAAACTTTTCCATGTTTATGTGTGGGAAGTCTTACGGGATACCTTTTCTTTTCAAAGGTTTTTCAAAGTTAAGCAACTTTAACCTGTTACTCACACCAGACCCATGTCTGACCCGGAGTTATTTCTGTTTTTATTTAACTCTTGGGTACTCAAATTTTTACGAGTAGCCAAGGGAATTCAGGTTAGGATCAGGTTAGCTTTGACGAATTGTGGAGGAGCAAATGGAGCAGGAGGCTTCTGCGTATAGTTATATAGTTTTCCACTGTGTTGGTATCTCTGAGTGTTTCTGTATTGTGTATTGAGTTGTAATAACTAGACAGGTGTTTATAACTGTCTAGTATGTGATGTGTTGTCTGTATAACTCTGATATCTGTTGTATACTATGTAATACTTATGTTATTAATA
Source organism: Allium cepa (assembly GCA_030765085.1). Taxonomy (NCBI): domain Eukaryota; kingdom Viridiplantae; phylum Streptophyta; class Magnoliopsida; order Asparagales; family Amaryllidaceae; genus Allium; species Allium cepa. The sequence continues at coordinate 518,532,512 of CM060941.1, forward strand.
TAATTTATTCGTTTCGCTGTTGAGATTCTTGTGTTGTTTCTTCTTTCTCTTCTTTCTTTTCTCTTTTCTATCCCTTTCTTTCTTAAGGATGATACGACTTTTTGTGGAGAAAAAGTTGGTCGTCTCATTTGGTATCAGAGCGTTAGGTTGAGTGAATACTTAGGCTCTGGAGTGGTGTCAATCTTGAGAGAGCGTATTTGTATTTGTATTTTTATTATATATATATATATATTGTTTCTACCTATCTGATTGGGTTACCTATTCAGGTTTTCTAGTGTAAGTTATAAAGGTAGATGAGGTAGAAGTGTGTGTAACACGACTACCATTGGTTGGAGTTGATGGATGAGGTCGGAAGTGTATTTGTCGAGACTGTAGACCTAATACCGTCTCGAGTAAGTTTTTCTTGGTTTAAGTACTTCATCGATCTCTGAAGATAACCTGTAAAGGTTCGGAGTTCATCTTTGAAGTGCAGAATTGATTTGGATCTGTCGGTTGGGCAGAAGTAAGCAAGTGATGATATCTTGATATCTCAGAAAGTTGTAGCTACGTGATGAGATGCAGTGACTATGGATATTTCCGAAGATGTTTCTTTGGAACAAGAATAAGAAGTGAGTCTGCTCGCTGATGTGGCTGAGTTTAGCTGAGTCTTCTGAGTTGGTAGGGAGTTTTCTGGCTGAGTAGTTTTTCTAAAGTGGAGTTCAGAAGCAGTAGAGTAGATCCGTTTCTCTAGTAAGTTGGCTAGGCCAACATAAGCTGTTCTGTTTGGTAAAGAGAGAGCAGTTTTCTTTGGAATTAGGCTGAGTTGATCGCAAAAGTGACTTGCGATAGTATGTTCTTTTGGAGTTGTTGGAGATTGTCCGGATTTTCTTCCAGGAAGTCGGAGTTTGTCTGCGTCTGAAGATCGAGTTTTCTTTCCAGGATTGGAATAGGTGGTTCAGTTAGTAGATGGATGGTTCCTTGAGATAGAAGTTGGTGAAGTAGCTCAGGTTTCGGAGGAACATCTGAGTTTTCTATATGGATATATGGAACTATATTTCTGTGCTGAGTTGTCTAGTATGTGCTTGTGTTCTTCAGCATTTTCTTTTGTTTCGGATCAGAATTGTGCAGCGGAAGCAGTTTGGAGTGTTTCTGTTTTTCTTTTCTGGATAAGAAGAAGTTTGTTCTGTCTTCTGTTGTTGAGAAGCAGGGTTTGTGTTCTTAGTTTTTGAGTGATCTTGAGAAGATCATTGGATTGTTTTGATCCAGTCTGTTTCTAATGGAATCAGCATGAGTTAAGCTGATCAGGATGGATGTTGGTAGCTCATGATCGTCCAAAGAGTTTTTATGGATAAGAGACGGAGAAATTTGGATTCTGGAATCGAAGATTTGATTTGGGATAAGTTTTTCTCTGATCCAAGGAGCTATGAGTTTGGAAAGCTAGCTCCGTAGTGTTTTGGATTTCTTCTGTGATGGGTTAGATTAGTGTTTTGTTTTTATAGAGTTGAATTGCCAGTTTGGATAACTGGGATTCAGAATGTTTCACGTATCTCTGAGGGAGTACGTGTTTGATATTTCTGGTTGTAGAACTAGCAGTTTAGGAAGGATTGTTTGTTGAATCAGACTCGTTTGTAGTCTGATATTCTGTACAGAATTGTTGTTAGGAGCTCTATAGCTTAGTAGTATTGATTGATTAGATTCTATAGAGCGAGTATCCCGATATATATATATATATCGGGGAAACTCGTGAGGTTTTATCCAAAATTCTTTTGGATAATTAGATTTGTTCTGATTGTGTGAATTGGTTGTATTGGTTGTTGGCATATGATTAACATATGCTGTTTTTTTAAAATAAAATCTGTTAATAGATTATTAAATTACCTTTGTTTTAAATTTCGGGGACGAAATTCTTTTAAGGGGGAAGGATTGTAATATCCCGAAATTTTGGACAATATAAATTTAATAATCTGTGTTTAAATTTAAATTGAATTGATAATTTTTGTTAATAAATTTGGTTTGATTTAATAATCTTCTTTATTTAAATATTTAATTTGTGAATTTATTTTTAATAAACTAATGAATCTATTCTCTATTTAATAATGTATATGTATTTATATATATTTTAAATAGACAAGTTGTTAAATTAGTATAACATAATTTTAATAATTTGAAATTAGGAATTGTGATTTATTTTTGGATTTAATCTTTTCAAAAATATTTAATAAAATACTAGATGATTTTAAATATGTAAGATAAATATTTTATTGGTTTAAAATTCATTTTTAACTTAAGTTTGAATATTAAAATATGTTACAAAAATGTTTGTGTTATTTTTTTTTAAAAAAATATTGATTTATAAAATGTGATTTGTTAACTTAATTTGAAATTTAAAATACAATTTAAAATATGAACATGCATTCATTAAGTTTAATTTATCTTTAACACTTAATCTAAATTACTAATTAATTTATGATGACATGTGTATGTACTTTAGAAGATAAGTTAACATGTGTTAAATATTTAAGTAAGCAAATTAACAAGTGTTAACAATACAAGCCATGTGTCATTGTTTAATTTTGTTTTCCTTTAATTTTAATTTAAATCAAAATATTGTTATATAAACTTGCATATACTCATTCTTTTCCTTTTTCTCATTTTTCATTTTGAACAAACAAATCTAAACACATACAAATCATTTCAGATTCAAAATCAAACTCCTCTTTTTCAAATTACAAATCTGCATCTCAAATTTTAATCAAGAAAACTGCATGTTCTTGTAAACTATAGCATGCATTCATTTTTTTCAAAAATATGGAAATTTGTCACTGCAGTTTCAAGTTGCATCTGCATTCAAGCAACCTGCATTTAAATCTGGAAGCATCTTTTAAAACAAGTTTAAAAAGCATTCAAGCTACTGCATGCAAATTAAAGGCCTTCAGGCAGATTTTCAAAAAGATTTCAAAAAGGGGATGTGTTCTGTCTGCATTTTTATGTCAGGTGAGTAACTCAAATTTTATAAAATTTTATTAAATAGGTAAATATTGTTTTCTTGCTTTTTAATAAGAAATGAATTTAAGATTTGAATTTGCTGTGAACATATATACATGTGAAAATATTTATGTGTACATGTCATTGACTGTTGCCTTGCTGTTCTTCAAATTCCAACTCCTGTTTGATTCTAAGATTTTTATTCTTCTTTTGGGATGTTTGCTGTTATGATTTCAATTTTGAATGAAACTTGTTTAGTATAAGATAAGTTAAGATCTTTTTTATAAAAAAAAAATTATGAGTTAGATAAAATTCTGTTTTACTTGAAGGTAAATATAACAGAGTAAAAGAAATTGTATATGGTGAAAATCCAAACATTATAAAACAATGATTCAGGTTTGTATATCAAACCATCATGCAAAAATAGGATTTTTAAAGGTAAAACTACAATTTTTATTGCTTTAACCAGAAAGCAATTTAAACTCCACTGTAATGCACATTTTGGGGTAGCATTGTTAGTTTATGAGTTCGATTGGATTTGTTTCTGGAGGTGGAGAAGTTAACTAGGATGATGGGAAAATTATTGGTTTAAATTAAAATTCATTTTTGTGGAGGGAATCTGGTTTTGAAAATCTAAACCCTAGTTCTACTGGGTTGGTGAAAGTGGATCTTTTCGGCAAATTTACTTGACCGAGTGACTTAGGGTTTTGGGAAATGGAGATTTATGGATTGATGAGCATGTCGCCGGAGTTTGAAGTATGATAGTGGCCGGAGTTGGGTGATATCGCCGTTGACAGGTTTTAGGTGGAGGTGGTTCGGCTGTTCCAGGTTTCAGTTTTAAACTTGAATTTAAATTCGAGTAGAATTTTGGGGATTTGAAGTTTGAAGGTGACTTGAGGTTACTGGCCGATGGGGGATGGCCACTGACGATGGTCAGAGGCGGCCGGAGTTGGATTATGGATGCACAGGGGTGTGTGTGCATGGTTGTGTTGTTTTTGGTTGCAGGATTTTATTTCCGTGATGGTCTCGGGTAAAATTGAAAGTGACTCGAAGCATTGCCGCTTGTGACTCGAAGTAAGTTTAGAGAGGTTCAGTGTTTATAGTGTTTCAGGTTTTAGTATTTGGTCAGAACTTGTTTCCAGGTTTCTTAAATTTGAAGTGAAAGTAAATTTCAAACAAAAATATGAAAACTAAGTTGAACCTGAAATTGAATTCAAATTCAATAAGTTTAAATTTTGGATCTTTTAAAATAAATTTGAAATTCTTTTAAATTCTAATTTGATTTTAAAACAAAAACAGAAACTGTTTTCTGTTTTTAGATTTAAAAGTAAAATTTAAAATTGTAAGATGAAGTTCAAATTAAATTTTTAAACCTGAAACTTAATTATGAATTCAATAATTTAAATCCTGGATTTTAAAACATTTTTGAATTCAAAAATTTAAGATGTTAAACTAAAACAGAAAACTGTTTTTCTAGTTTAAATTTAAAAGCAAATTTTAAAATGCAACTGAAAATTTAAAACAAGTTTAAAATCTGGAAAACAGAAATATGGAACTTGAGTTTGAATTTAAATCTGGAATTTAAATTTAGATTTTAAACTTTTTAAAGTATAAAAGAACATTGATTTTAATTTAAAACTATAAATTTTAAATTTATGAAATAAAGTTTAAATTCAGTTTAAATTCAGTTTTAAACCTGAAATTTGATTTTTTTATGACAGTTTTTAAAATTTAATAAGTTTTTAAATTTAAATTTATTTTAACCATTTTGGAAAAGGTTAATAACTTGAATTTAAAAATGAAGATGAAAAAGTAAGTAAAGTTTTAAATTTTTAAGATTTAATCTGAAATGAAAATTTGAATTGTGTTTCAGTTTGAAATTTAAAAAGAAATTTTTAAATTTGAATTTTTGTTTGAAACAAAGTGTTTAAAATATTTTGTATAAAGAAGAATGTTTCTTAATTTTGAACTTAAGAAAATTGGTTTCATTTAAATTATTAAATTAATTTGAATGGAATGTTAATTATTATTTAATTAATGAATATGTGGATGTTTAATTAAGTAATTAATAATTTTTACGTTAATTAATTAAGATTTGAGATTAATTAATTAAGGTTAATTAATCTATAATTAAGGACGATTAATTAAATTTTAATTGATGATTAAGATTTATTTAATCAGGTGATTAAAGATAATTAAGATTTTAATTAACACTTAATTAATTAATAATTAGAGATTAGTTAAATTGTAATTAAATATTGATTAATTGATAATTAATAATGATTAATTGAAGTTAATTCTTAATTATGTAATTAAGAAAGGTTAATGAAGGTCATTAACTTAAGATTATTTTAACAATTAATAAATGTGATTAATCTTGATAATTAATTAGATTAATTAATTAATAATAACCAATTGTTTAATTACTTAATGAAAGTAATTAATGAATTAAATACTTGGTGTAATTAATTTGATTAATGTGATTAGTTTAGATTAATTAAGTTAAATTAATTTAAACATTTATGGATTGTTTGATAATTACTTTATGTAATTTATGGATTTATAATTACTTAAGGAAATAATTAATAATTACTGAATGTAATTAAGGATATTTATTATAGAAGTAATTTAGATTTAAATTACCTTGAAAATTAAGCAAGTGATTATTGAGGATAATTAATTAAGAATAATTAATTTATGGGATGAGTGATTAAAGCAGTTAATTACTGAATGGTTATTAATCATGGGAGATTAATATATATGGTTTAAATTGAAGATTAATTACTTTTGTAATTAATTTATATTTAGAGATTGATTAAATGTAGTTAGAAATCATTAATTAATTAATTAATGATGTAATTTGGAATTGATTAATTAAGGAATAATTAATAATGAATAAATGATTAATGTAATTAATCTTAGTTAATTAATTAATTTAGCAATTACAAGTTAATTATTTGCAAAGGGTTTAATATAATTAACTTGTGTAAGTAATATTAAATGCTAATTACTTATTGTAATTAGAGATAGTTAATCAATAAGGATTAAGTGAAATGAATATTGAGATGATGATTTATAAATTGATTTGTAATCAATTAAAGATTAAGATAAGCAGGATTTTGATGATGAAGTAATTAATTTAATTCATTTTAAATTAATTAGAGTTTAAGTAATTAATTTAATTCATTTTAAATTAATTATAGAAGGTATGATCATTAGATCATTGCTTATGTTTGATGAATGGTATTGGTTGACTGGTATGGTTTGTAATCGCAGTTATGAGATGAGTAGTGTATGTGATATGAATGCATTGGTTGTTTTTGGATGATAATATGGTTTATCTAATTATGATATGAATTATCTGTTGATGATAATGTTGATTATCTATTGTGTTATAAATTATCTGTGTATATGTAGATAATGAATTGAATTGTTTTAAACTTTAAAACAACTTGGCCTTAAAAGACACGCTTTGGATTTGGATGAGACCGGGATCGGGTTTCCATATTTGGGATCCGAAAACCACATCGATTCCAATTAAACGTTAGATCGTTAATCGAAGTAGAGCGAGTGAAGACTCGAGGTGTAAGGGCTATACGTCAGTATAACTCTGTGGGTGAATCCGTAATGAGTTTGACGGAATAGTACTTATAGATTCGAGATGGTGATTCAGAGTGCAAGGGTTATTGTCGTTAACTCTGAGGGTGATTCCAATATGGGTGTAACGAGATAATGCCTTCGGTTTCGTTCGAACCCGGAACGAACTTGTATGGATTGAATGCTTTTAGAACATCGTCAGGTGGACGATGAGCATTCTAAGTGATATGTCCTATAAAGGTAATCGTAGCCTCAAGCCTCATCAATCGGGAATGGCTAAAACAGGGGAGGTGCAGGGGAGTTAGGGTGGCTCCTCGGTACGGTTGTCTAGGCCACGTACTGTGACGGACGGTACCCCAGTAGCCCAGCCATTGATGGAATCCAAAATCCAATAAGTGCCAACGGTTTTGATTGTATTACCCACTTTTGTGGCTAGTAGCTGGAATTTAATCATGTAACAATTTCGGCTATTTCTTATTTACTTGAAAACCCTAGACACTATTATAATATCATCGGATTTCCTATCAAATGTTTTGGTTAGCGTAAGGTGAAAACTTTTCCATGTTTATGTGTGGGAAGTCTTACGGGATACCTTTTCTTTTCAAAGGTTTTTCAAAGTTAAGCAACTTTAACCTGTTACTCACACCAGACCCATGTCTGACCCGGAGTTATTTCTGTTTTTATTTAACTCTTGGGTACTCAAATTTTTACGAGTAGCCAAGGGAATTCAGGTTAGGATCAGGTTAGCTTTGACGAATTGTGGAGGAGCAAATGGAGCAGGAGGCTTCTGCGTATAGTTATATAGTTTTCCACTGTGTTGGTATCTCTGAGGGTTTCTGTATTGTGTATTGAGTTGTAATAACTAGACAGGTGTTTATAACTGTCTAGTATGTGATGTGTTGTCTGTATAACTCTGATATCTGTTGTATACTATGTAATACTTATGTTATTAATATAATTTATTCATTCCGCAGTTGAGATTCTTGTGTTATTTCTTCTTTCTCTTCTTTCTCTTCTCTTTTCTATCCCTTTCTTTCTTAAGGATGATACGACTTTTTGTGGAGAAAAAGTTGGTCGTCTCACATATTTTCCACACTTCAACATTTGAAAACAATTTTCAAATCACTTTTCACATTTACCACTTTGGAAAACAAATTTCAAACATTTTCCTTACGCGGAATTACTTTCATTTCAAAATGGTTCATTTAAACCAATTAAATAAATCCTTACCGATTTACTTCATATTTACGTTCCAAATCCATAAATTAATTCCCACACTTCAAAAAGAAATCAACATTTAATTTTAAACAAATTCCCCTTTTCATTTATAAATTCCGTAGTGAATTTACAATTCCAAAATATCTATGAATATACAATTTCCAAATTGATTTCTAATATTCATTTTCAATTTGTCTTCGAAAAGATAAATTCTCAAAACGTTTCATTTCACATTGGAAAAACATTTCCATACTTATTTATTAATAAGTAATTCACAAATCCATTTATTTTCAATACTTAGAAAATATTCAATATACTTAATATCGAAATTAAGTATATATTTCATTCTTTAAGGAAAACATTCACTTAAACACATTTATTTGAGTCAAAACGAATGTTGCGTAAAACACCGTTACGACGACCCAAAATCACTAGTATAGGGATTCAAAATTAAAATAGATATATAAATCCCAATACTATACAAAATATTTCCTTTCGGAAACCATTTACTATAACAACAATGTTATAGTCCACCATTTCCTTATTTCTCGAAAACGTCTATTTCAACAATGAATGTTGAAATCTATGTATTCGGTTTATAATACATTTTAAAACATCGTTAAAACGATTAACTTCATTTTATAATATTCATTTTCCCAAGCATATCCATTTTATTTGATAATATATTCACTGTCCAAAATCGTGAATATACTTCCTTAACCAATTTCAACTTTCAATTTATCAAATTCCATTGATTTCGAATTTATAAACAATATCTATAAATTCCATTTCTATTTATAAGCTTCGATTTATAAATCTCTTTTATTAATCCAATTTAATTTATATAACTCAATTATATACCAAAAGTCCATTTTATAAGTTAAATGCTTATAATCCATTCATTTACAAAATCGTTCTTTTAAAACTTCACAAATTATAAATCTTATTACTTATAAGATTTCATTTATAACCCTATTTTCGACATTAATAGAACTCCTTTTAAAATTCTATTATTTCGATTTATAAAATATATATTTTATAATCTCAACTATAAACCATTTTTGCTTCATCAAAGATTTCAATTAAAATGCAAAAATCCGATTTATAAATTAATTCCTTAAAATCTTTTGTCTTACAACATCTATTCATTTTATAACTTCAAAATTCATAAATCTATCAATTTTCATTCACTTATGAATCCATTTATACTTCATTTTTAACACTTATAGAAACTCGTTTTATAATTCCAATATTTTTAATTTTAAAATATCAAATTTATACATCTTTCATATAACCCGTTTTAAAATAATTCAAAAATCCCAATTTAACTATTTTATAAATTTATTAACTACTTATCTCAAAAATCACCTTTTCGTTATATTTCACAAAATCTTAATTTTTATAACATAAGAATTTATAACGTTTTAATTATTTAAAATGAATCAATTCAAAAATTTCATAAAACGTATACTTTCAAAAATCACTTTAAAAATTCTTTTAAAAACCAAAATCATTATTTTAAAACTTCAAAAATGGATCCGATGATGCAACAATACCAAATAGTCAATCACGACATCCAAATATCATATATCGATATGATAATAAACAAATATCACAATATCTGTAAATAAATCAATACAGTTGAGGAATCCAGTTGGATCCCTCCAACCTGTTTCCCTGCATCCAAAGATGTTAGCACAATACCAATTCCGTTCGAGTACGGGATTATCGCGGTATATGGGATTTAAAATATTATCCGCTTAATAGGCAGCGCAATAGGGTCTCATCCGCTATATAATGCGGGAAATCAACTCCAAGTACATAAATAATACCAATTTCACTGTACTGTGAAATATTCGCGGTATATGTTTTTAATAAATAACATCTGCTTAGTAACGGCGTATAATGTCTATTTTAACAAATCAATAGATAACAATCATCATTCAAACATATATTCAAGAATTTTAAATCTAACTATTTAAAATTAAAATCGAATCCGATTCGATTGAGTGAGAAGTTCTCACCTTGATTTCAATTTCGTTTTCAGCTTTTATTTCGAATAACCTGAAATTTTCGCTAGCTTCAAACAACTCCAATCCAATTCCATAGCGTAGTGCTCTTCCATACGAACTCAACGCAACTTGTTTCGTGCGTTTTCGACCTCGTATGAAAAAGATATGAATATTTATAAGTTTACACGAATTTTTAATATAAAATAATTTTACATTTTCTATTTTATTTTCAAACCCCACTTGATATCTGCCGTTGATCCCAACCCCTTGAAATCCTGGCCGCAACCTGCATCTTCCCCTTCATCAGTAACAAACACGCGCATCCTACCCATTTTCACGTTCAAGCCTCGATGGCCGCACCTCCCTCTGGTCGACCGGACCTCGATCAAACGATGCGTCGCGTGCGCCTAGCTCCCCCCATCATCGCCGAAGGTCCGGTCATGCTCGGTCGAGCCTGTCACTCGAAAAACGTGTGCGAGCGTAGCGCCTTCCAGCTCCGATCGACGTCGATCCATGCAACGAAACCCAAACATCACCGTATAGATCTAAAGCTCTCATCACACTCTTGAATTCTGTAGTTGAAGCTTTCTCGAATCGATTAATGGATTTCAAGAAATTTGAGGGAGAAGAAAATTGAATTTCGGCCATATATTATACACAAGTGGCGGCCCGCTATGAATTAGGGTTAGGGTTTTAGAATTTTGCAAATGGAAGATATTGAGGTGCTTATATAGAAAAATACGCGAACACTATTCACCCCGAATCTTCTGAACTCCAAACGAAGCGTGCCGGTTAGCGTTTCTAAGGTTTACCCTGCATTCCAAACACAATGGAACGTGTTTCGGGAGCTAATTCGATCATCTGTGCGAGTTATGGCAATAAACGTTCGATTTTAAATTAAATCGATAAATCAAATTTCTAGGCGTTTTAGCTTGCCCCGAACAAACGGTAAATCCGATTGACACGAAATTTAAAACCATACAATAATATCACATTATAGATCTGATGAAACTGGTTTCGTCAAAATCCGAGACTGTTTGAAAAATGACTATTTTAACTCGCCAAATTAATATTAAAACAATTTCGATGTGTTTCGAGCTGCCACGGTCAAACGAAAACTCCGATTGCTACGAAAATTGAAATCTAATAATAACAAACTATTACGGATCCAATGGAACTAGTCTTGTCCAATTTTGAGACTGTTCGAAAAATGGCTATTTTTCACTCGATAATTAAATATTAAAATATTCAATTTTCACAAATAAACTTTTAATTCGATTTTAAAAGTTCTATAACATCATTCTAACTCCAATATGATATAATAAAATTTTACAAATCATTTTCAATCATATTTAACCCAATTTTCAATTATTTCTGTAATTTCAACTATTAAATTATCGATTTAATTATCCAGTTAAATCCAATTATTCGAAATAAAATTTATTCGACTTATAAATTTTACTTATTAATATTTAAAATTAATTAAATATATGAATTTTAATTAATATAAATTCTGGGTCGTTACAGACTTCCCCTCTAAAAAGAATTTCGTCCTCGAAATTACCAAGTAAGAAAAAGTTAGAGAATCCATTAACTTTTCAAAACAAACCATTCAAGTTTGATTTGCAAATCTCTTCAGTGTTTAACTTTTCCAAAATTCATAGTTAAACTTCTTACAAAATCTTTATTAAGTTTTCAAATCATACTTAGTTATCTTTTCAAAAACAACTACTATTGTTTAATTTTTCAACTCCAAATCAAAATTGTAGTTGTCACAAACTTTCTCAAAAATTCCCAAAATTTTCTAACGCCTTAAATTTCTGAAAAAATTCGCCATAGTCTCCTTTGCGCGGCTCGATCCGAAAAAAATGACAGTATATATATCACAAATATACATCTCATCAAGTGATGAGGCATCCCGTAGGGAAAAAAGTGTAAAAGTACGATATTTAATCCGAGATATGTACCTTATTTATTATTAGCGAACATATACGGCTAATATAGAGCGAAAGCGAGCTCCAAATGAGAAGCATAAGCCATCCGCACCTACTATACACTCAATCAAGCAAATCAGAATATGCATATATGAAAATACTATCAATATACATCATATAGCAACATAACAACTACATAATATAGCAAATGCAACAAAACAACAAATGCAACCATCAACAACTATCATCCAACTAACTTCCATTACCAAATCAATAATTTCATTAATATTCATTGAATTGGTTTTTCATTTTAATCTCATTTGATTTGTTAACATTGGGTTTTATCAACATTCATTTATTCATCTCCAATTAGTATACATTCACTAATTTACATTCATTTTAGTTCACTTCCAAATCAAATTTAATTCTATTCAAATTCATTTTATTCCAATTTGAACTTAATTACATAACTTTTGATTTTGCTAATTCAATTTCATTAACACTTAATGAATTTATATACAATCAAATAAAAATCAAATAACAACCAATGTATATTCAACATAACCAAATTATTAAATTTACATTCAACATTCAATTTGGTTCAACACTTTTTAATTTCAATTGGTTTAATATTTAATTGATTTTCATTCAATTATTCAACTTCTAATAACATTGGATTTCAATGAATTAACACTTCATTCATTATTTCATATCAACTTATTTACATTCGATTGATTAACATTCAATCCATTCACTAATTCAATTGCTAATTCCTTTAACCATATAAAGTTGAATTTCATTTATATAACTCAAGTCCATATTCTTAGTGACTTCATTTTATTAATTCACTTATTAATTTACTTCGACACCAAAAACAACTTCTTTCAACTTTACTTAAGTTATATTCCATTTCAACTTCATTTGCATTTTACTTCCATTATACAACTTAAGTCCACTTCTAATTTATTTCAAATTTGTTTATTACAACAAAACTCCAATTTCAATTTACTATGGTAGCAAATCTATCACACAGAAACTTAAAAATGATACTGATGATGCTGCGGTCATCACCCTTATTATTTTCCAGCAACAATAGTGAATTCAGTGCTTTCAAATTCTTTCAAAAAATTTCTTTTTATTTATGAATTAAATTTATAAATCTTTCCTTATAAAATTTCATTATTTTCTCTTTACTTTATATAAGATCATTTCACAATTGTAAATCATTTTAATTATAATTCCATACTTATAATTCATTTGCTTATATAATTCATTCTTTTACAACTGTTGTTTTATTTAACTTATTCAACAAACAAACAATCAATTCATATATACACTTTAATAATTCTGAAAAATTATTCCCTTATATATAAAATATAATCAAGGTAAAATTATTTCATTTACCCAATTGAAAATGATATCGTTCCGAATTGTTCTGAACAAGTGTTTAGAGATCCCTGTCGATAGAGTTGTATGGACTATACCGACCAGAATCCATATACCACTCAACAAACCAATCATCACAACATAAAATAATTTTATATTCACTAACAAATACGCACTCATATCTATTATTACTCAAACTCATTCTAGAGTACTACTGACTCCATCTCTAATGAGTAATATCCAACAGAGCCATGGTTGTCGCTTAACCATATGCTCCGATACCACATTGTAAGGACCCGATTCTTCGACTTCCGAAAACTGACATCAATACGTTCACTGTATCAATTGCCGAGCAATCGAATGTCGAAAAACCGAACACTTAGGGTTTTAAGAAGAAGAAAAAGATAGAAGAAGAGAGAAAAAGATAGAACAGAACAGAAAACAACAGAACAATATCAGAATCTCACAATCGCAGCGGAATAACATATTATAGATAAATGAATAATCTTTAAACAAAGAACTATATCAGTTATCACATTACATCACATTACATTACATCATCAGAGTGTACAACAATCAAACAACAACAAACAACGGAAAAGAAATACTATATACTAGTAATACGCCATGCCATCCAGCTTGCCTCCAGCAACTCCTGAATTCCATAATATCCTGATAAACCTGACTCTTGACTGCCCGTATGGAAATTGGTGGGCACCCAGAGTTTAGGAAGGAAAACAATAAACTCCGAGTCAGTCATGTGACTAGTGTGAGAACTAAAACAGTTTATTTTTATCTTCAAAAACAAAATAGAGGAATATTTTTAAAGTCAATTCGCAATGCTTTTAAAAATGAGACTACCATAAGACCTCCCACCACACACACAATGAAAACGCAGACTTGGAGGAGATTTCTCCTTATGATAGTCAAAGATGCTTGATACGCATTAAAAAGAAACATTTGATATTATTATTAGTGCATAGTGTAGAAAAAATTTCGAAAGTAGAATATAAATCTTAGTCAGCATAGGTACCATTATATTATGCCTACTATAGCTACCTCATGAGGAAGCAGGTTATACAATTAAAACCGTACAAGATCGTATTGTTTCTTTGGATTTCCAACAAATGATCAGGCCAAGGAACTTCCCATTTCCACATGGGTACGCCTCTGGAAAGACGACCCGAGAACCAAACTGGATCTCTGCCAACACAAGGCCGGGTTAACCATAACTGGGTAACTACTGATACGAATATGCCATCCCCCGATCGTAACCGATCTACATCCGAGGATCCTCGATTTCCAACAACCACAAAGTAATAAGTTTGCAGCAACAACATAGGTTAAATATCTGGGCTCCATACCATGATACCACCTCTATCCAGAAGGAATGACATACACTAAAGGGCGCTACCCCTAATAACCTTGCTGCATCCTTCCTGTTTTGACCATTTTCGGGGTGTGAGGTCCGACGAAGTCTCGTCCACAAAGCCACGCTTTATACAAAAGCTGTGCTTTGGGTCAACAAATGATCAAAGTAATGATCACAAAGATAAATGATCAAACAAATGATCATATCACAAATGATCAAACATGATCATTTCACAGCAACACTCAGCATGTCACATTACCAAATTGGGAATATATCGCTGATAATCATCAACTACACAACCTCTGAGCTCGTACGTCTAAGAGAAGGGTGTTAAGCTAAGAGAATAAATTCTCCTCCACCAATAGAAATATATTTGAAAGAAATCAGCTTTATATCGCAACTTGTAATGTCAGACATACAATCCATACAAGTCTGTTCCGGGCTCGAACAGAACCGAAGGCACTTACAAAGAAGTCCTTGCATTCCGGATAATTTCTAATCACGTCCGGACTTCCCGCCACTAAGGGTGATAAAACCTCTATATCGGAGATCAGCCGATGCAGAGTAACTCAACTGTAATCCTTCCGTTTTCAAAAATATCTGGTCTTCAACACCGGTCATCAAACGCAATCCATTGCGACGTATCACATATTCAGAATGGGTTATACGACCCCAAGGTCCTTTCCCGGCTAACCCGAATAGTGAGCGCTTATTTTAAAAATAAGTGTGGCATTCAAATTCAACCAATCACAACAAATACCTATTTAAATGTAAATATTGATAGTCGGATTATTTAACTATCAATAGGCATGCTCAACATCACCAGATTCCAAATAATTTCCCAAATTATTTATTTTCCAAAATATCTTTACAAGATATATATATTTTCCACACTTCAACATTTGAAAACAATTTTCAAATCAATTTTCACATTTACCACTTTTGAAAACAAATTTCAAACATTTTCCTTACGCGGAATTAATTTCATTTCAACATGGTTCATTTAAACCAATTAAATAAATCCTTACCGATTTACTTCATATTTACGTTCCAAATCCGTAAATTAATTCCCACACTTCAAAAATAAATCAACGTTTATTTTTAAACAAATTTCCCTTTTCATTTATAAATTCCATAGTGAATTTACAATTCCAAAATATCTATGAATATACAATTTCCAAATTGATTTCTAATATTCATTTTCAATTTGTTTTCGAAAAGATAAATTCTCAAAACGTTTCATTTCACATTGGAAAAACATTTCCATACTTATTTATTAATAAGTAATTCACAAATCCATTTATTTTCAATACTTAGAAAATATTCAATATACTTAATATCGAAATTAAGTATATATTTCATTCTTTAAGGAAAACATTCACTTAAACACATTTATTAGAGTCAATATTTATAAGCTTCGATTTATAAATCTCTTTTATTAATCCAATTTAATTTATATAACTCAATTATATACCAAAAGTCCATATTATAAGTTAAATGCTTATAATCCATTTATTTACAAAATCGTTCTTTTAAAACTTCACAAATTATAAATCTTATTACTTATAAGATTTCATTTATAACCCTATTTTCGACATTAATAGAACTCCTTTAAAAATTCTATTATTTCGATTTATAAAATATATATTTTATAATCTCAACTATAAACCATTTTTGCTTCATCAAAGATTTCAATTTAAATGCAAAAATCCGATTTATAAGTTAATTCCTTAAAATCTTTTGTCTTACAACATCTATTCATTTTATAACTTCAAAATTCATAAATCTATCAATTTTCATTCACTTATGAATCCATTTATACTTCATTTTTAACACTTATAGAAACTCGTTTTATAATTCCAATATTTTTAATTTTAAAATATCAAATTTATACATCTTTGATATAACCCGTTTTAAAATAATTCAAAAATCCCAATTTAACTATTTTATACATTTATTAACTACTTATCTCAAAAATCACCTTTTGGTTATATTTCACAAAATCTTAATTTTTATAACATAAGAATTTATAACGTTTTAATTATTTAAAATGAATCAATTCAAAAATTTAATAAAACGTATACTTTCAAAAATCACTTTAAAAATTCTTTTAAAAACCAAAATCATTATTTTAAAACTTCAAAAATGGATCCGATTATGCAACAACACCAAATAGTCAATCAAGACATCCAAATATCATATATCGATATGATAATCAACAAATATCACAATATATGTAAATAAATCAATACAGTTGAGGAATCCAGTTGGATCCCTCCAACCTGTTTCCCTGCATCCAAAGATGTTAGCACAATACCAATTCCGTTCGAGTACGGGATTATCGCGGTATATGGGATTTAAAATATTATCCGCTTAATAGGCGGCGCAATAGTGTAACGACCCAGAATTTTTGATAATTAAAATTTGAATATTTAATTAATTTTAAATATTAATAAGTGAATTTATAAGTCAAATAAATTTTTATTTGAATTATTGGATTTAATTTGATAATTAAATCGATAATTTAATATGTTAAATTATGGAAATAATTGAAAATTGAGTTAAATATGATTGAAAATGATTTGTAAAATTTTATTTTATCATATTGAAGTTAGAACGATATTTTAGAACTTTTAAAATCGAATTAAGAGTTAATTTGTGAAAATTGAATATTTTAATATTAAAATCGACTAGTGAAAATAGTCAATTTTTGAACAGTCTCAGAATTGAATGAAACCAGTTTCATTGGATCCGTAATAGTTAGTTATTACCGGATTTTAAATTTCGTGTCAATCGGAGTTATCGTTTGATCGTGGCAGCTCGAAACGCATCGAATTATTTTTAATATTAATTTGGCGAGTTAAAATAGCCATTTTTCAAAAAGTCTCGGATTTCGACGAAACCAGTTTCATCGGATCCGTAATGTGATATTATTGTAAGGTTTCAAATTTTGTGTCAATTGGATTTACCGTTTGTCCGGTACAAATTAAAACGCCTAGAAAATCGATTAAATCGGTTTAATTCAAATTGAACGTTTATTGCCATAACTCGCACAGATGTCCGAATTAGCTTTCGAAACCTATTCCATTGTGTCCGGAACACGGGGTAAACCCTAGAAACGCTGGTTACGGCGCGTGAATCGGAGTTCGGAATTTCCGGAATGAATAGTGTCGATCGTTTCTCTATAAATAGCACCACCCCTTCATTGAAATAAAAAAAAAACTAAAACCCTAATCCAATAACCCTAGCCGCCAGTTCAAGCACCAATGGCCAGAATTTTTCGAAATTCATCCCTTAATTACTTCCAATCCGTGAAGTTTTAGCCAAAGTGATCAACTACAAAGATGAAGAGCAAGGCGAGAGCTTTCGATCTATACGGTGATGATGGAGTTTGGCGTCGCGTGGAGGGGGGAAAGTGGCTGCGTGCATGGCCGTTCATTGACGTGCGTGAGTATCAGGAAGGGGCCGAGCTTGGTGCTGCCTAGGGCGTGGGTAGGGGGGGTCGTGCTCTTCGCGATGGAACTCTCTGATCGAAGTATAGGTGAACGATGAAGGAGCATAATTAAACCCTAGCTTGTAGATATGGGTTCTTTTTGCACGGCCTGGGTGCTGTAACGTGAGTGAGTGAGTTGAGGGTGATGAAGTTTGAGGCGTTGGATCTAAAGATGGGCGGCCCAGATTCATGAAGGTTGAAAATATAAAAGTTATGTTGTAAATATTATAAATAAAAATCGTGTAAAATTGTAAAATCCGTATCTTTTTCATACGAGGTCGAAAACGCGCGAAACCAGTTGCGTTGGAATTGTATGGACGAGCACTACGCGATGGAATTGGATTGGAGTCGTTTGGAGTTAGTGAAAATTTCGTGTAAAATTAAACGCGCGTTTAATTTTATTCGAAATAAATCGCTAAAACGAATTGAAATCAAGGTGAGAACTTCTTACTCAATCGAATCAGTTTCGATTTTATTTTAAATAGTTAGATTTAAAATATTTGAATGCATGTTTGAATGATGATTGTTATCTATTGATTGTTAAAATAGACATTATACGCCGTTAGTAAGCGGATGTTATTTATTAAAAACATATACCGCGAATATTTCATAAACAGTGAAATTGGTATTATATATAATAGCAATATATATATATTGGCATATGTATATATTGGAGTTATTAATTTCCCGCATTTTTTGTTTAGCGGATGAGACCCTATTGCGCCGTCTATTAAGCGGATAATATTTAAATCCCATATACCGCGATAATTTCGTACTGGAGCGAAATTGGTATTGTGCTAATGTTTGTGGATGTAGGAAAACAGGTTGGAGGGATCCAACTGGATTCCTCAACAGTATTCATTTGATTTCAGATATTTGGGTATTTGATGGATTATCATATCGATATATGATATCGTTGTTGTCGTGATTGACTATTTGGTATGTAGCATCACTAGACCAAATTTTGGAATTTTAAAATGATTTTAAAAGTGATTTTTGAAAATATACTATATTTTTGGAATTGATCCATGTTAAATAAATAAACATTATAATTTTCAAAGTTATAAAATTATGGTTTTTGGTGAAATATAGTTAAAAGCTGATTTTTGAGAAATATGGATTAATGATTTTATAAAATAGTTTAAATTGAAATTTCTGAATTTATTGTAAAAAGTTTAAATATAGGATTTATAAAATTTGATTTGTTTATAAATCAAAATGAGGAAATTATAAAGGAGTTTAAAGACATTTTTAAAATAGTAATATAAATTGATTTATATTAAAAGATTTATAAATTGATATTTATAAATTAAAATGTTGGAATTATAAAACGAGTTTTTATAGGTGTTAGAATGGATTGTGAATGAATTTCATAAATGAATGAAATTTATAGAATTATAAACGGTGAAGTTATAAATGGAATTTTATAAGCAGTAGGTTTATAAAATTTGAAAAGTTAATTGAAGAATGGATTTTTGATTAAATGAATCTTATAAGTTATAAGATTTATGAATTGAGATGTTTAAAAGAACGATTCTTGTAAACAAATAAATTATAAGTGTACTTATAATGTGAACTTTTGGTTTATAATTGAGTTATAAATCGAATAGATTAATAAAGGAGATTTATAAAAAGGAGTTATAAAATAAATAAAAAAGGAATTTATAAACGTTGTTTTATAAATTCGAAAACGACTTATTTTAAGAAGTAAATTGTTGAAACCTATTAATAGAGTTATATTCACGTTTTGAACTGTGAATAATCCTTTGAAACGAAATATATAAAAGGATGAAATTTGTTAACGTAGTATATTCACGTTTTTGAATAGTGAATAATATGTTAAAGAAAATGTTTAGAATGTGATATTTTAAATTAAATTAAAACGATCTAACGATGTTTTAAAATGTGTTGAGATTCGAAACCATAGATTTCAACATTCATTGTTGAAATAGACGTTTTCGAGAAATAAAAGGAAATGGTGGACTATAGCACTATTGTTATAGTAAATGATTTCCGAAAGGAAATGTTTGAATAGTATTGGGATTTATATATCTATTTTAATTTCGAATCCCTATACTAGTGATTTTGGGTTGTCGTAACGATGTTTTACGTAACATTCGTTTTTGCCCAAATAAATATGTTTAAGAGAATGATTTCCTCAAAGAATGAAATATATACTTAATCTCGATTTAAGTATATTGAATATTTTCTAAGTGTTGAAAATAAATAAAATTTGTGAATCACTTATGAATAAATAAGTATGGAAATGTTTTCCAATATAAAGTGAATACTTTGAGAATTTATCTTTTTGAAGATAAATTGAAATGAATAATTGAAATCGTATATGCATGGATATTGTGAAATATAAATTCACTAAGGAATTTATAAAAGAAAGTGGAATTTGTTTAAAAATAAATATTGATTTATTTTTGAAGTATTGAAAATAATATATCTTGTAAAGATATTTTTGGAAAATAAATAATTTGGAAAATTATTTGGAATCTGGTGATGTGTGCATATCAATTGATAGTTCAATAATCGACTATCAATATTTCCCTTTGAAGGGGTATTTATTGTGATTTGCTTGAATTTGAATGCCACACTTATTTTTGAATAAGCGCTCACTATTCGGGTTAACCGGGAAAGGACCATGGGGTCGTATAACCCATTCCGAATATGTGATACGTCGTTATGAGTCGCATTGAAGATCGGTGTTGAAGACCCGGTATTTGCGAGAGCGATAGGATGACCTGTCGATTGTCTCTGCACTGAGTTGCAACGGTATAGAGACTCCCTAAGTGATGGGAAATCCGATCAGGATTGTGAATATCCGGATTGCAAGGACTTCTTTGTAAGTGCCTTCGGTTTTGTTCGAGCCCGGAACAGACTTGTATGGATAGTATGCCTGACATTACAAGTTGAGATATAAAGCCGATTTCTTTCAAATATATTTCTGTTGGTGGCGGAGAATTTGTTCTTTTAGCTTAACACCCTTCTCTGAGACGTACGAGCTTAGAGGTTATGTAGTTGAATGTTATCAGCGATATATTCCCAATTTGGTAATGTGACATGCTGAGTGTTGCTGTAAATGATCATTGTGTTGATTATTTGTGATAGGATCGTTTATTTGATCGTCTATCCTGGTGATCATTTCTATGATCATTTGTTGACCCAAAGCATGGCTTTTGTATAAAGTATGTTTTTGTGGACGTGACTTCGTCGAGCCTCACACCCCGTGAATGGTCAAAACAGGAAAGAAGCAGCAAGGTTATGAGGGGTAGCGCCCTTTAGGATATGTGCATTTCCTTCTGGAAAAGGGTGGTATCATGGTATGGAGCCCAGATACTTACTCATGTTGAAAACACTTTGTTATGATTGTGTGAATTGATTACGAGCGCTCGGTGAAAGGTCCCAAAGGACCGGGGGATGGCATATTCGGTCAGTTGTTACTCAGTTAGGGGTAAACCGGGCTTGTGTTGGTAGAGATCCGGTTTGGTTCTCGGGGATGTCCATCCAGAGGCATTCTCATGTGGCAATGGGAAGTTCCTTGGCCTGATCATTCGTTGGAAATCCAAAGAAACAATACATGACTTTTACGGTATTAGTTGTAGAACCTATCATTCACTTATGGTGGCGCCCCACTGTTTGGATGGTAGCTATAGTAGGCATAGTTCGAAATGTCTATGCTGGCTAAGATTTATATTCTACTTTCGAAATGAATTTTTCCTATACTATGCACTAATAATAATATCAAATGTTCTTTTAATGCGTATCAAGCATCTTTGACTATCATAAGGAGAAATCTCCTCCGATTCTGCGTTTGCATGTGTGTGTGTGCGGGAGGCCTTATGGTAGTCTCATTTTTTAAAAGCATTGCGAATTGAGTTTAAAAATATTCCTCTATTTTGATTTTAAAGATAAATAAACTGTTTTGAGTTCTCACACCAGTCACATGACTGACTTGGAGTTTATTGTTTTCCTTCCTAAACTCTGGGTGCCCACCAATTTACACACGGGCAGTCAAGAGTTAAGGTTTATCAGGATATTCTGGAGTTGCTGGAGGCAAGCTGGAAGGCATGGCGTATTATTAGTATATAGTATTTCTTTTTCCGCTGCACTGTTTGTTGTTGTTGTTGTACACTCTGATGATATGATGTAATGAAATGTGATGTAATGTAATAACTGATATAGATCTTTGTTTAAAGATTATTCATTTATTTATTATATGTTGTTCCGCTGCGAATTGTGAGATTTTGATGTTGTTCTGTTGTTTTCTATTCCGTTCTATTTTCTATTTTCTTTCCTCTCTATTTTCTATCTTCTCTCTTCTTCTGTCTCTTTCCTTTTCTTAAATTCTTTTTAAAAACCATAACATTTCGGGTTTCCGGCCTTCGATTTCTCGGCAGTCGATAAAGTGAGTATCGATGTTGAATTTTCGAAAGTCGAAAATTTCCGGGACGTTACAAATAGGGTCTCATCCGCTATATAATGTGGGAAATCAACTCCAAGTACATAAATAATACCAATTTCATTGTGCTATGAAATATTCGCGGTATATGTTTTTAATAAATAACATCCGCTTACTAACGGCGTATAATATCTATTTTAACAAATCAATAGATAACAATCATCATTCAAACATATATTCAAGAATTTTAAATCTAACTATTTAAAATTAAAATCGAATCCGATTCGATTGAGTGAGAAGTTCTCACCTTGATTTCAATTTCGTTTTCAGCTTTTATTTCGAATAAAATTAAACGGACGTTTAATTTTACTCGAAATTTTCGATAGCTCCAAACGACTCCAATCCAATTCCTAGCGTAGTGCTCATCCATACGAACCCAACACAACTTGTTTCGTGCGTTTTCGACCTCGTATGAAAAAGATATGAATATTTATAAGTTTACACGAATTTTTAATATAAAATAATTTTACATTTTCTATTTTATTTTCAAACCCCACTTGATATCTGCCGTTGATCCCAACCCCTTGAAATCCTGGCCGCAACCTGCATCTTCCCCTTCATCAGTAACAAACGCGCGCATCCTACCCATTTTCACGTTCAAGCCTCGATGGCCGCACCTCCCTCTGGTCGACCGGACCTCGATCAAACGATGCCGTCGCGTACGCCTAGCTCCCCCCCATCATCGCCGAAGGTCCGGCCATGCTCGGTCGAGTCTGTCACTCGAAAAACGTGCGCGAGCATAGCGCCTTCCAGCTCCGATCGACGTCGATCCATGCAACGAAACTCAAACATCACCGTGTAGATCTAAAGCTCTCATCACACTCTTGAATTCTGTAGTTGAAGCTTTCTCGAATCGATTAATGGATTGCAAGAAATTTGAGGGAGAAGAAAATTGAATTTCGGCCATAGATTATACACAAGCGGCGGCCGGCTATGAATTAGGGTTAGGGTTTTAGAATTTTGCAAATGGAAGATATTGAGGTGCTTATATAGAAAAATACGCGAACACTATTCACCCCGAATCTTCCGAACTCCAAACGAAGTGTGCCGGTTGGCCTTCCTAAGGTTTACCCCGCGTTCCAAACACAATGGAACGTGTTTCGGGAGCTAATTCGATCATCTGTGCGAGTTATGGCAATAAACGTTCGATTTTAAATTAAATCGGTAAATCAAATTTCTAGGCGTTTTAGCTTGCCCCGGACAAACGGTAAATCCGATTGATACGAAATTTAAAACCATACAATAATATCACATTACAGATCCGATGAAACTGGTTTCGTCGAAATCCGAGACTGTTTGAAAAATGACTATTTTAACTCGCCAAATTAATATTAAAACAATTTCGATGCGTTTCGAGCTGCCACGGTCAAACGAAAACTCCGATTGCTACAAAAATTGAAATCCGATAATAACAAACTATTACGGATCCAATGGAACTAGTCTCGTCCAATTTTGAGACTGTTCAAAAAATGGCTATTTTTCAGTCGATAATTAAATATTAAAATATTAAATTTTCACAAATAAACTTTTAATTCGATTTTAAAAGTTCTATAACATCATTCTAACTCCAATATGATATAATAAAATTTTACAAATCATTTTCTATCATATTTAACCCAATTTACAATTATTTCTGTAATTTCAACTATTAAATTATCGATTTAATTATCCAATTAAATCCAATTATTCGAAATAAAATTTATTCGACTTATAAATTTTACTTATTAATATTTAAAATTAATTAAATATATGAATTTTAATTAATATAAATTCTGGGTCGTTACACATTCGAAGTTCCAGATCTGATTTTTTAACCCGGTTCTATTATCTATAGCCTTCCCATTTGCAACCCTATTTGGATCCACAAATTGGGATTTATATGGATTTAGAAATTCGGATCTACTTAAAGAAAAATAAAATAAATAAAATAAAGAATCAGATCTGAGAACTTTACCTCATTCGAACGACTTTATTTGAACATCTTTATTTTAGACCTATAATTTCTATCTCCAACTTGTAAATTTAAAGGCGTAAATCTAAAATAGCCAATTTCTAAAAAATTGGAGGAGAAAGAAGAGTGATAAAGCATCCACATCCATTTAGAAAAAAATATGAGTTTGAAGGCTAGCCCTGCCTCTTTATTTATAGAGAGTCAAAACAGTGTCGTCTGTCCGCTTAAAACGATGCAAATCAGGCCGTTCAAAAGGGTGTAAAATGAGCGTGCCTGATTTGTTTTTAAACGTTTTATTAATTATAAACATTTAACGTTTAAACGTTTCCTATTAATTCCAATTAACTCTCATTAGTTCTCTGATTTAATGCTCTTTATAACGCACGTCTATTTTGGATTTTAAACGTGCATTATTTGTTTTATTAAATGTTATTTATAAACGTTAACTTTAAACGTTATAAAACGTTTAACTTTTTTTTATGTTGCTTGTTTATTCTAATTAATCACCATCAATTGCTTGATTAATTTCCTAATATAAAAATTTTCTATTTTGAATTTCGCATGTGACCAATTAATGTAAATTGATTTCCTCCAATAGCTGATTTGATTACATTGCCTGCTAATGTTAATTAATTTCCTTTATGATGGCAATGCTAATTAATTACCTTTATGACACGTGTATATTTTAAAATTCAAATGCTCGTTATTTCTAAAATTTCATATGCATATATATTTATTTGTAACAATATATTTACGTACATTTACATGTATAATTATTTCTCGATACAAAACTTCGAACGTCGACAACTTTTTCGTACGAACTCCATTGGAGACATATTATATATGTAAATTGATCAGAAAATTGCCACGAACGTAATGGAATAAGTTTCGAGGCCAAATTCTAAAAATTCCAAAAATGCTAATTTTCATTGTTCATAATTATTTGATTATTTAATTATATAAAAATACAAGGTGTTACATTCTCCCACCCTTTAGAAAATTTCATCCTTAAAATTTAGCAAAGGTAAAACTATGTGATTCTTCGCATTAATTACATCCATTTTGTGTACATCCAATTTTTCAACCATCTATGTCATTGTGCAAAGTGCAATACATCATAAAATATATGCATGTACAAGAATTTCTAAACGGAACCTCCTATATGAATGCTTTTTCTTTTAGAAATTCCTTTTAAAACATGATGCATACATCCTAAATATACTTGCAGTTTCTATATGAATGCAATCTTTTGAAAACTCAAAACATTTTCGTCTAATTTTTCCCACACTCCTATTGAATAGGGGTGTAGTTCAACAAATTTTTCATCCAAATCCTACCAAATAACTTTTAATGTTAAAATTTCAGAAAATCTAACTTTCTAAACTCGATTTCTTATATCAGAAAGAAAGTAGAAAACAGAAAAACTTTACATTTCTCAATTTTACTTTTGTGTACCTCTCACTCCATACTTAGAGCTTATGCCGCTATCCTATAAAAATTCTATTTTCTTTCCCAAGCATGATTTACATAAGAAAGATTTTTCTTTTCAAAGTTTTCCCAAGCTTAATTTATAGGAAAAATGTATTTTTCTTTTGCAGTTCTCATTTATTTCTATCGGCGTTTCTGTTGCTTTCTTTAGATCTTACTATTTTTCTTTTAGTTACCTTTTATTTGCTTTTACTTTTTTCAATATAGCAACTAAACACGGCTATCATCTAGGGCTAGGAGGTTTAGGACCATGTCCACTCTGACATAGAAAAGTCGTATTCTCAGAATCCAAGTAACTCATATGCTCCTTCTGCCACCTATTACTTGTAACCAACTAACGTTGTGTTACTCAGGATGAATAAGATCTATTCATCTCTTCTATTCCATGCTCAAAAAGGAATAACTAAGTCGCATTTACTATGATGGATAAGGGTTTCAATCTACGCAGTCTCTATCTAAAAAGGCAACTAAGCTTGGGGAAATTTTCTCTTTACCTTTCATTTTTCCCTAACTAAGCTCTACTTTTCCCAACCATGTGTGTCTTACTATCTTACTAATACCACTTCACTATTCTTCTATAGTCTACACACATGAAGTAACATTTCTAGGTTTTCACTAGTGTCCTAAACACCTTACGAGAAGTTTTATTACTACTACTAGGAGTAATTACTTCAATAGCCTTACACTTTTTCCATTACGCCTAGGAAATGATTTCTATCTATTCCATATTAAAAAGGCTAGTTTGGTTTGGTATTTATCATTTTACTTCAAAAATTAAAGCTTTTAAATTTTTGAAACATCAAATCCCAAAATTCTTGCCTTTGAAAGTGTTATTTTGAAGTTTTCTATTAAATTCAAAGGTACTTGATTACTTAAAAAAAATATCTTTCTGAAAACTTATTTACGTTTTCACCAGACCATTTTTCTTTAAAACATGTCTTGCTTGTTCTTAAAACATTTTTCTTTTTTCTTGACTTCAAAAAAAATGTCCTCACATGTTTTCAAAATATCTTCTTTACATAGATTTTCAAATTTAATAAAACTGGAGTAGATAAGAACAATTATTTTATCAGAAATCACTTAACTTATCTACTCTTCCAATTGCTTAACCTTGGAGGAGTTTTTTAACTTACTACACTTAATGATTTTATACCTTAATGTATTAGAATTACTTTCTCTTATGAGAAACTATTAACGCTAAAACCTTCTATGAGTCCTTTAAAGGAGGATTTCATGTTTATGTGAAATTATAAGGAATTTATTTTATATTTTATCGAAATAGGCTAAACAAAATATGATGCTTTCCATACCTTGTACATCTCTTTCAGGTATTCCTTATAACTTGCACAAAACATCTTTATTTGTGATTCATAGAAAATTATATCATTATTCTTTTCATTCAAATAGATTAAAGTATGTTTATTCTATATTCACTTAAATAAGATATTTCCAATTACATTCATTAATTTAACGTACATTATTTTCAAATGAACTCATTTTTAAAAACTTCTTTAATATTTTGATAACTAGAAAATACTCTCATATACTTATTTTAATAATAAGTGTACATACAAACTACTTCAGAAATTATCTTCAAAACTCATTTGGGTCAAAACAGATGTACCGTAAAACACCGTTACTACAACCCAAAATACTATTTTATGGATTCAATTAAAATAAATATTTATAAATCCCATATGCTACGAAAAAACATTTCCTTTAGGAGTCACCTACTATAACAATAGTGTCATAGTTTATGCTTCCTTTGTTTTTACCGAAAACATCTATTACAACAATAAATGTTGTAACCTACGTTTACGATACTTAACACACTCTAGGTTTTTATATTTAAAATCTTTGTTTACCTACAAAGAAACTCGCGAGCTATACGCGCTCTATAATTCTTCAAAAAGAATTTCACTTTTAACAAAATTTACATTATATAAAAACCAATATCATACCACTTTTTTTTCAATAACCCAATATTTACTTCCTCAAATATATTAACAATTATACTTTTCAACTTTTCAATTCCAAAAGTTTCATTTTATTGAGCTAGACATAAAGTGGATTTCTTTATACTAAAGCCTCTTACTCGTTCCAAAATAAAAACACTCCCCCTACTATCCCTAAGGAATTTCCCTACTTCCTATAACATATGAATACCAATCTTCTCTCAAAACATGGCTTATTTATACGCTATAAATTGGTAATAACATAGGGCTCAACATACTTGGGTCATCCCAAACCCAACAAGAAAATTATGCACGAATATACTTCTAAAAAATTTCCATATGTTAAAATCTATAATTGGGGACTATTTGGATTTTAGTACATAATATATTTATATTTTATTCAAAAATACAAATACGTTCACTCACTATCTACGTAGGAATCCTAAATCTAGGCTTTGATACCAAATGAAACAACCCAAATTTCAATGGATCCGAATTTTTTGCAAAAATGCTAGAATCCAAGCCCATTGAAGCCCGGGTTGGGTTTCTAGTATCTTGCAAATGGCAAAGAAAATATATCAGAGCTCAGATAAACATCTCACAACAGAACTGACTAAAATATAATAGTAAGTAAATGCTTACCAAAATAATTACACTTTCTAAACAAGTGTCTCAAAGCTGGAAAGTCTCTTCCATCTACCTAACCTGTAGGATGTTTTGAGGAGGGGACCAGAACTAAAGTTTTGGTGAATGGACATATATATACTTCTAAGTTTAATTCTATGTATACCGTTTTATTTCCATTTTCTGTTATATTAGGTTTATTGGTTTTGTAGTACTCTCGCCTCTATGCATGAATCGTACCCATCTACTCCCTAGTAGATCAAAACCAAATAACTAATATATGTAGCTATATGCCTAATGACCGTATCGGTCCTAGGTACTACCCTTGGTACCTTCTGTATCCTCCTCGAAAAAGACTCCATCGTCTCGCTGCTAGGACGTACTGTGACTACATCTATAAAGGACTGCCTCGTAAGGCCTACAATACAGATGTTTCGACGTCTGCTCTAAAAACGTAAAACTACATCCGCACTAGTCTATACAAATGCTCGGACATCCACAATGTACCACTCAGTGCGTATCTTGAGGACTATACGTAATCGTTCGGTCTACTCCCCGAATCCCGCTAAACAAGGTCTACCTTGTACGGAACTCAATCGCGTATTTTTGATATTTGTAAAGGACTGCCTTGTTAGGCCTACAATATAGATATTCTATTTGGTCTGTCTCTTTTCTTATCGTGGCTATGGCCCCACGCAACCACCCCTCAACTAATCGAAAGAGCACTAAGGAGATAAGCAGTTATGCCCTACTACAAACAATCTAAACATCCAATTGGCAGCGCCGTTCATCTTATGTCTCGATAGTGAAAGGTTCATTGGACTGTTGGTTTAACTCTAGTCTTTCCCGAACTCGCTTCTTGGTTTTGATGCTGCCCTGATATTCGCATGCGACTATCCTTTTGGGTCCTGCCCACTAAAATTTACTTGCTAGTACTGGGACATACGAATATCCTACTCCAAACATCAACCCCTTTTGACTGCCTACAATGGTCTTGCCATGCAAAAAGCAGTCAAGGCATACTCTTTTGATGGAACACCTACAGACCTGCCTCTGGAGGACTGCTCCGCTACGCCTACCCCAGAGGGCCATTCTAGAATACCCTCACGTCCCGTTGAAGTCTCGTACTTCCTTCTAGCCCAAAACTACTAAGTTGGACGCGCTTCTTCTATGTTGAAATTTATGATGAACTGCTTTGTTAGGCTCTTCATCCTTTGGGCTGCTTCAAATGCATCTCACTTTTTTGTTAGACCATAAGTCTAATCTTTTATTTTCAGTTTAGTTTACTTTTCTTGTTCTGTTGGCTACTTATTTACCCTAATTAGCATAATCTTGTCCCAGCCTCACCTAACTATTGTAAGACCATCAGTTCCTGACTGAAAAGGGAATGCTGTTGGTATGGGACACTTCTATTGTCTTGCTTATTAACTTAATTCAAAATCTAAGTTTGCGAAAATAAGCATCTTCTGTTATTTCTGCTCTATTTGCTTATTAACTTAATTTTAAGTCTTAAAATAAGCCTTTTCTGTTCTTTCTTCTTAATTATAACCTAAGTTATAATTTTACTCGCAATTATCACTACTATATTCTTTTATAATATATATATTGTAAATATAATTACAAGCATCTCTTTTCTATTCTAGTCTGTCTTTTTTATTTGATACTGAATTCTCTTTAATTCTCTTATTATATGACAATCTTTGCTTGGGACTACGTTTAACTGTCACAAATTTACTTATCGTAATAACTATTTTGCCATTGTTCTATTATCTGCGCAGTAATTGCACATCTAGGTACATTTATTTTAATTGCTTTTAGTCTTGTCTAATAATTAACTTGATTTCTTCTTTACTTCCTGTATTTCTTTACTTTATTTTCTTATATTCTAGGAAGTAGTTATATTCTATTTTGTAGGTTATAAAAACTATGCTAAAATTCTATTTCCATGTTTTAATACTAAACAATGTTATAAACAATAATCTGTAACTGTAAGATATTTCTTTTATTATTTCTTTACTTTTTAGATAGTGAAAAATACAGTGGTTTCTCTATTTTACACTAATTCCTTTTTTCTTTCTTTTATTCTTTCAGTTACGTTTATCATTATCTATTTTTATATTAAACTATAGAAATGTATTCTATTTTCTAAACCAACCGATTAACCTATCGCTTACTTCCAAATCAAGTCATTAGATTTTAATTTATTATTCCCGTTTTAGCATAATTACTGTAAATGTCTTTCTTCTAGGCTTAAACCTTTTTTTGAATTGTTAAGCCTAGTTTTGTTCCTATTTAGATAGATCTCTCTCTTCATTTTCCATCTAAATAGTTAAATATAGATTTACAGTCTTAGAATAATAAATTAACAGAATTAACTACTGAAATAAATGCTTAATTAAATAAATAACTGGAATTTAACGATAATATATCATCAACGAAAATGATATATAATTTAAATCCAATCACCTGGAAAGAAGACACAACTTGTTCTAAATCTGATTTTTAATCCAGTTCTATTACCCATAGCCTTAACTATTGCAACCCTGTTTGGATCCACAAATTTGGATTTACATGGATTTAGAAATCCGGATCTAATTGAGGAAAAATAAAATAAATAAGCTAGAGAACCAGATCTGAGAACTTTATCCCATTCGGATGACTTTATTTGAATATCTCTATTTTAGACCTATAATTTCTATCTCCAGTTTGTAAATCGGAAGGCGTAAATCTAAAATAGCCGATTTCTGAAGAATTGGAGGAGAAAAAAGAGTGACAGGGCTTCTGCACCCATTAGAAAAATATGAGTTTTAAGGCTAGCCCTACCTCTTTATTTATAGAGAGTCAAAATAGTATCGTTCGTCCACTTAAAACGATGCAAATCAGGCCGTTCAAAAGGGTGTAGAATGAGCTCGCCTGATTAGCTTTTAAACATTTTATTTATTATAAACATTTAACGTTTAAATGTTTCCTATTAATTCCAATTAACTCTCGTTACTTCTTTGATTTAATGCTCTTTATAATGCATGTCTATTTTGGATGTTAAACATGTCTTATTTGTTTTGTTAAATGTTATTTATGTTAAATGTTATTTATAAACGTTAGCTTTTAAACATTATAAATTATAAACGTTTTACCTTTTTTCTTATGTTGCTTGTTTATTATAATTAATCACCATCAATTTCTTGATTAATTTCCCAATATAACACTTGTCCATTTTGAATTTCACATGTGATCAATTAATGCAAATTAATTTCCTCCAATAGCTGATTTGATTACATTGCCTGCTAATGTTAATTAATTGTCTTTAATTACTGATATCAATTAATTTCCTTTATAATGGCAATGTTAATTAATTACCTTTATGACACACGTCTATTTTAAAATTCAAATGCGCATTATTTCTAGAATTTCACATGCACATGTATTTATTTATAACAAATATACTTACGTACATTTACATGTATAATTATTTCTCGATACAAAACTTCGAATATCAGTAAAATTTTCATACGAACTTCATTCGAGATATATTATATATGTAAATTGATCAGAAAATCACCACAAACACAATGGAATAAGTTTCAAGGCCAAATTTTAAGAATTCCAAAAATGCTTATTTCACTGTTCATAATTATTTGATTATTTAATTATATACAAATACGGGATGCTACAGCAATGGTCGGAAGGATGTAAGTATTATTTTCATTTCATTCTGAAGTCCATTAATCCAAATTATATTTTTGAATTTATTAACGTCCGAGATTCCTATAATGTCTGCCCACGTCCTAAAGACATTAGTTGTTCAAGAGCAATTGTCGTTATTCGTGCTACCCCTGTCGAAGATAGGGACATCAAACTTCTTGTAACCGATGATTTATTATCTTTATTTGGACTGTTGGAAGAGGGTCCAAGCATTAGGCTCCCTAGAAGTGCATCATGGTCGAGAAACGTCATAGAGCAAGAAAGGGATGCCATCAATCATGTCTCCCCCTAGTCTAGGGAACTCGGGATGACATTGAAGAAGGTGAGATTAGGGATTTCCAGGCTACTAAACCCGGTGATGCTGATGTGGGCCTAGGAAAGGCACCCGTAGTCGAACTGCCACAAGGCGTGCAATCTCAAACACCCACCAAGAGAAAGAAGTGGCTGACATATAAACTCCATAAGAGAAAATTGCCATAGATCCAAAATTCATCATCACTTTTATTAAAGAAGAATCATCTTCTCAACGCTTGGAATGTTCATTGAAGGGATTCTCCAATCTCTAAATTCCGGATGATATTATGACCTACTACTTTCCAACTATTAATATTGAAAGGCTTAATTCTCCCATGAGGACCGGTGAAGGCATTTTTCCTACTAATAAGAGAGAGAACGCCTATAAGCAAGGCTACAGCCACTGGTCTGTTGTGGGGGAACACCAGGACACTCACGAGCATGTGCACTTTGCTACATGCTCTTTATCAATCCTTTACATAATATTTACATGTTCTCATTTGGTCTTTGCAAGTGTAATGACTCAGTCTCAAGCCTTCGAACGCTTAAGGGGCTCTTTGACGCATTATAAAACCAACCGTGACTCAGTGTCTGGCAAGCACAGGGGAAAAAGACGAGAGAAGGGAATAACTACCATTCATGGGAATCCTCCTCTTCCAAGCATAATCCTAGTCTTGGACATCTAACTAGGGAGATCAGCCCAACTTTCTTGTTTATAACGAAGACCAATTTCCCATCTGCAGCCCTTAAATCGCCACGTAACATGAGAAGCAATTGGTTCTTCTAGCTCTAAGCAGTCTCATGATCGTAGATCAAGAAAACATTCAATTGTTGCTTCCGATCCATCCTTGTTGGCCGCTGCTCCTGACACTTCTACAGTAGAGAAATTGACCAAAAATAAGGCCGCTTTCCTTAAAATCTATTTCGATGGGCTTGAATTCCTTCCCACGGTACATATAATTCCGAGGCACGCAAAAGTAAGCTCTCTTGCGTGTGTTAGTGACATGTTAGTGTAAAATGAATCGTTTCAGCCCTTGGCCGAAAAAATCTCTAAAGTGTCAATCGATCAATAATAGAAATAGATCGTCTCAAGCTAGAGGTGATACACGATATAGATATAATTAAACACCAAGATAATGAGCTATCGGAGTTGAAAACAAAGCTTGCTAAGGCAGAAAAAAGTGCCAAAGAAACTTTGGAGGCAATGAGTCATTTAAAAGCTTCCCATAAGAAAGAACTTGATGCTGCCCTCAATCGTAGCAGCGCACTTGCTTTGGAAAAGGATTCCTTGCAAAAGGAAAAAGATGTCTTGGCTTGCCGCGTTGAGGAACATAAGGAGCTTCTCAAGAAAGAAAGGGAAGAGAACATTTAGGCTCAAGAAGAACCATGAAGTATCGTGAAGAGGCTGTTAAATCCATGAGTCTAAAAATTAAACTTGATGAGAAATTTAACAAAATAGAAGCCCTTAAAAAGGAGGCACGAGAGGAAGGCCGCAAGGAGACGATGGGACAAATTGAAACACGAGTAGAAGATGCTAAGGAGTCTGGTTGGAATAAAATCAAGGACTTGTTTAATCCACTGATCATCAAATACAACACCAAATTTCTCATCCAATGCAACTTGAGTTTTCTTGGCGAAGGTTACCTCGAGTCACTTGCTAAAGCCTAAGATCACATCATCGAGACGAAAAAGTGAAATTTGGGCGGAGTTGAGTTCGATGAACGGAAATTAGTGCAGAAGATCCCCCATGGAATGAACCTCTAGATCTTGCCATTGCGAGACTCCAATATTTTGACGTGTCAGTGCCTTCCGACAAAGAGGAACATATTGCTGGATCCTCGGAGCCCGATCCTAAAGGCCCTTCTTCTTTCCAAGCGGCTGAAGCATCATTTACCTTTAGCCCGAAGCAGGACTAGAACTGAGCCTGATAAGCCCGATTATTTAGCCAAAGTGTTGTTCCCTATTTTGGAAGGGGGCATTCTAGCAGCCACAAAGAGCTAGGCAGATGTGGGTATTCCATTTACTATCCAATTTATGTGAGGTCTGTACTTCATGCCCAATAGATTTCATCTTATCTCCCTGTTTTAACAAATTTGCAGGCTTTCCGGGTCTCGGTCAGACTCCTAAAAGCGATGCTACTGTAGGGAAACAAGATAAACCGGTAGATATTTCGGCGACCACTAATGTACTAGGGCTCGATGCTTAAGTCAAAGGAACCCTCCATGAAGATAAGGTTGAAGATTCGCTCCCAGTGGACGAATCCAACGATGTTATGATTACTGGCACCTACAAATGTACTGACGAGATTAGCCATATTGAGAACGAGGAGTTGCTAAAGAAAAAGGCTAAAACTAGGCCCACCGAGGTGGACATCGTTGATCCACACCATATCCCACTACAAGTTATTTGTAACATCCTTGATTTTTGTTTAACATTATTCGAGATATTTAATTAGATAAATTAAATAGAATAATGTGATTGATTAGGGAGATGTGATTAATAAATCCAATGGTTGTGCCTTAATGAATGAAATAAAATACGACTTACTAAATTTAGGAAGGAGTAATTTCCTAAGGGGTAAACTAAGAAATGAGGCTACATTCCTTATTATAAATCCCTCCCTCCACCTTAATAAACTTTTACCCCCTCATTCATAACTCCTCACTATATTTCGGCCAGCTATTAAAAACTCAAGAAAGAGGAGGAAATCAACTAAAAGCTAAGGAATTAAAGATAGAAAATTATCTCATTCTCCAATTAACTAATCAAGATGAATAATAGTGTAAATCATCTCGTTTTAACTTGTTTTGTTCAGTTATAGATAATAGCTTAATTTATTTTGCTAAGTTGATGATGTTCGGACATGATAATCACTGTTTTGACATATTAATTATTTATGGTGATTTATTGCGACTTTTATGGAATTAAAATGATGGGTTTTAAAGTAAAAACCTTAGAAAATGACCTCCAAACAGTTTTATTTATGAATATGTTGTGTAAAAAATAATTTTGGAGATGGGTATCTAATTTCATATTTTTCCGAGTTAATAGGAATATTTTATGAATTTCCTAAGGTGAAAAAGGCATTTATTTTGGATTTTAACTATTAAAAATATTAAAATGATGAATTTTCCATGAAATTTTTATATGATAAATAATATGTTATTTTAGATTTTTGATGAATTTTTAAGATTTTTCCCAAGTGATTTCGATATATTATGAATTTTCTAGGTTAAAAGGCTTAGGAATTATATTAAAATATTAATATAATTAATTATTTTGAAAATAATTACTAAAATATAAATTCTAATTTGTAGCAGTTTTTCTGTAAAGATCTAATCTTAACCAATAGAAATTTGACAAAGAATTGAGAACGTTGTCCTTAACCAATAGGAATTAGACAAAGCATATATATGGCAGTTTTTCCACTTATTTTCGATTCTGCCACTGAACCTTCCACCTTAAAACCTTCCGTCTGAGAAACTTTTCATCATTGAAAATTTTCATCATTAAAACCTTCCGCCTGAGATATCTTTCGTCATTAATTCCGCATAAGAAACCTTTCGTCATTGAACCTTTCGTCATTAAAACCTTCCGCCCGAGAAACCTTTCATCATTAAAACCTTTCACCATTAAAACCTTTCTTCACCATACCTTCCGCAGCATTTCTGGACTTTTCAGTAGTAGTTGTAAAATGCAACGGAAACCCTTTTTGAGCATTTTTTCCAACTTTGTTTGTAAAACTTCAAACAGGCGTAACATTCTAACTGAAAGCCCATTTTCTATTCTAACCACTCTACGGAAAGGTAAATCATCATTTGAACACATTGGAATAGGTTAGATACCTTAATTTTATGCCTGTAAAATTTTATGGCTAAAACAAAGTTTTACATTTTCGAAAGGGGTTGTTTTCACTGATTTAGAATATGTTTACCTGGTTTTCTTTACCATCGATGTAACGACCCAGAATTTTCGTCATTTGAAATTCGAATATTTAATTGATTTTTAAATATTAACAAGTAAAATTTGTAGGTCGAATAAATTATATTTCGAATATCTAGATTTAATTGGATAATTAAATCGATAAATTAATATATGAAATTGCAGAAATAATTGGAAATTTGGTTTAATGTGATTAAAATTGATTTGTAAACTTGCATTAAATCATATTGGAGTTAGAATGATGTTATAGAACTTTTAAAATTTAATTAAAAGTTAATTTGTAGAAATTGAATATTTTAATATTTAATTGACGAGTTAAAATAGACATTTTTAAAAAAATCTCGGATTTTGACGAAACCAATTTCATCGGATCCGTAATATTATATTATTGTATGGTTTCAAATTTCGTATCACTCGGATTTACGGTTTGTTCGGGGCAAGCTAAAACGCGTAGAAATCGGTTTGAGTAAATTTTAAATTTAAATAATTCGATTCCAAAACTTATCTTCCGAATATGATCGAATTGGCTCTCGATATATATTCCATTGCATTCGGAATAGGGGTAAAACATTATAAACGCCAGGCGGCACGCTTCGTTTGGAGTTC
Organism: Allium cepa; assembly: GCA_030765085.1. Taxonomy (NCBI): domain Eukaryota; kingdom Viridiplantae; phylum Streptophyta; class Magnoliopsida; order Asparagales; family Amaryllidaceae; genus Allium; species Allium cepa. Next base: position 518,569,518 of record CM060941.1, read on the forward strand.
GGAAAAAAATTCGGGTGAATAGTGTCGCGTAGATTTTCTATAAAAGGCCCTCCAATTTTCATTATTTCAGAAAACCCTAAGCAACTAGGTCTAGCCGCCACCTAAGTTTTTAATGGCCGAAAACTCCCATTTCCTTCCCTCAATTCTTTCCAATCCACACTCTAATCCAAGAAAGTTTCAACTGCAACTTCGTAGAGCAGGTCGCGAACTACGAGATCAATGGTCATGATCGGAAAATACGAACTGAAACAGTGGCAATGCTCATTCAAACGTCGCACGTTTGAGCTCAAATTTCGAGGCAAAGATGAGGTTGGGCTGGGCATTACTTGGGCCTAAGGTAAAGCTAGGCGAGGCGCTTCAAGCGGTGTGGCTCGATCGATGTGAAGTTGGTCGTAGGGGTCGCGGCAATTAGGTTTAAAGTGGCGGTTTTGGGTTTTTCTTCACGTTAGAAACGAACGGGGAAAGAAGATGATGTCCACGGCCTTGATGTCCTTATGCAGAAATGAGCGGCCACGATTGAGTGAAGGGATAGAAAATTAAAAAGAAAAACGGAATTAATTTATATATTAAATTGTATAAACTTTAAAATGCTGTAACTCTTTCATACGAGGTCCGTTTTTGACGAAACGAATTGCGTTGGGTTCGTATGGACGAACACTACGTGATGGAGTTGAATTGAAATCGACTGGAGCTAGTGAAAATTTTAGGTAAAATTAAACGCGCGTTTAATTTTATTCAAAATAAAACACTACAACCGTTATTAAAAGCAAGGTGAGAACTTCTCACTCAATCAAATTTGTTTCGATTTAAATTTTAAATAGTTAGATTTAAAATTGCTTGATTGTGTGATTGAATGATAAATTGCTATCTGTAGTATTGAAATAGACCATATACGCCATATATTAAGCCGATGTTGTTTATTAAACACATATACCGCGATATTTCACCTTGATGTGGAATTGGTATTATATATGTACTTGGAGTTGATTTTCCCGCATTATATAGCGGATAAGACCCTATTGCGCCGCATAATAGAGGATAATATTTTATATGAACCCATTTACCGCGATATTTCATTTTGAAACGGGATTGGTATTGTGCTAACATCTATGGATGCAGGGAAACAGGTTGGAGGGATCCAACTGGATTCCTCAACAGTATTGATTTATTTACAGATATTTGTGATATATTCTGTTATCATATTGATATATGATGTTTGGATGTTGTGATTGTTATATTTTTTTTTCAGTATTGGGCCTATTTTTGGAGTTTTGAAATTGTTAAAGTAACGATTTCGAATTTAAAAGGATTTTCAAGTGATTTTTGAAAGTATACATTTTATTGAATTTTGGAATTGATTCATTTCAAATAAACAAACGTTATAATTTTTATGTTATAAAAATTATGATTTTTGTGAAATGTAACTGAAATGTGATTTTTGGAATAAGTAGTTGATTAATTTGTAAAATGGTTTAAATTGGGATTTTTGAATTATTATAAACGGTTTATATAAAAGATTTATAAAAACCGATATTTATAAATTAAAATATTGAATTATAAAACGAGTTTTTATTAGTGTTAGAATGAAGTATAAATGGATTTCATAAGTGAATGAAATTTATAGATTTATAAATTGTGAATTTATAAAATGGATAGATTTTGTATAATAAAAGATTTATAAGTAATTAACTTATAAATTGGATTTTGTCATTTAAATGAGATATAAATAGAATTTGTTAATTAAGGGGTTTTATAAGTTGAAGTTTTATAAAATATATATATAAATGTGAATTTATGAACATTGTTTTATAAATCTGAAACCAATTGAATTTGATAAGTAAATATGAAAGCTTATTAAAGGAGATATATCCACGATTTTGGACAGTGGATAATCCTTTAAATTAAATATGTAGAAGTGTTGAATTGGGTAAACGATTTATATTCACGATTTTGGACAGTGAATAATATATTAAAAAAATGTTTTAGGAAGTGATCTTTTAAATGGAATTAAAACGATTTGAAGTTGTTTTAAAATGTCTTAAGGATCGAAACCATAGATTTCAACATTCATTGCTGAAATAGACGTTTTCAAGAAATAAGGAAATGGTGGACTATAACAATGTTGTTATAGTAAATGATTTTAGAAAGGAAATGTTTTATATAGTATTGGGATTTATATATCTATCTAAATGTCGAATCCCCATACTAGTGATTTTGGGTTGTCGTAACGATGTTTTACGCGACATTCGTTTTAACCCAAATGAATGCGTTTAAGAGAATGTTTTCCTTAAAGAATAAAATATATACTTAATTGTGATTTAAGTATATTGAATATTTTCTAATTATTGAAAATTAATAAATTTTTGAATTACTTATTGTTAAATAAGTATATGGAAATGTTTTCCAATATGAAGTGAAATGTTTTGAGATTTTATCTTTTAAAGATAAATTGAAAGTGAATATTTGAAATCGATTTGAGAATCGTATATTAATAGATATTATGGAAATGTGAATTTACCAAGGAATTTATAAAGGAAAGGTATTGATTTAAAAATAAACATTGATTTATTTTTGAAATGTGGAAAATTATATATCTTGTAAAGATATTTTTGGAAACTAAATAATTGGGAAATTATTTGGAATCTGGTGATGTTGTGCATATCTATTGATAATTAAATAACCGACGTTCAAATGTTTACCTTTAAATAGGTATTTGTTGTGATTTGCTTAAATTTGAATGTTACACTTATTTTAAAAATAAGCACTCGTTATTCGGTTTAGCCGGGAGAGGACCTTTGGGTCATAAATCCCATTCCGAATAGTGATATGTCGTAATGGATAGCATTTGAAGATCGGTGTTAAAGACCGGATCTGCATCGGCTGATCTCCGATATAGAGATTTTATCACCCTTTGTGATGGGAAGTCCGGACGTGATTAGTGAATATCCGGATTGCAAGGGCTTATTTTGGAAGTGCCTTCGGTTCCGTTCGATCCCGAAACGGACTTGTATGGATGTGTGTCCGACGTTACAATTTGAGATGTAAAGCTGGTTTCTATCAAATATATTTCTGTTGGTGGCGGAGAATTTATTCTCTTAGCTTAACACCCTTCTCTGAGACGTTCGAACTCAGAGGCTATGTAGTTGATGGTTACTAGTGATACATTCCCAATTTGGTAATGCGGTATACGAAGTGCTGCTGATCATTTGTTGATGAAAGCACAGCTTTTGTATAAAGCGTGGCTTTGTGGACGAGACTTCGTCAGACCTCACACCCCGGTAATGGTCAAAACAGGAAAGATGCGGCAAGGTTATTAGGGGATACCGCCCCCTTAGTGTATGTCATTCCTTCTGGATAGAGGTGGTATCATGGTATGGAGCTTAGATACTTAACCTATGTTGTTGCTGCAAACTTATTATTTTGTGGTTGTTGGTGAATCCCGGGATTTAGGTCGGTTACGACCGGGGGATGGCATACTCGTGTCAGTTGTTACCCAGCTAGGGGTAACCCGGCCTTGTTTTGGCAAAGATCCGGTTAGGTTCTCGGGGCGTCATTCCAGAGGCGTACCCATGTGGCAATGGGAAGTTCCTTGGCCTGACCATTTGTTGGAAAATCCAAAGAAACAATACGAGCCTTGTACGGTTTTAGTTGTAGAACCCGCCATTTAATATGGTAGCTATAGTAAGCATACTATAATGGTACCTATGCGGGCTAAGATTAATATTGTACTTTCGAAATGTTTTCCTACACTTTGCACTTATAGTAATAATATCAAAGAAATTTGTGTATCAAACATGTTTGACTATCATAAGGAGAAATCTCCTCCAAGTTCTGCGTTTGCATTGTGTGTGTGGCGGGAGGCCTTATGGTAGTTGCATTTTCTAAAAGCATTGCGAATTGACTTTTAAAATATTTCTTTGTTTGTTTTTAAAGATAAACTGTTTTAAGTTCTCACACCAGTCCCATGACTGACTTGGAGTTTATTGTTCCCTTCATAAACTCTAGGTGCACACCAATTTCCACACGGGCAGTCTAGAGTCAGGTTATCAAGTCATTCTGGAATTCAGGAGTTGCTGTAAAGAATCTGGAGGCAAGATGGATGGCGTGGTGTTTCAACTAGAATATAGTATTCCTTTCCGCTGTTTGTTGTTGTAAACTCTGATAATGTAATGTAATGTGATGTAATGTAATAACTGATATAGTTCTTTATTTTAAAGATATTCATTTATCTATTATATGTTGTTCCGTTGCGATTGTGAGATTCTGTCATTGTTTCTGTTTTCTTCTTTCTTTCTTCTTCTATCTTCTACCTCTTCTTTAACCCTAACGGTTCAGTTTTCCGGCCTTCGATTGCTCGGCAGTTGATACGGTGGACGTATTAATGTTGACTTTCGTGAGTCGAAAATCTCGTTCGTTACTTCTGGTATCCGAGCTCTTGGTTAAGCGACAACCTTGGCTCTGTTAGGAATTACTCATTAGAGATAGAGTCAGTAGTACTCTAGAATGGGTGTGAGTGTAATCATAGATACGAGCACGTATTTGTTAGTGAATATGAAATTGTTTTGTATTGTGTTGACTTATCGGTTGATTGTTTATAGATTCTGGTCGGTGCAGTCTAGCTAACTGTATTGATAGGGATTTTTAAACTCTTAAACGAGATAAACTGACATAGCATCATTTTAAGTTGGGTAAATGAAATAATTTTACCTTGATTATATTTTATATATATAAAGTAAATAATTTTTCAAAAATTATTAAAGTGTACATAAATTGATTGTTTGGTTGTTGAAAATGTAAGAATATATATAAGTTAATTAAAAGAAAAAATTGTATAAGCGAAGAATTATAAGTATGGAATTATAATTAATATGATTTACAATTGTGAAATGATCTTATATAAGTAAAGAGAAAATAGTGAAATTATATAAGTAAAAGATTTGTAAATGTGATTTATGAATAAAAAGAATTTTTTTGAAAGAATTTAAAGCACTAGATTCACTACTGTTGCTGGGAAATAGTAAGCGTGATGACTGCAGCATCATCAGTATCGTTTTCGAGTTACTGTGTGATGGATTTGCTACCATAGTAAATTGGAAATTGAAGTTTTGTTGTGATAAACAAATTTGAAATAAAATCCAAGTTGTAATTTTTGAATATAAGCAAAACGAGATATGGATTTGAATAAGCGACGAAATTTAACTAAAGGAAAGTTAAATAGAATTTACTTTAGAATTAGAATCTGAATTGGATTTATAAGTGAAAATTTAAGTTAAGTTAAACAAATGATGTTTGAAATGGAATATAACTTAAGTAATGTTGAATGAAGTTGATTTTGGTATCGAAGTAAATAAATAATGTGAAGTGATGAATATGAACTTGAGTTATGTACTGAAATTCAACCTTATTTGTTAAATGAATTAGCAATTGAATTAATAAATGGATTGAATATTAATCAATCGAATGTAAAAGAATTGATATAGAATAATTGAATGGAAGTCAACATAATATCAACCAATTGAAATTAAAAGTGTTAAACCAAATTGAATGTGAATTTAATAATTTGGTTATGATTTGGTTGTTATATGATTTTTGGTTGATTGTATATAATTCATTAAGTATTAATGAAATTAAATTGATAAATGGAAAGCTTTGTAATTTGATTTGAATGTGGAAGTGAACTAACTTGAATGTGAATTAGTGAATATAAACTAATTGAAAATGAATAAATGAATGTTAAGTAAAGTCCAATGTTAATGAATTAAATGTGATTTAAATGAAAAACCAATTCAATGAATATTAATGAGAAGTGAATGTATATTGATTTGATGATTGGAATTGTTGTTGGATGATAGTTGTTTAATGGTTGGATTTGTTGCCTTTTGTTGCATTTGCTATATTTCCACATATTGTGTTGCTTCTGGTATATATTGTATATCGATATTATTTTCTATATACATGTTTCTCATTGTTGTTGAGTGTTTAGTAGGTGGGGGTTGCGCTTGCTTCTCTTTTGGAGCTCACTTTCACGCTATATTAGCCATATATGCTCGCTAATAATATATAAGGTTCATATCTCGGATTACATATCTTACTTTTACACTTTTTTCCCTGCGGGATGCCTCATTACTTTGATGAGATGTATATTTGTGATATATATATATATAGCGCTATTTTTTCTTCGGATCGAGCCGCGCAAAGGAGACTATGACGAATTTTTCTGAAAATTTAAGGCGTTAGAATATTTTTGAGAAAATTGGAAAATTTTGAAAAGATAACTAAGTATGATTTGAAAACTTAGTAAAGTTTTTGTAAAAAGTTCAACTATTGGATTTTGGGAAAGTTAAACACTTAAGTGAATTTGAAATCTAATTTGAATGGTTTTGAAAAGTTAATGGATTCTGTAACTTTTTCTTACTTGGTAATTTCGAGGAAGAAATTCTTTTAAGGGGGGAAGTTTGTAACGAACCAGAATTTCCGTCATTTGAAATTCGAATATTTAATTGATTTTTAAATATTAACAAGTAAAATTTGTAGGTCGAATAAATTATATTTCGAATATCTAGATTTAATTAGATAATTAAATCGATAAATTAATATATCAAATTACAGAAATAATTGGAAATTTGGTTTAATGTGATTAAAATTGATTTGTGATGTTATAGAACTTTTAAAATTTAATTAAAAGTTAATTTGTAGAAATTGAATATTTTAATATTTAATTGACGAGTTAAAATAGCCATTTTTCAAACAGTCTCGGATTTCAACGAAACCAGTTTCATCGGATCCGTAATGTTATATTATTGTATGGTTTTAAATGTCGTGTCAATCGGATTTACGGTATGTCCGGGTCAAACTAAAACGCATAGAAATCGGTTTGAGTAAATTTTAAATTTAAATAATTCGATTCGAAAACTTATCTTCCAAATATGATCGAATTGGCTTCCGATATATATTCCATTGCGTTCGGAATAGGGGTAAAACATTATAAACGCCAGGCGGCACGCTTCGTTTGGAGTTCGGAAAAAAACTCGGGTGAATAGTGTCGCGTAGATTTTCTATAAAAGGCTCTCCAATTTTCATTATTTAAGAAAACCCTAAGCAACTAGGTCTAGCCGCCACCTAAGTTTTTAATGGCCGAAAAACTCCCATTTTCTTCCCTCAGTTCTTTCCACTCCACACTCTAATCCAAGAAACTTTCAACTGCAACTTCGTAGCACGTCGCGAACTACGAGATCAACGGTCATGATCGGAAAATACGAACTGAAACAGTGGCAATGCTCGTTCAAATATCGCACGTTTGAGCTCAAACTCTGAGGCAAAGATGAGGCAGAGCTGGGCGTTACTTGGGCCAAAGATAAAGCTAGGCGAGGAGCTTCAAGCGGCGTGGCTCGATCGACGTGAAGTTGGTCGTAGGGGTCACGACAATTAGGTTTAAAGTGGCGGTTTTGGGTTCTTCTTCACGTTAGAAACGAACGAGGAAAGAAGATGATGTTCATGGCCTTGATGTCCTGATGCAGAAACGAGCGGCTACGATTGAGTGAAGGGTTAGAAAATTAAAAAGAAAAAGGGAATTAATTTATATATTAAATTGTATAAACTTTAAAATGTTGTAACTCTTTCATACGAGGTCCGTTTTTGACGAAACGAATTGCGTTGGGTTCGTACAGACGAACGCTACGCGATGGAGCTGGATTAGAATTGATTGGAGCTAGTGAAAATTTTGGGTAAAATTAAACGCGTGTTTAATTTTAATCGAAATAAAACACTACAACCGTTATTAAAAGCAAGGTGAGAACTTCTCACTCAATCGAATTTATTTCGATTTAAATTTTAAATAGTTAGATTTAAAATTGCTTGATTGTGTGATTGAATGATAAATTGCTATCTGTAGTATTGAAATAGACCCTATACGCCGTATATTAAGCGGATGTTATTTATTAAACACATATACCGCGATATTTCACCTTGATGTGGAATTGGTATTATATATGTACTTGCAGTTGATTTTCCCACATTATATAGCGGATGAGACCCTATTGCGCTGTATAATAGCGGATAATTTTTTATATGAACCCATATACCACGATATTTTGCTTTGAAACGGGATTGGTATTGTGATAACATCTGTGGATGCAGGGAAACAGGTTGGAGGGATCCAACTGGATTCCTCAAGAATTGATTTATTTACAGATATTTGTGATATATTCTGTTATCATATTGATATATGATGTTTGGATGTCGTGATTTTTATATTTAATGTTGTTGCAGCATTGGGCCTATTTTTGGAGTTTTGAAATTGTTAAAGTAACGATTTCTAATTTAAAAGGATTTTCAAGTGATTTTTGAAAGTATACATTTTATTGAATTTTGGAATTGATTCTTTTTAAATAAACAAACGTTATAATTTTTATGTTTTAAATATTATGATTTTTGTGAAATATAACCGAAATGTGATTTTTGGAATAAGTATTTGTTTAATTTGTAAAATGGTTTAAATTGGGATTTTTAAATTATTATAAACGGTTTATATAAAAGATTTATAAAAACTGATATTTATAAATTAAAATATTGGAATTATAAAACGAGTTTTTATAAGTGTTAGAATGAAGTATAAATGGATTTCATAAGTGAATGAAATTTATAGATTTATCAATTGTGAAGTTATAAAATGGATAGATTTTGTAAAGTAAAAGATTTGTAAGTAATAACTTATAAATTGGATTTTGGCATTTAAATGAGATATAAATAGAATTTGTTAATTAAGGGGTTTTATAAGTTGAAGTTTTATAAAAAATATATATAAATGTGAATTTATGAACATTGTTTTATAAATCCGAAACCAATTGAATTTGATAAGTAAATATGAAAGCTTATTAAAGGAGGTATATCCACGATTTTGGACAGTGGATAATCCTTTAAATTAAATATGTAGAAGTGTTGAATTGGGTAAACGATTTATATTCACGATTTTGGACAGTGAATAATATATTAAAGAAATGTTTTAGGAAGTGATCTTTTAAATGGAATTAAAACGATTTGAAGTTGTTTTAAAATGTGTTAAGGATCGAAACCATAGATTTCAACATTCATTGCTGAAATAGACGTTTTCGAGAAATAAGGAAATGGTGGACTATAACACTGTTGTTATAGTAAATGATTTTCGAAAGGAAATGTTTTATATAGTATTGGGATTTATATATCTATCTAAATGTCGAATCCCTATACTAGTGATTTTGGGTTGTCGTAACGATGTTTTACGCAACATTCGTTCTGACTCAAATGAATGCGTTTAAGGGAATGTTTTCCTTAAAGAATAAAATATATACTTAATTGTGATTTAAGTATATTGAATATTTTCTAGGTATTGAAAATTAATATATTTGTGAATTACTTATTGTTAAATAAGTATATGGAAATGTTTTTCAATATGAAGTGAAATGTTTTGAGATTTTATCTTTTAAAGATAAATTGAAAGTGAATATTTGAAATCGATTTGAGAATCGTATATTAATATATATTTTGGAAATGTGAATTCACCATGGAATTTATAAAGGAAAGGGAAAATTGTTTTAAAAATAAACATTGATTTATTTTTGAAGTGTGAAAAATTATATATCTTGTAAAGATATTTTTGAAAAATAAATAATTGGGAAATTATTTGGAATCTGGTGATGTTGTGCGTATCTATTGATAGTTAAATAACCGACTATCAAATGTTTACCTTTAAATGGATATTTGTTGTGATTTGCTTAAATTTGAATGCTACACTTATTTTAAAAATAAGCGCTCGTTATTCGGTTTAGCCGGGAGAGGACCTTTCGGTCATAAATCCCATTTCGAATAGTGATATGTCGTAATGGATAGCATTTGAAGACCGGTTTTGAAGACCGGATATTTTCGAAAACGGAAGGATTACCGTCGAATGACTCTGCATCGGCTGATCTCCGATATAGAGATTTTATCACCCTTTGTGATGGGAAGTCCGGACGTGATTAGTGAATATCCGGATTGCATGGGCTTCTTTTGGAAGTGCCTTCGGTTCCGTTCGATCCCAGAACGGACTTGTATGGATGTGTGTTCGACGTTACAATTTGAGATGTAAAGCTGGTTTCTATCAAATATGTTTCTGTTGGTGGCAGAGAATTTATTCTCTTAGCTTAACACCCTTCTCTGAGACGTACGAGCTCAAAGGTTATGTAGTTGATGGTTACTAGTGATACATTCCCAATTTGGTAATGTGGCATACGAAGTGCTGCCGATCATTTGTTGATCGAAGCACAGCTTTTGTATAAAGCGTAGCTTTGTGGACGAGACTTCGTCGGACCTCACACCCCGGTAATGGTCAAACAGGAAAGATGCGGCAAGGTTATTAGGGGATAGCGCCCCTTAGTGTATGTCATTCCTTATGGATAGAGGTGATATCATGGTATGGAGCTCAGATACTTAACCTATGTTGTTGCTGCAAACTTATTATTTTATGGTTGTTGGTGAATCTCGAGATTTAGGTCGGTTACGACCGGGGGATGGCATACTCGTGTCAGTTGCTACCCAGCTAAGGGTAACCCGGCCTTGTGTTGGCAGAAATCCGATTAGATTCTCGGGGCGTCTTTCCAGAGGCGTACCCATGTGGCAATGGGAAGTTCCTTGGCCTGACCATTTGTTGGAAAATCCAAAGAAACAATACGAGCCTTGTACGGTTTTAGTTGTAGAACCTGCCATTTAATATGGTAGCTATAGTAAGCATACTATAATGGTACCTATGCTGGCTAAGATTAATATCGCACTTTCGAAATGTTTTCCTACACTTTGCACTTATAGTAATAATGTCAAAGAAATTTGCGTATCAAGCATGTTTGACTATCATGAGGAGAAATCTCCTCCAAGTTCTGCGTTTGCATTGTTTGTGTGGCGGGAGGCCTTATGGTAGTTGCATTTTCTTAAAGCATTGCGAATTGACTTTCAAAATATTTCTTTGTTTGTTTTTAAAGATAAACTGTTTTAAGTTCTCACACCAGTCCCATGACTAACTTGGAGTTTATTATTCCCTTCCTAAACTCTGGATGCCCACCAATTTCCACACGGGCAGTCTAGAGTCAGGTTATCAAGTCATTCTGGAATTCAGGAGTTGCTGTAAAGAATCTGGAGGCAAGCTGGATGGCGTGGTGTATCAACTAGTATATAGTATTTCTTTTCTGTTGTTTGTTGTTGTAAACTATGATAATGTAATGTAATGTGATGTAATATAATAACTGATATAGTTCTTTGTTTTAAAGATATTCATTTATCTATTATATGTTGTTCCGCTGCGATTGTGAGATTCTATCATTGTTTCTGTTTTCTTCTTTCTTTCTTCTTCTATCTTTTACCTCTTCTTTAACCTTAATGGTTCGGTTTTTCGGCATTGGATTGCTCGGCAGTTGATACAGTGGACGTATTAATGTCGACTTTCGTGAGTCGAAAATCCCATTCGTTACAATCGAAGGCGATACTTTCAAAATGGTTAGATAATTGATTTCTTCTGACCAAGTTTTACATTTTCAAAAGGAAGAATTTAAAGTATAATAAGGCAGGGGCCTAATGTTTTTAAGAGCTTTCGATGGAGGTTATCCTATAAAGTCGAATGCTAGGTTTTGAAGGTATCGAAAGGTATGGTTTCAATGTTTTCTAAAGTCTAAGGTTTAAAGGATTTAAAGGTGGATGTTATATGTTTTTAAAGCTGGTAAAATGAAGGTTTTAAAATGGTTTCGGAGGAGTCCCCTTCAATGATTTCGAAAGGTTTATTAAAGAATATGAAGGAGCTACCTTTAGTACTTTTGAAGGGTCTTATTAAAAAGGTTTTAAAAGATTACCTTCAATGTTTTCGAAAGATAGTTTAAAGATTTAGACAAAGGTTTCGATTATAAGGACTAGGCAGATAGCCTAAGTGTTTTAAGTTATAAAGGACTCTAACTTGTTTTAAAAAGGATAGTTAATCCTTATTGATAATTATCAACGTTATTTTGAGTAAAGTATATATAGCATGGAAAAAATAGCTTAGATAAAGTTAAAGATATATTTTCTTTGAATATTTATGATTTGACGGACTAAATCATTTTGAAAAGGTTTTCAAGGAAAATTTTAAAGGGCGGTTAGCCGAAATAACATATGGAGCTGTTAGCTCAGATATTTTGAAGGGTAGGAGAACCAGTTAGGTTAACCTAATAGTGAATATAAATTGAAAAAACTCCTGAATGAGAAAAATATAAAGCAAAGATATTGGCATGGGCCGATAGGTTTCTAGTAAGACCATGAAAACTGTATGATATTGGCTGGGGCCAATAGGTTCATAGTTAGTCCATGAAAACTATGTGTAAATTGAAAATGTCAGATAGACAGTTTCATAGTTAGCCTATGAAAACTCTGTGTAAATTGAAATTGTCAAATAGACAAGTTCTTAGTAAGCCCATGAAAACTATGTAATTGGATAGGGAGATGTTAAACCAGTTATTAGTTAGCCCATGAAAACTACTAGATTAGTTGTAACCCTAGAAACTATAACTGAGATAGATAGACTATTTTATTTCCTATTTTAGCATAATGGATATTGCTATATTATTCTTATAATTAGTTGATTAACGAGTTTGGTTGCAGGAAAGGATTTGCAAAATATATATTTTGAAAAGGAATACTTGCGAGGGAAAAACCTGTTCCGTTAAGCGGCATGGTCTCACTAGATATTCATTTGGTTTGAGATGATAGACTATTATTCATACCAGGCTTTATGTCTAACTCGAAGTTTTTGTTTCCCCCTTAACTCTTGGGCACTCAATTGATTTTGAGTAGTTTGAGGTTAGGGTTTTTAGGTTTTCTTAGACAAATAAAGCTTCTGGAGGCATGCAGGAGGAAGATAGTTATTTAGAGTTTTCTTTTCTGCTGTGTATTTGGATGTAAAGGTAGATTTATTAGACTTGCTATATACTCTGATCAACTAAGGGGACATCTTCATATGTCGCTCTTGGCATATGTGTGATGATTATATTTTGCACAACGTGGTTAAAGTTTTGGGTTATGTAATGAACATGCAATGTTTTGATTTGAATGTGGAAATATGATTTTGAATTTTAGTTTTTTTCCATATTCTTGTGATCTATTTATAAATATATTTAGCACCGCTGTATTTGATCGCCGAAGATTAATAACTATGGATGACAACGGCATACGTAGCCGTTAGTTTTGGGCCTTCAAGTAGGGGGATGTTATAAGTTGGTATCGGAGCATAGGTTTATGATAAAACATAAAATAAACCAATGTTTTCAAACATAATCCTAATGAGTTAGAAAATAAGAATGGGGTTTGGGTTAACGTTACAGTAACGTACTTGTATTTGCTATATATATAAGTATGTGTTCCCCTCTCTCTTAGACCGTTCTTTTGTATCTTACTAAGGCTCATATACAGATTTATTAGAAAGAAGATATGGAAACAAGAAACGGAAGAGGAAATCTAGGTGGAGGAAGCACCACAATAAACGATAGTTCTTGACCTAATACTAATAGGAACCAAGGTTGATAGGCTAATGCTAATCCAAATGCAGCGGCCAATGTTAGTGATGGAACCTCGCCAGTAGATATGGGGATGATGTATCAGTTCTTCGTCAACTTGATGCAAGCTGGAGCAGCTGCAGGGGTAGCTGGAGGTAATGCTGTTAATATTGGAGGAGCCAATCCTGTGGCCCCAATTGGCAATAACTATGCCAAGCTAAGCAAGGATTATAACAATTTTGGAGTAAGCCTTTTTATGGAACAGAGGATGCTATTGAGCTTGAGAATTGGATTTTGAACTGTGAAAGGATCTTTAAGGATTTAGACCGGATGATGGAGGGAAGAAAAGGCTAGCCTCTAGACAGTTGCAAGGGTTAGCGCTTATTTGGTGAAACAGTGTGACAGTTAGAGTTCCGAAGGAAGAGCTGGAATTGGCTGATTTTAAAAGAAGGTTTAAGCAAAGGTTCTTGTCTGAGGTTGCCAAGTCGGCATTGATGAGGAAGTTCATGGATCTTGTGCAAGGAGGGATGTCGGTGATCGAGTATGCTGCTAATTTTGATGAGCTATCTCGATATGGTCATGCTTTAGTTGACACTGATATCAGAATGGCCATGACTCATATTAGGAAGCCTAGTCATGTAGTGGTAGAGATGGCTATTCGCCATGAGGAGATGCTTGATGTGTCTGTTAGGGAGAAACCAGTTGAGTTCCAGGGCCTTCTGGGAAAGAAAAGGATGTTCTTTAAGAAGAAGGGAGGTGGGAAAGGGGATGCAGCTAAGAAGGCAAAGGCTGATTTAGTGTGCTATAAGTGTGATAAGAAGGGTCATTATGTCAGCGAGTGTAAATCTGGTAAAGGAAAGAAGAATGCAGAGAAGAAGAATGTGAAATACTACATCTGTGACCAAGTTGGGCATTATAAGATCCAGTGTCCAGAACCAGTTCGGGTAGATAAAGGGAAGGTGTTTGTTATTGGATTACTGTCTTCTTCTGGACCCACTACTGCAGAGAAAGGGAAAGCTGTGATGGAAAGTATGCTTTTGATTCAAAGTATACTAGTTCAGATACTTTTTGATACGGGTGCATCACACTCATTTATATCACAGTATTTGGTTGATAAGTTTTGTATAGAACCCACATGCCTTGTTACTTCCTTAAGGGTTGCAAATCCAATTGGAGGGCGTGCAACTCTTATGATGAGATGTGACCAGTTAGAACTTGCTTTGTTAGGTCACATGTTTGCATGCAGTTTGTATGTTTTTGATTTCGTAGTTTTCAAGATCATTTTGGGTATGGATTGGTTGGGCAAATATGAGGTTAGGATATTTTACCATGATCGGGAAATATTGTTGAGGCACCCAGATAGTCAAAACCGAATCATTTTCTCAATAGAGATTTCCAGTTGCTTTTTTAAGTGCCTTGGAGGTGGGAGATGACTTTAGTCAGGTTCATGTAACAAGATATTTTGCCGATGTATTTGAGCCAGTCACTGTATTACCACGAAACGTGCTGTAGAGTTTCGGATAAACCTTATACCGAGAGCTGAACCTATCATTAGACCACCTAGTAGAATCTCACCGATAGAGATGATGTAATTGAAAGTGTAGCTAGTAGATCTTGAGGGAAGGAATTTTATTAGACCAAGCAGTTCGCCTTGGGGAGTGGCTGCTGTGTTTGTTAAGGAACCAGATGGGTCGTTAAGGATGTGTATCGACTACCATAAGCTAAACGAGATGACGATCAAGAATAAGTATCCTTTGCCGAGAATCGATGACATATTTGATCAATTGAGTGGAGGCAGAGTGTTTTTCCAATTAGACTTGGCGGCCGGTTTCCATCTGCTAAGGGTGGCAGAGGACAGTGTCCCGTTAACGGCGTTTCGAACCAAATATGGATCATATGAATGGTTAGTGATGCCATTTGGATTGACAAATGCACCTGCTTTCTTTATTGATTCGATGAACTAGGTTTTCCGAGAGTACTTGGATAGGTTCGTACTGGTATTCATAGATGATATTTTAGTGTACTCAAAAGATGAAAGAGGGAATGAGATTCATCTTAGAGTGGTGTTGGAGACATTGTGGCAGAATCAACTAAAGGTGAAATTTTCCACGTGTCAATTTTGGAAGAAAGAAGTTAAATTTCTTGGTCATGTGGTTTCAGAGAAGGGGGTTGTCAGTCGATCTAGATAAGATCAAAGCTGTGAACAATTGGAAGAGACTAGAAATGGTGACCGAGATCAGTAGTTTTCTTGGACTTGCTGGCTATTACCGAAGATTTATCAAGGATTTTTCGTGGATAGCAGCACCGTTGACCAAGCTTACCAAAAAGGAAGTGAAGTTTGTTTGGTCTGATAAATGAGAGGGAGCATTTCTTAGGTTAAAGCATTTGTTGACCAATGCTCCAGTATTAGTAGTTTTAGATGGTAACCAAGGGTTGGTAGTATATACAGATGCATGTGGGACTGGATTGGGAGCAGTATTGATGTAGAAGGGCAAAGTTATTGCTTATGCATCTTGGCAGCTTAGACCGCATGAATTAAGGTATCCTACTCATGATCTGGAGTTGGCAGCCATAATCTTTGGCTTGAAGATTTGAGGCATTATCTCTTGGGAGAGAGATTTGAATTGTATACCGATCATCTTTGAGTACCTATTCCCTCAGAAGGAGTTGAATATCGACAAAGATGGCTAGAGGCGGCTAATGATTTTGACATAGAATATACCCCAGGGAAAGGCAATATAATAGTGGATGCTTTGAGCGGAAGACATCAGAATGTGGTGTTGGCTAAGTTGGTGGAGTGGAAAAATCTAGAAGCTTTGACCAGTTGTTGTTTGTAGTTAAGATCGACTGCTAGTTCTAGTCAGAGTATTGCCATATTGTCCTGTTTGGACGTTCGACCCGTACTGATCGAGAAAATTGCTTCTAAACAGAAGGAGGATCCATTATTAGCTGAAAGGATCAGAAGGCATGCGGTTGCAACCGAGGTCGGTGATTTGAAAGATTTTGGTCATGACCAGAGAGGATGGTTGTGAAAAAAGGAACAGTGTTGTGTTCCAGACATGGAGAACTTTAGAAGAGAAGTTCTTGAGGAATGTCATCGATCCAAGTTTACGATTCATCTTGGAGGGACCAAGATGTATCAAGATATGAAGAGGAGCTTCTATTGGAAAGACATGAAGAGGGAAGTTGGCTTATGGGTTAGGCAGTGTGTGATTGTCAACAAGTAAAAGCCGAACATCATAGGCCAAGTAGGTTACTTCAGCCTCAAGATATTCCAGTTTGGAAATGGGATTCGAAATCCATGGATTTTCTAAATGGGTTGCGAGGGTAAGGGAGAGAAAATGTGAGTATATGGGTTATTATCGATTGGTTAGCTAAGAGTTCTCATTTCATTCTAGTAAAGTCGACTAGAATGGCGTCTATTTTACCGAAGTTGTTAATGAAGAACATAGTTAGACTTCATGGGATTCCTAGTAGCATAGTTAGCGACAGGATGCATTATTCACAAGCGAATTTTGGAGGAGTCTACAAGAAGTACTAGGCACCAAGCTCAAGACAGACAGATAGGCAAACATAGAGAGTCAACATGCTACTTGAGGACTTGCTAAGAGCATATGTACTGGACTTTGGTAAATCTTGGGAGGACCACCTACATTTGATTGAGTTTTCCTTATAATAATAGCTATCAAACTAGTATAGGAATGGCGTCTTATGAAGCTTTTTATGGAAGACCATGCAAATCGCTAGCATACTGGTAAGAGATTGGAGACAGATTAGTCTTAGGTCTGGATTTGGTTAGAGAGGCATCAGAAAAGATTGAACTAATCTAAGAACGGATGAAGGAAGCTCAATCTAGGCAGAAGAGTTACGCAGATAAGAGGCGTATAGACCTAGAGTTCTCAGTGGGAGACAGGGTTTTCATTAAAGTATCACCAATGAAGGGTGTGGCACGGTTACGAAAGTCAGGAAAGTTGGCCCTGAGATATGTTAGACCATTCTAGATTTTAGAAAGGATTGAAAAACTTGCGTATAGAGTTGAATTACCGAGCAGTATGTAGGTGTCCATAATGTTTTCCATGTATCTCATATTCACAAGTATGTGCATGATCCAGAGGCTACTATTCCTTAGATAGATTTGGAGGACTTGGTAGTAGAGCCTAATTTGACTTTTGTTAGACAACCAGTTCGGGTTTTAGTGAGAGTGATAAAAGATTAAGGACCAAGACAATCAAGTTGGCGAAAGTTTAGTGGAGCGACAACGAGAAGGACTGCACTTGGGAGACAGAGGATAGATTCGAAGTGCGTATCCTGATATGCTTTGAGGTTAGCATCTATATTTGTTTTATATAACTTATTAGTTGGTAGGGCATACTAGCTTTTATTTGCATAGTTGTTACGCTAGTCTGTAGTCCTTACTGAATTTCGAGGACGAAATTTCTAAGGAGAGGAGCCTGCAATACCCTTGATTTTTTTAACATTATTTAGGATATTTAGTTAGATAAGTTAAATAGAATAATGTGACTGATTAGGGAGATGCGATTAATAAATCCAATGGTCGTGTCTTAATGAATGAACTAAAATAAGACTTGACTTAATTAAGAAGGAGGAATTTCCTAAGGGGTAAACTAGAAAATGAGGCTACATTCCTTAGTATATATCCCATCTCACCTTAATAAACTTTTACCCACTCGTTAATAACTCCTCACTATATTTTGGCCAGCTATTAGAAGCTCAAGGAAGAAGAGGAAATCAACTAAAAGCTAAGTAATTAAAGCTAGGAAATTATCTCATTCTCCAATTAACTAATCAAGGTGAATAATAATGTAAATCTTCTCATTTTAAATTGTTTTGTTTGGTTATAGATAATAACTGAATTTATTTTGATCGAATCAAATAATCATGGTTTTGATAGATTAATGATTTATGGTGATTTATTGGGATTTTTATGGAATTAAAATGATGGTTTTTAGAGTAAAAAACTTAACAAACAACCTCCAAACAGTTTTATTTTTGGATATGTTGTATAAAACATAATTTTGGAGAGGGTTTTTAATTTCATAATTTTCCAAGGTAATAGGAATATTTTATGAATTTCCTAAGGTGAAAAGGATATTCATTTCGGATTTTAATTATTAAAAACAATAAAATGATATATTTTGCACCAAATTTTTATATGATGAAGAAAATGTTATTTCAGATTCTTGGTGAATTTTTGAGATTTTTCCCGAGTGATTTCGATTTATTATGAATTTTCTAAGTGAAAAATGCTTAGGAATTATATTAAAATATTAATATAATTAATTATTTTGAAAATAATTATTAAAATTTTAATTCGGATCTGTAACAGTTTTTTTGCAAAAATCTAACCTTAACCAACAGAAATATGACAAAGAATTGATAAAGTGGTCCTTACCCAATAGGAATTAGACAAAGCATATATATGGCAGTTTTCCACTTATTTTCGATTCCACCTTAAAACCTTCCAACTTAAAACCTTCCACCTTAGAAACCTTTCGTCATTGAAAAAACCTTCCGCTTGTAAACCTTTTGTCATTAAAACCTTCCGCCTAAGAAACCTTTCGTCATTAAAACCTTCCGCCAGAGAAACCTTCCACCTGAGAAACCTTTCATCATTAAAACCTTTCACCATTAAAACCTTTCATCATCATACCTTCCGTGGAATTTCTGGACCTTTCGGTACCAGTTGTAAAGCGCTACGGAAACTTTTTTTGTAGCAATTTTTCCAACTTTGTTTGTAAAAATTAAAGTAGGCATAACTTTCTAGCCGTAAGTCCATTTTTCTATTATAACCACCCTATAGAAAGGTAAATCATCATTTGAACACAATGGAATAGGTTAGAGACCTTAATTTTATACCTATAAAAATTTATGGCTAAAACAAAGTTTTATATTTCCGAAAGGGGTTGTTTTCTTTGATTTCGAATATGTTTACTTTGTTTTCATTACCTTCGAAGGAGATACTTTAGAAAGGGTTAGATAATTGATTTCTTTTGACCAAGTTTTATATTTTCGAAAGGTAGAATTTAAAGTATAATAAGGCAGGAGCCTAATGTTTTTAAGAGCTTTCGAAGGAGGTTACCAATGAAGGTATGGTTTCAATGTATGGTTTCAATGTTTTCGAAAGTCTAAGGTTTAAAGGATTTAAAGGTGGATGTCATATGTTTTTAAAGCTGGTAAAAAGAAGGTTTTAAAAAGGTTTCAAAGGAGTCCCCTTCAATGATTTCGAAAGGTTTATTAGAGGATATGAAGGATTTACCTTTAGTACATTCGAAGGGTCTTATTAAAAAGGTTTTAAAGGAGTGCCTTCAATGTTTTGAAAAGGTTGTTTAAAGATTTAAACAAAGGTTTTGAATATAAGGACTAGGCAGATAGTCTAAGTGTTTAAGTTATAAAGGACTTTAACTTATTTTAAAAAGGACAGTTAATCATTATTGGACATCATCAATGTTATTTTGAGTAAAGTATATACAACATGGCAAAAATAGCCTAGAGTAAAGCTAAAGATATATTTTCCTTGTATATTTATGATTTGACGAACTAAATCATTTTGAAAAGGTTTTCAAGGAAAATTTTGAAGAGCAGTTAGCTCAAATAATACATACAGTAGTTAGCTCAGATATTTTGAAGGGTAGGAGAACCTGTTAGGTTAACCCAATAGTGAATATAAATTGAACAAATCCCTGAATGAGAAAAATATAAAGCAAACGTATTGGCAGGGGCCGATAGGTTTCCAGTAAGCCCATGAAAACTGTATGATATTGGTTGGGGCCAATGGTTCGTAGTTAGCCCATGAAAACTATGTGTAAATTAGAAATGTCAGGTACACAGGTTCATAGTTAGCTTATGAAAACTATATGTAAATTGTAAATGTCAGATAGACAGGTTCGTAGTAAGCCCATGAAAACTATAGACAAGGAGTCCTTAAATGTTTAACCAGTTATTAGTTAGCCTATGAAAACTATTAGGTTAATAGTAATCCTAGAAACTATAATTGAGGCAGATTGTCTATTTTATTCCCATTTTTGCATAATTGATATTACTATATTATTCTTATAATCAGTTGATTAACCAGTTTGGTTGAAGGAAAGGACTTGCAAAATATATGTTTTGAAAAGGGATACCAGTGAGGGAAAACCTGTTCTGCTAAGCGGCATGGTCTCACTAGATATCTATTTGGTTTGAGATGACCGACTATTATCCATGTTAGGTTTTATGTCTGACTCGAACTTTTTGTTTTCCCCTTAAGCTCTTGGGTACTCAATTGATTTTGAGTAGTTTGAGTTTTAGGGTTTTCTTAAACGAATAAAGCTTCCGGAGGCGTGTAGGAGGCAGATATTTATTTAGAGTTTTCTTTTCTGCTGTGTATTTGGATGTAAAGGCGATTTATTAGCCTTATTATATACTCTAATCAACCAAGGGGACATCTTCATATGTCGCTCTTGGCGTATGTGTTATGATTATATTTTTCTATATATGTTTAACGATTTGGTTTATGTAATGAATATGCAATGTTTTAATTTGAATGTGGAAATATGCTTTTGAATTTTAATTTTTTTTTCATATTCTTGTGGTCTGTTTATCAGTGTATCACCATCGTATTTGGTCGCCGAAGATTAATAACTGCGGATGACTGCTGCATCCGTAGCCGTTAGTTTTAGGCCCCCAAGCAGGGGGATGTTACATTATTCCACCTAGCAGGTCAATTCCTAGTGAGCTTCCTCCTACCTTTGAAAGCACTCCTGCAAAAGTTGGCTTGGATCCAGAAAGACAAACATCGAGGGCTCACGTGGCACTACTTCTAAAAAAACTCAAAAAGGACAGGAGATCGAAGAAATAGCCATCACTTTGGATCGATGTGTACATAGATTGCATAACTATTTGTTTTTCATTTTCTTTAATTAGTTGTGGGTTTATGGATATGATTCTCGGTTTTTTGAAATAACTTTTACCATAATTTTGAAACATATCATGTGAATAAAAGTTATTGTTTTCTATTGACCTTTCGTGTGAACTACTATTTAAGTAGTTGAATTATTACTTTCCATTCAATGTACATGTAATTTGTCGTTCATCAATTCCGGTAACAATCCATTAGTTCTATCCCAAAGTCTTCATATGGTCATGGCCTTGAGTTATATCAAATCCTGGCTCGAGCCTTAGTGTTATGCCGTCGAATTCAGTGGTTTTGAGTAACAATACTCCTTCCCCCAGTCTTAGGTTTGCGGGGTTAAACGTTGGATGGTCGAACTCAATCCTTAGAGGGTTTATACTCCTCCTGTTGATTTCAAGCCGAGTTCATAGAATAGTGAAAGGCCGTACCTCCTCATCTATCTGTTTATGCTCTATCTGCACTCTACGGATAAAAGTAATTTGATGGGTGGTCGAATCGCACCCAACCTATGTTTATACTCTTGTCCACACTCTGGGATTTAGAGTTATTTCGTGGGTGATCGATTCACACCTGAGTTACGTTTATACTCTGGTCCGCACTCTAGGGACTTAGAGTTATTTTGCAGGTGTCGAATCACACCTGATTTATGTTTGTACTCTAGTGTGCACTCTGGGATTTGGGTTATTTCACAGAGCAGTTGGATCAAACTCTTAATTATTTATTAACTTTCCCCAAGGGGGTCAGGAATTTAATTTAGTGAGCGAACGGTCATGGCACAATCAATTTTATTTTATTTCAGTCTCATTATTTGGTAGGATTTATTCGATTGTCAGATGGTCGAGTCACATCCATTCTTCATTGCGCATACCTTCCATTGGATTATTAACGGAGTTATCAAATGAACAACCATTCCAAACCCATCTTGTTTAGTCCTATTAGGAATTAGCATAATAGATTAATATCAAACTCTGGGAGCCTGTTCGGACATATCGACATCAATTAACTTTGTCATGTAACTAATACATAATGCCACAAGAAGCATAAATCTAGAGGAAGTCCAAAATTTTATTTGCTAAATGGGAAGGAATAACATAATCTGTTTTATTACACATCTGGAAAATCAATTACTGAAGCAAATTCTGAAAGCAAATACAACTGAAATGAAAAAGAAATAAACTAAGTGAAATAGCATCATAAATGCTCACGGTTTCATGCTCTTGGAAGTGTGATGCCATCGATAGTCGCTAGTTTGAAAGCTCCCTCTCCAAGCCTCTATTCAATGACATGTGGTCCTTCCCAGATTGGATTCATGTGCAAAGGGGAAGGAAAAACCCGTTTTAGGACGAGACCGCCGATTTCAATGGTTCTAGGTCGAACTTTAATGTTGTAATACAGGGCTACTCGGTGTGATGCGCAACTGCCCTTAGATCGGCTTCCTTGCGCTTCTCATCTATAAAATCAAAAGATTCCAAAAGGAGATGTTTATTTGTTTTGGGATCATAGTAAGTCAATCGCTGAGATGGAACCTCGAGCTCAACAGGGATGATGACTTCGGAACCATAAGCAAGGGCGAATGGAGTATGGCCAGTTGGGATTTATGGTTAGTCCTGTAAGCCCATAATGCAGTCGGGTGTTCATCTACCCACTTGCTTGTAGCCTTCTCCAAAAGCTTCTTTAGAATTGACTTTATGATTTTGTTTACATCTTCAACATGTCCATCTGTTTGGGGGTGAGCGGCCGCTGCAAATCTCTTTTCAATACGATGGCTCCGATAGAATTCTTTGAATTCAACATTGTCAAATTAAGTCCCATTATTTTTTACAATAGTTTATGGAAGACCGGAACGACATATGATGCTTCAGACAATAAAGTTGACTACTTTCTAGGCTGTGATCGTGGTGAAAGGTTCTGCTTCGACCCATTAGGTTAAGTAATCAACTACAACGATAACGTACTTTGCACCACCTTTGGAGATCGGTAAATAACCAATAATGTCTATACCCCATATGGAAAATGGCCATGGGCAGATCATTTACATGATTTCCATCGGCGGAGCTCTTGAAACTTTTGCATATATTTGGCACTTATCGCATCATCTTACATAGTCAACAGTGTCTCGATTGATAGTTGGCCAATAGTATCTATAATGGAATATTTTCTTTGCCAAAGTTTGCCCTCTAGTGTGGTCACGACTTTCCCTTTCATGAACTTCTTTAAGGATGCTTTTTATCTCATCATGTGCGACACACTAGAGTAGGGGAACTAAATACCTTTTTTGTACGTAATTCCTTCTTGCATGACATATCGTGAAGCTTTACAGTGGACTTGTCGCTTTTAATTTCTTTGATCTAGTAGGACTTCGTGTAACAAATAGTCTTTGATTGAATTTATCCACGATTCCCTCTCAGGCTCCACATCTAGTGTCCGATCGACTTTTATCATGTTTATAATTGGGAATTTAATAATTCGATCGAAACCAAGTCCATTTGTTGTGCATCGCCGGTGCTGGCAAACTTTACCAATGAATCGACCTCTTTGTTTCTATCTCATGGAATATGCGAAATGTCATAGTACTCAAATTCTGCCAACAACTCTTAGACTTGGGTAAGGTATGTTGCAAGTCGTTGTCCTTTAGCTTGATAATCTCCCCTAACTTGGTACACTACCAATCGCGAATCGTAAAAAATTTCAAGAGATTTCGTTCCGAGTTCCCTAGCGAGTTTATGTCCAGCAATCAGAGCTTCATACTCAGCTTCGTTATTTGTCTCTGGGAAATCAAGCTTTAAAGCATAACAGATTGACCGACCTTCGGGAGTTACAAGAATAATTCCATCTCCCAAACAATGATTATTAGACGTTCCATCAGTATACAATTTCCATCTTATAGTAGGGATTTTGCTGCCTTCCGAAGAATCATTCTGCGCAGTAAACTCTGCTATACAATCTGCCAACGCATAACCCTGATAGCCCTTCTAGGGGGATAAGTAATATCGAATTAACTGAGCATAATATTCCACTTAAGTAACCTTCCAGATGTCTCAGTTCGTTGTAGGACCTGTCACAAACGCTGGTCGATGTAAAAATTGATTGGGTATGCCTGGAAGTGTGAACGAAGCTTTCGTGATGCAATCAGCAAGTAGTATGTCAGTTTCTCTATTTTTGGATAGTTCCTTTCAGCTTCCGTCAATCATTTGCTGATGTAATACACTGGCCTCTGGATCCGATCCTCCTTGCAAATCAATGTTGTACTTATAGAGTGTGCCGATACGGCCAAATAAATGTACAAATCTTCTAATCCATAAGCTTTGACATGATGAGGGTCTCTCCAAATGATTCACTAAAGCTTGAAACGTGTCTGTGTCCATTTGAAATTTCTTTTCCCTTTCCTAATCAAATCAAAGGAAGGAATGCATCTGTTGGTAGCTCTGAAAAATAAATCGGCTTAAGGCAGCAACTTTCCCATTCAAACTCTGCACTTGTTTAATAGCCCTTGGCACTTGGGTATTGCAGATAGCCTGAACCTTATCGGGATTAGCTTCTATACCATGGGCAGTAACAATAAAGCCTAAGAATTTTCCTAATGCAACACCTAAAGAACACTTTAAAGGATAAATTTTCATCTTGTAATGTCGGAGTATGTCGAATATTTCTACCAAGTCTCTAATGTAGCCGCTTGATTGTCGTGGCTTCACAAGCATATCATCTACAGACACTTCTATTGTTTTTCCAATCTGATCTTTAAACATCCTGTTGACTAAATGCTGATAAGTAAATCCTACATTCTTTAATCCAATTGGAATTACAACATAGGGTACAATCCAACATCGGTAATGAAACCGGTGTGCTCCTAGTTTGGAATATGCATCAGGATTTGGTTATATCCTGAGTATGCACCCATAAAAGAAAGAAATTCATGTCCTGCAGTTGAATCCACCAACCGGTCATTTCTTAGAAGGGGAAAACTATTTTTTGGACATGCCTTGTTCAAATCTGAATAATCAACGCATGTTCTTCATTTCCATTTTCTTTTTTCATACGTACAGGATTGGGTACCCATTTAAGGTAAAGGCCATTGGAGATAGACCCATTGTCTTTGAGTCTATCCACCTCCTCTTTGAGAGCGGCGAATCTCTTTGGATTCATGCCACGTCTTTTTTGCTTCAGTGGGATATGACTTGGGTCATTATTCAATGCATGGCTAGTAATTGAAGGCAAGATTCCACACATGTCAGAGTGAGTCCAAGCGAACACGTCAAGATTTGCTCAGTGAAAACTAGCAATTTATTTCATCACCGGGGCTGAGCTATGATGCAATCTTTAGGTCTCGTGATGGGTTGACGTAGCTTATTGTGATATCAATTGTCATCTCAACCAGTGTAGCCTTGTTCTCTTGGGCTCCTATTCTTCATCTCTCGGATGTATATCTCTATAGAACAGACTGTTGCACCAGAGCTAAGGCTCTAGCACTAGTTGTCAATCTTCGGTAGATTGGATGCGGACAATCTTGTCTACACCTTTACTTGTTCCTTTGCACTGAGCATCCCTCAACTCAGCTACATAACAGGCATATCTAGTTGCCCGATCGCCATGACCAATTCCAACACCAACATTTATTGGAACTTCAAAGTCAAACACCATAGGGCAAGACTTCATGGAATTCGGCTAGGGCCGATCGACCTAGAAAAACATTATATAGAGAGTCAACATCCAAAACAATAAACGACAAGGTTTGCACTCTCCTTCGTTCACCTTCTCCCAATAACAAAGGTAGCTTGCCATAACCAATGGCTTCAGTTGCAACGCAGTTAAAACCTTTTATTAGAGCTTTAGAGGGTTTTAAATCTTTGGTTTCCATTCCATTTGATCATAAGCTTTTTTGAAAATTATAGCAACTAAACTTCCAAAATCAATCAATATCCTTCTCCCCAAAACAGGGCCAATCATGGCCGAAATGACCATTGGGTCAATTGTTGGAGCCTCTACCTCATACGCATCTCTATTCCTAAACACGATATCATATGCCATCGTACATTCCTTTTTTTTACAGAGCTCCATCTTCCGTATTCGAACAGCATTCAAAATCAACATACCTAATCGTGTTAGCATAGCGCTCCATCTCTTGTCAGCTCTTATCTACTGGGTGCGATCGTTCGACAATCGTATTTGTCACCAATCTTCCACCAGTCTGCGCAGGCTCCTCAACCCTATGCGATGCTTGTCCTCGGTTAGGGTCAGATGTCCCCTGGCCGCCATTCTGCAGAGCTTTCACGAACTGTTGTAATTTCCTTTCTCGAATCAATTTTTCTATAATATCCTGGAGATGCTTGCATTCATTTGTATTGTGCCCATAGCACTCGTGAAACCGACAATATTTCTTGGTCTGCATCAACTTTTTTGTTAATTCTTATAGAGGCGGGCTCCTATAATCTATGGTATTGCAAGTAGATAGATAGATATTCTCTAAGGACGTATTCAATGACATGAAATTATTATACATCGGAATCCTAGGCTTCTCTCTTCCAGAATCACTCTTTCATTCACGGTTCCTATCTTCACATCTCTTTTGTTGATTTTGTTTATTCTGAACATTCACTTGGATTTTCTAGAACTATCATCAGATTGCTTTATTGCAATGTGACTCTATACTCCCTCTCCACTTGTCCCTACAACATTCTTCTTTCTGGAGGATCTGGCTTCCTCCTTTCTTCAATACTGAGCCACCTTCGCATAAAAGTGCACCAACATTGCGGGTGGCTTACCGGCTAACCAATCGCCAAAATCAGACTCTAGATCAATACCTTTTGTCACAGCCATCAATATCGCATTGTAATTCGGGTTATTGATTTTCGTAATGACTATATGAACGCCAAATAATCTTTCAATGATTCTCCTGGAACCTAAATCACGTTTGACAGGGACATCACATCTTTGGGACGAGTTGCGTGCATCCAGAACTACTCCACAAACTTACTTGCCAAACCATTGAATCTAGAAATTGATCATGGGGGTAATCTTGTGAACCACATCATTGTTATTCCAAAGAGAGTTATGGGAAAATCTCTACACTTGGTTGCATCATCTGCTCGCACGGAATCCATTAGCCATTCATTTCTCATGATGTGCCGCCTGAGGTCGGTTTTTCCCTCGTATGCCGGCATGGATGGCATGTTGAAAATCCTCGGATACCGTTGTAACATCCCTTATCTGGAGGTCTAAATCTAAGCGCGACAGATGTTGCAGTCATCCATAGTATTAACTTCCAATGACCAAATACGGTAATGTTAAAGGTATCCATAATATCAAAAGCACATGCATATGAAACAAAATCTCAAATTTCAAAAGCAACTTTTCTGATTACATTTCACAAAACATGTTTCATATTCCATTGCATAATCCCAATCACTTTCCAGATTCAGATAAAATATAATTATTACATAAATACGCCTAGAGTGACATATGAAGATGCCCCCATTGGATGACTAGATTATTAAATAGTCATAACTGACTTAATACAATGTAGCAGAATAAAACAAAACAACTCCTAAATAGTTAACTTCAGCCTCCTGCTTATCTTTGGAAGCTTTATCCGTCCACGTACTAAAAACCTATAAATCTTCAACCCTCATCCTACTCAAATCAATTTTGAGCACCGGAGAGTATAGGGGAAAAACATAAACTTCGACTAAGACATAAAGTCTGATGTGAATAATACTATACATCTTGGTTATTTAATATTAAATTAGACCATTTAGCTTAGCGAAATGGGTTTCCCCTCATTAATATACTTTTAAAAATATCGTTTACAAATCATAATTCTATAACCAAAATTGGTTAAAACTGTAAAGCATTATCATGTAACCATATATATCAGGTAACAAATGGACTATCTGTCCTAACACTATAGTTTTGTTTGGCTAACTACTAACCTTTGGCTGACTCGGGCTTACCAGACAATATAATCAAAGAATCTAACGCCTATTAGATAGTTCTCTTCTAGACGGTCTACCCTAACTTACTTTCTCCAGGTCAATTGATCCTAATGGTTTTTTGGGCTCACCAACAACCAACCCTTGTACAAATATATTCCTTTCTGTGTGTAACATCATTTTAGTCTTACCTGTAATAAAGCGCTATACACTGAAATTTTAGACTAAACTAGCTAGGGGCTAATAGCTAATGTATATGGTACGACCGTATATCAGTCCCATCTAGTATACAAATATTCGAGTCATTTTACTTAGGGTAATCATCCCTTAAATTTTCCTTGAAATCCTTTTCTTCCCAAATTGATTTAAACTTTTAAATCATACTTTAAACATGGAAAATAAATTTATGCTTTACTCAAATCACCTTGTCATGTTATACATATACTTTACACAAATCTTTATTGATGGAACCATTTTAAACCTTTGAAAGTATCCATTTCGATCCCATTGAAAGTATCCCTTTCGGAACTAAGCAAACCCATTATAACCTAGGCCGAAAGGCCAAAAAATTCCTTTCAAAATCATTCATATAAACCTATAGAAACCATTGAAAACCTTTCCTTCGAAAGCTATAAAACCTTAGACATCCTATCTTTAAAAGCGCTTAAACATTGCCTTTTGAAAATGTGGGAAAAGCTTTCCTTTCAAACCTTTCCAAACCATTTGGGAACCACCCCTTCAAAACCTTTGTTAAAAACTTTCGAAAGCATTAAAACGTCAAGCCTTTCGAAACCAATTGGGTTCAAGTAAAACATGTGGAAAAGCTTTCAAAATCATCGAAAACTATCTTCTTTGAAACCTTTGGGTTCTACCTTAAACAAAACAAAAGGATCATAAAACATTTAAGTCAAAAGCATTCTTTCGAAAGAAATTCCTAAGTAAAGAAGTGATGGTGGTGAAACCAACCCTTCGAAAGCATTAGAGAAGTGGCCAGGTTTTAAAAACAAAGTATCCTTTCAAAACCATTTTCTTTGAAAGGTAGAAAGTGGCAGCAAGGGATTTCGGCCACTTCGAAAGCATTTACTTAAAACAAAAGGCACAACCTCATTCGAGACCATTCTTTAAATATTTGATCCGGTTGGAAGCTAACCAAGTCGAAAGCATTACTATCGAAAGAAAAGCTGGTGCATTTCCATTTGAAAGAAAAGTAGTGCTTCGACCCTTTCGGAACCCCCATGCTTCAACTTCATATCTTCCGCCTTAGTCCAATTCGCTACGCACCAAATGTGGATACATGCGCATTGGTTTTGATGACAATGGAGGCGGAAGTAGGGTGTCGAAAGGAGAGTGCCGAAAGTGGTGAAATATGTAAAAAGCATGTTTAAACGGATTTTTAGATTTTTAAAGTAATCTTTTCAATTAACATGCCTTGTTTGTCAAAATATTATTGGTTGCCAATTTATTTTCTAAAAGTGCTGCCAATATTTTTGAAATAAACAATTTGATTATTTACAAAATACCCTTTCTTCTTTTATAAATATATAAAACATTTAAGTCCCATATCTTAAATAATTTTATATATCTATTAACCACTTAGGAAAATTCTATAAAAATTCTAGAAAATCACTTTAAATATGTTTTCCAACATTTATTAATTTCAGACCCAAAACATAAATAATTTAGCTGTAATAAACCCAAATAATCTTTTTCTTCACTAGAAAATTAATATTAAATCCACATAAATTCAGAAAATTATGCAAATTAAAACCTATCTCTAAAATATCATTTTTGATCTAAATCTGAAATCTCAAGGCATTTGGACGTAATTGAATAGGGTTTTCACATCAAAACATATCATAAAACCTATATGAATAAGCATAAATCATCAACAAGCATATACAAACATTTAATCATTCAAAAACATGGCATAACCTTGCAAAATAATTCGGATTGACCTTAAACCGAAAAGAATAGAAAATATGAGATGTTGTCATTACTCACCTTAGGTTTGAGATTATGGAGTTTGAAATTTGAATGGATTTGATTTTGAATAATCTTCCCTCTTTTGATTTTCTTTATCTTCTTCCTCTTTCTCTTGCTAATGGTGGTCGGCCTCTATTTTAGTTTGATATTGGAAACAAATGTATGAAATGAATTCCTAAGGGTTTAGGGGATTAGAATACTCTTATTCCAACTTACCTCTCACCTATTTCCTTTATCCATTTTACTTTAGCTCATTTTAGTCCATTTATTCTCTTAGGCATGGCTACACCTTAGTTAAATCACAAATCTCAATCCCCTAATCATCGCATTATTTTATTTTATTTAACTATTTAAATATCCTAAATAATGTTACTAAAAATTAGGGTCGTTACAGACTTCCCTCCTTAAAGAATTTCGTCCTCGTAATTACGATAAGGTACACAACAAATCAATCATAAAGGTAAAATATACCATCTAACAAACCAGGATAAGCGTCTCTAATTTGCTCTCAGTTTCCCAAGTACAGTCTCCCTCATCATCACTCCACTGGACTTTTACTAATCTGACTGTCTTGTTTCTAAGACTCTTCTCATCTCTTGCAACTATTCAAACTAGCTTTCTAGCTATAGTCAAGTCTAGTTCTACTACCAAGTCATCTAACACGGTTGGTGGTATAGTAGTCTCCGAATCTCAAACACACTTTCTTAGATGAGAAACATGGAAAATATCATGGACTCCTGCCATACTATTCGGTAACTCTACTCTATATGCGAGTTTCCCGGTCCTCTCTATGATAGGAAATCGTCCTACGAATCTCGGTGCCAACTTTCTTGATTTCCTAAATTGAATCACACCCTTCATCGGTGATACCTTAATGAAAACATGATATCCCACAGAGAACTCCAAGTCTTTCCATCTTCTATCTTCATAACTCTTCTGCCTAGATTAAGCATCCTTCATTCTAGCTCGAATGACTTCAATCTTCTCTATAGCTTCTCTAACCAAATCTGGACCAAGAACCAAACTATCCCTGGTCCCTAACCAACAAACGAGAGGTTTGCATGGTCTTCTATACAAATCTTCAAACGATGCCATCCCTATACAAGTCTGATAACTGTTGTTATATGTAAACTCGACTAAGTGTATATGGTCTTCCCATGATCCCCCAAAATCGAACACGCAGGCTCTTAACATATCTTCCAAGACTTTGTTAATTCTTTCTGTTTGTCCATTGATCTGTGGATGGTAAGCGGTACTCATTTTGAACTTGGTTCCTAAAATCTCTCGTAGACTCTTTCAGGACTTGCTAATGAATAAGGAATCTCGATCACTTACTATACTATTAGGATTCCATGAAGTCTAACTATATTCATCATAAATTACTTAGCCAAAACAGGTGTCGTCCTAGTTGACTTAACTAGAATGAAATGGGCACTCTTGGTTAATCTGTCCACTATGACCAATATACTTTCATTTCTTCAATTAGATCTCGGCAACTCGTCTATGAAATCTATAGAAATAGAATCCCACTTCCATAGTGGAATATCTAATGGCTGAAGCAACCCACTCGGCTTATGATGTTCGGCTTTTACCTATTGGCAGTTCAGACACTACATTACCCATAAGCCTACATCCTTCTTCATACCTTCAAGAAGAAACTCCTCTTCGTGTCCTGATACATCTTTATTCCTCTTAGATGAATATTGAACTTCGAATGATGGCATTCCTCCAAAACTTCCTTCCGTATGTCTCCTATTTTTGGAACATATAACCTACCTTTCTTTCTTAACCACCCATTCTGGTCAAGACTAAAATCCTTTAAGTTATCGCTCTCTATTCCATCCCTTAACTTACTGATCCGTTTAACTAATACTGGAGCCTTCTTCTGTTTAGAAGCAATCTTTTCAGTCATAACTGGTCGAACTTCTGAACATGATAACATAAAAGATTCTCCACTAGACCCAACCTCAGATCTCCACTACACTCTGCAAGTGGACAACGCTTCCAAATTTTTCCACTCTTCTATCATCGCTAACACTGCATTTTGACATTTCCTGCTAAATGCATCCGCAACCTCTTACCTTTTCCTGGTGTGTATTCAATATTAAAATCATAAGCTTCCAACCATCTCTGATTTCTAATGTTCAGCTTCTTTTGGGAGAAAAAATACTTCAACAACTTATGATCTGTATAAGCTTAAACCTCTCTCCCAAAAGGTAATGTCTCTACGTCTTTAATGCAAATATCATTGCAGCTAATTCCAAATCATGCGTTGGATATCTAACCTTATGTGGTCTAAGCTGTCGAGAAGAATAGGCAATTACTTTACCTCTCTGCATTAACACAACTCCTAATCTAGTTTCACATGCATCTGTATATACTACCAAAACTATGATTTTCATTTGGAATGACTAACACATGTGTATTAGTCAACAAGTGTTTCAGCTTCTGGAATGCCTCCTCCCACTTAGCGGTACAAACAAACTTCACATCATTTCGCATTAGCTTGGTCATCAATGTTGCTATCCACGAAAAATCCTTAATGAACCTCCTATAGCATCTAGCCAATCCAAGAAAACTCTTTATCTCAGTCACTGTCATGGGTCTCTTCCAATTATTCACTGCTTCAATCTTAGTTGGATCTACAGATAACCCTTTCTCTAAGACTATATGACCAAGAAACTTCACTTTCTTCTTCTAGAAATGATACTTCAAAAACTTCAACTTCAGCTGATGCTGCCTCAGAATCTCAAGCACAATTCTAAGATGACCTTCATGCTCCCTTTCATCTCTAGAGTATATCAAGATATCATTTATGAACACCAATACGAACCTATCCATGTGCTCTAGGAAAATTCGGTTCATCAAATCTACAAAGAATGCTGGCGCATTAGTTTATCTGAATGGCATCACCAACCAATCGTACGATCCATATCTAGTTCTAAACGTCGCCAAAGAAATACTATCCTCTGGTACTCTAAGCTGATGGAAACCTGTTGCCATGTCCAACTTAGAAGATACCTTGGCTCCACTCAACTGATTGAACAAATTGTCAATTCTAGGCAACGTATATCAATTCTTTATCGTCTTCTCATTCAACTTACGATAATCGATACATAACCTTTACGATCCATCTAGCTTCTTAGCAAACATTATGGCTACTCCAAAAGGTGAACTGCTTGGTTTGATAAAACTCTTGCCTTCCAAATCCACCAACTACACCTTCAACTCTCTCATCTCTATAGGTGCCATCCTACTTTGTAGCCTACTCATTGGTTCTTTTCCAAGCACCAAATATATCGAAAACTCAATGGCTTGTTTCGGTGGAAATCCCACTACCGGCTCGAAGACATCCGCGAATTCTCAAACCACGAAAACTCGATTCAACTCATCCTCTACCTCCACAACACCCAATAAAGCATTCACCTCACTACTAAGGTTTTCCACGGTATATACAATATGATCACGACATTCGGGGTGTCTATTTGATATTTTCCTATCGTCGCAAAATATCCTCACATCGTATTTACTTAACTAATCCATACCCAACATAATTTCGAACCATACGAAATCAGACACATGCAAACTGTAAACAAAGGAATAAACTAATAAATCAAACTCTAAGTGGTCACACCTCATCCCAAGTGTCGCATGCCCTCCTATCGGATTTGCAACCCTTAAGAAAGTAACTAAGTATATGGGTTATAAGTTAATCTTATCTACCAAACAATGAGATATAAAAAAAATGCGATGCAGCAGTATTAAAAAAAACGCTAACAGACATACCATGGATCTATAACGTACCTCCCAACACTGCCTTTCCTATTTCCTCTACCGTTGGCCTCAAAGTAGCAGGCTCCAATGCAAATATTTTTCCACTTCCATCTTTAATAGGGTCTTTACACTAGTTCTTGTAATGACCAATCTAATCCCAGCTGAAGCATCTAATATTCTTTTTCCCGATCACTTCCTTCGCGTTTCCAGTACAACATTCATTAGCAAAATGTCCTTTCTTATTGCATTTAAAGCAAACAACCTCCGACTTTCCTTTCTTCATAGCTCCACCTTTCTGATCACCCTTCTTATGAAAGAACTTTCTATTCTGACCCTGCGCCACCTAGACCTCCTTTGCCTTATTCTTCTCCAGAGAAGCAAGCATCTCCTCATGTCTCAACGCTATCTCTACTACAACATCATAAGGATCCCTAATATGAGGCAATATAGCCCTACCAACTCAAGCTTCGACCCCGTTATGAACTTCTCATTTCTCTTCATCACGGCATCCACAGTGGCATATCCATATCTCGCAAACTCTTCTAATCTTCTAGCATACACCAACACAGTCATCTCCCCTTATTCCAACTCATCAAACATTTTAATCAAGGTAGACTTTTCTCTCATAGAAGTGAACCTCTCTTCGAACCTCCTCTTAAACTCAGCTCATGTCATCGTTTTTTCATTCACTCCAACTGTCACACTATTCTACCAGAATAAAGCTGCTCCCTGAAGCTGTCTCCATGCAAGCCTTCTCTTTTGCTCATCATTGAGCCCTAAATCTGCAAAGATCCTCTCACAATGTAGCAACCAATTCTCCACCTCAATAGCATCTTTAGTTTCTATAAACGGCTTTCCACCAAGCCTAACATAGTCTCTACTCAGAGTAGCATAATTGTTGACAACCGAAGCTTCTTGATCTCCTCATACAACATTTCCTCCAACCAATCCAACAGCAACATCCGCCTGCGTCATGTTGCAAAGAACTGATACATAGCTTCCATGTCAACTTGTGGGACTCCAATAGACACATTTCTACTTGTTCCTAACCTTGGTTTCTCCTCGTACTTGGTCTGGCATTTCCATTTATAGTGATGCTTCCCCCTCCAAGGTTAACTCTTCCACTTCTAGCATCCATATCTCTATTCAAGCCTCATGAGATACAAAAGAATAGCCTAAGAGAGATAAGGGTATAGAGATATATCATATACTTATATATAACAAATACAAGTACGTTACTAAAGCATTATCCCACACCTCGATCTTATCTTTAATTCCTTAGGATTACGTTTTTAAAAATCATTTTAGTTTAAAGTTTTTCATAAACCTATGCTTTGATACCAAGTTGTATCCCCTATCTAAAGGTTCGAAGCTAAGTGCTACAGATGCTGTAGCCATCCATAGTATTAACTTCCAGTAACCAAATACAGTAATGTTAATGGTATCCATAATATCAGAAGCATATGAATATGAAATAAAATCATAGATTTCAAAAAACAAATTTTCTGCTTACATTTCACAAAAAATGTTTCATATTCTATTACATAACCCCAATCGTTTTCCAAGTTCGGATAAAATATAGTTATTACATAAATGTGGCAAGAGAAACACATGAAGATGTCTCCTTGGATGACTAGAATACTAAGTAGTCATAACTGACTTAATATAACACAGCAGAATAAAACAAAACAACTCCTAAATAGCTAACTTCAACCTCCTACTCGTCTTTGGAAGCTTTATTCGTCCTCTGTAACATCCCCCTACCTGGAGGCTCAAAACTAACGGCAATTGATGCTACAGTCATCCATAGTTATTAATCCTTGACAACCAAATACGATGGTGTTAAATTCATTGATACACAGAAAACACGAGAATATGGAAAAATCTTAAACTTCAAACAAATTCACGTCTCCTAAACTTTTCCAATTCATTACATAATTTCATATTCACAAACCATGTTCAGAGAAAAAGTATTTATTACAACATACGTCCAGAGCAACATATGAAGTTGCCTCTTGGGATGATCAAAATATTTACAGGAAATATAACAACTTTGCCATTACAATCAACATAGCGAAATCAAATGAAAAGAAAACTCTAAATATCTATCATGCCTCCCGCACGTCTCCGGAAGCTTATTCGCCTTAGAGGTACTTGAAAACATCAATTCTCAGACTACTCAAAATCAATTGAGTACCCAAGAGTTTAAGGGGGAAACATAAACATTGAGTCAGATATAAAGCCTAGTATGAATAATAATCTACCACCTCAAATCATTTAGATATCTAGTGAGACCACGCCGCTTAGCGGAACGAGTTTTCCCTCACTAGTATCTCAAAACCTTTACAAAACCATATACTGTGCTCCTACATCCACAATGGTTAAAACAATTCAATATAATATAATATGATGATATGCAAACAATTGAATAAATTCTTGATTACCCATCCCAATTCAATTTAGACTATCTGTCTCAATTATAGTTTCTAGGATTACCATTAACCTATTAGTTTTTATGGGTTGGCTAATAACCAGTTAAACATTTAAGGACTCGCTGTCAAATTAGATTGTTTTCATGAGATCACTATGAACCTATTGGTAACTCTAATATGACTCTTTTCCTAGTTTTCCTGGGTTGACTAGGAACCTATTGGTAACTACAATATTATTTCTGTTTACCCTAGTTTTCATGGGCTGACTAGCAACCTATTGACTCTGTCAATTTTTCATCTGGATATAGTTTTTATGGGCTAACTACAAACCTACTTGCCATGACAGTATCCAATCATAGTTTTCATAGGCTTACTATGAATCTATCTATCTGACATCTTCCTTTACACATAATTTTCATGGGCTAACTATGAACCTGTCTATCTGGCATCTTCTATTATACATAGTTTTCATGGGCTAACTATGAACTTATCTATCTGACATCTTCCTTTACACATAGTTTTCATGGGCTAACTATGAACCTATTGGCCCCTGCCAATATCATACAGTTTTCATTGGCTCACTGTGAACCTATTGGCCTCTGCCAATATCTTCACATTATATTTAACATCCTATATGCTAGTCTTCTTGACCTCTTGGATGCAATTCTACTTATTCAGGAGTTTGTTCAATTTATATTCACTATTGGGTTAAGCTAACTAGTTCTCCTAAACTTTATCCCCAAAATACTGTTATGGGTCCTTTATAAAGTGAATATATTCATATTAGAAGAAGCAATATAAAACATAGCAATACCAATCCTGCAGGTTTAAAATAAAACAAGGTTAATCCCTTAACCTATTTCTTTATCACAGATTGCTTCTTCTTAAAACCAATATAAAAGCTCCTTTAATATTGTCATGGGTTTTTCCATTAAAAATAGAGTTCGGGTCATAAAACCTTTCGATACCTTCAAAACCTAGCTTTCGACTTCATAAGATGACCTCCTTCGAAAGCTCTTAAAACCATTAGGCTCCTGCCTTATATTACTGTAAATTCTACCTTTCGAAACCTTTCAAATATATTAAAGTATTAGCATACAACTTTAGAAGCTTTAGCTTTGAAACCAATTGAAAGTACCCCCTTTCGACACTTATGGAAGTAACCCTTTCAAAGCTATTGAAAGTACCCCTTTCGGAAACATTGGATTTATACTTAAAAAATAATTTGGGTCAAACTAAATATAGTTGAAAGCATCTATTTTGAAACCATCTTTTATCATATAAAAATATTAGGGAAAACTTGATGGCATCGGCACCAGCCCTTTCAAAAGCATACAACATCTGGGTATAACATTGCAAGGTTGGAGTCGAAACCCCTTTCGAATCCATCACCTTCGAAACCACTAAACCCTTTCAAAAGCTATAGGAAATGGCTTAAACTCTATAAAACAATGTTCCTTCCAATAGCATTGATATCTTCAACACCATCGAAAGGCTATAAAACGGAAGCAGGGTATCGACTAGTTCGGAACCCTTTCTTTCGAAGTATTCTTTCTTATGTATGAAACCCAGTCGAAAGCAATTATAAGTTAATGGCAACCCTTTTTGAAACCTCTTCAAATCATCTTTCAAAATAAATTGCTTCGACACTATCGAAGGCTTAGAACAAAACACAGGCATGAACTTTTCCTGTTAAAACAAATAAAGGTTTCAACTCCTTCGGAAGCTATGCTTTTGACACTCTACCTTCCGCCTATCTCCAATCCACTACGTACCATCATAGTGATACTTTGTGTATTTGTTTCGGCATAGTTGGTTTCAAAAAAGATGAAGGCATAAGCTACTGTGTCGAAAGGCGCTTTCCTAAGTATGCGGAACCACTTTTCTAAGCAAAACAAAGTTTAATTCTTGTTTGGGCAAACTTTTCTCCAACTAACCTGCCACGTATCAACACCAGATTGGTTGCCTTAACTTTGTCAAATTCTTTTTCAAGTAAAACTGTCGCTAGTCCAGATCTAAACCAAGGTTAAGTTTATCACACTAGCCCTTTCAATTTTTGCAAAGAAGTCCCTCTTCTAAAACAATTTATTTTGCATAGCAAATCACTCTATTAAAACCCCCCCAAAAATTCTAAAAATTCACTTTAATATTGTTGTCTATCCCATCAAAATTCCAGACCCAAATTCTTAATTTATTTTCCAAAATAAATTATAAACCCAAATAATAATATTTTCCTTTGAAAATTCATAATAGTCTTTTCATAGCTTGGAAAATTCTCAAAATTGAAATCTAAATCCAAAATCATGTTTCTCATAACACAAAATTTTCCTACGGCTTTTAAACATCATTTACTCTTGGTTTTTATCTAAAACCGTGCTAAATCTCATTTAAACAACCTTGTTTAAATCAAATAAATCTTGAATCAAGCATATCATCATCCAATATAGAATAAAAACGAATTTATCCCTTAAATCCAAAAATATATGATTTAAAACCAAAATAGAGATGGAATTATTATTAACATTGCTCTTAATAAGGAGATTGGATTGAGATTGATTTCCTCTAAGCTTGAATCTCTAGCTTTAATTGGAATTTCTCTTGATCTTCTTAATGGCTCGTTCCTCTATATTCCGTTTCCATTTTAAAATGACGTGAATGGGAAGTTAGAAGATGGGAACGAAATATATAAGGGTGGAAGCTAAAGGCGATAATTCCTAATATACCTTTATATGACTTAATTAACCAAAACCCATTCTTAAGCCCATTAATTAGTTCATTAGGAATTATATTAATTTATTAATTCAAGTCTCAATCCCCTTATCACTTAAATTTACATTATTCTATTTAATTTATCTAATTAAATCTCCTGAATAATGTTATAAAAAATTAGGAATGTTACAGGCTCCACTCCTTAAAGAATTTCGTCCGCAAAATTCAATAAGGACTAAATATCAAACATAGAAATCATCTGTAATGACTCCTAACAACCATGCTAGTCTACCTAACTAGGAAATATCCATATAAATATAATATAAACATAATATAAACATACCCTCAAAGTAGATCAGGATAAGTATCTCAAATCATGTCCTCCGTCTTCCAAGTACTGTCCTTCTTGTTTTTGCTCCATTGAACTTTCACCAACTTGACTGCCTTGTTCCTCAATCTTTTCTCGTCTCTCACAATATCCTAAACTGATTGTCCAACAAAAGTCAAATCAGGCTCTACTACCAAGTCCTCCAATTCTGCCTGCAGAATGGTGGCCTCTGGATCATGCATATACTTGCGAAGATAAGACACATAAAAATCGTTGTGGACACCTACCATATTGCTTGGCAACTCAACTCATGCGAGCTTTCCAATACTCTCTATAATCTAGAATGGTCCAATATATCTCGAGGCCAACTTTCCTGATTTCCTGAATCGTACCATATCCTTCATAGGTGATACTTTAACGAAAACCCTTTCTCCCACTGAGAACTCTAGGTCTTTACGCCTCTTATCTGCGTAACTCTTATGTCTAGATTGAGCTTCCTTCATCCATTATCGGATTAACTCAATCTTATTTGATGCCTCCCTTACCAAATTTGGACCAATGACCAATCTGTCTCCAGTCTCCAACCAACATGCAAGAGATTTACATGGCCTTCTGTACAGAGCTTCAAAAGGGATCGTTCCTATAGTAGTCTGGTAACTATTATTATAGGAAAACTCAACCAAATATAGGTGGTCCTCCCAAGATCCACCAAAATCCAACACACAAGCTGTCAACAAATGCTTGAGTACCTTATTGACTCTATCCACCCATCCATCTGTGGGTGATATGCAGTACTCATCTTGAGCCTAGTGCCTAACACATCCCGTAGTCTCTTCCAAAATTCACTAGTGAATAAAGCATCTCTATCACTGACTATGCTACTAGGAACTCCATGAAGTCTAACTATATTCTTCATGAACAACATCGCCAAAATTGGTGTCATCCTGGTCGACTTTACTGGAATGAAATGGGCACTTTTAGTTAACCTGTCCACAATAACCCATATACTTTCATTTCCACTCCTTAACCTTGGCAACCCATCAATAAAATCCTTGGATATCGAATCCTAATTCCATAATGTAATATCTAGAGGCTGAAGTAACCCACTTAGCTTTTGATGTTCGGCATTCACAAATTTATAGTTTGCACACTGCCTAACGCACAAGCCAACGTCCCTCTTCATGCCTTCGCAATAGAAGCTCCTCTTCATATCTTGATATATCTTGGTCCCTCCAGGATGAATCGTAAACTTGGATCGATGACATTCCTCAAGAACTTCTCTTCTTAAGTTCTCCACATCTGGAATACATAACTGTCCCTTCTTTCTCAACCACTTTCAAATCATCGACCTCAGTTCCAACCTAAAGCCTTATGATCCTCTCTGCTAATAATGGATTCTCCTTCTACTTAGAAGCAATTCTCTCGATCAACACTGGTCGAACTTCTAAATTGGACAACATGGTAGCATTCTGACCAGTACTAGCAGTCAATCTTAACTGCATACCAAAACTGGCCAAAGCCTATAGGTCTTTCCATTCCGCCAACGTAGCCAACACCACATTCTGATGTCTTCTGCTAAAAGAGTCTACTACTTTATTTCCTTTCCTTGGGGTATATTCTGTACCAAGTTCATAAGCAGCCAAAAATTCCAGCCACCTCTGCTGTCATATATTCAACTCCTTCTGAGAGAATAAATATCTCCAAGATTTATGATATAATTCAAATCTTTCCACTAAAATATAATGCTGCCAAATCTTTAAGGTAAAAATCACCGCAGCCAACTCCAAGTCATGAGTAGGATATCTTACTTCGTGCGGTCAAAGCTGCCTAGATGCATAAGCAATGACTTTGCCCTTCTGCATCAACATTGCTCCCAATCCAGTTCCACACGCATCTGCGTATACTACCAACCCTTGGTTACCATCTGGAACTACTAATACAAGAGCATTGGTCAACAAATGCTTTAGCTTAAGGAATACTTCCTCACATTTGTCGGACCAAACAAACTTCACTTCCTTCCTGGTAAGCTTAGTCAAAGGCGCTGTAATCCACGAGAAATCCTCGATGAATCTCCAATAATAGCCAGCAAGTCTAAGAAAACTTCTGATCTCTATGTCTGTCTCTGGTCTCTTCCAATTGTTCGTAGCTTCGATCTTATCTAGATCGACTGACAATCCGTCTCTAAAACCACATAACCATGAAACTTAACTACTTTCTTCTAAAAATGGCACTTGGAAAACTTTGCCTTTAGCTGATTCTGCCTCAAC
Source organism: Allium cepa (assembly GCA_030765085.1). NCBI lineage: Eukaryota > Viridiplantae > Streptophyta > Magnoliopsida > Asparagales > Amaryllidaceae > Allium > Allium cepa. The sequence goes on from CM060941.1 coordinate 518,611,369, forward strand.
ATCTCTAGTACAACTCTAAGATGATATTCATTCTCTCTCTCATCCTTAGAGTACACTAAAATATCATCTATAAACGCGAACATGAATCTTTCCAAATACTCTTGGAAGACTCGATTCAACAAATGCACAAAGAAAGCAGGTGCATTCGTCAACCCGAATGTCATCACTAACCACTCATACGAACCATATCTAGTCCGAAATGCAGTCAAAGGAATATTGTTCTCTGCCATCCTCAAAAGAAGGAACCCCATCGTCAAGTCCAACTAGGAAAATATCATGTCTCCACTTAACTGATCAAATAGATCGTCAATTCTTGGAAAAGGATACTTATTCATTATCATCCTTATGTTTAGCTTATGATAGTCGATACATATCCTCAAATCCATCTGCTTTCTTCACGAATACCGCGGCCTTTCCTCAAGGCGAACTGCTTGGTCTAATAAAATTATTTCCTTCAAGATCTACAAGCTGCACCTTCAGTTCCTTCATCTCTATCGATGTCATCCTGCTAGGTGTTCTACTCACAGGTTTAGCTCTTGGCATAAGATCTATCTGAAACTCAACAGCTTATTTCGATGGTAGCATTATGACTGGCTCAAATACATCGCCAAACTCTCTTGCAAACCAAACCTGACTTAAATCTTCACTCACTTCCACTGCATTAACAAAGTACAACAACTCTGATCAGAATTCTCTATTGAGAATATAATTCAGTTATAACTATCCAGGTTTCTTAATGATATCTCCCCATCATTGTAGAATATCCTGACCTTATACCTCCCCAACCAAACCATATCCAAAATGATTCCGAAATCTACAAAAGTGTACACATACAAACTGCATGAAAACTTATGACCTAACAAATCAAGTTCTAACCGGTCACATCTTATCCCTAGAGTTGCATACGCTCCTATTGGATTCGCAATCCTTAATGAAGTAACAAGGTATGTGGGCTCTAAGCATAACCTATCAACCAAACATTGGGATATAAATGAATGTGATGCACCAGTATCAAAAAGTATCCTAACTGTATACTGTGAACCAAAAACATACCTCCCATTATAGTCTTCCCTTTATCAGCTGTAGTGGGCATAGCTAATGATCCAACAACAAAAACTTTTCCCTTGTCCGCCCTAGCTGGCTCTTGATACTGGTTCTTATAGTGCCCCACTTGATCACAATTAATGCACTTCACATTCTTCTTGTCTGTAGGTTTCTTTCCCTTGTCTGACCGGCACTCATTAGCATAATGACCCTTGTTGTCACATTTATAGCACACCAAATTAGCTTTTGCCTTCTTGGTAGCATCCCTTTTCTGGGCTCCCTTCTCCTTAAAGAATTTCCTCTTCTTTCCCTAAGGACCCTGGGATTTAACTAGCTTCTCTCTAGCCGAAATAGCAAGCATCTCCTATGACGACTGGCCGTCTCCACTGCCACATTAGAAGAATCTCGGATATGGCTCATAGTCATCCTAGCAAGCTTGGGTCTTAGTCCTCGAATGAACATTTCATGCCTTTTGACATCAGTGTCAACCAAAGTATGTTCATATCGAGATAGCTCATCAAACTTAGTAGCATACTCGACCACCGAAATTTCTCCTTGAACCCGATCCCTAAACTTTCTCACCAATGCATACTTTGTAACTCCAAACAGAAACCTTTGCTTTAAGCTTCTCCCGAATTCAGCCGATGTCAGCTCTTCCTCTGGTACTCCGGTTGCTACATTGTTCCACCAATAAAGCGCTTACCCTTGCAACTGTCTAGAAGCTAGCCATCTCTTTTTTCCATCATCTAAGCCAAGATCAGTACAGATCCTCTCACAACTTAGTAGCCAATTTTCTACTTCCATAGCATCCTCCATTCTAACAAACGACTTTCCACCCAAACTGGTGTAGTCTCTCCTCAGCATAGCATAGGTGTTCTAATTGGAGCCACAATATTAGGTTCTTCAACATCACCAGCAACTCCAGCTTGCAAAAGATTGACCAATAACTGATATACCATCCACGTATCTACTAGCAGAATTCCAGCACCTACATCGGCTTCAGCATTTGGATTAGCATTAGCATGTCGACCTTGATTCCTCCTGGTATTAGGTCGAACATTTCTGTTGGTTATGGTGCTTCCTCCACTTAGATTCATCTTTCGTTTCTTGCTTTCATATCTTCTTTCTTGTAAATCTGCATACGAGTCTTAGTAACATACAGAAGAACAGTCTAAGAGAGAGGCGGATGCATTCATACATTCATACATATATACATATCAAATACAAGTATTACTATAGCATTAACCCAGACCCCGATCATATTTTCAAATTCATTAGATCATCTTTGAAAATCTTTTTGGTTTAACTTTCTTTTAAAGTTTCATAAACCTATGCTCTGATACCAACTTGGAACATCCCCCTACTTTGAGGCCCAAAATTAACGGCTATATATGCTGGTTATCCACAGTTATTAATCCTTTGCGATCAAATACGACGGTGTTAGATTCATTAATACACAGAAACACATGAATATGAAAAAATCTTAAACTTCAAACAAATTCACATTTTCTATCAAAACATTTCCAATTCATTACATAATCCTATGTTCACAAACCACGTTCCGAGAAAATATATTTGTTACAACATATGCCCAGAGCGACATATGAAGATTGCCTAGGATGATCATAGTATATACAGGCAATATAACAACTTTGCCATTACAATCAACACAGCAGAATCAAAAGAAAAGAGAACTCTAAATATCTATCATGCCTCACGCACGTTTCCGGAAGCTTATTCGTCTTAGAGGTACCTAAAAACCTCAACTCTAAACCTACTCAAAATCAATTAAATACACGAGAGTTTAAGGGGAAAACATAAACTTTGAGTCAGGCACAAAGCCAGGTATTAATAATAATCTACCATCTCAAATCATCTAGATATCTAGTGAGACCACACCGCTTAACGAAATGGGTTTCTCTTCACTAGTATCTCAAAACCTCTACAAAACCATATACTGTTCTCCTGCATCCATAATGGTTAAAACAATTCAAAACAGTATAATATGATGATATGCAAATAATTGAATAAATTTTGGATTACCCATCCCTATTCAATTTAGACTATATGTCAAAGTTATAGTTTCTAAGATTACTATTAATATACTAGTGTTCATGGGCTAACTAATAACCAGTTAAACATTTAAGGACTCCTGTCCAATTTCATAGTTTTCATGGGATCACTATGAACCTATTGGTAACTCCAATATTACTCTTATCCTATTTTTCATGGGTTAACTATGAACCTATTGGTGACTCCATTATTCTTTCTGTTTACCCTAGCTTTTATGGGCTGACTAGCAACTTCTTGATATCTATCAATATTTCATTTAAATATAGTTTTCATGGGCTAACTACAAGCCTACTGGCCCTGCCAGCATCTAACCATAGTTTTCACGGGCTTACTATGAACCTATCTATCTGACATCTTCCTTTACACATAGTTTTCATGGGCTAACTATGAACCTGTATATCTGACATCTTCTATTATACATAGTTTTCATGGGCTAACTATGAACCTGTCTATCTAACGTCTTTCTTTACACATAGTTTTTATGGGCTAACTATGAACGTATTGGTCCCTGCCAATATCATACAGTTTTTATGGGCATACTGTTAACCTATTGGCCTCTGCCAGTATCTTTCTTTTATATTTTAACATCCTATATTCTAGTCTTCCTGACCTCCTGGATGCAATTCTACTCATTCAGGAGTTTGTTCAATTTATATTCACTATTGGGTTAACATAACTGGTTTTCCTACCCTTTTCCCCAAAATGCAGTTATGTGTCCATTATAAAGTGAATATATTCATATTAGAAGAAGCTATATAAAACATAGCAATACCACTCCAGTGGGTTTAAAATAAAACATGGCTAATCCCCTTAACCTATTTCTTTATCATAGATTGCTTCTTCTTAAAACCATTATAAAAACTGCATTAATATTTCCATGGGTTTTTCCTTTAAAAATATAGTTTGGGTCATAAAACCTTTTGATACCTTCGAAACCTAGCTTTCAACATCATAGGATGACCTCCTTCGAAAGCTCTTAAAAACAATAGGCTCCTGCCTTTTAATACTTTAAATTCTACCTTGCAAAACCTTTCGAATATATTAAAATATTAGCATAAAACTTTAGAAGCTTTAGCTTTGAAATCAGTTGGAAGAACCTCTTTCGACACTTATGGAAGTAACCCTTCAGAAACCATTGAAAGTACCCCTTAGGAAAACTTTGGGTTTATACTTAAAACTTAACTTGGGTCAAAGTGAATGTAGTCGAAAGCATCTGTTTCGAAACCTTCTTTTATCTTATAAAAATATTGGGTAAAACTTGATGGCATCAGCGTTATCCCGCCTTTTGGCAAAGCCATGACACCAAGGAATTGACTGAAAACCGAAGACAGTGTGTCCTGAAGATCAATTATACACAGGTCTACTATGGATACCGTCAAATTTTGTCCGAGTCTGGATTAAGCTACAATCGATGTGGTATGACAAGAAAAGCTAGAGAATCCAACATTTCAAATTCCAAGTCAATTGGAGTCCGTATGCTCAATATACTGATTGATCAAGATGCATGGATGAAACCTCATTTCTTATCCATCATTGTTCAACCTCCTTCGTATCCATCAAATTCAGGCTAATTCGTATCCATGGAAATTGTCACTTCATATCGATCTCATTTTTACACACTTCATATCGATCCAACCATTTAAATATTTCCTATTGATCGGCCAATGATCGATAAGAAGAATATATATTGGATCGATACGGATGTCACCCCTTTCGATCGATACAAAGCGGTCGTTGAATGATCGCTATGAAATATGACAAGTTACATCGATACGAAGTCAACATTAATAATCGATACGAAAGAGGTTGAATTACATCGATACAAAGCAACCTCTAATTCATCGATATGAGGAGAATTGCTCCAGGTTGGTACGAAGAAAGCACATGAGAGCGGAAGACTCGATCACTCGGCATGGAAAGTGGATCGATCTTGGAATATAGCGCCATGTCACCTGATCGACGTGAACGAGCGTGGATCAGAAGCAATCGATATGAATGGAATCGATACGAACTTGGCAGCCTTTTGCAAATCCAAACTTGGATCGATCATAACTCAAAATCTACAAGTCCAAATGCTACCAAATTTTAACAGAAGCTTGCATATCACCTCTACTTGGTCTTTGATCGATCTCAGCCCAAATGGAGTCATTTTTGATCGAAACGAATTGTATACGTATCGATCAAGGATAAATCCCAAATGTCCGAAGATCGATCTAATGGGCCTACCCACGTAAGAGAAGGGGTCTTTCGAGATCTGAGCCACATATTTTTTGCCTACACCTATAAATAGTAGGCCCGGGCCTTCAAAAAATGGACTTTTGACTCTTCTACACCAAGACATTACTGAAAACTCCATTGTATACCTAGTGCTTGAGAGTGTACTGTTGTAATCTATTGAACCAGTTAGAAAAGTCAATAAAACAACAAACTTTCCATAGTAGACGCAAGTTACAACGCCGAACTACTCTAAATTCTCGTATTTTTACATTTCTGTTTGTCTGTTTTGCCGTGTTTGTTAGATTAACCTCATTTTTCGTTTATATTCTTCACTTTAATCTCTTCAAATACGTCCAAAGCATGGTGTGTCCAATTTTGGTACAAACACTTTGGTTCTTTCACTGAGAAAATTCTTTTTTTCTCCCGCTCATTGGATCTACTACCGTTGTTGGATTGCATAAATCTATGGAAAAGATTCAGATCTACCATCTAGGAGTTCATTCCATAATATTCAGATTCCATCAGATCTAGAAAGGAGCTGCATTAGCCATAGTCAACATAAGGACTGCTTCAACTGCTGCTAATCAAGATGGACGAGAAAGACAGAACCCCGCACAACTGCTTGATATAGGTCAGAATTCGGCTAGGCCCTTAGATCCACAAGACCATGTCACTAGGGAGTAGTCCTAGATGCTAATGCAAGAGCTTATCCTAAGCCGTTAGGAGCTCATGCAAAAGATCTGTGCCAATACTGAACTAATCCACCGACTGAACGAGGAGAGATGAAGGAGACCCTGAAGGATCGTGCTTCCTATTCATCCACCTAAAGATCAGCTTCTTTTGATTTCAACCATAGATTTACACATCCATGGCTAGATGGAATCCACGCACAAGCCTCTAGGTATCAACATATTTTGAATCTCAGGCAAGTTGTAGCTGGTCCTTCCATAGGGAACCAGGCCAGACCCTCCTCCCGAGGTGGAGTATGTCCTTATCACACTATTAATAGCCATGCAGCTGCTGCAGCGACAAATATGGAAGCTCAACTTTAGAATCAACCAAACCCAGCCTTTCATCAACAAAATCATACTCCCATACCCTATATTCCCGAAGATATGGAGCCAAGGAGGCAAGGCATGAACCGTCGACCGTGCCCGGACCGTCCTCGCAATGTGGAAACTGACCTCGCCTTGGCCCAGAATGTCCAAATGCTAGACATTCCAACCATGATCAGTCAAATGATCAGTGAATGTCAAGGCCTTACCAATGACGATTGGGGATTCTCCCGAAGTCCTACTCCATTCACTACTGACATCCCATATGCTGATCCACCTTGCCGATTCAGGATGCCAACTTTACCTGTTTATGAAGGGAGCTCGGATCCTATTCAGCACATCCTACAGTATGAATGGCTCAATAATGCTGCTCGAGCTGACGATGCGATTAAATGCAGACCTTTTTCCCTAGAGGGCATCGCAACCATGTCGTTTACTCATTTACCACTTCAATCCATTTCATGCTTTGATCAGTTGGCAACCAAGTTCGTTGAACAGTTTTGCATGCACGTCACGAGGTCGAAGGATGTTAATACCTTATCCAGCATCACTCAAGCTCCAGGAGAGGCACTCAAACATTATCTAGAAAGGTTTCACACTGCCTACGCTGAGGTCAACAATCCAAATGACAATTCAATGCGTTGACTAAAGGAATCGACCCCGATTCTGAATTTGGCAATTGGTTGGCTGGGAAGCCACCTGCATTGCTGGATCGTTTCTATACTAAGGCAGCCTAGTTCTTAAGGAGAGAAGATGTTAGACGATCTAGGAAGCAGAACGATGTGGGTCCCAGTGTCGAAGGCATTCAAAGTAGCGTTGCTACAAAAAACTGGTGAGAGTTCCGATAAATTACAGTTGGATATATATAGAATAAGTAGAATCGGCGAAAAGGAGATAGCGGTCAGGGTAGAAACGAGATCAAAGTTGCGGACCGCGATGCAGAGCTCCCATGTTTGACTAATATACCCCATTGAATACATTCCTAGAGAATGTTTATTTGCAGATGTAACAATGGACAATATAAAAAGCCTGCTCTGAAACAGTCGTCTAAGAAGTAGATTCAAACTGGGAAATTCTATAGATTCCATGATGGCTATGGTCATAATACTAATGAATGTTGCTATCTATAAGACATCATTGAGAAATTAATCTGAGAGATAAAGTTGGAATAATTTGTTCGAGCGCCACAGGCTGGAGGTGCGGGCCCATCAAACCTAAATCAAGGTCAAAATCAAGCTAGACCGAAGGAAACTACGCATACTAGATAGAGTTTGTTTATTAATACAGTTAGTGGTGGTCCTCATCCAGCTTATCGGAGATGGAGCAAAATGGAGTTATATGCTAGTTCGGTTGGGCATGCGGACTTCGAATGTTGCTGTAATCTTGATGATGGGGCTCCAGCAAAACAATTGAAAACAATGACAGATGACATCGTTTTTCGAGATAGAGATGCTGATAGGGTCGAAGCCCCCACTACCGATCCACTTGTCATATCAGCTCAAATAGGTCCTGCGTGGATGAAGAGGATCTTGGTAGATAGTGGAAGCTCCATAAATATTCTTTTCAAATGAGCCTATGACCAGATGAAAATGGAAGTGAACGACTTAAAGGCACGCCAGTCTCGCATACATGGCTTTAATGAGTGCAACGATACCTTCTAGGATGGTGGATTTGCCAGTCGAGTTAGGAATCAGAGATTGTCAGAGAGTTCGGATGCTACAATTTGTTATGTTGGATACTAATTCTCCGTATAACACTTTCTTGGGCCGACCGGCCCTAGCTGAATTCAGGCCAGCCATTGCCCTATGATGCTTAACTCTTAAGTTCCCTGCAAACAACTGGGTTGGAGTTGCTCAAGGTGATCAGGTGGCTGGACATGCTTGTTATATTGTTGAGCTATAGGAGGCGTAGTGGAAGGAGAAGGGCAAGGACATAGAGGAATCTCTCTGCATCCGTTTTACTGATAATTGACAGCTAACACCTGGGCCTAGGCCCGGGTTCCACAACCAGTTCCAAAAAGATCTTGATCCAAGAGATGATGATAATGAAGAGGAAGTCAAAGACAGTCAGGCTTCCCCGGCAGAGTTGATGATCGATATTCCGATTGATGATGATGATGACTCCTGAATGATAAAGGTCGAATCTCAGCTAAACCAACGGATGAGAGAGAAATTGGTTGAATTTCTCCGAGCAAACCTTGACGTGTTTGCTTGGACACACTTAGACATGTGTGGGATCTTACCGGATATCGTGAGTCATGCATTGAATATTTGACCCACGTCATGTCCCAGTCAAATAGAAAAGGCGCGATATGGATCTAGAGAGAAAAGTCACCTTGAAAGAAGAGGTGGATAAACTTAAAACGAACGGGTTCATCTGAGATACATTATATCCAAAGTGGGTATCCAATCCAGTGCTTGTCAGGAAACCAAACAGAAAATGGAGAACTTGTGTCGATTACTCAGACCTAAATAAAGCCTGCCCTAAAGACAGCTTTCCGCTTCCTAGAATTGATCAACTTGTAGATTCAAAAGCAAGACATAAGCTCTTGTCTTTTATTAATGTGTATTCCGGCTATAATCAAATACCGATGCACCTACTGGTCAGGAGCATACCAGCTTTCTCGACTCTATTGCTATAAAGTGATGTCATTCGGACTTAAGAACGATGGGGCGACCTATCAAAGACTTGTCAACCGAATGTTTGCTAACCATACCGGGAAAACTATGGAGGTGTACCTGGATGATATGCTAGTAAAGTAGCAGCTCTCCATCGATCATGTCAAAGATTTAGAAATAATGTTCAACATCCTTCGAGAGTACCGAATGAAGCTCAACTCATTGAAGTGTCACTTTGGAGTTGCATCTGGAAAGTTCCTTGAATTCATTGTCAACACTCAAGGCATTGAAGCCAATGCTGAAATGATTTGGGCGATTCAGAATCTCGAGACTCCTAGAACTATAAAGCAAGTACAGAGCCTCAGTGGGAAGGTGGCAGCTTTGAGCAGAGTCATTTCCAGATCCACCAGCAAATGCATTCCCTTCTTCGATCTACTTAGGATAGGAAAACGGAACTTTAAATGGACCAAGGAGTGTGAAGGCATGCATTCCGAGCACTGATTCAACACCTGGCCATGCCACCAACTCCGTCAAAGTCGGTTGACCATGAAAGGTTGTACATTTATCTGGCAGTTTTGGCAAACGCTATCAGTGTCACATTGGTTCGTGAGGAGGATCGGGTCCAATGACCAGTCTATTATGTCAACAAATGATTGACCGGGGTGGAAACTATCCAAAGTTAGAAAAGCTCGCTTACTGCCTTGTCGTTGCCTCTAGAAAGGTCTGTTTATATTCCCAAGCCCATCCGATCATAGTCTACATCGACCAGCAGTTATGACAGGTCCTTACACGGCCTAAGACGTTTGGTAGGTTGATCAAGTGGAACATCTAGTTGAGTAAATTTGATATTGTTTATACACCAAAATGAGTCATCCAAAGACAAGTTCTGGTGGACTTCATCGCTGAATTTACTACACCAGAGGACTTGTCTGAAACCACTGAATCTCCAAAATACATATGGAAGTTGTACACCGAAGTGCACCAAACGACCACTGCTCTGGTGCTGGAGTTGTACTTGAAACCCCAGAAGGTCGATCTATATGTTATGCTTTGAAGTTTGACTTTCACGTAACTAACAACGAGGCCGAATATGAAGCTTTACTTGTTGGACTCAGACTTGCCAAAGACTTGAGAATTATTGCTGTGGAGATCTACTATGACTCATAATTGGTCGTATGCTAGGTTCGGGGAGTATACCAAGAAAGATACCGGAGGTTGGCCACTTATCTTGCCAGGGTCCAGGAAGTGTTGAAACAGTTTGACTGCTACGCCATCCTCTGTATACCCTGGGATCACAATCAGAAGGCCGATTCTTTGGCAAAGCTGGCCAGCACTGGTGAAGCATAACAAATGGGACTCATCCCTATTGAGACACTTACCTCTCTGAGTATCGATCAGATGGAGACGTACTAGGTGCATGAGGAAACCCCAAAAAGTAGTCATGGATGACCCCATTCAGAAACTATCGCGAACACGGAGCTTTGCCCGAGCGTAGAAGTGAGAAAAGACAAGTTCTTCGAAAAGATTCGCGATTCATTATCTAGAACGGAGTCATGTATAGGAGAGGATACTTTGTTCCTTTACTTTGATGTATCTCTCATGAAGAAATCAAACGAGTCTTTAACGATGTACACGATGGAGAATGCGGCGATCACACTGGGGCAAGCCCTTGTTAACAAGATACTCCGATACGTGTATTATTGGCCGATTGTGAATCAAGATGCATCAGACTATGCCAAGAGATGTTACAAATGATAGAAACATGCTCGGATTCCAATAGCCCCTCCTACCAAAATTACTCAGATGGTCAGTTTATGGTCTTTCGCCACATTGGGAATCGATATAATTAGGTCGCTACCTCTGGCTATAAGTGGTGCGAAGTACGCCATCATTGCAGTTGACTACTTTACAAAATGGATGGAAGCCAAGCCCCTTGCCACAATCACGATGAAAAAAGTAATAAACTTTGTAGTATGCAACATTATCTGTCCTTTTGGCATCCCATAAACAATTATCACTGACAATGGAGCCTAATTCGGTAGTGTCGAGTTCAAGAATTACCGTCAATGTTTTCACATCAAGAAGAAGTTCTCGATAGTTTCTCACCCTCAATCAAATGGATAGGTTGAAGCTGTTAATAAAGTTATTAAGTCCATTATAAAGAAACGACTGGAGAAGGTTGGAGGTAGATGGATCGATGAACTTTCCATGGCCCTATGGGCATATCGAACTACCTACAAATCTGTGACCAGCCACCCTCCATTTTCACTTTCCCATAGCTCTGAGGCCGTTATTCCAGTTGAATTGGAAGTGCCTTCTCACCGTGTGACATATTATGACCCAAAGATGAACGCCATATTAGTCGCCGAATCTCTGGATTTATTGGACGAGAAGCATGAAGAGGCCGATTTGAGGGCAGCCGCATATCAAAGTCAAGTCACCCGATTATACAATGCTAAGGTTCGACCCCGAACCTCGCTACTACACATAACTGGCTTTATTTATTCATTTAGTCTACATTTCATTGGAAATTCGTTTATGCATTTCGAAATTTGAACTTGAAATAAGGCAACTGACTTTGTCGAACTTTCTTATTTCAATAATAGAATGCAAACTCATCGACCCAGAGCGGCGATTCTTGAAATGCATCTTGCGACCATCACTATGTACAGAGGGCTAAGTTCCATCCCACGGTGGGACTTATTCAAATAGGGAGTTACTGTGATATGACAGGTCATTCGCTAAGTGAAACACCAGGCTCGGGGGTAAACAACTACACTAAAGCCAAAAAGGATTGATGCACGACAATCCTCCAACAAACTCTGGTTCCTAGAGTGCAAGCTGGAGTATAAATTGGAAATCCAAAATATGGATTTGAGGAGGGTGGACTCGTCCACCCACGACTTCCCCCATGTACAATCTAAACTCAAGGAGGATGGATCCATCCATCCACGACCTCGTTCCCATTTTTTCTAGCTCCCCTATCCATCTACGACTTCGCTTGCCTACTCAGGGTGGATGTGATCCGACCGTCCACATCCCTGATCAACTTATCGTTCTTGAAGTGCGAACGAGATTCCAACACATAGGTAGATGTAACTGACCGTCTGTCGATCAACTCTAGATTCTCAGAGTGCAAACTGGAATCAAATTGGGTGTGACTAACCACCCGCAAATCAACCTAAGTTCCCGGAGTGTGGACGTAAATCTAAATATTAAACGGGTGTGACTGACTGTCCATAGAACAACATAAGTCCCCGGAGCATGGACCTAATTCTAAGCACTAAATGGGTGTGACTGACCGCCCATCAACCGACTCCAAATTCCTATAGCGCTAACTGGAGCATAAAACATTAAATGGACGTAAATAATCGCCCATAAAACAACTTTTATCCCCGGAGCATGGATATGACTCTACGTATTAAACGGGTGCGACCGACCACCCGTGAATTATTCTACATCCCTAGAGCATGGATGTAGTTCTAAATTATGAGCAGGCGCAACCGACCGCCAGCGTTCAAGCTCAATCCCCAGAGTGCGGATGTAAGTACTTATTGATGACCGATGTCGACCAACCACTTCAATTCATCCTAGGACTGGGGGCAGAACTCAAGTAGTAGCTGCTGATCGAGACAGTACAAAATTGGGACTCAACTTAACGTTTGGTTACAACCCAAAGCCATGACTTCGGGACTTAACAACATAACTTAAGTCTGATTCAAAAAAATAAAGCCTTACAAGTACATTGAATGGATATTCGACCACTAAAACACTTAAGCAAACAAACACAGAGTTATGCTGAAAACAAAATGGAATTTCATTTCAACTATACTTTGAAAGAAAAGGACAAGTGCAAGAATTACTATAAGCAAGGGCCGAACCCGCATCTGTACATGGATAATAGAAAGAAAAATGAAGTCCTATTCTACCTATCTACCAAAACAAGAGACATGTCTATTCCTTCGACTTCTTCTTATTCTTCGATGTTGATCTACTCGAACTATCGCTTTGGTGTCTTTCGAGCTTTTGCCTTTACATGGTCGGCCCTGGCCAGAGGAATTATGGTATTCTCTTCCTCGGAACACATGGAGATTGGGATACTTTATGAATGCGGAGTCAGAAGAACAGGGGAACTTTCAGTGTGAGATTGCACATGAGGTATGCCTGTAATGATGATCGTACCGCCGGGAGAAATCATAAGCATAAGGACCGGGCCAGGGCTGCCATGCCACCTTCAATACCGCTACCCAGCATAATACTTTCCATTTCAACGCTGATCTCCGCCATTATTACCTCTTCTCGAGCTACGTGAGTGCCCAATGGGATGCTACTAGTTGGGCCCAAGGAACTGGTCATAGACACAACTTCACCTATGACAAAGGGCAAGTCTATAAGTGGATCACTTTAGTGGCCAAGAAGTTCTTCCATCGTTTGTTCGTTAAGCATGAAGCTGCTTTCATGCATCTCCTCGGTCAACATAGCAGCCATTGTGGTCGTCATCTCCATCGTAATAGCCTCCCGCTCATGATGCAATTCTTGGGTTGCTGGAGGCTCGATCGGTGTAGATACTATAATTGAATGGAGATAAGAAAAGATATTGGTGACATCTTTTGCTAAATCTCCAGACTTTGAATGAGTACAAAAAGTGTTCAGTGTACCTTCCTCGGACTGGCTCAAAAGTGGGGCCAGTGCGCCTTTGAAAGCATGCCCATGTACTCGAGACAAGTGCGGCCGATCAGGGTCATAAGCTGGAACAGCTGGAGGGTTTATTGTAGAAGTAAGCTCGGGTTGAGTTGATGTAGGTATTTTAGAACTTGCTTCATGATGATCAACTCCAGACCCCTCTCCAACATCCAGATGCTGAGCGGCAAGCTTCTCTTTTTCATAAGTGATAATGGCGTAAGGGAGAACTTTCCTTTCATCCTCAGTCAATATCCGATTCTTTAGCTCAAAGTTGTCAACATATATAGTATTGCGGTCCGTTTTCTCATATTCTACTAAACGACAAAGCATTATACAGATGTGAAGGGCAATCTTCGAGCCAGCTCAGTTTATGGTTCTTTAGAACGTTGACATTATATGTGATCAGTAGATCCTCAATGTCACCCTCCAACCTGGCCTTCGACGCTCTCACTTCACCCTCTACCCTGACCTCGGCTTCCTAAACCTTTAGCGTTGCCACATCCCTCTCATCTCTGAGCACTACCGGCTAGTCACACACCTCCTGCACAGCCTTGTTAGCATCGTCTTTCGCTTTGAAGACTTCAGTAAATTTGGCTTTAAGCTCCTCAAGCTCTTTTAGCACCGCATATCTTTCAGCCATGACTATGGTGGTCCGATGCCCCATTTCCTCGACCAAGGCTAAATGTATTAACCGTGTCTCCTCCATCCTCTGAGTTGGCTCGTCGGCTCTTTTATTAGCCTCCATTTTTGAATTTCTCAAAGCCTCGTTTTCAACGTTATGTACCAGAATTATGCGCTCCTTCTGAGCGAGATCGGTTCCTAGTTTCTCAATTGTCTTCGCCCGCTCAAAGGTCATTGTTGATACTTTCTCTATGGTCTTCATCCATTACTGATATTGACCATAAATATCGTATATGTAGTCATGCATCATCTATTCTGCCTTATTGGGAATTCGCTTTAAGTATGGATGAAATATGAAGCCGTTGAAGCAGACATTCGGGAAATCCTTTTTCAACTTAGCGACTCTAATCGCTCCTTCCCTAGTGGGTTCTATAAAGACATGTTCACTGGTGATAGGGGTCTCAGTTTCGATCCTCCGACATTGTTTGTCGGGCCTTGAAGTTTGAGGAGGTGGTACTTGACGTGAAGATTATGAGGGCTGTTTATCAGAACCAGGAGGTTGCTTTAGACCTCTAGGTGGCGAAGAGCGTGACCAGGAACGGTGCATATACTTCCTCTTCATCTCCCTATCTTTGTCCCTTTCATAGCGCTTCCTCTCTTAACTGGAGTAGTCGCGATCGCGTTCTCTTTAGGGCTCACATCTGCGAGACTCAGAATGTGAGCTAGATGAATGGTGTGCAGAATGGAGACTACCGAGCATAGATCTCCGCCTTGACATCGTATTTGTAAAATGAAAATAGAAACAGAGTTGGTAATCTCCATAGATAAATAGCTTGTGATTAGAAATTGTGCGGTATCGTGAAGTGTGTGTACGCCTGTGCAAACCACCCAACCAACCGATTGTAATAACCGTACTCGGAGGAGTTGGCTCTCCTATGTCTAAGGCGCTTTGAAGCCCCTTTAATCCGGTATCTTGGTGCAAAGGCAAGTCGTCCAGAATGGGGATGTCCGCCAGTCCTGCAAAAGAGATCTCCATCTACGAAGGAGGAATCTCTTGACTAGTAGTAGGAAAAGAGACTATGACGGTTTTACGCCTTACATATTTTCGAGTAGTAGACTTTCCGCTTCTCTTCCGTTCTAAAGATCGAGGATTTTGCGAAGGCCCAGCTGCAGGCTCGTCTCTAATAAACATATTATCATCACCGCCTTATTCAGTAATTACTATCCTGGGAGTTCTCCTTCGAGCTTGCCTCACCGGGGCCGTCCTAATAACTCCTACGAGTCCAATGCTTTGATCTCTGTCAATCAACCCAATGGCAATAAGATTTTCACCCATAAGGACTTCATCGATCTCTCTATACTCGATGGGCAACTCTTGAAGAACTCTTACAATCTCCTTAAATTGAGCACCTTCAGGTCGCGGAATCGAGAGTGTGAAAGAAAGAAAGTATTAGATTCGGTACCAACTACTATTATCCAGTTAATCAGCGAAGAGGCTAGGACACTTACGTCTTGCTAGCCACCGTCTAGCGAACCCCGATGGAACCAAACAAAGAACCATTCGATCTTGAAATAACTCAACATACCCCATGCCCTGACCATAATCTGGCAGTTTCTAACTACCTCTAAGAAAGTGAAGGAAGGTTTGTTCCCGCGACTCTTTACATCGAATAAGAATCTAATCTCTTCTACCGTCGAAGGACAGAAGAGATACTCCATGAAGATGACAAAAAAAACTATTCAGTAGGGCATACCTATTTGGATGCAATTGAAATGGAGCCTCAAAAAAAATGTAACTTCTCGGATGAACTGGTTAAAAATAGGAAGTGTCCCAGCTACACATATAAATCTATTGTAGGCTGTATACCCTTCCGGGGGAGTGTGGGCTCTATCCTCTAGCCCTGGCAACAAGACATCGTCTATTGATATCCCATGCCTTAGAAAAATCCTACCCAGAATATCTTTAGAAATATTGGAAGGAACAGAATCTTATGGATGCGTGATAATAACTTCTCTCCGTAGCTCATCCGAGGTTGGGCTGATAACTTCGGCAGCAATAGCTGGCATTCCGATTACTAGGAGGGGAGACTCTGGACATCCTGTGACTATGAACTTTCGGGCTCTATAGCTATTGAACTCAGTAAAAATCATCGTTAAACAACAATAAACCTGTGCTCCCCTCCGTATAAAGTGTGTGAAGAAGTTGTGCAGTGCAATGCTATATAATATTTAAGAAATTCTATAAGATTTATGAGATGTTTGAACGATAAGACTTCGAAATTCAACCAGAGTGACTGTCATTGCTGACCGTCACAACCGTGCCATCTAGACTTCAGAGATCGATCCAAGTTGAAGTTTGTCAAATTTGTCAAGTTACAGGTCCATCAACGAGTTTCGAAGGGCAGTCAAATATGCAATGAAACGGCTAAGTCCAATTATGCAAGGCAGAAGCTCGTCGGAGTCAAATGTTCAATTATTCAAAAATTTCATATCCATCAAAGTTTTGGACTTGGATCGATCGCCAAGATTACAATTCGTATCGGTCATGGAAATAGAAGTTCGTGTCAATCATGGTGCACTACTGTGACGCCCCACCTCTATGCTCACAATAACAAAGGTTATTATGAGGAATAACGTCTGCTATTGCGAAGAATAAGGCTTGTTAGAAGCGACCATCCATACGTTATGCCTTAGATGAGCATTGATTACATCGATAGGAGTTATATAACTTATTCCCAAAGATATAAATTCAATCCAAATCTAAAACGAAACTACGGTGGCTAAAGAAAATCCAGAACAACTCATAATATCAACAACACAGATAGTATAATCACATCAGAACAGAAATATCAGATACATAGCGGAAGATAAGTTTGGAATACATGCTACAACAATCTATAGTTCCCATGAACCAAATACACATATACATGGATAACTACATACATAAGATGGGAGTCAAATAACCAAAAGAACTCCTCGAAGGCTAGACAAAAGATGATGTGAATCCCAAAAGCTGAAGCTGCTACTGAATCAGAGATAGAGATTACCCTGAAATAACTCGGTCTGACCCGAGTATTATTTAAAAGAAAATAATAAACGGATCAGTCTAATTTATTCTTAGAAGTGAATGCATCATAAACAACATAAATCAAAATAATAATAGTAATTTCGAATGAGACTATTCAACATAAGAAATCAACATAGTTAAATGAAGAAATCACATCAAACTCTATCAAAATCAACTTTCAAATTCACAAATTGAATTCAAAACAACAATTCACAAAATCTAGAAATCAATAATATATAACTAGAAAAATCAACATAAAAGTGAATCGATCCCATCATATGGCGAGTCTAAGCTACGCCGCACATGCATCTCATATGGCCGAAGCCTACCAAGTACTGTCATCATAATTTTTGGCGCCTAACATATGACCCGAAGGTCCAACATATGACCCGAAGGTCTAGTACTGGTATTTGACCCGAAGGTCCATCATAGTGGCTCGAAAGCACACAAAATCGTCAAAATCATCAACATCAAATATTTCAATTAACGAGTCCGAAATTAACCGAAATAGTAAAAGTGTGGTTCCATACTCCGCACTTTTGCTAAATCGTTTAAATCTCTTCATCGTTTCTTTGAAAGTGCAAAATTGTGTATTTTATAATAATACATTTTACGTTCTCAAACGGACAAGTCCGGAATTAATCAAATCAGTAAAAGTGAGGGTTCATAGTCCTCAATTTTGCTGAAGCGTTTAAATCGCTTCCTCATTCTTTTGAAAGCGCAAACTGTAAAATTTTTAGAAACAATTTTATTTTAAAAATGATTTTTTTTTAAACACGTGATTAAAACAATAACATCTGTAGCAATTTCGACAAGGAAATTGCGCTTCATAAAACACCGTAAAACGGGTAGCAAATCAGCGTTGCGGGGTAACCGCTTAAAAAGTCACTTTAAATTAACGGTTACTGACGTTAAAATAACAATGAATTTTCTTTCATAAAAAAATGTCAACAAAACACCGCGCTTCAAAAATATAACACCGGTGTAAAAATTCGTTATAAAAATAACGGAGTAAAAATACGTTTTAAAACGTAATACCGGTTCAAAATAAATTACTGCAGCAAACTACACTCTGCATAACCTCAAAATATTACACTGTGTGGAAATAATATTCATGCGCTCAGGTATAAATTGACTCACATACTACAATGCATGAAAATTAAATTAATAAAACAAAGTGATAACTAAACAATATCTTTCACGTATGCAAGAATCAAAAACGAAAATGAAGTGTTCAGGTCACCTATATGCACACATAGAATAGATTAAATATATGGCACCTGTTACATGCATTTCAAATATAATGCAATCTGGCTAATATCACGCACACATTATTTTCATGTGACATACAAGCTAACATGCTCAAACATGAAGTGTCAGGTGATTTGTTAAAGTCTAATGCATGCATTGATACCACTTGAAGATAACGCATGAAATTGTCTAACTGGATCAAAACTAAATTAACGTATGCGTGAATAAATGTGTTAACAAGGTGGCTTGTTCCATTATATACTCACGCAAGAAGTTAGGCCAACCCAAATAATGACCTGACACACTCAATCCATTATAAAAAGCACGCATGTAAAGGCAATGCTACTGAAGAAATTTCTCACTATACATTAACGCATGAAAAAAAATGGATGCAGTAGTTACATTCTCACATGCATAAAAGTAGCCCTTTATTTTTCAAACTAACAAACTTATACACGTAACACACACAGGTAATACACTTACTAGTATACACACACATCACGTACACAAACCAAAGTAGGTGATAAAAACATGCTGAAGCCAAAACCAAGTGTGAAAAAAAAAACTTGGCACAACAATGTATGCAAAACATGCTTAGCACACATCTATAATCATACCCTTGCAAATATTTTCATGATTTTAAACTTTTGTTTATCTGCATCAATACGCATGCTCAGGGAATAGAATGAAACAATTGATGCCAAGGCTTTTATGAAGACACAAAATGAATTTCAGTAAGCATTTTTTTTTCTCATTAAAATGTTTTCAACCTGTGCCAAAGCCAGGCCATGGAAATAACAAGTTGAAGCAAAATATAAAAACAAGCATCTGGGCACAAATAAGGATTAGAAATGTGAGTAATGCTCACCTAAAATTTCCTTCAAAGATTGCTAGAAACCCATATTCAAAAAGCAAAGGTTGCGGCTGCCATTAATGCCTCATAGAGTCTCTGAGAAAATGAGCAAGAATTGTTACAGAGAATTCTCATTTTTTATTCAAGTGGCAATATGTCAAAGGAAATGAGTGTTGAACAGGCTTTGGGTTACACCTTCATTAAATGCATATGTACAAACGCTCGGCCACACTCTAGTTGGCTTGTGAAGCTTATTTGAAATTTGCTTTATTTATTTTGTACATAACCTCTATATGCGCTAACTCTTTATACATGAATAAAGTGCCTGGACAACATATGACTCACGTATGCAACTTAAAAAAATGACTTTGGACATGCATTCACGTAGCAGGTAGAGCATGTATACATTTTTTGTTAAAGACTTTACCATAATATATTTTCAAACAATTTTAATTTAGAAAAAAAAATTCTATTTAAAATATGCACTCCGACAGTAATTCAGAAACTACGGTCGTTACAGATTTTAAAAATATTTATTACGATGGTAATAAAATCACGGTCGTTACAACTACTTCATATCGATCACCCGAAGGTTGTTTCATATCGATCCAAAATTCCCTACTACGTATCGATCAGCAGCGACATTTTCATATCGATCGCTCTGGATCGATACGAGTATCAACCATCAATCGATCGATATGAACATCCACCTTCCACCGACACAAACTAACTCTGCCAATCGTTACGAAGCCGCTTTATATCTACATCGATACGAACTTGACCCTCATCCATCATCAGTACAAAAGTTCCTTTCATGTCTATCTACACTTCTTCTTTTCCAATCAGCCCGAGCTCCATCTCCTCCTTCCTTGACCTTGCTTCGACCATCACCAGCATCCTCTTTACCAGAATCGGCCATGAATATGTGTAGAATAGTACAAAAATTCGAATCTCGTCATATAAATGTGGATTTAATGTTTAATTACTTAAATTGAAGTGTGGATTCGAAGGATTAAAAGAGCTATATGGATTTGGGGGAAAGAGCAATTTCTATTTCTTGGTTTTTTGATCGATATGAAAGCAAGTGAAAACAAGTAAAAAAAATCTAAGCCCTAAAAGTATTTATACAGATACAAGGTCAAGATGAGAAACGATTCGTCTCCCATTGACCGGCGGGAACGGTCTCCGCTCCAACCGATACGAAGTGACCTATTTGTATCCATTTACAATCGATCCAGAGCATAGTTTTTCATACCTATCAATCCGTTGATGCGAAAGACAAGATAAAGACATGTTCGAACCATTCGAACCCATCAAAGATTCATCGATACGAAATGGCAATTTCTTATCTATTATTTTGAAGTCCACAGAAATTCGTATCCATCGACATGAAGCATTTTAAAGGGTCGACTGATTTGTATTGATTACCATCAATACAAAGAAGGTTTTCTACTCCTCAAATCGATCCAGGAAGATCAATACAAAGGGATACTCAAAAATGACCATCAAGCATTGTTACAACTCAAATTTCACATTGATCCAGGAGAGGATCGATACGAAACTCGATACAAAACTTGACAATGACTCATGAACGTACAAATGTAACGGGAATAGGTTAACATACATGCATGTATTACAAAATAATATTCAATTTTCAAAATTCACAGGTGTTGAATTCTCACCTGGTGATGATTACAACAGTGAACAACAAATTGCTAACGCTCCACACTCAGTTACGACGATACATTGCATGAACATTGGCAGTCAACTATTCATACAAGACAACAACCATATTTTGGAAATCAATCAAAGGTTAGATCTTTTGATGAAAAGACAACAACTATTCAACGAATCATATAGAACTTTTTAGACTGAAGATTGTAGTTTTTCAAAGCATGTCATGTTCATACAAGACGTACTTTGGGGGGCAAATGTTATCCCACCTTTTGGCAAGGCCGTGACACCAAGGAATTGACAACAAACCGAAGATAGTACGTCCTAAAGATCGGTTATACACAGGTCTACTATGGATACCGTGAAGTTTTTTCCAAGTCCAGATTGAGCTACAATCGATGTGGTATGACAAGCAAAGCTGTAGAAGCCAACGTTCCAAATTCCAAATCAACCGGAGTTCGTATACTCAAGCTATTGATCGATCAAGATGCACGGATGAAACCTCATTTCGTATCCATCATGGTTCAACCTTATTCGTATCCATCAAATTCAGGCTAATTTGTATCCATGAGAAATTGTCACTTCGTATCGATATCATTTTTACATGCTTCGTATCGATCCAACCATTCACGTATTTCGTATCGATCAGCCATTGATCCTTATGAAGAACATATATTTGATCGATACGAATGTCATCCCTTTCGATCGATACAAAAGCGACCGCTGAATGATCGATACGAAATAAGACAAGTTACATCGATATGAAGTCAATATTAACAATCGATACGAAAGATGTTGAATTACATAGATACGAAGCAGCCTCTACATCATCGATACGAAGAGATTAATTGCTCTAGGTCGATATGAACAAAGCACATAAGAGAGGAAGACTTGGCCACTCGGCATGGAAAGTGGATCGTTCCTGAAATATAGTGCCACGTCACCGAATCAACACGAAAAAGCATGGATCCGAAGAAATCAATATGAATGGGATCGATACGAACTCGGCAGCCTTTTGCAAATCCAAACTTGGATCGACCATAACTCAAAATCTACAAGTCCAAATGCTACCAAATTTTCACAAAAGCTTGCATACCTCCTCTAGTTGGTCTCTGGTCGATTTCAGCCCAAATTGAATCATTTTTTATCGATACGAATTGTATACGTGTGGATCATGGATCGATCCCAAATGTCCAAGGATCGATTTGGTGGGCCCAGCCATGTAAGATAAGGGGTCTTCCGAGATCTAAGCCAGATATTTTCAGCCTACACATATAAACAGCAGTCCTAGGCCTTTGTAAAATAGACTTTTGACTTTTCTACGCCGAGACTCTACTGAAAACTCCATTGTATCTCGAATGCTTGAGAGGTACTATTGTAATCAGTTGTAACCAGTTAGCAAAGTCAATAAAACAACAAACTTTCCATAGTGGATGTAGGCTACAACGCCGAGCCACTCTAAATTCTCGTGTTTTTACATCTCTGTTTGTCGGTTTTGGTATGTTTGTTAGATTAACCTTATTTTTCATTTATATTCTTCACTTTAATCTTTTCAAATACGTCCAAAGAATGTTGTGCTCAATTTTGGTATAAACAATCGGCACCATCTCTTTCGAAAGCATAAAAAATCTGGGTAAAATATTGAAAGATTAGAGTCGAAACCCTGTTTGAAACCATCGCCTTCGTAACCCCTAACCCCTTTCAAAAGCTTTAGGAAGTGTCTTAAACTTTATAAATAAAGTTCCTTCCGACTGCATTGATATCTTCAACACCATCGAAAGGCTATAAAATGGTAGCATGGTATTGACTAGGTCAAAACTCCTTCTTTTAAAACATTCTTCCTTAAGTATGAAACCCAGTCGAAAGCAATTATAAGTTAAAGGCGGACCTTTTGAAACCTCTTTGAATCCTCTTTCGAAATCAATTGCTCTGACACTGTCGAAGGCTTAGAACAAAACACAGGCAGGTGCTTTTCATATTAAAACAAACCAAGGTTTCACCCCTTCGAAAGCTATGCTTCCAACGCTCAACCTTCCGCCTATCTCCAATGCATAGCATACAATCATAGTGATACCTTGTGTATTGGTTTCGGCATAGTTGGTTTCGACAAAGATGAAGGCGTAAGCTACTATGTCGAAAGGCACTTTCCTGAGTAGGCGGAACCACTTTTCTAAGCAAAACCAAGTTTAATTATTGTTTGGTTAAACTTTTCTCTAACTAACCTGACACGTGTCAACACTAGATTGGTCGCCTTAACTTTTTCAAATTCTTTTTTATAAATAACTGCCACAAATCCAGACCTAAACCATGGTTAAGTTTATCAAACTAGCCTTTCCAATTTTTGTAGAGAAGTACCACTACTAAAATAATTTATTTTGCATAGAAAATCACTTTGAAAAAATCCTGAAAAATTCCAGAAATTCATTTCAATCATGTTATCTAACATATCAAAATTCTAGACCCAAATTCTCAATATATTTTCCAAAATAAATATAAACCCAAATAACCATATTTTTCTTTGAAAATTCATAATAATCTTTCATAGCTTGGAAAATTATCAAAATTGAAACCCAGCTCCAAAATCAGGCTTCTCCTACCATAAAATTTTCCCATGGCTTTACAACATCATTTAATCTCGGTTTTTAACTAAAATCGTGCTAAATCTTTTTTAAACAGCTTTTTTTAAATAAGATAAATCTTAAATCAAGCATACCATCATCTAATATATCATAAAAATGAATATATCCTTTATATCCAAAAATATATGATTTAAAACCAAAATAGAGATTGAATTAATATTCATCTTGCTCTTGATAAGGAGATTGGATTGAGATTAATTTCCCCTAAGCTTGAATCTCTAGCTTTAGTTTGAATCTCTTGATCTTCTTGATGGTCGGCCGTTCCTCTATATTTTATTTGTGTTTTACAATGACATGAATGGGAATTAAGAAGGTAGGAAAGAAATTTATATAAGGGTGGATGCTAGGGGCAGCAATTCCTAATATACCATTATGTGACTTAATTAACCAAAACCCAGTCTTAAGCCCATTAATTAGTTCATTAGGCACGACCTTAATTTATTAATTCAAGTCTAAATCCCCTTTTCACTTACATTTACATTATTCTATTTAATTTATCTAATTAAATCTCACGAATAGTGTTATCAAAAATTAGGGGTGACTAACTAAAAACCTATAAATCCTCAACCCTCAGCCTACTTAAATCAATTTTGAGCACCCGAGATTTTAAGGGGAAAAACATAAACTTCTAGTTAGACATAAAGCCAGGTATGAATAACACTATACATCTTGGTCATTCGATATTAAGTAAGACCACGTCGCTTAGCGAAACGGGTTTCCCCTCATTAATATCCTTTTAAAACATATCTTTTGCAAATCATAATCTTATAACCAAAATAGGTTAAAACTATAAAGCATTATCATGTAAACATACATATCAGGTAACAAATGGACTATCTGTCCGAACATTATAGTTCTGTTTGGCTAATTACTAACCTTTGGCTGATTCGGGCCTACCAGACAATATAAACAAATAATCTAACATCTGTTAGATACTCCTCTTCTAGATAGTCTGACCATAACTTATTTTCTCCAGGTCAACTAATCCTAATGGTTTTGCGGGCTCACTAATAACCTACCTCTGTACAAATTTATTCCTTTTTCTATGTAATATTATTTTAGTATTACCTGTGACAATGCATTACACACAGAAATTTTGGACTAAATTAGCTAGAGGCTAATAGCTAATGTACAGTGCGTGTGATGTGCATGTAGATGTGCATATTTTTACCACCATATTTAATTTATTTAAGTTAAATAAATGATCATATTGGGTATTTTAACTTGTTTAAATCAAAATTCAAATTATTTTCAAATCATTATTTATCTATCTTCATTTAGAGGCAAAATAGTCATTTTTGCGTGTTAATTAATTTGAGACAATTCACTTACACAATTTATTTTTATTTATAGGAAAATTGAAGGAAATTAGAAGAGGCTTAATGTATTCATGCATGCACACAAGAGAAGAAAGCAAATGAAGATGGAAATAATTCATTTCATGCATCATGGAGGACCCCACCTACCACTTACCATGATCCCCTCTTAAGAGCTAATATGCATAATTAAAGCTACATGCGCATTTAAATGGAGGATTATGCTAATGCTAATGATTACTTGGAGGTTATATTTCCTAAAAGGGTAGTTTGGGTAGTTTTCAAAAAATGGATTAGGGTTTAAAACTTGTATAAATAACCTTTATGTTTCATGTAAAGGTCTCTCTTCTCTTAGCCTCTTAATTTAGGAAAATAAATCAAAGCTCTTCTTTCTTTTTCATGGTTACTTAGCAATTTCTTTCATGTAATTTATTTTTTATGCAACTGTAATACATTGCCCTTTTCTTTTCTTGTTTACTTCGTTTCATGCTAGTAGTATAGTTTGATTTTAATGCAACTAGATTAGTTTTATTTCTTGTTCATTTAGCTCTTTTTCCTTTTCTTTTTGTTTCATGTTGCATGCTACTTGTGTTGATATGATAACACAAATAAGAAGCTAATCCCTTTAATTTAGAGGTAATGAAGCCTCTAATCATGTAACTTCAACCTTTTGATAATTATTGCTCTCTTTTGTGTTTAAATGAATGTTGATGTGATTTATTGTTTCATGTTGAATTTGATAGTCTATGTTGTTCATAATAAATAGGCTATGCTTAAACAATCACAAACAATAATTACATCTTCATTTACATATGATGATGGTAATGAAGTGAATGTTGAAATTAAAATTTGATGGTTTATATTTCTAATTTATAGTTAATAGACCATACTTAAAATAGATTTTGCTTTCAACGTTGTTGTAATATTTCATGAGAATTAAAAGTGGTTTAAATTTTGTGTTATAGTTTGATGGCTTATGTTGAGCTAACTAATTGCGTAAATGTGTCCTATTTATAATAAACATATCATTTAAATTATGACGATAAAAAATATATCATAATTTCATAATTTTTTGAACTATATGATCTAGAGAATGGAATTATCTCTAAATTGTTATTTAACTTTCATATTTTTATCTATTTTTCTTTTGCTAGTTTTTGTTAGTTTCTTACATTTTTAGCTTAACACTCTCTCGACTTTGGTATAATTTGATTGAATAGATATTTAGAATCAACAGTTCTTTGCGGATTGACTCTTACTCACTACGTACTACGATAGTACACCGTGCGCTTGCGGTTATTTTTATTTCAAAATTTGTCGACGGTTTTCTAATCCGATAGAAATTCCATCGTCAAACAAGTTTTTGGCGCCGTTACCGAGGAATTGATTTGAATTGAGTTTCTATTCTTTGAATTATATTGTTGTTTGATTTCACTGTGAGTTTGTTTTGTATGTTAATTTTGTATTTAAAAAAGAGTTTGTATTGTGTGTTCGTGCGATTTTTTTATGCATTTTGATTGTGTGTTTTTTTCCTCTAGTTTCATTTACATTTGCATATTAAAAAAACACATACACCACTACATTTGAAAAAAAAATTCATTTCATTTTTTTCAATTTACATTTCCATTTTCAATTACAATTTATAAATTCAATTTACAATTTTCACTGTCTACTTCCATTTCAGCATTTTCTACCTCTACGGTCTACTACCCAATGCAACTTCCTCTGACCACTGTCTACTGCCGCTACATCAAAGATCACCACAAACATTTACCACTATTCACTTTCAACTACATTACAATTCTACAAGATAGTCTCGCATCACCCCACCACTTCAACATCTAATAGTTCTTCCCTCTGCCGTTCTTGCTCCACAGTTGACCCATCCTATACAAGCACCACAACCCATTGTTATGCCTGTCACCTCCATGTTACATATCAAACAGCCTTGTAATACCATTTGCAAACATCCACTGACCCAACACTACAACTCTCCATAGTTCATCAACCTGCCGCTTCCACCTGAAACTGGCTATCAACAATACCCACAACAAAACAATGCACTGTACCCCATACAATCACCAAATTAACAAAACTGACAGCCATTACCCCATATTTTTTGCAACATAACCATACATTCCACTTGAATGTCATCAATCACCTAAATACGACTTGCACATCCCCTCCAAACTTCAACTGTCTCATCATCCATCCCACTTCGATTTTGTGCATATCAAAACCATTCAGCCACCATATACTTCTGCCTCAACATTCATATCGTAACAGTCCACTGCCTCAACTTCAATTCACTCCACAAGCATTCACTTCAACCCATCAAAAATTTCTGCCTTTCCATTTCACATTGCTCCACAACCATATCAGGCATACCATCCACTACCACTTAACGCTACAGCCTCATCAACATTACTTCTACTGACACACCAGCATATAATCCCAGCTTCCCACCAGCAAACCCCCTTCAAACAACTATTCTCTACTGCCACAACAACCATTCACCAACTTCCTTCGCCTACATCACTTGCCAAACTTCCAACTTCCCCGCAAACAAACTTCAACTCGAACTACAGTCACCTTCTGACCACAATAGTCCTCATCCACCAAAAACATCACATCTCTAATCAACATTACTTCTCCCATAACTACAAGCAAACTACGCCTCCTCCCAATTACTACAGCTCCACTGTCATACTCAACTACTGTTATATTTCTAGTGTACTAAAACAGATAGCACGCTACAATAAACTCGTCGCATAAGTTTATAACTCAGATTTCCACTACACTGGAATTCTGTAGTAATTATTATAACAATATGAATGTTGTAAATAAATTACAACAACAGCGTTATACTATTTTGAATAAATAGTATAACCAGAATAACGGATAGAATATAGAATATTGTATATAAATATACAATCAGACTAGAATTCTAACCTGATTATGTCTGAGGCTCTTCTTAACGATTTCCTTAAGAAATTTATTTCAAAATTCTCCCAAGATACAACATGTTGAATATGCGTTTTGCGCTTATATGATTTTTGTTTGATGATAATAAACATATATACATTCGTTTAAATGTATTTGTTAATATACTATTTTATTTTTCACAGATTAAATAAATATTTGCTGAATAAAATAAATAACACGGAATTTGAATTCAAACAAATATTTTATTCAAACAAATATTTATTACAATTTTGAATAGTATACAAATTCAAGCTCTCACTATTCACTATACAACTTTGATACAAATTCAATTACATCACTATTTTACATATCATCACCTCACTACATATCACTCACACTCGTATTTTTATCTTCAACTTCCTTCTAGTTTGAATCCAGCATCTGAGCAATCTGCAAAAATATTCACTAACGCAGTAAAATTGAAAAAGAAATATTTTTGCAACATAAAATAAAATATTTTTTTTTGAAAATAATTTTTGCCTCAGTTATTTGGGTTGTTCGTCATCATTTGAATTCATCATACACGAACAACTTGTGACATACACAGTGTATTACTGTATATGCCACAAGGCCGTGCACGCCGATATATATATATATACACACACACTTGATTGATTTACAGGGACAGGCGAGCACAGGTCAAACCCAAATAATAAACCGGGTTCAACTCACGTGCAATAACATTCAAAAATATGACTCAAACACAAGGTCAAACCCGAGTTTTTGAAACTGGATTCAACTCAAGTGAAATTTCAAAAAATCAACATAAACGGATGCAAAGACCAGAAATGCAACAGTGATATGCACAAATGCATTCAAAGTCAAAACCAGTTGCAACATGGATGTCACAAGCACTGACTGAAGTGAACAAACCAGAAGAAAACCAACTAAACCAACATGAACAAGCACCAGATATATGCATGCAAATTCGACAAGCAACTGAAGGCAAAAGGTCCAAAGTATCACACATACAAACAACAAAAACCAAGGCTATACATGTAAATGCATAAAACAGTGCAATCATGAAGACTGCAAGAACATGAACATAGGATCAACACATCCAAATGAAACACGTCAAAGAAACTAGTCTCGACCAAATTCAGTAAGGCAATGCACCAATACAAACTCCAATGACTCAAGCAACATGTCCAGGTACAACATGACAATGCTCAAAGACACAGTACACATGTATGCAGTGACACAATAATACACATGAAAACCAACAATTATGCAATAGTGAAAAACACAAGTCAGTGGTGAAGCAACAACAATGAAGCAGAGCCAAGATTACATGTACTCGAGGCAAATGCAACTGTGAAAACTGAAGTAAAAAAAAATGTGCATGAACACAGTGAAGACCACATAGGCAGTGTAACAGTGGTGATGCAGTGGCACATGACCATCGAGCAAGACCAGTGACATAAACACAGGAACCAATACGCAGTGAATCAAAGGAGAATGGAATGCAATGCAAACTCAGGTGGACAGTAAGACCATGGTTCAATGCAAATACATGCAACACTCAGATGAAACCAAAATAATCACGACTACAATGCAGACTCAAGTCACGTTCATGGTAAAACCGACCAAAGAAGAAGGCCAGAGACAAAGACTACAGGATGAACAACGATCATGCTACAGAAATGCATGTATGCAGCAGAAATAATAACAATGATTCACGGTAAAAATCGAAACATCTCAAAATTCAAAGTCAATGCAGAAAGTCAAAGTCGCAATTCACATGAAAACCGTGCGCATCAAGCAAATTGAACAAGTCACAATTTAAAACCGTGGTAGCCAAGCAATTTGAATTAGTCAGTGAGAATCTCAAGCATCAATACCAGATCGAACGATCAAAGCAATAATTTTGAAACAATCAGACGAACGGAATTCAAGGGTAACGAATCCTATAAAAGCCCCAAATCATCATCGGCATAAAGGTGTGAGTTCGAATAAAGAAGAACAAAGAGGAACAGAGCCAAAGCAAAATCGAACTCACCAAAGAGCGAAGCCATAGCCAAGTACAGATCAAATTTGCGCCAAGCTGAAGCCATAGCAAATTTTCACAGAAGAAAAAGCAAATTTGCAGAAGCCCTAATCAAATTGGAAGGAGGAACGGCCATCATAACATAAACGAAAACGAACGGGTTAAAGTATAAAAAGTGGGCCGGTCATGTTATTAGAGGCTTTAGTTTAATAATTAGGGTTATTGTGTTTTGTCTTTTAATTGTCGTTTTTATTTTTCGAGTCAAAAGAATTTGTAAATCACCACCTAGGGTTTAGGTAGTGTCAGATTGTCTAGTTAGAATTAGTTCAGTGAGCAGGGTGTGCGAGTTTGCAAAGTTCTATTGTAGGCGGGAGCAGAGTTTGCGAGTAAACGAAGCTCTATAGGCGGGAAGCAAAGTTTGCGAGTAAACGAAACTCTATAGGCGGGAGTAGGGTGTGCGAGTCTAGTAGAGTGTTTGTGAGCGGGAGCAAATGTTTGCGAGCAGGGTGTGCGAGTCTAGTAGAGTGTTTGTGAGCGGGAGCAAATGTCTGCGAGTCTAGTAGAGTGTTTGTAAGCGTGATACTGTTTAATTCTAATAGAAATCTGGGAATGCAGCAGTAGGCAGGGGTTGCCGAAGCTGGGTAAATTCTGTGTGTGATTTACTTTTTCAGCATATTTATTTCTGCGTTTTGTTTCTATGTTTATATTGTAAAATAAATTTGCTATAACCCTATTCACCCCCCCTCTAGGGTTAATCTAGATCCTACAAGTGGTATCAGAGCCCGGTATATTTTTTATTTAACTCTAGAGTCATGAGTCTACAAAATAATGCTTTTTCTGAGGAGCAATCTATTGCTAGGCCACCCATGTTTAACGGGAACGATTATGCTTATTGGAAAGTTAGGATGGGTATCTATCTTAGTTCTGTTGATTATGATGTTTGGGATATCATTGAAACTGGCTATAAACCTCCCACTATAATCGTTGGTGATACTGAGATTCCTAAACCTATGGATAGGTGGGATGCTAACGATAAGAAATTGAAAACGACAAATGCTAAAGCCATGAATGCTTTGATATGTGCTCTTGATAAAAATGAATTTAATAGAATTTCTCATTGTACAACAGCACAGGAAATATGGCATACTTTGGAGGTGACACACGAAGGAACTTCTCAAGTCAAGGAGTCTCGGCTAGCCCTATTCAGCAAAGAATACGAAAACTTTGTGATGGACAAAGGCGAGAGCATAAAGGATATGTTTGGACGCTTTTCAACCTTGGTATACAATGCTAGGGCGCTTGGGAAGGTATTCACTGAGGTAGAGCTTGTGAGAAAGATACTACGAGTCTTACCGATGAACTTTGAGGCAAAAGTCACAGCAATCCAAGAATCAAAAGATTTGAGTAAACTAAGCATGGAGGAGTTGATTGGCAACTTGATGACATATGAGCTTGAGTTAGAAGCAAAGGAAGAACGCAACAACTCCGAACCAAAGAAGAAGACGATTGCCTTAAAGAGCAAAGAAGAAAGCGATAAAGATGAAGAAGATCCAATTGAAGAGCTTGCAATGGCTGTCAATAATCTTAGAAAATGGTCGAGATTCAAGCCACGCAAGAAGAAAACAAGTTGTAATAGGCCAAAAGATTCCGAAAATTTCGATAATGAACTGACGTGTTATAACTGAAACAAGCCTGGCCACATCAAACCAAAATGCCCACTTCTCAAAGACAACAAAGGAAAGAAAAAGAAGGCTTTTGCAGCAACTTGGGAAGATGAAGAAGGAGAGGATGTTTCGGATAGCAGCTCGGAGGAGGCTAACTTGTGTCTTATGGCGAAATCAGATTCAGAAGCAAGCTCCGACGAATCTAATGAGGCAGGTGAGTATTCCTATAGAGATCTTGTTTTTATGTTTTTAGATCTTACTAAAACAATTGATAGTCTTGAATCTAAAATTGAAAAACTAAAATCTGATAGGAGAAAATTTGCTCGTGAAAATTTTAGGTTAAAAACTGAACTTGAAAATATTCAAAACCTAGAATGTAAAAAATGTAAGATTTTAGATTCAGAAGTATCAAAAATTAGGAATAACTTTGAGAGTCTTGAAAAAGAAAACTTGAATCTTAAGGAAAACATTGACACTAGGAAAAAGGATTTTATAAATCGATGCACCTCACTTGTCACTGAAAACTCAACATTAAAAACCAAAGTCCAAAATCTTGAGAAATCCCTGAATAACTTTTCAAAAGGAGAAAAATCATTCAAAATGTTATTGGGAAATCAAATTTTTGCTAACAATAGAAAAGGACTAGGTTTTGGAAAAGCACAAGATGATGATAAAGGTAAAAGTGTTGCTCGATCTGAAATAATTGGACATCATAGTCATAGGAACACAAAATTTAATCAAGTCAATTTAATGTGCTCGATTTGCAGAAAATTTGGACATAATCAAAATAATTGTTGGTATAGACCCAAACATGTAAAAACTATACCGATTTGGGTTCCAAAAGGCACAAATATAAAATCTTTGAAAGTCAAACAAATTTGGGTGCCAAAAGGAACATATATAAATAGTTTTGGGTCTCCAAAAACATATTTTTCATATTCTGCCACTAACAACAATGGACCTATAAAAACAAATAGGTCACATAAATCTTTTATCGTGTAGGTGTGGTGGCAGGCTAAGGAACAACAACAGTGTTTTCTGGATTTTGGCTGTTCCAGAAACACAACTGGCGACAAAGCAAAGTTCCTTAGCCTAGTTCAAAGGTGATAGAATCACAATGAGCAATCATGAAAAATTATCGTAAAGGTAAAACAGGTAAAAAAAAAAATATTTAATGTGATTGTCTGCACCATACTCTAAATTAAAATCAGCCAATATTGAGATAAACAAAAGATGATGATTTTGATTCTGATTTTTTTTTCAAAATTGTTGGCCAATTATGCTTTTATGCCAAAAACACTACAATCCTTGAAATACTTTATATCGATTAATTTGGATTGCTGGTGGTGCTTTTATTGATTGACGATAATATTTTTGGCTAAATCTATATTCACGGTTTCTTCTTTTTACATGGCTTCAACTTAAAATCCTAAGGAATTCTATTTAAGAAAAAATTTGTAAAAAGGATTTTAAGAAATTTTTTGACTTGTTCTTATTTATGACATTGTTTTGTGCTTAATTGATGACCAATCAGATTTTCAACTTTGAACCAATCCATATAAATTTGTTCGGTCAAATGATGGTTACTCATGCTACACGTAGATATATTGGTTTTGATATTTTGGTCTGTTAACGCTAAAATTTGAACGTTAACACCCCGGTGTATGAAGTGTAATTGTGAAAGCACCACCCGATGATTTGGGAGCAGAGTATAAGCAGAAAATCACAGAAAAAACAGTGAATAACAACGATTTTATAGTGGTTCGGCTCAAGGCAAGCCTACGTCCACTTTGAATATCTTTATTGACGATTTGATTACAAGTCGATGCAGTTACACTTTGATTACAACACACTTCGAGTTACAAGTGACTTAGAACAAGTAGCCTAAACTTCAATGTCGATCAAAATCTTTGAACTCATGTTGGACATGTATGATTTCTTCGTGAAGTTCCTTGAGGCGTTCTTTGCATCTCAAAAGCTTTAAGTGTTGAAGTAGTTCGGAATGCAGCAGAGTAACGGCGCTTGAAATGATTAGCCAAAAGGTCCCTTGAATGTTGGAGATGGCCATGTATTTATAGGAGTTTTCAGCCCTGAGTCGTGAGTCGTGTTCGACTCATACTTGACTCGTGGTCGAGTCAAATTAGGTCATGGCCGACTCATCGAACCAAGCCCTTGGTTTCTCCATGGCCCATTCCTTTGCTGGATTTTAAGCTAAGTCCTGAGTCGCTTACGAGTCAATCCTCATTGGCATAGGCACTGTGGCAATGGACTACGACTCAATGGCTTTAAGTCGTGGACGAGTCATTCTGAGTCATGAGTCGTTAAGTCGTTAATGACTTATCAGGTAGCGGTATATAGGTGAAGCGACTTAGGGACTTATCTTCTTAGGTCGTCAATCCTCTTAAGTCGTTTCTTATGATGAGTCGTGGACTTGTTGAGTCGCTGAGGCGATAGTCTTGATGAGTCGGTAATGCACTAAGTCGGCCTGCCTTGTGAACCGTTAACCCCTTGAGTCGTCCTATCCCTCTAAGTTGCCTTGAGCCTTAACTCGTCAGCTAACTGAGTCGCTACCAGTTGAGTCGGTAATGCACTGAGTCGGCCTGCCGTGTGAACCGTTAACCCCTTGAGTCGTCCTATCCCTCTAAGTTGCCTTGAGCCTTAACTCGTCAGCTAACTGAGTCGCTACCAGTTGAGTCGGTACCTACCTTAAGTAGATGAGTCGGTCTAGTCCTTAAGTAGATGAGTCGTTGAGTAAAACGAGGTTAACACTTGCCCCTCGAAGTACACGCCTAAGTCGTAGGTCGTGTGCTTCGACTCATCCTGTCTCGTGCGCCGATTCAACTTTCACTGCTCACATCTATAAAGGACTTGAGTCGTCACTCTTACCTCCTTCTTCTCATTACCTATCTCTTAAGTCGCATCTGCCATTAATACTTCTCTGAACCTTCGAAGGCGTTTTCGAGTTAATCTGTCGACGACTTATCCTTGCTATTACATTGTGTAAGTGAATTCAATATTTATCCAACCATGTTTGCTGCTAAATCGTGAATCCCCATCCTCTGATTCTAATCCAACGTCATGCGTCGCGTTGCATTCTCGAGCCAAGCTGCGATTGATTTCCAATCGTCATTAGCTATGTTGTTGCGGCTTACGAGAGCTCAGTTACGTGTTGGATGTACGATGGACCTGAGACGATTCGAATCTGTCTTGGGCGATTTGTTGGTGCAGAGAAATAATAGGTTTTACTGAGAAAGTGGTGGATTTCGTTGTATAGGCGATAACGGGTTAAGGGTTAGATGGCTAACGGGTTAGGAGTTGGAAGGCGTATTGGCCGAAGAGGATGGAACGTTGCTTCGGATGCAACTCAGCAATTTTGGACGACCCAATAACCTCCACGAGTTAACTCTGGACCGACCTACCAATTCTAGCGACACAAGTCTTGAGTCGTGGCCGAGACAAGACTTGGAGAATTTCACACTGCCTCGAACTAAAATCTTTTCCCATTACTATGCCTTACGACTTAGAGAACCAGTGACTCAAGGTATCAATGTCTTGGAGCACAAACAACCTAGCTTAACTTGCTTCATAACCTTTAAAACGTGGACGAGTTATCACATTGTACTGCTTTGAAGCATAATTCTGACTCGATCTTTGACTTGAATTGCTGAAATAAACTGCCTGAATATTGAATTGTTTGGACTTTAACCTGCTAAACTTTGTTGCATATTTTAGTTTTACAGATTGCTTCAATTTGCAAGTATACAACCTGTTTAATACAACAATCACAGAAGATTGGGATGAATATACTGCCATTGATTGCCCACATCTAATGACAGATTAGTCAATAGAAGATAATTAATTTAAATGGATTGCGTGAATGAAGTACTTTAAACCAACGAATCCAAGTAGAGTGCTAAAGCAATGTTGAAATAGTCAACTGAAATTGACCGGTTTGCACTAACACTATACCTGAAACTTTAAATTAACATGTCCTGAAATTTAGTAATTGATCAATTGCCAACTAGCTTAACTTCAGTTATATTTACTTGTTTATCTTCATTAGTTCTGCACAACACTTCACACTTTTAGGAAACGTGCACCTTCGCATTTGAACATCCAGTTGCTTGTGTAGAATGACTTCTCAACAAGAAAAACCGATGGGCCAGGCTGAAGATGTCTTCCCAATAGCTAACCCATTGGATAACCCTCCGGAGAGAACTTCCACAACTCTGAATCAGCGGGTGTTTAACCAGTTGCGCATCCAGTTTGGCATTGCCGAAGCTGATGCCTTATTGCCGGGGCCAAATGATACTGCAGATAGGCCCCCTCTTGGCTTTATTGCTGTCAATCGCCAAATGTGCTTGAGCGGTGCCATCCCACCTTTCAATGACTTCCTTCAGCAGTTCCTGTTTCGGTTATCTATCTCTACATTCCAATTGCACCCCAACGGCCATGCCATTCTGATGGGGTTATGTGTGCTATTTAGGAGAGTTTTGGACCGATTACCGAGCTTTGGGGAAATCTGCTACTTCTGCTCATTCACAAGAATTAAAGATCATCCCTCTATCGTAGTTATAAGGAGTGCTCGAAACCGCAAACTCATCACTGATCTTCCTGAAAGCGTTCATGGATTTCTAAATCAGTTTTTCTTTGTTCGCTGTCCTCCAGGGTTTTATGCCATCTGGAGAGTAGGAAGTAAGATTTCCTGTTTTTATTTCTCCATTCTTGAGCTTTTCGAAATCTGAGTTCTAAATGCTAACTTCGCTTCTTTTTTTCTGTTTTAGCACTTCCTCCTCCCTCTAGAGATCCATGCTATAAGCAAATTTTTGAAAGACTGAATGTCGTGGCGGCAGAAGAGAGGAGTATAAAGTTTTTGTTAAATGATGAATTTTTACATCAATTTGGACTCCTTCACCCTTCTCGTTCCACTCAGCTTTGTGAAGTTTCCGATTCTCCAGCAGAGGCTGAAAAGCTTATGCCAAAAGATCCCTCCACTGAAACTTTACTGGTGAAGTGACCACTCTCACTGATGTTGCGGGGCCGTCTAGCAATTTGACACTTGCCCCAGTTATCGAAGAGGAAGAACCTCCACGATCTTTCGGGAGATCTGCTGACGAAGGAGTTGAGAAAGCAAGTCCCAAAAAGCATGATGGTGATGATGTTTTTGAGGGGTTGAGCGACCTAATTGTGACTTCACAAGAACTTTTTAAAGATGATGTTTCCAAAACTATCTCTTCTGTAATCGAGGCGACATCTTCTCTACAACAAATGTCAACTCCTCCTACTCAAATTATCACCACCTCTACTCCACATAGTGGTCTGTAGCTTGATGCGTGTAGTTTACACATTACACAACACTTAGGATTTTTCAGCACTTGTTTGTGTTTGACTTCTTTTCTCTAAAGGCTTTTAAGACTTGTCTTTTTGCCTTTCAGATCCTTCAATGGGGCGTAGCGGCAGCGGCTCTTACTATAAAGACTTTCAGCGCTGTGGAGGGCGTGGCAACTATGATTATAGACGCTACCTTACTGGTCCCAGAGAAACCGATGAGCAGAGAGCTGCTCGAAAAGCTAGAGAGAGGAGAGAATATGAAGAGCGTCATGAGAGGATAGATGTGCGACATGAGTCTTCCTCAAGAGGCGATGATTCTCACAAACGTAAAACACATGATGGTCGGGGGAAGAGCCACATTGTTGAGGACCCGAGCAAGCGGGCCAAACCTAGTGAGAAACACGCATCTGCAATATCTGAAAAGTTTGACGCTCCCATCTCTATCGACATTCCTTCCAAATCCCCTGCTCTTGAAGGAAGCGCTATTCAAACACTTCTTAATAGGCCTTCATATCGTGTTGAAAGGGGCCCACCGACCCTACAGAGTCGATTCCCGAATTGGTGCTTAAAGGGGGTTCGCTTTGATCTTGATTTAGTTCCCATCGATAAAGAAGCCATGTACCAAAATCTTGATGCCGTCAGACTCGATATTGAAAGAATGTCTGAATGGCAAAAGCTTGTTGATGAACTCCAAAGGGTCAATCGGGCCAATATCGAGGCGATGCTAACTATGGAGAACGATAAGTCGGAATGGCAGAAGATTCTTGACCAGCACAACATCGAGATGAAAAACATAACCGAGTATAACGAGAAACTTGAAGCTGAAGTCAAGCAGCTTAAAGACGATCTTACCACCTCTTCTAACACTTACACTCAAAGAGAAGAGGTGCTACAAAAACAAGTGCGGGATGCACATGCTGGCCAAAGAGATGCCGAAGCTAAAGTTGAGAGGCTAGAAGAGGTTGTAGAGAATTACCGCACTGATGTCGCTCAGTTGCGGAGTAAAATGAGCGCCCAAGACATGGAGATTGAAGCGTTAAAAGCTCAACTTGCTAAAACTGAAAAAGAACGAGATGAGGCCATGGCTGGTAAAATCGCAGCTGAAGAATCTATTCAAACCATGGAAGCCAACGTCAGTTCAAATCTATTCGACTTTTACTTGCACAGCGTTTTAGGGCATGGAAGTCTCTCTTTTCTTGGTCCTAAATACGAAATCACCTTGGCTGAAGTGTGGGAAGCTGCTCTCGACATGTTCAAAGGCGCCGGGTATACCGAGGAAGAGCTTGAGGCGCGCTACCTAGATGAGGAAACTCGCGCTGCTCTTGCGAAGGGAAAAGAGCAACTCGCCAGAGTGCGGACTGGGATGGCGGAAGGGGAACGTTCTGAAAAAGAATTACCACCTACTACCTCTGAATGTCCTTTAGTTTCTCATGGAGTTGACATCACAGGTTCCAGTGCTCATTCCCCGCCTCCTACAAGAACCGAGGTAATTACCCCTACTGATGATGAGGCTTTGGAGGATATTGGAGCTCAAAATTATGAGATTGAACTAACGAAGCAAATATCTTCAGGTAATTTTGACATTGGTCCGATTCAGGTGGATTGCCTGCTTGCTCCTCAAAAGTTTGATGAGCTTCTCGATTACTTCTTGAATCTTGACGAACCCATATCTCCCTTCTTTTGGGGAGATACTAATATTTTTAATTTCTCTTCTTCTGCAGTTGAAACACCAAGTGCTGCGCAAACTTCGCCTCCTCCGGTTATCCCTCCTCCGTCTCTTCAGCTGGCTTTTCCTTCTGCTTCACAGCCCGGGTCACAAGAGGAGCAAATAGAGGCTCTTCATGGCTTAGATGACCCTATCGCTTCGCAAGAGCAGAAAGACGAGGGACTTGAGGGAGGTGAGATATCTCCGGAGCGGACTCCTTCTGATGACATAATTTTGTCTGCTCTTGTTACTCCAGGGAGTGAGTCTTCTTTGAAGAGGAGAAAGAAGCACGGAACATCGAAGAGGAGGGAGAAGAAAATCATTGCTACTGAAGAGGAACCGGAAGTTGCACCAGTTGCACCTCCCTCCCCTTCTTCCCTTATGCCTACAGACCGACCTGAAAAGCTAACCATTCGGCCGGGTAAAGGGTCCAAAGGTGGCAAGAAGAAATGAAGATTCCAGCTTTTAGCGTCTTGTCTTTTGCATGTACTGGTCGAGAATTGTGCGGGTACCGGCCCCTGCTTTTTATTTTGAAACTTGTATCTGCAATACAATTGAATAAAATGATCCTTTATTTGTACAGACTCCTGTTTGAATTTGAGAATGCATTTATTATTCATTTTTGCACAAGTTTATTTATATGATATTGCAGCGGGCTTATGGCATGTTGTTTGAGTATTACTTTTGCCGATGTGGCTATACCATATTGTATGTAATTATACCATGTTGCCCCCATACCATAAGCTCGCTGCAATATTTTATACTTCAAGGGGACTTACACTCTTATTTTCTAAAGAATAATTACTTCATTCTTGAAGAAATTTTTCGTAGAGTACAACTCCCTTCATATAAGTTTTTACGCTTTGTCCTTCGAAGAAATCACTTTTTTCTTTTACTTATGTACACATTTTACCAAGTGAATTCTTCTATGAGGTAAAGCGGGCCTCTGAAGGATACTTTAACTCTTTTTTTTTAAAAACATAGAAAGTTGTACCTCTGAGGAGGGATTTTTCACGTTTCAACACTTGGAAGTTTTATTTCAATATTGGTGAAACGTGTACCTCCAAAGAGTTGTGCCTCTGAAGAAAGCCTTTTCACGTTTCAACACTTGGAAGTTTTATTTCAATCTCGGTGAAACGTGGGCCTCCGAAGAGGTCTTTATTTTGTTTGCATTTCAACTCTGGTGAAGTGAAATTCCGAAGAGCGGCTATTACACTTCAACTCCTGGTGAAATGTGCCTCCGAAGACGTCTTTATTTTGTTTGCATTTCAACTCTGGTGAAGTGAAATTCCGAAGAGCGGCTATTACACTTCAACTCCTGGTGAAATGTGCCTCCGAAGAGGTCTTTATTTTGTTTGCATTTCAACTCTGGTGAAGTGGAATTCCGAAGAGCGGTTGTAACACTTCTACTCCTGGTGAAATGGGCCTCCGAAGAGGGCTTTTATTTTGTTTTACATTTCAACTCTGGTGAAGTGAAATTCCGAAGAGCGGTTGTAACACTTCAACTCCTGGTGAAATGGGCCTCCGAAGAGGGCTTTTATTTTGTTTTACATTTCAACTCTGGTGAAGTGAAATTCCGAAGAGCGGTTATAACACTTCAACTCCTGGTGAAATGGGCCTCCGAAGAGGGCTTTTATTTTGTTTTACATTTCAACTCTGGTGAAGTGAAATTCCGAAGAGCGGTTGTAACACTTCAACTCCTGGTGAAATGGGCCTCCGAAGAGGGCCTTTATTTTGTTTTACATTTCAACTCTGGTGAAGTGAAACTCCGAAGAGCGGTTGTAACACTTCAACTCCTGGTGAAATGGGCCTCCGAAGATTGCTTGGAAGTTACTCTCTCATGGTTGGAGGGTCATGACTCCTCCAATCTTTTTTGGTTGAGTAGAGAACTTTCTTTTTTTTTACGGCATATGCTTCGTTAGAGGTCTTTATCCTCCGAAGAGTTGTGCTTCCGAAGAGGACTTTAGTTGTTCCTTGTCCACTTGCTTACGCCTTTTCAGTGATCCTCTATTTTTTTTTTTTTTTAAGCTTGCACTCCCTTCTCTTACAAGTAGCTTGTTTAATCCAAAGAAGTGTACTTCATTGCTAGGCC
This sequence comes from Allium cepa, assembly GCA_030765085.1. NCBI lineage: Eukaryota > Viridiplantae > Streptophyta > Magnoliopsida > Asparagales > Amaryllidaceae > Allium > Allium cepa. Next base: position 518,652,244 of record CM060941.1, read on the forward strand.
AGTTCACGAGAACGGACATAAGCTTCTTAATTGGATGTTTGTTTGTTCAAACTTCTCAATTTATTAGCTAAGGCCCGTTTTCGGCGAAATCATTGACCGTTCAATTGAAGCACTTCTTATCTAGGATTTAAGCTCGGGAATTTTGCGACTTGGAATTTGTTTGTTGAATGATAACAAGAATCACTTGGTCTTGTAATGTGCAAGTTTTGTTTTCGTTGCCTGCAAAAATTTAAATCGACATTTCAGTAATACATTCAATGTACTTTTCATATCGAAAATAAAGCAAACATGTAATAATGATAAGGAACACAAGATTTATAGTGGTTCGGCCAAGAATTTGGGCCTACATCCACTTTATAGTCTTTCATTATTCACTTGCATCGGTTTTACAATCGCTTTCAATTACAGGAATCATACATTCATAATTCTTTTTACAATATTTCAACAAAGCTATCAAGTAAAGTATGGACGCAAGTGATTGCTGTTCCAAGCTCTTGGAATTCGATCTCCTTCGACAGTAGTGAGTTTGAATGTGTCGTCCAGAAGTTTTGACCTATGACATATGGTCCTTCCCAATTTGGCCCAAACACACTTGTCGCTGTCATAATTCTCTTTAGGACTAGATCTCCAATTTCAAAGCTGCGTTGGCGAACTTTGGAATTGAAATGTCTGGCTATCCTTTGCTGATGAGATGCGATTATGAGCTCAGCCTCTTCTCTTTTTTCATCAAGGAGATCTAGTGCCTCAAGCTGTAGTTTCTCATTCTCCGCTTGATTGAAATGGATTCTTCTATGTGAAGGGACCTCTGTTTCTACCGGAATCATTGCCTCTGATCCGTATGCCAATGAAAACGGAGTATGCCCAGTCGCAGTTTTGTGGGTAGTTCTGTATGCCCATAATGCTAGCGGTAGCTTATCGACCCAACCACTTTTTGCTCTTTCAAGTTGCTTCTTGATGGTTGACTTGATAATTTTATTTACTGCTTCCACTTGCCCGTTTGCCTGCGGATGGGCTACTGCTGAAAAGCTTTTTCGGATTTTGAATCGTTTGCAAAAATCTTGGAATTCTTCACTTTCGAACTGAGTACCATTGTCTGTAATTATTTTTTGAGGCATACTGTATCTGCAAATGATACTTTTAGTCACAAAACTTATCATCTTTTTTGAGGTGATAGTAGCCAGTGGTTCAGCTTCTGCCCACTTAGTAAAATAATCTACAGCAACAATGGCATACTTAATTCCAGATTTGGCAGTTGGTAACGGTCCTACAAGGTCTATCCCCCATATTGCAAACGGCCATGGACTGACCATCTGTGTGAGTTCAGTGGAAGGAGCTCTAGGGATTTTGGCGAATCTTTGGCATCTGTTACATTTTCGGGAATAGTCTGCTGCATCTCGATTAATTTCTGGCCAAAAATATCCGTATCGGAGAATCTTTTTTGCTAAATTTTGACCACCTAAATGATCACCACATTCTCCCCCATGCACCTCAGCTAGGATTGTTTTGGACTCTTCCCTGGATACACATCGAAGTAACGGCATTGAGAATCCCCGTCTGTATAACTGGCCATCCTGGACTATATAGCGAGAGGCTTTCCTCAGTAGCTTCTTTCGTTCTTTTGAATTTTCCGGTAAAGATCCATTGACCAGATATTCTGTTATTGGAGTCATCCATGATTCTTGCTCTTGCGACACGCTCATGATCCAATCAATATCCATCTCATCAATGCTCGGAGTCGACAGGACCTCCACTGGAGTTAACCCCAGAAATTGAGCTTCGCCTGTGCTAGAGTACTTTGCGAGAGAATCTGCTTTCATGTTTTCTTCTCGAGGAATGTGACTTATCATGTAATGATCGAAATCACCCAGGAGTTCCCAAGCCTTTGACAAGTAGGCGGGCAGATTCCCCCCTTTTGCTTGGAATTCCTTTTTGACTTGGCATACAATGAGCTGAGAATCACTGAAGATCTGTAACGCTCGGATGTTTAGTTCTTTAGCAATCCTTAAGCCAGCGATAAGGGCTTCGTATTCTGCTTCATTGTTTGTTGAAGGAAATTCCAATCTTAGTGCATAGCACAATGATCGACCTTCAGGGGTCTCAAGTACAACTCCGGCTCCAGAACAGTAGTCGTTTCTCGCGCCATCGACATATAACTTCCATTGGATTGGGGAATCGTCTATCGTTTCCTCCTCACTGTTACCCTTATCTGTGAATTCTGCGATGAAATCCGCTAAAGCTTGTCCATTGATCGCTTTTCGGGGATGATAAGTGATGTCATATTGACTGAGTTCAATATTCCACTTTAGAAGACGACCCGAAGCCTCAGGGCGAAACAGGACTTGCTTTAAAGGTTGATCAGTGAGGACTCTGATAGGATGAGCTTGGAAATATTGCCTCAACTTCCTAGATGCAATTAGTAGGCAATAGGCGAGTTTTTCAAACTTAGAGTAATTCATCTCTGCCCCAGTGAGTCTTTTGCTGATATAGTAAACTGGATGTTGAATCCTCTTGTCTTCTCGTATCAGCGCTGCACTTAAAGCATGAGATGATACTGCCAAGTATATAAGAAGATCCTCGCCATCGCCAGGCCTAGAAAGTATTGGAGGCGTTTCCATATGGCGAATCAATTCATCAAAGGCTTTTTGGCATTCGGGAGTCCAATCGAAGTTTTTCTTTCCTTTCTTTAGGGCGTCAAAGAATGGGATGCATTTATCTGTGGCTTTGGAAATGAACCGACTCAAGGCGGCGACTTTTTCATTGAGACTTTGCAATTCCTTCTTTGTTCTAGGAGCTTTGACTTCCTTTAAGGAAGTAATTTGAGCTGGACTAGCCTCAATGCCCCTAGCGCTCACGATGAAACCTAAAAACTTGCCGGATTCCACTCCAAATGAACATTTTAAAGGATTGAGCTTCGTTCCGTATTTTCGGAGGACTGCGAACATGTCTGCTAAGTGTTCTATGTGATCCACTGCTTTCTTAGACTTTACTAACATGTCATCGACGTAGACTTCCATAGTCTTGCCCAATTGCGGTTTGAACATAGCATTAACAAGTCTTTGGTATGTTGCCCCTGCATTCTTCAGCCCGAAGCGCATAACTCTGTAGCAGTAAAGACCAACGTCGGTGATAAAGCTCGTGTCCTCCTGATCTGGCTCATGCATCATGATCTGGTTATATCCGGAGTAGGCATCCATAAAAGATAACAATTCGTGTCCCGCTGTTCCGTCTACCAGTTGATCGATCCTGGGTAAAGGGAAGCAGTCTTTGGGGCAGGCCTTGTTTAGATCTGAAAAATCGATGCATACTCTCCATTTTCCGTTGGCTTTCTTAACCAGCACTGGATTTGAAACCCAATTCGGATAGGTATATTCTTTGATAAAATTATTCTCCATGAGCCGATCCACTTCTTCTTTTAACGCCGCCGACCTTTCTAGACCTTGAGTTCTCCTTTTCTGCTTCACAGGTGTAAATTTTGAATCAATATTTAGAGCGTGTACTGCAACATCTGGGGATATTCCGAACATATCGGCATGAGTCCAAGCAAAAACATCCAAATTTGCCTTTAAAAAAGATATTAAGATATTCTGAATTGACACATTAAGTTGTGAACCCACATTCAACACCTTGTTTGGGTCCTTTGGGTCAACAGGTATTGGTATTGTCGTTTCCACTGGTACCACTCTATTCTCCCCTGCACTGACTTTTCTAGGATCCATTTCTTTCCTTCCTCCGCTGTGCTCGCCAGTGCAGGGTCCGCCCTGTAATTGCTACAAGGCTGGTTCTTTGATGCGGACTGGGGCTGCCGCATCCTTTCCCATTTCTCTTTTTCTGGTTTCTCGTAGCTCTGTTAGATAACATTCCCGCCCCGCATTTTGATCCCCTTTTATGACTCCCACTCCATTATCTGTGGGAAATTTAATGGTGAGGCACCATGGGGCTAGAACAACTTTGAATGCTGCGAGAGTTGGACGGCCAAGGAAAGCATTATAAGCATAAAATTCGTCGACAATCACAAAAGTTCGCTTGCGGACCACTTTTCTCTCTCCTTCTCCAAGTTCCACAAACAAATCAATGGTTCCTATCGGCTGTTTTGGCTCCCCAGTGAAGCCAGCGATTTTCTGCGATGAAGCTTGCACATCAGCCATAGGGATCTTCATTTGGTCGAATGTTTTCTTGAAGAGGATATTGCAGGATGCGCCACAATCAATGAGAACTCTTCTGACAATAGCTGGCCCGATACCAGCTGAGATGACTAAGGGATCCAAAGTAGGAGCTTCAATACCTGCGGAATCCCTGGCCCTAAATACAATATCATCATTGAAAGTTCTTTGTTGCTTCAGGGGCATAGCACCTTCCAAAACGAATACATCTTCCTCGGTCGGTACATATTTCAAAGCTCGGGTATACCTTTCCATCTCACCCCAGCTCCTGCCTGCTGGGTGAGGTCCTCCCGTAATGACATTGATAACAGGCCTTCCGGATTCATGCCCTGCAGTCTTTTCACCTGTCCTGGGTTGATGAGCAGGAGCTCGTTGCCCCTGACTGGTCGAAGCGGGATTGCTGCTATTCTTTTCCACAAATTGCTGCAGCTTGTTTTCCCTTATCAATTCTTCAATCAAAATTTTCAATTGGCGGCATTCATCGGTATCATGACCGGGTTGATTATGGAAGCGGCAAAACTTTCCGCTTTGTACTGCTTTTTTCCCGGTTCTCAGAACGGGAGGTTTAGGATAATCAACAGAATCTTTAGTGGCAAGGTATATATGCTCCGGCGTATCTGATAAAGGAGTATATTCCGATGGTTTGAAGGAACGAGGCTTCTTTAGATTTTTCTGTTTCTTTCCATCGTTATTCTCCCTTTTCTGTCCTACAGATTCACTCTTGCGTGGAGCAGCAATGTTATCTTCAGCTTTTTCTAACACTGCCTTTACCAGTACAGGACGGCTTTCCAGGCGTATGAACTCATCTGCTTTCTTGTAGAATTTTTCAAGGGAATTTGGTTCCTTCATGTTAAGCCATTTTCCAAATTCGCTCGACTTGTCGATGGCCCTCATCAGATAAGTCAAGATCATCCGTGGTTCTGCATTGTCTACCTCGGCCAGCGCTATATTAAAGCGATTCAAGAAAGATCTGATAGTTTCACCCGGATTCTGCTCTAAACTTGACAACGACATAATATCTTTGGCTTTTGAAGCGTATAGTCTGAACTGCTCCTTGAATTTCCGGGTTAAGTCAGAAAACTAATCGATAGACCGGACTGGTAGCTTGGTGAACCAAAGCAGAGCTACACCTTCCAGGTATACAGGAAAATATCGGTACTTTATTTCATCATAAGCTCTGGCACCTGTCACATGCCAATCATACTTATACAAGAATTCGTTCGGATCACTTGTTCCTTTGTAAGCTGGGATAGTTGGAGGGACGAACTTCCTTGGGAACTCAGCCTTTAAGATTCTTTCGGTAAACGGGGTTTTACTTGGAGCAAAACCCCATTCCTTCTCATCTTCATTCCTTTGCATGCTTTCCTTCATGATTTGTCGAACCATTTCAGAAAGATATCCCTCATCATTTCGAGCTCTAGATCCACCAATTTCAGGAAATGTCTGCTCAAAGGGGCTGGCAGCCCTCTCAGGAATGTTTCTTTCTTCATCCTCATGAATGTTGCCAGCAAAGTTCCTTTCATTACCCATTGGTTGACGGTTTACCCCAAGCAAGTCATTCAACTTATTCAAAATTAGGGCATTTTGGGCGTTCTGAGCTTCCAATTGTGCACTTTGGGCATTTATCTGCTGGTTCAGCCCCAAGATTACAGCATCCAACTCCACTTTTGTAACCCCAACAGGTGGAGTGGCTTGATTAGGTACTGGGGAAGCGGAGGTTCCCTCTGGAGCATTTCCAGATCTAACAGATCTACTCTTTCTCCCCGGAGCCATGATTTCGGATAAACTTCTAGTCTTCAGAGAGATTACTTCAGCAAACTTTCGTGGAACAATGATGACGATTTGCCTGAGTTCGGTTCTCAGTGAAAGCACCAAAAATGTTAACGCTAAAATTTGAACGTTAACACCCCGGTGTATGAAGTGTAGTTGTGAAAGCACCACCCGATGATTCGGGAGCAGAGTATAAGCAGAAAATCACAGAAAAAACAGTGAATAACAACGATTTTATAGTGGTTCGGCTCAAGGCAAGCCTACGTCCACTTTGGATATCTTTATTGACGATTTGATTACAAGTCGATGCAGTTACACTTTGATTACAACACACTTCGAGTTACAAGTGACTTAGAACAAGTAGCCTAAACTTCAATGTCGATCAAAATCTTTGAACTCATGTTGGACATGTATGATTTCTTCGTGAAGTTCCTTGAGGCGTTCTTTGCATCTCAAAAGCTTTAAGTGTTGAAGTAGTTCGGAATGCAGCAGAGTAACGGCGCTTGAAATGATTGGCCAAAAGGTCCCTTGAATGTTGGAGATGGCCATGTATTTATAGGAGTTTTCAGCCCTGAGTCGTGAGTCGTGTTCGACTCATACTTGACTCGTGGTCGAGTCAAATTAGGTCATGGCCGACTCATCGAACCAAGCCCTTGGTTTCTCCATGGCCCATTCCTTTGCTGGATTTTAAGCTAAGTCCTGAGTCGCATACGAGTCAATCCTCATTGGCATAGGCACTGTGGCAATGGACTACGACTCAATGGCTTTAAGTCGTGGACGAGTCATTCTGAGTCATGAGTCGTTAAGTCGTTAACGACTTATCAGGTAGCGGTATATAGGTGAAGCGACTTAGGGACTTATCTTCTTAGGTCGTCAATCCTCTTGAGTCGTTTCTTATGATGAGTCGTGGACTTGTTGAGTCGCTGAGGCGATAGTCTTGATGAGTCGGTAATGCACTGAGTCGGCCTGCCTTGTGAACCGTTAACCCCTTGAGTCGTCCTATCCCTCTAAGTTGCCTTGAGCCTTAACTCGTCAGCTAACTGAGTCGCTACCAGTTGAGTCGGTAATGCACTGAGTCGGCCTGCCTTGTGAACCGTTAACCCCTTGAGTCGTCCTATCCCTCTAAGTTGCCTTGAGCCTTAACTCGTCAGCTAACTGAGTCGCTACCAGCTGAGTCGGTACCTTCCTTAAGTAGATGAGTCGGTCTAGTCCTTAAGTAGATGAGTCGTTGAGTAAAACGAGGTTAACATGGTCACTGCTTGTAAATTTGCACGATTTCAAATTCATGTGAAAAAGGATTTTAAGAAATTGTTGAAACTTCAAGAAATTGTTTTTGAAATAATTATGATGTTGATTGACTGTTGATTACTCATGAATATAATTGTTTATCCTATGGTTTCTGAAATTAACACCATGATATTTGTTTGAGTGTTAACACGACTTCAATTCAAATTCAAAAGAATGATGTTAAGTTTGAAATTCTTGGTGCACACTTCATGGTTTGATTCAACGAGTGAATATTGAGTGAAATTTAAATTCAGATGCAGATTACACTGGTAATATAGTTGATAGAAAAATTATTAGTGGAACGTGATTAATATTTGAAACATTCATTTGCTGCATCGTTTTGTTTTTCAAAGAAAATATCTGCATATTTTTCGCTTGAAATAATTTTTTAAATAGCAGAATTTCTTTAAAACCCCTCGAGAAAATCATGTTTGACCATATTTACAGATTAATCATTTTTTGAAAAATTGATTTTATAATTTTTGAATTTGATTTTAAATAACAAACTTTGACTAATCTAACTCCCTAATGATTATCAAAAAGATGAATAGTGATTGAAAAAGTGATGAGTGTTGATATTTATCATATATTATAACTCGAGAAAGTATAATTAGAAAAATTCTTTAGAATCTCATAACAAGAATTATAAAAACTTTTTGTTGGATAAAAATTCCATGATCATTTCTATTTCTATCATCTTTCTATCGATCATCACTCATCAAGATCATATTTAGTATGTAAATTTGTGGTAGTTTACAAAGGAAATCATTTGTTCTTCAATATCTTTAAATCTGTGAAGGAAATTATTTGTGCTTCAACTTATTATATTCAGCAATAAAAATAAATATCCAAAGTATTCACTCTCATTTAAAAGTCCTCACGGTTATGCATGGGTGAATTACTTGGATTTTTGATTATGTGCTTCCATGCTCATTTAAAAGTCCTCACGGTTATGCATGTATGGAACGCATATCAAAATTAATTGATTCAAATAGACAAGTTGATTCTAATCCCATTTAAAAGTCCTCACGGTCATGCGTGGTTAGAAGATACTTGATTTCATTTTTTAATAAAAATTATGAATACTACTAATCTCATTTAAAAGTCCTAACGGTTATGCATGGTTAGCAGATATTCAAATTTCCTGAAATAAATATACCACAAATAGACAGAATTGTATGATTTTTGATGATTTTATCCCCATCACTTCTGAAAGTGGAATATGCGCTTGACAAGGGTATTTATGATTTTTGTTTGAGTTTTATTGAAATTTAATATTTATATTCAATTGAGTTAAACATTTGATTCATGTCTATCACTTCATCCCTATTTTTATAACACTGTTATTCTTTTGCTGATAACGAAAGGGAGAGAGAAAAGTTAAGATTTTGTCAAATAGAATCAAGTAAAGGTCAAATAATTTTCATTTGCTTATAGGCTCATTTACATATTTTTATTTGTATGCATATATGTAGGGGGAATATTGTGTAGAGAGGGAGCATTCAAATAGGGGGAGCAAATTGAACAATCAAATACATTTAATACATTCAAAATCTTAAATATATGTTTGTTATCATCAAAAGGGGGAGATTGTTGAATATGCGTTTTGCACTTATATGATTTTTGTTTGATGATAATAAACATATATACATTCGCTTAAATGTATTTGTTAATATACTATTTTATTTTCCACAGATTAAATAAATATTTGCTGAATAAAATAAATAACACGGAATTTGAATTCAAACGAATATTTTATTCAAACAAATATTTATTACAATTTTGAATAGTATACAAATTCAAGCTCTCACTATTCACTATACAACTTTGATACAAATTCAATTACATCACTATTTTACATATCATCACCTCACTACATATCACTCACACTCGTATTTTTATCTTCAACTTCCTTCTAGTTTGAATCCAGCATCTGAGCAATCTGCAAAAATATTCACTAACGCAGTAAAATTGAAAAAGAAATATTTTTGCAATATAAAATAAAATATTTTTTTTGAAAATAATTTTTGCCTCAGTTATTTGGGTTGTTCGTCATCATTTGAATTCATCATACACGAACAACTTGTGACATACACAGTGTATTACTGTATATGCCACAAGGCCGTGCACGCCGATATATATATATACACTTGATTGATTTACAGGGACAGGCGAGCACAGGTCAAACCCAAATAATAAACCGGGTTCAACTCACGTGCAATAACATTCAAAAATATGACTCAAACACAAGGTCAAACCCGAGTTTTTGAAACTGGATTCAACTCAAGTGAAATTTCAAAAAATCAACATAAACGGATGCAAAGACCAGAAATGCAACAGTGATATGCACAAATGCATTCAAAGTCAAAACCAGTTGCAACATGGATGTCACAAGCACTGACTGAAGTGAACAAACCAGAAGAAAACCAACTAAACCAACATGAACAAGCACCAGATATATGCATGCAAATTCGACAAGCAACTGAAGGCAAAAGGTCCAAAGTATCACACATACAAACAACAAAAACCAAGGCTACACATGTAAATGCATAAAACAGTGCAATCATGAAGACTGCAAGAACATGAACATAGGATCAACACAGCCAAATGAAACACATCAAAGAAACTAGTCTCGACCAAATTCAGTAAGGCAATGCACCAATACAAACTCCAATGACTCAAGCAACATGTCCAGGTACAACATGACAATGCTCAAAGACACAGTACACATGTATGCAGTGACACAATAATACACATGAAAACCAACAATTATGCAATAGTGAAAAACACAAGTCAGTGGTGAAGCAACAACAATGAAGCAGAGCCAAGATTACATGTACTCGAGGCAAATGCAACTGTGAAAACTGAAGTAAAAAAAAATGTGCATGAACACAGTGAAGACCACAGAGGCAGTGTAACAGTGGTGATGCAGTGGCACATGACCATCAAGCAAGACCAGTGACATGAACACAGGAACCAATACGCATTGAATCAAAGGAGAATGGAATGCAATGCAAACTCAGGTGGACAGTAAGACCATGGTTCAATGCAAATACATGCAACACTCAGATGAAACCAAAATAATCACGGCTACAATGCAGACTCAAGTCACGTTCATGGTAAAACCGACCAAAGAAGAAGGCCAGAGACAAAGACTACAGGATGAACAACGATCATGCTACAGAAATGCATGTATGCAGCAGAAATAATAACAATGATTCACGGTAAAAATCGAAACATCTCAAAATTCAAAGTCAATGCAGAAAGTCAAAGTCGCAATTCACATGAAAACCGTGCGCATCAAGCAAATTGAACAAGTCACAATTCAAAACCGTGGTAGCCAAGCAATTTGAATTAGTCAGTGAGAATCTCAAGCATCAATACCAGATCGAACGATCAAAGCAATAATTTTGAAACAATCAGACGAACGGAATTCAAGGGTAACGAATCCTATAAAAGCCCCAAATCATCATCGGCATAAAGGTGTGAGTTCGAATAAAGAAGAACGAAGAGGAACAGAGCCAAAGCAAAATCGAACTCACCAAAGAGCGAAGCCATAGCCAAGTACAGATCAAATTTGCGCCAAGCTGAAGCCATAGCAAATTTTCACAGAAGAAAAAGCAAATTTGCAGAAGCCCTAATCAAATTGGAAGGAGGAACGGCCATCATAACATAAACGAAAACGAACGGGTTAAAGTATAAAAAGTGGGCCGGTCATGTTATTAGAGGCTTTAGTTTAATAATTAATGTCTTTTAATTGTCGTTTTTATTTTTCGAGTCAAAAGAATTTGTAAATCACCACCTAGGGTTTAGGTAGTGTCAGATTGTCTAGTTAGAATTAGTTCAGTGAGCAGGGTGTGCGAGTTTGCAAAGTTCTATTGTAGGCGGGAGCAGAGTTTGCGAGTAAACGAAGCTCTATAGGCGGGAAGCAAAGTTTGCGAGTAAACGAAACTCTATAGGCGGGAGCAGGGTGTGCGAGTCTAGTAGAGTGTTTGTGAGCGGGAGCAAATGTTTGCGAGCAGGGTGTGCCAGTCTAGTAGAGTGTTTGTGAGCGGGAGCAAATGTCTGCAAGTCTAGTAGAGTGTTTGTAAGCGTGATACTGTTTAATTCTAATAGAAATCTGGGAATGCAGCAGTAGGCAGGGGTTGCCGAAGCTGGGTAAATTATGTGTGTGATTTACTTTCTCAGCATATTTATTTCTGCGTTTTGTTTCTGTGTTTATATTGTAAAATAAATTTGCTATAACCCTATTCACCCCCCTCTAGGGTTAATCTAGATCCTACACAACAGACGTATTCTTCTCGAGATTGTAATGAGTATATCACTCTGTGATTTGAATATATAAGAACAGTAGTTAGAAGAGAGGAGATATTTGAATCGGAAGTCAGTGAGGAAAGTGATCAGTTTTCCTCCTTATTTATAGTTGGTTCGTATCCCTTCGAACGGTCGCATCTGCACCCGTTTGTCCAAACGGTCGCGCCCGTTTCTGCTGCTGTTTATCGGTTGCGCCCATTCATTTTGAATAGGCCGCATCCGTTCGCCAAAACCGCATCCGTTCGCCAAAATTAAACTGCGCCAGCTAACGGGCCGCATGCCATAACGGGTCGCATCCATTCAAAAAAATGTTGCCAACAGGTCGCACCTCTTCAGGCCAAAACCCGCGTCCGTAGTCACCCACCCGCTTCTCTTCAAATCGTAGGCCCAGCCCAGTTTCAGACGAAGCCCAAAATCGTTAAACAATGGCCTAGCAAAAAAAATGGTCATTTTAGACCCTTACCCAAGCCGGGTTCGGTTCGATCGGTCGGACGGACGGCGGCGCGCGCGTGTGTGGTGGAGATGCATGATCTTCCTCCTCACAATGAAGCATACATTTGGGAGCCCTAGGCCCCCAACCTCCTCATGAGAAAGCCATATATAAACCAATATAGCTTCAATAATTTGGCGATGTGGGACTTTGTATATTTCATTCGTTTAATTTGTTAAGGAATTCCAACAATCCCCCACATGAATGATAATATACATATCCCCCACACAAAACGAAATATCACAGAGTATATATGGAATAATGCTTTATCGTGGATAAGTAGATATTTCACTTTGAACTTTCCCTAGTTAAAACTTATCGGATCTACTTGGCTAATCGGTGAATTATTTCATCTTGAACCGTCGGCCTTTATTGTATATCTAGACAATAAGTTTTACGAAGCATTGATTCTCTTCTCATCCAATCTCTTGGTAGTTTTTATTTTGGTCCTGAACAATTTTTGGTTCTGCGAGTGTTTTAGAGAGTAAAAGCCTTTTTAATATTCTCATAGAGCCGACCCAGCTCACACTAACATAGGTGATCGCAACCATTAAGAGTATCCTACATATACCGCACTTGTTATTTCCAAGATATGGTCATCATTAAAAAACATAGTTTTAACCTTTAAATACTTCTGTAGGCATGCATTTATGTTGTGCACCATACGAATGGAGTTGGACTATGTCCATGCAAATGCATCACGTCTTGAGTTATTCAGAACTGGTTTGCCTATTGATCCTAGTCCGTGGAATCTCCAGTCGCTAGGATAGGTTTCCGTATAAGATAACTCTCTGTGGTTTAGGCTTTTAAACTCATTCCCCTTGATGCGCAGTTAATTTTCTCTCTTGATAAACCTTTTAGTAAATGGATCCGCTAGGTTATCATTTGTTCTCACATAATCTATGCAAATTGTTCCATTTAAGAGTAACTGCCTAACTGTGTTATGGCGTCGACGAATATGTCGTGACTTTCCATTATACACAAAGTTGTGCACTCTACTTAGCGCAGCTTGGTTATCACAGCGTATACATATGGCCGGTACAGGTTTAGGCCAAAATAGAATATCTTCTAAAAAGTGACGAAGCCATTCTGCTTCTTCGCCTGCTTTATCTAACGCAATGAACTCTGATTCCATAGTGGATCGAGCGATGCATGTTTGTTTAGTAGATTTCCATGACACTATTGCCCCTGCTAGGGTAAATACATAACCACTTGTTGATTTTGATTCCTCTGAATCTGCAATCCAGTTTGCATTACTATATCCTTCTAAGACGGCAGGATATTTTCCATAGTGTAAGAAATACTTAGTGGTATTTTTTAAATATCCAAGCAATCTCATTAGTGCTTTCCAGTGTTCATTCCCTGGATTGCTTGTATACCTGCTCAATCGACTTACTGCATAAGCTATATCTGGTCTTGTGCAATTCATGAGATACATGAGACATCCTATTACACGAGAATATTCCAGTTGCATTACACTCTCGTTAGTGTTTTTACGCAGTACTTCTGATGGATTAAAAGGTGTATTTACTCCTTTAATTCCAAAATTTTGAAATCTTTCAATCACTTTTTCTACATAATGTGATTGAGATAACTCAATTCCATTAGGTGTTCTTATTATTTTTATTTCCAAAATAACATCTGCAACACCCAAGTCTTTCATGTCGAAATTGTTGATCAACATTTTCTTTATGGTCTCAATTACCTGAGTATTTGGACCGAATATTAGCATATCGTCCACATATAGACAGATCATCACATATGATTGTCCAAGTTGTTTATAATAAACACATTTGTCACATTCATTTATACGAAAACCATTTCTCATCATGACACTATCAAATTTTGCGTGCCATTGCTTTGGAGCTTGTTTTAGTCCGTATAATGATTTGACTAATCTACAGACTTTGTTTTCATTTTCTTTGGAAATAAATCCCTCAGGTTGTTCCATGTAAATCTCCTCATCGAGATTTCCATTTAAGAATGTTGTTTTTACATCCATCTGATGAATCTCTAGATTATAGATGGATGCAATTGCTATTAGCATTCTTATAGAGGTTATTCGTGTTACCGGCGAATATGTATCAAAGAAGTCTACTCCTTCTTTTTGACGATATCCTTTGGCTACTAATCTGGCTTTATACTTGTCGATAGAGCCATCTGCTTTCATTTTCTTCTTGAAAATCCATTTGCAGCCAATTGGTTTTATTTCTGGTGGAATATCAACAATTTCCCAAGTTTTATTACTTAGAATTGAATCAATCTCACTTTGGATTGCTTCTTTTCAACATGAAGATTCAGAAGATGATATTTCTTCCTTGTACGTTTGAGGTTCATGCTCTAATACATATGTAAAAAAGTCCGAACCAAATGTTTTGGAAGTTCTTGCCCTTACGCTTCTTCTTGGTTCAACCTCCTCGTTGTCCTGATGACTTTCATCTTCACATGTCTCATCTCTGTTATCTCTTGTCCTTTTTGGGACAGGATTTCCATCGTTTCTTTTATGTGGGAACACATATTCAAAGAACGAGACATCTCTTGATTCCATGATTGTATTTACATGAATATCAGGTATATCAGACTTGAATACCAAAAATCTGTAGACACTACTATTTTGAGCTGGCCCAAGATAATAACAATATACTGTTTTTGGTCCAAGTTTGACTCTCTTGGGAGGCGGAACTGGAACTTTGGCCAAGCACCCCCACACTTTGAGGTATTTAAAGCTTGGTTCGTGTCCTTTCCATATCTCATATGGAATTGTTCCCGTTTTATTATGATGAACTTTGTTTAATATGTGATTAGACATATTTAAGGTTTTCCCCCACAAGTTCGTCGGTGGACCAGAAGTTAAAAGCATGGCAGTAATCATGTCTTTTAACGTTCTGTTCTTCCTCTCGGCTACGCCATTTTGCTGTGGTGAATATGGAGCTGTTGTTTGATGAATTATACCATTTTCGGCACAGAACTGTTCAAATGGTGATTCATATTCTCCACCTCGATCAGATCTTAGTATTTTGATCTTTTTATTTAACTGATTTTCTATCTCAGCCTTGTATTTTATAAACGATGTCTCAACCATCACAGCGCCATAAACCACAACCTAATCCCATTTCAAACTGCCTGTACAAACCTCATCCTTGCCTCGACAACCAGCCTACACAACTGCAATCACCAAACTCCACCAATTCTGGTACCAGCAAACAACCACTACACTTTCCCCTTCAAAACTTACTTCACCTGACCAACAATTTCTCCTGAAACTGCAACACTCAACCATACACTGTCACAACAGCAAGTACAGTGCTCTAAAATCCCACTGTGAACCACTTAACATCACTACTAGCTACATACACCTTGCCTACAGTACATACGACATTGCCTGTAACAATCACCCACCGCCTTCGACCATTACTGCTACCATCTACTGTAAACAACCAGGCCGCCTCTGCAATCGCCTTAAACCCAGATTCGCGAACACAACGTCGACGAACAAGTTTTTGGCGACCACCTCAATATCGATAAAAATGCACAATCGATTTGAATCCACCTTCAATTCGACATCATCTCATCCAAAACCACTGCTGCAAACAATTCATGACACCCACTCAATCGAACTCGACTGTAGTCCACGAACATCCATAGCAAAAACCCAACCGCGTGCATTCACCATCCTCTTCGATCATCGAATGGCCTCCCGTCCTCTAAAAATTAGGAATTTAAGTCGAATTTTGACTGTGAATTGAGATTTGAGAACTGCGTTTCAGTGAAGATCGATTTTTTTTAGTTGGTTGGTGGTATCAATGAATTGAGATTGTGAATTTTTAGTCTGCGTTTAAGTGCGGTGAGGCTTTTTTTTTGCATCCGGAATAATTGCTGGTTTGGGCCTTACTTTAATTTGTGGTGTGGATTTCTTTTTGGGCCGGAGAATTTTTTTAAGTCTAATTTGTTTAAGTTTTTATTCTGTTTATTTAATTCTTTCTTTATACAAAAAAAAGAGGAAATTGGTTTTATCGTTAATTTTTTCTTTTTTTCTATTTTTAATCTTCTTTTGTTTTATCGTTAAAAAAGAAGAAGGCTTTCATTATCACTTGAAAAAAAAATTAGCTTTTTTTTCATTTTAAACTAAAAAAAATTGTTTTAATCATCCTAAAAAAAAGTTGTTTTCAATTGATTTTAGGTTGTTTTGTTTTTCCTTTGTTTTAGGTGTTGAATATGCGAGTATATGATTTTTGTTTGATGATAATAAACATATATATATATACATTCATTTAAATGTATTTGTTAATGTACTATTTTATTTTTCACATAATTAATATATATTTGCTGAATAAAATAAATAACATAGAATTTGAATTCAAACGGATATTTTATTCAAACAAATATTTGTTACAATTTTTGAACAGTACAAATTCAAGCTCTCACTATATATATACAAATACAATACAAATTCGAATACATCACAATTTATCATTTACAAATACGCCTTACTACATATCGCTCATTCACTCGTAATTTATCTACGACTTTATTTCAGATTGAATCCAGCATCTGAGCAATCTGCAAAAATAAATATTGACGCAGTAAAATTGAAAAGGAAATATTTTTGCAGTATAAAATAAAATGTGCATTTTGAAAATAATATTTGCCTTAGTTATTTGGGTTGTTCGTCATCATTTAAATTTGAATTCATCATATACGAACAGCTTGTGACATGCACAATGTATTACTGTACATGCCACAAGGCCGTGCACACCGATATATACACTTGATAAAGTTACAGGGACAGGTGAGCGCAAGCTCAAACCCAAATCAAAAGCCGGGTTCAACTCAAGTGCAATACAAATAAAATCATAACATGAGCACAATGTCAAACCCGAGCTAGTAGCTGGATTCAACACAGGTGCAAATTAAAAATTAAATGAAACAAGAACTGCCAAAAATGATGACCCAACAAATGAACCAGACAAGTACACAAGCCATGATACACTGAATATATAGTGCAACAAAGTGAAGATGCAACTCAACTCAGCATAACAAACATGCACAGGAAAAGGCCACACAAGCGACCGGACATGATCACTAAAACAGTGAATGCATACCTTAAATGCAACCTGAACAAAAGACATAAATACAATATGATATGCCTCAAAGCAAATAGTGAATCAAGATACAAGACAGAACCGACATATATGCAACACGAACAAATGATCACTGGACAATACCTGAAGACTTGAACAGGACTTGACTGCTAGCATGACTCGAAGCAATGCAGTGATATACACAGTGCACAACAACTACCCAGTGCAACAAGTTAACAATTCATTAGACCAGTGAACATGTACACAATGACAACCAGACAAGCTACAATGAATGACCAAACTCAATGAAACAACACTGCAGATGCAAGC
Source organism: Allium cepa (assembly GCA_030765085.1). Classification (NCBI taxonomy): domain Eukaryota; kingdom Viridiplantae; phylum Streptophyta; class Magnoliopsida; order Asparagales; family Amaryllidaceae; genus Allium; species Allium cepa. Next base: position 518,669,676 of record CM060941.1, read on the forward strand.
ACAGTTCACATCAATGCCCAACACAAATGAACAGACTATGTCAACATGAAGATGACTCAAAGCCATATGCAGTAAACAACATGAAGATGCATGCAACATTTTCAGTGGAAATATATATGGACAAAATACAACAGAGGGTGTAACACAATACATGCATACACACATACAAATGTATATATGCACATATATGAATTCACACAGTGTATAAGGCCGAGTCAAAAAGAAAGACAAGTAAAAATCGAACAAGTTCAGTCTAACACAAATGATCTAAGCCAAGACAAGCAAGCAATACAAATACAAGTATACATGTGTGCATATATATGTATACACATACATATCTATATCAAATAAAACAGCACCTGCAAGTTCACAACAGTGACCGAGCTCGAAGCATGCATATGGTCAAGCAAGTCATACTAGCAGTGACAGTGCCAAAATCAAGATAGCATCAACTGGCCGATGAAACAGTAGTGTCAAACCAAAAATAATGCCACAAGGGATTTCAAAAATAGCCTAAGTCATGGCATTAAGTTCGAACCAAAAATAGTGGTCACAGAGAAATAATTCAAAGTAATAGCCGAAGTCCCAGAGGCAAAAATCAAAACCATGGCAAGTTTGAACTAATAAAATTCAAGGCGATGTTAACAATGCACCAGACGATATACAATAAAAGTTTGCAGTTGAAAGTGCACAAAAATGAAACAGAGGTTGCTACAGTGATGAACTCAATCAGTGGTGAAGTCAAGTAATTGACAAAATTCAAGTTAAATCCGATACTGAACAAGACAGTGCCAAAATCGTCATAGCATAGTCAGAGCCGTGGAAACCAAGAAATCTAACCAAGTCAGAAATAAACACCCTAGGAATCAAGTAACAAATATATGAAATTGACAAAGTCAGAAATCATCACAAGCATCCATACGAAGATCAACGGCCAAGCACAAAAATTATCAGACGAATTCGAAAATTAATTCGAACGAAATTATAGGGAATCAAATCCTATATAAACCCAAATCATCACCGACCAAAAATTCATCCGAGTTCGAAGCAACAGAGAAAATATTATATCAATAACTCGAATCACCGATTGAGTTCAAGTACGAAAAACAGTAAAGCAAAAAAAAATTTACATACCGAAGTAAGTTGGAACTCGATCGAAAGTCGAAGGAGCTATGGTTGAATCGAGGAGATGATCGATTGTCAAAGAAAATCAGAAGAACACCAATTATAATCGATCAACAATAAATCAGCGTCTTCAAAAACCCAAATTTCAAAACAAAAAAAGGAACGAGAACGAAGCAGCCATTCTTTCACCAAGAAGAAGCGGGCCGAAGGAAATAAAAAAGGGAAAACGAACAAATTTTCTTAAGTCTATTTTTTGGGCCGGCTTCTCTCAATTTTTAACTGGGTTTTAATACTTAAATTAGTGTTTAATTGTTTTTAAATTGTTGTTTTTGTATTTTCTTTTTTAAACCATTGTAAATTCTAGTCGTGTGACTAGGGAACAAATTACTTGGCGTATTTTGAGAATTTGCAACTCAGTGGCTGAGTTGTGGCAGGGTTTTGAACGTAGAGTTAAGGCTAGTCGATAGTGGGTGTCGCGAATTTACGTGTGTAAGTGTCTGACTGCTTCATTTCTAGCAGAAACCTTGGGGGCAGCGCGTAGGCAGGGTTTTGCCGAAGCTGGGTAAATTCTGTGTCGTTCTATTTCCGCATTTACTATTCTGCTATTATCTGTGCTGCTATTTTGATATATCTATGTTGAAAATATTTTATAAACTTCCGCAATAATTTTTATAATTAACAGCATCACCCTATTCACCACCCTCTAGGGTGAAATCAATCCTACAAGTGGTATCAGAGCAAGGTTCAAAAGCCATTTTTGTTTTAAAAATTTGATTTTTTTTTAAAGACCAATTTTTGTTTTAAAAATTTGAATTTTTAAAATGGCTACTTTTGCTAAGGATTGTAACGACCCGAAATTTTCTAACCCGAAAATTCCAGATAGTTATGAAAAAGAAGAAAGAGGTAGAAAAAGAAGAACAGAAACATCAACAACTCACATTCGCAGCGGATAAAATATAATAATAAATAATAACAGTTTACAAAGAAATATTATATCTGTCGATTACATTTAATATACATCAGAGTTTCACATACATTCAGTCACTGATCATATACAAATCATGTATCTGATATATAATAATATATCTGCAGCGAAAATACTCTATACGTTCTCGCCATCCAGCTCGTCTCCTGAGCTCCAGAACATACCTACCTGAAAATCTGCAATACTCGGTCTGACTCGAGCATTACACCAAAGTAACACCCGGGTCAGGCTGGAAACCAGCGTGAGTAAACCCATCTAACATGGAATACTAAAGCAAACAACTTATATAACACCCGGGGTAACTTATCAATTTAACCAATTCACATTTCGCTATAGACAACACTTATTTCACCTGTCAATTTCTAAGTACCAAACTTAGATAAATATTCCAGTCTACTTAAATCATTTCAATCCAGCCTATTGATTTCACAAATCAATATGTAAATATTCGAAGTGGTTTCGGGTATTTCCCAAATACCCGACCCCGGTCTCTTCGAGACTCATATTATCCTAACCCAAGTTATTCAAATGAAATTCACAACATTTCATATTAGAGATATCAACTCATTCAAAACATCCAATACCATTCAATCATTCATAAACAAGGCTTAATCACATACAAATTAGTTCAGTTTATTCTAATTGAATTTCAAACCTCAATCACTTTGACTCCTTCATTAATTAATTCCAGAACAATTAATTAATCAACCCTTAATTATTCATCTTAATTAATCACCCTGGATTAATTATTTTCAATTACATTCAAGTAATTATCTTTAATTAATTTCACGACATTAATTATTTTTACCAAATCAATGAGTAATCTTTAATTACTTCACGAATTAATTAACTATAATTAATTACGTTAATTTTTAATTACTTATATTAATTGACTTCTCATAAGTCACTTATTATGAATTAATTAATCTCAATTAATTAAATCTTTAATTACTTCATTAATTATATAAATTAATGATTTTCAATTATATTTTTAATTTGTTCTAATCTAAATCAATTACTTTAATCCAATCCAATATTAATCATTCTCGACTAACCTCGTCCTGTAATTATCTAACTTCCTTTATTTACTTCATTAAATAAATTAACCATATCTTGATTAACTATTTAATTAATCTCTTGAGTTATCTCACAAAATATTTATATTTTATTGATTACTTAAGTAACTACTTATTAAACCGCCCACTGGTTATTCTAACTTCATTACTTAACTTAATCCTTAATCAATTAATTCGATCCTTATTTACTTTTGGAGTTTAAAACAATTTAAACCCCAATACTTTGAGTCAAACAACAATTTACTTGAGAACCATCCAACAAACCAAAGTCACCAAATCATCAATTCTCAACACACATCAAATCAATTCAAGCATTCAAACAATCAATTAAATTTGACTATTGAAATTTAATAACAACTCAGCTGGGTAAGATTTACTCACATTTTCTTTTATTTGCAAATCCACTTCATTCTCGACATGGTTTCTCGGATTTTTGACCTTGTATAACAATTATAAAAATTTATTAAGACTGAATAAATTTGAACAATAAATTTCCCTCTAAAATTTTAATTAGTTAATTAATTATATTTAATCGAATGGTTTATTTAAACAAAAACTTAAATTTCAAACTAACAGTTTCCTTCATCAATTTATTGACCTTGCATAAACATTGGATGATTTTCATTAATATTCGATCAAGTTCAATTTCTATTTTAATAAATTCCATTTTATCTAATAAGTTAATTCCAAACTAATTTTCTGTTTATAAAATATGTTCCAGTTATCAAATGATTATATAAGTTCACTAGATAAATTTCATTTCCATTTTGTAAATTTAATATAACTCAATCTTTATTTAACAAATGATTAAATTTCCCTTTTTGAAATCTCCTACTTTTACAAAAAATCATTCATGCCTAATTTGCAAACTGAAACATTATTTAAATATATTTTTACTGCATATTTTTACTCAATTAAGTAGTTAAATTGAAATTTAACATACCAAACGTCTCACCTAAATTGCCGTAGCAGCCACCTTATCTACTCGGACTTTGAAGAGTTCCCCCTTGCAACCCCTCGACTTCTCCACCGTTGAAGCCCCCCCCCCCCCCCCCCCACGCGACTATAAGTCTCTGCCCTAACCATCGACACAGTCCCAAACTCCATGCGGTTGTGTGTGCCACGAATCCCAACGCGATCATCAACTCGAGAACGCGACAACCAAGCCCTAGCCACCGACCGACCCATGCGACGACACACGGCTTCGAGCCCTCGAATGAGCATTACCCAAATCGAAGTCGAAACTTCTGGAATCACGAGCCCTAAATCCAACCGTACTCGAGTCAATCTCGATTATGTGTTCCTCGAACGCGGCTTCAGTTACAAATCCACGGTATCTTCTTCTTCCCTAACTGAGTTGACGCCGCGATGCTGCTTCTATGAGGGATCGACGTCGAAGACGAAAAGGGCCGAGAGAGAGGGGCGCGACGCCATTTTAACTCGATTTTCCCTTCTCTTTTTTTTTAAACGTTTGATTTCCTGTTAAAGGTTGGAGAGAGAGATCGGGGATAATGTATAGGGTTGGAGAAGCTTCCTGAGAACGACTGTGGGTAAAAATATCTTTGACTATTTACTATATTATATTACAAAACTCCCAAAACGTTTCGTTAATCGCCAAATAAAATTTTGAACTCCCCTTAAGCAATGTCGCGAGGCGATTATAAAGCTTTACTCACGTTCTGAACACAATGGAATGTGTTTCAGAGACTAATTCGATCATATGCGCGAGTTACAGGCGTAAACGATCAATTTTAAATTAAATCGATTAAAATAATTTCTAAGCGTTTTGAGCTGCCAAGGTCAAACGACAACACCGATTGCTACGAAAATTGAAATCCGATAATAACTAACTATTACGGACCCAACGGAACTAGTTTCGTCGAATTCCGAGACAATGCCTCGGAAGGCTATTTTTAAATATCGATTTAAACGATATATTTCAAAATTGAACAAATCACCTTTAAATTAAATTTCAACCTTTCTATTATCTTCAATATTATCATTATAAATTTTATAAGCCTTCAATTATTTTAAATAGGCTTAGAAATTCCAAATTTAGCATTTTACCCAATTTCAAATTATATAATTTCAATAATTTAAACTATATAATTCAATGATTTAATTATCAAGTAAATATTGATACCTGGAATTCAAGTTAAAATTAACTTTTAAATATTTAAAATCGATTAATCATCCCAATTTATTTTGTTAAAATTTCCGAGTCATCACATTCCTCCCCCCTTAAAAGAATTTCGTCCCCGAAATTACTAATTAGGAAGAATGGACCAATACCCGTTTATTTTTTTCCAAATCTCACAATTCAACATCCTACCAACCGTCTTTTATTAAAGACTCACTGTCACCTTAACCAACTACTTAAAACCTCCTATAGTTTCAATCAATACCCTTCTGCTTAATTATTTAAATTTCAATTTAAAACCAAAATTTGAATTATCAAAATTTTCTCAAAATTTTTCTAACTCTCTAAATTTTCGAAATTTTTTGCCAGCGTCTCCTTTGCGCGGCTAGCTCGGTACTACTACAAAAGGCCTCTACGGGCTCCTAAATACCAAAAGAAAACAAAAGCCAAGTGGCTACATCCAAAAACCCAATCCAATCTCATCTAGAAATTTAAATACGTACCTTTTTGTCGGGCAATGCAAATTTATCTTTTGAAATCAAATGCAATTTCTCTTTTCCCCTTTTAATACCTGCATATCTTACCAAGCAATAATATCCAATTGTAACCTTTTAATCATTTTATACATTCTCACATATGTTTCATACCTATTTCAAATTAGTCTTTCCCATTTCCATATGAATTCAATTCATCTTTAATTTGAGCATTGAATTTTAACTTTCATTTATAACTGGTTCATAGTAGTTTCACCTACTAATTTATTTTAATTTCCAATTTTAAATTGTTTGTCATTAACATAATTTTTCCAAAATTTTCAAAAAATTTCGAAAATTTTCGGCAGAGTCTCCTTTGTACGGAGGAGCTTTTGCAATTTGACAAGAGATATAAATATATATACATCGACCCACCCGGTCGGAAAAAGCAAAAACAGTTCATATTTCCTATTTTTATTGCGTAGGCGTACCTTATTTAGCATTTCAAGCAAGAAACTTATTAATCTTAGCAATTAGTGCAATCCAAATCCAGCCAAACGGCCTTCAGGCACCTGTACTTACTCAATTTAAACATATAAGCACTATATATATGAAGTTTATAACATTTCTCTTACTTAAACAACTGTAACACTTCAATTCTAAAAGAAATGCATTCAAAATAACTTCCACAAGCAATTTATATGTTTTCAAACTAATTCAATTGCTTTCAACCAATTTATATACCATTTCATTCAATTTTAATGTTTTACAACCCGATTGCTTACATTCGACTCATTTTTCAGCGAAACAATCTCATATTCGCTTCAATTGCTCTTAAAAATCAATTTATTTGCTTTCACTCGCTTTTCTTATCCTTGCATTCAATTTAAGTAATGTACAACTTACTTACTTACCTTCAATTCATTTATAATTCCAAACAAACTCATGTTCATACCAATCAATTCAAAAATCAAGTACATTTGCTTCCACTAATTCATAGAATTTAATTAAATCTCGTTTACGTTAAATGACAATCATTTCTACGAAATTTGGTAATATTCATGTGAATAAATAATTACTTTAAGTTTATAACCAATTAAAACTTGATTTCAACTCAATTATATTTAATTCAATTCCATTTTAATTTGTTCACAACCATTTTATTTAACTCGTCATATTCCATTCTAGTATACTACCAACCATTCCCAAATTGATTCAATCCAAGCTTTTATTTAATGGGCTTTTATCCTTATTCAAAGCCAAGCTTCCATAAATTTTAAACTTAAGTTAATTTACTTTAATTTATCCCAACATCAAACTTAAGTTTGCTTCTATTTTATTCTCATTTAAGCACTTCCACTAAATTCAGTTAGCCCATCAATTTTAAATCTTAATTTTAAATTCACCTTCTCAATTTATCAAAATAATATTCAAGCACATACTTAACTCACTTGTACTTAAAATTAATATGCCACCGAACTTAAGTTCGGTCTGATAATTCTATTCCAATCACAACTTTGATTTAGTTTTTATTCAATCAGACTTCATCCATTTATTATTTAACTCAATTAACCCATTTAAAAATTTTAATTTACTTCCTTACTTCGTTATCGAATTTATTTTATTAATATAAGGCCATTCTCAATTTACTTCTGTTCACTTGGGTTTTGTTTGCAACTCAAACCATTTCTATTATAATCACTTCTCTTATATCCAATATATTTGTAAATTCAATAAATATTATTCAAATCACACTTGAATTTTATTCATAATTCAAACCATCACATTTTCAATCCAACTCTATTTTATTTTTATTTTACAACATCCCTTCTTATTTAATTCATTATTAAATCTAAGCTGAATTTTATTTAAAATTCGAATTCATTCCCAAACCTATTATCTACCTACAATCCATCTTTTTAACCAAGTTAAATTTTATTAATATACTCAACCAAATAATTATTTAGCCAATTAGCTTACTTTCAACTTCTAAATCAATGTTCGATTTTAATTACAAATTCACTTCATTAAAATTCCAGTTTGGATTTCCTTTATTTTCCAAAATTCCAACATCTTTATTTAAAAATTTTAGAAATGCTTTTAAATTCAAATAAGACCAATAAAATATCTCTTTATAAAAATACCTCTTATAACTCGATGTCTCAACCAGTCCATCCTTGTTCTCACAGAAATTCAGTCATACGTTGATCAGGCGTAGAACTGAAAATCTATAAGTACTTGGTAAACCCGTTTTCAACACCCAGTTAAAATACTTGGAAAAATAATTTTATTGAAAATGTTAAAAGCATTTTGAAATAGAGGAAATATCTTTGGTGAGAATGCTCTGGAAATCATCACCCCATTCCATGGCCGCAGTTACATTCCAGGGTTACGTTGCCATCGCAGCAAAAGTCCATGCAACTGCAGGCTCTCCACGGCCTCTCAATTACGCCATGGATCTCACACAACAGATTACAGTTACATCCAGGGTTACGTTGCTGTCACAGCAAAAGTCCATGTAACTGCAGGCTCTCTACGGCCTCTGATTTTCTCTGTCGAAATAAAACCTCTCCACTCCTACATAGATCGCAGTTTGCCGATATAAAATCAAACGCAGACTGTTGGCTCTCAGCGGCACACACGACTTTCGCTATGTTATACCATAGGTCGCAGTCTACCGATATAAAATCAAACGCAGACTGTTGGCTCTCAGTGGCACACACGACTTTCGCTATGTTATACACTACTCATAATCCCCAGGAACTAGTTTTATCCGAACTCCTCACAGGATCAAGTTTAGAAACTCCCCCTTGGGGCTCAAGGCAGTACCACCCGGTGGTACTCCTGAGAAGTTCATTTCAAGGGAGCGCCTTATTCCCCAGAGCCATCATCAAAATAATTTTATACTATACACATATAGTATCTTCAAATCATACACCTAGTATGATCTCATATGAAGCTCATTTATACAAAATCGATTATCCCAAAATCGATAATTCTCAAACCAGGCTTTCCAAATTCCAATATTGATTTTACTCAAAAATCAAAACCCTTTCCAAATCCAAAGGTTCCCAAAACCTTTTCCAAAATCCCCATAAGATCCTTTATATATATATTCAGATATATAAAATTTTTAAAACATTGGATCATTTCAAACTTGTATAAATTCCTTTTATACTTCAATTCTTATCTCAGTTGGGTATTTAAATCAATAACAGTTTGGACCCTGACCAGTTTATATTTAGAACATAGCTTGAAAATTGAAAATATGTAAATAGTTGAAAAATAATTATTAGTTTGCAAAATAGTTATAAAATAGTTAACTAATTGTAAAATAGTTGAGAAATGGTTAAATAGTTTCAAACATTGTAGATAATTGCAAAATGGTTGTAAAATAGAAATTAGTTTGTGAAATAGTTGGAAAATAGGAATTAGTTTAGAGAACAGTTGAAAAATGGTTAAATAACTCCAAACCATAAAATAATTTGGCTTTCAGAAAGAAAGGTTGTATATATTTAATAGCTTAGAGAAATAAGTTTATATCAAAACAATTTATATTGAAAATAGTCAAGAGCCAACTGTTCACTTCCCCAACAATTCAATTTAAATCTGCATTTAAATTGACCCAATTCCAATTCAAACAACTCCAAATTCCATTGGACTTGATTAATCCCCAATTCAAGTTGAATCAATCTTGATTCCTTCCCAATTTAAATCAAATTCCATTTGATTTTAATCTTGTTCGACTTTAATTGAAGTTTCAAATTATTCCAATCGATTTGAATTATTATCAATTTAACCTATTTCAAATTCAAATTATTTCAACATAATCCAATTCAATTTCTCAATTAAATTTTTATCTTCCAGTTTGAAGCCAGTTCTTAAATAAGTTTAATTTACAAGTTAATTATTCAAATTTATTTTATTTATACACTACCATTCTCAATTTATAGATTTTCATTGACAACAAGATGCTATCATCCAATTTATTTTAAAATGTCCATCCATTTTCAATTTTTAAATCTCAAACCCGTTTTGAGATCACACAAATTCCCAATTCAAATCACCATTTAACATTCCAAGTTAAATTTCAATTTAAAATAATTTGGTAGCAATTTCTCTTCTAGAAACTCGAAAATGAACATCGATGATGCTGCAGTCATCACCGACGTTATTTTCTAGTGACCAAAAGAGTTCAATGCTTTTATCTCTCTAAAAACACTTTCAAATATTTTTGATTTCAAATCTCCCAGATTACAAATTCAACATAAAAATATTTTTGAAATAATGCTATTATTCCTCCAAAACCTTTGGAAATCACTTTCAAATTCAAAGGAAGTTAAAATTTCCAATCCATCCAATTCATATTAAACATTATCCTGAAATTTTCATCTTATTTTATTTTCAAATATTCTCTGGAAGTCTATTTCAAATTATAATCTCATTTATTTATGAAGTTTATTTCACTTTGTAAATTACATTTACAATTTTCTTTTTTTTAAATTCAATTTTGTTATATAAGTTTATCCTTCAACTTTGGTTATAAGTTTCAATTTGGTCGTATTTTATATTACTTCTTAACTTAATTCCAATGATTTAACAACCAATCACCTAAATATTCATTAGAAGGAAATGTTACTATATATATCAAAATATATTTTTATATAAAATCATTAAAAATCTTTATAAGCAAATAACAAGTACGCTCTCATATATATATATATATATATATATATATATACACACTCAACTCATTCTAGAGTACTACGGACTCTATTCGATGAGTAATCCCCACCAGAGCCAAGGTTCTCGCTTAACCTTCAGCTTTGATACCAAATGTAACGACCCGAAATTTTCTAACGCGAAAATTCCAGATAGTTATGTAAAAGAAGAAAGAGATAGAAGAAGAAGAACAGAAACATCAACAACACACATTCGCAGCGGATAAAATATAATAATAAATAATAATAGTTTACAAAGAAATATTATATCCGTCGATTACATTTAATATACATCAGAGTTTCACATACATTCAGTCACTGATCATATACAAATAATGTATCTGATATATAATAATATATCTGCAGCGGAAATACTCTATATGTTCTCGCCATCCAGCTCGTCTCCTGAGCTCCAGAACATACCTACCTGAAAATCCGCAATACTCGGTCTGACCCGAGCATTACACCAAAGTAACACCTGGGTCAGGCTGGAAACCAGCGTGAGTAAACCCATCTAACATGGAATACTAAAGAAAACAACTTATATAACACCCGGGGTAACTTATCAATTTAACCAATTCACATTTCGCTATAGACAACACTTATTTCACCTATCAATTTCTAAGTATCAAACTTAGATAAATATTCCAGTCTACTTAAATCATTTCAATCCAGCCTATTGATTTCACAAATCAATATATAAATATTCGAAGTGGTTTCGGGTATTTCCCAAATACCCGACCCCGGTCTCTTCGAGATTCATATTATCCTAACCCAAGTTATTCAAATGAAATTCACAACATTTCATATTAGAGATATCAACTCATTCAAAACATCCAATACCATTCAATCATTCATAAGCAAGGCTTAATCACATACAAATTAGTTCAGTTTATTCTAATTGAATTTCAAACCTCAATCACTTTGACTCTTTCATTATTTAATTCCAGAACAATTAATTAATCAACCCTTAAGTATTCATCTTAATTAATCACCCTGGATTAATTATTTTCAATTACATTCAAGTAATTATCTTTAATTAATTTCACGACATTAATTATTTTTACCCAATCAATGAGTAATCTTTAATTACTTCACGAATTAATTAACTATAATCAATTACGTTAATTTTTAATTACTTATATTAATTGACTTCTCATAAGTCACTTATTATGAATTAATTAATCTCAATTAATTAAATCTTTAATTACTTCATTAATTATATAAATTAATGATTTCCAATTATATTTTTAATTTTTTCTAATCTAAATCAATTACTTTAATCCAATCCAATATTAATCATTCTCGACTAACCTTGTCCTGTAATTATCTAACTTCCTTTATTTACTTCATTAAATAAATTAACCATATCTTGATTAACTATTTAATTAATCTCTTGAGTTATCTCACAAAATATTTATATTTTATTGATTACTTAAGTAACTACTTATTAAACCGCCCACTGGTTATTCTAACTTCATTAAACTTCATTACTTAACTTAATCCTTAATCAATTAATTCGATCCCTATTTACTTTTGGAGTTTAAAACAATTTAAACCCCAATACTTTGAGTCAAACAACAATTTACTTGAGAACCATCCAACAAACCAAAGTCACCAAATCATCAATTCTCAACACACATCAAATCAATTCAAGCATTCAAACAATCAATTAAATTTGACTATTGAAATTTAATAACAACTCAGCTGGGTAAGATTTACTCACATTTGCTTTTATTTGCAAATCCACTTCATTCTCGACATGGTTTCCCGGGTTTTTGACCTAGTATAACAATTATAAATTTTTATTAAGATTAAATAAATTTGAACAATAAATTTCCCTCTAAAATTTTAATTAGTTAATTAATTATATTTAATCGAATGGTTTATTTAAACAAAAACTTAAATTTCAAACTAACAGTTTCCTTCATCAATTTATTGACCTTGCATAAACATTGGTTGATTTTCATTAATATTCGATCAAGTTCAATTTCTATTTTAATAAATTCCATTTTATCTAATAAGTTAATTCCAAACTAATTTTCTGTTTATAAAATATGTTCCAGTTATCAAATGATTATATAAGTTCACTAGATAAATTTCATTTCCATTTTGTAAATTTAATACAACTCAATCTTTATTTGACAAATGATTAAATTTCCCTTTTTGAAATCTCCTACTTTTACAAAAAATCATTCATACCTAATTTCCAAACTGAAACATTATTTATATATTTTTTACTGCATATTTTTACTCAATTAAGTAGTTAAATTGAAATTTAACATACCAAACATCTCACCTAAATCGCCGTAGCAGCCACCTTATCTGCTCGGACTTTGAAGAGTTCCCCCTTGCAACCGCCTCGACTTCTCCACCGTTGAAGCCCCCCCCCCCCCACGCCACTATAAGTCTCTGCCCTAACCATCGACACAGTCCCAAACTCCATGCGGTTGCGTGTGCCATGAATCCCAACGCGATCATCAACTCGAGCACGCGACAACCAAGCCCTAGCCACTGACCGACCCATGCGACGACACACGGCATCGAGCCCTCGAATGAGCATTACCCAAATCGAAGTCGAAACTTCTGGAATCACGAGCCCTAAACTCAACCGTACTCGAGTCAATCTCGATTATGTGTTCCTCGAACGCAGTTTCAGTTACAAATCCACGGTATCTTCTTCTTCCCTAACTGAGTTGACGCCGCGATGCTGCTTCTATGAGGGATCGACGTCGAAGACGAAAAGGGCCGAGAGAGAGAGAGAGAGGCGCGACGCCATTTTTAACTCGATTTTCCCTTCTCTTCTTTTTTTTTAAACGTTTGATTTCCTGTTAAAGGTTGGAGAGAGAGATCGGGGATAATGTATAGGGTTGGAGAAGCTTCCTGAGAACGACTGTGGGTAAAAATATCTTTGACTATTTACTATATTATATTACAAAACTCCCAAAACGTTTCGTTAATCGCCAAATAAAATTTTGAACTCCCCTTAAGCAATGTCGCGAGGCGATTATAAAGCTTTACCTATGTTCTGAACACAATGGAACGTGTTTCAGAGACTAATTTGATCATATGCGCGAGTTACAGACGTAAACGATCAATTTTAAATTAAATCGATTAAAATAATTTCTAAGCGTTTTGAGCTGCCAGGGTCAAACGACAACTCCGATTGCTACGAAAATTGAAATCCGATAATACCTAACTATTACGGACCCAACGGAACTGGTTTCGTCGAATTCCGAGACTGTGCCTCGGAAGGCTATTTTTAAATAACGATTTAAACTGTATATTTCAAAATTGAACAAATCACCTTTAAATTAAATTTCAACCTTTCGATTATCTTCAGTATCATCATTATAAATTTTATAAGCCTTTAATTATTTTAAATAGGCTTAGAAATTCCAAATTCATCATTTTACCCAATTTCAAATTATATAATTTCAATAATTTAAACTATATAATTCAATGATTTAATTATCAAGTAAATATTGATACCTGGAATTCAAGTTAAAATTAACTTTTAAATATTTAATATCGATTAATCATCCCAATTTATTTTGTTAAAATTTTCGAGTCATCACAAGGATCGTTCTAATATTATTCCTTCTGTTTTTGATGGAACAAATTTTTTAATTGGAAATTAATAATGGAATTTTATTTAGAATTTGTTAATATTAAATGTTGGAATATTATTGAAAATGGGTGTGATATAACAGAAAAGAAAATTATCTCGATTATTGCTCTTGCTATGCATATATTATATTCTCATACTAATCAAGATAATTTTAATTTCATCTCTCATTGTGAAAATGCACAGGAAATCTGGAATACTTTCAATGCAATATATGGTGCAAAAGTCAACGGCAACGAGAAATCCTCCACAACCAACTCAGTTAAAGAAATGTGCTTAACAGAATTGGAAAAAGGCAGTTGTGATGAGGATGATGAAGCAGCTGAGCTGGCGCTACTAATAAAGAGATTCAAAAAGTGGAACCACAAATACGAAAAGCCAGCTCCAAATCAACAATTGAAAAGCAGAATATTCAAAGCACTAGATAACCCAGAAGAACGGGTGATCATCTGTCACAAGTGCAATAAAACCCGGACACATCAAGCCCAATTGTCCACGAAATCAACATGGCCAAGAAAAGAAATCAAAAAGGAGAAATTCTACAGCCACGTGGAATAAAAATGATGAAGATAATAAAAGTACAGGCAGTAAGAGTGAGAAAGAAGATATGTGCCTTCAAGGTAATATAACTGATAGCGACGACGACGAGCCAAGCGAGGTAAAAAAAACTCACTCACTTAGAATTACTTATATATTTCCACGAAGTAAACGGCTGTTTTGAACGACTTAGGGAGAAGTATGCCAAACTTGAATCAAAAAGAGATAGTTTGATAGAAATAAATGAACAGCTTGAACAATTAGTTAAAAACTATCAAAACAAGTGCCCTAAGTGTGATAAGTGTCCAACATTCGAAGAAGAATTAAAAAATCAGAAATTAAAATTAAATCGTTTGAAAATGAAATTCTGATTTTAAAGGAAAGTGAAAATACTAGGAGAGAGAACTCTATTAAAAGGTGCACACAATTGTTAAACGAAAACGAATCTCTCAAAAAACAAGTCCAACAACTGTCAATGACTTTAGATAAACTTTCAAAAAATGAAAAGTCGTTGAATATGCTATTAGGAAAACAAACTGTTAATATAGTTAGACAAGGACTTGGGTATAATCAATCTAAAATTGTTAGAAATGAGATTAATCAAGTAAATTCAATGTGCACAATTTGTAGAAAATTTGGACACAATCAAAATATTTTTTGGTATAGACCTAAACACATGAAAACTATACCAATTTGGGTTCCAAAAGGCACAAATATAAAATCTCTCAAAGTTAAACAAATCTGGGTATCGAAAGGAACATATATAAATAGTTTTGGGTCTCTACAAAATTATTTTCTAAAATATTATGCCACTAACAATCATGGACCTATAAAACAAATAGGTCACAAAAATCTTTTATCATGTAGGAGTGGTGGCATGCTAAGGAACAACAACAGTGTTATCAAGATTCTGGCTGTTCCAGAAACACAATGGGCGATAAAGCAAAGTTTCTTAGCCTAGTATAAAGGTGACAGAATCACAATGGGAAACAAAAGAAAAAATATTGTAAAGGTAAAACAGGTAATGGTATATTTGTTTTGAATGATATATTAAATGTGATAATCTGAATTAAATCAGCCAGTAATGTGATGATGAAATGAATGATGACTTTAATTCTGACTTATTCTTGATTGATATGATTTTTTGACTTGTTCTTATTTATGACTTTGATTTGTGCTTAAATGATGACCAATCATATTTTCATCTTTGAACTAATCCATATAAATTTGTTCGGTCAAATGATGGTGTTTTATTGATCTTTGATTGCTCATATTACACGTGGATATATTTATCTTGACATTATGGTCATTGTTTGTAAATTTGCACGATTTCAATTCAAATTTTAGAGAATTTCATGTGAAAGCTGTTAAAAATGATTTTAAGAAATTTTTTGCAACTTTATGGTCTGGTCTATAACATTAACCAAATGATAATTTTGAGTGAAAGAAAAATTCAGATGCAGATTACACTGGTAATCTAGTTGATAGAAAAATTACTAGTGGAACGTGATTTATGTTGAGACATTTAGTAACTGCATCGTTTTTCAAAGAAAAAATCTGCATATTTTCATTTCAAATAATTTTGAAAAAGTAGACATTTTTCTTATAAAACCCCTTCTAGAAAATCATTTTTGACCTTGTTTCAGATTAGTCATTTTGAAAATTTGATTTGATAATTATTTTTGAATTTGAGATTAAATGACTACATTGACTAATCTGACTCCGTACTAATTATCAAAAAGATAAATAGTGATTGAAAAAGTGACGAGTGTTGATATTTATCATATATTATAACTCGAGACGATATAATTAGTAAATTTCTTTAGAAATTTAAACAAGAGTTATAAAAAGATTTATTGGTAAAAATTCCATGACCATTTCTATTTCTATCATATTTCTATCAATCATCACTCATCGAAATCCATTATAGTATGTCAATATGTGGTGATTTAAATAGGAGTCATTCGTTTTTTCATTTTTTTAAAAAACAACCAAAGTATTCACTCTCATTTAAAAGTCCTCACGGTTATGCATGGGTGAACTACTTGGAATTTTTGATTATTGCTTCCATGCTCATTTAAAAGTCCTCACGGTTATGCATGTATGGAACGCATATCAAAATTGATTTATTAAATAAACAAGTTGATTCTAATCCCATTTAAAAGTCCTCACTGTTACGCGTGGTTAGAAGAT
Source organism: Allium cepa (assembly GCA_030765085.1). Taxonomy (NCBI): domain Eukaryota; kingdom Viridiplantae; phylum Streptophyta; class Magnoliopsida; order Asparagales; family Amaryllidaceae; genus Allium; species Allium cepa. The sequence goes on from CM060941.1 coordinate 518,686,554, forward strand.
ACTTGAATACTTTTAAAAAAATATTGGAATACTACTAATCTCATTTGAAAGTCCTAACGGTTATGCGTGGTTAGTAGATATTCAAATTCTTGATATAAATATACCACAAATAGACACAACTATACGGTTTTATATGATGACATCATTCCCATCATTCTAAAAGTGGAATATGCGCCTAACAGAGTATTTATGATTTTTGTTTGATTTTTTATTGAAATTTAATATTTACATTCGATTGAGTTTTAACGTTGCATTAATATCTATCACTTTATCTCTATTTTTATAACACTATTACTCTTTTGCTGATAAAAAAAGAGGAGAGAAATGTTAAGATTTTGTCAAATAAAAGCAAATAAAGGTAAAATATTTTCTATTTGCATCTAGGCTCATTTGCATATTTTTATTTACATGCATATATGAAGGGGGAGCTTTGTGTAGAGAGGAAGCATCCAAATATGGTGAGCAAATTGAATGTTCAAATAAATTTAACGAATTCAAAATCTTAAATATATGTTTGTTATCATCAAAAGGGGAGATTGTTGAATATGCGAGTATATGATTTTTGTTTGATGATAATAAACATATATATATATATATATTCATTTAAATGTATTTATTAATGTACTATTTTATTTTTCACATAATTAATATACATTTGCTGAATAAAATAAATAACGCAGAATTTGAATTCAAACGGATATTTTATTCAAACAAATATTTGTTACAATTTTTGAATAGTACAAATTAAAGCTCTCACTATATATACAAATACAATACAAATTCGATTACATCACAATTTATCATTTACAAATATACCTCACTACATATCGCTCATTCACTCGTAATTTATCTACGACTTTATTCCAGATTGAATCTAGCATCTGAGCAATATGCAAAAATAAATATTAACGCAGTAAAACTGAAAAGGAAATATTTTTGCAGTATAAAATAAAATATGTATTTTGAAAATAATATTTGCCTCAGTTATTTGGGTTGTTCGTCATCATTTAAATTTGAATTCATCATATTCGAACAGCTTGTGACATGCACAGTGTATCACTGTACATGCCACAAGGCCGTACATACCGATATATACACTTGATAAAGTTATAGGGACAGGTGAGCACAAGGTCAAACCCAAATCAAAAGCCAGGTTCAACTCAAGTGCAATACAAATAAAGTCATCACACAAGCACAAGGTCAAACCCGAGCTACTAGCTGGATTTAACACAGGTACAAATTAAAAATGAAATGAAACAAGAACTGCCAAAAATGATGGTCCAACAAATGAACCAGACAAGTACAGAAGTCACGATACACTGAATATATAGTGCAACAAAGTGAAGATGAAACTCAAAGCAGTGTAACAAACATGCACAGGCAAAGGCTATAAAAGCACCGGACATGATCACTAAAACAGTTAAGGCATACCTTAATTACAACCTGAACAAAAGACATAAATACAATATGATATGCCTCAAAGCAAACAGTGAATCAAGATACAAGACAGAACCAGCATATATGCAACATGAACAAATGATCAGTGGACAATGCATGAGAACTTGAACAAGACTTGACTGCTACCATGACTCGAAGCAATGCAGTGATATGCACAGTGCACAGCAACTACCCAGTGCAACAAGTTAACAGTTCATCAGACCAGCGAACATGTACACAATGACAACCAGACAAGCTACAATGAATGACTAAACTCAATGAAACAACACTGCAGATGCAAGCACAGTTCACATCAATGCCCAACACAAATGAACAGACTATGTCAACATGAAGAAGACTCAAAGCCATATGCAGTAAACAACATGAAGAAGCGTGCAACATTTTCAGTGGAAATATATATGTACAAAATACAACAGAGGGTGGAACACAATACATGCATACACACATACAAATGTATATATGCACATATATGAATTCACACAGTGTATAAGGAAGAAGTCAAAAAGAAAGACAAGTAAAAATCAAACAAGTTCAGCCTAACACAAATGATCTAAGCCAAGACAAGCAAGCAATACAAATACAAGTATACATGTATGCATATATATGTATACACATACATATCTATATCAAATAAAACAGCACCAGCAAGTTCACAATAGTGACCGAGCTCGAAGCATGCATATGGTCAAGCAAGTCATACTAGCAGTGACAGTGCCAAAATCAAAATAGTATCAACTGGCCGATGAAACAGGAGTGTCAAACCAAAAATAATGTCATAAGGGATTTCAAAAATAGCCTAAGTCATAGCATTAAGTTCGAACCAAAAATAATGGTCACAGAGAAATAATTCAAAGCAACAGCCGAAGTCCCAGAGGCAAAAACCAAAATCATGGCAAGTTTGAACTAATAAAAGTCAAGGCAATGTTAATAATGCACCAGACGATATGCAATTAAAGTTTGCAGTTGAAAATGCACAAAAATGAAACAGAGGTTGCTACAGTGATGAACTCAATCACTGGTGAAGTCAAGTAGGTGACAAAATTCAAGTTAAAGCCGATACTGAACAAGACAGTGCCAAAATCGTCACAGCATAGTCAGAGCCGTGGAACCAAGTCAGAAATCAACATCGTGGGAATCAAGTAACAAATATATGAAATTGACAAAGTCGGAAATCATCACAAGCATCCATACGAAGATCAACAGCCAAGCACAAAAATTGTCAAACGAATTCAAAAATTAATTCGAACGAAATTAGAGGGAATATGTAAACCCAAATCATCACCGGCCAAAAATTCATTCGAGTTCGAAGCAACAGAGAAAATGTTATATTAGTAACTCGAATCATCGATTGAGTTCAAGTACGAAAAACAGTAAAGCAAAATGCACAAAAAAATACATACCGAAGTAAGTTGGAACTCGATCGAAAGTCGAAGGAGCTATGGTTGAATCGAGGAGATGATCGATTACCGAAGCAAATCAAAAGAACACCAATTATAATCGATCAACAATAAATCAGCGTCTTCAAAAACCCAAATTTCAAAACAAAAAAGAAACGAGAACGAAGCAGCCATTCTTTCACCAAGAAGAAGCGGGCTAAAGGAAATAAAAAGGGGGAAACGAACAAATTTTCTTAAGTCTAATTTTTGGGCCGACTTCTCTCAATTTTTATTTGGGCTTTAATGCTTAAATTAGGGTTTAATTGATTTTAAATTGTTGTTTTTGTATTTTCTCTTTTAAACCATTGTAAATTCTAGTCGTGTGACTAGGGGACAAACTATGTGGCGTAGTTTGAGAATTCGCAACTCAGTGGCTGAGTTGTGGCAGGGTTTTGAGCGTAGAGTTAAAGCTAGTCGATAGCGGGTGTCGCGAGTTTACGTGTGTAAGTGTCTGACTGCTTAATTTCTAGTAGAAACCTTGGGGGTAGCACGTAGTCAGAGTTTTGCCGAAGCTGGGTAAATTCTGTGTCATTCTATTTCTGCATTTATTATTCTACTATTATTTTTGCTGCTATTTTGATATATCTGTGTTGAAAATATTTTATAAACTTCCACAATAATTTTTATAATTAATAGTATCACCCTATTCACCCCCCTCTAGGGTGAAATCGATCCTACATTTGGTACTTCTTTTTTATTTAAAAAAATAATAAAATTAATAACTAGTATATATCTTGTTTGATTCCTTTTTTAGGGTGCAAAAGTAGAAGTTCAACGGAAAAAAATGTTTGCCAAAAATAATTGCTTTTCCTTGCTTGCTTAAAAAAATTACTGCTTTTAAAATAATTTGCTAATAATTCAGTACACTCTGGCATCATGCTTTTATCTCTAGTTTTAACCGGTATTGTTGGTTGTTTGCATTTGCATTTATATATAAAAAAATTAAAAAATCAAAAAAAAAATTAAAAAAAATACTTCATTTCAGTTGCATTGTTAATACACGTTTAATTTTAGCTTTGCATTTCATTTTAGAATTTCAATTAATAATAATGGTTAGACATCGATAACACTTAATTGTATATTGATAATTTGTCTTCTTTGAATAATATAAATCCCTGATGTCTAGGCTACGGTAGAGCAATAATCAGTTATAAATATTATGGTGATTCGTAAAAATTATACCAATTATTTCTCTGAAAGGTACTTAAACCTTTGGCTGCATTGCTACGTTGATTCGTAGTGCACCGATAAATCATGTCCATTACCTAGTTGAGAACTATCTTATTAATTTAAGACAAAGTGTAATTATACAATTTTGGGTTAACTTAGGATAGAAAGTCTGTAATTAAACCCTTACATTTATCTAGTTGCATTAGTTCATGCATATTTAAAAAAAAAATCAAAATCAAAAACTAAAAAAATTGTAAATATTTCTTAACTTAGTTTATTTAAATCCTTTCTTTTGAAATTTATTTTTCAATCAAAAATCAAAAAAAATATTGAGTTACTCTTTTATATATAATAAAATAAAAAAATATAGAACCTTTTCAAAAAAGCCAAAAAATAATTTGAAAATCCAACAACAAAACAAAAATCAATTTTCCGTTTCGAAAAATAAATTCTATTTGTAAATATATTTTTCTTTATAATAAAAAAACCCAAAAACATTCTTGAAAATGTCTGAATTTCCATATTCACATGAATTCTACGATAGTTGAGAAACATGATATAATCCATATAATTTCACCCCATATTCTTACGGATATTTCAAGGACAACTATTGTTTAAACGATTCAAATTTTGAATCACAAAATTTTCAAAATGGTGACCAACCTTCAAATCTTGAAAATAACATTTTATCTTTACTTGAAATCTCTACACAACAAAATAAAATGATAAATGATTTGTGTAATTCTTGTTTGTATGATAACTCAAGTCAAAATTTTAAAAGTAATCAAGATTTGAATTCACTTCAAAATGTAAACGATTTCGAGTATAACCCATGCCAATTCAATTTTGAACTCCAAAATAAATTTCAAGATCAAAACGAAAATGAATACACTTTTCAACTAATTTTGGCAGAGGTAATAATCTCGACTACGTTACTAGTAAAATTCTTTGTTCTCGAAAAATCCAAATCGAAAATTCTCAAGTTAATAACTATAAATTGGATTTTGTTGAACAAATGGACGAAGTCTACAATGATCACATGGATTTGTTGTTCGAAACATATATGAAAAAATTTGAGAAACAAATCCAAATCGCAACATGTGATAAGTCAAATGATAATCCATCTTTTACCTAAATCGACTATTTTTGAACAACAACTTTTGAAACTGAAAACGATGATCTTAACGAAGTTGTTGAAAACACAGTAATTGAGTTGGATTTCAATTCTCTTGAGGGTGAGAAACTCGATTTAAGATCCGATCTTCCTTTTCCCAATTTTGAAATTTTGAACATAACAACTTTGGATTTTAAACTTGATACGTGTGATAAAGTTGTTGATAATTCAATAAAGGAAGACGAATTCAATGAACACGATTTCTTTGGACTTTTCAGAAATGAGTTGTTAAATTCTGAAGGGGAATATTTGAATCACCATTTCAATTTTGAAATCAACAATTTTGAAAAATTTGTTGATGATGAGCTTAACTTTTAATTTGTTGAAATTAAACTTGAATTTCGATCAATTGTTTTATCAACCCCAAAAATCATTGAAAATAAAACAACTCATACAATTTTTAATAAAACGACATTCGTTTTTCCAAATCAACATTCAATTTTGAAATTTATTGCGGTTTGGTTTGTCGTGTTTAATTTATGTCTCGCATATTTGACAAGACAAATGAATCGGTCTTTGTAAGACCGTTTCATTTACTTTTTGAAGATATACTTTCTGATCTCATGTAAATATCGTTAATTTTCATGTAAATATAGGTCTTTTTTTTAATTTTTCTCTTTTCACTGGGGTTGTCTGTGGGGGCAGAGTCAAAATCAAGTGCGGGGGGGGGGGGGGGGGGGGACTCATCATCGTTTTCGATTTTTCATAATTTATATTACTTTTTCTTTCCGAAATTTAAAAAAAATCTCAAAAAAAATAAAATTTATTTAGGCATTTTTTATTTATTTTTAAAGAAATACTATATGATAAATATATGGTTTTGGCTTATTAAATTTAAATTTTTGAAAATTTATTTGTCTTAACAAAAAAAATGAAGTTTGATTACAAAAAACAATTGTTATCCCACCTTTTGACAAGGTCGTGTCACCAAGGAACTAACTGGAAATCGAAGACAGATCACCCCGAAGAATGTTATGTATGGGTTCGCTATGTATGCTGGTAAATTTTGTTCGAGTTCGGATCGAGCTACAATTGGTATGGTAGAAAAAACAAAGCTATAAAAGCCAACGTTCCGAATTTCAAGTCAATCCGAGTTCGTGTGCTCAAGATATGATTGATGCAACTCAAGTGATCACATTGTTCATATCCATCAAGCAACCAAGAAGAAACCTCCTTCGTATCGATCCAGTTCGAATCCATCAGATGTGCATAGCTTCGTATTGATCAGGGGAGCATAAGTTCATATCCATAGAGAGCGGCGTTCCTTGTATTCATCCTTCCTTATACTGCTTCATATCCATTACCTCCAGCTTGTTCGTATCGATCAATCAACGTCCACTTCGTTTCCATCGAATCCATACAAAGCCGCTACTTCATATCGATCCATTAACACACACTGTACACTTATCGATCAGCCAGTGATCCGTGCGAACAGTACAAGATGAACCGGTGCCGAATGCACTTAATACTGATCGATACGAGCAGAGCAGTGACGATCGATATGAATAGGGATAAACTGGGTCGATACGAATAGAGCCGTGGTGATCGATACGAACAGGGTTAAACTGGGTCGATACGAACGAGGCACATCCACAATATAGAGTCGGTCGCTCGGTATAAAATGTGGATCGATCCTAAAAGCAAGCTCCATGTCATCAAACATCACATGCAGAACCATCGATATGAAGCTATCGATACGAACAACATCGATATGGATTCAACAGTCTTTAAGAAATCCAAACTTGCATCGATCATAAATCAAAATCTACAAGTCCAAATGCCACCAAATTTTCACAGGAGCTTACGTACATCTTCAAGAACATTCATAATCGATCTAGACTCGATTGGACCAAATCCTTATCGATACGAATTGTGTTTGCATCGATCACGGATCGACTCCACACGGTCAGAGATCGATCGTGTGGGCCCACCCACGTGAGCGAAGAGATCTTCCAAGATCTGAGCGAGATATTTGTAGCCTACGCCTATAAATAGCAGCCCAGGACCTACTGAAAAAGGACTTTTGGCTCTTCTACGTCCATACTGTACCGAAATCACTGTTGTACTCGAGTTTTACTATTGTAATTTGTTGTAACCAGCAAGAAAAAGTTAATAAAAGTCAATCATTCCATAGTGGATGTAGGCCATACACCAACCACTCTAAATTTCTGTGTTTCTATGCTGTTTTTTCGATTATTGTTTGGTGTGTTTGTTAGATAATCCTCTTTTTCCATTTTTGCTTCATTTTATCTCTTCAAACACTTCCGAAGAGTGTTGTACCCAATTTTCGTACAAACACTTTGGTGCTTTCACTGAGAAAACCCAGTTTTTCTCCTACTCATTGGATCTACTATTGATATCGGATTACATAAATCTAAGAAGAAGATCTAGATTTCAAGCTTAAATTTCTTCCATCCTATTCAGATTTGCATCATGTTTAGGAACCCGCAATGGTTGACACTAGGACTACTTTAACTGTCACTGATCCAGAAGGATGGGACAGGTAGAATCTCGTACAGCTGCCCACCGATCAAAATGCTGCCGGACCATCGGATCCGTAGGGCCCTATCACTAGGGAAGAGTTTCAGCTGCTTATGCAATAACTGACTCAGAGCCGTCAATAACTCACTCAACAACTCCATGCTAATGCGGAACTGACCAACCAACTGAACCGTCAAAGAAGCAGGAGATCTAGGAGGGATTAGGCTTCCTATTCATCCATTGAGAGTTCAACCTCTTTAGATTACCATCATAGATCCACACGTCCACGGATGGACCGAAGTTATACTCAAGTTACTGGACATCAGCGTACACTAAATCTTGGGCAATCGAAGGTTGGCCCATCAACCAGCTATCAGACTGGACCCTCCTCTTAGGGAGGTACTGTTCTTCATCATGTCACAGACAACCGCACTGCCACCACTACCTTTGAATTAGGAGTTGATGCCCGAAACCAGACAGATCCGAACCACCGCCAACATGAACATACTCCCGAACCATATGTTCCAGAGAACTTAGAACCAAGGAAGCGAGATATGGACCGTCGACCGCGACCGGCCCAACCCCGCATTGTTGAACCAGACCACATCTTGGCCCAACATGCTCAAAATGTCAAGATGCCGGACATCCCGACGATGATCCGTCAGATGATCCGAGAGAGTCAAGATCTTACCAATGACGATTGGGGAATCTCTCAAAGTCATACTCCTTTTACTGATGAGATACTCTATGCTAAACCACCTCGACGATTCAGGATGCTGACTTTGCCCATTTATGAAGGAAGCTCTGATCCTAATCAACATATCTTAAATTATGAGTGGTTAATGAATGTTGCACGAGATAATGATGCAGTTAAGTGCCGAAGCTTCCTGATCTCTCTTGGGGCAAAGCGACTATTTGGTTTACCTGTTTACTACCTCGATCTTTCTCGTGTTTGATTAGTTGGCTACAAAGTTTGTCGAGCAGTTTCGCATGCATGTAACGAGGTCGAAGGATGTTAACACTCTTTCTAGTGTCACTCAAGCTCCTGGAGAGACACTCAGACGTTATTTGGAAAGATTTCATGCTACATGCACTGAGATTAGAAATCCTAATGATAACTCTATCCTGATGGCATTGACAAAGTAGATTGATCCCGATTCTGAGTTTGGAAACTGGTTGGCCGAAAAAACCCCTGCGTCATTGGAACGTTTCTATTCCAGGGCAGCCTAATTCTTGAGAAGGGAGGATGAGAAACAATTTAGGAAAAAGGATGATGCATGGCCTAGTATGGAAGTGATTTAGAGCAATGTTGCTATTAAAAAAACCGAGGAGAGTTTTGAAAAAGTGCAATTAAATATACAGAATAAACAAAGTCAACAGAAAGGCAATGGAAATCAAAACAGGAAACAGGATCAGAATCGTGGAGGCTCCTATGTTTGATAATTATACTCCTTTGAATACGTCGCTGAGAATGTGTATCTACAGACCTGCAATACTACTCAGCATAAGAAACCTGCTCCGAAACAATCATTAGAGAAACTGATTCAGATAGGGAAGTTTTGTAGATTCCACGAAAGCTACGGCCACAACACGAATGAGTACCGTCGTTTGCAGGATATCATTGAGAAGTTGACACGTGAGAGAAAATTAGAGCAGTTTGTGCGGGAGCCACAGTCTGGAGGTGTGGGCTCATCAAATCAGAACCATGTACCAAATCAGGTGAGACCGAAGGAACCCGCTCGTAGCGGCGGGTGGTTGGTAAGAAATACTATTAGTGGTGGTCCTCATCCAACAGACCGAAGCTGGAAGGAAATTGAGTCATATGCCAGTTCTGTTAGGCATGTGAGCTTCGAGTGTTATAATAGTTTTGAAGATGGGGCTCCGGCCAAGCAATAGAAGACGATGACTGGCGAATTTTCTTTCGAGATAGAGACGCCGATAGGGTTGAAGCCCCAACCATCGATCCACTTCTCATATCAGCTCAAGTAGGTTCTGCTTGGATGAAGAGGATCTTAGTAGACAGTGGAAGTTATGTGAATATATTATTTAAGCGAGCCTATGACCAGATGAAAATGGAAACTAAAGATTTGAAGCTTTGTCAGTCTCGCATTCATGGCTTCAATGGGAGTGCAACTGTACCCACCGTAGGGATGGAACTGCCAGTGGAGTTGGAAACCAAAGAACACCGGAGAGTTCGTATGCTACAATTTGTTGTGTTGGATATAGACTCGCCATACAATACTTTCTTGGGCCGACCGGCCCTAGCTGAATTCAAGGCTGCAATTGCCCCTTGGTGTTTAACCCAAAAATTCCCTACAAACAATGGAGTCAGAGTCGTTTAGGGAGACTAGGCTGCTGGGTGTGCTTGTTATGTTGCTGAGCTGCGAGAGGCGTAGCGAAAGGAAAAAGGAAATGGCATAGAGGAATCTCTCTGCGTCTGCTGTGTTGAGAATTGATAATTGACGCCTGAGCGTAGGCCCGGGCACCATAACCAATTCCCAAGGGATCTTGACTCGAGAGATACCGAAAGTGAGATGAAAGAAAAGACAGTCAAGCTTCTTCGGCCAAGTTGACAAATGACGTCCCGATCGATGATAACGACGATTCTAAAATGATAAAGATTGGATCTTAGTTAAGCCAACAAATGCAAGAGGAATTGGTTGAATTTCTTCAGGAAAACCTTGACGTGTTTGCTTGGATGTATTCTAACATGTGTGGAATCTCCCTGGACATCACGAGCAACACATTGAACATTGACCCACGACACGCGTGGTATGGATCCAAAGAGATCTTTCGCCCTTAAGGAGGAGATAGATAAGCTTAAATCGAACGGATTTATCCGAGATGCATTATACCCGGAATGGGTTTCCAATCCTATACTTGATCAAAAGCCGAATGGGAAATGGAGAATGTTTGTTGATTACTCCGACTTGAATAAAGCTTGCCTCAAAGACAGTTTTCCACTTCCTCGAATCGATCAGCTCATAGATTCAACGGCTAGACATGAACTTTTATCCTTCATTGATGTGTATTCTAGCTACAACCAGATACCCATCCACTTACCCGACCAGGATCATGCCAGCTTCGTGACTGATCTAGGACTTTACTGCTACAAAGCTATGCCTTTCGGACTCAATAACGCCGGAGCAACTTACCAACGGATAGTTAGCCAAATATTCACTAATCAGATGGGGAAAACCATGAAGGTATATGTGGATGACATGCTAGTGAAGTCGTGATTCTCCACTGATCATATCAAAGACCTGGAATCAATGTTTAATATCGTCCGAGATTATAGAATGAAGCTCAATCCGTTGAAATGTCACTTTGGGGTCACATCATGAAAATTCCTTTGGTTTATCGTCAATGCTCGAGGAATTGAAGCCAATCCTGAAAAGATATGGTCAATTAGAAATCTTGAGACCCGAAGAACTATAAAGCAAGTCCAGTGCCTTAATGGGAAATTAGTAGCACTGAGCAAGTTCATTTCAAAATCCACTGACAAATGTATTCCCTTCTTCGATCTGATCAGAAAAGGGAATTGGAACTTTGAATAGACTACGGAATATGAGGGCGCATTCCTAGCGCTAATTCAACACCTCTTCACGCTGCTTATTTTGTCAAAGCCTATTGATCACGAGAAATTGTACATTTACTTGGCGGTGTCAGAAAATGCAATCAATGCTGCCCTAATTCGAGAGAAAGACCGGATACAACACCCAGTCTATTACATTAGTAAACGACTGACCAGAGATGAGAGAAACTATCTGAACCTGGAGAAGTTAGCTTGTTGTCTTATTATTGCCTCAAGGAAGCTCCATCTATATTTTCAGGCTCATCCTATCACCGTTTACACCGACCAGCCGTTACGACAGGTCCTTACGTGACTTGAGACGTCTGGCAGGTTACTCAAGTGGAATATCAAGCTAAGTCAGTTTGACATTACTTACACTCCAAGGCAAGCCATTCAAGGATAAGTCCTAGCAGATTTCATAGCTGAATTTACTATCCCAAAGGACTTGCCCGAAACCAGTGAATCTCCCAAGCATATCTGGAAGCTACATACTGATGGTGCATCAAACAAACGTTGCTCGGGTGCTGGAGTTGTGCTTGAAACTCCCGAAGGTCGATCTATATGCTATGCTTTAAAGTTTGATTTTCATGCGACCAACAACGAAAGCTGAATATGAGGCATTGCTTGCTAGATTGAGGCTTGCCAGAGATTTAAAAATCATTGTTGTGGAGATTTATTGTGATTCGCACTTGGTCATGTGTTAAGTTCAGGGGGAATAGCAGGCCAAGGACCGAAGACTGACTGCTTACCATGCTCGGGTCCAGGAAATATTAAATCACTTCGATTATTATGCCATCTACTACATACTCCGAGAGCGCAATCAGAAGGCCGATTCGTTAGCAAAGTTAGCCAGTACATGTGAAGTACAACAAATAGGACTCGTCCCTATGGAAAATTTATCCTCCACGAGCATCGATCAAATTGAGACAGATTGGGTATTTAAGGTTGTTCCCGATAAGGAGTCATGGATGACTCCGTTCAGAAATTATGTCGAGCGTGCGATCCTACCAGAGCGTAGGAATGAAAAGAGACAAATTTTTCGAAAAGCTTCGCGGTTCACTGTATAGAATGGAGTCATGTATAGAAGAGGATACTCTATTCCTTTACTCTGGTGTATCGGTCACGATCAAATCAAACGAGTATTGCATGATGTGTACGAAGGAGAATGTGACGATCACACCGGAGGGCAAGCTCTTGCCAAGAAAGTGCTCCGATATGGATACTATTGGCCGACTATAAATCGCAATGCATCAGACTACGCAAGAAAATGTGATAGACAACAGAAGCAAGCACGAATTCCTAGAACCCCACCTGCCGACATAACTTAGATGGTCAGTCCATGGCATAACCGTGAGGACTTTTAAATGAGAGTGAATACTTTGGATGTATTATTTTTTTTATTTTTTTTTATTTTTTTGAGAGAGAGAGAGTTTTGAAAAATCATCTTAGCACCATTTAACTTAGAAGACAAAAAAAAATGTTATATCCTTTACTTTAAATTCACCACTTTTAAAACAAAGATTTTCAATTAGGATGTATTTCATAATTAACACGTATGAATCTTCCTATATACTAGTTAAACCATTGTTATTTATAATCAAACTTCATTTTTATTTTTGTTAAGACAAATAAATTTTCAATAATTTCAATTTAATAAACCAAAACCATATATTTATCCTATAGTGTTTCTTTAAAAATAAATCAAAAACACTAAAAATAAATTCTTCTTTTGTTTTTGGATTTTTTTTTTGAGTTTTTGGAAGAAAAATGAAAAATTAATCCTGAAAAATCAATAAGAAGATGAGTCTCCCCCCACACTTGATTTTGACTGTGTCCCCACAGTCAACCTAAGTGGAAGGAGAAAAATAAAATAAAAATCCAATATTTACATGAAAGATTATTATTTACAAGGGATGAGAAAGTATACAGTCAAAAAGTAAATGAAACGGTCTTCTAAAGACCGATTCATTTGTCTCGTCAAATGTGCGAGACACAGCTTAAGCACGAAAAACCAAATCGTAAAAGATTTCGCAGTTGAATGTGGATTTGGAAAAACGAAAGTCATTTTATTGAAAATCATACGAGTTGTTTTATTTTCGATGATTTTTGGGGTAGATAGAAAAATTGATTGAAGTTCAATTTCTTTCAAAGTATCGATTTCAAAACCAAAATGGTGATCGAAATTTTCCCCTTCAAAATTCAACAACTCGTTTTCAAAAAGTTCATAAAACTCATGTTCATTAAATTCGACTTCATTTGTTGGATTATCAACAACTTCATCATGTAAATCAAGTTTCAAAGTTGTCGTATTCAATTTTTCAGAAAAAGGAAGATCGAAGTTTAAATCGAGTTTCGCACCCTCAAAAGAATTGAAATCTAACTCAATTACCGTATTTTCAACAACTTGATTAAGATCGTCATTATCAAATTCAAAAGTTACAACTTGATTAAGATCGTCATTATCAAATTCAAAAGTTGTTATTTGAAAATCGTCGATTTGGGTAAAAGATGGATTATCACTTGACTCGTCACACATTGGAATTTGATTTTGTTTTTCACGTTCTTTCATGTATGTTTCAAACAACGAATCCGTGTGATCATCGTAAATTTCGTTCATTTGTTCAACAAAATCCAATTTGTAGTTATTAACTTGAAAATTTTCAATTTGGACTTGTTGAAAACAAGAATTATCAATTTCGATAAACGGTAGATTATTATTTGATTCTTCGCAAGTTGAGATTTGATTATGATTTTCACGAAAAATTTTGTATTTTTCAAGTAATAAATCCCCGTTATCTTTTTCCATTTGGTCAACAAAATCAAATTCATGATTATTAATTTGAAAACTTTCATTTTGAATTTGTAAATTGTATAATCACAAACTGTCTTAAATAAACAAGATAGTTCTCAGCCAGGTAACGGGCAGGATTTATCGGTGCACCACGAATCACCGTAGCGATGCAGCAGAAGGTTTAAGTACCTTCAGAGAAGCAATTCAGCATAATATTTACGAATCACCGTAATATTTATAACTGATTATTGCTCTGCCGTAGCCTAGACACCAAGAAATTAAATTGTTCAAAGAAGACAAATTGTCAACATACAATTAAGTGTTATTGATTTCTAACCGTTATTATTAATCAAAATTCTAAAATGAAATGGAAGCAGAAATTAAATGTGTATTAATAATGCATGGTGTACGAATGTAGCACGTGGCAAAAACTTGTTCGTCGATTGGGTTAAGGCGCAGTGTATGTAGAAGTTTGAGTTTGACAATGTTATGGTTGTTGTAACTGTTTGGTGAGGAGTGTGGAGATGGATGTTGAAGAGGTGGTCGTGGTTGTAGAAGATGGCGCTTCGACGTTTTCTGGTTGCGGCAGTTAGGGAAGATATGCACAGTGTGCAATGATATGGCGCAAGGCAGCAGCAAGGATGGTGAAATGAGTTGTGCAACTGAACAGAGAAGGAAGAGAATCAGTAACAGAATGGTTGTACAGAGAAGAGAATGCAAAATTATAAATTGACAGTGCAAATGCAAAGAGAAATTGAAAAAAGAAAATTGTAAATGCAAACTTGTAATGGAAAGAAAATGGAATAAAATTGTTTTTTTTTAAACTGTGCATGTTGATTTTTTTCTTTCTTTTAATATGAAATGCAATGAACAAAACAACTTGAAAACACAACAACCATGCAAACAAAAATCAAACAACACACACAACACAATTTTTTTATATAATAAAAATGCACACAAACACACAAAACAAACACACAAGAAAATCAAATGAAAATAATCCGAAGAATAGAAAATTAAAATCAAAACAAATCCCCGGCAATGGCGCCAAAAACTTGTTCGTCGACGGAAATTCTATCGGTTTAGAAAACCGTCGAACGAATTTAAATTAAAAATAACCGCAAGCGCACGGTGTACGAATGTAGCACGTGGCGAATACGGGTTGATCCGCAGGGAATTGATGATTTTAAAATTTTACTCAATCAAATTAACCAAAGTTGGAAGAGTGGTTATCTAAAAGAAAAAAGAAAAATGACAAAAGAAAATAGATAAAAATATGAGAGTGTTAAGACAATTTAGAGGCAATTTCCACTCTCTAGATCACATAAATCAACAAAATGAAGTTATGATCTCTCTTTTCTTGTCATTAGTGAATTAGTTGATGTGCTTATCATAAGTATGGTATATTTGTGCTATTAATTAGCTCAATATAAACCATCAAACTATAACACAACCACTAATACACTTTTAAATCTCATAAAATATGACAACAAAGTTGAAAGCAAAATTTATTTTAAGCATGGCCTATTAACTATTAATTAGAAATATAAGCCATCAAATTTTAATTTCATCAATCACTTCTTTGCCATAATCATATGTAGATGAAGAGGCAATTTGTGTTTTGTTTGTTTAAGCATAGCCTATTTGTTATAAACAACATAGACTATCAAATTCAAAGCTAAACAACATCATTAAACCACTTCAATCATTCCCATTAAGCATAAAAAGAGAGCATAAACATCAAATTAAGTTGAAGCTACATGATTAGAGAGCTTCATTACCCCTAAATTGAAGGGGTTTAGCCTCTCATATTTGTTATCATATGAACAAATGTAGCTTGCAACATGAGAGAAAAAGAAAAGGAAAAGAGAGCAAAGTGATTGGAAAACTATTCTAATTGAATAAAGGAAAATCTACACTACTTGCATAAAAGGAAATGAACATGTAATTAAAAAGAAACAATAATTAACATTGCATAAAAGAAAAGAATTACATAAGAGAAGAAATGGCTAAGTAGCCATGGAAAGAAAGAGAGATTTGATTTATTTTCTAAACTAAAACCAACTAACTAAGAGGAAGATGGCTACATGAAACATAAGGGGTATTTATACAAGTTAGAAATCCTAATGCATATTTTTGGGGAGTACCCAAAATGCCCTTGGAGGAAGTGTGGTGGCCAAGTTATCATTAGCTTTAATAATCCCCCACTTAAATGTACATGAAGCTTTAAATGTCATTTAGCATGTGCATTAGCCTTTAATTTGTACATTAGGTAGTGGGTAGGTGGGGTCCTCCATGTTCTTCACTTTGAATTATTTCCATCTTCATTCCTTTGTATTCATTTTGTGCATGCATATTCCTTCATGAACCCACTTGTAATTGACTGTAATTTCCTACAAAATAATATAAAAATTTCCAATTAAGTGTTCTCAAATTAATATATGCACAAAAATGACCATTTTGCCCCTGGATGAAGATGAATATGTGACAATTTCAAATAATATGAATTTTTGGTTTAAACAAGTTAAAATACCCAATATGATCATTTATTTAATTTAAAAAGAATAAATATGGTGGTTAAAATATGCACATTTATATGCACATCAGAACTCCATCTCCAGAAAAACTGCTAAGCTATAAAATCTCCTTGCCATCACACAAAACACTCCGAGTTGCACTGTTGACACAGATACCAAAGAATTCCTAATCCAAAGCTCTTCAGAAAACTCGGACCTCAAACCAAACAGAAACATCCTGCTGAATTCAGCCACAGCACCGAAGCAGACCTACTTCCTTAAACTTGTTCCAAAGAAATATCTTCAGAAACATCCATAGTCGCTGCATCTCATCACGCAGCTACTATTTCCTGAGGTATCAAGATACCATCACTCGCTTCTGCTCAACCGACAGATCCAAACTCTACTCATCCAACTTCAAAGATGGACTCCGAACCTTTACAGGTTACCTTCAGAGATCGATTAAATCATCCTTACACCATTGCAAAGCTTACTCGAGACGGTATTAGGTCCACAGTCTCGACAGATACACTTCCAACCTCAAACATATAACTCCCAACCAATGGTAGTCGCGTTATACACACCACTACCCTATCTACCTTATAACTTATATTGGAAAACCTGTACGGGTAACCCAACAAATAGGTAGAAATATATATATGCACACACACACACACACATATATCAAAATTACAAATACGCTCTCTCAAGAAGAATCACTTCAAAGCCTAGGTATTCACTCAACCTAGCGCTCTGATACGAAGTGTGACGACCTGGCTTTTTCTCCACAAAAAGTCGTATTATCTTTAAGAAAGAAAGGGATAGAAAAGAGAAAAGAAAGAAGAGAAAGAAGAAACAACACCAGAATCTCAACAGCGGAACGAATAAATTATATTAATAACATAAGTATTACATAATATACAATATCTATCAGAGTTACACAGCTTATACAACACATACTAGACAGTTATAAACACATGTCTGGTTATACAACTCAACAAACACAGCACAGAGAACACACAGCGGAACTATATATCTAACGCCAAAGTCTCGTGTTCCATTGCTCCTCCACAATTGGTCAAAGCAAACCTGAATCCCTTGGCTACTCGTAAAAATTTGAGTACCCAAGAGTTTAAGAAAATAGAAGATAAACTCCGGGTCAGACATGGGTCTGGTGTGAGTAACAGGTTAAAGTTGCTTAACTTTGAAAATCCTTTGAAAAAAAAGTATCACGTAAGACTTCCCACACATAAACATGGAAAAGTTCTTACCTTACGCTAACCAAAACATTTGATAGGAAAGCCGGTGATATTATAATAGTGTATAGGGTTTTCAAATAAATAAGAAATAGCCGAAATTGTTATATGATTAAATTCCAGCTACTAGCCACAAAAGTGGGTAGTATAATCAAAAACGTTGGCACTTATTGGATTTTGGATACCATACAATGGCAGGGCTACTGGGGTACCGCCCGTCACAGTACGTGGCCTAGATCAACGTACCGAGGATCCACCCTAAATCCCATGCAACACAATGCCGGGACCATCCCCTACTGGATAGTCCCGAACAAGACAACCCCGGCAGTTGTTGCAATCAACTGCCCCACACAGCTGAAAATAAAGGGACTCCTAGACAGGGGTAAATCTCTTCCTACTTGGGCATGACCCACTTAGCCTTGCTGCACCTCCTCTGTTTTAGCCATTCCCGGTTGATGAGGCTTGAGGCTATGATTACCTTTATAGAACACATCTATCTTAGAATACTCATAGTCCACCTGATGATGTTCTGAAAGCATTCAATCCATACAAATTCGTTTCGGGTTCGAACGAAGCCGAAGGCATTATCTCGTTACACTCATTTTGGAATCACCCTCAGAGTTAACGGCGATAACCCTTGCACTCTGAATCTTCATCTTCACTTGAGATACACGACCTATCGTTAATTTGGATCGATGTGGTTTTCGGATATCCAAATATGGAAACCCGATCCCGGTCTCATCGAAATCCAAAATGCCATCTTTTAGGTCCAAGTTGTTTTAAAGTTTAAAACAGTTCAATTCTATTATCTATATACACACAGATAGATAATTCACATATCGCAATAGATAATCAACATTATCATCATAAACAGATAATTCATATTATCATCACAATGCAACCAAAGCATCCATATCACACAGCATCACTTATCTCATATCTGAGATCTCAATCCATTCAAGGCAATCAATATCATTCATCCATACATAAGCAAGGATTAATCACTATCTATAATTAATTTAAAATGAATTAAATTAATTACTTCATCATTATAAATCTTGCTTACATAACCGTTAATTAATTACAAATCAATTATTTATTTATTCTCTAATTAATCACTCTTGATTAATTATCCTTTAATTACATTCAAGTAATTTATCCTTTAATTAATTTCACAAATTAATTATTCTAAACCAAATTCAGTAATTATACTTTTACTTACTTCATAAATTAATTAACTATAATTAATTACATTAATCCTTAATTAATTACATTAATTAATTCCTTCATTGATCACTTATTATTGATTAATTAATCTTAATTAATCAATCCTTAATTACATCATTAATTATACTAATTAATGATCCCTAATTATTTTATTTATGATCGCCCTATTTAAATTAATTACATTAATTAATTAATTATCAATTAAACCATATTGATTAATCACTCTTGATTAATCACATTCAGTAATTAACTACCTTTAATTACTTCATTAGATGAATTAATTACTCCTTAATTAATGATCTTTAATAATTAATCTTTAATTAATTATATTTATTAATAACCCTAGAATAATCTCGTTAAGTAATTAATTACCCTTAATTAATTACATCTCTTAATTATCTTCAAATAACTTTATTAACCAATTCTTAATTAATTACACTAAGTAATTAATTATTAATTACTTCCTCTAAGTAATTATTCTTTATATTAATTACACAAAGTAATTAATCTCCAAATCTCTCCCATTACCTAATTATCCTTCAATTCAATTACATCCAGTAATTATCTTCTTAATTACTTCACTAAGTAATTATTCTTTATTAATTACATTGAGTAATTACTTCTTAAATTATCCAGTGATTATCTTAAATTAATTAAACTTGATTAATTAACTTAAACTAATCAAAATAAACTTAATTAATTACAATTAGTAATTAATTTCTTAATTACTTCCATTAAGTAATTACTTAAACAATTCACAAATGATTATCTTTAAATTAATTAATCTAATTAATTATTAAAATTAATCACATTAATTAAATAATCCTAAGTTAATGATCTTCCTTAACTATTAACAAATCTTTAATTACTTCTCTAAAGTAATTAACTGAGATTAATCATTATTAATTCCAAATTAATTTATCTATAATAACCCATTAATTAATCTCTATTTATTTAATTAATTAAGTGTTTAAACTGTAACTTAATTAATCCTTAATTACTTGATTAATTAATTTCTAATCATTAATTTAAAATCTAATCTTATCTAATTAATGATTTCTTAGTTACAAATTAATTATTTTTTAGTTAATTTACTTAAACCTTTAATTAATTAAATTAAACCCTATCAGTTGCACGCCAGGTGCTTGTTACAATGCATCAGTGGGATCTGGTACATATGATATCTGCAAAGCTTCCGTTGCCACTACGAATCTTCTTCCTGCTGTTGGTTGTCTTGGGCCTTCTTCGACTATTAACCCCAAATCTGGTGCAGCATGTGGAACTCCATCTGTTATGCATTATGACAATGTCATTGTTAACCTTGTGCGTATTGATTTAACTCTTGGAGATAATAAGCTGGCAGACTCTTCTCCCGTTGTCGCTCAATGCACCATCCATGAGGTCTCTTCAGGTGCTGTGGAATGTAGCCCATCGGTACCCAAAACATGGTCTTCGCTATTTACATCCATGCCCCATAATGCGGGTGTTTATAAACCAGTTGACTTCGACATCGTTGAGGAAAATGGAGTGATGATCCCTCCCCCCTGTGTTATGCAAGCCGGTAAGGACTTTTGGTCAGAATATGTTGTAGGATTCTTTTTGGACCCTAAACATCGACTTCATGATGTGGTTGCTGTTTGTCGTAGGGCCTGGAGACTTCAAGCTGGTCTTAGAGTTAAATTGGTTGATTCCCTGTACTACCTACTGTTCTCCTCCCCTGAGGAACGTAGTCGTGTTCTTGCGTCTGAGCCCTCCTTCTTTGATGGTCAGCCTTTTATTATAACCCCCTGGTCTCCGACGGTTACTAGTGCCCGAGAACAAGTTTTTTCTATTCCTATTTAGGTTTATTTCTCTCAAATTCCTTCTGCTCTGCAACCGCTGCTTGGTTTGAACTGGCTTGCATGCAATGTTGGTAAATTGAAATGTTTTGACTCTAACACTGTTGCGCGTGATAAGCTTGCATACGCCAAGGCTCTGATTGAGATTTCTCCCAATAAGCCTCTTCCTACCACTATTCCTGTTCAGCTAGCTGTTGGACACGTAGTGGATGTTCGAGTTCGTTATGGATGGGTCCCTGACATTTGTACCACCTGTCGCTCTTTTGGTCATATAGCCTCTGCCTGCTCGCACTCTGCTGTATCTGCTGCCGCTCCTAGGATCCCTCTACCTCGGCCTCCGCTTAGGAAATGGGTTCCCAAAGTCTCGTCGGTTGAATCTGACCCTGGACCTACACTTACCTTTGTGCGACCTGATTCCCCAGTTCCTTCTGTCGTGCCTTCAGTTCTCCCTGCTGAGCTGGAGCTCTCTCCGCCTCACGTTGTTTGGGTAGAGAGTGAACATAGTTGGGTTGATCGTAGTACGCGTATGAGATTCAACCCCGTGGATAACTCCTACTTTAGATTTGTATCTGGTAATCTTACGGACCTACGATGCCTTTATTACAGAATTTCTGGTGATTCCTTGGTTCTTGACTTGGACAGTTCGTTTGCTGAGACTAATTCTGTACTTCTAGCAGATACTGACTGGGATCGATCTTATATTTCCTCCTCTGACATTGACTGTTATGATCTTTCTCTTGCTACTCGTTTTCGCCCATTTTTTGGACTTCTGGGGAGTGGTTCTCTGGATCCTTCCCGGGATGATGAGTGCGATGGTGATTCTTCCTCTAAGGAGGAGAACTAGTCTAGTTATTTATTTCTAGTAGCTGTGACTTGTCTGTCACACTCCTGTGCTGTTTTTTACATTTCTTACCATCATAGTAGTTAACGTACCTCTACCTTACTCCTGTACTTCAACTTTATTACGTTGTAATAAAAAGTGGTCGGTCCACTATAAAACCGTCGGCCATGCCAAAAAAAATTAAATTAAACCCTTAATTAGTTAATTAATTAATCCAAACTATTAATTAATTAAATTAATTAATTGCAAATATTAATTACCTTAATCATTTTAATGAATTATAAATCATTAAATTTTAATTAACTTTAAGATAAACATTAAGCTTATCAATGATTAAATTATCATTAACAAGGTATTTAAAAACAATTTGCTTTTAAATTTACTTTTAAATTCCATTTTAAATTCAAGATTTAAAATGAAAACAATTTTAACTTTAACAAAGCTTTTAAAACAATTCAACAACCTTTGTATTACATGTTAAAGAATCTATTTTTCTTATAAAAGAAATTTAAAAGAATTCTAAAACCAAATTCATTTTTAAACTCAAACCATATTTTAAAACATTCAAAGTTGTCTTAAAACAATTTAAATTCAAAAACTTTATTTTATTTCAAACTAGGATTCAAATTAAGCTTTGAGTCTAGATTTAAATTTAGATTTAAAACCCTGTTTAAATCTTTATTTCAGATTTAATAATCATTTTATAAAATACTTTAACAATTTAAAGTTGTTAAAAACA
Organism: Allium cepa; assembly: GCA_030765085.1. Classification (NCBI taxonomy): domain Eukaryota; kingdom Viridiplantae; phylum Streptophyta; class Magnoliopsida; order Asparagales; family Amaryllidaceae; genus Allium; species Allium cepa. Next base: position 518,709,055 of record CM060941.1, read on the forward strand.
TTCCATTTTTATAAAACTTATTTATTTTAAAAACTAGAATTCAAACTCATTTTGAATCCACACTTTAAATCTGCTTCAAAACTGTGATTTAAAACTTGCTTTACATTTTTGGATTCAGTTTAAATTTAAAAACTGAAACACTGTCAGGTTTTAAACAAAAACCTGTAACAAAAATTACTCGAGCCAGACAAAATGACTTCGAGTCCAAAACCTAAAACCTTCGAGTAACATACTCGAATTACTCGAGACAAACTCGAGTACAAAATTGCATTTACCCAGACTAAACAAAAACAGATCATCAGAAACAAGTGCACCATGCACATGCACGGTGCCGCCGACCACCTCCAGTCACCACCAGAACGTCGAGCACATCAACGATCATCCAAGCACCAGTCTACAACCATCTGACCCCCACCATCCACTCGAATCCAAAATCGAGCAAAAGAAACCCAAACAGGAATATCACTCAAACCCGAAACATCTGTTCGTCCTTCCACTGCCGGTCACCAGAACTCCAGTGGCTCCGGCCACAACTTCGTCCACGTCTAGTCTTCCTATTCCCAAAGTTTGGTAACACTCGATCCACCAGTGGATGATTGCTAAAGCAAAACCGACCATCCAACCAAAATTAGGTTTACAGACATCAACGACCTCCCATCGTCACCACCGACCTCTGATCGACATCCTGTTATTTTTCCTTCAATCTCCGACCATCCTTCTTCCTTCAGACAGGAACTCGACCTCCCAATCCACTAAGATCACTAGAGACTACCCCAAAACCAAATTATGATCAACCCTTACTTGCTCAGTCAAACCCAAATTAAAAATTATGATTTTACTCTTAAAAATCATGTCTTAGTTTAAGGATTTAGTTTATATACCTGAATTGCACAATTAACATGTTTGAATTTTTACAAAGACTCGAGTTTCTGTTTAATTTTATTTCCAAAGCAATTCCAGATTTAATTTAAGTTAAATAAATTTTTTAAAACTTAGTTTATAATCAAACAGATAATATTTGTTTTTATTCTAAACCCTAACAGTTATCAGATCAAGAGATAATGACGTTGTTTGCAAATCTGAGTCCTAAAAAGCAAAGAACAGAGATAACTTAATTGTAATAGGCATGCACACATTTACATCCCAATATTCATAGATACTTCACACACACACACACACATACACACACACACACACACACACACACACACACATATATATATGCAAACTTACTTATCCATATCCACACAAAACATACTTATCACAGGAATAATCATGCAACCATGTTTAAACTTAAGTAATTTTTAACAAAAATGTTACTCGCCTGATTTAAAACAAAGACAGCCTTGATTTTTGAAAACAGTTTTTGAACCCTTAAAAACTAGAAACTGGAATGATTGTTTTTGTTTGAAACTGAAATGCTTCTTGCCTTTGAAAACTTTAAAACTACATGCATGCAGGAGTTCCTGATTTGAAGGAAAATGCTCCAGCTTTGATGATTCCAGATTTTACTTTAAACTGGAATGATCTCTGCCTTGATTTAGAAACTGCTCTACAGGTTGTTGATCTGAGGAATGATATAGTTTTACCGTGTTTTGATTTTTTTGTTTGAGGGGTTTTCAGTTTTTCTTTTGATAATGAAAATGAGAGTACAGATTTGTTTGTTTTTGAAATTGAACTTGCATGCTTGAGTTTCTTGTCATTGAAACATGCAGAGATGATTCAGATTTGAAAAAAAAATAGATGTTGACGGGATTTGCTTAATAATTTCTGGTTTTACTTTAAAGAATTGGTTTGAGGAAATTGATTTTCAGATTTGTTTCTTAGCATTGAAATTTGAAAAGGAAAATTGAAGAGGAGAAAACAATGTTATAAAGGCTGAAATAGTTTAACAAAATAAAAGAAAAGAAAATGGGAATTAAATGACACTTGTCATATTGTTTAATCTATCACTTAACACATGTTGTTTAGATTACTTAAGGAATTAACACATGTCTCATAATTTAATTAGTTATATTTTAAATGTTAATGAAAGATTAATACAAAATCAAACTTAATGAATTAGTTAATTAGTATCTATATATGTATAGATAATTTTAAAAGAAATAAAGACCAATTATATTTATAAATAAAAGTTTATACAAATATTTTAAAATCCAAACGAATATAAAACCTATACATTGAATTTCAGAACTTTAAATTCAAATTCAAGTTAGGTTATAAAAATAACATTAAAGAATCAAGTTATATCTATACATATATAACTACTTATTAAATTTAAAAATAACAATCCTATTCCTATAATATCTATATATGTTTTTATAAAAGCTAAGTATTATAATTATCATTTGAAAATAACAAATTTAACAATTTTAAATGATTTATAAAAGAGATTATAAATCACTTTTATTATTAAATGAATTAATACCATATGTTATATTGTATTTTAAACTCTATTTCAAATCATATATATATCAAGTAATATTTAAAAGAAATGAAACTTTTTATTTAAATTTAAAAATTAAGCTAAGATATAATCTTAAGCAATTAACATTTATCTTAAGTATTTACAAACCATATAGTTATTAATTAAATAACTTTGAAAAGCTTAATATTAATTTAAATCATAATTTACAAATTTTAAATATATTATTAGAATTTGAAAACAAGACTTTATTTATTTATTAAATTCCAAATCAAATATTATCTTTAATGTATACAATTATATATATATTATAAATAGAAACATTTATTAAGCTTTTAAAAGATAAAATCACTAATTAAATATTTATTTAATTAGATTATCAAACCAATTTAATTTTAATGCAGATTATTAAATTGATATTGCCAAAAATTCTAGGATATCATAAGTTCCGTTACTCCAAACAACAATAAGTTCACAAAATCTATCTTAAACTTTTATGAACTTCCGAACAAAAAGTTTATATCTATTTTAAAATCCTAAACAGAAATTTCAAAGTTTTAGAGTTTTTAGAAGTTTTATGAATTTCTAAAACAAAAATTCTCCAAGTTCTGTTAAATTCTAAAGTTCTATTAACTTCCAAAGTGCTGATAATTTCTAAGTTCTCTCGCTTTGAATGAAGGGCTTTGACTATAATAATCATAAAACTAGAGAAGTATGATATGAAACGAGCATAAATACACAGAACATATTTGAACAGATAGACAAAAATATAGTCAAAATATCAATGAATTACTTGTAATTTTCTATACACATGATCAAAATGTGTGGGCTGTTTCCAATAACAATGGCCATCAAAAGGAAAATACAGACCCTACAGTAAGGACACAAAGTGCAGACTCTACAGTGAACAAAATACTCAAAAAGAAACAAAATCAAGTCAGTCCTCTTACAAGATTTTGGTCAAAATCAAGTCCATCCTCATGCCAGCCGCTCAACGCTTCTTTCCACTGCTTCCTTTTCCACCTCTGGTTGCTAGTTTTTGCTTCTTTTAAGGAGAGATGTTGCTGCCAGTAATGTCAATGTGCACTTCAGTGGCAATCTCCTCCTCCTCCTCCAATTTTTTTTCAAAAAAGCCTCCCTTTCCCTTGCGTTTTCCTGACTTTCGGGAGCTCTTCGAAGCTTTGACTGCCTTTACCTTTTCTATTTTGACAGCAACCAAATCGTATTGAGTCTTTTGTGGTTGCTCCATCTCCTTTTCTGCTACTTGGCCTCTGCTGCAGTTATATCACCTTCCAAAGATGCCGAAGGGTCATCCAAGCCATGGAGCACAGCTATTTTCTCGGCTACTGGATCCAGCTGCGAACTTGATGTGGATGTGGGAACTGGAGCAGGAATAGATACAACCATAGAAGATGTGAAAATGACAGCAGGCACGGGTGCCAAAGTAGTTGGTGCATCAACATTAAAAGTGGATGGACCTATAAGATCAAAAAGGAAAGCATTCAACTCTTCTTGCTCTTGTGGCGTAAGATGGAGGCTCCCTAATTTGGGAGAAGCATGGACGTTACCTGCATCAGAGGAACGGTCATGAACGGCGACCTCGAACTCATCACCATCACCTTCTTTTGATCGCTCCATCACATGAGGAACAATCCAAAGCCCTAAACTCAATGGTTGGTCGGGGAGCTGCTCTGATGGTTCACCCATGCCGGATGTAGAAGTTCTGGTAAGTACATTGGTGGCGGTCATCAAAGCAACATCGATGATCTCCTTCTCCCGTTCGACTTGGAGGATCTCTTGGCCCTCGAGTAGCGCTTTCTTGGATTCATCGTCAAGATAAGCTTCTCGCAAATCTTGATCGACGTAAGCATCGTCGCTCTCAACAAAGCAAGATAAGATTTCCTCCCAATCAAGGGCAAGAGTGCGCAAATGCTTCGGGATGAGATACTTGAGGCTCCTCTGATGCAACAGAGAGTTAACATAGAAGTTTAGAATACTCGCATCCAGCTTCTCCATTTTCCTATCAAAGGCATGTAGGAGGTCTAAGTAGTCCACTTTCACTACAGCCTTCCCAATCTCAATAACATTCTTGTCAGCACTAAGCTGGGTGGCCTGAGCCTGTAACTTACGAACGTCTTGGCTTGGTCGATGATCGTTTTGTTGTGCCCCTCGATATTAGATTGTGGTCTGCAATGGTTTTCCTTTAATCTTCAGTGATACCGTTGCAAGCTACCACTTCTCCTTTTAGCTTCGCCTCCTTAGCATGAGTCTTTTTGATCTCATCCCTCCAAACGATCTCAACTTTTTTATATGCCTCTTTCAACTCCTTCATCAGAATGGCGGTTCTCCTACTTTCATGAAGCACTACTTCCTTCTCTTCCTATAACTGTATAATTTTAGATCGCCATCGACGAACGCCTTCTCGAAGTCCTCTTTCTCGGATTCGAAGGAAAGGATCTCCTGATAATTATTTCTTTTTATTCCTACTAGCTATTTGCAGAGCTTCTCCTATCTCTCAGGCTATTCTAGGTCGTTTTGGATAGCTTGGAGATGTGGCATGAGAGAATCCCTATGGATAGGGTGGAGATCCAGGTCGAATTTGATCCCCTTTAAAAACCATATCGAAAGCGCTACCTTAAGCTTAGAGGGGCCCGAAGGAAGAACGTAGGCATGCCTCTGACGGGGGTGAGAGGCACCAGGAGCGTCAGCAATGAGCAAAGAGGATGAAATATGAGCTGGTGGTAGAATCAGCGTGGAAGTGATAGGAGTTCATGGCCTATGGAAGAGTGTTTGGCAAGATCTGAAGGATGGGGGTGATAATCAAACTTTGACTTCTTTGACGGTTCATCTCTTTCCTCAAGAGATCTTCTTTTCTCATACTCGCCTATATGTGAACGAGCCCGATCTCTCCCTTCTTGGCCGCAGGTTTTAGCTTCGAGCTCTTTCCTCCACCTGTACTCTTCTTCTATCTCTCGGACTTAATGGTAGCTAGGGGAGAACTTAAGGAACCACTATGAATCAGTATAGTCTTCGAAGTCGTCTTAAAAGCCTCATCCCTCGTCAAATCTGGAATGATTCACACATATGGGGTTTCAGAAGCATGATATAAACTAAGAAAATATATGAAGAGATGGAAATAAGTGTAATCCTAGTGCAACATGTTATGTGTCCCTAATAGGGTCCTAAGACGTTGTCATGAACTAGAATAAATGGCTGTCGTAGGTGGGATTCGAATGACTTCGGTTGTTATAGGCGGGACCGAGCTAACTACTGGTGCGATATCGTTCGAACAGGAAGGCGTCGTGTCAAATTTAAAGTCCATTTCATAAGTGCATCAAAGTCGAAAAAAACATCGCTAAAATCTCTGAATCCTGCTCCGACATCCTTACTTGGGGAATCATGATGTATTCCAGTTTCGGGGACTTTCCCTTTGCCACTTGCATCAGGAGGAGGTGGACTCGAGAGATCGGGACTCATTCCTGGCGTCTCATTGCAAGACCTTCACCTTCAAATTCTGACGAGAAGTAGTCACTAAGAGTAGACTCGTCGTTACTACTCTCGAATTCTCCTTCTTCTTTCTCAAAGTCCAACGCAACTTTTCCTTCTCTATGCGTGAACTCATTTTCTGCTTCTTTCGAGCTTGAATGAATTCTAACTAAACCACTCAATTCGGTCGCAGTAGCGTCTACCTCCTTGCGAGCCTCATTAGGTGATCGTATGGATGGGATACCTCTCTCTTTACCTTACTCGAAACAGTGGGATGAAGAAGTGGATCTTGTGTAAACTCAGGATTGACAAGGAGAGGGAGTTACAATCTGAATAGCGGATCTACCCGGAGCTAACAGTCTGTATCGACCTTAGTTCTCATCGATCAATAGAACTTTAACGTACCTCTCTTCGGTATCAATATCCTTTAAAGTTTGGAAAATTTCATCGAGCATCACATCTCTATTCGGCCTTAGGATAACTGCAAGAGAAGTACAGTTAGTTAGAAACTTTATTACAATGCCTCGAGGCTTGATAAACGGAAAAGAGAATCTCACCTCTTATCGTCCATCGACGGTTGAACCCCTTGGGGGCAGGTAACGAAAAAGTACCACGTCTTGAACTATGATAAGTTGCTTTGCAAGCATAAGAAGATCTTTCGATTCCTTTGGGCCTCAATTGTAATCAAAGAGGGAAAATTATCTCCCTTCTTGAACCCTAGAAAATACCGCAACTCATCAAAACATGGAGCGCTGTTGAACGTCCGCATGAAAAGACATGCAAGCAAGTAAAGATGGCGTGACCATTCGGATGAAGCTGGAATGAGGCAATTCTCAAGTTTGAGAGAATCTCATGTAGAAAATCATTGAAGGGAGGCATGGATCCATTCAAACACATGTATCGATGACAAGCAGTGTACCCCGGGGGGGCATACGAGCTAATTCATCTTTCACTGGCAAACGCACGACCTCTTCGGGAATCCCATGCCTTGTACGTATATTATGAAGAACCTTAGCGTAAACCATTGACGAAGCTCTTTTAGGTGGATTAAGCAAGACACGAAAGTTGGAAGGCGCACGGTCCATGATGGGACTAACCAGAACTATTTGATTGTAGTGGGTTTGCAAGGTGGATGATTATTCAGCTTAGGAGAGTGCGGGGCTTCGCCCGCTTGACTATTGGCACGTAGATGGCTGCTTCATTCTATATAAGAGAACTTGCATCAAAAACGGTCAGGTAAACCTATCCTAAATTCATATGTCTCCCCTATTACACATGAATTCCAAAGAGAGTTTAACTTGTAATCAACATGTCGGATTTCGAGTGCGAACTGGGGCAAGTGTAGTGTGCCATCTACATGGGATAATCTCAGTGCTCGGTACACTGCAAATGCTTTATCCCATGTAGATATTTCGCTCGCAATGGAAGAAGAAAAGAACCCATGTCAGTTCGTTTTTCATTTTGTGTCTACTTCTTGTGCACTTACCCGTTATTGATCAACGATCGATAACAGATCCGTTGTCCTAAGTGACATGGAAAACTCATCTCCTTAGAGGAAAACGTGCAACTAGTGAGCAAGATATGTCCGAATCATTAGAAGAAATAAAGATTGAATAGTGAATGTGCATGATGTGCAATAAAAGTGGTGAATCACATCAAGTCATTTCTGGTTTAACGGACGAAGATAGCAAGACACATCAAGTGTTGAACCACAATCCGGATGACATTTCTAGAAGAATCTCAAGACTTGAACCAATCAAACTATAACCTACTCAAGCTCCTTGTAATCAACATAGCAAATGGATACTTGTCGACAAATCATTATACAAAATCAACAAACCAACTAAGAAAACCCACTTCAAACTGATTGCTAAGGCACAGGAAGAATCATAAGTCAAACTCAACGAGCTTTGGAATGGATCGGTGGTGAGCTAACCTTAGATCACGATAGGATAGGGTCGGCTACAATACAACGGAGAGTTAGGGTTTCTCAAGATAGACGAGCTTGGATGGGTCAATGGCAAGTGGATTCAAACAAGGAGATGAACCGAGTCGAGTTAAAGCCTGGATCGTCGAGAATCAAATCGTAGGAACAGTTGGTCGCGTGAAGGATTCAGAATTGTTTGGGTCAGGTGAATGTCTTGGGTCGGCTCGAGTAGTATAAATAAGTAGGCAAGGAAAAAAACGAAATTTTTTGCTAAGTAATCGGGTCGCCGACGACCCGACCTAACTCCATAGTAAAAAATGCCCTATGCAGATAAGTCGCTAGCGACCCATCCTACATGGATCGCTAGTGATCCACCAAAAAAAGAAAGGGGAGAGAAAAAGAAAACTTCATATATTCTGCTTCAACTCGATCACTAACGACTGTTCTACATTCTGAGGCATGCTGGGAAGCTACAAGCAGAAATGTGACATATTGTGACAAGTAGTAGCAGTTAGAACCAAAGAAAGACGACCAACAACATTGGTTTAGGGAAATCATAAAGCTCTAATGCAATCACTTGGAAATAAACAGATGGATCTCGAGAGAGATAACTTCCAAAGCGCACCTTGTTTACAATGAATATGTACTGTGGAGGGCAAATGTTATATGGGTTTTTAACCTAGTAGAAGCCAATAGAAAACATATCAACCTTGTGTAGACAGGATAGTTTAAGACTTAACCAAAAAGCTAAGACAAGGGATCAACAAGGTCCAAGCTATAGGGCTAAGACAACAACTAAGATCAGCGAACCCGGGAGATCAACGTTCTTTTAATCCAATCAGTGGCTGAATGTAAACAGCTAGTGAATTGCCATCGAAACATAACAACTACAATAAAAGGCTATGGAAACATCTTCAATTCCAGACTTCCAAAAAATCACAAGTGATTAGATCATCGATGACCCATGCTTCTCCTCTAGTCTTCAAACAAGTTAACTAAGGAACACAACAAAGAGGCCAAGATGTTGGCTCGCAAAACGAGCCAAGTCTATGGGTCTCCAGTGACCCATAGGCCATAGGTCGCCAGCGACCCACGACTCTAACTCATTTTGCGAGCCAAACACTCCCTAGGTCGTCTAATACTTTCTTGTGAGCTAATGAGGACATGGCCAGGCCAAGAAGGTCTTTGTTGTATATAAATACTATCCAACCTGCAACATAAGAAGGATCCTCTCTGGACTCATTGCTGGAGCTCTGCTGGAATTATTCTTTACTCTCTACCTCCCTCATAACGATCTCCAAAGGAATACGCCATGATTCTCCATTGGATTCCAACTCTAGAGATTCAATATAGCTAGGAAATAATCAAAGCCTTGTAGTAAAATGTCTCTTGTAACATCAATCATTCTATAATAAAACTATAAAATGGATGTAAGCTTCATTAACAGCCGAACCACTATAAAAATTCTCTTTCTACTTTATTTTACTGTTCTTTCTTGATATCTGTTATCTCTGATATTGCTCTACCAAAACAGGGCTAGTGTTTTCAAGCTCAAACTATGGTGTTGGTCCATTTTTTGGGTCAACAATGCCCGTTTTTGGCATCATTTTTTGATGCTTTCATTGAGAAATGAATTCTCAGCTTGATTGGATCTCATCATCTACTTATGGATTCCCATATTTGTAAGATAGATCCAGCTTTCAACCGATAAACTTCCTATTCTACTCAAATTTAAAGGAAATCTAAAGGAAATGATAGCCATGATTAGATGAACTACGTCTACTTCTCGTGGTTTTGGAGGATTTGATTTTGCAAGCGTTTGATGAGGCAAGCAGAACGCTGAACCAACATTCACGTCGATCGATTGCAAATTTCACATATGGAACGGGATTTGACATCGATGTGCTGGAATATAGTGTAATGTCTCGTATATGGTGGCCAAAAGCAAAGCGATACAGATGCTACAATCATCCATAGTATTAACTTCTGGAGACAAAATACGGTAATGATAATGGTATCCATAATACCAAAAGTACATGAATATGAGAAAAAATCATAAATTTCAAAAAACACACTTTGCTGATTACATTTCAAAACAATAGTTCATATTCATTTTACATAACCCCTTAACATTTCCTGGGCAGTGATTAAATATATCATTGCAAAATTACGTGAAGAGCGACATATGACGCTGCCCCTTGGTTGATCAAAGTAATATAGTCATATCGAACTTATATACGTGGTGGAATCAAAACAAAATGAGACAACAAATCCTAATTTGCTATCTATCAGCCACCTTCTCATCATGGGATGCTTTATTTGCCAAAAGACTAAAACCTGAAAAACACAACCCTCAGCCTACTCAAATCAATTTTGAGTACCTAAGAGTTTAAGGGGAAAAACAACTTTGAGTCGGAAATAAAGCCTGGTGTGAATAATTCTGTTACATCTCTGTTCACTAATATTCTCTTCAAAACATATTGTAACGACCCGCAAATCCGTACCCCTTGAGTCAACACTATTCTACATTAATCAACTCAAGCTGAATAGAAATACGAACTATTTGGTCAAAAAAGAAGAGGTAGAAGAAGAGAAAACAGAAAGCAACAATAGAATCTTACCATCGCAGTGGACTAAAATATAATAGATATTCAATGATCTTTACAAAAAGAAAACTATTTCTGTTTATACATACATCATCAAAGTACATCATCAGAGTTCAACAACATCAATAACATACAACTGGACAATAACCATAACCTGTCCATACAATATGAATACACAGCGGAATATTTAAAACAAATATGGAAGTACGTGTCACCATCCAACTCCACGGCATCATTTCCTATCATCTATAATACTCGTTCTGACCCGAGCATTATAGTTAAATAACACCGGAGTCAGTCTGGAATACCATCGTGAGAAATCACACTCAAATTGATTATTAAAGTTTCAAAAATCCTTTGGAAACAAAAGCATCTCGTAAGACCATGCCACAAATAAACATGTCGGGTTTTTACCTTACGATAGCTAAAACATTTTTATTAAAATCCTCTGATATTATAATAGGGTCTATATACAAATACTTATTAAAATAGCCGAAATAGTTACATTATTAAATTCCAGCTACTAGCCACAGAGTGGGCAATACAAACAAAACTCATAAAAGGCGCGTAGGGAGGATGGATTTCCAACTAATGACTAGGCACTGGGGTACCACCTGTCACGGTACCTGGTCTAGATCAGTATATCGAGGATCACTCCCGACCCCCTGCAACACAAGACCGGGACTACCCCTTACTGGATAATCCCGAATAAGATCACCACATGGTTGGGATCAGCAACCGCACCACTAAGCCGAAATAAAAGAGACATCTAGACAGGGATGACCTTACCTTGAAGTGGGTGCTACCCACCTAGCCTTGCTGCATCACCCCTGATTTACAGTCATTCCCAGTTGATGAGGCTTGAGGCTAGGCGTTACCTTTTAGAACGTTTCAGTTAGAATGCTCATCGTCCACCTGACGATGTTCTGACAGCATTCATCCATACAAGTCCATCCCGGGTTCGAACGAAACCGAAAGCGCTACTCCTACTACATCCATTTTGGAAATATCCTCAGGATTAGTAGCGAATAACCCTTGCACTTCACTGCTCCATCTTCGAATCCAAACTCGTTTTCCATGAAAACATACAAACCGGATCGAAGTGGTTTTCGAGAAATAAATCTCGATCCCGGTCTCTTCGTAACGATCAGTGCATTTGGCCAATATTGATAGTCGGTTATTCTACTATCAATTAACATTCACAACAACCATCAAACAATAAATAATTTCCCAAATTATTTATTTATCTCAAAATATCTTCGCAAGATATATTTCCACTTTTCAATTCCTTTTAAAAACAGTTTCAAACTACCTTCCTTTTACAGAATAAATTTCCCAAATATTTCTATTTCCACTGAAATCACCAAGCACAGAACTTTAGATTTTTAAAATATTTTAAAAACACTTTGTTGTAAAAATATACTTCGTTTAAATTTAGAGAAAATTACTTTAATACTTAATTAAAAATAATACTTTAGGAATATTTAAAATAAGGTTACTTTATACAATATAAAACTAGATTTTCTCCTTTAAAACAAAATACTAAGTCACCTTTAAATAATTACTACGTTAATAGATTTGAAAATAATTACTTTAGAATTTAAACATCTGGCAATAATAAATTTTCTAAAATATTCTTTTAAAACAACATTAAAACTTTTATCTTATATTTAAAAATTTGCTTTGAAAACGTACTTGGCTATCTAGGGAAATATACTTTTCTTCACATTCTTTAAAAGTAAATCACTATTTATTTTTAAGAAAATGTTCCCATTCCTTCAAATGATATCACTTAAGTTTTAATTCATTAATTTCTGTTTTATTCAAAATTCCTTTTTTTCCATACTCAAAATTATTTATTAATTAGTATTTTAATATCACTTCCATTTCTTTTAAATCCATTCTTAATTTGTTCATGTTCGCTATAATTATTTTACTTAAAACTCCACTCTTTTATTGTCTTTCCAAAATCCAATTTATATATTTTGATAACTCGGTGTACCTAAATATATTCAAGCAAACCATAGCATTCAATATTCCAATATAATTCATCATAGAATATCAAATAATCACAACAGAGAATATTAAATAATTTAAATAAACGTTTAGGAATCCATTTGGATCCCTCCAACCTGTTTCCCTACATCCACAAACGTTAGCACAATATAAAATACCAATTCCACTTCGAGGTGGAATATCGCGGTATATGAGATTAATATAATATCATCCGCTATTACGCGGTGCATAGGGTCTCATCCACTATATATTGCGGGAAATCAATCATTCCAAGATATATTATATACTACTATATATCATATAACACACCAAATCAAATCAATCAATCAATTATTTAAATTTGACCATTTAAATTTAAATCAAACCAGATGAGTGAGATTTACTCACCTTTGATTTTTGTTTGCAAATCCAATCCATCTCGACTTGATTTCCATGATTTTTCAGACCTTGTATAACATTAGATGTTTTATTAATATTTGATTTGTTTGAACAGTTAATTACTACTTACTTATTTAATTTATAATGTTAATTTGGTTTTAATAAACAAATAATTAATCTAACGAACTAATCACCTAAATAAATTATTTGAAATAAACTGATCAATGAAAATGTGTATATTTATTTTCTTTGAAATCACACATATAAAAATAATCTATATGGGTTAAAAATCTGATTTTTATATAACTTTCAACATTTTAAAATCCCTATTTCTTTTCCAAATCTTATATAAGCTTTTCTACTTTACTACAATCCATATATCTATCTGTATATATTTATTAGATTTCGAAATATGTTAACTGGGTGCGTGTATATATATATTTTGTTGTAGTAAATTTTTTTATGTATATAAATTTCAAAAAGACGAATTACCTCACTGCAACTTAAATTCTCATATATGTATAGAAATCTATTTGAATCAAATAAAACTAAATTAAAATAAAGCCGATACCTTACTGCAATTCCCACAGCATTCGTCGAAGTCGCCTACGCCGTGAAGTAACCCAACAGCCATGCGAGCTCTTTTCATCGAGCGTTGCTCCTCTTACCACAAAAACCAACCCCTTTTCATGCCTTTGCGTGCGAACCACAAGCAGACGACTTTGGCTTGCAAGCTTCAACCTCCCTCACCCTCGATCCCGAAGCCCTAGGTCAAAGGAACGAGCCCACCCACTAAAAGTCATCGCGAGTGTCATCCAATCTGAGGTCGAAGATTCGTGAATCGCGAGTCGAAACGCACCACCTAAAATTGCTACCTCACCATCTCGTCAATCGCCACTGAGTCCGATGCCCAACGCGTTCTCGAATACGAGACTAGCACAGCCCCAATCCTATCGAGATTTCGTCGCTGATTCCTTGATCGAGCCCCCCTCTATTTCGATTTGCCTTAATATTATCAGAGAAGGGGAATTCGATTCGAAAAAGGTGAAAAAAATTTCGAAGGTCATAGTTCTAAGGAGGGAGACTTTGATTCTTTTTTTATATATAAAAATGCTCGGCCATTTCTGAAACATCGCATTCGATCCATTTTAATTACTCAACTGTTAATATTAGAGAGGGGAAGCGTGCTTTAAAAGACTTAGGTGAAATGAGGTTTTCGTGAAGCAGTGGGTGAACAGTGATCTGAGGTATTGAAAAAATGTTTGGAAGCAAAAGAAATACAACTGGATGTAAGGATTGACTAGTCAATTAATATATGCATACTTTTATTTAAATTTAATTCGTCTCGATATAAGTTTCAGCGCGTTTACAAGTCGTACGATCACACGACAACTCCAAATACTATGAAAATTGAAATCCGATAACAATATAATATTACGGACCCAATGAAACTGGTTTCGTCGAATTCCGAGACTATGCCTCGGAAGGGTATTTTTAAATTCGATTTAAATGATATATTTTTAAACTAAACAAATAAGTGTTAAATTCAATTTCAAAACTTTTATTATCCTCAGCACTATCAATATAAATTCTACAAGCCTTCAAATCATTTTTAATAAGCTTAAAATCTCAGATTTTATATTTTACCCACTTTCAAATTATTTAATTTAATCATTAAATTACCCAATAAATGGTGATATTTGAATTCAAGTTAAAAATTAACTTTTAACTATTTAAAATTCATTAAATATTCTAATTTCAATTGCCTAAAAATTCCGGGTCGTCACACATATATTTTGCAAATCCTTTCTTGCAACCAAATTGGTTAATCAAACTAATTATTTCAAAATAGCAATATCCTTTATGTTAATAAATGGACTACTTGTCCGTAAACTAGGTAATATGTGAACAATCTGCCTGCACATAAATAGCAAGGTCCGTCATGCTATAAATGGACATCCGTCCATACAGTTGGGCTGACTGCATGTAAACTGAACTAACTGTCCGAAATCTAGGCTGACTGCTTGCAAAATGGACAAACTGCCCAAATAATTTTCTTAGGGTTAACTACCCATTTAGTTTTCCTTGAAAACCTTTCCAAAATGATTTTGTCCTTCAAATCATATATATATGTATATATATATATATAAAGGAAAATATATCTTTATCTTTACTCTAAGCCATTTTGACATGTTATATATACTTTACTCAAAATAATGTTGATGGGATTTAATTAGGATTACCTATCCTTCCAAAATAATTCAAAGCCCTTTTTAACTTGAAAATACTTAGGTTACATTGCCTATTTATTATATGCAAAACCTTTGTTTAAAACCTTTAAACAACCCCTTCGAAACCCTTGAAGGTAACCCCTTCAGAACCATTCAAAGACCCTTTCGAAACCATTAAATATAGCCTATGGAAAACATTGGAAAAACCTTTCCTTTTCTTTTCCCCAATAGCTTCAAATTATCAGACATCCCCTTTTTAAAACCTTTTAAATATTGCCTTTCAAAAAATATAGGAAAAACCTTCCTTTCAATCCTTTCGAAACCCTATGGAACCACCCCTTTCAAAACCATTCATTAAAACCTTTCGAAATATTGAAACTTAATCCTTTTGAAAGCACTTTGGGTTCAATTTAAAACATGTGGAAACCTTTTGAAACATTCAAATCATCTCGGTCGAAACCATTTGGATTCTGCCTTCAAGTAAAGCAAAAGGATCAAAAACCTATTAAAGTCGAAAGCATTTGTTTCAAAACCATTTAACACTATCTCTTTCGAAACAATTTAGGTTTTACTTTACTAAGAGAAAAAGGGTCCTTAAAGCATTTTTGTCAAAAGCTACTACTACGAAACTATTTCCTAAGTAATGAAGTGATGATGTCGAAACCATCCCTTCGAAAGCATTGGAGAGGTGGCCAGGTTTTAGAAACAAAACAACCCCTTCGAAATCATCTGAGTTGAAAGGTAAAAAGGCAGCAGCAAAAAGTTTTTAACATAGTCGAAAGCAATTATTTAATAATAGAGACGCAACCTGATCGAAAACCATTTCCTTTAAATCATTGTCTTGGTTGAAAGCTACTTTGTCGAAAGCCATTTAGTCAAAAGCAAGCAGGCGTACTTCTTTAACTTAAAACAAAGGACTGCCTCAACCCCTAGTTTCGACTCCGTACCTTCTGACATCATCCAATTCACTACATACTAGTAAACTGATACAAAGTGCATTTGTTTCGATTGCGTCGGAAGCGAAGATGAGAAGGCGAGACCTATTGTTGACGGTGTCGAAATATGAAAAACATATAGCAAATAGTTCTTTTCACCTAACATGCCTTACATGTTTAATTGTGATTGGTTGCCTCTTTCTTTACAAAATAAAGTACCGCACTTTGTCAAAAGTGCAGCCGACTTTCCAGATTTCACAATTTAAATCATTTTACAAAATGCACCTCCTCCTCTTTTAATTATATAAAACGTTCAAGTCTCATACCATAAATAATTTTATATAACCATTAAAACAATTAGGAAAAATCTAGAAAAATTCCAGAAAATCACATTATATATGTTTTCTGAGATATAGAATTTTCAGACCCAAATAATTAATTATTCACCAATTGAAATGACCCGACTTTCTTACCACAGAAAATCTCATCATTTTTAAGAAAGAAAGGGATAGAAAAGAGAAAAGAAAGAAGAGAAGAAAGAAACAACATCAGAATCTAACAGCGGAACGAATAAATTATATTAATACCATAAATATTACATAGTTTACAACCATATCAGAGTACACAGATGTACATCACATACTAGACATATAAACACCTGTCTAGTTATACAACTCTAAACAGTACAAGAAACAACTCAGAAAAATGACTCGGAGATACCAACACAGCGGAAACTAGATAACTACAACGCGGAAGCCTCCTGCTCCATTTGCTCCTCCATAATTCGTCAAAGCTAACCTGAATCCCTTGGCTACTCGTAAAAATTTGAGTACCCAAGAGTTTATGAAAACAAAAATAAACTTCGGGTCAGACATGGGTCTGGTGTGAGTAACAGGTTAAGTTGCTTAATTTTTAAAATCTTTTGAAAGAAAGGTACCATGTAAGACTTCCCACACATAAACATGGAAAAGTTTTTACCTTGCGCTAACCAAAACATTTGATAAGAAATCTGATGATATTATAATAGGGTCTAGGGTTTTCAAATAAATAAGAAATAGCCGAAATTGTTACATTTATTAAATTCCAGCTACTAGCCACAAAAGTGGGTAATACAATCAAAACCGTTGGCACTTATTGGATTTTGGATTCCATACAATGGCAGGGCTACTGGGGTACCGCCCGTCACAGTACGTGGCCTAGATCACCGTACCAAGGAGTACTCCCACTCCCCTGCAACACAAGGCCGGACCCATTCCTTACTGAATAGTTCCGAACAAGATAACCCCGATGGTTAGAGGTCAAAAAACCGTCCACACAATCGAAATAAAAAGGGACCTCTAGACAGGGGTAAATCTCGCTCTCCAGTGAGTGCAACCAACGAAGCCTTGCTGCACCTCCCCTATTTTAGCCATTCCCGGTTGATGAGGCTTGAGGCTACGATTACCTTTATAGAACACATCTATCTTAGAATGCTCATCGTCCACCTGACGATGTTTTGAAAGCATTCAATCCATACAAGTTCGTTCCGGGTTCGAACGAAACCGAAGGCATTATCTCGTTACACTCATTTTGGAATCACCCTCAGAGTTAACGACGATAACCCTTGCACTCTAAACCACCATCTCGAATCTATAAGTACTATTCCGTCAAACTCATTATGGAATCACCCACAGAGTTATATTGACTTATAGTCCTTACACCTCGAGTCTTCATCGCTCCACTTGGATTCACGACCTAACGTTATTTGGAATCGATGTGGTTTTCGGATATCCAAATATGGAAACCCGATCCCGGTCTCATCGAAATCCAAAGCGTGTCTTTTAGGTCCAAGTTGTTTTAAAGGTTTAAAACAATTCAATAGCATCTATATACACAGATAGATAACACACATTCACAATTGATAGTCAACATTATCACATAACAGGTACTCCACATTATCAATATCAAAATAGATAATCCATATACTACCATCATAATAGATAACCTATGTTATCATCACAGTAAAATCAAATCATTCATGCCACACAATATCATTTATCTCATTACTGAGATCTTAAAGCATCCAAGACAATCCATGTCATCCATCCATACATAAGCAACGATTTACTCATACCATAATATAATTAATTTAAAATGAATTAAACTAACTATCTCTATCTCTAATTAATTTAAAATGAATTAAATTAATTACTTTACCTATAATAAATTTAAAATAAATTAAATTAATTACTTCACCAATATAAATCTTGCTTTCTCAATCATTTTATTGATTACAATCAGTTAATGATTCATTATTAATTACCTTAATTAATCACCTTTGATTAATTACCCTTAATTACATTCATGTAATTATCCTTAATTAATTTCACAAATTAATTATTCTCAAACAAACAGCAATTAACCTTTAATTACTTCAATTAATTAATCAATCATAATTAATTACATTTATCCTTAATTAATTACATTAATTAATTTCCTTTAATTACTTATTATTGATTAATTAATCTAAATTAATCAACTTTAATTACATCATTAATTAAAATAATTAATGATTCCCTTTTATTAATTACCTTAAGTAACTAATTAACTTAATTACGATATTAAAACAAATTAATTATCCTTAATTAATCTCTTAATTAATCTCTTGATTAATTAATAAGTAATTTAACCAAATTACTTCACACTTAAACATCTCCACTTAATTACAACCATGTAATTATTAATTAATTACTTAACTAAGTAAATACCCAAATCATTAATTACATAAAGTAATTATTTATAAAACCCAAATGTTTAAAATTAATTAAACTTAATTAATTAAATTAAACGATCCCATTAAACTAAATTCATTACATTTAGTAATTAATTTCTTAATTACTTTATTAAGTAATTATCAAACCATTTACAATTGATTATTAATAAATTAATTAATATAATTAATTATAAAAATTAATCACATTAATTAATTATTTAAATAATCCTGGTTAATGACAATCATTAACCCTTCTCTAATTATTTTATAAAGTAATTAACTTAAATTAATTACAAATTTAATTATCTTTAATTATCTATAATTTAAAGTCTAATTATTTAAATAAATTAACCTTGATTAAAACTTAATTACTTAATTAATAATTTATTAATCATTAATTAATAATCTACTTAATGATCTAAATTTCAAATTGATTAACCTCTAAATCAATATGCATTAAACCTTAATAATTAATTAAATAAATAAATTAATTATTTCTTAATTACCTTTTTAATTATTTAATTTCAAAACATTAATTCTTAACTTAATTTTAAAATAAAACATTTCTAAATTATGTTTAAAAATAAATTTTATTTAAAACAAAGTGCTTTGAACTTGCTTCCAAATTTCATTTTAAATACAAGTTTTGAAATGAAAATAATTTAAACTTATCAAAGTTTAAACAATTTATAACTTTAGCATCTCAATAACTTAATTTATATTTAGTTTAAATCTTGCAACTTCGAACTTTCTTTTAATTTTCAAAAACTGAAATACATATTCCACTTTGATTCCAGATTTAAACTTAAGATTTAAAATTCTCTTACATTTTAAAAATTCAACCACTTAAACATTTTATTTCAAACTAAGATTCAAATTAGCTTTGAATCCAGATTTAAATTTAAATTTTAAACTCTGTTTAAACCTTAAACTTCAGATTTTAAAACATTTTATAAAACACTTTAACAATTTCAAAGTTGTTAAAAACCTTCTATTTATATAAAACTTATATATTTTAAAATCTTATAGTTCAAACTCATTTTGAATTAAGATTTTAAACTTATTTTAAAACTTTGTTTAAAACTTGCTCTACACTTTTTAAATTCAGTTTAAATTTTAAAAACTTAAATACTGTCAGGTTTGTAAACAATATTTGATAAAACAAGTTCGGGTTTATTAAAACCTGTAAAAATTTCTTTTACCCGAGTCAACCCCAAATTTACTCGAGTAAAACCCATCCTTTCTTCGAGTTAGTAACTCGAGTAACTCGAGTTAAATTCCGAGTTCAAAAAAAACAACCCACAAACAACTTCCCCTGAACTCAACTGCACGGTGCACATGCACCGTGGCTCCGGCCATCTCCGGCCTCCACCAATACGTCGAACAAGTCGACGTTCAACCCAGAAACCCCCCACGACCTTCAGAAACTCACCTTCCATACGAAATCCCAATCGAGTTCCTCAAACCAAAACCTGGCAACAGCAATTCCAGGTTTTCTCTAAACCTGCCAACGGCGAGATCACAGGCCACCGTCCATCAACGGGTCAACAACTTCGTCCACGGCTTCAACTAAAATCAAACTACCTATATCCAAAATATCAAAGCACTCGGTCGCTTGAATAGATCGAAAAGTTCGATTGATCAAACATCCTAAAAACTAGGGTTCCATCTGAATTTTCTCTACCGCAACTATTCTGATGAATTTTATCACCAATTAGTATTTTTCCTGGCTTCACCTACCTCTCTTCCATCACCAGGAAGAACACCAAGCCTCCATTATACATAGATCATTAGCAAATCCAAATAAACCCTTTTTGCAGTCAAAGCCAAACTGCAACCTCATCCTAATTCTAAAAATCTTGATTCTTGATTTATAAATCAAGTTTTAGCAGATGCTTTTGATTTTTGATTCTGAGTTTATAAATTAACATGTTTGAAAATTATAGTGATTAGAGTTTTCCTGTTAAAGTTTAATTTCCAGAGCCATTATAGTTAAATTTTAAGTTAAATAAATTCTTAAAGTTTAGCTTAAAATCAAACAAACAATGTTTATTAGATCCTAGTCTTAAGAATCTATGAATCAAAAGAAAATGAATTAAATAGGAGAACTGGCTTAATATATAGAACAGAGATGTTCTACAGATTTTTTTTTTCAAATCATACTAGCATCACATATCACAGGTACACAAGAAATTCCAACACACACACACACACACACACACACACATATATATATATCAATTGCCACTTATTAAAGCATAGATCAGGCAAGCATATTAAATCTTCAAGTTAAAAGGAGTTACTCACCTATTTTATTTTTTTTAAAGAGCAGAGTCCTTGCTTGAAGAAGACATGAAACTGAATTGTCTCCATTTCCAAAACTTGAGTTGCTTCCGATTTTGTTTTCTTTAAAGACTTAGATTGCTTTTGCTCTTTTTTTTAAACTTTACTTACTTTTAAAAATTTCCATCTGGATCTACTGCAAATGTTTGATCCCAGTTTTCATTTGCAGGCTTCCCAAAAATGCATGCAGGCAGAAAAGGTCTGCAGGCCCTTTTTTTGATGAAGTTGCAAATTTTGTTTTTCATGTTTACATGCATTTCAGATTTGAAGAGGGTTTGATTTCAGAGGGGTTTGATTTGCATGTTTGAAGAGGTGAATTAATGCAAATTTGAACAGGGTTTAAGTATGCAGGTTTCTGACATTTAGGAAATGCAGATTTTTGGATTTTAATGAATTTGTGAATGCAGATTTGTGGAGGGTGTTACTGATTTTAGACATGAAGAATTTTTAAAAGGTGGTTTGAAGTTTTTCTTTTTATTAAGGAAGAATGAAAATGCAATATGAAAGATGCAAACTTAAACAAATGAATTTTCAGTTTTAATGAAAGAAAAGAAAAATAAAAACCAAAATTAACACTTGTCCATTTTTAATGTAAAATTTGAACACTTGTCAAATTGCTAAATTAGTCTTTAAACACATGTCTCTTTTAAAATAATTAGTACTTAAATTTACAAATATATGTTATATTAGCTTAGTTTTAAATTGTTAGTTTATATTTTAGATATGGATATAAATTTACAAAATAAATAAGAACAAACTATGTTTATAAATAAACTTATACATATTAAAGATTAATACAATTAACAATTAAGATTTTATAGTTTGAATTTAAATTCAAACTAAATCCAAAATCAAATGTTTCAAATCAAGTTATAAATATAAATTCAATTTTGAAATAAAAATTACAAATCTTATTCAAAGCTTATTTAAAAAGTCATTACAATATCAATATTATTTTTATAACTCTCTTATTATTAAATTAAAATTATTTTACAAGAAATTATATTTTGATCAATAAAATATCCATTTTATTAGACCATAAAACCTTTTGTTAAATTTATTCTAAATTTAAAACTAAATTCAATTTAATTTAAAACATTTAATATTTTCCTATCAATTTTAAAATCATATATTTATTTATGAAATAGTTATAAAAACTCAATGCTAATTAAAACAAAAATTCCAATTTATAATGTATATGTTAGAATTTTAGAACATGATTCAATTATTAGGTTTAAACCAAAAATCATTTATTTAACAAAAAAAAAATTTAAATATTAAATATAACAAATTTTCCAAAATTACTATAAATAATAAAACTAGAAAATATGTTTATTTTTTAAAATTAAAACAAAACCAATCTATTTAAAATATAAACCAAATATTTGTATTGTAAATAGAAATCCATTTATTATTTAAAAGATAAAATGACCAATTTAAATATTTATTGAAGAAGATTATCAAATTTATCTGAATAACTATTAGTAGAATATCAATATCAATTTAATTTTTATACAGATTATTAAATTGATATTGTTAAAAATTCCGGGATATTACACCCATAATTAATTTATTACACAAAATACCATTTTCTTTACTAGAAAATTCATATTAATTCCACGAAAATTCAGAAAAATCTGAAAATTGAAACCTATCTTTAAAATAATATTTACGATCTTCATAAGAAATTCATAAGGCATTTGGATGTCATTTTATAGGGTTTTCATCTCAAAACATATTATAAATTCAATACGAATAATCATAATCCATCATCAAGTATGTTCATTTAATCATTCAAAGACATGGCAAACCATTGCAAAATATTCGGAATTCATATTAAAACCAAAAACACGGTCAAAATTGGGATGTAAATATTATTCACCTTAGCTTTAGATATTATGGAGATTGAGATGTGAATAGATTTGATTTGAATTTGATTCTTCCTAGCTTTTCTTATTCTCTTCCTTGTTAGTGGTAGCCGGTCTCTTTTAAATTTTTTGAAAATGAAACGAACGTGTAAAATTTTACACGGCCAAGGTTTGGAGGATATAGGAATTGCCTCTTTCTATTTTACCCCTCCTCTATTTCAAGTTAACCCTTATTTTAATTCATGGTTAAATGGCACGGCTACACCTTAATTAAAATCAAATCTCAATCCCCTAATCAACATATTATTTTATTTAATTGAACTAATTAAATATTCTAAATAATGTTACCAAAATCATGGGTGTTACATACTCCCTTCCTTAAAGAATTTCATCCTTAAAATCACGATAAGGTACACAACAAATTAAACAAGAAGGTAAAACATTCCATCAAATAAGTCAGGGTAAGTATCTCTAATCCTGCTCTAAGTCTCCCAAGTATAATCCCTATCATCGTTGCTCCACTGGACTTTGACTAATTTAACTATCTTGGTTCTAAGCCTCTTCTCATCCATCGCAACTATGTGAATCCGCTTCCTTACTATGGTCAAATCCGGCTCTACCACTAAATCATCTTGCACAGTCGGTGCAGTAGAAATTCCCGGGTCTCTAACACACTTTCTAGGATGAGAAACATGAAAACATCATGTACTCCTGTCGAACTACTTAGTAACTTAACTCTATATGCGGGTTTTTCGATCCTCTCAATAATAGGAAAAGGTCCAACGAATCTCGATGCTAACTTCCTCGATTTTCCAAACCTATTCACACCCTTTATTGGTGAAACTTTGACAAAAACCTGGTCTCCAACTGAGAACTCTAGATCTTTCCGTCTCTTATCTGCATAACTTTTCTCCCTAGACTAAGCCTCCTTCTTTCTAGCCATATGTACTCATTCTTCTTAACAGCTTCTCTGACTAAATCTGGACAAGAACCAACCTGTTAACAAGAAATCTTGCCAACATCCACAATGCTTTCATAAAATAATTCTACTTGAACATGACTAAGCCTCCTTCTTTCTAGCCAAATGACCTCATTCTTCTCTACAGCTTCTCTGACTAAATCTGGACAATAACCAACCTGTTAACAAGAAATCTTGCCAACATCCACAATACTTTCATAAAATAATTCTACTTGAACATGACCATGTTATTGAAAGGGTTCTCGCCTTCGAAATTATATCTTTCGAACAGAGTGACTTAGTCAAAAGGATTTGAGGTAATAGCTCTAGCTTTGGACCAAATTGACCCGATCGAAAGGGATAGTAGATTGCCAGACCTTTCGACCTCGTCGAAAGGGATAATGAGGCTATTCCTACCTTTCAACAAGGTTGGCATAGCCGAAAAGTTTCTAGAAGTTATTCATGGCATATAGCTCTCGAAATCATCACTTTATCGAGTCTCGTCTCATCAAGGAGTTGAAAACAATTAATCATCAAGGTCTTCCGCCCCTTTTCGCTCACGTCAAAAGGTAGCATTCAAGACCTTTCGACTTTGTCGAAAGGGGATGCTGACTCTATCCGTATATCTTAATTGCTTTCAACCCCATAATGTTAATATTCTTTCCATGGAATCCCTTCAAAAGGGGTACCAATGCCTAAATGAGTAAATTCCCTTCAAATGAATTCCATCACAAATTATTGTCAGGCAATATAAAATAGATTACTTTCAAAAGTACTCCTTTCGACTTGGTCGAAAGGAGTTCTTCCTGTCAAAGTAATCCTAGTTCAGTAGCTTACATTCCACTATATTTTCCTTATATAAGATCAATTTAGGTATTCCCATAACTCATGCATTCTACATAATCGACACCCCATCATTACATTTATTTTTAGTATTGAGTATAGGTTCGATGATTATGTGTTTCGATTGGAAATGCCTAAGTTGATCTTACATATAGCATAGATCAAAAGAGATTTTGAGAATAGGTTAGAATCTTGTACAATTGATCATTAGTCTAGCCAATGATCTCAATGTTCTTCCTCGTCGCCAATATCCATCATAAACAAGCCATCTCCATTTTTATTTATTATCCGAAATTAGGTACAAGAAATTGAGCTTTATCCCCAATTTGATTTAGGGTTTTTTCGAAGTACAATTAACGCGAAGAAAGTAGAATAAAGAAATTGAATTCAGTATTCTAGAATTTGGTCCGCTAAAATTCGAACCCTTGGGTCTTATTTATAGATGCAGGTCGGCCCCTCTTCCGCGCCTTTCCTTTCGACTAGGTCGAAAGGTCCCCTTTCTATATGCCGCCTCAAACCTTTCGACTTGATCAAAAGGTCATGAACCGATCAACATCGTCAGAAGGTGTTCTCTTGTGCTTCTTGGTTTATCCTTTCGCTTCCTTGCCTTTGACCGAGTTGAAAGGTCCCCTCATTACACGCTGTTTTGAATCTTTCAATCTAATCTAATGCCATGCTTCCTTTCGATGTTTTCGAAGGCTATGCTTCCTTTTGATATTGTTGAAAGGTGTCCCTATTCTTCTTATCATACTCTTGCAGTTCCTTCACTCTTTCTTAACCTTTCGACTTGATCTAAAGCTATGCCTCCTTTCGACGTTGCCGAAAGGTCCTTTATTATTCTTTTGCCTTTGCTGTTTTCAATGGGTTGCTTTCTTCATTGCACCTTTCGACATTGTCGAAAGATATCTTGGATGGATCTTTGACTAGACCGAAAGGCTTTCTATGCTATCAAAAAGGTCACTATATGGGAGAAGCCTTTGATTTTGGAAGGTTTAACATGTAGTTGGGAGAGACTATTGATTACCTTCGAAAGGGATTCCGAAGTCAACATTGGTTTGTTCATCTAAGTCGAAAGGTTGGTAGTGGCAGAAGGGCCTATCTATTTCCATTTGGGTCAAAGGACTTTCCACTATATGAGTAGTTGGTGCCTTCGACTCTTTGATACTTGCTCAATACATTTGAAACATCCTTTTTATGTCCTTCATGATGATTTGGCCTGTCTCTTCATCGAAACCTCAACTTTATTAACTTTCTTTCATATTTCCGCTACCAAGTAGATTTTTTGGTTAATATTTTGCTTCCCCTTGTATAAAAGAAGATTTTTTTTCTTTTGGACAAAGATTCCATAACTTTCTTACTCTTTATAACCTTACTTTTTTGGCAAAATTCAAAGTTAAGATATTCGTTGTTGCTACTATCACACTTTCATGAATGTTTAGTGGTAGATCAGCATATTAATGCCCTCATTTACTTGGTAAGCATCATTTGGAATCAATAAAAACCAACTTTCAACTTTGGCATTAAGATGGAGGGTTTGAAATTTTTGGTTGCCTATAATAGTCTCAACTAAATCATATCAACCGTGAAACCCTCCCATATTAGGGTATTAACTTATGAAGTTTGGAAGTTGATAACATGACATTCAAAATTCGGATATCAATATCCAAAGATAGTTTCTTGTGTTGCACTTCAAAACATAGATTCGGCTTTTTATAGTAAATTAAACAAGAACTAGTAAGTATTGTTTTCGTATCAATTTCTGAGCCGAGACCAGGGTACATGTCAGACTATTATATTTATAGAAGAATCTTCAGTCTATATTAGGGCATATATTGTGTAAGCAGACTTCCATAGTAGTTATTGCTAAGATTTCGTTTTCCCAGATTAGGGCATATATTGGACAACCAGAGTTTCATGGAAATTATCTTTAGAATATAAAACCATAAACCCAGATTAGGGTATTATGGAAAAATCAAACGATAATATCGAAACCCAGGTTTGAGTGTAACAATTACAGTGATCAATAATGTTCCTATAGCCAGATTTGGGTATAATAAAGATGATGATTGATAAAAACCCAAAACCCAGATTTGGGTATTAGTAAATGAATTCCTGAAATATATGCACTGAAACCCAGATTCGGGAAATAATGAGCGGAATTCTATTTCACGCCTTTGCTTCTGTCCTCTTTGATATATATAAACCCGTCGGGTAGAATATATAATCCGATTAGCTTCTTCTTAAGCTTGAATGTCTTAATCCATGATCGAATATGCCGTTTCACAAGCTTGGACATTTCAATCTTTTACTTGATGAGCTTCCTCTAGGCCTTAGACGTCTTAGTCCATTATTTGATGAGCCTCCCTTGGGCATGGACATCTTAGTCCCTTGTTGAATAAGCCTCTTCTTGGGATTGGACATCTTAATCCTTGTTGAAGGAGCCTCTTCTTGGGCTTGGACATCTTAGTCCATTGTTGAATGAGCATCCTCTTGGGGTTGTACATCTTAGTCCATTGTTGTTCGGTGCTCTTGGTTAGCTCATCTTAGAGGCTGGAACCAAGGACTTACCCGACCTCCGTCTAGGAAGTGCCATGCCCTGGCTCTTTTGCTGCAGTTTGATGCTTTAACCTGGTCATCTTATGGCACAGATAAAAGCATACTCCGTCCTCCCTCCAGGAGTTGCCTTACCCTGGCCATAGCATGGCGCGAATAAGGGCTTATTCGGTGCTTTAACCTGGCCATATGATGACGTATCTAAAGGCTTACTTCATCCTCCCTTCAGGAGGCGCTCTACCCTGGCCATCTCAGTGCGGACAGAGGCTTCCCTACCATCTTAGGCATGCAACCATCTTAGGTAGTATTCAAAAATATGGAGTATTTTTCTCCCAACCATGTTGATTTCCTCCTTACAAAAGAGTTATTGTGAGAAATGAGGAATACGGATCTTAAGGCTAGAATTAACACTAGAGGGGTGTGAATAGTGTTTTAAGGAATTACTAAATCTTTTTTGAGTTTTTGTTAATTTAAACCCAAATGTATGCAATATTCAGACACAAATATGATCACAGAATAAAACACAGGTGTAGAAATAAAGTAAAAGCAATAAAGGAAAAAACACATCGAATTTTATACAGGTTTGGAGTTACCCAACATCCAGTCCCGCACACAAGTATGGATTTTCATTCAAAGGCAATTGTACAATTACACGCTCGATTTAAAGGCCACGAGGTACACCTCTCTAGATTCACAATCCTCTGGGTAGAGATACTTGATTTCAGGGGCAACAAGTTCACCCAATTGATTTCCAAGGCTACAATCACACCTTTTCTCACTTGATTGATTTCCAAGGCTACAATCACACCTTTTCTCGCTTAAATGATTAGAAAGAAGCCTATAACTCTGAATAGCACTGAGATCTTGTTGAGATAGTGATAGAGAATCAAACTAGAAATGATCTAGTTAGATTCAATATTGATTTCGACAGAGTAATGGTAAAAATGTGTATAAAGAAATGTGGAAGAAGAAGAGGAGTGAAATCAGAGAAAATATGAATGAAAATTCGTTTAAAACTGCCCTTATTTATAGTAGAACAACAGCCACGTCCATTCGTGAAAAGATATGACGAATAGACACTTCCTTTGAAATTCAAATTTTTGAAATAAACTACTACCATGTCGACATGGGGTACTTGAGGATGTCGACATGCCTAAGGAAATTTTGGTAATTTGTTTTTCTTTGAAAATAACTTCTATCTTATATTAAAACTATTTTAAACTTTATAAATATACTTAACTATAGTTAAAATACATATGTAAATATAGAGAATAATATTTTGTTATATATATATATATATATATAATTTTACTATAATTTTATATTTAAATCTAAGTATAAATATTAAAATTTAAATATATTATTATTAAAAGATAGTTTAAAAACCAAGGATAATTTGATTTTGAAAATAAAGATTATTTTGAGGCTAAAAGTATTTAAAAGCAGGATAGATGTTTTTGATTCTTTTAAAAGGAAGATTTCGAAACATTTTGAAAACAAGATATAATTTTGTAAAACATTTTGAATAAAAGTTAGTGGATACAAAACAATGTTCCACTAGATTTTTCGTAGGTTCCATCCTACTTAGGGTTCCATCCCTTTAACAGGCTCGAAGTGGATTCCATTCCACGAATAAATTGGATTTTAAGATCCCAGTGCTTTTCCAACAGTTTTAACAAAATTCCTAATTAAAATACTTATTATTGAAATCTTGATCTCTTGATAATCTTGATACGAGTCTTCAATCTTGATATCTTGAATCTCTATATTGTACAGTCTTCATTCTTGATACCTACATGGTTAAATCCTGCATATACGCATATATACCTAAACTATAATGTTAGTATTTATATTTTATAATCTTATTCTAAGGTTGTTGTCATCAAAACCATAATCTCAAGGACTAACAATATTCCCTTTTTTGATGATGACAACCTTTGTTTATAAAATATTACTTCCATCCTAATAACTCCCCCTAAAACTAATACCTAACTATCCTATTTTATACTTCTCCCCCTTTGTCATCAACAAAAAATAAATCCAAACTATATAACTCCCCCTTAATCTAATACTATATGATTATAATGATAGTGTTATCATAAATAATCAACACTTAATTCTAAAACTAGAACTTAGTCCTAAACTGCTAACTTTCCTAAATAAGAACATATACAAGATAATATTTATAATAGTGATAAAATATAAGAACACAATCATTTATTAATTATATTGTTATATTTACATGTGCGTAGAGAACATAAGTAAAAACATACAATAATAGGAAAGAGAAAAAGGAAACTAATGCGTGTCCTTGAAAATGAGAGATCTATGAACCGAACATTTGGATAGTCGAAACAGAAATTTCCACGTTGTTCGACAAGATTTCCATCCTTGTCAAAACACACTTCGCCAACACAAACGACTTTGTCATCATATTCAGCGTGCTCTACTTCCATGGATGCTTCTTCTTCTTCTTCTTCTTCCTCACTGTCCTATTGCACTTGATCTCTTGAAGACTCTTCATCAATCAAGATCAGAATAGCATGATTGTCCACTAGAAATTTTTGCAAATTTCTAAGGATTTTGCCTTGCCGTTCTTGTTCTTTGACCATTCTAAGTTGCACCACTTGAATTTCAGTCATTAGTTGCAGTGCATCCTTCAAAGAATCCTCCATTTTCGTCACTCGTGCAAGCATAGTTCGTTGAAATGGTCCAGAAGTAGGAGAAGGAAACGAAAAGGTTGTATTTTTGTTTGATTTGGAAGAGGAGGCCATTGTTTGAATGTTTTCAGAAGATAGAATAGAGGAAGAACAGAAAGAATGATCCAAATTTCGAAATAAGAAGAATATGTAACCACTTACTTGAATTTTGGTGGGGAAAATTTCAAAAATAAAAAATTGTTATATATGGACATGGGTAAAGGGGGGATGTCGACATGGTGCTTGATATTTTTACTATTTGATTTAATTTTTAATTATGCTTTGTTATATATATTTCGGTTATTGAACAAATATCTAATTCTCTTCCTATTTTAATAAATATTGATTCATTTAAGGGTTTTGTTAATATATCAGCAATTTGATTCTCAGAATTGATATAATCGAGAGTAATTACTTCCTTACTTATATTATCTATGAGAAAATAATGTCTGATATCAATGTGTTTAGTTCGAGCATGATGAGTAGTATTTTTGGATAAATTTATTGCACTAGTATTATCACAATAATTTGGTGATTTTGAGATATTTAAACCAAAATCTTTTAAAGTTTGTTGCATATATATTACTTGAGAACAAGCCAAAGCAGCAGAAATATACTCTGCTTCAGTTGTTGGTAAAGAAACTGCGTTTTGCTTTTTACTAAACCAAGAAATCAGAGAATGCCCTAAAAAGTGACAATTTCCGCTTGTACTTTTTCGATCTGATTTACAACCAGCATAATCAGCATCACAGTAAGATATTAAGTCAAAAGAATCATTTTTAGGGTAAAATAAGCCATAATCAAAGGTGTTTAGCATATCTTATGATACGTTTTATGGGTTTTAAGTGGGTCTCTTTAGGTTGGGATTGATATCTTGCACAGAGACAAACACTATGCATGATATCAGGTCTACAAGCAGTGATATAGAGTAGTGATCCAATCATTCCTATATATAATTTTTGATCTATATCTTTGGACAGATCTTCTTTACTTAGGTACTCATTGGTTGCTATGGATGTGGGTTTTTCACTTGCAGTAGTCAAACCAAATTTACTAACTAGGTCTTTAGCATATTTTTCTTGACTAATAAAGATACCATTATCTAATTATTTTATTTGTAATCCTAGAAAGAAGTTTAATTCACCCATATCACTCATCTCAAAAAAATTTGTCATAAGTTCAGAATTTTTTTTATTCATTTCAAAATTAGTTGATCCGAAAATGATACCATCTACATAAACTTGTACTAGTTGAATAGCATTTTTATTTCTTTTAATAAAAAGAGTATTATCTACTTTACCAATTTCAAAGTTTGATAGTAATAAGTAAGATCTTAGTCTATCATTCCAGGCTCTAGGAGCTTGTTTTTGACCATATAGAGCTTTCTTAAGTTTGTAAACATGATTTGGTAATTTTTCATTTTCAAAAGGTGGTGGTTGATCAACATATACTTCCTCTTTTACGAAGCCATTTGAAAAGGCACTTTTAACATCCATTTGAAATAATTTAAAATTATTATGATTTGCGAAAGCAAGTAGAATCCTAATGGCTTCCAATCTTACTACGAGAGCAAAGGTTTCATCAAAATATATTCCTTCTTCTTGACAATAACCTTGAGCGACTAACCGGGCTTTATTTCTAACAACCTCTCCTTGTTCATTCATTTTATTTTTATAAACCCATTTAGTTCCAATTATAGTTTTATTTTTAGGTCTAGGAACAAGTTCCCAAACATCATTTCTAGTGAATTCATTTAGTTCTTCTTGCATAGAAAAAAATCCATGAATCATCAGTTGATGCTTCTTTTGGATTTTTAGGTTCAATAGTTGATATAAAGGCTACATTGCTCATTTTACTTAGTTGATTTCTAGTTTTAACAATAGATTGCATATCTCCTAATATATTTTCTATAGGATGATCTTTTAAAAGTTTAATTCTTTTATTAGGATGATTAATTTCATTATTAGTTTCAGTTGACTCTTAATTTTGAGTGATTAAATCCTCTTCATCGTTTGTATCTTCAAATTTTTTGAGATTTTCATCGAATGAAACATGCATTGTTTCTTCGATGGTGTTAGTTCTTAAATTAAACACTCTTTACGCTTTACTTCTATTAGAATATCCGATAAAGATACATTTTCCGGATTTAGGATCAAATTTATTTAAGTTATCTTTTGTATTTAAAATAAAACATTTGCTTCCAAAAATTCTAAAATAAGATACCTTAGGTTTCTTTCTGTAAAGAAGTTCATAAGATGTCTTATCAGTTAAAGGTCTAATTAAAATTCTATTTAAAATATAATAGGCGGTAGAAACTGCTTCTGCCCAAAAATACTTCGGTAATTTACTATCTGAAAGCATAGTTCTCGCACACTCTTGAATCGTCCTATTTTTACGTTCTACTACTCAGTTTTGTTGTGGAGTTCTTGAAAATGAAAAATTGTGAGTTATTCCCTTTTTATTGCAGAATTCCTCAAACTTTTCATTTTCAAATTCACCACCGTGATCACAACGAATGGTTATAATTTTTAGAGAAATTTGATTTTGCATCCTTTTTGTAAAGTTCTTAAAAAATTCAAAAGTATCGCTTTTATGTTTCAAAAATATTGTCCATGTAAATCTAGAATAATCATCTACAATTACAAAAACATATTTACTATGATTTATTGACAGAATTTGAGATGGACCAAATAAATCAAGGTGAAGTAATTCAAGAGGTTTTGAAGTTGAAATCATATCTTTTAATTTAAAGGAACTTTTCCTATGTTTTCCTAATTGACATGCATCACATAGACTATCTACTTTAAAATTCATTTTATGGAGACCTCTTACTAGATCTTGTTTTGACAGTCTAGATAAGAGTTTGAAATTCAAATGTCCAAATTTCTTATGCCAAATCCAAGGGTCACTTGTATTTTCCAAAAGACATAAGTTATCATTTCAGACTTTCGTACAAAGAATATAAATATTATTTTTCCTAATTCCCTCAAATATTATGTTTGAATTATTATCTTCAATGTGACACTTATCTTTTTCAAATTTAATTTTATATCCTTTATCGCAAAGTTGACTAATACTTTGCAGATTATGCTTCAGATTCTTAACTAGCAAAACATTAATAATAATAGGAGTTTCATAGTTACTGACTTTGCCGATGCCAATCACATATCCTTTTGAATTGTCTTAGAAGTTAACCAGTCCTCCTACTTTGTATATTATATCACAGCATATCTAGATTCTCAGTCATGTGTCTAGAACATCCACTATCGAGTATCCATTTGTTCTTTTTGATCTGCACAATTTGTCCATTGTGGATTGATTCCTCAACACCCATAAAGAATGTTTCTTGCACATCATACAATTTTGGTAGACAACTTGAATTTGAATATTGACTATATGAAGACTCAAGAGACAATGATGATCTGAATATTTCTAAACTAGTATTAATAAGTTTTTCAAACATAGCCATTTTAAAAACTTTTTCAAAAATCATATTATGAAACTTTGAAAACCTTGCTCTGATACCAAATGTGAGAAATGCGGAATAGGATCTTAAGGCTAGGATTAACACTAGAGGGGGTGAATAGTGTTTTAAGGAATTACTAAATCTTTTTTGAGTTTTTGTTAATTTGAACACAAATGTATGCAATATTCAGACACAGATATGATCACAATATCAAACACAGATGCAGAAATAAAGTAAAAGCCATAAATGAAAGAACACACCGGATTTATACTGGCTCGGAGTTACCCTACATCCAATCCCGCACGCAAGTACAGATTTCCTTTCAAAAGCAATTGTACAATTACACCCTCAATTTCAAGGCCACGAGGTACACCTCTCTAGATTCACAATCCTCTGGGTAGAGATACTTGATTTCAGGGGCAACAAGTTGACCCAATTGATTTCCAAGATACAATCACGCTTTTTCTCACT
Organism: Allium cepa; assembly: GCA_030765085.1. Classification (NCBI taxonomy): domain Eukaryota; kingdom Viridiplantae; phylum Streptophyta; class Magnoliopsida; order Asparagales; family Amaryllidaceae; genus Allium; species Allium cepa. The sequence continues at coordinate 518,743,012 of CM060941.1, forward strand.
TGATTGATTTCCAAGGCTACAATCACACCTTTTCTCGCTTAAATGATTACAAAGAAGCCTATAACTCTGAATAGCACTGAGATCTTGTTGAGATAGTGATAGAGAATCAAACCAAAAATGATCTAGTTAGATTCAATATTGATTTCGACAGAGTAATGGTAAAAATGTGTATAAAGAAACGTGGAAGAAGAAGAGGAGTGAAATCAGAGAAAATATGAATGAAAATTCGTTTAAAACTGCCCCTATATATAGTAGAACAACAGCCATGTCCATTCATGAAAGGATATGACGAATAGACACTTCCTTTGAAATTCAAATTTTTGAAATAAACTGCTACCATGTCGACATGGGGTACTTGAGGATGTCGACATGCCTAAGGAAATTTTGGTAATTTGTTTTTCTTTGAAAATAACTTCTATCTTATATTAAAACTATTTTAAACTTTATAAATATACTTAACTATAGTTTAAATACATAAGTAAATATAGAGAATAATATTTTGGTGTATGTATATATATATAATTTTACTATAATTCTATATTTAAATCTAAGTATAAATATTAAAAGTTAAATATATTATTATTAAAAGATAGTTTAAAAACCAAGGATAGTTTGATTTTGAATATAGAGATTATTTTGAGTCTAAAAGTATTTAAAACCAGGATAGATGTTTTTGATTCTTTTAAAAGGAAGATTTTGAAAACAAGATATAATTTTATAAAACATTTTGAATAAAAGTTAGTGGATTCAAAACAATGTTCCACTAGATTTTTCGTAGGTTCCATCGTACCTAGGGTTCCATCACTTTAACAGGCTCGAAGTGGATTCCATTCCACGAATAAATTGGATTTTAAGATACCAGTGCTTTTCTAGGATTTTTAACAAAATTCCTAATTAAAATACTTATTATTGAAATCTTGAGCTCTTGATAATCTTGATACTCATGAGTCTTCAATCTTGATATCTTGAATCTCTATATTGTACAGTCTTCATTCTTGGTACCTATATGGTTTAATCCTGCATATACACATATATATCTAAACTATAATGTTAGTATTTATGTTTTATAATCTTATTCTAAGGTTGTTGTCATCAAAACCATCATCTCAAGGACTAACAATTATTCATTAATCCATCTTTAGAAAATTTGGCCGTAAATGCTTCACATTCCATGTTCTATGCACCATATTGTCATCTGGTCGGCACAATTTGTAGGTTCCTGGGAGGAATACTTTAAATATGATTAATGGCCCTTCCTAGTTTGGTCCTAAGGATCCATCTACAGGATTCTTAGTATTGGCCATTACTCTACGGAGTACCGAATCCCCCTCTTGAAATGATTAAGCTCTTGCTCTTGAGTTCTAATATTTTGAGATCCTTCTCTGATATTCAGCGGTTCTTACCGCTGCTTCATCTCTTAAACCATGTATCAGGTCCAGTGATTTCTTTTCAATTCTTGATTCTTATCAATTGTGTAGGCAATCCTCTGGTGTGAGGGTATTTCAATCTCGACTGGTGGCATTGCCTTGCACTCATATGTCAAAGAATATGGGGCATGTCCCGTTGCTGTCTTAGCAGATGCTCGGTAGGCTCATAGCACAAATGGACGCTCTTCTACCTAATTTCCTTTTCCCTTATGTAGTCACTTTTTCAAAATTGTTTTTATGGTTTTGTTTGTAGCATCAACTGTTCCATTACCTGTTGGATGTGAGGTAGATAAAAAACTTTTAATAATTCCATTTTTGTGACAGAATCTGGAGAATTCTTCGCTTTCGAATTGTATTCCATTGTCAGAAATTATTTTCTAAGGAACTTCGAACCTGGTTATTATTTTCTTGATAACAAATCTCAATACTTCTCCAGAAGTGATTTTCGGAAGTGGTTAGGCTTCAACCATTTGGTAAAATAGTCAATGGCTACTACGGCGTATTTTTCTCCTCCGTTTGAGATTGGTAATGGGCCGATCAAATCTATTCCCCATACATTGAAGGGCCATGGACTTGTGATTGGAGTTAATTGACTTGCGGTCAACCTGGGCATTTTTGAATATTTTTGGCATTTCTTGCATCTTTTCACATAGTCAATAGCTTGCTTACCATATGGGGCCAGTAGAATCTTTGCCTCATTATTTTCTTTGCAAGATTGAATGGTCTCCATAAAACCCTTCATGTGCTTCAGCCATTAATTTTATCTAATCATTCATGCTTACACACCTATGATAGGGAAGAGTGTATCCCTTTTTATAGAGTATTTTGTCCATCATAGCGAAGGTCGGAGCTTGTCTGTTGATTTTTCTTGCTTCTCTTTTATCGGATGGTAGTATCCATTTAACTAAATATTCAACAGTGGGTGTCATCCGTGTATCTTCATATGTATTATTTGGCTTTGGTCGGCTCATCCTTTCTTCTATTAACTCTTAACCGCTTTCTTTTTCTTCTCCCCTTTGAGACTTGGTCTAAGATCTCATCATAACTAGCAACTCTTTCTCTTGCTCGGATGTTTCCTTTTCAATACTTGGCATTTCCTGATATCCGACAGGGACAATTTGTGTCTTTGGGGCTCCTCTTGAGCTACCCAACTTTGCTAAAGAATCTACATGTGCATTCTTTGTTCTTGGAACTTGATTTATTGAAGAAAAAAAGAGAATTGGGATTGCTAAACACAAATGAGATAAATATAGAAAGCAATGGAATCATCATAGTAGTTTTTTACATTACAATACGAATGAGATTACCCGCGAAGCTTGCAAATGGAGTACCTAATTTGCGGCTACTTGTGAAGTATGGAAAGAGATCAAATTCGAGAAAAGCAAGCATTCGTAGTATCTTCTTCATATATAAAGATAGCTTGGGGTCTTTTGTTTGGTATATCTGCTTTACTTGATTTATCATCAGTTGAGAGCCGCAAAAAATCTGTATTCGTGGGACTTTCAGTTCTATTGCCAAGGTAAGTCCTGCTACCATTGATTCATACTCTACCACATTGTTGGTTGCAGGAAATCCCAGTTTCATTGTAATGCAAACGATGTCCATCTAGGGTTATGATTATATATCCTACGCCGGCACCTTGTTCATTTGACACTCCATCTACAAATAATTTTCACATAGGCTTTTGATCCTTCTCTTTTTCCAATTGTTTCTCTATAAAGCTGGTGCATTCATTAACAAAGTCTACCAGTGCCTGCCCCTTAATTGCAGCTCGTGGTTGAAATTCTATATCATATTGGCTGAGTTCAATTCCCCATTTCACCAACCTTCCCGAAGTCCTAGGCGTACTAAAAACTTGCTTAAGAGGAAAATTGGTTAATACCCTAATAGAATGTGCCTGAAAGTATGCTTTGAGTTTTCACGCTATGGGAATCAAACAATAGGCTAATTTCTCTATAACTGGGTATCGACTCTGCATCTTTTAACCGCCTGGTTACATAGTATACTGGGAGTTGTGCCCCTATTGCCCTGTCGAATGAACATCGAGCTGACTGCATGTTCTGACATCGCCATGTTTAGATACAATATTTCCCGCTTTCGGGACTTGAGAGTATCGGCGATTTCTCCAAATGGCTTTTTATTTCCAAGAAAGCTCTTCTACAACCTTCTACCCATTCGAAATTCTTCTTTTTCATAATCTCATCGAAGAAAGGAATACACTTATCATTGGCTTTTGAAATAAACCTGCTTAGGGCAACTACTCTTCTATTTAAGCTCATCACTTGTTTACTAGTTTTAGGTTCGGCCATGTCTTTTATGGCTTGAATTTTGTCGAGACTTGCCTTAATTCCTTGAGCACTTGTTAGGTAGCCTAAGAAATTTCTAGAGTAAACCCCAAAAGAGCACTTTTGCGGATTCAACTTCATTTAATACCTCCAGGTCTTTAAGATGGTTCTTAGGCTTGTAAGAGTTTACTAGCTTATCATCGACATAAACTTCCATGTTTCCACCAATCTGTTCCCTAAACATTCAATTAACCAATCTTGGATAAGTGGCCCCTGCATTCTAGCCCAAATGGCATGGCCTTATAATATTAAATTCCATGTTTTGTTATGAAACAGGTATGATCCTCATCTGGCTTGAATATCAGTATCTGATTATACCTTGAATAAGCATCCATAAGGGATAATAACTTGTGTCCACTCATTGCATCCACTAACTGATTTATTCATGGTAGTGGGAAACAATCCTTTGGACAGGTTTTATTTATATCTGTGTAGTCGATGCATGTTCTCCATTTTCCATTTGACTTCTTTACTAGAACTGGGTTGGCCAACCATTTAGGATAATATATCTCCCTAATTAATCCATTTTCAAGGAGCCTATCAATTTCTTCCTTTAGAGCATCTAGTCGAACTTTATCCAATTTCTTATTTTTCTGCCCGATGGGGGTTGCTCCTGGGTTGATATTAAGGGCATGGTACAGGACAAATGAACCAATTCCTACCATATCAGAATGTGACTGAGCAAAGACATCCTTGTTGACTTTGAAGAACTAAATCCAGTCTTCCTTTAACTTGCTGTTAAGATCGTTTCCACTTCGACCACTTAAGATGCATCCCCTTAATCTACATGGGTTTCTTCAAGGTCCCCTATGGGTCTTATTCTCTCCATTTCGCCCTGGCAGTTGAACTCTTTGACTATTGGACCCTCTTCCATTGAGTTAGCGTCAACCCTCTTTTTCTTGCTTCCTACAGGAATGTACCTTTGATACATAGGCTTGTTCCACTTTTTAATATCAATCTTTCATTTGAATGTTGAATGTGAAAATCCATCATCCGAAGGCTATAAAACAATAGAAGAATCTAAGTAAGCAGAAAACTCCCTTTTGTATTAACCTAGCGTTGCAATGTACATTCTGGGAGCTAAATTGTTCTCCTCGCACAGTACTCCAACCTCGCTTTGTCAAGAATTTTACCATGAGGTACTTTTGGGAGACAAAAGCATTAATCTCATCCAGGATTGGTATGTTGAAGAAGGCATTGTAGTAAGAAGGTTGATCAATCATCACAAAGATAGTTTCGAATGTTCGGCAAGTTAGAGGCACTCCTATTTGTACAAGTAGCTTTATTTGCCCCGTTGGAGTTGATCCTTTAGTATTGAACCCGAATATCGCTTGGTGCTTGGCTCTAATTTATGCTCTGGGATATTCATCTGATCAAAAGCAAGTTTGAAGATGATATTAACTGCACTGCCTGTATCGACCAGAATCTTGGAGATTATAGACTGCCCAATTTGTGCAGTAATCATAAGGGGGTCGTTATGGGGATGATGGACTCCTTTGCATAGCTCTTACATAGTGACCGCCAGGTTTGGCATTTGGATGTTGAGACGTAAGCTCTTCGTTGAGGGCTCCTCTTAAACAGAATAAATTCCCTGCTTGGCCTCTTTAACATATCTGCTTCGATCCCTTTTACTACTTCCTGCCGGATGTGGCCCATCATGGATCACATTTATCTTGTTAATTGGCGGGCTTAAGCTTAGGAGGTCTTCATCCTCTAGAACATTTACAGCGTTGCCCGAGCATTTGTGGGGAATGAACTGATCTTGGATAAATTCTCTGAGATGTCCTTCCCAGATCAGCTTTTGAATTATTTCGGCCAGAACTCTGCATTCATCCGTTTATGGCCGTTATCTTTATGATAGGCGCAGTGGCCCCCTCCCTTCTTCTGCTCGAGATTATTCTTAGCTTTGTAGGAGGTTGGAAAGTTGACATTTTCCTTAGTTGTAGCAATATGTAAGACAGTGACTTGTTTAAGTGACTGTATTAGCAACTGGCTCTTCCCATCTGACCCTTTTATAGCTACGGTCCGGGCCAAATCTTCCTCCCTCCTTTCTGGTAATTGTATTTCTCTTGGCACAGTAAATCTCATCTATCCGGATGAACTTATTAGCCAGAAAGTGGAAGTCCTGTAGACCTTTTAGCCATTGACAAAGAGCTGCTTCAAGAAAGGAGTATTCTCGATTAAACTAGAGTGGATGGCTATGAACTTGTCACGATCATTCATTTCCTTAGCCTTCAAAGCTTCTGCGTTGAATCTTCTTGGATAATCCCCCAAAGGTTCACCCTGCCTTTGCTTTATGTTTTCCAAAACCATATAATCAATAGTAGGATTCGTGCAAATGCAGAATTGAGCTGAGAATTCATAAGAAAACTACTTCTAGGAGTAGATGGTTTTTTCTCTGTACTGCCTATACCATTTGGCTGCCGCGCCTTTGAGAGTAACGAGAAACAATCGACATTTGACTGCATCAGAAGCAGTGTATAAGTCCATCTGGCTGTCAAAAGCCATAAGATGATCATCAGGATCTGTACCCCTATGATATTTCATAGACGAGATTTTGACATATGGAGATATTACTGTTTCCATGATCTCATCAGTGAAAGGTGGCACCCTCTCACTATCATTGACATTCTAGTCCATGGTTCTTTTCCTATTGGAATTCTTAGCGTCTTTGATAGCCTTCTGAGCAACATCTTTAAGAAAACCTTGAACATTGTCGTAGTTTTTCCATCTTGGGCAATACTCTCTAGATGTTGAGCTACTAGACTGCTCTAATGATTTGTCGAGAACTCTCCCCTGATGATCAGCTCTTGTTTGGGGGAGTTCTTTCTTTTTGAGGAGGTTAAGTCCACTTATCTTCGCATTCTTTGGAATTGGTCTTTAGATCTCTCCTAGAAGAGATCACTTCTTCTCCTTGAGTTTGTCTCGAAGTCTTTGATGATTTTTGAGACAAAGCCATTTTTAGGAACTCTTTCAATTGTTGCTCCAAGCGATTGTGCCGTGTTTTATGTTGGTGACGAAGTTTGGCCTGGAAGGGCCTCATCCAGGTTTAAAGTTGGGGCAATATTTTCCACCAAGGCAGTAGTGCATACTACTCCCTTTGCAAGTCCACGCAAACGCTTTGAACTTATTTTTTCTATGACAAAAAAGGAACCAAAATTAGTCTGTATATAGTGACAAGGTTAGGGATTGAAGCCTTCCTTCTAGCACCAAAAATGTTAACAAGAAATCTTGTCAACATCCCCAAAGCTTTTCATGAAATAATTCTACTTGAACATGACCATATTATTGAAAGGGTTCTCGCCTTTGAAGTTGTATCTTTCAAACAGAGTAACTTCATCGAAAGGATTAGAGGTGATAGCTCCAGCTTTCGACCAAATTTACCTAGTCGAAAGGAACAGTAGATTACCATAACTTTCGACCTCGTCGAAAGGGATAACGAGTCTATTCCAACCTTTCGACAAGGTTGGCAACGTCGAAAAGTTTCTAGAAGTTATTCATAGCATATAACTCTCGAAATCATCACTTTATCGAGTCTCATCTTCCCCAAGGAGTTGAAAATAGTTAATCATCAAGGTCTTCTGCCCCCTTTAAATCATATTGAAAGGTAACATTCAAGTCCTTTCAACTTCGCCGAAAAGGGATGCTGACTCTATCTGTATGTCTTATTTCCTTTCAACCCAATGTTAACATTTTTTCAATGGAATCCCTTCAAAGGGGTACCGATGCCTAAAAGAGTGGATTCCCCTCGAATGAATTCCATCATGAATGGTTGTCAGGCAATATAAACCAGGATTCCTTTCGGAAGTACTCCTTTCGACTTGCTCGAAAGGAGATCTTCCTTTTAAGTTAGTCCTAGTTTAATAGCCTACAATCCACTTTATTTTCCTTATATAAGATCAATTTATGTATTCCCATAACTCATGGATTCTACATAATCGACACCCCATCATCACATTTGCTTTTAGTATTGAGTATAGGTTCGATGATGATGTGTTTCGGCCGAAAATGCCTAAGTCGATCTTACATATAACATAGTTCAAGGGAGATTTTGAGAATATGTTAGAATCATGTGCAATTGATCATTAGTCTGCCTAATGATCTCAATGATCTTCCTCGTCGCCAATATCCTTCATCAACAAGCCATCTCCATTTTTATTTGTTATCTGAAATGAGTTACAAGAAATTGAGCTTTATCCCCAATTTGATTTAGGGTTTTTTTGAAGTACAATTAACACTAAGAAAGTAGAATAAAGAAAATGAATTCGGTATTCCAGAATTTGGTCCGCTAAAATTCGACCCCTTGGGTCTTATTTACAGATGCAGGTCGAGCCCCTTCCATGCCTTTTCTTTTGACTGGGTTGAAAGGTCCCCTTTTATATGCCGCCTCAAACCTTTCAACTTGATCAAAAGGTCATGAACCTATCAACGTCGTCGGAAGGTGTTCTCTTGTGCTTCTTGGTTTATCCTTTCGCTTCCTTGCCTTCGACCGGGTCGTAAGGTCCTCTTATTACACAATATTTTGAACCTTTTGACCTAATCTAATGCCATGCTTCCTTTCGATGTTGTCGAAGGCTATGCTTCCTTTTGATGTTGTCGAAAGGTGCCCCTGTTTTTCTTGTCATACTCTTGTAGTTCCTTCACTCTCTCTTGACCTTTCGACCTGATCGAAAGCTATGCCTCCTTTCATCGTTGTCGAGAGGACCTTTATTATTCTTTTGGCTTTGCTATTTTCTAAGTATTTTTTTCTTCATAGCGCCTTTCGACATTGTCGAAAGGTTCCCTAGATGGAGCTTTGACAAGTTCGAAAGGCTTGCTATGCTTTTGAAAAGATTATTATAGGGGCGATGCCTTTGATTTTGTAAGGTTTAAGTGTTGCTGGGAGAGGACTATCAATTTCCTTCGAAAGGGGTTCTGAAGTCAACATTTCTTTGTTCATTTGTGTCGAAAGGTTGGTAGTGGCGGAAGGGCCTATCTGTTTCCATCTAGGTTGAAGGCCTTTGCACTGTGCGAGTAGTTGGTGCCTTCGAGTCCTTCGATACTTGCTCAATGGCTTCAAAACATCCTTTTATGTCCTTCATTATGACTTAGCCTGCACTTCATCGAAAACTCAACCTGATTAACTTTCTTTCATATTTCTGCTATCAAGTAGATTTTATCGTTAACGCAACCTATCCCCGGTCTCTAGCCAACAAACGAGAGATTTGTATCCCCTTCCATACAAAGCTTCAAACGGTGCTATCCCAATACTAGTCTAATAACTGTTGTTCTACAAAAACTCGACGAAATGCAGATGGTCTTCCCATGATCCCTAGAAATCAAGAACACAAGCCTTAACAGGACTTCTAAGATCTTGTTAACTCTTTTTATTTGCCCATTTTTCTACAGATGGTAGGCAATACTCATCTTAAGCTTGGTTCCCTAAACTTCCTACAGACTCTTCCAGAACTCGCAAGTGAACAAAGGATCTCTATCACTAACTATGCTACTAGGAATTCCATGCGGTCAACAACATTCTTCAAGAATAACCTTGCTAAAACGGGTGCCGTTCTGGTCGACCTAACTGGAATGAAATGGGCACTCTTCGTCATTGTGTCCACTATGACCCATATACTACCATTTCCGTTGTCCGACCTTGGCAATCCATCAATAAAATCCATGGAGATAGAATCCCACTTCTATACTGGAATATCTAATGGCTAAAGCAACCCACTTGGTTTCTGGTGTCCGTACTTTTTCCTGCTAGCAAATCATGCGCCGCTTCACACACAATCCAATATCCCACCTCATACCTTCCCAGAAGAAACTCCTCTTCATGTCTTGATATGTCTTAGTACCTCCTGGGTGAATAAAGAACTTCGAACGATGGCATTCCTCTAAGTCTTATTTCCTTATGTTTCCTACACTCGGAACACATAATCTTACTTTCTTTCTCAACCTCCCATTCTGGTTAAGACAGAAATCTTTTAAATCATCGCTCTTGGTTACACCTTTTAGCTTTCTGATCCATTCATGTAATATCGGATCCTCTTTCAGTTTAAAAGCAATCCATTCAATCAACACCAGTCAAACTTCCAATCAAGACAATACAACTGTATCTCCACTAGATCCAGCCTTAGATCTCCACTGCACTCTAAAATCGGCTAATGCTTCCAAGTCCTTTCACTTAGCAATCATCACCAAAACCGCATTCTGATGTTTCATGCTTAGTGCCTCTTCAACCTTGTTGCCTTTCCCTGATGTGTACTCAATTCCAAAATCATAAGCAGCGATAAACTCTATCCACCTCTGTTGTCTCATGTTCAACTCCTTCTGAGAGAATAAATACTTCAGCGACTTATGATCTGTATATAGCTCAAACCTTTCTCCCAAAAGGTAATCTATCCACACCTTTAGTGCAAAAATAACTGTAACCAACTCTAAATCATAAGTTAGATATCTGACCTCATGTGGTCTAATCTGTCTAGAAGCGTAGGTGATCACTTTACCCCTCTACATTAGCATAACTTCCAATCATGTTCCATATGCATCGGTATAAACCACTAAATCCTGATTTCCTTCTAGAACAACCAAAACAGATGCATGGGTCAATAAGTGTTTCAAAATCTGTAATGCTTCTTCACACTTACCGGTCCACATAAACTTTACATCCTTTCTTGTTAGCTTGGTCATCGGTGCAGCTATCCGTGAAAAATCCTTAATGAACCTTCGATAATAACCAGCCAACCCAAGGAAACTCCTTATCTCCGTCACTGCCTCGGGTCTCTTCCAACTATTCACTTCTTCAACATTAGTCGGATCAACTGATAACCCTTCTTTTAAGACTACATGACAGAGAAACTTCACTTCTTTTTATCCAGAAATGACATTTTGAGAACTTCGCCTTCTACTGATGCTGCCTTAGCGTCTCAAGCACCAATCTAAGATAAACCCCATGCTCTCTTTCATCCTGATAATAAATCAAGATATCATCAATGAAAATCAATACGAACCTATCCAAGTGATCTCGAAAAACTCGGTTCATCAAATCCATAAAGAAAGCTGGCGCATTAGTCAGTCCGAACGGCATGACTAACCATTCGTACGACCCATACCTGATCCTAAACGCCCTCAAAGGTATACTATTCTCTGCTACCCTTAGCTAAAGGAAACCTATCGCTAAATCTAACTGCGAGAATACTTTGGCTCCACTCAACTAGTTGAATAAATCGTGAATCCTCCGCAAAGAATATCGATTCTTTATCGTCCTCTCGTTCAACTTATAATAATCGATACATAGCCTTAACGATCCATCCAGCTTCTTAGAAAGCACTACAGCTGCTCCCTAAGGCGAACTACTTGGCCTGATAAAATTCTTGCCATCCAAATCCACCTACTGCACCTTTAATTCCCTCATCTCTATAGGAGTCATCCTGCTCGGCGGTCTATTCACTGACTCTGCTACCAGAACCAAATCTATCTGAAAAGTAATGGCTCGTTTCGGCGGCAATCCAACTAGGCTCAAAAATATCTGTGAATTCTCTAATCATGAAAACTCGGCTTAGGTCATCATCCAACTCCAAAGCACCTAAAAATGCATTCATCTCACCGTTAGAACCTTCTATGGTATAAACTATCTGATCAAATACAATCTGGGTGTTTAAGTGATATTTTCCTACCTTGGAAAAATATCCTAGCATCTTACTCACTTAACCAATCCATCCCGAGAATAATCTCGAACCCCACAAAGTCAAACACATGCAATTGCAAACAAAAGTATGACCTAACAAGTTAAACTCTAACTGATCACATCTCATCCCTAGAGTTGCATACCCTCCTATTGGATTCACAACTCATATGGAAGTAACTAAATAAGTGGGTTCTAGGCTAAGCTTATCTATCAAACATCTAGATATAAAAGAATGCGATGCACCAGTATCAAATAGAACGCTAGCAGTTATACCATGAATATGAAGCATGCCTCCCAAGACTACTTTCCTTTTTCCTGAGCTGTAGGCTTAGAACAGCAAGCTCCTATACATACACCTTGCCCTTTCCATTCTCTGCGGGCCCCTTGCACTGGCTCTTATAATTGCCAATCTGGTCATAGTTGTAGCACATGACATTCTTCCTTCCAGCCACTTCCTTAGCTTACCCGGCACGACACTCATTAACATAGTACCCCGTCTTATCGCACTTGAAACTGACAATCTCAGACTTCCCCTTCTTAGCTGCTCCACCCTTCTGAGCACCTTTCTTAGGAAAGAACTTCTTCTTCTGATTCTGCCCAACCTGGACTTCTTTGGCTTTACTCTTCTCTAGAAAATCAAGCAACTCCACATGCCCCAAGGCCATCTCCACAACAAAGTCAGAAGTATCCCTAATATGAGGTAATGTGGCCCTAACTAACTCAGGCTTCAATCCCTTGATAAATTTCTCGTTCCTCTTCAGAACTGTATCACCAAAGGCATACCCATACCGGGCCAACTCCTCGATGCCTCATAATTGGAAAACGGGCACCATGGAAGTATATACTACTCAGCCAAAGAACTTCCTAGCATACTCCAGAACTGACATCTCCTCTTTCTCTAACTCAGCAAACTTCTGGATTAGAGCTGATTGTGCCATTGCTGAGATAAACCTCTTTGTGAACCTTCCCTTGAAATCTTTGCAGGTCATAGTTTCCTCATCCACTACTGCAGTCACACTATTCCACCAGAACAGAGCTGCTCCCTGAAGCTGTCTAGGTGCCAACCTCCTCTTCTGCTAATCAGTGAGCCTTAAATCAACAAAACTCCTTTTGCAGTGCAATAGCCAATTCTCTACCTCAATGCCATACTCCAATCCAACATATGGCTTTCCTCCAACCTTAGAGTAATCTTCACTCAGCTTAGCATAATGATTAACCATTGGAACTTCCGAAACTCCTACTCCTGCAGCATTTCCTCCTACCTTTCCAGCTGCAACTCCGTCTTGCATCCTATTCACAAAAAACTGATACATAGTCCCTGTGTCCACTTGCGGGACTCCAACACCTGTATTCTCTGCTTGTGCCTGGCCTTGACCTCTTCTCACATTAGGCGTGGCATTTCCTATGGTGCCCTCTTCTGGGTTTACTCCTCCTCTTCTTCCTTCCATATCTGTATTCAAACCATATGAGATATAGAAAATAACCTAACAAGGATAGGAGACTAGAGACAAAGCGTATACTTATATATAGCAAATATAAGTATGTTACTACGTCGTCTCATACCCAATCTTTCTCTAATTTCTTAGGATTATGTTTTAAAAACCATTTTTTAGCTTAAAGTTTTTCATAACCATGCTCTGATACCAAGTTGTAACATCTCATATATGGAGGCCAAAAGCTCAGCACTATAGATGATGCAGTCATCCATAATATTAACTTCTAGTGATAAAATACAGTAATGATAATGGCATCCATAATATCAAAAGCACATAAATATGAACAAAATCGCAGATTTCAAAAAAACACACTTTATTGATTACGTTTCAAAACAATAATTCATATCCATTTTACATAATCACTTAACGTTTCTCAAGCAATGATTAAATATATCGTTATAAAATCATGTCAAGAGCGACATATGACGATGCCAACTTGGTTGATCAAAGTAATATAGTCAAATCTGAATTATATACATAGCGGAATTAAAACAAAATGAAAATGCAAATCCTAATTAGCTATCTATCAGCCACCTTCTCATCTTTGAATGCTTTATTCGTCAAAATACTAAAACCTAAATACCTCAACCTTCAGCCTACTCAAATCAATTTTTCATATCCGAGAATTTAAGGGGAAACAAAAACTTCGAGTCAAACATAAAGCCTGGTGTGAATAATTCTATTACATCTCTGTTTACTGATATTAAGTGAGACAACGCCGCTTAGTGAAATAGGTTTCTCCTCACTAATATTCTCTTTAAAACATATAATTTGCAAATCCTTTCCTACAACCAAACTGGTTAATCAAACTGATTATATCAAAATAGCAATATCCTTTATGCCAATAAATGGACTATTTGTTCGTAAAAAAGGTAATATGTGAACTATCTGCCCACACATAATGGCAAGGTCTGTTATGCAACAAATGGACTATCCGCCATACAACTAGGCTGATTGCCCCCAAACTGGACGAACTATCCAAAATCAAAGCTGACTGCCTGTAAAATGAACTAACTATCTGAATCATTTTCTTAGGGTTAACTACCCATTAAATTTTCCATGAAAACCTTTTCAAAATGATTTATTCCTTCAAATCATATATATATATATATATAAGGAAAATATATCTTTATCTTTACTCTAAGCCATTTTACCATGTTATATATGCTTTACTCAGAATAATGTCGATGGGATTTATTTAGGATTAACTACCCTTCGAAAACAAGTCAAAACCCTTTTTAAATTGAAAATACTTAGGCTACATTGCCTATTCATTACATTCGAAACCTTTTTTAAAACCTTTAAACAACTCTTTCAAAACCCTTGAAGGTAACACCTTCGAAACCATTGGAAGATCCTTTATGAAACCATTAAATATAGCCTTCCATAAACATTGGAAAAACCTTTCCTTTCTTTTCTCCAAAAGCTTCAAAATATCAGACATTCTCTATTTATAACCTTTTAAATATTTCCTTTCGATAAACATAGGAAAAACCTTCCTTTCATTCCTTTCGAAACCCTGGGGAACCACCCCTTTTGAAACCATTCATTAAAACCTTTCGAAATAGTCAAAGCTCAATCCTTTCAAAAGCACTTTAGGTTTAATTTAAAACATGTGGAAACCTTTCGAAACTATTCAAAACATCTCGGTTAAAACCATTTGGATTCTGCCTTTAAGTAGAGCAAAAGGATCAGAAACCCATTAAAGTCGAATGCATCTATTTCGAAACCACTTAAATCTATCTCTCTCAAAACCTATATTGGTTTTACTTTACTAAGACAAAAAGGGTCCTTAAAACCATTTTTTCGAAAGCTACCGCGAACCATTTCCTAAGTTATGAAGTGATAGTGCCAAAACTATCCCTTCGAAAGCATTGGAGAGGTAGCTAGGTTTTAGAAAACAAAACAACCCCTTCGAAATCATTTGAGTCGAAACGTAAAAAGGCCGTAGCAAGAAGGATTCAACTTATTCGAAAGCAATTATTTAAAAATAGAGACGTAAACCAATCGAAACCATATCCTTTAAATCATTGACTTGGTCGAAAGCTACTCTATCGAAAGCCATTTAGTCGAAAGCAAGCAGGCATACTTCTTTAATTTAAAACAAAGGACTGCCTCAACCCCTTGGAAACCCCTAGTTTCGACTCCCTACCTTCCACCATCATCCAATTCACTACATACTAGTAAACTGATACCATGTGCATTAGTTTTGACTGCGTTGGAAGCGAAGATGAGGAGGCGGTACCTGGTGTCGACGGTATCGAAACAGTGGAAAACATGTAGCACATAGTTCTATTCACCTAACCTGCCTTACATGTCTAATTGTGATTGGTTGCCTCTTTCTTTACCAATAAAATGTACTGCACTTTGTCAAAAGTGCTGCCGACTTTCCAGATTTTATAATTTAATTCATTTTACATAAAGCCCTTTCTCCTCTTTTAATTGTATAAAACATTTAAGTCTCATACCTTAAATAATTTAAAAGAAGCATTAAAACACTTAGGAAAAATCTAGAAAAATTCCAAAAAATTACATTATAAATGTTTTCTAACATATAGAAATTTTAGACCCAAATAATTAAATATTTACCCGTAATTTATAACCCTATTTACTGGAAAATTTATATTGATTAAAAAAATTCAGAAAAATCTGAAAATTGAAACCCATCTCTAAAGTAATATTTATAATCTTCAAAAAAATTCGTGCATTTGGATGTCATTTTATAGGGTTTTCATCTTAAATCATACCATAAATTCAATATGAATAACCACAATCCATCAATAAGTATATATATTCATTCCATCATTCAAAGACATGGCAAATCATTGCAAAATATTCGAAATTCATATTAAAACTGAAAATACAATCAAAATTGAGATTAAACATTATTCATCTTAGCATTAGAGATTGTGGTGATTGAGATGTGAATAGATTTGATTTGAATTTTCTTCTCCTATCTTTTCTTCTTCTCTTCCTTGTTAATGGTTGCCGGCCTCTTTTAGAAATTTTGAAAATGAAATAAATGTGTAAAATTTTACGCGACCAAGATTTGGAGGATATAGGAATGGTCTCTTTCCTATTTTACCCCTCCTCTATTTCAAGTTAACCCTTATTTTAATTCATGGTTAAATGGCACGGCTACACCTTAATTAAATCAAATCTCAATCCCTAATCAACACATTATTTTATTTAATTCGGCTAAATAAATATCCTAAATAATATTACTAAAAATTAGAGGTGATGCGTATAGCATTGACAATTCAAGTTGAATTCTAGCCCATGTTCAAGGAAAAATATCGTGTCCATCCATAAGCATGTATGTTCAAGCTTGAGGACTGCAAGTTATGGCTCATTGTCAAGTTTAAGTTTGGATGCAAATTTTAAAGTCCATGATGCTAGAAAATGTTGAGTCTTCCTTACACAACATAGTCTTATGCGTGTTCAACACCATGCCATTGTAACCTACCCCTAAATACATATACATTCTCAATATTGATCCCTCTGCAAGGTATATATACCGATCCCTCCGTAAGGTGTGTATACCAATCCCTCTGCAAGGTGTATAAACCGATCCCTCTAGAAGGTGTGTATACCGATCCCTTTGTAATGTGTTTATATTCCGGTCCCTCTACAAGGTGTGTAAATATCGATGCCTTTGCAAGGTATATATACTGATCCCTTTATATGGTGTATATACCAATCCCTCTGCAAGGTCAATATATCAATCTCTTCTTTGGCTCCATCATCTCTAACATGCTTGCGATCGAACCATTCTAAACATCAACACAGTCCAATGAAGAAATAAAGGGGATCGATATACATACATAAAAAAAGAGCTCTAATTTTTTTTCGAATGACATGCGGTCGAACAGGTGCCACAGCCCAGTGCTTCCGCATTCTGGATTCGGAACTCGACTTAAAGATGGTGCGTTCTATCCGCTTCACTTTCATCCTATGACTGACCGGGGCATAAGGGATCAAGCGGAAGCTGCTGAATTACAGCCAAGGAATGGACAAGGAACTGCTACTCAAATGGTACACCCAAAGGCTGGAGAACCAAGTCGATATGACATGAACTGGGATCGGTTACTAGATTAGGCTTCTAGGGTAAAAAAACGACTGCTCTCAATTGACCAGCTTCCAAACACTAACTTGCCAGCCACGATATGATGGCTTGTGTGACGACCACCCTACATCGCTTATTATACCATCCTAAAGTATAGGTATCAATCATCAAAGTCAAACCTAAAGTAATCACCCATTCGAATCGAAGCAAACCCAAGAAGATCTGGCCTAAGGTCAAACTCTGGTAAAACCAAAAATTTCTCCAAGAAAACACCAATATGACTCCAAGCACCGTTCATCACCAACCCAGTACTTCAAATTCAATGACTCCAAGCAAACCAAGGGCTGACTCCAAGCAAATAGAAAATTTTCTCGGGGTCGGACTCCAAGTAAATTATCACTAATTCGTCAATAGCGGTCCATCTTGTTTGGTCATAGCTCGGGCATACAAACTCCAAATAAGTTGAAACTTAGTGTGCAACCTCAAGAGGCCTTACTTATTGCCTAATGTGGATTTAATCCCGATTGGGTGAAAGTGTGGGGGTCATCACCGATCAGCAACCCCATCCTAACTAATTCGCCATTCGATCGGTGTTCTCAACCATCAAACATTGGACAATCATGCAGACAACATTCATAAGAATTACAAGCAATCATATCATGAAAATGGACCGGAATGACAATGATTGGAGCATATCCCCGAGTCGAAACCTATTCATTGAAGCCATCCAGCATGCATAACATCCAAGGAGATTCAATGTACCGATCATGCCAATGTGTTCTGTGAATATAGACCTCTGACAACATCTCATATAGTACAAGTGAGATATGGATTCTACTAGAATGATAGACGACGCCGAATAAAGATGTTTTCTTATATTTCTCAAATAGATAACGATCATGTGGTTTATACGATTACCACCAGGGTCCATCTCCTCATCCGATCAACCAGATCAGAAGTTTGTCCAGCAATTCATGATGCATGTGACTTACACCAAGGATGTGATGCCATTATCCAATTTATTCCAAGCACCAAGAGAGTTGCTCAAAAACTTCATATAGAGATTCAATGTCGTCACCACTAAAGTGAGAATTTCGGCAAGAATATTATACTTATGGCATTAATAAGGGGAATCGACCCCAAGACAGATTTTGGCGACTGGTTAGTTGGAGAGTCGCCTACGACCTTGAATCCTTTCTATTACATAGTGAACCAGAACCTACGGAAGGAGGAGGTCGTGCAGACTAGGAGAAAGAATGATGCAGGGTTGTTGGCTAAAGGTATTTAAAGTGAGTCCAGTAATGATGATGCCATAGATAAGGACTCAGATTCTAGGAGAAAACCCAGACCCCAAAATTCGACTCACATACTCCTTTGAACGATTCAATCTAAAACATCTTCTTAGAGACTCATGACTTAGAGAAGTACATGGGACTAGCCTCGAGAGAGTCCACCGAAACCCATAAGAAATTCAAGAAATGTTGTGTATTGCAAGATACACATGGCATAACACCGGGGATTGCAAACACCTTCGATATATGATCAGAAACTGATCCAAAAAGGAATTTTTCAGCAATATATGCATGCCCCATAGAATGGCGGGCATGGAATTTTCGATCAATAAAGAACTCCAATTATCAATTGGACCACCTACGGTCGACTTCCAGTTTAAAGGGGCTAGGTGAGTGGAATAGAGAACTTACAACTCTGCTTCACTTATAAATAAAATTATTTTCCATTTCAATCATGTTGTGAACTACAACCAACTTGAACTAAACTACTTTCAAATGATGCAGGTGACCAAGTACTTAGAGTTGGGCGCCAACCGCACAACGTAGGTGATTAATTACGACCAATTATATTAATCGGACCTTTAGGGGATCATCAAGATGAGCATGATTCAATCGCTCATCAGTTATCATATGCCCGTGATTTGGGGGCAAGAAATCGAAATGGAATGTGGGTTTAATCAACTATCCACTTCTTACTCTATGCTTCAATTTCAATAGAATGGCCATGCCTTACACAAGCCTAACAAGGTCAAAATCCAATACAAAGTGGATACGTCTGACCATCCGCTCAGTAACCTCCATACTCGACCTGAAGACTAAAGAGGGGCTAGGAGTGGATGTGATTCGACCATCCACTCCTCAACTCATACTTGAAGTTTGCCAAAATACTTATGCCTCCTTCGAAGCTTAGCACAACCGAGGTCCAACTAAAGTGGACGTGATTTGATCGACTACGCATTAACTTCTACCTTGGACACATGAAGCAGTCTGGAAGCTCAACTTTAAAGTAGGTATGAATGACCGTCTACTCATCCACCACCACCACAGACACGAGGACACGACTGCAACGTGAGGCCGATGTGACTTGACTGTCCACCCTACCACTCATGCCCTTGACTTGGTGGGAGGAATACGAAGCAAATTGGATGCGGTTCGATCATCCATTGATCAACTCTGGTCCCTAAGCGTGGACTAAAGTATAAACATCAAACCGGTGACCACCATCATAAAACTCAGGTCGTTGGAGTATGGATTGGACATAAACATAAAAAGATGGACACGGTTCGACCGTCCATTGATTAACTCTGGTTCCCAGAGCGTGGAATGGAGTATAAACATCAAACGGGAGTGACTGACCACCCATCACAAAACTTTATTCCTCGGAGCGTCGACCCGAGTATAAAATGAAAAAATGGACATGGTTCAATCGTCCATTGATTGGCTCTAATCTTCAACGTGGTTTGGAGTATAAATACCATAAAAAGTGGATGTGGTTCCCCTGTCCGCACCTCAACTCTTGCCTTTGACTTGGGGGCAAGAACACATCTCAAAGTGGATGCGATCTAACCAACTTCTCTCTTGCTTGAGCTCGAAGTTTTCCATAAGACTCATCTTACTCCCAAGTCTCGGTAAAACAGGATCCAAATGTAAGTGGATGTAATACGATCGTCCACGCATCGATTCCTGCCCTCGATGCAGGGGGTAGTTTGAAAGCCCAAGCCTAAATTAGGTGTGGTTCGACCATCCAATCCAAAGAGGATGTATTATGTCCATCCACGACCTTATTTTCGCCTAAGTTATGGCAAACTATCCAAGTCTTACCCAGACATCGGCAAGCCCAAAATCCAAACCAAGACATGGATGCAGTTTGTTCATCCAACAAATAACTCTGGTCCCCCCATGCGAATCGGAGTACGAACACAAATTGGATGTTGTTCAACCACCCATCGATAAATTCTTATTTCGAAAGTGCAGACATGAGTACAAATAAATAGATGAGTGCAGTTCGACCAATCAGTATTCTATAAACTCCGACCTAAACTCAACATGAGGAGTATAAACTCACTATGGATGGAATTCGACCGTCCATGAACAAATTCTGCTAACCCAAGAATAGGAACGAGAGTACAAACTACTACAAGCTGAATATGACATTCACTATAGCTTCGGATTGATGATCTTTACAAATCAAGGCAACAACCGCAAGAAGGCCTAAACACAAAACCAATCGAAACGACGTCCAAAGTTACGACGACCGATTATATCATGCCATCAGATTGATAGGCAATGTGATACAAGCTTTCTATATCATGCTGATTGGTCGACGGCCAATATCGGTGCACCCCAAACACAAACAGATGTGACCTAAACGTCCTTTGAATAAATCCAATCACCGGAATATGGTAGGAGAATAAATCATGAATAAGTGTGGCTTGAACATTCAATCTCCAACACCATACTTCGATCCATCAGGAGGAGTATGAAACCAGGTGAGCATGACCCGACTCCACCTGAGTCAATTCTATCCCTAGAACTGATGGGAGAATATAAATCAAAATGGACGTGAATGACCATCTAGCTCCGAATGAATGCAATGCAACCATTCATTCGCTGACTCTTACCATGATCCGACTAGAAAAGCAATATGAAACTGACATGACTCGACTATTTACACACTAGTCCTTGCCCTTGGTTCGATATAAGGAGTGTCAGTCATAGATTGGATGTGACATAACCATCCATACCTAGGTCCTACCCAGACAATGGTGACATCCATGCCAAAAGTTGACGTGATTGACCGTCCAGTACCTGCTTATAGCTGAAATCCGACAAAGCGTCAAAGTATTCCCTTAGAAGGAAAAAACTAGAACACAATCCAAGGTATGTTCAATTCAGCCTTCCATTATTTACACAGTCTTATGATATAGCGAGAAAGAATATAAAATAAAGTGGACATGACATGTCTTCCCACTTATAAAACTAAAGTGGACTCATCGGCTCATGATGAGATTCGAAATTTCGATTGGAGCGACCATTATCACATGCCCTCCCATCCATCTTCCATGCCACTGGCTATGCATTAGAGAAATGCTCGAACATAGGGATCGACATTAAATCCAACTGCCATTCTTCATGCCTACATACACACGCAAGTGTTAAAATTATAAGACTTGCCTAGGAAAAGGACCAGTACTGATCTCATGGTTTCTACGACTTTGCAAACCAATTTAGATGTCCCACGTGCTAAGTACAGTTTACTACAGTGTTGTGCAATTCCATACAAAAACAAATATGCTAATCTATTCAAGTCTGAAGTGGCAAACATTTAATTCAAGGCCATTTGCTAGTTCAAGTATGCAAGTCATATATGGCATGTCCCATTGTTCGATTTCAAGTTCATATTGTCTACTATGTTCATGTCAAACCAAAAACTACTTAAGCCCCACTAATACAAGGGATCCGAACCGATCCTTGCTTGGGCAAATCCACTTAAGCTTTTTTCAGCTACAACATACAGCCAATATCAAGAAACAACACCACAGTCGGTTCTATAAAGATATAGACCCGAGAGATGAAGAAGAGGAGCCTAAACAATCTAAGGCCACACTCGCTAAACTAAAGATTGATGTTACGTTCAATCATGACAACACATCACGGGTCCTAAAGATCGGATCGCAGCTCTATACAGTGATGATGAATATTTTTGCTAGCTTTCTCCGATGCAGAATCTTGATGTGTTCACTTAAACCCATTCTGGCATGTATGGGATCTTACCGTCTATCATGAGCCATGCAATGAATATTGACCTGACACATTTCCTAGTGAATAAAGCGACGTGGCATGGATCCGGAGAAATCTGTTGCACTTAAAGAGGAGATGGATAAATAAAAAAAGGGTTTACTCGCCATGCCCTTTGCCCCAAATGGGAATCCAATCCAGTTCTTGTGAGAAAAGCTAATGGAAAGGGGTGGACATGCATCGACTACTCATATCTAAACAAGGTGAACCCGAAGGTCAAATTTCCACTTCCAAAGATTGGCCAGCTGGTAGACTCAACTGCTTTCATTCATGGATGGGTACTCCGAATGCAATCAATCTTGATGCACATCTCCAACTTGGAACACACCAACTTCATTATTGACTTGGGCCTATATTGCAACATTGTAAAGTCATTCAGATTCGGACTAAATAACGATGTTGCAACTTACCAGAGGTTGGTCAACTGATGTTCAAAGGCTAAACGGCCGATAAATGGAGGTATATGTAGATAATATGCTCGTGAAGTCATGGAAATCAAAAACAACATCGACATCTTGGTATAGATATTCAATTTTGTCTGAAGATGAGGAATGAAACTCAGTCACTTGAAATGCTCTTTCGGCGTTACGTTAGGAAGTTCCTTGGTATAATGCTTAACTCTTGCAGAATCAAAGCTAATCCCAAGAAGATTCAGGTAATCAGAGACATCTAGGCACCAAAGACAATTAATAGTCATAGAGCCTAAATGGGAAGGTCATCATCCTAAGTCGATTCATCTCCATGGCTCGACAAGTGTACTCTCTTCTTTGACCTAATCTGGAGATGGAAAAGAAACATTGCATGGATGCAGGACTGCATTGATGCGCTGCAAGTTGGAGGGACCTCTCATCCTATACAAGCCACAGGATCACAAAGATTTATGCATTTATTTAGCTATGCCGGTACACGCCATAAGCACCAATTTGCTAAGCAAAGAGAACCAGATCCATAGACCTGTATAATATGTAAGCAAGCGACTGACATGTACAATGAGAAAATTACCGTAGCTATAAAAGCTTGCGTAATGCCTATTGATTTCATCATGAAAGATCCGCTCTTTCTTTCAAGCTCACCCCATTAATGTCTATACCGACCAACCGTTACGACAGGTCATACAACGACTGAGACGTCTGGAAGACTACTCAAGTGGAACATTGAATTGAGCCAATTTAACATCACTTATACCTCAAAGAGCTATCCAAGGACATACATTAGCGGACTTCATAGTCAAATTTACTGCACCAAACAACTCCCAGGGAGTAGTGTAAAACCGACCATTTGGTGGGAACGTGCACAGATGGAGCATTCAATAACCAATGTTTTGGCGCTAGAGTTATGTTAGCTATTCCTAAGAAATTACCGATCTACTATGCCTTGAAACTCGATTTCCCTATGATCAATAATGAAGCTGAATATGAAGCCTTGATTGCCAAGCTCAAGATTGCTAAAGAACTAAGAGTAAAAGCCTTGCAGATCTTTTGTGATTCCTAGCTAGTACTATGCTAGATCAGGGAATGTTCCGCAAATGGGCTTAGTCAAAGTACTTAATGCTCTAAGCATTAACCAGATGGAGATCGATCGGATCTTGGAAATGGAGTCGGTCAAGGAGTCGTGGATGACTCCTATGTAAGACAGTCTACAGTGGGGAATCCTCTGCGGACAGAGGAACGAAAAATGATAGATCCTCAACAAAGCCTCACGCTACGTCGTTTAAGAAGGAATCATGTACATGAAGGGTTTATCCTTTGCCCTACTTTGGTGAATTGGCCATAACAAAATCAAATGAATTTTGAGAGAAGTCCTACACTCAAAATAATTTTTGAAGAAACACCATTCTTCTTGCCATCAATATCGAAGCCCAACCATGTATGCAATTGGTCGAAACTTCCCGTCATTTCATCTCCTAGGTGATCAAATGCAGCGGGCTACATTCAACCTCAAGGTCGACTTAAATACTTTAAACCCATAATCGATCATCATCAGCGATCTCTTCAACCTAATCCCTTCATCCTGTATCCACAAAGATTTGGAGTGAAAAGGATCGATGGAAAAAAATCACAAATGATTAAATAGCATTCCACCAAATTGGCCATGACCGGTGAGCGTATGAATACATCCAGCATCCAAAAACAAAAATGTGTACCTAAACATGCACGTGTACATCTTGAAAATTCCATTTCTTGAAATCGACAGACATTGGATTCTTACATGTGAAATTAGAGAAAGAACTGGATCAGATAATCAAGGCATACAAACTCAACTAATCAACTCAATGGCAATGAGTGCAGATGATTATTGATAGATTGTACTCCAAACTTACATTGTTTGATAGTTGTTTAACGACGAATTTTCTATCGGTTTAGAAAATCGCTGATAAATTTCAAATTAAAATAACCGCAAGCGCACGACGTACAATTTTAGTATGTGGCGAGTACGGGTCGATCCGCAGGGAATTTTTAAGATTTTAAAACTTTCTAATCAATCAAATTATACCAAAATGAGATATTTTTTTGTAAACTCGAAAGCTAAGCAAAATTTGAAATAAAAAACTATGTGATTATAATTCAATTTAGAGGCAAATCCACTTTCTTATTTTTTTCACATACATCAACATGAAATCAAATGATGATCTCTTTTTAACCTAAGTACGATTAGTGATGTATTTATCATAAGCATGGC
Source organism: Allium cepa (assembly GCA_030765085.1). Lineage (NCBI taxonomy): Eukaryota > Viridiplantae > Streptophyta > Magnoliopsida > Asparagales > Amaryllidaceae > Allium > Allium cepa. The sequence goes on from CM060941.1 coordinate 518,767,784, forward strand.
CTATTTATATTATTTTAACACAAATCAAACCATCAAACTATAATACAAATCTAATCCTACTTTTTCAAATCTCATGAAACATGGCATAGAAAATGAAACCAAAATCTAGTTTAAGCGTGATCTATTTACTATTAATTTGTAACATAGATCATCAAATTTTCATTAAAACTTCACTTCATTACCATGATCAAATTTAGATGAAGAGACAATTTGTGATTAGTGAGATAAGCATAGCCTAATTGTTATGAACAAACTAGGCTATCAAATTCAACATAAAACACAAATAAACATAAACATCCATTTTCTCATAAAGCACAAATAAGATCATACGTAGAAAACTATGTTGAATCTACATGATTAAAAGAAAGCTTCATTACCCCAAAATTGTAGGGATTTATCCACTCATTTTTGTTATAATTTCAACATATGGATATTTCAACATTAAAAGTACACGAAATAGAAACTAAACAAAAAAAAGAAAATGAAACCACTACTAAACTACTTGCAGATAAATAAATAAATCAACACTACTTGCATGAATGTAAATCTAAGCTATAACATGAAATGAAAGAGAGCATAGAAATGAGCATTAACATAAAAGGAAATGAAAGCATGTAGAAAATAAAAGAGAAAGAGGATAGGAAGCCATTTTTATTTCATGAACATGGAGCTTACAACTTGTATTTGATTTTCCTAACTAATTTTTAAAGAGTAAGAAGGTATCTACATGTACATAAGTGGGTTATTAATACATGCATAAAACCCTAATTCACTTTTTAGGGTGCTTCTCAAAATGCCATTTAGGAAGTGTGGACACCAAGTAACCATTAGCCTCTAATTAATCCATCAGAAAATATGCATGAAGCTTTAACCTCCACTTAGTGTCCATCAGCTTGTAATTGTAGATTTAGGTAAGTGAGTGGGGTCCTCCATGATCATGAGTTTGAATTATTTCCTTCTTCATTTCTTTGTATTCTCTTGTGCATACATATATCTTCTTGGAACCCTTTTCCATATGCATCCAAATTCCTATAAAAATGATACAAAATGTCCAAGTAAAAATTCTCAAATTGACACATGCACAAAAATGACCATTTTTCCCTTGTATGAAGTTGAATAATGATTTGAAAATAATTGAATTTTAGTTTAAACATTTTAAAATACCCAAATATGAAATTTATTTAAATAAAAATAAATAGAATATGGATGTATTTATATGCACATTTACGTGCACATCAAATACCTCCACACTTATCTATTCGACCTCGAATAAAGGAAAACTAAGACAAATCCGTTTTCGTAGGGAGCACGATTGCATTGAACGTATGCAACAAGTCCTTAAACCTTTGGGTGTCCCTAATAGGACGAGTATTGTCTCATGAAGGTTTTCGACGGATATTTCCCACAAAATCCAAATGCAAAGTGAAAATATTTACAAAATGCAAGATTTATTTACAAAGCGATGAATGCAAGTATTTGAAAGTATTTACAAATGAATGATTCACTTTCAAATCGACACTAATAAGTTAAATATAAGTTCTGGTCATTATCAAGAAATTTAAGTCCATTTATTTGTCAAAATTTCTAACAAAAATTAATTGTCATAACAAATAGACTATAGTTTAACTCGTTGTTTTGGTTGATAACATAATGTAACTATAAAATGGATCCTTAGTTGATTACCAAAGTTTATCAAAGTGGTAATTTCATTTCTTTTCAATAACAAGTCAAATCAAATAAGTTAAAATAGTGCTTAGATTTCAATTGCTTACTCTCTCTTATTTGAATTTTTTTTTGATATTAACAATATTTACATATGCCTAACTCGGATAAACTGAGGCCAGATATAATACTCGTGCACTACCTTTTAGGCGTATATGACGGGAATACAGAGCATGGCGAGTGAACACACAAGTGTGAACACCTATTGACTGTAGGCATTATTAAAAAGAATTTTTATATACATACACCTAACTCAGGTAAACTAAGGCCAGATATACTGATCGTGCATTGCCTTTCGATTACGTGAGAAAGGTACAGAGCATGGCGACTGAATATATAAGTGTGAACACATGACTCTAGGTGTTAAAAATATATATACATACATACAATTGTTTTTTTACTTATATATTTATATTTTTGTCTTTTTTTTTGTTTTTTTATAGAAGACGGAGTTTTGCAAAATCATTTTAGCACCATTTAACTTAAACGATAAAAATGTTATGTCCTTTACTTTAAATTTACCACATTTTAAACAACGATTTTCAATTAGAATATACTTAGTTAACACATATGAACCTTCTTATATACTAATCAAACCATTAATATTTGTAATCAAACTTCATTTTTATTTTTATTAAGACAAACAAATTTTCAAATTTTTTAATTTAATAACCAAAACTTATACTTATCCTGTAGTGTTTCTTCAAAAAAAAAATCAAAATGCTAAAAAGAAAATGTTTTTGAGATTTAGAAATTTCGAGATTTTTTTAAATAAAAGATAATGAAAATTCAAAAATGCCATGAAAAACTAAAAAAAAAAATGAAAATGAGACTCCCCCACACTTATTTTTTAATGTGTCCCCACAGTAAATGCATGATATAATGAGTGTAACGGGAAAAAATATGTACATAACAAAAGAGGGTTAATATTCTTACTAGACGTAGCTTGGCTCATGAAGAATCATGAGATCCTCCTCTTGGTTACTTGGCAATTCCAAGAAAGATTTCAAACGATGACCATTGACTTTGAAAATTAATCCATCCCTAGGGTTTTGTATTTCTATGGCATTGTGCGGAAAAATAGTTCATAGCACAAATGGTCCGGTCCATCTCGATTTAAGTTTCCCTGGGAATAAATGAAGCCTTGAGTCATATAAAAGAACTTTTTGGTTAGGCAAAAACGTTTTTCTTAGGATTGACTTGTCATGAAAAATTTCTTTTTTTCTTTGTAAATTTTTTCATTTTCATATGCGTCGTTGAGTTGTTTTTTTGGTTTTCGCAAGCTTTGTCGAGATCAAAGTTTAAGTTCTTTATTGCCCACAACGCTTTGTTTTCGTTTTCAACTGGTAAATGGCAAGCTTTCCCATAAACCAAATGAAATGGAGACATCCTTAGGTTAGTTTTAAAAGCGATATGGTAAGCCAAAAGCACATCTGTCAATTTCTAAGACCAATCTTTTCAACTTTTGTTAACAGTTTTCTCTAAAATTTGTTTGATTTGTCGATTTGAAACTTCAACTTGCCCACAAGTTTAAGGATGATATGGAGTGTATAACTTGTGGGTTATCGAGTATTTGTTCATTAAAGTTTCAAAAGAACGATTACAAAAATGGATTCTGTTATCATTGATTATTATGCGAGGTGTGTCGAACCTCGAAAAGATGTTTTCTTTGAGAAACTTCACAACAATTCTACGGTCGTTGGTTTTGCATGGAACGGCCCCAACCTATTTTGAGACATAATCGATAGCGAGAAGAATATACAAATTTCCAAAAGAGTTGGGAAAAGGTCCCGTGAAGTCGATACCTCAAACATCAAAGATTTCAATCATAAGAATGGGGTTTAGAGGCATCATATTTCATTGAGAAATTCGTCCAAGCATTTGACACCGATTGCAAGTTTTATAAAATTCAAATGAGTCTTTGAAAAGAGAAGGCCAATGAAACCATACCGAAGCACTTATTTCGCAAATTTTCGAGGATCGAAATGTCCACCGCACGCTTGATCGTGGCAAAACGAAAGAACACTCTTGATTTCATTATCCGAAATGCAATGTCGAATGATTTGGTTGAGGCAATATTTTGAACAAGTATGGATTTTCCCAATAACTTAGGACATGAATTTGTATTTGTCTGTTTGGACCAATATGAGAGAGTTTCTTTAGTGACTAAGTAATTCACTATATCAGCATACCATAGACTGATAGAAATTGAAAGAAGTTGTTCTTCGGGGAAGTTTTGATTGATTGGCAAAGAAGATGGTGCATTCAGAAGGCAAGATAAGTAGTCGGATATGAAATTTTCAGATCCTTTTTTTCCCTTGATTGTAAGATCAAACTCTTGTAATAAAAGGATCCAATGAATTAAGCGAGATTTAATGTCCTTTTAGCGAAGAGATATCGAAGTGTAAAATGGTCCGTGCACACAGTAATGTGTGACCCGATCAAATATTGTCGGAATTTTTCTAAAGAAAAAATACCTCTAAAATATCTTTTCCAGTGGTTGTGTAGTTAAGTTGAGTATCGTTCAGAGCCATGCTAGCGTATTAGATAACATGAAGGATCTTATTGATGCGTTGTCCTAAGACATCACCAGCTGCAAAGTTCGAAGCATCACATTATTTCAAATGGGAGATCCCAATTGGGTGTGCAAATGATTGGAGCTATAATGAGTTCTTTTTTAAGACGTACAAAAGAAGAGATACACTCAGAGTTGAAATCGAATGGAACGTCTTTTCCGAGGAGAGTCGTCAAAGGACGAGCGATTTTGCTAAAGTCTTTCACAAAGTGTCGGTAAAAGCCAGCATGTCCTAGAAATGATCGAATATCCTTAATAGATTTGGGAATGGGTAGGTTTGCAATTACGTCGAATTTCGCTTTATCTACCTCAATGCCTTTATTTGAGATGATATGTCCAAGGACTATGCCTTGTTTGACCATAAAGTGGCATTTTTTCCAATTCAAAGTCAAATGTTTTTCTTTACACAATTTAAAACCAACTCGAGATGGTATAAACATTTGGAAAAAGAATCATCAAACATAAAGAAATCATCCATAAAACCTTCTAGAAAGCATTCAATTAAGTAGGAAAAAATTCCAACTATGCATCGTTGGAAAGTAGCAGGAGCGTTACAAAGTCCGAATGACATACATCAACAAGAAAAGGTACCGAATGGACACATGATAGTCATTTTCTCTTGATCTTCGGGAACGATTAGAATTTGATTATAGAAGGAATAACCATCAAGGAAGCACTAGAATTCATGGCCGGCTAACCGTTCGAGCATTTGGTCAATGAAAGGAAGAGGGAAGTGATCTTTATGTGTTACGGCATTTAGTTTTCGATAGTCAATGCAAACACGCCAACTAGTTTGAGTCCGAGTAGGAATGAGTTCATTAGCATTGTTTGTTATAACGGTAAGTCTGGACTTTTTAGGCACGACATGACTTGGGCTAACCCATAGGCTATCGAAGATATGGTATATGATACCATTATCGAGGAGCTTAAGAATTTCGTCACAAACCACATCTTTCATTTTAGGGTCAAGCCTCTACTGTGCATCACGAGTGGGTTTGGCTTCGTCAATTAAGTGAATGCGATGTTGGAAAATAGTAGGGCTAATTCCCTTAATATTGGTAATGGAGCACCCAATTGCTTCTCTATTTTTCGAAAGAGTAGAAAGTAAGGAGGTTTCTTGATCAAGAGAGAGAGTTGTGGAAATTATAACGGGAAACGTTTCGTTATCACCTAAGCATGTTTACTTAACTTGATCGGGAAGTGGTTTGAGGTCCAACTTTTGGATTTTCTCGATCAAAGAATTTGGTTGAGATTCGGACTCAACTGGAAGCGATTCAGAAGGAAGAGTGTATTCAATCTCATTGGGTATTTCATGAAACAATTTTTCGTACTCAGCTTCACGTTCGTCATTAAGGTCAAGTGTCTCATTTTCGAAGTTTTCATGAATGGCTCTAACTTCCAAATTTTGGTCGTGAGGTTTATTTGGTTGGCTTTCAGGATTTCTAATGTTGAGATCTAAATCATGTTCCAAAAGAAATTTTCATCGAACCGTTGCAACAGTTTATTAAGGCATTTGAGGTGGTTAAGAATGGTCGGCCTAAAATCAATGTAATTTGTCTCGTCGGATTTGTCACAGGTTGTGTATCGAGAACGATAAAATCAACAGGGAATATAAATTGCCCTACTCGAATGAGCACGTCCTCGATTTCTCCCACGGGCTTCTTAATGAAGCGATCGGCAAATAGAAGCATGGCATTTGTGGGTTTGAGCTCACCTAAGCCTAATTGTTTTTACATGGAGTATGGAATCAAATTGACACTTGCACCTAAGTCTATCAAGCATTTGTTAATCATCTTCTCTCCAATTGTATATGAAATCTTATGGCAGCCATGATCTTTGTATTTGGCAGGCATGGATTGGGATAAAACTTCACTCAAACTGGCAGCTAAGAAGGCTTTTTTTGGCACTTGAGTGTGTCGCTTTTGGGTACACAAGTCCTTAAGAAATTTTGCATAAGTGGGGACTTGCTAAATGATGTCAAGAAGCGGGATGTTCACTTTCATTTGGTCGAGTGTTTCTTTGGTCGAAGACGATGTGGAAATGGGATGTGATACTCAGTAGGCAAGTCTATTTGAGTAGTAGAAGAAGAATTTTGATTAGCATTCGAGTCGACGATTGGCTCCCTATTCTGTTCAGAATCGTTCGTTGTTTTAGAATTGTCGAGTGAGGTTTTCGGTAAATCATTTGGATTAACAACTTGATTATCGATTTGTTTACTGGAACGTAGAGTTGTGATAGCATTCAGTTGGGTGACATTGCTATCTTGAACAACATGGGCTTGATTTGAATTTGAATTTTGATTTATGGGATTTGGAATGGGCTGGCTTGGAAATATGCCTCGTCCGCGTTCACTTACAATCGTAGCTAATTGACTAATTTGCATTTCTAGTTTTGCAATGGATTGGTTTGTGTTTTGCATATATGAGCTCAATAAATTTTGCAAATTGCTGTTTGATTGAAGGCTTTGAGTAGTTGCTTTAGCCAACGTTTCAAGAGTTTTCTTGACTGAACTTAAATGTTTATCGTCTTGGAGAGGATGAGTTGAATTTGGTTGAAAATTTGATTGTTGCGGTTGATTATGAGACGGTCCCGCAAAATTTGCTTGAAAATGACTGGGTTGAAAGGGAGGATTTGAAGCATTATTTGGAAATGCTTAAAAAATGGACAGGCTGTATTCTGTTGGGATTGTTTTGGTTCCAAGCAAAATTTGGATGATTTCTCCAACCAGGATTGTACATTGGAGAAAACGGGTCCTTTTTGGCTTTATTGAAAGCATTGATTTGTTCGACATAATTGGGACACTGATCGGCTATATGATTAGAATCGTTACATTTATAACACATCGGTTGGGAAGCTTGGTTCATTTGATTCAACGAGAAAACGTTATCAATTTTTTTATCGTTGTGTCAATCTTAACTTCCAAAGCAAAAGAAGATCCTATCGAGTGTGCACTCGATCGTAAGATTTTTCATTTGAACGTTCCCATTGTGATGACTTTTCGGTGAGATTTTCAAAAAATTGCAAAGCATTGTCATGATGTTTGGCAAGAAAGTTGCCTTGGCACATTGATTCGAGCATGGTTCGTGAGCTGTTTTCGAGTCCATCGTATAAGATTTGGCAAATCGTCCATTTTTCGAAGTTATGGTGTGGAAATTTTATCAAAAGCTCTTTGAGTCTTTCAAAATATTTTCTGAATGGTTCTCCTTTGAATTGATGAAAATTTACAATTTCGTTTCAGATTTAACTCGTTTTTTCCAATGGTTAGAATTTTTTTAAAAGAGATTTTATGAATTCTTCCCAAGTTTTAATCGAGTTCGATGGTAAGTTGTACAACTATTTTTCAGCATAATCCGTAAGAGCAAATGAGATTAATCGAAGTTTGATTCCGTCATTGGAAAGTTGTTGGAGTTTAATTCGCAAACTTGTTTGAATTTAGTCAAGAAAATGCATAGGTCATCATACTCGAAATTGCCAAATTTCGAAAGCATGGCAATATGGTTTGAATGAATTTTAAAATGGTTACCCGTAGGGGCGGGTAACGTGATGCAAGATTGAATAGAAAACTCTATGGGAAAAATTCTATCCATAAGAGTTTGAGGGTCGTTCTCGTTCGCCATTTTGGGAGGATCGTTTGTTCGAGTTAAACGATTAGTTGTTGAGTCGTGAGTCCAACGATTTGTTGTTGTATCACGAGTCCAAGCACTCATGCACAAGTGAAAGTTGAGAAGAGAAAGAAGTTAGAAACAAGTTTAGAGAATGAAACATGATTTGAAAAAATAAGTGAAAAATTGTTTTTGTGTTTGCTTTTTTTAAAGAAAGAAAAGTATTTAGCACGTAAATTTATTTTCAAAAGAGAAGTTTGAATTTTTTTGGCTTTTATATTTTTTGTTTTTGTATTTTCAAATATTTACCAAAATAAAACATTTTTTATTTTAAGAAAATGAGAAAATTGATTTTTTTTTTTAATTTTTTTTCTTTTTGGAAAAGATTTTATATTTTTTTTTGAATTTTGATTTTTGTTTGAAAATTTTCAAAGGAAAGGAAAAAGGATTTTTTGGGGTTAAAAGCTAAGTTAAGTAAAATTTACAAATTTTATTTTTGGATTTTGGATTTTTTTTTTTTACATATGCATGAACTAATGCAACTAAATGATTGCAAAGGACTTAATTACAATTTTCTATCCTTAGTAGCTCCTAACCCAAAGTTGTATAATCACACTTTATCTTAAATCAACAAAAGTATTTCTCAGTCAGATAACGGGCTGGGGTTATCAGTGCACCAGAATCACCAAAGCAATGCAACCGAATTTCTAAATAACTTCTGAGGAACAACCACTGTAATATTTACGAATCACCGTAATATTTATAAATGGTTATTACTCTGCCGTAGCCTAGACACCAAGAAATAAAATTGTTCAAAGAAGACAATTGTGAAGATACAATTAAGCCCTAAGTGAGATCGTGACACGCTTAAGTTGAATGTCTAGCCTTTATTATTGGTCAAATTTTATGATGAAATGCGATTTGTGAGGTAAGGAAAGGGTGATGAAATCCCTCATCTTATGTGAATTGGGGTATTGCCCTTAGAAAATAAAAATAAGATGAGATGAATGCAAAACAAAAATTAAACGTGAATTTACAATGCAACTAAAATGAATTTGGTTTTGTTTTTGGATTTTGAATTTTGAATTTTTTTTTATATAAATGCAAAAGCAAGCACCCAACAATGCCATTCAAAATAAAATTAGAGATGAAAACACAATACCAGAGCGTGCAGAATTATTAGCAATTTTTTTTAAAGAAGCGATTTTTTATAAGCAAGCAGAGTAAAACAGTTATTAGCAAGCACTTCTTCTTTTTATGATATTATGCTTTTGCAACCTGAAATTAAAACAAAGATAAATATACAGGTTTTTATTTTAAGATATAGAATTTTGAAGGAAGAAAACAAAGCACCACAAAACAAAAGAAAACAAAACAATTGAAAACAAAATAAAAACAGCTGAAACTTGTTAAAAATATATAAATTTATTTCTTTTTTTTGTAAAATAAAAGAAGAGTTGGAAGCAACTTTAAAACAAGATAAAAACCAAAGAACAAAATTCTCTTTAACAAAATTTCTTTTTATGAAAACAATAGGGCCCGGTCCAATTCCAAGAGAGAAAAAAAACTACTATCGTTTCAAAACTTTAACAGAAGTAAATCCTTTTATCACACTAACTTCAAAAAAAAAAAAATTCTTTCTCAAATTAAACTGCGAATCTTTCTTAAAAATCAAAATGAAATTCGAGTTCGCCGCTGTTTGAATTTGAATGAACTGGGATTGGGTAGTAGTCGATTTCGTTGCGGCAGTTTGTATTCGAAGTGGCCTATTATAGTGGGTTACGTACCTTTGAGGAAAAGGAGATGTCGATTGGCTGTTGCACAGTCAGGTGGTTGTGAGGGGAAGTGACATGGAAGGGTTGTAACAATAGTGGATGGCAGCAAGCAGGTTGGTCTGTGATGTTGTGGTGAGGTAGAGGTCATATGTTGTGTCTGAGTTATTGTTGACAAATTGAAACGATGGGAGTAATGGTAGACAAGTCATTGTGTGGAATGCCAGAACTGTGGGTGGATGGTGGTGGGATGAAGTATGGATTGGGTGGTATAATGTATTGATGGTTGATGGAAGTTTAGTTCAGTAGGTTATAGGCTGATGGTTATATGAATGATGAAGTTGTAGTTTTGGTCGAAGAGTGGGTGATGTAAGACACTGGAAATCTTCAGAATTTTGCAGCAGGTTGGTGAAGCAAGGGGAGTCGCTATGATGATTTAGTGAATGCACAGTGGAATGATTAATGAAGCGCAGGGGGATTTTAGCAGTGGATGGAGGTTGTTCTGGTGATATGGTATGGTGATCGACTGGGTTGATAATGTGATTGAGCAGAAGTAGGTGTTGAGCAGTGGGAGATGGTGATATAATGTGCACAATGTAGCAGTGTGATGTGAATGCAGGGGAGATGGGAGTTTGTATTGCTGAAAGTTGGATTGTGAAGGAAGAGTGCAGTTCGGTAGAGGAGAATATATGATGTTTTCAGGTATGTTGTTATCAGGGAATGGTCACAGTGCATATGTGAAATATACAGAGCATGGAAGTGGGAATTGTTGCAACAGTTAGGTGAATTGATGATATTTGGGGGTTGCGGGGAAGTATGTGCACTGTCTGTCTATTGACAGTGGGTGGTGGAGAAACAGTGAAATGGTATGGTGGATAGTGTCAGGGAGCACTGTGACGGTAGTTTTATTGAAAGGTGTTGTTGTGGCGGAATGGTTAAGGCAGAAGAACAGTAGACAGAAGAACAGTAGAAGATGGCAAATGTTTGCGAGCAGCGATGGTGATGCAGATGTTGTTGTAGGAGGTGTGGTTATTTGGTGATGTACTCAGCTCGAAAACAGATGTTGTAGATGGTGAATATGATGGAGCAGTGAAGTGTGATGTATTTGTGGATGATGAAGTAGGATGGGTAGTGGTCAGAATTGATGTTGTGCAAGCACAGTTTTGATATGGTGGATGGTATGCTTGAAGAAGAGAAAGTATGATGGTGAAGTTGAGTTGGTTTGAGAAGGGGCCAGTGAAGGGATGAATGGTAAATGTGAAACGGAGAAGTGTTAAATAGAGAAGCATTGACGGTGGGGTGAGATATTGTTTTTGACAATGTAAATGCAAAAATCAAAAAGAAAATGGGATTGCAAATGTAAATTGTAAATGCGGAATTGTAAAGAAAAGGAAATGGAATAAAATTGTTTTTTTAAAAAAAAACAATTGTGTATGTTGATTTTTTTTAATAGAAATGCAAATGCAAAACAAACAATAAAATGCACAAAAAACCAAACACACACAATATTTTTTTTTATTTTTTTTTTAAATGCAACACAAACAAAATGAAACATACAAAAATATGATAAAAAAAATTCTAAGAACAGAAGATAAAATCAAAGCAACTCCCCGCAATGGCGCTAAAAACTTATTTTAACAACGAATTTTCTATCGGTTTAGAAAATCACCGATAAAATTCAAATTCAAATAACCGCAAGCGCACAGCGTACAATTTTAGTATGTGGCGAGTACGGGTCGATCCGCAAAAATTTTTTAAAATTTTAAAACTTTCTAATCAATTAAATTAGACAAAAATGAGAGATTGTTTTGAAAACTAGAAAATTAAGCAAAAGTTGAGATTAAAAACTATGTGATTAAAATTCAATTTAGAGGCAAATCCACTTTCTTATTTTTTTCACATACATCAACATGAAATCAAATGATGATCTCTTTTAACCTAAGTAGGATTAGTGATGTGTTTACATAAGCATGGCATGTTTGTATTATTAATTAACACAAATCAAACCATCAAACTATAATACAAATTTAATCTTCAAATCTCATGAAACATGGCATAGAAAATGAAACCAAAATCTAGTTTAAGCATGATCTATTTACTATTAACTAGTAATATAGATCATCAAATTTTGATTAAAACTTCACTTCATTTCCATGATCATATTTAGATGAAGAGACAATTTGTGATTAATGTGATAAACATAGTCTATTTGTTATGAACAAACTAGGCTATCAAATTCAACATAAAACACAAATAAACAGAAACATCCATTTTCTCATAATGCACAAAAGAGATCATACATAGAAAAATATGTTAAATCTACATGATTAAAAGAAAGCTTCATTGCTCCTAATTTGTGGGGATTTAGCCTCTCATTTGTGTTATCATTTCAACACATAGAGATTTAAACATTAAAAGCAAATAAAATAGAAACTAAACAAAAGAAGAAAATGAAACCTCTACTAAACTATTTGCAAAAAAAGTTACACTACTTGCATGAATGTAAATCTAAGCTATAACCGTGAAATGAATGAGAGCATGGAAATAAGCATTAACATAAAAGGAAATAAAAGCATGTAGAAAAGAAAAGAGAAAGAGGCTAGAAAGCCATTTCTATTTCGTGAAATATAGAGCTTGCAACTTATATTTTAATTTCCTAACTACTTTTTAAAGAGTAAAAAGATATCTACATGTACATAAGTGGGTTATTTATACATGCATAAAACCCTAATTCACCTTTTAGGGTGCTTTCCAAAATGTCATTTAGGAAATGTGGCCACCAAGTAACCGTTAGCCTCTAATTAATCCATCATTAAATCTGCATGAAGCTTTAACCTCCACTTAGTTGTCCATTAGCTTCTAATTATAGATTTAGGTAAGTGGGTGGGGTCCTCCATGATCATGAGTTTGAATTATTTCCTTCTTCATCCTTTGTATTCTCTTGTGCATGCATATATCTTCATGAAACCTTCTTCTATATACCTCCAAATTCCTATAAAAATCATAAAAATGTCCAAGTAAAAATTCTCAAATTGACAAATGCACAAAAATGACCATTTTTTCCTTGTATGAAGATGAATATATGATGATTAGAAAATAATTGAATTTTGGTTTAAACATGTTAAAATACTCAAATATGACATTTATTTAAATATAAATAGATAGAATATGGATGTATTTATATGCACATTTACGTGCACATCAATAGGGACCAAGCATCACGACAAACATAGAGAGATTCGACTCTCTACAAATCATCTCAACAGCTACGGAAGGATAACAACCATTCGAGACACTGAGTGGAATCCTCTCCTATGACCCTAACTTGACATCAATTCAATGAACTTTTCATGTATGCGACAAGACATACTCTGGGGGTAAATGTTATCAGGCCTTATGGTCTGGCTATATTCAAACTGACTGGACAAGTTAGACTGGACGATCATCGAGGAAGACAGCCCAGAGAGATGATTAATAAGCTTCGAGATCAAGCGCAAGCAATGATATGAAGCGACGATCAATCAAGATCAAGAGATAGACTCTTTAGAATATTTTAAGTATGGAACAATGCCTTCCATATGCGGGAGATCAGTGTCTATCCCTTTCCCTAGGGGATCGACACATATCCTCAATTTTTGTCCCAAACTGGGTGAGATCGATATTGAGTGGCAAATGGCGTCATGAGGCTAGATTTCTAGTTTCAAGTCGTTTGGAGTTCATGTGCTCATATTATAAGCAAATTACTTCATCTATAAAAAGGAATCGGTATAAAAGGGATCGAGATAAAAGGGATCATATAAAAGGGATCACCATATTCAGCTTTCACTACGTATTACAGCAATGATAGGTCAATATCTCAAAATCAACATTTGTTCTTAACATGAAACTTGGAGTATAAGCACATACAACATGGGAAACACTCCCTAGGGATCGCACCCCAATAAGAGGAGATTGCAGGGATCGGTAACTATCCCTCTAGAGGGATCGGTTGAAATCAGAATGCATGCAACACAACTTCATGGATAACGCGATATCTCACAAATGGTAAGTCGGAATGGCACGATATTTTAATTGCAAGTAGCTAACATCATGGATGACCCACCAGAGGGATCGCCACCTATTCGGACACCAAATAGGGGTCGATACCAATCCATATCGTGGGCCTTAATGGGCCTCAAAGTTCTTTTGTGGCCTAGTCATCACCTGAATGTTCTTATGCCAATGTTTCAGCCCAATCAGTGCACGCCTTCCCCTATAAATAGAGCGTGCATGGAGTCAGAAACGAGATCCTTCTTTCCGCTGCCAAGACTCTTCCATTTTTTATTCTTCATTCTTGTACTAATTGATCCTAGCTGATCCAAACATTCTTGTAATAATAATCAAGTGCAAGGTCAATAAAAATATAAAGTGGACGCAAGCCAAGAGTGCCGAACCATAATAAAAATTCGTGTGTTCATTTATGATTTTTGCTCTGTTTTAATTTCATTCTTCATCTAGTATCTACTATATTCTATTGGATGTTGATGCCCATTTTTGGCATCAATAATAACCTTTATAGTATTACACAATAATCTTATACATGTTTATATTAATTTAATTAATTAATTAACCTTTAACTAATTAGTTTAATTAAATAATTTTAATTAAATTATATTAATTTCAAAATTCAACTCATATACATACATGTATACTTATTATAACGATCTTCCTTTCTTATACCTACAAACGATATTTAACACATCCTTGGTATTCATATGCTGATCATTTAAGTGTCCAAAAGATATGTCACTTGGGATGAAGAAAGAAAAGACAAAACAGAATCTCACCAAATGTGACGAGTAATATATAATATGAACCAGTCTTTACAAAAATAAATCATCTTCATTATACACAACATTAGAGTACATTAACCTGTTATCTGCTGGGCAGTTGTAATAATTTATCCTTACAATTTGATAAATACAACAAATGGACATCAAAATAGTTAAATAGAGGAAGATTTCAAGAAACATGAATATTTCTTGGAGAATCCAGCTCATCCCCTAAAAGCTACGAAGAATCCAGCTAAATCTGGAAAGTATGCTCTGGCTGATCCGAGCATTATAGGAAAACAATGTTTCGGTAAGTTTGGTAAAACCAGTGTGAGAAACTCAAATCACAAGGAATTTTATTTATTTAACTTGTAAAACCCTTTAAAATCAAAGGTATCTCGTAAGACTACGTCGCACATAAGCATGGATGGGTTTTTACCTCACGATAAAAAAAGCATTTTCTATAGAAAATCCAGTGATATTATAATAATGTCTAGGGTTTAAAGTATTTTTAATAACCAGGCAGTTGTGATGCATGTGCATGGCCGCAATAATAGATACAATCAAAAATCAAAGACCCTTATTAGGGAAATGAAATTCCAACAATGGAAAGGTAAGGGACTAACATTCGAAAATATGTAAACCTCAAGATAAAATGTACGGTGAGATTGAAATTTTTTGACCTCTTTTAATATAGGGCTGCCTACCCTTGAAGTGGGTAGTACCGAATATGACACTTGGCTCTAATCAAAAATAAAAAATGGGCCTTGAAGCATATATAGATACATCGATGCTGGATCTTGAGATGATTATACCCTATTGGGTGCGACCCACATAACATTTTAGCATTTAGCCTATTTTAACCATTATCGGGATGTGAGGTTCGAGAGGCTATGCTTTTACCTTTTCTATTGGCAGATCATCTTGGAATGCTAACACTACCCTCCAAGAAGAGATGCAATGCTGACATTCATCCATACAAGTTGTTCGAGGATCGAAAAAACAATCAAAATTTACTATGTTCAATTTTGGAATCATCTCAAGGAGAATAGTATAACTCCATAGAATAATTTGTCACGAACGTTATTAGTTTGGAGCGATTCTAATAAATCCAAGAAAAACTAGTGTCTCCAAACTAAACGATAATTTATGGGTAACTCAATTCCGGTTCTTTGGAAGCATGCAACAAGTATTCGAGTCCTCATCGGGGAACTCGAATATACAACCATACTTGTCGAGTCAAAATAGATCAATTTTATAGTCGGTTATTTAACTATCTAATTATCGAACAATGGTTCATAGATTTAATTACCCATAGTAAATGCTATGACTTATTTTAAATAAATCTTTCATGTATTAAATCTCTTTTCAAAATATTCATCAAAATATTCATATACTTATCTCACTGGCATAAATATATTCACAAAACATTGTGAAAGATTTCATAATTCAAAATCATATTAAAGTATAAACAAATGTTATTTAAATTGGAGACAAAGATAACCTCAAACACTATTTCTTCAATGTTAGGTGTGGAGCGAATGTCTATACCATCAAAATTAAGAAGATTAGTTAAAGGAAATGCAATCTCAAATTCTTTTATAAATTCATTCAATAAATCCTTTTAATAATCTCTTTCATTTTTTATGAAAATATCCTTTACTAAAATTTCAAATCCATCTATAAAACATTTTATTAATCTCCAGGTTTATTTGTAAAACTCTTTCATAAATATCAAAACCATATTTACAACTTTTTATAAATCTCCAAAATTGTTTACAAAACTTCTTTTATAAACTTTCCTTACTTAAACAAAACTTCTTAAATAAATTTTTAATAGATAAAGTTCCTTTGATAAAGTAAAGTATTGAAAACACCTTTACATAAACAAGTTATCATTTAAAAACATTCTTCATTAAATTTATCATTAAACCACATTAGAAAAATAAAGATTTTAAACAATCAAAGCATTCAATTAGCTACAAAAACACCTTTAATAAAATAATTGCTTATTTATCTTTCAAATATCATATTGAAAAATGATAAAAACTTTAAACCTTTGTAAAAAGGAGAAAATGAAATATTTGACTTTGCAGAATTAGAAAGAGGCGTAGTGACCACAATGGTTCTCATTTAATTCGGTTTAATTTTCCAATTATAATATGGGTATTTACATAATAAGTAGATATGTAAAGAGAATCAGCCAACGACAAACAAATCAATATATAGGTACGATATCCAAGGTACTATAATAGCAGATGGAAATTTGTTCTGCTAAACACAAGTCCAAGTTAATATAATAGCATAATGATGCTTGGTTCTACTAACAAATGTCATATAACTCAATTAGCAAAATGGTGATTAATTTGGCTAAACAAATGTCAATGGGTTTCGTGTTCATTTGAGATTACTTAGGATAATCGACAAAGAAATCTCTTTGATTTAAAATATTCTCAAAAAAGGTTTACCTTAAAACAAAACTGATCTTTAGAAATAAAATGGTTTAAAACCTTTAAAATATGATTTAATAATTAAATAATATTTAAACTCTTTGTTTAATAATAATTAAACATTTAAATAAATAATTAGTAAATTTTAAATAAATTAATTAACCTTAATTATCCTTTAAATAAAACATAAAAATCAGTTAATCCTTTAATAAATAATTTATTAATTATATCCTTAGTTAATTTATAATTAAAAGTAACTAAATACTTATTTGAAAATTAATTAATAGTTAGCCCTATACTTAATTAATAATTAATAAAAAACAAATCACATACTTAATTCATGATTAATTAAAATTAATCTTACTCAAAAAAATATTAATTAGTAGTAATCTTGACTTAATTATAATTAATAAACATTGTTTAATAGTTGATTGATTATTAATTACCAAACATAAATAATTGAAATAAATTATTAAATTTTTTATTAACTTTCTTAAACATCATTATTCAGTTAAAAAAATATTTCTAAATCCCTTTTAGGTATAAAACTTAATTTTTCAAAAATGGACTTTTGAGCAAAACTGCATCCATATAGACTATCGCCATGGATACCATAACTTCAAAACATGTTTAAACATGGCAAAGCTGAAAATTTAAAGAAGTGGCACACATGAAAGTTGTAGCCACTAGAATTTGGTACGGTTTAGAAAAAAAGAAATACTCTATTTGGTAAGATATGAGAAAGATATGGTAGAAGGAAAAAAGTGAAATTAAAGAAGTGAATGGGGTATTTATATGCAAAAAAACAAAGTAAATTACCTTAGTGCCCTTGGTCCTTTACCCTTCACCTCCTTAAGACCCCCCTCACTGTGTACCTCACGCCTACTAACTTATCCCCTTTTGAAACCCTATGAGCCAACATGTTTAAACGTGTTTCTAATGACATTACATTCATTTTTTCCATTTATTTATATAAACACAACATATATTATCCTAAATACACAATCAAACATATATATTCTACTACAATACATAATCTAGCTTATAAATGTATGTGAATATTTATACTCTAGGGTTCAAAATGTCAAAAATTCAACAAACGAATTTTTGTTAAGTTTTTCGATTTTTCTTCGAACTATATATTTTTATAAACAAATTTGAAAAAAAAATTCACCATCTTTATCTATTATTCATAAGAGATTTGTTTTATAAAGTCTATTATCTAAATATTTCAAATTAATTAAATATTCCAAAATTAATGCAATGAAATTTCAGGTCATTACACTCTCCCGCCTTAAAAGAATTTCGACCCTGAAATTTTACCACAATTTAACCTAGAATCCAAAACAACCACGAATACTAACATTAGTTCGTATGATGCACATGGGTCATTCTTATGCCAAATATCTGATTTGATCACTCACTCGAGTACATAGCTCTTACTTCTGAACTAGAATCGCTCACCCGACTTTCTAGTGCGGACTCTAATCAGGCTTCTTGATTAGAAACTTCATTTCTCCTTACATAGCCATGTACTATGATAGAAATTTTTTATTTCCACATTAAGAACCCTCACCAGGTGTTCTCTATCAATAATAAAGTGATGAATACTTATCCGGATTGGTGTAAAACAACTCACGTCATGTATTTGAATCTTGATCGATAACTATATAAGCAAGGGAAAGGATCTACGTACAACTTACGTGCACATCTGAAGGTTCTTATCTACCTAATTACTTTTTCCCACCCAAAAAGATTTATGAAACGTTTCATAGTAATTTCAACTTAGTTTCAACATTTAAAATGATACAACTTGTTTAGGAAAGCTTTAATAAAATCATATTAATTTATTAACTTTGTATAATACTCTCATACCAAAAAAACTGATTTTAAGTTTTATTCATCTATCCTATTCAGATGTAGGCCCAAAATAACTTGGGTCTTAAAATTGGGTCAACCAAACCACCTTCTTTACCCAATGGGTCTAGTAGGTCTAGTTAGTAGCTAAGAAGAGTAGGATGCTGGTATCCAAACTCTATCCTAGAATCTAGAATTTCTTAGACACCTCTAAGGTAAAAATGTTTATTAGCCGGCCCAATAACGTCAAAAAAAATTAACTTCATAAGTGCTAAAAAGTTAAAATAAAAAGACACGGTTTAATAAAACCAAGTTTGCTATTTATTTTTATTAAATTAAAAAATTCATTTATTCACCATTTTTTCATCAAAATATTTGAAAATTTAGGATCCAAATTTTCGAGTTTTGTTCCAGAAATCTTCTTGAAATGATACTTTATTTTTAACCCATAGAAAATATGCATATAGCCCGAGTAACTCTAAAATGATATCAAGGAACTAAGTACTACCAGATAGTATCATATATCCCTTTACCAAAAAGGGTAATATTCAAGAGAAGTGTTTATCATCCGAGCACATTTCCTATCCATTTAAGTCATCTTCGAGTCACTCGAACAAGTTAACTATAAACTACTTCTCCTTTTCAAATCCCCTTTTGAAACAACACTATGTATATATTTCTAGCTAAATAATTTTTTATAAAATATTAATCATTCACTTGCTTTGGATTCATTCAGATTTGAACTTGCTCCGATCGTACAATGAAAAAGAGAATAATTTACTACGTACATTGCCACATTCGTCTAAGAAAACATCTGATTGTCACTTAAAAGATTATCCTGATAATCAAAAAACAGATAGAGACTCATTCCTCTAACTGTCCAAAGAAAAATCTTATTCTCAAATTCCCTTTTAAAATATTTATATCTTAAAGTTTTTTAAGTAAAAACTATTACTACTTTTCAAAAAAAGGTTTAAAACTTTATCAAACCCGGGATTTAACTCCTCTAAAAATTCATCTTACTTTTAAAACATATTTGATGATCCTGATTTATAAAATCAACGTTTTATAAAATCATCTGAAATATTTCTTTTTAATAAAAACCTTAGAGTAAATCTAATTTTAACCCAACGTATCATACCTTATATTCAAATTGTGAAACTTACTTTACAAAGTTTATTTAACTAGCATGAGAAACTCAATTCACAAGGAATTTTATTTATTTAACTTGTGAAACCTTTAAAATAATAGGTATCTTGTAAGACCACGCTGCACATGAATACGGACGGGTTTTTTACCTTAAGATAACCAAAGCATTTCTATAGAAAATCCAGGGTTTAAAGTATTTAATAACCAAGTAGCTTTGATGCGTATACATGACAACAATAATAGACATACAATCAAAGTTCGAAGATACTTATTTGAGAATGGATATCCATCAATGGCAAGGTAAGGGACTAACTTCCAAAATTATTTAAACCTCCAGATAAAATAAATAGTGAGATCGAAAACCTTTCGTTCTCTGCCAGCATAGGACCGGCCTTCCTCTAAACTGGATAGTACAGAATATGATCATCCTTTGACTATGATCAACAACCAAAAATGGGCCTCGTCGCATACATAGAGATATCGACACTAAATTTTAGGATGATCGTACCCTAATGGGTGCGACCCACATAGCCCTGCCACATCTACCTTATTTTAACCAAAATAGAAATGTAAGGTTAGAGAGGCTATGCACTTACCTTTTCTACTGGTAGACTATCTTGAAATACTAACACTGCCCTCTAGGTAGAGATGTAATGCCAGTATTCATCCATACAAGTTGTTTCGGAATCGAGCAAACATCCAAAATTTACTATCTTCCATTTTGGAATAACCCTCAAGAAGAATAGTATAGCTTCATAGCATACTTCATCATGAACTTTATTATTTTGGATTGGTTCAAATAAATCCAAAAAACTGGTGTCTCCAAACTAAGCGATAATTTCTATCTAACTATATATCTTTTCTTTGGAAGTATGCAGCAAGGACTCAAGTCCTTACCAAGGAACTCGTATATACAACCATGCTTTATGAGTCAAAATAGATCAAGATTTGATAGTCGATTATTTAATTATCAAATTATCAAACAACAACAATTCCAAGATTTAACTTTCTATAGCAAACGCTAAGCCTCATTTTAAATAAATCTTTCATTTATTAAATCTCTTTTCAAAATATTTATCAAAATATTCATATATTATCTCATTGGCATAAGTAATTCATAAAACATTGTGAAAGATTTCTTATTTCGAAATCATATTAAAAGGATCAACAAATGTTATTTAAATCGGAGAAAAAGATAACCTCAAACACTATTCCTTCGGTGTTAAGTGTGGAGCGAATGTTCATACCACCAAAATTAAGAAGGTCAGTTAAAGGAAATCCAATCTCAAATTCTTTTATAAATTTCTTCAATAAATCCTTTTAATAAATCTCTTTCATTTTATGAAAATCTCCTTTACTAAAATTCCAAATCCATTTACAAAACACTTTATAAATTTCCAAGTTTATTTTTAAATTCTTTTATAAATATCAAAATCATATTTATAGCTTCGTATAAATCTCCAAAATAATTTAAAAACATTTTTGTAAACTTTCCTTACTTAAACAAAACTTCTTAAACAAATTTTTAATCAATAAATTTCCTTTGATAAAGTCAATAGCAGAAGGGGATTTGTTCTGCTAAACACGTGTCTTGGTTAATATAAGAGAAGAATGGTTTTTGGTTTTGCTAACAGATGTTGAATATAAATTAATTGGCAGAATGGTGATTTAGTTGGCTTAACAAATGTCATTGGGCTGCATATTCATATGAGATTATTTAAGGGTAATTGACAAAGAAATCCCTTGGATTTAAAATATTCTTAAAAAAAGTTACCTTAAAACAAAACTGATCTTCAGAAATAAAATGGTTTAAAACTTTAAAACCTTGATTTAATAATTAAATAATATTTAAACTCTTTATTTAATAATAAGAAAATCTTTAATTAAATAATAAGCAACTTTTAAATAAATTAACTAACCTTAATTACCCTTTAAATAATACATAAAATAAATTAAACCCTTAATTAAGTCATAATTAAAAGTAATTAAATACTTGCTTAAAAATTACTTAATACCTAACCCTATACTTAATTGATGACTAATTAAAAACAGATCACATACTTAATTAATGATTAATTAAAATTAACCTTACTTTAGAAGATAATTAATAAGTACATATCTTTACTAAATTATAATTGATAAACTTTGATATTTAATTAATTATTAGTTACCAAACATAATTAATTAAAAACAAATTACTAAATTCTTGATTAACTAATCATCAATATTAAGTTAATAAAATATTTCTAAAACCCTTTTAGGTATAAAAACATAATTTTTCAAAAATCGGACTTCTTAGCGAAACCGCATCCATAGAAACTATTGCTATGGATACCATAACTTTAAAATTTGTTTTGGCTCTTCCTTTTGAAAACTTAGCTTATGGAAGCTTAACTTTATCAAACTTTAAGTAAGTGCTTTGAAAACTAAACCAAAGTTTGAAATTTTAAAATGATATTGATTTCTAAAAGAAGAACTATGCTTTCACCCATGGATTTCAAATTGCCATCGACATAGAAAGGTGCTAAATTTTTATAGCATTTTACCATATAATCACTTCCATAACGTAAATACACATGCCACATATAAAAACATAAGCAAGAACATATCTTTACGTGCTTAAACAAGATATAGACTTCAAATCTCAAGTCTAATATAATATTACCTCCAAGCATATATAAGTGTATACACATATAACTATAGCACCAACATCATTTCTTAACCAACCATCCAACAAATTTTCACTAAGTTAAGCATAACTTATGAAGTTAAATACTTTTAATTTAAAACAAAATTTTACATACCAAAACTATCCAATCTTCCACTAGAACTAGAAGAGAACCTAGATCCATGCTGTATGCTTTGAAAAATAAAGATTTTGTGGTCTTAAGACGTTAAGGGGGTTCAGCCAAGGTATGGTGCACATGGCCTAAGGGTGGTGGAGCTCGGCCTAGAAATGTGGATGGACTTTGGATTATCATCAAATTCACAAAAACAAAACCCAAAAATGTGTCATATTCAAGCTGATTTTTGGATTAAGTTACTCATGAAATTTGGAAAACTTTCCAAAGGTGAAGTTCATGGAAATTATTTTCTCTACAAGTTTAAAAAAATAATCACTCAATTTGGATATATTTTGAGGGAGATAAGGTCAAAATAAGAAGAGGTATTTTAAGACTTGAAAATCTAGGTTCTGAAGATACTCTACAAAGAAATGAGATTTGGACATGGAAAATTTCCAAATTTGAAGAAGTGGTACACATAAAAGTTGTACCCACTAGAATTTCTACGGTTTGAAAAAAATGCAATACTTCGTTTGGGTAAGGCATGTGAAAAATATGGTAGAAGGAAAAAGGTTAAATTAAAGAAGTGAAAAAGGTATTTATAAGCAAGAAAACAAAGTAAACTGCCTTAATGCCCTTGGTCCTTAACCCTCCATCTTATTTTACCGCTTCGTCAATACCCCCTTCACCAGGTACATCATGCCACAAGCTTGTCTCTCCTAAAACCTTATGAGCCAACATGTTTCTAATAACTTAACATTCACATTTTCCATTTATTTATAAAATACAACACATATTATCCTAAATACTCACACACGCGCACATACATACACACACACTACTATAATACATAACCCTAACTTATAAATGTATTTGAATGTTTACACTCTATGGTTTACAATGTTCCAACAACTTTTATCGATGGAAAGTAGAAAATTTTAAAAATGAATTCCTGTCACATTTTTTATTTTTCTTCGAACTATATAATTTTGTAAAATTATTTTGAAAACCATTTCACCATCATTATTTACTATTTAAAAGAGTTTTATTTTAATTATAAAATATATTATTTAAATATTTAAAATTAATTAAATATTACCAAATTAAAGCAGTGAAATTTCGGGTCGTTATAGTTATGTTATTTTAAAATGTTTTAAAATATGTTGACATAAATCGTAATATATATAACATAAAAATATTTTATTAATTAAATTATTTAATTAATTTACTTTATTAATCCAATTAATAAATTTTCAAATTTTTGAAATTAAAACATTAATAATATCTTATTGGAATTATTATTAAAAAATTTAACTTTATAAATAATAAGTTTATTATTTTAAATTTAACTTTATAAATTTAAACTTATGTTTTTTATTTCAAAATAGTTTTGAAATTAGCCCAAGGCCCAATTCAAATTGGCATTTTTATAGTGGGGATAACCTTTTGGGCTATGAGCTTAACGGTTAACCTAATATGGCTAATATAGACTGCATAGGCTATTGGGCTTCGGTACTATTGTCGGAATTGGGTCAGCTCATAGTGGAAGTTATGAGTGAATTTCAAAAAAAATTACCATGTTGAATATTTATCGGACCTATGAAACTTATTTTTTTAGAGAATTTCTAATATGTTTAAACAAAATCATGCATTTATTTAAATTTATATATTTTGTAATATAAAGTTAATTTCATTTGATTTAATTTATATTCGGTTATCATATTTATATATATATATATAACCGTGTGTGTGTGCGTGCGCGCACGCTTGTATGCGCGTGTGTGTAACATAATAATCCGTAGAGTGTATAACATGTCCGCATATAGATGTTGGGATTTAGATCGCAGTGGACACATTAACTCATTTTGTATGTATTGTATGTTGTCTAAATATGTGCATGTATGTGTGTGTATTATAAATTCCAAATAATTGTATATGAACACACACACACACACACACATATAAACATAAATACATACATGCAAATACATGCATGCAGATACATACATACATGAATATATTATAAATTCCAAACAATTGTATGTATGTATATATATGTTTATGTGTGTATTATAAATATGTTTCACTATTAAAGTATTACAAAATATATTTATATATATAGACACATATGTTCATATATATAATTATATTGTATAACTTAAATCATTTATGTGTGTACATATATAAATAAATGCATATATAAATAAATACATATATATATATATATATATACATGAATTTTGTCATATGCGAATATAAACAAACTACTTGATTATATATATAGAGGTTTTTAGGCTTAGGAAAAAAGTTGGGGGGAAAATTTAATTTAAAACAAAAGAAGTTTGCTTTTTAGACTGAAAGACACTTTTTAGTGTAAATCACAGAATGATGGTTGCAACTATTATTTTTTGTTTACACTAAAAAGTATCCTTTAGACTAAAAGTCAAACTTGTTGTCCCTAAGACTAATTTTTTTTTCAACTTCTTCCCTGTGTCCATTTTTCTATTATATATATAGGGAAAGTCTTTATGAAAATAATTTGACGACACAATTGATGATACAATGAACCTCTACCATTGGGTTCCCCTTGAGTTCCACCTTCGATATAATGATAAAAAGATCCAATGATCCAGATATTTTGTGTCACCATTTGTGTCCAAATAGCAGGCCTCGTATATATATATATATATATATATATATATATATATATATATATAATGAAAGGTAAATAATTTCATGATTTGTTATGTATACATAAATATAAAATATATATATAAATAATAATTTTAAAATTTCTTCCAGTTTGAAACCAACTTAAATTATGGATATTATAATTTTAATATTTTAATATATATTTTCTATGAATTGGTTAGTAGTTTTGGTCATAATTAATTGATATAAAATAATTGTATAACATAAATTCAAATTTTAAAAAAATTGAAAATCTAATATCACATTATAGGGGTTATGAAATAATTTGAGTTTTTTTCAATTAAAATATTTTTTTAATAAAATAATCACCATTTGGACAAAATTTATATTAATTATTAAAAACATAAAGTGATGTTAAAAATGGTGAAATTTTTTTCGAGAGCTTCTGATGTGATATAGAAATTTAAAAAAACATGGTCTTAGCTCCAAAATTGGTCACTAATGCCCAAATCCAGATGAAAGCACCAAATCACAGTCACAGATCACAGATAGAATGTATGTAGAGAGTATAAATATAAAGAATAGTAAAATTTAAAAAGAAAGCAGTAATAACACAAGATTTATAGTGGTTCGGCTGACTTTGGCCTACGTCTACTCCAGAAATTTGCTTTGTATTGATGTTAGAATCAATTACAGTTACAATTCAGAGTTTTTAGAACAACAATGGCATAGCATCCTTAGTAGGGAAGAAGAAGGGAAGCAGAATGAGGATCCCTTTTCTGAAGCCCCACATGCTGTATTTATAGGCCAATCCCGAGTTACTGGGCTTCCTGAGTGGTCTGGGCCCACCAAGACCATAGCCGATCCAGACTCAACACCACGACCGACCCTGAGTTCAAAATATGCGACCTGAAGTAGCTTTGATGATGACCCAAAGAAACCTCGTCTCTGACCCGAAGCAAACCGGTAGCCGACTCGGAGTAGCTTATGTCTTCGTCCATGCCGACGCCAACTTGATTTTCCCAAAGACGACCTAAAGTATCAAGAACACCGACTCGGAGCTGATGCAATGTCGACCCACTTGTGAACTCCAGCACACCAATCCACACAGCCATGCCGGTCCACACCATCCTACTGAACCATATCTGATCGAGCCATATCTGACCGAACCATATCTAGCCGAACTACCTCAAATTTCACACCATGATCGAACGACATGACCTTCCTTCCTTTGCACGACCGACCCTTCTCAATCGATCCACCTTGACCTATCTACCCTGACTGATTCTACCTGTGTGATCCACTCCACTATCGACCCGCTCACAATGCTGAACTACCTTGATGCCTGATAGATCCATGCCACCTCTCCACTCTTCGACCGATTCATAACACCCAGGCCGAACGACCACCAATGCTGATCGAACAATTCCTCCCAGACCGAAAAAACACCAATGCCAACCGACCTTAGCTCACCAAGCTTAGCCAACCCACTGGTGCCGAACAACTACAATACGCTGACCCACACCACCAATGACCGAGCTACATACGACCGAGCCTCTCTTGTCGAACGGCCTACATCAAACCATTCATGACCGATCGTCTATCCATTCGACTAGCTCAAACTCATCGTATTCCGATCTTGCGAGTATTTAGTTAAATTCGCTTGGCCATGGCCTTGCTAAAAGGCTGGTTAACATATGGAATTTAATTTTAGACTCATTAATTATTTTAAAGAAAAAATGAATCCATATAATCATTAAATATTGATAATAAAATATATAATATAATATAAAATTAATTTTAATTTTCTATGATTCATAATAAACATAAAATGTATAATAAAAATTTAACCAATATTATATAATACATAATCATATATACTTTTATATGAATAGTGTATATGTATTTATATACAAATTAATATATTTATAAATATATATTAATTAACATAATACTAAAATAAATTTTATAACAAACAATTTTTGATCATATTGGATTTATGCACATAAGTATAAAAATTATGCATATAACCAACCTAACTGTGACAACTACATTTACATACAAAAATCTCACCTACCTAATTATATAACAGTAATATATACATATGTATTCTGGTGTCCATTATTAACATATTATAAAACATGATATTATATCTATAATACAAATGAATATTGCCTATTACATATTCCTTTGAATCCACATTGAAATAATGAATTCCCTTCTCTGAATATGTCCCTATTCGTCAGATTACTAGTCTGGAATCACCGAACTTTCACTATTGGATAGCTTTGGATTTAACTTAAATTTGATTTGAGTTTTGGGAGTTGATTTAGGGATGTGTTCTGGCTAGCAAACAATATGATAATGGCAGCCAAAATAGATGTGGAGATTAAGGTTTAGAGATCCATATATGTATATGTGTGTGTGTATAACTGCATAAGAGAGAGAATAGGTTAATCTTATTACTTATTCTCTCTTAATTTTAACCATCTATCTCCAAGCCTATCCCTACGTTTTAGCCACCTCCTATATCCACTAAATCCATTATATTCCTCCCTTATAACATCATGGGCCATGAGCCAATTTGGCCCAAATTGAATATGTACAATTATATTTAATTTAATCTGTTATCGATATCTCTTATCGATCGACATATTTATAACTAATATAAATATATGTAACATTATTTATTTCTCACATCATATTCAAATTTCATAATTAATATTATATATATATTAAATAATTTTTAATTTACAACAATTATAAACTAATTAAATTGTTTAGTATAAAGGGAATTCATCATTTCGATTGTGTGACTCTTGGGTGTAAATTTGTTCAGCGATTAACATCGAACTATTCAAATGTAAACATTCACAGGTCACTTAGTAGGTGGTGTAACATTATGGCCATACTTATCGCTTACTCAGTTTTGATCAAATTCAATTTTAGTTTAATAAGTGTTACTCGGTTGTGACATTTATTTACATCAATTATCTTCGTCAAAACCATATCACTTTGGACTTATGAAATTTAGTAATGGTCAAAATTCCAATATCATCCATATTCAACTTTATAGTCCAAACATAAAGTTCTTGGTTCAATAGTAACAATTATTATTAACCAAAATGGTCTGGCCAGAGACTTTGACTTTGAGTTGACTTGAGTTGACCGTCATACTGATCCATTATAACTGAGGAGATGAGTCCTCTCTTGAATAGTATTTAACCGGCCAATTTTCCTATCAAGTTAGAAAATAGCTGAAAATTTTAAATTAAAAATTAATCATAAGCGCACGGCGTATAATTCTAGTACGTGAAGAGTATGGGTCGATCCGTAGGGAATTGTTTAGATTTAAAATTTCTATTCAATCAAGTTAAACCAAGAATTTGAGATCGTGTTAAGCTGAAAAATGAAAAAACTAACAAAAGCTAGAATGGATAAAAATATGAGAGTCGTAGACAATTTAGAGGCAATGTCCTTCTTAAGATCGCATAAATCAACATATATGAAATTATGATTTCTATTTTGGTCATTAGTGATATTAGTTGATATGTTTATCAATAAGTTTGGAATATCTGTTTTATTAATTAGCCCAATATAAAACATCAAACTTTAACATATCCACTAAACCACTTTTTAACTCTCATGAAAATGACAATGAACGTGAAAATAAAATCTATTATAAGCATGATCTATTAACTATTGATTAGAATGTTGACCATCAAATTTTGATTTTAACTTCACTTCATTACCATAATCATACGTATATGAAGAGGTAATTTGTGTTTTTGTTTATTTAAGCATAGCATATATGGTGTCAACAACATATGATATCATGTGCAAAGCTAAAACAACAAAGTTTAACCACATCAAACATTTCCATTAAGCACAAAAAGAGATCAAAAATTATCAAAATGTTGAATCTACATTATTAAGTGAGCCTCATTACCTCTAAATTGAAGTGGTTTAGCCTCTCGTGTTTGTTACCATTTAAACAAATGTAGCATTTAACATGAAATAAAAACAAAAGGAAGATGCTAGCTCAGCAAAAAGAGAGCTAATTAAAATAAAATAAAAACCAATCTACTTGCGTAAATAAAAATATCAACACTACTGGCAAGAAAGGAATAAACAAGAAAGGAATGCGAATTAAAATTGTATTAAGTAAATTACATGAAAGAAAATGACCAAGTAGACATGAAAGAGAGAAAGAGAGAATGTAATTTATTTTTGAGCCTAAAGCTAAACTAACTAAAGAGGAGGCTCAATGGAGGCTAAGAGATTAATTACATGAATATATGAGGTATTTATACAAGTTTTGAAACCCTAATCATACTTTTGGAACTATCCAAAATGCCCTTGAGGAAGTGTGGCCACCAAGTTATCATTAGCATGAGCATAATCCACCATTACATATGCATGTAACTTTAATCTTCATTAGAATGTGCATTAGCTTCTAATAGAGGATCATGGTTAGTGGGTATGTGGGGTCATCCATGATACATGAGTTTGAATTATTGCCATCTTCGTTTGTTTTCTAACTCTTGTGCATGTATATTTCTATGTAGACCTCTTCCATTTAATCCAAATTCCTATAAAATAACATAAAAATGTCCAAGTAAAAATTCTAAAATTAATATATGAACAAAAATGACCATTCCCCCCTATATGAAGATGAATAAATGATAATTTGAATATAATTTGAATTTTTGTTTAAACATGTTTAAGTACCCTATATGCTCATTCATTAAATTAAATTAGATTAATATGTAAGTAAAAATATGCATATTTACGTGCACATCAATTCCCCCCACACTTATCTTTTTATTCGTCCTCAAATAAACTAAAAACTAAGTTAAATCCGTTTTCGTATGGAGTACGATTGCATTGAGCGTATGCAACAAGCCGTTAAACCTCTAGGTGTCCCTAGTATGACGAATGTTGTCTCGTGAGGGTTTTCGGCGGATACCACCCATAAAATCCAAATGCAAAGTGAAAATTTCCTAAATGCAGGATTTATCCACAAAGATATGGATGCATGTTTTGAAAATATTTACAAATGGAAAAGAAATTGACATGAATAAGTTAAATATAATTTTTGGTCATCATCATGAAATTTTCGTCTTTTACTTGTCAAAATTTCCAATAAAAGTTAAGTTATCATAACAAATAGACTCTAGTTTGGTTAGTTGTTTCAGTTAATAACATAGTGCAACTATGAAACAGATCATTGGTTAATTATCAAAGTTTTTCAAAGTGGTATTTTCATTTCTTTTGAATATAAAGTTAAATCATAAGCAAAAATAGTGCTTGGATTTCAATTGCTTACTCTCTCTATTTTTGAAAAATTATTGATATTAGGAATATTTACAGGTGCCCAACTCAGAAAACTATGGCTAGATATATTACCCATGCACTGCCTTTCAAGCTTAAGGGGAGAATACAGAGCGTGGCTTATGAACACACGACTGTGAATATGAAACACCCCACACCCATTAATATACCTAAAAGGACACATTAAACATGGTGTGTTGTATGTATAACTAAAATTAACAGAGACTAGGATTCGCAAGACCAAAATATATATAAAAATAGTGGTAATTTAAAATAATAACTTAATTGAAACTAAACATCATAATTGCTTCATAAATAAGTCACATATCAAATACCACATACATGTGTAAAGATCCAATATGTCTAATGAAATAAAAACTCATAGTCTCAAAAATCAGAGTATATAATATCCTTATAATAAGCCAGTACATAGAAAGAACAAAAGCTGAAAATAAAAGAAATACATAGTAGAGAACTCCTCCAAGAAACCGCCAAGTAAATGCAATCTACTGCTCACTCCCTTGATTGCCTATGAGGGAAAAAAATAGAGGTGTGGGTCAGACTAAAAGTCTGGTGAATGATAGTAATTACTAGAGTCATTAAGCAAGATAAAAGTAATAGACTCTACAATAGTTCTAGCATAAATAAGGATAACGAAGGAAATAGGAAAGGAACACTACAACAAAATATGATATTAATAACGCTATTTAATAACGCGTTATTCTGAAGCGTTATTATTGACCCTTAATTATCTAGTTACCGGTTGATTTTTGTTCTCCCTACAGCTGTAACGCGTGCATCTCCCTTCCCCTTCACGTGTAACGCTGCCCCAAAACATCTCCCTCCAACTTCCTAAATTATTTTCCCTCTCCCTCCAAAACCATTCCGCCTCCCTTCAAAACGTGCGCATCTCCCTCCTCCAAATTACGTTAGCGATTCGAAGACTCCAAAACGCGCGCAACTCCCTCCTCCCAATTACGTTAGCGATTCGAAGAAAGCAGAAACCCTCTCAAGTTTTGTCGAAGAAAGCAAACTCCTTCGATTTTGAAGCTAGGGCTTTGCGTGTAGATCCGATCTGTCGAAGCTAGGGCTTCGCGTTTTGGATATAATCTTCGATTTTGATTCTGGTAAGCGATATAATCTTCGATTCTGGTAATCTCGCTATAAATTTTCTTGCTCCTTTTTATAATTTATATTTGTTGTATTTGTATCTTGTTTTTTCTAGACAGTAACTTTGATTTGGCTTGTAATGCTTCAAGAACAAGTTGCTGTGATGTAATTTGATAGTATATTAGTGCAATAATCATAAATCATTAAACAATTTCATGGCCATTTTGGTGTGCATCATTAAACCACGTGGGTGTAGTGTTAGTGAAAACGGTGTTAAAGGTGAGATTGTTTAGTGATGGAGGGTGTTATATAAGAAATTTTGATTGCAGAGTTACGGGCAAATTGTTTACTCTATATTGCAGTGAAATTTTTTGTACAACGAACAGCAT
Source organism: Allium cepa (assembly GCA_030765085.1). Taxonomy (NCBI): domain Eukaryota; kingdom Viridiplantae; phylum Streptophyta; class Magnoliopsida; order Asparagales; family Amaryllidaceae; genus Allium; species Allium cepa. The sequence continues at coordinate 518,799,990 of CM060941.1, forward strand.
TTACATTTTGTTTGTTTTCTTTTTATATCCAAGTTATGTAAGGTTGGCAATATAATAGCAATATCCTATATTGGTTTGTTATTGATAAATTGGCATTACAATGACAACTAACTTAACTTCACTTGTTGGACGAGCAATCAGTCATACTCAGTTATGTGTAGGCTCTTACTTTGCTAACTCAATAGGTAATCCCAAGGGATTTGCATCTCAGAGTAAGATATAGTTGATGAACCTCCATTGCACCGTTTTCTAAATAACTTAAATTATTATTAACATGAATGTGTATTACATCATACAATCTTTGACATATGATTAATGTTTTCTTGTATATCTTTTCCATCAAGCTTTTGATTTTAGTTAAGTTATTGTTAAACAGCTTTCCTATCACTGAAATAAATAGTTTGGTCGCTGTTTTCATTTTAATCTATTAACGAGAGCAATATTTATGAAATTTTGTAGAACGTATCGTCGTATGTTATTTGATTAATTTTGTAAATTTACATTGATTTTGATCCTCTATCATTATTATGTAGGGAGACTAGATAACTGCAAGGATTTTTTCAAGAGCCTCTACTTGTTTATTTACATTCTAGGCACGTATTTGAAGCCACGTGTGAGTGTCAACAGATTTGAACCTCTATTTTGAACTAGTTTTTTTCTTCTTGTGGTGTCATAATTTATTGAGTTGCCATTATCCTTGTATTTTGTGTTATAGCAACTGAGAATGCATGTCTTTGATCTATTGCTCAGTAACTTAGTTGCCATTGTGTGATTGCTATTCTATCCCCACCACTCACTTTCACATTCACATCGCATTTATTTTCATTGGTATGTATATGATACAAAACTAAAATTTTGATCTTAAGCCATCCAAACTTATTTTCATCTCTTTTATTAAACAAAGCAGGTAGGTAAAAAGAGAAAAAGATCACAGAAATCGGGTGAATATACCAATGATTGGCAGAGCTTATGTAATAAGTTAATTGACTGCTTGTAAAAAACACTCGCTTAATTTTTTGTTTCAGCTATTCACTGTCTTTTTGTAACCATACCATTTGCCTCCAAAAAAGCATCATAGTGTTTTGACTATTAAGTATCAAGTTCTATTTAAATGCTTTTAATGTTACAGTTGGTAGATATTTTCGGAAGTTCCTTAAAAATTGGAAATAGTGGGTGTTAATGGCTTACTGCTTACACACACACCCAAAAAAAAAAAAAAAAACCCCCCACACACACTGTGTATCCGTGTGATGCTTACATTAGTAAACCATATTGTCATGGATAATTATTTATTAGTTCATTTTGTTGCAGGTAGCTATACTGGATGGTATTACCATGGGTGGAGGGGCAGGAGTGTCGATTCCTGGAACATTTCGAATTGCAACTGATAACACTGTATGTGCTATATTTCGGTGAATAGTGTCATGATCAGTTATAAATTTGGTAATGTGGAGTTCAATTTTCTTCCATGATAGTTTCACTATTCTAATATCATATTCATATTCATCAAACTCTCTGTTTTGAATATTCTATGGGAGACTTGATTTTGTGCTTTTAACTTTTAATTTTTTTAATTATGCAACTTCGCCTATTCCTTTGAGGCAGAAAGCTTGCATGTGTATTTTCTTTGTTCGTCACAAGCCATAATAGCCAAATGCGAGCCTTTCCTGATTTCAACATTTATATTCAATGGCCATTTACTTGTTAATTAATTAGGATAGGAAAAGAAGGAATCATCATTGAATAACCTTAAATATCATTGAAGGTGTCAGCCAGGTGCATCTCTCATTGTTATCTAAATAGCAGTTGTATCTTTCAGCCATCCTTGTACAAAACTGAAAAGTCAGCGCCTATCATGGTTTTTGAAATGTTGCATACAATTTATGATCTTATGAGTCCTAAAGTTAGAGAACATCTTTAAACATTAAAGGGGTTCAATCACAATTATAACGAAAATCAAGACCGGATTGCATTAATGATAAATTATCCTGATGGTTAATAGTTATAGTGATTATATGATATTACAGTGTAACAAGTTTTCATGATACAAGGTATGAATTGTCACTCAATCCACATGGAAATACAGTAACCTGGATAATGAAAATATACGATCGTATTGTCATATCTTTCATTTCTACCAAAGTCAATATCCAAATTTCGAACCGAGACCTGTGTACAAGCACCAAATGTAGGTAGACTGTATTGCTGAGGATTTAAAAGAACCAGCTACACAAGAACATGAAAATTGCTGTTAAATTGGTTTAGATTCTATTATCTGTAAAGTTATCCATTAGATTATTGGATGGATAAAAGTAATGACTTGTGGCTTGTATGCAGACCAGATGTTCCATATTATCTTATCATCAGCCTCTTTTATGGAATGTCAATTGTTCTTAAACTGATATCAGTATAGGAGAATACTTGGCTTTAACTGGTGAACGACTCAAATGAGTGGATCTGCTTCCAGTTGGGCTTGCAACCCATTTTGTGACAAGCAGTGTTAGTTCTTTTTTAGACTACATCTCTTCCGTTTGTATTTGTCTCAATAACTATCACAGTATGTTTCCTTATTCAATTTCACTCTACAGAGGGTTAGTTGGATAGATGAGCAACTTGCTAAGCTAGCTATAGATGATCCCTCAGTCATAGATTCTTCTCTTACTGAATATGGTGATGTTGTCTATCCTGACAGTAAGAGCATTATCCATAGGTAGTATCAGATAACTATAAAATACTTTGTTTTAATACAAAATATTTTCTTTCGTGCCCAACTAGATCACATGAGTTGAAACAGACCAGGCATGCTTCGATTTCCACTTAGCAATCAAGAATTGATTTGTAACTACGTATGCACACAACATGGAAAGAGCATCAAATACAATTCACAAATTGATGTAAACACCTTTGATCATTATACTTGTTTAATTTATCTGTATTTGATCCTTATACTTATTTAATGCATTAATGTATCATCATAATTTCATGTGCAATTTCCAATAAATCTTACTTCTGTTTAGTTGATTTTCGTATTATAACTAGGTGACAAAGGTTAAATTTTTAAACCTCTTTTAGTCGATAAAAAATATTTTAATTAAAAAGCCGATGATTTAATTATACAGTTAAAGTCAAGCTAAAGTACATTTGTTTTGTTTTGACTTATATTGTAATATATGTTTAGAAGTTTGATGCATTTATTATCTGCACAAATTCTAATTGAGATTGAATAAAATTCAGGTTCTTCAAAGAATGTCCACACCCAGATGACAAGCAAAGGAAAGAACTAAGTAGAGAATTAGGATTGGAACCACTGCAAATCAAATATTGATTCCAAAACAAACATACTCAAATGAAGGTTATACTCTTTCTGCTTTTGCTAATCAATTATTGTACTTTTCATTTTTAGGACCAATTTCAAGTAATATGCCAATCATTAAAGTACATAAATATATTATCTTATATTTATCTACTTGATGTTATTTACTTATAATATATAATTATAAGAATTTGGTGGGTGGATCAAATTATTTATGCGCATTAGTGTGTGCCTGGTCACGTTTCATATTATATACAGTTGTATGTTATTTCCAAGCTTGGAGGTTTCACTAATATCCACATTGGTGAAGTATTAAGTCTGATGTACTAAGAATATTTATTTCATGTTGTGCATGTTATCAATATTCATAATTTTGGCAAGACTTGGAGTGGACACCAACTTCAGTTTGTACTTTTCTATTTTTTTATACTCATTTTCATACTCTCAAATGCCAATTAGATTGCTATAGATAATTACTTACTAGCAACCATTTCCCTACATCTATATCTCTTGTACGTTGTCAGACTCTTGACTTGATAAAAGGCTGGAACTTTCATGAGTTAACGGATTCCTGTTTGGAAGGGCAGTTTTCAAATGAGGATGAGACTGAAATAGTACATATTGCCTCAAAATGTTTGCAACTTGAGCAGCGAGAGTTCCCCATTGTGAAGTCGCTAATTCTTGCATTGACTCCTCTTCAAAAAGATGACGAGGCAATTCTCTTTTTGCTTGTCTATTTGGAAATAAATTTATATAGCTACATGACCGCTTTATACATTCTAAATCTGATTACCTGGTATATAGGCACATGATCATGGCTTTTTCAAAGCTAGTATTAAAATAAAATATTATTTTATAAGAAATGAAATAATATTAAGCAGCCGACCATAGCTTCATTATTGTATTTTGCTGTTGTAATTACAGGGTTTGGTCGACCGCGATATCTGAGCAGATTATAGTTTGTTAAGACCGAGGCTTGAGACCTTGAGTTTTACTGTAGAGAATATAGTTTCAGAGCATAGTGAGAAAACTCCTAACATTTTTGTATGTGTAGGCAGAAGGGAAGATGAATGGCAAAGTGAAGCAATGTGATGGAATTTGACAGGAGGAGCTTACTGAAAACAGAAGTGATGGTGGTGTTTGGGATTGAAGTCGCGTGCAGTTAGCAGTAGTGGAAGGGGTAATGAATTTGTGGTTGTGGCAACAGTTTAGTGGAACTGTGGTGGTTCTGTTGGTAGTTTTGATCAGAAAGTAGAGGGATGGTGATGTTATTAGATGTGGTTGTGAAGTTGATTAATGAAATGAATGGTGCGAGTAGTTTGGTTAACAGTGAGTGGTGATGTTGGTGGTATTTGACAGTGCGAATGTTTGTTGGATGTAGTGCGCTGCTGTGGTAGTGCTTGTAAGTAGTTGTAGGTGGGTGAAATGGATGATCTGTTGAGGCACTATGCACTGTTGTGATATGGGTGGAGCAATTTATGGTGAAAGGAGAGTGTTATATGATGTTGGGATTGGGATGTTTTTTAGTGATTGGTATCTGGTTAGTGAAGGCAAGAAGGGGGTGGAACTGATAATGGACAGAGGTGGTTCTGTAGTTGGCACTTGACAGTGTCATGATATGGGGCAGTGGGTAGATGTCTTGGTTTATGCTGTTTGAAATGTGAGTGGTATCTGGTAAGTGATTGAATTGGTAATGTGTGCGAATGTGGTGGCAGTAACTTGAACGATGTGATGACAGTGCAGTAACTTGAACGATGTAAGGAAGTGCAGGGAGGAGCAAGGCAAGGTAGTTGAATGGAGTTGTGATGTTTTCTTCACAGTAAAAAAACCTCTAAGTAATTTTTTTTTATTGGTTTCACATCTTTGTATTTTAACTTTTTATTCAATTAGTAACATAATTTTCCTATGTTTAAATGTAGTTCAACTGTAATGAAAAATATATCACATTTCTTTCTGAGCATGCTCTTGTGTTATATTTGTTGATTATAATCTTTATTCGTTTATGAAGATTTAGTTTGATTGCTATTATTAAAATGTAATATATAGGCATAGCTCTTGTGTTATATTTTATAGCGGCAAAATGGTGTTATAAAGATTTCCAATTCCGTTGAGATTTAGCTGTATCATAGCGGCTATAATGAGCTATTGAATTAACGTACCATAGCAGCGAATTTGCGTTATAAAACTAAGCTCAACCATAGCGGCATATTTTGTGTTATAAATATTCAACGGTTATTTATAACATGTCGATATACAGCGCTTATCAAACCACTATGGTTGTGATTAATAGCGGCTATATGCCGCTATAAAAGACACTTTTTGTTGTAGTGGAATAAATTGGAAATAAGAACGATTAAATATTGATCAATTTATAATATAGGTTAATCTTGATTGCTTGCACCTGTCCTTGATTTCTGCTTTGATTAGGCAGAATTCCTAACCCTGTAGTTAGGATGTAACCTTAATTCTACCCTTTTTAATCAGTCTGCTACTTCATAGACCTTACTGCGGACCAGACACTATATAACTCCCTACACAACAGCCAATAGTATGTACGAAAGATGTACAGAGCAACCACTATGGATCCGAACGACATATATAGCTCTCTACACAAAAGGCAATGGTGTGTACGAAAGACACCCATACTAAGCGCTTGGAACTCATAACGATTACTGAGCACTCGAATGGAAGTCACACGCGTAACTGGCACCATGCCCATGCTACCTTTTGCTCCATCTATTGGGTCTTCTTATTACCTCAAACTCCAGCATAAGCTTGCCACTCATCCCACTTCAGCCTAACGTGAGATCGCCGTGTGTCCATAGAAAATAGGAAAATGCTGTTGGTACTGGCCGTCATCCAAACAATATCGAGTTGCGCCCCTTATCCAAATCCCACGTGATTTTAACTTCTAATTAACCAACTACTACCATTTTTAGCATAACCGTGCCCTCGTCTCACTTCAGGCTAATGTGGGACCATCGTTTTGTCTAATAGGGAATGTTATTTGGTGCAAGTCCTACTTTCATCTTTAATTTTTAACTTAGATAAATTATTTTAAATAAGCTTTTATAATTTATCTCTACTATCTTTGCTTATTAATTTATCCTATGTCTTGAAATGAGCCTTATTCTATTCTTTTTTCTTATTATACGTTATAATCATACTTATTACTTAACCCAAGGTCTAAGTGTGAAACTAAGCTTCTTTCATCTTTTACACTTTTTAGTTATAATTCTAAGTTATACCTAGGCCAATCTTTTTGATTCAGTCCAATTCACGTCATAATTAGGCGTAATTTCAGTCCAATTCTATTTATATTACAGTCTTTGAAATTTACATCTTATTTTCCATTATTTCAGTTTTCTTACAATTTAATCCATATTCGCGTTAATTGTATTCTAATACATACGGAAAGAAGAGAAGGAATAAAAGAAAACTTAAAATAGAAGAAAATCCAAAGCATAGAAGAATATATAAATAACATACAAATAGCAGCAAATAAACAAAATACTGTAAATAAACTGTATATAAATGGAAAAGCTATAATTAATAGAAACAAACAAAAATTACTAAAAAGAATGGCTGAAAGAAAATAGACTGAAAATAATTCTAAAAAATGTAAATAAACTACTGAAAAGGCTACTCCAAAAATCATAATAAAACCACAACTATTTAAAACCCTATTATTTTAAATTACTTAAAGAAATTGTAAAATAATTACAATCACTCATCCTGGTCTTAAACTCTTCCTTTGGTCTTTCCGGATCCACTTGGAGTTGTAAAATAATTTAATTTATAACGATTTTCTCCTTTTGCAAAATTATTTCGTTTAGGGTCATTCCTAGAAAGGCGAACCCAATTGGAGAAAACCTAGAATGAGAAAAAGTGTTAGGTCTACCGGTCTATATAGAGGGGTAGAAGTGGATCTCGAACCATTGGATTTTGGGATTGAATATGATGCAACCACGCCATAGGCTGAACAGGAGCCATCGGATGCAAAAATAGATGGACCGGATTGGTCAGAAGAATGCAAAACATGTCACCAATAGGCTCTGGAATGTTCTAACGAACGAACGTTCATTCATTCATTCGTAAATAACAGAGGCGGGTTGACCGGGCAGTCGACCACCTTGGTGCCCGGGTCGACCAGCCGACCGACGTGCTCATATATTTATTTTTATTTTTTCCCTCTTTATTTTGTTTATTTTATAACTCGGTCATATTAGCTCGGTTTTTGACATTCTATATCTGGAAATTGACCGGAAAATTACCACGGATACAATGGTGCAATTCCCATGGCTCAACTATGATAATTTTGATAAGTTATTTTATTATTTAGTCAATTAATGAATTAATTATTACGGATTAAATTTTGGGTTGTTACAGAACACCTATTGACTATAGGTATTATTAATAAAAGAATTTTTATATACATACACCTAACTCTAAAAACTGAGGCCAGATATTGTGCACTGCCTTTCAGACTTACATGAGAATGGTATAGAGCATGGCAAGTGTACACACTTGCGTGTGAACACATGATGACTCTAGGTGATAATAAAATATGTATGTATATACAATTTTTTTTTGAAGAGAGAGTTTTGCAAAATCATCTTAACACAATTTAAAAAATGTTATATCCTTTACTTTAAATTCACCACTTTTTTAAACAAAGATTTTTCATTAGGATATACTTCATAATTATCACTTATGAACCTTCCTATATACTGGTTAAACCATCGTTACTCGTAATCAAATTTTATTTTTATTTTTGTTAAGACAAATAAATTTTTTTAAAATTTCAATTTAATAACCAAAACATATACTTATCTTATAGTGTTTCTTCAAAAATAAATCAATGTTAAAATGAAAAAATATATACATATTATTATTATGATTATTATTTGAGATTTTTTCTATTTTTTCTTTTTCTAATTTTTTTTTGAGTTTTGGAAAGAAAACACAAAAAATAAACCATGAAAAATCAAAATGAAGATGAGGCTCCCTCCGCACTTGATTTTGACTGTGTCCCCACAGTCAACCCAAGTGAAAGGAGAAAAATAAAAATAAAAATATGACCTATACTTGCATGAAAATGAAAAGATTATTATTTACAAGACATCAAAAAATATACAGTCAAAGAGTAAATGAACCGGTCTTCCAAAGGCCAATTCATTTGTCTCGTCAAGTATGAGAGACGGTACTTAAGCATAGAAAACCAAATCAAACATTTCAATTTCGAATGTTGATTTGGAAAAATGAATGTCGTTTTAAAAATCATATGATTTGTTTTATTTTCGATGATTTTTGGGGTTGATAAAACAATTGGTTGCAATTCAAGTTTATTTTCACCAATTTAAATCCATGCTCATCATTGACAAATTCTTCAAAATTATTGATTTCAAAATCGAAATGGTGATTTAAATCTACTCATTTGGAATTCAACAACTCATCTTCAAAAAGTCTAAAGAAATTGTGTTCATTAAATTCATCTTCCTTTGTTGCATATATCAAGTTCAAAATCCAAAGTTGTTGTATTCAATTTTTTCAAAATCAAAAAAGGAAGATCTAATTTTAAATCGAGTTTCTCACCCTCAAAAGAATTGAAATCCAACTCAATTACCATATTTTCAACAACTTCATTAAGATTGTCATTTTCAATTTCAAAAGTTGTCATTTGAAAATCTTCAAATTTGGTAAAATGTGGATTATTACTTGACTTGTCATACATTGTAAAGACCCGCTAATCCGTACTCCTTGAATAGACACTAATCTCCAGTGATTAACTCAAGATGAACGGAAAAACGAATTCTTAGGGTTTAAGAAGAAGAAAGAGGTAGAATAAGAGAGAGAAAGATAGAACAGAACAGAAAGAAATAACAGAACAACATCAGAATCTCACAATTCGCAGCGGAACAACATATAATAGATAAATGAATAATCTTTAAACAAAGAACTATATCAGTTATTACATTACATCATATTACATTACATTACATCATCAGAGTGTACAACAACAAACAGCGGAAAAGAAATAGTATATACAAGTGAATAGGCCATGCCCTCCAACTTGCCTCCAGCAACTCCTGAATTCCAGAATATCCTGATAAACCTTACTCTTGACTGCCCGTGTAGAAATTGGTGGGCACCCAGAGTTTAGGAAGGAAAACAATAAACTCTGAGTCAGTCATGTGACTGGTGTGAGAACTAAAACAGTTTATTTTTAAAACAAAGAACAGGATAATTTTAAAATAGATTTCGCAATGCTTTTTAGAAAATGAGACTACCATAAGGCCTCCCGCACACACACAATGCAAACGCAGAATCAGAGGAGATTTCTCCTTATGATAGTCAAAGATGCTTGATACGCATTAAAAAGAAACATTTGATATTATTACTAGTGCATAGTGTAGGAAAATTATTTCGAAAGTAAAGATATAAATCTTAGCCAGCATAGGCATTTCGCACTTATGCCTACTATAGCTACCATCCAAACAGTGGGGCGCCACCATAAGTGAAATGATAGGTTCTACAACTAAAACTGTACAAGATCGTATTGTTTCTCTGGATTTCCAACAAATGGTCAGGCCAAGGAACTTCCCATTGCCACATGAAAACGCCTCTGGAATGACGTCCCGAGAACCTAACCGGATCTCTGCCAACACAAGGCCGGGTTACTCCTAACTGGGTAACTACTGACACGAATATGTCATCCCCCGATCATAACCGATCTATCCGAGGATCCTCGATTTCCAACAACCATAAAATTTGCAGCAACAACATAGGTTAAATATCTGGGCTCCATACCATGATACCACCTCTATCCAGAAGGAATAACATAAACTAAAGGGGCGCTACCCCGTAATAACCTTGCCGCATCCTTCCTGTTTTGAACATTTCCGAGGTGTGAGGTCCGACGAAGTCTCGTCCACAAAGCCACGCTTTATACAAAAGCTGTGATTTGGGTCAACAAATGATCAAAGTAATGATCACTAAGATAAATGATCAAACAAATGATCATATCACAAATGATCAAACAATGATCATTTCACAGCAACACTTAGCATGTCACATTACCAAATTGGGAGTATATCACTAATAACCTTCAATTTGTAATGTCAGACATACAATCCATACAAGTCTATTCCGAGCTCGAACAGAACCGAAGGCACTTACGAAGAAGTCCTTGCATTCCGGATAATTTCTAATCACGTCCGGACTTCCCGTCACTAAGGGTGATAAAACCTCTATATCGGAGATCAACCGATGCAGAGTAACTCAACGGTAATCCTTCCGTTTTCAAAAATATCCGGTCTTCAACACCGGTCATCGAATGCAATCCATTACGACGTATCACATATTCGGAATGGGTTATACGACCCCAAGGTCCTTTCCCGGCTAACCCGAATAGTGAGCGCTTATTTAAAAAAAAATAAGTGTGGCATTCAAATTCTAACAATCACAACAAGTACCTATTTAAAGGTAAATATGGATAGTCGGTTATTTAATTATCAATAGGCGTGTTCAACATCACCAGATCCCAAATAATTTCCCAAATTATTTCCTTTCCAAAATATCTTTACAAGATATATATTTTTCACACTTCAACATTTGAAAACAAATTTTCAAATCACTTTTCACCTTTACCACTTTTGAAAACAAATTTCAATCATTTTTCTTATGCGAAATACTTTCATTTCAACATGGTTCATTTAAACGAATTAAATAAATCCTTACCGATTTACTTTATATTTACGTTCCAAATCCGTAAATTAATTCCCTTACTTCAAAAATAAACCAACGTTTATTTTTAAACAAATTCCCCTTTTTATTTATAAATTCCATAGTGAATTTGCAATTCCAAAATATCTATGAATATACAATTTCCAAATTGATTTCTAATATTCATTTTCCATTATCTTTAAAAGATAAAATCTCAAAATATTCACTTCATGTTGGAAAACACTTCCATACTTATTTAATAATAAGTAATTCACAAATCCATTTATTTTCAACACTTGGAAAACATTCAATATACTTAAATCGAAATTAAGTATATATTTCATTCTTTAAGGAAAACATTCACTTAAACACATTTATTTGGGCCAAAACGAATGTTGCGTAAAACATCGTTACGACAACCCAAAATCACTAGGGATTCGAAATTTAGATAGATATATAAATCCCGATACTATATAAAACATTTCCTTTCGGAAACCATTTACTATAACAACAGTGTTATAGTCCACCATTTCCTTATTCCTCGAAAACATCTATTTCAACAATGAATGTTGAAATCTATGTATTCGATTTATAATACATTTTTAAAACATCGTTAAAACGATTAACTTCATTTTATAATATTCATTTTCCCAAGCATATCCATTTTATTTGATAATATATTCACTGTCCAAAATCGTGAATATACTTCCTTAACCAATTTCAACTTTCAATTTATCAAATTCCATGGATTTCGAATTTATAAACAATGCCTATAAATTCCATTTCTATTTATAAGCTTCGATTTATAAATCTCCTTTATTAATCCAACTTAATTTATAACTTAATTATATACCAAAAGTCCATATTATAAGTTAAATGCTTATAATCCATTTATTTACAAAATCATTCTTTTAAAACTTCACAATTTATAAATCTAAAATTTCATTTCTTATGAAATCCCTTTATACTTCATTTTAGCACTTATAAAAACTCGTTTTATATTTCCAATTATTTTAATTTATAAATATCAATTTTATAAATCTTTCATATAACTCGTTTTAAAATAATTCAAAAATCCCAATTTAACTATTTTATAAATTTATAACTACTTATCTCAAAAATCACCTTTTGGTTATATTTCACAAAAATCTTAGTTTTTATAACATAAGAATTTATAACGTTTTAATTATTAAAAATGAATCAATTCAAAAATTTGAATAAACGTATAATTTCATAAATCACTTAAAAAATCCCTTTAAAATCAAAATCGTTATTTTTAAACTTAAAAAATGGATCCGATGATGCAACACATCAAATAGTCAATCACGACTTTCAAACATCATATGTCGATATGATAATCAATCAAATATCACAATATATATAAATAAATAAATACGGTTGAGGAATCCAGTTGGATCCCTCCAACCTATTTCCCTGCATCCACAGACATTAGCACAATACCAATCCCGTTTCAAGACGGGATATCGTGGTATATGGGATTTATAATATACTATCCGCTTAATAGGCGGCGCAATAGGGTCTCATCCGCTATATAATGCGGGAAATCATCAACTGCAATATATACATATGCCAATATATATATTGCTATATATTACTATATATATACATTAACATCCAAACAGTCAATCAATCAATAGCTGCAAAATCAACTTTATATTTTTGAGTGAGAAGATCTCACCTTTGGTTTTTAATTTGCCATCCATTTTCCATTCTTGACTCAATTTCCTTGATTTATACCTTGTATAAATATTTACACAATTTATTAATATTCAAACAGATCGAATAATAAATTTTCATTTGATAATTTTGATTCATCGGTGATTTCATTTTAATAGTTAAATTAACGGATGGTTTTATTTAAACCAATATTTCTCCTTTAATAATTGATTTAACTAAAAATTAAAATTAAACAAATTTTCTTTAGTAACCAAAAGAATTGACTAAGTTAATTGAACATCTTAATAATTTATTCTTAACCCATTTTTCCAATAATAAATTATTTTCAGTAACCAAGGTAAATCTAGTAAGTTTATTAAATACATTATTTTAAATTTCAAACTAATGACTTATTATTAATTAATTAATTATTTAGTTTAAAAATCGAATTTCCTTTAAAACTACATATTTATACATACATACATATATATATATATATATAATATGTTTTATTTCCTATAAATATATATATAGAATTTCTGTTTACTACATATATATTAAAAATGTGTGTATATAAAAATCTTCATATTTCTGTTACCTATATCTAAACCTCATATACATATACTATTTTTCATTATATATATATATATATATATATATATATATATATATATATATATGTAAAATTAGACCTAGGTTTTGAAAATATATTCGTACATCTTACTGTAAATTTTAAAACCTTTTTTTTTCTTATACCTATATAAATATAAATTTGTAAAAATGAAAAAAAATCTGGATTCAAAATTTCCTTTCACTGTGTGTGCATTCACATAAATTATCGAATTCGAATTGGACAAGATGGATAAAAAAACTGCATACCTCTCTTACAACCCGAACCCAGGCCCAAACCTCTGCCATCGATGTAACTGCCTCGCCGAATCAAGTGGCGACCCTCACCAACCTCCATCGCAAGAAACCCTAGCCGAGCTCGAATCCCCAACCAGACGAGCTTCATCCTTGAGTTAGCGAAATCCCATCGGCCTCTACTGTCAATGCCAGCACAGGCCTACTTCACCACTTCTACTCGATGCGGCTGCTTCTCATTCCTATGCGACTTCGACACCACAAAACCCTAGCCACCTGCCGTTGCCATGCCGTGACCCATGCGCCGGCCTTCGAAACGAAATCGCCCGGTCGCCATTGATTTATTTATTTTTCGTGATTTTGTTTTTGATTTTTTACAGATAGAGGGAGATGGTTATTAAATATTGAAAGGAGGATGGTTTGCACGATCATCTTCGTGATTTTTAGGCGTGATTTTAGGCGTGATGTTAGGGAGATAACGTGGTGTGTTGTTGACCAAATTTAATATTTAAATTTATATTGAATTCCATTTAATTTTCGACGCGTTTATATGTCGTATGCTCACATAACAACTCCGAAAAATACGAAATTTGAAATCCGACAATAATTCAATATTACGGACCCAATGGAACTGGTTTCGTTGAATTCCGAGACTGCGCCTCGAAAGGCTATTTTTAAATATCGATTCAAACGATATAATTTCAAAACTGATCAAATCACTTTTCAAATTCAATTTTGAAGCGTCCATTATCTTCAGTATTATCAATATGGATTTTACAAGCCTTTGAAATATTTTTAATCGGCTTTAAACTGAAGATTCAAATTTTTTATTTAGCTTTCAATAGATTAAATTCTATAATTTAATCGCCAAATTTATTCTGATAATTTGAAATTCAAGTCAAACTATCATTCAAATATTTAAAATTAATTAAATATTTTCAAATTAAATTGTTCAAAATTCTGGGTCGTTACATACATTGAGATTTGGTTTTGTTTCTTACGTTGTTTCATTTATGTTTTAAACAGCAAATCCGTATAATCTTTGTGAATTTCATTCATTTGCTCCACAAAATAAATTTATAATTATTAACGTGAGGATTTTCAATTTGAAATTGTTGAGAACAAAAATTGTCCATTACACCATAATCAAAATTATTCTCATTACCAAAATCATTTAAAAAGTTATTTCCGTTTTTTTACTTTGAAAGTCATTTTAGAGTTCGAAATTGAATTGGCAAGAGTTAAACTCGAAATCATTTAAATTTTGAAGTGAATTCAAAATTTGGTTATTTTGAAATTTTTGACTTGAGTTATCGCACAGATATGAATCACACAAATCATTTATCTTTTAATCATTTTGTATAGAGAGTTCAAGTAAAGACGAAATCATTTCAACACTATTTTCAAGATTTACGGTCTAGTCATCATTTTAAAACTTTATGGTTCAAAATTCGAATTGTTTATATGGATTATATTGATTTTCACAACTATCGTAAAATTATGGTGAATATAGAAATTCAAACATTTTCAAGATTTTTTTTATAAAGGAATTTTTTTTACCAAAATGAATTTATTTTTTTAAAGGGAAATTGATTTTTTTGGATTTTTAAGTTTTTTTTATTCTTTTTTTATACTTTTTTGTTTTTGAAAAGATTTTCTACTTTTTTTTGGATTTTGGTTTTTCTAAACCAACTAACTTAATTTTTTTGGATTTTGGATTTTTGATTTTTGATTGAAAATTTTCAAAGGATTTAAAAACTAAGTTAAGAAATATTTACAATTTTTTTAGTTTTGGCTTTTGAAGTTTTTGTAAATATGCATGAACTACTGTAACTACGTGAATGCAAGGACTTGATTATAATTTTATCCTTGGTAGCTCCTAACCAAAAATTATATAATCACCTTTTTCTTAATCTAACAAGTAGCTCTTAGCTAGGTAATTGGCATGATTTATCGGTGCACTACGAATCACTATAGCAATGCAACCGAATGTTTAAGAACCTTTACAGAAACAACTAGTGTAATATTTACGAATCACCATAATATTTATAACTGATTATTGATTTGTCATAGTTTAGACACCAAGAAGATAACTTGTTCAAAGAAGACAACTTATCAATATACAATTAAGCCCTAGGTGAGCTCGTGACACCCTTAAAATGTCTAACCATTATTATTAATCATTCTAAAAAAGAAATGCAATTTGTAGGTCAAGGAAGCGGTGATGAAATCCCTCACCTTATGTGGATTTGGTATTGCCCTTAAAAAAGAAAATAAGGTGAGATGAATGCAAACTGAAAATAAACGTGATGTAACAATGCAACTATGAATATATTTTGTTTTTAATTTTTTTTTAATATATATAAATGCAAATGCAAGCAACCAACAATGTAAAGAAAATAAAAACAAGAGATGTAGACACGATATCAAAGCGTGCATAATTATTAGCATTTTTTTAAGCAGAAATTTTTTTAGCAAGCAAGTTAGCATAGCAGTTTTTTAGCACTCTAATTCTTCTGCTTTTGCAACTTGAAAAAGAGAGTTGAAAACGAACAACAAATTAAAAAAAAAAAAATTAAAACAATTTTTGTTTAAATCAATCCAATATTTAAATCAAACAAAACCCTCGTTTTTTATTATTCTTTTTAAGAGAAGATGTAAGAACAAAAAGGAAAATGGATGGAACAAAAAAAATAAAAAAAAAATTGCGAACTAAACAAAACCAACTTATTTCTCTCTGAACCACTTCAAAATAGAAAACTAAATAAAAAAAAGTTCTTTCGCAACTTCGCCAAACTAAACTAAACTAAACTAAAAAAAATTGCACATTAAACTAAAAAAAAAGAATAGAACCCACCCGGTCCAATAAGAAACGGAGACGCAAATAGAATTCGTTTTATGATTCACCTGTTCTTTACTGAAGAATGAAAGAAGAAAATAAATGAAATCGAAAATGAAAAGCAAATCGCGACGTCGAAAATAAATGAATGAATTGGGGTGATGGAGGCGATGGTTGTGGGTTCGAGGGGATTGGTTGTTTACAGGCGATCGGCAAAGGCGATATGATTTGAAGGAGGGTTTGGGTTTGGGTATTTGAAGTTTGGGTTCGGGGATGGGTTGCGGTGGTTGTTCTCGAGGAGGAGTTTTGGGTTCGATGATGGATAATTGTAGTGGTTGCTGGGTCGCTGATTTGAGGAGATGGAGATTAGTTGGAGAAGTGTGGTATTAGATGTTCGATGTGGTTGCAGAAGTGGTTAGGTGATGAGGTGTTCGATGTGGTTGCAGAAGTGGTTGCGCGATTGTCTGTAGGTGGTTGTTTGGGTTGCGGTGATGTTTGCTTGTGGAGAGGCAGAGGCGAGTGTTTGAAGGGGAGATGTGTATTATGCGATGTTTGAAGCTAGAGATGGTGGCACTAGTAGTTGGAGGTGATGAAGTGCTATAGGTTTCAGTCTTCTAATGGTTCAAACAGTGAAAAGTATGGGTTTGGTCAGAGGAATGTAGATGTATGCATTGTGTTGGTGCAGTGGTTATGGAAGTGGAGGTGGTTAAACTGAGGAGAATAGTTGGGTGGTCAGGTATGATGTACTGGATGGGAAGTAAGGCAAGGTTGAGAAGTGAAGTTTGGATGTTTGAGATGTAAGTTGTTGGTGGAAGCACTATTGATAGAGTGAAGTGAAGGGGGAGGCACTGTTGAAATGTAAGTCAGTAAGGTGGTTTGGTAGGCGAATTTTGATTTAGGTCAAGGCAGTGATTGGGGAGGGTTGTGTTGATGACTGTAACAGGATGTTGAGTTGTTTTTGGTTAAGTGCAAGCTACAGGCAAGGGGATGTATATGGGTGCATGAATGGTAGTCTGATGTGGCTCATGTGGTTGATGGGGTTGCATAGTGCAGCTTTGCTGATGACAGAGGCTGTGTACTGTATGTGGGGGTATTTGACAGAATGTATGTTTTAGGAGTATGTTGCAGATGTAGGGAGGAACAGTAGGGATTGTCAGCAATTGATGGTTATGGATGGTCAATGTGTATGTGATCAGATATGGGGATGATTGGTGGTTTTCAATGATGATGTTGGAGAGGCAAGGCGGGGTGGTGGAGTGGTATCGGTGAATGGAGTGTCTGCACTTGTAAGTGGTTTTGAAGTTGGCAGTAATGAAATATGAAAGGGGTTGAAATGGTGAGGAATGTTGAAGGATTTTTGTGACAGGAGGAATCTGCAGTGGTAGTTGTGTGAGGCAGAAAGGCAATAAGAGGCAGAGATGGAGGAGGTTTTTGCTGGTGACAAAAATTAAGTAGGCTGTGGGAATGGGATGTGGTTTTGTGGAGAATGAAAGGTGAAATAGATGGTGAAACAGTAGGAAATGGTGGCTATGTAGAAGAAGGCGGGGTAGTGAAGGAAGAGTTGATGTTTGGTGAGGAAGCTGTGTAGTTTAAAATTTTATAATGGCAGTAGAGATTGAAATGTGGAGATGTTGAGATATGCACAGAGGAATTGGCGGTGGTGGTTTGTTGTTTTGGTGGCCGAAGTGATATTGAGCTGGAGTGGCAGCAGTTGTTTCTGTTGTTGAACAGTGGTGCGCATATGCACAGAACAGTATGTGCACTGTGTAATTTCTTTTTCGTAAATGTAAACAAAAGAAAATGTAAAAGCAAACGTAAAAATGTAAAAGCAATAAACTATTTTTTTTTTTTTTGGGAATTGTGTATGCTTTTTTTAGATAGAAAAATGCAAATGGAAAAACAACAAGTAAACAAGTCAAAATAAAAGCAAAATTCAAACAACAAAAACACAACAAATTTTTTTCTTAAATGCAACGGACACGCAAAATTAACACACAGTAAAATCAGACAACAATAATTCGAATAATAGAAAATAAAATCAAATCAAATCTCCGGCAACGGTACCAAAAACTTGTTTAACCGGCCAATTTCCTATTAAATTATGAAATAGCCGAAAAAATTAAATTAAAAATTACACGCAAGCGTACGGCGTACAATTCTAGTACGTGGCGAGTACGGGTCGATCCGTATGAATTTTTTTAGATTTAAAATTTCTATTCAATTATATTAAGCCAAGAATTTAATATTGTGTTAAGCTAAAAAAATTTAAAAACTAACAAAAGCTAAAATGGATAAAAATATGAGAGTAGAGGGACATTTAGGGGCAATGTCCTTCTCAAGATCACATAAATCAACATATATGAAACTATGATCTCTCTTTTGGTCATTACTTAGTTTACTTGATATGTTTATCAATAAGTATGAAATGTTTGTGCTATTAGTTAGTCCAATATAAACTATCAAACTTTAAAATATTCACTAAACCACTTTGTAACTCTCATAAAAATGACAATGAACTTGAAAATAAAATTTATTATAAGCTTGATTTATAAACTATTGATTAGAAATATAGACCATCAAATTTTTATTTTAAAATTCACTTCATTATCATAATCATATGTAGATGAAGAAGTAATTTGTGTTTTTGTTTGTTTAAGCATAGCCTATTTGGTGTCAACATCATAGGCTATCAAATTCAGAGTTAAAACACCAAAGTTTAACTACATCAAACATTTCCATTAAACACAAAAGGAGATCAAAAATTATCAACGTGTTGAATCTACATGATTAAAAAAGCTTCACCACTCATAACTTGAAGAGGTTTAGCGTCTCATATTTGTTATCATTTCAACAAATGTAGCATTCAACATGAAATAAAAACAAGAGGAAGATGCAAGCTAAGTAAAAAAGAGAGTCAATTAAAATAAAATAAAAACAAATCTACTTGCATAAATAAAAAGATCTACACTACTAGAATAAAAAGAAATAAACAAGAAAGGAACTTGAATTAAAATTGCATCAAATAAATTACATGAAAGAAAAATGACTAAGTGACCATGAAAGAGAGGAAGAGAGCTTATAATTTATTTTTGTGCCTAAAACTAAACTAACTAAAGAGGAGGCTCAACGGAGGCTAATAGATTAATTACGTGAATATATGAGGTATTTATACAAGTTTTGAAACCGTAATCATATTTTTGAGAACCACCAAATTGCCCTTGAGAATGTGTGGCCACCAAGTTATCATTACCATGAACATAATCCACCATTACGTGTGCATGTAACTTTAATCTTCATTAGCATGTGCATTAACTCCTAATAGCAAATCATGGTAAGTGGGCAGGTGGGATCCTCCATGATACATGAGTTTGAAATATTTCCATCTTCATTTGTTTTCTAACTTTTGTGCATGCATATTTCTACGTAGACCTTTTCCATTTAAATCCAAATTCCTATAAAATAATATAAAATTGTCGAAGTAAAAATTATCAAATTAATATATGCACAAAAATGACCATTTTGCCCCAATATGAAAATGAATAAATGATAATTTGAAAATAATCTAAATTGTGGTTTAAAAATGTTAAAGCACCCTATATGATCATTTACTGAATTAAATTAGATTAAATATGGAAGTAAAAATATGCACACTTACATGCACATCAAATAATGCTTTACCTCCAATACTTCCACTCGGCCTAACTATAGTCACTCGATGGAATGCCATGCCATGATTTGACTATAATCAAAGCACAGTTTTCATATTGAAGATCCATGGTGTTTTCAAGTTGAGAGAATTGTGTAAATCAATCACATTGATATTTTCTATTTGACCTTAGTTTTATTAACCAACAAAAATCTATCGAGTGAGTGGTTTCATAGTTAACCAATAATTATCATTATGTAACCTCTAGGTCCCCCTAGCAGTTATAAGTAATACAGTGCCCGACATTTGAAGAGCATTATATACTTTGGTCTCAATGGATACATCGATATCTATTCTCGATGCATCTTACTAGGAACATTTAAAATGGTATATTTATTTTATTATGATAAATTACTCACAATTACAACACTTTGTAATTACTATTACAAAACATACCATTTACGGATTTTCTATTAAATATACTTATAATTAAATTAATTAATTAATATAACTATATTATATCAAGTATATAATAAAAAGAAAATACCTTTGATTTCAAACATACCTTCACTTTTCTTCAAGAAATGTATGAACCCATCTTTTATCTTCGAACTCAGCACCGTGCAAATCAGGATAACTGATTTGGGATCGTTGCTATCAATTGGTATTGTATCAAGTAGAGTATCCGACCAACCATCAAGGTCTGAATCTCCCGTATGGGGTTCGAGCAGGTCATCATAATTTTCCCCTATGCTTTCTTCTTGGTCGCACTAGTCCAATACATGAATCATATGTTCCTTGATTTCCTTTCCCGGGATCCGTGCTCCAACCTGGGAGCTATGGTTGCCCCAACACACAGATGAGTCTGCGGGCATTGTAAGGGCATGAGTTGTTGTGTCTACTATTCCTGCATGCTAGCAGGCTGAACCTACTCATTTTATGTTTTTATATGCTCCATTGTCTTGATTGGATCGCTTAAGGAAAAATGACCTATATCAGTCATGCTGTCTTGGCCCCTTACATGAATAGAGAATTGAATGGCTCGTGCACTTCCTTAAGTGCAATGGTTGTTGACATTTTGAATTTACTGCTTTGGGTGGTCACAACACGAATGTGAGCATTGAATGACTCTTTTGTTCTCTCGGTTGTGCCGCTGTTGAGTGTTGCTAATTATTATTGCAACATGAGGACTCTTTTCTTTGCTTGTTGGAGTGAAATGATATACCAGTCTCTGACAGCTTGCTTATTGTTGTAGAGTCACCATTTTCGTTCCTTGATCAGGAACTTCATTGTTAACCATTGATAGGCCATAATTGCATCTAGGTCTCCAATGCTAGTTTACGTTTAGGATATTATATGCGAATGGGATGTCAACCGCAATATGCGAATGGGATGTCAACCGCAACAAAATTTGCTTGAATCTTGGATGCAAGAGGTTCTTGGCCAAAAAAGACAATGTGCAACGTTGTCCCAAAAATAAACAAGGATGAAGCTGCCCTTGAAATGAAGACTCGGTGCATCTTTGTGCTAGCAAAGTTCACTGATATGACCTTGGGGTCATGATGGGCAAAACCAACTCCTATCTTATCTTCCACAGTGAAGGCGATGTCAACAATTTCTTCAACGGTCCTTTGTGCCTTTTAGACTTGAATTCGATTGAATATATCTAATTGTTGGAGGAACACTATCTCTTATACCTGGCTTCTTCTCTTCCGCCGCATTTAGCCATGTATAGGGTGCCAAAAATATACAATATGTCCCTATCGATTGTGACCACATTTTTGTCGTCTGCCCATTGGGATTGGCCAAGTAAATTAGGCTGGTTGTTGCACTATTCTACATGTTGCCTTATGTACTGTACCAACATGCCTTCGTGGATCAATCGCTTAATTTCATCTTTATGGTACCATCACTCACTAGTGGAGTGGCCATTGAACTGGTGGAATTCAAAATAAATTCCATTATCCATGGGTTCCTCCTTCCACCTAGACTATGAGGGAGTGGGCCGTTGAAACGACATGTGATCTCGAGTAGCGAGATAGGTTAATTCCATGTCATGGTTCAAAATTATGCAATTTATGTAAATAGTCTTAAAGCACGAACCATCTTCTGTATGCCACTCGCTATATTCTTACTGACCATTCCTTTGGTGAATGTTATCCCTTGGACCAGCTTTGTTAATTTTCTCACTCTCCTCATACTATTAGAGATGTCAGCCTCTCTACCCTTATTATATCATTTTCTTTTTGGAGAAAATCGATCAAAGATGATGTGGGTTTTTTTGGTCATTCCTTCCATATTCGAGACCTGTATCGCACCCTTTAACATAAGGCGATTACGATGCTACTCTTATCCACTCCCCAAGCATGGGTTAATTCTTTATTGAAACGGTTGACATATATGGAGGGACTCACTTGGGACTTATGTTATGCTACCTAACTTGCTCGCCATCATGACACTGGTCTTTGATGTGAAGAAGCAAGCTTTGAAGTCGAAACATAATTTGGCCTATGCGTGGACACTACCATGTTAGAGATGAAGGTGCCTATGGGATCCAATTCGATCAGGGTGGATGAAAAAAGAAGGCACTTGGATAGCCAGAGAGTTAGGCAGTGCAGGTTATCAAGTTAAAGGTGGTAATATGGTTAGGTAGGTCAATGCTTCCACCATACTTATCCAAGGAAGGCAAAGCATACCTCTAGTAGATGTAAGCTCTCAAGATTTCTTTAGACAGATGATCTTCAATCTCACTATCTAAAAGACCCTTGCTGCTTGTGCTTTTGGTATGCACTCTATGCATTTGCTGGTACAAAGCAGACGTTTCTTCTTCGAGACCAACTATTATTTGGTATTTTGACCTAGCTATATCTGAACTGATTAGACAAGTTAGATTCGATTATCATCCAAGCCAGTAAATCAAGAGCGATGATTGTGGGGTCCAAAAGTCAAGTACAGTTGGTATTATGAAGCCGTGATTGGATGAAATAAAGAGATATGCTATACATAATGTTCTAGATATGGAATATAATTCAATATGGAAAAGAGATCGACTTTAATCCCTCTCAATCATAAAGATTGGCCTACTTCATCCAAACAAGTGAAATTCAATGAAAAACAATCGATATCTCAAGATCCAGAAGTCTAATGCAATAAAACTTTGGGAATAAGATATGGGATCCTAGAGAGCCACCCTAGGAATCGCACCTCAAAAGGATTAAGCAAGAGGGATCGGCCCACTTGCCTCCATAGGGATTGGCTAGAATCAGGTAACATCACACTCTGCAGCAATGATCGAGCAACAACTCAATTTCTACTAATCCAATTGGTATAAAACTGTGAGGCTAAGCATATTACAACATGGTGAAGCTCCCATAAGGATCACACTCCCAAATTTCTCTAAAACAGGGATCAGCTTTGATTCCTATTTCTTGGGATTTAGGTCATGCAATCCCTCCTATGGACTCATATGGTTTTGGAAATCCTTTTACCAAATTTTCAAGTAGGTATTTCGCCATCTTCCTCTATAAATACAGACTTGATTGTTCATTTTTATGACTTTTACACTGCTTTTTTGCTTTGTAATCTATTGTAACTAAGTATTTTCATCTGTTCCCTATTGTACTCAGTTTATGAAGTGGTTAACAATCTATTCAAATTGGATGTAGACAAACAATGCAAACCACTATAAATTGTTGTCTCTTTGCTATTTTCTTAATTCTGATTGCTTTATTGTCATATTCTATCTGTTTGCATTTGCTATTCTTTATTTATTTTTCTACAAAATCGCTATTGGGTGTTTCTGCCAATTTTGGTGCAAAAATTTTAGTGCTTTCACTGAGAATGAAGATTCTTAATTCTATTTGGATCCTTTTTCTGCTATTAGATTGCATAAATCACCGGAAGAGATCCAAACTTATCTTCAAGTACTTTATCCATTCTATTTAGATTTGCAAAAGTCTAAGGAAAACTATCCACAATGGTTAAACGTAGATGGAAACGAGAACGCCAGCATTCAACAAGAAGATCATAACAATCTACTTGTAGATGTTAATGCTACTAATCCGGTTGATGTCTAGAATCCAACGGATTCCATCATAAGCGCTGATTTCCAAAATCTAATGAGAGAGCTCTTAGATAGTTGCCGATAGTTGAACCATTAGATTCAAGCCAATATCCATTCAATGAATCAACCCAAGGAGCAATAGTGGGTGAAAACTAGGAGCAAGCCAACCCCTTATTCTGCATCAGAGAGCTCTATTTCATCATACAATTATCACAGATGCAGACGTTGCACAACTGTCAGATATCATGAAGAAGCATCCGGACATTAATAGGCAATCAAACATCGGTTGCTAGGACCTAATCGGGTCTGATCCCTCCTTCAGAGGAGGAAGCATGCCGTTTCATGTTGTAGCACAAGCTAAAGCTAATGTGATTGATTTGGATGTTGGTTGTCTGGTAGATGCAGACCAGTTACCTCTTCAAAATGACGATGAAGTGAACGCATGTGATATGCATTGAGAGGATGTTGAGCAAAGAAGGTGTGGAATGTCCCGTAGACATCGATCAGACCATTCACTTAAGGTGAATCACGACTACAACTTGGCTCCAACTATCCAAATGCCGGACTTGTTGGCTATGGTTAGACAGTTAGTAAAGTAAAGCAAAGGCTTGATCGATGATGATTGGGACATCTTAAGAAGCCATACCCATTTACCAGCAATATCTATATGAGGAGCATCCAAGAATGTTCAGCATGCCATCCAAGCCTACCTGCGAGGGAAAAATCAAACCGAAGCAACACATTATGAGATGTGAATGGATGATGGATTCTGCATGAGATAATAATGCAATAAATGCAGATATTTTATTATTATTCTCTCTGGCATAGCAAAAATGTGGTTTATGAGATTAACCCCATAATCAATCTCTAGATTTGATGATTTAACAACAAAATTTATGGAACAATTCCACATGCATGCAACTTGCCCCAAGGATGTAATGTCCTTATCAAGCATGATCCAAGCTCCTGGAGAATATCTAAAGATTATTTGAAGAGATTTCATATAGCCATCATGGAAGTCGGTAATGCAAAGTATCATTCAATATTGATGGTGGTAACAAGAGAGATTGACCCAGAATCGGACTTCGTGATTGGTTAGCTAGAAAACTACCCGCAACCATGGAGCGTTTCTATGCAAAAGCAGCACAATATTTAAGGAAAGAGGTATCTAGATGCTTTAGGAAGAAGAATGTTATGGGATCGAGTGGAGAGGGAGTGCAAAGTAACATTGCAATGAAATAGTTCGGGAAGATTTTGGAAAAATTCTAGTAAATGTCCAAAATAAATCGAATCAGCAAAAGAAAGGCGGTGACAGGAACCGTAAACGAAAGGGGGATTTTGGAAGAAGAAAGTCAATGATTCCAATGTATAATACCTACACACCACTAAATACATCTCTAGAGAAAGACTATTTGACTACATGCAATACCATGTAGTATAAGAAGCCACCTCAAAATAAATCGACGGAGAAGTGGAAGCAAACTGGAAAATATTACCGGTTCAACGAATGTTATGGTCATAACATGAATGAATGTAGAAATCACTAGGATGTTACTAAAAAATGATTCAAGAAAGAAAATTACAACAATTTGTCAATGCCCTACAGGTCGTCGGGAAGGGGACATCCTACCTTAACTAAGGACAAGCACCGCATAGGGCTGAGGAGCCTATGCAGACTGGTGGAAGATTGTGATCAATACAATAGGCAAAGGACCGCATCCAGCTAATAAGTGATGGCACAAGATGGAGTATTACGCTAGCGTGATCAGGCATGTGAATTTTGAGTGTTGTTCGAGTACAAAAGAACGGGCTCCAAAAAAATAGCAGCATATAATGGCAAGTGGCATTGTATTCAGAAACAGAGATGCAGACAAGGTGGAGGCACAGACGATCCAACTAATGATCATTTCAACCATGATCGTCCCCGCCTTAATAAGGAAGATCTTGGTCGACTATGGTAGTTCCATGAATATAATTTTCAAAAGGGCTTACAATCAGATGAGGATGGAGGCTAAGGACTTGAAACCGTCTAAAGCCTACATTCATGGCTTTAACGGTGCTGCTACCAAAGCTCTCGATTATGTCAAATTTCCTATTGAGTTGGAAGAAGGTGACTGCAGGAGAGTGTGGATTTTTCCATTTATTATCTTGGATGTTGATTCTCCATACAATGATTTTCTGGGCCGACCAGTCCTAGCTGAATTCTGGGTAGCTCTTGCCCCATGGTGTTTGACTTTGAAGTTCCCAACTGATAATGGTATTAGAGTTATGCATGGTGATCAGGTGACTAGACATTCCTGCTATATGGCTTAACTGAGAGACGCTCAACGGAAGGATAAAGTAGAGAGTGTGGACTAGTCACTCCATGTACAAGCCACCAAAGATTGAAAACCATCTCCTGGGCCTTGGCTCGAGCACCACAGTCGGTCTATAAAGACATAGATCCGAGGGATGACGAGGAGGAGCCCAAAGAGACCAGGGCTGCACCGGTTGAGCTAACAATCGACATCACGGTTAGCCATAATGATCCGTCATGGGTTTCAAAGATTGGATCATAGCTCAACCCCCTCCCCCAGGATGAGAAAAGAAATTGTTGTTTTTCTCTGAGTGAATCTTGATGTATTCGCTTGGACTCATTTTGACACGTGTGTGATCTCACCTGCCATTGCAAGCCACACATTAAATATCGACCCGAGACGTATGCTGGTGAAACAAAAAAGGCATGGCATGGATCCGGAGAGATCTACCACCCTTAAAGAGAAGGCAGATAGGCTCAAAGGCAATGAGTTTATTCATGATGCCCTCTACCCTAAATGGGTATCCAATCCTGTACTTGTGAGAAAGGAAAATGGAAAGTGGTGGACATGTGTTGACTACTCAGATTTAGATGCTCGAAAGACATTTGTCCCCTTCCAAAATAGACTAGCTAGTGGACTCTACCGCAAGACATGAGTTGTTATCTTTTATGGATGCATACGCCGAATATAATCAAATCCCGATGCACATTCCCAATGAGGAGAACAACAGCTTTATTATCGGCGTTGGATTGTATTGCTATGCGGTAATGCCACTTGGATTAAAGAATGATGGAGCAACTAATCAGCGCCTAGTTAACCAAATGTTTAAAGATTAAATTAGAAAGACAATGGAGGTATACATGGATGATATGCTCATAAAGTCACGATAATCAAGTGACCACATTAGAGATTTAGCAGAAATGTTCGATGTCCTCCGGAATTACAAAATAAAGATCAATCCTCTGAAATATTATTTGGTGTTACATCGGGAATGTTCTTTAACTACATAGTTTGAGACGTTACATAAGTAGAACATTGAACCGAGTCAATCAAAATCATTTATCTCCCTCAGACAGCCATCCAGGGACGAGCATGTAGCATCCACTATTTCGAGGCCAGAAGCTAAGCGCTATAGATGTTGCAGTCATCTATAGTATTAACTTCCGGTGACCAAATACGGTAATATTAATGGTATCCATAATACTATAAGCACTTGCATATGAAATAAAATCATCACAGATTAAAACACTTTTCTGATTACATTTGAAAACAACTTTTCATATCCAAGTGACATAATCTCAATCGTTTCCCTAGGTTTAGATCAAATAATTATTATAAAATGCGCCAAGAACGACATATGAAGATGCCCCTTGGATGACAAGAGTACTAAATAGTCATAACTGACTTAATACAACACAGCGGAAATAAAAACAAAACAACTCCCAAATATAGCTAACTTTAGCCTCCTGCTCGTCTTTGGAAGCTTTATTCGCCCTTCTATAAAACCTGAAAATCCTCAACCCTCAACCCACTCAAATCAATTTGAGCACCCCAGAATTGAAGGGAAAAACATAAAATTCGAACCATACATAAATCTTGGTGTGAATAATACTATAAATCTCGATTATTTGTTAATAAGTGAGACCATGTCGCTTAGCGGAATGGGTTTTCCCTTACTAATATACTTTTAAACATATCTTTTGTAAATCTTAATCTTGCCACCAAAACTTGTTAAAACAATAAAGCAATATCATGTAAGCATGTAAATCAAGTAACAAATGGACTATCTGTCCGAACGCTATAGTTTTGTTTGGCTAACTACTAACATTTGGCTGACTTAGGCCTACCAGACAAAATAAACAAGTAATCTAACTTCTTTTAGATATCCCTTTTATGGACGGTCTCTTCCTAACTTACTTCTCCTAGGATCAACTGATCCTAATGGTTTTGCAGGCTCACCCATAATCTATCCTCACTTTATATATTCCTTTCTGTGTGCAACATCATTTTAGTCTTACCTATGACAAAGCCCTACACATTAGAATTTTGGACTAAACTGGCTAGGTGCTGGTAGCTAATGTATAGGGCACGATCCTATACCAGTCTCATTTAGTATTCTAATATCCGAGTCATTTTACTTAAGGTCATCTGCCCATAAAATTTTCCTTGAAAACATTTTCTCAAATTGATTTAAACCTTTAAATCATACTTTAAACGGGGAAAATATTCTTTATGCTTTACCCAAATCAACTTGCCATGTTAAATATACTTTACACAAAACTTGTTGATGAAGACATTTAAATCGTTGTAAGTACCCCTTTCGAAACTATTTAATGTACCCCTTTCGAAAGTAAGTATTTACTTTACTTTATAAATTTAGGCATCCGCTCATTAAAACACTATAAAATTACCTTTTGAAAATATTAGAACCTTCTATTTAAAAATTTTCGAAACCATTGAGGAACCACCCCTTCGAAACCTTTATCTTAACCATTTCGAAAGCACTAAACCGTTTACATAAAATCAAACCTTTCAAAAGCATTTGGGTCTAAGTATAACATGTGTAACAACCATTCAATACCATTTAAAACTATTTCTTTCGAAACCTTTGGGTTTTACCTTCAAAAGAACAAAGGGCCATAAAACAACTAAGTCGAAAGCACTCTTTCGAAAACAATTTCCTAAGTAGAGAAGTGAGGGTGTCAAAACCAACCCTTCAAAAGCATTGGAGAAGCGGCTTGGGTATTAAAACAAAGAATCCTTTGGAAGGCATTGCTTAGAAAGGTAAGATGCGACAGCAAGGGGTTTCGGCCCCTTCGAAAGCATTTACTTAAAAAAAAGGTGCAACCTCTTTCGAAACCATTCCTGTAAAACAATTTGACTCAGTTAGAAGCTACCAATTCGAAAACAAAAGAAAAGCAGCGCATTTTCACTTGAAAAAAAATGTAAAGCTTCGACCCCTTCAAAACTCCATGTTTTGGCTACATACCTTTCGCCTATGTCCAATTCGTCTGCTTACGCCTTGTTTGTCAAAACTTGATTGGTTACTAATTTATTTTCTAAAAGTGCTGCCAAAATTTTGAAATAACAATTTTAATTATTAACAAAATACCCCTTCTCCTTTTATAAATATATAAATCATTTAAGTCCCATACCTAAAATAATTTTATATATCTATTAAAACACTTAGGAAAAATCTATAAAGTTTCCTATAAACCATTTTTAATATGTTTTCTAACATATATTAATTTTAGACCCAAAACATACATATATTATCTGTAATTAATTTTAAACAAAGTAACCATTTTCTTTACTAGAAAATGAATATTAAATCCACCTTAATCCAGAAAATTATGAAAATTGAAACCCATCTCTAAAATATCATTTCTGATCATATACTAAAATTGCAAGGCATTTGGATTGTCATTTAGTAGGGTTTCTCATTAAACATATCATAAAATCCATATGAATTTGCATAAATCATCGACAAGCATATATGTCCAATTTAACAATAAATAAACATAGCAAAACCTTTGCAAATGAGCTAGATTTAATCTAAAACCGAAATCAATTAAAAACATGAGGTGTAGTTATTATTCACCTTAGCTTGAGATTAATGAGTTGAGATTTGATCTTGGATTAAGTTGATTAACTTCTTCCCCTTAATTTTAGCTTTATCATCTTCTTGCTTTCCTAATGGTGATCGGCCTCTTATGTGTTTTGTTTGTGAGAATGAACGTGTAAAATGAATGCATGTGAGGATTTAGGGTATAAGGATATTACTTATTTCTATATTGCCCTTACCTACTTGCCCTAACTTAATTCATTTTAATCTTCTTAGTTCATTAGTTTAAATAGGCATGGCTAGCATTCTATTAATCACAAATCTTAATCCCCTAATCATTACAGTATTTAATTTAATTTAACTAATTAAATATCCTAAATAAGGTTACTAAAAATTAGGGTCGTTACAGACTCCCCTCCTTAAAGAATTTCGTCCTCAAAATTATGATAAGGTTATCAACAAATCAATCAGAAAAGTAAAACATACCATATAAAAATCAAAATAAGCGTCTCTTATCCTGCTCTTAGGTCCTCCAAATATAATCTCTCTCATCGTCGCTCCATTGGACTTTAACTAATTTGATTGTCTTATCCTTAGCCTCTTCTCATCTCTCACGACTATATTAACTGGCTTTCCAACTATAGTCAAATTAAACTCTACTACTAATCCCCTAACACAATTGGTGCTATAGTGGTCTCTGGGTCTCTAATACACTTTCTCGGATGAGAAATATGAAATACATCATGGACTTCTGCCAAACTATTTGGTAACTCTGTCTATATATGAGTTTCCCGATCCTTTCGATAATAAGAAATTGTCCTATAAATCTCGATGCCAATTTCTCGAATCGAATTACACTTTAATCGGTGATACATTAATGAAAACATGATCTTCTACTGAGAACTCTAAGTCTTTCCGTCTCTTATTAGCATAACTCTTCTGCTTAGACTGAGCTTCTTTCATTCTAGCTCGAATCAACTCAATCTTCTCTATAGCTTCTCTAACTAAAATCGGACAAAGAACCAACCTATCCCTGGTCTCTGACCAACAAACTAGAGATTTTCATAGCCTTCCATATAAAGCTTCAAACAGTGACGTTCTATACTAGCCTTATAACTGTTGTTATACCAGAACTCAAATAAGTGTAGATGGGCTTCTCATGATCTTCAAAATCTAGCACACAAGCTTGCAACAAATCTTCTAAGACTTTGTTAACTCTTTCTGTTTGCCCATCAGTCTATGGATGGTAAGTAGTACTCATCTTGAGCTTGGTTCCTAAAATTTCCTACAGACTACTCCAAAACTCACTAGCGAATAAGGAATCTCTATCACTAACTTACTACTAGGAATTCCATGAAGTCTAACTATATTCTTCAAAAGTATCATGGCCAAAACAGTTGTCGTCCTAGTTGACTTAACTGGAATGAAATGGGCTCTCTTTGTTTACCTGTCCACTATGACCCATATACTCTCATTTTCTCCATTAGATCTTGGCAACCCGTCTATAAAATCCATGGAAATAGAATCCCATTTCCATGTAGGAATATCTAATGGTTGAGTAACCCACTTGGCTTTGGATGTTTGGCCTTTACCTATTGGCAGTTCAAACACTGCTTTACCCATAAGCTTACATCCCTCTTCATACCTTCCTAGAGGAAATTTCTATTCATGTCCTGATACATCTTAGTTCCTGTCGGATGAATAGTGAACTTCGAATGATGGTACTCCTCCAAAACATCCTTCCTAATGTCTCCCGCCTTTGGAAAACACAATCTTCCTTTCTTTCTCAACCACCCATTCTAGTCAAGACTGAAATCCTTTAAGTCATCGCTCTCCATTCCATCCCTTAACTTCCTGATCCGTTTAACTAATACTGGATCCTCCATCTGGTTAGAATTAATTCTTTCGATCATCGGCGATCAAACCTCTAAACATGATAACACTACAGGTTCTCCACTAGATTCAGCTTCAAGTCTCCACTATACTCTACATGTCGTCAATGCTTCTATAGCTTTCCACTCAGCTGTCAGTTTCCGTTAGGTGCATCTGCGAATTTATTGCCTTTCCTCGGTGTGTACTCTATACCAAAATCATAAGGAGCTAACCACTCTAGCTACCTCTGCTGTCTCATGTTCAGCTCCTATTGAGAGGACAAATACTTTAACGACTTATGGTTCATATATAACTCAAATCTCTCTCCCAAAAGGTAATGTCCCTACACTTTCAGCATAAAAATCACCCAAGCCAATTCCAAATCGTGAGTTGTGTACCTAACCTTATGCGATCTAAACTATTGAGAAGCATAGGCAATCACTTCAGGTCCTTGCATTAACACAGCTCCTTATCTAGTTCCACACGCATCTGTGTATACTACCAAATCCTGATTTCCTTTTGGAACAACTAACGTAGGTGCATTCATCAATAAGTGTTTCAGCTTCTGGAACACCTCCTCACACTTATCATTCCAGACGAGTTTCACATTCCTTCACGTCTGCTTGGTCATCGGTGCTGCTATCCGTGAAAAATACTCAATGAATCTCCAATAGTATCCAGCCAATTCAAGAAAACTCTTTATCTCAGTCGTTGTCTCGATTCTCTTTCAATTGTTCACAGTTTCGATCATAGTCAGATCTACTGACAACCCTTTCTTTGAGACTACATAACTAAGAAACCTCACTTCCTTCTTCCAGAAATGACAATTCGAAACTTTGCCCTCAAGTGATGTTGCCTCAATTTCCTTAGCACCACTCTAAAATGAACTTCATGCTCTCTTTCATCCTTAGCGTATATCAGCATATCATATATGAACACCAATATGAATCTATCCAAGTGCTTCCAGAAAATTCGGTTCATCAAATCCATAAAGAATGCCAGCGCATTAGTTAGTTCAAACGGCATTAATAACCATTCGTACGATCCATATCCAGTTCTAAACAACGTCAAAGGAATACTATCCTTTGCTACTCTAAGCCGATGGAAACCTGTTGCTAAATCCAACTAAGAAAATACCTTTACTCCACTCAACTGATCGAACAAATCGTCAATTCTTGGCAATGGATATCGATTTTTTATCGTCCTCTTATTCAAATACGATAATCGGTACACAACCTTAATGATGCGTCCGGCTTCTTGGCAAACACTATGGCTACTCCCTAAGGTGAACTGCTTGGTCTAATAAAATTCTTGCCATCCAAATCCACCAACTGCACCTTCAACTCCATCGTCTCGGTAGGTTTCATCCTGTTTGGTGATCTACTCACTGGCTCTGCTCCCGGCACCAAACCTATCCTAAACTCAATGGCT
Organism: Allium cepa; assembly: GCA_030765085.1. Taxonomy (NCBI): domain Eukaryota; kingdom Viridiplantae; phylum Streptophyta; class Magnoliopsida; order Asparagales; family Amaryllidaceae; genus Allium; species Allium cepa. The sequence continues at coordinate 518,833,282 of CM060941.1, forward strand.
CATTTCGATGGCAATCCTATAACGGGTTCAAAAACATCTGCGAATTCTCCACAATGAAAATGCGATTCAACTCATCTTCTACCTTCACAACACCCAACAAAGCATTCACCTCACAACTAGGGTTTTCTACGGTAAATACAATCCGACCACCACAGTCAGGGTGCCTAAGTGATATTTTCCTATCATGGAAAAATATCTTGCATCGTACTTACTTAACCAATCCATACCTTAAATAATTTTGAACCCTATGAAATCTAATACATGCAAACTAAAATGAAGGTATGATCTAACAATTCAACCTCTAGGTGGTCACACATCATCCCAAGTGTCGCATACCCTCCTATCGGATTTCCAACCCTTAAGGAAGTAACTAAATATGTAGGTTCTAGGTTAAGCTTATATACCAAACAAAAAGATATAAGAGAATGCGATGCATCAGTATCAAAAAGAATGCTGATTGACATACAATGAATTAGAAGCGTAACTACCAATACAGCTTTTCCCTTTTCCTCTGTTGGTAGTCTCGAGGTAGCTAGTTCCAAGGCATATACTTTGCCATTCCCATCCTTAGCTGGCTCTTTGCACTGGTTCTTATAATATCCAATTTGATTGTAGTTGAAGCATCTGATATTCTTCTTCCCGATCACCTTCTTTCCAACACCCGAGCGACATTCATTAGCAAAATTCCCTATCTTATCACACTTAAAGCATACTACCTCCGACTTTTCTTTGCAGCTCCACCCTTTTGAGCTCCTTTCTTATGGAAGAAATTTCTTTTTTGACTCTACCCCACCTGGACTTCCTTCTCCTTGTTTTTTCGATAAAAGCAAGCATCCCTTAGTGTGTCAACGCCATCTCAACAACAACATCACATGGATCCCTAACGTGCGATAACCTAGCCCTAGCAAACTCAAGCTTCAAACCTTTAATGAAATTCTCATTTCTCTTAATATTAGCATCAACTATAGCATAGCATATCTTGCTAGCTCCTCAAACCTCTTCACATACTCTAATACAGTCATATCCCCCTGCTCCAACTTAGTGAAGTTCCTGAGTATCTTAGACATAAACCTCTCCTCAAATCTCCATTTGAAATCTGCCCATGTCATTTTCTCTTCATTAAATCCAACTGTAACGTTGTTCCACCAGTATAACGCTGCTCCCTGAAGCAGTCTATAAGCAAGATTTCTCTTCTGCTCATCATTGAGCCCTAGATCAACGGAAATCCTCTTGCAATTAATTGCATCCATAGTTCCTATGAATGGATTTCCTCCCAGCCAAGCATAATCCCTACTCAGAATAGCATAGTTATTCACCACCGGAGCCTTCTGAACTCCTCCTTCAACTACTCCAGTAGCAACACCTGCATGCATCATGTCGACAAAAAACTGTTACATTGCTCCCATTTCAACCTACGAAACTCCAGCACCCATACTTCTAACTTGTGCCTGACCTGGGTTCCTTCTCGTATTTGGCCTCGCATTTTCATTTGTTGTTGCGCTTCGCCCTCCAAGGTTAGCTCTTTCGCTTCTAGCGTCCATATCTAAATTCAGGCCTCGTAAGATACAGTTGAATAGCTTAAAAGAGATAGGAGAATATGGATAAAGCATTTACTTATGTATAGCAAAAACAAATACGTTACTATAGCATTATCTCATACCCCGATCTTATCTCTAATTCCTTAGGATTATGTTTTCAAAAATCATTTTAGTTTAAAGTTTCCATAAACCTATGCTCTGATACCAAGTTGTAACATCCCCTATTTGGAGGCCCGAAGCTAAGCGCTATAGATGCTGTAGTCATCCATATTATTAACTCCTGGTGACCAAATATGGTAATGATAATGGTATTCATAATATCAAAAGCACTTAAATATGAAATAAAATCATCACGGATTAAAATACTTTTCTGATTACTTTTAAAAACAACTTTCCATATCCATGATACATAATCCCAATTGTTTCCTCGGGTTCAGATCAAATATAATTATTACAAAATACGCCAAGAGCGACATATGAAGATGCCCCCTTGGATGACTAGAGCACTAAATAGTCATAACTTACTTAATACAACACATCAGAAATAAAGCAAAACAACTCCTAAATATAGCTAACTTAATCCTCCTGCTCGTCTTCGGAAGCTTTATTCATCGACCTACTAAAATTGAAAATCCTCAACCCTCAACCCACTCAAATCAGTTTTGTCCACCCGAGAGTTTAAGGGGAAAACATAAACTTCGAGTCAGACATAAAGCCTGGTGTGAATAATACTATACATTTCGGTTATTTGATATTAAGTGACACCACGCCGCTTAGGGAACGGGTTTCCCCTCACTTATATACATTTAAAACATATCTTTTGCAAACCGTAATCCTACAACCAAAATTGGTTAAAACAATAAAACAATATTATGTAAGCATATAAATCAGTTTAGAAATGGACTATCTATCCGAGCAATATAGTTTTGTTTGGCTAACTACTAACCTTTGGCTGACTTGGGCCTACCAGACAAAATAAACATGTAATTTAACTTCTTTTAGATACCCCTCTTCTGGGACAGTCTGTTCTAACTTACTTCTCCTAGGGTTAACTGATCCTAATAGTTTTGTAGCTCACCTATAACCTATCCTCACTCTGTATATTCCTTTTTGCATGTAACATCATTTTAGTCTTACCTGGGACAAAGCGCTACACACTGGAATTTTAGACTAAATTAGTTAGGGGCTGATAGCTAATGTATAGGGTGAAACCCTATACCAGTCTCATCAGGTATTCTAGTATCTGAGTCATTTTACTTAGAATCATTTGCCCATAAAATTTTCCTTGAAAACGTTTTCTTAAATTGATTAAAACCTTTAAATCTTACCTTAAACAAGGAAAATATTCTATATGCTTTACTCAAATCTCCTTGCCATGTCATATATATTTTACACAAAACTTTATTATTAAAACATTTAAACCTTTAAAATTACACCTTCAATACCATTGAAAAGGCCCCTTTCGAAACCAAGTATCTACGTTGCTTTATAAACTTAGGCCGAAAGGCCAATACATACCATTTAAAACCATTATTAATAAACCTTTCAAAAACCTTGAAAAACCTTTCTTTCACAAGCTTTAAAACCTTAGACATCCACTTATCGAAACTCTATAAACATTACCTTTCAAAAACATTGGAACCTTTCATTTAAAACCTTTCGAAACTATTGGGGGGCCACCACTTTGAAAACTTTATCTTAAACCTTTCGAAAGCTCTAAACCCTTTTCATAAAATCAATCCTTTCGAAAGCATTTGGGTTCAAGTAAAACATGTGAAACAACATTTCAAATCTATTTAAAACTATTTCTTTTGAAACCTTTGGGTTTTACCTTCAACAGAACAAAGGACCGTAAAACAACTAAGTCAAAAGCACTCCTTCAAAAACAATTCATAAGTAATGAAGTGATTGTGTCGAAACCAACCCTTTGAAAGCATTGCAGAAGCGGCTTGGGTTTAAAAACAAAGAACCCTTCGAAGGCATTGCTTCAAAAGGTAAGATGTGGCTTCTTCGTTTTTAATTTTTCATGGTTTATTTTTGCTTTTTCTTTTAAAAACAAAAAAATATTAAAAAATATCCCAAAAACAAATTTTGTTTTGGTTTTTTTAAAGAAACACTATAGGATAAATATATGGTTTTGGTTTTTTAAAAGAAATACTATAGGATAAATATATGGTTTTGGTTTACTAAATTGAAATTTTTGAAAATTTATTTGTCTTAACAAAAATAAAAATGACGTTTGATTATAAATAACGATAGTTTAACTAGCATATAGTCATACGTGATAATTATGAATATATCCTAACCGAAAATCTTTGTTTTAAAAAGTGGTTGATTTAAAGTAAAGGATATAACATTTTTTTGTCTTAAAAGTTAAATGGTGCTAAGATGATTTTGCAAAACTCTCTCTCTTAAAAAAATAATAACATCCAAAGTATTCACTCTCATTTAAAAGTCCTCACGGTTATGCATGAGTGAATTACTTAGAATCTTTGATTATGTGCTTTCATACTCATGTAAATGTCTTCACGGTTATGCATGTATGGAACACATGTAAAAAAAGAAAAGAAAAAATAACAGACTTAATAAAAACCACCTGCGGTCAATAGGTGTATGCACGAAAGTGTGTGCACTCGCCATGCTTTGTACTCCCCTCACATTAGCCCGAAAGACAGTGCATGGGTGGCATATCTGGCCTCAGTTTACCTGAGCTAGATGTGTAATTTTTCTTACAAATAATAAGAGAGCAAGCAATTGAAATCGTAGCCCTATTTTTACTTATTTGATTTAACTTGTTATTGAAAAGAAATGAAAATACCACTTTGATAAACTTTGACAATCAACTAAGAATCCATTTCATAGTTACATTGTGTTATCAACCAAAACAACGAGTTAAACTATAGTCTATTTGTTATGATAACTAGATTTTTTTTTTAAATTTAATGAGTAAATGACTTAAATTTTCAAGATAATGACCGAAACCTATATTTAATTTATTTGTGTCTATTTAAAAGTAAACCTTTCATTTATAAATATTTCCAAAAACTTGCATTCATCTCTTTGCAAATAAATCTTGCATTTTGTAAACATTTTCATCCTGCATTTGGGTTTTGTGGGTAGTATCCACTGAAAACCCTCACGAGACAACACTCGTCCTACTGGGAACACCTAGAGATTTAATGGCTTGTTGCATACGCTCAATGCAATCGTGCTCCCTACGAAAAAGGATTTATCTTAGTTTTTCTTTATTCGAGGACGAATAAAAAGGTAAGCGTGGGGGTATTCGATGTGCACATAAATGTGCATATTTTTACCACCATATTTATTCTAATTAATTTAAATAAATGATCATATTGGGTATTTTAACTTGTTTTAACCAAATCCATATTAATTCCAAATTGTCACATATTCATCTTCATCCAAGGTCAAAATAGTCATTTTTGTGCATAAATTAACTTGAGAGAATTTAATTAGAAAATTCCATACTATTTTGTAGGAATTTGATTTCAATTACAAGTTGTTCTGTGAAGAAGATATGCATGCACAAAAGAACACAAAGGAATGAAGATGGAAATAATTCAAACTGAAGATCATGCAGGACCCCACCTACCCACCAACTTAATGTACAAATTAGAGGCTAATGCACATGCTTATGAAATAAATGGCTTCATGTACACTTAAATGATGATTAGTAGAAGCTAATGATTACTTGTCCTCCACACTACCTCAAGGGCATTTTGGGCATTCCCTAAATTATGGATTAGGGTTTCGTACATGTATAAATACACATATGTTTCATGTAATCTCTCCCTATTCCTTAGTCTCTTTTAATTTAGTTTAGGCTCAAAATAAAAGACAAGTTCTCTTTCTCTTTTCCATGGCTACTTAGCCATTTTTACTTCATGTATTTTTTCCTTTTTTCTATGCAATGTTAATTAGTGCTCTCTTTCTTTTATATGCTTCTTTTACTTATTTACTTTAATGTTAGTAGTGTAGATTTATTTTTCATGCAAGTAGAATAGTTTAAAAACTTGTTAATCGATGGAAATTCTATGGAATTAGAAAACCGTCAAAAAATTTCAAAATTAAATTTACCGCAAGCGCATGGCGTACTATTGAAGTACGTGACGAGTAAGGGTCGATCCACAGGGAATTCTGATTTTAAAAATCTATTCAATCAAATTAAACCAAAGTGGAAGAGTGTGATTAGCTAGAAAATAAGAAAAAGTCAAAAAGAAAGTGATAAAAATATGAGAGTTAAATGATAATTTAGAGATAATTCCGCTCTCTAGATCGTATAGTTCAATAATATGAAATTATGATCTCTCTTTTTTAGGTCATAAGTGAATTTAAATGATGTGTTTATCATAAGAATGGCTCATTTACGCTATTAATTAGCTCAACATAAGCCATCAAACTATAACACGACCTTTAAACCACTTATTAACTCTAATGAAAATGACAACAAAGTTGAAAATGAAATCTATTTTAAGTATGGCCTATTAACTATTAATTAGAAATATAGAACATCAAATTTGAATTTCAAATCACTTTCTTATGCCATAATCATATTTTGATGAAGAGACATTTGTGCTAGTGATTGTTTAAGCATAGCCTATTTGGTGTCAACAATATAGGCTATCAAATTCAAAACAAAAACATCAAATTAAACCACTTCAAACATTATCATTAAGCACGAAAAGAGAGCTATAATTATCAAAATGTTGAAGCTACATGATTATAGGCTTCATTACCCCTAAATTGAAGGGATTAGCCTCTCATATTTGTTATCAAAAAAAAAAATAGCTTGCAACATAAAAGAAAAAGAAAGGAAAATGAGAGCAAAGTAAAGAAACAAAACTATTCTACTTGGATGAAAAATAAATCTATACTACTAACATGAAAGTAAATAAACAAAAGAAGCATATAAAAGAAAGAGAGCACAAATTAACATTACATAGAAGAAAAAATACATGAAGTAAAAATGGCTAAGTAGCTATGGAAAAGAGAAAGAGAACTTGTCTTTTATTTTGACCTAAACTAAACTAAAAGAGATTAAGAAAGAGGGAGAGATTACTTGAAACATATGGGTATTTATACATGTATGAAACCCTAATCCATAATTTAGGGAATGCCCAAAATGCCCTTGAGGTAGTGTGGAAGCCAAGTAATCATTAGCTTCTACTAACCATCATTTAATTGTACATGAAGCCATTAATTTCATAAGCATGTGCATTAGCCTCTAATTTGTACATTAAGGTGGTGGATAGGTGGGGTCCTCTATGATCTTCACTTTGAATTATTTCCACCTTCATTCCTTTGTGTTCTTTTTGTGCATGCATATCTTCTTCATGAACATCTTGTAATTGAAATCAAATTCCTACAAAATAGTATGGAAATTTCTAATTAAAACCTCTCAAGTTAATTTATGCACAGAAATGACTATTTTTCCCTTGGATGAAGATGAATATGCGACAATTTGGAATTAATATGGATTTGGTTATAACAAGTTAAAATACCCAATGTGATCATTTATTTAAATTAATTAGAATAAACATGGTGGTAAAAATATGCACATTTACGTGCACATCGAATACCTCCACGTTTATCTTTTTATTCGTCCTCGAATAAAGAAAAACTAAGATAAATCCATTTTCGTAGGGAGCACGATTGCATTGAGCGTATGCAACAAGCTGTTAAACCTCTAGGTGTCCCCAGTAGGATGAGCGTTGTCTCGTGAGGGTTTTCAGCGGATACTACCCATAAAGTCCAAATGCAGGATGAAAATATTTACAAAATGCAAGATTTATTTGCAAAGAGATGAATGCGAGTTTGTGGAAATATTTACAAATGAAAGGTTTACTTTTAAATAGACACAAATAAGTTAAATATATGTTTCGGTCATTATCTTGAAAATTTAAGTCATTTACTCATCAAAATTTTCAACAAAAATCAAGTTATCATAACAAATAGACTATAGTTTAACTCGTTGTTTTGGTTGATAACACAGTGTAACTATGAAATGAATCCTCAGTTGATTGTCAAAGTTTATCAAAGTGGTATTTTCATTTCTTTTCAATAACAAGTTAAATCAAATAAATAAAAATAGTGTTAGGATTTCAATTGCTTGCTCTCTCATTATTTGTAAGAAAAATTACACACCTAGCTTAGGTAAACTGAGGCCAGATATACCACCCATGCACTGCCTTTCGGGCTTATGTGAGGGAATTACAAAGCATGGCGAGTGCACACACTTTCGTGCATGCATCTATTGACTGTAGGTGGTTTTTATTAAGTTTGTTTTTTTCTTTTGTTTTTTTACATGTGTTCCATACATGCATAACTATGAGGACTTTTAAATGAGTATGAAAGCATATAATCAAAGATTCTAAGAGATTCACCCATGCACAACAGTGAGGACTTTTAAATGAGAGTGAATACTTTGGATGTTTTTTTTTAGGAGAGAGAGTTTTGCAAAATCATCTTAGCACCATTTAACTTAGAAGACAAAAAAATGTTATATCCTTTACTTTAAATCAACCACTTTTTGAAACAAAGATTTTCAGTTAGGATATATTCATAATTATCATGTATGAACCTTCCTATATTCTAGTTAAACTATCGTTATTTGTAATCAAACATCATTTTTATTTTTGTGAAGACAAATAAATTTTCAAAAATTTCAATTTAGTAAACCAAAACCATATATTTATCCTATAGTGTTTCTTTAACAAAAACCAAAAGAAAATTTTTTTTGGAATTTTTTAAATTTTTTTTTGTTTTTAAAAGAAAAGGAAAAAATAAACGATGAAAATTTAAAAATGAAGATGAGTCTCCCCCCACACTTGATTTTGACTGTGTCCCCAAAGTCAACCCAAGTGGAAGGAGAAAAATAAAATAAAAACCCTATATTTACATAAAAGATTATTATTTACAAGAGAGGAGAAAGTATACAGTCAAAAAGTAAATGAAACGGTCTTCTAAAGACCGATTCATTTGTCTCGTCAAATGTGTAAGACATAGCTTAAGCACGAAAAACCAAATCGTAAAAGATTTCAAAGTTGATTGTCGATTTGGAAAAACGAATTTTGTTTTATTGAAAATCGTACGAGTTGTTTTATTTTCGATGATTTTTGGGGTTGATAAAATAATTGGTTGAAGTTCAAGTTTATTTTCACCAAATTGAAAGTCAAGTTCATCATCAACAAATTTTTCAAAATTATTGATTTCAAAATTGAAATGGTGATTTAAATCTGGGGCATTTCACTAGAAGAACAAACTTTGCATTCCAATTAGTTTATAGGACACACCTGTACGGAAATTAATTTCAAGGCCAAAGTCGGCAGAATAATTACTTTTAAGGACAAAGTCGGTGGTCCAATTACTTTCAAGGACATAATTTCATAGATTTTAGGCCTTAAAAACTAATTATTTTTCATTTTATCCTTAAAAGTAATTATTTCAGTTATGTGTCCTAGAAACTAATTACACTTGCTAAAGAGGCCCTTGCGGCTAATTTCCACTTTAAATCTTCCCCTTGAGAATTTAACAACTCATTTTCGAAAAGTCCAAAGAAATTGTGTTCATTAAATTCGAATTCCTTCGTTGGATTGTCAACAACTTCATTCAATGTAACAATTTCAAAATCCAAAGCTGTTGTGTTCAATTTTTCAGAAAAAGGAAGATCGAAATTTAAATTTGGTTCCACACCCTCAAAAGAATTGAAATCCAACTCAATTACCATATTTTTAACAACTTTGTTAAGATATTCGTTTTCAATTTCAAAAGTTGTTGTTTGAAAATCATCAAATTGGGTAAAAGATGGATTATTACTCGACTCTTCACACTTTGGAATCTGATTTTCTCGTTCACATTGTTTCATATAAGTTTCAAACAACGAATCCGTGTGATCATCGTAAATTTCATTCATTTGCTCAACAAAATTGAATTTATAGCTATTAACTTGAGGATTTTCAATTTTAAATTGTTGAGAACAAAGATTTTCAATCGTAACATGGTTAAGATTATTCCCAATGCCAAATTCGTTTGAAACATTTTTTTCATTTTCACTATGACTTTGAAACTCATTTTGAAGTTCGAAATGAATTGGCATGGGTTATTCTCGAAATCGTTTGCATTTTGGAGTGAATTCAAATTTTGAAATCCTTGAAAACTTTGACTTGAGTTATCGCAGAAATACAAATTACATAAATCATTTATCATTTGATTTTGTTGTGTAGAGATTTCAAGTAAAGACGAAATGCAATTTTCAAGATTCGAGAGTTGATCTTATTTTGAAAATTTTATGGTTCGAAATTAGAATCATTTACACAATAGTTGTTAATATATCCATATGAATTTGAAGTAAAATCATATGGACTATATTAATTTTCACAACTATTGTAAAATTCAAGTGAATATGGAAATTCGGACATTTTCAAGATTGTTTTTGGTTTTTTTTATAAAGGAAAAATAGTTACAAATAAAATTTATTTTTCAAAAGGGAAATTGATTTTTGTTTTTCTTTTTTTTTTTGGTTTTCAAATTTTTTCTTTTTTTTGAAAAGGTTTAAATTTTTTTTGAATTTTGGTTTTTTTAATTATTTTTGATTGAAAACAATTTAAATGGAAGGATTTAAAAACAAAATCAAGGAATATTTACAATTTTTGTTTTGGGTTTTGGATTTTGAAATTTCTTTCGTTTTTTTTCTAATATGCATGAACTAGTGGAAATAAATGAATGCAGGGGCCTAATTACGAATTATTTATCCTAAATTAACACAAAATTGTATATTCACACGTTGTTTTAGATAAACAAGATAGTTCTCAGCTAGGTAACGGACATGATTTATCGGTGCACCACGAATCACCGTAGAAATGCAACCCAAGGTTTAAGTACCTTCAGAGGAATAACCACTATAATATTTATAAATAGTCATTACTCTGTCGTAGCCTAGACACCAAGAAATTAAATTGTTCAAAGAAGACAATTTGTCAATATACAATTAAGTGTTATAGATTTCTAACGGTTATTATTAATTACAATTCTAAAATGAAATGCAAAGCAGAAGTTAAACGTGAATTTACAATGCAACTACGATGAAATTTGTTTTGTTTTTGTTTTTTTTTTGTAAATGCAAGCAACCAACAATGCAAATAAAAACAAAAGATAGGGCAAGCAGTTATTTTTTTGGCAAGCTAATTAAGGCAAGCACTCATCCAATCTGCTTTGACAACCTGAAAAGAAATTAAACACCAAATATATACATTATATATATAGGGATGGAAATTAAAATAAGTTAAAAAAACAAAACAAATGGAAAATAAGTTAAAAGATATTCAAACTTGTTATTCTAAACTAAAACAATTGAAAACAAAACAAATGAAGCATGACAAATACTTTTTTTTTTGGTTTTACAAAGAAAAAAACAAAACAGAAGGAAAATGGAACACAAAATTAAAATAAACAAAACGAAATAAATTAGAAGCCAACCAGGTCCATTTGTTTAGCAAACACCCAAAGTAATAAAACACTCCTGAAATCCACAATCAAAATCGAATTAACACCGCAACACAGTTAAAAAAATGAAATAATTTCACAATAACTTCGCACAAACGAATACCCACAATTAACCCAGAAAGCTATTCGAAATAATAATGAACTTCAGAAGTAACTTCGCAAGCAATTAGAAGGTTGAGGAAATGGATGCAGTGATGAGGAAGTCGCGGTTGATTTGGGTATTGAAGAAATTGGTCGCGATTTCGTTGATTGGAGTTTGGGTTTGTGGATTTGGGTTTGGAATTTTGGTGCGACGATTGTTGCTAAGATTCCAGTTCGAGGCAACTGGATTGAAGTTCGCCGTCGTTGGATGGTTTAAGTTCGAGCAGCTGTTGGTCGTGGTGGGTTTCGAAGTGACATGATGCGAGGCACAACAGTTGTAGCAATGGGTTTTGTTTGAAACAACCTAGTGATGTAGTGAGTTCGGGGTAGCGGCGACCTGATTGAGGTGATTGTGGTGATTGGGATGAAGTCGCTGGTGGCTTATTGGTTTGATATGTGCAGTTTTTTTTCCGATGGGGCAGTTCTATTGACTGTAGTAAGAAGTCTGTAGGTAGTAGGGGTGTTTGCTAGACGATGGGTGGTGTACTGTAGTTTACCGTGCTCGGTGGTGATGGTGGCACAGAGGGGAGTGATGTGGAACAGTGGAGTAGGGTATTTGTGGTGAGGAAGATGTAAGTGAGGTAGGCTTGTAGGATATGAAGTTTGTATGTGGTTGCTGTTGATATGCTGGTCGAATTGGAGGGGGAGTTGATGGTTGCAGTTTGTAGGCAATGGCAATGGCAATGTGAAGTGTATTTGTGGGTTGGAGGAGTTAGGAAGTGGTGAAATGATGTGCAGCAGTCTGGTAGTTTGTAGTTTCCTGTTGTATGAAGTGGAAGGTTGTAATGTATGTATGAAGGGGATGGACTGTGATGGTGGATTTGTGGTAGTCAGTAGTGATGACAGAAGTTTGAAAGGGCTGGTGACTAGCAGGTTGTTTGGACGACGCGGGTTGTTGTGAAGGGGAAGAGGCAGTGAACATGGGAAGTTTGTGCACAGTGCACAGCTTGCACAGAACAGTAACAGTGCCACTTTTTTTTATATAGAAAATGTAAACAAGGGCAGAAAATTAAAATGTAAATATAAAAGTGGCAATGCAATAAACTAGTTTTATTTGAAATAGTGTATGTTGCCTTCTTTTTTTTCAAATATGAAATGCAAAAGCAAAACAAATAGAAAACAACAATCACACAAACAAATGCAAGCAACAATAACACAAACACAATTTTTTTTTATTGCAAACAAACACACAAAATAAACACACAAAAATAAAAAGAAAATAATTCGAAGAGTAGAAAATCAAAATCAAAGCAACTCCTCGGCAACGGCGTCAAAAACTTGTTAATCGACGGAAATTCTATGGAAATTCGAAAATCGTCGAAAATTTTCTAATTAAAATTTACTGCAAGCGCACGACGTACTATTGAAGTACGTGACGAGTCGATCCGTAGGGAATTTTGATTTTAAAAATCTATTCAATCAAATTAAACCAAAGTTGAAGAGTGTGATTAGCTAGAAAATGAGACAAATGTCAAAAAAAGTGATAAAAATATGAGAGTTAAATGACAATTTAGAGATAATTCCGCTCTCTAGATCATATAGTTCAACAAATTATGAAATTATGATCTCTCATATTTATCATTAAAACAAAAAAGGTAGCTTGCAACATGAAAGAAAAAAAAGGAAAAAGAGAGCAAAGTAAGGAAACAAAACTATTCTACTTGCATGAAAAATAAATCCGCACTACTAACATGAAAGTAAATAAACAAAATAAGCGTATAAAAGAAAGAAGCACTAATTAACATTGCATAGAAAAAAGAAAAAAAAAACCTGCAGTAAAAATGGCTAAGTAGCCATGGAAAAGAGAAAGAGAACTTGTCTTTTATTTTGAGCCTAAACTAAATTAAAAGAGACTAAGGAAGAGGGAGAGATTACATGAAACATATGGGTATTTATACATGCATGAAACCCTAATCCATAATTTGAAGAATGCCCAAAATGCCCTTGAGGTAGTGTGGAGGCCAAGTAATCATTAGCTTCTACTAATCATCATTTAAGTTTACATGAGGCCATTAATTTCATAAGCATGTGCATTAGCATCAAATTTGTACATTAAGGTGGTGGGTAGGTGGGGTCGTCCATGATCTTCACTTTGAATTATTTCCATCTTCATTCCTTTGTGTTCTTTTTGTGTATGCATATCTTCTTCATGAAACAACTTGTAATTGAAATCAAATTCCTACAAAATAGTATGGAAATTTCTAATTAAATTTTCTCAAGTTAAATTTGAAAGTCTATATGATGGATCGTGTAGTGTATATGCATGTATATGTGACTAACTATATGATGCAACTAATATAAAATTAATCTAGTAAAATATAAACTAAGCACACTAGGATTTTATACTGGTTCAGACCTTCCGACCTGCGTCCAGTCCCGAAGCTCCCTTTCGGAATTCGACTATCAAACACCCTCACTTCGCCCGGAGGAATAGGCTGGATTACAAAAGCTATTCTTGTCAAGTATGTGTTCTATAGCACGAATACTGACTATTAAGTGCAAATGCTTCCGATATATATATCCAGTGGATATTGATTGAAGAGTTCTGTATACATGTAAGAGTGGAATACAAATATATGATTGCTAGAGATCAAGAATATATCAGAGTATAAGAGTAAAGAGCACAAGTAAGTAAGGTAAAATCTTCTCTTGGATTCTTGATGCTATTCATAGCGGTAGAGAGATTCCTTCAGTAGTTGTATCCATTAACAAGTGTTCTATGGTAGCTTCTGATGGTGATGAAGAGTTGCAGCGAAGAGAAGCGAAGGTTTCTTTTCAATTGTGACTGTTCTAATTTGAATGTCAACACCCGAGTTCAGTTTCAAACGTCTGGAATATGTCTCAGACGTCTGGCTCTATATATTTTTTTATATATAGTAGTCTTCCAGACGTCTGAGTACATTAACCAGACATTTGATTTTGTCTGGTTTGTAATCCAAAGGATTTATTCAGATGTCTGGCTAGTACACCCAGACGTCTGATTTTGTGCATGTTGCTTTTCTTGTGTTTGTGTCATTGCTCTTCTGATTCTATCGACTTGTAGCCTCTTGATACATTCTTTGAGCCTTGTTCTTGTCTCTTTAGTGATGTTACTTTAGCAATTACCTGTAAATAGAAATATATATGCATATTCGATTTCTATTGTATAGTTGTTGTCATCGAAAACATAGATTTGATTTTCTAACAATCTCCCCCTTTTTGATGATGACAACTATTCAATGTACTTATATATAAATTATAAATCTCCCCCTGAATATGTGCTTATTCTTAATGTTTTATAATCATACTTATATTTCTCCCCCTTTGGCATTATCAAAAAAGAATTGTGAAATTTTAACCAATCGGCAAAGATATCACACAAAAGGAAAATTTCATTAATAATTCGAAATTGATTACATTCATAGATTTTTCCAATTGTACAAAAGTTGAAATCCTAAAATCTATGATTCCTTTGGAGAAGCTTTGTCTTGATCATCCCCTATTTATTCTTTTTCAGAAGTGCTAGGCTTTGTAGGACATGTCAAAGCTTGTTTGAGAGGTTCGTCCTCAGAAAGTTTGGAATGTTTTGTGGGAGGAGAAGGTACCGGGGTTGGCCAATCTTCAGAAGGTGGTGTTGGACCACGAACCCGTTGGAGTACTTCTTTAGTTTTCCAATTTGACAATCGTCACATAAATTTTCTGCTTTGTAATTTATTTTAGGTAAAACTCTAACTAGCTCATATTTTGCCAATTTATTAATATTTTTAAAATTGATATGACAAAATCGTTTATGCCATAACCATGGATCTTCATGTTTGGCAGTTAAACATAAATTTGAATTTTTATTTATATTCATGTTTAATACATAAATATTTTTGTTTCTAAAACCTTCAAAAACAAGTTGTTTGTTATTATCGAAAATATTACTTCTATCTTTTTCGAAATTTATTTGAAAACATTTATCACATAATTGACTAATACTTAGTAGGTTGTATTTTAGATTTTCTACTAATAAAACATTTGTAATAATAGGAGAGTTAGAAATACCAGAGTTGTTGACTTCTCCAATGCCCACAACATATCCTTTTGAATAATCTCCAAAGGTTACCGTTCCACCATCGATGTATGTTATATTTGATAACATTTTTGAATTTTCGGTCATATGCTTGGAGCATCCACTATCTAGTATTCATTTCTCATGATTTTTTATTTTGGGTACCTGCAAAATAAAAGATGTTTTAATTGGTACTCATATACTTTGTTAGGGTCCTAATTGTTAGAAGAAGGTAGTCATACCCAAGATGGTTTTGGTACCTTTATAAATATAATTTTTATTATAGACTACATTCTCTAAGAAATTATTAATATGTTTTTGTCTAATCAAATTATTATTTGTCTTAGGAATCCAAATTTTCATATTTTTGGTATTCATATTAGACGTAGGCAAACTTTTAGTTTTTTTATAACTAAATTTTTTAGCATTATTTCCCTTTTGTTTAGAGGTATTTTTAAATCCTATTCCATTCTATTGCCTGATGGTTTTGATGTTTTGATAAGATTTTCCAAATCTTGTTTTCCTTTATTAAATTTTGACACATTATTTGTAATTTTATCTAAATTTTCTTTTAATTCTAAATTTTCAATTTTCAATATTTCAATATTGCTTTTCAAGTTGACATTTTCTTTTAACAGATTATCCTTCACTATTTTAGTGTTTTAAAAATCAATAGCAATAGCCTCACTTTCTATCAAATTAATTTTAATTTTTTCTTGAGATAATTCTAGTTCTTCTTCTAAGATATTTTTTTTTCATATTTTAACATTCCTACTTCAAGTTCTAATCTATTTATTTTGACTATATATTCTTTGTTCAATTTTTTAATTTGTCTAAATTTATCATCTAATTCCATACTAGGTTCTAATAATTCGTCATAGCTAAGTTTCGAACATACCTCATTAGTTTGTGCCATAAAACACACATTAGCTTATTCTCCGTCACTATCGCTATCACTTTCAGATGATGAAGAATCCGAGTCATCTCATGTTACTTTGAAAGCCTTCTTATTTTTGAGTTTTTCAAATTTGTTCTTCTTTTTATCATTATTGAGTTTAGGGCAATCCTTCTTTATATGTCCGTATTGATCACATTCATAACACTTGATTTGAGATGAGTTTGTTGTGTTGGACTTTCCTTCTTTTTGGAATTTGGTCATCTTTCTAAATTTCTTGAATCTGTTATAATTCATGGCAATGAAGACTATCTCTTCTTCATCTAAATCAGAGTCATCATTCTTTGTTGCTGGGAATGTTATGTTCTTCTTCTCTGAATTTAGTTCTTTTCGTGCCTGCAAATTAGCTTCATGGGACATTAAATTTCTTATCATCTCTTAAACGTTGAGAGTAGAGAGATCATTAGCTTCTTTAATAGCTAATACGTTCCTTTCCCAATCTGATGTTAAAGAGTTGAGTATTCGAGAAACTAAAACAAAATTAGTAAACTTAACTCCTAATGCCATAAGATCATGTTGGATAGTTTGAAATCAAGAATACATGTCAACAATAGTTTCATTTTGTTTCATTTTGAATGATGAGAATTGGTTTTGCAAAACTGAAATCTTAGTTTGTTTGACCTTTATTGTACCTTCGTGTGTAATTTGTAACGTATGCCAAATGTCAAATGCAGTTGTGCATAACATGACCCGTGAAAATTCATTTTTATCTAGAGAGCAAAATAAAACGTTTATAGCTTTAGCATTGTTTGATGCTAAGGTCTTTTGTGCATCGGTTCATGTGTTCATAGCAGTAGTATGTACTTTATATTTATCTTGAGTGGCTGACCAAATTTCTAGACCATTAGCTTCCATACAAATTCTCATACGTGTTGACCAATATGCATAGTTAGAGCCATCAAGAAGTGGTGGCCGTGCTGTGGGTTGTCCTTCTTGAAAAATACTTGCCATATTAAAGTGATTCAAAAACGTGTTACTGTTCTTTGATCAAACCTTGCTCTGAAACCAATTGAAAGTCTATATAATGGATCATGTAGTGTATATGCAAGTATATGTGACTAACTATATGATGCAACTAATATAAAATTAACCTATTAAAATATAAACTAAGCACATCAGGATTTTATACTGGTTCGGATCTCCTGTCCTACGTCCAGTCCCGAAGCTCCCCTTTGGAATTCGACTATCAAACACCCTCACTTCGCCTAAAGGAATAGGCTTGGTTACAAAAGCTTGTTCTTGTCAAGTGTGTGTTTTATAGCACGAATATTGGCTATTAAGTACAATTGCTTCCAATATATATATCTAGAGGATATTGATTGAAGAGTTCTGTATATATGTAAGAGTGGAATACAAATATATGATTGCTAGAGATCAAGAATATATCAGAGTATAAGAGTAAAGAGCACAAGTAAGTAAGGTAAAATCTTCTCTTGGGTTCTTGATGCTATTTATAGTGGTAGAGAGATTCCTTGAGTAGTTGTATCCATTAATAAGTGTTCTATGGTCGCTTCTGATGGTGATGAAGAGTTGCAGCGAAGAGAAGCGAAGGTGTCTTTTCAATTGTGACAGTTGTAATTTGATTGTCAACACCCGAGTTCAGTTTCAGACGTCTGGGATATGTCTCAGATGTCTGGCTCTTATGTTTTTTCTATATAGTAGCCTTTCAGACGTCTGAGTACATTAACCAGACGTCTGATTCTATTTGGTTTGTAATCCAAAGGATTTATTCAGACGTTTGGCAAGTGCACCCAGACGTTTGATCTAGTGCATGTTGCTTTTCTTGTATCTGTGTCATTGCACTTCTAATTCTATCGACTTGTAGCCTCTTGATACGTTCTTTGAGCCTTGTTCTTGTCTCTTTAGTGATGTTACTTTAGCAATTACTTGTAAATAGAAATATATATATGCATATTCGATTTCCATTGTATAATTGTTGTCATCGAACCCAAAGATTTGATTTCCTAACAAATTTATGCACAAAAATGACTATTTTGCCCTTGGATGAAGATGAATATGTGACAATTTGGAATTGATATGGATTTGGTTAAAACAAGTTAAAATACACAATATGATCGTTTATTTAAATTAATTAGAATAAATATGGTGGTAAAAATATGCACATTTACGTGCACATCATGGCTGCAAGTGGTTTCAGCCCCTACAAAAGCATTTACTTAAAACAAAAGGCTCAATCTCTTTTGAAACCATTCCTTTAAACAATTGACGCAGTCATAAGCTAACCAAGTCAAAAGAAAAAGCAAAGCAGTCGCATTTTCATTTAAAAATAAAGTAAAGCTTCAACCCCTTCAGAACCCCATATTTCGGCTCCATACCTTTCGCCTATATCCAATTCACCGCGTACAAGTCTTTGATACCATGCGTATTGGTTTCAATGGTGATGGAGGCGGGAGTACTGGGTCGAAATATAGGTGCCGAAAATGGTGAAACATGTAAAAAGCATGTTTAAACTAATTGTTAACCTTTTAAAGCAATTCTTTTCAACTAACTTGCCTTGTTTGTCAAAACATGATTGGCTACTAATTTCTTTTCTAAGAGTACTGCCAAAATTTATGAAATAACAATTTTAATTATTTGCAAAATACACCCTCTCCTTTTATAAATATATAAAACATTTAAATCTCATACCTTAAAAAAATTTATATGTCTATTAAAACACTTAGGAGAAATCTATAAATATTCCCATGTATAATTTTTTTTAATGTTTTCTTACAAATACTAATTTCAGACCCAAAACATACATATATTATCGGTAATTAATTTTACACCTATATAACCATTTTCTTCGCTATAAAATTAATATTAAATCCACATTAATCTAGAAAATTATGAAATTGGAACCCATCTCTCAAATATCATTTCTGATCATATAATAAAATTGCAAGGATTTGGATTGTCTTTTAATAGGGTTCTCATTAATACATATCATAAAATCTATATGAATTTGCATAAATCATCAACAAGCACATATATCCAATTTAACAATAAAAAACATGACAAAACCTTTGTAGGTTAGCCTGGATTTAATCTAAAATCAATTAAAAACATGAGATGTAGTTATTGTTCACCTTAACTTGAGATTAAGGAGTTGAGATTTGATCTTAGATTAAGTTAATTAACTTCTTCCCCTTGATTTTCGCTTTATCTTCTTCTTGCCTTCCGAATGGTAGCTGGCCTCTTATGTTTTTTTGTTTGTGAGAATGAACGTGTAAAATGAATGTATTTAAGGTTTTAGGATATAAGGATATTACTTATTCCTATATTGCCTTTATCAACTTAATTCATTTTAATCTTCTTAGATCATTAGTTTAAATAGGCACGGCTACTCTTCTATTAATCACAAATCTCAGTCCTTTAATCATTACATTATTTTATTTAATTTAACTATTTCAATATCCTAAATAATTGTAGGATCGATTTCACCCTAGAGGGGGGTGAATAGGGTGATGGTATAAATTATAAAAATTGATTGCGGAAGCTTATAAAATTATTTTAACACAGATCACAGATTAATAGCAGCATAGAAAAATAGCAGAATAATAAAATGCAGAAATAGAACGACACAGAATTTACCCAGCTTTCGCAAAACCCTGCCTACGTGCTGCACCCAAGGTTTCTACTAGAAATTAGATAGTCAGACGCTTACACACGTAAACTCGCGACACCCGCTATCTACTAAACCTAACTCTACGTTCAAAACCCTGCCACAACTCAGCCACTGAATTGCGAATTCTCAAACTACGCCACGTAGTTTGTCCCCTAGTCACACGACTAGAAATTTAAACGGTTTAAAAAGAAATTACAAATTTAAAAACAATTTAAAATAAAATAAAAATAAAAAACCCTATTTTTAAACTCTTATCCCTTTTATGTAAACAAGGCCGGCCCAATTGGTAATTAAGCTTAATAATAAGCCGGCCCCTTTTCTCTTTATGTCCCGATCCTTCTTCGATTTGCTCGGTCCTCTTCAATTTTTGTGAGAAGAAAATATGGCGGCTTCAATTCGATTTTTCTTAGATCTGGAATAATAGGGATTTTTCGAAGTGCCGTTACTACTTCGATCGAATCTGTGGTTGTTCGAGAGTTGCCTTGCTCGATCGATTACTCGTTGCTCTCTCTGGCTACTTCGATGAGTTCGATTCTTGCTTCCGGTAAGAATTTATGCCTTTTTTTTTTTGCTTTTATGATCTTCGTATTCGAACTCTTATGTCATTTGCCGATGATGATTGAATCATTATATAGGGTTCATAACCCTAGATTTTCGTTTGCACAAAATATATTTGATTCTGTCAATTCTGTTTAATCGGCCACTCGATTTCACTTTGATGCTGGGATGATTTCTGACCTTTTCATATGCGTATATTTTCGTTGCTTGCTTCCCACGGCTTTGATTCATTTCGTGATAACCACGGTTTCGAATTTGACTTGTTCGTTTGATTGCGACTTGTTCAAAATTGACTTTGGCACGAACTTGACATTGATAGCTTCGGTAGTACTTTCGACCTTATTTGATTTTTCCTTTGACTTTGCCCAATTTTTAATTTCGTGAATTTTCTTGTACTGCTTCGGCCTTGACTTGAGATTCTTCACTGTTTGTATTTGTGTCATCCTGGACTTGCACGGCTTCACCTTGATTTTGTTTTGACTTTGGTGAAGTGGTTATTGTCTCTGTATATTTGTTGCTTCCCTGACCTGTGCATTCCATTCTGATGTGTTCATATCTATAGTATATCCTGATGCTCCTGTGCATATTGTTGCTTGATTCTGGATGTACGAGTCTGGGTTCTTCTGCATTGTATACGTGTGTGTGTGTGTATGAACTGATGTGCATTGAGCATTGTCACTTACTGTTTGCATTAAAGTTGTATTGATCATTTGTATACACACATTCATGTATGTATATAGGTGTATGTCTGCATTCATCTTTACCACTGAAGTATTTACTGACTTGAGTCTTGTCGCGTTGGCTAGTTTGGTTCGCCTGTTTGTTATTTGAATTTTGAGACCGTGTTGTTGTTTGTCGCATACTTTTTGATGGATATTGTGCTCTTTCCAGTTGTTGCAGCTCCACTACTTTGTGTTAGCATTGCTCTGTCTTGACTCCATTGGTGTCACTGGTGTACTTGAGTCAGTGGTTTTGGTTTGGCGCAGTTGCTATGCCTTTGTGCATTTCACTGTGTTCATGCACTTGAACTACTCTCGTGTTATGTTTGTGTACTTTTCTGGTTTTGGTTTCTTGATGCAGTTTGGTCTGGTACTTTAGTCTGATTCAGTTTTCAAATAGTTTTGTTCATTTGTGATTATACTGGTCTTGTTTATATTGGACTAGTCGACACTTGATTCTTGAGTTTTGGCCATTTGCACCTGTGTTGAATCCAGTTTCACAACTCGGGTTTGACCTTGTGCTGAAGTCGATATTTTATTATGTTGCACCTGAGTTGAACCCGTCTTTTTATTTGGGTTTGACCTTGTGCTCACATGTCCCTGTAACATTATATATCGGTGTGCACGGCCTTGTGGCATGTACAGTGATACACTATGCATGTCACATTGTTCGTGTGTGATGAATTCAAATATAAATCATGACGAACAACCCAAATAACCGAGGCAAATATTATTTTCAAAAATTCATATTTTATTTTATATTGCAAAAATATTTCTTTTTCAATTTTACTGCATTAGTGAATATTTTTGCAGATTGCTCAGATGTTGGATTCTAACTGGAATGAAGTTGAAGTTAAAATACGAATTGAGTGAACAAGTGATTGTAGTAAGGTTAAATGTAAATATGAAATTGTGATGTATTTGTAATCAAAATTGTATATGTATAGTGAGAGCTTGAATTTGTACTATTCAAAATTGTAATAAATATTTGTTTGAATAAAATTTCTGTTTGAATTCAAATTCTATGTTATTTATTTTTATTCAGCAAATATTTATTTAATCTATGAAAAATAAAATAGTACATTAACAAATACATTTAAACGAATGTAAATATGTTTATTATCATCAAACAAAAATCATATAAGCGCATATTCAACAATCTCCCCCTTTTGATGATAACAAACATATATTTAAGATTTTGAATATGTTAAATGTATTTGATCATTCATATGCTCTAATTGCTCCCCCTATTTAAATGCTTCCTCTCTACACAAAGCTCCCCCTACATATATGCATACAAATAAAAATATGCAAATGAGCCTAAATGCAAATAGAAAATTATTTGACCTTTGCTTGATTGTATTTGACAAAATCTTAACTTTTCTCTCCCCCTTTTTTTATCAGCAAAAGAATGATAGTGTTAGAGAAAATAGAGATAAAGTGACCGATATTAATTCAACATTAAAACTCAATTGAATATAAATATTAAATTTCAAAAAAAAATTCAAAAAAAATCATAAATATTTTGTTAGACGCATATTCAACTTTTAGAATGATGGGAATGATGTCATCATATAAAACCATACAGTTGTGTCTATTTGTGGTATATTTATATCAGGAATTTGAATATCTACTAACCTTGCATAACCGTTAGGACTTCTAAATGAGATTAGTGGTATTCCAATTTTATTTTAAAAAAATGAATTCAAGTATCTTCTAACCACGCATAACTGTGAGGACTTTTAAATGGGATTAGAATCAACTTGTTTATTTTAAAAATCAACTTTTGATATGCGTTCCATACATGCATAACCGTGAGGACTTTTAAATGAGCATGGAAGCACATAACAAATTCCAAGTAATTCATCCATGCATAACTGTGAGGACTTTTAAATGAGAGTGAATACATTGGTATTTATTTATTATTACTATTATTTTTTAAATGTAAAATGAAAAATGAACGATTCCTGCTTAAAGTACCACATATCAACAAACTATATAGAATTTTGATGAGTGATGGTTGTTAGAAATATGATAGAGATAAAGATGGTCATGAAATTTTTACCAACAAAATGTTTTATAACTCTTGTTTAAATTTCTAAAGAAATTTACTAATTATACCGTCTCGAGTCATAATATATGATCAATATTAGCACTCATCACTCTTTTAATCACTATTCATCTTTTTGATAATCATAGGGAGTCAGATTAGTCTAAATAGTCATTTAAAATCAAATTCAAAACTAATTATGAAATCAATTTTTCAAAATGACTAATCTGAAAATGTGATCAAAAATGATTTTCTCGAGGGAGTTTTATAAGAAAATTTTCTTCTATTTGAAAATTATTTGAAATGAAAAATATGCAGATATTTTCTTTGAAAAATGATGCAGTTACTAAATGTCTCAACAAAAACCACGTTTCACTAGTAATTTTTCTATCAACTTGATTACCAGTGTAATCCGCATCTGAATTTCTTTTTCACTCAAAATTATCATTAATTGAATTCGATTGACCAAACCATGAAGTGTGCAACAAAAATTTCAAACTCAATTTTAACAGCATTTTAAATGACATTCTTTTGAAATTGAATTGAAGCCGTGTGTAAATAATCAAAAACCGTGAATATAGAGTAGCCGTATTATAACCAAATGTATTATCATCCAACAAAACACTATTTTTAGTCCAAATATATATGAAGTAATTCAAAGAATCTAGAGAATTTTATAGTGTTTTTGGCATAAGAATATAATTGACCAATTATTTTGAATAAGTCAGAGTCAAAATCATCATCTTTTCATCATCTAATTATTGGCTGCTTTAATTCAGAATATGGTGCAGATTATCACATTTAATATATCGTTCAAAATATACCATTACCTGTTTTACCTTTACGATATTTTTTGTTGTTGCCCATTGTGATTCTGTCACCTTTGTACTAGGCTAAGGAACTTTGCTTTGTCGCCCGTTGTGTTTCTGGAACAGCCAAAAAATCCAGAGAACACTGTTGTTGTTCCTTAGCCTGCCACCACACCTACACGGGAAAGGATTTATGTGACCTATTTGTTTTTATAGGTCAATGGTTGTTAGTGGCAGAAAATCTTGAAAAACAATTTTGTAAAGACCCAAAACTATTTATAATTGTTCACTTCGGCACCCAAATTTGTTTAACTTTGAGAGTTTATATATTTGTGCCTTTTGGGACCCAAATTGGTATAGTTTTCACATGTTTGGGTCTATACCAACAATTATTGTGATTGTGTCCATATTTTCTACAAATTGTGCACATTGAATTTTCTTAATTAATCTTGTTTTCAACAATTTTAGATTGATTATATCCAGTCCTTTTCTAACCGTATTAACAGTTTGCTTTTCTAATAGCATATTCAACGATTTTTCACCTTTTGAAAATTTATCTAAAGTCGTTGATAATTGTTGGACTTGCGTTTTGAGAGATTCATTTTCATTTAACAATTGTGTGCACTTTTTGATTGAATTCTCTCTTCTAGTATTTTTCATTCTCTTTTAAAATCAGAATTTCATTTTCAAGTGATTTTATATTGATTTCTGATTTTTTAATTTCTTCTTCGAATGTTGGACACTTATCACACTTAGGGATCCTACTTTGATAGGTTTTAACTAATTTGTCAAGTTGTTCATTTAATTCTATCAAAGAGTCTTTTTGTGATTCAAGTTTAGCGTATTTTTCCCTAAGTCGTTCAAAACAGCCATTCACTTCGTGGAAATAAATAAGTAATTCAGAGTGAGTAAGTTTTGATACCTCGCTTGGCTCGTCATCGTCGCTATCAGTTATATTTCCTTGAAGGCACATATCTGCTTTCTCACTCTCACTGCTAGAACTTTTATCATTCTCATCCATTTCATCCCAAGTGGCTGCAAATCTTTTCTTTTTCTGTTTCTTTCCAAAGTCGCATCGATTTCGAGGACAATTAGGCTTGATGTGTCCGGGTTGGTTGCACTTATGACTGATGATCTCCTGTTCTTCTGAGTAGTCAAGTGCTTTGCCTATTCTGCTTTTCAATTCCTGATTTCGGGCTGGATTTCCGTATTTGCGATTCCACCTTTTGAATTTCTTTATTAGTAGTGCCATCTCTGCTGCTCCATCATCATCATCGTTATCATCATCACTTTCGGTTGTTCCTTTGAGAGCTATTGATTTCTTTCGAGTATCTCCTCCTTCATGCTCTTCCTTGAATTTCATTTCTAGCTCATAAGTGGTGAGATTTCCGATGAGTTCTTCAACTTTTATTTGGTTTAGGTCTTTTGATTCTTGAATGGCAGTCACTTTGGCTTCAAAGCTTCGTGGAAGGACTCTGAGGATTTTCCGGACTATTTCCAATTCGGTGTATGTTTTTCCGAGAGCTTTTGATTTGTATACGATATTGGAAAGTCGTCCGTACATCTCTTTGACATTTTCTTCCTTCACCATTTTAAAGTTCTCATATTCGCTGCATAGCATAGCAAGGCGGGATTCTTTGACTTGAGATGTTCCTTCGTGAGTCACTTCGAGTGTGTGCCATATTTCCTGCGCAGTTAGACAATGTGAGACACGATTGAATACAATTTGATCTAATGAACAGATAATAGAATTCATAGCCTTAGCATTAATATTTGTAATTTATTCTCTAGCTCTGTCCATTGTTCCTTCGGTTTTTTAATTTCCTGATTATATACAGTTATAGTTGGAGTTCTATAACCTGTCTCAACAATATCCCAAGCGTCAATGGTTTCCAGAAAAATTTTCATCCTATTTTCCCAAAAAGCATATTCACCATTGAACATTGGTGGTCTAACTATCGACTGACCCTCTGCAAAAGCATTATTAAAAGAAGCCATTTTAAAGATTCAAATTTTTAAAACAAAAACTGATTCTTTGAAAAACAAATTTTTAAAACAAAAGTTGACTTCTATTCCTAGCTCTGATACCACTTGTAGGATCGATTTCACCCTTGAGGGGGGTGAATAGGGTGATGGTATAAATTATAAAAATTAATTGCAGAATTTTATAAAATTATTTTAACACAGATCACAGATTAATAGCAGCACCAAAAAATAGCAGAATAATAAAATAGCAGAATAATAAAATGCAGAAATAGAACGACACAGAATTTACCCAGCTTCGGCAAAACCCTGCCTACGTGCTGCCCCCAAGGTTTCTACTAGAAATTAGATAGTCAAACGCTTACACATGTAAACTCGCGACACCCGCTATTGACTAAACCTAACTCTACGCTCAAAACCCTGCCACAACTCAGCCACTGAATTGCGAATTCTCAAACTACGCCACGTAGTTTGTCCCCTAGTCACACGACTAGAAATTTAAACGGTTTAAAAAGAAATTACAAATTTAAAAACAATTTAAAATAAAATAAAAATAAAAAACCCTATTTTTAAACTCTTATCCCTTTATGTAAACAAGGCCGGCCCAATTGGTAATTAAGCTTAATAATAAGTCGGCCCCTTTTCTCTTTATGTCCCGATCCTTCTTCGATTTGCTCGGTCCTCTTCAATTTTTGTGAGAAGAAAATATGGTGGCTTCAATTCGATTTTTCTCAGATCTGGAATAATAGGGCTTTTTCGAAGTGCCGTTACTACTTCGATCGAATCTGTGGTTGTTCGAGAGTTGCCTTGCTCTATCGATTACTCGTTGCTCTCCCTGGCTACTTCGATGAGTTCGATTCTTGCTTCCGATAAGAATTTATGCCTTTTTTTGCTTTTATGATCTTCGTATTCGAACTCTTATGTCATTTGCTGATGATGATTGAATCGTTATATAGGGTTCATAACCCTAGATTTTCGTTCGCATAAAATATATTTGATTCTGTCAATTCTTTATAATCGGCCACTCGATTTCACTTTGATGCTGAGATGATTTCTGACCTTTTCGTATGCGTATATTTTCGTTGCTTGCTTCCCACGGCTTTGATTCATTTCGTGATGACCACGGTTTTGAATTTGACTTGTTCGTTTGATTGTGACTTGTTCAAAATTGACTTTGGCACGAACTTGACATTGATAGCTTCGGTAGTACTTTCGACCTTATTTGATTTTTCCTTTGACTTTGCCCAATTTTTAATTTCGTGAATTTTCTTGTACTGCTTCGGTCTTGACTTGAGATTCTTCACTGTCTGTATTTGTGTCATCCTGGACTTGCACGGCTTCACCTTGATTTTGTGTTGACTTTGGCGAAGTGGTTATTGTCTCTGTATATTTGTTGCTTCCCTGACCTGTGCATTCCATTCTCATGTGTTCATATCTATAGTATATCCTGATGCTCCTGTGCATATTGTTGCTTGATTCTGGATGTATGAGTCTGGGTTCTTCTGCATTGTATACGTGTGTGTGTGTGTGTGTCTATATATATATATATATGAACTGCTGTGCATTGAGCATTGTCTCTTACTGTTTGCATTAAAGTTGTATTGATCATTTGTATACACACATTCATGTATGTATATAGGTGTATGTCTGCATTCATCTTTACCACTGAAGTATTTACTGAGTTGAGTCTTGTTGCGTTGGCTAGTTTGGTTCGCCTGTTTGTTATTTGAATTTTGAGACTGTGTTGTTGTTTGTTGCATACTCTTTGATGGATGTTGTGCTCTTTCCAGTTGTTGCAGCTCCACTACTTTGTGTTAGCATTGCTCTGTCTTGACTCCATTGGTGTCACTGGTGCACTTGGGTCAGTGGTTTTGGTTTGGCGCAGTTGCTATGCCTTTGTGCATTTCACTGTGTTCATGCACTTGAACTACTCTCGGGTTATGTTTGTGTACTTTTATGGTTTTGGTTTCTTGATGCAGTTTGGTCTGGTATTTTAGTTCGATTCAGTTTTCAAATAGTTTTGTTCATTTGTGATTATACTGGTCTTGTTTATATTGGACTAGTCGACACTTGATTCTTGAGTTTTGGCCATTTGCACTTGTGTTGAATCCAGTTTCACAACTCGGGTTTGACCTTGTGCTGAAGTCGATATTTTATTTATGTTGCACCTGAGTTGAACCCGTCTTTTTATTTAGGTTTGACCTTGTGCTCACATGTCCCTGTAACATTATATATCGGTGTGCACGGCCTTGTGGCATGTACAGTGATACACTGTGCATGTCACATTGTTCGTGTGTGATGAATTCAAATATAAATCATGACGAACAACCAAAATAACTGAGGCAAATATTATTTTCAAAAATTCATATTTTATTTTATATTGCAAAAATATTTCTTTTTCAATTTTACTGCGTTAGTGAATATTTTTGCAGATTGCTCAGATGCTGGATTCTAACTGGAATGAAGTTGAAGTTAAAATACGAATTGAGTGAACGAGTGATGTGTAGTGAGGTTAAATGTAAATATGAAATTGTGATGTATTTGTAATCAAAATTGTATATGTATAGTGAGAGCTTGAATTTGTACTATTTAAAATTGTAATAAATATTTGTTTGGATAAAATTTCTGTTTGAATTCAAATTCTGTGTTATTTATTTTTATTCAGCAAATATTTATTTAATCTATGAAAAATAAAATAGTACATTAACAAATATATTTAAACGAATGTATGTATGTTTATTATCATCAAACAAAAATCATATAAGCGCATATTCAACAATAATATTACAAAAAATTAGGGTCGTTAGAAGGCACTAGCAAACTTTATATCAGAATTCTTGCACAGGATGATCTCCTAGAGAGCTATGGAGCCTCTACCATTTAATGGAAAATGTATACGAATAGAGCATCCAACGATCATTATTCTAGAGCCAGAATCGTGCTGGTAGCTCTAGAAGATCGATTAGTTTGCTATCCTTTGAAGATTGACTTCCCTGCAACGAACAACAAAGCTGAGTATGAAGCTCTAATTGCTGGACTCAAACTTACTAGGGAACTGGGAATAAAATCTCTTAAAATATTTTATGATTCCTAATTAGTGGTATACTAGGTCAGGGGAGATTACCAGGCTAAAGGACAATGACTCACCCCGTATCTTATACAAGTCCAAGAGTTACTAGCTGGATTTGAGTATTATGATATTATGCACATTCCTCGGGATCAAAAAAAAGGCCAACTCATTGGCATAGTTTGCTAGAACTAGGAATGCACAAGAAATGGGCTTGGTTTCAGTCAAAGTACTAGACGCTCTGAGCATAAACCAGATAGAAATCAACTGGGTGCTAGAGACGTAGCCTAAGGAGTCGTAGATGACTCTGATTAAATGCTATTTGATATAGGAAGTCCTTCCCAAATGGAGAAATGGAAGACGACAAGTCCTTTGCAAAGCTTCACGGTATATCATTACGGAAGGAGTCATGAATAGAAGGGTTTTCCGTTCCCCTGCTTTGGTTTATCGCTCATGATGAAATAAAACTACTCTTAAAGAAAGTTCATGAAAGGGAATGCGGCAATCATATTGGAGGGCAAACCCTCGTAAAAAATACTACGTTATGGGTATTATTGGCTTATTATCAATCGGGATGTTGTTGATTACACTAAGCGATGCGAAAATGCCGGATATATGCAAAAGTTCTGAGAGCTCCACCAATAAAAATCACATAAATGAATAGCCATGGCCGTTTGCCATATAGAGCATAAATATTATCGGTTCCTTACCAATCTAAAAAGGTGATGTGAAATACGCCATCATAGCAATTGATTACTTCACCAAATGGGCCGAAGCGGAATCTTTAGCCACGATCAAGACAAAGAAAGTAATTAACTTCATTGTTTAGAACATTATCTATCATTTTAGCCTTCCATGAACCATTGTAACTAATAACGAGACTCGGTTCGACAATGCTGAATTCAAAGATCTTTGTCGTCAGCTTCATATTGAAAAGAGATTTGCGGTAGTTACTCACCCTCAAGAAAATGGACAAGTTGAAGCAATGAACAAAATCTTAAAGTCCGTTTTGAATAAGCATTTGGAAAAGGCTAGAGATAAGCGGGTGGATGAATTCCCAACAGCGTTGTCGACCTACAGAATCACCCATAAGTCCGCGACTGTCCATACTTTTTCCCTTGCTTAGGGCTTCCTAGCTGTTATTCATGTTGAACTTGAAGTCTCTTCTAATCGAGTAACCTACTTAGATCTCCTCTTATAATCTCTAGACTTTGTAGATGAGAAGCGCGAAGAAGCTAATATGAACGCAGCTGCACATCGACACCTACTCGCCCGATACTACAACACCAAAGTCCAACCTAGAACCTTTAAAATCGGCGATCTTGTCTTGAAATGGATTTTTCCTATCCCGTCATGCATGAATCCTACTTAGGAAGGATCATATGTTATTAAACAGAGGCTTGGAGAAGGAACATTCAATATAATGGCTTTTTATGGTGCCATACTCTCAAAGGCATGGAATGGTGAGCATTTACGATCCTATTTCACTTAATTTATTCGTTTTCATTTAATTGTATTCAGTTTTCGAATTTTCTTTAGCATTTGATTTTACAAATATGTGATAAGATAGATTCTGTCATTTATTTCCATTTGGTAAATAAAGTTTGAAATTTCCTTCATATCTGTGATTATTGTAGCATTACATATTAGTTACGATACCCAACTAACTAATATTAACAAGTCTGAGCAAGATCCCAAAGTTTGGAGCTAGCCGATCACATAAGTTCATGATTGAACTAAACAAAATGAACTGATCTGACAACTCATTTGATGATTCTCACTCACAACCCGATGGATGGAGTACCTAACAAGGAATGGATGTGAGTTGACTGTCCAATATCCAAATTAATCCCATTGAGCGATGGGATAGACATGAATCAAAAGTGATTGTGATAGTATGTTAAACCCGGACATGGAGGCAAATCGATCAATTAAGGAAAGTACAGTCTAACCATTTTATGAAATAACTCTAAGTCTCCAGAGTGTGAACTGGAGTATAAACACAAATTGGGTGTGATCCGATCACCTACCAACTAAATCTTATCCATGTATTGCAGATATGAGTATAAAGAAATGGTGAGTGTGGTTCAACCACTCACTATTCCGTAAACTCCAACCTGAAATCAATAGAAGGAGTATAAACTTGCTAAAGAATGAGTAACTACCCACTTTTTAACTCTGCAAACCCAAGACTGGGGGCGGAGTATAATTACCCAAATCACTAAATCTGAGGGTGTAACACTAGGGCTCGAATCCAATGTTCGGTACAACTTGAGGCCACAACCACAAGGAGGCCTTGAGTAAAAACTAATGGATGATTGTCTGAATTAGTATGCAACAAATTATCTATACATTGAATGGAAAAGTAACAGCTCGACTACTCAAACAAAATTCACATAAGAGTTCAACAAAAAATAAACAACTTTTATCTACATATTAAACTTGAAATCGTAATATAAGTTTATCCAATAGCAAGGGCCATACCCGCCCAGCCACGACAAACAAAATGAAAAGCAATTATACAAACTATATACAAACTAAGCCAAATAGAAGGCTACTTCTTTATCCCCTCTCTCTTTTGGATTTTTACGAAGTGGCACCATAAGAGCCTCTATCTATCCTTCTCTTCGATCATTTACCACCCTTGGCAGGAGAGTTTTCAGAGGTTGGAGGGGATTCTTCGGGAATCGACCCGCCAGGTGGAATGACTTACAGTAAGACTAGATTTGGATAATCGATGTCCACATTAGCCGGTTCAGCTTTAGTTTTTTTCTCAATAACTCCACTCCCTCGGTGTGCTCCTTCAAGCTAAGATCATCAATGTGTTTCAAGGCACCAGCGACCACAACGTCATCTGATTCATCTCGAAGTAGCTAGTCATTGGTTTTCTCGTCATCAACTTCTCCAATAACTTGAGCATCGGGTCTACAAATGTTGGTAGCCGTTGGAATTTCAGTGAACGACGATTATTTCCACAGCGGCACCACTTCCTGGATTTTGACTGGGACCGGAAGATTTGCAGAAATAAGAAAATAAGCCTAAAACATTGGGTATGAGGAACAAAACCCCTTGAATAATGGAGAGTAAAGCAGGATACCTATGTTCGGCTAACTTTCAGTTGTCATCAGAGTGCTCTCTTCTTGAATAGGAGTCAACACCTTTGATTGTTATTGGGTATGTTAAGATCATAACCCAGATCTTGTCCCGGCCAAGTGAAATAGATTCTCTAGCTACTTGAAGTGAAGAGGGACCTTTGGGATCGGACTCTGAAGTTTTAGCGATGTTTCCTCCTTTGCCAAAGGGTGCTAAAATATCAAAGTATTGGAGCCTTGTAATAGCATGATCTAAAAGTTCATTCCATGTAGTATCTCCTATACCAATTTCTCCTTATCCAAATCATCTTCAACAAAGGCTTTCTTCTTCATTTCAATGATATATTCCCAAGCCTCAATAACCAATTCGAGGTATCCCTCTCTAAGAAAACTCAAATCACGATGGATTAGGAATTTCG
The DNA here is from genome assembly GCA_030765085.1 of Allium cepa. Lineage (NCBI taxonomy): Eukaryota > Viridiplantae > Streptophyta > Magnoliopsida > Asparagales > Amaryllidaceae > Allium > Allium cepa. The sequence goes on from CM060941.1 coordinate 518,865,793, forward strand.
CATTATATTCAACAATTAAAGGATCGAACATATCATAAATATCATTCCGACCAGCTTCTTTAGCGTCCTCCTACCATGTCTTAATTTTTCTCCAACTTCATTACAGCTAGCTTCCTTTGCTTCTTCCTTGTGGACTTCAATTTATGTGAGTTGCTCATCAAGTTTATTGTTTAGTTCCCGAGCTTCGACGGCCTCTTCACAATATCTTTAAGACAGCTTCTGAGCTTTGAATCTTTCTTCCTACTCTTTCTTAAGGAGTTCTTTGAGTTCCTCAAGATGGCAGGCTAGAGTGTTTTTCTCGTTTTGTGATGTGTCCTTCCCTAGAGCAAGCACAGTGCTGCGGTTGAGGGCAATGTCCAACTCCTTTTTTGTGAACCATTTCCAGATGACTAACCGCCTCGCATGTTTTTTTGGCACTCTTCTCTAGCACGGCTAGCTTCGTTGTCAACTCCGTGATCTCATCATCATGGTGTTTAAATATGTCTTTATGATGGATTGCCTCTAACTTATGGCAATCGATTTCATGTTGCCTCTCAGTAGAAATCTCGGAGGTTTTCTCGTCTAAATGCCAAAATGCTTCATTCTGCACAAAAACATCATTGACACACGCAAGTGAAATCACTTTAGCACTCCCTAGAGTTGTATGGATGGAAGGAAGAAACTTTAGCCCATTATTGCAGATTTTTGGAAATTAAATTCGGCTAATCTTTCTTCTGTAGAGGCCTCAGGAGCTGTAGTAGCTAAAGCTTGATCAAAAATAGCAATTTGGCATTTTCTCAAATTATGATCGCGAGGCTACTGAGAACCAAACGGACCTGAATAATGCTCAAGCGGCACAGTAGTCTAAGAAGCATGGGAAGTGGTCTAATCACCACTATGTACAGGAAGATTGGGCTGAATGTCCTGATGATATGATTGAGATTGGGACTTGTGTTTAGAGGATGAAGACTCCCTTGATCGATGACTTCTTCACCGACTGTCATCTCTTTCTCGACGCATGCCCGAGTCTGGACCACGACTAGATTCACGCTGTCTTAAGGTGCCCCTCAGGGGATCATAAGAAAGGGAATCGGACATTGCACTTGTAAATCAAACAAGAGTATATAGATGATCATTAAATAAAAGATAAATGAAAATCATACATTGTAGTGCACATGATTATGAGTGTCCTAGTGTTCCCCGACAGACCAATTACCGCGGCCTTGATCATGGTTATGATTTCCCTTTTGCTAGTGGGAGGAATCTCATCACCAGTCGTGGTGGGAAAATTAAGCCCTCCAACACTTATGCTGGGAAAGTTGTAAGTCAAGATATCATTAAGGACCACGAGACTTAAGAACCCTTCCATCGAACTTTCTAAAGGTTGAAAGGAAGACTCTTCTTCAATAGACGTGATTATGAACTTGGGCTCTTTGGCCATTTTTCTCTTATGGAGTTCATAAGTGAGCTTTTTTCCTCTTCTTGTTGGCATATGAGGTTGCGTGCTTTGTGATGGTTCAACCACAGGCACATTTCCCGGACCTGCATCAGCTTAGCCAGGCTTATTGGCTTCATCACCTCTAATTTCACCTTCTTTAACATCGTCCTTAGCCTCCTCGACTGGAGGCATGACACAGTAACCAGTGCCGCCTTCTTTTTTTGCAATATTTCTTGGGGGTGCAACACTTCCCTGAATATTGATGCTACGACCTTCTTCTAACAGCCTAAAAAGATATAACTACCCATCTTTTACTAGGGATCTAATGTTCCTGTCCTCAACTGAGGTGGTGCGGATTGCAGAAACTGCCTTGAATAACTATCACCTTTAGGTCGTGGAAGGACACCTATAAATTTTCGAAGTATTTGTTAGTTTGTGATATGGCTCAGGCTAAAGAATTTGAGAATAAATTAAAGGCCTCACTTATGTTTGTCCAACTATCGCCCTGCTAAGCCAGGCAGACACAAACATAGAACCATTCATGTTTAAAGATACCGAGCTGTTCCAAGCACCAGTCATAACTTGATAGTTGGGCGAAGGCTTAAGGAAAGTATTAGAAAGGCTCCCCGTCTCTTATTTGAAATTGTATATAAACATGATTCTTCAGGAGATGGCGGGCGGAATAGAACATCCATAAATATTAAGAATGTACCATGAAGAAAATCATAATTTTTTGGATGCAGCTAAGCAAGAACTATTCCCAGGTAATTTAGCATCTTTCGGATAAAAGAATTGAAAGGAGGCACACATTCGGCCCAGCGTATAAATTTATTGCATGCTGTATACCCCTCTAGGAGAAAATGAGCCCCTGTTATTCATCGAAGGGACTGGAACATCTCTAAACGGGATCCCGCATCTAGAGCACAACCTATGAAGAGAAGCCTTACCAATTCTGGAGGCTTGGGAATTCATTGGGTTACCCTAAAATAAAGCACCCTCTGTAGTGTCAAGGGAAAGGTTTATCTCTTCCACAGGAAGGACGGGGACATTAGAGAAGAGGTTGACCAACATGCTGAAAATCTCCAGTTGCTCATTTTGATGTTCATGGAAAAGTCTTTCGGATACAGTCACAAAACTCGACTAGACGCATGGATTATTGTGTTGTGAAGGTTGTCCAGAAAGCATTGTGGCTAAATGCCCTGAACGTTTGGAGCCCATATCAACTAAAATCGATAGATAATCAAGATTAGAAAATTTTACCTACCTTTCATGCTAAATGTAAACTTGAATGGTGGGTTGTGCAGTATGGAGATAAACAATTCAAAATTAAAAGCAAAAGTTAGCGATGAGACTTTGGATTTCGACCAGAGTGACCATCATCGCCGATCGTTTCAACTGTCACTTAGATTGATCAGTTATATAAGCTTTGGGATCGACCATCGACATATCAACGTGTGGAGTCCTTATTAAAGTCCATATTTTAAGTTTTAATTCAAGTTTTTGTCCCGACAGTTAAGTTGTTCAATTTCAAATTCAAAGTTTGATAACCAAGTCCTGTTATTCGTTATCATCGTATGTTCAAGTTCATTATGACTAGATTGGTTTTTATTGTTCATACAAGTTTATATGGATTATTTTGTTTAAGGTTTCAAGCTTGATTCAAGTGCTTGAAATTGGCTAGACCCCTATAGTCGATCCCTCTCCCAAAGCAAACAACCAATCCCTCATCACTAATATGACTGATCCCGAACTATAGCCGATCCCTATACCAAAATCAACTCGACCGATCCATTTACGCTCACCAACACCGATCCCTCCTTGCTTCTCAAATCACCATCTCATTTATGAAATTATCTGATCCCTCTCACCGATCCATATACTTGGCCATTTTTATACTTCCATCAAATTTTTGTGCCGATCCTTTAGGCAACACGTGAAATACCGATCCCTCTTCACCATACTCCACCACAACCAGTCCCACCATGCTCCACACACAACACATGACTGATCCCTCCACTTCCTTTAGGCTTTACTCTTTTCCTTCTCCTCTTATGCCATCTCGCCGAACCCAATGTTGCTACCATTCTTTTCTTCTTCAGCAAATTTAGACATTCATCCATGCAACGTAACGCAAAAATAACCATCAACTCATCATGAAAAAAAGTTAAATGCAAGAAAAACTACCTAAATGTGCAGAGTACGAGTTGCTTAGAGGGAGATGTTGGATTTCGATTTAAATCGAAGATTAAGTGTTGGTCTAAAGCAATAGAGAATAGCAGGTTTAAGGATGAAGGCAGTATTTGATTGTAAGGGAAGGGGTTAGAGTTCAAATTGGAAGAGAAGTGTTTGGAGGCGAGCTCGAAGGAAATGGGAAGGAAGGTTCAGATGTAGAAATGAACTGAAGTAAAGAATGGAAAGAGGAAATGCTAGCTTATATACAAGGCTAGAGGGATCGACTTGCTTGAGCTTCTCCTTGGAGCTGTTATTTTAAGTCCCCAACATATGAAGGGATCGGGTACAATCCCTTGACTTGGGGATCTATCTGATCCCTATATATATAAAGAAGAGAGAAAAGAGAAAATGGGAGAGAAATATGGATCAGCTAAATAAGAATTCTGATCACTATTATAAAAAAGGGGAAGGGAGATCGGCTAGAGGAATGCCATCTAGTTTTTTGAATAGTTGTTATCCTTTCATCGAATTATTTTTCAAAGTATCGTATCTCCCTTTGGTCATTATGATGCTTAGTCGATTTCCAATAATATAAATTCAGGATTATATTATGTCTGTTGCTATCTATGTCCAGTTCTATAGAGCTAGTGAGCTTTGGCTATTTGATTTTTGAAAGCCCATGAATGGGCTGATACTGTCCCCACCAAACTACTAAACATACTCCTCGAGTTACTAGAAAGTCGAAGTGGCCTTGCCCTTGCATCCAACAGTCATGTCCCTTTTGAATGGGCACGGCCTTGCTCTTGGTCAACCTACTCCGAACAGCTATCGTTATCTTGTGGGCCTTTGCGAAGCACGCCATCACTTAGAGTTAAAGACATCTTCTGTGAGTCTTGTCGCCCGCCTCTTTAATATTAACAAAGATCCTGGTCATTGCCTTGGGACCTACAACCATATTTAGATGAAGAAGAAGAGAGAAGTGGTCTTTATTGGGATTTCAGAGAAAGGTGCCACCAGTTGGAAATCTCGGTATTTCTTTGTCTTGTAGGCCGTGAATGAGGGGTTGCATTTTCGGTCATTTCGACCTTTTGGCGAGACTGTGTTTCTGACTTTTATCCCCCCTTTTCTTACATTTTCCTTTCTGATGTTCTTACAATTTGCCCGTTGTAGGGTTCCCAAAGCTGAGCAAGGCCGAGGCGATGTTAGTGGAGAGGCAAATGTTTGGCCTTCGAGGGCCCGTCGATACTGTCTGTGATTTAGACAACTTATGACTAACGAGATGCACTGAGAAGTCGGTCTACTATTGAAGGGTCAGTCCATTCGTGCTCCTATAGAAATAGAGAAAGGCGCAAAAACCAATCGAAAGAGAAAGAATAAGGAGACAGTTTTGAAGGGGCCCATAGGTAGTCGCCTCGTTTTGTCTCCTTTACACGAATCACACTTTTGCCTGGGGCCAACAAGGGGTGCACCATTTCGTACCGTTACGCTGGCCCAAGGGATGCGCAAGGCTGGACCATATGTAACAACCCCTATTTGGAGGCCCAAAACTAACAGCCATGGGTGCTATAGTCATCCATATTTATTAATTCCCGGTGACCAAATGCGATAATGTTAGATACATTGATATACCAGAAACACGTGAATATGAAAAAAAATTCAATATAAAAGAAAATTTCTCATTTCATTACAAGTAGTGTTTCTGACTCATTACATAAACCCTTATGTAAGCCACGTTCAGAGATATTACAATTTATTACAAAGTATGCCAAGAGAAATATATGAAGATGCCCCCTTGGTTGATTAGAATCTAAAGATAGGCACTAAACAACGTTCCATTACATCCAAAACATAGCAGAATCAAACAGAAGGAGAACCTGAAAATATTAACTCTCAAACTACTTGAAATTACGTGATCACCCAAGAGTGTAAAGGGAAAACATAAACTCTGAGTCAGACAAAATGTCTGATGTGAATAATAACCTACCATCTAGAACTATATTGATATCCAGTGAAACTACGCTGCTTAGTGGATGGGTTTTTTCCTCACTAGTATCTTAACCCAATTTATAATAACTATATACTATGCACCTGCATCCACAATGGTTAAGACATAACATAATAAAATATATCATGATGATATGTTAACATGCAATACTCTATATTTTCCATCCCCATTTACCCGACTATTTGTCTCAAGTTATAGTTCTTAGGGTCACTGTTAACCTATTAGTTTTCATGGGCTGACTAATAACCTGTTCCAAACTTACGGACTATCTGTTCGGTTTCATAGTTTTCATGGGATCACTAAGAACCTGTTGGTGTCTACCATTAAAATCATCTAATCATAGTTTTCATGGGATCACTATGAACCTATTGGATTCTCCAATAACATCTCTGACGTCATAGTTTTTATGCGATCATTATGAACATATTGATCTCTTCTAATGACTTATTTCAGATATAGTTTTCACGGAATCACTAAGAACCTATTGGTCCCTACCAATAAAAATTTCCATGCATAATTTTCATGGGCTTATTAAGAACCTATCTAAACCAATAATCCTTTGATCATTCTTTAGGAATCCCACATTCTGGTCTATCTCACCTCTTGGATGAAATTCTACTCACACAAGAGTTAACTCAATGCATATTCACCACCATGTCAACCTAGCTGGCTATTCTGCCCTTAGCACCCCAAAATGTAGTTATGAGTTAACTATGAAGTGAATATGTTTACAAAAGAATACATGATAACTGATCATGATAATACAAACATTTATTATTTAATTCCTTGTGATTATTTTTCTAAGGAAATATGGTTAGTACCCTTAACCCACTAACTTTAGCAAGGAAAGCTTCTTTAAAATTCCAAAGTTAAATGCCAATTTAAAAATCTTCCATATTGCCATGGGTTTTACCTTTAAAAATGAGATTGGGATTCTTATTTGAAAACTAAAGCTTTTGAATGTATCCTTTGGATCATTGTAACATCATGAGTTACCCTCCATCGCCCTCTCTTTCAAAGGCATTACTTAAAATCTTAGACCTTTTCTTTCAAAGCATTGAAACCTTCCTTTTAAAGATATTGAAACCTTCCTTTCGAAACATCTAAAGATATACCTTACGAAACACTTAATGCTTACCTTTCGAAGGCATTTAGTTTAAGTAGAATTTATGGAAGCATGGCTCCGAAACCATTTGAAAGTATCTTTTCAAAATCTTCAGGTTTAACATTAAATATAACTACTGGGTCTAAGACAACAAAAGCAAAAGCTTTGCTTTCGAAAGCAATAATCTTAAGAGGAAGAATTAGGGAAGTGGATAGCTTCAAAACCATCCTTTCAAAACCATTGCCTCCAAAACCATTTATAAAAGTGGCTAGAAGGACACTTTCAAAAACATTGGCAAGGTAGCTTCAATGTTAATAAAATGAAAGCCTTCCTTTTGAAATCATTGTTATAAGGTTATAAAGGAAAGCGGCCTTTAACCCATTCGAAAGGTATGATTGCGGCAATTAGGTATATAATGAGTTCAAAATGCGGCAACTCTTTCAAAAGCTTCTTTAAAAACAAAAATAAGAGGCAACTCTTTCGTAAGCTTCTTTGAAAACAAAAATAAGCAGCAACTCTTTAGAAAGATTCTTTTAAAAACCAAAAAAAAATGATGGATTCAAGAGCATGTAAAAGTGACTTCAACCCCTTTAAACGCATGCCTTCGACATAACCCTTCCGCCTTTCACTAATGCAATACGTATCAGTTGCTTGATACCATGTGCATTGGTTTCGAACGAGTTTGAAAGAGCTGTTAAGCATGGTGACAGAAGCAAGCAAAGGAAGTGGCAAAGCTGTAATTCATAACAAAACTGATTTTATGTCTTTTAAAGTAATTTATTTTCACCTAACTTTCCTAATTTGTCAAAATGTGATTAGTTGTCATTTCTTTACCAAAAGCCTTTTTTTGAAAAAGGCCGCCGAATTCACAATTAACAATTTAAAACCTTTTAAGCAAATAAGTCCTTCCCCTTGATAAAACATATAATTCCCTTGACTTAAATAATTTTATAACCATAGTAAAATACTTAGGAGAATTCCCCAAAAAATCATAATAATTAACCTTTAATATGCTTTAAATTTCTGACCCAAGAACATTACTTAATTGCCTTAAATAATTTAAAACCATAATTATATATTTCTTCCATTCAAAATTCATAATAAATTATCCATAGCTTGGAATATTTTGAGAATTTAAACTAGTCTCCAAAATAATGTTCTACATAACATATTCAAACATCATTGCATTTGGTAACAATTTGAACAATTTTAACCCTAAAACCAAATTATATTATCCCATATAAATTCTTATTTAAATTATAACATGACATATAATCAAAGCATATTATCATTCATCCATCCAAATGGTTTTAAACCTTAAAATTGAATTTAAACATTCAAGAAGACATAGATGAGATGGTTTAGATCATTATTCACCTTATTTGGATAAGGAACTTGAGATTTGTTCTTCACTTTAATCATCTTAGCTTGAGTCCTATCCACTTATTGATTTTGAGCTCCTCTTCTCCTAGGGTTTTGGATGCCATTGTTTCTCCGTGGTTTGTGTTATTGGTTTATGAAAATGTGAAAGAGAATGAGGTAAGGGTTTAGGGGTTATGATATATGGCTATTTCCTTTTTACCCTTGCTTTATTCGCTTAAATATTTAATTTATAAATCACATATATATTCATTTAGTTAAGGCACAACTCTATTTAGTTCTCTAATCTCAATTCCTTTGTCAATCCAATCTCCACGTTATTCTATTTAATTTATCTAATCAAATCTCCTAAATATTGCTATTTATAAATTAGCGGTATTATAGACTACCCCACTCCTTAAAGAATTTCATCCTCGAAATTCAGCAAGGACTTAATACTAAGCATAGCAATCATTAACATCTCCTAATTACCATACTAGCCTACCTAACTAGCAAATAGTTCATATGAAGTAATTATAGAACATACCCTTAAAGTAGATTAGGATAAGCATCTCTAATCCCGTTTTCTATCTCCCAAGTACAGTCCTTCTTGTTGTCGCTCAATTGAACTTTCACCAACTTGACTGTCTGGTTTCTTAATCTCTTCTCATCTCTTACCACAACCCGAATTGGTTGCCTAACAATGGTCTGATCTAATTCTACTATTAAGTAGTCTAATGTAGTCGGAGGAATAGCAGTCTCTGGATCATGCACATACTTACAAAGATGAGACACATCAAACGCATTATGGACACCTGCCAAACTGTTTGGTAACTCTACTCTATATGTGAGCATTTTGATCCTTTCTATAACTGGGAACGGTCCAACATATCTTGATGCAAGTTTCCCTGACTTTCCCAATCGTACCATACCCTTCATCGGTGATACTTTAATGAAAACACTATCCCTAACTAACAACTCTAGACCCTTATGCCTTTTATTTGTGTAACTCTTTTGCCTAGACTTAGCTTCCTTCATCCTACCTCTGATCAACTTAATCTTCTTTGTTGCCTCTCTTACTTGATCTTGACCTAAGACTATTCTGTCTCCAGTTTCCAACAAACATGCTAGTGACATGCATGGCCTTTTGTACAAAGCTTCAAAATGTGTCATTCCTATACTAGTCTGATAACTATTATTATAGGATAACTCAACTAAGTGTAGGTGATCTTCCCATGATCCACCAAAATCTAGCGCACAAGCTGTTAACAAATCCTTGAGTACCTTGTTAACTCAACTCACCTTGAGCTTGGTACCTAAAGTCCCATGTAGACTCTTCTAGAACTCGCTAGTAAATAAGGAATCTCTGTCACGTACTATATTACTTGGAATTCCATGCAGTCTAACTATGCTTTTCATAAACAATTTAGCTAAAACAGGTACTGTCCTGATTGACTTAACTGGAATGAAATAGGCATTCTTGGTCAGCCTATCCATTATGATCCATATACTTTCATTTCCTTGATTCGACCTTGGCAACCTGTCTATAAAATCCATGGATATCAAATCCCATTTCCATGCTGGTGTCTCCAAAGGTTGAAGCAATCCACTCGGCATCTGATGTTCGACCTTCACCTTTTGACAATTCACACACTGCTTTACCAACCAGCCAACATCCTTCTTCATACCTTCCTAATAGAAACTCCTCTTTATGCCTTGATATATCTTGGTTCCCTCAGGATGAATCGTAACCTTGATCAATGACACTCCCTAAGAACTTCCCTCCTTAAGTCCCCAACATTCGAAACACACAATCATCCCATCTTTCTCAACCATCCTCTCTGGTCAAGACTAAAATCTTTTAGATCATCAATCTCCAATCCAACCTCAAGCCTTTTAATCTTCTCGGCTAACATTGGATCCTCTTTCTGCTTAGATGCAATCTTTTTGATGGGTACTAGTCAAACTTCCGAGCAGGATAACATGGCGGTGCTCTGACTAGAACTAGCAATCGATCTTTACTATACACTACAAGTAGTCAAAGCCACTTTGTCCTTCCATTCTGTTAGCTTATCTAACATCACATTCTGGTGTTTTCTACAAAGTGCATTAGCTGCTTTATTTCCTTTTCCATGTGTATACTCTATACCAAAATCATAAGCTGCTAAAAACTCTAGCCGCCGTTGTTGTCCCATATTTAACTCCTTCTAAGAGAATCAATATCTTAAGGACTTATGATCTGTGTATAATTCAAATCTATCCCATAAGAGATCATGTCTCCATACTTTTAGTGCGAAGATCACCGCTACCAATTCTAGATCATGAGTAAGATATCTCACTTCATGCCGTCTAAGCTATCATGAAGCGTATGCAATAAATTTAACTTTTCGCATCAATACAGCCCCTAATCCGGTTCCACTTGCATTGGTATACAATACTATTTCTTGATTCCCATCTGGAAATACTAATACAGGCGCATTGGTTAATAAATGTTTTAACTTAAGGAATTCTTCCTTACATTTGTCAGACCAAATAAACTTCACGTCCTTCCTGGTTAGCTTAGTCAGAGGCGCTGCTATTCATGAGAAATCATTAATGAATCTCTGTAATAGCTAGCGAGTCCAAGGAAACTTCTAATCTCAGTCATCATTTTTTAGTCTCTTTCAATTGTTAACAGTCTCAATCTTATCCGAATCAACTGACAAATCCTTCTCTGAAACCACGTAACAAAGAAACTTAACTTCTTTCTTCCAAAAATGACACTTTGGAAATTTCGCTCTGCCTCAACATCTCAAGCACTACTTTAATGAACTTCCTGCTCTCTTTCATCCTTAGAGTATATTAAAATGTCATCTATGAATACCAATAAGAACCTATCCAAGTGCTATCATAAAAATTGGTTCATCAAATCTATGAAGAAAGCTGTCGCATTTGTTAACCCGAATAGCATTACTAACCACTCGTACGAACCATACCTAGTCTGAAACACCGTTAATGGAACACTATCATGTGCCACTCTTGGCTAATGGAAACCTATCGCCAAATCCAATTGGAAAAATACTCTAGCTCTACTCAGTTGATAAAATAAATCATCGATTTTTGGCAAAGGATACTTACTCTTAATCGATTTCTTGTTCAACTTATGATAATCAATACACATCCTTAATGACCCATCTGGTTTCTTCACGAATACTGCAACTGCTCACCAAGGAGAACTACTTGGCCTAATGAAATTCTTTCTTTCTAAATCCACTAGCCGCACCATTAATTCCTTCATCTCGGTAGGTGTCATCCTGCTAGGTGGTCTACATACAGATTCGGCTCTTGGCACAAGATCTATCCGAAACTTAATAGTTTGCTTCGGTGGTAGTCCTATGACTGGCTCAAAAACATCTGCAAAATCTCCTGCTACCAAAACCTGATTCAACTCTTCTTCTACTTCCATTACATTCAGCAAAGAAAAAGCACTTGAGTATAACTTCTCTATCGAGTATATAATCTGGCTATGACTATTGGGATGTTTTAGAGATATTTCCCAATCTTGGCAAAATATCCTAGCATTATATTTATCTAACTAATCCATATCCAAAATGATCCCGAAGCCTACGAAATCAAAAACATACAAATCGCATGCAAACTTATGCCCTAATAACTTAAGTTCTAACTGGTCATATGTCATTCCTAGGGTTCCATACCCTCCCATCGGATTCACAACCTTTCATCCCCAGAGTTGCATACCCTCCTATCCACGAGAAATAATTAATGAATCTTTATAAAAGTCAGCGAGCCAAGGAAACTTCTAATCTCAGTCATCGTTTTGGACTCTTCCAGTTGTTAACAGCCTCGATCTTATCGGATCAATTGACAAACCGTTCTCTAAAACCATGTGACCAAGAAAACTTTTTTTCTTTCCAAAAACGCACTTTGGAAACTTTGCTCTGCCACAGCGTCTCAAGCACTACTCTAATGAACTTCATGCTCTCTTTCATCCTTAGAGTATATTAAAATGTCATCTATGAATACCAATACGAACCTATCCAAGTGCTATCAGAAAAATTGGTTCATCAAATATATGAAGAAAGCTGTCGCATTTGTTAACCCGAATGGCATTACTAACCACTCGTACGAACCATACCTAGTCCGAAATGCCGTCAACTGAACACCATCCTCTGCCACTCTTAGCTGATGGAAATCTGTCGCCAAATCCAATTAGGAAAATACTCTAGCTCCAATCAGTTGATAAAATAAATCATCGATTTTTGGCAAAGCATATTCTTGATCTATTTCTTGTTCAACTTACGATAGTCGATACCCATCCTTAACAACATATCCGGTTTCTTCACGAACACCATGGCCGCTCCTCAAGGCTAACTACTTGGCCTAGTGAAATTCTTTCTTTCTAAATCCACTAGTTGCACATTTAATTTCTTCATCTCGGTAGGCGTTATCCTGTTTGGTGGTGTACTTATAGGTTCTACTTCTGGCACAAGATCTATCCAAAACTCAATGGTTCGCTTCGGTGGTAGTTCTGTCACGGGCTCAAAAACATCTACAAACTCTCTTGCTACCAAAACTTGATTCAACTCTTCTTCTACTTTCATTACATTCAGCAAAGCACAAGCACTTGAGTCTAACTTTCCATCGAGTATATAATTCGTCCATGACTATTGGGATGTCTTAGCGATATTTTCCAATCTTAGCAAAATATCCTAGCACTATATTTATCTAACTAATCCATACCCAAAATGATCTTAAAGCCTACAAAATCAAAAAATACAAACTGTATGCAAACTTTTTCCCTAACAACTTAAGTTCTAACTGGTCACATGTCATCTTATCGGATTTGCAACCCTTAAGGAAGTAACAAGGCATGAGGGTTTTGGACATAACTTGTTTACCAAACACTGAGATATAAATGAATGCGATGCATCGGTATCAGATAGCATCCTAATTGGTATACTATGAATCAAAAGCGTACCTTCCATCATAATCTTTCCTTTCCCAACTGCAGTTGGTCTAGAAAAAGATGGTTTCCAAAGAATAAACTTTTCTCTTGTCCACTTTGACTGGTTCTGGACATTGATTCTTGTAATGTCCAATCTAGTCATAGTTGAAGCACTTCACTCCTTTCTCATCTGCAACCTTTTTCCCTTTTCCAGTTCGACATTCATGAGCATAATGTCCTTTATTTTCGCACTTGCAGCAAGCTACACCGACCTTTTTTTTCTTGGCAGCTCCTCCTTTCTAAGTTACTTTCTTCTTAAAGAATTTCCTCTTCTTGCCCTAAGGTTCCTGGGTTCCAACCTGCTTCTCCTTCCCATTGGTAAAAAGCATCTCTTCATTCCTGATTGTTCTCTCTACTACAACTATACTTGGATCACAGAGACATGAAATAGTCGCCATGGAAATCTCTAGTATTAACCCTTGAATAAACTTCTCGTTCCTTTTAATAACGGTGTCAATGGTAGCATATCCATGTCTGGACAACTCATCAAACTCTGTAGCATACTCAATCACCGACATCTCACCTTGCACAGTCCATGATTTTTTTTACCAATACCGACTTGGAAACTTCATATAACAACCTCTCTTCAAATCTCTTCGAAACTCTACCCAAGTTAACTCTTCCTCGGAAACTCCTATGATAATACTATTCCACCAATAAATTGCTCCCTCCAACTGTCTAGAAACAAGTCTCCTCTTCTGCTCATCATCTAATCTAAGTCAGCAGAAATCCTTTTATAGTTCAATAACTAGTTTTCTACTTCGATGGAATCCTCAGTTCCCAAAAACGGCTTTCCACCAAGACTGGTATAATCCTAACTCAGCTAGGCATAGTTATTGCCAACTAGTGCCACGGGATTAGCTCCTCAAACGTTCACAGCATTACCCACAACCACTCCTATAGCTGCTCCATCTTGCATCAGGTTGACGAAAAACTGATACATCATCCCCATATCTACTGGCGGGTTTCCAGCACCTACATTTGCATTTGCGTTTAGATTAGCATTTGACTTTCGACCCCGATTCCTTATTTTAGTGGGTCGAGCATTTCCATTAGCTGTAGTGCTTCCTCTACCTACATTTCCTCTTTCGTTTCCTACCATCATATCTTTCTTTATCGTAAATTTGCATATGAGCCTTAGTAAGATAAGAAGAACGATCTAAGAGAGAGGGGAACAAACACTTATAGATTTTTTTCAAAGTAAAAGGTTCCATTATTAACTACAAGAACCATACAATACCAGGATCCGTCTCCTTAAAAAACCTTGCTATTGTGGCAAAGAAAAAGAGCACGACATCATGTATTAAACATCTCTAATATAGAAGAAACAAACCACACAAATAATAAATACAAGACCCAACTAATAATAAAAATAAATAAAAGCCCATCCCATAAGGGTAGCATACTCCACCGTTTCCAGTTAAAACGAAACAATTCGGCCCATAAGTCACACACAAACAACCTCAAAGTAAACCCTACATTGAAGCCACCTACTCACCCCGTGTCTCCAAGCTCAATACCCCGTTTAAGAAATTTACTTCTATCAGCCGCCGATACATGTCGATGATAAACTCTTTTTTGAATCTGCAGTCTGATATCTATTTCAATCAACTTGCCTCTTTTCTCCTTCGAGCACCTTTTCCATTCAAATCACCATCTTACACGTTCCATCCAGATGTGGTGGGTAGTGGTGGTCACCGCGACGTACGTCAGTTGCCGAGCTACCTTTTAGTTGCAAAAGTAGTTCGAAGACCTCGTAACCGATGTTGCAGTGAGCTTTCAACTATGGGAATTAGATACAATTTGTTCAGCAAAACTATCCAAAGATAAGTACTATACCCACATTCTATGAATAAATGGTTGTGTGTCTGGATTTGTGTGTTGCATAAGTTACAATTTCAATCAATGTCTATTCCCTATGCAAGAAGCCAGTCAGATGTTGGAAGACTATACGTGTATGCCATGTATGTTGTATAACAAAACTTTCTCGTAGTTTTGTCATACCATGTAAGTTTATATGTATCGTCCTTTTGTTCTTGAATTCTAGTTTCATTCCACACATTAGAAAACTTAAATTGTTCCTGATTGGCAATGGTCCAATAGTCTTTTGGCTGTTGAGAAGATAGTTTAACTTGCATAATATGTGACGCCGCCTCCTTGGTCTCTGGTAACAAATGCGGTAGCAACTGTCCATTTCTGACGCTGCCTCCCTGGTCTCTGGTAACATGTTTGGTTGCAACTGTCCATTTCTGACAATACAATTGACCTTGTTTTTTGCAGTATTACTAATGAAAACTCCACTCCACCCAATTAAGTCCACTAGGGATTTGTGGTTGATCCATGGATCATACCATAAATCTGTCTGCTCCCCGCTGACAATTAGTCTGGACATAATTTTAACTGCCACATCGCGCTGTCGTAAAATGTATATCATCATACCCGAAAAATTGTTGTTAACATGGATGCTCCAAAAGTTTGCATTAATCTATTTGGCTCACATTCGAGAAGACCATAAACAGTCTAATGTTAATAGCTTCCATAACAGTTTAAGTTTGGCTGTTGTATTCAAGTCGGTGAATATGCAAAGTCCAATGCCACCTTCCGATTTCGGCTTGTATAAAATATCCCATGATATTTTATGCAATTTTCCTTTCTAAAAGAAATCAGCACATATATGGTCGATTTTCCTCAATACCGAGGAAGGCAAATGATATATGAGTAACCAATACATAACCATAGGTGTTATAATTCCTTGTATAAGCTCTGCTCGGCCTGCAACTGATAATAGATTGATGTCCCAACTTTCCAATCTTGCATTGATGTTTTGTAACAAGGGAGAACAGTGAGAGGCATGCATATAGTCGAAAGATGGTGGAACCCTGAAATACTTGACAGGTAACTGCTTCTCTGATATATGTACAATATTAGTAATTTTTGTTTTCCAAATGGCTCCTTTATTGAAGAAAATCTGAGATTCAGTTTGATAGTTCAGAAACCAATAGTCTCCTCCATTTGTGTAAATATGTGGTTCATGTATGTAGCATTCAATATGGTGGCTACTAGAAAAATCATAACATTATCCACGTATAATAGATGAGAAATAGCAGGTTGGAATCCGTTTATAGGCTCTAGCAGCTTGATGTGCATACCCTCCTCCATAAATAGAGCGAAAAATTCCACTGCAATACAAAATAAATATGGTGATAAAGGGTCGCCTTGGAGCAACCCTCTATTCGATGTAATAAACCCTTCAGGCCTTCCATCTACCATTATAGGAAAAAGTTAGAGTAGCTATACACTCGTAAATTAACTGAATGAGAGATGTAAGAAACCCATAACAGTTGAGCATATGACAAACAAAATCACGATTAACCATGTCATACGCCTTTTGTAAATCGATTTTAATACACATCTTAGATTTTTTTTTCCCTTTTAGCGAAGTCCCCGACTTGTTCATGGGATAACGGAACATTTTCTCCAATGTTTCTTCCTGGAATAAATGCGGATTGATTTTCTACAATTAATGATGGGAGAAAACATTTAATTCTATTGCATATTATTTTAGAAATAATTTTATATAGGACATTAGCACATGCAATAGGACGATAGTCAGATATAGATTGTGGCTTATCTTTCTTGGAGACTAATGTAATAAATTATGATTAATCACCCATGGAAGTTTTTTTAGCATGAAAACTTCTAACACTGCATCAAAAATGTCCCAGTGCAGTTTGAAAATTTTTGATGAAAAACCGTCAGGTCCTGGACTCTTGGAATCATTGATCGAATAAAGAGCTGCTTTGGCTTCTTCTATGGTTATTGGAGCAAATAAGAATTCCCTTCCCGTGTTATTAATTTGCACTCTTGTGTCGACATGATGAAACTGAGTCTTTACATTTCCGTTAAAAAGTTTTTGGTAGTATTCAATGGCCTCATGCTTGATATTATTGAAGTCATAAATGAATTGGCCATGAAAATCTAGCAGAGCATATATTTTATTTTTGTGTTTTCTCATGGACATCTTAGCATAGAAAAATTTGGTATTGGTATCCCCCTATTATAGCTACAACACTTTACTTTGCTGCCTTAGAAATTGAATATGTAGTTGAATCTGGTCATTCAATCTCTGCCCTACCTAAACCATATTGTCATATAGTGTAGAATTGTTAGGATCTTGGTTTGATTGATAGAAAATGGTGTCGAAATCTGACTGCAGTTTGGAAATCTGATTGTCACTTGCTCTCAATTTGTTCCATACTTTCAATTCTTTTTTGAAAGCCTTCAATTTGTAAATGAGTTGTTCAAAACACGAACTCCAAGTGTCAGTAGCCAGTCCTTGTACAATGCTGCGATCATATCCTCGTGCATAACACCAATTATTCACATGTCTAAATGGAGCACTTTTTCTCCAATGGCGATGTAGGCTGAATCTGATCGATATGGGTGTACGATCGCTTAGGCTCGTCGGCAGCGCAATATTGCTCAGTTGTGGGAACATAGATAAAAATTCATAGTTGAGTAAAACTTTATCTATGTTCATTGCAATCCCCCTATGTCCAAGTATATTTGCATCCCTGTAAATGAGACTCAACCAGACCACAATTATATAAACAGTTTTTAAAGGAGTTCATAGGAGAAAGGAATTGGTAAGCCTCATTTCTTGTCCTTAATATCGAGAGCATTATTGAAATCCCCCATGGATAACCACGGAGATCTTATTGTTGAAGCGTCGACTCATAGTAGATCCCAATAATTTTGTCGTTCGAAGAAAGAATTGCTAGCATAAACGCAAGTACAATAAAATTTTAGTCCTCCTTTATTAGTTAGTTGTAAGGATATGTGTTTTTGTGAATAAGTCACAACAACATATGTCCAAACTGCCTTGACAAGGAGGACTACAATTCGCCCCTTACTACCAGATCATTATTTTGTAAGATGTCTCAAGCAGGCAGCTTGAGTTGCAAATTATGAATAGTAGTGGTAGATAATTTTTTCTCAACTAAGCTTAGTATACTAAGCTTGTGAGAATTTAGAAGCTTGAATACTCGACTGAATTTATCATCCGTATTCAGGCCTCTAATGTTCCAGGTCATCATATTCATTTACCAATCGAAGAGCTCCTTGTTGATCTTTTAGGGGGAGTGGATTTTTATGATTTGGGGTTAACAGACATTTTGCGCTTCTTTATATATTTGGGATTCTTCACAACCATGGAGGAAACATCAATTTGTGCATTATTGTGTTCACCAAGTTCTTGTATGTGTAATGCAACATCATGTATCAGATTTACTGCATTATCATAATTTTCATCTATTCCAACTTTGTCCTCTGTGCTGGCCACTATGATATCTTCATTCTTATCTACTCATAGTTGACTATCATCAATTTCTCCTTGTGTTATGTGTTGAACATGGGCATCAAGGGGTGCTTGAATGTGTGATGCAACAGCAGTAGTTAATTCATCTGCATTTTAATAGTTCTCAATAAGACCAGTAGATTTTTCCTTTAGCAGTTTCTATTTTCTCTTCTGTGTTTTTGGTAGGAGAACTCGAGGATGTATGATGATTTGCATATGGATTAGGAGCAGCGTCGAGGTCAGGCAAGGTGTTGGTGGAGTGATCTAGAATGTTTTCGGAGTCAGCAAGAACGGAATAAGGATTATGTAGGGTAACCGAGGCAGGGAGAAACCAAAGGAGGACTACTCCAACGAATCCAGGTTATTCTCATTTGTGCCTTCTGTATGATTATATGAATGTGATGTAATATTAACATTGGACTGCGCATCATTTGTAAATGTTACATTTTGTTTTGGTCGCCACTCTTTTCTTGTTTGATTACTGCAATTTTATTCTGAATTCCCAAAAGAGTTACGCATTGTATAGGGAACAATTTTATGCTCATACTCCACTGTTACTTTGTCTGTAGTGCCACTGTGTAGCTGTAAATGAATATTAGTTGGATAAGAGAACGGGACATCTACTTCTACTAGTACGCGAGCGTAGTTCAATCTATTTTCCAACGCCGTATTGGAGTCTAGTCGAATAGGATGTCCAAGAACACTCGTAATACGACTAACTCCCTCATTACTCCAATACTCCAATTTCAGATCAGTAAATCTTGCCCAAATTGTATAGTAGAAAACAATTCCTTATTGATATCAATACCCTTTTTCCACTTCTTAATAATTAGTATTCGAGATCCAACAGTGTATGGGTCAGATCTAATAATTTTAGCACAATCTTCTGAATTGTAAAACTTAATGATAATGAAGCCATTCTTCTTATTGTATAATTCATATGCACTCACATGCTTCCACGTCTTATCAACAAAAGTTTTAAAATTTGCATACACTCATATGCTTCCACGTCTTATCAACAGAAGTTCTAAAATTTGCATATACTAGTCTTCTTCCCAAAATATAAACGATGAGAGTATTATTCCATTTATGCGCAGCGGTGGCAAGGGCAGACTCTGGCATAAGACAGTAGTTGTGTCGCCGTCCGTACAGGGTAGGTAATAGGATAAATCTGTGATGTCCACTTCTTTATGAATGGAAAAATCTTTTACTGTGTCAGCCCAAGATTTTTGCCATGAATGTTTAGCAGTTACAGTTGTCCTTAGCATTGGTTCCTGGTAGGTTGTACTCCTGATCTGGGACGAAAGCAGCATGTCCGAGGCCTGTGTCGCTGCTCTGGTAGAGGGTTGCAGTGGATTTTATGGAGGGGATCGAAATCTAGCAGCTTAGGAGGAATTGCATATCATATAACCGTTCTCGCCTCTAAGTCTTCATTCACCATCGCCAATTTTTTAATTTCTACATGCAATACACACACACACAAGTAGGAGGCACAACCGTTCTCGCCTCTAAGTCTTCATTCACCATCGCCAATTTTTTAATTTCTACATGCAATACACACACACACAAGTAGGAGGCACGTGCGATGCACATGAGCATGGGGGCTGGTATTAAAAAACACGGTTTGTATGATTTTTGGGATCTTATGAAATGACTTTGACGTGTACTAATGTCTCATTTTTTGTGCATGTACATGCACATATCAACGATTTACAGAACGAGAATAAGACTGCGTTATTTTAGAAAATAATTAAACATGTAAAGAAAGTAATACTATTATATCAATATATTTAGAAAAATGTAACAAATATAAAAATTAGCGCTTTCAGTGGTTTGAAACTTGGAAAACTTGCATCATCTCTCTTTTAAAAGTAACAAAACGATATTAATGTATTAGAGAGTTTTTCTGTCCACCATACAAATTACACTTCCCATGATACTTCGTTCCTCACAAACTCGCAGTGCTTTCTTCATCACTATTTTTCCATAGCCAAAGCAAAGTATATATATTTTGTTTCTATGAGAATTTTAAATCCAACAAAAAAAGAGAAGCATAATATACATTTATAGGGAAAAAATAAGTATCCAAAATATTTCTCTTATTGGAAGGCTGTTGTTTGGGAAATAGTTGTTGGATTGAACATTTGTTTGTCCAGTTACAAAATCAATGCTACAACTTGCAATGAATGTGGATACAATCATAGGAAGAAAGCAAGTATTTATACATACAGTCATGCTTGTTGGTGTAATGACGAAGAAAGTGGGAAGCAACTGATTTCTGAAATCTCCCGAAATAAACCGTAAAAATCAACTAATATCAAACTAAAACAATTTACTGACGTGCAAGAGAGATGAAACAATGCAACAATATCATCCACTATTCCATACTTGTCATTAGGCCCCATTTGATTTTCTTTTTGAGCTAATTGCCATATTATCAAAGTAAAATCCAAACAAAACATTGAAGAGGTGCTGATTCTCAATACGGTTGTAGTTACCAAATAATGAATATGAGACTAACAGTAGAACTAAGATGGAATTAATATACTTTCCATCATTATTGTCTTTCAAAACTTTCATCTCTTGCACTATCTTTGCATGTAAATTTCGTCACTGGTACATGCGTTGATTACAAATTTAATTTGACTGTAAAAACAAAGTGAATCAATCAATCAAAACACAGTCTAGCTTTAGAGTTCCAGCCTTGAGTAGTTCACTGTCTTTATAATGCACACAGGCCTCATACCATGCACGCGGGCACTAAATACAGGCTTCAACCGTGCATGCAGTTTTGGGTAGCTCGAAGTCACATGCAAGCTTTATTATGCATGCTCGGATGCTTCAGATTATACTTGCATCAAACCCTCCCTGCATCTGTTCTGTATGAATGCACACACCAAGTCACATGCATCAACATGCATACAACAACCATGATGTAAAACAGTCACATGCAGTCACATGAAAGCTTCAATTGGATATTGTTCATCTGCATGTATAGGATTCCAACCTTTCTACTTCTCAAATGTCACATTTAACTTTGGTTGGTACTTCATTTTTTCTTTGGTACTTCTGCAGAATCATTGCACCAGTAAAATACAGTTGACAAAAGTTGGAAAAATGACGCATCTCCTTTAAAGTCATCACTATTCTTGTGTTCTTCGCAAATGTACCAATTGATCAAAATCTCAGCAGTTTGTGGTCCTGTAAAATACAGTATACGACTCAAATAAATATCATTAATGCATTGGCCTTGGAATTATGTAATATTTTCCCTACCCCTGATTGGTTCATACCATTGGCTCCTGGAGCTTTGTGCAAGTATTAAATTAGCTCATGTTGTCAATGCAGCAAACGTGCGTGTGTATGATGAAGATTAGAAGAACTGCAGATGATTCTCCTACCAATCAACAAATTAATTTCATAAGAGTATAAGTGTAAAAATAATAATAAACTAAAATTTCATAACAAATCTAAATATATGTATTTATGATAAAAAAAAATGTCAAAACCACATTTTATATCAAATATCATCGGCTGTTTATTGTGATTATATCAATACTTATCAAAAAGAGTGTACATCTGTACCTAATCAAAATAACCATTTCAAAAAATATGATTACTATTTAGTTGTTTCAATATGACAATATATACGATAATACGCAATACAAATGATGATAATCAAGCAGGTGCGAGATATATTGGGCATAATCTTAAAGTTGGTAATATGTTTATCACTCATTGAAAGTTTGCTCAACTGTACTTAAAATGCTAGGACTAATGAATTTAATTTTTCAACACAATAAATCTCTGTTATGATAAAGTGAAAGAATCAGGGGAGAAGGCAAAAATCCAAGTCAATCTGACAGCCAAAAACCCATGAGTTTATATCATTATGAATCAGACAGTGTCTTTTACTGTCTTCTATGTTTTATGCAAAACTATGAACTTATTAATGTCATATATTTGTGAAGAATAAAATGATGTAGTGCAAAAAAAAATATGGTGCATGAAGATATGCACACTTCACTATGAGAAAAAAAAAATTCTCTTAGTGTGTTTCATAAGAATTATTTCAATTTTCTAATGAAAGAAAGGACTATATACTTGTAACTGAGTAAAAGAATATTACATTAAAAAAATCTTGTACAAAGATACACACTTCATTATGGGACAAAATATTTCTCTTAGTGTGTTTTATAAAAAATATTTCAATTTTTTTAATAAAAAAGGATCAACGGTAGTTAGAAAAATGATTAGTAGCGAATAGGCAAATATTATTGTATAATGATGTAACACTATTTGTTTGAGTATAACAGATGGTAAAATAAGAAATATGAAAACTTACTGCAATGATTGCATATAATGTTCAAGCAATATATCATTTGCGTTGAACGTTGTAAGATGAAATTAATCTATTTGCTAACAAACAGAAGTAATAGTTAGAAAAAATACTGACATACATAATTTTTCTGGCCTTAAAACTCCACCTCTTTGATAATGTATAGCAAAAAGTGACCAAAGGAGCATTACAACTTTAAGAAATTTGAAAATAGAAATCTCATCCATGTTAATAATAACCATTAATATATTTAGTCGAGAGACAGATAATAATTAAAGCAAGCCATAACAACATAATGGAATAAGTGAAATAATAATTGATTAACTATCAACTTATGAGAAGTAGAAGATGAAGTACCTAGGTAGGCATCAAGATGAAGGCAAACCAAATTCATCGTGTAGTAATTACTCTGTTGAAAAATTCAAAAGGTCGGCTACACATTATAAAATTAGGTAATCAATATATTGATCTAGTTGAGCAATAATATGTCTACTTATAAGTGAATAGACGATAAATTGATAAAAATTTAAAGCACGCCGTTAAAATAGTAATTGAAGCAAACCATGACATAGTAATTATGTTATTATACACGGGTGAATATTTTTCCATTTGACATCCTCAACAATTAACCATTTTGCAACAATGACTTAATGAAATTCATGTTGAATAATAAAAGAAATACTTCTTCGGCTTAGAAGAAGCAGAAAGAAGGATAAAAGTGAGTAGATGTTACAATGAAGCAAAATTTAGTTCAACTCTTCTAAGCATATTAATTACCTTACAGAAATAAATAAAAAACCGATCCATCCTTCGTTATGCTGAATGCTCATTGATGCATGTACCTCTACAATATCTAAGGGGCATATATCATGACCAAATAAGTATTGAACTCGAAAACAATTAGTTTAAAAGAAAAATACTGCAATCATCAAAATGTAAAATACCTTTCTTCCATTGCCTCCGGTCTTGTGTGGTGGTATTTCACTATTCATTATCCCTTTCACACTTATAAGAAATCAACATAGAGGTCGTCTAAACTTTCATCCACTTAGCACCAAGAATTGTTGATCATCGCTATTCACTCATCATTCACTTTCTTATAATATGTGAAAATGATTGATGCTTCCATATGAATTCTACAGCAGGATTTTAGAGACAATTATATAGACAGATATGAAAGTACCACATTAAAAAAGGTTCCATTTACCAAATGATCCAGGTTTGATTTTCAAGTGTTCTGAATGTGAAGGTGGATGAAAAGGAGAGTAGGAAAGGAAATTCTAAAAGAAGGAATGATAAAACACATATTAATGGACCATAGTTAAAGATTAAACATTAGCAATGTTAAAATAAAGTACCTACGCAGGTTGAACCGAACCTCCTAAAAGAAAAAGGCATAAGATGTTCATTCTTAGTGCTTAGGTACACCTAGTACCAAAATCAGTATAAAAATTAATAAATAAATCAAAGATCAAATATGTACAATCGAGAATAATTAAGGATAATAGCAAACAAAGAGCAACGGGTAAACAGTTTTATCTGAAGGTTGTATAAATAATATTTCAATTAGCAGTAGTTTAAAGTTGAGGTAAATCAACCAAGCGTCTCAACCATGATTCAACCAATGAAACACAACTATGATAAATTTTGTAGAAGTTTTTGAAGTAAAATCTAGTACAACGTAGAAAATAGTGGAATTTTAATTGAAAATATATGAAGAAACAATATCTATTTGTCATCCTTCAATTCTGCACCAATTTGAACAAAGCCGGCTTTCTTCCAATCCATCATTGTCAATCGTCGCTTCTTGTTCATCAATTGATTATTGGAGCTTCACTCAAAACTTAACCGAAGCCCTAGAATTTTATTAAAAACTGTAAAAGAATAAAATTATGATTTTATTCACAAACAAATTAGGATTTAATCAAATTTAGAGGATAACCATCGGAGGTGGGGAAGCATACATAATCGACGAAGATGGATTGAGAAAAATGAGAAGAGATGCGTGATTGTGGTAAAAGAAGAACCGTTGCAGAACGTGGGAAGATGAAATGACGGTCATATCCTTACTTCGCTTTAATTTGATCAAATTCAGTTTCCTTTTTTTCAAGGCTCGTGTTGATGAAAATGGAACGTGGGGGAGAACATGGGCTGCGAAACGAATTAGTGGTCTGATGTAGACGTTGAGTACAAATATACCCTTATTTTATTTATACAGAAATAATTTGATCAAGGACATTTTAGGCAATTCGAAAAAGGCTTCACTAAGGGAAGTATTCGCTTTATATATAAGATATATATATATATATATATATATATATATATAACAAATGCAAGTACGTTACTATAGAGTTAACACACCCCGATCTCATTACCTTATTCTTTGTATTATGTTTTGAAAATCTTTTAGGTTCAAATTTCTTTTAAATTTACATAAACCAATGCTCTGATACTTACGTGTAACATCCTCCATTTGGAGGCCCAAAGCTAACTATTACGGATGCTGTAGTCATCTATAGTTATTAATTCTCGGTGACCAAATGCGGCAATCTTTGTACATTGATATACCCGAAACATATGAATATGAAAATAGTTAAAATTAATTTAAAAATTAAAATAAATTTCTCATTTCACTACAGATAGCAATTCTAATTCATTACATAAACCCATATGTAAGCCATGTTCGGAGAAATTACAATTTATTACAAAATACACCAAGAGAAATATATAAAGACGCCTTCTTATTTGATCAGAGTCTAAATATAGGCACTAACAACTTTCCATTACATCCAAAACAAAGCGGAATCAAACAGAAGAAGAAAACCTAGTAATAGCTAGCTTGTTGCTTGCATGTCTTTAAAAGCTTATTCGTCTAAAGGAGAACTTGAAAATTTTAACTCTCAAACTACTCAAAATTAATTGAGCACCCAAGAGTTTAAGAGGAAAACATAAACTCTGAGTCAGACATAATTCCTGGAGTGAATAATAACCTACCATTACGAACCATATAGATATCCAGTGAGACCGTGATGCTTAACGGAATGAGTTTTCCCCTCACTAGTTTCTTGACCCAATTTATAATAACCGCCTACTATGCACCTGCATCCACAATGGTTAAAACATAACATAACAAAAAATATCATGATGATACGTTAACATGCAATATGCTCTGGATTTTCCATCCCCATTTACCTGACTATCTGTCCCAAGTTATAGTTTCTAGGATCACTATTAACCTATTAGTTTTCATGGGCTAACTAATAAACTGTTCCAAATTTATGGACTATCTGTTCGGTTTCGCAGTTTTCATGGAATCACTAAGAACCTGTTGGTGTCTACCATTAAAATCATCTAATCGTAGTTTTCATGGGATCACTATGAACCTATTTGATTCTCTAATAACATCTCTGATGTTGTAGTTTTTATGAATTCACAATGAACCTATTGATCTCTTCCAATGACTTATTCCAGACATAGTTTTCACGGGATCACTAAGAACTTATTGGCCGCTGCCAATAAAAAATTTCATACATAGTTTTCATAGGCTTATTAAATACCTATCGAAACCAATAATCCTTTGATCAGTCTTTAGGCATCCTATATTCTTCTCTGTCTCCTCCTGGTTGCCATTTTGTTCACACAGGAGTTAACTCAATGCATATTCACTACTGTGTTAACCTAACTGGTTATTCTGCCCTTAACACCCTAAAATGTAGTTACGTGTTAATTATGAAGTGAATATGTTTACAGAAGCATATATGATAACTAATCATAATAATATAAACATTTATGATTTGATTCCTCGTAGTTATTTTTATAAGGAAACATAGTTAATGCACTTAACCCACTATCTTTAGCAAGTAAAGCTTCTTCAAAATTCCAAAGTTAAATGCCAATTTAAAATTCTTCCGTATTGCCATGGATTTTTCCTTTAAAAATGAGATTGAGTTTTTAATTTGAAAAATAGGACTTTTGACTGGTCCTTCGGATCATTGTAACATTATGTGTTACCCTCCGTCGCCCTCCCCGTCGAAAGCATTACTTAAAATCTTAGACCTTCTTTTTCAAAACCATTTAAAACATACCTTTCGAAAGCATTGAAACCTTCCTTTCGAAACACTTAAAGATATACCTTTGAAAACACTTAAAACTTACCTTTCGATGGCATTTAGTGTAAGTAGAATTTATGAAAGTATAGCTTCGAAACCATTTGAAAGTATCACTTTAAAAATCATTGGGTTTAACATTAAATATAGCTACTGGGTCGAAGAGAACAAAAGCAAAACTTTGCTTTCGAAAGCATTAATCTTAAGAGAAAGAATTAGACGAGAGGATGGCTTTAAACCATCCTTTCAAAATCATTGCCTCTAAAACCATTTATAAAATTCGCTAAAAGGAGCCTTTAGAAAGCATCGGGAATGCGACTCCAATGTTAGTAAAACGAAATCCTTCCTTTCGAAGTCATTATTGTAATTCTATAAAGGAAAGCAGACTTTAACTAATTCAAAAGGCATGAATGCGGAAGTTAGGTACATAATGAGTTCAAAATGCGGCAACTCTTTCGAAAGCTTCTTTAAAAACAAAAATAAGTGGCAGCTCTATCGAAAGCTTCTTTAAGAACAAGAACAAGTGGAAACTCTTTCCAAAGCTTCTTTTAAAAACAAAAACAAGTTGATGGATTTGAAAGCATAGAAAAGCGATGAAACCCCTTTGAAAGCATGCCTTCGACATAGACCCTTCTGCCTTTCTCCAATTCACTATATATCAATTGTTTGATATGATGTGCATTGGTTTCGAACGAGTTTGAAATGCCTATTGTGCATGGTGACGGAAGCAAGTAAAGGAAGCGGCAAAGTTGCAATTCGTAATAAAACTGATTTATGCCTTTAATTTCTTTTCACCTAATTTGCCTAATTTGTTAAAATGTGATTGGTTACCATTTCTGTATCAAAATCTCTTTTTCTAAAGGACTGACGAATTCACAATCAACTATTTAAAACATTTTAAGAAAATAAGCCTTTCCCCTTGATAAGACATATAAAACAGTTAAGTCCCTTAACTTAAATAATTTTATAACCATAGTAAAATCCTTAGGAAAATTCCCTAAAATCACAACAATTCACTACTATGTTTTCTAACATATATAAATTTTTGACCCAAAAACATTACTTAATTGTCTTAAATAATTTAAACCCAAAATTATCTATATCTTCCATTCAAAATTCATAACAAATTATCCATAGCTTGGAATATCATGAGAATTTAAACCCATCTCCAAAATATTGTTCTACATAACATATTCAAACATCATGGTGTTCAGAAATAAATTCGCATGATTTTAACCTTAAAATCGAGTTATATTATCCCATGAAAATCCTTGTTTAAATTATGGAATATAATCAAATCTTATCATCGTTCATCCATCCAAACAGTTTTAAACCTTAAAATCAAATTTAAAGTTAAGAGAACATAGATGAGATGGTTTAGATCATTATTTGCCTTATTTGGATAAGCAACTTGAGATTTGTTCTTCACTTCAATCTTCCTAGCTTGAATCATAGCCTCTAATTGATTTTGAGCTCCTCTTCCCTTGGGTTTTGGCCGGCCTTGTTTCTCCATTGTTTGTGTTTTAGGTTAATGAAAATGTTAATGAGAATGAGGTAAGGGTTTAGGGGTTATGGTATACGACTATTTCCTTTTTACCCTTGCCTTATTCTCTTAAATCTCTAATTTATAAATCACACATATATTCATTTAGTTAAGGCACAACCCTAATTAGTTTTCAAATCTCAATTCCTTTATCACTCTAATCTCTACATCATTCTATTTAATTTATCTAATTAAATCTTTTGAATAATGCTATTTAAATTAGGAGTGTTACACCATAGTTGATGTAGACGCCCTATCCGATGTGCCATCAGTATGAAAGAAGCTTGATCCTACAAAATACGATGGAACTTCTAGCCAGCCTCTGCCTCCAAACCTTGGAGAAAGTGATACTTGGTCTTCCGTAAGTGATGGTCTTATTGAAAATAAGAGTCGTGATGTTGGACCACTGGGCGTGGGAAGAGCAGGACCTACAAACTCTGAAGGGGATGATTCTAAACTCTATGCACCACTGATTAGGAACCAAAACTAAGGTGCTTTGCTTAGTAGTTAATCATGTTTATCTTTACCACGACTGGTTCCTATTTTCTAACTTATTATGTTCCTTATTTTAGTAGGCCAACTCAGTTTTCAGGAGCTGGATGAGTCGAAACGTCCCCCCATGGATCATCCAGAGCAAGATGCTAGGGGGAAGCCGCGATGGTCTCTCCTTTGCTTCCCCTCGAAGTGGCGGTTGATGCTTATTGCTCTATGATTCATGCTAATGAAGAGTTCGGTGCTTAGGAGTCCATAGTTAGCAAATGGGCCAGGACAGGAGTTGCAGAATATGAAGGAATGATGGGGGCGAAGGAGGAGAGGATCCTACGGCGGATGAAATGGGGGCAGCTCATGGCAAAGCTTATGAAGACGATGATGCTTTCATGTATCTTGGGCATAATGTAGAGGATGAAAAGAAGGACGGAATGATTTCCACGCGGATCAGTCCAGGATATAATAGGGAGGGCTTAGAAAGACTCTTGTGAACCTTCCAAGTGGTTTCTGTTCATTCTTTAGGGATTTTCCACCGGCCACGCTCTTCTCATTTCTCTTCCACCTCTTTTTACTAATAATTCGAACTACCTTATTTTTAGGCAGGCATGATGTGGGTCCATGATGAGCTTGTTAATTTGCAGGTGAGACCTACTTAGGGGCAGGTCGAAGAAGAAGTTTGGGGGCCTTCCCATAGTGGTCCTCAACGGACGGTAAGGACTTTGGAAGAACTGGGAGGAGGTCACGATAGTTTGACTCCCTTGAGGGAGGAGTTGGAGGAGAATAAGGTCCGCTAGTGGATGAGATGGCAGAGTTGGAAGCTGTGAGAGCCACTTTGTTGGGTGCAGATGACATAATTGCCCAGTTGAAGGAAGAGTTGAGAGCTACGAGGGAGGAGGTTGAAGCGGCCTGAGTAGCAGTTGAGCTGGCCGCTGATGAGCATGAGGCAGCTATTGTAGCTAAAGATGTGGCCAAGAAGGACCGTGAATCAGAGACTATGCTTAGAGCAGATGCAGTTCAAGCCAAGGAGATGGCTCAGAAAGAAGTGGCAGAAGCCAACTGTCGGAAGGCTGACGCCGTGGCCATTAGGGACAAAGTTGTTGCTTAACGGGGATCGCTTGAGGAAGAGGTTATAGGGATAAAGGGGGTGGAGGACAGATCTAAGTAGGAGGCATGGCATCTTCGAGTGCTTTAGGATGCCTATCAGACACTCTTTTCCCTGGATGACATTGAGAGGTTGAAAGAGAGAGTCCATTAGGAAATGGACGCTTAATTTTTGGCTCGTTTGACTAACATGGCGGTGGACACTTTCATGAACAACTTTTACCTTCATATTGTGATCCTGGGCATGATGCCCACTTTGGCCCAGAGGTACCGGGGGGAGGCAGCTGCCAAACTGACTATAGTGGGTAAGCTTATGCAAGCCGTCTCAATAGCTAAGCAAACTGATTCTCTGACTCCACCAAATGAGTAAGGAGGTTATCCTATGTTGTTGCTTATAGCCTGGTTGTCTTTGTTGTTTTCGTTTCCCTTTCTCTTTTTTTTTATTGTCATAGGTTGATTATGCTTAGCATGGTAGGCAGTGTGTCATGCCTCCTATTTGTTGTGAACTCTTTTGTTGCATCATGTGGTGTTTGAGATTCTCATTTCTGTTATTGTACCTGTAAATAAAAGAAAAGCATAAGGTATGTTGTGACGAGTATGTTTTGCCTTAAGGGGATTGAGGCCTTAGCAAGAAGCATGGACTTTACGTAAAATGACCCATCTTATTTGCTTGCGGGTGCCCATTTTGACATAAAAGGGCTGTGGTTGAGGCCCGTGGGGTTTGCATGGAAGGACCCAGCCTTTTTTGCTTGCGGGTACCCTTTTCAACACCCAGGGGTTGGAGTTGAGGCACTTGGGGTTTGCACGAAAGGACCCAGCCGTTTTTGCTTGTGGGCATCCTTTGAGACACCAAGGGGTTGGAGTTGAGGCCCGTGGAGTTTGCATGGAAGGACCTGGCTTATTTGCTTGTGGTGCCCTTTTCGACACTCAGGTGTTAGAATGAAGCTCGACTTATTTGCTAGCGGGCACAAAACGGATGTCGGACTTCGAAGATACTATAATAGCATCATGCCAAGTTATCATGGGCCAGTCTCGACAATAGTGTCTCGAACTACCAAGATGAGGAGCATCGCGGACGAGGTGAATCAAACCGTTACGGTTGCCATCCAGCTCGTCGATGCCCACCAGGAGGCAAGAGTAATATCTCAGGTTTTCCTCTTGCAGCAGATCGGGTAGCACCGGGACGACTTGCAGGTTTTTAGGCATCCCTGACGTGCCTAGCCGGAGTGTATGCATGGTAATCCATCCTCACCAAACGCGTCCTTCTATCAAGGAGTGGAGGCAGTAGCTTGCACTGTCCTTTGACAAGATGTGGGCTGTTGCTGGACTAGATGAGTGAGCACGTAAAAACTCATCCCTATCCAGGTATCCCGAACTTACGCAGCTGAAATTGTCTTGGAAAAGAGAGACGATCTTCCATTGTTCCCATATTGATGACTTGGTCGCACATTCTAAGGGTTGTGCTTAAGGGAGTCGCGTTCTCTAGTTCTAGTGGGGTTTTGACATCGGTGGTGGGTTCCTCTTGAATCATTAGGACATCCTTCTCTGCCCGGCAGAAGGAAGTACCATTGCACTGCCTCTCTTTCTATTGACATACCTTAACCTCGCCAATCCCGTATGGCATTGAGAATTTTATTATAATGCAGTTGTATGATGTGATGGCATCCAATTCGGTCAGGGCATTTCACCGGTGAGCAAGTAGTAGGCAGACGGGCAGCCCAGGATAACATAACTTACTTGAATCTTTGCAATGGTGGGTTCCGTACCGAAGGTAGTTATAAGCGTTGCTACCCCCATGGGGATTATCCCATAACAACCCCTATTGGGAAGCCCGAAGGTAACCACTACAGATATTGCAGTCATCCATAGTATTAACTTCCGGTGACTAGATACGGTAATGTTAATTGTGTTCATAGTATCAGAAGCACTTGAATATGAAATAATATCATCACAGATTAAAACACTTTTTTTGATAACATTTTAAAACAACTTTTCATATCCAAGTTACATAATCCCTATCATTTCCCATGTTCAGATCAAATATAATTATTACATAAATACGCCAAGAGCGACATATGAAGATGCCTCCTTGTTTGATCAGAGTACTAAATAGTCATAATAGACTTAATACAACCCGGTGGAAATAAAATAAAACAACCCCTAAATATAACTAGCATAAGCCTCATGCTCATCTCCGAAAGCTTTATTCGTCTACCTACTAAAACCTGAAAATCCTCAACCCTCCGCCCACTCAAATTAATTTTAAGCACCCGAGAGTTTAAGGGGAAAAACATAAAATTCGAGTCAGACATAAAGCCTAGTGTTAATAATACTATACATCTTAGTTATTTGATATTAAGTGAGACCACACTGCTTAGAAAAATGGGTTTTCCCTTACTGATATCCTTTTAAAACATATCTTTTGCAAATAATAATCCTATAACCAAAGCTGGTTAAAACAAGAAAGCAATATCATGTATGCATATAAATCAGGTAGTAAATGGACTATCTATCCGAACACTATAGTTTGTTTGGCTAACTACTAACATTTGGCTGACTCGGGCATACCAGAAAAATAAACAAATAATCTAACTTCTTTTAGATACTCCTCTTATGGATGTTCTGTCCTAACTTACTTCTCACAGGGTCAATTGATCCTAATGGTTTTGTGATCTCACCAATAACTTATCTCCTATTTATAGATTCCTTTCTTTGTTTAACATCATTTTAGTATGACCAAGCCCTACACACTAGAATTTTGGACTTATATTAGCTAGGAGAGAAGAGCTAATGTATAGGGCGTGACCATATACCAGCCTCATCAGGTATTCTGAAATCCGAATCATTTTACTCAGGGTCAACTACCCATCAATTTTCTTTGAAAACCCTTTCTTTCAAAATGAGTTAATCCTTTTAAATCATACTTAAACAAGGAAAATATTCTATGCTTTACCCAAAACACTTTGTCATGTTATATATACTTTTCCCAAAACATTGTTGATAAAAGAATCTAAACAATTGTTTAAACCTTTAAACAATATCTTTCGAAACCATATAAAGTACCCCTTCCAAAACCCTTGAAAGTACACTTTCGATACAAGTAAAACCTTAGGCTGAAAGGCAAAGACATACCTTTCGAAACCAATTACATATTCCTTTCGATAACATTCAAAACCTCTCTTTCGGAAGCCTTTTAAAACCTCAAACATCCTCTTTTCAAAACACTTTAAATATGCCTTTCGAAAACCTTTGGAAACCTTCCGTTTATAACCTTTCAAAAACACTGGCAAACCATCCCTTCGAAAGCTTTCTCATAAACCTTTCAAAAACATTAAATTCATCAAATCTTTAGAAAGCATTTGGGTTCAAGTAAAACATATGGAATAACCTTTCAAAATCATTCAAAACTGTACCTTTCGAAACCTTTAGGTTTATCTTTCAAAATCTCAAAAGTTTCTCGAAAGAAGAAAGTCTAAAGTAACACTTTTGAAAGCTATTTTCTAAGTAAAAGTAGCGGATGGTGTCGAAACCAATCCCTTCTAAAGCATTGGAGAAGCAGCTTGGGTTTTAAAACAAAGAAACCCTTTCGAAGGCATTGCTTTGAAAGGTAAGATGCATTAGCAAGGGGTTTTGGCCCCATCAAAAGCATTTACTTAAAACAAAAGGTGCAACCTCTTTTAGAGCCATTCCTTAAAACCATTTAACCAAGTCAAAAGCTAACTAAGTCGAATGTATTTCTTTCGAAAGCAAAGCAGGCACATTTTCTTTTAAAAACAAAATAAAGCTTCGACCCCTTCGAAACCCCTTATTTCGACTTCATGCCTTTCACCTCAGTCCAATTCACTGTGCACCAAGTCTTTAATACCAAACGCATTGGTTTCAATGGTGATGGAGGTGGAAGAACTTGATCGAAAGCTAAGTGTCGAAAGTGGCAAAACATGTAAAAAACATGTTTAAATTGATTTTTAACTTTTAAAGCAATTCGTTTCAACTAACCTGCCTTGTTTGTCAAAACATGATTGGATGCTAACCTCTTTTCTAAAAGTACTGCCAACATTTCTGAAATAACAGTTTAAATTGTTTACAAAATACCCCTTCTCCTTTTATAAATATATAAAACATTTAAGTCTCATGCCTTAAATAATTTTATATATCTGTTAAAACACTTAGGAAAAATCTATAAAAATTCTCATAAATCATTTTTATTATGTTTTCTAACATATATTAATTCCTATCCCAAAATCATCATAAAATAGATGTAATTAATTTAAACCCAAAATAACTATTTTCTTCACTAGAAAATTGTTAATAAATCCACAATAATTCGAAAAAACATGAAATTTGAAACCCACTTTCAAAATATTATTTTTGACCTTATCTTAAAATCTTAAGGCATTTAGATGTCATTTAATAATGTTTTCACATTAAAACATATCATAAAATTCATATGAATTAGCATAAATCATCAACCAGCATATATATCCAATTTAACGATAAAAACATGGCAGAACCTTGTAAAATAGTTCTCATTCAACCTAAAATCGAAAATAATCAAAAACATGAGATGTAATCAATATTCGCCTTAGCTTTGTGATTAATGAGTTGGCATTTGATCTTGATTTAAGTTGATTAAACTTCCTTTCTTTAGAATCTTGTTTATCTTCTTCTTACTCTTACTTAATTGTGGTCGGCCTCTCTAGCATAATATTCTGAAAGTGAATGTATGAAATGAATGTGGTCTAAGGTTTTAGGATATAAGAATGTACTTGTTCCTATTTTTCACTCACCTATTACCCTTTTCTATTATGCTTTAATTCATTTTTGTACATTTGTTATGTGGCATAGCTACCCTTCTATTAATCACAAATCTCAAACCCCTAATCATTACATCATTTTATTTTATTTAACTAATTAAATATCCTAAATAATGTTACTAAAAATTAGGGTCGTTACAAACTCTCCTTCTTAAAGAATTTTGTCCTCGAAATTACGATAAGGCACACATACAATCAGTCATAAAGGTAAAATATACCATCAAACAAATCATGATAAGCATCTCTAATCCTGCTCTCCATCTTCTAAGTATAGTCTCTCTCATTGCCACTCCATTAGACTTTAAATAATCTAACTGTCTTGTTCCTTAGCCTTTTCTCATCTCTCACGACTATACTAACTAGCTTTCTAACTTTAGTCAAATTCAACTCTACTACTAAGTCCACTAACATAGTCGGTGCTATAGTAGTCTTCGAGTCGCTAATCCACTTTTTAGATGAGAAATATGAAATACATCATGGACTCCTACCAAACTATTTAGTAACTCTACTCTATATGCAAGTTTCCTGATCCTTTCTATAATAGGAAATGGTCCTACGAATCTCAGTGCCAACTTCCCTGATTTTCCGAGTCGAATTACACCTTTCATCGATGATACCTTGACGAAAACATGATCTCCTACTAAGAACTCTAAGTCATTCTGTCTTATATCTGCATAACTCTTCTGCCTAGACTAAGCTTCCTTCGTTCTAGCTCGAATTAACTCAATCTTCACTGCAGATTAATTTCGGACCAAGAACCAACCTATCCTCAGTCTCTAACCAACAAAGTGGAGATTTGCATGGCCTTCCACACAAAGCTTCAAAGAATGCCATCACTATACTAGCCTTATAATTTTTACTATACGAAAACTCGACTAAATGTAGATGGTCTTCCCATGATCCTCCAAAATCTAACACACAAGCTTGGAACGTATCTTCTAATACTTTTTTAACTCTTTCTGTTTGTACCAGTCTGTGGATGGTAAGCAGTACTCATCTTGAGCTTCGTACCTAAAGTATCCTGTAGACTCTTCCAAACTAACTACTGAACAAGGAATCTCTATCGCTTACTATACTATTAGGAATTCCTTGAAGTCTAACTATATTCTTCATAAATAACCTAGCCAAAATAGCTTTCATCCTGGTTGACCTAATTGGAATGAAATGGGCACTTTTGGTTAACCTGTCCACCATGACCCAAATACTTTCGTTTCCTCTATTAGATCTTGGCAACCCATCTATAAAATCCATAGAGATAGAATCCTACTTTCAGACTGGAACATTTAATGGATGAAGTAACCCACTTCGCTTCTGATGTTCGGCCTTACTTGTTAGCAATTCAGACACTACTTCAGTCATAAGCCTACATCCCTCTATACTTCCTATAAGAAACTTCTCTTCATGTCCTGATACATCTTAGTTCCTCCGGGATGAATAGTGAACTTCGAACGACGTCATTCCTCCAAAACTTCCTTCCTAATGTCTCTTTCATTCAGAACACATAATCTTCATTTCTTTCTCAACCACCCATTCTAGTCAAGACTAAAATCCTTCACATCGTTGCTCTTTGTTCCATCTCTTGACTTCTTGATCAGTTTAGCGAACACCGGATCCTCTTCTTTCTTAGAAGCAATCCTTTTAATCATAACTGGTTGAACTTCTAAACATGATAACACTACAGTTCCTCCACTAGATCTATCTTCAGATCTCCACAGTACTCTACATCTCGTCAACGCTTCCAGATCTGTCCACTCGGCTATCATTGCCAGCACTGCATTTTGATGTTTTCTGCTAAGTGCATCAGCAACCATGTTTCCTTTTCCTAGTGTGTACTCAATTCCAAAGTCATAAGCGGCTAAAAACTCTAACCACCTCTTGTCTCATATTTAGCTCCTTTTGAGAGAATAAATACTTTAATGACTTATGATCTGTATATAACTCAAATCATTTTCCTAAAAGGTAATGCCTCCACACCTTCAGCACAAAAATCACCGCAGCCAATTTCAAATCATGCATTGGGTATCTCACCTCATGTGGTCTAAGCTGTCGAGAAGCATAGGCATTCATTTTACCTCTTTGCATTAACGTAGCTCCTAACTCAGTTCTACAAGCATCTATATATACTACTAAATCCTGATTCCCTTTTGGAACAACTAACGCAGGCGCATTAGTCAGAAAGTGTTTCAGGTTCTGGAATGTCTCCTCGCACTTATCGGTCCAAACGAACTTCAGATCCTTTCGCATTAGCTTGGTCATCGGTGCTGCTAACCGCAAAAACTCCTTAATGAATCTTCAATAATACTCGACTAATCCAAGAAAACTCTTTATCCCAGTCACTTTCTCGGGTCTCTTCAAATTATTCACTGCTTCAATCTTAGTCGGATCTATAGACAACCCTTTCTCTATGACTACATGACCAAGAAAATTCACGTCCTTCTTCCGAAATGACACTTTGAAAACTTCGCCTTTAGCCGATGCTACCTCGGTGTCTTAAGCACCACTCTAAGATGAACTTCATGCTTTCTTTCATCTTTATATATCAAAATATCTTCTATAAATGCCAACACAAATCTATTTAAGTGCTCTCGGAAAATTCGGTTCATTAAATCTACAAAGAATGCTGGCGCATTAGTTAGTACGAACGACATTACTAACCATTCGTACAATCCATATCTAGGCCTAAACGCCATCAAAGGAATACTATCCTTAGCTTTGTAATTAAGGAGTTTATGTTTGATCTTGATTTAAGTTGATTAAGCTTCCTTCCTTTAGAATCTTGTTTATCTTTTCTTGCTCTTCCTTAATGGTGGTCGACCTCTGTAGCTTAATATTTTGATAGTGAACGTATGAAATGAATGTGGCTTAAAGGTTTAAGGTATAAGAATATACTTATTCCTATTTTTCCCCCACCTACTACCCTTTTCTATTATACTTTAATTCATTTTAGTTCATTTGTTATATGTCACGGCGACCCTTCTATTAATCACAAATCTCAATCGCTTAATTATTACATCATTTTATTTTATTTAACTAATTAAATATCCTAAATAATGTTACTAAAAATTAGGGTCGTTACAGACTCCTCTCTTTAAAGAATTTCATCCTCGAAATTACAATAAGGTACACATACATCAATCGTAAAGGTAAAATATACCATCAAACAAATCAGGATAAGCATCTCTAATCCTGTTCTCCATCTCCCAAGTGACGTCTCTCTCATCGTCGCTCCATTGGACTTTAACTAATCTAACTGTCTTTTTCCTTAGCCTGTTCTCATCTCTCATGACTATATGAACTTCCTTTCTAACTATAGTCAAATTCGGCTCTACTACCAAGTCCTCTAACATAGTCAGTGCTATAGTAGTCTCTGGGTCTCTAATGTACTTTCTTAGATGAGAAATATGAAAAACATCATGGACTTTTCCGACTTAGACGCTTAGGATGCTGCTCGTGGATTTCATCAGCCCGATGATCGTTCGGCTCTCCTCCAACTATGTTGTTATCTCTTAGCTCTAAGACTTTGTGGATGTTAGTTTTGGATGCCAACCGCATGCTATGGGGGGGTCACCAATACAAAAGTGTTTCAGATGACCAGCGGCATTGGGAAGTTGTTGATGCTTAGGTTGATAGCTATCCTAGGTCCATGATAAAGTGAGTTTCTAGTGCAACCCTTACGCCGTTTACTTCTTGGTTCAAGGTTCCTATCTTAGCGACGTGCTCTGATGCAGTCTGCCAAAATTTGCCACTGTTGACGCAAAAAAATGGGAATCAACACCTAATAGAATATATTAGAGCTTAAATGAAAAATGAAATTAAAACATAGAAAAAATCATAAATGAACACCTAGATTTTTATAGTGGTTTGGCAATCTTGGCCTACGTCCACTTCATATTTCTATTGATCTTCCACTTGATTATGATTACACGAATGTTTGGATCAACTAGGATCCATTAGTACAAAAGTAAAGAATAAAAATGGTAGAGCCTCGACAGAGAAAGCGCGATCCCTTTTCTGATGTCATGCCTACTGTATTTATAGGAAATGACATGCACAGACCAGACCAAAATTTTGGCAGAAGGTTCGGGAGACCTAGACAAGGCGATCCACCCGGCCCATCGAGGCCCACAATATAGATCGATACCGATCCCTAATAGTGTATCCAAGTGGGCTACAATCTGTTCGAGTGGTGCACTATGGTGTTAGCTATGTGGTCCCAAATTTTTTTGCAATTCTGGTATATGATTTGTGAGATATCGCATTTTCCCTGAAGTAGTGTTGCTTGAATTCTGATTTCTGCCAATCCCTCAAACGGGAGTTATGCCGATCCCTCCAACTTCCTCTAATTGGAATAATATCCCTAGAGGGTGTTCCACATATTGTAATAAGCTTGTACTCCAAGTTTCATGTTGATAGCATGTATTATTTTGAGTCATTGACCGAGCATCGCTGCAAAATTGAGTTGTGGAATCGATACGATATGATCCATAGTGTTGAATATGGATCATACCTGATCCATCTTCGGGGAGAAGTGAGCATTCATGCTTTCTGCTTTATATTATCATCTATGATTGATTTTTGGACCTCACATTCATCGCTTTGGGCTATTTGCCTTAATGATAGTCGAGCCTAATTTTCCCAGTCAGTTCGTCTTGTTGCGTACATGACGTGCTTTGAATCGAAGCTTTAGGCTATTGGATAACATTCGCTCCCCAAAGAACGTCTTGTTGCGTACATGACATGCTTTGAATCGAAGCAAGTTAGAGTTGCCGGAAATAAATCCATCCAGTTTCCTAAATAGTCGATATCCTTCCTCTGAATTATCTTCCCAAAGTGTTGTATCTCTCTTTGATCGTCATAATGGTGGGTCGATTTCCAATAGTGTAAATTCACAGTTATATTCCATCAGTTGTTATCTGTGTCCGGTTCTATAGAGCTAGTAAGATTTGGCTATCTGATCAAGACTTTTCTTTAATAACTTAAGGTGAAAATTCAATTTCTGTCAATTTCAAGAAATCAAATTTTTTGAATATACACATGCACGTTCAGGTACATGTTCTTATCATTGGCTCCCGGATGTGTTTGTACACTCACGAGTCGTCTCTAAATCCTTCTAGTTTAATTGCAATTCAATTGGAAATCCTTGTTTATATTTTATTTTATAGTGAAATAAGGGTTGTAATAAGTCACTCGATGAGAGGGGACTTCAAGTTCTACAGGGATGATGGCCTTGGAGCTGTAGGCAAGGGCGAATGGAGTATGTCCAGTCCGGACATGTGGGTGGTTTTGTAAGCCTATAATGATGTTGGGAGTTCATCCACCCACTTGCCTCTAGCCTTTTTCAAACATTTATTTAGAATGGACTTTGTGATTTTGTTCACAGCTTCGACTTTTCCATTTTCATGAGGTTGAGAAACTACCGCAAATCCCTTTCTAATATTATGTCGTCGGTAGAAGTTTTTGGATTCAACGCTGTCAAATTAGCTCCATGGAAGGCAAAAATAACAGATGATGTTCCAGACAATGAAGTTAATTACTTTTTTTGTCATGATTGGGGCTAAAGGTTCAGCTTTAGCTTATTTGGTGAAGTAATCCATTGTTACGATGGCGTATTTCACACCACCTTTAGAAATCGACAAGGAGCAGATTATGTCAATACCCAAATGGCAAATGTCTATGGATTGACCATTTGAGTAATTTCTGTCGGCATGACTCTTGAATTTTTGCAGACATCAAACACTTGTCGCATTGCCTAGTGTTATTAACTGCATCTCGATTGACAGTTGGTCGGTACTATCTGTATTTGAGTATTTTTGTTGTCAAGGTTTGCCACTTAGTATGATCGCCACATTGTTCTTCATGGACTTCTCTACATGGGTAATACAATGAAACATGGGGAATGGAGAAACCCATTTCTATACATGACTCCTTCTTGGATGATGCAATGTAAAGCTTTGACTAGGATCTATCATTTTTCATTCCTCCGTTCAGGAAGAATTTCCTGTTGTAGATAGTCTTTGATAGGAGTCATCCATGACTCCTTTTCTAGCTGATCTCCAAGGTCTAATCGATCTCCATCTATCAAAGCTTAGAATGTTAAGTACTCCAACCGGACAAGTCTATTTGCTGCGCATCCTTAGAATTTGCCAGCTTGGTCAGTGACTCGACGTTTTCATTTTGTTCTCTAAGGATATGTGTAATGGTCTAATACTCGAAGTCAGCCAGTGGCTCTTGGACCCAACTGAGATAAGGAGCAAGACGCTTCCCCCAAGCAAGATAATCTTCACTTACTTGGCATACTACTAACTAGGAATCACAAAAGTTATGTAGAGTTTTCACTCCCAGTTTGTGATGACCCGCACCCAGAGCCCTCTGAATTCGACACCAAAATACGCATGTCCAATCCAAAATGCACCGATTGCAGATAATCATGAGAAAGAAAAGAGAGGGTGAAAAGAAAGAAGAAGAGAAGGCCGAGAAGGGGAGAAAAAAATACAGAATATCACATCACAGCAGAATAACATATACTATAGATCAATAGTCTTTAAAAAGAGAAACTGTAATATACATAAATCAATATCAGAGTGCACAATAAGTAATCATCAGCTCAGATAGTAATAAAACATGTCCTCATAAATTCTTATAATTTACAATAACAATATTGCAAAGAAGAAGAAAAATAAACAGATACATGTTTACGACATGAAGATCTCCAGCTCGCCTGCTAAAGCTCCAAAAGCACCAAATCTAAACCTGTAAATATACTCGATCTGACCCGAGCACTGGAAGGGAAGAACGCCCATATTAGTTTGGCAAACCAATGTGAGAAAAACACATCTCAATTGGATATTTTAGTTTTAAGATTACCAAAATCTTTTTTTACAAAATAGTTAACTTTATATTTCAAAAATCATATTTAAGTACATTTCACACAAACATAGTTTTTATAACATAAAAATTATAACTTTTTATTTATTTAAAATAAATCCATTTCTTTAATCATTCAAAAATTATTAAAACATATATATTTTCAAAATCACTCTGAAATTCTTTTTAGATTTAAATCATCATTTTAATATTTCAAATTTCCAAAAAAAATATGGTCCAATGCTGCAAAAGCGCTAAATAAGGGGATTCACATCAATAATAGAAATCATAGCATCCATCACATCAAACATCACATAATACAACATATGTAACGATATGTGTAAATAAATATCAACCATAGTGAGGAATCATGTTAGATCCCTCCAACCTGTCACCTGCAACAAATATACATATGAGAAAATATGTACAATGTCTGCTTTGAGGCAAACGCGCGTACAAAGGGTCATCCACTCATACATGAGAAAGTATATGGTCTCATCTGCTCCAATCGATAGGAATATATCCAACTACTAATAATAAGCATAACATCCAAACAATCATCACATGACACAAAATAAAATTATTCCCACTTATATAAAAATATAAGCTGGCCAGAGAGAGTGAGTTTTACTCATTTTGATTTCCATTTGTCGTTGCAGCATTTTATTTCGATTAAAATTAAACAAGAGTTTAATTTTAACCAAAATTTTCAACAGCACCAAATCCATCCAAATCAACTCTGAAATGTAGTGCTCATCAATATGAACCCAACATTATTTGTTTCGTGCAAAGCGGACCTCGTAAGAAATAGTTATGAATTTTATAAGTTGCCCGAATTATAATATAACTAAGTACATTATTAATTAGAAATAAATCACCTAATTAACATTTTAGCCATCTTCCCTTCGTTCGTTACTTAGATAACCGTTCGCACGAGAATAAGCCCATGAACGAAACTTTCAATCGATTGCCGATCCTCCATTGATCCACTAGAACACGATCAACGACCACCACACGAAAGCTCGTCATGAGCTCACCTTCACCATGAACCCGGTCAAGCTCGGCACCCTATTAGCCTAGAAAAACATGGATGAACACATGACCTTCATCGCCAGATTTTGGCGAATTCTGACCTCCGATGACGATCATCACCATTGGATTTGTAGATCTCGCTGAGCTCTACAATTTGTAGTTGGAAGTTATTTGTAATTATTTACAGATTGGAAGATAATCGAGGAAGAAGATTGGTGATTTTATGCCATAGAAATTAAAGGTAGTGGCTAGGGTTATGGGAAG
Source organism: Allium cepa (assembly GCA_030765085.1). Classification (NCBI taxonomy): domain Eukaryota; kingdom Viridiplantae; phylum Streptophyta; class Magnoliopsida; order Asparagales; family Amaryllidaceae; genus Allium; species Allium cepa. The sequence goes on from CM060941.1 coordinate 518,908,764, forward strand.
TTTGGGTTCGCAAATGAAGGTCCTTTTATAGCCATTTACAAAACATTATTCACCTAAAAAATTTCCAAACTCCAAACGAAGTGTCCCGCCTAGCGTTTATAATGTTTCTCCCCTATTATGAACACAATGGAATATATATCAGGAACCAATTCCATCGTATTTGGAAGATAGGTTTACGAATAGAATTATTTTAAATAAAAATCCTTTAATCAATTTCTATGTGTTTCAGCTTCGCACGACCAAACTGTAAGTCGGATTGACACGAAATTTGAAATCCTATAATAATATAACATTACGGATCAAATGAAACTAGTTTCGATTAATCTAAGACAGTGTCAAAAATGACTACTTTTACGCGTCAAATAAATTGATAAATTTCCAATTATTGTAAATCAACTTTTAATTCAATTTTTAAAGTTTACTTATTCTATTCTAATTCAAATAGGATGTAAAACAATGTTAGAAATCAATTTTATTCACATTAGATTCCAAAATCAATTAATTAACTGATTTAACTTATAATATTCATTTTTCAATATTTTAGATTCAATTAAATATACTAAATTCAGATGATTGAAAAATTGGATCGTTACATTCTTCTCCCCTTAAAATAATTTCATCCCTGAAACTAATACGTAAGAAAAATACCCAAAATCCCATTAGCTTTCCAAAATCAACTGCTAAAATAAATTATCAAATTCATTTAACTCGTTTAACTTTCCAAGATAAATCGACTAATTATAACTTTATATAAACTTTTCTAAGTTTTAATTCATTTAGTTATTAACTGATATCAATTCAAAATCAACTATTATCGTTTCAAATTATAGCTCAAAATCAAAAAAAAATTAATTATCAAAAAGTTTCCAAATTTATGAAAAAATTTCTAACGCCTTAAATTTTTAGAAAAATTCGTCATAGCCTCCTTTGCACGGTTTGATTCGAAAAAAATTCCAATATATATAATATTACAAATATACGTCTCATCTAAGTGATGAGGCATCCCATAGGGAAAAGTATAAAAGTACGATATATAGTCCGAGATATGTACGTTATATATTATTTAGTGAGCATATACGGCTAATATAGTGTGAAAGCGAGCTCTAAATGCAAAGAAAATTCCATCTGCATCTATTAAACACTCAACAAATAATGAGTACATGTACATATGGAAAGCTATATCAATATATAACATATACTAATGCAACGACTATACGCAAATGAAACATATGCAATCATAAGCAACCCTCCAACTACTAGCATCCAACTAACATCCAACTAACAACCAACGCATATCCAACATAACCAAGTTTATTTAATTTACGCTCAAACATTCATATTTACTTCATTTACATTCAATTTGGTTTGACATATTTAATTCTGATTGGTTGATATTCAATTCATGTTTAGCAACATCTCATTCCATATTTAATTTACTTAGTATATTTTATTTAATACTAATAACACTTATGATTCATTTCCTAAATCGCTTACCTAGGTTCAATTTACATCTTTATACAACATTTCTAATGTTTATTATCAATCCACAACTTATGTTTATTAAATTCTAATAACAGCATTTTCAATCATATTCCATTTAGTAACTTATTTCATTAGTTCAATTCAATTCACTACACCTATTCAATTACTAATATATTTTACAATCAAAGTTGAATTTCATTTAACAACTCAAGTTCATTATTCATTCCATTAGTCTAATTTTATTAATTCATTTCAAATATCTATCTAATAAATTTCAAATTCAATTCAATTTCATTTATTTAACTTTTCTTAAGTTAAACTTCAATTCATATAATTTATTATGCTAACTCAAATTTATTTAGCTTTGCTTAGGTTAAAATTTTAATTTCATATCTCAATTTCACATTTTCTTTTCTTAACTATACCATTTTCAATTTATAAGTTCAAAATTCATTTTCTTATATTTATAAAATCATACTTGGATTTTAAAAATTAACTTATTTTATCCAACAAAACTTCATTAGTAAATTACTATGGTAGTAAATCCATCACTTAGAAACTCAAAAATGAATACTGACGTTACGGCCGTCATCGTCCTTATTATTTTCCAATGGTAGTGAATTCAATGCTTTTTATTTATTTAAAATCCCTTCGAAAATCATGGCTTCCAATTGGTAGTTAAATCATGGCTTCCGTTCGAAAATCATGGCTTCCAGATCTAGCCAGATCTGGCGACTAGGGTTTTCTTCCCTTTTCTCTATTTTCTCTTTCGATTCTACCTTGCCTCATCTTTCAATTCTGTCTTCAATTCTTTCTCCTCAACAACATGGGATCTCTTCGAGATGAAGAAGGATGGGAGGAAGTTAGAAGGAAAAGGGGCAAGAATCCGGCTCCTGTGGGACCTAAATCAAGACTCATTTTGGGTGGCAGTAAAGGGCGAAATTCAGTTTGAAATTCGGGTAAAAAGTCTTAGTTGACTGCAGCAGGCCAGGCAACAATAAGACATAAAAATTTGCAGTCTAGCAATTCTCAATCAGGAAGGAAGCCGATTATAAAATTCACCGTATCTGAGAATGCAAAGAAATTTTCTTACAGCGAAGCAGTTAAAATAGGAGCGGTTGGGGATCTAGGTAATCTAGATCTGGAATTTGTAGAGCCTAGAATAGTAGAAGGAAAAAGAGTAGGTACCCTTTCGTCTGATGCTATTAAAGAAGCAGCGAGTGGCTGGGAATTATGTATATTACTGTACGTTGTTGGATACGAACCATGGCTTTAAACTTTTGAAGGTTATGCCAACAGAGTTTGGTCTACACAGAAACCGTTTTCTGTTCATTCATGGAACAACGGTTTTTTTGTAGTGAGATTTGGTTCTGAGGAGGACTGCAATAAGATTTTGAAATCAGGTCCTTGGTTCATGGACCGAAACCTGATAATCATGAAACGTCTATCCCCGGACATGAAAGCAGACAGAGATCTTCTTACTTCTCTGCCTATGTGGGTTAGACTTCCGGGTCTAAGTTTCAAGTTGTGGGGTAATAAGGCTATTAGCGCCCTTACAAGTACAATAGGAATCCCTATAAAGATGGATGAGGCAACGAAAAATAAATCAAGATTAGCTTATGCCAGAGTATTAATTGAGGTTAATGCAACCTACGGTATGCCAAAATCCATCTCTGGTATGGATGAAGAAGGGAGGAACTTCCTTCAGGAAGTGGAATATGAAAACCCTCCTCCCATATGTGACAAGTGCGTATGTTTTGGCCACGTTTCTAATGAATGCCCATTGACTAAAACATGGGTTCCAAAACATACACATGTAGATGTTTCGGTGGAAGAAAATCAAGAGGAACCAAATCTGGCTGTTTGTTCGGATAAACAAAGAGAGGAAGGTGGCATTGATAATTTACAGAATCAGGAAATTCAAGTTCCCACCGAGTCTCTTAATATGGAGAACACAAATGACAACAGCTCGCCCGAAGGTCAAATTGACAAGGAAACTACAGCTGGAGAGGATGGATATCAGATAGATTATAATTCATTGGAGTTAGAGGATAGAGGAATCCCTGAGCAAATCAATGTGACCAGGATGGACCCTGAATTACGTAACAGGGTAGAAAGCCCCCCAGCGAAATTGACTTCTTCAGGAGATAAAGATTTGAGCTCTTCACCTCCGAAGACACCTACGTCCCAAATAACAATTCTTAAACGCACCCCGCCAATACAGGATCCTTCTAATTCTAATTCTACTCTATCTACTGTCATTTGTATTGATGATTGTTATATTAATAATGTTAATTTTAAGAGAGGTTCTGAACATTGTACTAATTTACAGGTACATGAGAATCTAGATCGGGAGAAAGAAACAACAGAAGTAGCAGAGGAACAAAACACATATGATAATGCAGAGTCTGCCCCTGAGAAGCAGCCCTCTCCTACTGTTTTCGAGAATCTTCAAGAGGACAAGCTTGTTCGTAAGAACCCTAAGTAGGTTCAGATGTTAGGCATTCCCGTGGAAGACAAAGAGGAGTCCTCTAGAAGGTCGCAGAGGTCTCGTAATTATAAGGTAACATAATGGATTTTGCATGTTGGAATGTTAGGGGGTTCCATAATCCCAACAGATGGAAAGAAATGAGAAGTCTCATTGATAAGAATAAAATTAGTTGTTTTGGTGTGTTAGAAAACAAGTTACTTTTCTCAGATATTGTGAAACTGGAAAGAGTTTTGGAAGATGGATGGAAAATTATAAGCAATGTTTCCTGTTATTATAAATGTAGAATATTTGTTCTCATCGATGGAAACTCCTGGAATTTTAACTTCATTAGCATGAGCGACCAACATATCACTATTGAACTAATCAACAATATGAATTTCAAATGCAACCTAACTTTCGTTTATGCTCATAATTTTGCTACTCTAAGGAAAAGGCTGTGGAAGAACTTACATGAAGATGCTATCAATATTTATAGACCATGGTTGGTTCTTGGAGATTTTAATTGTATCCGCAGCCCTTCGGAAAGAAAAGGAGGTAATCCAGTGACTTTTGGAAACCTGTTTGAATTAGATGATATGTCTAACTATACAGGCCTTAAAGAGATTGATATTAAAGGTTATGAATTTTCCTGGTGGTCTGGTCCTAGCCGTAACATATTTTCAAAAATTGACAGAGTCTTTGCCAACTTAGACTGGATTAACTCATTTCCAGATCTTTCGGCAATATATTTACCTCCCTCTGTTAGTGACCATAATGCAATCATGGTTTCACTTTTTTCCAAAACAAGTATCAAGAACAGACCTTTTAAATTTATGAATCACTGGCCCCTGTGTGATCAATACTTTCCGCTCATTGAGAAGCTATGGATAACTAAAAAGGAAGATCGACCTCTATTTCAAATTATGAACATTCTCAAGAACGTCAAGAAAGAGTTAAAAATTTGGAGTTCAAATTTTCGGAATACCAAACAAGAGGTTACAGTGCAGAGAGAGATTTGTTCTAGGCTTCAAAAACTCCTAGAAACTTCAAATGATCATAACTTAGCCATGGAATTTCAAAACGCCAAAGAAAATTTGGAAATGGCTCTTAAAAAAGAATATTTGGACACAAAACAAAAGGCTAAATGTGACTGGCTGAGGATGGGTGATGAAGCTTCTGCTTTCTTCTACGCTAAAATGTCTAGTAGAAGAAGTAGGAAATGTTTGTCGAACATTGTGGTAGATGGCAAGGAGGTTAAGGAAGACACAATTATAGAAGCGGCTATCAATTTCTACAAACAATTGCTTAACCTTCCGTCTGAAGACCAATTCCCAGAAGTCATATGTAAATCGATTATTTCTGACTACGGTGCAAATTTTTTGAATGATGATATCTCTATGGAAGAAATTAAATTTGCACTGTGGGACATTAAAGATGACTCTTCTCCAGGTCCTGACGGTTTTAATTCTAAATTTTTCAAAATTCATTGGAATCTTTCGAAAGATTTAATCTACAGGGCTTTAAATGACATATTTCAGAAGGGATTAATACTCAATGAATGGAATCATACATTTCTGCATCTGATTCCTAAATATTCCCACTCTACTAGAATTCAAGATTTCAGACCCATTGCTTGTTGTAATACTTTGTATAAGGTTTTCACCAAAGTTCTCTGCAACAGAATTGTCCCTTTCTTGGGAAAGTTAATGTCCCCGAATAAGACGGCATTTATTAAAGGCAGATCAATAGGAGACGGAATTTTGTTTGCTCATGAAATTATCAGAGGTCCAGGGAGAAAGGATAATAAAAATATGTGTATCAAAGTAGATTTAAAGAAAGAATATGATTCGATCAATCGAGACTTTGTTCTACACATGCTAGTTAGTATGGGATTTCCAGATAAGTGGGTGAATGTTATAAAAAATATTATAAAGACCCCAGTGTTTTCTATCATAGTTAATGGAGAATCGCATGGTTATTTCAAAAGTTCAAATGGTCTTAGACAAGGTGACCCTCTTTCTCCCATCTTATTTACTTTGGTCATGGAGTACTTCACGCTAATTATGGATGAAAAAGTCAGAAAAGGTCTTATTTCTCCAATCACAGATTATGATAACAAACTGACTCACCTTATTTACGCTGATGATACTATCGTTTTTACTAAAGCTAATGTTCATACGACAACTGTAATTCGTGATGTCTTCCAAACCATGAAAAGAGTTACTGGTCTGGAATTAAGTTGTGAGAAATCTAACATTTTCTTTGGCAAAGGGGTTGACTACTGCACTGATATTAGCAATATTCTGAATATACAGCAGTCGGATCTCCCAGTAAGATATTTGGGAATTCCCTTGTCTAGTGCTAATTTGAGGGATAAAGATTGTTCTCTGTTGTTAGAGAAGATCAAATTAAGAATTGGAGGATGGGAAACAAAAATGCTTAGTTTAGCTGGGAGACTTGAACTTATTAAATCCACCATTTACCCAATTATACAATTCTGGATGCAATGCTTTTGTCTCCCAGTTTCTACATTGCAAAAAATTAAACATTTGATTCTTAACTTTCTTTGGAAAAGCCGTAGTAGTAAGATTCCCTGGGATGTTCTGTGTAGACAAAAAGAAGAAGGTGGTATGGGCCTGAGAAACTTAGAAGAAATGAATCAAGCGTTATCTATTAAGTTGATTTGGAAAATAATTAATGCAGAAGGAATTTGGGCGAACCTTATACATTGTAAATATATTGGTCAAAAAAGTTTATGGGAATTGAATCAGCGATCAGATGACTCCGGAGTGTGGAAATTCATTCTGAAAAATAGAAAGGTAGCTTTGAAATGTCTTTCTCTTAATATAGCAGATGGTAAAACTACCTCATTGTGGTACGATCCATGGTTAAATGGTAGTTCTATTTTGGAACGCATTGGTAGAGATACAGCCTTCAGAACTGGTACGGAAGATTTGATTCTTAGTAGAATTTTAAAGAACGGAGAATGGAAATGGGATTCATGCAGTTTTTTATTCCAAATACATGCAGAAATAGAAGGTGTCAAAATTCACAAGGATAGGGAAAGGGATTTTTGGACTTGGAAGTGTACGAAGAATGGCTTATACCAATTTAAAAATGTTTGGAATGCAATAAGAACCAGTTTTGGAAACAAATTTTGGTCATCTTTGGTTTGGAATAAAATTCATGTTCCAAAAATGGCGATATGTCTTTATAAAGCCATAAATGACTATTTATTGATAAAAGACAGACTAATACAGAAGCAGATAATGGTGGATCCCATATGTGTCTTCTGTAATAATCATAGTGAAACCACAGAGCACTTATTCTTTCAATGTGAATACACAGAAAACATATGGATGTGGAGCTGTAAAAAAATTTTCACAGCTCCGAAAAATATGTTTTCATTTAAACTAAAAGAAGATCTACAGCAAATTGTTTAGCGATCAAAGGTTAATAGTCTCTATTCAGACTTGTTTCAATTGTCTCTATCTACTTGTATCTGGCATATTTGGCAAGAAAGAAATGAAAGGATCTTTCAAAATCGCAGAACAGATATAACACAAATTTGTAAAAGCATTCATCTGACTATGAACATAAGAATGGCTAGATCCAAGCATTTCAGAAACATCACTGATAAGAACGAATTAATAGCAAAAAATGGGGATTTACCTCCCAACGCTGAATTGGGGTAATACTTGCATTATCATATGTTGAGTTCGTCCTTAAGCTTTCTGTATCTCTGACTCTTAATTCAGGTTCTTCTGTACCTGTTTTATTTTACAATACCCTTACGCTCTCTTTTAATTACATATTAATTTACAATTAACTAATCGAATTGACATAGACTGTTAAGTTGCAGAATGAAGGATCTTCGGCCTTGCTAGCTGAAGTCCATAGTGCTACAATACAATACAAGGAGATTAATTAGCTTCTCTTCAGTGTTAGTAGTCTGGTCATTAGAGTTTTACCTGTTCTCGAAGCTGTTCAAGCTACTGGATTCATGCTCGTCTCTGATCAGAATGTTGAGTTCGTTCTCGAGTTTCCTGATGGTTTAAATCTCTATTAGTCGCAAAATAAAACTCAAAATAACATTCTTTGTGTGTCAAGAATCTTATCTGATATAGATCTGGGCTTGATCTTCTCGAAAAGATTACAAAGGAATGTGGATCTCCTATATGCTGCCGAAACTGCTGTGAAAAGACAAAAAGAAACTCAGATCTGGTTGTATTAGTCACATAAAGCTTAAAGACTTCACCTTTGGGGTTTAAATCACTTATCTTCTTCAGATCTGGGACATAGGAGATAAAGAGCTCCATAACAGCAAGATTGGCTAACTCTTCTTCAATTCTTTCATAGCTGCAAGATCTAGTCAGTATAGTGCCTCGTCGAGATTATTGAAGTAGTTGAGTAGAGTTTTAACTCCAGCGGCATGTTAAATTGAAGAGAATGTTATCATTCTCTTCTTGCTGCCATTAATGGGAATTATTTCGGAGTTGGTTTAATGAAGGAGTTCGAAGTAAAACCTGCCTTATTTACTTGTGAGCATTCGAGAAGCTTCCTCGCATGGGCTTTGATTTTGTTTCTTTCGGCCTAGTTCCTCATGTGTTTATTAAGAATATAAAGGCCTGTTTAGTTATTTTTTTATGTTATGTACATTGTGAACTTTGCCTTATGGCATTTGTATTTTGCTTTACTCAGGTAATAGAAAAGTTTGAACCCGTTTTAAAAAAAAAAATCCCTTTTTATATTTATAAATCATATCTATAAATTTATACTTATATAATTTCACTATTTTATTTTACTTATATAAGATCATTCCAATTTTCTTTATTCTTGTTTAGATTATAACAAATAACAACTTTTTTTATTAAATACAACCAATAATAAATGATAACAATCAAATATTACCATTCATTAACAACCAACAATCAATATATATAATTATATATAAAATATAATCGAGGTAAAAATTATTTCATTTACCCATTCAAAACAATATTATGTCGGTTTACCTTGTTTAAGTGTTTAAAAACCCCTATCGATAATGTGGCGTCCCATGTACCGACCAGAATTCATAAGCCACTCAATAGATACATCAACACAATAATTTTTTTTTATATCACTAACAAATACGTGCTCATATATATAGTACACTCAATCTCGATCTAGGGTGCTACTGACCCTATCTATAATGAGTACACATCAAAGCCTAAGAATATACTAAAGCTAAGTTATGATACCACCTGTGATGACTCGCAGCCGACACCCTTTGAATTCGACATCAAACCAAGCGTGTCCGACCCAAAGCGCACCGATTGCAGATAATCATGAGAAAAAAAAGAGAAGATGTGAAGAAAGAGAGAAGAAAGAAGAAGAAAAAAGAAGAAGAGAGAGAAGAAGAACCAAAACAATACAGAATCTCACATCGCAGTGGAATAACATATAATATAAATCAATAATCTATATAAAGAGAAACTATAATATACGTAAATCAATAACAATAAGTAATCATAAGCACAGACACTTATAATAACATATCCTCATAAATGCTGATAATTTACAAAAACAATAATGAAAAGCAGTGGAAAAATAAACAGATACATGTATACTACTTGAAGATCTCCAGCTTGCCTGCTGAAGCTCTAAAAAAACCAAATTTGAACCTGTAAATAAACTTGGTCTGACCTGAGCATAGAAAGGGAAGAATGCCCGGATCAGTCTGGTAAACCAGCATGAGAAAAACACATCTCAAGAAAAACACATCTCAACTGAATATTTTAGTTTTAAGATTACCAAAACTTTTTTTTATAAAAAAAGTATCTCGTAAGACCGCGTCGCAAATAAATACCCACAAGGATTTTACCTTACGATAACCAAAAAATTTCATGTCAAATTCTCTTATATCATAATAGTGTCTACTATACAAATAATATTAAAATAGCAGAAAGGATACATTGTTAAATTCCAGCATACACCTTATAATATAAGGCTTTCTACAATAGAAAATGACAGGCACATATTGGATTTGGATTTCCATACAAATGACTAGGTGAAGGGACCACCTTTTCGAACCAAACTCGGTACACCTCTAGAGGGATATACCTAGGGAGCAGATACTGCCTGCCTAAACGAACACAAGACCGACATACCCCTTCCTGGATAGTACCGAACATGTCATCACTCCGGTCATTACCGGCCTATAATCCGTGGCTACAAGCATACATCAACAATAATCAGATACATGATATCATAGCGTGTAAAGATATATCTAGAAGAGTGATGACATCTCCTGGTGGGAGCGACCCACTTAACCTTACTGCTTCTATCCTTGTTTCGGTCACTTTTCGAGGAGTGAGGCCAAAAGAGGCATCGATTACCTTTCACATATCACATATCACATCATCTTTGAATGCCACATTGCCATTCCCGTTAACTACTAATCGCCTTTCACAAAAATACAACCCTTGAGCTTGTACGTCTCAAGGAAGATGTCAAGCTAAGAGAAGTGGCCTTCTCCGCCACCACATGATGTACATTTGTAAAAATCAATGTACGTGGTCTTAGAAATGCAATGTCATACAATCATCTATACAAGTTATTCAGGAACAGGACAAACCAAAGGTACTCTCCTACCACATCGTATAGGATTAGCAGCAACAACCCTTGCAATGGATATTTCATAACGAAGAGACTACTGCTACTATATGTATATTAGAAGTTTAACCTCAAATGATCAACAAGCAGCCTTTCACTATGAAAATCCTAAATATCAATATAATCGACCAGTTTGCACAATCGTCGTATATATGTTGGTCCGAAGTGATTTTCAGATAAATCTGATCCCAGACTCTTTGCACCAACAATGCAAAAGCATTTCTCAACCCCCATAGAAACCAAGTACCATAGGCTTATCACATCTCCAACTTTCAACTTGCTATCCTTCGGCCAAGATGGAAGCTCGATGGATTGGAGCACTCCGCATTACACGAATCAACATACTCAACACAAACGATAATGAAGCCTGCATAGTTAGTTACGTATAAGTGCATGACTAATTAGTTTCTACATCAAGTTGAGAACTAAAATGGCCGAATTTGATGCTCGGTTATTTAACTATCAAAGAAACAAACAAAATCTAGCACATGTGTAGTTATCGGGCCTGATTTATTAATCTTTCATCAATTAAATCGCTTTTCCAAATCATTTACTTCAAATTATCTTTAAAAAGATATAATTCTAAGAACATTTCAATATTTGGAAAACATTTCCATATACTTATTTTAATAATAAGTGAATTCATAATTTATTTTATTTTCAAACTATTTAAACTCCATTTTATAATGTCACATTCCAGAACATTCATTTAAAAATTATTATCTTTAAAAACGTGGATATAATTCCTTTTATAAAAATCCATATTTAGCTTATCAAATTAAACTGATTTCACATTTATAAAATATTGTTTATAATTCACATTTCTATTTAATAAAAACTAACATTTATAAAATTCCTTTATTGACCAATTTCCCGTTTATCTCGGTTATATGACCCGCCTTTCTCTCCATAGAAAGACGTATCATCATTAAGAAAGAAAGAGATAGAAAAGAGAAAAGATAGAGAAGAAATAGAAAACAACTTCAGAATCTCAACAGCGGAACGAATAAATTATATTAATTACATAAGTATTACATAGTATACAACATCTATCAGAGTTACACAACTTATACAACACATACTAGACAGTTATATACACCTGTCTAGTTATTACAACTCAAATACAACATAGAGACACCAACACAGCGGAACACTATACATATCTACAACGCTGAAGCCTCCTGCTCCCGATCTTCTCCAGAATTCACCAAAGCTAAACTGAATCCCTTGGCTACTCATAAAAATTTAAGTACCCAAGAGTTTAAGAAAACACAAAATAAACGCCGGGTCAGACATGGGTCTGGTGTGAGTAACAGGTTAAAGTTGCTTAACTATGAAAACCTTTGAAAACAAAAGTATCTCGTAAGACTTCCCACATATAAACACGGAAAAGTTTTTAGCTTACGATAACCAAAACATTTAATAGGAAATTCAGTGATATTATAATAGGGTCTAGGGTTTTCAAGTAAATAAGAAATAGCTAAAACTATTACATGATTAAATTCCAACACACTAGCCACAAAGTGGGCTATACAATCAAAACCGTAAAGGGAACGTAGGAAGAATGGGTTTCCATTAATGGAAGGGTTACTGGGGTACCGCCCGTCACAGTATGTGGCCTAGATCACCATACCGAGGATCCACCCTAAATCCCCAGCAACACAAAGCCAGAACCATCCCTTACTGGATAGTCCCGAACAAGACAACCCCGACAGTTGTTGCAATCAACTGCCCCACATAGCCGAATAAAAAGGGACTTCTAGACGGGGAAAATCTTATCCTACTTGAGCGCGACTCACGTAGCCTTGCTGCACCTTCCCTGCTTTAGCCATTCCCGGTTGATTAGGCTTGAGCCAACGATTACCTTTATAGAACACATCTATCTTAGAATGCTCATCGTCCACCTGACGATGTTCTAAAAGCATTCAATCCATACAAGTTCATATCGGGTTCGAACGAAACCGAAGGCACTATCTCGTTACACTCTTTTTGGAATCACCCTCAGAGGTAATGACAATATCCCTTGCACTTTGAATCTATCTCAAACCTGAAAGTACTATCTCCGTCGAACTTATCTTGGAATCACCCTCAGAGTTTTAACACCAAATAGTTCTTACACTTCGAGTCTTCACCACGATCTTCACTTGGATTCACGACCTAACATTTAATTTGGATCGATGTGGTTTCAAATATCCAAATCTGGAAACCTTATCCCAGTCTCATCGAAATCCAAAACGCCATCTTTTAAAGCGATGTTGTTTTAAAGTTAAAACAATTCAATTCATTATCTATATTCACACAGATAGATAATTCACATTATCACAAATAGATAATCCATATCATCACAATTCAGTCAAAGCATCTAATATCACAAATCAGCTCATATCTCATATCAGAGATAAACAATTCAAGGCATTCCATAACATTCAGCCATCCATAAGCAATGATCTGTTAATCACACCATCTCTAATTAATTTAAAATAAATTAAATTAATTACTTCCATCTCTAATTAATTTAAAATAAATTAAATTAATTACTTCCATTATTATAAGTCTTGCTTGCTTAACCATTAATTAATTACAAACCAATTAATTAATCATCCTCTAAGTATTCATCTTAATTAATCACCCTTGATTAATTATTCTCTTATTACTTTAAGTAATTAGCCTTTAATTAATTACACAAATTAATTGTCCTAAACCATTTACACTAATTAACCTTTAATAGCTCATTAATTAATTAATTATAATTAATTACATTAATCCTTAATTAATTACATTAATTAATTACTCTATATTTACTTCATTGATTAATTATCCTTTAATTAATCAACTCTTAATTACTTTCATTAATTTCATTAATTAATTATTTTCTAATTATTTCTTTAATTAATTATTATTCTAATTAATCATAAATAATTAATCTTTAATTAACCATATTCATTAATCAGCCTTGAATAGTCACATTCAGTAATTAACTACCTTTAATTAATTACCTCACTTAATTAACTTCAAATAACTTTATTAATTAATTCTTAAAATAATTACACTAAGTAATTAATGCTTAATTACTTCCACCAGTAATTATCCTTCTTATTACTTACACAAAGTAATTAAAGCCAAAACTACTTCCATTCTTCAATTAATTACATCTAGTAATTATTCACTAATTACTTCACTAAGTAATTATTCTTTATAAATCACATGAAGTAATTATACTTATCAAATCATCAAGCGATTATCTAAAATTAATTAAACTAATTAATTAACTTTAACTAATCGCATTAACTTAATTAATTACATTAAGTAATTAACTCCTTAAATTACTTCATTAAGTAATTAAACTTAACCAATTCAACAAAATGATTATCCTTAATTAATTAATCTAATTAATTATCTAAAATTAATCACATTAATTAATCATTTATAATCCCTAGTTAATGATCTTTACATTACTGTTAACAATTCTTAATTACTTCACTAGGTAATTATGCTTTAGTTAATCATTATTAATTACCAATTAATTAATTTCTAATTACTTAATTAATGCTTAACTGTAACTTAATTAATCTTTAATTACTTGATTAATTAATTCTAATCATTAATTAAAATCTTACTTATCTAATTAATGATCTTTATTTTCAATTAATTAACCCTAATTAATTAACTTACAATCCTTAATTATTTATTTATTAATCCTTAATCAAAATTAATTAAATTAATTAATTTCCCTTTAATTAACTTCTTAATTTAATCAATTTCAAAACATTATATCTTAATTAACTTTAAGATAAAGCATTATCCTTATCAATGATTTAATTATCATTTACAAAGCCTTTGAAACATTACCTTTAATTTACCTTTAAATTTCATTTTTAAATTTAAGATTTAAAAATGATTAACACATTTAACTTTAACAAAATTTAAATCAATTTACAAACCTTATAAATCAAATGTTAAAGAACACTTATCTTATATAAAAGAGATTTATAAGAATTTTTAAACCAAATTTATTTAAATTCAAAATCTTGTTTTTTATGTTAAAAACTTTTAAAATCTGTTTTGAAAATGTTGCTTCGGGTTCAACCCGAAGCCTACTCGGGTACTTACCCGAGGAAACCCCATTTTCTTTATTTTCAAAATTTTGCTAAGTTTAAAACTGGAAACCAAATCACTCACGAATGACCCGAGCCTTCACTCGAGTCAACACCCCTCTATCCCGAGACCTACTTCGAGATGAACCCAAAACCAAACCTCTAACACAAAACCCCCTGCCATGCACATGCACCATCGATGCAGCCACCTTCGACCATCCATGATGGCTTCCTCATGTCGATAATCACCCATGCACCAAATCCCGATCATCAGATCATCGATTCTCCCTCAAAACCAAAATCGAGCAACTCTGCACCATACTGGAACAACAAACCAAAACCTTGAACATCCATGAACTCGCTCCTCCGACCACCGGAGTGTCTGAACTTCCGGCCATGACTTCGCTAACACCCCTGCTTCCATTTCCCAGAGTTCTATGGAACTCGATCCACCAGAGGTGTCTAGATGAACAAAATTTCTCGACCTAGCCAAAACTAGGGTTACAGACATAAATCGACCTCCAACCATTGCTACAGTGCCTTGATCGCCATTTTGACATTTTTCCTAAACTCCCTGATCACCCTTCCACCTCTAGTGAGAACCACGACCTCGTCGAGCAACTAGATCTCCAGAGACAACCCAAAACACCCAATTCTGATCAACCCGAACTGCCCCCTCATCCCACTTCTAAGAATTATGATTTCACTTCTAAAAATCATGTTTTTGGATAAGGTTTCAGATCATAAGCCTGAATCAATGAATTAGAGTGTTTGAAATTTAAACAAAACCCAAGTTTTCCTGTTCATTTTGGTTTCCAAAGCAAATTTAAATTTATTTTAACTTAAATAAAATTTTAAACTTTACTCTATCATTTAAAAAACAAATTTTGTTAAGAACTTATGTCCTAACAGAGATTAGATCAAGGGGAAATGAATTTTGTTCAAATTTTTGGCCTTAAAACTAAGAACAGGGAAGCTATTGATACAACAGTCATGCACACAACAATACACCCATATATACAGAAAATTCATATATATACAAAACATATTTGTTCCAGAAATTCACATGCATCCAGATTTCACACTTAAGCTTTTAAAAAAGTTACTCACCTATACAAGATGATGAACAAAGCCCTATTTATTTTTAAATAGCTTTTGAATCTTTAAAACTTTGAGTTGCTGGAATTTGCTTCTTTGATTTTAAAACTTGAATGCCTTTGCTACTGGGTCTTTTAGAGATGACTTAGTTGAAACAACGATGATATGCTTTAATTTCTTTTTCCTGAGTTTGCTTTTGAATAGATCCTAGGTTTTAAAAAATGCTTGCAGGCTTGATTTTGATATGCAAATTTTGATTACAGGTTTCGATTTGAATAAGTTTTCTGGTTTGAAGAATGTATTGATTTTCAGATTTGTTTTTAAGAAATTTGTTTGAGTTTATCTTAGTTTTGAATTGAAGAGGAAGGTAGAAAAGAAATTGAAGGGAAGGAATAATGTATTTATAAAGGCTAAAATGATTTATTAAAAATAGAAGGAAAATTAAAATTAACATGACACTTGTTAAAATTTAACTAACATTTGCCATATAGAGTTGTTTATTAATCAACACTTGTTAATACCAAGCCTTATAGATTTACACTTGTAATTATGTAATTTCTACTTATTTTAAATGTTAAATAAAAGCTTTTATACTTACTTTACTATTTAATAATTTCTTATCTAAATATATATGTATAAATTTCTTTAAACAAAATAAAATAAAAACTTATACATGTAATTTAAAAATCGAAAATATTTTAAAATATCTATCTTTTGAATTTCAAAATTAATTCCAGATTCAAATTCAAATTAAATTTAAAAATCTAATTTAAAATCAAGTTATATATATATATATAACAACACATTCAATTTGAAAATAATAATTCTATTTATTAAAATCTATTTATATTTATATATAAAAACAACATATTATTTATATTGTTTAAAAATAACAATTTGCCAATTTTAAAATAATTTACAAAAGAGATTATCTCATTATTTATAAATTACTTATGTTACTAAAAGAATTGATGTATCCCATGTTAATTATATTTTAAACTTATATATATATATATATATATATATATTTTCAAATCATATTTATTAAGCAATATTTAAAAAGAAAATAAAACAAACCTTTTTATTAATCTTATTTAAATTTAAGCTTAAAAGTATTTTAAATAATTTAAACAATTACCTTAAATAATTTAAAACTATATAATTAACTACTTAAATAATATTTAAAAAAGTTTTATATTATATTTAATCATAATTTCCAAATTACCAAAATATATAAGAATTTGAAATCATGGTTTTATTTGTTAAATTCAAATTAAAGCTTTTCTATTTACAATATATACAAATATATATACATTATAAATTGAAAAAAAATTATTAGGTTTTTAAAAGATAAAATTCAACAATTAAAAATTTATTTGCTTTTAAAAGAATAAATTTGCCAATTTAAATTAAAATTATAAAAGACAATTATCAAATCAATTTAATTATTTATACAGATTATTAAAGTGATATTGCCCAAAATTCCGGGTCATCACATTCCTCCCCCCTTAAAAGAATTTCATCCCCGAAATTTAAAAGCAAAGATAACTTTATAACCCATCAAAGATTTTAATTTAAATCACAAGCATATATTCTCAACCATATGCTAACAAGCATAGCAACCAATTCACTCAATCAAACAAATCTAATGATCCTGACACCAAATCAGCATAGACCTTCCTAACACTATCTAGAGTTTCCCAGGTATAAACACTGGAATACTCGCTCTACAGAATCCAAACAATCTACACTACTAAGCTACTGAGCTCCTACTCATCTAGATCTATAAAATTGAACAGGATATCACACTACAGTCAAGTCCTGTTCAACTACTAAATCCTCCTGAACTGCTGGTTCCACTACCAGTGATGGATCACACACGTACTCCCTTAGAGATACGTGAAACACATTGAATTCTAGTCTTCCAAACTGGCAATTCAATCCCTAAGACCAAAGCACTTATCCTTACGAGAACACAGAACGATCCATATACCTCGGAACTAACTTCCCAGACTTACCAAACTGATAGCTCCTTTGATCGGATAAAACATCCAAAATCAAATCTCCGATTTCAAAATCCAAAATCCTCCGTCTCTTATCCACGAAAATCTTCTGACGATCCTGGGCTGCCTTCATCCTTCCTGATCAGCTCAACCTTCGTTGATGCCTCTCGAAACAGACTGAACCAAAAACAACCCAACAGATGGATTCTCTCAAGATCAACCAAAATCAAGAACAAACTCTACTTCACAAACATCAATAGACTTGAAACTTCCATAGAGTCTAGGGTTGTTCCACTCTGGATTAGCTGCTACCTCGCTTCAGCTGCATAACTCTGATCTGGAGTAGATGAGAATGCGGATGATGAACACGAGCACAAACTTGTCAATACATCTTGGAAAATACAGTTCAACGGATCCATAGAGAAAACTCAGAAGTACCACGAAATCCCGAGCTGCTTCACGAAACCCTCTCTCTAGGAGCCATCCTTCTATTAGCTGAACCACCGGTGTCACTCCTGGAATCCTAGTCGATACGAAAACTAAATCTCTAGATGATATGGCAAAACTCGACTTCCCTGAAGACATTCGGAAAAATCTCTAACGACTTCTATAACTCCTACATTCCCTAGAGATGCCTCTATCCCAAGCAAAAAATTACTCAAGAGAACACTCAACTATCGCAAGTCACTCTTGCTATCAACCCAGCCTCATTTCCAAAGATACTGTTCTCTTTTTATGAATCAGAATAGCTTATGCCAATCTAGCCAATCCATCAAAGAAATGGATCCACTCTGCTTCTTCTGAACTCCACCTCTAGAAAAGTTCTGAGCCGGATGACCTTCTTGCTGGCACACAGAACTTCTCCGAGCTGCACTGCTGACACAGATGCCAAAGACTTCCTATCCCAAGCTCTTCGAACCTCAAAGCCATATATCCAATCCCACAAGATCCTAGAGAGGTGCAGACATCTCCTGGAGAAACTCGGGCTTCAACCCAAACACAAACACCCTACTGAACTTATCTCATCACTGATGCAGACACACTTCCTAAAACTTGATCCAAAAGAAACATCTTTGAAAACATCCAAAATCACTGCGTTTCACCACACAGCTGCTTCTTCCTGAAGTTGCCAAGATCCATCATGCGCTTCATCCGACAGATCCAAACTCTCACTCATCCAAACTTGCACTTCAAAGATGGACTTCGATCCTCAAAAAGGCTTCCTTCAGAGATTGGTGAAATCCTTACGCCACAACAAAGCTCACTTGAGATGGTATTGGGTCTACAGCCTCGACAGATACTTCCAACCTCAACACTCAGACTACTTCCATTGGTAGTCGTGCTAATCACACCACTATCCCTACCTGCCTTGAGAACTCATATTGGAAAACTCGAACAGGTGACCCAACAAATAGGTAGAAATATATATATATATATATATATATATATATATATATATATAAATACAAGCACGCTCTCTCAAGAAAGAAATCACTCCAACGTCAAGGTATTCACTCAACCTAGCACTCTGATACCACCTGTGATGACCCGCCTTTCACTCCATCACGCATCATCATTAAGAAAGAAATGGATAGAAAAGAGAAAATATAGAGAAGAAAGAACAAAACAACATCAGAATCTCAACAGCGGAATGAATAAGTTATATTAATCACATAAGTATTACATAGTATACAACATCTATCAGAGTTACACAGCTTATACAACATATACTAGACAGTTATAAACATCTGTCTAGTTATTACAACTCAAATACAACACAGAGACACCAACACAGCGGAACACTATATATATCTACAACGCTGAAGCCTCCTGCTCCCGTTCTCCTCCAGAATTCGTCAAAGCTAACCTGAATCCCTTGGCTACTCGTAAAAATTTGAGTATCCAAGAGTTTAAAAAACAGAAAATAAACTCCGGGTCAGACATAGGTCTGGTGTGAGTAACAGGTTAAAGTTGCTTAACTTTGAAAACCTTTGAAAACAAAAGGTATCTCGTAAGACTTTCCGCACATAAACACGGAAAAGTTTTTACCTTACGATAACCAAAACATTTGATAGGAAATCCAGTGATATTATAATAGGGTCTAGGGTTTTCAAGTAAATAAGAAATAGCTGAAATTGTTACATGATTAAATTCCAGCATACTAGCCATAATTGGGTTATACAATCAAAACCGTAAAGGGCACGTAGGAAGAATGGGTTTCCATCAATGGCAGGGCTACTGGGGTACCGTCCGTCACAATACGTGGCCTAGATCACCGTACCGAGGATCCACCCTAAATCCCCTGCAACATATGGCTAGAACCATCTCTTACTGGATAGTCCCGAACAAGACAACCCCGGCAATTGTTGCAATCAACTGCCCCACACGGCCGAATAAAAAGGGACTTCTAGACAGAGGAAAATCTTGTCCTACTTGAGCGCGACCCACTTAGCCTTGCTGCACCTCCCCTTTTTTAGCCATTCCATGTTGATGAGGCTTGAGGCTACGATTACCTTTATAGAACACATCTATCTTAAAATGCTCATTATCTACCCGACGATGTACTGAAAGCATTCAATCCATACAAGTTCATTCGGGGTTCGAACAAAACCGAAGGCGCTATTTCGTTACACTCATTTTGGAATCACCCTCAGAGTTAATGATAATTGCCCTTGCACTCTGAATCTATCTCGAACCTGAAAGTACTATCTCCATCGAACTCATCTTGGAATCACCCTCAGAGTTTTAGCGACGAATAGTTCTCACACTTCAAGTCTTCACCTTGATCTTTACTTGGATTCACGACCTAACGTTTAATTTGGATCGATGTGGTTTTCGAATATCCAAATCTGGAAACCCGATCCCGGTCTCATCGAAATCCAAAATGCCATCTTTTAAAGCCAAGTTGTTTTATAGTTAAAACAATTAAATTCATTATCTATATTCACACAAATAGACAATTCACATTATCACAAATAGATAATCCATATCATCACAATTCAATCAGAGCATCTAATATCACAAATCAGCACATATCTCATACCATAGATAAACAATTCAAGGCATTCAATAACATTCAGCCATCCATAAGCAAAGATCTATTAATCACACCATCTCTAGTTAATTTAAGTTAAATTAAATAAATTACTTCCATCTCTAATTAATTTAAAATAAATTAAATTAATTACTTCCGTTATTATATATCTTGCTTGCTTAACCATTAATTAATTACAAACCAATTAATTAATCATCCTCTAAGTATTCATCTTAATTAATCACCCTTGATTAATTATTCCCTAATTACTTTAAGTAATTAGCCTTTAATTAATTACACAAATTAATTATCATTAACCATTTATAGTAATTAACCTTTAAATACTCATTGATTAATTAACTATAATTAATCACATTAATCCTTAATTAATTACATTAATTAATTACTCTATTGTTACTTCATTGATTGATTATCCTTTAGTTAATCAACCCTTAATAACTTTCATTAATTACATTAATTAATGATTTTCTAATTATTTCTTTAATTAATTATTCTTCTAATTAATCATAAATAATTAATCTTTAATTAACCACATTCATTAATCAACCTTGATTAATCACATTCAGTAATTAACTACCCTTAATTAATTACCTCACTTAATTAACTTCAAATAACTTTATTCATTAATTCTTAAATTAATAATTCTTAATTACTTCCATTAGTAATTATCCTTCTTATTACTTACACAAAGTAATTAAACCCAAAACTACTTCCATTCTTCAATTAATTACATCTAGTAATTATTCACTAATTACTTCACTAAGTAATTATTCTTTATAAATCACATTAAGTAATTATACTTATCAAATCATCAAGTGATTATCTTAAATTAATTGAACTAATTAATTAACTTTAACTAATCACATTAACTTAATTAATTACATTAAGTGATTAACTCCTTAAATAACTTCATTAAGTAATTAAATTAACCAATTCAAATGATTATCCTTAATTAATTAATCTAATTAATTATCTAAAATTAATCACATTAATTAATCATTTATAATCCTTAATTAATGATCTTCACATTAACTATTAACAATTCTTAATTACTTCCCTAAAAAATTATGCTTTAGTTAATCATTACTAATTACAAATTAATAAATTTTTAATTACAAATTAATTAATTTCTAATTACTTAATTATTTAGTGCTTAACTGTAACTTAATTAATCTTCAATTACTTGATTAATTAATTTTTAATCATTAATTAAAATCTTACTTATCTAATTAATGATTTTTATTTTCAATTAATTAACCCTAATTAATTAACTTACAACCCTTAATTATTTATTTATTAATCCTTAATCAAAAATTAATTAAATTAATTAATTACCCTTTTATTAAATTCTTAATTTAATCAATTTCAAAACATTAAATCTTAATTAACTTTAAGATAAAGTATTATCCTTATCAATGATTTAATTATCATTTACAAAGCCTTTGAAACATTACCTTTAATTTACCTTTAAATTTCATTTTAAAATTTAAGATTTAAAAGTGATTAACACATTTAACTTCAACAAAATTTAAATCAATTTACAAACCTTTTAAATCAAATGTTAAAGAACACTTATCTTATATAAAATAGATTTATAAGAGTTTTTAAATCAAATTTATTTAAATTCAAAATCTTGTTTTTTATTTTTAAAACTTTTAAAATCTGTTTTGAAAATGTTGCTTCGGGTTCAACCAGAAGCCTACTCGAGCACTTACCCGAGGAAACCACATTTTCTTTATTTTCAAAATTTTTCTAAGTTTAAAACTGGAAACCAAATCACTTACCAATGACCCGAGCCTTCACTTGAGTCAACACCCCTCTATCCCAAGACCTTCTTCGAGACGAACCCAAAACCAAACCTTTGAACTAAACCCCCTGCCGTGCACATGCACCATCTATGCAGCCATCTCCGACCATCTACGATGGCTTCCTCATGTCGACAATCACCCACGCACCAAATTCCGATCATCAGGTCATCGATTCTCCCTCAAAACCAAAATCGAGCAAATCTGCACCATATTGGAACAATAAACCAAAACTTGAAACATCCACGAACTCGCTCCTCCGACCACCGGAGTGTTTGAACTTCCAACCATGACTTTGCCAATGGAACTCGATCCACTAGGGGTGTCTAGAGGAACAAAACTTCTCGACCTAGCCAAAACTAGGGTTACAGACATAAATCGACCTCCAACCGCTGCAATAGTGCCTTGATCACCATTCTGACATTTTTCCCAAACTCCTTGATCACCCTTCCACCTCCAGTGAGAACCACGACCTCGCCGACCAACTAGATCGCAGAGACAACCCAAAACATCCAATTCTGATCAACTCGAAAGGCTCCCTCATCCCACTTCTAAAAAATTGTGATTTCACTTCTAAAAATCATGTTTTTGGATATGGTTTCAGATCATAAGCTTGAACCAATGAATTAGAGTGTTTGAAATTTAAACAAAACCCAAGCTTTCCTGTTCATTTTTGTTTCCAGAGCAAATTTAAATTTGTTTTAACTTAAATACAATTTTAAACTTTACTCTGTCATTTAACAAACAAATTTTATTAAGAACTTATGTCCTAACAGAGATTACTCACCTGTACAAGATAATGAATAGAGCCCTATATATTTTGAAATGGCATTTGAATTTTTAAAACTTTGAGTTGCTTGAATTTGCTTCTTTGATTTTAAAACTTTAATGCCTTTGCTACTGGGTCTTTTAGAGATGACTTAGTTAAAACAAAGATGATCTGCTTTAATTTCTTCTTCCTGAGTTTGCTTTTGAATAGATCCCAAGTTTTAAGAAATGCTTGCAGGCTTGATTTTGATATGCAAATTTTGATTACAGGTTTTGATTTGAATAAGTTTTCTGGTTTAAAGAATGTACTGATTTTCAGATTTGTTTTTAAGAAATTTGTTTGAGTTTATCTTAGTTTTGAATTGAAGAGGATGATAGAAAAGAAATCGAAGGGAAGGAACAATGTATTTATAAAGGCTAAAATGATTTATTAAAAATAAAAGGAAAATTAAAATTAAAATGATACTTGTTAAAATTTAACTAACATTTGTCATATAGAGTTGTTTATTAATTAACACTTGTTAATACCAAGCCTTATAGATTTACACTTGTAATTATGTAATTTCTACTTATTTTAAATGTTAAATAAAAGCTTTTACATATACTTTACTATTTAATAATTTCTTATCTAAACATATATGAATAAATTTCTTTAAAGAAAATAAAATAAAAGCTTATACATGAAATTTGAAAATCTAAAATATATTAAAATATCTATCTTTTGAATTTCAAAATTAATTCTAGATTCAAATTCAAATTAAATTTAAAAATCCAATTTAAAATCAAGTTATATATATACGTATATAATAACAACACATTCAATTTGAAAATAACAGTTCTATTTCTTAAAAATCTATTTATATTTATATATAAAAACAACATATTATTTATATTGTTTAAAAATAACAATTTGCCAATTTTAAAATAATTTAGAAAAGAGATTATCTCATTATGTATAAATTACTTATATTACTAAAAGAATTAATGTATCATATGTTAAGTGTATTTTAAAGTTATATATATATATTTCCAAATCATATTTATCAAGCAATATTTAAAAAGAAAATAAAACAACCCTTTTTATTAATCTTATTTAAATTTAAATTTAAGCTTAAAAGTATTTTAAACATGGCAGTGATATGGAGTGAAAGAAATTCCAGAGTATTTGAAAATGCTAGAAGAAATGAAAATGAATTATGGAATGAAGTCAAGTGTCGCACCTACAATCTATTGAGGAACAGGGCAAGCATCTACCCACAGTCAATGATATAAGTTTGGGCTTGATTGTGTTGTTTCTTTTCCTTGTATGTATTTTCTTGTTTTTTTTCTAGCTTATGTATTTCCTCTGTTGTTCTATTTTATTGTTGTTTGCAATAAAACTGGTAGGGGTCAAGTTAACCCCGCTGGCTTTGCCAAAAAAGTATTTTAAACAATTTAAACATTTACCTTAAATATTTTAAAACTATATAATTAACTATTTAAATAATCTTTGAAAAAGTTTTATATTATATTTAATCATAATTTTCAAATTACCAAAATATATAAGAATTTGAAATCATGGTTTTATTTGTTAACTTCAAATCAAAGCTTTTCTATTTACAATATATACATACATTATAAATAGAAAACATTTTATTAGTTTTTTTAAAGATAAAATTTAACAATTAAATATTTATTTACTTTTAAAAGAATAAATTTACCAATTAAAATTAAAATTATAAAAGACAATTATCAAATCAATTTAATTATTAACACAGATTATTACATTGATATTTCCTAAAATTACGGATCATCACAGGTTATATGCCAAAATCCCATTATAAGTTTTTTTACCTATAAATCTCTTTACTTACAATTTATACTTTTGTAATATCATTATTTGTAAAATCAGTTATAAATTATTTTAAATTTCAATTGCAAATCCATTTACCAATGTGATTATAAATCCATTTCTAATATTTATAAAACACCGTTAATAAAATTTATTTCATCAAATCTCTTTATCAGTAACATTCCTTTTATAACTTCCATTTTGACACTTATATAACTCGTTTACAATTTTGTTACTTTTATTTATAAACTATCAATTTTATAAATTTTATATATATAAACCATTTATAATAAGTTCAAAATTCTCAATTTAACTTATATTATAAAATAGTTAACTTCATATTTCAAAAATCATATTTAAGTGTATTTCACACAAACATAGTTTTTATGACATAAAAATTATAACGATTTATTTATTTAAAATAAATCCATTTCTTTAATCATTCAAAAATTGTGAAAACATATATATTTTCAAAATCACTCTGAAATTCTTTTTAAATTGGAATCATCATTTTAATATTTCAAATTTCCAAAAAATATGGCCCAACGCTGCAAAAGCGCTAAATAAAGGGATTCACATCAATAATAGCAATCATGGCATCCATCACATCAAACATCATATAATACAGCATATATAACTATGTGTAAATAAATATTAACCATAGCGAGGAATCCTGTTAGATCCCTTCAACCTGTCACCTGCAACAAATATACATGTGAGAAAATATATAGTGTCTACTTCGAAGCAAACACGCGTACAAAGGGTCATCCGCTCATACAAGGGATCGTATATGGTCTCATCTGCTCCAATCGGCAGGAATATATCCAACTATTAATAATATAGCATAACATCCAAACAATCATCATATAGCATAAAATAAATTTATTCCCACTTATATAAAAATATAAACAGGCCAGAGAGAGTGAGTTTTACTCACTTTGATTTCCATTCGTCGTTGCAGCATTTTATTTCGACTGAAATTAAACGATCGTTTAATTTTAACCACAATTTCCAATAGCTCCAAATCCATCCAAACTAGCTCTAAAATGTTGTGCTTATGAATACGAACCCAACGTAATTTGTTTCATGCAAAAAGGACCTCGCATGAAATAGTTATAAATTTTATAAGTTACCTGAATTATAATATAACTAATTACATTATTAATTAAAAATAAATCACCTAATTAACGTTTTGTCCATCCTTCCTTCGTTCATTACCGAGGTAACTGCTCACACGAGAACAAGCCCATGAACGCAACTTTCAATCGATTACCGATCGTCCATCGATCCACTCAAACATGATTAGGGACCACCACACCAAAGCTCGTCTCGAGCTCCACCTTCACCATGAACCCTATCACGCTCGGCACCCCATCATCCCGGAAAACATACATGAATGCACAACCTTCATCGTCGGATTTTGGCGAATTCTGACCTCCAATGACGATCATCACCGTTGGATTTGTAGATCTCGCTAAGCTCTACAATATTGTAGTTGGATGTTTTTCGTAATTATTTATGTATTGAAAGATAATTGAGGAAGAAGATTGGTGATTTTTGGCTATAGAAATTAAAGGTGGAGGCTAGGGTTATGGGAAATTATGGTTTGCAAATGAAGGTCCTTTTATAGCCATTTACAAAGCACTGTTCACCCAAAAAAATTCCGAACTCCAAACGAAGCGTGCCGCCTGGCATTCATAATGTTTTACCCCTATTTCGAACACAATGGAATATATATCGGGAGCCAATCCCATCATATTTGGAAGATAGATTTTGGAATCAAATTATTTTAATTAAAAGTTCTTTAGTTAATTTCTATGTGTTTCAGCTTCGCACGACCAAACCGTAAGTCCGATTGGCATGAAATTTGAAATCAAGTGATATTACAATATTACGGATCAAACGAAACTGGTTTCGACGAAATCCATGATAGTGTCAAAGTGACTATTTTTACGCGTCAAATAAATTAATAAATTTTCAATTTTAGTAAATTAACTTTTAAATCAATTTTAAAAGTTGACTAATTCTATTCTAGTTAAAATAGGATTTAAAAAAAACGTTAGAAATCATTTATATTCACACTAGATTCCAAAATCAATTAATTAACCGATTTAATTTATACTAGTCATTTTTCAATATTTTAAATTCAATTAAATATTCTAAATTTAGACAACTGAAAAGCTAGGTCGTTACATAGTTCTCTAGCAAGTTTGAGCCTAGTGACCAAGGCTTTATACTTAGCTTTGTTATTTGTTGCAAGAAAGTCGAGTTTTAGGGTATAGCAGATCGATCGTTCCTCATGGGTCGTTAACACAACTCTAGTGCCGAAACACTGATCATTAGATGCTCTATCTGTGTACATTTTTGTCGGTTGATCAATTCTTCATTTCTCTACGAATCATGATATGATGCAGTGAATTCAGAGATGAAGTCTGCTAATGTCTGTCGCTAGATAGCTCTCTGAGGGAGATAAGTGATATTGAATTGGTTAGCTCGATATTCCTTTGAGCAACCTTCCAAACATCTATGGTTGTTGTAGGACCTATTGTAATGGCTGATCGACGTAGACATTGATGGGGTGAATTTGGAAGTAACGACGAAGCTTTCATGATGCAATCAACATGCAGTATGTGAGCTTTTCCAGCTTGAGTAGTTTCTCTCATCACTTGTCAACCGCTTGCTAACATAATATACTGGTCTTTGGATCTGATTCTCTTTACATAATAGTGTGGAATTTATGGAATATACTGACATCGCTAAATAGATATATAATTCTTCACGATCCAGTGGCTTGGATAGGATGGGAGGTCTGTCTAAGTGATCTATCAGAGCTTGAAATGCGTATATGCAATCCTGCGTCCATTCATAGTTCCTCTTCCCACTCCTGTCAAGTCAAAGAAAGGAACACACTTGTCTGTAGCCCTAGAGATGAAGCGCCTTAGGGTGGCAATCTTCTCATTTAAGCTCTGTACCTACTTAATCGTCTTCGATACCTAGATGTTTCGAATTTCTTGAATCTTCTCGGGACCGGCTTTGATTCCATGAGAGTTGACGATGAAACCCCGAAATTTCCATGACGTAATGCCGAAATAGCATTTCAAGGGATTTGGTTTCATTTCATATTTTCGTAGAATACTAAACATCTCCGCTAAGTCATCGATGTGGTCATTTGATCGTCATGACTTCATGAGCATATCGTCCACATGTACTTCCGTCGATCGCCTGATCTGATCTTTGAACATCCTGTTGACCAGTCTCTGGTAAGTAGCTTCAGCAGAATTTAGTTCAAATGGCATCACAACTTAATGATATAGCACTAGATTGTAAATGAAATTGGCGTGCTTCTGGTCAAGGATGTGCATTAGGATCTGGTTGTATTTGAAGTACACATCCATAAATGAAAGCAGTTCATATCCAACTGTTGAGTCTACCAGCTAGTCGATCCTCGAAAGTGGAAAGTTGTCTTTTGGGCATGCTTTGTTCAGGTAAGAGTAGCCGATGCACATCCGTTATTTTCCATTAGCTTTTCTCCCAAGAACTTGATTAGCTACCCATTTTGGGTAGAGGGGGTTGCGGGTAAACCTACTGCTTTTAAGTTTATCCACTTCCACTTTAAGTGGAGCAGATCTCTTCGGATCCATGATGTGTTGCTTTTGTTTCACCGGGACATGCCACGCGATGTATTGCTTTTGTTTCACCGGGACATGCCAATGCATAGCTCATGATAGTTGGTGGAATACCACACATGTAGAATGGGTCTATACGAATACATCAAGATTCCCTTAGAGAAAACCAGCTAATTCCTTCATCATCATTGCACTGAACTGTGATCCAATCTTCTGAACCCATGAATCGTCATAGCTGATTATATATCGATTATTGGCTCAATGGGTACGGCCTTGGATTCTTTGAGCTTCTCTTCTTCATCTTCATGTTCTATATCTTTACAGAACCGAATGTGCTTTTGTTGCTTGATATTGGCCTTATATTGTGAGCTGAAAATGCTTAAATGGTTTTTCCCAAGAAACAGGATCGGTTTCAAACCCTTGTTTTAGTGGAAGTTAGCAGTTTTTGATTTGACAAACACTGGGACATGCTACATATGACTTACATACTTGAACTAGCATATGGCCTTGAACCAGATGTTTACCACTTCAAATTGAATAGATTAGCATATTTGTACATGTACGGATTGTACATATGCCTTGAACGAACTTGAATTTGAATGTCAGATTCCTATATGCTGATAGTCGATCCTTGAGTTCAAACGTAATTGTTTTGGGTAACAATCAACTGAAATTCAGTTGGTATGGTCAATGATGGCGGTCACTCCGGTCAAATCCCAGAGTATTTTCATAAACTTTTGAGTCTGATAGTGATGGGTTTTAGACGCTTTTAACGATTATCTATAATGGTTATAGATCATGCTTAAAGGAACACTGAATCGAACATCAAGTTGAGTTTAGTCTTGTGTATTTGAGTAATGCGCTTTCCATTCAATGTACTCATGATCTGTTACTCGTTTGGGTTGGACTGATGGTCAGTTGCTAATGAGCTTGGGAATTGATTTGACAATTCTATATCTAGGCGTCCTTTCGGTCGTGGCATCGAGTCATCATAAACACCAAGTATGTGTCAGAATATTGAGCTATCACAATCAGTCTTTGGATGATCATACTTCTACCCCCGGTATCAAGTCGATAAATGTGCTACGTGGACGGTCGAGTCTCGCCCTAGTCATGTTTACATCCCACCTAAGCTCCAAGGACTTAGGGTTGATTGATGAATGGTTGGTTCACATTCATCTTGTTTCTGGTCGTGCCCTTAAGTCTGGGGCATATGTCGATAAGTAGGAAGGCAAGTCATGTCCAATCAATAATTGATGCTTTCCCTACCGGACTAAGGGCAAGGATCAGTGTGCGGACGGTCGAGTCTTGTCTGTTTTATATTGCTCTTCTAGTCGAATCACAGTAAGAGTCAAAGAATGAATAGTCGCATAACATTCATTCGAAGCTGGACCATCAGCCGCGTTCATTTTGATTCATATTCTCCTACTGGATCTAGGGATAGAGTTGGCTCAGGTGCATTCGGGTCATGCCCATCTAGTTTCATACTCCTCCTGATGGATCAAAGGAGGGTGCTGGAGAATTAATGATCTAGTCACACTCATTCGTGATTTATTATCCAATCTGCACTCTAGTCATCAAATTTTTTAGAGGACATTTGGGTCGCATCTGTTTGTGTTTGCTGTGGATGGATATTGGCCATCGACCTAGCGAGACAATATAGAAAGCTTGGATCAACATTGCCTGTCGACCAAGTGGTACGATGCAGTCAGTCGCCCGTAACTTCGAACATCATTTCGAATGGTTTTGTATTGAGGCCTTCTCACGGTCGTCGCCTTAAGTTGTAAAGATCAGCTAGACAGAGCTATGTAAGATATCGTATTCATCTTGTAGCAGTTTGTACTCTCATTTCCATTCTTGGGTTAGAAGAATTAGTTTCGTGGACGGTCGAATTCCCTCCGTAGTGAGTTATACTCTTCCTGTCAAGTTCAGGTCGGAGTTTATGGAATAGTGAGTGGTCGAACCGCACTCATCTATTTTTTTTATACTCATACCCACTCTCTTGGGATAAGAGTTTGTTGGTGGGTGGTCGAACCGTACCTAATTTGGTGGTGGGTGGTCAGTATTCACCTATCAGTTTTTATGGGTTTACTAATAACCTTTTCGTAATTAATGGACACCCTGTCCTATTTCATAGTTTTCATGGGATAACTAAGAACCTATAGGCCCATGCCAATTAACTTAGTTAATTAATGGGTTCTTCCGAAATTATTGGTCATTCCAATAACTTTTCTCTTATCCTAGATTTTATTGGTTGGCTAGGAACCTATGGATTACTCTAGTAACTCCCTTCTTGGCCTAGTTTACATGGATTGACTAAGAACCTACTGATGTCTCCATTAACTTCTTTTTTATCCTAGTTATCATGGGTTGACTAGCAACCTACTGATGCTTATCCTAGTTTTCATGGGTTTACTAGGAACCTTTTGACTGATGTCATTACTTAACCCGGATATAGTTTTCATGGGGTCACTACAAACCAGTTAGCCCTTGCCAACTATCTTTAATACATAGTTTTCAAGGGTTTACTAATGAACCTGTTGGTTACCCCCAATAATTTCATAATCATAGTTTTCATGGGTTTACTATGAACCTATCTCCCGGACATCTAGAATATCTAGGCATACTATAATTTGGTCTCCTGACTCCTGGATGCAATTGTACTCTTTCAAGAGTTTAATCAATGTATATTCGCTACTGGGTTAACCTAGCTGGTTTTTCTACCCCTTTATCCCTAAAATACAGTTATGGGTTCTTTATCATGTGAATATATTCATATTTGAAGGAGCAAACATAACAACTTAATGTTACTACTCTTGTGGTTTTAATATCCCTGAAAACACTTACATAGTTAATCCCCTTTAACCTATACTTTTATCAAGGAAATACTTCTTAAAATTTACATACTTGAAATCCTTTCAAAACTCCTTTATTTAGCCATGAGTTTTCTTCCTTTAAAAATGAGTTTGGGTTTAAAAAGCCTTTCAACACCTTTAAAACCTTGCTTTCGACATCATAGGATGACCTCCTACGAAAGCATTAAAATATATTTTCAAAACAATAGGCTCCTGCATTTCGAATTCTTTAAAACTTCTCTTTCAAAACCTTTCAATTGTATTAAAGCATTAACCTTTTACTTTAGAAGCATAGCTTCGAAACCAAGTGAAAGTACCCCTTTCGAAACCATTGGAAGTATACCTTCCAAAACCATTGGAGGTTATCCGTTCGAAACCATTGAAAGTCCTCCTTTCGAAATCAATGGGTTTAGAACATCATTTTGGGTCAAATTGAACATACGCAAAAGCATCTCTTTTGAAACCGTTCTTTACTTCATAAAAGTATTTGGGGAAAACTTGATGGTATCGAAACTATCCTTTCGAAAGCATTAAACATCTGAGTGGAACAAGTGAAGGTTGACTTTGAAACCCCTAACCCTTTTTGAAAGCAGTTGGAAGTCTTAATTTTATAAAAACAAACAGTACCTTTCGACAACATTGATGTCTTCAATACCATCGAAAGGCGTTTAATCACAGAAGGATTTCGACATGGTTGAAACTACCCCTTCCTAAAGCATCACTTTAGAAACTTGGTAACTTCTTCGAAAGCTACTAACTTTAGAAACAAAGGCGACAGCTCTCCTGTAGCACCCCTAATTTTTGACAACATTATTCAGGAGATTTAATTAGATAAATTAAATAGAATAATGTAAATGTTAAGCGATAAGGGTTTGAGACTTGAATTAATTTAATTAAGGCCGAGCCTAATATAATAATTAATGGGCTTAAGAATGGTTTTGGGCTAATCAAATTACATAAGGGTATATTAGGAATTTCCACCCATTACCCCTACCCTTATATATTTTCATTCCTACCATTTCACTACCTAGTCACATAATTTTGAAACACACATCAAAAACATAAAGAACAACCGGCCATTAAGAGAACAAGAGGAATACAAAGTAAAAGCTAGAGAATCAATCTTAGGGGAAATCAATCTCAATCCAATCTCCTTATCTAAATCAAGGTGAATAACAATTCCATCTCTATTTTGTTTTGAATAATATATTTTTGGATTTAAAGGTAAATTTGTTTTTATGATATAATGGTCGATGATATGCTTGATTTATAATTTACATGGTTGAAACCAGATTGTTTAAAAGAGGTATGCACAGTTTTAAAGCAAAACTGAGATTTAATGAAGTTTAAATGTCATAGAAAAATCTTATGTTATGAGAAACATGATTTTGGAATTGGGTTTCAATTTGATAATTTTCCAGGCAATGGAAAAATTATTATGAATTTTCAAAGGAAAATATGGTTATTTGGGTTTATAAATATATTATAGCAAATATATTAAGAATTTGGGTTTGGAATTACGATATGTCAGATAACATGATTAAAGTGAATTTCAGGAATTTTTGGAGATTTTTCTGAAGTGATTTACTATGCAAATTAAATTATTTTAGAAGAGGGACTTCTTTGCAGAATTGGTTTTGTTTAATGGAAGGGCTTAATTGGTTAACTTAACAATGGTTTGGATCTAAAACTAGAGGCATTTATTTTGAAAAAGAATTTGAAAAGTTAAGGCAACCAATCTGGTGTTGACAAATGGTAGGTTAGTCAGAGAGAAGTTTACTTTAAGAAGAACTAAACCAGGATTACTAAACAAAATTAGTTCTACCTACTTTGGGAAGTACCTTTCGACACATGAGCTTCTGCCTTCATCATAGGTGAAACCTATAAAGCCGAAACTAATACACAAGGTATCACAAAATGGTACGTAGTGGATTAGAGGAAGGCGAAAGGTAAGGTGTCAAAAGAATAGCTTCCGAAGGAGTCGAAACCTTGGTTTGTTTTTAAAAGAAAAGCAACTGCCTTTGTTTTGTTTTAGCCTTCAAAGGTGTCAAAGCATATGGTTTCGAAAGATTTTTTAATAGGTTTTGAAAGGGTTGCTATTAACTTAAGTTTGCTTTCGACCAGGATTCTTTACTTATGAAAGAATGTTTTGAAAGAAGGGGTTCCAACCTAGTCGAAACTCTATTGTCATTCTTTAGCCTTTCGATGGTATTGAAGATATCAATGCTGTCGAAAGGTAGCCATCGAAAGGTACCTTGTTTTATAAGTTTAAGCCCTTTCCTATAACTTTAGAAAGGGGTTAGGGGTTTCAAAGGCAATGGTTTCGATACGGATTTCAAAGCTAACCTTCCACTATTTTACCCAGGTGTTTTATGCTTTCGAATGGATGGTGCCGACACCATCATGTTTCCCTAATATTTTGTATGATAAATGATGGTTTCAAAAGAGATGCTTTTTCCTATATTTACTTTGACCCAAATAATGTTTTAATTATAAACCGGATGCTTTTGAAAGGGGGACTTTCAATGGTTTTGGAAGAATTACTTCCAATGGTGTTGAAAGGGGTACTTTCAACTGGTTTTGAAACTATGCTTCTAAAGTTAAATGCATGTACCTTAACATAATAGAAAGGTTTCGAAAGGAAGATTTTAAAGTATCAAAAGCAGGAGCCTAATGTTTTGAAGATAGAATTTAATGCTTTCGAAGGAGCTCATCCTATGAAGTCGAAAGCTAGGTTTTGAAAGTGTCGAAAGGTTTTATAACCCAAACTCATTTTTAAAAAGTAAACCCACGGCTAAATTAAAGGAGTTTTTGCAATGGTTTAGAGTAGAAGCTTTCTTTAATGAAGTTATTAAACCCATAGGAGAGTTATTATTGTGTTATTATGTTTCCTTCTTTAAGTATAAATATATTCACTTTATAATGGACCCATAACAACATTATGGAGATAAAAAGTAGAAAACCAACTTGGTTAACCCAGTAGTGAATATAAATTGATTAAACTCCTGAGTGAGTAGAATTGCATCTAAAATGTTAGGAAAACCAGAATATATGATGCTAAAAATATAAACGAAAGATATTGGCAAGGGCTAATAGGTTCTCAGAAGTCCCATGAAAACTGTATATTGGAAAAGATATTGACAGGGGCCAATAGGTTCATAGTTAGCCTATGAAAACTATGTATAAAGGTCGATGTCAGAAAGACAAGTTCATAGTAAGCCCATGAAAACTTTGATTTGATACTGGCAGGGGCCAGTAGGTTTATAGTTAGCTTATGAAAACTATATCCAGATTAAGATATTGACAGATGTCGATAGATTCCTAGTCAGTTCAAGAAAACTAGGGTAAGAAGAAAGGATATTGGGATCACCAATAGGTCCCAGTCAACCCATGAAAACAAGGATAAGGGTATAGATATTGGAGTTACCAATAGGTTCTTAGTGATCCCATGAAAACTATGTAATTGGACAGGGAGTCCTTAAGCATTTTACCGGTTATTAGTCAGCCCATGAAAACTAATAGGTTAATAGTAAACCTAGAAACAATATTTGAGACAAATTGTCGTAATGAATGGGGATGGGTAATCCAGAATTAAATCATTTGTTTGCATATCATCATATCATACTGTTTTGAATTGTTTTAACCATTATGGATGCAGGAGCACGGTATATGGTTTTATAAAGGTTTTAAGATACTAGTGAGGAAAAAACCCATTCCATTAAGAGGCGTGGTTTAACTAGTGTCTAAATGATTTAAGATGGTTGATAATTATTCATACCAAGCTTTATGTCTGACTCGAATTTTATGTTTTTTCTTAAACTCTTTGGTACTTAATTAATTTTGAGTAGTTTGAGAGTTGAGGTTTTCAGGTACCTCTTAAGACAAATAAGTTTCCAAAGACATGCAGGAGGCATGATAGCTATTTAAAGTTCTCTTTTCTTTTAATTCCTTTATGTTGTTTGTAATGGAAAACTTGATATATTGCCTGTTTGTACTCTGATCATCCAATGGGGCATCTTTATATGTCGCTCTTGGCATATGTTGTAATAAATATATTTTCTAGGAACGTGATTTGCAAATGTGGGATTATGTAATGAATTGGAAATATTTAGAAATGGAACGTGATTCTGTTTGAAGTTTAAATTTTTCCGTATTCATGTGTTTCAGTGTATCAATGATTCTAACACCGCTGTATTTGGTTGCTGAGGGTTGATAATTATGGATGACCGCAACATCTGTGGCCATTAGTTTTGGGCCTCTAAGTAGAGGGATGTTAAAGTTGGTATCTGGGCATAAATTTATGAAACTTTAAAACAAAGTTAAATTTAAAAGATTTACAAACATAATCTGATGAATTTGGAAAATTTGACCAGATTTGTGTTAACGCTATAATGGCGCACTTGTATTTGATATATATATATATATATATATATATAAGTATGTGTTCCCCTCTCTCTTAGACCGTTTTTTGTATCTTATTAAGGATCATATGCAAATTTATGAGAAAGAAAATATAGAAGCAGGAAACGGAAGAGGAAATCTAGGTGGAGGAAGCACCATAACTAGTGGAAATTCTCGACCTAGTACCAGAAGGAACCAAAGTCGATAGGCTAATGCTAATCCAAATGCTGAAGCCAATGTAGATGCTGGAAATCTGCCAGTAGATGCGAGAATGGTGTATCAGTTGTTAGCCAATCTTTTGCAAGCTAAAGTTGCTAGTAGTGTTGGAGGAGCTAATCATGTGGCTCTATTTGGGAATAACTATGCTAAGCTAAGTAGAGACTACACCAGTTTAGGTAGAAAGCCATTTCTTGGAATAGAGGTTGCTGTTGAAGCTGATGATGGGAAAAACAGAAGGCTAACCTCTAGGCAGTTGCAAGGGGCAGCGCTTCACCGGTAGAATAATGTTAATGTCGGAGTTTCAAAAGAAAAACTGACATGGGCTGATTTCAGAAGGATATTTCAGCAAAGGTTTCCATCTGAGGTTGCTAAGACGGTGTTAATGAGGAAGTTCATGGATCTAATTCAAGGAGAGATGTCGGTGATCGAGTACGCTGCTAAGTTTGATGAGCTATCTCGACATGGATATGCTTTAGTTGACACTGACGTTGGAAGGAATGTAAGGTTCATTCGAGGACTGAGACCTGAGCTTGCTAGAATTACCATGACCCATATCCGAGAACCTTGTAATATGGTGGTAGAGATGGTCATTCGCCATGAAGAAATGCTTGTCGTGTCTGCTAGAGAAAAGCCAGTTGAATCACATGGTCCTTAGGGAAAGAAGAGGAAATTCTTTAAGAAGAAGGGAGCCCAGAAAGGGGATGCTACCGAAAAGTCCAAAGCTGAATTGGTATGCTACAAATATGACTAGAAGGGTCATTATGCAAGTGAGTGCCGATCAGGCAAGGGAAAGACAGTAATGGAAGGTACGTTTTTGATTCAGAGTATACCAGTTAGGATACTTTTAGATACCCGTGCATCATAATCATTTATATCTCAGTATTTGGTTGATAGGTTATGCATAGAACTCACGTACCTTGTTACTTCCTTAAGGGTTGCAAATCCAATAGGACGATATGCAACTCTGAGGATGAGATGTGACCAGTTAGAACTTGATTTGTTAGGTCATAAGTTTGCATGCAGTTTGTATATTTACGATTTCGTAGATTTTAGAATCATTTTGGGTATGGATTGGTTGAGAAGGTATGAGACTAGGATATTTTGCTAGGATGGGGAGATATCTTTGAGACACCCTAATAGTCATAATCGAATTATATTCTCAGTAGAGAATTTTGACCGGAGTAGTTGTGCTTTGTTAAGTGCAATGGAAGTAGGAGAAGTGCTAAGTCAGTTTCGAATTGCAAGAGAGTTTGCAGATGTGTTAGAGCCAATCATATGACTACCACTGAAACGAGCTGTTGAGTTTCGAATAGATCTTATGCTGGGAGCTGAACCTATGAGTAGACCACCTTGCATGATGACATTGACTGAGATAATGGAATTAAAGGCACGACTAGTGGATCTAGAAGGAAGGAATTTAATTGGACCAAGCAGCTCGCCTTGGGTAGCGGCTGTAGTGTTCGTGAAGGAAGCAGATGGGTTGTTAAAAATATATATTGACTATCGTAAGTTGAATGAAAGGACGATAAAACATAAGTACCCTCTGCCAAGGATAGTTGATCTGTTTCATCAGTTGATTGGAGCTAGAGTGTTTTCCAAACTAGATTTGGCGATAGGGTTTCAACAGTTAAGAGTAGCGGAGGATAGTATTCCTTTGACAGCATTTCGAACTAGATATGGTCCGTATGAGTGGTTAGTAATGCTATGCAGACTAACGAGTGCACTTGCTTTTTTTGTGGATTTGATGAACCAAGTCTTCTGAGAGTATTTGGATAGATTCATGTTGGTGTATATAAATGACATTTTGGTATACTCTAAGGATGAAAGGGAGCACGAAGATTATCCTAGAGTAGTGCTAAAGATGCTGAGGTAGAATCAGCTAAAGGCGAAAATTTTCAAATTTCATTTTTGAAAGAAAGAAGTTAAGTTTCATGGTCATGTGATTTCAGAGAAAGGATTGTTAGTCATACAGATAAGAACAAAGCTGTGAACAATTGGAAGAGACCAGAGACGATGACCGAGATTAGAAGTTTTCTTGGACTTTCTGGCTATTACCAAAGATTCATTAAGAATTTTTTGCAGATATCAGCGCCTTTGACTAAGCTTAACAGAAAGGAAGTGAATTTTGTTTGGTCTTAAAAATTTGAGGAAGCATTCCTTAAGTTAAAGCATTTGTTGACCAATGCTCCAAAATTAGTAGTTCCATATAGAAACTAAGGGCTGGTAGTGTAAACTGATGCATGTGGGACTAGATTAGGAGCGTTTTTTATGTAGAGGGCAAAGTCATTGCCTACGCATCTAGGAAGCTTAGACCACACAAAGTAAGATATCCTATTCATGACTTAAAGTTGGTTGTGGTGATTTCTGCCTTGAAGATTTGGAGGCATTATCTCTTAAGGGAGAGATTTGAGTTGTATACAGATCATAAGTCTTTAGGATATCTATTCTCTCAAAAGAAGTTGAATATGCGACAACAGAGATGGCTGGAATTTTACGCTACTTATGATTTCGGTATAGAATATACCCCAGGGAAAGGTAATAAGGTAGTGGATGCTCTTAGTAGAAGACATTAGAATGTGGTGTTGGCTATGTTGGCAGAATGGAAGGATCTAGAAGC
This sequence comes from Allium cepa, assembly GCA_030765085.1. NCBI lineage: Eukaryota > Viridiplantae > Streptophyta > Magnoliopsida > Asparagales > Amaryllidaceae > Allium > Allium cepa. Next base: position 518,947,745 of record CM060941.1, read on the forward strand.
TTTGGCCAGTTGCGGTGTGCAGTTAAGATCGACTGCTAGTTCTAGTCAGAGTACTGCCATGTCATATTGGTTAGAAGCTTGGCCAGTGTTAATCTAGAGAATTGCTTCTAAGCAGAAGGAGGATCCACTATTAGCCGAGAGGATTAAAAGGCTTGAGGTTGGAACTGAGGCCGATGATTTGAAAAGTTTTTGTCCTGACCAAAGAGGATGGTTGAGAAAGAAGGGACGATTGTGTGTTCCAGATGTGGAGAACTTGAGAAGAGAAGTTCCTGAAGAGTGTCATCGACCCAAGTTTATGATACATCCTAAAGGGATCAAGATGTATCAAGATATGAAGAAAATATTCTATTAGGAAGGCATGAAGAGATATGTTAGCTTGTGGGTTAGGCATCGTATAAACTATCAACAAGTGAAAGCCAAACATCAGAAGCCGACCAAGGTCAAGCAGTGGAAATGAGAGTATATGGGTTATTGTGGACAGATTGACGAAGATTGTCCATTTCATTCCTGTAAAGTCGACCAAGATGACACCTGTTTTAGCGAAGTTGTTCATGAAGAACGTAGTTAGACTTCATGGGGTTCCTAGTAGCATAGTCAGTGACAAGGATGCTCTATTCACTAGCGAATTCTGGAAGAGTTTAAAAGATGTGTTAGGCACTAAGCTCAAGATGAGTACGGCATATCACCCATAAAAGGACGGGCAAACAGAGAGAGTCAATAAGGTACTCGAAGATTTTTTGAGAGCTTATGTGTTGGATTTTGGTGGATCTTGGGAGGATCACCTACATTTGGTTGAGTTTTCCTATAATAATAGTTATCAGACTAGTATTGGAATGGTGCCTTTTGAAGCTTTGTACTGAAGACCATGAAAATCCCCCGTATGTTGGTTGGAGACTGGAGACAGATTCGTCTTAGGTCCAGATTTGGTTAGGAAGGCATCAGAAAAGATTGAGTTGATCCGAGAATGGAAGAAGGAATCTCAATCCAGATAGAAGATTTGCGCAGATAAAAAGCGTAAGGACCTAGAGTTCTCATTTAGAGATAGGTTTTTCATTAAGGTATCACCGATGAAGGGTATGGTACGGTTTGGGAAATTGAAAAAGTTGGCTCCCAGATATGTTGGTCCATTCCAGATTTTAGAAAGGATTAGAAAGCTCGCGTACAGAGTAGAGTTGCCAAGCAGTATGGTAGGTGTCCATAATGTATTTCATGTGTCTTATCTTCGCAAGTATATGCATGTTCCAGAGGCTACTATTCCTCCGACGGGGTTGGAAGATCTAGTAGTAGAGCCTAATTTTACTTTTGTTAGACAACCAGTTTAGGTTGTAGCGAGAGATGAGAAAAGATTGAGAACAAGACAGTCAAGTTAGTGAATGTTCAGTGGAGCGACAATAAGAAGGACTGTACTTAGGAGATAGAGCACATGATTTAAGATACTTATCCTGATCTACTATGAGGGCATGTCTATATTAGATTTATATAGACAACTACCAGTTAGGTAGACTACTATGGTAGTTAGGAGTTATTGCAAATGATTGCTATGTTTAGTATTTAGTCCTTACTGAAATTCGAGGACGAAATTCTTTAACGAGGGGAGCCTGTAACACTCCTAATTTTTGATGACATAATTCAGGAGATTTAATTAGATAAATTAAATAGAATAATATAAATATTACATGATAAGGGGATTTAGACATGAATCAATTTAATTAAGGTCGAGCCTAAATAGTAATTAATGGGTTTAAGAATGGTTTTGGGTTAATCAAATTACATAAGGTTATATTAGGAATTTTCGCTCATAACCCCTACTCTTATATATTTTCGTTCCTACCATTTCACTACCCATTCACATCATTTTGAAACACACATCAAAAACGTAGAGAACAACCAGCCATTAAGAGAACAAGAGGAAAACAAATTAAAAGCTAGAGAATTAAGCTTAGGGGAGATTAATCTCAATTCAATCTCCTTATCTAAATCAAGATGAATAATAATTCCATCTCTATTTTGTTTTGAATCATATATTTTCAGATTTAAAGTTAAATGGTTTTTATGATATATTGGATGATGATATGCTTGATTTATAATTTAGATGGTTTAAACAAGATTGTTTAAAAAAGGTATGCATGGTTTTAGGGCAAAACCAAGTTTTAATGATGTTTAAATATCATGGGAAAATTTTATGTTATGAGAAACATGATTTTGGTGTTGGGTTTCAATTTTGATTATTTTCTAAGCTATGGAAAGATTATTATGAATTTTCAAAGGAAAATATGGTATTTGAGTTTATAAATTTATTATTGAAAACATATTAAGAAATTTTGGTCTGGAATTTTGATATGTTAGATAACATGACTAAAGTTAATTTCAGGAATTTTTGGGGATTTTCCCAAGGTGATTTGCTATGCAAATTAAATTATTTTAGAAGAGGGACTTCTTTGCAAAATTATTTTTGTTTAATGGAAGGACTTAATTGATTAATTTAACCATGGCTTAGATCCGAAATTAGTGGCAATTATTTTGGAAAAGAATTTGAAAAAGTTAAGGCAACCAATCTGGTGTTGACACGTGGAAGGCTAGTTGGAGAAAAGTTTACTTTAAGAAGAACTAAACAAGGTTTACTTTGCAAAATTTCTTTCGCCTATTTTGTGAATCGACAAAGTAGCTTCCGCCTTCATCCTAGTCGAAACCTACTAAGACGAAACTAATATATAAGGTATCACAAGAGATGGTACGTAGTGGGTTGGAGGAAGGTGAAAGGTAAGGTGTCGAAAGCATATCCGAAGGAGTCGAAACCTTGATTTGTTTTAAAAGAAAACGCCTGCCTTTGTTTTTTTAGCTTCGAAAGAGTCGAAGCATGTGGTTTCGAAAGAGTTCTAAAAGGTTTTGAAAGGTTTGACATTAACTTAATATTTTTTTCAATAAGGGGTTTCGAAAGAGTTCTAAAAGGTTTCGAAAGAAGGGGTTTCGACCTAGTCGAAACTCTGCTGCCATTCTTTAGCCTTTCGATGGTACTGAAGAAATCAATGCTATGAAAGTTGCCTTGTTTTATAAGTTTAAGCCACTTCCTATAGCTTTCGAAAGTGGTTAGGGGTTTTGATGGCAATGGTTTCGAATGGGGTTTCGTAGCCAACCTTCCTCCATTTTACCCAGCTATTTTATGCTTTTGAAAGGATAATGCCAACATCCATCATGTTTCCCCAATATTTTTTATATAATAAAGGATGGTTTCGAAAGAGATGCTTTCGCCCATATTCACTTTGACCCAAATAATTTTTTAAATATAAGCCCAGTGCTTTCGGAAAGGGGACATTTAATGGTTTCGAAAGAGTTACTTCCAATAGTGTCAAAAGGGGTGCTTTCAACTGGTTTCGAAGCTATTCTTCTAAAGTTAAATGCTAGTACTTCAACATAATTATAAGGTTTCGAAAAGAAGATTTTAAAGTATTAAAAGGCAGGAGACTAATGTTTTGAAGATAAAATTTAATGCTTTCGAAGGTGGTCATCCTATGAAGTCGAAAGCTAGGTTTCGAAGGTGTCGAAAGGTTTTGTAACCCAAACTCATTTTTAAAAAGTTAAACCCATGGCTAAATTAAAGGAGTTTTTGTAGTGGTTTTGAGAAGAAGCTTTCTTTAATGAAGTTATTAAAACCACAGGAGTGGTATTGTTGTGTTATTATGTTTGCTTCTTCAAATATAAATATATTCACTTTATAATGGGCTCGAAACTGCATTTTGGGGATAAGGGTGGAAGAACCAGTTAGGTTAACCCAGTAATGAATATAAATTGATTAAACTCCTGAATGAGTAGAACTGCATCTAGGAGGTTAGGAAGACCAGAATATAGGATGCTAAAAATGTGAAAGAAAGATATTGGCAAGGGCCAATAGGTTCTCAGTACGCCCATGAAAACTATGTATACGAAAATATATTGGCAGTGGCCAATAGGTTCATAGTTAGTCCATGAAAACTATGTATAAAGGTCAATATCAGAAAGACAGGTTCGTATTAAGCCCATGAAATCTTTGATTTGATACTGGCAGGGGCCGGTAGGTTTGTAGTTAGCTTATGAAAACTATATCCGGATTAAGATTTTGATAGATGTCAATAGTTTCCGAGTCATCTTAAGGAAATTAGGGTAAGAAGAAAGGATATTGGGGTCACCAATAGGTTCCTAGTCAACCCATGAAAACTAGGATAAGAGTATAGATATTGGAGTTACCAATAGGTTCTTAGTGATCATATGAAAATTATGTAATTGGACAATGAGTCCTTAGTTATTTTATCGGTTATTAGTTAGCCCATGAAAACTAATAGGTTAATAATAAATATAAAAACAATATTTGGGAAAAGTTTTCAGAATGAATGGGTTGGTGATCCAGAATTAAATCATTTGTTTTCATATCATTGTATTATACTGTTTTGAATTGTTTTAACCATTGTGAATGCAGGAGCATAGTATATGGTTTTATAAAGTTTTTAAGATACTAGTTAGGGAAAACTCATTATGCTAAGCAGCGTGGTCTCACTAGATGTCTAAATGATTTGAGATGGTAGATTATTATTCATACCAAGCTTTATATCTGACTCGAAGTTTATGTTTTCGCCTTAAACTCTCGGGAACTCAATTGATTTTGAGTAGTGGGAGTTGAGGTTTTCAGGCACCTCTTAAGACGAATAAGCTTCCAACCCACTGCATAACAACTAAGTGATAACATGTGTATTGGTTTTGTGGTAGAGGGTTTTGACTAGGTCAAAGGCGGAAGCTCTAGGTCGAATGCTCCTTCCAAAGGAGGCAGAACCTACTTTTCTTAGGAAAAGGCTTTTTTTACCAAATAAAGAGAACTTTTCGTAACAAACTTGCCCACTTATAAACATATGATTGGTTAATTAAACTTTCAAATTATTTTACTCAAATTTTCTGCATTTTCTCAGATATAAAACCAAATAACATTTAACAAATAAGCTGTTCCCATTAATAAAACAATTAAATCATTTTGGTCCTCCTTTCAAAATATTTTAATTTCAATACTAAATCACTTAGTACAAATTCTAAAAAATCCCAGAAATTCTCTTTAATCATGTTGCTTAACATATCAAAATTTCAGACCCAAATTCTAAATATAATTTCGAAAATAAATTTATAAATCCAATAACCATATTTTCCTTTGAAAATTCATGTCTAACTCTTCACGGCTTGTAAAATTATAAAAATTGAAACCCAACTTCAAAATCATGTTTCTCATAACATATAATTTTTCCATGGTATTTTGAAATCAGTTAATCTCGATTTTACCCTAAAACCATGCATATTTCTTTTTAAACAATCTGGTTTAAACTAAACAAATCATAAACCAAGCATATCATTATCCAGTGCATCATAAAAACGAATTTTCCCTTAAATCTAAAAACATATGATTATAAAACTAAAATATAGATATAGTGATTATTATTCACTATAGTTTGGATAAGGAATTGAAGATTGATTGAGATTGGTTTCTTCTAACTTAAATCCTAAGCTTTACTTGAATTTTCTCTTCTTAGCTTCCTCCTAATGGTCAGCTCCTTCTTTTCTTATGTTTATCACTTTGCTTGTAATAAAATGAACGTGTATGGCTAAGGGTATAATAGTGTATGTATGAGAGACATGGGTGGTAATTTACTCTAACGCACTTATGTTTAATTAGCTAACACTTAACCATTTTAAGCTCATTCATTTTAAATAAGCACGGCCACTAATATTAATTTACCAACCTCAATCTCCTGATCACTGTACATTATTATAGTTAATTTATTCTAATAAAATCTCCTGAATAATGTTATATAAAATTAGAAGTGTTACAGGCTCCCTTCCTTAAAGAATTCGTCCTCGAAATTCAGTAAGGACTAACTAGCAATCATCTGCAACAACTTCTAACATCCATACTAGCCTACATGACTAGCAACTAATCTATATAAATCTAATATAGACATACCATCAAAGTAGGTTAGAATAAGCATCTCGAATCCTATCATCTGTCTCCCAAGTACAATCCTTCTCGTTATTTCTCCATCGAACTTTCATAAACTTGACTGTCTTGGTCCTCAGTTTGTTCTCATCTCTCGCTACAACCCAAACTGGCTGTCTAAAAAAAGTTTAATCTGGCTCTACTACCAAATCTTCAAACTCTTTCTGAGGAATGGCAGACTCTAGATCATGCATATACTTGTAAAGATGAGACACATGAAATACATTATGGACACCTGCCAAACTGGTTGGAAACTCCACTCTATACGCGAGCTTTCTAATCCTTTCTAAAATCTAGAATGGACTAACATATCTCGAGGCCAACTTTCCTGACTTCCCATATCATATCACACTTTTCAACATTGATACCTTAATGAAATCCCGGTCTCCCGTTGAGAACTCGAGGTCTTTACGCCTTTTATCTACATAATTCTTCTGTCTAGATTAAGCTTCCTTCATCCGTCCTCGGATTAAATCAATCTTTTATGACGCCTCTCTAACTAAATCCGAACCTAAGACTAATCTGTCTCTAGTCTATAGTCTTTAATCAAAATACCAACAACTTGCATGGCCTTCCATACAAAGCTTCAAAAGGTGCCATCCTATACTAGTCCGATAACTATTATTATAGGAAAATTTAATCAAATGTAGGTGATCCTCCCAAGATTCACCAAAGTCTAATACACAAGCTCTCAATAAATCCTCGAGTACTTTGTTGACGCTCTTTGTTTGCCATCTGTCTCTGGGTGATAAGTTGTACTCGTCTTGACCTTGGTACATAATACCTCTTGTAGACTCTTTCAAAATTCGCTAGTGAATAATGCATCTCTGTCCCTGACTATGCTACTAGGAATCCTATGAAGTCTAACTATGTTTTTCATGAACATCCTTGCCAAAACAGGTGCCATCCTGGTTGACTTGACTGGAATGAAATGGGCACTCTTGGTCAGCCTGTCCACTATAACCCATATGCTTTCATTTCCTCTACTCGACCTTGGCAATCCGTCTATAAAATCCATGGATATCAAACCTCATTTCCAAACTGGAACTTGTAGAGGCTGAAGTAATCCACTCAGCTTCTAATGATCAGCCTTCACTTGTTAATAGTTCACACATTGCCTAACCCACAAGCCAACATCCATCTTCATACATTCCCAATAGATACTCCTCTTCATATCCTGATACATCTTGGATCCTCCAAGATGAATCGTAAACTTGGATCGATGACATTCCTTAAGAAATTCCCTCCTTAATCTCTCTACATTTGAAACACATAACCGTCCCTTCTTTCTCAACCATCCTCTCTGATCGATTCCAAAATCCTTTAGATAATCAACCTCTGATCCCACCTCGAGCTTTCTAATCTTTTCGGCTAATACTAAATCATCTTTCTGTTTAGAAGCTATCTTTTCGATCAACACCAGTCGAACTTATAAACAAAGACTGTAGCTAATAGTAGATCTTATCTGCACACCACAACTAGCCAAAGCTTCAAGATCCTTCCATTCTACTAACATAGCTAACATCACATTCTGATGTTTTCTGCTAAGAGCATCAGCTAGCTTATTTCCTTTCCCAGGAGTAAACTCTATACTGAAATCATAAACAGCCAAAAACTCCACCATTGCTACCTCATATTCAACTCCTTCCGAGAGAATAAATATCTTAATATGATCGATATACAACTCAAATCTCACCCCTAAGAGATAATGTCTCCAAATCTTCAAGGAGAAAATCCCCATAATCAACTCTAAATCATGAGTAAGATATCTTACTTTGTGTGGTCTAAGCTTTCTAGATGCGTAGGCAATAACTATACCATTCTGCATCAATACTGCTCCTAATCTAGATCCATATGCATCAGTGTATACTACCAACCCTTGGTTTCCATCTGGAACTACTAACACTGGAGCATTGGTCAACAAATGCTTTAACTTAAGGAACCATTCCTCACATTTATTTGACCAAACAAACTTCACATCTTTCCTGGTTAACTTCGTTAAAGGCATTGCTATCAGTGAGAAATCCCTGATTAATCTTCGGTAATAGCCAATAAGTCCAATAAAACTCCTAATCTCAGTTACCGTCTTTGGTCTCTTCCAATTATTGACAGCTTCTATCTTAACTGGATCGACTGACAAACCCTCCTTTGAAACCACATGACCAAAAAACTTAACCTCTTTCCTTCGAAAACGACACTTGAAAAACTTCGCCTTTAGCTTATTCTGCCATAGCGTTTCAAGCTCCACTCTAAGATGATTATGATGCTCTTTTTCATCTTTCAAGTACACTAAAATATCATTTACAAATACCAACACGAACCTATCCAAGTGCTCTCGAAAAAATCAGTTCATTAAATCCACGAAGAAAGTAGGTAGTCCAAACGACATCACTAACCACTCATACAAGCCATACCTAGTTCGAAATGTTGTCAAAGGAATGCTGTCCTCTGCCACTCTCAATTGATGGAACCCTATAGCTAAATCCAATTGGAAAAACACCTTGGCTCCACTCAACTAATCAAATAGATCATTTATCATCGGCAGAGGGTACCTATTCTTGATCGTCCTTTTGTTTAACTTATGATAATCGATGCACATCCTTAACGACCCATCTGGTTTCTTTATGAATACCATGGCCCCTCCCAGAGATGAACTGCTTAGTCTAATAAAATTTCTTTCCTCAAGATCCGCTAGCTGCACCTCCAATTCCTTCATCTCTATAGGTATCATCCTGCTAGTTGGTCTACTCACAGGTTCAGCTCTTGATACAAGATCTATCCGAAACTCAACGGCTCGTTTCAGTGGTAATCCTTTAACTAGCTCAAAGATATGTACAAGTTCTCTTACCACCTGAACCTAACTGAACACTTTTCCAACCTCCATGGCACTTAACAAAGCCCAAATACTTCTGCTGGAATTTCCCCCAGAGTAGATGATTCAGTTATGACTATCTGGGTGTCTCAATGATATTTCCTTATCCTAGCAAAATATCCAAGCTTCATACTTACCCAACAAATCTTATCCAAAATGATCTCAAAATCTACGAAATCAAAAACATACATACGACATGTAAACTTATGACCTAACAAATGAATTTCTAACCGATCACATCTCATCCCTAGAGTTGCATACCCTCCTACTGGATTCGCAACCCTTAAGGAAGTAACAAGGTAAGTGAGTTCTATGCATAACCTATCAACCAAATATTGTGATATAAATGAGCGTGATGCACCGGTATTAAATAGTACCCTAACTGGTATACTCTGAATCAAAAGTGTACCTTCCATCTTGGTTTTCCATTTCTATGTTGTAGTAGGCCTAAAAGAAGATGGTTGGTCCAATAGCAAAAACCTTCCCTCTGTCCACCCTGACTAACTCTGGACACTAGTTCTTGTATTGCCCAACTTGGTTGCAGTTGAAACATTTCACATTCTTCTTCTCTGCAGGCTTCTTTCCTTTGCTTGTCCGACACTCATGAGTACAATGATCCTTCTTGTCATACTTGAAGCACACCAAATCAACCTTTTCTTTCTTAGCAGCATCCCCTTTTTAGGCTACCTTCTTCTTAAAGAATTTCCTCTTCTTTCCCTGAGGACCCTGGGATTCAACTTGCTTCTCCCTAGAAGAAAAAGAAAGCATCTCTTCATGGCGAATAGCCATCTCCACTGCCACGTCACAAGGCTCTTTGATATGAGTCATGGTCATTCTAGCAAGCTCCAGTCTCATTCCCCAAATGAACATCTCATTCCTTCTTATGTCAGTGTCTATAGTAGCATATCCATATCGAGATAGCTCATCGAACTTAGCAGCATACTCGATTACTGGCATATCTCCCTGGACTAAATTCATAAACTTCCTCATCAACACAGACTTTTCCACTTTAGATACTCAAACCTCCTTCCAAAATCCGCCCATGCTAGCTCTTCATTTGGAACTCCGATGGTCACACTATTCTTCCAATGAAGCATTACCCCTTGCAACTTTCTAGCGGCCAACCTTCTCTTTTCACCATTATCAAAGCCTAGATTAGTAAAGATCCCCTCATAGCTCAATAGCTAAATCTCAACCTCAACAGCATCCTCCGTTCCCATGGGCTTTCCACCCAGACTGGTGTAATCTCTGCTGAATCTATCCAAATGGAGCTACAGGATAGCTCCCTCTATATTACCACCTACTCTAACTTGCAAAAGATTGGCCAACAACGGATACACTATCCCTGCATCTACTAGCAGATTTCCAACACCTACATTGTCCTCAACATTTGAATTAGCATTAGCCTGTTGACCTTGGTTCCTCTTGGTATTAGGTCGAGCATTTCTGTTAGTTATGGTGCTTCCTCTACCAAGATTTCCTCTTCTTCCTCCTTCCATATCCTCTTTCTTGTAAATCTGCATACAAGCCTTAGTAAGATACAGAAGAACAATCTAAGAGAGAGAGGAATATGTACTTAGATATGTACCTATATATATCAAATACAAGCACGTTACTATAGCATTAACCTAAATCTTGATCGTATTTCTAATTTATATAATTATGTTTCAAAAGGCTTTTAGGTTTTACTTTTCTTCAAAAGTTTCATAAACCTATGCTATGATACCAACTTGCAACACCCCCCTACTTGGAGGCCCAAAACTAACGGCTACGGATGCTGTAGTCATCCAGTTATTAATCCTCGGCAACCAAATACAGCGATGTTAGATACATTGATACACAAATCATAAGAATGTGGAAAAAATTTAACAAATTGAAAAAACATTTCCATATTCCATTCGAAACATTTCATGTTCATTACATAATCCAACAAACATCAACCACGTTCAGAAATATATAATTGTACACACATGCCAAAAGCGACATATGAAGATGCTTCCTTTGTTGATTAGGGTATATAATAAGGCTAATAAGTCTGCCTTTACATCCAAAATACACAGTAGAAAAAGATAACTCTAAATAACTAACTGCCTCCTGCACGCCTCTGGAAGCTTTATTATTCCAAGAACAGAACTTGGAAACCCTAAACTTCAAACTACTCAAAATCAATTGAGAACACAAGAGTTTAAGAAGAAAACAAAAATTCGAATTCGAGTCAGACAATAAGTCTGTTATGAATAATAATCTAACATCCCACCCATTTAGATATCTAGTGAGACCATGCCGCTTAGCGGAAAGGTTTTCCCTTCATTAATATCCCAAAACCTTTATAAAATTATATACCGTGCTCCTACATCCACAATGGTTAAAAACATAGCATTTGAAAACAATATGATGATATGCATATGTGTGTGTGTGTGTGTGTGCATGTATGTGTATGTATATGCATATGCATATGCATATGAATATATACATATATACACAATTTTGATTTTCCATCCCCTATTTAATTGACTCCCTATCATGCTTATATTTTCTAGGGTCACTATTAACCTATTAGTTTTCATAGGTTTACTAATAACCTTTTCATAATTGATGGACACCCTATCCTACTTCATAGTTTTCATGGGATCATTAAAAACCTATAGGCCATTGCAAATTAACTTAATTAATTCATGCATTCCTCTGAACCTATTAATCATTCGAATAACTCTTCTCTTATCCTAGTTTTCATGGGTTGACTAGGAACCTATGAAATCATTAGTAAACCCTTCTTGGCCTAGTTTTCATGGGTTGACTAAGAACCTACTGATGCCACCATTAACTTCTTTCTTATCCTAGTTTTCATAGGTTGACTAGGAACCTTTTGACTGATGTCAATACTTAATCCGGGTGAAAGAATTGAAGGTTGACTTCAAAACCCCTTCTGAAACCATTGCCTTCGAAACCCCTAACCCCTTTCGAATGAGTAGTTTATAACAAATTTGCCCACTTGTAAACACATGATTGGTTACATTAAACCTTCAAATTATTTTACTAAATTTTTTCACATCTTCTCAGATCTAAAAACTAAATAACATTTAATAAATAAGCCTTCCTCATGAACAAAACAATTAAATCATTTAGGTCCTCCTTTTAAAATAATTTAATTTCAATACTAAATCACTTAGTAAAAATTCCCAAAAATTCCAAAAATTCTCTTTGATCATGTTGCCTAACATATCAAAATTTCAGACCCAAATTCTTAATATAATTTTCGAAATAAATTTATAAACCCAATAACCATATTTTCCTTTTGAAAATTCATAACTAATTCTCCATAGCTTGGAAAATTAAAAAAACCGCAATCCAACTCAAAAATCATGTTTTTCACGACATACAATTTTTCCATGGCATTCAGAAATCATTTAATCTAAGTTTTTGCCTAAAATAGTGCATATTTCTTTAAACAATCTTCTTTAAACAAAACAAATCATTAATCAAGCATATCATCATCTAGTATATAATAAAAATGAATTTTCCCTTAAATTCAAAAACATATGACTATAAAACCAAAATAGAGATGTAGTGATTATTATTTACCTTAATTTGGATAAGGATATTGGTGATTGATTGAGATTGATTTCTTCTAGCTTGAATCCTAAGCTTTAATTAAATTTTCTCTTCTTAGCTTCCTTCTAATGGTCATCTCCTTCTCTTCTTACGTTTATAATTTTGCTTATAATAAAATGAACATGTATGGATAAGGGGTAACAGTATAAGGGTGGGAAACATGGGTGGCAATTTACTCTAATACCCTTATGTTTAATTAGCTAACACTTAACTATTTCAGGCTCATCCATTTTAAATAAGCATGGCCACTAATATTAGTTAACCAACCTCAATCTCCTTATCACTCTACATTATCCTATTTAATTTATTCTAATTAAATCTCTTGAATAATGTTGTCAAAAATGAGGGGTGTTACAATTGCTGAGCCGTGAGTCTCCAAGTATATGTTTTCGATTGAATCGTTCAAAGGAGTATATGAGTCGAATTTTGGGATTCTAGGTCGTGTCCTAGAATCTAAGTCCTTATCTAAAGCCTCAATGTTGCTCTTGCTTTGAGTTTCTTCAACCAATAGGCCTGCATCGTTCTTTCTCCTAGTATGCTCTACCTCATCTTTGCTTAAGTTCTGGTTCACTTTGTAACAGAAAAAATCCAAGGACAATGGAGGCTTTCCAGCTTACTTATTGAAACTCTGTCTTGAGATCAATACTCCTTATCAATGCCACCGGCGTGATATTCTCTCTTGGATTGCTCACTTTGGTGATGATGACATCGAATCTCTTTTAAAAGTCTTTGAGCGGCTTGCTCGATGCTTGGGATAAATTGGATAATGACATTGCATCTTTAGGGAGAGTCGCATGCATTCTAAATTACTCGATGAACTCCTTAGCTAGTAGATTAAATGAGGAGATGGAACTGGGTAGTAATAGCATAAATCACATAATCGATCGCTACTTCCTTGAGGAATGTAGGAAAGAATCAATTTAATTGCATTCGTCGCTCTGGCAGAATCCATGTGGCCTTCATCTTTCATGAGATGTTGGGGATCCATGTTCACAGCCGTTGGCATGGTCGGCTCATTGAATCTCCTTGGATACTCTGCATGCTGAACGACTTTGATGAATGGTCCTCAATTGGGGGAATTGCTCCAGTCGTCATTAGTCTGGTTCGCTTTCGAGTTATGGTTGTTTAGTAATGCTTGTGAATGTTGTATGCATGATTGTCCAATGTGTGACAGTTATTGATAATTTACTTGGAGTCAGACCCGTGAAAATTTGCTATTTTCTTAGAGTCAGCCCCTGGTTCGCTTGGATTCACTAAATTTGAAGTGCTAGTTGGCAACGAACGGTGCTTGGAGTTATATTGGTGTTTGCTTGGAGAAAATCTTGGTTTTACCCAAGTTTGACCTTGGGTTAGCATGGGTTTGCTTCAAGTGAATGGGTGACAACATCATATTCGACTTTGATGATAGATAGCTATACTCTGACATGACATAATAAGCAGCGTAGGGCGGTCGTCACACAAGCCATCGTATCATAGCTGGAAAGTTAGGCATTTGGAGGCTGATAAGTTGAGATCATTCATAATTTACCCTAGAAGCCTGATCCAGTTACTGATCGAAGTTTATGTTATATCATATTGGTTCTCCATCCTTTGAGTGTAACGTTTGAGTAGCAGTTCCTCGACCATTCTTTGGCTGCAATTCAGCAGCCGCCGCTTGATCCCCTATGCTCCGATCAGTCACAGGATGCAAGGAAAGTGGATAGAACTCACCGTCTTTAAGTTGAGTTTTGAATCCATAATGCGAAGGCATCAACACCTAATAGAATCTAGTATAGACTAAATGAAGAATGAAAATAAAAATTAGTAAAAATAAAAAATGAACACAGATTTTTATAGTGGTTCGGCAACCTTGGCCTATGTCCACTTCATTTTTTATTGATCTTCCACTTAATAATGATTACAAGAATGTTTGATTAGCTAGGATCCATTAGTACAAATATGAAGAAAAAAATGGCAAAGCCTCGGCAGAGAAAGGAGGATCCCTTTTTTGATGTCATGCCTGTTGTAGTTATAGGGGAAGACATGCACGGATCGGACTAAAATTTTGGCAGAAGGCACGAGAGGCCAAGATGAGGCTATCCAAAAATTTCTAGGGCTGTCGAGGCCCAATATAGAGATCGATGCCGATCCCTATTAGTGTGTCCAAATGGGTTGCGATCACTATAAGGGGTTCCCTATGATGTTAGCTACCTAATCCCCGAATTTCATGCAATTCTGACGTATAGTTTGTGAGATATCATATTTTCCGTGAAGTAGTGTTACTTGAATTTTGATTTTTCCAATCCCTTCAAAGGGAGTTATGAAGATCCTTCCAACTTCCTCCAATTGGAATGATATCCTTAGGAGGTTTCCATTTGTTGTAGTAAGCTTGTACTCCTAGTTCCATGTTGATAGCATGTGTATATTTTGAGTTATTGATCGATCATCGCTGCAAAATTAAGTTGTGGAATCGATACAATCCATAGTGTAGAACACGAATCATACCTGATCCGTCTTCGAGGAATAGTGAGCTTTCATGCTTTCTGCTTCATATTATCTATGCTTGATTTTTGGACCCCATAGTCATCGCTTTGGGCTACCGCCTTAATGACAGTCGATTTTAACTTATCCAGTCAGTTTGGATATAGTCGGGTAAAAATGCCGGATAACAGCTACCGACTCCTAGGAAAGGGCAGGGAGCACCTGCTGGTGTGTTACCATTGGTGTCTTGATCGTGCGAACCGTTGTACGTGTTGACACCATTTGTCACCATATTGAGTGTAGAGTCTAAGGAAGGTTGAAGGAATCTGAAGAGTTTCAGAGGTTGCCCTCCTTTAAGCGCCAAAATATTGACTAAAAATTCTATCAATGAGACAAAATGGCTAATCAACCTCATTGTGAAAGAGTAGGGTTTTAATGATTTTTTTAGCTTTGCAATGTATGATCGTGAGTAAGTAATGGAATGCTAGTAATAAAGAGACGCTGATTTTAGAGTGGTTCAGCCAAAATGAATGCCTACGTCCGGTGTATATATCATTCTCACCACATGTATATATAATGTTACAATGAATACATGGAGATAATGAAGAATGCTTGAAGATGATAAGAGTAAGGTAGGAAGTGTTGTCCATCTAAGTTTTCTGAATCTAGTCTCTTTCCTGTTGAAATGCTTAGGGTATTTATATGAGCAAGCCTGCTTTGATCTACGGTTGAGATTGCCTAAGGATGTTTGTGGTCCATAGATAGATCGGACCATGGTTTGGACTGTGGGATGGTAACCAGTCGGACGGTTGGTGGGGCACATGCATAAATAGTGACAAACTGCATTTCTGTACCCTGGTTTCTCCTTTTGTAGGATGTCAGGTAGCACAACTCAGAGTTTTTTGCTGCTTTCCACATCTGATGGGAGTAGTCGGTGGAAGGATGGATGTATTAGCATTTTCTAGGGTGGCAAGACTTTAATAGGTATGCTTTTCTCTGGCAGCCTGACTTTTCTATCTCCTTAAAACCACTTCGGTCGGTTTTATGTCTTTATGTGAGAGGAACTCGGGCGCATAAATCGGCCGACCCTTGGGTCGGTTGGTTCTCAAGAAGCCCAGATTAGCTTGGCTGATGCCTCTATCTCCCTGTAGGCGGCCACTATGCTTTATTAAATTTTTGCAAGAATTTTATGGCACATAAGTGCTTATGCTATGTTTTCAAAATGTATGCAATGTCCTATATACTAGCAATTCTATATGGATGGGAAACCATTCAGTACATATGCAAAAATGTGACAACAATTATGCATATAACTGACATAATAAAATTAATAAGGTGTTGTGTGTCGTAGGCCAACAAGGTAAATTAGCTCATATGTGCAATGCTAACTGATAAAATTCATCCACTAGCAACCATCATCCAAAATATGTCATAGTGACACGTTTGCATCCATGTCTAGCATCCTAACAGTACTATCTATGGAATATAGTAAGTTAAATATTATGCGTACAAGTAATCATACTAACTGAAATGGAAATGTACCCAAAAAAGAGCACCGTATAGGTAGTTTCTCCTCGGGCTCCTAAGTACTCTCTGTTGGATCGTTTCCCTACTAGACTCCAAGTAGTCAAATTACTTTATTTCGGAGTCACTTTATCCTATACTCAACAATGAGGTAGGGGAATGATCAATAAGTGACTCAATCTCTCCACCTAGAATTCTTCTAACTAACTCAGCTCAACCACCATAGTAGAATCGTGCAGACGCTTCCTTAAATGCGACACATGGAAGACATTATGACCTATACCAGCTTTTAAGGAAGCTCCACTCTACAAGCTGACTTCCTTACTCACTTCGAAATCAAAAGAGGCCCTATAAACGTTGGTGACAACTTTCCTAAATTACCAAACCTCATAACATGTTTAGCTGGCGAGACCTTTATAAACACCATATCATCCATTGCACACTCCAACTTTATGCGTCTACTATCAGCATATGGTTTATATCTATCCTGCACGGTCCTCATCCTCCTATGGATCAAATCTACTTCTTTTTTAGTCTCCTTAGTAATGTTTAGTCCAAGAATGATCATATTTGTAGTGTCTCAACATAAAATGTAGATTTATATGGCCTTCCTTACAACGTCTCAAATGGTGCTATCTCGATACTTACCAATAGTTGTTATTATATACAAACTTTACTAATAACAAGTGTTCCTCCTAAGAACTTCCAAATTCCAAGATATACATTCTTAGCAAGTCTTCTAACACTCGATTCACCTTTTTAGCATGTCCGTCCATTTATGAGTCATAGGAGTATTCAGATTTAGTTCAATACGTAAAGCATCCTAAGAATCCTCCAAAACTCACTCATGAAAAAGGGATCTCGATCACTTACAATACTAGAAGGAACCACATGAAACTGAACCATCTCCTTTACGTATAATGTTGCCAAAAATACAGCTCTTCTTGTACTCCTGGCTTAAAAAAATGAGCGTATTTGGTCAACTTATTTACTATGACACAAATACTCTCATTCCCTTTTCTACTTCTTAATAGCCCATCAAAAATAATAATGGAGATGCTTTCCCATTTCCATTGTAAAATATCCAACGGTTACAAGAGTCCACCAGGCTTCTTCTGTTCCACCTTTAATTTCTTACGAATCACACGCTTGGAAACATACTCGGCTACATGCCTTTTCATATCAGGTCAGTAAAATACTCTTTTTTTAGAAGCGGAGAAGGAATTTAAGAAATTAGAGATTAGGTTGAGAAGTTTGGAGGAGTAAGTGGTCGAAAAAAAGTATAGAATTAGAGAGGCAATGACTGGGGTTAATAATAAAGAGTAAAAAAGAGTGAGGGTTAAACTTTTATTTATAGTTGAAAACAAGAGGTTGGTTAGATTACGAAACTAATATTTGCGGAAATGTCATTGTGTCCAGTTTTCTCTAGTTTTGGCCGTTTTATCAATTTTAACAAGTTATATATGTTTCTAGTTATAAACGATATTCCGAACATAATGGAATAGGTCCTGATGCCTAGTTCTGATATTTTTGAACACTTGTTATTGTGTTATTTTATGTAAATTACATTTTTACCCTTATTAGTATTTAATTAATTGTTTAAAAATTTTAGGGTGTTGCATTTACAATATTACAAAAAAAGGTTAACATAATATATGCATAAGTAGGTTTGAGTTATAAGGTAATTACATCACCTCCTAATGTGTCATGAGCCTTTTGAAATCTCGTATTGCATGCTTCGGGCATACTCTCAGTAGCGTTGATGCTAATACGAAGAGGACCCAGTTCAACGGGTTTCTAGTAAAATAATAACATTTCATACATATGTTAACTACTTAATTATTCTTAACATGTTTAATAAATAAAAATAAGCATTGCATTTAGGAATAATTCACCTAGGCATCCGAAACTTCAATGGCTATCGCGCAACAGTTATAAGGTTCGAATGCATCCATGAAGTATAGACAGATTGTCTCTAACGTAAAGAATGATATGAGGATGACTCCTTACAATTTTATAGAGGTATGTCAGAAGTTTGAGGAATACAGGGAGCAGGAGGACATTAAGGAACGGGGGAAGAAAAAAAAATTGACAATCACTTAAGAAATCTGAGACTGCACACGAATGAGTCCAAAGGAGTGGCACATCACATGAATGATTTATTACCTTTAATAATAATAATAGATGATATATTATAACAAGTTCATTTCAAATTATTTATCTTTAATTTTTCAAATGCTATAGTTAAAAAGAGAGCCCACATATACAGACGTACAAACTCGCATCGCAAAGCCACTGCAGCAGATGGCTCTAAAAGCGAATGGGTTAACCGATGGACCTTCGAATTCGCTGTAAGTCATCTACCAAATTTTCGGTATAGATTTAAATTAATCGTTGGATATATATAACAAATATAAAAATAAATATAATACATATATATGGTTTCTGTCTGTCATGCACAGTCCTCTTCCTCCTACGGATCAAATTACTTCTTTTTTAGTCTCCTTAGTAATGTTTAATCCAAGGATGATCATATTTGTAGCGTTCCACCATAAAATGTAGATTTACATGGCCTTCCTTACAACGCCTCGAACGCTGCTTTCCCAATACTTACCAATAGTTGTTATTATATACAAACTCTACTAATGATAAGTGTTCCTCCCAAGAACTTCCAAATTACAAGATACACATTCTTAGCAAGTCTTCCAACACTCAATTCACCTCCTTAGTAAGTCCGTCCATTTATGGGTCGTAGGCAATACTTAGATTTAGTTCAATGCGTAAAGCATCCAAAGACTCCTCCAAAACTCACACATGAAAAATGGATCTCGATCACTGACAATACTAGAAGGAACCGCATGCTACCGAACCATCTCCTTTATGTATAACGTTGTCAAAGATGTAACTATCCTTGTACACCTAACTTGAAAAACTGAGCGTTTAATCAACCAATCGGCTATGCCTAAATACTCTCACTCCCTCTTCTACTCCTTGATAGCCCATCAAAATATTTCATGGAGATGCTTTCCCATTTCCACTATAAAATATCCAACGGTTATAAGAGTCCATCAGGCTTCTTTTGCTCCACCTTTACTTTCTTACAAATCACATGCTTGGAAACATACTCGGCTACATGCCTTTTCATACCAGGTCAGCAAAATACACTTTTTTGTAGAAAGTGGAGAGGGAATTTAAGAAATTAGAGATTAGGTTGAGAAGTTTAGAGGAGGAAGAGGTCGAAAAGAAAGTATAAAATTAGAGAGGTAGTGACTTTGGTTTATAATAAATAAGAACGAGGGTTAAGCTTTTATTTATAGTTGAAAAATAGGAATATGTTAGATTTTGAAATTAATATTTACGAAAATGTCATTGTGTCTTGTTTCTGCTAATTTTTGCTCGTTTTATCGATTTTAAAAAGTTATATATGTTTCAAGCTATAAACGATATTCCGAACATAATGGAATAGGTCCCGATGCCTAATTCTAAATTTTGAACATTTACTATTTTTTATTTTATGTAAAATTACATTTCTACCCTTATTAGCATTTTAATTAATTATTTAAAATTTTCCGGGTCTTGTATTCACAATATTACAATAAAAGGTAAACATAATATACGCATTAGTAGGTTTGAGTTATAAGGTACTTATATCACCTCCTAATGTGCCATGAGCCTTTTGAAATCTCGTATTGCATATTTCGGAACTACTCTTAGTAGCATTGATGCTGATATGAAGATGACACGGTTCAGTGGGTTTCTAATATAATAATAATGTTTCATACATATGTTAACTACTTAAATATTCTGAACATGTTTAATAAACAAAAATAAGTGTTGCATTTAGGAATAGCTCACTTGGGCATCCGAAACTTCAATGGCTATCGTGCAACAGTTATGAGGTTCGAAGGCATCCATATAGTATAGAAGATTGTCTCTGATGTGAAGAGAGATATGAAGATGAATCCTTGCATTTTGATCGAGGTATGTCAGAAGTTTGTGGAGTACGAGGAGCGGAAGGACGTTAAGGAATGAGCAAAGTAAACATTTGATAATCACTTAAGAAATCTGAAACTACATACGAATGAGTCTAAAGGAGTGGCACAACATAAGAATGATTTATAACCTTTTAATAATAATGTTGTGCACGTAAATATGCATATTTTTACCACCATATTTAATTTATCTAAATTAAATAAATGACCATATCAGATATTTTAATTTATTTAAACCAAAATTCAAATTATTTTCAAATTGTCACATATTCATTTTCATAAGGGAAAAATGGTTATTTTTGTGTATAAATTAATTTAAGAAAATTTAATTGAAAATTTCTATACTGTTTTGTAGGAGAATTGGATTGAAATTACAAGTTCTTTCATGAAGATATGCATGCACAAAAGGAATCAAAGCAAATGAAGATGAAAATAATTCAAACTCATGAACAAGAGGACCCCACCTACCCACGTACCTTGATTTTCAATTAGAAGCTAATGCACATGCTAAAAGACCATTAAAGCTTTATGCGCATTTAAGTGGAGAATTAAAATATGCTAATGATTACTTGGTGGCCACACTACCTCAAGGGCAATTTGGGCATTCCTCAAAAATATGATTAGGGTCTCATACATGTATAAATACCCCTTATGTTTCATGTAACCCTCTTCTTCTTTAGTCGCTCTTAGGCTCTCTTCTCTTTAGTTTTACCTTAGAAATAAAATGAGAGCTCTCCTTCTTTTTGTGGCTACTTAGCCATTTCTTTTATGTACTTTTCTTTTGTGCAAATTAATACATGTTCTTTTCCTTTCCTTGTTTATTTCCTTTCATATTAGTAGTGTAGTTTTATTTATTTATGCGAGTAGATTAGTTTTTTTCTTTTCATTTTGCTCTCCTTTTCTTATTGTTTATTCTATGTTGCATGCTACATTTGTTGATTTGATAACAAATATGAGAGCCTAATCCCTTCAATTTAGGGGTAGTGAAGCTCTCTTGAATCATGTAGATGCAACATAATTTTTCATTTATGTCTCTTTTGTACTTAATGGAAAGTTAGATGTTTGTGTTATTTTGTGTTTAATATTGAATTTGATAGCTTATGTTGTTCAAAACAAATAGGCTATGCTTAGTCATATGAATCACTAATTACCTCTTCATCTACATATGATTATGGTAATGAAAATCGATTTAGCATCAAAAGTTGATGGTTTATGTTTCTAATTCAATAGTTAATAAACCATGCTTAAAATAGATTCTACTTTTAATTTCATATCATTTTCATTAAAACTAGTAAGTGGGTTTGAGGGGGCATTAAAGTTTGATGGTTTAAGTGTGTTAATTAGTAACACAGTTAGACTATGCTTATGAGTGCATCAACTAAACTCACAAATGACCAAAAAGAGATTATAATTTCATTATGTTGATTTATGCAATCATGACAGGTGATTTGCCTCTAAATTGCTCTATAATCTCATATTTTTATTCTCCTTAGTTTTAGTTTGTTTTACCTTATTTTTAGTTAGTTAACAATCCCTCGACTTTTGTTTAATTTGATTAAATAGAAAATAAAAATCTAAACAATTCCGTGTGGATTGATCCGTACTCGCAAACATGCTACAATCGTACACGGTGCGCTTGCGGTAAATTTTTATTATAAATTTTTCGATGATTTTCTAAACCGATAGTTCGTTAAACAAGTTTTTGGTGCCGTTGCCGGCGAATTGTTTTGATTTTAACTTTTATTATTCGAATTATTTTCGTGTGATTTTTATTATATGTTTATTTTGTGTGTTTCTGTGCATTAAAAAAAGTTTTATGTTGTGTGCGTGCATTTTGATTTATTTTCTAGTTGCATTTGCATATACATTTCCATTAAAAAAAGAGCATATACAATTTCAAAACTATATTTTTTTGTTTCACTTTTCATTTGTATTTCACATTTTTGATTTACATTGTTTTCAAAAATAAAGTACACAATTTCATTTCCCATCATTCTCTATTCCCTGTTACATATCATCCCTCTTCACTGACTCCACTTCCCCACATTAGCTGCCATCATAACTCACTCACTTGCTTCATTTGAAAACCATTCACTGTTCATGGTTACAAGTGAGCATTCTCTGTTTACAAGTGCAATTCTAATTCTCAGTGCATTTCAATTGTGAAAACTGTTCACTGTTCTTCACAGTTCTCCATTCTCTGTTCTATCCACTGTTTACAACCATTTCAATACAAATTTCTCCTAACAGAGCACATACCACTGCACATACCTGACATACCATCCTTTGTATCATTTCCACCATACAACATTCATCCAGTCCACAACTATAGACTCTACCATCATCCTCCATAGTTCACAACCACAACCACTGGCCTGAACATCAAACCACCTCATACAACTTGCCTACATCAACCACACTATCCCTCTACAACGACAAATCCACTTCACTGCATATTTCAAAATTGCTACATCAATTCAAAGTTCACCATCGTACTAACCTTCCCTGCTCTTCTTCCTATACTGTAAACAAGTTACTGTCCATCATCAAATTTGCTTCACGTTGCACTGCCCCAAAATCGTTGCATATACACTTCCTTACCGAAATTCATCTACATCTGTTCCAGTCTCCCCTTGTTCTCCCCTCTATGCATTTATGCTCATACACTTGCACACTGTTAAAAGTGACCACATAGTCTATCATCTACTAGTGCACAAATCTACAGTCATTCTTCATATCATCAACTACCAAACCATAGTTCCTCCCACACCATTACAATCACCAACACTCAACCTACTTCAACATCATTCCATTGAAACCTCTCTGCATTTTCGTATCTCCAACTACAATCACCATTTCATTCCTCCTACAATCCATCACCATCAGTTTAACTATTCACAAACCTTCCAGTAACACTCACCTTATTATTCTTAACTGACCGGACCTGCCCACAAACCACATCTGCTCCACTTATACACTCCTACAACTCCACAACCATCAAACTGATGTGCAGTGTTCCTCCATCATAAAATATTTCAACAGCAAATCCATACCCACTACAGTCTTATCCAGTTCATCTTCTACCACACTTCATCGTCTTACCCACTACAGTCTTCCAAACAACCCCTCCATCTACCTCAACTTGCATCATTTAAACTCAACAATTCTTCTTTGTCACCAATCACCATCCACCTTCAAACACAACTTCCAATACTATTGTTTGAACACCTCTGCCATATACATACATCCACATCCATCCATATTTACAAATCAATACAACTACCACAGTGTGAACACTTGCTACAACCTGACCACCCTCCTCTCTATCAAACCAAACCTTCTCCAGCCATCATCTATTACTTGTTATTCATGTCATCACCTCCAGCCTCCTTCCGCAACCACTAACTAGCCTCCATTGCACTACTCATACACAATACCACTGCAAATTATGGAACTGCCTGTTAGGTGTGGCTCGCGTTGTAAATGGAGTGGGCGCGTGGATTGAATGGTTGAAGTCCCACATTGAAGGATATTCAGAATAATCATGGTATATATATATAGGATTGGTGGCACGTAACGTTGGGGATTTCTTTTGTTATAATGTGTTGCCAAGCCCAGATTATATGCCCGATGAAGGCGATGGAGGGATGTTCAATCGGGATGCTGGCATGGGAGACTTCGACCGTTGATGATGGGTAAACAAGTGAAGCGAACGCGTACGGTACGTGGAATGCCGAAACTCAACATGGTATCAGAGCTCCATGGTTCGATCGAACCGGTATGATGTAGCGCGACCTAAGCATGGCTCCTAAGGGGCTTGAGCATGGGACGCTCATCAAGATGGAGATTTGGTTAAGCAGTCGCTCCATCCTGCTTATGAGAACTCAGGGTAGCAGCTTGATTCCACTGCGAAGAGGACTTGGTATAACTTCAATGTGACTTGAGAAATGCTCGCCAAGGTGGAGATTGGTATAGAAGCAATTTTGATCTCAACCAATCCAAAACAATCACAATCCCAAACAAGCAATTCAGTAATCACAGCAATAACGAAAAATAAATCACACAACGATTTATAGTTGTTCCACCAACGTTGTGTTAGTGTACGTCCACTTTAAGAGAGAGCTTTTATTAATATTGATGAGAACAGTACAAGAGATTGAATACAATAATCAAAATTCTACTTAGAAATTGATTTGTGGAGAAGAGAATTGAAGAAAATTAGGTTTTGATAAACCCTAATTAGTGGAGGCGAATCTCTTGCAGTTGTTTTCACCCCACTCTATAGATCTAAAACCTGAAGCTAGCTTATATAGAAGAATAGAAACCCTAGGCAATGTTTCGAAATTGCCCCTGCAGTTGTCACAAATCTTCAAGCCAAGTCCACACGTGAAAATAGGCAGAAAGTCGCCCTCAGACGTCTGGCCAAAATGGTCAGACGTCTGACTTAAGTTACTGAAAGTTTTGGTTCAGCTCAGACATCTGACCATTTGGTCAGACGTCCGGACTATATGCTCTGGAACCAATTCTGCACAGATTCAGACGTCTGACCATTTTCATCAAACCTCCGACCTCATTCTCTGGAATAGGTCTGCTGCAGCTTTGCTGATGGGTCACACGTCTGAACCTTTTCCTCAGATGACTGACCCTATCAATTCAGCCCACTCCACCTTTTTCCTTATAACTTTCACCTCCGAACTCCGATTTGCAAACCGTTTTCTCTGTTACGAAGCTACTTCCAACCTCTACATATCCCCATATGGTGTCGCCAAAATTTAACACTCCACCTCGACACTATATCCGTCTCTAACTCCAATAGTATCATACCATCAATGAAAACGGATAGCACCAACTATCACTTCTACCTTCAACCAGACATGAATGCTTTTCCAATGAGCTCCGACATAGCCACCGCCCATTGCATTCCACCAACGAGCTCAGGCAGAGCCCCCGCCCGCTACTAAAATGTTCAAAACGTCCAAATCTTGAGTTATCTCACCAAGGACTAGCACTTACTAAGAAGATAGAACCTCAATCTCTCACCGATGCTCTTCCTCATCTACCACCAAGCTCCTTCCTTAACCGTGCCACCTTGTGGCACCTAGCACTTCTCTAAGCAAATCAAGTTCGAGCAATGCTCGAACTTCCCAACCGGCAATGCCTTAGTGAACATTCCATCGTGTTATCCTTTGTGTGCATTTTCCACAGATATACTGACTTATCTTTATCCATGGCTACTAGAAATGACTCTCTCACCTCAATATGCTTAATCCGTGAGCTAAACGCCAAATTCTCTACCAAGTGAATAGCACTCTGGCTATCACATCGAACATCAATACTATCATACTCGAATCCCAAGTCACATAACAATTTCTTCAAATAGGGTGGCTCCTTTGCCGCCTCCACCGCGGCTATCAACTCCGTCTCCGTAGTGGATAAAGCAACTACGGTCTGTAATCTAGATCTCCAACTTATGGCTGTACCCCCAAGTGTGAAGACATATCCGGAAGTTGATTTTCTTCGATCCCTATCAGCGGCGTAGTCCGAATCACAATAACCAACCAACTTGCAATCCATCGCCTTACTACCACCAAAAACAAGACCATGAGATGATGTACCTCTAAGGTATCTCAATATAAGCTTCACAGCTTCCCAACGCGATTTCCCTGGATTAGCCATGTATTGACTAACCATCCCGATGGCATTTGCAATATCGGGCCTTGTACTCACCATTGCATACATTAGACTTCCAACCGCACTAGCATATGGCACCTTGGCCATATAAGCGTTGTCTTCAGCCAAGATAGGTGATCCTTCACTCGAAAGCTTCACATGCAAAGGTAAAGGTGTATTTGACACCTTTGCATTCTTCATGCTAAACTGGCAAAGCATTTTCTCAATATATTCCTTCTGAGTTAGTTTCAACTCAAAATGCTTTCGATCCCTTATAATTTCAATGCCCAATATCCTTCTTGCTTCACCAAGATCCTTCATTTCAAACTCTGATTTCAAACTTAGTTTTAATTTGTTAATTTCATTCTTATCCTTAGAAGCAATGAGCATTCACCTACATACAAGAATAAATACACCCGACAATCATTTTTCAACCTCTTGAAATAAACACAAGCATCCTTGATGCTTTTATCAAAAACATTTTCAAGCATAAAATGATCAAACCTCTTGTACCATTGTCTAGGTGATTTCTTTAAACCATGTAGTGATTTCTTCAACTGCAAACCAAATTTGACTTACCATCTGCAACAAAACCTTTCGGTTTCTTCATGTAGATGTCTTCATCCAAGTTACCATGCAAGAAGGTAGTTTTCACATCAAGATGCTCCAACTCCAAGTCGTAAATAGCGACTATAGCAAGTAATATCCGAATAGAAGCATGGCGCACAATCGGTTCGAATATCTCATCATACTCCTTTCCCTTCCTTTGTGCGAACCCCTTAGCCACTAGCCTAGCATTGTATCTTCCATCGTCCTTCACCTTGTATAACCATTTGCACCCAATAGCATGATTTCCTTTAGGAAGTGGAACCAAATCCCAAGTTTGACTCTTCACAAATGATTGCATCCCTTCCTCTGTGGCACAGATCCATTTCGAGCTATCACTCGACTTCATGACATTATCAAGGTCCATCGGCTCATCTTGGACTACATGAAGGGCATAGTCCAAATTATCATAAAAGATAAGATAGTTCCAATCACCATATCTTTCGGGTGGTCTTATAGTATGACGACCAACCTGAGTAGCAATATCATCACCCAAACTGCCTTCGGCTCCACCTTGAACCGAATCTTGTCTAGAATCATGTACATCACCAACACTACTAGAGGAATCCTGTGGACTATGTGATGTAACATCAACCGCTACTTCCTCACAAGCATCTCCAACTACTCTACTCTCTCTACTCCTTGGACAAAATGTGAAAATGATTTCCTTCTCCTTTGATTCACCATGAACCAAATCTGGAACATCCGACGAGCTCACATTCTCCTTGAACATGGCTGAATCATCAAAAGTAACATGATGAGAATTCATTACTTTCTTCGTTTTTGGATTTCAAATCTGATAGCCTTTTACTCCGTCCATATAGCCAAGAAAAATCTCCTTGAAAGCTCTAGTTTCAAGCTTATCATTTCTCGGATCATGCACATAAACAGGACTGCCAAACACACGAAGATAACTCAAGCCAATGCTCTTTCCCTTTCACACTTCCTCTGGAATTTTGTTACCAATAGCTGAGAACGGAATTCGATTAATTATATGCACTGCGGTTGACAAAACATCAGCCCAAAATCCCTTCGCCAAACCCGATGTCAATCTCAAACATCAAGCTTTCTCAAGTAAAGTACGATTCATCCTTTTCTTAACACCATTTGACTGCGGATCTCCAGGTGTAGTAAAATGCCTCCGAATACCATTATGCTTGAAAAACTCCAAAAATTCTCCGGAAACATACTCTCCGCCATTGTCAGACCTTAAAATCTTCAAAGACTTGCCACTCTCATTCTCAACAAGAGCCTTTCATGCTTTGAACTTTGCAAATGCCTCCGACTTGGCCTTCATTACATACACCCAAACTTTTCGAGAAAAGTCATCTATGAAAGAAATATAATAGCGAGCTCCACCTATAGAAGCTACAGGTGCCGGTCCCCAAACATCCATGTAAACATACTCAAGAACCCTTCTCGAATCATGCTTTCCCTCACTGAATGAAACTTTAGTTTGCTTCCCCATGATGCATTCATCGCAAAACTCTAAATTGTTGAAACTTTCTCCATCGATCATCTCTTTCTTCCAAAGAACCTCTAAACTTCTCTCCGAGACATGACCTAACCTCAAATACCACAACTTAGTCGCATCCAAGCCACGAGAACTATCAACTCCTATACAAGTTTCACCTTCTATAGTCACTCCTTGAAGCAAATAAATACCATGATTCCTTGCACCCTTCATCACCACAAGCGCACCGTTCGAAACCCGCAAGCTATCACTCTCAATAGTGATCTTACAACATAAAGAATCCAGCTGCCCTAAAGAGATAAGAGACTTCCTAAGTCCCGGAACATAGCGCACATTAGTGAGAGTATGAACCGCTCCGTCAAACATCTGAATTTGCACGGAACCAATGCCTTTCGACTTACAAATAGCACCATTTCCCATAACAATTGAATTTCCTTCTTTGTCGATGTAAGAAGAAAAAAATTCCTAATTGGCGTCATATGATAAGACGCCCTTGAATCGAGCACCCATTCGCTACCCAAAACATCTGATGCTACCGCCGACAAAACATCTACATCTCCCTCACAAATTGCACTCTCCACCGCTACTGATGAAGATACTACTTCCTTCTTTGCCTTCTCCTTGTCCAGACACTCATTCTTCCAATGACCGGGCTTCTTACAAATATAGCACTTGCCTTTTCTTTCTTTTGACTTTCCTCTCCAACCGGGGTTCCTTGATTTAGAACGCCTCCGGTTCTCCTTCTTCACATACCTCTCCTTCTCCACAAATAAACCATGACCATTACTAGCACTACTACTTCCATCACCTAACTCCTTCATTTGATCCTGCAATTTCTCGCTGAGAAGACCCGTTTTGACATCATCAAGAGTCAATGTATCCCGGCTATAGATCAAACTATTTGAGAAACCTGTATAGCGATCTGGCAATGAACACAATGATATCATCTCCTTTTGCTCTTCCTCAATCTTCAATTCTACCGCCTTCATCTTCATTAGCAAATCATCAAAAATGTTTAAGTGCGCCTTTAGCGAAGTACCTTCCTTCATTTAATAAGTGAAGAACGTTCGCAATAAGATCAAACGATTTGTCAGTGACTTCTTCATATACAACTCCTCTAACTTGTCCCAAAC
This sequence comes from Allium cepa, assembly GCA_030765085.1. Classification (NCBI taxonomy): domain Eukaryota; kingdom Viridiplantae; phylum Streptophyta; class Magnoliopsida; order Asparagales; family Amaryllidaceae; genus Allium; species Allium cepa. Next base: position 518,977,095 of record CM060941.1, read on the forward strand.
ACCCTTAGCAGTTGTCTCACCACTAATTTCAGAGGTAACATTCTCTCGCATAGTAAGTTGAAGTGTAGTAATGCCCACTCTTCCATCTCCTCTCTCTCAACATCCGAGATTTCCGCTGGCAATAAATGTGTATCAAACACTACCCGATGCACCTGATTCCTCCTTAGAACCGCTTTCATCTTCCATTGCCATTTTTCAAAATCATTATCGCCATTCCACTTGTCTATTAACAATTGTGATCCTGAAGCTGCGTACGAGCCACGTACATAAGGAGCTACACCACTTGGATTGCCCATTGAGGAACTACTTGAGTTACTACTTGATTCATGCATTTCTATAACCACCTACCGACACCAAAGCTCTGATACGAAATGTTAGGGCGAGATTCCAACTCGAGACCACTCAAATCGAAACCCTACGAGCACAGCAGATGACGAGATCGTGGTAAGAAGTGTAAAAATAACCAATCAACAACTCAATTCCAATCTCAACCAATCCAAAACAATCACAATCCCAAACAAGCAATCCATAAATCACAGTAATAATGAAAAATAAACCACACAACGAATTATTGTGGTTCCACTAACGTTGTGTTAGTGTACGTCCACTTTAAGAGAGAGATTTTATTAATATTAATAAGAAGATTACAAGAGATTGAATACAACGATCAAAATTCTAATTAGAAATTGATTTGTGGAGAAGAGAACTGAAGAAAATTAGGTTTTGATAAACCCTAGTTGGTGGCTAATCTCTTGCAGTTGTTTTCACCCCACTCTGTAGATTTGAAACCTGAAGCTTTCTTATATAGGAGAATACAAACCCTAGGAAATGTTTCGAAATTGGCTTCTTCACACCAAGTCCATACGTGAAAATAGGCAGAAAATCGCCTCAGACATCTGGCCAAAATGGTCAGACGTCTGACTTAAGTTACTGAAAAGTTTTGCTTCAGCTCAGATGTCTGACCATTTGGTAAAACGTCTGACTGCAGACTCTAGACTAATTATGCACAGACTCAGATGTCTAGCCCTTTTCATCAGACGTTTGATCTCATTCTCTAGAACAGGTCTGCTGCAGCTTTGCTGAAGAGTCAGATGTTTGACCCTTTTCCTCAGACGTCTGACCTTATCAATTCAGCCCACTTCACCTTTTCTCTTATAACTTTCACCTTCGAACTTCGATTTATGAACCGTTTTCTCCGTTACGAAGCTACTTTCGACCTCTATAGATCCCCATATAGTGTCGTCAAAATTTAATACTGCCTGCCTTCCAACCCTGAACAGCCTTCACACTACTACAGTCAGCCCAAACATACCATACAACTTTAGAGCACAATTTTCCACTGTCAAAGTAATTCATCCGCCTCACTCCACAATACAAGCCTGTCAGCCATTGAACACACCGCCTCTTCTTTTTACCAGTACATACTTCACAATGTCGACTTCAACTGCTGCCATCTCATCACTGTGCCATTGCTCCTCCTACAATAACCATATTTCATTACTACATCTTCCATCATTTATAGTTTGCCTGCAAACTTCATGTTCCTTACATAACTGCTGCTCAATCACCTCTACAAACAGCCACTCCACTTCCACTGGCACTGTTACAGTCTCCGCTCCCTGGCACCAATCTACGATAATCCCTAACCGCCACTCTTACAGGCTCCGCTCCATGACACCAATCTACGATAATCCCTAATCACCACTTCATCGAATCGAACATCATGACCTTAGAAACACTTCCATCAAAAAATAACCAAACAACTTCAATTCGGCCTTCCATCTCTACACCTCATCCATCACGAACCCACGAAACTGAATTGCCTTCAAAAATCGACATCAATGTCTGAAACCCAAAGTGTTTAATTTTCGATTTTGAATATTGGGAAATGAAAAGTTGTTTTACTCAATCGAAACGAGAAGTGAAATATGAAGTGTTTAATTGAAATGAGGAGTTGAATTTTTGAAAGAAAAAAAGGGAGAACGAAACGTGTTTGGGTCGGGCTTTTAAAAGGTTGAGTGCATATATTTTTGCTTTTTTTTTGTTTTTTTTTTGTTAGTTTATTTTCTTTTATTTAGCTTTAGTTGTGTTAGTTTGTTAAAGAAAAGAAAAAAACACCTTGTTAAGTAATTACAATAGTATATTTTATTTGTTTATTTGTTCTATTTATTTTGTTTCACTTGTTTTGTTTTCGATTTGTTTTAGTATAAACAAAAAAAATTGTATACATCTTGTTTTTATTTTCAGGTTGTCGAAGCAGACAGAAGAAGAGCTTGCCAAAAAAAATAACTGCTTGCTTATTTATGATTTTTTTTTATTTGCCTTGCATTGTATATGTCTATTATTTTTGTTTGTCTTGCATGTTGTTTACTTGAATTTGAAAAAAAGTTCCATTCGTAGTTGCATTGTTAGTACACGTTTAATTTCTGCTTTGCATTTCATTCTATAATTTTGTTTAGTAATAACAGTTAGACATCGATAACACTTAATTGTATATTAGCAAATTGTCTTCTTTGAACAATTTAATTTCTTGGTGTCTAGGCTACAACAGAGTAATAACCATTTATAAATATTACGGGCGAATCATAAATATTATAGTGGTTGTTCCTCTGAAGGTACTTTAACCATCAGCTACATTGCTACAGTGATTCGTGGTGCACCGATAAATCCTGTCTGTTACCTGGCTAAGAACTATCTTGTTGATTTAAGACAAAAGTGTGATTATATAATTTTGGGTTAATTTAGGATGGAAAGTCTATAATTAATCCTTTCATTCATTTAGTTGCGTTATTTCATGCATATTTAAAAAAACACATATAAAAAACAATTCATTTTTTCAAAATCCAAAACTAAAAAAATTGTAAGTATTCCTTAAACTTTTGTTTTTTTATCCTTTCTTTTGAATTTTTTTAATCAAAAAAAATGACTTAGTTTTTTCTTTAGAAAATCAAAAATTAAAAAAACATAAAAACCTTTTCAAAAACCAAAAAAAAATCGAAAACCAAAATGCGAAACAAAAATCAATTGTCCATTTTGAAAAATAAATTCTTTTTGTAAATATTTTTCCATTATAAAAAAACCAAAAATGTTCTTGAAAATGTCTTAATTTCCATATTCACATGAATTTTACGATAGTTATGAAAATCAATATAATCCATATAATTTTACTTCAAATTCTTATGGATATTTCAAAATGACGAACAACCCTTGAATCTCGAAAATAGCACTGAAATGATTTCAACTTTACTCGAACACTCTACACAACAAAATCAACGTACAAATGATTTGTGTAATTCATATTTGTGTAATAACTTGAGTCAAGGATTTCAAAATTTGAATTCAATTCAAAATTCAAACGATTTCAATTATAACCGATGCCAGTTCAATTTCGAATTCCAAAATGAATTTCAAACTCAAAATGGAAATGGAAACAATTTTTCAAACGAATTTGGCAATGACAATAATCTTAACCATGTTACGATTGAAATTGTTTGCTCTCAACAAATCCAAATCGAAAATTCTCAAGTTAGTAACTATAAACTCGATTTTGTTGAACAAATGAACGAAATCTACAATGATCACATGGATGTGAGAAATGCGGATTACGGATCTTAAGGCTAGAATTAACACTAGAGGGAGGGGTGAATAGTGTTTATAAAGAATTACTAAATCTTTTTGAGTTTATGTTAATTCAAACACAGATGTGTGCAATATACAGACACGGATATAATCATAGAAACAAACATAGATGCAGAAATAAAATAAAAAGTAGTAAAGGAAAGAACATACCAGATTGTATACTGGTTCGGAGTTACCCTATATCCAGTCCCGCAACACAAGTATGGATTTCCTTTCAAAAGCAATCTTTACAATACACCCTCGATTTCAAGGCTACGAGGTACACCATCCAGAATCACAATCCTCTGGGTAGAGATACTTGATTTTCCAGGCTATAAGTTCACCCACTTGATTTTACGGGCAACAAGTTCACCCAATTGATTTCCCAAGGCTACAATCACACCTTATCACGCTTGATTGATTTTCAAGGCCACAATCACACCTTTTCTCGCTAAGTTGATTACAAAAAGCCTTTAACTCTGAATAGCACTAAGGATCTTGTCGAGATAGTGATAGAGAATCAAATCACGAATGATTGAGTTCAATTCAATGTAGATTTTGGCAGAGTAATGATAAGAATTTTTATTAAGAAAAGTGGAAGAAGAAGAGGAGTGAAAAACCAGAAAATCTGATGTAAAAATTCGTTGAAACTGACCCCTATTTATAGTAGAACAACAGTCATGTCCGTTCGTAAAGAGTCATGGAGAATGGACACTTCTTTTGAAATTGAAATTTTGAACTCAACTGACACCATGTCGACATGGTCACCATGAGTATGTCGAAATCCCAAAGCATTTTTTGATGATTTGATTTTCTTTTGAAAATAACCTTTATCTTATATTAAAACTATTTTAAACTTTATAAATATACTTGACTGTAGTTAAAATTCATAAGTAAATATAGAGAATAATATATATAGAATTTAACTATAATTTTATATTTAAATCTAAGTATAAATCTTTAAAAGTTAAATATATTATATTAAAAGATAGCTTAAAATCAGGAGTAATTTGGCTTTGAAATTAAAGATGATTTTGAGGCTAAAATTATTTAAAATCAGGATAGATGTTTTTGATGCTTTTAAAAGGAAGGTTTTGAAATCATTTTGAAAACAAGATATAATTTTGAAAAATCATTTTGAATAAAAGGTTAGCGGATACAAAACAATGTTCCACTAGATTTTTCGTAGGTTCCATTCTACTTAGGGTTCCATCCCTTTAACAGGCTCGAAGTGGATTCCATTCCACGAATAAATTGGATTTTAAGATGCCAGTGATTTTCTAAGAGTTTAACAAAATTTTCTAATTAAAGAATAAATTACTTGAACTCTTGATATTCTTGATACTCATGAGTCTTCAATCTTGATATCTTGAATCTCTATACTGTGCAGTCTTCATTCTTGGTATCTGCATTGTTAAATCCTGCATATACATATATATCTACACTTATAATGTTAGTATTTATATTTTATAATCTATTCTAAGGATTGTTGTCATCAAAACCATCATCTCACGGACTAACAATCTCCCCTTTTTTGATGATGACAACCTTTGTTTATAAAATATTACTTCTATCCTAATAACTCCCCCTAAAACTAATAACTCCCCCTTAATCTATGCCCTAATTACCCTATTTTATACTTTTCCCCCTTTGTCATCAACAAAAACTAACCCCCCCTCATTCTTGGACTAAAGTACCTCATTGATAAACTATACAAAGAAATATATAATAGATAGATTAAGAAATAATTATACTTATGAACATGATAATTTAATCAAAGACTATACACATTTCAATGTATATTTACATGTTTTATACATCAAATATCGAACTAAATTAAGAAATCAATCCACACCAAGTATCAATCTAAACCAATTCAAACAAACAATTCAAACAAAGTAATAAAATTTAAATGTTACGAGAAACTTCCACCCATCCTTCTTCTCTAAAGATAGGGTCTGCTTTATTAGCATCCCAATTTTCATTGTCATTGGTGAGAGAGACAGGAGGATGTGCTTCGTTACCATCCTTGTGTAGGGAGGAAATCATCCATCGTATTGCATCGAAATGCCTTTCTTGCTCCTTGATCATCTGCATTTGACTCAATTCTAAGTGTCGCTGGTTACGGAGAATGAACAAGAGAATATTCTTGAATGAATTAAGAGTTTCTTCAAGATTTTCGGATAAATTGTGAATTGGATTAGCCATAGTTGAATTTGAGAAAGAAATGAAGAATTAGAAGATAAGAAATAATTTTCAGTGAAGAATTCTGGAAGAAATAGGTATATATAGGTGTAGAAATTCGTTTGAAATGAATAGACATATGGTAGTTATTCAAATTTCAAATTCAAAATGAATTGTCATTTTTGATCAGTACATGTCGACATAGTCATAAGGGGAATGTCGACATGGGTTAATGAAAAAAATATGACTAATTAGATTTTGTGAATAATTATGTATATATATATATATATATATATATAATATACTAACATTTATTCTAGAGATAAGATAAGCTAGATAATAGAAAGGAAATTTCATTTCATTGCATACTTAGATGATACAATGATTAAACATATGAAACTATATGAATTTTCGAATTAAAACAAGCTAAAACACATACAACAAGATATGAAAAGATAACACTAGTTAGAGGATGATGATGATGAAGAAAGTTCAAGTTTCTTGCTGACTTTGGAAATGAACTTGTTCATCTTGGATGAAATTTTATCCAACTTCTTACTAACGGATCGTTTAAGAATCCGTTGACTCTCAACAATCGTCTTTTGGTTTTTGAGAAGGGTTTTGATGGATGGATTAGGAGGATAGTCGATGCTTTCCAAAGAGGTTTCACCTTCTTCTTCTCCAATTTCCATTTCATCCCCTTCTTCTTCTTCCTCTTCCTCTTCTTCCATTTCCTCATGAGCCAAACGCTCTTCCTTTTCGGCAATGGAATTTTCATAAGCGAAATGTTGGAATGATTGAAAATTTTTCTAGAAACAAATTCTTCGCCTTTGAAATCCACTCCAAAATAGTTGAAAATCCGAGTGAGATAAATTCCATGATACAAAGTTTTCTCACCTATTTCAAGAGTTTTAAGACAAAGTTCATCCAAAATAAGTTGCGCCCAATTTATGTCATAATTTCCAAAAATAGCAAAAAGTGCTTTGCAAACATTTGAAGTAGGATTGTTAAAATTCCCCGATCTTGGGGTCAAAGTATGTTGCAAAAGAAGATTGACAATTCTTGCCTTTGGTCAAAAATTTCGATTTTTGAATTCAAAATTATCATTCCCTTTGAAAATGTGATGAAATGTCTCACGATCATTTTCATCGATTTTAAAATTAGAAAGATCCATTCCCGTACACTTGCAATTAAGAATGGTACCCAAAAGATCACAATTAAAAACAATTCTAGTGCCTTTGGCACTACTCCAAATTTCATCCTCATTTCCATTATAAAATCCACGGTTTAAATTAGCATAGAAAATTTTGACAAGATTTGGATAGCAAACAAAATCATTTTGAGAAGCATCAATAAGACTAAGAACTCCATTGTTTGTAAAAAGAGAATCAAGTTCATAAGAAGGAAAATCTTGAAAAATTGCAAACTTTCCGGGATGGACTTTGGCATAATTAGCATAATTGATGTATGCTTTATTGCCTCCGGATCATTAAAGAGTTGATCTTTTATTTTTTTCTAGAAATTCTCATGGTGGAGGGGTTGATTGAAGAAGCCATTAAAGTAGATAGTAGAGAGCTTGAAGTTTTGAAGAGAGAGTTTGAATTTGAAAATGAGAGTGAAAAGATATAATAAAAGATAGTGAATAAACAGATTCTTAAAGGACATATTCTCTGGTCAAAAGGTAGCTTTTCAGAGAATTGAATGAAGTGAAAAGATGGGAGAAAATTCAAACATTTCAATTCAAATTTTGAAATTCAAATTCTGGTACTCATGTCGACATCATGGTAGGGACCATGTCGACATGTGCTAGTGAATTTTTATGAATTATTTTTCCTAATTCTGAAATATTATTGGACTAATAATATATTTCAGAAAGTATTATTATACTATTAAAAATAATAATATAAAATAAATAAAAAATAATAAAATAATAATAAAATAATAATATAAAATAAATAAAAAATAATAAAATAATAATAAAATAATAATAAAGAAAATAAATTTTTAAAATTCAAGCAACAAGGCAATTCAAAATCAACTAATCAAGCAATCAAACATCTAATTCTAAGCAAGCAATTTCAACCAATTATATTGTAAACGTGTACCTTTTTCTGAGTCCGTTTCTCTGAATTCGTCGAAGTCGTGAACTGCCGTGAAACACAAATTTGAATTATCTGTTTTCTAATCATCATCACTTGAGGACGAGTCTGAGTCATCTAGAGTAGCAGTAAATGCACGTTTCCGTTTCTTTGCTGGATTATTATTCATAGGAGGATTTTGCCTATCTGGATACAGACAGTCTCTTTTGATATGGCCTGGTTCATCACAGTTTTAACATTTGACATTATTTGGCACTACATTCTGATTTCTAGAGTTCTTATAGTTGTTCCTCTTGAGATTATTTATCTTTTCTGTATTTCAGGAATTTCCTAAAATGTCTGATCATTAAGGCTACTTCTTCATCATTATCGCTGTTTGAATCTGATCCATCAGTCAATGCATTAAATGCCATTGATTTCTTTTCAAATGCTTTGCTTTCTCTTCTCCCGATCATTTGAACTTCATACGACATTAGATTTCCAATTAATTCTTCTATCTTTAAAGTACTTATGTCATTTGCCTCTTCGATGGCAAGTGTCTTTTGATCCCATTCTGGAGTAAGAGAATTTAAAATCTTTCCGATTTCATCTTCTTCAGAAAATTGCTTTCCCAAAGATATTAGAGAGTGCACAATATCCTGAAATCTACTATACATATCTGAAATAGACTCATTAGAACTCATTTTAAATAATTGAAACTGATTTGTGAGCATGGAAATTTTGGTATGTTTAACTTTGCTTGTTCCTTCATGAGTAACTTGCAAAGTTTTTCAGATTTCATATGCAGACTTACAAACTGACGCTCTATTGAATTCATTTCTATCTAATGAACAAAGCAAAATATTCATTACCTTAGAATTATTTTGTGCAACAGTCTTTTGCTCAGCAGTCCACTGTGCAAAATCAGTTGTAGGTTCAGAATATTCAGTTTGTGTAATATTCCAAGTGTCTAGTCCTATAGATTGTAAATATATTTTCATCCTACATGCCCAATATGCATAGTTACTGCCATTAAAAAACGGTGGTCTGACAGTAGACTGACCTTCTACAAATGAACTAGTGACAGGGATACTAGTGTTAGTAACAGTACCAATGTTAGTAGCCGTTTTTAAAAAAAAAAATCAAAAATCAGATTATGAAACTTTGAAAACCTTGCTCTGATACCAATTGTGAGAAATGCGGATTACGGATCTTAAGGCTAGGATTAACACTAGAGGGGGAGAATAGTGTTTATAAAGAGTTACTAAATCTTTTTGAGTTTATGTTAATTTAAACACAGATGTGTGCAATATACAGACACAGATATGATCACAGAAATAAACACAGATGCAGAAATAAAATAAAACGCAGTAAAGGAAAGAACACACCAGATTTTATACTGGTTCGGAGTTACCCTACATCCAGTCCCGCAACACAAATACGGATTTCCTTTCAAAAGCAATTTTTACAATTACATCCTCGATTTCAAGGCCACGAGGTACACCTTCCAGAATCACAATCCTCTGGGTAGAGATACTTGATTTTACGGGCAACAAGTTCACCCAATTGATTTCCCAAGGCTACAATCACACCTTATCACGCTTGATTGATTTTCAAGGCTACAATCACACCTTTTCTCACGAAGTTGATTACAAAAAACCTATAACTCTGAATAGCACCGAGGATCTTGTTGAGATAGTGATAGAGAATCAAACTATGAATGATCGAGTTCAATTCAATGTAGATTTCGACAGAGTAATGATAAGAATTTTTATTAAGAAAAGTGAAAGAAGAAGAGGAGTGAAAAACCATAAAATCTGATGTAAAATTCGTTGAAACTGACCCCTTTTATAGTAGAACAACAGTCATGTCCATTCGTGAAGAGTTATGGCGAATCGACACTTCTTTTGAAATCGAAATTTTGAACTCAACTGACACCATGTCGACATGGTCACCATGAGTATGTCGACATCCCAAAGAATTTTTTGATGATTTGATTTTCTTTTGAAAATAACCTTTATCTTATATTAAAACTATTTTAAACTTTATAAATATACTTCTATAGTTAAAATTCATAAGTAAATATAGAGAATAATATATACATAATTTAACTATAATTTTATATTTAAATCTAAGTATAAATATTTAAAAGTTAAATATATTATATTAAAAGATAGTTTAAAATCAGGAGTAATTTGACTTTGAAATTAAAGATGATTTTGAGGCTAAAATTATTTAAACTCAGGATAGATGTTTTTGATGCTTTTAAAAGGAAGGTTTTGAAATCATTTTGAAAACAAGATATAATTTTGAAAAATCATTTTGAATAAAAGATTAGCGGATACAAAACAACGTTCCACTAGATTTTTCGTAGGTTCCATCCTACTTAGGATTCCATCCCTTTAATAGGCTCGAAGTGGATTCCATTCCATGAATAAATTGGGTTTTAAGATGCCAATGCTTTTCTAGGAGTTTTAACAAAATTTTCTAATTAAAAAATAAATTACTTGAATTCTTGAACTCTTGATAATCTTGATACTATGAATCTTCAATCTTGATATCTTGAATCTCTATACCGTACAGCCTTCATTCTTGGTACCTACATGGTTAAATCCTACATATACATATATATCTACACTTGTAATGTTAGTATTTATATTTTATAATCTATTCTAAGGGTTGTTGTCATCAAAACCATCATCTCACGAAGTAACAATGGATTTGTTGTTCGAAACATATATGAAACAACGTGAGAAACAAAACCAAATCCCAATATGTGACGTGTCAAATGATAATCCATCTTTTACCAAAATTAACGATTTTCAAATAACAACTTTTGAAACTAAAAATGATGATCTTAATGAAGTCGTTGAAAAATTGATAATCGAGTTGGATTTCGATTCTTTTGAGGGTTAGAAACTCAATTTAAGATTCGTTCTTCCTCTTTCTAATCACGTAAATTTGAACACGGCAACTTTGGATTTTGAACTTGACACATGCAATGAAGTTGTTGATAATTCAATGAAGGAAGACGAATTTAATGAACAAGAATTTTTTGGAATTTTTGAAAACGATTTGTCGAATTCTGAAAAGGAAGATATAAATCACTATTTTGATTTTGAAATCAAAATTTTTGAAGAAGTTTTCAATGATAAATTTGAATTTCAATTTGGTGAAAATAAACTTGAACTTCAATCAATCCTTTTATCAACCCCAAAAATCAACGAAAAGGAAATAGCTCATAAGATTTTTAATAAAACGATATTCATTTTCCCAAATCAACATTCAACTTTGAAATCATTTATGGTTGGGTTTCCGAGCTTAAGCTGTGTCTCGCATACTTGACAAGACAAATGAATCATTCTTTGAAAGACCATTTCATTTACTTTTTGACGATATACTTTCTGATATCGTGTAAGAATCGCAAGTTTTCATGTAAATATAGGTCATCTTTTTATTGTTATTTTATTCTTCTCCTTCCACTTAGGCTGACTGTGGAGACCCGGTCAAAATCAAGTGTAGGGGGGAGATTTATCATCATTTTCGATTTTTCATGCTTTATTTTTAATTTTTCTTTCCAAAATTTAAAAAAATCTCAAAAAAAACAAAACCTTCTTTTTTTAATTATTTTTAAAGAAAGACTATAGGATAAATATATGGTTTTGGTTAATTAAATTTAAAATTTTGAAAATCTATTTGTCTTAACAAAAATAAAAATGAAGTTTGATTACAAATAACAATTGTTGACTAGTATATAGAAAGATTCATATATGTTAATTATGAAATACATCCTAAATGAAAATCTTTTTTTTAAAATATGGTTGATTTAAAGTAAATATATAACATTTTTTTGTCTTCTAAGTTAAATGGTGCTAAGATGATAGTGTGAAACTCTCTCTTCTAAAAAAAGGTTCTTGATATGTGTATTTTTTAATAAACACCTAGAGTCATGTGTTCACACTTGTGTGTTCACTTGTCATGCACTGTACTCTTCTCACGTAAGCCCGAAAGGCAGTGCATGATCGGTATATCTGGCCTCAGTTTATCTGAATTATGTATATGTATACAAAATTATTTTACTAATAACGCCTATAGTCAATAAGTGTTCACACTTGTGTGTTCACTCGCCATGCTCTGTATTTCCCTCACATCAGGCCGCAAGGCGATGTATGGATAATATATCTGGTCTCAGTTTATCTGAGTTAGGCATATGTAAATATTATTAATATAAATGAAATTTTCAAATAAAAAATTAGAGAGAGTAAGCAATTGAAATCCAAGCACTATTTTAACTTGTTTGATTTGACTTGTTATTGAAAAGAAATGAAAATATCACTTTGATAAACTTTGATAATCAATTAAGGATCCATTTCATAATTACATTGTATTATTGACCGAAACAACGAGTTAAACTATAGCCCATTTGTTACGATAACTTCGTTTTTATTAGAAATTTTGATAAATGATTTAAAGTTCAAGAAAATGACCAAAATATATATTTAACTTATTTATGTCGATTTAAAAATAAACAGTTCATTTATATATATTTTCAAAAACTTGCATTCATGTCTTTGTAAATAAATCTCCGCATTTAGATTTTGTGGGTAGTATCCTTTGAAAACCCTCACGAGACAACGCTCGTCCTATTGGGGACACCCAGAGGCTTAATTTTTGTTGCATACGCTCAATGCAATCGTGCTCCCTACGAAAACGGATTTATCTTAGTTTTAGTTTATTCAAGGACGAATAGAAAGATAAGTGTGGGGTATTTATTGTACACATAAATATACATATTTTTACCACCATATTTAATTTATTTAAATTAAATAAATGACCATATTGGGTATTTTAACTTGTTTAAACAAAATTCAAATTATTTTCAAATTGTCACATATTCATTTTCATATAGAGGCAAAATGGTCATTTTTGTGCATATATTAATTTGAGAAAGTTTAATTTAAAATTTCTATGTTATTTTGTAGGAGAATTGGATGGAAATTACAAGTGGTTTCTTGAAGATATGCATGCACAAAAGGAAATAAAGCAAATGAAGATGAAAATAATTCAAACTCATGAACATGGAGGACCCCACCTATCCACTTACCTTGATTTTCAATTAGAAGGTAATGCATATGCTAAAATGCTATTAAAGCTTCATGCACATTTAAGTGGAGAATTAACATATGCTAATGATTACTTGGTGGTCACACTACCTCAAAAGCAATTTGTGCATTCCCTAAAAATATGAATTAGGGTTTCATACATGTATAATAACCTCTTATGTTTCATGTAACCCACTTCTTCTTTACTCTCTCTTAGGCTCTTTCTCTTTAGTTTTACCTTAGAAATAAAATGAGAACTCTCCTTCTTATCATGGCTACTTAGCCATTTCTTTTATGTACTTCTCTTTTATGCAAGTTAATACATGTTCTTTTCTTTTGTTGATTCGATAACAAATATGAGAGCCTAATCACTTCAATTTAGGGGTAATGAAGCTCTCTTGAATCATGTGGATGCAACATAATTATTCATTTATGCCTCTTTTGTGTTTAATGGAAAGTTAGATGTTTATGTGATTTTGTGTTTAATATTGAGTTTGATAGCTTATGTTGTTCAAAAAAATAGGCTATACTTAGTCATATGAATCACTAATTACCTCTTCACTATATATGATCATGGTAATGGAAGTAGATTTAGAATCAAAATTTGATGGTTTATGTTTCTAATTCAATTGTTAATAAGCCATGCTTAAAATAGATACTACTTTTAATTTCATATCATTTTCGTTAAACTTAATAACTGTTTTAGAGGGTGCATTAAAGTTTGATGATTTAAATGTGTTAATTAGTAACACAATTAGACTATGCTTATGATAAATGCATCAACTAAGCTCACAAATGACCAAAAAGAGATCATAATTTCATTATATTGATTTATGTGATCAAGAGAGGGTATTTGTCTCTAAATTGCTCTTTAATCTCATATTTTTCTCTCCTTAGTTTTAGTTTGTTTTTACCTTTTTTTAGTTAGTTAACAATCTCTCGACTTTTGTTTAATCTGATTGAATACAAAATAAAAAATCTAAACAATTCCCTGTGGATCGACCCATACTCGCATACGTGCTACAATCATACACCGTGCGCTTCTGGTAAATTTTTATTATAAATTTTTTGACGGTTTTCTAAATCGATAGAAAATTCATCGTTAAACAACATATGAATGATTTATAACCTTTCAATAATAATAAAATAATATACAATATATTATAAGTAGTTCATTTCAATTTATTTATCTTTAATTTTTCAAATGCTTTAGTTAAAAAGAGAGCCCACATATACAAAGGTATACGCTCGCATCACAAAGCCACAACATTAGATGGCTCTAAAAGCGAATGGGTTTACACATGGTCTTTCGAATTCGTTGTAAGTCATCTACCAAATTTATGGTATCGATTTATATCAATCGTTTAAATATATGTATTGAATATGAAAATAAATATAATATATATATATATAGACACATACACACATAAACAGTAGGAGAAGTATACAAAGCCTACGTCTACGGCCTACAAAATAGTGGACTAGAGGTGTCCAGCGTGGATGCAAATTACATATTCATAGAGGTTATATCGACCGGTAGGCCTGTCAAACGGGTGGGTTGGGTCAAAATGGGTTGGATCGGGTTTGACTCAATCTATTTATGTCCCATTCTTTTTTACCCACTTATAACCCAACCCATTTATGACCCAAACCATTTAATAAGTGGGTTATCCATTTAACCTATTTAAAGATTTAAATTTGATTTGACTAATAAAAAACAAATAAATATAATTTAATTCTTATTCTAATTTTTATGTTTTGAATTCCGATAAAAAAAATTAAATTTTAGTTCTAATTTTTATTAAAATTCAAATATGGGGATGTTGTAGCCTGTTATTTTTCAAGTACAACTATCAGTCCCCTTGGAGAACTACAGTGTGCGTTCACAAGATGAAATATCCGAGTATTACATACTATCCGTAATTTAGGTGAGAGTTCATCGGTCAAAGTCTTGTCTAATTCCAAGTTAGTATGAAGAAGTTATTGCAGTTTGAACAAAAAAATAACGGCTTCTCCACTAGGCGGAGTTCAAATATGAGGATCTGGTAGCATGTTAGTTTTCAAGTACAACTGTCGGTCCCCTTGGAGAACTACAGTGTGCGTTCATAAGATGAAGTATCCGATTGTTACATATTGTCCGTAATTTAGGTGGAAGTTAATCGGTCAAGTCTCACCTGATTCCGAGTCGGTATGAAGAAGTTATTGCAGTATGAACAAAAAAATAGCGACTTCTACACTAGGCGGAGTTCATATATGAGGATATCATAGCCCGTTATTTTCTAAGTACAACTTCCATTCCCATTGGAGAAATACAGTATGCGTTCACACGATGAAGTATCCGAGTGTCATATATTGTTCGCAATTAATTAGGTGGGAGTTACTCGGTTGAAGTCTCACCTGATTCCGAGTCGGTACGAAGAAGTTATTACAGTCTGAACAAAAAAATAGCGGCTTCTACACTAGGCGGAGTTCATATTTGAGGATGTAGTAGCCTGTTATTTTCTAAGTACAACTGTCAGCCCCCTTAGATAACTACGGTGTGCGTTCATACGATGAAGTATCCGAGTGTTACATGATGTCCGTAATTTAGGTGCGAGTTAATCGGTCGAAGTCTCACCAGATTCCGAGTCAATATAAAAAATCTATTGCAGTTTGAACAAAAAAATAGCGACTTCTGCACTAGGCGAAGTACAAATATGGGGATGTGGTGGTCTGTTATTTTCTAAGTACAACTGCTAGACCACTTGGAGAACTACAGTATGCGTTCATAAGATCAAGTATCCAAGTATTTCATACAGTCCGTAATATACGTGGGAGTTAATCGGTTGAAGTCTTGCCTGATTCCGAGTTAGTATGAAGAAGTTATTGCAGTCTGAACAAAAAAAATAGCGGCTTCTCCATTAGACGAAGTTCAAATATGAGGATGCAGGGGCCTGTTATTTTCTTAGTACAACTATTAGTCTTTACGAAAACCACATTGTATGTTCAAAATCCTTATTTTTTAAATTTATATTAAAATTTAATGTTTTTAATGAATGGGTGAATGTGTTACCCACTTATAACCCTTTAAAAAATGGGTCAACCCAACCCATAACCCATTTAATAAAATTCATAAATGGGTTGACCCAACCCATTTAAAAGTAGGGTAAATGAGTTGGGTTAATGTGTTGGGTCATATTTTGACAGGTCTATTGACCGGGAGACGATCGTGATTTCAAGACTAACATGCATGCCAAGTCTTGGCAATGCCCTATGGCAGTATTCATAGAACTTAATTAAATATAATCCTTTT
This sequence comes from Allium cepa, assembly GCA_030765085.1. Lineage (NCBI taxonomy): Eukaryota > Viridiplantae > Streptophyta > Magnoliopsida > Asparagales > Amaryllidaceae > Allium > Allium cepa. Next base: position 518,993,369 of record CM060941.1, read on the forward strand.
TTCTTGTCATTTTATAACCTTTTAAATTAATAATATAAATAATCAAATATATTTTAAATGAAACATGCGCAGATACAAAGAAAACGCCTATAGCGTTCGTGACGTCATTGAGAAGGAGAGAAGACAATAAGAGTCTGAGATCCTTACACAAGATTTCCAGATTCAAGTTCTGAAGAGTGAGATGAGCGACGTCAAGGAGTAGTTGAGGTCAGTGACAGACTTCATCAATGAGAAGCGGAAGATGCTGCAATGTGGGGATGACAATGGCTCATCGCGTGATGCATGAGTTTTTATTTATTTCATTCACGACAAGTTATGTGGATAATATGTATATGTTGTTGTGTTTGTTGGACGTGTATGATGGTGATTGTTACTAGTTGTGTAATGACCAATATTGCGCATTGGTGGACATTTGAAACTTTTTGCATGTTTACCTCATGTGTTTTGTGTTGGTTTATTTATGTTTATGCTGTAATGGTTGTTTTGTAATAGTTGTTTTTGATGATACAAACTTGCATGTGATGTTATTTATTGTAGATATTGGATGTTTGACAAAGCCTTTGTGACTATATTTGATATTGAATTGTGTTGTAGACCTGATTTTAATTTCATCAAAATTCACTAAGCATAAGCGTTGTGTTTTTAACCGTCCTATGAAACAGATAGAAGTATAAATTTTAATTATCCGATGCAACAAATAGAAGTATATCATGTACAGATCTTGGCGTGGAATTATTCCGTTATGATATTTCATGCCCGAGAACTATAAGAAGGCGGTGGAGATGGGTCTAAATATTTTTTCCCATCTCTTAAAAGCGGACGCCGTCATCACACCGGCCATTGTTAGTTTAGGGACCCAGTGATATAAGCTTTCAGGCTCGAAAAGTTGTTTATAATAAAGTAGTGATAAACATGAACACCCAATGGTACATCTTCATGTGTACATACACTTCATAGCAAGTGATGCACATAACAGGGGTGAGTTGTAAACTCCAACTTTTGGACTTATTTTATTTGTTTTTTTGCGAAGCTGATAATATCACTTTATTATCAGTTTACCAATTAATACAATGGATGCATGATATAATACATCTCACTCGTTAAATCTTATTATAACTTTATTTATATGATGTTTGACTAATTATATAATTTCAGCGTCAGCGTAACAACAATGTTTGACGATTGTCAACTAATTCACTTAGCAAACTAATAAAGGATAAAGTTATAACTATTGTATATTTTTAAGGATTAGTGGTAAAATGCATCCATGGTCGTAAATTCGTGACAAGCGTGTGTTAAAGTAGAAAAATTAATGAAATTATACCAAGCTTTGTGTGCTTGTTCTGATCTTTTCTTGAATGTTGGTACAAGAATATAAGAAACAAGAATTGGAGTGCATATATCAAGAGATATGTTAATAAATTGAGGAAATCAGTACCACCAGCATGTGTAAAAGTTGTATACGATTGTATTAAACAAACTCAAATTGAGCAAATAATAGGTGGCAGCTTTGTAAAGTTTTTGCTTTTTTTTTAAGATCTTCATCTATATATACCACCTTACATATCTAATATTCCTCACTGCTCATTTTTGCTTCTTTGTTTCTTCCTTCTCGTCCTAGATTTATTACTTTTTATACCTCGTTCTACTACAATAATGTCAAATGTAGAGGTGAGTGGAATTCAAATGCATTATTCACATGCATACTGCAATTAAATTTTTGGGAACTAAACTCACATCACCTCAAACAGTGAATATTTGTGACTATGTCCCTGATTGATGTATTAGCAAATATGTGCACATGCACGCTATCTCTTTTGAATTTTAAAATTTAAATTTGTTTTCAGGTTGAAGCAACTCCAGTAGCAGAGTCGGTAGATGTGCCAAAAGCAGAAGAAGAAGTTCCAGCAGTAGTAACAGTAGCAGAAACTACTGCTACAGAAGTTTCCAAAGAAGAAGAGGGGAAAATTGAAAGAGTGGAAGAAGTCAAAGAACCAGAAGTTGTAGAGCAAGCAGAAGATGAAGCAGAAGAAGGAAAAGCCGTGGAGGAGGAAAAAGCAAAAGCTGAAGGGTTGGCTACCAAACCAAAAGAAGCAGAAGCAGAAGCAGAAGCAGAAAAGAAGGAAGAAGTTGATGAAGTTGCTGTAGTCAAAGAGGCGACAGTGCCAGAGGCAAAACCAGTTGTGGAAGAAGTTAAGGCTGAATAGGTTTCAAATCCTTGTGTGCTTTCAATGTTGTGTGTTTCCGCAAAAATAGGTTATGCAGTGTTATTGTTTTTGGAGTTGTCTGATTTTCCCGGTATGATATATAGTATTGTTTCTTTAAGTGATATACAGTATACTACGATGCTTGTACTCGATTTCTGTACTACTAGTAATTATGTCTAGGAGTATGTATTTCCGAATAGTGTGATTCATATATAATGTTGTGTTGTAAATTGCAGCACAAATGAGCGGTCTAGCGTATATTACATGAAAATAATAACTTGTAAAAACAACCCCATCCGGAAATGTAAAACAAACAAGATTCTATCTAAATACTAAAAGAAACATTCATATCGATCAACTGATTTTGTAAACTACCTTTTTTTAAAACAAATATACAAACAAGATCCGACTTAAATAATGCTAATATGCCACAGTCTAGCTAATTAATTCTTTAAACTAAAAAATGTTAACATGACTGGTATTTAACACTAAATCCTTATTTTTGGAGCACGTTAATTTATTTTTGAAGCACCTCGATTTTCAAAATAATAACTCAAATATTATCTAATATGAACAATAATATTACCTAATTGAATCAAGTTAAACTTCAATGGATAGCTAATTGATTTCTTTTACGTATGTTTTTGCTAGTAAAAATCAGTCTGTGTCTTTTGAACATTATAAGTTTATTTATTTATTTATTTATTTATTTTGTTTTTAGAATTTACTAATATTTTCTTTAACCTTTCTCTTTAGCCTTGTTTTTTTTGGATTTATTCTAGAAATTTGCAGTTTTTAGGTTTCTGAATTATTATAATTCCTCAAAAAGTTTTCTTTTTTCCTATTACTTGAATTATTTTGACTTTCTAGAAATATTTAGGCAAGTTCCTAGTTTCTTGACTTTTCCATTATTATTTTTCAAACTTCTAATCTTTTCCATTTTTCTTCGATTTGTTCTTTGATTTGATTTTTTTTTTTTTTTTTTGTGTTGGGATTTTTTAAAATTTCTCATATTTTCAAACTTTATCTAGTTTATTTTTTTCTCTAAACTTGCCTTCCGGTTTTCAAATTTTTTGATTATTCTTGAATGATTTTAGTTTCTGTTAAATTGTTTAAAATTTTCATATGCTTTGAGTTTTCATGGTTTTTTGGATTTCCCGCATTCTTCTGAATTTCCAATTTTCATAAATTTTATAATATTTTTTTAGTTTATTTGATTTTAAAAAAAAAATCATTTATTTTTGTCAAACTGTGAAACCCCATCCCGAGACCTACATTAACAAAGAGTATTACTAGATAATATTGTCTGCTAACGCAGAGAATTGAGCTGGATAGGAGCGACCGTCTATAGCCTTGTTTTAAATATCTATTGAATACGTCGACAAATTCCATATTTTTTTTCTATCGTAAGTGGATCGACATATCCAATAAATACTTAATATAAAGCCACAGGTGGCTATACACTACAAGGTTGACAGTGATTTCCGACAGCAGAAAACCGTCGGCGACCGTCGGAAGTCGTCGGCCGCCGTCGGAAATGGCCATTAGAAAATATGGCGTCGGGGAGCAGTTTTTCCGACGGCTTCCGACACAGTGCGCAGAACATATTTCCGACGGTTTCTGACGGTTTCCGACGATTTTTGACGGATTCCGACAAATGTTAGAATCCGTCGGAAAAAATGACCTACAGGTTGTCGGAAGCCGTCGGAAAATGACCACCTGGAAGCTGTCGGGAGCCGTCGGAAATCTGTTGTATTTTTTTTTTCATAACTGCTGCAATATAGCCTTCCATCCATATTTCCCATCCAAACACTATTACACCAATACTGCACAATCCAGTATACAATATTCCAATCAAATATCAAAACCCAAACTACACAAAATTCATCAAACACACAAATACATCAAACTACATCAAAATAAAATACTTAATATACATAACCATTCCAACATTCACAACAACCCCAACAACAAGTGTTCTACCATGTCATACATACACAACATAACACAAAATCATCAACATTCACATCTTCATACAACCACACAACCAAGTGTGTCAAATATAATCATACAAAAATCAACAACTACCTCCACCGTCTACCAAATCATTCAAAACTAAAAAAAAAAAACATACCTGAAAAAGCAAGCAAGTAATGAATCAATCACCTCCAGATCCAGAGTCAGCCGAGGAAGGGAAGCGGCCAACAAACTGCTGCATGTACTCTAGCAACTGTGTGGTCTGCATGGCCTGTTGGCGGTTCTGCTCCTCCAGCTGGGACACTCTAGCCCGTAATTCTTCTATATCTGCTAGATCGCTCCGAGCTCTATTCCGCCGACCCCGTCTCTGACTGCTGGCCTGCAATAAATATTTAATTTAGCTGTATGATCTCTGTAAGTGTATGTGCATATCTATGTAAGCTAGTAAGTAACATAACGTTCATATCTTCTGCCTTCTTTTCCTGGTGTGATAAAGTATTGGTTGGTTTGAATTCAAATTCAATATGGAGGATTTTTCAAGGTTCAAATATTTTCAAATAATGGAAAAATGAATAAATTCAAGTTTATTGTTTTGAAAAGGTAAAAATAGCATATTTGAAGTATTTTAAGATAAAATTATATAATCTAACATAAAATTATGACTTAAATATCAAATTAGCAGTAAAATAAATTATTTACCACTTGATTGGCGAATCCGTATCGTCTGCCATGCTCTGCTGGATCCATAATGGGCTCCAAAATAGCGTCCTCCTCATCAGTCGTTAGCTGATCTCCACCTGTATCAGCAAGGAGTTTCTGGCGCTGTTCTATAAACTTTTCCTGCATTAACAAATTAATAACATCATATCTAATTTCATTATAGTTTAACAAGCAGAACAATTACTAATACTGCATGAAATGAAATATGCTTACATGGCTATTTCTGGATTTATCGTCCTGCCATGTATACGAAACAGTCCCGTTCAGATTTACATGCTCAACAGCATGCGTACGAGTGAACACGTCCATATAGCCCACGGGACCATGCGCCTCAGCTTCCTGAAGTTAATTTTTACATACAATTATTATACATTTAAAATTATATAGCATAAACTATTTACAGTTATCATTCAGTAAATTTACCAACTCCTGCCGATACTGCTGAAATGACTTAGATCCTCCGCGATGAGTGACGTGAATTTTATTTCTGTTTGCAGAGTTTCTATCCGACTCTGCCTGTACATTCAAAATTTGATACATTATTTTCGATCACGTCAAATTAATAATTCAAAAAAATTAAGTATACTTGCCTTCGCCTCGTCCGTCTCCCAGTATCTCAACCAAGCTTGCCATACGCTCTGCCCCATCCACCGTGGTTTCTTATCAGATTTATTAATCTCAGATATCGAGTCCTTGTAGTTCTTGCGCATCTTCTTCATCCAGTATCCTCGTGCCAGCAGCATATCGTCTGTCTGAATGTAACGATCCTGAATTTTAATTTATTTAAATTAATAATTAAATGAATTTTTGAATAAAAATTTGTAGGGTTAATTATAAATGGAAGCGAGTTTCCTCGATTCAAATAGAAAATATGTAGAGTCATATGGATTTGAAAATTTGTATATATGTGAATATATAAGTATATATTGGACTTGAGATAAAATCGTAAATAAATGATTTTGAAAAATAAATAATATACTTTGGACACAAGTATAAAAATAAATAAATAAATAAATTGATTTAAAAATATATAAATGATGATAATTTGAGTTATATGAAAATATATGTATATATAGAGAAATATAAAACAATAATTATTAAAGTATAACAAAACTAAAGCAAAGTACAATACTGCATTAACATAAACAAAGCAAAATATCCACAAACTAACTACATACATAATTTAAAACAAAGCAAATAATAATAATTTACATAAGCATGAACAAACAAAAATACAAGACGATAAGTATTTAAGTTGAAAATTAATATGTAAGTCATAAGAAAAGAAAAGAAACGACACTTAACTATGAAACAAAGTTGTAGATAAATATGCACGGTTAACAAAACAAAGTAAAATAAGATGTCTTTATACAAATAAACAAAGTATGTGGGAAAATATTAACATACAAAAAGGCTGCCAGGTAAGAAAATGAATAAGTATGAACTGTAAAACATGCAAGTAAGGTAAGTATGGAGACACATACCTTGGCATTAAATGCTAGCACACATTTTTTCTTCTCAGCCATACCTGTTGAACAGATAATATCACTTGTACTAGATAATGAAATCAACCTGTACACCTCTTTCTTTATATCAACCTGTCTGCAACTCTTTACTACATATCTCTGCCTTTTCATTTTAATTCGAAAGCCAAACTAAAGAAACTGAGAAAAAGAACGTCATTCAAAACTCAAGCAAAACAATACAAACTAGAGATCAAAACCAGAAGGCTTTCAACTTGAATTATCAAAACCTGTTTCAACATTTTTCACTGCTTTGTTTTCCTGGGAAATAAGGTGAGCAAACTAGACCTCTTTGTTCTTTTACCTGTGAGTAAACAACTTTAAATTAAACTGAATATATTTAGTTGTTGTTTGTTAAGTTTGAGATCTGGAATTGCTTTGATGTACATATACATATATAAATCTCCTCTGTTTCCTTGTTCTTCTTTCTTATTGACTGAGTTACAGGTTTAAACAAACAAGAAACTTCGATCTCTTATCATTAAACCAATATCAGACCTTGGTTTCAAAGACAAATGGGTGGGTTTAAGTTTCAGGGATTATTTGAAAATAGTTTTTAAATAAAACAAGGATATACAGTGTGAAAAAAAAGAAAAAAGAAAAAAAAACTTGATTCCACCGAGCAAACTTTAAATTTTAATAAATTCGATTGTAAAGAATCTGAGATTCATTCACATAACATGAATCGGCATTAGAAGATAAGAATTTTAAGCCAAGATTTATGATTTTTAAGTGAAGGAGTTGAGAGCAGTTTGGTTTTGAACTGGAATTGATTTTTGATCAATTTCCGGCACTAGGTTGAACTGGGGGTGTCGGGGTTGTTCGTGGTGATGGAGGAGCCTATGGGGGTGAGTAGAAAAATGGTCGGAGGTGGTAATAACGGCGGCGGCGTCGGCGGCGAGGGTTCGAAATTTCTAAACCTAGTTTTTGAACGGGGAGGAAATTCGTGCACCACGGTTTCGTTCGAGCATCGAGTTGCTCGAGGGTCTGGGAAATGGTAGCTATGGGTTTGATGAAGTGATAGCCAGAGTTGTAGGATGGCCGGTGGCCGAGGCGACGAGATTGGGGCATTGACAGGTTCGGGGGTGATGGGTTCAAGCGGTTCCAAGTTTTGAATTTTTGCTCGAATTTTGATTTCGAGGTGGTGGGATGGTTTAAGTGGTTGGAGTACAATCGGGAGTTGATCGGTGACGTGTTCGACACCACGGCGATGGCCGGAGCTGGCCGGCGACATTGTACACGTGCACGAGGGCGAAAATGATCGCCTGGGTGTTGTCGTCTAGGAAGAGCAGGGGAACTCGAAGCATACTCGGGGGATTTGAGTAGTTTACTCGAAGCGAATTTTAAACAAATACTGGGTAAATTTTTGTTATCAGGTTTTCAAACCTGAACATGTTTTCTGGGTCGGGATTTTAAATTTAATTTTAATTTATAAAGAAAGGTTTTGAACTGAGTTTAAATCAAGATATAAATAAAATTCCAATTTGAATTAAGAATTTAGTATTGAACACAAACAAAGTTTAAATTCAAATTGCTAAAACAACTCAAAAGTAACTAAATGTTTGAGGAAATTTGTAAAGAAAATAGATTTGAAATTGTAGATGGAAGATTTAAACGAGCTGAAATTTAAAAGTTTAAAACTGAAATAAATTTTAAAACCAGATTTCCAGAATTTGAAATCTAATTTAGTTTTAAAACTTAAGGGTTTAAAATAAGTTTAAGCGCGTTAAATCTAAAAAGAAAAATTGATTTCAATTATATGGTAAATGAGAAAATAAAATAAAATCATAAAATATGGAAGAATTACTTTAAGTAATATAGATTTATGGTTTCAAATTCACCTACGAATGAGTGCTAAATGGTGAATCGATTTATAATCAATATTGATTTATATAAGTGAATTTCTTTAGAAAGGTAATCAAAGGAACTCAATAGTTAATGAAGTCATGACTAAGATTTTATTTGATAATTAATTAATTTAATAAAAATCAACCATGAAATTATTAAATATAATTGCTTAATGACAGTAATTATTATGGGATTTAATTACAGTGTAATTAATTTAGTTAATTGATTTGTGAAGTCAATTACTTAAGTTTAAATTTATTCAAAATAATCATTTAACCATTTGGAAAATATAATTACTTAGAAAAAGTAATTAATTGACAATTATCGGATGTAATTAATTGAATGACAATCAGAAATTTGAAATAAATATTTGTTATTAATCAAGGGGTTAATTAAATTTATTAAGTAAAGAATTAATTAATACTTGAAATTAGTTGAGATAAATTAAAGGTTAAATTGATTCATTAATTAAGATTGATTTGTCAATAATTAAAAGTGCACTAATAAATGATAAAATGGAATTTTATTCCAAATAAATTGTAATTAACTTACGATAATTAACCCAGATTTAAAATTACTATATCTGATTTAAATTTATCAGTCAACTAATGAATTTTAATTGTGAATGTTTGAACTTGACTGAATGATAAATTATCTGATATCCCTGATCTGTGATACTTCGTGATATATACTGATTTGTGTGTGATCTGTAATGTAGTTTATTTATCTGTGATAAATGTAATTTTATCTGCTATATATATATCTGTGATCTGTGAATGTAGGATGAGCGTTATAGTTTATATCGCTTATCAACTATATTTCTGTGTTTTAATCAGTGATGATTGAATGATGCTGCACTATTGTGTTAAACCCCTGGACTACACCATACACACACAAATATGGATTTTACGAGGAAATCGGTTAAGTCACAGATAATTTAAAATTAATGTTTTTTTGAAATTAAAGTTTTAATTTCAAATTGATTTTAAAAATGGATTTGGGTTAAACGGTAAAGCTTTTGGAAAAGGTTTTCACAGATAAAAGCTATTTTGAATAACTCGGTAAAATTTCCAATTTAAATAATTCAATTTGAATTTCAATTCGATATTTGGAATTGAATTCAATGATTGGAAATTTTGGTTAAAGATATTATAAACATGTTGTATGAATTTAAACCATTTTAAAGGTATGGTTTTGGGAATTTGAATTTAACCCAAGGATTTCAACTCGTATAAATGAATCAAATTTCCAAAATGAAAAATGTTGTTTTCAAATGATAAACACTTTTAGATAAGAACAGAGATTCCAGTTAATTAGGGGAATTTCAAGATTGAATAGAGAAATGATTTTCCTAAGTTATGAATGAATTCTTTTTGAAAGCTATGAATTAAATCTGTTTATTTTTAACAGATTTAAATAGATGATTTGTTTAAATCAAATTGAAATGAAATTGTTTTGAAGGCTATAAGTTAAATCTTTGATTTAAAGATTTAACGAGTTAATCAAATTGAAATGAAAATTGATTTGGAAAATCTGTGAATGAATCTTTTATTTAAAAGATTAAAATGTGAAAATTGTTTAAAACCGTTAAAGGTTGTGAAAATGAATCTTTTTGTTTAAAGATTGAAAATGGTAATTTGTTAAGCCATTTGAAGAAAAGTTTTGGGTATTAAGTTGTGACTTAATTGAAATCCCATATCCATATGTTTTAAATGTTTGTGCTCACTATTCGGTTTAGCCGGAAAAGGACCTTTGTGTCGTATAACCCATTCCGAATATGTGATTCGAAGTCATGGATAGCATTTGAAGACCGGTGATGAAGACCGGGTATTTGCGAAAGCGATAGGATGACCTATCGATTGTTTCTGCACCGAGTCGCGCCGGTATAGAAACTCCCTAAGTGATGGGAAATCCGATCGGGATTGTGAATATCCGGATTGCAAGGACTTCTTTGTAAGTGCCTTCGGTTCTGTTCGATCCCGGAACAGACTTGTATGGATAATATGTCTGACATTACAAATTGAGATATAAAGCTGATTTTCTTTCAAATATATTTCTGTTGGTGGCGGAGAATTTATTCTCTTAGCTTAACACCCTTCTCTGAGACGTACGAGCTCAGAGGTTATATAATTGATGGTTATCAGCGATATATTCCCAATTTGGTAATGTGACATGCTGAGTATTGCTGTGAAATGATCATTGTGTTGATTATTTGTGATAGGATCATTTGTTTGATCGTCTATCCTGGTGATCATTTCTATGATCATTTGTTGACCCAAAGCATGGCTTTTGTATAAAGTATGTTTTTGTGGACGTGACTTCGTCGAGCCTCACACCCCAGAAATGGTCAAAACAGGAAAGATGCGGCAAGGTTATGAGGGGTATCGCCCTTTAGGGTATGTGCATTTCCTTCTGGAAAAGGGTGGTATCATGGTATGGAGCCCAGATACTTACTCATGTTGAAAACACTTTATGATTGTGTGAATTGATTACGAGCGCTCGGTGAAAGGTCCCAAAGGACCGGGGGATGGCATATTCGATCAGTTGTTACTCAGTTAGGGGTAACCCGGCCTTGTGTTGGTAGAGATTCGGTTTGGTTCTCGGGGATGTCCATCCAGAGGCATTCTCATGTGGCAATGGGAAGTTCCTTGGCCTGATCATTCGTTGGAAATCCAAAGAAACAATACGATCTTGTACGGTATTAGTTGTAGAACCTATCATTCACTTATGGTGGCGCCCCAGTGTTTGGATGGTAGCTATAGTAGGCATAGTTCGGAATGTCTATGCTGGCTAAGATTTATATCTTTATTTTCGAAATGAATTTTTCCTACACTATGCACTAGTAATAATATCAAATGTTTCTTTTAATGCGTATCAAGCATCTTTGACTATCATAAGGAGAAATCTCCTCCGATTCTGCGTTTGCATTGTGCGTGTGTGCGGGAGGCCTTATGATAGTCTCATTTTTAAAAAAAGCATTGCGAATTGACTTTGAAAATCTTTTGTTGAATGTTTTAAAAGATAAACTGTTTTTGTTGCTCACACCAGTCCCACGACTGATCCGGAGTTTAATGTTTCTTTCCTAAACTCTGGGTGCTCATTATTTTCTACACGAGCAGTCTAGAGTTTGGGTTTTTCAGATAGTTAGATATAGTGGATTATCTGGAGTTAGTTCAGTCTTTGGATCGCACCAGTCTTGCTGAGCTTGGTGCATCGTTATTGGGAGTTCGAGCTATTGCTGGATTGATTATTGGAAATGGAGTTGCAGTTATTTCTGGAGTTCTTCCTTGAAGACTATCTTAGAGTTATATTGTTCCGCTGCTAGATGTTATCTATTTTTTTCTTTCCGCTGCTATTTTATTGTATCATATCTCTGATGTATATTGATATCTATTGGATCATCTGTTGTATCAGATATTGTATCAAAGCTGTATATCAATGTATTATTCTTTTATTCCGCTGTGTTGTTTACTTAATGTTGTTATAAGCTCCAGCGAATCGGATTTGAACGGTCGAATCTATGGCATTCGAATACGTTTTGAAGTATGGATGTCGATTTTTGAGTGGGCAAAATTCGAAACGTTACACTGAATGTCTATCTCAGCCTGTGTTTCACGATAAAAAGTAAAAAAAAGATTACACTGTAAATAATAAACAGTAGAAAAACGACAAAAACGAATTAAAAATGGAAAACATAAAGATATACATACTAGGACATCCTGCCATATACACTCTATGATGTGAGGAGGGATGTTATCCCACTTCGGCCAATAGGCACTCATCCTAGTGCGATAAGAAGCTCTAGAGACATCCAGCACAACCTTCGAGGGAAGTAGTTCGAACCCCCTGTTTTTAAATACGATACAGATAAGTACATACGTATATCATATAAAAAACAAGATGCTGAATAAAATTTAATTCTTACCCCTCTGCTCTAGGGACTAACGAAACTACTGGACGTTGTGGCTCTTGCGATGGGCCACTGCCATCGCCTCCTTATGATCGGGAAGAGCTCCTACCTCTATATGACATTATGATAAACCTGTGACATATATACACGTCATTATATAAGAGAATAATAACATGATAATGAAATATATTTCATATGTAAATGACATCAACGGTATAAATTGCTTAATTAATGATTGAAATGGAAATAGAAATGGAAGTGTGTTATACCTGATTCATAATGGGCGTACTGTTCCGACGATAACCAGATTTCATTGCATTTTTAATAAAATTGCTAAATAAATGACAAATGGAAATGACATAAAACATGTAAACAATGGTAAATAGATTTGGTTTCATAGTCACATCAATTTCATAATACATTAAGAATTCAACATAGTTACATCAATTGCAAAAAAATCAAATTCAGATTTATATCAGCGATCATCGTCTTCTGATTCAGATTCGGTCTTGTTTTCTACGATATTTTCCTCTTCACTGTCAAACGCTTCTACCAAAACATTTGATTCATCGATCAAAGGACCAAAATTTGTATGATCGTCTGTAATTATTATTTCGTTATTTTGCTCATGATCTGCCTGATAAGCTTGTTCGTCCGAAATATTCTTCCTATCGAATGTGAATCTGGCCTTTGTTTTAAAAACGGTAGACCAGTCCGCTTTATCTCTTTTTAGAGACAGATAAGGAGCGTAATAAAATTTCAATGCTTGTTTGGCTAGTACAAAAGGATCATACTTCTGATAATGCGATGTATGCTTTATTTCGATAAGATTATAATCCATGTGCACATTAATTTCAGAACCTGGAACTTTGCTAAACCAATTGCATCTAAATAGAAACACCTCCTCCGTGGGTCGCGAGAAATATGTCAGTTGCAAAATTTGTGTTAGAACGCCATAAAAATCATTTAAGTGATTTTCTGGATCGTCGCTACCTTTAACAAATACACCAGTATTATTTGTTAAATTTTCTGCAACGTATTCTTTGGTGTTAAATTTATATCCATTGACGAAATATATTGGATATATCTTGACCACTCTTTTTGTTCCCATTGCAAGATGTTTCAACCCTTCGTCAATAACACAATTTCTCGGCTCCTAAACGTAATTTGAAAACCAACTGGAAAATTCTTTACTGAGATCTCCGTTTGGATGTTCACGTTCATAAACACTACTTATATAAACAAATTATTACATTAGGTTATACACGCGCATGCATTGTAGAAAAGAATAAAGCACAAATTATTGTTTCAGATTACCTAACAAACGGTGCAATCTCGGCACAATTTAGAAGAATATAAGTGTGTGCTACATGAAGACCTCTATTATCTAGCCATATTTCTATACATTTTCCAGAAGGTCGACCATATTGTCTAAAAATAGATAACATTGCTTGAGAGGACTCTTGTTCGTCGTCTTCGTCATTACGAGGAACACTTTCAAAAGAAATATTCACATGGTCACTGAAATAGTGAGAGAAAAAGAATGAAACTTCTTCTTCGATGTAAGATTGACATATCGAACCTTCAACTCGTGCTTATTGCCTCACTTTTTCTTCAGATGATTCAAAATGTAAATGCTTACTGTGTTCATAATTTGTCCAATATAAGGACAAATCCAACAAATATTGTAACAGATGAATATAAATGGTCGTTTTTTGAGAAAAAACGACTATTTAGATAACGATCATGTACAACACTCGTCAGACGGGGCCAAAAACTGTCTAAGGGACATTAGTTAACTAAATGTGCGCATTTAAAAAAAATACAGTTTTACTAAATGTTCACATTTACAAAAATATATTTTAATTTAACACATTTATTCGACGTATTACATCAACTTAAGGCTGGTTTAACATTTTTGTCATTTTTCAATACACACAATTATAATTTAGACTCGTGCTTTTTTTTTGTTTCATAAGTCAATACGTGCACAATATAATACTCCTAGCTCGTTTATTCATTTTATCTTATTCCAACTAACACAATACAATGATAGTAGCGCTACACATATACAATCGTAGAATCAAGGCATACACAACGATTTACATATACATGAACAACCACAAATTATACATGTTTTCACAATTTCACGATAAAAGATGAAATAGGTATACCATGTGATGCTATAAACCGTTATTATGCTATTGGAAACAATTGCAATTACTAATTAATCCTAATTTATCAACTTATGCAAATTTAGATTTAGGGTAAAAAATTAATTTTTGACGAAAATAAGATATTATACCTGAAATTGAAAGCAATATAGGTTGATTAGACAGCCGTGGAGGATCCTGAAGCTTGAAATTAGATTTTGAAAGCTTGGAGAAGGGAATTGGGGATTTTTTGTAAAAATTTTCGTATGGGATACTGAGGAAGAAGAAGGCTCGGCTGAGCCCTGTAATTCATGAAATTCCGACGGCCCGTCGACTACCGTCGAAAGCCGTTGCCCCTTGCTGTCGGAATTAGAGCCTTTTTAGTAGTGATAGGATCTATCAGAACAAAATATAACAAATCGAATGCAAAATACATCACAGAACAATAGATCATCGCACACACGCGCACACACACACACACACACACACACATATATATATATATATATACACACATCACAGAGTATACAAAATGACACGTGTCAAGTGGTATAGCAACCATAATATACAAGCGAGTCAAAGAATATACATATTAGAGCAGCAACCAAAAAGGATTACACGAAAAGCTATAATGTAAGGAACTAGCAGAATAGTCCATGCAAAAGTAGAATAGGCTAAGGCCAAATGTACCTAACTTAAAACACCTCGGTCTGACAGAGTATAAAATACACAGATTAGTCTAACTAAACAAATCAGTTAACAAGGATAAGCGATAATATTCTCAAGTGAGAAGGACAACAAAAGTGTATGATTACATCAAGTGATAATATGGTATCGCCACACAAACATATAATCTCAAAAGAGATAAAATAACCCATAAAACGCTAAAAGTAGTGAGCCTCATATCATCGACATTAATAAAAAATCAAATATGGTTTAGGGGAAAACCTAAACCCGCCATCTTGGCAAACCCGAAACATGCATAACGAGATCACATCTCAAACACGCCATATGGCAAATTTATCTTCAAAGAAGAGAATAAAATCTCAAGTAAACGCCAAAGGCAAATCTCATATAATGCCAGTGTAGGCAATTCAAATCTAAAAAATAGAACCTCCAAGAGTTCAAACTCCCAAAAGGTAATCGCCATAAATATATATCGAATGGTTCAAAGGACCAATTCTGGAAAAGGACGATACACTAGGGAAATCACAAACATCAATGAAATCATCTCAAAGATATAGCACGCGCTTATGGCCGAAGCCCGCTAAGTATTGCTCTCTTAAAATGAGGCGCCACGTTTCTTAGACAAACGTCCCGAAGGACAATAAATACGTCTCTTAGGAAAAATACAGAAGGACAACATCCCGAAGGAAAAATACGTCGCAACGGACAAATATGTCTCTTAGACAAACATTTCGAAGGACAAATGACCTGAAGGTCCAGTACTAGCAAATACGCCTCTTAAACAAATGTGTCAAAAACTTTCAGATAGGAACCCGAACAGTGTTAATGTGTGTCCCATACCATACGTTCACACTAAACGGTTTATTAACCGGAAGTAAATTTCAAACTCAAAGTAGTAAAAAGTGTACCTCGTCTCATCGGTAAACTCGACCTACAGGTCAAAACGATCGAACGGACAAGTCGGGAATTAAACGATAAGATAAACACACGTGCCCATACCATGTGTTTCACTAAACCGTTTAATTCTCCTTCTCATTCGCTCGAATAGTGCAAAAATGTGTATTTTATATATAAAATAGTTTACTTGAGAAAAGCAGCCTTTAATACCAATTTTGAAAGCCATATTTGAAAATTCTCTTATTATTGTAACGACCCGTAATTTCGCTACTTCGAAAATAAGAGATTTCATTTGAAAATGTTTAAAACTTAAATAAACAAGTTATATATAATAGATAATAATAGAGAAATTATTTATTATTATAGTTGATGATTTAAAATGTATAAATTTGGATTTTAGAAACAAAAATTAATTTTTGATAAAAATAAATATATGCTTAAATCAACAAGTTTAAATGTTTATTTAAAAATATAAATATCATTGAAAACATCTAATAAAGATAATAGAAGTATAATAAAAGATTTAAAAGTATGTTAATAATCGTTTGCAAAAATAACCAAATTTTGATGCATTTTGTCAGTTTTACATACACTATAAAGTTGAAGATTTTGATATTATTTAAATATGATTTTAAAATATAAAGAGACGTGTTTTAATTTATTTAAGAAGTAAAAAGTTCATTTTTAAATTTGGTTTACATAAATAAATAGTTTAACTAAAACATCAAAATGTGATCGTAAAACATTTTATCGAAAAACGACGTTTTGTCGATTAAAAGTTGTCGCAACATCGTCGCACCTTTATTTTCTTATATAGGAACATATATTCAAATAGTATAAATATTAATTAATTCACTATTTAAGTTTACTTTTAATAAATAAGGTTAGAAACTTCTAGGAAATAATTAAGAAAAAGTAAGCACAAAAAGATAAAAATGTCATTTCAAATAAAAAAGTAAAATATCAAATCAAAGAAACATAATTATTACTTAATTTACTTAATATTAGCATAATTGATGTATGCTTTATTGCCTCCGGATCATTAAAGAGTTGATCTTTTATTTTTTTCTAGAAATTCTCATGGTGGAGGGGTTGATTGAAGAAGCCATTAAAGTAGATAGTAGAGAGCTTGAAGTTTTGAAGAGAGAGTTTGAATTTGAAAATGAGAGTGAAAAGATATAATAAAAGATAGTGAATAAATAGATTCTTAAAGGACATATTCTCTGGTCAAAAGGTAGCTTTTCAGAGAATTGAATGAAGTGAAAAGATGGGAGAAAATTCAAACATTTCAATTCAAATTTTGAAATTCAAATTCTGGTACTCATGTCGACATCATGGTAGGGACCATGTCGACATGTGCTAGTGAATTTTTATGAATTATTTTTCCTAATTCTGAAATATTATTGGACTAATAATATATTTCAGAAAGTATTATTATACTATTAAAAATAATAATATAAAATAAATAAAAAATAATAAAATAATAATATAAAATAAATATAAAATAATAAAATAATAATAAAATAATAATAAAGAAAATAAATTTTTAAAATTCAAGCAACAAGGCAATTCAAAATCAACTAATCAAGCAATCAAACATCTAATTCTAAGCAAGCAATTTCAACCAATTATATTGTAAACGTGTACCTTTTTCTGAGTCCGTTTCTCTGAATTCTTCGAAGTCGTGAACTGCCGTGAAACACAAATTTGAATTATCTGTTTTCTAATCATCATCACTTGAGGACGAGTCTGAGTCATCTAGAGTAGCAGTAAATGCACGTTTCCGTTTCTTTGCTGGATTATTATTCATAGGAGGATTTTGCCTATCTGGATACAGACAGTCTCTTTTGATATGGCCTGGTTCATCACAGTTTTAACATTTGACATTATTTGGCACTACATTCTGATTTCTAGAGTTCTTATAGTTGTTCCTCTTGAGATTATTTATCTTTTCTGTATTTCAGGAATTTCCTAAAATGTCTGATCATTAAGGCTACTTCTTCATCATTATCGCTGTTTGAATCCGATCCATCAGTCAATGCATTAAATGCCATTAATTTCTTTTCAGATGCTTTGCTTTCTCTTCTCCCGATCATTTGAACTTCATACGACATTAGATTTCCAATTAATTCTTCTATCTTTAAAGTACTTATGTCATTTGCCTCTTCGATGGCAAGTGTCTTTTGATCCCATTCTGGAGTAAGAGAATTTAAAATCTTTCCGACTTCATCTTCTTCAGAAAATTGCTTTCCCAAAGATATTAGAGAGTGCACAATATCCTGAAATCTACTATACATATCTGAAATAGACTCATTAGAACTCATTTTAAATAATTGAAACTGATTTGTGAGCATGGAAATTTTGGTATGTTTAACTTTGCTAGTTCCTTCATGAGTAACTTGCAAAGTTTTTCAGATTTCATATGCAGACTTACAAACTGACGCTCTATTGAATTCATTTTTATCTAATGAACAAAGCAAAATATTCATTACCTTAGAATTATTTTGTGCAACAGTCTTTTGCTCAGCAGTCCACTGTGCAAAATCAGTTGTAGGTTCAGAATATTCAGTTTGTGTAATATTCCAAGTGTCTAGTCCTATAGATTGTAAATATATTTTCATCCTACATGCCCAATATGCATAGTTACTGCCATTAAAAAACGGTGGTCTGACAGTAGACTGACCTTCTACAAATGAACTAGTGACAGGGATACTAGTGTTAGTAACAGTACCAATGTTAGTAGCCGTTTTAAAAAAAAAAAATCAAAAATCAGATTATGAAACTTTGAAAACCTTGCTCTGATACCAATTGTGAGAAATGCGGATTACGGATCTTAAGGCTAGGATTAACACTAGAGGGGGAGAATAGTGTTTATAAAGAGTTACTAAATCTTTTTGAGTTTATGTTAATTTAAACACAGATGTGTGCAATATACAGACACAGATATGATCACAGAAATAAACACAGATGCAGAAATAAAATAAAACGCAGTAAAGGAAAGAACACACCAGATTTTATACTGGTTCGGAGTTACCCTACATCCAGTCCCGCAACACAAATACGGATTTCCTTTCAAAAGCAATCTTTACAATTACATCCTCGATTTCAAGGCCACGAGGTACACCTTCCAGAATCACAATCCTCTGGGTAGAGATACTTGATTTTACGGGCAACAAGTTCACCCAATTGATTTCCCAAGGCTACAATCACACCTTATCACGCTTGATTGATTTTCAAGGCTACAATCACACCTTTTCTCACGAAGTTGATTACAAAAAACCTATAACTCTGAATAGCACCGAGGATCTTGTTGAGATAGTGATAGAGAATCAAACTATGAATGATCGAGTTCAATTCAATGTAGATTTCGACAGAGTAATGATAAGAATTTTTATTAAGAAAAGTGAAAGAAGAAGAGGAGTGAAAAACCATAAAATCTGATGTAAAATTCGTTGAAACTGACCCCTTTTATAGTAGAACAACAGTCATGTCCATTCGTGAAGAGTTATGGCGAATCGACACTTCTTTTGAAATCGAAATTTTGAACTCAACTGACACCATGTCGACATGGTCACCATGAGTATGTCGACATCCCAAAGAATTTTTTGATGATTTGATTTTCTTTTGAAAATAACCTTTATCTTATATTAAAACTATTTTAAACTTTATAAATATACTTCTATAGTTAAAATTCATAAGTAAATATAGAGAATAATATATACATAATTTAACTATAATTTTATATTTAAATCTAAGTATAAATATTTAAAAGTTAAATATATTATATTAAAAGATAGTTTAAAATCAGGAGTAATTTGACTTTGAAATTAAAGATGATTTTGAGGCTAAAATTATTTAAACTCAGGATAGATGTTTTTGATGCTTTTAAAAGGAAGGTTTTGAAATCATTTTGAAAACAAGATATAATTTTGAAAAATCATTTTGAATAAAAGGTTAGCGGATACAAAACAACGTTCCACTAGATTTTTCGTAGGTTCCATCCTACTTAGGATTCCATCCCTTTAATAGGCTCGAAGTGGATTCCATTCCACGAATAAATTGGGTTTTAAGATGCCAATGCTTTTCTAGGAGTTTTTACAAAATTTTCTAATTAAAAAATAAATTACATGAATTCTTGAACTCTTGATAATCTTGATACTATGAATCTTCAATCTTGATATCTTGAATCTCTATGCCGTACAGCCTTCATTCTTGGTACCTACATGGTTAAATCCTACATATACATATATATCTACACTTGTAATGTTAGTATTTATATTTTATAATCTATTCTAAGGGTTGTTGTCATCAAAACCATCATCTCACGAAGTAACAATGGATTTGTTGTTCGAAACATATATGAAACAACGTGAGAAACAAAACCAAATCCCAATATGTGACGTGTCAAATGATAATCCATCTTTTACCAAAATTAACGATTTTCAAATAACAACTTTTGAAACTAAAAATGATGATCTTAATGAAGTTGTTGAAAAATTGATAATCGAGTTGGATTTCGATTCTTTTGAGGGTTAGAAACTCAATTTAAGATTCGTTCTTCCTCTTTCTAATCACGTAAATTTGAACACGGCAACTTTGGATTTTGAACTTGACACATGCAATGAAGTTGTTGATAATTCAATGAAGGAAGACGAATTTAATGAACAAGAATTTTTTGGAATTTTTGAAAACGATTTGTCGAATTCTGAAAAGGAAGATATAAATCACTATTTTGATTTTGAAATCAAAATTTTTGAAGAAGTTTTCAATGATAAATTTGAATTTCAATTTGGTGAAAATAAACTTGAACTTCAATCAATCCTTTTATCAACCCCGAAAATCAACGAAAAGGAAATAGCTCATAAGATTTTTAATAAAACGATATTCATTTTCCCAAATCAACATTCAACTTTGAAATCATTTATGGTTGGGTTTCCGAGCTTAAGCTGTGTCTCGCATACTTGACAAGACAAATGAATCATTCTTTGAAAGACCATTTCATTTACTTTTTGACGATATACTTTCTGATATCGTGTAAGAATCGCAAGTTTTCATGTAAATATAGGTCATCTTTTTATTGTTATTTTATTCTTCTCCTTCCACTTAGGCTGACTGTGGAGACCCGGTCAAAATCAAGTGTAGGGGGGAGATTTATCATCATTTTCGATTTTTCATGCTTTATTTTTAATTTTTCTTTCCAAAATTTAAAAAATCTCAAAAAAAACAAAAACTTCTTTTTTTAATTATTTTTAAAGAAAGACTATAGGATAAATATATGGTTTTGGTTAATTAAATTTAAAATTTTGAAAATCTATTTGTCTTAACAAAAATAAAAATGAAGTTTGATTACAAATAACAATTGTTGACTAGTATATAGAAAGATTCATATATGTTAATTATGAAATACATCCTAAATGAAAATCTTTTTTTTAAAATATGGTTGATTTAAAGTAAATATATAACATTTTTTTGTCTTCTAAGTTAAATGGTGTTAAGATGATAGTGTGAAACTCTCTCTTCTAAAAAAAGGTTCTTAATATGTGTATTTTTTAATAAACACCTAGAGTCATGTGTTCACACTTGTGTGTTCACTTGTCATGCACTGTACTCTTCTCACGTAAGCCCGAAAGGCAGTGCATGATCGGTATATCTGGCCTCAGTTTATCTGAATTATGTATATGTATATAAAATTATTTTACTAATAACGCCTGTAGTCAATAAGTGTTCACACTTGTGTGTTCACTCGCCATGCTCTGTATTTCCCTCACATCAGGCCGCAAGGCGATGTATGGATAATATATCTGGTCTCAGTTTATCTGAGTTAGGCATATGTAAATATTATTAATATAAATGAAATTTTCAAATAAAAAATTAGAGAGAGTAAGCAATTGAAATCCAAGCACTATTTTAACTTGTTTGATTTGACTTGTTATTGAAAAGAAATGAAAATATCACTTTGATAAACTTTGATAATCAATTAAGGATCCATTTCATAATTACATTGTATTATTGACCGAAACAACGAGTTAAACTATAGCCCATTTGTTACGATAACTTCGTTTTTATTAGAAATTTTGATAAATGATTTAAAGTTCAAGAAAATGACCAAAATATATATTTAACTTATTTATGTCGATTTAAAAATAAACAGTTCATTTATATATATTTTCAAAAACTTGCATTCATGTCTTTGTAAATAAATCTCCGCATTTAGATTTTGTGGGTAGTATCCTTTGAAAACCCTCACGAGACAACGCTCGTCCTATTGGGGACACCCAGAGGCTTAATTTTTGTTGCATACGCTCAATGCAATCGTGCTCCCTACGAAAACGGATTTATCTTAGTTTTAGTTTATTCAAGGACGAATAGAAAGATAAGTGTGGGGTATTTATTGTACACATAAATATACATATTTTTACCACCATATTTAATTTATTTAAATTAAATAAATGACCATATTGGGTATTTTAACTTGTTTAAACAAAATTCAAATTATTTTCAAATTGTCACATATTCATTTTCATATAGAGGCAAAATGGTCATTTTTGTGCATATATTAATTTGAGAAAGTTTAATTTAAAATTTCTATGTTATTTTGTAGGAGAATTGGATGGAAATTACAAGTGGTTTCTTGAAGATATGCATGCACAAAAGGAAATAAAGCAAATGAAGATGAAAATAATTCAAACTCATGAACATGGAGGACCCCACCTATCCACTTACCTTGATTTTCAATTAGAAGGTAATGCATATGCTAAAATGCTATTAAAGCTTCATGCACATTTAAGTGGAGAATTAACATATGCTAATGATTACTTGGTGGTCACACTACCTCAAAAGCAATTTGTGCATTCCCTAAAAATATGAATTAGGGTTTCATACATGTATAATAACCTCTTATGTTTCATGTAACCCACTTCTTCTTTACTCTCTCTTAGGCTCTTTCTCTTTAGTTTTACCTTAGAAATAAAATGAGAACTCTCCTTCTTATCATGGCTACTTAGCCATTTCTTTTATGTACTTCTCTTTTATGCAAGTTAATACATGTTCTTTTCTTTTGTTGATTCGATAACAAATATGAGAGCCTAATCACTTCAATTTAGGGGTAATGAAGCTCTCTTGAATCATGTGGATGCAACATAATTATTCATTTATGCCTCTTTTGTGTTTAATGGAAAGTTAGATGTTTATGTGATTTTGTGTTTAATATTGAGTTTGATAGCTTATGTTGTTCAAAAAAATAGGCTATACTTAGTCATATGAATCACTAATTACCTCTTCACTATATATGATCATGGTAATGGAAGTAGATTTAGAATCAAAATTTGATGGTTTATGTTTCTAATTCAATTGTTAATAAGCCATGCTTAAAATAGATACTACTTTTAATTTCATATCATTTTCGTTAAACTTAATAACTGTTTTAGAGGGTGCATTAAAGTTTGATGATTTAAATGTGTTAATTAGTAACACAATTAGACTATGCTTATGATAAATGCATCAACTAAGCTCACAAATGACCAAAAAGAGATCATAATTTCATTATATTGATTTATGTGATCAAGAGAGGGTATTTGTCTCTAAATTGCTCTTTAATCTCATATTTTTCTCTCCTTAGTTTTAGTTTGTTTTTACCTTTTTTTAGTTAGTTAACAATCTCTCGACTTTTGTTTAATCTGATTGAATACAAAATAAAAAATCTAAACAATTCCCTGTGGATCGACCCATACTCGCATACGTGCTACAATCATACACCGTGCGCTTCTGGTAAATTTTTATTATAAATTTTTTGACGGTTTTCTAAATCGATAGAAAATTCATCGTTAAACAACATATGAATGATTTATAACCTTTCAATAATAATAAAATAATATACAATATATTATAAGTAGTTCATTTCAATTTATTTATCTTTAATTTTTCAAATGCTTTAGTTAAAAAGAGAGCCCACATATACAAAGGTATACGCTCGCATCACAAAGCCACAACATTAGATGGCTCTAAAAGCGAATGGGTTTACACATGGTCTTTCGAATTCGTTGTAAGTCATCTACCAAATTTATGGTATCGATTTATATCAATCGTTTAAATATATGTATTGAATATGAAAATAAATATAATATATATATATATAGACACATACACACATAAACAGTAGGAGAAGTATACAAAGCCTACGTCTACGGCCTACAAAATAGTGGACTAGAGGTGTCCAGCGTGGATGCAAATTACATATTCATAGAGGTTATATCGACCGGTAGGCCTGTCAAACGGGTGGGTTGGGTCAAAATGGGTTGGATCGGGTTTGACTCAATCTATTTATGTCCCATTCTTTTTTACCCACTTATAACCCAACCCATTTATGACCCAAACCATTTAATAAGTGGGTTATCCATTTAACCTATTTAAAGATTTAAATTTGATTTGACTAATAAAAAACAAATAAATATAATTTAATTCTTATTCTAATTTTTATGTTTTGAATTCCGATAAAAAAAATTAAATTTTAGTTCTAATTTTTATTAAAATTCAAATATGGGGATGTTGTAGCCTGTTATTTTTCAAGTACAACTATCAGTCCCCTTGGAGAACTACAGTGTGCGTTCACAAGATGAAATATCCGAGTATTACATACTATCCGTAATTTAGGTGAGAGTTCATCGGTCAAAGTCTTGTCTAATTCCAAGTTAGTATGAAGAAGTTATTGCAGTTTGAACAAAAAAATAACGGCTTCTCCACTAGGCGGAGTTCAAATATGAGGATCTGGTAGCATGTTAGTTTTCAAGTACAACTGTCGGTCCCCTTGGAGAACTACAGTGTGCGTTCATAAGATGAAGTATCCGATTGTTACATATTGTCCGTAATTTAGGTGGAAGTTAATCGGTCAAGTCTCACCTGATTCCGAGTCGGTATGAAGAAGTTATTGCAGTATGAACAAAAAAATAGCGACTTCTACACTAGGCGGAGTTCATATATGAGGATATCATAGCCCGTTATTTTCTAAGTACAACTTCCATTCCCATTGGAGAAATACAGTATGCGTTCACACGATGAAGTATCCGAGTGTCATATATTGTTCGCAATTAATTAGGTGGGAGTTACTCGGTTGAAGTCTCACCTGATTCCGAGTCGGTACGAAGAAGTTATTACAGTCTGAACAAAAAAATAGCGGCTTCTACACTAGGCGGAGTTCATATTTGAGGATGTAGTAGCCTGTTATTTTCTAAGTACAACTGTCAGCCCCCTTAGATAACTACGGTGTGCGTTCATACGATGAAGTATCCGAGTGTTACATGATGTCCGTAATTTAGGTGCGAGTTAATCGGTCGAAGTCTCACCAGATTCCGAGTCAATATAAAAAATCTATTGCAGTTTGAACAAAAAAATAGCGACTTCTGCACTAGGCGAAGTACAAATATGGGGATGTGGTGGTCTGTTATTTTCTAAGTACAACTGCTAGACCACTTGGAGAACTACAGTATGCGTTCATAAGATCAAGTATCCAAGTATTTCATACAGTCCGTAATATACGTGGGAGTTAATCGGTTGAAGTCTTGCCTGATTCCGAGTTAGTATGAAGAAGTTATTGCAGTCTGAACAAAAAAAATAGCGGCTTCTCCATTAGACGAAGTTCAAATATGAGGATGCAGGGGCCTGTTATTTTCTTAGTACAACTATTAGTCTTTACGAAAACCACATTGTATGTTCAAAATCCTTATTTTTTAAATTTATATTAAAATTTAATGTTTTTAATGAATGGGTGAATGTGTTACCCACTTATAACCCTTTAAAAAATGGGTCAACCCAACCCATAACCCATTTAATAAAATTCATAAATGGGTTGACCCAACCCATTTAAAAGTAGGGTAAATGAGTTGGGTTAATGTGTTGGGTCATATTTTGACAGGTCTATTGACCGGGAGACGATCGTGATTTCAAGACTAACATGCATGCCAAGTCTTGGCAATGCCCTATGGCAGTATTCATAGAACTTAATTAAATATAATCCTTTTTTCTTGTCATTTTATAACCTTTTAAATTAATAATATAAATAATCAAATATATTTTAAATGAAACATGCGCAGATACAAAGAAAACGCCTATAGCGTTCGTGACGTCATTGAGAAGGAGAGAAGACAATAAGAGTCTGAGATCCTTACACAAGATTTCCAGATTCAAGTTCTGAAGAGTGAGATGAGCGACGTCAAGGAGTAGTTGAGGTCAGTGACAGACTTCATCAATGAGAAGCGGAAGATGCTGCAATGTGGGGATGACAATGGCTCATCGCGTGATGCATGAGTTTTTATTTATTTCATTCACGACAAGTTATGTGGATAATATGTATATGTTGTTGTGTTTGTTGGACGTGTATGATGGTGATTGTTACTAGTTGTGTAATGACCAATATTGCGCATTGGTGGACATTTGAAACTTTTTGCATGTTTACCTCATGTGTTTTGTGTTGGTTTATTTATGTTTATGCTGTAATGGTTGTTTTGTAATAGTTGTTTTTGATGATACAAACTTGCATGTGATGTTATTTATTGTAGATATTGGATGTTTGACAAAGCCTTTGTGACTATATTTGATATTGAATTGTGTTGTAGACCTGATTTTAATTTCATCAAAATTCACTAAGCATAAGCGTTGTGTTTTTAACCGTCCTATGAAACAGATAGAAGTATAAATTTTAATTATCCGATGCAACAAATAGAAGTATATCATGTACAGATCTTGGCGTGGAATTATTCCGTTATGATATTTCATGCCCGAGAACTATAAGAAGGCGGTGGAGATGGGTCTAAATATTTTTTCCCATCTCTTAAAAGCGGACGCCGTCATCACACCGGCCATTGTTAGTTTAGGGACCCAGTGATATAAGCTTTCAGGCTCGAAAAGTTGTTTATAATAAAGTAGTGATAAACATGAACACCCAATGGTACATCTTCATGTGTACATACACTTCATAGCAAGTGATGCACATAACAGGGGTGAGTTGTAAACTCCAACTTTTGGACTTATTTTATTTGTTTTTTTGCGAAGCTGATAATATCACTTTATTATCAGTTTACCAATTAATACAATGGATGCATGATATAATACATCTCACTCGTTAAATCTTATTATAACTTTATTTATATGATGTTTGACTAATTATATAATTTCAGCGTCAGCGTAACAACAATGTTTGACGATTGTCAACTAATTCACTTAGCAAACTAATAAAGGATAAAGTTATAACTATTGTATATTTTTAAGGATTAGTGGTAAAATGCATCCATGGTCGTAAATTCGTGACAAGCGTGTGTTAAAGTAGAAAAATTAATGAAATTATACCAAGCTTTGTGTGCTTGTTCTGATCTTTTCTTGAATGTTGGTACAAGAATATAAGAAACAAGAATTGGAGTGCATATATCAAGAGATATGTTAATAAATTGAGGAAATCAGTACCACCAGCATGTGTAAAAGTTGTATACGATTGTATTAAACAAACTCAAATTGAGCAAATAATAGGTGGCAGCTTTGTAAAGTTTTTGCTTTTTTTTTAAGATCTTCATCTATATATACCACCTTACATATCTAATATTCCTCACTGCTCATTTTTGCTTCTTTGTTTCTTCCTTCTCGTCCTAGATTTATTACTTTTTATACCTCGTTCTACTACAATAATGTCAAATGTAGAGGTGAGTGGAATTCAAATGCATTATTCACATGCATACTGCAATTAAATTTTTGGGAACTAAACTCACATCACCTCAAACAGTGAATATTTGTGACTATGTCCCTGATTGATGTATTAGCAAATATGTGCACATGCACGCTATCTCTTTTGAATTTTAAAATTTAAATTTGTTTTCAGGTTGAAGCAACTCCAGTAGCAGAGTCGGTAGATGTGCCAAAAGCAGAAGAAGAAGTTCCAGCAGTAGTAACAGTAGCAGAAACTACTGCTACAGAAGTTTCCAAAGAAGAAGAGGGGAAAATTGAAAGAGTGGAAGAAGTCAAAGAACCAGAAGTTGTAGAGCAAGCAGAAGATGAAGCAGAAGAAGGAAAAGCCGTGGAGGAGGAAAAAGCAAAAGCTGAAGGGTTGGCTACCAAACCAAAAGAAGCAGAAGCAGAAGCAGAAGCAGAAAAGAAGGAAGAAGTTGATGAAGTTGCTGTAGTCAAAGAGGCGACAGTGCCAGAGGCAAAACCAGTTGTGGAAGAAGTTAAGGCTGAATAGGTTTCAAATCCTTGTGTGCTTTCAATGTTGTGTGTTTCCGCAAAAATAGGTTATGCAGTGTTATTGTTTTTGGAGTTGTCTGATTTTCCCGGTATGATATATAGTATTGTTTCTTTAAGTGATATACAGTATACTACGATGCTTGTACTCGATTTCTGTACTACTAGTAATTATGTCTAGGAGTATGTATTTCCGAATAGTGTGATTCATATATAATGTTGTGTTGTAAATTGCAGCACAAATGAGCGGTCTAGCGTATATTACATGAAAATAATAACTTGTAAAATCAACCCCATCCGGAAATGTAAAACAAGCAAGATTCTATCTAAATACTAAAAGAAGCATTCATATTGATCAACTGATTTTGTAAATTACCTTTTTTTAAACAAATATACAAACAAGATCCAACTTAAATAATGCTAATATGACACAATCTAATTAACTCTTTAAACTAAAAAATGTTAACATGACTTGGTATTTAACACTAAATCCTTATTTTTGAAGCGCGTCAATTTATTTTTGAAGCACCTCGATTTTCAAAATAATAACTCAAATATTATCTAATATGAACAATAATATTACCTAATTGAATCAAATTAAACTTCAATGGACAGCTAATTGATTTCTTTACATATGTTTTTGCTCACAAAAATCGGTCCGTGTCTTTTGAACATTATAACTTTTTATTTTTATTTTTTTTCTTTAGAATTTACTAATTTTTTCTTTAACCTTTCTCTTTAGCCTTGATTTTTTCGGATTTATTCTAGAAATTTGAAATTTTAGGTTTCTGAATTATTATAATTCCTCAAAAAGTTTTTTTTTCCTATTTCTTGAATTATTCTGACTTTCTAGAAATATTTAGGCAAGTTCCTAGTTTCTTGACTTTTCCATGATTATTTTTCAAACTTCTAATCTTTTCTATTTTTCTTGAGTTTGTTCTTTGATTTGATTTTTTTGTGTTGGGATTTTTTAAAATTTCTCATATTTTCGGAGTTTATGTAGTTTATTTTTTTCTCTAAACCTGCTTTTTGATTTTCAAATATTTTGATTATTCTTGAATGATTTGTTTCCGTTAAATGGTTTAAAATTTTCATATGCTTTGAGTTTTCATGGTTTTTTGGATTTCTCGCATTCTTTTGAATTTCCAAGTTTCATGAATTTTAGAATATTTTTCTACTTTATTTGATTTTAAAAATTTTCCATTTATTTTTGCCAAAATGTGACACCCCACCTCGAGGCCTACATTAATAAAGGGTATTACTGCATAATACTGTCTGCTGATGTAGAGAATAGAGCTGGATAGGAGCGGCCATCTATAGCCTTATTTTAAATATCTATTGAATACGTCGACAAATGTCATATTTTTTTTTCTATCTTAAGTGGATCGACATATCCAATAATACTTAATATAAAGCCATAGGTGACTATAGGATCTATCAGAACAAAATACAACAACTCGAATGCAAAATACGTCACAGAACAGTAGATCATCATATATATATATATATGTGTGTGTATATATATAGACATCACAGAGTATACAAAATGATACATATCAAGCAGTATAGCAAACATAATATATAAGCGAGTCAAAAGAATACACATATTAGAGTAGCAACCAAAAAGGACTATACAAAAAGCTATAACAAAAAGAACTAGCAGAATTGTCCATGCATAAGTAGAATAGGCTAAGGCCAAATGTACCTAACTTGAAACACCTCGGTCTGACCCCGAGTATAAAATATACAGGTCAGTCTAGCTAAACAAATCAGTTAACAGGGATAAGCGATAATATTCTCAAGTGAGAAGGGACAACTAAAGTGTATGATTACATCAGGTGATAATATGGTATCGCTACACAAACATATAATCTCAAAAGAGATAAAATAACACATAAAACGCTAAAAGTAGCGAGGCTCGTATCATCGGCATTCATAAAACATCAAATATGGTTTAGGGGAAAACCTAAACCCGCCATCTTGGCAAACCCGAACCATGCATAAAGAGATCACATCTCAAACACGCCATAAGGCAAATATATCTTCAAAGAGGAGAATAAAATCTCAAGTAAACGCCAAAAGGCAAATCTCACATAACGCCAGTGTAGGTGATTCAAATCTCAAAAATAGAACTTCGGAGTGTTCAAATTTTCAAAAGGTAATCGCCACAAATATATATCGAATGGTTCAAAGAACCAATTCCGGAAAACGGCGATACACTAGGAAAAACATAAATATCAATGAAATCATCTCAAAGATATAGCACGTGCTTATGGCCGAAGCCTGCCAAGTACTTCTCTCTTAAAATAAGGCGCCACGTTTCTTAGAGAACATCCCGAATGACAATAAATACGTCTCTTAGGCAAACATACCAATGGAAAACATCCCCAAGGAAAAATACGGCAATGGACAAATACGTCTCTTAGACAAACATCTCGAAGGAAAAATGATTCGAAGGTCCAGTACTGGCAAATACGTCTCTTAGAAAAATGTGTCACAAACTTTCAGATAGGAAATCGAACAGTGTTAATGTGTGTCTCATACCACACGTTCGCACTAAACGGTTTACTAATCGCTCGTAAATTTCACACTCAAAGTAGTAAAAAGTTTACCTCATCTCATCGGTAAACTCGACTTGCAGGTCAAAACGATCAAACGGACAAGTCGGGAATTAACCGATAAGATAAACGCACGTGTCCCGTATTACATGTTTTATTAAACCATTTAATTCTCCTTCTCATTCACTCCAATAGTGCAAAAACATGTATTTTATATATAAAATAATTTACTTCAGAAAACAAGCTTTTAATACCAATTTTGAAAGCCATATTCGAATATTCCCTTATTATCGAGAATAAATAGATTATAATTGAAAATACTTTAAAAAATACTATATTATAATAATTTAAAATGCCCATTTATTTTAAAAATTATTTCAAAAAGTTTTGAATAAATCCATGCTCGAAAACAAATGAAAAGCCAAAAAATCACTCAAATCGATATTCGAATTCAAGTCAAATTTAATCCAAAATTTGAATTTCAAAATCTCTAAAATTTGGCTAATCTACTGATAGATATGATGGCCTCGAAACATTTCAGAAATATGAAAAAAACATGAAGTAGAAGTCAAAAGTCGGATGGAAAAAGAACATAAAAATGCATCGGCAACACAACACCCAGGTCAGAAATCTTCTTTGGGTTCAACTTTTGGACATGAAACAGATGGTCAAATGATCTTTGATTGAACTAAAAATTGGTCTGCACAAAGTAAAAAACTTCGGCTTTCAAACAAAAAAAGAATTGATGAATTCCGACTGGAAATGAAAAGGTTACGCTGTCTCAACCATGGACTCGGGTCATGTCTGTAACAGTTCAAAAACAAAATGTTCAGGCCTGAAAACCATCTTGGGTCCAAATTACAGGCCTAGAACAGAGGACCAAACGACCTCACATTGAGCTGAAAATCGGTATGCACATAGTAGAAAACTTCATCTTTCAAAAAAAAGAACCAATAAATTCCGATAGGAAATGAAAAAGTTACATTGTCTTAAACATGGACTCAGGCCATGTTTGCAACAATTCAAGAAAACAAATGTACAGGCCTGAAAACCATCTCGGGTTCAACTTTCAAGCATGAAACAGATGATGAAATCTTGGATTGAGCTGAAAATTAGTATACATAGAGTATAAAACCTTATCTTTCAAACAAAAAAGAATCACGCAATTTGGACAAAGTGTGAGAAAGTTACGATGTCTCAAAGTTGAACCCAAGCAGTTTTTTCACCGTAAAAAGCAGGGAAAAACATGCTCTGAATCAATGTTTGGCAGCATGTTTCTATAAGTTATATAGGACAAAATGACTTGAAATTTGGTATGCTTAATCTACAAAACCTGATCTACAAATCAAAAAAATCCAGCAGCATTTCATTGCCGGAATAGAGAGATATGACTGCACGAAGTTGCAACTCGAAACAGTTTTCACAGAAATGAAAATATCAACAGAAAATCAAATATTAAAGCTATTTTACAAAAAAAAAATGGCATTTTGAAGCTTTTTCTTCAGCTACCATTATGTGAGCAGCAACTCTCCTTGTTTTAGAGATCAAAAACTTGGATTATATGCTGAAAGATTGAATCTTGAGCTAGATTTTGGCCTTCAAGAGCGTGTACAGCAAAAAGAAATAGCATGCAAGAAGAATTTTACTGTAATTTAAAAACCCATCTCTGAAATATGGAATTTTGATGAAATTAAGAGGTTTGGAATTTGATTACCTTTAGATTACACTCTAGTTTGCAAAAGATTTCAGTTTGTTAAATTGATTTGGAGAAATGAGCTTGAAATTGAAATTTTGAGAAGTGAGTTACTGTATTTCTATTTTTTGGAAAGAGGACGGAGTTATAAAAATGAACGTACAGGAACCTGCTTTTCTCCTTCTCAATCATCTGGTAAGTGCTAATGGGCCAAATAGACTTAAAATTGAAAGAAAACCATTTAGCCAAAAGAATCCATTCACCTAAATCAAATGTACAAACTTATTACACTATATTATAAAATAAAATGCATTTTTCTTCCAATTTTTCATACTGGAAATATATGTAAACTTACATACTTATAAAATAAAACGTTTACCACCATATAAAAGCTAATTTTAGTTTTTAAAACATTTTTATTCTTAAAAACCCTTATTTTACAAAAATACACAATTTACGCATATAAGTGCATAAATCCTAATTTTAACTTCAAAAACTCTACAAAGAATATTTTTTGCATATAAAAATATGACAAACCATTTCAAACTTAATTTTATAACCAAAACTCATTTTTAAACCAAATTTCAACTTTTTATTTAAATAAACAATCTTTAAAAATCAAATACTTCCTTTAAAAATTATTAAAAGAAGTAATTAGCAATAATTAATAAAATTATTGTATTTTCTCTAAATACACATTATTTTCCATTCATTATTAACCCAAAAAAAATAAAATAAAGCTCTTAAACTTTATTTTCACATTTATTTCCCAAACTTCATTGTTTATTCCAAATAAGCAATTCGAAATCTCCAATTTTATTTTAATTCACAATATTAAATCATAACTCCCGTTATAATTTAATATTTACAAGTAATCTGCAAAACCAGGATTGTTACAGACTCCCCCTTAATAAAATTACGTCCACGCAATTTCTAGAGAAGATTTTGTATTCAACTTATTAATTTCATCAATCAAAAGAGAAAAAGAGATAAGCTTGAGATAAAAAGATTCTCACTATACTTTGCGAAGAAAGAAAACCGGGATAGGATCACTCGATAAACTCTTTGGTTTTCCAAGTGCAGTCATTGGGATTAGCGGACCATTAAACTTTAACGAGTGGCACGTCCTTGTTTCGAAGGCGTCTCACCTCCGAAGCAAGTATGTGAACAGGCTATTGCACAATAGATA
The DNA here is from genome assembly GCA_030765085.1 of Allium cepa. Lineage (NCBI taxonomy): Eukaryota > Viridiplantae > Streptophyta > Magnoliopsida > Asparagales > Amaryllidaceae > Allium > Allium cepa. The sequence goes on from CM060941.1 coordinate 519,026,950, forward strand.
GGTCTGGTGAGATCTCAAGCTCTTGCAAATCGGGAGAATCGATATTAGAATTCGACTTTCGAAGACACTTTCGAAGTTGAGAGACGTGAAACACATCGTGAATGCCAGGTTGATGAGTGGGAAGTGAAACTCTATAAGCCACGGGGCCAATACATTCAGTAATAGAAAATGGTCCTATAAAGCGAGGAACCAATTTCTCAGTCGTACTAAAATGCATAACCCCCTTCAAAAGAGAAACACGAATAAAGACGAGATTACCAATAGAGAACTCGAGAGGCTTCCTACGGTTGTCCGCATAGGATTTCTGGCGGCTCTGTGCCTCTTTCATTCTCTATTGAAAAAGAATTTGAGAAAGTACCAACCAGGTAAGGTTTTCACACAGAAACAAAATTTGAGAAAAAATATATAGAGTACTAATCGACATATTCATTAGATATTTAAGACAAGACTATAGGTGATCGCTCCTAACCAGCCTTATTCTCTGCATTAGCAGACAGTATTATCCAGCAATACTCTTTGATAATGTGGGTCTCGGGGTGGGGCGTCATAGCTTGGTATCAAAGCTCAAGCAATGTTTGCAACAGTTCAAAAAAAACAAATGTACAGACCTAAAAACCATCTAAGGTTCAACTTCCAAGCAAGAAATAGAGGAGAAAATAACCTTGGATTGAGTTGAAAATTAGTATGCATATAGCATAAAACTTTATCTGTCAAACAAAAAAATAATCGATAAATTTCAATAAGAAATGAAAGAGATACGCTATTTCAAACATGGACTCAGGCCATATTTGCAGCAATTCAGAAACAAAATACGCCCAGGCAAAAATCTAGGTTTTTATTGATTTTGTAGCAAAGTTTTGAATACTTAAATGATAATATTTTGCAATGAAATTTTACAAGCATATATTACTACATCTGAACTATCATCATAAGAAAATCAGGCAGTATTTCGTTATGGAATTGAAAGATATTAGCATGCAAATTACCAACCAGAGAAAGTTTTGATGCAGAAATGAAATTAAAAAAAAAAAAAAAAAAAAATTAAAATGCAATTTCACATATTTGAGTAGTTTGAAGCATTAGATTCAAATAGAATTGTGAGCTATTCAACTCAAGACAATTTTCACAGAAACGAAAATATCAACAGAAAATCAAATATTAAAGCTATTTTACATCAATTTTTGGCATTTTGATGCTTTTGCTTCAGCTAGCATTATGTGAGCAGCAACTCACCTTGTTTTGGGGATCAAAAACTAATTTTAGTTTTTAAAACATTTTTATTACCTTATTACAGAAAATAAATAGATTTTATAACTTAAAATAATTTACATGCATAGAGAGATCACATCTCAAAGACACCACAAGGCATATATATCTTCAAAGAGGAGAATAAAATCTCAAGTAAATGCCAAAAGACAAATCTCATATAATGCTAGTGTAGGCAACTCAATTCTCAAAAATAGAACTCCCATGAGTTCAAATTCTCGAAAGGTAATCGCCATAAATATATGTCGAATGGTTCAAATGACCAATTCCAAAAAAAGGGCGATATACTAGAAAAATCATAAATAACAATGAAATCATCTCAAAGATATAGCACGTGCATATGGCCAAAGCTTGCTGAATACTGCTCTCTCAAATTAAGTCGCCACGTCTCTTAGACAAACGTGTCAAAGGACAAATAAATACGTCGCAATGACAAATGTCGAATAAATTCAATTAATCACCTCATTTCCTTAGTGGACATCCTCGTGGAATAATGACCGAAAGACTAAGGATTGGAAAGGAGGTCAACACACCACCTGATTGTCCGATGATATGAGGCTCGCTACTTTTAGCGCTTTATGGGTATTTTATCTCCTTTGAGATTATACGTTTGTGTAGTGATACCATGTTATCTCTTGATGTAATCAAACACTTTAGACTGTTCCTTTCCATTCGGGAATATTATCACATTATGATTATGCTCATATTATCGCTTGTCCTTGTAAACTGATTTGTTTAGCTAGACTGAACCGTGTATTTTATACTCGGATTAGACCGAGATGTTTCAGGTTAGGTACATTTAGACTTAGCCTATTTTGCTTCCGCATGGACTATTCTGCTAGCTTTTTTGTTATACCTTTTTTGTAGTCCTTTTGTTGCTACTCAGATATGTATATTGTTTTGATTCGTGTATATTGTGGTCTTCATACCACATATGTGATGTATCATTTTGTATACTTTGTGATGTATCTGTATATGTGTATATATTTGATTATCTGTTGTTCTATGATGTGTTTTGCATTTGAGTTGTTGTATTTTGTTCTGATGGATCCTATAGCCACATACGGCTTTGTATTAAATATTGATTGGATAAGTCGATCCATTTGAATTAGAAAAAAATATAGAGCATTTATCGACGTATTCAATAGATATATAAGACACGGCTACTAATGGTCGCTCCTAACCAACCCTGTTCTCCGCATTAGCGGACGATATTACCTAATAATACTCTTTGTTATTGTGGGTCTCGGGGTTGGGCGTGACAGCTTGTAAATTCTTTTTTGGATTTTGATTTCTTTTTTCCAAATTTTGGAATTATTGAACTTATTAAGTTCTTTGAATTTCCAGAATTATTATATTTATCCGTTCTACAACACTGCTCCAATGTTATATTATATATCATATTTTGGGTTTAGTTTTGACTGAAAGACATCGTTAACTAATTGGATTCGTCAAATATGGTAGAAACTGACGAGAGATTGATTTAATTGGTTTAAATTTTTAAGTGGGTCAAACTCATATGAAACCATGAACAGGTTTGAATTTTATATTATATATCATTTTAAGTAGCCTTATTTAGCTTGCACGCATATTTTCTGTCCTGTTTATAGCCTTGTGGTTGCTTATACTTCTTAATATAAATCAGCATTTAGAAATGAATTATTAACATCTAATTACCTAATGTTTCAACCCCTATGTAGTGCTATAGTGAATAATTTTGATTGTTGTCGATTTCACCACTAGAGAAAAAGTTTCATTAAAATCAAAATTATGTTGTTGCATGTATCCCTTAGCAACTAACCTTGCCTTTTATCTTGCAATTTTCCAATCTAGGTTTTTCTTATCTAGGTTTTTCTTTAATTTGTATATTCATCTGCATCCAACTATATTTTTATGTTCAGGTGGAAGCATAAGATTCCATATCTTATTTATTTATTAGAGCATTGAATCCCTCATCCATAGCTACTTGCCAGTTTTTGTTTTTTGTAACTTGATCAAATGTTTCCGATTCTTCTGATATAGTAGTTGCAGTATATATTTTTGGTTTAAATATTCCACTCTTTGCTCTAGTGATCATATGAAGCTCGGCTCTTGCCAATGGTTCATCATGTATGATTATGTAGTGCTGATTTGATATGTATCATTCTGTGATCGATCTTGTCTTATACTTGAATAATCTTGACTAATGCTTTGTGTTTGACTAGTTGAGCTATTAGGAGATTGACTGAGATGATCAAATGACTCTTCTTGTTCATGACCTAGTTCATTGAGCACTGTGAGTTGTGGACCAGAGCTTTTTGAATTCTTCTAAGCTCCTTCTTGACTCCACATATTTAAATACAAGTTAGTGAAGGTATAAACATTTTTGAGTTATAAACTTTTTGAGTTGTCCTCATATATGTGCTAGTGAAAGGAAATATATGTTCATTAAACACAACATGTCTACTTACAAATATTTTTCCATTACTATGAAGATATTTATATCCTTCCTGTTTTGTTCCATATCCAAAAAATATACATTGTAGAACTAAAGTTCAATTCATGAGCATTATAAGGCCTTAACAAGGAAAGCATAAATATCCAAAACTTTTTTTGACTTTGATGATCAAACTTTATATTACTAAATTTTCTATTAGACTCTTACTTTCTAACATTTTAGCTGGCATTCTATTAATTAGGTACACTCGATGCTAAAAGAATCAGGTCAAATATTTAAAGGAAGTGTGACAAATAAGTGTTAGACAAGACTCAACTTCGTGTCTGTGTTTTCTCTCAACTAACACATTCTATTCATATGTGTAGGGAAATGTAGTTCTATGAATTATTCTTTTTTTTATTAAAGAAATTACTAAGCGGTTTATACCCAATACCACCATCAGTTTGAATGGATTTGACTTGATGGTTGGTTTGTTTTCTGCTAGAGTCACAAAATGTGTTACTACATTACAAGTTTTTTATTTTGATTTTATAAAATAAATCCAAGTACGTCTAGAGTAAGCATCAACAAATGTTATGTAATATTTAAAACCATAGCCTGAACTAATGGATGTTGGACCCCACAAATCAGTTGCAACCATCTCTAGAGGTTTATCGTACGCAATTGGAGAGTTAGAAAATGCAAGTTTGTGACTTTGCCAATTTGATAGCTTGAACAAACATAGCGTAAAATGAAATTTTTTTTAAAAATTGTTCTCAGTCAGGATTTTCTTTATAATACTTTCATTATGATGGCCTAATTATAAAAGCCATATATCAAAGTTACTTATACACCTCTCTATTTGAGAGATTTCAGAAATATTACAATACTTTTCCCTTTCTCCTGAATTTCTGGAGTTAACTAGATTAAACATGTACAGGCCTTTGACTATATCACATTGCTAATGAATTTCTCTAGTTATAATATCTCTAACAAAATAATACTTAGGATAAAATTCAAAAAAAAAACTTGCAAACTGCGATACACTCACGGGGTTTTACTTTATTTGTGGTACTCTTAATAAGTTATTAATATAAAATTGTCTTTCACCTTTGATGTAGGCGATTCCAGTATGAGTTATTTTAATAGACTCACCATTTACCATGTGTATGGGCTGATTATCTCTGTATTCCTTGTTTTCTAGATTTAGATTGTCTAGATTGCTTGTGATATGATTAGTTTCTCCAAAATCAGTGTACCAACTCTCATCTTGAATGTGTTCAGGTCTGGTGGATTCAGTCAGGTGATGATTTCTTGATTTTCTGTTTGGTTGCTTAATTCTTAATGTGCCTGAGCCATGTTTGCACTAGGGTTGTTACTTCTCTGATTGTTTTAATTCTGATTTGGTGTGTAACTTGCATTGAATCTGAAATAACATTTTGATGTTGTGTGACCAACTTTCTTGCATATTTGATATTTTGGTCTATTATTATTGTTCCATCTTTCTCTACCTCTTGCTTTAACAGACTGCTCCCCTTTTTGATAATATTGATCATTCTTGTTGTAGTTTTGATTCTTGTTTTTGAAGTTAACCGCATAATTGATTGATATATCAAAATCTTATGGTTTCTTTTGATCAGTTCTTCCTTCATGTGCAAGTAAGGTTGAGTGAACATATTGCATTGATGGTAATATTTCTTTAGGTTACATTATTGCTACTACTGCTTCATATTCTTCACTAAGACCATCTAAGATTGTCAACACTTGCTCTGCCTTATACACTTTGTGTCCTGCTGCTTCTAACAAATCACATCTTGTCTTAATCTTTGACAAGTACTCTCTCGTTGGCATATTGTCTTTGCTGATGTTTTGCGGTTGTCTCTTGTAGTGCATTACTTTAGTAGCTGATTGAGAATTCAAAATTTGTTCTATTGCCGTTCAGATTTCATTGTATGGCTTACGTCCCACCAATTGAGGTAGTACATTAGTACTTATGAAAGATAGTAATCATGAACTTATCAAGCTATCTTGTCTTTGATGTTTTATGTATTCATTATTGCTTACCATTTTGTTTTCTTTAATAGTAGCAAACTTTGGTGGGCCTGGAAGCATGCCAAGAGCAAATCCGTCCAGACTATATCCTTGAATGGCAGTTTCAATTTGAAAAAGAAGATAGTCATCTTCATCAAGATGAGCTGTGATGAGTTGGCTTTGAGGACTGACCGTTGTTTTAATCAAATTCTCTATAGCAGTTGCAGATTGCTGTTGAGAATTTTTTGAATTTTCTGATGTTGCTCGGTTTCATTACCTTCATCCATGATGAAAAGATACTATCAAAAAGCTTTTTGAGGATTTTTGAATGCGGAGTTTGCAAGAAATGACTCTAATGCAGCAGTATTCAGGTTTGTTACAACCAGAACTTAGATGATGATATTGTTTTGATGGGTTCTTGGTAAGGCACTTACTTTCTTGATGATTGTGATGATTTTCTTGCTTTCTAAGTTCCATTTGTTGAATTTGTCCTTTGGATTTGCTTGACTTGTGATAGAAAGCTTGCTGCAGCCAAAATTTAATGAATTCTTGGGCAGGATACTTGCTTTCTTGATGACTTTTCGAGCAAATTCTTTGAAAAACTCAGATGATAAGACTTTTCAGATGAGTTATCTGAAATATCAGATGATGATGCTTACTCTGATGATATTCAGATTTGTTGCTGTTAATCTTTGTGACTCTGACACCATGTTAGTGTATTTGATATTTTGTTGAATGAAAATAGTGCTCAGAAAACGTAAAAAAGAAAGCAAAATTTTGTATTAAAATTGAATTGAATTTGCACGATGCTTTTGCTGCTGTAAATTTATAATGAAACCATCATAATGACTTGGGCCTGATAGGCAAGCCCATTTACTACAAACCGGATTATTACTATCCACTTGTACACTTGATACAATACTGCCGTGTATACTTTTCAATCTCATTCTCATTAGGCTGAAGTTGTAGAGGATGTGAAAAATGAATTAGTAGAAGAGAAACCTGCAGAGGCTGACGAATCAAAAGCTGAAGAGAAAATTAGTGAGCCAAAAGAAGCAGAAACAGAGAGCGTAGAAGAATTTGCCGTCCCAGAAGCTAAAACCGGTGGACGAAGTTAAGGCCGGATGGGTTCATTAAGCCTATGGAATGTTTGTCAAGAATATGATACCTTTTCCAGGTTGTAAGCTGAAATTATTGACTAGAATATTTGTCGATGTTTGTACGTTTCTTCGATTTTCTTGATATGATACGTTATATTGTTTACACTAGTATGGGTTATCATGATTGTACAGGAGTTTTATAACACCACGTTACGCTTATGCCTATGAATTTACATATACAGTGTTACATTCTCATAGAAATAAATAGTCCCATATTTTTCCTAAATAAGAATAAAAATAGTAGGACTGATATAGCTCATCGTTCTCAAACCAAACCACCGCCAAAATATTCTGAAAACAAACATCCACGTCTATATTAATTGTATATACGTGACCACAATCGCATTAATTTTAGAGTTGGTGGTGCAAGCTGTATTTTATTTTATTGCACAGATGATCTTAATAACAAAAGAGTTGGTTCTCAACCCTCAAGTGGGCAGATATAATAATGAACATATCTCATACAAATACCAACCAATTACAATGTAGAAACAAATGACACAAATATGAAGGAAAGTTTTGTATGGTTTACAATTTCTTTATAAAACATTTCACAAAAACATGCAAATAAAAGGAGCAATATACAAACAAACTGAAAAACTCATGAAACAAAATTCCACAATTTTTACTTGCTAGGACTTTTCTTCTTCAGTAAATTTTTAAAAAATGACTTCTTTTTCTTCTGTGAACCTGTTACATCTTCACCTTGTTCTAATGCCACTCCATTCGTGTGCCCATTAGTTTTCACATCGGACTCATCATCCAACGATTCAGTTTCGTTTTCGTTCTCTGATGAAAATTCTTTGTCTTTCTCAGCTTCTTTGTAGCCTTCCCACATTTTAACTTCCACTTCTACTGGTTCTTCTTCGCCTAAATACTGATTGCTTGCATTTCCATTTCCTTCTTTATGATTCCTCTCATCACTGGATTCGATTTCTTCTTTGTTATCATTCACGCTTGAGATTAGAATTTCACCGAGGTTTGGAAGAAGATCATAGTCATTTTCACTGAAAGATAACTCATTGCTTCCACTCTTCTTAATTTCTTCAGCGTCCTCTTTTGTAGAGTTTGATATCGACTCGAGCTCTTTTACAATCTCTACATCATTTTCAGTTTTTGTTGTTTGAGACTTTGAAGAATCAAGCCCTTCTTCCTCTTCGCATTCTTTAAGCTTTTCTATGGCTTTTTTCAAGCATACGATTTCATATCTAGCTTCATCAAGCATGACCTCGTAATTTTCCTTCGTGTCATTAAGAGTTGATCGCAATTGCTCGATTTGTGCTTGTACATTTTCATTTTCAACTCTTTTTTCAAGAAGTCTCTCCTGTGCATCTCTAGCTTCAAGAGACAGCTCATGCAAAGCCGTAGTCAAATCTTCCATTGCATTCTTAGCTTTTTGTTCTTCTCCTTTAGCAAACTCAAGTTCTTTCATGAGGTCGTTCCTTCCTTCATCGCTATTCAATGCATGCAAATTATCTTCCTTTAAAATTATAATTTCACCTTGCAATTCTTCAACCTCTTTGCACATCTTACCCGTTTCTTGCTTTGCAACTTCAAGCTCAAGTTCTAGAGTCTCTATTTTGATTCTTAAACTAGAGTTATCTGATAAAACATCATGCAAAGAAGAGTTACTCTCTTCAAGTTGTTTAGTGATAGAAGCCAAAGAATCCGATGATGATTCTTTTGATTCATTTGCTTCTGCCAATTGTTTTTCAAATAACTCGATTTTACTTTTCAATTCATCGACTAGCTTAACAGAATCTACCTTTTCAGTATTCACAGCTGCCACCTCAATCTCCAATGACTCAATTTTTCCTTTGAGAACTTCAATTTCAGACTCAGCATCTTGCAATGAAGCATTAACCTCTTCTAATTCTTTCTCAAGCGACGTTTTAGAGTCATTCAAAGACTTTTCACACTGTTTAACTTCTTCTAACTGTTGTTCTAATGATTCCACTTTTTGTTTAAGTGCAGCATTTGCAAACTCAGAATCTCTCAACGAAGCTTTGGTAGAAGCTTCTATCATTTCAGCCTTCCTTTTCCATTCTTCAACTAACTTGAGTGACTCTACTTCTGCACTCTTGGCATTATCAGCTTCATTGCTCAATCTTTCAACAAGGGAATCCATGATGACCAACTTTTCCTCTGCTTGCTTTGCTCTTTCGAGTTCATCTTTCAAGCAATCGATTTCATAATACAACTTTTTAACCACATCTGACGCATGTCCATCTTTCAAAGATTTTAATCGCGTATTCTCAGCAGTGAGAGCATCAACTTTCTCAGCATTAGAATATTTTTCCTTCTTAGCAATTTCCAACTCATCCTTAACCTTTTCTAGTTCTTGCATACTATATGCCAAAGACTCAACCTCCAAAAAATGCTTCTTTTTCGTACTATCTAGTTCTTCGTCTCTCTTTCTTGTAGACTCAATGTTAGCTTGTTCAAGCTCGTTGGCATGTAACTTCTCAATTTCTAAGTTCTTTTCTGCGTTTTCCTGTGCTTTCACAGCTTCTTGGAGTTTCTCATTAGCATACTTCAGTTCTTCTAGAACACGACCATTCTCTTGCTTGAGAGAAGCTATTTCTTCCTTCACCTTCTTAACATCTTCAGCTTCATTACCCATTTTTACTCGTGCTTGTTTCTAGTTTCGAAAGAAAGAATTGATCATGTCAGATGTAATAATAGAATCTGCATGCATGATAAAAATAGTAAGATTGCTTACATCGAGTTTGGGATTGCTAACTTTAGGCATTCGACGCTCAACTGTAGGCTTTGAGTCAACTTGTTTAGTTGAAACACGTGACTTTTGAAGAGAAGCTTCGGAGTTGGTTCTGGCCGATCCTGTTCTACCTATTTTGCCTATTTTTGGTGCTGATGCTGCTTTATCATTCATATTATCAGATAAACTTGATCTGTCGACAATAAAAATACATATTCAATTAGTATTGTCCCCAAGGCTGTAAAGTACTTAACAGTTTGTTAACAATGAAGTTAAATTATTAATCATGTATGAAATATAATGATGCATTGATCCAATGATTATGAATCACTCAATAAATCTAGTGGAGATGAACTGTACCAACAAAATAAGTTAAGTTTCTGAATCAAGTATAACTAGCGGCGATAAACTGGGTACGAATTGCATTGGCATTTGCTGATTTAGCTGTCATTCTAGGATTTTCTTTCCTGTTGTTATAACGTTTTCTATTCAGCAAACAGATTACAGTATAATCAACCAATGAAATAAGATCTTAATCATAAAAAAATCCAACATTGAAATCAACAAAGCTTCTGAGTATTCAACCAAATATAAGCACCGTTCAATACATACTCGATCAAAGCATGCAAAACATAGATTATAGACTGAACTATCAAAATCAACTTACTAAAATCAAGGAAAATCGTAACTGAACTACAAACTCTTGCATAAATTCCATAAAAAGAGTGTCGGCAGCAATTAATTCCACCAAATTACATGTTTCAACGCAGCAATAGATCTCATAAGTTGGTAACTAAAATGTCGGCAGTACAAATTACATCCTAAATGCTAAAAACCCGATATGAGAATAACATCAAAAGCGAACAAAATATGTCAAAATAGAGTCTTGCATACAGATAAAGAGTCGTATATGATCATAACGACAGGATCACTCACTTTGACTTTGAAGAATGCATCGCCGATCCAAGAAAATGGAAGAGAAACAGAAAGCGAAGAGAATAGAAGAAGAAGATTAATTATTAGTGAGTATGAAATAAGTTTATTTGGAAAAAGTAATAATAATAAAATAGTCGGTTGGTGAAGTTACCATCATCCCACGAAGTGCCTGAGAATTAGCTGTCGTCATCCCCCTAGGGCGTCCTATTGGGGGTGCATTTAAGGGTTGAAAAGAGGGAGTTTATCATTACAGGGGTGCGATTTACTGGAACGCCCTTCCTGTCTTGTAAAGAAGTTGTTCATGGACCAACACTGAACTGTCATGCAGAACAACAGTTCACAGTTGGCTGTTGAATAAAGAAAAAATGTTTCCCTGTTTTTTGTTTTCATATCAAAATATTAGGGTGGCTTCAAAATTGAAGTGTGTAATTTGATTAAAAAAATGATTTTATCATATCAAATTGCAAACAATTTTTAAACAATTAGAATCCAAAACGCAAAATTGGAATTTTAAAGCCAAACAAATCCTTATTTTTAAGGATTTCTGTTTATATTACAATATTAATTTAGAGGAAAAACATTAGAACTTTTTTGAAGAAAGGTCGTGGTTAAAATATTATGGTTGAAGGAAAAGTTTGACATGCTCAGATGGTGGCATACAAACGCAGGCACAAGCGGCCGAGTGCAAGCGGACAACATATGACGGCGTAGAAGTGCAGGCGGTGATAACAACATTGGCAAGTGCAAGAGCGAAGAATGCACGTGAAGGCGAAATTTGAGAAAATTGAGGCAAGCGCAACGAGTGCAGGCGGCGACGACATCGACGAGTGCAGGTGAAGATGACCGATCATGATGAAAGTGGTGGCTACAACTCAGCGTGGTCAAAAAAAAACTATGAAAATGAATGTTATGTTAACTTAGCATTATGTATGTGTAATTTTAGTTTGACTTAGCATTTCTTGAACTGTGAAGATAAATGTTATTTTAGTTTATCTAGTATAGTTAGTCTATTCTGTTATCGTTCGAGTTAAATGTTAAAACACGTGTTCTACAATAAAATCGGTTTCAAGTTTTTCCTTTTAACTAGTTCCCTCAATTTAGATATGGGCATAATAAAATATAATCAGAGCTATTTTTGCTTTATTTCCGATACATGTATCATTTTTTAATCTACGTTTTCTTTCACTTCCGATGCTTTTCATTGAACATATAAAAACTAGTATGCCCGATCTAAAAAAACAAGGTTTCATGTTTCTCACTTTTTTTCTGTTTTTTTCTTGTTTTTTTATATAAATATACTCAACACTTCAGTAATGAGAGCATCCCAACCCACATTTAATTACAAAATAAAGTTAATGGTGTAAATACAATCTACAACTACAATTGTAAAGAAACCGTCCAATTATATAATTATAGTGGAAAAGAATCTCAATTACACAAAATGATAATTATTAAAAAATATATTAAAATTTTGGATTTGAATTTAAAAATTAAAATAAAAGAATGAATTTTGAGATTAAAATGGAAAATGCAAAATTTATTTTTGAATTAGAAATTGACTGCTTTTTATAAGTTAAAATGGAAAAAGGAAAATTTGAATTTTTTTACAGAGAATAAAAGTGTAATTGGCAAACTATTGAACCATAAGTCAAAAAAGGAAAAAATCTATTTGAAATTGAAAAGTTGTCTTTTAGACTTTGAAAATGTGCACTTTGAATTGGAATTCTGAGTTTGAAATTTCGGATCTTTGGTTAGAATTTAAATTTTAAAATCATGGATTTTGAAAATTTGAATTTGACAGAAGTTTTAATTTTGAATTCAAAAATAAGAAATTAGGAAATTTGAGAATATAGGAATGTTCGAAAAATTTCATTGAGTTTAAATCAAAAATTTGAATTTAAAAATTTGTATTGTACAATTTATATTGAATTTTGAAAATTTGAATTTGAAATTTAAAAGTTTTAATTTTGAAATTTGAAAATAATGAAAATTTAGCAACATATATTTAAAAAATTTGAAAATTTTCGACCGAGAAAAATTGAATTTGAACATTTAAACTTTAAATTTTGGATTGAATTTGGAATTCGAAAACTTTATAATACGATATGAAAAGTTTGAATTTTAGCTTGAATTTGAACTTGAAATTTTTTAGTTTAAATTTGAACTAGAAACTTGAAAGTATAAAGATCTGAAAGTTTGTGAAAATAATAATAATTTAATATCTCCAATAATCACGCAACATTATTGTAAAGTAGATGTGATAATTTTCATATTAGATATTGTGAAATACGTTATCAACTAGAATCTGCAATTGTTGTAATGCTGCATAAGCGATCAACTAGTACCCACCATTATTGCAATCCCACATGTTCACTAACATCCACAGCTACTTTAATGCTACGTAAGGAATGTTGAAAAAACAGTTTAATTCTTTTTAATATATTTCCATATAAGTAAAATAAACTACTGATTTTTATCACTTGATCTCACATGCATTTAACAATGTAAAATAACCGATGCCATATAGTTATTTGGTGACATCACATTGAGAGATGGTTGGAGATACTCCAACTTAAGCTGCATTTATTTAATAATATATTTAGATTTAATCTTGATTGTTGATCGTTGAATGTCAACGTTGTAGATGATTGTTGGATGTTGAATGTTAAACCCCGAGCATTCAAAACCAAGTCATCTGCTTAAATCAAGTACCACTTTTACTCCAAAAAAACATGTTGAGTATTAGTTTCCTCTTTTTTCAAAATTAAAACTTCATTCTTTATTTATTAAAATAATTAAATATATGCTAAGAAATCGTCTTTGTGAAAATCTCAATAGCTTCCTAATCAAAATTGGTCCTATTGTTCTTTAGCTTTTTTAGGTTATGGCTTGATTTTCTTTTGTTCCATATTAATATAATAAATCAAAGTTATCTTAGTTTAAATTTAATTCAATTTAGTGTAAAATCAAATATTCAAAAGCTATATTTTGTTAAACGTGAAATGGTTTGTAAGTCTAAAAATGAGGGAAGTTTAGGAATTATAAATTTACATAACTTAAATATATCTTTATTAGGTAAACGATTATGAAAATTTAATGATAATAATAAAAATCTGCTATGGAAAGAATTAATATCGAATCAATGATATGGTGGTGCTTTTAATTTATACCATAATACTATTAATAATATAAATAATATATCTCACTTTTGGAAATCGAAATATTGAATTTTGAATATATAATGTAGGAATTAATAATATTGTTCATTCTGGTGATAATGCTTCTTTTTGCCATGATTTCTGGATTTTAACCTTTTCATTTAGAGTGGAACTTCGAGAGTTATATGATATATGCTATTTCAAAAATGTACTAATTTCAGAAATTTATAGGCCAATCTTAAATTTTCCTTAAGAATTTAGTATTAATCGTACGTTAGTGGGGAATACTTTAATACAATTTGCATTACGCTAATTTTAATTAGACATGTGATATTTCTTAGTTGCCCCCCTTAATTAAAGAACCTTGATGATAAGATTGCTCTTTCGTGGTTCACCCTTTATTTTACCTCGCATCATATTTTCTTTCTTCTATTCCTCTTACCAAATAAAGCATAATAATCGAATTTAAGGTAAATTCTCAAAGCTCGTGCTCAAGTAGATGAATTGTGATGATGATAAAAGGAACCTAATGGAATCAAAAGAGGTAAAACTTGAATTTTATGTTGTTTAATTTTCTTTTCAAATTTGAAAATGCACGATTTTGCGAAATTGATGAAACTTGCATTTTTTGTTGTTTTGTGATTTAATTGAAGTGATTTTCGATGGTGAAATTCTTTTGCTGGAGGAATTTTTTCTATGGTGAAATTCTTTTACGAGCTAATTTCTAATGTTTACTACAAAATGATATAAAGGGAAATTTTAATAACAAGACCAGTACATTTAGCAAAAACATGGGTATATTGGATATTTCATTTTTGTATGGGGCAACTCAACAACTTTTGAGGTTTAAATATAATTAGCCTTTGCATTATTGTGTGCTAAACTAGAGCTCTACAATATCAATAATGAGAAAGATATTAAAATATGGTGTTGGGATAGAAGTAAGAGATATGCATCTCATTCAGTTTATAATTTTTTAAATTTTTCGAGAACTAAATTGAAAATATTTAGATATATTTGGAAATTTAATGTTGCACCTAAAGCGAAAGTGCATATGTGATTAATTTTACATAGGAAATTGAATACTACTGAACTTTTAAAAAAGAAAAATATTTTTAATGACAAAAATGTTAATTTTGTAATAATGAAATGGAAGACATTACATGCTTATATTTTGAATGTAATATAACTAGATTTATTCTTATAAAAATTCTTAATATTTTCTACTTTTATTTAAATTATTGACTATTTATTGTGAATTATATTGGAATAATCTTAGATTTTATTATAAGGGTCACAATAGGTTTTTATTTCACACTATTTACATAATAACATGTTGGTATATTTGATTTGAAAGAAACCAACACGTGTTTAGTAATATTAGTATTAATTTGGAAATTTTAATATATGTAATTTATCTATTTAATTTTAATTGGATTTCAAATCCTAGATGTAAATTAAATAAAAATTTGAGTTTTAAAAAGTTTCTTAAAAGAATAAAGCTCGTATTGAATTTCTAAAGAACAATATCATTCTAAATAATAGAAAATTAGTAAAGAGCTAAACTTAACTCCCTTTGATAACCTTACGATGGTAACTTTTGATTCTTCGGTTTTATTAGGTTATTAACCTCATTCTATGTCTTTTATTTATTTCATTTCATGTAATAAATTTGAGTTATATTCTTTATTGTTTCTCTACTCAATATTGTCGCTTGCTCTATATCTTTTATTATTATATTAGCATATTTTTATTTTTCATATATATATATATATATATATATATATATGTATGTATTTATACATATTTACATACATACATACGTGTGTGTGTTGATCATACATTTTTGGTATAGTTTTTCTTAGAAGCTTTAAGCATAATTTTTGGATTAGATGGATTCAACTGGTTTTAAGGATACGAGCTCTTATCGCATTTTGTGGTTTTTATTGTTGGTTTTTTTACTTTTCTATCATGGACCTTAGTTTCATAGGATTGAGGGCTTTTATTTTATTTTTTTCATCTTGTAGGAAAGGTATCGCTACCTGTCAGACATGTTGACAGCTCCTTCTTTAAGTGTAGAATAAGTTACATGAGTGCTCCCCTCTACTAATAAAGGATCACTTATTCTTCTTAAAAGAAAGCTATATTTTGTTAATTGGAATTGTGAGAAAATAGAAAACACAATGAGGAGGAGATAAAAGTAAATAATATTACAAACGTCTAAACTTGATCAATACTTAAAAGGCTGTAATTTGAATTTTTATTCAGGAGTATATTGGTAAGAGTTTATAAGTTAGCATTAAAAAGTTGCAATAAGCATTATTTTTGGTCAAAAATTTAGCGCAACAAAATTGGTTTCACTAGATCATTGGTTGCAGAGTGTAAACAAATGATTTATTTAAAACATGAAACAATCATCATGATTTTATCTTGCAATTGTGTATTATCGTATATTTCTTTCATTAGAGGATTTCAGGAGTAATACGAGTAGAAAATATAGAAATGAAACTAAAGAACACATAGTATGTGTTGTTCATTTGCTATAGTTTATTTTCATAGGAAATCAAAATATACCTATATTACACGTATAAATTGCAAGAATTTTCGGTATCTAGAGTTATGTACAACATACAGTAATGTTTCTAGGTAATGAAAGTCTATGGAGATGAAGGAACTTTTTAGATATTTATTCACGTCTTTGAATTGTTTTTGGTCTTTGTGTTTAGATTTGATGTCTTATGACATGATCTCAATTCACTTGTTCAAATGGCTGTGATAGTAGATAGTAACGCTTTATGAAAGTATAACTTTTAGGCAAACACCCACAAGTGAAACAGAACCCACTTCCCTCTTTGTTGAGATGCGGTAGTAATGCGAGCAAGCCTCTATAACCATTTGTTGCGACTAAGAAGAACCATGATAAGTTTGTGCTATGATTGGGAATGGATTAGGTTACGACTAGCTTTATCATTGTTTTCAATGAGTAAAAGAAACTAAAGGGCTGGAGTGTACCATAATAAAATTTTACTTTATCAATATACCTATTAAGTGAATATGCAAGTTTGTTTGGTCATGAGTACCACAGGATCCGGGCCAGTCATAAGCGGGTGAAATGGGTAAATTCAAAAAAATGTTTGGGATCTGTTGAGCCTATGAAGTTTAGAATGAATTTTAGATCCAATCTAAAATATTTTAAATAAAATATTTATTTTATTTGCTTGAAAAGGTTTTTTACAAATGTATCAAATACACTATTTGTGTAAAGTGCACATGCTGTAGATATGAAGTTTACATGGCTAATGTGACCGTATGCAGGTGTTAGGATTTACACGGCAACAGACCCATTTGTTCCTTTATATACATATTTGTTGTCCGTAGGTTATAATTAAAAATATATGTATATATAATGATAGATAAATATTTAAGGAAAGGTTTAAAATTGAATTTTATGGTTTTATACAAAAGTCTGTTTTACTAAATTTTTGTTAAAATAACATACATAAACATGTCCATATATAAATATTTGTAAGCTTTACTTGCAAATAGCAAGTTAAGCTTACAAATATTTATATATGGACATGTGTATATATTTATGATTTTTTCTAGATAATGGAGCCAGGTCCCCTGTGCGGTGGGATTTGGAGGTCTGTTTTGAAGCTTAGAGACGTATTCCTGCCTATGCTGCATCTATGAATGTCTCATTTCTCTACGCTAAATTTTGGTAAATCCTATGGGCTTTGCAAGGCATTATATTAGGTAAGGCCCTTACTTATGAAGAGATTTGTCTTATTGGCATCTCCTTCGAGGCCCTTACCGTGGACTATATACATAATGGAGTCATCTTCCTTCCAACCACCAGCAATGCCCTTTGTTAGAGCCCTTTGGAACAAGTTATGGGGTCACAAACTTCTTAAACGAGATGATGAGTATGTCTAGAGAAGCAAGCTGCAAGATCGTACAATTTTCCATGGTTTATGAGGAATTAATCAAGTGAGTTAACGATAGGCCTTACTGTTGGAACTCTAGAGTATGAAATCATTTCAGTCCCCCCAAGCTTGATTTGAAGTGTTGAGGAATGGTCTCCACACTTTGTCTAACCAGTGTAGGAGAGGTATCCAAGTTGTGAATGAGTGTTTCTATTGAAAATCTAACATTGGGAATACTCTGCATATTCAATTAACCAAACAATCTTATGTTCATCATTATAGCTGTGCAACTCAATCGTGTAAATTCAATCAGCAATTAATATCAAATAATTCAAATATTAATGTTCACACGTCACTTTAGCTAGTATGATATTTTGGCTGAATTTATTGCTTCCACATCTTCTTCGTAAAATCCAATTTTACTATTATAAGCGATACCTTATAGCAATAATTATTTACATTAATTCTCTTTTTCAACACTATATCACATTAGGACTTATCGAATTTGGTTTCGGTCAAAATATCAATATCATCCACATTCAACTTTATTAATGTAACAACCTACCTTTTTTATCCTTAGAAATCGACACTAATACATCCACGGTATTCACGTATCGAGCATCCGAGTGCTAGAAAGATAGATTGTTTAGAGTGAAAAGAAAAGAAAAAGGCAAAAGAAATCTCACAACATGATGAATAATATATAATATCCCAAATTATCTTTGCAAAAGAAAAGATCTTAAATACTCATACAACACCGGAGTCCACCCTATCATCAGCCTGGGCAGATATAATAGCATGTCCGTACAAATACTAATAAACACAACCAATAAACACGGTGGAAATAGAAAAGGAAAATATGCCTTGGGCATCCAATTCGACTCCTGAAGCTCCTCGGCACGAAAGCAAACTCTGAAAAAACACTCGGGTCTGACTCGTGTATTATAAAAAAATCACATCCGGATCAGTAAACCAGCGTGAGAAACTCAAATCACAAGGAATTTTTTATATCTTATAAAAATCTTTTAAAATAAATGGTTATCTTATACGACCATGCAACACCTAAACATAGGTGGGTTTTTACCTTACGATAACCAAAACATTTTTATAGAAAATCTAGTGATATTATAATAATGTCTAGGGTTTAAAGTAAATTATGAATATAGCTGGAATGCTCACATCTCACGTTTCAGCATAGTTGGGCACAACTAAGTTCATATGGTGTTTATTGGAGAATGGATTCCATACAGTGATAAGGCTACTGGGGTGCCGTCTACCACAGTACACCACTAGAAAATGTACCGAGGGCCTCATCTAGACCCCCTGCAAATCAGGACAGGCTTACCCCTTACCAGATAGTACTGAATATGTCAACACCCTGGTTGCTTTGCAACCTTTTTCCGAGAACTCTCATGCACAGCCATACGTACATACATACATACATACATATATAAGGGTGATGACATACCCTAATGATAAGCAAACCACAGCTCTGTAGCATTCCCCCTGTTTTAGTCATTTTCAATTGATGGGGCTTGAGCCTACGTTTTACCTTTTAGATAACAATCCTACTTAGAATGCTAACACTACCTTCTAGGCGACAATGCAATACTACCATTCGTACATACAAGTTATTCAGGATATGAACAAATCGAAGGCACTTTTTTTACTACATCCCTTTTGGAATCACCCTTAGGATTAGTAGAAAGTATCCCTTGCACTTCAAAGAGCTCCATCTTCGATGTAATCGTCTTCTAAATGCTTCCATATCAAACATTTGAGTTGGTTCGAAGTGGTTTTAAGATAATTCATACTTATCGGATCCCGATAGCTTCGAACCAACATTCAATAGTTTTCAATAAACTCAGCTCCAGTTCTTTTGAAAAAAAACAGACAATACTCGAGAGTAGAGACCACCTCCTTATTGTTTGACCGGATAGATTTCCTTATCATTGTCCAGAAAACCATAATGAGTTTATATGTACAGCAGCATCAACAAAGATGAGTATGCCATATAATTCTCATGTTTCCTTTAGATATTTCCAAAGTTAAAAATTGGCCAAGATTTGATAGTCGATTATTTAACTATCAATTAAAAAAAGCTATCAAACGTAGATTTAATTCCATGTGGGGTCCACTAAGCCTCTATTAATTAATATTTTTTTAATTAGAGCTCTTTAAAATTATTTGATTTAAGATACCTTCATAAAAGATATTTTCACAGTCCCTTATACTCTTTTCAATACTTGAAAAGAATTCATATACTTATCTCAATGGTATAAGTATATTTCAAAACTTAAGGAAGATTCCCTCTTTTCTAAATTTATATTCTAAATAGGCCAAGCAAATATCATTTAGAAACATGTCTCACTATAATCAAACCACTTATCCTTCGGTTTTAAGTATGGAAAGAATGTTTCCATACCACCATAATTAAGAAGGATTAATTATCGAAATCAAATCTCATTTCTTTTAATAATTCCCTTTTTTAAGCCTATTACATATTAACAATTCCTTTTATAAATTTGTAAATTAATTTATAAAACAACTTTTATAAATCTCCTAAAATGATTTATAAACTCCTTATAACACCCCTTTACCAAATATCGTCTAAAATCTCTTTTACAAAATATCATTTGTAAATCTCTTTTTTTTTATAAATCCTTTTTACTAAGTATATTCCTTTTTATAAAACAATTTATCCTTTATAAAAATCCTTATTTATATAATTTATTTACCTTTAAACATCATAGGTAATTAATTAATTAACTTTTTATTATCACTAATAAAATAAATAGTTGACTTAAAACATCATTTATAAACACTTAACCTCAAATTGACATAGAATTGAAGTTCATTTAAATCCATAACGCTATACATTCAAAAAGAGGCTTAGTAATCACAATGGTACTAAATCAAATTATCATTTAATTCAATTTGACTTTTCAGGTGACGTAACTGGTATTTACTTAAGTAAACATATACGTAAATAAAATCAATTAGCAATTACTAGCTAATCTATCACTTATCCAATATTAGTTAATCCATATATTAATTAATTAGCATATGAGTAAATGTCCAAATTAATTTAATAGTAGAACAAGCATTTATTCTGCTAAACAGATGTCATCAATAATCTATTCAATTTAATTATAGCAGAATGGTGTTTTATTCTACTGAACATATGTCCAACTAAGTATAAATAAATTCGACCACATTATTGTGTAATTCGACGTTTCAACATAACTTATTATATTTACTTGGCTACCTAATGGCACAATCAAAGAGAATCCTTTGTATTAAAACCATTCTTTGAAATAGAAAGCTGCTTTTTAAACAAAGCAATCCTCGAAAATAAAATAATTAAAAATAAAACCTTTATTTAATATTAGTTAAATCTTAATTAAATCCTAATTAAATTTTAATTAAATCTTAACATAATTAATAATTAACCCTGCCTGATTAATAATTAATTAATAATTAAACCTTGATTAATTGACGGTTAATTAATAATTAAACCTTGCTTAAATAATAATTAATTAAATCACTAACCTTTACTTGATTAATAAATAATCAACCCTTACTTATTAACTAATTATAATAATCTTACTTAATTAATAATTAAGTACTAATTACCTTCACTTAATTAATGATTGAGTACTAATTATCTTTATTTAATTAATAAATTAGATAATCATTAAACCCTTTGCTTAATTAATACGTAATAATTACCTTTTTATACTTATAATACGTTTTTGACATACTTCTCAAATATTCAGAGTGAAAAAACAATTTTAGTTTTCAAAAGTGTTTGTTTTACGAGCTGCATCCATAACAACTATCGGTATAGATACCATAACTTCGACACTAGTTTGATATACAAAATTCCCCTTTATAACCCTTACCTTTACAATTTGAATTCCTTTATAAACTTTGTATAAAGTTTTGGAAGCTAGAAAGTAAAGTTTGAAACTTTATAAACTTTTCTAAAAATTAAAATAAGTAAACTAGTTAAATCCAAGGATTTCTTGTCACCACAAACACAAATCAAGTGCTAACTTTCCTTTAGCCTACAACATCAAAACATAAGCTCTTACATTCAAGACACATGCCATAAGCAACATACAGAAGTAAAAATCATAACTTGCAACAAAAGCTTAACTTTTTTCCTCATTTTCCAAGTCTAATACTAACATTACAAACAAGCACATGTATGTACATTCAATCGACATCATTTTTCATCCAAACAACCAACAAATTTGCAACCAAGCTAAGGAACAAATTAAAGTTAAGATCTTTACTCACCAAACCAACCAAATCCAAGTCAAACCACTACCACTTTCTCACTGTCTCTCAAAACTTAGCATTTTCATTTCAAAACTTTATTTTTAAAACTTGGAAGGTGAAATGTGGGTTTGGTCTCGGTTAGGTGGGCTCGGCCTAGGTCTTGATCGGAGGATTTTGGCTTACTTTTGGATGAGAGGAGGTGTATAAAGGAATATTATGGGTTTTAAATAAGTTTTTAAGGATTTTAATGGAATAAGAAGGATCTTTTAACCTAGAAAAGTTTGGAAGCCATTAAAATGAAAAAAAAATGAAGCTTTAGAAAGAGGAAATAAAAATTGAAATGAAGAAGTGAAACTAAAATGAAAATTGGAAAAAAAGAAATTATTTTATATAAAATGAAGATAGTAGTTTACCCTTTTGCCCTTTGGTCCGTTACACTCCACAAATCTTTGCTACATCACCCTCTACCTTGCTTCACATGCAAGTATCATCCCTTACACACACTCCATCACTTCTTCTTAATATTATGATGAGTTGTTATGATTATATTTTTTTTCTAAATTTAATTCAAAATAAAAGTAAAATCATTTTAACTCTTTGCTTATGTAGATATTTAGCACATTTTAACTTTAACCCTGATATGTATTATTTGTGTAAGTAGGTGTAATTTATCCTTGTTTGTAGAATGCCTTTTAATAACTTTTAGATGATGAATATTAATAAATCCAAAAATAACTTTTGGTCACATTTTCAATTTTTCTTTGAACTAGTATATTTTATAAAACAAAATTTTAAAACAACTTCACCATCACTTGTTAATAGTAAAAGAGGTTTCTTTAAGCTATAGAATCCACTTATTAATTAATTTAAAAAATATATTAAATATTTATTGTTAAAGTGATCAAATTACAGGTTGTTAAAATTATTAAAACCCTCAACTAAATATTTAAATTAAATTAAATATTCTTAAATCAAACCATAAAATTCCAAGTCGTTACAATTAGTCTAAACACAAAGTCCTCGGTTTAATAATAATTATTATTATGAACTGTACTGCTTTGATCAGAGACGTTTAAGGTTAAACCATTGAATGAAATTTAAGCTGGACTGTTTATTTTTTATCAGGAATTATTATATCAAGGCATTTTCTTGTGACTTAACTATAATTTCATGTCATAGTGCCCCATGTGTCATAAATTATTATTTTTCTTCGATTGCATGGTTTAACCTTTGGATTGAGATGTTCTTTTAACATGAATTATATGATTCGGTCATTGATTGTGGTTTGATCATTAATACACTATCTTAATCAATATCGTATGTTTATTGTTAAGTTATAGATACCTATCATATTTATGAGCCAACTCCTGGCTCAAAATATAGATCAAAGGACATTTTGAGATGTTATTTTATGCTAGATAAGGATATTTTCTATAACAACCTACACGTTAACGGGCTAAAATTATGACTAGATCGAAATCCACGTCCTTTAAGGTAAGGATCATTGGTGTTGGTAACCTGTAATAAACACTGGCATATCAAAAGGCGATTAATATAAACTCAAAGAAGAATTGAGAAATATAATAGAACATTGACTAAGGCTGCTATCTCGGAATATCATTCCTTGGATATTTGTTGCCTTGTCAACATCAAGCATAAATAAAAAGACTTCACCATTTGTAGTTCCCGTCTTGCTCTAGTACCCAATCCTTCTAAACCCTAACATGTGGGTTGTTATGAGGAGGGAGGTCAAAACAATGTTCAGGTGGTTGAAAAATTACATACTTCGTCCACCCCCATTAATTTATGCCTATTATTTATGGCTAATCTGTTATATGCACATATGATACGTCTAACCTAACCTTCTCTAAGGTGCAAGTATATACGTATATTCCTATCCACATATATGTATAACCATTCCATTACCCAAAACCCTGACCACTTAGTACTTCTTAAATAGGAAGGAGGCGGACCCTTAATGGCCACTTAATACCTCTGTCCCTGAAGTAGGACCTCTGCGACATAACCGCTAGTCAGTCGGCCATAACTACAGTGACCGATCACACCTAGATAAGGCTTTATAATATAATTGTTATATTACTAACACATCTTAACTCTATAACTTACCCTTAACTATAGGCCAAAGGACCTTCCCAGTCCAAAGAAACTATCGTCAATTATGTCCTAAAAATGTAAAAGATAGTGCCCAAGCCACTTAATACCTTTTCAGTAGAAACTAAGCGGACTCTGATCATTTAATACCAACATTTTAGGCAGGTCACCATCATTTAGTACCTATCCCAAGGTGGACTCCTCTTTGTACTATCAAACTGACATTGCGTGAAATCTCATCAGGCCACTTAAGACTTCTTTATAGGAGAGGCGGACCCTATAATAGCTACTTAATACCTCAAACCTAAAGCAGAACCTTCCCAAGATATTCATTATCATGCCTAGTCGCTAACCTTGACCTTTCAATACTTCCTAAATAGGGAGGAGGTGGACCCTGTAATAGCTACTTAATACCTCCACCCCAAAAGCATGTCTTAAATCCTATGTGTTTCCCTTCCCCACGAGTACTATGGTTGGAAATGTCTCACGTTAGTAGTAAGTACACACAACTGCTAGTAGCCTCAAGGTGAAGGGCATACTTCTATTGTGTAACTCTACTAACCTTGCATCCCAACTCACCAAACTGAACTAATCACCTAAAGACTAAGTTTTGGGTTAAACCCACTAATTTAGCCTATTCTAAATGTATAATTGAAGCTATATAATTTCCTAATATGAAAATTATGTTGTCTTCTATGTATATATTTAATATATTAATACTTACTTGTTCATTATGCAATTATTCCTATTCTGTACGCTTAGGTTTTGGTTTCCTTCTTATGTCTAATAATTGTCCATGGTCCATAATTATTGGTAATTAATGTCAAAATTGGACATTTTTTAATGTTATTTATTTACTGGTTTCGAAATCTACCTATTACGGCTATTCATTTTCCCACATTGTCATATTAAATTCTCTAATGACATTTATTTACTAGTTTCAAAATCAACTTATAATGCATATTCATGTTTCCATAAATATCGTGTCAAATTCCATAATCAATCCCCATTTAATTCTTTTAGCTCTTTATTAACTACAAATTTATTGCCATTAAATTTGCAGTTCATGTCCATAAATCTTGGTATTCATATTCCTTCCATTTTAGTCTTATAATTTAATATGCTGTAATAACTAGTATGAATATTTTCGCAGATTACGCTATATACATGTACTTATTCTTAATCATTATGCGTGGTTATATATATATATATATATATATATATATATATATTCTAACTATTAATTCCTAAACTAGAATGTTCCTTTCCACGTTTTAATTTATCATAGTTATCATTTCAAAATGGAACTACCATTATAACTTCCCATAAATTATAAAAAAAGTAAGACTTTTGCTCCGTCTGAAATTACAAGAAATTATCTCTTTTTCTTCTATTGAAAATAGACAGTGCGAACGACGGAGAAGAATATCCATATTTTACACATCTCTTTCCTTTTTGCTGTATTTTTTGTTAATTCAAATGACACGCTTTTATACATATTTTAGAAATTGGATAATTTGTGGAAATTACATGGACATGGATATAATTAAATTATACCCCACTCCAAAATAAAATATAAAAATTCACATTCCAAGTCAACTAGGGCAACCTAATTTACAACCCAATTATAGATATGGATAAACAAATATTCTACAATAATAAATATTTAGGACTGAATTCAAATATCCAGATTATGTTGTACATATTATTCTTATTCCAATTAACTATTGTATAGAATATGTAGGCAATTTTCTATACATTTGTTTTAAGCCTACAATTCATCAAATCTTACTTAAACATAATAGTTAAATAAAATCCAAATGTATAAATTTCAATGTTACAAATCAATTATATAATTTTTCACTCACCCTTTTAAGCTTTCCAAATCTCTAAATCTGAATCCATTCCTTTACTTGACTCCCTTTATCATTCTAATCCTAAAGAATATGTTGTACATACATACATACATACATACATACATACATACATACATACATACATACATACATACATACATATATATATATATATATATATATATATAATTATAGATCCAAGAAGAGATTTGGGGTTAAGGGGAATATAAATTTATTATTATCAAATGCTACCCTTTTCTTTTGCAGCGTTGATTCGCCTCTTCTCTTCTTCTCTTTTAGTTTCCGCCCTTCTTCGATTTTTTTTGTGTGTAATATTTTATAATATTTAGAAGTAATGGAGAAAGGAAAATGGTAGAGCTTCTCTACTAGGATTAGAAAATATGAGAAGAGAAGTGAGGGGTTGGGCCTATATTTATAGGCGCTTGAATCAACCATAACCATTAGATTAAAATAATTAGTCCGGGCTATTGGTCAAGGTTCAAACCTTAGCCGACACGTTTGAAATGGTCGACCGCTCCCCTATAGGCGGTCGATTGATATTGGTCGACCAACCTTGAGGAGGGGTTCGATCGTGGGATTCCATATTTACCGTTCATTTATTTTCTTTTTGGTTTTTAATTATTTTCGCTCTTGAAACTTTAAATACTAATAACTTTTTCGTTTGAGCTCCGATCGTAAAACTCCAAATATGAAAGTTGCTCAAAAAATTGCCATGAATACAATGGTGTAAGTTTTATGACCAAATTCTAACCTTTGCTCAAATTCCCTTTTTGAAGCCTTATTGATTATTTATTAATTATCCTTAATTTTACAGGGTTGTACATTCTCCTCCTTAAAAGAATTTCATCCTTGAAATTTCTCAAGGGTTAAATCATGTAACATAGGGCGTAACCAATCTAAGCTATCCAACTAATTAATATACATCCAATATTGCAGCCAAACATGTACCCATGCATGATGAGTTACAACATATAAAACTTGTATGCAGAGCGACTCTAAAGCGACGCCTCATATATGAATGATTTTTTTGAAAACATTTTGAAAATATGATGCAAGCAACCTAGATATACTTACAGTTCTACATGTATGGAAGTTTTCAAAAAAACCCTTTTTTCACACAATAATTTCCATACTCTTGCGAGTTTGAGTATGGTTCAACCAATTTTGCATCCAATCCCTACCATCCAAAACCTAGCATATAATTTTTAAGTTCAATTTTTAAAAAAAATCCAGTTTCTAAATCTATACTCCTATGTCAAAAAAGGAATTTAGATGGATTTTTTTATAATTCCACCCTTCCTTTGGATAGCTATTCCATTGTACCTGGAAGACTTTTCCAACCTTTTCAATTTTTTCAAGTACAATTTGTATAAGAATGTTTATTTTTGGGTGTTAAAGCATAATTATCCTAAGCGTGAATTTTTGTTTCACTATCAACAAGGTATGGAAATAGGAATTCCAAAGCTAAAATAGCATTTTTCTTTGTTATTATTTATGTTTAGTATAATGTCACCCTTATCAAATAGAAAACTTCATATCCATTAACATGTCAACCTGCCCTATGTTAAACATGCAGCCCTACAAAATTAAAAAAAAAAAATTCATTTTCATCAAAAATCCTTTTCAAATCAAATTGCAAAATAGTTTGAAAAATCATATTCACAAAAGCATTTAAACACAATTTTATTATTATTTTTTATTATTTTCAAAAATGCTTGGCCAAAAATTTTCTAAGAATGTTCGAACCCAGCTTCTCTAAAGCATTTAAATAAGATTTTCAAAAGAATTCGAACATAATTTTTCTAAACAATTGGCGCTCCATCCTTAAAACAAATCAGACCACATCCAAACATAATCGGGATAAGTCTATGAGCTAATGTATATGCTTGACTTTAGTATTGTGCAGTTAGTCCTAGATTTAAGGACCTTTTATTTTTACTCTAAAACAACGAACTACCTACAAACGTATTTATAAATTTTAGCATTTAAGGTATAGGGATAGTGAGCCTTGATTCCACAACAACCCTTCCTTATCCTCCACTTGATAAAATTTATTTTTCCCAAACTTCTAAAGTTATGGGAATTAAGCATTTTTAATTTCTTGTTGCTAACTTAGTTTCCTAGTTTATTTTATGAACTTCTAGTCCTACCTGGAGTTTATCGCTGATTAAGTGTCCTTATGGGATTTCCTTAATTACACTATTTCTCAATATATATACGTACACATATACATACACACACACACACACATACATTTATATATATATATATATAGCAGTCTAATCCCATCCATAAAACAAACCTAATGATAAAAAATAACATATCTCATATCATATCTTATGCTTTTCAATTAACCTAAGGGACACAACTAGTGATTACAACCTAAAACCCTATAAAAATCTGCTAGAAGCTGATATTCATCATCGGTTGAGGTTAATGATGTTGTGGACCTGACACACCTTACTAAATTAAGATGGACATTCCTAATATGTCTTTTCACTATCACCCATCTTCCTTGACTCTCTTTCTTGACTTCTAATAAATGCGGTCCATCTATTATATGGCAACCCATGTTTTTATGGTAATTAATTAATATAGAATTAATTAATAAACAATAAATTGTAGAAAATGGAATTTTTACAATGTTAAAATTTATCCGTGAAACTTATGCTATTCGTGGCGATTTTATGATCAATTTTCATATATAAACATTTCCAATCGGACTTCAAACAAAAATATATATAGATTGCATATGGAAACACTTTAGAGAAGAATAGGGAAGGATTGAGGATCGAAAATAAGTTCAAATCAGATTGCTTCATCAAAGGTAAACTTTTATAAATGGTTCTGATTAATACACCTAAATCTCTTTCCCTAATCCAATTTCTAATGAGATTTGTATAAATATTGTCCGGTGGATCCGAATAGGGAGTCAAAAATGGAGAATACGGATAATAGGGTTAGATACGGATTAGATCTAGAGAATCGGAAGTGCTAATTAAAGGTGAGTGGGGATATTATATGTTCTTATATAATATTAGGTTATATCATTGAAGTCTATTCCTATATGCCTAAGAATTGAACTTAAGTTGTAAGTAAATTCATATGAAGTGTTGATGACTGCAAACTTGCCTAAAAATTTGTGTCAATAATTATAAAAGCATAATCATTAGATTTACAACTGTAATTACAAATTGATTTTAATTATCAATTTTATGTCATATTATTTAACCGAAACATAATGAATTGGGATTACATTTTATTTGATATTTATGATTGAGATTGAAAATAAAGTTAATTGGACTTTTGGGATTTTAATGATATTTCAATTCATTGGAATATATTATTATAAATTTAAATTTAGCAGAAGTGTAATGTTTGAAATGATAAGGAATAAATATTTGTCTATAAAAGAAGAGATGTACAAAATTTATTGTGTTTTGTACTATCTATTTCAGTAAATAAAAAGAGAACTCCTCGTAATTACAAACATCTCACAAACCACCTCTTTGTGACGAAATATATAAATTTACTTTGTAATAGTTAATTGTTAAAGTTTAGATTCCAATTTGTTAAAATAAGAATGAACCTAAAAAGTTAATAAAGTGAAAACCAATGAAAAGGAAGTCTTGGTAATAGGCAAGAAAATAAAGTAGGAAATGAAATAGATAATGTCTGATAATTAAATGAAATAGACTAAGTTTGATAATTGAATGAAATTGATTAAGTCTGACAATTGAATGAAACGAATGAAGTATAATAATTGAATGAAATGGATTAAGTCTAATAATTAGATGAAATGGAATAGAAATCAAAGTTAAACAAATGAATGTAGTAGCAACGATATTGATGATAGAAAATGAGAAGTGGTAAATAAATTTGATAAGTGAAAAATTAAACCTATAGTAAAATGAGGACCTAAGGTCAAACATAAAAGATGTAGAGGCAGTAAAGAAAGTGTAAGAAGAATAAATACATATGAATATGAAATATGTATATATGTAGCCTTAGATATGTGTTTATGACGGATGTGAATAATTATAAATTGCCTGTTATAATTATGAAGAATAGATGACTTAAGGTCATTAGATTGGGTTGGGATGCTAAAAACATATCTAACTAATAAGACCCGTGGAGAATATGCTTACGTATAGATGAAGGGATACCCTCAAGTCTGTGGGTGCTAGGAAAGGAACCTCTGTAATTGCAGGCAATGGGTGGACCTTTTATGGATGGCGAGACTATACCAGCACTAGTAGTCTGCTTCAAATTTGTTAGAAAAGGGTATTGCCTTGATTGCATTAGGCAATCTAAATGGACGATGGGTAGAATCAGATTTATGCAATAACATGCACAAAGGCTGGCATGCGTAGGTACCAAAACAAGAGGCAGAAGTTGCATATTTAACGAGCTCGACATTGGTCCCTTACGATCAACGGGAAGGATAGGGTTACACCTAATCATTCTCTTTCGCCAACTAGGATTGATTAAGTCAGTTAATGCAGCACCATAGTTGTTTGTTAGTCTATTTGATAGGGCAAGGCTAGTTAACCCATTCATAGATTCCTTCAAAGCACGGATGGGGTAGAGGTGCGCGGGATCAGTAATCCACAATATCGAAAGCATAAAAAGATGAAAATATCTAAAGAACATAGGATCATATAGATTAGAGGTTGTCGGTGCTCACTATAAGATTTCCTTAAGTGATACAATGATCATGATGTAGCGAGACGATGGATCCTTATGAGGTGTTGAGCGATAGATGCTATGGGGAATAGTATCTAGGTTCATTAGTGGAAATGTGATACATACATACATACATACATATATAAAGGGAAGTAGAAGGGAATGGTTTATACGCAGCGATGAAGTCGTGACGACAATGATAAAATCTAACTTAAATGGAAATAGTGAACAATTGGCATAAGCTAGTGTTATGTATAAGATATATAATTTACCAGTCACCAGAACATTGTCCTGACCCCCTCTCATTACCACCCACAGGATTTTAGAAGGGCGTGTACTATTATTTTTTAGGAGTTGTTGTCTGGCTGAGGCACTTGACATTTGAGGTGTCAATTCTTGGTCAGAAATTATTGTGACTTATTGTATTTACTTTTTCCGCTGTGAGTTATTACCATTAGTGCTCTGATACAATTTCTCTTCTATAGGATACCAAACCAACGATCCACATTTTAGCAGACTTGGGTTTTTGGGTCAACGAAAATCTGAGCCCACTAGAGTGTGGGTTGTTACATTTTGTATCAGACCATAGGTTAGTCGATTCCTTAAAAATTAGGAAACATTGAGTGAACGTATTTGTGTTTTTACTATAAATATAAATATAGTATATGCTAAAATCCTTATAAGTCCATCTATAGAGTAGTTGCATATGGAAAAGTCCCTAAAACTAGATGGTACATGACTCCTCAGTCGGGTCTTGATAACCCAATAATTGTTGATCCCTATTTTGATTGTTGATTGATGGCGTACAATTGATCCAAATAAAGGGAAAATAAGAATCCATATGTTAGAGATAGTGGAAGGTGGAGAAGTCTGAAGAAAAGGGTGAAATGGTCACTCCTAAGTAATGATTAGATTTTTGGATTTAGAAAGAAGGATGTCTTAATATAATAGTTAGAAATCCATTTTGGTTCCAACCCAATAATAATAAATTTTTGGAAAATGAGAAAAAGTATAAATTATATACTTTAAAAGGACTTTAATGATAAAAGTAAGCGAGCGTTAAAATTTGAATATATATTTTTAAAATAAAGGTCCTGTAAGAAAAGAAAAATTTAGCTAACTTGATTTCAGTAAAGGAAATTTTAGAAGAGGCTATTTTCTTTTGGAAAGAAATGATAGAGCTATATAGCTCACAAACTTTTCTATGCAATAAAGTTTTAAGATATAAGATATTTTTATGGATGGACAATATGAGTGGTATATAAATAGGAATAGGGTGAATGTTAGAGAAAAGATGACTTAGGATCTTAGAAATTAAGCTATAAGTGGTTGTAGTATAATAGTTTAAGTAAAAAGGGATTGTAAATTAAGATAAAATAGTTGGGATTAATTTAGGCTGTAGAAATCAGTAGTATGAAGTTAGAAAGTATAAATAAAAGAGAGGTTTGATTTATTTTAATTAGGTTAAGGTTTGACATATTTTAATTCATTAGAATGAAAAGTGATAACAAATAAGTTTATATTAATCAATCAAGTTACAAATAAAGGTGTTTTGTTTGAAATAATATGAAATGTAAACGCAAAGGGAAAGATGTACAAAATATCGAAAATACCGTATTTTGTACCATCTATTTCAACTGTGAAAATAAAATATAATTCCTTGTAATTGCACACAAAAATGTATCCTCTTTTAAGCGATTCATAGAGAATTATAGCATTAGCGATTCCTCTTGGAGGGAAAAATAGTTCCAATGCATTAAAATACAGGATCCTTATGTATAATAAAAAGTATTAGTAAGTTATATCAAAAAAATGTTAGTAACCTAATTGGAGAAGCAGAACAAAGAAAAATGGATATTGTCCATTGTTATGCACATTTATTTCAGTGTCCATTAGAAGTTCCCGTTTCATGATGTTAGAAACTCTTCCAATTATTGGATGTTGGGAGACTATGAGATGTAAGAAAAGTAATAAGATTGTAGTTTCCTTATCTACTTTAGTTTTTATAATTTAAAAATTATGAAAGGTGTTTTGGAAACATGTAAAGTATATTTTTAAAAGAAATGATTTGGTGGAAATGAATAATTTTTTGAAAGAAAAAATTAACAAGTGGTTGAACTAAAAATCCCAAATTTTTAATAAGAGTTAGAATGGTCTTTAAAAGAAAAAGCTAATTTAGAATTGTTAATGTTCCCTTTTAAAGCGTAGTGAATAATTTAAATTCAAAAATCTTAAAATGTATGTTTTGAAAAGGGTTAAGACACAAAGTATTTTTGAATTTAATAAATGTTTCTATATTGCACTTTTAAATACAGAAGTATTGAGATTAAATATTTCAAATATTTTAAAGTTTCAATTTTTGGAAAAAATGATAAAGACCAAACCAGATTTAAATGTGGAGTAGATAGGAGATAGCGCCTAGGTGAGGAGGGGAGAAAAAATAAGGCTATAAAGGAGATAGCTATGACTACTTTTGGAATAGTAAGAAGAAATCCCAGTATAGTCTAAGGTCACTAGAAAGTGCTTAAGAATGTTATGCTGATATGTGTGTAAATCATAAAGATATATTAAATTTCACCTTTATAAGTTTTGGATACGCTTGGAGGAGGCTTATAGATAAAGAAAATATCAAGGATTGAGGATACTATCAAACGAATGGCATTAAAAGAAGGTTGTAACAGATGGTAAACACACATGGAGGATATTGTAGACTTAAATTGAGGAAATAAGAGAGGGATTGGAAGATTATTTCCCCAAGGTTAGTTGCCATTTAATATGAATATTTCATTGGTTGTATCGCTTATCCACTGGAGTGAGAAGAGGCATAGTTATTCTGTAATTGGGTGTGGAATGGAAGAGTTAAAGAGACCATGTTCATTGTAAGTAATAAAGGAAGGATAATATATGAAGGTTGTTGTAGAGGGACGACATGTTATAAAGGTCCGTTCTTGTAATAGTAGTAGTTAGTGGTCTTGTGTTTCTTTCCGGTGTTAGTTTTTATTTTCGTGTGTTGAAGCATTAGTTGTTGTTATGAACTGTGTATGTTTAGAGAAATTTTCCTTTTTCTGGGTGGACCACAATGATTGAGAAAGCAATAAAAAGGAAATTTCAAAGAAGGTCACTTAGCTAACGTGAGAGAAAAAGAAAATAGCTGAAACTAGAAGTTAGATAATAAATTAAGAAAAATTTATTTGACTCACTACTAAATAAAAGTAAAATGGAAAATGTACGTTTTGAAAACAATATAATTTTTTTGGAAAATAAATTTCATTAGACTGAGGATAAGAGTATGAAAAGATGAGCCATGGGTTAATGTTCCTGTTCCTTGAAGACTGAAATTTAAAATTCAAAATGTGTGCTAGTTGATATTAATAAGAAAGATTTTTTTTTTGTATGATTGTATTTTTGACCCTGGAATGTCGATAATACATCCACGGTATTCATGTGCCGAGTACCCAAGTATTGGAAAGACAGAAAGTTAGAGTAAAAAAGAAGAAAAAAGAAAAAGAATAAGAAAGAGGAGAACAAAAACATTGGAGTCTCACAAGGAAACGATAACAAATAGTATCAAAATGATCTTTTACAAAGAAACTGTATGGATACTATCAGAGCAAACTAACATACCATCAGTCTGGATAGTTATAACTACCTGTCCTTACAATTCCCGGTATATAAACAAAGTAATACAAAAAAAATAAAAACTATGTCGGGAAAGAATCCAACTCCTCTGTAAGAGCTCCAATGAACATCAATGGAATCTAGAAATATACATTGGGCTGACCCGAGCATTATAAGAAAATAACACCCGGATCATTCTGGTAAACCAGCATGAGAAACTTAATTCATTTGAATTATTTGACGTTATAAAATCTTTCAAAATAAAGGTATCTTATAAGATCATGCTGCAAATAAACACAAACAGGTTTATACCTAACTATAACCAAACCATTTCATAAGAAATTCTAGTGATATTATAACAATGTCTAGGGTGAAAAATAGATATATAACATAGCTTGAATGGTTACATTGGTTACATCCAACAACATATTTAAGTATACAGACAAAACCGCAAAGGTGCATTTGCAGAATGGATTTCAATGGAGACCTCCTCAGTATACCGAGACCGATCACCTATGACAAGAATCCCAAACTACCTACCGAGCATCGTATATCTCTAAATAAAATATACTATAAGGTAAACACAACAGGACCATTATCCGAACACTCTTGTGAACAATGTGAACCCAGCATCAACATATCGATGAGCATACTCTAGATATGGGGTTGTTATACTCCACATAGGTTAGCTAAACCCCAGGATCATGCATCCTACTCAGTTTGTAGTCATTTTTCGATGTCGAGGCTATGCTCGGCATCTTTCACATGAGTCTTCATCACTCGAATAGATCAAGAATCCTCAAATGGATTCCAACATCTTAAACAGATCCCTTTCAAGAGATAGAGCACGTATCTTAGTCGTGAAGTGGTTTTCGATAAGTAGAACACTTACCGATCCTGGTCTCTCCAAGACTGAGTTGACGAATTTGATCATATTCAACAATAATGAGGATGATCACATAAGGGAACTAAGTCTCGTATACTTTCCATAAGCTAGCAAACATACAACCACCATCAATGCACACAAAGCACGATCAAGTAACACAAACGACATTTAGTCTCTTTTCTAATTAATTAATCTTTCATTTATCAAACTCTCTTTTGTTAGTAAAACCCTTTTATCTAATAAAAGGCCTTTCATTAATCTAAATTTCCTTGATTAATTAACATTCCTTTATTAATTAAAACTTCCTTTATATACTTTGTAAAATGCTTAATTTTTATTTATAAATGATATATACTTGTAGCTTAGTACTTCACTATTTATTTATACTTCAAAGGTATTCATATACTTATTCCAAATTGTATAAGTATATTCAAATTATTAACAAGATTTTCCTTACTTAAAATGTAAAGAAATAAGTTTAAAGAAATGTTACTAAAACATTGCTACTATAAGCCCCTTCTCTTTTATAAATTAAACATATAAGTTGTTGACCTAAAAAATGGACCAACACCCTGGTTTATTTGAAAGCACCAGCCCTGTTATGACAGAGCAATATCACAGGTGATAAATATCAAGAAAGAATGGTAAAAGAAAGTAGACAGAGAATTTTTGTAGTGGTTCAGCTGTTAACGAAGCCTACGTCCACTTTATAGTTTTATTATAGACCGATTACTGTTATAAGAGATATATGATTACAAGGCATTATTTGTTTCCTAGCTAGATTAAATCTTCAGAGTTGGAATCCACTGGAGAATCATAGTGTATTCCTTTGGAGTTTGTTATGAGAGAGGCAGAGAGTGAAGAATAATTCCAGCAAAGCTTTAGCAACCAGTCCGAGGAAGAAGATCCTTCTTATGTTGCAGGTTGGATGGTATTTATATGGAGCGGAGACCTTCTGGGCTAGGTCTTGTCTTCATCAGCTCATAAGTAAGTAGTAGACGACCTAGGGAGATTTTGGATCACAAAACGAGCTAGATCCATGGGTCACTGGCGACCCATAGACTTGGCTCGTTTTGTGAGCCAACATCTTGGTCTCTTTGTTGTGTTTCTCAGTTATCTTTTTTGAAGGCTGGAGGAGGAGAATGGGTCATTGATGATCCAATCACTTAGGATTTTTATGGAGTCTGGAATTGGAGATGTTTCCATAGCTTTTTATCGTAGTTGTTATGCTTCGATGGCAAACACTATGTGTTTACATTCAACCACTGACTGGACTAAAAGAATGCCGAGCTCTTGGTTTCGCTGATCCCAATCATTGTCTCATCCATATAGCTTGGACCTTGTCGATCCCTTGTCCTAGCTTTTCTGGTTAAGTCCTTAACCATCCTATCTACATAAGGTTTCTGTTTTCTATCGGCTTTTGCTGAGTTAAAAATCCGGATAACATTTGCCTCCAAGAGCACGTCTTCATTATAAATAATGTGTGCTCTAGAAATTATTGCTTTCAATACCCATTTTTGGTTTCCAAGTGATTACATTAGAGCTCTACAAATGCGTTAGCCCAAGTTGTTGGTCGTTTTTCTTTAGTATCGAATGCTACTACTTGTTACAATATATCACATTTCTGCTTGTAGCTTCTGACATGCCTCGGAATGTTGAACGGTCGTAAGCGATCGAGTTCGAAAAGAATATGTGAAGTTGTCTTTTTCTCTTACCTTTCACTTCATTCTTTTTTATTCATTTTTTCTTAAATTTGTGGGTCACTAGCAATCCATGTGGGGATGGGTCGCCAACGACCTAACTGCAAAGAGAAATTAGTATCGCCATATAAGTTAGGTCGGGTCGTTGGCAACCCATGATGGGTCGGGTCGCTTACGACCCGATGACTTAGCAAAATATCTTTCACTTGCTTGCATATTAATTCACGAACCGGCCCAATTGTCTTCAGTTAAGTCAAGTTATCCTTAGCCTTCATGCGATCAATCCTCCGTGCGATTCAGCTCCAAGCTTTCTAAGGCCTTGTTCGATCCAATTCACCGCTTCACTCGCATTCATCCGCCGCTGATTTGATTTAGACTCTTGCCTAGTTTGTATAACCCTAGCCGACCTATCACCTTGTTTTAATTCAAGCCCTAGATTGCTGTTATCTTGTTGCTGACCTACCACTAGATCGCTACCACTTTAAGTCGCCATCGATCTATCCAAAGTTTGTTGAATTCGATTCTTGATTCTTCCTGTGCCTTAGTATCAATTTGAGGTAGGTTTTCCTAGTTGGTTTGCTAATTACTGCCTTCATGTGTTGTTTTGATGACTGGTGTCCATTTGCAACGTTGATTACAAGAAGTTTGAGTTAATTGCGGTATAATGAAGGAAGATTTTAAATCGAGTCTCAAGTTGTTTCCCGAAATGATATTCGAGCTACGGCCCAATGCTTGACACGTTTTGCTATTTTCGTCCATTAGACCAGAATTGACTTGAGTCCAGTTTCATGGCTGTCATTGCTCGTTGCATACATTCACTAGTCGATCCCGATTTTTACAAAGGATTTGAACTTTTTTCGTTCACTTGTTGCAGGTCCGGCGTTCTTGTGAGGAGAAGAGTTTTCCATGTCGCTTCAGATAATGGATCCATTATCGATCATTGATCGAAAACGGTTAAGTACACAAGAAGTAGACACAAAAATGAAAAACGAATTGACACGGGAAGTTCTTTTCTTCTTCCACTGTGGGCGAACTATCTATACGGTATAGAGCGTTTGCGGTGTACCGAGCATCGAGTTTATCTCATATAGATAGCACACTGCATTTGCCCTAGTTCGCACTCGAAATCCATCATGTCGATTACAAGTTAATATCTCTTCAAAATTCAAGTGTGATAGGGGAGACTTATGAATTTAGGATAGATTTACCTGACCTTTTCGTAGAAAGTTCTGTTATATAGAATGAAGCAGCTATCTACACGCCGTAAGTTAAGCAAGCGAAGCTCGATGCTCTCTGAAGCTGAATCATCATCCACCTCGCAAGCCCAGTACAGTTAATTAATTCCGTTTGGGCCCATAATGAACCACACGTCTCCTAACTTCTTAATCCACCTAAAAGAGCTTCATCAGTGGTTTCCGCCGAGGTTCTTCATAATATATGTACACATCATGGGATT
Organism: Allium cepa; assembly: GCA_030765085.1. Taxonomy (NCBI): domain Eukaryota; kingdom Viridiplantae; phylum Streptophyta; class Magnoliopsida; order Asparagales; family Amaryllidaceae; genus Allium; species Allium cepa. Next base: position 519,065,184 of record CM060941.1, read on the forward strand.
CTTGAAGAGGACGTGAGTCTATTGGCGAAAGACGAATTCGCTCATATGCCTCCCAGGGTACACTGCTTGTCATCACACATGTGTCTAAGTGGAGTCGGGCCTCCCTTCAATAATTTTCTGTATGAGATGACCTCGAACTTGGGAATCACCCCATTCTAGCTTCATCTGAATAGCTATGCCATCCTTGCTTGCATGTCCTTTTCATGTGGATGTTCAACCGTGCTCTAAATTTCGATGAACTGCGGTATTTTCTGGCATTCGAGAGGAGAGACGATTGTCCCTCACTACACCAAACAGGCCATTTTGTCACACTTTTTTCGTTTCATTTTATCACGGCTATTATTGTTGAAAATTTGTAATGGTTATTATTGTTACATTGCATTATCACGGTTATTTCCATGACAAAATTTGGGCTTTTCGTAAATAACTCGAACACATTGGGCAGAGTTGTCATTTATGTTCCAATCCTTGCTTCAGATGTTTGTGACGCTTCTGGCTTCCATCTTTCTTCCTTAAATCTAATTAGGTTCCGGCTTCTATCTTTCTTCAGATGTTTGTCACTCTCCGGCGATGTTCGTCACGCTTCTGGCTTCCATCTTTCTTCCTTAAATAACTAGAAGACATTGGGCAGAGTTAGAGTCGTCGCAGCCTTCCTTCGTTGTGAGTCGCCCGCCTATCGCCGTGTATATTTTGGTTTTTAATTAGCTTCTATCTTTCGTTGCGAGTCGCTCGCCTATCGTCAGGTAATAATTTTCGTTTTTAATTTGGTTTTGTATATTTTAAGATTGTTTATTTAGGGTTTTATATGTTTTAAGGGTTTTGTCTTATTAAAGCTTTTGAAAACATTTGGTTTTGTATGACGGACAGTGAGGTCTTTCACTGGCAATTAACAAAAGTTTGACAAGTAAATGTCATTGCATATGTACCGTAACATGGTTTACTTAAAGTAAAATTTGAATTTTAAATCAAAATAAGTGATTTGAATTTAAGCTGAAAGTAAAAAAACATGTGAAATTGACTTTGTAATAGAGTTTGTTTGGTTTACAAGACTTCTATAAGGTTGTCATTTATTTTTTGGTACTTTATGGTGATATGTATATTTGTATATTATATTGTTATTGAACCATATATTTACACAAATTTAATATAGACAAAGTAAATGCCATTGCATATTTTTTAACTGCCATATGGGCTCATTTGTTCTAAACTAAGAATTAGTTTTTTTGGGTTTAATCTCTTATAATGTTGCACTGTTTATTCTTAGTTCTAACTGATCAATTCAGAGTTTAGTTGTTTATAAAAATTTGTTAGCACTAGTTGGCTATTTACATTTTTTTTTGCTTTTTTCTCTAATTAATTCTTGTTCTGTACAAGTTTTAAAGTTAGGGAAAATTTCAAATGTTTTAACGGAGGGTAAGGCTGAAGAGATAACAAGATGAAAATCGATGAATGAAATGATAATGCATTGATTATATTATTCATTTGATTTACTATGAAATTGATCAACAAGCAAAGTACATATATCAAGTGATTTCATAATCAACAATATTAGGTAGCTACTGTATAGTTTACTTCATGAGATGCATTCATGTATGGCTATTGTACATACTCTCAAATTCGTATGAAGTTTTAGTCAATGATTAGTAGCAAGTTCAACAATTTGTAAGGTTCTGCATGACTTTATACTTTTTGTAACAAATTTTTGTTAAGAGTGTTCCTATAACCTATGATATTCAGCTGAGGTCCAAAATGTCGCATTTCGATTGCTATTCAAATTGCATAATAATATGAGAATTAACATTATTTGAACTTTGTGGCTTAAATACACTTCCAACAACATTATCTGCTTAACTTTATGAAAATGTAAGTAACTAATTAATTTCCAAAAAGTTTATTTCCAAGCTGTCTTATTAGTACAAAAGCGTTTATGTTGTTTTGACAGTTCTTTTTTTATAGTTGTTCAACTTTATTATTGTTCACATGCTAACATTTAAACCGATAATATGTACAAAAATAGGGGAACTCCAAAGGAATAAGTGTGAATGTACTAAATTTGATTACAACTTCCGTGAAAGCCTTGTCTTTTCCATAGTTTAAGATACGAATAACTGTGAATGTACTAAATTTATGTATTTTATTCTTGAATGATAAAATTGAGTTGACAATTAAATTATGGCAATGAAAGTCGTAATATGGTACCGCCGTAAATGAGTTTATGTATAAGCAGTGAAATTTACATCTCTCCTAATTATTATTGGACTATTACATGTTGTTTTGATTTAATTAGTTTATGTCGGTTTGTTTTAGTTGTTAACCCTGTTTGACATTAGCTTTTTCTGTCTTATGTATGTTAAACAATCCATTTAATTTTTAGGCGTGGTAGTTTATGTGTACAAATGCCTACCTGCTTTTTTTTAAAAATCTACTAGTTTTTCCCCTATCTCCTCTGTTCCACTTAATACAGACAGTGGTGTAACATTGACTATTCGTACTGTTATAAAATGGATATTATGAAATAGTTTTTAACATATTGCTATATATTAGTTATTAATATTTTGGATTTCCTTGGACAATTTGTGGATATAGTGGTTGGTGTTATATAATTTATTGCATTATCGGTTTAAACTTAAGTACATGCTAGTGGAGATTTTGTCTAATCTTTAGTAATGTTACATATTATTGAATATATAAGCCTCTTAAGCTGTTATTGGATATGTTAGTGGCTATATAAAAACCGCACTTGGTTGAACTTGAAAGATGACGTTTGCCTGTAGGCTAAAAGAGAAAAAATTTACATGTAAGCCACACTTGTCAATAACTTAATTTGTTTTTCTGATTCAAACAAGATTACAAGGTATATAAGTGAGCATGTCAGTGATGATGGGAAGTGAGTTTACAAACAAAATAAAAGTGAGAAATGAATGGATGATCCAACATTAAAGGAAAACCAACATCAATGCCTACTCCCAAAAAAAAGGTGTACAGTTCCATTTTGTGTCCCTCCATCTTCAGAAAAAACCATAGTTGGTGTGTAGATTGAAATGCTTCGTTCATGAGCAAGCCACATATGGTTGATAAGATAGTAGAGAGAAACATTGAGAGCCCGATATCATGGAGGAAAATGATATGCCCTGTCAAAACGCAATCAGTAAGTTATGTCATATACAAGACTGCAGGAAAGCATTAACAAGAATGCTATTAGTTTATTAGTGGAAAACAACCCACATGACTTGCAAGTACTAAAGTCATGAATAACTAGCATTTGATATCATAATGCTCAAGTCCTTTTTTGGCTTATAGAATCAGTGGACCCTCTAAAGTTGTTGCACTTCAGCAAATGTGTAGATATACATAGCTTATGATACTCCTCTAAGGATAAGAAGAGCAATTGTCAATTTATAGATTTAATTCTCTATTGGAAATTTCTTCATATATGCGACTAACATTTAAACTAAGTCAAGTATAGGATCTAGCAGTGATAACTCGCTTTTGCTCATGAAAACGTGAAATAGCTCGCTTAAAAATGTTAATTAAAAGGTACGTTTTTACGTTATTACGAGATATACGTGATATTATCTTGTTTCTCCACGTTTCGGGATGCCTCTTCGAAGATGTATATTTTATAATTATATTGTTTTTTCATTTTATCAAAACGTTCGCGTACACAGGAGATTCTGCCAAAATTTTCCAAAAAATCCAACACTAAGAATATTTTCACAAATTTTTATCATATACGATTTTATGAATATTGAAAATCTTTTAAATTGAATCTTTTTAAATTGTAGCATACAATAAGAATATTAAGCGCAATCTAAAATGTACCAGAATCAGAAATGAGACCTCTATATGAGATTAGGGACAACATAAATAGTTAAGTGTTGGGCATTATAGGCCAAAATCTTGAAACATTATGTCTTCGACCAACCGTAAGTTGTTCATGCATTGTTTTATTTATATTAGCATGTTGTTTAATGCTTCGTTTATGTATTAATGTTGTATTTACATAAAATTGTAGGAACAAATAAATTTTCTTGCAAATGTCGAAGCCTACATCGAGAGAGTGGATTAGAATTCGGCATAGGAATACCAATGAATATATACAAGGAGTTTGATATTTTATGGAATTCGCGAAGAGTCATTCACCACCGGACTTTGGACTATGCAGCCGTCCTTGTATAAAGTGTAGGAATTCAAAAAAGCTGGCTTTTAAATTAGTAGAAAAACACATGATCGTTCATGGTATGGATCCAACATACGACGAATGGTTTTTCCATGGCGAGAGAAGCGACAATGATGTGGTGGTCAATACTACGCGACATAATACCTATGAGGCTTACAACTCTAATCAATTTCAAGAACAGAACCATGTAGGAGATGCGCTTGAAGACCTTGTTGATGATGCATATAGAGTATATGGTAGCGTTGAAGGCGTCGGTGATGGTAACCATTGGAAAAAGTATCAGGAATACAAAAGAAAAGAAAATGAAAAATTATACACTTCTTGTGAAGATGGTCTTACAACATTAAGTGTCATTATAGAGCTTCACAATTTAAAAAAAGATTTTAACTGGTCAGGAAACAGTATGACCGAGTTGTTGATACGATTGAAGCATTGACTTCCAAAGGAAAATACAGTACCGGAGAAGTACTCGACAATGAAACAAATGTTAAAGGATTTGGGAATGAAAGTAGAGTGTATACATGCTTGTGAAAATGATTATATATTGTTTTGGAAGGAATACAATGATGCGTTGGAATGTCCACGTTGTCATACGTCCAGATTTAAAGTTAAAAATCAAGAGGAAGTGGTAAAAATGACAAAACAACCTCGAAAAGTTTTGAAATATTTTCCAATAACTCCGAGATTAACAAGGTTGTATACTATACCATGGATAGCTCGAAAGATGTTATGGCATAGTGAAGAAAAACCTTGTTGGAATTCCATGCATCATCCTATTGACTCAACCGAATTGAGATCGTTGAAGAACAAGTGGCCAGAGTTTGGTAAAAATGGGCGAAATGTTTGGCTTGGTATTGCTCCTGACGGGTTTAACCCTAGTGCAACACAATCAAGTAATTATAGTTGCTGGCCTGTGTATACAGTTCCTTATAACTTACCCCCTTCATTAAGTATGAAGTCGGAGTTTCAAATGTTATGCTTGTTAATTCCTAGACCAAGAGCACCTAGTAAAGATATTGATGTGTAGTTGGAACCCCTTGTCGATGAATTGAAGCAGCTATGGACAGAGGGAGTGCCTGCATTTGATATGGATAAGGAAGAGAATTTCACTTTGAGAGCAATGCTATTATGGGGAATTCATGATCTACCTGCATTTGGAAATTTATCTGGTTGTGTAACACATGGTTACAAAACATGTCCTGTTTGTGCTGTGGAGATTGAATCAGAACGCATTGGAAATAAGATTGTTTATACGAAGTATAGAAGATTTTTAAAGAATGGTCATCCATATAGGGCATTGAAACATGGATGGTATAAGAATATAGAGGATAAGGAACCTCCAACATGATTGACGGGATCAACTCTTTTAGAAAAGCTTGCTCATATCAAATATGTACCCTGTAAAATAACAAAAAACAAAAAACGCATAGTAGATGATATCGACCTTGACGATGAACGTTTTGTAAACGAAAATAGCGATGATGAAAGACCAGCATGGTATAAGAAGTCGATTCTTTTTGGCTTAGAGTATTGGAGTAGTCATAGAGTGCGACATACTACTGACGTGACGCACACTGAGAAGAATGTATTGGAGCATTTCATTAACTTGCTGTTTGATAGATATAAACAATCTTCCAAATTTTCATTTGATAAAACATACATGATGCAATGTTGTCAAGTTCTAAAAGTTGCAAAACTTCCATCATGCTTGGGGACTAAGTTAAGCAACTTAGTAAATATTCAACCACCCAGTTTGAATATTAGAAAGTCATATGAATATCATGTTATTATCCAGTATTTTTTGCCTATCACGGTTCAACATGCTTATCTAAATTGTCGTGACTTAAGACGTGCGATAGTACAAGTATGCTTGTACTTCAATATTATTTGTTCGAAGGTTTTAATTCGAGAGCATGTCCAAGCTGCCAAAGATATGATTGCCGAGGCATTATGCGTGTTGGTGCATTATTTTCCCTCTCAATTTTTTGACATAAGCATACATCTAATGGTGCATTTAGCTGATCAGGCACTATTATGTGGACCAGTTAGTTATACATGATGTATCCATTTGAAAGGTGCAACATTTTTTAAATATAATTATCACATGATTCTTTTTCAATAGTAATGTAAATGATGTATTTTTATATTAGAGCTATGAAGGAATGCAAAGACATACCAAGCAATAAACGCTACGTGGAGGGATCAATTTCCAAAGCATATCTTGTTTCAGAATCCGTTAAATATGTCATGGAATATATGCCAAATACACGTACTGGTAATCATAGCTCTAAACAAGCACCATTTTTAGATGAGAACGGAGATGACATTTATGAACGTTCCATCATTGTGGGTAAAACTATCAAGTTATCTGGCATACAATGTACTCAAATTCAAAGGTGGATACTTTTTAGGATGGAAATTCCAGACCAAGATGATTATTATAGGTTTGCATTTTTTTCTACACGCTATAAGATGTGACTTTAATATTTACTTACGGCACCATATATTGGTTTGTAGCGAATACCGATCATCGTTAGAAGATGCTCAATGAAGTAGAAAGAAGCTCCATGCAAGGACAGAAGTAGTAGTGCAAACTGAATTCATTGAGTGGTTGTACAAGAAGGTTTGTTAAATTCCACAAAGATCATAATTTGATAATCAAGTTAACATTATTTAACTTAATTAAATTATTTTAATAGTTAATGGAAGAAAAATGCATGGATTCATTGTTATGGTATTACGTCAGTGGACCAGCGTGGGAAGCCAAAACTCATCTTAAGTATAGAATAAATGGTTATGTATTTTCTCCGCAGCGCTATGATGACACCCTTTTAACGCAAGATAGCGGTGTTTGTATGGATGCAATAACAACATTTGTTGCAAGTGCGAAAGATTTGAATCCTACAGATGATGACACCACTTGGTATGTATTATCAAGGAAATCATTGAAGTTGATTATTATGAATTTTCACATGTAGTATTCTATTGTGAGTGGGTCAATATTGCTGATAAAATGCATGGTTGTAAGATTTGTCCGGACTCTAATTTGTTGATGGTGAATCTAAAAAACTTAAAAGCAGCGAGGAGAGTATGATGAGCCTGCAATTCTTGCATCAGAAGAAAGTCAAGTTTTTAACATACCAGACATACAAAATCTCGATTGGTCCATTATACGACGTTCACCTAAACGCTTGACTGATAGCATGGATGATTACGAGATGCTAACAAACTTCCAGTCAGTTTTAAAGGAGCAATCTAACTTAACAACGTTTTTGAAATGTATTGAGTCCAAATAGATGAGCTTGATTGAAGTAGTAGTTGCTTGTTTTGTAACTTTATCAGTATTCTTAGTCATTATTTGACATTTATCATGTTGCCATAGATCAGAAATTTCAACAAATTTAAAATATAAAGGCATTTCTTTCTTCCTTGTATACTCATTTGTTATCATTCATTAAATCTTCACATGGCATATAAAACCATCCTTCTAAATGCAGCAGAGATAGTATATTTCAATGCAAATGCAGGTGACATGCAAGTATCTGTGAGCTTTTAAAATGCATGAAGCTTTCAATTCATATGAATTGAGATGTAAAAATTCAAAATTAATGAATATGAACAGAAAGCATGGCAGACTTTTGGAAATATGTGAGTTTTAAGTGGCAGTTTTAAAATGTATATAGTTCTTTATATAATTTTATGGCATTATATTTTGTAGATAGGTTGTTATATCTCTTGCATTATATTTTGGCAGTATGTCGGCTAGTTGCAGTAGACATACAGAAAGTAAAGAAGAAGAAGTTCCTCCTCCCCCACCAAATAAAAAGTACTAGATAATTGTTAAGATGGATGGTGCTAAAGGCGATGATGCAACAAAGTGGAGTTCCCGTTGTGGCACTCCAATTCGAAGGCATATTCCCATTAGCTATGATGATTGGAGGAAAGTTGATGGGTTTTTCAGGGATAATTTATGGAAAGCACTCATAGTATTTGAATTTACAATTTTTACAAGAGAGATTTTTTTGTGCATATTTGAAGTACAAAATCATAATTAGAACATTTATTTTACCTTTCTAAAGAAGGAGTTTGATTTGAATATAAACCCCGATTTAGCTCGACCTATTTTAGAGAAGGCGTTTTCACAGTACTTCAGAACAGCAAAAGCGAAATGGAGAAAACTATATCTTAAAACAAAAGAAGGAGAGTTATTGCCTAGGCGTCTTGCGATTGATAACCAACCCGAAGACATTGATAAAGTTTAGTAGGAGGGGTTCATCGACATTGAGTATGCTGATAAGAAGAAAAAACAATGCAAGACGAATGCTGATAATAAAAGAAAGAACACCATAAATCATACATTGGGAAGAAAACCTTATCGTAGACTATGTGAAGAATTGGTACGTAGTAAGTCTTTTACAACTAATCGCGATAGTATTGTATAATTGTTTAATATATTTACATTTATTTATGTAGGAAACTGATAATCCCGAACATAAAATTACACAAGCAAAGGCATGGAAAGTGGCACACACAAGTAAAAAAATCGGAGAGATGCTTCCTTGCGCCGTTGAAAAATATGTAAGCCTTTGATTTATAGCTTTGATTTATAGTTGAGCTTGTATTAACACTGAATTGATTGTTTGAAAAATTAAATGCCCACTTTTCCTCCTCAATTTCTATCTCTGTTTCCAAGAATCGAAGCATTACTGTTATGTATTACTAAATTTTTTGAAATCTATACTTGCAACTTTGTTCTCCCCACCCTGCACAATTTTCATCATTTTATTCTACATTTTCAAAAAAAAAATTAATACAAAAACAAGACACTGTTCCCCGTGCAGTGTACATTGCCCCTCCCCCACCCCCCTCCAAAACCCTCTCTATTTTGCTTGCATATGCCTCTCCAAGTCTCCATACAACTACAGCTCTCACCTGAAACATCTTCTGCCGACAATACTCCAACTTCCAGCCACTTCTTTAAACAATTTGCCCCGACTACAATACATACAAACTGACCACCACTTCTTGCTTATTCGTCTTGCTTCCTTACCACATACTTACTGCACAGTGCACTTCAAATCCATCTTCTACAAACTACCATACACCCACCTCTGACCAACATCCTCTCTTCTACCTGACAGTTCTACATCACCATTGGTAACTACTCCTCATTTCCTATAACCTGACTGTGCAACTACACCACACTTCGACACTACACCACATCAAACCACTATTTCACACAAACATTGCCACTATTGCAACATATCTCCACCTCTACTCCGACCAACCTTTCAATCAAACTCCTGCTAACACCATTGCAAACTGCTACAGCTCAAGTTGCCAATTGCTTTCATCTCTTAACACCCCTGCTGCACATTACCACCCGCTGCGCACAACTGCCTAGTCGCCTACTACTGCAGTAACCCTAAACCAATTGCAACTACCACTTCTCCACAAAAATATAAAAAGGCTACCATCTTCAATTCAGCAATCTTGCAAATCTGTGACAATCTTATGCACATTTCTGTGCACTGCCTTCATTCTTCTACCCATAAAAGTTCACAACCATTTACACAAAACTGCCATCCTCCAAAATCGGATCGAAACTTCAACAGCCTCTACATTACAACTGCCAGCTTGCTGTCTACCTGCCTTTGTCCTTCAATAGCCATGTTTCCTTCACCCACCCTTCATACAAACTGATTCACCATTACAAACTACATCATAGATACTACAAGTTCTACCACAACATCCCTCCGTGTAATAAAGAAAAAGAGCCGTGTAAGAAATAACGAGAAAAAACGGAAGATGTAGATACGACGACCAACAGCACTGCCCCGTTCCTACAGCATAAATGATCCCCTACTACAAAGCTTAGATGTCCATGCATTTCTGTACTTTATTTTCCGTCTTTTTAGCAATTCTCCTTTGTATATAGTAGTTTTAGCACTTTTGTCATCTTTACTTCAATCAAAATATCTTCTTATGACCAAAATTTTGGATTTCGTTGTGTTTTTAATCCAATTCGATTTTGCATACAAACTTTCAATCCACTTAGTTCAGTACCCGAATATTTCATTCGGCCTATACCATTTCTTCAGTTACTAGTAGATTCTGTTTGTTGTTCTCTTTATACATTCACAGTGTACCTGACTTATATTACTTTCCTTACTTGGAACTGCTTCCTGTAAACATCTGATAAATTGCTTGAACAAATGGGTATTGTTTTATACTCTATGATTAAAAGAACGATGTTCTGTGAGTATTTCAAATTTGTACATTTATTTCAATCCATAAATTTATGCAATCTCAAGAAGTACATATTCTATACATGCTGCCATTTGAGTTTAAGCAATATAACATGTACAGGAAGTTGTTTTTTTTTCTCTGCACACATTCACTACAAAGTAAAATGCAGCAACCCAATTCCCTAACAACAGCAACGCTTAAACAACAGATTGTTTGTATTATTCCAACGCTTATGTTATTTATGCTTTTGTATACTTAAAATTTTCAATCTAGGATTATTTTCTTTAGTAGTTTATATTGACTGGCTTTAGTAGCATTTTGTTACATTGGATATAGTTCGCTTTTCACATGCAAGCAATAGTATACAATCAAATGTACATGTAATTTATGAATATGATTACAAATGAAAATTGACATCTGCTAATTTCAGTTTCAGTTTCAATTATATATTTAACCTCTGTTATGTAATTTTACGTCTTTACAAAATTATGAATTGTGTAGGCATTGATAGAAGCAGCCGAAGAAAGACAAAAATCGGAAGCTAGTGTTAATGGAGAAGATGGAATAAGAAGTTTAGAAGATTTTGGAAAGGATCCCGTTGCCGAAGCTTTTTGGGATGATAAAAAGCGAAGCAATTGCCAAGCTATTATCTCTACGTCTAATGTAAAGCAAGTAAAACTCTCTCAAGCTTCAGAAGCCATTACCAATTACAAAGAGAATGCAAATCAACAATGGAAAACAGAAATGCATGAAGAGATGAAAACAATGAGTTTAACTATAAATGATATGAGACAATGTATAAAGATGCTTGTTAATCATATTGGAGGAAATGTGCCGACACCAAGAGGAGAAGCTGCTTCTAATACAGAGCAAAATCTCAATAGTCTTGGAGATAGCTTAGGTGCTCCACTAAATGGAATAATGGGATCTTCTATGAGAGAGAAACAACCAGTAACGCTATTGTCAGTAGATTTAATGGAAGTAGCAAAAGGACATATTAGGACGCAAAAGATATGTCATGGTCGAAAGGTGGTTGAAGGAGAGCAAGTTGTTTTGGTGGAGAATGTTTACGATCCAGAAGCTTCAATTTATGAAGCACCACAAAATGGCCATTACACACTATCCGAATTAGTTGAAGGGGGTTTTGTGATTTGGCCCGAGTATCGTTTGCGTTATTAGCAAGTTACTGAACACTATGTAGTTATATTCTGAAACTGTGTTTTAAAGTTTGTTATATATACTATGCTTCTATGCTATAATTTGTGGTGTTGGTATGAAGTATCCTTTGTGGTGTTTGCATGAAACATAAATGTTTGGTGTTGCTCTAATTATTGATCGTATGTTTTCTTAATGTTAATACTATATATTTTTTGTATAAATTATTTGTAGCTGTAATAAAATGTTGGTGCTATATAGTTTGTTTGATACTGTTTTAGTTATCATGGTTATAAGTGTTAGAAAATAACCTTTCGTAATGGTTATAACTGTGACATAATTTGCATTTGTTAGGGTTATAAGTGTTAGAGTTTCCTTTTTGGTAATGGTTATAAATGTTAGAAACTATTGTTCTATCACGGTTATAAGTGTGATACTATCTAAATTTCCCATGGTTATAAGCGTTAGTAATAACCATTTTATCACGATTATAACCGTGAGTAAATACTGTTCTGTCATGGTTATAAGTGTGATAATATCTAAATTTCTAACGGTTATAAGCGTGAGAAATTACTATTTTTATCACGGTTATAACCGTGAGCAAAAGTGTGACTGAATTTGCCCACGGTACCTATTTTCACGATTATAACCGTAACAAATTAGTTTTGTCACACTTATAACCGTGAGGAAATTGCCTTTCTAGTGTTGTGCCTCTTTGATTATAATTGAGGCCCAGAGGAATCGAAAGATCGTCTTACGCCTACAAAGCAACTTATCGTAGTTCAAGACACGTTACTTTTTTCTTAGATGCCTCGAGGAGTTCAACCGTCGATGGACGACAGGGGGTTAGCTTCTCTTTCCCATTCGTTGAGTCCCGAAGCATTGATATGGAGTTTTTAACTAATTATACGTCTCTTGCAGTTATCCCAAGGACAAATAGAGATGTGACTCTCGATGAAGTTTTCCAAATAATAAAGGTTATCGATGCCGAGGAGAGGTGCGTTAAAGTTCTACTAACCAATGAGAAGTTGCATCGATATGGACTATTAGCTCCGTGTAGATCCGCCGTTCAGATTAAAACTCCCTCTCCTGGTTAATCTAGGGTTCTCATAAGGTCCACTTCTTCCTCCCATGGTTCAAAGGAGGGTCAAGAGAGAGATAACCCGTCCGGGGGATCACCCGGTAAGGCCCATGAGGAGGAAGAAGCTTCTACGACTGGACTAAGCGGTTCAGTTGGAATGCCTCCAATCTCGGAGGAATTAGAAGATGAGTTCATGCATAAAGAAGGCAAAGCCTTGATAGACTCAGAAAATGAAGAAGGAGAGTTCGAGAGTATTAGCGATGAGTTTACAGCTAGTAATTACTTCTCGTCAGAATCTGAGGGCAAAGACTTAGAGTCTTGTGATGAGACTCCAGGAATGAGTCCTGATCTCCCGAGTCTACCTCCTTTCGATGAAAATGGCAAAGGAAAAGTCTCAAAACTGGAAGACATAAAGATTCTTTGAGTAAGGACTTCGGAGCAGGGTTTGGAGATTTCAGCGATGTTTTCGTCAACTTCGACGAGCTCATGAAAGGGGACTTCAAATTTGACGCGACGCCTTTCTACTCGGGCAATCTAGTGCCAACAGTTAGCTTAGTCTTGCTTACAGCAATCGAAGTCAGTCTGATCCCACCAATGACAACTGCTTGTCCTGGTTTGTGACTACGTCTTAGGCCCATATTAGGAGTACACAACAGGTTGCATTAGGATTAGACTTATTTCCATTCTCTATTCCTCCATATATTTGCTTAGCTTATGTTATGCTTTTGAAATCTTTTATGTATGCCTTATTCTAGGTATGAAGAGTGGATGAGGCTTTTATGACGACTTCAAAGATTACACTGATTCTTAGCAGTACCCCAAATGCTGCTCTAACCGCCATCAAGTTCGAGGGATGGAGGATGAATACAGGCGGGGGGAAGAACTTGAAGCTGAAACCCGTCGCCAGGAAGAGAGAGATCAATCTTGTTCATATAAAAGCGGTTATGAGAAAAGAAGAACTCTTGAGGAAAGAGATGAACCGTCAAAGAAGTCGAAGTTTGATTACCACCCCCATCCTTTAGAGCTTGCTTCGAAACACTCTTCCACTTCATAAGAAATTCTCATCACTTCTGCCTCGATTATACCCCCCAACTCATATTTCATCCTCTTCCCTTAATACTGCTACTCTACTGCTTCTCACCCCCACCGGAGCCTGCCTATGTTCTCCCTTCGGGTCCTCCTAAGCTTGAGGCAGAGCTTCTAGGTTGGTTCTTAAATGGGGTTAACTTTGACCTGGATCTCCACCTTGTTCGCATGGATTCTTTCATGCCTCATCTCTAAGCTATATAAAACGACCTAGAACAGGTCGAGAGATGGGAGAAGATCTGCAAATAGCCGGCTGATACAAAAAGAAATAACAATCAGGAGATCCTTTCCTCCGAATTCGAGAAATATGATTTCGAGAAGGCGTTGTTTGATTGGGATGCTAAGATCAAACAGGATAAGGAGGCGGTGCTTCATGAAAGTAGGAGAACCATCGGCCTGATGAAGGAGTTGAAGGAGGGCATGAAAAAGTCGAGATTGTCTGGAGGGACGAGATTAAAAAGACTCAGAGGAGGAAAAGCTAAAACAAGAAGTGGTCGCTTGCAACGCTATCATTGAAGCTCAAAGGAAAACTATCGCCGACCACGATCTAATTGTCAAGGGGCACAAAAAAATGATATCTTCCAAGTCGAGACCATCGCCAAGCTACAGGCTTAGGTCACGTAGCATAGCGCCAACAAGATTGCCGCTGAAGTTGAGAAGGCTGCGAGGTAGGCCGATTACTTGGTTCTCCAACATGCCTTCGATAGGAAGATGGAGAAGTTGGATGTGACAATTCTAAATTTTTATGTTAACTCTTTGTTGCATCGGGGAAGCCTCACTTATCTTGGCCCGAAGTATCCATACACTCTTGCCCTTAGTTGGGAGGAAATCTTATCTTGCTTTGCTAAGAGGTGCGACGTTCATCCAGATCAAGAGTTGCGAGCCGCTTACCTTAATGATGAATCCAAGAAAGCTCTATTTAAGGGCCAAGAGATCCTCCAAGTTGGATGGGAGAAGGAGGCCACCGATGTTGCTTTGATGACTGCCACCGATGTGCTTACCAGGCCTTCCACCTCCGGCGTGGGCGAACCATCAGAGCAGCTCCACGACCAACCAACGAGTTCAGGACTTGACATTGTTCCTCATGTGGTGGAGCTGTCAAAAGAAGGCGACGGTGGTGAGTTCAAGGTCGCCGTTCACGATCGTTACTCTGGTGCAGGTAACGTCCATGCTTCTCCCGAATTTGGGCATCTCCATCTTATGCCACAAGGGCAAGAGGAGTTTAATGCTTTCTTTTTTGATCTTATAGGTCTATCCACTTTTCCTGTTGACGCGCCAGCTCCTTCGGCGTCCGTTCCTGCTGCCATTTTCACATTTTTTGCAATTGTTTCCATTCTTTCCCCATTTCCTACATCCGCATCTAGTTCGTAGCCGGGGCCAGAACCCAAGAAGATAGCTGGGCTCCATGGCCTGGACGACCCTTCGGCGTCTTTAGAAGGTGATATAACTACAGCAGAGGCTAAGGAGCAGGAAATGCAAATGAAGCAGCCACAGAAGACTTAGCATGATTTGGTTGCCATCAAGAAGGAAAGGGTAGAGGCAGCCAAAGCTTTGAAGAGCTCCTAGAAGTCAAGAAAGCGTAAGGGAAATGGGGCTTTTCTGAAAAACATTTGGAGGATGAAGTGGAGATTGCCACCGAAGTGCACGTTGAAATTACTGGCAGCGACACCTCTCCTGAAAAGAAGCAAAAACTACTAACCAGAGGTGGAAAGGAAAGCGGTGGCAAGAAGCGTTGAGCAGCTGGTGTAGGATCGTTTTCACCATGGGGGGAGGAGGGGAGTGAATAGGGTGATACTCGTAATAAAAAAATTAATGCGAAAATAAAAAACAATTACAGATAATAATGTAGAAGAGATCATACACAAATTTATCCATCTTCGGCAAAACCCTACCCACGTGCTACCCCCATGGTTTCTACTAAAAATCAAGTAGTCAGACGCTTACACATGTAAACGTGCGACACCCGCTAACGACTAACCTAACTCTACGCTCAAAACCTTGCCACAACTCATCCACTAAATTGCGAATTCTCGAACTACACCACCGTAGTTCATAACCTAGTCACACGACTAGAGTTACAAATTTAAAAAGAAATTACAAACTAAAACAAAAACAAAAAAAATATAATTACGATATTTGAAACCTAAATAAAAAATGACTGACCCAAAATTAAAAGATAAAAATTGGACGCACTTTTTTTTTTTCGTGGACGCCTCTTTTGCTTTGCAAAATCAATGTCCGCCTCCTTTTTCCATTGATCGCGAATACTAGGGCTTAGTAATTGAATTGAAGCGTCGCTTGTTATAAGATCAACTGCAATGGCTATTGCATTGATTGGCTTCGTCAATCGTTCTCTGCCTTTGGCTTCCCTCGGCTGCTTCAATTTCTCAAGTTCAACTGAATATAATTTGATATGTGAATTTTTCTTTTATTTTTGTGTTTGATATGCTTGAACTCGACTTTCTACCGATGATGATATGGGGATTTATATAGGGAATGAAACCATAAATTATCGTTCGTTTCTCTATTTGAATTCTTCAAATAATTTTGTTCGGCCATTCGTTTTTGCTTGAATGCTTATGATGTATTATGACTATTTCAATTCGTACGTTGGTTGAATTTCTTTGAGTCAGTTCCACTATTTGCTCCTTTGATTTTGGCATTTGATTTTTTGACTTTGAGATAAAAATTGACTTCGACTTGTTCAACTCCTTTCTGCTATGACTTGTTTATCGCACTGGTATACATACGAATTTGAGATGTTTTCGAGTATGTTTGATCCTTGTTGATTATTATCTCGATCTACTGGTTTGAATTGCTACTGGGCTTGGTTCCTTATGCTTTTTGGTTTATGCTCCATTGTTTTCTTATGCACTTGTATTCATGGTTGCATTCATTTTTGTGTGTTCATGCTGAAAGTTTTGCATTGCTTCAGTTACCATTTTGAGATGCTTGCTTATTCACTACCTGCATTTATATGTATATATTCTATGAGTTACTTGCTATATTCAAGTCTGGTTTGTGTGGTTCCTTTGTGTTGAGGCAGTTTCATTGATCTGGTGCACTTGAATATACGGTTCTTGTGCTTCACTTTGCTATATCCATTTAGTTCACCGCTTTGTTTTAACTGCACAAGCTAGGTCTTGTTTTCACTTGAACATTTAGTTTTCATTCAAAGTTTTGTTGCCTTGTACATATTGCAGTCTGGACTTGTAGGGTCATTGTTTTCAACATGAAACTTTGTTACTTTGACTGCATATATATATTTTGAATATATTTCCTGGTTGACAACTTCAAAACTGCTGCTGTTAATAACTGGACTTGGTAGCGTTGCATTCCACTCTGTTGCATGTGTATATACATGTTGCTTCGCTGTTTTGAAACATTTAAACTGTATATATTTGTCACTACATATAAACTTGTACATGTGTAGAGCTACTATCCTGTTTCATATGAATGTAGTCTTCATTGGTCTTATGTACACTTCATTCTTGTCTTATATGGCTCTGTTGTCACCTCTGTTGCATTGTGTTGATTGAAGCTTCATTTGCATTTAAGTTGATTTTGTGGACAATGCCAAACTTGTATATATGAATTTTATTGTAACTTGGTTGGTCATTAAAACTTGATGAAGTTGATTTGTCTGAAGCCTTTTGGTTGTACATGTTCAAGCTTATTGTGGTCGAGACTTGAACTGTATTGTAGTTGCATGCTCCATTTGTAGCTGAGTCTTGTATATGCCTGAATGCATTTGAAACTTGATTTTTGTTTGGTTCTGGTCTTTGGTTCATGTTTTATTTCATGTATGCTTTCGTGTGAACCTTTGAATGTTGAGGCTGTGTTGCTTGCCACCATGATGTCTGGTGTTTCTGTCCTCTGTTTCATGTGTACCACCTGTTCCTGTAGTTTTAACATGTAAGCGTATATCGGTATGCATGGCCTTGTGACATGTACAGTGATACACCGTGCATGTTGCAAGCCGTTAGTGTAAAATGAATTCAAAAGAAAATTGATGACAAACAACCCAAATAACCGAGGCAAATAACAATTTCAAAACACACACTTCATTTTGAACTACAAAATATTTCTTTTTTAATTTTACCACGTTAGTGCTTATTTTGCAGATAATTCAGAAGCTGGATAATAATTGGAATAGAGTTGAAGATAAAAGTATGAGTGTTGAGTAAGTATTTAGTGAGGAGTGATATGTAAATTGAATTTTGTGTTGTAATCAAGATTGTAATGTAATTGAAAATATTTATATATGTAGTGAGGGCTCAAATTTATACTATTCAAATTTGTAATAAAACATTTGTTTGAATAAAATATTTGTTTGAATTGAAATTCCTGTTATTTATTTTATCCAACAAATATTTATTTAAATATGTGAAAAAATAGTACAGTAACAAATACATTTAACAGAATATATATATATATATATATATGTTTATTATCATCAAACAAAAATCATATACTAGCATATTCTACAATATGCCCCTTATGATGATGGCAAAAATATATTAAGATTTTGACTCTATTAAATGTGTTTGATCTTAATGAATTCTAATAGTTTCCCCTATAACAAAGCGCCCCCTTCACATATGCATGAAAAATATGCAAATAGATGAGAATATTCAAAATAAAACATTTGAATTTATTTGCCAAAATCTTAACTTCTCTCCCCCCCTGTTGTTATCAGCAAAAGAGTAATAGTGTTAGAAAAATAGAAATAAAATGATAGACATTAATACAATATTAATACTTAATCAAGTATAAATATTAAATTTCAATAAGAAATCAAACAAAAATCATAAGTAGTCTGTTAGGCGCATATTCCACTTTAGAGTGATAGGGGTGTTGAAGGTATATAAAACCATATAGTTGTATCTATTTGTGGTATAGTTATGATAGAAATTTGAATACTTACTAACCATGCATAACCATTAGGACTTTCAAATGAGATTAATAGTATTTCCAATTTAAAAAAAAAATGAATTTCAAGTATCTTCTAACCACGCATAACCGCGAGGACTTTTAAATGGGATTAGAATCAACTCGCCTATTTAATAATCATTTTTGATACGTGTTCCATGCATGTATAATTCAGAGGACTTTTAAATGAGCATGAAAACACATAATCAAAGATTCCAAGCAGTTCACCCATGCATAACCGTGGAGACTTTTAAATGAGATTGAATACTCTGGATGTTTTTGTTGCTAATTAAATTAAAAAATAATTAATTTCCCATTTAAAATAACATAATTTGACATACTATATTGGATTTTGATGAGTGATGGTCGTTAGAAATATGATAGAAATAGAGATGGTCATGGAATTTTTACCAATCAAAGTTATTACATTTTTTAAAAGAAATTTACTACATATACTATCTCAAGTTATAATGTTTGATTAATATTAGCACTCATCACATTTTTTTAGACATTATTTTCCTTTTCAATAATCTAAAGGGAGTCAGATTAGTTAATGTAGCCATTTAAGATTAAATTTAAAAATAAATATAAAATCAAATTTCTAAAATGCCTAAGATGAGATGAAGTCAACAAAAACTATTTTCTAAAAGGGGTTTTGTAAAAATATCTGCCAATTAAAAATCAGTTAAAATGAAAATTATGCAGATATTTTATTTGGAAATATGATGCAACTTATGAATGTCCCTACATAAAACACATTCCACTAGTAATTTTTCTATCAACTGAACTGCCAGCAGAATCTGCATCTGAATATCCCTTTAACTCACAGTTATCATAAATTGGATATCACAGACCAAATCGAGGAGTGTGCAACAAATACCTTAAAATCATTTTACAGCTTTTAAAATGTGATTCCTTAAGGATTTGATTGAAAATATGCACATTAACAACTAGTGAACATAGCGTCAGATCTAAAAGTTGTAAGATAATCAAATATATCCATGTGTATCTAGAGTAATCATCAACCAATATGAAACATCTCTTACCACCTAAACTTACAATATAGTTTGTCCAAACAAATCTATATGAACTAGTTCAAGGATGAAAAGATGATTAGTTAACATTTTTGCATAAGTCAAAATCAAAATCAACCTTCATTTCCTTATCGCATAACTGGCTAATTTACATCAGATTATGGTGCAGATTTTCAATATTTAATATATCATTCAAGATAAATGTACCATTACCTATTTTACCTTTACCGATAATTTTTCGTTATTTTCCATTGTGATTCTACCACCATTGTGCTAGGCAAAGGAACTTTGATTTGTCGCCCATCATGTGCCTGGAACAACCAAAATCCAGGTAACACTATTGTTGTTTCTTAGCACGCCACCACACCTACACAAGGAAAGATTTTTGTGACCTATTTATTTTTATAGGTTCATGAATGATAGTCGCAAATGATTTTGAAAAATATGCTTGTGTGGACCCAAGACAATCTATATTTGTTCCTTTCGGCACCCAGATCTATTTGACTTTAAGGGATTTTATTTTCGTGTCTTTTGGAACCCAAATTGATATGATTTTCATGTGTTTGGGTCTACACCAGCAATTATTGTGATTTTGTCCAATTTTTCCATAAATCGTGCACTTGGATTTAACATGATTAGTTTCACTTGCAACTCTTTTAGATTGAATATACCCAAGCCTTTGTCTAACAGTGTTAATAGTTTGTTTGCCTAACAGCATATTCAGTGATTTTTCTGCTCTAGAGAATTTTCGTAAAGTTATAGACAATTGTTGGACTTGTGTTTTGAGTGATTCTTTTCACTCAATAACAAAGTGCACTTTTTAATAGAATTTTCTCTCCTAGTGTTTTCACTTTCTTTCAAAATCATAATTTCATTTTCAAGTGATTTAATTCTAGTTATTGATTTTTTCATTTCCTCTTCAAATGATGGACACTTATCACACTTAGGGCTCTTATTTCGATAGTTTTTAACCAACTGATCAAGCTACTTATTTAGTTCTATCAAACTATTCTTTTGTGATTCAAGTTTAGTGTACTTCTCCTTAAGTCTTTCAAAACAGCTATTTACTTCATGAAAATATATAAGTAATTCCATATGAATAAGTTATGATACCTTGCTTGGCTCGTCATCATCGCTGTCAGTTGTATCACCTCGAAGACACATATTTGCTTTTTTACTCTCACTGCTAGTGCTTTTTATTATTGTCATCGCCTTTATTCCAAGTGGCTGTAGAACTTCTCCTTTTCGATTTCATTCCTTGGCTGAGTCGATTCTAAGGCAATTTGGCCTGATATGACCAGGTTTATTACAGTTGTGACAAATATTCTCTTGCACTTTGGAGTCGTCTAGCACTCTGAAAATTCTATTTTTCAATTGTTGATTTAGAGCTGAATTTTCGTAGTTGCGGTTCCACTTTTTGAATCTCTTTGTTATTAATGCCAACTCAGCTGCTCCATCATCATCATCATCATCTTCGCTTTCAGTTGTTCCTTTGAGAGCTATTGATTTCTTTCGAGTATCACCTCCTTCACGTTCTTCTTTGAATTAGATTTTTAGTTCATAAGTGGCGAGATTTTCGATGAGTTCTTCAACTTTAATTTGTCTTAAATCCTTCGATTCTTGAGTGGCAGTTACCTTTTCTTCAAAAAAAAATTGGAAGAATTTTGAGGATTTTTTAAACTATTTCCAGATCCGTATATGGCTTTTCAAATGATTTTAATTTGTATACTAGATTAGAAAGTCGTCCATACATTTCTTTGACACTTTCCTTTGCCATTGTGAAGTTTTCTTATTCGCTACTAAGCATGGAAAGGCAAGATTCTTTGACTTGGGAGGTTCCTTCGTAAGTCACTTCGAGTGTGCCAAATTTCCTGCATAGTTAGACATTGTGAGACACGATTGAATTCAATTTGATCTAATGAAAAAATAATAGAATTCATAGCTTTAGCATTAGCATTTTGCAATTTATTTTCTAGAGCTGTCCATCGATCCATCGGTTTTTTAGTTTCTTGATTATCTACCACTATAGTTGGTGTCCTATATCTCGTTTCAACAATATTCCATGCATCAATGGTTTTCAGAAAAAAATTCATTCTATTTTTCCAGTATGCTTTTTCACCACTGGACATAGGTGGTCTAACTATGGATTAACCTTCAAAAAAAGCATTATTAAAAGAAGCAATTAAAAAATCATACTTTTAAAACAAAAATGGATTTTTGATCCTAGCTTTGATACCACTTGCAGGATCATTTTCATCCTAGAGGGAAGGTGAATAGGGTGAAACCAGTAATAATAAAAATTAATGCGGAAATAAAAAAAATCATAGATAATAATGCAGAAGAGATCACACACAAATTTACCAAGCTTGGGCAAAACCCTGCCTACGTGCTGCGCCCAAGGTTTCTACTAGAAATTAAGTAGTCAGACGCTTACACATGTAAACTTGCAACACCCGCCAATAATAACCTAACTCTACGCTCAAAACCTTATAACAACTCAGCCACTGAGTTGCGAATTTTCGAACTACACCACCGTAGTTTGTAATCTAGTCACACGACTAGAAAGTTACAATTTTAAAATGAAATTACAAACTAAAATAAAAAGAAACAAAACCATAATTATGATATTTGAAGCCCAAATAAAAAATAAACGACCGGCCCAAAATCAAAAGATAAAAATTGGACGCTCTTATCTTATTTTCGTGGATGCCTCTTTTTCTTTGCGAAATCAATGTCCGCCTCCTTTTTCCTTTGCTTATGAATACTAGGGCTTTGTAATTGAATTGAAGCGCCGCTTGTTATAACAATCGATTACAGTGGCTATTGCATTGATTGGCTTTGTCAATCGATCTCCGGCTTTGACTTCCCTCAGCTGATTCAATTTCTCGAGTTCGACTTAATATAATTTGGTATGTGAATTTTGCTTTTATTTCTCTGTTTGATATGCTTGAACTTGAATTTCTGTTGATGATGATATGGGGATTTATATAGAGAACGAAACCCTAAATTATCATTCTTAATTTCAATTTTAATTCTTTAAATAATTTTGTTCGGCCATTCGTTTTTGCTTGAATGCTTGTGATGTATTCTGACTATTTCAGTTCATACATTGCTTGAATTTCTTTGAGTCGGTTCCATTATTTGCTCCTTTGATTTTGGCAATTGAATTTGCTAACTTTGAGATAAAAATTGACTTCAATTTGTTCAACTCTTTTCTACTATGACTTGTTCATCGCATTGGTATGCATACGAATTTGAGATGTCTTCGACTATGTTTGACTCATGTCGATTATTATCTCGATCTATTGGTTTGAACTGCTACCGGGCTTGGTTCCTTACGCTTTCTGGTTTATGCTCCATTGTTTTCTTATGCACTTGTATTCATAGTTGCATTAATTTTTATGTGTTCATGTCGAATGTTTTGCATTGCTTCAGTTACCATTTTGAGCTGCTTGCTTATTCACTGTTTGCATTTATATGTATATATTGTGTGAGTTACTTGCTACTTCCTCAAGTCTTTGTGGTTCCTTTGTGTTGAGGCAATTTCATTTATTTGGTGCACTTAATTGTACAGTCCTTGTGCTTCACTTTGCTATGTCAATTCAGTTCACCACTTTGTTTTAACTGCATTGGCCTGGCCTTGTTTTCACTTGAAACTTTTGTTTTCATTCAAAGTTTTGTTGCCTTGTACAATTTGCAGTCTGGACTTGTGACGTGCATCATTTTCAACACGAAACTTTGTTACTTCACCTGCATATATATATATATATATATATATATATATATATATATTTCAAATATATTCCCTAGTTGACAAGTTCAAATCTGCTGCTGTTAATTACTGGACTTGGTAGCCTTGCATTCCACCCTATTGCATGTGTATATACATGTTGCTTCACTGTTTTGGAACATTTAAATTGTCTATATTTATCACTGCATATAAACTTGTACATGTGTAAAGTTGTTGTCCTG
Source organism: Allium cepa (assembly GCA_030765085.1). Taxonomy (NCBI): domain Eukaryota; kingdom Viridiplantae; phylum Streptophyta; class Magnoliopsida; order Asparagales; family Amaryllidaceae; genus Allium; species Allium cepa. The sequence continues at coordinate 519,088,873 of CM060941.1, forward strand.
TTTCATATGAATGTAGTCTTTATTGGTCATATGTACACTTCATTCTTGTGCCATATGAGCTCTGTTGTCACCTCTGTTGCATTGTGTTGATTGAAGCTTCATTTGCATTTAAGTTGATCTTGTGGATAATGCCAAACTTGTATATATGAATTTTATTGTAACTTGGCTGGTCATTAAACCTTAATAAAGTTGCCTTGTTTGAAGCCTTTTGGTCGTATATGTTGAAGCTTATTGCGGTCGAGACTTGAACTGTATTGTTGTTGCATGCTCCATTTGTAGCTAAATCTTGTATATACCTAAATGCATTTGAAACTTGATCACTTGTTTAGTTATTGTCTTTGGTTCATGTTTTATTTCATGTACGTTGTCTTATGGACCATTTGAATATTGAGTCTGTGTTGCTTGTCACCATGATGTCTGGTGTGTCTGGCCTCTGTTTCATGTGCACATGTGTATATTTGCACCTGTATCGAATCCAGGCTTGGCTCGGGTTTGACCTTGTGCTCACCTGTTCTTGTAGTTTTAACATGCAAGTTTATATCATGTGTAGGGCCTTGTGACGTGTATAATGATACACTGTGCATGTTACAAGTTGTTTGTGTAAAATGAATTCAAAAGAAAATTGATGGCAAACAACCCAAATAACTGTGGCAAATAACATTTTCAAAACATACACTTCATTTTGAACTGCAAAATATTTCTTTTTCAATTTTACCGCGTTAGTGTTTATTTCATAGATAAGTCAAATGCTAGATACAAACTGGAATAGAGTTGAAGATAAAAATACGAGTGGTGAGTGAGTATGTAGTGAGGAGTGATATGTGGATTGAACTTTGTGTTGTAATCAAGATTGTAATGTAATTGAAAATGTATATATGTAGTGAGAGCTCAAATTTGTACTTTTCGAAATTGTAATAGAATATTTGTTTGAATAAAATATTTTTTAATTTGAATTCTGTGTTACTTATTTTATCCAACAAATATTTATTTAAATGTGAAAAATAAAATAGTACGATAACAAATACATTCAAACGAATTTATATGTATATATATATATATGTGTGTTTATTATGATCAAACAAAAATCATATACTAGCATATTCTACAGATGGCGTGAGGATGGACTTGATCTTGGCCAACAGCTTGCAAGAAGACTGGCTTATTTTTGTTTCTTTTGAGTCACTTTGTTCAAGTGCAGAGTCTGCACTTTGCATCCTTACTGTAAAGTCCGTATTTTCCTTTTGTTGGCCATTGTTTTGTGGGTACGGCTCCCACATTTTGATCTTATGTACAGAAAATTACAAGTAATACATTAATATTTTGACCGTACTTTTGTCTATCTATTCATATATGTTCTATGCAATTGTGCTTATATCATATCATACTTCTCTAGTTCTGTGATTATAGTCAAAGCCCTTCATTCGAAGCGACAAAATTTAAAAATTATCAACTGTGATGACCATAAATTCCATACCCTTTGAATCGACAATAAACCATACATATCCGACCCAAAAAGCACAGATTGACGGAAAGTGAAGAGAAAAAAAGAAGAGAGAAGAAGAGAAGAGAAGAAAGAGAGAAGAGAGAACCAAGGAAAATAGTACAGAATCTCACATTGCAGCGGAATAACATATAATATCATATCAATGATATTTAGAAAACAGAAACTATATATACATACATCAATCAGAATACAATAATCAATCACTAATCATCGGCCTGGATAATTATAATAAACTGTCCTCATCATTGCCGATCATATACAACAACTAACATTGCACAAAGCGGATAATCAAAACAGATACGTGTATACAAAAATTAAGATCCTAGCTCGCCTGATGAAGCTCTAAAAGCACCAAATCTGAACCTGTAAATATACTTGGTCTAACCCGAGCATTAAAAGGGAAGAACGCCTGGATCAGTATGGTAAACCAGCGGGGAAACACACTCAACTGAATTTATTAAATTACCAAACTTTCCTTTCAAAAAAAGTATCTCGTAAGACACGCCCACACATAAACACGGACATGTTTATACATTATAATAACTAAAGCATTTCATATCAAATCATCTTGTATTATATTAGTGTCTAGTATACAAATAATATTAATCATAGCTGAAATTGTTACATTGATTAAATTCCAGCATATAGCCCAAAATGGGTAATACAATCAAAATGGCAGGCACGTAGTGGAGTTTGGATTTCCATACAAATGACTAGGTGAAGGGACTACCTTCCAATGGGTACATCTCTAGATGGATGTCCCAAGGAACCATCACAAAGCTCCTCTGCCAACACAAGACATGCCTACCTCTGTGACTAGATAGTACCAATATGTCATCCTCCAGTCGTTACTGACCTTTTCCAAGGGCCCTTAAAACATACAAACCACGTTAATTTAAATCTCGAACGTCATAGCGGGAAGAAATATATCTAGAAGAGGATGATCATATCCTAATGGGACAAACCTACTTAGCCTTGCCGCATCTAACTCTGTTTCGGTCATTTTTGGTTGATGAAGCTTGAGGTAATGATTACCTTTCACATATCACATATGACGTCACTTTGAATGCCACACGACCATTTCCGTTGACTACTAATTGCCTTCCACAAAATACAACCCTTGAGCTCATACGTCTCAAGAAAGGTGTTTAGCTAAGAGAAGTTGCTTTCTCCACCACCACTAATGTACGTTTGTAAAAACCAATGAACGTAATCTTTAGAAATGCAATGTCACACAAACATCCATACAAGTTGTCCAAGAACAGGACAAACCGAAGGTACTTTCCTACCACATCATGTCGGGATACCTAGGATTAGTAGCCAATAGTCCTTGCATTGGATATTTCATAATGAAGAGACTATTGGTACTGGATGTATATTGGGATTTTAACCCCAAACGATCAACAAGCAGTCCACCACTATGAAAATCCTTAATATCAGTATCATCACAACCAACGTGCACAATCTTGCATAAGTGTTGGTTCGAAGTGGTTTTTGGATAAACCTATCCCGGTCTCTTTGCACCAACAACGCAAAAGCGTTTCTCAACCTCACATAGAAACTAAGTCTCATAGACTTATCACATTTTCAACTTTCAACTTGCTTTCCTTCGGCCAAGAAGGAAGCTCGATAGATTGGAGTAATACTCTGCACTACACGAATCAACATCCTCAACACAAACGATAATCAAGCCTACAAAGTTGACTACGTACTAAGTGTACGACTAAATAGTTCCCACATCAAGTCGAGGAACTAAAATGGCCGAATTTGATTATCGGTTATTTAACTATCAAAACAAACAAACAAATATTTAGCACCATAAGCAATCACTAGGTCTTTTTAATTAATTTTTTATTAATTAAATCACTTGCCAAATATTCACATCAAATTATCTTTAAAAAGACATAATCTCAAAACCACTTCAACATTTCACTATTTGGAAAACATTTCCATATACTTATTTAATAATAAGTAATTCACAAATCAATTTATTTTCAACACTTAGAAAATATTACATATACTTAAATCACGGTTAAGTATATATTTTATTCTAAGGAAAACATTCTCTTAAACATACTTATTTGGGTCAAAACGAATATTGCGTAAACATCGTTACGACAACCCAAAATCACTAACATAGGGATTGGATAATTAGATAGATATATAAATCCCATATACTATATAAAACATCTACTTTCGAAAATCATTTACTATAACAACAATGTTATAGTCCATCATTTCCTTATTTTTCGAAACCGTCTATTTCAACAATGTATGTTGAAATCTATGTACTCGATACTTAACACATTTTTAAAACATCTTCAAACCTATTAACTTCATTTAAAAGATCACTTTTCGAAAATATCCATTTTATTAATAGATTATTCACTATCCAAAATCGTGAGTATAATTCTCTTGCTAAATTCATTACTATTGCACATATAATTTAAAAGATAATTCACAGTCCAAAATCATGAATAAAACCCATTTAATAAACTTTCATATTTAAATTATCAAATTCAATTAGTTTCACATTTATAAAACGATGTTTATAAATTCCATTTATATTTTATGAAAACTTCAATTTATAAAATTCCTTTACTAACGATTTCCATTAATAACTCTATTACATGCCAAAATCCAAGTTATAAGTTAATTACTTAGAATACTCTTATTTACAAATTCATTCTTTTTATAACTTCACAAATTTATAAATCCTTTTCATGTATAAAATCGAATTATAACTTCAATTTAACATTTACAAAACTCCATTATAATTCCATTATTTTTTATTTATAGAAATCCAGTTTTATAAATATTATATAAAAATCCAATTTTATAAATATTATATAAAAACCATTTATAATAATTCAAAAATCTCAATTTAAACTATTTCTCCAAATAGTTAACTCCACATTTCAGAAATCACATTCTAATTATATTTCACAAAAATCATAACTTTTATAACATAAAAATTATAACATTTATTTATTTAAAATAGATTCATTTCCTTAACAATTCAAAAATAAATAAAACATCTATTTTCAAAATCACTTGAAATTCATTTTTAATTTGTAAATCATTACTTTAATATTTTAAATTTACCAAAAATAGGCTTAATGTTGCAAAAATGCTAAACCAGGTGGTTCATATCAATCAAATCAATCCTGACATCCAAAACATTATATATCATATGATGACAGCATATATCACAATATCCGTAAACAAAATCAACATTGGTAAGGAATTAAGTTAGATCCCTCCAACTTGTCACCTGCAACAAATATACATATGAGAATATGTGTACAATGTCCACTTCGAGGTAGATGCGCATACAAAAAGTCATCCGTTCATACATGGGAATGTATAGGGTCTCATCTACTCCAATAGGCAGGAGAATATCCCGAATACCAATCAATATATATAATATATATCATATATCATTCTAACAATCATCAATCCAACATAGAATAAATTTATTCTCACTTATATAAAAATATCAATGAGTCAGAAAGAGTGAGTTGTACTCACTTTGTTTCCAATAGATGTTGCAACGTTTTATTCGGAATACGTTTAATTTTACCCAAAATATTCACTTGCTTCAATCACTCCAAACTAGCTCTAAAATATAGTGCTCATCAATATGGACCCCAACACAACTTGTTTCGTCAAAAACGGACATCATATGAAAAGTTTTTCTATTTCAAATTTTATACGAATATATATATATATATATGTATGTATGTATGTATGTATGTATGTATATGTATATGTATCACAAATTCTTTTTTTAATAAACCTCAAATAAAATCAGGGCCGCTCATTTTTGAATTATGAGTTCTGAGCCAACAATTCTTTTTCTTCCCCCATCGTTCATTACCTTCGAATAAACCCAATGGCCGCCCTAAACCCTAATTATCGCGGCCTCCACGCTTGATTTGACGACGATTAGAGACTACCATACCATAGGCCATCACGAACACCATCAGCACCCAAAGGCCGATTGAGCTCGGTCTCTCCATCGCATTGAAAATCATGCACGGACGTGCAGCGTTCAAACACATTTTGTCGTCGATCCATCACTTCGTTTTCGATCATCACGGTTAGATTTGTCGAGCTCGAGGAGATCTACGTTTTTATAGTTGAAGCTTTTTGCTAATTGTCAATGGATCGTGAGATATTTGGGGAAGAAAGAGAGTAATATTTAGCCTTTCGATATTTAATGGAGGCTAGGATTTGGAAAGCCAGCGTTTGTGAAAGAGTGAAGAAAAGGTGGCCTTATATAGAAAATTCCACGACACTATTCAACCGAAATTTGTTCGAACACCAATCGAAGCGTATCGCCTGACGTTTATAATGTTTTACTCCTATTCCGAACATAATGAAATATATATCGAGAGCCAATTTGATCGTATTTGGAAGATAGGTTTTCGAACCGATTTATTTAAATTTAAAATTTACCTAAACAAATTTCTACGCATTTCAGCTTCGTATGACTAAACTGTATATCCGATTGACATGAAATTTGAAATCCTATAATAATATAATGTTACGGATCCAATGAAACTAGTTTCATTGAAACCCGAGACTATATGAAAAATGACTATTTTTACACGTTAATTAAATATTAAAATATTCTATTTCTACGAATTAACTTTTAAATCAATTTTAAATGTTCACTACATTATTATAATTTAAATAGAATTTATATCAACTTTATAAATCATTTTTATTCACCTTAAATTCAAAATCAAATTATTTCTGCAATTTCAAATTTTAAATTAACAATTTAATTATCCAGTTAAATCACTATATTTGAAATATAAGTAATTCAGCTTATAAAATTAATTTACGAATATTTATAATGAATTAAATATCCGAATTTCAAATGACTAAAATTCTTAGTCGTTACATTCTCCCCTACTTAAAATAATTTCGTTCTTAAAATTACCAAGTAAGAAAATGTCACAAAATCGATTTACTTTTCAAAAACAATTCGTTAAAACTAGATATCAACATTATTTAAACCTTTTTGCTTTACCAAAATCCATTAGTTAAACTTCTTATAAAAACTTTTCTAAGTTTTCAAATCCATTCATAGTTATCTTTTCAAAACAAACTAATATTGTTTAACTTTTAACTCAAAATCAAAATTTTGGTTATCAATTTTTTTTTTCCAATTTTTTTTAACGCCTTAAATTTTCAAAAAATTTCCCCATATCCGTCTTTGCGTTGTTTGATCCAAAAAAATCACAATATATATATATATATATATATATATATCACAAATATACATCTTATCTTCGAGGATGAGCCATCCCGTAGGGAAAAAATATAAAAGTATGTTATGTAATCCGAGATATGTACCTTATATACTATTAGCAAGCATATACGACTAATATAGCGCGAAAGCGAGCTCCAAATGCGAAGCATACGCCATCCGCACCTACTAAACACTCAACAACAAATGAGAACACATATATGGAAAGTTATATCAATATGCAACATATATATGCCAATATAGCAAATGCAACAAAAGCAATAAATTCAACTATCAAGCAACTATCATCCAACTAACATCCAACGAACCATATCCACCCAACAAATCTATAACCAAATCAATATAAACTGACTTCTCATCAATATTCATTGAATTGATTTTCAATTTATTCATTTTTGACTTATTAACATTGGATTTTTCTAACATTCATTTATTCATATTCAAATAGTTTACATTCGCTAATTTACATTCAAGTTTGTTCACTTCCAATTCAATCAAATTCAATTCTATTTATATCCACTTACTATCAATTTGAATTCAATTACTTAGCTTTTAATTTTATTAATTCAATTCCATATGAATATCTATACAATCAACTAACATCCACATTCCATATTAATTTATTTACATTCGACTGACTAACATTCAATCCATATTTTATTTACTAATTTATTCATTAGCTCAGTTAAATTCATTTATTAATTCAATTTAATATCAAATTCAACTTCATTCAACATTAGTTAAGTTACATTTCATTACAATACTATTTGACTTAACTTAAATTTCATCTCTAAGTCATTTTATTTAACTTATTTCATTACCTTATTTCCTTTTAACTTAACTTGGATTTCATTTCTTAACATTTCATAATTAGCAAATCTAAATTTTCTTCTAACTCATCATTTTATTTAATGTTTACTTAAGTTAAATTTTATTTTCAAAGATCGTTTCCTTGTAACTTAATCTTAAATTTCAACTTATAAATCTAAATCAGATATTTGTTTTACTTAACAGAATTGTTTAACCATTTTAACAATTGGTTTTACTTACGTTTTCTCATTTTATAAGTTATACAACCTCTTTTATGTAAACTTTCAAATACATATTATATAATCACCTATCACTTAAGTTTAACTTCCATTTCAATAATTTATCTAATCCAGTTCAAATTCAATTCAATATATTTAACTTTCCTTTAGTTAATTTTCAAATGATATATTTATTATGCTAACTTAAATTTATTATCGTATATTATAAGTCCAAAACTCATTCTACTTATATTTATCATTTACAACTTGGATTTCAAATCAAATTTGTTTATCAAAACAAATCTTAAATTCCAATTTACTACTGGTAGCAAATCCATCATACAGAAACTCGAAAATGATACCGGCGATACTGCAATCATCACCCATATTATTTTCTAGCAACGATAGTGAATTCAATTTTTTATATATTTTTAAAAATTCCTTATATTTTTTTGTAAATCACAATTATAAATTCTTACTTATACCATTTCACTATTTCACTTCACTTATATAAGATCATTACAAATTCATTTATCTCACTTAGATTTATAACAATATAATCTCTTTAACTTTGAAAAATAACTTTAAAAACAGAATTTAAATTTTCAAATTCTTAGTTTAAATTCATTTTTATTTACAACTCATACTTATAAATAAATTCATGTTTTTTCATTTCTTATATATTAGATTATTTCACAATTGTAAATCATATTAATTATAACTCCATACTTTATAATTCATTTGCTAATATAACTTATTCTTTTACAATTGTTGTTTTTGTTTAGATTATTCAAACAGCTTTTATTAACTTATATATATTTACATTTTCAAACAACGAAACAATTAAATTATATACAATTTAATAATTTATGAAAAATTATTCCTTTATATATAAAATATAATCGAGGTAAAATTATTTAATTTATCCAATTTAAAATGATACTATATCGACTTGCCTCGTTAAGTGTTTAGAAATCCCTATCGATAACATGGCGTCCCACATACTGACCATAATTCACAAACAACTCAACGGATAAGCAAACACAATATAAATCATTTTTATATCACTAACAAATACACGCTCATATGTATAATACACTCAAATTCAATCTAGGTTGATACTACCCCTATCTATACTGAGTACACACCAAAGCCTTGGAATATACAAAATCTAAGCTCTGATACCAAATGTGATGACAGTACCCTTTGAATCGACAATAAACCATGTGTGTCCGACCCAAAAACCACTGACTGACGAAAAGTCAAGAGAAAGAAAAGAAAAGAGAAGAAGAGAAGAGAAGAAAGAGAGAAGAGAGAACCAAACAGAACAATACATAATCTCACATCGTAGCGGAATAACATATAATATCATATTAATGATCTTTATAAAACAGAAACTATATATACATACATCAATCAGAGTACAACAATCAATCACTAATCATCAGCCTGAATAATTATAATAACCCTTCCTTACAATTGCCGATAATATACAACAACTAATAATGCGCAAAGCGGATAATCAAAACTGATACGTGTATACGAAAAAGAAGAACTCCAGCTCGCCCACTAAAGCTCCAAAAGCACCAAATCTGAACCTGTAAATATACTCGGTCTAACGCGAACATTGAAAGGGAAGAATGCCTGGATCAGTTCGGTAAACCAGCATGAGAAACACACTCAACTGAATTTACTAAATTACCAAACTTTCCTTTCAAAACATAAGTATCTCGTAAGACACACCCACACATAAACACGGATATGTTTCTACCTTACGATAACTAAAACATTTCATATCAAATCGTCTTGTAGTATACTAGTGTCTAGTATACAAATAATACTAATCATAGCCGAAATTAATGCATTGATTAAATTCTAGCATATAGCTTAAAATGGGTAATACAATCAAAATGGCAGGTACGTAGTGGAGTTTGGATTTCCTACAAATGACTAGGTGAAGGCACTACCTTCCGATGGTACACCTTTAGATGGATGTCCCAAGGAACCATCACAAAGCTCCTCTTCCAACACAGGACCGACCTACCTCTGTAACTAGTTAGTGCCGAATATGTCATCCTTTGGTCATTACCGACCTTTTCCGAGGGCCCTCATAGCATACAAACCACATTAATTTACATCCCGAATGTTATAGCGGGAAGAAATATATCTAGAAGAGGATGATCATACCCTAATGGCCCTAATGGGAGCGGCCCCATAGCCTTGCTGCATCTAACCCTATTTCGGTCATTTTCGATTGATGAGCTTGAGGTAACGATTACCTTTCACGTATCACATATCACATCACTTTGAATGCCACACGGCCATTTCCGTTGACTACTAACTGCCTTCCACAAAAATACAACCCTTGAGCTCATACATCTCAAGGAGGATGTTTAGCTAAGAGAAGTTGCCTTCTCCGCCACCATTGATGTATGTTTGTAAAAACCAATGTGCGTAATCTTTAGAATTGCAATGTCAGACAAACATCCATACAAGTTGTCCTGGACCAGGACAAACCAAAGGTACTTTCCCACCACATTCTGTCGGGAAATCCCTAGGATTAGTAGCGAATAGTCCTTGCATTGGATATTTCATAATGAAGAGATTGCTACTACTAGATATATATTGGGATTTTAACCCCAAATGATCAACCAGTAGTCCTCTGCTAAGAAAATCCTGAATATCAGTATCATCACAACCAACCTGCACAATCGTCACATAAGTGTTGGTCCGAAGTGGTTTTTGGATAAACCGATCCCAGTCTCTTCGCACCAACAACGCAAAAGCGTTTCTCAACCTCACATAGAAACTAAGTCTCATAGACTTATCACGTTTCCAACTTTCAACTTTTAATCCTTCGGCCAAGATGGAATCTCAATAGATTGGAGTAATACTCCACGCTATACGAATCAACATCCTCAACACAAACAATAATCAAGCCTACGCAGATGGCTACGTACTAAGTATACAACTAAATTGTTCCCATATAAAGTCGAGGAACTAAAATGGCCAAATTTGATAGTCGGTTATTTAACTATCCAATCAAACAAACAAATATTTAGCACCATAAGCAATCACTAGGCCCTTTTAATTAATCTTTTATTAATTAAATCACTTGCCAAATATTCACCTCAAATTATGTTTAAAAGATATAATCTCAAAACCATTTCAACATTTCACTATTTGGAAAACATTTCCATGTACTTATTTAATAAAAAGTAATTCACAAATCAATTTATTTTCAACTTATTACATATACTTAAATCACGGTTATATTTTATTCGAAGGAAAACTTTCTCTTAAACATACTTATTTGGGTCAAAACGAATGTTGTGTAAAACATTGTTACGACAACCCAAAATCACTAGTATAGGGATTCGATAATTAGATAGATATAGAAATCCCATATACTATACAAAACATCTCCTTTCGAAAATCATTTACTATAGTCCATCATTTCCTTATTTCTCGAAAACGTCTATTTCAACAATGAATATTGAAATCTATGTACTCGATACTTAACACATTTTTAAAACATCTTCAAACCTTTTAACCTCATTTAAAAGATCACTTTTCAAAAATATCTATTTTATTAATAGATTATTCGTTGTCCAAATTCGTGAGTATAATTCTCTTGCCAAATTCATTACTATTGCACATTTAATTTAAAGGATAATTCACAGTCCAAAATCGTGAATAAAACTCCTTTAATAAACTTTCATAATTAACTTATCAAATTCAATTGATTTCACATTTATAAAACAACGTTTATAAATTCCATTTATATTTTATGAAGTCTTCAATTTGTAAAATTCCTTTACTAACGATTTCCATTAATAACTCAATTACATGCCAAAATCCAAGTTATAAGTTAATTACTTATAATTCTCTTATTTATAAATTCATTCATTTTATAACTTCACAAATTTATAAATCTTATCCACTTATAAAATCCAATTATAACTTCATTTTAACATTTACAAAACTCCATTATAATTCCATTATGTTTTATTTATAAAAATTCAATTTTATAAATCTTATATATAAACCATTTATAATAATACAGAATCTCAATTTAAACTATTTCACCAAATATTTAACTCCATATTTCAAAAATTACATTCTGATTATATTTCAGAAAAATCATAATTTTTATAACATAAAAATTATAACATTATTCATTTGAAAAAGATTCATTTCCTTAACAAATCAAAAATTTATAAAACATATATTTTCAAAATCACTTCAAAATCCTGTTTAATTTGGAAATCTTCACTTTAATATTTTTAAATTACCAAAATAGGCCCAATGCTGCAAAAGTACTAAACAAGGTGATTCACATCATTCATATCAATCTTGACATCCAAAACATCATATATCATATAATAACAACATATATCACAATATTTGTGAATAAAATCAACACTGGTGAGGAATCCAGTTGGATCTCTATAACCTATCACCTGCAAAAAATATATGTATGAGAATATGTGTACGATGTCCGCTTCGAGGCAGACGCGCGTACAAAAGGTCATCCGCTCATACACGAGAATGTATAGGGTCTCATCTGCTCCAATAGGCAGGAATATATCCAAATACCAATCAATATATATATATAATATCATCCAAACAATCATCAAACAACACAAAATAAATTTATCTTCACTTGTATAAAAATAACAGTGAGTCAAAAAGAGTGAGTTGTACTCACTTTGATTCCAATAGACGGTGCGGCGTTTTATTTCAAAAAAAAAATTAAACAAACGTTTAATTTTACCCATAATTTTCACTAACTTCAATCAACTCCAAACTTTTTCTAAAATGTAGTTCTCTTCAATATGGACCCAACGCAACTTGTTTCGTCAAAAACGGACCTCGTATGAAGAAGTTATGTTATTTTAAAGTTTATATGAATATATATATAAATTACAAATTCTTTTTTTTAATAAACCGCAAATCAAATCAGGGCCATTCAATTTTGAATTATGATATCTGGGCCGACCATTATTTTTCTTCCCCCATCGTTCATTACGTTCGAACAAATCCAATGGCCAACCCTAAACCATAATTATCGCGGCCTCTACGCTCGATTTGACGACGATCAGAAACTACCAAACGATGGGCCATAACGAACACCATCAACGCCCAAAGGCCGGTTGAGCTTGGCCTCTCCATCGCATTGAAAATCATGTGCGAATGTTCAGCTTTTAAACCCATTTTGCCGTCGATCCATCATATCGTTTTCGATCATCACTGTTGGATTTGTCGAACTCGAGGAGCTCTACATTTTTGTAATTGAAGCTTTTTGCTAATTATCAATAGATCGTGAGATATTTGGGGAAGAAGGAGATTAATTATCACCATTCGAAATTTAATGGCAGCCAAGGTTTGGAAAGCAAGGGTTTGTGAAAAAGTGAAGAAAAGGTGGCCTTATATAGAAATTTTCGCGACACTATTCCTCCGAAATTTTTCCGAACTCCAATCGAAGTGTGCCGCCTGGCGTTTATAATGTTTTACCCCTATTCCGAATACAATGAAATATATATTGAGAACCAATTCGATCGTATTTGGAAAATAGGTTTTCGAATTGACTTATTTAAATTTAAAATTTACTTAAATAAATTTCTATGCGTTTCAGCTTCGTACGAATAAACCGTAAATCCGATTGACTCAAAATTTGAAATCCTACAATAATATAATATTACGGATCCAATGAAACTAGTTTCGTCGAAATCCGAGATCGTGTGAAAAATGACTGTTTTTACACGTTAATTAAATATTAAAATATTCTATTTCCATAAATTAACTTTTAAATCAATTTTAAAAATTTACTAACATTATTCTAATTTAAATAGAATTTATATCAACTTTGTAATCCGTTTTCATTCACCTTAAATTCAAAATCAAATTATTTATGCAATTTCAAATATTAAACTAACAACTTAATTATCCAATTAAACCACTACATTCGTAATATAAGTTATGCAGCTTATAAAATTAACTTATGAATATGTAAAATCAATTAAATATCCGAATTTCAAATGACTAAAATTCTGGGTCTTTACATTCGCACTTTGGAAGTTAATGGAACTTTAGAAATTAACGGAACTTAGAGAATTTTTGTTTTACAAATTCATAAAACTTATAAAAATAAAATTCGTAAAACTTATAAAAACTGTGAATTGTGAACTTATTATTGTTTGGAGTGACAGAACTTGTGAACTTATTGTGTTCATGTGTTTCTGTCTCAGTATAGGTGTATGCCTACCAGTTCACAGGGATGTTTACTTTAAACAATTTTCAAGCATTCGGTAACTTAGGGTTTAGATAATCTCTATTGAAAATTTGGCTAATTCATGACTTGATTTTCCTTTCTTTGGAAGTTTTGCATCCTTAATACGTAGTCTCATTTTCCGGCTGTATTCGGGTAAGTATGCAATTCATGCATGGGTATGTGTTGTCAATCATTGGGTTCCTTCCTTCTAGCACCAGTTATTCTTGACTATATGCATGGTGTTTCTCATGCTCCTTGGTGTTGCCCATCTTCGGGTCATGTGAGGGGCTACTATTTTGGGATTTATAATGCCGCTTGTGTAGTACACAGCATACGGTGCTTCTTGACGTTGCCCGTCTATGGGTGACATAGGGAGTGTAAGTTTGGATGTTGTTCGGCATTGTCTATCTCCATGTAACATAAGAATTTGGTTTTCGATGCTTCTCAGCGTTTCCTATCTCCAGGCAACGCAAGAGGTTTATTTTGAGCATCCTCGGCATTGACTATCTTCGAGTAATGCGAGAAGTTCATTTTCAATGTTCGTCGGCATTGCCTATCTCCGGACAATGCGAGAAGTTCGTTTTTGATGTTCCTTGGCGTTTCCTATCTCCGGGCAATGCGAGAAGTTTGTTTTTGATGTTCCTCGACGTTGCCTCTCTTCGTGCAATGCAAGGAGTTTGTTTTTGATGTTCCTCGGCATTGCCTATCACCAAGCAATGCGGTGAGTTTGTTTTTATTGCTCCACGGCGTTGCCCATCATCGGGAAACGCGAGGAGCTTCTTTTTGATGTTCTTCAATGTTGCCTATCTTCGGGCAATACGAGGAGTTTGAGCTTGAGTGCATGGCTTTCTATGCTCCTTGGCGTTGCCTATCTTCGGACAACACAAGGAGATTAAATTTAGGTGTGCGTTTTATGAGACGCGCGGCTTTCAACGCTCCTCAACGTTACCTATCTTGATGCAACGTGCGGAGTATAAATTTTTGTGTGCGGCTTACGAAATGCACGACTTTCGATGCTCTTGGCATTGCCTATCTTTGGGAAGCGCAAAGAGTTTAAATTTGGGTGCACGACTTACGAGATGCGCGACTTTCGATGCTCCTCGGTGTTACCTATCTCCGGGCAACGTGAAGGATTCATTTTTTAGGATTCTTAGCGTTGCCTATCTCCGAGCAACGAAAGAGGTTCGTTTTCAGGCTTTTCGGTGTTGCCTATCCCCGGGTAATGCGAGGGATTCAGTTTTAGGCCCTTCGGCGTTGCCTATCTCCAAGCAACACAAGGGTTTCGTTTTTAGGTTCCTCGGCGTTACCTATCTCCGAGCAACGTGGGGGTTCGTTTTTGGTGCTCCTTCGCGTTGCCTATCTCCGAGCAACGCGTGGAGTTAGTTTTTTTGGGTGTTCCCCGGCGTTGCCTATCTCCGGGCAAGCTGAGAAGTTAGTTCTGGACCTCCCGGGGTGTCACGACCCGAAATCCAGCTTGAAATCGACATCAAATGCCTCACTTGTGATCGACTGTCCGAGATTCAAACATTGAACTCCTGTTCCGATGGAGCTTATAACGACATTAGATGAAAATAAACAGCAAAAAACAAAAGACGATTTCATTAATCAACACCACAAATACAACATCAGATTACAACATATAACCACCATCATAAGAGATTCATTTATACATGATACAATAACAAATGATAAAACCAAAACCGAACCATAGAGTTTTCAAAAAGAAAGAGCGAGAATCCCAACTAAGCAGCTTCTTCCAACTTCAAAGCTTCCAAAATCATTCATCAATTAATCATCATTGACACTATAAATTAATTTGCTTTTAAGTTAAGTTAATAATGTAAAACATTTGATTATTTCCTTAATTACTTTGTTAAGTTTTTATTTCAAACAAAGTCTTTTAAAAATATAAGTTTAAAACATCTTACACTTAATTAATTAAAAATATTTTATTTTAAAAACCTTTAATTACATATTACAACTTAACAATAATCATCAATTTAAAAAGAATAGTTTAAAAAATTAAGTCAACTTGGATTGTTAAAGTTTTTAAAACTGGAAATTACAAAACCCGAGTCAACTTCGAGTCCCACCCGAACAATCACGTCACTTGCTTCGAGTGTTTTCCAAACCAACCCGAGTCACTTTCAATTTTTAAAATTTTGTTTAAGTTTTAGAAAGAAATCCGGAATGTACTCACAATAACCCGACACTTTCCTCGAGCCATTACCCTGAATTCCCAAAAACAAATTCGGGTTTAAACCTTCTTTGCAAACCACATAATACTGACACCACCAGATACACGGTGCACATGCACAAACGCTCTGGCAAACTCTGATCGGTGCTGCGATGATCGACGAGTCGGCAATGACCTCCCCTAGCCACCAGACCACCTAGGAACCTGAGAAGTTGAGGAAAACGCGATCGAGCTTCTTAATCCGAACTGACATTAAGCTTGATCATCTAGAAAATCCCCTCGTTTGATCTCCTCAGGCCACCAACGACATCGATACTCCATTCGGAGCTTTGCCTAACTTCGATGCTTCGATCGCCACCGGTGCGAACGGCTTCTGGTGTGATGACGAGACCACAGCAGCCCAAAACCCGACCTCGACTAAGTATGGGTTTTAAATCCTAGATCGTTAGAATTAGATTACCACGATGATTTATAAATTCATCTCGCACTTTTCTTGAGTTCTACGACCACCCAAGCACCTCTGTAAGCAATCCCGACACCCAATAGTTCATCGATCACTAGAACTCGTCAAAAACGTGATTCCGTTCATCCTCGATTTTCTCAGAGGTTAGTTTATAAAAAATTATAATTTTTCATTAAATCATCAATTTCAAAAACATTTCAACTTATGTACTTGAGATCAGGAATCATGAAAATTAAAATTTTAACAGGTTTAAGCTTGCCTGTATTTTTTCAATTTTCCAGAGAAACTTTGATTTATTTTTACTTAAACTTATTTTTAAGATTTGAATCATGTTAAAACTAACAACTTTTATTTAGATCCCATATTCTAGTTTGGATCAAAGAAAGAGCAATTGAATTTTAAACAGGATTTTGAATCCCTATAACCTGAAACAAGGGGTACTGACATGCATAGTCATCTTGGTACAGACACATACACATCTTTGCACACATGTAAGCATTTTACAATTACTATTTCAGGCATGATTTAAACAGCAGATCGAATTCTAAGATTTAGAAGGTTTACTTACCTTGATCAAGAAGAAATAGTAAATTCCTGGAAGTTGATTTGCTTTTGAAGACTAAGAATTGGAAGTTGATTTTGTTCTTGATGCTTTGATTTCTGCGTTGAATCTGAAACTTTTATGTTGAATTTGTGAAGAAGGGTTGCCTTGCTTTTGATTTTAATTCCTCTGGTTTCAGCTTTTTTTTATACAGGTTTTGATGATTTTTCTTTCTTTAATTTTCTTTGTTCAGGTTTTAAAATTTTAAGAGGCTCCATCTTTGAAAACGAAGGCAAAGAAATTAGAAGGAAGGAGATGTAGTGTTTTTATAGGCTTGTATCTATTTTAATTAAATTTTCGAAAATAAAAACAAAGAAAATGACACTTTTCTTAAATCATCAACACCTGTAAATTGATTTACTTATAATTCTAACACTTGTTAATATTTGTGTTAAAATTTAGTACTTGTATTATGCATGCATAAAGATTTAAATAAATTCTTATATTACTTTTTCTTATTTATATACTTACATTCCTTTATTATATTTATACAAATTTTAAAAGAAGATGTTTTTAATACTAGTTTATTACATTAATGAAATCATACATACGTATTAATATTTGTAATCCAAATGTTTTACTTAAGATATTTATTTAAATTTAAATTTAAATACAAGTTTAAATTCAAATTCAAATTCAAATTCAAATTTGAATTACAATCCATTCTATATATATAGATATATAAATAGACAAGCACAATATTCATTTGCCTTGAAAATTTAAAACTAATTCCAATTAACTCCAAATTAAATTCTGGAAATTCAAATAAATTACTAATTTTAAATTGATAAAATTTGAGGATGTTACAGATTCCCCTTAAGAAAATTTCATCCTCAAAATTTGAAAGAGAGAGAGAGAGAGACAAACAAAGAACATATGAATATATAAAAGATAAAGAAATGGATTTACCAATCAAACTGGAATATCCACTATGCAATTGGGATAGGACTTCTGCATGCTATCCTCAGTTTTCGAAGTACGGTCATTTGAATCACCGCTCCACTGCACTTTAACCACTTTCACAATTTTGTTCCTCGGCTGCTTTTCATCACGATCTATAATCTTTATCGGATCTCTTTTAACTACCAGATTTGGTGGGATCTCCAAGTCTTTCTAAGCGGCCTCCTCAATAATACAGTCTGGATCGTACCATATTTCCATAGATGTGAAACATGAAACACATCATGCACGCCTGATAACCAACTGGCTTGCTACACTCGAAAAGCCAATGGACCAATCCTCTTCAGTATAGAAAAAGGACCAATATAACGCGATGCCAGCTTACCAGGTTTTCCAACCCTCAACACTCCACGCATTGGAGAAACTTTGAGGAAAACAGAGTCTCCAACCTGGAATTCTAAATCCCTTCTTCTGAGATAAACATCACTCTTTTGACGACTTTGAGCAGTTTTCAACTTCTTTCGAATAAAATCAATTTTCTCAATAGCTTCTTTCATCATATCTGGTCCAAAGATGAGTCTATCACCTGACTTGATCCAACATGCAGTTGATCGACACAGACGATCATATAGAGCTTCAAAAGGAGCCATTTCGATACTGGCCTGATAGCTATTATTATACGAGAATTCAACCAGATGCAAATGGTCCTCCCAAGAACCACCAAAGTCAAGTATACAAGCACGCAATAGGTCTTCTGGGATTAGATTTATTCTTTCCATCTTCCCATCAGACTGCGGATGATAAGCAGTACTGAAGTTCAATTTGGTTCCCAATGCGGCTTGAAATGCCTCCCAAAATCTACTAGTGAAGATCGGGTCACAATCACTCACTATACTGCTGGGTATACCGTGGAGACGAAGGTTAGATTTTACTGGGATGAAGTGGGTACTCTTGATTAGACGATCCACGATAACCAAAATTGCCTTATTACCTTTCTGAGTTCTTGCCAAACCGTCTATGAAATCCATAGACACTTGAACCCACTTCCACTTAGGCACCTCTAATGGTTGGAGTAAACCCGCCATTTTCTTTTGATCACTTTTAATTTGTTGACAAGTAGCACAACGACTCACATATATTGATATTCGCTCTTTATTGTCTTCCATCAGAAAGTTCTTTTGATATCTCTATACATCTTATTAACTCCTGGATGTATACTGAGTTTAGACTTGTGACATTTATCCAAAACTTCGCGCTTTAGATCCGAAATATCTGGGACATAAATTCTTCTTTTCAATCTTATAACCTTATTGTCGTCGACTTCAAAATTGGTATTTTCACCACGATGTATTCTCTTATAAATTTGATGAAGAAACTCATCTTCTTTGTGCTTACTGGCGATCTTTTCAAGAAGAGTAGGAGTGACAACTAGACAAGCAAGAATATCATGTTTTTCTACTTAAGATGTCGGCTACAACGTTGGTTTTTCCAGGCGTATACAGAATATCCAGGTCATAGGATGCCAGAAATTCTAACCATCGTTGTTGCCTCAAATTTAAATCTTTATGGGTGAAGATATATTTCAGAGATTTGTGGTCGGTGAAAAATTCAAAATTTTCACCTAAAACAAAGAGGGTTTATTAAGTATAAATATTAAGCTAAACTTTTCAAATTCTTGGGAAAGATGAGAGAGATTCTTACCCAGAAGATAGTGTAGCCAGATTTTCAAAGCGAAAATAACAGCCAAGAGTTCCAGATCGTGGGTTGGGTCGTTTCTCTCATGCAGACGCAATTGTCTACTTGGGTAGGCAATTACTCTACCATTCTGCATTAGCACATCACCCACACCATCACCATAAGCATCTGTAAAAAAAGATAAGCCTTGATTCCCGTTAATAATAGCGAGAACAGGAGAAGTAGTTAATCTTTTTTTTAACTCCAGGAATGCTTCATCACATTTCGGAGTCCAATCAAACCTAGCGTTCTTCATCGTTAGCTTAGTCAATGGACTTGCTATCTTAGAGAAATCCTGAACAAACTTTCGGTAATATCCTGCTAAATCCAGAAAATTTCGAACTTCTTTTAGGGTAGTGGATTTCCTCCAGTCAAGAATAGCGGAAATCATGCCCGGATCAACAGAGATTCCTTCTTTGTTAACAATGTGACCGAGAAATCTAACTTCCTTAACCCAAAAGTGACACTTAGAAAAATTGGCAAATAGAATGTTCTTCCTCAATATCTCCAAAATAATTCTCAAGGGCTCAGCATGCTCCTCTTCGGTTTTGGAGTAGATTAGAATATCGTCAATAAACACCAGAACGAATTTGTTCAACACTTCTCGAAACACACAGGTCGTTAAGTCTATGAACTATACAGGAGCATTGGTTAGTCCGAGAGGCATGACTAACCATTCGTAGAATGTGTCAGGACCCTTGAAAGCTGTTAAATGAATACAGTCTTCAGCAATTCATAGCCGATGGAATGTCTGAGCCAGATCCATCTTTAAAAAGAATCGAGCGCCATGAAGCTGATCAAACAGATCGTCAATTCTAGGTAAAGGAAACTTGTTCTTGAGAGTTAGTTTATTGAGATGCGGTAGTCCACGCACAATCTCAAGGATCCGTCAGACTTGGCTACGAACACCACAGCTGAATCCCAATCAAAAACACTAGGACGTATCAATCCTTTCTCTAGCAAATCTCGGGTTTGCTTGACTAATTCTATCCTTTCCCTGGGTGCCATCCTGCGACTTGCATGAACAACAGGACGAGCATTGGGTACTAAGTCAATTCTGAATTCAATTTCTCCATGTGTAGGTAAGGATTTAACTTCTTCGAACACATCTGGAAATTCCTGGACTATAGGTATGGACTCCAGACTAGGTTCAGGATATCCCTAGGTATACATCAACTTATCCCTTTTCGGACTAGGGTCTTCACAAGAAATCACAATAAGATTCTCAGGTTTTGTTTTGACAGAAATTGTTCAATTGTTACAATCTAATTTGGCTTCGTATTTTGTTAGCCAATCCATTCCGAGTAAGATTTAAAATTCATTAAAATCAAGGAAAGAGATACTGATAGGGAATTGGTGACAAGAATACGAGATAGGAACGTATCTACATCGTAGACAAAGGTTTGCAAGGCTACCAGCTAGATTCTTTATGCAAATGGGCTTGTCAAAAAATTCAGGTTCAAGTTTCAATTCATTTACAGTTTGTTGGGAGATAAAACTATGTGTAGCGCCCGTGTCAAACAAAACTCTAACAATTCTAGCATAAATAATAAGGTTACCTTCTAAAAATCCTTTTCCTTTATTCCCTTTAGAGGTTGAAGGTTTATCTTCGATCGCATACACCTTTGCCACCTGAGCTTTCTTTATTTCTGGGCAATCTTTAACTCCTAGTTTTTGACAGTAATAGCATTTCTTGGGTCTTGTTTGTACAGAATGATTTCCTTGTTTCTTAGGTTTCATACATCTGCTCGAGTAATGGCCCTTTTCTAAACAATTAAAACAAGTAACGCCTTTTCCCTGATCCTCCTAATTATTCTTCTTCTCTTTTCCCTGCTACGGTTTCTTCCCTCCAAACTTCCTTTTCTTCCAATTCAGATTGCTTGTATTACCTTTTCCCCCAAGACTTCCTGCATATCCAGGGTCTCGTATCTATAGCCCATATCGATCAGATCCGAAAAGGATTCCTTAACGTGGGCAGTCATTCTTTCATGGAATTTCTTATTCAACCCATGAATAAAACTTTCATTTTTCTTCAGAGGAGTGTTTACCAGCTCTGGACCAAAACGAGATAATTCGTTGAATTTATTTAAGTACTCCCCAAATGATAAACTCCCCTGCATCAAGTCCATAAACTCCTGGTACATTTTGGAGATACCAGCAGATGACATATATCGTTTCTCAAACACTTCCTTAAATTGTTCCCACGAGAATTCATCTTCTGGCTCATCCACTGTAAGTGTCTCCCACCAAGCTAGAGCTTCCTCTTGGAGTTGCCAAGAAGTTATTAATCGCATTTGATCGTCTTCCAACTTTGATTCTCTTAAAATTCTTTCACACGATCTGATCCAGGCTTGTGCTTTAACAATAGACTCCTTGCGAGTGAACGGTTTTCCACCGTCTCGAGAAACTTTTATATAGATCAGCCAGATTTGGCTGAGTTTGAGTGGGAACTGTTGCTTTTGCTATTGGGGGGACTTGACCAGTTGTAGAGGTATTTCCCGTCCCCTAGCTCGTCCTCTTCTCCCGCTCAATCTCACTATCTGTAAATAGTAAGAAAACTTGATTTAGGTATACAGATGAGATATCTTAGGGAATATCAATAGTTAAAAGAAATAGACCAAGAAATTTTAGGGTTTCGATCTCTCGCGTTATAATCATTCTAGGGTATACTTCACCCTATCTCTAATGAGCCACCTAATGTGTTATACTCCATAGCTAAAGTTCTTACTCAACCTTTATCTCTGATACCACTTGTCACGACCCGAAATCCAGTGATTGAAAATCGACATCAAATACCTCACTTGTATTTGACTGCCGGAGATTCAAACGTTGAACTCCAGTTCGGATGGAGCTTATAACAACATTGATGAATATAAATAACAGAAAACAAAAGATGATTTCATTAATCAACACCACAGATACAACATCAGATTACAACATATAACCACCATCATAAGAATTCATTTATACATGATACAATAACAAACGATAACACCAAAACGGAACCATAGAGTTTTCAAAAAGAAAGAGCAAGAATCCCAACCAACCTTCTTCCAACTTCAAAGCTTCCAAAATCCAATAACTCCAAAAGACTACTAGATCCAAGCTAGCTCCAAAACACGGATAACCTGCTTCTAGGCTGCCTGTGTGGAAATTATGGGCACCCAGAGTTTAGGAAGGAAACAATAAACTTCGGGCCAGTCATGGGACTGGTATGAGTAAACAAAAACAGTTGTTTGTATAAAATAATTTATAAACTAAATCCGATATGCTTTTTGGAAAATGAAACTACCATATGACCACCCCGCACACACACAATGCAATCGCACAATTGGAGGAGATTTCTTCTTATGATAGTCAAACATGCTTGATACGTGAAAACTCTTTTGATTTTATTATTAGTGCAAAGTGTGAAAACATTTCAAAAGTATAATATTAATCTTAGCCAGCATAGGTACCATTATACTATGCCTACTATAGCTACCACCTGAGGTGGCAGGTTATGCAAATTGCAATCGTAAAGGGCTCGTATTGTTTCTTTGGATTTCCAACAAATGGTCAGGCTAAGGAACTTCCTATGCCACATAAGTACGCTTCTGGAAGGACGTCCCGAGAACTTAACCAGCTCTCTGCCAACACATGGTCGGTTTACCTCTGTAACTAGGTAACTACTACACGAGTATGCTATCCCCGGGTCGTTAGCGACCTTTATCCGAGGGCCCTTAACCATGAGGCAACAACCACAAAGTAATAAATTTGCAGCAACCAAATAGGTTAAATATCTGGGTTTCATACCATGATACCACCTTTTTCCAGAAGGAACTAGATATACCCTAAAGGGCGCGATCCTCATAACCGTGCTGCATCTTTCCTCTTTCGACCATTTCCGGGGTGTGAGGTTCGATGAGGTCTCATCCACAAAGCCATGCTTTACACAAAAGCCATGCTTTGATCAACAAATGATCAGCAACACATCAACAATCAGCATGCCACACTACCCAATTGGGAGTATATCACTGATAACCATCAACTACATAACCTCTAAGTTCATATATCTCAAAAAAGGGTGTTAAGCTAAGAGAATAAATTCTCCACCACCAAACAGAAATGTATTTGATTGAGATCAGCTTTATATCTCAAAGCGTAATGTCAGACATACAAACCATACAAGTCTGTTCCGTTCGAACAGAACCGAAGGCCGTCTAATAAAGGAAAATGCCCTTGCAATTCGGGTATCCACAATCCTGATCGGACTCCCCATCACATATGGAGATCTCTATACCGGAGCAACTCTATGCAGAGTCATTCGACAGGTTATCATATCATTCTCGAAGACACCCGGTCTTCACCACCGTCTTCAAATGCTATCCATTTCGTCGTATCACTATTCGGAATGGGTTTTATGACACAAAGTCCTCTCCCGGCTAAACCGAATAGCGAGTGCTCAATTTAAAACACATGGATATATCAATCACAAAGATTCACTTTCAGGATTCGATGTGGGTTTTGGATAACCAATTGAAATCCGACTCCTAGTCGCATCTAAATTCAAATGCCGTTTTACGGGCCAATTGGTTTCCACATTCACATAGAAATGAATCACAGATATCACAGCTCAGCACAAAGTAATTCATATTACATAGATCACAATCACATATCAGAGACATCCATCAATGCAAAGCATTCAACAATAATCAATCATCTATAATTAAGATGAAGTATTCGTGTGATTATAATTAATTAGTCACATAATTATTTTCATTAATCATATTTAATTAATGATAAATTATTCTTAATTAATAAATTAATTAATCCTTAATTATTAATTAATTAAATTCTTATTAATTAATTAATTAAATTCTTAATTGTTAATTAATTAAATACTTAATTATTAATTAACTATCTTTAATTAATTACCTTAATTAATTAATCTTTAATGATAAATTAATTAACCTTTAATTAATAATGAATTAATTTTTAATTAATTTTTCATTAATTATTAAGTAATTATAAATCATTCATTAATTAATCATCATTAAAAACATAAATTAATTTACTTTTAAGTTAAGTTAATAATGTAAAACATTTGATTATTTCCTTAATTACTTTGTTAAGTTTTCACTTAAAACAAACTCTTTTAAAAATATAAGTTTAAAACATCTTAAACTTAATTAATTAAAAATATTTTATTTAAAAACCTTTAATTACATATTATAACTTAACAACAATCATCAATTTAAAAACAATAGTTTTAAAAATTAAGTTAACTTGGATTGTTAAAGTTTCTAAAACTGGAAATTATAAACCCGAGTCAACTTCGAGTCTCACCCAAACAATCACGCCACTTGCTTTGAGTTTTTTCCAAACCAACCCGAATCACTTTCAGTTTTTAAAATTTTGTTTAGTTTTAGAAAGAAACCCAGAATGTATTCACAATAACCCGACATTTTCCTCGAGCCATTACGCTGAATTCTCGAAAACAACTTCGGGTTTAAACCTTCTTTCCAAACCACATAATACTGACACCACCAGACACACGGTGCACATGCACAAAGGCTTTGGCGAACTCTGATCGCTGCTGCGATGATCGATGAGTCGGCGCGACCTCCCCTAGCCACCAGACCATCCAGGAACCTGAGATGTTAACGAAAACCGATCGAGCTTCTTAACCCAAACTGACGTTAAACTTGATCATCAAAAAATCTCCTCGTTTGATCTCCTTAGGCCACCTACGACGTCGATACTTCGTTCAGAGCTTCGCCTGACTTCGATGCTTCGATCGCCACCGATGCGAATAGCTCCGATGCGACGACGAGGCAACAGCAGCCCAAAACCCGACCTCGATTAAGTATGGGTTTTAGACCCTAGATCGTCAGAATTAGATTACCACGATGATTTATAAATTCATCTTGCATTTTTCTCGAGTTCTATGACCACCCAAGCACCTGTGGAAGCAATCCTGACACCCAATAGTTCGCCGATCACTGGAACTTCGTCAAAAATGTGATTCCGTTCATCCTTGATTTTTTCAGAGGATACTTCATAAAAAATTTATGATTTTGGTTTTAAAAATCATCAATTTCAAAAACATTTCGACTTATATACTCGAGATCGGGAATCATGATAATTAAAAATTTAACAGTTTTAAGCTTGCCTGTATTTTTTCAAATTTCCAAAGAAACTTTGATTTATTTTTGCTTAAACCTATTTTTAAGATTTGAATCATGCTAAAACTAACAACTTTTGTTTAGATCCCATAGTCCAGTTTGGATCAGAGAAAGAGGAATTGAATTTTAAACAGGATTTTGAATCCAGGTAACTTGGAACAGGGGGCACTGACATGCACAATCATCTTCGTACAGACATATACACATCTTTGCATGCATGTAAGCATCTTACAATTTCTATTTCAGGCATGATTCAAACAACAGATCGAATTCTAAGATTTCAGAAGGTTTACTCGCCTTGATCAAGAAGAAACAATGAATTCCTGGAAGTTGATTTGCTTTTGAAGACTAGGAACTCGAAGTTGATTTTGTTCTTGATGCTTTGATTTCTGGGTTGAATCTGAAACTTTTATGTTGAATTTGTGAAGAAGTGTTTCCTTGCTTTTGATTTTAATTCCTCTAGTTTCAGTTTTTTTACAGGGTTTGATGATTTTTCTTTCTTTGATTTTCTTTGTTCAGGTTTTAAAATTTTAGCAGGCTTTGTCTTTGAAAATGAAGGTAAAAAAATTAGAAGGAAGGAGATGTAGTGTTTTTATAGGCTTGTTTCTATTTTAATTAAAATTTCAAAAATAAAAACAAATAAAATGACACTTTTCTTAAATCATCAACACTTGTAAATTGATTTACTTAACACTTGTTTATATTTGTGTTAACATTTAACACTTGTATTATGCATGCATAAGGATTTAAATAAATTCTTATATTACTTTTTCTTATTTATATAATTACGTTCCTTTGTTATTTTTATACAACTTTTAAAAGAAGATGTTTTTAATACTAATTTATACATTAATAAAATCATACATATATATTAATATTTTGAATCCAAATGTTTTACTTAAGATATTTATTTAAATTTAAATTCAAATACAAGTTTAAATTCAAATTCAAATTTGAATTACAATCCATTATATATATATAGATATATAAATAGACAAACACAACATTCATTTGTTTTGAAAATTTAAAATTAATTCAAATTAACTCTAAATTAAATTTCATAAATTCAAATAAATTACTAATTTTAAATTGATAAAATTTAGGGATGTTACACGAGGCAAAATCGGTTTTTGGAGAGGCAAGGTTCGACTTCCGTCGATCCGAAGGTTTGAGTCGATTTTCTTCGGTCAACGCGGTGGGTAGTTATTACGAAAACAATTTGGTTGGTTCAAAAAGCAAACTTTGTTAAAGAAAGCATGGCAGATTCTTTGCCTATTTACAATGCCACCGACATTTCCAGGATGGCTTATTTGCTGAAAAATAGAAAATACATAGAATAGTTTCTTAAATGGAACAATGGCGGAGCGATTCGCTATTATAGGCTCTGGTAACTGCGACCCCGTCGATAGTTATCAGCTTGAAAGTCCCGTTCAATCCTTTTTTAGTAGGCTGCCATTCTCAACTCTTCTTCTTCTCTTTTTTCATCGACCATGTCTTGCAGTTCGAGTAAGTGCCGCTCATTTTGTGCTTGATTAAAATTCAGTCTTTGGTGTAAGGGGACTTCTAATTCAATAGGAATCATTGCATTTGAACCATATGCTAATGTGAACGGAGTATGACCAATTGCCGCTTTGTGTGTTATTCTGTATGCCCATAGTGCGAGCGGATGTTTGTCAACCCAATTTCCTTTTGTGATGGTGGATTTGATGATCTTGTTTATTGCTTCCACTTGCCCATTTGTTAGCGGACAAGCCATTGCATAAAAGCTTTTTTCGATTCGAATGTGCCTGCAGGAGTCTTTGAACTCGCACTTTCAAATTGGGTTCCATTATCAATGATGATTTTTTGTGGCACACCAAAATTACAAATGATGTTTTTAGTGACAAACTTAAAAACTTTCTTTATGGTTATGTTGGCCAGTGATTCCGCTTCGGCCCATTTTGTGAAATAATCTATGGAAACTATCGCATATTTGGCTCCGCCTTTTTCTATTGGAAGGACACCAATCAAATCGATTCCCTATATCGCAGATGGCCATGGGTTGACCATTTATGTTAGTTCCATTAAACAATTTCTCTTAATTTGGCCGAATCTTTGACAGCGACCGCATCTTCTGGCGTGATCTGTGGCATCGTGATTTTATTGTGGCCAAAAGTATCGACATCGAAGGACTTTCTTTGCCAGCATATGCCCCCAGTGTGGTCTCCACACTCGCCTTCATGTACTTCCTTCAGGATTCGTCGTGCTTCATCACCGGTCACACAACTAAGAGGAGGGTCGAGAATCCCCTTCAATAGTGAATCCCATCTGGTATCATGAACCACGACGCCATATGGAGGAGCTTCTTCCGTTGATTTCGGTCAGTTGGTAAAGTCCCTACAAGCGGATAGTCCTTTATCAGTGTCATCCATGTATCTGGCTCGACGATGGTCTCGAGAATCCAGTCCACGTCCATTTCGTCTATGCATAGGTTGGTTAGGGTTTCAATCGGACCCAATCCCAATGGCTAGGCTTCTCCGAAGCTTGCCAGCTTGGCCAAATAGTCCGCCTTGCTGTTTTACTCCCATGGGATGTGAGTTACGGCGTAGTGCTCGACAGCACTTAACAGCTCTTGTACATTGGATAGGTACGGGGCGAGATTTTCTCCACATGCTTGGTATTCCCCTTTCACTTTACAGATGACCAGTTGGGAGTTGCTGTATACATGAATAGATTTTTTCTTGATTTCCTTCATAACCTTCAGTCCAGCGATCAACGCTTCATACTCTGCTTCGTAATTTGTTGCTGGGAATTCCAACCGTAAAGCATAGCTAATGGCTAGCTCTCAGGGGTTTCGAGCACCACCTCTGCTCCTGCATAGAAGTTGTTTGATGCGCCATCAATGAAGAGCTTCCATTGCGCGTTTGTTTCTGACTGAACTTCCTCCTCGTCATTTTTATGGTAAACTCGACAATGAAATCGGCTAACTCTTGCCCATTGATTGCTTTCCTTGGATGGTATGTGATGTCATATTGGCTCAACTCTATATTCCACTTGAGTAGTCATTCAAAAGTTTCTAGTCGGTATACAACTCGCCTCAGGGGCTGGTCAGTCAATATTTAATCGAGTGAGCCTGGAAGTATGGTCGTAATTTCCGGGATGCTATCAAAAGGCAATATGCTAGCTTCTCCAGCTTTGGGTAATTCTTCTCAGCTACGGTGAATTGTTTGCTAATGTAGTACACAGGTCACTGGATTCTCGCTTCTTCTCGCACGAGAGCTGCGCTTAGTGTGTGCGTGGAAACCGCTAAATATATGAATAGGTCTTCACCATCCACTGGCTTTGATAAAATTGAGGGAGCTTCCATGTGTCATAGTAGTTCCTCGAAAGCTGTCTGGCAAGCTTCGCTCCATTCAAAGTTTTTCCTTCCTTTCTTCAGTGCATCGAAGAACGTTATGCACTTGTCTGTAGCTTTAAAGATTAAAAGACTCAGTGCTGCGACCTTTCCATTCAAGCTTTGAAGTTCTCTCTTATTGTTAGGGGCTTGGACTTCCCGTAACGCTGTTATTTTCTCTGGATTTTCTTCGATATCCCAAGCACTTACAATAAATCCTAGGAATTTCCTAAAGGCTACTTCGAAGTGACATTTAAGCGGGTTGAGGTTCATTCTATATTGCAGAGTATTTCGAACATTTTAGCGAGATTATCTAGATGGTTAGCAGCTACTCCGGGTTTGACTAACATATTGTCCACATAAACTTCCATAGTCTTTCCAATCCAGCGTTTAAACATATTATTCACTAACCTTTGGCACTTTGCCCCTACGTTTTTCGAACTGAATGTAATTACTCTATAGCAGTACAGTCCCAAATCAGTGATGACGCTCGTGTTTTCTTGGTCGGGCTCATGCATCATGATCTGGTTATAGCCTGAGTACACATCCATAAATGACAGCAGCTCATGTCCCGCTATTCCATCCACCAGTTGGTCAATTCTAGGGATCGGGAAGCTATCCTTTGGATATACTTTGTTGAGGTTCGAGAAATCAATACAGGTTCACCATTTTCCATTGGACTACTTGAGCAGGACCTAGTTCGATTCCCATTTAGGGTAAGTTGCATCTCGAATGAAGCTATTAGCCATCAGTTTATCTACTTCTTCTCTTAATGCCTTGGACTGTTTAGGGCCCAAGCTGCGCCTTTTTTGCTTAACTGGGGGGATTTAGGGTCAATATTGAGAGCATGATGGGCAGTCTCGGGTGATACCCCACACATATCGGAGTATATCCAAGCAAATATGTCCAAATTGGCGTGGAGGAACTTGGTTAGTTCTGATCGCATCTTGTTTCCAAGATGCAACCCAATCTTCAGGACCCGCGTTGGGTCATCCATACAGACTGGGACAGACACCATCAGTTCTGTCGGTGCTGCACGCGCCTCCCTTGAGCTCTTCTACCTAGGTTCCAAAAGCTTGTCGAATCGAATATGGTCCCTAAGCCAAGGGCGGCTCTGTAGTTGTTATGCAGAGGGTTCATGGATATGGAGGGCTTTCCCCACATCCTTTCCTTTCTTCTTTCTTCTCGACTCGCATAATTCCATGATATAGCATTCTCGGGGGACGCTTTGGTCTCACTTCACAATTCCTACTCCATGCCCGGTAGGGAACTTTATCGTAAGGAACCATTGGGCTAATGCTATTCTAAAATCGACTAACATGGGTCGTCCCAGGAATGCATTGTATGTTGACATTCCATCCATGATCATAAAAGATCGAATGAGGGTGACTCGTCTCTCACCCTCTCCAAGCTCCATGGGTAGGTCAGTTGTTCCCACTGGTTGTTTGGGTTCTCTGGTAAACCCCTAAATCTTAGTCTGGCATGCGAATACACTTTTCATGCCAATCTTTATTTGATCAAAAGTGCGTTTGAAAAGTATGTTAACGGAACTGCCACTATCAACCAACACTCGTCAGACTATGGTGGGACGGATTCCTACTTTCACTACCATTGGGGCAAGAGTTGGAGCTTCAATCCCTTCGGTGTCCCAATTGAGGAACACTATGACATCACTTAGAACCTTTTGCTGCTTGACTAGAGTTTCATCGTCTATTGCTAAACATGATTCGTTTGGGGCTTGCTTTGATGAACTCGCATATCGCTCCATCTCTCCCTAACTTCTTTGCCTGGAATGTGGTCCCCCAAATATTGTTCCGATAATAAGCTTCTGGTCAGTTCGTTTTGACCCTTCTTTGCTAGTTCCATCTTCATTTCTTTACTCTCTAGGAGGTTGAGGGACCATAGGTTAATTGATTTTTTCTGGCTTTTTCACATATTGCTGAAGTTTGTTTTCTCGGACTAATCCTTTGATAAGGTCCTAAGGTGGCAGCATTCATTTGTATTGTGCCCGTGCGTCTCATGGAAGCGGTAGAATTTCCCTAAGCGCTTTTTCTATTCCGTTGCCTCCTTTCTAAGAGGTTTCTTATACTCTTCTGTTTCTTGTGTTGCGGGATAAATATTCTCCAAAGTGTCACTCAAGGGGGTATAGTCTTCCTATCTAAATCCTCTAAATCTTTTTTTGCTACCACCATTATTTCTTTTATCAAAGTTATGGTTTCTTCTCTTTCGATTCCCGCTCTTCTCCACTACTCCTTGAGTACTTCCAGGATCGCACATGTTTTGATTTGTCGCCTTGTCATTTTGTCTGAAGTTCGTCGTTTGTATACCAACAGATATTCTTTCCAACTCCTGTGCTTCCTTCAATCTCAAGTACTAGTTTGCTTTACAATTGAAGTCTTTCTTGTTGGTAAGTTTCTTCATCTTAATTTATTTCCCGAACTCCATTTCTGGATGAATGGCGCAGACTAACGTCGTAAAGACCATATCCTCGTTGGGGTTGCTCACTTCTGTTACTGCTGTTTTAAACCTATTCATGAATGATTTCAATGACTCGTTGCGCCTTTGGACCTATCTGGATAGGGACATGACGTCCTTCAGCTGTGCAGTATGAAGCCTGAACTGGTCAAGGAATTTTGTTGCAAGTTGGTCAAAAGTAGAAATAGATGTTGGGGGGAGTCTGGTAAACTACATATATGCGACTCCTTCTAGAAAATAGGGTAACATCGATAGCGGATGGCCTTTGGAGCCTCGGCTCTGTTCATGTACTAGCTATACTTTTATAAATGGGATTTTGGGTCCTTCGTTCCATCGTACAAGGGAATAGATGGCATAGTGAACTTGTTTGGGTATCTTTCATTCAAGATTTAATCTGTAAAAGGGGTCCGACTTGGGAAGATCGACATTCATCGTCCTTTTGGTTTTTACTCTTGTCCATTAGTCATTTGACCATGTCTGCTATGTATGTCTCTGATATCTGGTAGTCCTAGGGGTGACAATCAGTCACTACGCTAAGTGCTTGGTTCTGCAAACGGTCTTGATGCATGGGTTGAAGCCTTGGCCATCCTATCTTCGGGAGGGCCACTCCCTTGGATCCCCATTGGCCTACAGCTGACCTGCCTGGGGCAGTTTTGACATCCTCTTCCATTTGATTGCCTTGCTCTCCATCTTCTAAATCAGAGAGATTAACATCTATATCTTCCTACGGGGTTTTGGCCCCTTGATTCAAATTCAAGATCGGTTGCCTTACCCCGGGTGGAGTATTCTCTCCTCCACGTTGCGTCCTGTTGTTACCCCACTTATGGTTGCTTTTCGTTCCTTTTATGCAGGCCGAAAATGGAGGAATTCTTTCGTTCTACAGCAGTCACTTGTTCAGGCATAATACTTGAAGCGGGGTTTGATTGTATGGTCAACAAAGTGTTGAGCTTCTCCATTAGAGCCTTTTGACTATTTTCTATTTTCTGGTTAATCTCCTCAGCCATCTTATTCAGCTCGTCCCTCGTGATGACTTCATGTTGACTGGAGGATGCCGGTGCCTGGTTTCGTAGGTTGACACCATTGACTTCATCTTGTTGGAGACTAGCACCTTCTCCAGCTATTACTGCCCCTATGGATCTTCTAGAGGCAGTTTTTCTTCTTCCATGAGCCATTAATCATAAACCAGCGAGTTCTTCAAGCACATATCGGGGATCTAACTTCTGGACCTATGGAATCCTAAGTAGATAGCTTGATTTGGATTTTGAGTTAGGTAGTTCTCGGTGAAAGCACCAAAATGTTGACCCTGGTTTTGATTTTAAAGCACCAACCTATTCTAACAGAGAAATATCACAGATAATATATGTCAAGAAAGAACAACAAAAGAAAGTAGATAGAGAATTTTTACAGTTGTTCGACTGGTAATGAAGCCTTCGTCCACTTTATAGTTTTATTATAGACTGATTGTGGTTACAAGAGATGTATGATTACAAGGCTTTGTTTGTTTCCTAACTAGATTGAATCTCCAGAGTTGGAATCCACTGGAGAATCATAGTGTATTCCTTTGGAGATTGTTATGAGGGAGACAGAGAGTGAAGAATAATTCCAGCAAAGCTTCAGCAACCAGTCCAAGGAAGAAGATCCTTCTTATGTTGTAGGCTGGATGGTATTTATATGGAGCGGAGACCTTCTGGGATAGCCATGTCCTTATCAGCTCGTAGGTAAGTAGTAGATGACTTAGGGAGAGTTTGGCTTGCAAAATGAGCTAGATCCATGGATCGCTGGTGACCTATGGCCTATGAGTCACTGGCGACCCATAGAATTGGCTCATTTTTCAAGCTAATATCTTAGCCTCTTTATTATATTCCTTAATTATTTTGTTTGAAGGCTGGAGGAGAAGCATAGGTCACTGATGATCCAATCACTTAGGATTTTTCTAGAGTCTGGATTAGAGATGTTTGCATAGCCTTTTATCGTAATTGTTATGTTTCAATTGTAATTCACTAGCTGTTTACGTTCAACTGCTAATTGGACTAAACAAATGCTATTGGCTTCATTGATCCCAGTCGTTGTCTTAGCCATATAGCTTGGACCTTTTCGATCCCTTGTCTTAGCTTTTTCGGTTAAGTCTAAAATCATCCTGTCTACACAAGGTTATTATGTTTTTTATTGGTTTCTACTAGGTTAAAAACCCAAATAACATAATATTTTCTATCTTTCTATAAAATATTTCAATACTTGTTATTATCCTTAAAATTATATTATTAAAGATCTAATTATATTTATAATATTTTTTCACTTTAAAATATAATTTCAATGGGTTTAAAAACAAATGTTATTAAAACATTGTTTGCTACAAACTCAAAACACTTAACATTTAACCATTTCTTTAAAACTCTCTTTTAAAGGCTTAATTACATTTGTAAGGGCTTAAGACAAGTATTACCCAAACATTGTCATAACAAACCCAAATCATTTCATACTTCAAAAAACATTCTCTTTAAACTTGTTTTTACGATTTAGTTATACTTATGGGTTTAAGAAAAGTGTTATTTAAAACATTGTCACAATAGACCCAAACATTCATTTATACTTAAGCTTAAAGTATTCATTATTAAATATCTAATTGTATTCCTAAGTATAATTAATAATATGGGCTAAAAACAAATGTTACTAAAACATTGCTGCACCCAAAACCATTTCTATACTTAACATTAACTTTAAAATATTTATCTAAAGATCAAAGCATATCCACACTTATTAATTAAGGCAATACAATTTAAATAATTCTACAAAACCATTTATTTTAACTTAAATAATAAAATCCAAACATCCTTTATTATATTTATAAAATACTTAACTTACTTTTTAAAACTTATATATCTTTTAAAATACTTATTAATATGTTAAAATACTTTTAAAACTACTTTAAATGTATGATAATTATTTATATAGAGTACTATGCAAAAAAATAAGAAATTTTGAAATTAAGAAAAATTAAAATAAACATGTCTTATTTTCAAAAGCTTACTTAGTTTAAAAATTCATAATTAATTGTTAAAATTATATTTAAACTTGAAACTAATTTAAAGAACTCTAATATAAGTTAGACAACAACCCTAAAATGACTAGCGAAAAATACATATCTTTTTTAAACAATTTATAGCTTCATATAACAATAACATTTCTAGAAATGCTGTATAAAGTTCTATTATATTTTTTCACCCTATTTTGCTAACACTTTACACCTAATTTTTAATGCCTTTACAATTGACTTTAGCCCCATTATTTTTTCAATAGTTTGTATACTTTGGGTACTTAGAAACCATGAAGAAAAATCCCAATGAATAATTTTTAATTATTTTATAGCAATTTCCGAAAACAAGGTATTTTTCCGAGGTGCTTATATGGCGACTATTTTGCTATAACTTTTGCCACTTCATTTAACTAGCTATCAAATGGTTTCGGCTTCAAAATTTTTAGAAAAAAATATATTTTGGTTACTTATTTAAATGGTAAATAAATCTCAAGGAAAGTTTTCACAAAAATAAATGTTATTTCTCAAAAACAAGGAATTTAAAAGTGTCGATATAGCACCTATTTTGTTATTAGCTTTTATAACATTGGTTTGAATTTTGTATAGCTTTCCATATATATTATTTGCTTTCTAAAACACTTATATAAGTGTATATAACAACCGAAACAAGTTAGATTAAGATGTTCTCATAAATCTCCAAATTACACAAGTTATAGCTAAGGGATTCAAAGTGCGTTTATAGCGACTATCGCTATATGGACAATTTCGTATTCAATTCAATATTTAATATCATTCAATTATATAAAAATATATGATTCCTAAATTAAAATCATATCACTATGAAACATGTATTAACATATGTACTTAATTAGCATGTCCATATTAGATGTCGAAATTTAATGTTAATATTTCTAATTACATGTACTTACTTTAACAATCTAATTCCTAGCTTTTTAAGGCACATTACTTATACAAAATCACAAGCTTTTCAAAGCACAAAATCAAAGGTCATATTTTTAAGTTGTTAGTGACTATTATTATAAATAATAGCAAGCAAATTAACATATTTATTGACACACAATTATAAAGTTATTAGCCTTATTCAAAGCGAGAATGACTCACTTATTTTCAAACCAAACACTACCATCTTCCTATTAACATTCAATCAAACAACACTACACTTCCTATTCCAACCAAAACCACATCCATGCTCCTCCTTCCTAACATTGCTTATGGCCATGCCCCCCCTCTCTTTTGGCTCATGGCTAAAAGCATGACTCCCACTATGATCCCTCGTTCTCCAAATTTTTAGAAGCTAAAGTATGTTCTAATGATGGTTTAAGACCTTTGTGAAAGTTTGAAGGAGATTGGAAAAGATTTAATATGAGATTAAGAAAGTTAGAGAGGGGTAAGAAGAAGATAAAGATATTGGTTTTTTTGCCTTTGTTAATTTATGAGATAAGAAGAGTGCCTTGCCTACATATTTATAGCCCCAGGAATTTACGAAAAATGACCAAAGATGCCCCCAAGCCAATGAAAGTCTTCCCTTTTCCTTCCATGCCTTAGTACATGCAAACCATACCCTTACACACACCTTACTTTCCTTAAATCACTCCTTGATTTAAGGGTCCTTTACTCTCCTTAATTAAATCTTCTTAACTTAATTAATTTGCATAGGAACTAAGGAGATATAATATTGGTTAATATGTTCATATGTTACTGTACGAGTGTACAAATATAGAAATTAATTTTATTTAATAAAAAGTTGATTTTTAACAAAATGTTTTCCAGCCACATTTTAGTATCTATTCAAAGTTCATATTTTTGTAAACATATTTCAAAATTAGTTTTCTATCATTAGTTATTAGTTAAAAAGCATTTAACAAGGTTTTAAGTTAATATTTAATCACATTAAATCCAAGGTACAAATATTTAAATAATTCAATTATTTAAATATGAAGTGTTCGAAATTCCAGGTAGTTACATTTTTTAGAACTTAAAATTTTACCATGCAACTGAGGTCCGTTGTGGACGGTGAATGGTTGACTGAACTCTTATATCAAAAATGTAGAAAAAGTTATATATAAAATGTCATTATAGATATATTTTGAAAAAGAAATATTTTATGAAAATTTACTTATGAAAAGTTTTCATTATAAATATATACATATCTCTAAAAATACTTTAAAAATTAAGGATTTTAAGTTTTAAATTTTTTAAAATATCGCATGCTGGCTATAGAGAATAGTAGGTAATTTGAATAGTATAGATTTTACTACGTAGTGGTAGTTGATGTAAAATGGATACGGTGAACGACAAGGAAGCTATTTTATTTATGGATGTTTTCTGAGGAACCTGGTTGATAAGTGAATTTTAAAAAGATGTTTTTAGACAATGTTTATGAACTTAAAAAAATAAAAGTTAGTTATGAAAACTGCACTTGGGAAGGTAGGAAAAAGGATTGGAGGCAAAGGAGAAGATCTCATGGTACGGTGGAAAAAGGTTACAAAAGAGAATGGTGGAAATATGGAATTTTCCATCTAGACCTTTTCCAAGCATAAGAAATTAGGTTTTGAAAACTAAATGTTTCTAAATTTGGATGTTAGGAATGGTGTGCCAGGAATCTGGACGATAAGAATTGGATGAAAAATTGGTTGAACTATGCTTCTATTTCTAGAGATATGGGAAAATTTATGTGAAAACCATTATAATTTTTCAAAAAATTGCATTCATGTAAACTGCTAGTATATTTAGGTCGCCAGCATCATATTTTCGAAATTGATTTAAACGAAATCATTTATATAGGCGGCGCCAACTAGAAATTTTTGTTCGTGCATATCACATGTATTGTGACTCACTGTGCATACGTACATGGATTGTTGCAAAATTGGTCGTACACTAATTGGTTGTTAGTATATAATGGATGTACAATAGTTTACATGATCAAACCCTTATGGAATTTCAGGGAGGAAATTCTTTTTAATGGGGAGAATGTAACACCCTGCGTTTTTAAGGTAATTAATCAATATAGAAATTAATTAATATATAATAAATAGTGAAAAATGGAATTTTTACAATGCTGGAATTTTTCTAAGAAACTTATGCCATTGGATTCATGGCGATTTTCTGTCAATTTTCATGTGTAAACTTTTCCAATCGGAGTTCAAACGAAAAAGTTATCAGTGTTCGAATTCTCGTAGTTGGAAATAATTTTATATGCAATTAAGGAAATAATTTGAAATCAATCAACTATTGATGAATATCCTTAAATTTAACCGTTGCATAAAAATAAAGAAAGATTAATTAAGGCAGAAGATAATCGTAATTAACATTGATTAACGTTTATTTAATAATAAAGGAAACATAAGGCTTGGGGCAGTCTACCTGCCTACTTGTGAAGATCTTATCCATTTCCATTGGACGGTAAGCGCTAATTTGAACCTCTATAAATTAGGACCTAGGGCTTCACTTCTAACTCATTATTTTCTAATGAGCACGGAAGCTCTGTCACTTTCTCTTCACCTCCAAAAATTTCTAAATACGTAGAAATAGATCTAGATTGCACAGATATACTTTAAAGAGGAATAGGGAAGGATAGAGGATAGGAAATAGGTTCAAATAAAATTGTAACATTAAAGGTAAACTTTTAGATATGGTTCTAATTAATAAATCTAAATCTCTTTTCCTTAATCCAATTTCTAATGAGATCTG
This sequence comes from Allium cepa, assembly GCA_030765085.1. NCBI lineage: Eukaryota > Viridiplantae > Streptophyta > Magnoliopsida > Asparagales > Amaryllidaceae > Allium > Allium cepa. The sequence continues at coordinate 519,127,615 of CM060941.1, forward strand.
TATAAATATTGTCTACGGATCCGAATAGGGAGTCAAAAATGGAGAATGCAGATAATAGGATTAGATCTAGATTAGATCTAGAGATTTGGAAGCGCTAATTAAAGGTGAGTGGGAATATTGTATGTTCTTATATAATATTAGGTTATATCATTACAGATCTATTCCTATATGTCGAAGAATTGTAGTTAAGTTGAAAGTAAATTCATATGAAATGTTGAAGAATATAAACTTGCCAAAAAATTTGTATTGATAATTATGGAAGCATAATGATTAAATTTAATTCTATAACTAAGAAATGATCTTAATTATCAATTTTACTTCGGATTAGTTAATTGAAACACAATGAATTGAGATTTCATTTTATTTGATATTGATGATTGAGACTGAAAATAAAGTTAATTGGACTTTTGGGATTTTAGTGATATTGAAATACATTGGAATGTATATTATTGTAAGTGGATTTCCATTTAATGTCAAGTTTAAATTTAGCAGAAGTATGATGTTTGAAATGATAAGGAACAATATATGTCTATAAATGAAGGAGATAAAAAATTTACTATGTTTTGTGCTGTCTATTTTAATAAATAAAAAGTGAACTCCTCTGTAACACCCCTAATTTTCAATAACATTATTCAGAAGATTTAATTAGATAAATTAAATAGAACAATATAAATATTAAAGTGATAAGGGGATTGAGATTTGAATAAATAATCAAAGGTCGTGCTTAATTATTTAAATGGGCTTAAGAATAGCCTGTAGGCTAATTAATTTACACAAGGACATATCGCGAAATAGCCGCACCTTATTACCATAATCCTTATATATCCATGGATTTACCATCCATTCACCTTCATTCTCATTTTTCATAAAAACGTAAACAAAAGAGAAGAATAGCTGGCCATTACTAGGAAAAAGCAGAAGAACAAAATTCAAGTAAAGCTTAGAGTTCAAGCACGGGGATTAATCTCAATCAAATCTCAAATTCCTTCTCTTAATCAAGGTGAATAATAATATATATCATCTCTATTTTTTTATGATCATTTGTTTTCGGATTCAAGATTAAATCCATTTTAATGATGATTTGGATGATGATATGCTTGGTATAACATGTTTGATTTAGACAAAATTGTTCAAATATGATTTTGCACGGTTTTAAAGGGTAAAACCTATTATAATGATTTTCATATGCCATGAGGAATTTATATGTTATGTGAAACATGATTTTGGAGTTGGGTTTTAATTTTCATAATTTTCCAAGTTACGGAGAATTTATTATGAATTTCAAAGGAAAATATGGTTAATTGGGTTTAGAAATTTATTCCGGAACTAATATAGAGAATTTGGGTTGAAATTTAGATATTAGATAACATATTAGAAGTGAATTAATGTTTTGCTTAACATAAGGGCTTATTTGTGAATTAATCTTGATTTAGATCTGAAATTATGCGGCAGTTATTTTTGTAAGAATTTGAAAAGTTGAGGCAACCAATCAAATGCTTACAGGTAGGCAGGTTAGTTGGCAAGAATTTGCTTTAATTGGCATTAATCAGCATTTACCCAAAAAAGCGGGTTCTGCCCCTATTAGAAGTACCTTTCGAGCTTCTGTTCTCAATCAAGTCAAAACCCCACAAAGTCGAAACCAATAGATAAGGCATCAATATTGGTACGTAGTGGATTGGAGAAAGGCGGAAGGCATGGTGTCGAAACATAGCTTCTGATAGGAGCGAAACCTTTTCTTTGCTTTTAAATGTTAAGCGCCTACCTTTGTTTTACTAAAGCTTTCGAAGGAGTCGAAACATATGCTATCGAAAGGGGTTTTATAATTAGCTTTCGAAGAAGGTTGCCATCTTTCATTTTTAATATAAGCTTTCGTACGAGTCCCTTGTTTACAAAACAATGCTTTCGAAAATGGTGGTTCTGACCTAGTGAAACCCTACTGGCTTTCTTTTTCCTTTCGAGCGAATTGAGGCCATCAATGCTTTCAAAGGGTAACCTTTGTTTTAAACTTGTACTAAGCCACTTCCTAAATGCTTTCGAAAGGGTTTAAGGGTTTCGAAGGCAATGGTTTCGAAAGAGGGTTTCGATGCTAACCTTCAATGTTTTACTTAAATTTTTTAAAGCTTTCGAAAGGATGGTGCTGACGCCATCAAAATTTCCCCAAACAATTTTATGTGAAGATTAAAGGTTTCGAAAAGGGATACTTTCGTATAGATTCACTTGGACCCAAAAAATGCTTTAAGTAAATCCAATGGTTTCGAAAGGGGTACTATCATTAGTTTCGAAGCTATAGATTTCTAAGGATTATTAAGTAATGTTTTGGCACTTTCGAAAGGTACATTTTGGTTTCGAAAGAGATGATTTAAAGAGCTTTGAAAGGAATATATTTTGTGTTTTGAAAGGAAGTTTCCAATGCTTTCGAAGGAGGTTATCCATGGGTTTCGAAAGTAATAAGCCTTAGTTTTCAAAACAAATAACCCAATCTCATTTTAAAGGAAAACCATGGCATAATTAAAGAGATTTGAAATGATTTTAAGTAAGGAGTTTTTGAAGAAGTTTTCCCTGATTAATAGGTTAAAGCAATTAACCAAGTTATACATAAATGGATTTCAAGGATATTAAACCACAGGTGTTAGTATTCTTATGTCATTATGTTTACTTCTTTATATATATATATATATATATTCACATTGTAATGGACCTATAACTGTATTTGGGAAAGGGCAGAATAACCAACTAGGTTGAACCAGTAGTGAATATAAATTGACCTTACTCCTGAATGAGTAGATTACATCTAGGAGTCAGATAGACCATAATATAGGAAGCTAAAAAAATATGGATTAAAGAAGTTGTCAGGAAGACAGGTTCATAAGAACCCTTGAAAACTATGTTTAAAAGAAGTTATTGGCATGGGCTAATAGATTCATAGTAAATCCATGAAAACTATGATTAGATTGAGTTATTGGCAGGGGCCAACTGATTTGTAGTGAACCCATGAAATCTATATCCGGATTCAGTTATTGACAGATGTCAATAGGTTCCTACTGAATCCATGAAAACTAAGATAAGAGAGAAGTTATTGGAGTTACTAATAGATTTAGGTAGAACCCATGAAACAGTAAATTATTGGCAGGGGCCAATAGGTTCTTAGTGATCCCATGAAAACTATGAAATCGGATAGGAAGCCCATAAATAGTAAACATGTTATTTGTAAGTCTATGGAAACTAATAGGTTAATAGTGACCTTAGAAACTATAAATGAGACAGTTAGTCAGAATGAATAGGGATGGGAATCCAGAGTTGATTTACTTGTTTGTATATCATCATAATTGTTTTGAATTTTTTTAACCATTGTGGATGCATGAGTACATTATATGGTTTTATAAAGTTTTTAGGATACTAACTTAGTTAGGGGAAAACCTATTTTGCTAAGCGACTGGTCTCACTAAATATCTAAATCGTTTTAGATGGTAGATTATTGTTCATACCAGGTTTTATGTCTGATTCGAAGTTTATGTTTTCCCCTTAACTCTTGGGTATTCAGTTGATTGTGAGTAGTTTGAGAGTTGAGGTTTTCAGGTACCTCTTTAGACGAATAAGCTACCGGTGACATGCAAGAGGCATGATAGCTATTTAGAGTCATCTTTTATTTTAATTCCGCTGTGTTTTTGTTGTAAAGGAAAAGTTGTTTAATTGCTTATATATACTTTGATCATCCAAGATGGGCATCTTCATATGTCACTCTTGGCGTATGTCGTAATAAATATATTTTCTCTAAATGTGGTTCTTGTATTGGGATTATGTAGTGAATTTTGAAATGGTTTTAAATAGAATGAGAAGGTTGTTTGTTGATTTTAATTTTTTTCCATATTCATATATTTCTGTTATATCAATGTATCTAACATTACCGTTTTTGATCACCGAGGATTAATAACTATGGATCACTACAGCATCTGTGGCCGTTAGTTTTGGGACTCCAAGTGGGGAATGTTACAAGTTGGTATCAGAGCATTGATTTATGAAATTTAAAAGGAATTTAAACCTGAAAGATTTCTCAAAACGTAATCCTATGAATCAAATAATAAGATCAGGGTTTGGTATAACGCTATAGTAACGTAGTTGTGTTTGGTACAGATATCTATTAGTACGTAATCCCTTCTCCCTTAAACCGTTCTTATGTATCTTACTAAGGCTCGTATGTAGATTTACGAGAAAAAAGATATGGAGGCAGGAAACAGAAGAGGAAATCTCGGTAGTAGAGGCACCACAACCAATGGAAATGCTCGACCCACCAGGAGGAACCCAGGTCGACAGGCTAATGCTAACCAAAATGTAGATGGCAATGTGGGTGCTGGAAATCCACCAGTGGATTATGAGGGTGATGTATCAATTTTTTTCAATATGTTGTAAGCTGGAGCAGCTGCTAGAGTTGCTGGGAATGTTGTAGGAGCTAATCCTGTAGCTCCAATTGTGAATAATTATGCTAAGCTGAGCAGGGATTACATTAGTCTTGGTGGAAAGCATTTTATGGGAACAGAAGATGCCATAGAAGTTGAGAATTGGCTATTGCATTGCGAGAGAATATTTGCTGATTTGGGTTTAGATGATGAGCAGAAGAGGAGATTGGCCTTTAGGCAGTTGCAAGGGGAAGCACTTCATTGTTGGAATAGTGTTACTACCAGGGTTCCGGAGGAGGAGTTGACTTGGTAGATTTTCGAAGGAGAATTGAATAGGGATTTGTGTCGGAGGTTGCTAAATCAGTGCGGCTGAGAAAGTTTTTGGATCCGAAACAGGGAGATATGTCGGTTGTTGAGTATGCCACTAAGTTTGATGAGTTGTACCGTTATGGATACAATACTATAGACACCGTCATCAGGAGGAATGAGAGGTTCATTAGGGGATTGAGGCCCTAGATTGCCAGGGCGACCCCACCACATCTTCGTGATCCTAGTAATGTAGTTGTTGGAAATGGAAATCCACCATGAAGAGATGCTTTCTATTTCTGCTAGAGAGAAGCCAGTTCAATCCCAGCATTCTCGGAGAAAGAAGAGAAAGTTCTTTAAGAAGAAGGGAGTCCAAAAGGGGGAGGCAACCAAGAAGGTAAAGGCCGATTTAGTTTGCTTTATGTGTAACAAGAAGGGTCATTATGCTCTTGAGTGCCGGTCAGGCTAGGGTAAGAAGGCTGCATAAAAGAAGAATGTTAAGTGCTTCAACTTCGACCAGGTTGGGCATTATAAGAATCAGTGTCCAGATCCAGTCAGGGTGGACAAGGGAAGGGTTTTTGTTGTTGGAGCATCATCTGCTACGCCATTTGCAGCTGAAAAAGGAAAGACTGTGATGGAAGGCACGTTTTTGATTCAGAGTATGCCAGTTTGGATAATTTTTGATACCGACACATCACATTCCTTTTTATCCCAGTGTTTCATTGATAGGTTATGATTAGATCCCACATACCTTGTTACTTCCTTAATGGTTGCGAATCTAATACGAGGGTATGCAACTCTAGGGATGAGATGTGACCAGTTAGAACTTGAGTTGTTAGGTCATAAGTTTGCATGTAGTCTGCATGTTTTTGATTTCGTAGATTTCAGAATCATTTTGGGTATGGATTGGTTGAGTAAGTATGAGGCTAGGATATTTTGCCAGGATGGGGAGATATCACTAAGACACCTTGAAAGTCATAACCGAATTATATTCTTAGTGGAGAATTTTGACCGGAATAGTTGTTCTTTGTTTCTATGGAAGTGGGAGAAGAGTTAAGTCAGGTTAGAGTAGCAAAGGACTTTTATGGATGTCTTTGAGCCGGTTACGTGACAACCACCGAAAAGAGCTGTCGAGTTTCGGATAGATCTTATGCCAGGAGTTGAACCTGTAAGTAGACCACCTAGCAGGATGACACCGACCGAGATGAAGGAATTGAAGGTGCATCTAGTGGATGTTGAAGGGAGAAATTATATTAGACCAAGAAGTTCGTCTTGGGGAGTAGCAGCGGTGTTTGTGAAGAAACCAGATGGGTTGTTGAGGATGTGTATCAACTATCGTAAGTTGAATGAGAGGATGATGAAGAATAAGTATCATTTGCCGAGAATTGATTATCTATTCGATCAGCTGTGTGGAGCCAGAGTGTTTTCCCAATTGGATTTGGCGACAAGTTTCCATCAGTTAAGAGTGGCAGAGGACAGTATTTCTTTGACAGCGTTTCAGACTAGATATAGTTCATATGAGTGGTTAGTAATGCCATTCAGGTTAGTGAATGCACCTCTTTCTTTGTGGATTTGATGAACCGAGTTTTCCGAGAGTAATTGGATAGGTTTATGTTTGTGTTTATAGATGACATTTTGGTATACCCTAAGGATGAAATAGAGCATGAAGATCATCGTAGAGTGGTGCTTGAGACGCCGATGCCGCATCGGCTAAAAGCAAAGTTTTCCAACTATCATTTTTGAAAGAACGAAGTTAAGTTTCTTAGTCACGTGGTTTCAGAGAAAGGGTTATCAGTCGATCCAGATAAGATCAAAGTTGTTAATAATTGGAAGGGACCAGAGACGGTGACTGAGATTAGAAGTTATCTTGGACTTGCTGGCTATTACCGAAGATTCATCAAGGATTTCTCGTGGATAGCGCCATCTTTGACTAAGCTAATCAAGAAGGAGGTGAATTTTGTTTGGTCCAAAAACTATGAGGAAGCATTTATTAAATTGAAGCATTTGTTAACCAATGCACCTGTGTTAGTAGTTCCAAATGGATATCAAGGCTTGGTGGTGTATACCGATGCATGTGGAACTGGATTAGGAGCTGTGTTGACGCAGAATGGTAAAGTGATTGCCTACACTATGTGACAGCTTATACCGCATGAAGTAAGATGTCCTACTCATGATTTGGAGTTGGCTGCTTTGATCTTTTCATTGAAGATTTGAAGAAATTACCTCTTAAGCGAGAATTTTGGGCTATACATAGATCATAAGTCTTTAAGGTACTTATTCTCTTAGAAGGAGCTGAATATGAGACAGAAGAGGTGGCTGTATTTTTTGGTGCTTATGATTTTGGTATAGAGTATACTCTTGGAAAAGGAAATAAGTAGCGGATGCTCTTAGCAGAAGATATTAGAATGTGGTGTTAGCTATGTTAGCAGAATGGAAGAATTTGGAAACTTTGGCTGCTTGTAGTGGGCAGTTAAGATCGATTGCTAGTTCTACTCAAAGTACATATATGTTGTCCTGTTTGGAAGTTCGACCAGTGTTGATCGAGAGAATTGCTTCTAAGCAGAAGGAGGATCCATTATTAGCCCAGAAGATTAGAAGCTTGAGATTGGAATCGAGATCAATGATCTAAAAGATTTTATTCTTGACCATAGGGGATGGTTGAGAAGAAGGGATGGTTGCGTGTTCCTAATGCTGAGCACTTGAGAAAATAAGTTCTTAGGGAACGTCATCGATCTAAGTTTACGAATCACTCTTGATGGGCCAAGATGTATCAAGATATGAAGAGGAGCTTCGATTGGGAAGGTATGAAGAGGGATGTTGGCTTATGGTTTAGGCAGTGTGTAAACTGTCAACAAGTGAAAGTCGAACATCAGAAGCCGAGTAGATTGTTTTAACCATTAGAGATTCCAATTTGGAAATGAGATTCGATATCCATGAAATTTATCGATGGGTTGCCAAGGTCAAATAGGGATAATGAAAGTATATCGGTCATAGTGGACTGTTTGACCAAGAGTGCCCATTTCATTCCACTTAAGTCAACCAGCACGACATCTATTTTATCTAAGTTGTTCATGAAGAAATAGTTAGACTACATGGAGTTTCTAGTAGTATAGTCAGTGACAGAGATGCTTTGCTCACTGGTGAATTCTAGAAGAGTCTACAAGATGTGTTAGGCACTAAGCTCAAGATAAGTCCTGCGTATCACCTTCAGACGGATGGGTAGACAGATAGAGTTAATAAGGTACTCGAGGATTTACTAAGAGCTTGTGTATTAAATTTGGGTGGATCTTGTGAAGATCACCTACATTTTGTTGAGTTTTCTGATAATAATAGTTATCAGACTAGTATAGGAATGGCGCCTTTTGAAGCTTTGTATGGAAGGCCATGCAAATCGCCAGCATATTGGTTAGAGGAGACAGATTAGTCTTAGGTCCAGATTTGGTTTAAGAGGTGTGAGAGAAGATTGAGTTGATCCGAGAAGGATGAAGGAAGCTTAGTCCAAATAGAAAAGTTACGTAGGTACGAGGAGTAAAGACCTAGATTCTTAGTTGGAGATAATGTTTTCATCAAAGTATCACGGATGAAGGGTGTGACACGATTTGAAAAGTCAGTGAAACTAGCACCGAGATATGTTGGTCCGTCCAGATTATAGAGAGGATTGGAAAGCTCGCATAAAGAGTAAATTGCCAAGCAGTATGGCAGGTGTCCATAATGTATTTCATGTGTTTCATTTTTGCAAGTATGTGTATGATCTAGAGACTACTATTCCTTCGATGGGGTTGGAAAATTTGACATTAGAGCCTAATTTGACTTTTGTTAGAAAACCAGTTCGGGTTGTAGTGAGAGATGAGAAAAGATTGAGGAACAAGACTGTCAAGTTGGTGAAAGTTCAGTGTGTTAGGAACTGGAAATAGTGGTTTTGATGATAACAACCTTTGTAACTTATTTTATTACAACTTATATATTAACACTATTGTCTAGATATGTATGAATGTTATCATGCAGGATATATATAAGGCAGGTACTGATTATTTAAGACTGTACAGTACAAAGATCAAGAATGAAGAAATCAAGTTTGAAGAATCATGAGTATCAAGATCAAGATTTCAAGATAAGTGTCTAGTTTTGTTAAAACTTCATAATAGCATGGAAATCTTCGTTCCAAATTTCATTTGGGAAGGAACCCACTTCTACCTTCTTAGTGGCTACAAACCCACGACAAGTAGCTTACAAATCTATGACAAGTGGCTTAGAAACCGATGAACATCTTGGTTTTGAACAAGTTCTCGAGTCCTGATGTGATGAAATATTTTATAGGAAGAAGCTTGCAAAACTACTTCAAAATGATTTTCAAAACTACTTTTCAAAATATTTTAGCCTTAAAATATTCTTTGTTTTTGTTAAACTCTTGTTTTAAACTTCGTTTGTTTTTAAAAACTATCTTCTGATTTTTAAATATTCTTTATAATATATATACTTGAGATTTAAAATCAAATTTATATATACATTCTAAAAATATTTTTTTTCTACTCTTCTTTATTTTAAAACATAGGAAAATTAGTTTATTTTACTCCACAGTCATTTTATCTTGTTTTCCTTTCAATACCATTTTCAAAACAAATTTTACATTGTTTTTAACTAAGAGATGTCGACATCATAGGATACTCCATGTCGACATCGTGGCCGTTAAATTCAAAAGTTTCATTTCTCAAAAGAAGTGTCCATTCATTTAAATCTCTTCACGAATGGTTATGACCGTTACTGGTCTATAAATAGCCTTCACAAACGAATTTTTAAACTAAATATTTTCTTATTTTCTTCACTCCTTCTTCTCCACAAATCCATATTCTAAAATTTTCATATTTTTAAGATCGTGCCGAAATTCTGCTGAATTCTCAAGTGAATCAAATTAAATCTCATTCTTGTTTGATTCTCTGCCCTCTCTCAAAGATCAACGTGCTATTCGGAGTTATAGGATCAATTTGTAATCAAAAGTTTATCGAGTCTCTCTATAAGGTGTGGTTGTGCCTGGAAATCAATTGGGTGATCTTGTGTCCTGTTAATCAAGAGAGTTTGCCCTGGACTTGAAGATAGGAGGGTACCTCGAGGCCTTTAGAAATTGATGATTGTAATCTCGACATTGGTATAATAAAAATTTGTACGAGGCATTTGCCTTGGTGCAGGACTAGATGTAGGGTAACTCCGAACCAGTATAAAATCCCTGTATTCTTTCCTTTTACTGCTTTTTATTTACTGTCTGCATCTATGTTTGATTCTGTGATTGTTCTGTGATTAAGTTCTGCATTTGTTTATATCATAATTTTTAAATTAGTCCATACAAGTCTTAGAATCCATTAAACACTATTCACCCTCTCTAGTGTTAAATTAGCCTTAAGATCCTTAATCCGCACTCCCTTTTACAGTGGAGCGACAATGAGAAGGACTATACTTAGGAGATAGAAGACGGATTAGAGATACTTATCCTGATCTGCTTTGAGTGTATGTCAATATTAGCTTTATATAGATAGTTGCTAGTCGGATAGGCTAGTATGGTTGTTAGGAGTGGTTACAAATGATTGCTATGTTTAGTATTTAGTCCTTACTGAATTTCATGGACGAATTTTTTTAAGGAAGGGAGCCTATAACACCCTTAATTTTTAATAACATTTTTCAAAAGATTTAATTAGATAAATTAAATAGGCTAATGTAAACATTAAAGTGGTAAGAGAGTTGAGATTTGAATAAATAATTAAAGGCAGTGCTTCATTATATAAATGGGCTTAAGAATGGCTTATAGGTTAATTAATTTAAAAAAGAGCATATTAGGAAATAGCCACACCTTACTACCACAAACCTTATATATCAATGGATTTACCATCCATTCAGGTTATCTTCATTTTTCACAAAAAACGTAAACAAAAGGGAAGTATAGTCGGCCATTACTAAGGAAAAAAGAAGAAGAAAATTCAAGTAAAGCTTAGAATTCAAGCAAGGGGATTAATCTCAGTCGGATCTCAAATTCCTTATTCTAATCAAGGTGAATAATAATCTATATCATCTCTATTTTTCTTATGATCATATGTTTTTGGATTTAAGATTAAATCCATTTTATTGATGATTTGGATGATGATATGCTTGGATTATAACATGTTTGATTTAAACAAAATTGTTTAAACACAATTTTGTACGGTTTTAAGGGTAAAACTGATTATAATGATTTTCGTATGCCACAAGGAATTTATATGTTATATGAAACATGATTTTGGAGTTGGGTTTTAATTTTCATAATTTTCAAATTATGGAGAATATATTATGAATTTTCAAAGGAAAGTATGATTAATTGAGTTTGGAAATTTATTCCGAAAAATATATAGAGAATTTGGATCTGAAATTTAGATATGCAGATAACATATTTAAAGCGAATTTTTATGAATTTTGGGGACTTTTTCGTTGTGATTTACTATGAGAGTTAAATTATTTTGAAAGGAGGACCTAAATGATTTAATTGTTTTGCTTAATGGAAGGGCTTATTTGTAAATTAATCTTGATTTAGATCTAAAATTATGCCGCAGTTTTTTTTTGTAGAGAATTTGAAAACTTGAGGCAACTAATCAAATATTTACCAGTAGGCAGGTTAGTTAGAAAGTATTTGCTTTAATTGGCATTAATCAGCGTTTACCCAGAAAAGTGGGTTCCGCCTCTATTAGTAGTACCTTTCGATTCATAGCTTCCGCCTTAAATCAAGTCGAAACCCCACAAAGTCGAAACCAATACACAAGGTATGAACGTTAATACGTAGTGGATTGAAGAAAGGCGGAAGGCATGGTGTCGAAACATAGCTTTCGATAGAAATGAAACCTTTACTTTTCTTTTAAATATTAAGCGCCTGCCTTTATTTTACTAAAGCTTTCGAAGGAGTCGAAACGTATGCTATCGGAAGGGGTTTTCTAAATTGCTTTCGAAGAAGGTTGCCATGCTTCATTTTTAAGTATGAGCTTGCGAACGAATCCCTTGTTTATAAAGCGATGCTTTCAAAAATGGTGAATCCGACCAAGTGAAACGCTACTGCTGTTCTTTTTGCTTTCGATGGTATTGTGGCCATCAATGCTTTCGAATGGTAGCCTTTGTTTTAAACCTGTACTAAGCCACTTCCTAAATGCTTTTGAAAGGGTTCAAGGATTTCGAAGGCAATGGTTTCGAAAGAGGGTTTCGATGCTAACCTTCAATGTTTTACTTAACTGTTTTGATGCATTCGAAAGGATGGGGCTGATGCCATCAAACTTTCCCTAAATAATTTTATATGAAGATTAAAGGTTTCGAAAGGGATACTTTCGTATATATTCACTTTGACCCAAAAGATGTTTTTAAGTAAACCAATGGTTTCGAAAGGGGACACTTTCATTAGTTTCGAAGCTATGTTTCTAAGGATTATTAAGTAATGTTTTGGCACTTTCGAAAGGTATATTTTGGTTTCGAAAGAGATGATTTAAACAGCTTCGAAAGGAATATATTTTGTGTTTTGAAAGAAAGTGTCCAATGCTTTTGAAGGAGGTTATCCAGGGGTTTCGAAAGTAATAAGCCTTAGTTTTCAAAACAAATAATCTAATCTCATTTCAAAGGAAAACCATGGCACAATTAAAGAGTTTTGAAATGATTTTAAATAAGGAGATTTTGAAGAAGTTTTCCTTGATTAATAGGTTAAAGGGATTACCCAAGTTATATATAAAAGGATTTCAAGGATATAAAACAACAAGTGTTGGTATTATTATGTAATTATGTTTACTTCGTCATATATATATTCATATTATAATCGACCCATAACTGTATTTTGGGGAAGGGCTGAATAACCAACTAGGTTGACTCGGTAGTGAATATAAGTTGAATTAACTCCTGAATGAGTAAAATTGCATCCAGGAGGTCAGATAGACCATAATATAGGATGCTAAAAAACATGGATTAAATAAGTTGTCAGGAAGACAGCTTCATAGTAAACCCATGAAAACTATGTTTAAAAGAAGTTAGTGGCAGAGGCAATTAGGTTCTTAACAAACCCATGAAAACTATGATTAGATTGAGTTATTGGTAGGGGCCCATAGGTTCGTAACGAACCTATGAAAACTATATCCGGATTCAGTTATTGACAGATGTCAATAGGTTTCTAGTCAACCCATGAAAACAAGGATAAGGAAGAAGTTTGTTGGAGTTACTTATATGTTCAGGGAGAACCCATTAAACAGTAAAGTTGTTGGCAAGGGCCAATAGGTTCTTAGTGATCCCATGAAAACTATAAAATTGGATATGGAGTCCACAAACACTAAACATGTTATTAGTAAGCCCACTAAACCTATAAGTTTATTAGTGACCTTAGAAACTATAAATGAGACAGTTAGTCAGAATGAATGGGGATGGAAAATCCAGAATTGATTTACTTATTTGCATATCATCATATTGTTTTGAATTGTTTAACCATTGTGGATGTAGGAGCATAGTATATGGTTTTATAAAAAAAATTAGGATATTAGTGAGGGGAAAACCTGTTCCGCTAAGCGGCATGGTCTCACTAGATATTTAACTGGTTTGAGATGGTAGATTATTTTTCATACTAGGCTTTATTTCTGACTCGAAGTTTATGTCTTCCTATTAAACTCTTGGGTACTCAATTGATTTTGAGTAGTTTAAGAGTTGAGGTTTTAAGATACCTCTTTAGATGAATAAGCTTCCAAAGACGTGCAGGAGGCATGATAGCTACTTAGAGTTCTCTTTTATTCTAATTATGTTGTGTTGTTGTTGTAAAGGCAAAGTTGTTTAATTGCCTATATATACTCTAATCATCCAAGGGGGAATCTTTATATGTCGCTCTTGGCGTATGTTGTAATAAATATATTTTCTCTGAACGTGGTTCTCTTATTGGGATTATGTAATGAATTTGAAATGTTTTGAAATGGAATGATTAGGTTGTTCACTGATTTTAATTTTTTTCCATATCCTTTTGTTTCAATTATATCAATGTATCTAACATTACCGTATTTGGTTTCCGATGATTAATAACTATGGATGACTACAACATCTGTAGCCATTAGTTTTAGGCCTCCAAGTGGGAATGTTACATACTCATAATTAAAAACATTGCGCAAACCACCTCTTTGTGAGAAAATATGGATATTTAATGACAATTAGTTTTTAAAATTGGGATTCTAATTTATTAAAATGTAGCAAATCCCAAAGGTGTAATATTTAAATAAGAATGAAACTAAATAGTTAATAGAACGAAAACCAATGAAAGTGATGTCTGGGTAATATGCAAGAAAAAGAAGTAGGAAATGAAATGGATTAAGTCTGATAATAAAATGAAATGGATCAAGTTTGATAATTGAATGAAATGGATTTAGTCTGACAATTGAATAAAATGAATTAAATCTGATAATTGAATGAAACGGATTAAGTCTGATAATTAAATGAAATGGAGTAGAAATTGTAGTTAAATAAATGAATGGAGTAGCAATGATATTGACGATAGAAAATGAGAAGCGGTAATGAATTTGATAAGTGAAAAGTTAAACGTATAGTAAAATAAAGACCTAGGGCTAGACAGAAAAAATGTAGAGGCGGTAAAGAAATGTAAGATGAATAAATATACATGAATATGAAATATATATATATGTATGTATGTATGTTGCCTCGGATATGCATTTATGACAGGTGTGAATAATTATAAATTGTCTGTTATAATTATAGAGAATAGATGACCTAAGGTCATTAAACTGGGTTAGGATGCCAAAAACATGTCCAACCAGTAGGACCCATGCAGAGTACGCTAGCCTATAGATTAAAGGATACCCTCCAGACCATGGGTGCTGGGAAAGGAGCATCTGTAATTGCATGAAATGAGCAGACCTTTTACGAATGACAAGACTGTATCGACACAAGTAGTCTACTTCAAATCTATTATAGGAGGGTATTGCCTTGATTGCACTAAGCAATCTAAATGGATGATGGGTGGATCAGACTTATGCAACTGGGCGTGCAAAAGCTGGTGTGCATTAGTGCTAAAATAAGGGGTAAGAGTTGCATATTTAGCAAGCTCGACATCAGTCTCTTATGGTCAACGGGAAGGACAAGGTTAGACCTAACTGATCTCTTCCGCTTGGAAGGATTGATTTAGTTAGGTTGTGCACTTCCATAGTTATTTGCTAGTCTGTTTGATAGGGCAAGGCTAGTTAACCCAGATAGAGATTTCTTCAAAGCATGGATGGGGTGGAGTTGCATGGGACCAGAAATCCACAATATAGGAAGCAAAAAAGCTAAAAATCCCCAATGAATACAGGACTGTATAGACTTGAGGTCGTCGGTGTGCATTATAGGATTTCCTTAAGTGATACGAAGATTATGATGTAGCGAGGCGATGGATCCTTATGAGGTGCTGAGCGACAGATACTGTAGGGGATAGTATCTAAGTCCATTAGTGGACGATGGAATATACATACATAAATGTATGTATGTATGTATATATGTATGTGTGTCTATATATATACACACATATATATGGGAACGATTCATATGTAGCAATGGAGTCGTAATGACAATGATAAAATCAAACATATCAAGAAATGATGAACAATCGACATAAGCCAGTGTTATGTATAAGATATATAATTTTCTAATCACTAGAACATTGTTATAACCCCCTCCTCATTAGAACCCACAGGATTTTAGAAGGGCAGTTACTGGTATTGTTTTAAAGCAGTTGTATAGCTTAGGCACCTGACATTTAAGATGTCCATTCTTGTTCAGTAATTATTGTGACTTATTATATTTACTTTTTCACTGTGAGTTATTAACATTTGTGCTTTGATACAATTTCTCTTCTACAGGATACCAAAACAATGATCCGTATTTTAGTGGACTTAGGTTTTAGGTTTAGCGAAAATATAAGCCCACTGGGGTGCGGGTTGTTACACACTAATTCAATTATTACACCCGACTATGGGATAAATTGTGTATTCCCACAGCATAGTGGGTAAGAAATATGAACTACGCACATTTAAAATAACTCATTGGAAAATTGGTTTTGTGGAATAACTTCCATACCACATATCTTGCCTTCTTCAACTTTGAGTCAACCAACGTCCTTCAGTTTGTTTGAAACTCACTACTCGCTTCTCCAACCATACTACTATCTTCTCTAAATCATAATTTCTTGTCATTATCCTCAAAATTTGGTATTTATTTCCTCTACATCCTTGACCCTTCATGTGAGTATATCCTAGGACTCACAAAATTATACTTCGATGCCATTTCTCATTCCTTTTAAGGATTCTTCTCATGGCTTCGACATATCTCTAATAAAATATTCCTAGTGTCATACCAACATTCCTTATATTCAACATGGATTTCTTGTTGTTATCCTATGAGCATTTATAGCTATTTCATCCGTAGTCTAAAACCATTACCCCATCTTACTTAAGTAGTGATCCTTATCTACTCCATATCAAAAATTTAGGTTGGTTCTCACCATTCTTTATAAAACTAAAATTTCACATGAAGTACCTAACCCAAAACCTTTATCTTTAGAAATTATAAACTTAGAAACATTTTTATTAAATTCAAAAATTACTTGGTTCTAAAATGGAATCATGAAAAATTTCCCTTTTCTAACGATTTTACCTTTTTAAGGACTTTCTACAACAGAGATTTACTTCTTTTAAAAAGTAGGATTTTTAAACCCAAACATCGATCATGTTTAAACCTAATTGTCATACCAACCGCCTTTTTTCAAAAACATCTTATATAGCTTTAAACAATGAAAAGTGGAGTAGATAATGATAACTTCATCCTATTATTTTTGTACTACTCATGCTATTTCCACTACCACCTTTGACGGAGACTTAATAGCACAAGACGGGGACTTCTAAAAGATATTCATAATTGCAACGTCTTTCTAAGTGTCTATCTAAAATATATGTGCAATTACTACAGACCCATAAAATTCATCCAGTCTTCCTATCCTATTCCTATTATTTTTTTCTCTTATATTATTTTTAACTAGATTACTAATCCTATATATATGTATATATTCCTAATGTTATTTCTATCTAAATTGTCAGGCATTCATACCTTCTATGACAATTGATTCCATTTAAGTGTTATGTCTATTATTTATGTCTAATCCGTTATGTGCACGTACAACATGTCTAACCTAACCTTATCAAAGGTATAACTATATAAGTATATGCCTATCTGCATATATGTCTAACCATTCCACTACCCAAAACCCTAACCACTTAATACTTTTTACATAGGGAGAAGAATGGGTACTTGATACCTTAGTCTCCACAGTGGACCCTCTGCAGCATAACTGCTAGTCAATCGGTCATAACTATAGGGATCGACAACATCTAAATAAGACATTTTAATATAATTGTCGTATTACTAATGCATCACAACTCTACACTTACCCTAAACTATAGGCTAAACGCCTTTCCCAGTCCTTTGCAACTACGGTCAATCATGTCCTAACAATGTAAGAGATAGCACTCAAGCCACCTAATACCTTTTCATGGGGACTAAGCAAACTCTTACCATTTAATACTTGCATTTTAGGTAGGTCCCTGAAATTTAATACCTATCCCAAGGTGAAGGATGGATTTTTAACGACCTGCCTTTTCCATTCTCAAATGTCGACACCAATACATCCAAAGTATTCACATGCCGAATAACCAAGTAGTGGAAAGACAGATTGTTTGGGGAAAAGAAAGAAAAGGCAGAACAGAATCTTACGTCGTAACTAGTAATCTATAATATACACAATGATCTATAAGAAAACTCTAATACATATAAATCAACAGCCAGAGTACTAATTTATCACCAGTCAAGCCAGTTATAACAATCTGTCCATATAATTCCTAATAATTACAACAAGAAATTTACAGTGGAAATAAAATAGATGAATACGTCTTGGAAGCATCCGGCTCATCTCCTAAAGCTGCAAAGCATCCAAAACTAAATTTAAGACATACTCGGGTTGACCTGAGCATTATAAGAAAATAACGCCCGGATTAGTTTAGTAAACTAGCATGAGAAAACTCAGTCCAATCATATCAATTTCTATATTTATAAAACACTTTCAAAATAAAGTTATCTTGTAAGACCATGCCACACATAAACACGGATATGTTTTTACCTTATGATAACCAAAACATTTCTATAAGAAATTTTCTGATATTATTATAATGTCTACAGTATAAAATAAATGTTGAACCATAGCCGAAATTGTTACGTTAATTAAACTCCAGCATAATAGGTATACAATAAAGTCCGAATTCTAGTTTGGAGAATGAATTCCAACAATGGCAAGGTAAGAGATTACCTTTCGTATAGTACATCTTAGACAACGCACCGAGGGCCTCATATGGACCCCTTGCGAATCAAGGCCGGCCCTAACCCTTACTGGATAGTTCTGAATATTTCATCACCCCGGTTACTTCAGCAATTTTTTCGAGAGCTCTTATACACAACAAACTCCTTAAATGTAGAAAGGGTGATGACAATACCTTAATAGGTACGACCCACATAGCACAAAAGCATTCTTTAATTTAGCCATTCCCAAGTTGTGAGGAATTAGGCTACGGTTAGCTCTTACATAGCAATTCCACTTAGAATGCTAACGCTGCCCTCTAGGCAGAAATGCAATGGAAAAATTCATCCATACAAGTTCTTTCTGAGCCCGAACAAAACCGAAGGCACTACATCTACTACATCCATTTTTGAATCACCCTTGGGATTAGTAGTAATTAGCCCTTACACAAGAACCCTATTGTCCGTCATCTTCAAGATCCCTTCCATTCGGACGCTTATGTTGGTTCGAAGTGATTTTTGAATAACATATCCTATCTCGATCTCTCCGACCCAACAACTAATAATTTCTGGCCTGGTTCTTTCAGAAGTAAGCAAACTACACTAGAGTCCCAAGGGGATCTCTAATATATCTCATAAAGCTAGAGATGTTTAACCAGAATAAGTTCTCCTTGGGGAACTTAATCCTTTTGAACACATGAAGCTTTTATTTACTTCCTAAGTCAAAACTGGCCAAAATTTGATGGTCGGTTATTTAGGGATTTATTTATGTAATGACCCGAAACTTTCGACCCCGAAACTCGACACTAATACGTTCATGGTAGAAATGCCAAGAAATCGAACGCCGAAAATTTCAGATTGTTAGAGAAAAGAAGAAGAAGGTAGAAGAAGAAACGGAAAACACAGCATAGAGTCTCACATTCGCAGCGGACTAAAATATAATATCAAATAATAGCATTTATACAAAGAAAGTTGTAACCGACAATTTACACTCAATATATAAGAGTACAACCATTCATACATAAATTGGACAGTTATAATAACTTGTCCCACACTACAATCAAATCAAACTCAAATACACAGCGGTATACTCCATACGTTCCTGCCATCCAGCTCGCCTCTTGAGCTCCAGCACGTCCTAACCTGAAATCTGTAATACTCGGTCTGACCCGAGTATTACATCAAAGTAACACCCGGGGCAGGCTAGAAACCAGCGTGAGTAAACCCATTTAACTTGAAAATACTGAGTTAAAAACATATTTGAAACCCGGGGTAACTCGTACCTCACTACGAGTTCTTAACTTGTTTAAATTCAATACTTACCATAAAACAACATCTAAGAACTGTTACTCAGTTTAAATGGTCATATTTCATAATTTATTCCATTCCAGCCTATTTGATACTAAAAACAAATTTATAAAGAATTTATTGTAGATTACTAATCGAAGTGGTTTCGGGTATTTGCGGATACCCGACCCCGGTCTCTTCGAATCAAATGTCATCTTTAATCCAAGTTGTTTAGTGAATACAACTCAATTTAAATACAGGATGACACATTTACACAGTAATTCATCATCAGTAGATAACCCTCAATATCACAGTTCAACACAAACATATCATATCACAGATCATCACAGATTATCATACCATAAATATCAATCCAGACATTCTACTCAATCAATCATACATAAGCAACACTTATTAATCCATACTATAATTAATTCAATTAACTCAAATTAAATTAATTTACTTATGAATTAATCACCTGACCCTGGTTAATTAACGTTAATTAATTATAAACCATTTTAATTAATTATAGAATTACTTAATCATTCTTTAATTACTTTAATTAATTAATTAATCTTTAATTACTGATTAATTATCCTTTAATTATAATTTTACTAATCCTTAATCACTAATTAATTAATCCATAATCCTTAATTAATTAATTCTTAGTTAATTTCTCTTTAACTACTTCGTTAATTTAATAAATCTTTACTTGCCAAAGACCTGAATTAACTTTAAGATAACCATTTATCTTTATTAATTTCTTAACCAAATTATTATTGATTTTATTTGGAATCACATAGGAATATAATTAAATAATTAACTTATTATATATTTATATTAAACCAAGACGATTTAAATTCAAAACATTGACTTATAATTTATTTTTGAAACTTGTTTAATATTTATCTTTGAAACCATGTTAACATTTTCGTTTACTACTTTTCTTTTAATTTTTCTTCCTTCCACTTTTCTTTTTCTTTTCCACTTTCTTTCCTTATTTCTATCTTTTCATCTATACTTACTTTTACCAGCCTATTTTCCCCAGCCCAATCTGTTTCCAGGCCCAACCCTCTACCTTTCTTCCTTCCTCTACACATTCTTTCTTCTTCCCAATTCTCTCCTATCACTACCAAGCAAACCCTTTTCACATGAGCACCGTGCATGTGCACACGTTCCCCATCGCCTTTTCCTGACCACCGACCTTCGCCCCCAATCAACTTCAACGCGCCTTATCCACCACGCCACTGGAAACCCACTCCAAAGCCCACTGGCCAAAATTCGAACCCCACGCAACCTGATACGAAAATGACTTCCACCCAAAATCGCCTCGTCCCGCTGCGACGAACCACCATTACCCACTACATATCACCAAAACACGCGTCACCATCTCCACTAGCTTTTCCCCCACCTGCGTACGCCAGGAACTTCGCCGTGGCTCCGCCGTCGGCCTCGAAAACGAGACCATGCAATCCCTACCTTAAACCCTAATCTTGATTCGTTCGGCCACCACGGTTGTAGAAAAAATATCATACTATTTTTCCTACCTTTACCAACGCTCCAGCAACCTCTCCAGCCAACGATGAGTTCCCAAATCGCTCAGCCGACCCAGAATCACCTTATGCAATTACCGTTCATCTACCTAATTCCTACCCAACACTCAACTAAAAACTTCCAAACCACCACCAATAATCGCCATTTCCAGTAACAATCACAACCACATAATCAATCGATGGAAATTTATAGTCGAATTTTCCCCCTTTCAAGGTTGGTTACCGTAAACAACAATTTTTTCGTTTATACCAAGTGATATCATACGAAATAATTTTTGTATGAATCTATACTCAAAAACATTCAAATTTCTTTTTGGAATTGGATCCTCAAATTAATTGGGAAGGGAGATCTAGATTTTTAAAGTTAAACGTTGTTAATTTTTTTCAATTTTGAAGGCTGCTGTGCATAGTTCTTTTTGACACAGAGTGTCCAGGCCTGGCTAACTCATACATATAGACATTGGACCTATTACAACATGAATTCGTGCCAAAACACAAGGGTTCATTCAACTTTGAAAACATATAGAGGTATATATGTTTTCCAGTAAGCCAAGTATTGAGGTTTGTACTCACCGGTAGTTGTTGTTAAACAGAGAACAGGGACATGTTTACTTATATACACAGCCATTCAAACATATATATATACACACACACACATACACACACATACCAGGCATCCCACTATACACCTATGAAAGTCATTTTGATTAAATACTACCATCTATTATCACATGCACAAGAAAAATCAGAAAGATTTAACTTTCCAAAGATAATATTTACTCACCTTGCACAGTGGAAGCTTTTTGAAACTATCTGGAATTGTTTTTGATCATTGGAACTGCTGATTGATTTTGATCTGAAGCTGAGTTTTGATCTTGATCCTACTTGTTAAAGATTGAATTTGATTCTTGACTTAGCTTGCTCAAGTTGAAAACTTAAAGTGTTTGGATTTGGTTTGATTTTGCTTTTTAGTATAATTTTTATGTTGAAGAAGAAAGAAAGAAAGGGTTTGAGAAATTATGTATATCCTAGTTTTTCTCTAAACACTTATCAGTATATTTAAAAATTTCAAAGAAAATTTCTTGCCACTTGTTTAATTGCATGTTAATATTGTTACATTTGTTTTAATGTATATTAAGATTTGTTACACTTGTTTATTTCATGTTTAAAATACTAACACATGTCTTTGCATGCTAATTAATGTTTTTTAATATGTTTGTATAAAATTTATATTATAATCTCACACTATATTTTCAATTTAGTTTAATATATATATATGCTTTATATTTTTTATTTTTAATTAATGCATTTATTTTTTTATATTAACATATGTTATACATATATAATTTTTAAAAGAAGGTATTTTAAACTTTTTATTAAATTTTATTTTAATTAAAGCTATTATACTATTAAATTCAAAATATAACTTCCAAACCACTATATATACATATACATCTATTAAAATTAGAAAATAAATTTTATTAATTTTAAGATATAGAGTTTTTAAATCCAAATTATTTATAAGATTTTTACCTTTGAATTTATATATATATATATATATATATATATATATATATATATATATATAGAAACAAATACATATCTTGTTTTTTTTGAAAAGTTAATTTTTGCTAATTTAGAAAAAAAATTATATTTGGAGATTATCAATTAAATATTTATCCACATATAAATATTTATCATCAGATTTATTTGTTCAACTTATAAATTAGCGTTTTCAATAGTTAAAGTCAGATAATTATCCAATTTCCTGATGCCCAAAAGTTTGTGTTATCACATTCCTCCTCTCTTTGAATCTTTTCATCCTCGAAAAGGAACCAGAATTATATTAAAACGATTTATTATCAGTTAAATTACCCTTTGAACATTTTTAACTACAAACTCTTTTTCTATTCAAAAATCTAGAAATACTTCAAAATTTACATAATACTATAAAATTAGCTTTATAAAAATACTTCTTATAACTCGATGTCTCAACAAGTCCATCCTCGTCCTCACGGAAATTCGGTCATACGTTGATTAGGCTTAGAACTGAAAATCTATAAGTACTAGGTAAACCAATTTTCACCACCCACTGAAAATATTTGGAAAACATTTGCTAAAACTTTGTGAAAATATAGAAAACATTTTTGAAAATGTAGAAATCATTTTTGGTGAGAATGCTCTAGAAATCATCACCCCCTCCATGGTCGTAGTTAACCCAATGGTTACGTTGCCATCTCGGCAAAATCCATAGAAAACTGTAGGCACTCCGCGTCCTTCGATTACACCACGGAACCTGCCACAGATCGCAGCTACACCAAGGGTTACGTCGCCATCACGAAAAAAATCCATGTAACTGTAGGCATCAACGCCCTCGAATTTCGCTGCCAAATGAAACTTCACCACTCCTACATAGATCGCAGATTACATTAGTCGAGTCCTAATGTAGCCTGTAGGCACTCACTGCCACACGACTTTCACTGTGTCTTCATAGATCATAGTCTACCAATGTTACGTTGCCATCATGGCAAAATCAAACGTAGACCGTTGGCTCTCACGGTCATACGACTTCCGCTATGGTCCGTAGTAGATCGTAGTGACATCGAGTTACACTGTCGTCACAGCATAACCCAAATGTCTCTGTAGGCATCAGCGCCCTCGACTTTCGCTACCCTCACGCGTAATCCTCAGGAACTTCAGTTTGTCCAGATTTCCTCCCAGGATCAAATTTAGTGTCTCCCCTTAGGACTCAAGGCTGAACCACCCCGTGGATCTCCTATGAAGTTCATTTCAATGGGAGTGCCTTTTCCCCCAGAACCAATCTCAAAACATATTATACCATACACTTATAGTTCTTTCAAATCATACTCTTTATGATTCACATAAATCTCCTTTACACAAAATCGATATCTTAAATCGATAGTTCCAAACTCGGCTTTCCAAACTCACAAAATTGATTTTTCCCAAAAATCAAAAGCCTTTCCAAAATCCATAGGTTCCAAAACCTTCTTCCCAAAATCATTCTCATAAAATCATTTATATATATAGATATATAAAATCTTGGAATCAGTTTATACTTATACAAATTACCTTTTATACTTCAAATATTTTCCAAAATCTTTCTTTTGGTTTTAGATTCAACATAGGGGGAGTTTATCATTTATAACAAATATATACATAACTTTACTAATGCCAAATCAACATTCAATTTTGATTTTTTTATAAAGTTACCTTCCACATTACTTACTTTTTATAAAATGAGTTTCAGTTATAGAGATATCCAACTTCTATTCTTATTCATCATATATTTTTCAATGTATACTTTTCCTTCCAATCATCATTTTTCATTTCTTTCAAACTTTCAATATCTATTACATTTAAGCACTTACGATGTACATATACCATCCGTAAGCAATATCAAATCTGATCGCTCACTCGATCGCACAATTTCACTTCCGAACTAGTATCGTCCACCCGACTTCCTAGTGTGGACTCAGATCTGGTTTCTTGATCAGAAAATGTCATTCTCCTTGCATAGACATAAATATGGTAGAGAATTTTCAGAATCAATCAAAAATACATATCTAGAGTTCACCGTCGAAAATCGAGTGAAAAATCCCAACTCGGATCGATATACTATCTTGAAATTCTATGCTTGAATCCGGATCAAATTATTATGCGAATAGAATAATATACGTACACCCTACGTATCTACCTTTATTGATTATCAGCTAAATCAATTTATTTTCATTCACCTTCATTTTGATTCTATTCACTAATTCTCAATTGCCTCCATTTCCATTTGGATTATCACTTCAATTATAAACAGTTTGCACTCTGACCACTTGAATTTAGAAAATAGCTTGAAAAGTTTAAAATAGATAAGTTGTTGTAAAATAGTTATTAGTTGAAAAAATAGCTGTAGAATAGTTAAGTAATTATAAAATAGTTGTAAAATAATTAAATAGTTGTAGAGTAGTTAGATGGTTGCAAAAATAGTTGTAAAATAGTAATTAGTTTGCAAAACAAATGTAAAATAGTAATTAGTTTAAAATAGTTGTAAAATAAGTATAAGATAGTTTGGGTTTTAAAAAGAAAGGTTGTATAGTAAATAGCTAGGAAAATAGATTTAAAACAGTTTATATTAAAACAATTTATTCGAAAATAGTTTCAAAGTCAAACGGTTCATTTCCCAAATCTTCAATTCCATTTGATTCAATTTCAATTTAACCTGAATTAACTTCAACTCCTATCCCAAATTCAAATCAATTCCAAATTTGAATTTAAACTTATTCAACTTTCAATCACAATTCCAATTAATTTAAATCAAATTAAATTTGAACTAATTTCAATTCTAATCTCAACTTTAAACCATCTCAAATTATATAAATTCAAGTTAAATTTTTAATTTTTGATTTAATCCTTTAAATCAAATCAACCTTTACTTTTAGATTAACAACTTAAATCTTTAAACCATTTAATTCTGAGTCCAAATTCCAAATTCGATTTTAAATTACCTTTACCTAACTTATTTCAAGGTTCAAGTAAGACTTCAAAAACTTTTTAAACAATTTGATCTTCAGAATCCAGTTTATTACCCAATTTTAACTTTGAAACCAATTCTTAATAATTTCAGTTTACAAGTTCCTTTTTAAACTTTTAAACCTTAAGTTCAAAGTGATTCCCTTTTCATAATTACATTTTCACTTCAAAAATCAAAATAGTTCTAAAATAAAGTTTTATTTCCATTTTCTTTCAGTAATGGATGTATATTACCTCAATCCTTTTCTTAATTCATTTAAAATAATCCAATTGTCAGTTTCATAGATTATTAATAAAAACAGGATGATATCAGGATAAGTCAAAATAAATAAACATCCAAATTATTTAAAACATCCATCCATAGCATCCATTAACCATTTCTAGATCTCCAACCTATTTTGATATCACACCTAACTCCCATTTCAAATTTTGAACTTAAAAATCTTCCCACTTATAATTTCAAAAACTTATTTCACTTTGGGTTTTCACATCACATTCTAAGGAAAACTTCAACGCTTAGCATTTACCTCCAATCAACATTGGTATTATGTATATCTACCTATATATACATGTTTATGTCATTTGCACACTTAGTCATACTTTCAAATTTCCTGGACATAGATTTTAAAACTTCCTAATTTAAACCCCTTTCTATTTTCAAGTCTTATTTATCTAAATTGTTACTTCCTTAATCCATTTTGCTCTATCATCATTTATTATTAGGATAAAACATCCCATTATTAAATACAACAACCATTTTATGATAATAACCAAGATTACCATATCTGGAAACCAATTCATTATTATTTCGTTCTGAAAACACTTCTACAAATTTCAGGATTTTAATTTCAGTTTGAATCCATTTTTAGCTTATTTTATTTGTATATTCAGACTGTCCAATTCTTATTTGGTTGTATTTCTATTACCACTTAAATCTTATGATCTTATTCAACTTTAATAATCAATAACTAATCACCTTAACATAATAATAATTAGAAAAATTGTTGCTTTATATATCAAAATATAAGCTTGTATAAAGACTAATTTTAAAACCATTTTAAAATCTTTATATAAGAAAATAACAAATACGCCCTTATATATTATACACTCAACTCATTCTAGGGTACTGCTGACCCTATTCTTAATGAATAAACCCACCAGAGCCAAGGTTCTCGCTTAACCTCACTCTGATACCAAAATGTAACGACCCGAAATTTTCGACCCCGAAACTCGGCACTAGTACGTTCACGGTAGAAATGTCGAGCAATCGAACGTCGAAAATTTCAGATTGTTAGAGAAAAGAAGAAGAAGGTAGACAAAGAACCAGAAAACACAGCACGAAGTCTCACATTCGCAGCAGACTAAAATATAATATCAAATAATAGCATTTATACAAAGGAAGTTGTAACCGACGGTTTACACTCAATATATCAGAGTACAACCATTCATACATACATTAGACAGTTATAATTAACTTGTCCCACACTACAATAAAATTAAACTCAAATACACAGCGGTATACGCCATACGTTCCTGCCATCCATCTCGCCTCCGAAGCTCCAGCACGTCCTAACCTGAAATCTGTAATACACGGTCTAACCTGAGCATTAAATCAAAGTAACACCTGGTTCAGGCTAGTAACCAGCGTGAGTAAACTCATATAACTTGAAAATACTGAGTTAAAAGCATATTTGAAACCCGGGGTAACTCGTACCTCACTACGAGTTCTTAACTTCTTTAAATTCAATACTTACTACAAAACAATATCTAAGAACAGTTACTTAGTTTAAATAGTCATATTTCATAATTTATTCCATTCCAGCCTATTTGATAGTAAAATCAAATTTATAAAGAATTTATTGTAGACTACTAATCGAAGTGGTTTTGGTTTTGCTGATTGCCGATCCCGGTCTCTTCGAATCAAATGTCATCTTTAATCCAAGTTGTTTAAGTGAATACAATTCAATTTAAATACAGGATGACATATTTATACAGCAATTCATCATCAGTAGGTAACCCTCAATATCACAGTTCAACACAAACATATCATATCACAGATCATCACAGATTATCATACCATAAATATCAATCCAGACATTCTATTCAATCAACCATCCTTAAGCGAGACTTATTAATCCATACTATAATTAATTTAATTAACTCAAATTAAATTAATTTACTTATGAATTAATCACCTGACCCTGGTTAATTAATGTTAATTAATTACAAACCATTTTAATTAATTATAGAATTAATTAATAATTCTTTAATTACTTTAATTAATTAATTAATCTTTAATTACTGATTAATTATCCTTTAATTATAAATTTACTAATCCTTAGTCACTAATTAATTAATCCTTAATTAATTTCTCTTTAATTACTTCATTAATTTAATAAATCTTTAGTTACCAAAGACCTTAATTAACTTTAAGATAACAATTTATCTTTATTAATTTCTTAATTAAATCATTATTAATTTTATTTGGAATCACATAGGAATATAATTAAATAATTAACTTATTATATAATTATATTAAACCAAGATGATTTAAATTCAAAACATTGACTTATAATTTATTTTTGAAACTTGTTTAATATTTAACTTTGAAACCATGTTAACATTTTCTTTTACTACTTTTCTTTTACTTTTTCTTCCTTCCACTTTTCTTTTACCTTTTCCTTTTCTTTTCCACTTTCTTTCCTTATTTCTATCATTTCTTCTATACTTACTTTTACTAGCCTATTTTCCACGGCCCAATCTGTTTCCCGGCCCAACCCTCTACCTTTCTTCCTTCCTCTACCCATTCTTTTTTCTTCCCGGTTCTCTCCTGTCACTACCGAGCAAACCTGGTGCACATGAGCACCGTGCACGTGCACACGTTTCCCGTCGCCTTTTTCTGGCCACCGACCTTCGCCCCCGGTCAACTTCAATGCACCTTATCCACCACGCCACCGGAAACCCACTCCAAAGCCCACTGCCCAAAATTCGAATCCCACGCAACCTGATAAGGAAATGACTTCCACCCAAAATCGCCTTGTCCCACTGCGATGAACCACAATTACCCGCTACATTTCATCAAAACACGCGCCACCATCTCCACTAGCTTTTCCCCCACCTGCGCACGCTTTGAACTGCGCCATGACGCCGTCGGCCTCGAAAACGAGACCATGTAATCACTACCTTAAACCCTAATCTTGATTTGTTCAGCCACCATGGTTGTAGAAAAATATCATACCATTTTTCCTACCTCTGCCAGCACTCCAGCAACCTCTCCAGCCAACAGCGAGTCCCCAAATTGCTACAGCCGACCCAGAATCACCAATATTCAATTACCGTTCATCTGCCTAATTCCCACCCATCTAAACCACCACCAATAATCACCATTTCTAGTAACAATCACAACCATATAATCAATCAATGGAAATTTATAGTCGAATTTCCCCCTTTCAAGGTTGGTTACCGTAAACAGCAATTTTTCGTTTATACCAAGTGATATCAGGCGAAATAATATTTGTATGAATCTATACTCAAAAATATTCAAATTTCTTTTTGGAATTGGATCCTCAAAGTAATTAGGAAGGGAGATCTAGATTTTTAAAGTTAAACGTTGTTAAATTTTTTCAATTTTAAAGGCTGCTGCGCATAGTTCTT
Source organism: Allium cepa (assembly GCA_030765085.1). Classification (NCBI taxonomy): domain Eukaryota; kingdom Viridiplantae; phylum Streptophyta; class Magnoliopsida; order Asparagales; family Amaryllidaceae; genus Allium; species Allium cepa. Next base: position 519,156,704 of record CM060941.1, read on the forward strand.
TTTGACATAGAGTGTCCAGGACTGGCTAACTCATACATATAAACATTGGACCTATTACAACATGAATTCGTGCTAAAACACAAGGGCTCATTCAACTTTCCAAACGTATAGAGGTATATATGTTTTCCAGTAAGCCAAGTATTAAGGTTTGTACTCACCGGTAGTTGTTTTTAAAACAGAGAACAGAGACATGTTCACTCATATACACAGCCATTCAAACATACACACACACACATATACATATATACACACACACCAGGCAAACCACTATACACCCATGCAAGTCATTTTGAATAAATACTACCATCTATTATCACATGCACAAGAAAAATCAGGAAGATTTAACTTTCCAAAGATAATATTTACTCACCTGAATTCAGTTTTGCACAGAGGAAGCTTTTTGAAACTAATCTGGAATTTTTTTGATAATTGGAACTACTGATTGATTTTGATCTGAAGCTGGGTTTTGATCTTGATCCTACTTGTTAGAGATTGAATTTGATTCTTGACTTTGCTTGCTCAAGTTGAAAACATGAAGTGTTTGGATTTGGTTTGATTTTCTTTTTCGTATAACTTTTATGTTAAAGAAGAAAGAAATAAAGGGTTTGAGAAATTATGTATATCCCGGTTTTTCTCTAAATACTTATTACTATATTTAAAATTTTAAAAGAAAATTGCTTGCCACTTGTTTAGTTGCATGTTAATATTGTTACATTTGTTTTAATGTATATTAAGATTTGTTACACTTATTTATTTCATGTTTAAAATATTTATACATGTCTTTGTATGCTAGTTAATGTTCTTTAATATGTTTATGTAAAATTTATATTAAAATCTCATACTATATTTTCAATTTAGTTATATATATATATATGCTTTATATTTTTTTATTTTTAATTAATGCATTTCTTTTTTTTAAATTAACATATGTTATACTTATATAATTTTTAAAAGAAGGTATTTTAAATTTTTTATTAAATTTTATTTTAACTAAGCTATTATACTATTCAAAATATAACTTCAAAATCACTATATACATATATACATACATACATACATATATATATTAAAATTAGAAAAAAAATTATTAATTTTAAAATATAGAGTTTTTAAATCCAAATTATTTATAAGATTTTTACCTTTGAATTTCAAATCCAAATTTTATTTACAGTCTACTTATATATACATATATAAACAAATACATATCTTATTTGTTTTTGAAACGTTAATTTTTGCCAATTTAGATAAAAATTATATTAGGAGATTATCAATTAAATATTTATCAAGATATAAATATTTATCATCAGATTTATTTGTTCAACTTATAAATCAGCGTTTTCAATAGTTAAAATCAGATAATTATCCAATTACATGATGCCCAAAAATTCAGGTTATCACAAGTTCCATAGGTAAACCAACATTGGTTAAATACATAAGTAACCACTAACCTATTTAATTAATCCTCTCATGAATTAAAATCACTTTGTAAATACTTGCATCAAAATACTTTTACAAAGATATATTCACAAACCCTTTACACTCCTTTCAATACTTAGATAAATACACCTTTTTATACAAATCTAAGATCATTTATGTTAAAAAGCCTTTTGGCAAGGTAGTATAAAGATGGATTTAACCTAATAGACTTCATAATCATCAAGGTAGAAAGTCCAGAGAGATGTTTACAGGATTGCAGATCGATTATATTTGAAACAATGGACTATAGCCGAATGGATTTGGACGGACAACACTCAAAAAATGGTTAAATATGGAACTAATACTTCCTCTAAAAGAGGGATAAGAATAAACATGATGCACATAACACAACTCAACGATAATCACTTCATGACTCAACAACCACAAGGCGGATTGACATAAAACTTTGGAATTAAGAAGAAGGGACCTTAAGGAGTTTTCCCTAGGGATCACACACCATTTGGAGGAGTTTAGAGGGATTGGCCCCTATCCCCATAAAGGGATCAACTGTAATTAGCCTTCACAACATATTGCAACAAAGATTGATCGATAACATGAGTTCTAGTATTCCAATTGGCATGAAAATTGGATGCTAAATATAATACAACATGGAAAAGCTCCTCTAGGGAGTGCACTTCATTTAGAGGAGATGGGAGGGATTGGCCCTTATCCCTATTTAGGGATTGGTTTAGTTGTATTTTCCATAATGATCAGTCAATAACTCAAGATCTATAGATGCTATCAACATGAAACTTGGAGTACAATCATATTACAATACAAGGAACACACCATATGGATCACATGACAAAATGAGCAATTTGGAGGGATCAACACCTATCCCCATTCATGGATCATCCCCTATCCTTATTTAGGTATTGATTTAGTTGAATTTATAGTAATGATCGATCGATATCTCAATCCGTAAGTGCGATCGACATGAAATTTGGGGACCAAGAAGATAACATCATGGGGAACTGACTAGAGGGATCGCACCCCATGATTCCACAAAAATAGGGATTATCATCAATCCCTATTATGGGCTTCGGTGGGTCGCAGACTTTCTGGGTAGGCTCGTCTTGGCTTCAGGGTTCCAAATCCGGGTTTTGAGTGAGATATTTTCATGCCTTCTCCTATAAATACCATAGGCTTGGCATCAGTAAAGAGATCTTCTTTCTACTTCTCTTTTTCTTCAACCTAGGTTATACTCTGCCAATTTTATTCTTTGATTTCGGATTGTAACTGTAAACAAACTACAATATAATAAAATGATTATTCTGGAGTGGACGGAGTCCGAAGTTAGCCAAACTATCATATATTTTGTCTCTTTTTACTTGCTTTATTTTTAATTTGTTTGTTCTCTATATTATATTCTCTACGTTAGATACTATCTGAGATCTATGACTGGATATTGGTACTTTTATACAACTGGATGTTGGTGGTCAATTTTGATGCCAACATTTTTGTGCTTTCATTGAGAAAGCTAACCTCCACGGATTTGGAATTCAGATTCAGAGCTTGGAAAAGATCTAGAGCTTAGATTTGGAGCAATGATGAAATAATTAATAAGGAGAGTGCTACCTGAATGAAGCCACCATAGAGGGAGTCAGGAGGCTTCCTCTGGAGCTTGAGCTAATAAAACATCTATCGACATCACCAGGGATGAAATGGAGACAACGATGGATGCCATGTAGGAAAGGACGCGGAAAAGATAGGAGGAAATGATGCACAATCTACTTCGATAGATTAGAAAAGCTGGGGTGCAAAACTAACGGAATGGAGTAGCAAGAGCAAATGACAACTTAGATAAAGGAGTTGAAGCAGCAAGAATCGCTTGAAATCAAAATCGAGAACATGCAAATGGAGCCAATAGACAAAGGAATAGAACTGAGCAGCCGGAGCTAATCTCCGACCATCTTAGAGGGACCGACACCGATCCCTCCACAGGGATCAACCTCAATCCCTCAAGGCTAGGGGCATGCCCTTGGGTCTGGTTAATCACGATGTTGGAGGACCTATAGTCAATCCCATGGAGCTTGGTGCAAATCGAAATTTAGATGCTCGTCTAGAGGAGTACGTTCAGGAATTCCCTCGTAGACTCAGGTGGCAGTTTGGAAACGATGATAGGAGACTACCACTGGATGATAATGATAGGTTTGCAAAGATGATTAGGCAAGCTATGCATGGAGGATTGGTGAACAGGGATCTGGAGGATTTAAATATAAGTCTGTTCACTCCTAATATCAGGAATGCTAGGAATCTACCGGAGTTTAAACTAACGGCGCTGGAAATATATAACATAAAGTCGGACCCAACTATGCATATAATGAGATATATATGGCACATGGAAGTACTGGAGGTATCGGAGTAGGTCATGGAAAGGTGTTTTCCACTTTATTTAATGGAGTTAGCTGCACTCTGGTTTGGGAAGTCGGGGAATGGTTCAATAAAGACATGGAGCGAATTGATAGATCGGTTCACGAGGCAGTTTTGGGTCCACATCATGAGACCCAAGAATGTTATAACATTGGCAGCACCGAAACAGAGGATTGGAGAGTCTCTAAGGAGTTATCTAACACGATTTAATGTCGCAGCGGCATTTGTGGATCGGCCAGATCCATCCAAGGTTTTTATAGCAGCTGTACCAGGAATTGTTGATGGCATGGATTTCAAGGATTCATTGGTGCGACATCCACATATGGATCTCGAGGAGTTTTATTATGTAGCACAAAGGTTCTTGCGACAGGAAGACGCATGAGCCGACAAATTGGAAGTGAATGCTGTGCAAGATGAAGGATCATCAGGAGATGCAAACAAGAATGATAAAGACAAATAGAAATTAGACGATGTGCATGGTGACACAAAAAGGTGATGGAAAGAGTAGGAATCGAAGTTCTACTTCTACTCGGAGTTGATGGAAAACCTAGAACGGATTTATTTGGACACTAGAGGGCAACACCCCTATGGAAACGGGCATGGAGGGATCCCAAAGAGCGGGAGCGTATGTCTGGAAAGTACTGCTTGTTCCACGAATTAAACGAGCATACCATGTATGAATGCAAGAATTTAATGGATATGATTGAAGATAACATCAGGAATGGCAGGCTGCTGTAGTACATGACGAATCAGGCAATGAAGATGGAACATGAGTTGCCACCATCTACATCGAATGGAAACAGGAATGTCCCTGGATTGGGGTCACGAATCGTCATCACCTGATCGTGATGATAAGGGCCGAGTTTAGGAATTGGACTCTGGCAATAATAATAATTAAAAAAAACTCTATAATTAGGCAACCAATTTACTTGCACATGTAAGGGATCATGGACAATCCCTAGGCATGCTCTGAGATGATGATGAATTTTCATGCCCGGAGAGGTACCTTTGGATTTTTTTAGTTTTTTGGATTTCTGGATGTATGAACTCTTATTTGTTAGGTGATTTATGATCCGTATTACTGCAATGAATAAAATAGGTTGCAATTATTGTCCCGATCGGAGTGATGGGACGATAACAGCAAGGTGCGAGTCCCTTCATCAGAGAGTGAGAGAATGGACTCGCACATCGATTAAGTCCCCGATCAGAGGGTCGAGGCCGGAGAATAAAACCCAACAGAGCGACAGGTATGGATTACGCTTGGCAAGAAGTAGGTAGCTTCATCGGAGACAGGTCATTGAGTACGGATTATGCTCGGCAAGGCTGGAGAGACCACTATCGACCTAGGATTTAAGCCAACACACCAATTATTGTTCAGGGACACCAAACCAGAGTATAAGAAATAATGTCGCTTTGCTAGAGAGCGACAGGATTGGCTTGCTTAGACGTCGAGTATGGATTGTGCTCGACAAGGACCTGAAGAGGTCATGGATTTGGATATTAACTTCGAACAACTATGGATTTGAACTGGCCCAAAGCGGTCATGGACATGGATATAGGCCCGGAGCAAACCCGAATTTGGCTAACGACCCAGTGAGGTAGAGAGTTTGGAAAAATGATCCAGTGTGAACATGGATTTGCAATGGACATAGATTTGGATGAAACGATCCAGAGGGATCGCTGATTCGGTATTGGATATCAACTCGGAATGGTCATGGATTTCACTAATAATCTGGAGAGATCGTGGATTTGGATTTGATAATAAGGCTATTGAATGGCTGTGGGCTTAGAATCTTGGATTTATGACTATTCAAAACACACCTTCCTATCGCAAGACATGTTTTAAGGGGCAAAGTGTTAAGCCTCCTTTTGGTAAGGCAGTGCATAGGCAGATTTAACCCAACAGACTTCATGATTATCAAGGAAAGAAGCCTGGAGAGATGGTTACCAGGATTGAAGATCAATTATATTCGAAGCTATGGACTATAGCTGAATGGATTCGGATGGGAAACACTCAAAAAATGGTTAAGTATGGAGGTAATACTTTCCCTAGAAGAGGGATCGAAATAAACAGGACAACACAACTCAACGATCATCGTTTCATAACTCAACAACCGCAAGACGGATTGAACGAGACTTTGGAAACACAAAGAAGGGACTCTAGGGAGTCTTCCCTAGGGATCAACATCATTTGGAGGAGTTTGGAGGGATCGGACTCTATCCCTATATAGGGACCGGCTATAATCAACCTTTACAGCATATTGCAACAAAGAATGATTGATAACTCAAGTTCTACTAATCTAATTGGTATGAATCTTGGAGGCTAAATATAGAACAACATGGAGAAGCTCCCCTAGGAATCACACGTCATTCGGAGGAGATTGGATGGATCGTACCCTATCCCTATTCAGGGATCCGTTTAGTTCGATTTGTAGCAATGATCGATCAATAACTCAAAACCTATAGATGCTATCGACATGAAACTTGGAGTACAAGCATACTATAATACAAGGAACACACCATACAGATCGTAGGATGAAAGGAGCAACTTGGATGTATCGGCATCTATCCACATATAGGGATCGATCCCTATCTCCATTCAGTGGTTGGTTTAGTTGAATTTGCAGCAATGATCGATCGATATCTCAAGATCTGTAGGGGCGATCGACATGAAATTTAGAGGGCAAGAAGATAACACCATAGAGGACCGATCACGGAGATCACACCCTATGATTCCAAAAAAATAGGGATCGACACTGATCCCTATTATGGGCCCCTGTAGGTCCCAAACTTTCTGGGCTGGCTCGTCTTGGCTTCAGGGTTCTAGATCTGGGTTTTGAGCGAGATAATTTCACATCTACTTCTATAAATACAGCAGGCGTGACATCAGCAAATGGATCTTCTTTCTGCTTCTCTTTCTCTTTTACCTAGGCTACACTCTGCCAATTTTATTCTTGGATTTCAGATTGTAACTAAAAACAAGCTATTGTATAATAAAAGGGATTATTCTAGAGTGGATGTAGGTTCAGAGTTAGCCGAACCATTGTAAGTCTTGTCTCTTATTACCTACTTTCACTTTTAATTTGTTTTCTCTTCATATTATATTATCTACATTACATACTACCTGAGATCTGTTACTACGACTTTGGTGCTTTCATACGACTTGGTGCTAGTGGGCAATTTCGACGCCAATAATTTATAGAACTCCTTTTATAAATCTCTAAAACCATTTATAAAACTCTTTTATAAATCTTCAAACAAATTTATAAAACTCTTTCCATAAATTTCTAAAACACAGATAAAACTCTTTTAATAAATCTATAAAATTATTTATAAAACTCCATTTATAAATTTATAAACCCATTTATAAAACTTATTCTTTTATAAACTCCTTTATAAAGATCCCTTGTAGAAATCCCTTCTAAAGCTCCTTTATAAAAATCCTTTATAAACCCTTTTTAAAAAATCTCATAAAATCAAACCCAGTTTTCATTTATAAACTCATTAATATATCTCTTTTATTAACTGAGATTCCCTTTTATAAATCAATTTATTATTTATAATAACCGTTAACTAGATAAATTAATTTACTTTAGACATCCTAAGTAAGTAATAAGTTAACTTTCCAACATCATTAATAAAATAATTTATTAACTCCAAAACATTATTAGTATAATGATTAATAACTTCATAACATTATAAATGAATAATAAAAATTTACTTCAAAACATTATAATATAATAATCGTTAACAATAAAACATTACTAGGAATCGATAATTATTAACTTCAAAACATTACAAATATAATAGTTAATAATTTCAAACCTTATTAATAAAACAATAATAATTAATCTTCAAACATTATTATATAAATAATAATTATCTTCCAAAACATTTATAAATAATAATTATAAATTTCAAAACATTATTAATAAATAACTATTACATATTCCAAAGCATTGTTAATGAATAATAATTACTAACTTCAAACAATATTAATTATTTGATAAATAACTTTTCACAATATAAAATATTGATAAAATACTTTTAAACACTATTAAATATAAATAAACAACTTTTAAAACATTACTTAATGATTTAGGAAAGACAAATAAAAAGGTTGGGGTAAAATAGAGAAGATCAAAAGTTTCTTGAATAAAAATATTCCATAAAACCAAAGCTAGATTTAAAATCATTCTCCGAATCCAAAAACCTATTTCAAGCCAAAGTGTAATTAATATTATTTCAAAATATTAAATTGAGGCCAATAACCACTAAAGCATTTAACCAATGTTATTATTGATTTTTACCACTCCAAGAGTTACGCTTTGAACATATAGAAATGTCATAGCTAATAGTGCTAAACATCCAAGATTCAGAAATTACAATCTATATAACAGGGTTATAACTGAAATAGGATCAATAGGAAAAACACTAGAAATTTAAAAGTAACTATATCAAAAATCTAGTTTTCTTAATAAAATTCCTGTAAATAATAATCGCTTGAAAATGCGATATTTAACCAAATAGCCAATAATCAACCAACACAAACAGTAAAATTTTATCTACTGATTACACCATACATTTATCCAAAGAGACGAGTTATACTCACTAAAATTTCAGTTATTCCTTCCGCATTCTAGTTTGGTCTAGTGTCGAACGACGTTCGACTTTAGCTTGAAATTACATAAGCTCCGAACTTCATCAACTCATTTTCATTGCATAGGTAATGATCCTATGGATGCAACGTAGCTGATCGCGTTAAATTTGTACCTCGTATGAGCAAGTTATTAAGTATGTAAATTTTTCGATTTCTAAAATATAAATTAAATACTAGTTACAATGTTTATACACTAATTACCCTAAATAATTTTAAACCTCTTCTTCCCTATTTCCTTTTCCTGCTTCTAACCTGCTGCCTACTCTTCCAAGCCATGCCTTCCACCACCCTATCCCCACCCCATACACTGTTCGAGCAACCAACTCCACCATCGAATCGTCTTCGAATTCTCCACTACCCTGCACCACAAGCTTCGAACTCGACCTACACCCCAAAAATCATGACATCATGTTTCCACCCTCGACCATACGCAATGTCGGTCCCCTCAAATCTAAGTCGTACCTGACAAAATCTTTGCTGCCGATGCTAATCGACCCTCTAAACCCAAATCCATACTCCAAATCACAAGTCGCTGCGTAAACTTCGAAAAATTGCAATCCTCAATTTTCTAAATCATGATTTTAAAACTGTAAAATGCCAAAAGAAGACCGCATTTTCTCAATCCTCCCGCTGAATGATAGAGTTAGGCATTATACACTCAAAGATTTAATTTTTTCATTTATTTGATTTTTATACTAATTGTCTGGAACTTTTGAAGATCAAAATGCTAGGAGAAACGTACAAATATTAGGAGAAAATTTGTGCCATGGAGTTTCTGACTATATCCGGCATCTCGCGGCATATATCTCTGTTCGCGTATAGGCTGCGAATGACAAAATAAAAATACGGACGCACTTGGAACCATTACATGACCACAAAACAAAAATAATATACAATGATTTACTAATTCTGTAAATTCCCAAAAGCACCGTCGTTTGCCGATAAATCATCAAACGGAAATTTGAATAATTTCTTGATTAAAAATTATGGAAAAATCAAATAAATTAAGTTAGAAATATGTTAATAAAATTCAAGTTGTAAAAATAAAAATAAATTTACAAAATGAATTCACGGTTATTATTTATTAATTAAAAGGAGTTAAATAAGGCGACTAAATCATTTTAATTAATACTTAATTTAAAATACCGATTTTAAAATCACCATTCAAATATCTTAAGTTCACAAATTCAAATATTTTAAGTAACATCTATAATTAAATTCAGGCTAAAAACTTTAAAAAACCCAATTATTTAATATTTAAAACGAATTAAATATTTTAGAATCAAATGACCAAAATTCCTTGTCGTTACATTCTTCCTCCTTATAAGAATTTCGTCCCCAAAGTTTCCAAAGGTAAGAAAAATGCCTCCAAACCCATTACCTTTCAAAACCAATTAATTGAAATGTATTATTAAATTCCTAAGTCTCTTAAAATTACAGAAAATTTCGACAGCGTCTCCTTTGCGCAGCTCGGTCAGAAAAACTGTGAATCGTCACTATGGGCCATACTAACAAAAGAAAACAAAAGCAAAGTGACTTCCTATATATGTGGCATAAAACCATCAAACCAAACAAAATATAAACATGTACCTATTAGCCAAGCAAGTAACTCTACTCATGAAACCAAAAGCATTAACTAGTCTTTGTTTCCATGATCCTACATCTAATGTACAAATAATATCCAACCAAATAACTCATAGTCATATAATTTGCATTTATAACGACAGAAGCATACAATTTAATAAAGCCTATACGATATATACCACCTGTATGCAATATCAAATCCGATCACTGGCTTAATCAGACAAATTTCACTTCTGAACTAGTATCGCTCACTCGACTTCTCTTGTGACGACTCTAATCTAGTGATTAGAAACCTCTATTCACCTTGCATAGACATATACCATTGTAGAAAACTTCAAGATCGTATCAAAAATGCATATCAAGTGTTTGCCATTAAGAATCAAATGAAAAATTCTAACTCGGACTAGTGTATATCACCTCGAAATCATGCTCTCGAATTCGGATCAAATAAGTTAGAATAATCTACGTACAACTTACGTATTTATTCCATTGGTTCCTAAGTTATACCAAATTCTTTTTATTCACATTCAATTTTAAATCACACTTAACTTTCCAATAGTATTTCCTTTGATACTAAAATTTATTTACCAACCATATCATAACTCAAGTAAAATTTCATCTCATAGCTCAATTTTAAATTTTATTTTCTTAACTATACCAATTATTTTAATTCATATTTATTTTTTCTTAGTATATTCCCTTTAAGGCTAAACATATTTATGAACTATTTCATAAAACCGTTGCTTAGGTTCACGACCATCTTATAACACCACTTATGCAAATCAGTCACTTTATACCTTCAGTTTACACACATATCAAAAAGCCGCATCTTCATCCTTAAAGTCCTTTCACACTTAAGTTTATTGTAAACATTTATAAAGCGCACTTATGTTTATTGTCCACTTTAAACTTAAGTCCATATTTGAATAACACTCTACTACAATCTAATAATATATATACAAATTTTCAGATTTATTTTTACTTAACCCGAATGCCCAACAAATTAAAATTATCTTTAACTTACTGTTTTCTCAATAGATTTTCTATATTTGAATTCAAATTTTAAACCTTAGAAACCAATTTCTATTATGGTAGCAATCTGTTACTTAGAAACTCAAAATTAACACTGATGATGCTGTAGTCATCACCAGAATTATTTTCAACGATCGAAGTGAGTTTAGTGCTTTCTTCCTCTTTTAAAATCCTTTTAAAATAGTTCTAGTAAAAAATATTTCCAAATAATACCATAATTATTTTCCCAAAAACTTTGAATTTTTTTTCCCAAAACACCGACGTTTAATTTCTCAAATTTCTAGTTTAAATCTTATTTTATCCATAACCCATATTTATGAAAATTTGCTTCTTGTATAAAATCATTTTCACTATTATTGCCTTTGTATAAATTATAACAAATAACTTTTATTATAATTAAAATTCAACTCAATTACATTTGAACATCCTGTAATCAAACTACGAAATTGAATTCATAATGTGTTCGTATTAGATTTAATCAACAATAAAGGCTCATAAACTATTTAAGCATAACTAATCAACAATAAATGCTAATAATTGAATATTATCATCCTCTAACAACCAAACACACTATATAACTATAATAATTTATAAAAAATTATTCTTTTATGTATAAAATATAATTTAGGTATTATTTAATTTACCCACTTTTCCAGAATAATACCGTGTCCATTTGCCTTGTTCAAGCGTTTAGAAACCCTTGTTGACATAGTGTTTCCTTTTGTATCGACTAGAATTCATAACCACTCAATCGATAAAACAACATAATATAAAACATTGCTATAGCACTAACAAATACATGCTCTTATATATTTACACTCAACTCATCCTAATGTCTCATTTACCCTATCTCAAATGAGTTGACCCCATCAAAGCCTAGGTGCTCACTCAACCTAAGCTTTGTTATCATGTTGTGATGACCCATCTTTTCGACCCTCAAAAGTTGACACTAGTACATCCACGGTATTCATATGCTGAGCAACCAAGTGTCGGAAATGCAAATTGTTTAAGGAAAAGAAAGAAAAGAACAAACAGAATCTTACATCGTAACGAGTAATCTACTATATACATAATGATCTTTACAAAAAAACTGTAATAGATGCACATCAATAATCAGAGTGCTGATCTATCATTAGCTTGGCCAGTTACAACAACATATCCTTACAATTGTTGATAATTACAACAAGAAATTTACAGTGGAAATAAAATACATGAATACATCTTGGAAGCATCCAGCTCGTCTCCTAAAGCTCCAAAGCATCTAGAACTAAATCTGGAACATACTTGGGCTGACTCGAAAATTATAAGAAAATAACGCCTAGATCATTCTGGTAAACCAACACGAGAAAATTCAATCCAATCATATTGATTTCTATATTTGTAAAACCCTTCCAAAATAAAGATATCTTATAAGACCATGCGGTACATAAACATAGATAGGTTTTTACCTTATGATAACAGAAATATTTCCATAAGAAATCTTCTGATATAATACTAATGTTTAGGGTTTGACACAAATATTGAATTATAGCCTAAATTGTTACATTAATTAAATTAGAACCTAATAGGTATACGGTTAAGTACGAAGTCTCATATTGGAGAATGGATACCAACAATTGTAGGTAAGAGACTATCATTCGTATAGTACATCATTAGATAATGTACCGAGGGCCTCACATGGACCCTCTACAAATTAGGACTAGCCCTACCCCTTACTGGATAGTTTTGAAGATTTCAACACCCTGGTTGCCTTTGCAAATTTTTCCAAGAGCTTTCATGCACAACCAAATCCATAAATGTATATTTTAAGAAAGGGTTATGACAATACCCTAATAGGTGCGACCCATATAGCTCTGAAGCATTCTCTGTTTTAGCTATTCTTGAGTTGTAAGGCTTGAGGCTACGGTTAACTTTTATATAGAATTCCACTTGGAATGCTAACACTGCCCTCGAAGCAAAAATGCAATGCCAACATTCATCCATACAAGTTCAATCTGGGTCTGAATGAAACCGAAGGCACTACCTCTATTACATATATTTTGGAATCACCCTCAGGATTAGTGGCATGTAGCCCTTGAACTTCAAGAATTCCGTCTTCAATCATCTTCAAGATGTCTTCCATTTGAATGCTTACGTTGGTTCGAAGTGGTTTTTGGACAACATATTCGATCTCGTTCCCTCCGTACCAATAACGGATAATTTTCAGTTCTTTCAAAAGTAAGCGAACTGTACCAGAGTCCTAAGGAGATCTCTAGTATATCCCCTAAAGCTGGAGACGTTTCACAAGAATGAGTTCCCCCAAGGGAACTCAAACCGTATGAACACGTAATTTTTTTATTTACTTGCTAAGTCAAAACTGGCCAAAATTTAATAGTCATTTATTTAACAATCAAATAGACAAACAAGCATCAATCAAATCAGGTATTTATTTCCATGGAGAAAACCAACATTGGTTAAGTACATAAGTAATCACTAACCTCTTTAATTAATCCTTTCATGAATTAAAATTACTCTATAAACAATTGCATCAAAATACTTTTGCAAAGATGTACTCACAAGCCCTTTATACTCCTTTTAATACTTGGATAAATATCCATTTTTATACAACTCTAAAATCATTTATAAACTCCTTTTAAAAGTATCTAAAACCATTTATAAAACTCTTTTATAGATCTCCAAAATAAATATAAAACTCTTTTTATAAATTTCTTAAACCATCAATAAAATTCTTTTTATAAATCTATAAAACTATATATAAAACTCCATTTATAAATTTATAAACCCATTTATAAAACTTTATTCTTTTATAAAATCCTTTATAAAGATCCCTTATAGAAATGCCTTCTAAAACCCTTTTATAAAAATCCTTTATAAACCCTTTTTAAAAATTCTCATGAACTCAAAACCCATTTTCTTTTATAAACTCGTCAATATATCTCTTTTATTAACTGAGATTCCTTTTTATAAATCAATTTATTATTTATAAAAGCCATTAACCATATAAATTAATTTACTTTAAACATCTTAAGTAAATAATAAGTTAACTTTCCAATATCATTAATAAAATAATTTATTAACTCCAAAACACTATTAATATAATAATTAATAACTTCAAAATATTATAAACAAATAATAATTATTTCTTCTACACATTATTATATAATAATAATTATTAACATCAAAACGTTACTAATGAATAATAATTGTTAACTTCGAAACATTAAAAATATAATAGTTAATAATTTCAAACCTTATTAATGAAATAATAATAATTAATATTTAAACGTTTCTAGATAAATAATAATTATCTTCTAAACTATTATTATAAATAATAATTATAAATTCCAAAACATTATTATAAATTCCAGAACGCTGTTAATAAATAATAATTATTAACTTCAGAGAATATTAATTATTTAATAAATAACTTTTCACAATATAAAATATTGATAGATAACTTTTAAACACTATTAAATATAAATAATCAACTTTTAAAACATTTCTAAATGATTTAGAAAAGGCAAATAAAAAGGTTGGGGTAAAATAGAGAAGTTTAAAATTTTCTTAAATTAAAATATTCTATAAAACCCAGAGGTTAGATTTAAAATCATTCTCTGAGTCCAAAAACGAATTTCAAGCCAAAGGATAATTAATGGTAATTCAAAATACAAAATTAAGGCTAATACCATCAAAGCCCTTAACCAATGTTATTATTGGTTTTTATCACTCAAAGGGTTATGTTTTAAACATATAGAAATGTCATAACTAATAGTGCTAAACAATCAAGATTCAATAATTACAATCTATATAACAAGTTTATAACTGAAATAAGATCAATATAAATATAATTGGAAATTTAAAACTAACTGTATCAAGAAATCCCGATTTCTCAATAAAATTCTCATGTTTCAATTTTAATTAACAATCGCTTGAAATAGTGAATATTTAACCAAACAGTCAGTAATTTCAACCAATACAAACAGTAAAATTTTATCTACTAATGACACTACTGATTTTTTCAAAGAGGTGATTTATATTCATCGAAATTCCAATTATCTCTTCCGCATTCTGGTTCGGTCGAAAGTCAAACGACGTTCGACTTTAGCTCGAAACTCCATAAGCTCCAAACTCCATCAATTCAATTTCATTGCGTAGCTAATGATTCCACGAGCGTAATGTAACTGATCACGTTCGATTTGGACCTTGTATTACCTAGTTATTAAATATATAAATTTGTCAATTTTTAAAACATAAATTAAATACTAATTACAATGTTTATACACTAATTACCCTAAATCATTTTTAACATCTTCTTCCATATTTCTTTTTCCCACTTCTAACCAACAGCCTACTCCTCCAAGCCTTGCCTTCGACCACCCAAATTCCTAACCCCAAATCACCGTTCAAGTAATTGACTCCACCGTCGACTCACCTTTGAATTCTCCACCACCCTGCACCACAACCTTTGAACTCAACCTCTACCCTAAATCGTGACTCAAGATTTCACTCTCGACCGTACGCTACGTCCGTCCCCCCAAACCTAAGTCACAACTCACAAAATCTAGGCCGTCGGTGCTAATCGACCCTCTGAACCCAAATCGATATTGCAAATCACAGGTCACTGCATAAACTTCAAAAAAAAAGAAAATCAAAAACCATAGTTTTCAAAACCATGATTTTAAAACTGTCGAACGCCAAAAGAATGATGCACCCTTTCAATCCTCGTGCCGAATGATAGATACAGGCATTATGCACTCAAAAATTTAACTTTTACATTTATTTGATTTTTATTCTAATTTTTTTTATTTTTTAAGATCAAAATACTCATTATTTCATTGATCAAAGAAAATGGATGGAAATGTACCAAAGATTAGGAGAAAATGTGTGTTGATGGTGTTTCTTTAAGTGTTGACTTTTGTTTGTCTATGATATCCGGCATCTCGCCGCACATATTTTCATTTGCGTATGGGCTGCGAATGACAAAATAAAATTTGATCACGTTTAGAACCGCGACGAGACCTCATGATAAAAAAATATGCACTGATTTACTGATTCTGTAAAATTACAAAACACTATCGTTTGCTGATAAATCATCAAATGAAAATTCAAATACTTTCCAAATTAAAAATTATGAAAAATTTAAATATATTAAATTAAAAATATATCCGTAAAAATTGAGTCATAAAAATAAAAATAAATTTACAAAATGAATTCATGGTTTATAATTAAATGGAGTCAAATAAGACCGTTAAATCATTTTAATTTATATTCAGTTTAAAATCTTGATTTTTATATCACCATTCAAATATCTTAAGTTCACAAATTCAAATATTTTAAATAACCTCTGCAATTGAATTTAGGCTATAAAATTTAAACATCCAATTATTCAATATTTAAAATGAATTAATTATTTTAAAATCAAGTGACCAAAATTGGAGGTCGTTATAAAACTTCTACTGTATAACTCTACTAACCTCGCATCCAAATCCACTAAACCAAACCAATCACCCGAAGCCTAAGTTTTGGGCTAAGCCCACTAATTCGCTTATTCTAAATGTACAATTTAAGCTATATAATTCCACCTATGAAAACTGTATTGCATTCTACGTATATTTTTAATAGTATTAATACTTTCTTGTTTGCTACAAAATTATGACTATTTTATAAGTTTAGGCTTTTGTTTCCTTCTTATGTCTAATAAATGTCCATTGTTCATAATTATTGATCATTAATGTCAAAATTAGACATTCTTTAATGTTATTTATTCACCCGTTTTCAAAATCTTCATATTATGGTTATTTATTTTCCGTTAATTATCATATTAAATTCTCCAATGACATTTATTTACTAGTTTCAAAATCAATCTATTATGTCTATTTATTTTTCCATAAATACCATATTAAATTCTCTAGTCAATCCCCATGAAAGGTGTAGTGAGATATGGGAAGTAAGGGAAATTAGCACCTAGATTTGTTAGACCATTTCCTATTATAGAAAGGATTGGGAAATTCGCATATAGGATAGAGTTATCGAATAGTTTGGCTTTACCCCATAGTATTTCCATATTTCTCATCTAAGGAATCGTGTTCAAGATCTATAGACTAATATTACTCTAATTGAGTTAGAGGATTTAGTAGTGGAACCGAATAAGACTATGGTTAGACAGCCAGTTCGCATAGAGGCTAGGGATGAAAAGAAGCTAAAAATAAGATAGCCAGAATAGTAAAAGTCCAGTGAAGCGAGGACAAGAGAAACTATACTTTGAAAACGGAGAGTAGGATTAGAGACACTTATGCTGACTTGTTTGATGGCATGTTTTACCTTTATGTTTGATTGATGTATGCACCTTATCACAATTTCGATGACGAAATTCTTTTAAGAGGTGAGTTTGTAATGACCATAATTTTGACGAACATTATTTAAAACATTCAATTAGATAAATTAAATAAAATAATGTAAAGGGATACGGAAATTGAGATTTGGTGATTAAATTTAGCTCGTGCCTTAGTTAATAAACCTATTAGAGAAATAAAAGCTAGAATAATAAAGAGGAATATGACAAGGGTAATATGGGAATAGCTTTCATTCTTACCCCTTAAACCCCTCTATCTTCATTTTCTACATTTACACACATACAAACTAAACCTAGAGTGTGACCGGTCGTAGCAAAGGGAAAACAAGAAGGAAACTAATAGATTAAGGAATCAAAGCTAAAAGGAAATCAAGTTTACACCGAATCTCATCTTGCTCATCTAAATGAAGATGAATAGCACATATGCATCTTATGTTTTGAATTTTGTTTCATATTGCTATTATGCCATGTTTTAGAAGTTTTAATGATTATATGCTTGTTAGTGATTTTCTAGAATTTATATATGAAATTTAGTGATAAGTTTGAGTTGGAAAACCCATCATACGACACCCAAATGATTTGAGATTTTGATATGATATTAGAAATATCATTTTGGAAGTGTGTTTTCAATTTCATAATTTTCCAAGCAAGTGTGGATTTTATATGATTTTTCTAAGTGCAGAAGTGGGTTAATTTTGAGTTTAATTATTGAAATAATTAAATAAAGTTTTCGACCTTGAAATTTCTACATGTTGAAGAAAATAGTTATATTGAATTAATATGTTTTTTTGGGGATTTCTCCTAATAGTTTAGGAATGATAAATAAATTGCTTAAGTCTAAATGGCTTATTTATTTAATTAAAAGGTTTATAAAATGGGTTAGATTGTAAAAATGTTTAATATTGAAAATTATGGTAGGCATTAGTTTTTCAATAAAGAATTTGTCAATGTTAGCTAATAAGGATTTGACAATAGAGGTTTGTCGAATAGAAAACTTTTTTATATAGGAAAATTGTAACGATCGGGATTTTTCGTTGCCGAAAAATCGAACCGTTAGGGTTTTAGAAGAAGAAAGAGGTAGAAGAAGAAAGAAAAGAAAGAGAAGAGAAAACAGAAAAACAAGTAACAGAACGAGAAACAATAACAGAATCTCACAGTCGCAGCGGAACAACATATAATAGATAAATGAATATTCATTAAAACAAAAGAACTATACATTTTATACATTACATCACATTACATTACATCAATCAGAGTGTACGACAACAACAGCGGAAAGAAATACTATATACAATAGATAATAGACTACGCTATCTGGCTCGCCTCCAGATCTGCACAGCAACTCCCGAATCCAGAATAACCTGATAACCTAACTCTAGACTGCCCGTGTGGAAAATAGTGGGCACCCAGAGTTTAGGAAAGGAACAATAAACTCCAGGTCAGTCATGTGACTGGTGTGAGAACTCAAAACAGTTTATCTTTAAACAAGCAACAAGAAAATTTAAATTTTGAAATCCGCAATGCTTTTTGGAAAATGAAACTACCATAAGGCCTCCCGCCACACACACAATGCAAACGCAGAATTGGAGGAGATTTCTCCTTATGATAGTCAAAGATGCTTACTACGCGAAAATCAAATCATTTTTGATATTATTACTAGTGCATAGTGTAGAAAACAATTTCGAAAGTAGAATATAAATCCTAGCCAACATAGACATTCCGAACTATGCCTACTATAGCTACCATCCAAACAGTGGTGACCACCATAAGTGAATGGCAGGTAATACAACTAAAACCGTACAAGGCGCGTATTGGAGGAATGGATTTCCAACAAATGGTCAGGCTAAGGAACTTCCTACTGCCACATGGGATCGCCTCTGGCGGGACGTCCCGAGAACTAACGTTACGGTTAGATCTCTGCCAACACAAGGCCGGGTTACCTCTGTAACTAGGTAACTACTACACGAATATGTCATCCCCCGGTCCTTTGGGACCTTTATCCGAGCGCTCGATACCAACAACACCACACAGAAATATATATAGTGTTTCCACATGAGTAAATATCTGGGCTCCATACCATGATACCACCCTTTTCCAGAAGGAAATGACATACCCTAAAGGGCGCGACCCTCATAACCTTGCCGCATATTCCTGTTTCGACCATTTCCGGGGAGTGAGGTCCTGACGAAGTCTCGTCCACAAAGCTACGCTTTGTGCAACAAAGCCATGCTTTGGGTCCACAGATGACCAAAGCAATAATCACAAAGATAAATGATCAAACAAATGATCATATCCAAACGATCAACCAATGATCATCACACAGCAGCACTCAGCATGCCACATTACCAGATTGGGAAATATCGCTGATAACCTTCAACTACATAACCTCTGAGCTCGTACGTCTCAGAGAAGGGTGTTAAGCTAAGAGAATAAATTCTCCGCCACCAACAGAAATGTATTTGAAAGAAATCTGCTCTATCTCTCAAAATGTAATGTCAGACACGTAACCATACAAGTCTGTTCCGGGTTCGAACAGAACCGAAGGCACTTCCAAAGAAGCCCTTGCAATCCGGGTATTCACAATCCCGATAAAATTTCCCATCACAAAGGAAATCTCCATATCGTAGCTAACGATGCGGAGACAATCGATAGGTCATCCTATCGTTTTCACAAATACCCGGTCTTCAACACCGGTCTTCAAATGCGATCCAAACGACGTATCGCATATTCGGAATGGGATATATGACACAAAGGTCCTCTCCCGGCTAAACCGAATAGCGAGCGCTTATTTTTAAAAATAAGTGTGCATTCAATCCCAAACAAACATAATCAATACCATCCAAGGGTAAATATTGATAGTCGGTTATTTAACTATCAATAAAGATGCGCCACATCATCAGATTCCAAATAATTTTTCCAAAATTATTAAATCCCAAAATATTTTTACAAGATATATATACACAATTTCCAAATAATTGCCCAATTTATTTGCTTTACCAAAACCACTTCACGATAAAATTTTCCACACTTAACCAATTGAAAAACCAATTTTCAATTTACCTTTACCATTTGAAAACCAATTTTCAAATTGCATTAACCATTTGCAAACTAATTTCAAATCACCTTAACCATTTGAAAACTAATTTCAAATCACCTTAACCATTTGAAAACTAATTTCAAATCACCTTAACCATATATACCTTTTGAAACAAATTTCAAACCACCAAATAAATCTTTACCGATTTATTTTAACTTACGTTCCAAATTCGTAAATTATATTTTCATATTTAAAAATAAATCAACATTTATTTTTAAACAAATTTCCCTTCATATATATAAATTCCAAAGTGGATTTAAATTCCAAGCATCTACTAGCATACGATTCTCAAATCGATTTCAAGTTATTTGCTTTCAATTACCTTAAAGGTGAATTCACAAAAACCGTTCCATTTCATATTAGAAAACCATTCCCATGCTTATTTTAAAAATAAGTAATTCACAAATTTATTTATTTTCAACGATTTGAAAATATTCCATATACTTAAGTTACCGTTAAGTATTTATTCCATTCTCTTTAAGAAAACATTCCTTTATTCACATTTATTTGGGTTAAAAACGAATGTTGCGTAAAACATCGTTACGACAACCCAAAAACACTAGTATATGGATTTGAAATTAAAAATAGATATATAAATCCAATACTATACAAATTATCCCCTTCTGTTTCTCGAAAACGTCTATTTCAACAATCAATGTTGAAATCTATGTTTTCAATACTCAATACATTTTAAAACACCTTTAATTCGTTTTAAATTCCATTTAAAACATTCCTTTCCCAAAAACAAACCCATTTTATTTAATAATCTATTCAATATTGAAAATAGTGAATATAGCCCACTTAACAAATTCCCATATTTCAATTTATCAAATTCGATGAATTTCAAATTTATAAACATAGTTTATAAATTCCATTTCTATTATAAACCCCAATTTTATAAATTCCTTCATTAATCCGATGCAATTTACATAACCCAATTTCATACCCAAAAGCCATATTGTAAGTTAAATACTTATAATATTATTTATTTACCAAATCGTTCCTTTGAACTTCACCGATTTAAAATCTTATCACTTACAAGATTTCTTTATGGTTTAAAATAATTTCAACTAATGAAATCTTCATTTATTAACAATTTCTATAAAATTCCCCTTTTTAATGCCCAAATCCATTTCTATAAGTTAATAACTTATAAACTTAAAATTTCCAATAACCATTCGTTTTATAAATTTCACATTTATTAATCTATAAATCCTAGTGAAATTCATGTTATATATCAACTTAACGCTTTATAAATTTATTCTATAACTTCAATAAATTTTTATTTAAAAACATCCATTTATAAAATCCTTTATATAAACCATTAATAATAATAACTTCCCAAAAACCAAATTTAACTATTTTATAAAAACCTATTATTGTTAAAAATTTCTTTTAAGTTATATTTTATAAAAAAAAAAATTTTTTTTAAAAACATAAAATTTTATCCATCTATTTATTTTAAAATTTAATCAATTCAAAATTTTAAATAAACCATATTCTTTGAAAAATCGATTTAAAACCCCTTTTAAATTCAAAACCGTTATTTTAATTTTTAAAAATTTGAATCCGATGATGCAACAACATCAGATGGTCAATCACGGGAATAAGTGTCATATATCAATATGATTATCAACAATCAACATAATATTTATAAACAAATAAATATGTGAGGAATCCAGTTGGATCCCTCCAACCTGTTACCCTGCATCCACAGACGTTAGCACAATACCAATTCCACTTCAAGGTGGAATATCGCGGTATATGGGATTTTATAAAATATCCGCTTAATAACGGCGCAATAGGGTCTCATCCGCTATACGAGGCGGGAAATCAAATCCGATATATACATATGCCAATATATATATATCGCTATATATAGTATATATCCTACTATATCTACTAACACAATCAATCAGCAATCAACAATCAATATTAACTATTCAAAATTTTAAACAAAACCTTTCGATTGAGTGAGGAGTTCTCACCTTGGTTTCGGCGAGCGTTCGAAACTTAAATTAAACCGGACGGAGTCCGATTTAACCCAAATTCCTACTTGCCCGGAATGGCTCCGGATTTGCACCATCGCGTAGTGCTCGACTCAGCGATTCCAACGCATCCAAATTCGTTACAATCTGATAACGTATGAGATCGTTATTAATTTTCAAAGTTCGAACAACAATTTAAAACTAATTTTCTTTTATTTAATTACCAAGAAAATCAAAGCCGCTCATCTAAACTACCCAACGCGCACGCAAGCTTCCAGCCTTCTTCTCCTCTTCGCGTGTTACAGAAACGTGAACCCAAACATCACCGAGTTAGGGCACGAGACCACCGCCACCTACCACGCATTCAGCTCGATCGAGAACTACTGCTTCGAAGGCCTTCGCTCCCTCTACCTTCGGTCCATGCACCACGCATCGCGGCCCCTGCCCATGCCTCGAGTTGCGTGCGCAACTCCCAGGAGACGCGGCCCCATCCTGCCTCCAAACGGCGACGATAGCTGAGATCCACCGTTGGATCTGTAGTCCACACCATGCTCTACAACTTTCATGTTGTAAGTTTCTCGATTCGATGAGCGGATTTGGAGATTTTGAGAGGGGAAAATGGGATGATTTCGGCCATTGGACCTATAGGAGGCGGCTGGTGATAGTGATTAGGGTTTTGGAAAAGAAGATAACATATATGTTAATATTATTTTAATAATAAAATGCCCAATTTAACACTTTTGCAAACGAACTCCAAACGACGCGTGCCGCCAGGCGATTCTAAGGTTTTTCCGCATTTCGGACACAATGGAACAGGTTTCGTAAGCTAATTCGGAAGTATGTGTGAGATACGACTATAAATGCTCGATTTAAATTAAAACCGATTTAAACGATTTCTAGGCGTTTTGGCTTGTACCGGACAAACGGCAAATCCAAACGACTTGAAATTTGAAATCTTGCAATAATATCACATTACGGATCCGATGAAACTGGTTTCGTCGAAATCCGAGACCGTTTGAAAAATGGCTATTTTAACTCGCCGAATTAAAATTAAAACGATATCGATGCGTTTGGAGCTGCCACGGTCAAACGACAACTCCGATTGCTACGAAATTTGAAATCCGATAATAACTAACTATTACGGATCCAATGGAACTCGTTTCGTTCAATTCTGAGACTGTTCAAAAATTGGCTATTTTTCAGTCGATAATTAAATATTAAAATATTCAATTTTTACAAATTAACTCCAAATTCAGTTTTACAAGTTCTAAAACATTTCTATAACTTCAATATGATAAAACAAAATTTTCCAAATCATTTTCAATCATATTTAACCCAATATTTAATTATTTTTGGAATTTCACTATTAAATCATCGATTTAATTATCCCATTAAATCCAATATTCGAAAAATAAATTATTCGACTTAAAAATTCCACTTATTAATATTAAAAATAAATTAAATATTCAAATTCAAGTTATCAAAAATTCTGGGTCGTTACAATCTTCCCCCCTTAAAAGAATTTCGTCCTCGAAATTGCAAGTTAAGGAGAACGATCCTAATCCGTTTATTATTTTTCCAAAGCTAATTAGTTTTACTAACTTTCTAACCTAAATATTTTTATTAAAGATTCACTATTATTTCAATTAGCTTTCCAACTTCAATTATAGGTTTCAAACAACATTGTTTACTCAACAATTCAAATTTAAATTTAAATTCAAATTTCAAACTTTCAAAATTTCTCAAAATTTTTCTAACACCCGAAATTTTCGAAAAATTTCGCCAGAGTCTCCTTTGCGCGGCTAGATCGGTACGACTACAAAACGGCTCTACGGCCCCTCAGAATCAAAAAAAGAAAAGAGAAAGCCAAGTGGCTGGAGAAGGAAATCATCAAATCTCATATAAAAACTGAAATACGTACCTTTTTGTCGAGCCATTCAATTTTTAACTTCAAAATCAAAATTCCAATCCATTATATACCTGTATATCCTGCTAGCATAATATCCAATTATAATATTCAAACCAATTTGCCCATTCAATTATAAAATTTCCAATACATGCTTCTTATACCACTTTTAGTTTACTATTAAAGTTGCATATTCATTTTCATTCAACTTTGCATTCCAATTTTCGTTTGAATTCAATTACATAGCTTTCAATTTAGCAGATTCAATTTCGTTAACACTTAAGGAATTTTCATACAATCAACCAACAAGCAAATAACAACCAATGCACATCCAATACAACCAAATTTTATCCATTTTACTTACATTCAATTTGGTTCAACTGTTTTAATTTCAATTGGTTTAACATTCAATTGATTTTCATTCTATTATTCAACTATTTTCAAATGAATTTACACTTGCATGCATAATTTCATATCAACTTATTTATATTCGATCGATTAACTTTCAATCATACTTTAATTCAATTGCTAATTCTTTTTACAAATAAAAATTGAATTTCATTTATATATCACAAGTTCACATCATTTAACAATTTCATTTACTCACTTTATTCACTTACTTTGATATTAACATCAATTCTTTCAACATTACTTAACTTGCATTCCATTTCAACTTTATTTACATCATTTAATTCACTTGATTATTTAACTTTGATGCAAAGATCGATTTTTTATTCAACTTCACTTAAGTTATTCCATTTAAACATCATTTGTTAATTAAACTTAAGTTTTACTTATCAATTCAATTCGGATTTTAAATTCCAAAGTAAATCCTATTTAACTTTTACTTAAGTCAAATTCATATCAATATTCAAATTCATATTCCATTTTACTTAACTTAATTGTTTAACCACTTCAATAACTGGTTTCACTTACATTTTCCCATTTAATAAGTTATAAAACTTATTATTCAACTTCTAACTTATATTATAAGTTCAAAACTTATTTCGCTTATACTTATCAACTTCAAGTTGAATTTTAATTTTCAAATTTGTTTATTACAACAAAACTTCAATTTTTTAATTCATTTTTGTAGCAAATCCATCACATAGAGACTCGAAAATGATACTGATGATGCTGCAGTCATCACCCTTATTATTTCCCAGTGACAATAGTGAAATCAATGCTAAATATTCTTTCAAAAAGTTTTCTTTTATTATTCATAAATCACTTTTATTAACCTTTTACTTATATAATTTTACTTCTTATATACATACATGCTTATCTTACAATTGTAAATCATCATTAATTATTATTTCATCTTATGATTCATTGGTTTATACCATTATTCTTTTACAATAGTTGCTTTTATTAGCTCATTCAAACAACTTTTAATTATTTTATATATATATCATTTACAACAACCAAGCAATCAATTATATACACACTTCAATAATTCCTGAAAAATTATTTTCTTTTTATATATAAAATATAATCGAGGTAAAATTATTTCATTTACCCAATTTAAAACAATATTGTGTCGAATTGTTCTATTCAAGTGTTTAGAAACCCCTTCGATTCAGTTTTCGAGGCTGCGCCGACGAAGGTTCATATACCACTCAACAAACCAATCATCACAATATAAAACAATTTTATATTCACTAACAAATACGCACTCATATCTATTATTACACTCACACTCATTCTAGAGTACTGCTGACTCTATCTCTAATGAGTAACACCCAACAGAGCAGGTTGTCGCTTAACCATATGCTCTGATACCAAATGTAACGATCGGGATTTTTCGTTGCCGAAAAATCGAACCGTTAGGGTTTTAGAAGAAGAAAGAGGTAGAAGAAGAAAGAAAAGAAAGAGAAGAGAAAACAGAAAAACAAGTAACAGAACGAGAAACAATAACAGAATCTCACAGTCGCAGCGGAACAACATATAATAGATAAATGAATATTCATTAAAACAAAAGAACTATACATTTTATACATTACATCACATTACATTACATCAATCAGAGTGTACGACAACAACAGCGGAAAGAAATACTATATACAATAGATAATAGACTACGCTATCTGGCTCGCCTCCAGATCTGCACAGCAACTCCCGAATCCAGAATAACCTGATAACCTAACTCTAGACTGCCCGTGTGGAAAATAGTGGGCACCCAGAGTTTAGGAAAGGAACAATAAACTCCAGGTCAGTCATGTGACTGGTGTGAGAACTCAAAACAGTTTATCTTTAAACAAGCAACAAGAAAATTTAAATTTTGAAATCCGCAATGCTTTTTGGAAAATGAAACTACCATAAGGCCTCCCGCCACACACACAATGCAAACGCAGAATTGGAGGAGATTTCTCCTTATGATAGTCAAAGATGCTTACTACGCGAAAATCAAATCATTTTTGATATTATTACTAGTGCATAGTGTAGAAAACAATTTCGAAAGTAGAATATAAATCCTAGCCAACATAGACATTCCGAACTATGCCTACTATAGCTACCATCCAAACAGTGGTGACCACCATAAGTGAATGGCAGGTAATACAACTAAAACCGTACAAGGCGCGTATTGGAGGAATGGATTTCCAACAAATGGTCAGGCTAAGGAACTTCCTACTGCCACATGGGATCGCCTCTGGCGGGACGTCCCGAGAACTAACGTTACGGTTAGATCTCTGCCAACACAAGGCCGGGTTACCTCTGTAACTAGGTAACTACTACACGAATATGTCATCCCCCGGTCCTTTGGGACCTTTATCCGAGCGCTCGATACCAACAACACCACACAGAAATATACATAGTGTTTCCACATGAGTAAATATCTGGGCTCCATACCATGATACCACCCTTTTCCAGAAGGAAATGACATACCCTAAAGGGCGCGACCCTCATAACCTTGCCGCATATTCCTGTTTCGACCATTTCCGGGGAGTGAGGTCCTGACGAAGTCTCGTCCACAAAGCTACGCTTTGTGCAACAAAGCCATGCTTTGGGTCCACAGATGACCAAAGCAATAATCACAAAGATAAATGATCAAACAAATGATCATATCCAAACGATCAACCAATGATCATCACACAGCAGCACTCAGCATGCCACATTACCAGATTGGGAAATATCGCTGATAACCTTCAACTACATAACCTCTGAGCTCGTACGTCTCAGAGAAGGGTGTTAAGCTAAGAGAATAAATTCTCCGCCACCAACAGAAATGTATTTGAAAGAAATCTGCTCTATCTCTCAAAATGTAATGTCAGACACGTAACCATACAAGTCTGTTCCGGGTTCGAACAGAACCGAAGGCACTTCCAAAGAAGCCCTTGCAATCCGGGTATTCACAATCCCGATAAAATTTCCCATCACAAAGGAAATCTCCATATCGTAGCTAACGATGCGGAGACAATCGATAGGTCATCCTATCGTTTTCACAAATACCCGGTCTTCAACACCGGTCTTCAAATGCGATCCAAACGACGTATCGCATATTCGGAATGGGATATATGACACAAAGGTCCTCTCCCGGCTAAACCGAATAGCGAGCGCTTATTTTTAAAAATAAGTGTGCATTCAATCCCAAACAAACATAATCAATACCATCCAAGGGTAAATATTGATAGTCGGTTATTTAACTATCAATAAAGATGCGCCACATCATCAGATTCCAAATAATTTTTCCAAAATTATTAAATCCCAAAATATTTTTACAAGATATATATACACAATTTCCAAATAATTGCCCAATTTATTTGCTTTACCAAAACCACTTCACGATAAAATTTTCCACACTTAACCAATTGAAAAACCAATTTTCAATTTACCTTTACCATTTGAAAACCAATTTTCAAATTGCATTAACCATTTGCAAACTAATTTCAAATCACCTTAACCATTTGAAAACTAATTTCAAATCACCTTAACCATTTGAAAACTAATTTCAAATCACCTTAACCATATATACCTTTTGAAACAAATTTCAAACCACCAAATAAATCTTTACCGATTTATTTTAACTTACGTTCCAAATTCGTAAATTATATTTTCATATTTAAAAATAAATCAACATTTATTTTTAAACAAATTTCCCTTCATATATATAAATTCCAAAGTGGATTTAAATTCCAAGCATCTACTAGCATACGATTCTCAAATCGATTTCAAGTTATTTGCTTTCAATTACCTTAAAGGTGAATTCACAAAAACCGTTCCATTTCATATTAGAAAACCATTCCCATGCTTATTTTAAAAATAAGTAATTCACAAATTTATTTATTTTCAACGATTTGAAAATATTCCATATACTTAAGTTACCGTTAAGTATTTATTCCATTCTCTTTAAGAAAACATTCCTTTATTCACATTTATTTGGGTTAAAAACGAATGTTGCGTAAAACATCGTTACGACAACCCAAAAACACTAGTATATGGATTTGAAATTAAAAATAGATATATAAATCCAATACTATACAAATTATCCCCTTCTGTTTCTCGAAAACGTCTATTTCAACAATCAATGTTGAAATCTATGTTTTCAATACTCAATACATTTTAAAACACCTTTAATTCGTTTTAAATTCCATTTAAAACATTCCTTTCCCAAAAACAAACCCATTTTATTTAATAATCTATTCAATATTGAAAATAGTGAATATAGCCCACTTAACAAATTCCCATATTTCAATTTATCAAATTCGATGAATTTCAAATTTATAAACATAGTTTATAAATTCCATTTCTATTATAAACCCCAATTTTATAAATTCCTTCATTAATCCGATGCAATTTACATAACCCAATTTCATACCCAAAAGCCATATTGTAAGTTAAATACTTATAATATTATTTATTTACCAAATCGTTCCTTTGAACTTCACCGATTTAAAATCTTATCACTTACAAGATTTCTTTATGGTTTAAAATAATTTCAACTAATGAAATCTTCATTTATTAACAATTTCTATAAAATTCCCCTTTTTAATGCCCAAATCCATTTCTATAAGTTAATAACTTATAAACTTAAAATTTCCAATAACCATTCGTTTTATAAATTTCACATTTATTAATCTATAAATCCTAGTGAAATTCATGTTATATATCAACTTAACGCTTTATAAATTTATTCTATAACTTCAATAAATTTTTATTTAAAAACATCCATTTATAAAATCCTTTATATAAACCATTAATAATAATAACTTCCCAAAAACCAAATTTAACTATTTTATAAAAACCTATTATTGTTAAAAATTTCTTTTAAGTTATATTTTATAAAAAAAAAAAATTTTTTTAAAAACATAAAATTTTATCCATCTATTTATTTTAAAATTTAATCAATTCAAAATTTTAAATAAACCATATTCTTTGAAAAATCGATTTAAAACCCCTTTTAAATTCAAAACCGTTATTTTAATTTTTAAAAATTTGAATCCGATGATGCAACAACATCAGATGGTCAATCACGGGAATAAGTGTCATATATCAATATGATTATCAACAATCAACATAATATTTATAAACAAATAAATATGTGAGGAATCCAGTTGGATCCCTCCAACCTGTTACCCTGCATCCACAGACGTTAGCACAATACCAATTCCACTTCAAGGTGGAATATCGCGGTATATGGGATTTTATAAAATATCCGCTTAATAACGGCGCAATAGGGTCTCATCCGCTATACGAGGCGGGAAATCAAATCCGATATATACATATGCCAATATATATATATCGCTATATATAGTATATATCCTACTATATCTACTAACACAATCAATCAGCAATCAACAATCAATATTAACTATTCAAAATTTTAAACAAAACCTTTCGATTGAGTGAGGAGTTCTCACCTTGGTTTCGGCGAGCGTTCGAAACTTAAATTAAACCGGACGGAGTCCGATTTAACCCAAATTCCTACTTGCCCGGAATGGCTCCGGATTTGCACCATCGCGTAGTGCTCGACTCAGCGATTCCAACGCATCCAAATTCGTTACAATCTGATAACGTATGAGATCGTTATTAATTTTCAAAGTTCGAACAACAATTTAAAACTAATTTTCTTTTATTTAATTACCAAGAAAATCAAAGCCGCTCATCTAAACTACCCAACGCGCACGCAAGCTTCCAGCCTTCTTCTCCTCTTCGCGTGTTACAGAAACGTGAACCCAAACATCACCGAGTTAGGGCACGAGACCACCGCCACCTACCACGCATTCAGCTCGATCGAGAACTACTGCTTCGAAGGCCTTCGCTCCCTCTACCTTCGGTCCATGCACCACGCATCGCGGCCCCTGCCCATGCCTCGAGTTGCGTGCGCAACTCCCAGGAGACGCGGCCCCATCCTGCCTCCAAACGGCGACGATAGCTGAGATCCACCGTTGGATCTGTAGTCCACACCATGCTCTACAACTTTCATGTTGTAAGTTTCTCGATTCGATGAGCGGATTTGGAGATTTTGAGAGGGGAAAATGGGATGATTTCGGCCATTGGACCTATAGGAGGCGGCTGGTGATAGTGATTAGGGTTTTGGAAAAGAAGATAACATATATGTTAATATTATTTTAATAATAAAATGCCCAATTTAACACTTTTGCAAACGAACTCCAAACGACGCGTGCCGCCAGGCGATTCTAAGGTTTTTCCGCATTTCGGACACAATGGAACAGGTTTCGTAAGCTAATTCGGAAGTATGTGTGAGATACGACTATAAATGCTCGATTTAAATTAAAACCGATTTAAACGATTTCTAGGCGTTTTGGCTTGTACCGGACAAACGGCAAATCCAAACGACTTGAAATTTGAAATCTTGCAATAATATCACATTACGGATCCGATGAAACTGGTTTCGTCGAAATCCGAGACCGTTTGAAAAATGGCTATTTTAACTCGCCGAATTAAAATTAAAACGATATCGATGCGTTTGGAGCTGCCACGGTCAAACGACAACTCCGATTGCTACGAAATTTGAAATCCGATAATAACTAACTATTACGGATCCAATGGAACTCGTTTCGTTCAATTCTGAGACTGTTCAAAAATTGGCTATTTTTCAGTCGATAATTAAATATTAAAATATTCAATTTTTACAAATTAACTCCAAATTCAGTTTTACAAGTTCTAAAACATTTCTATAACTTCAATATGATAAAACAAAATTTTCCAAATCATTTTCAATCATATTTAACCCAATATTTAATTATTTTTGGAATTTCACTATTAAATCATCGATTTAATTATCCCATTAAATCCAATATTCGAAAAATAAATTATTCGACTTAAAAATTCCACTTATTAATATTAAAAATAAATTAAATATTCAAATTCAAGTTATCAAAAATTCTGGGTCGTTACAAAAATTGCAGTTTTCAAGTTAATCACCACCCTGCCATGTCGATATTGGCTATGTCCAGCCTATCTTACTACATCCTATTGTCATCGAAGCGGCACAAAATAATGCCTCATGATGTCAACGAGCTTGGCATGAAGTAGATTGGGTTTGAGTCTCGTCGAGGCAGAGGTAATAAAGATAAAGAGAAGGGACTCGATATGCGTATGTCGAGGATCATAATCCCACATTTTATACTAAGAAGCATGCATGATGCGTATACTACTTTAAGCCTTTTTCCTCGAAGACCCAGATGGCCATCGAGCCTACGCCATATCGCTTTCAACTTGCTGTCGAGCCTCACCTATGCCGCATTTAACTTGTCCTTGAACCTAACTTTTGCCACTCTTTAACTTGTCATCGAGTTAATATTATGCCGCTTTTAACAATGTTATTGAACTTAGTCAACGCCTTTAAATAATCTTCGATCCTAACCATGTTTTATAGTCGTCGTGCTTAATCAATAATTTTTGAACCATGCCGTTGCCATAGATATCTACGTCACATGTACTAAATTTTATAACCTCGATGAGGCATTTATGCCAACGTTTTTTGTGTTGCCAAAGTTCAAATTTTTATGGTTTTACACTATGACTTATGAATTAGTAACTTTGATATCATCCCCATATATTTTCAAATAAAGGACTTTGATATGCTTTAGAATGAGCATCCATCTTTAATGGCGACGACGTCACCGAGTTTTATAGTTTTAAAGGTATTACATAGTTTTGGTCATATAACCTAAGTTTTGAGAGGGTCGAAGACCCTAATGATTTTGAATTTCATCAACAATGTTTTATAAAACGTACATCATTGCATAAGTATTTTGAAAAAAGTAAAGTAACTATGTTTCTATTATTTTAGGAATGGTTTCTGTAATGACCCACTACTTTGCACCATTCAAATTCGACAATAATTTATAACATACAAACTTGAATAGTTCAAAACAATAGATTGTAAATAAATTTTGGAGCAAATGAAATCAAATCACAGAATCACAGACACAGAAAATAGAATAATCGCAGCGGAATAAAAATAACTTAGTCGTTCATGAAGCCACTATCACATAGTCTCAAAATAAGTATAAATTACATAGTCTTTAAAACCAAATATAGTTTGAATCCACCACAGAAAATCCAAATTTATTTGTCTCCATTACATAAACTAAGATAAAGAACTGAATAGAAATTTTTACAACAGCTTGAAAAGATGATCTTCAGAAGTCCTAGCTCCGGGGATGAAGTCTGAACTGATACTCAGGCTGACCCGAGCGTAAAAAAAACATAAGCACTCGAGTCAGGACATACATACTTATACAGTGTAAGCTAATTCAAGTGAACTGTAATTTAGTAATATTTCTCTATTATAATAGTGTCTATAGTAAAATAAACTTACTTTTAAATAGCGTTAAGGAGTGACCCAATATTCCCCTTAACACGTAATAGTGCCAATAGTCTATACAGTACCGTAATACCTCCTGATCGGGAGACTACCAGAGGATACTCCATAGGTACGACACAAATCAGACTCGTACAAGGCTCACTAGGGTAAGTGACACGGCACAACTAGGCAATGCTAGGGTAGATATACCAATTGCTATCCGGACTGGTGGAAACGCGTAGCAGCTACTACCGCCCACCTCGAACAACACTCCCAAATCAAAGGTGCGCACCAAACAATCACAAAGTAATAGAATGGCATACGAAGAAATGCGTTCGATAAGAGGTGCTACCTGCTTGGCCCGAGAATCGCTCCTGTTTTAGCCACCTTACGCCAACTCACGGGAGTTGGGTCCACGTACATACCTCAATAGAACGTTACCACCATCCTACTTCATTCTGGAATCTCCACCGCATACACGGTTGTTAAAGCGGTTTTCGGTATCGATAGAGAGTATGCCCATATCCGATCCTGGTCTCTTTGCCAATCAATCATTATTATTACCCGTGGTTATAAAATTTCAAAATATCGTTTATATTTAAACCAAATTACTTCATTTGACTTTCAAAAGTGAAGCAATTTTATTTCCTAATTTAAATATTCAAAAATCTCATTTCAGCCATCGCAACACTTAACAAGTGCTACTGTAGCTCTTTATTTACTCAGGATAGTTTTAAATTTTTGCAATCATAGCACTTACCAAGTACTGTAGTAGCCCTTAATTAATTCTAGACTTTAGTTTATTTGCATCAGCTACGACACTAACAAAGTGCCGTAGTATCTCTTACAACAGATTTTAAGTAAATTAAATTCTAGACTTTAATATAAATTTATAAATAATTAAACTTAAATTTAACCAATTTAACTTATAAAATCATATTTCCACTTTTAAAATATTCATATAAATTACTCAAAATTTATGATTTATATAAGGTAAAATTTTCAAATAAATATCAACTT
Source organism: Allium cepa (assembly GCA_030765085.1). Lineage (NCBI taxonomy): Eukaryota > Viridiplantae > Streptophyta > Magnoliopsida > Asparagales > Amaryllidaceae > Allium > Allium cepa. The sequence goes on from CM060941.1 coordinate 519,190,965, forward strand.
CTTAAGGTTTTACTTATTAAAGTCAAATACGCAAGTTTATTCTTTGTATTCAAAATAAACTTAACCATCAAGTTTAATTACTTCAAAATATAACTAAATTTTAAATTTATTTCTTAACTTACCTTTTTATTCATAACCCAAACTTCCATTTCTAAATTTAGATATAATTCATTTTCATTTTTAGTATTTATTTCTTTCACTATTTCATTCATAGAAACTTAATAATTCCTTATTCCCATTTAAATTCTATTTGTCAAATTTATTACATTTTGTTTACTTAACTTGAATCAAAAATCAAATTCCAAAATAAATTTATATTCCAAATTCCAACTTAACCATTTATTTATTTATATATATTTAATTTATATAAAAACACTAAATCTTTTTAAATCAAATTCAAATCAAATAATAAATTATACAAATCTAAAATACTTAAATTTTCCAGAAATATATATATATATATATATATATATATATATATATATAACCACGAGTGTGTATAATATTTTCTACCCTAGGTCAAGTGGTACAGATAATATATCATTTCAATCCGTGATTTAAAAAAAAATCCGGGTTCTATCATTTCGAACCCGTAACCCCAAGTTAAATAAATAATTAAATAAATAAATAAATATTGTTTAGGCCTATCATTTCAGCTCCTGATGATTCTATTCTATAGGGAACTTGCAGTGTGAAAAACAGTCAATAAATAAATAGTATAACAGCATAAATATAACAGCATAAAATATAACTGATGATGTTTCAATTCAATAATAGGGTTTTTTTAGCGTCAAAATTTTATATCACAGTCAAGTAAAATAAAATATAACCATTCTACAATTACACTTGTTATTAATTTACAGATCTATAAATATGTTTGTCGGGTGAGAATACTCACGTTTACGCTGCTGGAGTTTTGATACAAAATAATGATTATCTACACCGGAAAGCGTACAGAAGGCACGATCAATTTTCAGAGGCAGCGACAACCCAATTCCGATCTTGAAAAAAATAAATAAACAATTTACGCGAATTCAATACGATCATATCAAAACTTCAATAAATCAAAATGGAACGAGATTTAAATAAAAGGATGATTTGACAAAATTGCTCGACCACTTCACCACACAACTCCAACTACACCTCACTTGCTCAGCAATGACCAAATTTTGGACACGCAAGTATTCATGCAGTGGAATATTTTGGACATAAAGGCTGTGCCATCATTTTGTACAGGTGCGCATGCACTTATTTTATTAATTTATTTTTTTTCTTTTCTTTTCTAACGTTTGTCAGAGCAATATGTGGCAAAGGTGGTGCGCGAACAATGGCAAAGGTGGTGTATGAACAAAAATACTTTTTTTTTTCAATTAAGTGACATGGCCACTTGCATGGCTTGGCCATTACTGCCTGGAGGCGAGGCAAGGTCAGGACGAGCTACATGCTGGAGTGGATGGCGGTGAAGTGGATGTGTCATGCAAGGTAATGGATGGTTGAGCATTTGCGTGAAACAATGGAGTACTCGTAGCCATAAAAAGGAAACACTGGAAGACAAAAGAAAGAAGAAAAATAAAATAGGAAGAAGAAGATAAACTGGCGGCCATACCTGATGTAGTAGAAGCTCATGTACGAAAGGATGAAGGCACTGATGTGGTAAGAGAATATGGTGCATGGTTTTGTATTTATAAGAAGAAATTTGAGTTGATTAGAACGCAAGAAAAATGATAAGTGCGCAAATCATAGCATTCGAAATTTTTAGGCAAGAAAGAATCGAAATTTGAACGTGCTTGTATTTAACATATGGGTTGCGTGATTTTAGATGAAAGGATAATAGCAAGGAATAAAATTTAATTTTTTTGAAACGTCTGAAGCAAATGGAAGATTTTGTTCCATATATAAAAGAGAGTCAAGTGTAGAAAGTTGCACGTGAATGACAATTCAACAAATGAATTTGAACGACAGGGAAATTAATATTTTATACCAATTAAATCAATTTAAGCAAAAGGAAAGTGTGTGAAGTTTACATGTGAATTTAGGGCAAACTTTTAAACGAATTTGAATGGCTATGGAATTTATTCCTTTTCCACTTAGAATTACACGTCTACTGATAAATTTAATTATTTAGCCAAGGTAAGAATTTTAGAAATGCGTAAAACCGACGGAATCAAACATACGCCCAAATTATAACAAACGTAACGTATCTAAATTTATGCGTTTTCTTATTTACTTGCTACCTATATTTAGTAAAATATACGTTTAAAGAATATTTCATTAAATACGTACCATTTATGCCAATTAAATTAATCAAAACGGATATAAACGTACAAATTAAAGGTGTAATTAAATAGATTATTTATACACTATTAATTTTAAAATTTATTACTTAAATAAAATATGATTTGTTTACATCCTTTTGATTCATTTACCATTGACTAAGAACTGATGTATATAAGTAAAATATTAATTACTTAATTTAAAAGGTATATAACCAATTTTTAAAATAAACAAAAGTGGAGTAAAATGTTGTTACAAATATATTCAGTTAAATTAAAGATTTTGAAGTTAGAATTTAAAAGATTTAAAAATTCCAATAAATGTTAAACTTTAACTAAAATAAGAATTCTAGAATTTGCTTATATTTATAAAATTTGGGTGGTTATTTATAATTAAATGTAAAATAAAACCCCAAAGTTTATAATAAAAGGATAAAATATTTGTTAAAATATTTGGGCTGTTACACTTTCCCCTACTCAAAACTTTTCGTCCTCGAATAGGAACGAATGAAGGAAAACAACGGAAGATAAGATAGCAGGCAAAAGTACCAGAAACGAATAATTCCGGATTCGAAGCACGTATGCTCTCCTCCATCTCCCAGGTGCAATCCCGTTCATCAGTGCTCCACTGCACTGTGACCAGGCGGACAGATTTTCTTCTTAGCTGTTTCGTACCTCGATCGATGATACGAAGTGGCTTCCTTTCAATAGTTGGGTCAGGCTCGATGTCCAAACAATCAAGAGCAGTAGGCTAGATAATAGGAGATGGATCATGTAGACAGTGACGAAGGTGGGATACATGGAATACATTGTGTATTCCAGCAAATTTCACGGGCAAATCCAGTCGATAAGAAAGAGACCCAATCCTTTCCAAGATGAGGAATGGACCGATGAACCTAGGAGCAAGCTTCCCTTTACACCCAAACCGAACCACGTTCCTTAAGGAAGAGACATTAAGGAAAACCAAATCACCGACAACGAACTCCAAGCTCCTTCTACGACGATCAGCGTACTTCTTCTGCTTATCCTGAGCAATCCTTAACTTTCTCTTAATCTCCTCGACTTTCTCCAAAGCTTCCAAAATCATATCGAGACCAAGCGATTCCGGATTCAATCCAATAGTATGGAGATCTACAGGGTTGCCCGTAAAGAGTTGCAAAAGGGGACATCTTAAGACTAGCCTGTAAAAGATAGAATGAGATAGATGGGGGATTAAGATAAGATAAGAACAGAGGATTGGAATTTATACCTGATAACTATTGTTATAGGTGAATTCCACAAGATGGAGATGATCTTCCCAAGATCCTCCATAATCCAAAATGCGAGCCCGAAGAAGATCCTCAAAAATTTGATTCACCCTTTCAGTTTGACTGTTAGTCTGAGGGTGATAAGCAGTGCTCAGATTCAGACGAGTACCCAAGGATTCTTGGAAAGCTTTCCAAAATTGACTAGTGAAGATAGGGTCTCGATCGCAAACGATACTAAGGGGAACACCATGGAGGCGAACAATCTCCCTCATATAAATCTCAGATAAGCTCGAAGCCATACGGGTAGACTTGACCGGAATAAAATGAGTGGACTTAGTCAGTCTATCCACGATAACCCAGATGCTCTCATTTCCCTTCCTAGATCTTGGTAATCCATCGATGAAATCCATAGAAACTAGCTCCCACTTCCAATTGGTAATCTCCAGAGGCTGCAAAAAACCCGAGGTCTTCTGATGATCCGCCTTGACTTGCTGACAAGTCGCGCACCTACTAACAAAGATAGAGACATCGCGCTTCATACCCGTCCACCAATAAAGTTTCTTCCAATCCCGATACATCTTCGCTACACCGGGATGAATGGAAAGTATGGATTGATGATGTTCCCAAAGTAACTCCTTCCTCAAACCTCAATGTTCGGGACACAAATTCTATTATTAATCCTTAAAATCCCTTCATCATCAATCTGAGCTCCACTATCATCAGAATTTCTACCTCCTCTGCTATGAACATTCTCCTTCATACTTCTAAGCATCACATTCTCATCCTGCTTAGCCTTGATACGATCCAAAAGAGGAGAAGAAATAACAAGCTGGCACAACAAAGACTTCTTCCTACTTAAAGCATCCGCCGCCACATTAGCTTTCCCAGGGGTATAATTAATGTCAAGATCGTAAGAAGCGAGAAACTCAAGCCATCGAACTTGATGCTGATTCAAGTCCTTCTGGGTGAAGATATACTTCAAAGACTGATGATCAGTGAAGAGGTCAAACTTAGCACCCAAGAGATGATGTCTTCAAAGCTTCAATGCAAAGACAATGGCCAGCAATTTTAATCATGAGCAGCATAGTTGGCTTCATGGGTCTTCAGCCGACGACTAGCATAGGCAATCACCCTCCCATCTTGCATCAATACCGCTCCCAAACCATCACGACAAGCATTGGTGCATACCGTCATTCCCTCATTTCCATTTGGAACAGTAAGCATTGGTGCGGAAGTAAGCCTATTCGTTAACTCTTGGAATTCCGCTTTACACTTATCGCTCCAAATAAACTTAGCATTCTTCCGAGTTAGAGCAGTGAGCGGTGTAGAAATCCGAGCAAAGTTCTCAATGGACCTCCGATGGTAACCGGCAAGGCCCAAAAAACTGCGAATATTAGTTGGAGTCTTAGGTTTTTTCCAATCCTGTGATAGAATAGAGAGAAATAAGGACCCCAGAAAAGATAGAGTGATAAATTTAGAAAGAGAAAGGAGGGAGAGACATACTTTGATTGCAGCGATCTTGACTGGATCAATAGAAACTCCTGCACTAGAGATAATATGTCCGAGGAATCGGACTTCCTCTTTCCAGAAATGGCATTTAGAGAACTTAGCTTTTAATTGATGATTTCGTAGAGTCTCTAGAACATACTTCAAGTGGGACTTATGCTCTTCCTCAGACTTGGAGTACACAAGGATATCATCAATAAAGACTAGAACAAATTTATTGAGCACATCGCGAAAGACACGATTCATCAAGTCAACAAAGAAGGAAGGAGCGTTGGTTAGACCAAAAGGCATAACTAGTCATTCAAAGAAACCATTCTCAGTATGGAAAGAAGTTTTGGGAATGCTCTCCTCAGCATCTCGGAGTTGGTGAAAACCAGTGGCCAGATCAAGCTGAGAGAAAACAGTGGCTCCATAGAGCTGATCAAACATATCATTTATACGGGGAATAGGATATCTGTTTTTCATAGTAAGCTTATTCAGCTCCCTATAATCAACACATATCCGGAGAGATCCACCAGACTTGGTGACGAAAACTACAGCTGCTCAACATTCTGAAAAGCTCGGTTTGATCAGACCTTTAGAGGATAAGTCCTGAATCTGCTTCCTCAATTCGATCTTCTCCCAAGGTGCCATCCTTCTGGGTGGAAGAACTATAGGTCATGCTCCAGGAATGAGATCGATACGGAAATCAATTTCCCGCTTTAGGGGTAGGGAGATGACTTCACCAAATATGTTGGGAAATAGTTTGACTTCAGGAGTCGAATGGATATCGTCAGGAAAAGTATCGAGAGAATAAATGAAGCTACCAGCGAAATCCCGAGGCAGACTACACTGAACCTTTAAGTAATTTCCAAAATCATCTTTGAGGGCGATAGTTCGAGAACTCTAAGAGATACGGGCATCATGCCTATCCAACCAATCACCCCCAAGCAATAGATCGAAAGCGTCAAAACCTAAGATATAAAAATCGCCCGTGAAACAGTGCCCGAAATGGAGAAGCTTCACTTGCTTACAAATTTTACTAAGATTTGTAGGACCCCTAATAGGATTTGAAACACATGAAGGTATAGAGGTAAACTCGGGAGAAAGGAGATGCTCAAATTTATTACAGAGATCCGATGAAATAAATCTATGGGAAGCTCCAGTATCAAATGAAACACGAACAGGAGATTTAAACAAAGTAAAAGAACCCTGAAGTGTACCTTGAGAGTCACTAGGAGCGGGAGCGGGCACAAGTGTAGGCTGCGGAGCTGGGGAGGACGCAGAAGTAACAGCAAAAATCCATGATGCCTTGCCCTTCATTTGCGTAGGGAAGTCTTTCTTGAAGTGTGCCGGCTGAAGGCAAATGTGGCGGAGGTCTCATCTAACCAACTGAGAAGGAGGTGGAATAGTAGCACTCAAAGTACGATATCTATTAACGTAGTGTCCCTTCTGGTGGCATCTATGGCAAGTAATGGTAGAAAGATCTACAGGCTGCCTCTGAGATGCAGAGGACGACGATCCTAGCCCTGGAGTCCTATTCTTATTTTTCTTACGATGAAGAAAATGGGGCTTCCTCTTCTTGGAGTTTCCCGAATACTGAGATGGGGCAGACTGGGCAGCAGGAGGAGCCCTAGAGGTAGGATTCTCATATCTGATAGCCATGTCCATCAGAGCAGTGAACGTACCATGCACGTGGGTAATGAGGCAATCGTAATACTCCGGGCGTGCACCAGCGATAAACTTCTCGTTTTTCTTCAGAGGTGTGTCTATCAGATTAAGGCCATATTGCGATAGCTCATTAAATTCCCTTTCATATTCAGTAAAGGACATATCACCTTGCTTCAAATCCATGAAGTCCTGATACAGCTGAGACTTCCCTGCTTCGGGCATCCATTTCAGGAGAAAAGCATCCCTAAAGCATGATAAGCGATATAAGATAGGTTTCAAAAGGGAGGAAACTGAACCATACTTGGTCAACCGAAGAAGATACCTAAATTGTTCCCAGGTGATGTCAGCCTTAGTGGTGTGAGCTGTAACAGACAGCCACCAAATCCAAAGCTGCTCCTTTCAATTGCCAAGCTGCCAGTTGATGCTGCTGGGCATTAGTGATCTCAAAACCGGAGAAGATTCTTTCCAAGTCCCTCAACCACTGTTGAGCTTCAATTATGCTCTCAGATCCTGTGAACTTGGTGCCACCAAGCTCGGTATATTCCTTGCAAAGCTTAGTAAACCTAACTGGGGCAATGGGTGCAGAAGCTGGGGAAGCATCTCGTCCCCTACATCTGGCATTTCCTCGATCCATCCTGAGAAATCAAGAATGAATTTAAGGACAGAGGAGAAATATAGAGACCAAGATAGATTAGATAATCCGAAGTTCATTAGAAAGGCATTCAACAAAGGACCAAATTATATCAGATGGGGAAAGGGAAAGAAGTAGTCGGAAAAATTTGATTTCAAACAAGAAAGTTTTTATATCAAAATACTTCTTTGAAAATCCTTTTTTAAAAATCATTTTATACTTTAAAATACGTTCTCTCACAAAGAAAGGATTCTAAGATTGACTTCACTCGTTCTAGGTTATTTCTACCCTATATCTAATGAGTTTTTCCTCCGCCTGCTATGGTTTGCCTAAAAACCAAAGCTTTGATACCAACTGTAACGACCCACTATTTTGCACCATTCCAATTCGACAATAATTTATAACATGTCAAACTTGAATAGTTCAAAATAATAGATTGTAAATAAATTTAGGAGCAAATGAAATCAAATCATAGAATCACAGACACAGAAAACAGAATACTCGCAGCGGAATAAAAATAACTTAGTGGTTCATGAAGCCACTATCACATAGTCTCAAAATAAGTATAAATTACATAGTCTTTAAAACCAAATATAGTTTGAATCCACCACAGAAAATACAAATTTATTTGTCTCCATTACATAAACTAAGACAAAGAACTGAATAGAAATTTTAAAAGCAGCTTGAAAAGATGATCTTCAGAAGTCCTAGCTCCGGGGATAAAGTCCGAACTGATACTCAGGCTGACCCGAGCGTAAAATAAAACATAAACACTCGAGTCAGACATACATACTTATACAGTGTAAGCTAATTCAAGTGAACCGTAATAGAGTGCAAGTAACTTAAAGGATGCTTGGGATCGTCCATCCTCTAAGGATCCGTTAAACTATTTACTATGTAGTAATATTTCACTATTATAATAGTGTCTATAGTAAACTTACTTTTAAATAGAATTAAGGAGTGACCCAATATTCCCCATAAAACGTAATAGTGCCAATAGTCTATACAGTACCGTAAAACCTCCTGATTGGGAGGCTACCAGAGGATACTCCATGGTACAACACAAATCAGACTCATACAAGGCTCGCTAGGGTAGGTGACACGACACAACTAGGCAATGATAGGGTAGATATACCAATTGCTATCCGGACTAGTGGAAACGCGTAGCAGCTACTACCGCCCACCTCGAACAACACTCCCAAATCAAAGGTGCGCACCAAACAATCACAAAGTAATAGAATGACATACGAAGAAATGCGTTCGATAAGAGGTGCTACCTCCTTGGCCCGAGAATCGCTCCTGTTTCAGCCACCTTATGCCAACTCACGGGAGTCGGGTCCACGTACATACCTCAATAGAATGTCACAACCATCCTACTTCATTCTGGAATCTCCACCGCGTACATGGTTGTTAAAGTGGTTTTCAGTATCGAAGAGAGTATGCCCATATCCGATCCCGGTCTCTTTGTCAACCAATCGTTATTATTACCCGTGGTTATAAAATTGCAAAATATCGTTTATATTTAAACCAAATTACTTCATTTGACTTTCAAAAGTGAAGCTATTTTATTTCCAAATTTAAATATTCAAAAGTCTCATTTCAGCCACCGCAACACTTAACAAGTGCTACTGTAGCTCTTTATTTACTCAAGTTTAGTTCTAAATTTTTTCAATCACAGCACTTACCAAGTACTGCAGTAGCCCTTAATTAATTCTAGCCTTTAGTTTATTCGCATCAACTACGGCACTTACAAAGTGTGGTAGTATCTCTTACAATAAATTTTAAGTAAATTGAATTCCAGACTTTAATATATATTTATAAATAATTAAACTTAAATTTAACCAATTTAACTTATAAAATCATATTCCCACTTTTAAAATAGTCATATAAATTACTCAAAATTTATTATTTATATAAGGTAAAATTTTCAAATAAATATCAACTTCTTAAGGTTTTACTTATTAAAGTTAAATACACAAGTTTATTCTTTGTATTCAAAATTAAATTAACCATCAAGTTTAATTACTTCAAAATATAACTAAATTTTAAATTTATTTCTTAACTTACCTTTTTATTCTTAACCGAAACTTCCGTTTCTTAATTTAGATATAATTCAATTTCATTTTTAGTATTTATTTCTTTCACCATTTAATTCATAGAAACTTAATAATACCTTATTTCCATTTAAATTCAATTTGTCAAATTTATTATATTTTGTTTACTTAACTTGAATCAAAAATCAAATTCCCAAATAAATTTATATTCCAAATTCCAACTTAACCATTTATTTATTTATATTTATTTCACTTGTATAAAATCACTAAATCTTTTTAAATCGAATTCAAATCAAATAATAAATTGTACAAAACTAAAATACTTAAATTTTCCAGATATATATATATATATATATATATATATATATAACCATGGGTCTGTATAATATTTCTACCCTAGGTCAAGTGGTACAGATAATATGCCATTTCAATCCATAATTTACACAAAAAAATCCGGGTTCTATCATTTCAAACCCGTAATCCCAAGTTAAATAAATAATTAAATAAATAAATAAATAAATATTGTTCAGGCCTATCATTTCACCCCGTGACGATTTTATTCTACAAGGAACTTGCAGTGTGATAAATAGTCAATAAATAAATAGTACAACAACATAAATATAACAGTATAATATATAACTGATGATGTGTCAATTCAATAATAGGGTTTTTTTAGCGTCAAAATTTTATATCACGGTCAAGTAAAATAAAATATAACCATTCTACAATTACAGTTGTTATTAATTTACAAATCTATAAATATGTTTGTCGGGTGAGAATACTCACCTTTACGCTGCTGGAGTTTTAATACAAAATAACGAATATCTACACCGGAAAGCGTATAGAAGGCACGGTCAATTTTCAGAGGATGCGACAACCCAATTCCGATCTTGACCAAAATAAATAAACAATTTACGCGAATTCAATTCGATTATATCAAAATGTGACGCCCCACCTCTATACCCACACTAGCCAAGGACACTACGGGGTAATGCCGTCAACTAGCACGGAGGATAATGCTGTTGAGGAGCGACCATCCGTGCAATTGCTTTGTGCGAGCATCGATATGTCAGATAGTACACAAGCATCTGGTTTCAGGAGGAAATCCGACATACTGATATAAACTCAAAGCTACTACCCAGCGGCTATATATATTCTTCGAAAACGAATATAGAAATAAGCATAACACAAATCAGTCACAGACATCCACATCACAAAGGCGGAAATAGATATGAATATATAACACATGAAAGTGTACATCAGAGTAGTGGTCAAACAAGATCCACAATGTCACAAAAGAATAGCTACAAGTGCTAGACAAAAGAATAAGGATACATCAATGAGTCTATATCTCAAATGTATACAACAAAAACTAGTAATCTAAGTAGTTAGCCAAAAGTCAGGGTGATAATCCCAAATGTGAAGTCAAGCAGAAGCACCTGTAACATCTCGGTCTGACTCGGGTATTATTTAATAAGAAAATAATAAACGGATCAGTCTAGCTATAAATATCAGATAAAATGATATAGAATAAGAGATATGACATAGATATATGGTAACCATAAAGTCATACTGTAATAAGTATGTAATTGAAAATCAACAAGAGATTAGTCAATATCACGAGAATCTTCTCAAAGATAAAAAAGAATGCCTTACTCTTTATTTATATTCACCAAACCATAAATATTGACAATAATATCAGTGCCAATCACAAAAGTTAATGACACACAAATACACCAATTCACAAGTATTGATAATACTTATCAATGTAAATCACGAAAATTGGTGAAAACACAAATTCCAGAAATCATCAACGGAAATCCAGAAATCACAAAAAGGGGGAGGCCTATCACAAAACGAGAGCATGAAAACTCACCAACACATGTATCACAAAATGGAACGCTATTCCATGGTTGCTAACCATTAATTTTGAGCCGAAGCTCCACAAACGGTCCGAAGGCCATGGGTCGCTACCCCACCAAATTGAGCCGAAGCTCCACAGAAACGGGGTTTAGTCTCCCTCGTAGACATAGAGACATCGCACATTTGCTAGTCTAAATCACAAAAATGATCATCAACGATCATCAATAAGTGTCAATTACAGTAAGCTAGTAAATATATGAGCTTAGCTTCATGTCCCATGACCACTAGCTTAACTTAAATATTTACGAACAAATTGTAGATCTCCACTCGAAAATTGTCACAAGAGATTCAATCGAACAAGTCCAAGAATTAACCGGCGAAGTAAATGCAAGCGTTTCATACCATTTGTTTTCCTAAGCCGTTTAACTAGATTTCTCGTACGAGTGAGATCGAGTGACAAATCACAAAAATGATTGTAGAAACAATAAATCACAAAAATTTACATTCGAAGACGTGAATAAAATCCAAAGAATTTGATTCCAAATACATCAAAGTGGAATTACCCTTGCTATTCGATACGGCACGACCTAGCAGATGAGCGACCTAAGAGGTAACGACATAAGTGTAGGGGCGAGCGACCTAAGGAATGGTGCGACTCACAATGCAAATGACCTATGGGGTAGCAGGCGAAACTTCAATTTCTTCCACAACACCGGGCTCAAGAATAGAATCGAAATATCGAAGGCACTTCCGCAATTGAGAAACGTGAAACACGTCATGAATAGCAGAAAACTGAGCCGGTAATAAAAGGCGATAAGCAACGGAACCAATACGTTCGGTGATAGGAAATGGCCCAATATATCGAGGCGCCAACTTTCTCGATCGACTGAAACGTACAACACCCTTCATAGGTGAAACACGGATAAACACAAGATCTCCCACAGAAAATTCTAATTTCCTTCTCCGGTTATCGGCATAGGACTTTTGTCTACTCTGGGCTTCTTTCATCCTATGACGAATAAGGTCAATCTTCTCTGTGGAATCACGAATAAAATCTGGGCCTAAAACCAGCTTCTCACCGGCCTCAAGCCAACAAGAATGAGATCGACATGGCCTTCCATAGAGTGCCTCAAAAGATGTCATACCAATACTAGATTGGAAGCTATTTTTATAGGAAAACTCAACAAGAGAAATATTATCTTCCCAAATTCCACCAAAATCAAGAACACATGCACGAAGAAGATCTTCAAGAGTTTGATTCACACGCTCAGTTTTTCCATCGGACTGGGGATGATAAGCGGTGCAAAAATTAAGCTTCGTCCCCAAAGCTTTTTGAAGACTCTTCCAAAATCCACTAGTAAACAATGGATCACAATCACTAACAATAGAAGTAGGAACTCCATGCAATTTAACAATTTCTTTGATAAAGAGTTTGGCCAAAATGGGCACGGTTCGATTGGAGCGAACGGGAATAAAATGGGCGGATTTATTAAGTCTATCGACTATCACCCATAAGCTATCACGACCCGAACGAGAACGGGGAAGACCGTCTATAAAATCCATGGAAATTTGGTCCCACTTTCAAATTGGAATTTCTAAAGGTTGCAATAACCCACCGAGCCTTTGATGTTCGGCTTAATGAGCTGGCAAGTCATGCAACACTTAACAAAGTTAGCAATATCAGATTTCATTCCCTCCCAATAATAAAGTCGCTTCATGTCCGCGTACATTTTACTACTACCGGGATGAATGGTAAATTTAGAATGATGTGAATCTTTTAAAATGTCTTGATGAAGATTACTAATATTTGGCACGACAAGTCTATCAAATTTTCGAATACCGCCACGAGAATCAATATCAAAGTCTTTCAAACCCTCAATATCTTGGCCAAGAAGAGCCAATTCAGGATCTAGCTTTTGAGCTTCAAGAATGCGGTCTAAAAGAGAAGGATGAGCCTTAAGGCTACATAAAACAAGAGATGAACATACATCGGAAACACGATCTCGAATCTCACAAGTGGATAGAATTCCGAGATCATTCCATTTGGATATCATCGTAGAAACAACCGCTTGTTGCTTACGACTAAGTGCATCGACAACACGATTTCCCTTTCCGGGGGTATAAAGAATATCAAGATCATAAGCTGCAAGAAATTTGAGCCAACGTTGTTGACGCAAAATAAGTTCCTTTTGAGAAAATAGACACTTCAAAGATTTATGATCGGTGTATAAAACAAATTTTTCTCCCAAAAGATAATGACGCCAAATACGAAGGCAAAAACAATAGCCGCGAGTTCTAAATCATGAGTGGCATATCTAGTCTCGGCTGGCTTCAATTGCCTAGAAGCATAAGCAATAACACGTTCTCTTTGCATAAGAATGGCACCTAAACCAATGAGACTAGCATCGGTATAAACAATAAAATCTTAGTTTCCCACGGGAATCACAAGAATAGGAGCATTAGAAAGGGGTTCTTTTAATTTTTGAAAAGAAGCTTCACATTTGTCCGACCAAATGTATTTAACTCCCTTCTTTGTCAAACTCGTAAGAGGCACAGAAATTTTGGAAAAGTTCTTTATGAAACGGCGGTAATAACCTGCCAATCCAAGGAAACTATGAATTTCGATCACACTCTCCGGTCTCTTTCAATTTTGAATCGCTTCAATCTTTGAAGGATCCATGGAAATTTCAGATTCGGAAATAATGTGACTGAGAAACTTCACACGAGATTGCGAAAAGTGGCACTTAGAAAATTTTGCTTTTAAATGATTGCTCCTAAGAGTTTCCAACACAATCCGAAGATGTTTTTCATGCTCCTCCTCGGTTTTTGAATACATAAGAATATCATCAATAAAGATGAGAACAAACCGACCGAGGAAGTCTTTGAAAACTCTATTCATAAGGTCAACGAAATAAGCCGGAGCATTCATTAAACCAAATGGCATAACAAGCCATACATACGATCCATAACGAGTATGGAAAGATGTCAAAGGAATGCTATCCTCTGCAATACGAAGCTGATGAAAACCGGTAGCTAAGTCTAATTTTGAAAAGCTCTTGCACCACTAAGTTGATCGAATAGATCATCAATCCGAGGTAAAGGATATTTATTCTTTATAGTAAGATCATTAAGCTTGCGGTAGTCAACGCAAAGCCTAAGTGTACCATCGGATTTCTTCACAAAAATAGCCAAAGCTCCCCAAGGCAAGGAATTAGCGCGAATAAATTGCTTCGTCTCCAGTTCGGATAGTTGTTTGCGCATCTCCTCATTTTCTTTATTGGACATACGATAAGGAGGACGAGTGATAGGTTGAGCTCTAGGGATTAGATTAATTCTGAACTCAATTGCTCGCTTAGGTGGTAATCCTAAAACGGGCTCAAAGATGTCAGAAAATTCATGAACAGCGTGAATAAGAGAAATAATATCTTCCTCATCATCATTATCATCATCATGAGGATTTAAAGAATATAAAGATGCAACCAAGCTGGAATCCGAATCTTTAAGGTCAATAGAAATCTGCTTAACAGATTGAGGATGTCGAAGATGAATAGTACGCTCAGGACATAGGATTTGGGCTTCATAGCGGTTAAGCCAATCCATTCCCAAAATCATTCCAAAGCCTAAGTAGCGCATAACATGCAAATCGGCTTGGAAAGAAAAATCACATAAAATAATCTCGACATCCTTACACAATAAACTGATTGTTGCGGATCCACCAACCGGATTCGCAATTATCAAAGAAGTCATTAAACACAAAACATCCAAAGAAAAAGTATCAACAAGTTCTTCTGAAATAAAAGAGTGGGACGCACCCGTATCAAAAATAACTCGAATAGGATGATCACGAAATAAAATAATGCCATCAAGGATAGAATGAGAAATACCTTTACCACGAGATGTGTTGCCAGGGGCTTGAGCAACATTAAGCTTTCCCTCCTCCCTATTTTGAAGTTTGGGACAAGAAGATAAATAATGATCCGGGCTTTTGCAATAGCGACAAGTACGAGGCTTTGAACACTTGTTCGCATAATGGTCCTTAGAACCACAGTTGTAGCATTGCCCACTACTTGAGGTGGAAGTCTTAGTTGCCGAAGAGGCTTGCTTCCCTTTCTTATTATTGGGCTAAGGACCCTTGAACTTATTAGGCCTTTTCTTGTTGTTGAGGTTTGGTTTGGCACTCATAACTTCAACATCACTCTCCCTATCTGTCTCTTCAAGACGAAGAGCTATATCAAAGAGTTAATCAAAAGAAACTTCTAATTTTAGAAGTAATGGCTTCTTGAGATTTTTATTCAAGCCATAGACAAATCGTTGGTTTTTCTTCAATGGGGTGTTTATGTACTCGACCCTGCATTTAGAAAGTGATTCAAATGATGCGACATAGTCTGTCATAGAGGATTCACCTTGAACAAGGTCATGAAACGACGAGCTAAAGTCACCTTTTCAGCTTCTGGCACAAATTTTAATTCGAAGCGTTCCCGGAATTTCTCCCAAGTAAGATCCGCTTCATTAATTTCAGAAATCAGAAGCTCATACCAATCTAATGCTCTTTCTTGGAGCATACTAGAGGCCACCTGAACACAGTGAAGATCAATAAGATTCATGCGAGAAAAGATTCGATCGCACGATCTCAGCCAAGCCTGGACTTCAATAATGGTTTCAGAACCTTTGAATGGCTTTCCACCCAAATTGTATAATCGCTGCACAAACGTGCAAATCCAGACCTAGGGTGAGTAGACTCCGGATTAGATCCGGCTGCTTGAGCATTCCTTACTAGATCAAGAAGCTGTTGGGCAGACATGAATACTCCATCTTAGGGAATAGCACGAGATTAACCGGCGCTGGGACGGCTAGGTCTAACCATTTCTCTTCCTTTTGAAAGAAAGAAAGAAGAAAGGTAAGGTTATTCACTGAACGAATATCAAGCAATCTTGATAGATAAACAAGAAATCATAAAGAAAATAGGACGAATCAGTACGAAGACTCGAATTAAATCCTAAAGCACGACTCCTAAGATGGACTTAGGATGATGATCCTTGCTAGATTATTCTACATTGTTCCGAAGATTGGATCTGATACCAAGCTGTGACGCCCCACCTCTATACCCACACTAGCCAAGGACACTATGGGGTAATGCCGTCAACTAGCAAGGAGGATAAGGCTGTTGAGGAGCGACCATCCGTGTAATTGCTTTGTGCGAGCACTGATATGTCAGATAGTACGCAAGCATCTGGTTTCAGGAGGAAATCCGACATACTGATACAAACTCAAAGCTACTACCCGGCGGCTATATATATTCTTCGGAAACTAATATAGAAATAAGCATAACACAAATCATTCACAGACATCCATATCACAAAGGCGGAAATAGATATGAATATATAACACATGAAAGTGTACATCAGAGTAGTGGTCAAACAAGATCCACAATGTCACAAAAGAATAGCTACAAGTGCTAGACAAAAGAATAAGGATACATCAATGAGTCTATATCTCAAATGTATACAACAAAAACTAGTAATCTAAGTAGTTAGCCAAAAGTCAGGGTGATAATCCCAAATGTGAAGTCAAGCAGAAGCACCTGTAACATCTCGGTCTGACTCGGGTATTATTTAATAAGAAAATAATAAACGGATCAGTCTAGCTATAAATATCAGATAAAATGATATAGAATAAGAGATATGACATAGATATATGGTAACCATAAAGCCATACTGTAATAAGTATGTAATTGAAAATCAACAAGAGATTAATCAATATCACGAGAATCTTCTCAAAGATAAAAAAGAATGCCTTACTCTTTATTTATATTCACCAAACCATAAATATTGACAATAATATCAGTGCCAATCACAAAAGTTAATGACACACAAATACACCAATTCACAAGTATTGATAATACTTATCAATGTAAATCACGAAAATTGGTGAAAACACAAATTCCAGAAATCATCAATGGAAATCCATAAATCACAAAAAGGGGGGGTCCTATCACAAAATGAGAGCATGAAAACTCACCAACACGTGTATCACAAAATGGAACGCTATTCCATGGTTACTAAACATTAATTTTGAGCCGAAGCTCCACAAACGGTCCGAAGGCCATGGGTCGCTACCCCACCAAATTGAGCCGAAGCTCCACAAAAACGGGGTTTAGTCTCCCTCGTAGACATAGAGACATCGCACATTTGCTAGTCTAAATCACAAAAATGATCATCAACGATCATCAATAAGTGTCAATTACAGTAAGCTAGTAAATATATGAGCTTAGCTTCATGTCCCATGACCACTAGCTTAACTTAAATATTTACGAACAAATTGTAGATCTCCACTCGAAAATTGTCACAAGAGATTCAATCGAACAAGTCCAAGAATTAACCGGTGAAGTAAATGCAAGCGTTTCATACCATTTGATTTACTAAGCCGTTTAATTAGATTTCTCGTACGAGTGAGATCGAGTGACAAATCACAAAAATGATTGTAGAAACAATAAATCACAAAAATTCACATTCGAAGACGTGAATAAAATCCAAAGAATTCGATTCCAAATTCATCAAAGTGGAATTACCCTTGCTACTCGACACGGCGGGACCTAGCAGACGAGCGACCAAAGAGGTAACGACATAAGTGTAGGGGCGAGCGACCTAAGGAATGGTGCGACTCACAGTGCAAACGACCTATAGGGTAGCGGCATAAGTGCAGGGTGAATGACCTAAGGAAGGGTGCGACCTAATGGGCCGAGCGACCTAACACAAGCGACCAAGCATGGCGCGACCTAACTACAGAGTGACTTAAGGTGGTGAGCGACCTAAGGGGTTGCAGCATAATGCAGGCGCGACTTATCAAGGTCGAGCGACTTATGGGTTGGAACGACCTAACAGCCCGAGCGACCTAGGGACGAAACGACCTAAGGGGGCTAGTGGCGTATCATGGCCGAGCGACCTAAGGGGGAACGACCTAACCTGTCACGACCTAAGGGGTACGAGGCCGAACGACCTAACGAAACAAGGCCGAGCAACGACCTAAGGTGCCAACGACCTATGGGGGGGAAACGACCTAAATGCAGGCCGACCTAATGGAGAAAGTGACCTAGCAAGGCGCGACCTATATAGGAGCGACATAATGTGCAGAACGACCTAATGTGCAGGCCGAGAATGGTTCATGTGCATGCCGAGCGACCTAAGGCTTTGAAGTGCAAAAACTCTCCCAATTTGCAACCGATCGAGCACAGACGCTAGGGGATTATGCCCATAGGCTACGCAGTCGTATTGGCTCCTCGATGCATCACCAAAAACGCGTTCAAACATCAAAATTAGGATTTTTAAAGATTTGAACCCAAAACACTAAAAATTAGGATTTTCACCAATTCAATCCAAACCAAAAGCAAATGCACATGAATAAGTGTTAGGAATTCATACCCAACAATCAAAGATAGTTATAGACAAAGATGTGAGATAAAATATCTCACCTTTACACAAAATCAATGTAGAAGAAGCTTGAAAGCAAAGGAAGAATCAATGGCTTCTCTTTGAATTTGGAGTTGGATGTTGGATTTGGAAATGAACTTGAGCTTGGAGTTTTAATTTCCCATTCCTTCCTCCATTTTTGATGAAGCTTGAGTGTTAGGAAATGAAAGTAAAGTTATGAAGGGAAGGGGGTTGAGCTAGAATTAATAGTTTAGGCTAATGGTCTAAACCAAACCCAAATCCCAAAGGGAATAAGTGGCAAAGTTCCACTAACTCCAAACATATCAAAGTTTATACTCTAAAAGATTGCAAACGGTGTATTGAACTCAATAGAAGTGGTTTTGAGTCTTAATTCGACCGTATGCAAAAAGTAACTTTTCGGACTAAAATCCGACTAACGATAAAATATTAAAATAAAATATTTAAATATTCAATCGTAAAATATGCGGGTTGTTACACAAAACTTCAATAAATCAAACTGGAACGAGATTTAAATAAAAGGATGATTTGACAAAATTACTCGACCAGTCACCACACAACTCAAACTACACCTCAGATGCTCGGCACTGACCAAATTCTGGACACACAAGTATTCAAGCAGTGGAATATTTTGGGCATAAAGGCTGTGCTATCATTTTGTACAGGTGCGCGTGCACTTATTTTATTTATTTATTTATTTCTTTTCTTTTCTAACGTTTTTCAGAGCAATATGTGGCAAAGGTGGTGCACGAACAATGGCAAAGGTGGTGCACGAACAATGACAAAGGTGGTGCACGAACAAAAATACTTTTTTCCAGTTAAGTGACACGGCCACTTGCATGGCTCGGCCATCACTGCCTGGAGGCGAGGCAAGGTCAGGACGAGCTACATGTTGGAGTGGATGGCGGTGAAGTGGATGAGTCATGCAAGGTGATGGATGGTCGAGCATTTGCGTGAAACAATGGAGTACTCGTGGCTAGAAAAAGGAAACACAGGAATACAAAAGAAAGAAGAAAAATAAAATAGGAAGAAGAAGATAAACTGGCGGCCATACCTGATGTAGCAGAAGCTCACGCACGAAAGGATGAAGGCACTGATGTGGTAAGAGAATATGGTTTGTGGTTTTGTATTTGTAAGAAGAAATTTGCGTTGATTAGAACGCAAGAAAAATGATAAGTGCGCAAATCATGGCATGCGAAATTTTTAGGCAAGAAAGAATCAAAATTTGAACGTGCTTGTATTTAACATATGGGTTTCGTGATTTTAGGTGAAAGGAAAATAGCAAGGAATAAAATTTAATTTTTTTGAAACGTCTGAAGAAAATGGAAGATTTTATTCCATATATAAAAGAGAGCCAAATGTAGAAAGTTGCACGTGAATGATAATGCAACAAATGAATTTGAACGGCAGGGAAATTAATATTTTATACCAATTAATTCAATTTAAGCAAAAGGAAAGTGTGTAAAGTTTACATGTGAATTTAGGGCAAGCTTTTAAACGAAGTTGAATGGCTATGGAATTTATTCCTTTACCACTTAGAATTGCACGTCTACTGATACATTTAATTATTTAGCCAAGGTAAGAATTTTAAAAATGCATAAAACCGACGGAATAATTTAAATCAAACATACGCCCAAATTATAACAAAATTAACATATCTAAATTTATACGTTTTCTTGTTTACTCGCTACCTATATTTTTTTAAAATATACGTTTAAAGAAGATTTCATTAAATACGTACCATTTATGCCAACTAAATGAATCAAAACGGATATAAACGTACAAATTAAAGGTGTAATTAAATAGATTATTTATACACTATTAATTTTAAAATTTATTACTTAAATAAAATATGATATGTTTACATCCTTTTGATTCATTTACCATTTACTAAGAACTGATGTGTATAAGTAAAATATTAATTACTTAATTTAAAAGGTATATAACCAATTTTTAAAATAAATAAAAGTGGAGTAAAATGTTGTTACGAATATATTCAGTTAAATTAAAAGATTTTGAAGTTAGAATTTAATAGATTTAAAAATTCCAATAAATGTTAAACTTTAACTAAAATATGAATTATAGAATTTGCTTATATTTATAAAATTCGGGTGGTTATTTATAATTAAATGTAAAATAAAACCCCAAAGTTTATAATAAAAGGATAAAATATTTGTTAAAATTTTGGCTGTTACGGTTTTAAGGGTTAAATCATTTACAAAGATTCTGTTTTCATGGAAATAAGGAGAGGGTGGTTAACCTTGAATTTTACTAAAGAATGACTCAGAGATTAGAAAACCAGATGGGATTGGTGTAGGGTTGCACCCTACACTTTAACTAGTAGCCTGCAGCTAATTTAAATCCAAATTCCAGAGTGTAGTGCTTTGTCATGGATAAGACTAAAAAAAAGATACACGTAAAAAGGAATACACAAAGTAGAGATATGTTATTAGTGCGCCCGCAAAACCAATAGGATCAGTTGACCCTAGAAGTAGTAAGTTACGAAAAGATTGTCAAGTTTTCCTCTAATAGTAAATTAAAACTTTTATTATGCCTGATAGACCCGAGTCAGCCATAGGTTTATAGTCAGCCTGATAAAACTATGATGTTGGGATAGATAGTCCACCAATTACCTCTTTGTATGCATACATGTTGTTGAACATTGTTTATTATAACCAGTTTGCTTATAGGATTTTGATTGCAAAAGATATGTTTTCAAATGATATTAGTAAGGGGAAACCTGTTCCGCTAGGCGGCATGTTCTCACTTAATATTGATAAATCGAGATGTTATCTTATTATTCACAACAAGCTATATGTCTGGCTTGAAGTTTATGTTTTTCCATTAAACTCTTGGGTGCTCAAAATATAATTTGAGTAGGTTGAGAGCTAAGGTTTTCAGGTTTAGTAGGATTTGGCGAACAAAGCATCCGAAGATGAGTAGGAGGCAGATCTGACTATGTAGGAGATTATCTATTTATCTATTCCACTGTGATTGAATGTTGCATGTAATGGAAGATGTTATAACTATCTATTTAGTAACTCTAATCATCTAAGGGGGCATCTTCATACGTTGCTCTTGGCGTATTTTGTAATAACTATATTTATCTGCATATGGGCAATGTTATGGGATTATGTACTGAATCTGAAAGCTGATTTGAAATGTAATGAGAAAAGTTGATTTGGAATTGTGTTTCAAATATTTCATATTCTTTTGCTTCTGCCATTATGGAGGCTATTAACATTACCACGTTTTGTTACCTAAATTTAGTTCCATAAATGACGATAGTATTTATAATGGTTAGATTCGGGCCTCGGAATGGAGGATGTTACAAGAAGTGGGGGTTTATGTATGTATTTATAGATGCTCTAATCAACCATAATTATTAGATTAAAATAATTAAATCCATGCCATTGGCCAAGGTTCAAACCCTAGCCACCTCAATCGAACCGGTTGACCGCTCCCCTCTAGGTAGTCGACTGTTAGTGGTCGACTAGCCCAAGGAGGGGTCAATAGATGGAGTTTCGTATTTAATGTTTGTTTATTTCCTTTTCGTTTTTAATTATTTTCACTCATGAAACTTCAGACACTAATACTTTTTCGTTTGAGCTCCGACCGCGAAACTCCAAATATGAAAGTTGCTCCAAAAATCGCCACGAACATAATGGTGCAAGATTCGTAGCCAAATTGTAACATTTTCTCAAATTTCATTTTTGGAGTCTTATTAATTATTTATTAATCATTGTTAATTTTACGAGGTGTTAAATTTTCCATAGTAGAAAATAGGGTGGTGGACATACTTTTGAATTATTTTGGGTTAAAATATGCGGGCTCAAAATTTTGATCGAAGGCCAAACTTCCCTTATTATTTAGCGAACAATCTAACTCCTTCTTTTTAACTTTTTCATTTTCCCTCTTTTCTTTCACTTTTAACTTGTAATGAAAATTAAATTCGGTGTTTGAATTCGTCAAATTTTCAGCCTAGATTTGGATTTCTTTATTTTTTCGTAACTCATTTTCAATCGGTAGTATTAACAGTTATTTTAACCCATTTTATGGACTTAACTTTGTAATTGTTCATTGATTTCTTCTCTTTTCTTAATACATTACTATCATCTTGAAATTTGTACGTTATTTGAATCCAATATGTTTGTATTGGGTTCAAGCTTAGGACGTGTAAGCGGGTACGATATCAATATGTTGTGTTATAGCATAGTTCATATTTTGATGCTACGTACATTTAACATTTTGTATCATTTATCATTATAACATTATTTCATTTACATATTTCACATTTTAATTGTTATTATATAGCGATGCTTACATTTTTTCTTTTATTTCTAAAACCGTTTATACTTTACTACATATGTATTCTTTATGTGTTATTTACATTTTCCCTTTTTTTGTAGGAATGTAGGTGACAACATTCTTGTATTGTTTTTACTTAATCAGAATAGCTACTCTCTTCAACTTGACATTGGTTGTTTTTTAATTGATGTTAAAAATAATATATGTGAACATTGGCCACACTTTACGCATGTTCTATTGGTATAACATATAATTTGGAAAATAAGATTATTACTTTCGACACTAATTAAGATTTGCATAATATGTTGTGCTTTCACATGTACAAGAAAAGTCCTTTTTTGTTCTAACGTTAAGTCCGACATTTGTGCGTTGGAGTTCGATGTTGATAGCAATTTTTCAATTAATTCTGATCAACAAAATACTTTAATTTGTAGTGGTGCTTTGAGCATTAGTCATGTTGAGTCAAGTTCTTATTTAAAAGATACTATGAAGAAAGGACCTTAAATAAGTCTTTTGGACTTTATTAGTTATCGTTTCAATGGCACTGAAGATTGGGTAGTTTTTTATGGCTTACCAAATAAACGATAGGTATAATTTGATTTTTGTTAAGAATTGTCCTGAAAGAATATCTTTTATTTGCTTGTGGTCTAAGGAAGGTTGTAAGTTCAATATAAATGCTTCTTTGAATCCTGGACTGTTTTTACATTTTTTTGTTGGAACTTATAATTTTTAACATTCACGTGGTGTTGGATTAAGAGATGTTAATAAATTTCATATTTAGTAGATGTGTGAAAGCTTTGATTATCGATCAACTTATAGATGTTTTGATGAACAAACCAAAAGACATTATGATTGAGTTTAGAAGAGAATTTAATTTCGATCTTATTATTATGCGTACTCTGCAAAATAGTTGGCTTTGAAAGAGGAGATGATGCTATGTAATATAATGACTTGAATTGGTATTTAAAGGCTTTGCAAGAAACTAATCCTATAAGTTACGTTGCTTTAGATGTTCATCCATCATGTAATCAATTTGAAAGGGTTTGCATTCGGTACAACGTTTGTTTACTTGATTTTAGGCATTATCATCCTTTGATGTTTTTCGCTGCAGCATTTTTGAAGGGCCGACCTTGTGTTTTATTAGCTACTACTGCAAAAAATTACTATCAAGATATGATTTTTATATTCATTTAGCATTTGGTGTTTTTTAGTATTTTGTTTTACTATTGTAGTATGGCTAAATTTGGTGAATATTAATATCCTTTAGTATTTCATTGTCATTTTAATGGTTATATGTTTAGGGTATTCTAATTCTATATGACATTATATTACTACACAAATTTGGCATTTAACATTTTAGTATATAAGATAATGCTAGTACAATTTAGCATTTATTATCCTTATATACAGTATCACACTAGTATCAAGTAATACGGTACTGTATATTGTACTTTAACTTTTTTGCATTTTATGTTGAAATAATATGATAATGGTCTTTATCATTTTACTCTAACTGTTATTTAACAATTTATACAAATATCGTGTGTAACTAAAATTTGATACACAATGTTATATTAATTTAGCATCAATCATAAATGTATATGCCTTTTCAGTTTGGCACTCATGTACCATTATCGGTTCTAAAATTTTATATTATTATTGTTATTAGTATATGATAACTAAATACCTTTGTCATATTTTAACATAGTATATGTGTTAATAATCTGTAATATTAATCTTGGTTATTGAAATGAGGAAAAAATACAATCTTTTGCTATCAAACTTTGGCTCATTTGGTTAGTAGTTTAGACTATGATATTAAAGGTCATGAGTCCGATCCCTAAGATTGATACTTGCTATGGGAGTTATTTTACATGAGATTGATTCGAATTGGTTTTGGCTTTTTGGAGCTTCTACAATAGATGCTTCATGAAGATCGTGATTTGGTGTTCATGTCTGATTGTCATGGGATTGCTTTTAGGTGTTCCAAAAGTGTTTCCCTCTTCTTTTTACAGCTACAACACATTTCATATAGAGAAAAACATTGGTTCGGTGGTTAAGGCTTACAAGGGTATACTTCCATTGTTGATTTATTTAAACTTTTAACTCGAACTTTGAATCCATTTGGTTTTGAATGATATATTTCGAAGAAATTGAGAGTATTACCGTAATTAATTTTTAGAATAATAAACCTCTTGATCATTGGGGTAACTTATTTTTCTAAGGCAAGAGATATAGAGAAGATTCTTCTAATCTGGCTGATAGCTTTAACTCTTGGACCGTGGATGATAAATTTATGTCTATTACATCATGTCTAGATGAAATACGTGTAAAAATAACGGAAAAAAATTTCAAAGAGGAGAGAAGAATATAATAAGTGGACTAGTACTTTTAGTTATGGAGCAACAATTGTCACAGTAGATTAATGATGGTTCTGAATGGGGAATATTCAGATCTTCGAAAAATGTTTTTGAAGTTTAATCTCCAATATCGCATCACATTGACTTTGAAAAAAGATTATGTAATGGTAATCAATGGAAAGTGATTGGACGGTTTCTCGTGTGCACATGCCATTAAGTGTATGTATGGGTCAAGGAGATTATTATATAGCTTTGTGGAATATTGTTTTATAGTTGATCCTTTTAGATCTAGTTATGCTCAAGCTATTAATCCAATTCCTAATATTGACAAGCCAATTGTTAGTGAAGATGAAGTATTAACTAAACCGCCAAAAGAAATCCAAGGTATAGGAAGGCCTTCCACTAAAGTGTAACACCCTATAAAATTTATGATATTTAATAAATAATTAATAAGGCTCCAAAAACGAAATTTGAAAAAACATTGAATTTGACCATGGAACATACACCATTATGTTCGTAGCGATTTTCCTAGCATTTGGAGCATCGCGATCGGAGCTCAAACAAAAAAGTTATTAGCATTTGAAGTTTCGAGAGGGAAAATAATTAATTAGAAATATGGTAATAAATAATATAAAATGCGGGACCCTTAGGTTGACCCCTTTTATTGGGCTGGTAGAGCTCCAACGATCAACATGTTATAGAGGAGCAGTCGATCGACCGAGATTTAATTATTCTAATCTAACGGTTACAATTGATTTGTGAGCCTACAAATAAATGCCCAACCCCCACTTCTCTTCTCATATTTTCCACTCCAAGCAGCCAAGCTCTATCATTTTCTCTTCTTCACTACTTCTAAAGTTATAAAATAGAATATACAAATATATAATTGGAGAAGGGTAGAAAATAAATGAGATGAAGTGTGGAAGTGAATCAATACTGCACAAAATGGTAATTATTATTATTATAAATATTTTTTTCTAAACCCCCAATCTCCTTCCAGATTTGTAATTCTAGTAGTATGTATATACCTTGCTATATATATTCTTTTAGATTAGAAAGGAAAAGGAGTCACGTAAGGATTGGATTCAAATTAGGAGATTTGGAAAGTTTTAAAGGTGAGTGAGAAATTATATAATTTATTCATAACATGGGATTTATTTCATTAGATTTTTTTTAATTATTATGTCTAAATAAAAATCCAGAGAGTTTTAGGCTAGAATTAAACATATAAAACATTGCCTACATATTTTGTAACTGAGGAAAACTGAATAGGAACATTATTTACACCATGATCTGGAAAATCAGCCCCTAAATTATTAAAAAGTTTGATAACGATTAGATGTAGAATTTATTCTAGACTACAATTGGGTTGTGATGATGTTAGTATAATCTAGTTTTTCTATAATTTTATTAGAATGTGAATTTTTATGTTTTAATTTGTTAGGAATATTATCCCTGCAACCTCCATAAATCTGCCTAATTTCTTAGATGCATAAAAAAACCACAACATTTGAATTGACAAGGAACATAGACAAAATGGGAAAGAGACGTGTAAAGTATGGATATTCTTTCCATAGCTTACACTGCCTATCTCAATATATAGAGGAAATAAATAGTTCCTTATAATCTCAAAGAAAGTAAATCTCATATTTTAGGTTAATTTATGGAATGTTATAACCGAAAACCTTATTGGAAGGATAATTCTAACGAATTAAAATATGGAAAGGAATATTCTAGTTAAGGATTAAAAATTAGGAACAAAAATAAAATTATATATAAAGTTATAGCCATGCTTAACATTCATATATATATATATATATATATATATATATATATATAGCATAAGTTACGACTATATATGTATTAGTTATTAAAAACGTTATAATTGATGGATTAGGATTTATAGACATTAATTACAAATTTAACAGGAAATAAATTTGTAATTAATGAGAGTTAAAAAGGAATTAAATAGGGACTAATTAGAGAGATTAATATGGCCTTTATGAGGATTGATTACAGGTTGTCTAATTTTTACATTAATTATCAATCAATATGGGATTAAAGGAATTAAATGAGGATTGATTAAAGATTGTCTATTTTTGACATTATGACTAATTAATACAAGATTTAAGGAATTAAATGAGGATTGTTTAGAGATTATTTAATTTATATGCTAATGACTAATTGAAACTGGTAATAGACAATTATTAAACATTAAAAATAAAACCAAAGCCTAAGCATAAATTAAGAATAACAACGTAGCAAATAAGTAAGTAATAATACTATTAATTATATGTAAAAAGAAATATAATTTCCATAGTAGGAAACTAAAACTTCAATTATAAATTTAAGACAAATGTGAATTAGTGAGCTTGGCCCAACACTTAGGCTTTGGTGATAGAATTGGTTTGGTGGGTTGGGATGCAAGGTCAGTAGGGTTACATGACAAAAGTCTGCCCTTCACCTAGAGGCCACTGGTAGTTGTGTGCACTTATTACTGATGTGGGACATCTTCAACCATAAGACCCTTGTTAAAGGAATATACGTTGCAAATAAGTAAGGAAAATATACTGAGGGTTTTCCTAGGATTTGAAGTACTAAAAAGCCCAGTACCATTTGGAAAATGGGGTCTGCATCATATCCAATAAGTAGTGGCAAGTAACTAAAAGAGGCATTTTCTTGACTTACATAGATTAGTCTAAATGATATTTCTGATGTGGGAGGTCGACGGGCTATGTCAATGTCATTGTTGAACCGGTATTTAATTGTAGGGATGGCATATAGGCATTGACCACTAGCGGTCCAGCGCCGTCGTTAGCAAAGAGTTCGATTTTACTCTGACGGATTTCGCTTCCTACTAGTATAAAATCTGTATAGGATAAGCATAGATCTTAAAGTTCTATTTAATTTTTTGATCATTGTTTGTTTGTAGTATGTGGGCTAATCTGCCCTTAGATGAGTCTTTGAGTTGCATTAGTGGTGCAACCATTAAATTATATATTATAGCATAAAGCTGTATGTAGGAATCATCGGTCTTTGTAGTTATAACCAATTGACTAGCGTTGACATTGTTAAGAGCCCGCTTCGGTGACTTGAGGATTGATTGATCGATGGGTCCACCTCCTCCCTATTTAAGATGTATTAAGTGGTTAGAGTTTTGGGTAATAGGGTTAAATATATATGTTATAAGCATATATAAATATAATGATACCTTAGAGAAAGTTAGGTTATGCATATCGTACCTACATGTAAGATTTAACGGATTAGCTGTAAATAATATACATAACATTTAAAAGAAAATCTTGGAATTAATTAATGAGATGAGTAAAGTATGTAATTTTCCATTCACTAAAATGTTGTTCTGACCCCTCCTCGTCATAACAACACATAGGTTAGATTTAGAAGGACTGGATATTAAGCATGATGGGAACGGTAGATGATGAAGTCTTCTTATTCATGCTCGGCGCTGATAAGGCAGTTAAATATCCATGAAATAATATTCCAAGGTAGTAGCCTTAGTCAATACATACGTTATATTATATTTTTCAATTTCATTGTGAGTTTATATATATTGCATTCTGATATACTTATGTTTATTACAAGTCACCAAAACTAACAATCTATGCCTTAATGGATTTGGGTTTTGATTTAGTCGAAATTCGGGCACATTAAGTTCCAAGTTGTTACATTTGGTAACAGAGCTTAGGTTAGCCGATCATAGAAATTGTGATATGCTAGGAGAATGTTTGTATTTTTTATATACCACACGCCTAACTCTATTCGACAATAGAAGTAGTTGCGACTATATTTCGTAGGGATGGGCGAGGCAACTATGAGTAAGAAAAATAAATATAGTTAAATTTATACTTCATCCTCGATTACCCTACGGGGAGGAGGTCGTATAATTAGGAGTGGACCAAGAAGAGCTTGAGCACGACGTATAGAAGAATCCTCAAGGACGAATAGTACTTGACTCCTTTGTTGGGCGTAGGTTGCCTTATGATTTTTTATTTTGATGATTGCCGATTGAAGATGCACACTTCATCCAGACAAATGGAAAGTAAGAAACCATATATAACAAAAGTATAAAACTAGAATGAATAAGAAATAGATAAAGTTCCTGCAAAAATGTGTGCACTAATTACCATATGAAGATATGCTGGATTTTTTTAAGGATGTATGGAAAAGATGGAGGGTTCAAAAGGAAGGATAACTAAAGTCTGTTTCTAAGTCCAACCTTATTCGAAAGAATTTGAAGGTTTTTGAAAATACTTTGAAATGTTTTGAATGGCTTTTTCAAAGGAAATTTGGAATTCACAATTAGAACATATGTTGAGTCAAAAATTTCTAATTTAAAAGTTTTTGATGAAAATGGTTTTCATTTTTGAAACTGTTAGTTCAACATTGTTTAAGTCAAAAAGTTTGGATTTAACTTTTTTTGATAAAGGGATAATTCGTTTTTGAAATAAATATAAAATAGAGCGTATGTTGGAGCCGATGATTTTTCCTATTATGTAAATTTGGAAGTTCCATTTTTAATTTTTTTTATGGAGTGGTTAAATGGAAATGGTACTTGATTTAAATGGGGTGTAGAGAGTGAAAGGATAGGAATACCTGATAATTTAGATAGAAATAGCACTAGAAATATATGTATGTATGTATGTTTGTATGTATGTATGTATTTATGTAACAATAGGATTAGTAATCTAGTTAGGAATAATATAGTAGAAAAATAATAGTATAGGAAGAATGGAAATATTCCATGGATATGTAGTAATTGCACATATAATTTAAATAAACACTTACATAAATGTTGCAATTACACATATCTTTTAGAAACCCCCCTCGTGTGCTATGAAAATGTCCACAAAAGTTTGAAGTAGAGATAGCATGAGTGTAGGAAAATAATAGGATGAATGTTATCCTTGTCTATTCCACTTTTCATCGTTTAAACTTATAGAATGTGCTTTTGAAAATTTTCATGGTACCTTTTGAGAACTAAGTAATTTTTGAATTTGATAAAAGGTTTCTAGATTTATATTTTTAAAGGTAAAAGTTTTGGATCAAGTACTTCATGATTGTGAAGTTTTAATTTGATAAAGAATGGTGGGAAGTAAACCAAATTTTTATATGGAGTAGATAGAGATCACTACCTAGATAAGATAGGGTAATGGTTTTAAGCTATGAATAAAATAGCTATAAATTCTTGTAGGATAGTAATAAGGAATCCACGTCGAATTTAATGAATATGGTATGAACCTAGGTATGTTTTATTGGAAGAAGATAGTGGTATGATTGGAGAAGAAAATAATAAGATGGCACAATACCTAAACGATGTTGGTTAACTCAAGGTTATTGAGGGTAAGATAGGTGGTAGGAGTTATTCCACCAAGTCAATTTTCTGATAAGTTATTCTAATCGTGCATAACTTATATTGCTTACCGTTGCACTATAGGAATGCACAATTTAACCCATAATCGGATATAATAGTTGAAGTAATGGATGGACCACATTTATTAGGAGCCAGGAATGGATTAAGAAAGGTGAGAGATAGTTGAACGAAATACTAGAAATGTCCATCTTAACTTAGTATGGAGAGTTAGGGCCACAACATCATTAACACCAGTTGATGGTGAGTGGAAACTTCTAGCAAAATTTTCCTTTAGGGTTTTTGGGTTATAATCACTAGTTGTTCTCTTAGGTTATTAGAAAAGCATATGATTTGGTATCAGATATTCTCGTTTACCACTGTGTTGATTATATAAATAGGATTAGACCGCTGTATAAATATAAATATATTGGAAAATAGTGTTAATAAGGAAATCTGATAAGAATACTCCATAAAAATTGTAGGTAAGACTGGAAGTTTATAACATAATCAGGAATTAAGTTAGAAACTAGAAAATATAAAAAAAACTTAGATGCTAAAACTTTAGAATTTTGGAAAACTAAATTTTGGCAAACAAAGGACAGGGAAAGGTTATTGCAGAATCATGAGTCACTATCCCTATGCCTTAAAAGTTAAAACTTGTAAATACGTTTGTAGGTAGTTCATTGTTTTGAAGTAAAAATAAAAGGTTCCCCAAATCTAGGATTAACTGTACAATATTAGGGTCAATCATATGCATTAACAAATAACCATGTCTCAATAATGTTAAGATGTGACTTGATTTGTTTTAAAGATAGAGTGGTTGATGTTTTGAATTTTTTTATTCGAAAGCTTTGGAAATTTTTGTTTAAATGCTTTTGAAAAGTTGGTTCGAAGTATTTGAAAATTATGAAATGGTGGTGCTATATTTAGGAGTGATATGAAATGCTTTAAAAAAGGGATTTGGGAATTTAATGACTGTTTGATAAATAGTTTTGGAAAATTCTTGGAAGTAATTTTAGAAGTGGTGGAATGTTTTAATAAACAAAATGGTGGATCAATTTTGTATAAAGGAATTGGAAGTAATTTGGAAAAGTTAGTGTAAGTTCTAAGAAGTTGAGTTCAAATGTTTTGGAAGCTTTTGTTCAAATGCTTATGGGAACAATATCTAAACAAATAAATAAAATATGGTGTTTAATTGCTTTTGGGAATTCGATTCTTTAAACTGTTTTGCATGTTGGAGAATATTTGGAAATTATGTTTAAAAGTTTTCTTTTGATTTGAGAAAATTTTCGATTTCTATATTCCATATACTAGTGTAAGGAGCATCGATGTGTTAGAAGCATGATTTTTACCGTCTGACAGGGGTGATGGTAGACAAAACATAGATAACAATAAGGGAAAAGGCTATTTTAGCTTTAGAATTTCTATTTTCATACCTTGTTAATAGTGAAACAAAACTTGTGCTTAGGATAATTATGCTTTAACATCCAAAATAAAGCTCTTTATGCAAATTGTACTTAGAAAAGTTAAAAAATATAAGGGCCAAAGGAGTTCCATTACAATGAAATAGGTATCCTAGAAAAGGGTGGAAATGTAAAATATTCCATGTAAATTCATTTTACAACATAGGAGTATAGATTCAAAAACTGAATTTTCAGATTTTTTAGATGTTAAAAATTATGTGCTAGATTTTGGATGGTAGGGATTAGATGCAAAATTGGTTAAATGATAGTCCTACTTGTGGGAGTGTGGAAATTTTTGTATGAAAAATGTTTTTTTGAAACTTACATACATATAGAGCCAGTATATCTAGGTTTTTTGTATCATATTTTCAAAATGTTTTTTTTTAAAGAAGAAGAAATACATTCATATAGGAGGCACCAATTTAGAATTATTCTGCACATGTCTTATATGTTGTGATACACTTTGCACTTATATACGTTTGGCTGCAATTTTTTTTTACATTAATCATTTTGTTAGTTTAGATTGGTTGCATGCTATTACATGATTCAACCCTTGAGAAATTTCGAGGATGAAATACCTTTTACGGGGAGAATGTAACATTCCATAAAATTTTCGATAATTAATAATTAATTAATAAGGCTTCAAACATGGAATTTGAGCAAATGTTGGAATTTGGCTGTAAAACTTACACCGTCGTGTTCCTGGTGATTTTATGAGAAATATTCATATTTAGGGCATCGTAATCAGAGCTCAAATGAAAATATTATTAACGTTTGAAGTTTTGGGAGCGAAAATAAATAAATACGAATACGGAAATAAATAATAATAAATGCAAGATCCCACGTTTGACCCTCTTTTTTGGTCGGTCGGCTGTTTGTAGAGGAGCAGTCAACCGATCGAGGTATGGCTATTAGGGTTTGAACTTTGGCCAATGGCCTAGATTTAATTATTTTAATCTAGTGGTTACGATTGATTCGCATGCCTATAAATAAAGGCGTAACCCTTACTTCTCTTGTCATATTTTTTAATTCAAACAGCAAAGCTCTGCCATTTTCTTTTCTTCGCTACTTCTAAAAATAATAAAATGGATATTATTTGCACCAAAATTGGTCACAAATACCCAAGAATAGGTTTAGTAGAGAAGTAAGTGAAGAAGATAAAATTAAACCGAGGAAAAGATTAAGCCAACAACAAATAAAGAGCAGTAATCAGGAACACAGGGATTTATAGTGCTTCAGCATTGTATATCTACGTCCACTTTGAAGTTTTGGCCTTTATTAATCACTTATCAATCTGATTACAATGGAGAAATAAAGATTGCATTTGATTACAGTGAAGTCTTCTCTCACCAGCATCATAAAGATCCTGAAAATGAACCAAGAGGCCTGTATTTATAGGGAGAGATGATGAGATATTTTGCTAAGATTTCGGCAGAAGGCTCTCTAGGTCCATAGGAGCCTACCATAACGTCATTGGACTTAACTTGACAATCTGGAATAATTGGCTAAACTTTCACCGATCATTTTTCTTGCTTCTAATTCAAGTGCGTTCATTTTTGGAGGGTCCCACATGCCTCTTAACATTGCTCCTAAAATATGGAATCATTCTGAGTTGTAAATTTGGAGATATGGATCGATCTTTTGTATTTAACTCGTGCACTAGAATATGCCAATTATTTTGATGGTTTGGCAAAAACAATTGGCCAAAATGATCAGCCATCCTCAAAACTCCACTTTGTGACCTACGATCGTTTTCATAGGCTCCACTCTTCATTCTGTTGATGCTTTGGAAGTTTCAAATGAATTGGCCTTGTGGATTTTGAGATATTGATCATTCTCCGATGATTTGACCCATTTTATGGATCATTCTCGATTGATCCATACAAATTTTTGCTTCATCCATAACACGTGCATACGAACTCTAATCGACTCCAAATTTAAAACATAACTTCATGAGCTATGCCAGTCACTTCATGCTGATTGCACCTCGATTGGGACCTGGTCCGAATCTGCCCGACCATCATCTATAGTATTGTATGTAATCGATTCCTAAGGCTGATAACCATTCATTCCTAGCCAAGTCGATGATATTATGGCCTTGCCAAAAGGCGGGATAACATTTGGCCTTCAGAATACCTCTTGGTTTAAACATGACGTGCTTTAAATCATCGCAAGCTTGAATCGTCTAAAAGAAACCCATCTGGTTCATTGTATAGTCGTTATCCTTTCATGGAGTTGTTTTCTTGTCGAAGGACATATTTTCCTTATTCATCGTGATGATTGGTCGATTTCCAATGGTATAAACATGGGATCACAACTTGTTAGCGATTATCTTGTTTTGACTCTGGCAATTTCTAAGCTTCATCAACTTAGCTTTAGCTTTCCTTTGGTCGATTCCAAGCGATCATTTAGTTTTTTGTTGATTTCAAAAAATAAAAATTTGAAATGGTTACGTTTTTATACCTGATTCCCGATCACGATTACATGTTCACGAGTCGTTGTTAAGTTCAAAGAAAAAACGTTCTATAAACAGTTTCTACCGGTCGTCATTCTTTCATGCATATTCTCTTTTTTTATTTACTATTATTATTATTTTTAATCCATAATCCTCCTTTTTTTGGAAAATAAATTTTGAATCGTTCCAGGTTATGAAACGATCGGCATATACTAGGTTGTGGATATAGAATGATCAGCATATAGCCTAGATATAACATGATTGGCATATAGCCTAGATGTGGAACGATCGGTATATAGTTTTATATGGAAAGATCTGCATATGGCGTGGATATGGAACGATCGGCATAATCTTGGGGCCGATAACGATCGACTTACACCCATCCTATATAAGCCATTAATATTTAGTTGATTTTCCTTTTTCCTGCAGCCCATTTCATATTATTCCATTTAAAAGCAAAGAAAACAAGCCTCCTTTTCTTTTTCTTACCGATCTAAACAGCGGTCCGCATCCCTAAAATTATCGTCTTCCTTTGAATTTTGCTTCGATTCGATTTCGAATCCTCCTCCATTCCCAGATCTCAAACTTAGGTAGAACGGATTTAAACTTGCTTTATGATTCGAGGATGAGACTTTGAGTTTCGTTAGTGTTGTGATAATCAATTTGATTGGCTGAAGCTTTAATCTTCTCTAATTCATACGATCGTTTCTGGAGAAAGTGATGTAACTTGTCATGATGAGGGATGATAACATTGTGGCCTTAACCTGTTATTTTTTGAGGTGGATGATGCAGTGGAAATAGGGAAGTCGTACGATCAAACCATCAAAATCGTTCTTGGACGATCGATGAATCCCTATGATGTTGAAACTTGAGGATTGCCTACAAACGATCGACAATGCTTTGGAGTTGGAGGCTCTTGAGGTGGACAAGGCAAAGTGGGATGATCGGTTGATGGCATGGAGAAAATGATCGGCATTGAAGGCCCATAAGAACAATTGGTTGAAATGACTACTATGAACGATTGGATGACGCTGTTTTGGTAAGTGATAAGTGGGAATGCATTCATGAACGATCGCCTTGTTTGCAAATGAACCTTTAAAAAAAATGGAACTTAAATAAGTGAACTTCAACTAAATGATGAGCTTTGGCCTTGCATACTTGGACGTACGTTAGGACTTACATATGGCTTGCATATGATTTGCACTGCATATCTAGTAACAAATAACCTTAGAAATATGACATGAACCAATGCCTTTGACTATTCTCTTGAAGTTCATCTGTAATTTTGATAAAAACTAAACTTTTGCTTGCTAACGATCGATCGCAAAAATCAAGCTGCATCATTTCCCGATGACACATAGAAATGGTTGAGATGGTCAGGAGTGACCGTCTCTTCGGTTGAACATCAAAGTCTCGTCGCCTTTTTCGTCTTTAGTTTTGCACAATTTATTACTGTATTCTATAACACTTTAGCGCACCACACTGGCACTCACTATACACTGGGGGGAATAGGTTACCTTATCTAACCATGATTTTTACTGAGTTTAATAGCAATGGGCTTGAGGCATTCTGGGTAACTTGCAACCATGCCAGCGGGATCATCTTCCCAATGGGATAACTCCTACGTAGAATCAAGTTCGGCAACTGAATCCTATAGTCCACCATTTAGTCATCATTCGGAATAGCCGAAAAGTCCGAGCCCTCAATTTGACCTTTCTGATACTGTTCCCATCTTTCCGCTGGAGGTTATCGATCCTACTTCTGACACGTTAGAGGAAGCTGTCATTGTGGAAAACGCTTCTGATCCGGTGGCTTCTAAAATTAAGGAAAATGCCCTCCACCGAATCTGCATAAGGTTAAGAATTCCTTTCGATGATATGTTGGTTCCATCACTGGATGATAGGCTTGCAAATCCTCAAAAGGGTATATGGCGTGTAATAAGTTCAGGTGCTAGGCCGGATGCATCCTGCATTTAGTTCTTACATTCGGGAAATTCTTCATTATTTAAGGATGGCTCTAGCTCCACCCAAATGGCTACGCTCTTCTTATTTGCACTTATATGGTATTTATGGAGTTTCTGCACCGTCCTCCAACCATCGAAGATATTCGATTCATTTTCACTTTCAAGCGGCAGATTGGGAGTCTCTCATTTACATTTCTTGAATCGGCGAAGATGTGCCAGATTTTGACTGGCACATGGAACAAGTTAAGTGCCTTTAAAAGTGAATGGTTCTTTGGTCGCCCCCCGCCTGGTTTCGCTCGACGATGGCTGGAAAGACGTAAGTGTTAGTCACTATTTTCATGTTAGCACGAAAAAATGATATCCAAGTCAAATTCCTGACCGTGTTTCTCCTTTACGGGTGTCGTTACTCGGTCCAGCGACAATGTTTATGAATAGGCATCCACAATTCTGAAAAATGCTCCGCCTGAAGATAAGAATATCAAATATTTTCTTATAGACGAACGTCACATTACTTTTTTTGATATAAGAGGGCCTCAGCATGGTGCTAACCAAAGTTGCGTTTGGGATAAGACATGGGCTGCAATCAGCCATAGGGACAATCGAGCCGATCCCATGGCGCCTCCAATTATGGGCGCTCAAGAATTCATTGATATTGATGCCGGAGGACATAAAGGCGATGTGGCTGGGCATAATGGCGACAAATTCGGTCTTGGGGTTGATGTCGAATCCTCACAGACCTCACAACCCTTTGTTCCTGATAAGAGAAAAAAGAAAACGTTCGTACATAAATTTCCAAAAAGTCGTCTTTCTGATCAACCCAAGCCTTCGATGGCTCCTAAAATTGTTCAAGATGAATCTTCTTCCTAACCATCAGAGCATTCAAGTTTACAACTTGACTCTTTGTCTGACCTACCAATTCTGCATGATCTTAATGCTTTTCATTTTACTGATGCGAGCATCGTGGAGTCGGAATCTCCCACTAGAATTGGCACTGAGATTCCTACTTCTAGAGGAGAAGTTACACTAATGAGCAAGGCTCCTGCACCTGGTTTGTCGGAGGGTTAAAAGAGGACACTTGCACACACTTGCACCCCTCAATATTGCTTTATACTTGACGTTATGCTCATTAACACTTAAAGTTAGATGATTCCTATTTTTCTTTGTAGAAAAAATGGTGAAGAAGAGGAACATATTTGATTCCCTCTAGGATATACATCACCAATCATCAGGTCCGCACTCTGATTCTTACCATGGTAGTCGAAAGTACTACGATTTGAATTATTGCTCCAGCTGGGACCGGGGTCATCAAGACAAGGATGATAGGGATAAGCCACCCCAAGACAAACATCGATCAAGATTGAGATCCCTCCTTCAAAGGGTCCTGAAAAGCCAATTAACCATAAGGCGCTTCCTATAGATCCCACTCGTGGTCCTCATACCTCTTTGGTGCCTCCTCAGCCTTTAGTTCCATCTTATTCTCAACAGTCGAGTGATCGTCATTGCTATAGTGAACATGCTGCCGTCTATATACCTAGCAAAGGAGTGCTGAAGTGGAAGCTGCTACTAAAGATTCTACGATCAATCCAACATCTCATATGGTATAACTCCACGAAGAAATTTCGAACATATGTTTTGAAGGTTTATATTTTCCTCCTATCCTAAAAAGGGTTCTAGACCATGTTCAAAAGATGACTATTGTAAGTGTCACTGACATCCACATGTAGTATCACGAATCGATGAAGGCGGTAGAAAAAATCTCGAAAGTCTCCTCCTAGCGCATGCCGGAGATTGAAAAACTTAAATGCCAGGAAGCTCATGATAAAAGAATCATTGACAATTTGACAAAGGAGGTAGAAGCCTCTAGAACCTAGTAGAAGCCGAAGGAAATGCTAATGCTGCTATGAAATCCATGGAAGAGATGAAATCCAGCCATCTTGACATAGTTCAGGTGTTGCGTCATCAAAATTAGGAGATATCACTTGAGCGAGATATGGCTCGGAATAATGAATCCTTAGCCTTAAAGGAGATAGCGAATCCCAAGGCCAAGCATGAGTATGTAAACAAAGAAAAAGATGAGGCATAGAAGATCACTCAAGATGCTTGCGATGAGCTGGTAAATGTCAGACTTGAGAGGGACACGGTTGTTGAAAAGGCCAAGAATGCGATGTACTTATACAGCATGAAGCTGAAGCTATCAAGGGAAAAGTTAGGAAGGAGATAATGAGCTTGATCTGCTTCTTGTTCTTTACAAATGCTAACGTTCTTAAGCACAGGAATTTGATATTGCTCGGTGAAGATTATCCCTACCAGCTCCGGCGTGCTTGGGAATTTCTCATTGTAGAAGAGAAGAAACTTCTTAACTCAGAGAATATTGATCGATCTAGGCTTGAAAATGAAATGCTATTGGGAGACGAACCCAAAACGTTGCATGATATCCAGCTCTCACTACAGAAAGAGTCTGCTTTTGCTTGTTCACTTGAAGTGGGTAAAGGTTCAGGAGTCAGCACAACCCGATATTACAACTGAATTGCCCTCGACACCCCAAGTCGTCCCTTGCTCCGCAGCAGGCTCTTTAACAATTCATAGTTATGGTCCTGACAAACCCTAGCTTTCTCCAATTATCGAGTGTAGTTCTGAGGATGTTTCGGCTCAACTTTAGAGCCATTCCGAGGAAGGTATTCCATCAACATTTCCCGTCTTTCATAAAGGTGGGATGTTATCGGTTGGTATTTCTAATCTTTTCAACAATTTTTTCTCAGCTTTGAATCCATCAGTGTCGCTCCTCTTCCCTCACAAGAGTCTCAGTTGAGGTCACATGCAGCCTCAATAGAATCCATTAAAGCCACAACTTTAACACTGCTCAAAGTGCTCAAGAAGAAGCCATTGTTATTGATGATTAATTCATAGAGGCATTAAGGAAGTGACCCACACGATGAAATTTCATTTGATGAAGATGTTGTGATCACAGGTTCTTCCGACCCCACTGGTGAGCTCAGCATGAAAGAGTGCATTGAGAGGGAAGAACTATTGAAAAAGGAGGTGAAAAATGAGCCCATTGATTCGGGTTCCGATGAACCAGTTCCTGTCCCGCTCTAGATGATCCCTTCTCGTGGGACAATTGCCCGGGATAATATCCCCCTCGCTTCTTATGCTAAGAGTGCCTCCATCCCTTCTGCTTCCAAAGATGATACTGCCTCGATTCATACGACCGAGGATACTTCTTTGAAGAGAAACCGAGGCGAAAAAGGTTCGAAGAGAGGGTCGAGCGGTAGTTCAGAAGGAGCCACTCCAAAGAACCAAAGGAAAGATAGAAAATCCAAGAAATAATCTTTGGATTGGGGTTATATGTAGATAGCTTAGATGATTGCTTTTCCTTCTTGTTGGTCGTGTTTGTTTCGGCATGACCCACCATTTTTGCTTTGCATTTTAGATAAACTTGTATAATATACAACAAGTTTAGTGTAAATAAGAATACTTTTATTCTTGATTATGATTCTTGTATTCACTTGTTTAAATGTTCGAGCCATCACATTTTTCATTTTATGTACTTGTGATTAGTTTCTCATCAAATTACATGTCAATTTGATTCATCCATCTCAAGGCCTCCTTGAGGTCGTGGTGTAACGATCCCGATTTTTGAGTAAAATTAAAATTAGTGATTGATACAAATTTATGAATAAAATTGTGAATTTGAAATTCTATATTTAATATCTTATAAATAAAAAGTAACATCCCAAAACTTATCAATTAAAATTAATAATATATTTTAAACTTTTGGAATTTAATTTGAAAATAAATTGAGAAAAAATCTCAATCTAATAAAACAAGTGATAATAATATATAAATAAAACTCCAATTTCTTTTGGGTTTAAAATTTTGAAATAATGAGTGTTTTAGAAAGTCAATTAAATTTAAAATTTTATACATATATGTATATTGCATATATGAGTAGAAGTGTATATATATTGAGATTTAATTTAAATTTATTCAAGAGATGTGTGAATATATAAATGGACAAAAAGTGGTTATAATTCAAGTTGAATTGAAATTTGAATTGAAATTTAAAATAAATGTTTTTTTAAAATAAGTGGCATTTTAAATTATTACGGTGTAATTTATATATTGTAAATTTTTGGTTAACGCAATTCTTTTTTTAGCATTGTGTGTGTGTGTGTGTGTGTGTGTGTGTATATGCTAATGAGTAAAAGGTATATTCATTTATAAAGTAAATATGATATAAAATTTATGAACATTCTTTTGTCTTTGTAAAACAACAAATGCTAAATATACATAAAAGAGATGGAGTAAAGCAATCAACATGCATTTAGATTTCATAATCATTTTTTTTTACAAATGGCATCAAATATATTTAATTGAATAAAATAATGAAATTTAAAATTATAGAAACTTTTCATCTCCCCATATGCAATCATATAATATCTCAGCAAATCTGAACAAAACAGTAACAAAAGATTTGAACATTTCAAATCTCAAAACCAAAGGAAAAAAAAATAGAGAAAAGAAAAAATCAGAAAAAAGGAAACATCAACCCGTAATTCAAAGCTGCAAGATCAAAGTAAAATGTAAGATCTGAAAACCACAATCCTGAAGCAACTGGATTCAAACATCAAGTAACAACCACTTTCAAAGATGTAAAGAAAATTTACAAATCAAAAGATAGAACGCAAAAGCTTTCACCTGGAATAGGCTTCAGTTTTGTCAAGTGCAGTTTTCTCTGAAAATAAATAAAGGCAAGTAATTTTTTTTAAAGATTTGAATTTAATGTTGTTAATCAGTATTAAAGAAAAGATTTAAACAACTTTATTATCCAGTTGTAGGAGGAATCAAGCTTAAATATTTAGAACCATTTCTGGTTGCAACTGCAGAGAAAAAAAAAAGCTTCTCTGTGTATATAAAAAAAAGATTCAAACTGTAAGTAAGATTAAAATTGTTGTTAGTGGTGAACCGAATAAGTAAATACAACAAGAATAAGCATGGTTTTTTACAACTTGCGGATCTAAGCTTCAAAGATTAAAGAAAAAAGAGTTTATAGGCCATCCTCATTTTGAAAACTGTCTCTGTTCCCTGTTCTTTGTTTCTGCTGCATCTTCAGGTGAGCAAACACACTCGAACCTATTTATATGTTTTGACATTTGAGTTGATTCTTGAAATATATTTGGTTA
The DNA here is from genome assembly GCA_030765085.1 of Allium cepa. Lineage (NCBI taxonomy): Eukaryota > Viridiplantae > Streptophyta > Magnoliopsida > Asparagales > Amaryllidaceae > Allium > Allium cepa. The sequence goes on from CM060941.1 coordinate 519,232,737, forward strand.
GTTGATAACTATGTTAGTATGTTTTCATGGCTGTGAGATTGCTTGAGTATATATGTCTGTATACAGTCATGTGTCTTTGTTCATTGTTACAGGTTTATGGAACCTGTTATAAAATTCAAATCATACTACCAAGATGATTTCAGGACTTAATTTGTAAATGAAAAATAATTAAGACCTTGAAATACTAATTTTAAAAATATTTCATGAACAATTGTTTGTAGTTATTTTTTAGAAATAAAAACAACAGAGATGATCAGATTTTTAACAAAAACTTCGAATGTCAGGGTTTCGATTTTTAATTACAAGAATGAATTCGTACTTCGAATCCATGATTTTTGATGATCATCTTAGAATTTTTAAGCAAGAATTTATGGAAAACTTTTGAGTTGAATGAAATTTGGATTTTTGTCAATTCTGGGAAATCAACAGTAAAGTATGAATCGTGATTAAGGGTGAAGCTAGCTGATATATCGGTGGATTTGAGAAAAATATGAATTGAATTTATATAGTGTTGTGGCGATAGGAATGGGTCGATCTAGGGTTCGACGGTAGATTTTGATTGATGGGATTCTCGGTGGAGCCGCGTTCTCGTCAGGGAGTTCTATTTGATCGCACCAGGGGGGAATTGTTTGGGGGTCGATGGAGTATCTTTGTTAGTGGTAGCTAGGTTATCGGTGGACAAGGTCGATGGCACAGGGTGTTTCTGATCGAAGTTTGAGTTTTCCAGGTTGAGCTCGAATGCTCATTTCGATTTTATGGTGAGTTCGTCGATGCTGGGCGATGAATTGAGTTGAGGAGGCTGTCGCTGATCTGCGGGAAGTAATCGCCGATGGTCAGATTGGCGAATTCCAGTGTGCACGTGCACAGTGGCGTGGGCTTCGTACCTAGGTATGTAGTTTGTAAGCGACTCGAAGATGAACTTGTGATTTCTAGGGTGTTGCTCGAGTTTGATGCCGTGACGTTTGCTAGTTTTATTATATACAGTGGTTTAATTTTTTTTTAAAAACAGAGTTAAAAAGAAGAAGAAGGAAGAACTCGGGTACTTGGTAGATTTCCTAGGATATAACTTCGAGAAGGATGGATTTTTGCTCGGGGTCGTGTGCATGCAGCTCATGTGGGTTTAGATGTGTAATAGTTTAAGTTTTAAAGCAAGAACATTCTTAAGTTCCAGGTTTTAAAAAGCTGAAAGAAAATTTGTTACCAGGTTTCGATTGTAAAACACGAACAAATTTTAAAGTTATTTTAAATGATTAAGGAGTAATTAACCAAATTATTTTTGGTTTATATAATTATTTAAAAGGAAAATTTATCAATAGGGTGGATTAAATAATGTGATTGACTAAAGTTAATATGTTAATATGATTAATTGAAAGATGATTAATGAAATAGTGAAGTTAATAATTTAAGGTAAATTATTTAATAATTAAAAGTTGATGAATTGTAATTAAGGTAATGAATTTAAAGATAAATTTATTTATGAAAGTAAATTGAAGATAATTACCTTGTATAATTAAATAGAAGATAATTACCTTGAGTAATTAAATAAAAGCTAATTCCTTAGTGAAATTAATAAAGGATAATTAATTAAATGGTAGTTAATTAAATGGTGATTAATTAAGGTAATTACTTTAAGGATAATAAATTAATTTAAAGTTTAATTAATTAATGAAGAATGATAATTAATTGAGGATTAATTAGCTAAGGATAATTAATTAAGAATTGATTAATGATTAAAGGTTAATTAAATTATTAAGAAATGGTTAATTATTAAATGATTAAAGAACAATTAATCAAAATGATTTGTAATAAATTTATATTAATTAACCAGGATTGGTAATTCATAAGTAATTAATCTGATTTGAACTAATCAGACAATTAACCGATTTTACTTATGGATGTTTGGATTATATTGGGTGATTGAATTGTTTGATACCTTGATATGTTCTGTTTTGACTTGAGCTGTGTTTGATGTAATTTATTATCTGTGATATATACCTGTGATCTGTGAATAAAAGATAAGCATTATGGTTTATGCCGCTTATCAAATATAAGCGTTAAAGTTTATACCGGTTATCAAATATATTGCCATATGTGAATCCGTGCTGATTGATGATGTTTCACTTCTATTGTGTAAAACCCCTGGACCACACTTACACACACACAAATATGGATTGCACGCGGGAATTGGTTAAGTCACAGATTTTTGAAATAGTTTAAAATTTGAATTTTGAATCCAAATGGTTTTGGAAATGGATTGGGTTTAAAATAAAAAGCTTTTGGAAAGGAATCTCAAAGATAAAAGTTATTTTTCTGATATAACTTGATTTATTTTTGAAATTTGATTTAAATTTGAATCCTAAATTTGAAATTAAATCCTATTTATGATTTTAAAAGGTTATACAAGTTTATATGGGTTTTAAACCATTTTAAAAGTGTAGTTTTAGGATTTGAATTTAACCCAAAGATTTTAACTTGTATAAATGAAATCGGATTTTTCCGAAACGAAAACTATTTGTTTTCAAATAATAAAAGCTTTCACATAAGGAATGAACTTCCAATTTGTGTTAAAGGGAATTCAAGTTTGAAATGAAAATGATTTTCCAAGTTATGAATAAATCTTTGGAAACGGTTTGAAAGCTAAAAGTTAAATCCTTAATTTTAAGATTTAATGAAGTTAATCCAATTGAAATGGAAGTTGTTTTGAAATCTATGAATTGATCTTTGTGAAACTGGGTGAAACTTTGTGAAATGGATCCATTTATTTAAAAGATTTGAAATGGTAGTTTGTTTAACCATTTGAAAGAAAAGCTTTGGATTTTTAAGTTGTGACTTAACTGAAATCCCATATCCATATATTTTTAAATATTGCGTTCACTATTCGGTTTAGCCGGGAGAGGACCTTGTGTCATATAACCCATTCCGAATAGTGATACGACGTTATGGATTGCATTTGAATACCGGTGTTGAAGACCGGGTATTTGCAAGAACGATAGGATAACTTGTTGATTGACTCTGCATAGAGTTGCTCCGGTATAGAGTTCTCCCTAAATGACGGGAAGTTCGATCGGGATTGTGGATACCCGGATTTGCAAGGGGTTCTTCCTTTATTGGACGAAGTGCCTTTGGTTCTGTTCGAACCCAGAATAGACTTGTATGGTTGTATGTCTGACACTAGACTTTGAGATATGAACTGATCTACATCAAATACATTTCTGTTTGGTGGCAGAGAATTTATTCTCTTAGCTTAACACCCTTCTCTGAGATGTACGAGCTCAGAGGTTATGTAGTTGATATTTATCAGTGAGATACTCCCAATTTGATAGTGTGGCATGCTGAGTGCTGCTGTGTATCATTTGTTGATCAAATCATGGCTTTTGTATAAAGCGTAGCTTTGTGGACGAGACTGCATCAGGACCTCACTCCCCGGAAATGGTCGAAACAGGAAAGATGCGGCAAGGTTATGAGGGTCGCGCCCTTTAGGGTGTGTCATTCCCTTCTGGAAAAGGGTGGTATCATGGTATGGAGCCCAGATATTAACTCATATGGACACTGCAAATCTATTACTTTGTGATTGCTTTGTGGTTGAGAGGCACCTCGGATAAAGGTCCCAACGGACCAGGGGATGGCATGCTCGAGTAGTAGTTACCTAGTTACAGAGGTAATCCGGCCTTATGTTTGCAGAGATCCGGTTAGGTTCTCGGGACGTCTCGCCAGAGGCGTACCCATGTGGCAGTAGGAAGTTCCTTACCCTAACCATTTGTTGGAAAATCCAATCTTCAATACGCGCCTTGTACGGTTTTAGTTGTAGAACCTCCATTTACTTATGGTGGCGCCCCACTGTTTAGATGGTAGCTATAGTAGGCATACGATACTGGTCGTATGCTGGCTAGGATTAATATTATACTTTCGAAATGGTTTTCCTACACTATGCACTAGTAATAATATCAAAAAAAAATTCTCATATCAAGCATATTTGACTATCATAAGGAGAAATCACCTCCAATTCTGCATTTGCATTGTGTGTGGCGGGAGGCCTTATGGTAGTTTCATTTTCTAAAAAGCATTGCGGATTTATTTTAAATTATTTTGTGTTTGTTTCAAAAGATAAACTGTTTTTGTTTGCTCATACCTGTCCCACGACTGACCTGGAGTTTATTGTTCCCTTTCCTAAACTCCGGGTGCCCACAATTTTCCCACACGGGCAGTCTAGAGTTGGGTTTTCTAGATAATCAATAATAGGTTTAGATTCGATAGCTTTCAGCTTTAGGATTTGGCAACCACATTTGGATCGAGTTGACTCACTTCATCGTTATTGGGAGTTCGAGCTATTTCTGGATTGGTGCCTTGGAGATGGAGATTTCCGAAAATGGAGTTCTTTCTTTAAAGACCATCTTAGAGATATTGTTCCGCTGCTGGTGTTATGTTTTCTTTCCGCTGCTATTGTCTTGTATCATATCTCTGCTGTATATTGATATTCATTGTATCTTCGTTGTATATTGTATCAAATGTTGTATATCATATGTATTATTCTTTTCTTCCGCTGTGTTGTACTTAATGTGTTATAGGCTCCGGCGAACCAGATTCGACGTTTAGATCTACGGTATTTGAATATGAGTGTCGTATTCGGTGCCGATTTTCGAAGGTCGAGTCGGGGCCTTTACATTTGGTATTAGAGCTAGGTTTAGATCCTAGGACCTGTGGGGTATGGGCCCACCACGCTTCCGCTGCAGATCAAAGCTTCAAAGATTAAAGAAAAAAAGAATTTACGGGCCATCCTCATTTTGAAAACTGTCTCTGTTCCCTGTTCTTTGTTTCTGCTGCATCTTCAGGTGGGCAAACACACTCGAACCCATTTATATGTTTTGACATTTGAGTTGATGCATGAAATATATTTGTTTAGTTGATAACTATGTCAGTATGTTTGCATGGCTGTGAGATTGCTTGAGTATATACGTCTGTATACAGTCTTGTGTCTTTGTTCATTGCTACAGGTTTATGGAACCTGTTATATGCAAATCATCGTATCAAGATGATTCCAGGACTCAATTTGTAAACGAAAAATAATTATGACCTTGAAATACTAATTTTAAAAATATTTCATGAACAATTGTTTGTAGTTATTTTTTAAAAATAAAAACAACAGAGATGATCATATTTTTAACAAAAATTTCGAATGTCAAGGTTTCGATTTTTAATTACAAGAATGAATTCGTACTTCGAATCCATGATATTTAATGATCATCTTAGAATTTTTAAGCTAGAATTTATGGAAAACTTTTGAGTTGAATGAAATTTGGATTTTTGTCAATTACGGGAAATCAATAGTAAAGTATGAATCGTGATTAAAGGTGAAGCCAGCTGATATATCGGTGGATTTGAGAAAAATATGAATTGAATTTATATAGTGTTGTGGCGATAAGAATGGGTCGATCTAGGGTTCGACGGTAGCTTTTGGTTGATGAGATTCTCAGTGGAGCCGCGTTCTCGTCAAGGAGTTCTATTCGATCGCACCAGGAGGAATTGTTTGGGGGTCGATGGAGTAGCTTTGGGTATGATGGCTAGGTTATCGGTGGACGAGGTCGACGGCACGGGGTGTTTCAGATCGAAGTTTGAGTTTTCCAGGTTGAGCTCGAATGCTCATTTCGATTTTATGGTGAGTTCGTCGATGCTAGGCGACGAATTGAGTTGAGGAGGTTGTCGCTGATCTGTGGGAAGCAGTCGCTAATGGTCGAAGTGGCGAATTCTGGTGTGCACGTGCACAATGGCTTGGGCTTCGTGCCTGGGTATGTAGTTTGTGAGCGACTCGAAGATGAACTCGTGATTTCTAGGGTGTTGCTCGAGTTTGATGCCGTGACATTTGCTAGTTTTATTATACATAGTGGTTTAAAAAAATATATTTAAAATTCAAATTCAAATTTCAATTCAACTTGAATTATAACCACTTTTCGTCCATTTATATATTCACACATTTCTTGAATAAGTTTAAATTAAATCTCAATATATATACACTTCTACTCATATATGCAATATACATATATGTATAAAATTTTAAATTTAATTGACTTTTCAGAACACTCATTATTTCAAAATTTTAAACTCAAAAGAAATTGGAGTTTTATTTATATATTATTATCACTTGTTTTATTTGATTGAGGTTTTTTCTCAATTTATTTTCATATTAAATTCCAAAAGTTTAAAATATATTATTAATTTTAATTGATAAGTTTTAGGATGTTACTTTTTATTTATAAGATATTAAATATAGAATTTCAAATCCACAATTTTATTCACAAATTTATATCAATGACTAATTTTAATTTTACTCAAAAATCGGGATCGTTACACGTGGCCTCAAGTCATATCAAACACAAGGCTAAGGTTTTTATGTTATGCTTGCCGAACTTAGCATTTTAGGTAATTATATTCTTGCACCCAGTCTCTGGTTAGCTGGGATAGGTGGTGGATGGTCAAACTCCATCCTTAGTGTGTTTACACTCTTGATGTCATTTTCAGTCCAAAGTTTATGGTATAGTGAGCGGTTGAGCTACACTCATCTATTTATTTATACTCACATTCACACTCCAGGGACTTAGAGTTATTTATCGGGTGGACGATTCACATCCGATTTATATTTTTACTCCAATCTGCACTCCAAAAACTTAGAGTTATTTCATGGGTGGACGATTCACCACCGATTTATATTTAAATCCAATATGTACTCTAGGGACCTAGAGTTATTTTGCGGGTGGACGATTCACACCCGATTTATGTTTATACTCCAATCCATGGTACGTGGATTTACAATTATTTTGCAGGTGGACGTTTCACACCCGATTTGTGTTTATACTCCAAACCGCACTCTTGGGACATAGAATTATTTCACAGGTGGACGATTCATACCCGATTTATGTTTATAGTCCAATTCTCACTTTGTGGACTTAGAGTTTTTTTGCGGGTGGAAAATTCATACTCGATTTATGTTTATACTCCAATCTGCACTCTGGGAACTTAGAGTTATTTTGTGGATGTTCACACCCGATTTATGTTTATACTCCAATCCGCACTTTGGGGACTTAGAGTTATTTCATGGGTGGACGATTCACATTCGATTTATGTTTATACTCCAATCCGCACTCTGGGGACTTAGAGTTATTTCGAAGAGCAGTCAGATCATATTTTCTGTAATTGATTGATTTCTCCCCAAGAATCAGGAGTTTAATTTAGCGAGATATATGTTATATCACGTCTGCTCTTATTTTATTTCAATCTCATCGTCTAAGTGATACGCAATGCTACAAAAAACATAAAAACAAAGGAGTTCAAGGCTTTATTTGCTGAGTGAAAAAGAATGACATAATCTATCTTATTACGTATTTGGAAAATCAAATGCTAATGCAAATTCTGAAAGCAAATACAAATAAAATGAAAAAGAAATAGGCTAAGTAAAATAGCATTGTAAATGCTCGCTATTTCACGCCCTTGAAAGTGTGATGCCATCGATAGTTGCTAGCTTGAAAGTTCCCTATCCAAGCCTTTGTTCGATGACATATGGTTCTTACCAGATCGGATTCATGTGCGATGGTGTAGGAAAAACCCATTTTAGAATGAGATGGCCTATTTCAAAGGTTGTAGGTCAGACTTTATTGTTGTAATACTGGGCGATTTGGTGTCGATGTTCAGCTGCCCTCAGATCGACTTCCTCACGCTTCTCATCAATAAATCATGAGATTCCAAAAGAAGATATTTATTCATTTTGGGATCATAGTAAGTCACTCGATGAGATGGAACCTTAAGCTCAACAGGAATGACGGCTTCGGAATCGTAAGCAAGGGATAATGGAGTATGTCCGGTCACGGACTTGTGGGCGGTCTTATAAGCCCATAGTTTTGTAGGGAGTTCATTCACCCGTTTGCATATGGCCTTTTCCAATCGCTTCTCTAGAATGGATTTTACGATTTTATTTACAGCTTCAACCTATCCATTTTCCTGAGGGTGAGAAACTACTGCAAATTTCATTTCAATACGATACCTTCGACGGAAGTCTTTGAATTCAACACTGTCAAATAGAGTCCTATTACCTGTTACAAGATCGTGGTAAACCGAATCGACATATGATGTTTCAAATAACAAAGTTGATCACTTTCTTTGTTGTGATTGTAGCTAAAGGTTATGCTTTAGCCCATTTGGTGAAGTAATCATCTGCAACGATAGCGTACTTTGCACTACCTTTAGTGATTGGTAAGGAGTCGATAATGTCTATACCCCATATGGCAAACAGCCATGGGTTGACCATTTGCATGACTTCCATTGGCGGAGCTCTTTGAATTTTTTCATATATTTGGCACTCATCACATGTCTTACATAATCAATGGCGTCTCGATTTACGGTTGGCCAATAATATTCGTAACATAGTATTTTCTTTGCTAAAGTTTGCCCCCACTGTGATCACCACATTCCCCTTCATGAACTTCTTTTAGAATACGTTTTATCTCATCATGAGTGACATGCTAGAGTAGGGGAATAGAGAAAAATCTCCATACACAACTCCTTCTTGCATGATATACCGTGAAGCTTTGCGAAGGACTTGTCGCTTTTCATTTCTTTTATTTGGTAGGACTCCATGCAGTAGATAGTCTTTGATTGGAGTCATCCACGATTCCCTTTCAGGCTCTACTTTTAATGTCTAGTCGATTTCTATCATGTTTATACTTGGGGCATTTAATACTTCGATTGAAACCAAACCCATCTGCTATGCGTCGCCAGTACTAGCAAACTTTGCCAATGAATTAGACTCTCTATTTAAGCCTCGTGGAATATGCGAAATGTCATTGTACTTAAATTCTTTCAACAACTCTTGGACTTGGGTAAGGTATGAGGCAAATCGTTATCCCTTAGCTTGATAATCTCCCTAATTTGATACACTACCAACTATGAATCGCAATAGATTTCGAGAGATTTATTTAAGTTCTCTAGTGAGTTTAAGTCCAACAATCAGAGCTTCATACTCAACTTCGTTGTTTGTCACTGGGAAATCAAGCTTTAATGCATAACTGATTGATTGGTTTTTAGGAGTTATAAGCACTACTACAGCTCCAAAAAAATGATCGTTAGACGCTCCATCAGCTATACATTAAGATTGTACATTGACTATCAAAAGCTAAATGAAAGAACGATGAAGAATAGGATCATTTTCAAAGAATTGATGATCTGTTTGGTCGGTTAGGTGGAGCTAAGGTGTTTTTGCAGTTGGACTTGGCTATAGAGTTCCATTAGTTGAGAATTGCAAAAGAAAGCATTCCTTTGATTGCGTTTAGAACAAGGTATGGTTCATTTGAGTGGTTGGTTATGCCATTTGGACTGACTAATGCACCTGCATTCTTAATATACTTGTTGAACAACATCTTTTGAGATAAGCATGATAGATATGTGTTAATGTTCATAAATGACATTTTAGTATGCTCTAAGGATAAGGAGGTACACGTAGTTCACCTAAGGCCTATGCTGGAGATGTTGAGGCAGCATATGTTAAAGGCAAAAGTTTCTAAGTTTCAATTTGAAAGAGGAATGTGAAGTGCCTAGGCTATGTGAATTCAAAGGTGGAGGAAGTAAACGGGTGAAAGAGACCCGAGAGTACAACCGAGGTACAAAGTTTCTTAGGATTGGCTATCTATTACAAGAGATTCATTAAAGAATTTTCCCATATAGTTGTGCCGATGATGAGGCTGATCGTGATGGGTAAGTAGTTTGTTTGGGTACAAGAGTGCGAGAAGGCATTCTAGGTACAGAAGTGTTTGACAAATGCACATATGTTGGTAATACATTAAAGGAATGGTGGTACGACTATATACACTGATGCATCAGGGTTGGGTTAGCCATAGTATTGATACAGAAGGGAAGAGTAATTGCTTATGCATTTGGATAGTTGCGACCTCATGAAGTTTGGTATCCAATGCATGACTTCGAGTTGATAATAGATATCTTCACGTTAAAGATTTGTAGACATTATCTCTTGAAGGAGAGACTTAATTGCATATTGACCACAAGTACATGATATATTTGTTCTCTCAGAAGTAGTTGAAAATGAGGTGCTGAGGTGATTAGAGTTTCTAGCATCATATGATTTTAGAATAGAGTATACTCCAAGAAAGGCAAAAAAGTAGCTGATGCCTTAAGCCGAAAAGAGCTGTAACGACCCGTTTTTCTGTACAATTTAAGCTGACAATTAACAATATATGTCCAACCCAAATCAAAAGGAAACGGACAATTCAGGGAAAAAAAGAAGAAAGAAGAAGAGAAGAGAAGAAGATGAGAAAAGAAACTAAAAACAACACAAAATCTCATAAACGCATCGGAAGAACATAAAATATTATTTCAATGATCTTTATAAAAGAGAACTGTTACATAAATACATCCATTAGAGTACAACAACAATCATAATCACCAGCCTGGATAGTTATAACATCCTGTCCTTACAATTGCTGATAATTTCCATAATAAAGCAGCGAAAAATAAATATATATGTGTATATCCCTTGAAGACCTCCAACTCCTCTCCTGATATCCAATGCATCCAAAGAAATCCGTAAATATGTTTGGTTTGACCTGATCATTATAATAAAATAACACCCAAATCAGTCTGGAAAACCAACATGAGAAAAACACACCCAACTGGATTTTAAAGTTATAGAAACCTTTCGAAACAAAAGTATCTCGTAAGACCACGCCACACATAAACATAGATGGTTTTTACCTAACAATAACCAAAACATTTTATATGAAATCCTCTGATTTTATAATAGTGTCCAATATACAAACACATATTAATCGTAGCCAAAATTGTTACATTAATTAAATTCTAGCATACTAGGTTCTACAACCAAAACCGAAAGCTCATATTGGAGAGTGGACTCCAACTATGAAAGGGTAAGGGTCTACCTATCGAATTCGTACACCTCTATATAAAATGTATGGGAGGTACAACACGTTGCACCTCGACTACTCAGGACCGACACTACTCCCTTCTTGAGGAGCACCAAATATGATCATCCCTTGGTTGCAATAAATAACCACAAACGGAATCCTGAAGCATACGTGAATATCGCTCTAGACTTGAGATGATCATAACCTACTTGGGTGCGACCCACTTAGCACTGCCGCATGTCCCTTCTTTATTTATTTTCTAGGTGTGAGGCTCGAATAGGCCACGCTCTTACCATTTATATAGCATTTCCCACTTGGAATGCTAACACTGCCCTCCAAGCAATAATGTAATATCAGCATTCATCTATACAAGTTCGTTCTGGGACTTTATAAAACAATTGAGAGCTCTGTCTCAAATTCCATCATCTTCAAGATGTCTTCACTTCGAACGCTTGAGGTGGATCGAAGTGGTTTTCGGATAATATATCCGATCCTGGTCTCTTCGAAACAACAGTTGACGATTTTCGATAATCTTAATCCCAGTTCTTTAAGAAATAAACAGTCAAATATAAGAACGTTAGTGGATAGATTTCCTTATCATTATCCTAGAAGAAAGAAATGAGATTTACACTCACAACACAGCATCGTCAGAGATGACCGTGCCATATAACTCACGTGTTTCTCTTAGATATTTCCAAATCTACATTTGGGTCCAAATTCCGATCATGGGTTATTTAACTACCAAATAACAAAACTAAATCGGGAATTTAATTACATAGGAAAAACCATCATTTGGTTAAGCATCAAGCAAGACTAACCCTTCTTGATTAATCTTTTCATTAATTAAAACCATCTTGTAAGTGCTTGTGTCAAAATACTTTTAAGATATAATCAGAAACCCTTCTATTTTCAATATATAGAAAATATCCATATACTTATCTCAATAGTATAAGTATATTTACCAAGCATTAGGAAAGATCTCCTCATTACCATATTCTAAAATCATTTATAAACTCCATTATAAATTTCTAAAACCATTTATAAACCATTTATAAATTATTCTTCAAGTCATTTCTAAACCCTTATAAAACCATGCAATTATTTATAAATTCTTTTTTATAAATCTATAAACCCATTTCTACAATTCATTATAAATTTCTATCTATTTATTGATCTCTTTAACCTGTAAATAATCTCCCTTTAAATCTATAAACAATTTTATACGCCCTTCTTATAAAAATCTAAGTTCGTTTGTAAAACTTTATTTATGAATCTCAAAACCATCACAGGTAAATGGTTACTAAATCTTAACCTCTTAAAATATAATAATTATTAATTCAAAATATTATGAATAAGACAATCGTTAATCTTTACCATATAAATAATAATGATAAGTTACCAAAAAATTATTAATAATCATTATTATTAATTTCGAACCATATTAATAATTTACATAAGTAACTTTTCAAAATTATTTAAATATTAATAAACAATTAAAATAAAATTAATATGAGTAACCAACTTTAAAACATACTATATTTAATTGACAAATATTCATTCTTAAATCTTCAACCTGGTCATCTCCATATTTATAAAACTACATTTAAGAATCTCTTTCCATTTTATAAAAACATCCTTTAATAAAACCCACTTATTTATGAATTCCATTTATAACTTATTTTTAATGAATCTCACTTATTCATAAATCTCATTTAAAACGTCAATCGCCATCTGTTTTAAAGTTACTTCCATGTGGATAATTTCCTTTTATAAACCCTTTCTATTTATAAAAATATCATTTAACATTCCAAATTTATCATCGCCTTTAACTTTCAAAACAGAGTCAACTATTTCAGAATCTTACAATAGATCCACCGTTTGGTTTATTCTCCAATTTATTAAACGATAATAGTTCCCTTTAATTTATAAACCCTGTTTATAAATTTCAACTTTTATTATAAAAATACGATTTTACACATCTTCACTTCATTTGTAAAATATAACTTTTATAAATTATCACACTTACAAAATCTCACATTTGGAATTGATCTTTCATATATGTACACATACATACGTACGTACGTACGTACATACATACATTTCTTTGTATAAAATGGTTAATAAATATTAATATCAAAATGTTTATATTTTCCTTTAAAACATATCCATTTATTATAAATGATGGACTTATTCTAAGATTTTAAAAATCCTTATTTACAGTACAGAAATCTTTATTTAAAATATTTTATAAATCTATCAATTTATGATATCCAAAAATCATATCTTTGATTTTTAGATAAATTATCTCTTCAAATTATTCAAGACTAATTATTTAAAACATATATAATTTCCAAAATCGTATGAAATCCCTTTAAATCAAATCACTATTTTACAGTATATTAAAATACCAAAAATGAGACCCGTCGCTACTAAAACACTGATTAAGAAATATCATATGTATGTCATCAATATGGCACTCAACAAATCATATATAACCGTATATATGAAAAACAAATCAACATTGACGAGGAATCCGGTTGGATCCCTTCAACCCATCTCCTTGCATCATAGGCAGGATATAATCATAAAAATAAAATCAATCGCTTTGAAGTGGGATTCGTATGTAAAGGGTCATCAGTAGTTACATAGGAGCATAATAGGGTCTCATCAGCTCCAATAGGCGGGGATATATCCAATCCAACTAATAATAATTAGTAAATTATCCAAAAATTTAATAAATATCCAAACATCCAGTAGATAATTTTTATCAACTAAATTTATTTCTGGTTAACCAAAAAGGTGAGATTAACTCATTAGATTTTTAACAGTCGCCAAACATCCCGTTTTGAATTAAAGTTGAACGGACGATCAACTTTAACCAAAAATTCCAACTAGCTTCGAATTCGTCCAATCCAACTCCATAGCGTAGCCTTCATCGATCCAGTCGCAACGCGACTTGTCGCGCTCGAAACGGACATCGTACAAAAAAGTTATGATTTTATAAACATTTGAATATAATTAATTATAATTAACAAAATTTGAAATAAGTTTGAACTAAACATTCCTTCCTGTCCCTCTCTCTACCCATTTGCTTCCCAGGTCTGCGTGCTTTGTTCTTTTTTTTTTCAATTTAGCTTTTTGAATGCATGTGCCACCACGACGACAACCGCCAACCATCGCCTCGCGCTTCCCCTTCGTTGCGCCCTCCGCATGCGCCATCCTCCATGCGCACGCTTCTTCGATCGCCGAAACCCATATCTGCAGAAGCGAACGTGAGACGATTGACACTTCCTAAGTCAATGATATCTTGATCCAACCATTGGCTAGCTTCATATGGTCGTGCTATACATTTCCCTTGTTGAAGTCGAAGGCTAATTTGTCCCCTAATGGCTCCGATCAACGTTGGCCATTGGATGGATCAATGGAAATGGCGGTTGAAAATTATTTAGGATTAGGTTTTGCAAAATGAAGAAAGTTGAGGGCTATTTATAGATAATTTTCCAAAGTACTATCTATCCGTTAAAATTTCAAACTCCGAACGAAGCGTGCCGCCTGGTGTTCAAAATGTTATACCCCTATCCCAAACACAATGGAATATATATCGAGAGCCAATTCCATCATATTCAAAAGATAGCTTTTCAAAATAAAATTATTTTAATTGAAATTCCTTTAGTTAATTTCCACGTGTTTCAAACCCAAACAACCATACGATGCGTCCAATCATCATGAAATTCGACGGCACATAATTCACTATTACGGATCTAACGAAGCTGGTTTTGTCAAAATCCGAGACTGTGCCCCGGAAGGTTGTTTTTACACGTTATTAAAATGAGCAATTTCTAAAATTAATTAAATCACTTTTAAATCAAATTTAAAAGTTTACTATCTTCCTTCTTATTTAAATAGAATTTTAATTAACATTTGAAATTGTTTTTATTCACATAAAATTCATGATTCATTTATTTAAGTAATTGCAAGTATTAAACTTAACAATTAAATTATCAAATAAATTTTTATATTTGAAATTCAAGTTATTTAACTTATAAAATAAGTTTTTAATATTTAAAAGGAATTAAATATTCTAAATTCAATTGACTCAAATTCTGGGTCGTTACATTCTCCCTCCTAAAAAGAATTTCGTCCCTGAAATTATCAAGTAAGAAAGATGTCCCAAACCCACTAACTTTTCAAAAAAAATTAGTTGAATTAAATTACCAATTTCATTTAAACCTTTTAATTTTTGAAATTAATTAGCTAAACCTTCTTATAAAAACCTTTTTCTAAGTCTTCAAATTCATTCCTTGTTATTAACTAATAGTATTCCAAGTTATAAAACCAAAATCAAATTTTAATTATCAAACTTTTTTACCAAAATTCTCAAAAAATTTCTTACGCCTTAAATTTCGCCAACATCTCCTTTGCACGGCTCGATCATAAAAATTTACAACATATATAATAAAAAATATACATCTCAACTTTGAGGATGAGGCATCCTGTGGGAAAAAAATATGAAAGTACGATACGTAATCCAAGATGTATACCTTATTTTAGTATTAACAAGTATACACAATCAATATAGCACAAAAGCGAGCTCCAAATGCAAAGCATATGCCTTCCGCACCTACTAAACACTCAACAGCCAATGAGAACATATATATGGAATGTAATATCAATATATAACATAGACTATATAATATTTGTATGCAAACGTAGCAAATGCAACAAGAGAAACCATCAAAGAATTAATACTCATCCAATTAATTCATAATCATATCAGTTTTCATCTTTTAATTTCAACATTTAATTTATTAAAGCCCATACGATGTGTGTGTGTATATATATATATCATATGTGCGCAAAACCGTACCTGATTGCTCGCTCAATCATACAATTTCACTTTCGAACTAGTATCATTCACATGACCACTCTAGTGTGGACTTAAATCTGGTTCCTTGATTAGAAACCGTCATTCTTCTTGCATAGCCATATAATATGATAGAGAATATCAGAATCAATCAAAAATATGTATCCAGTGTTTGCCATCGAGAATCGAGTGAAAAATCCAAACTCGGATCGGTGTAAATCACCACAAAATCATATGCCCGAATCTGGATCAAATAGTTATGCGTGTAAAATAATATACGTACAAGTAACGTATTTATTTCAATTTATTTCCATTCAATTGATTTACATTCAATCATTTACATTCACTTTATTTACGCTCGATCCATTTACATTCATTGGTTCACATCCAGTTACTCACATTATGTTTAACAACATTTCATTAAATATTCAATATACTCAGTATAATTTCTTTAATACTAACAATACTTAACAACCATTCCATCAAATTTTTACTTAAGTTCATTATAAAATTTTTTATATAACACTTCGTTTATTCTTACTTCATAACTTAAGTTCACATTCAGTTCTATTAAACGACATTTTAAACCATATTCAATTCACTAATTCAATTCATTAGCTCAATTGAATTTATTTTACAATTTAGTTGAATTTCATTTTATAACTCAAATTCGTTTCCATTTCCCTAATTTATTTTATTAGTTCATTTCATTAATTCTTTACAAATCGAATTAAATTTCAAATTTCATCTAACTTTTCTTTAGTCAAATTTCATTTCAAAAGTCATCTTATTTAATTTAACTTTAGTTAAATTTATTTACCTATCTCAATTTATGATTTTCATTCCTTAACATTCACATTTAACAAATTTAGAATTTGTCATCTTAATATTCCTCAAATATATAAGTCATACAAACTTATTTGCTCAAAATTTCATGAAATTTATTTGACTCAATTTATTCACGTACTATATTTACAATTCCACTACGTCTTAAGTGTATATTCATTTTATTATTTTATCAAATTCAATTCAAACCCCATTTCAATTTCATTTACCCTTTTATTTCAACTTCACTTAAGTTAAATCTTTAATTTCATATCTCGATTCCAAATTTCTTTTCTTATCTATACCATTTTCAAATTATATGTTCAAAAACTTATTGTCTTAGATTTTCTCAAAACGTTTAGATAAAATTTCTAGTTTTTAAACATCTGGTTTTATTTAAATCATTTTGAAATTATAAATATATATATATATATATATATATATATAACTCCTTTAGATCTCAAATTACACCTCTGGAATCTAAAGCAAATTTGTTTTATTAAAAAAAACTTCAATGGTAGCAATTTCTCGCTTAGAAACTCAAAAATGAATGTCGATGATGTTACAGCCATCACGAAAATTATTTTCCAGCGACTGAAGTGAGTTCGGTGTTTTTTTATCTATTTTAAATTTCATTTTAAATATTTCTAACCAAAAATATTTTAAAATAATACTGTTATTATTTTTCTAAAACCTTTCAGAAAAAACAATCTCCAAAATCAATGGGTTTTAAATTTTCAACTTCTTGTTTTAAATCCAATATTATTAACAAATCATACTTATAAATACTTAAGCAATTCCATTTCAAATCCATTTGTAAATCACAATTATAAATCATATTTATAAATTCACTTTCTTATATAACTTGTTTCGCAAATGTCTATCTTTGGTTAGATTATAATAATAACAACTTTTATTTGAACAACAAACAAACAAATGACAATAATAAAATATTACCATTCTCTAACAACCAAACATTCCATATATAACTATAATAATTTTTGAAAATTTATTCCTTTATGTATAAAATTTAATTTAGGTAAAATTATTTCATTTACCCAGTTTTCAAAACTATACCTTATCGGTTTGCCTTGTTTAAGAGTTTAGAAACCCCTATTGAAATCATGGTGTCCCACGTATAGACTAGAATTATAAGCCACTCAATAAATAAATCAACACAGTATTAATTTTTTTTATAATCACTAACAACTACGCACTCATATATATATAGTCATCCTAGGGCTCGCTTACCCTATCTCCAATAAGTAAATTCTCATCCAACTCTAGTTGTTCGCTCAACCTAAGCTCTGATACCACATTGTAACGATCCACATTTCCATACAATTCAAGCTGACAATAAACCACATATGTCCAACCAAAATCAAATGGAAAGAAGGATAGTTAAGGAAAAAAGAAGAAAGAAGAAATGAAGAAAAGAAGAGAAGAAGAGAAGAAAAAAACTAAAAACAACATAAAATCTAACAATCACAACGGAACAACCTATAATGCAATTTCAATGATCTTTATAAAAGAGAATTAATTTATACATACATCCATCAGATTACAACGACAATCACAATCATCAACCTGGACAGTTATAACAACCATTCCTCATAATTACTGATAATTTCCATAAAAAAGCAGAGGAAAATAAACATATACGTTTATACGCCATGACGACCTCCAACTCGTCTTCTGAGCTCCAATGCATCCAAAGCAATCTGTACATATGCTCGGTCTAACACGAGCATTATAATAAAATAACAACCTAGTCAGTCTGGAAAATCAGCATGAGAAAAACACACTGGATTTTAAAGTTATAGAAACCTTTCGAAACAAAGGTATCTCGTAAGACCACGCCGCACATAAACATAGACGGGTTTTTACCTTACGATAACCAAAATATTTTATATGAAATCCTTTGATATTTTAATAGTGTGTAATATGGAAATACTTATTAATCATAGCTGTTATTGTTACAATAATTAAATTCTAGCATATTGGATTCTACAACCAAAAGCGAAAGCTCGTATAGGAGAACAGATTCCAACTATGAAAGGGTAAGGGTCTACCCACGATACCGTACACCTCCAGATAAAATGTACGGGAGGCTACAACACATTGCACTTCTTCTACTCAGGATCGACACAACCCCCTTCTCGAGTAGCACTGAATATGATCACCCCTTGGTTGCAATCAACCACCACACAATGGGATCCCGAATCATATATGAATATCGCTCAATACTTGGGATGATCATACCCTACTTGGGTATGACCCAATTAGCCCTACCGTAAGTCCCTACTTTATTCATTTTCTAGGCGTGAGGCTCGAAGAGGCCATGCTCTTACCATTTATTTACCACTTTCCACTTGGAATGCTAACACTGCCTTCCAGGCAACAATGCAATATCAACATTCATCCGTACAAGTTCATCCTGGGACTAAACGAAATGATTGAGAGCTCCATCTCTAATTCCATCATCTTCAAGATGTATTCACTTTGAAAGCTTGAGTTGGAATGAAGTGGTTTTCAGATGATATATCCGATCCCGGTCTCTTCGAAAAAACATTCGATAGTTTTCAGTAAACTCAATCTCGGTTCTTTAGGAAATAAACAGTCAAAGATAAGATCGGAGATCACCTCCTAACCATTAGTGGACGAATTTCCTTATCATTATCCTAGAATAATGAAATGATATTTACAACCATAGTACAGCATCATCAGAGATGTCTATGCCATATAACTCATGTGTTTCTCCTAGATATTTCTAAAGTTACATTTGGGTCCAAATTCTGATAGTCGATTATTTAACTATTGCATAACAAACATTCAATCATGGATTTTATTCCATAGGAAAAAACCAACATTTGGTCAAGCACCAAGCAAGCTAAGCCTCTTTAATTAATCTTTTCATTTATTAAAACTGTCTTGTAAATGCTTGTATCAAAATACTTTTACAAAGATATATTTACAAACCCTTTTATTTTCAATACTTTAAAAATATCCATATACCTATCCCAATGGCATAAGTATATTTACCAAACATTAGGAAAGATCTCTTCTTTACCAAATTCTAAAACCATTTATACATCATTTCTCAAGTTATTTCTAAACCCTTATAAAATCATGCAATTATTTACAAATTCTTTTTTATAAATTTGCAAACCCATTTCTAAATTTTTTTATGAATATCCATCTATTTATAAATCTCTTTATCTTGTAATAATCTCCCTTTAAATTTTCAAACCATTTTACAAGATCTTCTTATAAAAATCTAAGTCCGTTTGCAAAACTTTATTTGTGAATCTTGAAACCATCATAAATAAATAGTTATTTACTTTTAACCTCGTAAAACATAATAATTATTAATTCAAAATTTTATGAATAAGATAATCGTTAATCTTTACCATAAAATAATATTGATAAGTTACAAAAATAGAATTAATAATCGTTATTATTAATTTCAACCCATATTAATAATTTAAATAATTAACTTTTCAAAATTATTCAAATATTAATAAACAACTTTAAAAAATATTAATATGAGCAACCAACTTTAAAACATAATATATTTCCTCGATAAATATACATTCTTAAATCTTCAACCCAATCATTTCCATATTTATAAAACTATATTTAAGAATCTCTTTCCATTTTATAAAAAATTCCTATCATAAAACCCACTTATTTATGAATTCCATTTATAACTCATTTTCTTTATGAATCTCACTTATTCATAAATCCCGTTTAAAACATCAATCACCATTTGTTTTAGCGTTACTTCTATATGGATAAATTCCCTTTGTAAACCCATTTCTATTTATAAAAATATCGCTTAACATTCCAAATTTATCCTCATCTTCAATTTTCAAAATAAAGTCAACTATTTCTAAGATATGATTCTGAATCTTATAATAAATCCACCATTTGGTTTATTCTCCAATTTAGTAAACGATAATAGTTCCCTTAAATTTACAAACACCATTTATAAATTCCTATTTTTATTATCAAAATACGTTCACTTCGTTTGTAAAATATTACCTTTGTAATTTATCACACTTACAAAATCTCGCATTTGTAATTAATCTTTCATATATGTACACACATATACAAAGATATGTTTATTTCTTTGTATAAAATGGTTAATAAATATTAATATCAAAATATTTTGATTTTCCTTTAAAACATATTCGTTTATTATAAATGATGGACTTATTTTAAGATTTTCACAATCTTTATTTATAGTTTGGAAATCTCTATTTGAAATATTTTATAAATCTATCCATTTATATTACCCATAAAGCATATCTTTGATTTTAAATAAATTACTCCTCCAAATAATTCAAGACAAATTATTCAAAATATATATAATTTTCAAAATCGCTTTGAAATCCATTTAAATCAAATCGCTACGTTATAGTATTTTAAAATACCAAAAATGAGGTCCGGTGCAACTAAAGCACTAATTAAGCAAAATCATATGCACGCAATCAATTTGGCATTCAACAAATCATATATCACCAAATATATGAAAAACAAATCAACGGTGGTGAGGAATTCTGTTGGATCCCTCCAACCCGTCCTCATGCATCACAGATTAACTCACTTTGATTTTTAATAGTCACAAAACGTGCCATTTAGAATTAAAATTGAATGGATGTTCAATTTTAACCCAAAAATCCAACTAGCTCCAAATTATCCAAACCAACTCGATAGTGTAGCCTTCGTCGATACGATCGCAACGCTACTTTTCGAGCTTGAAATGTATATCGTACGAAAAATTTATGAATTTATAAACATTTGAATATAATTAATTATAATTAACAAAATTAAAAATAAGTTTAAATTAAACCTTTCCTTCCTTTCCCTCTCTCTACTCCTTTCCTTCCCAGGTCTGCACGCTTCATTTTTTTTTTTGCTTTTTTACCGCATGTGCCACCACGACCGCTACCGACCATCGCCTCATGCTCCCCTTCACTGCGCCTTTTGCCTACGCCGTCCTCCATGTGCATGCACGCTTCCTTCAAAACCCATAACTACAGCAGTGAACGTAAGATAATTGATGCCACCTCGGTCGATGATATCGTGATCCAACCATTGTCTAGCTTCGTATGGTCGTGCTCTACATTTCCTTAGCTATAGTTGAAGGATGATTCGGCCCTAGAGGCTTCGATAAACGTCGGCAATTGGATGGATTAATGGAAATGGCGGATGAAAATTATTTAGGGTTAGCTTTTGAAAAATGGAGGAAGTTGAGAGCTATTTGTAGAAAATTTTCCAAAGTACTATTCATCCATGAAAATTTTGATTTCCAAACGAAGCGTGTCATCTGGCATTCTATATGTTACACTTCTACTCTAAACACAATGGAATATACATCGAGAGCCAATTCCATCATACTCAGAGATAGCATTTTCAAAATGAAATTATTTTAATCAAAATTCCTTTAATTAATTTCTACGCATTCCGAACCCGCATGACAAAATGATACGTCATCTTGAAATTCGAAGGCATACAATAATTCACTATTACGGATCCAATAAAACTTATTTCATCAAAATTCAAGACTATGCCTCGGAAGGCTGTTTTTACACGTTAATTAAAACAAGCAATTTCTAAAATTGGTTAAATCATTTTTAAATCAAATTTAAAAGTTTACTATCTTCCTTCTTATTTAAATAGAATTTAAATCAACTTTAGAAATCGTTTTTATTCACTTAAAATTCAAAATTCAATTATTCAAGTAATTTCAAATATTAAAATTAAAAACTAAACTTTCAAATAAATCGTTATATTTGAAATCCAATTTATTTAACTTATAAAAATAAAATATTTAAGACAAATTAAATGTTCTAAATTCAATTGACTAAAATTCTAGATCGTTACAACAACAAAGTTAAGTTATGGCTATGATAAAGGAATGGACCATGTTAGAAACATTGCCTACATGTAATGTGTAGTTTCGGTCTAGTGCGGGTTTGAGCAGTGCATCTAGGATGCTATCATGCTCAGAAGTTAGGCCTGTTCTTGTAGAAGGAATAGCTGAACAGCAGAAGAGAGGCATGTTTTACGCAGACACATTAAGGATTTTGGACTAAGGAGTTGGAGCAGTAGAGCCGAAGGTACTTAGTGTTGATAAAGAAGGTGTCGCAGAAGAATGATAGGTTATATGTTCTGAGTGCTAAAGGATCAAGGAAGGAAGTATTGGACAAATGTCATCGTTCAATGTTTATTATACATCTTGAAGGTATGAAGATGCATTAGAAAATGATTTTAGGAAGGGATGAAGAAAGATGTAGGAGAGTTTGTGAGAAGATGTCTGACGTGCTAGCAGGTGAAGGCAGAACATCATTAGCCAAGTGGGCTCCTACAACTTTTAAAGGTTCCGGTATGGAAATAGGATTCAGTATTTATAGACTTCATAGATGGGTTGCCAAGCACAAATCAGGGAATGAAAGGCATATTGGTCATAGTTGATAGACTAAATAAGAGTGCCTATTTCTTTCCAGCGAGGGCTAAGAGGACAGCACCGGAGTTAGCAAAGAAATATGTGGAAGTAATGGTGAGACCGAATGGGGTGCCCAGCTCTATTATTAGTGTGGTATTCGTAGTTCACTAATGCATTATAGAGAAGTTTGTAGAAGGTATTAGGTACAGAACTGCATATGAGTACTGCATACCATCCACAGATAGATGAGCAGGCTGAAAGAATTAACAGGGTCCTCAAGGACTTGTTGAGAGCATGCATATTAGACTTTTGTGGATCTTGGGAGGACTACTTACATTTGGTAGAGTTTTCGTATAACAACAGCTATCAGAGAAGTATTAGGATGGCACCATTTAAGCATTGTATCGAAGGCTATATAAGTCGCCTGCATATTGGTTGGAGGTGGGGATAGGATCGTCTTGGGAATAAATATGGTGGTATGTTACTAAAAAGGTAGAATTGATCCGATCTAGCGTGAAGGAAACACATTATATACAGAAGAGTTATGCCAACATGAGGAGGAAAGCACAAGAACTCATAGTAGGCGAGTGTTCATGAAGGTTTCTTCGATGAAGGCTGTAATGCGCTTCAGAAGAGCAGGGAAGTTAGCACCCATATATGTGGGACAGTTTTCGATCATAGAAAGGATTGAGAATGTGGAAAATCAGTTGGATCTACCTAGTGTTTTTGTAGGGATCCATATTCACGTACCATGTTTATGGAAATGTGTTAGGGATCTAGGAGCAGTAGTTAATTAGAGCATAGTGGAAGACCTGGTCATAAAGTTAGATATGACCTATATGCATAGACCTGTTCGAATAGTGGATCGGGATGAGAAGAAGCTTTGGAACAGGTAGTGAAGCTAGTGTGAGTCCAGTAGACCACATATTAGGAGGATTACATATGGAAAACATAGGATAATGTTAAGAAACATATCTAGAGTTATTCCTTTCAGATTAGCACATGAGATATGTGTAATGACCCGCATTTCGAACCATTCAAATCGAAAATCATCCACTCATGTCAGACTTGAATTGCTCAAAACAACAGATCGTTAATTTATATTTGGAAAAACTTAGCATATATAGTAAATAAATAAAACATAGAATCATAGACACAAAGTAATATAACAACAAGCAGCGGAATAGATAAATAGTAGTTCATGAAGCTACTATATAAAAATTAGAGTTAAAACAAATACAACAGAAATCCTTAATACATAGAAGTCTCAATACATAATGAAATGAAGTCTGAACATAGCCACTGGAAACAACTGAAATAACTAAAAGTTGAATAGATATAGATGGATCCCTAAGCGAAGCTCCAAGTTCCAAAGGTGAGTTTCAAATGCTGTGACAACTCAGTCTGACCTGAGCATAAAGCAAACACAAAACACTCGAGTTAAGAATTAACATTCATATACAAGTAAATCAACTTAAGTGAAATGCAAATAAATTAAAGGATGTTTGGGATACACATCCTCTAAGGATCCGTTAAATTATCTACATAAGTAGTACAATACGCTACGTAGATAATGTCTATAGTAAAGTAAAATAGCAAAATAGCGTTAAGGCATTGCCGATATTCCCATAGTCCATACAGTACCGTGATTCCTCCGTAAACTGGAGGGCTATCAGAGGGCACTCCATAGGTATGACACAAACCAAAATTGTAGTGGGCACGATAAGGCATGTGAAGAGGCACACGAGGCATGCCAAGGCAGATTTCAACCGTTTGCACTCTTGGAATAGTGGTAACGCATAGCAGCTACTACCGCCCAACTCAAGACACACCCCCAAATCAAAGGTGCGCTCAATCAAATCACTAAGTAATAGAATGGTATCGAAGAAGCATGCTCGATCGGAGGTGCGACCTCACTTGGCCCAGTATAGCTCCTGTTTTAGCCACATCAAGCTGACTCATGGGAGTCAGGGATCCATTAATACCTCATACAAAATAGTCGCCAAACCATCCTACTTCGTTCTGGAATCTCCACCACGTACACGGTTGTTAAAGTGGTTTTTGGTATTGGTAGAGAGTATGAAAATATCTGATCCCAATCTCTTTAACAAACAAATGCTTATTTCGCACCGTGGTCGTTTTATAAAATCACTTTTATAATCATTTCAAACACTTCATACTTCATATCAAAATATCATATTTCTTTCAAAACCAATCACTTCCGAAATCGTATTCACTTCTGAAATCATATCACTTTCGAAATCATATTCACTTTAAATCATCTTCATTTCCAAAATCATACCCACAAAATAGTTTAAACCATCATATCAAAGTATTGTCCTGTAAATCCATAAAATCTAAATCATATTAATTCCTACTTAAACAGTTTAAATATTAAAAATAGTTTATATATATTAAATAGTTATAAATTAAAAATATTTTATATATTAAAAAAATTGTTATAAATTAAAATACATTATATATTAAAAGAATTATATTGAAAGTAGTTAGAAAGTAGAATTGTTTCTTCAAATTTCACAAATCAATTCAAATCAACTTTAGTTCCAAATTTCAACTTAAATCAATCTCAGTTCAACAATTCCAATTAAAATGGTTCAATTCAATTTCTCTTTAAAACCATCTTTAATTTATATCAATTTCAAATCCAAGTTTAAATGATAAATTTAAACCACTTCCAATTCAATAGGTTTTAAAGTTTAAATATTCAACAATTTACAATAACTCAATTTTATGAATTTCATTTATATTCAAAATTCAACTTTAATTTCATTTAAATTTGAAATTACTCACTTAATCGTTTTTAATAACATTTAAACAAAATCTCAAATTTCAAATTTAAATCAAATTAAATATTCAATTTCAATTTTAATTAAATTTGAAATATTCATTTAATCACCTTTAATCTAAATCCAATTATCAAGTTATAAAAATTCACATATTTAAAATCTCAAGATTAATAAGTTCAAACCAACACTTATTAAATACAATTATTAAACAAATAAAATTTCCAATCAATTTCAATTTACCTTTCTAACCTTAATTTAATAAAGTTATTACAAAATCTATTTTTAAAAATATTAATATAATTTTATATAAATACTTAAACATATTATATATATATACACTAATTAAATGAAATTTTATTAAATTGAATCTTATTATTAAATTTATTTTATATTAAATTTATTTTTATATATTTTTAAAATAATAAAATTATAAGTAAAATGTTATAAATTATATTTCAAAAATAACTTATAAATTTAAAATTTCCAAAACATTAAATTATAAAGTCTAAAATTTCCACAAATATATTTATATATTTTATTTTAAAAATAAATATTTATTAAAACCCATATATTTCCTTTCAAAACTTTACAAATAATTTTTAAAATTGAACCACGATATCCATATAAAATTTTCTATCTTATAGTCAAGTGATACAAATATTTATCATTTCAATCCGCAATTTAAATTTAATACTTACGAGTATATATCATTTCAACCCACAATCCCAAAATTTCAAAATCAATGAAAATAGCTTGGGTTTATCATTTCAACCCATAATGATTTTCCCCTAATCTATAAGATCATTCGGGTAGTATCATTTCGACCTATAGGGATTTGTAAACTAACAAGGAACTTGCAAAGTGAGAAGAATGAAATAATATTATAAAATGATACACATATTAATAGTAGGCATATATCCTCATTAACAGTTTAAAATATAATATATGCAACAGGTTATGGCGTCATATGTCATAGGTAAACAATTGCAGATAATGGTATATCATATTTAACAATTAAATAATTAATAATTCGAATTTAACAACATATTTCAATCGTCATTTCATGTAAATTAAACTTACTAAATATAAGATTGTTATCGTGAGTGATCACTCAACTTTCGAGGCTAAATAATAATAGGAAATGAACACTACGCCTACATAGATAAGGATACAGATATGCATATGAAGGAAAGCAAAAGCTGATGCGACCTATTTTGAACAGCGGCAGAACAAAAGTAAAGCTCGATGAACTCGATCTGATGAAAACAAAATATTAAATTTTAAAAATCCGAAGTTTATTCATATATTTAAAATATACCTTTGTACATTACATTTCAAATCAAAATTTAATTTAAACACATAGCAAAATAAATAAATATATATATATATATATATATATATATGTGTGTGTGTGTGTTAAAAATCAATATTTATTAAACATATATATTACAATATCTATATATCTATATATATGAAAAACAATACATAAATAATATTAAAAACAACATATATATATATATATATATTTCAAATACACTTAGAGCTAATAAAACTATTAATAAGAAAAATATAAAACAAAGAATCATAACTCACATAATATCTATATACATTATTTGTAAAAATCAATATCTAATTTAAATCCCACTTTCCTTTCAAAATCAAACTTTGAAACAACCAATTTAGAATTTCAGATTTTCAGAATCAAAATATAGGTAAGCTTATATTTATTAGCTACATATATTTAACATAACAAAGAAGGCTAGGACATGAAAAATCAAAACAAAGCAAGGCAGATAAGAGTTGATGGAAAACAAAATATTTATATATAATATAATATATATGTATATATACTATTATAATTTTTTTTATTATAAACAAGAAAAGGAAGACAAACAAGACCAGGTGTCATAAAGCAAAATATAGATGAGCAATATACACGACTCACCTTGAATATATACAATATATATAAAAGAGGAAGGTGCTCGAAATGGGATAGCTTGGCTATTAGTTGAAGGCTTGGTGATGTGGCAGAGGTTGACAAGGCTAGAGGCGGATCCATGGGCTGTGCATATGGCGATCTGGTGAACTCGGATGGTGGGAAGCGAAAGGGTTAGTGTTGGCTTCACGCGAGGAATATGCAGAGGCGGGCTGTGTGGAGGCTTCAGATGTTGGTCGAGATGGTGCTGGAGGAGAACAGCCAGGGAAGAGGATGCGGAAGAGGGGAGGGGAGCGGAGAAGTGGGACTGCTGCTATGGTGGTTTTGTTGGAGGAGAAGGACTGGGTCGTGGGGAGTTTCGGGTTTGGCCAGGAGCACGGTCGGAGGCTGATGAAGAGGGGCTGTTGCAGGCGAAGGATCAGGCATGCGGTAGGAGAGGAAAAGGGCGAAGTTTGGAGAAAGGGCAGGGTTGGCATGCGGGTCTCGGTCTCAAAGAAAGCAAGAGGAGTCTCAAAGCAAGCAAAGAGGGTGGCCTCACGACAAAGAAGAAAACAGAGCAGGTCACATGTAAAAATATAGATAGCTTTATGTGCTGTCACCCTTTTTTCCCCCTTCCTTTCAAAGCAATGAAGAGAATGGATAATGAAAGAGAAGAGAGATATGAACGAAGGAAGAGAGGAAAGAATGAGGAACCAGGAAATAAATATCAAACAGAGATACAAAAGTCAAGTACGTATTGAATTCAGGGAATTATTAATAGGTAGTGCCCATTTGTTTCTCATGGTG
The DNA here is from genome assembly GCA_030765085.1 of Allium cepa. Taxonomy (NCBI): domain Eukaryota; kingdom Viridiplantae; phylum Streptophyta; class Magnoliopsida; order Asparagales; family Amaryllidaceae; genus Allium; species Allium cepa. Next base: position 519,261,325 of record CM060941.1, read on the forward strand.
AATAACTGAATGGACACAGGGAAACCAAAAAGGCTCAAATGCGGAACCGATATGGTTAATAATTTCATAGATTTCGCCGCGTATCGGACGTCGAAATACATGAATGAATATACTACGGAGATCAGCACGACCAGACAAATAGAATGGTACATAGATATCAGCGATACAACAATCCTATAAAAAGTCGATATTCACTACGAAACTGCTAATAAAGTGCTGAGATAAATAGGACTATAGCAGTCCAAATTTGTTGGCGAAACGAAATATGAAGTCTCACTCAGAAAATGATTTACATTTTTGTTATATAAAAATATTCTGGTTTTGAAAATATTTTATTTCCATCAAATTAATTGATTTTAAATTGAAATTGACATTTACATAATAGAACCAACTTACATGTTTTCCAATAAATATTTACCATTTGCCATGTTTAAATAGACATATTCCAAATATCATATTTTCATTTCAAAAATTATTTATTTATTTTCCACGAAAAATTCAGTTAATTACGTTATTAAAGTATATAAAATTTCTACGTCGTTACACTCTCCCCCACTCAAAACATTTCATCCCCGAAAGGGAACAAATTAGGAGAATATAAGCAACCAAAAAGATAAGATAGATTCAAAATACATAGTATCAGATACAACAATTAATTCAAAACCATATAAATTTCATTAATTTTAAAATTGATTGACATTCAACGAATTTGGTTTCAACCCATTTTATTAAATCAGTAAATCAATATTCATTGTATTCCCATCTGGTTGATTTAAATTCAAGTTATTTTCATTCAATTGATTTAACTTCAATTTATTAAAATTTGTTCAAGTTTTCTTTCAAAACAAAATTTATTTTATTTAACTCATTTATTTAATCTATTTGACTTCACTTAAATTAATTTCCACCTTATAATTTAATTTTCAACTATTCTTTGAAATTACTTTTGTATCAAAAATAGTTTACAAAGATGGGAATTTATTATTACCTATTTAGATTCATAAGTCCGTATTTATTTACTTAATTAACATTCCCTATTTATTATTTAATTTATTTCACTTATTTTTTTCATAATCACAAATTAAACATTCATTATAACAACTCAATTTTATATAAAAATTCCTATAACAAAATTTCATTTTTGAACATCTTATTACTTACATTTATATTATATACTATTCAATTACATTCAAACTTTTTACCAGGTAAGTTTTATTAATGTTTCCAATGTAATTGAGTACTACAAATTTACCTTTATTTTACAACATTCTATTAAACAAAATTTAGTTTGAACATTTTAATACTTAAGTTTTCTCTTGTATGACCTATAATTACATATTAACATTGACATTTTAACTTTTTGGATATATTAGGTAAGTTATATACATTTTTAGAATGCAATTGAGTATTATACAAATTAATTTTATCCTAGTTTAACTGTTTCAAGTTGTTTCAATTTCATTTCTCATTATAGGCATTCCAATTATTCAAAATTTTGCTTCACTTCAATAGTTAAAAATCCTCACCTAACACAAGGTTTTAATATTTAATTCCCGGTTCCACTTCAAACCATTTTAATATATATATATATATATATATATATATTCTATACATCAAATCATACTAAAGAAATTCAAATCAAATCAATTTTTCAAAACGAAAGTGTAGCAAAGCTACTAAGTGGTCTCTCCACTTTGAGACTCGAAAATGAATGTCGATGATGCTGCAATCATCACCGAAATTATTTTTCAGCGAGAAATGAGAAGAGTATTGACTTACTTCATTTAAAATTCTTTGGAAACAATTTCAATTCGAAAATACTTTCAAATAATTCATATTTTTCCAAAACTTTGAAACAAAAATTTGAAAAGCATTGGAAATTTAATTCTCAAATCCCCAATTTAAATTCATCTCATTTTCAAATGCAATTTATAAACCAGGTTTATAGAATGTCATTTTCTTGTAACATTCATTTATAGCAAATAGTTTATAAATGTTAACAAAACAATAAATGGTATATAGTATTATCATTTCTAACAATCAATTCATTTAACTATTAAATTTTAGAAAATTATACTTTTATATATATAAATATAATCATACATAAAATTACACCATTTACCAATTTCGAAAACAATATTTTGTCTATTTTCTCTATTCAAGTGTTCTTGGAATTCCTATCGATAGCGTTAGCCAGACGAATCGATCGAAATTCAAAATCAAACTTAACAACTCAACCAACACAGTATAAAACATTTTAATATTAATTACAAATGCACTCCCTTACAGTGTGATTCAAGAATGGATTTTAGAATAATAATAGAGATTCAAATTTAGAGAATTCTAACTAAGAAAATAGGCCTGATAGGAAGATAAGATAATTAAATTACAAAAGAGGAAAGATGGATAGGCTTATATAGATCGCGACGACCTTAACCAGGTCAACCAAGATTAGAAAAGATGAGAATATCATCTGCGAAAATGGGGAAAACTTGTTGAGGACATCATGGAAAACACGATTGATGAGATTGACGAAGAAAGCAGGAGTATTGGTTAATCCAAATGGGATGGCTAACCATTCAAAGAAACTATTCACCTGGGAGGGAGGACAAAAGGTCGAGCTCCAAGAATAAGATCGATGCAGAATTCAATTTGTCACTTGAGAGGCAGAGGAGTGACTTCACCAAAAACATCAGGATAATCCCAGGTTATTGGGGTGGAGTTAAGATCACTAGGCTAAGAATCAAGTGAAAAGATAGATTGCCTGCGAAATGCTGAGGAAATTGACATTTGCTCGCAAGGGAATTACCCTGGTCGTCTACTGAGAAACGGTTCAGGCTTTGTAAGCAATAACGACATCAGAACCAAGGATGTAGAAATATCCAGTAAATCGATGCTTGTTGTAAAAGAGTTTTACCCCTTTACAAATCATACTAAGGTTGGTGGGACCGCCGATTGAATTGGTTACATATAAGAGTGGAATTGCCAGTCGAGGCTGCAAAATAAGCTCAAATCTATTATAGAGATCGCCTGAAATAAAGCAAGGAGCTGCTCCATTATCAAAAGAACACGAGCAAGAAAAGAAAAGAATGGATTTCAGAATAAAGGAGAGAGTTCCAAAAATATTAAAGAAATCCTAATCCAGAAGGGTCCTAATGAAGAAATTTCAAGCTCGAACGAAGATGATTCTAAAATTGATTCTACTACTTCTAGGGTATCACTACCCTATCTCTAATGAGTATTTACTCCATATGCTAAGTTTTCCTAAACCAAAGCTATGATACCAACTGTAACAACCCGCATTTGGAACCATTCAAATCGACAATCATCCACTCATGTCAGACTTGAGTTTCTCAAAACAACAAATTGTTAATTTATATTTGAAAAAACTTAGCATATATAGTAAATAAATCAAGCACAGAATCACAGACATAGAGTAATATAACAATAAGCTGCGGAATAGATAAATAGTAGTTCTTGAAGCTACTATATAAACATCAGAGTTAAAACAAATACAACAGAAATACTTAATACATAGAAGTCTCAATACATAATGAGATGACAAGTCTGAACATAACCACTAGAAACAACTAAAATAACTGAAAGATGAATAGGTATAGATGGTTCTCCATGCGAAGCTCCAAAGGTGAGTTTCAAATGCTGCGACACTCAGTCTGACCCAAGCATAAAGTAAAAAAAAAACACTCGAGTCAAGATTAACATTCTTATACAAGTAAATCAATTCAAGTGAAATGTTCAAGTGAAATACAAATAACTTAAAGGATGTTTGGGATACACATCCTCTAAGGGTCCGTTAAACGATCTACATATGTAGTACAACACACTACATAGATAATGTCTATAGTAAAGTAAAATGTCAAAATAGCGTTAAGGCGTTATCCATATCCCCCTTAACACATTTTTATATATTTTCGTAATCCATACAGTACTGTAATTCCCTCGAAAACTGAAGGGTTATCAGAGGGCACTCCATTGGTACGGTACAAACTAAAATCGTAGTGGACGCAATAAGGTATGTGACAAGGCAAGCGAGGCAATGCCAAGGTAGGATTCTATCGTTTGCACTCTCGGACTGATGGTAACGCATAGCAGCTACTATCACCCACCTCTAGACACACTCCCAAATCAAAGGTGCACCCAATCAAATCACAAAGTAATAGAATGGTATCGAAGAAGAATGCTCGATCGGAGGTGCGACCTCACTTGGCCAGGTATAGCTCCTGTTTTAGCCACATCAAGCTGACTCACGGAAATCAGAGCTGCGTTAATACCTCATACAGAATCGTCACCAAACCATCCTACTTCGTTCTGGAATCTTCACCACGTACATAGTTGTTAGAGTGGTTTTCGGTATTGGTAGAGAGTATGAAAATATCCGATCTCAGTCTCTTTAACAACCAAATGCTTATTTCACATCGTGGTCGTTTTATGAAATCACTTTTATGATCATTTCAAACAGTTCATACTTCATATCAAAATACCGTATTTGTTTCAAAATCATATCACTTTCGAAATCGTATTCACTTTCAAAATCATATGACATTCAAAATCATATTCACTTTAAATCATTTTCATTTCCAAAATCATACCGAAAAAATAGCTTAAACCATTATATCAAAGTATTTGCAATTAAATCCATTAAATCTAAATCATAACAGTTCCTACTTAAACAATTTAAAATAGTGAAAATAGTTTATAAATATTAAATAGTTATAAATTAAAAAAAAATATTAAAAAAATTTGTTATAAATTAATATAGTTTATATATTAAAAGAATTTATATTGAAAATATTTCCAAACAAGAATTGTTTCTTCAAATTTCACAAATCAATTCAAATCAACTTTAGTTCCAAATTTCAACTTAAACCAATCTCAGTTCAACAATTCCAATTAGAAAGGTTCAATTCAAATTCTCATTAAAACCATCTTTAATTTATATCGATTTCAAATCCAAGTTTAAACTACAAATTTAAACCACTTCCAATTCAATAGGTTTCAAAGTTAAAATATTCAACATTTTACAATAACTCAATTTGATAAATTTCATTAGTATTCAAAATTCAACTTTAATTTCATTTAAATTTGAAATTATTCACTTAATCATTTTTAATAACATTTAATAAAAATCTCAAATTTCAAATTTAAATCAAATTAAATAATCGATTTCAATTTCAATTAAATTTGAAATATTCATTTAATCACCTTTAATAAATCCAGATATCAAGTTATAAAAAATCATATCTTTAAAATCTCAAGATTAGTAAGTCCAAATCAATTCTTATTAAATACAATTATTAAACAAATAAAATTCAAATCAATTTCAATTTATCATTCCAATCTCAATTTATTAAAATTACAAAATCTATTTTTAAAATATTAATATAATTTTATATAAATACCTAAACATATTATATATATATACTTATTAAATTAAATTTTATTAAATTAAATCTATTTTATATTAAGTCTAGTTTTATATATTTTTAAAATAAGAAAATTATAAGTAAAATATTAGAAATTATATTTCAAAACTAACTTATAAATTAAAAATATCCAAAATATAAAATTTTAAAATCTAAAATTTCCACAACATTTTTTTCTATATTATATTTTAAAAATCAATATTTATTAAAATCTATATATTTTCTTTCAAAACTTTGGAAATCATTTTTCATATTAGAACCACGGTGTCCGTATAAAATTTTCTATCCTATAGTCAAGTGATACAGATATTTATCATTTCAATCCGTAATTTAAATTTAATATTTAAGGGTGTATATCATTTCAACCCGCAATACCAAAATTTCAAAGTCAATGAAAATCACTTGGGTTTATCATTGCAACCCATAATGATTTTCCTCTAATCTATAAGATCATTTGGGTATGTATCATTTCAACCTATAGGGAACTTGTAGAGTGAGAATAATAAAATAATATTATAAAATGACATTCATATCAGTAACATGCATATATCATCATTAACAATTTGAAATATAATATATGCAACAGGTAATGGTGCCATACATCATAGGTAAACAATTGCAGATAATGGCATGTCATATTTAATAATTAAATAACTAACAATTCAATTAACATATTTTGATCGTCATTTCATATGAATTAAATTTACTAAATATAAGAATGTCAATCGTGAGTGATCACTCATCTTTCATGGCAAGAGAACAACATGAAATGAACACGACGCCTGCATAGATGCAGACACGAACACGGAGGAAAGCAAAAGCTAATGCGACCAATTTTGGACAGTGGCGGTACAAAAGCAAAGCACGATGAACTAGATTCGATGAAAATAAAATATAAAATTTTAAAAATTCAAAGTTTACTCATATATTTAAAATAAACCTTTATACATTGCATTTCAAAATCAATACTCAATTTTAACACATAGCAAAATAAAATCTATATATATATATTTTTAGAAATCAATATTTATTAAATATATATATTAACATATCTATATATCTGTATATGTACATATATATATATAACACTTAAACAATATATTTTCTATTTCAAACAATATTTAAAACAATCTGTATATATATTTTTCCAAGTAAACTTTAAGCTTATAAAACTATTAATAAGAAAAATACAAAACAAAGTATCATAACTCACATAATACCTATATATATTATTTGTAAAAATCAACATCTAATTTAAAACCCACATTTCCTTTCAAAATAAAACTTTGAGACAACCAATTTAGAATTTAAATATAGTTAAGTTATATTTATAAGCTATATATATTTTATTTAACAGAGAAGGCTAGGACATAAAAAAATCAAACCAAAGCAAGGCAGATAAGAGTTTATGGAAAACAAAATATATATATATATATATACATATACATATACATACACACATATATATATAATATGCTATTATATTTTTTATTATAAATAAGTAGAGGAAGACAAACAAGAGCAAGTGTCATAAAGCAAAATATAGATGAGCAATATACATGACTCACCTTGAATATATACAGTGCGTGTGTGTGTGTGTGTGTGTGTGTGTGTGTGTGTGTGTGTATATGTACACACAGTATATTAAAGAGGAAGGTGCTAAGAATGGGATAGCTTGGCTATTAGTTGAAGGCTTGGTGACGTGGCGTAGGTTGACAAGGCTATAGGCGGACCATGGGCTGTCCGTAAGGTGATCTAGTGAACTCGAATGGTGGAAGCGGATGGGTGAGCGTTGGCTTCACGTGAGGATCAGGTAGAGGCGGGCCGTATGGAGGCTTTGGAAGTGGATGTGGACGAGCGGAGGAGAGCGGAGTTGTGGGCCTGCCGCTGTGATGGTTTTGGGCTGAAGAGAAGGACTGGGTCATGGGGAGTTTTGGGTTTGGCCAGGAGCATGGTCGAAGGCTGATGAAGTGGGGTGGTTGCACGCGAAGGATCAGGCGTGCAGTTGGTGAGGAAGCGGGCGAAGTTTGGAAAAAGGGCAGGGACGGCATGCGGGTCTCAGTCTCGAAGCAAGCGGGGAGGAGACCCAAAGTAAGGATAGAGGGTGGTTTCACAGCAAAGTAGAAAGTAGAGAAGCAGGTCATAAGCAAAAATATATATAGCTTTATGTGTTGTCATCCTTTTTTCCCCCTGCCTTTCAAAGAAGTAAACATAATGGACAATGAAAGAGGAGAGAGATATGAACGAAGGGAGAGAGAAAAGAACGAGGAACCAGAAAATAAATATCAAACTGGGATATTTGTTTGTTTGCTGTCCTAATGTGTTGTACATTTTGTTATTGTATTTTGTTTCAATAGATTTGTTAACCGCTGTAGTTTTATTAAGCATTTATTGAATAGGTCGATCCACAAGAGAAAGAAAAAAATTTAGAGCCCTAAATCGATGTATTTAATATATGTTTAAGACAAAGCTATATACGGTCGCTCCTAACCAGCCTTATTCTCTGCAGTAGTAGACAGTATTACCTAGTAATACTCTTTTTTAATGTAGGTCTTGGGGTGAGGCTCGCAGCTTGGAATCAAAAGTCAAGTACATATAGAATTCAAGGAATTATTAAAAGCTAGTGCCCATTTGTTTCTTACAGTGAATAACTGAATGGACACAGGGAACCCAAAAGGCTCGAATGCGGAACCGATACGACTAATAGTTTTGCGGATTTCGTCGCATACGGATGCCGAAATACATGAATGAATATACCAGGTGATCAACACGACGAGATGAACAGAATGGTACATGGATATCAACAATACAACAATCCTATCAAAAGCCAATATACGCTACCAAACTGCTGATAAAGCGCCGAAAATAAGATAAACAGGGCTATAGCAATCCAAATTTGATGAAATGAAATATGACGTCTCACTCAGAAAATGATTTACATTTTTATTTTATAAAAATATTCAGGTTTTGAAAATATTTTATTTCCATCAAATTAGCTGATTTTAATTTGAAATTGAAATTTGCACAATAGAACCGATTTACATATTTTTCAATTTTTTTTTACCATTTGCTATGTTTAAATAGACGTATTCCAAATATCAAATTTTCATTTTAAAAATTAATTAATTAATTTTAATGAAAAATTCAGTTAATTACGTTATTAAAATCGTTAAAATTTTCGGGTCATTACAATATGTATTGAGATGTACTATTGTAGGCATATATATATATATATATATATATATATATATATCATGGTTATTTATCGTATTAGTAGATAGCACTAGTATGTTTTACATGCATGGATTGGGAATTCATAATGACACTTAGGATAAACATAGAATAAAGGACAAATCTATACCGAACCTTAATTGAATTTTGGGTGTGAAAAACATTTAAGGAGGGAAGACTGTAACGAACCCAAAATTATAATTAATCAAATAAACTAAGTGTTATCCGGTATTCTAACTTGGTTATATTGAACTGATTACGCAAGATAGATTCAACTATTATTAAATCCGATGACCCCGGAGCAATGATTGCGAGACCCAGAAGTGAAGTATAGATGGTTACATAAAGCCAAAATTGGACAGAGTTGGTAGATAAGTAATATAGGATGCATGAAATATGGAATATAGCTTAGTTAATTAAAGGGATGCGTATGGTTTGGTAAATTATTGGAGATTAGCATGGTTGAGCAAGGAAGGGGTCGACATGGTCAAAAAATGAAGGGATCGGCATAATCAAGCGAGTATGGTTTGGCATTGTCAAACAATGAAGGGATTGGCATAATCAAGCGAGCATGGTTCGACCTGGTTGAGCAAGGAAGGGGTCGGCATGGTCAAATAATGAAGGGATCGGCATAATCAAGAGAGTATGGTTCGGCATGGTTACGCAAGTAAGGGGTCGGCATGATTGAATAAACTAGAGATCGGCATACTTCGGTAGGCTATATCAAAGAGAGATTGGCATATGATCCTAAAGAGGGTTCGACTATGTTTAGTGCATACATCATATCAAATCAATGACCAATCAATAACTTGAGCTCCAGCAGTCCAAATGACATGATATTTAAAGAGCCAACATATTTGAGGATGCAAAAACCATCGTAGAGATCGGTGGCCAAAAATTGACCAATGAAGGGAGCAGTATCTATCCCTCTTCATGGGGTTTGGGCCTAGCGATCCATTTAGTAGGCCCATGTGGATTAAAAGGTCCTTTAGTCGAAGTTTCAGAGAGATTGGCAAGCATATTCACTTATAAATACTGACCTATAGGGTCATTCTGAGGATCTTTATGCTACAGATTACTCTAGTCTTTATTGCAATCAAGTTTTTTTATATTCCTTGCTGATGTAACCATATTATTAGTTAATCAATGAAGATAATCTTCAAAGTGGATATATGCATACAACGTCGAACCTATAAATCACTTTGTTTTTTATTATTGTTCTATACTTGCTGTTAGCTAATTCTATTCCTCAGCTTTAATTTTACTTTCTTCATTTATTTCTCTACATAAATCTTCTCTTGGGTGTTTGTGACCAATTTGGTTGCAAACATTTTGGTACTTTCACTAAGAGACTTGATTCTCAGCTTGCTAGGATCACCCCTATTGCTACTATATTGGATAAATCCACCAAAGGAGATTCGTAGTTATCGTCAAAAAGTTGCTTGTACTACTCAAATTTTTTGAAATCTAAGTTAGGATATTGATAGTGGTTAGGCATACTAGATCTACTTCTCAAAATGTGGATGGAAATGAGACTGCTAGCATTCAGCAAGGAGACCTAAGAAATCAACCCATAAATTTGAATGCTGATCCGGTTGAAGTTAAGAACCTTACTGATTCTATAACCAGAGCTGAATTTCGTAATTTAATGAAAGATTTGATGGAAAGCCGTCGACAACTAAATCAGCAAATTCAGACTGATACTAACCTGATGAAGCAGATTAATCAGCAGCAGCATGAGAAGGCCAGGAGGGATCCCACTCCTTACTCGACATCAAAAAGTTCAAGCTCATCGGACGAATATCAAAGGCATAGGTGCATCGCAGGGTCGAAGGAGATCGTGAAGAAACTTCAGAGCGTCGCTTTGTAGACCATCATGGTCAGCTAAGAGTGATTGGTGTCGATCCCTCCCTAGGGATCGGTACCGCTCCTTCCTCCAAAGGAGGGATTCCCCTTTACATTTAAGGAATCGTGTTGGATTTATTCCCCGAGGCTTAGATGGTGGAATTCGATCAAATGTTGACAAAGTAACCCTCTAGAATGACGACAAAATAAATGTTCGAGATGCACACCAAAAAGATGGTGAGCCAAGAAGGCATGAAACGGCTCATAGACATCGACCGGACCATTCACGTAAGGTGAAGTGCAACCACCACACTAGCCATGCAGACGCCAGACTTATCAGAAATGGTTAGATAGTTGGTGAGAGAGAACCAAGGCTTGACTAACAATGACTGGGAATTTTGAGAATTCATACCCCATTTACTGATAATGTTCTGCTTGCAGAATATCTGAGAAGGTTCAACATGTCATCAATGCTTGCCTACGAGGGAAAAACCAACCCCAGGCAGCATATTATGAGATACGAATGGCCGATGGATTCTATGAGAGCCACTGATGTGACCAAGTGTAGATGTCTTCATATAACTCTTCCATAATAGCAACGAGGTGGTTCACAAGACTACCCCGGCGATCAATTTTCAGATTTGATGAGTTGGCAACCAACTTTGTTGAGCAATTCTGAATGCATGCGACTCATCCAAAAGACATGATGTCCCTTTCCATTGTGATCTGGGCTCTAGGGGAATCATTGAAGGATTATTTGGAGAGATTTCATATTGCTTCCGCGGAGGTCGGTAACCCAAATGATGATTCTATACTTATGGTTGTGACGAGAGGGATTGATCTAAAGTTTGAGTTTGGTGATTGGCTGGCTGAAATACCGCCTGCCATGTTGGAGCGTTTCTATTCAAAGGTACATCAGTTTCTGAGAAGACATGTCCTATAGAAAAAAGAATGTTACTGGACCGAGTGGACAAGCAGTACAGAGTAATATTTCAATAAAACAGTCTGATGTTAGTTCCTGGAAAATCCAGGTGAATGTTCTAAATAAGCCGAATCAGGAAAAGAGAGATGGAGATAGGAATCGAGAGCGAAAGAGGGATTTGGGAGACTAAAGCCTAGGATTCCAATGTATAACAACTACACACCACTAAACACGTCCTTGGAGAATATCTACCTATCAACTTGCAATACCATGCAATACAGAAAACCGCCCCCAAGGTGTCAACAGAGAAGTAGAAGTAGACTAGGAAATATTGTCGATTTCACGAGTGTTATGGGCACAATACACATGAATGCATGCAACTTCAGGATGTTATAAAAAAGCTAATTCGGGAATGGAAATTGCAACAATTTATGAAAACCCCACAGGATGGCGGACATGGAACATCTAAATCCAATCGAGGTCATGCTCCATGTAGGGCTAAGGATCCTGCATGGACCGGTGGAAGACTAGTGATAATTATGATAGTCGGAGGACCGCACCCGACGAATAGGAGTTGGCAAGAGATGAAGCGCTATGCTAGCACGATTAGGGATGTAGATTTTGAATGCTATTCGAATACAGAAGATGGAGCTTCGACAAAGTAGCAACGCACAATGGCAAATGATATCATATTTAGGAATAGGGATAAAGACAAGGTGGAGGCTCCAACTATTGACCCAATGATCATTTTGGCTATGATTGGTCCTGCATTGGTGAGAAGGATTTTCATTGACTGTGGAAGTTTAGTGAATAGAATCTTCAAAAGGGCATATGATTAGATGAGGATGGAAGCCAAAGATTTAAAACCATCTAAAGCTCGTATTCATGGTTTTAATGGTATTATGACAGAGGATGTTGGATATGTGGAATTACCTGTTGAATTGGGAGAAGATGAACGAAGGAGAGCGCAAATCTTACCGTTTATTTTCTTGAAGTTGACTCTCCGTACAATTTTTTTATGGGCCGACCAACCCTAGCTGAATTTCAAGCAGCTCGTGCACCATGGTGTTTAACTTTGTAGTTTCCGACAGATAATGGTGTATGAGCTGTTCATAGTGATCAGGGGACTGGACGTGCCTATTATATAGCTGAGTTAACAAAAGCACGGTGCAAAGAAAAAGGAAAGGGTATGGACAAGACTGTCCGCATCCAAATTACCTAAGATTGACAACAAGCGCCTAAGCAAAGGCACCACAATCGGTTCTAAAGAGATATAGGTCTGAGAGATGACGAAGAGGATCCTAAAGAGACCAAGGCTGCACCGGCTGAGCTGACGATTGATATCATTGTCAACCATGATGACCCATCACGAGTCCTGAAGATTAGATCACAGCTTCGCTCCTCGGTGATAAAAGAACTCGCTGGTTTTCTCCGTACAAATCTAGATGTATTCGTTTGGATTCACTCCGACATGTGTGGAATCTTGCCTGCCATCGTGTGCCATGCATTGAATATTAACCAGAAGTATGTTTCGGTGAAGCAAAAAACACGCCGCATGGATCCGGAGAAATCTGACGCTCTCAAAGAGGAGGTGGATAAACTAATAATCAGTGGGTTTATCCACGACGCTCTCTACCCTAAATGGGTAGATAATCCTATACTTGTGAAGAAGGCGAATGGGAAATGGAGAACATGCATTGATTATTCAAATTTGAACAAAGCGTGTCTAAAAGACAGCTTTCCCCTTCCAAGGATTCACTAGCTGGTTGATTCAACCATAGGACACGAATTACTATCATTTATGGATACGTACTCAAGATATAGCCAAATCCCGATGCATATCGTCGATCAGGAGCACACCAGTTTTATTACGGATGTTGGTTTATACCATTACATAGTAATGCCATTTGGATTGAAGAATGCCGAAGCAACTTATCAATGGTTAGTTAACAGGATGTTTAAAGATCATATTGCAAAATTAATGGAAATGAATATGGATGATATGCTCGTGAAATCACGATGATCAAGCGACCACATTAGGGACTTAGCAGAAATGTTTGACATGCTCTGATATTACAAGATGAAATTCAATCCTTTGAAATGTTCATTTGGTGTTGCACCAGGAAAATCTTAGGTTTTATTGTCAGTGCTCATGGAATGGAAGCTAATCACGAGAAGATTCAGGCTATCTGTGATATCCAAGTGCCAAGAATTATTAAATAAGTGTAGAGTCTGAATGGGAAGGTTGCTGCCTTAAGTCAATTTATCTCCAAAGCTATCGACAAATGTATTCCTTTCTTTGATTTGATTAGGAAAGGAAAAAAAACTTCGAACTGGTGTAGGACTGTAAAGACGCATTCCAAGCTCTGGTGAATCATTTGGAGAGACCTCCTATCTTGTCGAAGCCAATAGATCATGGGCAATTGTACATTTATTTAGTTGTATCAACATACGCTATAAGTGCCGCTTTGATTTGTGAGGAGAATCGGGTCCAGAGACTGGTGTATTACATCGGTAAACGATTAATTGAAGCAGAAAGGAACTATCCGAAAATATAGAAATTGGCGTATGGCTGACTCATTGCTTCATGGAAGCTTCGTCCATACTTCTAGGCACATCCGATCACTATTTAAAACGACTAGCCATTGCAACAGGTCCAACATCGACCTGAGACGTCTGGAAGGTTACTCAAATGGAACATTGAGCTCAGCCGATTCGACATTACTTATCTCCCTATAAGAGTTATCCAGTGTCAGACGTTGGCGGACTTTATAGCAGATTTTACCGTGCAAGATGATTTTCCATAAGGTAGCGATATCCCTACTATACGATGGAAATTGTATACTGGTGGAGCATCTAATGATCATTGTTCTTGAGTTGAGATTGCGCTTGTAACCTTTGAAACAAGTCAATTTGTTATGCTTTGAACCTTGATTTCCTAGCAACAAACAACGACGCTGAGTATGAAGCACTACAACAAAACAGTCTTTTTACAACGGGCAATGCCCGTTGTAATATGGTTTTCGCAACGGGCATGTGCTCGTTGTAATAGGCCTCGTTGTAATAGATCCACCATATTTTACAATGGGCAAAGCACGTTGTAAAAACCATGTGCAGTATACCTTTTTACAACGGGTTATGACCGTTGTAATAGACTACAATACAACGGCCATAACCCGTTGCAATAGACTAACCATACTAGTTGCATAACCTGTTTCACAACATGCATTGACCATTGTAAAAAGCATATTTAACAACTTGTGTTGCCCATTGCAATATACTATAATACAACGGCCATAACTTGCAATAGACTAACCATACTAATTGATGGCATCCATGCAATACATCTATACTAATACTAAATATTGTCGTAAAATAATTAAAATCACATACGAAAAGTTAGATAAGTTTACATATCTCAAACAAACTTTTCATTTCATCACTTTCTATTTACATTCACAGTTTACAAGTTTGTTCACATCATTGTTTACATTTGAATTCACTGTTTACATTTACAGTGCTTTGCATTTCAATTTCCCTTCTCTCTATCTATACCAATACCTGCACATACATATCTCATTGCTACATTGCTCTGTGCATTTTAAAACCTCTTCCATCTCATCACCTGACAGTGCTCTTCAACACATATTCATCTCTGCCTTTCAGCTTCACACACCACTTCAACATCTTCAAATAATCCCCTTCACCTCTGCATTCCACTTTCATGCTACAACATCACTTCATTCTCACTGCTACATTCCCATACTCATCATTAACTCATACAACACCACTTCTGCTGCTACCCATCACTTCTGTCTGCACGCTCTAACAACCAACCCATTTCAACCTATCGTTGTACACTGCATACATAACCCTATATCATGCTGTCAACCTACACTTCTTAAACCAAAACTATCACCTCACTGCAGCCCCTTCCTACTTACAAACATCACCAGTAACCTTACACATATACCACCCCTCTGCCTATACACTGCACCCATGTCATAAAGTCAACTATATCCACTGCCATCCCCTACTAGCGCATCTCCTTAACTCACCATCAGTCTTCCATCAGACATCATAATCACATCACTACCTAAACTCAAAACAGTTCATTCCCACTTCCACCACCGACTTGCTTTCAACCATCACACTCCAACCTCAGACCATCACCATTCCCTGAAACATCCACAGTCATCACATACACTCATCCCTGCTCCATTACCACTCATAGAACTGCTGCACACCAGACAATTACCTGCCACAACACAAACTTCATCAGCTTGCTTGCCGTTCCATACCTTTCTATTGCTATCACACACTATCTATTTCCTTACTGTCACCAGTTGCACATCAGTAACCACCTACCTGCACATCAGTAATGAACAAAGTCAATACTATTAATTTTAGAGGATGAAACAAGAAGAATTTTGAAACATTTCATGGAAAAAATAAGTATTATAATTTGACGACTTTCATGGAGTCCTTTAATTGCTCTGACCATTTAGTATGCCATGCACTCGCATTTGCCCCACTAATGTTGTTTTTGTCCAATTAATTGCATGCATTAACAGATTAATGAAAATTTATAACAATGCAGTAAATTGCAAATATTATGTAATGGTCGTTTATGTTACAAAAGACTCATAGCCAGTAAAACCGACTCTCAATTTCATAAAACACCTACTTCAACTATATTGGTCAGAATGACCTGTACGGTGCACTTGCTTCAAATTTCACTCGATTTCCAAATTCCACATATGTTGGTAACACTCACATCCAAATTCAATAGTAGGCTCGCTCAACCATTAATATCAAAAATTCTCAATTTCCAAATTCCACATATGTTGGTAAAACTTGGCCAAAAACCCACTATATTAAAATGGTTAAAGGAAGGCGGCTGCTTCATGAACATGAATGTTTGAGCACAATCTGACGTGAACATGAATGTTTGAGAAAATTATGATATCTCTTTGAGACTGGGTTACCTTTATATTGAAAACCTGTCTTAATACTATAGTACTATAACATCTTAAATGTTCAGCTATTTACTAATCATTCACTCCAATGCGAAATATTCAAAAGCTACCAACTTGCTAAAAAGAATTGTGCATGTAGCATCTAGAACCTTATAATGAATTGATTGCTAATTTATTCAATATGGAAGAATTTTCATCACCTTGGGACGCGTATAGCCTTGATCAAGGTAGTCGTCGTTAAGAATCATCTTATCCTCATCGTCATCAACCTTAGCGAGTTTTGCATTGTTCTTGCTCACAATGTTTATTGTTTTAAAAATATGATTTAATTGCAGGAAAATATAAACTACAATTAGATTAATTTAGATATATCAGTGATATAAACTTTGGCAACAATTGTGATTAAAACTGAAATCGAATTAAGTATAGAGTAGGCATACAACATGCATAAGGTATGCATCCATGATGGCTGAATCTTCTTCATCTTTAAGATAAAAGGGCTTGTTGTTGCAATGCATCATATCACGATAACTATCACTTGCAAGTTAAAAAATAAAATATAAACATACATCTAATAAGAGTATTCATTAATCGCTAATGACCACTACTGTAGTGTTAAGGTTTTAATTTGTTGATCTACAAAACATAGGACTGAATCCCATTCGCACCATTAATCAATTAATCATGTTAAAAAAATGATCATCAATGTTTTATATCTAGATTTAACGAAGAGTTAAATCAAATATGCTCCATTGAAATCGGTAACAGTAGAAAAAACATCAACCAAAACATAAAATATGGGAATAGATTTTGACTGGAATAAAGTAATTTACAATAATCATAGCAATATAATCAATCTGCAATAAGGAGAACATGATATTAATTATTTAAAATAAAAAATGTCAATGCTTACAAAATGAAAAAAATAATCTCAGATGAGGATTCATATCTGCAAATCCAGAAGCCTTGTGGATGTTTACCCCATGCTTGTAGAGTTTCGACTTGATTCCATATACTGAGTCACTGCCATGTTCCTATGTAGGAGAAAAGAATTGGTCATAAAGAGTTTATGATTAGAAATATCCAACTGTAATAAAGTGATGTTGGTACAATATTTTATGCACTAAAAGTAATGTGATAATATGTCCAAATAACAATCTTAGGTAAATTAATCATTATAAATTAAGTGAGTTAAAATTTGAAATGGATATTTAAATTATCCTAAGCAAATGTCGTTCCTTGCTCCTATGTATGCTAAGTGAAACAAAGATAACAATGCAACTACTTCCATGAAATTGTGATTATAAAATAACATTAACAAAACATCGCCTGTTCCTACCCACTTTGACTTCTTGGAGGCAATTTCAGGCAACTCCCACTTGTATTTCCACTTGGATTGATCCAACTTTTTAACTTCATCATTCGTTATGACGCGCTTCACATGGCAATGGAAAGAGCTGCATGAAATAAATTTAATACGAAAAATCTTAATGCTACTTCAGTTCATAACATACATGATACAACAAGTGCAGTTTATGCATGTTGATAAAATTGTCAACATTTATTTCTCTTAAATGAGTAGCTAAATTTAACCATAAAAAAGAAGGTTAGGAGAGAGCTCAGCATTTCTGAGCATTACAACAGACAGGATCTTTACACTCTCAGCAACCAGTAATTTGAATTGACGGACATGTTATATGCAGTTATCAACCATATTCTGTATACAATGGATGATTCTATTTAACAGTTATCAATCAACAGATGCTGAATTATGGTCTTGCTGTAAAAGGATATTGTAATATCCCGGAATTTCAGGGAATTTAAAATGTGATAATCTCTTAATTAAATCATTTAAAAATTGATAATATTGTTATCTTCAAATATAAATAACCAAAATAAAATTTATGTGATGTTTTTAAATTTAGAGATAAATTGATTTTAAATGGAATAATTATTTAATTTGTGTTATTTTATAAATTTGATTTTGATAAGAATTAACATTTCAGTTTAATAAGTGTTGTTTAAATGTATGTTTATTTAAAAGTTAAATTTAAAATCAGAATTTAATTTTTAAAATTTAATAGTGTGTGTTTAATTTAATATAGATATATTTGATTTGAAATTGAAGTTTAAATTGGATTTGGATTTAAAATTTGAAACTTTGAATTGAAATTTGAAATTTAAAAAGAATTTTTATCTTGAAATAATTTTGTGTATAAAAGGATTTATGAATAAAAGTTTTTATTTTAAAAATAAAATTTGTTTTATATTAATTTAAAATAAAAGAATTTTATTTATATAAATTTAGAAAATATTTATTTAGTAGAAAATAAATACAAAAACATTTAAATTAGCATTTAAAATGGATCAAATAATTTTATATTATTTTATTAAGAATCTAATTAGTTTTTATTTGATTTTCTTTTAAAAGCTTTATTATATAAAACATGAAAAAGGCATTTATAAATTTATAAAAGCATATACATATTAGTAAATTTAATAATAAAGGCTTTTAAAATCATTTAAAAATAATTTAAAAATAAGAAAGGACATGTGTTAAATTTTAGAGCTTATTGATTAACATGTGTAAATAGATTAGGATTAGTAATGACAAATGTAAGAAAATTTAAACAAGCGTCCCTCTTTGTTATTTTTTTATTTTTTATTTTAATAAACCATAAATTTTATAAACTCCCATTCTTTCCTTCTTCATATTTCTTTTCCTTCAAACGAAGCAAGAAATCCATGGCCATAACCTGAAAATCATTTCTTCAAAATGTTGTAAACCTTTCTCAAAACAAAACTTGTTTAAATCAGAAATATTTTTAAAAAACCTGAAATCACATTCTCAAAAATCAAAACCTGTAGTAAATCTTCAACCCAAATCCTCAAAAAGAAACCAAACCCTGTAATGTTTTTTTTATCAAGCCTAACATGTGTATCTTCAACCTGAAATTTCATTCCTTAACAAAAACCATTTTCAAAGAAAGATCAAAACATCAGGTTTGAAACCATGTAACCTGTTTTGATCGAGCATTTATCAAGGCCTGTAGCATGTTTCAAAACTGCAAACCTGGAATGTAGTTGAATCTGCATGCCTGTGAATCAAGTTTCAAGTGTAAATGCAACCTGGAAACAACCCATTTTCAAAAGTCTTGATCATCATCATGATTCCAGTTTTAAAGCAATCCAGTACCAAGCAACATAAGCTTTCAGAAGTCATCAACATCAGTAATATTCAAAGCTTTCAGGAATCAAGCTACAACAGTTTTCAAATTTAAAAAAAAGGGGCTCAGTTCAATCCAGTTTCTGAAACTCTATGCAAATTCGAAAGGTGAGTAAACATCTAATTTTTTTTAAAATTTAAGTAGGTTAATATTGTTGCTTAAGTGATTGCTGAGATAATGATTACTGCATGTGTTGTGAGTTGTATATAAATCTGTATGTATGGTTGTATTTGAATCTGCATGCCTGAAGTTTGTGTTCCCCTGTTCATTCCTGATTACAGAGTTTTAGAAATAAACAAAAATTCAAATTTCCCTTATAAACACTTTGCAGCTTTGGGTTTGCAAATATATTAGTCAAGTTTTAAACTAATCTAGATTTTGAAAATATGTTTAAGTAAATTAAGTTTAGAATTTTCCTGTAAACAAGAAGAATGCGGTGAAAACTTATATAATGTAATAAATAAAATGCTGAATTATATTGACTCATGTATATGTATTGAATCATCATTGAAGATTATGATTTTTTAAAACAAAAATCCAAATTTTAAGTGATGAAATGGATGTGAATTTAGAAAATATCTGGCATATGGTTCTTGAGCATTTTCTATTGGTCAGAGGATTTTGAGTGGTTGAGTTTTCATCTAAAGCAAGGTGGACGATCAGGTTGTTGGCAAAAATGAAGGTCGAGGCGATTGTGCACTGTGGCGTCGTCAGTTGTCGGGTCAAGTTTTTAAACCTAGCTTTTGTTGAAGTTGGGTTTGGGGTTGTCGCATCTTCTTTGACTATGCGAGCTGCATTGAACTTTGGTGAATGGAAGCGTGGAGGCAAGGCATGGTACGACCAGAATTGTAACGACTCCGGTGATCGGAATCGAGGAGTCAAGGAGATTTGCTGAAGGTAGTATTTGGGTTCAGGTCCATCAGAATGCTCGATTTCAATTCGAGGCGCGTGCGAGGATTTGGGTGGTCGTTTTGGGTTGTAGTGATGAGGAGTGACGTGCCGAAGGATGTGGCGATGGACAGAGTAGCCTCAGGTGGTGGTGCATGTGCACGTGATGGTGGGTGCATGTCAGAAGGGTTTGGCTGTGAAGTCTCGAAGTTGAGTTTGAGTTTTGGGGTGGGAAGCTCGAGTTCATTCTCGAGTATGTTGGAACGGTTTGCCTGTAAATTTTGTAAACTTGAATTTAATCAAAAAATAAGAGGGAAGAAGTGAAACCCGGGTATGACCCAAGTAAGCTTTGGGTTCGACCCGAAGCAGGAGCTTAAAAACAGTTTAAAGATTTTAAAGGTTTTAGAAACTTGTTTTTTTGAAATTTAGTAATTCAAATTGGTTTAAAACTTTTATATAAATTACTTGATGTTTTAATAAATGTTTTCTTAAACATATTTTAAGAAGTTTTAAAGTTTGTTAAATTTAAACTTTGTTAAGAAATTTTAAAGTGATTTTAAAATCGAGTTTTGAAAGCAAATTTCAAAAATTTATATAAAAGACAAGTTTTAAATTAAAATTAAAATTAGTCTTTAAACTATAAATTGATAAATGTTTTAAGTTATTTAAAGTTGTGTTTTGATGACTTTAATTTATCAAGTTAAATGATTGTTTATTTTTAAAACTTAATTAATAATTTAATTAAGTAAAGATAGCTATAAAGGTAATGATGTAAATATGTTAAGGGTAATTAAAGCATTTATAAGATAATGTTTTATCTTAATTAAGGTTTTAATATCTTAATTTTGATTAAGTTAATTTTAAGAATTAAGTTTAATTAATTAGTTTAATTATAAAGGAGTGATTAAGAAATTAATTGAGGAAAATAATTTACTTGATTAATAAATGGTTAAGGATTAAAAGTTAATTATTTAAGATTAATTAAATTGTAATTAAAAAGATCATTAACTAGATTATTAATTAATGATTAGGGATTGATTAATCAAGTAATTAAGTGTAATTAAACTTAATTAATCTAGTGATTAAGATTGACTAATTAAATAATTAATGAGTAGTTAATTAAGTAAATAAAGTTTACTTAATTAGTTATTAAGAAGTACTTAATTTGTAATTAAGTTTTATTAATTAATAATTAAGATTTTATTAATTAATAACTAAAGGATAATTAATCCGTAATTAAGCATTAATTAAGAAGTTGTTAAGTGGTAATTTCTTGATTAATTAAATGTGATTAAGGATTAATCAAATGGTAATTAAGGATTAATTATCTGTTAATTAAGGATGGGTTAACAGTTAATTAAGGATTAATTAAATGGTTAATCAACTGGCAATTAAGGAGTAATTAATCTGTAATTAAGTTCTTAATTAATAATTGATAATTAGGTTTATTAATTAATAATTAAGAGATAATTAATTAGTTAATTAATGGTTAATTAATTAATTATAAAAAATAATTATGGATTAATTAAATTGCATTAAGAGATATTGATTAATAATTAAGGTTATTAATCGATAATTGATGGTTAAGTAATCAGTTAATTAAAGGTTAATTAATTGATTATGAAAGTAATTAAGGATTTATTACTTTGTATTAAAGGAGATTAATTAACAATTGAGATTTATTAATTGATAATTAAAGGATAATTAATCTGGATTAGGGATTGATTAATTGATCAATTGAGTTAATCAAGAAGGGATTAATTAATTAAGGTTAGTAATTAATTAATGATTGCATAAGCAGGATTAAGGGATTGATTCTTAAGGGATTAATTCAATTTAAGTAATTAAATTAATTACGATATGAATTGATAATGTTTGCTTATGGATGATTGTTTGTTGAATGTCTTAATTGGATGATATCTATTGGATTGATATCTATTGATGATATGTTGTGACATTCTGTGATATGATATTGGTTATATCAATGATAAATGTGTGATATTTATCTGTGTTAATGCTGTGTGAATTCAAATCATTTAATTAAATTGAAATGAATTGAATTGTTTACATCTTTAAACAACTTGGCCTTTAAGACACGTTTGGTTCAATGAGACCGGGATTGGGTATCAAATTTGATTATCCGAAAACCACATCGATCCAAGTTAAAGGTTAGGTCGTTAATTCAAGTGAAGATCGGGTTGAAGACTCGAAGTGTAAGAACTATCCGTCGTTAAAACCTATGAGGGTGATTCCAATACGAGTATAACAGAGATGGTGCTTTCAGGTTCGAGATGGAGATTTCAGAGTGCAAGGGTTATTGTCGTTAACTCTGAGGGTGATTCCAAAATGAGTGTAACGAGATAATGCCTTCGGTTTCGTTCGAACCCGGATGAACTTGTATGGATTGAATGCTTTCCGAACATCGTCAGGTGGACGATGAGCATTCTAAGATAGATGTGTTCTATAAAGGTAATCGCAGCCTCAAGCCTCATCAACCGGAAATGGCTAAAACAAGGGAGGTGCAACAAGGCTAAGTGGGTCATGCTCAAGTAGGATGAGATTTACCCCTATCTAGGTGTCCCTTTTAATCCGGCTGTGTTGGCAATTGCTAGCTAGAATCGCTGGGGTTGTCTTGTTCGGAACTGTTTAGTAAGGAATGGTTCCGGCTTTGTGTTGTAGGGGATTGGGAATGATCCTATGTACGGTGATCTAGGCCACGTATTGTGACGGGCAGTACCCCTGTAGCCCTGCCATTGATGGAAACCCATTCTTCCTACGTGCCCTTACGGTTTTGATTGTATTACCCACTTTTGTGGCTAGTAGCTGGAATTTAATGAATGTAACAATTTCGGCTATTTCTTATTTACTTGAAAACCCTAAACACTATTATAATATCATTGGATTTCCTATTAAATATTTTGGTTAGCGTAAGGTAAAAACTTACCCATGTTTATGTGTAGGGAGTCTTACGTGATGCCTTTTGTTTTCAAATGATTTTTAAAGTTAAGCAACTTTAACCCATTTACTCACACCAGACCCATGTCTGACCTAGAGTTTATTCTGTTTTCTTAAACGCTTGGGTACTCAAATTTTTACGAGTACCCAAGGGATTCAGGTCTGCTTTGACAAATACTGGAGGAGTTATGGAGCAGGAGGCTTTAGCGTTTGTAGTTATCCGTTGTGATGTATCTCTATAATGTATGTGTTATATTTGAGTTGTAGAATAGACAGACTTTTATAACTGTCTATCTTGTGTTGTTGTATCTGTATAACTCTGTTATGTAAATGACTATGTAATAGTTATGTTATATATTATATTTTTTTTGTTCCACTGTGAGATTCTAATATTGTTGAGTTCTTTCCTTCTATCTATTCTATTTCTACCTCTTTCTTTCTTAAAGATGATGCGTCTTTCTGTGGAAAGAAAGGTGGGTCGTCACACGTGGTATCAGAGCCAGGTTGAGATAATACCTAGGCTCTGGAGTGGTGTCTATCTTGAGAGCGCGTATTTGTAATTTTTATATAACTATATACTTATATAAATTTGTTGGGTATCTGTTCGGATTTCCAACATGAGTTCTAAAGGAGTTTCGTCTCTCTTTGTTTGCTTAGCCCTTCTACCTTTGTATCAAGCCCTATAGATGGATAACCAAGATAGGTCAAATTTGTGGAGGCTTAAGATTTTCTTATCTCCCCATTAGTTTTTCTAGAGACCTTTTATTTGCAAAGGGTTTTTGATCTTGTTTGGATTTGGATTGATTGGATGGTATTGGACTATTTTGATGGAGAAGCAAGGATTGTATCTTTGGAGGTTGAGTGGGGAAGAATCACAAAAGTGACTTGCGATGATGCCAGAGTTCTTTTTGAGTCATCTTCTGCATGGAGTGAGGCATCTCTAGAAGGTGTGGAGTCCATCGAGGTGGTCAGTATTTTTCCGGATGTTCCGAGGGAGCGAAGGTTTTCCTCATCGGGAGATATAGATTTAGATCGTCTTTAGTTTCGGAAGCAGTGCCTGTTGTTCAGCCTAGTTTTTCCCAGTTGGAGTTCAGCTGTAGTCTTTGTGGCCTAGACTGATAAGTCTTTTGATATTCTGTGTGGATTTGATGAATCGAGCTTTTGGGATGTGTGGTATAAGTTGTTCTCGTGTTCATCAATATTTTTCTTGTCTACTCCAAGTCTGAAGAGGAGAGAAAGTGGCATTTGGAATTGGGATTAGAGGCTTTGATGAAGCATTTTGTTTTGGTGATGGTATTTCTGTAGATCATCCTGGATAGCTACTATTCAGGAGTAGAAGCAACCGAAGTTTTCTAGTGTGGCAGAGTTCTATAGGAAGTATTAGTGGACCCGAGTATGAAGAGATTTTCTCAGATTTGAAGGCAAGGCTGACTAGTGTGCCTGTTCTAGCTATCTCTGATGGCAAGAATAAGGTGGAGATCTGCTCGGACGTTTGTGTGTGTCTGAGATGGAGGAAGTGAGTCAATGATGGTCAGTGTTCCAGTTTTGAGATGGTTGGTCAAGGGAACATTGAGGATCATTGAAAAGGATTTGTGTTCTGAATTCTTGGATTTTAAAGCAAGAAGTTTTGGCAGGGAGTCATCGCTCCAGGGTGTGTCCAACCCAGGGTGTTCCGAGATATGAATATGAAGAGAATCTTCTGGTGGCCAAGCACGAAGTAGGATGTAGCTGCTTTCATCTTTGGATGTGCGATCTGTCAGCAAGTGTTGGTGATCAGCAGAGGACCGACTGTTTGTTACCACTCTTGGAAGTTCCAGTTGGAAGTGATTTCTTTGGATTTCATCGATAGTTTGCCAAGGGCCAAAGAGGGAATTAAAGGAATATGGGTGATTGTGAATTGGTTAACCAAGAACGCCTATTTTATTCTGGTTAAGGCAATCTGTTCTATAGCATCTTTGGCTGAGTTTTCTTGAGAGTTTGTCTGACTACTTGGTATTTCAGTTAGCATGGTTAGCAATTGTGATCTTATCTTCTCCAGCTAGTTTTGGAAGGCTTTGTGATCAGCTTTGGGTTTGAGATTAATTTTGGGTACAGCCTATCATTCCCAGACCAACGGAAAGGCTGAACCAAATTTTAGAGATTTAAGAGAGATTGTGTTTTGGATTTTTGTGGATGTTAGGAGGATCATCTGCATTTATTGGAATTCTTATATAGTTATCAGGCGAGTATCTGGATGCCATCCTGTGAAGCTTTGTTTAGAAGACCTTGTAGATTTCCATTCTATTGGGAAGAATCGGAAGACTGTCTGGTTCTTGGTCCAGTTTTGGTCTGTAAGGTATCTGCGATGGTGGAGCTTATCAGGAGAAGATTAGTGTTGTAGTCTTCAGGATTGAATTGCCAGTTTGGATGGCTGGAATTCACATTATTTTTCACGTATCTCATCTGAGGAAATACGTTAACGATCTATCTTTTGTTGTGGAGTTAGGATTTCAGAGTTTGTCTTGGGAAACTCAGAATAGTTTTAGGAAAACTTATCTGGATCTATGTCCGGATAGCTAGGATTGTTTGGTTGAATGAATTGTTTGTTTAAATAAACTGTTTGTTTGGATGAATTGTTGTTGGTTGATAGGAATGGTTAAAATGAAATAAAAGACTTTGGATTATCTTTATTTTAAATTTCGAGGACGAAATTCTTTTAAGGGGGGAGGAATGTAATATCCCAGAATTTCGAGGAATTTAAAATGTGATAATCTCTTAATTAAATCATTTAAAAATTGATAAAATTGTATCTTCAAATATAAAAAACCAAAATAAAATTTATGTGATGTTTTTACATTTAGAGATAAATTGATTTTAAATGGAATAATTATTCAATTTGTGTTATTTTTAATTTGATTTTGATAAGAATTAACATTTCAATTTAATAAGTGTTGTTTAAATGTATGTTTATTTAAAAATTAACTTTAGAATTAGAATTTAATTTTTCTAAATTTAATAGTGCGTGTTTAATTTAATATAGATATATTTGATTTGAAATTGAAGTTTAAATTGGATTTTGATTTAAAATTTGAAACTTTGAATTGAAATTTGAAATTTAAAAAGAATTTATATCTTGAAATAAATTTCTATATAAAAGGATTTATGAATAAAAGTTTTTATTTTAAAAATAAAATTTGTTTTATATTAATTTAAAACAAAAGAATTTTATTTATATAAATTTAGAAAATATTTATGTAGTAGTAAATAAATACAAAAACATTTAAATTAGCATTTAAAATGGATCAAATAATTTTATATTATTTTATTAAGAATCTAATTAGTTTTTATTTGATTTTCTTTTAAAAGTCTTATTTCTATCAAATAAGAAAAAGGCATTTATAAATTTATAAATGCATATACATATTAGGAAATTTAATAATAAAGGCTTTTAAAATCATTTAAAAATAAGAAAGGACATGTGTTAAATTTTAGAGCTTATTGATTAATATGTGTAAATAGATTAGGATTAGTAATGACAAATGTAAGAAAATTTAAACAAGTGTCCCTCTTTGTTATTTTTTTTAATTTTAATAAACCATAAATTTTATAAACTCCCATTCTTTCCTTCTTCATATTTCTTTTCCTTCAAACCAAGCAATAAATCCATGGCCATAACCTGAAAATCATTTCTTCAAAATCTTGTAAACCTTCCTCAAAACAAAACTTGTTTAAATCAGAAATATTTCCAAAAAAAACCTGAAAGCACATTCTCAAAAATCAAAACCTATAGTAAATCTTCAACCCAAATCCTCAAAAAGAAACCAAACCCTGTAATGTTTTTTTATCAAGCCTGACATGTGTATCTTCAACCTGAAATTTCATTCCTCAACAAAAATCATTTTCAAAGAAAGATCAAAACATCAGATTTGAAACCATGTAACCTGTTTTGATCAAGCATTTATCAAGGCCTGTAGCATGTTTCAAAACTGCAAACCTGGAATGTAGTTGAATCTACATGCATGTGAATCAAGTTTCAAGTGTAAATGCAACCTGGAAACAACCCATTTTCAAAAGTCTTGATCATCATCATGATTCCAGTTCTAAAGCAATCCAGTACCAAGCAACATAAGCTTTCAGAAGTCATCAACAACAGTAATATTCAAAGCTTTCAGGAATCAAGCTACAACAGTTTTCAAATTTAAAAAAAAAGGGCTCAGTTCAATCCAGTTTCTGAAACTCTGTGCAAATTTAAACAAGTTTAGAATTTTCCTGGTAATAAGAAGAATGTAGTGAAAACTTATATAATGTAATAAATATAATGTTGAATTATATTGATTCATGTATATGTATTGAATCATCATTGAAGATTATGATTTTTTAAAACAAAAATCCAAATTTTTAGTGATGAAATGGATGTGAATTTGGGAAATATCTGGAATATGGTTCTTGAGCATTTTCTGTTGGTCAGAGGATTTTGAGTGGTTGAGTTTTCGTCTGAAATAAGGTGGACGATCAGGTTGTTGGGCAAGAATGAAGGTCGAGGCGATTGTGCACTGTGGCGTCGTTAGTGGTCGGGTTAAGTTTTTAACCCTAGCGTGGGGACAAGGCATGGTACGACCGTAATTGTAACGACTCCGGTGAGCGGAATCGAGGAGTCAAGGAGATTTGCTGAAGGTAGTATTTGGGTTCAGGTCCATTAGAATGCTCGATTTCAATTCGAGGCGCGTGCGAGCATTTGGGTGGTCGTTTTGGGTTGTAGTGATGAGGAGTGACGTGTCGAAGGACGTGGCGATGGACAGAGTAGCCTCAAGTGGTGGTGCATGTGCACGTGATGGTGGGTGCGTATCAAAAGGGTTTGGCTGTGAAGTCGAGTTCGAGTTTTGGGGTGGGAAGCTCGAGTTCATACTCGAGTATGTTGGAATGGTTTGCCTGTAAATTTTGTAAACTTGAATTTAATCAAAAAAAGAGAGGGAAGAAGTGAAACTCGGGTATGACCCGAGTAAGCTTCGGGTTCGACCCGAAGCAGGAGCTTAAAAGATGTTTAAAGATTTTAAAGGTTTTAAAAACTTGTTTTTTTGAAATTTTAAATTTTAAATTGGTTTAAAACTTTTATATAAATTACTTGATGTTTTAATAAATGTTTTCTTAAACATATTTTAAGAAGTTTTGAAGTTTGTTAAATTTAAACTTTGTTAAGAAATTTTAAAGTGATTTTAAAATCGAGTTTTGAAAGCAAATTTCAAAAGTTTATATAAAAGACAAGTTTAAAATTCAAATTGAAATTAGCCTTTAAACTATAAACTGATAAATGTTTTAAGTTATTTAAAGTTGTGTTTTGATAACTTTAATTTATCAAGTTAAATGATTGTTCATTTTTAAAACTTAATTAATAATTTAATTAAGTAAAGATAGCTATAAAGGTAATGATGTAAATATGTTAAGGGTAATTAAAGCATTTATAAGATAATGTTTTATCTTAATCAAGGTTTTAATATCTTAATTTTGACTATGTTAATTTTAAGAATTAAGTTTAATTAATTAGTTTAATTATAAAGGAGTGATTAAGAAATTAATTAAGGAAAATAATTTACTTGATTAATAAATGGTTAAGGATTAAAAGTTAATTTTTTAAGATTAATTAAATTGTAATTAAAAAGATCATTAACTAAATTATTAATTAATGATTAGGGATTCATTAATCAAGTAATTAAGTGTAATTAATCTTAATTAATCTAGTGATTAAGATTGACTAATTAAATAATTAATGAGTAGTTAATTAAGTAAATAAAGTTTACTTAATTAGTAATTAAGAAGTACTAATTTGTAATCAAGTTTTATTAATTAATAATTAAGATTTTATTAATTAATAACTAAAGGATAATTAATCCGTAATTAAGGATTAATTAACAAGTTTTTAAGTGGTAATTACTTGATTAATCAAATGTGATTAAGGATTAATCAAATGGTAATTAAGGATTGATTATTTGTAAATTAAGGATGGGTTAACAGTTAATTAAGGATTAATTAAATGGTTAATCAACTGGTAATTAAGGAGTAATTAATCTGTAATTAAGTTCTTAATTAATAATTGATAATTAGGTTTATTAATTACTAATTAAGAGATAATTAATTAGTTAATTAATGGTTATTTAATTGATTAGTTAATTATTGTAAAAAGTAATTATGGATTAATTAAATTGTATTAAGAGATATTGATTAATAATTACGGTTATTAATCGATAATTGATGGTTAATTAATCAGTTAATTAAAGGTTAATTAATTTATTATGAAAGTAATTAAGAATTTATTACTTTGTATTAAAGGAGATTAATTAATAATTGAGGTTTATTAATTGATAATTAAAGGATAATTAATCTAGATTAGGGATTGATTAATTGAGTTAATCAAGAAGGGATTAATTAATTAAGGTTAGTAATTAATTAATGATTGTATGAGAAGGATTAAGGGATTGATTCTTAAGGGATTAATTCAATTTAAGTAATTAAATTAATTACGATATGAATTGATAATGCTTGCTTATGGATGATTGTTTGTTGAATGTCTGAATTGGATGATATCTATTGGTTTGATATCTATTGATGATATGTTATGACATTCTGTGATATGATATTGGTTATATCAATGATAAATGTGTGGTATTTATCTGTGTTAGTGCTGTGTGAATTCAAAGCATTTAATTAAATTGAAATGAATTGAATTGTTTAAATCTTTAAACAAATTGGCTTTTAAGACACGTTTAGTTCGATGAGACCGGGATCGGGTATCAAATTTGATTATTCGAAAACCACATCGATCCAAGTTAAACGTTAGGTCGTGAATTCAAGTGAAGATCGGGTTGAAGACTCGAAGTGTAAGAACTATCTGTCGTTAAAAACTCCAAGGGTGATTCCAATACGAGTATAATGGAGATGGTGCTTTCAGGTTTGAAATGGAGATTTCAGAGTGCAAGGGTTATTGTCGTTAACTCTGAGAGTATTTCCAAAATGAATGTAACGAGATAATGCTTTAGGTTTCGTTCGAACCTGGAACGAGCTTGTATGGATTGAATGCTTTCAGAACATCGTCAGGTGGGCGATAAGCATTATAAGATAGATGTGTTCTATAAAGGTAATCGCAGCCTCAAGCCTCATCAATCGAGAATGGCTAAAACAGGGGAGGTGCAGCAAGGCTAAGTGGGTCATTCCCAAGTAGGACGAGATTTACCCCTGTCTAGATGTCCCTTTTTATTCGGTTGTGTAGGCGATTGCTAGCTAGAATCGTCGGGTTGTCTTGTTCGGAACTGCTCTGTAAGGAATGGTTCTGGCTTTGTGTTGCAGGGGATTGGGAGTGATCCTCGGTACGGTGATCTAGGCCACGTACTGTGACGGGCGATACCCCAGTAGCCCTGCCATTGATGGAAACACATTCTTCCTACGTGCCCTTACGGTTTTGATTTTATTACCCACTTTTGTGGCTAGTAGCTGGAATTTAATGAATGTAACAATTTCGGCTATTTCTTATTTACTTGAAAACCCTAGACACTATTATTATATTACCGGTTTTCCTATCAAATGTTTTGGTTAGCGTAAGGTAAAAACTTACCCATGTTTATGTGTGGGGAGTCTTACGTGATACCTTTTGTTTACAAATGATTTTTAAGGTTAAGCAACTTTAACCCATTTACTCACACCAGACCCATGTCTGACCCGGAGTTTATTTTGTTTTCTTAAACTCTTAGGTACTCAAATTTTTGCGAGTAGCCAAGGGATTCAGGTCTGCTTTGACGAATACTGGAAGAGTTATGGAGCAGGAGACTTCAGTATTTGTAGTTATATGGTGTTTTCCACTGTGATGTATCTCTGTGATGTATGTGTTATATTTGAGTTGT
Source organism: Allium cepa (assembly GCA_030765085.1). Lineage (NCBI taxonomy): Eukaryota > Viridiplantae > Streptophyta > Magnoliopsida > Asparagales > Amaryllidaceae > Allium > Allium cepa. Next base: position 519,292,684 of record CM060941.1, read on the forward strand.
AGAATAGACAGACTTTTATAACTGTCTATCTTGGGTTGTTATATCTGTATAACTCTATTATGTAAATGACTATGTAATAGTTATGTTATATATTATACTTTGTTTCGTTCCGTTGTGAGATTCTAATATTGTTGAGATCTTTCCTTCTATCTATTCTATTTCGACCTCTTTCTTTCTTAAAGATGATTCGTCTTTCTATGGAAAGAAAGGCGGGTCATCACAGATATCATTAAGGTTTGATGTATTTTGAAACATATCTAGCATAATACCTAGCAACAACAGAATAATATTAGAGGCTGGTACAAGCAAGTTAAAAATATTAACATATGCAATAACTCAATATATTAATGTGGATTTCAAACCAAAATCCATAGTGAGTGTTAGTCATCCACATCAAGAATTGGATTATGCTGTCCAAGACAGAAAGAAGAGTTTAGACGTCAAGGATGTCTCTAAAAACCAAAAGGAGCTCAAGCAGATATTAGACTGAGGTTTACAATTACTCCTCCATAAGACTGACATCAACTATTTTTCATATCAAATGACTACAAAAAAACCATTAAAAATCTAACCAATAAATTTTCAACTTTCAATAAACTAATTATTCAAACATGAATTTGTTAAATGTTAACATAAGATTAATAAGTAACAAATCTAACGTAATTAATAATATCAACGTATCTAACAATCGTTATAAATACAACATGTCCAATCTATATAAACATGGTCAATGAAATTGAAATAACTCGTAGATTTATTGAATGTTATACACATGAGAAAAAACGTCAAAAGCATCCAAAAGTACCCAAACAATAGATAAACAAAAACATTAAAACAGACACCTGAACAAACTCAAAGTTGCCAATCATGGAAATGGAAGCAATTGAATACCAACAAGAAAACAAAATACACTTATTCATAGCATACCTGACATGGTTCGAGGTCCTGACATGATCCCTATCGAGTTCTCGTATGTGGCCAATGCTAGGAAGCTTGTCGGGCTTGATAACGAATCGGGCTTGCATCCACGACTAGATCGCCAGCAACCTTCAATCCACCGGCCCAGCTGCTATCATGATATCGAATTAGGATTAGGAACCAATGACGTGAACCAATGAAAGGAACCTCCTAATCGCAAAACCGACGACGGGAGGCACGGCGAGTAGCATAGGATTTGAGAACTAGGATTGGGAATGCAAAACCTTTTTTTATTTTGTTTTGAGATTTTGCATTGGGATTGGGAATTTAGGGTTAAGTAAAAAGAGGGAAAACGGGAATTAGGGTTAAGTAAAAGAGGGAAAACGAGAATTTAGGTTTAACTGAAAATTGGATAAGCGGGGAAAGAAAATTAATAGAAATAGGGGCGGTAACAGAAAGAACATTACAACGGGCTAGTTTGGACCGTTGTAATAGGTATCTATAACAACGGGCTAGTTTGGACTGTTGTATTATGCACTGAAAACTGGCATCTAATACAACGAACTGGTAGAAACTGTTGTAATATGTACCTATTACAACGGGGTTTTTTGGACCGTTGTGAAAACGCTGTTGTAATAGAGTATTTTTGTTGTGGTGAAGCTTTGTTTGCTAGACTTAAACTTGCTAGAGAACACGGAGTCAAATGTCTTGAAATCTTTTGTGATTCGCAGTTGGTGGTGTATCAAGTTAGGGGAGACTATTACGCTAAGGGACAACGGCTTGCCCCATACCTTATCCAATTTTAGGAGTTGTTGACAGAATTTGAATACTATGACATTTCACATATTACATGCGATCAAAATAGAGAGGCTGATTTGTTGGCAAAGTTTGCTAGTACCAGTGATGCACAAAGATGGGCTAGGTCTCGGTCGAAGTGCTGAATACCAACAAGTATAAACATGATGGAGATAGACCAGACATTGGAAGCAAAATCTGAAAGGGAATTGTGGACGACTCTAATTAGAGACTATTTACTGCGTGAAGTCCTGCCTAATAAAAGAAATGAAAAGCGACAAGTCCTTTGCAAAGCCTCACAGTATATTATGCAAGAAGGGGTTATGCACAAGAAAGGTTTCTCAGTCCCTCTACTCCAGTGTATCGCTCATTATGAGATAAAGCATGTTCTAAAAGAAGTTTATGAAGGAGAATATGGCGATCACACTGGAGGGCGAACTCTAGCAAAGAAAATACTCTTTTACAGGTATTATTGGCCAACCGTAGATCATGACACCGTTGATTATGTAAGATGATGCGATAAATGCTAGATGTATGCAAAAGTCCTAAGAGCTCTGCCAATAGAAATCACGTATATGGTCAGCTCATGGATGTTCGCTATGTGGGGTATAGACATTATCGGCTCTTTACCGATCTCTAATGGTGGCGCAAAATACGCTATCGTTGCAGTTGATTACTTCACATAATGGGCCGAGGCAGAACTTTACCCACAATCACAACCAAGAAAGTAATCAACTTTATTGTCCGAAACATTATATGTTGCTTCGGTCTTCCACGGAATATTGTAACTGATAATGGGACTCAATTCGATTGTGCTGAATTTAATGACTTTTGTTGAAGCTTTTGTATTGAAAAGAGGTTTGCGGCGGTTGCCTGCCTGTAGGCAAATGGACATGTTAAAGCAGTAAATAAAATCATTAAGTCTACTCTAATGAAGTGTTTGGAGAAGGCTACGGGCAAGTGTGTGGATGAACTCCCTACAACACTTTAGGCTTATAGGACCACTCAAAAGTCCGCTATTCGCCATACTTAATTCACTCTTGCCTATGATTCTAAACCATTATTCCCGTTGAACTTGAAGTCCCTTCTCATCGATTCACTTACTACGATCCTATAACAAATATAGACCTCCTCTTGGAATCTCTGGACTTTATAGATGAGAAGTGCAAAGAAGCCGATCTTAGGATGGTTGCATACCAATACCGAGTTGCTCGGTATTAAAACACTAAAGTTCGACCAAGAACCTTCGAAATCGGCGTTTTTGTCTTGAAACGGGTTTTTCCTACCTCATTACACATGAATCCAATCTGGAAAGGACCATATGTCATTGAATAGAGGCTTGGAGAAGGAACTTTCAAGCTAGCGACTGTCGATGGCATTACATTTCTAAGAGCATGGAATAGCGAACATTTATGACGCTATTTCCCATAGTTTATTTCCATTACATTCCAGTTGTATTTACTTTCATAATTTTCTTTAGCACTTGATTTTCCAAATATGTAATGAGATAGTTTTTGTTATTTCCTTCCGTTTAATGAATAAATTTTCAGGCTTCCTTTGTATTTATGTTTTCTATTTCAGTGTATGCTAATTACATTGCAAAACTGATTGATGTCGATATGTATGACATGCTCCTAGAGTTTGAAATCGATCAATCATGCTTACTCCCAATGGGATCAAGAAAGATGAGCTCAATCAACTTGCTCATTCAACAACTCTCATTCACAATCCAAAGGACGGGACAAACAATAAGGAATGGTTGTGGTCGACAATTTGATGATTAAATAACTCCTGCCCAAATTGTGGAACCGAAATAAAATCAAAATGACCAAGATACAATCGATCGCTCACTAAATCAAAACTCCAAATCCTGGGGATAAACTAATCAATCAAAAGAGTATGGTCTGGCTGCTCTTCGAAACAACTCTAAGTCCTCAAAGTGCGGACTAGAGTATAAACATAAATCGGGCATGAATTGACCGCTCACAAGATACCTTCAAGTCCCCGAAGTGCAGACTAGAGTATAAACATAAACTGGGTGTGATCCAACCACCCATCAACCAAATCTTATCCCCGGAGTGTGGATACAAACATGAATGAATAGATGAGCGGAGTTCGACCATGCTCTATTCCACAAAATTCGGCCTGAAACTGACAGGAGGAGTATAAACTTGCTAAGGATGGAGTTCAACCGTCCGACTTCTAGCCTTGCCAAATCAAAACTGAGGTAAGAATGATAGTTGCTCAATAAAAAGCTGAATCCAACTGTGTAACACTAAGGCCTGAGCCTAATGTTTGATACGACTTGAGGCCATGACCACTTAGAGGACTTGGGATGGAGTTGGTGAATTTTTACCAGAATTTACAAACAATGAATTACTAGTACATTGAATGGAATGTAATAGTTCAACTACTTAAATAACAATTCACATGAAAGCTCAACAGAAAACCAAAATTTCTGTTCACATAATAGGTCTTGAGATCTCATTATAAGTTATTTCGAAAAATGGGGATTCATACCCGTACAACCACAACTAGTGAAAGAAACGGCTACAAAAAAATATATACATTGAGCCGAAGCAACAGTTATTTCTTTGACTTCCCCCCTTTTTTGGATTTCTCGGGAGTAGAGCCACGTGTGCTTCTCTTTCTGGACCATTTACCATCACTAGCAGAAGAGCTTGCAGAGCTTAGAGGAAGTTCACCGGGAATTGACCTGCCAGGTGGAATAATTTGCATGGCACAAGATGAGGATCATCAATGTCCATCTCGACGGGTTCAGTTTTAAAGTTTATTTTTAATAACTCCTTTCCAATTTGTTCTTTCAAGCTAACCTTGGTGGTGTGTTCGGAGGCGCCGATAATCATTACTTCGTCGGACTCTTCTGTTGGAAGCGGCTCTTCGACTTTATCGTCATCGAGAGCCCCGATGACTTGAGCATCGGGCCCCGGTACTTCAGCAATTGCCAGATCCTCAATTGGTTTCTCTTGTTGTTCTGTAATAGCACCACTTTTAGGAGTCTGACTAAGGCCTGGAAGACCTGCAAAATTTGTTAATCAGGGAGATTAGCTCAAAACCATTGCGCGTGAAGAACAAAACTTTTCATATACTAAGGAGTAAAGTGTAATACCCTCATCCAATTAGCTCTTCGTGGTTGCTGGTGTACCTCCTTCTAAGATAGATGACGACATCTTGGACTAGTAATCGGGCTTGTCCGGATCATAGCCAAGGTCCTACACCATATCGAGGTAGATTGATGTTCCGACTGCTTAGAATGAAGAGGTGCCCTTAGGATCAGTCTCCGAAGATCCGAAAATATGTTCTCGTCCCTCGGTAGGTGCATAAGTGTTGAAGTATCCAAGCCTTGCGGCAACTAAATCCAAGGGTTCCTTTTCAGAAAGAATTTCCCTCGCTAATTCTTCTTCGTTGAGCTCGGCTTCACCCAGCTCTTTTTTCTTCATATCGATAATATGCTCCCAAGCTTTAGCGAGTGATTTGAGATAACCCTCACCGAGAACTTAAGGTGCAGTGGATAAGGACTTTGGTATTATATCCAATGATCAACAGGTCAAATAAGTCCTTAATCTCATTTCTACGGGACTCTATGGAAGCTTCCACTTGGGATTTAACTTGTTCAATCATCTCTTTTCGGCCCTCTTCTCAAGCTTCCTCTTTAAGAGCTTCGATCTTAGCAAGCCGCTCGTCGAGTTTACTTTCAGACTCCTGTCCTCAACAACTTCCTAGCAGTGCTTCTACGATTCTTCTTGGGCTTCGATTTTCTCCTCCTTTTCCTTCTTGAAAAGTTCTTCAAGTTCCTCAACGCGGTGAGCCAGAGCATCTTTTCCTTTTGCAAGGAGTCATTTTCTAAAGCAAGTGCCCAACTACGATGAAGTGCTGCGTTGATTTCCTTTTTATAAGAAACTTCCAAATGGCTTACTGTCTTCACCATTTTCTTAGCACTTTTCTCCGCTTCAGCAAGTTTTTTAATTCAACTGTTCAACATCTTGATGTTTGATTATGTCCTTATCGTGTATATCTTTTAACTTGAGGTGGTCTATTTCAAGTTGCCGCTCAGTGCATACTTCGAAGGCTTTTTCCACCAAATGTAAAAACGATTCGTTCTGCACGAATACATCATTGACGCATGCAAGAGAACTCTCATTAGTGTGCCCAAAAATAATATGAATGGATGGAAGGAATTTGAGCCATTAAAGAATTTTTTTGGAAAAGTGGCCTTGAGCTCGGCCAACTTCTCTACTATAGGAACATCGAGAGTAGTAGCTGGCAAAGGAAGATCAGAGGTAACAATTGAATGTTTCCTGATCGACATTCATGAGATCGTTTAGAGCTCGAGGAGCCGGAATGTTTCTCATGAGGTGCAGTGATATAGGGTCATGGTGGGAAGGCTGGTCTCTACTCTGGGTAGGAAAGTTAGACTGCTCACCTTGATGTGACGTTGGGGATTGGGATTTGCATTTAGAAGAGGAAGAAGATTCCCTAAAGTGATAACTCTTATCATGTCCCTCATCTTTCTACCTGCGTCGGGTAGACTCTGAATCCTCGCAAGATCCATGATATGATAAAGAACTTCTAAGGCGATCGAAGGCTTGGATTGAGACAGTGTACTCACAAGGACCAAATAAGAGCGTATTAATAACTATTGCATGAAAGATTAAAAAAGAGTGTATAGTGAAGTGTATGTAGTTGTGAGTGTCCTAGTGTTCCCCCTAACAGATCGGTGGCTGAGCCTTACCCATCGACGTTTTCTCTCCTTTATACGAATGTCAGATGCCTTCACCACTCCTAGTAGGAGAGTTAAGTCCTTCAATGTCGATGTTCAGAAAGTCATAGGTCATGGTGTTATCCGAAATTTGAAGATTTTAAAATCCCTTTTGGGAACTTTCCAAATGTTGAGAAGACTATCCCTCCTCAATAGGAGTAATAACGAACTCCGGACCCGCGGTAGTTTTTCTTCTATGAAGCTTGTACGCTGACTTTACTTTCTTTTTTCGGTGTTGGGGTTGTGCACGTTGCGATGGTTTGACCATTGGTGCTTTCCTCAAAACTGCATCAACGTCTCCCGGCTTATCAGCCTGAGAATCCTTAATCTCACTCTCTTAAGTCTCCTCGATAGAGGGCATGACGGGGTTGACGATATCCCTTCTTTGCTCTGCAACATTCCTCGGTGATATTGCACTACCTAGGAGCCTGATACTACAACCATCCTCTAACACCCCGAACAAGGATAGTAGCTTATCAATTACAAGAAGTTTGATGTTCCTGTCTTCAACAAAGGTAGCATGAATGGCAGCAGTAGGTCTTGAAAAATTGGCCCCTTCAGAACATAGGCGAACACCTGAATGAACTCCTGATGTTAGTAGATTCAAAGGAAGACTTATGACTTGGATTAGTGAACTTGAGAAATAAATAAAGGTAACAATTACATCTTTCTAACCATCATCTCGCAAAGTTGGGAGGGCATTGAATGCAATACCATTCATGCTTGAACAAAGAGAGTTTGTTCCAAGCGCCTGTCAAAACTTGGCAATATGGCAAGGGTTCAAGAAAAACATAAGAAGAGCTTCCCGACTGCCATTTGAAGTTTTAAATAAATCTTATTTCTTTAAGAGTAGGCGGCGATATATAACACTCATGAACAACAAGAAGGTTCCATGTATGAAAGCGTAGCTATTTGGATGAAGTTGAGTGGGGGTTATCCCAAGGTATCACAACAATTCTCAAATAAATGAGTTGAAGAGCAGTACGCATCCAGCCCAACACATAAACTTATTTCACGTCGTGTACCCAATTGGGGGCAAGTGAGGCATGTTATTTCTTGATGGAACTAAGACGTCTTCAAATGGGATTCCATGAATAGAACATAGCCAGCGGAGAGCAGCCACGCCAATTCCGGAAGCCTGGAGTTCACTGGATTATCTAAAAGAATAGTACCTTCTAAAGCATCATGGGCAGGGCTTTTGTTCTCCATTGGGAGGTCCGGGATATCTGAGAAAAGATCGGCTCATGGGTTAGAAACTTCTAGTTGTTCCACATGATGGCTAGGAGAATGCCCGTCGGATATAGTTACGGAACTTGACTTTTCTTCGGAACCGATGTGTTGCAATGGCGGGTCAGAAGACATATCAACTGAATGCTTTGAGCATCTAGATTCTATATTTGCTATACTCGTAGATAATTGAGATTAGAAAATATAACATGTTCCTCCCATGCTAAGTGTGAACTAGTGTAGTGCCGTGCATTATATAACAGATATAAGCAGTTAGAAATCATAAGGATGAAATAAAACGATAAGACTCGAGAGTTTGACCACAGAGACCGTCATTGCTGACTGTCTCAATCGGCAAGAAGATTGATTGATTATGAAAGCTTTGGGATCGACCGCTGGCATATTTAAGTGCAAAGTTTTCCATTTATATTCATTTGCAAGTTTTTAGTCCATATTGAAAATTTCAGGAATTTGATTGCTCAATCTTAAGTTCAACAGTGGATATGCATATATCCAAGATCATTAAGGCAAGCTAATAGTGATTGTTCTAATAAATCAAGTTAGTTTAGTTTGAAAGTCCACAAAACAAATTATTGACTCCATTACGATCCCAAAGGGAATACCGAGCCCTATCCAAAAACCTTATGTCGAACCTTCAGCTAACACAGGGAATAATGATCCCTATTCCACCACCATGACCGATCCCTTGGCTAAACACCTTCTACCGATCCCTCTCCTAGATGATAGCCTAACCCTAAAAATTCCTATCCCCTTCCTTTTAGCTATGTTTGTTGGACCCTTCATTCCATGTAATACCACCAATCCATGACTAACCAACCCCTGCCACTGCCATATTGTCGTATACCGATCCCTACATTCTTATATCTTGACCTTTCTTCTGTCAAAATTCCTCACTGAACCCTCATCTTTCCTCCTCCTCTCCTCTTCCTACGCCTAACTCAATCTACCAAGCCATTAGTTCAGTAATCATCAACCTCTCCAAGGCCGCTCGTCATCACGACCTTGAACACTCTCACGATTACCAACCGTTTATAACCTAGAGTCTCATCTAACAATTAAAGGAGTGCTTCAGAATTTTACCTATATGGACGTTTAGATTCAAGTGGAGGCGAGTGTTGGGATATGCGTGAATCCAAAGGGACGGCGAAGTAAGTTAATGGATAGGATGGAAGGTTAGGAGAACCGAGTGTGAATAGGAGCGAATTTTTGTTTGTTTCGTAAGTTAGAAACAAGAGTTCAGAGAAAAAGGAAAGGAAATGAAGTAAGTGGAGTAGGAAAGGAAGGAAGATATATATATATATATATATATATATATATATATATGGGGGAGGGTTTGGCCCAGACCATTGAGCGTGTAATGAGGAGAGAGGGATCGGTATAGAAGATTGTTGATCCCTATTGGTGTGGCTAGAAAGAGGGACCGGCATAATGAATGCTTACCTATATAGATTTAAAAAAAGAGGAAAAAACAAAAATAGTTGTAAAGATTGGGCTATAAGCATGAACATACAAAATGTTATAAAAATTGGCAATGACCCGTAAGTTTTCGAACACGTCCAAGAGCCGACAACAGAAACGTGCATATGAATGTGCACATGAGTGACTTAAAAGTTCAATTTTTTGAATTCAACGGAAATCGAAATCAAACTCGAAACCTTCAAGTTCAAAGCTGGACTAGATAATAAAGCATGTAGGTCTTGCAGAACCGGCTTATATATATTGATGGAAGTTGGCACTAGATTTATATTGTTGGAAATCAACCAAGCATCACGGCAATCAATGAAGAATTCAATGCCTTGAAAAAACGATTCGACAAAGGAATAACAATCATTTAGGTGGCCATATGGACCTCTTTTAGACGATTCGGACTTGTTTCGATTCAAAGCACGTCATGTTACACACAAGACATAATTTGGGGGCAAGTATTACCCGCTATTCTAACCCGGCTATATTGAACTGATAGCGCAAGATAGATTCAACTATTATCAAGTCTGGTGACCCCAAACCAATGATTGCGGGACCCGAAAGTAAAGTACAGATGGCTATATAAAGCCACAGTTGGACAGAGTTGGTAGATAAATAATGTAGGATGCATGATATATGGTATATAGCTTAGTTAATTAAAAGGATCGGTATGGTTTGGTAATGTGATAACCCATATTTTTTGAAATCTATGATTGATTAAATAACCGGATTTAATTTGTAGAAATATTGACTTATAAGTTAAATAAATAATTTTGGTAATATATGTATGTATGTGTGTATGTATGTATATCAGGGTAAGTATTGGTCTAATAATCCTTCTAGTATAATTTTTTAAAATTGGAAAAATTATTATTTTCAAACAAATTTAATGTGTGTTATTTTAATACATATATATGAGTCGATTTAAAATTAAATTTGAATTTTTCAAAACAAATAAGATAAGTGTTTGATTATATATATATATATATATATATATATATATGAATATATTGTAATTTGAATTTGAGTTTGAAATTTAGAAATAAAATGTCATAAAAATAATTTGGACTTAAAATAATATATATGATTTTCATTAATGTATAATTATTTTCAAATTATTTTCTTTAAAATTGTATCAATGTTAATATAAAGAAATGTATTAGTAAAGATATAAAGTTATATTAATATATATATATATATGTATAAATATAAACAAAAAGGTAATAATATAAAGCAATGTAAAAAAGGGGATATATACATTATATAATAACAATTCTCATATAAAAAGACAAGTGTTAAGATTTTAATATACAAATTAACAAATGTAAATCATTTAACATAGACATATACAAGTGTAACAATTGTAGTATAAATTTGAACAAGTGTCCTCAATTTCAATTATTTCTAAAATAATAAATAAAAAGAAAATGAGATTATATTATATCTTTACTCACCTATTTATCGTTTTCTTTCACCTTCGCATTTCAAAACAAAAGCTTGTAAAACAAAATTCAAAACCAGATCAAAGAAGAAAACAAAATCAAAGAAAAACGAGAATTAAATCAAATAAATCCAAAACTGAAGCATCTTCAACAATTCAAAGCTTAGATCATCTCAACCAAGTTTCAGATCAAAAGATGATTTCCAGTTTACAAGTTTCAAAAAGGATCAAGCATACTCATTTTATAACTTCTCTGTTTATCTATTACAGGTGAGTAAACAAGCTTGTAATCTGTTTTAGTCTGGTTGCATGCAGTGATCTTGAAGTAAATTAGTGATAAGAGATTGCATGATTTTTCTACATGATCGTATGTATATATATAAGAATATATTGGTGTGCATATCTGTTGTTGCTCTGTTCTTATGCTTCAGTTTATAGAACTTTGTTAAAAATTCATATCTCGTCCCTCAATTCTTTTAGACTTAGATATATAAACAAATCTTGTTTGTAATAACAAGATATCTAATCTAAAAATATTTACAGATAAGAATTGAAGCTAGTTTTAACCATAAGAAGAAGAACAATAGAATTTTAATACATGTCAAAATCTCAATCATAATAATTGTTTGTTTCAGGTATATAATCAATTTTGTTTTCGAAAACTAGGATTTTTAACATTGAAATCATGAATTTTAAGCTTGTAAATCAAGAGGAATTGCATGTTGGTCGAAAATTGGGTTTCGAGCATTCTCTGATGATCGGCAAAGTTTGGGGTTTCGAGAATTTGGCTGGAGCTAGCCTGGAAGTAGGCGAGGTCGGTAAAAATAGTTGCAGGATTTTTACAACCACCATGGCGGCGACAAATCGGTGAAGTAGGGTTTTAGCTGGGTTTTTGGTTGAGGTTGAAATTTTGGTTACTGCATCGTCTTTGGAGCACCGGAGTTCACCGAAGGTGAGGGAAAGGGTGCGAGGTTGGTCGGCTAACCTGTGGACGGAGTTTGGGAGATACTGGAGGTCAGAGTTATTTTGACAAGGCGATTTTCGGTCGAGGGTTTTCGTTCCTGTAGGTTCGATCTAGTCGAATTTTGTTTCCGTGATGGTTTTGGAGTTTGGGTGGTTGGGATCAAAGGTAGAGATGGTTGACGACTCATCGGAGGTGATCATGGAGTCTGATTCGACGCCGATGATCGGTGCAGGTGCACAGCATACCGGTGGTATCAGTTTTTGATTTGAGGAAAGAAGTCTCGTGAAAAGCTCGGGTATTATTGGGGTTGGTCTCGAGTTCGACTACGAGTATGTGAGTGATTGTTCCTATAGCAGTTTTAAAAATTTAAAATAAATTTAAGTTTTTAAAAAAAAAGACTCGGGGTTGGCTCGAGAAAAATGGAAACTGGCTCGAGTTCTACTTGAGTTTGTCTTGGAAAGGGATGCAGCTGTTTTGTTCTTTTAAAATAAAACCATAACCAAGTTTTTAGATTATAAAGGAAAACATGCATCAAGCTTTGATGTTTAAAAGTTTATAGTTTTAAGATTCTAAAGTTTTAAAAGTTTGGAAATTAAAATAGATAAACATGATTCCAAAGTAATATTAATCAAATTCTAAAGCAAAATGTTTAGATTATAAATGCAAACATTTTTGAGAAATTAAATTGTTTTGATGTAGATAAATTAAATATTGGGTTAATAATCTTTAATTGTTTTCAAATAAAAGGGATCCGAATAATGAAAATGATTAAAGGATAATTACTAAAAGTAATTAGAGGATAATGAATGAATGTAATTAATTAAAGTATTAATTAATTTAAAGGATTAATTAATTAAGATAATTAATTAAAGGGTTGGTTAATTGATAAAAAGTAATTAAGAAATAATTAGGATTTATTAATAAGTATGAATTAATTAATTTATAATTGAGGGGCATAAATTAATTAATTAGAGATTAATTAATTGGTAATTAGAGATTAATTAATGTAAGTGATTAGAGATTAATTACTTAATTGATAATTACATAATGTAAATAATTAAAGGATTAATCTGTTAAGGGTTAATTAATTTAATTAGTGATTAAAGGTTAAATTAATTAATGATCAAAGGTTAATTAATTGAGGATAATTAACCAATGGGATGATTACTCAATGTAAGTAATTAAAGGGAAATTACTTAATGGAAGTAATTAAGGATTAATTACTTAGTATAATTGATGAAAGGATTATTTCATCAATGAACGTGATTAAATGAAGGATAATAAATCAATGTAAGTGATTATAGGATAATTAATTTGAGTAATTAATTAAGGGTAAATGTAATTAATGTGAATGGGTGTAGGTTAATTAATTTGTGTAATTAATTAAAGGTTAATTACTTAATGTAATTAAAAATGATATTTAAAGGATGATAAATTAATTGGTTTGTAATTAATTAATGTTATGTAAGTAGTATTAAAAGTGATTGAAGTAATTAATTTAATTTATTTAAATCAATTGGTGTAACTAATTAATCTTACTTATAAATGATTAAATGATATTGAATTCTCTGATATGTGATTTGTGATGCTACGTGAGATGATATGTTGGGTTGAATAGTGATAATGTGGCTATCTATCAATGATAAATTGCTATGTTACAGTGACATCCTGTATTTTAAAATTGAATTGTATTCACTTGAATAACTTGGGTTAAGATGATATTGGATTCCAAGAGACCGGGGTCGGGTATCAGAAAAATACCCGAAGCTACTTCGATTTGTAATCTGCAATAATCCTTGATGGATTTGATTTTGGAATAAATAGGATGGAATGGAATAAAAGATGTAACTTAGTCATTTAATCTAAGTAATAATACTTTGATATGAATATAAGATGTGTTTCTGACTTTGGCAAGTTAAGAACTCGTTGTGAGGTACGAGTTACCCCGGGATTTAATTAATTTTTGTAATTTAGCATTTCTTGTTAGATGGGTTTACTCACGCTGGTTTCCAGCTAGACTCAGGTGTTACTTCGATGTAATGCTTGGGTCAGACCAAGTACTACAGATTTTCAGGTGAGGACGTTCTAGAGCTCAGGAGGCGAGCTAGATGGCAGGAACGTATGGAGTTTACCGCTGTGTATTTGAGAGTTGTATTGATAGTAGTCTAGGACAGGTTGATAACTGTCTAGTCTTTTGTAATGATTGTAACACTGATGAATTGTATGTAAAGTAACAATTACAGCTTTTCTTTATAAAAATGCTATTATTTGTTATTATATTTAATCCGCTGCGTATGTGAGATGTTGTTGTTTTCTGTTCTTCTTCTTCTTCTTCTTCTATCTTTCTTCTTTTCTTTAACAATCTGGGATTTCCGGCGTTCGAATGCTCGACACTTCTACAGTGAATGTATTAGTGTCGAATTTTCGGGTTTGAAAATTCTAGGTCATTACATTTTGGTATCAGAGCAGAAGGTTAAGCGAGAACCTTGGCTCTGGTGGGTTTACTCATTAAGGATAGGGTCAATGGTACTCTAGAATGAGTTGAGTGTAGTATATATGAGGGCGTATTTGTTATTTTCTTATAAATGATTTTATATGAGTTTATATTTTGACATATATAAAGAAATATTTTTTCTAACATATTAAGGTAATTGGTTGTTGTATTATTTGAATTAAAAATAATAATAATAATTAAGTGTTATATAAATACAACCAAATGAGAACTGGATAATATGAAATATATAAATAAGATAAGCCGAAAATGGATTCAACCTAGAAAATAAAATCCAGAATTTGTAGAAGTATTTTCAGAATGAGGTAATAATGAATTGGTTTCCAGATATGATAATCTTGGTTATTATCATAAATGGTAGTTGTGTTTAATAATAAAATGTTTGTTGTATCTTATTAAATGGACATTTATCTTTCTAAGATAATTAATGATAAAGCAAAAAGGGAATTTATTCTGAATTAAAAACCAAAGGTGGTTTAAATTTTAAAATATGACTTGGTGTGCAAAGGAAATGAATATGTATATGTGAGAGATGTACATAATATCAAAGATGATTTGAAATAAAATCTAAGTGTCGAGTTTTAAATTTTTCCATGGAATGTAATGTGAAAACCCAAAGTGAAATATGTTTTTGAACTTATAAGTCGGAAGATTTTTTTAAGAAGTTTAAGATTTGAAATGGAAATTCAAATTGAGTAGAGTTGACTGGATTAAATAAATTGAATTTAACTTAGGGGAAGTTAAATAAGTATAGAACAAGCAACCTGAATTGGAAATTTCAAGATGAAATTGAGATTTAACTTGGAAAGTTAAGTGGTTGATTTGAATTGGGAGTATGTGTGATCTCAAAATGAGTTTGAGATCTGGAAATTGGATTCAGATGCTATTGATGAATGTTTTAAATAATTTGGATATTTATTTATTTTGACTTATCTTAATATCGTCCTGTTGTTATTAATAAACCATGAAACTATGAATGGGATTATTTAAATGAATTAAGAAGTAGATTGAGGTAATATACATCCATTACTGAAATAAAATAGAAATAAGATTGAACTTATGAAAGGGAAATTGCTTTGAACTCAAAGATTTAATTGTTAGAAATGAGCTTGTTGAAAATTTGTTAAGAATTGGTTTCGAAGTTAAAATTGGGTAATAAATTGGATTCTGAAAGTTAAATCATTTAATAAGCTTTGAACTTTCATTTGAATTTTTTAATATGACAAGTAAAGGTAATTTAAAAATGGAATTTTGAAATTTGGACTCAGAATCAAATGGTTTAAAGATTTAAGTTGTTAATTTAAAAGTAAAGGTTGATTTGATTTAAAGGATTAAATCAACATTTAAAAATTTAACTCGAATTTATGAAATTCGAGATGGTTTTAAGTTGAGATTTGAATGGAATTAATCAAAATTGAATTTGATTTGAATTAATTGGAATTGTGACTGAAGATGGATAAGCATAAAATTCAAATGGAAAATTTGAATTGAATTAGTTTGAAGTGAAATTGAAGTTGAATAAATTTGAATTTCAAATGGGAGTTTGTTTGAATTTGGGATAGGAATTGAAGTTAATTTAAATTGAATCAATTTAAAAAGTAGTGGAAATTGGAAATTGATTGGAAATGGAGATTGGGAATCGAACAGTTTGGCTCTGAACTATGTTTTTCAAATAAATTGTTTAAATATAATTGTTTCTAAATCTATTTTTCCTAGTTGTTTACTATACAATCTTTCTTTTTAAAATCGTAACTATCTTACACTTATTTTATAACTACTTTTGAAACTATTTAACTATTTTACAACTGTTTTATAAAATAATTACTATTTTATAACTATTTTGCAATTATCTAACTATTTTACAACTACTTTAAAATTACTTAACTATTTTACTACTATTTGCAACTAATAACTATTTTACAATTACTTCTCTATTTTTTTTAAAAATAATCTATTTTCTCAATAAAAGTTGGTCAGAGTGCAAACTATCTATTTGAATCACATTTGAGATAAGAATTGAAGTGTTAACCCAAATGGAAGTTGGGAGAAATTGTGGATAAGTGAATGGAATCAATATGAAGGTGAATAGAAAAGAGAATTGATTTATATAATGATCAATGAAGATAAATATGTAGGATGTACGTATATTATTCTACTTGTATAATGATTTGATCCAGATTCGAGCATAGAATTTCGAGATAGTAATTGGGATTTTTCACATGATTTTTGACGGAGAACCCTGGATATGGGTTTTTGGTTGATTCTGGAAATTCTCTATCATTGTTATGACTACGCAAGGAGAATGATGGTTTCTAATCAAGAAACTAGTTCTGAGTCCTCACTAGGAAGTCGGGTGGACGATACTAGTTCGGAAGTGAAATTGTGCGATCGAATGAGCGATCAGATTTGATACTGCATACGGATGATATGCATACATCATACGAGTTTGAATGAAATTGATATTGAAAATTTGTGGATAAGAACCGTTAAATGATTTTTGAAATGGAAATGTATATTTTGGAAAATGAACGATGAAATAAAATGGGATTTGGATATTTCTATGAGTAGAACCTCATTTTATAGAAAAGTAATAGGGTTAATACTTTATAAAAGATTAATCAAATTTGAATATTTGATTTGGAAATATATCTTTTTATATATATGATAAACTCCCTTTGTTGAATCTACCAGAAGAAAAGTTTTGAAAGTATTTAAGTATAAAGAGGAAATTTATACAAGTATGAAGTGATCTAAAGATTTTTCAAGATTTTATATATATATATATATATATATATATATATATATATATATTTTTGTGAATGGTTTGGAAAAGGTTTTGGAACCTATGGATTTTGGAAAGGCTTTTGATTTTTTGGGAAAATCAAATTTTGGGAGTTTGGAAAGCCAAGTTTGGAACTATCTATTTGAGATATCGATTTTGTGTAAAGGAGATTTTGATGTAAATCATAAAGGGTATGATTTGAAAGATACTATAAGTGTATAGTATAAAGTGTTTTGAGATTGGCTCTAGGGAAAAAGGCACTCCCATTGAAATGAACTTCATTAGGAGATTCACGGGGGAGGGGGGTCTGCCTTGAACCCTAAGGAGGAGGCTCAAAATTGAATCTTGGGAGGAAGTCCGGACAAACTGAAGTTCCTGAGGATTATGTGTAGTGGGTAGCAAAAGTCGAGGGCGCTGATGCTTATAGAGACATTGGGTTATGCTGTGACGATAGTGTAACTCGATGTCACTACGATCTAACATGGACCATAGCGGAAATTATGTGTGTAGTGAGAGCCAACGGTCTACGTTTGATTTTGCCATGATGGCAACGTAACATCGGTAGACTGCGACCTATGGAGACATAGCGAAAGTCGAGAGACCATGAGAGCCTAAGGCTACATTGGAACTTGACTGATGTAGTCTGCGACCAATGTAGGAGTGGTGAAGTTTCATTTGGCAGCGAAAATCGAGGGCGCTGATGCCTATAGTTACATGGGCTTTTGCCGTGATGGAAACGTAACTCGGGATGTAACTGCGATCTGTGGTGGGTTCCATGGCATATTCAAGGGGGCGGAGTGCCTACAGTTATCTATGGATTTTGCCGGGATGGCAACGTAACCATCGGGTTAACTGCGACCACGGAGGGGGAGATGATTTCCAGAGCTTTCTCACCAAAGATGTTTCCACTATTTTCAAAAATGTTTTCTATATTCTCAAAAAAAAAATTTCCAAATATTTTCATTAGGTGTTGAAAATGGGTCTTCTAAGTACTTATAGATTTTCATATTACGCCTGATCAATGTATGACCGATTTCTATGAGAACAAGGATGGACTGTTTGAGACATCGGGTTATAAAAAGTATTTTCATAGAGCTATTTTGATAGTATTATACAGATGTTAAAGTATTTTTAAGTTTTGAATAAAAAGGAGTTTATAGTTAAAAATATTCAAAGGATAATTTTAAAATTCCGGTTTCGTTCCTTTTCGAGGACAAAAAGATTCAAAGGGTGGAGGAATGTGATAACCCGGATTTTCGGACATCTGTGATTGATAAAATAACTGGATTTAATTTGTAGAAATATTTATTTATAAGTTAAATAAATAACTGTGGTAATATATATATATATATATATATATATATATATATATATATATATATATCGGGGTAAGTATTGGTTTAATATTCCTCCTAGTATAATTATTTAAAATTAGCAAAATTATTACTTTCAAACAAATTTAATGTGTATTATTTTAATACATATTATGAGTCAATTTAAAATTAAATTTGAATTTTTCAAAGCAAATAAGATAAGTGTTTGATTATATATATATATGTATGTATGTATGTATATATATGAATAGATTGTAATTTGAATTTGAGTTTGAAATTGAAAAATAAAATGTCTTAAAAATAATTTGGACTAAAAATAATATATATAATTTTCAATAATGTATAATTAGTTTCAAATTCTTTTCTTTAATTGTATCAATATTAATATAAAGAAATGTATTAATAAAGATATAAAGTTATACTAATATATGTATGTATGTATGTATGTATGTATGTATAAATATAAACAAAAAGGTAATAATATAAAGTAATGTAAAAAAAGAGGATATATACATTATATAATAACAATTCTCATATAAAAAGACAAGTGTTAAGATTTCAACACACAAATTAACAAATGTAAATCATTTAACATAGAAATATACAAGTGTAACAATTGTAATAAAAATTTAAACAAGTGTCATCTATTTCAATTATTTCTAAAATAATAAATAAAAAGAAAATGAGATTATATAATATCTTTACTCTCCTCTCTATCATTTCTTTTACCTTCACATTTTAAGACAAAAGCCTGTAAAACAAAATTCAATACCAAATCAAAAAGGAAAACAAAATTAAAGAAAAAAAAGAACTAAATCAAACAAATCCAAAACTGAAGCATCTTCAACAATTCAAAGCTTAGATCACCTCAACTAAGTTTCAGATCAAAAGATGATTTCCAGTTTACAAGTTTCAAAAAGGATCAAGCATATTCAGTTTATAACTTCTCTGTTTATCTAGTACAGGTGAGTAAACAAGCTTTTAATCGGTTTTTAGTCTGGTTGCATGTAGCGATCCTGAAGTAAATAAGTGATAAGAGATTGCATGATTGTTTTATATGATCATATGTATATATACAAGAATATATTGGTGTGCATATCTGTTGTTGCTCTGTTCTTATGCTTCAGGTTATAGAACTTTGTTAAAAATTCATATTTCTTCCCTCAATTCTTTTTAGACTTAGATATATAAACAAATCTTATTTGTAATAACAAGATATCTAATCTAAAAATATTTACAGGTAAGAATTGAAGCTAGTTTTAACCATAAGAAGAAGAATGGTAGAATTTTAATACATGTCAACATCTCAATCATAATAATTGTTTGTTTCAGGTATATAATCAATTTTGTTTTGAAAACTAGGATTTTTAGGATTGAAATCATTAATTTTAAGCTTGTAAATCAAGAGGAATTGCATGTTGGTTGGAAATTGGGTTTTGAGCATTCTTTGATGATTGGCAAAGTTTGGGGTTTCGAGAATTTGGCTGGAGATAGCTTGAAAGTAGGTGAGGTTGCAAAAATAGTTACAGGATTTTACAACCACCGTGGTGGCGGCAAATCGGTGAAGTAGGGTTTAGCTGGGTTTTTGGTTGAGGTTGAAATTTTAGTTACTGCGTCGTCTCTGGAGCACCAGAGTTCACCGGAGGTGTGAGAAAGAGTGTGAGGTTTGTCGACTAACCTGTAGACGAAGTCTGGCAAATACTGGTGGACAGAGTCGTCTTAACGAGGCGATTTTCGGTCGAGGGTTTTCGTTTCTTTGGGTTCGATCTCGTTGAATTTTGTTTTCATGACCGTTTTGGAGATTGGGTGGTTGGGATCAAAGGTTGAGATGGTCGATGACTCGTCGGAGGTGATCTTGGAGGCTGATTCGACGCCGATGATCGGTGCAGGTGCACAATGTATCAGTGGTATCAGTTTTTGATTCGAGGAATGAAGTCTTGGGAAAAGCTTGGGTATTATTGGGGTTGGTTTATGGTTTGACTACGAGTATGTTAGTGATTATTCCTATAACAGTTTTAAAAATTTAAAACAATTTTAAGTTAAAAAAAGAGAAGACTCGGGGTTGGTTCGAGAAAAACGGAAACTGGCTCAAGTTCGACTTGAGTTTGTCTCGGGAAGGGATGCAGCGGTTTTGTTTTTTCAAAATAAAATCATAACCAAGTTTTTAAATTATAAAGGAAAACATGTATCAAGTTTTGAAGTTTAAAAGTTTATAATTTTAAGATTTTAAAGTTTTAAAAATTTGGAAATTAACATATACAAACAAGATTCCAAAGTAATATTAATCAAATTCTGAAGCAAAATGTTTAGATTATAAATGCAAATATTTTTGAAAAATTAAAATGTTTTGATGTGGATAGATTAAATATTGGGTTAATAATCTTTAATTGTTTTCAAATAAAAGGGATGGGATTAATGAAAATGATTGAAGGATAATTACTTAAAGTAATTAGAGGATAATGAATGAATGTAATTAATTAATTTAAAGGATTAATTAATATAATTAACTAAATGGTTGGTTAATTGATAAAAAGTAATTAAGAAATAATTAGGGTTTATTAATGAGTAAGAATTAATTAATTTATAATTGAGGGTTATAAATTAATTAATTAGAGATTAATTAATTGGTAATTAGAGATTAATTAATGTAAATGATTGGAGATTAATTACTTAATTGATAATTGCTTAATGTAAGTAATTAAAGGATTGATCTATTAAGGGTTAATTAATTTAATTAGTAATTAAAGGTTAAATTAATTAATGATCAAAGGTTAATTAATTGAGGATAATTAACCAATGGGATAATTACTTAATGTAAGTAATTAAAGGAAATTAATTAATGGAAGTAATTAAGGATTAATTACTTAGTGTAATTAATTAACGGATTAGTTAATCAATGAATGTGATTAATTAAAGGATAATAAATCAATGCAAGTGATTATAGGATAGTTAATTTGAGTAATTAATTAAGGATAAATGTAATTGATGTGAATGGGTGAAGGTTAATTAATTTGTGTAATTAATTAAAGGTTAATTACGTAATGTAATTAAAAATGATATTTAAAGGATGATTAATTAATTGGTTTGTAATTAATTAATGTTAAGTAAGTAGGATTAAAAGTGATTGAAGTATTAATTTAATTTATTTAAATTAATTAGAAATGGTGTGACTAATTAATCTTGCTTATTAATGATTGAATGATATTGAATTCTCTGATATGTGATTTGTGATGCTATGTGAGATGATATACTAGGTTGAACAGTGATAATGTGGTTATCTATCAATGATAAATTGCTGTGTAATAGTGACATCCTATATTTAAAAATTGAATTGTATTCACTTGAATAATTTGGGTTAAGATGATATTGGATTCGAAGAGACCAGGGTCGGGTATCAGAAAAATACCCGAAACCACTTCGATTTGTAATCTACAATAATTCTTTATGGATTTGATTTTGGATTAAATAGGCTGGAATCGAATAAATGATGTAAACTTAGTCATTTAATCTAAGTAATAATACTTTGATATGATTATAAGATGTGTTTTTGACTTTGGCAAGTTAAGAACTCGTTGTGAGGTATGAGTTACCCCGGGTTTTAATTAAGTTTATAATTTAGTATTTCTTGTTAGATGGGTTTAATCACGCTGGTTTCCTGCCTGACCCAGGTGTTACTTTGATGCAATACTCGGGTCAGACCGAGTATTACAGATTTTCAAGTGAGTACGTTCTGGAGCTCAGGAGGCGAGCTGGATGGCAGTACGAAGTTTATCGCTGTGTATTTGAGAGTTGTATTGATAGTACTCTAGGACAGGTTGATAACTGTCTAGTCTTTTGTAATGATTGTAACTCTGATGAATTATATGTAAAGTAACAATTACAGTTTTTCTTTATAAAAATGCTATTATTTGTTATTATATGTAATCCGCTGCAAATGTGAGATGTTGTTGTTTTCTGTTCTTCTTCTTCTATCTTTCTTCTTTTCTTTAACTATCTGGGATTTCTGGCGTTCGATTGCTCAGCACTTCTACAGTGAACGTATTAGTGTCGAATTTTCGGGGTCGAAAATTCCAGGTCGTTGCAGGTAACTTGTTAGAGATTGGCATGTTTGAGCAAGGAAAGGGTCGGCGTGGTCAAACAATGAATGGATCGACATAAAAAAGTAAGTAAGGTTCGACATGGTCAAACAATGGAGGAATCGGCATAATCAAGCGAGTATTGTTGGCATGGTTGAGCAAGGAAGGGGTCAACGTGGTCAAACAATGAAGGGATACACATAATCAAGCAAGTTTGGTTCAGCATGGTTGAGCAAGTAAGGGGTCGACATGATTGAATAAACTAGAGATCGACATACTTCAACAGGCTCTATCAAAGAGAGCTTGGCATATAATCCTAAAGAGGGTTCGACTATGTTCAATAAACAAATTATATCAAATCAAAGACCAATCAATAACTTGAGCTCTATTAGTCCAAATGACATGATATTTGAAGTGCCAACATATTTAAGCATGCAGAAGCCACCATAAGGATCGCTGCCCAAAAATCGACCAATGAAGGGATCAGTACCGGTCCCTCTTCATTGGGATTTGGGCCTAGCGGCCGCTCTGGCGCGCCCATATGGATTAGAAAGACCTTTAGCCAAAGTTTCAGAAGGATTAGCGGTCATCTTCACCTGTAAATATTGACCTAAGTGGTCATTTTAAGGACTTTATGTTGCAGATTACTTTAGTCTTTATTGTAATCAAGTTTTTTATATTCTGTACCATTGTAATCAGATTATTAGTTGATCAATAAAGATAACTTTCGGAGTGGATGTAGGCATACAACGACGAACCGCTATAGATATCTTTGTTTTTTATTATTCTTCTTTACTTGTGTTAGCTTATTCTATTCCTCTGTTTTAGTTTTACTTTCTTCATTTACTTCTCTATATAAATCTTCTCTTGGGTGTTTGTAACCAATTTGGTTGCAAACACTAATTAAAGACCAAAACAAGCTAAATAAAAGCAGCAAGGAGAAATACATAAGTGGAAAAGGGGTATGAGGGCCCAAGCCAAAATATTATAGGACAATAACATTAATCCAATCTATTCATCCATTTCATTCTACCTAAAATTAAATAAAAATATAAGGGAGAACTTTAATAGTGATTGCTCAAAGAAGGAAAATAAGGAGAAGATAAAGAAAACGCAAGTTATAATGGATTAAGAATACTAAAGCTAGACATCTTAAAGATGCAGGTGAGTAATACTTAACCTTTCTATACCGGTTCATAGTATATGGGCTTAGTTTAGGTTTATGTGTTTTCAAGTATGATTGGATTATACAGAATTCTTTTAATGAGTATAAGAAGGTTTGATGAATTTTTTTGGGAAGAATAGATAAACATGGGATGTTTAGATGTGTTTCCCTACTTTAATAATTTTGAAATACCATGAAAGTTTTATATGATGTTCTAATCATGATTTTTGAGATGAGTTTCTAGTTTGAGAAATTTCTTAAATTTATATGATTTATTGAAGGTGCATAACTAGAAAATAAATGAGGGGAACACCCATGAAAGTCCAAGTAATGATAAAGTGTGTTAAAACAAGTGTTCGAAAATTTTCTAAGAATTTATTAGAATTTTATAAGGTAAATTAAACTATAATGGCTATGTATTGCACCGGAGCAAGTGGGGAACTACGGGGGTGGATGAAAATAAATTATATAGGAAAAATATATTGTAGGTGCTGGGAAAAGGGAATCTAGGTCCAAACCATTTGCTAAAAGGAAAGAAAAAGGACACTGCAAATAACAAAAAGTAAAATAAGAACAAATAAGATAACGGCACGTGAAAGGACATTGTCGGGGATGTCAAGGTTTATCTGTAATGGCATTGGGATGGCGGGCCTATGTTATAAATATGCACTGTGCATAATGAAGCGGTCATACTATACCAAAATAGGGAAGAGAACACTTAACAAGAAAAGTGGGAAGGGCTCAGCGTTGGGGCAGGTGGTACTCCACTAAGAAAAGTAGTAAATGAAACATAGAAAAAGATAAGTAGAATGGACTCAAGGAGAGGCCAGGTTGGTATGGGGAAGGGATCCTATGTTAGAAATAAGATTATAAGGGTTGTTGACTTTGGGTGGGGATGCTCACTCAAATGCACGTCTTGGGAAGCTAAGGATAGGCATTCAAATTCAGAGGACCGCGGGGCATTTCTATAAATTAAACAAATGTTTATAGTGGATACACACCTTGGGAAGGTAAGAAGAGGCATTCACGAATGCATATCTAGAAAAGGTGAGGCATTCAACTGCACGTGCGTAGCATCAAATCGTTAAAGAAAAATGAATAAGAACTAAGTGCGATGCAGTATAGATTTATTGAAAAAAGATATGATTAAGAGTTGCGCGAGGCGCATTATTAAACAATTAAAGAAGATTCAACAAGATCTACATGGGATGCTGCAATCAACAACTATGTGGCGCCCATAAATAAGTTACTAAAGAAGAATTAGTAAGATCCGCGTGGGGCACAATAATAAACAGTAAAAGGAAAAGCAAGAAAATGCGGCGGGAGTAGTATAATAATTTATTAAATAATACTCTAAGGTGGGAACCGAGTGCGGACTGTGCATGGTGTGCAATATTAAAGTATTATAAGGAAATAAAATGATGAGTTAAATTGGCAATTGAATAGGGACCGTGCCGAGGGTACAGAAGTGAATGGAGACCACTTAGGGAAGTGTTAGATGCGAACGTAGATAAGAACCAAGAGCATCTGTATTTAGAATGTTCCATTCTTGATGTTTGAGTAGTGAGGGAGAAACCCAACTTGTGCAGTACTATTTGATATCACTATATGATTGTTTTGGGATAACCGTTAATCACACCTGACTTATGTCTGATCATGTTTTTATTATTACTTTCCCCATAAACACATGAGTATCCACTTGAGTAGGCTTAGTTTGTGGGATTAGACTGGTTTGGAATAAGAGCTGTAGTAGCAGATCGAAGACGGAGCAGGAGGCTTAGTACTATTAAAGATTTTTGTTTCGTACTACATTAAGGAGTGCGGATTGCATCATCATATGTTGACCCGAGTCTTTCTGTATTATTTTTCTATTATATTTGACCCTTACATGGGCACGTTTTTGGCTCTAATTGTAATTAAAGTATGTGTAAAGAATGTTAAAGAATTTTTTTGATGTAATGAAAATGTCTAGCTACTCAATTTACTTCATCTATGTTAATTAATAAACTAAACTCACTTTCGTCGTTGGAAGATAATTCCGATGATGACTATAACATCATTTTCCTTCATCTATGAGTCTCAAGTGGGATGCTACAGTTGGAGCATAGGTTGGGGACATTTAAGTAAAATAAAGTTAAGAAAAGATGAGAGCAGTATTTAG
This sequence comes from Allium cepa, assembly GCA_030765085.1. NCBI lineage: Eukaryota > Viridiplantae > Streptophyta > Magnoliopsida > Asparagales > Amaryllidaceae > Allium > Allium cepa. The sequence goes on from CM060941.1 coordinate 519,318,324, forward strand.
GAATAATAATAATAATAATAATAAAATAATAATAATAAACAACTCTTCGAGGAGGGGTGCGCTATAATATATAACATACTTGTATGCTGCTATACAGATATATAGGAAGATATATCTGTCCTTCTAATGTTGTTAACTCCTTATCTTTTCATTTTCGATGAAGACTTTCTTAACAGAAAAGCAAGATTAATTTGAGAAGCAAGCGAGTTATGATAGGAGGAGCAAGTGTAAGAAGAGAAGCCGAAAGTACACAAATTAATTAAGGAAAAGAGGGAAAAATCCCAAGAGTGGTAGGAGAGGAAGCTGCACAACTAGCAAATGGGTTGGACCTAGATGTAAATGTCTAATTTAGGTAATTTGTGGACCAAATGTTGAGAGAAGCTGCAGAAGAGGCAGTTCAACCAAGACCTCCAGTGGTGAAATTGGATTAACTAAAGATGAATAAAGATTATAGAAATTGGGAGGGTAGGCATTTACAAGAAAGGAGCCTGTAGTAGAAGTGTTGAATTGTTTAAGAAGTTGTGAGCACATATTTGAAGACTTAGGATTGAATGATGTGTGGAAGAGAAGGTTGGCATCCAAATAGTTGTAGGAAGATGCACTAGATTAGTAGGAAACGGTAGTTGCTAAGACCTCAGAGGAGGAGATTACTTGGGAAACTTTTAAGGAGAAGTTTGAGGTGCAGTTTATATCAAAATATTAACGGAGTGTGCTGCTAAGAGAGTTTATTGGTCTAAAGCAAGGCAACCTTACGGTTGAGTTGTAAACATTTATAAGCTAAATAGATGTTTAAAATGGATACTTACCTTGGGAAGGTGAATAGAGGCATTCACGAATGCAAACCTTGGGAAACTAAGGCAATCAACTTCGTAGAGGCATAATATCAAATTGTTAAAGAAAAATGAATAAGAACCGCGCAGGGCGCAATACCAACTTGTTTAAAAAGAAATGATTAAGGGAAGTGTAGGGAGAAGTATTAAATAATTAAAGAAGAATCAGTAAGACCTGTATGGAACGTAGTAATCAACAATGAATGGAAATAAGTATCATATGCCGATCCGACTCTTTCTATGTTATTTTTCTATTACATTTGACCCATGCATGGGCATGTTCTTGGATTTAATTGGGAATAAAGTATGTGTAAAGAATGTTAAAGAAAATGTTTAATGTAATGAAAACATTTAGCTGCTCTGTTTACTTTATCTTTACTAATTAATAAACTGAACTCGCTTTCGTCATTGGAAGATGATTCCGGTAAGTACTGCAGCATCATCAACGTTCATCTTCAAGTCTCATGTGGATGATGCAATAGGTTATCCAAGGAAAGTAGAATCTAGTCTCGGGTTTGGTACCAGAGTCCTGCACTTCCAAACTACTTACCTAACTCGACAGTTAAAGAAGTCTAGGCGGTTGGCTTAGTTAAAAGACACCTCTTTGTTTTTGGCCTTTGTTTAAATTTTAGAAAGTAAAATGATTTTTATGTTTAGTATATACTCTTAGAATGTAGTGGAGTATTATACGAGTTATAACTTGAGTTATGAAATGATTCATAAATGATTTTATTGTTGAATAAGATATACTATTTATATAAAATAATGTGATTAAATACGAAATTGGTATAGTTAAGAAACCAATAGGAAAAATAGGTAAGTTGTACATAGTTAATTTTAATCAAATGACTATTCTTGGTCCAGAGCATGAATACATGATTTCGAGGTGATTTACACTAGTCTGAACAAGGATTTTTCGCTTAATTCTTGAAAGCGAGCATTTGATATAGATTCTTGTTATGATCCCGAAGTTTGCAATCATAGTATATGGCTATGTAAGGAAGATAGAAGTTTCTAATCAAGAAACCTGATCGAAGTTCGCACTTAGGTGGTCAAGTTATCTATACTATGGAAGTGAAATTTATGTGATCGAGCAAGTGACCTGATTAGATATTGCATACGGATGACCCATGTATATCATATGGTCTTTAGTACATTTGCATGGTCTGTTACGTTGACTCATGAAGAGTTTAGGGAATGACGCTTTGGTTTGTCATGAGGTAGCATAAATAATCTTCTAAGTAACAACCTAAGGCTATTGAGCTTAAGGTATACTTAGTAGATTGTTTATCGTTTATAGGCGATGGGAGAATTTTGAACTTGGGCAAAATGTTAGCATTGTTTGCTAGTAATTGTGAATGTTGTTGCATATTGTTGTATGCTTGTTTCTTTGTTAGGTTAAAGTGAAATAGAGCGAGGATGTTCACGATTGTCCAAAGTATCCAGTGTTGCTTATATAGACTATGGATTCCTTCGTATCTTAGTATCATATATCTTTAGTAGTGTACCCACCGCTTGAGGTGGGGCATAACGACCCGCAAATTTATTACTTTGATAAATTATATTTATTTAAAAATATTCAAATATAAGCTTTTTAACATAGATTATGTTGTCTTAAATAATAAATCATGATGGTAATCTTATTTTAAATAAGTATTCACAAAAATATATACTTCGTGTAACGACCAATAATTTTCAATGTTTAAAATTTGTTAATTTAATAAGATTTTGGTAATTAAATCATGAATAGATAAAAATTTGTAATTTGTTAATGAATTAATAACGGTAATGAAATGTTAGAATGTTAATGAAAGTTAATAAATAATTAATTTAGTGCCATCCCAATTAATTGAAACCAGAGGTTATAATTGACTTTAATTAGAAAATTGGGAAATAAATTCAAAGTTATATTAATTGATGAAGTAATACGTAATAAAGTGTAATTTGATAGAATCAATGCTAGATAGGTAATTATATTAATTGTTATTTGATAATAAAGCGTGAATGGGAATAAATTAGGCAAATCGTGCAAATCATTAATCGTTTACCCATTTATTTAATTTATTGAATTAGATCTAAATCCATTGCAATTAAACGTAATTAAAAACTACGTTAATATGAATTTAGTTGATGACTGAAAAAATATTAGGGTAATTCGATATATAGTAATGTTAAATTTATCCATAAGATAATGATTGATTAAATAAAAGAATGGGAATCGAGATTTATTAATTTAAATTTAATCAATTGGATTAATTGGAATTAAACGAAGTTTAATATTTAAATATTACGTAAATAGGAATTAAGATGAAATTGGGAAATATTACTGTACCAAGATATAAACCAATGTTAATTATATTCTTATTGCAATAAAGACTTGAATAACAAGGTTTAAAAGTTAATAAATGGATTTTTGGAATTTTAATTTATAAATTGCTGATTAATGAAATTGAAATTTAACACTGAAACTGATGAATTAATCAATTTAAATTTGACAGCTAAATTTTCTTAAATTATTTGTGAATGGTTAAGAAATCAAAATTGATGGAAGTTGTAAATTATTAAAAGTTAAATTGGAAAGTGATTTAATTAATTATTAATTTATTCAATTAACTCGAAAATAGCCATTTTGGCCATTGATTCGGGTTTTGACGAAACCAGTTTCATCGGATCTGTAATGCTGAATTATTGTAGGATTTCAAGTTTCGTAACAATCAGACTAGTTGTTTGATCATATGGGCTTGAAAAGCTAGAAATCTATTGAAATCAATTTGAAATAACCTGATTTTAGCATAACTTCTTCATACGATGGAATTTGGGCTTGAAACCTGTTCCATTGCATTTTAAAATATTTAAAAACACCTATTTTGATATATGGGTTGACTCATTTTCGTTCCGGAGTCAGAACGGGCTTCTCGGCCCATTTGCCGTTCAATATTCCATCGAAATCAATCCGGTCCATTCTAATTTCAGCTTTGCCTATATATACCTCGTTATAAACCTTAGTAGCCTTTCTATTTCTCATTTCTATACATATAGAAATTTCTATTGCTCCTCTTTCTCAATGGCAGACAAACCCTAAATTCCCGATTGTAGTTTCAAAATTAAATTCAAATCAAAATTTCAAACTCCACAAACTATATCGAATTATATATGGATTTGAAGCTCTCAATGAGCACAAGTCAGATATATGTTTCGTTTTTCAATTTGATTTTCGATATGGCCAGAAATTGATGTTGTGTTTTCGGCCGTTCATGGGATACCGTCTCGTTCAACGGTGGATTCTTGTCAATAGCTCGATCGGGGAGTGCAGTGTCGTAGAGATCGATGAGTAGAGCACATCTATACGGGTAATTGGGTCAGGTGGTGACGAGAATCACTACGATTGGTTGAAGATGGCGCGGCGGCTATTGGTGCTAGTGGGTGTCCGAGTGGGTCGCGCTACCTTCGATGGAGGCGGCTTGGTCAGGGGAAGGTTCAGATCGTGGCGAAGTGGCTCGGTTTGGTCAGCGATTGGAGAATTGTGTGGCGGCTGCGGCTTAGGGTCACGTGTGGGAATTTTGAGGGAGCTAGGGTTTTCTGAGAGAGGGGGGGTAACGTGGTAACGCGTTTGTTTATTTTAATTTTATTGGTTTTCTATATTTTAAAAATCGTATAACTTCTAACATTCAAAAATTTCGCATACGAACTCGGATTTGGGCGCGGTTTTCTCCGCTAGGACTGTACTAAAATTCGGACATTTTTGTGCTGGTTTGGATGGATTCTGGGACTGTTCAAATTTTGGGTTTAAATTGGATTTAAATTCAATTTAAATTCAAAGGTGAGTGTTTTAACCCACTCACAGCTTCTAAATTTTCTTATGTTTTCTAAATTGATTTATGATGTGATTAGAAATTTATTTATGACTGTTTGGCATATTTTGCATCATCGTCTCAGTTTATTTGAATTTATTTTGATAAAATAGTCAAATAATTTATAATTGAATATAAACTGCCAGTAAATACCTGTTATTTATTATCTGTTCTATATTGATGATATTGATTGAATTGGATGATGATCATGATAAATGTTTGATGATTGATATTGGATGAATGGATGTTGTATTCATATTGTTATAAACTGCAATTTGTTATGGATTTTTATTTCATTCGGGAATGCGGTTTGAAATGATATATAACCGTATTTATATTTTAATTAACGGATTGAAATGATAAATATCCGCATCACTTGACCATATGATAGAAAATTAAATACAAACGCCGTGGTCTATATATAAAAATATTTTGAAATGATTTCTTTGGTTTTGTAAAGAAATCTATATTTTTAGATAAATATTGATTTTAGATATTATATAAGTGTTATTTTAATCTTCATTTTTAAGCTATGTATAAAGTTGTTTTAATATAGAATAAGCTTAATAATAAGTTTGATTTTTATTGAAGATAATATGGTTAAGTATTTAAATTATATTTTAATATAGAGTTTATAATGATTTAAATAAATTAAGGTTGGAAGATAAATTGAAAATTTATTTGAAATTGAATTTATTTAAGAATTAAACTCAAATAAGCTTGATGTGAAATTTATTAAATTTGAATTTTAGAGGGTATGATTTTTATAACTTGATTTTGTTTTAAGACAATTAAACGAACATTTCAAGTATAAATAAATTGAAGGAATATTTAGTTGATTGTAATTTGAGTTTTATTTAAATGATAATAGATTTATTATGTAAAATATTTCAAAAATAAATAATAGAAAATTGAATTGTTGAATCATAATTACCAAACTTAGTTTTGAAATGGTTGAATACTTAAAGTTTGAAATATATTGAATTTGAAATGGTTTATTTGGTCATTCAAATTTGTTTTGAAATCGATAAAATTTGGACTAGTTTATTTGGAAACTGAATCGTATTGAAATTTATGATTTGGGAGTTGGTTAAATTAAAATTTAGAAATCCGAGTTGTTTTGGAATTGATTTGTGAAATTGAAGAAGCTATTTTATTATATAAAGCATTTTAAATATTTAAACCTTTTAAGTGGTGAAAGTTATGTTTCAAAGTTATGAGCTTCAAGGTATTATAATTTGAAAGTGTTATAATTTTAGAAATGATATATTTGAAATGAAAATCGTATTGATTTGGTTTGAAAAGGGCAATGATATTTGGTTTTAAAGTATAAACTATTTTAAAATGACCGCGGTGTTATAATAATGTTTGATTGTTAAAGAGATCGGGATCAGAAGTTGTCATACTCTCTGCCAACTCCGAAAACCGCTTTAACAACTATCTACGCGGTGGAGATTCCAAAATGAAGTAATATGGTGGCATCGTTCCCTTGAGGTATACACGTGGACCCGACTCCCATGAGTTGGCATAAGGTCGCTAAAACAGGAGCGCTTACGGGCCTATGAGGTAGCCCCTCTTATCGGAAACACTCCTTCGATACCATTCTATTACTTTATGATTGATTGGGGGCCCTTTTGATTTTTGGGGGTGTGGCTCGAGGGGGGCGCTAGCTACGCGCTATGCGTCGCCATCAGTCCGGATGCGTAATTGGTATATCTACCCTGGCGTTGCCTAGTTGTACCGTGCCACCTACCCTGGCGCGCCATGTACGAGTTTGGTTTTCTCCCGTTGCATGTGAAGTATTTAAGGTGGTCTCCCGATCTGGAGATGCGTTGATACTTGATGGACTACTGGGACTATTACGTGTTATGGGGAATATTGGGTCACTCTTTAACGCTATCTAAAAGTAAGTTTATTTTACTAATAGACATTATTATAATAGCAAAATATTACTATATAGTAAATAGTTTAAAGGATCCTTAGGAGATGTGAATCCCGAGCATCTCTTAAGTTACTGCACTCACGTTTGACACTGGATTGGAGACATCAAATCCCGTAAACATCTCTGACACCGTTCCACTCATATTTTACCGTTGATTTAACTTACATAAGATCTTTTAGTTCCAACTCGAGTGTTTTGTCTTTTCAATTCGCTCAGGTCAGTCTGAGCATTTCAGGGTTTGAAGATCTTATTTCTGGAGGATGAAGACGAAGATAGTATTATTACTATTATTTACTATATTGTTCCACTGCATCACATTGTTCCGCTGCATTTTTATTTATTATTATTTGGTATGTGTAACTATGATTCTATGTTGCATAAGTAAAATCAAATGTTTTGTAAAACAGCTTCATGAACTGTTTATTTGATTATTATATTTTGTCGTACCGCTGCAAGATTTTGTTTTTTTTTCATTCTCTGCTTTTTCTTATTCACCCCAATAACAATCTTCCCTTTTGTATGGTTTAAGTCTGATGTGTGTGGTTTAGCGTCGATTTAAAGCATACAAAAAGGCGGGATGTTGCATTTGGTATCAAAGCTTTGGTTTAGAGATAAACCTTAGCTTTGTAGGGTCTAACTCTTTATTGATAGGGTAGTAATACCCTATGATGAGTCACTAAGAGTGTGTGTGTGTGTGTGTGTGTGTGTATATATATATATATATATATATATATATGAGAGTGCGTATTTGCTAGTGTTATAAAAATCTTTTGATATTGTGTTAATTTGTTCCGTTTTGTATTTAAAAATTCTGGTTGGTGCATAGGACGCTATGACATCGATAAGGATTTCTAAACACTTAATAAGACAGACCGACACAATATTTGTTTTGAATATAGGTGAATGAAATAATTTTGCCTATTATATTTTCTATATATAAAATTAAAATTTTATAAATGATATATTTGGTTGTAATATTGGTTGTTAGGTTGTGATTTTTTTAGATATTAGTTGAAAATAAGATTTGAAATAAAATAAATGAAAGATTGGAAACTTAGAATGTGAGTTCCAGGATTTTTGAAAAATTTCTTTTGAATGATTTTGGGATATAGTAATATTATTTAGAAGTATTTTCTGATATAAATATTTCAATGAGATTTGAAAGAATTATTTTTTTAAAGAAAATTTTGGAAAGAAATAAGTTCTGTACTCCCCTCTCTGTCGCTGGAAAGTAATTTCGATGATGAGTGCACGCATCATCGACATTCATTTTCGCGTTTCTAAGTGGGAAGGCCACTGTAGTAGTTTTACTATAGATTTATTTAGATTAAAAAATATAAATTTTTAACTCTTTTAAATATAATTGGATATATAAGTTCTAAGTATATATATTTATCTATTTTTTTTAAATGATTTGAAATTTAACTGGGTATTTAGTTCTTAAGTTTCCGTTAATTAATAGTTTCAATTATTGTAGTGAAATGGGATGTAACTAGTTAATAATTGGAACCTCTAATTAAAATAAGAGATTAAATGCTAGGTTATAAATGAAATTTCAAGAAAGTTGAAATTTGTAACCTATAAAAACATAAGATATGATTTTTGAACATTAAACTAATTTAAAAGAAATGAGATAAACTTGTATAAATTTCAATTGCACTCTTAAAGCATATATATAACTTGCCAAATATTAAAAGTTCTAATGTTTAATAAGAAAAAATAATAGAATATTATACAAGTAAAAATTTGAAATAATGAAAGTATTCAATGAAATTCTTTAATCCATAAGAATTTGATGTTGTAGTTGTTATAAACTTAAGTATAATTGAAAGGCTACTAATTAAATAAATTAAAAGGTAAGTACTATAAATAAATGAATAAATGAAATTAAATAATAAACGAATGAAAATAAATGAAATTGAGAAATGAATGAATGAATGCAATGAAAAGAAAATTTATATGATATGAATAAATAAAACTGAATTTATGTAAGTATAAGTGCAAATAAGTGAAATAAACACTGAATCAATGGATGGAAATGGAAATTTGCGAGAAATAAAGGTAAATTAAAAAGATAAATCATTATATGAAAGAAAAGAAATCAAACAACGAATATTATGAAATGAAATTAATAAGAATGAACTTGATCTATTGTTTGAAATTGTTGTTTGTTTGGTTTATGGTTGTTTGGTTTATGGTTGTTTGGGCAAGGATACTTTAAAAAAAATTTGGATGAATGAATAATCTATTTAGTTTACCTAAGACTATTGAGTAAATGGTGCACTTAGTAGTCTATTTTTCATTCTGTACAATTTAAAGTTTTGAACCCGAACAACTATATGTTTTGTTTGATATGAATGGATAATTGATTTGTGTTGATTTTATACGATGATTGTATATGGGTTGCAAGTGATTGTTGTTTATACTGATTTGTTTGCTAGTGGTTGAAACAACTATAAATATTTCATTTTTATAATTATTAACCTCTTTTGGATTATATAAGTGAAAATACAAGTTATGGAAGCAATTGCTACTGCTTTTGGTTCCATAATTAAGCGTTGTTTGCCCGACAAATAGGTACGTTCTTGGATTTCAGTTTTCTAGCGATATATATATATATATATATATATATATATATATATATATATTCCCGTTGTTGGGATATATTATTTTGAAATTATGTGTTATATGGTTATATTTGATATTATATTTTCTTCCGAGCCTCCCTATACAGGGGAGGCTCTGCCAAAAAATTTCGTAAATTTTGAATTTAGAAAATTTTTGAAAAATGTTTCCAAACCTTATTAATTTGAGTATAAAAAGATTTAATAGTTATAAATTGGTATATTTTATTTAAATTAATTAATTTTGTAAATTTATTTGTTTATAAATTTAATATTTTAAGTAAGATATATCGATTTCTTAATTCTTCTTTTCCTTTCTTTTCCTTTCGGGGATGAAAAGTTTTGAGTGGGGGAGAGTGTAACGACCCATAATTTTCGATGTTTAAAATTGTTAATTTAATAAGATTTTGGTAATTAAATCAGGAATAGATAAAAATTTGTAATTTGTTAATGAATCAATAACGGTAATGAAATGTAAGAATGTTAATGCAAGTTAATAAATAATTAATTTAGTGCAATCCCAATTAATTGAAACCAACTGTGAGGTTATAATTGACTATAATTAGAAAATTGGGAAATAAATTCAAAGTTATATTAATTGATGAAGTAATACGCAATAAACTGTAATTTGATAAAATCAGTGCTAGATAAGTAATTATATTAATTGTTATTTGATAAAAAAAAGTGTGAATGATATTAAATTAAAAATATGGTGCAAATCATTAATTGTTTGCCCATTTATTTAATTCATTGAGTTAGATCTAAATCCATTGCAATTAAACGTAATTAAAAACTATGTTAATATGAATTTAGTTGATGACTAAAAAATATTAGGGTAATCGGATATATAGTAATGTTAAATTTATTCATAAGATAATGATTGATTGAATAAAAGAATGGGAATCAAGATTTATTAATTTAAATTTAATCAACTGGATTAATTGGAATTAAATGAAGTTTAATATTACGTAAATAGGAATTAAGATGAAATTGGAAAATATTAATGAACCAAGATATAAACCATTGTTAATTATATTCTTATTGTAATAAAAGACTTGAATAACAAGGTTTAAAAGTTAATAAATGGATTTTTGGAATTTTAAATTTATAAATTGCGGAATTTAATGAAATTGAAATTTAACACTGAAATTGATGAATTAATGAATTTTAAATTGATAGCTAAATTAGTTTATATTACTTGTGAATGGTTAAGAAATCAAAATTGATGGAAGTTGTAAATTGTTAAAAAGCTAAATTGAAAAGTGATTTAATTAATTAATTATTAATTTATTTAATCAACTGGAAAATAGCAATTTTGGCCACTGATTCGGATTTTGATGAAACTAGTTTCATCGGATCCTTAACTGTAACGACCCGAAATTTTCGAACCCGAAAATTCCAGATAGTTATGAAAAAGAAGAAAGAGATAGAAGAAGAAGAAAAGAAACATCAACAACTCACATTCGCAGCGGATAAAATATAATAATAAATAACAGTTTACAGAAGAATACTATATCTGTTAATTACATTTGATATACATCAGAGTTTCACATTATACACAGTCACAGAATATACACTATTATCATGTTTCAGATACACAATAATATATTACAGTGGAAATACCGCATACGTTAGCCATCCAGCTCGCCTCCTGAGCTCCAGAACGTATCTACCTGAAAATCTGTAATACTCGGTCTGACCCGAGCATTACACCAAAGTAACACCCGGGTCAGGCTGGAAACCAGCGTGAGTAAACCCAACTAACAAGGAATACCAAACAACAACTTATATAAACCCGGGGTAACTTATATCAATTCACAAGTTGCTATAAATAACGTTTATTTCACATACAAATTTCTAAGTACCAAACTTAGATAAAACCATCCAATTTACTTAACTCACCACATTTCAGCCTTTTGATTTCACAAATCAATTTATAAAATTCGAATTGGAATCGGGTATTTCCTAATACCCGACCCCGGCCACTTCGAGCCTCAGGTCATCCCAACCAAAATTTCCCAATTGAAATACATAACAAATTAAATCAGAGATATTAACTCATTCAAACATCAAATCTCATTCAATCATCCATCAGCAAAGGTTAATCACATACGAATTTGATTTAATTAATCCTGATTGAATTCCCAATCTCAACCACTTAAATTTCTTCATTTAACACTAATTCGTTTCTCATCAATTAATCAACCATTCCTTCACTTTCATCTTAATTTATCATCCTAGATTAATTATTCTTCCAATTTTTATTCAAGAAATTGACTTAAATTAATTTCACGATATTAATTATACTTAACCAAAATTAACAAGTAATCTTATTAATTAATTATTTTAATTACGTTAATCATTAATAACTCATATTAAATTAACTTCTCTTAAGTCTCTTATTCCCGATTAATTTATCTTAATCGATCGGTCTCTAATTACATCATTGATTTTATAAATTACTGATTCCCAATTATATCTCAGTTTATCCTAATCCAAATTAATTACATTAATTAAACCACAACATTAACAACTCTTGATTTAACTCAACCTATAATTAGCAATCCATTCATTTCCTTCATTTAATAAATCAGTTTCTCCTTAGTTAATCATCTGAATTAATCTCGTGAATAATTATACAAATTGATTATATATTATTAATTGCATTTAGTAATTACATAACAAACCATCCAATAATTTTTTTTTTCTGAATTACTTACACTCAATCGGTTAAGTTAAAACTTAATAAATTAATTAATTCAACCCTTAAATTTCTAAATTAATTAAATTTGAGTTCAAAACTATTCAAAAACCGAATACCTCGAGTCAAACAACAACCAAATCACGAATCAACCAAAACCAAGTTACCAGATCATTATTTCACAGTGCATATCAAATCAACTCAATCATTCAACGGTTATTTAAATTAACCATTAAAATTTATATAAAATACAGCTGAGTGAGATTTACTCACCTCTATCTTATTAGCATCCATTCTCAAATCCAGCTTGTTCTGCTGAAGTTTTGACCTTGTATAAACAGTTATACGATCTTATTAATATTTGGCCAAGTCCAATTTCTATTAAATAAATTCCATTTTATCTAATAAGTTAATTCCAAACTAATTTTCTGTTTATAAAATATGTTTTAGTTACCAAATAATTATATAAGTTAACTAAATAAATTGATTTCCACTTTGTAAATTTAATTTAACTAAATTTTTATTTAAACAGTAATTAAATTTCCCAAAACTAATGTCCCCCCTTCTTTTTTCCTTCTAAATCCTTACATATATTTTTGTTCTGCAGATATATAAACATTTTAATTAGCTATTTTAAATAGAACAAAACGTTAAATAAATATAAATATCTCACCCCAAAATCGAAGCTGAAGCAAATCCTATGAACGCAGCTCCTACCATGATCGCGAGCACACTTCATTCAGCAGCCCACATCCTCGTCCCCAAAACCATCTACTACTCGAGCAACCGAAACGCCTCCTTCCCAATCGCACATCATCACCGCCGAGGAGCTCACGCCTTCCTCCGTCCAGGCACATACGAGCCTACCTCCAGATTCCCCAAACGGCGACCCATTCCACACAATCGAACCCTAATCCCCCTCCATCATACGATCACGACTTCTTCCAGTAGCGATGCTCCTCCACGCGGCCCCCCCTTCAAGCTCGCTCGAGCATACCGTGATGACGAAACCCCCATCGTCGAGTTCGAATTCGCGTCGCCATTTGTTTTTTTTTAACTGTATGTTGAGAAAGAGGAATTCGAGAGGAAGAGATTTTGTTGTCTTCGGCCATTTATGTAATTTTTTTTTTTTTTTAAATGATGGGTTTCGATCCTCTTAAAACACGGCTAAGAAGAAGGTAAAAGAGGCACGAGAAAGCTTCTTGAATACGCTTGTTAATAAAAATATCTTTGACCCCTTTGACTTAAAATTTTAATTAAATTATAAAGCTCTCAAAAACGTCTCGTTAATTATAACGTGAAATCTCAAACCCCGAATCAAACATGCCGACTGTCGTTTATAAGGTTCTACCCGCATTCCGAACACAATAGAGCATGTTTTGGAAGCTAATTTGATCACAAGCGTGAATTACGGAAGTAAACGATCGATATTCAATTAAATCGATTAAAAGAAATCTACGCATTTCGAGCTGTCAGGGTCAAACGACAACTCAGATTGCTACGAAAATTGAAATCCGATAATAATTAACTATTACGGATCCAATGGAGCTGGTTTCGTCCAAATCCGAGACTGTGCCTCGGAAGGCTATTTTTTTTTTGTTTTAAATGTCGATTTAAACGATATATTTTTAAAACTAAACAAATCATCTTTAATTTAAAATTCAACCATTCTATTATCTCCATTATTATCATTATAAATTTCATAAGCCTTCAAATTATTTAAATAGGCTTAGAAATTACAGATTCAACAATTTTACCCGAGTTCCAATTATTAAATTCAACATTTATACCATATAATCCAATGATTTAATTATCAAGTAAATATTGATATCTGGAATTTTAAGTTAAAATCAACTTTTAAATATTTAAAATCGATTAATTATTTCAATTTAATTCGTTAAAATTTCCGGGTCGTCACATTAACAGTGAATTATTATAGGATTTCAAGTCTTGCAACAATCAGACTTGTCGTTTGATCATACGGGCTTGAAACGCCGAGAAATCAATTAAATTGAAATCAATTGAAATCAATTTGAAATAACTTGATTTTAGCATAACTTCTTTATATGATGGAATTTGGACTTGAAACCTGTTCCATTGCATTTAAAATATTTAAAAACATCTATTTTGTATATGGGTTGACTCATTTTCGTTTCGGAGTCAGAACGGGCTTTTCGGGCCATTTGTCGTTCAACAATCAATCGAAATCAATCCGGTCCATTCTAATTTCAGCTTTGCCTATATATATCTCATTATAAACCCTAGCAGCCTTTTTATTTCTCATTTCTGTACGTATAAAAATTTCTGTTGCTCCTCTTTTTCAATGGCAGACAAACCCTAAATTCCCGGTTGCAATTTCAAAATCAAATTCAAATTAAAATTTCGAACTCCACAAACTATATCAAATTATATATGGATTTGAAGCTCTCGACGAGCACAAGTCAGATGTATGATTCGTTTTTCAATTTGAATTATGATATAGCCAGAAATCGATGCTGTAGTTTCAGCCGTTCATGGGATAGCGTCTCGTTCAACGGTGGATTCTCGTCGATAGCTCGATCGGGAAGTGCAGTGTCATAGAGATCGATGAGTAGAGCACATCTATAGGGGTAATTGGGTTAGGTGGTGATGAGAATCATCACGATTGTTTGAAGATAGGGCGGCGGCTACTGGTGCTATGGGGTGTCCAAGTGGGTCACGTTACCTTTGATGGAGGCGGCTTGGTCAGGGTAAGGCGGCGTAGGCTTCAGATCGTGGCGAAGTGGCTCGGTTTGGTCAGCGATTGGAGAATAGTGTGGCGGCTGCGGCTTAAGGTCATGTGCGGGAATTTTGAGGGAGCTTGGGTTTTCTGAGAGGGACTGACGTGGTAACGCGTTTGTTTATTTTAATTTTATTGATTTTCTATATTTTAAAAATCGTATAACTTCTAACAATCAAAAATTTCGCATACGAACTCGGATTTGGGCGAGGTTTTCTCCACTAGGATCGTATTGAAATTTCGGACCTTTTGGCGTAGGTTTGGATAGATTCTGTGATTGTTCAAATTCTGGAATTAAATTGGATTTAAATTCAATTTAAAGTCAAAGGTGAGTGTTTTAACCTACTCACGGCTTCTAAAATTTCTTATGTTTGTTAAATTGATTTATGATGTGATTAGTAATTTGTTTATGACTGTTTAGCATATTTTGCATCATCATCTCAGTTTATTTGAATTTATTTGGATAAAATAGTCATTTAATTTATCATTGAATATAAACTACCAGTAAATACCTATTATTTATTATATATTATATATTGATGTTATTGATTGAATTGGATGATGATCGTGATAAATGTTTGATGGTTGATATTGGATGAATGGATGTATTTATATTGTTATAAAAAAGCAATTTGTTATGGATTTTTATTTCATTCGGGACTGCGGTTTGGAATGATATATAACTGTATCTATATTTTAATTTACGGATTGAAATGATAAATATCCGTATCACTTGACCATAGGATAGAAAATTATATACAGACGCCGTGGTCTATATATAAAAATATTTTGAAATAATTTCTTTGGTTTTGTAAAGAAATCTATAGTTTTAGATAAATATTGATTTTAGATATTATATAAGTGTTATTTTATTCTTGATTTTTAAGTTATGTATAAAGTTGTCGTAATATAGAATAAGCTTAATAATAAGTTTGATTTTTATTGAAGATAATATGATAAAGTATTAAATTATATTTTAATATAGAGTTTATAATGATTTAAATAAATTAAGGTTGGAAGATAAATTGGAAATTTATTTGAAAATGAATTTATTTAAGAATTAAACTCAAATAAGCTTGATGTGAACTTTATTAAATTTGAATTTTAGAGGGTATGATTTTTATAACTTGATTTTGGTTTAAGACGAATTAAACGAACATTTCAAGTATACATAAATTGAAGGAAATATTAAGTTATTTGTAATTTGAGTTTTATTTAAAAGATAATAGATTTATTATGTAAAATATTTCAAAACTAAATAATAGAAAATTGAATTATTGAATCGTAATTACCAAACTTAGTTTTGAAATGGTTGAATACTTAAAGTTTGAAATATGAATTTGAAATGGTTTATTCGGTCGATCAAATCTGTTTTGAAATCGATAAAATTTGGAATAGTTTATTTGGAAACTGAATCGTTTTGAAATTTATGACTTGAGATTTGGTTAAATTAAAATTTATAAATTCGAGTTGTTTTGGAATTGATTTGTGAAATTGAAGAAGCTATTTTATTATATAAAGCATTTTAAATATTTAAATCATTTAAGTGGTGGAAGTTATGTTTCAAAGTTATGAGTTTCAAGGTATTGTAATTAGAAAATGTTATGATTTTAGAAAGGATATATTTGAAATGAAAATGATATCGTATTGATTTAGTTTGAAAAGGGCAATGATATTTGGTTTTAAAGTATAAACTATTTTAAAATGACTGCGGTGTTATAATAACGTTTAATTGTTGAAGAGACCGGGATCATAAGTTGCCATACTCTCTGCCAACTCCAAAAACCACTTTAACAACCGCGTACGCGGTGGAGATTCCAGAATGAAGTAGGATAGAGGCGGCGTTCCCTTGAGGTGTATACGTGGACCCGACTCCGTGAGTTGGCATAAGGTGGCTAAAACAGGAGCACTTACGGGCCAGTGAGGTAGCCTCTCTTATCGAACACACTCCTTCGATACCATTCCATTATTTTGTGATTAGGGCCCTTTTGATTTTTGGGGGCGTGGCTCGAGGTGGGCGGTAGCTGCGCGGTATGCGTCACCATCAGTCCGGATGCGTAATTGGTACATCTACCATGGCATTGCCTAGTTGTGCCGTGTCACCTACCCTAGCGCGCCTTGTACGAGTTTGGTTTTCACCCGTAGCCCATGGAGTATCTAGGGTTCTCTCCCGAACTGGAGATGCGCTGATACTGGATGGACTACCGGGACTATTACGTGTTAAAGGGAATATTGGGTCACTCTTTAACGCTATCTAAAAGTAAGTTTATTTTACTAATAGATATTATTATAATAGCGAAATATTACTACATAGTAAATATTTTAACGGACCCTTAGGAGATGTGAATCTCGAGCATCTCTTAAGTTACTGCACTCACGTTTGACACTAGGTAGGAGATGTCAAATCCGTAAACATCTCTAACGCCGTTCCACTCATATTTTACCGTTGATTTAACTAACATAAGATCTTTTAGTTCCGACTCGAATGTTTTGTCTTTTCAATTCGCTCGGGTCAGTCTGAGCATTTTAGGGTTTGAAGACCTTATTTTTGGAGGACGAAGCGAAGATTGTATTATTACTATTATTTACTATATTGTTCCACTACATCACATTATTCCACTGCATTATTATTTATTATTCTTTGGTATGTGTAACTCTGATTATATGTTGTATAAGTAAAGTCAAATGTTTTGTAAAACAGCTTCATGAACTGTTTATTTGATTATTATATTTTTGTCGTACCGCTATATGATTCTGTTTTGTTTTTTTCTCTACTTTTTCTTATTCACCGCAACAACAATCCGCCCTTTAGTATGGTCTGAGTCTGATGTGTGTGGTTTATCGTCGATTTAAAGCGTACAAAAAGGCAGGATGTTACACTTCGTAAAAATATCGATAAATGATCGAAAACCGTTTATCAATAAACAATTCTATAATTATCAGAAGTGATACATGGAGCTAGATAAATACACTTATTTATTCGTTTAAACAAGAATATGAAATAAAATTATTTATGTAATTTTTGGGAATAAAATGTATTTACGATATCATCAATAATGGCATCATATTTTATAATTGATTCATGAATTTAAATTGAGATTTAAAGATTTTATAATAATTTTTTGAAAATGATAATAGTTCATTTTAGTTAGTTATATAGTTATAGTAAATCATTTATAATAATTTTATAAAGATATATAATTGATTAGAAAATATAAGAAAATTCGTATCATTTTATCGATATAAGAGCACTTTTTGCAAACTATATTTAATATTAATAATTATGGTTTTATAATTCAAAAGATATCATTTTAATTAGTTAAAAAATGATAATAAAGTAGTTTTCAAATTTTGTTTACTTTTATACGTAATTTAATTAATAAGTGAAAATGTGACCGGGAATCGACTTTCGGATTTTCAGTGGTTTAACAAACGGAAGTTGTTCAAAGTTGTTGCAACCTTATTTATATCACTTGTACACATATATAACATATACATGCATACCCTAGCATATACATAAACACATATATACATGCAAATATACATACAAATATACTACCATTCACAATATAATATACATATAGTAAAAAGTATAAATATCTAAGATATTTTCTACCCTAAAAAGCAAATATCAACTTACTTACACACCATCATCACATATATGGAAGCACAAGGGGTGGCAACCTTGCCGGGCATCTTCAGGGGATGGAGGGGGTATGGGCAAGGTGCAAAAGAGTAATTATACATTTAGATATTTATTTTCAAAGTTTTCCCAAAAATACTCACCATTTTCTTCATAATTTTATATACTATTCTACTTCAGCTTCTTCCTCATTCTCTAGCTTTTCAATAGCTTCCTAGCTTAATGAAATTATGAAGAAAAATATCGCAAAATGAAACTAAATTTATATAAGTATATAAACATAAGAAATCCACTTAAAAACCAAGGAAAATCACCTCCTTTCCTCACTCGAAACCCACGGCTACCACTTTTTACCACCAAGGCTAAACACTCCACCTCCTTCCAAGCCAGGCCGAGCCCATTCATAGGTCCAAGGCTCGATTTCGTAGGCTTTGATTCGATCTTAGCGAAGCTATAATGAGTTTTCATGAAGTTAGAAACCAATGAAGGTGAGAAACTCTATATTTTTATATATATGATGATGATATGCTATGATTTCTATGGATGTTTACTATACTTTGATCATCAAATATTGGTTGTTTTAATATGGTTGTTTAATTGTGTAAACAAGTCATGTTAAATACACGTTGATATTACACAAGGAAATCACTTTCTGAATCAAGTTATAAAAGTGATATGGAATCATTAAACCCCTTTGGAATGATTTTAAATGGTTTATAAATGTTTTATAAACACTAAAATCCAATGTGTTGAAGTTTTAACAAGTTATGAAAATTGAGACAAAAATAGGCGTGTCCTGTAACGGTAGTTCGCGATTTCGCGCCGTAGAAAGTTAAATCATTTATACAATGTATTTAGAGTCGGAATTCTTTGGAATAAGAATTTTTTGAGCTCTTATAATCATATTTTTAAAACAAAAGAAAAGGATTGAGGACTCCGTTTAGTAGATTTTGAAATATGAGCAAATCAAGTTTTCAAAATAGTCATGCTCTAGTAGTTCTAAACCAAAGCGATAAATTCTTTAAAATGATAATTTTAATTCTTTTAAAATATGGGACAAAATCTATAAATCTTTTAAAATGTTTTAAAAGAGATTTGAGCTATAAACATGGATTTCTAGATGATTGAAAAGTACCTTTGATCTAATAAGCTTAAAAGCACTATTCACAGCACTTTTTGCAGCACTTTTATTAACTTTTGAAATATGGTTTTAAACTTGTGTTCTTTCCGAAATCTTTTACAAACATTTTCAAATAAATGATGAATTATTTTAAGGATGATTTCAAGGTTTTATAATTTATTTTAAAAAGTTTAAATAAATGATTTAAAGAAAAGCTGTTACAATTAAGTGATTTAATCTTGGCTCTAAAAGCCAATGAGTAGACTGGATTTTTCTATTTATGAGATCCGCATGGGGGGCTTAAACTAAGGAGATGTTCAGGAGCGACTAATGCCCTACTCACCTAGCCTCTTTCCTTAGTAAGGGATAGATATGGTCGAAATGTCAGAAACGAGAAAAGTATAAAAGATTTAATATTTATAATCAATTTAATTTCAACTTGGATTGAATAGAGATAATATTCTTATACTTAGTATTAAATTCTATGGAGGGAACCTATGCCATTCGTATGAATTTAATAGGTAATTTCACCACTATTCGACGAATAGTATTGGTTGAACGCGGAAATTAATGTTGAGTAGAACTAATATAATTAACATGGATCCGTTTTACTTGAATATTAACTAAGTTGGATTTAACATCTTAGATAACATGGTTTCATCGTATTAAAAAGATATGTATTGGAAATAAAAAAATTCATGATTGAGATGAATGATTTGGAATTATTTTAATTCTTACGGATCCATTTACTCAAAATTTATTGTTTTGGGTTTGCAGTAAACGATGTCTTAAATAACATTGGTTTTCACCCGTTTAAAAGTTATGATTTGGAAATATTTTTTAAGATTTAAATAAATGATTTGGAGATATTTTCCTTAGTAAAAGATGAAATGATTTCAAATTATTCCAAGATTTAAAAAGGTTTTATTCGGACAAAGATTTGATAAATAAGGTTTAACGATTCTGTATATACCAGAAAGAATGTTTTAAACATATATATCTCTAGAATATTTTTGATAAAGAGAAAAGTGATTAATCAAATGATAAGCATCTATTTACTTAACATATTTTTATCGTGGTTCGAAGGAATCAGGATCGGATTTAGGCAATTCCTATCCAAAAACCATTTCGAACCAATTTACGAGTTTGAAAGTGAAGACATGCTAAAAATAATGAAGTTGAAGGCACAGATTTTCATAACGGAAGAACTGCTTGTTGATAATTTTGGAGTAGCTCCCGAGAGAAATAAATATCAGTGGTCTCTTCGTTTTGGGATCTTTGTATGCGAGGACTACTCGCTGCTAATCCAAGGATTAATTTCCGACAGAATTTGGTAGGAGAGTGCCTTCTGTTTATCCTATTCCTAGACAATTTATGTGGATGAATGTTTGACATTGCATTTCTAGGATCACAATGCATTGATCTCTACAAACGTACATCTTTTTGGTGGTGTAGGAGGTAACCCATCTTATACTTAACACTCTTCTTTAAGACATACAAGCTTAGAGGTTGTACTTTTGTGAAACTCAATAGTGTGTTGTTGGAAATGGAAATATGGCATTTTAAGTGAAAATGTTCTAAGAAAAGTAAAAGTTACCTCTAGACTCACACTTAGGGAATTGTGAAACAAGGGTTGCTTTAAGGCTAAGTGGATCGCAACCATTAGGTTATGATATCACCTTTTTAGATTTATTTTATGCCCACTATGATGTTAGGTAAAAATATATATGGTGTATGGTATGAGAGCACCTGAATAGATCCCGAATGGCAGGAGTGATATCATATTCGGTTGTATCCACCTTCAGATGGGTTAGTGTGTAGGCCAGTCTTAATTCATATAGGTTTCGAAGATGTCGATCCTCGGTACATTCCTCTAGAAATGTACTGTATGGAAGGCAGTCACTTACCTTGCTATTCATTGTAAACCAAAATCTCCATAAAGTGCCTTCAGTTTTAGTTGTAAACCTATTATGTTATCAAATTTAATCAATGTAACAATTTCGACTATTTGAATATGTTTATTTGAAAGGCTCTCAAAGAATGTTATTAAAAATAAGATCACTGGATTTTGCATAGAAATGATTTGGTTATCATAAGGTAAAAACTCGTTCCGTTTTTAGGTGCGGCATGATCTTATAAGATACCCTTTGTTTTCAAATACTCATATTTTGAGTTTCTCACACCAGTCCCATGACTGACTCGGAGTTTATTTTCCTTTTTTCTAAAACTCGTTCCATAGTTTTTCGAGTAGCCTAGTAATCAGGTTTTGCTTAGAGCATTTTGGAAGAGCTCGGTGCATGGAGTTAGAAGATTGTTATGAAGATTGTTATCCATTTCTACCACACTCATGTACTATTGTATTCTGCATTTTTAAGGATAGATATTTATAATTGTCCATGTTGATGCTAAGTTAAACTCTGATAAATGTATTTATATTTTTTTGCAATAAAGATTATATATTGAAATAATATATATTATTCAATTCGTGTAAGATTCTGCTCTATCTTTATTTTCTTCTTTCCCTTAAGAGTCAGGTTTTTGGCACTTGAATTTGCAGCACATGAAAACCAAGGATGTATTAATGCCGATATTCAAGGGTCGAAAATCGCGTTCGTCACATGGAGTCACATAGCATCCATTTTTCTGTGCGGTTTAGTTTGTATATAGTTTTAGCGGTGCTCTACATATGTATCTTGTTTCTTGTATTTTCTTTAATTATCGTTCTTGTTTGAATTTTGAGGACGTAATGTTCTAAGTGGAGGAAAATGTAGTGACCCGTAATTTCGAACACTTCGTCTTTGAATATCAAAATATTTTGAAATATGTTAAGTGTTATAAATGTGATTATATAACCTTGTTAAACATCATTTAATTAATGCATAATGATAAGAAACTTATTTAGAAATTTATTCAAAAACAAATTCTTTGAAGAAATATCTATAAGTGACCGAAAAATGGTTTATCGGTAAACAACTTTTTGTTCGATATAACTTGTTCAAGCTCTTCTGTACTTGTATAATGAACACCAGAACACATTTTTACCGAATTAACATATTTTGCTTCATAAAGTAAGTGGAATTTTCTAGTAGCTTCTAGAGGATAAGGAGATATTTTGTATGTAAGGGTAGTTTGGTCATTTACTTAAAAATGAGGTATAAAGGAGATGTGATGGAACATGCGGGGATAAGAGGGGGGTTGAACCTTTCGTGGAAAGCTAAGAGGAAGTGAGAGAAACGGTAGAGAGGACCACTCCATGCCAATATAAGAGTGGATATACCTCTTGAATCCACTTTTACTAATTTACAGAATAAATTAATCTCTTTTTCACATCTTTCTGTACATAAATTTTCGAAGAAAAATAGTTCAAAACACATGCAAATCATTCCAAACTTTGGCAAGAATCTTAGGAACATCACAACACCTTCCATTAACTTAGATCTTGAAGAAGTGAAGCACAACTCCACCTACATTAAGTGTCCATGGTTATTTAGGGTCTTTTGGGGGCAAAGAGGCAAGTGCAAAGCAATGAGAGGCAGGAAGATTGGTATTTGCAAGGTTGAGGTAAGAAGTGGAGGCTTGAACATTCTTGTTTATTTGGTTAAGGGTGAGCTGACTCACTACCTTGAATGAAAATATTGTTAATATATGCTTGTGTTTGATTGTTTATTTATTGCTTGAATGGATAATGTATTGTAATATTTAGTTGATTCTTGCTTTGAAAACAAATGGCTATGCAATCCATATGTATGGACCTACATAAATTTGAATTGATTGGCACATGCTATATTGATGCATATATCTTGAGTTTTCTCATACCTGAATTATGTCTAGCATGTGTTTTTTGTTTTCCCTAAATACCTCGTGTACTCTTTCGAGTAGGTTGAATAAAGCAAGTTTTACTTGGACGCTTCAAATTTCAGAAGACAAGATGGAGAGTTCCATTATCTATCTATTTCTATTTCTATTGCACTGTATTATGTATATGTGTATCAGCATGTGAGGATATGCAGTTATAACTGTGTTGGTTGATGATAGTACTTAGTTTTTTGAAACTCTGAAATTACTCTATATTATGGAGTAACCCTTTATACTATCCTTTTGTTATTATATGTTGTCGTTCCAATGTGAGATTCTGATATTGTGTTATTTCTTTCTTGTTTTATTTGTTTTCTTTTATTTTACCATAACAACCTGTCTTTCTGGCCTTGGGTGCTCGGCTCACACATACCATGGATGTATTTAGTATCGACATTCGAGGGTTGAAAAGTTGGGTCGTTATAGCATTTCTATTGAATGGTGTATTACTAAAATCTAATGCTAATACAATCTAGCATTTCTTACAAATTAAACGTAATTTCACTATACAGTAGATATGTTAACATGTTTAACATTATAAAAAACCTAGCATTTCTACTGAATGATGTATTAATAAAATCTAATTTAGCGTTTCTTACAAATTAAACGTGATTGCACTATACAGTAGAAAAGTAGTATTATTATAAATGATTTTAACTCATACAGTAACTAAACTATGATGCTACAATCATTTAGTATTCTTTTAGAAGTGAAATATGTTTACCCAATGCATTTACAAGGATAATTACAGTTAGTATCTTTACTAAATGGTGTATTTCTAAAATCTAATGCTAATATAATCTAGCATTTCTTACATATTAAATGTGATTGCATTATATATTGGAAATGCTAATGTCTTTAGCATTATTACAAATGATTTTAACTCATATAGTAACTAAACGACGATGCCCTAATCATTTGGAACTTTTTTGAAGTGAAATATGTTTATGCAATGCATCTACAATAATAATTTCAGTTAACATTTCTAAATGATGTTTTTCTAAAATTTAATGCTAATATAATGTATCATTTCTTACAAATTAGGCATAATTGCACCATACAGTAGAAATGCTAATGTATTTTACTATTTGAACCAAAAATGGCGAAAATACCCAGAATTAATAAAAGAGAATAAAATATGAAGAAATATAAATGAAAACGAAGAAAAAGAGATATAATCATTTCAAAACTTGATCTACGTGCACTTTAATATTTTATTGCTGATTTATGACTAGGGGTAGAAGTTCTTGGGACTCGGTACAACTTCAATACTTAGAATTTCAGAAATAAAAGGGTACATGAAATGCCAGAGCTAGATCCCCAAAGATCACTAAAAATGAGTCATACCCCTCTATTTATAGAGATATAGAGCCTAATATCTTGCATGCAATATCTACTAACCATTGTACACGAATTAGACTAATTCTACCAAAAGAATAGAAGCCACATCAACAGTAACTAGGAGTTGGTACCGATCCCTAGGTGGGAGTCGGTACCTATCCCCATCTAGGCCTTATTTTTTGTCTTTGACTCTGCACCTCGGATCTTCTTGTGGATAGCTTTGAGGTCCCATAGTTGTTTGCACCAACATTAACTTGTTTCTGAGTCTAAATAATGGAGTTAAAGGAGAACAAAGTTGCAGTTTCATGCGTTCATGGAGATCGATCAACAATTGCATTGAATCAGAAAACCAACATCGAAAATAATCTATTGGCACAAAGATAAGCATGTAAGCAAAAGAAATGGCCCACCCAAGTTGTATTTGGGAGTCGGTACCAATCACCAGATGAGGGTCGGTGCGACGACCCAAATTTTTTGGATATTTGAAATTGAAATATCTAGCTTATTTTAAATATTTGGAAGTTAGTTTAACTTGAATTTCAAATATCGCTACTAATTTGGCAAATAAATTATTAAATTTAATTATTGGAAGTTGGATAAAATATTAAATCTTGCATTTTAAGCTGGTTAAAAATATTTCAATGGCTATAAAATTTATATTGATTTTACCGGATATAGTAGAAGTATAAAATTTGAGTTTGAGGGAGTTTGTTCAGTTTCGAATTTATATCATTTAAATCAATATTTAAAAATATCCTTTCGAGGCACAATCTCGGAATTCGACGAAACCAGTTCCATTGGATCCGTAATATTGTATTATTATCGGATTTCAATTTTCATAGTGTTTGGATTTGTCGAGTGATCATATGATAGATAAATGAGCTTAAATTTTAATCAAAATTCAATACAATAACCAGGTCCAAAAAAAAGCTATCTTCTCCATATGATCGAATGAGGACTCGAAACCTTTTCCATTATGTTTGAAATAGGGTTTAACATTATAAACACCAAGCGGCACGCCTCGATAGGAGCTAGAATTTGTGAGTTGTGGAAATTGGGACGATATGAATTTAAATTTTAAATTAAAAATAATATCGGTTTTCTCAGCAGCCTTTTTCTTTTTCTTTCAACACATTCCTCCCCTATTTTTACACTTGTGTACTTGTATTTACATGCATTTGATTTTGAAATAAAATGTAGTAGCCGAGCACCTAGTTTTCGAAGGAAATATAAAAAAATAATGACTGTGGCAAAAATCAAACCATATTGAATTGATCAATTCGATTATTGCCGATGATTTCTCCTTCATGTCAAATTGAAAATGGAACTCAATCTAGATCCCAATTCCATGAATCAATTAAAAAAAGAAAAGAAAGAGAGATGGCCGCTATCTTCGTCTTCTTGCAATCGAAGTCCACTCGATTTCAGGAGGAAATCGATCACGACCTGAGCGAGTGAGTGGTGTCGTCGAAGGAATCACCGCGCGAGGCCTTGGTTTAGGATTTGGTGGCTACGACTCTCAGTGTTTGTGGTGGTAGCAGGCATCGATTTGGGGGAGAATCTCGAAAGTCTTAGGAAGCAGATGGTGGGATCTCCTTGTCATGTATGCAGTCGATGGCGCGAGGATAGGGTGTGACGGGGAGGGGAATTGGAGCTCGAAGTCACTAGCAAGGATCCTGAAGCGTTCGCCTATGGTCGACGATGAGGGCGACAGTTCGATGGACGGCGTTGAGATGATGATCATTGGGGATGTAGTTCATGTTTTCATGTCGTGTTGTTAAGGTAATTTATTTATAAAAAATAAATGTCAGCGTATATATGTATATACGGAAGGAAATAAATACATATATTTATGTAGATATACATATATATTTTGATATATATAGTTTAAATAGTAAAACAAAAAATAATATACTCATAGATGAGATTTAGAAAATAGAAATTTTAAGGGTAATATAGATAGTTTTATAGATATATATTTACAAAGATTTTGGAATTTATATGGACTATTTTCATAAGGATATGTGTTTTCAAAATAAAAATAAAATAAATAAATATATACATATTTTAAATTTATTAGTTTATTTCTAGATAATGTATTATATTGATTAATTTGTTAAATAAACTTATTTAATTATTTAGCTACTTAAAGAGTTTTAAAAGAAAATAAATAGGTTAAATGAAATCATTAGTTTAAATTTAGTGAGAAATAAATTGTTCGATTAATTCGAATATTAATAAATCATCTAATGTTTATACAAGGTCAAAATCTAAAAAGGAGCAAGCTGGATTGGAATTGGGTTGCGTGCTGAGTCAAAGGTGAGTTAATCTTGCGCATTTGGATACCATCTAATTTTAAAAGTTAAATTTAAATGATTGAATGAATGATTAAATTGACTGGATGTGATAGTGTGTGTGTGTGTGTGTATTAGTATATATGGAATATATATTGGAGTGATTGATTTCCCGCATTATATAGCGGATGAGACCCTATGCGCCGCATAATAGCGGATGAGATGATATAACCCCATATACCGTGATATTCCACCTCAAAGTGGAATTGGTATTTTATATTGTGCTTACATCTGTGGATGCAGGGATACAGTTGGAGAGATCCAACTGGATTCCTCAAATTTATTTAGGTTATTTTAATATTCTATGATATGATTTATTTGATAATCTGTGATAGATTACATTGGTAATTGGAAATGATGGATGCTATGTTTGATTGAAAATATTTTGGGTATACTGAGTTATCAAAAATATATAGATTGGATTTTTCATGAGAAAATAAAACAGAAATTTTTTAAGTAAAATAATTATAGAGAATTTGAATAAATTAAAGAAGAAACTGGAAAAGAATAAAAGTGATTTTTAAATTCTAATAAATAAATTCTGTGTATGGAAAAGGGGATTATGAATAAAAGGGGATTTTAAAACTTAAGTGATATTATTCAAAAGAACAAAGAATTTATTTTAAAATTCAAGGTTTAAATTTGTTGGAAAGGATAAAGAAGGAATTTGGCAAAAAAATGAAACTGGTATTTTCAGTTAAAAAGATTTTAAATCATAATTAAGAAATAAAATCGGAAGTTAATGGGTTTTGAAATTAATTGAGTAAGTAAAGAAATTTATTTCAAAATGGAGTAATTTGGAAATCGACTTGGAGATTGATAAAGTGTTTGAAACTGTGATTTAAGAGGAATGAGATTATGGAATTTATAACTGGGTCTATAAAATAAGAGATTAGGGAATATTTGGAGATATAAATTCACGATGGGAATTTATAAAGGAATGGGTAATTTGTTTTAAAAATAAATAGTGGTTTATTTTTAAAAAGGTATAAAGGAGAAGTGTGTTTTCCTGGAAAGCCAAGTACGTTTTCAAAGCAGATTTTTAAGTATAAGTTAACGTTTTAAAGTTGTTTAAAGGAATGTTTTAAGAAATTATTATTTAAGTTGTTAAATTTTAAAGGTAAATATTTATTAATTTAGTCATAGTGGTAATTATTTTTATTGGTTAATTGATATTATGTTATAAAAAGAAATTATTAATATTTATATTTTATAAAATAGTTTTATTTTAAAGACAATTTGGTTAAAGTTTTATTTTAAAACTTGTATAGAATTTCATAACTCTTATTTTAAAATTTAGTTTGGCTTAACTTTTATGATAAAACTTAGTTTTTATGTTTTATAAAGTAGTTTTATTTTAAATGTTTTTAAAGTATATATTTTTGAATAAAGTGTTTTAGTTGTTTATAGGAAAATCGGCTCAAGGAAAAACTTTGCATTTTTTTTTGGAATGAAGGCGCGGCAATTATTTTTACGTTTTAGGGACGCAGGTTTTATTCTTTCGCCTGAAGAAAATTCTTCACAAAAAAATTAGACTGCTTTCAAATCTCGTTCTCAAATCAATAGGAGTGGCGGCAACATCAGAAGAATAGACGGCGCTACATCACAAGAACAGACGACGACGGCGCAACCGCAGATGAAGATGGAGCTCGTTCAGGCGAAGGCGGAGCTCGTTCGTCAAGCGAAGGTGATGGACTGTAGGCGGCGGCGACTACATTGAAAGTCTGCGGTGACTTGAGCCATGACTTTTATGGCCGATTTCAGATGAGCGGCGGTGGAGTAGAAGTTAAGGTTGCTAGTGATGCCAAAAGTAACGATGACGATTAAATGTGTTGAAATGAATTAAGAAAAAAAATTCTATATGAAATTAACATTCTAATTCTATATGTATAATACATAACTGAACGTTATATTTTGTATTGTAGTTGTTATAATTTATGCATTTGTAATAGTATGATTGATTGTTCTTAATTTTCAAAGAGCTGAAGTAAGTTTTGTTTTAAAAATCTGCAAAAGATGTGATTTTGATTAAATAAAATTACTTATATGTTTCACAAGATGATAAAATATGCAAAAAACATAATGCATCAGTTGTTTGTTTACTTGTTTATTGAGTTGCTTTATTTTGAAAGTTACAGATATCATAAATAAAATGCTAGCGTAGTTCATAACTAAAATGCTATATTAAACTATCATTTTAAATATACTAAACATACTATATTAGTCTATCATTTTGCATATCCTAAAATGCTATATTACACTATCATTTTGCATATCCTAAAATGCTATATTAAACTATCATTTTGCATATCCTAAACATGCTTGTGGACTTTGTAATTGAACAATAAACTATCATTTTGTATAACTTAAACATGCCAGTGGATATGGTAATTAAAATGATATATAAAATCTCATTTTTCATATTGTAACTTTGGTATTGGACTTCAGAACTAAAATGCTATATCAAACTATCATTTTGCGTATTTTAAACACGATAATGGATTTCATAACTTAAATGCTATATTAAACTATCATTTTGCATATCATAAACATAGTGGTGAACTTTATGATTAAAATGTCACATTAAAAATACATATGCTATATGCAATTATCATTTTGCATTTGGTAGTCATTTTGTATATTCTATTCATACTACTTCACTTTAAATATACTTATGCTAAATTCAAGTTCATTTTGCATATTTTTTCATCCTTATTTAGTTGAAATATACTTATGCTATATCCAAATATCATTTTGCATAGTCAGATAATTGTACAATATTTTAAAAGTATAAATGCTATATTAGTCTATCATTTAGCATATTAAACATAGTGTATTGTGTTTCAAATGTAGAAATTCTATATCTACATATCATTCAACTTGTGATTATAACTTTTTGACTTTCTTCTTCTTCTGTATTTTGCTTCTCCATTTGTTTCTTACCTCTAGATTTAGTGGCACTTGACTTCAATTTTCACGAAATTTCTAATTTACACTTGCATTGGAGTGTCGAATTAGGTTTTTTTTCAATTTTGGAATGGACAGCGGAAGCTTGGACAACGACGTCCGTTTGGACGACGGCGGCTTGAGTGACGACGGCTACGGCAGGTTAGGGCTAGGGCGGCAGTGGCTACGGCAGGTTAGGACTATGGCGGTGGCGGCTATGGCGAGACTCAGACGATGGCTTCGAACGATGGAGGAAACGGTTGAAGGTGGTTGAATAGAACGCGCTACTGTCCTCGAGCCCAAATTATAAAAGTTCCATCCTACACTTAAAACTTATCATAATTTTTTTCCTTTAAATTAATTTCCTATTTAGTTTATTTAATTAAACGTTTTAAAGTATCTTTTAGAACAATATGATTTAAATCATTTTTAAAATCTTAAGTATTTAAGACTTGGCGGTTTTCAGTGGAAATAAAACAATTGGGTGAAAATTTATTTCCACGAAAGAGAGAAAAGTGATTTGAAAACTATTTTCAAAGAATTGAAATGTATGAAAATATCTTGTGAAGATATTTAAAAATAAATAATTTGGGAGAAATTCTTATGGCTTAATGATCGTCTATGAATGTTATTTGATAGTTAAATAACCGACTATCAATATTGGCCAATGCGCTGATATTTTCGAAGAGGTCAGGATGAGAATTTATTTTTCGAAAACCACTTCGATCCGGTTTGAAAATTTTGTGAGGAAGACAAGAGATGGAAGTAGTAGGAGTAGTGCCTTCGGTTCCGTTCGAACCTGGAACGGACTTGTATGGACGAATGCTTTCAGAACATCGTCAGGAGGACGATGAGCATTCTAAGTAATTGTGTGCTAAAAAGGTAACGCATAGCCTTGAGCCTCATCAACCGGGAATGGCTAAAACAGGAGAGGTGCCCACAAGGCTAAGTGGCTAGCAACCAACTAGGGTAAGGTCACCCCTGTCTAGATGTCCCTTTATTACGGCTGTGTGAGCGGTTGTTGATCCCAACTGCGGGGTGAACTTATTCGGACTATCCAGTAAGGGGTAGCTCCGGTCTGGTGATGCAGAGGATCAGGGTGGATCCTCGGTAGGGTGATCTAGACCACGCACTGTGGCGGGCGGTACCCCAGTAGCCCTGCCATTGATGGAAATCCATTCTCCCTACGTGCCTTTACGGTTTTTGTTTGTAGAACCCACTTTGTGTCTAGTAGCTAGAATTTAATAATGTAACAATTTCGGCTATTTTAATAAGTATTTGTATATAGACCTATTATAATATCAGAGGATTTTATAAGAAATGTTTTTGTTATCGTAAGGTAAAAACCCGGCATGTTTATTTGTGGCATGGTCTTACGAGATACCTTTGATTTCAAAGGATTTTGAAACTTTTATAATCCAATTGAGTGTGTTTTCTCACGCTGGTTTTCCAGACTGACTCGGGTGTTATTTAACTATAATGCTCGGGTCAGACCGAATATTATAGAATACAGATTCTGGATGGACTGCTATGGAGCTCAGGAGACGAGCTGGATGGCGAGACGTATCAAACGTGTTTGATGTATATTCCATTGTATATTTAGCTTTGGAAGGACGAGATGTTATAACCATCCTGAATTATGTTGTTGAACTCTGATGTTGTATTCTGATGATGTATGTATAAACAGATATAGTTTCTTTTGTGTAAGGATCAGTTATTATCTATTATATTTTATTTCGCTGCGTTGGTAAGATTCTGATATTGTTTCTGTATCTTCTTATATCTCCTTCTTCTTTAACCCTAATGGTTCAATTTTTCGGCATTCGATTGTTCGGCATTAGACACAATAAACGTATAAATGTCGATTTTCGGGCGTCGGAAAATCGGGCCGTTACAGATTGGTATCGGAGCTGAAGGTTAAGTGAGAACCTTAGCTCTGGTGGGGATTACTCATTAAATAGAGTCCAAAGTACTCTAGAATGAGTTTGAGTGTAATAATAGTATGAGCACGTATTTGTTAATGAATATAAAAATTGCTTTATATTATGTTGATTTATCGGTTGGATGTTTATAGATTTTGGTCGATATGTGGAACACTATGTGATCGATATGAGTTTCTAAACTCTTAAACAAGATAAACCAACACAGTATTGTTTTAAAATAGGGTAAATGAAATAATTTTATCCAAATTATTTTTTTATCTAAAGATAAAAAAATTCAAAAATTATTATAATTATATATGGTTCCTTGGTTGTTAGGAAGTGATTATTAAATCATTATTATTTAGGTGTGAAATTAAATAAGATGTCAAGATAATAATCAAAGATTAAGGAAATAAATTCATTTATAGAATAGAATTTGAAATGCAAATTATGAATGTGATTTATAATTAAAATTGAGATAAGAATTCCATAGTAATGTTTGAATATGAATTGGGTGGATTTGGAATTTTGGGAAAAGTTAAATTCCTTTGGGTTTGAAAATGGTTTTCAAAAGTTTTGGAGAAATAATGGTGATAGTATTTGAGAAATATTTTTAATTGGATTTGAAATCTGGTGAGATTTGGAATTTAAAAATATTTGAAGGGGTTTTGAAGAGATAGAAGCATTGAACTCTTTCGGTCGCTGGGAAATAACTACGGTGGTGAATGCGGCATCGTCAATGTTTATTTTCGAGTTTCCAAGAGAGAAACTGCTACCAAACTGCTTTGAATTGGAGTTGTTTACAAAACTAGGCTTGGTTTTGAGATTCAAAGAAAAATTATTTCAAAGATGAATTTGAAATATTGAGTGATTGTGTAAAAAGACTTTGATATCTTATTAAAAATGTAATTGGAATATTAATAAGCTAGAAAACTTGTAGTAAAAATTCGAATTAAAATAGAATGTAATCGAATCTTGTAAATAAAAGTAAATATTTATTTTATTGGAAGTAAATTTGCAGGAGAACAAATTTATTTAACTTTATAAGTAATTGAACTAGATTTAAAGTTGAATAATGGAATCAATTTAAATTATGTCAGGAAAGATGAATTGTAAATTTGTTCGAAGGAACTTAAAGAAGTAAAAGTTTAGAAAAACTTTTTATTGAAATTTGAAATTTGTGGAATAAGACTCAACTTGAAAGTGTCAAATAAAGGTAAATGTGACTAGAGAATAAAGTTAGAAAGATAAGCCAATTAAAGAAGGTTGGTAAATGGAATGGAAATAAAATTGTGAATAGACAAATGAATTTGCATTTGTAAGCAAATAGAATTGAAAGTGAATATTGGGAACTAATTTAAACTGTGTGCAATGGAAATTAGTCAAGATTTGACTAAATAAAATTAATGAGCAAATTTATTGATTCAAGTGGGTAAGCAAATGAATTGGAATTGTACGTTGGATAATATTTTAAATGTGTAAATAAAGTGAAGTTATAGAATTAATTCGAAGTGAACCAAAATAATAAAAGTTTGGTAATAAATTTTTTTATTTGGGGTTTAAAATAAATTAGTAAGTGGTACTAATTTAAAATAGTGATATAAACCAGTTGTGAATGGAAGATAATAGATGAAATTCAATATTCAAAGTTGAAGATAAATTGAATTCAAGTTGAATTGAAAATGAAAATCTGGATGAAAATTTGGAAAAAGTTATTGAGATTTGAAATTAATTAGTAAATTGATGCAAATTTAATCTATATGGTATTGGAATCCAAATTGATTAACTGTAGATAAAAACCAAGTGGTAAAGTGAAAGTAATAATATAAGAGTATATATAAAATGCTTATATTAAACTTAAGAAGTGTTAAGGGTGAAAAGTTTTTAAGTAAATTTGGTATTGAAAATATACTAAGTTAATAATTGGATGAAATTTAAACTGGAAGTTAGGAAATGGGATGGTTGTGAATAAATGGATAGAAATCAAAATAGATGTGAATAAAAAGAAGAATTGATTTAGCTAACTATCAATTGGGGCAAAATACGTAGGATGTACGTGTATTATTTAATTCGCATAGCGATTTGAGCACAGGATTTCGAGGTAGTTATACTCGATTTTTGGATTTTTCATTGATTTTGGAAATTCTCTATCATAGTTTGTGACTGTGCAAGGAGAATGACGGTTTCTGATCAAGAAACCAGATCTGAGTCCGCACTAGGAAGTCGGGTGGACGATACTAGTTCGGAAGTGAAATTGTGTGATCGAGTGAGCGATCGAATTGGGTATTGCGTATGGATGATATATATGCATCGTACGGACGTGAATGAAATAGATATGAAACTTTTACTGTGATTGGATGTTATGGCTAAGTAGGAAATACAGCTGTTTTAAAGGCAAGGGATAAATTCGGATTTTTGATTTCAGAAGATAAGTTTAAATTGCCCGACAAAGGTATGTATTTAATTTCTATATGAAATTTGATGGTTTTCTCGTCTAGCCACTTGGCTTTTTGTTTTATTTTGAAATCTGGGGGCCCGTAGAGGCATTTTGTAGTTGTACCAAGCTAGCCAAGCAAAGGAGATGCTGGCGAAATTTTTCGGGAATTTAGGGAGTTAGAAAAATTTTGAGTAAATTTTGATAATTTTAAATTTGGATTAAATCAAAATTTGTATGGTTGAGTAAATAATATTGTTTGGAAACCATTGATAAGTTTGGAAAGTTAGTAAACGTGTTGGGCTGTCTTTAATAAAAAGATTGTTTAGGAAATCGTTGAAAACTGTTTGGATTTGGGGATTAATAGTTAACGGGTTATGGACGATTCCTCTTAACTAGTAATTTCAGGGACAAAATCCTTTTAAGGGTGGAGGAATGTGACGACCTAGAATTTCTGGACATTTGAAATTGAAATATTTAACTTGATTTAAATATTTAGAATTTAATTTAACTTGAATTTAAAATAACACTATTTATTTGGCAAATAAATTATTAAATTTAATTATTGGAAGTCGGGTAAAATATTAAATCTTAAGTTTTAAGCTGGTTAAAAATATTTCAACGGCTTATAAATTTATATTAATTTTACTGAAGATAGTAGAAGTATTAAATTTTAGTTTGAGGGAACTTTGTTCAGTTTTGAATTTATATCGTTTAAATCGATATCTAAAAATAGCCTTCCGAGGCACAGTCTTGGAATTCGACGAGACTAGTTCCATTGGATCCATAATATTGTATTATTATCAGATTTCAATTTTCGTAGTGTTTGGAGTTGTCAAGTAATCATACGATAGATAAACGCGCTGAAATTTTAATCGAAATTCAATACCAAACTTGGTCCAAAAAAAGTTATCTTCTCCATACGATCAAATTAGGACTCGAAATCTTTTCCATTGTGTTCGGAATAGGCTTTTAACATTATAAACGCCTAGCGGCACGCCTTGGTAGGAGCTCGAATTTGTGATTTGTGGAAATCAGGACGATTTGAAATTAAATTTTAAATTAGAAATAATATTGGTTTTCTCAGTAGCCTTTTTCTTTTTCTTTCGACACGTGCCTCCCCTATTTTTACACCTGTCTACTTGTATTTACACGCATTTGATTTTGAAATAAACTATAGTAGCCGGGCATTGGTTTTCGAAGGAAATATGAAAAAAATAATGACTACGGCAAAAATCAAACCATATCGAATTGAGAACTTCGATGATAGCCGATGTTTTCTCCTTCATGTCAAATTGAAAATGGAACTCAATCTAGATCCAAATTCCACACATCAATTAAAAAAAAGAGACGGCCGCCTATCTTCGTCTTCATGCAATCAAAGTCCACTCGATTTCAGGAGGAAATCGATCGCAACCTGAGCAAGTGAGCGGTGTCGTCGAAGGAATCACCGCACGAGGCCTAGGTTTAGGATTTGGTGGCCACGACTCTTGCTTTTTGTGGTGGTAGCGGGCGTCAATTTAGGCGTGAATCTCGAAAGTGTAAGGAAGTTGATGGAGGGATCTCCTTACCATGTGTGCAGTCGATGGCGCAAGGCTAGGGTGTGATGTGGTGGGGATCAGATTGGAGCTCGAAGTCACTAGCAGGGATCCTGGAGCGTTCGCCTGTGGTCGACGATGAGGGCGATAGTTCGATAGACGGCGCTGCGACGATGATCGGTGAGGATGTAGCTCGTGTTTTCATGTCCATTTGTTAATGTAATTTATTTATAAAAAATAAATGTCAATATATATATGCATATACTGAAGGAAATAAATATACATATATTTATGTAGAAATACATATATAATTTGATATATATAGTTTAAATAGTAAAACAGAAGATAATATATTCATAGATGCGATTTAGAAAATAGAAATTTTAAGGGTAATATAGATTGTTTTATAGAATATATTTATAGAGATTTTGGAATTTACATGGACTATTTTCATAAGGATATGTGTTTTCAAAATAAAAATATATATACATATTTTAAACTTATTAGTTTATTTCTATATAATGTATTATATTGATTAATTCGTTAAATAAACTTATTTAATTATTTATCTACTAAAAGAGTTTTAAAAGAAAATAAACAGGTTAAATGAAATCATTAGTTTAAATTTAGTGAGAAATAAATTGTTCGATTAATTCAAATATTAATAAATCATCAAATATCTATACAAGGTCAAAATCTAAAAAGGGGTAAGCCGGATTGGAATTGGGTTGCATGCTTAGTCAGAGGTGAGTTAATCTCACACATTTGGATACCATTTAATTTTAAAAGTTAAATTTAAATGATTAGATGAATGATTGAATTGACTGGATGTGATATATATATATATAGTATATATATAGTATAGATATATTGGAGTGATTGATTTCTCGCATTATATAGCGGATGAGACCCTATGTGCCGCATAATAGCAGATGAGATGACACAACCCCATATACCACGATATTCCACCTCGAAGTGGAATTGGTATTTTATATTGTGCTAACATCTGTGGATGCAGGAAATCTGGTTGGAGAGATCCAACTAGATTCCTCAAATTTATTTAGATTATTTTAATATTCTATGATATGATTTATTTGATAATCTGTGATAGATTACATTGGTAATTGGAAATGATGATGCTATGTTTGATTGAACATATTTTAGGTATACTGAGTTATCAAAAATATATAGATTGGATTTTTGATGAGAAAATAAAAGAGAGAATTTTTAAGTAAAATAATTATAGAGAATTTGAATAAATTAAAGAAGAAATTGGAAAAGAATAAAAGTGATTTTTAAATTCTAATAAATAAGTTCCGAGTATGGAAAAGGAGATTATGAATAAAAGGGGAAATAATGAATTTTAAAACTTAAGTGAGACTGTTCAAAAGAATAAAGAATTTATTTTAAAATTAAAGGTTTAAATTTGTTGAAAAGGGTAAAGAAGGAATTTGGGAAAAATACGAAATTGGTATTTTCAGTTGAAAAGATTTTAAATCGTAATTAAGAAATAAAATCTGAAGTTAATGGGTTTTGAAATAAATTGAATAAGTAGAGGAATTTATTTCAAAAAGGAGTAATTTGGAAATCGATTTGGAGATTAATAAAGTGTCTGAAACTGTAATTTATGAGGAGTGAGATTATGGAATTTTGAAACTGGGTTTATAAAATTAGAGATTAGGGAATATTTGGAGATATAAATTCACGATGGGAATTTATAAAGGAATGGGTAATTTGTTTTAAAAATAAATAGTGGTTTATTTTGAAAAAGGTATAAAGGAGAAGTGTGTTTTCCTGAAAAGCCAAGTACGTCTTCAAAGCAGATTTTTAAGTTAAAGTTTTAAAGTTGTTTAAAGGAATGTTTTAAGAAATTATTATTTAAATTGTTAAATTTTAAAGGTAAATATTTATTAATTTATTCATAGAGGTAATAATTTTTAACGGTTAATTGGTATTACGTTATAAAAAGAAATTATTGATATTTATATTTTATAAAATAGTTTTATTTTAAAGATATTTGGTTAAAGTTTTATTTTAAAACTTGTATAGAATTTTGTAACTCTTATTTTAAAATTTAGTTTGGCTTAACTTTTACGTTAAAAATAAGTTTTTATATTTTATAAAGTATTTTTATTTTAAATGTTTTTAAAGTATTTATTTTGAATAAAGTGTTCAAGTAAATTTAATTTAAATGTTTTAAAGTATGTTTTAGAACAAAATGATTTAAATTATTTTTAAAATCTTAAGTATTTAGGACTTGGCGGTTTTTAGTGGAAATAAAACGATTGGGTGGAAATTTATTTCCCCGAAAGAGAGAAAAGTGATTTGAAAACTATTTTCAAAGAATTAAAATGTAGGAAAATATCTTGTGAAGATATTTAAAAATAAATAATTTGGGAGAAATTATTATGGCTTGATGATTGTCCGTGAACGTTATTTGATAGTTAAATAACCGACTATCAATATTGGCCAATGCTCTGATCGTTTCCAAGAGACCAGGATCGGAATTTATTTTTCGAAAACCACTTTGATCCGGTTTGAACGTTTTCTTGAGGAAGACAAGAGCTGTAAGTTGAAGATGGAGCAGTGAAGTGCAAGGGCTAATCGCTATTAATCCTAAGGGTGATTCCAAAATAGATGAAGTAGGAGTAGTGACTTCGGTTCCGTTCGAATCCGGAATGGACTTGTATGGACGAATGCTTTCAGATCATCGTTAGGAGGACGATGAGCATTCTAAGTGATTGTGTGCTAAAAAGGTAACGCATAGCCTCGAGCCTCATCAACCGGGAATGGCTAAAACAGGGGAGGTGCACACAAAGGCCAAGTGGCTAGCAACCAATTAGGGTAAGGTCAACTCTGTCTAGATGTCCCTTTTATTTCGGCTGTGTGGGCGGTTGCTGATCCAACCGCGGTGTGAACTTATTCGGACTATCCAGTAAGGGATAGCTCCGGTCATGTGATGTAGAGGATCAGAGTGGATCCTTGGTACGGTGATCTAGACCACGTACTGTGACATGCAGCACCGAAGTAGCCCTGCCATTGATGGAAATCCGTTCTCCCTACGTGCCTTTACGGTTTTTGTTTGTACAACCCACTTTGTGGCTAGTAGCTGGAATTTAATAGTGTAACAATTTTGGCTATTTGAGTAAGTATTTGTATGTAGACACTATTATAATATCAGAGGATTTTATAAGAAATGTTTTGGTTATCGTAAGGTAAAAATCCGGCATGTTTATTTGTGGCATGGTCTTACGAGATACCTTTAATTTCAAAGGATTTTTGAACTTTAATAATCCAATTGAGTGTGTTTTCTTACGCTGGTTTTCCAGACTGACTCGTGTGTTATTTAACTATAATGCTCGGATCAGACCGTGTATTATAGAGTACAGATTCTGGATGGACTGCCATGGAGCTCAGGAGACGAGCTGGATAGAGAGACACGTCAGACATATTTGATGTATATTCCGCTATGTATTCAGCTTTGGAAGGACGAGATGTTATAAGCGTCCTGAATTGTGTTTTTGAACTTTGATATTGTATTCAGATGATGTATGTATAAACAGATATAGTTTCTTTTGTGTAAAGATCAGTTATTGTCTATTATATTTTATTTCGCTGCGTTGGTAAGATTCTGAT
Organism: Allium cepa; assembly: GCA_030765085.1. Lineage (NCBI taxonomy): Eukaryota > Viridiplantae > Streptophyta > Magnoliopsida > Asparagales > Amaryllidaceae > Allium > Allium cepa. The sequence continues at coordinate 519,357,819 of CM060941.1, forward strand.
ATTTTTTCTATTTCTTCTTCTATCTCCTTCTTCTTTAACCCTAATGGTTCGGTTTTTCGGCATTCGATTGTTCGGCATTTGATACAGTGAACGTATAACGTCGATTTTCGAGCATCGAAAAATTGGGCCGTTACAGTCGGGACCGATCCCCAACTTGGGGGATCTATGCTTGGTTAGACTCCTAGGCTATCTCCTCGAGCTTTTCGCCTTGATAACTCCAAGTTCAATCTATCCAGCCTATCCGAATTCTGCCTAGTCAAAAGGATGGATAACACTTTCCCCTCAAAGTACATCTCATTTTAAACGTGATTTTCTTTGAATCAAGACAAGCTCAAATTTCCACATAAGTTTCCACTCTGGGCTTTGAATGGTCGCTATCCTTTCACAAATCGACTACGAGAATTGTCATATCCAAAGTGATCCATTGTGATGATTTGCCAATATCCGGGATAATAAATTTGTAATGTGATCCCCAGATCTACTATTCCAAGTCTAATGATTTTAGATTAATTTCATCCACTAGTTCCCTAGCTATAAATTTGACTTTCCCTCAACTTTAGTCGTCATGTATTAACAATAAAATATTCAAAAGAACAAAGGTATGAAAGAAGGGTCATGAGAGCATGAGGAAAAATCAAAAAGAGCCAAGATGTTCTGGATAATCATACCTTCCAACAAGGAGCTTTCGACAAAGTACAAGTCTATCATTCAAAGTCCATAGACAGGATGATGTCCAAGAATCCACCTTTCGATCAGGACGAGAGGTCTTTCAACAAAGTCAAAGGAGAAGGTGCTTAAACAAAACCTTTCGAAAGAGTCGAGAGGATGTGACCATCAGGATTTAATAGCTTTAAACCTTCTGAAGTAGTCGAAAGGTTTTGTTCAAGGAGTTCTTACTTTTCGAAGAAGATGGAGAAATGAAAGCAAGCAGGTGTAACTCCATAACGATCTTTTCAAAAGCACAGCAAGCCTTTAGAATCAGTTGGAGCACATCCAGAATACCTTTCAACTATGTCGAAAGGTTTTTACAAAGAAAGAAGTGCTTAAAACTTAAAAAAGAATGTTAGATAACTATTACTCGAAAAATTCACCTCCGCTTAAGTCAGAAGATCTCAAACAAAGGACAAAAGAAAAGGAATCCAGATTAGGCCTTCTGAAGAGGTCGAAGGGATGCGATCAACAATATGAAATTGCTCAAGACCTTTCGAAGAAGATGGAGGGTATTGTTCCACAATATCCAAGAAGCTCTTACTCTTTGAAGAAGGCAAAGAAGTCAACACAAGGGCATGCGACCCTATAACAACCTTTCCGAGAGCATAATAAGCCTTTTGGGCCAATTAGAACGCCTACTGAATACCTTTCGATGGTCTTAGAGGGTCTATGATGAAAGCAACATTCATAAGTCCTCAGAGAACATAAAGCAACCTTCCAACAACACTCAAGGAATGCTTGGATCTCGGAAACATCCAAGTAAAAAGCCACCTTCCGATCAAATCGAAGGGTTCGCAATAGCCAGGAACCCTTCAGCACCTTCGAAGGGTTCACATACTGTATAAATGGCAAACCTTCCTACAAGGGAAAAAGGTTCCCAAAATAAATGAAAGAAAAGACCCGTTGATGGCGTTCAAGGATCCACGATGACATGTGAAAGGAAAACCTTTCGTTGAGATCGAAAGGTTAGCAATTGTATATAAGAAGGGAACCCTTCGATCTAGCCGAATGCACAGGGACGAAAGCATGGCCACTGGCACCTATAAATAGGACCCAAGGGGTCCTGTTTTAGAGGCGGATTTTTCCTCATTCTAGTATTGTAACATCTAAAATCAAAGCTCTGTAACTTAATTCGGTAGTGATTTGGGGAATTTAATAAAAGTGAAGACTTTTCTTGGATAAAGAGAGAAGTCGTAAGTCTCGTGCACTTACTTTATAATTTACCTTAATTTTTGCTGGTTTAATTTCAATTTTCAAGTACAATTCTTTCGAAAGGTTCTTGTCAACAAAGATAATAATATTCCTTCTCAACAACCTTTATAACCCTTCGGAGATCTCTATCCTACAGCCTAAACCCATCTGTCACAAGGGAAACTTGCTTGAATCAACATCCTTAAAAACTTTTCGAAGTCACAGGTCTGTAGACAAAACCTTTCGATAAGGTTCAACCTCATGGAAGGTTCTTGTTAACATGGACGACAACATTCCTGAACAATCAATAACCACAACCTTTCGAAGTCTTAAACCCTTTAACCTAAACCTCTCGACAAGGTCGACAACTTATTTGAATCAACATTCACTAAAACCTTCTGAAACTTTTGACTCAACTGTTTTAACTTCTCAATAAAGTTGTAATCTACTCAATATAAGTGATCAAACCTTTCATCTAGGTCGGAAGCTACTACCTTCTCACCAAAGCAATTGATTTCCTTCCTTAATTCAAGGAAGGTTGTCTCTCTAACCATCCGATAAGATTGAATCTTACCTTTTAAGGACTCAATGCAGGAAAACCTAATCCAATCAAAAGAAAATCCTTTGTGATAGACTTCAAGCGAGCTCAACGAAGCCGATGGTCACTTAGTCCAAGCTCTAAACCTTTCGGTGTCAATGGAAGGTCTGATTTGCAAGATACTTACAAGTGAGGATTCAATAGCAATCCTTGAGGGAATCATGCCCTCTGAACGTATCACACTACTTGAAATAATTTTAGGGTGTTGAAAAGAAATCTTGTTAACATTTTTTGGCGCTAGAAGGAGGGCTTGAACGTCTGATCCCTAATCACTTTTATCGAGAATTAATAGAGCATTTCGTTCAAAAATAGAAGATGGGAGGAGTCATGAATAATATTGATACCTCAAACGATGAAGTTAAGCCATAATCAACTTTGGAAAACAACATAGTCCCAAACTTTAACTTGGAGAATATAGAAATTGGGCAACCATCAACCTTAAGGAAGTTGGAAAACAATGAAATCAAAGTCCAACACCTGTAACAACAAGTGACAGCCATTCAGGAATTTCTTGATAAACTATCATCTCAGGAGTCATTAAAGGTTATGGAAAGAAAAGGAGAGGGACAATATCTAAATGAAGATCAATATGAGGAGTAAGGAAGGTAGGCTAGGGGAACCATTGAACAATCAAATAGCTTAAACATTGAAAACAGTGGAGGCTGTCATGACAACATTCACAACTAAGTCACAGAGGATACAATAAGACTTGTACTCAACGAATTAAGGAAATATGTTATCCTACAAAAGGCTTACTTTTCTGAAGAAATTATGGCAACTAGCATTCCTCTTCATATTCATATTCCCCCACCAAAGTACAATGGAACTACCAGTCCCGATGATCACCTTACAACATTTAAAAATTTGATAAACTTGTATAATTCTTCTAGGAAAGTTCAGTGCAAACTTTTCGAGGCCACTCTTCAAGGAATAGCTATCAAATGGTGTAGGAATTATCAAAAGAAGACCATTTATTCCTAGGAACAATTTTCGTATGATTTTGCAGCACAATTTTATGTATTCAAAGATCAAACTATGAGGTTTAGCCTGTTAGCTATGATCAAACAAAAACTAGGAGAACTACTAAATGAGTATTTAACGTGGTTCAATACTAAAGCATTAAAAGTAGAAGACGTGACCGATAGGGACAAGTAAATAGTAGTTCGGTCTGGGCCAGTCGAATAAACCCCTATTTGGGAACAACTTTATATTAATGGATGTGGGGATTTAAGAAACTTCTACTTCCAAGCTGAGAAATTTATTTAGATGGAGAAAAAATATTCCCCGATAAGGGAATCTCAACGAAGACTAAGGATAGAAGAAATAAATTTTGAGTCCCCTAGTTAAAGACTGGAGGGAAAAAGAAGTAGGAGGAAAATTCAGAAAGAGATCTCCGAATCCAATTATGTTAATTTGAACATGCCCCTTTCTCATATTTTCACTGTAGCAAAAGATTCTGAATGCATTTCAATTACTCATAGTATATCAAGCCGCTCCAAACCAAGCGAAGGGAATGATTATTGTGACTATCACAAAGCGAATGGATATAAGACCGATGAATGTTGTGCCCTATCGAGAATGGTCCAAAACGCAATCAAGTCAAGGTCTCTTAAAGAGTCCATTAAAGAAATTTGAATAGATTCTTATGCTAATAAGAGAATTGCCTAAATACTGGAGAACTAACTCTTTCTGCAAAAGAATGGTAGATTAACAGTCTATTGAGCCGTCAAATCCAGTGTTATTTGTTTACTATGAACTTTTCTTATTCATAAAATTCTAAACTTGATTTTTATTCCAAAATTGACTATGTATTGATTTGAAATTCGAGTGTCATTACAGGTTAAAACTAAACCAGTCCTTGGTATTCAGCACATGGATGGTACACAACAAATTTCTAGCTACTTGAGAAAGACGGCTCAAATGCCTGATACGGATCAACTATCAATGTATAAGTCAATGTAGTACAAAGATCAATTCTCATGAAATCATGGGCTCCTATTAGTTCTTCATCAATTCCTAAATATATATATATATTTATATTTATATATATTACAAAAAGGTCAATTGACCAAAAGATATTTTCACAAACGTCTCCAAAAATGTTTTTATACCTCTTAGAAGGAGGATCAAAATTACTTTCATACCTCACAGAAAGTGGAAACAAAACTATTCAATCTTTCCTTGGAAATGTCTCTTAAGAAGAGAAACAAAATTTTTGAAAATAATATGTATATATATTACAAAAATGTTTTTGAAAATTAACTTCTAATGTCCAATCGGAGTATAAAAAAATGTTTTTGAGAATGAATCTCCAACGTCCAATTCGGAGCACCTCCTAAAGGAGGAATAAAGCCCCTAACGTCCATATCACCTCTTAGAGGAGGGTCAAGATAAGCACCCGTAAAATTAAAAGCACCCAACATCCATATCACCACTTAAGTGAGGGTCAGAATAAGCACCTGCAATATTATAACCCCTCACGTCCAAATTAGCTCTTAGGGGAGGATCCGGTAAAGCGCTCATCAGCGACCATTTTGAGAAAGGTCACCTAAATTCATGTCCCTTTGAGATAAGGGAAGCTCAAAGAGAGGCTCATCAAATAATGGACTAAGATGTCTAGCCCAAAGGGAGGCTTTTGATAGATTAAGATGTCCGAGCCAAGGGAGTGGCTATCAAAGTGTAGACTGAGACGTCTAAGCCCAGTAGGGGATCCAAATAAAAGAATAAGGACAAAGATGTCTATTACTCAAGAAGAAAGTCAGAACCCAAGGAAGTTAAGGATTAAAGTAAGAAACCTATCCGTCGTCTGAGACAAAGTTGGAATCCTAGAAGAGGATACACACAGAGGCAAAGGATATGCTAATAAATTACAAAATTTCCCATCTTAGGAAAATGATTCCTACATCAAAGGATTAAGAAACTTTCATACCACAAAAAGCATGAGACCAGAGAATGGAAGAAGGAATCTATAACATGGAAACAAAAACAAAGACTAATACGAAATCTAAGGGAATGGAATAGATAATAATTTTTTAGTCACAAAGATAGAGTACTTCACTCCAAGACCATGTTAAGAAAACAGCTCCTGAATCCTCTAAGAAAAAGTAGACGATTGGATATAAGAGTCTATTATACTTGTATATACATACATACATATACTACTAACTCATAGCACTTTAGGACCTAACACATTTATTAACGGGAAACTTTCCTGTGAATAACCTAAGAATTGAGGTTAGATTAACTTTGTTATCTTTTATTGAAATTTACTAAATACGCTATTATTAGATATATCTATGGCTTCGTACTTATATTGAATGGAGTTTTGAATATTTAACTCGTCAGATGAGATCCTGATGTGAATTTGGATAAATTTTTGATTTCATGAATTTTGAGTTTCACCATTTCTATTGATGCAATTTCGTTCTAGATTTCGTGAACTATGAATTTCCATATTGCTTTTTATCATGATTTATAGATTTCATACTCATGTTTACCTTGTCAAATTTTCATCATAACTTTTAATTGAATTCCTGATTTCATGAATTTTGAATTTCCCTATTGATCTCTTATGATGGTTTATGAATTCCAGTATTTTATTTTCTCCCCATTGAATTTTCATGATGACTTCTTATTAGTTGCTTGGTTTAATGAGTTCTTGATTTCCCTGATGATTTATGAATTTTCTATACTTGATTTTCTCATTGAATTTTGAACGATATTTTGTCAATCGACCAATTTCATGGACTTTAAAATTTCTTTGTGGATTTTGATGATAATTTATGAATTTCAGATCTCCGATTTTCTTATGGAACCCTTACTGGATTCCAAGCTTTAAAAAATCTATATCCTGCTATTGAATTTTATAACGATTCATGAATTTTCCATTGAATTCAAAATTTGATTTCAATACGAGATCTTCACGACACCAAATGGAAACATTAATAAACTACTTTCTACTTTTTCATTAAACGAGAATTGCCAACCTATGGTTTAAGGTTGAAAATGAAGGAAACTTAGAGGGACAAGGAAAGGTCCATGATAACATGAAATTGATTTCCACAGGTTGAAAAGGTTCAACTCGAGAAAGAAAAATCAAGGGTCAGTAATAGATTTTCACCAAAGGTTCATTTTTTTGAACCGATATCTGCAAATCAGGTGATATTACTCCACTTTCTTAAGGAAGTTTAAATATGGTCATTACAAAGCAACTTATCTTGAAATATTACTCTAATGGCATCTTGAATATTAGCTGCGTAAATTTGAGATTGCTCTTTAAGATTTCATGACAAAGTCACAACGTTAATAGAAGTTATAATCTATTTTTCAGGAAGCAAAGAAGGAAATTCATTGGAGTTTTGTCCTAAAGAACAAAAGCTTCTTTCATACAAGGAGGGAGGGGGCCAAATGTTAACCACGAAATATTCAGAAGAACGAAGATATGAAAGAAGGGTCACAAGAGCATGAGGAAATATTAGAAAGCGCCAAGATTTTCTGGATAATCATACCTTTTGACAAGGAGCTTCCATCGAAGTCCAATGTTATCTTTTAATGTCCATAGGCAGGAAGAAGCTCCAAGAATCCACCTTTCGATTAGGATGAGAGGTGTTTCAACATAGACAAAGGAGAAGGAGATCAAATCAAACCTTTCGAATGAGTCGAAAGGATGCAGCCATCAGGATTTAATAGCTTCAAACCTTTCGAAATATTCGAAAGGTTCCATTCCGAGAGTTCTTACCTTTTGAAGAAGATGGAGAAATCAAAGCAAGCATGTTCAACTCCATAATGACCTTTTCGAAAGCACAGAAAGCCTTTAGAATCAGTTGGAGCACATCCAGAATAACTTTCATCTATATCGAAAGATTTTTTTATGAAGAAAGCAATGCAAAAGTCAGCAAAGAATGGTAGGTAACTGTTACTCGAAAAAATACCTTTCGCTTAAGTCAGAAGATCTCAAACAAAGGATAGAAGGAAAGGAATCCAGATCAGGCCTTTCGAAGAAGTCGAAGGGATGTAGTCAATAGTATGGTGTAGCTTAAGACCTTTCGGAGAAGACAGGGGGTATTATTCCAAAAATAACCAAGAAGCTCTTACCCTCTGAAGAAGGATTTAAAGAGGTCGAGGCAAGGGCATGCGACCCTATAACAACCTTTCCAAGAGCATAATAAGCCTTTCAGGACGGTAGGAACGCCTACCGAATACCTTTCGATGGTCTCGGGGGGTCTATGATGAAAGCAACATTCATAAGTCATCAGAGAACGTAAAGTAACCTTCCAACAACATTTAACGAATGCTCGGCTCATGGCAACATCCTAGTAAAAAGCGACCTTTCGATCAAGTCGACGGGTTCACAATAGCCAGGAACCCTCCGACACCTTCGAAGGGTTCACATACTGTATGGATGAAAAACCTTCATATAAGGGCAAAAGGTTCCTAAAAATAAATGAAAGAAAGACCCTTTGACAGTGTTCAAGGATCCACGATGACATGTGAAAGGAAAGCCTTTCGTTGAAACTAAAGGGTTAGCAATTGTATATAAGAAGAGAACCTTCGATCCAGCCGAATGCACAAGGACGGAAGCATGGCCACCGGCACCTATAATTAAGACCCAAGGGGTCCTGTTTCAGAGGAAGATTTTTCCTTATTCTAATCATGTAACATCTAAAATCAAATCTCTGTAACCTTAATTGGGTAGTGATTTTTGGAATTTAATAAAAGTGAAAACTTTTCATGGATAAAGAGGGAAGTCTTAAGTCTTGTGAAATTACTTTACCATTTACCTTAATTTTTGCTGGTTCAATTTCAATTTTCAGGTGCGGTTCTTCCAAAAGTTCCTTAACAATGAAGATATATTCACCGTCTCCCACGATTAGACCCAACTTCGACCATGCTTCCATCAACGCCACCGATATTTTTGGCATTGACTCCAAAACTTCGCTGCCGCTGCTGTGCTATAGTTTCCTGTCCCTAATCGAGCTCGTTCGCTTGCATAGATCTCTGCCGATCCACTGAATAGGTTGTAAGACCGATTACTTCGGTCATCCTAGCCTCTTGACTGCTGATTCATGTTGGGTTTTATGATTATGGTGTTCATTTATCGATTTGGTGATAGAGTTGCATTTATGATGTTCAACGTGAAAAGTCCAAGTCGATTGCGGCTTAATGGAGGAAGATAGTAAATCAAGTCTTGAGTTCTTCATCGAACGACATTCAGGCCTTGCCTTGGTGCTTAACATGTTTTGCTATCTTCGTCCATTGGGCTAGAATTGACATGTGCTAGGTCCCATTGCCGATACTGCTTGACACATCGTGAATTGGTTTCTTCCTTCTAAAGGTTTCAGATTGATTTTGCTTTCTTTTGCACGCACGATTTACCTATACTGGAACGAACTTTCCACATCGTTTCAGACAACGGATCCGTTATTAATTGTTGATCGAGAACGATTAAGTATCAGATTAGTAATTTCAAAACGAAAATGGTATGGGAAGTCTTTCCCTCTTTAGCTGCGAGCATACTATCTACATGGGATAGAGCATTCGTAGTGTTCAGGACATCGAGCCCACCACTGATAAATAACAGGCCGCACTCATCCCGGTATATACTTGAAATCAAACATGTCAATATGAACCAATATTCTTTGGAATTAAAGTGTAGTAGGGGGAATTCTTATTTTACAGTAGAATTACCTGACCATTTTAGATGCAAGTCATGTTGTTTAGAAGGAGGCATCCGCCTTCTCACCGTAAGTTTAGTGGAGGAAGTCCTATGATTTCGGAGGCTGATTCGTCGTTGGTCGCCCCTCCTCCTTCTACTTCCCAGGCTGAATATGGCCAACTAGTTCCAATAGGTCCGGTCTTAGATTAAACTCCTCTTAATTTTAGAGTTCTTCTCAATCCGCCGGAGAGAGCTTCCTCTGTGATTTCTGCTAAAGTCTTGCACAACAGTTGCCTACAGCGTGGCATTCCAAAAGAAGATGTGTGCCACCCAAAGAAAGATAAATTTTCTTATATGCAGCCTCCGAGATATACTGCTTGTCTTCTATGTATGTGCCTGAATGGAGTTGTGCCCCTCTTCAACGACTTTTTGAGAGAAACCTTTCGAACTTGGGAATCACTTTATTTTAGATTCATCCCAACTGATACACTATTCTAACCTGCCTGCATGTTCTTTTATGCGGACTCTTAATCATGTCCCAAGCTTCGGCGAGTTAAGATATTTTCTCTCATTTAAAAGAAGAGATGAGTGTCCATCCTTGGTTGTGATTGAGGCCTAGAGAAACCGTAAAATTATGTTGCGATTGTAGAGCAATTTATCTCAATTCAAGACCCAATACTTCTTTGTTAGGTGCCATGAGGAATACTATCGTCTCTAGACAATAAGGGTAAGTTCTTTTTCTCACTTATAAAGCTCCCATTTATAGCTATGGAATTTCTAACTACTCAAATATTTTCCACAGTTATTTTAAGGCCGAACAAGGACTTATTTCTAGACGAAACTTTCCAAACCCTAAAGGCCGTCGATGCCGAGGAGAGATCGATTAATTTCTTGTGGACGGACAAAAGCATGCTTAGGTACCGGGTATCGCATCCAGTGAGGTTTGTAGTCCAAATTGAGGTCGCATCCCCTTCTCGATTGAGGATATGTACGTGAACCACTTCTTCGTCTCATGGTTTCGAAGAGGGTGTTTTTCAAGAGAGGGAAGACTTGTCCGACGAGTCAGCTGAAGAGACTCATGAGGGAAAAGACGCTACGACCGAAGCCAGTTGCCCGGCCAGAATGCATCCAATTCTAGAAGAAGAGGAAGAGGAATTTAATTAAAGAGAAAGCAAAGCCGCGATAGACATAGAAAAGAGGAGGGTGATATTGAGAGCAGTAGCAATGAGTCCTCTTCCAGTAACAAAGAGGAGGGTGAATCATTCAATGAGACTCCGGGGATGAGTCCCGTTGTTTCGAGCTCGCCTCTCCGAGACATGAGTGATAAAGATGATGCTCCAAAAGTCAGAAGATGTCGAGATTCTCCGATTAAAGATGTTGGCATATACGTTGGAGATTTGAGAAAAGTTTACGTCGATTTTGATGCGCTCATTGGGGAAGAATTCAAGTTTGAGGAGGAATCTCCTCATTCGGGCCACGTTGCGCCCGAAGTTAGCCCGATTTCTTCCACGACCTCTGTCCGATCTAGTTTATGATGCCGTTTTTGGCTCTCCTCTCAAACACATTACAGTTTCACTAGGGTTACACTCACTACATATTCATCATGTTTATCTTCCATTTCTAAGACTCTTTATTTATTCTTCATGCAAGGCACCACGCGAGGACATGAACTTTATAACAACCTTGAGGAATTTACCAATTCTCAATGCTGGTCGAAACAATCTTCCAGCCATCATCAACCTTGCGAGACAGAGGAGGAATATCGAAGAAGAAAGATTTAGGGGCTGAATTTCACCTTTGAGATGAAAGGAAAGGGGGCCGAGTAAAAAAGGTAGATATGAGAAAAGAAAGACTTTCGATGAGAGAGAGGAGCCGTCTAAAAAATCAAAATTTGATTGCAGTTCTCATTCTACGAAACAATATGCCTTCCCTCCAGCCCTCGCCTCAATCGGTCCTGAAATCCCGGTTTCTTCTATCCACATTCCATCTTCAACTCAAATTCCATCATCTCATGTGGCTCCTACCCCCGGTTCTTCATAACCCCATCGAAGATCTACCTATGTTCTTCCATCTGGTCCTCCTAAGATTTAGGCAGCACTTGTCGGGTGGTTTCTAGGGAGGGATAAATTTTATCGTGATCTGCATCCTGTTTGTAGAGATACATACATGCCCCACCTTCAAGCAAACCAAAACGATTTAGAATAAGCCGAAGGGTGGGAAAAACTATATAAACAACTAGAAAAAATGAACCACAACAACTATCAAGAAATCCTCTCTTTTGAATTGAGAATGATGACTTCGAAAGAGCATTGGTGGAACGCAACGCCGTAATCAAACAGCTGGAAGTAGAAAAGGATGCGGTGCTTCGAGAAAGTAAGAACAACATTGGCTTGCTAAAAGAGCTTAAAGAGGCTTTATAGAGAACAAGGATCATCTACAAGGACGAAATTAAGAAGGCTCATGCTGAAGAAGCCAAGTTAAAAGTGGGGGTGGCTGTTTACAACACGACAATTGAGGCCCAAAAGAAGACCATCTCTGACCACGATCTTATCGCAGAGGGACATAATAAAACGGTTGTGGAATATGGAGAAGTCATGAAGTCATGCGATAAGATCATCTTCGACAAGGCTGAGACGATTGCCAGCCTCCAGAATTGAGTTCATGACTTCTCACCATAAGTTTATTGGAGGAAGTCCTGTGCTTTCGAGGTTGAGTCATCGTCGGTCGCCCCTGCTTTTCTACTTCACAGGCTGAATATGGCCAACTAGTTCCAGTCGGTCTGGTCTTGGATGGAACTCCTCCTAATTTTAGAGTTATTCTCAATCCGTGGGAGAGAGCTTCCTCCATGATTTCTGCTAAAGTCTTGCACAACATCTGCCTACAGCATGACATTCCGGAGGAAGATGTGCGCCTCCCAGAGAAAGATGAATTTTCTCATATGCCGCCTTCGAGATATACTGCTTGTCATCTGTATATGTGCCTGAATGGAGCCGTGTCCCCCTTCAACGACTTTTGAGAGACCTCTCGAACTTGGGATTCGCTCCATTCTAGATTCATCCGAACGGATGCACTATTCTATCCTATCTGCCTGTTCTTTTCATGTAGACTCTAAATCATGCCTCGAGCTTCGATGTGTTAAGATATTTTCTCTCATTCAAACGAAGAGACAGGCGTCCATCCTTGGTTCTAATTGAGGCCCAAAGAAACCGTAAAACTACGTTACGACTACAGAGGAATTTATCTCAATTCAGGACCAAAACTTCTTTGTTAGGTTTCCTAAGGAATTCAATCGTCTCTGGACAACAGGGGGGTAAGTTCTTTTTCCCACTTATAAAGCTTTGATATATAGCTATGAAATTTCTAACTAGTCAAATACTTTCCACAGTTATTCCGAGGCCGAACAAGGACTTATCTCTTGATGAAACTTTCCTAACCCTAAAGGCTGTCGATGCCGCTGGGAGATCAGTTAATTTCTTATTGACAGACGAAACCTACTTGGATACGGGCTATTGCATCCACGGAGGTATGCAGTCCCGGTTGAGGTCCCATCCCCTTCTTGATCGAGGATATGTATGAGATCCACTTCTTCATCTAATGGTTTCAAAGATGGTTTTTTTCAAGAGAGGGAAGACTTGTTCGGTAAGTCAGCTGAAGAGATTCATGGGGGAAAAGACGTCGCGACCGAAGCCGGTTGCCCGGCCAGAATGCATCCAATTTCGAAAGAAGAGGAAGAGGAGTTTAATTAAAGAGAAGGCAAAGCCGCAATAGACATAGAAAAGGAGTAGGGTGATATTGAGAGTAGTAGTAATGAGTGCTCTTCCAATAACGACGATGATTTCTATGCTGAATCTGACATGGAGATTCTGAATCATGCGACGAGACTCCGAGGATGAGTCCCATCGTTCTGTGCTTGCCTTCCCAAACATGAGTGGTAAAGATGATGCTTCAAAAGTAAAATGACGTCGAGATTCTCCGATTAAAGATGCTCGCATAGACTTTGTAGATTTGAGCAATGTTTACGTTGATTTTGTCGCACTTATGGGGAAGACCTCAAGATTAAGGAGGCGTCTCCTCATTTGGGCCATGTTGCGCCCGTAGTTTGTCCGATTCCTTCCACGATGCCTGCTCGTTCCGGTTTATGACGTTGTTTTAGGCTCTCCTCTCAAACACATACACGTTTAATTAGATTTACACTCACTTATACACACATTCTTCATGTTTATCTTCCGCTTCTAAGGCTTTTTATTTATTCTTCATGCAAGGTACCATGAGAGGACGCAGCCTTTATGGCGACCTTATGGAATTTACCGATTCTCAATGCTGGTCGAAACGATCTTTTAGCCGTCATCAGCCTCGTGAGATAGAGGAGGAATATCAAATAAGAAAAGATTTAGAGGTTGAAGTTCACCTTCAAGATGAGAGGGGATGGGGCCAGTATACAAAGGCAGATATGAGAAAAGAAAGACTTTCGATGAGCGAGAGGAGCCATATAAAAAGTTAAAATTTGATCGCGGTTATCATTCTACGGAACAATAGGCCTTCGCTCTAGCCTCCACCTCAGTCGGTCCTGAAATCTCTGTTTCTTCTATACACATTCCATCTTCAACTCAACTTCCGTCATCTCATGTGGCTCTTGCCCCCGGTTCTTCATGCCTCCACCGGAGATCTGCCTACGTTCTTCCATATTATCCTCCTAGGCTTGAGGCAGCATATCTCGGGTGGTTTTTAGGGGAGGTTAAATTTGATCGTGATCTTCATCCTGTTTGTAGAGATATGTACATGTCCCATCTTCGAATAATCCAAAAGGATTTAGAATAGGCCCAAGGGTGGGAAAAACTATGCACACATCTAGAAAACATGAACCACGACAACTATCAAGAAATCCTTTCCTTTGAATAGGAAAAGGATGACTTTGAAAGAGCATTGGTGGAACGCGATGCCAAAATTAAACAGCTGGAAGCAGGAAAGGATGTGGTGCTTCGAGAAAGTAAGAACAGTGCCGACATGTTGAAAGAGCTAAAAGAGGCTCACGAGAAAATAGAGATCGTTTATAGGGATGAAATTAAGAAGGCACATGCAGAAGAAGCCAAGTTAAAAGAGGAGGTGGCAGTTTGTAGCACGACAATTAAGGCCCAAAAGGAAAGCACTTTCAACCGCTATCTTATCGTAGAGGGGTGTAATAAAATAGTTGCGGAATATGGAGAAGTCATGAAGTCGCACGATAAGACCATCTCCGACAAGGCTGAGACGATCGCCAGGCTTCAGGATCGAGTTCTGTAGCTTAGCGTTGATAAAGCTCATGTCAAAGTTGTAAAGGCCGCGGTTACATCGGATTACTTGGAGCTTCAGAACGGCTTGGAGAGAAAAATGGGGAAGATGGATGAGACCGTCTGGAACTTTCATGTCAACTCCCAGTTGCACCAAGGGAGTCCCAGTTACTTAAGCCGTAAATTTCCACACACTTTGGTTGTGGTTTGGGAGGAAATATTGACTCGTTTCCATGATAGCGGGGATGTTTATCCCGAGCGAGAGCTAGAGAAAACCTATCTCAACAAAGAATCAAAGATGGCATTGCTAGAAGGCCAGGAGATTTTGCAGATGGAAAGAGAGAAGAAAGCTGCCGATGCTGCCATGGCAGCAACTGCCGAAACATTACTGGAGCCTTTTATTTACGGTCCCGATGAACCATCGGGGCAGCCTCATGATCTGTTAGTAAGTTCAGGGGTTGAAGCTTCCCCTCGGATTGTGGAATAGTCCAAAAGGGTGAGGGCGGTGCATACGAGGTTGACATTCTCGGTCACTCTTTTGGTGCAGGTAACCTATTTATTTCTCCTGAGTTTGAGAACTTTTGACTCATGTCGTAGGAGCAAAACTAATTTTACTCTTTCATTTTTGATCTTATAGGTCTGTCTTCCTAATCTACTGAACCTTCGATTTTCTTGGTACCTTGACCTATTGCAGTCTACCGCTTTCGTGCTTGTTTCTGTATCTGCTCTGGTCGCCGTGTCCATGTCTGGCTCGTAGCCAGTGTTGGAATCTGAGAAGATTGCCGCATTACATGGTTTGGATGACCCTTCCGTATCTTAGAAGGGTGACTTCACGGTGATCGAAGTTCGAGAGCAACAAATTCAGATTGAGCAGGCATGTAGATCTCAAGAACAACTAGTTGCCATTAAAAAGGAGAAAGTTGAAGCGACAAAGGCTTCTAAGAGCTCCCACCGATTTTGGAAGCGCAAAAAGAAAGGCGAGTCTTCTTAGAATAGTTAGAAAAGGACATCAGCACTTAGGAGATCGTCGACATCACTGGCAGCGACACCACCCCTGAGGCGAAGCAAAAACTTCGAACAAAGGGCGGAAAGGGGAGTGGTGGAAAGAGGCGCTAAGAAGCTTAGGTGGTAGCTGATCTGGTTTTGATTCATTTTGCATTGTTTTGTTCAAGTGCAGAGTTTGCAGTTAATACTTTTCTTGTGCTTGGATGGTGTCTGCACTTTTCCTTTTGTTGGCCGAAATTGTGTGGGTACGACCCCCAAATTTTGACTTTGCAAAGAACAAAGTTACAAGTAATACGTTGTTGATATTTTGACTGTACCTTTGCTTATCTGCTCATATGTGTTATGTGCACTTATGTCTATTTTGTTTACTTCCATTTTACTTTATCTAGTCTTGTGATTACTGTTGAATATGCAATTGCTATGATTTTTGTTTGATGATAATAAACATATATATATATATATATTTATTTAAATGTATTTATTAATGTACTATTTTATTTTTCATAGATTAAATAAATATTTGCTGAATAAAATAAATAACATAGAATTTAAATTCAAACAGAAATTTTATTCAACCAAATATTTATTACAATTTTTGAATAGTACAAATTTCAAGCTCTCACTATGTACAATTTCAATTACAATACAAATTTGATTAAATTACAATTCACATTTACATTGCACCGCACTACGTATCACTCATTCACTCAACTCGTACTGATCTTCAACTTCATTCCAATGTGCATTCAGCATCTGAGCAATCTACAGAAATATACGTTGACGCAGTAAAATTGAAAATAAAATATTTTTGCAGTATAAAATAAAATGTGGATTTTGAAATTAATATTTTCCTTGGTTATTTGGGTTGTTCGTCATCATTTAATTTTTAATTCATCATACACGAATAGCTTGTGACATACACAGTGTATCACAGTATATGCCACAAGGCCGTGCACACCGATATATACACTTGATAGAATTACAGGGACAGGTGAGCACTGGTCAAACCTAAAACGTCGGGTTCAACTCAAGTGCAATAAAAATAATGTCACAATATCAGCACAAGGTCAAACCCGAGCTCCAAGCCGGATTCAACACAGGTGCATTTTGAATATACAAGTTTAATAAAATGGTCAGGTGCAAGCACACTCGAGGTACAGTACACATCAACCCAATGAAAACCAAAAATGTGCTCAAAGCAAATCCAGACCACATAAAGGAATAAACACATGAATGTACAACTACAAGTGTGTCAACCAAACAATTCAATGCAGCAGCACATGCCTCAACATCAAAGACAAAGAAACCATAATGCAAACATATATAACAGTGGACAATGCAATGAACTGACACAAATAACTATGGCACTGCCTCAACTGTCAATGCATAAGCACATGCACCAGGGATACCAGCGAAGACCACAAGCTAATCCCGACAACAACGAAGTCAATAATGAATCAGAGATTACAAACCAAAGGCTAAAAGTTCAAGTCACTGCTACCATGACTCGAAGCATATACAAGAATGCAACAGTAAATCACAAACCAAGTGCACCAATACTAAACAGAGGAATACTTCAACTCAAATTCACTGCAAGTATACATGAAGGCCAGAGTGTGCAATATACAAGACTACAAGAAATAAGCAAGCATATGCACCAGCAATTCAATCACAAACCAAATCATATCACAAAACCAAACTCCAAAAGATACAACAGTTATGCAACTGTGAAACTGGATAGTGCTATCAGGAATGAACACAAATGGTCAAAGGGACTAATACGCCAGAGAAAAGAAGATCACTTTTGAACATAGCATCAATAATGCAAACAAGTCACAAGGGTCAAGCTAATGATACACGTACAAGACTCAAGACTGCAACACTACGACAAATTCAAATGAACTTCACCATAAACAGGCAGTGGTACAAACTACAAGTAGATAGGGACGTGCAGACCAATAGATGTAAGCAGCAGTGAATGGTAGCAACAACAGGTATACATGTACATGAAGACAACAAATACAATTCAAATGCAAACCGACTCAAATGAACAAAGTGAAAATGTATACCAGACTCGGAATGAAACTCACAAGCTTCAAACTGGAACAGTGATGAACAAAACATAAACAAGGTAGCAGTCTCAAAATAACCAGGGTACAAGTTCGAACAAAGCTCAATGGCACAACATCAAGCAACATCAAGTTAAACAAGTTAATGTCGAAGTTCAGTGATGTCAAAGTCCGGTAATGTCAAAAATCAAGTTGAAGCCATGAGTAACTGACCGGAGTCAAAGGAAACAAAGATCAAAATCAACATCAGCAAAATCAATTCGAAACCGTGGTGACCAAGTAAATTGATAAAGTCACGAATCAGCACCGTGAGTATCAAGCAATGAAATTATATAAATTGAAGAAGTCGGATAAATCAACATCGTTCAAGAATAATCAAATGGCCAAAGACAAATTCAAACAAATGTATACAAACGAAAATCTAGGGGTTCGAACCCTATATAAAAACCCAATCATCATCGGCTACAAAGGTAATCGAGTTCAAGCAAGCATAACAGTAAAGTAAAAGGAATAAATCACATACCAAATCACCGAACTCGATCGAGAAGGAGCAGCCGTGTGCAAAGTGAAAAATACAATTGATCGTCAAGCAATCACGAGAACAACCTACCTAATCGAACTAATTAAGGTCGGCTTCTTTGATTTTATACAAAGCCCTAATTTTCAAGCAAAGGAAAAGGGAACGAGCACCATTTTTTTAAGGAAAAAGGAACGGCCAACATTGATAAAAGAAATAAAGGAAGTCGCGTTCTTTTTGGTGATAAATCAAATTGTGCTGGCCTTGTTTTTAATTGAGATTTAATTAGGGTTTTTGTTTTATTTAAATTGTTTTTTAAATTGTATTTTCTTTTGAAAATTATGTAATTACTAGTTGTGTGCATAGGGGACAAACTACGTGGCGTAGTTTGAGAATTCGCAACTCAGTGGCTGAGTTGTGGCAGGGTTTTGAGCGTAGAGTTAGGTTAGTCAATAGCGGGTGTCGCAAGTTTACATGTGTAAGCGTGTGACTACTTAATTTCTAGCAGAAACCTTGGGGGCAGCACGTAGGCAGGGTTTTTTCAAAGCTGGGTAAATTCTGTGTCGTTCTACTTTTGCATTTATTATTCTGCTATTATTTGTGCTGCAATAATTTTGATTTTTCTATGTTGAAATAATTTTATAAGCTTCCATAATAATTTTTATAATTAACAGTATCATCCTATTCACCCCCCTCTAGGGTGAAATCGATCCTACAAGTGGTATCAAAGCTTGGAATAGAAGTCAAATTTTGTTTTTAAAAAATTCGATTTTCAAAAACCAATTTTTGTTTTAAAAATTTGAATTTTTAAAATGGCTTATTTTAATAATGCTTTTGCTGAGGGTAAGTCCATAGTTAGACCACCAATGTTCAATGGTGAATACGCCTATTGGAAAAATAGAATGAAATTTTTTCTGAAAACCATTAACGCTTGGAATTTTGTTGAGACGGGCTATAGAACACCAACTATAACTGTAGATAATCAGGAAATAGATAAACCGATGGATCAATGGACAGAACTAGAAAATAAATTATAAAATGATAATGCTAAAGCTATGAATTCTATTATCTGTTCATTGGATCAATTTGAATTTAATCGTGTCTCACATTGTCGAACAGCGCAGGAAATTGGCACACACTCGAAGTGACTCATGAAGGAACATCTCAAGTCAAAGAATCTCACCTTGCCATACTAAGCAGGGAATACGAAAATTTCACAATGGCCAAGGAAGAAAATGTCAAAGAAATGTACGGATGACTTTCCAATATCGTATACAAATCAAAGGCTCTTGGAAAATCATACACAGAATTGGAGATAGTCCGAAAAAACCTCAGAGTCCTTCCACTAAGTTTTGAAGCCAAAGTAACTGCCATTCAAGAATCAAAAGATTTGAAACAAATGAAAGTTGAAGAACTCATCGGAAACCTCACCACTTACGAGCTAGAAATGAAATTCAAGGAAGAGCGTGAAGGAGGAGACACTCGAAAGAAATCAATAGCTCTTAAAGGGACAACTGAAAGTGAAGATGATGATGATGATGGTGAAGCAGAACTAGCACTATTAATAAGAAGATTCAAAAGGTGGAATCGCAAATGTGGCAATCTGGTCAAAAATCAACAAGTAAAGAGCAGATTAAACAAAGCACTAGACAAACCAGAAGAGCAGAAAATCATTTGTCACAAATGCAATAAACCCGGTCATATCAAGCCAAATAGTCCCCAAAATCGACTCAGTCAAGAAAAGAAACTGAAGAGAAGAAGCTTTGCATCTACTTGGAATGAAATCGATGAAGATGAAAGCGATAGCACCGGTAGTGAGAGTGAAAGAGCAAATTTGTGTCTTCATGGTGAAATAACTGACAGTGATGATGACGAGCCAAGTGAGGTATCAAAATTACTCACGGAATTACTTATATATTTCCACGAGGTAAATGGTTGTTTTGAACGACTTAGGGAGAAGTATGCCAAACTTGAATCACAAAAAGATACTTTGATAGATTTAATAAACAACTTGACCAATTAGTTAAAACCTTTCAAAGTAGGATCCCTAAGTGTGATAAGTGTCCATTATTTGAAGAAGAAATTAAAAAATCAAAAATTAGTATAAAATCACTTGAAAATGAAATTCTTATTTTAAAAGAAAGTGAAAATACAAGAAGAGAAAATTCCATTAAAAAGTGCACACAATTGTTAAACGAAAATGAATCTCTCAAAACACAAGTCCAACAATTGTCAACGACTTTAGATAAATTTTCAAAAGGTGAAAAATCGTTGAATATGCTATTAGGGAAACAAACTGTTAATACAGTTAGACAAGGACTTGGATATAATCAATCTGAAAATGTTGAAAGCAAAATTAATCAAGTCAATTCTATGTGCACAATTTGTAGAAAATATGGACACAATCACAATAATTGTTGGTATAGACCCAAACATGTGAAAACTATATCAACTTGGGTTCCAAAAGGCACAAATATAAAATCTCTGAAAGTTAAACAAATCTGGGTGCCAAAAGGAACATATATAAATAGTTTTGGGTCTCCACAAAATTATTTTTCAAAATATTCTGCAACT
The DNA here is from genome assembly GCA_030765085.1 of Allium cepa. Classification (NCBI taxonomy): domain Eukaryota; kingdom Viridiplantae; phylum Streptophyta; class Magnoliopsida; order Asparagales; family Amaryllidaceae; genus Allium; species Allium cepa. Next base: position 519,378,406 of record CM060941.1, read on the forward strand.
AACAATCATGAACCTATAAAAATAAATAGGTCACTAAACTCTCTTCTCGTATAGGTATGCTGGCAGGCTAAGGAACAACAGCAATGGTACTTGGATTCTGGCTGTTCCAGGCACATGACAGGCAGTAAATCAAAGTTCCTTAGCCTAGAAAAGCACAGAGGTGGCAGAGTCACAATGGGTAACAATGACAAGTGTAAAATTGTCGGTAAAGGTAAAGTGGGTAACAATACATTTACCTTGAATGACGTACTATATGTTGAAAATCTGCACCACAATTTGATATCAATCAACCAGCTATGTGATAAAGGTATGAATGTTATTTTTGACTCTGACTTGTGCAAAATTGTTGACAAATCATCAAAAGAAATCTTATTTTCAGGTAAGAGGAAAGGTAACATATATTCTCTATTTTTTGATGATCTCACCCTTTCTAAATGTTTGGTAGCTAAGGATATATAAGTAAATTTATGGCATAGACGTTTAGGGCATGCTAGCATGAATTTGTTAAACAGGTTAAAAAGGAAAAATTTGGTAAGAGGGTTGCCATCACATGATTTTGAAAAAAAATTTATGTAAAGCATGTACCTTGGGAAAACTTAAAAAATCATCACTTCGTGCCAAAAACAATGTATGCACTTCAAGAGTTCTTGAACTAGTTCATATGGATCTGTTTGGGCCTAACGACACAGCTAGCTTAGGTGGTAAGAAATATTGCTTTGTGTTAGTTGATGATTACTCAAGATATACATGGTTATATTTCTTGGCTAGAAAATCAGAAACTTTTTCATACTTCACAAAATTCGCAAAATTAGTTCAAAATGAAAAAGGAGTTCGTATTGTTTCGTTAAGAAGTGATCATGGTGGAGAATTTGAAAATTATGAATTTGAAAACTTTTGTGATGAAAATGGTTTTAAACAAGAATTTTCTGCACCACGTACTCTTCAACAAAATGGAGTAGTTGAAAGAAAGAATCGAACATTGCGAGAGTTGGCTAGGTCTATGATAAATGAGTATAAGCTACCTTTGCATTTTTGGGCAGAAGCAGTAAATACAGCTTGTTATGTAATGAATAGAGTTATGATTAGACTGATTCTTAACAAAACACCGTATGAGCTATGGTTCAAAAATAAACCAAACATTGCCTACTTCAAAGTATTTCGGTGTCCATGCTATATTCTCAATACAAGTGATCAATTAGGAAATTTCGAAGCAAAAGCTGATGAAGACATATTCATGGGATACTCTTCTAGAAGCAAAGCTTATAGAGTCTACGACAAAAGGAATAAAACAATCATGGAGTCAATCAATGTGAAGTTTGATGAAGGCATAAATGAACAGGAAATGGTCAAAAGCAATGTTGAAGAGGAGAACGAAAAAGATGAGAATGAAAAACCAAAAGAAACTGCAACAACAAAAGAAATCCGAAGGAATCTAGATCCAGAGAGATTGAAATTCAAAGCAGATCATCCTCCAGAATTGATAATAGGAAATCCTATCACAGGTATTCAAACTCGTTCCACCTTTAGAAATTTGTGTGATCTGTGTCTATATAGTGGATTTATTTCAAAAATAGAACCCAAAGACATAGATACAGCTCTTAATGATGAAAATTGGTTTATGGCTATGCAAGAAGAGTTAAATCAATTTGAGCGAAATGATGTTTGGAGTATAGCACCTAGATCTAAGGATTATCCAGTCGTAGGAACAAAATGGATTTTCAAAAATAAATATGATGAATCTGGAAATGTGATTAGGAATAAAGCTAGATTAGTCGCTAAAGGATATAATCAAATTGAAGAGTTGACTTCGATGAAACTTTTGCACCAGTAGCTAGACTAGAATCAATTAGGATATTGTTAGCTTTTGCTTGCTACAAAGGATTTAAGTTAAGACAAATGGATATTAAAAGTGCATTTCTTAACGGAATTCTAAAAGAAGATGTATTTGTTGAACAATCAGAAGGTTTTGAAAGTCATGAATAGCCTAACCATGTATATAAGCTTAAAAAGGCATTGTATGGATTAAAACAAGCTCCTAGAGCTTGGTATGAATGCCTCAGTACTTATCTTCTTGAAAATGGGTTCAAAAAGGGCTGTATAGACACCACACTATTTCTGTTGCATGAAAACGATGATCTTTTAATTGTTCAAATATATGTTGATGACATTATTTATGGTGCCACTAACAATTTGTTGTATGAGAAATTTGAAAATGTTATGCAGGAAAAGTTTGAAATGAGCTTGGTTGGAGAGTTGAAATTCTTTTTAGGATTTCAAGTCAAACAAAGCGATAAAGGTACATTCATTTCTCAAACAAAATATATTAGGGAACTTGTCAACAAATTTGGATTAAAAGATGCTAAACCAGCCAGAACCCCCATGAGCACAACAATTAAACTTGACAATGATGAAAAAGGTAAGGCAGTTGATCAAAAGCAATATAGAGGTATGATTGGATCACTCCTTTATCTTACTGCTTCTAGACCCGACATCATGTTTTTTGTCTGCTTGTGTGCACGATTTCAATCTAACCCAAAAGAATCTCATTTAAAAGCCATTAAAATAATTATAAAATATTTGTTGCACACCCCACGATTTGGTCTTTGGGATCCAACAAATGATAATTTTGAATTAAAAGGATTTTTAGAAGCGGACTATGCTAGAAGTCTGGTGATAGAAAAAGTACTAGTGGTGCATGCTTTATGTTAGGACATTCATTAGTTGCATGGTCAAGCAGAAAACAAAATTGTATTGTGTTATCTACCACAGAGGCAAAGTATATTGCTCTGAGTGGTTGCACTGCTCAAATCTTATGGATGATACAAACTTTACAAGACTATGGTCTAAATTATAAACGTGTACCACTAATGTGTGATAGAAAAAGCGCAATTGATCTCACAAATAATCCCGTACATCACTCACGAACAAAACATATAGATATTAGACATCATTTTATTAGAGATCATATTTCCAAGGAAAATATCTGCATAAATTTCATTTCGACCGATTCTCAATTGGCAGACATTTTTACAAAACCCTACCAGAAAATAGTTTTTGTAAACTACGTATCAGCTTAGGTGTTTTAGAAATTTGATTTTCTAAATATTTAACATTTTTTTCTCCCTACTAATTATCAAGAAAAAAGATAAATAGTGATTGAAAAAGTGATGAGTGTTGATATTTATCATATATTATGACTCGAGATGGTATAATTAGTAAATTTCTTTAGAAATTTAAACAAGAGTTGTAAAACTTTTTTGTTGGTAAAAAATTCCATGACCATCTCTATTTCTATCATATTTCGAATGACCATCACTCATCAAAATTCTATATAGTTTGTCAGTATATGGTACTTTAAACAGGAATCATTCGTTGTAATAATAATAATAATAATAATAATCAAATAAATTAAAATAAAATCCAAAGTATTCACTCTCATTTAAAAGTCCCCACGGTTATGCATGGGTAAATTACTTGGAATTTGTTATGTGCTTCCACGCTCATTTAAAAGTCCTCATGATTATGCATGTATGGAACGCATATCAAAATTGATTTTTAAAATAAACAAGTTGATTCTAATCCCATTTAAAAGTCCTCACGGTTATGCGTGGTTAGAAGATACTTGAATTCATTTTTTTAAAATTGGAATACTACTAATATCATTTAAAAGTCCTAACGGTAATGCATGGTTGGTAGATATTCAAATTCCTAATATAAATATACCACAAATAGACACAACTGTGTGTTTTTATATGATGACGTCATTCCAATCATTCTAAAAGTGGAATATGCGTCTAACAAAGTATTTATGATTTTTGTTTGATTTTTTATTGAAATTTAATATCTATACCCAATTGAGTTTTAAGGTTGGATTAATATCGATCGCTTTATCTTTATTTTTCTAACACTATTACTCTTTTGCTGATAACAAAAGGGGGAGAGAAAAGTTAAGATTGTCAAATAAAATCAAGCAAATGTCAAATATTTTCTATTTGCATCTAGGCTCATTTGCATATTTTTAATTGTATGCATATATGAAGGGGGAGCTTTGTGTAGAGAGGAAGCATTTAAATAGGGGGAGCAATTAGAGTATATCAATGATCAAATACATTTAACATATTCAAAATCTTAACTATATGTTTGTTATCATCAAAAGAGGGAGATTGTTGAATATGCGATTGCTACGATTTTTGTTTGATGATAATAAACATATATATATATATATATACATATATATATATTCATTTAAAAGTATTTGTTAATGTACTATTTTATTTTTCATAGATTAAATAAATATTTGCTGAATAACATAAATAACACATAATTTTAATTCAAACAGAAATTTTATTCAACCAAATATTTATTACAATTTTTGAATAGTACAAATTTCAAGCTCTCACTATATACAATTTCAGTTACAATACAAATTTGATTAAATTACAATTCACATTTACATTTCACCTCACTGCATATCACTCGTTCACTCAACTCGTACTGATCTTCAACTTCATTCCAATGTGAATCCAGCATCCGAGCTATTTGCAGAAATATACATTGACGTAGTAAAATTGAAAATAAAATATTTTTGCATTATTTATTTGGGTTGTTCGTCATTATTTAATTTGAATGAATTCATCATACACGATCAGCTTGTGACATACACAGTGTATCATTGTGTATGCCACAAGGTCGTGCACACCGATATAAACACTTGATAGAATTACAGGGATAGGTGAGCATAAGTCAAACCCAAAACACCGGGTTCAACTCAAGTGCAATAAAAATAATGTCACAATATCAGCACAAGGTCAAACCCGAGCTCCAAGCCGGATTCAACACAGGTGCAGTTCCAATATACAAGTTTAATAAAATGGTCAGGTGCAAGTACACTCGAGGCACAGTGCACATCAACCCAATGAAAACCAGAAATGTGCTCAAAGCAAATCCAGACCACGTAAAGGAATAAACACATGAATGTACAACTACAAGTGTGTCAATTAAACAATCCAATGCAGCAGCACAGGCCTCAACATCAAAGACAGAGAAACCAGAATGCAAACATATATAACAATGGACAATGCAATGAACCGACACAAATAATAATGGCACTGCCTTAACTGTCAATGCTAAGCACATGCAACAGTGAAACCAGCGAAGATCACAAGCTAATCCAAACAACAACGAAGTCAACAATGAATCGGAGATTACAAACCAAAGGCTAAAAGTTCAAGTCACTGCTACCATGACTCAAAGCATATACAGGAATGCAACAGTAAATCACAAACCAAGTGCAGCAATACTAAACAGAGGAATACTTCCACTCAAATGCACTGAAAGTATACATGAAGGCCAGAGTGTGCAATATACAAGACTACAAGAAATAAGCAAGCATATGCACCAGCATTTCAATCACAAACCAAATCATATAATAAAACCAAACTCCAAAAGATACAACAGTTATGCAACTGTGAACTGGACAGTGCTATAAGGAATGAACACAAATGGCCAGAGGGACTAATATGCCAGGGAAAAGAAGATCGCATTTGAACATAGCATTAATAATGCAAACAAGTCACAAAGGTCAAGCTAATGATACATGTACAAGACTGAAGACTGTAACACTACGACAAATTCAAATGAACTTCATCATGAACAGGCAGTGGTACAAACTACAAGCAGATAGGGATGAGCAGACCAATAGATGTAAGCAGCAGTGAATGGCAGCAACAACAGGTATACATGTACATGAAGACAACAAATACAATTCAAATGCAAATCGACTCAAATGAACAAAGTGAACATGTACACCAGACTCAGAATGAAATTCACAAGCTTAAAACTGGAGCAGTATGAACAAAACATAAAAAAGGTAGCAGTCTCAAAATAACCAGGGTACAAGTTCGAACAAAGCTCAACAGCACAACATCAAGCAACATCAAGTTAAATAAGTTAATGCCGAAGTTCAGTGATGTGAAAGTCTGGTAATATCAAAAATCAAGTTGAAGCCATGAGCAATTGACTGGAGTCAAAGGAAACAAAGATCGAAATTAACATCAGCAAAATCAATTCGAAGCTGTGGTGACCAAGTAAATTGACCAAGTCACGAATCAACACCATGGGTATCAAGCAATGAAATTATATGAATTGAAGAAGTAAGATAAATCACCATCGTTCAAGAATAATCAAATGGCCGAAGACAAATTCAAACAAATATATACAAACGAAAATCAAGGGGTTTGAACCCTATATAAAAACCCAATCATCATCGGCTACAAAGGTAATCGAGTTCAAGCAAGCATAATAGTAAAGCAAAAGGAATAAATCACATACCAAATCACCGAACTCAGTCGAGAAGGAGCAGCCGTGTGCAAAGTGAAAAATACAATCGATCGTCAAGCAATCACAAGAACAACCCACCTGATCGAATTAATTAAAGTCGGCTTCTTGGATTTTATACAAAGCCCTAATTTGCAAGCAAAGGAAAAAGGAAAGAGCACCATTTTTTTAAGGAAAAAGGATAGGCCAACATTGATAAAAGAAATAAAGGAGGCCACGTTCTTTTTGGCGATAAATTAAATTGGGCCGACCTTGTTTTTAATTGAGATTAATTAGGGTTTTGTTAGGGTTTTTTTATTTAAATTGTTTTTTAAATTGTATTTTCTTTTCAAATTGTGTAATTACTAGTCATGTGACTAGGGGACAAACTACATGACGTAGTTTGAGAATTCGCAACTTAGTGGCTGAGTTGTGGCAGGGTTTTGAGCGTAAAGTAAGTTAGTCAGTAGCGGGTGTCGCGAGTTTACGTGTGTAAGCATGTGACTACTTAATTTCTAGTAGAAACCTTTGGGGCAGCACGTAGGCAAGGTTTTGCCAAAGCTGGGTAAAATCTGTGTCATTCTATTTCTACATTTATTATTCTGCTATTATCTGTGCTACTATAATTTTGATTTATCTGTGTTGAAATAATTTTATAAGCTTCCTAATAATTTTTATAATTAACAATATCACCCTATTCACCCCCCTCTAGGGTGAAATCGATGCTACAATTACTGCCAAAATTCTTTGTTTGGAGTAATAGAACTTGTGAAAATTTTGTTTTTAAGCATTTTTATTTTAAGAACCGGTGTATGCCCCCCCCCCCCCCCTGTTTATAGGGTTGTTTACTTTAAACACTTGGCAAATAACCAGTAACTAATGCTTTTATGCGATCCTATAAAGTATGTAAATATGCATGTTTGAAATATGCACAAAAACATAAACTAAGTGCAGAACATATAGTTATGAGATTAACATTAACTATTAAAAAATTCAGAAGCATACAGTTACAAGATTAACCTAATGAATAATCTTTGCAAATTTTTGGAAGTTAAACCACTTGTCACTTCTCAAAAACGTGAGTTGATACTTATGAGTATCGTTTCTTTAGATTTTCGCAATCTTCAAGTATGCACTTCATTGCTCAGGGCATGCACATCATGCGAGTTAACTGTAGATAGTTAAATGTTATTGACATTAAATGTTACAGTTCATCATGGGGTGTCAGCAATTGGAGTTTTCTACTGGTTCGTAGCACTCCGATATTATTGGAATCGCACCCGTTACTCCCAGTAATGTGAGTGGGTTGATCCTCGCAATTCCTGTGATAGATGAGTTTCATAGTTCTGCTAGGGAAATTTCGGTACTTATAATTGTGCATGACTTTATGGGACGCATGGCTTTTGATACTTCTCAATTTGCCAATCTTTGGGCAACGTGAGAAATTTGTATTTTAAGAGTGTGATTTCACAGTCAGAAAGTTGGTGCATGGCTTACGGGATTCACAACTTTTTATGCTTCTCAATGTTGCCTATCTTCGGGCAACGTGAGGAGTTTATGTTTTAAGAGCATGATTCCATGGCTTGGAGAGTAGGTGCACGACTTACAGGATGCATGGCTTTTTAGTTGAGCCTTCTCAATGATGCCGAGGCAACAACGGTTCTTAGAAGGTGCGGATCGGGTTCCGCCGATCCAACGGTTTGGGTCGAATGGCTTCCATCAACCCGGCGGGTAGGTGGTGCGTACTTGAACATGATTCCACTTTCTTAAGTAGCAATTGCCTGGTTTTAAGACGATTTGACCCTATCAACTCAACAGGTTACTATTATGAACCTAATTTTGTTGGTTCAAAAAGCGAATTAATTTTATTAATAGAAGTCGGAAAAGTTTTTTCCTATTTACAATGCCCCAACATCCCAGGATGTCTTATTTGCTGAAAAATAAAAAGCACGTATGGTGGTTTTCAGGTGAAGTAGCGGCATAGCGATTAGCTATTCCATGCTCTGGGAATTTGGAATCTTTCGACGATTGTCAACTTGAACGTTCCATCCCGTAGCTTTTGATTGATCACATACGGCCCTTTCCAGTTTGGTTCAAAGGCTCCAGGCACGAGATAGATTCGTTTGAGGACGAGGTCTCCTACTTCGAAGGTTTGGTTGTGTACTTTGGAGTTGAAATATCGCGCGAACCTTTTTTGGTGGGCGGTTGTATCAACTCGGCTTCTCCCCTCCTTTCGTCATCATATCCAGTGATTCGCGTAGGAGCTGCTCGTTTTGCTTTTGATTATAGTTTTGCATTCGGTGAGAGGGGACATATAGTTCGATGAGAATCATTGCTTTTGAGCTATATGCTAAGGCGAACAAAGTATGTCCAGTTGTCGCTTTGTGATTTGTCCTGTAAGCCCATAGTGCGAGTGGAAGCTCAACAACCTAGTTCCCTTTTGCTTTAGTTAGTCGCTTTTTGATAGTGGACTTGATGAACTTGTTTATTGCTTCCACTTGCCCGCTTTCTTGCAGTTAAGCAACTTCGGAAAAGCTCTTCTCAATTCAGAAGTGTTTGTTGAAGTCTTTGAACTCGATGCTTTCAAACTAGGTTCTGTTATCAGTGATTATTTTTTGTGGCATAACAAACCTGCGAATAATGTTTTTAGTAACAAAATTATTGACTTTCTTTGTAGTAATGGTGGCTAGCGGTTCCACTTCGTCCTATTTCGTGAAATAGTCAATAGCAACAATAGCGTATTTGGCCCCTTCTTTAGCTATTAGAAATAAGCTAATCAAGTCAATTTCCCATATTGCAAATGCCACGGCTGACCATCTGTGTTAATTCTGTTGAGGGAGTTTTTATAATTTTGTCAAATCTTTGACAACGATCACATCGTCCGGTAGAGTCTACTGCGTCGCGATTATTGCCAGCCAGAAATACCTGTACCGAAGAACTTTCTTTGCAAAGATTTCCCCCTAGTTTGGTGTCCGCGTTCGCCTTCGTGCACTTCCTTCAGGATCCATCGAGCTTCGTCATCGGTCATGCATCTAAGAAAGTATCACATCCTGTATTAAGAAATGCGATGCTTTTCAAAGAAGCATTTTTTGTTGATTCCAGTTAGTTGGAAGAGTCCCTGTAAGTAAGTAGCCCTTGATTGACACCATTCATGTTTCTGGTTCAGTGGTGGTTTCGAGAACCCAGTCGACATCCATTTCGTCTACACTCGAGGTAGTCAGAGTCTCAACTGGGACTAGTTCCAATGAATGAGCTTCTCCAGAGCTTGCCATTTCGATGTCACTCAGCAACCCTTGTATTTTAGATAGATACGGGGAAAGATTCTACCCTCGAGCCTGGTACTCGCCTTTTAATTGGCAGACGACTAGCTAGGAGTCGCTGTAAATGTGGACGGACTTTATTCTGAGTTCTTTAACAACTTTCAGCCCTACTATTAATGCTTCGTATTCTGCTTCGTTATTTGTTGCAGGAAATTCGAAGCACAAGGCATAGAAAATGGCTCGTCCTTTGGGGTTTCAAGCATTACCCCCATCCGAACGGAGGTTTTTAGATGCATCATCAACAAAGAGTTTCCATTGCGTCTCCACTTCCGATGGAGTTTCTTCTTTGTTGTCCCGCATGGTAAACTCTGCGATAAATTCTGACAGCGCTTGCCCATTGATAGCCTTTCTCGAATGGTAAGAAATATCGTATTGGCCCAGTTCGATGTTCCACTTGAGAACTCGTCGAGAAGTTTCAGGTCGGTACAGTACTTGTTTCAGGATCTGATCAGTCAGTACTTTGATTAAATGTGCTTGGAAATATGGTCATAGATTCTTAGACACGATCAGGAGGCAATAAGCTAGCTTATCAACTTTAGGTAATTTTTCTAGGCTTCAGTAAACCACTTGCTAATGTAGTATACAGGTCGCTAGATTTTTGTTTCATCACGCACAAGGGCAGCGCGTAATGCATGTGGTGAGATTGCTAGGTAAATGAATAGTTTCTCTTCATCCGCTGGCTTTGATAGGATTGGCGGGGCTTCCATGTGCCGCAACAATTCTTCAAATGCAGTTTGACATGCCTCACTCCATTTGAAGTTTTTCTTTCCTTTCATTAACGCATCAATGAATGGTATGCGCTTGTCGGTAGCTTTCAAGATAAATTGGCTTAATGCTACGACCTTCCCATTCAAGCTTTACAATTCTATCTTATTCTTTGGGGCTTAAACTTATCCTAGGGCCATTATTTGCTTCAATGCCCCTGGCACTTACGATGAATCCTAAGAACTTTCCAAAGGCTGCTACAAAATGACATTTAAGCGGATTGAGTTTCATTCCATACTTAGTATTTCAAACATTTCAGCGAGATTATCCAGGTGATTCATAGATACTATCGACTTGACCAACATTCCATCCACGTAAACCTCCATGGTTTTCGTGATGTGGCACTTGAACATAGTATTTACCAACCTTTGATAAGTTGCCCCAGCGTTCTTTAAATCGAATGGAAATACCTTGTAGTAGTATAGTCCCAGATCGATGATGAAGCTAATGTTCTCTTGATCAGGTTCATGCTTTAGGATATGGTTGTACCTTGACTATGCATCCATGAATGATTGCAGTTCATGTCCCGCCGTTTCGTCCACAAGCTGGTCTATTATTAACTGAGGGAAGCTATCTTTCTGGAAAGTTTTGTTTGAGTCTGAGTAGTCGATGCAGGTTCGCCACTTCCCATTGGAATTTTTGACCAAGACCAAATTAGATGCCCATTCTGGATAAGTTACGTCACGGATAAAGCCCTTGGCCATTAGCTTGTCCACCTCTTTTCTTAACGCCTTGGACCATTCAGGACCCAGGATGCGCCTCTTTTGCTTCACTGGCGTGAACTTAGGATCAATATTGAGCGTGTTAAATGCAATTTTCGGTGCCACTCCACATATATCAGAATGCATCCATGCGAGTACATCCAAATTGTGCAAATACATTTAGTAAGTTCCAACCGCATCTTGTTTCCAATGTGCGATCTAATTTTCAAGACTCTTGTTGGATCATCCATATCGACCGGGATAGACATCGTCAATTCTACCGGTGTTGCCCGATCCTCCACCGAACTCCTCTTTCTAGGATCCAAATCCTTGTCAAATCGATTATGGTCCTCAAGCCAAGGGCGGCTCGGTAGTTGCTATTCATAAGTTTCACGAGTGTGAAGAGTTCTCCCCACTTCCTTTCCCTTTTCCTTTCCCTTTCTTTTAGATTTGTGTAACTCTGCAATGTAACAATCTTTGGTGGTGCATTGATCTCCGTTGATCATCCGATCCCATTTGCAGTTGGGAACTTCATGGTGAGGCACCACTGGGCCAGAGCGACTCTAAAATTAGCTAAGGCAGGTCATCCCAAGAAGGCGTTATACGCAGAAGTTTCACCCATAATTATGAAGGTCTGAATAAGGGTAACTATTTGATTGCCCTCTCCAAGCTCCATTGGCAAGTCAATTGTCCCTATGGGTTGTTTGGATTCGCTGGTAAACTCTTGGATTTTCGTTTGGCATGTAGGCACGCTTTTTATGCCGATCCTTATTTGGTCAAAGGTACGTTTGAAAAGTATATTGACATAACTACCGCTATCGACCAATACTCATCGGGCCATAGCCGGTCTGATTTCTACTGCCACTACCATTGGATAGAGAGTTGGAGCTTCAATCCCTACGTTACCTTGTTTTCTGAATACAATATCATCATTCAAAATTTTCTATTGCTTGGTTGGAGCCCCATCTTCGATTGTGAGACATGGTTCCTTCGGAGCACGCTTTAGTGAGCTTGCATACCGCTCCATCCCTCCCCAACTTCTTTGTGCAAGGTGCGGGCCTCCAGATATCATTCCAATAATGAGCCTTTGGTCAGTTCGCTTAGATCTCTCTTCACTGGTTCCGGCTTGGTTTCATTAATTCCTCGGGGCTTAAGGAGCCGTAGGCCGATCAGGATTCTATGATATTCTCACGGTACTGCTGAAGCTTGTTCTCCTAAAGCAGCTCTTCAATCAATTTCTTTAGGTGGCGGCATTCGTTTGTGTTGTGACGATGCGTCCTGTAGAAGCGACAGAACTTCTCTGAGCGCTTCAGTTATTTGGTTGCCTCCTTCTTCGGGGGGTTTTTATATTCCTCAGACCTTGTGTTGCGAGATAAATTTTTACCAGAGTTTCGTTGAGAGGGGTGTAATCTTCAGACCTGAAGCATTTAAGGCATTTTTTGTTTCTATTTTTCTTATTGGAATTTTGATTCTTCTTTTCTGATTTCCATCTTTCCTGGTGATTCCTTTAGCTGTTTCGTAAGCATTTGTATTCTGATTCATTGGCACATCACTCTACCCGACGTTCATCGATTGCATGCCAGTATATTTCCTTTCTATCTCTTACGCCTCCTCTAATCTCAAGTGTTGACTTTCTTTGCGATTGAAATCCTTCATTGTAGTGGGTTGCTTCATCTTGACCCACTTTTGCAACTCAGTTTCGATATGAATGGCTTGGACCAAAGCCATGAAACACCCAGTCCTCATTTGGATGGCTCACCATTGTACTGCGGAACTGAACCGGTTCATGAAAGACTTTAGGGAACTGTTTCGTCCCTTAAATAGTCCAGACAGGGACATCACATCTTTGGGTTGTGTGGTATGGAGCCCGAACTGATCGAGGAATCTTGTTGCTAGTTGGTCGAAAGTGAGATGGATCTCGGCGAAAGCCTGGCGAACCACATGGAACCGATCCCTTCTAGAAAGATGGGAAAACATCTACACCAAATAGCCGCTATAGCATTTGCTTCGTCCATGTACCAACTGTACTTGTGCAAATGGGGTTTTGTATCTTTTGTCCCATCATAAGATGGAATAGTTGGCATCGTGAAGTTTACCGAATATCGCTCATTCAAGATCTCATCGGTAAAGGGAGTCCAACGTAGTGCATACATAGTGCATATCCCCATTCATCATCTCTTCTATTTTTATTTTCGTCCATCAATCGCTTAACCATATCCGCGATAAATGCCTCTGATGTCCGGTAGTCCTGGGGATCACTATCAGTCACTACACCAAGTAATTGGCTTTGCAAACGTCCTTGGCAAGTGAAATAAAGCCTAGGCACTCCTGTCTTTTAGGAGAACCGCTCCCTCGAGATCCCATTGACTTGCGATTGGCCTGACTAGGGCAGTTTTGACAATTCTAGCATTATCGAATGCATTGGTTTTTTCTTCCAACTTATCATCATTAAATTGTTCTCCATCTTCTTAGTCGAAGAGGTTCATGACTATATCCTTTTGTGGGGTTTGCACCTCTTGGTTCAAATTCAAAGTTGGTTGCCTTACGATGAGCGGAGTACTTGTATTTCCTTCTGCATTGTTTCCCATAGTTCCTATTGTCACCCTTTTCTGTGGGTGTTTTCTGTTTCTTCTACTTAAGCCAGAAACAGAAAAAAATTATTGCTCTATGGAAGCTGCAGGTTCAACCATAGTTCTTGGAGTAGGATTTGATAGTAAGGTCAAGATAGCATTTAGCTTATCCATCAGAGCTCATTGACTGCTTTCCATTTTTTGGTTGATTTCGTCAACCATTTTGTTTAAATCATCTGTTGTAATGACTTCGCGTTGATTGGAGGATGTTGGCACCCGATATCCTATATTAGCACCATTTACCGTAGTTTTTTGATGATTCATATCTTCGCCAGGTACAACTGCCCCTATGGACCTTCCAGAGGCAGTTCTCTTACTTTCCAGAGCCATTGATTTCAAGCAATGGATTTGTCAAGCAGAGATTAAGGATCTGGCTTCTGGACCTGTCTGATCCAAAGTAGATAGCTAGATCTGGACCCTAAGTTTGCTTCTCAATGAAAGCACCAAACTATTAACCCAAAAAAGGATCAACACCGTGCATTGAGTGTGAAAGCACCTGCCTTATTCTTATAGAGCAATAATATAGAGAATAAATGTAAAAGAGCAGAAATAGAAAGAAGAGAAGAAGATTTTTATAGTGACTTGGCTGTTAATGAAGCCTACATTCACTTTATAGTTTTTATTATTAACCGATTGCTAGAAAGTTCATTGGATTACAAAGCTATTTAATATCCTTAGCTAGATCAAGTCTCCAATATTAGAGTTCACTGAAGAATCACAGTAAACCCTTTGGATGACCGTTGTGAGGAAGGAGAAGAATGAAGAAAGCCTTTGTAGAATTTCAGTAACCAGTCCAGAAGATCCACTTTACGTTGCAGGTAGGATGGTATTTATAGAGGTTGGAGAGTTACTAGGCCAAGCCCATTCTCCAGACGCTTGTAGATGATCACAGGATGGAACAGCGGAAGTTCTGTCGTGACCCAAACCTAAAGCATGGATCTCTAGTGATCCATGATCTATGGATCACTAGGGATCCTTAGAACATTCTTGAAGGCGAGCCAATTCTTTAGCATTTCCCTTTGCTCTATTCCATTTGAGCTGCAGCGATCCAATGATGATGTATGGATCGCCGGCGATCCATGGTGTATGGATCGTTAGTGATCCATATACTTAGCCTATCTTTGGACTTTGCTTTCTAAATATCTTTGTTGCCTTGTGTCGACGTTGTTTGCAAACTCCCGAGTAGATGCCATAGATCGCTGGCGATCCATTGGCCATGGATCGCCGGTGATCCATGTCTTAGAGTAGTTTTCTTTCTTTTCTTCCAACTTCTTCTGACTCCTTGTTCTAGTCCTTTTGATTGGCCTTAGAGCTATTCTGACTTGATCAAGTTGTTTTGACTTCTATTGGATTCTGCTGGGTAAAAATCCTGGATAACAAACTTATCTAGTTTTCTCTGAGCATTTGAGTCGAATCCCTAGTGACGAGGAAATCTGATACATCTATAACTTTAAGATCTACAAAGAAAGCTCATCTCTTATTTACTTTGAGCCGATGAGGAGTTGTAAAATAGTTCGAAGTTTCGAATAAGCCTAGTTACTTTAAGGCAAAATGGTTTTGTGTATGATGTCTGCCAGGGTTCACTCGTAGATGGGATATTCAGATGTAAGTTTTATTTCAAATGTCATTCGAGCATATGGCTTATAGTCTGCATGCTTAAGTTATCTTTTTTGTCATACGGATGTTTCGATGCGGCCTAGTGGTGAACCACTTTCGGATATCATTAATATCCTCATTGCAGTCCCAGCCGAGGATAGGTATATAAGAACTCTATTAATAGACTAGAATCTTTTTACCCACGGTTTATTAGAGGAAGGACGTAGCACCGGCATAGTTCTAGTTGTTGACATTGACGATAATGGTGATAATGATGACAATAATCCTCCTATAGGAGGCGAAGCCGATTAAGATTTTCCCCCAGTCCCAAGTCTTAGGGTTGGAGTTGTAGAAAATGTAAATCAAGTACATGAAGGCACCGAGGAAGGCAAAATTATTCAAAAGAATGGTAAGGACGACCAAGGCAATATTGAAGTGGGCCACGAGTCTCAGACTGAACAACTCGAAGAAAATCCACCACCTACTTCTTAAAAGAGATTGATTGTAAAAATTTCAAAGAAGCAGACTTCCACTTGGCCTCCACTAGTAATAAGTGTGGAGAAGACTCCATCTGTTCCTTCAACAAGAACGTTCGCCAGTTTGTGGTATATCCCTATAGGGTTCATCTCTTTCGACATTAGTAACATCAGCATTGGTGACATCAGTTCCCAGGTCCGCTGAAAAGGACACCCTTCCAACTGGTGCGGGAGAGGTTACTCCTATAAGTAAAGATCTAGTACATAGTCCATCAGGGGGAACACTAGGACACACACGCATATGTGCACCCCACGACACACACTTGACTCGTATCCTAATGTGCTCGATCTAACTCTTTCCTGTTTTCTCTACATGTTCAATAGATAAGAGAACAAATTCATTTCGATGCCTGGAAGAGAAGGTGTATCATGTCCAACTGCCTCGATCAAGCTCGTACTATAAAGGAAGTGGTCGAGACTACGATTCAAGCCATCGCTCCAATTGCGACAGATATGATCTAGATAGAAGCAATTATGATAAGGACCATTCTTTTCATGATTCCACTTCAAAGCGACGACCCAGATCTAGATTGCTTCCACCTAGAGGTTTGTATTGGCAATCAGATCACCATTAGCAAATTCCACTAACTGACACCTCTCGGGCACCTCCTCCTACTTCTTTTCTAGTGACACCTACAACATTATACTATTCCAACTTGTCTTCCGAGCGCAAACATCATAAGGGTGGCTCCGATTCTTCCATCAGAGGCTGGGTAAAGGAAGTGCTGTTGGTCTGGCCATTACAGAGGAGCGACACATGGACACTTGTTAACCATAAAATATTCAGAAGAACGAAGGTATGAAAGAAGAGTCACAAGAGAATGAGGAAAGGTCAGAAAGCACCGAGATGTTCTAGATAATCATACTTCTGATAGGAGCTTCTGGCAAAGTCTAAAGCTATCTTTCAAAGTCCATGGCAAGATGATGCTCCAAAAATCCACCTTTTGACTAGAACGAGAGGTCTTTCAACAAAGAAAAAGGGGAAGGAGCTCAAACCAAAGCTTTCTAAGGAGTTGAGAGGATGCATCCATCAAGATTTAATAGCTTCAAACCTTCCATGACG
Organism: Allium cepa; assembly: GCA_030765085.1. NCBI lineage: Eukaryota > Viridiplantae > Streptophyta > Magnoliopsida > Asparagales > Amaryllidaceae > Allium > Allium cepa. Next base: position 519,395,332 of record CM060941.1, read on the forward strand.
ATCTTTTCGAAAGCAAAGCAAGCCTTTCAGATCGGTTGGAGCACATCCAAAATACCTTTTCAACTAGGTCGAAAGGTATTTATGAAGAAAGAAATTGTCAAAAGTTGGAAAAGAATGGTAGATAACTGTTACTCAAAAAATTCACCTTCCACTTAAGTCAGAAGATCACAAACAAAGGACAGAAGAAAAGGAATCCTAATCAAGCCTTCCGAAGAGGTCGAAGGGATGCAGTCAACAATGTGAAGCGGCTCAAGACCTTTCAGAGAAGACAGAGGATATAGTTCCACAATATCCAAGAAGATCTTACCCTCCGAAAAAGGCAAAGAAGTTAATACAAGGGCATGCGACCCTATACCAACCTTTTCGAAAGCATAATAAGCCTTTCGGGTCAGTTTGAATGCCTACTAAATACCTTTCGACGATGTTTGAGAGTCTATGATGAAAGCAACATTCGTAAGTCAGGAGAGAATGTAAAGCAATCTACCGACAACATTTAAGGAAAGCTCGGCTCTCGGAAACATCCAAGTAAAAAAGCGACCTTCCGGCCAAGTTGAAGGGTTCACAATAGCTAGGAACCTTCTGGCACCTCCGAAGGGTTCATACACTGTATATATGACAGACCTTCCGATAAGAGCAAAAGGTTCCTAAAAACAAATGAAAGAAAAGACCCCTCGACGGCTTTCAAGGATCCACGATGACATGTGAAAGGAAAACCTTTTGTTGAAACAGTAAGGTTAGCAATTGTTTATAAGAAGGGAACCCTTCGATCCAGCCGAAAGCACAGGGACAGAAGCATGGCCGTCAACATCTATAAATAAGACCCAAGGGGTCCTATTTCTAGGACGGATTTTCTTTCATTCAAAAAACTTGTAACTTCTTAATCATAATTTTGTAACCCTAATTGGGGATCAATTATGGAAATTTAATAAAGTGAAGTCCTATTATGAATTACAAGGGAAGCCTTTTGATTTGTGAATGATTCTATTGGTTACTTAACTCTTCCCTGTCATTACATCAATTTCCAGGGTTAACTCCTCCGTAAGGTTCTTATTGATAAAGTCTGAAGACTGAATGGTTAAAGCTACAATCTCAAGCTACGAAAGACATTGATTTTCCTATTCTCACCCTTCGGTAGGGCCGACAGCCGAATTGGTCTAACATGAGTAGTAACTTTTTGGAATTACTAACATTATGATTGGAATCCTTCAACTAAAATTAGTAGATACTCATATTTTAGAAACAACCAAACCATCCTCGGTTATTAGTCAATCATTCAAACCCTTTAGGATAGTCTAAGTATAGGAGAATAAAGCTTGATCCAATAGTTGAAACTCTAACACTTCTCGGCCAGGTTAAATCCAACTTCCTAAGAGTGAGAAAACCTTACGGCAAGATCAAAGGTTTTCATACAACATCTAGAATTTGATTATTGGTCCTGTTGCCAAAGAGACTAGTCACTCAAACCTTTCAGAAGTACTAGGACTCAACTTTAAAGAAATATATTTGGTTGATTTCCATTTGTGTTATAAAGAAAAAGCTTTACGAAGATTCCGAATAAGCTTACCTCTGGTAATAAATCTTCTGCTTGAAAGATTAAATCTTCCGCCCACATGGTGATAATCAAATCAAAGCTCAATTATTCTTGAAACAAAGTGTAGAGGCTATAATTAAGGATAACTTTCCTTTCTACTCAACTGACCTTCTCTTTCTTATTGAAGCGCTATTTGGGGTGTTGACCAAAAATCTGGTTAACACTGCACTACTTGGAATAACTTTGGGGTGCTGACAAGAAATCTTGTTAATATTTTTAGCCCTAGAAGGAAGGCTTGAACCTCCAATCCCTAATCACTTTTAACAAGGACTAATAGAGCTCTTCGTTAAAAAGAAGATGGAAGGAGTCATCAATAATATTGATATCTCAAATGAAGAAGTTCAGCCACAATCAACTTTGGAAAACAATATAGTCCGAAACTTTAGCTTGGAAAATATAGAAATTGGGCAACCTTTGACCTTAAGGAGGTTGGAAAAAAAATGAAATTAAAGTCCAACATCTACAACAGCAAATGATTGCCATTCAGGCATTTATTGAAAGAGTACCATCTCAAGGGTCGCTAATGGTTGTGGAAGGAAAAGACGAGGCACAACGTCTAAATGAAGATCGGTATGAGGAGCAAGAAAGCCAGGCTAGGAGAGCCATTGAGAAATCAAATAGCTTAAACATAGAAAAAAGTGGAGGTCACCATGATTACATTCACAACCAAGTCACAGAGGATACAATAAAATATGTACTCGACGAGTTAAGGAAATATGTTATCCTGCAAAAGGCTCCTTTTTCGAAAGAAATTATGGCAACTAGCATCCCTTCTCACATTCAGATTTCCCCATCAAAGTATGATGGAACTACTAATCTAGATGATCACTCACAACATTTGAAAATTGGATGAACTTTGTATAATGCTTTCGAGACAGTTCGATGCAAAATTTTCCCGATTACTCTTCAAGGAATAGCTATCAAATTATGTGGGAATTATCAAAAGAAGGCCATTTATTCTTGGGAACAATTTTCTTACGACTTTGTGACACAATTTTACATATTTAGAGATCAAACAATGAGCTTTATCCTATTAGCTATAATCAAACAGAAATTAGAAGAACCACTAAACAAGTATTAAAGAGGTTCAATACTGAAGTATTAAAAGTGGAAAATGCAACCAATAGAGACAATTTAATAGAAACCAGATCAGGGCTAATCAAACAAACCCCTTTTGTGGGAAGAACTCTTATAAATGGATGCAAAGATCTATTATACTTTTATTCGCATGCAGACAAGTTTATCCGGCTAGATAAAATGGGCCATGGAAGGAAAAGATCGCAACAAGGCAAGAAAGAAGAAAGAACTAACTCCGATCAGTCTAGATATAAATCAAAAGGCAGTGAAAGGATTTGGAAGAAAATTCTAGAATATAGCTATGTAACCTTAAATCAACCACTTTCTCACATATTCACAACAGTAAAGGATGATGAAAGCTTTTCAACTACATAAAGAAAAAATTACAACCAGCGCCTAAGAAAGGGGATGCTTATTGCGATTATCACAGAGCAAATGGGCATAAGACCGATGAGTGTCACGTGTTGGCTGGAATGATTCAGAACATGATCATGCTCGGAACTTTAAAAGAGTTCATCAAAAAGACTTGAAAGACCCCTTGGGGAGATCAATATAGATTCCTGTCATGTCATAAAGTCTTGCAGCTTTAGTTCAACAATGAACTCTTTCTCTCTTTTCATATCTTTTTAACTCACTTTGTACTTTCATTCAGCCTTAGAATTGTGTTATGCATTGACCGTGTACTAATTGAAATTCAAGTGCAATTACAAATAAAAAAAATCAGTTCAAAGTACCTATCGCACTCTTAGAGCACGACAAAATTTTAGCTACTTGGAAAGGCAGCTCAAATGTCTGATACAAAGTGATTACCAATATTGGAGCCAATGTAATACAAGGATCTGCACTCGTGAAACTTCGGACTACTATTAGTACTTCACCAATTTCGGAGGAAAAACTTACAAATAGACCATTCTACTGTAGAGCAATACTTACCAAGGTATGGTAATCTATCTGAAGGAGAAAGAAGTATACTCCAATTACATTTTTTGTTGACAAATTATTTTACCAAAAGAAATTTCCCGAAAAACTACTTTCAATTATCCCGCAACTTGACAAAATAAGTACTTATCTATTCCTAGGATTGACTTAAGCAACCTTTCCAAAGATACTATATAGCATTAGTAAATGCACACAAAGGATTTCCAACCAAGCAATCTCCATATTTTAAAGTTTTCTACAAATTATCGGCAATGAGAAGCTTAACCACACTTTTTCAAGAAAAAGTTTTAAAGTGCTATTAAAAGCTTTTTGATAAAAATTCAGATTAGGAAATCCTACTCGCCTGAAAAACTATAGGTTCATGAACCATGATCTCCTAGTCTTTTACTTGATTTTCGTATTTCCACTATGAGAAAAAACTATTTTAAGCCATTACCAAAGACACCTTCGGGGGAAAGGAAAAAAAATCCTCTCAAGCCCTTACTAAAGGCACCTTCAAGTGGAAAGGAAAAAATCCTCTCAAGCCATTACTAAAGGCACCTCCTAAGGGGAGGAATAAAACCCCTAACGTCTGTATCACCTCTTAGTAGAGGGTCAGGGTAAGCATCCGCAAAATCAAAAGCCCCAAACGTCTATATCAATTCTTAGGGGAGGGTCAGGATAAGCACCTGCAAAATTAAAAGCCCCTAACTTCCATATCACATCTCAAGGGAGGGTCTGGATAAGCACCTGCAAAATCAAAATCCCCTAACGTCCATATCACATCTTAGGGGAGGCTTAGGATAAGCACCCGCAAAACCAAAAGCCCCTAATGTCCAAATTACCTCTTAGGCAAGGATCTGGTAAAGCGCTCACCAGCGACCTTCTAGAGAAAGGTCAGTAAAGTATATATCCCTTTGGGAAAGGGAAGCCCAAAGAGAGGCTCATCAAACAATGTACTAAGATATCTAACCCAAAGAGGGGATTATCAAACAATGGACTAAGATGTCTAGCCTAAAGAGAGATTTTTGATATATTAAGATGTTCGAGCCCAGAGAGTGTCTCATCAAAGAGTAGACCGAGACATCCGAACCCAATAGGGGCTCCAAATTAAAGAATAAAGACAAAGATGTCTACAACCCAAGAAGAAAGTCAAAACCCAAGAGAATTAAGGGTTAAGGAAAAAATCTTATCCGTCATCTGAGACAAAGATGGAATCCTAGAAGAGGACACACACAGAGGCAAAGGATATGCTAATGAATTACAGAACTTCCAATCATAGGAAAGTGATTCCTACATCAAAGGATTACGAAATTTCATACCACAGAAAAACATGAGACCAGAAAATGGAAGAAGGAATCCATAACATGGAAACAAAAACAAAGACCGATACGAAATCTAAAGGAATGGAATAGATAATAAATTTTGTCACAAAGATAAAGTACTTCACTCCAAGATCAGGTTAAGAAAGCCACTCGTGAATCCTCTGAGATAAAGTGAACGATTGGATAGAAGGGTCTATTATACCGGTATATACACATATACATATACTACTAGCTTATAGGCACTTTAGGAGCAACACATTTATTAACAGAAACTTTCTTGTGAATAACCTTAGAATTAAGGTTAGAGCAAGTTAGTTATCTTTTATTTGAAATATAATAAATATGCAATTATTAGATATATCTATGCTTCGTACTTATATTGAATAGAGCTTTGAATATTTAATTCGTCAGATGAGATCCTTATGAGACTTTGGATAAATTCTTGATTTCGTGAATTTTGAGTTTCACCATTTTTATTGATGCAAATTTCAGTTTGAATTTCTTGAATTTTGAATTATCATATTGCTTTTTATGATGATTTATAGATTTCATACTCATGTTTAGCTTGCCAAATTTTCATGACAAGTTGTATTAAATTCCTGAATTTGTAATTTCCCTGTTAGTCTCTTATGATGGTTTGTGAACTCCAAATATTGAGTTTCTCCCCGTTGAATTTTCATAACGATACCTATTAATCGCTTGTTTCATGAATTCATGATTTCTTGGTTCCCTTTATTGAATTTTATGATATTATGAATTTTCCATTGAATTTAAAGTACAAGACCTTCAGGACACCAAAAGGAAACATTACTAAACTAGTTTCTACTTTTTCATTAAATGAGAATTACCAATCAATGGTTTAAGATTGAAAATGAAAGAAACTTAAAGGGACATGGAAAGGTCCCCGATAGCATGAAATTGATTTCCACAAGTTGGAAAGATTTAACTCGAGAAAGAAATATTAAGGGTCTGTAATAGATATTCTCCAAAGGTTCATTTATTTAAACCGATATTTGCGAATTAGGTGATATTACTCCACATTCTTAAGGAAGTTTAATTATGGTCATCTAGAAATATTACTCTAATGACATCTTGAATATTAGCTGCGTAGATTGCTCGTTAAGATTTCATAACAAAGTCACAACCTTAACAGAAGATGTAATCTATTTTGCAGAGTGCAAACAAGGAAGTTCATTAGAGTTTTGTCCTAAATAAAAAAAGCTTTTTTCATATGGGGAAGGGGGTAAGGGGGGCTAAATGTTAACCATAAAATATTAAGAAGAATGAAGGTATGAAAGAAGGGTCACGAGAGCATGAGGAAAGATCAGAAAGCGCCAAGATGTTCTTGATAACCATAACTTCCGACAAGAGCTTTCGACGAAGTCCAAAGCTATCTTTCAAAGTCCGTAGGCAAGATGATGCTCTAAGAATCCACCTTTCAACTAGAGCAAGAGGTCTTTCAAAAAAAAGGGGAAGGAACTTAAACCAAACCTTTCGAAGGAGTCGAGAGGATGTAACAATTAAGATTTAATAGCTTCAAACCTTCCGAAGTAGTCGAAAGTTTCCGTTCAGGGAGTTCTTACCTTTCGAAGAAGATAAAGAAATCAAAGCAAGCAGGTGCAACTCCATGTCGACGTTTACGAAAGCATAGCAAGCCTTTCAAATCGGTCGGAGCACCTCCAGAATACCTTTTCAACTAGGTCGAAAGGTTTTTATAAAGAAAGCAATGCTCAAAAGTCAGCAAAGAATGGTAGATAACTATTACTCAAAAAATTCACCTTCCACTTAAGTCAAAGGATCTCAAACAAAGGAAAGAAGAAAAGGAATCCAAATCGGGTCTTCCAAAGAGGTCAAAGGGATGTAGCCAACAATATGAAGTGGCTCGACACCTTTCGGAGAAGACGGAAGGTATTGTTCCACAATATCCAAGAAGCTCTTACCCTTCGAAGAAGGCAAAGAAGTCAAGATAAGGGCATGCAACCCTATAACAACCTTTCCGGAAGCATCATAAGCCTTTCGGGCCGGTTGGAACGCCTAGTGAATACCTTTCGACGTTGTCGGAGGGTATATGATGAAAGCAACATTCGTCAATCAGCAAAGAACGAAAGCAAGCTTTCGACAACACTCAAGGAAAGCTCGGATCCAACATCCAAGTAAAAAGCGACCTTCCAACCAAGTCGAAGGGTTCACAATAGCCAGGAACTTTCTAGAACCTCCGAAGGGTTTATATAATGCATAGATGACAAATCTTCCTACAAGGGCAAAAGGTTTCTAAAAACAAATGAAAGAAAAGACCCTTCGGAAGTGTTCAAGGATCCACGATGACATGTGAAAGGAAAACCTTTCATTAACCGAAAGGTTAGCAATTGTTTATAAGAAGGGAACCCTTCAATCCAACCGAAAGCATAGAGACAAAAGCATGACCGCCATCGTCGATAAATAGGAACCAAAGGATCCTGTTTCTAGGATGGATTTTCTTTCATTCAGAAAAACTTGTAACTTCTTAATCATAGTTCTGTAACCCTAATTGGGGATCAAATTGGGGTACTTTAATAAAGTGAAGTCCTATTATGAATTGCAAGGGAACTCTTTTGATTTGTGAACCATTTTTCTGATTACTTAATTCTTTGTTGTTATAACATCAATTTTAAGGGTTAACTCCTCCAAAAAGTTCTTACCGATAAAGTATGAAGACTGATTGGTTAAAGCTACGACCTCAAGCCATGAAAGACATTGATTTTTCTTTTCTCACCCTTCGGTAGGGCCGACAGCCGAACCAGTCTAACATGAGTATTTACCTTCCAGATTACTGACATTACAATTGGAATCCTATAACTAAAATTAGTAGACACTCATATTTTAGCAGCAATCAAACCATCCGCAGTTATTAATCAATCATTCAAACCCTTCAGGATAGTCTAAGTATAGGAGAATAAAGCTTGATCCAATAGTTGAAACTCTAACACCTCTCGGCTAGGTTAAATCCAACTTTGTAAGAGTGACAAAATATTACGGCAAGATCAAAGGTTTTTAGACCATTTAGAATTTATTATTGATCCTATTACCAAAGAGACTAATCATTCAAACCTTTCGAAAGTATTAGGGCTCAACTTTAAAGAAATATATTTGGTTGATTTCCATTTGTGTTATAAAGAAAAGCTTTACGAAGATTCCAAATAAGCTTACCTCTCGTACTAAATCTTCTGCTTGAAAGATTAATCTTCTGCCTACACGGTGATACTCAAATCAAAGCTTAGTTATTCTTGAAACAAAGTGTAGAGACTATAATTAAGGATAACGTTCATTTCTACTCAATCGACCTTCTCTTTCTTATTGAGGCATTATTTGGGGTGTTGACTAAAAATTTGGTTAACGCCGCACTACTTGGAATAACTTTGGGGAGTTGACAAGAAATCTTGTTAACAAACACTATGGATTGGATGCCCAAGCTTAAGAATGAATTCCCTAACATTTTCTCTGATGGATTTATGTTTTTGCTAAACTTAATGAGAATTCCCATTGAATTCCAACAGAGGACTATTGACTACACGATTGATGTCCACAATCAATACAATGAATGGATGAAGCTGGGAGAAAAGAATTCAAAAGTTTCAAGAGACAGGCTATAGGAGATAGAGAGCCAGAAATTCATTAAAGCCGATAATAACAGAATTATAGCTGCTCATGACACTAAGTTTGAGAATTCAAGAAAATCCCAAGTCGAAGCAAAGAAGAAGATCAAGGAGGCCATTAAAGCACTCGAAGCTGAGAGATCTAAGCATTTGAATCAAATAGAGGAATTGCATCATTGAAACCATGAGTTTGTAATGGAAATGGATGCTGCCAGAAGGAATGCGACTGAATTGAAAACCAAGCTCGAGCGCGAGACCAAGGAAAAAGATGAAGTGTAGAGAATTGCTCAGGACGTATGTGACGAGCTTGTCACCATCAAAATAGAGAGGAATAAAGCGCTTGATAATTCCAGGGATGTGGATGCCCTTGTTAAAAGAGAGTACAAAGCCGTGGTTAAAAGAGAAGTTGAAGCCATGGAACCGTAGGTAGAAGTGCAGATGATGTAGAGATCTGAGCAACTGATCACTCAATACAACATCGATGTGCTCAAATTTCAAAATATGGAGTGGTTAGGAGAGGAGTACCCGTTAATGCTCACCCGTGCCTTGTAATTGGTTGTCGAGGAAGAGATAGAATTTCTTAAAAGTGATAATACAAATATCGAGCAGCTGGAAAAAGAGACTTTGAAGGGAAATTAGCCTGAAATCCTTCATGATAACTAGCATCTTATTCATTCGAAACTTGATGCAATAGCTCAAAAAAAATTAGACGAAGGTTCCGGCTCTATGCATTGTGATGCTACTACTGGTTAAACTCCCGAGGCTCAAGCAGTTCCTAGTTCCACCTTTGATTCCTCTACCAACACTGGTGATGGCCCAAAGAAGCCACAGCTCTAGAAATTCATTATTTTCTCCCTATTTCCAAGGGAACACCCGGCAGCACTCCAGCTCATGCAGAAGTTCGAACTGAAGAAGGTATCTCGTTGACTTCTCTGTTTTTTTGGAGAGTTGACATGTTTCCGATCAACGTCACTAATCTCTCCCTTTTTATTTATTTAGCTACAAGTCAGCCTGCAATTGCTCTGCTTCCTCCTAAGGACTCTCAACCAGGGCAACAAATATCAGTGATAGAGTCCATAACTGTCACGACTTCGACATATTCCTAGTATCCTGGTTGAGAAGATCCTGAGCCTTGATGATCACTTGATAGATGTTTTATTAGAAGAGGGAAATGATGAGAATTAGGGGGCATAAGTTGATGAGGATGTTATTATTATTGGGGTCTCCCAGACCCTATCTAGTCCCTCCATGCATGAGCTTGAGAAAAATCTTGAGACGGATATCCTCCTTGCCAGTCATATTAAGAAGGAGAAAATATAAGTTTTCCCTTTTTCGCTTTTGATTGCTTTGATCGGGAAAAACATTTTCTATCCAATTACATTCCTCCACTTAGGAGTGACCAAAGTACGTCGACAGTAGTTTCACAAAGTGTTCCAGCCTCTATTTCTCCGCCTAAGAGTGACCGGAATGCACCTGCTAGATCATCACAATGCACTCCTCCTAGAGTAAAAGGCGGTAGAGGAAGAGATGGAAGGGGCAAGGACAGAACTCAAGTGAAGTCTCCCATGGTTCTAATAAAAAGAAGTCAAAGAAGAAATAATTACTAGTTTGTTTCTCCGTAGATAGACTCCATTTATTTTTTAGCCGGTTTTGTAGAGGTTTGGCCCCCGTTGCTACTCTTTTGCTTTTGGTGTGAACCATTTTTACTTAGCTTTCCTGGTTTAATATTAATAACAAAGACTTTTTGGTTTTTAAATTTTTTTAAGTACTTAAGAAATACGCTTTCCATTCAATGTACTTGCGGTTTATTTCTTTTAGTTATTATTTTCGGAATTAGTCCTCAATCCATTTTATGATTTGCCGACTCACATCGTTCTAACTAATGTAATGCAATCTTTAGGGTAAACCACTTAAAATAGTCGCTTGAGTATCCTTTTCCAGGAAAATAAGTTCCAACCGCACCAAACTATGGACATGAGTTTAAGTTAACTACTTAGAATCATAGTCCGTACATCCTTATCCAGCATGTAAACATTCGACCATGCCTAACTTCGGACATTTATCGAAAGCTTAAAGATTGGATCCGGCTTTAATCCGAGTGTGGATCTTCTGTTGTGCCTGCTCCGAGCAAGATGTTAAGGGTTATATTGACTTGTCATGATTGTTTCCATTTGTACTCCGATTCCTAGTCTGGGGACAAGTGTTAAGTGAACGATCGGTCGTATCATGCTCTATTTGATTTATACTCCTACACTTCATTCGAGGGTAAGGGTTGGCATACGGATGATCAAATCATGTCCGTCTTATGTTTATACAACTTCCCATAATTCAAAAGTAAGAGTTAGGTTTACGGATGATCGTATTCCACCTGGTTTGCATTTATACTCCTGCCCTCAATTCGAAGGCAAGAGTTGGGATAAGGAAGGTCATTTCATGTTCCGCTTATGTTTATACTCTTGATTCTACTTTAGAAGTGAGAGTTAGGATGTAGACAATCATATCTTGTTCAGCTTATGTTTATACTCTTGCTCCTACTCCAGGAGCGAGAGTTAGGGTGTGGATGATCATATCGTTTTCAACTTATGTTTATAATCCTGCTCCCAATCCAATGCAGGAGTTGACCGATGTTGATCTCCGAACATTAAGAAGGACTTGATGGACCCGATCATGGACCATAAAAGATTGATCTACACCTATTTCGGGTACCTGCGCACCTGCACTAGTCACGCGCAAATTCATTTGAGCCTGCAAGCTACAACTCTTAAGAAATGGAGAGATATAAATTATGGCTTGAATGGCTATTTTATTTGATGAAAGATAGGAGTTAAACAAAATTCTATCTTATTACATAGCTCTATCCAGTTATTTAAAAAATAATTCTCTAAGTGAAATAGCATTGTAGATGCTCGATATTCATGCCCTCGAGAGTGAGATCCCATCCATAGTTGCCAGCTTGAAAGTGCGATCTCCATGCTTTTCCTATATTGCGTATGGACCTTCCCAAACTGGGCCCAAGTTCTTTGGGTCAAGGAAGATTTGTTTAAGGACCAAGTCACTGATTTCAAATGTTCGACTCCTAACATTGGTGTTATAATATCGAGCGACTTGTTGTTTGTGTGCGGCTGCTCTCAACTCAGCTTCAATCCGTTTCTCATCGGTCATATCAAGTGACTCTAGGAGGAGTTGCTTATTCATCTATGAATCAATGTAAGTAACCAACGAGAGGGCTAAACTTTCAGTTTGACCACGATCATAGCTTCTAGTCTGTATGCCAAGGCAAAGGGAGAGTGGTCAGTCGTGGACTTGTGGGTTGGTTCGAGAAGCCCAAAGTGTTAACGGAAGTTCATTGACTCACTTGCCTCTTGTCTTTTCCAATCACTTCTTAAGAATGGACTTAATAATGTTGTTTACAGCTTCAACCTGTCCATTCACCTGAGGATGTGTCACCATTGCAAATCTCTTCTCTATGCAGTGTCAGTGGCAGAAATCTTTAAAATCCGCACCATCGAATTAGGTTCAGTTGTCGCTAACGATCGCTTGTGGACTCCAAAGCAATAGATGATATTATGAATAACAAAGTTGATTACTTTCTTCATGGTAATCATGGGCAAAGGCTCTGCCTCAGCCCATCTAGTAAAGTAATAAATTGCCATGATGGCGTACTTCATGCTACCTTTATATATCAATAATACACTGATGATATCAATACCGTAAACTACAAAAGGCTAAGGACCAGCCATTTGAGTAATTTCCATTGGCGAGGCCCTCAGAATTCTAGCAAATATCTAGCACTTGTCACACCTTCAGGTGTAGTCAGCTACGTCTCAATTGACAGTCAGCCAGACATATCCATAATAAAGGATCTTCTTTGCCTGGGTTAGCCCCTCAGTATGGTAACAATAGGCCTCTTTATGAACTTCTCTCGAAAGTCATTTGGCTTCGTCATGAGCGACACACTGTAGCATAGAGGAACCCATTCTGTATAGTATTCTTTCTTACATGATAAATCTAGAGGCTTTTCGAAGGATTTTTTGTCTTTCATTCCTTCTCTCTGGAAGGATTCCTCTTTGCAAATAATTCTAAATTGGAGTCATCCATGACTCTTTTCAGGTACGGTCTCGAAGACCAAATAAACATCAATCTAGTTTATGTTTGGAGCTAAAAGCACCTCCACTGGGACTAGGCTCATAAGCCGTGCATCCCCAGAACTAGACAATTAAGCTAATGAATCGGCCTTTTCATTCTGATCCTTAGGAATATATGTTATCATAAAGTATTCAAAGTCGTTGAGCAGTTTGAGAACCTTTTTTAAATAAGGAGCTAGCCTTGCTCCTTTCACCTAATACTCCTTCCGAACCCGACATACCACTAGCTGGGAGTCATTGAAAGTGTGTAAAGTCTTTATTCCTAGCTCTTTGGTGATTTTGAGTCCTTCAATCAAGGCCTCGTATTTAGCTTCATTTTTTGTTGCCAAAAATCAAGTTTAAAGGCGTAGCAGATCGGGTATTCTTTGGGAGTAACAAGCATGACTCTAGCACCAGAACACCAATTATTATACGCATTATTCATGAACATATTCTGTCCAACTTCCTTTTTCCCATCGCTCTTTGAAGGATCGTCCCACGCAGTGACTTCAGATATGAAATCTGCCAAGGCTTGAACCTAGATTGCTCTCCGATGGAGAAAGGTGATATCATTTGACAAAATTCAATGTTCATTTCAATAACATTCCACAAGTCATAGATCTTTGCATGACCCGTCATAAAGACTGGTCAGTAAGGATATTGATCGGATAAGCCACGGAAGTAGAGGTGGAATTTTCTAGAGGGCATCAATAAACAGTATGCAAGCTTTTCCATTCTTGGATAGTTTCTCTCTACTCCTATCAACAGCTTGCCGATATAGTAGACTGGTCTCTGGATGTAAGATTCCTCACATACAAGTGTGGCTCAAGCAATGTACCGACACTACCAAGTATACAAACAAATTCTTATCATCCACCGGTTTTGATAAAATATAAAGCATCTCCAAATGATTCACCGGTGCTTGGAATGCATCTTTGCAGTCTTCATTCCATTCGAAGTTTCTCTTTCCCCTCTTGATCACCTCGAAGAAAAGGACACATTTTTCAGTGGATCTGGGGATGAACCAACTCGTAGCGACGACCTTCCTATTTAAACCATCGACCTACCCTATCGTCTTTAGGGCTTTGATTTCTCTCAAAGCCTTAGCTATTGAGACTAGAGCCACTTATGCTTCTCTTTCTTTACCCTTCACAGCCCTTAGCAAGAGAGCTTGCAGAGTTAAGAGGAAGTTCACCAGGAATCAACCTGCCAGAAGGAATAATTTGCAGTGGCATAAGATAAGGATCATCATTGTCCAACTCGGTAGGTTTAGTTTTAACTTTTGTTTTTGACAACTCCTCCTTTCTAATCTGTTCTTTCAAGCTAACCATGGCAGTGTGTTCGGAGGTGCCAATAATCATTACTTCATCAGACTCGTTTGTTGGAAGTGGCACTTCGGCCTTATCACCATGAAGAGCCCCGATGACTTGACCATCGAGCCCCGGTACATCAAGAACTGCCAGATCCTCGACTGGTTTCTCTTGTTGTTTTGTAGCAGCACCAGTTTTAGGAGTCTGACTAGGGCCTAAAAGGCCAACAAAATTTGTTAAAACAGGGAGATTAGCTCAAAACCATTGCGCATCAAGAACAAAAATTTTCATATACTGAGGAGTAAAGTGCGATACCCGCATCCAGTTGGCTCTCCATGGTTGCTGGTGTACCTCCTTCTAAGATAGAGGATAACATCTTTGATTAGTAGTTGGGCTTGCCCGGATCATAGTTGAGGTCTTGCTTCGTACCAAGAGAGACTGATGTTTTGGCTACTTGGAATAAAGAGGAATCCTTAGGATCAGTCCTTGAAGATTCGGTAATATGTTCTCCGCACAAGATAGGTGCAGAAGCATTGAAGTATCGAAGCTTTGCGTCAGCTAAATCCAAGGGTTCATTTCCATGAAGAAATTCCCTCACCAATTATTCTTCATTGAGCTAGCTTCACCCAGGTCTTTTTTCTTCATCTCGATCATATGCTCCCAAGCTTCAGTGAATGATTCAAGATAACCCTCACCGGGAAAACTTAAGTCGCGATGGGTAAGGATTTTTGCATTATACTCAATGATCAACGTGTCGAATAAGTCCTTAATCTCATTTATACCGGGCTCTATAGCAGCTTGCACTCGGGAGATAAGTTTTTCAATCATCTATTTTTGGTCCATTTCTCGAGCTTCTTCTTTAAGAGCTTCGATTTTAGCGAACTGCTTGTCGAGTTTAGCCTTTAAGCTCCTAGCCTCAACAACTTCCTCGTAGTACTTCTGTGATTCTTCTTGGGCTTTGATTTTCTCCCCTTTCCTTCTTGAAAAATTCTTTAAGTTCCTCGATATGGCAAGCTAAAGCGTCTTTTTCCCTTTGCAAGGAGTCTTTTCCTAAAGTAAGTGCCCCACTACAATGAAGTGCTACATTGAATTCCTTTTTATGAGAAACTTCCAAACGACTTACTGCCTCTGTCGTTTCCTTAGCGTTTTTCTCTGCTTCAGCAAGTTGAGTTTTTAATTCTAACAATTTAACATATTGATGTTTGATTATGTCCTGATCGGTTATAGCTTCTAACTTGAGGCGGTCTATCTCATGTTATTGCTCAATGGATACTTCGGAGACTTTCTCTGCCAAGTATATAAACGATTCACGCTGCACACATACATCATCGATACATGCAAGAGAACTCTCCTTGGCGTGCCTTGGAATTATATGAATGGAAGGAAGGAATTTAAATCCATCAAAAAATTTTTTTGGGAAAGTGGCCTTGAATTCGACCAACTTCTCTATTGCAGAAAGATCGGGAGTAGTAGCTGGCAAAGGCGGATCAGAGGTAGCAATTGGTTGTTTTCTTGTTCGACGTTCACGAAACTATTTAGAGCTTGAGGAGCCAGAATGTTTCTCTTGAGATGCAGCAATATGAGGGCCATGGTAGGAGGGATGGTCTTTACTATGGGCAAAAAAGTTAGACTGTTCACCTTGCCATAATGTTTGGGATTGGAATTTGCGTTATGAATAGGAAGAAGATTCCCTTGAGTGATAACTCTTATCACGTCCCTCATCTTTATCCCTGCCCCAGGTAGACTCTGAATCCCAACTAGATCAGTGGTATGATGAAGAACTTCTGTGACGATCGAAGGCTTTGGATTGAGGCATTGCATCTACAAGCACCAAATGAGAGCATATCAGTAACTCTTGCATGAAAGATTAAAAAAGAATGTATAGTGAAGTGCATGTAGTTGTGAGTGTCCTAGTGTTTCCCCTCAATAGACTGGTGGCGTAGCCTTGCTCATCGGCGTTTTCTCTCCTTTATAAGAAAGTCAGATGCCTTCACCACTTCTAGTGGAAGAGTTAAGTCTTTCAATGTTGATATTCGGAAAGTCATAGGTAATGATGTCATCCGAAATTCGAAGATTTGAAAATCCCTTTAACGGACTTTCCAAGTATTGCGAAGATGATTCCTCTTCAACAGGAGTAATAACAAACTCTAGATGCACGGCGATTTTTCTTCTACGAAGCTTGTACGCCAGTCATTTCTTTATTTTTTTGGTGTTTGAGGTTGTACGCCTTGCAATGGTTCGACCCCTGGCGCCTTTCCCAGACCTACATCAACGTCTCCTGGCTCGTCGGCCTGAGAATCGTTAATCTCACCCTCTTCGGTATCTTCCCGAGTCCCCTTGGTAGGGAGCACGGTGGGATTGATGGTATCCTTTCTTTGTTCTACAACATTCCTCGGCAATTCTGCACTTCCGAAGAGCCTGATACTATAGCCAACCTCTAACAGGCCAAACAAGGATAGTAGCTCATCGTTACAAGGAGTTTGATGTCCCTATCCTTAATGGGGTAGTGTGAATAGCAGCGACAACTCTTGAAAAATCGACGCCTTAAGGACGTGGGCGAACACCTGAAAGAACTCAAGATGTTAGTAGATTCAAAGGAAAAGTTATGACTTGGATTAGTGAACTTGAGAGATAAGTAAATGTAATACTTACATCCTTCTAACCATCATCTCGCAAAGCCGGGAGGGCATCGCTCGTAAAATCATTCATGCTTAAACAATGAGAGTTTGTTCCAAGCGCCCGTTAGAACATGACAATTTGGCGAGGGTTCAAGAAAAACATAAGAAGAGCTTCCCAATCTTCGTTTGAAGTTGTAGATAAATATTATATCTTCAGGAGTAGGTGGAAGAAATAAAATGCTCATGAACAGCAAGAAGGTTCCACGTATAAAAGCCTAGCTATTTGGATGAAGTTGAGTGGGGACTATCCTAAGGTATCTCGGTATTTCTCGATTAAATGAGTTGAAGGAAGGTACGCATCCAGCCCAACATATAAACTTATTGCATGTCATGTACCCTACAGGGGCAAGTGAAGCCCATCTTTACTTGAAGGAACCAAGATGAATGAGAGCATGATAGAACATAGATGGCGGAGAGCAGCCTCTCCAATTCGAGAAGCCTGTGAGTTTACTGGGTTATCTAGAAGAATAACTCCCTCTACGGCATCAGGAGCAGGGCTTATGTTCCTCGCTGGGAGGACTGGAATATTTGAAAAAAGATCGGCTCGTAGGTTAGAAACTTCTGTTTGTTCCACATAATGGTTGAGAGAAATCCTATCAAATATAGTAGCAGAACTTGACTTTGCTTCAGAACCAATGTGTTGCATTGTCGAATCAGAAGACATATTAACTGAACACTTTGAGCATCTAGAATCTATTAGCTATACTCAGTTAATAATCTTAGATTAGAAAGAGTAACCTATTCCCCCATGCTAAGTGTGAACCGGTGACATGCAATGCAGTACATAACAGATATAAATAGTCTGAAATCAGAAATGCGAAATAAAACAACGAGACTTTGGAGTTTTGTCTAAGGAGACTGTCATTGCTGACCATCTCAACTGGAAAGAAGATCTATCGGTTATGAAAGCTTTAGGATCGGCCAACGCCATATCATAGTGTGAAGTTTGTCGTTTAAGTTCATTTCCAAGTTTTTAGTCCATATTGAAAGTTCCAAGGATCTGATTGTCCAATCTCTAGTTCAATAGTGGATATGCATATTATCTTGTTTTTCATCACATGTCCAATGTCATTAAGAAATATTAGTTGTGACTGTTTGAATAAATCAAGTTAAATTAGTTTGCAAGTTCGAGGAACTAAATATTGACTCCATGCCGATCCCAAAGGGAATACCAATCCCTAATCAAAACCCTTATACCGAACCCTAGGTCAAACCAGAGAACGTCCATCCCTATGTCACCACCATGATCGATCCCTTAGCTAAACAACCTTTATCGATCATTCTCCTAGATGATAGCCTAACCCTAAAAATACTGATCTCTACCTAACCAACCCCTACCACTGCCATATTATCGTCTATCGATCCCTACATTTCTATACTCCTAACCTGTCTTCCATCAAAATCCATCGCTGAACCATCATCTTTTCTCCTCCTCACCTCTTCCTACACCTAATTCAATCTACCAAAACCTTATTCCAGTAATCATCAACCTCTCTATGATCGTTCGCCATCATGACTTCGTACATACATCAACAACTCAGGGCTGAGGATCTAACCATTTAATTGAAGGAATATTACAAAATCATACCTATATGAAAATATGGAGGTTTGAATTAAGATAGGATCGAGTGTTTGGGGATTATCAAATCGAAGGAGAGGCAAGTTTATTGGTTAGTTGGAATCATGGATAGATTTAAGGCCGAAGGTTAGAGAACTTGTGTTTGTGAAGAGGGCTCGATGCAAAAGTAAATAAATGGGATAAGTGAAGAAGGAAGGAAAGATGAGCTGATATATATATGGTAGAGGGGTCGACCTATAGTGTTGAGCGCATATTAGGGAGAGAGGGATTGGCATAGAAGTGTGTCGACCCCTTTTAGCAAGACTTAAAATAGGGATCTGCATAATGCATGCCAACCCCTATACATCATTACAAAAAAAGAATGAACAGAGGAGAAAACGGAAAACAAAAATAGTTGTAAGGATTTGGCTACGAACATGAATATACAGGATATTACAGAAATTGGCAACGACCCGTAAGTGTTCGAGCATGATCGGAAGCCAACAACAGAAACGTGTATATGAATGCACATAAGAGTGACTTAAAGATTCAACTTTCTAAAATCAACTGAAACGGAAATCAAACCTAAAACCTTCAAGTTCGAGGCTAAACTAGACATTGAAAGTTTATGAGTCTTGCAAAACCGGACTTATATATATTAGCGGAATATGGCACTGGATTTATATTATTGGAAATGGACCAAGCATTATAGCAATCAATGAATAATTCAATGCCTTGAAAAAATGACTTGACAAAGGAATAGCAATCATTCAGGAAGCTACATGAACCTCTTTTCAACAATTCAAACTTGTTTCAATTCAAAGCATGTCATGTTACTCACAAGACGTACTTCAAAGGGCAAGTGTTACCCGGTATCCTGACCCATCTATATTAAACCAATTGCACAAGATAGATTCGACTATTATCAAGAAGGATGACAATGGAGCAATGGTTGTAGGTCTCGAAAGTAAAGTATAGATGGTAATATAAGGCCAGCGTTAAATGGAATTGGTAGATAAACAATGCAAGATGTTTGAAATATGGGCTTATACAAGTGAAGGGGTCGGCATGGCTTGGTAACTTCGGAGGGATCGGCATAATTAGATAAGCAAGGGTTCGGCGTAGTTGAATGGTAAGGGATCGGCATGATTGAATAATGAAGGAATCGACGTAGCTTAATGAGGATGGATCGGCATGATCAAGCGAGGAAGGGGTCGACATAGTATGTTGACTCGAATATGCATACTTTAACTCATAAAGGAGGGCTCAACATAGATGATTAAATATAGGTCGACATGTCGAGCAACTAAGGGGTCGGCATGATTAAGAAAACGAGGGTAGGCGTAGTCAAGTGAGCATGATTTGGCATATATTATTGACTTGGAAGGTTATACTTCAACTCACAAAAAAGGTATCTGCGTAGCTTCTGAAAGGAGATGTATCGGCATCCAACCTAGTAGAGGGATCGGTAGAAAAAAATGACATAAGCAATCTTAAAACAAAGGCCATGCAATAACTCGAGCTCTGTTAATCCAAATGACTTGAAAATTGAAGAGCTAGTATATTTAAGCATTTAGAAGCCATCAGAGGGATTGCTACTCAAAAATCGACCAATGAAGGGAATGGTACTAATCCCTCTTCGTCGGGATATGGGCCTAGCGACCCCTCTGGTGGGGCCATATAGGTTAAAAGGTTTAATAGCCAGAGATTGATGTCAACCTCCACCTATACATACTCACCTAAGAGGTCATTGTGAGAATCTTTATGTTGCTAGTTACTTTAGTCTTTATTGTAATCAAGTTTTTCTTATTTCTTGTTGCTATAATTAGACTATTAGTGGATCAATAAAGATAATCTTCAAAGTGGAAGTAGGCATACAATGCCGAACCACTACCAATTTCTTTGTTCTTGATTATTTCTTTTATTAGTCTGTTAGCTTGTTTTATTCCTCGGTTTTAATTTTATTTTCTTCATTTACTTCTCTACATAAATCTACTCTTGGGTGTTTGTGACCAATTTGGTTGCAAACAGTTAGGGTTTGGATTTCCTTCCACAAGGGACCATGATAGAAAGCTTTTAGTAACACTTGTTGGAAATCTGAGCTGTAGAATTAAAAGGTAGAGAAATTGGATCTATCTTTTGGATATAGGAAATCCGATAGTATATGATGGATCTAAATGGCCTGAGAGTATCGCCCTCATGGAAAGCAACAAAATGTTTGAACCAAAAATGGCACAAACACCTAGAAGTAATAGAAGAGAATAAAATATGGAGAAATATAAAAGAAACCGAGGAAAAAGAGGAGACAGTCATTTATAATGGTTCGACAAAATTTGGCCTATGTCCACTTTAATATTTTATTACTGATTTATGGCTAGAGTGCATAAGTTCTTGGGACTCAGTACAACTTCAACACTTAAAATTTTTGAAATACAAGGATATATGAAATACTAGAGCCAGAGCCTAAAAGATCCCCAATAATGATCCTTATCCCTTTATTTATAGAGGTAGGGAGCCAAATATCTCAATGCAATATCTCCTACGCATTGCACACGAACTAGACTAATTTTTTCAAAAGAATAGGCACCATATTAGCATTAATTGGGAGTTGGTACCAATCCCTAGGTGAGGGTCGGTACCGATCCCATCTTGGCCTTATTTGTTGCTTTCGAATCTTCACCTTGGATTATCTTATTGTTAGCTTTAAGGTTCCATAGTTGTTTGCAACAACATTAACTTGTTTCTGACTTCAAATGACGGAGTTGAAGGAGAACAAAGTTGCATTTTCACACGTTCATGGAGATCGTGAAAAATTGCACTGAATCGGAAAACCAACTTCGAATATAGGATATTGGCATCAAAATAAGCATGTTGGCAGAAGATAGAGTCCTCCTAAATTTTATTTGGGGGTCGATATCGACCCCTAGATGGGGTTCGGTACCGATCCCCAATTTAGAGGATCCCATGGTTCTATTGACTTGGGTTGTTTTGGTTTTGGTCTTATGACTTTGTCTATGCTTGTTTTCTGGACTCTTGGGCTATCTCTTTGGGCTTTCAGACTTGATAACACATAATTCTATCACTCCAGCCTGTTTGGATTCTGTCCAGTCAAAAAGCTGGATAACATTAACATTATTACAAATAATTTTGACTCATTTAGTAATTAAATCATGATTTTACAATCATTTTCATTTTTTAAAAGTGAAATATGTTTCCCCAATTCATTTACAATGATAATTACAATTAGTATTTCTACTAAAAGATGTATTACTAAATTCTAATGCGAATATAAACTTACACTTCTTAAAAATTAAATTTGACTGCACTATACAGTTAAAATGCTAATTTCTTTAGCATTATTACATATGATTTTGACTCAGGTAGTAAATAAACCATGATGCCACAATCATCTAGCATTTTTTAGAAGTGAAACGTGTTTACAAAATGTATTTACAATGATAATTTTAGTTAGCATTTCAGCTAAATGATTTATTACTAAAATCTAATGCTAATATAACTAGCATTTCTTACAAATTAAATGTGATTGCAATATACAATAGAAATGCTGATGTCTTTAGCATTATTAAAAATGATTTTGACTCGTATGGTAACAAAACCTTGATCTTACAATCATTTAGCATTTTTTAGAAGTGAAACGTGTTTAGCCAATTCATGTACAATGATAATTACAGTTAGCATTTTACTAAAGGACGTATTACTAAAATCTAATGCAAATATAATTTAACATTTCTTACAAATTATATATGATTGCATTATATAGTAGAAATGCTAATGTTTTTAGGATCATTACAAATTATTTTAACTCATATATTAACTAAACTATGATACAAAATAGAATAGTTCAATGTTCTCTCCGTTCTCATTTGTTTTTCACCGTACTTATCATCTTTGTAATCCTTGTGGTTGATAAAGACAACTTTGAAGACGCTGCTTTCATTTTTGTTTCTAATGACAAGATTGGATATTGATTAGGATAATATAGAAAGGATTTTGAATGAGTTTGCATAAGAGTATGACCATTTTTGGCAGTGAAGTTGGAGATTAATTGATTTGGCAATGAAGAGTAGGTATTTGAGACGACGAGGTAGAATTTGACAAACCCTAGAATGTGTTTGACAGGACCAAATGTTTTGTTTAGTAACATAGGCCCTTCAGGCTAAATTATAAAAGTTGTGGCTCGGTATCAAAATCTTTTTATAACTTTATTCTTTTGGCTAATTTCCTCTTTTGCATATATGTATACTTTTGTATTGCTCAAGCAATAACCAGCAATGTTTTATACTGTATTTGAATTAATATCTTCCATTTATATGGGAAGTTTAAATTTAACTAAACATGGATGTCTGTACAAAAAAAAGATAGAGAGCAATAAAATTAATTTATAAAGATTGTTGCTTGCATAGGAATAAAACACAAATTTGTAAGATAGTTTAGATTAGTATCTATTGGTTGAATTATATTTTTTATCATCAGCTTTATAATAGTAGTGATGGTATATATACCTATTCTAAACTTGATATACCTACACAGATAAGATTTTTTTTATTGTACATGATATTCATAGGTGAACTCCAAATGTACTAAATAATATTGCCATTTATACCTCCATTTGTTATCCTTTTGAAAGTATTCATTAAATGTTCTTTATAATTCATCTGGTTAATACAATGATTTGGAAGAAAGAATGGTGCTAAGGGTATCTTAATTTAAGCCTCTTAACATCGTTCTAGTTAATTCAATTTTCTTATCAAACCTTTAAATAAAGAGTAAAAAAATTCGTTTAGTAATGTTAACAATTTTTCCCAATTATAACAATAATTCGACAATATAATGCAAACAATTCATACTGGTGAAGCTTTCTCACAATACCAATAAGACCCTTGCATTATTATTTATATAAATTAATTTATCTTCATTAATTTTGAAAAAGTTCAAAAGATCAATTTTAGCATAATTTTCTTTCTAATCCTCCGAAGGAATTGGTATGAGATTGCATAATTGACCCCAAGTGCAAGTGGGAGATTGGTAGAGTTAGGAAAATGCCCTAGGGGAAATTATATAATTTGTTACATATATCTAACTTAGTAACCAATCTTGTTCATGATAAAAGTATTTGATTTCTATAATGTACTTTCTCATATTGTGATAATTAATTAAGTAATTAATTAAGGTCTATTAATAGAAAATCCTTAAATAATATGTGATGTTAAATTAATTACAATGTGTTGTATTCATGAGAAATTAATAACGTATTATTTTAAATATTCCTAATCAAGATTTTTTGAGATAGGATATCGATACATCCGTTGAGACTAGAGTATATAACACTCTCCAAATGTTAGGTAGTGATAGTACACTTTTAATAGAGTTAAACCGTGGCATGATGCTCCATCGAGCAACTATAATTTGGTCTGGGTTGAAGTATTAAAAGTGAAGCACTATTCAATAGAGAGTTCGTCTCCTCGGTTAATTAAGGAATTAGTGTCACGATCAATTGCAGCCAACTCAAAATAAAAGTCTTTAGCCAGAGAGTATGGGTAATAATAATTGTTATTATTGACCAAGGATGTTATGCTTGGACTAACCAAGTAGAATATGGACGCTACTAGAATTTTGACCAAAACCAAATCCATAAGCCTAAAGTGATATAGTTTTGAAGAAGAGAATTAGTGTAAATAATCATTACTACTAGGTACCACTTACAATGGAAAAATTAGATTTACGGATAAGATGCATATGCAATAAATTCAGCCAAAATAGCACACCACTAATTAGATGATGTGTGAATGTTAATAGTCAAGTTTTTCGATATCAGTCACCGACTGAATTTACACCTTTCAGTTGTACAACTGTAATGATTTATACTTCAAGAAGTCGCATTATTTACTTAACTTATAATCAATATAACTTAACTAAATTAATTAATATTTATGAAATATTAATTATTACACTTTATTTTATTTCATTTAATGCTAAAAGTAATTAACAAAGTGCATACTAAAAATTATATATGCACGTACTGATATGTGATATCGATAAATATTTAAATTTTAGTTCGATCAATATATAACTAAGGGTTTGGAAATTTTGAAGGCCTATCTAGGCACATATCTTGGCCAGCCATGCATGATAAAGGAGAGGGAATTTGATTGATATTTAATGAGGATTTAAAGAGGGAAGGTTTTAAGGAAGTAATTGTAAAGGTCCAATGATTTCTTTAAAACAAAATTTCTTTCATTCATCCGTTCATTCCACCAACAATTCATTTTCTCATGCTCTCCTCTCTCTCTATTATGGCCAAAAATTCCATAGCCTCCATGAAATAATATTCCCAAAACAAAATTCAAATAAAATAAAAAATATTTAAGGTGGAGTTTGTCTTTAGATCCTTGCAAAATCCAAAGGCTGACTTAATGAAATCTAGGAGTTTTATTTTTTATTCAAGGTGTGTTTTTTAGCTTTATCTTAAAGTAAATTTCTATTCGTTTTTTAATGATGTAATACATGATGTTAATAAATCTTAGATGTAAAGACCCAACTTTTTGGATGGTTTAGATCGACAATAAGCCCTACATGTAAAACTCAAACCTTTCAAAAGGGAGGATTGTTACGGGGTAAATAAGAAAAGAAGAGAAAGAATAAAAAACATAGAATCTCACAGTAGAATGAAAAAATAATAATAATCAAATAACAGTTCATGAAGCTGTTTTACAAATATCATTTGATTACACTTCTACGATACAGATCAGAGTTACATACAACAAGAATAAATAAATAAATAAATGCAGTGGAACAACATGATGCAGTAGTATAAATATAATAAAAAACATACAACTCTTCGTCTTCATCCTCCAAGGAAAAATAGTCTTCAATGCACTAAAAAGCTCAAACTGACCCGAGTGTAATGAAAAGACAAAACACTCGAGTCAAAACTAAACATCTTATATAAGTTAAATCAATAGTAAATAAATATGAGTGTAACACCGTCAGTGATGTTTATGGGGTTTGACATCTCCTATCCAGTGTCAAGCATGCGTGCAATAACTTAAGAGGTGTTTGGGATTCCATCTCCTAAGGATCTGTTAAACTATCTACATACATAGTACAATACGCTATTATAATAGTGTCTACAGTAAAATAAAGTATTAAAATAGTGTTAAGGCGTTACCTATACCCCCTTAACACAATTTTTTATATATATTCCCATAGTCTAAACAGACACTGTAAGCCGCACCAAACTAATAGGATACACAGGGAGCACTCCATAGGTACGGTACAAACCAAACTCGTAATGGGTGTGATAAAGCATGTGACAAGGCACGCGAGGCAATGCCTAGGGTAGGATACTACTGGTTTGCAGATCCAGACTGGTTGTAACGCATAACAGCTACTACCGCCCACCTCGGAACACACTCCCATAATCAAAATCGAGGGGTGGCCACCGAATCAATCACAAAGTCATAATATGGTATCGAAGAAGCATGTTCGATCGGAGGTGCGACTTCCCTTGACTCGACGTGGCTCTTGTTTCAGTCACATCAAGCCGACTCGAGGTTGTCAAGGCTACGTTAATACCTTATACAGAATCGTTTGCCTACTTCATTCTGGAATCTCCACCACATACACAGTTGTTCAAGTGGTTTTCGGTATTGGTAGAGAGTATGACAATATCTGATCCTTGTCTCTTTTACAACCAAACGCTTATTTCACACCGGATAGTTCTTTTACATTTCCAAAATCAATTCATAATTGATATCAAAATATCATATTCAATTCAAACGATACCACTTTCGAAATCATATTCACTTTCGAAATCATATCGACAAAATAGGTTAGATCCTCATTTCAAAATCATCATATTTACTCAAATATATCATTTCATTAGAAAATATCATTTCAAGTCCCAACTTAAGTTATAACATCATTTAAACATATTCGCTTTTAAATCAAGGATTTAAATATAAGTACTTCAACTTTGCACAGTTTGAAATTTGAAAAATAATATAGATAGTCGTAAATAGTTTAAAAATAGTTAGAATGCTATAAGATAGTTTAAATGGGTTAAAATAGTTTGAAATAGAGTAAAATAGTTTTAAATAGTTAAAATGGTTTAAAATAGTTTAAAATAGATTAAATAGTTTAAAATAGATTAAATTAGTTTAAATATAGATTAAAATAGTTAAATAGTTTAAAATACATTAAAATAGACTAAAATTAGATTTAAAATAGTGTTAATAGTTTATATAGTAGATAGTTTGAAAATCTAAATAAATCTGAATTTAAAATAATATATCTTTAAACAATTACATTAAAATAATAAATTTGAAGTTAATATCAAATTAAACTATTTCTTCCATTCAACAAATCTGGACTGTATCCTGATTTCAACGAAACTAATTTTCTTTCAATAAAATTCCTAAAAATCATTTCAATTTATATTGATTTCAAATTCATATTTGAACAAAAATTTTAAAGCACTTCAAATTCATAGATTTCAAAATTTAAATATTCAAACATTTTAATAACTTAATTTTGATAAATTTCATTTGTATTTTACAATTCAACTTTGAAATTTCAATTAAATTTCTTTAAACAATTCCCTTAAACTAATTCCAATTTCGACATTTAAAGTTTGGATTTTCGAAAATAATTCAGTTTATATAAATCCAATTTTATTTCAAAATATCCTTTAACTGAATTCAAAAATAAGGAATTTAAAAATTATTTTACTTAACCAATCCGGTATCTGTATATTATTTTTTATCCTATGGTTAAGTGATATAGACATTTATCATTTCAAACTGTAATAATTTATATTTACGGATGTATATCATTTCAATCCGCAATCCCGAATAAAATTAAAAATCCATAAAATCCCTCGGGTTTACCATTTCAACCCATAATGATTTTTCCCTAATCTATAGATCGTTTGGGTATGCATCATTTCAACCCACAGTGATCTTTCTAGCAATAACTAAGAGAACTTACAGTGTTATAACAATATAAATAGAACATCCGGTCATCCAACATCAACATTCATCACAATCATCATTCAAATCAACAAATAAATAACCACAATTTGATTGATTATCATCAACAGGTATTAACTGGCACCTTAAAGTTCAATTTAAATTAAATGGCGATTAAATTCAATAAAAGTCGGATTTAACTAGAATGATAATTTAAATATACCAACAACAATCAATCAACTTCCAATCATATCATAAATTCAATTTAACTAACATAAGACAATTTAGTAGTTGTGAGTGGGTTAGAACACTCACCTTTAATTTCCAATCAATTTAAAATCCAAATAAAGGCCCAAAATCTAATGGCCTTAGAATTCGTTTAAACAAGTGCCATAATGTCTGGAATTTCGATATGATCACAACAGAGAAAATCGCACGTTAGTCTGAGCTCGTATGAAAATTTTATTAACCTTACAAAATTGGAAATTTTAGGCCCCGAGTCGACTTCGGTCCACCGTCTCAAATCTCTAGTGCTTGCTCTGAGTTTTTTCCAAAATGACACGATACCCGAGTCATTTGCTTCCTGACACTAAGTCGTTGTTGCGATTTTGCCTTTGGAACCCGAAGCGCGACCCAAAGTCGCTGTAGATCCGTTTTTTTTTTGAAATTGAAATTAGGTTTTGGTATTTGGGAATTAGGTTTTTATGTTATATCATTTGAGAAGGAGGAGGAAGATGTATGTACAGAAATAATGAAATAAGAAACAACTAGGGTTTCTAACAGCCTATATATAGGCAGGGTTGGATCGAAACGATAACAACCACCCGAAAAGCCCGTTTCGTTCCCGAAACGAAAATGGGTCATCCAATATATCGAAATATCGGTTTTCGATATTTTTAAACTCAATGGAACTAGATACAAACCCTAAGTCCATTGTATGCAAAAGTTGGCTTTTAAAATCAGATTATATTCATTTAAATCCTTTAATTGATTTCTACGCATTTCGAGCCCGCAAGATCAAATGACAAGTTCGATCGCTACGAATCTAGAAATCCTACAAAAATTCACTGTTACAGATCCGATAAAATTGGTTTCAGCGAATTCGAGACAGTGGCCAAAATGGCTAGTTTTCACGTTAATTAAATTAATTATTATTAAATTGGTTAAATCACTTTTAAATTCAAATTAAATAGTTAACAATTTTCATCATTTTTTATTACAGATAAATTTAGTAATCCTTTTAAAATAAACTATTCTGATTAAACCTAAGATTTAAATATTACACTAATTACAACGTTCAATGGAAATTGCAATAAATTCATTAATTATAATTTAAATTCCATTAAATTCGTTTATTTTGATTTACATCTTATTATTCAATCATCCAATACCAATATGAATTCATTTGACTCTAGTTCACTTTTCATTACATTCTTATCTTATAATTATCATTTTAACTTATATTAACAGCAATATTTAATTACATTAAATTTTATTAATTTCTAAATTAATTTCAATGTATTAAATAATAAGACGGTAAATGAGCAATTGTTACTTTTACGTAATTTAGTCACATTTACAAGTTTACTATTTCAACCAGATTATAAATCTACCTACACATAATTGATTTCACGGTATATACCAAAACCAATTATGTGACGAGACGATTTTTCGCGCTCGAAAATCGACATCCATACTTCAAATCGTATTCGAATGCCATAGATTCGACCGTTCAAATCCGATTCGCCGGAGCTTATAACGACATTAAGTAAATAACACAGCGGAATAAAAGAATAATACATTGATATACAGCTTTGATACAATATCAAATACAACAGATGATCCAGTAGATATCAATATACATCATAGATATGATACAATAAATAGCAGCGGAAAAGAAAAATAGATAACATCTAGCAGCGGAACAATATAACTCTAAGATAGTCTTCAATGAAGAACTCCAAAAACTGCAACTCCATTTCCAAAATCCAATCCAGCAATAGCTCGAGCTCCCAATAACGATGCACAAAGAAAAGCAAGACTGGTGTGATCCACAGACTGAACTAACTCTAGATAATCTACTAAACCTGACTATTTGAAAAAAACCCAAACTCTAGACTGCTCGTGTAGGAAAAATTTGAGCACCCAGAGTTTAGGAAAGAAACAATAAACTCCGAATCAGTCTTGGGACTGGCGTGAGTAACAAAAACAGTTTGTCTTTTAAAACAATCTACAAAAGATTTTAAAATCAATTCGCAATGCTTTTAAAAATGAGACTACCATAAGGCCTCCCGCACACACACACACAATGCAAACGCAGAATCAGAGGAGATTTCTCCTTATGATAGTCAAAGATGCTTGATACGCATTAAAAAGAACATTTGATATTATTACTAGTGCATAGTGTAGGAAAAATTTATTTCGAAAATAAAGATATTAATCTTAGCCAGCATAGGCATTCCGCACTTATGCCTACTATAGCTACCATCCAAACAGTGGGGCGCCACCATAAGTGAATGATAGGTTCTACAACTAAAACCGTACAAGATCGTACTGTTTCTTTGGATTTCCAACGAATGATCGGGCCAAGGAACTTCCCATTGCCACATGAGAACGCCTTTGGAAGGACATCCCCGAGAACCAAACCGGATCTCTACCAACACAAGGCTGGGTTACCCCTAACTGGGTAACTACTGACACGAGTATGCCATCTCCCGGTCGTAACCAACCTTTAACCGGGGCCCCACCAACAAATCACAAAGTAATATATATATATATATGTCTGCAATATCAACATAAGTTAAGTATCTGAGCTCCATACCATGATACCACTTCTATCCAGAAGGAAATGAACATACCCTAAGGGGTGCTACCCCCAATAACCTTGCTGCATCTTTCCTGTTTCGACCATTCCGGGGTGTGAGGTCCGACGAAGTCTCGTCCACAAAAGCCACGCTTTATACAAAAGCTGTGCTTTGGGTCAACAAATGATCATAGAAATGATCACAAAGATAAATGATCAAACAAATGATCATATCACAAATGATCAAACAATGATCATTTCACAGCAACACTCAGCATGTCACATTACCAAATTGGGAATATATCGCTGATAACCATCAACTACATAACCTCTAAGCTCGTACGTCTCAGAGAAGGGTGTTAAGCTAAGAGAATAAATTCTCCGCCACCAACAGAAATATATTTGAAAGAAATCATCTTTATATCTCAAATTGTAATGTCAGACATAACAATCCATACAAGTCTGTTCTGGGTTCGAATAGAACCGAAGGCACTTTCAAAGAAGTCCTTGCAATCCGGATATTCACAATCCCGATCGAATTTCCCATCACTTAGGGAGTCTCTATACCAGCACGACTCGGTGCAGAAACAATCGATAGGTCATCCTATCGCTTTCGCAAATACCCGGTCTTCATCACCGGTCTTCAAATGCTATCCATAACGTCGAATCACATATTCGAAATGGGTTATACGAGACAAAGGTCCTTTCCCGGCTAAACCGAATGGTGAGCGAAAATATTTTTAAAACATATGGATATGGGATTTCAATTAAGTCACAACTTAATAATTCAAAACTTTCTTTCAAATGGTTTAACTAATTACCATTTTAAATCTTTTAAACAAAAGATTTATTTCATAAGCTTCACCTAGTTTCACAAAGATTCATTCCCAGATTTCAAAACAATTCTGTTTCAAAAAGATTAATTCATTTAAATCTTTTAAATCAAAGATTTGTCTCATAGTTTTCAAATCGTTCCCAAATATTCATTTTCAAAATTCGTTTTCCGAATATTCATCTATATCTTGGAAAACTATTTTTATTTAACTTGGAATTCCTTTTAATAAGATTTGAAACGAAAGCTTTTTATGATTTAAAAACAACAGTTTTAAATTTGGATAAACCCGATTTCTTTTGTACAAGTTACAATCTTTGGTTTAATTCGAATTCCCAAAACAATACTTTAAATATGGTTTAACCCATATATAACTAACATAACATCTTTAATCCCTAATTTCAAATCATAGAATTCAATTCCTAATTTTGAATTCAAATTTAAATCAAATTATTTAAATTTCCAACACTCAACTAAGTTATTCAAAACAAATTTTATCTTTGAAATTCCATTCCAAAAGCTTTTCACATTTATTTCGATTCCATTCCCAAAACATTTGAATTTAAAATTTTCAAATTTTAAACTATTTCAAAATCTGTGACTTAATCGATTTCCTCGTGAAATCCATAATTGTGTGTGTATGGTGTGGTCCAGGGGTTTAACACAAAAGTGCACAATCATTCAGTCATCACATATTAAAACACAGAAATATAATTGATAAGCGATATAAACTATAACGCTTATCATACATTCACAAATTCACAGATAATATACAAATATATCATCAATAAATGAATAAATACACAGCTCAATTCACAGAACAAAATATCACAGATCAGAGAGGAAAATCAATTCAAGGCATCTCATACAATACAACCATTCATGAGTAAGTCAAGTATTCAATAGTTATCTATAAGCAGGATTAATTAAATCGTTTTTTTATCCTAATCAATTCAATTTATTTCTAAGTAAATTTATTACTTATGAATTAATTATCCCATCCTGATTTATTAATTACAAATCATTTGATATTAATAAATTAATCAATCACCTTAATAAATTAAATTATTCTTGATTAATCATATCAATTAAATCAACCTTTTAAACCAATTTCATAATTAATTATCTTTAATAAATCAAAATATCCAACTTTAATTTAAAAAGTGATTAATCCTTAAAACCATTTCTTAATTAATTATTACATCTTAATAACTTGATTATTTTATTAAATCAATTATTCACTTGAACTAATTTAATGAGTGCATATCATTTTATCTTCACTAATTCAAATTTAAAACATTTTATATCTAATGTTTTAATTATCATCACAAAACAAATTTAAACAATTTGTTTCAAATTTATTTTTTTCATATTTCATTTTAAACTTAAGGGTTAAAATGAGTAAATTCCAATTTTAACAAAGTTTTCCAAAAACCACTTAAACTTCTTAATCTCAGGCTTAAAGAAATTCAAAACATTTGCTTTTGAACCAGATTTTAAAACTTGATTTTGAATTGGGAACAAACAGTTTTCCAAAGAAACCTGTAACAACTTTAATACCCGAGCCCCTCTTCTATTTGCTTCGAGCAAAAATTCGAAACACACAAGAATTTCTCGAGTCTCTCCCCTGTCTTCACGCAACCCCTTTCCCCCCTGATCCCATCTTCTTCCCTCCTCTTTGTTTTTTTCCTTTAAAACTGTTAAGTAAAAAAAACAATAAGGAACGAACAACACACGCAAAACTCGAGCAAAATCCCATGTTCCTTCTCCTTCCCCCAAAGACGCAACATCATCAAGCACTGAATAATACCGCGTGCACGTGCACCAGCAACGGAGGCGACTCCGACCCCAGGCGAACCTTCCGGCACGTTGACTATCACCCCTACGACCCTCTCCAGTCATCAAAATACCCAAACTCGCCTCGAATTAAAATCGAGCCACCCATTCAAAACTGGAACCCACGAACTGAAAACACCCTCAAACCTGAAACCACCTCGTACCGCCGCTACACAGTAACAAAACCCACGCGCCTTTGCCATGAGCTTCCCCTGTCGACCACTCACCGCCACCCATCAACCCTATCTGGACCGATGCGACGTAGATTGCACCATTGCCTCGAGAATCGATCGGCAATGACACAGGGATAAAACCCTAAATCGTTTTCGCCCCCAACCTCCTTGCATTAAGATTTTTTTCTAATATTTTTCCTATACTCGAGAATCATCAAGCTAGCTATACAACAATTTTCATCATTTCAGATTTGTTGTATCTCCAGAAATTTACAAAAAATCATTTTTTGTTCATCGTCGAACCACTCTTAACCCACTCTCGTAAAAATCATCAAACTGAGCTTAAAAATCTCATTTTCCAATAAGGATTCAAAATACGTATTCGAATTTGCAAATCGTTAGGTTCGAATTTTATTAAATTTTGAAATTTTCTCTATAGAACTTGAGTTGTTCATCCTGTATATGTTTTACTCTTCATGAAACTATTTTTATATCACAATTCATTCTTAAACACATTTATTTTGTTTTGAAACTAAAGTCTAATATTGATTAGAAAAGAAGAATTTGAATTTTTTTTCTTGTTGTATTGAGACTCTGAGACTAAGCAGAGAAGAAGCACTGATTCAAGCAGATATTCACAGAGCAATGTTAACATATTTTCAAGAAAAGGAAAAAAAACTAACTGCTACTCACTCAAAAATATATTCAATTTCCAGAAACAGATAATAGATACTTAAAATTGAAATGTGATGTTACTCACCTTCCAAATCATTGTTTGAATCCAGGAGTTTACAATTTGGAGTTTGGTTTATCTGAAGCTTTACTTTTGATCTGAATTTTGATCTGCTACTTGATATAATTAAGTTGAAACTGAAGCTTTTCTTTGCTTCTAAACTGTCAAGCTTTGATTGATTGGAAAATGTTTTATGTTGAATGATTGTTTGAGTTAAAGGATGGCCTTTATACTTCAGTTTATAATGGTGAACAAAACTGAGATGAGAAGGTGATGTATATAAAAATGAAGTTATAGGTGATGTTGTAGTATATAGGGTGATGGTTTATGTTGTACAATAGTCACGGCTGAAGATAATTTTAACTCCTATTCGTATGTACTTTGATTGGTCTTCATCATTTTGCAAGTGTGCATGCATATATACTTTCCTGTCATATGTATATCAGAGGTTACTTTATAAAGGGAGGCTGCAGTGATGTTGTACTGATATGTTGTTGTACTTTTTTTTTAGTTATGTTTTGGTTGTACTTATTTATGCATATGTATATTTTAATTTGTTTGTATTTACTTTGTTTTGTTTATGTTTATATGTGAATGTATTTCTTACTTAAATATTTATCTTTAACTTACATACTTATCTTAATTATATAAAGGATATTTATATTTTTCCTTTGTTTTGTTCATTTTATTTTATTTTTTTCCATGTTGCTTTTTACTTGTGTTAGTGTTCATACTTATGTTAATACTTATTATTATTTCAAACCATTTGTAACAATTTCTATTTATTTTAAAAAAACCATTTATTTAAGATTTTATCTCAAATCCAATATATACATATATATACACATATATACAAATTTCCAAATTCATATGACTTGATACATTTTCTATTTGAATTGGGGAAACTCGCTGCCATTTAAAATCAATTTTACAAATTTTAATTCAAAAATTCATTTAAATTATCAATTTAAAATTCATAAAAATCCGGGGTCGTTACAACCTTCCCCCCTTAAAAGAATTTCGTCCTCGAAATTGCACCGCTCTTTTCATGAATTATACACCCACAGAAAAGACTAATGCCAATTCAAACTATACTAGTAATCATATGGATATTTTCGGGTAATTCATAATATATCTCATATAAAATGCTACTCATAATATTAGTACACAAGTTATAGTCATACATAACTCTACTAACATCCAACCTTCACTACAATTTTAATTCCAAAACACGTACATAAACATACCTTAACCAAAAGAAGTCAATCCAACCAATTACAGATCTTCACTGTCAGAGCTTCCTCTCTCAGCCCTGACAGTTCTATAACTTCAGCCTCATCGTCTGTCTCAAAAAATTCCTCTGGGTCAGAGTCTATCTGAATAAAACCTCCACCATCTAGCTCCTCGTCTTCTATAGCATCCTCATCCTCTACGGCATTATCTAAATCCCAATGAATTTCTTCATCACCTCCAGACTCTATCTCCATTTCAGGTTCTTCTTCCACCTCAAACTCTTCCTCAAATTCTTCTTCGAACTCTTCTTCAAATTCTTCTTCGAATTCCTCTTCGAACTCTTCTTCATTTCCGGACTCCACCTTGGGTTCTTCAACTTGAGGTTGTGGCTGCACCACAGGTTCTTCTGGCACCTCCTCATGTCCTGATGGTTCACCCAAATCATCTCGAATCCTACTAGATGAACCAAAATCACCAACCCTTATGGCCTTTTCACCTCGGCTGATGCTATTTGTTCTCTACAATTAAAATCAAAATCTAAATATTAAGATCCTAATGGTTTTAGAATTTGAGAAATACAACAAAGTTTATATTTCAGATTTTATTCTACCCAAGAAGTTATAACAGAAATCTAAAATTTGGTTTTAAACGAAATCGTTTTATCGATACAATTCAATTTATCCTTATATTTCATTAACCAATTTATCTCAACTTAAATTTCAAATTTATTCAAAATTTCCAATTCATTCAAATTTCAAATTCATTAAAGTTTAAATCAAAAAACTGATAAGAAACTGATGAAATACGAAGAAAGAATTTCTACAACGATTCATAGGGCATCACCGCACCGAACTACTTCTGGAATTGTCACGAAGCAATCAAAAGAATTTGAAAACGAATCAAAGGAGATTGACAGAGAAAGGTTGTTTCCACTGTTGTTACAGAGCATTGACCAATTATAGTCGTATTTTCCTGTCCCCTATCTCGTTTTCTTCTTGCACTCATACTCACTATCAGTGGATAGTAAGAGAATTTACTGAGGCATTCAAACGGATATCTTAGGGATACCCGTTCTAGGGATACTTCACCCTATCTCTAATGAGCTACTTAATGTGTTATACACCTGAGCTAAAGTTTAACCTTAGCTCTGATACCAAATGTGACGAGACGTTTTTTCGCGCTCGAAAATCGACATCCATACTTCAAATCGTATTCGAATGCCATAGATTCGACCATTCAAATCCGATTCGCCGGAGCTTATAACGACATTAAGTAAATAACACAGCGGAATAAAAGAATAATACATTGATATACAGCTTTGATACAATATCAGATACAACAGATGATCCAGTAGATATCAATATACATCAGAGATATGATACAATAAATAGCAGCGGAAAAGAAAAATAGATAACATCTAGCAGCGGAACAATATAACTCTAAGATAGTCTTCAATGAAGAACCCCAAAAACTGCAACTCCATTTCCAAAATCCAATCCAGCAATAGCTCGAGCTCCCAATAACGATGCACAAAGATAAGCAAGACTGGTGTGATCCAAAGACTGAACTAACTCTAGATAATATACTAAACCTGACTATTTGAAAAAGACCCAAACTCTAGACTGCTCGTGTAGGAAAAATTTGAGCACCCAGAGTTTAGGAAAGAAACAATAAACTCCGGATCAGTCGTGGGACTGGTGTGAGTAACAAAAACAGTTTGTCTTTTAAAACAATCTACAAAAGATTTTAAAATCAATTCGTAATGCTTTTAAAAATGAGACTACCATAAGGCCTCCCGCACACACACACACAATGCAAACGCAGAATCAGAGGAGATTTCTCCTTATGATAGTCAAAGATGCTTGATACGCATTAAAAAGAACATTTGATATTATTACTAGTGCATAGTGTAGGAAAAATTTATTTCGAAAATAAAGATATAAATCTTAACCAGCATAGGCATTCCGCACTTATGCCTACTATAGCTACCATCCAAACAGTGGGGCGCCACCATAAGTGAATGATAGGTTCTACAACTAAAACCGTACAAGATCGTATTGTTTCTTTGGATTTCCAACGAATGGTCAGGCCAAGGAACTTCCCATTGCCACATGAGAACGCCTCTGGAAGGACGTCTCCGAGAACCAAACCGGATCTCTGCCAACACAAGGCCGGGTTACCCCTAACTGGGTAACTACTGACACGAATATGCCATCTCCCGGTCGTAACCAACCTTTAACCGGGGCCCCAGCAACAAATCACAAAGTAATATATATATCTGCGATATCAACATAAGTTAAGTATCTGGGCTCCATACCATGATACCACTTCTATCCAGAAGGAAATGCACATACCCTAAGGGGTGCTACCCCCAATAACCTTGCTGCATCTTTCTTGTTTCGACCATTCCGGGGTGTGAGGTCCGACGAAGTCTCGTCCACAAAAGCCACGCTTTATACAAAAGCTGTGCTTTGGGTCAACAAATGATCATAGAAATGATCACAAAGATAAATGATCAAACAAATGATCATATCACAAATGATCAAACAATGATCATTTCACAGCAACACTCAGCATGTCACATTACCAAATTGGGAATATATCGCTGATAACCATCAACTACATAACCTCTGAGCTCGTACGTCTCAGAGAAGGGTGTTAAGCTAAGATAATAAATTCTCCGCCACCAACAGAAATATATTGAAAGAAATCAGCTTTATATCTCAAATTGTAATGTCAGACATAACAATCCATACAAGTCTGTTCTGGGTTCGAACAGAACCGAAGGCACTTCCAAAGAAGTCCTTGCAATCCGAATATTCACAATCCCGATCGGATTTCCCATCACCTAGGGAGTCTCTATACCGGCGCGACTCGGTGCAGAAACAATCGATAGGTCATCCTATCGCTTTCGCAAATACCCGGTCTTCATCACCGGTCTTCAAATGATATCCATAACGTCGAATCACATATTCGGAATGGGTTATACGACACAAAGGTCCTTTCCCGGCTAAACCGAATGGTGAGCGAAAATATTTTTAAAACATATGGATATGGGATTTCAATTAAGTCACAACTTAATAATTCAAAACTTTCTTTCAAATGGTTTAACTAATTACCATTTTAAATCTTTTAAACAAAAGATTTATTTCATAAGCTTCACCTAGTTTCACAAAGATTCATTCCCAGATTTCAAAACAATTCCGTTTCAAAAAGATTAATTCATTTAAATCTTTTAAATCAAAGATTTGTCTCATAGTTTTCAAATCGTTCCCAAATATTCATTTTCAAAATTCGTTTTCCGAATATTCATCTATATCTTGGAAAACTATTTTTATTTAACTTGGAATTCCTTTTAATAAGATTTGAAACGAAAGCTTTTTATCATTTAAAAACAACAGTTTTAAATTTGGATAAACCCGATTTCTTTTATACAAGTTACAATCTTTGGTTTAATTCGAATTCCCAAACAATACTTTAAATATGGTTTAACCCATATATAACTAACATAACATCTTTTTCCCTAATTTCAAATCATAGAATTCAATTCCTAATTTTGAATTCAAATTTAAATCAAATTATTTAAATTTCCAACACTCAACTAAGTTATTCAAAATAAATTTTATCTTTGAAATTCCATTCCAAAAGCTTTTCACATTTATTTCGATTCCATTCCCAAAACATTTGAATTTAAAATTTTCAAATTTTAAACTATTTCAAAATCTGTGACTTAATCGATTTCCTCGTGAAATCCATAATTGTGTGTGTATGGTGTGGTCCAGGGGTTTAACACAAAAGTGCACAATCATTCAGTCATCACAGATTAAAACACAGAAATATAATTGATAAGCGATATAAACTATAACGCTTATCATACATTCACAGATTCACAGATAATATACAAATATATCATCAATAAATGAATAAATACACAGCTCAATTCACCGAACAAAATATCACAGATCAGATAGGAAAATCAATTCAAGGCATCTCATACAATACAACCATTCATGAGTAAGTCAAGTATTCAATAGTTATCTATAAGCAGGATTAACTAAATCATTTTTTTATCCTAATCAATTCAATTTATTTCCAAGTAAATTTATTACTTATGAATTAATTATCCCATCCTGATTTATTAATTACAAATCATTTGATATTAATCAATCACCTTAATTAATTAAATTATTCTTGATTAATCGTATCAATTAAATCAACCTTTTAAACCAATATCATAATTAATTATCTTTAATAAATCAAAATATCCAACTTTAATTTTAATAAGTGATTAATCCTTAAAACCATTTCTTAATTAATTATTACATCTTAATAACTTGATTATTTTATTAAATCAATTATTCACTTGAACTAATTTAATGAGTGCATATCATTTTATCTTCACTAATTCAAATTTAAAACATTTTTTATCTAATGTTTTAATTATCATCACAAAACAAATTTAAACAATTTGTTTCAAATTTATTTTTTTCATATTTCATTTTAAACTTAAGGGTTAAAATGAGTAAATTCCAATTTTAACAAAGTTTTCCAAAAACCACTTAAACTTCTTAATCTCAGGCTTAAAGAAATTCAAAACATTTGCTTTTGAACCAGATTTCAAAACTTGATTTTGAATTGGGAACAAACAGTTTTCCAAAGAAACCTGTAACAACTTTAATACCCGAGCCCCTCTTCTATTTGCTTCGAGCAAAAATTCGAAACACACGAGAATTTCCCGAGTCTCTCCCCTGTCTTCACGCAACCCCTTTCCCCCCTGATCCTATCTTCTTCCCTCCACTCTTTTTTTTTCTTTAAAACTGTTAAGTAAAAAAAAACAATAAGGCACGAACAACACACGCAAAACTCGAGCAAAATCCCGTGTTCCTTCTCCTTCCCCCAAAGACGCAACATCATCAAGCACTGAATAATACCGCGTGCACGTGCACCAGCAACGGAGGCGACTCTGACCCCAGGCGAACCTTCCGGCACGTTGACTATCACCCCTACGACCCTCTCCAGTCATCAAAATACCCAAACTCGCCTCGAATTAAAATCGAGCCACCCATTCAAAACTGGAACCCACGAACTGAAAACACCCTCAAACCTGAAACCACCTCGTACCGCCGCTACACAGTAACAGAACCCACGCGCCTTCGCCACGAGCTTCCCCTATCGACCACTCACCGCCACCCATCAACCTATCTGGACCGATGCGACATAGATTGCACCATTGCCTCGAGAATCGATCGGCAAAGACACAGGTATAAAACCCTAAATCGTTTTTGCCCCCAACCTCCTTGCATTAGGATTTTTTTCTAATATTTTTCCTATACTCGAGAATCATCAAGCTAGCTATACAATAATTTTCATCATTTCAGATTTGTTGTATCTCCAGAAATTTAAAAAAAAATCATTTTTTGTTCATCGTCGAACCACTCTTAACCCACTCTCGTAAAAATCATCAAACTGAGCTTAAAAATCTCATTTTCCAATAAGGATTCAAAATACGTATTCGAATTTGCAAATCGTTAGGTTCGAATTTTATTAAATTTTGAAATTTTCTCTATAGAACTTGAGTTGTTCATCCTGTATATGTTTTACTCTTCATGAAACTATTTTTATATCACAATTCATTCTTAAACACATTTATTTTGTGTTGAAACTAAAGTCTAATATTGATTAGAAAAGAAGAATTTGAATTTTTTTTCTTGTTGTATTGAGACTCTGAGACTAAGCAGAGAAGAAGCACTGATTCAAGCAGATATTCACAGAGCAATGTTAACATATTTTCAAGAAAAGGAAAAAAAACTAACTGCTACTCACTCAAAAATATATTCAATTTCCAGAAACAGATAATAGATACTTAAAATTGAAATGTGATGTTACTCACCTTCCAAATCATTGTTTGAATCCAGGAGTTTACAAGTTGGAGTTTGGTTTATCTGAAGCTTTACTTTTGATCTGAATTTTGATCTGCTACTTGATATAATTAAGTTGAAACTGAAGCTTTTCTTTGCTTCTAAACTGTCAAGCTTTGATTGATTGGAAAATGTTTTATGTTGAATGATTGTTTGAGTTAAAGAATGGCCTTTATACTTCAGTTTATAATGGTGAACAAAACTGAGATGAGAAGGTGATGTATATAAAAATGAAGTTATAGGTGATGTTGTAGTGTATAGGGTGATGGTTTATGTTGTACAATAGTCACGGCTGAAGATAATTTTAACTCCTATTCGTATGTACTTTGATTGGTCTTCATCATTTTGCAAGTGTGCATGCATATATACTTTCCTGTCATATGTATATCAGAGGTTACTTGATAAAGGGAGGCTGCAGTGATGTTGTACTGATATGTTATTGTACTTTTTTTTTAGTTATGTTTTGGTTGTACTTATTTATGCATATGTATATTTTAATTTGTTTGTATTTACTTTGTTTTGTTTATGTTTATATGTGAATGTGTTTCTTACTTAAATATTTATCTTTAACTTACATACTTATCTTAATTATACAAAGGATATTTATATTTTTGCTTTGTTTTGTTCATTTTATTTTATTTTTTTCCATGTTGCTTTTTACTTGTGTTAGTGTTCATACTTATGTTAATACTTATTATTATTTCAAACCATTTGTAACAATTTCTATTTATTTTTAAAAAAACCATTTATTTAAGATTTTATCTCAAATCCAATATATACATATATACTCACATATATACAAATTTCCAAATTCATATGACTTAATACATTTTCTATTTGAATCGGGGAAACTCGCTGCCATTTAAAATCAATTTTACAAATTTTAATTCAAAAATTCATTTAAATTATCAATTTAAATTCATAAAAATCTGGGGTCATTACAAATTAAATAAAATGACATACAATTTTATTAACCCAATATTGAATTTATTCTTCATTTAAGATTGTAACCAATTAACTTTACAATTATTTCGATTGATTGAAATTACATTTAAATAACTGTAAAAAAATTCAAAAAACATTACTAAATCATATTCAAAATACTTTTTCTTATAATAAATCATAAATATTCTTCCTTAAAATATTAAATTTCCAAAATCTTATTTAATTTCAATTAATTACATACAACCTCATCATTTACTACAACATTTAATTTATTTCATTATTTATACTTATAACCAAATTTACCTCACAATAATTTCAATTGATTGAACTGCATTATAATAGTTTCAGTTACCTTAAATCAACCTTATTAAATCACATTCTAATAGTCTTTCCCATCTATAAATCATAAATTTTTATTTCACACAATATTGAATTCTAAATCTTATTAATATTAATATTTTAAATTATAAAAAAAGTGGGTCGTTACATTAGATCCCTATATGCTTCATCTCTTTTTTATTTATTTCTTTATCTTTTATATATTGTTTAGAACCCTAATATTATAAAATGAATTTGTGTATGTCTGGGTTGTCCGATCTAATTTGTTATTTATTTGAATATTAATGTGAAAACCCCATCTTGATTTGGAAATTAATTCCTTATTGATTTATATAATTTTGTAACTTATTATATACACAAACATAAGTAAGCTTCATATATTAATTACTTGAAATCATTTAGAAAATTAAATTCATGCTTCGTAACGTTTGTTGGTTTTGTATGTGAATTCATTAAGTTATTGTTTTCATATGTTTATATTTTTCTATGTAATTATGTGCATGCTTTGTGCATGGTAACCTGGATTTTTGATTAGAAATTTATTATTGTTGTGGTCATATTGCTATTACTTTGGTATCTTGTTTATGTGGAATATGCCTTCGAATTGTTTTGGCTTGGCTCTAGTCATCTCCTTTGATGGTTATCCCTATCTTGATTATAGTTTCTGGTTGGTCTTGGAGTTTCAGAGCAAGTTTCCTTTGTGCCCTTTTCTATACGGTTCTCCTTTCAGTTACTCGATGATTGCTTACAACAAAGTGTTCTTTTTTAGAGGCTGATTGTCATGCTTACTATTTGCTTTTTGGATAGATTTATTGCTTTATGTTTTCTCCCTTCGATTGTGAATATCTTTTGGCATATTTGCTGATTTGTCATATGTATCTTCTATAGAATATTTTCTTGCAAGTTTCTAAGGTATTTTGGTGACTTGCTTGATACTGGTGTAAGATTGTGTAGTGAATTCATTAGCGCATCCTGTGTGTTGTATGCACCCTGCATGGTGTTGTGACTGCACTGAGCAGCATAAAGTCGTATGCACCCTGTGTGCTGTTCTTTTTTACTTAGGAAATTTTGGCCTAACTCTGGTTCTATAAGCTAGTTTAGTTTTTCTATTAGTTGCTGAGGAATTTTCCACACACCTGTATTTCATTTGTACAGTGGTATGACCACTATAAATCTAGCTGGCCTATGCAAAATAATAATACTTTATTTTGTCTGCAAAAAAGGGACTTTTGTATATAATTGTAAATTTAATTTTAAATCTTTCCTGAGTTAAAATTAGATTTAAAATTGTTAGTTTTAGAATTCAGAATATATAAAATAGTCAAAATTAATTTTAACATATATGTATATGTTTATATTGTTGGAATTGGGCTAGCCCGCCACGGAGGTAAATGGTAAATTTCAAAAAAAAAAAACCCTTTTAATGGATCTTTAATGGGATACGAAGTCTAATTAATAGCACTTTTCTAAAATTTATTATTTAAATAAAATCAGTTTTTATTTATC
The DNA here is from genome assembly GCA_030765085.1 of Allium cepa. NCBI lineage: Eukaryota > Viridiplantae > Streptophyta > Magnoliopsida > Asparagales > Amaryllidaceae > Allium > Allium cepa. The sequence continues at coordinate 519,438,853 of CM060941.1, forward strand.
ATAAGTGAAGTTTTACTTTAGTTCAATGTGTATTATATAATGTATATGCATATCATATACATATACGTGTGTTCGTGCACGAGCAACATAATAATATGTGCATGGTATAGCATGCCCATATGTAGGTATTGTGATTTACACCGCAACAAACATGTTAGCCCCTCTTGTTTTTGGTTCGATGTCAAAATGTGTGTTTGTATGCACCAGAATATTAAATAAATACTTGTATATGAATATATACAAGTAAATATTTGATTAATAACGTTTAGAAACAATTGCTAGTTTACCGAAATCAGTAATAATAATATGTTATTCTAAAAATAATTAAAAAAATGCTAGTTGTGAGCATTAGCATAGAAAATATTCATAAAATGAAATTGTTTATTTATTTGTATTATATCATATATATATATATATATATATATATCTTTTATATATGCAACAGTACACACAACCAACCAATTTTGTGACATCATATTGATATACAATATCTGTGATATAATCTAACATTCTATAATATAACATACAAATAAAAATATAAAAACATAGATTTACCTATCATTAAAGCCTTTGCATGCACGTTGAAACACTGAATTGATATCCTTGAATCAGCTCACAAATCAGAAGGAGTTAGCTCTTGAATTGCTGACCACCAATTATCGCATAGTGTTGAATTTGATGCAGTACGAGTTTGGGAATGTTTTGTATTATTTTTAGGAAGCCATGGCCGAAATTTTCTGGTCCAGAAATGTGGTTTTGAGTGAAGTGGTTCAAGGAAATGGAAGGGCTAAGTTTTTATTAGGGAAAAGGAAGTTAATGTTGTCAATCTCTTTTAACACTTGCCTTTTCATTCAAATTCAAAAACAAAACTCCCATTTTTTTTCTTATGCCATGGCTAGCCACACCAAGACAATTAATGGCTAACAATGAGAGTTTGCATATAAATTTTAAACACGTTTAATTCTGTACAAAAATTCCAACAATTAAATCCAATTTGAACGCTCATTGATATTGTATATCATTCAGTATATTTATAACTATTATAAACACACTGTTTAATCATCTTCAATACATCAAAAAATATTTATAATTAATATTTCATAAATATTAATTATTTTAGTAATTTACAATAATTATAAATCAATTAAATCAAGTGGTCAAAGGAATACTCAACGTTTCGGTTGTGTGGCTCTTAGGTGTAAATTTAGTCAGCGATTAATATTGAACAATTTAAATATTAACGTTCACAATTCACTTAGTAGTTGGTGTGACAATTTAGCCAAATTTATTGCTTACTTAATTTCGATAAAATCCAATTTTACTTTGTTAAACATTACTCGATAATGACGACTATTTACACAAATTCTCTTCGTCAAAACCATATCACTTTGGACTTATGTAATTTGTAATGGTCAATGTTTCAATATTGCCCACATTCAACTTTATATTCCGAACACAAAGTCCTTGGTTTAATAATACTATTATATTTAACCGAACTACTCTGTTCAAAGATTTTGACTTTGATTTGACTTCAGTTGACCATGATACTAACCCCATATAACAGAGGAGACGAATCCTCTCTTGGATAGTGTCCCACTTCCAATACTTCCACTCGACCCAACTATAGTCGTTCGATGGATGATGTGTCACCATTTAACTATACTAAAAATGGATCTTTCATATTGAAGAACAACAATATTTTTAAGTCAAGAGAACTGTGTAAATTAGTCACTACCCATACTTCCACTCAGCCTAATTCTGGCCGATCCCTCTGGAGGGAAGAAGGCCGATCCCACTTGCTTGCTCCTTTTAGGGTGTGATCCCTAGGGTGGACTCCTGGGTTCCCCACATCTTGTTGCCAAAGTTTCTTGTATATTGGACTTCTTGATTTTTAGATATCGGTTATTTTCACTAAGTTGCACTTATTTAGCAGAAGTAATCCGATCCCTTTGGTTGAGAGGGATAATACCCGATCCCATTTCTAGATTAGACTATATTCCATACTTAGAACGTTTTGTATAGCATATCTCTAGATTTTGTTCGATCATGGCTTCATATTATCTTCTGTAATTGTTGTACGGACCCCATAATCATCGCTCTGGGCTTACCGGCCTTAATGACAGTCAAGTCTAACTTGTCCAATCAGTTCAGATATAACCAGGTCAAAATGACGAATAACACTTACCCCCCAATGTACATCTTATGTCAAACATGATGTGCTTTGAATTGAAGCAAGTTAGAGTCGTCGAAAAGAAATTCATCCAGCTTTTTGAATAGTTGCTATCCTTCCATTGAATTACTTTCCCAAAGTGTCTTACCTCTCTTTGATCGTCATGACGCTAAGTCAATTTCCAATAGTATAAATTCAGGATTGTATTCCACCAGTTGCTATCTATGTCCGGTTTTACTAGTCTAGTAAGCTTTGGCTATCCGATCAAGTTTCATCTTTGAAAGTGTCAGGTGAGAATTCAATTTCTGTTGATTTCAAAAATTGAATTTTTAGAACATACATGTGCACACTCATGGGTCGTCGCCAATTGTCATTGAATTAGATGAAATTTCATTGCAGATATATATTTATTTACTTTATATATTTTTATATATACATGTTTGCACACACATAAGGGTCAGAATTCTCTTTTTATTTAGAGATCGTACCCAATCCCTTTCTTTTGTTTTATGTTTAGAGGGAACGGATGGATCCTCCTTGAATAGGGTTCGTACTAGGTCCCTTTCAAATTAGGGACATAATATTTCCACGCGCTGATCCCCATGAGCCATCATATACAAACCGATGCTCCACCTCTCCATCTCTTTACTTATTCACTTTGGTTCTATTTACTTTTATTTCCTTCAATACCGAACCCTTTTCCCCTACCTTAGAGCTGAACCCTCTCTTCCTTTCTTCAAAACTATCACCATCTCCATCACTCAATTTTCCATCCCCTTGAATTCAAGAACATCGCCTAGCCCGTATCTTGAATTGAAATTCACCTCATCTCATGCGGGACAATCCATACTCATACATATAGGTAGATTTTGATTTGCATATGATTTTGATTCGTGATGAGATGATGTGTTCGGTTGTGCTACTTGTCTCGAGCATAGGCTGAAGTCGGAGGACATGAGGTGGATGAGAACGACTCGGTGTTGGTGCAATGATGAAATAGAAGAAGAAGGAGGAGATTTATTGAAGTGAGATGTGGAAATTTGATGATTTAAGAGATCGGTAGTAATCGAGTTTGGAGGGATCGGTGTAAAAGGTTGAAGTAAAGAACGAGAAAAGCTTAGTATAAGGATCGGTTGTTAGCTGATGTGTAGAGGGATCGGTTCATACATGGGATGGAGGGATCAGTGATGGATTGTTTGGCTAAGGGATCGGCTATAGGGTGTTAACGCTTAAATTTGAACGCTAACACCCCGGTGTGTGAAGTGTAGTTATGAAAGCACCACCCGATAGATCGGGAAAGAATTATAAGCAGGTAATAACGGAAAAGCAGTAAACAACAGCAATTTTATAGTGGTTCGGCTTATGGGTATAGCCTACGTCCACTTTAAGTACTTTTATTGATGATCACGCTACAAGTTGATACAAATCTTCTCAAGTACAATACACTTTGAATTACAAAAGACTTAAAACAAGTAGCTCAAACTTCGATGTTGACAATAATCTTCAAATCCATGGTGGATGTAGATGATTTCTTCATGAAGTTCTTTTAGACGTTCTTTGAATCTCAAAAGCTTTAAGTGTTGAAGTAGTCTAGAATTCGGCAGAGTAATGGCGCTTGAAATTCATCCAACCGAAAAAAGTCCTTTTAACGTTGGAGGTGGCTACGTATTTATAGGCAGGCCTGGACATGAATTCTGCGTACAAGTCATGAGTCGCAACCGACTCAAGCTGAGTCGTCCCCGAGTCAAGTTAGGTCGTGGCCGAGTCAGGTTGAGTCGTGACCGACTCATCTGTAAACCGAGTCTTGAGTCGCTGGCGAGTCAACCCTTACTAGGACATGCATTGTTGTAACAGAATACGACTCAGTGGCTTTGAGTCGCGGACGAGTCATCCTGGGTTATGAGTCGTCAATCATCTTGAGTCGTTTCTTATGATGAGTCGTGGATCTGTTGAGTCGCTGAGGCAATCCCTTTCAATGAGTCGTTAATGCTTTAACCCGTTAGGCTCCTTAAGTCGTGAGTCGATAGTCTTGATGAGTCGGCAACTTACTGAGTCGGCTTTCTTTATGAACCGTTAACCCTTTGAGCTGTCAGCTGACTGAGTCGCTATCAAATGAGTCGGTACCTTCCTTAAGTAGATGAGTCGGTAATCTACTGAGTCGCTGCCAGCTTTGAGTCGTTGGTCTATTGAGTTGCTTATCTCTATGAGTCGTGAGTCCTTCTTGAGTAGGTGAGTCGCTATCAGTTGAGTCGGTGCTTTCCTAGGCCGTTCAACCGTAGCCATTGTTAGGTCGCAACATGTTTTAGGTCGTAGGTCGTTCGTTTCCTTAAGTCGTGCCATCCTTAACTCGTAAAAGCCTTAAATCGTGGAGGCCTTAAGTCGGAGACTGCTTAACTCGTAAGTCCTTCTGGAACTGTTTGCTGCCTTAAGTCGTAGGTCGTAAGCTTCCTGAGTCGTAGTTCTTAGGTTGTGGGCTCCTCAACTCATAGATCTTATCTTGTGGGCTCTTTAACTCGTTGGTGAAACGGGATTAACACTTGCCCCTCGAAGCACACGTCTTAAGCCGTAAGTCGTGCGCTTCGACTCATCATAACCCGTGCCGATTCAAGTTCCAGTGTTGCCAGGTATAAAAACGCTTGAGTCGTTTCTCCTCTCCCACTTCTTATCTCGCAGCCGCATCCGCCATTAGAGACTCTCCAACCTCTCAAAAGCAAATCTGAGCTTACTGATCATTAATCCATCCTTTCCTCCACATCGCGTAAGTCATTTTGAACTTCAATCCAACCACGACCATCGCTAAGGCATAAATTTTCGCTTCCTGTTCCCAAATCACCGCCGTATGTCGTACTCGGGCTTTGAATTGAGTTGTGAACGATTCTGACCATTGTTGGCTACGTTGTTGTTGTGATCCTTTAGATTATAACATCGCGCTTGATTCGCCGTACACTTGAAGCGATTCGAATTGGTTTTTGGGTGCTTTCTGATGATGTGAGGAGAAGATGATGAATTACAATATCTCGATTTGACCGGCCCGTGGGTTCGGAGGAGATGAGGAAGTTCTTAACGGGTTAACGGGTTAGAAAGGAGTTGACTGGTTGAGGAAATGACTTAGGATCTCACGACTTAGTTGGTTTTGCTTTTCGGCCACTGATTCTGAAATACCTTGCAATCACAACCGTACACGACTTAATGCTTTTAGCCATAAACACAGACGACTCAAGCTATAAGTCGTGAACGACTTAAGCCATAGGCCGTGAATGATTCAAACCATGAGCTGTGAACGACTCAGCACTTGCTACTTTCCCGTGACTCATCCTTTAAACCGTGCACGACTTAAACCATAAGCCGTGTACGACTCAGCGGCTTCCATGCGACCCAGTAGCCTTTACTATTGACTTTAATCCGACCTAGCAAGTTTTACGGCAAAATCCATGAGTCGTAACCGGGTTAGAACTTAGAAGGTTTCTTATTGCTTTGATCTGGAGCCTTCCTCCTGTTCTTTGACTTACGACTCATAGTACTGCCGACTTATAACATCAATGGTTTAGAGTTGGAGTAACCTAACTTAACTCGCCTCACTTTCCTTAGGTCGTAGTCGAGTCATCTAAATAGCCAACGACTTAGCTTAACCCGTACAAAGAATCCTTGAGTCGTTTATGACTTAGTACTTGTAAATTTTGTTTGAACTTCGAATTATTGCATGGACTCTGAACTGCTATACTGCTGCATTCTTTTACAGATTACTTCAACTTGTAAGCTAATAATCTGTTAATACAACATTCACAGAAAACTGGGACGAATATACTGTCATTGATTGTCCACATCGAACGACAGATTAGTTAATGATAGATGATTAACTTAAATAAATCGTGTGAACGAAGTGCTACCGATTTCAAGTGGAATATTAAAGCAGCACTGGATTAGTCAATTGAAACTGACCAGCCCGCATTAATATTATGCTTGAGCTTTAAATAACAAGTTCCGAAATTACCATAGTCAATCAATCGCCAACCAGTTTAATTCCAGTTATCTTTACTTGTTATTATTTTTTTTTTTATTAGCTTTGCACGACACTTCACACTTTTTAGGAAACGTGCACCTTCGCATTTGAACATCCAGTTGCTTGTGTAGAATGACCTCTCATCAAGAAGAGCCGATGGGCCAGGCTGAAGATGTCTTTCCAGTAGCCATCCCTATAGACAACCCTCCGGAGAGAACACCCACAACTTTGAATCAGCGGGTGTTTAACCAACTGCGCGTCCAGTTTGGCATTGATGATGCTGACACCTTATTTCCGGGGCCAAATGACACTGCTGACAATCCTCCCTACGGCTTTGTTGCAGTCAATCGCCAAATGTGCTTAAGTGGGGCGATTCCTCCTTTTAACGACTTTCTCCAACAGTTCCTGCTTCGGTTGTCTATCTCTCCATTCCAATTACACCCCAATGGCTACGCCATTCTGATGGGGTTATGTGTTCTATTCAGGAGAGTTTTGGATCGATTACCAAGCTTCGGGGAGATCTGCTATTTTTGCTCATTCACGAAAACTAAAGACCATCCCTCCATCGTGGTTGTAAGAAGCGCTCGGAATCGCAAACTTATTACTGATCTCTCCGAAAGCGCTCACGGATTTTTGAATCAGTTTTTCTTTGTTCGCTGCCCTCCAGGGTTTTATGCCATCTGGAGAGTGGGAAGTAAGATTTCCTGTCTCTACTTTTTCCGTTTTGAAACTTTCTCGAGATCTGAACTCTCAGCTGCTAATTTCATTCTTTTCCTGTTTTTAGCACTTCCACCCCCTGCTAGGGACCCAAGTCTTAAGCAAATTTTTGAAAGATTAAATGCCGTGCCGGTAGAAGAGAGGAGCATAAAGTTTCTGCTAAACGATGAACTTTTACATCAATACGGACTCCTCCATCTCTCTCGCTTTACTCGGCCTCGTGAAGCTCCAACGGAGGTTCCTGATTCTCCGGTGAAAACTCCTGAACTTCCGATCTCCACTAAAGAGCACATACGAGGAGAAATTTCTGCAGAAACCTTATTAGTAAAGTGCTCTACTCCCAGAGACGATACGGGACCCTCCGAAAAGCCCACACTTGCTCCCATTATTGAAGAAGAAGAGGAGCCCCTTTCCCAAACCAGGAAGAGTGCTGACAAAGGAGATGATGGAGGGAATCAGGTTGGGCATGGCGGTGATGACGTCTTTGGGGATTTAAGTGACATAATTATTACTTCCCAAGAGCTCTTTAAAGAAGACCCTGCTCATGGTAAAGCTATACCTCCGGCGATTGAAGCAGCATCTGCCCTCCAACAGACTCTAACTCCTTCATCTCAAGAATTGTCATCAACAGTGAAATCTATCACTTCCCCCCAACAGAGGAGTGGTTCGTTAGTCCAACGCGAGTAGCTTGCACTTCACACACAACTAAGGATTTTCCAGCACATTTATGCACTTATCTTCTTATACTTTAGAGATTTCTAAAGCTTATCTTTTCTTATTTCAGATTCTTCAATGACACGCGGCGGATCGTATTATCAGGATTTCCAACACTACGGGGGGCGTGGTCAATATGATTATCGGCGTTACTTTCCCTCCTATAGAGAGTCTGTCGAAGAGAGGGCTGCTCGAAAGGCTCGTGAAAGGAGGGATGCAGAAGAGCGTTATGACAGAAGGGATAGGGATGAGCACCATGATTCTCTGCAAAGGAGTGACGACTCTCACAAAAGGAAATCTCACGACGACCGAGGAAAAGGTCATGTAGCTGAAGATTCAGGCAAACGAGCCCGACATGGTGAGAGACATACTTCCACTATTCCCGAAAAGCCTACTGCCCCTGCCCCTCTTGACATTACTTCCGACTCTCCTGCTCTTAGGAAGGAGGACATCCAGACAATAATAAGCAGGCCTAAATTTCAAGTGGGACCTGGCCCAGCCACTTTACAAAGCCGTTTTCCACAATGGTGCTTAAAGGGTGTGAGATTCGACCTAGACTTGGTCCCCATCGACAAGTCTGCTATGTTGCGCAATCTTGATGCAGTCAAGCTTGATATCGAGAGGATGTCAAACTGGCAGAAGCTTGTTGATGAGCTTCAAAGAGTTAACCGTGCCAACTTAGAGGCCATGCTCACCATGGAAAATGATAAGGCTGAGTGGCAAAAGGTCCTTGAGCAGCACGACACCGAAATGAGGAGCATTACTTCCTACAACGAGGAGCTCGAAGCAAAGGTTGAGAAGTTGAAAGATGAGCTTGCTGCTTCCTCTACTTCATACTCTCAAAAAGAAGAAGTGCTTCTCAGACAAGTTAGAGATGCTCATGCCAGTCAGAGGGACGCTGAGGACAGGCTTGAAGAACAAAAAAGAATCAGTGATGGCTATGTCTCTGATATTGCTGAGCTTCAAAAGAAAAACAACTCCCAGGAGGCGGAGATACAAATGCTTAAGCTTCAGCTTGCCAAAACTGAAAGGGAGCGCGATGAGGCTGTCGCCGGCAAAATCGCAGCCGAAGAATCTCATGAGGCGACCAGAAACAGCTTCGGCTCAACATTATTCGACTTCTATTTGCATAGCGTCTTGGGGCGTGGAAGCCTCGCTTTTCTTGGTCCTAAGTATGAAATCACTTTAGCTGAAGTGTGGGAGGCCGCTCTTGAGATGCTCGGTGCTGAAGGTGCCGGTTACGACGAATCAGCCCTGGAAAGGCATTATTTTGATGATGACGCTCGCGCTGCCCTTGCCAAGGGAAAGGAACAACTTGCCAAATTAAGAACTGAAGTGACGGAAGGGGACCGGCTGGGGAAAACCACTTCAACTACTCTAGTCCAGCCACCTTCTTCGTCTGAAGTCGACATTATTGGTTCCAGTTCCCATCTCGCATCTCCCACCAAAGTTACTACTGATATTACAAGCATACAAGGTGGAGACGAGGGTGAAGAGAGCGCTGATGCGCAAGCTTATTGCGACGACCCGACTTTCTACTCCCAGAAAATCGCGTCATCTTGAAGAAAGAAAGGGATAGAAGAAGAAAGAAAGAGAAAGAAGAATACAAACAACATCAGAGAACTCACAGCGGAACGAATAGAATATAATATATCTCATAAAATATTACATAGCATCTTATTTCATCAGAGTACAACTATACAACACATATTAGACAGATTATAAACTTCTGTCTAACTATACAACTCAAGATACAAGTGATACAAACACAATATACACAGCGGAATCAATATATATCTACACGTCGAAGCCTCCTGCTCCATATCTCCTCCAGAATTCGTCAAGCTAACCTGATTCACTTGACTACTCATACATAATATGAGTACCCAAGAGTTTAATAAAACAGAAAATAAACACTCGGGTCAGACAGGGGTCTGGTGTGAGTAAACGGGTTAAAATTGCTTAACTTTAGAAAACCTTTGAAAAGAAAAGGTATCACGTAAGACTTCCCACACATAAACATGGAAAAGTTTTTACCTTACGCTAACCAAAACATTTGATGGGAAATCCAGTGATATTATAATAGTGTCTAGGGTTTTCAAGATAAAATACAGAAATAGCTGGAATGCTTACATCTCACGTTCCAACATAGTTGGGCACAAACAAAACCGTACAGGCACTTATTGGATTTTGGATTCCATACAATGGCAGGGCTACTGGGGTACCGCCCGTCACAGTACGTGGCCTAGATCAACGTACCGAGGAGCCACCCTAACTCCCCTGCAACACAAGGCCGGACCCATTCCTTACTGAATAGTTCCAAATGAGACCACCCCGTGGTTGGCGCGACCAACCACCCACACAGCCGAATAATAAGGGACTTCTAGACAGGGGTAAATCTCACTCTCAAGTGGGGGCTACCCACGAAGCCTTGGCGCACCTCCCCTGTTTTAGCCATTCCCGGTTGATGAGGCTTGAGGCTGCGATTACCTTTATAGAACACATCACTTAGAATGCTCATCGTCCGCCTGACGATGTGTTGAAAGCATTCAATCCATACAAGTTCGTTCCGGGTTCGAACGAAACCGAAGGCACTATCTCGTTGCACTCATTATTGGAATCACCCTCAGAGTTAACGACCATAGCCCTTGCACTCTGATTCACCATCTCGAATCTATAAGCACTATTCCGTCAAACTCATTACGGAATCACCCACAGAGTTATACTGACGTATAGCTCTTACACCTCGAGTCTTCACTCGCTCCACTTGGATTAACGACCTAACGTTTAATTGGAATCGATGTGGTTTTCGGAATTCCAAATATGGAAACCCGATCCCGGTCTCACCGAAACCAAACGCCATTTTAATGTCCAAGTTGTACTTAAGGGATTTAACAGTTTAAACTTATATTCAGGATGATATATAACCAGATAGATGAATAACATTATCACAACAGATAATCATATCAAACATTTATCTCATAAACAGTATATCACATAACAGATATATCCAAATCATCCAATATCATTCAATCACTCAATATCAATCAACATTCAATATCAACCAATCATCCAATATCAATCATTCATACAGAATTGATTAACTCTAAATCAATTTAATTAACCTATAATTAAATTAATTACTATCTTTAAACATTTGGATTCCCTTAATCCTACTTCATTGATTTATTACCAATCAAATTCAATTAATCATTTCTAATGATCTTCCTTAATTAATCTTCCCTGATTAATCATCTTTAATTACATTCAAGTAATTATCCTAAACCATATTCAGTAATTAACCCTTTAATTACTATCATTAATTATAATAATTAATGATCCTTTATTAATTAATTAACTATAATTAATTACAATTAAACTTTAATTAATTACAATTAATTATACATACTTAAATTAATTACTTTTATTAATCAACCTTGATTAATTTCATTAATTTAATAATCCTTATTAATTAATTAACCTTTTATTTAATTAAATAATTAACTTATAATTAATCATCTCATTAATCTTTAAACAGTAATTAACAATTTGTAATTACTTAAATTAATTAATTAACTTCTAAATTAATTAACTCTAAATCAATTATATTAATCCTTAATTGATTAATCCATTTAATTAATCTTTAATTACTTTATTAAGTAATTATTATTCAATTTAATTAACAATTAATCCTTAATTAATTACTTAATTAATTAATTACATTTTAATTAATTACCTTTAGTAATTAATCTTAAATTAATCTTATTCATTAATTAATTACATTAATTAATTAACTAAAATAAATTAAGTAATTAACTCTTAATCTTTCATAAGTAATTTCTTTAATTACTTTCATTAATAACCCTTAATTAATTTCTTAATTAATTACTTATCAAATAATTAATTCCATCATTAATTAATTCTTATTTCTTTAATTAATTAATTACTTCATAATTAATTAACTTTAAAACAATTATATTAATTAATTCCTTAATTAATTACAACAAGTGATTACCCATTAATCACTTCAACTAAATTACTTCCATAAGTAATTATCATTTCTTAATTTCATTCAATTATTAACCATTAATTACTTATTAAGTAATTATACTTAATTAATTCTTAATTAAGTGATTATTTAAAATTAAATAAATAATTAATCAATTATTTAAAATTAATTAAACAATTAATTAACTTATAATAATTTCCAAATCCTAATTTGATTAAGAGAACATAAATCTTAATTAAACTTTACTTATTAACCATCAAATTAAATATTCAAATCAAAGATAAATTAACCTTATTTATCTTGTAATGAATTAAATCAAATTTTAACATCTTAAACAAATTATCCTATTTGGTTTTCAAAATTATAATGATGATCTTATTTAAAAATAGGAAATTTAGAAAACAAATTCCTAAATTTCAATGCTTTAAAACATTTAAATTATTCTTATTTATTTCCAATATAAATTTTGAAATCTTAAGTTTGAATCATTACTTAACATTTTAAACTTAACTTGATTAAATATTTAAATTCAAAATATCCTTTTAAATTGAACTCCAAATGTAATTAACTTACTTTCAAATAAAATCACTTTAAACAAATTTAAAGTAAAATAAAATAAATACAATTTCAACTTAACTTTAAAAGTTTGATTAACATTTAATTTTAAACAACAAGTTTACACTTTACATTTTAAACTCTTTTTATAAAACTTGTTTATAGTTAAATATCTGATTTCATCGAAATCAGGTTTCAGGTTGAAAACAAACGTTACCCTTGGGCCAGACCCGAGTAAACTTCCTTAATAACTCGAGTCAAACCCGAAGAATACAACCCCTACCCAAACAAACCACAGAACGATACACGTTCATCCTTACTTCGAGTCGCCCCCAGGTCATACGCGAGTTCCCACCCGAGAAATCTCCATCTTCCCCCAAACCAACTTCCCCAGATCAATGTCGTGCACACCCACGTTCATGTGCACCTAGCACATCACCTCTGACCATGCTACGTCGCCGCAACAATTGCCGCCGATCATATAACCGCACGTGAGCACGAAACCAAACTCAGATCTTTCAATCCTCTCACGAATCGAATTTCGACCCCACTGCTCGAAACACTGAAACAACCTCGGCCTCAAAACCCAACCACCATTGACGAACTCACGACCGGAAACTCCGGTAATCCTTCCAAAGCACCACGGTAACCCCCTGCTACCATCCACCTCATTGCGATCAAACCCGATTCACAATTCTCGATACAATTGCCACGACAACCCAGGGCAGCAAACCACACTACTAAACCCTAGTTTGATTCAAATCGAACAAATCACTTATTTAAAAAATTTAATTGTATTTTTCCCCGAATCCCTAACATTCAAGCAAGCTACAGCCCAAATTTCAACGCAAATTATTGCGTAAATCATCTGCAATACACAAAAGTTCCCAAAATGTTCAAACTCGAATTTCTCTATGAATACTCAACTAAAAATTACAAATAACGTATCAAAATTCATGATTTTCTATCTTGATTACATGCATGTTATTCAATTTAAATTTAAAGATAGTTGATTTTTAACAAAAATCCTAGTTTAACAGTAAATTCCCTCTTTTATAATTATTTGTTGCTTTTAAAAATTTGAAACTATTTTTAAAATTACTACCAAACATTATCATACAGTTTTTATTCACATATCACGTTCAAATAAGGTATAGATTGGAAGATTTTACATTTTCCTTTAAGAAGAACAACCTCTGTAAAATACAGAGATGAATATACAGGTTCATCTATACTTAAGCATCCTATACCATCAATCATTCATGTACAACAGTTCTAATGCAAACATGTATTCTATATCATAGCAAATTCTACACATGCAACATCAAATTCAACTTCAGATTTGTTAAAAACTGTTTTTAAAAGAATTTACTCACCTGATTCAAGAATGCAGAGCAGAGAACAGAACTAGCTTTATTTCTTTAATTCATAAATGCATTTGTTGAAGAAAATACTTTGCATGCTGTTGTTTTAACTTGTTGTGCTAATCTTCAATTTGAATGCAGGTTGCAGATTTGAAATTGCAGTTGAACTGCAGATTTTTATGAGCTTCCAGCTTGATTTTCATTTGCTTCTTTTTGACATGCAGGTTGAATTGATATGAAGTTGTAGTTGAATTTTATTTGCATTTGCAGGTTTAACTTGATGAATTGCAGGTTGAACATCATTTTGAAATACAGGCTTCCACTTGCATGCTGAAGTTTTTATTTCCAGGTTTGGATTTTATTTTAAGATTTTTGAAGTAGCCATTATTTTTAGTTAAGAAGTGTAAACAAGGGAATGAAAGTGTTTTTGAGAAAATTAGTTTTCTTCTTTTATTATTTAATAAAAATATATTGCCACTTGTTCCTTATTTGAACAAATGTCATTAAATTTATTTGATTGCCTTACATGTGTTATAAGTGGTGTTAATATGTTACATTTGTATTAAGTGTTTTAATAAATTTTTATTTAGTTTAAATGTAAATATAACTTACTTTCTTATTTAAGTTTCTTAGTAAATAAATTCTTATATATGTATTTAAAACCTAAAACATTATACATATTCATTTATAACCAATTTAATTTGAACATTTTAAGAAAATAAAAATAAAACATTGATTAATTCCTTTATAAACTACCATATTTTAAATAAACAACTATCATATATTTTGAAAACAAATGAATTAATCTTTAAGTTAACTTATGAAAATATATTAAGTTTTAAAACAAAGCTCCAGTTACAATATTCATTAAATTGTCAATAGATTAAATTTAAATTCAAAAACAATCCAAATTATAACATATACATACATATATATTACAATTTGAAAATTCATTCATTTATTTTAAAACAAAGATATCCTATTCACAATATATATCAAACATATATATTATAGACAGAATAAAATTTCATTAGCTTTGGAAAAACAATTCTTATCAATTTTATTGGCAGATTATAAATTCATTATCCTTTAAAAAAATTAAATTACCAATTTTAAATTAAAATTACAAAGAAAATTATCAAACCAGTTAAATTATTTACACAGATTATTAAATTCTTATTGCCCAAAATTCCGGGTCGTTACAATCCTCCCCCCTTAAAAGAATTTCGTCCCCGAAATTTAAAACAAAGGTAATTTAATAATCCAGTACAGATTTTAAATTTCAAACATTAAAGCATTCCTATCAACCAATTATTAACAACCATAGCAATCAATCATACAAACAATCCCTAACTAATTATCCTGATATAGATCAGAAGGAATCCTTCTAATACTATTTCGAGTTTCCCAAGTAAAAATCATCGGGAGACTCGTTCTACAAAAACTAACTAACTACACCACCAAAATCCAGAGCTCTTCTCATTCCTCTAGATTCACCAATCTGAACAAAACATCAGATTACTCTCAAATCCAGCTCAACATCAAAATCCAACTGAACTACAGATTCAACAACCAATTGATGAATCATACACTACTCCCTCAGAGATACGTGAAATACAATGAATTCCAGCTATCCAAACTGACAATTCAATCTTATCCAAACACTGCTTTCTTAACCAGAGAAAACTCAACAACAACGAAGTCTCCAACTTCGAATTCCAAACTCCTTATCTCATATCTGTATATCCCAACAGACAATCCTGGGCTGCCAATTCTCTTCATGATCAGCTCGACCAATGCTGATACTTCCAGAAACAACTAGACCAAAACAAACCAGCTTCTGGATCCTATCCAACAGAAAAGCTTTCCAAAACCCGTCGAAATCCAGAACATAAGCTCTATTCCTCAAACAATAGCAAACTGAACTTACTTCCTTCCTTACACAGCTGCTACCTTGCTTCCGCTGCACAACTCTGATTCTGAAATAAATGAGAATACTATTGATGAACACGAATACAAACTTATCCAATATATCCGGGAAACTTTGTCCACCAAATCCATAAAAATCTGAGTGACACATCCGACTCAGTCACACAACCTTATACCAGAATCCAATTCAAAACTGGATCTGACCAATCCAAATTCCAAAAATTTTCCGAGCTGCTACACCAACTCTTTACTTCTCCAAGAACCATCTTACAACCAGGCAAACTACCCAAAATTGCTTCTGGAACCAAATCAATAGGGAACTCAACTCCCGATGCAGTCAAACTCCTGATAACATTAGTAGCTCCTACTTCCATATGAGAATCCTCCGTCTCAAACAAAGATAATCCAAGAAAAATTCCCAAATTAATCGCAAGTCACCTTTTGCGATTCTACCTAATTCAGCTTCCAAAGAAACTGGCATCTCTTTACCAATTAGAACAGCCTTAAGCTTCTCCCAAACAAGGTTAACTCTCCAAGAAAAACTTCACCATCTTCTCGGACTGCTGAAGAAGAACCACAAGATTCTTGAACCATCGGAGAAACAACCACACTGCTGCTTTCAAACTCTATCTCGATGATACGGCAAAGCTAAAAGACCTTCTCGACAGCACACCGAACACTCCGAGCTACACTGCCACCACAGCTAACCAAAGACTTCTAATCTAAAAGCTTCTCAAAACCAAAACCATCAACAAACCACACAACGGACTTCCGAGATGGCAGACAACTCAAAGAAACTCAGCCTCCAAACCAAGCATCAACATCTCGCTTTCCTTAAGAAATAAAAAATGAGACCATGCCGAAGCGAAACAACTCATAGGCCTTAGTCTCATATCCCAAAACAGCCAACCTCTTTGCTAAAGATCCAGACAACTTCTACACAGATGAGTCTTCCCTATGGTAGGTAAAGACTGCTCCTCAACTACTTCTAAAACTGCTTCAAAAGAAAACATCTTCAGAAAATATCCAAGGATACTGCATCTCATCACGCAGTTACCAAGATATCATTACTTACTTCTGTACTTCCAAAAAATCCAAACTCAAGAATAATTCGCTTACCCAAGCGAAATCCCAACTTACACTCCAAAGATAATCTCCGAATCTTCAAAATGATTTCTTACGGATATCAGAGAAATCCTATACTCCAAACTACAAAACTTACTCGAGACGGTATTAGGCCTACAGTCTCGACAAAAACTTCCAACCTCAAACATATGGAACCTCTTCCATCAGTGATAGTCGTGTTACACACACAAACCACTACTACTCCATCTACCTCTAAAACTTACGTTGGCAAATCCGAACAGATAACCCAACAGATCAGGTAGATATAAATATATATATATAGTTATATATAAAAATTACAAGTACGCTCTCTCAAGAAGACACTACTACAGAGCTTAGGCATTCGCTCAACCTAACGCTCCCTAAAGAAAGACACTCTTCAGAGCCTAGGTATTCACTCAACCTACTGCTCTGATACCAAGTGCGACGACCCGACTTTCTACTCCCAGAAAATCGCGTCATCTTGAAGAAAGAAAGGGATAGAAGAAGAAAGAAAGAGAAGAAGAATACAAACAACATCAGAGAACTCACAGCGGAACGAATAGAATATAATATATCTCATAAAATATTACATAGCATCTTATTTCATCAGAGTACAACTATACAACACATATTAGACAGATTATAAACTTCTGTCTAACTATACAACTCAAGATACAAGTGATACAAACACAATATACACAGCGGAATCAATATATATCTACACGTCGAAGCCTCCTGCTCCATATCTCCTCCAGAATTCGTCAAGCTAACCTGATTCACTTGACTACTCATACATAATATGAGTACCCAAGAGTTTAATAAAACAGAAAATAAACACTCGGGTCAGACAGGGGTCTGGTGTGAGTAAACGGGTTAAAATTGCTTAACTTTAGAAAACCTTTGAAAAGAAAAGGTATCACGTAAGACTTCCCACACATAAACATGGAAAAGTTTTTACCTTACGCTAACCAAAACATTTGATAGGAAATCCAGTGATATTATAATAGTGTCTAGGGTTTTCAAGATAAAATACAGAAATAGCTGGAATGCTTACATCTCACGTTCCAACATAGTTGGGCACAAACAAAACCGTACAGGCACTTATTGGATTTTGGATTCCATACAATGGCAGGGCTACTGGGGTACCGCCCGTCACAGTACGTGGCCTAGATCAACGTACCGAGGAGCCACCCTAACTCCCCTGCAACACAAGGCCGGACCCATTCCTTACTGAATAGTTCCAAATGAGACCACCCCGTGGTTGGCGCGACCAACCACCCACACAGCCGAATAATAAGGGACTTCTAGACAGGGGTAAATCTCACTCTCAAGTGGGGGCTACCCACGAAGCCTTGGCGCACCTCCCCTGTTTTAGCCATTCCCGGTTGATGAGGCTTGAGGCTGCGATTACCTTTATAGAACACATCACTTAGAATGCTCATCGTCCGCCTGACGATGTGTTGAAAGCATTCAATCCATACAAGTTCGTTCCGGGTTCGAACGAAACCGAAGGCACTATCTCGTTGCACTCATTATTGGAATCACCCTCAGAGTCAACGACCATAGCCCTTGCACTCTGATTCACCATCTCGAATCTATAAGCACTATTCCGTCAAACTCATTACGGAATCACCCACAGAGTTATACTGACGTATAGCTCTTACACCTCGAGTCTTCACTCGCTCCACTTGGATTAACGACCTAACGTTTAATTGGAATCGATGTGGTTTTCGGAATTCCAAATATGGAAACCCGATCCCGGTCTCACCGAAACCAAACGCCATTTTAATGTCCAAGTTGTACTTAAGGGATTTAACAGTTTAAACTTATATTCAGGATGATATATAACCAGATAGATGAATAACATTATCACAACAGATAATCATATCAAACATTTATCTCATAAACAGTATATCACATAACAGATATATCCAAATCATCCAATATCATTCAATCACTCAATATCAATCAACATTCAATATCAACCAATCATCCAATATCAATCATTCATACAGAATTGATTAACTCTAAATCAATTTAATTAACCTATAATTAAATTAATTACTATCTTTAAACATTTGGATTCCCTTAATCCTACTTCATTGATTTATTACCAATCAAATTCAATTAATCATTTCTAATGATCTTCCTTAATTAATCTTCCCTGATTAATCATCTTTAATTACATTCAAGTAATTATCCTAAACCATATTCAGTAATTAACCCTTTAATTACTATCATTAATTATAATAATTAATGATCCTTTATTAATTAATTAACTATAATTAATTACAATTAAACTTTAATTAATTACAATTAATTATACATACTTAAATTAATTACTTTTATTAATCAACCTTGATTAATTTCATTAATTTAATAATCCTTATTAATTAATTAACCTTTTATTTAATTAAATAATTAACTTATAATTAATCATCTCATTAATCTTTAAACAGTAATTAACAATTTGTAATTACTTAAATTAATTAATTAACTTCTAAATTAATTAACTCTAAATCAATTATATTAATCCTTAATTGATTAATCCATTTAATTAATCTTTAATTACTTCATTAAGTAATTATTATTCAATTTAATTAACAATTAATCCTTAATTAATTACTTAATTAATTAATTACATTTTAATTAATTACCTTTAGTAATTAATCTTAAATTAATCTTATTCATTAATTAATTACATTAATTAATTAACTAAAATAAATTAAGTAATTAACTCTTAATCTTTCATAAGTAATTTCTTTAATTACTTTCATTAATAACCCTTAATTAATTTCTTAATTAATTACTTATCAAATAATTAATTCCATCATTAATTAATTCTTAATTCTTTAATTAATTAATTACTTCATAATTAATTAACTTTAAAACAATTATATTAATTAATTCCTTAATTAATTACAACAAGTGATTACCCATTAATCACTTCAACTAAATTACTTCCATAAGTAATTATCATTTCTTAATTTCATTCAATTATTAACCATTAATTACTTATTAAGTAATTACACTTAATTAATTCTTAATTAAGTGATTATTTAAAATTAAATAAATAATTAATCAATTATTTAAAATTAATTAAACAATTAATTAACTTATAATAATTTCCAAATCCTAATTTGATTAAGAGAACATAAATCTTAATTAAACTTTACTTATTAACCATCAAATTAAATATTCAAATCAAAGATAAATTAACCTTATTTATCTTGTAATGAATTAAATCAAATTTTAACATCTTAAACAAATTATCCTATTTGGTTTTCAAAATTATAATGATGATCTTATTTAAAAATAGGAAATTTAGAAAACAAATTCCTAAATTTCAATGCTTTAAAACATTTAAATTATTCTTATTTATTTCCAATATAAATTTTGAAATCTTAAGTTTGAATCATTACTTAACATTTTAAACTTAACTTGATTAAATATTTAAATTCAAAATATCCTTTTAAATTGAACTCCAAATGTAATTAACTTACTTTCAAATAAAATCACTTTAAACAAATTTAAAGTAAAATAAAATAAATACAATTTCAACTTAACTTTAAAAGTTTGATTAACATTTAATTTTAAACAACAAGTTTACACTTTACATTTTAAACTCTTTTTATAAAACTTGTTTATAGTTAAATATCTGATTTCATCGAAATCAGGTTTCAGGTTGAAAACAAACGTTACCCTTGGGCCAGACCCGAGTAAACTTCCTTAATAACTCGAGTCAAACCCGAAGAATACAACCCCTACCCAAACAAACCACAGAACGATACACGTTCATCCTTACTTC
The DNA here is from genome assembly GCA_030765085.1 of Allium cepa. NCBI lineage: Eukaryota > Viridiplantae > Streptophyta > Magnoliopsida > Asparagales > Amaryllidaceae > Allium > Allium cepa. Next base: position 519,459,226 of record CM060941.1, read on the forward strand.
GAGTCGCCCCCAGGTCATACGCGAGTTCCCACCCGAGAAAACTCCATCTTCCCCCAAACCAACTTCCCCAGATCAATGTCTTGCACACCCACGTTCATGTGCACCTAGCACATCACCTCTGACCATGCTACGTCGCCGCAACAATTGCCGCCGATCATATAACCGCACGTGAGCACGAAACCAAACTCAGATCTTTCAATCCTCTCACGAATCGAATTTCGACCCCACTGCTCGAAACACTGAAACAACCTCGGCCTCAAAACCCAACCACCATTGACGAACTCACGACCGGAAACTCCGGTAATCCTTCCAAAGCACCACGGTAACCCCCTGCTACCATCCACCTCATTGCGATCAAACCCGATTCACAATTCTCGATACAATTGCCACGACAACCCAGGGCAGCAAACCACACTACTAAACCCTAGTTTGATTCAAATCGAACAAATCACTTATTTAAAAAATTTAATTGTATTTTTCCCCGAATCCCTAACATTCAAGCAAGCTACAGCCCAAATTTCAACGCAAATTATTGCGTAAATCATCTGCAATACACAAAAGTTCCCAAAATGTTCAAACTCGAATTTCTCTACGAATACTCAACTAAAAATTACAAATAACGTATCAAAATTCATGATTTTCTATCTTGATTACATGCATGTTATTCAATTTAAATTTAAAGATAGTTGATTTTTAACAAAAATCCTAGTTTAACAGTAAATTCCCTCTTTTATAATTATTTGTTGCTTTTAAAAATTTGAAACTATTTTTAAAATTACTACCAAACATTATCATACAGTTTTTATTCACATATCACGTTCAAATAAGGTATAGATTGGAAGATTTTACATTTTCCTTTAAGAAGAACAACCTCTGTAAAATACAGAGATGAATATACAGGTTCATCTATACTTAAGCATCCCATACCATCAATCATTCATGTACAACAGTTCTAATGCAAACATGTATTCTATATCATAGCAAATTCTACACATGCAACATCAAATTCAACTTCAGATTTGTTAAAAACTGTTTTTAAAAGAATTTACTCACCTGATTCAAGAATGCAGAGCAAAGAACAGAACTAGCTTTATTTCTTTAATTCATAAATGCATTTGTTGAAGAAAATCCTTTGCATGCTGTTGTTTTAACTTGTTGTGCTAATCTTCAATTTGAATGCAGGTTGCAGATTTGAAATTGCAGTTGAACTGCAGATTTTTATGAGCTTCCAGCTTGATTTTCATTTGCTTCTTTTTGACATGCAGGTTGAATTGATATGAAGTTGTAGTTGAATTTTATTTGCATTTGCAGGTTTAACTTGATGAATTGCAGGTTGAACATCATTTTGAAATACAGGCTTCCACTTGCATGCTGAAGTTTTTATTTCCAGGTTTGGATTTTATTTTAAGATTTTTGAAGTAGCCATTATTTTTAGTTAAGAAGTGTAAACAAGGGAATGAAAGTGTTTTTGAGAAAATTAGTTTTCTTCTTTTATTATTTAATAAAAATATATTGCCACTTGTTCCTTATTTGAACAAATGTCATTAAATTTATTTGATTGCCTTACATGTGTTATAAGTGGTGTTAATATGTTACATTTGTATTAAGTGTTTTAATAAATTTTTATTTAGTTTAAATGTAAATATAACTTACTTTCTTATTTAAGTTTCTTAGTAAATAAATTCTTATATATGTATTTAAAACCTAAAACATTATACATATTCATTTATAACCAATTTAATTTGAACATTTTAAGAAAATAAAAATAAAACATTGATTAATTCCTTTATAAACTACCATATTTTAAATAAACAACTATCATATATTTTGAAAACAAATGAATTAATCTTTAAGTTAACTTATGAAAATATATTAAGTTTTAAAACAAAGCTCCAGTTACAATATTCATTAAATTGTCAATAGATTAAATTTAAATTCAAAAACAATCCAAATTATAACATATACATACATATATATTACAATTTGAAAATTCATTCATTTATTTTAAAACAAAGATATCCTATTCACAATATATATCAAACATATATATTATAGACAGAATAAAATTTCATTAGCTTTGGAAAAACAATTCTTATCAATTTTATTGCCAGATTATAAATTCATTATCCTTTAAAAAAATTAAATTACCAATTTTAAATTAAAATTACAAAGAAAATTATCAAACCAGTTAAATTATTTACACAGATTATTAAATTCTTATTGCCCAAAATTCCGGGTCGTTACAATCCTCCCCCCTTAAAAGAATTTCGTCCCTGAAATTTAAAACAAAGGTAATTTAATAATCCAGTACAGATTTTAAATTTCAAACATTAAAGCATTCCTATCAACCAATTATTAACAACCATAGCAATCAATCATACAAACAATCCCTAACTAATTATCCTGATATAGATCAGAAGGAATCCTTCTAATACTATTTCGAGTTTCCCAAGTAAAAATCATCGGGAGACTCGTTCTACAAAAACTAACTAACTACACCACCAAAATCCAGAGCTCTTCTCATTCCTCTAGATTCACCAATCTGAACAAAACATCAGATTACTCTCAAATCCAGCTCAACATCAAAATCCAACTGAACTACAGATTCAACAACCAATTGATGAATCATACACGTACTCCCTCAGAGATACGTGAAATACAATGAATTCCAGCTATCCAAACTGACAATTCAATCTTATCCAAACACTGCTTTCTTAACCAGAGAAAACTCAACAACAACGAAGTCTCCAACTTCGAATTCCAAACTCCTTATCTCATATCTGTATATCCCAACAGACAATCCTGGGCTGCCAATTCTCTTCATGATCAGCTCGACCAATGCTGATACTTCCAGAAACAACTAGACCAAAACAAACCAGCTTCTGGATCCTATCCAACAGAAAAGCTTTCCAAAACCCGTCGAAATCCAGAACATAAGCTCTATTCCTCAAACAATAGCAAACTGAACTTACTTCCTTCCTTACACAGCTGCTACCTCGCTTCCGCTGCACAACTCTGATTCTGAAATAAATGAGAATACTATTGATGAACACGAATACAAACTTATCCAATATATCCGGGAAACTTTGTCCACCAAATCCATAAAAATCTGAGTGACACATCCGACTCAGTCACACAACCTTATACCAGAATCCAATTCAAAACTGGATCTGACCAATCCAAATTCCAAAAATTTTCCGAGCTGCTACACCAACTCTTTACTTCTCCAAGAACCATCTTACAACCAGGCAAACTACCCAAAATTGCTTCTGGAACCAAATCAATAGGGAACTCAACTCCCGATGCAGTCAAACTCCTGATAACATTAGTAGCTCCTACTTCCATATGAGAATCCTCCGTCTCAAACAAAGATAATCCAAGAAAAATTCCCAAATTAATCGCAAGTCACTTTTTGCGATTCTACCTAATTCAGATTCCAAAGAAACTGGCATCTCTTTACCAATTAGAACAGCCTTAAGCTTCTCCCAAACAAGGTTAACTCTCCAAGAAAAACTTCACCATCTTCTCGGACTGCTGAAGAAGAACCACAAGATTCTTGAACCATCGGAGAAACAACCACACTGCTGCTTTCAAACTCTATCTCGATGATACGGCAAAGCTAAAAGACCTTCTCGACAGCACACCGAACACTCCGAGCTACACTGCCACCACAGCTAACCAAAGACTTCTAATCTAAAAGCTTCTCAAAACCAAAACCATCAACAAACCACACAACGGACTTCCGAGATGGCAAACAACTCAAAGAAACTCAGCCTCCAAACCAAGCATCAACATCTCGCTTTCCTTAAGAAATAAAAAATGAGACTATGCCGAAGCGAAACAACTCATAGGCCTTAGTCTCATATCCCAAAACAGCCAACCTCTTTGCTAAAGATCCAGACAACTTCTACACAGATGAGTCTTCCCTATGGTAGGTAAAGACTGCTCCTCAACTACTTCTAAAACTGCTTCAAAAGAAAACATCTTCAGAAAATATCCAAGGATACTGCATCTCATCACGCAGTTACCAAGATATCATTACTTACTTCTGTACTTCCAAAAAATCCAAACTCAAGAATAATTCGCTTACCCAAGCGAAATCCCAACTTACACTCCAAAGATAATCTCCGAATCTTCAAAATGATTTCTTACGGATATCAGAGAAATCCTATACTCCAAAAACTACAAAACTTACTCGAGACGGTATTAGGCCTACAGTCTCGACAAAAACTTCCAACCTCAAACATATGGAACCTCTTCCATCAGTGATAGTCGTGTTACACACACAAACCACTACTACTCCATCTACCTCTAAAACTTACGTTGGCAAATCCGAACAGATAACCCAACAGATCAGGTAGATATAAATATATATATATAGTTATATATAAAAATTACAAGTACGCTCTCTCAAGAAGACACTACTACAGAGCTTAGGCATTCGCTCAACCTAACGCTCCCTAAAGAAAGACACTCTTCAGAGCCTAGGTATTCACTCAACCTACTGCTCTGATACCAAGTGCAACGACCCGACTTTCTACTCCCAGAAAATCGCGTCATCTTGAAGAAAGAAAGGGATAGAAGAAGAAAGAAAGAGAAGAAGAATACAAACAACATCGGAGAACTCACAGCGGAACGAATAGAATATAATATATCTCATAAAATATTACATAGCATCTTATTTCATCAGAGTACAACTATACAACACATATTAGACAGATTATAAACTTCTGTCTAACTATACAACTCAATATACAAGTGATACAAACACAATATACACAGCGGAATCAATATATATCTACACGTCGAAGCCTCCTGCTCCATATCTCCTCCAGAATTCGTCAAGCTAACCTGATTCACTTGACTACTCATACATAATATGAGTACCCAAGAGTTTAATAAAACAGAAAATAAACACTCGGGTCAGACAGGGGTCTGGTGTGAGTAAACGGGTTAAAATTGCTTAACTTTAGAAAACCTTTGAAAAGAAAAGGTATCACGTAAGACTTCCCACACATAAACATGGAAAAGTTTTTACCTTACGCTAACCAAAACATTTGATAGGAAATCCAGTGATATTATAATAGTGTCTAGGGTTTTCAAGATAAAATACAGAAATAGCTGGAATGCTTACATCTCACGTTCCAACATAGTTGGGCACAAACAAAACCGTACAGGCACTTATTGGATTTTGGATTCCATACAATGGCAGGGCTACTGGGGTACCGCCCGTCACAGTACGTGGCCTAGATCAACGTACCGAGGAGCCACCCTAACTCCCCTGCAACACAAGGCCGGACCCATTCCTTACTGAATAGTTCCAAATGAGACCACCCCGTGGTTGGCGCGACCAACCACCCACACAGCCGAATAATAAGGGACTTCTAGACAGGGGTAAATCTCACTCTCAAGTGGGGGCTACCCACGAAGCCTTGGCGCACCTCCCCTGTTTTAGCCATTCCCGGTTGATGAGGCTTGAGGCTGCGATTACCTTTATAGAACACATCACTTAGAATGCTCATCGTCCGCCTGACGATGTGTTGAAAGCATTCAATCCATACAAGTTCGTTCCGGGTTCGAACGAAACCGAAGGCACTATCTCGTTGCACTCATTATTGGAATCACCCTCAGAGTCAACGACCATAGCCCTTGCACTCTGATTCACCATCTCGAATCTATAAGCACTATTCCGTCAAACTCATTACGGAATCACCCACAGAGTTATACTGACGTATAGCTCTTACACCTCGAGTCTTCACTCGCTCCACTTGGATTAACGACCTAACGTTTAATTGGAATCGATGTGGTTTTCGGAATTCCAAATATGGAAACCCGATCCCGGTCTCACCGAAACCAAACGCCATTTTAATGTCCAAGTTGTACTTAAGGGATTTAACAGTTTAAACTTATATTCAGGATGATATATAACCAGATAGATGAATAACATTATCACAACAGATAATCATATCAAACATTTATCTCATAAACAGTATATCACATAACAGATATATCCAAATCATCCAATATCATTCAATCACTCAATATCAATCAACATTCAATATCAACCAATCATCCAATATCAATCATTCATACAGAATTGATTAACTCTAAATCAATTTAATTAACCTATAATTAAATTAATTACTATCTTTAAACATTTGGATTCCCTTAATCCTACTTCATTGATTTATTACCAATCAAATTCAATTAATCATTTCTAATGATCTTCCTTAATTAATCTTCCCTGATTAATCATCTTTAATTACATTCAAGTAATTATCCTAAACCATATTCAGTAATTAACCCTTTAATTACTATCATTAATTATAATAATTAATGATCCTTTATTAATTAATTAACTATAATTAATTACAATTAAACTTTAACTAATTACAATTAATTATACATACTTAAATTAATTACTTTTATTAATCAACCTTGATTAATTTCATTAATTTAATAATCCTTATTAATTAATTAACCTTTTATTTAATTAAATAATTAACTTATAATTAATCATCTCATTAATCTTTAAACAGTAATTAACAATTTGTAATTACTTAAATTAATTAATTAACTTCTAAATTAATTAACTCTAAATCAATTATATTAATCCTTAATTGATTAATCCATTTAATTAATCTTTAATTACTTCATTAAGTAATTATTATTCAATTTAATTAACAATTAATCCTTAATTAATTACTTAATTAATTAATTACATTTTAATTAATTACCTTTAGTAATTAATCTTAAATTAATCTTATTCATTAATTAATTACATTAATTAATTAACTAAAATAAATTAAGTAATTAACTCTTAATCTTTCATAAGTAATTTCTTTAATTACTTTCATTAATAACCCTTAATTAATTTCTTAATTAATTACTTATCAAATAATTAATTCCATCATTAATTAATTCTTAATTCTTTAATTAATTAATTACTTCATAATTAATTAACTTTAAAACAATTATATTAATTAATTCCTTAATTAATTACAACAAGTGATTACCCATTAATCACTTCAACTAAATTACTTCCATAAGTAATTATCATTTCTTAATTTCATTCAATTATTAACCATTAATTACTTATTAAGTAATTACACTTAATTAATTCTTAATTAAGTGATTATTTAAAATTAAATAAATAATTAATCAATTATTTAAAATTAATTAAACAATTAATTAACTTATAATAATTTCCAAATCCTAATTTGATTAAGAGAACATAAATCTTAATTAAACTTTACTTATTAACCATCAAATTAAATATTCAAATCAAAGATAAATTAACCTTATTTATCTTGTAATGAATTAAATCAAATTTTAACATCTTAAACAAATTATCCTATTTGGTTTTCAAAATTATAATGATGATCTTATTTAAAAATAGGAAATTTAGAAAACAAATTCCTAAATTTCAATGCTTTAAAACATTTAAATTATTCTTATTTATTTCCAATATAAATTTTGAAATCTTAAGTTTGAATCATTACTTAACATTTTAAACTTAACTTGATTAAATATTTAAATTCAAAATATCCTTTTAAATTGAACTCCAAATGTAATTAACTTACTTTCAAATAAAATCACTTTAAACAAATTTAAAGTAAAATAAAATAAATACAATTTCAACTTAACTTTAAAAGTTTGATTAACATTTAATTTTAAACAACAAGTTTACACTTTACATTTTAAACTCTTTTTATAAAACTTGTTTATAGTTAAATATCTGATTTCATCGAAATTAGGTTTCAGGTTGAAAACAAACGTTACCCTTGGGCCAGACCCGAGTAAACTTCCTTAATAACTCGAGTCAAACCCGAAGAATACAACCCCTACCCAAACAAACCACAGAACGATACACGTTCATCCTTACTTCGAGTCGCCCCCAGGTCATACGCGAGTTCCCACCCGAGAAAACTCCATCTTCCCCCAAACCAACTTCCCCAGATCAATGTCGTGCACACCCACGTTCATGTGCACCTAGCACATCACCTCTGACCATGCTACGTCGCCGCAACAATTGCCGCCGATCATATAACCGCACGTGAGCACGAAACCAAACTCAGATCTTTCAATCCTCTCACGAATCGAATTTCGACCCCACTGCTCGAAACACTGAAACAACCTCGGCCTCAAAACCCAACCACCATTGACGAACTCACGACCGGAAACTCCGGTAATCCTTCCAAAGCACCACGGTAACCCCCTGCTACCATCCACCTCATTGCGATCAAACCCGATTCACAATTCTCGATACAATTGCCACGACAACCCAGGGCAGCAAACCACACTACTAAACCCTAGTTTGATTCAAATCGAACAAATCACTTATTTAAAAAATTTAATTGTATTTTTCCCCGAATCCCTAACATTCAAGCAAGCTACAGCCCAAATTTCAACGCAAATTATTGCGTAAATCATCTGCAATACACAAAAGTTCCCAAAATGTTCAAACTCGAATTTCTCTACGAATACTCAACTAAAAATTACAAATAACGTATCAAAATTCATGATTTTCTATCTTGATTACATGCATGTTATTCAATTTAAATTTAAAGATAGTTGATTTTTAACAAAAATCCTAGTTTAACAGTAAATTCCCTCTTTTATAATTATTTGTTGCTTTTAAAAATTTGAAACTATTTTTAAAATTACTACCAAACATTATCATACAGTTTTTATTCACATATCACGTTCAAATAAGGTATAGATTGGAAGATTTTACATTTTCCTTTAAGAAGAACAACCTCTGTAAAATACAGAGATGAATATACAGGTTCATCTATACTTAAGCATCCCATACCATCAATCAGTCATGTACAACAGTTCTAATGCAAACATGTATTCTATATCATAGCAAATTCTACACATGCAACATCAAATTCAACTTCAGATTTGTTAAAAACTGTTTTTAAAAGAATTTACTCACCTGATTCAAGAATGCAGAGCAGAGAACAGAACTAGCTTTATTTCTTTAATTCATAAATGCATTTGTTGAAGAAAATCCTTTGCATGCTGTTGTTTTAACTTGTTGTGCTAATCTTCAATTTGAATGCAGGTTGCAGATTTGAAATTGCAGTTGAACTGCAGATTTTTATGAGCTTCCAGCTTGATTTTCATTTGCTTCTTTTTGACATGCAGGTTGAATTGATATGAAGTTGTAGTTGAATTTTATTTGCATTTGCAGGTTTAACTTGATGAATTGCAGGTTGAACATCATTTTGAAATACAGGCTTCCACTTGCATGCTGAAGTTTTTATTTCCAGGTTTGGATTTTATTTTAAGATTTTTGAAGTAGCCATTATTTTTAGTTAAGAAGTGTAAACAAGGGAATGAAAGTGTTTTTGAGAAAATTAGTTTTCTTCTTTTATTATTTAATAAAAATATATTGCCACTTGTTCCTTATTTGAACAAATGTCATTAAATTTATTTGATTGCCTTACATGTGTTATAAGTGGTGTTAATATGTTACATTTGTATTAAGTGTTTTAATAAATTTTTATTTAGTTTAAATGTAAATATAACTTACTTTCTTATTTAAGTTTCTTAGTAAATAAATTCTTATATATGTATTTAAAACCTAAAACATTATACATATTCATTTATAACCAATTTAATTTGAGCATTTTAAGAAAATAAAAATAAAACATTGATTAATTCCTTTATAAACTACCATATTTTAAATAAACAACTATCATATATTTTGAAAACAAATGAATTAATCTTTAAGTTAACTTATGAAAATATATTAAGTTTTAAAACAAAGCTCCAGTTACAATATTCATTAAATTGTCAATAGATTAAATTTAAATTCAAAAACAATCCAAATTATAACATATACATACATATATATTACAATTTGAAAATTCATTCATTTATTTTAAAACAAAGATATCCTATTCACAATATATATCAAACATGTATATTATAGACAGAATAAAATTTCATTAGCTTTGGAAAAACAATTCTTATCAATTTTATTGCCAGATTATAAATTCATTATCCTTTAAAAAAATTAAATTACCAATTTTAAATTAAAATTACAAAGAAAATTATCAAACCAGTTAAATTATTTACACAGATTATTAAATTCTTATTGCCCAAAATTCCGGGTCGTTACACTTATGAAGTCGATATCAGGAAACCAGCTTCTCCAGGTAACTTCACTGTTAATCTCGCTACTGTCAATTCTGCTCAAGCGGGTTACTCATTTATTTCGCATGAGTTTCATGAGCTCCTTGGCTATTTCCTCAACCTTGATGAGCTTTCATCTCCTCTCTTTACTGACTTCATTGGTGAACCTTCATCTCCTCTCTTTACTGACTTTAACCTCTTTTCTTCTGTAGAAAAAGTACCAAGCACTGCTCAAACTTCTACTCCTCCGGTTATCCATCCTTCATCTCTTCAAGCGGCGCCTCCTTCTGCCTCGCAACCTGGATCACAGGAGGAACAAATAGAGGCTCTTCACGGCTTGGATGACCCCATCGCTTCGCAAGAGCAGAAAGATGAGAGACCTGAGGGAGGTGACATATCCCCGGAACGGACTCCTTCTGACGACATTGTTCTATCGAAACTTGTCACTCCGGGGAGTGAGTCTTCCTCACAAAGGAGAGAGAAGCGTGGGACATCAAAGAGGAGGGGGAAGAAAATCACCGCCACTGAAGAGGAGCCGGAAGTTGAACCGGTTACACCTGCCTCTCCTACTTCCCTTATACCCACTGGCCGACCTGAAAAGCTGGTTATTCGGCCGAGTAAAGGGTCCAAAGGAGGGAAGAAGAAGTGAAGATTTTAGCTTTTTGCCTTTTGTATGAACTGGCTGAGAGTTGTGCGGGTACCGGCCCCCGCTTTTATTTTGAAACCTGTATCTGCATTATAGTTGAATAAAATGATTCTTCGTTTGTACAAACTTCTGTTTGAATTTGAGAATGCATTTACTATTTATTTTTGCACAAGTTTGTTTATATAGTATTGCAGCGGGCTTATGGTATGTTGCTTGAGTATTACTTTACTGATGCAGCTATACTACTATACCATGTTGCCCCCATACCTTAAGCTTGTTGCAATATTTTATACTTCGAGGGGACTTGCACTCTTATTTGTTAAAGAATAATTATTTTATTCTTTAAGGAAATTTTTTATTGAGTACAACTCCCTTCGTATAAGTTTTTATGCTTTGTCGTTCGAAGAAATCACTTTTCTCTTTTGCTTATGTGCACATTTTACCAAGTGAATTCCTCTATGTGGTAAAGCGGACCTCTGAAGGGTACTTTAACTTCTTTTCTTTTTATGATCATTTTCCATTCGAAAGTTAAAGTACGCTTTTGATGAGGATTTTTTTTTTACAAAATTGTACCTCTGAGGAGGGATTTTTCACGTTTCAACACTTGGAAGTTTTATTTCAATCTCGGTAAAACGTGTACCCCCAAAGAGTTGTGCCTTCGAAGAAAGCCTTTTCACGTTTCAACACTTGGAAGTTTTATTTCAATCTCGGTGAAACGTGTGCTTCCAAAGAGGTCTTTTTTCTTGATTGTGTCCCCGGGAGGGGGTCGTACCTCTAAGGAGGGATTTTTTACGTTTCAACACTTGGAAGTTTTATTTCAATCTCGGTAAAACGTGTACCCCCAAAGAGTTGTGCCTTCGAAGAAAGCCTTTTCACGTTTCAACACTTGGAAGTTTTATTTCAATCTCGGTGAAACGTGTGCTTCCAAAGAGGTCTTTTTTCTTGATTGTGTCCCCGGGAGGGGGTCGTACCTCTAAGGAGGGATTTTTTACGTTTCAACACTTGGAAGTTTTATTTCAATCTCGGTAAAACGTGTACCCCCAAAGAGTTGTGCCTTCGAAGAAAGCCTTTTCACGTTTCAACACTTGGAAGTTTTATTTCAATCTTGGTGAAACGTGGGCTTTCAGGAAGGTCTTTGTTTTTGCATTTCAACTTTGGTGAAGTGAAGTTCCGAAGAGCGGTTGTTACACTTCAACTCTTGGTGAAATGTGCCTCTGAAGAGGGCTTTCATTTTGTTTACATTTCAACTCTGGTGAAGTGAAATTCCGAAGAGCGGTCACAACACTTCAACTCCTGGTGAAATGGGCCTCCGAAGAGGGCTTTTATTTTGTTTGCATTTCAACTCTGGTGAAGTGAAATCCCGAAGAGCGGTTATAACACTTCAACTCCTGGTGAAATGTGCCTCAGAGAGGGTTTTCATCGCCTGGAAGTTACTCTCTCATGGTTGGAGGGTCATGACTCCTCCAATCTTTTTTGTTGAGTAGAGAACTTTCTTTTTTGTGGCGTATGACCCATTTAGAGGTCTTTTATCCTCCGAAGAGTTGCGCTTCCGAAGAGGACTTGTGCCGCTGATGGTAGCTTTGGTTGTTCCTCTGTTCACTTGCTTATGCCTTTTCAGCGATCCTCTTTTTTTTTTTTTTTTCTTTTCAAGTTTTCATTCCCCTTTTTCTCACAAGTGGCTTGTTTAATCCAAGGAAGTGTACTTCATTGCCGGGCAAGTTCGTGAGAACAGGCACTAGCTTCCTAATTGGATGTTTGTTTGTTCAAACAATCTCAATTTATCAGCAAGGGCTCGTTTCTATCGAAATCATTAGCCGTTCAATTGAAGTATTTCCTATCTAGGATTTGAATTCGGGGTCTTTGTGACTTGAAATTTGTTTGTTGAATGATGGTGAGAATCGCTCGGTCTTATTATGCGCAAGCTTTATTTCCATTGTCTGCAAAAATTTAAATCGACATTTCAGCAATACATTTTACGTATTTTTATATCGAAAACAAAGCAAACATATAATGATAATAAGGAACACAAGATTTATAGTGGTTCGGCCATGAAATTGGGCCTACATCCACTTTATATTCTTTCATTATTTACTTGCATCAGTTTCACAACTGCTTTCAATTACAAGAATCATACATTCATAATTCTTTTTACAATGTTTCAACAAAATTTTCAAGTAAAATATGGACGCAAATGGTTGCTATTCCATGCCCTTGGAATTTGATCTCCATCAACAGTGGTGAGCTTGAATGTGCCGTCAAGAAGTTTCTGACCTATTACATACGGTCCTTCCCAATTTGGCCCGAACACACCTGTCGCAGTCATAATTCTTTTCAGGACTAGATCTCCAATTTCAAAGCTGCGTTGACGAACTTTGGAATTGAAATGTCTGGCTATCCTTTGCTGATGAGCTGCAACTTTGAGGTTAGCTTCATCTCTTTTTTCATCAAGGAGATCCAGCGCTTCCAGTTGTAGCTTTTCATTTTGTGCTTGATTGAAATGGATTCTTCTGTGTGAAGGGACCTCTGTTTCAACCGGGATCATTGCTTCCGATCCGTATGCTAACGAAAAAGGAGTATGCCCAGTTGCAGTTTTGTGAGTAGTTCTGTATGCCCATAGTGCAAGTGGTAGTTTATCGACCCAACCACCTTTTGCTCTTTCGAGTTGCTTTTTGATGGTTGATTTGATGATCTTGTTCACTGCTTCCACTTGCCCGTTTGCCTGCGGATGAGCTACTGCCGAAAAGCTTTTCTGGATTTTGAATCGTTTGCAAAAATCCTGGAATTCCTCACTTTCAAACTGAGTACCATTGTCTGTGATTATTTTCTGAGGCACACCGTATCTGCAAATGATATTCTTGGTCACAAAGCTTATCATTTTCTTAGAAGTGATAGTAGCCAATGGTTCAGCTTCAACCCACTTAGTAAAATAATCAACTGCAACAATAGCGTATTTAATCCCTGATTTAGCAGTTGGTAGCGGCCCAATGAGATCCATTCCCCAAATTGCAAATGGCCATGGACTGACCATCTGTGTGAGTTCGGTAGAAGGTGCTCTAGGAATTTTGGCATATCTTTGGCATTTGTCACATTTTCGGGAGTAATCTGCAGCATCCCGATTAATTTCTGGCCAAAAATATCCGTATCGGAGAATTTTCTTTGCTAGTGTTTGACCACCTGAATGATCACCGCATTCTCCTCCATGCACTTCAGCTAGGATTGTTTTGGACTCTTCCCGGGATACACATCGAAGCAATGGCATTGAGAATCCCCGTCTGTACAATCGGCCATCCTGAATTACATAGCGAGAGGCCTTCCTTAGAAGCTTTCGTCTTTCTATCGAGTTTTCTGGCAGAGAACCCCTGAGTAGGTAATCCAGTATTGGAGTCATCCATGACTCTTGTTCTTGAGATGCATTCATAATCCAGTCTATATCCATCTCGTCTATACTTGGCGCTGAAAGGACTTCTACAGGGACCAATCCCAATAGTTGAGCTTCACCAGAACTTGAATACTTTGCTAGGGAATCTGCCTTCATATTCTCTTCACGAGGAATGTGGCTTATTGAATAGTGATCGAGTTCATATAGGAGTTCCCAAGCCTTTGACAAGTAGGAAGGCAGGTTTCCACCTTTTGCTTGAAATTCCTTCTTGACTTGGCATACGATAAGCTGAGAATCACTGAAAATTTGTAATGCTCGAATGTTTAGCTCTTTAGCGATTTTCAGACCTGCAATAAGAGCTTCATATTCCGCTTCATTGTTTGTTGAAGGAAATTCCAGTCTTAGTGCATAACATAATGATCGACCTTCAGGAGTTTCAAGTACCACTCCGGCTCCAGAACAGTAGTCATTTCTTGCGCCATCAACATACATCTTCCACTGGATTGGAGAATCATTGATCGCTTTTTCCTCACCATTATCTTTCTCTGTGAATTCTGCAATGAAATCAGCTAAAGCTTGTCCGTTGATTGCTTTTCGGGGGTGATAGGTGATGTCATATTGACTAAGTTCAATGTTCCATTTTAGAAGACGACCCGAAGTTTCAGGGCGAAATAGGACTTGCTTCAGAGGTTGATCAGTGAGTACTTTGATAGGATGAGCTTGGAAATATTGCCTCAGTTTCCTCGATGCAACTAGTAGGCAATAGGCGAGTTTTTCCAACTTGGAGTAATTCAGCTCTGCCCCTGTGAGTCTTTTGCTGATATAGTAAACTGAATGTTGAATCCTTTTGTCTTCCCGTATCAGCGCTGCACTTAGAGCATGAGATGATACTGCCAAGTATATAAGAAGATCCTCACCATTGCCTGGCCTAGAAAGTATCGGAGGCGTTTCCATATGACGGATCAACTCTTCAAAGGCTTTTTGGCATTCGGGAGTCCATTCAAAGTTCTTCTTTCCTTTTTTCAGGGCATCGAAGAATGGGATGCATTTATCAGTAGCTTTGGAAATGAACCGACTCAAAGCGGCGACCTTTCCGTTGAGACTTTGCAATTCCTTCTTCGTTCTAGGAGCTTTAACTTCTTTTAAGGCGGTAATTTGAGCTGGACTGGCCTCAATGCCCCTAGCACTGACGATAAAACCTAAGAACTTTCCGGATTCGACCCCAAATGTACATTTCAGAGGGTTAAGTTTCATTCTGTATTTCCGGAGGACTGCGAACATTTCTGCTAAGTGTTCAATGTGATCCACTGCTTTCCTGGACTTCACTAACATGTCGTCGACGTAGACTTCCATAGTTTTGCCCAATTGCGGTTTGAACATAGCATTAACAAGTCTTTGGTAGGTTGCCCCTGCGTTTTTCAATCCGAAGGGCATAACTCTGTAGCAATAAAGTCCAACATCTGTGATAAAGCTTGTATCCTCCTGATCCGGCTCATGCATCATGATTTGGTTATAACCGGAGTAGGCATCCATGAAGGATAACAATTCATGTCCCGCAGTTCCGTCTACCAGTTGATCGATCCTGGGTAATAGGAAGCAATCTTTGGGGCAAGCCTTGTTTAGATCAGAAAAATCGATGCACACTCTCCATTTTCCATTAGCTTTCTTGACCAACACAGGATTTGAAACCCAATTCGGATATGTAGATTCTTTGATGAAGTTATTTTCCATGAGTCGATCAACTTCTTCTTTTAATGCTGCTGACCTTTCTGGACCTTGGGTTCTTCTTTTCTGTTTAACTGGCGTAAACTTTGGGTCAATATTCAGAGCGTGTACTGCAACTTCTGGGGATATCCCACACATATCGGCATGAGTCCAAGCAAAGACATCCAGATTTGCTTTCAGGAAAGATATCAAGACATTCTGAATTGACACATTAAGCTGTGAACCCACATTCAACACCTTATTTGGGTCCTTCGGGTCAACATGTACCGGAATTGTCGTTTCCACCGGTACTACTCTATTCTCCCCTGTACTGGCTTTTCTGGGATCCATTTCTTTCCGTGCCCCGCTGTGCTCGCCAGTGCAGGGTCCGCTCTGTAATTGCTACAAAGCTGGTTCCTTGATGCGGACTGGAGTTGCCGCATCCTTTCCCATTTCCCTTTTTCTTGACTCTCGCAGCTCTGTCCAATAGCATTCTCGCGCAGCATTTTGATCCCCTTTTATAACTCCTACTCCATTGTCAGTAGGAAATTTAATAGTGAGGCACCACGGGGCTAGGATAGCTTTGAATGCTGCGAGTGTTGGACGGCCAAGAAAAGCATTATAAGCAGAATATTCGTCGACGATCACAAAGGTTTGCTTTCGGACCACTTTCCTTTCTCCTTCCCCAAGTTCTACAAACAGATCGATGGTTCCTACTGGTTGCTTTGGCTCCCCAGTGAAGCCAACGATTTTCTGTGATGAGGCTTGCACATCGATCATAGGGATTTTCATCTGGTCAAATGTCTTCTTGAAGAGAATATTACATGATGCTCCGCAGTCAATGAGGACTCTTCTGACAATGGCTGGTCCAATACCAGCCGAGATGACCAAGGGATCTAAAGTAGGAGCTTCAATACCTGTGGAATCTCTGGATCTGAAAATAATATCATCACTGAAAGTTTTCTGTTGTTTAAGGGGCGTAGTGTCTTCTAGAACAAAGACGTCTTCTTCGGCTGGAGCATATTTCAAAGCCCTGGAATATCTCTCCATCTCACCCCAACTTTTGCCAGCTGGGTGAGGTCCTCCTGAAACGACATTGATAACGGGCCTTCCAGATTCATGCCCCGTAGCTTTCTCTCCTGCCCCAGGCTGATGAACAGGAGCCCGCTGCCCCTGACTCGACGATGCAGGATTGTTGCTATTCTTTTTCACGAATTGCTGCAACTTGTTTTCTCTTAGCAACTCTTCAATCAGATTTTTCAGCTGGCGGCATTCATCAGTTTCATGACCTGGTTGATTGTGGAAGCGGCAGAATTTCCCACTTTGTATGGCTTTTCTCCCAGTTCTCAAAGGGATAGGTTTAGGGAAATCGACGGAATCTTTAGTGGCCAGGTAGATGTGCTCCGGTGTATGTGATAATGGAGTATATTCTGATGGCTTGAAGGATCGGGGCTTCTTCAGATTACCCTGTTTCTTCCCATTACTATTCTCCCTTTTTTGCCCCACCGATTCATTCTTGCGTGGAGCGACAGTGTTGTCTTCTGCTTTTTCCACCACTGTCTTTACTGGTAAAGGACGGCTTTCCAAGCGAATGAATTCATCTGCTTTTTTGTAGAACTTTTCGAGAGAGGTTGGCTCCTTCATATTTAACCATTTCCCAAATTCGCTTGACTTATCGATAGCCCTCATTAGATAAGTCAATATCATTCGTGGTTCAGCATTGTCCACCTCAGCCAGTGCTATATTGAAGCGGTTCAAGAAGGATCTGATAGACTCACCAGGATTCTGCTCTAAACTCGATAGTGACATAATATCCTTGGCCTTCGAAGCATATAGTCTAAACTGCTCCTTGAATTTTCTGGTCAAGTCTGAAAACTGATCGATAGATCGGACTGGTAACTTGGTGAACCACAGTAAAGCCACGCCTTCCAGGTATACGGGGAAATATCGGCACTTTATTTCGTCGGAGGCCCTGGCACCTGTCATGTGCCAGTCATATTTATACAGGAACTCATTCGGATCACTTGTCCCTTTGTAAGCTGGAATAGTCGGAGGGACAAACTTCCTTGGAAATTCCGCCTTCAAGATTTTTTCAGTAAACGGAGTTTTACTTGGGGCGAAACCCCATTCCTTCTCATCTTCAACTCTTTGCATACTTTCTTTCATGATCTGCCGGACCATTCCAGAAAGATATTCCTCATCATGCCGAGTTCTAGATCCACCGGCGTCAGGTACTGCCTGCTCAAAGGGACTAGTAGGCCTTTCAGGAGCATTCCTTTCATTAACATCATGAATGTTGCCAGCATAGTTCCTTTCATTACCAGCCGGTTGATTGTTTGCCCCAAGTAAGTCGTTCAACTTATTCAGAATCAGAGCATTCTGGGCACTTTGAGCCTCTAGTTGTGCATTTTGGGCGTTTATCTGCTGGTTTAGCCCTAGAATCACAGCATCCAATTCCGCTTTTGTGACTCCAACAGACGGAGTGGGTAGATTAGGCACAGGGGAAGCGGAGGTTCCCTCTTGAATGTTCCCAGATCTGATAGATCTACTTTTCCTTCCAGGAGCCATAATCTCAGATATACTTCTGGTTTTTAAGGAAATTCTTTCTTCAAATCTCTGTGAAGCAATGATGAGAGTTCTCCTGAGTTCAATTCTCAGTGAAAGCACCAAAAATGTTAACGCTAACACCCCGGTGTGTGAAGTGTAGTTATGAAAGCACCACCCGATAGATCGGGAAAGAATTATAAGCAGGTAATAACGGAAAAGCAGTAAACAACAGCAATTTTATAGTGGTTCGGCTTATGGGTATAGCCTACGTCCACTTTAAGTACTTTTATTGATGATCACGCTACAAGTTGATACAAATCTTCTCGAAGTACAATACACTTTGAATTACAAAAGACTTAAAACAAGTAGCTCAAACTTCGATGTTGACAATAATCTTCAAATCCATGGTGGATGTAGATGATTTCTTCATGAAGTTCTTTTAGACGTTCTTTGAATCTCAAAAGCTTTAAGTGTTGAAGTAGTCTAGAATTCGGCAGAGTAATGGCGCTTGAAATTCATCCAACCGAAAAAAGTCCTTTTAACGTTGGAGGTGGCTACGTATTTATAGGCAGGCCTGGACATGAATTCTGCGTACAAGTCATGAGTCGCAACCGACTCAAGCTGAGTCGTCCCCGAGTCAAGTTAGGTCGTGGCCGAGTCAGGTTGAGTCGTGACCGACTCATCTGTAAACCGAGTCTTGAGTCGCTGGCGAGTCAACCCTTACTAGGACATGCATTGTTGTAACAGAATACGACTCAGTGGCTTTGAGTCGCGGACGAGTCATCCTGGGTTATGAGTCGTCAATCATCTTGAGTCGTTTCTTATGATGAGTCGTGGATCTGTTGAGTCGCTGAGGCAATCCCTTTCAATGAGTCGTTAATGCTTTAACCCGTTAGGCTCCTTAAGTCGTGAGTCGATAGTCTTGATGAGTCGGCAACTTACTGAGTCGGCTTTCTTTATGAACCGTTAACCCTTTGAGCTGTCAGCTGACTGAGTCGCTATCAAATGAGTCGGTACCTTCCTTAAGTAGATGAGTCGGTAATCTACTGAGTCGCTGCCAGCTTTGAGTCGTTGGTCTATTGAGTTGCTTATCTCTATGAGTCGTGAGTCCTTCTTGAGTAGGTGAGTCGCTATCAGTTGAGTCGGTGCTTTCCTAGGCCGTTCAACCGTAGCCATTGTTAGGTCGCAACATGTTTTAGGTCGTAGGTCGTTCATTTCCTTAAGTCGTGCCATCCTTAACTCGTAAAAGCCTTAAATCGTGGAGGCCTTAAGTCGGAGACTGCTTAACTCGTAAGTCCTTCTGGAACTGTTTGCTGCCTTAAGTCGTAGGTCGTAAGCTTCCTGAGTCATAGTTCTTAGGTTGTGGGCTCCTCAACTCATAGATCTTATCTTGTGGGCTCTTTAACTCGTTGGTGAAACGGGATTAACATAGGGATTTCGCTGATTTTAGGCCTTTGAATTAAGCTTGAACACTTGAGCAAACCAATCCGTATAAACTTTTATGAACAATCAAAACCAATCCAGTCTTAATGTACTTGAACGTATGATTATAACAGATAACAGGACTTACATATCCAACTTTGAATTTGAAATGGAACGACTAAGTTTCTGGGACTTGAATATGGACTGCAACTTAGCATATGGACTTCAATAATGAACTTTAAATTTTAACATGCATATGGTCCATCGCAAAGCTTACACAACTGATAAATTTAAATGCCAGTTGAGACGGTCAGCAATGACGGTTACTCTGATCGGAATCCAAAGACTGTTCACTATTTTTGCTTTTAATTTTGAATTGTTTATCTCCACACTACATGACACTGCACCACACTATCTTACACTTAGCATGAGGGGATAGGTTAATTTTTCTAGTATTGATTATATGCTAAGTTTAGTTGTTATGGGGTCTAAACGCTCAGAGTGTTTGGCCGCAATGTCTTCTAGACAACCTTTACAGCACAACAATCTTGGTGCCAAATCGAGTTCTGCGACTGCACCTAGTAGATTTCTCTCTAACACCATCTGAGAAACCAAAGAGTTTCGGTCCGTCAGTTGACCTTTTCTTTGATGTTCCCATCCTTCTGGTGGAAGAGATAGATCATGCCCTTGATACCATAAAGAGCGCTATAGATGTCCCGAAGGATTCCCTAGCAACCAAAATTGGTGAGGCTACTCTTCATAAGCTTTGCTCTAAACATGGAATAATGTTTGGAAATGTTCTAGTCCCTTCAGGGAATGACAAGGCCACTTGCCCCCGGAGGGGCATACGACATGCAATAAATTTATGTGTTGGACCGAATATGTGCTGCCTTTTAATTCAAATACCTAAGAGATGCTAAATTTTATAGGAATAGCTCCAGCCTAGCTGTATTTGAACAGCTGCGCTTTCCTTCATGGCACTTTCTTGCTATTTATGGATGTCCTGTTCCGTCCACAATCTTTTGAAGACATCCGGTTCATCTACAATTTTAAGCGATGGACGAGAAGTCTTTCTTATACATTCCTTGAGCCCACACCCACTTTCAAGTTCTCACTAGTGCTTGGAATAAAATCGGTGTCTTTAAGCATGAATGGCTCCACGTTCGTTGTCCGCTCTGCTTCATAAGGCAATGGTTGGAAGAACGTAACTGTTGCCTTCACTTATTTTCAAATTCTTAAGTCCAAGTCGTATCTTGAACTAACAAGTAATTTGAAAATTTACATGTGTCCATTCATGACCTGAAGGCGATAATTATTCAAGGGCGTTCTCTGCAATCCGTGCTACCACAGCCGAGGATAAGGACTTTAGATCACTCGTAACTGATGAGTGGTTATCTCTTTCCAAATTGTTATAGGAAGGTCACAGCATCAGACTTCCAGGAAGCATTACACCACGAAGGAATGTTGAGGAAAAAGAAGGCGGCACTAATAGTCTTGTCATGCCCTCAGTCGAGGAGGCTCAAGGTGATGTCAAAGAAGGTGAAATTAGAGGTGATGACGCCGATGAGCCCGGTAATGATGATTTAGGTTCAGGCAACGCTCTTGTGGTCGAATCATCATACGGCATGCAATCTCATGCACCGACAAGAAAAAGAAAAAAGCTTGTGTACAAACTCTATAGGAGACAGACTGCTAAGAATATCAAGTTCACCATCATCTCTATTGAAGAAGAATCTTCCTCTCAGCCTTTAGGAAGTTCGATGGAAGAATTCTCAAGTCTACCGATTCTAGACGATATCGAGACTTTGGACTTTCCCAACAATAGTGTCAGGAGGCTTAATTCTCCCACCCGGATTGGTGATGACATTCCTCCCACTACCAAAAGAAAACCATACCTATGAGCAAGCTATGGTAACTAGTCCATTGGGGGATACTTGGACACTCAAAATAATGCGTACTTTACTACACGATTTTTGTCTATCTTTTATTTGATTGTCACTTATTCGCTTTTGTTTGGTTTACAGGTGCCATATCTCATTCTCATGCCTTTGATTGCTTGAGCGGCTCCTCAACACATTATGGATCCAATCGTAGTTCATACTCGGGCAGGTCTTGAGAAAGGAGTGATAGCCGAGAAAGATGACATCACTCATGGGATTCTTCATCCTCTAAGCATAAGTCAAAATCTCAATCATCTCATTGCCAAGAAGTTCGGTTTAATCTTCTTGTATATAGCGAAGGTCAAACCTCTTCTCATGTTCCCCCAACTGTGGTGCCACCCGAACATCATTTGGGTTCATCTGAGCCTCTTCAGCCTCATGACCGCTGGTCGAACAAACGTCCTATTATTACATCTGAGCCTGCCTTAACACTATGTTCCTGAAGCCTCTACAGCTGAATGGTTAGTCAAACTTAAGGTCAAATTTCCAAAAATCTTCTTTGATGGACTAAAGTTTATTACTTCTATCCATACAATTCTAAGGAGTTCTAAAGTGAGTTCACTTGCATGTGTCGACGATGTTTTTGTGCAGCATAAGATACTCCAAAACTTAGCCGAGAAAATTTCTAAGGTGTCTGTTGAAAGGCAACATGAAATCGATCACCTTAAGCTGGAGGCGATCCATGATAAAGACATAATCAAACACCAAGATGATGAGATTACGGAGTTGACCACGAAGTTAGTTGCGGCAAAGAAGAGTGCTAAAGGAACGTCCAAAACGGTTAATCAATTGGAAATGGCTCACAAAAAGGAGCTAGATGCTGCCCTTAGACACAGTTGTGTGCTTGCTCTAGAGGACATACCGCAAAATGAGAAAGACACCCTAAGTCGCCACATTGAGGAACTTGAAGAGCGTCTTAAGAAAGAGAAGAAAGAAAAACTTGAGGCCCAAGAGGAGTCTTAAAAATATTGTGAAGAGGACGTCGACACCTAGGAGCTGAAAATTAAACTTGATGAGTAGCATGCTCAAATCGAAGCTCTCAAGAAAGAGGTAAGGGACACCGACCATAATGAAGTTAGAGGGCAAATTGAGTCCCAGATAGAGGATGCTAAGAGGCTGGCCGGAATGAGATTAAGGACACGTTTGATCATTAATTGTTGAATAGATAGCCAAGGTCCTTATCTACCATAACTTAAACTTTCTGCGAGATGGTTACCTCGAATCACTTGGCAAGGCTTGGGACTATATTGTTGATATGAAGAAGAGGACCCTTGGTGAAGCCGATTTTGATGAGGGGAAACTAATGCGAGAAATTCTACGTAGGTTCAAACCGTTAGATCTCACTACTGCAAGGCTGAGATACTTTATATTTTGGCACCTTTTGGCAAAGGAAAAGACGTCACTAAAACTTCAATATCTGTCCCTAAAGATTCCTCCTTACTTCTACCAGTCGCCACATCGGTTTCTCTTGACCCAGGACAAGACCCAAGCTATGATTCGAATAGACCATAAATCAACGGTGTTAAGTACTATTCAGGAATGGAGCACTCTGGCAACAACCAAATGTCGAACGGACGCAAGTATCCTTCTCTATTCTCCATTACTCAAGAAGTTTCATTCCTCATGCCCAATAGTTCTAGGCTTATTTGGTTGTTCCCTTGAATTAGCAGGTCTTCCACCTCCCAGTCAAACTCCGAGAAGTGATGTCGCTGTGGAGCAACAACCGAAACTTGCTAAAATTCTAGCAGCTATTGACATTGTAGGGCTTGAGACTCAAGTTATTGAGTTTTTGTTAGTGAAAGGGCCGACGATTAGCCATTGTAAGATGAATCTAATAACGTTATGATCACGGTTGCCTCCGAACATACCGATGAGCTAATCTTGAAGAAAAAGGCTAAAATTCAACCTGTTGTTGTAGACATCGATGGTCCAACCTTATCCCTCTTCAAGTCATTCCACCTGGCGAGTCAGTTTTCGAAGGACTCCCTCCAACATCTGAAAGCTCTCCTGCCAAAGGTGGTAAAGGCAACAGTAAGGGATCGAAGAGTGGAACAAGCGGAGGCTCGAGTAGGTCCACTCCCAAGAAAGTCAAAAGGGAGAAGAAGCAAAAGATATAGTTTTCATGTCGGCTTAGTTCATACATATAACTTAGTTAACTATTTTTAATTTTGGTAGCCATGTTTGTATGGGTAAGGCCCTCGTTTTTGGTTGAACTTGTACTACGACCTCCAAGTTGAATATGTAAATAAAAGTTCTTTGTTTTCTGTTGAACTCTTATATGAATTTTGTTTGAGTAAAGGAGCTATTACTTTCCCATTCGATGTACTTGTAACTCGTTGCTCGTTGATTTGGATAATCATTAGTTAATTTTACTGAAGGCCCTCATGTGGTCGTGGCCTCAAGTCGTACCAAACACTTGGCTCGAACCCTAGTGCTATGCTATTAAATTCAGTGGCTTAAGTGATTATACTCTGGCCCCCAGTCCTGAGTTAGAGGATTTAGATAGTGGATGGTCAATTCCATCCTTAGCGAATTTATACTCCTCTTGTCGATTAGGTCGGAGTTTATGAAATAGCGAGTGGTCGAGCCGCACTCATCTATTTGTTTATACTCATATCCGCACTTTTGGGATAAGAGTTTATTGGCGAGCGGTTGATTCGCACTCAATTTGTGTTTATACTATAGCCTACACTTTGGGGACTTCGAGTTATTTTGAAAAATAATCAAACCATACTTTCCTTAATTGACTGATTTGCCTATAAGCCCGAGCTGTAACTTGGAGAGTGATCGGTCATGTTATGATCGCTTTTTGATTCATGCCTGTCCCATCACTAAGTGGGATTAATTTGATTATCGGATGGTTAAGTCACATCCATTTCCTGTTAGGTACTCCGCCTATCGGGTCGAAGCAAGAATCATCGAATGAACGGTTGGACCATGTCCATTTTATTTAGTCCAATCCTAAACTTGTGTAATCGGCTGGCTCCAAACTCTGGGAACCTGCTCGGACATGTCAATATTAGTTATTCGAGTATCATAACTAATAT
Source organism: Allium cepa (assembly GCA_030765085.1). NCBI lineage: Eukaryota > Viridiplantae > Streptophyta > Magnoliopsida > Asparagales > Amaryllidaceae > Allium > Allium cepa. The sequence continues at coordinate 519,484,057 of CM060941.1, forward strand.
GCAATGCTGTAGCAATCACAGGTATGAAGGAAGTCTCAAATTTGATTTTCCAAATGGAAATAAATGACATAATTTGTCTTATTACATATCCAGAAAACCAAATGCTAAGGAAAATTTGAAAATTAATACAACTAAATGAAAAAGGATAAACTAAGTGAAATAGCATTGTAAATGCTCGTTATTCTAGGCCGTTAGGAGGGTGACACCATCAATAGTTGCTAGCTTGATAATTCCATCTCTAAGCCTATGTTCAGTGACATATGGTCCTTTCCAGGTAAGATTCATGTGTGATGGGATAGGAAAAATCCGTTTTAAGATGGGATCGTCGATTCCTAGGTCGGACTTTAGTGTAGTAGTATCGGGCGGCTCGGTGTCGATTGCAGCTGCCCTTAAATCAGCTTCTTCGTGCCTCTCATATACCAATTTGAGAGATTCTGAGAGGATATGTATATTTTTACTAGGGTCGTAGTAGGTCACTCGATGAGAGGGGGTTGTCAGTTAAACAGGATTGACCTGTTTAGAACCGTATGCAAGGGCAAATGGAGTATGGCCAGTCTTTGACTTATGTGTCGTTCGTAAGCCTATAATGTTGTTGGGACTTCATCCACCCACTTGCCTCTAGCCTTTTCCAAGCATTTCTTCAGAATAGACTTTACGATTTTTTTTGCAGCTTCAACCTATCCATTTGCTTGAGGGTGAGCAACAGCCGCAAATCTCTTTTCTTAAAGTCTTTGAATTCAGCGCTGTTGAATTGGGTTCCACTGTAAACCCATAATTTTATTGGGAGTTCATCCATCCGCTTGCATCTGGCCCTTTCCAAACGTTTCCTCAGAATGGACTTTATGATCTTGTTTACAGCTTAAACCTGTCGATTTTCTTGAGGGTGAGCAACTGCCACAAATCTCTTTTCAATGTGATGCCGACGATAGAAGTTTTGAATTCAGCATTGTCGAATTGGGTTCCATTATCCGTTACAATGGTTTTTGGAAGGCCAAAATGACAAAAGATGTTCCAAACACTGAAGTTGATTGCTTTCTTCATCATGATCATAGTTAAAGTTTCTGGTTCAGCCCATTTAGTGAAGCGATCAGCTGCTATGATGGCATACTTCGCACCACCTTTAAAAATCAGTAAGGAAAAGATAATATCTATGCCCCATGTGGCAAACGGCCATGGACTAACCATTTTTGTAATTTCTGTCAGTAGAGCTTGCGGAACATTTGAATATATATCTAGCACTTACCGCATTTCTTAGCATAATCATTTGCACCACGGTTGATAGTTGGCCACTAATATCCATAACGGAGTATTTTCTTTGTTAAAGTTTTCCTCCCAATGTGATCGCCACATTCCCCTTCATGAACTTTTCTTAGGACTCATTTTATTTCATCATGGGCGATACACCGGAATAGTGGAAGAGAAAAGCCCTTTCTATACATGACTCCCTCCTGAATGATATATGGTGAAGCTTTTCGGAGGATTTACCATCTTTTATTCCTCCATTCAGGAATGCCTCCCTGTTGTAAATGATCATTAATCAGAGTCATCCACGACTCCTTCTTAGGATCTGTCTCTTGTACCCAGTCGATTTCCATTTGGTTTACGCTTGGAGCATCTGGTACTTCAACTAGAACCAAGCCCAATTGTTGTGCATCCTCGTGTTAACAAACTTTGCCGATGAATCATCTTCTTTGATTCGATCCGGGGAATATGCATGATGTAATAATACTTGAAGTAAGTCAGTAGCTCTTGGACTTGAATAAGTTATGGAGCGAGTCATTGTCCTTTAGCCTTATAATCTCCCCTGAATTGGTATACCACCAACTGAGAATTGCAAAAGATTTCAATAAGTTTTATTCCCAGTTCTATGACATGTTTGAATCCATCAATCAGAGCTTTACGTTCGGCTTTGTTATTCGTTGCAGGGAAGTCAAGCTTCAAAGCATAGTAAATTGATCGATCCTCCGGAGATGCTAGTACAACTCCAACTCTAGAACAACGATCGTTAGAGGCTCCATCCATTACATTTTCCATCAGATGGCATTGGCTTCGCTGCACTCTAGGAGATCATCCTATGTAGTGAACTCGGCTATAAAGTTCGCCAGTTTCAGTCCCTAGATGGATTTTCGAGGGAGATAGGTAATGTCAAATTATCTCAGCTCAATGTTCCACTTAAGTAAACTGCCATATGTCTCAGGTCGCTGTAGGACCTGCCATAATGGTTGATTAGTGTAAACATTGATGGGTTGAGCCCGAAAATAAGAGCGGAGCTTTCATTAAGCAATCAACTAGTAGCATGCAAATTTTTCTATATTAAAATAGTTCCTTTCAGCTCTTGTTAATCGCTTGCTAACATAATAGGCTGGTCTTTAGATTCGATTCTCCTCGTGAAGCAATGCGACACTTATAGCATGTATTGACACGGCCAAGTATATATACAAATCTTTATGATCCACCAACTTTGACAAGATGATAGATCTCTTTAAGTGGTTCAATAGAGCTTAGAATGCATCTTCACTCATGTGTCCATTCAAAATTCATTTTCCCTCTTCTAATCAAATTGAACAAAGGAATGCATATATTGGTGGCTTTGGAAATGAATCGACTTTTGGCGGCAACCTTCCCATTTAGGGTCTGCACTTTATTGATAGTCTTTGGCACATAGATGTTGCGAATTGCTCGAATCTTCTCAAGATTGACTTCAATTCCACGAGCATTGACAATGTAACCCAAGAATTTTCTTGATGTAACGCCAAAAGAATATTTTAAAGGATGATCTTTATTTTGTAGTATCAGAGGATATCGAACATTTCTGCTAAGTCTTTAATATGGTCGCTTGATCGTCGTGACTTCATGAGCAAATCATCTACATATATCTCCATAATATTTCCAATATGATCTTAAAACTTTCGTTTAAATAGGCATTAATAGGTCGCTCCAGCATTCTTTAACCCGAAAGGCATTACCATATAGCAGTACAAGCCAACATCTATATTAAACCGCTGTGCTCCTGGTCAGGTATGTGCATCGAGATATCATTATATCGAGAGTACACATCCATGAAAGATAGCAACTCATGTCCTGCGATTTAGTCCACCAGTTGATCGATCCTCGGAAGGGGAAAGCTGCCATTAGGGCATGCATTATTTATGTTCCGAATAGTAAAGCATGTCCGCTATTTTCCATTTGCCTTTCTCATAAGTATAGGATTAAATATCCATTTCAGGTTGAGGGCATCGCAAATAAACCTATTGCTTTTGATTCTATCCACCTCCTCATTAAGGGTGGAAGATCTCTTCAGATCTATGCCATGCCTTTTTTGTTTCGTCGGGACATGCCTCCGGTCGATATTTAATGCGTGCCTTGCAATGGCAGGAGAAATCCCATAGATGTAAGAATGGGTCCATGCAAACACATCAAGATTCGCTTGAAGAAAACTAGTAAGTTCCTTCATCATCAAGGGGCTGAGTTGTAATCCGATTTTGTAGGACCCGCGATGGGTCATCGTGGCTGACCATGATGTCAATCGTCAGCTCAACCTGTGTAGCCTTGGTTTCTTTGGGCCCCTACTCATCATTCCTCGAATCCAATCTTTATAGAATCGACTATGATGCCCAAGCTAAGGCGCATGCATTTATTTTCAATCTTCATTGGCTTGAAGGCGAAGAGACTTGTCCACTCCCTTACCTTTCGCTTTCCGCTGAGCATTCCTTAACTCCGCCATAAAGCTGGCATGTCCAGTCGCATGTTCACTATGTACAACTCCAACACCGTTATCAGCTGGGAACTTCAAAATTAAAAATTATGAGGCAACGGCAGCCCAGAATTCAGTCAGGGTCGGTCGGCCTAGAAAGGCATTGTATGGAGAGTCAACATCCAAGATGATGAATGGCAATATCTACACTCTCCTACAGTCGCCTTCTCCTAACTCAACAAGCAATTCAACTTAACTGACAACTTCAGTCACGACACCATTAAAGCCATGAACGTGGGCTTCAGATGGTTTCATATCCTGTGCTTCCATCCTCATTTGTTCGTAATCCTTTTTGAAAATTATATTCACAGAACTACCAAAGTCAATCAAGATCTTCCTCACTAACGTGGGGCAGATCACGGCCGAAGTGACGATTAGGTCGATCGTCGGTGCCTCCACCTTATCTACATCTCTATTTCTGAATATAATGTGCTTGCCATTCTATTTGGCCGGAGCCGCATTTTCTATATTTGAACAACACTCAAAATTCATATGCTTGATTGTGCTAACATAGTGATCCATCTCATACCAGCTCTTATTAGCTGGATATGGTCCTCCAACTATTGTATTAATCGCTAATCTTCCATGAGTCCACGCTGGCTCCTAGCCTTTTGCAGAGCTTGTCCTCGGTTGGGGTCAGATGTCCCCTGCCCACCGTCCTACAAGGCTTTAACAAACTACTCTAGTTTTCTTTGCCGAACCAGTATTTCGATAACATCCTGGAGATGCCTATATTCATTTGTGTTGTGGCCATAGCATTGATGGAGCTGGCGATATTTTCCAGTCTGCTTCTGTTTCTCCATTGACTCTTTTGGAGGTGGCTTCCTATATTGCATGGTATTACATGTTGACAAGAAGACATTCTCTATAGATGTATTTAGTGGTGTATAGGTATCATACATTGGAATCATAGACTTTCCTCTTCCAGAATCCCTCTTTTGTTCCCAGTTCCTTTCACTACCTTTCTTTTGCTGATTCGATTTATTTTAGACATTTACTTGAATTTTTCCGGAACTTTCCCCGGTCTGTTTTCATTGCAAGGTTACTTGCAGTCTCTCTATACTTAGTCCTGCAACATTCTTCTTCCTAGAGCATCTAGTTTCCTCTTTCCACAAATACTGAGCTGCTTTTGCATAGAAACGCTCCAACATTACGGGTGGTTTGCCTGCTTATCAATCGCAAAGGTCAGATTCTAGGTCAATCCCTCCTTTTGCCACCATCAATATTGAACGGTCATTCAGATTACTGACTTATGTGATGGCTTTATGAAATCTCTCCAAGTGGTCTTTCAACGATTCTCCTAGAACCTGGATCACACTTGATAGGGATATTACATTTTTCGGATGAATTGCATGCATACAGAACTGCTCCATAAATTTTGTTGTTAAATCATCAAATCTAGAGATTGACCTTGGGGTCAATCTCATGAACCACATTGTTGCAATGCCAGAAAGAGTGATGGGAAAACATCTGCATTTTGTGGCATCATTTGCTAGTGTGGAGTTCATCAGCCATTCATATCTCATGATGTGCTGCTTGGGGTTGGTTTTTCCCTCGTATGCAGGCATCGACGGCATGCTAAATCTCCTTGGATATTTCGTGTGCAAAATATTATTGGTGAACAGGGTGTGGCTTCTCGAGATCACTCAATCATCCATGGTCAAACCGTGGCTTTCCCTTACATGCTGTTTGATCATAGCCATCTAGTCCGACATTTGGATAATTGGGACCAAGCGATAGTCATGCTCCACCTCACATTAAATGTTCGGTGGATGTCTACGGGTCATTCCATGCCTCCTTAGCTCAACATCCTCTTGATGTGCGTAGCATGCATTCACATCATTGTCATTCGAGAGAGGTAATTAATATGCATCAACTAGAAATGCAGCATCCAGATCAACCACGGTGGCTCCATTTCGAGTTCCATAAAAAAAAAAAGTTAAGGCCTCTTCTTTGGAGGAGGGAACGCTCCGGGTCCTTATAGAAGAATTAGGTCCGATCGGTCCTGGCAGCCTGATAGTGGTCGTATGTTAATATCCATATGCTTCTACGCAATATCCATTAGTTTTACAATGTCTGCATCTATGATGGTCATTTGAAAAAGTTGAGCTCTCTGATGCAGAATAAGCAGTTGGCTCCCTCCTAGTTTCTCGCCATCATTGATCCTTGAGTTGATTCATTAAATCTATATTGGCTCGAATCTACTGGTTCAACTGTCGACGACTATCCTTGAGCTCTCTCATCAGACTCTGGAAATCAGCTCTTGTGATGGAATCATTGGATTATGGACATTTACTGGTAGATTGCTCTGGCCTCCTTACTGAATACTGGCATTCTCATTTCCTTTTACGTTTTGAGAGGTAGATCTAGTGTTCCTAACCATTCTTGACAGTTTTCCTTAGACTTCGCAAATATGAATAGAAAAGAGAAACTATTTGAGGATATTTCTGGATCTTTTCCATGGATTCACGCAATCTAACGGTAGCAAAGGGATCCAACTAGAGCTGAGAATCTTGTTCCTCAATGAAAACACCAAAATATTTGAACCAAAGTAGGCACAAACACCTAATAGAGATTTTGTAAAGGAATAAATGAATAATAATAAATGTAAATAGAGAGAATATAGGAGTAAAATAAAAAATAAACAAGCTAATAACAGATGTACAACAATTCATAGTGGTTTGGCATTTCTTGCCTATGTCCACTTCGAAGATATAGCTTTATTAATCACTTTGTAAACCGAGTACAATAAGGATCGAATTAAAATCCTTAGTTACAAAAGAGTGCCAAGAAACAAGCGGCGTAAAAATCTCGAAAATGAAAAATCAAGTCTATATTTATATTGAAAGATGGCGAAATATTTCCCTGAAAATTCGATAGAGGCTCTTCAAATCCATAGGGGCATACATGAGGGATCATATGCCCCAAATCCCAAGAAATAAAGATCGAGGTCGGTCCTTAATTTGGAGAAGTTTGGGGCTGCGATCCTTATGAGGGGTTCTTCATGTTTAGATGCACTTGTCCTCTAAGTTTCATATTGATTGGATTTATAGATTTTGAGTTATTAATCGATCATTTTTGCAATGTGTGATGTTGCCTAATTCTGGCTGATCCCTCTAGAGGGAAGTGGGCTGATACCTATTGATCGCTCCTTTTTGAGTGTGATCCCTAGATTGGACTCCCTAGGGTCCCAACATCTTATTCCCAAAGTTCCATGTATATTAGACTACTGTATTTTGAGATATCGATTGTTTTTCATTGAGTTGCACTTGTTTAGCTGAAGTAATCCGATCCCTTTTGTTGAGAGGGATCATACCCGATCCCTATTCTAGGTTAGACTATATTCCATACTTAGAACGTTCTGTATAGCATATCTCTCAATTTTTTTCGATCACGACTTCATATTATCATCTGTACTTGATTTCTGGACCCCACAATCATCGATTTAGGCTTACTGGCCTTTGTGACAGTCGAGTCTAACTTGTCCAATCAGTTCGAATATAGTCGAGTCAAAATGCTGGTGACAAATCCAGTAGGGTTTTACCTTCTGATAACCAAACCTTTTTAAATAGAAAATCTTATGATATTATAATAATGTCTAGGGTTTAATATAAATATATAACATAGTTGAAATGCATATATCTCCCATTCCAGTATTTGAGCACAACTAAGTCCATAAAGGAAATTATTGGAAATTGTATTCCATCAATGACAAGGTACTGGGGTACCACCTGCCACACTACATTTTTAGATGATGTATCGAGGTTGAAAACCTTTCAACCCATGTGAATTAGAGCTTGCATCCCCTTTATCATGGCAAGTAGATTACATTATCCCCCAGGCACTAAGGCTACAAAAAGATGCACCTGATCGTAGCCCCTAATGTGCATACATACCAAAATTCATAAATATCGAATCTAGATCGAGGAATGATGCTCCTAATGATAGCGAACCACATAGCTCTGAAGCATATCCCACTTTTTAGTCATTATCGAATTGTGAGGCTTATGAGGTCATAATTACCTTTTTCCTCTCTTATCAAATCTCAGTTGGAACGCTAACATTGCCCTCCAAGAAACAATGTAATGCCAGCATTCATCCATACAAGTTGTTTAGGATATGAACAAACCGAAGGCATTACTTTTACTACATCCTCAAGACTAGCATCGAGTAGCCCTTGCACTTCAAAGAAGTCCGTCTTTGATTCCATCATCTTCAAGATGTCTTCAATTCGAACACATATGTGGTTTAAAGTAATTTTTAGAACATACCAAATCGCGATCTCTCTAAACCAAAAACTGATAGATTCCAGTAAACTCAATTTCGGTTCTTTTAGAAATAAACAGACAATACATAAGAGTGGAGATCACCTCCTAATTGTTTAAGTGGACGGATTTCCTTATCATTTATCCTAGAAGAACACAATAAGATTATACGTATAGTATAACGTCAATGAAGATAACTATACCACATAATTCTCATGTTTCTTTTAGATATTTCAAGAGTTATATTTGGTAAAGATTTGATATTCGGTTATTTAACTATCAAATAAACAAACATTCAAATCAGAGATTAAATTTCATGTGGAAACCACTAAGCCTCGTCAATTAATCTTCTCATCAATTAAATCTCTTTCCAATTATTTGAAAAATAACCATATACTTATCCCAATGGTATAAGTATATTTACAAACCATTTCACTTTCAATGTTTAAAAAATGTTACCACATATTTATATCAACAGTATAAGTATGTTCAAAAATCCTTAAGGAAGATTTCAAAATTTGTAAATTCGTATTAAATGGGTCAAAAGAAAATGTCATTTAAAACATTGTTTACTGTAAACCCAAACCACTTTTCCTTTGGTGTTCAATATGGAAAGAATGCTTCCAGACCACTATAATTAAGACGGATTATTTATCAAAATCTAATCTCATTCCTTTTATAAAATCCCTTTTTATAACCCATTTCATGTTTACAAATCTCTAAATTAATTTATAAAACTTCTTTTATAAATCTCTAAAATTATTTATAAAACTCCTTCTATAAATCTCTAAAATTATTTCTAGAAATTCTTTTAGATCTCTAAAATTGTGCATAAAACTTCTTTACTTGACATGTTTCTTATATTTTGACTTACCCTATCCCTCGTCTAGAAAATCTAGTTATAGATCGACAGATGGAGGATCAGTCTACTCATTGGCTTTTAGCATCAAGTATTGGACTACTAAATTTCATTATTAATTAGATTTATATACGGAAATAAGACTTCTAATACTTAAATCAATATTTGATTCCACACTTAAAGCCATCCTTAAGATAACAATGAAGCTGTCAAGTTGGGGTTTTATTTCATGTTAAACCTTGACTAGACAACATTCTTATCTTTAGAATAAGTAGAAATTTACCTACCTTGAAGTTTACTACCAATTATAAAACTCCTTAATTCTGTATATTGTTCATTTAAAACAAAGCGTTATAAACCAAACTTTTTTTCCACTTTTCACAATCTTTTACTGTAATTAAAATATTACGGACTTTTTGAAAATCCACTTAAAAATCCTTGAATATTCCTTGAATTTTCCATATCAAAACTTCCTTGGAAATCCATGTTTAAAAACCACACTTGATTTTAAAAGGAATAGAACTTTCCTTTATATACAAGTAAACGTTCACTTTATTATCTCAAATAATTACTTTAAATCTCATATCAAATCTCGAATCTCCTTTAAAGAACTTTTAAAGAAAGTTTAGAACTCCATTTAAATCATGATTTAAAACCATCAGCTTTTAAAAAGAATCCAACTTTGAAAAGTAAATCGATTTCCTTTAAATAAACCACTTGTTTAAATATTTCAAAATAAATCTTTTAAATCTCAAATCTCCTTTTAAATAGTTATATAACCTTTATGAACCATAACTGAAAATAATTTATAAGTATCTAAAGTAGATAACATTTGAAAACTACTAAAACCGTATATTTTCAAAAATGCATCCATAGAGAGTGTCGCTATATTGACCATAACTTTTAAAACTTGGTTTTATAAATATAGTAACTTTAAACCCCATTTCTTTCTATACTACATACTACTATAAGTATAGAAAAAAATTAATTTAAAATAAAAGTCAAATAAAATCCAAAGATTTAACTTTTAAAAGTCGAAAAAAGGCTTACAACTATTACGACTTTTAAACAAGCCACTGTTTATTTTCATATTCAAAAGAATTCAAATGTCAAGTCATATAATAATTTTCAACTTCACATCACATCAAAGAAGTATGGAGATCATATCTAAAACATTATAAACATGGAAATACACTATTCAAATACGAATAAAATAAATGTCATTAAAGTGCTCTTATAATGATTATCGCTATACAGGCACTTCAATTCAAGTCTAAGTCTCCTATTAATCCTTATGTGCTTTTACATATGTTCAAATACAAGTTCAAGTAAAAATCAAATCATATTCCAATGGGTTCAAATATTTTAAAATGTAAGTCCCTATTTGTGTCTCTATTACATATGTTATTTAAACCAACAAATTAAAGTGCTTCCAAAGCAAGAATCAATATTCACATCACAATATAATTTCAAACAATAATTATATAAATTAACCACCACACAAAATATCACTTTTATGTCAAAACATTGTATTATAAAAATGGAATTTCTAGAGTAAGAAATCTTACTTCCAAACTAAGTATAGCAAAAAAATTAAGTAGTAGATCCAAAGACCAACTTTCTACCATCCCCAAAAGAAAAGCAACCAAGATAACCTACACCATTCCCTCTCATGCTCACGGCCGTTTTCTTGCCTCCTTTCCTCTAAATTATTCCATGGAAGTGCCACATAACTTGTTGGATTTGGATAAAGCGTTAACCAAGGGTGGTTTTGTGAAGGTTTTAGGTCGATTGGATCATTTTTGGATTTGATATGATTTTTGGAAGTTGGGGGTATATACTCTTATTTTAAAACTTTGGCCCGAAAATGGTCTACCTTGCAACCAGATGTTGACAAGGATGACTTTCGAATTAGAAAATATGGCACAAACAAAAGCTGTTGCTTTTTGAATCACCTTTCCAAAAAAAAGAATCATTAAATTTGGATAAGATAAACAAAGTTATGGCTTGGGGGAAAGGAGGCATTTTTAGAGTTGTAAAAATAGGAACATAATTGACTTGGCTAAAAAAAGAGATTTTGACATGGCCGCTTTCTAATTTTGAAAATGTGCTTAACATTAAAGTTCTTCCTTATTCAATTTTATTTGATTTAAAAATAATAATCACTCTACTTTGTGTTATTTTAAGGAAGTTATGGCCGAATGAAGAGGAAGAAGAACGAAGGAAGAAAGAAGGAAGCCATTTTTGAGCTTTCAAAACATTTTGGAAGCTTTTGAAATATTTTTGAAAAAAAATGAAATAATGAAATGGAAGAGAAAGACATGAAAGAAATAAAACCCATGTGCTTGCCTTAATTCGTATGCACATAAAATCATTTGACTTTTAACATTTTTTAACTGTAGAAGAAAAGTCTTCTTTCCGCTTTATCGCTAACTAATTATATTCTAGATGTTACTGATGAATTCTCACTTTAATTAATCCAGTTGATTACAATTTGAATTGTTATTATATATTCATTTGCAACTATATAAGTTCTAAAATGTTTGAACTTCTTTTAGTGAAGAAATTTTTTATTTCGAAAAAAATCCTTTTTCGGTCACATTTTCACTTTTACTTCAAGGTCTAAATTTTTGTAAATCAATTTTCAAAATGAGCTCGCCATTATTAGCTATTAGTTACAAGAAGGTTATCTGACCATTAAAAATCATTAGTTGAATATTTTATTAATTAAATATTCACAAATCAAAGCGGCAAAATTCCAGATTGTTACATTTATAACAAGTATATAATAGAAGGGAAACACATTTTATGTCAAACAAGATTGGTTATCTAGTTAGATTTACGTAACAAATTACATAATTTTCCCTAAGGCATACCCCTGACTTTAGCAAACTCCCACTTACACATGGGGTCAATTATGGAATCTTGTTCCAACTTCTCTAATCGATTTCTTCAAAATCAATGGGTCGGTCTCTCAGTGAATGGGTATGCTATCATGCTTCAATTATCTACTATGTCAATCAACTATCCCTAACGCCTATAAACTACCTTTATTATATGGAACAATTCGGAATATTTCTCCTGAACTCAAATGAGCTCTATGTTCTATTACGAATTATATTGCGACATTGTTATCTTGTAACGATATTATGGGATTCTCGCATTTAGAATCTCACTCAACTTAGTTATAAATTTATGCATTTATTATGTATAAACATTGCTTCTATTGTAGTGATATTCAAGGCGATGTACTTGGCTTTTAAGTGAATCATCCACAATCTCTCATTTGAAAAAATTCCAACTTAAACCTTTTTACCCAAGCTTTGAAATGAGTCTTAAATTGACATATAATACTCAGTGTCGCATATGAAGTCTGATTCTGCGTACTCCTTTATAAGGAGTTTGTTGTTTTTATAAACAATTCTCTGTAGTTCGTAAATATATGAGAACACTCTAAACGACCATTTAGTGACCTTAATCCGGATTCGATATTTGCTTGATGCGTCAAATACATAAACAAATCACAATATCTCAGATAACATAACATTTATGATAATTCCTGTTGCTAATGCATAAGGAATCTATCTTACATGTTTCTTATTAAACATTTTAATAAGGTGTTATGCATATCTTCTAGGATATTCCCATTGTCCTTTATACATACTATAAAGGACATCATTTTCAAATCCATCATCGAGTATTAAAACAACTAAAAGCTATTTTTAACACAAGTACATAGTTAACAATAAGCAGTAGTTGTTTTCTTATGTTCATAAATATCAGTGTACGTTCAACGTTCTTTCTTACGGACACACGCTTCCTCTACATTTTGACTGAAATCAAACTATTTAATATTTCTATTAAAATACTCGTTCAATTTTGATACTTGTCAAACGATTTCGTATCAATTCTTGGATTTTATCAAAAACCCACAAATTCAATATTTCTCCCACTTACTTCGATACAGTTTGGTTATTATGTGCAAACAACCCAATCAAAATATTAATTTCGAATTTTCTATCTCAATACGTTTGTACTAAAGCACAAAGTCATACAAGGTGATCATTTTGTAGGTAGAATACAAATCAACTTGTGCACACTAAATAGGGAATCTGTTACACTAATTTCAACAATTGAAATTCACCATTTTATTCTTATTAATGTGGCTCACCATATTCCAACTGCATTTTCCTTTCTTTTAAAGACAGATTTATGGTCGATGGATCATATTCCTTTAGGTCCGCTATAAAAAACGTATTTTTGGCAATATACTTGGAATCTAATTCGGACTTGCACATTGTAGAATATCATGGATTCAATACTCTAAATGGTTTAACCAAACAACCGAGGATTATTTATTCTTGACATTGATAAGAAACTCATAGTTTCTTCTTCAATGTACAAGAGTAATTATTAGAAACTCCTAATGTTATGTGTTCATTTACGTCTGGTTAATTTATTTCATTTTTTGTAATCAGTTTTATCCTTGGATTGTATTCAAATCCATTTTACTACCAATAATTTCATAAGGAAATTCATTTGCTACAAAATTGGTATTTCTTGAAATAACAATTATTTCTTATTGCAACGGAATGGGTATTCATAAAAATTTTATGAATTGTCATACATAAAAATGATTTGGTATTAGTTCATAATATTTGTGTTTATAACATAAATCAGTCATCGAATGACTATCATCTCCAAACTCCTTTTGGACTATTCATACAGGATTTCTTATGTACAAATATTATGTGCAGTATTTTAACTCACACAGCCTGCCAATTCCTTGGCCTAGGACATAATGAGGTTTTTATAAACCCAATCTTGTACGACTTCATAAACTGTTCTTCAAATGATATTAATCTTAACCTTGTGTACTACTCTTAAATATACACCTTACAGAAAGAATTTAATTCAACTTCACTCATAATTTAATAGTCCTTTTCCCAAAAAAGCTCGATTGCTCCTTATCAACTCATCATTATATACTCTAAGGAGGAATAACTCTTGAAACTAAATCGTAATTCATTTTAGGTATGGTTGGAACACTTTCTAATATACTTACCCGTACGATCAAATCAAATCATTTTGTGCATGTTATTTTACTCACTTCCATTTTATATTCTATGAATATATCATAGACGTGCTCCATATGTATCGAATATCCATATTCATGTTTATGATAATTTATCGGTGAATACAATGAAGTGCATGAAACCATTTTGGTATTATCATACTTGTGATTGCATTCATCAATATGAATCGATCCGAAGAGTTCATAAACTCTTTTGACATACCCACTGAATGTGTGCTTTGCCCTTAATTGTTTGAGATATAATTAACTAGTATCATATGATTCAAAATATAATAAAAATTATTTTTCAAAAATATGGCTTAGTCTATAATTTCAAAATAATTGTAAATAATTTAAGATACTTAGTATTTTTCAATGCATCACTTTTGTTATGAAAATAAATATCACATTGTAGTTTTACTTCATAACAAATATTCATAATATTCTCATTGAAATAAAAATATGTTTAATCTTCAGTCATATCCAAAAAATAGATACTATTTCATAAATAATGTAAAGTACGTTTTACAAGAATAATTTTTGTAACTTGATGCAATCAATAAGTGCTATGTGGCATTCTGCCACTATTTCTATCATTACAATAATCATGTACTGAATAGGGAGGTCCATCATCCACTTAATATAGGCTATTTATTCTTATTCTATAACTAGTTTACAATGTGGAGTTCTTCGATCAATTATCCTAAACTAAAAGGATTAAATCTAATAGAAACGATTTTCTGTATGAAAATACATTTCAGAATAGAAATCATATTTCTTATTCCAATGTTAAGTATCAATTATTATTTTAAAATTTTCATTTTTGATGTTTATTTATAATGAAGAAGTGGCAGTTCACTCTCTTCATTCCAACTGTAACCTAAATCATGTCAACTCTTGCACATTTGTTTTCCTTTTAATCGGTTGAACCGCTCAAAAGAAAACCTCATTACATTTAAGGAAATTGATTATGTTTCACATTACGTAAACGGATCAAAATTAATATTTCAATGATCGAGTTCTCGGACCTATTTCGTCTTTTTGGTCTAGCGTCACATAACACAATATGATCTTCATTGTAATCAATCAAATTGATTATTCAATCATATAATACTGTTTATTCGTTTATTTTGAATGAACTAATTTCATCAAAGTATTGTACATTACGAACTATGACCATTCACCATATAATTATATGATGGTTTGTAGATCAAATATCCATTGTCAAGTATTTCTTGAGTGTTTGAAACTTATATTATGCAACATACGACCTTTGCCTAATAAATACTTAAGCGGCCAAATCATAAACACATTTAGTAGAAGTAAAATTAGGCGGATGCATGGGGCATGCAATAAGTATTTATTAGTAAGTGTATGTTATATTTCTGTTTTGCAATCTTCAATTCAGTTAATTTGTATATTTTAATTGATAAACTTTTATCAATCATAATAAATGCACAAATTTAATGATGTAGATTATTATAACATTATATAGTAAATGCTCTTACAATATTTGAAATGTTAAATGTTACCATTTCATTTTTCTAATAAGACTCCCACTAGATTTTTATGTTTCTCAAAACCCTGAGATAAAATATAGAAATTGTTCGATTTCTCTAATGGGTGTTAGGACATGTATGCCTTAGGATTTTGACCTTAAGGAAGGCTCTACAAATTATAGACCCACATGTGATGGATAACTCTTTATCGTTTGTATCATATATTACTCCTAACTCATGGTTCATTGTTCTAATCTCATTTCTACCCAAAGGAAATCTCAACAAGTAAAAGGGAGTTTTCACTCGTACCAATTATTTCACGACGGCTTAAGTATGCTATACATACCTCAAGGATGGCTAACAAACATGTTTAGGTATCTTATTTCATCTAATCTATACATTAATAATACTACACATAACATCTCTTGATTGAGAAAAGCACAACAATTAGAGAGTATACAAGTAATTTATTAATGTATAAATGGTAGAGGACAACTTAATATTAATCTTTAATATATTTATAAAGTGATATCGTGTTATCAAATAATGTATTTTTAATAAAATACCTTCATGATTTAAGTGTCATACACATCGGAATCATGTATACATACATTTATGTTTGTGTTTGTTCCTTAAATCTATTTAGAGTTTCTATAATGTTCCATCTTTAGTTTATACATTCATATTATATAAGTTTCACTATAATATAGCTTTTATATTCTAACTAGCTTATATAATAAGTTTATGTGTACCATTGCACTAATTAAATCTTATTTAATAAATTCTTTAATCAATTTTATGTTAATATTCCAATATAATTTTTATATTGGATATGTAATTATAACCTTTATAGTATATACCTTACCCTTTATAGTATAAACTATAACCTTTAAAGTAATACATATATATCATATATATATATATATATATATTGTATGTATGTATGTATGTATTATCTTCAATTTAATTATTTAAACTTTAATTAATTTAATTAAACACTTTTTATTAAATTATGTTAATTTCGAAATTTTATTTATATACATGTATACTTATGATATCTTAAACATTACATCCATATATTTATTCATTAATTTATTTATTTTATTAATCTTATTATTGAATTTTAAATTTCAAAATTAATTTTTATGTATTTTCAAACATTTTGAAAACTTATGTTGTATTATAACTTTTATAATGAACATGTTTATATAAACTTAAAATCTTTTATTCAATTTTTAATGCAAATTTTCAAAATTATCCCAAATCCCAATTTAAATTAGGCATTTTCTATTAAGGGTAACCTTTGGGCGCACTTCTCCTTTTCAGCTAGGTCGGTAGCCGAAGAGAGCAGCATACTTAATTACATTAACCCAAGCATAGACACTAATTTTCAAAACATCCTACTTGATTTACAAGCTTAGTTACCTAGCCCTAACATGACTAATTTAGACCACATAGGCTTTTGATCTCTAATACTAATATTGGAACTGGTCTGGTCCACAAGGGAGTTAAACGATAAATTCAAAAAAAATTCCTTTACTAGATCTTTGATGGGCCTATAAAGTGTAATTCGTTTAGAGCTTTTCTTTATTTAAATAAAATTGTAACACCGCAAAAAAATTGATAATAAATTAAATAATAAACTAATCATAAGGTAAAAATGGAAATTGTATAAATTGCATGATTTGAATATGAAAGTTATACCATTGCGTTCTTGGCGATTTTCCAATCAACTTTCATATATAAAGTTTTGTAATCGGAGCTCAAACAAAAAATTTATAGAAGTTTGAAGTTTTCATAGTCAAAATAATTTATATGGAATTCAAATTCAAATTTTAATTAATACTAAAATCTGAAATTTAAAATTCACAGTTGTTAAAAAATTGGAGGTCAGGTAAACATTAAATGAAACATTAACATCAAAAATTACATAAGGAATTAAGTAAATAATCAATGGCATAAAGAATATGTTCCCATATTTAGGTGATCGGCGATCGCCTAAATAGGGCCAGTCGACAGTTAGCGGTTGGTTAGTGAATGTTATGGCGACTAAGATTATTTCAACCATGAACGGCCTAGATTTAATTATGTCAAACCAAATTAAATCCGATGGTTTTGTTGCTCTTACAACTATAAATAAGGTTTGTCAACCATGAACGACCCAGATTTTATTATTTCAGCCATGAACGGCCCAGATTTGAGAATGCAATCGAAGCTTTGTCTATTCTTTCTTCCACATGATTCAGACACATCTTATGGTTAGGTAAGAGATTTTAGATGTTAATAGTTAATTTCCAATTATATTCTCCTTCAATCCATGAAATTCTAAATCTAATCTATATATAACCCACTTATTAGAAATTTCTAAAGTAAGAGATTTAGAATGAGATTTAACAAGCAGGCTTGTTCAAATTTAAAGGAGAAAGCTAGGAATTATCTATGAGTGGAATCTTAGTTTTTCTCATTTGTGTAATTGTATAGTATAAATTGGATTTGATATATGCCTTGGGGAATTTTGGTCCATGAAAACTTCAAATTAAACCCTAAAAATTCCCCCGATGGAAAAGTCAATTCTTATATGATATTGAGATATCAATTATTCTATATTAAAATGGTAGAATTGGGTAGTTATTGCAATTTTAATATTTTACATTCTATTTCACTTCTCATTTTCTCTTTGATACGATTAAAGGTTTTTAAATATCAATCCCTTTTCCATTTTATATGTGAAAGTTGAATAGAGTGTAAAAGATTGAATTTAATTCTATTAATGTTAGTTCTACTATTTTGATATAAAATAAGTTTGGTAATTGATTCCTTTAATTTATACCAGTTTATTTAGGCTACGAATATTAGCTAAATTATATGTTATGTTATGGAGTTAAACTTGTAAAAATTGGAAGTTTTGACATTTAACAATTAATGTAAGACGCAATCTTCGCACGCCTAGGAATATATTAGTGTTATACATATAAACACACACATGTATACTAGTGTATAAAGAATGTGTAATTAATAACATATTAATAACATAATAAATAGGTTAGTTATTAGCATTAAAACCCCTAGGATGAAAGATAGAATGATCACGATTAGTGGCGGAATAAAGAATCTTTCTTTATAGCCTTAGCAGAATGTGGTGAGGTATATGGTAGAATGGTTAGGAGCATGTAATTTTGATTAATTTATAAGAACGTGAGATCAATCAAAAGAAGATGGAAGTCTGCCCAGCTAATCAGGCTACCAGCAGTGCAACGACCTGGAATTTCACCACTTTGATTTGCAAATATTTAGTCAATTTTAAATATTCAAATAATAGATTTTATAATGAAAATAAAATATTTTTTGAATAATAAATAATGATGATGAAACAGTTTTCCAAAATGTGTTTACAAACGTGTATAGTTCAAAGAAAAATCGAAAATGTGACTGGAATTATTTTTTCGAATTTTCGACTTATCGTCCAGTAAAAATTATTATGAACATTATAAACCCAAGAGTATAAAGATTCACATACATTTATAAGTTAGGGTTATGTATAGTAGTGTGTGTGTATATGTGTGTGTGTTTATGTATATGTGTGTATATATATATAGGATAATATATCTTGTATTTTATAAATAATTGAAAACAAAAATGTCACATCACATGAAGCATAAGTACAGAACATGTTTAAACATGTTGGAGCATGGAAAAGGATAGGGGAAATGAGTGTGGGACGAGGTACATGAAGGTGAGGCGGCACGGTGATGTGGCAAGAGGAGGTGGAGGGTAAAGGACCAAGGGCATTAGGGTAATTTACTTTGTTTCTTACTTATAAATACCACTTTCATTCTTTAATTTTTCCTCCTCTTTATTCCAAAATATTTTTCTTATATCTTATCAAATGGAGGTTTTCTTTTTTTAAAACCGTATAAAATTCCCGCGACTACGACTTTAATGTTTACCACTTCTTTAGATTTTAAGCTAAGCCATGTCCAAATCTAATTTCTTTCAGACTCATTTTCGGGCCTAGATTTTCAAGTCTGAAAATTCATCCTTTTTACAATATCTCCCTCAAAATAGATCCAAATTAGGAGGTTTTTTTTGAAATTGTAGAGAAAGAATTTCCCTTTGATAACTTTCCCAAATTCCATGAGTATCTTGTCCTAAAACCAGTTAGAAGATGACCCATTTTCAGGTTTGATTTTTGTGAATTCGATGATGTTTCGAAGTCCTTCCACCATTCTAGGCCGAGCTCCATACTTTATGGCCAAGCCCATTTCCAAGTTTTAAAGGAAAATTTTAAGTTTTTCAAAAGTATGCTAGATCTAGGTCTTATTTCCAAATAAAAAAGATTGTGGAAAATTTTTTGTGAGAAATTAACTCATTTTATTTAAAGTTTCCAAATTTAAAATATGTTGTATATGTTGGTTGCTAAATTATAGGTTTACTTTGATTATTATGTTGGATTTTATGTGTTTATATGCTTGGATATATATTGGTAATGACTTGGTTTAAGTATGAAACTATGTTATGGATTTAACATAATTTTAACTTGAAGCTATGAGTCAAATGTTAGTAAGATGAAAATAAGAATCTTGACTTGCTGTGTAACGACCCCTAATTTTTTCGATGTTTAAATTGTTAATTTAATAAGATATTGGAGATTAAATTTGGAGGAAACATAAATTTGTGATGTATTAGTGAAACAAATACTAAAATGAAATATAGCAAATGATAACTGAAGCTAATTATTGACAATTTGAATGTAATTCCAGTAAATGAAATAAGGCAAATGTCATACTTGGCTATAAATGGAATAGATGAAAATAAATGTAAATATCGAATTGATTTAAAGGAATAATAAATTGTTAATGGTTATTGAATGGAATTAGCCTTATGATAAGTCATTGTAACGTTGGTCTGTAAACAATAAACTTATAAATGTAGTTAAAAGTAAACAATGACAACAATTATGTGTTACCTGTTTATTTAGCATATTAA
Source organism: Allium cepa (assembly GCA_030765085.1). Lineage (NCBI taxonomy): Eukaryota > Viridiplantae > Streptophyta > Magnoliopsida > Asparagales > Amaryllidaceae > Allium > Allium cepa. The sequence continues at coordinate 519,504,494 of CM060941.1, forward strand.
ATTGAAATGAGAAATCAATTTTTAATGAATATAAACAAAAGTTATATTAATATGAAAAGTAATACAATGTTTAGAAGTTGTTGAATTGGAGTATATTAAGGAATGAAAGGATAACTAGGTTTGTAGAGTAGTAATGGACTTAATAAAAAGATTTGGAATTGAATCAAATTAATTTATTAAAATCCAGTCTATAATAATTGGATTTATTGTAGAAAATGAAACTAAAATATTACATAATTGGAATTAAGATGAAATTGGAAATTATTAATGCACTAAGATACGTACCAATGGAAATTATAACCCTAGGATGATAAATTTATTGAACAACAGGATTAAAAATCAAATAAATGAAATTTTGCAGTTCTTCTTTTATTTATTAAATTTATTGAAATGAGAATTAAACACTATGAGTTTGTGAAATATTCAAAAATGAATTGATGTAGATATTTATTTAAAGAGATTTATAGGTTACTATGTAACCCAAAGTGATAGAAAATGAAAATAATAATAATTGAATTGAAAAGTGATTTAATTAATTTAATATTAATCTATTTAATTAACTGAAATATAGCCATTTTGGTCACTGGCTCGGATTTCTACGAAACCAGTTTCATCGGATTTGTAACGGTGAATTATTGAAAGATTTCAAGTTTCGTAACGATCAGACTTGTCATTTGATCGTGTGAGCTCGAAAAGCCTAGAAATCAATTCAATTGAAATCAATTTGAAATAACTTGATTTTAGCAGAACTTCTTCACATGATGGAATTTGGACTTGAAATGTGTTCCGTTGCATTTAAAATATTCAAAAACATCTATATATTGATTGATCCATTTTCGTTCCGGAGCCAGAATGGGCATTTCGGGCCATTCGACATTCAACTTTCAATCTAAATCAATCTAGCCCATTCTAATTTCATCTTTGCCTATATATACCTCATAGTAAACCCTAGCCTGTTTCTTATGTTCATTATTCTGTACGTATAGAAATTTCTGCTGCTCCTCTTTCTCAATGGCAGACAACCCTAAATTTCACAATCCAATTTTCAATTTCAAATTCAAATCAAAATTTCAAAATCCACAAACTATATCGAATTATATATTGATTTGAAGCTCTCGACAAGCGCATCTTAGATTTGTAATTCATTTTCCAATTAGAACCACTAATTGTCTACAAGTTTGAGAGCAATTCACGGCCATCCACTACGTCAAAATCAACTCCACCTGATCGATAAATTGGTGGTACCATGGTGTGGAGAGCGGCGAGCATAGTCCATCGGCAAGCTTTGTTGGGTGTGTTAACAGCTAGATCTTGCGCGTAATTCGAACTAGGGTACGAAATAGAAGGCGACGGCTACCTCGACTTGTGCTCAGCGTGGGTGAGATGATCGCGGAGAGGGTTTTGGGGAGGCTTGAGAAGTCGGCAGCCTCTCTGGTCACATCGATGCTTATGGTGGTGTTCCGACGCACGCTTGGGATAGCGCGATATCTAGGTCGCATTCGAACTTTTTGGTAGGGTTTCGATGAGAAGGACGTGTTGAAGCGTTGATGTGGCAGTGAGGTAGGATTATTATGAATTGTTTTATATATTTTATAAATTAAATCGTTCAATGTTGTAACGTGCATAAATTTTACATACGAGGTCCAATTCATGCGTGGTTTTCTCCGCAGGGATTGCATCGAAATTCCGGACATTTTGGCGCTTGTTTGGACCAATTCTGAGACTGTTCAAATTTTGAGTTTAAATTTGGATTTAAATTCAAAGGTGAGTGTTTTAACCCACTCACAACTTCAAAAATTTCCTATGTTGGTTAAATTTAATTCGTGATGTGATTAGGAATTTAATTATGATTGTTTGGTATATTTTTAATCATCATGTCAGTTAAATTGAATTTATTTGAATTAACTTGTTATTTAACTTATTATTGCATATAAACTGTCAGTTAAATACCTGTTATTTATTATTAGTTTCTATATTAATATTTATGGATTGTTTTGGATGATGATTGTGATGGATGTTGATTGTTGATATTGGTTGAATGGATGTTTAATTTATATTGTTATAAACTACAAGTTCATTATGGATTATTATTAATTCAGGATTGGGGTTTGAAATGATATACAACCATAAAGTATTAAATCGCGGATTGAAATGATAAATATCTATATCACTTGACCATAGGATAGAAAATTATAGACAAACACCGTGGTCTATATACAAAAATATTTTGAAATGATTTCTATGGTTGTGTAAGGAAGTATATGGTTTTATATAAATATTAATTTTGGATATTATGTAAATGTTATTTTATTCTTGATTTTAAGATATGTATAAATTCGTTTTAATATTGAATAAGTTTAAAAATAAAGTTTGATTTTATTGAAGATAATATAGTTAAGTATTGAAATTATGTTTTAATATACAGTTTATAATGTTAAACAAATTAAGGTTGGAAGATAAATTTGAAATTTAGTAAAATTGAATTTATTTAAGAATTAAACTCAAATAAGTTTTATTTGAAATTTATTAAATTTGAAATTTTAAAAGGTATGATTTTATAACTTGATTTTGTTTAAGATGAATTTAAAATGAATATTTCAAGTTTAAATTAATTGAAGGAACATCTAGTGATTTGGAATTTGGGGTTTATTTAAATGATATTGGATTTGTTAAGTAAATATTTCAAAACTGAATAATAATGAAGTTAAATTAAGGTATATATGAAGTTATCAAATTTAGTTTTGAAATTATGGAATATTTAAAGCTTTGAATATAAGGAATTTGAAATGGTATATTTGAGGTTCAAATCAGTATTTAGAATTGATATAAATTGAAATGGATTATTGAAAACTGAATTGAGTTGAAATTTATGAATTGAGATTTGATTTAAATTGAATTTTTGGATTCAAGTTGATTTGAATCAATTTGTGAGGTTGACTAAATTATTTCATTTATAATGTAGTGTTAAATTTAAAACTATTTTATTATATAAACTATTTGAACATCTAAACTGTTTAAGTGCTGAAAGTTATAGTTTCAAAGCTACGAATTTCAAAGCATTATGTTTTGAAAAGGTCATATTTTCAAGTGTTTGGTTTTGGAAGGGTTATATCTATGAAAGTGTATGATTCTGGAAGTGAAAATATTTGGAAAAATGATACCACATTGATTTGGTTTTTGAAGTGAAAATGATATCATATTCATTTGGGTTTTGAAATGGAAATGATATCTTAATTATATGGTATTAAAATGGATATGATATTCTGGTTTTGAAGTATAAATTATTTTGAAAATGGCCACGATGTTATAATAACGTTTGATTGTTAAAGAGACCGAGATCGGAAGTCGTCATACTCTCTGCCAACTCCGAAAACCACTTTAACAATCGTGCACGCGGTGGAGATTCCAGAATGAAGTAGGATGGTGGCGGCGTTCCTTTGGGGTATATACGTGAACCTGACTCCCATGAGTTGGCATAATGTAGCTAAAACAGGAGTGATCGACGGGCTAAGGAGGTAGCACCTCTTATCGGACACACTCCTTCGATACCATTCTATTACTTTGTGATTAATTGCGGCCCTTTTGATTTTGGGGGTGTGGCTCAAGGTGGGAGGTAGTGGCTGATATGCGTTACCACCGGTCCGGAAGCGTAATTGGTATATCTACCCTAGCATTGCCTAGTTGTGCCGTGTCACCTACCCTAGCGCGCCTTGTACGATTTTGAATTTCTCCCATAGCCCATGGAGTATTTAGGGTAGTCTCCCGATCTGGAAATGCACTGATACTGAATGGACTACTATGACTATTATGTGTTAAGGGTAATATTGGGTCACTCGTAACGCTACTTTAAAGTAAGTTTATTTTACTAATAGACATTATTATAATAGCATATATTACTACATAGTAGATAGTTTAACGGATCCTTGGGAGATGTAAATCCCGAACATCTCTTAAGTTACTGTACTCACGTTAGACACCGGATATGAGATGTCAAATCCCGTAAACATCTCTGACGCCGTTCCACTCATATTTACCGTTGATTTAACTTACATAAGATTTTTTAGTTCTGACTCGAGTGTTTTGTCTTTTCAATTCGCTCGGGTCAGCATGAGCATTTCAGAATTTGAAGACCATACTTCTGGAGGACGAAGACGAAGATTGTATTACAATTATTTATCATATTAGTCCACTACATTCATACTGTTCCACTGCATTGTTATTTATTATTCTTTGGTATGTGTAACTCTGATATGTGTTGTATAAGTATAATCAAATGTTTTGTGAAACGACTTTATGAACTGTTATTTGATTATTATATTTTGTCATTCCGCTGTGAGATTCTGCTTTGTATTATTTCTTTCTCTGATTTTCTTATTCACCCCAATAACAATCCGCTCTTTTTTATGGTTTGAGTCTGACGTGTATAGTTTATTGTCGATTTAAAACGTACAAAAAGATGGCATATTACATTTGGTATTAGAGCTTTGGTTGCGCGATAAACCTTAGCGTCGTGGACTCTGACTCTTTATTAATATGGTAGTAATACCCTATAATGCGTCATTGAGTGTGTATATATGAGAGAGCATATTTGTTTGTGTTATAAAAAGGTTTTGATACTGTGTTAATTTTTTCCGTTTTGTATTTATAAATTCTGGTTGGTGCATAGGACGCTAAGACATCGATAGGGATTTCTAAAAACTTAACAGGACAAATCGACACAATATTTGTTTTGAAATATAGGTAAATGAAATAATTTTGCCTATTGTATATTTTTATGTATAAAATAATATTTTTGATAAAGGATATATTTGGTTGTAATATATTGGTTGTTAGGTAGAGAAATTTATAAATAATGGTTGGTAATAAGATTTAAAATAAAATAAATGAAAATTAGAAATTTAGAATCTAAGTCCTGGGGTTTTTGAAAATTTCTTTGGGATGATTTTGAAATATAATAATAATATTATTATAAGTATGTTTTGATATAACATTTCAATATAATTTGAAAGAATTATTTTAAAGAAATTTTGGAAAGAAATAAGTTCTGTACTCCCCTCTCTGTTGCTGGAAAATAATTTCGGTGATGAGTGCACGCATCATCGACATTCATTTTCGAGTTTCAAAGTGGGAAGGCCACTGTAGTAGTTTTACTACAGATTTATTTTGATAAATAAATATAAATGTCAAATTGTTGTAAATATAATTGGATATATAAATTGTAAGTGTATACATCTATCTATTTTTTTAAATGATTTGAAATTTAACCCGGTATTTAGTTCTTAAGTTCCCCTTAATTAATAGTTTCAATTATTGTAGTGAAATGGAATGTAACTAATTAATAATTGGAACCTCTGGTTAAAATAAGAGATTAATGGTAGTTTATAAATGAGATTACAAGAAAGTTGAAATTTGTAACCTATAAGACAAAGGATATGATTATTGAACATTAAATTAGTTAGAAGAAATGAGAAAAACTTGTATAACTTTCAATTGCATTCTTAAAGCATATGTATAACTTACCAAATATTAAAAGTTCTAATGTTTAATAAGAAAATGTAGTAGGATATTATACAAGTAAAAATTTGAAATAATGAAAGTATTCAAAGGAATTCTTTAATAAATAAGAATTTGATGTTGTAGTTGTTATAAACTTAAGTATAATTGAAAGGCTACTAATTAAATAAATTGAAAGGTAAGTATTATAAATAAATGATTATAAACTTAAGTAAATGAATTGGAATGCTAAGAAATTTAATGGAACATGAATACTATTGATAAATGAATGTAAATAAATGAAAGTAAGTAATAATTGATGAATATAATGCAATAAAAGGAAACTAACATGACATGAATAAATGGAAATGAATATTTGTAAGTAATAAATGAAATAAATGAAATAAACACTGAATGAATGAATGGAAATAAAAAATTTGTAAGAAGTAAATGTAAATTAAAAGATGAATCATTATATGAATGAAAAGGAAATGAAACAATAAATGTTGTGGAATGAAATTAATAAGAATGAACTTAAATTTTATGCTTAGGGTCATTGGTTCTTTGGCTTATGGTTGTTTGGGTAACGATACTTTAAAATTGTTTGGATGTATGAATAATCTATTTAGTTTCATCAAAGATTGTTGAGTAAATGGTGCACTCAGTAGTTTATTTTTCATTATGTACAATTTAAAGTTTTGAATCCGAACAACTATTTGTTTTGTTTGATATGAATGGATAATTGATTTGTGTTGATTTTATGTGATGGTTGTATGCTTTGTTACAAGTGATTGTTGTTTATATTGATTTGTCTGTTAGTGGTTGAAACAACTGTAAATGTTTCATTTTATATAATTACTAATCTTTTTGGATTATATAAGTGAAATACAGGTTATGGAAGCAACTGCTACTGCTTTTGATTTCATAATTAAGCGTTGTTTGCCCGACAAATAGGTACGTTCTCGGATTACAGTTTTCTAGCGGTATTATATATATTTTCCTGTTATTGGGATATCTTATTTTGAAATATTATGATATATATTGTTATATTTGATATTATGTTTGCTCCCGAGCCTCTCCGTACAAAGGAGACTGCCAAAAAATTTCATGAATTTTAAACTTAGAAAATTTTATGAAATATATTCCAAAATTTTGTTACTTGAATATATAAGAATTTAATTGTTTATATATTTATAAATTTTATTCAAATTATTTGATTTTGTAAATTTATTTGTTTATAAGGTCAATATTTTGAATAAGATATATTGACTATTTAATTTCTTCTTTTCCCTTCTTTTTCCTTTTCGGGACGAAAGTTTTGAGTGGGGGAGAGTGTAACGACCCGTAATTTTTTTGATGTTTAAATTGTTAATTTAATAAGATTTTGGTGATTAAATTTGGGGGAAATATAAATTTGTGATGTATTAGTGAAATAAATTCTAAAATGAAATATAACAAATGATAACTGAAGCTAATTGTTGACAATTTGAATTTAATTCCAATTAATGAAATAATGCAAATGTCATACTTGGCTATAAATGGAATAGATGAAAATAAATGTAAATATTAAATTGATTTAAAGGAATAATAAATTTTTAATGGTAATTGAATGGAATTAGCGTTATGATAAGTCCTTGTAACGTTGGTTTGCAAACGATAAACTTATAAATGTAGTTAAAAGTAAACAGTGATAACTATTATGTGTTATATGTTTATTTAGCCTATTAAATTGATATGAGAAATCAATTTTTAATGAATATAAACAAAAGTTACATTAATGTGAAATGTAATACAATGTTTGTAAGTTGTAAAATTGGAGTATATTAAGGAATGAAAGGTTAAATAGGTTTGTAGAGTAGTAATGGATTTAATAAAAAGATTTGGAATTGAACCAAATTAATTTATTTAAATCCAGTCTATAATAAAGGGATTTATTGTAGTAAATGAAATTAAATACCACATAATTGGAATTAAGCTCAAATTGTAAATTATTAATGCACTAAGATACGTATCAATGGAAATTATACCTATAGGATAATAAATTTATTGAACAACAGGATTAAAAATCAAATAAATGAAATTTCGGAGTTCTTATTTTATTTATTAAATTTATTGAAATGAGAACTAAACACTGTGAATTTGTGAAATGTTCAAAAATGAATTGATGTAGATATTTATGTAAAGATATTTATTGGTTATTATGTAACGCAAAGTGATAGAAATTAGAAATAATAATAAGTGAATTGAAAAGTGATTTAATTAATTTAATATTAATCTATTTAATTAACTGAAATATAGTCATTTTGGCCATTAACTCGGATTTCAACGAAACCAGTTTCATCGGATCTGTAACGGTGAATTATTGTAAGATTTCAAGTTTCATAACAATCAAACTTGTCATTTGATCATACGAGCTCGAAACGCCTAGAAATCAATTCAGTTGAAATCAATTTGAAATAACTTGATTTTAGCATAACTTCTTCATACGATGGAATTTGGGCTTGAAACCTGTTCCATTACATTTTAAATATTCAAAAACATCCATTTTGATATATGGGTTGATCCATTTTAATTCCAGAGCCAAAACGGGACTTTCGGGCCATTTGTCGTTGAACTTTCAATCCAAATCAATCCGGTCCATTCTAATTTAAGCTTTGCCTATATATACCTCGTTATTAACCCTAGCATGTTTCTTATGTTCATTATTCTGTATGTATAGAAATTTCTGTTGCTCATCTTTCTCAATGGTAGACAACCCTAAATTTCACAATCCAATTTTCAATTTCAAATTCAAATCAAAATTTCAAACTCCACAAACTATATCGAATTATATATCGATTTGAAGCTCTCGACGAGCGCATCTCAGATTTGTAATTCGTTTTCCAATTCGAACAACTATTTTTCCAAAAGTTTAAGAGCAATTTTCGGCCATCCACTGCGTCGAAATCAACTCCGCCTGATCGATAAATTGGTGGTACCATGGTGTGGAGAGCGGCGAGTGTAGTCCATCGGTGTGCTTTGTTGGGCATGTTAACGGCTTGATCCTGCACATAATTCGAACTAGGGTTCGAAATAGAAGGCGGCAGCTACCTCGACTCGTGCTCAGCATGGGTGAGATGATCTCGGGGAGGGTTTTGGGGAGGCTTGAGAAGTCGGCGGCCTCTCTGGTCACGACGACGCTTGTGGTGGCGTTCCGACGCATGCTTTGGGAGGTGTGATATCTGGGTCACGTTCAAACTTTCTGGTAGGGTTTTGATGAGAAGGGAGGGTTGAAGCGTTGACATGGCAATGAGGTAGGATAATTATAAATTGTTTGTAACGACCCGTTAAATTTGATAATGTTAAATGAATTAAATTAATATAATTTTTAATCTAATTTAGAATAAAATAAAAGCCTTAATATTTTATTTGAGAAAAACGTAGTAATTTGTTATAGTAATTGGAATTTAATGTAACAATAAAATTTTATGATAACAGATTTGGATAATGTAATTTGTCACATTTTGTTAAAAGATTTAATTTTAAGAAACCAGTATAATGCAATACAAAGGTGTTTGAAACGACTCTTGGGTTTTAAATGGAGTGTATATAAATAGTGAAAATCATTATAACCTCTTAATTTAATACGATTGTTTAATTAATACTAAAAGAATAAAATTTGAAATAGTATTAATGTAATGATAACTGAATTTAAGTGCAACCATATTTATGGAAGTGAATTGGATTTTTGTGGATGTTAACATTGAATAAATTTATTTAGAGTAAAAAGGATTTAAAAGCATGTTTTGGATAGAATGTTAAATTCATGGATTTAGTGTAAGTAACTAGAATTTAATCCTATAAGATTTGGAACTGAATGTATGAAGATAATTTTATAGAAATAGTTAATTAACAACTTAATTGTGCATACCTAATATAATATAAATAACAAAAGGACTAGAACTTGATTTGCCTAGGTATGTATATATATTGATAAACTATAACCAAGTGAGAAATTTGGTAGTAAATAGGGAATAAGTTGATTAAGGCAATTAGTAATTTAATAAATGAATGCATAGTAAGTAAGTGGAAATTTATGCATAAAAATATTTTCATATATAGTATAATTACAAAAGTTTACCCATTTATCTAATGTATATAATTGAATCTAAATTTAGGGCAACATTTTTGTTATTGATGGTGTAGGTGAATTTGAATAAAAGGGTAACAATTATTTTGATTTAACATTTATTGAGTATATAGTTAAGAAGGGCACTCGACGTAAATGAATCTAAATAAATTATTTTGGGTATTGATGTGTCTAGTCAATAAAGGAGAACTTTAAGGAAATAAAATATAAATGAATGTATTTGGGAATAGAGCTCTTGTATATGTTGAATAGTTATTATATAGTTATTAAGAATGAGCGTTACTTTATTAAGTATAAATATAGTAACAGAAGTATGAATAAATTTATAGAAACATAAGATTTACTTTAAGGTAATATTTGAGTGTAGGCTTTTGGAATAGATTCAATAACAATAATCATTGTTTGTCACCTATCTTATTTGTTGTTAAGTTATGTTGAAATCAATCTCAAATTTATTCACTAAAATTTTTGCAGTTAGCGTAGTTTTGGCTTTGTAATTGCAGTAGTTAATTCTTTAAGGTGAGGTCAATACTAATTTTATTTTTATTTGACAATTGGTTGTTATAGACTTTAGAAAGCAAGATTTATATGTATAATTTGAGTATAAAATTCAACAACTGGTATTTATTACAAATAAAATGGAATTAAACGTAAAATATTACGTTATTGAATATAAAACGGAATTTGTGAACATTAGAGTGAAATCTTGAACTAATGTTAGTAACGTCTTTACTTTAGGTGAAAGTTGAGGATATAAAGGTTAAAAGTCTAAAGTATGGGTTTTTGAGAATATAATTTATAAAATTCTTAAATATAAGAAAGTGCAGAAATGAACACTGAAATTTGATATCTTGTCAATTTTAATTCACATCCAAGCTTGTTAAATCATTTGAAATTGATTAATTTATATAGGCAATAAAATTGGGACAAATTTTAGAATATTAATACAAGATTGGATTTTATAATTTAATTTAATTTATTTAATGAATATTAAAAATAGCCATTTTTGTCACGGACTCGGATTTCGACGAAACCAGTTTCATCGGATCCGTATCGGTGAATTATTATAGGGTTTCAAGTTTCGTATCAATTGGACCTGTCGTTTGATCGTACGGACGCGAAACGCCTTGAAATCGATTTAATTAAGAAATCAATTTGGAAATTTTGTTTTCAACATAACTTCTTCATACGATCAAATTTGGTCGTGAAACTTTTTCCATCGCGTTCAGAATATTTTAAAATACCTATTCGGATATATGGGTTTAATAAATTTTGTTCCGGAGGCTAAACGGGCTTTTTGGGCCATAGTTTGTGGCGTACGTTCATCCTTCTAGTCTATACGCTCTAACCCAACCCTAACTATAAATATACAGTTATAAACCTTAGCTCCATCCTATTGCCATTGGCTGTACGTACATTTTTCTTCATCTCCTTCTCCTTCTCAAATGGATGCAAAACTAGATCTAATCTAATCCAAATTTCAGTGAAAAATCAAACTCTCCAGAAAAATTCCACAAAAATATATGTCATAGTTCTCGAGAGACGTAATCTACTGATGCAATTCATTTTCTGTTTTGGGCATTCGTTTGACCAGAATAAATTCAAACAGTCCGTGACCTTTCATCATCGTCGTCGCAAACTTCGTCAGATCGCCAAACCCTTTCTGGGTTTTGTAGAGTGGACGATGGGAATCGCATCTATATGGTTTGTTGGTCGAATCAACGGTTGGATTGGCGTCAGTATTCGAGCTAGGGTTTAACAAAGGGGCGGCTGTCCATTTTGTTTGGCGTTTTCAACGTGGGCGCGAGCAGGAGGAGGGCCGGCTTGGTGGGCGTGTCTCGTGGCGGTGGTGCCTGGTGGATCGGCGGTAGGTAGAAGGCGTTGGAGCGATGAGGTGGCTGTGTTTTTTTCGTTCGTGCTTCAGGCTGGTTGCGTGTGGAGATGTTCGTGCTACTGTAGCTAAATGCCTGATGCCTGGGCGAAATTTGGGGGAAAGGATGCTGACACGTGGAAAAAATTTTATGAATGGTGAATTGTGTTCCTTTTTTTACCAATTTATAATTTGAATTTCAACTCGATAAAATCGATTAACTTTTTCATACGATACCCGTTTTACGAACGGTTTTTTTTGTTAGGTTCGTATTTAAATTCCAGACCCAATGACGCTGGTTTGGAAAAATTCTGAGACCGTCAAAATTTTGAGTTTAAATTGAATTTAAATTCGATTTAAATTCCAAAGGTGAGTGTTTAAACTCACTCACAACTACTAGAAGCTTTTATGTTTGTTAAATTAATTTTAGAAATGAATAGAAATTTATTTATGAGTATTTGGCATGTTTATTTCACTAATATTTGTTGAATTGCATTTATTAAATTTAACTGTTAATTTAATTTATTTATTGCGTATTAATTGATAGTTAGAATTTATTTGTTTGCCTATAAACTGCTAGTTAACAGTTATATAGATTATTACTGAATATAAACTGTTAGATTAATAGTTGTTAAATTTAATCTGAATAAAATTGCCAGTTATTACCTGTTATATATTATCAAATATAAATTGTTATTGATTGATATTGCTTGATGATTGTGATTGGATGATGGGTGATGTTGATGGATGTTTTATTGTATATCATTAAATTGCAAATTATCATGCATATTTCCTTTCATTCGGGATTGCGGTTTGAAATGATATTCAGCCGCAAAATTTTATATCTTTTAAATTGCGGATTGAAATGATAAATATCCGTATCACTTGACCATAGGATATAAAATTATATACAGGCACCGCGGTCTATATATAACTATTTTAATGTGATTTCTATGGTTTGGATGGAATACGGTTTATAATAATCTTAAATTTTATATTGTATAAATATTATTCTTCCATATATATACATATGAAGTTGAAAATTTTGAAATTAAAAGGTGTATAAATCTCTTTATTAAAAATGGAAAAAAAATTAAGAAAATGGAGATTGATAATGTTTATCATATGTTTAAATGTTAAGTTTGGAAATTTTAAGATATGATATTTATAATTGGATTTTTCCCAAGATAAATTGAAATGAATATTCTAGTATAATTTGAATTGAAAAAAAATATATTTTATTACTAGAAATTGGAGTTCTTATTATTTATGGATTTTATGTGAATATTCAAGACTAATTAATAGAACATTCGATTTGTTGAAAGAATAAAATCCAACTTTAGTTTGAAATATTAATACTCCAAATGGATATACGTATATATATATAAATTGAAGTGGTTTTGGAACTTGAGAGACATAATACAAATTTTGGGTTAGACTTTAATAAAGAAATGTATTTGTAAAGCCATGAGAACTATTTTCTTTACAAAGTAACATTTAAGTTAAACCTTTTAATTCATATACCGTTGAATATCCAAACCATTCAAGTTTTAAAAGTTATGGTTTTAAATTATGAATTTCGAAATATTATGCTTTGAAAGGATATTTGGCCTTCAGACGTTATAAATTTTAAAGCATTTGGATTTTTGAAAAGGTTCATATTTGGGATAAAGGATATCATATTGTTTTGGGTTTTAAAATAATATCGTATTCATAATTTTAAAATGGAAATGTTATTCTGGTTTTAAAGTATGAGCTATTTTTAAATGACCGCGGTGTTATAATAACGATGGGTTGGCAAAGAGACCGGGATCGGATATGGACATACTCTCTGTCGATACCGAAAACCACTTTGACTAACCGTGTACGCGGTGGAGATTCCAGAATGAAGTAGGTGGTGGCGACGTTTCCTGTAAGGTAAATACGTGGACCCGACTCCCGTGAGTTGGCATAAGGTGGCTAAAACAGGAGCGATTCTCAGGCCAAAGAGGTCATTCCTCTGATCGGACCCTCCTCTTCGATATTATACTTTGACTTGGATTGATTCAGTGGCCACTTCTATATTTTGATTTTGGGGAGTTAGTCCGAGGTGGGCGGTAACTACGGCTACGCGTTTCCACCAGCCTGGATAGCAATTGGTATATCTACCCTGGCATTGCCTAGTTGTGCCGTGTCACCTACCATACCGAGCCTTTACTACGAGTTTCTATTTGTGTCGTACCTATGGAGTATCCTCTGGTAGCCTCCCGATCAGGAGGTATTACGGTACTGTATAGACTATTGGCATTTTACGTGTTAAGGTGGAAAATGTAAAGCCTTAACGCTATTTAAAAGTATGTTTATTTTATGAATAGACACTATTATAATAGCGCAATATACTACATAGTAAATAGTTTAACGGATCCTTAGGAGATGTAAATCCCGAGCACCTCTTGAGTTACTGTACTCATATTTATTTCTGTTAATTTAACTCACATAAGATCCTTTAGTCTGACTCGAGTGTTTTTGTCTTTTCAAGTTCGCTCGGGTCAGTCCGAGTGTTTCAGGATCGAAGACTTTAGCTTTGGAGGACGAAGACGAAGGAGTCGTATTATTTTATTTATAGTATGGCACCACACTCATACTGTTCCGCTGCATTGTTTGTATTGGTATGTGTAACTCTGATATTCATTGTATAAGTAAAATAACTATTTTGTAAACAGTTATCATGAACTGTATATTGATTATTATATTTTATCCTTCCGCTGTGAGATTCTGTTTTGTTTTTATTTCTTCTCTGTTTTTCTTATTTATCCCATAACAATCCGCCCTTCCGTATGGTTTGAACTGGCACGTGTGTCGGTTTAAAGTGTGCGAAAAGGCGGGATGTTACAGTTGGTATCAGAGCTTTGGTTTAGCGATAAACTTGGCTTTGTGGGGTTTGACTCTTTGTTAATAGGGTAGTAATACCCTATGGGAGTCGCTGAGTGTATATATATGAGAGAGCGTATTTGTTAGTTTTATAAAAAGATTTTAATATTATGTTACTCTGTTCCGTTTTGTATTTATAAATTCTGGTTGATGCATGGGACGCTATGCCATCAATAAGGATTTCTAAACACTTAATAGGACAGACCGACATAATATTTGTTTTTAATATAGGTGATTGAAATAATTTTGCCTATTATATTTTCTATATATAAAAAATATTTTTATAAAGATATATATATATATATATATATATATATATATTTGGTTGCTATAGATTGGGTGTTAGGAAATAAAAATATTTATAACAATTGAAGCTAAGTTGAAATTATAATAAATCAAATTGGAGATTTTAGAACTTAAGTCCGGGATTTTGAAAATCTGTTTTCAATGGATTTATGGGATATAGGGATTTGGTTTATAAGTATTTTCTTATATAAATATTTAGTATAATTCGGAAAAATTATTTTAAAGAAGATTTTGGAGAATATAAATTTTGTACTTTCCTCTCTGTCGCTAGAAAATAATTTCGGTGATGGCGGCCGCATCATCGACTTCTATTTTCGAGTTTCGAAGGGGAAAGGCCACTGTAGTAAATTCTACTACAGATTTATGTTGGAAATATCTAAATTTGTTTGTTTTAAATATAATATAGATATAAAGTTGTAGGAAACTAATTATCTATTATTTCAAAATAAATTGAAATTTGACCCGGAATTTAATTCTTAAATTTTCCATTAATTAATTGTTAAATTTTAGTGGAATAAAAAAAAGTAAGTAATAAATGGATTGAAAACCTCTAATAAGTAAGAGAGTTAATGCTAAGTATAAAGGAAGTTAAAAATTTAAATTATAAATAATGGTAAAGATTTATTGGAAAATCAATGAATTAAAAGAATTGAGATTAAACTAGTATAAGTTCAATTGCATTTCTCTTTAAACATATATAACTTACCAAATATGAAAGGTTGAAATGTTAATTAAGAGATTTGAATAGAATATTATGCAAGTTGAAATGTTAGAAATTTTGGATTATTCTATGAATTGCTATTATATAAATAAGAATTTAGTGGTATAAACTTAAGTTATAATTGAAATTTTACTGAAAATAAGTCAAGAATTATTAATAGGTGATATGAACTTAAGTAAATAAAATGAAATTCTTTAGTAAATAAGGATTGATTGTAGGGTTATTAACTTAAGTATGTTTTAAATTTCCCCTATTCTAATATAATGGAAAGTAGGAATAATAAATAAATGACTGTAAACCCTAAGTAATAAATTAATAAAATTCCTTTATTTATAAGAATGAAGGTTATAAGGTTAATAATTTAGGTGTAACTAAGAAAGTTACTGTAATTTAATATAATAGAAACGTAAACATTAAATAAAGGAATAAAATTAAGGGTAAGTTGAAATTGTAATATATATAACGAATATATATTTATTGAACCATTAATTAAGAAAAAAAAGGAATTGAAAAGAAACTTGGAAATTTTCACTTACACTCTTAGGACATATATAAACTTACCATATAATAAAAGTTGCAATGTTAGTAAGAAAATGTAAAGGGAAATCTTACAAGTGGAGTTTGAGGTAATTAAGGTATTCAATAAATTTGCTGTTAGTAATGAGAATTAATTGTACAAACTTAAGTTAAATTGGAAATTTTGCTATATAAGTAAAGATATGTAGTATAAATAGATAATATAACCGTTAGTCAATAAATTGGAATACCAATATAATGAATTTTGAAATAAATGGAAAATGAAATAGTAAGAAATATAGAAACCCCTCCATGAATGGAAGGAAGAAAATCAAGCCACGGAAGCATGAAATAAATGCATAATAAGTAATTTGGTTGTTGGTTTGAATTGTATTGTTTGATTTATGTTTGTTGGGTAAGAAATTTGAAGTTGTTGGGTGAATAAATAATCTATCTTTGTTCCATCCAAGACTGTTGAGTAAAGGATGCACTTGATAGTTAATTTCATCTCATACAAATTTCAAGTTTGAACCCAAACAACTATTTGTTTGATGGATTAAAGGTTGCTTTGCTTTGTGTATGTATGCTGTTTGTAAGGCTGATGGTTGATTTGATTGGTTGATTAATGGTTGAAACCACCTAAACATTTCACTTTAATATAAATATTTAACCTTTTTAGATTATATAAGTGATTGCAGGTGATGGAAGCAACTGCTACTGCTTTTGGTTCCACAATAATTAGCGTAATTGCCCGACAAATAGGTACGTTTCCGGATTACGTTTTAGCGCTATTTTATATAATTTTTCCCGTGTTGGGATAATATTTTGATAATATATGTAATATATTTGTATATTTTGATATTATATTTTCTCCAGAGTCTCTCCGTACAAAGGAGACTCTGCCAAAATTTTCCGTAAATTTTGGACTTAGAATTTTGTGAAAATGTTTTCCAGCTTTAATAATCTAAGTATAAAAGAATATAATGATTATAAACAGGTATATTTTATTTAAGAAAATAAATTTAGTAAATTATTGTTTATAAATAATATTTGAAATAAGATGTACTGTTTTATTCTTCCTTCTCCCTTCTTTTTCCTTTTCGGGGACGAAAAGTTTTGAGTGGGGGAGATTGTAACGACCCGTTAAATTTGATAATGTTAAATGAATTAAATTAATATAATTTTTAATCTAATTTAGAATAAAATAAAAGCCTTAATATTTTATTTGAGAAAAACGTAGTAATTTGTTATAGTAATTGGAATTTAATGTAACAATAAAATTTTATGATAATAGATTTGGATAATGTAATTTGTCACATTTTGTTAAAAGATTTAATTTTAAGAAACCAATATAATGCAAAACAAAGGTGTTTGAAACGACTGTTGGGTTTTAAATGGAGTGTATATAAATAGTGAAAATCATTATAACCTCTTAATTTAATACGATTGTTTAATTAATACTAAAAGAATAAAATTTGAAATAGTATTAATGTAATAATAACTGAATTTAAGTGCAACCGTATTTATGGAAGTGAATTGGATTTTTGTGGATGTTAACATTGAATAAATTTATTTAGAGTAAAAGGGATTTAAAAGCATGTTTTGGATAGAATGTTAAATTCATGGATTTAGTGTAAGTAACTAGAATTTAATCCTATAAGATTTGGAACTGAATGTATGAAGATAATTTTGTAGAAATAGTTAATTAACAACTTAATTGTGCATACCTAATATAATATAAATAACAAAAGGACTAGAACTTGATTTGCCTAGGTATGTATATATATTGATAAACTATAACCAAGTGAGAAATTTGGTAGTAAATAGGGAATAAGTTGACTAAGGCAATTAGTAATTTAATAAATGAATGCATAGTAAGTAAGTGGAAATTTATGCATAAAAATATTTTCATATATAGTATAATTACAAAAGTTTACCCATTTATCTAATGTATATAATTGAATCTAAATTTAGGGCAATATTTTTGTTATTGATGGTGTAGGTGAATTTGAATAAAAGGGTAACAATTATTTTGATTTAACATTTATTGAGTATATAGTTAAGAAGGGCACTCGACGTAAATGAATCTAAATAAATTATTTTGGGTATTGATGTGTCTAGTCAATAAAGGAGAACTTTAAGGAAATAAAATATAAATGAATGTATTTGGGAATAGAGTTCTTGTATATGTTGAATAGTTATTATATAGTTATTAAGAATGAGCGTTACTTTATTAAGTATAAATATAGTAACAGAAGTATGAATAAATTTATAGAAACATCAGATTTACTTTAAGGTAATATTTGAGTGTAGGCTTTTGGAATAGATTCAATAACAATAATCATTGTTTGTCACCTATCTTATTTGTTGTTAAGTTATGTTGAAATCAATCTCAAATTTATTCACTAAAATTTTTGCAGTTAGCGTAGTTTTGGCTTTGTAATTGCAGTAGTTAATTCTTTAAGGTGAGGTCAATACTAATTTTATTTTTATTTGACCATTGGTTGTTATAGACTTTAGAAAGCAAGATTTATATGTATAATTTGAGTATAAAATTCAACAACTGGTATTTATTACAAATAAAATGGAATTAAACGTAAAATATTATGTTATTGAATATAAAACGGAATTTGTGAACATTAGAGTGAAATCTTGAACTAATGTTAGTAACGTCTTTATTTTAGGTGAAAGTTGAGGATATAAAGGTTAAAAGTCTAAAGTATGGGTTTTTGAGAATATAATTTATAAAATTCTTAAATATAAGAAAGTGCAGAAATGAACACTGAAATTTGATATCTTGTCAATTTTAATTCACATCCAAGCTTGTTAAATCATTTGAAATTGATTAATTTATATAGGCAATAAAATTGGGACAAATTTTAGAATATTAATACAAGATTGGATTTTATAATTTAATTTAATTTATTTAATGAATATTAAAAATAGCCATTTTTGTCACGGACTCGGATTTCGACGAAACCAGTTTCATCGGATCCGTATCGATGAATTATTATAGGGTTTCAAGTTTCGTATCAATTGGACCTGTCGTTTGATCGTACGGACGCGAAACGCCTTGAAATCGATTTAATTAAGAAATCAATTTGAAATCAATTTGGAAATTTTGTTTTCAACATAACTTCTTCATACGATCGAATTTGGTCGTGAAACTTTTTCCATCGCGTTCAGAATATTTTAAAATACCTATTTGGATATATTGGTTTAATAAATTTTGTTCCGGAGGCTAAACGGGCTTTTTGGGCCATAGTTTGTGACGTACGTTCATCCTTCTAGTCTATACGCTCTAACCCAACCCTAACTATAAATATACAGTTATAAACCCTAGCTCCATCCTATTGCCATTGGCTGTACGTACATTTTTCTTCATCTCCTTCTCCTCCTCAAATGGATGCAAAACTAGATCTACTCTAATCCAAATTTCAGTGAAAAATCAAACTCTCCAGAAAAATTCCACAAAAATATATGTCATAGTTCTCGAGAGACGTAATCTACTGATGCAATTCGTTTTCTGTTTTGGGCATTCGTTTGACCAGAATAAATTCAAACAGTCCGTGACCTTTCATCATCGTCGTCGCAAACTTCGTCAGATCGCCAAACCCTTTCTGGATTTTGTAGAGTGGACGATGGGAATCGCATCTATATGGTTTGTTGGTCGAATCAACGGTTGGATTGGCGTCAGTATTCGAGCTAGGGTTTAACAAAGGGGCGGCTTTCCAAATTTTTTGGCGTTTTCACCGTGGGCGCGAGCAGGAGGAGGGCCGGCCTGGTGGGCGTGTCTCGTGGCGGTGGTGCCTGGTGGATCGACGGCAGGTAGAAGGCGTTGGAGCGATGAGGTGGCTGTGTTTTTTTCGTTCGTGCTTCAGGCTGGTTGCGTGTGGAGATGTTCGTGCTACTGTAGCTAAATGCCTGATGCCTGGGCAAAATTTGGGGAAAAGGATGCTGACACGTGGAAAAAAATTTATGAATGGTGAATTGTGTTCCTTTTTTTACCAATTTATAATTTGAATTTCAACTAGATAAAATCGATTAACCTTTTCATACGACACCCGTTTTACGAACGGTTTTTTTGTTAGGTTCGTATTTAAATTCCAGACCCAATGACGCTGGTTTGGACAAATTCTGAGACCGTCAAAATTTTGAGTTTAAATTGAATTTAAATTCGATTTAAATTCCAAAGGTGAGTGTTTAAACCCACTCACAACTACTAGAAGCTTTTATGTTTGTTAAATTAATTTTAGAAATGAATAGAAATTTATTTATGAGTATTTGGCATGTTTATTTCACTAATATTTGTTGAATTGCATTTATTAAATTTAACTGTTAATTTAATTTATTTATTACGTATTAATTGATAGTTAGAATTTATTTGTTTGCCTATAAACTGCTAGTTAACAGTTATATAGATTATTACTGAATATAAACTGTTAGATTAATAGTTGTTAAATTTAATCTGAATAAAATTGCCAGTTATTACCTGTTATATATTATCAAATATAAATTGTTATTGATTGATATTGCTTGATGATTGTGATTGGATGATGGGTGATGGATGTTTTATTGTATATCATTAAACTGCAAATTATCATGCATATTTCCTTTCATTCGGGATTGCGGTTTGAAATGATATGCAGCCGCAAAATTTTATATCTTTTAAATTGCGGATTGAAATGATAAATATCCGTATCACTTGACCATAGGATAGAAAATTATATACAGGCACCGCGGTCTATATATAACTATTTTAATGTGATTTCTATGGTTTGAATGGAATACGGTTTATAATAATCTTAAATTTTATATTGTATAAATATTATTCTTCCATATATATACATATGAAGTTGAAAATTTTGAAATTAAAAGGTGTATAAATCTCTTTATTAAAAATGGAAAAAAAATTAAGAAAATGGAGTTTGATAATTTATATCATATGTTTAAATGTTAAGTTTGGAAATTTTAAGATATGATTTTTATAATTGGATTTTTCCCAAGATAAATTGAAATGAATATTCTAGTATAATTTGAATTGGAAAAAAAAAAAATTATTACTAGAAATTGGAGTTCTTATTATTTATGGATTTTATGTGAATATTCAAGACTAATTAATAGAACATTCGATTTGTTGAAAGAATAAAATCCAACTTTAGTTTGAAATATTAATACTCCAAATGGATATACGTATATATATATAAATTGAAGTGGTTTTGGAACTTGAGAGAGATAATACAAATTTTGGGTTAGACTTTAATAAAGAAATGTATTTGTAAAGCCATGAGAACTATTTTCTTTACAAAGTAACATTTAAGTTAAACCTTTTAATTCATATACCGTTGAATATCCAAACCATTCAAGTTTTAAAAGTTATGGTTTTAAATTATGAATTTCGAGATATTATGCTTTGAAAGGATATTTGGCTTTCAGACGTTATAAATTTTAAAGCATTTGGATTTTTGAAAAGGTTTATATTTGGGATAAAGGATATCATATTGTTTTGGGTTTTAAAATGATATCGTATTCATAATTTTAAAATGGAAATGTTATTCTGGTTTTAAAGTATGAGCTATTTTTAAATGACCGCGGTGTTATAATAACGATGAGCCTTAACGCTATTTAAAAGTATGTTTATTTTATGAATAGACACTATTATAATAGCGCAATATACTACATAGTAAATAGTTTAACGGATCCTTAGGAGATGTAAATCCCGAGCACCTCTTGAGTTACTGTACTCATATTTATTTCTGTTAATTTAACTCACATAAGATCCTTTAGTCTGACTCGAGTGTTTTTGTCTTTTCAAATTCGCTCGGGTCAGTCCGAGCGTTTCAGGATCGAAGACTTTAGCTTTGGAGGACGAAGATGAAGGAGTCGTATTATTTTATTTATAGTATGGCACCACACTCATACTGTTCCGCTGCATTGTTTGTATTGGTATGTGTAACTCTGATATTCATTGTATAAGTAAAATAACTATTTTGTAAACAGTTATCATGAACTGTATATTGATTATTATATTTTATCCTTCCGCTGTGAGATTCTGTTTTGTTTTTATTTCTTCTCTGTTTTTCTTATTTACCCCATAACAATCCGCCCTTCCGTATGGTTTGAACTGGCACGTGTGTCGGTTTAAAGTGTGCGAAAAGGCGGGATGTTACATTGTTCTATATATTTTATAAATTAAATTGTTCAGTGTTCTAACGCGCATAACTTTTACGTATGAGGTTCAATTCATGCATGGTTTTCTCCACTAGGATCGTATCGAAATTCCTAACATTTTGGCACAAGATTGGACTAATTCTGAGACTGTTCAAATTTTGAGTTTAAATTTGGATTTAAATTCAATTTAAATTCAAAGGTGAGTGTTTAACCCACTCACAACTTCTAAAATTCCTTATGTTAGTTAAATTTTATTCATGGTGTGATTAGGAATTTAATTATGATTGTTTGGTATATTTTTAATCATCATCTCAGTTAAATTGAATTTAATTTAATTAACTTGTTATTTAACTTATTATTGCACATAAACTGCCAGTTAAATACCTGCTATTTATTATCAGTTTCTATATTGATATTTATGGATTGTTTTGGATGATGATTGTGATGGATGTTGACTGTTGATATTGGTTGAATGTATGTTTAGTTTATATTGTTATAAACTGCAAGTTCGTTATTGATTATTATTAATTCGGGATTGCGGTTTGAAATGATATACAACCGTAAAATATTAAATTGTGGATTGAAATGATAAATATCCTTATCACTTGACCATAGGATAGAAAATTATATACAGACACTCTGGCCTATATATAAAAATATTTTGAAATGATTTCTATGGTTGTGGAACGAAATATATGGTTTTATATAAATACCGATTTTGGATATTATGTAAATTTTATTTTATTCTTGATTTTAAGATATGTATAAATTAATTTAATTATAGAATAAGTTTAATAATAAAGTCTGATTTTATTGAAGATAATATGGTTATATTTATATATAGAGTTTATAATGTTTTAAACAAATTAAGGTTGGAAGATAAATTTGAAATTTAGTTGAAATTGAATTTCTTTAAGGATAAACTCAAATAAGTTTGATTTGAAATTTATTAAATTTGAAATTTTAAAAGGTACGATTTTATAACTTGATTTTGTTTAAGATGAATTTAAAATGAATATTTCAAGTTTGAATTAACTGAAGGAACATATAGTGATTTGGAATTTGGGGTTTATTTAAATGATATTAGATTTGTTAAGTAAATATTTCAAAATTGAATAATAATGAAGTTAAATTAAGGTATATATGAAGTTATCAAATTTAGTTTTGAAATTATGGAATATTTAAAGCTTCGAAATATAAGGAATTTGAAATGGTTTATTTGAGGTTCAAATCTGCATTTAGAATTGATATAAATTGAAATGGATTATTGAAAACTGAATTGAGTTGAAATTTATGAATGAGATTTGATTTAAATTGAATTTTCGAATTCAAGTTGATTTTAATCAATTTGTGAGGTTGAAAAATTATTTTATTTATAAAGTAGTGTTAAATTTAAAAAAAAATTATTATATATACTATTTGAACATCTAAACTATTTAAGTGGTGAAAGTTATAGTTTCAAAGCTATGAATTTCAAAGTATTACGTTTTGAAAAGGTTATATTTTCAAGTGTTTGGTTTTGGAAGGGTTATAACTTTGAAAGCACTATGATTCTGGAAGTGAATATATTTGGAAAATTGATATCACATCGATTTGGTTTTTTAAGTGAAAATGATATCATGTTGATTTGGGTTTTGAAATGGAAATGATATCATAATTATATGGTTTTGAAATGGATATGATATTCTGGTTTTGAAGTATAAATTAATTTGAAAATGGCCGCGGTGTTATAATAATGGTTGGTTGTTAAATAGACCGGGATCGGAAGTTGTCATACTCTCTGCCAACTCCAAAAACCACTTTAACAACCGTGTACGCAGTGGAGATTCCAGAATGAAGTAGGATGGCGGCAGCGTTCCTTTGAGGTATATACGTGGACCCGACTCCCTTGAGTTGGCATAAGGTGGCCAAAACAGGAGCGATCGACGGGCTAATGAGGTAGCACCTCTTACCGGACACACTCCTGCGATATCATTCTATTACTTTGTGATTGATTGGGGCCCTTTTGATTTTGGGTGTGTAGCTCGAGGTAGGGGGTAGTAGCTGCTACGCGTTACTACCGGTCCGGAAGCGTAATTGTTATATTTAGGCATTGCCTAGTTGTGTCGTGTCACATACCCTAGCATGCCTTGTACGATTTTGGATTTCTCCCTTAGCGTGGATTATTTAGGATAGTCTCGCGATCTGAAGATGCATTGATATTGGATGGAGTACTGGGACTATTATGTGTTAAGAGGAATATTGGATCACTCCTTAACACTATTTTAAAGTAAGTTTATTTTACTAATAGATATTATTATAATGACGTATATTACTACATTGCAGATAGTTTAATGGATCCTTAGGAGATGTAAATCCCGAACATCTCTTAAGTTCCTGCACTCACGTTGGACACTGGATAGGAGATATCAAACCCTGTAAACATCTCTGACGCCGTTCCACTCATATTTTACCGTTGATTTAACTTACATAAGATCTTTTAGCTCTGACTCGAGTGTTTTGTCTTTTCAATTCGTTCGGGTCAGCCTGAGCATTTCTGGATTTGAAGACCTTACTTCTGGAGGACGAAGACGAAGATTGTATTACTATTATTTATCATATTAGTCCACTACATTCATACTGTTCCGCTGCATTGTTATTTATTATTCTTTGGTATGTGTAACTCTAATATGTGTTGTATAAGTATAATCAAAAGTTTTATGAAACAGCTTCATGAACTGTTATTTGATTATTATATTTTTTCATTCCACTATGAGATTTTGTTTTGTATTATTTCTTTCTCTGCTTTTCTTATTCACCCCAATAACAATCCGCTATTTTGTATGGTTTGGTCTGACGTGTGTGGTTTATCATCGATTTAAAATGTGAAAAAAGGCGAGATGTTACATGCTGGATGTTGTGATAACATGTATATAAGTTTGAGATCTTTCTTAGGATGTGCTAAGCTAAGGAAGTTAGTGTTTAAAGCGGTTAGTTGCGACTTCGAAATCCTTTGGCAACTTACTTTTTTTGAAATGTTTTATAAAGTTTTAATCTTATCTTTACTTTTCAAAAATATTATATTAAGATATAAAAGTAATTAGTAAGTGGAAGCTGAGAAGTTTAAGTCAACTATTATAATAAACAAGTTTTGAAAATTACAGGTCGTATAGCGATAGTCGCTATAAATGTAGTCTATGAAAGATTAATTCTATTTGAATTTAAAATGTTTTAACTTAAGTATCTTTTTGAAAAGTGTTATCAAACATATTTTAAATATTGAAAAGTAATAATTAGTTAATTAATTATTTTTATTTGATTATTTAATTAATAAATTTTATACGGTAATTAGTACTTAATCATTAATTAGGTTATGGTAATTGAGGGGGATTTAATTATTAATTAATTATTAATCAATAAAATTTAGGTTAAGATTTAATTCAAACATAGTTATGATTTAATTATTTTAAATAAAGGTTTAATTTATCATCTAAGATTTAATTAAAGATTAATTAATTAAGATTAAATAATATATAATTATTATTTAAAAGTTTAAATTATTATAATAATTAATTTAAGATTAATTATGGTTTAATCATTTATTTAAAGGTTAACTATTATTAAATTATTTGTTTAAGGATAATTGTTATTTATTTATTTATTTAAAAGTAAATTATTGTTTAATTATTAATTAAAGGTTTACTTATTTTCAAATAAAAAGTTTAAATGTTATCTAATTATTAAATAAAGTTTTAGAAGTTTAGACCATCTTGTTTTTAAAGATCGATTTTGCTTTCAAGAAGCAACTTTCTTTTAAAAAAATATATTTAAATCTAAGGGATTTCTTTGTCATTTACATTTAAATAACCTCAATTGCATATGAAACCCATTGACATATGTTTAGCAGAATAAAATATTGTTCTACTGATTAAATTATAGTTGACTTTTATTTAGCAGAGTTCTCCTAATTAACTTGTATTTGATATGTAAGACGTGTGAATCTCTCGCTTTGAATTTGAATATTTAAATCATTTTTAATATTTAAATAATGGATTTTAATAGCCAAATAAACATCTTTTAAATTATAATTAATGATGTTGAAATCGTTTTCCAAATAAAATAGTTAGTTTAAATAAAAACAGAAAATGTGACCGAAAAACATATTTCGAAATTACGACCTTTCGGCATCGTAAAAGTCATCGAAAATGTCGTGCACATTTGGATCAACATGCATATATTTATATATGCTAGGATTAGTAATAATAAAGCACACGTAAATATATTAAGATATACATATTAATACTTAAGCATGAATGTGTCTTATTATGTTATAAAAGGCATATTTATACATATAAACAAACATATGTATTCGTATCCATACCCTAAGTACATACACATACAAGGAGTAGTACGATTTAAGGAGGTAGAAGTAATGGGGGTAATATGTGCTAGGGGTGGGAGAGGAATGGTGTAGCATGCATGAGATTATATTATATTATGCTAAGAGTATTTTGGTAAATTCTAGTTTTATATGCTTATGAATACCACTATCTCTTCATAATTTCCACTTTAATAATACTCCTTCTTCATTTCCTACTTCTCTCTTCAATTTCTTCATTTACATTCCATGGCTCCTATATTGACGTTTATGGCATAAAACACTTGTTTTTCCACTTCCATCCACTTAGAACTAGCTTATTCCGTCTCTACTTCAATCTACAATCAAACAAGACCCAGTACTCATCATTTTGAGCCAAGGCCAAGTCATAATAGCCCATGGCCAAACCCAAACAGCCCATTTAAGGGTCCTAAAGTAAACTTGTGTGGAGTGAACTATAGCTCGTGTGTCAGCAAGTTATTGTAGAAGTTCGGCTTAATTCGTTTGCATTTTGGTGAGTAAAACTTCACCCTCAAAAACCAAGGTTTTTAAACTATATTCATGTTAATATTAGTAGCTAATTAATGCTCGTAGTATGTATTAGATGATTTTTGTTTAGTGTTAGGTTTATGCTTTGAAAAGTTGTCGCATTTGGAAGCTAGTTTGCATGTAGTAAGCGATATGAAAAGCTAGTGGCTAAAGTTAATTACATTTTAGAAAATATATTATATGTTGTATTATTAGAAATCACCATGTATATATGCTCATACCCTTGCAATGTGATCTTTGGTAGTAATGTTGATGCCTTGAACTTGTTTTCCGAACCGCCCGTATAGCGATAGTCGCTATATCGGAAGTTTTTAAAAATCACCTTTTACCGAAACAAATTAGTTACATCTTCATGCTTGGATTAGTTTTACAAGTTAATAAAATTTTGAAATAATAATGATTCCAAATTTAATTAGTTATTTTAATAATTGTTATTTGACTTAATTAATTATTTAATTAATAAGGATTAGGGTTAACTAATTAACTTATTATTGATATGTTTAAGTTTAACTAACTACTTACTTAATGATGTTTAAAATTTAATTAATCATTTTATCTGATGGTGTTTAAGGCTAATTAATCTTTTAACAATGATGGAATAAAGTTAATTATCAAATCAATTAATGATGTTTATAAATTAATTAATCTTTTTAATTAAAGGCTTTTCAAGTTAATCAACTTATTTTAACTTTAATTAATCTTCCCTTTAATGATGTTTATCATTAATAAATCATTTTTAAATAATGAGATTTAAATATTAATTAATTATATTTAAATATCACCGATTAATTGAATTAATGATGTTTTAAAGGTGATTTACCTTTTTCACTTAAAGGCAATTGAAGTTAATTTATCTGCTTAATTAATGGAGTTTCAAAGTGAATTTATCAAAGCAACAAGGAAGTTTTTACTTTGTTATTCATTTTAAATAATTATAATAAATTATTTATTTATTTAATTTAACTAATTATAATTAGTAAGTTATTAAATTAATGATGTTTAAAGGTGATTAACTTCTTTTGAATTAAAGGCTACCAAAGTCAATCAATCAACTGAATTAATGAAGCTTTAAAGTTAATTAACCAATGTAATAAAGATGATTTAAGTTATTTCCTTTTTGTAATGATGTTTCAAAGTTAGTAAACTCTTTAAACAAAGTGTTTTAGAGCTAATACTTGTAATGTGAAGCCAAGCACGAATTCAGTTTTCAAAAGAAAAAGTTTGATTTGTTTATGGTAATGAATTAATTTCCGTAAAGCGGTATCACTTATATGGAAGCGATTTATTTGTATACTTAACACTAAACGTTGAAGACGTAGACTTATTGCTATTTTAAAAGTTAAGAAGGGTATGAGACATGACTTTGAGATAACACTACCTTGACTTGTCCAGCATTATTGTTAACCCTGGAGTAATCAAGTTTCAATTCAATGAGTGGTGATGTGTATACAAGACTTAATTTCCATATATGATCGTTTTATATCCTTTATAGTTGGTTCCCAGCTATCTGTTACTTCAGTTATGTAGGGTTGCTCTTATTAAGGTATTTTCACATCTCATCTATATTGGATTTGGTTTTGCGCATTTAGATGTGAAATGCTAGAATTCTCAGTAAGGTTTGGCGGGGTGCAACTTGGAGTTTCCAGGGTTTTTAAGTATATTTCTAGAGGTATACTTCTTTTAATGGGATGCACCATCCATGTCATTTGTTGGAGATTTTCCTTTCTTTATTTTATTTGAACCTTCGAAATGTTTTTTTGTAATTGCAATGGGAAGAGTCAAACACTATTCACAATGTTTAAATATAGCTTTTTATAACACCCCATATTTTTAGTAACCTTATTTAGGATATTAATTAGTTAAATAGAATAAAATAATGTAAGATGATTAATGAGTTGGGATTTGATATAACCAAGGGTAGCTGTGCCTATATGTATAACGAATTAAGAAAATAAGATGGGGATAACTGTTAGAAATAAGGGGTAAAATAGGAAAATAGGCATTTTAATACCCTAAACCATAGCCGTGAATCCACACTTTCACCCATTTTCAAAAATTAAAATTAGGAGAGGTCGGCCACCGTTTTCAATCTCAAGACACGATAAATCTAGAATTTTCAAGAGCAAGAAGTAAATCAACATAATCAAGAACAAATCTCACATCCTAATCACAAAGCAAAGGTGAATGATTACTACATCCCATTTTTCTTATAGTTTTTGGTTTTATGGATAACCCAAAATGATTTTACATGATAATGCCATGTTTTGAGTGATTAAAAGTTATATATGCTTGTTGATGATTTATGCATGTTCATACTAGTTTTTATGGTATGCTCGATATGAAAACCCTATTAAATGACATCTAAATTCCTTGAGAATTTAAATGTAGATTAGAAATAATATTTTAGAGATAGGTTTCAATTTTCATAATTTTCTAAATCAATATGGATTTTATATAGATTTCCTAGTGAGGAAAATGATTTACTGGGTCATAAATTATTTACAGCAAAATAAGTAATTATTTTGGTCTGAAATTTATATATTTTAAAAAACATATTGAAAAAGATTTTTTGAAATTTTTATAGAATTTTCCTAAGTGTTTTGATATAAAATTATTTAAAGTATGGGACTTAAATGTTTTATATATTTAATTAAGGAGAAGGGGCGTTTTGCAAAACAAAAACACTGTTAAATTCTGAAAATATTGGCAGCACTTTTGAAAAAGATATTTAGCAACCAATGAAATTTTGACAAACAATAGCAGGTTAGTTAAAAAGTTTCTCTATTAAGTTAAAAATAAAAATAACATGAATTTAGTGTGTTTCGTCACTTTCGGCAGACCTTTCGCCACCATTATTTTAGAAAATAATGCACATGGTATCAAGCTACTTGAGACGTGCCGCATTGGGCAAAGGCGAAGGGTACTTAGTCAAAACGCTAGGTTCTGAAAGGGTTGGAGTATGCTTTGTTTTAAAACAAAAGGTAGCATATTCTTTGTTTTTGAGAGGTTACGTTTCGACTCAGTTGGCTTTCGACTGAGTCGAGTATTTTAAAAGGAAGGTTTCAAATGGATTGCACTCTTATGCTTTAAATAACATTTCGAAGGGGTCGAAACCCCTAGCTTCCGCCTTTCTACGTTTCGAAGTCAATTGTTTTGGAAGGTATACTTTGTTTTAAAATTAGCCACTTCTCTAATGCTTTCGAAGGGATGGTTTTGACACCATCACTTCTTTACTTAGGAACATGTTTCGAAAGGAAGGCTTTTGACTTAGATGTATTAAATGACCCTTTTTATTCCGATTGAAGTATAACCCAAAGGTTTCCAAAGAGTTGGTTTAAAAGGTTCGAAAGGTGTTTTCCACATGTTTTAAATTGAAACCAAGTTCCTTTGAAAGGTTTGAGTTTCTAAAGGGCTGGTGCTTTCGAAAGGTATTTAAAATGGTTTCCAAGTGGTGGTCCCCCAAGGGGTTTCGAAGGAATCAAAAGGTAGTGTTTCTGATGGTTTTGAAAGGGTTGAAATGAAAGGCTTTTCCAAGGTTTTTAAAGGCAATGTTTTAAAGTATTTTAAGATATGATATCTAAGGTTTAAAATCTCTCGAAAGGAAGATTTTCAAAGGTTTCAAAAGGATTTAAGTATGGTTTCGAAAGGGAGGTTTGGGCCTTTCGGCCTAGATAAATAAAGAGTTTTACTTTGTTTCGAAATAAATGCTTTAAATATAATCAAAAGAGGAACTTTCAAGTGTTTAAATGTTTTCATCAACCATGGTTTGAGTAAAGAGTGTGTGTGTGTGTATATAACGTGGTAAAGTGATTTTGAGCAAAGCACAGAGTATATGGGTTTTCCTTTTTCGAGTTTGATTTAAAGGTCTTAAATCATTTTGAAAAACGTTTTCAAGGAAAATTAAGGGAAGGGATACCAAAGTAAAATGACTCAGATATTAGAATACTTGATGGGACTGGTATTGGGTCGCGCCGTATACATTAGCTATTGGCCCCACCTAATTTAGTCCAAAATTCCAGTGTGTAGGGCTTTTTCACAGATAAGACTAAAATTATGAATACACATAGAAAGGAAGTATATATTTCTATACATATAGGACATTGGTGATCCCACAAAACCATTAGGATCAAGTGATCCGAGGGGATGTTAAGTTAGGGACAGACCACCCAGAAGAGAAGTATTTAACAGATAGTTAAGGATAGACCGTCCATAAGAGGTGTGTTTATGAAATGTTAGATTGTTTTTTTATTTTGTCTGGTAGGCCGGAGTCAGCCAAAGGTTAATAGTTAGCCAAACAAAACTAAAGTGTATGAACAAATAGTTCTTTTATTACCTGATATGGATGTTTACATAATGATGCTTTACAGTATTTAAGCAGTTTTGGTTGCAGAAAAAGATTTGCAAAGGATAGGTTTTAAAAGAATGTTAGTGGGGAGAAACTCGTTCCGCTAAGCGGCATGGTCTCACATAACATTAGTAACTGGGATGTATAGTATTATTCACACCAGGCTTTGTGTTAGACTCAAATTTTATGTTTTCCCCTTAAACTCTTGGGTACTCAAATTTGATTTTAGTAGGCCGAGGGTTGAGGTTATTTCAGGTCTTTAGTAGGATGACGAATAAAGCTACCGGAGGCGAGTAGGAGGCTAACAGATAGCTATTTAGGAGTTGCAGTTCTTTGTTTTGCTTTTGTTTCCGCTGTATATGTATTAAGTCAATTATGACTATATGATTCTGATCATCTAAGGAGGCATCTTCATATGCCATACTTGGCGTACTTTGTAATAAGTATATTTTATCATTGCCTGGGAAACGATTCAGGATTATGTAATCTGAATATGGAACATTTGTTTTGAAATTTAATGGAAAAAATGTTGTTTTGAAATCTCAAATTTGTTTCATATTCAAGTGCTTCTGATATTGTAGATACCACTAACATGGCCTTATTTAGTCACCAGAAGTTAATACTATAGATGACTGCATCATCTATAGCGCTTAGCTTTAGGCCTCTAGATAGGGGATGTTACAACTTGGTATTAAAGCATAGGTTCATGAAATACTTTTAAACAATGGTTTTTGAAAACATAATCCCTCGGAATTAGAGTTAAGATCGGGGTATGGGATAATGATATAGTAACATACTTGTATTTGCTATACATAAGTATACACTTTATCTCTAGTAGTCTCCTATCTTTATCAGGATATTCTTCTGTATCTCATGAGGCTTGAATACAAATATGGATGGAATAAGGGCCAAAGTTATTCTAGGAGGAGACAGCACCACCACAAATGGAAATGACCAACCAAATGCTAGAAGAAGTCAAGGTCAGGCTCAGGCTGAGAATGTTGGTGCTGGGGTACCACAAGTGGATATGAGAGCCATGTATTAGTTTTTTGTAAACATGATGCAAGCTGGAATGGTGGCTAGAGTTGTTGGAGGAAATTCTACTGAAGGAGGAGTTCAAGAAGTTCTGATAGTCAACCAGTATGCTAATTTGAGCAGAGATTATGCTAGGCTTGGGGTAAAGCCGTTTGTTGGAACGGAGGATGCTATTGAAGTAGGAAATTGGATGCTACATTATGAAAGGATTTTTGCTGACTTAAGGCTCGATGGCGAGCAGAAAAGGAGACATGCTTCAAGACAACTTCAGGGAGCTGCTTTGTTTTGATGGAATACTATAACTGCTGGTGTGGATGTGACTATGACGTGGGCAGAGTTTAGGGGGAGGTTTCAAGAAAGGTTCATGCCACTAATGGCACAGTCTGTATTGATTAGAAAGCTTGCTGAATTGGAACAAAAGAAGATGTCAGTTCTGGAGTATGCTGGTAGACTCGAAGATTTAGCCCAGTATGGGTATTCCACTATTGATATAGTGTTGAAAAGGACTAAAAAGTTTATTAGAGTTTTGAAGCCATAATTGACGAGGGCTACTTTACCGCACATTAGAGATCAATGCGATGTAGTTGTGGAAATGGCATTGAGACATGAGGAGATGTTAGTTTGTTGGAGAAGAAGAAGGAGGAGGTCTAGGTTGGACAGGGCCAAAAGAGAAAGTTTTTCCATAAGAAGAATTCTTAGAAGGGAGGAGTAGCGAAGAAGGGAAAGTCTGAAGTTGGTTTAAGGTCAGAGTTTATGAAATAGTGAGTGGTCGAACCGCACTCATCTATTTGTTATACTCATATACGCACTCTGAGGATAAAAGTTGGTTGGAAAGTGGTCGAATCACCCAAATTTGTGTGTATACTCCAGTCCACACTCTGGGGAGTTAGAGTTATTTCAAAAAATAGCCAGGTCGTACTTTCCTTAATTGATTGATTCACCCACCAAGTCCAGGTTTTCACTTAGTGAGTAATCGATTGTGTCATGGTCGCTTTTGATTCATGTCTATCCCATTGCTTGGTGGGACTAATTTGATTATTGGATGGTCAAGTCATTATCGAATGAACGGTCAAGCCATGTTCAATTTATTTAGTTCAATCGTGAACTTGTGTAATCGGTTGGCTCCAAACCCTAATATCCTGCTCAGGAAAGTCAATATTAGTTAGCCGGGCATCATAACTAATATGTAATGTTACAGAAATCACAGATATGAAGCAAATTTCAGACTATATTTTCCAAACGGAAAGAAATGACATAATTTATCTTATTACATATCCAGAAAATCAAATGCTAAAGCAAATTCAGAAATTGAATAAAACTGAATGAAAAAGAATAAACAAAGTGAAATAGCATCGTACATGCTCGTTATTCAACGCCGTTGGGAGTGTGTTGCCAACAACAGTCGCTAGCTTGAAATTTCTTTCTTCAAGCCTCTGTTCAATGATGTAAGGTGCTTCCTAAGTAGAACTCGTGTGTGACGGGACAGGAAAAACCCATTCCAAAACAAGATTGCCGATTTTAAAGGGTCTAGGTTGGACTTTATTGTTGTAGTATTGGGGGACTCGGTGTCGATGGGCTACTGCACTTAAATCAGTTTGTTCGCGCTTCTCATCTACCAAGTCTAGAATTCTAAGAGGAGATCTCAATTTTTTCTATGATCGTAGTAGGTCACTCGATAAGAAGGGACTTCGAGTTCAACAAAAATGATAGCTTCAAAGTCATAAGCACGGACGAATAGAGTATGGCCAGTCGCGGACTTGTGTGTGATTCTGTAAGCCCATAATGCTGTTGGGAGTTTATCCACCCACCTACTTCTAGCCTTTTTCAAATGTTTCTTCAGAATGAACTTTATGATTTTGTTCACAACTTCAACTTTTCCATTTACTTGAGGGTGAGCAACTGATACAAATCTCTTTCCAATATGACGTCGATGGAAGAAGTCTTTGAATTCGACACCGTCGAATTGTGTCCATTGTTAGTTACAATGGTTCGTGGAAGGCCAAAACAACACATAATGTTCCCAACAATGAAGTTGATTACTTATTTTGTCGTGACCATTCCTAAAGGTTCTGCGTCCGCCCATTTGGTGAAGTAATCAATTGGTATGATGGAGTATTTCGTACCGCCTTTTGAGATCGGTAGGAAATCAATATATACCCCATGTGGTAAATGGCCAGGGACTGACCATTTGTATAATTTATGTAGGCGGACCTCTTGAAACTTTTGCATACATCTGGCACTTGTTGCATCGCTTAGTATAACCAGCAGCATCTCGATTGATAGTTGGACAGTAATACCCATGGCGTAGTATATTCTTTACTAGGATTCGCTCCCCAGTGCGTTCATCACATCCCCTTCATAAACTTCCTTTAGGACTTTTTTTATTTCATCATCAGTGATACATCGGAGGAAATGAATAAAATAACCATTTCTATACATGACTCCTTCTTGAAAGGTATATTGTGAAGCTTTACGGAGGATTTATTGCCTTTCATTCATATGTTCGGGAAGGACTCCTTGTCACAAATAATCTTTAATCGGAGTCATCCCAGACTCCTTCTTGGGCTCCATCTCTCTAGTATCTGATCGATTTCCATCAGGTTTATGCTCGGAGCATTTAGTACTTTGAATGGAACTAGGCCCATTTATTGTGCATCCCCAGTGCTATCAAACCTTGCCAATGAGTTGGTCTCTTTGTTTTAATCCTTGGGTTTGTGCATGATGTCATAGTACTCAAAGTCAATCAATAGCCCTTAGACTAGGATAAGGTACGGAGCGAGTCGTTGTCCTTTAGCCCGTTAACCTCCCTTGACTTAGTATACCACCAACTGGGAATCGCAAACGGTTTCAAGAGATTTTATTCCTAGTTCTCTAGCAAGCTTGAGTCCAGCGATCGAAATTTATATTCGTCTTCGTTATTTGTTACAAGGAAGTCATGCTTCAAAGCATTGCAAATTGATTGATCCTTTGGAGTTACTAGTAGGACTCTATCTCCAGAACATCGATCATTGGAGGCTCCATCTGTATACATTTTTAGTCAGATGGTAGGGGCTTCATTGCTCTCTAGGAGATCATCCTATGCAGTGAACTCACCTATAGGAACACCAGTGCCTGTTCCTAGATGGTTCTTCGAGGGAGATAGGCAATGTCAAATTAGCTTAGCTCGATGATCAACTTGAGTGACCTTCCAGATGTCTCAGGTCTTTATAGGACCAATCATGATGGATGATCAGTGTAAATGTGATGGAATAAGCCTGAAAATAGGGGCGGAGCTTTCGTAAAGCAATTAACAAGTAGTACACCAATTTATCTATCTTCAGATAGTTCTTTTAGCTCCTATTAATCACTTGCTAACATAATAGATCGACCTTTGGATTAAATTCTCCGCATGAAGTAGCACGACATTTATTGCATGTGCCAACACAGCCAAGTATATATACAAGTCTTCGTGATCCATCGGCTTTGACAAGATGGGAGGCCTCTCTAAGTGGATCACTAAAACTTGGAATGCGCCTTCACAATCTTGTGTCCATTCAAAATTCCTTTTCTCTCTTCTAATCAAGTCAAAGAAAGGAATCCATTTATCGGTGGCTCTGGAAATAAATCGACTTAGGCCGGCAAACTTCCCATTTAGGCTCTGTACTTGTTTGATGGTCATTGGTGCTTAGATGTTGTGGATTGCTTGAATCTTCTTGGGATTAACTTCGATCCCACGAGCATTGATGAAGAAACTAAAGAACTTTCCTGATGTGACGCCAAAAGAACATTTCAGTGGATTGATCTTCATTTTTTCATATCAGAGGATATCAAACATTTCTGCTAAGTCTCTAATGTGGTCGCTTGATCGTCGTGACTTCACGATCATATCATCCACATATACCTCCATCGTCTTTCCAATCTAATCTTTAAATATTCAGTTGACCAGGCGCTGATAAGTTGCTTATGCATAATTCAATCCAAATGGCATTACCACATAGCAGTACAATCCAATGTCGGTAATAAAGTTGGTATGCTCCTGGTCGAGGATATGCGTCGGTATTTTATTATATCTAGAGTACACATCGATGAAAGATAGCAACTCGTGTCTTGCAGTTGTGTACGCCAGTTGATCGATCCTCGGAAGGGAAAGCTGTCTTTAGGGCACACCTTATTTAAGTTCGAATAGTCAACGCATGTTTGCCATTTTTCTTTCTCACAAGTACAGGATTAGACACCCATTTTGGGGAGAGGGCTTCATGAATAAACCCATTTCTTTTGAGCTTATCCACCTCCTCTTTAAGAGCAGAAGATCTCTCTGGATCCATGCTACACCTTTTCTATTTCACCGAGACATGCCTCATATCGACATTTAATGTGTGGCTCGTAGGAAAGATACCACATATATCAAAATGAGTCCTAGCGAACACATCAAGATTCGCTCGGAGAAAACCAGTAAGTTCTTTCATCATCGGGGGACTAAGCTATGATCCTATCTTTAGGACCCGTAACGGGTCGCCATGGCTGTGCGTGATGTCAATCGTTAGCTCAGCTGGTGCAGTCTTGGTTTCTTTGAGCTCCTCCTCATCATCCCTTGGATCTATGTCTTTATAGAACTGATTGTGACTCCCGAGCCAAGGCATAGGCACTAGTTGTCAATCTTCGATGGCCTGGATGCAGATTGACTTATCCACACCCTTATCTTTCTTATTTCGTTGAGCGTCTCTCAACTTAGCTACATAACAGGCATGTCTGATTGCCTAATAGCCATGTAAAACTCCAACAGCATTATCAATTAGGTTCTTCAAAGTCAAACACCATGGGGCAAAGGCTGCTCGGAATTTATCTAGAGTCGGTCGGTCTAGAAAGGCATTGTACAGAGAGTAAACATCCAAGATAACATATGGCAACATCCACACTCACCTACGGTCACCTTCTCCCAACTCCATATGCAGTTCGACATAATCGACAGCTTTGGTTGCGGCACAGTTAAAGCCATGAATGCATGCTTTAGACGATTTTAGGTCCTTGGCTTCCATCCTCATACGATCGTAAGTCTTTTTGAAAATTATATTCACAGAACTACCACAGTCCACCAAGATCCATCTAAGGCGGGGTCGATCATGACCGAAATGACCATTGGGTCGATCGTTGATGCCTCCACCTTATTTACATCTCTGTTTTTGAGTACAATGTCATCGGCTATTGTACGCTTCTATTTTGCTGGAGCCCATCTTCTGTACTTGAACAACATTCAAAATTCATATGCTTATTTGTGCTAGCATAGCGCTCCATCTCATGCTAGCTCTCATCAATAGGATATTGTCCTCCAACTATCGTATTGATCACTAATCTTCCACCTGTCCTCTCCGGCTCCTCAGCCCTGTAACAACCCAAGTTCCAATGGGTCCGAATTTTTCGCAAAAATGCTAAAACCCAAATCCGTTGAAGCCCGAGTTGGGTGTCTGGTATCCTGAAATAGGTAACGATAAATATGTCATAGCTCAAATAAACATCTCACAGCGGAACTGAGCAAAATATAATGATAAGTAAATGCTCACCAAGGTAATAACACTTTCTAAACAAGTGTCTCAAAGCTGGAAAATCTCTGCCATCTATCTTACCTATGAGTATGAGGAGGGGGTCAGAACTAAAGTTCTGGTGAATGGACAATTACACGCTTCTAAGCATAATTCCACATATACTGTTATATTTCCATTTTATGTTATATTAGCTTTATTGGGTTTATAATACTATCGCCTCTGTGCGTGAATCGTACCTATCTAATCCCTAGTAGATTAAGACCTAATAACCAATATATATGTAGCTACATGCCCAAAGACCGCACTGGACCTAGGTACTACCCATAGTACCATTCGTATCCTCCTCGAAAAGGACTCCATCGTCTCGCTACTAGAGCGTGCTATAACTACAATTGTAAAAGACAACTTCGTGAGGCCTACAATATAGATGTTCCGTCGTCTACTATGAAAATGTAAAACTGTATCCGCACTAGCTTATACTAGTGCTCGGACATCAACAATGTTCCACCTAGTGCGTACCTTGAGGACTACACGTAGTCGTTCTGTCTACTATTTGAATTCTGCCAACAAGGTCAACCTTGTACAGAATTCAGTCAGGGTTTCTATATTTGTAAAGGTTTGCTTCGTTAGGCCTACAATCCAGATATTCTACTTGGTCTGTCTCTTTACTCATCATGGCTATGGCCTCACGCAGCCCTCCTCAATTAATCGAAAGACCTTTCAAGAGCTAAGTGGTTGTACCCTACTTCAAACAATCTAAACATTCAATTGGATGTGCCCCTCATCCAATGTCTTGATAGTGAAAGAATCATTAGCCTGTTGGTTTAATCTAGTCTTTCCCGAACTCGCTCTGACCGATGATGGCTGATACCTCCATGCGACTATCTTTAAGGGTCCTGCCCACTGTAACCTACTCACAAACTAAAGTACGGTGTAATATGAATATCCTACTCCATCATCAACCTTTCGACTACCTACAAAGGTTTGCTTTGTTAGGCCTGCAATGCCAAAGCAGTCAAGGCATACTCTCTTGATGGAACACCTACAGACCTGCCTTCGAGGGTGCAGCTTCGTTAGGCCTACCCCAGAGGGCCATTCTAGAATATCATTACATCCCGTTGAAGTCTCGTACTTCCTTCTAGATCAAAATAACTAAGTTGGACGTGCTCTTCCTGTACTAAAAATCAACGACGAACTATTCGTTAGGCTCTTTATCCAGATTCCCTTTGGGCTGCTCCAAATGCACCTTACCCTTTTATTAGACCCTACGTCTAATCTTTTATTATGCATTTAGTTTACTTTTCTTATTCTGTTGGCAACTGATTTACCCAAATCAGCATGCACAGCCCCACCCACGTGTGAGACCATCAATCCTAGACCTGAAAGGGAATGTTGCCGGTACGGGCTACTTTTATTATTATTATTATTATTATTATTATTTCTGCTTATTAACTTAATCCAAGATCTAAGTTTGATAAAATAAGCCTCTTTTATTTCTAGCTTTTTAATTATAACCTACATATTACAATTATACTTGCAATTGTCACTTTTGTATTATTTTCTTTCTTTTACAACCTACTTGTTATAAATGTAATTGCAAATGTCTCTTTTTTATTCTTGTCTGTCTTCTTTTATTATGATACTAAATTCCCTTTAGTTCTCTTATATTATATGACAGTCTTAGCTTGGGACTACGTCCAACTGTCATAAATTACTTATTATAAAAACTGCTTTACTTTTTATTCTATTATCTACGCAGTAAATGCAGACCTAGTCATATTTTTTTTGTTTATTATTCCTAGTGTTTTCAAATATTTAACTTGATTATTTCCTCTTCTTTAATTTTTTTAATGCTTCACGTTATTCTCTTTTATTCTAGGAAGTAGGTCTATTCTATTTGGTTGGCTACAAACTATACTAAAATCCATTTCCATGATGCTAAATAATGCCATAAATAATAACTCGTAATTGCAAGATATTTCTTTTATAGTTTCTTTATTTGTTGGATAATGCAGAATACAATAATGTCTATGTTTTGCACTAATTCCTTTTTTCTTGCTTTTATTCCTACAATTACGTTTACTGTTTTTCTTATAATATTGAACTACGGAAATTTGTTCCCTTTTCTAAACCATCCAACTAATCTATCACTAACTTTCAAATCAAGTTATTAGATTTCTCTTTTTTATTACCTTCCCTGAGTTTTCACATAATTTACTATAAATTTTTCACTTTTAGGCTTATGCCTTTCCCTATAATTTTTAAGCCTGATATTACTTATGTTTAATTGGATTCATTTCTTTTTCCATTTAAATATAAGTTCACTTCTCTTATAAAATTTACAGTTTCAACCTAACTAACTAGTAGAAAAATTACTGAAATTGGTTCAAATGCTGAATTAAAATATTTAACGGGAATCTAACGATATTATATATCATCAACATAAAAGATATATAATTTACTTACCAGAAAAGAAAACACTCCAAATTTCAGATTTGACTTTTAGCCCTGTTTTATTATCCATAGCCTTCCCTTTTGCAACCCTATTTGGATCCACAACCGAAACTTGTATGGACTTATAATTTTAGATCTAACTGAAGAAAAATAAACAGATAAACTAGAAAACCAGACCTAAAAACTCACCTCATACGACGGCTTAATTTGGACAGCTCTTCTTTAGATCTACAGTTTCTACCTCCAAATTGCAAATCAGAAAACCTAAATCTAACATATTTGATTTCTGAAGAATTGGAGCAGAAAGAAAAGTGACAGGGCTTCCGCATCCATTCAGAAAAATATGGGATTGAAGGCTAGCCCTGCACGTTTATTTATAGAGAGCCAAAGCAACATCGCCCGTTCATTTAAAGCAATTGAAATCTAGCCATTAAAAACAAGCAAATGCGTCAGGGTTGACGTGTCTAGCCCTTTTTTATACGTATTAATTTATTTCCTCTATTGTTAAACGTTATAAATTATTAAATGTTAACTTTAACCATTGCCTATTCATTCTAATAAATTTCCATCAATTGCAAATTTAATTCCCCTTTTAACACATGTTTATTTTGAAATTCAAATGTTGCTAATTAATGTAAATTAATTTCCTTTAATTGCTGATTTTATTAACATTGCCCGCTAACATTAATTAATTACCTCTAATTGCTGGTGTCAATTAATTTCTTTTATGATGCACGCCTTTTTTGAATTTCAAACATGCGTTATTTCTGGAATTTGTATGCGTATATATATTTA
Organism: Allium cepa; assembly: GCA_030765085.1. NCBI lineage: Eukaryota > Viridiplantae > Streptophyta > Magnoliopsida > Asparagales > Amaryllidaceae > Allium > Allium cepa. Next base: position 519,545,664 of record CM060941.1, read on the forward strand.
CAAAGAAATATATTTATGCACATTTACATGTATAATTGTTTTTCGATATGGAACTTTGAACGTTAATAGCATTTTCATACGAAGTCCGTTGGAGACATATTATATATGTAAATTAATTAGAAAATTGCCATGAACAAAATGGCATGAGTTTGGAGGCCATATTTTGAAATTCTTTTCACTATTTTTAATTATTTGATTATTTAATTATCTAAAAATGCAGGGTGTTACATTCTCCCACCCTTTAGGAAATTTCATCCCCAAAATTCGACAAGGGTAAAACTATGTAATTCCTCGCATCAAACACATCCATCTTATGCACATCCAATTTTGTGTCCATCCGTGTCTTTATGCAAAGTGTTATTCAAAAAATATATGCATGTACATGAAGTTCTAAGCGGTACCTCCTACACGATGCTTTTCTTCTTTAAAATCTCCATTTTGAAATATGATACACACACCCTAATATACTTGCAATTTTTATTTGAATGCAATCTTTTGAAAACTCAAAACATTTTTCATCTAATTTTTCCCACACTCCTACTGAATAGGGGCATAGTTCAACAAATTTTTTCCCATCCAAACCCTACCACACAACTTTTAATATTCAAATTTCAGAAAAATCTATTTTTTCTTCCAAACTTGATATCTTATGTCAAAAATGAAGGTAGAAAACGGAAAACCTCACGTTTACCAGCGCACCTCTTTCCCCATACTGGAACTTGTGCCACCATTCTACAACAATCTCTATTTTCTTTCCCAAGCATAGTTCACATAAGAAAATTTTTCTTTTCAAATTTTTCTGTTGATGTTTAATCTTACTGTTTTTCTTTTAGTTATTTTTATCTTCATTTACTTTTCTTTTATTATTTACGTCCTATGTTCTTATTCTCTTCTTGTGAACATCACAAAAACACAGAGAAAAAGCATTGTACTAATCATCACTGATTTACCTATAGGAGGAACTAAGTGCTTACATAGGAGTACAGTCTCATAACTAAAAGAGAAAACAAGTCGTACTTCAAAGCGATACTAGATAGGTAAATATAGCAGCTAAACATAACTATCATCTAGGGCTAGGAGGCCTAGGACCATGTCCACCTTGACACAGAAAAGTCCTACTATAGGAATACCCTTCCTAAACCTTGGAAATCTCATTTTCTTAAATAAATCTCTTATTCCTTCCAAAATAAAAATACTCTCCCTACTATCCCTAGGGAACGTTCCCACTTCCTATAATATATGGATACCAACCTTCTTCCAAAACATAGCTTATTGTACACTATAAATCGGTAATAACATAAGGATCAACATCCTTAGGTCATCCCAAACCCAATTAGCAAACTATGCATAAAAATATTTCTAAAAACTTTCCATATGTTAAAATCTATAATTAGGGCTATTTGGATTTTAGTAGATAATATATTTATATTCTATTCAAAAATACAAATACGTTCACTCATATTTCCTAATCTATTACTTTATATTAAAGCAGAAACTTCTCCAAACTGACGTGGACTCCTCCGCTTTTCTCATTTCAAAATACCACTTCATTGTTCACTTTCATGTTTTTTCCCTACTGGCACTTAGTTATCCATTTTGGCTTTTATTTTTTCGCCGTACCTCATCTCCAACCGCTCCACCACGTAGTTCTGCCAACTCCCTTCTCTTTCCACTTTGTTGCCCTCTTTCCTCCCTAATACGGTACTGCTGAATTCCATCCTACTCACCGCCTCCTCTTCTGAATCATCGCCGCCTCCTCTACCACCATGTCAGCCTTGTACGCCAAATACTCAACACCGTCCGACTCCTTTCTCGATCAGTGTCAGTCGTAATGAACTGCCTTTCCGCGCCTACAGGTGTCGTTTTGGCAATCTTCCTGTCGGGTGCCCAACCAACTACGGCCTGCTCTTCCCTCATCCTTCTACTTATCGCTCGGTCAGCTTTACAGGTAACTTCTTCCTTCCTCGTTGTATTCGAATTTTTATTGTCTTCTGTTTCGACTTATTTGTTGTCTCCGTTGTCGTCTTCCACCAATTAACACTGCAAATTTGACAATTTTATTTTGGTATATAAATTACAGTTTAGATTTGTATTTATTAAATCCACCTTACTTTCCCGCCCTGGTTTTTGACATTTTTGAACTTGATTATTTCTCCATTTATTGATGATTCGGTAAGGAATAGTTATCTACGCTATATGTAAAAACATCTTGCTTTCTAACTATGCATATTTACAATCTTCATTCAACCTAATACAAATTTAAACTGTAATTTGTCTGTTTGTTAACCTGCACGACCAAGTAAAAGCTTTTACAGTGGTCAAGGATAGGTTGTGATGCAAACTGAAATTTATATTCAACTACATTAACAACAAAAAATTTTGTTCCGTACTTGATTTCATGTTGTTAGATGTCCATATGTCCTATAGCTATATGTTTCTACAAGTTATCTATATGTTTCTACATGTCATTACACCTAGCATTATATCATTTAGTATATGTAAATTTAAAGTTAAATTTCTATACATACCGTTTGGGTAATGAAAGCCATTTTTGAAATATGAATTTTTTTTCATTTTAATTCAGTATCTACTTGTTAGTTTTGAACCTACTACTCAAACTATCCACATAGATTGATATGTATGTTGTACCAGGCTAAGCAGTAGATATAGCTATTGGTATCACATTAACCAGTAATAGTGTTTGTACCTGTTGTAATTGCGTGCACCTATCGATCTTTGGAATAAGTTTTGCACGATAATATTTTCATCATCTTACATTATTTTGCAATCTACCAAGCCCTATTAAACACCACACCACACGTACCAAACAATACAAACATGGTACATTTCTCCCAATTACCCATGCGCTCAAGTATCGATCTACATATCTAACTGTACAGTTTGCATTTACTAATTTGGTTTTCGATGTAAACCCGCTTTTACTGTTTGCATTTCACATAGCCTTAATTTCATTTCCTGCTTATTTACATTAGTTCATATTATATTTTTCTTTTCCCATTACAGTTGAAGACTACCATATTTTTTTACCTTCTCCTCCCTTTTTTGGTTTTGCATATAACTAACTTATATATTTTATAGGCCCAAACTAGTTTTTAACGTTGTTTGAAATTGAAAAATAATAATTGAAGGTAATTGCAAGCTCCTACGACTGTGCAATAATTACCGTACACTAACACTGCAACATTTTGATTGTTTTGATTTTTTAGCATAAACAAATGATTTTGATCGGCCCAAAAATTCTGATTTCGAAGGTTTGCATAAAAATGTTGTTTATTGTTATAACATTGCAAAATATTTGTGTTTTTAATAATATTGTTATACTAATGACTTTCTCATTTGTTTTATGTTTTTTGTCTGAAAAGGTTGTTAGCATACACTGGGTTGAGAGGCACTTTTCATCTACTTTGATGGAGGTATATAAAAGTTGCATAAAATTGATTTCTACAATCCCATTTAATATATGTGCATTGTTTGGTTACTGTCGATTCAAATCCATGAATAGTTGATGTCCATATTTTTTAGTAATATGCAATTTCCGGTTTCCATCGTTATGTACTTGATCATTGTCGCAAATCTACTTCTTTTTTGATAATTTCGATTTTTATACTACTGGATCTCCAAATCACTTCCCAATATTTGGACATAGAACATTGCTGCTCCATACGAATGTTTGAATTTATTGTGGATTTTGAGTCCATATATCAACCCTCCTATACACTTTAGCCTTAGAAAAGTTTTCAAATTATTGTGAAATATGTACAGTTAAGTTTACTGATTTGATTTTAATATCCACAAATCATTTCCCTATATTAGTTTTTACAAGTTCTTTATTCTATTTGTGTTATTTTACATATAGTGGGCACTTCCTATTCAAAATGTGATTAAATGTATCAAATATCACATCATACAAAGTAACCAATGTATGTTGGTACTAAGTTTGGGTATAACTTAAATAAACTATGCTATACATATCCTTATTACATTTGTTAGTTTCACATTACCATGTACTATGCGATATCCATATCATTTATAATTAATCACTTTTTGTAATATGCATTTATTTTTTGACGTTTATTATGAATTGATGTTAACAAAGGTGAGACCTTCCTTATGAATTGTTGGTGGTGCTCGCAGTGCTCTCTTGAAAGATTTGAGCTGGATATCTTCAAATTACCAGGTGGCTTTTGATTAAAATATTTTTCTGTCTCAAATGTTTTTATATTCATATCTATTATCTTTATGTTTAATTTTCGTTTGTTAGAGTAAAAAAACATAATACGCTTACCATAGGTACAATTTTAACATTTTTTCATACCTCATTGCTTGATTTAAATTAACAAAAGAGGGATTACATGAATTTTTGTTTACTAGCCATATCACTCATGTTATTGCATTGTACTCAATTTCCTAACTATGCATATTGTTGCTTATGTTCAAGCTGTGCTAGCAGGATCTGCATTGTTATATAATAGCATCCTTTAAATCTACGTCAACTCATTATAGCATAAAATTCCATGTCAACTCATTATAACATAGTTTAGGCTATAGTCTATTGTTGAGGTAATTTTTCATTTACGATAACTGTCATATAACAAATATTCCTTTTTATGTTCTATTTATTAGACTGAATATGAAAAATAACAATCAATTGTAGCTATTTATAGTTTTCATTCTAATTTAATCGTTAACCATCAACCTTTGGATTACTTGAGTACAGATCTTTCTTCAATGTTTACTCATGCAATAGTTTGCAAATTTAGATAGTTTTAAAATATTAATATCGACATATAATTTCATGAACTAAAGTAATATAAACATGTCTTAAACTAATCGAAAATTATCAGTAATTGTTGCAAAGTATGCTTTTGGCATAATAAAATTGTGCTTACTTTTGGATTCAAGCATATCTAGACACAAATCAAAACCCATCTCATATGACTAATGTTTTACTGGGCATGAGCTACATATAAAGCATCATGTTTTGAAATCGTTTTGGGCATAATTTTGCTCACTGAAAACATTTTATGATCACAAAATGTTTTTTAAAAACACGTACAACTATTTTTATACGACCATATAGTTGGCATTTTGTTATCATTAGTAAAATAAAACTGAAACGCGTATTCTGTTACAGCAAATGATGTCCTATGTATTCTTTAGCATGGCCATGCACCAATATTGACATTGTCAGTCGGTGCAAATCCTCCCTGTTTATAATCTAGATTAGGTTACGAAATATTTGGTAACTCCTGTGTTATTGATGCTAAACTACTCATTACAAATTTAGCACTTTGTTCTGAAAATATAGAAGTAATGTCAACGTAGGATTTGACTTAGTGAACACAGAAGAAAAACTAATTTAATTATATCATTAATTCCGTAGACATGTCACCCATATGTCATTTACATGCTATGTCAACTAGCATAATAAGTTAACCCATTACTGTGTACACCTACATCTAGAAAGAAGAGGTAAAAGAAAAGAGGAAGACGATCTATTTTCACTGTTTCTTATATGCATTTGTTACAGGTTTGCCAGAATTCATCGTAGAATTCTTCAAATTTTACCACCGATTACTATTTATTCATGCTTTTTAACTTGATCTAAGCCAATATATTTGTAATTTTTCTTCTGCACAAAGTAATATTAAATGTTTATCAATGTACTTGAGTCATGACATATGTCAAATTTGACTGTGTGATAACTCATATTTATACATTTCTGTATCTACGTAAATATTTGCAGATGGATACTTATAAAAATTTATTACATGAATTTTTGTTTACTAGCCATATCACTCATGTTATTACATTGTACTCACTTTCCTAACTTTGCATATTGTCGTTCATGTTCAAGGTGTGCTAGCAAGATCTGCATTGTTATATAATAGCATCCTTTAATTCTACGTCAAGTCATTATAGCATATAATTCTGCATCAACTCATTATAACGTAGTTTAGGCTGTAGCCTGTTGTTGAGGTAATTTTTCATTTATGATAACTGTCATATAACAAATATTCCTTATTGTATTCTATTTATTAGATTGAATATGAAAAAAAACCAATTATAGCTATATATAGTTTTCTTTCTAATTTAACCGTTAACCATCAACCTTTGGATTACTTGAGTACAAATCTTGATAACCTCTGGATTACCCACTTTTCTGGTTTTTCTGACTTAAAAAGTTATAATACAAAATACTGCTCAACCTTGATTACTATTTTTCTACCTGTAAAAAAGGATTCTCAGCGTGGCTTATATTGCCATCCAATTGGACAATTTACTAATTTGGTTTTCGACTTAAACTCGCTATTACTGTTCGCATCACAAATAATGCTTGCCTTAATTTTAGTTTCCACTTATTCACGGTAGTTTACATTACATTTCTTCTCCCAGTACAATTGAAGACTACCATATTTTTTAACCTTTTCTCCCTTTTTTGATTTTACGTATAGTTGACTTATATATTTTACCGGCCCAAACCAGTTTTTAACTATGTTCGAAATTTAAAACAAAATTGAAGGAAATTGCAGGCTCCTACAACTGTGTATTACAGTTTACTACCACTGCAGTATATTAATTGTTTCGAATTTTTAGCATAACCAAATGATGTATCAAATTGGATGAACATTGCATATGATGTTAGTTTTCTGCGGCTGTATTACGATTTCTGTTTGCCCTTCCTTGGCCTTATGCTCTAACCACGTATAACCATTACTATTACTTTTTAAACCCCTTTTCTTTTCCACCAGCTTTCCTTGACTGAGCGCACTCATCATATCCAAAGTCAACAGGCTGGTTGGTTGCTTTAGATGTCAGATAGCAGCATATCACACACGCATGCATGTCAGCAGTCGGTACGCATGCTTCATCTACAATCTTTACACACACTGTTCTACCTTTTACAACTGTCTTAATATTTCTTTGCATTCTTCATGTTGGCATACTGATTAATATTATCTGTCATGAGGTTGAAATAATTTATAAACCCATATATGCAAGTTTGCAAGAGCAAGATGTAGACTGCTGCTGGTGTGGAAATGAGCAAAAAGATATTATACAACCAGATGGATGTGGTGCAGCCACTATTGTCATGGTTTCATACACATGTCCCTGCATAATTTCTCTGACTTTCTTTGCCGACAACATGAGGAGGACGCTATCAAATTGATTTCTATCGAGCGATCATGCCGTCATCGGAGTTAGTACCGTTTTACTACCTACTTTTTTTTCATGTCTGTTTACGCATACTACGCCCAACCGTTTACGAAATGATGTTCTCTGTTTGTAGTTTGTCAGATAAATCTTCATCACAAACATCGAACACTGAGGCACAAAAGAAGGTGGAAAGCAGCTATAGGTATGACTGATTTTGTTCTTCATCTGTTGAGGGACATTGACAGAGCGAAATACGTCTGCTTTACAGTCTAGCTGTTACAGTTTTTGAACATTCTTATCATTTTCGTTTGTTACTGCAGAAAACCACGACCTGACGGGGTGTCCCACTGACTCATTTCCGACATCAGTTGACTCTGCTTAATGGGGGAACATCATACCTATGTCTGCTGGTTCGCACTGTACCTGTTTTTCTGGACCTGTGAATTATGGGCAGCTATGTATTGCACATTAACTTTGTTATTTTAAAATGCACTGACTGTTAGAACCTGTTCTAAATTTTTTGGCTAAATATGCAGGTAAACTGTTTTCAACGCATAGTTTTGGTCCCCCTACATGCACATGTTCATACAGTGGAGCATTGCTTTGGTTTGAAGAAAGGGTACAAAAGCAGAGTACGAATATAAATCCAAAGTTTTCAATATGTTGCCTGAAGGGAAAGGTTCAGCTACCATCATACCGACCACCCTCGATTATTTAATGGATCTTCTGGACTACAACGGAGGTTCTATCTCAAAGGGATTTTAGCAACATATACGAGCTTATAATTCTATTTTTTCTTTAACATCAATGGATAGGAATGTTGATAACTCCATAAACAATGGTCGTGGTCCATATGTTTTTAGATTAAATGGTCAGAACCACTACCGAATTGTCTCGCTTCTGCCTATGATGGGTAAACCAAAATTTGCTCAGTTATATTTTTACGACACCGGTAATGAAGTCAATAATCGGATTTCGTCGTGTGGTGAAAGAACGACGCAAAATTTAGATGTGGATATTGTCAACAATCTAATACGCATGTTCAATCACTACAACGAGTTGGCCAAAGTGTTTAGGATGGCTAGGGGTAGATTTCATGCATTGGAATACCAGCCTATCACCGTCAGACTATTGGAGAGACATTATAGGGATGGACGACAATACAATTTACCTACTACGTCAGAGATTGCATCATTGATTGATAACTCAAATGTGGATTCGTGTGGCTATCATGATATTTGATTGAAGATAGAAATGGCGTACTGAAAGGGATTAGTGCACCCTTCTTTTATGTCCTTGCAATATCCAATTTTATTTCCTTATGCTGAAGATGGTTTCAGGTGTGATATAGGATATTAGAGTATTTGACGTATGTTTACAAACTAAAAGAATGGCCATGACAATGCGGGAATATTACGCCTATCTTATTCAGCGTAGATTACAAGATTGCTCGGTTTTGTTGTGGGTTGGTAGGCTTTTCCACCAGTTTATTGTGGACAGCTACACATGTATTGAAGAAGACAGACTACCGTGGGTAAAGATTAACTAAAGTACATCGTAATGTGAACCGTACAGGGGACTGCAAGATGCTATTACGGCTGGTGACACGATTGCACGCACGATAGGAAGAAAGGTTGCTCTACCATCCTCTTTCACAAGAGGTCCTAGTTACATAGTGCAAAACTACCAAGATGCAATGGCCATCTGTCGGTGGGCGGGATCCTTGATTTTTTTTGTAACGTTCATATGCAACCCAAAGTGGCTTGAGATTGACTTGGCTTTAGTAAATAGTCCCAATCAGAAAGCTGAAGATAGAATGGACATTGTTTCCCGTGTTTTTCATATGAAACTTATGGAGCTTCTACATGACATAAAGACAGAATGTCATTTCAGAAAAGTCAAAGCACGAAAGTTTGACAAATTGTTACTAATTTTTCACATTTTTTAAAATATGCCATCGTCGACTTGACTTATTTATTGTCTGTCTCCTTTTTTTCCAGTTGTTTACACAATTGAATTTCAGAAAAGGGGCAACTACATGCTTATATACTTATATTTATGTTTGCAATCAGAGACCAAAGACTGTTAACCAAGTTGACGTAATGATTAGTGTTGAGATACCAGATAAACATGCGGATCCATTTGCTTATCAGTCAGTATGTCAATACATGATTCATGGTCCATGTGGTTGCGCAAATCCTGGATATGCTTGCATGGTGGAAGGTTCTTGCTCCAAGCATTATCCTAAACAATACAGAAATGAAACCAAAGTTCTGAAAAAAATAGATTTCCTATGTACAGACGAAGCAACAACGGGTTGTCAACCAATAAGGCAAATGGGTTTGTGCAGGATAATGGTTGGGTTATACCTCATAATGTTGATATAGTTGTCAAGCATCAAGCACATATAAATGTAGAGATATGCAACAGAGCAAGGTCTGTTAAATACATATTTAAGTACATCAACAAGTGGCATGATAGAGCAACTATTGTTATTGAAGATATTGCGAACAAAGAATGCATCTAAGTTCGGGAGGTTGATAAAGTACAAACTTATTTGGATTGCAGATATATTTCAGATTCAGAAGCATCAAGGTGAATATTTGAGTTTGATGGTCAGTACCGCACTCCATCGGTGGAGAGGTTAATGTTCCATTTGTCGGGAGAGCAAACTGTGTATTTTGATGAAACAGAATAGTTAAATGACGTCCAAGGTAGACATAATCTGTAACCACCCGGAATTTTGGGCAATATAAATTTAATAATCTGTATAAAAAAAATTAACTGGCTTGTTAATTTTTTTCTTTATAATATTAATTTAAACTGATAAATTTATTCTTTTTATGGTTAATAAATATTTAATATGGCAATTCTGATTAATATCTTTTTAACAATTTAAATTGATAGGATTTATTATTCCAAAGCTAATGAAATTTTATTCTGTTTATAATATATATTTAATATATATTGTGAATAGAAGATCTTGTGTTTTAAATAAAAGATGAAGTTTCAAATTGTAATATATATATTTGTATATGTTATAATTTGAAATTTTTTTTTGAAATTTAATTTAATCTATGGATAATTTGCATATGTATGAATATTGTATATTGAAGCTTTGTTTTAAAATCAATGTTTCCAAAAGTTAATTTATAGATTAATTCATTTGTTTTAAAATATAAGATAAACAGTTTGTTTTTAAATAAGATAGTTTAAAAAGGTTTTAAACAAAGTTTTGTTTTTTTTTTCTTTTAAAGTTTTTAAAATATGACAGTTTGAAAGGAATTTAAAACATGCTTTGTTTTGTTTTCTTTTAAAAATGCTTATTATAAAATGGTTATAAATGATAAATATAAATGTTAGATTTTAAATAACATGTATAAGAATTATTTGCATTTTTATTATTGTTAGAATATTTCTTTTAAAAATAAACTTATATTTATTTATAAAGTAAATTTAATAAGTAAGTTATATTCACTTTTAAATTATATAAAAATTAATTAAAAATACATAAAAACATGTGTAAGCATAATAGTCATTCTAACAACACATGTAAGTAAATTAAGCAAGTAGAGAGACAAATGTAAGTTTAATTAAAAAATGGCAACCATTTCATTTTAATTTTAATAAAATATTTTAAGAAGAAAACTAGTTTTCTCAAAAACACTTTTTCCTTTATCTTCATTTCTTTAAAATTTTAATGACCACCAGAAATTTTTCTTCAACACTAAGATTTAAAACCAGAATCAAATCTGAATTTGATTAAGATCTGCAATTTCAAATCTCAACCTGCAAACAAAGTTAGTCACAACATTTCAAATCTGCAAAATCAACCTGCAACCTCTAAATCTTTTGTTAATCAAATGAAGTTCAACTCAACAATTTCAACCTGTAATGCTAATGGAAATCAACTTGCATAAGGATTTAGTTCATCAGCAAGTTTTAAAGCATCAAAATTGAAGGCATGCATTCAAACTTTTTCAGATTTTTATTCAAAGGCCTGGGAAGTTTAACCTATTTTCTGCAAAATGAAGAGGTGAGTAAATTATATTTTAAAAAACAGTTTTGATTTAATTTTTAATTGAATATTGCATGAAAATGTATTTGATTTAGATGATGTATATTTGTTTACCTGCATGTAAGTTATAAAATAAAAGAAAAAAATAAAAAAATATAGTGAATACCTGTATATGTATACTGTTGTTATACAGGTTGTTTTTTTTTCTTTTAAAAATCAATAACTTGATTTTGAATACAAATTGGACTGTAATTTGTAAATGAAAATTGTTTGTAATCAAGTGATTTATCATCTAAAAATGGTTATAGGGTTTTGAATGAATTAGTTATTCATATTTCTTTCAAATTTACAGTAAACATAAATTTTGATCAAAAATTAACTGTTTTAAATTCAAATTTTGATTGCATGTATGGAATGGTGATGAAAAATCATGATTTTAGATGTTACTATCATAATTTTTAATGGAGTAATTATGATGAATTTAGGGTTTATACGAAATTGGGGATTTTGTGAATTGTTGATTATCTATACATTAATTTGGTTTGAGATTTGGATCATAGCTTGAGTATAGATTGTTGGTTATAGGAAAAATGCAAAAGAATTTTTATATTTGTTGAATCGATGGGAATTGGCACGATTAGGGTTTTAGAGTTGTTGGTTTCGGCCGAACTGTAGAAGCTTTTGTGTCTTGAATTTTTGATCGAGCTCGTTCGTTTTTTGGGTGAATATTGTGCTTGATTGTGGGGTTCGATGGTGAGTCTGGCGGAGTTCAACGGCGGCGAGAATGGTCGGCGATGGGTTTGGTTTGTGCTTGAGTTTCTGCAGAATGTTTGAGCTCGATACTCGAATTCGATTCGAGGTTACTTTCTTCGAACTGGGTTTACGGTGGAGTTCGCATGTGATTTTGTGACCGTGGTGGGTCGTCGCGATGAACGATGGTGGCCGGCGGTGGAGGTGCACGTGCACCGTGTTAGTGGTGCACAATTTTGGGTCTGGAATTTTTTTGAGATGGGGAAGATGATAGAACTCGGAGGAAAGTTCGCATGTGACTCGGAGGCGACTCGAAGGAGATGGGGTTGGGTTGGCTTCGGGGAAAGCATGAGGTTTTCCCTGGTTGTTACTCGAGTTTGTTGTTTTACTCGGTGTTTGGTATTTTCAGATTAGATTGGTTATGTATATTAGTATAAATCAAGTTAAACTAAAAGAACAAGTTTATGAAGGAAGTGGAAAATAAAGATAAACTTGTTATTTTAAAAATGGAAGTAAATTAAACATTTAAAGATAAAAATTTGAATTTATATTTCAAATGTAAAAATGTTTTAAGAGGTTTGTTTAAAAATAATTATTTTAATTAAGTTTTAAAAATACAAATTTAAAAGAGGGATTTGAATTTAATTATTAACTCAAAGTTTTAAGTTAAAGTTTGAAGTAATGTTTTAATAACAAAATTTCAATTTATATTGAAATAAATAAGTATAAAATTTGATAATTTAAAGTGTTTTAAAATTTGGAAATGATTTATAAATGCTTTATCTCTAAGTAAGACTATTATTATGATTTTGTAAACCAAGTTTAATAATTTGTTTTTGAATTAATAAGATTTAAATAATTTATTTATGGAAATAAACAAGGTTAAAATTATTTGAATAATTAACTTAAGAATGCTTATTTGTTAATAAGTTAAGTTTGATTAAGAATTATGGTTTCTTAATTTATTAAAGATTTTCTTTAATAATAGTTGTTAATTAATTAATTGTTTAATTAATTTTAAATAATTAGTTAATTATTTATTTAATTTTAAAATAATCACTTAATTATGGATTAATTAAGTGTAGTTACTTAATAAAGAAATTAATGGTTAATTGTTGAATGTAATTAAGGAAGTTAATTACTTATGGAAGTAATTATTGGTAAATACTCATAGGAGTAATTAGTTGAAATTATTATTGGGTAATCACTTATTAATATCCATTAAGGAATTGATTAATATAACTGTTGAAGTTAATTAATTATGAAGTAATTAATTAATAAAAGAATTAAGGATTTGGTTAATGATGGAAGTAATTACTTGTTAAGTAATTAATTTAGAGAGTAATCAGGATTTATTAATGAAGTAATTAGAGATAATTACTTGTTAAGTAACTAAGAGTAAATTACTTAACTATTTTAGTTAATTAATTAATGTAATTAATTAATTAATTAATTAATTAATGAGATTAATTTAAGATTAATTACTAAAGGTAATTAATTAAAAATGTAATTAATTAATTATGTAATTAATTAAGGATTTATTTATTTATTTGATTTATTAATAATTACTTAATGAAGTAATTAAAGATTTACTAATTGGATTAATTAATCAAGGATTAATATAATTAATTAAGAAGATTATTAAATAAGAAGTTAATTAATTAAGTTAAGTAATTACAAATTGTTAATTACCGATTATGAATAATAGAATGATTAATTATAAGTTAATTATTTAATTAATTGAAGTAATTATTAATTAATAAGGATCATTAATTAATGTAATTAATGATATTAATCAAGGTTGATTAAAATAAGTGATTTATTCAGAAGCGATTAATTAATTGTAATTAATTATGATTGGTTAATAATGGAAGTAAATAAAGAATCATTAAATATTGTAATTAATGATAGTAATTAAAGATTAATTACTGAATATGGTTAAGGACAATTACTTGAATGTAATTAGGATAATTAATCAAGGGAGATTAATTAAGAAAGATCATTAGAGATGATTAATTTATTTATTTGGAATAATAGTTAATGAAGAAGGATTATGGTAATCCAATTGATTAAGAGATAATCAATTCTGTTTTGGTTAATTGATTAACATTGGATGATCAATATTTGGTGATTGATATTGGTTGATACTGGATATCTCTGTTATGTGATATGCTGTTGTGAGATGAATGTTGTTATGAATTATCTATTGTGATAATGTGATTCATCTATCTATTTATATATCATCCTGAATATGAGTTTAATTTGTTTAAACCCTTAAGTACAACTTGGACATTAAAATGGCGTTTGGTTTCGGTGAGAACGGGATCGGGTTTCCATATTTAGGATCTGAAAACCACATCGATTCCAATTAAACGTTTAGTCGTAAATCCAAGTGGAGCAAGTGAAGACTCGAGGTGTAAGGGATATACGTCAGTATAACTCCGTGGGTGATTCCGTAATGAGTTTGACGGAATAGTACTCATAGGTTCGAGATGGTGATTTAGAGTGCAAGGGCTATGGTCGTTGACTCTGAGGATGATTCCAAAATGAGTGCAACGAGATATTGCCTTCGGTTTTGTTCGAACCCGGAACGAACTTGTATGGATTGAATGCTTTCAGAACATCGTCAGGTGGACGATGAGCATTCTAAGGTAGATGTGTTCTATAAAGGTAATCATAACCTCAAGCCTCATCAACCGAGAATGGCTAAAACAGGGGAGGTGCAGCAAGGCTTCATGGGTAGCCCCCACTTGAGAGTGAGATTTACCCCTGTCTAGAGGTCCCTTTCTATTTCGGCTTAGTGTGTGGTTGGTTGTGCCAACTACGGGGTTGTCTTGTTCGGACTGTCCAGTAAGGTATGGTTCCGGCCTTGTGTTGGAGGGGAGTGGGCGTACTCCTCGGTACGGTGATCTAGGCCATGTACTGTGACGGGCGGTACCCCAGTAGCCCTGCCATTGATGGAAACCCATTCTTCGTACGAGACCCTACAGTTCTGATTGCTTTACCCACTTTTGTGGCTAGTAGCTAGAATTTAACGAATGTAACAATTTCGGCTATTTCATATTTATTTGAAAACCCTAGACACTATTATAATATCACTGGATTTCCTATCAAATGTTTGGGTTAGCATAAGGTAAAAACTTTTCCATGTTTATGTGTGGGAAGTCTTTCCTGATACCTTTTCTTTTCAAAGGTTTTCTAAAGTTAAGCAATTTTAACCCGTTTACTCACACCAGACCCCTGTCTAACCCGAGTATTTATTTTCTGTTTTATTAAACTCTTGGGTACTCATATTACGTATGAGTAGTCAAGTGTATCAGGTTAGCTTGATGAATTCTGGAGGAGATATAGAGAAGGAGGCTTCGACGTGTAGATATATATTGGTTCTGCTATGTTTGTTGTATCTGTATCTGTTGTACTTGAGTTGTATAGTTAGACAGATGTTTATAACTGTCTAATATGTATTGTTTAAGTTGTGAACTCTGATGTAATATGATACTATGTAATATTTTATGTGATATATTATATTTTATTCGTTCCGCTGTGAGTTATCTGTTGTTGTTGTGTTCTTCTTTCTCTTCTTCTTCTATCCCTTTCTTTCTTCTAGATGATGCGATTTCCTGGAGTTAGGAAGTCGGGTCGTCTCAGTTGGTATCAGAGCATTAGGTTGAGTGAATACCTAGGCCCTGGAGTAGTGTCTTTCTTGAGAGAGCGTACTTGTAATTTTTTATATATAACTATATATTTGTGTGTCTATATATTTGTGTGTGTGTGTGTGTGTGTGTATATCTACCTGATTTGTTGGGTTATCTGTTCAGATTTTCCAACATAAGTTTTTAGAGGTAGATGGAGTAGTGGTTTGTGTGTGTAACACGATTACCACTAATGGAATAGGTCCATATGCTTGAGGTTGGAAGTATATTTGTCGAGACTGTAGACCTAACACCGTCTCAAGTGAGATTTGTACTTTGGAGTAAGGATTTCTCTGATATCCGAAGGAAATCTTTTAAAGATTCGGAGTTTATCTTTAAAGTGTAAGTTTGGATTTCGCTCGGGTGAGCGAATTTTCTTGTTTTTGGATCTGTCGGATGTGCAGAAGTAAGTGATGTCATCTTGGTAACTGCGTGATGAGATGCGGTATCTATTGGATATTTCCTGAAGAAGTTTTCCCTTGAAACAGTTTTAGTAGTTGTTGAGGAGCAGTCTTTACCTGCCACAGGGAAGACTCGACTGTATATAAGTTGTTTGGATCTTCAGCATGGAGGTTGGCTGTTTTGGGAATATGAGACTAAAGTCTATGACTATTACGTTTTGGCATGGTCTCATTTGTTATTCCTTAAGGTGAGCAAGTTGTGGATTCTTGGTTTGGAGTCTGAGTTTCTTGAGAGATTGTCTGCCATCTGGGAGGTCCGTTGTGTGGTTGTTTCTCCAATTGTTTAGGAATCTTGTGGTTCATCTTTCAGCAGTCCGGGCGAGTGGTGTAGCGTTTTCTTGAAGGTTAACCTTGTTTGGAAAAGTTTAAAGCTGTTCTAGTTGGTAAAGAGAGGACAGTTTATTTGGAATCTGAATCAGGTTGGATCGCAAAAGTGACTTGCGATTAGTTTGGGAATTTTCTTTAGGCAATCTTTTGTCTGAGGCTGAGGATTCTCATGTGGTAGTAGGAACCACTGAAGTGATCAGAAGTTTTTCTACATCTGGGGTTGAGTTCCATATTATTTTGGTTCCAGAAGTATTTGGTAGCTAGCCTAGTTGTAGGATGGTTCTTGGAGAAGGTAGAGTAGGTGTAGCAGCTCAGAATTTTTTTGGAATTTGATTGGTTAGATCTAATTTTTGAAATGGATTTCTGCTATAAGGTTGTGTGACTGAGTCAGATGAGTCACTCAGATTTTATGGATTTGATGAGCAAAGTTTTTTCTAAATATATTGGATAAGTTTGTACTTGTATTCATCGATTGTATTCTTTTCTATTTCAGAATCAGAGTTGTGTAGCGGAAGCGAGGTAGCAGCTGTACAAGGAAGGAAGTAAGTTCAGTTTGCTATTGCTTTGGAGTAGAGCATATGTTCTGGAGTTCGACAGATTTTGGAAAACTTTTCTGTTGGATAGGATCTAGAAACTGGTTTGCTTTGGTCTAGTTGTTTCTGGAAGCATCAGCATAGGTTGAGCTGATCAGGAAGAAGATTGACAGCCCAGGATTGTCTGTTGAGTTATGCAGATTTGAGATAAGGAGTTTGGAATTCGAAGTTGGAGACTTCATTGTTGTTAAGATTTCTCTAGTTAAGAGAATAGAAATTGGATGGGTAGTTTTGAGGCATTTGAGATTTCTTATCTATGTTTATGATAGGATAAGATTGAATTGCCAGTTTGGATAGCTGGAATTCATTGTATTTCATGTATCTCTGAGAAAGTACGTGTATGATTCATCGATTGGTTGTTGAATCTGCAGTTCAGTTGGATTTGGAAGTTGAGTTGGACTTGAGTATAGTCTGATGTTCTGTTCAGATTGATGGATCTAGAGATGAGAGGAGCTCTGGATTTTGGTAGTGTAGTTAGTTTGTTAGCTTCTATAAAGCGAGTCTCCCAGTGATTTACACTTGGAAAACTCGAGATAGTGTTAGAAGATTTATTCTGATTTGTGTCAGAATAATTTGTTAAGTTTGTTTGTTTGATTGATTGCTCTGGTTGTTAGTTACTGGTTGATAGGTATGCTTTGCTGATTGAAATTTCTATAATTGAATCCGAAATTTGACTTTTGGTTCTCTATATAAGAATTTTGGTATTCTGTCAATATAGTTGAGGTTGAATTCCTCTCTCTCTCGTCATTACCAAATATGGGTTTCAAGACATTCAACCATATCCAATTATGGAATTACTTCTCACTTATTATCATATGTTTACATAATGATCTGTTAACTTCCACTAATAATGTGGATAAACTACTATATAGATTTCATGTTAACAATAAAGAATACTGTTTATTTCATACTTTTCAGGGAAATGAGATCGACAAGAAAGACTAGATAGGCTAGCAAATACAGAAACCATAGTCCAAGTTATTAGAAAGCATATTCAGAAATAACATTATAAGAAAGGACTACAGACAAAGTGACATTTACATAATTTATAAAGTTATTTACAAATATACAGTATAAGTGTGTATTTCACAAATCTTGAACAACTTATCTGGATTTTGAGCAATTAAAGGATCAACGATGTGACAAATTGCTATACAAAGAGTCTCTTTAATTTTCTTTTCCTTTTTCCTTATTTTGTCGACGTCATTAATAGATTCGACATGAGTCTTTAGAGTGTAATTAAAAGCTTTGTTTGTACCTTTGAGGGTTTTATTTTCCCTTTCTAAATCAGCAATACGCTTCAGAAGAAGATACTTTTCATATACAAGTATTGTATTCTAGCCGCATACTCATTGGTACGCTGTGAATGCCTCTTTTTTTGTTCATCAAAATATTTCATCATTTCAAATTTGACTTTCCTGCACCATTCTCCTACTACCTTCTCGTCTAAGCCAGGAGGGGTGTTAGTCATAGTAGAAATTTTTTGAATCGCAAGAGATGTAAACCTTGTTGTGCAGAATGATTTTTGTTTGATTACAATAAATATATATTCGTTTAAATGTATTTATTATTGTATCATTTTATTTTTCACATAATTAAATAAATATTTGTTGAATAAAATAAATAACATAGAATTCACATTTAAACAAATGTTTTATTCAAACAAATATTTTATTACAAATTCAAATACTACAAGTTTGTGCTCTCACTACATTTATATATTTTTCAAGTTCAACCAAATCAAGTCAGTTTAATGTTGCAGTGAAATCAATCAAATGGAACACAAAAACAAGAAAACACCAGATCTCAAATGACAACAGCTCAAATGAACAAGTGCAGACACAATGCAACAGAGGAAACAACATGTCCAGATCAATGCAAGTCTAACAAGGCCACTCAACACTATGTAATCAAATGGACACAATGAAATCAGAAGCTCAAAGGCAAGTGTAGACTCAAATGAACATAATAAGGAATGGATTCAAAAACATCACAGACGAAAAGAAACTACAAATGTAATTCGAAGCAATGCAACACAAGACAAGAGAAGACCACATACAACAATGACTATAATGCATTCAATCAGACTTCAAACATACAAACCAAAACTCCATGATGCAACAAGACTCTAGTCCTCCCAATCACATTTCAAGCATGGATGAGCAAGATTAACCAAAATAGATCATGTGACAAGAGACTCCAACCCAAACTCAGTGCATAGTGATATTCAACAAGAAATTATATGACAGTAAGCTCAAACCATTCAAGAAGAAAATCCAACGTAATGGGACATCAAGGAAATCAAGTGCATAAGCACACAAAACACACAGCGCACATATATACATGCATGAATACACATGTATACATATATGTAGTGCACTAGACATACTCCAATGGAGCGAAGCCAGTGAAATCAAGTCAGAGATGATAGTACACATTCAATCACAAATCAATGCAAGAGGACCCAAGCCAAAACAAGGTAACCTTAGCAGTTTGAATAACAATTTCCAGCAAAGCAAAGAGAAGCAATTTACACAAAGCCAAGTCAAAGTCAAAAAACTGCCAGCAAAGAATGGAACAAACAAGTCATAGAGGGCACACGATGAACTGATCAAAGAAGAAAATCAGAAAATATTATCTCTAAAATTGAAAATACTGAAGTCATAGGACCCAGCGCAAAGCAAGTCGAGAAAATTCAAATATATATCAGAAGATGAACAAGTCAAAATTATCACAAGCATTCTAGCAAAATCGGATGGCCAAACAAAATTATTTGAAGAATTCAAATCGAAAAAATGAACGCATATTTAGTGATTTCATTCCCTATAGAATCTCAATATCATCATTGCAAAAGGTTATTCGAGTTCAAGCAAAAAAAGAGAGCAAGCACCAATCTAGAACACAAATTAAAGTCGAGCACAATCGAAATCGAAAAAGGAAAGTCATGTACCAATTTAATCCAAGCATTCAAGCTCGACATTTGAAGCATCCACAAAGCAATATAATGAAGCATCGAAGCTAATTGAGGAACAAGAGCATTCCAGCATTCAATTCGAATGTTAATTCAAGCGGAGGCTTCAATCTAACGGAACCCTAATTTGAGACGAAGAAAAAACAAACACGAGGCGGCCAGGAATGAAAAAGAGGAAGTCTTATTTTATTTATTAGTGGGTCGATCATCTATTACTATTGGGGTTAAACTAGAAAATAGGATTTTTTTTTAACATTATTTATTTTCAGTTGTAATTTCTTTTTTAAACTTTGTAACTTTCTAGTTGTGTGACTAGGTTACGAACTACATTAATTCAAAAATTTGCAACTCAGTGGCTGGGTTGTGGCTTGGTTTTGAGCATAGAGTTAGGTTAGTCATTAGAGGGCATCACAAGTTTATGTGTGTTGGTGTCTGACTACTTAATTTCTAATAAAACCTTGGGGGCAGCATGTAGGCAGGGTTTTTCCGAAGCTAGGTAAATTTGTGTATGATCTCTTCTGCATTACTGTCTGTTATTTTTTTATTCCTGGCTTAATTTTATTATTATTAGTATCACCATATTCTCCCCTCCTCTAGGGTGAAAACGATTCTATAAGTGGTATTAGAGTGAGGATTAATAGCATAGATGTTTAAACCTGGTTGCAAATCTAGCAAGAGTAGGTCCAATATTATTCCCCCTATTTTCGATGGAACGGATTTTTTAACTTGGAAAATAAAAATGGAATTTTATTTAAATTATGTTAATTCTAAATGTTGGGATATTATTAAAAATGGGTGTGACATGGTAGACAAGAAAAATACATCGATTAATGCTATTGCTATGCATATATATATTCTCATATTAAGCGAGATAATTTTAACCATATATCTCATTATGAAAGTGCATAGAAAATCTGGAATACTTTTAATGCAATATATGGTGCAAAAGTTAACAATGGTGAGAAGTCCTCCACAATCGACTCAGTTGAAGAAACGTGTTTGATTGGATTTGCAAAAGATAGCAGTGATGAAGATTCAATAGTCGATGAGATAAGTGATCTTTCATTTAATGATTTATTCTCTTGTGCCAAAAATTAATTGAAAATGAAGATGCTCTTGAGATGAAAAATAATAAGTTAAAAAGGGAATAATCTAAACTGTATTAGAAAAATAATGATTTGGAGAATGAGCTTAAAAATATTAAGAAAAACAAAAATTCTAATTGCAATAGGTGTTTGAACTATGAAAAAGAATTTGCCTGTTTTTATGAAAAAATTCGAAAGTTAGAAAATGAAATTTTAATGCGGGAAAAAAAATGAGTTGATTTGTAAAAATAATATTTTGCAAAACGAGTTGGATAGTTTTAAAAGGATGGAAAGTTTGAAAAGTGTGATTTTTGAAAAGAAATGAAATGAGGTCATAGAAAATTTCAAAACCCTTGAAAAAGATAACGTGATTTTGAGCAAATCTGAAATTATTCGATTAAATCATGAGTTTGAAAAGGAGATTGAAAAATCAAGTATTTTGAAAAAATTGAATTTCAAAAACTCCAACTCTTTGAAACGGAGATGCTAGAAATTGAGACTAAAATTAGAGAGCTTCAAAATGAAAAAATGGGATTGAAAATAAATAATTTTGAAAAGAGAGATAGTACCATTAGTTGTTGTTTGAAGATAATGAATGAAAATAAACTTTTAAATCCAAAGTTAATAAACTTGAGTTGATCACTCGGAAATTTTTCACTAGGAAAAATCACTTAATATGCTATCAGAAATCAACTCTTCGAGAATAAATGGAAAGGATTTAGATTTGCAAAAGTGTCAAAATATGAACAAACAACTAATAATATTGTTAAAGGGAAAAGTGTGATATTCAAATGTGTAAAGTGTGGAAATGTTGGACATGGCAAGAATAATTGTCAAAATATATACAAACACAAAACCGTTAAACAAATTTGGATTCCCAAGGGTACAATTGTAGATACTAACGGTTTGTTATATGAACAATTAACACACACACATACATCAGTGTGAACAAGAATTTAAGTTCAATTAAAACAACTTAATGGCATCTTCCTCCTCTTCTCCTTCTTCGTCTTCTTTCTCATTGGATTCTGCTTCGTTTCCTCCTCTTGTTTCTTCCTCTTCTTCAACTCTATCTTCTCAATCTGCTTTCGCTCCATCGATTTCATTTTCTTCCGCTCAATCTGTTTCCTCATCTCTTCCTTTTTCTTCTGTCCCCCATCAGCGTGCTTTTGAGGCGTCTTGTATCAAGAATGTCTCGTCTCCTCTGAATGCTAATTGGTCTTCTCTTTTCAAATCTCTTCCTCGTAATGCTGGTTCATACAAGCCGATTCATTTTGATATTCCTAGAGATAAGTCTCCCAATGTTTTACCGGATCTTGTCAAGGAGGAAGGCTTGAAATACTGGAATAATCATTTGGTTGGTTTCTTTTTGGAAGGTACGCTTTCTTTTTTAACAGTGGTTAATTTCTTGGAAAGGTCTTGGAAGATTAAGGGTGAAGTTGATTTTAAATCAGATGGGTACAATTTCTATTTTAATCTTTCTAATCAAGAGGATAAAAATCAAGTTCTTAATTCTGATCCAATTTTTATAAGGGGTAGAATGTTCATAATTACTAAATGGGATCCTTCTATTGGTATTTCTCAAGCGCAGATCAAAAGAGTACCTGTGTGGATACATTTTCGTAGAATTCCTCTTATTCTATGGACGCTTGTAGGGATTAATTGGTTTGCTTGTCATGTTGGTAGACTAATTTGTTTTGATAGTAGTACTGAGAAACTACAAAGATTTAAGTATGCCAAGGCTTTAGTGGAGATTTCACCTGATTTTGATTTGCCGCAATCTATTTCCATTACTGAGTTGGGAGATAATTGTCCAGATGTCAAATTGTTATATGATTGGAGGCCAAAACTTTGTACACATTGTAAAATATTTGGTCATGATACTGTCAGATGTGAGTCGGTAAACAAGACTAAAGAGAATGATGTTAAGAAGGTGGTTAATTCGGTTGAGAATGGTGATAAGAACCAAAGTGATCATGGATTTACTAATAATAACATAACAGATCAAAGCTGGAAAAATGTAGAGAGGAGGAATAAAGGAGTATGGAAGAAAAAGGAGATAGTGGCTAAAGAAAAGGTTCAATTAAGTGTTGATCCTATAATTGGCATGGAAATTGGAAAAGGAAAGAGCAGTGAAGGAAGTAATGTAAATAGTACTTCTTCTTATTCTACTGTAACCTTAAATGCCTTCTCAGGTTTATCAAATTCAGCTCTTGATTCAACCAATGATAACCCTGATATAATTTTGGAAAGTATACATGGTAATAGTTGTGATGCAACAACCTCTTCTTCATCTTTCTCCTTTGATACTTTATCTAACTCTTCAATCGACTCTGATGATGTTTTGTCATCTGCTAAAGTTATGTCATCTGTTTCTTCCAATATATCTACTTCTGTTTCTTCTTCATGCAGTTCTCAATTTAGCTTTCGGTCTCCATCTATGTTTGCTTCTAACACTTCATCACCTTATCTGCATTTATCTCCACCTGATCATATTATTCTTCCCCCTTCTTCTAAATCAGGTGAATGTCTGGAAGTCATGATAAGTAATGGTAATACTAGCACTCACAATTCTAGTGATTTGAATAAAGGAAAAGATTTTAAGGCTCAAGAAGTTCTTCCTTTATCTTCGTCAAAAAGTAATTCTCATTCTAGACATACAAGGAAAAATCCATCATCTTTGCTTCCTCCTCTCCCCTTGAAATGAATAATATTGCCTTTTGGAATATAAGGGGTGCTAACTTGCCCTCTAAACAAGTTGAGATTAGAAATATTATCAAGGAAAATGATATTCATTTGATGTGTGTTTCTGAAACAAAGTTAGATACTCAGTCTACTCTGAAGGCTGTTAACTTGATATCTCCTTCTCGGTTACATGATCATAATTTTGTTGAATCTAACTATGGTAGACTCCTAACTTTATGGAATCCTTCAATCTTCAAACTTTCCAAGATTATTGCCACTGATCAATTCATTCATTATAATTGTATTCATTTGCCCTCTAATTTGAATTTTCTCTTCACTTCAGTTTATGCTCAAAGTTCTTTATCATTGAGACAGCTTTTTTTGGATCAACTTCCTACTCTAAACTCTTCTTCTGATCCTTGGTTGATAGGTGGTGAATTTAATTGTATGCTTGCTGGTAATCAAAAATATGGTGGTTGTCCCTTGTCTCTTAAGGATATTTCTCCTTTAAATAGTGCTATCAGTCAATCTAATCTAATCTCGGTCAAATCTTTTGGTTCAGTTTTCACTTGGTCAAATAGTAATAGGAGTGGAAATCCAACTCTTTGTAAATTGGATCATATTTTTGTAAATATCCCTTTCCTTCAAGTCTGGCCAAAATCATTTTATGATACTCTTCAGCCTTCTTTATCTTCCCTTAATTTTTCATTGGGGAGTTGATGACAATTATGGAGATAAACATTCTTTTTAATTTTTGGACTAAGCTTGTGGATTATCCAATTATTCTTAAACAGGTTTGGAATATGCAATTTGGCAGGAATCCTTTAGCTAATGTTTCTCTCAAGATGAAGGCTCTCGAATTTCACTTAAAGGTCTGGTCTGCAGCTAATTTTGGTAAAGACTCTAAGCTTTCTACTCACATTAGGAATGAGATCATTAAGGTTCAGGAAGATTTGAGTGCTAAACCACATGATATTCTTTTACAACATGCTGAATTGGAACTAAGAAAGAAACTTGAACAAGCTATAGATAGGGAATTGTCATCCCTTAAACAGAAAGTTCACTTGAGAATAGAGAAGGAAGCTGATAGAAATACTAAGTACTTTCATAATTTTCTAAAAGTTAAGAGAGTTAGAGAAAGCATATTTCAGATTAATGATATGAATGGTAATCTGGTTAAATCTTCTGATGGTATTAATTATGCTTTTGTTCGGTATTTTTTCTCCATTTTAGCACCTTCCAACCCTTTTGAACCTGATATACCACCTCTTTTTGATATAACACTTCCAACCTTATCCTTTTTACAATCTGCTTCTTTGATATGCGCCATTTCTGATGATGAGATTAGATCTGCGGTTTTTAGCTTGGATTCTAATAGTTATGGAGGTCCAGATGGCTACAATGCTCATTTTTTTACAGCAAAGTTGGAATATAATTGGTGTTGATATTTTCAAAGCTATTCAATATTTTTTCCTCAACAATAAACTTTTTGCTGGTCTCTCTGCTACTGCCATTACCTTAATTCCTAAGAATGATAACCCTACTTCAGTTGCTGATTATAGGCCAATATCTTGTTGTAACATCATTTATAAAATCATTTCAAAAGTGTTGGCTAATAGATTGCAGTTAGTTATCCCATCCATTATATCCAATAATCAGGCTGCTTATATTAGTGGAAGATCCATTAGTGATAACATTCTCTTAACTCAAGAACTATTGTTAGGGTATGAAAGGAAAAATATATCTCTTAGATGCTTGTTAAAGTTGGACATTACGAAGGCATTTGATTCTATTGCTTGGAGCTCTATTTTAGCTATTATGTCTAGGATGAACTTTCCTAAACCATTTTTATCTTGGATTTTCACTTGTATTTCATCACCAATGTACTCAATTTCGAGAGAGGGTGGTCTGTATGGGTATTTTAAAGGTGCACAGGGTGTTAGGCAGGGTGATCTTATTTCTGCCTATTTGTTCACTATTGTCATGGAATTGCTCAATTCAATTTTGATGGATCTAGCTTTAAGGAAAGCACTTGATTTACATCCTAAATGTAAACATCCTCTCATTACTCATCTTCTTTTTGCTGATGATCTCATCATTTTCACAAAGCCTACTCATAGTAATATTCAGAGTATTATGTCTTCTCTGCAATTCTTTTATTCCATTACTGGCCTTCAAATTAATCTCTCAAAATCTAATATACTTGTTGCTAGTTTGCCTATTTCTAAGAAGATTGATATTATTAAATGCTTAGGGCTTCAGGAATTACCTAAAAATTCATATTATTTGGGTTTACCTCTCATAAGCTCTAGAATTACCAAGTAGAATTGTTTGCCACTTTTTGGAAAAATAATTGCAAGGTTGCAGCTATGGCCTTGTAATAAATTGTCACAAGCTGGTAGGCTCACTGTTATTCAATCAATTGTTGTGGCTATGACTACATATTGGACAAGACACTACATTCTTCCAATCAAGCTGATTAATATGATTTCAAGTGCTCTAAATAAATTTCTCTGGCATGGTGACCCTTTCTCAAAAAAGCTCATACCCATGTCTTTCTTCAAACTGTTTGATGCTAAAAAGTATGGTGGTCTTGGTGTCACTAATATTTTCCTGTGGAATAAAGCTGCTATTTCTGTTTACTTCAATAAATTTTTTGCATCTGATCAAAACTTATGGTTACAATGGGTTAATCAAAATCTTATTGGCAAGAGGAATTTTTGGACTATGAGAATACCCCAAAATTGTAGTTGGAGTTGGAGATGTATACTTAAACTAAGGGAAACTTTCTTACCATTCATACAATGTAATTATGCATTGATTAAAGGATTATCTTTTTGGCATTCTCCTTGGGTTAAACCGGGTCTGATTTTAAGTTCTTTAGTGGATTATAATTTGAGAAAAAACTCTAGAATTTCAGAAGAAGCTATAGTTGATGAATTTATACAAGATGGTAGTATTGTATTACCTTACTCCAGATCCTTTCAGTTAAGAAATTTGTGGAATGTTATTACCAGTAATCCAATTATCAGTAGTGATAACGCTCTAATATGGTCAAGAAAAGGTAAAATCCATTCTATCAGGCTTGTGTATAATTATCTTTGTAAGAGTGATTATGTTTTTCCTTGGCATTCAAGAATTTGGAAAACTGGTTGTTCAGCAAAGGAAATTCTGTTGTTGTGGAAGGTAATGGCAAATGCTTTGAATACCAAGGACAGGCTTTGTAGAACGGGTATTATTTCAGAGGATTTATGTGTACTTTGTAAAGCAGAATCTGAAACTAATACTCATTTATTTTTTGAATGTCCTTTTGTTCATCAAATATGGTACAGACTCTTATCTAATGGTAGTTTTTATAAGCCTTCTACTGTTAGTTCTATTAAATGGTTTAATGTGTTCAAAGCAACTAGATGGAAGACACGTACTACCAGGCTTTTGCTCAAGCTTCTTAAGAAAATGATTTATGCTGTGTGGACTGAAAGAAATAATAGAATATTTGGTATTGGAGGCAAGAATTCATCTCAGCTTTACTCTATGATTCATGGCAGTATTTTGAGGGATTTAAGGATTGACAATATTTGAAGACTGACGGATTATGAGGGAAGTAAGTACCTTACTGCTAATTGAGTTGGATCAGTAATTCCCGTAGTGTTCATGTTCTGTAGATAGCATATTTTGATGCTTACCAGCTGCTGACAATGATTTTGTTCTGGCAATGAGGTTCATTTTCATTACTGAAGATTACTTGCTGCATGAAATGATCAACGTACTCTATACTTTGGCATTTAGTTTGGTTTTGATTTATGGTCAGTTGAGTTTTGTTCATAATTGTTGTAACTAAGTTTGCGTGTTTGGTTTGTATTATAGTCACAGTGTTTGGTCTGCAATGTTCTGTATTTTGTCATGATAATGGGATTATGTGAGTTGTAATTTCTTGCAATGGAACATTAGTCAATAAAATGAGCTTATGCTCTTGCTGTTCAAAACAAAAACAAAACAAATTTGGGTACCAAAGATTTCAATAGATAATAATAGTGGTCCTACACCCTTAGTTAGACTACTTACCTTCTCCCAAATTTAGACACATAAGTGGGCTAAGGAACAAATTTGATGGAGATAGATTTCAAGCTATTCTAAGTGATTGATAAACTAAAATGGAAATGTTCCTTAGCCTATAAAGATTAGATGGAGATCATCCCATTTCCGATATCACGGCATCGAAGGAAAGTGAAGTATGACCTTTTAACTCAACTTCCTTCACATACTATTAGTTATATTTTCATTGGCATTGTTGAAGTATTTATACCATATATTGAACATCTCAACTTTGACTTTCAAAATTCTTAAATTTCTGGAAAGCTAACCGTTAATGCTACAACTTTTCTATTTTTAGTTTTTATTGATTCATTTTGGAATGTCATGAAAACTACTTTGATGAATTTTTTGAATGTGTTTTTTTTTTTGCTCAATATAGATTACTTTACTTGTGCTTGATATAAATGGATGTGCTGAAAATTTCAAAAAACAATTCAAGTATTAAGGAGTACACGTTTTTCTTATATACCACTATATTCACCATGATTACCATAAATACAAGTGATATATGATATTATCTCATGTTGAAATCCTTTTTCAATTAATTAATTATTTATATTGCTTTTCAACTAGAAGTCATTTTCACAAAACCCCCTTACATAAATTAAATTTCACTTATGTTAATTTTTGAAACTTGGGCTTTCATTATGGTAAAAATACTCTAGTTTATTTCGGTAAGAGGTTTACTCTAGAAAAGATAATCATTGACTAATCGAATCTTTTGGAACTTATCAAAATTATTATACTACTTGAAAGGTGATGAATAGTGATTAAAATATATTTCATAACAAGAGGAAGTATAATTATATAATTTCATGAAAATTAAACAAATTTTATAATATTTTTAGATTAGTACTTATTCCATGATCACTTGTATTACTTTCACCTTTCTGTCAATCCATACATCATAATATAGTGTGCAGAATTTGGTATTTCACACTAAGGAAATATATATTTTGTAAAATAATATATCCTAAAGTATCCACTCTCATTTAAAAGCCCTCGCGGTTATGCATAAGTGAATTACTTGAATTTCTATACATGGGCTTTCATTCTCATTTAAAAGTCCTCGCGATTATGCATGGATGTGACACATATAAGAAAGGGATGAATATCAAGTGTGATAACCCGAAATTTTGCGCCATATCAATTTAATAATCTTTATTAAAAATTAAGTTGATTTGATAATTTTCTTTTATAATTATTTTAATTGGAAAGTTTATATTTTAAAAAAATTAATAATATTTAGTTGGTAAAATTTAATTGGTAAAATTTATTCTTTCAAAGCTAATAAAATGTATTCTATTCATAATGTATATATATTGGTATATATATTGCAAATAGAAAGGCTTTGATTTAAATTTAACAAATAAAAACATGTTTTCAAATTTAATATATATTGTAATTTGGAGTTATGATTGAATTAAATATAAAACTTTTCAAAACACTTAAGTTAAATGTTTATTTATCTACAAAAATATAATAGTTTTAGTTTGAATAAGATTTTATAAAATTTTATTTTACTTAAACTAAAATAGTCTATATATATAAAGGTTTAATTTTACTTTCTTTTTAAATATCTTATGAACTAAGAATAGATTGAAAACATATAAAAACATATAATGCATTTAATTTATTAAAAAACATAATTTATATATACATATAAATATAAACATGAATTCTTATTTACATAAATATAAAGAATAATTACTTAGTAAGATAGGGGTATAAACACAATAATCCACAAATTTAACATTTGTACAAAAGATAACAATGTATTTTAACATTTGTAAGCTTTGAAGGATTTGTAGTTAACAAGTGGCATTCTTCATTTTAATTAAAGTTTAATTTTATAAATAAACATGTATTAGAGGAAGAAACCTATTTATTGTTTTCCAGTTCAAAAGTTTTACATTTCAAATATTTTCCCTTCTTCAATTCCTTTTCTTAATCTTTAAACTAAAAACTAAATGAAAAATCAAAAGAAAATGAAAGCAAATTCAACATCTCATCATTTTCTAAGCTTTAACACACCAAGATGCAAAATTCAACTCAACAATTATAGAATCAAATTCGACAAGTAATTCAACAGCAAACTTCTGTTTCAACAAATCAAAGGATTCAGATCAAAACCTGGGAAGAAACTGGTCTCTTTTTATTTGTTTGGTGAGTAAACATCTATTATTAAAAACAGTTTTAAAATCTATGAATATGCTTAGATGTTTGTGATGAATTTTGGTAGAATATGGTTTGCATATGTTTATACATGTGAATGTATGTGTGTATGAATGAAGTGCATGTACAAAGTCTGTGTGTATGAATATATGTTCTCTGTTCATATCTAGAGTTTAAATTTCATAGAAAAGAATTCATATCTTCTCATATATCTAGTTGTAGCTAGGATATAAAAATAGAAAATGATTGTATATAAGCTTAATTTTTAAAAATTGTTACATAGATATATATGGATTGTTTATTTCTAAAATAGAAAATGTCAGGTATGATCAAAAAATTTCCCAAAATAAATTGTCTGGAATTTATGAATCAATTCGATAACCTAATTCGAATTTTAAATTTATGAATTTTTGTATAGAAATTATGATTTTTAGATTATAAATTGGTGAGATATTACAGAATGATCGATTTCGACATTTTTGTCGACAACCGATGATTGGCGTCGAAGTTTGCGGCGAGGCTTGGACTGGAGGTGGCCGGTGGGTAGTGGATCATAGAAAAAATGGATGTGGGTTTTTGTGATGATTGGGGCAGTGATTCGGAGCTAAACTAGGGTTCGAAGGTTGGTTTGGGATGATGATGTTCGCGAGGTAATGGAGACGGCTTTGGAGCATCGGAGGCATCGCAAGGTGAGGGATTGGTGCTAGAGGTTGAGGCCGTTATCTGGTGGGGTCGGCAAGGTTGACCAGGGTTAGGATCGACGGTGATGGTCTGTTTTTCGATGATGGGGCTTCCATATTTTCGAACGATGGGTTGGATTTTGATTCGCTAGCAAATCAGCAAATCTGGGTGATCGTGAGCGACGATGGGGAGGTCGTCGACTTGATGAGGGTTACTACAGAGGTCGGAGCTCTGGCGATCGTGCGTGCATGTGCACGGTTCACATTTATATGTCTGGTTTTGTTTGGGCTAGAGGTGAAGAGTTGGCTCGGGTATTGTTCGTGGAAGTCTCGTGTTTGACATGAAGAAGATGATGATACGGTAATCTCGTAATTGCTCAAGGATTTGCGTAGCTTGCTCGGGTTTTTAGTATTCCGACTCGGGTTGTTTTTGTTAAGTAATCTAGTTTCAAAATTTTAAAAGGAAAGAATATCCAGGTTTCTAATTTTTTTTAAAAGAGATTAAGTTTAAAATTTATAGCAACACAAAATTTAGTTTTTATTTTACAAGTTAGAATATTATTTAAAGTTTCAAGTTAAGTGTGTAGAAAGGTTTTAAAATTTTAAATGATTTTAAAATATTAACTTCTAAAGATGATGTCTAGTTAAGATTTAAAATTTATTTAAGATTCAGAAGTAAATTTTTAGAACCATTTTTCAATGGAAGCTGATCAAATTTTAAAGCAAAGTAAATTCTTAAATCAAGTTAAAGAAAAAATAAATAATAAGGTGAATTTTTTAACTAAGATTTGTAAAGGATTTAATCAAGTTTAAACTCACATAAGTAAATGTGAATACCAAGTTTTTTAAAAGTAAATTTAAAATAATTAAATTTTCAAAGGAATAAGTACTTATTTAATCTATTAAATAAGTTTGAACAAGTTTTCAAAGGATTCTGCATGATAAAATTTAATGTTAAATTGTTTTGTTTTGAAATAAATTATATATTTTTAATTATGACATTTATTCCTAAATATTTTCTAATTAAGTTTAATAAGTAATTAATGAAGATAAAGAATTATCTTTAACAAAATATGAGATTCATTATAGATAATTAATTAGTGAAATTAAATAAAAGCAAATCATTTCATAAAAATTTATAAAGATAAATTAATTGATGTTAATAATCAAAGTATAATTACTTAGTGCAAGTAATTAGTGAATGGTTAATGATGGAAATAAATTTAAATCATTAACTAGTGATTATGAGATGATTAATCAAGATAATTAATTTAAGATGATTAATTAGATTAATTAATTAAGGATAACCATTTATGGAATGGGTTAAGTATAATTACTTAATGTAATTTATAAAGTATAATTACTTGGTGACGTAATTAATGAATAATTACTGAAAGTGATTAATTGGGGGCTAACTACTAAATGTAATTAAATAAAGAGAAATTACTTAGTGAAAGTAATTAGAGGATAATTACTCAATGGGAGTAATTAAGGAATAATTACTTAGTGTAATTAATTAAAGAATTTATTAATTAAGAAGCTAATTAATTAAAAGATTGTTAATTACTGTTTAATTAAGGTTGATTAATGAATGTGATTAACTCAAGTTTAATTATTAAATGTAATTAATTAGAAGAATAGTTAATTAAAGAAGTAATTTAAGGATCATTAATTAGTGTAATTAATGGAAGTAATTAAAGGTTTATTTATTTGATTAATTAGAGGATAATTAATCAATATAGCTAATTATAGATTAATTAATGTAATTAATTAAGGATAAACGTGATTAATTACAGTTAATCAATTAAACGTTAATTACTGTAAATGATTAAGAATAAATAAATTTGTGTAATTAATTAAAGGTTAATTACTTATTGTAATTAGACGATAATTAATCAAGGATGATTAATTAAGATGGATAATTAAAGGATGATTAATTAATTTGTTTGTAATTAATCAAATGTCAAGTAAGCAGGATTAAGATAATCCAAGTGATTAAAAGATAGTAATTAATTTAATTGGTGAATAATTAAATTAGTTAGAAATTGTTAAACTTAAGTATCTTGCTTATGGATGTGTGGATGATATTGGATGCCATGGATTATTTGTTATCTCTTATATGCGATATGATGCATTGTGGTATGAGATGTTTGATAGAATTAAGATAAATATGGATTATCTATCTATGATAACGTGAATCATTTATTTGTGTGAATATGATACCCTGAATATAAATTGAATTGTTTAAACCCTTAAACAACTTGGACATTAAAACGACACTTTGGATTTCGGTGAGACCGGGATCGGACTTCCAAATTTGGATATTCGAAAACCACATCGATCCAAATTTAAGGATAGGTTGTGAAATCTCAAGTAAAATGAAGACTCGAAGTGTAAGAATTATTTGTCGTTAGAACTCTGAGGGTGATTCCAAAATGAGTTTAACAGAGATAGTACTTTCAAGTTCGAGATGGAGATTCAGAGTGCAAGGGCTATTGTCGTTAACTCTGAGGGTGATTCCAAAATGAGTGTAACGAGATAGTGCCTTCGTTTTCGTTTGAACCCAGAACGAACTTGTATGGATTTAATGCTTTCAGAACATCGTCAGGTGGACAATGAGCATTGTAAGATAGATGTGTTTTATAAAGGTAATCGCAGCCTCAAGCCTCATCAACAGGGAATGGCTAAAGCAGGGGAGGTGCAGCAAGGCTAAGTGGGTCGCGTCCAAGTAGGATGAGATTTGTCCATGTCTAGAGGTACCTTTATTTTCGGCATAGTGAGAAGTTGGAATCGCGTGCCAACTACGGGGTTGTGTTGTTCGGGACTATCCAGTAAGGGATGGTTCTGGCCTTGTGTTGCAGGGGATTTAGGGTAGATCCTCGGTACGGTGATCTAGGCCACGTACTGTGATGGCCGGTACCCCAGTAGCCCTGCCATTGATGGAAACCCATTTTCCTTACGTGCCTTTACGGTTTTGATTTTATAACCCACTTTGTGGCTAGTATGCTAGAATTTAATCATGTAACAATTTTCGCTATTTTCTATTTACTTGAAAACCCTAGACACTATTATAATATCGCTGGATTTCCTATCAAATGTTTTGGTTATCGTAAGGTAAAAACTTCTCTATGTTTATGTGTGGGAAGTCATATGAGATTCCTTTCTTTCAAACGATTTTCAAAGTTAAGCAACTTTAACCTGTTTACTCACACCAGACCCATGTCTGACACGAAGTTTATTTTTTTTTCTTAAACTCTTGGGTACTCAAATTTTTACGAGTAGCCAAGGGATTCAGGTTAGATTTGATGAATTTCTGGAGGAGATATGGAGCAGGAGGCTTCAGCGTTTGTAGATATATAGTGTTTCCGCCGTGTCTGTATCTCTATGTTGTATCTAGAGTTGTATGATAGACAGATCTTTATAACTGTCTAATTTGTGTTGTATAAGCTGTGTAACTCTGATGTATATGATACTATGAAATATCTTATGTGGCTTAATATAATTTATTCGTTCCACTGTGAGATTCTGATATTGCTTAGTTCTTTCTTTTCTATCTTTTCTCTTCTCCATCCCTTTCTTTCTTAATAATGATGCGTCTTTATGTGGTATGAAAGGTGGGTCGTTACATTGTGGTATCAGAGTGCTAGGTTGAGTGAATACCTAGGCTTTGGAGTGATTTCTTTCTTGAGAGAGCGTACCTGTAATTTATATATATATATATATACACACACACACACATATATATACATACACCTAATCTGTTGGGTTACCTGTCCGGGTTTTCCAACATAAGTTCTAAAGGTAGATAGGGTAAGGATGTGTGAAGCACGACATCCACTAATGGAAGAGGCCATATGTAGAGGTTGGAAGTATATCTGCCGAGGATGTAGACCCAATACCGCCTCGAGTAAGCTTTGTAGCATGGTGTAAGGATTTCACCAATATCGAAAGAAAATCTTTTCAAGGTTCGGAGCCCATCATTGAAGTATGAGCTTGGTTGCACTCGAGT
Organism: Allium cepa; assembly: GCA_030765085.1. Classification (NCBI taxonomy): domain Eukaryota; kingdom Viridiplantae; phylum Streptophyta; class Magnoliopsida; order Asparagales; family Amaryllidaceae; genus Allium; species Allium cepa. Next base: position 519,580,384 of record CM060941.1, read on the forward strand.
GAGCGGATTTTAAGAGTTTAGATCTGTCAGTTGAGCAGAAGCAAGTGATAGTGTCTTGGCAACTTCAGGAAGGAGCAACTGCATGGGAAAATGCAGTGACCAAGGATGTTCCTGATGGTGTTTTCTTTTGGAGCAAATTGAAGGAAGTATGTGAGGAGCAGTCTTTACCTTCCGTCGAAAAGACTCGACTGCATAAGGATTTTCTGGATCTTAGGCAAGGGAGTTGGTCTGTATCAGAGATGATTCTAAGTTCAACAGGGAGTTTTTGGTTTGAGGCTTGAGTTTGTTGAGGAGATGTCTGTCCATCTCAAGGCTCTGTGTGGGATTGGATGTTATGGCTTTGAAGATCGAGGAGCTTATAGATAAGGAAGTCTTTGGCATCTATGCTAGCGGTGCAGCTCGGAGGTGTTTTGTGTGCCGGCAGGAAGGTCTGTGGCTTAGCGGTACCCTGAAGATGGAGTTCAGGAGCAGCAGAGTGGACACATTTCTTCGATGGATTGGTTAGTCAACCATAAGCTGTTTTGATATGTGAAGAGAGAACAGTTTTTTGGAACTGATCGGGTAGATCGCAAAAGTGACTTGCGATAGTTTGAGTCTTCTCTTGGGTTATTAGAGATTTTTTGGATGTCTTCAGGGAAGTCAGAGGTTTGTCCGCATTGGGGATTGAGTTCCATATCGACTTGGTTCCTGGAGCTATACCGACAGTTCAATTAGGTGGAAGGATGGCTCCTAGAAAGAGAACTTGGTGAAGCAGCTCAAGACTTCTTAGAACTTCTGTGTTTTCTCTTTTATGGATCTGACGAACCATTTTTCCGAGATGTGTTGATCAAGATTTTGTTCATGTTCATCGACGGCATTCTCATCTATTCCAGAATCAGATTTGTGCAGCAGAAGCAAGGTAGCAGCTATTCTAGAGTGGAAACAACCGGAAATGCAGTGTTTTGGATTAGAGGGTTTCTACAGGAATTTTTTTTGAGAATCTGAAGGCCGGATTGGCAAGTGCACTTATTTTGTCTTTTCCGGATAGAAGAAGTAAGTTTGATGTCTACTAATGTTTGTGGAATAGAGTTTGTATTCTGGATCTTGGCAAATTTTTTGTGAAGACCATCTTTATGGGTTGGATCAGAAGATTCGTCCTGTTCTTGGTCCAGATTTGTTTCAAGAGGCATTTGTGAAGGTTGAGTTAATCAGGAAGGATGTAGGCAGCCCAGGATCAGCAAAAGAGTTATGTGAGTAAGAGACAAAGGAATTCGAAATTTGAAGTTGGAGACTTCATTGTTGTTAAGGTTTCTCCGATCATGGAAGCAGTAAGGTTTTGTAAGACCGAGAAGCTAGCTTCGAGATATACTGAATCTTTCTGTGATCTCCAAAGGATTGGAACTTTGGTCTACGGGGTTGAATTGCCAGTTTGGGTGGTTGGGATTCAATGTATTTCACGTATCTCTGAGGGAGTACGTGTTTGTTCCATCACTGGTTTTGGAACCAGCTGTTTGGGAGGATTTGGAAGTTGAGTCAGACTTGTCTATTGTCTGATATCTTGTTCAGATTGGTAGATAGAGGTTAGAGGGAGCTCAAGATCTATATAGTGTAGCTAGTTAGGTTCTGTAGAGCGAGTAGCCCAGTGTTCGTATCTAGGAAACTCTAGATAGTATTAGGAAGGCCTATCCTGAACTATGTCAGGATAGTTAGCTAGATTTGGTTGTTTGATTATATTGATTGCTATGATTGTTAGTGTTTGATTGATACATATGCTTGTTGTTTAAAATTAAAATCCTTGTTGGGTTATTAAATTAAATTTGCTTCTGAATTTCGGAGACGAAATTCTTTTATGGGGGAAGGAATGTGATGACCCAGAATTTTGGGCCATATCAATTTAATAATCTTTATTAATAATTAAATTGATTTGATAATTTTCTTTTATAATTATTTTAATTGGCAAGTTTATTTTTTTTAAACTAATAATATTTAATTGGTAAAATTTATTCTTTCAAAGCTAATAAAAATATATTCTATTTATAATGTATATATATTGGTATATATATATTGTAAATAGAAAGGCATTGATTTATATTTAACAAATAAAAACACGTTTTAAAATTTAATATATATTGTAATTTGAAGTTATGATTGAATTTAATATAAAAAAATTCAAAACACCTATGGTAATTGTTTATTTATCTTAAAAATATAATAGTTTTAGTTTGAATAAGATTTTATAAAAATTTATTTTACTTTAACTAAAATAGTCTATAAATATATATATATATATATATAAAGGTTTAATTTTACTTTCTTTTAAATATCTTATGAACTAAGAATAGTCTGAAAACATATAAAAACATATAATGCATTCAATTTATTTAAAAACATAATTTATATATGTATATATATATATAAAAATATAAACATAAATTCTTTTTTACATAAATATAAAGAATAATTACTTAGAAAGATAGGGGTTTAAACACAATAATCCACATATTTAACATTTGTACAAAAGATAACAATGTATTTTAACATTTGTAAGCTTTGAAGGATTTGTGGTTAACAAGTGGCATCCTTTATTTTAATTAAAATTTAAATTTATAAATAAATATGTATTAGAGGAAGAGACCTGTTTATTGTTTTCCAGTTCAAAATTTTTACAGTTCAAATATTTTCTCTTCTTTAATTCCCTTTCTTAATCTTTAAACTAAAAACTGAATGCAAAGTCAAAAGAAAATGAAAGCAAATTCAACAACTCATCGGTTTCAAAGCTTTAAAACACCAAGATGAAAAATTCAAATCATCAATTATAGAATCAAATTCAACAAGTAATTCAATAGCAAACTTCTGTTTCAACAAATCAAAGGATTCAGATCAAAACTTAGGAAGAAATTGGTCTCTGTTTTATTTGTCTGGTGAGTAAACATCTATTATTAAAAATTAAAATTGTGAATATGCTTAAATGTTTGTGATGATTTTTTGTAGAATATGGTTTGCATATGTTTATACATGTGAATGCATGTGTGTATGAATGAAGTGCTAGTACAAAGTCTGTGTGTATGAATATATGTTCTCTGTTCATATCTAGGGTTTAATTTCATAGAAAAGAATTCATATCTTCTCATATATCTGATTGTAGGCTAGGATTTGAAAATAGAAAATGATTGTAAGTATATAAGCTTAATTTTTAAAAATTGTTTCATAGATATATATGGATTATTTATTTCTAAAATAGAAAATGTCAGGTATGATCAAAATTTGCCCAAAATAAATTGTCTGGAATTTATGAATCAATTCGATAACCTAATTCGAATTTTAAATTTATGAATTTTGGTATAGAAATTATGATTTTTAGATTATAAATTGGTGAGATATTACGGAATGATTGGTTTCGACATTTTTGTCGATAGCCGATGATCGGCGTCGAAGTTTGCGGCGAGGCTTGGACTGGAGGTGGCCGGTGGGTAATGGATCATAGGAAAAATGGATGTGGGTTTTTCTGACGATAAGGGAGGTGAGTCGGAGCCAAACTGGGGTTCGAAGGTCGGTTTGGGACGATGATGTTCGTGAGGCAATGGCGATGGCTTTGGAGCATCGGAGGCAATCGCAAGGTGAAGGATTGGTGCTGGAGGTCGAGGCGGTTATCTGGTGGGGTCGGCGAGGTTAACCAGGGCTGGGATCGACGGTGATGTTCGGTTTTTCGATGATGGGGCTTCCAGATTTTCGAACGATGGGTTCGATTTTGATTCGCTGGCAAATCAACAAATCTGGGTGATAGTATGCGACGATGGGGAGGTTGTGGACTTGACGATGGTTACGGCGGAGGTCGGAGCTCTGGCGATGGTGCGTGCATGTGCACATTGCACATTTGTATGTCTTGTTTTGTTTGGGAGTGGAGGAGAAGAGAGGTGCTCGGGTATTGTTCGTGGAAGTCTCGTGTTCGACTCGAAGAAGAAGAGGATGTGGTAATCTCGTGATTTGCTTGAGGATTAGTGTAGCTTGCTCAGGTTTGTAGAATTTCGACTAGGGTTGTTTATGTTAAGTAATCTGGTTACAAAATTTTAAAAGGAAAGAGCATCCAAGTTTCTAATTTTTTTAAAAGAGATTAAGTTTAAAATTTAAAGCAAAACAGAATTTAGTTTTTTTTACAAGCTAGAATATTATTTAAAGTTTCAAGTTAAATGTGTAAAAAGGTTTTAAAAGTTTAAAAGATTTTAACATATTAATTTCTAAAGAAGATGTCTAGTTAAGATTTGAAATGTATTTAAGATTCAAAAGTAAATTTTTGAAACCATTTTTCAATGGAAGCTTGATCAAATTTTAAAGCAAAGTAAATTCGTAAATCAAGTTGAAGAAAAAATATATAATAAGCTGAATGTTTTTAACTAATATTTTTAAAGGATTTAATCAAGTTTAAACTCACATAAGTAAATGTGAATACCAAGTTTTATAAAGGTACATTTAAAACAATTAAGTTTCCGAAAGAATAAGTACTTATTTAATCTATAAAATAATTTAGTACAAGTTTTGAAAGGATTTTAAATGATAAAATTTAATGTCAAATTGTTTTGTTTTAAAATAAGTTATATATTCTTAATTATGAAATTTATTCCTAAATATTTTCTAATTAAGTTTAATGAGTAATTAATGGAGATAAAGAATTATCTTTAACAAAAGATGAGATTAATTATAGATAATTAATTAGTGAAATTAATTAAAAGCTAATCATTTTATAAAAATTTATAAAGATAAATTAATTGATGTTAATAATCAAAGTATAATTACTTAGTGCAAGTAATTAGTGAATAGTTAATGACGGAAATTAATTTAAAGATCATTAACTAGTGATTATAAGATGATTAATTAAGATAAATAATTTAAGATAATTAATTTGATTAATTAATTAAGGATAACCATTTATGGAATGGGTTAACTATAATTACTTAATGTTGTTTACAAAGTATAACTACTTGGTGAAGTAATTAATGGATAATTACTGAAAGTGATTTATTGAGGGCTAACTACTAAATGTAATTAAATGAAGAGAAATTACTTAGTGAAAGTAATTGGAGGATAATTACTCAATGGGAGTAATTAAGGATTAATTATTTACCGTAATTAATTAAAGAATTTATTAATTAAGAAGTTAATTAATTAATGTAAGTAAATAAAAGATAGTTAACTACCGTTTAATTAAGGTTGATTAATGAATGTGATTAATTCAAGATTAATTATTAAATGTAATTAATTAGAAGAATATTTAGTTAAAGAAGTAATTTAAGGATCATTAATTAAGGTAATTAATGGAAGTAATTAAAGGTTGATTTATGTGATTAACTAGAGGATAACTAATCAATATAGGTACTTATTGATTGATTAATTAATGTAATTAATTAAAGATAAATGTAATTAATTACAGTTAATTAATTAAAGGTTAATTAATGTAAATGATGAAGGATAAATAAATTTGTGTAATTAATTAAAGGTTAATTACTTATTGTAATTAGAGGATGATTAATCAAGGATGATTAATTAAGATGGATAATTAAAGGATGATTAATTAATTGGTTTGTAATTAGTCAAATATTAAGTAAGCAGGATTAAGATAATCCAAGTGATTAAAAGCTAGTAATTAGTTTAATTGGTGAATAATTAAATTAATTAGGAGTTGTTAAACTTAAGTATCTTGCTTATGGATGTGTGGATGATATTGGATGCCATGGATTATTTGTTATCTCTGATATGTGATATGCTGCTTTGTGGTATGAGATGTTTGGTAAAATTGGGATAAATATGGATTATCTATCTGTGATAATGTGAATCATTTATCCGTGTGAATATGATACACTAAATATAAATTAAATTATTTAAACCCTTAAACAACTTGGACATTAAAACGGTGCTATGGATTTCAGTGAGACCGGGATCGGATTTCCAAATTTGGATATCCAAAAACCACATCGATCCAAATTTAACGATAGGTCATGAAATGTCAAGTAAAGATGAAGACTCAAAGTGTAAGAACTATTCGTCGTTAGAACTCTGAGAGTGATTCCAAAATGAGTTTAACGGAGATAGTACTTTCAGTTCGAGATGGAGATTCAGAGTGCAAGGGCTATTGTCGTTAACTCTGAGGGTGATTCCAAAATGAGTGTAACAAGATAGTGCCTTCGGTTTCGTTTGAATCCGGAATGAACTTGTATGGATGGAATGCTTTTAGAACGTCATCAGGTGGACGATGAGCATTCTAAGATTGATGTGTTCTATAAAGGTAATCGCAGCCTCAAGCCTCATCAATCGGGAATGGCTAAAACAGGGGAGGTGCAGCAAGGCCAAGTGAGTCGCGCCCAAGTAGGACGAGATTTGCCCCTGTCTAGAGGTCCTTTTATGTTCGGTTTAGTGGGCAGTTGGAATCGCGTGCCAACTGCGGGGCTGTCTTGTTCGGGACTATCCGTTAAGGGATGGTTCCGGCCTTGTGTTGTAGGGTATTTAGGGTAGATCCTTGGTACAGTGATCTAGGCCACGTACTGTGACGGACTGTACCCCAGTAGCCCTTCCATTGATGGAAACTCATTTTCCCTACATGCCTTTACGGTTTTGATTGTATAACCCACTTTGTGGCTAGTATGCTGGAATATAATCATGTAACAGTTTTGGCTATTTTCTATTACTTGAAAACCCTAGGCACTATTATAATATCATTGGATTTCCTATCAAATGTTTTGGTTATCATAAGGTACATCCATGTTTATGTGTGGGAAGCTTGCGAGATACCTTTCTTTCAAACGATTTTCAAAGTTAAGCAACTTTAACTCGTTTACTCACACCAGACCCATGTCTGACCCGAATTTATTTTCTGTTTTCTTAAACTCTTTGGTACTCAAATTTTTACAAGTAGCTAAGGGATTCAGGTTAGCTTTGAGGAATTTCTGGAGGAGATATGGAGCAGGAGGCTTCAGCATTTGTAGATATATATAGTTTTTCCGCTGTGTCTGTATCTCTATGTTGTATCTAGAGTTGTATGATAGACAGATCTTTGTAACTGTCTAGTTTGTGTTGTATAAGCTGTGTAACTCTGATGTATATGATACTATGCAATATCTTATTTGATGTAATATAATTTATTCGTTCCGCTGTGAGATTCTGATATTGCTTAGTTCTTTCTTTTCTATATTTTCTCTTCTTTATCCCTTTCTTTCTTAATAATGATGCATCTTTCTGTGGTACGAAAGGCAGGTCGTTACATCAAGTGTATTCTAATCTCATTTAAAAGTCCTCACGGTTAGCACAGTTAGAAAATACTTGACATATTTTTTTTCAAAAAAGGGGTAACCACAAACCTCATTTAAAAGACCTAACGGTTATGCATGGTTACTAAGTGCTTCATATTTTTTTGTATAATATTTGAAAAGAGAAAATGCACAAATTATTCCTTTATTGAAAATATTAAACTCTTGTCACTATGTAAAAATTTTCATAATCCTACCATTTCTCTAAAGTGCAGTTTGTTTCCAATTAATAGAATATTGTGATTTTTGTTCGATTAACTGGAATTTGAAATTAAAATTTCCCTCTTGATTTGATTTTATATTTTTAATCAAAATTGTAGCTATTTCAATTACTATTATTATTTTTGATGACAACAAAAAGGGGAGAGAGGTTAAGATTTTGATTTTTGAGTGATATCGTTACTAATATTCGAGTGTGTTTTTATTCAAAGTTATTTTTAATTAATTTTTTAGTTTTAACTACACGCATCTGTATAGGGGGAGCTTTGTTGTAGGGCAAGCATTCAAATAAAGAGATATTAGAATCCATCAAAACCAAATACATTTAATAGAGTCAAAATCTTAATATATGTTTGTTGTCAATAAAGGGAGAAGATTGTATAATATGATATCCTATGATTTTTGTTTGATGATAATAAATATATATATTCGTTTAATGTATTTGTTATTGTACTATTTTATTTTTCACATAATTAAATAAATATTTGTTGAATAAAATAAATAACACAGAATTCATATTCAAACAGGTATTTTATTCAAACAAATATTTTATTACAAATTAAATAATACAAATTTATGCTCTTACTAAATTTATACATTTTTAAATACAATACAATTTCAAATTACATCACATTTTTCAATTTATAATTTACACCTCATTAGATATTCACTCAACACTCGTATTTTATCTTCAACTTTGTTCCAGCTTGAATTCAACATCTGAGCTATCTGCAAAATAAACATTGACGCGGTAAAATTGAAAAAGAAAATATTTTGCGGTGCAAATTAAAGTGTGTTATGAAAATGTTATTTTCCTTAGTTATTTATGTTTCATCATACATGAACAAATTGTGACATGTGTGGGAAATGCGGATTACGGATCTTAAGGTTAGAATTAACACTAGAGGGGGGTGAATAGTGTTTATAAAGAATTACTAAATCTTTTTGAGTTTATGTTAATTTAAACACAGATGTGTGCAATATACAGACACAGATATGATCATAGAAACAAAGGCAGATGCAGAAATGAAATAAAACGCAGTAAAGAAAAGAACACACCGGATTTTACTCGATCGGAGTTACCCTACATCTAGTCCCGCAACACAAGTACGGATTTCCTTTCAAAAGCAATCTTTACAGTTACACCCTCGTTTTCAAGGCTACTAGGTACACCCTCCAGAATCACAATACTCTGGGTAGAGATACTTGATTTTTCAGGCTACAAGTTCACCCACTTGATTTTACGGGCAACAAGTTCACCCAATCGATTTTCAAGGCTACAATCACACCTTTTCTCGCTAAGTTTACTACAAAAGCCTATAACTCTGAATAGCACTGAGGATCTTGTTGAGATAGTGATAAAGAATCAAACTACGAATGATTGAGTTCAATTCAAAGTAGATTTCGATAGGGTAATGATAAGAATTTTTATTAAGAAAAGTGAAAGAAGAAGAGGAGTGAAAAACCAGAAAATCTAATGTAAAATTCGTTGAAACTAACCCCTATTTATAGTAGAACAACAGTCATGTCCATTCGTGAAGAGTTATGGCGAATAGACACTTCTTTTGAAATTGAAATTTTGAACTCAACAGACACCATGTCGACATGGTCACCATGAGTATGTCGACATCCCAAAGCATTTCTTGATGATTTGATTTTCTTTGAAAATAACCTTTATCTTATATTAAAACCATTTCAAACTTTATAAATATACTTGACTATAGTTAAAATTCATAAGTAAATATAGATAATAATATATATAGAATTTAACTATAATTTTATATTTAAATCTAAGTATAAATATTTTAAAAGTTAAATATATTATATTAAAAGATTGTTCAAAATCAGGAGTAATTTGACTTTGAAATTAAAGATGATTTTGAGGCTAAAGTTATTTAAAATCAGGATAGCTGTTTTTGATGCTTTTAAAAGGAAGGTTTTGAAATCATTTTGAAAACAAGATATAATTTTGAAAAAAATATTTTGAATAAAAGGTTAGTGGATACAAAACAATGTTCCACTAGATTTTTCATAGGTTCCATCCTACTTAGGGTTCCATCCCTTTAACAGGCTTGAAGTGGATTCCATTCCACGAATAAATTGGATTTTAAGATGCCAGTGCTTTTCTAGGAGTTTTAACAAAATTTTGTAATTAAAGAATAAATTACTTGAATTCTTGAACTCTTGATAATTTTGATACTCATGAGTCTTCAGTCTTGATATCTTGAATCTCTATACTTTACATTCTTCATTCTTGGTGACTGCATGGTTAAATCCTGCATATACATATATATCTAAACTTATAATGTTAGTACTTATATTTTATAATCTATTCTAAGGTTGTTGTCATCAAAACCATCATCTCATGGACTAACAACATGTACAGTGTATCACTGTACATGCCACAAGGCCATGCACACCCATATGCACTTGTGTGTTAAAACTACAGGAACATGTGAGCACAAGGTCAGACCCAAGCCGGGGCTGGATTCAACACAGGTGCAAATACACACATGTACAAATCAAGTATAAATGGATACGGCACATGTATTACACAATTGCACATGTATACATGCATATGTATGCATGTATATACATGAGTACGTATGCAATCAAAGAAAATTAACGTGACTGCAACTTGAGGACAATCAGACTAGAAATGCACAACAACCAGGAAACAGACAAAGGCATTCAAACTGCATAGATGAAGCTCGAAGCAACTGGAAGTTTAACATGAAGCGGTTCGCAAATAGCGAACGCACTCAGAGCACTTGGAGTTCATGTTTAACCAGATCAAGTCAGTTAATGATGCAGTGAAATCAATCAAATGGAACAAAATAACAAGAATACACATATCTCAAATGACAACAGCTCAAATGAGCAAGTGAAGACATAATACAACAGAGGAAACAACATGTCCAGATCAATGCAAGTCTAACAAGGCTAATCCACACAATGAAATCAAATGAACACAATGAAATCAGAAGCTCAAAGGAAATTGTAGACTCAAATGAACACAATGAGCCATCGATTCAAAAACAACAAAGGCTAAAAGAAACTGCAAATGTAACTCGAAGTAATGCAGGACAAGACAAGAGAAGACCACATACAACAATGACTGTAATGCATTCAATCAGACTTCAAACATACAAACCAAAACTTCATGATGCAACAAGACTCTAGTCCTTCCAGTCACATTTCAAGCATGAATGAGCAATATGAACTAGACCAGATTATGTGATAAGAGACTCCAACTCGAACTCAATGCGCAGTGACATGCAACCAGAAACTATGTGACAGTAAACTCAAACTAGTCAAGAAGAAAATGCAACAGCAATGGGACATCGAGGCAATCAAGTGCATAAGCACACAAAACACACAGCGCACATACATACATGCGTGAATACACATGTATACATATATGCAGTGCACCAGACATACCAATGAAACGAAGCCAGTGAAATCAAGTCAGATATCACAACACACATTCAGTCACAAATCAACGCAAGAGGACCCAAACCTGAATTAGGTAACCTTAGCAGTTTGAATAATAATTACCATCAAAGCAAAGAGAAGCATTTATATAAAGCCAATTCGAAGTCAATACACTGCCAACAACGAATGTAACAAACAAGTCACAGAGGGTCACACGATGAACCGGTCAAAGAAGAAAATCAGATAATGTTATCTCTAAAATTCAAAATACAAGTCATAGGAACCAACGCAAAGCAAGTTGAGAAAGCTCAAATATATCAGAAGATGAACAAGTCATAATAATCACAAGCATTCAAGCAAAATCGGATGGCCAAACAAAATTATTTGAAGAATTCAAATCGAATATATGAATGCATATTTAGGGGTTTCGTTCCCTATCAAATCCCGACATCATCGTCGGAAAACAATTATTCGAGTTCAAGCAAAAACAGAGAGCAAGCACTAATCCATAACTTGAATCAATGTCGAGCATAATCGAAATCGAAAAAGAAAAATCATGTACCAATTTAGTCCAAACATTCAAGCTCGACATTTGAAGCATCCGCAAAGCAATACGAAGAAGCATCGAAGCTAATTGAGGAACAAGAGCATTCTAGCATTCAATTCGAACGTTAATTCAAGCGGAGGCTTCAATCGAACAGAACACTAATTTGAGATAAAGAAAGAACGAACATAAGGCGCCAGGAATGAAAAAGCGGAAGTCTTAATTTATTTATTAGTGGGCCTGTCGTCTATTACTATTGGGCTGAAATTAGAAAATAGGGTTTTTTTTTTTAATTTCAGCTTTAGTTTTCTTTTTTTAAACTGTGTAACTTTCTAGTCGTGTTACTAGGTTACGAACTACGGTGGTGTAATTCGAGAATTCGTAACTCAGTGGCTGAGTTGTGGAAGGTTTTTTAGCATAGAGTTAGGTTAGTCATTAGCGGGTGTTGCAAGTTTACGTGTGTAAACGTCTGACTACTTAATTTCTAGTAGGAACCTTGGAGGCAGCGTGTAGGCAGGTTTTTGCCAAAAATGGGTAAATTTGAGTGTGATCTCTTCTGCATTACTATCTGTTATTTTTTTGTTTCTGCATTAATTTTATTATTATTAGTATCACCATATTCACCCCGTCTCCCCTCTGGGGTGAAAACGATCTTGCATGTTGGTTTTACGATAGATGAAGTGATGAGAGATGCCGGTACATCGATATTTGGGATGTTGTTCCCCATGATGAATTCTAATGATTTGCATTGAGCTTGACTATCTTTTAACTTAATTTCCAAATCGCTTATTTGCTAAAGAAGCTCGGACATCTTATGATCATCATCGATCAAAGGATTTGATTTAATTTGGCGCTTCAACATAGAGATCGTTTCATTCTTATTTTTGATGTTCGCTTCAAGGTTGGCAATTTGATCGTCAAGGTTTCTAACAATTGTCCTTTGAAGCAAATATCTCCTATCCTATTCCATCGCATTCGCATTGCCTTGAAAAGCGTAGATAAAGGATACTTAAGTGAATGCCTCTTTTCAACATCTACGATCAATCTATCTCTAATGCTAATAAAGCGAGATAAGGAATCTGATGAGAGTGGCGCGATAGCTAACTCTAGATCCTATATAAGCAAAAAATAAAGTCAAGGCTCAAAAAAAAATCTTTTTTATTACAACAAAAGAAATTACAACTCGGGAAGAAATAGAACAAAAAGTACAATCTCATTGTTTTAATCAAATACTTGTTTTATTACACTTAATGTTGAGAAACATCATTTTTTACTTTGTTCAAATAATTCTCTGAAAGAGTAACTGTCAAATCAAAAGGAGGACTGTCCCGACCGCATATTAGTTTGGTATGGTATATTCGAATTTCCTTTAGGAGTTTTTCTTTTTTTCACCAGGAAAATTCAAAACGAAGGCAGGGATGTTCCATATAGAGTCTTGCAGGTCTCTAAGAAAGCAATATCTAGCCAATTTCGAGGACTTCTGTAACACCCCAGATTTTTGGTAACATTATTTAGGATATTTAATTAGTTGAATTAAATAAAATAATGTTTTCATTAGGGGATTGAGATTTGATTTCTAATTAAGGGTAGCTATGCCATTTAACAAAGAACTAAAGAAGAGTTAAAGTGAAAACAGAAGAGGGGTAAAATAGGAAAGAGACCTTCCCTATTCCTCCAAAACTTGGCTGTGCAAAATTTTACACATTCACTTCACTTTCAAAAAATTTTAAAGTGGCTAGCCACCATTAATAAGGAAGAGAAGAGGAAAATCTAGGAGGAATCAAATTCAAATCAAATCAATTCACATCTCAATCTCCAAAATCTCTAAAGCTAAGGTGAATAATGTTTACATCTCATTTTTGATTTTGTATTTGGTTATAATATGAATTGCGAATATTTCGCAATGAATTGTCATATTTTTGAATGATGGAATGAATATATATACTTGTTGATGAATTAGGGATATTCATATGGAATTTATGATATGATTTAAGGTGAAAACCCTATAAAATACATCCAAATGCCTTGCGAATTTTTATGAAGATCATAAATATTATTTTGAAGATGTTTTAGTTTTCAGTTTTTTCTGGATTTTCGTGGAATTAATATGAATTTTCTAGTAAAGAAAATGGTATTGTGGGTTATAAATTAATTACGGGTAAATAATTAATTAATTGGGTTGGAAATTTTTATACATTGGAAAACATGTATAATGTGATTTTCTGGAATATTTCTAGATTTTTCCTAAGTGTTTTAATGGTTATATAAAATTATTTAAGGTATGCGACTTAAATGTTTTATCTAATTAAAAGAGGAGCAGAGGCTTTTTGCAAAAGATTTAAATTATAAATCTGGAAAAGTCGGCTTGGAAAAGATGGTTTCGAAAGGGTTATTTTTTTTTTTCTAAAACTTGGCCACCTCACCAATGCTTTCGAAGGCTTGGTTTCGACACCATCATCATTACTTAGCAAATGCTTTCGAAGTAGTTGTGTTTGACTTAAATGTTTTTAAGACCCATTTTCTATAAGTAAAGTAAAATCCAAACGGTCTTGAAAGGGATAGTTTTAAAAGGTTTCGAAACTGATGCTTTCGACTTTTATGGTTTTCTGATCCTTTTGCTCTACTTGAAGGCGGAATCCAAATGGTTTCGAAAGCTTTCAGCATGTTTTAAATTGAACCCAAATTGCTTCCAAAAGGATTGAGTTTGACTGTTTCGAAAGGTTTTAATGAATGGTTTCGAAAGGGGTGGTTCCCTAGGGTTTCGAAGGGATTGAAAGGAAGGTTTTACCTATGTTTTCAAAAGGCAATATTTAAAAGGTTTTAAAGGGGTTTTTTTTGTTATTTTAAAGCTTTCGGAGAAAGGGAAGGAAATGTTTTTTCAATGTTTTCTAAAGGCAATATTTAATGGTTCCGTAAGGGTTTTCCAATGGTTTCGAAGGGGTTGCCTTCAAGGGTTTCGAAAGCGTTGTTTACAGTTTTAAAGAAAGGTTTTGAATGTAATAAATAGGCAATGCAGCCTAAGTATTTTCAAATTAAAAAGTGTTTTGAATTGCTTTAGAAGGATAGTTAATCCTTATTTAATCTCATCAACATTATTTAAGTAAAGTATATATAACATGGCAAAATGGCTTAGAGTAAAGCTAAAGATATATTTTCCTTGTATATGTATATGATTTGAAGGACTAAATCATTTTGAAAGGGTTTCAAGAAAAATATTAAAGGGTGGTTAACCTGAGAAAATGATTCGAATAGTTAGTCCATTTTGCAGGAAATCAGCCTAGATTTTAGACAGTTAGTCCAGTTTGCGGGCAATCACCCCAGTTGTATGGACAGACAGTCCATTTTGTAGCATAACGGACCTTGCTATTATATGTGGGCAGATAGTTCACATATTACTTAATTTATGGACTGATAGTCCATTTATTAGCATAAACGAATTGCTATTTTGATATAATCTGTTTGATTAATCGGTTTGGTTGTAGGAAAGGATTGAAAAATATATATGTTTTGAAAAGGATATTAGTAAGGGGAAACCCGTTCTGCTAATCGACGTGGTCTCACTTAATATCAATAAATCGAGATGTAGCAGAATTATTCACACCAGGCTTTATGTCCGATTTGAAGTTTTTGTTTCCCTTTAAACTCTTGGGTACTAAAAATTGATTTAAGTAGGCTAAGGGTTCAGGTTTTTGGGTTTTTGTCTTTTGGCGAATAAATCATCCAAAGACAAGCAGGTGACTGACGGTTAGCCAAATAGGATTTTCCGTTTCATTTTGTTTTGATTCCACTATGTATATATATCTCAGATATTACTATATTGCTTTGATCAACCAAGAGGGCATCATCATATGCCGCTTTTGGCGTATTTTGTAACGATATATTTAATCATTGCCTAGAAAACATCAAAGGATTATGTAACATGAATATGAATTATTGTTTTGAAATGTAATCAGCAAATATTGTTTTTTTAAATCTGTGATTTTGGTCATATTCATGTGCTTCTGATATTACGAATATTGTTATCATTATCGTATTTCATCAGCATAAATTAATACTTTGGATGACTACAACATGTGTAGCACTTAGCTTTTAGCCTCTAGATATGGGATGTTACGGCTTGGTATCAGAGCCTGGTTTATGAAGAACTCTAAAATAAAAATGATTTTAAAGCATAATCCTAATGAATAAAAGTAAGAATGGGGTATGGGATAATGCTATAATAACCTACTTGTATTTGCTATATATACGTATACGCTTTATCTCTAGTCTCCTATCTTTGCTAGGATTTTTCTATATCTCATAAGGTTTGAATACAAATATCGAATGAAGAAGAGGAAGAGACAACTAAAGAGGGAAGGGCACCGAAGGGAATGTCAGACCTAATGTAAGAAGAGGTCAATGTCAGGCGCAAGCAGAGAATGTGGGTGCCGAAGTCTCACGGGTTGGAATAGAAGCTATGTTTCAGTTTTTCAAGAATATGGTGCAGGTGAGAGTTTCGGCCAGAGTGTTAGGAGGAAATGCTGTAGGAGCAGGGATTCCAGAAGTTCCGGTAGTCAACCATTAGGCAAAGCTGAATGGGGATTACACCAAGCTTGAAGGGAAGCCGTTTGTTGGAACGGAAGA
Organism: Allium cepa; assembly: GCA_030765085.1. Lineage (NCBI taxonomy): Eukaryota > Viridiplantae > Streptophyta > Magnoliopsida > Asparagales > Amaryllidaceae > Allium > Allium cepa. Next base: position 519,596,479 of record CM060941.1, read on the forward strand.
TGCCATTGAGGTAGAGAATTGGTTATTGCACAATGAAAGGATATTTGCAGATCTGGGGCTCAATGATGAGCAGAAGAGGAGGTTGGCATCTAGGAAGCTTCAGGGAGTAGCTCTATTCTGGTAGAATAGTGTGACTGAAGCGATGGATGAGAAACCTATGATGTAACATCCCAAATTTCATCAATTTAAATTGGTAATTTATTTGAAATTTTGGAATTTATTTTGAAAATAATTTGAATAATATCAAATCAAATAAAATAAGTTTTAAATCGTATGAATAAGATTTCAATTTCATTTAAATTAAAAATTTGAAATAACAAATGTTTTTAAAATCATTGAATTTAAATTATACATATGTGTGTATATATGAGTAAATTTGAATTTGATTTGAATTTGAATTTAAAAACTTAAATAAATGCCTTAGGAAAATAATTTGTATTTGAAATCATGAACATGTAATTTATTTAATGTAAAAATTTGTTAAAAACATTTCTTCTTTTAAAATTTGTATATAAAAATAAATAGGAAATATATTTATTAATAAAGTAAATATAACATAAGTTTTATTTAATAATATTTAACTCGTATAAAATACAAGTGTTAAGCATGACATAAGAGATAATGCAAGTGTTGTTCATATAATAAGTAATTTCAACAAGTGTAATGATTTTGGACAAATGGCATTTTATTTCATTTTTAAGAAAAAAATAGAAAACAAAATATTATAAACCCTTACCTCCTCTCTTTCTTCTCTTTTACCATTATTTTCAAATGAAAAAAATTATGTAACATTCTAAAGCCAAAAAAAATCAGAAACAAAATAATCAAACTTGGCAACTTCCTCAACATTCAGACAAAACAAGATCCAATAGGAAAAAAAAATCTGAAAACGACCCTTTCAGGATTTCAAACTAGAGAAACAAATTCAAATAAACAACTTCAGCTCTCAGCATCAAAGTGGGATTCAATTTCAACAATTTTTTTTTAGCAAGGCCGACCGGGTAAGATGGCCCCCGACCATTTTATTGCTGCACCAAACGGAACTTAACACATACAACATAGAGATTATTCAAAGAAGACATGGGGACACTAGGAGCAACAAACACAGGAGAAACAAAAAACCGAAAAAAAAGGAAAAAATGAAAATTAACAATCCCGGTTAATACGTTTGCAATGAGGCATATATCCCCGGATCAATGGAGAATGAGAGCAGACTTATAGTAACTTTGATTTCATGTATTATCCACTGCTTGAAAATATCATCAGATTTTGCGTTGTTGGCATCAAACACTCTCGTGTTTCGTTCTCTCCAAACTGAGCTAATGAAGCTCTTCAACACAGCATTAAATATCCTCTTTCCTTCATGCTTATTACCTGATGTCGCATAGATCCTTTCCCACTCCACCCGATTGTCATGAGAGACACTAGTTTGTTGAAGCCTCGCCATAACACTAGTCCAGATTTGCTTAATATATGGGCATTCAAAATACAAGTGTTCAGCTGTCTCTGGTTGCTCAATACAGTAAGTATAGTAAATACTAACACTCATACCCATGCATGCAAGTTTTGCTTTGGACATAATCGCACGTTTAAGAACTTTCCAAAGCATGAAATTCTCTCTCATTCTACTGTCATTGGTCCATGTGCTCTTCCACCATCTCCATGTTGGGCAAGAACTGTTCTTCATCATGAATTCATATGCATCTCCAATTTTGAATTTAGCTTTTTTGTCTCCCCATACCAGACATATAGAAGCAGAAGTCAGATTAGTATACATTCCTATTTTGCTCCAAATAATCTGGATCCTCTGGTTGGAAGAAAAATAACGTGAAGTTTGAAAATTGTAGAGAACGTCTCTGACCTTAGTTGCCAAGTGAAGCCTAGTTTGTTGTATCTCGCTGTACGATAGGTGACATCGAAGTATGAATCCCTTGTCTAACCATGGGTCGTCCCAGAAACTCACACAGTAAATAGGGTTTGTGTTTCATTTGAACAAGAGGAAGAAACATCTCCTTAATTTTGAAAATACTCTGCCAAGTCCAGCTCAAGTTTAGAGGCTTAGTTATATTCCACAAACTCCTTCCCTTTATCACGTTTTTTCCAGACCACATAACCCAAAGGCTTTCTGAACAGTTATAATAGGTGTCTAAATGCTTCGCAAAGGCTGTTTTGTTCCATTGTTTTAAGTTGAGAATACCAAGACCCCCTTTGATCAGTGGCCTCTCAACTCTGCCAAATTTTATCGGAGCAATGTATCTGTCGGTTGTTTTTCCCTTCCATAGGAATTTCATAATAGCACTTCTGATCATATTTATCAAATTAAAGGGAAGAATGAATGTTCTAGCCCGGTACACTTGCATTAAAAATATAACTGACTTAATTAGTGTCAGTCTTCCGGCTTGACTAAGAGACCTGGTGGTCCAGCAGTTCAGCCTCGCAGTTATCTTCTCAAATAGAGGAAGACATTGTGTAGTTGAGATTTTTGATGTTGAGAGAGGAAGACCCAAGTATGAAACAGTGTCAGAATTAAGAGACAAGCCAGTGATTTGAGATATTTAAGTACACTGTTCAGAATTAACTCCAGCTATAATGATGTCCGATTTGTCGAGATTAACTTTTAAACACGTCATAGCATAGAATTTATCAAGTGTGTGCATTATGTTCTTTACGGTGTTGATATCAGGAGTACAAAACACAACTAAATCATCCGCAAACATTAAAGCAGAGATCTAAGGTTCTTTGCATGCTGGATGAAGCTTAAAATTTCCTTGGTATATAAGTTTATCAAACATCCTCGTAAGAAGTTCCATGACTAGAATGAAAACATAAGCAGATAGTGGATCTCCTTGCCTAATCCCTTGCTTGCTAACAAAAAAACCATCTGTCATACCATTGACATTAACAGAAAAGGTCGGGGAGGAGATACATTCATATATCCAAGATATAAAATGAGGTGAGAAGTTCATGTACCCCATGATTCGAACAATGCTATCCCATTGCAGCATATCAAAGGCTTTCATGATGTCAAGCTTCAACATCGCTTTCGGAGGAGCATTCTTGCGTTTATATCCCTTAGTGAGTTCGTGAGAGAGAAAGACGTGGTCCAGAATGTTCCTTCCAGGTAAGAAGGCAGCTTGATTTTTGGAGACAATTCTTGGTAGGACATGCTTAAGTCTTGCAGCAATAATCTTAGAGATACATTTATAAATAGTATTACAACACGAGATAGGGCGGAATTCGTTAACACAGTGAGCATTCTTGAGTTTGGGTATAGGTTCTATATTAGTATAATTAAACGATCTGAAGATTTTACATTTTTTGAAGAATAGGAGTATAGCATTTTTAACATCAGCTGAGACAATCGACCAGCAAGAAGTATAGAAGAGTGCATTCAACCCATCAAGGCCACCACACGAATTGGTGTTAAGAGAAAACATAGCTTGTTTAATTTCTTCAGTGGTGACTTCATTACAAAGGAAGGTATAATCATCTGGATTAAGTCTAGGCAGGATGTCATTAGGGATCTGATCAATACTCGGAATGAAGTTGGTTTTGTTGCTGTTGGGCGAATTCTCACCCAGAAGATCTCGAGACCGAGAAGTCACAGTTTTACCCGGGCTCGCAACCTCCACTTCATTCGATAGCCAAGAAGCTCAATGCTAACATAGAAGTCCATCCAACATTCTCCACGAAGAAGCACATTCGGCCCCAAGCCTCCATTCGGCCCCATCATTCGGCATCACCTCATTCGGCTATGTCCATTCGGCAAGGCACAACCAACACCTCATTCGGCATCACCTCATTCGGCTATGTCCATTCGGCAAGGCACAGCCATCACCTTATTCGGCATCACCTCATTCGGCTATGTCCATTCGGCAAGGCACAGCCATCACCTCCACCGGACCAGCCTCTCCAATATACTACCGAATGAGGTTGATACCGGACCAATCACCACCTCTTCAACTCCAACACCGAACCACCTCTACAACCGAACCACCATGACCAAAGTAACTCCAAGCACGGCCGAATGGAGCCTCACCGAACCAGGTGATTGCCAGTCCAGATTGTCTCGGCCCAGGCCCGCTGGCAGCTATATACATCCAAGACCCCTGCCCCCTACCTCACTCTATAAATAGAGGGGCAGGGGTACAACAATGGCAGACAAGTTTGAGAGCTCAAGCAAGGAAGGAACTTTCAAACTACTTTCATACACTTGTATACAACGCATTGTACTTGTAATCTGGAAGAAAAGAGATAATAACATATAAAGTGGACGTAGGCACATTCTGGCCGAACCACTATAAATCTGCGTGTCTTTTACATTTCAGCCCCTACTTTTCTCATATTTACATACTCATCTAAAATCATTGAAATTCACATATAATCAACTAAATAATACGACTTGGAGGTGTTTGTCCATTTTTTGTGCAAACATTTTTGGTGCTTTCACTGAGAGCTGAACTCAAACTTCATCTTCTCCCACTCAACCTTTTTCCTAACGACATCACTCGTTGCTTAGAAATCATGCCTTCCAAACAGAGAAGGGATGTTAACAAAGGAAAGAACATCGCAACTAGCAGCCTTCCAGATCCAGCAATCACAGATCAGCCCACTTCAACAGCAGTACCAGATGAAAATCAGGAAAATCCAACTGGTCCCGCAACGGAACAACCAATCACTAGGGCAGATCTGGACAGGGTTGTGGCTGAAGTAACTAACCGCTTCACATCCCAACAAGAAACTTTGGTGGACCAACTCATGACACGCTTAAGGGACGCTGAAGAGTCCAACCGCAACACTGAATCATGGGGTGAATCCCAATCCGGAGGATCCCGGAGGCAACAAAGGTCTTCACTCTTCGAACAAGCTATCAACAGGAAAAACGATGATAGGGGCCGCGCCCGGACTCAGCCCGAATTCCGACTCGAGGAAGCCCTTGGAACCGAACCTAGCGGGGGAGGCACCAGGCGAGGGTCGGATGTAGCTGAGCCAGTCATGCCACCTAATCATAGAAACCCCGCTGAACGGAGCCGAGCTAGAACCCAGCCCGAAGTTGACCCCATGGATGTGCTCGAAACAGAACCCCACAGGGGAAGATCAAGGCAGGGGGCAACTGTAGCTGGTCCTAGCATGCATCCAAGCAGCCAAAGACAACCACTGGATAATGCTAGAGGTGATAGACTGTACCATCCCTACAGGTCATCTGGACGAGATAGATCCCGCAGGGAAGAACCGAGCTCATTTTTGTCCGCTCCAAGCTCTGACGAGCGGATGGCACGATTATTCAGAGAATGTGTCCAACGGGAGCAAAGGGACCGGGGAATAGGCGCTAGGGTCACCAGTCCCTTTACCCGAAATATCGAAACTGCCATCACTCCCCGGGAATGGAAAATGCCAACCATGGAACCTTACAAAGGAACTTCCGACCCCATCGTACACCTGCAGAGATACACCCAGCATATGCTCATGAGTGGAGCAACAGAAGGAGTATTATGTAAATGCTTTCCGCTATTCCTATCAGATCTAGCTACCTCCTGGTTCTGCCATCTACCCCAAGGATCCATCAACTCATGGGAGATGTTAAAAGAAAGGTTTATTAGCCAGTTCCGCATCCATGTGGAACAACCCAGGGATGCTTATTCTCTATCCAATGTCAAACAGAAAACCGGAGAGACGCTACAACAATATCTAACACGGTTCAACGCCGCAGCGGCAGCAGTTCAAGATGCCGATGAAAAACTCACTCTAATGGCCCTCTGTAGTGGTGTGCATCCAGACACCAAGTTTGCCAGAAGATTAACTAAGGAAAAACCAGTTACCTTGCCTGATTTCTTCCATGAAGCTGGAAAGTATATGAGACTTGAAGACGCTGCTACGGAGAGGCAGCCAGGGCAACAAGGCAAGATAATTCAGGACAAGGTTCCCACTGCAGCTAAGGACGCTCGAAGAAATGAATCTAGAGACAATGCTGGGGGCAGAAAGGGTGAGAAGCGCCAATATCGACCAGGGCCAAGATTTGACTCCTACACTCCTTTGAATGAAACAATCGAAAACATCTACCTAGCCGCTCAGGGCGAACTCGGATACAAGCGCCCCCCGCACAAGAAAGAATCAGATAACGCACTCAAGTCCGGAAAGTTCTGTCGCTTCCACGAATCCCACGGACATGACACCAATGAATGCCACCATCTTCGGGACTTGATCGAAGAACACATTAGAAGAAGAAGACTGGAACGTTATGTGAAAAGTCAGAACAGGACTCCAACTCCTGCCAATGAGAACTCAAAGCAACCCCTCCCAGAAGTAGGCAGAGGGAGTCGCAACAATCACAACACCAGTGGCTCTAGTCAAGAGAAGATAGTAGTCCTTACCATCTCAGGAGGACCACACATTGCCGACAGAAGTTGGGCAGAGATGGAAAGGTACGGCAAGTCGCTTAGAAATGCCGAAGGATACGTTAACTCCGTCACAGAAGAACGCCAACCGAAACGAAAAGAGAGCGACGACATCATATTCAGTAGACGCGATTTGGAAGGAAGACAGTACCCACATATGGATCCTATGGTCATCTCTGCCTGGTTCGGCCCTGCTAAAGTTTTTCGGATTCTAATAGACACGGGAAGCTCCGTAAACATCTTGTTCAAACATGCTTTCGACAAAATGAAGTTATCAATGAAGGATGTGTCTCCCTGCGACAAACCACTGCACGGTTTCACTGGAGATGCAAAAATGCCCCTCGGGCAACTTGACCTCTTCGTCGAAATAGGAAGTCATCCCCGCTCCGTGGTGCGAAAACAAACGTTCGTGCTAATAGAGAACCACTCGGCTTACAACGCCTTCTTGGGGAGACCAGCCTTGTCTGACTTCCAAATTGTCCTAGCCCCCTGGTGCCTGAAGATGAAATTCCCGACAGACAACGGAATAGGAGAAGTAGAAGGAGATCAAGACGCTGCCCGAGACTGCTATGTAACTGAGCTTCGCAACAACCGCAGAAAGAATAAAGGAAAAGATGCAGAGACTACTCTCTGCATGAAAAGCTTGGAGGCATAGCAACTAAAGAAAGCCCCTCCTCTTCGATACACAAGCGATCCCTTCAATGAACTAGACCCCCGGGATAAAGAGGAGGAGGCTACCGCCGAGCCTGCAGAGGCTATGGAATTCGTATCTGTAGATAAGCACGATTCAAGTAAACTATTAAAAATCGGATCTCAGCTGAAAACGGAATTAAAGGGTCAACTCATTGACTTTCTCCGCCACAACTTAGATGTATTTGCGTGGACCCACGCCGATATGACAGGAATTTCTCCAGACGTAGCGTGCCACATGTTGAACATCGATCCCACCAAGGTACCAGTAAAGCAGAAAAAGAGGAGCATGGGGACAGAGCGATCAGCAGCCCTTGATGAGGAAGTAAAAAATCTACTTGCTAATGACTTCATACGGGAAGCCATCTACCCAGAATGGATCGCTAACCCAGTGCTAGTAAAAAAGGCCAATGGAAAGTGGCGAACATGTATTGACTTCTCCAATCTGAATGATGCTTGCCCGAAAGACTGCTTCCCACTTCCCCGAATTGACCAACTCGTGGACAGCACAGCTGGGCACGAACTCCTATCTTTTATGGATGCATACTCCGGATATAACCAGATCCCCATGCACGCTCCCGATCAGGACCACACTAGCTTCATCACCGACCGCGGATTATATTGTTACAAAGTCATGCCTTTTGGACTCAAAAATGCTGGAGCTACCTATCAACGCCTCGTCAACAAAATGTTCGCAGAACTGATAGGACGTACTATGGAAGTATATGTGGATGACATGTTGGTGAAGTCCAGGAAAGCCAACGACCATGTAAGCCATCTGGACGATATGTTTCGGGTACTTCGCCGATATGGAATGAAGCTGAATCCTCTAAAATGCTCCTTCGGAGTATCATCGGGAAAATTCTTAGGATTCATCGTCCACGCCAGAGGAATTGAAGCAAACCCTGAACAAATCCGAGCTTTAAAAGAAATAAGGATACCTTCCACTCGGAAAGAAATGCAGAGCCTAAACGGAAAGGTGGCCGCCCTAAGCAGATTCATTTCCAAGGCAACTGACAAGTGTGTCCCTTTCTTCGAAGCACTCAAGAAAGACAAAGGGAGGTTCGAGTGGACCGACGAATGCTTAAAAGCCTTCCTCAACCTAATCGAACACCTTCAGAGACCACCAGTACTCTCAACTCCAAATGAAGGTGAAGTGTTATACCTATACCTCGCTGTATCATCTCATGCTCTAAGCGCCGCCTTGGTAAGAGAAGAAGACCGCACACAACGTCCGGTTTACTTTGTAAGCAAGAGATTTACGGGGGCAGAAGCCAGATATCCTAAACTTGAGAAGTTAGCATATTGTTTATTGATCGCGTCACGGAAACTGCGACACTACTTCCAGTCTCACTCCATCAGGGTTCTAACCGATCAACCACTAAGACAAGTGCTCCATCGTCCTGACACTTCTGGGCGACTCCTCAAATGGTGCATCGAACTAAGTCAGTATGATATCACCTACCATCCCCGCACCGCTATCAAAGGACAAGCCATGGCTGATTTCATTGCCGAATTCACTACCAACGAAGGCAAGGAACAATCCGAAGTAGCAAAAAACATCAAGTGGAACCTCTTTGTAGACGGAGCATCGAACGAACAAGGCTCGGGGGCAGGTATTGTGATCATCACCCCCAGGGGAAGAAAGTTGTACTATGCATTGAGATTGGAGTTCACGGCCACTAACAACGATGCTGAATATGAAGCAGTAATAGCGGGATTGGAACTGGCCCTAGAAATTGGAATCAATTCCTTATGTATTCATAGTGATTCTCAGCTTATCGTAAACCAGGTACTAGGAGAATTCCAGACTCGAGGAGAACGACTCACAGCATACCTAAAGAAAACCAAACTGCTGCTCGATCAATTGGACCATTATCTAATCAAACACATTCCTCGAGAAGAAAACCAAGAGGCAGATGAACTTGCAAAGCAAGCTAGCATGAAGGACAGCACCATTCCCGGAGCACCAGCAATCTCAAGGCAGCTAGCCCCAAGTTTCGAACAAGTAAATCTGATAACTGCAATCGAAGAAGGAACCTGGATGACTCCTATCCGGAAATATTTGCAAGATGGCATACTACCCGACAGGCGTGACGAAGCCAAGAAGATCTTGAGGAAAGTTCCCCACTACACAATGCAAGAAGGCATCCTCTACCGGCGTGGTTTCTCTAGCCCCCTATTAAGATGCGTCGCCGGAAGGGAAGCCAAGGAGATATTAACAAACATCCATCAGGGAGGATGCGGAGATCACACTGGAGGACAGACTTCGGCAAGAAAGATACTCCGATATGGATATTACTGGCCCACACTAAACAAAGATACCCTAGACTTCGTTAAGAAATGCGACAGATGTCAGAAGTTCGCCAAGATCCCTCGACTGCCCACAAACGAAATTACTCAAATGACCAGCCCTTGGCCCTTTGCTGTATGGGGAATTGACTTAATTGGCGAACTGCCAACGGGCCGAGGCGGAGCCAAATATGCTATAGTGGCAGTCGATTATTTCACCAAATGGGTGGAAGCGGAACCTTTAAACAAAATATCTTCAGCAAAAATTATTAACTTCTTGATCAAAAACATTCTGTGCAGGTATGGAGTCCCCCTCAAGATCGTATCAGACAACGGACTCCAATTTGACAGCGAAGAATTTGCCGACTGGTGCCAAGAGCATGGAATTCATAAAAGCTTCTCATCAGTAGCTTACCCTCAGGCAAACGGACAAGTTGAAGCTGTCAACAAAATTCTCAAAACCCTAATCAAGAAGAAACTTGAAAAGTCAAAAGGCGCTTGGGTGGACGAACTTCCTACGGCACTATGGGCATACCGCACATCTTTCAGAACATCAACGGGACATACTCCTTTCTCTTTGGCATATGGATCGGAGGCAATGCTCCCAGTTGAGACTATTGTGCCTTCCCACCGTAGGATCCACTACAACCCAGAAGAAAACGAAGAACTCCTCCTCATGTCTTTGGATCTGATTGAGGAAAGGAGAAACGATGCAGCACTCAAAGCAGCAGCTCACAAACAAAAAGTGGCAGCACTATACAATTCCAAAGTCAAGCATCGCAGCTTACAAGAAGGAGATCTTGTCCTCAGGCGAATCTTTCCGCGCCCCGGGGCACTGGACCCCATCTGGGACGGACCATATGTAATTCACAAAGATCTCCACAACGGAGCTTACATTTTGTCAACAGTGGACGGAGAGGTGTTCCAGAGGGCATGGAACATCCGACACCTCCGTCGATACTTTTCTTAACTTGTACTGCCCATATGAAGTGAATTAACAAAGAGAACCAGTGGACGTAGGCATTTTCGTGCCGAACCACTTTAAAAAATCTTGTCTCTTTTTAACTTGTTCCTTTATGTCTTGGCTACTTGTTAAGTTTTATCCCTTTCTGTTGAACAAAATCCTATGGCATCTCCACTCAAGACGCACCGCGGCCTCATCTAGACTAGGCCTAACAGGTACGCCACGATTCTATGCACTCGCCAATGAGACTCTTTTGCTCCAGCATCCCTCTGCTGCGGGTTAACTCATTGCGCGCCTGCCCTCAAAGCCAACTGTAATGAGCCGATTATAAGTCATCATAAAGGCCGACTATAGCCGATGGCAGCTCATTACGGCGTTCGGCTCGTCGGTAACCGTGAACCTACTTTAAGCCCCAACATAAGGTGTGGCCAGCCAGGGGTAGTTCACGGCCAACGGCACCCACGCTAGCCGGCCACGGTAAATCGAATAATACCCACGATTACGGACCATAACGGTTCGGGTAGTTACCGTGCGCGATCTCGGCTCCGATGTGTCTTAAGTGCGGCTGTGGTAAAAAAGAAAACTCCCCGCGGAGGCGTAAGATGGGTGACAAATGTCTCCAAGACCCACAGCTAGGGAAAGTGACTACAAAACCCGTTTGCCACGAACTTAAGCACATCGACGGCCTTCCGTGACTGGAAGTTTTACTTTTACTATATTTCCATTTCATTTAAATATTTTTCTCCTATCCTGTATGACAAACTCTAAAGTACAGGAAACCAAATAGGAAGCATTCACTCATGAGGCTCTAAGCCTGCATGCTGGGTAGCAGGGCGCTCTGCTATACCCGTGAACAGTTACACAAGACACTCAAAGCTACCGCCTGCGAATAAAACATAAAGGGCGGTACTCTCTTCTCTTGTACATAAATGCGTAACTATAACTTATTCATACACTGACATTGCAAAACGTGAAGTTATATTTCAAGCAAAAACTTAACATCAAACACAAGTGGAATCACAGGCATATACATAATTATACTTCTCACACAGCACATAAAGATAGCAACAACATTTGAACATGACAAAATCAACTTATATTATAAGATCACACGAAGTTATTCTTTGCAAATAATTTTATTACAGTTGCATATCAAAGACTAACATGAACAGTGATAAAAAAGAAACAAAAAGATGGCAGATGCATCCACACTCCATCACCAACTCCCCCAGCCTACTTAGCCGCAGGATCGGAGCCCCCAGCATGTGGATCTGAAGTCCCACCTGTCCAGATCAGAAGAGGAATTCATTAAACGAACGATCAAGTTATGAAAACACGAAAAGAAAAGAAAGGGAAAAGAATAACTCACCAGCATCCGCCGCTTGATCCTCATCATCCAACTGCACGCCCGCTTCCTCTGCAGCGAGTAGCCGCATCCCCTCCTTCACCGCCGCTTGCTCCTCCTTTGAGAACTGAGCAGTAACCGCACTCAAGTTGAAAGCCTCTCCGCCTTCCTTACCCGCATTCACCCTGGCCTCCTCTAAAGCCTGGAGATACACCTTGGCCATGACCCGAGGGTAATCGTCCATCCAAGACAAGCCGCCCTCCTTCCAAGTGTGGAAGTACATATCCTGCAACATCTCATCCATCATCCCCTCGTTTTCCTCAAACTCCCTCACCCGGGCCTCGGAAGCTTGCAACTTGGTGATGGCGACGTCCCTCTCTGATTGGTATCTCAAGCAGTCAGCCTGGAGTGACCTCCTCCTTTCCTCTTCCTTCGACTTGAGGGACCTCCTCATCTCCTCCATCTCCTCCTTCAACTCGGCCTGAGCCATCTCCGCAGCCTCGAGCCTCCCTGACAACTCCTCTACCCGCTCGAGATCCGCATTTCGAACCTCATCCACCGTTGTAATAGCCATGTTTATCCGCTCCCTGCAGGTGACCTCCATTTTCCGTAACTCCGCCCTACTTGCCTTCTCCATGGTCTCTTTCAGACGCTGGGAAGCTTCCTCATGCTGGGAGATCTGGATGGCTTGGTCGGCAAGCTGCTTGGCCTGATCGGCAACCTTTAGCCTTAACCGAATGTTAGCACTCCCAATCTCCTCCCCGGCCTTGACCAATCGAGCATGATGCTCCATTAACTTCTTAGTCTCTTCGGCCACCCGATCAATATTAGCCTTGGCCTCGTCCCCCATGGTGACTACCCGTGTGGTAAGTAAATCAAGATCTAAAGATTTGGCCTCGTCCAGCACTCTTACCATGGGGTTGCGGGGAAGTAGGTGCTCGCCCGTGGTCTCATCGAATGAAATGTCCCGAAAACTTGGGTCTAAATCAGGATGGCCGGCAAAAGGGTCACGAGGCACGGGGCGAGGCACATCGGGACGCCTTATATGAATGACAGTAGAACTCTTGGAAGGAGGAGGAGGGGGGCAGGGCTCCGTGCTCTCCTCCGTAGTATCACAAGGAGGCTGAGTAGGGGGAGACAGAGTAGGAAGCTGCGAAGCAGAAGAAGACTCAAATAAGGAACGGCTCCGCTTCCTTTTCTGAATGCCCTCTTCGATGACCCCAAGAAGAGGGCGGTACTTGACTACGTCCCCAGTGCGATCAGTAGAAGGTTTCGCGGAAGCTCTCCTCGACTTAAATTGTTCAAGGCGGTGTCGAACATCCGACGTTTTACCCGCCTGGCCTGCCCCTGGAATAAAGAACAAATGTTACGAACATACAATAATCCGCAATTCAAAAAATGTGCTAAGTTAAAAAGAAAGAAAAGTGAGGAGACACATCTGTTATACAAACCCGGCGGAGGAGTGGGATACTGCAATAAGTCCTGGATCTCATTCCAGGACGGAAGTGAACCGTAAAAAATTTCTAAGTCCTTATCGAAAATAGAATCGGCAGAAGACAAAAGTTCACCTTGCATCGCCGGAATCACCCTAGCTGAGGAACCCTTAGAGGATGGGTCAGTGCCAGCCACAGCTTTGCCGGTTTCCTTTGCCTTCTCCGTTCCCTTCTCCGTTTCCGACTCTCCCTCCGACTCCCCGAAGGCCCGACGGAGAGCCTCATCCAGTTCGAGGTCCTGCTCAGAGGTTAGAGCAGCAACACCGCTACCACCCTGACCATCGCCATCTCCTCCACCCTCCGACCCTTCTCCAACTTCACCTCCTTCCTCCTCTTCCACACCTTCCTCCTCCGGGACATCCGGGCAAGTACTTGGAGAAGGGCCATCGGACTCCTTGAGCTTCTTGCCTCCTACGACTGGACGTTGTGCAAAGGGCTTCCTCTTGCCACCCTTCGCTGTCACCCCACCTTTAGGCTGGGCAGCCTTCTCTTCTGCCGTGTCCCTCTGTTTGACTACGGACTGATGTGGGAGGATCAAATTATACGACAAGAGCCTGGCATTCCTAATCAGATAAGCAGCCGATCTGTCTCTCCCGGAAATAGCTTCAATTTCTGCTGCCATCCGAACCAAGCGATCATCTTCCACAACCGCAAAACCACCTGTCGCTAGCAAGAAATAAAAGCGCATAAGAGAGTGAATTACGGCCAAGACAGGAATTATGAGTAGAGTTTTTACTTACATCCGGAGGTAAATCGGCGAATAGAGACGGAGTCATCCCTGACAAAGAACCATTCCTTCTTGAACATGCTATACTTCGAGTATAAATCCAAAACAGGCTTGAAGGAAACGGCTGACTCCAAGCTAATATATGGGGACCCCTTCCTGTACCCCCTCAGATTGTACAGATATCGTATTTCCCGGTTGGAGGGGGCGCGCCCATATTTCTTCTGGAAGATAGCATATAAGCATACCAGAATGGCATAAGAGTTGGGCTGAAGCTGGAATGGAGCCACCTTCAGATAAGTGACGAAGCTTAGTATCCAGGCGTTGATTGGAGGAATAGCCCCGCACATGCAATGGTACCGGCTATAAGCGAAGTACCCCTCAGGGGGATCATATGGCATGACCCCCTCCCCCGGGTAACAGCATAAGAGCCCTGTCTATCCCAAAGGAACGGGATATAACGTCAAGTTGCTCCTCCTTTAGGGAGCTAGGAAAGCAGTCGGGAGGGGAGACCAGAAGTTCCTGTGGACCATGTCCGTCCACCAACGACCTCGGAACAGGTCGATGTTGCCCAGATCCTGGTTGGGCTGGGGGCACAGAAGAAGACTCTCCTCCATCATTGGATTTCCGTCTGTCTGATCGTGTTTCCGCCTTGCGAGACATTTATCTGCATACAAAAAAGTGAAAAACATGATGTTAGAACAAGAATACAAGCAAGCATACATAAGTCCAGAGTTCCACCCAAAGACCGAATACAAAGTTCATTCGGCACTAGGGTCTTATGCTCATTCGGCACTAGGGACTTAAGTTCATTCGGCAATGGGGTCATAAGTCCGTTCGGCACTAAAAAACACATCCGGTATACATATCATTCGGTAAAACAAAACCCTTCGTGTGCATTCGGCAATCATATTCATTCGGTGATAAAAAACCATTCGGCAAAAGAATATATACCTAATTCGGTATAAGCTTGGTTCGGCAGAAGTTTGGTTCGGCTAAAAATTGATTCGGCTCTCTTTGGTTCGGTAAGGGAAAACTAAGGGGGGTAGCCTCTATATATAGGCAAACTCAGGATTGCCGAACCAGCTGGTTCGGCCTACCGGACCAACATACCGGACCAGCGTACCGGTCCAACCAACAACCGAATAAAACTGTCTCTACCAGCAGAAACCAGAAACAGGGGGCACGCGAGGCGCCTCACGCAGATAAGTACCGAACTCCAGAACTAACTAATAAAATAAGGATTATGATAACGATGAATAAGTCGTAAAACTCTCACTAACATGGATTAATCGTTTACACGTGTACGCGACCACGAATGGTCCATAGGCACGCTCTGAATGGTTATTAACCCTATCGTCGTGGGAAGTTACACTTTGACACGCCTTTTTTTTAAACTCATAGGTGAAACGGATATTTGATTCTGATAATTATGAAATGGCCAAGCTACTTACACATGTACGGGGTCGCGAACGATCCCTAGGCATGCTCTGAGCTGGCGATGAACCATCTTGACAAACGATCCAAGGATCCACTCTGACGTGAACCTGGCATCAATAATGCTAAGCCCCCTCGGGGCACACTTGCTCGCCTCGAACGACACGATTAGCTTCATTTCAAATATCTCGATCCCGAACGATCGTTATCTAAAACCACACTAAAACTATGAATTAAATTCCTTTGCAGGACATCAGCAGGATATGAACATCCAGCCCATAGCGTTACGAAACAAGCCTTTCTACCACAGGGAAACAAAGCGCGACACATGCAAGCACGTGCCCCACTTTGGGGGGCAAATGTTGGGCGAATTCTCACCCAGAAGATCTCGAGACCGAGAAGTCACAGTTTTACCCGGGCTCGCAACCTCCACTTCATTCGATAGCCAAGAAGCTCAATGCTAACATAGAAGTCCATCCAACATTCTCCACGAAGAAGCACATTCGGCCCCAAGCCTCCATTCGGCCCCATCATTCGGCATCACCTCATTCGGCTATGTCCATTCGGCAAGGCACAACCAACACCTCATTCGGCATCACCTCATTCGGCTATGTCCATTCGGCAAGGCACAGCCATCACCTTATTCGGCATCACCTCATTCGGCTATGTCCATTCGGCAAGGCACAGCCATCACCTCCACCGGACCAGCCTCTCCAATATACTACCGAATGAGGTTGATACCGGACCAATCACCACCTCTTCAACTCCAACACCGAACCACCTCTACAACCGAACCACCATGACCAAAGTAACTCCAAGCACGGCCGAATGGAGCCTCACCGAACCAGGTGATTGCCAGTCCAGATTGTCTCGGCCCAGGCCCGCTGGCAGCTATATACATCCAAGACCCCTGCCCCCTACCTCACTCTATAAATAGAGGGGCAGGGGTACAACAATGGCAGACAAGTTTGAGAGCTCAAGCAAGGAAGGAACTTTCAAACTACTTTCATACACTTGTATACAACGCATTGTACTTGTAATCTGGAAGAAAAGAGATAATAACATATAAAGTGGACGTAGGCACATTCTGGCCGAACCACTATAAATCTGCGTGTCTTTTACATTTCAGCCCCTACTTTTCTCATATTTACATACTCATCTAAAATCATTGAAATTCACATATAATCAACTAAATAATACGACTTGGAGGTGTTTGTCCATTTTTTGTGCAAACAGTTGCTATACATGGCAGAGAAATGCTTAACAAATGCTTCCTGGACTTCATCAGGAGTAGAGTGAAGATCACCATTCATATCATAGATAGTAGTTATGTTTTCTCTTCTCTGGTTATTCTTTAGACTTGCATGGAAGTAGGCACCATTTCTATCCCCCTTTTCCCGCCATTTTATTCTCGACTTCTGTCTAATCATGTCATCTTCTTTAGCTAATGCTTCATAGTATTGCTGAGACAAAGTACTTTCAGTTGCTGTAAGATTTGCATTACTTACATTAGCCATCATTGCTGTTTGGACCTCAATAAGCTTTTCTTTTATCAGTGTGCTCATTTTATCACCGTTACCATATCTTTTAAATGCCCATTGTTTCAGGACTTCCTTCAACTCTTTAATTTTTTCCTGCAAAACAAACAAATGATTACCATTTTTAGACTTGTTCCACATTGTTAACACTGTAGATTTAAAGTCAGGTTCAGAAACCCAAGAATTAAAAAATTTAAAATTTGTTTTTCCCCACTTGTCCACCCCACGTAGGTGGATAATTTGTGGCGAGTGATCGGAAAAGAGAGGAGGAGGGAGGTAGTTGTATAGGAGAGGCCATTTGGTTAGGGCAAATTGATTGGAGGAGGAATGATCAATCCTAGAGAAGGTTCTACATCCAAATCTCCTCTTATTATTCCACGAGTACTGCATACCAACAGATTTGACCATAACAAGATCCGCATCGATTAGGGTATCAGCAGGTGGTTTAATTTCATTAAGTGAGAGTGGATTTCCACCAACTCTATCAGAGAGAGAGAAACTACAATTGAAATCCCCAAGAATAATCCATGGATGGGTGGACTGTCTGAGAGATGGAATGGCTGAAAGTAACGAAGTTCTAGAGGCTGCTGAGTTGAATGCGTAAACGAAAGAAACGTAGAAAGATGATTTATCTGAAAGATCAGTTGCATGGCAGTGTATCAACTGAGAAGTAGAAAGGATGGGAGTTAGATGTACTTGACTGGGATTGAAAAGAATCATTATCCTACCATACGGTGCTTCATTCAGATTGTGGATGTATCTCCAACTTGGGTTAATATATGCAGCTGCCTTGATAGACAAGGTAAGATTTAACTTTGTTTCAAGTAATGCTAAGATTGACAGGTGATGTGTTTTGATAAGTTGTTTACACTGATCTTGCTTAACACCACATATGTTCCATGCTCCAATGCGTGACATCATTGGATAACACGTGCATTGATAAGTTCTATCTTCATTCTCCAAGTTACTGCCCGTTTTAAGGACAAGTAGTTAGGAATCGTAGCTGAAAGAGGGGTCACTTCATGGTTTGTTGTTTCCTCTGGCGTAGGGGAGGAGGACTGTGTAGCAAGTAATTGTTTCTGAGGGGTGGATGGCATAGTGTTTGAAGAGAAGAGTATAACAGGAGGAGCTTTAAATGCGGAAGGAGGTTTGATTTTGGAGTATATGTGTTGTGGAGAAAGGCTGGGAGTAATGGCTTTTCCTGGGGGCGGAGAATAAGTATGTTGTAAATTGGACTGATACGGGGTGCATGTGTCATGTTCTTTGTGCATGTCTTCTTTCTTTTGATCAATTTTTCTGAGTTTGGTATTTTTGTAACTGTTTTTTCTGTTTTTTCTACCACTTGAGCTAGTTTCTTCTCCTTTATTAATATCACTATTTGATCCATCATCATTGTTTCCAACATCGCTTGTTACCGGTCTTTGTATCTCGTTCACTGTTCGTTCCACCACATTTTTCCTTTGTATTTTATTTTTTCTACTGTCTTCCTTTTGGGTACTATGGTTTTCAGCATCAGTTTGTACCTCAGCCTCATTGCTTTCCAGTGTTGCTTGACCTTGATGTCATCTATCATATTTTCATCTATCATTTCAATCATGTTTTCCTCCTCGTCCAGATTAAGGAGAGCCTCAAATTTGTTAAATATTAACAGTTTTCCAACTGTATCATTTTCATCTATTATCCCCTCTTTTCTAGGACTTTTATCCTTAATCACATTTTCTATTGAAATTAGAGTTTTGGCTGCATCACCTTCATTTGTATCTTCATTACTATCCTCTTCATTACCACATTGTCCATTAACGTACCCCTCACTTTTCCTTTCTTCATCATTCATGTTTTCCTCATCCTCCTCTATTTTGTACCATTATATCTTTCTTAACAACTATCTCTGCCTTCTTTTTGCTCACACGTTGCCATGTTCTAATATTTCATTTCTGAAATGGTCTGTCATTTTTGTTAACACGGGCTAACTCAGATGTTCCTACCGTGTTTTCTTTACTGGCATTTATTCATGTTTCCTTATCATTGTCTTTTTGATTCTTTTCCTTATTGTCACAACTATCAGATTTATGTCCAAATTTTCTGTACAATACACAAACATCTGGCTTCCACAGATACTGTACGTAGATTCTTTGATATCCTCCTTCCACCAACTTAACCATAAACTCGTCAGGAAGCTCCTTGTCAGGTTTAATTTCAACTAAGCATTTCGCATAGCTCAGTCTTTCTTGCTTTTCCGTCATTTCATCCATGCACAACATCTTTCCCAAGTGGCTACTAAGCCAGTTGATCCCAAGAGGAGACCAAGCATATATTGGAAGATTGTACAGCTGTACCCAAACAGGAACAGCAGTGATTGAGACAGATACATTACTTATCGCTACATCGTATGGTTTGACTATGAACAACTTATTATTCATGATTATAGGATCACTTTGAAGAATTTTAACTCTATCTTCAGCACATGTGAAGTTAAATAAGAAAATGATTCCATCTGACTTAACTGTAACACAGCCTTTTAATTTCCATATCTTCTTAAGCTTCATAATTACTGCTGTGTATGACAACGGCTTGTCTAAGAAAAAACCAACCATTATTTCACTCCATATCACTGCTCCAGCATCAATAACAGCTTGTGTTGGTACTAAAACATCATCTTCATACTATGGTTTCAGGTCAACGGGGATGTACTTCCCAGCGTTTTTTGGTTTGTGCTTAAAAAGCGAAGTCCACTTCCGTTCACCCTGAGGTGAAGAATTATCAAGTACGGCGGTTTGGGTTGAATGGGATTTGATAGGAGGTAGAGATGGGATAGGGTCAGGAGGAACATGCTGGGGAATATCCGGGGGGACAGGTAGAACAGTGGGAAGAAGGCAAGGTGGATTATGGACAGAGTTGGTGATTGTAGGGACAGGAGTGGGAGAAGGGGGCGTTTGTGGAGAAGAGTTTGGTGAATGGACAGAGGCAACAGTGGTGATTAGGGGAGGAACAGTGCTGTCAGAGGAGGTGAGGGAAGGTACTACTGAGTCAACAATTAAAAAAAAGCAAAAGATCATCACATAAGCAAAAGAGTCAGGATCAACTCTAGGTTTCAAAACTCAGTCTCAAGTTGCAGACAAAAGTTCTTCTCTATTTTTATAAAAAAATCAGAAAACTGCAAGTAAATCTCTTCAAGAAATTTAATTTGAGTTTGTTGTTAAAAAATTTAGCAAGTAAATCCATCAGATACTAAGCAAAATATATATATCAAATTAATTGCAGATAAAAAGGTTCAAGATCAAATTTTTAAAGCAGTTCCAGACTTTCAACTTTTAAAACCAGAAAGCTCTCTATTCAACTACACAGGTGAGTAAATATATATATATATATTAAAAAGGTTTTGGAAAATTAATCTATTGCATGTGATTTCAGTGATAAAATTTTAGCCTGCATGTGTATATATATGCGTGTGAACTTCTGTATATATGAATGTTTGAATCTGGAGTGTTGGGGAAAAATGGTGATGGCAATGTTCGATCGCCGTGGCATCGGCCGTAGGAGGAACTAGGGTTTAAGGGGTTAAGAGACAAGTGTCTGGAATTTGGGTTCGTTCGCATTCGTCAATGCATCGAGCTTGGTCAGGTTTGGAGGGGACGTACTTGTGACGTGGACGAAGGTGTGGGCGAAGGCACAGTGGTTCTGGTGGTCAGGATTACTATGACGAGGTGGTTTTCGGTGAGGTTGTGGGTTTCCAGTTTCGACCAGAAGTCTCGAATTTGCTTTTGGCTTCGCGATGTTTGATTGAGGGATGGGTTCGAACGATTGGTTGATCGGCGACGTGTGCGAGGTATCGCCGAAGGTAGCGACGCCATTGATGGCCAGTGCACGTGCACGGCTGCAGTTTTGTGTCAGGTTGGTTGAGGTGGGAAGTGGTATCGAAGATACCCTCGGGTATTTGGGACGAAGACTCGAGTTCCAGCTCGGGTCTGTGCTCGTATGCATGTGATTGTTTTTCCCGCTTTGTTTTAAGTTTAAAAAAATAAAAGAAAGAGGAAGATGAAGATCTCGAGTTGACACTCGAGTCAGTTACGGGTTAAACCCGAAGTTAGGTTGTTGTTTTAAAAAGGTTTTTCAAAACTATTTTTAAAATTTAAATATAAATTGTTTTAAACTAATATATGATAAATGTTCAAACTATTTGATTTAAAGAAGATTATTCTTTGTTAACTAAAATTTGAGATGCTTAAGTATTCCTTTAAATTTAATTTTTTTTAAGTAATTAAGTATAAATTAAGATGGAATGTTTTAAATATATATTAATTTTAAGTAATTAATGAAATTGTTTTATTTTAAAGGTTTGTTAAGTTTATGATTAAAGATTACTTTAATTAATAAGGTAATTAAAGTTAAATTAATTAATAATTTTGGATTAATTAATTTATAAAGGTTTGGTTAATTAATTATGGATTAATGATTAAATATTTTACATTTTTAACTTAACTTAAAAGTAATTCAATTAATGTATTGTTAATGTTGATTAAATAATTGATGAATTATAATTACTAAATAGTTAAAGAATAATTAATTAAAGGGTCATTAATTATTAATTTAAGTTAATTAATTTATAGTTAAAGATAAAATAATTAAGGTAATTAATTAAGAAATAATTAATTAATGAAGGCAATTAAGTTTTAATTAATTAATAATTAAGGGTTTAATTAACAGGCAATTAAGCTTGAATTAATTTATAATTAAGAATTTAATTAACAGGCAATTAAGATTTAATTAATTAATAATTAAGGGTTTAATTAACTAATTATTATTATTTAAATTAATTAATAATTAAGAATTAATTAATTTAAAATTATGGATAATTCATCATTAACTAATGTTAATTAATGAAAAATAATTATGTGATTAATTAATTATAATCACATTGTTAATTCATATCATTGTTAGATAATTAATTATTATTGGAATGCCTTGAGCTAATTGATACCTCTGTTTGTGATTGTGATACTGTGTGATGTGAATTGCTTTGTGTTGAAATTTGATATTTGTGATTGTTTCTGTGTGAATATGAAAAACCATTGGCTTGTAAACGGCAACTGAAATTCGATGCAATAGGGTGTCGGATTCCAGTTGGTTATCTAAAACCCACATCGAACCTTGAATGTGAATCTTTGTGATTGATATATCCACGTGTTTTTAAATTGAACGCTCACTATTCGGTTTAGCTGGGAAAGGACCTTTGTGTCATATAACCCATTCCGAATATGTGATACGACGAAGTAGATAGCATTTGAAGATGGTGGTGAAGATCGGGCGTTTTCGAGAACGATAGGATAACCTATTGGATGACTCTGCACTGAGTTGCTCCGGTATAGAGATCTCCATATGTGATGGGGAGTCCGATCGGGATTGTGGATGCCCGAATTGCAAGGGTTCTTTGGAAGTGCCTTCGGTTTTGTTCGAACCTGGAACAGACTTGTATGGTTGTATGTCCGACATTACATTTTGAGATATAAAGCTGATTTCTTTCAAATACATTTCTGTTGGTGGCAGAGAATTTATTCTCTTAGCTTAACACCCTTCTCTGAGACGTACGAGCTCAGAGGTTATGTAGTTGAAGGTTATAGGTGATATACTCCCAATCTGGTATGGTGGCATGCTGAGTGCTGCTGTGTGTTGCTGATCATTTGTTGATCAAAGCAAGGCTTTTGTGTCAAAAGTAGCTTTGTGGACGAGACCTCATCGGACCGCACACCCCCGAAATGGTCGAAACAGGAAAGATGCGGCAAGGTTATGAGGGTCTAGCCCTTTAGGGTATGTCATTTCCTTTTGGAAAAAGGCGGTATCATGGTATGGAGCCCAAATACTTAACCAATGTGGTTGCTGCAATCTCATTACTGTGTGGTTGTTGCTTTGTGGTTGAGGGCCCTCGGATAAAAGTCGCAAACGACTGGGGGATGGCATACTCGAGTAGTAGTTACCTAGTTACATAACCTTGTGTTGGCAGAGAGCCAGGTAGGTTCTCGAGACGTCCCTCCAGAGGCGTACCCATGTGGCATAGGAAGTTCCTTAGCCTGACCATTTGTTGGAAACGCAATCACCAATACGCGCCCGGTACGGTTTTAGTTGTAGAACCTGCCATTTAACATGATAGCTATAGTAGGCATATTATAATGATACGTATGCTGGCTAAGATTAATATTATACTTTCGAAAATGTTTTCTACACTGTGCACTAACAATAATATCAAAGAGTTTTCTCATATTAAGCATACTTGAATATCTAAGGAGAAATCTCCCTCAAGTGTGTGATTGCATTGTGTGTGTGTGCCGGAAGGCCTTATGGTAGTTTCATTTTCCAAAAGCATGAATGGTTTTGTTTAAAAAAATTTGTTTTTATTCAAAACAACAGGTTTTGTTTACTCATACCAGTCCCATGACTGACCCGGAGTTTATTGTTCCCTTTCTAAACTCTGAGTGCCCATAATTTCCACACGGGCAGCCTAGAAACGGGTTATCCGTGTTTGGAGCCAGCTTAGAGTCTTTTGAAATCTTTTGGGTTGGAAGCTATTGGATTTTGGAAGTTTTGGCTTTAGCAACCTCTTAAAGTGTTGGAGTTTTTGAAGACCTTATCGAGGTAGAAGTATATTGGATCCTTTTGAAGACTCTATTGTCGTTTCCTTGTGAAGTTATCATTATGCTGTTGTTATATCAATGTGTTGCACTTTGATATTGATGATCAAATGTTGTAATGGATATTATGATGAATATTGTATCTGTTGTTGTATTTATGGTGTTGATCAATGGTATTCATTTTGTTTCTGCTGTTTA
Organism: Allium cepa; assembly: GCA_030765085.1. Taxonomy (NCBI): domain Eukaryota; kingdom Viridiplantae; phylum Streptophyta; class Magnoliopsida; order Asparagales; family Amaryllidaceae; genus Allium; species Allium cepa. Next base: position 519,620,178 of record CM060941.1, read on the forward strand.
TATTCATCTAATGTTGTTATAAGCTCCATTCGAACTGGAGTTCGATGTTTGAATCTTTGGCAGTTGAATACAAGTGAGGTATTTGATGTCGATTTTCGAACGTTGGATTTTGGATCGTGACAAGTGGTATCAGAGCTAAAGGTTGATTAAGAACTTTAGCTGCAGAATATAACACATTAGGTGGCTTATTAGAGATAGGGTGAAGTATACCCTAGAATGAGTATAACCGAGACCAATACCCTAAATTTTCTTGGTCTATTTCTTTTAATTGCTAATATTTCCTAAGATATCTCGTCCGTATATCTAAATCAAGTTTCTTACTAATTACAGATAGTAAGAATGAGCGGACGAAGAGGAAGAGCTAGGGGTCGGGGAAATGCTACCACAACCGGTCAAGTCCCCGCAACAACAGAAGCAACTTTATCTACTCAACATCAGCCGAATCTGACTGATCTATATAAAAGCTTCTTAAGACTTGGTGGTAAGCCCTTCATCGGCAAGGAGTCAATTGTCGAGGCCCAAGCGTGGATCAGATCAGGTGAAAGAATTTTTAAAGTGCTAAAGCTGGAAAATGATCAAATGCGACTCATAGCTTCCTGGCAACTTCAAGAAGAAGCCCTAGCCTGGTGGGAGACGATTACAGTAGATGAGCCAGAAGAAGAATTTACTTGGGAACGATTTAAAGAAGTGTTTGAGAAGCGCTATATGCCATTGCTGGTATTTCTCGAATGTACCAGGAATTAATGGACTTAAAGCAGGGGAGTTTATTGTTTGAGGAGTATTTAAACAAATTCAACGAATTGTCTTGTTTCGGTCCAGAATTGTTAAATATACCTCTAAAGAAAAATGAAAGGTTCATTCGTGGGATGAATAAGAAGTTTCATGAAAGGATGACTGGCCACATCAAAGAATCTTTTTCAGATCTAATCGATATGGGGTACAGATATGCTACCCTTGATATGCAAGAAGCCCCGATGGAGAAAGGAAATACGAGCAGTCCAAATTGGAAAAAAAGAAAGTTTGGAGGTAAGAAACCATGGTAGGGTAAGGAGAAGAAGAAGAGCAATCAGGAAAACCCGGCAAGGAATGTTACTTGTTTCAATTGTCTAGAAAAAGGCCATTATTCAAACAGTTGCAAGAAGCCAAATAGGGATCAATCTGTACAAGCAAAACCCAAGAAATGCTACTATTGTCGGAAACCGAGACACGAATTTAAAGACTGCCCAACAATAAAGCAAGCCCAGACAGCAAAGGTGTATACAATCAAAGATAAACCTGCAACCTCTAGAGCAAATAAAGGGAAAGGAGTTCTAGAAGGTAACGTTACTATCCATGATAGAATTGTTAGAGTTTTGTTTGACACGGGCGCTACACATAGTTTTATCTCTCAACAAGCTATAAATGAATTAAATCTTGAACCTGATTTTGTCGACGAGCCCATCTGCGTAAAGAATCCAGTTGGTGGCCCCGTGAACCTTTGTCTATGATGTAGAGACGTTCCTATCTCATATTCTTGTTACCAATTCCCTATCAGTCTCTTTGTCCTTGATTTTAATGAGTTCGAAATTTTACTCGAAATGGATTGGCTAACAAAATACGAAGCCAAATTGGATTGTAACAATCGATTGATTTCGATCAAAACCAAATTTGAAGATTTCATTGAGATTTCTTGTGAGGACCCGAGTCCAAAAAGAGATGAGTTGATGTATAACTTGGGTTATCCCGAACCTAGTCTGGAGTCCATACTCATTGTTTGGGATTTTCCAAACATTTTCGAAGAAGTAAAATCATTACCTCCATATAGAGAAATAGAATTCAGAATTGATTTAGTAACCAATGCTTGTCCTGTTGTTCACGCAAGTCGCAAGATGGCACCCAGGGAAAGAATTGAATTAGTCAAGCAAACCGATGATTTGTGAATAAAGGGTTAATTCGTCCTAGTGTTTTTAAATGGGGTTCAGCCGTGGTGTTTGTTGCTTAGTCTGACAGATCTTTGAGATTGTGTGTGGACTACCGCGATCTCAATAAGCTAACACTCAAAAACAAATTTCCTCTACCTAGAATTGATGATCTGTTTGATCAACTACACGGCGCTCGTTTCTTTTCTAGATGGATCTAGCCCAGGATTCCATCAGCTATGAATTGCCGAAGATTGTGTTCGTTTGACTGCCTTCAGGGGTCCTAACATGTTATAAGAATGGTTAGTCATGCCTTTCGGACTAACCAATGCTTTCGTATACTTCGTAGATTTAATGACCCGTGTGTTCTGGGAAGTATTAAATAAATTTGTGCTTGTGTTTATTGATGATATTCTGGTCTATTCCAAAACCGAGGAGGAGCATGCTGAGCATCTTAGAATTGTCTTGGAGATATTAAGGAAGAACATTCTATTCGCCAAATTTTCCAAATGCCATTTTTGGGTCAAAGAAGTTAAATTTCTCGGGCATATTATTAATGAAGAAGGAATTTCTATTGACCCTAGCAAAGTTTTCACTATTCTTGACTGGAGGAAACCCACTACTCTGAAGGAACTTTGAAGTTTTCTGGGTTGAGCGAGATATTACCGAACGTTTGTTCAGGACTTTTCTAAGATAGCTAGTCCATTGACTAAGCTAACAATGAAGAATGCTAAGTTTATTGGACTCCGAAATGTGATGAAGCTTTTCAGGAGTTAAAAAGGAGATTGACTACTGCTCCTATTCTTGCTATCATTAACGGGAACCAAGGCTTATCTGTCTATACTGACGCTTGTAGTGATGGTGCGGGTGCAGTACTAATGCAGAATGGAAAGGAAATTGCCTACGCGGGTAGACAATTACATCCGCATAAGAGAAACTACCCAACCCATGATTTGGAGCTTCTGGCTGTTATCTCCGCTTTGAAAATATGGCGACACTATCTTCTGGGTAAGAATCTCTTTCAACTTTCTTAAAGATTTAAGAAACTTAAATTAACGTAATAAATATACTTAATGAACCCTCTTTGTTTTAGGTGAAAAATTCGAATTATTCACCGACCACAAATCCCCTAAATATCTCTTCACCCAGAAGGATTTAAATCTACGGCAACAAAGATGGTTAGAATTTCTAGCGTCATATGACCTAAATATTCTGTATACGCCCACAAAAGCCAATGTAGTTGCCGACGCTTTGAGTAGAAAGCATGTTATTCTTGCCCATCTTGTTATCACTCCTACTCTTCTTGAGAAAATCGCGAACAAGCAAATGAAGACAAGTTTCTTCAAGAAATATATGGGAGGATTCGTCGAGGTCAGGAATCCAGCTTCGGAATCGATAATAATGGGATTATAAGATTAAAAGGTAGAATGTGTGTCCCAGACATCCCTGGCCTGAAACGTGAATTTTTGGATGAATGTCACAAGTCTAAACTCTGTATCCATTCTGGAGTTAATAAGATGTATAGAGATATCAAAAGAACTTTCTAGTGGAAGACGATAAAAAGGGATATATTTATATATGTGAGTCGCTGTGCTACTTGTCAACAAATTAAAAGAGATCAGAAAAAGATGGCGGGTTTACTTCAGCCTTTGGAGGTACCCAAGTGGAAATGGGATCAAGTATCGATGGATTTCATTGACGGGTTACCCCGTACTCAGAAAGGAAATGAAGCAATTTGTGTTATTCTGAACCATTTGACTAAGAGAGCCCACTTTTTGCCAGTGAAATCTACCCGCACAGCAGCAAGTTTAGCCGAATTATATGTGAAATAAATTGTTTGTCTCCACAGTATACCGAGCAGTATAGTGAGTGATCATGACCCGATCTTCACTAGTAGATTTTGGAAGGCATTCCAAGTCACATTGGGAACGAAACTGAATTTCAGCACTGCTTATCACCCACAGTCTGATGGGCAGACTGAGAGGATTAACCGAATCTTAGAAGACCTATTGCATGCTTGTATACTTGATTTTGATGTTTGTTGGAAGAACCATTTGCATCTGGTCGAATTCTCATATAACAATTGCTATTAGGCCAGTATCGAGATGGCACCTTTTGAAGCTTTATATGGTCGTCCGTGTCAATCACCTGCATGCTGGATTGAATCAGGTGATAGACTGCTCCTTGGACCGGATATGATTAAGGAAGCCACAGACAGAGTTGATTCTATACGGAAGAAATTGAAAACGGCTCAAAGTCGTCAAAAGAGTTATTATGATCGCAGAAGAAGGGATTCAGAATTCCAAATTGGACACTCTATTTTCCTTAAAGTATCTCCAATGTGTGATGTGTTAAGATTTGGAAAGACTAGTAAGTTGGCACCACGGCATGTTGGTCCTTTTCCTATTCTGGAGAGAATCAGTCCTTTAGCATATCGAGTGTAGCTACCCAGCAGGTTATCTGGCATGCATGATGTGTTTCACATTTCTAACCTCCGAAAATATGTGCACGATCCAGATAGTATCATTGAAGAGGCTGCTCAGCAAGATCTCGAAATCACTCCAAACCTAGCAGTTAAGAAAGAACCAATAAAGATTGTGGATCGTGATGAAAAGAAATTAACAAACAAAGTTGTGAAATTGGTTAAAGTGCAGTGGAGTGGTGATCCAAACGACTGTACTTGGGAAACTGAAGACAGCATGCAGAAATCATATCCCAATTGCAAAGTGGATATTTCGGCTTAAACTGGTAAGCCTTTCTTTATCATTTTCTATATCTTATATCCCTTGTTTGCTTTTCTCTCTCTTTCAAATTTCGAGGACGAAATTTTCTTAAGGGGGGAAATCTGTAACATCCCAAATTTCATCAATTTAAATTGATAATTTATTTGAACTTTTGGAATTTAATTTGAAACTAATTTGAATAATATCAAATCAAATAAAATAAGCGTTAAATTATATGAATAAGATTTCAATTTCATTTAAGTTTAAAATTTGAAATAACAAATGTTTTTGAAATCATTTGAATTTAAATTATACATATGTGTGTATATGTGACTAAATTTGAATTTGATTTGAATTTGAATTTAAAATTTTAAATAAATGCTTTAGGAAAATAATTTGCATTTGAAATCATGAAATGTAAAATTTTTTAAAAACATTTTTTCTTTTAAAATTTGTATATAAAAATAAATAGGAAATGTATTTATTAATAAAGTAAATATAACATAAGTTTTATCTAAAAATATTTAACTCGTATAAAATACAAGTGTTAAACATGAAATAAGAGATAATGCAAGTGTTGTTCATATAATAAGTAATTTTAACATGTGTAATAATTTTGGACAAATGGCATTTTATTTCATCTTTGAAAAAGTAGTAGAAACAAAATATTATAAACCCTCACCCCCTCTCTCTCTCTCTTCTCTTTTACCATTATTTTCAAAAGAAAAAAAATCTGTAACATTCTAAAGGCAAAAACAATCAGAAACAAAATAACCAAACTTGGAAACTTCCTCAACATTCAAAGAAAACCAGATCCAGCAGGAAAAAAAAATCTGAAAACAACCCTCTCAGGATTTCAATCTAGAGAACAGATTCAAATAAACAACTTCAGCTCTCAACATCAAAGTGGGATTCAATATTAACAATTAAACAAAAGCAAAAGATCATCACGTAAGCAAAAGAATCAGGAGCTACTCTAGGCTTTCAAAACGCAGTCTTCAAGTTACAAACAAAAGTTCTTCTCTGATTTTATAAAAAAATCAGAAAACTGTAAGTAAATCTCTTCAAGAAATTTAATTTGAGTTTGTTGTTAAAAAATTTAGCAAGTAAATCCATCAGATACCAAGCAAAATATGTATATCAAATTAGTTGCAGATAAAAAGGTTCAAGATCAAAATTTTAAAACAGTTCCAGACTTTCAACTTTTAAAACTAGAAAGCTCTCTGTTAGAATACACAGGTGAGTAAACATATATCTTAAAAAGGTTTTGGAAAATTAATCTATTGTATGTGATTTCAATGATAAAATTTTAGCCTGCATGTGTATATATATGTATGAACTTCTGTATATATGAATGTTTGAATTTGTGCATGTTGGATTGTGTTTAATCATCTATGTTTAAAAATACAGAGTACAAATTTGAATAAAATTTCAATTCCTCTTGTTCTAATCTTTGTTAGACTAGGGTATTTAAACAAAATATGTTTGTTTGAGAGTAAACTAAGATTTAAAAATATTTTTAAGTTTAATAAATAAAAATATTGTCTGGAAAAATTTAAAAGGACAGAGGAACATTGGTTTATGTAAAAAATCAAATATATTGATTTGTAAATTCATTTGTATAATCTGAATTCCCTTTACAAAATATGATTTTTAGTGCAAAAATCTCGAATTTTAGTTAAGTTTTGGGATTGCATTTCTGAGATGATCGGAAATGGAAGATGGGTCAAATTTCGGTGACTTGATGATCAATCGACCTTGGGATTTTTGTCGAAGCTGTGTTGTCATCTGGAGTGTTGGGGAAAAATGGTGAGGCGGTGTTCGTTCGCCATGTTGTCGACCGTAGGAGGAACTTGGGTTTAAGGGATTACGAGATAGGTGTTTGAAATTTGGGTTCGTTCGCGTTCGTCAATGCATCGAGCTTGGTCAGGTTTGGAGGGGACGTACTTGTGACGTGGACGAAGGTGTGGGCGAAGGCACGGTGGTTCTGGTGGTCGGGATTGCTGTGATGAGATGGTTTTTGGTGAGGTCGTGGGTTTCCAGTTTCGGCTGGAAGTCTCGAATTTGCTTTTGGCTTCACGACGTTTGATTGAGGGCTGGGTTCGAACGTTTGGTTGATCGACGACATGTGCATGGTATCGTCGGAGGTTGCGACGCCGTTGATGGCCTGTGCATGTGCACAGCTACAGTTTTATGTCAGGTTGGTTGAGGTGGGAAGTGGTCTCGAAGATACCCTCGGGTATTTGGGACGAAGACTCGAGTTCTAGCTCGGGTTTGTGCTCGTATGCATGTGATTGTTGTTCCAGCTTTGTTTTAAGTTAAAAAAAATAAAAGAAAGAGGAAGATGAAGATCTCAAGTTGACATTCGAGTCAGTTACGGGTTAAACACAAAGTTAGGTTATTGTTTTAAAAAGGTTTCTCAAAACTAGTTTTAAAATTTTAAGTTAAATTGTTTTAAACTACTATATGATAAATGTTCAAACTATTTGATTTAAAGAAGTTTATACTTTGTTAACTAAAATTTGAGATGCTTAAGTATTCTTTTAAATTTAATTTTTTAAAAGTAATTAAGTATGAATTAAGATGAAATGTTTTAAACATATATTAATTTTAAGTAACTAATGAAATTGTTTTATTTTGAAGGTTAATTAAGTTTATATTAAAGATTACTTTAATTAATAAGGTAATTAGAGTTAAATTAATTAATAATTTTGGATTAATTAATTTATAAAGGTTTGGTTAATTAATTATGAATTAATGATTAAATGTTTTACAATTTTAACTTAACTTAAAAGTAATTCAATTAATGTATTGTTAATGTTGATTAAATAATTGATGAATTATAATTACTTAATAGTTAAAGAATAATTAATTAAAGGGTAATTAATTATTAATTTAAGTTAATTAATTTATAATTAAAGATAAATTAATTAAGGTAATAATTAAGAAATAATTAATTAATGTAGGCAATTAAGTTTTAATTAATTAATAATTAAGGGTTTAATTAACAGGCAATTAAGTTTTAATTAATTAATGATTAAGGATTTAATTAACAGGCAATTAAGATTTAATTGATTAATAATTAAGGGTTTAATTAACTAATAATTATTATTTAAATTAATTAATAATTAATTAATTAAAATTAAGGATAGTTCGTCATTAACTAATGTTAATTGATGAAAAATAATTATGTGATTAATTGATTATAATCACATTGTTAATTCATCTCATTGTTAGATAGTTAATTATTATTAGAATGCCTTGAGCTGATTGATACCTCCATTTGTGATTGTGATACTGTGTGATGTGAATTGCTTTGTGTTGAACTGTGATATTTGTGATTGTTTCTGTGTGAATGTGAAAAACCATTGGCCTGTAAACGGCAATTGAATTTCGATGCGACAGGGAGTCGGAATCTAGTTGGTTATCTGAAATCCACATCTAAACCTGAATGTGAATCTTTGTGATTGATATATCTACGTGCTTTTAAATTGAACGCTCACTATTCGGTTTAGCCCGGAGAGGACCTTTGTGTCATATAACCCATTCCGAATATGTGATACGACGAAATGGATAGCATTTGAAGAAGGTGGTGAAGACCGGGCGTCTTTGAGAATGATAGGATAACCTGTCGAATGACTCTGCACTGAGTTGCTCCATTATAGAGATCTCTATATGTGATGGGGAGTCCGATCGGGATTGTGGACGCCCGGATTGCAAGGACTTCTTTGGAAGTGCCTTCGGTTCTGTTCGAACCTGGAACAGACTTGTGTGGTTGTATGTCTGACATTACATTTTGAGATATAAAGCTGATTTCTTTCAAATACATTTCTGTTGGTGGCGGAGAATTTATTCTCTTAGCTTAATACCCATCTCTGAGACGTACGAGCTCAGAGGTTATGTAGTTAAAGGTTATTGGTGATATACTCCCAATCTGGTAGTGTGGCATGCAGAGTGCTGCTATGTGTTGTTGATCATTTGTTAATCAAAGCAAGGCTTTTGTGGAAAGTGTAGCTTAGTGGACGAGACCTTATCGGACCTCACACCCCAAAAATGGTCGAAACAGGAAAGATGCGGCAAGTTTATGAGGGTCGCGCCCATTAGGGTATGTCATTTCCTTCTAGAAAAAGGTGGTATCAGGGTATGGATCCCAGATATTTAATCTATGTGGTTGCTACAATCTCATTATTGTGTGGTTGTTGCTTTGTGGTTGAGGGCCCTCGGATAAAGGTCACAAACGACCGGGGGATGGCATACTCGAGCAGTAGTTACCTAGTTACAGAGGCAACACGACCTTGTGTTGGAAGAGAGCCAGGTAGGTTCTCGGGACGTTCCACAGGCGTACCCATGTGGCATAGTAAGTTCCTTAGCCTGGCCATTTGTTGGAAACGCAATCACAATTACGCGCCCAGTACGGTTTTAGTTGTAGAACCTGCCATTTAATATGGTAGCTATAGTGGGCATACTATAATGCTTCATACGCTGGCTAAGATTAATATTATACTTCCGAAAATGTTTTCTACACTATGCACTAACAATAATATCGAAGAGTTTTCTCTATTAAGCATATTTTACGATCATAAGGAGAAATCTCCCCTTAGTGTGCGATTGCATTGTGTGTGTGCCAAGAGGCCTCATGGTAGTTTCATTTTCCAAAATCATGAACGGTGTTCTCTAAAAAAATTGTTTTTGTTCAAAACAATTGTTTTTGTTTACTCATACTAGTCCCAAAATTGACCCAGAGTTTATTGTTCCCTTTCTAAACTCTGAGTGCCCATAATTTTTCACACGGGAGCCTAGAAACAGGTTATCCTTGTTTGGAGCTAGCTTGGAATCTTTTGAAGTCTTTTGGGTTGGAAGCTATCGGATTTCGAAAGTTTTGGCTTTGGCAACCTCTTGAAGTGTTGGAGTTTTTGAAGACCTTATTGAAGTAGAAGTATGTTGGATCCTTTTGAAGACTCTATTGTCATTTCGTTGTGAAGTTATAATTATGTTGTTGTTATATCAATGTGTTGCACTCTGATATTGATGATCAAATGTTGTAATGGATTTTATTATGAATATTGTATCTGTAGGGTTGATCAATGATATTCATTTTGTTTCCGTTGTTTATATTCATCTAATGTTGTTATAAGCTCCATTCGAATTAGAGTTCGATGTTTGAATCTTCGGCAGTCGAATACAAGTGAGGTATTTGATGTCGATTTTCGAACGTTGGATTTCGGGTCGTGACATATGACCTGGGAAGATTTTCAAGGGAAGGTTTATGTTAGCAATGGTATAGTTTGCTCTGATCAGGAAGTTTGCTGAATTAGAGCAGGGGAGATTTCAGTTCTGGAGTATGCAAGGAAGTTTGAGGAGTTAGCCCGTTATGGGTATGCTTCAGTGGACGAACTCATGAAGAGAAATGAAAAGTTTATTAGGGGGTTGAAGCCTGAGTTGGCCAGGGCTACATTACCTCATATTAGAGATCCTTCTGACTTTATTGTAGAGATGGCTTGAGATATGAGGAGTTGCTTGATTCTCTAGAGAAGAGTAAGGCTAAAGAAGTCCCAGTCGGGCAAAATCAGAAGAGGAAGTTCTTTCCAAAGAAAGGGGATTAGAAGGATGGGGCAGCTAAGAAGGGGAAGTCTGAGATTGTTTGTTTAAAGTGTGTTAAGAAGGGGCACTAGGCTAACGAGTGTCATACCGAGAAGGCTAAGGAAGTGGCTGGGAGGAAGAATGTCAGGTGCTACAACTGTGACTAGATTGGCCACTACAAGAGCTAGTGCAAGGAACCCGCTAAGGATGGAAAGGGCAAGGTATATGCATTAGAGCCTGCAGCTTCTAAGCCGACAGCTCGGGAAAAAGTAAAGGCGGTCTTAGGAGGTATGCTGTAGATTCATGGTATGACCGTTAGCATTCTATTTGATACAGGTGCATCGCATTCTTTTATATCTAGATGTTTTATAGATAAGCTTAACCTAGAACCCATTTATTTAATTACTTCCTTACGAATTGCGAATCCAATAGGTGGGTATGCAACTAGGGATGAAATGTGATCAGTTAGAGTTGTACCTGTTAGGTCATACTTCTGTTCTCAGTTTGCATGTGTTTGATTTTGTGGGGATCGACATTATTTTAGGTATGGATTGGTTAAATGAGTACGATGCTAGGATATTTTACCATGATAGGAAAATATCTCTTAGACACACAGACTGTAGCGATTGGATAGTTTATACCATAGAAGGTTCTTGCAAAGAGATGTATGCCTTGTTGGATCCTATGGAATGGGATGATGAGTTTAGCCGAGTTTTTGTGGTTAGAGAATTCGCAAACGTTTTTGAGCCTGTAGTTAGATTGCCGTCAAAATGGGCCATTGAGTTTCAGATAGATTTTATTCTAGGAGAAGAACTAGTGAGTAGATGGTCAAGCAAGACGACCCCTTCAGAGATTAGGGAGTTAAAGGTGCAGTTGGTAGATTTAGAAGGCAAGAATTTTATCAGGGCCGAGTAGTTCGTCTTAGGGAGCAGCCACGGTGTTTGTTCAGAAGCTAGATGGATCGTTAAGGCTATGTATTGATTATCGTAAGTTGAATGAGAGAACGGTAAAGAATCGATATGCATTGCCTAGGTTGACGATATATTCGACCAGTTGAGTGGAGCCAAGGTATTTTCGCAGTTGGATTTAGCGACAGTTTTCCATCACCTCAGGGTAGCAGAGGATAGTACACCTTTAACAGCATTTAGGACCAGGTATGGATCGTACGAATGATTAGTCATGTCGTTCTAACTGACTAATGAGCTAGATTTCTTTGTACATTTAAAGAAAAAGGTTTTTCGAAAGCACTTGGATAGGTTCATATTGGTTTTCATAGATGATATTTTGATTTACTCTAAAGATGAAAGGGAACATGAAATTCATCTTAGAGTGGTGCTTGAAATGTTGAAGCAGCATTAGCTGAAGGCGAAGTTTTCAAAATGTCATTTCTGGAAGAAAAAAGTGAAGTTTCTTGGTCATGTAGACTCAGAGGAAGGGTTGTCAGTAGATCTGACTAAAATTGAGGCAGTAAATAGTTGGAAGAGACTTGAGATGGTAACTGTTGTGCGAATTCTCGCCCAGAAGGCCACGAGACCCTGAAGCGTCATGTCCCACGCATATTCGAAACCAACAAGCATATTCATCATCTCCACGTACTATGGAACTCAAGTACATTCGGCACCTCCAGGAGCACAAGTCCATTCGGCGTCTCCTTCGAAGCAATCCCATTCGGCATAGCCGGTCCGAGCTCATTCGGTATCCCCTGGTACACACGCTCGTTCGGCATCTCCTTCCCTGCACAAGCTCCGTTTGGCGCCTCATACAAACAGCTTCATTCGGCTCTCCCCACGATCGGCATACCGAACCACGTCCTCCTATGTTCATTCGGCACAAGGTCACTACCGGACCACACTGGCGCCGAACCATCAACACTCCACATACCCACCGATCCACTGCACCACCCATCTCCATACCGGTCCAACCTATGACCGGACCAACACATACCCAACTCCATGCCGGTCCACGCTCTACCAGACCAACACCACTCCAAGCTCCATGCCGAATGAAGCCTCGCCGAACCAGAAGTGCCAGGCCAAATTGCTTCAGCCCGGGCCCACCAGCAGCTATATACATCCAAGACCCCTACCCCCAACCTCACTCTATAAATAGAGGGGCAGGGGTACAACAATGGCAGACAAGTTTGAGAGCTCAAGCAAGGAAGGAACTTTCAAACTACTTTCATATACTGATATACGAAGCATTGTACCTGTAATCTGAAAGAAAGAAGATAATAACATATAAAGTGGACGTAGGCACATTCTGGCCGAACCACTATAAATCTGTGTGTCTTTTACATTTCAGCCCCTACTTCTTTCATATTTACTTACTCATCTAAAATCATTGAAAATCACATATAATCAACTAAATAATACGACTTGGAGGTGTTTGTCCATTTTTTGTGCAAACATTTTTGGTGCTTTCACTGAGAAGGTGAACTCAGGCTTCATCTTCTCCCACTCAACCTCTTTCCTAACAACATCACTCGTTGCTTAGAAATCATGCCTTCCAAGCAGAGAAGGGATGTTAACAAAGGAAAGAACATCGCAACTAGCAGCCTTCCAGATCCAGCAATCACAGATCAGCCCACTTCAACAGCAGTACCAGATGAAAATCAGGAGAATCCAACTGGTCCCGCAACGGAACAACCAATCACTAGGGCAGATCTGGACAGGGTTGTGGCTGAAGTAACTAACCGCTTCACATCCCAACAAGAAACTTTGGTGGACCAACTCATGTCACGCTTAAGGGATGCTGAGGAGTCCAACCGCAACACGGAATCATGGGGTGAATCCCAATCCGGAGGATCCCGGAGGCGACAAAGGTCTTCACTCTTCGAACAAGCTACCAACAGGAAAAACGATGATAGGGGCCGCGCCCGGACTCAGCCCGAATTCCGACTCGAGGAAGCCCTTGGAACCGAACCTAGCGGGGGAGGCACCAGGCGAGGGTCGGATGTAGCTGAGCCAGTCATGCCACCTAATCATAGAAACCCCGCTGAACGGAGCCGAGCTAGAACCCAGCCCGAAGTTGACCCCATGGATGTGCTCGAAACAGAACCCCACAGGGGAAGATCAAGGCAGGGGGCAACTGTAGCTGGTCCTAGCGTGCATCCAAGCAGCCAAAGACAACCACTGGATAATGCTAGAGGTGATAGACTGTACCATCCCTACAGGGCATCTGGACGAGATAGATCCCGCAGGGAAGAACCGAGCTCATTTTTGTCCGCTCCAAGTTCTGACGAACGAATGGCACGATTATTCAGAGAATGTGTCCAACGGGAGCAAAGGGACCGGGGAATAGGCGCTAGGGTCACCAGTCCCTTTACCCGAAATATCGAAACTGCCATCACTCCCCGGGAATGGAAAATGCCAACCATGGAACCTTACAAAGGAACTTCCGACCCCATCGTACACCTGCAGAGATACACCCAGCATATGCTCATGAGTGGAGCAACAGAAGGAGTATTATGTAAATGCTTTCCGCTATTCCTATCAGATCTAGCTACCTCCTGGTTCTGCCATCTACCCCAAGGATCCATCAGCTCATGGGAGATGTTAAAAGAAAGGTTTATTAGCCAGTTCCGCATCCATGTGGAACAACCCAAGGATGCTTATTCTCTATCCAATGTCAAACAGAAATCCGGAGAGACGCTGCAACAATATCTAACACGGTTCAACGCCGCAGCGGCAGCAGTTCAAGATGCCGATGAAAAACTCACTCTGATGGCCCTCTGTAGTGGTGTACATCCAGACACCAAGTTTGCCAGAAGATTAACTAAGGAAAAACCAGCTACCTTGCCTGATTTCTTCCATGAAGCTGGAAAGTATATGAGACTTGAAGACGCTGCTACTGAGAGGCAGTCAGGGCAACAAGGCAAGATAGTTCAGGACAAGGTTCCCACTGCAGCTAAGGACGCTCGAAGAAATGAATCTAGAGACAATGCTGGAGGCAGAAAGGTTGAGAAGCGCCAATATCGACCAGGGCCAAGATTTGACTCCTACACTCCTTTGAATGAAACAATCGAAAACATCTACCTAGCCACTCAGGGCGAACTCGGATACAAGCGCCCCCCGCACAAGAAAGAATCAGATAACGCACTCAAGTCCGGAAAGTTCTGTCGCTTCCACGAATCCCACGGACATGACACCAATGAATGCCACCATCTTCGGGACTTGATCGAAGAACACATTAGAAGAAGAAGACTGGAACGTTATGTGAAAGGTCAGAACAGGACTCCAACTCCTGCCAATGAGAACTCAAAGCAACCCCTCCCAGAAGTAGGCGGAGGGAATCGCAACAATCACAACACCAGTGGCTCTAGTCAAGAGAAGATAGTGGTCCTTACCATCTCAGGAGGACCACACATCGCCGACAGAAGTTGGGCAGAGATGGAAAGGTACGGCAAGTCGCTTAGAAATGCCGAAGGATATGTTAACTCCATTACGGAGGAACGCCACCCGAAACGAAAAGAAAACAATGACATTGTATTCAGTAGGCATGATTTGGAAGGAAGGCAGTACCCACATATGGATCCCATGGCCATCTCTGCCTGGTTTGGTCCAACTAAAGTTTTTCGGATTCTAATAGACACGGGAAGCTCCGTTAATATCCTGTTCAAACATGCTTTCGACAAAATGAAGTTATCAATGAAGGATGTATCCCCCTGTGACAAACCACTGCACGGTTTCACTGGAGATGCAAAGATGCCTCTCGGGCAACTTGACCTCTTCGTCGAAATAGGAAGTCATCCCCGCTCCGTTGTGCGAAAACAAACGTTCGTACTAATAGAAAACCACTCGGCTTACAACGCTTTCTTGGGAAGACCAGCCTTGTCTGACTTTCAGATTGTATTAGCCCCCTGGTGCCTGAAAATGAAATTTCCAACAGACAACGGAGTAGGAGAAGTAGAAGGAGATCAAGATGCTGCCCGAGACTGCTACGTAACTGAACTTCGCAATAACCGCAGAAAGAATAAAGGAAAAGATGCGGAGACTACTCTCTGCATGAAAAGCTTGGAGGCATAGCAACTAAAGAAAGCCCCTCCTCTTCGATACACAAGCGATCCCTTCAATGAACTAGACCCCAGAGATAAAGAGGAGGAGGCTACCGCCGAGCCTGCAGAGGCCATGGAATTCGTATCTGTAGATAAGCACGATTCAAGTAAACTATTAAAAATCGGATCTCAGCTGAAAACGGAATTGAAGGATCAACTCATTGACTTCCTCCGCCACAACTTAGATGTATTTGCGTGGACCCATGCCGATATGACAGGAATCTCTCCAGGCATAGCGTGCCACATGTTGAACATCGATCCCACCAAGGTACCAGTAAAGCAGAAAAAGAGAAGCATGGGGGCGGAGCGATCAGCAGCCCTTGATGAGGAAGTAAAGAATCTACTTGCTAATGGCTTCATACGGGAAGCCATCTACCCGGAATGGATCGCTAACCCAGTGCTAGTAAAAAAGGCCAGTGGAAAGTGGCGAACATGTATTGACTTCTCCAATCTGAATGACGCTTGCCCAAAAGATTGCTTCCCACTTCCCCGAATTGACCAACTCGTAGACAGCACGGCTGGGCACGAACTCCTATCTTTTATGGATGCATACTCCGGATATAACCAGATCCCCATGCACGCTCCCGATCAGGACCACACTAGCTTCATCACCGACCGCGGATTATATTGTTACAAAGTCATGCCTTTTGGACTCAAAAATGCTGGAGCTACCTATCAACGCCTCGTCAACAAAATGTTCGCAGAATTAATAGGGCGAACTATGGAGGTATATGTGGATGACATGTTGGTAAAGTCCAGGAAAGCCAACGACCATGTAAGCCATCTGGACGATATGTTTCAGGTACTTCGCCGATATGGAATGAAGCTGAATCCTCTAAAGTGCTCCTTCGGAGTGTCATCGGGAAAATTCTTAGGATTCATCGTCCACGCCAGAGGAATCGAAGCAAACCCTGAACAAATCCGGGCTTTAAAAGAAATAAGGATACCTTCCACTCGAAAAGAAATGCAAAGCCTAAACGGAAAGGTGGCCGCCCTAAGCAGATTCATTTCCAAGGCAACTGACAAGTGTGTCCCCTTCTTCGAAGCTCTCAAGAAAGACAAAGGGAAGTTCGAGTGGACCGATGAATGCTTAAGAGCCTTCCTCAACCTAATCGAACACCTTCAGAGACCACCAGTACTCTCAACTCCAAATGAAGGTGAAGTGTTATACCTATACCTCGCTGTATCATCTCACGCTCTAAGCGCCGCCTTGGTAAGAGAAGAAGACCGCACACAACGCCCGGTTTACTTTGTAAGTAAGAGATTTACAGGGGCAGAGGCCAGATATCCTAAACTTGAGAAATTAGCATATTGTTTATTGATCGCGTCACGAAAACTGCGACACTACTTCCAGTCTCACTCCATCAGGGTTCTAACCGATCAACCACTAAGACAGGTGCTCCATCGTCCTGACACTTCTGGGCGACTCCTCAAATGGTGCATCGAACTAAGTCAGTATGATATCACCTACCATCCTCGTACCGCTATCAAAGGACAAGCCATGGCTGATTTCATTGCCGAATTCACTATCAACGAAGGCAAGGAACAATCCGAAGTAGCAAAAAACATCAAGTGGAACCTCTTTGTAGACGGAGCATCAAACGAACAAGGCTCGGGGGAAGGTATTGTGATCATCACCCCCAGGGGAAGAAAGTTGTACTATGCATTGAGATTGGAGTTCACAGCCTCTAACAACGACGCTGAATATGAAGCAGTAATAGCAGGATTGGAACTGGCCCTAGAAATCGGAGTCAATTCCCTATGTATTCATAGTGATTCTCAGCTTATCGTAAACCAGGTACTAGGAGAATTCCAGACTCGGGAAGAACGGCTCACAGCATACCTAAAGAAAACCAAACTGCTGCTCGATCAATTGGACCATTATCTAATCAAACACATTCCTCGAGAAGAAAACCAAGAGGCAGATGAACTTGCGAAACAAGCTAGCATGATGAACAGCACCATTTCCGGGGCACTAGCAATCTCAAGGCAGCTAGCCCCAAGTTTCGAACAAGTGAATCTGATAACTACAATCGAAGAAGGAACCTGGATGACTCCTATCCGGAAATATTTGCAAGATGGCATACTACCCGACAGGCGAGACGAAGCCAAGAAGATTTTGAGGAAAGTTCCTCACTACACAATACAAGAAGGCATCCTCTACCGGCGTGGCTTCTCTAGCCCCTTATTGAGATGCGTCGCAGGAAGGGAAGCCAAGGAGATATTAACAGACATCCATCAGGGAGGATGCGGAGATCACACTGGAGGACAGACTTTGGCAAGAAAGATACTCCGATATGGATATTACTGGCCCACACTAAACAAAGATGCCCTAGACTTCGTTAAGAAATGCGACAGATGTCAGAAGTTCGCCAAGATCCCTCGTCTGCCCACAAACGAAATTACTCAAATGACCAGCCCTTGGCCCTTCGCTGTATGGGGAATTGACTTAATTGGCGAACTGCCAACGGGCCGAGGCGGAGCCAAATATGCTATAGTGGCAGTCGATTATTTCACCAAATGGGTGGAAGCGGAACCTTTAAATAAAATATCTTCAGCAAAAGTTATCAACTTCTTGATCAAAAACATTCTGTGCAGGTATGGAGTCCCCCTCAAGATCGTATCAGACAACGGACTCCAATTTGACAGCGAAGAATTTGCCGACTGGTGCCAAGAGCATGGAATTCATAAAAGCTTCTCATCAGTAGCTTACCCTCAGGCAAACGGACAAGTTGAAGCTGTCAACAAAATTCTCAAAACCCTAATCAAGAAGAAACTTGAAAAGTCAAAAGGCGCTTGGGTGGACGAACTTCCTACGGCACTATGGGCATACCGCACATCTTTCAGAACATCAACGGGACATACTCCTTTCTCTTTGGCATATGGATCGGAGGCAATGCTCCCAGTTGAGACTATTGTGCCTTCCCACCGTAGGATCCACTACAACCCAGAAGAAAACGAAGAACTCCTCCTCATGTCTTTGGAACTGATTGAGGAAAGGAGAAACGATGCAGCACTCAAAGCAGCAGCTCACAAACAAAAAGTGGCAGCACTATACAATTCCAAAGTCAAGCATCGCAGCTTACAAGAAGGAGATCTTGTCCTCAGGCGAATCTTTCCGCGCCCCGGGGCACTGGACCCCATCTGGGACGGACCATATGTAATTCACAAAGATCTCCACAACGGAGCTTACATTTTGTCAACAGTGGACGGAGAGGTGTTCCAGAGGGCATGGAACATCCGACACCTCCGTCGATACTTTTCTTAACTTGTACTGCCCATATGAAGTGAATTAACAAAGAGAATCAGTGGACGTAGGCATTTTCGTGCCGAACCACTTTAAAAAATCTTGTCTCTTTTTAACTTGTTCCTTTATGTCTTGGCTACTTGTTAAGTTTTATCCCTTTCTGTTGAACAAAATCCTATGGCATCTCCACTCAAGACGCACCGCGGCCTCATCTGGACTAGGCCTAACAGGTACGCTACGATTCTATGCACTCGCCAATGAGACTCTTTTGCTCCAGCATCCCTCTGCTGCGGGTTAACTCATTGCGCGCCTGCCCTCAAAGCCAACTGTAATGAGCCGATTATAAGTCATCATAAAGGCCGACTATAGCCGATGGCAGCTCATTACGGCGTTCGGCTCGCCGGTAACTGTGAACCTACTTTAAGCCCCAACATAAGGTGTGGCCAGCCAGGGGTAGTTCACGGCCAACGGCACCCACGCTAGCCGGCCACGGTAAATCGAATAATACCCACGATTACGGACCATAATGGTTCGGGTAGTTACCGTGCGCGATCTCGGCTCCGATGTGTCTTAAGTGCGGCTGTGGTAAAAAAGAAAACTCCCCGCGGAGGCGTAAGATGGGTGACAAATGTCTCCAAGACCCACAGCTAGGGAAAGTGACTACAAAACCCGTTTGCCACGAACTTAAGCACATCGACGGCCTTCCGTGACTGGAAGTTTTACTTTTACTATATTTCCATTTCACTTAAATATTTTTCTCCTATCCTGTATAACAAACTCTAAAGTGCAGGAAACCAAATAGGAAGCATTCACTCATGAGGCTCCAAGCCTGCGTGCTGGGTGGCAGGGCGCTCAGCTATACCCGTGAACAATTACACAAGACACTCACAGCTACCGCCTGCGAATAAAGCATAAAGGGCGGTACTCTCTTCTCTTGTACATAAATGCGTAACTATAGCTTATTCATACACTGACATTGCAAAACGTGAAATTATATTTCAAGCAAAAACGTAACATCAAACACAACTGGAATCACAGGCATATACATAATTATACTTCTCACACAGCACATAAAGATAGCAACAACATTTAAACATGACAAAATCAGCTTATATTATAAGATCACACGAAGTTATTCTTTGCAAATAATTTTATTACAGTTGCATATCAAAGACTAACATGAACAGTGATAAAAAAGAAACAAAAAGATGGCAGATGCATCCACACTCCATCACCAACTCCCCCAGCCTACTTAGCCGCAGGATCAGAGCCCCCAGCATGTGGATCTGAAGTCCCACCTGTCCAGATCAGAAGAGGAATTCATTAAACGAACGATCAAGTTATGAAAACACGAAAAGAAAAGAAAGGGAAAAGAATAACTCACCAGCATCCGCCGCTTGATCCTCATCATCCAACTGCACGCCCGCTTCCTCTGCAGCGAGTAGCCGCATCCCCTCCTTCACCGCCGCTTGCTCCTCCTTTGAGAACTGAGCAGTAACCGCACTCAAGTTGAAAGCCTCTCCGCCTTCCTTACCCGCATTCACCCTGGCCTCCTCTAAAGCCTGGAGATACACCTTGGCCATGACCCGAGGGTAATCGTCCATCCAAGACAAGCCGCCCTCCTTCCAAGTGTGGAAGTACATATCCTGCAACATCTCATCCATCATCCCCTCGTTTTCCTCAAACTCCCTCACCCGGGCCTCGGAAGCTTGCAACTTGGCGATGGCGACGTCCCTCTCTGATTGGTATCTCAAGCAGTCAGCCTGGAGTGACCTCCTCATTTCCTCTTCCTTCAACTTGAGGGACCTCCTCATCTCCTCCATCTCCTCCTTCAACTCGGCCTGAGCCATCTCCGCAGCCTCGAGCCTCCCTGACAACTCCTCTACCCGCTCGAGATCCGCATTTCGAACCTCATCCACCGTTGCGATAGCTATGTTAATCCGTTCCCTGCAAGCGACCTCCATCTTCCGTAATTCCGCCCTACTGGCCTTCTCCATGGTCTCTTTCAGACGCTTGGAGGCTTCCTCATGCTGGGAAATCTGGATGGCTTGGTCGGCGAGTTGCTTGGCCTGATCGGCAACCTTTAACCTCAACCGAATGTTAGCACTCCCGATCTCTTCCCCGGCCTTGACCAACTTAGCATGATGCTCCATTAACTTCTTGGTCTCTGCGGCCACCCGGTCGATATTAGCTTTGGCCTCATCCCCCATGGTGACTACCCGTGTAGTAAGTAAATCAAGATCTAAAGATTTGGCCTCGTCCAGCACTCTTACCATGGGGTTGCGGGGAAGGAGGTGCTCGCCCGTGGTCTCATCGAATGAAATGTCCCGAAAACTTGGGTCTAAATCAGGATGGCCGGCAAAAGGGTCACGAGGCACGGGGCGAGGCACATCGGGACGCCTTATATGAATGACAGTAGAACTCTTGGAAGGAGGAGGAGGGGGGCAGGGCTCCGTGCTCTCCTCCGTAGTATCACGAGGAGGCTGAGTAGGGGGAGGCAGAGTAGGAAGCTGCGAAGCAGAAGAAGACTCAAATAAGGAACGGCTCCGCTTCCTTTTCTGAATGCCCTCTTCGATGACCCCAAGAAGAGGGCGGTACTTGACTACCTCCCCAGTGCGATCAGTAGAAGGTTTCGCGGAAGCTCTCCTCGACTTAAATTGTTCAAGGCGGTGTCGAACATCCGACGTTTTACCCGCCTGGCCTGCCCCTGGAATAAAGAACAAGTGTTACGAACATACAATAATCCGCAATTCAAAAAATGTGCTAAGTTAAAAAGAAAGAAAAGTGAGGAGACACATCTATTATACAAACCCGGTGGAGGAGTGGGATACTGCAATAAGTCCTGGATCTCATTCCAGGACGGAAGTGAACCGTAAAAAATTTCTAAGTCCTTATCGAAAATAGAATCGGCAGAAGACAAAAGTTCACCTTGCATCGCCGGAATCACCCTAGCTGAGGAACCCTTAGAGGATGGGTCAGTGCCAGCCACAGCTTTGCCGGTTTCCTTTGCCTTCTCCGTTCCCTTCTCCGTTTCCGACTCTCCCTCCGACTCCCCGAAGGCCCGACGGAGAGCCTCATCCAGTTCGAGGTCTTGTTCAGAGGTTAGAGCAGCAACACCACTACCACCTTGACCGTCGCCATCTCCTCCACCCTCCGACCCTTCTCCAACTTCGCCTCCTTCCTCCTCTTCCACACCTTCCTCCTCCGGGACAGTCGGGCAAGTACTTGGAGAAGGGCCATCGGACTTCTTCAGTTTCTTCCCCCCAACCGCAGGACGCGCTGCGAAAGGCTCCCTCTTACCGCTCTTTACCGTAGCCCCCTCCTTAGCTTTAGCAGCCCTCTCCTCAGCCGTATCCCTTTGCTTAACCACGGACTGGCGCGGTAAGATCAAATTATACTCCAAGAGGGTTGCGTTCCTGATCAAGAAAGAGGCCGACCGGTCCCGTGCCGGAATAGCCTTTAGTTCAGCAGCCATTCGCACTAAGGAATCGTCCTCCACGACTGCAATACCACCTGTCGCTAGCCAGAAATAGAAGCATGTCAGAAAAAACACTACAGTCAAAACACATGAAAAATATAAATGAAATCAATCTTACAGCCGGAAGTGAAAAGGCGGAAAGAAACAGCATCGTCCTTGACGAAGAACCACTCTTTCTTGAACATGGTGAACTTGGAATACAAGTCCAGAACTGGTTTGAAGGGCACGGCCGCCTCCAGACTAATATACGGAGACCCCTTCTTATAGCCTCTCAGGTTGTACAAGTATCGGATTTCCCGGTTAGAAGGAGGACGCCCGTACCTCCTCTGGAAGATAACAAAGAGGCTCACCAGGATGGCATATGAGTTAGGCTGGAGCTGGAAAGGAGCCACCTTCAAATAGGTGGTGAAGCTTACTATCCAAGCGTTGATAGGGGGGATAGCGCCGCACATGCAATGGTATCTGCTAAAAGCGAAGTAGCCCTCGGGAGGATTATATGGCATCACCCCATCTCCTGGCAGCAGCATAAGAGCCCTATCTATCCCAAAGGAACGGGATATGACGTCAAGTTGCTCCTCCTTTAAGGAGCTAGGAAAGCAATCAGGAGGAGAGACGAGAAGCTCCTGGGGACCATACCCATCGACTAGTGACCTCGGAGCGGGTCCGTGCTGTGCTGGATCTGGCTGAGCTGGGGGCACGGCAGAAGTTTCTCCGCTATCCCTGGATTTCTTCTTGCCCGATCGAGTTTCAACTTTGCGAGACATTTATCTGCATACACAAAAGTAAAAAGCATGATGTTAGAACGACAGTATAAACAAACAAGCATACATAAGTCCGGAGTTCCACTCAAAGTCCAGACACAAAGTTCGTTCGGCACTGGAGGTTCAAGACCATTCGGCACTAGGGTCTTACGTTCATTCGGCAGTACAAGTTCATTCGGCACTGGGATCTGACTTCCATTCGGCAATGGAATCTGAGGTTCATTCGGCAAAGCAAAGCTTCCGTGCCCATTCGGCATAAGCCCATCCGGTTATAGAGTTCATTCGGTAAAAGAGTATATACCTGGTTCGGCGAATATTTGATTCGGCAAATACTTGGTTCGGTGGGCTTTTGATTCGGCTTCCTCTTGTTCGGTAGAGAAAAACTAAGGGGGGTGTAGCCTCTATATATAGGCGAGCTCTGGAATACCGGACGAGAACCTACTGCCGGACCAACCCCATGCCGAACGAGAACCTATCACCGGACCAACAACAACCGGACCAACAACAACCGGACCAACTATGTACCGAATGAAACCTTCCATACCAAACCAACCTCCAAACGAATAAGAATATATACCTACTTGAAACCGAATGAAACTGTCTCTACCAGCAGAAGCCAGAAACAGGGGGCATGTAGGGCGCCTCACTCAGATAAGTCCTGAACCCCAGATCTTACTAATAAAATAAAGAATATGATAACAATGGATAAGTCGTGAATCTCTCACTAACATGGGTTAATCGTTCACACGTGCACGCGACCACGAACGGTCCATAAGCACGCTCTGAATGGCTATTAACCCTATCACCGTGAGAATTTACACTTTGACATCCCTTTTTAAGCTCACCGGTTAAAAGGATCCTTGATTCTGATAATTATGAAATGGCTAAGCTACTTACACATGTACGGGGTTGAGAACAATCCTTAGGCATGCTCTGAGCCGGCGATAAACCACCTTAACAAACGATCCAGGAACCCACTCGAACGTGAACCTGGCATCGATAATGCTAAGCCCCCTCGGGGCACACTTACTCACCCCGAACGGCACAGTTCACTTCATCTCGAATATTTCGATCATGAACGGCCGTTATCTAAAACCACACTAAAACTATAAATTAAATTCCTTTGCAGGACAGCAGCAGGATACGAACATCCAGCCCATGGCGTTACGAAACAAGCCTTTCTACCACAGGGAAACAAAGCGCGACACATGCAAGCACGTGCCCCACTTTGGGGGGCAAATGTTGTGCGAATTCTCGCCCAGAAGGCCACGAGACCCTGAAGCGTCATGTCCCACGCATATTCGAAACCAACAAGCATATTCATCATCTCCACGTACTATGGAACTCAAGTACATTCGGCACCTCCAGGAGCACAAGTCCATTCGGCGTCTCCTTCGAAGCAATCCCATTCGGCATAGCCGGTCCGAGCTCATTCGGTATCCCCTGGTACACACGCTCGTTCGGCATCTCCTTCCCTGCACAAGCTCCGTTTGGCGCCTCATACAAACAGCTTCATTCGGCTCTCCCCACGATCGGCATACCGAACCACGTCCTCCTATGTTCATTCGGCACAAGGTCACTACCGGACCACACTAGCGCCGAACCATCAACACTCCACATACCCACCGATCCACTGCACCACCCATCTCCATACCGGTCCAACCTATGACCGGACCAACACATACCCAACTCCATGCCGGTCCACGCTCTACCAGACCAACACCACTCCAAGCTCCATGCCGAATGAAGCCTCGCCGAACCAGAAGTGCCAGGCCAAATTGCTCCAGCCCGGGCCCACCAGCAGCTATATACATCCAAGACCCCTACCCCCAACCTCACTCTATAAATAGAGGGGCAGGGGTACAACAATGGCAGACAAGTTTGAGAGCTCAAGCAAGGAAGGAACTTTCAAACTACTTTCATATACTGATATACGAAGCATTGTACCTGTAATCTGAAAGAAAGAAGATAATAACATATAAAGTGGACGTAGGCACATTCTGGCCGAACCACTATAAATCTGTGTGTCTTTTACATTTCAGCCCCTACTTCTTTCATATTTACTTACTCATCTAAAATCATTGAAAATCACATATAATCAACTAAATAATACGACTTGGAGGTGTTTGTCCATTTTTTGTGCAAACAGTAACTGAGATAATGAGTTTCCTCGGTTGGATGGTTATTGTCGGGGGTTCATTTAGGATTTGTCGTGGATAGCGACACCAATGACCAAACTGAGAAGAAAGGATGCGAAGTTTGAGTGGACCGATAAGTGTGAATAAGCATTCCAGTGTTTGAAACACTTATTGACCCATGCACTGGTGTTAGTTATTCCAAAAGGGAATCAAGATTTGGTGATTTACACCGACGCATGTGGAACATGATTAGGAGCTGTGCCGATGCAGAGGGGTAAAGTGATTTCCTATGCTTCTAGATAGCTTAGACCCCATGAGGTCAGATATTTGAGGCATGATTTAGAATTGGTTGAAGTGATTTTTTTGAAGGCATGGAGACATTACCATTTGAGAGAAAGGTTTGAGCTATATATAGATCATAAGTCGTTGAAGTATTTGTTTTCTCAGAAGGAGTTGAACATGAGATAGCAGAGGTGGTTAGAGTTTATCGTTGCCTATGATTTTGGATTTGAGTACACACCAGAGAAAGGAAACAAGGTTGCAGATGCACTTAGCAGAAAACATCAAAATGCAGTTTTGGCGATGATTGCTGAGAGTGGAAGGATTTGGAAGCATTAGCAAATTGCAGAGTGAAGTGGAGATCCGAGGCCGGGTCTAGTAGAGATACAACTGTATTAACTTGTTTGGAAGTTAAGAGTTGCTTCTAAATAGGAAGAAGATCCAGTATTAGCTGAATGGATAAGAAAGTTGAGAGAATAAACTAAGAGCGATGACTTGAAAGATTTCAGTCTTGACCAAAATGGGAGGTTGAGAAAGGAGGAAGATTATGTGTTCCGAGTGTAGGAAACATAAGGAAAGAAGTTTTGGAGGAATGCCATCATTCAAAGTTCTCTATTCACCCAGGAGGTACTAAAATATTTCAAGATATGAAGAGAAGTTTCTTCTCGGATAGCATGAAGCGAGATATTGGGTATATGTGAGGTAATGTATAATTTACCAGCAGGTAAAGCCGAACACCAGTAACCAAGTGGGTTGCTTCATCCATTGGATAATCCAGTATAGAAGTGGGATTCTATCTCCATGGATTTTATTGATAGGTCGCCAAGGTCGAATAAGGGAAATGATAGTATGTAGGTCATAGTCGATAGATTGACCAAGAGTGCCCATTTCATTCCAGTTAGGTCAACCAGAACAAACTTGTTTTGGTGAGGTTATTCCTGGAAAATGTGTTAGACTGTACGGAGTTCCTAGTAGAAAAGTTAGTATTAGAGATCCTTTGTTCACTAGTGAATTCTGAAAATGTCTACAAGAAGTTTTGGGAACCAAGCTCAAGATGAGTACCACGTACCATCCACAGACTGATGGGCAAACGGAGAGAGTTAACAAGATCTTAGAAGATTTGTTAAGAGCTTGTGTTCTAGATTGTGGGGGATCTGGGGAAGACCATCTACATTTAATCGAGTTTTCATATAACAACAGTTATCAGACTAGTATTGGGATGGAACCGTTTGAAGCGTTGTATGGAAGGCCATGCAAATCTCCTGTTTGTTGGCTAGAGACTGGGGATAGGTTGGTTCTTGGTCCAGATTTAGTCCGAGAAGCTACATATAAGATTGAGGTAATTCGGGCTAGAATGAAGGAGGAGCAGTCTAGGCAGAAAAGTTATGTAGATAAGAGACAGAAAGCTCTAGAGTTTTTAGTTGGAGACTAGGATTTCGTCAAAGTGTCACCGATGAAAGGCGTAATAAGATTTGGAAATCAAGGAAGTTACCTCCGACATTCGTTGGACCATTTCCTATTGCTGAGAGGATCTGGAAACTTGCATACAGAGTGGAGTTACTGAGCAGTTTAGCAGATGTCCATGATGTTTTTCATGTTTCTCATCTCAGGAAGTGTGTTAGGGACTCGGAGAGTGCTATTGCATCGACTGTGCTAGATGATTTAGTGGTAGAGCTAGATTTAACCATAGTGAGGAAGCCAGTTCGCATAGTTGTGAGAGATGAGAAGAGACTTAAAACTAAAACAGTCAGATTAGTTATAGTCTAGTGGAGCGACGATGACAGGGACCGTACTTGGAAAATTGAGAGCAGGATTAGAGATACTTATCCTGACTTGTTTGATGGTATGTTTTACCTTCTTGTTTGAATTGTTGTATACCTTATCGAAATTTCGAGGATGAAAAGTCTTTAAGGAATGGTGTCAGTAACACCAAATATTTTTGGTAACATTATTTAGGGTATTTGATCAGTTGAATCAAATAAAATAATGTGTTCATTAGGGGATTGAGATTTGATTTTTAATTAAGTGTAGTTGTGCCATTTAAAAATCAATTAAAGAAGAGTTAAAATGAAAATAGAGGAGGGGTAAAATAGAAAAGTGACCATTCCTATATCCTCCAAACCTTGGCCGTGTAAACTTTACAGGTTCATTTCACTTTCAAAATTTTTAAAAGAGGCCGGCCACCATTAACAAGGAAGAGAAGAAGAAAAGCTAGGAAGAATCAAATTCAAATCAAATCTATTCACACCTCAATCTCCATAATCTCTAAAGCTAATGTGATAATGTTCACATTCATTTTTGAATGTGTTTTCAGTTTTAATATGAATTCCAAATATTTAGCAAATACTTTTCATGTTTTTGAATGATAAAATGAATATATATATATATATATATATATATATATATATGTTGATGAATTATGGATAATCATATTGAATTTATGATATGTTTTAAGGTGAAAACCCTATAAAATGACATCCAAATGCCTTACGAATTTTTATGAAGATCATAAATAATATTTTGGTGATGGGTTTTAATTTTCAGATTTTTCTGAATTATCATGGAATTAATATGAATTTTATAGTAAAGAAAATGGTATTATGGGTTATAAATTAATTACGGGTAAATAATTAAATATTTGGGTCTGAAATTTTTATATGTTGGAAAACATATATAATGTGATTTTCTGGATTTTTCCAGATTTTTCTTAAGTATTTTATTGGTAATATAATATTATTTAGGGTAAGGGACTTAAATGTTTAATATAATTAAAAGAGGAGAATAGGCTTTTGTAAAAGATTTAAATTATAATATCTGGAAAAGTCGGTAGTACTTTTGATAAAGCGCAATACTTTTTATTGGTAAAAAAGAGGCAACCAGTCACAATTAGACACATAAGGCATGTTAGGTGAAAATAACTATTTGCTACAAGTTTTTCATTGTTTCATCTCTTTCGACACTAATTTTCGCCCCAATACTATCACCTCAACACAGTCAAAACAAATGCACATGTTATCAGTCTACTCGTACGTAGTGCATTGGATGTAGGTAAAAGGTAGGGATTCGAAACTAGGGGTTTCGAAGGGGTTGAAGCAGTCCATCATTTTTAAATCAAAGAAATACACCTGCTTGCTTTCGACTCTATGGGTTTCGAGTAAGTAGCTTTCGACCTAGTCAAATGATTTAAAGGAAATGGTTTCGATTGGGTTGCGC
The DNA here is from genome assembly GCA_030765085.1 of Allium cepa. Classification (NCBI taxonomy): domain Eukaryota; kingdom Viridiplantae; phylum Streptophyta; class Magnoliopsida; order Asparagales; family Amaryllidaceae; genus Allium; species Allium cepa. The sequence continues at coordinate 519,648,548 of CM060941.1, forward strand.
CTCTGTTTTTAAATAATTACTTGTGACTAAGTCAAGACCTTTTTGTTTCCACCATTCTACCGTTCGACCCAGATGGTTTCGAAAGCGTTGTTTTGTTTTTCTAAAACTTGGCCACCTCTCCAATGCTTTTGGTGGCTTGGTTTCGACACCATCATCATTACTTAGCAAATGGTTTCAAAGTAGTTGCGTTCGACTTAAATGTTTCTAAGACCCATTTTTCTATAAGTAAAGTAAAACCCAAATGGTTTTGAAAGAGATAGTTTTAAAATGTTTCGAAACTGATGCTTTCGACTTTTATGGTTTTCTGATCCTTTTGCTCCACTTGAAGGCGGAATCCAAATAGTTTCGAAAGCTTTCAACATGTTTTAAATTGAACCCAAATTGCTTCCAAAAGGATTGAGTTTGACTGTTTCGAAAGGTTTTAATGAATGGTTTCGAAAGGGGTGGCTACCTAGGGTTTCGAAGGGATTGAAAAGAAGGTTTTTCCTATGTTTTCAAAAGGCAATATTTAAAAGGTTTTGAAGGGGGATGTTTGTTATTTTGAAGCTTTCAAAGAAAAGAAAGGAAAGGTTTTTCCAATGTTTTCGAAAGGCGATACTTAATGTTTTCGAAAGGGTTTTCCAATGGTTTCAAAGGGGCTACCTTCAAGGATTTCGAAATGGTTGTTTAACGGTTTTAAAAAAAGGTTTCGAATGTAATAAATAGGCAATGCAGCCTAAGTATTTTCAAGTTAAAAAGGGTTTTGATTTATTTTAGAAGGATAGTTAACCCTTATTAAGTCTCATCAACATTATTTGAGTAAAGTATATATAACATGGCAAAATGGCTTGGAGTAAAGCTAAAGATATATTTTCCTTGTATATGTATATGATTTGAAGGATTAAATCATTTTAAAAGGTTTTTGAAGGAAAAATTTAAAGGATAGTTAACCCTTAGAAAATAATTTGGACGGTTAGACATTTTGTAGGTGGTCAGCCTAGATTTCGGACAGTTAGTCCAGTTTGCGGGCAGTCAGACTAGTTGTATGGATAAATAGTCCATTTTGTAGCATAACTGACGCAGCGGATTAATCGAAACAAACTTCAATCGATGGAATGTGGCAATCGGTGAGTTGAGAATACTGCAAGGCCTAAATCCGTTGATCCAAGATATCGGATTCTAGCTATCTTCGTCTTGTTGATCGCGCACGATGCCGAGAAAGAAGATCTACGATTCTTCGTACGTTGATCTAGTGCACTAGATACTGTGAATCAGCTTCTACGATCGTTGAATCGAGCGCACTCGATTAACCGAAAGAGGAGATAGGAGATTACACTCAACTACCAATTTTAGAAGAAAGCACACAGCAATCAACAAGAAATTTTATTCAAAATCATCAACTTACAAAATGACACACACGGCTATTTATAGCATTTACAACTGTCTCCATAAGCCGTTGCCGACTCATGAACCCCGACTCATCATTAGTCGTCACCGACTTAACAACACAACAGACCGAAGTACATCACACGACTTATCATACGACACGACTCATCAGATATAAATGACATACGACTCATCAAATAAACGAGACAAACAGATTACAACTCAGACGACTCAGTAAGATACGACTCAACAAACAACACAGTTTACACGACTCAAGAGCAAACGACTCAAGAACAACGGCTTACGAACATAATGTCCCTGGACGACTTACGACTCAACAAAACAATCACAATGTGTACGACATACGACTCAACAAATGTCACGACTCAAGATACTTCCAACGACTCAAGCTCCCCAGCTTACTTGCGGTATATCCCTTCAACCGAGTCAACTCCGTACGACTCATCTTCTTCCACTTCTCTGCTCTTGTTAACTCGTACACGACTTATGGATGAGTCGTTGAGTCGTGTACGACTCATCTCACTCGCACACCTCAAATTCCTGCTAAGTCGTAACTCCTTCTCTTCTTTCTTGTTAAGCCGTAGCTCTTTCCTCCAAGCTTTGTTAAGTCGTAGACGACTTATGCCCTCTTCACTAGCTCGTATTCCTTCCTCACGTGATTCCTTAAGTTGACTCGTGCACGACTTACGAGTTAAAACCGAAACCTCTTGACTCGTGCACGACTTAAGAGATTGAACCGAAGCTTCATTATTTTGTGAATGATCTAACCTCTGAACTTCTGTAGATCGTGCTACATCATCCTCCCCTGGTTGAGAAAAATTCGACCTCGAATTTGTAAATTCTTCCTCAACAATCTCACCTCCATGATATGGAATTAAATGTTTGACGTTAAAAATATCAGAAGTATAAACACCATCTGGTAACTTTAATCGATAAGCATTCTCATTGATTTTCTTTAAAACTTCAACTGGACCAATTTTCCGTGCTTTCAATTTATTGTATGTTCCCACCGGAAAACGGTCTTTTGTCAACACTGCATAAACCAAATCGCCTTCGTTAAATTCAACATTTCGTCGTTTCAAATCTGCAGATTTCTTATATTTCTCATTCGATCTCTCCAATCGTTCCTGGACGATTTTATGACATTCAGTCAGCTCATCAACATAGTCAGCAGCTCGTTTAACTGTCCCCTTCGGTTGTGGTACTACTGCTAAATCCAACGGCCCCTTGGTAAATTTGAATATACAATCTGAAATGGACTGAATCCCGTACTGCGATTCATGGCATGATTATGAGCAAATTCTGCTTGGCATAATTTCATGTCCCAACTTCTCAAATTATCCTGTACAAGACATCGCAACAAATTTCCTAATGACCTATTTACAACTTCTGTCTGTCCATCAGTTTGCGGATGATAAGCACTACTAAATTTCAGCTTCGTTCCCACCATCTTCCACAAACTTAACCAAAAGTGACTCAGAAAACGAGTATCCCGATCAGAAACAATAGATTCTGGTAAACCATGCAATTGATACACCTCCTTAAAGAATAATTGTGCCACTCGAACTGCATCCGCTGTCTTCTTGCAGGCAATAAAATGTGCCATCTTCGAAAATCTGTCCACTACAACAAATATCGAATCATTTCCCCTTTGAGTTCTAGGCAAACCCAAAACGAAATCCATGCTGATATCAACCCATGGCTTAGACGGTACAGGTAATGGCATATACAACCCTGCATTCGTCGTTGTTCCCTTTGAAACCTGGCAAATATGGCATCTCTCCACAAATCTTTCAACTTCTTTTCTCATCGACGGCCAAAAATAAGATTGAGAAATCAACTGCAATGTGCGATCTCTACCCACATGGCCTTCTTCATGCAACTCCTTGATAATTTTCATTCTCAAGCTGCCCTCTGGAATACATAACTGATTTCCTTTAAACAAGAATCCATCAACCAACATAAATTCATCGGTACTCCCATACTTCACTTTTTCAACATATTTCACAAAGTAAAGATCTTCTTCAATCATCTCTGGCAGTAATTCAAACCCCGGCACTTCAACTTTCAATGTTGTCAGCAAATGACTCCGCCTACTCAAAGCATCAGCCACACGGTTCGTCACCCCCGATTTGTGCTTAACAACAAAGGTAAACTGCTGTAAATATGCAATCCACGATGCATGTCTTGCTGAAATCTTATCCTGCCCCTGTAAATGCTTCAAAGCTTCATGATAAGTATAAAGAACAAATTCCTTCTGAAACAGGTAGTGTCTCCAATGCTTAACAGCTTGCACAACAGCGTAAAATTCAACGTCATATGTATTGTATCTCATCTTTGCCCCTGATAACTTTTCACTGAAATATGCAATAGGTCTCCCCTGCTGACTCAACACTCCTCCAATCCCAACCTTTGATGCATCAGTGTGTAACTCAAACAACAACTGAAAATTTGGTAATACAAGAATTGGTGCTGTCGTCAAAAGTTTCTTGATCTTCTCAAAAGCAATCCCAGCTTCCTCTGTCCAAGAGAATTGTTTCCCCTTCATGCAATCAGTAACTGGTGCCATCACGCTACTGAAGTGTGGAATAAACCTTCGGTAGAATGATGCCAATCCATGAAAACTTCTAACTTCAGTGATAGTTCTCGGCTGTGGCCAATTTCTGACTGCTTCAACTTTATTCTGATCAACTTGAATACCTTCTCCTGAAACAACATAACCCAGAAATAAAACACTTCTTGTCATAAACACACATTTCTTCATAGCAGCATAAAATTGTTCTTCACGAAGAATAATCAACACTTCCCTCAAATGTAGAACATGCTCCTCCATACTCCTGCTATATATCAGAATATCATCGAAATAAACCACCACGAACTTCCCAATGAATGGTCTAAAGATTTGATTCATCACCCGCATGAATGTACTAGGTGCATTTGATAAACCAAATGGCATAACCAACCATTCGTATAACCCCTCTCTCGTCTTGAAAGCTGTCTTCCATTCGTCTCCCGGTCTAATTTGAATCTGGTGATAACCACTCTTCAAATCAATCTTCGAAAATATAGTTGCCCTACTCAACTGGTCTAACAAATCATCCAACCTCGGCATAGGAAATCTATAGCGGACAGTAATCTTGTTCAAAGTTCTACTATCTGTACACATTCTCCATGTTCCATCCTTCTTCGGTACCAACAAAGTTGGCACAGCACAAGGACTCAAGCTTTCCTGAACACGTCCCTGCTCAAGTAACTCTTCCACCTGCCTTCGTAATTCTTCATATTCCTTCGGACTCATTCGGTAATGTGGTCGATGTGGTAAAACTGCTCCCGGAACAAGATCAATTTGATGTTGAATGTCTCTCAATGGTGGTAACTCCTTAGGCAACTCCTCTGGAAATACATCTTCAAACTCTTTCAAAACTGGCTTTGCTTCTTCTGGAATTCAACCTCTTCACTGCTCTCTCGCCCAATCAACAAATAGACTTCAGGCTCCTCTTCAACTTCTTTAACAAACTCCTTCAAAGTCAACAGAGTTTTCAATTCCTCAATCTCCTCTAGCTTGCTCTCCTTCTGTTGTTGCTTCTTAGGAACTAAAGTGATTTTAGTACCTTCAAACATGAAACTGTAACTATTAGCACGACCATCATGCTGTACTGCTCTATCAAACTGCCATGGTCTTCCCAACAACAGATGACACACATCCATGTCTACAACGTCACACCAAATTTCGTCTTTGTACTTCTTCCCAATAGAAAAATTAACACAAGCCCTTCGACACACCTTCACTTCACCACCCTTCCTTAACCATGCTAGCTTGTACGGTTTAGGATGCTTCTCAGTTTTCAAATTCAACTTCCTTACTGCTTCTGTAGAGATAATATTATCACAGCTTCCAGCATCAATAACGAACTTGCAAACCTTTCCCAGAATAGTGCATGTCGATTGAAAAATATTGCTCCTCAACCAACTAGAATCTTCCTCTTGCTTTGGTGTAAGACATGACCTCCTCATCATAAGATTACAACCTTCATCTCCAGACAATTCTTCTTCCTCCTCAACATAAGGTGCATTTAAACATTCTGCCTCCTCATCCTCTTCTTCAACCTCTGCAACCATGGTTCTCTTCTTTGGCTTCGGACATTCATTGCTATTATGACCCAACTCCTGGCAATTGTAACATTTGAAACCATTGTTAACCTTTGCCTTCTCAGCCTCCTTCACCATTGGCTTACTGACAGGTTTAGAAACATTAGAACTCCAACTAACACCCTTCACTTGATTATTGGAATTAGTAAACACACCACCTCCACGCCTTCCTTGCTTCTCCCAAGCCAACGCTTTCTGATGTGCCTCTGCTACTGATCTAGGATCAAACATATTAACCATATCCTGGATCTGCATTCTCAATCCCCCAATGAATCTAGCAGTTAGCTGTTCTTCCGTCTCCATAATATCATTTCTGGCAATGAGTTGGTAAAATTCATCAGCATAATCACTAACAGACTTCGTCCCTTGCCTTAGATTCTGCAACCTCTGGTACATAAGTGATTGATAGTTGTAAGGTAAAAATGTAGCTCTCATCAACTTCTTCATCTTCTCCCATGATTCAATCTTTGACTTTCCCATTCTCTCCCTTGTAAGTTTAGTTTGCTGCCACCATGCCAAAGCTCTCCCCCTCAACCTAGTAGCAACTAGCTTCACCCTTCTATTCTTCGGAACCTCCTTGAAATCAAAGATCTCCTCAACATTAGACAACCAATCTAAAAATTCCTCAGCTACCATTCCGCCTTTAAACTCCGGAATTTCCATCTTCATTCCTGATTCCCAACGTCGATCATCATCAATAACCCGATACTGACGTTGTCCCTGATCTCTATCTCTGTAATGAACACTTCCTCTTTCACCATCAAACTCCTCATCAAAGTCTGATGCATATCGTTGTCGTTCTCGTCCTCCAACACCTCTACCACCACTCCTACTACCAACATCCCGTCTATCATGATCATCAACATTCCTCCTACTTCGATTATCAACACTCCTAGGCTCTTGACTTTCTCTCCTCTCCCGTTCTGAATGTGATGACACTCTACTACCCCCACGGATGGATTCAGGTGAATTTCTTCTACTTTGATTCATATCAATCATAAGCTTCTCCAACCTACCAATGCCTTCATCAATCTTCTCACGCATACGTTGCTCCATTTGATCGGCCTCTTCTCTCCGATATAAAGCTTCAACATTTTGATGGCGGTTAGCTCTCCTTGGCGGCATGATTGAAATTCACAAAATTTCAACAAATCGATACCAAAGTGATAATTCACAAGAAAATCACGGCTTCACAAGCTTCTACACAACTTCACAAGTCTCGGCCTTAACTCCTTAGCTCGAAACAAGCTTCCAATGATCCTCCCTAGGCTCAGCTACTTCACTAGTATACACGGCCTACTTCAAATTCAAACACTTTCAACACTTTGATCCAAAATGGAATGGATCGAAAGTTCTCCCTCTTGTTGCAACTTCAATATGAACGCGATGAACAACTTCAAACTTCAACACTTGGCTCCAAGACCCGATTTAGCTATGATTGGCTGAAACAAGCTCTGATACCAAAACTGACGCAGCGGATTAATCGAAACAAACTTCAATCGATGGAATGTAGCAATCGGTGAGTTGAGAATACTACAAGGCCCAAATCCGTTGATCCAAGATACCGGATTCTAGCTATCTTCGTCTCGTTGATCGCGCACGATGCCGAGAAAGAAGATCTACGATTCTTCGTACGTTGATCTAGCGCACTAGATACCGTGAATCGGCTTCTACGATCGTTGAATCGAGCGCACTCGATTAACCGAAAGAGGAGATAGGAGATTACACTCAACTACCAATTTTAGAAGAAAGCACACAGCAATCAACAAGAAATTTTATTCAAAATCATCAACTTACAAAATGACACACACGGCTATTTATAGCATTTACAACTGTCTCCATAAGCTGTTGCCGACTCATGAACCCCGACTCATCATTAGTCGTCACCGACTTAACAACACAACAGACCGAAGTACATCACATGACTTATCATACGACACGACTCATCAGATATAAATGACATACGACTCATCAAATAAACGAGACAAACAGATTACAACTCAGACGACTCAGTAAAATACGACTCAACAAACAACACAGTTTACACGACTCAAGAGCAAACGACTCAAGAACAACGGCTTACGAACATAATGTCCCTGGACGACTTACGACTCAACAAAACAATCACAATGTGTACGACATACGACTCAACAAATGTCACGACTCAACATACTTCCAACGACTCAAGCTCCCCAGCTTACTTGCGGTATATCCCTTCAACTGAGTCAACTCCGTACGACTCATCTTCTTCCACTTCTCTTCTCTTGTTAACTCGTACACGACTTATGGATGAGTCGTTGAGTCGTGTACGACTCATCTAACTCGCACACCTCAAATTCCTGCTAAGTCGTAACTCCTTCTCTTCTTTCTTGTTAAGCCGTAGCTCTTTCCTCCAAGCTTTGTTAAGTCGTAGACGACTTATGCCCTCTTCACTAGCTCGTATTCCTTCCTCACGTGATTCCTTAAGTTGACTCGTGCACGACTTACGAGTTAAAACCGAAACCTCTTGACTCGTGCACGACTTAAGAGATTGAACCGAAGCTTCATTATTTTGTGAATGATCTAACCTCTGAACTTCTGTAGATCGTGCTACATCAATAACGGACCTTGCTATTATATGTGGGCAGATAGTTCACATATTACTTTTTTTTCGGATAGATAGTCTATTTTTTAGCGTAAAGGATATTGCTATTTTGATATAATCAGTTTGATTAACTAGTTTGGTTGCAGGAAACGATTGCAAAATATATTTGTTTTGAAAAGGATATTAGTAAGGGGAAACCCGTTCCGCTAAGAGGCGTGGTCTCACTAATATCAGTAAACCGAGATGTAACAGAATTATTCACACCAGGCTTTATGTCTGACTCGAATTTTTGTTTCCACTGAACTCTCAGGTACTCAAAATTGATTTGAGTAGGTTCAGGGTTGATATTTTCAGGTATTCGTCTTTTGGCGAAATAATCATCCAAAGATGAGCAGGTAGCTGAGAGATAGCTAAATAGGATCTTCTGTTTCATTTTGTTTTGATTATGTTGTGTGTGTACATATATATATATATATATATATATAAGATATGACCATATTGCTTTGATCAACTAAGGGAACATCAACATATGTCCCTCTTGGCGTATTTTTGTAGTTATACATTTAATCATTGCATAGGAAACGTTATGGGATTGTGTAACATGGATATGAATTATTTTTCAAAATGTAATCAGCAAAATGTTGTTTTTTAAATCTATGATTTTGTTCATATTCATGTGCTTCTAATATTGTGAATACCATAATCATTACTGTATTTCGTCACCATAAGTTAATACTACGGATGACTGCGGCATCTATAACACTTAGCTTTTGGTCTCTAGATATGGGATGTTACAAGTTCAAGATTGAAGCCTTTTCTAAATAGTCTTCTTAATTTGAAATATTCGCTTAAATAATCTCTAGAAACAAGACTGCGTGAGGTACGTTTTTTCTTTGACAACATAATAACACACAACTAAGCATAAATGAAAACTAATATAGGAAACTCATATTACATAATTACAAATGTTCATCTGGTTCATACAAAACCGATTTTTTAAATAACTTAGAAACAAACTTATCCTTATAATATTTATGTTTTTCAGGAGGAAACTCATGAGGAATTGATTTGACACATGGTAAATTCCAGCAAACCCTTGGATGTGGATTAAACCCAAATTCATTTAAATATCTCCTATTCAGACGCCTAAGTAGACCTCCACTAAAATCGCCCAAGTAAGAAAAATCTACGGTTGGGTGCCTACAATAGGATTTGTATAAGAAGTCTATTAGGATATCTCTTTCTTTAACCAACATCCAAAAGAGTGTAATTAATTCTTGATTCTCTTCCAAAAGTCTATCACATCGAAGGCATTCCCTCTTTAGTCGGGGGCAGCTTTCTGGTCTTTGAAAGATACTAACATCGCAGCACTTTTATTGAGCCTATGATACTTATCAGAGAGTGTTATGTTCTTTTAGATGCTTATCTAACTCTCTGTACAAGCTATTTATTTCTTCTTGTTTTCTTTCAAGCTTTGTTTTATAAAGTTGGATAGATTTCTTCTTTATCTAAAATAAAACGATGTCAACTATTATTATCTTGGAAGTGAAAGCCATTTGGACAAAGAATCCCATACCTGAGAAACAAGAACAGAAGTTTGCGGGACTTGTTTTTTCTCCCTTTGTTCTTCGATAAAAATGTCGGCAACTTCTTCATGAAGATTAGAAGGCTCGAGAAGTTTAGTTGGGCTTGTTTCACGATCGCGGGGACTGGGATTAACTTTTTATGAGGCCTTAGGGATATCATCGCCATCTTTTTCATAAGCATCGACATGACCACCTACGTTGCCACCTGAACCCCGACCACTATTTCCGTCATCATCATTATCAACATCATTATCATCATCAATATTGTTGTCATTCTTGCCTTCCTCTGTGGTGGCTTCATCGTCATCCTCTTCTTCATCAGAATCTCCTTCTGGGACTTTAAAATATAAGATTTTGGCAGTATCGATTTCTTCTCTATCAGGTAGTTAGATACGTTGATCCATTTCTTTAATGTTATCCATGAATCTTTTAAATAGAGCAGGATCGAGAGAAGGGAAGCTTAAGCTGGGGGCACTTTTCAATGTTGTTAGTATAGGCAAGCATGAGAGCATCCTTGTAGGAATTCACAATGATATCACTGAAGGAAGTATTCAGAAATTGCGACACCCTTTGCTTGGCTTCAGAAACAGTATAAATGGCCAATGTTAAGGACTTTATCGTTTTCCCCTTCTTCTTTCTAAGAGAGGATTGTTTAACCACCATTTGAGACTTCTCGTCATTAGACTCTTTCAATGTCATTTTTAAAGCCAAATTCTCATCGACTAAGAGTTGTTTAGCTTTCCTCTCTTCAGATATAATAGACTCTGTTTAAGCAATAGAAGCCCTTAAACTTTCCTGTTCCTCCATGGCATTATGTTTGTCAGTAGAAAGGGAGATAATCTGGCTATTCATGGTTGAGAATTCCTCTTAAATCCTGGATGTCTCGGCAAAAGATTCCAAAGTGCTTTCTTGAAGAAAGAGCCGGCTTTTAGAAATATGAAAGGAAAAGTATGACATGGGTCAATATTCAGTGAGGAATAATAATAATAATAATAATAAGGTTAAATAACATGAAACATACCAAAAGTTGTTGCTCTATTAAAGATTGACAATGACCTATCGGATCGAGAATAAATGAAGGTGGATGAATGGAAGTAAAGGGCGGGGAATTCATAATAGAATGTACCATTTTCTCAAATCATTAGAAGGTACTAGTGATGTGGGTCTAGAAGGAGTTGAAGTTCCCAAATATATTTTCATCTACTCGATGACATTAGGAGAATATGAAATGACAATACGATACATGAGACCGTCCTTTGAGGGAGTTGCTTTGGACTGATCAATAGGGGTTCAAGAATAGGAATCTATAAAGTTTTACCCACGTTGACAGTTTCACTCTCTTTTGGAGATGGAGAAGACTGGACATTAACAATCTTAGCCTTCTTAAGAGATGGACCCGTTGTAGCCATCTCACCCAATTTCCTTTTGGCGATCATCTTCGACCTAGCGATGGCCTGGATCAAGGATGATGCATTAGACGTAGAAGTTAGGAGAACTGGATCACTTGTGACCAATTTGACCTGAGGAGCAGTTGTTAAAAATTCAATAAGTAAAAGTTATTAAAGTAATCTAAGAAGTAACACAACAGTAAATTGCAAGTACTACGCTTAAGCTTATCAGGATAATCCTGGCAGATTGAAGACATAGGAAAGAAATTCTTAGGATCACTCAAAGACAATAAATGTTAGCTCCGAGAAGTATATTGGACAAGAGGAGGTTGTCCAAGAACCCTCTGACTAGCAGGGATAAGAGAATGTTTTCGAAGATTGGATGGTGTTAATAGTGTAAACTTATTTCTGATGCTACTTGAAGCAGCGATCAACAGCTTTACAGTTCTCTTACCCTCATCATCGAGACCTTTAGTAGTTGGACCTGATAAAGAAATGTAGACTAGCAAAAGAAAATTGAACTAAGATAAAGACTATGATCAACTTATAGGGTACTGATGTTTGGAAAACATTTGGCGAAGAAGAACAACGTCTCTCAGTCTCTAAATTTGTTTACCCCCTCTGAAATTAGTTTTCTAAGTGGGATTAGCTCTGAAAATATGGTTACTTAGTTTGCAGAGTTTGACCGAGAAAACTAAATAGTTGAGAACTTCAGCGTTTGGTGAGGGTATGTCTGATTCCAAGCCATAAGTTCCAAAGATATAAGATAAGTGTAGACATTAGGTGATAACTGGATAGGTGTAATGCTCAGATGGTTCAGAAACTCAGACGAAAAAAATTTGGGAAGGGAAGGAATCCACCATGCCAAATGTGAATGGCAGTATAGGCAAAGCATCCTTCGGGAGGATTTTGAATGGTATCACTATTGCCGAGGGAATGGTTTCTAATCCAGCAATTCCAAAGTCGTTCAATATGGCATTGACTTCATCCCAAGAAGATATTAAAGAACATTTGGAGATAGCTTTAACCTTCTTTGGTGAAGATTCTACCTCTAGAGCTATATCTTTTTTAGGTTTCTTCAAGATCATTTTCACACCCATGATCCTATCAGTTGAAATAATTTCATTAAAAGTAATAATTTGTTCCATTATTAACACCTTTCAAAGATGTCGAAAACCTATCGCAATAATTCAAATATCGACCAAAATATATAATTCCATAACTTTGAAAGAGTGTTAAAGTCTATTTGGCTCATGAAATTCATTGAGCTTCCGATGATGACGAAGTGGTAAATGGAATGAAAACACCAACAAAAGCCCTTCCGCAATGTCGAAAGCCTAAGGAAAATTCTACTATTAAAAGGAATAACTAACCCTATATTATAAGTTTGTAAGTACAAATACTTTAACAACATTCCACAAGAAAGACAAATAAACCTTTCGATGATGTTGGAACCCATGAATTTAGTTACTCAAAAAATATGAATGTTGCCAAAATACTATACTCCCCTTAAGTCAAACGACTTGGATTCAAGTGAATTAAATACAAATAAAAAGGCTTTAGAACGTTTCGATAATGTTTACAAAATGATAGTTATACTCTTATCAACTACAAAGGGTTTAGAGTAAGTCGAAAGGGGTGTAAGGTTTTGTAACATCCCCTATCTAGAGGCCCAAAACTAAGCGCTACAGATGTTGTAGTCATCTATAATATTAGTTTCCAGTAGCTAAATATGGATATGCTAATGGTATTTATAATATCAAAAGCACTTGAATATGAAACAAAACACAGATTTCAAATAAATTTTACTTCATTACATTTAAAACAGATGTTCCATATTCAACTTACATAATCCATAATATGTTCCCAGACACAAATAAAATATAATCATTACAAATTACGCCAAGAGAGGTATATTTCATATACCCCACTGGGAGATCTGAGCCAATGGTCATAATAAGCCTAATACAAACTCATCAAAAATTCATTAAACATAAAACAAGAACTGCAATTCCTAGATAGCTATCCGTTTGCCTCCTACTTGCATCCGGTAGCCTTATTCATCATCCTACTAAACCTGAAAAGACCTTAACCCATCCGCCTATTCAAATTAATTTTGAGCACCCGAGAGTTTAAGGGAAAAACATAAACTTTGAGTTAGACATAAAGCTTGGTATGAATAATTCTATACATTCCGGTTTAGTATGTTAAGTGAGACCACGCTGCTTAGCGGAACAGATTTCCCTCCATGAAAAACCATTTTCCTAAATCAAAACTGAATAAACATTGTAAAGCATCATTATGTAAATATACAAATATCAGGTAATAATGAACTACTTGTTTAAGCACATAAGTTTTGTTTGGATAACTTTTAACCTTTGGCTGACTCGGACCTACCAGACAATATATTCAAAATTAATCTAACACCTGTTAGCCTGGACTATATATTCTTAACTATCTTTTAAATACTTCATTTCTAGGCGGTCTGTCCTTAACTATTTGTTAAATACTTTTCTTCTGGATGGTCTATCCGTAACTTAATCATCTCCTAGGTCTTCCTGATCCTAGTGATTTTTCGAGCTCACCAATAACCCATCTGTATACAAACATATATTCCTTTTGGTGTATAATCATAATTTAAGTCTACCTGTGACAAAGCCTAACACATTGGAATTTTGGACAACAATTTGCTGGGCTATTAGCTAATATATAGGGCGCGACCCCTACTAGTCCCGTCTGATATTCTAATATCTAAGTCATTTTCATTTAAGGATCCCCTCCTAAAATTTTCGTTGAAAACATTTTCAAAATGATTTAAAACCCTTAAATCAGACTTACACGAGGAAGATATAAAACTTTATGCTTTACTCAAAGTTAAATTGCCATGATACACACACACACACACACACTCAAACTTTAGTTCATGAAAACATTAACCATTTGAATGTTCTCCTTTCTAAACCTTTGAAAGTACCTCTTCCAAAACCAAGTGAAAACCTTTTAATTATTTAGATCAATATGCCAAAACCTTACCTTTCGAAATCATTCATAAAACATTTCAAAACCATTGAAAAGCAAACATTTTGAAATCATTGACCTTAAACCTTTCGAAACCATTAAACTCAAACCTTTTGAAGTCATTCGATAAACATACCTTTTGAAATCATTCGATAAGCATACCTTTCGAAGTCATTAAACCTTCTAAAACATAAACCTATCGAAGACTTAATGGTTCAATTTATAACAAGTGGAAAATCTACTTTTAAAACCTTTAGACATCATTGGAAGCAACCTTTCGGCTTTGTCGAAAGCTCTGCTTCAAAAGCTTTAAAAGATAATTTTAAACAATGGGCTTCAACCTTTAAAACAAATCCTTTGGAAGCTAGGGTTATACTTTAATTAGAAAAAAAAGATAAGTCACTTAAGTCGAAAGCTTTCTTTCGAAAGCATAGAGAAGCGGCTGTTTTAAAACAAGTAAACCTTTCGACTTTGTCAGAAGGTTTCAAAACAAAACAATAACAAGGCGGCAGTAACCTTTCAACTTTGTTGAAAGGTTTTAAAAACCTTTATTTAGAATACTTGACCTGGTCGAAAGCATCCAAGTGGAAAGCTCCTTTTGGAAAGCAAGTAGGCGAATGCTTTTGGTTTATAAAACAAACATACCCCAACCTCTTTGGCCATCAACCTTTCGACTAAGAACCCTTCGACCTCGTCCAATTCATTACATACCAAGTAACTTGATACCATATGCGTTGGTTTGACCTTGTCGAAAGCTACGAACCTCTCGACCTTGTCGTAAGGTTTGGGCTAGAAAGTTTGATGCCATGAAAATCTGAAACATGCTAAAAATATGATTTCTTTGTTTTTAACTTAAAAAGGATAACTTTTCAACTAACCTGCCTTTCTTTGTCAAATTCTTATTGGTTAACAAATATTTTTCATAGGAGTGCTGCCCTTATTTTTAGAATTAAATAGTCATTTTATTTTATAAAATGCCGCTTCTCCTTAAATAAATATATACAACATTCAAGTCTCATATCTTAAATAATTTTATATACTCATCAAATAACTTAGAAAAAATCTGGAACAATTCCAGAAAATCTATCTTATTATGTTTTCCAACATGTAAAAATTCCAAACCCAAATAATCATTATTTTAGCCATAAATAATTTGTACCCAATAAATCATTTTCTTTAGAAGAAAATTAATATAAAATCCACTTAAATTCAGAAAATTATGAAAATTGAAACCCATCTCTTAAATATCATTTTCGATCCGTATTTAAATTTTCAAGGTATTTGAATGTCATTTAATAAGGTTTTCATATCAAATATATCATAGAAACTAACATGAACATATATAATTCATAAACAAGCATATATATAATTTTAATCATAAAAAACATGGCATAAAGCAAAATCATTTCAGATCTAATCTAAAAACGAAAACCATAAGAAAATGGGTATAGTAATTTTTCACCTTAGCTTTGAGATTAAAAGGTGTGAGCTTGATCTTGCTTGTGTTGATTATCTTCCTTCTCATGAATCCTAGCTTTAATCTTCCCTTGAGAACAATAATGGTAATCGGCCTTGATATAATTTTAGTTTGAGTGAAAATGAAATGAACGTGAGTCTCATTTCTTAAGTGCTTAGGGTATAAGCCTTTCCTATTTCTCATATTGCCCTTACTCATTCCAAACACATTAGTTCAAATTGTTTTATTTGATTTATAATTAACATGGCACGGCTACTGTTAATTTAATCAAGTCTCAACCCATTAGTCTTCACATTATTTTATTTTATTTTACCCAATTAATTATTTTAAATAATGTTATAAAAATATGGAGTGTTATAGACTCCACACCTTAAATAATTTTGTCCTCGAAATTACTATAAGGCGCACACAAAACAATCAAAGTAAAACATACCATCAAACAAATCAGGGTAAGCCTCTCTAATCCTGCTCTCGGTCTCCTAAGTACAGTCTCTAACATCGTCACTCCACCGAACCTTTGCTAACCTGACTATCTTGTTCCTCAATTTCTTCTCATCTCTAGCCACAATCTGCATCGGCTCTCTAACTATAGTCAAATCCAGCTCTACTACTAAATCCTCTAATAATGTAGATGCTACTACTAAATCCTCTAATAATGTAGATGCTATAGTAGTCTCTGGGTCTCTAACACACTTTCTAAGATGAGAAATAAGGAATACATCATGGACACCTGCCAAACTATTTGGTAACTCTACTTTATAAGCGAGTTTCCCATCCTCTCAACAATACGGAAGAGTCTAACGAATCCGGTGCTAACTTTCCTGACTTCCCAAATCTAATCACGCCCTTCATCGGTGAAACATTAATAAATAAGTAGTCTCCAATAGAGAATTCCAAGTCTTTCCTTCTTTTATTAGCAAAACTTTTTAGCCTAGACTGAGCTTCCTTCATCCTAGCTCGAATCAACACAATCTTCTCTGCAGCTTCTTTCACCAAATTTGGACCAAGAACCAATCTATCCCCGGTCTCTAACCAACATGCGGGAGATTTGCATGGTCTTCCATGCATAGCTTCAAACAGTGCCATCCTAATACTAGTCTGATAACTATTATTATATGAGAACTCGACTAAATGAAGATGGTCCTCCCAAGATCACCAGAAATCCAATACACAAGCTCTTAACAAATCCTCCAATATTTGTTTACTCTTTGCGTTTGCTCATCAGTCCGTGGATGGTAAGTGGTACTCATGTTGAGCTTGGTTCCTAAAGCTTCTTGTTGACTCTTCCAAAACTCACTAATGAACAGAAAATCTCTATCACTACAATACTACTATAAATCTCGTGCAGTCCAACCACATTCATCATAAACAACTTCAACAAAATAGGGGCCATCCTAGTTGAATTTACCGGAATTAAATGGGCATAATTGTTTAGTCTATCCACTATGACCCATATGCTTTAATTTCCTCTACTATACCTTAGCAACCAATCAATTAAATCCATAGAGATAGAATCCCACTTCCACAGTGGAACAAACGGTTGAAGCAATCCACTTGGCTTCTGGTGTTCATCCTTTCCCTGTTGACAACTCAAACACTGCTTAACACATAAACCAATGCCCCACTACATACCTTCCCTGAAGAAACTTCTCTTTATTCTGATACATGTTTGTTCCTCCTGGATGGATAGCGAATGTCGAACGATGGCATTCATCCAAAATTTCTTCCCTCATGTTTCCAACATTTGAAACACACAACCGTCCCTTCTTTCTCAACCAACCTTTCTGGTCAAAAATGAAATCCTTTGAGTCATTACTCTTTGTTCCTTCCCTTAATCTTTTGATCCGTTTAGCCAAAACTGGATCCTCCTCTTGTTTAGAAGCTATCTTCTCAATCATAACTAGTCGAACTTCTAAACAAGACAATACAATACTTCTTCCTTTAGCACCTTCCTTGGATCTAAACTGCACTCTACAAGCTAACAATTCTTCCAAATCTTTCCACTTAGTAATCGTAGCCAATACTGCATTCTGATGTTTCCTGCTAAGTGTATCCGCCACCTTATTTCCTTTTCCGGGTGTGCACTCAATTCTAAAATCATAAGCAGCAATAAACTCCAACCATCTCTGTTGTCTTATGTTTAACTCAATCTAAGAGAACAAGTACTTCAACGACTTATGATCTGTATAACGCTCAAATTGCTCTCCCAACAGATAATGCCTCCATGCCTTTAAAGAAAATATAACAGTAGCTAACTCCAAATCATTGGATATCTAACTTCACATGGTCTCAGCTATCTAGAAGCAAGCAATCACTTTACCTTTGTTCATCAACACAGCTCCCAATCTAGTTCCACATGATCTGTACAAATAACCAAATCTTGATTCCCCTCTGGAACCACTAACGCTGGTGCATGGGTCAACAAGTGCCTCATGCTTTGGAATGCTTCCTCATACTTATCAGTCCTAAAAACTTCACATCTTTTTGCCTAAGCTTAGTCATCGGTGCAGCTATACACGAAAAATCCTTTATAAACCTTCGATAATATCTAGCTAATCCAAGAAAACTCTTTATCTCGGTCACTGTCTCGGGTCTCTTCCAATTATTCACCGCCTCATTCTTAGTCGGATCTACAAACAATCCTTTCTTTGAGACTACATGACAAAGGAACTTCACTTCATTCTTTCAAAAATGACACTTTGAAAATTTAGCCTTCAACTGATGCTCCCTTAATGTCTCAAGCATAACTATAAGATGAACTTTATGCTCTTTCTCATCCTTAGAGTATATCAGAATATCTTCTATGAAGAACAGCCCAAATATATCCAAGTGCTCTCTGAAAATTGGATTTATCCACAAAGAATTTCGGGACATTAGTAAGTCCGAACGGCATAACTAACCATTCATACGATCCATACCTCATCCTAAACGTCGTCAAAGGAATACTATCCTCCTCCACTCTAAGTTAATGAAATCTCGTCGCTAAATCCAACTGAGAGAATACCTTGGCTCCACTTAACTGATTGAAAAAATTGTCAATTCTCGGCAATGGATACTGGTTCTTTATCGTCTTTTCATTCAACTTACGACAACTGATACATCGCCTTAATGATCCGTCTGGCTTCTTAGCAAACACTGCAGCAGCTCCCTATGGTGAACTACTTGGTCGAATAAAACTCTTACCTTCCAAATTCACCAACTGCACCTTTAACTCTCTCATCTCAGTGGGTGTCATCCTGCTTGGCGGCCTACTCACCAGTTCTGCTCCAAGCACCAAATCAATCTGAAACTCAATGGCTCGTTTCGGTGGTAATCCAATTACCGGCTCAAACATATCAGAAAACTCTCTAACCACAAAGACTTGATGCAACTCATCCTCCCACACCATGATACCTAGTAAAGCATTTACTTCGCAACTAGGGTTCTCTATGGTATAAATTATCCGATCACTATGATCCGGGTGACTAAGTGATATTTTCCTATCGTGGCAAAGTATCCTAGCATAATATATACTTAACCAATCCATCCCTAGGATAATTCCAAATCCCCCAAAATCGAACACATGAAAACAGCAATTAAAGGGATGACCTAGCAAATCAAACTCTAAATGGTCACAACTGGTCCCAGGTGTTGCATACCCTCCTATCGAATTTGCAACCCTTAAGGAAGTAACTAAATATGAGGGTTCTAGTTTAAGCTTATCTACCAAACATCGAGAAATAAAAGAATGTGATGCACTAGTGTCAAATAGAATGCTAACAGACATACTGTGAAACTATGGCGAGCCTCCCAGAACAGCCTTCCCTTTCTCCGACACAATTGATGTTGTGGGCTCTAATGCATAGACTTGCCCCTTTCTATCTCTAGCAGGCTCCTTGCATTGGTTCTTATAATGGTCGATCTGATCACAATTAAAGCATCGGATGTTCTTTTTCCCTATCACCTCCTTTCCTTTCTCTTTTCTTTTTCCTGTCCAACACTCATTAGCATAGTGTCCGTTCTTATCACATTTATAACAAACCGCTTAAGCCTTTCCCTTCTTCTGTGCTCTTCCCTTCTGAGCATTCTTCTACTGGAAAAACTTTCTTTTCTAGCCTTGTCCCACCTGAGCCTCATTCATTTTCTTTCTCAAACAAGCTAACGCCTCTTTTTGTCTCAACGCCATTTTCACCACTACATCACTTGGATATCTTAAGTGCGGCAAGGTAGCACTTATCAACTCCGGCCTCAAGCCACTTATAAATTTCTCATTCCTCCTGGTCACCATATCAACCAAAGCATATCCGTACCGGGCCAACTCTTCAAATTTTCTTGCATATTCTAGAACAGACACCACTCCTTGCTCCAGTTCAATGAAATTCCTACCCAATGCCGACTACGCCATCACCGACATAAACGTTTCTTAAAACCTCCTTCTAAACTCTGTCCAAGTCATGGTTTCCTCGTCAATACTTACTGCAATAGTATTCCATCAAACTAAAGCAGCTCCTTGAAGCTGTCTTGAAGCAAATCTCCTCTTCTGCTTGTCATTCAATCCTAGGTCAGCAAAAATCCTCTCGCAATGCAATAGTCGGTTTTCAACCTCAATCGCATCTTCAGTTCCAATAAACGGCTTCCTTTCAATCCTAATATAGTTTCTGCTCAAGTTATCATACTGGTTGATCACCAGAGCTTCCCGTACTCCACCTCTATCAGAATTTCCTCCGACAACTCCAACTGCAATTCCAGCTTGCATCATGTTTACAAAGAACTGTTACATGGCTTCCATGTCCATTTGGGGAACCCCAGCATCAATAACTTCAGCTTGAGCCTAATCGGGACCTCTTCAAGCATTTCGTTGGGCATTTCCATTGGAAGTGCTATCTCCTCCAAGACTAACTCTACCTCTTCTTCCTTCCATATTTGTATTCATACCTCGTGCGATACAGATGAATAACCTAACTAAGATAGGAATCTAGAGATATATCGTATACTTATATATAGCAAATACAAGTACGTTACTATAGCGTTATCCCATACCCCGATCTTAAATCTAATTACTAAGGGCTATGTTTTCAAAAACCATTTTTAGTTTAAGTATTTCATAAACCATGCTCTGATGCCAAGATGTAACATCCCTTATCTAGAGGTCCAAAACTAAGCGCTACAGATGCTACAGTCATCTATAGTATTAGTTTTCGGTGATTAAATATAACTATGTTATTGGTATCTATAATATCAGAAGCACTTGAATGTGAAACAAAACACGGATTTCAAACAACTTTTACTTCATTGCATTTAAAATAGATGTTTCATATTCAACTTACATAATCCCAAATATGTTCCTAGGCACAGATAAAATATAATTATTACAAATTATGCCAAGATCGGTATATGAAGATACCCCCTTGGATGATCAGAGTCATATGGTTATAATAGACCTAATAAAAACACAGTGGAAATTCATTAAAACATGAAATAAGAACTGCAATTCCTAAATAATTATCCGTTTGGCTCCTGTATGGTTCCGGTAGCCTTATTCGTCATCCTACTAAACCTGAAAAGACGTTAACCCCTCAGCCTACTCAAATTAATTTTGAGCACCTGAGAGTTTAAGGGGAAAACATAACTTCGAGTCAGACATAAAGCCTGGTATTATTCATACTACGCATCCCGGTTTAGTATGTTAAGTGAGACCACACCGCTTAGCGGAACGGTTTTCCCCTCACTAACATCCTTTTAAGACATATCTTTGCAAAACCTTTTTCCTGCAATCAAAACTGATCAAACACTGTAAAGCATCATTATGTAAACATACATAAATATCAGATAATAATGAACTATCAGTTCAAGCACATAAGCTTTGTTTGGATAACTTTTAACTTTGGCCTTACTCGGGCCTACTAGACAATATAATCAAAATTATTATAACACCTATTGGCTATTCTCCTTCTGGACTATCTATCCTTAACTACCTGTTAAATACTTTGCTTCTGGATGATCTGTCCTTAAATATCTGTTAAATACTTCGCTTTTGGACGGTCTATCCATAACTTAATCATTTCTCGGGTCTTCCTGATCATAATAGTTTTCGAGCTCACCAACAACCCATCTGTATACAAATATATATTCCTTTCAGTATGTAATCATAATTTTAGTCTACCTGTGACAAAGCCCTACACACTGGAATTTTGGAAAACAACTAATTGGGGCTATTAGCTAATGTATAGACGTGACCCCATAATAGTCTTATCCGGTATTCTACTATTTGAGTCATTTTCATTTAAGGATCCCCTCCATAATTTT
Source organism: Allium cepa (assembly GCA_030765085.1). Classification (NCBI taxonomy): domain Eukaryota; kingdom Viridiplantae; phylum Streptophyta; class Magnoliopsida; order Asparagales; family Amaryllidaceae; genus Allium; species Allium cepa. The sequence goes on from CM060941.1 coordinate 519,670,421, forward strand.
CCATGAAAACATGTTCAAAATGATGTAAAACCCTTAAATCAAACATACACAAAGAAGATACAAATCTTTATACTTTACTTAAAGTTAAATTGCCATGATATATATATTTTTTACTCAAACTTTAGTTGATGAAAACAATTAACCATTTGAAAGTTCTCCTTTCTAAACCTTTGAAAGTACCTCTTCCCAAAACCAAGTGAAAATCTTTTAATTATATGAGCCTATATGCCAAAACCTTACTTTTGGAAACCATTCATCAAACCTTTCGAAATCATTCATCAACCCTCTTAAAACCATTGAAAAGCAAACCTTTCGAAATCATTGACCTTAAAACTTTCAAAAACATTAAACTCAAACCTTTCAAAGTCATTCGATAAATAAACCTTTCAAAATCATTCAATAAGCATACCTTTTGAAGGCATTAAACCTTTTGAAACATAAACCTTTCGAAGACTTATTGGGTTTAATTTATAACAAGTGGAAATCTACTTTTAAAACCTTTCAACTTCATTGGAAGCAACCTTTTCACTTTGTCGAAAGCTCTGCTTCGAAAGCTTTAAAACTAAATTTTAAACAATAGGCTTTAGCCTTTGAAACAACTCCTTCAGAAACTAGGGTTATACTTCAATTGGAAAAAAAAAGGATATGTTACCTAAGTCGAAATCTTTCTTTTGAAAGCATGGAGCAGCGATTGTTTTAAGATAAGTAAACCTTTCGACTTTGTCGGAAGTTTCAAAACAAACTATAACAAGACTGCAGTAACCTTTCAACTTTGTCAAAAGGTTTAAAAACCTTTATTTAAGATACTTGACCTGTTCGAAAGCAACCAAGTCGAAAGCTCCTTTTCGAAAGCAGACAGGAGAAAGCTTTTGGTTTATAAAACATACCCCAACCTCTTTGGACATCAACCTTTCGACTAAGAACCCTTCGATCTTGTCCAATTCATTGCGTACCAAGTAATTTGATACCATATGGATTGGTTTGACCTTTTCGAAAGCTATGAACCTCTCGACCTTATAGAAAGGTCTGGGTCGGAAGGTTTACAGCCGTAAAAGGCTGAAACATACTAAAAGCATGATTTCTTTGTTTTTAACTTAAAAAGGATTACTTTTCAACTAAGCTGCCTTTGTTTGTAAAATTCTCATTGGTTTGTAAATATTATTAAGAAATGTGCTGCAATTACTTTAGAATTAAATAATCATTTTATTTTATACAATTCCCCTTCTCCTTAATTAAATATATAAAATATTTAAGTCCGATACCTTAAATAATTTTATATATTCATCAAATCACTTAGAAGAAATCTAGAAAAATTCTAGAAAGTTTATTTTACTATCTTTTCCAACATATAAAAATTCCAAACCCAAATAATCAATATTTTAGCCGTAAATAATTTATAACCCAATAAATCATTTTTTCACTAGAAAATTAATATAAAATCCACTTAAATTTAGAAAGTTATAAAAATTGAAACACATCTCTAAAATATCTTTTTTGATCCGTATTTAAATTTTCAAGGTGTTTGGATGTCATTCAATAGGGTTTTCATGTCAAACTTATCATAAAAACTAACATGAACATTTATAATTCATCAACAAGCATATGTATAACTTTAATCATCAAAAACATGGCACAAGCTTGCAAAATCATTTCGGGTCCAATCTAAAAACCGAAAACCAAAAGAATACGGGATGCTGTAATTATTCACCTTAGCTTTGAGACTAAGAGATATGATGTTGATTATGTTGATTATCTTCCTTCTCTTGAATCCTAGTTTAATATTTCCTTGAGAGCAATAATGGTGGCCGCCCTTGTTATAATTTTAGTTTGAGTGAAAATGAAATAAACATGAGTTTCATTTCCTAAGGGTTTAGGGTATAAGCCTTTCCTATTTCCTATATTTCCCTTATTCATTCCTAACACATTAGTTCAAATTGTTTTATTTGATTTGTATTTAACATGGCGCGGCTACCTTTAATTTAATCAAGTCCCAACCCATTAATCTTCACATTATTTTACTTAATTTACCCAAATAATTATTCTAAATTACGTTATGAAAATATGGGTTATTACAGATTTCGAGAGCATACAAACAACTAAACTTGTTATGGGAGGTTTCGATCATGTCGAAAGGCGTGATCCGGTTTTCAACTTAAACAAAATATACCATTGTTAATCCAATTTATGATAAGAAGTGTAAATTTCTAACTTTCAACAACTTCTAGAATAAATTAAAATTGATCCTAAATCCCATGATAGGTTAAATCCCTTTTTTGTATACATAGGTTTCGAATCCTATAAAATAAAAATGAGGCCTTCGAAAGTGTATATTATGTGACCATTAAATGAAATACATTAAGACAACTTGTTCAAAAGGTGTTGGAATATAATGAAACATATTTCAGTTTTTGAAGAAGTCCACCTTATGTTAACCAAATCAATGCCTTCGAAAGGTTCAACTAAAAGATAAATACTGGACTTCCTTTCGACCCCTTTAAAAGAGGTCGAAGACGCAAAGCAGAGTTAGCCGCCTCAACCCCTTTCTAAAGGTTTGGAAAGTCAAATTACAATATTCAGTTGTGATTCATACGACTTAATCTTCTCTGTGAAGCAACTGGAAAAAATTTCGTTTCCTAATTTAATTTTCAATCTAATACTTCAAGATGCCAACGATCAAATTGAGTCGAGCAAGAATTTACACTCAATGACAACCAAACCCCAAATTCAAGCTCGAAACATTAAAAAAGTTTGATTTAAGTGTAATAGAGTTTGAGCTTGGGTCCATATGCACCAAAAACGAACAATCTCCAAATTAGATAAATTTGAATTCCAACGCAAAATTAATACCACAAGATCGAATGGAAAAAATGTATAATTGAATCTAAGGATAATTTCATGTAAACAAAAAAATTGAATCGTCTTTACGAAATTAGAACAAAAATACGAGTTCAAGCCTAAAGAATTTGAAATCAAATTCAAGCATGGTAAATCAGTTTTGAGGATAAAACAACAGACACGTCCTTGAATTCGAACTCGTGTTGAATGAAAATAGGAATTTAAAAGGAACTTGAAATATTTGATTTTTACTGTAAGCGTTTAATGGCAGGTAAAGAAAAGAGGAGAAGAAAGCACAATTTATAAAGGTAGCAAATGCACGGAAAGCTATCCGATCAACTTTAAAACAATGGCTAAGATCTACCCGAGAATATCAAATGGTGGGAAATTTTACGGGTTTCGATGTAGTTGACTTGGAATGTCAAGAGCATCGCTTTTCGCTGTAGGGGGAGGCATGTGTTACCATCAGTATTCACTTCAACCTTGTCGAAACCATGGAGAATATAAAAGAGGAGTTCACAGGGAGTGATAGTGAAAACAAGACCTTTCGAAGGAGTCAAAGGGATGCATATGCAAAAGTTGAATGTTCTATGAGCTTTTGAAGAGGTCGAAAGGTTTCAAAGGCACCCATTCGCTTCCATGTTTCCTTTCAAAACAATAGCTTCCACATGCATAATGACGTCCTGAATGAGTTAATGGACACCTTTTGAAGGCAATAGATTGCAAGTTTTCGCATACGCGCCAAACCTTTTGAAACACCCTGTTTATCCTTCATTCACATCCCATAGAAGAATACTTGGAAAAAGCTACCCCTTCGATAGCAAAGTCAGCCTTTCAGACCAGTTGAGACAATTCATGGTTGCAAAGTAAAGCTCATTTAAGTTCAATACTCAAGAAAATGGGAGTTCCGCATCAGTCAACACGTATGCATTTGAAAGCTACCTTTCGCACTAACATTTTATGTTATGTTCCGTCACCTTTAAATACATAGGAATACACCTATCGATAGCTTCAAAAGCTTACATCTTTCTTATTGGAACAGCATAGCAACACAAAGTGGAGAGCGCACCAACCACTTTCGCCGAAGTCAAAAGCAATCAAGTTCTATTTTGAAGAAAAGAAGAAGGGCGCCTAAAGTTTAGCGGCAACGAGAGATCTTCAAGGTACATCTTTCAACTAGGTCGAAAGGTCTTGTTCGAAAAGGTTCAACCAGCGCCTATAAATAAGACCCCAAGAGTCTTGTTTAGGTGATCCAATTTCATGGACATCATTCTTGTACTTTCTTGAATTTTGCAAACCCTAATTCTAAAATTAGATTGGGGATTTGACTACTTTGTGTTACTAAAGCTACTAGCAATAAAGGAAAATATTAACTACTTTGAATGTTACTGATTTAATGTTTCTATATGGTTATGATTATGTTTTACTTATGCCAATATGATCAAAAGGCTATCTTCTAAGGAAGACGAAACCTAATAATTCAACCAATATCCTTAGATCATTAGACCTTAATCTAGAGTTACCTTGACCACTTCGAAAGGGGGGTTTCGATAGGATCCCAAACCAAATCAACTAGTTCGAAAGGTATATCCAAAGAGGGATTCAAGTGTTTCAACCGTGTCGAATGGTATTAAAAAGGGGTTTCGACTGCCACTACCTATTCGAAAAGTGACCGTAAAGGAATCGAAAGGCCTTACCTCTCTCCATATGTTCGAAAGGTAGTTTCGACTGGATTACTTACGGGTGTTGACAAGTTTTCTTGTTAACAACATCAATACACTAAGCATATATAATTATAGAATCCGTAGAAAATGTATTTTACGGATCGCAACTGCGAATGTTTTCATAACCATGAGTTTTGAATCAAATATACAAATACATTTCCTTAAATTGTTCCTAGTCAAAATATATCGAGAAATGGATATTAATACATCCATTGAGACTAGTGTACGCAATGCCAAATATATGGTGGATGGTGAACTGATCATGACCATTGGAGACATCAAGGGATTACATACTTGTGGTTGTTTGGAAAAATCACAGAACGACTCTAGGAGTGTCTTTTATAAGTTATTACAACTAAGTCTAAATAGAAGATTTTATGTAACAACGTGTAGTAGTCTTTGGACATGAGAGTACTATTGAACTTAAATAGTCAAGTTGTACTTTGATTATGGTCAATCACATAATATCGTGATCATGATACGACCATAGTTGGGCACATGTTGGACTACTTGAAGTAAACACTAACCAAGAGAGGATTTTTAGTTCCCCGCCTTTGTACCAATATTACAAAATAGTATTACTAAAAAATAATAGAATATTCTCTAAGGCTGACACTGATATGTATTCTTAACTCATTGAAATTTCCAAACATACATACTTAGTATCAATATAATGCAATAAACATGTGGGTTTACCAGGATCGAACAATATACAACATAAGCAAATGAACACAGATTCACGGATCCCATCAGAGAAATGTAATATATCTAAAATATATACATATACAACAAAGTCTATAAAAATGGAATTTTCGATTCACATCGATAATATACATTGTCACAAACACAACATGCAACTCATAGCCATATCATCAAAAAAAATACAAGGAGACATTCAATGGAAAATATAATAGTCACCAACTCAAAACATGATATAATGTGTGTGTGTGTGCGCGCGCGCATGTGCGCGCTGTCTTTTTTAATGCCCAATATCCAAAATGGATAATGTTCCTGTATCTAAAAATGTCTCAGACTGACCCGGGTATTATATAAATAATAAACAGAACAAACTCTATCTAAATCCAAGGTGTGTAACAGTAAGCATGGTAAAGACAAAATACGAATGGGACACAACGTAACATCCATCTTAACATCGTAATAATATACCATGCCTCACATCTCATATTCACACATGGAATACATATAAGCAAGTAAGGAATAAGACATCTATAAATTGGGTGATAAAAATCAAACTCATCAAAATCTCAAAATGTCATGAACAAGCAAACAACATGTCCACAAAAGCCACGAATAAAGGAATGAATCACGAATCATACCAAATATAAGAATTAATAGCCAAAAAATATATATATCTTAACTTATAGTCCTAATGGAAGTGAATACTTTCGACTACTAGCCTAAAAGATAGACAAAGAGAAACATAATTCCACGTAAACAATCAAAGTATCAATAACAAGACTTACAAATCTCAACTTACAGCCTTAATGGAAGTAATAACTTTCGACTGTTAATCCTTAGAAGATATCAAGAAATATGGAACCCAAATAAAACATTAGTCATACAAAATACAAAAATCAATATCCAAGAATCCTATCTCGACTTACAATCCTGATAGAAATAAAGACTTTCGACTTTAGTCCTCGGAGATAGTCAAAACATCAACCCAAATAAAATAGAATTCACAAAAAAGTATCGAACACGGTATCCAAATAATTATCTTGACCTATAGTCCTAATGGAAGTGATAACTTTCGACTGTTTGGCCCTCGCACAATAAATATCAGAATCAATCAAATAGTTAATGTACCAAAACCATTTGTCTTGACCCACAGTCCTTAAAGAAGCAAAACTCTCGATTAAATGGTCCTAGGAGATAGAAACAACAAATCATATAAAAAAGACCTCTCAGCTATAGGCTTTTATAAGAGAATGACAGACAAGTACACAGCAAGTCTCCAATGTCATAGATAGACAACATGAAGCTGTTTTAGGTTAGACTATCTCAAATGACAGATGAGCATGCATTCCATCTCTAATGTCAAATGATCATTGTCTCTAATGGGATGATAATATTAGATGTCTCATAGAGAATGGATCCAACTAAGTCATGCAGATGGAAGACCGACGTACCACAACACTACTCTAAGAAACGCTAATGACTGCGATCTGTTTCCTAAAATCCTTTAGTTACTCTCAGAATCACAATACCAATATCCATATGCATGTCACAAACATGCCGCCAGGCTATGCAGAGCATTGGTCAAGCTTCCTACATGCCTTTGGTAATAGATTGTAGACCCTTATGTAATGTCGGGGCAATGGCTCTAATGAGATTAATAACCCTCATCCTACAAACATAAAAAAGTGACATCACGGATCTACGGTGCAACCTCATAATCAAGGCCATAGGGATGGATACTATCCTATTCGACAAGTACTAATCACGCGCTATCCAAAATGGCATGAATGTTATGACATAGATTCCTAAAATATACTCTCGACTAGATAAGTTCTAATGAGAGTAATAACTAGTAATCTTGGCTCTAGCAGTCTCAGTGGGAGTGACTATAACCATTCTCGACTATATGGGTCCTAATGAGAGCATCTCAACATAATAAATCCTCGATGACTAGCCCTATGAGTAAATAATGATACTCAACTTATTAGTACTTAAAGGGTGCAACGAATACTCTCTACTAGATGAGTCCTAATGAGAGTTAAGTACTCTCGACACCACGCATCTAAATGAGAGCATCGCACCATAATAATTCCTCGACTCCTAGCCCTAAGATTAAATCATAATATAACTCAACTAGTTAGTCCTAACAGGATATATCTATAAATTCCAGCATAAGTCCTATTTGTAGCCCTTAAAGAGTAATAGAAATCTCGACTACTAGAGTTCTAAGGAGTCATTTCTAGACGATATCTCAAATTCCTAACCCATCCTAGAATATAATTGATGTCTAGTCACCAATAGTAATCGAATAAGTATTACTTGAGCATCCTTTACTAAGCAGTATTACTCGAACGATTAATAGTAGTAGTAAACTACACTCACTAAAACATCAATTATTCAATAATATGAGCCAACAGAATAGCAACAAAAATATTCTAAGTGTCTCATACCACCTGGTATTACTAATTTGTTTATTCAATATCCTCATTATATAGAACTAAAACAAAATAGAAATCAAATATTCCGTATGACGAGTCAGGAGAGTAATCAGAAAAGTATTTACAAACGTCCCATACCACGACCCGAATTTTGATCACTTTAATTAAGGATATTTAAATTATTTTAAATATTCAAACATAGATTATTTTCATAAATAATCAAGTTTTAAGTGATAAATAGTAGTGATGAACTTATTTTGCAAAAATGTTCACAAAATATTTGCTTTGGAAAAATACCGATAAAATGGCCAAAAATTGTTTTATTAAACAACTCTATAATCATAAAACATTGTGCACAGAGCTGAATACATACACTTATTTTAATAATTGAACAAGAATATGAAGTAAAATTAATTATTTTATTTTGGGAAATAAAATGTGTTGACATCATTGGTGATGCTCCTATACTTATGAATTTAAATTGAGATTTAAAGATTTAATCATTATTATAATTATTCAAATAATTATTTTAAATGATGATAATTCATTCTAAATAGTTATAAAGTGATAATAAATCACTTATAATAGTTTTATGAAAACATATAGATTTGATTTGAAAATATAAAGAAAAATCGACATCGCTTTATCAGTATAATATCAATTATTGTAAACAGTTGTTAATGTTGACTTATATAGTTCTATAATTCAAATGTGATCATTTTGATTAATTAATAATGAGTAGAAATTTGTTTTCAAATTTTTTTTACAAATATATGTGTATTTATTTATAAGCAAAAACGTAACCAATAATCGATTTTTCGATTTTCAACGGTTTAACAAACAAAAGTCATTCAATGGTTGTTGCAACCTTATTTACATGTCATGCACACACTTTAACTTATACATAAACACTTTAACTTACACTTAAACATGTATACATACACAACATACACACAAATATGTAAATAAAATAAATATCTAAGATATTTCTTAACTTCTTAAGCCTTAAGCAAGCTTAAAGTCAACCAAGGACACACAAGTACACACACGTGGACAAGTACATGGATGCACCCATGTAGAGGTCATTTTGGCTGAACCTAGGGATGAGACGAGGTATGTGGGCAAGGGAAAAAGGGTAATTTCCCTTTAGGATATTTGTTCCAAAGTTTTTCTTGTAAATACATATCCATCCTTTATAATTTTCTACCCCCTTCTTCATCTTCTTCCTCCTTCTTCAAGCTACTTTAATGGCATTAATACTTAGCAAAATATATACATTTGGTATCATAACATTTGGTATCATAACATTGGTTGAGTAACTCATTAAATATAGGTAAGCGATACCCTAGAATGAGTTGAGCGTAATATATATAAGCGCATATTTGTTAAGAATACATACAAACGATTTTGGTTTTATAAAGAAAATATGTATATATACATTTGGTAAATTTTAGTTAGGTATAATGATTAAAATTTTATAAAAAAAGAATTTTGGAAAAGATAGCAATAAAATTTGGAAAACATTTTGGCAAAATTTTCAAATGATTTTTTTTGGAGGATAACCATTTTGTCATACAAAGAATTTTAAGTAGGGAAAGTTATCTTTAAAAGTGGATTGAACAAAGACCTCGGTTTATTTTATAAGTATTGGTCAAACATTGGTTTGAGGAAAGTAATACCAAGTAATTAGCAAACCTTCTACTTAAAATAGGATATGCCTAAGTTAATGAGATATTAATAGCTAAACGTTAGAATAAGTTGGATCAAATAAATTGCTTAGAACCTATATCTAAGGGGATGTTGTTTACAATGTAGAAACCATATGGAGGAAAGTACTCTAAAGGTGTGACCTCAAGGGAAAATTGGGGTGAGAAGGACAACTCCATTATTCTCTCTAGCAATGAGGAAGAACAACCATATCCACCTAGCAGTGGTTGGCCCGCGATTGAGGGAGAGCATGCCCCATACACTTGAAGAAATGAAGACGGGTATCCCACGACCCCAGAGATGATTGTAATTTCTAATGGTGACGAACCCGTGCAAGTCTCGAAAAGAATATGGATTGCGGATCCTGCTATGTCCACACTAGACCCCATAGTAGAATCTGAACCCATGGAAGAAGAATCAGAACCCATGAAAGAAGAATCAGAACACATGGAGGAAGAATCAGAACCTGTGGATGACCCAAATGTTGTAATATCTAGCGAATGCTGCAATATGATATGGGACTTAGAGGGGGAGCATGTTATTGGGCAAGAAGAATCATCCAGTTCCTACATTAACTAGGATGAGATGAATGATAATGATGAAGAACTATCGAAAGAGGAAGAAGAAGTTGAAGTGTTCGAGAACCCTTGGGAAGCTGGTATGCAAGGCCTGGAAGAAATAGAAGAGAGATAGGTATTCCCAAAAGCAACAGTTGGTATGGGACATGTTCCATGGAACCAACCATGGCTACACAATGTTGAGGATGAGATGCAACCGAATGAAGATGGCAATGAGACTGATGATGAACTGGAAAGCGATGAAGAAGGAATTGAGGAAATTTTAGTAGATTTTGGAAACATGGGTACATCACTAGCTTTAGATTCAGAGGAACGAAGGAGATGTTGAGTATGGTGATAAAGGGTAGTTATATTTATCTAATTAATATATATATATAGTAGTGTGTGCGGTTGGGTGGAATGTTGTTATAATTTGTATTTTATACCCTATGTATCAGTGTTAGGAGGTCTTGACCTAAGTCTAAGTCGGAATGTTGAATGTAAAATTATAAAGATATATAATATAACTATGATATTTTGTTTCAACTTCGTATTTACATTAATCTTTTAAATTAATGAAAATTCTTGAGGAAACAAGTAAGAAAATTGAAATGAAGGATTTTCTTTTATAAGAGGAAATGGTATTATGAAATGTTTAAAAAAAACTTGAAACGAAATCTTTTAATAAATATTCTTGAGAAAATCAAAGATAAAAGGAATTACAGTATATGTATTAAAGAAATATTAAGTTTTGACTAAATAAGGAAATTTATGGTAATTTATCAATTTAGTGAATTATTTTGAAAATGAGTTTTTCAAAAACCATTAACAGATGTTTAGAGATGTGCTATAATAAAAAGGTATTTATCTTTTGAAAGAAATGTTTTCTTTAAGTAGAAATATTTGGAAATGATATTGCAAAATGGTTATGTATAAAAAAGTATATTTATAAAAGAATAAATAAAAGATGAATGTTTTATGAAATGTTTTCATAAAAAAGTTTGAAAGATTATTAATTTCATACGAAGTACGTAGATTATTTCGTCGCAGAATTTGATCTAAGATTCGACTACAAAGCTTTGAAGTGTTTACACTGGTACAGAAAGAATTTATCATTCAATTTTTGAAGGCAAACATTAATGAGGGTTTGTGGTTGGATACTAAAGTTTTCTATCATAGCTGAGAGCTATGCAAGGAAAACTAAAGTTTTGATCAGAAAGCCCGGTCAGAGTAAGTATTAAAAGATCGAAGGATCAATACTAGTTTGGAAGAAAATTTATGAATTCGAATAGAAGATCGAATTGGATATTGTGTATGGATTATCAGTTTACATCGTAAGAGTGTAGGTTTAATAATAAATATTTTTGGGCAAATCCTTTGGGTTTTTGTTTTGGGTAGTTTCGGAGACGAAATTCTTTTAAGGGGACAGTATGTAACGACCCGAATTTTGATCGCTTTAAAAGATATTTAAATTATTTTAAATATCCAATCATAGATTATTTTTCATAAATAATCAAGTTTTAAGTGATAAATAATAATAATGAACTTATTTTGGAAAAATGTTCACAAAAATATTTCCGTTGGAAAAATACCAATAAAATGGTCGAAAACCGTTTTATCGATAAACAGTTCTATAATCGTTATACATCGCCCACGGAGTTGGATACATACACCTATTTCTATAATTAAACAAGAATATGAAATAAAATTAATTATTTTATTTTTGGGAAAATAAAATGTGTTTATGACATCATAAGTGATGTTCTTATATTTAAACATTGATTTATGTGTTTAAATTGAGATTTAATGATCTAATCATTTTTTTAATTATTCAAATATTTGTTTTAATGATGATAATTTATTTTAAGTAGTTATAAATTGATAATAAATCATTTGTAATAGTTCATCAAAAATTATATTTGATTGAAAATATAAGGAAAAATCGATATCGCTTTATCGGTATAATATCAATTATTGTAAATAATTGTTAATATTGATTTATATAGTTTTATAATTCAAATTTTCTCATTTTAATTAATTAATGATGGTTAAAAATTTATGTTTAAATTTTGTTAACAAATGCATGTATATTTATTTATAAGCGAAAACGTGGCTGGAAATCGGTTTCTGATTTTCAATAGTTTAACTAACAAAAGTCATTCAAAGGTTGTTGCAACCTTATTTATATGCCATTCACACATATATAACATACATATAAACACTTTAACTTACACATAAACATATATATATACACACACACACGCACACACATATATATATAAAAGAAATATCTATGATATTTCTTAACTTCTTAAGCCTTAGGCAAACTCAAAGTCAACCAAGGACACACAAGTTCACACACACATGGACAAGCACATGGGTGCACCCATGTAGACTCATTTTGGACAAACCTAGGGAGAAGAGGAGGGGTGTGGGAAAGGGGGAAAAGGGTAATTTCCCTTTAGGATATTTGTTCCAAAGTTTTTCCTATAAACACCTAACTATTCCTTCATAATTTTCTACCCTCTTCTTCATCTTTTTCCTCCTTCAAGCTATTCTAATGGCATCGATACTTAGCAAAGTATTTGGAAAAAGAAGATTAAAATTATATTATATATATAGAGAGAGAGAGAGACACACATTTGTTTGTGTGTGTTAGTAAAGCCACCTCAAAACTATCATCAAACTCCTCGCCTACCCCTCAAATAACCACGGCCACCACTCCCCAAGGCCTTGGCTGAGCCTTCTTCCTCCCGTTACCTAGGCCATGAACACCCTAGGGTGGGCTGAGCCTATTCAAGGTCAAGGAGTTCGATGCCGTAGAGTTTTAGGCAACCGTAGCGAAATTATTGCGAATTTTCCTAATGTTAATATCCAATGAAGGTGAGAAACTCCTAAACTATAGTTATATATATATATGTATATATATATATATTATTGGATGATATATATATTAGGATATGATTGTTAATGATGGTTATTTATCTTGTTTGAATATGATAATATGGATGTTTAATATGGTTGTTGAATATATATATATATATATATATATAAGTCACGTTAATACACGTCAATAAGCAACAAAAGAAATCACTTTCCTTTATTGAACGAAATGGTGTATATGGAACGTCTAAACATATTTAAAATGGTTTAGTATGGTTTAGAAATATTTTATAAACATTTTAAAATCTTTTGGCAAAGTTTAAATGAATATTGAAAATTGAGTCAAAAATAGGCATGTCGCATAACGGTAGCTCGCGATTTCATGCCATAAAAGTCAAAGAGATATATAGAATGGAATATAACTCATAATTCTTCAAGGTAAAAAATTTCCAAACTATTATATACATAGATTTCAAATAAATAAAGAAAATCAAGATTTCGATATGCAAATTTTGAAATACGAAAAAAACAAGTTTCCGAAATAATCGCGTTTTTGCATTTCGAAATCCACAAAGGATTTCTTTAAAAATGATATTTTAAAATTGTTCAAAAATATGAAATATTTCTAAAAATATTTTAAACTATTTTAAAAGTGTTTCGAGTTATAAAAATGAATTTTCAAATGATAAAAAAGTTGTTTTGATCAATACAGCTGAAAACGCAACATTAGCAGAACTTTTCGCAGCACTTTTCTATAACTTTGAAATATAGTTCTAAATGCGACAATTCTTTTCCAAATCTTTTGTAAATATTTTTAATGAATAATAAAGTATTTTAAAGGTGATTTGAAGGGTTTATAAATTACTTCAAAGTGGTTAAATAAATAATTAAAAGTTAATCAAGTATGTTAAATGATTTTGAGTCGATCAAATAACTTGACCACCTTACGGGTGAAAGAGAAATAGTATCTAGACTTGAGTTTGGAAAACTAGTTTCTTGCTTTCCTGGCTATCCGGACTAGCCCAACGTAGGGGATGGTAAATTTGATTTACGCGGATCAAAATTTCTCAAAGTATAAAAGATATACTTTTCCAAATATAGATACCTTAGATTATATGGAGACAATCTTCATATACTTGGTGTTAAATTCCGAAGAGCGAATTCATACTACTCGTGGAATTTAAAAGGTGATTTCATCATTATTCTACCCATAGTACTTGTCAATATATGCATTAATATCAAGTAGAATTATATGATTTCTATAGATTATGCTCGCTTAATATTTACCGTTTTTGGATTAACACCTTAGATAACTTGGTTTCAACTCAATCAAAATTTAAATTTTGAATTATGAAATCTTTGTTACGATTTAAATAATCTATTTTCCCAAGAGAGGTTTAATGATTCCATATATATCGAAAAGAATGTTTTTAAAGATATATATCACTAGAAGGTATTTTGATAAAAAGAAATTAATCAATCAAAGAATAATTCTCTATTTACCTAACATATGTTTATTGATGATCAGTCTGAAGGAACCGAGGTCGCATTTGGATAATTCTTATCCGAAAACCACTTCGAACCAATTTACGGATTCGAAGTGAAGAAATGGAAGGTTGAAAGTGAAGACATGGAAATGATTCAAAAGATGGAATGTAGGGCTGCTTGTCACTGTCCCAGTGATAAACAACGAAGCTGAGTACGAGGCTCTAATTGCTCGACTTAGACTTGCAAGGAAACTAGGAATAAAGTTTCTTGGAATCTTTTGCGATTCATAATTGGTAGTATACGAAGTCAGGGGAGATTGCCAAGCTAAGGGACAATAGCTTGCTCCATACCTTACCCAAGTCTAAGAGTTGTTGACTAAATTTGAGTACTATGACATTATGCATATCCCATAGGGTCAAAACAGGGAGTCAGGTTATTGGCAAAGTTTGCTAGCACCAGGAACGCACAACAAATGGGCTTGGTTTCAGTTGAAGTATTTAATGCCCCAAGTATAAAACTGATAGAAATCGATCAGGTTTTAGAGATGGAGCCTAAGAGGGAATCACGGATGACTCCGACTAAAAACTATTTGCTATAATGAGTACTACCTGAACACACTCTAGCAAAGAAAGTTCATGAAGGGGAATGTGGAGATCATACTAGAGAACAAGCTCTAGCAAAGAAAATACTCTGTTATGTGTATTATTGGCCAGCCGTCAATCGAGATGCCGCTGACTATGTAAGGCAATGCGACAAGTGCCAAATATATGCAAAAGTTCCAAGAGCTCCGCCGATGGAAATCACGCAAATGGTTAGCCCATGACCATTTTCCATATAATTTACAGATACTATCGGTTCCTTACCGATCTCTAAAGGTCGTGCAAAGTACGTTATCTTTGCAGTTGATTACTTCACCAAATGGGACGAAACAACCACTAGCCACGATCACAACGAAGAAAGTAATCAACTTCATTGTTTGGAACATCATCTGTCGTTTTGGTCTTCCATGAACTATTGTAATTGATTATGGGACTTAATTTGACATTGCTGAATTCAAAGACTTCTATTGGAGATATCATATTGGAAAGAGATTTGCAGTAGTCGCTCACCCTCAAGCGAATGGGCAAGTTGAAGCCGTGAACAAAATTATAAAATCTATTTTGAAGAAGCGTTCGAAGAAGGCTAGAGGCAAGTGGGTGCATGAACTCCCTACAGCACTATGGGCTTATAGGACCACCTATAAATCCGCAACTGGCCATACTCCATTTTCACTTGCTTATGGTTCCGAAGCTCTCATTCCTGTTGAGCTTGAAGTTCCTTCTCGTTGAGTGACTTACTACGATCTCAAAATGAATAAAGATATCCTCTTGGAATCTCTAGATTTTATAGATAAGAATCGTGACGAAGCCGATTTGAGGATAGCTGCGCACTAACACTGAGTCACCCAATACAACAACATTATAGTCCAACCTAGAACCTTTGCAATCGACGATCTTATCTTGAGACGGGTTTTTCCTGCCCTATCGCACATGAATCCAATCTGGGAAGGACGTATGTCACTGAACAAAGGCTTGGAGAGGCAACTTTCAAGCTAGCGACTGTTGATGGCATCGCATTACCAAGGGCGTGGAATAGCGAGCATTTAGGACGCTATTTCGGTTAGTTTATTTCTTTTTTATTCAATTTTATTTGCTTTCAGAATTTTCTTTAGCATTTGACTTTCCAGATATGTAATAAGACAGAATATATCATTAGTTTCCATTTAGCAAATAAAGTTTTGAACTTTATTTATATTTCTGTTTGTTGTAGCATTATGTATTAGTTACATTATGAAACTGATTGATGTCGATATATCCGAACAAGTTCCCATAGTTTGGAATTCATCAATTACGCTGGTTCCGAATAGGACTAAATAACATGAGCATGGTCCAACCATTCATTTGATAACTCTTGTTCATAACCCAATGGATGGGATATATATAATAAGGAATGTTTGTGACACGACCATCTGATGATCAAATAAATCCACTAAACGATAGGACTGAGATGAAACAAGAGCGATCATGACACGACCGATCGCTCGCTAAATCAAACCCCGGACCTTGGGGGCAAATCAATCAATTAAGGAAATCATGATCCGACTGCTTTCCAAAGTAACTCTAAGTCCTCAAAGTGCGGACTATAGTATAAATATAAATCGAATGTGAATCGACCACCCATGAAATAACTCTAATTCCCCCGAGTGCGGAGTAGAGTATAAACCTAAATCGGGTGTAAATCGACCATCCATGAAATAATTTTAAGTCCTCAGAGTGTGGACTAGAGTATAAATATAAACTATGTGCGAATCGACCACCGATTAAATAGCTCTTATCCCCAGAGAGTGGATATGAGTATACATAAATAGATGAGTGTAGTTTGACCACCCACTATTCCATAAACTACGGCCTGAAACCGATAGGAGGAGTATAAACTCGCTAAGGATGGAGTTTGACCATCCATTATCTTACTCCCTTAACTTGAGACTAGGGGCAGGAGTATAATTATTTAAACCACTGAATTCGACGGTGTAACTTTAAGGTAGCCTAGCGCTTGATGCGATTTAAGGCCACGACCAGATGGAGATTTTGGAATAGAGTTATTGGATTGTCATCAGAATTAACAAACAACGAATTACAAGTAAATTGAATGGAAAGTAATAGTTCAATTACATAAATAACAGTTCACACGAGAGCTTAACAGAAACAAAAACTTTTATTCACATGATTAACTTCAAAATTATGGTATAAGTTTAGTCAAAAAACTGAGGGTTGTATCCGTATAACGCAACTAACAAAGAAAAAACAGTTGTACAAATTATGTACACACCAAGCCGAAGTGTCGGCTATTCCTTTTATCTGCTCTCCTTTTTGGATTTCTTGGGAGTGGCGCTATTTGAACTTCTGCTTGTTCTCTTCCTTGATCCTTTACCGCCCTTGGCGGGAGAGCGTTCGATTGTATCTTTATCATGTTATCATAACTTCTGCTTGTCAACTCCGATATCTCGTTATCTTCATGCCTAATTATATCTTTATCGTGGATCTCCTCTAGCTTGAGGCGATCTATTTCATGTTGTCTCTTGATTGACACCTCGGAGATTTTTTTCGCTAAGTGCTAGAACGACTCATGCTACACAAAAATGTCGTTAACACATGTGAGAGAGCTTTCTTTGGCATGCCCCGGGATCATATGAATTAATGGAAGGGACTTAAGCCCGTCAAAACAAATTTTTAGGAAAGTGGCCTTAAATTCAGCCAATCTCTCTGTTGTGGACGTATTAGGAGCTGTGGTCGGCAAAGATGGATCAGAAGTGGCAACTGGACGACACTTGCTCGATATGCGATCATGAGATTGCTTAAAGATGGAAGAACTTGAGTACTACTCGTGTGATGCGGTAATTTAAGGTCCTTAGTAGGAAGTCTGATCTTCCTTATAAATAGGAAGATTGTGATGATCTTCTTAGTGGAATGACTGAGATTGGGACTTATGTTTGGAAGAAGAAGATTCCCTTGAATGACGACTTTTTTCCTAGCCATCGTCTCTTTCCTTACTCCTGCCTGATTCTGAGCCGCGGAAAGATCCATAATGCATCAAAGAGCCCTTTAGGCGATCAAAAGCTCGAGACTGAGTCTTTGCACCTAGAAAGACCAAATGAGAATGTGTAACTAACCATAATACAAAAGATAGATGAAGAGCGTGTAGTAAACTGCATGTGATCGTAAGTGTCCTAGTGTCCCCCTTAACAGACCAGTAGCTTTAGCCTTGCTTATAGGTGTTTTCTCTCCTCTGTCGGAAGGAAGAATGCCATCACCACTCCTGGCGGGAGAATTGCGCACATTGATATTGATGTTTGGGAAATCATAAGTCATAATGTAATAGGGGATCTGGAGAATTGAAAATCCTTTCATTAAACTTTATAAGTGTTGGGAAGATAACTCTTCGTCAGTGGAAGTGATAATAAATTCTGGATCCTTAGCAGTTTTTCCACTGCGAAGTTTATATGCCAATTTCTTCCTACACTTAGTTGGTGTTAAGGATTGAGTGCCTTGTGATGGTTCGACTAGAGGTGCCTTTCCTAGGTCTGCATCAACATCGCCAGGCTCATTAGTCTGGGCACCCCTGATTTCGCCTTCTTCAACATCGTCTTGAGTCCCCTCGACTTGGGGCTTGACAAGGTTGTTGACATTCCTTTCTTGCTCTATAAAATTTCTCGGTAATGCAGCACTTCCAGGGGGCCTAATGCTACGACCCTCTTTTAGCAGCCCAAATAGAGATAATAACTCGTTAGTTACGAGAAGTCTAATGTCCCTGTCTTCGACAAGGAGGGCACGAATTACGGAGGTTACTCTTGAAATACTATTGCCCTCAGGACATGGACGGACACCTATAGATATTCAGGACGTTAGTTGATTCAAAAAAATATTACTTCGATTAATGGACTTAAGAGTTAAGTGAAAACAACGCTTACGTCCTTCCAACCATCGCCTTGCAAAGCCAGGCGGACATCGAACGTAGAACCACTCGTGTTTGAAAAGAGAAAGTTTATTCCAGGAACCTGTTAAGAGTTAGTGGTTGGTTGAAAGCTCAAGGAAAGCATAGGAAGGACTTCCTGATCATCGTTTAAAGTTATAAATAAACCTGATATCCTCAAGAGATGGTGGACAAAATAGAATGCTCATGAACAGTAGAAAAGTTCCATGGAGGAAGGTGTAGCTGTTCTGGTGAAGTTAAATGGGTGCTATTCCAAGATATCTTAACATTTCCTGAATAAAGGAATTAAAAGGCGGCATGCATCCAACCCAACACATGAATTTGTTGCATGCTGTGTACCCCTCCGGGGGCGAATGATCCTAGTCTTTTATTAAAGGAACCAGGATGTCTTCAAATGGAATTTCGTGTATGGAATATAGCCTACGAAGGGCAGCCTCACCAATTCAGGAGGTTTGAGAATCTATCAGGTTATCTAAGAGAATAGCCCCTTCTACCTCGTCAGGCGCAGGACTTGCATCCTCCATCGGAAGGATGGAAGCATCTGAAAAAAGGTTGACTGATGGGTCAGAAACTTCCTTTTGTTCGATTTGATGACTAGGAGAAAGCCTGCCAGATTTAGTCGTGGAGCTCGACTTTGCTTCAAGATTGTTATGCTACAAGGATGGTCCAGAAGACATTGCAAATAAATGCTATGAATGTTTGAAGTCCATGTTAACTATACTCGGTAGATAATCGAGATTAGAAAAGTATACATGTTCCCCCATGCTAAGTGTAAGCTAATGTGGTTTAGTGTAATGTATAAATAGAAATAAACAACTTTAAACAAGAAAACAAATTTAAATGATGAGACTTTGGATTCTATCAAGAGTGATCGTCATCACTGACCGTCTCAACCAGCAAAGAGATTGATCAGTTGTGAAAGTTTTAGGATTAACTATCAGCATATCAAAGTATGAAATCTATCATTTGAGTCCATATGCCAAGTTTAGTTCATGTTGAAAGTTCCAAGGATTTGATTGTTCAATCTCAAATTCAATAGTGGATATGCAAGTTCTATGGTTCATCGTCATCATATGTTTAAGTTCATATAGGTGGATTGGTAGTAATTGCTCAAACAAGTAAGTTGGAATAGGTTCTAAGTTCAATTCAAAAAACATGTATGTCGAACCCTCTATGCCAAACCCTACATGCCGACCTTTATCAATTGATCCATATCCCAAAGCGACTCAACCAATCCCTCTCCTCAAACAAGTATTACCAATCCCTTTACTTTAGCAAAGCTTTTCAATCCCTAATCCTATCGTTCCCTCTGCTCCACTATCTTCCATTAAATTTTCAACAACGATCGTCCTACGAAAGCCCACCATACCGATCCTTCCAACTTCACTATTTTGACCATCCTCCCAAGACGCTTCCACGCCGATCCCTCTCCAACATCATCAAATGAGGGATCGGCATACCCACACCATATACCACATCCCAACCGATCTCTCCTCTACAGTCCCTTCTTCTTCCTCCATATTTATTATACCAAGCCCTGTCACACCCCACGACTTACCTCCTCCAGACCACCTCGGCCACCATTTCATCAAGCGCCATGGTGATTGCCGATGGTGTGGAATCCATTATCCCATCATAAAATCAAGAAGTATAGATCAAAAACTTACCTATGTGAGTGTATGGGTTTGAGATGCAGGTAAGTATTTGGAAATGTTCGAAGTGGAAAGAGAAAGGAAGCGAGTTTGTGGGACGGGTTGGATTGTAGTGGGATTTCAAGCTAAGTGTATGAGGGTTTGGTTTTGTCAATGAGGTAAGAGGGTTCGATGTAAAGAAGAATGTTTAGAAAATAAGGCAAGTGGATTTAGAGGGGTAGAATGATAGCTTATATAAGGGAAGAGGGTTCGGCATGCAAAATAAGGGAAGATGGATCGGGAAGCGAGGTGGAGGGATCGACATGGAATAAGTGAATGGGAGTTCGGCTGGAATTTCCTATTTGAAGTAAACAGAAAGGGTTCGACATAGAGCATGCCAACCCAAGCAAGCCCGAGGAGAAGGAAGAAAGGGTTTGGCTAAGTATGTGCCGATCCCTAAAAAATAAATAAATAAATAAAATTAAAATAGCAATAAATGGTAGAGAGCGAGGGATCGACCATGGGTACGTACTCAAATGAGTATAGGCACGGAAATTACAAAAGCATGTGCTTACAACATGTAGTGAAAATTGGTGACGATCCGTAAACATATAAGCACGTTCGGATGCCAACGACAAGAATGTGTATATGTACGTACATGTATATGACCTAAAAATTTCAAAATTTGAAATTGACAGACATTGAAATCAAACCTAAAGCCCTCAAATTCAAGGCTGAACCAGATAACCAAAGCTTGTTAGTCTTGTGGAACCAGACTTACATACATCAACTGGTGGAATATAGTCATGGATTTATTGTGACATCTCGGAAATTCGGGGCAATATCAATTTAATAATCTGCGTTAAAAATTAAATTAATTTGATAATAATTGTTAATAATATTTGAATTGATTTAATAATCTTCGTTTAAATAAATATTTAAATGATAATTTATCTTTTAAAAGCTAATTTAAATTGTTTCTATTTATAGTGTATATATGTATATATTGGTATATATTATAAATAGATCAGTTTTGTTTTTAAATTTAATAAATAAAGCTGTATTTTCTAATTCTATTATTTTTTATAATTTGGAAATTTAATATTGAATAAATAATAATATGATTTTAAAAATACTCAAGATAAATTTAATTTGTTTAAAAGTATTCGAGCCCAGGTTTAAATTTAAATAAAAGGATTGTTTTGTTCTTTTTAATTTAGCTTTATAAAATAAGTAATTTATATTTTAAAGAGATTGTTTCTTTTATAAATTATTTTGATTTAATAATGAGTTATATTTAAAAAAATATTAATAATGCAATATCTTTACAAATAGATTTTAATATAAAAAGAAATTGTTATTTTAAATTCATTTATATATATATATATATATATATACGTATTTTGGAAAGATATGGTTTGTAAATTTAAAATGAAGTAAACTTTATAAATATTTAACTTAAGAATAAATCAAATGTATAAGGTTAACATAAGTACAAAAATATAATAATATGTTTAAGCATAACTACGCATAGAACTTGTTACCTAAGTTAAAATTTATAACAAATAGCTAAAACAAATTTTGAAATGTGTATGTAAAATACAGAAACATGTAATCATGTCTATACAATAGTTATGTTGGCAAATAAAACAAAATAAAGTAAGAAAATATAATACAAATATCAAGTTGCAAGACAAAGTAAATATATGTGCTGGTAAAAGAAATAAAATAAACATATGCAAGTAGCTTGTAAATAAAGTATGCAGGCAAGTAATCATGACTGTAAAATAGATATGCAAGCTAAAGAGTAAACAAAATTAACATATAAGGTAGTTTGTAGAGCAAGCTAATACAAAGCAAAGTATAAACAAAAATATCTAAGCATAAAAATAAGTAAGTTGAAACATAAAGTACATTCACATTAAAAACTTTCATCTCAGCATAAAATTAGAGTCAATTCGAAATATTGGAAAAATCTTTCAGCCTCCAAAATAAAGCATTTGCCTGATACAAACAAAAGCATGATTGTTCCTGCAGGTGCAAGCCCAGATAGCACCTTCCCCTGAACTTCTTTATATACATATTATTTTTAGTTCGTTCAAAACATATTAAACCTGAAGAAAAGAAGTAATAACAAAAACTTCCATCTATACAAACTAAAGTAATATTACAACTGAAGAAAGGCAGGAAGAATCAAAGGAAAATCAAGTAAAACATTCCCAGTTTTTTTTAAAGTTCAAATTGTTTCAGAAAAAAAAAGGGGAATGCTCTGTCTCTTTCCAAAAGCAAGGTGAGTAACACTTTTAAAATCACTTATGTTATAAAATCTGTTGCATGTTGATAGTTGGATGCTTAAAAATATGGTGTGAATATTTATTTATTCATTATTCTCTTGGTGTTGTGTGATGACATTCTGTATATTTCAACCCTGAAAATTCAACTGCCTTCATTTAACCGGCTCTGTTTTTCATTTGCTGTGAGTAGCTTTAATTTCTAAACTTAAGTATTTAAACTAGTTGCAAGTTTAAAATCAGAAATAAGTGAGATCTGTATGTATGAAATCTTTTGTGCAAATGGATGTGGTCTGAGAACATATTAAAGTCCCTGTAGACAAATTTATCCATTTGTTTTCAGGCTTGAGTTGATTCAATCATTTGTATTACTTGATCTAATAGCTTTTAGGATTTTAATACAAACAGAAATTGTTTGTCTCAACATGATATAGAGTTTAGGTTTTATTTAAGTTGAATAAAAATTTAATATTGTTCTAGAAATTCAAATATAACAGTGGAAACTTGAACAAGAGAAAAACCAAACCTTTTAATTTATAAATTCAAGAATATACCTTGAATCTCTGTAACAAAATATGAATTATAAAACTTAAATCAAGATTTTTAACACTAGGGGTTATGTACAGTTCTGGTATGAACTAAAAATGCTTACTTGGGAATTTCTGGTGATCTCGATGTTAAGTGAGGTCGTGGCTTTCTGAGGAGGAAGAGGAGCGATCGGGGGTTGCAAGAAAAATGGAGCGGTGGCGAATGGTTGATCGGGGCGGCGGCAGAAATTTTTAATTCCTGGTGACCTAGTTTTTTTATGGGTCGAATGAATCGACTACCACGGTGCGTGCAGATGGTCGAGTGCGATGTGACTCGGGGAGGTGGTAGTGGGATGGTAGCTGAGGCCGTGGCTGGAGGCGTTGGCGGTCTGGTGGTGGGAGTCGCGAACTTGAGGCGTTGACTGGTTTGGATGTGGAGGGGGTCGTGCTGTTTCCAGGTTTTGGAACTGTCGCTGTTTTTGGTGTGCAGGGTTTTAGGGCTCGGGAAAGACTCGTGATATTCGAGTGTTTAACTCGAAGCGGAAAAAGGTTTGACTCGAAGCATACTTGCTTTGGCCTCGGGCTGTGTTGTTTTGCTAACAGGTTACAGAAAACTGCCTGAGGTTAAATTTAAACCAGATTTAAAGCAAATTAGAGTGTAAGCTAGTTGTAACCAAAATTAAAACTAGTGTGATATTAAATTCAAATGAATTTAAGTTTGTCAACTAAGTTTAAACAAAGTTTAAATTAGTTGGAATGTGAATTCAAACTTATTTTTGAATTCAAATCTGAAATGAGATAAAGATTTTAAAATATTTAAATAGGGAATTTCAGGTTTACAAACCTGACAGTTTTCAGTTTTTTTTTAAATTTAATTTAAAATTTGAAAACAGAAATTTAAACAGAGTTTTAAATTTAAAGTTTTAAGTATAGGTTCAAATAGACTTTTGAATCTAAGGTAAAAAGAAAACGAATTTGAATTTTAAATCAAGATTTTTAAAACCAAGTTTTTCAAAAGCAAGTTAAAACCAAAGTTTTAAATTTAAGGTTAAACCAATGAGTTCAAGTTTTCTCGAATTCAAATCTGACATTTGAATCAGTTTTTAAATTTAAATATATGAAACCATTTTAAATAAAATAGTTTTGAAAGGTGAATTTGTTTCAAATAGAATTTAAATTTGGTAAATGTTTAAACAATAATCTTTTTGAATCTTGAATTCAAAATGGAATTTGAATCTAAATTTTAAAAGTGTAATGTTTTAATACACATTTATATTAATTAAGTTATTAAATAAGACATAAATTATCTTAAGAATAATTAAGGTATTAAATGATTTAATTAATAAGAAAATAAAGGAATGGTGTATTTATTAAATTTATAAATTAATAATTTAGATTAATTTATAAATAAAGATAAATTAAGAAGTAAATTAAGAGATGATATTAGTTAATAAAGATAATTAACTAAAGATTATTAATTAATTAATATATGTGATTAATTTTGATAATTAATCAGATTAATTAGATAAATCTATTGTAAGTGGTTAAGTGTAATTACTTGATAAAAGTAATTAGGGGATTAATTACTTATTGTAATTAACTTTGATAAAGTGATTAATTTAACTAATTAGTTTATTTTAATTAATTTAAGAAAATCATTTGATGAATTGATGAGTAGAATTACTTAGTGTATTCAATGGAGCATAATTACTTAAGGAAGTAATTAATGTTAATTACTGAATGTGATTAGTGAAAGATGACGTGTTAATGGAGTAATTTGAATAATTACTTTTGTAATTAATCAGAGGATTAATTAATGGAGATAATTAATTATGGGATAATTAAATTATTAATATAAGTAATTAAGGGTAGTAATTACTGGTTGATATTAACCAAGGATAATTAATAATTCTGTTAATTAAAGATTAATTGTTTAATGTAATTAGTTTGAATTAAGAAATTTAATTTAAATCTAAATTAGACCATTAATTAATATAATTAATGATGTAAATTAAGAATTGGTTAATTAAGAAATAATTTATAATGTGGTGGTTAACTGATGTAATTAATTAAGGTTAAATGTTAATTAAAGACTAATTACTTACTGTAATTAGAAAATGATTAATCAAAGGTGTTTAATCAAGATTAACATCTAGAGAATAATTAATGAATTTGATTTATAACTAATTAATGGTTGTATAAGCAGATTTATAGATAAAGAAGTAATTTAATTTACTTTAAATTAATTAGAGATTGAAGTAGTTAATTTAATTCATTTTAAATTAATTACAAATGGTACAAATGGTATGATTATAAATCATTGCTTATGGATGAATGTTATTGATATTTTATTTGATGATTGAGAATTCAGATATGAATAATATCTATGTGATATGGATGCATAGTTAAGTATGATAATATTTAATTATCTGTTTGGGTGATAATATTGATTATCTGTTTATGATGATGATGTGATTATCTATTGTGATATTATGAATTATCCATCTGTCTGTATATTGAATCATATTGAATTAAACTGTTAAGACTAAATAGACAACTTGGCCTTAAAAGACATGTTTTGGATTTCGATGAGACCGGGATCGGTTTTCCTTATTTGGAACATCCGAAAACCACATCGATTCCAAATTAACGATAGGTCGTGAATCTGAAGTGAAGATGGAGATTCAGAATGCAACGGTTATCGTCGTTAACTCTGAGGGTGATTCCAAAATGAGTGTAACGAGATAATGCCTTCGGTTTCGTTCAAACCCGGAACGAACTTGTATGGATTGAATGCTTTCAACACATCGTCAGGTGGGCGATGAGCATTCTAAGAAATATGTTCTCTAAAGGTAATTGTAACCTCAAACCTCATCAACCGGGAATGGCTAAAACAGGGGAGGTGCAGCAAGGTTAGGTGGGTCATGCCCAAGCAGGACAAGGATATTCCCCTGTCTAGATGTCCCTTTTTATTCGGCTGTGTGGGCAGTTGGTTGCAAACAACTGCGGGATTTATCTTGTTCGGGACTATTCAGTAAGGAATGGTTCCGGCCTTGTGTTGCAGGGGGTCGGGAGTGATCCTCGATACGTTGATCTAGGCCACGTACTGTGACGGGCGGTACCCCAGTAGCCCTACCATTGTATGGAATCCACAATCCAATAAGTGCCAACGGTTTTGATTGTATTACCCACTTTCGTGGCTAGTAGCTAGAATTTAATAGATGTAACAATTTCGACTATTTTCTATTTACTTGAAAACCTTAGACCTATTATAATATCACAGAATTCCCTATCAAATGTTTTGGTTAGCATAAGGTAAAAACTTACCCATGTTTATTTGTGGGAAGTCTTACGTGATACCTATTATTTCAAAGGATTTTCAAATTTAAGCAACTTTAACCTGTTACTCATACCAGACCCATGTCTGACCCGGAGTTTATTTTTGTTTTTCATAAACTTTCGGGTACCCAAATTTTTACGGGTAGCCAAGGGATTTAGGTTTGCTTTGACGAATTCTGGAGGAGCAATGGAGCAGGAGGCTTCAGCGTTGTAGATATACTTGTAGTTCCACTGTGTTGGTATCTCTGAGTTATTTGTTTGAGTTGTATCGAGTTGTATTAACTAGACAGGTGTCTATAACTGTCTAGTATGTGATGTATTGTCTGTATAACTCTGATTGATGTTGTATACTATGTAAATACTTATGTGATTATTATAATTTATTCATTCCGCTGTGAGATTCTGATGTTGTTGTTCTTTCTTTTCTATTTTCTCATCCCTTTCTTTCTTCATGACGAAACGTCTTTCTGGTAGTAGAAGGGCGGGTCGTCACAGTTGGTATCAGAGCCAGGTTGAGTGAATACCTAGGCTCTTAAGTGTTTTCTTCCCCGAGAGAGCGTATTTGTAATTTTGATATATATATATATATATATATATATATATTTCTACCTATTTGTTGGGTTACCTGTTCGGGTTTTCCAATAAGCTATAAAGGTAGATAGGGTAGTGGTGTGTGTAATACGACTACCAATGGTTGGAATTTGAATGTTTGATGTTGGAAGTGTATTTTTCGAGACTGTAGACCTAATACCGTCTCGAGTGAGCTTTGAGTGGTATAAGGATTTCATTGATCTCTGAAGGAAACTTGTTAAGGTTCGGAGTTCATTTTTGAAGTGTAATTTGGTTGAGCTAGAGTTTTGATCTGTCGGTTGGGCAGGAGCAAGTCATGATATCTTGATTCATCAAGTTGTAGTAGCTGTGTGATGAGACACAGTGACTATGGATATCTCCGAAGATGTTTCTTTGGGACAAGTTAAGGAAGAGTGTCTGTTT
Source organism: Allium cepa (assembly GCA_030765085.1). Lineage (NCBI taxonomy): Eukaryota > Viridiplantae > Streptophyta > Magnoliopsida > Asparagales > Amaryllidaceae > Allium > Allium cepa. Next base: position 519,698,063 of record CM060941.1, read on the forward strand.
CGGTTGTGGCTGTGGTCAGCTGGGTGTTTCTGTTGGTTTGAGGTCCGAGTTTCTCGAAGAGCTCTGGATTAGGAATTTCATGGCATTGGTGTATTGGCAAGAAAGTTTTTGACTTCTGAGTCAGCAGTGGAGTTTAGAAGCTGCAGAGTAGTTTCATTTCTTCGATGGATTGGCCTCATAAGTGTAAGCTGTTCTGTTTGGTAAAGAGAGAGCAGTATTTTTGGAATTAGGCTGGATTGATCGCAAAAGTGACTTGTGATAGTTTGAATGTTCTCTTATGTTTCAGAGATTTTTCTAGATGTTTTCTGGAAGTTAGAATTTTGGTCAACATCTGGAGATTGAGTTTGGTATCGACTGGATTCCAGAAGTGATACCGATGGTTCAGCTTAGTAATAGGATGGTTTTTGAGTTTGGTAAAGCAGCTCAGATTTTGGAGGAACTTCTGAGTTTTATTTTTGGATATGTGAACTTTATTTGTTGGAATGTGTTGTCCAGTCTGTGTTGAGTTCATCTTCAGCATTTTCATCTGTTCAATCAGAGTGGCGCAGTGGAAGCATGGTGGTAGCTGTTTTAGTTTGGAAGCAATTGGATGTTGCAGTGTTTGGATTGGAGAGTTCTATAGGAAATTTTTCAGGATCTGAGGCCAGTTTGGAGTGCGCCTATTTTATCTCTTCCGGATGAGAGAAGTGAGTTCTGTTTTTTGATTTGGAATAGAGTTGTATTCTGAGTTTTGGTTGATCTTGGAAAGATCATTTTGTTGAATTATCTTTGGTTCAGTTTGTTTCTAAGGACATCAGCAAGAGTTGAGCTGGTCAGTGAGGATGAAGGCAGCCCAGGATCGTCCGAAGAGTTTTATGGATAAGAAACGGAGGAATTTGGATTTGGAAATCGGGGATTTGATTTTGGTAAGTGTTTAGTCTTCAGGATTGAATTATCAGTTTGGATAACTGAAATTCGTTGTGTTTCACGTATCTCTGAGGGAGTACGTGTAAGATTTATCTCTGGTTGTAGAACCAGTAGTTCAGGGAGTTTTGATTGTTGATCCAGACTTGTCTGTAGTCTGATACCCTGTCTTGTTTCATAAATCTAGATGAGTAGAAGTTCTGTAGCTTAGTAGTATTGATTGTTTGGATTCTGTAGAGCGAGTGTCCCGGTATTTATACCTGGGGAAACTCGAGAAGAAAATTCTATCCGGAATCTTATCTGGATAGTTAGATTTGTTTGTTTAGATAAATTGGTTGCTATGGTTATTAGCATATGATTAATATATGCTTGTGTTTTAAAATAAATATTTAATTAGATTATTAAATTACCTTTGTTTTAAATTTCGGGGACGAAATTCTTTTAAGGGAGGAGGAATGTGACATCCCGGAAATTTGGGGCAATATCGATTTAATAATCTGCATTAAAAATTAAATTAATTTGATAATAATTGTTAATAATATTTGAATTGATCTAATAATCTTCGTTTAAATAATTATTTAAATGATAAATTATCTTTTAAAAGCTAATTTAAATTGTTTCTATTTATAATGTATATATGTATATATTGGTATATATTATAAATAGATCAGTTTTGTTTTTAAATTTAATAGATAAAGCTGTGTTTTCTAATTCTATTATTTTTGATAATTTGGAAATTTAATATTGAATAAATAATAATATGATTTTAAAAATACTCAAGATAAATTTAATTTGTTTAAAAGTATTCGAGCCTAGGTTTAAATTTAAATAAAAGGATTGTTTTGTTCTTTTTAATTTAGCTTTATAAAATAAGTAATTTATAATTTGAAGAGATTGTTTCTTTTATAAATTATTTTAATTTAGTAATGAGTTATATTTAAAAAAATATTAATAATGCAATATCTTTATAAATAGATTTTAATATAAAACGAAATTGTTATTTTAAATTCATTTATATATATATATATATATATATATATATATATATATGTATGTATGTATGTATTTTGGAAAGATATGGTTTGTAAATTTAAAATGAAGTAAACTTTATAATATTTAACTTAAGAATAAATCAAATGTATAAGGTTAACATAAGTACAAAAATATAATAATATGTGTAAGCATAACTACGCATAGAACTTGTTACCTAAGTTAAAATTTATAACAAATAACTAAAACAAATTTTGAAATGTGTATGTAAAATACAGAAACATGTAATCATGTCTATACAATAGTTATGTTGGCAAATAAAACAAAATAAAGTAAGAAAATATAATACAAATATCAAGTTACAAGACAAAGTAAATATATGTGCTGGTAAAAGAAATAAAATAAACATATGCTAGTAGCTTGTAAATAAAGTATGCAGGCAAGTAATCATGACTGTAAAATAGATATGCAAGCTAAAGAGTAAACAAAATTAACATATAAGGTAGTTTGTAGAGCAAGCTAATACAAAGCAAAGTATAAACAAAAATATCTAAGCATAAAAATAAGTAAGTTGAAACATAAAGTACATTCACATTAAAAACTTTCATCTCAGCATAAAATTAGAGTCAATTCGAAATATTGGAAAAATCTTTCAGCCTCCAAAATAAAGCATTTGCCTGATACAAACAAAAGCATGATTGTTCCTGCAGGTGCAAGCCCAATTAGCACCTTCCCCTGAACTTCTTTATATACATATTATTTTTAGTTCGTTCAAAACATATTAAACTTGAAGCAAAGAAGTAATAACAAACACTTCCATCTATACAAACTAAAGTAATATTACAACTGAAGAAAGGCAGGAAGAATCAAAGGAAAATCAAGTAAAACATTCCCAGTTTTTTTAAAGTTCAAATTGTTTCGGAAAAAAAAAAGGGAATGCTCTGTCTCTTTCCAAAAGCAAGGTGAGTAACACTTTTAAAATCACTTATGTTATAAAATCTGTTGCATGTTGATAGTTGGATGCTTAAAAATATGGTGTGAATATTTATTTATTCATTATTCTCTTGGTGTTGTGTGATGACATTCTGTATATTTCAACCCTGAAAATTCAACTGCCTCCATTTAACCGGCTCTGTTTTTCATTTGCTGTGAGTGGCTTTAATTTCTAAACTTAAGTATTTGAACTAGTTGCAAGTTTAAAATCAGAAATAAGTGAGATCAGTATGTATGAAATCTTTTGTGCAAATGGATGTGGTCTGAGAACATATTAAAGTCCCTGCAGACAAATTTATCCATTTGTTTTCAGGCTTGAGTTGATTCAATCATTTGTATTACTTGATCTAATAGCTTTTAGGATTTTAATACAAACAGAAATTGTTTGTCTCAACATGATATAGAGTTTAGGTTTTATTTAAGTTGAATAAAAATTTAATATTGTTCTGGAAATTCAAATATAACAGTGGAAACTTGAACAAGAGAAAAACCAAACCTTTTAATTTATAAATTCAAGAATATACCTTGAATCTCTGTAACAAAATATGAATTATAAAACTTAAATCAAGATTTTTAACACTAGGGGTTATGTACAGTTCTGGTATGAACTAAAAATGCTTACTTGGGAATTTCTGGTGATCTCGATGTTAAGTGAGGTCGTGGCTTTCTGAGGAGGAAGAGGAGCGATTGGGGGTTGCAAGAAAAATGGAGCGGTGGCGAATGGTTGATCGGGGCGGCGGCAGAAATTTTTAATTCCTGGTGACCTAGTTTTTTTCTGGGTCGAATGAATCGACTACCACGGTGCATGCAGATGATCGAGTGCGATGTGACTCGAGGAGGTGGTAGTGGGATGGTAGTTGAGGTCGCGGCCGGAGGCGTTGGCGGTTTGGTGGTGGGAGTCGCGAACTTGAGGCGTTGACAGGTTTGGATGTGGAGGGGGTCGTGCTGTTTCCAGGTTTTGAACTGTCGATGTTTTTGGTGTGCAGGGTTTTTGGGCTCGGGAAAGACTCGTGATATTCGAGTGTTTAACTCGAAGCGGAAAAAGGTTTGACTCGAAGCATACTTGCTTTGGCCTCGGGCTGTGTTGTTTTGCTAACAGGTTACAGAAAACTGCCTGAGGTTAAATTTAAACCAGATTTAAAGCAAATTAGAGTGTAAGCTAGTTGTAACCAAAATTAAAACTAGTGTGATATTAAATTCAAATGAATTTAAGTTTGTCAACTAAGTTTAAACAAAGTTTAAATTAGTTGGAATGTGAATTCAAACTTACTTTTGAATTCAAATCTGAAATGAGATAAAGATTTTAAAATATTTAAATAGGGGATTTCAGGTTTACAAACCTGACAGTTTTCAGTTTTTTTTAAAATTTAATTTAAAATTTGAAAACAGAAATTTAAACAGAGTTTTAAATTCAAAGTTTTAAGTATAGGTTCAAATAGACTTTTGAATCTAAGGTAAAAAGAAAATGAATTTGAATTTTAAATCAAGATTTTTAAAACCAAGTTTTTCAAAAGCAAGTTAAAACCAAAGTTTTAAATTTAAGGTTAAACCAATGAGTTCAAGTTTTCTCGAATTCAAATCTGACATTTGAATCAGTTTTTAAATTTAAATATATGAAACCAGTTTAAATAAAATAGTTTTGAAAGGTGAATTTGTTTCAAATAGAATTTAAATTTGGTAAATGTTTAAACAATAATCTTTTTGAATCTTGAATTCAAAATGGAATTTGAATCTAAATTTTAAAAGTGTAATGTTTTAATACACATTTATATTAATTAAGTTATTAAATAAGACATAAATTATCTTAAGAATAATTAAGGTATTAAATGATTTAATTAATAAGATAATAAAGGAATGGTGTATTTATTAAATTTATAAATTAATAATTTAGATTAATTTATAAATAAAGATAAATTAAGAAGTAAATTAAGAGATGATATTAGTTAATAAAGATAATTAACTAAAGATTATTAATTAATTAATATATGTGATTAATTTTGATAATTAATCAGATTAATTAGATAAATCTATTGTAAGTGGTTAAGTGTAATTACTTGATAAAAGTAATTAAGGGATTAATTGCTTATTGTAATTAACTTTGATAAAATGATTAATTTAAGTTAATTAATTTATTTTAATTAATTTAAGAAAATCATTTGATGAATTGATGAGTAGAATTACTTAGTGTATTCAATGGAGCATAATTACTTAAGGAAGTAATTAATGTTTATTACTGAATGCGATTAGTGAAAGATGATGTGTTAATGGAGTAATTTGAATTATTACTTTTGTAATTAATCAGAGGATTAATTAATGGAGATAATTAATTATGGGATAATTAAATTATTAATATAAATAATTAAGGGAAGTTAATTACTGGTTGATATTAACCAAGGATAATTAATAATTGTGTTAATTAAAGATTAATTGTTTAATGTAATTAGTTTGAATTAAGAAATTTAATTTAAATCTAAATTAGATCATTAATTAATATAATTAATGATGTAAATTAAGAATTGGTTAATTAAGAAATAATTTATAATGTGGTGGTTAATTGATATAATTAATTAAGATTAAATGTTAATTAAAGACTAATTACTTATTGTAATTAGAAAATGATTAATCAAAGGTGTTTAATCAAGATGAACATCTAGAGAATAATTAATGAATTTGATTTATAATTAATTAATGGTTGTATAAGCAGGATTTATAGATAAAGAATTAATTTAATTTACTTTAAATTAATTAGAGACTGAAGTAGTTAATTTAATTCATTTTAAATTAATTACAAATGGTACAAATGGTATGATTATAAATCATTGCTTATGGATGAATGTTATTGATATTTTATTTGATGATTGAGAATTCAGATATGAATAATATCTATGTGATATGGATACATAGTTAAGTATGATAATATTTAATTATCTGTTTGGGTGATAATATTGATTATCTGTTTATGATGATGATGTGATTATATATTGTGATATTATGAATTATCCATTTGTGTGTATATTGAATCATATTGAATTAAACTGTTAAGACTAAATAGACAACTTGGCCTTCAAAGACACGTTTTGGATTTCGATAAGACCGGGATCGGTTTTCCTTATTTGGAACATCCGAAAACCACATCGATTCCAAATTAACGATAGGTCATGAATCTGAAGTGAAGATGGAGATTCAGAATGCAAGGGTTATCGTCGTTAACTCTGAGGGTGATTCCAAAATGAGTGTAATGAGATAATGCCTTCGGTTTCGTTCAAACCTGGAACGAACTTGTATGGATTGAATGCTTTCAACACATCGTCAGGTGGGCGATGAGCATTCTAAGAAATATGTTCTCTAAAGGTAATTGTAACCTCAAACCTCATCAACCGGGAATGGCTAAAACAGGGGAGGTGTAGCAAGGTTAGGTGGGTCATGCCCAAGCAGGACAAGGATATTCCCCTGTCTAGATGTCCCTTTTTATTCGGCTGTGTGGGCAGTTGGTTGCAAACAACTGCGGGGTTTATCTTGTTCGGGACTGTTCAGTAAGGAATGGTTCCGGCCTTGTGTTGCAGGGGGTCGGGAGTGATCCTCGGTATGTTGATCTAGGCCATGTACTGTGACGGGCGGTACCCCAGTAGCCCTGCCATTGTATGGAATCCACAATCCAATAAGTGCCAACGGTTTTGATTGTATTACCCACTTTCGTGGCTAGTACCTGGAATTTAATAGATGTAACAATTTCGGCTATTTTCTATTTACTTGAAAACCCTAGACCTATTATTATATCACAGAATTTCCTATCAAATGTTTTAGTTAGCGTAAGGTAAAAACTTACCCATGTTTATTTGTGGGAAGTCTTACGTGATACCTTTTATTTCAAAGGATTTTCAAATTTAAGCAACTTTAACCTGTTACTCATACCAGACTCATGTCTGACCCGGAGTTTATTTTTGTTTTTCATAAACTTTCGGGTACCCAAATTTTTACGGGTAGCCAAGGGATTCAGGTTTGCTTTGATGAATTCTGGAGGAGCAATGGAGCAGGAGGCTTCAACGTTGTAGATATACTTGTAGTTCCGCTGTGTTGGTATCTTTGATTTATTTGTTTGAGTTGTATCGAGTTGTATTAACTAGACAGGTGTCTATAACTGTCTAGTATGTGATGTATTGTCTGTATAACTCTGATTGATGTTGTATACTATGTAAATACTTATGTGATTATTATAATTTATTCGTTCCGCTGTGAGATTCTGATGTTGTTGTTCTTTCTTCTCTATCTTTTCTATTTTCTCATCCCTTTCTTTCTTCATGACGAAACGTCTTTCTGATAGTAGAAGAGCGGGTCGTCACATTTATACTAATGGAAACCGAACAAGCGTCATGACGACCAATGAGAAGTACATCACCTTGGGAAAATAATTCGAAAAAGGGATATTAACTATTCAAGAAGATGGATGGATTTCTTTCCAATGACTCTAACCTACTTTGATTCAAAGCACGTCATGTTCATCATCAGACGTACTTTGGGGGCAAGTGTTATCGGGCATTCTACCCCGGCTATAACGAACTGATTACACGAGTTAGATTCAACTGCCGTCAAGGCTGACGACTCCAGAGTGATGATTGTGGGGCCCAAAAGTCAAGTACAGATTATCATATAAAGTCATGATTGAATAGGATTGATAGTCGGGCAATGTAGAATGTTCGAAGTATAAAACGTAGATCAACATATAGGAGGGATCGACATAGATTGGCTCCAACGAGATGGATCGGCATGCTCCAAAGTACAAGAGCATTCTTGTGGGAAACAATCAATATCTCAAGATTTACAAGTCCAATGCCTATGAAATTTGAAGAGCAAGATACAAGGACCCCAGGAAACCTACCCTAGGGTTCGCACATCAAAAGGACAAGGTTGGAGGGATCGGTATATATCCCTTGAAAGGGATCGACAGAAAGCTGCATACAAGCCATATCGAATCAAAGATCAAGTAATAATTCGAGCTTCGATGATCCAAATGACATGAAATTCGGAGGCTAAACATATTTTTGTGTGTGGAAGCCACTATAGCGATCGGACCCTAAAATTTGACCAAAGAAGGAATCAGTATTGATCCCTCCTCTTTAGGAATTGGGCTTAGCGATTCCTCTAACGAGCCCATATGATTTAGTAGGCCCTTCTACTGAGATTTTAGAGAGATATTTAGCCATCTTCATCTACAAATACTGGTTGATGGGTTATTCTGAGGATCTTTACACTACTTATTACTTCAAACTGCATTTTAATCAATTACTAGCTGTTTTCTACCATTGTATTCAAATTCAAAAGTAATTAATAAAGGATAATCTTCAAAGTGGATGCAGGCATCAACGCCGAACCACTACGAACTTATTTGTCTTTGATAACTGCTTATTCTTTATTGCTTACTTATTCATCTACTCGGTTTAATTTTACTTCTTTCACTTACTTCTCCATAAAAACTATTATTGGGTGTTTGTGACCATTTTTGGTGCAAACGGGATCAATGATCGATGTCTTGGGAGTGGTGTGTGTGCAATCGTGATGTTGGTGGTAGTGCATTAGGCATCGTCTGTAGGTCGTGACATGGTAGTCAACATTGAGGTAGAGGCTGGCATCGTCAGGGGAAGGTGACAAGGCATAGGCAGACGATTCACGATCGAGAAGTGAGGTCGATTGAGATGATGGTGACTAGCATCGGGCTGATGGTGCGGATACAAGCGAGTTGACGACCTAGGGCAGAAATTGTTTGGGGAATGTGAGTGTAGGTTGATACTAGCCATGAAGCTTTGAGTAGAAAATTGGTTGAGGTGAGTATTATACTCACATCTATATTTATTCCTTTTTCTATTTATTTATATTTATCCTACTTATTGATTGAATACCTTGCTTGAAATGTTGTTTGGGATATTGGTTGAATTGGTTGTTATGATATTGGATCGATCGTGTGGTTTTGGATATGATTTTAGATTAGATGATGGAATTTTATGTATGTTAGATTGTCAAAATACAAAGGAGATTTTGTCCAATTGCATTTTGATGTGTAATTTATTTTTATATGTCTATGTACATTATGGATGGCCGAAATTTGATGTAATTCAACTCAGTCAAACGATAAAACTTATATTGATGGCTTTGGAAAATTTTGCTCCATGATTTTTATTTTGGACATTTGATTAATTATCTAGTTTTAAGATATTTTTAAAAGCTTAGGAAAATTAGTTTTTGGTATTTTAAAATTAAATTAAGCGAAATTTATAAACAAATAAAAGTGGTTGAAAAATAAAATGACTTATTGGAAATTGTTTGGATATAAAAGTTTATTTGAAAACAAAAATAGAGAATTTTTAATATATTGGAATGTATGGAATATTGCAGGTTTAAATGAAAGGTTTTAAAATTATTTTCGAAAGAGAAATTATTTTAGAAATTTAATATTTAGTCAAATGCATTAAAAGGGAATTTCAAATGGACATTGTTGATTATAAAAATCTATTATCAAGAATTTTATTCCTCTTTTATATATATTTATTTGTTCAGAATTGGTTATTTGATTTGATTTGATTTGACAAAAAGGTTTTATGAAATATTTATCTCGAAGGGAGATTTTTATAATATGCACAATCTATTGTGAATAGGAATTAAATTGTGAAATATTTAAATGGATTTGAGAGTTTAGAGTTATAATCCCCTTTCGTATATGATTTGATTTGAAATGACTTATATTTATGTGTATTATGTTTACTTCTATATATTGAGGAGATTTAATAAATGGATCAATAATACCGTCTGGGATAGTGCATTCGGTAATATTTTTCGGTTATTCAGTTAACTCATATTATAGAATAACTATTGCTTAATAAGTGCATTTTACTAGCTTCTAGTAAATGTTCAAGTAATACTAAGTGGAATGGGATGCTCAAGTAATACTTGTCCGATTACTATTGGTGAGTAGATGCCACTTATATTCTTGAGATTAGTTAGGAATTTGTGATATCATTTCGAGATGACTCCTTAAAGCTTAGTAGCTGAGAGTTCTCTTACTCTCCAAGGGCTTCAAGTAGGAGATATGTTGGGGTTTATAGATTTAATATCCTAGGACTAACTAGCCAAGTTATATTATATTACTCTTAGGGCTAGTAATGGAGGAATTAGTATGTTGTGACGCTCTATTAGGACGTGTGGAGTCAAGCGTACTTATTATTACTCTCATTAGGTCTCATCTTATCGAGAGTATATTTTGTTGCATCCTCTAAGGACTAACTAGTCAAGTATCATCATCTACTCTTAGGGCTAGTAGTCGAGGATTTGTTATATAGAGATGCTTTCATCATGATCTGTTTAGTCGAGAGTAATCATTCTCATTAGGACTCTTCAAGTCGAGAGTATCAATTATCACTCTCAATGGGACTTGTCGAGTCAAGAGCAGTTGTTGTAACTCTAATCAGAACTCCTAAAGTCAAGAGTACTAGTTATTACTCACATCATGACTTATATAGTCAAGAGTATTTATTGGGAATCTACGTCATAAGGTTCACGCCACTATGGAGAGCACGTGAACTAGGCGCACCAGATAGGCTATTTATCCATCCTAGAGGTCTTGATTGCGAGGTGGCTTCCTAGATCCACAATGTCACCTTGTTGATTTGTAGGCTGAGAGTTATTTCTCTCATTAGAGTCATTGCCTCGAAGTCACTTAAGGACTAGCAGTCCATTGCTAAGGGCAGGTCGGAATCGTGGCCAATGCACAACGTAGTCTTGCAGCATGTAAGGACCCGATTCTTCGACTTTCGAAAACCGACATCAATACATTCATTGTATCAATTGCCGAGATATCGAATGCCGAAAAACCGAACACTTAGGGTTTTAAGAAAAATAAAGAGGTAGAAGAAGAAAGAAAAGATAGAACAGAACAATATCATAATCTAACAATCGCAGCGGAACAACATATAATAGATAAATGAATATTCATTAAAACAAAAAGAACTGTATATTTTATACATTACATCACATTACATTCATTATCAGAGTTTACAACAACAAACAGCGGAAATGAAATACTATATACTTAATGAATACGCCATGCCATCCATCTTGCCTCCAGCAACTCCTGAATTCCAGAATATCCTGATAACCTTAACTCCAGACTGCCCGTGTGAAAATTGGTGGGCACCCAGAGTTTAGGAAGGGAAATAATAAACTCCAGGTCAGTCATGTGACTGGTGTGAAAACTTAAAACATTTATTTATCTTTAAAACAAAGAACAGGATAATTTTAAGATAGATTCGCAATGCTTTTTAGAAAATGAGACTACCATAAGGCCTCCCGGCACATACACAATGCAAACGCAGACTTGGGGGAGATTTCTCCTTATGATAGTCAAAGATGCTTACTACGTAAAATCAAATCATTTTTGATATTATTATTAATGCATAGTGTAGAAAAAATTTGGAAAGTAGAATATAAATCTTAGCCAGCATAGGTACCATTATATTATGCCTACTATAGCTACCATATTAAATGGCAGGTTCTACAACTAAAACCGTACAAGGTTCGTATTGTTTCTTTGGATTTCCAACAAATGGTCAGGCCAAGGAACTTCCCATTGCCACATGGAAACGCCTCTGGAAAGACGCCCCGAGAATCTAACCGGATCTCTGCCAACACAAGGCCGGGTTACCTTTCAAACTAGGTAACTACTGACAAGAATATGTCATCCCCCGATCGTAACCGATCTATATCCGAGGATCCTCGATTTCCAACAACCACAAAGCAATAAATTTGCAGCAACAACATAGGTTAAGTATCTGGGCTCCATACCATGATACCACCTCTATCCAGAAGGAATGACATACACTAAAGGGGCGCTACCCCCTAATAACCTTGCTGCATCCTTCCTGTTTTGACCATTTCCGGGGTGTGAGGTCCGACGAAATCTCGTCCACAAAGCCACGCTTTATACAAAAGTTGTGCTTTGTTCAACAAATGCTCAACAGCACTTTGTATGCCACATTACCAATTTGGGAATGTATCACTAGTAACCATCAACTACATAACCTCTAAGGGTGTTAAGCTAAGAGAATAAATTCTCCGCCACCAACGGAAATATATTTGATAGAAACCAGCTTTACATCTCAAATTGTAACGTCAGACACACATCCATACAAGTCTGTTCCGGGATCGAACGGAACCGAAGGCACTTACAAAGAAGTCCTTGCAATCCGGATATTCACTAATCACGATCGGACTTCCCATCACAAAGGGTAATAAATTTCTATATCGGGGATCAGCCGATGCAGAAACATTCGACGGCAATCCTTCCGTTTTAACGAATATCCGGTCTTCAACACCGGTCATCAATGCTAGCCATCACGACGTATCACATATTCGGAATGGGTTATACGACCTCATGGTCCTTTCCCGGCTAACCCGAATAGTGAGCGCTTATTTTTAAAAATAAGTGTACATTCAAATTCAAGCAATCACAACAAATACCTATTTAAAGGTAAATATTGATAGCCGGTTATTTAACGATCAATAGGTATGCACAACATCACCAGATTCCAAATAATTTTCCAAATTATTTATCTTTCAAAAATATCTTTACAAGATATATATATATAATTTCCATACTTCAAAAATAAATCGATATTTATTTTTAACCATTTTTCCCAATTTCATTTATAAATTCCATATTGAATTTTCATTTCCAAAATATCTATGAATATAAGATTTTCAAATCGATTTCTAATATTCATTTTTAATTTATCTTTGAAAAGATAACTCTCAAAACGTTCATTTCATATTGGAAAAACATTTCCCTACTTATTTAATAAGTATTTCACAAATCTATTTATTTTCAACGTTTGGAAAATATTCGATATACTTAAATTAATATTAAGTATATATATAATTTCTTAAGGAAAACATTTTCTTTAACACTTTTATTTGAGTCCAAACTAATATTGCGTAAAGAATTGTTACGACGACCCAAAATCTCCAGTATAGGGATTCGAAATTTAGATAGATATATAAACCCCAATACTATATAAAGCAATTCCTTTCAGAAATCATTTACTATATCAATAGTGTTATAGTCCACCATTTCCTTCAATTCCTTGAAAACGCCTATTTCAACAATGAATGTTGAAATCTATGTTTTCAATACTTAATACATTTAAAACATCTCTAATCGTTTTAATTCTATTTAAAATATCATTTTCTCCAAAACATTTCCTTAATATATTATTCATTATCCAAAATCGTGAATATACTTCGTTAATCCAAATTCAACATTTTCTACACGTTTTATTTAGAAGGTTATCCACTGTCCAAAATCGTGGATATACATCGTTTACCAAATTCAACACTTCCACATATTTAATTAAAGGATTTTCCACAGTCCAAAATCGTGGATATAATTCCTTTAATAATTTCTATGTTCACTTATCAAATTTATTTGATTACGGATTTATAAAACAACGTTTATAAATTCCATTTCTATTTCATAACTACTTCGATTTATAAATCTTTTTTAATAACCAATTCTATTTATATTTCGTTTACATGTCGAATCCAACTTATAAGTAAATTACTTATAATCCATTTATTCACAAATCCATTCTTTTATATCATCATTAATTTATAAATCTAAAATTCTTATTTACTTATAAAACTAGGTACAACTTTATTTTAACACTTATAAAAGCTCGTTTTATAATTCCAATATCTTTAACTTATAAAATATCAATTTTATAAATCTTTTATATAAACCGTTTATAATAATTCAAAAATCCCAATTTAAACCATTTTATAAATTTATCAGCTATTTATTTCAAAAATCACATTTCGATTATATTTCACAAAAATCCTAATTTTTATAACATAAAAATTTATAACGTTTTAATTATTTAAAATGAATCAATTCGAAAATTTAATAAAACGTATACTTTCAAAAATCACTTTAAAAATCCTTTTAAAATCAAAATCGTTACTTTAAACTTTATAAGTGGATCTGATGATGCAACAACACCAAATAATCAATCACGGCATCCAAACATCATATATCAATATGATAATCAATCAAATATCACAATATCTGAAGTCAAATAAATACTGGTGAGGAATCCAGTTGGATCCCTCCAACCTGTTTCCCTGCATCCATAGACATTAGCACAATACCAATCCCGTTTCAAGATGTGATATCATGGTATATGGGATTTATAAATTATTATCCGCTTAATAGGTGGCGCAATAGGGTCTCATCCGCTATATAATGTGGGAAATCAACTCCAAGTACGTATATAATACCAATTCCACTTCAAGGTGGAATATCGCGGTATATGGGTTTAATAAATAACATCCACTTAATAGGCGGCGTATAGGATCTATTTCAATACAATAAATAATACTATATTATCATCCAAGCAACAATCACACAATCAACAATTTTAAATCTAACTATTTAAAATTTAAACAAATCCTTTGAGTGAGAAGTCCTCACCTTAGCTTTTTATTTTGCAATCCATTTCCATCTTGACTCGATTTCCTTGATTTAAGACCTTGCATAACAATTATATGATTCTATTAATATTCGAGCCAACTGAACAATTTATTTTCGTTTAATAGATTTAATTTCAACTAATTATTATATTTAAACTAAATTTCCTTTGATAATTAATTTGGTAACTAAAATAAGTTAAACAAATCTTCTTAATAAATTATTTTAGAAAAAAATCTATTAAATCGAAACGTGTTTATGTATATTTATTTCGTACACATACTAAAATAACTTAGATGTATGAAAAATCCAATTCTTATTATTTTCCAAAGCTTATCTTATTCATAAACTTCCCTGTTTTTCTGAAAATAATCACAATGATTCACTTTACTGTTTAGATATAGATACACACATATATACATCAAAAATATATTTACCCTTTTCTGAAGAAAAAAAATATATAAAGAAAGAAAAATACCTCACTGTCCAATTCCTAATCGCTGAACTCTTCCATCGTTTACTTGCACTCGATTGCCACTAACAGATTACCCAGCCTCACGTCGACGAACCCTTCCACCATTGAGCACGAACCACTAGATTAATGCTCGATATTGCTACCTACCCACTGCCCTAGCCGCGAATCCTCCAGATCTGCCGCCACGATTTGAACGGCTCCAACATGCTCGCCATCGCTATGACTCAAACCCACCAGACATCGCACAATGCCACATGCTGCAGCCACGCCATCGATTAACACCTCCAGCTATTTCGAGCTTCACCGCCACCATCGCGAAGCCTCACTTCGCAACGTCAAGCTCTCGAATCGCGACTCAAGATCCCAGGCAGGCCGAGGTCAAATCTATAAGGATTCGTGAATAGGGGATGTCGAATGAGGCTCGACCATTTTAAATGAGGAAGGGGAAGCTTGGCCTTAAATTCGATCTTGACTTCGATTTGGAGGATGCAGAGAATAATGGAAAACATGATTTGGTTCGAAACGAACGATGAAGACACGGCTAGAGTAACGAGAGTGGCCATTGATTTCTTTCGAACGATATACTTTTCCCTTCGACAATTTGATTTTGAATTTCGCAGGCTTCGGCCATTAAATTTTTCAAAGCAATAGATTTAGTTTTGATTTTGAATGATAAAGGAAGAAGTTTATTTAAAAAATGTTCTCGGCATGCTTGGCACGATTTCGTTCGTGATCTTAGGCGCGATTTTAGGGCGTGATTTACAGAAGATAATGTACTGATGTTGACCAATTATATATTTAAATTCAAATTGAATTTGATTTAAATTTCAATGCGTTTGTATGTCGCATGCTCACACAACAACTTCGATCAAGACGAAATTTGAAATCCGATAATATTACGGATCCAATGGAACTGGTTTAGTCGAATTCCGAGACTGTGCCTCGGAAGGCTATTTTTAAATATCGACTCAAACGATAAAATTTCAAAACTGAAAAAATTATTTTCAAATTAAATTCTGAAGCTTCTATTATCTTCAGTATTATCAATACGAATTTTACAAGCCTTTGAGATATTTTTAATCATCTTAAAATTGAAGATTCAAATTTTTATTCAACTTTCAATAGATTAAATTCTATAATTCAATCGCCAAATTCATTCTGATATTTTGAAATTTAAATCAAACCATCATTCAAATATTTAAAATTAATTAAATATTTTTTTAATTAAATTGTTCA
This sequence comes from Allium cepa, assembly GCA_030765085.1. Taxonomy (NCBI): domain Eukaryota; kingdom Viridiplantae; phylum Streptophyta; class Magnoliopsida; order Asparagales; family Amaryllidaceae; genus Allium; species Allium cepa. Next base: position 519,714,169 of record CM060941.1, read on the forward strand.
AAATTTTGGGTCGTTACACAGCATGTTTATGACATGAGATGGATACAAGTGTCACAATTCTGGAAGTAACTTAGAAATATTAAAAATATAGAAATCAATATCTAAGAATACTATCTCGATTTATAGTCCTGATGGAAGTAAAGACTTTTGATTATTAGTCCTCCAAGATAGCCAAAACCACAAACCTAAATAAAACACAATTCATAAAAATATCGCAAACAGTATCCAAATATTATCTTGACCTATAGTCCAAATGGAAGTGATAACTTCTGAATATTAGGCCCTCGAAGATATTAAGAAACACAAACTCAATATACATTAAAATTAATCAAATACTCAATATACCAAAACCATTTTGTAACGACCCGGAATTTTGGGCAATAAGAATTTAATAATCTGTGTAAATAATTTAATTGGTTTGATAATTTTCTTTATAATTTTAATTTTAAATTGGTAAATTTAATCTTTTAAAGGTTAATGAGTTTTAATCTAGCAAAATTTGATAAGAATTGTTTTTCAAAGCTAATGAAATTTTTATTCTCTTTATAATATATACATTTGATATATATTGTGAATAGGAGATCTTTTGTTTTAAAGATGAATTTTCAAATTATAATATATATGTATTTATATGTTATAGTTTGAGTTGTTTTGAAATTTAATCTTAATCAATTGATAATTTAGATATGAATGAATATTGTAATTTAAAGCTTTGTTTTAATTTATATTTTCAAAAGTTAATTTAAAGATTTATTCAATTGTTTTAAAAATATAAAGATTAATTTATTTGTTTTCAAAATATAAGATAGTTGTTTATTTAAATTATGGTAGTTTATAAAGGAATTAATCAATGTTTTATTTTTATTTTTGTTTTCTTTAAAATGTTTAAATTTAAAATGGCTATGAATGTATAAAATAAATGTTTTAGACTTTTAAATGCATACATAAGTATTTATGTATTTAGTAAATTAAAATATTTATACTTGTATATGTATCAAAATTCAAAAGTTTATTAACATAAAAACATCTCATAAATACAAAATTCTCATTTACATAAATATAAATATAATTAATTTTGTAATAAGGTTTTAAGTACAATTATGCAAAGATTAACACATGTAAAGCTATTAAACAAATTAAGTGACAAATGTAAATTCTCTAGACAAGTGGCAATTTATTTACATTAATTTTTAATAAACATTTTTAGAAGAAAAATTAGTTTTCTCTAACACTTTCATTCTTGTTTCCACTCCTCAACTAAAATTAATGGCTACTTCAAAATCTTAAAATAAAATCCAAACCTGAAAATGAAAACTGCAATTATCAAATCTGCAATTTCAATCTGCTTTTCAAATGGAAGTCTGAACCTGAAATTCAAACTAAAGTTGCAAATTTAAATCTGCAAGTTCAAATCAGTTTCAACTACAAGTTTTATTCAATAATTGGAAGGCATGCATGCATTCAACTTCACTGCAAATTAAAAATCTGCAACCTGCAAATGCTAATGAGTGAGCAACTGCAAGTTTCAACATTTTAAAACAACAAACTGAAGCATGCATTCAACCTCAACAGCAAGTTTAAATCAAATTAAGCATGCAGTAGGATTTTCAACTAAAATCAAAGCAAATGCATTTTCTGGATAAAGTTCAAGCCTGCTCTTTTTACTGCAAAGCCAATAAGGTGAGTAAACTCTATTTTAAAAACAGTTTGAAAGTGGTTTAAACTTGAATGCATGTTAGATCTTTGAATTGATATTGGTATTGCATGAAAATCACTAAGTTTTATTTATTGAATTTATTATTAAATTTATATATGTAAATGTATGATATGTGTATACTGATGTTCTTCTCTGTTTGAAGAAAACTGAGACCTTTTGTTTTAAAAATCAAAATCTCCCAAAATGGTCCATATTAGCCTTGAATATATGAATGAAATTTGCTTGAAAATGTGTAATGAAGATCACAAAAATATTTCTATGATTTTCAAGATAACAGATAAGTATAAACAAAAGAAATTACAGTAAAACCAAGACATTGGTTAAAAAATTAACAATCTTAATTTTTAATTTGGATTACATGCATGTAATCTTAATAGTAAATTATGAATTTTGATATAAAATTTGTGATTTTTAGTTGAGTCATTAGTGAGAATTTGGGCTTTGTTTGTAAATTGGGTTTTTGTAAATTGCCGATTATCCATACATTAGTTTGGTTCGAAATTTGGATCGAAGCTTGTATATAAGCTGTAGATAATGGGAAAAATGTTGAATAAATTTTTCATTGAGTAATTGGTTCGAAATTGAAGAAGTTAGGGTTATTGGGTTTATGGATTCGGCTGTTTTTTTCTTGGCTTTTGCGTCATGAGTGGAGGAACGGGTTTGTTGGCATTTGGGGAGAACGATGATATGGGATGTGGCATCTCGATGGAGTAGTCGGCAGGAGTTGAACGACGGCATGGAGGTTGGCCGTGGGGTTTTATGGTGGTGATTAGCTGCAGTTTTTCAAGCGTGAGGTCAAAATTCGATTCGATGACGTTTTGTTTGATCTGGGTGCTTGGTGGAGTTTGTGAGCTTGCGTGTGATCGTCGACGATAGGTGCGACGTCCAACGTTGGCCGGAGGAGGTGTGCTAGGTGCACGAGCTCGTTCGTGTGCACAGGCGTATTTGTTTGGGGGAAGACGAAGTTTTTGCTCGAAGAAGTCTCGTGTTATTTTCAGGGGCGACTCGAAGGAGATAGGGGTCGACTCGGGGTAGTTGAGGGTTGAGTTGCTCCAAGCAGGCTCGGGTTTTAAGGGAATTTGTCTCGAGTGTTTAAGGTCGATTTGCATTCTGGGTTTTCTGTAATGTAAAGTACTGTAAAAAAATATAAGTTACAGGCTAAACTATTGGTAGTTATAAAATCAGGCTTTGAATTATAAACCAAGTTTATAGAAGGAAACAAATTCTTAAATGTTAAACTTGTGCATTGTTGAAATGTAAATCAAACCTTTGAAAAACTAATTGAATTTGTTGTAAATTTAAATTGTTTTAAGATATTAATATTTGAAATAATTATCTTAAATAGATTTTGAAATTCAATTTAAAGGAGTGTTTTGAATTTAGGTATTAAATCAAAGTATTTAATTAGATGTTTAATGTGTTATAAATTTTGAAGTTAATTTCTAAATGCCTTATTTTCAAATAAGGTTATTGATATGGTTTTGAAATCCAATTGAATAATTTGTTTTAATTTATTAAAAATTTGATTTAATTCAAATAATTTATTTATGAAGATAAGTAGGATTAAATTCATTTTTGTTATGAATGTAAGAATACTAAATTAACATGATTTGTTAATAAGTAAAAAAGTTTAATTAAGATAAATGGTTTCTTAATTAATTAAAGATTTGAAATATAAGTTGTAACTTAATTAATTGTTTAATTAATTTTAAATAATTAGTTAATTATTTATTTAATAATCACTTAATTAAGAATTAATTAAGTGTAATTAATTAATAAAGTAATTAATGATTAATTGTTGAATGTAATTAAGCAAGTTAATTACTCATGGGAGTAATTTAATGAAAGTGATTAATGGAATCACTTAATGTTCTCAATTAAGGAAATTGATTAATATAAATTTTTTTTAAATTAATTAATTATGGATTAATTAATTAATTAATGAATTAAGATTTATTTAATTATGGAATTAATTATTTGTTAAGTAATTAATTAAGTGATTAATTAAGATTCATTAATGAAAGTAATTAGAAGATAATTAATTATGTAAGTAATTAAGAATTAATTACTTAATTTATTTTAGTTAATTAATTAATGAATGAGATCAAATTCAAGATTAATTACCAAGTGTAATTAATTAAAATGTAATTAACTAATAAAGTAATTAATTAAGGATTAATTGTTAATTTAAATTGAATAATAATTACTTAATGAAGTAATTAAGAATTAATTAATTGGATTAATTAATCAAGGATTAATATAATTAATTTAGAGTTAATTAATTTAGAAGTTAATTAATTAATTTAAGTAATTACAAATTGTTAATTACTGTTTAAAGATTAATGAGATGATTAATTATAAGTTAATTATTTAATTAAATAAAAGGTTAATTAATTAATAAGGATTATTTAATTAATGAATTAATCAAGGTTGATTAATAATAGTAATTAATTTAAGTGTGATTAATTAATTGTAATTAATTAAGAATTAATGTAATTAATTATAGTTAATTAATTAATAAAGGATCGTTAATTATTATAATTAATGATAGTAATTAAAAGTTAATTACTGAATATGGTTTAGAATAATTACTTGAATGTAATTAAAGATAATTAATCAAGGAAGATTAATTAAAGATAATCATTAAGAGATGATTAATTTAATTTGATTTGTAATAAATAAATGATGCAGGATTAGGATAATCCAAGTGATTAAAGGATAGTAATTAATTTAATTATAGGTTAATTAAATTGATTTAGAGTTAATCAATTCTGTATGAATGATTGATATTGGATGATTGGTTGATATTGAATGTTGATTGATATTGAGTGATTGAATGATATTGGATGATTTGGATATATCTGTTATGTGATATGCTGCTTATGAGATGAATGTTTATTATGAATTATCTATAGTGATAATGTTATTCATCTATTGTTTATGTCATCCTGAGTATAAGTTAAACTGTTGAATCCCTTAAGTATAACTTGGACATTAAAATGGCGTTTGGTTTCGGTGAGACCGGGATCGGGTTTCCATATTTGGAATTCCGAAAACCACACTGATTCCAATTAAACGTTAGGTCGTTTATCCAAGTGGAGCGAGTGAAGACTCGAGGTGCAAGGGCTATGGTCGTTGACTCTGAGGGTGATTCCAAAACGAGTGCAACGAGATAGTGCCTTCGGTTTCGTTCGAACCCGGAACGAACTTGTATGGATTGAATGCTTTCAACACATCGTCAGGCGGACGATGAGCATTCTAAGTGATGTGTTCTATAAAGGTAATCGCAGCCTCAAGCCTCATCAACCGGGAATGGCTAAAACAGGGGAGGTGCGCCAAGGCTTCGTGGGTAGCCCCCACTTTGAGAGTGAGATTCATCCCTGTCTAGAGTCCCTTATTATTCGGCTGTGTGGGTGGTTGGTCGCGCCAACCACGGGGTGGTCTCATTTGGAACTATTCAGTAAGGAATGGGTCCGGCCTTGTGTAGCAGGGGATGAAGGGAGTAATCCTCGGTACGTTGATCTAGGCCACGTACTGTGACGGGCGGTACCCCAGTAGCCCTGCCATTGATGGAAACCAATTTTCCCTACGAGACCCTACGGTTTTGATTGTATTACCCACTTTTGTGGCTAGTAGCTGGAATTTAATGAATGTAACAATTTCGGCTATTTCATATTTACTTGAAACCCTAGACACTATTATAATATCACAGAATTTCCTATCAAATGTTTTGGTTAGCGTAAGGTAAAAACTTTTCCATGTTTATGTGTGGGAAGTCTTACGTGATACCTTTTCTTTCAAAGGTTTTCTAAAGTTAAGCAATTTTAAACCGTTTACTCACACCAGACCCCTGTCTGACCCGAGTGTTTATTTTCTGTTTTATTAAACTCTTGGGTACTCATATTATATATGAGTAGTCAAGTGATTCAGGTTAGCTTGACGAATTCTGGAGGAGTTATGGAGCAGGAGGCTTCCATGTGTAGATATATTATGTTTCCGCTGTGTATGTGTATCTGTGTCTTGTATTCTTGAGTTGTATGAATTAGACAGATGTTTATAACTGTCTAATATGTGTTGTATAAGTTGTGAAACTCTGATGTACTCTGATACTATGTAATATTCTATGTGATATATTATATTTATTCGTTCCGCTGTGAGTTATCTGTTGTTGTTGTGTTCTTCTTTCTCTTTCTTTTCTTCTTCTATCCCTTTCTTTCTTCATCGGCAACGCGATTTCCTGTAGATAGGAAGTCGGGACGTCGCACATTTGCCTCGATCCACGGTCCTTAGAGATGCAAAATTCTTGACTGTCCTAGGAGAAAGAAACAACAAATCATATGAAAAGGGATCTCTCATCCATGGGCTCTTATGATAAAATGGTAGCAAAGCACACAACAAGTCTTTAATGTTATAAATACAAAACACTAAACTGCCTTGGGTTAGGTTATCTCAAATGATAAACGAACATGCAGTCCTTCTTTGATGTCAAATAATCATCATCTTTAGTAAGGTGATAATATTAAATGTCTCATAGATAATGGATCTACCTAAGCCTTACAAATCGGAGACTAACATGTCATAATACTGCTCTAGGAAATGCTAATGTCCATGGCATGTTTCCCGCAGTCCCTTAGTTACTCCCAGAATCGCTACACCAATACCCATCAACATGTCATAAACACTCTACCAGATTACGCTGAGCATTGGTCATGATTCCTACTTACCCTTGGTAAGATACTATTAGCCCTTATGTGACGTCTGGGTAATGGCTCTAATGAGAGTAATAACACTCAGGTAACAAACACAAAAAAGTAACATCACGGATCCGGAGCACGATCCCGCAATCAAGGCCTTTAAGATGGATACTAACGTATTTGGTGGGTCCTAATCACAAGATCTCTATAATGACGTTAACTATATGCCGTAGATTCCCAACAAATGCTCTCAAGTCCTAATGAGATTAATAACTAATACTCTTGAGTCTAGGAGTCCTGATGAGAGTAGCAATAACCGCTCTCGACTATAAAAGCCTTGATGAGACCATCTTAGCATAAAAAATTCTAGACAACTAGGCCTAAGGGTAGATAATGATAGTCAACTAGTTAGTCCTTAAAGGGTGCAATAAATATTCTCAACTAGATGAGTCCTAAGGAGAGTAATAATAAGTACTCTCGACTCTATGTGTCCAAATAAGAGCATCACAGCATAATAATTCCTCGACTACTAACACTACGAGTAAATAATAATATAACCCAGGCCAGTTAGTATAAAGAGATTAAATCGATAAGTTGTAGCATAACTCGCACATATAGCCCTTGTAGAGTAATAAAACACTTGATTGTTAAGCTCTAAGGAATCACCTCTAGATGATATCACAAATTACTAACCCATATCCATAATATAATTGATATCCAGGTAACATCCCATCTAATAATTTAGTTATTAGTTAGGTGCCAAAAATAGAATTTAGGTAAACGATGGAATTTGGCCATGAAACTTGCATCATTGTGTTCATGGTGATTTTCTAAGCAATTTTCATATTAGGAGTTTTGCGACCGGAGTTCAAATGAGAACTTATAGGCGTTTAAAAAATTGAAACAAAAATATAATTAAATAAAAAATTATACTAAATTATAATTAAACTGGGACCCCACCGGTCAACCCCTGCCATCTGGCTGATTGATCACTCGTAGGGGTGCAGTTGACTGGTAAGGCATTTTGGTTGCGGTTTGAATCTCGGCCAACGGCCTAGATTTAATAATAAAAATCTTACGGATACGACTGATTCGAGGGACCATATAGGCCTAACCCCTCCCTTCTCTTCTTTTATTTTTTAATTTAGTGTAGTGAAGCTCTACCAATTCCTCTTCTCCACTATTCCTCCTAACATTAAAATAGTGTGTATATATACAAATTGAAGAAGAGAAGAAAATAAATAGAAGAAGAAAGAGAGGATCGACATTGCACAAATAAAAAGGTAAATTTCAATATTATAAATCTATATTTCCCTTTTTCTCAAATCTCTTCTCAGAGCTATGATTTTAGTAGTATGTATATACACATTTGTACATATTACTTGGGATTAGAAAGGAAATTGAGTTGATTCAAGAAATCGGATTTAGATCTGGGGATGTGGAAAGCTTTTAAAGGTGAGTGAGAGATTATGTAATTTGCTGATAACATTGAAATGTATTTCTTTGGAATTTTATTTGATGTTTCTGCCTAAATAAAGATCTAAAGAGTTGCAGGCTTGAATCAAGCACATAAAACACCACCTACATATTCCGTAAATAAATAGGAATATTGTTTATAGATCAAATCTAGAAATTAGTCCCTAATTTATTAAAAGTGAACATGGATAAAGATGTAGAATTTGTTCCAGATCTACAATTGGGTTGTAAAAGTATTATTATAATTCAAATTTGCTATAATTCTATTTAGAATGTGACTTTTGTATTTTAATTTGTTGGAAGTGATGACTATTTAATATCCGTAAATTTTCTAATATTCTAATTTCATAGAAAAAGTGCAATGTTTTATTGATAAGTAATACACATCAAATGAAGAAGAGATTTGTAAAGTATGGATTTCTTTTTCGTAGCTTACACTATCTACTTCAATAAAAAGGAAATAAATAATTCCTTGTAATTCCTAACTAAGAAAATCCCTTAATTTAGGCTAATTTCTGGAAGGTTATAATAGAAAACCTTTTTGGAAGGATGATCTTAACAGATTAAAATATGGAATGAAATATTCTAGTCAAAGGACTCTAATTGAAAACATAATAATAAATTTATAACATAATCACGCTAATCATTAAAAATAAAAATATAATTAATACAACATATTATGTATTTAATGTTTGCATTTAATGTAAATTGAATATTAGAATAGGTCTTGTAATAAATGGTAGAATTGGAAAATAAAGATGAAAGGATTGTAACTTCAAAAATGAATAGGTGGTAATTGTGCAATAAATTAGGAATCACAACAACTTAAATAAGTTGTAGATGGATAGAATGAGACTAATTAACGAAATTGGTAGGTTAACCGTGGAAAAGATAAGGAAGAAATAATGGTAAGGTTTGAATAAGTAAATAAATGTCTTTAGAAACGTCCGTTAAGATAATAATCATTTATTATGGAAAAATGGGACATTTATAGGGATAATAAATAAAATATGCTAGGTAGTAACTAAACCTTATATGGAAACATAATTATCATTAGAATAAATTATAGTCTTAAATAAGAAAATAGGGATTAGTGGACTTTGTCCAATAATAAAGCCTGGAATAATTAATAGGACTTAGTAGGTTGGGATGCGAGGTCAGTAGAGTTACACAACAGAAGTCTGCCCTTCACTCAGAGGCTACCACGTGTAAACTTATTACTGGTGTGAGACATCTCTAACCATAGGACCTGTGGGAAAAAAGGTATGCACTAACATAGGACCTGCTTCGGGGATTGAAGGTATTAATGTGAGTCAGCGGAATAGGGATCTTAAAGCTAAATTAACACTAGAGGGGGTGAATAGTTTTTGATGGATATATGTATATTTTTTAAATTCTTTAAGATTCTACTTGGAATGATGTAATTAACGATCACAGAAACAATCACAGAACCAAAGTGTAGATAAAAGTAAATGTAGTAAAGTAAAAAGGAAAGAACACGCCAGGATTTTATACTGGTTTGGAGTTACCCTACATCTAGTTCCGCACAATTCCTTGTACGGATTTCTTTTCAACTAGTAAATGCAAATATAGTCTCGATTTCAAGGCTATGAGAAACATCCTCTAGAACCTCGACTTCTGGTCAGAGTCACATGATTTCTGGTCTATAAGCACACGCACTAGATTTACAGGCTACTAAGCTTTGATTTTACGGGCTACAATCACACAAACAATATAATTTGATAGAGTTTTGCAAATTCAAATCTTTGATCTTGATTACATTTGACCTTATAACTCTTGAATAACACTTTGATCTTGGTTTGAGTGAGAGTGATGAGAGAAATCGGAGAGTAGATGAAGGAGAATCAAACTAGTGATGACTAAATTTGATTCTAGTTAAAGTTCGGTAGAGTTTGGGTATATTTTGATTTAGAAAATGAGAGAGTGGAAGGAGGAGAGATGAATAAGATAGTAAAGGTTAAAAACTCGTTTGGAAGTCTGGTATATATGAGAAACAAAGGTCATGTCCTTAGGTGAAGAGATATAATGAAAAAACAATTCCATTCAAATTTGAATTTTGAAAATTATGGCCACTATGTCGACATACATGAATAGAGTATGTCGACTTACTCTTCATAAAATTGAAAAACACTTTAAAAATATTATTTTGAAAATTTGTTGCTTTGTAATATAATTTAATACTTTATATAATCATTTAAATATATAAATTAATAAAACTTTATAAAATAATTTTGAAAAATTTAATAAGAGTATTTAATATAATTTAAATAATATATATATAATCAATATAGTTATAAATTATAAGTAAATATCTAAAATCAAAATATCAAAAATAAACATAAGAAAGATGTAAACTAAAATACCAACAAAAATATAATATATTAAAAAATACCGAAAACATAATATAATATCTTTGTCAATATTAAAGGTTAAGAAATTATTTTTAAAAATATTTTGAATCGACATTTGAAAAGATTGTTTTAAAAACCAGGATATTTCAAAAAATATTTAAAACTTATTTGGAATAGAGAGGGATCAAGAAAGTGTTATCAGGGTTCCAAAAAAAATTTATGACTCTATACCTTATTTGGAATATCTTAAAATCTTGAAGTATTCAATACTCATGAGTCTTCAATTATCATCATCTTGAATCTACTCTTGATACTGTACAGTCTTCTTAATCAACACCTGTCTAATATCATATACTGTATATTATATATATATATATATATATATATATATATATCTTGATAAAACATTAGTATCTATATTTTATATAATGTCCTATAGTTTTTATCATCAAAACCAAAACCTATAACACTAAAAATTAAGTGGTTGCTTGAGGGCCCACCTCTTTTCGTTATATGAAGTATTAAATGGTTAGGATTGACAGTTAGGCACGGTAAAAGGAAATCTCAGAATGGTCCGCTTCAATAGGAAGTATCAAGTGGCTGAAGAGATTTCTATGCAATGTCAGCTTGATAAGTACCAGTGAGGAGTCCTCGTCGGGATTATGTATTAAATGATGGGGACCTGCCTTAAATAAGGTATTTAATGATCAAAGTCTGCCTAATTCCATTAAAAGTTATTAAGTGGCTTGGGTATTATCTCTCATATAACTAGGACATTATTAGCGATAGATGCAACAATTATATATTATAAAGCCGTATATAGGAGTCATCGGTATCTGCAGCTAAAACCGATAGACAACGTTGATAATGAGAAGGGCCCGCTTCAGGGAATGAGGTATTAAATGGTCGTTGGGTCTGCCTCCTTCTTATTCAAGAAGTATTAAGTGGCTGGGTTTTGGGTAGTATATGCATAATAAGCATATGATAGTATTATACCTTAGAGAAGGTTAGGTAGACATATACGTGCATATGAAATTAAAAAGATTAATAGTAAATAATAAGACATAACATTTAAATGGAAATCAATCGATATGAGTTTAGGTAATGGATAAAGTATGCAAGTGCCAAAGCATTGTTCTAACCTCTCCTCATTACAACCCACATGATAGATTTAGAGGAATAGGTCATTAGAGTAAGACGGAAAGGTTGATAGAGAAGTCTTCTAATTTATGTTCAATACTGAGAAGGTGATTTGATGTCCAAGGAATATCATTGATTACGAGGTAGTAACCTTGGTCAGTATTTATATCCTGTCATATTTTCTTTTCTGCTGTGAGTTTAGTTTGATTGATCTCTGATATGCTCATGTTTATTACAGGTTACCAAAACCAATGATCAGTACCCTGATGGACATAAGTTTCAATTTCTGTCAAAATTCTAGTCCATTATGGTGTGGGTTGTTGCATTTGGTATCAAAATCTAGATTAGTCGTTCGTAGGGATTAGGATATAATGAGAGTACATATTTGTATTTTTATATCAAAATTTACACCAAGCTCCATGAATTTAGACCATAGAATAGGTGCAACATATTCTGAAAGGATGAGCGAGACGGCAATGAGTTGGAAAGTTTTATAGAGTTTAGATTACGTGCCTACCCCGATAACTCCCACAAAGCGTTGGTTGTACATAAGGCATTAACTTTGAAGAGCATAAGCATGACATATGAAAGGATCCCAGGGGCTGGATGGTGTTTGACTTGATTGTTTAGACTTAGCTACTTTATGATTATGGATTTTGACGGATTTTCGACTGAAGATGCACATTTTATCCAGACAAGCAGGAACTAAGAATCTATATGTCACTGACATCCGGAGGCAAGTTCTTGTAAGAGAATGTTCATCAACGATCTCAAGATGACAAACCAGATTTTTACTGAAGAGAAGTAAATCCTAATTCTTAGCCCAGCCATATGTGAGAATACCTTAGAATATTTGAATGAGTTTTTCAAAAGAGGAAAAATAATGTACGTATATAATGTTTTTCCAAGGGTCCATTTGGAAACCGTTGTTTGGAAAGTAAGAGACTTCTGAAATTTATTTTTATAAGAAATATATACACCAATGAATTTGGTTGTGTCTAAAAGATTTAATTTAAATAGAAAATTTGAAATTCATAAATATATAATAAAATAAGACTTTTATTTTGTTTTAAAAAGCCTTTGGGTGAAAGAGTTTTCCATTTTGGAAAACAATGTAAAAGCAAGCATATGTATAGCTCAACAAGTTTTCTTGTTTAAAGAATTGAAAAGCTTTTAAAAAATTCTCTCTTAGAGCCGGATAAAATAGAAATGACATTTAATTCACTTGGGGTGTGTTGATAGGAAGTGTTTTATAACTCGCCGGCAAATAGGAGGAATATTCTCGTATAAAAATAATAAGGTGAATAGTGGCTAGAATATTTTTGGGTTTTCGAAGTTGTTGATGGCAGAAGCAGTATGAGTTAGGAGTACTACGAATAATTGAGGAAAAGGTTCAAAGATCTAGGCGATCCACTAGGACACCATCATGATATGGACATGAATCTTTCAGATCATGTTGGATCAAAGAAAAGGGCGTAAAATTATTATTATTGTTATTATTATTAATTACCCAGCCTGAATAAGGTCCAGATTCAACCTGTGCCCTAAACTCGATGACCGGTCGACCCCTAATAGTCAACAGGTAGTGGTCGACCAGTTGCTTTAAGAGTGGTCGATCAGTTAACAAGTTTGAAGCGCAACTCAAACCTGGAAAGCAACTTTATAAATTATGTCTGTTTAGCCATCTTTCCACATCATTCCCTTTCTCCAAATTAGCCAAACTCACTTTCTCCTCTCCAAATCAGGCTGCCGCTCCTCCTCTCCCTCCCTCGCCAATGACGAGCGGGGTCGCCTCCCTCTCCGCTGCTGTAGACCCTACTCTAATAGCAACTTCCCCTCCTAAGCGCTAATTTTTGCACCCCAGGTTTAGTCATTCCACCTCTCTAGATCGGAACCTAATCTCCCATCTCCGACACTCCACTCGGTCCATGGCGTCACCTTGAAACTCTGGCTCTTACACATGTTATCTAGATCTCACCCCTCAGGAGATCGTTTGGCTTGGCAGGAGTGACCCAAAAATCTCCATTGACTTGGCCACAGTAAATTTCACCTTTATTTGAGATGGCTAGTTCAATTTAAAGATTTCACTGCCTTTGGACTCGATGAATTTTTCAAGGCAGCAAGGTTAGCACTGATCCTCCGCCACGACACTTTTGAGCAAGAATGCTACCTGCGTTGCATGCGTCCATTTGATGTTAATCTGGCATATAACTTTTATAAATGTGTCAGCAATCTTTAATCGGAAGGGAAGGAAGCCAAGATTGATTTGTCTGACGATGATTTTGGTGATATTTTAGGGATAGTCATAGAGGGAAGGATTTTGATGATGTTTGATGACTAATCCGGAGATTTTATAGCGGATCTTGTTGGAGATATCGATTTTTGGAGGTCAGATATATTACAACCTACATCACACCTCATTGTTCGCATAGTTCAATAGAACATTATTCCAAAGATGGTGAGCTTTGATCAGTTTTAACCATTGGTATAAAAGGTCACCTATGCAATCATGGGTGGTATGGATGTCAATTAGGCTCGTGCTATTATAGCAATTGTATTAGTCTTGGAGTTGATACTCTTTGGAGAAAACTTTTGTATGTTCATCTCTTCACTTGTGTCGTTAGGTAATACGGAGTGAACCTCTTTGGAAAATTAGTCTAGAAGAAGGTCCCTCTAGCACTCGACAGAGACTCTCTTCGAAAGATGGGGATTCCTGAGCCACAATTTGCAAGAGGGCAACCGAAGCAGGAAACGGAACAAGGACCGGACAGTAGAGGGTACCAGATTCTCGAGCTAGTTGTTTTCAGACCGATCTAAGCAGAGATCTAAGAGATTCGAGCTGAGTAGTAGTGACAGAGCTGCGAGATTGGATGCATAGCCGTTATGTTATGCCCATTCCAAGGTCACGGCATTGGCTCGAGAAGATCGGGGTCACCCATAGTATATAGGAAGTATTTTGGGTTTAGTATTGTTGCGTTGTCATTTCCCTTCCAACGTTTGTCCATTTCTTTCTTTAGATTGTTTGGGTTGTAAACATTGGTCGTCTCTTGTATAAAAGACACGTATGGTTTGTTATGAGATGTGTTACTATTTATTCACCGTATTGATTTTTCTGAAGATGTAAAACGCTCTTATATGCATCTTGGGAAGAAATGGTATAAATATGGAAAAAATCAAAAGACACTTTACTAAACGTAAATGCAATATATGACCGGAAGTTTATAAAACAATGAATTTTAGCGACGAAGGATAGGCAAAGGTTGTGGTGAAATCACAAGTCATTATTTATGTTTCCAGAAAAGCTAAAATTTACAAATTGATTAATGAGTCATTATATTAAAATGAAATAATATGTTTAACGGTCATGAATTCATCATGAAATGCTAGAGCTGAACATATGCGTTAACTTATAATGATTTCCAACTATGTTAAAATGTGGCTTGACATATTTAAATAGGAAAGTGAATGTTTTGATAAATTGTGTTTTAAAAAAAAGAGATTTTATCATTTAAATTATTTTTGGCATTCAAATTATCTCTAGATGTCTTTATCTAAATGCTTTAAAAGAAAATGGTGTTTAAATGTTTTGGAAGTCTAACTTTTCCAACAGTGTGCAAATTTGGTTGGAAAGTGGAAAGATTTTTATGGAAATAATTTGGTTTGCTAATGCCACATACTAAACATAGAAAAGAGGAATGGGTTAATAAATATGAATTTAGCGGTGCATTGACGTTAACGTTACCGATAAGCACACGAGAACAAGGGAAAAGTTGTTTCAGCCTTAGAATTTTTATTTTCTTACCTTGTCATTGACGCACGAGAATCCATTTGGATTCAATTCCCTTTTAGAGCTTGAAAACGAGCCTCCTTGTGTAGATTATACGAAGAAAAATTGGAAGAAAATTCGAGACAATGAGGTAATTTCCAAAGTATAATGGGATTGGTACTAAATAGAGTGGTAAGAATATAAAATTCTCCACCTAAACTCCTTTTCGGTCATTGGAGTAAAACGTTTAGGAAAAGAAAATTCAATGCATTGGCTTATGAGATGGTAGGAATTGAATGCAAAATTGGTAAACCAGGCTTCTATTCGTAAGAAGTTTTGGTGTGAAAAAGTTCTTTCAAAACCTGCATACATATAGAACTGTCGGTATATGTATAAGCTTATTGCATCATATTTCCAAAAATGTTTTAAAAGAATACGTGTAACAATCCAAATTTTTGACCCTTCAATATCGACACTATATATATCCACAGTATTCATGTACCGAGGACCTAAGTGCCAGAAACTCAAATAGTTAGGGTAAAATAAAAAAACAAGTAAAATAGTAAGGAAGAGGAGAACACAACATCAGAATCTCGCAACGGAACGGTAACAATAATATCAAAAGGCGGTACAAATTGTCACTCTAAGTATTTCATTTTACAATAATAAATACTATCATTAGCCCAGATAGTTATAACAACCTGTCCTCACATATGTTCATATATACAATACAGTACTATAGTGGAAATGGGAATACTATGGTAGGTAATCCTCCAGCTCCTCTTCATTAGCTTCAAAGCGTCCATAGCTAATTCTAGAAATATACTCAAAACTGACCCGAGCATTATAAAAATAACACCGGATCGGTCTGGTAAACCGGCATGAGAAACTTAAAAAATATGTGTGATAACAGCACCTTTTGAGGCTGCATTGAATATCATAATGATTATCCCTTCAAATGAGCTAACCATCTATTAAGTACATACCTCGATATAATAGATAATGTCTAGGGTATAGAACATAGATTGAAAAATATTTTTTGTGCATATGACACAACAATAATAGGTATATAATAAATACCGCTAAGACGCGTTTGTGTATAAATTTTTCTATAGAGATCTCCTCGGATCAAGCCGAACCCAACCTTCATGATAAGGATCAGAAACTTCCTTCCAAGCATCGTATATCTCTAGATAGAATATACTACAATGTAAATATAGTTGGTTCATGCACAAACACTCATGATCCTGAATATCATCAAATCTCACTAGCATCATCGATAAGCATACTCTAGGTATGGAGTTGATATACCCTAATCTGGTTTTTGTCATTTCTGATGTCGAGGCTACGATCGACATCTCTCACCAATCAAAACACGAATCCCTAAAAGGATTACATCATCTTGAACATATCACGAATTGCTACATGGTTTCGAGCATCGCCATCTTGAACAGATTTCGGATCTCCATATAGATTCCCGCATAAGTCTGACGAATGCTAATGTTGTCCTCACTCTTGGAATATTCCTCAAGAAAGACAGTCCCACATGATAACATCATTTGAAATGTTATGCTTGCCTCTCTCTTGGATTAACCTTAGGATAGTTATTTCAATTCTATAACATTCCATTTCATAGCTGCCTCCAGAACATAGATCGCGTATATGGTTTTGAAGTGGTTATAGTTTTGACTCATCCCATTTAAGTACACTTCTTTGCTTACCGGGCGCTCCAAAACCAATCGATGAATTTTTGATTAACTTAACCCCGGTTCTTTTAGAAATAAATAGACAATACACAATGGTAGAGAAAATTTCATATCCGAATGGATTTCCTTATCATTTATCTTAGAAGAGCAAGAAGAGTTTATACATACAGTATTGCAGCTCTAAAGATAACTGTACCATATAAACTTTGTGTTTCTTTTAGATATTTCCTATGTTATTTTAGGCAATTTCGACCAATGGACTATCAAATATAAGATAGATGATAATAATTGGAAATCAAGTCTAATGTACTTATCATAAACGAAATAACATACAAAGCACGATCAAGTCAAACAAGCTCTAGTCTCCTTTTTGTTAGTTAACACATTTATTAATTAAAACCTCATTATTAGTAAAACTTCCTTTTAACTAATAAAACTTCATTTATCAATCCCTAATATTCATTTGTACTCTTTTAATACTTCAAAAAGCATTCATGTACTTATCTCAACTGGTTTAAATATATTCACAAGTCATTAATAAGATTTCTTACTTTAAATCTTTACATTTTATATCTTTTTCAAAAGATTTCATACTTATAATTTCCTTTAAATATCCATTTTAAGGATCTAAGTATTTTCGAAAATCCATTCAAAAGGTTTAAGAATAATGCTACCCAAACATTGTCGCTACAAACCCAAAACCATTATACTTCTGCTTATCCTTAAAGCATTCTTTTAAAGATCTATTTACATTCATAAGTATAATAAAAAAGGGTAAAAAAACGAATGTTATTAAATCATTGTCACAACAAACCCAAAACTATTTCATACTCGTTATTATCTTTAAACATTCTTTTAAAGATCTAAGTTAATATTTAGTTAAGATCAATAGTTGACAAGTCAACTACTTAGTCAAAACAATCGCTTATAGAATTCACGATTCATGTACTTAACTCGTTTACGACATTCCAACTTATATCATCCCTCATTCAAGAGGGATGCCAGGTAAGCTAGAGCGCCGGTTGCATATCAAAGCCTTGCCAAGACACTTCATTCCTGAACCGCACAAATTACCACATTTTCGACATTCCCGACTTAACTATTCCTCGATTAAGAAGGAAGCCAATATGTTGGAACACTACTGCTTCTATCCCTACTCGAACATCAATCTTCACTCTCGCAAACAAATAAGCCTACTTCGTCGGCTTTTAGTGTTAAGCATACGTAATTGCCTTTCAAATAAGCAATTAAACAAAACATGATTTAGCCACTTAAGAAATTCATAAACCCTTTCTAATTCCTTTATTTTTATACTTTAAAACTCATTTAGAAATGATATATATAAGTATAGTAATTTATTTACAAAACTATACATTTAAATAATTTAAAAGATATTTATACTTTGATAAAATAGTCAACACATTTTCCAAAAACTACACATGCTTAAAAATATTTTTAAATTACTTTAATATATTTATAATAGGTTTTAAAATATTTACCCCAAATATTACTAAAAAATTATCATTTCATAATTTACATAAAAATTAACAAAAAAACCATGTTTTCTATATACTTTAAAAATTCATAACTAATTCTTAAAAATTCATAAAAATGTAAAACCACTTTTAAAATACTCTAATAAGAGTTATCAAACACTTGTAAAATGAATGAGACCAAATACTTAATTTAAATTTCCTTTCCAAACCTTCAAAATTCAAAAACAAAGGCTAAACGGGGCAGTTTTGCACAAGTGTGAATTTGACCACTTTTCCATACGTTACTCAACTTTTCAACATACAAACTTTTCATGGTAGTAAGCATGCACATAAAACATCAAAAATATAGAGAGAAATATCTAAGAATCTCTCTAGAAAGTTCCATAGAAATTGTTGAATAATGACAATTTATAAGTGCATCTATAGCGATTATCGTTATAAGAGCACTTTCAAATCTACGTCCAATCTAAACCAAAGTCCGTCTAAAACATATGCGATTTGTTTAAAGGCCTTGCCACAAGTCATACAATACCTTCCAAGTCCACTCAAGTCCATACATATGGATTCTATATTCCATTTTCTTTCAAAGAAAGAATCAAAACTATTATTATAACATATGTCAATATTCAACCATCATAAAAAAATTATTCAATCACAAGCAAATCCAACCAATATATTTTTAGTGGTGAGTAAGCTCACCCTTAACCAAGCAACCAAGCAAGTCCAAGTAACTAAGTCCTTCCCTTACCTTGTAACCACCTTTGGTTCCTACCTCAACCTTGCTTTCACTTGTCTTTTGGCCCCAAGGACACTTTAATGCTCATGGCCTTGCAATGAGCAGGAAGTTTGGCTTCACTTCTTTAAGATATAACATGGTAAAAGGCGTTGTGATGTTGTACTAAGGTTTTTGGAAAGTTTGAGATTATTTTGATGTGTTGTGAATTTTCTTTCTTTAGAAATTTTGTGAAGAGGAAGACGTGAAGGAGAGCTTGCTTTTGCTTCATAAATTGGTAATTGTAATTTAAGGGTATGCCTCTCCTTTTATAAGCCTCATATGTTATTGCCTAAGCTTAGTCTTACCTTCTCCCCCACACCATGCCATGGAAGGCTCACCCTACTCCACATGCCCATCGCTTTTTCTTTACACCTCTTTCTTTTAGCTAAATACTTTAATACTCTTAACATACTAATATCTCTTATCCATTTGAAAGCTTCTAGAACCTTCCATTTGCTTTATGAATCAAAGTGTGCTAATAAGTCCTTAATGTGTTCATTTGATCATTAGATAAGTGCACAAGAGTGTGAGAAATGCGGATCACGGATCTTAAGGCTAGGACAAGCACTAGAGGGGGGTGAATAGTGTTGTAAGGAATTACTAAATTTTTTTGAGTTTATGTTAATTTGAACACAAATGTATGCAATATTCAGACACAGATATGATCACAGAAACAAACACAGATGCAGAAATAAAGCAGTAAAGGAAAGAATGCATCGGATTTTATACTGGTTCGGAGTTACCCTACATCCAGTCCCGCACACAAGTACGGATTTCCTTTCAGAAGCAATCTTTACAATTACACCCTTGATTTCAAGGCTATGAGGTACACCCTCCAGATTCATAATCCTCTGGGTAGAGATACTTGATTTCACGGACAACAAGTTCACCCAATTGATTTCTAGGGTTACAATCACACCTTTTCTCACTTGATTGATTTCCAAGGCTGCAATCACACTTTTTCTCACTTGATTGATTTCTAAGGCTACAATCACACCTTTTCTCGCTAAATTGATTACAAAGAAGTCTATAGCTCTGAATAGCACCGAGGATCTTGTTGAGATAGTGATAGAGAATCAAACTAGAAATGATCTAGTTAGATTCAATGTTAATTTCGGCAAAGTAATGGTAAGAATATGTATAAAGAAATGTGGAAGAAGAAGAGGAGCGAAAACCAGAAAAATATGAATAGAAATTCGTTGAAAACAGCCCATATTTATAAAAGAACAACAGCCATGTCCATTTGTGAAGAGATATGACGAATAGACACTTCTCTTGAAATTCAAATTTTTGAAATCAACTACCACTATATCGACATGGGTATCTTGGGTATGTCGACATGCCAAAGGAAATTTTGATGGTTTGTTTTTCTTTCAAAATAACTTTTATCTTATATTAAAACTATTTTAAACTTTTATAAATATACTTAACTATAGTTAAAATACATAAATAAATATAAAGAATAATATTTTGGTATATAAAAAATTTTACTATAATTTTATATTTAAATCTAAGTATAAATATTAAAAGTTAAATATATTATTATTAAAGATAATTTAAAACTAAGGATAATTTGATTTTGAAGATAAAGATTATTTTGAGGCTAAAAATATTTAAAACCAGGATAGATGTTTTTGATTCTTTTAAAAGGAAGGTTTTGAAATCATTTTGAAAACAAGATATAATTTTGTGAAAAAACATTTTGAATAAAAGTTAGTGGATACAAAACAATGTTCCACTAGATTTTTCATAGGTTCCATCCTACCTAGCGTTCCATCCCTTTAACAGGCTCGAAGTGGATTTCATTCCACGAATAAATTAGATTTTAAGATACCAGTGCTTTTCTAGGAGTTTTAACAAAATTCCTAATTAAATTACTTATTCTTGAAATCTTGATAATCTTGTATTCTTGATACTCAAGAGTCTTCAATCTTGATATCTCTGTACAGTCTTCATTCTTGGTACCTGCATGGTTAAATCCTGCATATGCATATATATCTAAACTATAATGTTAGTATTTATATTTTATAATCTTATTCTAAGGTATTGTCGTCAAAACCATCATCTCAAGGACTAACAATCTCCTCCTTTTTGATGATGTCAACCTTTGTTTATAAAATATTACTTCTATCCTAATAACTCCCCCTAAAACTAATAACTCCCCCTTAATTTATACTTAACTATCATATTTTATATTTCTCCCCCTTTCTCATCAACAAAAACTAACTCCAAACTATATAATCTCCAAACTATATAACTCCCCCTCCTTCTTGGACTAAAGTACCTGCATTAATAAACTATACAATGGAGTACATAATTGATAAATTAAGAGATAATTATACTAATATACATGATAATTAATTAAAGATCATATAAATATCAATGCATATTTATACATGTTTTTCACACCAAATATCAATCCAAACCAAATCAAATCAAATCAAATCAATCAAAGCAAACAATTCAAATCAAACAAAGCAATCAAATCAAACATTACGAGGAACTTCCACCCATCCTTCTTCTCCAAATATAGGGTCTGCTTTAATGGCATCCCAATTTTCATTATCACTGGTGAGAGAGACTGGAGGATGTGCTTCGTTATCATCCTTGTGCAGGGAGGAAATCGTCCATCGTATTGCATCGAAATGTCTTTCTTGCTCCTTGATCATCTGCATTTAACTCAACTCTAAGTGTCGCTGGTTTCGAAGAATGAACGAAAGAATATTCTTGAAAGAATTAAGATTCTCTTCAAGATTTTTGGATAAAGTATGAAATGGATTGGCCATATTTTAGTTTTTGAGAAGAATGAGAGACAAAGAAGATAAGAAATAATACTGAGTGATGAATTCTGGAAGAAATAGGTATTTATAGGTGTAGAAATTCGTTTGAAATGAATAGACATAAGGTAGTTATTCAAATTTCAAACTCAAAATGAAATGTCATTTCTGACCAGTACATGTCAACATGGTCATAGGGGGGATGCCGACATGGTGCACTGAATTTTGATGGCTTATTTTGATTTTGTGAATAATTGTGTGTGTGTGTGTATATTTATATAATATACTAACATTTATTATGGAGATAAGATAAGCTAGATAACAGAAAAGGAACTCAATTTCATTTCATGATAACACGATACAACGATTAAACACAAAGAACCACAAGAACTTTTAAATTAAAACAAACTATACTAACAACATAAATTGAAAAGATAGAACTGGTTAGAGGATGATGAAGATGAAGATAAAGCTTCTTACTGACTTCGGAAATAAACTTGTTCATCTTGGATGAAATTTTGTCCAACTTCTTACTAACGGATCGTTTAAGAATCCATTAATTCTCAACAATGGTCTTTTGGTTTTTGAGAATGGTTTTGTTGGTTGGATTAGGAGGATAATCAATGCTTTCCAAAGATGTTTCACCTTCTTCTTCTTCTTCAATTTCCATTTCATCCCCTTCTTCTTCCTCTTCTCCTCTTCCATCTTCTCCAAACGCTATTCCTTTTCGACAAGAGTCTCATAAGGTTGAAAAACAAATGGAATTTTCATAAGAGAAGTATTGGAATGATTGAAAACCTTTCTTGAAACAAATCCTTCTCCTATGAAATCTACTCCAAAATGGTTAAAAATCCGAGTGAGATAGATTCCATGATACAAAGTATTCTCACCCATTTCAAGATTTTTGGGACGAAGTTCATCCAAAATAACTTATGCCCAATTAATATCATAATTTCCAAAAATAGCAAAAAGTGCTTTGCAAACTTTTGAAGTAGAATTGTTAAAATTCCCCGATTTGGGGATCAAAGTATGTTGTAAAAGAAGATTAAAAATTCTAGCTTTTGGTCGAAAGTTTCGATTTTTAATTCAAAATCATCATTTCCTTCGAAAATGTGATGAAATATCTCACGATCATTTTCATCAATATTAAAACTAGAAATATCCTTTCCCGTACTCTTGCAATTGAGAATGGTACCCAAAAGATCACAATTCAAAACAATTCTAGTGCCTTTGACACTAGTTCAAATTTCATCATCATTTCCAATATAAAATCCACGATTTAAATTTGCATAGAAAATTTTAACAAGATTTGGATAACAAACGAAATCATTTTGAGAAGAATCAATAAGACTAAGAATTTGATTGTTTGCAAAAAGAGAATCAATTTCATAGGAAGAGAAATCTTGAAATATAGCAAACTTTCCATGAAGGACTTTTCCATATTAGCATAATTGATGTATGCTTTTATGGCCTCTGGATCATTGAAGAGTTGCACTTTTATCTTTTTGGAAATTCTCATGGTAGAGGGGTTGCTTGAAGAAGCCATTAGAGTAGAGAGTAGAGAGCTTGAAGTTTTGAAGAGAGATTTTGAATTTGAAAAGATGTGATAAAAGATAGTGAATAAATAGATTCTCAAAGGACATGTTCTCTGGTCAAAAGATGCCTTTTTAGAGAATTGAATGAAGTGAAAAGGTGGGGGGAAATTCAACCATTTGAATTCAAATTTGAATTTCAAATTATGTACCCATGTCGACATCATGGTGGGGACTATGTCGACATGTGTCTTTGAATTTCGATGATTTATTTTTCCTAAGTATCCTAATATATATACACTTATTATTTTTAATGTGTGTGTATATATATCTGGACTAATTCTGAAATTATAGTATATTCTATAAAATATTATAATACTATTAAAAATAAAAATAAAATAATAGTAATAATAATAAAATAATAGTAAAAAATAAAAATTTTAAAATTCAAACAACACACCAATTCAAAATCAATCAATCAAGCAATCAATTCTAAGCATGCAATTTCAACCAATTGTATTGTAGATGTGTACCTTTTTCTAAGTCCGTTTCTCTGAATTCGTCGAAGTCGTGAACTGCTGTGAAACACAAATTTGAATTATCTGTCTTCTGATCATCATCGCTTGAGGACGAGTCTGAGTCATCTAGAATAGCAGTAAATGCACGTTTTCGTTTCTTTACAGAATCATTGTTTATAAGAAAATTTTGCCTATCTGGATACGAACAGTCTCTTTTGATATGGCCGGGTTCGTCACAATTGAAACATTTGATATTGTTTGGCACTACATTCTGATTTCTAGAATTCTTATAGTTGTTTCTCTTGAAATTATTCATCTTTTCGTATTTCAGGAATTTTTGAAAATTCTTGGTCATAAGAGCTATCTCTTCATCATTATCGCTGTTTGAGTCTGATCCATCGATCGATGCATTGAATGCCATTGATTTCTTTTCAGATGCTTTGCTTTCTCTTCTTCCAATCATCTGGACTTCAAACGACATTAAATTTCCAATTAATTCTTCTATCTTTAAGGTACTGATGTCATTTGCCTCTTCGATCGCAAGTGTCTTTTGATCCCATTCTAGAGTAAGAGAATTTCAGATTTTTCTGACTTGATCTTCTTTCGAAAATTCTTTTCCCAAGGATATTAGAGAATGCACAATATCCTGAAATCTACTATACATATCTGAAATAGACTCATTAGAATTCATTTTAAATAATTGAAACTGATTTGTGAGCATGGAAATTTTTGTCTGTTTAACTTTGTTTGTTCCTCCGTGAGTAACTTGCAAAGTTTTCCAGATTTCATATGCAGACTTACAAACTGACACTCTATTAAATTCATTCCTATCAAGTGAACAAAACAGAATATTCATTGCTTTAGAATTATTTTGTGCAACAGTCTTTTGCTCAGCGGTCCACTATGCAAAATCAGTTGTGGGTTCAGAATATTCAGTCTGTGTGATATTCCAAGTGTCTAATCGTACAGATTGTAAATATATTTTCATAATATTCCCAATATACATAATTACCGCCATTAAAAAGTGGTGGTCTGATAGTAGACTGGCCTTCTACAAATGAACTAGTGACAGGGATGATAGAACTAGTGTTTGCAGTGTTACCAGTACCAGTGCTGGTAGCCATTTTGAAAATTTTCAAAATTCATATTATGAAAATGTTGAAAACCTTTCTCTGATACCAAATGTTAGAAATGTGGATTACAGATCTTAAGGACAAACACTAGATGGAGGTGAATAGTGTTTTAAGGAATTACTAAATCTTTTTGAGTTTATATTAATTTGAACAACTTTTCTCGCTAAATTGACTACAAAGAAGTCTATAACTCTAATAGCACTGAGGATCTTGTTGAGATAGTGATAAAGAATCAAACTAGAAATGATCTAGTTACATTCAATATTGATTTCGGCAGAGTAATGGTAAGAATATGTATAAAGAAATGTGAAAGAAGAAGAGGAGTGAAAAGCAGAAAAATATTAATAGAAATTCGTTGAAAACAACCCCTATTTATAGAAGAATAACAGCCATGTCCATTCGTGAAGAGATACGACAAATAGACACTTCTTTTGAAATTCAAATTTTTGAAATCAACTTCCACTATGTCGACATGGGTATCTTGGGTATGTCGACATGACATAGGAAATTTTGGTGGTTTGTTTTTCTTTGAAAATAACTTTTATCTTATATTAAAATTATTTTAAACTTTTATATATATACTTAACTATAGTCAAAATACATAAATAAATATAAAGAATAATATTTTGGTATGTATAAAATTTTACTATAATTTTATATTTAAATCTAAGTATAAATATTAAAAGTTAAATATATTATTATTAAAGATAATTTAAAACTAAGGATAATTTGATTTTGAAGATAAAGATTATTTTGAGGCTAAAAATATTTAAAACCAGGATAGATGTTTTTTATTCTTTTAAAAGGAAGGTTTTGAAATCATTTTAAAAAAAGATATAATTTTGTAAAAAAACATTTTGAATAAAAGTTAGTAGATACAAAAAATGTTCCACTGGGTTTTTCGTAGGTTCCATCCTACTTAGCGTTCTATCCCTTTAACAAGCTCGAAGTGGATTCCATTCCACGAATAAATTGTATTTTAAGATGCCAGTGCTTTTCTAGGAGTTTTAACAAAATTCATAATTAAATTACTTATTCTTGAAATCTTGAACTCTTGATAATCTTGATATTCTTGATACTCGTGAGTCTTCAATCTTGATATCTTGAATCTCTACACTTTACAGTCTTCATTCTTGGTACCTACATGGTTAAATCCAGCATATACATATATATCTAAACTATAATGTTAGTATTTATATTTTACAATCTTATTCTAAGGTTTTTTTCATCAAAACCATCATCTCAAGGACTAACAAAGAGTTCGAATAACTTATATCAATCAAAAAACTATTTACCGATAAACCAATTTTCGGTCACATTATCAATTTTCCTTTGAAGAATAAAATTTTGTAAACAAACTTCAGTGACAATTTTACCATCATTACTTATGATTATAAAGGAGGTTAGCTTAAAATGGTTAATAAATCAATTTAATAACATTTAATCCATGATTCAAATATTTAAATAATTCAGATGTTTAAATATGGAGTGTTCGAAATTTCAGGTCATTATGTTCTCCTCAACTTAGAATATTTCATTCTCAAAATTACAACATGAGTAACCAAAGAAACAATCATACATCAATACTTAACGGTATCATAATTTCTAGCGAACAAAGCTCATGGCTTGCTCAAGCTTAAAAACCCTCTCATTAACCTACTAAGCCTATCTCACGTCGAACAGCCTTAGGTTATTACTTAGATGATTATTCATGATACCTCATAAAAAATCGAAGAGTCATTCCCTAAACTCTCCATAAGTCAACAAACATAATATACAAACATACAAAAGCCTGTACGATGCATATGGACCATTCGTATGCAATATTTAATCTGATCACTTGCTCGATCATATAACATTCACTTCCAAACTAATGTAGATAATTAGACCTCTCTAGTGCGGACTTCAATTTGGTTCCTTGATTAGAAAACTATATCTTCCTAACATGGCCATATATTATGATAGAAAACATCGAGATCATTTCATGAATCCATACCAAGTGTTTTCCGTCAAGAATCAAGTGGAGAATCCTTGTTTGGACCGTTGTAAATCACCTCAAAACCATGTACTCGAATACTAGATCATAAATAGTCATATGAATAAAATAATTTACGTATAAATTACATACTTATCCTATTGGTTTCTTAACTATACCAGTATCCTTTTAATCACATTCTTCTATACAAATAGTATATCACTCCATATAAATTCATTTATGAATCATTTCATAAAACATTAACTTCAAGTTCATAAATGTTTTATAACTTAAGTTCATACTCGTATAGTACTCCACTACATCCTAAGAATATATATGAGACATCAAATTCATTTTACTTAGCAAGGATGATCAACGGTTTGAACTAGTTCTAAGTTACAACCTTTTCAAATACAAGTGTTATATAAATTCAATCTTATATCTTCAAAAACACCTAACTACAAGTCCTATAACGATTCAGAAGTTTCCAACTATCCAAAATCACTGAAAATCCCGTTTTATTTTACCAAATGAAAACTACCAAATAACATACCGTATCATGATGCTTATCCATATTGTCCTAATGCACAGGCAACATGTCTCCATAATATAACATAACAAAGAAAAGCATAAAACTGAACATCGATTTTTATTTCAAACCATTAAATAGTATTGTAATGACCCAGAATTTCAGTCATTTGAAATTAGTATATTTAATTGATTTTAAATATTCACAAGTAAATTTTATAAGATGAGTAAATTACATTTCGAATATAGCGATTAAATTGGATAATTAAATTGTTAATTTAATATTTGAAACTGTGTAAATAACTGGAAATTGAATTTAATGTGAATAAAAATGATTTATAAAGTTAAATTAAATTTTATTTGAATTAGAATGATTGTTGAGAACTTTTAGAATTGAACTAAAAGTTGATTTATAGAAATTGAATATTTTAATATTTAATTAATGTGTAAAAATAGTCATCTTTCATATAGTCTCGGATTTCGATGAAAATAGTTTCATTGGGTCCGTAATATTATATACTATAAGATTTTAAATTTCGTGTCAATTGGATTTACGGTTTGTCTGGTGCAAGCTAAAACGCTTAGAAATCTGTTTAAGTGAATTTTAAATTCAAAAAAGTTGATTCGAAAACCTATCTTCCAAATACGATTGAATTGGCTTCCAATATATATTCCATTGTGTTTGGAATAGGGGTAAAACATTATAAACGCTAGGTTGTGCAGTTAATGCCCCGCTATTACTCCGCTATAACCTCGCTATATCTCATAGCGGGTTTCTACCGCTATGATTTTCCATGCAGCCCCAAAATATAGCCTTTCCGCTTTAAGCCTCGCTATTTCCGCTATATCCCATTATTCCTGCTATATTCCTCTATTTCCGCTATATCTTCTTTAATAAAGTGAATTGAAAATTGCATTTATACATTATAGAAATTATGAAACTAACTGATTTGATTTAATTTTTGATATATTTTCAAAAATGAAAATACTCTAATGTTCTACTAAATTCAATTATGTTATAAAACAATTTTACGTTTATTTAAAGTATATTCGCACATGTTTTTATTTAAAACTATTTATGTATTAATTACAATTCAATTGAATGATAATTTTTCATTTAATTACCATTTATATATTTGTAAAAACATTAAGTACAAGTTTTATATGCTATTTTAGAGCCATCTGATATATCCCGCTATATCCTCGCTGTATCCCCGCTATGACTTTTTGCACCTCCACTGCTATGAATCTGTCGAGCGCATTAACTGCACGGATGCCAGGTGACACGCTTTGCTTGAAGTTCAGAAAAATCTTGGGTGAATAGTGTCGCGAAATTTTTTATAACAGGCCAACTTTTATTCATTTTTACAAAACCCTAATTCAACTAGGGTTAGCCGCCACCTTATCATTCAATGGTCAAAAATCATTCGATCTTCTTCCTCAAATATCTTCAAATCCATTAACTTTTAGAGAAATCTTTCAACTACAATAATGTAGAGCGCAGCGAATACTATCGATCCAACGGTTATGATTGGATTTCATGGAAGGGATTATCGGCAAATCAAGCTTGAATAACGCGTGTATAGGGGATGATTTCTTGTCGATGGTGGCACGTGGTGAGCCGCACTTGGCTGAGTAGTCGAGCAAGCTCCTACGGTTCATGTGAAGGTGTTCGATCATGCTCCGGTTGAGTCTTGAATGGTGCGGCATCAAAATTTTCAAACGATAATGGGTTTTTTTTCTCGTGTGATATAACTGAGCACGATGAAGAAGAAAGGGAGGAAAAAAGGAAGCACGGCCGAGATCTATGGGTTTGGAATTGACGTCTCGGATTGATTTAGGTTTTAAAATAAAAAAATAAATTTGTAAATTTATATATAATAATAATTCGTATAATCTTTAAAACATCGTAACTTCTTCATACGAGGTCGTTTTTGACGAAACAAGTTGCGTTGGGTCCATATTGACGAGCGCTGTATTTTAGTGCTGGTTTGGAGTTGATAGGAGCTATTGTAAATTTTGGGTAAAATTAAACGGCTATATAATTTTATTTGGAATAAAACATTGCAACTGCTATTGGAACTAAAGTGAGTACAACTTACTCTTTCTGACTCGCTAGTATTTTTGTATAAGTGAGAAATAATATTATTTATGATGATTGATGATTGTTTGGATGATATATCACATATTATCTGTATATTGATTGGTATTTGGATATATTCCTGCCTAGTGGAGCAGATGAGACTATATATGTCCCCGCGTTTGAGCGGATGACCCTTTGTACACGCGTCTGGCTCGAAGTGGACATTGTACATATATTCCTAATATGTATATTTGGCGCGGGTGACAGGTTGGAGGGATCCAACTGGATTCCTCACCAGTATAGGTTTTTTTTACAGATTTTGTGATATATGATGTTATCATATGATATATGATGTTATCATATAATATATGATGTTTTAGATGTCGTGATTGATGTATTTAGTGCTGTTGCAGCATTGGGCCTATTTTGGTAATTTTAAAAATGTTAAAGTGATGATTTTAAATTGAAAAAGGATTTTCAAGTGACTTTGAAAATAAATATTATATTAATTTTGAATTGTTAAAAGAATGGATTTATTTTAAAGAAATAAATGTTATAATGTTAATGTTATAAAAATTATGATTTTGTGAAACATAATGGAAATCTGATTTTTGAAATATGGAGTTAACTATATTTGTAAAATAGTTTAAAATGAGAATTTTGAATTTATTATAAACGGTATATATATAAGATTTATAAAATTTATATTTTACAAATCAAAGTGATGGAATTGTAAAGGAGTTTTGTAAATGTTAAAATGGAGTTATAAATGGATTTTATAAGTAAATAAGATTTATAGATTTATAATTTGTGAAGTTATAAAAGAACGAATTTTGTAAATAAGAGATTTATAAGTAATTAACTCATAATTTGAGTTTTTGCATATAAGTGCGATAAATGGAAGTTTTTATAATATATAAATGGAATTTATAAACATTGTTTTATAAATCCGAAATCAATTGAATTTGATAAGTAACCGGTGAAAGTTTATTAAAGGAATTTCATCCACAATTTTGGACAGTGGATAGTCGTTTAATAAAACGTGTATAAGTAACGAATTCAATTAGGGAATTAAATCCACGATTTTGGATGGTGGATTATCCTTTAATAAATGTGTACAAATATTGGATTTGGTAAACGAAGTATATTCACGATTTTAGACAGTAAATAATCCTTGAATTAAATAAATGTTTTGAAAAGTGATATTTTAAAATGGAGTTAAATGGTTTAAATTTGTTTTAAAATGTGCTAAGTATCGAAACCATAGATTTCAACATTCATTGTTGAAATAGACGTTTTCGAGAAATAAGGAAATGATGGACTATAACACTATTGTTATAGTAAATGATTTTCGAAAGGAGATGTTTTGTATAGTATATGGGATTTATATATCTACCTTATTTTCGAATCCTTATATTAGTGATTTGGATTGTCGTAACGATGTTTTACGCATCATTCATTTTGACCCAAATAAATGTGTTTTAAGAGAATGTTTTCCTCACAAAATAAAATATATACTTAATCGTGATTTAAAGTATGTGTAATATTTTCTAAGTGTTGAAAATAAATAGAATTGTGTATTACTTATTTTTAAATAAGTATATGGAAATGTTTTCCATTATAGAAGTTGAAATGGGTTTGAGATTATATCTTTTTAAAGATAATTTGAAGTGAATATTTGGCAAGTGATTTAATTTATAAAAGATTAATTAAAAGGGCCTAGTGATTGTTATGGTGCTAAATATTTATTTGTTTGCCTTGATAGTTAAATAACCGACTATCAAATTTTAGTTCCTCAACTTGATGTGGGAACTATTTAGTCATACACTTAGTACGTAGCCTTCTATGTAGGCTTGATTATCGTTTGTGTTGAGGATGTTGATTCGTGTAGTGCGGAGTATTACTCCAATCTATCGAGCTTCCTTCTTGGC
Organism: Allium cepa; assembly: GCA_030765085.1. Lineage (NCBI taxonomy): Eukaryota > Viridiplantae > Streptophyta > Magnoliopsida > Asparagales > Amaryllidaceae > Allium > Allium cepa. The sequence goes on from CM060941.1 coordinate 519,745,788, forward strand.
TTGAAGGATAGCAAGTTGAAAGTTGGAGACGTGATAAGTGTATGAGACTTAGTTTCTGTGTGAGGTTGAGAAATGCTTTTGCGTTGTTGGTGCGAAGAGACCGGGATAGATTTATCCGAAAACCACTTCGGACAAACGTATATGCAACGATTGCACAGGTTGCTTGTAATGATATTGATATTCAGGATTTTCATAGTGGGGGACTGCTTGTTGATCGTTTGGGGTTAAAATCCCAATATACATATAGTAGCAGTGGTCTCTTCATTATGAAATATCCAATGCAAGGACTATTCGCTACTAATCCTAGGGATTTCCCGATAGGATGTGGTAGGAAAATACGTATGGTTTGTCCTGTTCTTGGACAACTTGTATGGATGTTTGTATGACACTGCATTACTAAATATTACGTACATTGGTTTTTACAAATGTACATCAATGGTGGCAGAGAAGGCAACGTCTCTTAGCTTAACACCCTCCTTGAGATGTATGAGCTTAAGAGTTGTATTTTTATGGAAGGTAGTTAGTAGTCAACGGAAATGGTCGTGTGGCATTCAAAGTGATGTGATTATGACTTATGAAAGGTAAATTGTTACCTCGGGCCTCATCAACTGAAAATGACCAAAATAGGGTTAGATGCGGCAAGGCTAAGTGGATCGCTCCCAAGTAGGGTATGATCATCCTCTTCTAGATATATCTTTACATGCTATGACGTCATGTATCTGATTATTGTGGTTTGTATGCTTTGAGGGCCCTCGTTAAAGGTCGGTAATGACCGGAGGATGATATATTCGGTATCATCTAGTTATAGAATTGGGCCGGCCTTGTATTGGTAGAGGATCCTTTGTGATGGTCCTCGGTACATTCTTCTAGAGATGTACTGCCAGAAGGTATTCCCTTCACCTAGTCATTTGTATGGAAATCCGAACTCCACTACGTACCTGCTATTTTGATTGTATTACCCATTTTGGGCTATATGTTGGAATTATATCAATGTCACAATTTTGGCTATGACTAGTATTATTTGTATACTAGACACTAGTATAATATCAGATGATATGATATGAAATGTTTTAGTTGTCTTAAGGTAAAAAAATGTCCATGTTTATGTGTCGACTTGTCTTACGATATACTTTTGTTTTTGATAAAGGAAAAGTTTAGTAATTTAATGAATTCAATTTAGTGTGTTTCTCACGCTGGTTTACCCGCCCGATCCGAGCATTCTTCCCTTTCAATACTCGGGTCAAATCGAGTATATTAACATGTTCAGATTTGGTGCTTTTGGAGCTTCGGCAGGAGAGTTGGAGATCTACATTTTCGCATACACGTATCTATTTTGATTATTGATTATCCGCTGTGTTTAGTTGTTGCATATTATCAGCAATTGTGAGGATGGGTTATTGTAGCTGTTCAAGCTGATAACTATTGTTTGATTGTTGTACTCTGATTGATGTATGTATATGCAGTTTTGGCTTTGTAAAGATCATTGATATGATATTATATGTTTTTCACTGCGATGTGAGATTCTGTATTGTTCTTTTTGGTTCTATCTTCTCTCTTTCTGTACTACCCAAAAACTAGTCGAGCACAAATCAATAATCAACAAGCAATAGTCAATGCTCATAAACTGACCGAGCCTAGCTAAGCTAATCAATGAGGGATAATAGATAAAAATCATTAATCCCTCCATGAATTAAACTACGCTATCAACTTATTTTACATATATAACTAATATATAGCAAATACATATACGCTTTCATATATAGAATACACTCAATTCATGCTAGGGCATTCCATTACCCTATCTCTTAATGAGTCATACCAACCAAAGTCAAGGTTCTTGCTTAACCATCAACTTTAATACCACATGTAATGGTCCAACATATCGACCCACGAATGTCGACACTAAATATATCCATGGTATTCGTGTGCCGAGCATCCAAGTGCTGGAAACTCAGATAGTTAGGGTAAGACAAAAAAATAGAATAAGGAAGAGGAGAACACAAAATCAGAATCTCATAATGAATGGTAACATATAATATCAAAAGGCAGTACAAACTGTCACTCTATAATACATATCATTTCGAAGTTACAATAGCAAGTATTATCATCAGTCCGGATGGTTATAACAACTTATCCTCACATATACTGATATATACAATACAGTAAAATAGTGGAAATAACATTATTACGGTAGGTAATCCTCCAGCTCCTCTTCATAAGCTTCAAAGCGTCCATAGTTAAATCTGAAAATATACTCAAAACTGAGCTGAGCATGATAAGCAAATAACATCTGGATCAGTCCGATAAACCAGCATGAGAAACTCAAGAAATATATGTGACAAATGACAACACCTTTTAAGGCCTCATTGAATATCATAGCGGTTATCCCCTCAAACGAGCTAACCATCTATTAAGTACGTATCTCAATAACGTAGATAATGTCTAGGTTGTAGAACATGGATCCAAAAAGGTTTGTTGTGCATATGACTCAACAATAAGAGGTATACAATCAATAACACTAAGGCGCGTTTTATGTTTGGATTATTCTGTCGAGGTCTCCTCAGATCAAGCCGAACTCGACCTCCATGACAAGGATCAGAAACATCCTTTCGAGCATCATATATCTCTAGATAAATATACTGTATGGTAAACATAGCTGGTTCACGCACAAACACTTATAATCCCGAATATCATTAAATCCCACTAGCATCATCGATAAGTATGCTCTATATATGGAGTTGATATACCGTACGGGTTAGCTGAACCCCAATGGCTCAGCACCCTACCCTGGATTTTGTCATTTCCGATGTTGAGGCTACATTCGGAATCTCTCACTCTAGTCTTCATCATTAGAATAGAACATGAATCCCTAAATGGAATCCATCATCTCAAATAGATCACGAACCGCTACATGGATTCAAGCATCTCGAATAGATCTCGGATCTCCACATAGATTCCTGCATAAGTCCTTCAGTGAATGCTAACACTGTCCTCTTTCTTGGAATACTCCACAAGATAGACAGTCACACACGATAGCATCGTTCAAAATGTTATCGCTTACCTCTACCTTGGACTTAACCTTAGGATAGCTAGTTTAGCTCTATAATATTCCACTTTACAAGCACCTCAAGAACATAGATCGTGTATATGGTTTTGAAATGGTTATGGTTTCAAGTCATCTCATATAAATACAATTCCTCACCTACCTAATGCTCCAAAACCAATTGATGAATTTTCAGTTAACTTAACCGCAGTTCCTTCAGAAATAAATAGACAATACATAAGGGTGGAGTTAATCTCCTATCCGGATGGATTTCCTTATCATTTGTCCTAGAAGAGAAAGATGAGTTTATACATACAGTATAGCATCTCTGAAGATAAACCATATAGACCTCATGTTTATACAAGATATTTTATAAATTATTTTAGGCAATTTTGACAGTCGACTAATCGACTATCAAATGCAAGATAGATAATTGTAATGGAAACCAAGTTTCATAAACTTATCGCAAATGAAATAACATACAAAGCACGATCAAGTCACATAAGAACCTCTAATATTATTTAATTAATACTTTTTATTAATTAAAACCTATTCTATTAGTAAAACTTCCTTTTACCTAATAAAACTTCATTTATCAATCCCTACTATTCATTTGTACTAGGCCTGTTACGGTTGAATTATTCAACCGTTCAACCATACCAATCATTCAAGCGGTTACCATCAATAACAGTAACGGTTGAAGAATTTGAAAACCATAGTTAATCATACCAACCATACATGATTGTTTTAGATAATATATAATATTAAAATATAAAAACTAGTAATTTAAGTTAAAGGAACAGCTTGTACATTAATAATACGTGCCTTAATGAACTAATAACATGTGCATGCATATTAGTCATTTTATACACAAATAAATAAAGTTGAAAAAAAAGTTAGTGCTATATCAATTTACCATCAATAATGACATAATTGAAAATATATGTACGACATGCTTCAAAATTGAAAATATAATGGTTAACCATCATAGACGGTCGCGGTAATGGTTATAAGAATTGATAACCATCAGCAGCGGTTATGGTTACAGTTGGTGGTAATAAAAACGGTTACCACAACCGTAACACCCCTAATTTGTACTCTTTCAATACTTTAGAAAGTATTCATATACTTGTCTCAATTAGTATAAGTATATTCACAAGTTATTAGCAAGCTTTCTGACTTTAAACCTTTACGTTTTCTATCTTTTTCAAAGGATTTCATACTTGCTACTATCTTTAAACATTCTTTTAAAGATCTAAGTTAATATTTGGTTAAGATCAATAGTTGACAATTCAACTACCCATTAAAACGATTGCTTATAGAAATCATGGTTTACATACTTAACTCATTTTCGACATTTTGTTCAAGAGTGAAGCCAAGTAAGTTAGAGCACTAGTTGCATATCAAAGCCTTGCCTAGACACTTCATTCTTGAATCGCACAGATGGAAAAGTCTACCTCGTCGGTTTTTAGTGTTAAGCAATATTAATGATTTTCATAACCGAGTGAGAAATCAATATGATTAACACATTTCTGACATTCCCGACTTAACTATTCCTCGGACAAGAGGGAAGGCGGTAGGTTATTTGCTCTATTGCTTTTGTCCCTACTCGAACATCAATCTTAACTCCCATAAATAGATAAGCCTATAATTCGTTGGCTTTTAGTGTTAAGCATAGTTAATTACCTTTCAAATAAATTGTTTAAAAAACATGATTTCGCCACTTAAGTAATTTTTAACCCCTTTCAAAATCCTTTATTTTTAATTTAAAACTCTTTTAGAAATGATATATATAAGTGTCGTAATTTGTTTACAAAACTAGATATTTAATAAAACTATTTGAAAGATATTTTTTACATAAGATATTTACACTTTGATAAAATAGTCAACACATTTTCCAAAAACTATGTATACTTAAAAATACTTATAAATTACTTTACAATACTTATAATATGTTTTAGAACAATTATCCCAAATATTAGTCAAAAGTAATCATTTTATAATTTACTTAAAACTGGAAAAAAAACATATTTTCTATCTATATTAAATATATCATTCTACTTTAAAAATTCATAACTAGTTCTTAAAAATTCATAAAAATGTCAAACCACTTTTAAAATACTCTAATGAGAGTTTGAAAACATTTGTATAAAGAATGAAACTAAATATGTAATTTAAAAGTCTTTTCCAAACCTTTAAACTTCAAAAACAAAAGCTATACGAGGCAGTTGTGCACGTATAAATTTGACCACTTTTCAATATGTTACTTAACTTTCCAAAATCCAAACTTTTTATGCTAGTAAGAATATATATAAAAAATTACAAATATGGCAAGAAACCCCTAAGGATCTCTTTACAAAGTCCCATAGAAATTGTCGAATACAAGATAATTCCTAAGTGCATCTATAGCGACTATCGCTATAAGAGCACTTTAAATCTAAGCCCAATCTAGACCAAAGTCCATCTACAACCTATATGCTTTAGTTTAAGGCCTTGTTACAAGTCATAAAAGTCCTTCTAAGTTTATTCAAGTCCATACATGGATTCCATATGCCATTTTCTTGCAAAGCAAGAATCAAAACCAATATTACAACATAGGTCAATATTCAACCATCACAAAGAAGTATTCACTCACAAGGAAATATAACCAATATATTTTCAATCAAGATTGTGAGTAAGCTTACCCTTAACCAAGTGAACAAGCAATTCTAAGCAATAAAGTCCTTTTCCTACCTTAGAACCGTATTTGCTTCCTACCACGACCTTGCTTTGAGTTGTCTTTTGGCCCCAAGGACCCTTTAATGCTTGCGGCCTTCCGATGAGTGGGAAGTGTTGCTTTACTTCTTCAAGATCTAACATTGTAGAAGGTGTGGGATGTTTTGGTGAGGCTTGTAGTAAATTTTGAGTTTATTTGGATGTGTTTTGAAAATATTTCTTAGAAATTTTGTGAAGACGAAGACATGGAAATGGGCTTGCTTTTTCTTTGTAAATTTGTGATTATAATTCAAGGGTATGCCTCTCCTTTTATAAGCTTCATATGGTGTTGCCTAAGCTTTCTCTCACCTCTCCCACCATGCCATCAAAGGCTTACCCTTACACATGCCCGTCATTTCTCCTTTACATCTCTTTCTTTTAGCTAGATAATTAAATACCCTTAACATATCAATATCTCTTATCCATTTGGAAGCACCTAGAACCTTCCATTTGCTTTATGAATAAAAGTGTGTTAATTAGTTTCTGACATGTTCATTTGATCATTGGACAGTGCATAAGAGTTTGAACAACTTATATCGATCGAAAAGCTGTTTATCGATAAATCGATTTTCGTCACATTATCGATTTTTCTACGAACAATATATTTTTGTAAACAAACTTTAAAAATAAATTGACCATCATTATTTATGATTAGAAAGTGGGTTAACAAGGTTATTAAATCAATTTAACCATGATTTAAATATTTAAATAATTCAGATATTCAATACAAAATGTCTGAAATTTCGGCTCATTACAATACATTCATATAGGAGGGCCCGATATAGAATCATTCTGCATACATGTTTTCTATGTTGTGATACAATACTCATTTGTCCACGTTTGGCTGAAAATTGGTTGTACACTAATTATTTGGGAAGTTTAGAGTAGTTATTGCATTACCCCATGATATAATCATTTGAGTAATTTTGGGGACGAAATTATTTTTAAGGGAAAGAATGTAACACCCTAAAAATTTACTATAATAATTTCATTATTACTTAGGCTCTAAAAATAAAATTTGAGTAAATGGCGGAATTTTTCCATGAAATTTACACTATTGCATCCATGGCGATTTGCTGAGCAACTTTCATGTTTGGAGTTTCGCGATCAGAGTTTAAATGAAGAATTTATAAACGTTTAAAGAAATTGAAATAAAAATAATTAAATAACAAAATTTGTAATAAATTGTAATTAAACCGAGACCCCACCGGTCGACCCCCTTGATATGGTCGGTCAACCACTAGCAATCGACCACTCATAGGGGTGTGGTCAACTTGTGGAGGCATTTTGGTTGCGGTTTGAACCTCGACCAGTGGTCTGGATTTAATAACTAAAATATGATGGATTCGACTGATTCAAGAGCCTAAATATACCAGCCTAACCCTCTCTTCTCTTCTTATATTTTTTATCTACGGTAATGACGCTCTGTTATTTCCTCTTCACTACTATTCCTGCTAATTTTAAAATAGTTTGTATATATACAAATTGGAGAAGAGTAGAAAATAAATAGAAGAAGAGAAGGAGGAGATCGGCATTACACAAAAAATGGTAAATTTCAATATTACAAATCTATATTTCCCTTTTTTCCCAAATCCCCTCTAAGAACCATAAGTTTAATGGTATGTCTATACACTTTTATACATATTTCTTAGGATTAGAAAGGAAGTGGTTGATTCAAGGAATCAGATTCGGATTTGGGGAGTTAGAAAGCTGTTAAAGGTGAGTGGGTACTTATAACTTTGGAATTTATTTTGTTGGAATATTATTTGATGTTTATGCCCAAATAAGTATCTAAAAACTTGTACGCTTGAATTCTTCATAAAACATATATTATGTAAATAAATAGGAATATTGTTTACACCCAGATCTGAAAATCAATACCCAAGTTATTAAAAGTAAATATGGATAAAGATGTAGAATTTATTCCAGATCTACAATTGCGCTGTAAAAATATTAGTGTAATTTAGATTTGCTCTAATTCTTTTAGAATGTAAGTTTTGTATTTTAATTTTATGGAAGTATTGTCCATTTAATCTCCATGAATTTGTCTAATATCCTAATTTCATAGAGAAAGTGTAATGTTTGATTTGATAAGGAATATACATCAAAAGAAGAAAGAGATGTGTAAATTATGGATTTCCTTTCCGTAGCTTGTTCAATAAAAAGAAATAAACAATTTCTTGTAATTTCAAACTAAGCAAATCCCTAAATTTAGGTTAATTTATAGAAGGTTATAATGGAAAACCTTTTTGGAATGATGATTTTAACATATTTAAATATAGAATGATATAATGACCTGTTATTTCGAACCGTTCAAATCGACAAGCATCTACTAATGTCAGACTTGAATTGCTCAAAACAACAGGTTGTTAATTTATATTTGGCAAAACTCAACATATACAATAAATAAATCAATCACAGAATCACAGACACAGAGTAATATAACAATAAGCAGCGGAATAGATAAATAGTAGTTCATGAAGCTACATATAAACAACAGAGTCTTAAACAAAATACAACAGATGTCCAATGCATAGAAGTATCAATACAAAAGAAATTGACAAATCTGAATAGAAATAACTGGAATCAACTACAAAGATGAATAAACAAAGATAGATCTTTAAGAAAAGCTCCAAATTCCAAAGGTGACTCTCAAATGCTGTGACACTCAGTCTGACCCGAGCATAAAGAAAAACTTAAAATACTCGAGTTAGGAATAACATTCTTATATCAGTAAATCAACTCAAGTGAAATGTCAAGTGAAATACAAAGTAACTCAAAGGATGCTTGGGATTCTCATCCTTTAAGGATCCGCTAAACTATCTACATACATAGTACAATACGCTATTATAATAATGTCTATAGTAAAGTAAACTATTAAAATAGCGTTAAGGCATTAACCATATCCCCCTTAACATAATATACATATTCCAATAGTCTATAAGTATACTTTAAGCTCTACCAAACCGGTGGTTTACTCAGTTTGCACTCCACAGGTACAGTACAAAACAAACTCGTAGAAGGCGCAGGCATGTGACAAGCACGTAAGGCAATCCCCAGGGTAGGATTCTATCATTTTGCAGAGCCGGACTGGTGGTAATGCATAGCAGCTACTACCGTCTACCTCGAGAAACACTCCCAAATCGAAGGTCCGCCCAATCAAATCAAAAAGTAATAGAATGATATCGATGAAATGTGCCCGATCGGAGGTGCGACCTCACTTGGCCCGACGTGGCTCCTGTTTTAGCCACATCAAGCTAAATCGCGGGAGTCAGGGATGCATTAATACCTCATATAGAATCTTCGTCAAACCATCCTACTTTTTTTTGGAATCTCCACCATGTACATAGTTGTTAAAGTGGTTTTCAATAGTGGTAGAGAGTATGTCAATATCCAATCTGGATTTCTTTAACAACCAAACGCTTATTTCACACCATGGTCATTGTATAAAATTAAACAGTTCATACATCATATCAAAATATCATATTCATTTCAAAAATCATCGCTTTCGAAATCATATCACTTTCGAAATCATATCCACAAAATAGTTTAAACCTTCATATCAAAATATTCAAATTTAAATCCATTAAATCTAAATCATTACAGAATCAACTTAATCAGTTTAAATATTGAAAATAGTTTATATATATTGAAATAGTTATAAATTAAAGGTAGTTTAGATATTTAAAAATAAGTTATAATTAAAATAGTTTATATATTAAAAACGGTCTGTATACTAAAAATAGTTTATAATTAGAATTGTTTCTTCCAATTTCACAAATCAATTCAAATTCTCATTAAACCATTCAATTTATATCGTTTCAAATCTAGGTTTGAACTTCAAATTCAAACCACTGCCATTTCAATAGGTTTCAAAGTTTAAATATTCAAAATATTTATAATAACTCACTTTGATAAATTTCATTTATATTTCCAAAAATTCAATTTTAAATTTATTTAAACTAGAAAAATATCCACTTAATCATTTCTAATAACATATAAATAAATATCAAAATTACCAATTTAAATAAAATCAAAAATTAAATATCTAGACTCAGTTATATTTAATTCTAAAATATTCACCTAATCGCTTTTACAAACATTTAAACAAAACCTCAGTTTACACATTTAAATCAAATCTAAATATTCAATTTCAATTTATTTAAATTCGAAAATACTCATTTAATCATCTTTAATCAAAATCCCGTTATCAAACTATAAACACGTATCTTTAAAATCTCATAATCAATAAGTTCAAATCAATTCTTATTTATATCCAATTCTTAAATAATATTTCAAATCAATTTCAATTTATCTTCCAACCGTACTTTATTAAATTTATTAAAAAATTTATTTTTAAAATATTAATAAAATCTTATATAAATACTTAAACATATTATATATATATAATTAAATTAAATTTTATTAAATTAAATCTTATTATTAAATTTATTTTATATTAAATCTTATTATATATATTTAAAAATAATAAAATTGTAAGTACAATCTTAAAATTTATATTTCCAAAACTAACTTATAAATTTAAAGTTTTCAAATGTACAATTTTTAAAAATCAAGAATTTTCCACATATATAAAAAAATTATATGTTATATTTTAAAAATCAATATTTATTAAAATCCATAAATTTACTTTCAAAACCATAGAAATCATTTTCAAAAATAGACCAATGGTGTCCTATATAGCTTTCTATCCTATGGTCAAGTGATATGGATATTTATCATTTTAATCTACAATTTAAATTTAACATTTACTGGCATATATCATTTTAACCCGCAATCCCAAAATTTCAAAATCAATGAAAATCGTGGGGTTTCAATTCAAACCATAACAATTTTCCCCTAATCTACAATGTCGTTTGGGTATGTATCATTTCAACCCATAGGGATTTCTAAACTAACAGGGAGCTTACCGAGTGAGAACAATATAATAATATTATAAAATGAAATGCGTGTCAATAGCAGTCATGTGTCATCATTAACAATTTAAATATAATATATACAATAGGTTATGGTGTCATATGTCAATCAACGCAGATTAACACATTTAAATGATAATATATCATATTCGGCAATTAAATAGCTCACAATTCTAATCCAACAACATATTTCAATCGTCATTTCAAGTGAATTAAATTTACTAAATATAAGAATGTTAACCATGAATGATTGCTCATCTTTCGAAGCTAGAGAAATTTGACCATGAAATGAGCTACGAATCCAAGCACGAATTCCAAAACAAAGCACGATGGACACAAATTCCATGAACAAAGCTGATAGCTTGAAATCGATGAAAGCAAATCAAAACCAGCTCGATATAAATATATATGGAAACAAAATATATATTATATTTTCTTCCTAAAACCAATATTTAATTAAAACACATATTTATTTAAACATAACATATATTAAAATTATTTCAAAAATCTATTTTAAGATATTAATATAAATTCAAATAAATACCTTTAAACATATAATATATATACTTTTTCCTTCTTTGAAAACAAGATAACTTACATTATATATAAAATCTTACTTTATTATTATATATAAACTTACTTTATTACTACTACTACTACTACAAACATATATAAATAAAACAAGACTGAGCCACTATGTGAAATACTCTGGAAAACATATGTATATAACTTACTTTATTGTTATTATTATAAATTACTATTATAAACATATATATACACGAGCATATTAGTTATAACATATATATACAAACATGGAGGGTGGACCGGCTATGCTTGCGTGGCCAAAGAGGAGAGAGTGATGGAGACCGTGAGACTGTATGTCTGAGGTAGCTAGCGTACAAGCTTCAGGTATATACTTTTTTTCTTTTTTTAAAAGGAGGTTGAGGAAGAAGACATACGTTCAGAGGAGGAGTGTGTTGCTAGAGGGAAATGGCTCGGGCGAGGGGGTTTGGGGTCGGACCAAGGCATGGTGGCAGCTCATGATCAAAAGGGTTCGGGCATGCTTGGCTATGGCTGGAGGGCAGTCGGTAGGCTGCAACGGAGGAGAGTTTTTTGTGGTGGGGTCGAGAGGAAGGGGAGGCTGTGAAGATTGGTCGAGCGTTGGGTAGCTGTCAGAAGGTGAGACAGGTTGTACGGCCTAAGGGGAAGTGGATGCGAGGTCAGAGAGATAAAGGAAGCAGGTCGAACAGTTACAAAATAGAAGACGAGCAAAATCTAAGGAGGAATATGAGTAGCTTCTTATGCAAACATAACTTTCTCTAACAGAACGAAATAAATGGAAAAATAAAAAGAAGAGAGAGAAATGGAATGGAACCAGAAATAAATTGAACAATTGGGAAAGCAAAAGGTAGCAACTAATTTATGGGAATATGAAAAGTGAGGCTATTCATTTGCATAGTGGATAATGAAAAGACACAACGAAACCAAAAGGCTCAAATACGGTACCGAAATAGTTAACTGTTTCACGGTTTTCGCCACGTATCGGCACCGAAATGCACAAATGAATATACTACGGAAATCAGCACAACAAGACGAACAAAATGGTACATAGATATCATCGATATGACCATCCTATCCAAAGTTTATATTCGCTACCAAAACTGCTGCTAAAATGCCAAAAATAAGGTAAATGGGGTTGTAGCAATCCAAATTTGGTGAAACGAAATACGATGTCTCACTCAGAAAAAAGTTTACTTTTTTATTGTATATAAAGTTTTGGATTTCAAAAACATTTTATTTTCATCAAATTAACTGATTTTAAATTGAAATAGAAAATTACATAATAGAACTAACTTTCATATTTTCTGATGAAAATCTATCATTTGCTATGTTTCAATAGACGCATTACAAATATCAAATTTTCATTGCCAAATTTAATTAGTTTATTTCAAGAAAAAATTTAGTTGCTTACGTTATTAAAACCGTTAAAATTTACGGATAATTACAAATGAAATATATTAGTTAAAGAACTAATAACTGGAAACATAATAATAAATAAAAAAACATACATAACCATGCCAAAACATTTAAAATAAAAATATAATTAATGCAGCGTATTATGCATTAAATAAATTGAACATTAGAATAGATTGCATAATGAATGGTATAATTGGAAAATAAAGATGGAATATATTGAGAGTTACGATAATTTAAATAAGTTATAAATGGATGGAATGGGACTGGTTAATGAAATTACTAGGTTAACCATGGAAATGATAAGGAAGAAATAATGGTTAGGTTTGAATAAGTAAATAAACATCTTTGGAAACGTCTGTTAAGATAATAATATTTTATTATGGACAAAAAGGACATTTATGGGGATAATAAATAAAACATGCTAGGAAGCAATTATACCTTTTAAGGCAGCATAATTATCGTTATAATGAATTATAGCCTTAAATATGCAAATAGAGATTAGTGGATTTTATCCAATAATAAAGCTTATAACAATTAATTGGACTTAGTGGATAGGGATATGAGGTCAGTAGAGTTACACAACAGAAGCCTGTCCTTCACTCAGAGGCTTCCATGTGTACACTTGTTACTTATATGAGACATCCCCAACCACCCGTAGGAAAAAGGGATATGCCCTAAAACATAGGATCCGCTTCGGGGATTGAAGGTATGAAGTGGTTGTTTATGGGGTCCGCCTCTTTTCATTATATGAAGTATTAATTGGTCAGGGTTAGTGGTTAGGCACAGTAAAAGGATATCTTGGAAAGATCCACTTCAATTGGAAGTATTAAGTGGTCGAAGAGATCTCCATGCAATGTCAGCTAGATAAGTCGGTACCAATGAGGATTCCACCTCGGGATTGGGTATTAAATGATGGGACCTGCCTTAAATAAGGTGTTAAATGATCAGAGTCCGTCAAATTCCATTAAAATGTAGCTTAGGTACTATCTTTCACATGGCCAGGACATTATTAATGATAGATGCGGCAATTATATATTATAAAGCCATATATAGGACTTATCGATCTTTGTAACTAGGATAGATAGACCAACGTTGATGATGCGAAGGGCCCGCTTTAGGGAATTTCGTATTAAATAGTAGTTGGGTATGCCTCCTCCTTATTCAAGAAGTATTAAGTGGCTGGGTTTTGGGTAGCATATGCACAATAGGCATAGTTAGTATTATACCAAGGAGAATGTTGGGCTGACATATCATACGTGCATATGAAATTAAATAGATTACCATGAATAATAAGACATAACATATAAATGGAAACCATTCAGTAGGAGTTTAGATTATGGATGAAGAACGCAATTATCTAATCATCAGAATATTATTCTGACCCCCTCCTCATTACAAACTGCATGATAGATTTAAAGGAATAGGTCATTGGAGAAGACGGAACGGTTGATGGAGAAGTTTTCTTATTCATGTTTGGCACTTACAAGGCGATTGGATGTCCAAGGAATATCATTGATTTTGAGGCAGTAGCCCCAGTCCATAAATATATCCTATTATATTTCCGCCATGAGTTTTGGTTTGATCGATCTCCAATATGCTCATGTTTATTACAGGTTACCAAAATCAGCGATTACCCTAATGGATTTGAGTTTTGATTTTTGTTGTAATTCTGGCCCATTAAGATGCGGGTTGTTGCATCCAGTCACCAATAGTAATCGAACAAGCATTACTTAAGCATCCCATACCACCAAGTATTGCAGGAACGTTTACTAAAAGCTAGTAAACTGCACTTACTAAAACAACAGTTCTATAATATAGGTCAGTAGAATAATCAAAAAAATTACCGAGCATCCAATACCATTGGTTAATGTTAATATGTTTATTCAATATCCTCATTATACAAAACTAAAAAAAAATACAAATTAAATAACTCATATAAGAAGGCAAGAGAGCAATTAGAAAAGTATTACCAACATCTCATATCTCTTGGAACTGCTTACTCAAAATTCTCATCATATAGGATTTAACAAAACTACTCATATAAATCAATTTCAAATCAAACCATATATAAAAAAAAGTTTATATTTCAAAACTCTCAAAATCCATTTAAATTTTTCACAACTTGACTTATCCTCAAAATAGATTGTATACTTAAAATCCCTTTTTTAAATTACTCTTGAAACCTTTCTATTAAGTATACCCTTTACAAAAGAAATTCTCTTTTGGAAATATTATTAAAACCCTTCATTTATAATTATAAAAATTACGCACATTATAATACCCTTGAAAATCTCTTTTTTCATTTTTTAAAAGTACTTTTATATCCAAAACATTTACTTATAAATCATTTATTTTTCCACCACCTTTATTTATTTATAAATATACTTCAATCTAATTTTAAAGCCACTTAAAAAAAATTCCAAAGCTTTCTGCAATCTTTTAATAACAAGAAAATCAATAGACCTTCCAAATATAAATCGTGGAGCGAAATTCTTTAAAATTATCAGCCAATCATCAATTTTATTTTTTATCATGTGACTTGATTCGACTTCACCAAACTCCGGTCATCCATACAAAGCATGCACAATATATAAATAAATTATACAACTCAAAATGAATTTGGGCAGTGTCTTCTTTGCATTTTGATGTCCCAACATACATGACACCTCATTATCAAGAAGAAATTCAATAATTCAAGTAGTCAATTCTACCAAGCAATTTAACCAAAAACAAGATAAATATATACATGCATGGACATTAGATATAGTTGTGAGCGTGAATACTCACCGAATTGCTGAGCAAAGTCCTAAACTGACATTACCGGCATTGCCTCCACCTTCAACCGCACCAGCAGCCATTATCCGTTGCACCACCACTCTCTTCAGTCGTTGCACGGCATCAACTTCCTACACCATGTCGTTTGCCTCAGTTTTCATTTCCCACAACCATGTATGTCTCCTCTAATCACCACTGCTAGGTCCATGGCCTCACCTGCATTACCGCCTTCCACATCGTTGCCATCAAAATTCAAGTACAGGCCTCCCCATCACTAGCCACTTTTTTACGGTGGCTCTTTACACGTCCCAACCTCATTGCTTCGTAATCCTATAGCGTTTGCCATCATCGATGCCTTAACATCGAAGTCGCTTATAAGATGTGTATTTTTTCTTACAATGTTGATTTAAGGGAGTAGGGCAACGGGAATGGAGTTGGGTTTTTCCTTTTTAGGAACTAGGCTAGGGTTTCAAAATAAAAGAGGAATGTGTTTTTAATTGGGCTTGGGCTTGAATTTTGGGTTAGTCTTTTAGTTCAATTAATTTTTCTTTTCTTGTCTTTCCTTTTTTTCTTTTGATGGACTCTTTTAATTTATTTATAATTAAATTTAAATCTAACTTAAATCAATTAACACTTCACTCCACAAATTACATTTTGGTACCTGGACAATTTCATTCATTTCAACATTTATTTATTTCTATTTAATTATTCACTATAACATTTAATTCGATTTCAATATATTATCTGAAAAGAATTAATTAATTAAATTATATTTATTAAAACAAAATCTTTTAATAACTAGACCTCAATTAAGTAGAATTTATTTTCAGAATAATAATTATCAAAAATTGATTTCGAATATCTCTATTTTAATTAAATTTACATATTACGGCATAAAAAGCGGGATTGTTACAGGATTCGTCTCCTTTGTTGTAAATGTTAGTATCGCTATAATTGGTAGTCAACTTAAAATCAAAATATTTGATCATAGTAAAATAATTAAGATATAAATGTTTTGGATTGAATCAAGGACTTTAATGTGGTGTTATGGAATTAATTATATATATTATTTACTGGAGATTTTGACCAATGACCAAAATCTCAATATCTTAAAGATATAGCGATGATGAAAAGAAATATGCAGAAAATATCATTACAAAGTTGTAGCTAATAAAGATTAGAAATTTGATTTCACCCAAATGATCTATAAGTAATTAAACTTGTATCTGATGTTGTACTTCAGTAAAGTTTGCGCAAACTTTACTATTTAAATTGTTTAAATATTACTGAAGACTGAGTTCACACCAAAGAGTCAACGCAGCGGTGTCGTTAGCTAATTTTAGAGTTCAACTAATTTAAATTAATTTGTGAATATTTTAAAATAATAATAAAAATTAACAGAAATGTTGTACTGAATTTTAATGGCAGTTAATTATTTATTTAAGGCCTTAAATTGAATTGAAATAACATATTGTTATATATTAGTTTAATTAATATATGGGGTCAAATAAATAAATAAATAAGTAATTTATGGTATATTGATTAAGCCCAACGTCATGGATGTCCATGATAAGGGGGCATACAAGGCGATGGAGGAGAGTTTTGAAAATGTTTTTGGATCCAGATTAGATCTAGAATTGAAAGAGAGGAAAGGTGAAATTATTATTATTTTATTATGGCTATAAATAACCCTACCTTCTCCCATTCAAACACATAAGTGAATATAGTCATAACTTCAATTAACTTAGTTGAAGCCTTGAAGCTAAGATTCGAACACCAAGTTCAAGAAGGAGAAACAATGATTCGGAGAGGAACAGTTAGCAACCAACACTACTACAAAATAGATCATTTGCTTCAGTTATTGGCCCTTTGTTGCTTTGGTTCAACAATAAAAAAAAATGCAAACGGTGCAACGAGCCTAAGCTTGTTGCTTCTCTGCTGTACAACCGAAGCAAAGAGGGGTCTTTTGCTTCGCTTGTTACAAATAACTGAAGCAAAAAAGGAGGAGTTCAGCTTAGAAAAACCCCCCTCTTTTGCTTCGGTTGTTACTAACAACCGAAGCAAAAGATCCCCCTCTATTGAAACAAAAAGGGGCCCTAAAATCCATTTGATCAAATTGTAATATATATTATAATATATACCAAAATACTTTTATATACATCAAATACTGGAGCAAATTGCAATCAAGCGTCAAGTTTCAAAGTGTATTATGATAGTTTTTGTTTGAGTTAAGATATGCAAATATGACTCACGTAAAATTGATGATTGAAATTGTACGTTATATGTAGATACTTGGATTTCCATTATATGAATGTGTGACTGTGTTGTGCAACAAATTATAACAAATTCTGAAGAGAAAAGGCTACGTATAGATTCACTGTGAGTTTACTGGAGCATCTTAATAAGTCTACATGAATAAATTCAACAAAATTACCACAATATGAACTTCTCATTGCACAAAATATTGATGAAATGAAAATCAATTTTAAATATTTGAGGTTGGGTGGTAATATAATAAACATTAATATACATTATAGCGGTATAGTTCCTTTGCCATCTGAAATCCATTTGATCAAATTGAAATATATATTATAATATATACAAAATACTGTAATATACACCAAATACTGGAGCATATTGCAATCAAGCATCAAGTTTCAAAGTGTATTATGATAGTTTTGTTTGAGTTAAGTTGTGCAAATATGACTCACGTAAAATTGATGATTAAAATTGTACGCTATGTGTAGATACTTAGCTTTCCATTATAAGAGTGTGTGAGTGTGTTGTGCAATAAATTAGAATAAAATTCTGAAGAGAAAAGGCTATGTATAGATTCACTGTGAGTTTACTGGACCATCTTAATAAGTCCACATGAATAGGTTCATTAAAATTACCACAATGAACTTCTAATTGCATAAAATATTGATAAAATGGAAATATAAGTCAATTTTAAGTCTTTATGAGGTTGGATGGTAATATAGTAAACATTAATACACATTATAGCAATAAAGTTCCTTTGCCATCATAACATAGTGTTTGACAGATTTGATGCCTAGTATAAATCTAAATGACACCATGGAATTTGATATTTTAGAAAAGAATTGTATCGTAGAAAGGAATGTAAATCACTTGCAACAATTAGCAACATCCTTATGCATTGGTCCAGTGACCTGTATCGTCAAATACTAGAACTGAAAAAAACCATATTTACTGAATGAAACATAAGCTATTAAACATACTTGCTGAAGTATGGAATATGCTTCTGAAAAATTGGTGTAGGCTTGATTTAAATTACTCTACAAAATAACCATTAAAACAATAAATTTCGTATAAAAGGATACAGATCTAGTGTTGATAATGATAAGAAAAGAAAAAAATACCTTAGGGAGATGAAACATTCCTGCTTCAAATATACCTCTTGCTAAGGAACACACAGGAATAGAGTGTTTAAACAAAGATAAAGCATTTAATATGTCTAAAATCTAAAAGGGCGATGTAGAATCAAAATCATATTTGCGTGATTCAATTGAAATCCTAACCTGAAAGAATAAAAAAGGATTTAATACATGTCCCACGCATCTAGGAATTAATTATAGGACTATCAAATGAGTCATCCAGCAACTTCTCTGACTTGCTCCTCTTTTTATTTCTATTTTGACTGTTGAACAACAAAATTTCCTGATTATATCTATAATGGATAGTCATCAATTTCTTTTGGACTGTATTACAATAAGAAAGAAAATAACAGATGGAATCAGTATATTAAGTAAAGAAAATAACCATGTAATTTTTTAGTTTGTGTTGTTTCACATTTTGGTTAAAACTTTGGACCAAGTACGCTGATCTCTTGAAATGGTATCTCATTCAGTTGCTTGAACTCAAATTTTACTAATTCATTCTAATATTTGTGCAAATAGGATGAAGACGTATGGTTGAACCATATTCGAAAAATGAGCAAAATAAGTCTGTGCAGGCATATTTTTCACTAGTACAATACATGTTTTAGGTGTAAAGTTTAAATGAGCAAAAAATTTTTTTTTAATAATCTTTATTGTAAAAAACTCATTAATCTCAACCATGAAAAACACGTTACGAAATACCTATATTAGCATGGTAATGTTTAGTCTCAACTATTATAAAACTAAGACTGTGAAAATATTATACACAAATATAAATATTATTATCTTGATTGCATCCGCTGTCAATATGCTTAAGATGGGCTGTGTTGTATCTAGTTATTAGTGGAAACCTGGATATGAACTGAAACAAGAAAACATAACCAACCTTATGTACCGAAATTCCTAATGCATTGAAGCACGTAACTGAAGCCAAGAAAACTTTGATTTTTCAAGTAATAATACATATTTAAGTTCTGCTCTTTGTTTGCAACTAATGATTCATTAAGTGATTCATTAAATTAGACTGTCCATTGCAGATATTCAAATAATATTCCTATAATGTTTTTAGGTGGTGAGGTGCATGTTGTGCTACTGCATATAGCAGCAGATTATGCCATGAGACAATAGTTTGAAATTATGCGTATAGTAGCAGTTTTATCGATTCATGGGTGCAGATTGCAAGCTAATCAAAAAAGGAAAAATGTTAACAGATCATATAGTTGAACAAGGTACGTGCTTAGCAACAATTTGCAAATTGATCAAGAGAAATACTATGTATAATCCATGCTTAGATTAGTTGTAAATGGAAGCAACGAATCATTTCATGTGTTGCATGTGAAGCCCATAAATATATACTACAAACCATATCATTTATAACTTTACCAACTGGTAGAAGTTTTTCCATTCTATTTTATTTAACCATTCCACTGCACGGTCTAAAATGTAATTTAAATTTTGTAAATTGTTTCAAATCTCATGGTACATAGAAATTTGAATTCACATTTCTCACAATAAAATAATATTTTGAAGTTTAACACATTCAGTTTCTATGCTATAATAAATGTGCATCAAGTTTCTTCTTCATTATATGCTTTGTCATTTCCAGGAAAATAATCATTTAGAATAACCCTATATATAAATTACAAATATGCAAACACTAATCACTACTCTTAATATCAATTTATATCTAATACTAATACACCCACAATGTCATCAACAAATAAGGTATAAGGTTTAAAAGGAAATACATATTATAAGCATGAGTCTGAGTACTTGAACAAGACCCAAAAGATTCGTTAAAAAATATTATAAGCATGAGTCTAAATACCTGAACAATTAAATTGAAACTGAAACCGATTTCGAAATCTAAAGGTAGAAAAACATAATGGATCGAAAATAAAAATCAATACTTTAGTAGAGCGAGGCAATCAAAATCAAAAGCAAAAAATTGATGGATAATAGAGTTTATTTTATTTTATTTTTAAGAGGGAATGTAAATATTTGGCAAAAAAGAAACGTGCTAAAAGTAAACGGGTATTTGCTGGGACTAAAATAATATATAGTTGCTTCAATTGCAAAGGAGCCGATGCAGATAATAGTTATTTGCTTCGGTTGTTAGCAATAACCAAAGCAAATTGCATTATTTATTTATTTTTCGTTTCTTTTTATGTACCAATTGATTCGGTTGTTAAGAAGAACCGGAGCAAATGATACTATTTGCTTCGGTTGTATATACAATCAAAACAAATAAGGTTATACAACATGCATAGTTTGCACTAATGCAACGTGAATACAATCGGTAGATCTAAGATACACATTTCATTTTAAAATATTACGAATAGATGTATACATATATCATGTTTCATTTTAGACCTAAAAAAATAAATTTTAAAAAACAAATTAATAACTATAAATGTATGTATAAACTTACGTATATTTAGATATACATATAATAATATTTGTAAGTATATAGTTAAAAAAATTCATATGGTTTTTTTTCATGGCCTATGTATATAAATTATATATATAATTTTCAGGTGTTTAATAATAAAAAAATATCTTTCTTGGGTTTTAAACATAAAGATTTCTACGTGGGTTTTAAGGTAAAAATTATATATGTGTGTGTTTATTTTCATTTTGACTTTAAAATAATATATGTATATTTTCTTTTTTCGTTTAAAAAGGTTATTTTTTTAATATATGTTAATATATTTGACTTAGTCAAATTTAAGTTTAAATTACAAATTTAAATAGGTATATATGAAGATATATATATATATATATATATATATATATATATATATATATATATATATCTAATAAACTTTATACACACACAGATATATATATATATATATATATATATATATATATAACACATACATACATAGGCAAGGATCGATTACACCTCATTTGTTCTACACCTCTATTCCCCTTAATTTCAACCACACATTCTGATTTGAATAATATATTTTCTTTCTCTTGCCACCACATTACATTATTTAAATCTGAATATGTGGTTGAAATCAGTGGATAATAGAGGTGTAGCAAGAACGAAGTGTAGATGATCCTTGCCCTATATGCATATACATACTATAAACTTTATATACATATATACATACACACACACAATATATATATATATATATATATATTTATGTACGTACGTACGTACGTACGTATGTATGTATGTATGTATGTATGTATGTATGAATATAAGCAGTTATATATATAATTTAATTTTAAAACATATATAAACATCTATATAAATTTTATAGTTGAAAAAAATATATCTTATTATGACCAAAAATATATATTTATTTTATAAATACATATTATGGCTAAAAAGAAAGTATGTATATGTGTGTGCATGATCACTTATGTAACGACTCAAAATTTTATCACTTTGATTTGTATATAATTAATTTAGTTTAAATATTCAATTAATGGTTTTAATAATTAAATAACCCTCTTCTAAATTAATATAAGATGATAGAAAATTCATTTTTGAATTTTTGTTTACATAAATAGGTAGTTCGATAGAAAACTAAAAATGTGACTGAAACTCGCTTTATGGATTTTTAGCTTTTTATCGAACAATAAGTTGTAGAAAGTCATAAATGCCCTTGTATATGTTTTAAAACCAATATTTACATGTTTAAAAAAATAAAGACTTTATATTTTGTAATATGAAAAGGAATATATGTATGTAGTGGTGGTAAAAAGATAAATGTATTTAAATTTTAAACTTGAAAAGACTTATGATTCCTTAAGTAACTAAGTAAACAAAAAGGACTTGGTACACTATATTACCCAATATGTTTTATATGCAATGGTACTAGGGTGACTTTGAATTGATGTTAGAGTTGAAATGAGTATTTTCATTCTATTCTCTTATTTTTAATTCTTTGCAACCTCATACTTCATATACTTATTATCAAGCCCATCCTTTTATTTTCACTCAAGAGTTTTAGAAGAGAAAACCAAATTTTGGTTTAAAAACTAGATGGCATAGATTTTTGCAATAATTGGGCAAGGTGAGATTCTCTAGTTTCCTTATTTATTTATTTTTGTTTTATATGTGATAAATGTTGTAAAAAAAATATAGTTTGGTTGAACCGTGTTAAAACTTCTTTCATGTTTAAATAATGATTTAAAAATCAAAATTTGATTTAGAAATGAGGAAATAAGCTTACTGGAAGTATACAGGAAACAACTTATTATGTTTTGTACTCAATGTTCTTTGAAAATATATATGAGTCATTTTCCATTTTAGATTTCTAGATTTAATATCTCGCAATCCTTTTAGATTTAGCTAGAACGATCAACTATGGAGTTGTTCATTATGGTCTAAATTAATTTTTAAAAATGGTTGCTTGAAGTTTCGTTAGTTATTTTGTCGAATTTGCTCGATTACAGTAAGTGTCGAGAAAATGGTGTGTTTTCATTGACCATGAAACAATGAATGGAGGGTACGAGTAGGTTCATATCTACGAACTAAGATTTTAAGCCTAGTCGTGTGATTTTTATGGGTGTGGAGATGTTGTAGGGGATAAATGATCGGATTTTGATCAAAAATCAAATTCCTACGATTGGGGTGGTTAAGGGTAGAGCGATTGGAACTGGAGCGACCTTAGGTTAAGGTAGGGGTGTGGTGTAAGTCGCTTGGCATACGGTGGTCAGAGGTGAGCTGGAGAGGTCGGGTTAGGGTTTAAGGAAATGGGTTTCCTTTGGGTCGAACGCGATTTTTCTGGTGGCTCGAAGAGGGTCAGGTATGGCAAGGGTGGGCTTGGAGGTGCGAGGGTGATAGGCTGTTCTGATGGAGGTGGTGGCATGTGTCCAGGCGGAGCGTGGTGGCGTGTCGAGCTGGGTTTTTAGGCATGAATGGGTGGCGCGCATTCCATTATTTTGAATTTTGGGTGAGATGGTCGAACAGCAATCGCAACCATCGAAAACTCGACGAGGGTGCTAAGGGATTGCGCATGGTCGATAGGGTTTGCGGATGGGGTCGCGGTTGTGGTCGACGGTCGAAGGCGTCGGTTGAGGTTTGTGCA
The DNA here is from genome assembly GCA_030765085.1 of Allium cepa. Taxonomy (NCBI): domain Eukaryota; kingdom Viridiplantae; phylum Streptophyta; class Magnoliopsida; order Asparagales; family Amaryllidaceae; genus Allium; species Allium cepa. Next base: position 519,769,726 of record CM060941.1, read on the forward strand.
CGTGCACAAATGTACACTGGAAATCGGGTTTGGCTCCAGTTTTGTTTTTCATTTGGGAGGAAATGATTTGGGGTGTTTTGATTTGAGAATGAGAGAGTTGATTTTGGGTTTTGATATTTAGGTTAATGGGCCAAGTTGGGTAGTGTTTTTAATTTGTTTAGGTAAATTGTTTAATTCAAAAAAATGGTTTACTATTAAAAAAATGATATCTTCTTCATTTCAGATCAGTTTTGACCCGTGAATCTTTGCATAGACTTGTATTGTTGAGTAGGACTATTTGTACAAGTATTCGATAGATTTATAGAAGTACAAACTATTGTTAAATTTATAGTCATAGAAAATAATTATGTCAATTTGTAATTATATTTTATCACTGATATTATGTTAGCAGAATAAAATACCGTTCTGTTATATTTCAATTAGTTTGATCTCACTGGACATCTATTACGTAGAATAAACCCTCACTCTAATATTTTATTTATTTGGACATTTATTGGTATGTCAGTTGACTTGGATAGATGACATGTTATCGAGCGTTTCCTAATTGTGAATTCTATTTATATATTTGTTGCTTATGCAAGTATCAGTGATATGATCTGAATTGTTGAATTGAAATAAGTGGTAGTTGGTCTAAGTGCTAGTGTGATCGTTGAGCCTCTTTTCAAATTTTGGAAAAAGAAAAGGGATTTGGTTTTACTTTGACTTTAAATTATTTCGAAATAAAATATTTTCTATATTTAAATGGTTAAGTTAATATTATTATAATATTTTAAAGCTAACTAATTATGTATTGACAATGTATAAAAGTTGAAAGTTATTTAATTATTTTATTTATGTTGTTTTAAAAGGTTAATCAATTACTTTATTAAAGTTATTTTAAAGTTAATTAATTATTTTATTTATGATATCTTAAGTAAGTTAACTATTCAACAATGACGTTATTTTGAAAAATTATTTATTGCTTATTAATAATGATTTAAGTTGACTAATCATTTATTTAATAGTGATTAAGTTTATTAATTATGTATTAAAAATGATTTAAGGTTAATTAATTATTTACTAACGATGTTTAAACTTAATAAATTATTTATTAGGGGTTTTTAAAAGGAAATCAATTTATTAAATAAAAAGGTGTTTAAAGTAATAAAGTGTTTTATGAAGAGAATTATTTTGGAAATAAAAAGATTGTTAAAGAAATAAACTAGAAAGGATATTGGAATTTGGAAAAGGGGCTTTGGATTTATAAAACTTTGTTTTTTATATGAATTGGATCGCTTATAAAAAATCAAGTTTATGAATTAAACAATTAATCCTTCTTAATTATGGTGGTATGGATCATCTTTGCATACTTAGTACCGAAGGATAAGTAGTTTGGGTTATAGTAAACAATGATTGAATGACATTATTTTTGATCCATTTAATATGATACTGAAAATAAGAAAATATTTCCTAAGATTTGGAAATATACTTATACCGTTGAGATAAGTATATGAGTACATTTTATACGTATTGAAAATGTAGCATTTTGTGAATATACTTATACCGTTGTTATAAGTACATGAAAAAGTTTTCCTAAGTTTTGAAAGTGAAATGTTTTATGAGTATATTTATACGGTTGAGATAAGTATATCAGACATTTTTTTCAAGTATTGAAAAGAATAGAGGGAGTTTGTGAATATATCTTTCCAAAAGTATTTTAATATAAGAATTTATAAAGTGGTTTTAATTAATGAAAGATTAATTAAAGGAGGCTTCCGTATGGAATTAAATCTACGTTTGGATTGTTTATTTATTTGATAGTTAAATAACCAACTATCAAATATGGATCAATTTTTAACTCTGGAAATATCTAGGAGAAAACACGAGAATTATATGGTACAGTTTTCTTTGGTGATGTTATACTATACGTATACACTCGTGTGTTCTTGTAGGACAAATGATAAGGAAATCCGTCTACTTAAAGGGTTAAGAGGTGATCTAAGCTCTTATGTGTTGTCTGCTTATTTCCAAAAGAACCAAAATTATTTTACCAGGAACCATCCAATGTTTGTTCGAAGAGACCGGGATCAGATAAGTATGAATTATCCGAAAAACCACTTCGAACCAACTCAAGTGTTTGAATTGACGACATCTTTAAGATGATGAAGCTCTTTGAAGTGCAAGGCTTACTTGCTACTAATCCTATGGGTGGTTCCAAAGGGATGTAGTAGAAGTAGTGCCTTTGGATTGTATATATCCTGAACAGTTTATATGGACGAATGCTATCACTACGTTGTCCTCTGTAGGGCAGTGTTAGCATTCCAAGTGGAATTGCTATCTAAAAGGTAAAGCGTAGTCTCAAGCCTTATCAACTGGGAATGACTAAAACAGAGGATATGCGACAGGGCTCTGTGGGTCGCACCCGAAATGGGTATTGTCATCACCCTTTTATATATACATATATATATATATATATATATTATGGATTTGGTTGTGCATGAGAGCTCTCGAGAAAGGTTGCAAAGCAACCAGGATGATGAAATATTCATGTACTATCCGATAAGGGGCAGGTTGTTCCTGTGTTGGCAGGGGGCCCATGTGGGGCCCAATGTATATTTTTTTAGAGACGTATTATGTAACATTCCTGAAATATTAGCCAAAATAATTCAATAATTAAATTGATTTTGAATTTAACTGTGAATTTAATTGTGAATTAATTTGAGATTTCCAAAATAAACTTAAAAATTTTAGATTATAAATAGAAATTTGGTGGGAATTTAAGGATAATTTTATTTGAGATGAATATGCACTATAATTTGAATAAATATGTATATATTGAAAGTTAAAGTTTTAAATAAGATTTTGATTTTGAAAATTCAAAAATGTATATATTTATAAATTTGGATTTGAAAACCACATAATTTTATACTAGTAGAAATTGGTAATATTTATTTTGAAAATTTTATTTTGAATTAGATATAAATGATTTTCGAAACAATTGTTTAGAACTAAATACTATTATATATGTGTTTATCTACTAAAAATATAATTAGTCTAAAATCATTCTTTCTTCAAATTGATGTAAGTAGAAAATAATAAACAAAATGGATATAAAAACATAAGAATATTGTATATGTGTATATGCAAATGAATGTAAACACCCATTTACATCATACATATCTATATACATACAAGTGGCTCAATTACTTAATAAAATAATCAAATTTAAAATTACAAGAAACCTTTCCATCTCCCCATATACCATTATTAAACTTCTTACCAAATCTGAGTATACAGTAAAGAAGATTTGAGTATCTTATATCTCAACTCCCAAAGAAGAAAAAAATTGATAAACCTGAAAACAGAAACTCAAACACCAAAGAAAAAAAATCAGGAAAAAGAAAAGAAGAAAGAGCAACCTGAGATTCAAAGTCACAATCTTAAAGCAATCAAACTGCAACATGCAAATTCAAAGCAGATCTCAGATTTATTTTATAAAAAGGAAAAAAAAAAAGAGAAAGGAGCTGCAGCATTGCCAATGCAAGTCTCTGGAAACAAAGGGGCTGCATTTCATATTTTCATAATCTGGAAATGCAAGGGAACCCTGCATTTCTTTACATCTGCAAATTGCAAGCAAGACCTGCATGCATCAAGTAGAAGCTGCATGTTTTTAAAAAGCATTCAAGCCTGCATTTCATAACTCTGGAACAAGAAGCTACTGCATTTCAATTTTAAAAGCAAGACAAAGTGCCTGCATTTCACATTTTCAAAACTCTGGAACCTGCATAATGAAATATGCTCTGCACTTTGAATAAAGGTGAGTAACTCATCTTTTAAAATCTGTTTAATAGGTAAAGTTGCGCATGTTTTTTTTAAATTACAAATGAACTTATATAAAATTGTTATGGATATTTTACCTGTAATTATATGCATATATACCTGAATTAAATTGTTGCATGACTGTGTCTCAAAATCCTACCACCTGTTTGATTATTGAATTCTTTCTTCAACTTGTTTGTTATGACTTGAGTTTGTTAATAAAGCCCTGTTATTCTAGAAAAGAGCAAGTTTAAAATTTTATATAAATTAAAAAAAAATTCTGTAGCCTGGATAATCAAGTGACACAGAGCAAATTTGCCTAAGAATGAAAATTCAAACTTTATGATTCATTGTTGCAGATTTATAAACTGAAACAATAAGTGAATTCATGAATTTGAAATCAAACATTATAAATTATAGTGCTGTAAAATAAATACAGTTTTGAAATTACTATATTTTACATTTTGACTAAGTTCACTTGATTCTTGCATTTGATTGGATTGGATTGGTTTCTGGAGATAGAGTAGCTATAAATGATTATAGGAAATTTTTTAAATTGAATTACAAATAAATTTGGGTGATGCAAATTGGGTTTTCAGGTCTTGAACCTTAGTTTTCAGGGCTGTAATGATTTGGACTTTTCTGCATTTTTGGTGAATCGAGTTAGATGTTGTTTTGGGGATTGGAAGATGTTAGTGAGTTGATGTTATCGCCGGAGTTTCAAGATTTATGGTGGTCGGAGTGGGGAGTTGTTGCCGTTGACAGGTCAACTTGAAAAAAAGCGGGGGGGTGCTGTTCCAGGTTTCTGTTATGAAACTTGAATTCAAATTCAAGTTTGTAGTATGGAATTTTGAGGGTTGAAGGTTGATGTGGTGTTGGTGGTCAATGGGGAATGGTAGTTGATAATGGCCGGAGATGGTCGGAGATGGGGAAAGGGATGCACAAAGTGGTGTGTGCAGGTTGGTGTTGTTTTGGGTGCAGGGTTTTGGTTGCCCGGGTGGGTCTCGGGGAATTTGGGAATAAACTCGAAGCAAGGATGCTCATGACTCGAAGTAAATTTCAGGGTAGCTCGGGTTGATGTGTTTCAGGTTTTAACAGGGTTTTATCTTCCAGTTTTTAAAAATTTTAAAGGTAAGTTTTAAAAATGTAAATAAAACCTGAACTAAGTATAAAATTTAAACTGAATTTAAATATGAATTCCAAAGTTTGAATTTTGTTTATTTTAATAATTTGAGTTTTTAAAAAAAATGTAAGTATTTCTGGTTTTAAGATTTGATCAGCAACCTGTTTTCAGGTATAAAAAAAAAAATAAAAAAATAAAATAAAATGCAAACTAAAGTTTTACTTAGGATGTTAAAACTGAATTCAAATATGAATTTGAATAAGTTTAAATTCTATTTTCTTTGAAATAGTTTGAATTCTGGGAAATTCAAAGTTTGTTTTTTTTTAATAATACAGAAAAACTGTTTTCTGTTTCATATGTAAAGATAAAGTTTAAATTTGCAGGTGAAGATTTTAAACTGAGTTTTGGTTTGAATTTGAATATGATTTCAAATTTGATTTGTCTGGAATTTGAAATCATTGATGGCTTTTAAATTTAAATTTAATTTTAAACTCTCAAGTGTGAATGCATTGTGTTTTGGGCATTTGAATTGGAAGGTTAAGAATTTGAAACTAGGAGTTTAAAATGAATTCAATCTGAGTTTTTAAATCTGGATTTAAATTTTTAAACTTCAGTTTAAAGTAAAGAATTAAATTTAAATTGCTTTAAAATGATTTTCATTTGAATTGAAGATGTAAATTATAGAAAGAGCTTTAAAGAATTTAAAACTAAAATGAGAATGAAAGTTGTATTTCAATTTTGAAGTTTTAAAGTAATTTTTTAAAATTGATTTGAATTTGATTTGGATTGAAATTCAAATCCTTTTCAACTTATTAATTAAGTATATGTTTCTTGTAAACATATAAGATTAAGTTGTGTATTGTTTTAAACTCTTATTTAAGACAAATTTGAGTCTTTAAGTTTAAAGAAAATGTTAAATGGGATTTAATGTAAATTTAAAAACATTTTGTTTTTAAATGCATAATTTAAATAAGGAATGCTTATCTAAAGATAAAGAAAAGTATAATGATTTGTAATTCATTTAATTATTAAGGTAGTACAAATGGATAATTAATATAATTAATTAATTAAGAAATGGATAATTAGTTAAAGTAATTAAGGCTTTTAATTTGATTAATTAAAGTTTAAGATTAATTTTTCTTAGAATAATTAATTTGTAATTAAGAAATCATTAATTGAATGATATTAGATTTTAAATTAATAATTGAAGATTTATTAATTGAATAAATATGGATAGTTAATTAATTAGGAATAATAAATGAAAGTAATCATGTAGGTAATAAATTTAAAACCACCCAGTTTATTCATCTTAATTGTAGATGCTGATTGTTATTAAATGTTGTGTGATGGATTGATATATTTGATATGTGATGTGATGCTATGTGATACTTTGTGCTGATTTGCTATATTTGTGATGAATATACTGTCGTATGTATATGAAACCCTTTGACCCGTAAAACGACATTTGAGTTTCGATGCGACAGGGAGTCGGATTCCAGTTGGTTATCCGAAACCCACATCGAATCATATTAGTGAATTTTTGTGATTGATAATTTACTTTATCTATGAATCTATGAATATAGATAAGCGTTATGGGTTATACCGCTTATCTTTATGATTGAATCTGTAATGATGATGTTGTGCACTATTGTGTAAAACCCCTGGACCACACTTATACACACACAAATATGGATTGCACGTGGAAATGGGTTAAGTCACAGATTTTGAAATTGTTTTAAAATTTGAATTTTTGAATCCAAAATAGTTTTGGAATTAGGATTGAAGTATTTGAAAAAAAAATGGATTTCAAAAATAAAAGTTATGTGAATAACTTAATTGAGTTTGAAATTTAAATAATTTGATTTAAAATTTGAATTCAATAATTGAATTGAATTCTATGATTTGGAAACTAGGGTTTTAAAAAGTTATCCAACTTATAAATGGGTTTATATGGGGTTTTTAAACCATTTTAAAAGGTGATGTTTTGAAATTTAAAATTAACCCAAGATTTCAACTTGTATAAATCGGACTTTTCTGAAACGAAAACTGTTGTTTTCCAATAATAGAAGCTTTCATATAAGAAATGGATTTTCAATGTGTGTTAAAAGGAATTTAAGTTGAAATGAAAATGGTATTCCAAGTTATAAATAAATCTTTGGAACGTGTTTTGAAAGCTATAAATTAAATCTTAAATTTAAAGATTTATCGAGTTAATCCAATTGGAATGGAAGTTGTTTTGAATCTATGAATAGATCTTTGTGAAATTAGGTGAAACTTTGTGAAATAAATCTTTTTGTTTAAAGATTTAAAATGGTAATTCATTTAACCATTTGAAAGAAAAGTTTTGGATTTTATAAGTTGTGACTTAACTAAAATCCCATATCCATATGTTTTAAAATATGGCGCTCATTATTCGGTTTAGCCGGGAGAGGACCTAGTGTCATATAGCCCATTCCGAATAGTGATACGACGTTATGGATAGCAATTGAAGACCGGTGGTGAAGACCGGATATTTCCGAAAACAAAAGGGTAACTCATCGATTGTCTCTGCACTGGCTGATCCCCGGTATAGAGATCTTCATATGTGATGGGAAGTCCGGACGTGATTAGGGATTATCCGAATTTGCAAGGGCTTCTTCGGAAGTGCCTTCGGTTCTGTTCGAACCCGGAACAGACTTGTATGGTTGTATGTCCGACATTACACTTTGAGATATTAACTGATTTCTATCAAATACATTTCTGCTTGGTGGCGGAGAATTTATTCTCTTAGCTTAGCACCCTTCTCTGAGACGTACGAGCTCAGAGGTTATGTAGTTGATATTTATCAGTGATATTCCCAATTTGGTAATGTGGCATGCTAAGTGCTGCTGTGTGATGATCATTGGTTGATCATTTGTGATATGATCATTTGTTTGATCAATTATCTTTGTGATCATTGCTTTGGTCATCTGTTGACCCAAAGCATGGCTTTGTTGCACAAAGCGTAGCTTTGTGGACGAGACTGCATCAGGACCTCACTCCCCGGAAATGGTCGAAACAGGAAAGATGCGGCAAGGTTATGAGGGTCGCGCCCTTTAGGGTGTGTCATTCCCTTCTGGTAAAGGGTGGTATCATGGTATGGAGCCCAGATACTTACTCATGTGGATACTGCAGATCTATTACTTTGTGATACTTTGTGGTTGTTGCGCGCGCTCGGTTAAAGGTCCCAAAGGACCGGGGGATGACATATTCGTGTAGTAGTTACCTAGTTACAGAGGTGACCCGGCCTTGTGTTGGCAGAGATCTAACCGTAACGTTAGTTCTCGGGACGTCCCGCCAGAGGCGATCCCATGTGGCAGTAGGAAGTTCCTTAGCCTGACCATTTGTTGGAAATCCATTCATCCAATACATGCCTTGTACGGTTTTAGTTGTATTACCTGCCATTCACTTATGGTGGTCACCACTGTTTGGATGGTAGCTATAGTAGGCATAGTTCGGAATGTCTATGTTGGCTAGGATTTATATTCTACTTTCGAAATTGTTTTCTACACTATGCACTAATAATAATATCAAAAATGATTTGATTTTTGCGTAGTAAGCATATTTGACTATCATAAGGAGAAATCTCCTCCAAGTCTGCGTTTGCATTGTGTGTGTGGCGGGAGGCCTTATGGTAGTTTCATTTCCTAAAAAGCATTGCGAATTTCAAATTTAAATTTCTCTATCTGTTTTAAAAGACCAAATGTTTTGTTTGCTCATACCAGTCCCATGACTGACCTGGAGTTTATTGTTCCTTTCCTAAACTCTGGGTGCCCACTATTTTCCCACACGGGCAGTCTAGAGTTGGGGTTTTCAGATAATCTATAGTAGGTGTGGATTCGATAGCTTTCAGCCTTAGGATTTGGCAATCGCATTTTGGATCGAGTTGCTTCTCTTCATCTTGATTTGGGAGTTCTCGCTATTTCTGGATTGATGCCTTGGAGATGGAGTTACAGCTGGAGTTCTTTCTTGAAGGCCATTTTGGGGATTTGTTCCGCTGCTGTGTTATCTTTTCTTTCCGCTGCTATTTCTTGTATCTCTGATGTATATTCATTGTACCATTCATGTTGTATCAGTTATTGTATCAAATGTTGTACATTGATATGTATTATTCATTTCTTCCGCTGTGTTATTTACTTAATGTGTTATAAGCTCCGGCGAACCAGGTTCGACGTTTGGATCTGCGGCATTTGAATACGAGTGTCGTATTCGGTGCCGATTTTCGAAGGTCGAGTCAGGGTCGTTATAAGTGGTATCAGAGCTGAAGGTTAAAACTTTAGCTCAGGAGTATAACACATTAAGTAACTCATTTGAGATAGGGTGAAGTAAACCCTAGAATGAGTATATCCCTGAGATATCCGTTCGAATGCCTCAGTAAATTCTCTTACTATCCACTGATAGTGAGTATGAGTGCGAGAAGAGAACGAGATAGGGGACAGGGGAGTACCACTATAAATGGTCAATACCCTGCAACAGTGGGAATATCTTTTCTCTATCAATCTCCTTTGATTCGATTTCGAATTCTTTTGATTGCTTCGTGACTGCTCCAGAAAGAAGTTTCGGTGTGATGATGGTCATACGTATTGTTGTAGGAAATTCTTACTTCGTATCTTCATCGGTTTCTTATCAGCTTTTCGATCTAAACTCTAATGAATTTGAAATTGAAAATATTAAATAAATTGGAAATTTTAAATTAGTAAATTGGTTAACTAATATGAAGATTTGATCCATCTATCTATTCTCTGGGATCCGATATTTCTACGAACGATTAGTTATCCCTTCGAACTAATCAATGCCCTTGCACATTCGTAGACCGGTGGACCCAAATATCTGTGTAATAATTGTATGAGTTCGTTCTCATATTATTGATATTCTGATTTGGGTAGACCAAATGCAGAATAAATATCTCGATTCTGATCTGATCAATCATTTCTTTATCTATTATCTTTTCTTTTCGTCTTCCTAGCAAATTTCGAGGACGAAATTCTTTTAAGGGGGGAAATCTGTAACATTCCTGAAATATTAGCCAAAATAATTCAATAATTAAATTGATTTTGAATTTAACTGTGAATTTAATTGTGAATTAATTTGAGATTTCCAAAATAAACTTAAAAATTTTAGATTATAAATAGAAATTTGGTGGGAATTTAAGGATAATTTTATTTGAGATGAATATGCACTATAATTTGAATAAATATGTATATATTGAAAGTTAAAGTTTTAAATAAGATTTTGATTTTGAAAATTCAAAAATGTATATATTTATAAATTTGGATTTGAAAACCACATAATTTTATACTAGTAGAAATTGGTAATATTTATTTTGAAAATTTTATTTTGAATTAGATATAAATGATTTTCGAAACAATTGTTTAGAACTAAATACTATTATATATGTGTTTATCTACTAAAAATATAATTAGTCTAAAATCATTCTTTCTTCAAATTGATGTAAGTAGAAAATAATAAACAAAATGGATATAAAAACATAAGAATATTGTATATGTGTATATGCAAATGAATGTAAACACCCATTTACATCATACATATCTATATACATACAAGTGGCTCAATTACTTAATAAAATAATCAAATTTAAAATTACAAGAAACCTTTCCATCTCCCCATATACCATTATTAAACTTCTTACCAAATCTGAGTATACAGTAAAGAAGATTTGAGTATCTTATATCTCAACTCCCAAAGAAGAAAAAAATTGATAAACCTGAAAACAGAAACTCAAACACCAAAGAAAAAAAATCAGGAAAAAGAAAAGAAGAAAGAGCAACCTGAGATTCAAAGTCACAATCTTAAAGCAATCAAACTGCAACATGCAAATTCAAAGCAGATCTCAGATTTATTTTATAAAAAGGAAAAAAAAAAGAGAAAGGAGCTGCAGCATTGCCAATGCAAGTCTCTGGAAACAAAGGGGCTGCATTTCATATTTTCATAATCTGGAAATGCAAGGGAACCCTGCATTTCTTTACATCTGCAAATTGCAAGCAAGGCCTGCATGCATCAAGTAGAAGCTGCATGTTTTTAAAAAGCATTCAAGCCTGCATTTCATAACTCTGGAACAAGAAGCTACTGCATTTCAATTTTAAAAGCAAGACAAAGTGCCTGCATTTCACATTTTCAAAACTCTGGAACCTGCATAATGAAATATGCTCTGCACTTTGAATAAAGGTGAGTAACTCATCTTTTAAAATCTGTTTAATAGGTAAAGTTGCGCATGTTTTTTTTAAATTACAAATGAACTTATATAAAATTGTTATGGATATTTTACCTGTAATTATATGCATATATACCTGAATTAAATTGTTGCATGACTGTGTCTCAAAATCCTACCACCTGTTTGATTATTGAATTCTTTCTTCAACTTGTTTGTTATGACTTGAGTTTGTTAATAAAGCCCTGTTATTCTAGAAAAGAGCAAGTTTAAAATTTTATATAAATTAAAAAAAAATTCTGTAGCCTGGATAATCAAGTGACACAGAGCAAATTTGCCTAAGAATGAAAATTCAAACTTTATGATTCATTGTTGCAGATTTATAAACTGAAACAATAAGTGAATTCATGAATTTGAAATCAAACATTATAAATTATAGTGCTGTAAAATAAATACAGTTTTGAAATTACTATATTTTACATTTTGATTAAGTTCACTTGATTCTTGCATTTGATTGGATTGGATTGGTTTCTGGAGATAGAGTAGCTATAAATGATTATAGGAAATTTTTTAAATTGAATTACAAATAAATCTGGGTGATGCAAATTGGGTTTTTAGGTCTTGAACCTTAGTTTTCAGGGCTGTAATGATTTGGACTTTTCTGCATTTTTGGTGAATCGAGTTAGATGTTGTTTTGGGGATTGGAAGATGTTAGTGAGTTGATGTTATCGCCGGAGTTTCAAGATTTATGGTGGTCGGAGTGGGGAGTTGTTGCCGTTGACAGGTCAACTTGAAAAAAAGCGGGGGGGTGCTGTTCCAGGTTTCTGTTATGAAACTTGAATTCAAATTCAAGTTTGTAGTATGGAATTTTGAGGGTTGAAGGTTGATGTGGTGTTGGTGGTCAATGGGGAATGGTAGTTGATAATGGCCGGAGATGGTCGGAGATGGGGAAAGGGATGCACAAAGTGGTGTGTGCAGGTTGGTGTTGTTTTGGGTGCAGGGTTTTGGTTGCCCGGGTGGGTCTCGGGGAATTTGGGAATAAACTCGAAGCAAGGATGCTCATGACTCGAAGTAAATTTCAGGGTAGCTCGGGTTGATGTGTTTCAGGTTTTAACAGGGTTTTATCTTCCAGTTTTTAAAATTTTTAAAGGTAAGTTTTAAAAATGTAAATAAAACCTGAACTAAGTATAAAATTTAAACTGAATTTAAATATGAATTCCAAAGTTTGAATTTTGTTTATTTTAATAATTTGAGTTTTAAAAAAAAATGTAAGTATTTCTGGTTTTAAGATTTGATCAGCAACCTGTTTTCAGGTATAAAAAAAAAAATAAAAAAAAAATAAAAAAAAAAATGCAAACTAAAGTTTTACTTAGGATGTTAAAACTGAATTCAAATATGAATTTGAATAAGTTTAAATTCTGTTTTCTTTGAAATAGTTTGAATTCTGGGAAATTCAAAGTTTGTTTTTTTTTTAATAATACAGAAAAACTGTTTTCTGTTTCATATGTAAAGATAAAGTTTAAATTTGCAGGTGAAGATTTTAAACTGAGTTTTGGTTTGAATTTGAATATGATTTCAAATTTGATTTGTCTGGAATTTGAAATCATTGATGGCTTTTAAATTTAAATTTAATTTTAAACTCTCAAGTGTGAATGCATTGTGTTTTGGGCATTTGAATTGGAAGGTTAAGAATTTGAAACTAGGAGTTTAAAATGAATTCAATCTGAGTTTTTAAATCTGGATTTAAATTTTTAAACTTCAGTTTAAAGTAAAGAATTAAATTTAAATTGCTTTAAAATGATTTTCATTTGAATTGAAGATGTAAATTATAGAAAGAGCTTTAAAGAATTTAAAACTAAAATGAGAATGAAAGTTGTATTTCAATTTTGAAGTTTTAAAGTAATTTTTTAAAATTGATTTGAATTTGATTTGGATTGAAATTCAAATCCTTTTCAACTTATTAATTAAGTATATGTTTCTTGTAAACATATAAGATTAAGTTGTGTATTGTTTTAAACTCTTATTTAAGACAAATTTGAGTCTTTAAGTTTAAAGAAAATGTTAAATGGGATTTAATGTAAATTTAAAAACATTTTGTTTTTAAATGCATAATTTAAATAAGGAATGCTTATCTAAAGATAAAGAAAAGTATAATGATTTGTAATTCATTTAATTATTAAGGTAGTACAAATGGATAATTAATATAATTAATTAATTAAGAAATGGATAATTAGTTAAAGTAATTAAGGCTTTTAATTTGATTAATTAAAGTTTAAGATTAATTTTTCTTAGAATAATTAATTTGTAATTAAGAAATCATTAATTGAATGATATTAGATTTTAAATTAATAATTGAAGATTTATTAATTGAATAAATATGGATAGTTAATTAATTAGGAATAATAAATGAAAGTAATCATGTAGGTAATAAATTTAAAACCACCCAGTTTATTCATCTTAATTGTAGATGCTGATTGTTATTAAATGTTGTGTGATGGATTGATATATTTGATATGTGATGTGATGCTATGTGATACTTTGTGCTGATTTGCTATATTTGTGATGAATATACTGTCGTATGTATATGAAACCCTTTGACCCGTAAAACGACATTTGAGTTTCGATGCGACAGGGAGTCGGATTCCAGTTGGTTATCCGAAACCCACATCGAATCATATTAGTGAATTTTTGTGATTGATAATTTACTTTATCTATGAATCTATGAATATAGATAAGCGTTATGGGTTATACCGCTTATCTTTATGATTGAATCTGTAATGATGATGTTGTGCACTATTGTGTAAAACCCCTGGACCACACTTATACACACACAAATATGGATTGCACGTGGAAATGGGTTAAGTCACAGATTTTGAAATTGTTTTAAAATTTGAATTTTTGAATCCAAAATAGTTTTGGAATTAGGATTGAAGTATTTGAAAAAAAAAATGGATTTCGAAAATAAAAGTTATGTGAATAACTTAATTGAGTTTGAAATTTAAATAATTTGATTTAAAATTTGAATTCAATAATTGAATTGAATTCTATGATTTGGAAACTAGGGTTTTAAAAAGTTATCCAACTTATAAATGGGTTTATATGGGGTTTTTAAACCATTTTAAAAGGTGATGTTTTGAAATTTAAAATTAACCCAAGATTTCAACTTGTATAAATCGGACTTTTCTGAAACGAAAACTGTTGTTTTCCAATAATAGAAGCTTTCATATAAGAAATGGATTTTCAATGTGTGTTAAAAGGAATTTAAGTTGAAATGAAAATGGTATTCCAAGTTATAAATAAATCTTTGGAACGTGTTTTGAAAGCTATAAATTAAATCTTAAATTTAAAGATTTATCGAGTTAATCCAATTGGAATGGAAGTTGTTTTGAATCTATGAATAGATCTTTGTGAAATTAGGTGAAACTTTGTGAAATAAATCTTTTTGTTTAAAGATTTAAAATGGTAATTCATTTAACCATTTGAAAGAAAAGTTTTGGATTTTATAAGTTGTGACTTAACTAAAATCCCATATCCATATGTTTTAAAATATGGCGCTCATTATTCGGTTTAGCCGGGAGAGGACCTAGTGTCATATAGCCCATTCCGAATAGTGATACGACGTTATGGATAGCAATTGAAGACCGGTGGTGAAGACCGGATATTTCCGAAAACAAAAGGGTAACTCATCGATTGTCTCTGCACTGGCTGATCCCCGGTATAGAGATCTTCATATGTGATGGGAAGTCCGGACGTGATTAGGGATTATCCGAATTTGCAAGGGCTTCTTCGGAAGTGCCTTCGGTTCTGTTCGAACCCGGAACAGACTTGTATGGTTGTATGTCCGACATTACACTTTGAGATATTAACTGATTTCTATCAAATACATTTCTGCTTGGTGGCGGAGAATTTATTCTCTTAGCTTAGCACCCTTCTCTGAGACGTACGAGCTCAGAGGTTATGTAGTTGATATTTATCAGTGATATTCCCAATTTGGTAATGTGGCATGCTAAGTGCTGCTGTGTGATGATCATTGGTTGATCATTTGTGATATGATCATTTGTTTGATCAATTATCTTTGTGATCATTGCTTTGGTCATCTGTTGACCCAAAGCATGGCTTTGTTGCACAAAGCGTAGCTTTGTGGACGAGACTGCATCAGGACCTCACTCCCCGGAAATGGTCGAAACAGGAAAGATGCGGCAAGGTTATGAGGGTCGCGCCCTTTAGGGTGTGTCATTCCCTTCTGGTAAAGGATGGTATCATGGTATGGAGCTCAGATACTTACTCATGTGGATACTGCAGATCTATTACTTTGTGATACTTTGTGGTTGTTGCGCGCGCTCGGTTAAAGGTCCCAAAGGACCGGGGGATGACATATTCGTGTAGTAGTTACCTAGTTACAGAGGTGACCCGGCCTTGTGTTGGCAGAGATCTAACCGTAACGTTAGTTCTCGGGACGTCCCGCCAGAGGCGATCCCATGTGGCAGTAGGAAGTTCCTTAGCCTGACCATTTGTTGGAAATCCATTCATCCAATACATGCCTTGTACGGTTTTAGTTGTATTACCTGTCATTCACTTATGGTGGTCACCACTGTTTGGATGGTAGCTATAGTAGGCATAGTTCGGAATGTCTATGTTGGCTAGGATTTATATTCTACTTTCGAAATTGTTTTCTACACTATGCACTAATAATAATATCAAAAATGATTTGATTTTTGCGTAGTAAGCATATTTGACTATCATAAGGAGAAGTCTCCTCCAAGTCTGCGTTTGCATTGTGTGTGTGGCGGGAGGCCTTATGGTAGTTTCATTTCCTAAAAAGCATTGCGAATTTCAAATTTAAATTTCTCTATCTGTTTTAAAATACCAAATGTTTTGTTTGCTCATACCAGTCCCATGACTGACCTGGAGTTTATTGTTCCTTTCCTAAACTCTGGGTGCCCACTATTTTCCCACACGGGCAGTCTAGAGTTGGGGTTTTCAGATAATCTATAGTAGGTGTGGATTCGATAGCTTTCAGCCTTAGGATTTGGCAATCGCATTTTGGTTCGAGTTGCTTCTCTTCATCTTGATTTGGGAGTTCTCGCTATTTCTGGATTGATGCCTTGGAGATGGAGTTACAGCTGGAGTTCTTTCTTGAAGGCCATTTTGGGGATTTGTTCCGCTGCTGTGTTATCTTTTCTTTCCGCTGCTATTTCTTGTATCTCTGATGTATATTCATTGTACCATTCATGTTGTATCAGTTATTGTATCAAATGTTGTACATTGATATGTATTATTCATTTCTTCCGCTGTGTTATTTACTTAATGTGTTATAAGCTCCGGCGAACCAGGTTCGACGTTTGGATCTGCGGCATTTGAATACGAGTGTCGTATTCGGTGCCGATTTTCGAAGGTCGAGTCAGGGTCGTTATATATTATGCCAGGCGGTACCCCAGCAGCCTTGTCATTGTATGAAATTCATTCTCCAACACGTGCCTTTACGAACTTAGTGTATACCTATTATGTTAGAATTTAATTAACGTAATAATTTGGGCTATGATTCCATAATTTATTTTAAACCCTAGACATTATTATAATATCATTAGATTTTGTACAAAATGGTTTGATTATTATAAGGTAAAAACATGTCCGTGCTTATTACGACGTAATCTTACGAGATGCCTTTTATTTTAAAGAGTTTTATAAGATATAATAATTTATTGTGATTTGAGTTTCTCACGTTGGTTTGCCAGACTAATTCACACATTATTTTCTTATAATGCTTGGGTCAGCACGAGCATATTTTTCCAGAGTTAGCTTTGGATGCGTGGAGCTTCAAGAGTCAAGCTGGATGCATAAGACGTATTTTCGTAATTTTGTTTCCACTGTGTTTACTTAGTTATGTTTATCAGCATTTGTAAGGATGGGTTGTTAAAACTATCCAAGCTGATGATAGGTTAGACTCTGATGTTGTTTGAGTATTAAAGTTTTTTATGTAAGATAGTTTGGAATATTTTATATTATTTAGCACGTTGTGAGATTTAGTTCTGTTTTTTTTCTTTCGTTTTCACCCCAGAAAATTGTCTTTTCGGCCTTTGAATGCTCGGTACATAAATACCGTGGATGTATTAATGTCAACTTTTGAGGATCGAAAAGACAGGTTGTTACAACCTGTTTTTATTAGACTATAAAATATATTAAGGAGATATTCTTGGTTTTATTTACCCTTTTTATACCTATAAATCATTTTGACTATTATCAAATCAATTTGAAGATGTCAAAAATTACATTTCTTTTGAAAATTAGACCATTGTATTTGGTATTCCAGCGTGATAAGTGAGATTGGTAAAGGAATAAGCAATGAAATACGATGAACGTAAGCATCTTTTAGGTCGAACCAAAATCTATGTTTCCTTTTTTTTCAATTTTACATCTATTTGTGGTATTGTTTGTTCCATGATTGAACAATAAATTTAAGCTAAATAAGTAGAGTTATAAATCTTCGATGTAGATTGCACTTAGGGTTTACGGCTGATCATAAATATTTAGGTGTTTGCTCATTTTTTGAGCAAACAATAACGTTTGTCATTATGGAAGGAGACTTTGAGGGAAGGTGGGCGGCAACCCCCTAGATGGGATGTGGGTGCAACTCTTCTACGGACAACGTTCAACTTGAACAATCAAATCCCAAAGGCTTTTATAGTACCGACACGAAGTTTGGGATAGCGCATCAATTATATGTTATTACTATCATATTCCAATTTTATAGAAAATATTTGACTAACACTTACAAATAAATTTTAGGTTCATTAAAAATATATCAATATTCCAATATTTATCTACTATCAACCAAAAATCTTTTAACTAGTCAAGAGCAACTCGTCGTATGACATTGTATGTTGAAATCCAAAGGTTATGGTTTTGAACTTCGAGGACATCAAATGAGTGTTTGTTTGAATAAAACGTCACTCTTATTAAAAAAACATTTTCACTAATATCATTTCGTTGATGAATAATTAAATATATATAACAGCAAAATATGTTTGACGTCCAACGTGAAAGTAACTGAACGGCAGAACATTCTGTGGAGCTGAATTGTAATCAATGATAATTATCAAAGAGACAACAATGACAACATTAATAAACAATAATCATCAATTATTATCATCTGAGTGAGCAAACCGAATTGATGAAAGACATCTTACACGCAAATGAGGTGGAAGAGTGAATCATTGCATTGCAATTCTCATACCCTTTCCACATGGTTGTGCGTAAAAGTCACGTGTTCATGTCCGCTAGAGTCCCTGTTAATGAGATGTGTCCAGTCCAGTCCATTTACTGTAAAACATAAATTAAGACACAATCAAATTGTACCCACTTAAACATACATGAATCCTGTACAATCATTATTCCATTTTGTGCAGTTTCCAACAAAAACCGTTTACGATCTATCTCAATTTTTTGAACAGATCAAACACAGCGTGAATTAACTTTTTGAACTTTTCCATGCTTGACTGAGAATTCAATGCTAATTTTGATGTTTCTTGAATAAAGTTAGGGTAATTTCTACATGCGTTTTGGACATCATTATTGTGTCGTATACCCCTTAGCTCTATGTTTATCATTATAATTATAATCATACTTCTAATACTAGATTACATGGTAACCTTTTGTTAATCTTTCATTTTGCTATAAAATTGCATATGTAAGACAAAGCTGTGGATTTATTTGCTAGCATGAAAAGCAATCTCAAAAATATAGCAAGTAGATAGAACAAAATATGAATTACATGGAATCTCACATCTTCACTACTAACGAAAAAAATTATCTGATTCTAATACATTTGAGCAATAATCCCGAGTTGTATATAATCAAGACATACTAAGTTGTTCTCACAGCTCTAAATGAAAACTCCATGAGCTCAAGGACAAATGATATTAACAATTTTTCTAAGAGTAAGAGTGCAATAAAAGATACTCAAAAAGCAGATAGTGAAGCAGTCCGAACAAAAGCCAGAATGTGTAAGACATGGCAGTAAATTAATGCAGTCTTTTATCTTCTTAACTATACTTAAAATATTTATATTTTCATGCAAGCATTAAAATTATTTGTTAAGAATTTCTTCCCAGGATATAAAACCTGTGTCGTATCCAAGGCTGACGTTGAGCACTTCAAATCTGTAGCTTCATATAAAAAACAAAATAATATAAAATATATACTTGCAGAAATGCATTGGAGATGTTAAAAGAAGGTACTCTGAAAATATCATCTAATATAGGAGAAAACTAAAACTAGGCAAAAAGATAGCTAAAATGAAACAGTTGCGTTAGTTCCATATATTGTAATATGAGCTAGCATCAATAGCAACATTTATAGAATCATTTGTAGTCCCTAGAAATTAGCTACAAGTTTACAATAGGAATTGTTACTAACAATCTCTTTTTGATTAAGGCTGGCGAATAGTAAATGATTGATAAAATAGGATTATATTATTTGTACAGCTCGAGTACCCTCGTAGTAATTTTAAGTTCAGTGGAAAGCAAATCAAAAAGGACTCTCTAGTAATTTTAAGTTCAGTGGAAAGCAAATCAAAAAGGACTCTCTTTTAATCAAATGTACAGTGTCAGTAACAATAACCTTTATATTTAAATATTTGATTCATGGTATAGAAGCGAGAAAAAACAAATATTTAAATATAAATTTTTGGTTGATATGAAGAAGCTATAAAATGATGCTAAATAAAAGATGTTATTGATCCTAGCTCTTGTAATATATAGTTTAAGAATCATACAAGTATAAAGAAGACATATCTTATTAGCTTACTGAAATTGAAATTCAGATGCATGTAAACCAAGGTTCCAAATTCATGTTTTCATTTCCATCTCGATCATTAGAAAGTTTTGATATTTCGATTCTGTTCTGGAAATTCCGTAAACACATTCTTGTATAATAAATCTATAAACACTAAAAATTCATATTTAAAATGAACATAACAAGCCATTCCTTTGAAATATTTTATTTCATATCATTTTTGCAAGATAATAAAACAACCAGAGGTGAATAATATAATGTCCACCCTTAAAAAAAATTCTTTTTTCCCCCTAAAAACCCAATTTAGTTGGAGTTTTAATAAGCAAATTGTGCCCAACTCAGACAATAAGGTCTAAAATCAACTAGTTTTCCTCTTAACCCTAGTCGTCGTCTTCAAACAAATGGAACCGCCCCTATACACTTTGTTTTGTACTGTGAATAGCAATACTTTTTCTTTTTTTCCCTTAAAACTCTTCTAAATCATTGTCTCACATGCTTAATTTGTTTTTTGGTTTTTTATTGTTACGGGCTTTTTTTTTTTTTTTGGCCATTCAAATCCATAACCAAATTGTTAAGTGAATTCCTGTCGACCGGAATTTAGCAATACAGGCCAGAGATATTGTCTAAATATATCCATGATATACTATCTATGATATGGAGGAAGAATGTGAAGTTCATATCCTTCGCCTAGAGATATCCATTCATATAATCCTTACTCTTCGGAACTAACTCAATTCATACACATTAAATCATACACCAAACTTTGTTAATTCATCTGTGAGAAAGCAACATTGTTAATCCATCCAGAAGATTTTCTCATGACAAACTCTTATTTTCTTTATTACGTAATTTTCTTAAAAATATGTAAGCAAAAACTTGTGATTGATGACGAAGATTAAATAAAGTGCGATCGTAGCCCATATATTGTTGTGTTTCGGCATTCCAACGCGTCCCATAAGCGCGCGCTTTGCTGAAGTGCAAGGATGCTACCTAATGAAGCTTCTGATGTGTCAGCATCCCGATTGAACATCCCACCATCGCTTTCTGAAACAGGCACATACATGATCATGACAACACTTGCTCTAACAAAAAAAATTCTCAATGTTATGTGCCACCAATTCCATATATATATACACACACATATATACATATATCACGTTTTGCGCCATATTTCTTGCGATATGTGACTTAACGTTCAACCCACGCACTCTTAAATGTGAGCCACAGCTAACAGATCTCCACCTTGACGAGCATTTCCTCTAACCTTCATTTGGAGCATACTGAAGAAGCTCTGAGTTGGCATGGCAGCTTCCACTTCTTTACGCAGTTGGTGAGGCCACGTTACCAAATCTCTACCTTAAGACAAGTACTTCTGCTAAAGACATCTTGAGCATCAAGAACGCAGGAGAGCAAGCTGTGTATTTAGCAGTGAGGTCAGGCTGCTTACATATCTTCAATCCTTAAAAAGTCTTTACTTCGGTCACTCACACATCATATAATAATTCCTCGAACCATCGGGTCCGATACCATGTGAGATTATAAACTTATCGAATTTCTTATCAAGGAGTCTTTGCTTTAGCTAGCGATCCCCAAATAGAGTGTCTCTTCTTGATAATCCTAAACAGGGCTCTGGTATGTAAACTCTTATCTTGTAACTCTCTCATGAGTAATAAAATCTCTCTCCTTTGGACTGGACGTACACTATCTTGATGATAATGGAACCAGTATAAATATTGTGCATCTTTCTTACCTTATTTGTAGTTATTTACTATTTATTTGAAATAATAGAATAATTGTGGTTAGATTTAGTGATGTTCAATTGGCAGATCTAGGTCTTGTTTATTGTTGTTTTTTTACATTTTTGAAATCTTTATACACATACACACACACACATAATAATCGTACAAGTACGAAAGGAAAAAAAGGCATACCTTAGCAATGGGTAGAAAAAGAAACCCAACTTCATGAAAACGACCAATTAATAGAACATACAAGCAATCCTAGAGCTCCCTTCCACAATATGTGTTCTGTAGCATGAAGGAAGAATCCTAAGTTCTCGTCCTTCGTTTAAAGATCATTGAGTCTTATTATCCTTGCTGATCAGAATTAACTCACTACATACCTATAAAATCATATTTGTCACGTTAACTCCCAAAGTTTGTTAGTTTATCTCTGTTGATAAAATAATCGATGGCAACTTAATATCGCACATGCTAATATCTTCGTCCTACAAATAAAATGTGTTAAAATGTGTCTTGCATGCTAGAAATAGTGATATAATATTTCAGGATCGAATAAGAAGGTGCTACGATCACATGGATGAAGTCGACGCATCGTTTGGAAGAACAGAAGTGGACTGACGAAGAAACGAAGGAGATAGAGAAGAGACGAAAGCTTGTAATTTCAACTAAAGGCTTCACTCGACTAGTAGACCTACCAATCAATCGCATTTTACGCTCTTTTAGTCCAATAGGATCTTTGACCTATCAGTCGATTAGGTATACTCACCGGTTGACTGGTAGATATTTTCAATCGACTGATGTGACTGAAGTCCTTCACGACAATCCTGACTTGTCTCGATTCAAAACATATCATGTTTGAAACAACATGTACTTTGAGGGGCAAGTATTATCTCACCTTTTCACCGGGCAATATTCAGATAGATTGCACAAAACGAACTTGAAAACTATTAAGACATGAAGCTTAGAGAGATAGTCCAAGAGTCCAGGAACCAAGTGCAAACAGAGCCTCGGGACAAAGACCAAATCAACATAAGGATCCAGAGTGCAAAAATCCAACATGTTTTGGATTGGTACTGACCCAACACTATGGAAAGGTATCGATCTATGTTTCTCCACCCAATGGAACCTAATCTTTTTCCCTACATGCATTTCTTGATCCTTAGAGCCTATTTCTAGTTCCATTTCACTGGTTCCATGCAATTCTTTGTCGATCTCCACGAGCACTTGAAATCGATAACTCTACTTCTCCACCGATCAAGCATTTGAACTCAGAAATAACTAATAATGGTGCAAACAATTCTGGAATCACGAAGTTAACCATGAGTTGAGCTAGGATAGGAATTGCAAAATCATCTATATGAAGAATTTATGGATCGGTACCGATATAAGCCCATGGATCAGTACCGATCTATGAATACTGATGAGGTGTCCACCTATTTTCTTAGAGAAGTGGTCTATGACGTGGAAAACAAGGTAAAGATCATGGGGTCAAAATGTATAACGATTCATAAGAACTTGTACTTCGAAAGCAGTGAGAATCAATAAAATCACTAAGTGAATGTAGGCCAAGGTTAGCTAAACCATTATAAATGATATGTGTTCCTTTCTTACTCTTTTTAATTTACTTCTTTTTATTCTCTACACCATCTCTTAGGTGTTCGTGCCATTTTTGGTTCAAATAGATTTTAATAAACAAACATTGGCCGAAACCCATTTGAACAAAATGAATATATATATATATATATATATATTAGTTTTGGCTGAAGGCAAAAATTAATTGATTTTTATTAAATTAAAATATGTACAGATTTTAACTAAGTAATTTTTTTATTTTTTATAAAACATATATAATGTGTTCATGTAAAATATATACGTTTGTTTTACTAAGTATAAAATTCAAATTTAATTTACATATTACTTAAAAATCGATTTGAACTTTCGAAATAGATAATATATAAATGTGTTTTTTAAAAATAATACTATGTAATTTTGTATGAAAAGTTATTTTATTTATTAATTTATATATGTGAATGTGTATGTGAGATTGACCATAAATAGATATGCAGATTCGTGATATTATAGAACATATATACATACAACATTATGGAAACAAACATCATATGTGAGTAGTGATGATGTAAAATAAAGATCTTACTAATAGTAATAGCCAACTAAATGCACCGTGAATATTCGATGCAATTCCTACAGATTTGATATGTCTCTAAAAATTGCAGCAATCCAAAGATGAACACCACACCTTGTTTTAATATAATTATGGCTTGATTTGCTTGGGTCTTTGATTTTCGGTTGGAATAGAGGAAGCTAAAGTAAAGACTAAAATAAGAGAAGAGAGCCCTTTTATAAGCATCTAGATGGACTAAAAGGTGGATACTAAATCTACTTTGTTTACGCAATCTCATATGTTATTTCATATCATTATTTGAGCACATAAAAGCCTCTCGTAACACTCACTATGGACAGCAAACAATGGCTAGCCAAACAAAGATCAAGATGGGCCGACAAAATGTTCATATTTATGTTAGGAAATCTATTCTACGGTTTCGATGATAACAACTATACAATGAAAATCGTATGTATATATCTATATTTACAGGTTGTTGATGAAGTAACATCACCAAAGAGATAGAAACAAGAATCAAAAGGCAAACAAATCAATGGAAGTTGAAATGGAAATGCACAGACACAAAGAAAGCAAAATACACACTTTCAAACGTCTGAGTGCACTTATCAAACGTCTGGATTATTCCTCTGTATTGCAAATCAATATAAAACAGACGTCTGATAAAAATACCAGACGTCTGCTGATATTCTCTGGTTCTATATTTCAGAAGGAATCAGACGTCTGGTATTAAAATCAGACGTATGAAAAAACAACCATACACAAAAATATATATGAAGAGCAGACGTCTGAAACATGCTCTCAGACGTCTGATTTTGAATTCGACGGAGCATTTTCAAACTCCAACTGTCACACTCGAAGGGACACATCTGCTTCTTCTTACCGCAACTCTTCATCATCATCAGAAGCGACTTTAGAGAGATTACAACGGATACAACTATACAAGATAACTCTTCATCGGTATAAATAGCATCAGCAATGCATAGAAAAAACACTTACTTACTCATGCTATTTATTTCTATACTCTGACTTACATCTGTTCTCAAAGCAATCAACTACTTACACTTCCATATATTCTGATTACGCATTCAACACTTTCTAGATAAATATATTGGAAGCACTTGTATTCAACAGTCAATATCAGTGTTATAAGAACACATCTCTGACAAAGAAACTCTACTATTGTAAACATGTTCCTCCGGGTCAAGTGAGGGTTAGTTAGTTAAAGGAAATTCCAAAGAGAAGCTTCGGGACTGGACGTAGGACGGGAGGTCCGAACCAGTATAAAATCCTGGTGTGATTAGTTTAATTTACTTTACTACTATTATCTATCTAGTTTTACTATTGATTACTTATACTTGCACATATATATCATACGATCCACTCATATAGACTTTCAATTGGTATCAGAGCAAGGTTTGATCAAAAAAAGTAACACGTTTTTCAAACTTTTTAAATATGGCAAGTATTTTTCAAGAAGGACAATCCACAGCACGACCCTCACTTTTTAATGGCTCTAACTATGCATATTGGTCAACACGTATGAGAATTTTTATGGAAGCTAACGGTCTAGAAATTTGGTCAGCCACTCAAGATAAATATGAAGCACCCACTACTGCTATGAACACTTGGACCGATGCATAAAAAACCTTAGCATCAAACAATGCTAAAGCTATGAATGTTTTATTTTGTTCTTTAGACAAAAATGAATTTTCACATGTAATGCTATGCACCACTGCATTTGATATTTGGCGTACCTTACAAATTACACACGAAGGTACAACAAAGGTCAAACAAACTAAAATTTCAATTTTTCAAAACCAATTCTCATTTTTCAAAATGAAACAAAATGAAACTGTAGTTGACATGTATTCTAGATTTCAAAGTATTCAACATGATCTTATGGCATTAGGAGTTAAGTTTACTGATTTTGACTTAGTTTCTCGAATACTCAACTCTTTAACACCTGACTGGGAAAAAAAGGTATTGGCTATAGAAGAGGCGAATGATCTTTCTACCCTCAAAATTGAAGAGTTGATAGGAAATTTGATGTCCTATGAAGCAAATTTGCAGGCACGAAGAGAACTAAATTCGGAAAAGAAGAACATAGCATTTCAGGCAACAAAGAATGATGACCCGGATTTAGATGAAGATGAGATATTATTCATTGCCAAAAAATATAATAGATTCAAGAAATTTAGAAAGATGACAAAATTTCAAAAAGAAGGAAAGTCCAACTCGACAAATCAATCTCAAATCAAATGCTATGAATGTGATCAATACGGACACATGAAGAAAGATTGCCCAAAACTCAACAATGATAAAAAGAAGAATAAATTTGAAAAATTCAAGAATAAGAAAGCTTTCAAAGTAACATGGGATGATTCGGATTCTTCATCGTCAGAAAGTGATAGTGATAGTGACGAAGAACAAGCAAATGTGTGTTTTATGGCACAAAACGATGAGGTATGTCCGGAACTTAGCTATGACGAATTATTTGAACTAAGCATGGAATTGGATGATAAATTTAGACAAGTTAAAAAATTGAATAAAGAATATATAGTTAAAATAAATAGATTAGAAATTGAAGTAGGTATGTTAAAAGATGAAAAAATTATTCTAGAAGAAGAACTTGAATTATCTCAAGAAAAATTCAAAAGTAATTTGATAATGAATGAGGCTACCACTATAGATTGAAAGCACAAAAAAGGCAAACGATAATTTTTTGAAAGAAAATACCAACCTTAAAAATAATATTGAATTGTTTAAAATTGAAAATATAGAACTAAAAGAAAAGCTAGATAAGATTACAAATAATGTGTCAAAATTTAATAAAGGAAAACAAGATTTGGAAAACCTTATAAAAATATCAAAACCATCAAGCAACAAAAATGGAATAGGTTTTAAAAATTCCTCTAAACAAAAAGTTGCAAAAAATCTTAGTTATAAAAAAACTAAAAATTTACCTAAGTCTACATTTAATACCAAAACTATAAAAATTTGGATTCCTAAAATAAATAATCATTTAATTAGACAAAAATATATCAATAATTATATAGAGAATGTGGTCTATAATAAAAATTATATTTATAAAGGTACCAAACCATCTTGGGTATGGCTACCTTCTCCTAACAAATAGGATCCTAATAATATATGGGTACCAATTGAAACATCTTTTATTTTGCAAGTACCCAAAATAAAAATTAAAGAGAAATGGATACTAGATAGTGGCTGCTCTAAACATATGACCGGAAATTCAAAGATGTTATCAAATATATCATACATTGATGGTGGAACGGTAACATTTGGAGACAATTCAAAAGGATACGTCGTGGGCATTGGAGAAGTCATCAACTCTGGTATATCAAATTCTCCTATTATTACAAATGTTTTATTAGTAAAAAATCTAAAACACAACTTACTAAGCATTAGTCAATTATGCGATAAAGGTTTTCAAATAAATTTTGAAAAAGATAAATGTAATATTTTAGATAATAACAAACAACTCATTTTTGAAGGATTTAGAAACAAAAACATTTATGTATTAAACATGAATATAAGTAAAAATTCAAACTTATGCTTAACCGCCAAACATGATGATCCATGGTTATGGCATAAACAATTCTGTCATATCAACTTTAAAAATATTAATAAACTAGCAAAATATGAACTAGTAAGGGGATTACTTAGAATAAATTTCAAAGTAGAAAATTTATGTAATGATTGTCAAATTGGAAAACTAAAGAAAAACTCGTTTAAATCTAAAAATAATATTTCTACAAAACAACCATTAGAACTGTTACACTTAGATTTATTTGGCCCTACACAAATTCGGTCTATAAATCACAACAAATATGTCTTTGTAATAGTTGATGATTTTTCAAGATATACATGGATTTTATTTTTAAAACATAAAAGTGATACTTTTGGAATGTTTAAAATTTTTGCTAAAAGAATTAAAACACAAATGAACTAAAAATTAAAAATATTCGAAGTGATCATGGCGGAGAATTCGAAAATGATCTTTTTACAAATTTTTGTAATAAAAAAGGAATAACTCACAATTTTTCTTTTCCTCGCACACCGCAACAAAATGGTGTCGTAGAAAGAAAAAATTGCCATTACAAGAATGCGCACGAACATTACTAAATAGTAGTGGTTTACCAAAACACTTTTGGGCTGAAGCTATTGCGACATCTTGTTATGTATTAAATCGTGTGACAATACGTCCTATGACTAAACAAACGTGTTTTGAAATATTTTTTGGTAAAAAACCTAAGGTATCATACTTTAAAACTTTCGGGTCAAAATGTTTTATTTTAAATACAAAAGATAACTTAGGTAAATTTGATCCAAAAGCCGATGAAGGTATCTTTATTGGATATTCAGATCGGAGTAAAGCATATAGAATTTTTAATAAAAGAAATAATACCGTTGAAGAAAGTCTACACGTTTCGTTCAATGAAAATCTTCGTAATCTTAAAACTAACGACGAAGAAGAAAATATTCCACTAATAAATCCAACAAATACCGTTAATAATGATGTAAATATTGAAAATAACACTCTGGTATCACCTCCTAGAATTCTTAAAAATCATCCAATAGATAATATTATTGGAGACCTTAATACAAGAGTAACTAGAAATCATCTCAATCATATAAGCCATATAGCATTTGTGTCAAACTTTGAACCAAAAAATTATAAAGAAGCATCAAATGATAATTTTTGGATAATAGCTATGTAAGAAGAATTAAATCAATTCGAACGTAATAACGTATGGGAATTAGTATCACGACCTAAAGATCAATCGGTAATAGGAACAAAATGGATATTTAAGAACAAATCCGATGAAAACGGGGATATTATTAGAAATAAAGCACGATTAGTTGCTCAAGGCTACAATCAAGAAGAAGGAATAGATTACGATGAAACCTTTGCACCAGTAGCAAGATTGGAGGTCATTCGTACATTACTCGCTTTTGCAACATATAATAATTTTAAACTATTTCAAATGGATGTCAAAAGTGCTTTTTTAAATGGGTTTATCAAAGAAAATGTATATGTAGAACAACCACCACTATTTGTTCATGAAAAATATCCCGACCACGTATTTAAATTACACAAAGCTTTATATGGATTAAAACAAGCCCCACGAGCTTGGTATGAACGTCTTAAAAATCATTTAATTACATCAGGTTTTCAAATAGGCAAAATTGATACAACTTTGTTTATTAAAAGAGAAAATAATGATATTTTAGTAGTGCAAATCTATGTCGATGACATCATTTTTGGCTCAACTAATGAAAATTTATGCAACCAATTTTCAAATATTATGAAAAGTGAATTTGAAATGTCCCACATGGGAGAATTAAATTTTTTCTTAGGACTACAAATAAAACAACTTGATAATGGAATTTTTATTCATCAAGAAAAATATTGTAATAATTTATTAAATTGTTTTGAAATGAATAAAACCTCAAGTAAACCAACTCCAATGAGTACCACTGCTAACTTAGAAAAAGATGAAAACGGAATAGATTTTGATGAAAAGAAATATCGTAGCATGATTGGTTCTCTTCTCTATTTAACAGCTAGTCGACCTGATATTATGATGAGTGTATGTCTTTGTGCTCGATTTCAAGCCAAACCAAAAGAGTCACATCTAAGAGCAGTTAAGCGAATTTTACGTTATCTTTCTAGTACTAAAGATTATGGGTTGTTCTACCCTAAAGGATCCTCATTTGAACTTATCTCATATAGTGATGCGGATTTTGGAGGATGTAAAACAGATCGTAAAAGTACTAGTGGAACTTGTCATTTTATCGGACAATCATTAGTTTCTTGGTTTAGCAAAAAACAAAATTGCGTTTCCTTATCAACTTGCGAAGCCGAATACATCTCCGCAGCACTAGCATGTGCTCAAGTAATATACATGCAACAAACACTAACAGATTTCGGTAAAACTATCATTAAGTCTCCAATTTATTGTGATAACACAAGTGCAATTAATCTGTCCAAAAACTCAATTAATCACTCAAGAACCAAACATATAGATCTACGACATCATTTTCAAAGAGACAATGTTGAAAAAGGAACCATTTCATTAGAATACGTTAGTACCGAAAATCAAGTAGCCGACATTTTTACTAAACCATTAAATGAACAAACTTTTTCAAAGCTTCGACGAAGTTTAGGAATTTGTTCACTAAATGATCTTTTTCCTTAATACATTACATATAAAAAATTTAAAAGCTATATTTAGTTACCAAAATACTGACCGCAAGATATATTATTGATTTCTGCACTTCTAAGATGTTCAGAAAAATAATAACCACAAGTTAGGTTATTTATTTCTGCACCTTTAAAATTCTTTAATTTGTCTATATTTACATACTTTCCAAATTATAAATATAGCCAAATAGAACAACTTTATTCAACCAATTAATTTTATATATATATATATATATATATATATATATAATAATGTCTTCACCAGATTCCTATATATCCATCTCCGTATCAACACCCTCGACGGATAGCGCGGTTGACACACCACAACAACTCCCAACGCCTACCTCAAAGCAAGAACCAACTCATGGGTGGTCTTCGTATCGCACAGGTTTTACACCAAATAATAAGAAAGCTAAAAAATCTTCTTTTACATCTC
The DNA here is from genome assembly GCA_030765085.1 of Allium cepa. NCBI lineage: Eukaryota > Viridiplantae > Streptophyta > Magnoliopsida > Asparagales > Amaryllidaceae > Allium > Allium cepa. The sequence goes on from CM060941.1 coordinate 519,800,177, forward strand.
CTAACACAAAGGAGAAAGTCAATGAAATCCATCATTACCAAAAACAACAGATGGATCTTCAACGGGAACTTTATTTCGAACAAAAAGTTACGGCACAGAGGTTAAACTTTCTCGAGCAAGTTGCAATGAAGTTTTGTTCGTCACGCAAGAAAGATGTTCATGAACCACTTCCAAAACCTTGTAGTTCATTGGATCCATCTTCTTCGTATCATACTCCTTCAGACCCTTCACCTACACGATATTCTGGCTCCCCACGAACACACGAACATGGAAATATATGGTCTCAAATTCAACCATGAAATGATGATGAGTCAAGAAATCCTAAAACTCCGTCTCTATCTAAATAAATTATTTATATTTATTGGTGTATGGATCTATAAGTATACGTGTTTGTATAACAATAAAGAAATTTATTATTTACGTTCAATAAATAAATTTTCTATCATTTTTTGTCAATTTACAAACCTCAAACGTCTGCCAACAGCTACCAGACGTCTGCTAATATGATATTATACTAAAACTGTTGATATGTGCATATATCAGACGTCTGAAATAATGCCAGACGTCCGAAATATGCCTCTGCCCTCTCAAAAATAAAATTATGGCCATTTCAGACGTCTGAAATGATAACCAGACGTCTGTATAAGTTCTCTGTTTCAATCTCAAACCAAAACAGACGTCTGCTTTAAATTCCAAACGTCTGAAATTGTTCTCTGCTTCGAATTATTATACGCAAACTAACAACCAGACGTCTTAATAAAGATCTCACACGTCTGTTTTTACCCACTGGACAAAAATTAGGGCAATCCAGACGTCTGAGTGCTTTTTCAAATGTCTGGTTCTCAATCGACCCTATAAAATCGATCAGATTAACGTCATTTTTTTTACCCCAAAATCGTTTTTTTTCTTCTTCCCACGATCTTCTCAAATAGAATTATTTCCTCCAAAATCATACAGCATTTTTTAAAACAACAATGCCGCCTCGTACTAAAAATCCTCCTAAAAAGAGAAAGCAAGATCAACCAACAACATCTTCACATCCGCAAGTTTGTTCGGACGATCAAATCGAACGTTGGATGAATAGAGCTCCTCATTCTCTAAAAAGGTACGAAGAGATTCAAAAAAGAAACTTCACACAGGTCCCTTCTACAATTTACTAAAATTTCCTATGTATGACCTAGACGAATTATGTGAAACAACTGGTTTAGAAACCCTGATTTCTTTTCAAACAAACGATATTCAAATTGACCAATTAGCCATCTTCTTATTCTACTCAAATTTAGATAGCACCGCAGTTTGGAATACTGAGAATGAAGAAAATTGGCTTTGGTCCAGTGTATATGGAAACACAATTCGATTAACCCCTGGCTTAATAGGTCGAACACTTGGTTGCTCTGACACCGGGGAAGACCTGTATAACATTCCCGATATGAGATTTAAGCCTAGGGATAGTGTTACGCATCAAATTTGGGAAGATAATATGCCAAAATTTGCTTCCAAATATTTACGCCCGAAGGCTCGACTACTTACAAGGATGATAATAAACACCATTATTCCACGATTAGGTAGTCACGAGCAAATTACAGAAATGGAGCATAAAGCATTGTATGCTATATTTAGTCGGACAAGAGTAAATTGGGCAAAATTTATGTTCGATGAGCTTAAACAATTTTGGAATCGCTCTTGACCTTCCATTATTTACCCGACTTATATTATGCGACTTCTTCGGGCTAATAACATTCAATCGTATTTATCAACATTCGAAGAAATTTCACCCAAATATGCTTCAACAAAAATTTTCTCCACTTGCCCGAAATTCCCCCGGAATTCATGACATTTGAGGATTGGACGCGCAATCGACAATCTCGACATATTGAGCCTCCTCCTCTACCACCCATGATTCCTTCTCAAGGAGAAGAACAAAAAGAAGCAACTCCTCCTCCTCCTCAACCTTTTAATTACCCGGGACAAAAGGATATTATGGAGACTCGACTAGAAATAGAACCAAATGAAAGTATTCGAGATCTCACTCTTCGAAATCAACACATACTGTCCCAAAATCAAAAACACTTGGCTAAGCGAATTGACAACCTTGAAGTATCATTTGCTACTCGCCTAGCCACAGTTGAAGATTCCCTTTCAACTGCTTTGACAGTGCTGAAAGAAGTATTACAACGGGTCCGTGGACCAACTCGACCCTCTGAGGATTGGCCAACTCCCGTTCCTTCCCCTCCTACAAAGCACTCTAAATTATTTGAGGATGATCCTCCAAAGGAAGCTATGATATCTCCTTCAAAAACTAGTATTTCTACAAAAGAAGATCAAAACGAGGATGATACAAATCAAGCTTCACCAAAGGAAGGAGATCCAAAACTAGCTTCACCAAAACAAGATGACCCAAATCAATCCTCTCCGAAATAAATTTAAGTTTACTTTTGTAGCTTTTGTGTACTTCTGTAATACAACAATGCATGTAACTTTTTCTTATTAATGAATATTTTTCTGACATATTGACTTAATTATTATAAATTCTTTTTGATAATGTCAAAGGGGGAGAAATATTAATATTCTCATAAAACATGAATAAGCATATATTCAGGGGGAGATTTCAAATCTATATATAAGTACATTGAATAAGTTGTCATCATCAAAAAGGGGGAGATTGTTAGGAAATCCATCATGAAAAAACACTTACTTACTCATGCTATTTATTTCTATACTCTGACTTACATCTGTTCTCAAAGCAATCAACTACTTACACTTCCATATATTCTGATTACGCATTCAACACTTTCTAGATAAATATATTGGAAGCACTTGTATTCAACAGTCAATATCAGTGTTATAAGAACACATCTCTGACAAAGAAACTCTACTATTGTAAACCTGTTCCTCCGGGTCAAGTGAGGGTTAGTTAGTTAAAGGAAATTCCGAAGAAGAGCTTCGGGACTGGATGTAGGACGGGAGGTCCGAACCAGTATAAAATCCTGGTGTGATTAATTTAATTTACTTTACTACTATTATGTATCTAGTTTTACTGTTGATTACTTATACTTGCACATATATATCATACGATCCACTCATATAGACTTTCAATTTATTTCATAATTAATTTATTTAAATTCAAATTGAATATTTATTGATATCGCATATCGATACGCACATATATATAACTTTTATATACACACCTAATTAACTACTAATTGCACCAAAATCAAAATAAAATCTAATGATTAATATTTCATAAATATTAATTAATTTACACTAATCATAAATTAATTAAATCGTGTGACATTTGTGAGTTTTAATAATCAAAGTACAATTAACTTAGCTGAAAACCTGGCTTTCAGCTCAAGGACAAAACATATAGAGACAAGAGAGTTTTTCTTGTCTCGAGTAATGAAGAGAAGCTAGTTCGTCTTCAGAGGATTTGCATAGACAAAAATACACTAGATATGTCTGTCAAGTCCTTGCCAATTACAAAGTTTGTGCATTCCTCGAACTTGATCCACTTATTGAGATGTTAGGTGTCACACAATGGTACATGAGGAAAGTGAGTTAGTTAATAAAGACATTTGCTTTCATTGTGATATTGGAGAATGACAATCCTACTTACAGAGAGAGGGTACTTTCAATATTTTATTGGAGGGCGGTGGCTTTACTGGAGTTCGTCGTGATGGCCACGTCGAAGTGATGGCCACGTCGAAGCTTATTAGGGAAGCATCTGTGATATTATGTCCGAGATTGCTTGGAGTATAGAGGTGTAGATGGAGTTTGGATGACTTGTATTGAAATATAGTATCATAGTGGAGATTATTAGAAGTGGTGATGCAATATTTTCGAATCAAAGAAGAAGACGACGCTGTATTGTTTGGAGAAACAGAAGTCGAGCGACGAAGAAACTAAGGGGTTAAAGGAGAGACAGAAGCTTGTTGCTGAAGGTATATGCTTCTAGTCGATCAGTAAAGTCTACCAATTAACTGGTATACCTACTGAGTTTTGTGCTTTTTTGAGCACCAAAGGCGCTCTGAACTCTTAGTCAACTGGGAATACCTACCATTCGACTAGTAGATACTTCCGTTCGACTGATGCGGTGAATTCTGAAGCAAATGGAGTTCAAGAATCCAAGGGGAATTTCATCATTTCCATGTGTTTTGAAGTTCCTACCGTAAATTTCTGCATAGATTTGTTCCAACGACAAGAAATAGATCATAATACTATAAATAGACCTAGATAGGATTAGCCTCAATTATCAATCATATAAATCTTTTTTTAATGTTCTGTTTATTGCATTTGTGATTTGAAATATTAATTTTGTGTTTTTTCTACCTCATCGTCAATACAATCTAATTTACAGTTGGAGCTGATTTTGATTATTGTGAATTTTTCTCCTACATTCGGTGCATCAATGAAGGTCTCAGAATCATCATATCGGTCATTATGGTGAAATATAGTAAACTTATAATCTGAAATCATCATATTAGTCATTACAACAATGCCATCAAAATCTCGTATCATATAAGCTTATTTTTCTTATGTGATAAGCCAATTTGAGATTCAACGTATCATTATTATGATTTTCTAATGATATACTCTTATTTTCTTTATGATGATGATTTTATCATTTGCACATATCAGAGATGTTAAGAAGGTGTTCTGAAAAGAAGGTGTTCTGAAAATATCATTTAATATAGGAGGGAACTTGTAATACTTGACACACATGTAACTGAAATAAAAACATTTGAAATCGTTCAGTATTATAATATAGCATAAGAATTGTACAAGTACGAAGAAGGCATTCCTTAGTAGCTTATAGAAAACGAAACGCGGCTTCACCAAAAAAACCAAATTGAGAGCACATAAGAGCAATCGTAGGGGCACATTCCACAATATGGTGTCATTATAGAGGAGGAATGTGAAGCTCAAGCTCACATAAGCTAAAAGTACTTTCATATCCTTCCACTATGGATATTCAATCATATATTCCATACTCATCAGCACCAACTCAATTCATGCAACTAAAATTATACCCGTCACATTACCTGTAATCAGTAATCAGTAATCCTGAACGTTGTTAATTCATCTACATGCGGTAAAACAACAGGTGGTAAGCTAATATAGCACTTATAACGCAAGCAACAAATATGTTTTGCCTTGCAATAAAATGCACCTCTGATACATCACTGGTCGATCAAGCACAGATTCCTCATATCAATCATTTCGTCATTTGAAATTCCTCCAGAGATATTTTTTACTATTCAACATACCATCTAGATGATTCATCTATGCGGCATGTAGGTAACATACCCATTCATAGATCAACAGTAGCGTCAACTATCAGGCAATAATTGCTAGCCCACAAAATATGAAATCTGATTGGATTGTCAACTCATTTGACGTTCTACTGAGTAACAACTTCTTGCAACGCAATAACAAAAAAGTGGATAATGATACCCAATTGCTACACCCATTGCTAACAAAATACCCCTAAAGGAATGCTCTTATAAAATAAGTGTTTTTCTTTTTCTTTTTCTTTATTATATGTAATTTCAACGGCTAAAAAAAAATTTCATATTTATTTGATATACCAAGGCAACAAACAACATAAAAGCAATACAACATCACAGAACCCACTTCATTTCTATCTAATTCAATCACTGAGAAGACCAGTACCTTGCCTTCTCGAACCCGTTCTTACACAACCTATAATCCTCAAAGGCCTGCTCAACCTCCTTCCTCGTGTTCATAACAAAAGGCCCATGCTGAACCACCGTCTCCCCCAATGGCTTTCCTCCTACCAAAACAAACCTCAACTCCTTCTCCGACTTGTTCCAAACACTAATTCCATCTCCATTGCTCAAAACTATAGCATGATGACTCGTTACAGGTAACGAATTCAATTTACCGAAAACACCCTCTCCTTCTATTATGTACACGAATGCATTCCATGACTCTGGAATTTGCTGGTGCAACTCTGAACCTGGTTTCATGGTGAAATCCAGGTACATTGTTGGTGTTCTTGTGTACACTGGCGATTTCACTCCAAATGCTTCTCCTGCTATTATACGTACATATACTCCATCTTTTTCAGCTTGTGCTACGTCTTTGCTTAGTAGCTCTTGATACTGTGGCTCGATCCTATTGGTTTTGTAGTTCAATTTATAGCATAAGTATCATCAGATTATGGGATCAAGGAACGTTGCATTATATGTTTGGAAACCAGACTAATCCATAATTGCAATCCTATTGATTTTTGATTCAGTTTTAGGTTGTACATGTCATGAGATGGTGAGATTAAGAAATGTTACATTTTATATTTTGAAGCTAGATTGATCAACGGTTGTAATTTTATGGAGTTTTGATTTAGTTTTAGATTGTATATGTCATAAGATTATGAGGCTAAGATGCTACATTTTATATTTCGAAGCTAGATTGATCTATAATTGAAATCCTATTGATTTGTAATTCAGTTTTAGATCATATAAACCACGAGATTGTGAGATTAAGAAATGGTACATTTTTTAATTTTATTTTGAAGCTTGATTGATCCATAGTTGCAATACTACTTATTTTTGTTTAAGTATTAGATCATATAAGTCATGAGATAGTGATGTTAAGAAATGTTACATTTTATATTTGGAAGCTAGATTGATCCATAGTTGCAATCCTTTTTGAACTCCATGTCCAGCAGGCATCTCAGAGTGAACTATTCCTCTTCCTGCAGTCATCCACTGCAAAAATAGCACTACATTATGAATTAGACTTGAAAATCTGTATTTGGTTCTGTGACATAAATACTAAGCATTGGAGTTTCTAAAATGCAATATTTGCACTAAGTAGCCTAGCATATAACATCCATGTGCCTGTAGGACACGTGTTAAGGTTATCTAATTACAATAATAACCCTTTTGATTTTGTCTTCTTGTGTAATTCATATGGGCAGTTTTTAGTTTACGTCAACTTCTTTAGTGATTAATTTTTTTATTTTTAGTGATAGTTAACGGTTGGTAACATGTGCTCAATGGGCATGTCTTAACATAACCGTTTTTAAAAAGCTATTTTTCAGACCCCATCATTTTGCTTCAACGTTCCGCTTTTTTATTTGTTTACTGTATAAAAATTTACTATCGTCATGGATAAAGTGCCAAGTGTAGAAGTTTTCAAAATGGAAGAGTCGACTGGCGTCACTATCGGGGAAAAGGCATAATAATATGGCACCTATTGGTGAACCACAAGGTACCACTAGTTGAACAATATACACTGACATTGGAATATATATGTTTTTTCCACTAATATATGGACAAATATACAATTTTCATTCCAATTGAATTGATGCTGCCACTAGTTGAAATTATACATTCTGTCTCCACTAACTTTTACTATGCAATAACCCTTGATGACACACTTAAGCGCTAGTTGTGCCGAGCTTATAATGTAGATTTTATGTGAAATCTAAGCTCTCCTAGACAGAGCCTTTTAAAACATAATGCAGTAATTACTATACACACACGCGCGCACACACACACATATACAGTAAACATGTACCTGAAGATCACCGGCAGCAATAGTTCCCTTATGGCCAGAGAAATCTTGATGAGTGAATGATCCCTATATCATATCATACCTTAGTATTGCATAAGCAATGGTATTTATTACGTCAAAGGTTTTTTTCAAATGCAACATTATTATTTTTAACTGTTATGCTTACCTCTAACATATATGTGACGGTCTCAAATCCTGAAACAAATAAGTAATTTCATGCAAGAAGCCATAATTAAATAAGAACAGTGTGATTTGAATTTGTAAGAGATTTGAAATATTTATTTATATCTGACCTCTATGAGGATGATCAGGAAATCCAGCTGGAGCAGAGACTGCAAATCATAAACAAAATCACCCAAAGTAATAGCGATTATTCGAAAAAACAACCATAGATAAAATAGATATGACTAAAACCTGAAAATTCATCCAACATAAGAAATGGATCCAAATTACGCAGTTCTGGCCTATAAAAATACCCAAAAAATCTAATTTAGCAACACTGAATTGATTGGGAATTGATTTATTTGATTAAATTGGTACCTTCCAATACTTCTTCTGACCACAGCTCCTTGACCTTCGTGTTGTTCTTTTGCAAGCACTTTCTTTATCATCATTCTCGGATTGTCGAAACCTTGGCTCTCTTCATGATTTCTTTTATTCATGGTATTCATATTTCTTATGAGGAATTCACTCTTTGTTGTTGAGTTTATAAAGACTGGAAAAATGATAGATTTGGTATGTTTGATTGGAAAAGATCTGAACAAGATGTTGGTATATATATAGAAGATTTCAAACATATATTAACCATCCTATGCATCACGGTCATGGTGGGATATTTTATAATCCTCAAACTGGTTCATACACATCAAATTTGATTAGCTGTAAGCTATAATATATTTTAATTAGCTAATTAAAAAATTGGTTATGTGCTTTAATTAAATATAGACTATCGCAACCCATCAAATTAGTGTTAAATCTCATATTTATTTTAAAGTATAAGTGTATCTCTTTTCTTGATACGATTTAGTGGTTATTTAGTAATTTACCTGTCTGTTTTGGTTACGTCTTGTTATTGTATTCATATTGAGAAATATACAGCTAAGCTAAGGAAAAAACGGAAAACTGGTTGTTAGTATTAATTTATTTGAAAAGCAAAATGGATCTGAACAACTGTTTGTTTATAAAGAGATGGAGATGATATCATACACATGTCATTATGATGTAATTAATCACCCCTGCCTGCTTTTTTATTTATATCGTGCACTGAATGATAATATACTGATTTTCCATAAATTCATATGCTAAAACGTTATCTATAAGTTTATAAAACTTTACAGTGGACTAATTGTTTGAGTTACATACATGCTTTAATAATCAGATTTTTCTTTCCAATTAACTAAAGCAAATGCATAGGCAATATCTAGAGAGAAGACGTATTGCTTAGAGAATAACCAAAACACGAGATCATCACTCAACGAGCAACCCTTAGATTGTCTGATTCAAGATTCAACGGCCTAGATCTAAAAATGAATCTCCTCTGGTGCAAACATAATCATTACATAACATTGACATCACCTTCAAGGTCAACGCTGGCTTTTGAATAGTGGTTTCTTTCTTAAAATATACTAGTCAACTGTCTGTATTTTAACAAGAAAGCCTCCATAAGCATCAAATAATTAATCGAGTTCATGCTGATGAATTATGACGAATGGTGTCCTCTCCAGTAATACTTGTATGATGCACGTGCAAGCAGCTTACAGAATATATTTACTATAAAGAACACAGAAGGGAACAGGGCTAACTTTAAAAAAGTGCTATAAATATTAATTTAGCATCAACAAAACTATATTTATCTGTCTAAATATTCCGTCAAAATTCTAATATGCTAATAATCACATATCATTGAATATTTAGCATCCGATCACATCGATCCTTGTTTGGTTTAGTATGTGTTGTCTGTATAAATATGTGAGTGAAATTTTTTGTAAAATATTTGTATGAATTATTTTTGTTTTAGACCAACAAAGCGTTTTATGCTCCATTATAGCTTCCCACCATTCTCAATTAATGAAGTTGGAAAGCGTGGTGAACAAAAAACTTGGAAAAAAAAAGGTCAAACCCGTTGGGCTTGATGTTATGAGAAGGGAGGTCTGCATTAACCACAACACGTGCGACTTTGTCGTCTGTCAATAGGTTTATATTCAAATTATATTTTTCGACAGAATTAAATAGGAACGACCAAAAAGTATTTCAGAATTAGCCTTTCTATACTTTTGAATCTCCTTCCCTTCTCCTCTTTTGTTTTACTCAATATTAATTCAGGTTTGTGCAACTACAGATCGCAAACTTGGTACTCTTGTCGTTTAGTCAATTCAGACTCGAATCGATTTTGATAGTGCTATTGCAGTCGATTGAATAATCATATTGACTTCATTGTATCTTGAAAGACGATTTGACTTAACTCACAACACTATTTGTTTGTTAAAACAAGTGGGGAGGGCAAATAACTAGGTCTGTCAATAGATATCCGAAAAATTCAAAATCCGTCCGGATCCGTATTCGAAAAAACAGATATTATCCGATATCCGAAAAGAAAATCGGATGCGGATATGAACATATCCGTATCCGAAAAACATCCGTCCAACCCAAAATTAATTATAATAAAAATTATTATTATCATTGATTTACTATTTAATGATGAACTTAAAATATACTTAGAAATGAACTGTTCCACTTTGTTATAATGTGTGTACTGTCATTTGAGAAAGTGATTGTTTTAGTTCAAAATATTAGTATAATGAAAATCTTATTCAATTTCGGATGCGGATATTTCGGATATTTTCAAATATCCGCTTTTTATTTTCGAACGCGGATACGGATGTTAATTCTCAGATATCCACGGATATTAGATACAGATTTAAATTTTCGGATGCGGATACAGCCATATCTGCGTCCGTTTGCATCTGTTGACAGCCCTACAAATAAAGTCTCAAATTGAGCATCATCAACCTAGCTTGATGCAGCTCTCTTGCTTTGCAGATTACAACGTTGTCTCTTCGCCCGTTCTTAGAATTCTAAAAACAGTGTATTTTCTTGAAAACGTTCTATAGTTTATCAGAAAATCACTTATGATCACAAAATCAGTCACTAGATTTCTGAATATATATATATATATATATATATATATATATATATATATATATATATATATATAGAAGTTTAATGTGGGATTATTTGAGAACCACTAATGATCAGAAAATAAATTGACAAAGAGGAGAGTAGTATCTTCAAAATATATGAAGTACTATTATGCTTTTCCTTTCCATGTAGAATTATTCTCCTCACAATTACAAATCACAAATCAGCGCAAACTAAAAGTCTAAAAGTGAGATATAACTAATCATCAACTACAATTACGGAGCTGTAAAAACACTATAAACACACAACCACTGATAACTTGAATCAGTTCATTTTAAACGATTACACCAGTACCAACATTAATAGATTCCCGTAAGCAAGTACTAGCACAGAAGAGAAGCAAAAGAAGAAAAAAGTAGGGGAAAAAAAAAAAAATCAGCGTTTTGGTTATCCTCATAGTTACCGGTGCTTTTGAATAAAACAGCTTTAGCCTTCCAACCAACGAAAACTGCAAACATATCAATAAAACAGCTTTAGCATTCCAACCAACGAAAATATAAACATATCATCAAATCAAATTCATAATAAATTCAAATTTTGCATATAATAATCCAGAAATTGAAAGGAAAAGGAAAAAGTTTCTGATCAAGAGTTTCACTTCTATTCACGATCTCCATCAAGTCATGTCATGGGCGTACTCGTGTATGCATGTTCCTGGGGCAACCAAACACAAATACGTCTGATTGGAGATAGTAGAATCGGCCGTTTTGAAGCGAAAATGGTCAGCATGTATCGCTCGATTTCCCTAGGTTTGCTAAGGCCAAAAAAAGGCTGATTTGGCGGAATAGAAAAACCGATAAACCAACGACAGATTTTTCTTTCATTTTTAATGCAGTAAAAGAAATTAAAAATTAGGTTCTTCTGACAGTTGCATAGCAATGCTAGTGTGTGCACGTATGGAAAATCAATACTGAGACAAATAGATGACACAAAAATATCAACCATTAAATCTTCCTACGAATTCAACTCCAATTAGATCCAACAATCATCATCTATTGCGCTCTCATTTTATGTTTTATTTTATATTTTTATAGTTAGACACACATGAAGAGAAAGATTAGTAACTCCGACACGAACCAAAGCTAAATATTGTCTTCTATCTACTCCCCATCTCTTCATGTATTGTACATTTGTACTCTTGCAATCTATTAAAAGATCTGGCAAATAATTTATCTTTTACTTAAAGTGTTAGTACTCCCTCTTCACTTTCATTCTCTTTCACAGAATCAAATTTCGCTTTGTTCTCCATAAGGTCACTCTTTCAACCCCAAAAAAGCTTATTGATTTCGTAGTTCAGTGCATTCTCTAAGAACAAGGCATTTGCGGAACTTGCAGCTTCAGTAAGTGCTTCAAATATTAATATGTTAAAAGTTATCTCGCATGATTGGAAAAATAGAAGCGGTTGGAAAATGAACAGTCCCATACGCAAAATACTTGGAAAAATGTATTATATAAATATGAGTCATAGATACGAAATATTGTGGTTTTCTTTTGTTATGATAGCCTCACATGCATTGGAAAAATCGTGACAAGTGGTCGATCTGATCCAAAATATGCCTTTTACAAAGGACAATGAAATTAATACTAAAGAGTAATATAATTTAAAGTGTAATATAATTTGTAAATCGTCATCTTTACTAAAGTGTAATATAATTTAAAGAGTAATATAATTTAAATTGTAAATAAAGAGTAATATAATTTAAAGTGTAAAGTGTAATATAATTTGTAAATCGTCATCTTTACTAAAGTGTTACTAAAGTGTAATATAAATGTGTAATATAATTTAAAGTGTAATATAATTTGTAAATCGTCATCTTTACTAAAGTGTAATATAATTTGTGTTTAATTTATGATGTGATGTTACTAAAGTGTAATATAATTTGAGTTTGGTTCGATGTCGAAAATTTACCTTCGAAAAAGTATTGTGTAAAATCATATTGTTTTTTCAAATACACGACAAGACAGTATGATAGCATAATAATATTTTGCTAGATCTCCATTAAATCATTACGGATAAAATGTTGGATGGTATATAATGTGTGTGTACGTGCGTAAGTGTGTTGACGTATGTGGTAGATATTAATATTACCATTACTAGTAACTGATTACCACTACCGTACATCATATTTTTATTCGGTTCGGAAAATAATACCAATCAAATCGATTATCATTTTTGGGTACCATTTTACTTAGTACTGGTTGGCAAATAGTAATATGATGAAAATGTCCAGCCATAGTTAATATATGTGTGGGTATGTATAAGTGTATACATGTGTATGTGTATCTGTGTGTATAATGGAAAATTAGTAGAATGTAGAGAGGATTCAAATTTTCCTCTTGGTAGTTTTTTCGTGAATTATGTATGGATTTAGTTCGCTTTGGTGGTGAATTTGGAGAGGATTTTGCATCTTGTACTGGTACCAATTGTGTTGTTGGTTGAATTGATCTAGTTTGATCGTGAATCTTGTAGGATCGATTTCACCCTATAGGAGGGGTGAATAGGGTGATACTAATAATAATAAAAATTAATGTGGAAATATATAAAATAATTATAGCACAGATAATATCAGAATAATAAAAGCAGAAACAAAACAACACAGTTTACCCAGCTTCGGCAAAATCCTGCCTACGTGCTGCTCCCAAGCTTTCTACTAGAAATTAAGTAGCCAGATACTTACACATGTAAACTTGCGATACCCGCTATCGACTAATCTAACTCTACGTTCAAAACTCTGTCACAACTCAGCCACTGAGTTGCGAATTGTCAAACTACACCATCGTAGTTCGTTCCTAGTCACACGACTAGAACATTACACAATTTAAAAGGAATTTGAAATAAAAATTAAAACTAAAAAAAATTAAAACCCTTAACAAAAAAAGGCCCAAATAAAAGGATAAGGAGACAGGCCCAATTGATAATAAAAGAAAACGTCTCTCCCTTTTATTTTTTTATTTTTATCAACCGACCCCTTTTGCTTCTTTTCGTGGCCGCCTTGTTTTCTTTTCGATCCAAGTTAGGGCTTTTGTTCAAATTAAAGACGTCGCTTGTATTTGATCAATTGCCGTGATTATTTTGCTTTGTTTGGCATGGACAATCGATTCTTTAGCTTTTGTAGCTTGCGGTCGCTTCAATTTTCGAGTTCGAGTGAACAGAATTTGGTATGTAATTTCTTGCTTGATTTTACGATTGATTTGCTTGAACTCGATTCGATGCTACTGCCGACGATGATTTTGGGTTATATAGGGAACAAATCCCTTAATTTACGTTTGTATATTTTTTTTTGAATTCTTCCGTGAATTTGCTCGGCCATACGATTATTACTTGAATGCTTGTGATTTATTCTGACTCGTTTATCCAAATGTGTTGCTCCATTACTTTGAATTTGCTTCGTTTATTTCGGCCTTGACTTGTTCATTGTACACGCGATATATTGTTGCTATTACCTTGGCCACCACGACTTTGATTCTGGCATGACATGATCATTGATTTTGTTTGAAAATCCTTCATCACAGTTTCAATGGATAATATCCTTTTTGAAACTTCTTCTGTTAATATTGATGTAATTCACAACTTTGTTATTTTTGGCATTTTGAATTTTTGTTAACTGCTGTTACGTTCTCTTTCAAACCATGACTTTGTTACTGCTACTATGTATACTTGAACTTGGTAGCCTTGGTCTGGTTGATACTGTCTGGTGTGTGTTGAGACTTTGCTTTATTGCATTGTGTCTTGTATTCCTTTCACTGTTTCGTAGCTTGTATTGTCGAGTCATATTACAACTGATTCATGTAAGTTGGTTTGATGTGGAGTTCAATGTGACGACCGATATTTTCAACCATTCGCATCCACACATGTCGGACTTGAATTGCTCAAAATACTGAATTGTAAAATAAATTTGGCAAAACACAGCATAAACGGTAAATAAATAAATCACAGATCAAAGACACAGAGTAACAAATGCAGCGGAAGTAAAGAAATAGTAGTTCATGAAGCTATTATATAAATACATCAGAGTCAAACAAGATACAATGGAGGTCTCAACATGATAACCAGGTATGAATCATAATACATCACTGGAACCAACCGGATAACTGAAATCAACTAGATAACTGAAAGTGAAATAGACAGTTGGATCTTCAAGCAAAGCTTCCAACTTCGAAGGTGAGTCTCAAATACTGTACCACCCAGTCTGACCCGAGCGTAAATAAAACACAAAACACTCGAGTCAGGACATACATACTTATACAATGTAAACCAACTCAAGTGAACTGTAATATAAGATACAAGTAACTTAAAAGATGCTTGGGACCGCCCATCCTCTAAGGATCCGTTAAACTACTTATTATGTAGTAATATTTCGCTATTATAATAGTGTCTATTAGTAAAATAAGCTTACTTTTAAATAGCGTTAAGGGGTTACCTATATAGACCTTAACACATAATATATTCTCATAGTCTATACAGTACCGTAATCTCCCCCGTACTGGGCGTCGTCAGAGGGCACTTCATAGGTATGGTACAAAACAAAATCGTATAAGGCGCGCTAGGGTAGGTGACACAGTACAACTAGGCAATGTCAGGGTAGATATACCAATTACGCTTCTGGGTCGGTGGTAACGCGTAGCCACAGCTACCGCCCACCTCGAGCCACACCCCCAAATAAAAAAAATCAAAAGTGGCCACTGAATCAATCCAAGAGTCAAAGTATAATATCGAAGGGATGTCTCCGATCAAAGGTGCTACCTCAATTAACCCGTCAATCGCTCCTGTTTTAGCCACCTTATGCCAACTCACGGGAGTTGGGTCCACGTATTTACCTCAAAGGAACGCCGCCGCCATCCTACTTCATTCTGGAATCTTCACCGCGTACACGGTTGTTAAACTGGTTTTCGGAGTTGGCAGAGAGTATGACAACTTCCAATCCCGGTCTCTTTAACAACCAAACTTTATTATAACCTATGGATATTTATTTCAAAATTATTTGTACTTTCAAAACTAAACTAGCATATCCATTTCAAATGATATCATTTCTTTCAAACTAGTATATACTTTCGAAACCAAAATATCATACTCATTTCAAAAGCATATCACAATAATATCATTTCCATTTCAAAACTAATTCAATAATATATCGTTTAAATAAAACCCAAATTTCCAAATCATTGAATATTTCCTTTAATTTATTAAACTTGAAATATTCCTTTAAATTATCATAGCATTTTGGAAATGTTACCTTAAGGAATCATAGCATTTTTGGAATGTAATACTTTCCACTTTAACATTTTATAAAATCAAAGTATTGATATGCTTACAAATTTAACATGATCATTTTATCATAGCCTTATAGTTAAATAAACTATGCTACTATAATATCCAATTTAAAGCTGAAATTCTTATGTTAAGTTAAAAGTACATTATCAACTTACATTTTTATTACAACAAAGAAAACTTTATTATTTTAATCATTTAAAGTATGCCATTTACATAAATTAAAACTTGCATATCAAATATACATTATCAACTTTACATTTTATTATTACAGTAAGTAACATTTGTCATTTTAATCAATTTAAAATACACCATTACATTGATTAAAACTTACATGTCCAATGTACGTTTTAACTTACATTTATTATAATAAAGAGCATTTATCATTTTAATCAATATTACACTAATTAAAACTTACATTATCAAATGTACGTTTTAATTTACATTCATATTACAATAAAGAGCATTTATTAATTTAATCAATACCATACTAAATAAAACTTTACATGTTTCTTGCATTAATTAAAACTTTACATGTTCTCTCATTAATTAGGACTTTACACGTTTCATTCATTAATTAAAAACTTACACTTTTCTTTCATAATTAAAACTTTACATGTTTCTTGCATTAATTAAAAACTTACACGTTTCTTTCATTATTTAAAACTTTACATGTTTCTTTCATTAATTAAGAATTTACGTGTTTCTTTAATTTAAAATATCTTATTTTCTTAACTTAAAATCTCCATTTGGAAACCAATTTTCATTCATCAAGTTAAGTCATATACATATAAATTATATTTTATACATTAACTTATACAACTTAACTTATAGAAAATCACTGCAAACCTATTTATACAAACATATCCGCTTCATGAAATAAAATTCATTCCAACAACGAGGCTAGATTTAGAATTCCACATTAAATCAATTTTCATTATTAAGTTGTTTATTATATTCCAAATCTTTAAATTACAAATTTGAAACCAAATAAAGATTTTTTTTTTTCACTACAATTATAAAACCAAAATCAACTTATAAAATTTTAACTTATAGAAAACCAATATCTCTTTATATTCTAAATCCTTAAATCAACTTTTTATTTAAATTTTCATATATTTATAAATTCAAAATACTTAATAATTTTAGAAAACTATTATAAAATTTTATCCATGGGCCTGTATAAAATTTTCTAACCTAGGTCAAGTGATACGGATATGTATCATTTCAATCCGTAATTTAAAAAGAAAAATCCGGGTTCTATCATTTCAAACCCGCAATCTCAATTAAAATAAATGCAATAAAGATCATTTGAGCCTATCATTTCAGCTCATAATAATTTTTCCTTATTCTAATGTCCGTTCGGTTATGTATCATTTCAACCCATAGCGATAGGGAACTTGCAGTGTGAGTTACAGTATATAAAATGAACAGTATATCATATAAATACATATTAGATGATGTAACAAATATATAAACAGCATTTAACATCATATAACATATCATAGGCATGTATGAATGACATATCAATTTATACAGATCCACTTGTCATTATTCCACAATAATATAAGTACATATGTCTAGAGTGATAAAAACTCACCTTTTAAAAGCTAGAATCAAATTCACAATATACAATTGAAACTCCGCAAAGCACGACAAGGCACGACCAAACTTTTGAGTAGATGGAGAGTCAAGATCCATATATTGTATACAACAAATACACAAATCATAAGAATAAGACTCAACACAATAGAAGATGGATCAAACTATGCAATTATGAATCAAAGAACATAACCTTGCTTTCAACCACCAAGTGGGCGTGGCAATGGTCTAATAGTGAGGAGGAGGTAATGTTGTGGTGGAGAGGCCGAGCTATGTAAGGAGAAAACAAAAAGAAAAAGAGAAAAAGAAAAAGAAAGTGGAAAAAGAAGAGAGAAGGAAGCCATGGATCTAGACTTTTTCCTTCCTCATGCAAATGATACAACGAGAAACCTTTTTTTCATGTGAATGATAAGAGGCGGCTAGGTTTACAAAAAGATTTGAATGGCTAAAGTTTAGGAGTAGTTAGAAAATAAAAATGCAAGGAAATTTAAAAAGGCACAATTTAAGTAGGAAAAGATCTTGTATATATTTTTCTTAAACAAATGAAAAGATTAGTTGGAGAACTTTGTACGTGATTGAAAAGGGGAAAATCACGGCTATGCATTTATGAATAGATATGGTAGAAGATAAAAAGGTGGGAAATATATAAAGGCAATAAATAAATTAAGAAATGTATGCCTATATTTAAAACGTATCTTAATTGATTTGTTACTTATCCAATAAATATAGATGTATACACACAAAAGAAACCTTCACTAAATAAATAAAGTTAATACACACCATAGAAGTAAACAAGAAGATGGAGGCTGAGCCTAGCTTGAAGGAAGACAAAGAAAATAAAAGAAAATAGAAGAGAAAAAAATAGAAAACAAAAGAAAACGAAGCCATTACTTACAAGAAAATTTCTCACGTGAAGATGCAAATGAAAATGAGACGTGGTAAAGAGTTTTTGTATGTGAATTAGAATTTACTAGGGGAATTATTCACGCCTAATCAAGTGCAACGAATTGGCAAGTAATTAAGTACTTAAATGGCTAAAAATTTGAAGGGATTTATTTCCTATTAAATAAAAAGAAACAATAGAACAAAATGGGATAAGTTACTTGCTTTTTCATGTGAATTGATAGGGTTTGAATGGCTAAAGTTTTAGGTAGGCACGGCTAGAACTAATTAAGGAGGTAGGAAATAAAAGATAGACAAATAAAGAGGCAGGAAATAAAACAAATATAACGTATGCCAATTAAAGCAAAGTAACATACGCCTAATTAATTTGTTTCCTTGCCATTAAAATAGATAAATCAAATAAATATAATCAAAGTTTATACAATTAAAATAAAAATAAAAATTAAATAAACAAACATAGGGAAGTAAAATATGAAAGATATATATATATATATATATATATATATATATATATATATAATGAAATCACATAAATTTATTGCGTGTAAAACGCTGTAATTTATCCGAATCTAAAAGTATAAATCGGAATTTCATGAAACGAAAAGGAAGATAAATATTAAAATAAAATACATTTACAAAGAAAAAGATTAGCATTTAAAAATTCAAATTTAAAATTTTCAACCGTGGTCAAACTTTGACTTTCAGTTGACCAAAAATGCAAAATTTCCAGAAATTGCTTATTTTTTTAAATTTGTCAAATGTATACATTTATTATGATTGAAACATCAATTAATTCATTCAGATAGGTTTCATTCTTTTGTATTACCTTATGAATAAAATATGCATTCTCATTTCATCCTAGTTTTTAACTAATATAGTAATTAAATTCATTTACTTATCATTAAATTTATTTATTATAGATTACATTCTAATCAATTAAAATTGATTCCCAAAATTTGATTTGGTTTAATTTCCATCTTTATACTATGCCCACTATTTCTTTATAAACCTGGTTACATATTCCATTACATTAATACACCCCTATTTGCATCTTAAATTTGTATAAATGTTACTTTTTTAAATGTTATTTTTTTCAAATGTGTAGTTTTGTCAATTGTACACATTAATTAAGGTTAGAAACCAATTAATAAATTTACCTTAGTTTCATTCTTTTTACCAATTTATTGCTTTATAAATAATTTACATTTCTAGTTAATTTATACATTCACACCTCCCGTTACTGCATTAATTCTCATAAATGAATATTTATTTACATTTGAATACAATTGATTTCCAGTTCATTTTATAGCCTAAATAGACAACTTATAATAGTTTTACCATTATCTTTATTACATTCTAGTTTATCATTTTCTCTAATTATCATAATTGCTTACAAAATGTTAAATTCATTCAATTAACATAGATTATACACTAATTCATTTGTTTGCACCACACTTACCCTTGTTTTCTTACATTCAAATTTTATACCTAAATCTAACATTTACAACTAAATTAATAAACAAATTAAATAGTAACTTACAACCGTTACTATTACTTTAAATCACATTAGTGAATTCATTATTATTTACAAATCAAATGTTACTATTACTTAATTAACACCGATTTACTTCAATTTATATTGATCATATATTATCTCATTAATGATTCAACATTCACACTTCTTTTCTTATATTCGAATGTATAACTAAGTGCAACAATTTACATTATTTCAATTAGTTTGAAACTTCATAATTAGTTTTAATTTCATTGTAACATTTCATTTTAACGTTTGTTTCACTATTAATTACAAAGTTTTTATTCTTCCAATTTTAATTACCAAGATCATATTAAATCAAGAAATTATATTGTTGAGAATTTACGGGTCGTTACACTCTTCCCACTCAAAACTTTTCGTCCCCGAAAAGGAAAAAGAAGGGAAAGAAAGAATTAAATAAACAATACATCTCATTCAAAAATACTAACTCTGTAAACACATAAATTTACAAAATTAATTAATTTGAATAAAATATACCAATTTATTCAAAAATTCCTTTAACACCATTTTATATTGTAAGTTGTTCAATTAACCTTTCATTTTATTTACCTCTACTAATCTTTTTATAACTAAAATTTAAGTGTATAACGTTTATTATGACCACTCAAATTTTTATTTACAAAAATACCCTTTTTATATTGTATATTATCCAATTACATAGTTAACTTCTGAATGATTTAGGTAAGTTATATTGGAATGCAATTGAGTATTATACAAATAAATTTTCTAATTCAATTATTTCAACTTAAATATTTATTCAAATTTTTTTGTTCATTTTATAATTGAAAACATTCTTTAAGGTAAATTTAAGAATTACATTTCCGATTAACTTCAAATCATTTAGAGGTAAATAAATATATATACAATATATATCAAATTAAATTTAAATCATATATCAATATATATAATATAAATCAAGTCATATTTTAGAAATCCAAACCAATTTAATTCTCCAAAGCAAGACTGTAGCAAAACTACAGATTGGTCTCTTCGCTTCGAAACTCGAAAATGAATGTCGACGATGCTGCAGTCATCACCGAAATTATTTTCCAGCGACAAAGAAAAGAGTGATGATTTATAACTTAAAAATTCTTTGAAATAATTTCTATTCGAAATACTTTAAATAATATCTCCTTTAAAACTTTAAACACAAATTTTGAAATCATCGGAAATTAAATTCTCAAATTCTTGATTTACATTCATTTAAATTTCCAAATTAATCTATTACCATGTTTTATAATTCAATTATTTATATATATGAAACAAAAGCTAATGGTTACAAACTACAGGGTCAAATATTATTTTTCAGCATCCAATTCAATTAACTACCAAAATTCATAAATTATACTTATATACATATACAATATAGTCATACAAAATTTATTTATTTACTAAATTTGAAAACAATACTGTGTCTGTTTGCTCTGTTCAAGTGTTTTGGAGATCCTATCGATAGCGTTGATCAGACGAATCGATCTAAAACCCAAATCAACATCAACACCTCAAACAACACAAAATATAAAAACATTTTAAATATAGATTTACAAATACACTATGCAGGAATAGATTTTCAAAGCAATGATAGAGATTCAAATTTGATTAATTCATATCAAAGAAAATTTTGATTTGAGGATACTTTGAAAAAAAAATAGGATGATTAACTAACCGAATAAGGAAATGGATAAGCTTATTTAAATCGCGGCCAACCGTGACTTCAAGAATTAGATCAATGTGGAATTCTGAGGTAACTCTACATTCGATCGTAAGAAATAGAATTTGGAATAACAAGAGGTACTAGCATCTAAACCGAGGATATATATAAGTCTCTGGTTAATTAATGCTAATTGCAAAGTAGTTTTACCTCTTTACAAATCATCGGAATGTTGACGGGACCGCAATTCATTAAAGATCATCCGAAATGGAGTTATGGGATACTCCAAAATCAACGGAAGATGAATAGTGAGGGACAAGAAAGGATTTCGGAACCACAGAGAACGTTCCAAAATTCAAAAGGGATCGAGTCAAAAGGAAGAGATTCACACTTTAATGAAAGTGATTCTGTAAATAAATTTACCATATATGCTAAGTTTTGCCTAGAGCCAAAGCTCTGATACCAAATGTAACGGGCCGCGCCAGTGGGGTAACGCCCACCGTAGCATACATTGGTGCCGGTGTTCCGCCTTTACGGCCAGCCTCTCGACTGTACCACCAACCTCCACGGGGACATGTTGGAGTAAGAGTCAACCGTTCGCTACCAAACCAGGAAGCGAAAACCCTCTATCATGTTGCACCCTCCAAGTGCAATGGCAGACACACATGTCGGACTTGAATTGCTCAAAATACCGAATTGTAAAATAAATTTGGCAAAACACAGCATAAACAGTAAATAAATAAATCACAGATCACAGACAAAGAGTAACAAATGCAGCGGAAGTAAAGAAATAGTAGTTCATGAAGCTACTATATAAATACATCAGAGTCAAACAAGATACAACGGAGGTCTCAACATGATAACCAGGTATGAATCATAATACATCACTGGAACTAACCGGATAACTGAAATCAACTGGATAACCGAAAGTGAAATAGACAACTGGATATTCAAGCAAAGCTTCCAACTTCAAAGGTGAGACTCAAATGCTGTATCACCCAGTCTGACCCGAACGTAAATAAAACACAAAATACTCGAGTCAGGACATACATACTTATACAATGTAAACCAACTCAAATGAACTGTAATAGAAGGCACAAGTAACTTAAAGGATGCTTGGGACCGCCCATCCTCTAAGGATCCGTTAAACTATTTACTATGTAGTAATATTTCGCTACTATAATAGTGTCTATTAGTAAAATAAAATTACTTTTAAATAGCGTTAAGGGGTTACATATATAGCCCTTAACACATAATATATTCACATAGTCTATACAGTACCATAATCTCCCCCGTACTGGACGTCGTCAGAGGGCACTCCATAGGTATGGTACAAAACAAAATCGTATAAGGCGTGCTAGGGTAGGTGACACGACACAACTAGGAAATGCCAGGGTAGATATACCAATTACACTTCCGGGTCGGTGGTAACGCGTAGCCGCAGCTACCGCCCACCTCGAGCCACACCCCCAAAATAAAAAAAATCAAAAGTGGCCACCGAATCAATCCAAGAGTCAAAGTATAATATCAAAGGGATGTGTCCGACCAAAGGTGCTACCTCAATTAACCCGTCGATCGCTCCTGTTTTAGCCACCTTATGTCAACTCACGGAAGTTGGGTCCACGTATTTACCTCAAAGGAATGCCGCCACCATCCTACTTCATTCTGGAATCTCCACCGCGTACACGGTTGTTAAAGTGGTTTTCGGAGTTGGCAGAAAGTATGACAACTTCCAATCTCAGTCTCTTTAACAACCAAACTTTATTATAACATATGGATATTTATTTCAAAATAATTTGTAGTTTCAAAACCAAACTAGCACATGCATTTCAAATCATATCATTTCTTTCAAACTAGTATATACTTTCAAAACCAAAATATCATACTCGTTTCAAAACCATATCATAATAGTATCATTTCCATTTCAAAACTAATTCAATAATATATCGTTTAAATAAAACCCAAATTTCCAAATCATTGAATATTTCCTTAAAATTATTAAACTTGAAATATTCCTTTAAATTATCATGGCATTTTAGAAATGTTACCTTAAGGAATCATAGCATTTTTGGAATGTAATACTTTCCACTTTAACATTTTATAAAATCAAAGTATTGATATGCTTACAAATTTAACATGGTCATTTTATCATAGCCTTATAGTTAAATAAACTATGCTACTGTAATATCCAATTTAAAGCTGAAATTCTTATGTTAAGTTAAAAGTACCTTATTAACTTACATTTTTATTACAACAAAGAAAACTTTATTATTTTAATCATTTAAAGTATGCCATTTACATAAGTTAAAACTTGCATATCAAATATGCATTATCAACTTTACATTTTATTATTACAGTAAGTAACATTTGTCATTTTAATCAATTTAAAATACACCATTACATTGATTAAAACTTACATGTCAAATGTACGTTTTAACGTACATTTATTATAATAAAGAGCATTTATCATTTTAATCAATATTACACTAATTAAAACTTACATTATCAAATGTACGTTTTAATTTACATTCCTATTTCAGTTAAGAGCATTTATTAATTTAATCAATACCATACTAAATAAAACTTTACATGTTTCTTGCATTAATTAAAACTTTACATGTTCTTTCATTAATTAGGACTTTACACGTTTCTTTCTTTTTTTCCTTTTTTTTTTCAAAGAAGAAAATTATATATAAGGACAACCAAAAGCTGTCAACAAGCCTGACAGGTAACCGAACCCCCAAAAAAAAGAAATACAAAAACGAGAACACTCTAGAGAAGAACACACTGATAACAAAAAAAGGAACCAAAAAACCATAACAAGAGGCGGCTCACAAGGACCACTGCCAGCAGGCACACAGCAAACCCGAAGAGCTCTAGGAACCCACCGCCCATCTAGCATCGTAATCGAGCTCCAGCAATACCACCGCCCGAAAACGATGTAGAGAATCAACCTAGCAAATAGAGAATCAACCTAGCAAATTACACGTTTCTTTCATTAATTAAAAACTTACACTTTTCTTTCATTAATTAAAAATTTACATGTTTCTTGCATTAATTAGAAACTTACACATTTCTTTCATTAATTAAAACTTTACATGTTTCTTTTATTAATTAAGAATTTACGTGTTTCTTCAATTTAAAATATCTTATTTTCTTAACTTAAAATCTCCATTTGGAAATCAATTTCCAATTATCAAGTTAAGTCATATATATATATATATATATATAAATTATATTTTATACATTAACTTATACAACTTAACTTATAGAAAATCACTGTAAACCTATTTATACAAACATATTCGCTTCATGGAATAAAATTCATTCCAACTACTAGGCTAGATTTAGAATTCCACACTAAATCAATTTTCATTATTAAGTTGTTTATTATATTCCAAATCTTTAAATTACAAATTTGAAACCAAATAAAGATTTTTTTTCATTACAATTAAAAAACCAAAATCAACTGTGTACCCATAGATGCTATATTGGATTTGAATCAGATTTCGGATCAATCTATATTGATTGACTGCCTCCATGATGTTGTTGCTAGCAAATACCACTGTTTTTAGTTTTGGATCTTCCAAATCATCCCCGCAGTGGATCCGGACCAATTTTTTTTGTTATAAAATTTTAACTTATAGAAAACCAATATCTCTTTATATTCTAAATCTTTAAATCAACTTTTTATTTAAATTTTCATATATTTATAAATTCAAAATACTTAATAATTTTAGAAAACTATTATAAAATTTTATCCATGGGCCTGTATAAAATTTTCTAACCTAGGTCAAGTGATACGGATATGTATCATTTCAATCCGTAATTTAAAAAGAAAAATCCGGGTTCTATCACTTCAAACCCGCAATCTCAATTAAAATAAATGCAATAAAGATCATTTGAGCCTATCGTTTCAGCCCATAATGATTTTTCCTTATTCTAATGTCCGTTCGGGTATGTATCATTTCAACCCATAGTGATAGGGAACTTGCAGTGTGAGATACAGTATATAAAATGAACAGTATATCATATAAATACATATTAGATGATGTAACAAATATATAAAATCATTTAACATCATATAACATATTATAGGCATGTATGAATGACATATCAATTTATACAGATCCACATGTCATTATTCCACAATAATATAAGTACATATGTCTAGAGCGATAAAAACTCACCTTTTAAAAGGCAGAATCAAATTCACAATACACAATTGAAACTCCGCAAAGCACGACAAGGCACGACCAAACTTTTGAGTAGATGGAGATTCAAGATCCATATATTGTATATAACAAATACACAAATCATAAGAATAAGACTCAACACAACAGAAGATGGATTAAACTATGCAATTACGAATCAAAGAACATAACCTTGCTTTCAACCACCAAGTGGGCTTGGCCATAGTCTAATAGTGAGGAGGAGGTAATGTTGTGGTGGGGAGGCCGAGCTATGTAAGGAGAAAACAAAAAGAAAAAGAAAGTGGAAAAAGAAGAGAGAAGGAAGCCATGGATCTAGACTTTTTCCTTTCTCACGCAAATGATACAATGAGAAAACTTTTTTTCATGTGGATGATAAGAGGTGGCTAGGTTTACAAAAAGATTTGAATGGCTAAAGTTTAGGAATAGTTAGAAAATAAAAAGGCAAGGAAATTTAAAAAGGCACAATTTAAGTAGGAAAAGATCTTGTATATATTTTTCTTAAACAAATGAAAAGATTAGTTTGAGAACTTTGTACGTGATTGAAAAGGGGAAAATCACGGCTATGCATTTATGAATAGATATGGTAGAAGATAAAAAGGTGGGAAATATATAAAGGCAATAAATAAATTAAGAAACGTATGCCTATATTTAAAACGTATCTTAATTGATTTGTTACTTATCCAATAAATATAGATGTATATACACAAAAGAAACCTTCACTAAATAAATAAAGTTTATACACACTATAGAAGTAAATAAGAAGATGGAGGCTGAGCCTAGCTTGAAGGAAGACAAGGAAAATAAAAGAAAATAGAAGAGAGAAAAAAATAGAAAAACGAAAGAAAAAGAAGCCATTACTTACAAGAAAATTTCTCACGTGAAGATGCAAATGAAAATGAGATGGGGTAAAGAGTTTTTGTACGTGAATTAGAATTTACTAGGGGAGTTATTCACGCCTAATCAAGTGCAACGAATTGGCAAGTAATTAAGTGCTTAAATGGCTAGAGATTTGAAGGGATTTATTTCCTATTAAATAAAAAGAAACAATGGAACAAAATGGGGTAAGTTACTTGCTTTTTCATGTGAATTGATATGGTATGAATGGCTAAAATTTTAGGTAGGAATGGCTAGAACTAATTAAGGAGGTAGGAAATAAAAGATAGGCAAATAAAGAGGCAGGAAATAAAACAAATGTAACGTATGCCAATTAAAGCAAAGTAACATATGCCTAATTAATTTGTTTCCTTGCCATTAAAATAGATAAATCAAATAAATATAATCAAAGTTTATACAATTAAAATAAAAATAAAAATTAAATAAACAAACATAGGGAAGTAAAATATGAAATATCTATATATATAATGAAAACACATAAATTTATTGCGTGTAAAACGCTGTAATTTATCCAAATCTAAAAGTATAAATCGGAATTTCATGAAACGAAAAGCAAGATAAATATTAAAATAAAATACATTTACAAAGAAAAAGATTAGCATTTAAAAATTCAAATTTAAAATTTTCAACTGTGGTCAAACTTTGACTTTCAGTTGACCAAAAATGCAAAATTTCCAGAAATTGCTTATTTTATTAAATTTGTCAAATGTATATATTTATTATGATTGAAACCTCAATTAATTCATTCAGATAGGTTTCATTCTTTTATATTACCTTGTGAATAAAATATGCATTCTCATTTCATCCTAGTTTTCAACTAATATAGTAATTAAATTCATTTACTTATCATTAAATTTATTTATTATAGATTACATTCCAATCAATTAAAATTGTTTCCCATAATTTGATTTGATTTAATTTCCATCTTTATACTATGCCCACTATTTCTTTATAAACCTGGTTACTTATTCCATTACATTAATACACCCCTATTTACATCTTAAATTTGTATAAATGGTACTTTTTTAAATGTTATTATTTTTTTGCAAATGTGTACTTTTGTCAATTGTACACATTAATTAAGGTTTGAAACCAATTAAATAAATTTACCTTAGTTCCATTCTTTTTACCAATTTATTACTTTATAAATAAATTTACGTTTCTACTTAATTTATACATTCACACCTCCCGTTACTGCATTAATTCTCATAAATGAACATTTATTTACATTTGACTACAATTGATTTCCAATTCATTTTATAGCCTAAATAGACAACTTATAATAGTTGTTACCATTATCTTTATTACATTCAAGTTTATCATTTTCTCTAATTATCATAATTGCTTACAAAATGTTAAATTCATTCAATTACCATAGATTATACACTAATTCATTTGCACCACACTTACCCTTGTTTTCTTACATTCAAATTTTATACCTAAATCTAACATTTACAACTAAATTAATAAACCAATTAAATAGCAACTTACAACCGTTACTATTACTTTAAATCACATTAGTGAATTCATTATTATTTACAAATCAAATGTTACAATTACTTAATTAACGCCGATTTACTTCAATTTATATTGATCATATATTATCTCATTAATGATTCAACATTCACACTTGTTTTCTTATATTCGAATGTATAACTAAGTGCAACAATTTACATTATTTCAATTAGTTTGAAACTTCATAATTAGTTTTAATTTCATTGTAACATTTCATTTTAACATTTGTTTCACCATTAAATTACAAAGTCTTTATTCTTCCAATTTTACCAAGATCGTATTAAATCAACAAATTATGTTATTGAGAATTTACGGGTCGTTACATTCAATGTCCAATTTGCTTGCATTGTTTTCAGACTTCGAGTCTTTGAGCTTCTATCCATTTATGTTGGTGTCTGACTTTATCTTTGTATGTTTGTAGTCAGGTAAATTTTGGTTGAGTCTTGGTTCTGGTTACATGTGATATTCATCATGTGTATACATACATACATATATGTATGTATTTATGTGTATGTCCTGAGCATATTGAACTGTTGCCTGCATTGCTTTATAAAACTGTCCGATTCAGTTTAAGTCTGGTTGCAGTGTTGTTTTGCTTGACAATTTCTGCTCCTGTTCATACTGATATAATGCTTGTATCTGTCTATATGCATATGTATACATATGTCACTTTGTTTGATGCTTCACTGATCTAGTGAATTGTATGGATTTGCATTCATATTGATCTTCATGTATGTTGATGTCTCCTCTGGTGCCTCTGAGCATGTTTGAAACTGTTTTCTCATACTTGCATTTTATGTTTCCTCAGAGTTGCATTCACTGGTATTCAGTTGTTTATGAACTTGACTTTGCATATAAGCTTGGTTGTTGCATTTGAGATTTCATGTGTATGGACCATTTTATTGAACTTGTTTCACTGGACTGAGCTTGGTTGCAATCCTTTGATTCATGTGGTTTCTGTAACTTGGCCATCCATGCTTATGTTTTTTGTTGCTCTTGAACCTAGTTGCATTGAGTTGGATTGGTCTGGTGATCTGCACATTTCATTGATGTATTATGGTCTCCATACATATATACATACATATATCTATGTATATGTGTGTGATTGCTTTGGTGCCTTGCTGTCCTTGTGCATATTGTTGTTTTGTATTCCATTTGCATTTGATTTTGGAGGCTGTTCTGGTTTTGCTTGTGTTCATAGTATACATCTGAGACTAAGCATGTGGCTGTTCAGGTTGCAAATGTATATGATGCATTTGAAACTTTGTGACCTTGTTTTGATCGAGAGTTATATGCACCTGAGTTGAATCCAACTAATGACTTGGGTTTGACCTTGTGCTCACTTGTCCCTACAGTTTTATCAAGTGTATATCGGTGTGCACGGCCTTGTGACATGTACAGTGATACTACACTATGCATGTCACAAGTTGTTCATGTATGATGAATTCAAAAGAAATGATGACGAACAACCCAAATAACTGAGGAAAATAATATTTTCAAAAACACACATTTTATTTTACACTGCAAAAATATTTTTTTTCAATTTTACCGCGACAGTGTTTATTTTGCAGATAATTCAGATGCTGGATTCAGGCTGGAACAAAGTTGAAGATAAAATACGAGTGAATGAGTGATATGTAGTAAGGTGGACATTGTAAAGTGAAATTTGTGATGTAATCGAAATTGTAATGTAATTGAAATTGTGTATATATAGTGAGAGCTCAAATTTGTACTATTCAAAATTGTAATAAAATATTTGTTGGAATAAGATATTTGTTTGAATTTAAATTTTGTGTTATTTATTTTATTCAATAAATATTTATTTAATTATGTGAAATAAAGTAATACAATAAAAAATACATTTCAATGAATATATATATGTTTATTATCATCAAACAAAAATCATATAGTAGCGTATTCAACAAATCCTAAATTTCTTATCTTGAAAACAAGGTCTTTCATTCAACTTATTTTATCTTCTAAGTACAATACAGTTTCTAGGGCGAATCTTACGTCCCTAACTAATATGAACTTCTTCATTATAAAAAGTAGATACTCAATAGCATTTTGGTTGAGTGTTATAGCCTAAAAAGATTCATTTGTTGATTTTCTTGTCCAACTTGTCTCTTTTATCTTTTAGTTGTGAGTGTATTTGTTTTTCTTGTTATGTGTTATGCAAGAATCTTTCTTAGAATGCAAAGAGTCATTTCTCCATCATTTATCCCACGTTGAGTAGGTTCTGCTCAATGTTCGAAACCAAGAATACATCATTGATGTATCTCGTGCCTTTCGTTGTATTAAGCAATTGTGCATCGTCCCGATGCTGCCAAAAGTCATTGTACCAATTGTAACTTTTTTTATTGGCTTTATCAAAACTAGGAAAGATACTTTTGTTGTAATTTTCGGCACCCCATGCATCTTCCATTATGCGCGTGCTTCATTTAGTGTAGAATATGCAAGACCACCGAACGAAGCACTTTTTGATGCCAGCGTCATGATTGGATATCCCTACATCCCCATATAGCACATATATTTTCATGGCAATATTTATTTATAACAAAAGTAATCCCTTATTATTACATGCTACTAATCTCATATATACGCTCATCTCTTTTAGAATACCTAGCGATGTGGGACTAATCATAATCCAATCTATGCACCGACTCTAATACAATGCAAACCATACCTAACAGATCTCCACCTTGACGGGCATTTTCTCAATTCAACTTAAAGTTATCAGAGTCCTCAAACACTTGGATAAAGTCGCTAACACCTCACCTCCAGTAGTTTAGATTAGGTTGCTACCACCTCTCAACGGTTGGGTCAAGCTATTTTTACAAAGAGTTCTCTTTTCCACGGTTGAAGCAGACCGCATTCTAACTTATAACTCCACCTTAATGAGAATCTCGAGCTCAAACCACGTACTGGAGCATACTTAGGTTAATGTTGCAACATACTGGTCCTCTCGAACCATCGGCTCTGATACCATGTTGTAATTTTCGGCAACACATCGCATCTTCCGCTATGCGCGTGCTTCATTTAGTATAGAAGAGGCAAGACCACTGAACGAAGCACTTTTTATGCCAGCGTCATGATTGGATATCCCTACATCTCCATAGAGCAGATATATTTTTATGGCAATATTTATTTATAACAAAAGGAATCTCTTATTGTTACATGCTACTAATCTCATATATACGTTCATCTCTCTTAAGATATCTTACGACATGGAACTAATCATAATCCAATCTACGCACCCACTCTAATGCAGTGCAAGCCATACCTAACAACTTTCATATTTATTATCATGTGGTTACTGCAAAAATTACCTAGATACCAAATATCATTATTTTCTTCCAATGCAATTTTGCAGAAATAAAAAAGATTATTCTTATCATACGTGTCTTCAGAACTTAGCTTGATAGCAACAAATTATTCAACATGCCCTATTGTTTTTTACAATTTCAAATCTCGGGTTTTTTATAATTAAAAAACCAACCATCTTTCTCCAAGTGACTTGTCCTTGTACAAATACCACATTGAGAATATTTTGCATCATTTCATTTTTCAATTTGTTTCCGTTCACTATTCTTTTTTTGTAACTTTCTACATCCTTCCTCTTCTTTGATTGGGAGTTAAACTTAGATTTTTAAGACATGTTTTATCAAACTTTCATTATGTATATCGCATCTATTTTCATATGCTTCGAGAGAGCCCACTAGCTCAGTTACTGATTAAGTTTTCAATTTTTTATTTCCTCTATTATTGAAATTGTTCCAGTTAGGGAAAATTTGCCTCTAATATCAGTTTATCTCTCATCTCAGCGGAAGCTTATGTATGACCAACTATAGGTGAGATAAAACAAGTCGAATAATTGGACTCGATTCGATAATCAAAAATCAAAACAGATAAAAATGAAATAAGCAGAAAGTAAATAGAACATGAAGATGTATAGTGATTCTACTATCAACGTAATGGTATACATCCACTTTTTTTTTTTTTTTTTTTTTTTTGAATTACCTAGAGAACCAAGCTTCGCTTGTAAACTCTAGGGAAGTATGTGCCTGCCAAACACATACTTCGGGTACTTGTTACAGGGTTGTCAGTTTCGGGGCTCGAACTCGTATACATCCACTTTGAAGAAGAGATGTTTTATTAAAAACTTCAAAGAGAAATACAAGAGATTGACATACCTAATTTAATGGAGACTTAATTACTACAATAATATAAAACAACTAGAACTTGAGAGAATGATAGATCTCTAAAAGAAATGACTGCCTTCATATACAGACTGTTATTTGGAATTGAAGAAATTGATTCATATGAATAAATCAATACCTTATCAATTCACTGATTCATACGAGAAACGTAAATTTGTTCCAGTCTTCAGTTTCCTCCAATATTCATACGTCTAATAACATGTCATGATTTAATCAATTGATTAGAGAATTGATTGATTACCTTCATCTTTCAAATTAATTCATTTTCATGCAAATAATTCCTTGACTTTTCTTTAACGTGACAAGAAGCAACATATATTCTTTAACATATATTTAAGCCGCAATTTCAACATTCCATCTTGACTCGTGTGTGTGTGTACGCACACACATACAAGTCAAGATGGAATGTTGAAATTGCGGCTTAAATATATGTTAAAGAATATTCACCAAAACGTCTACTCCAAGCTCCATAATGAACCAATATTCACCAAATCTAAGACAATACGAACACAGATACTCCCCTAGTGAGCTCTACTAGTGCCACCAACTATTGCACTTTGTTGATGAGCTCTGCCAAAGTCACCACCTGCCAACAAAGTGTTGAAAATATCTAATCTAAAGGTAGAAACAACCAATCTCACATACACAAGAAGAATACTACATCTCCTACAAGCTCCAACTAAGCCTCTCTCTCCCCCTATTGTGCCACCAGTGGAACCTAATATCTCAATAAGCGAATCAAGATCAAGCAATACTAGAACTTAACAACATACAACGACTTCCTAAACATGTCTGATGCATTATCCTTCACACTGAATATTCATTTAAATCATATGACTCGGTTTCCTTGAGATAATTGAACTAATTTTGAAGTCTTGTTCATCCACAAAGACCGCACCTCCTCTTCCATAGCGCAAATACACTTTGAACTGTCACTTGACTTCAAAACATCATCAAAATCTAAAGGTTCATCCTGAACCACATGCAATGCACGGTCGAACTAATCAGCAAGGCTAAGATTTGCATATTTTCACTCTCCATGTATCTCTGGTAATCTAATAATACTCCGACCGACTCGAATGACTCCAACATCGCCTAAATTACCATCAGCTCCACCTTGAACTGAATTATCTTTAATGTTATGAAAATCACTCTCATTACCAGAAGAACTATAATGAAGTATTGATGATAATTGTGACTTGTACCAATTATCTTTAATCATAACAATGATGGTAAGGATCCCTGTCTGAAGTATTGATGATAAGGAGTATTAATGATAATTGTGTCTTGTACCAATTATAACACTAATGATATAATTATATTTATATTTAATTAATATTTAAACATTGTATGTATTAAAATACATATACATATGTATATATTGAATATATTAAAATAATAACAAATAGTTCATGTATTTAAAAAAATATGACCGAAAAGATATATATATTATTTTGATATTTATTTTATTATAAAATACATACATTAGTTCTTTTAGAAATTTTTTTTAATTCAAGTCTGTTTTGAAAACTAATCACGCAAATGTGTCACTTTTGAAACTATATACATATATAAACCACTTTTGGTCACGTCAGCACCGTGCTGACGAAAATGTACTGACAACATTTCAAATGTTGCCAGTATACATGCATGTATGTATAATATTTAAGTTTATAGAGGCGACAATTTGAAATGCGCGGGTATTATTTCATAAAAGAACAAGGGCGCATTATCAAAAGTTGCATGCATTATTTATTTGTTTAATATGGATGGCTTTTCAAATAACGCATGTTTTATGAACCCTGTAAAAAAAAGGTATCGACGACCTTTGAAATGTCATCGATACATTTTTGTCGGCATAACGCTGACATAACCAAAAATGGTATATATTTGTAGATAGTTTTAGACGTGGCATATTTGCGTGATTATGTTTTAAAACGGGTCTAAAATTAAAAAAATTCTCATTCTTTTATGCAATTTTTAAATAGTTTATGTATTTTAAAAAATTATTATTTTCGACAATGAATATGTTTTATGAAATACAAATACATTTGTTTTAAATAATTTAAAAAATATTGAATAGATTTTTATAGATCTAGTTTTTACCAAGTCAAAATTAGATGTTTATTAAGATACTAAATTTAAATAAATTTTGTTAACTTGGATCAAAATCTATTTAAATGTTTTAAAAGTTTACTTTATATAATATATATAAATCAATTTTAAAAATTTATATAAGCATATATTTATATTTGAATGATGCTTTGGGATAACCAATGCAAATATAAATAACGAATTATATGGTGTGGATGTAAATCTCAATATCTATATATGTATATATTAACTATATACACATTGTTATGCTGCATATCCACATCATACACACATGAGTTTATATCGATATACTCAAATTTATATGAATTATAAATTAGTTAAAATATATTGATTAATTAAATTAAGAACAAGGAATTAAATAAAATAAAATTTTATTTAAATTAACTAGATTGGATCTAGGAAAACCTATTAGACTTCATAAATTCACTATGATCCAAATAGGAAAAACTTAAAATTCAAATAATTTATCCGTTGCCAAACATGTCGGATCCAACAATTTCATCATTAATTCCGGAGATAATATTTTCTTCCATAACAAGTGAAGAGTGGTAATATCTCATTCTTTTATCTCCTCCAATTCAACAGTTAAAATGTCTACATGTAACTTATTAGTCTCAAACACCACACGATGAACACGATTTCTTCGCAACACCGCCTTCATCCTCCATTACCGGTTCTTAAAATTACCGTCTCTATTCCACTTCTCAATTGGGAACCAGACACTACATAGGAACCCCTAACATAGAGTGCAACTACTGAAGTGAAATTAACTTCTGATGTTTTCTCATCTTCCAGACCTAGCATTGTATCAAACACTTTTAACTCAATAGCAAACCTTACAGCTCTAATACCAGTTGTTAGGGAAACTATAATATTAGTTTATCTTAATATGTATGACCGACTATCGTTGAGATAAAACAAACAAGTCGAATAATCGAACTCAATTCAATAATCTACAATCAAACCAGACAAAAATAAAATATGCAGAAAGTAAATAGGAAACACTGATTTATAGTCGTTTCACTATCGACGTGATAGTGTACATCCATTTTGAAGGAGAGAAGTTTTATTATAAATTCAGATAGAAATACAAGAATTTGACATATCTAATTTAATGGAGGTTTAATACAAAATATATAACAACTAGAACTTGAGAGGATGATAGATCTCTAAAGAATGACCGGCTTTATATAGAGATCGGTGCTTAAGGTTGAAGAAATCGATTTATGTTAATAAATTAATGCCTAATCAATTCATCAATTCATATGAGAAAAAAAAAAAACACACACACACACACACATATTCCAGTTTTCAGTTTCCTCCAATACGCATGCGCCTGATAACATGTCTTCATTAATCAACTGGTTATGGAATTGACCGATTATCTTCATCTTTCAAATTAATTCATTTCTATGTAAATAATTCATTGTCTCTTCTTTACTGTGACAAGAGACGATTTATTTCTTTAACATTGAGCCACAATTTCAATAGTTACATCGAAATTTCTTACACCATAATTTCCTATACAAGAAATTGATATTTACATGAGCGCTCTACTTGAATAAAATATCACTCTTGCTATTGAAAAATAGATATTTTTCTCTATTTTCTTCTTAGAAACTGTTTCTTTATAGGCTCATTTGGTTTACTGTATATTTTATTCTAAAATGGCAACCTTTAGCAACCCTATTGTTCTTCATTTCTCAAATTTCAAAATCTCTTCTAAGCTTCTACAGTTTACCAACTCGTACGTTCGCAATTACTAAAAAATGCTCCTCTAAATTGTCCCACGCTTCTTTGTGGTAGTGGCACCCATGATTCAAGGAAAATTTCATCTTATATTGCTTGTTGCAGACAAAATAATGATTGTTTTGTTGATTCTCTTCTATGATTTTTTATTTACTGGCATAATTGTAGTGTCTTTTAGAATAATAAACTCATCCTTAACAATCTTTCACAAATTTTATGATCGAAAATAAATATTCATATTGATAGATCCAAAATTATAATTTTCTCAATGAAAAATAGGAATAGGAAGAGTACAAAGGTACGAACCGTTATTCATGATGAGCAACAAGAATCAATGCCCAACATTGAGTAAACAAGGCTAATATACCACTGATGGAAAAATGTGTGAGAATGTATATAGAAATGGATGTAAATATTCTATGTTAATTTGATCGAATAGCTTTCCATTTGAGTTATCATGCCAAAAACCATGACATATTTATACATCACTTGCCATCTTTCACAAGAGATGCAACTCATCAATTTTGACAATGCATAAATGAATACAACTTCTAACTAACAACTCTTTATTATAAATAAAATAACTTAAGAAAAAGACATGACTGTGTGTGTAAAGTAGGAATACTAAAAAGAGTAGGGATATGAACATTCAAGCAATTATCTATAATTTGAGACCAATTAGTGGCTATTTTTTAGTTTAAATTTTCAATCTTTAATAATATTTGAGATTGATTTTCGATCTATAAATTTTAAAAGTTAAAAAGCAATCTCAAATAATAATTGAGATCAGTTCTCAATCTTTAGATTTGCAAAACTGAAAATTCAACCTCGACTATTTTTTGAAACTTGAAAATTAATGATTAAAATTTTGATTTTGTAATTTGTCACTAAATCTTATTTATAGATTGAATTGTTTGATTAGAGATGGAAATTCTAGATCTCTAGTACAACATTTTTTTTAATGTTGATAGATGCCTCTTTCGAAACGTGTCTTGACGTATGTATAACAAAATGCTAGATGTATGCCTTGTGCACGCGCAACACTTAGCATACGTCATTGTATGCCTTGTGCATGGGTAACACTTAGCATACTTAATTTTTAAATCGGTTATATATCCTTATCGTTTTTAGTCATATAAAGTGGTTTCTTAAGATGGAATGGTTTAAGATTTGTAATCTTTTTAATTTTATTATTCATCATTCACTCGTCGTCCTTAACTCTGAAAAAATCACTTCTCTAATTTACAATCGATTGGATCACTCAAATTGATACTCTCTAGCTACAATTAAATTGAGATTCTTATGTGCGTAAGGTTATAATTTTTTTATAGAATCACAATGAATTTAAAGATTTATGAAATCGAAATAAGATGTTTGGAAGAGTTAGTTTGCTCGGTAATGAATATCTATGGATGAACAATGAGAGAACGAAGAAGGAGAAACTGAAACAGATATGGTTAGCAGTTTATGTATAGGATTGTAAACTAGATGATGTAGTTGGTACTCAAAATGCTTGAGATAATGTCTAAATATAAATATACCGAATACTGGAGGTAGCTCGTTGCAAAAAATTAATGGAAACTGTAATTTAATCAGGTCTTTCAACGGAAGCAGATAGCACCATATCCGCATTCGAACTCATTTTCATATATCGGATATATGGATATGGACGAATATCAAATATTTATATGCTCCGCTAATATTTAATAAAGTCAAAAAAATGAACGGAATTTTTTGATCCAATGTAAATCCTTTTCAAGAATAATGCTAATATAAATACAAGAAATAAAAAATACAAGGCAATAATCACTTTTAGATAGAAAATATTCATTTATACAAGCATAATATAAATTATTACCTATGACAAAACGGTAATATAAACCATTTTATGCAGTCAAATATGCATAATCTCAATTAATATCTTGATAAAAGTCGACAGATAATTTTCAGACGCGGATATTATCATATTTCTATCCGTATCCATATCCGTTTTTTAGATTTCAGATATTCATTTTTACGGATGAGCATGGATTTCAGATTTTTCAGTCGTTGACAACCCTAAATTTAATTTGTTGTTGATATATGTATTGCAATAATATTGAAATTTTAAAACAGCACAAATTAATAAATACATAATGCAAGTCGATTTTGGATACAACGCAAATATAGTGCACCCACTAAAATGCAGCTGATTTGATTACAATGCAGAACAGTGTAAATCAATTTCAATACAAAGCAAGTCAATGTGTTGCAGTACAAACCAATTTTGCATATAGTGCAAGTCAATTTACTATGGTGCAAACTAATTTTGAATAGTGCAAGCGAAGTTGTGTCTCTTGCGTGCGTAGTGCAAGTGAATCTGGATGTAGCAAGCGAATTTGTACCAATGTGAAATTCAATTAAATCGTGATTTTTTTAGCTTGTATAAAATAGATAACCAAATTAGTTGAAAAAATAATATCAATTTAGGGATATTTTGGTTTTCTTACAAAGGTGGAACTTGACTTATCGTATGATAAGTGCCTTTTAACCTATTAATATTTTTGGGAAGTTTGGTCATGCCACCTAAAATAGTTTAAAATAGGTAAAACACTATTCTCAATAAAAATGTATAAATCACATCTCTATGTTTTAAATCTCATCCAAATCGCATAAAAAACATTGAAAATTAACATGCAATGCTGCTATTTTGCTCTTTTCATTTTTCCAATCTTCATGTATATTTCAACTAAATCTAACACGAATTAAAATAAATTATCAAGTCTATTGAAAAAAGAAATCTGCACAATTTTGCAAATATTTGCAGTAAAAACTGCAAATTTTTAAAAGAAAAGCCAATTTTTTTTCCAAATTTTATGCAGAAATGACTCAAATTTAAAATAAATAAAACCTTTCAAATATAATTCTAGTGGGGTAACTTGCAAAGTTTGATTAGGTAAGAGATTTCTCCCATTAACTGTCAAAATAAGGAGTGGATCCTACATCCACTAATTTTCCACAGAGGCATCTACTGAAAAACTATAATGAACTTTAACAACAACCGTCTGGATGTATTCACGGTACGAAGACAAACGATACATATTTCCACAAGAACATGGTTTATAAAACAAGAAATACATGCCTTAACGCTTGTTGTACCATTTGGATGTATTCATGGAACACGGACTAACTTTCCTTGCCAACAAGAACTATGAAATATACATACCTTATCGCTTGTTATACCATTTAGCCAGGTAAACATAGTTCAGAAAGTTGACAAAATTAAGCACCGCAAGAAGAGTATAAAACAGCTCCAGTCGACTGTCATCCAAAGTCTTCCCTCCAAGCAATTCTTTCAATCCGGACCTTCTACTAGCCGAGTTAACAATGGCCACAAGCACAGAACTCAAATAATAACCCATAGATGTCGAGCACCATGACAACGAAGTGCACATGCTTCTCATAGTAACCGGTGCTTCTAAGTAAAAAAACTCCAGCATTCCAGCCAATGTAAACATATCGGATACTCCAACAAACAGGTACTGTAACCCAAGCCAAAACACAGATATTTTAAAGCCGTTCAGAGATGCATTTTTTCTCTTGATCTCGACTATGGCAGCCACAGCCATGGCTACTGATGCTAATATTAGGCCAATGCCGATTCTTTTGAGCGGCTTCATGGTGAAATTTGCTTTAGTAAGCTTTTTTCTGGTTAGAGAGGTGAGGATATCGTATAGGGGTACTGAGACCAGCATGACAAGTAGAGGGATGGAGGTTAATGAAGCAGGAGGTACATGGAAGTTTTTTGTGAGATTTGTGTTCATGGCTTTTCCTTGATTGACTGAGAACGTTTGGAGTTGAGCAAGACAGCAGCTCATCAAGATTGTGCTGGCAAATATTGGAAGGAGAGCGAGGAACGATTTTGCTTCGTCTACTTGTGCTGCAGAGACATTATCATTGACTGCCTTCTCCAAAAACCTATACATCATCAGGTAAATATTTATTATTTGGGATTTAATGATAATTTTAGGTTTCAGCCTCTTATTGTAAATTATGTTTTTTTTTTCCTTCTAATATTTTACCAAGGGCACAAAACCATATTTTCTGATATTAGTCATATAGTTTAACATTTGGAGAACTATATTATCTGGGAACTTGGTTTATCTCTATTCTTTAATGACATCTTATAAAAGAAACATAACTAACTAATAACAGATATTAAAATGTTACTATAAACAACATGAAAGCCTATTTTCTTATAGCTCTATTAATTGCTTCGTGAATACTTTATGACTTTTGGGTTTAAATTAGGAAACAATTACTATTTAGAGTTGAAAGAGTATTCAAGACTTTTGGGTTTAAATTAGGAAACAATTACTATTTAGAGTTGAAAGATAAAATAAGTTAAAGCTGCAGACTTCTTTTTCGGCCACTTATTAGTAAATTATGTTTTTTTCCCCAACATCCTAATGCAAAAATATAGGTTGCAACCCAAGGGGACAAAACCAAATTTTCCGATAATAATCATAGAGTTAAACCATTTGGAGAAACATAATCTGGGAAACTTGATTTAGCTCTATAGCTTAATAACATTTTCTACAAGAAACATGAATATAATAGAAGATACTGAAATGTTTATAAACAACATAGAAGTTCTAAATATTAAAGAGAGAGGGAAACCTGAATTTTCCATGGTAACATTTCGTTCTATCTCCTAAGTATGCAGCCTGCACCTCAACATTCTGGTTATGTACACTGGAAAAAATAACCTACATGTAACAAATGTAGGTGAGTGTAAATTATTCAACCATTGATTTTATAAATTAAAATGATAAGCAGAGTGGAACTATATATTTACCCAGGGACCTAGCCCAGGTAAAAATTAATTATGAGAAAGGAGTATAAATTGTTTTTTAGTGTTCAATAAAAAAAAATGCAACACTTTATGCTTGTATTTGAAGGAAATAAATACCTTAAAAATCCTTGTCAAAGGGCTCCCACTAGGCACTTTATGCTTGTACAACATAAAACCGGAAGAAAACAGGATAATCGCTATAGATAGAGCAACTGAACAAACACCTAAACCCCAAAC
Source organism: Allium cepa (assembly GCA_030765085.1). Classification (NCBI taxonomy): domain Eukaryota; kingdom Viridiplantae; phylum Streptophyta; class Magnoliopsida; order Asparagales; family Amaryllidaceae; genus Allium; species Allium cepa. The sequence goes on from CM060941.1 coordinate 519,841,675, forward strand.
CCAACCCTTATTTTCTTGAATCCATACTAAAAAAGTAACAGCTAACATTCCTCCAGTACACAAGCAGAAGAAAAACCAATTAAAAAAGCGAGAAATGACATGCTCATTTGATCCATCGAACTGGTCAGCACCATGCGCAGGTAAATTTGCAATAACCCCTCCAACACCAAATGCCATTGCATAAAGGCCAGTGTATAACATTGCTGCTTGTGATGTTGAGGTTGTTTCGCCTGGGCGGGGATGAAGTGATGGATCCCTTGCTTGAACAGTTACCAAGATTAGACCCTGCAAAAAATGCAATATTTCTTGTTATAGAAGTTACCATGGGCATAACAAAAGGTCTAGTAGCTCAAATGGTAAAGCATCAATTTCATTGAAGATATAAGTTCAAAACTTGCTTAGACCATTTTTGCATTATTTTTCCTGCAGTTTCTTTTTTTTTTTAAATCATGCGAGAGTCTCGTACACTAGGTTCCACCTTTTTTATAAGAGTAAAGAAAAACACATTTGGCAAATGGTTGTTAGCGAGCAAGATTATCAGAACATGATTCAAATCGTAAACCAAAAAATTCACATTTTAGATTAAACTTGCTACAATTCGTGAATTACAGATTCAACGATTTATATTTTACTGTGTACATATACTTGTATGCTAATTTTATTTTCCTGAAAGTTACCTAATGATGGTTAGGTATGAAAAAAAAAATTGATTTTTCTTTTTTCTTTCTTTCTTTTTTTTTTATTTATATTTTTCCTTTTACTACTAAATATATAGCTTACTTTTTTTCTATGTTGTCCCATTTTTTTACTGTTTTAGGAACAAAAAATTTTGAATAGTAGATTCAAATATATATGTTGATTAAAAAAAAATCAGCAAGAACTGGATGATTTTTCTCAACTACAACTTAGAATGTATTTCGAACAAAAATTTAAGGATAAAAGCGAACTTGGAGAGATTCAATTAAAGCAGGATTCAAATCATACGATTTTAAAAAAAGTATAATCATTATTAGCATGGACATTATGATTATGTGCGTGTGTGTGTGGACGTAGGCAAAGTCTTACAAATAGCTGCAAAAGACCAAAGAGCAATATCGACCAAAATCTTGAAAGGAACGAATCAGAAACGAATCCTCCCAATAAAGTTGACAAAAATGCAGTCCCCATAAAATTAGTAAGCATGTTTGCAGATTGAGCTATTGGATAATGCATTTTGTGAGTGAAATAGGAGACCAAGTTGGATGCATTTGCAATAAACGTCATGTTCTGAAGTACTTCAGTGCCTACATCAGAAAATTCACAGGAAAGGCTTCATAATTTTCTAAAGCAAACAGTATATACAAATAACAATCAATATGGATTTTTAAATCACTTACCACAAATGATGGATGCTGCTTTTATTCCACCACGTTCATGAGGTTGAATGCTCCTCCCTTTCCAGTCCACGTATTCAACATAATTGATGTTGGGTTCCTGTACCATGTTCACTTATACTCATTCCAGAACCAAATAAAACACTATTATCATGTTTCTTTCAAATAACATGCTATTAGCATAACACACTCCAATATATATTATCCACCTTGATTTTATTTCATTTTCAGATAACATTTCAGTTGATATTTCCTTTACAACCTTTTAAAGCAAATTCTGAATTTTATGTAGATTCCATACATTAGCCATGACTGCTTCATCACACTTAACAAGTTTTGGAGAGGTTTGATAAAAATAAGACCGGCTCCCTTCATGTTATTCAAAAGTATCGAAATTGATGTATGCATGAATTTTGTATATAATACTATGATGTAAACTATCAAATAAATGGAGGGGAGTTATGTTAACACTCTCTAAGCAATATTGTATTCTACTCATTCAACTTGTTAACAAAAATATAAAAGAAAGATGGAATCAAAAGATTGTAGGCAACTAAAAATTGCTATTTCCACACACATGACTACTGTCTATATTTAAATTAAGGAAATTACGTTACCATGTCTATTCAAGAGACTTGAACTTTTTGCACCCACAGGCAGATGAATGGGAAAATGTATTGTGATGGAAATCAAATATTATGCTCTTTTATAATTGTGAACATGGTTGGATGATTAATAATATCTGCTCTTGAGGTCTATCTTTATACAAACCATTATAGGATTCATTCACGCGCTAACGTACATGCAGGGAACTAAAAGAAGGATAAAATTATACTTATTAGATTGCTCATATACACGCATGCAAGCTTGAAACAGTGTGCTTAATAAATTCTTAGATTCATGCATGAATCTGAGCTGTGAATTGATATTGGAAACCAAAATGTCACATTTGCCAATGTTTAAAATTTTGGACCATTTTGCTTCACAAATTTATAAGGTCATTGTTAAAGGAGCTCCACCTTTGGATATGAGAGGGCCGGTCCGACACCATCAAAAAAAAAAAAATTACACTACGTATGATGGCCGTATACCGAAAAACACACCCAAATTTGGTGACCCCCCACCAAAAACTCCATCATATCCAAAAGTGGAGTCCCTTTAACAATGTCCATTTCTAATTGGTCTACATTATATAATCTTTTTTCACGATTTTAAATCGAATAAATGATGTCCCTTTTTTAAACTTTACTTTCAACTAATGCAATCAGACTCATTTAACTTGCACATCTTGTTGAGCTGTGTCTTGGAGATTCACGAGAAGAAAACAACTTAATAGTCTATGTGTAAAACATTATTAATTGTTACCGTATAACTGGCATGGGTATAACATTGTCTCTTAGACTAATGTAATGTTCTTATCAACTGTTACTTATATTTATGTTTATAACATAAGTATAAATATTTACCTGATTTGCAACATTTAAATTAAAAACATATCCGTAATAAACATGATTGACTTGGAAAATTTAATTTTAACATTAAGCTTCCAAACCCACAAAACGGCAGCAGCAATCAAATAGTTGGATTGAACAACAGCTAATTGATTGAAATCTGAAATGCATGATCCTGAAAAAAATATTGTAATCAAGATTTTGGGCAAGATTTATTATCTTAGCAAAGAAAAACTCAAGATTTAAGGTCTTATCTCATGAACCTCATAAGTTTAGATCTTGGCCAAGATTTGAAATCTTGCATTTGCCCTGATGCGGCACACTTGGAAAAAAAAGGGATTAACATAAATATGTTCATGAACATTTTGGGAATTTTTTTTGGCAGGAGGGATATAAAAGTTCAATTTTAAAACTAAAGAAACTACTGAAGGGAAAACTTCAAAATATGTTGTGCCCTTGGTAAAATTTAATCGATTTACCTCATATTGTCCTTGTCACTATATCCAAAAATAGTTTTGACTCAAATCTATCATGTATAAACATGCTATTTCTTCCTCCATTAGAAATTTTTATAAAAAACTCTAACCCAAGTTTATCAAAAAAAATAAGTTCATGAACATTTTTTCTTATGTTATCTATACGCTGTTTCTTTTTCAGTTAAAGAAATGTTATGAATAGTTGAAAGTACTCATCAATCACTATGACCATCTAAATATTAGAGCCAGATTATTAATGTTTGTTATATGCTCAAACTTAATTACCAATTAACGTGACCGCCAAAATAAACATTAAGTTATTATTGTTTGTTCACTTAAAAATCAAACAAACAAACATGTAATTGTTAAAGGAAATAAACTACATACATAGATTGATTACCAATTCGGTCAATCGCCAATCAAATTGATAATGTAATTAAGTAATATTTCTTTCAACTCTAGGTTAACTGAAGGTATGTGATAGGGTGATATAACTAAATACTTGTTTGATCTATAATAAAGTTTGTAATCTGAAAAGAAGGTCATCATTTCTCAACATGTCACATTTGATGAAGTTTCTATTGTTAGGGAGGAAAATAGTAAGAGACAAAGTTGGTCAATGACACATAGAAGAAGGTCGAGGCAATTATTATTCCTTCGAAACAATGCAACGAAGTTGATAGAGATGTAATAAATAATTGTTGATTTACTATAGGATAGCTCACGGTTTTTGCTTGTTGATTGTGCTGTAGATATCAATGATGTTACTAATCAAGGTGGAGCCAATAGTGTAGATATGGTTGCTACTACGGTTGGTTGTTATACTATCAGACCACCTGAGCAATATGGAAATTGAGGTCTTGCAAATTTAAGTATGAGTGATCAGTTGGATTATGTTTATATATTGTTCATGATGTGTCTATGGATTTAGTTCTGGTTCCAATGGGTATGTGTGTGATTGGATGCAAATGGATAATAGTTCTGCTTCCAACAGGAAAAGAAGAGAAATTGAATTTAGTTCTGCTTTCAACGGTTAATTGTGTCACGGGATGCAAATGGATTTACAAAGTCAAGGAAAATGGCCAGTTCAAAACTAGGTTGGTGGCGATGGGGATCTTTGATCCGGTGATGATGCATACTACTATTACAGCTTTTTGGCATTAGCTGCAGTGCACGACTTAGGGTTGGAGCAACTAGGTGTCAAAACAACATTTTGCATGGAGATTTGGATGAAGACATTTACATGAAACAATATGAAGGTTCTGTGCCATGAAGAAGACCTAATCATGTGTGAGAGTTAAATTTTACATTACAAGGCAGTCTCTAGGCACTAGCGAATGGGTTCAACCATGCTTTTAAATACGTCATGTGTATTTTAAGAAGTTGGATAATGGTGATTGTCCATGCATACTCTTATTTGTGGATGCTAGACTGTCAACATGTAGAAACTCGATAAATGATTTGATATGAAGAATCTTGGAGCAGCCAGGAATACAAAAGAAATCAAAAGGATTTCAACATCGAAAGCAAAGCGAGTTGATATGACGTAGAAAGAGTACATGCATAAGGTCACGGACATGTGAAGCCCACTAGTATACTCATGGTTTCTCGTGTGTCACTTTTAAAAAAAGATGGAATCGTCACCGGTGCATATCAATCTTACATGGAGAAAACCTTTTATGTTAATGTAGTTGACAGCATGATGTATGCAATGGTTTGCACCAAGTTTTAAATCTCCTTCACCTTACCTGAGATAGAAATCCAAGATTTTCCCAGAAATCCGAGATTTGACAGCTCGATTAGTTATTAGAATTTTAAATCTCCTTCGTTTCAGTAGAGATATCAGCCCAAGAATTTCTCCAAAATTTGAGATTTGAAACATTGGTTTGTACTATACTAAACATTGTGCATGCAGTTGGAGGAATCAGCGGATATAAAAAACCAGGTAAAAAGCATTGGATGACTGGAGTGGATATTGTGTTACTTAATAAGCACTTCGCAACATGGTTTGACATTTGGAGGCAAGATGGGTGTGAGTTGTTACATTTCGGTGGTACAACATTTTCATATTAGAGAAGATTTGGAAGATATTATTAATTTTGGTGATACGATTTTTCAAGTAAAGAGGATTTGAAAGATATTTTAGATAATGACTCAAATATATTGCATCATTTATCGTATTAAAAATGACAATGAATTATCTTCATGAGAAGAAGAATGATTTGAAAGATTGAAGTAATCAGACAATTCACTAATCAACTGATTAAAGAATGAATCTAATCAGACGCGTGTAAATGGAAGGAAACTGGAAGATCAAATGGATAAACGTTTTCCATGTGAATAGAAGAATTGATGAAGCGTTAATTTCTCATCATAAACCTATTACTTCAACCTCAAGTACTAATCTTTATATAAAGATAGTCATTCTGTAAACATTAGAATTATCCTCTCAAATTGTATTTTTTATTTTTCTTCTTAACTTCTATTATCAATCTTATAAAATTCTCTTTTCTTAAAAAGTAACAAAATCTTTTCTCCCCAAAGTAGATGTACACTATATCATAATAGTGGAACCACTATAAATCCGTGTGTGAACTCTTTATTTGTTTCCTTATGTGATTTGTTGTGTTGTATTCTCCTGTAGTTTGTTTTATCGCATTACAACACGATCTTATTACTTCCACGTTTATTTGAATTGATTTACAGTCATTTGTGTGAATGTACCCCAACAGTTCTATTAAAGCTTTGAAGGTTGTTATTGAAACATGAGGTTTAAAGGTGATTGATATGCTAGCAGAATCTGGAGATGGAAGTGAGGTTAGACATACCCAGGAGCATGCAACCTACACTAGGGGTTCATATGCAGCATCCAGTTCGCAGTTGGTTACAGAGAAGTTAAACAAAAATAATGATTTTGAGAAATGACAGTGGAAGATGAAGGCGGTGTTGTGAAGAAATCGTGTTCATCAAATTGCGTTTGACGCAGAATCATTATCGACGGATATCTCAGAATTGAAAAGAAAGAAGGTAGAAGAATGAGCCTTTACTACTCTCCAATTGGTCATGGTTGAAAACGTCATCACAGAGATTAATAGTGAAACTACTGCAACATGACTGTCGAAGAAATTGGAGGATCTCCACATGAAGAAGTCGCTCTTGAATAGACTAATTTTGTTGAATACTTTCTTCATTTACAAGATATGAGAATGTACGTCGTTAAAAGCACATCTTAACTTCTTCGGTGACTTGATGATGAATATGAAACTGTTGATTTAAATATGGACGAAGAGCAAAAGACTATGGTGGTATTGTGTTTTTTTTAAGAGCAATACACGATATTCCCTAATAGCCTGTTTTATGGTAGAAGCACGCTGACATTAGAAGATGTAAGAAGAGACTTTTGAGTGAAGAGATGAGATATCAAATGAAGCTTATGAGCGAAAGTGTAGTAGCTAGTAGTAGTCAAGAGCTGCTCATAGAGAGAGGAAAAAAGAGAAGAAAGAAAATAATTTCAGAGGACATTCCAAGTAGAGGAAGCCTGAAAGTGGCTGAAGGTGCAAGTCTAAGGACAATGGGTGTCATCATTGTAAGAAGCATGGTCACTGGAAGAAAAATTGTTTAGATTTGAGGAAGAGAAACGAAGCGGATGGTTCTTCATGTATGGCAGTGAAGAAGGTTGTTTCTGATGATATGTTGATTGCATCTATTTTCGATGTATCAGACCATTGGATGTTGGATTCAAGGGACGTCTTTCCACATGATGCCTGAGAAGGAGTATTCTGTTCTTATGAAGATAACGAGAAAAGTGCTATATTGATGGGAAACGATGCTACTTGCAAGTATTAGAAGAAGGATCAGTGCGTATTCGCATGTACGATGGTGTGGTGCACACTATTACCGAAGTCCGCTATGTTTCAAGTTTAAGGAAATATCTTCTGTCTTTGGGTCAGCTAGCATCTTTGGGTTGCAGAATTACGATAAAATCAGATAGCTGGAAGGTGACACGTGATGCTCTTGTATAGATGAAAGGAGTAATGGTCCAAAATCTTTATCTACTTAAAGGATCTACAGTGCTTGGAGAGTCGTGTGTTGGAGTTAATAGTTCATGAGTTTTGAATGTCATCTCAGATCGGATCATTTTTCGGAGAAGAGCTTGAAGCTGCTTCGTAAAAGGAAGATGATCAAGGGCAAAAGCTTCAACCGTTTAGAATTCTGCCAGGAGTGTGTATTGGAAAAGCAGATGAAGGTTTCTTTTGGTGTCGATAAACATGAGTCCAGAGGAGTACTAGAGTATGTCCATATGGATGTTTGGGGATCAGTAGCTACAACTTCTATCGGAGAAGCCAAGCATTTTATCTCTTTTATCGATGATTATTCTCGAAAGGTTTAAGTGTTCGTAATGAAAACTAAATCAGAGCCGTTTGAGAAGTTCAAAACTTAAAAGACACTGGTAGAGAATGAACTCGAAAGGAAGTTAAAGATGCTGAGATCCGACAATGGCGGTGAGTTTGTTTCTAAGGAGTTTATAGATTTCTGTAAGTAGCATGAAATTCGAAGAGATTTCACTACACCCGAAGATCCACAATCAAACGGAGTCACTGAAAGATGAACATGACTCCAGTTCGTTGTTTGAGATTGACGACGGGTTTATCTAGAAGCTTTTGGACTAAAGCTTTGTCGACTGTAGCGTATATTATCAATCGAATTCCGTGCTCAGACATTGATGGGAAGATTTCAGAAAAAGGTGGAAACGTACGTATATACATATCGGTTATTTTCTATTATATTTGGACTATACAGAAGGCATCAAATGGTATCATATTTGAAATCCTATTAAGGAAGGTAGTGCACTCTAGATATGTCACATTTGATGAGTCTGGTATATTCAAGCAGAAGGAGAGTTCACCTAGTTCAGTACATTTAGTAGTTGAAAGGCCTAAGGAGATGAAAACTATTCTCATACATCAATCTAGTAGTAGAGCCAGAGCTGCAAAAGAAGACAGGGTAGTTGCAATCATTGATACATCACATGAAGATCCACAAAATTCCTCTAGCAATGATGATGATGATCGTAAAGCTAGAGATGATTCAACTGGAGTTGGTAGAAACTTAGACGAAGTTATACTTATTCGGACTAGCTCTAAAGTTAGAAGGTCACCAAATAGGTACGAAGACTGGAACTATGCAAATCTTAGCATTGATGGTCAATTTGACTACGCATTGTATATAATGCCAGATGCGCCTTTCGACCTTGAAGAAACTATGAATTTGAGTGACGCCTCGAAATGGGTGATGTTATGGAGGAGGAGATGGATTCGTTGACGAAGAATCAAACTTGAAAATTGGTACCACCCCCTCTAAGAAGCCGAGCCATAGAATGCAAGTGGGTATACAAGATGAAGGACAATGGAAAATACAAGGCTAGACTTGTTGCAATATGGTTTTCACAGAGGAAGGGGATGGAGTATGATGAGGTATTTGCTTAGGTTGTTAGACATACTTATTCGGATATTGCTAGCTATAGCTGCAACTCACGACAAGAAGTTGAACAATTAGACGTAAAGACAACCTTTTTGCATGGAGACTTAGAGGAGACCATCAATACGAAACAGCCAGAAGGATAGGTAGAGGATGGAAAGAAGGAATGGGTTTTGCAAGTAGAAGAAGTCTTTATATGGTTTGAAGCAGTCGCCTAGACAATGTTACAAGAGATTTGACTCTTTTATGTTTACTCTTAGTTTTGATAGAAGCGTTAAAGACGCTTGCGTTTATTTTAAGCATATGAATGATGTAAGTAGGTATATTTACTTTTGTATGTGAACGATATGCTAATCGATTTTAAGGATAAAGTTGAAATTGACAGGTTAAAATTAAAGCTAAAGGCGGAATTTAAGATGAAAGACATTAGTGAAACAGAGAAGATTTTAGGGATGGAAATCTAGAGAGATAAAACTAAAGATGTTGATATTGACTCAAAAAGAATATAACCAGAAAGTGCTTGCTTGATTCAGCATGGAGAAGGTAAAGACAATCAGTACTCTCATGCCTTTGCGCATTCAACTTTCAGAATAGTGCTCTCTGATCTCAGACAAAGACAAAGCTTATATGAAGAAGGTACCTTATACAGTGCAGTTGGAAGTTTAATATAAGTTATGGTCTGCATGAGACCGAATATTGCACAGGCGGTTGGTTTGGTTAGTCGTTGTATGGCTAATTCGGAAAAACCGCATTGGAAAGCAGTGAAATACATTTTAAGATATCTTGAAAACAACAGATGATGGGCTTGTTTTTGATAGCAGAGAGAAAGATTTCGACTTGGTCGGATTTTGTGATTGTGATAATGCTGGAGCTAAAGATCGAAAGGAAGTCAACCTCAAGTTACGTCTTTACACTTGGGAAGATAGCTATTAGTTGGAGAGCGAACTTGCAGACTATAGTTGCTTTGTTTACTACAGAGGTAGAATTGATAGCTGCTGTTGAAGCAACTAAAGAAGCACTTTATTTGAAGTGATTGTTGTGTGCTTTAGACTTTGTTTAAATGAGTATAATGGTAAATTGAGATAGTCAAAGCGCAATACATCTGCCTGAGAATCTGACATTTAGTTCGAGGATGAAGCACATAAAGGTACAAGAGTCTTTCCTTATCTCTATGAATGAAGAAAAGCAAGTATATCTTCAAAAGATTCATGTTTGCATCAAAATTGGTCACAAACTCCAAATGTCGTGAAAGCACCAAAGTATGAATATAAATCAGCAATATTCCAAACACAAATCACAGATCACAGCAAACAGCAAGCAATAATCCAGAAATAATGAATAGAGACACAAGATTTATTGTGGTTCGGCTATCTCCGGCCTACGTCCACTCCAAATTTTTATCCTTTTATTAATTATCCTTGCTGGTTACAGATGATTACAGCAGTATGTATGAAGAATTTCAAGTACAATAGTAGTATTGAAGTTTAGAAATGAATCCGGCAGGGCTTGGGCATTGAACAGGCAAAAGATCCACTTTTCTGTAGGCTCCAGGAGGCTATTTATAGGCGTTGGAGGCTGAGATCGAGCTAAAATTTTGGAAGACTTCTTGTGGCACGTGAGTGGGCCCACGCGACCGACCCCACCAAATTTCGACTCGATCTGTGATCGATACGAATCCATTTCGTATCCATCAAAAAATGATCCAATCGAGATGAAACTTGGCAGGAACATTTCTTACCTTGTATGCAAGCTGCTGTGTAAATTTTGTTGCATTTGGATCAGCGGTTTGGGAGATATGATCGATACGAATTGCATTGCGTGAGTGCTGTTGCGTTCGTATTCACTGGTTCGAATCCATCCTATTCGACTCGATCAAAAGCACGCGCGCGCAATGACGTGGCGCTAATCTCCTGGATTGATCCGATCTCTGTGGCGTGTTGACTGGGTTGATCCACTTTGTGCGCCGAGTTGAACGCTTCTTCCCTGGATTCGTGCACGTATCCACGCTTCACGCTTGTACGTGTCCATCACTTCTCCAGAACGTTTGTACTCAACTGTTTGCATCGCATGTTCTCTCGTATCGATTGTAGGAGTGTATTTCGTATCGATGTATGAACCGATCGATACGAAATGATGAATTTGATCGATACGAATGAAAGGCCAACAGATGAGTACGAAACTAAACTCAATGATGGATACGAACGAAGCCTTACCTGATGGATACGAGCGAGATTTTACCTGATGGAGTCGAACTGACCTCCGGTGATCGATACGAGATCATGGACTCGAAATGTACCACCTGTCCTCATCCTGATCGATACGAAATGTATCGATTCGAACAAACCTCTGCATGCTTGCCTACCAACCTGGGTGTGTTGCCATCGAGTCGAAATCCTTCTGCCTTCCCATCTTATCGATACGAACGCCATCGAGTCGAACCAAAACCTGATCGATTCGAACTTCATCGAGTCGAACCACTGCCGATCGATACGAACTCAATCAATACGACACATCCTCTGCTGATCGATGCGAACGTGATCGAGTCGAACCTGTGCCAATCGATACAAATGGTACCGATTCGAAATACTTACTTGATGATCGATACGAAATGTATCGATTAGAACCACCATATGCTGATCGATGCGAAATGCATCGATACGAACCGTGCCTTGCGCACCTTAATCCATCCATATCTTATGCATACGACCTCCGATTGATCTGAAACTTGAAACACAGCATTTCCTAGTCCTCATCATCATATCCAATCGATTTCGTTCTGATCGGAGCTCGACCAAATTTTAACGACATCGATTGCAACCTTGTTTTCAACCGATTTCCAATCTTGGTATCCATCATTCCTTACCAATTTGTTGATATTCCAGCTTTGACCAAAAAGTGGGATAACAATTCACACCGAGGAGAACGCAGCAAACATGTTCACTAAGTCCTTGGCTGTTGCAAAATTCAAGCATTGTTCGAACTTGATTCGCTTGTCGAAGTGTTACGTGTCACTTGGTGGCACATGGAGAGAGTGAATTGGTAGATAAAGACGTTGATGGAGATTGATAGGTTCTAAATGGACGGGGTACTTTTAACACTTTGTCGGCGGACGGTGTTCTCGTCAGAGTTCGTTGACAAAGTGCAATGGATGATGGTCATGCTGAAACTTATTGGAGAAATATCTATGGTATCTTGTCTGAGGGTTACTTAGAGTAAAAGAATATATGTGGAGTTGGTAGGCTTGGATGGAAATACAGTATCAAGGTGAGAATTGTTAAATTTCAGTGATACATTATTTTCATATAAGAGAGGATTTGAAAGACATTGCTGATTTTGATGATACTATATTTTCTAAAGAAGATTTGAAAGATGTTTGAAATAATGACTCAAATATATTGCTTCTTATATTGCATTAAAGAGGGCAATGAATTATCTTCATGAAAAGAAGAAAGATTTGGAAAATTGAAGTAATCAAGCAATTTTCTAATCAGCTGATTAAAAAAGAAACCTTATCAGATGCATACAAATTGGAAGAAACTGAAAAGTCAAACGGATAAACATTTCTCATATTAATAGGAGAATTAATGGGCCTTAATTTATGATAATAAATAAATTACAGCAACCATAAGTAATAATCTTTATATAAAGATAGTCATTCTGTAAAGATTAAAATCATCTCAAGTTGTATTTCTTATTCTTCTTTTTATAGTCTTCATTATCAATCTTGTAAAATTCTCTTTTTTAGAAAGTAATAAAATCTCCTCTCTCCAAAGTGGATGTATAGAATCTCGCGATAGTGGAACCACTACAACACGAGTTTATTACTTCTATGTTTATTTGGGTTGATTTACAGTCACTTGCGTGAATCTACCCCAACATGAGTTGCATTGTTGATGGTTACTGTGAATCGAATTACACAAGTGAACAAGAGAAAAGAAAGTCAACTTCAGGTTATGGGTTTACTTTCAGTAATTATGATATTAGCTAGGACCGAAGTTGCAAAGTGCGGTTGTCTTATGAACTACAGATGCATAATTGATTACTACAACGATAGTGGCAAAGGAAGCACTTTATCTTTAATATTTGTTGGGTGATTTGGGCACAGAACATAGAAATGAGGTAGTTCATTGTGATAATCAAAACATGATTCACTTGGCGAAGAACTCGGTGTTCAACTCAAAGGAAGAACTATAAAGTTAGAGTCATTCATAATGGGTATGGAGGAAGAAAAATTAATGTACTCAAGAATTGAGATTAGGATTGGCTGAAATTAATCCGTGGAGCTCGAGAAAATGTATTTCAGGATGAATAGTGTTGTTAAGACTTTATTAGTTGAAATGAAGGGCTGGTATTATGAGTTACTTATTCTATAGTAGCCTTAATTCTCCAATAAAACTAGGGATGATTATCGAAATTCTTTTGAGAAAATCAATAATTTGTAATCTCTTCACTCGATTATAGATAAAATCTTTTTTTCCAAAGTGGACATGCACATTATTATGATTATGAAACCACAAAATGTGACCATTCATTTTAAACATATTCGTATTTGTGATTGATTTTTTTGAGTGTCTGTTGATTTCTTTATTATCGTGTTGGTTGTTTTATCATCATGCTGCTTTGGATGCAGCAACAATTTTTCGCAAGTTAAAAGACTATTGGTATCAAAAGGAACAAATATTCATTATATGGCCTACAATTTACACAAAATCGAAGTAATTAGTCTGTTGATAGTAAATTCTTTACACATGGAACACATATACATTATATGGCCTACAATTAACAAAATAAAAAAAGGTTAAATTTCAGTTCTTACCGAAGTTTATAATCTATGGAACAACATAACAAAACGCACAAGGTTGGTTTCTGTTTTCCAACTTGGAGGATCCGAATTCCCCTGTATAAAAGTTTATCACTGTACCAAAATTATTGGTACAGTATTCATGTTTATAACCTCTAAGGTTCTCTACATGCTATAGAATAATTTACAATTTACTTCATATTAAACAACAATTAAAAAACCAACAAATATATCAAACACAAATACATAATGTGCATGTATCACTGTCTTTCACATTTCAATAGTATTCCAAGAGGTTGTGACTTGGACTCGAACTTGAAACTGATATACGTGATTTGTCATGGAGACGAAAAAAGTATGGAGGTAGGTTGCTTATATGCACAATCAACTAAACCAAAGTTCCATATTCTGATCCGCAATTGAATAGAGCTTATGCACCAAATATATTCAACTAAACCGAAATATAAAGCTGAAGTTACCTAATGATTTTCCTGCTTGATCTCCCCGCTCTCTACAAATTCATCAAAATGAATGCATTAAAACTCTCTTGGTATTTTCATCAAACACCTTCATTGCGATGTTACAAGCATCCATATTTTTTTGCCCAGGTTCCGTTTTTTCTTCAAATTTAGTTGCAGCAATCCTTTAACTCGAAGAAAATTTATGAAATTGCATGATCTTAGGATGACGCATCTTGCATTATAAAGTATGAACAAGTAAGCAGTTGTAAAAATATGTTGCTAGAAGTGAAGGCAGCACTATCGGAAATGATATTTTAAAATTATCACAGAAAATTGTAAAACTTTCTGTTAGACGCAGCGGGCAATTTGATTTTCACCTTTGAATATTTGATTTTGATTTTCTGTTTTTTCTATTTGTTTTCATACCGCAATATAAGCTGCCATTGATATTTGTTAATGTTTCTTTTTAGAACTTCGGCCAACATCCCTCCATTTGAAGATAATAATTAGACCCGCATTCCTCCGATTTACACATTATAATCTATAACTGAAAAATATAAAACTGCAAAACTCTGCCAACTTTCATCTATCATTCGGTCGGAAAAAAAAAACACGCGAACACTCGAAATCGAACTAAATACCTAATTTGCAAATTAGTTTTTCTACTTTCAATCGATAGAATAAATTGAAGCTAAACCCGTTGCTTATATTTCAATCGATCACATGTTCGAAAGCAAGAAGAAATGGAAGTTATTTCCCAAAAAAGAGAAAATATATGCAACTTCGTAGAAGGTGTCCCTCCATGTTCCAATATAGCAACCAAAGACAGCTATTGTAAACAACATGCATCAACTCAAATTGAAAATCCACAAAATAAAGTAGAAAAGGTAATTTGGGTTTCAGTTTTGCTGTATTTATACTGTAAGGGAATTTATGGCAAATATTTGACATACTTTATTTTGGTACTTGACATATTGGAATTGTATATTCGTGAACAATAAATGAAAAATGACAAATGCAAATATTTGTCATAAGTTATTAATAGTAATTGCTTATATATGTAGATTACCTGATTAAATATTTACAAATAATTTTCCATAATTTTTAAGTACAAAAAATTGTGAGATTGATATGAGATGGTGAGGAATTATTATTAGTTATAATCATCATTAATTACAAATAATTACCTGGTAAATATTTTTCATAATGTTTACCTGGCAAATATTTGCCACGATATAAACCTGGCAAATGTTAAAATATTTATAAATACAAGTACTAAAAAGGTCAAATGACACATAAATTTAGTCTTGATAGATTTTATATTCTAACTATAGTTTAAAATTAAATAATGTAGTTGAGAATCATTAACGATTAAAATTAGTTGAAATTAGTGTCAGGTATAGTTAGATGCTTAAACAAGGATGAAAAATATTTGCCAAGCAATTTGTGATTGTAGTTTTGTGCATTTAATATTTTCTACTGCAAATACTTAAAATATTAAATATTGGTAAAACAAAGTTTAGATATTTGGTTGAATAAAATTTTAGTATTGTCAAATAATATAATGCATACAATCAGAAATATTCGTTATAAATATGGGAATGACAAATATTTTCCATTCCCATATTTATAATAAATATCTGTCAGATAAATAATTGTCCGGCAAATATTTGTCGTGCTCATGTTTGCTACTTATATATATGTGACATTACTTTAATGATTTTATAAAATTTATAGGGGAAGCCATGATGAGGATACAAAGTTGCAACAAAAAAAAAACGAGAACTACCATTTATAATGAGGAAATTATCAAATGCACTTGAATCTTCTCACGGTCCTGAATCAAATCGAAACATCGAATCATCAAAATCTGATATTATAACAACTCCAACAACTGAAACTTTAGAAAATATTCCATCTGATGATGAAGTGCCTCTTGCAACCCTCCTTAAAGAAAACAATCAGCAACAAGAAGTAGTAGTAGAAAATCACCTGCAAAGAAACAAAAAAAGAAAGTGCTAAAAGAAAATGTAGAAAGTTATAGAAGTAGTTTTTAAATCTTTATATACATTAATAGAAAATTTAATAAAAGAAAGCAATTTCTAGACGCCCACGTGGATTTATTGAAGAAAACTTCATTCTTCAACATCATCGATCCATTCTTTAAAAGAGCTATAACAGCCGAGGATATATCTAAAGAATCGGTTCTAATAGATATGGTAATTGACTGTTTCTCAATTGAAGAAAACTATTTTGAATTTAGAGATGTGAATGCAATTTTGAAAGAAAGTGACATTGCAACAATTTTTGGATACTCAAATGAAGGCATCACAATCAAAATCGCATCTCATTTAAAGGAATTTGAAATCAACTCTAAATTAAAAGCATTCATATAGACATATTTCATGACTTCAAAAATGATCTGTTAGCGCCAAAATTGGTCACTAACACCCAAATTCAGATGAAAGCACCAAATCACAATCACAGCTCACAGATAGGATGTATGTAGAGAGTAATAATATGAAGAACAGTTAAAATTAAAATGAAAGCTGTAAAGAACAATAGATTTTATAGTGGTTCGGCTAACTCCGGCCTACGTCCACTACAGAAGTTTTCTTTTTATTGATGTAATCCATTACAGTTACAATGTGGTAGACTTGTCTTAATCTTAGAAAGTAAAAAGTAAGAGAGCGGAGGAGCAGAAGAAGAAGAAGCAGAAGAAGATCCTCCATTTGGAGACCCATATGCTGTATTTATAGGCAAAGCCAGGTTGTTGGCCTCCTGAGTAGTTTGGGCCCATCAAGGGTACCGAGGTATCGAGGTGTCGAGGTATGGAGCTACCGAGGTGTCGAGGTATGGATCTACCGAGGTATGAAGGTATGGATCCACCGAGGTATGGATCCACCGAGGTATGGAGGTATGGATCTACCGAGGTATGGATGTATGGATCTACCGAGGTATGGAGGTGCGAGGTGCAATTCCGAGTGAGGTGAGATATGCCGAACGCTCCCTGATGCCGAACGATCCATCCAATGCCGAACGAGATTTAGGCCGAGCAAGGAGTGTAGACCGAACGAAGTACTTGTGTCGTGCATTCCCTCCATTTCTTGGCTAAATGGCATATCCATGTAAACTTCATCCTCCGAAACCAAATCCATCACACTCCAACCACGATAGTCGTGAAGTTAGTTAGGTTGAATCCGCCTACTTATGGCTTTGACAAAAGGCGAGTTAACACTTTGCCCCCCAAAACATGCCTTGCTAATGGAAGGTGTGTTTTGTAGCTCAATAAGCTGGATGTTCATATCCTGTTAACGACCTGCAAATAAATTAATAGCCTTACCTGACCACGAATGACGATCGTTCGGGATCGTATGTCATTCGGGGTGGTATGTGACCATTCGAGGTCGAGTTATGATCGTTCGCGATCTGGTGCCGTTCGAGGCGAGTCGTAACCGTTCGAGGTCGGGTGCCGCTCGAGGCGAGTCGTGATCGTTCACAATCTAGTGCCGCTCGAGGCTAGTCGTGACCGTTCACGGTCGAGTGTCGTTCGAGGCGAGTTGTGATCGTTCGCGATCTAGTGCCGTTCGAGGCGAGTCATGACCGTTCGAGGTCGGGTGCCGTTCGAGGCGAGTTGTGATCGTTCGCGATCTAGTGCCGTTCGAGGCGAATTGTGACATTCGTGGTCGGGTGCCGTTCGAGGTGAATTGTGATCGTTCGCGATCTAGTGCCGTTCGAGGCGAATTGTGACCGTACGTGGTCAGGTGCCGTTCGGGGCGAGTTGTGATCGTTCGCGATTTAGTGCCGTTCGAGGCGAATTGTGACCGTTCGTGGTTGGGTGACTTAGTATCATTAATGTCAGATTTCACGTTCGAGTGTGTTTCTGAACTGTTTGTTGTGGCGGTTTACTGCCATCTCAGAGCATGCCTAAGGATAGTTCATGACCCCGTACATGTGTAAGTGGCTTAGCCGCATTGCTTTGAGTTCTATTACTTATTCAAAACCATAAACCTGTTTAGTTGATAATGAGCTGTCGTTGCCCGGATCCAGTGCCATCTCCGTTCAAGGTAGGTGGTAGTCTTTCTATGGATTGGTCCAGCATTTCCTGTGGTATGCCCTCGAGTCTAGATCCATCCGGATTGATAGCCGTATGCTGATTGGGGGTTGCCCCTGCTGAGCCATTCCCTCTGCTTGTTGGTTGAGCGTTTCAGATCCTGCTCCATGGATCTGAGTCCCTGCATTTCCTGCGTAAATTGTCTGAGAAGAGCCTGCATCATCTCCTCTTGTCTTTTCATCATGACTTCCATTTCCTTTCTGGTGATGTAAATGGATGCTCCACTGCTCCATTTCCAGAGGAAGCCTCTTGACTTCCCTCCTGATTTCTCCTCTCTATCACTTGCTTCCTTGCTGATGGTCTAGCCATTGCTCCTTCAAATCCAAGTTTCTAACTCCAAAATTCCTGAGCGCTTCAGTTCTCAGTGAAAGCACTAAAATGTTGGCGTCAAAATTGGTCACTAACACCCAAATCCAGATGAAAGCACCAAATCCCAATCATAGCTCACAAATAGGATGTATGTAGAGAGTAATAATATGAAGAACAGTTAAAATTAAAATGAAAGCAGTAAAGAACAACATATTATATAGTGGTTCGGCTAACTCCGGCCTACGTCCACTCTAGAAGTTTTCTTTCTATTGATGTAATAATCCATTACAGTTACAATGTGGTAGACTTATCTTAGTCTTAGAAAGTAAAAAGTAAGAGAGCGAAGGAGGAGAAGAGGAAGAAGCAGAAGAAGATCCTCCATCTGGAGAGCCACATGCTGTATTTATAGACAAAACCAGGTTGTTGGGCCTCTTGAGTAGTTTGGACCCATCAAGGGTATCGAGGTATCGAGGTGTCAAGGTATGGAGCTACCGAGGTGTCGAGGTATGGAGCTACCGAGGTATGGTGGTATGGATCTACCGAGGTATGGAGGTATGGATCTACCAAGGTATGGATCTACCGAGGTATGGAGGTGCGAGGTGCAATGCCGAGTGAGGTGAGATATGTCGAACGCTCCCTAATGCCGAACGATCCATCCAATGCCGAACGAGATTTAGGCCAAGCAAGGAGTGTAGACCGAACGAAGTACTTATGCCGTGCATTCCCTCCATTTCTTGGCCAAATGACATATCCATGTAAACTTCATCCTTCGAAACCAAATCCATCACACTCCAACACGATAGTCGTGAAGTTAGTTAGGTTGAATCCGCCTACTTATGGCTTTGACAAAAGGCAGGTTAACATGATCAAAGCAAAAGATATTGAAATAAGAATTCGATTAGCTTTAGAAAGCCAAAAAAGAAAAGAAAATGCTATTGATGTTGCAAGATAAGATTGTTTATTATGTATTCGATTTCAACATATTTATTCTCCAACCCAAACTCGAATTGTCCTTTGGTGCTGCTGCCATATATTTACAGATTAAAGCAAATGAAAACCATTTCTTGACCAGCAATAATTGGAAAACATTTGATGGAGCAAGCAAGAAAATCCAAGAAAGTACGTGCATGCCTAACCCTGCTCCTGGTAAACTCTAATAACCCATTTGATCTTTCATAATTTCTGTTATTAGATAAACTAACATTTGATGCCTTTATGTACAATATTGGTTTTGTGATATTACAAACATTATTCCTTCAAAAACAAGTTATAAAGAGAATGGACAAAAATGGGCGTTTCTAGAAGTTGCTCTAAGAAAAATGAAGTGCTTTCTTCACAAAAAGGTAAATCTCCTAACAATACAAGAAATGCAGTTAAAAATATTGAATGACAAATATTAGTCAGGCAACTATTTGTTAGGAAAATATTTTACTGGCAGATAGTTGTTTGGCTAATATTTGTCAAGCAAATAACAAATACGAAAGTTAATTTTTTTCTAATTCGCAAAGAAAAGAAGAAAAACAAAAAAAAGGAAAATGAGCTAAAAACTGCCAAAGCTAAATCTCCTAAAGAAAATGCTTCAGTTGTTGACAAAAATATGAAAATATCAACGAATAACTGTAAGAAATAAAATTAAAAATGAAGAAATTGAAAAAGGAGAATGCAGCTCTAAAAGAAGAGGACAAGCTCCTGAAAAAAGAAAACGAAGATATGAGAAAAAAAGGAAAGAAAAAGAAGAAAATGACGAAGATGATAATGATAATAAAATTGATAATGATCAAATAACTGATGATAGCGCAATAGATGATGTGATGATTATGAAAAAGATAAAGCTGAAGACAGAGATATATATGGTGATGGCAAAGATAAATATGTTGGTATTGATAAAGAGAATGATGGTGATGATGTAGTTTTAGATGTAGACGTTGAAGATCTTAATGAAGACAAAGCTATTCAAACTGTTGATGCTGAGAAAGACAGGAAAGAAGGTGATGATGATAATGCTGCTAATATTGATAATGATGGAGAAGATGGTGTTAAGAATAAAGACAACAAAGATATTAATAATGGGAAAGATGATGGTGATAAAGATCGTAATATTGATGGTGGTACTGTTTGTGGTGGCGATGGTATTGGTGGTGTTAATGATCAAGATGATGATGACAAAGATGATGGTGATCGTAATGCTAGAGCTAGTGGTATTGGTGGTAATGGTGGTGTTGGTGATGGTCATAATATTGATGGTGGTGATGGTGATAATATTAGTGGTGGTGATGGTGGTGGTGGTGGTGGTATTGATGATGCTGACCAGAGTAAGGATGATGCAACTGCCAAAGATAATGATGATGACATTGATGAAATAGCAAGCCAATTTGAAATAGTGGAAATTAAGTTGAATGACTTTTCATTCCAGGTTAATAAGTTTTAAGGACAATATTTTTGAATGATTAGTTTTAAGGACAATTTACAAGAAAATAATAAATTCATTTATCTTTTTAAGTTATACAAGAAAATAATAAATTCATTTATCATTATTTCTGTATTACTAAAAATGATAACTTCATTTATCTTTTTTCTAAAAAATTGTCCTTAAAACTAATTTTTCAAAAGTGATGTCCTTTAAACTTATTATCCTGCACAAAGAAACCATTGGAGTAAAAATCCCCTTTGAAACAACTGTCATACCAAAGGGAGTAAAAATCATTGAACGTAAAGAACTACAGAAGAAGAAAAAAGAAACCACAGAAAAAGGTAAATATTTACAACTTATTATTGAAAATTAGGGCTGGTAATATTTGCCATCTATATGCTAATAAATAAAATAATTAACAACTGAAATTTTTTGATAAACCAGATGATAAATCAAAAGAAATGATCGCAAAAGGACATCACAAAAAAATAGTTCAGAAAACCACCGGTATATATTTAAAAAAAATTCATTTTTCTCATATAAAATAATACATCTCAAAATATTTGACATATACTAAAAATACAATTGTAACAGACAAATCAAAGAAAGACATGCCTAGTATAGTCTACCCAACATTCAATCTACTGATACCTTCTAGCAAGAGCCAAAATAGCAGCCAAAAAGCAACGTAAGAATCTGAAAATATTCAACAAAACATGGCTGCAGATTTCAAAATAAAGCTTGAAAATGAGGAGGAAAAATTGAAAAGAAATCCAACAAAATTTTCTCATTCTTCACTGTAAAAACACGTAAAACAAAAAAAGGAGAAAAAAAAGATCTAAATTTCCAATATCCAACACAGAAAAAAGACAACATCGGAAGAAACTGGATAAAAGCACACTTGAAAAAGAAATTGAATCTGATCATTATAGGTCTGAACTAAAGAAAGATGCAGAGCCATTAGTGCAAAAAAGCAAGCTTGTAAAAAAAATGACCCACGAACGAACAAATTCATGAGCTTAATGCTTTTTATGAAAAAGATGGAAATAAGTAATTTAATTTGTTGAAACATGAAATGCATATATTCAAGCAAGCATACAAAAATGTATGAATGCATGCAAATATTTGTTAGGCACATATTTGCAATCCAAATATTTTTCAAGCAATTGATTGCAAGAATATATATGCCAAACAGATGTTTAAATACATAATATTGACATACTGAAGTGTCAATTTCAGACATAAACTATAATTAAAGTTTATATATTATATTCTAACCTTCTTACTATAATACATACAGACATACCTTAATTATTATTAAAACAGGAAAGCTGCATGTTATAACTAGTACGATGACATTGAAATAAAAGGAGTCAATATTTCAGACATGCTAATTAGTAGATTCATTAACTTAACAATATTATATCAATTTAATATTATTAGCTGAAAATAACAAAACAAATATATAAAATCATATTTCTACACAGGTTATAGAATGGTACTCGGCAATCAAACTAAAGAAAATCACAACGACATCATATACTTAAATCCTATGCAGTGGTATTACTTAAATTGCAAATAAATATCACTTGAAAGTTTAAAAACTAATTAATATGTTGATCCTAGGTATCAATACTCTCATCCTACAAATGAACATATGAATCACTGGTATAAATGTGTCGAAAGAAGAAGCTATGAACTTCAGAAAAACATTGATATCATTATATCATAAAAATCATTGTATGCTACATTATGATTCTCAAAGACAAAGAAGATAAAACTTCAACTGCCCATACAAATAACAAGCAAAAATAGTGGTAAATTTATTATTAACTAATGATGGTAAACATTTGCCAGACAAATATTAACCAGGCAAACATTAGCCAGACAATTATTCGCCCGACAAATATTTGCCTGGCTAATAATCACTGGCTAATATTGCTTTTAAAATATTTCATTGATGGCAAATCTTTAATAACTTAACCGTCTTGATTATCTTTAGTAGAGAGATAAAATAACGGAAGTTCTGAAGTCAGTTCATACAAAAAATGGGAAGCAACCATTTAAACTTGATAACAAATCAGTTAACTTTATGAATTGTCCATAACAAAAATACTATACGTAAGAATAAAATTTTATTTTATAACAGTAAATTTAATAACATAAAAAAATACCTTTTTAACTGATGCAGAATTGATTGTGCGATATTTGTTATGCGATATATGGAAGATCTTGTAGGAAATACGGATTACGAATCTTAAGGCAGAATTAACACTAGAGGGTGGGTGAATAGTGTTTAATTAATTTTATGAATCCTTTTGAAATCTTCTCAAATTAAACTCAAACAGATGCAATTCATAAACATAAAGACAATCATAGAACCAGACATAGATGCAAATAGTAAATAAAAGCAATAAAGTAAAGAACTCACTGAAATTTTATACTGGTTCGGAGTTACCCTACATCTAGTCTCATACAATTTCTTATGCAGGTTTCTTTCAAATATAATGTCGATATTACAACCTCGATTTCAAGACCACGAGATACACCCTTCTGTCTCCGAGTCCAAGGCAAACTGTGACAACCCGCCCTTTCGGCTCTCGAAAATCGACATAATTACGCTCATTGTATAACATGCCGAACGATCAAGTGCCGAAAAGATAGATTGCTGAGGGAAAAGAAAATAGGTAGAAGAAAAAGGAAATAAAAGAAAACAAAATATCACAGTAGACTAAATAATATATAGTATGAACAGTACATACACAAATCAAAACTGAAATATACATATCTCGCATCAGAGTACACAAATCAATAATTACCAGCTTGGACAGTTATAACAACCTGCCCTCACAATTTGCTTGTAATTTCAAACAAAACGCTGCAGCGGAATAAAACAATACGAGAATACGTCTCGGCCTCTAACTCATCTCCTAAGCTCCATATCATCCTAACCTGAACCTGTAATACTTGGTCTGACACGAGCATTATAATAAAATAACACCCGAATTAGTCTAGAAAACCAGCGTGAGATAACACACTCAATTTGAATTATTTACTTTTATCAAAATCCTTTGAAAACAAAGGTATCTCGTAAGACCACGCCACACATAAACACGATGGGGTTTTACCTTAGGATAATGAAAACATTTCATATCAAGATCATCTAATATTATAATAGTGTCTAAGTATAAATTACTTATTCAAATAGCTGAAATGCTCGCATCTCACGTTCCAACATAGTTGGGCACAATCAAAACCGTACTGCGCTTGTTGGAGAATGGATTTCATCCGAATGACTAGGTACTGGGATACCACCTATCACAGTTCGCGTCTAGAACATCATACCGAGGACCACGCTGGGATCCCCTACTACACAAGACCAGTCTACCCCTAACCTGGATAGACTAAGCATGCTATCACCCCGGGTGTTCCCACCCTTTTCGGAGATCCTTCCATAATCGTAGTAATAATATCTGAGGGTATCTAAAAAGGTGATAAACATACCCTAATTGGGTGCTACCCATTTAGACTTGTTGCATCCTCCTGCTTTTTAGTCATTCTCGGTTGATGAAGCTAGAGGCTACGATTACCTTTTCAAGGAAATTTCACTTAGAATGCTCATTGTCCTCCAATGACAATGTACTAATAGCATTCATCCATACAAGTCCATTCTGGGTTCGAACGGAACCAAATACACTATTCCTACTACATCCATTTTGGAATCACCATCAGGGTTAGTAGTGATTAGCCCTTACACTTCACTGCTCCATCTTCGACTCCATGCTCTTGTCTTCATTTCGTAAACGTACTCGTTGGATCGAAGTGGTCTTCGGATTACTTATCTGATCCTGGTCTCTTCGAAACAACGCTCGGTATTTCCTGGTAAACACAACCCCGGTTCTTTAGAAAATAAATAGATGAAGATAAGATCAGAGATCACCTCCTAACCGTTAGTGGACAGATTTCTTTATCAACGTCTTAGAAGAACAAAACGAGTCTATACGTACAGTATAGCACCCTGAACGGTAACTGTACCATATAATCCCTGTACTTCTTCTCGATATTCTCAAAGTTATATTTAGGTCCAGATTTGATAGTCGGTTATTTAACTATCAAATAAACGATCAATTCAACCAAATACTTCATTTTCACTGAATAACACCAAGTCTTATTTAATTTTTGAGGAATCCAGTTGGATCTCTCCAACCTGTTTCCCTGTATCCACAGACGTTAGCATAACATAAAAATACCAATTCCGCTTCGAGGCGGAATATCACGGTATATAGAGTCATAAGCTATTATGCGGGGCGCATAGGGTCTCATCCGCTATATATGTGTGGGAATATCAATCGCTCCAGTATATATATATATATATATATATATATATATATATATATATAGTATCACACCCAACTGATCAAAATGCATCATTTAACCAACCAATCATTTATTAATTTTAACTATTTAAAATTAAAGCCAGTAGTCCAAAATTGAGTGAGGTTAACTCACCTTGAGTTTTAATTCGCCAACGTTAAAATTTTAAATTAAATCGAACACGTTCAATTTAACCCAAAATTTTAACTTGCTCCAATAATTTCCAAATTTATTTCAACGAGAGTGTTGGTCGCTGCGATTCCAACGCCGCCAGTTTCGTTCGATTCTGACAATGTATGACAGAGTTATGCTATTTTAAAGATTTCATAAATTTAAATATAATATATTTTACAAATTTTAAATTTTATTTTACTTGACCCAGATCTGGCCGTTGATTGTTTCAGGAAAAATCACACTCATGTCTTGCTTTCTTCTCATGCATTGTCCAGGCATCATCACGAATCCATCACTGACTTCGCAAACTCCATCGTCGTGACCACCCAAGCGACTAGAGTTCGATCGGTGAGCGCCATTCGAAAGCCCTTCGCCGCATCTACCTTCACCCTAAACACCACGAAGCTTGGTCATCCCTATACGCGTAGACAACCCCACAAACATGCAACCTATTCCATCAATTTGCCACTTCGTCGACGAACTTTAGACGATCTTGACTGTTGGATCTCTAGAGCTCACTGAGCTCCACGTTTTCCTAGTTAGAAGTTTTGGCTAATAGCTTGTGGATGGGAAGAAAAATGAGGGGGAAGGTCATTGTATATCGGCCATTAAAACGAAGAATGGTGGCTGCGTTCTAATGGCTAGGGTTTACTGTTTCGGCCCATGTGTGTGTATATATATATGCATTTATTATTTAATTATTATTTCCAAATTAACGTGCTTTTTCAAACGAACTCTAAACGAGACGTGCCGCCTGACGTTTATAATGTTTTGCCCCTATTCCAAAAATAATGAAACATGTTTCGGGGACTAATTCGATCGTATGTGGAAGATAGCCTTTTGAATCGAATTAAAATATTAAATTTTCTATATTTATTTCAACGTGTTTCTATCCCGTACGACCAAACGATAACTCCAAACGCTACGAAATTTGAAAAATGATAATAATAAATTATTATCGATCCAATGGAATTTGGTTCATCGAATTTCGATACTGTATCCCGCAAGGCTATTTTAACTCGTCGATTAAATCAGTGATTTTCAAAATTGTCAAAATCGTTAAAAATTTTAATTTTTAAAACTTACTAACTCCATTGCGAATCAGATTAAATTTATATCTATATTAGAAATCATTCTGATTTATATTAAATCAAAGTTCAATTATTCACACTATTATTATATATTAAATTTCACTATTAAATTAATATATAAATTTCAAACTTTAAATTTATCGACTCTTAATTCCATTCAAAAGTCCAATACCATCACTCTAATCCAAATAGAGTTTTAAATAAACTTAGAAATCATTTCTATTCACATCTAACTCTAGATTCCCCATATTTACCCAATTTCAAATATTAAACTTATATTTTCCCAAATCGAATAAATCGCTATATTTGAAATTTGAAACCTTTTTCTAATTTAACCAAAATCTCCATATTAAAAATCCATTAATAATTCAAATTAAATATTTAAAATAAATTAAATGTTCAAAATGAAACGATCAAAATTCTGGATTGTTGCATTCCTCCCCCCTTACAAAAATTTCATCCCGAAACTTGCTAAGGTAAGAAAAATGCTACCAAACTCATTAACCTTTCCAAAACCCACTTAATTAAAATCTATATTCACTTCCTTAAACCTTTTTGTTTTATCCAAACAATTTGTTTCCACTTCTAACTTCAAAAGTCTTGATTTCTAATGCAATTCAAAAATTGATTTTTCAAGTTAACAAGAATTTTTCGACAAATTTTCAAAAAAATTGTAACTCCTTAAATTTTCGAAATTTTTTGACAGAGTCTCCTTTGTACGGAGAGCCTTTTACAATATCACAAATATGATAAAAATATATACATCGACCAACACGGTCGGGAAAAAAATATCAATATATTATCCTTTCTTAATTTTACTGCGTAAGCGTACCTCATATTAGCGTTTTTAAGCGAGCAGCTTATTTAATATGCATTTTATGCAACCCAAAATCTATCCAATATCTCCCTATTGTGCTTACTCAAAATAAGCACACAAGTTCCATAAACATGGAATTTTAATAACATTCCATTTATTTAACTATCAAAACACATCAACTTCATAACCTAAATATGCCAATCATATATTACAAGTAACTTAAGGTTCCAACACTAATATAATTTTCTTCCATGGACCCATATATCATTTCATTAAATTCGAAATGATTTACAACCAAATTTATTGTATTCACTTTATATTTCCAACAACCAACCTCATATCCATTCCCAATTGATTTATATGTGCCTTGCTTGCATAAATTCACTTTTATTCAATTTCAAAGTGATTTACAGTCAATTTATTTGCATTCCATTCATTATTGACTCCCATTATATGCAAACCCATTTTATCAGTTTAAATTTATTCCCTTTTTAAATTGATTCTAAACCAATTTATCTAATTTCCATTTGATTCCCATTTATGCTATTCACTAAACCTTGTTTGCTTTATTTTACATTAACACATTCCAATCCATGTTAATTTTATCCATGAACCCATTCCATTTCAATCTAATTCTAATTCATTATAAATTGATCTCATTCAATTTTTTTACTTTCATTTACTTAGTATATCCAATTTCATACTATATTACTTGGGGAATCATTTCATATAAATTGATTCTCGAACAATTTAGTTCAAGTTCATACACTTGCATTTCTATTAACTTTACTTCCAACTTATATTACATCTTTTTCATTCATTTCATTTAATTCACATAGATTTATTTGCTTTATTTTATAATGAACGACGTTTCATTTCATGCTAATTTATTATAACCCATTTCACAAAATTATTTCAAAGGTTTATTATAAGCATTCCATATCACTTTAAGTTATATTCAGCTTTAAACTTAAGTTCACACTCAACTTACCCAATCCATATTCCAAAATCATATTCAATTCATTTACTCTTAAATTGAATTCATTCCATGGTTATCAACTTCTTAACCGTTTAGCTTGGCTATATATTTTCACTTCCTAGTTTAATAAGTTATACAACTTATTTATTCACAATTTTCTGAATTTTCCACTTAAGTGTACTCACATCCCATGTTATGAAATATGGTTACACAACCACTTCATAATTCATGTTTATATTTAATTTACTCAATTCGAATTCACTCTCTATTTAAAATTCACATTTTTAATTTCCAATCTTTTTCCATAATACCAAATCATTTTGATTTTGGTTTTACAACTACATTACTCAATTCATAAGTTCAAAAACTCTTTTTCTTCAAAATCTCATTTTACTTACTTAAGCCCATTTACATCTTATAATCATCACTTTGGATTATTCACATCACTTGATAGCTTAAGATATCCATTTCATTCAATAATTATAACTTATAGTTATACAATCATCTTACATTTCAACTTTATATTTCATTCAATTCAAATCCAACTTCAATTTTATTTAACTTATTTTAAGTTAAATTTTGCAACCTATCTTGCTCACTTTAATTAACTCAAGTTATATTTTAAGTCCAGGATTAAAATTCATGCTTTCCTTTTCTTATCTATACCAACTTCAATTTTATCAGTGGAATAACTAATTTTTCTTACTTTACAAATCATTTAAATGGACACCCGGTTTTTATTTCAAAACATTTTGTAATCATAATATACATATACTCCCTTGGTATATCATATCATACTTTTGAAATCTCAAAGCCACTTGGTTTTTCCCAAACTATTCTGCATTCTCCGTTCAAAACCGTCTACTCCATAACTAAAGAAAGAAGGAACAGTAGATAGTACACTGTGCTTCTAGAAGACATTCTTAGCCCCATTTCTTGGGTGACTGGCCTGCAGCCTTCAGGTCATGAGCCTCCCTTTGGAATTTCTAAAGCAAAACTTGTTTATTAAACAAGTCCAAACAAATAACCACAGCCAATCACTATGGTAGCAACCTGTCACTTAGAAACTCGAAAATGAATATTGATGATGTGGCCATCATCACCAGGATTATTTTCCAGTGACTAAAGTGAGTTCAATGCTTCCGTACTTCCAATTTTTTTTAAAAACAATTTCTATTCTAAAGACATTGTCAAAAATCTCTAAGGTTTAAAAATTTCCCAAATCTTAGTTCAAATCCAATTTAAAACATTTTCCAAAATTCTCAAGATTTTAAAATTCTAACACTTGGGTTAAATTACTTGGATTAAATTCATTTTAACCCATTTTCCAAAATTTCTAGGATTTAAACTCTTGTTTAAATCAAATTTAAGTTATATTCCTTTGGTAAAAATCATTCATGTACAATTTCTTTTTAGTTATATATATATATATATATATATATATATAACCGTTTCAAATTCTATAATCTATTTTGATTATAATATTAACAACCAAACATCCAAATATATATAAAAATTTCAGAAAATTATTTCTTTTATATCGAAATATAATTTTTTGGGTAAAATCATTTCATTTACCTCTTTAAAACAATACTTTATCGGTTTACCTTGTTCAAGAGTTTAGAACCCCTATCGATAAGGTTGTACTTCCCATACCGACCAGAATTCATAAACACTCAACCGACAAGTCAACACATAAAAACATTTTATATTCACTAAAAATTACACGCTCATAGCTATTAATACACTCAACTCATTCTAGAATGCTACCGACTCTATCTCTAATGAGCAATCCCCTACCAAAGCCTAGGAATATTGCCAACCTAAGCTCTGATACCACATGCGACGACCCGCCCTTTCGACCCTCGAAAATCGACATAAATACGCTAATTGTATAACATGTCGAACGATCGAGTGCCGAAAATATTGATTGTTGAGGGAAAAATATAAATAGAATAAAAAGGAAACTAAAACTAAATAGAATCTCACAACGGACTGAATAGTACATAGTATGAACAGTACTTGCACAAATCAAACTGAAATATACATATCTCACATCAGAGAACACAAGTCAATAATTACCATCCTGAATAGTTATAACAACCTACCCTCACAATTTGCTTGTATTTTCAAACAAAACGCTGCAGCAGAATAAAACAAGTACGAGAATACGTCTCGGCCTCCAACTTGTCCCATGAGCTCCATAGCATCCTAACATGAACCTGTAATACTCGGTCTGACCTGAGCATTGTAATAAAATAATACTCGAGTCAGTCTGGAAACCGAGCATGAGAAAACTCACTCAATTTGAGTTATTTACTTCTTATCAAAATCCTTTGAAATCAAAGGTATCTCGTAAGACCACGCCACACATAAACACGATGGGTTTTTACCTCACAATAACCAAAACATTTCATATCAAGATCATCTGATATTATAATACTGTCTAAGTACAAATACTTATTCAAATAGTTGAAATGCTTGCATCTCACGTTCCAGCATAGTTGGGTACAATCAAAACCGTACGGTGCTTATTGGAGAATGGATTCCATCCGGATGACTAGGTATTGGGGTGCTACCGATCATAGTACACGTCTAGAACATCATACCGAGGACCACGCCGGGATCCCCTGTTACACTAGACCAGTCTACACCTAACCTAGATAGACCGAGTATGCTATCACCTCGGGTGTTCCCACCCTTTTTCGAGCTCCTTCCATAATTATAGTAATAATATCTGTGGGTATCTAGAAAGGTGATAAACATACCCTAATTGGGTGCTACCCACTTAGCCTTCCTGCATCCCCCTTGCTTTCCAGATATTCGCGGTTGATGAGGCTAGAGGCTATGATTACCTTTTCAAGGAAATTTCACTTAGAATGCTCATTTTCCTCCAATGACATTGTACTGATAGCACTCATCCATACAAGTCCGTTCTGGGTTTGAACGGAACTGAAGGCTATTCTTACTACATCCATTTTGGAATCACCCTCAGTATTAGTAGCGATTAGCCCTTGAACTTCACTGCTCCATCTTTGACTCCATGCTCTTGTCTTCATTTCGAAAACGTACTCGTTGGATCAAAGTGGTCTTCGAATAACTTATCTGATCCCAATCTCTTCGAAACAACGCTCGATATTTCCCCAGTAAACTCAACGCCGGTTCTTTAGGAAATAAATAGACGAAGATAAGATCGGAGATTACCTCCTAATCGTTAGTGTATGGATTTCCTTTTCAACGTCCTAGAAGAACGAAACAAGTTTTTACATACAACATAGCACCTTAAACGGTAACTGTACGATATAATTCCTGTTCTTCTTTTAAATATTCCTAAAGTTATATTTAGGTTCAGATTTGATAGTCGGTTATTTAACTGTCAAATAAACAATCAATTCAACCAAATACTTTATTTTTCACTGAAAAACACCAAGTCTTATTCAATTTAATTTAAAACACATTAAATCTCTTTATCAAAGGTCATGCACTTATCTTATCGAAATCAGTATATTCACAAAGTATCTTTTTCAAAAATATTTGAAAACCCTTTTAAAATAATGTGGAAAGTACCACCGCGGCATCAAACCGTGGATCACGGTTCAATGGTTACGTCTTTATCCCAAAGAATTCCAAAACTTTACTATGGACATTCATTGCCTTTGATTTACGCCATGCGAGTATACCATTACTTCCTGAAAACTTTATTTTAAAAACTATCTCAAAATAATGCTTGTAAGTTCTAAAATAAGTTTCAAGTCTAATCTAAGCAAATATACTTAAACAAAAGTTATTATACGAAGCCATATTAATATTTAATAATTATCTTTTAAAAATAACAATGCTGACTAGTTCTTATATAATAATAAATCTTTAGCAATCATTATAAAGTAGCTGATTAATATTTAAATATGCTTTAGCAATTTAAAATAATTAAATAACTAATTTTTCTAGAATATTTCTAATACTTTTAAAACTTCTATATTAATAACTAAAAAAAATCCTCCTTTTAAAACGAGCCCAATTTCCTCGACTTAGCTTCATTTCATAATTTTGAAATCTTACCCGAGTTCCTGTGTAACCAACTTTATACTTATTTTCAAATTTACTTCTATCCTTCCGATCTACTAAAACGTCCTTTATATTTACAACAAGTGCCACTCAAGAATTTATTATTAAAAATCCTTTTATAACTTTTATTCCAAATCTCTTTTTACAATGTCCCAAATTTGTTATGTACAAATTTCAAACCATTTATTTTATCCAGTTGATTAACCCAAAATTCTTTATAAACATTTTACTTCAAAAATCCCTTTTTAACATTCTTCTAAATTCAAACCATATTTTTATTGGTATTTTAAAATACCAAAAATCAAGGGTAAACAACTATAACATCCATCAATATAAGTTCCACAATAATCTATCACAGATTATTCTAACAAAACATATATCACTTTATATGAAATTAAACACAACATTTTTGAGGAATCTAGTTGGATCCCTCCAACCTGTTTTCCTGCATCCACAGACGTTAGCACAACATAAAAATACCAATTTCGCTTCGAGGTGGAATATCACGGTATATAGGGTCGTTCGCTATAATGCGGGGCGCAAGGGGTCTCATCCGCTATATATGTGCGGGACTATCAATCACTTCAATATATATACTACTATATGTAATACCACACCCAACTGATTAAAATTCATCGGTTTAACCAATCAATCATTTATTAATTTTAACTATTTAAAATCAAAGCTAGCAATCCGAAATTGAGTGAGATTAACTCATCTTGAGTTTTAATTCATCGACGTTATAATTTTAAATTAAATCAAACACGTTCGATTTAACCTAAAATTTTAACTTGCTTCAATCGACTCCAAATCTGTTCCAGTGCGTAATGTCTGTCGCTGCGATTCCAACGCCGTCGGTTTCGTTCGATTCTGACAAGGTATGACAGAGTTATGCGATTTTAAAAATTTCATATATTTAAATATAATATATTTTACAAATTTTAAATTTTATTTTACTTGACCCAGATCTGGTCGTTGATTGCTTTGGGAAAAATCATGCCCGTGCCTTGTTTTCTTCCCACGTGTCGTCTAGGCATCATCACGAACCCATCATTGACTTCGCAAACTCCATCATCATGACACCCAAGCAACCAGAGTTCGATCGGTGAACGCCATTCGAAAGCCACCTTCACCCCATACACCACGAAGCTCGGTCATCCTTATGCATGCAGTAAACCCTATGAATGCATGACCTATTCCATCGATTTGCAGCTTCGTCGATGAACTTCAGATGATCTTGACCATTGGATCTCTAGAGCTCATTGAGCTCTACGTTTTCCTAGTTAGAAGTTTTGGCTAATAGATTGTGGATGGAAAGAAAAATGAGGGGGAAGATCATTGTATATCGGCCATTAAAACAAAGAACGGCGGCTGCGTTCTAATGGTTAGTGTTTACTGTTTCGGCCCGTGTATGTATGTGTGTATATATATATATATATATGCATTTATTGTTTAATTATTATCTCCAAATTAACATGCTTTTTTGAAGGAATTTCAAATGAGGCATGTCGCCTGGAATTTATAACGTTTTACCCCTATTCCGAACATAATGGAATGTGATCGGGGACTAATTCGATCATGTGTGGAAGATAGCGTTTTAAAATATTAAATTTTCGATATTTATTTCAATGTGTTCTATCTTATACGACCAAAGGTAACTCCAAACGCAACCAAATTTGAAATCCAATAATAATAAATTATTACGGGTCCAATGGAACTGGTTTCGTCGAATTTCAAGACTGTGTCCTGGAAGGCTATTTTAACTCATCAATCAAATCGAGCGATTTTCAAAATTATCGAAATCGTTACCATTATGAATCACGTTGAATTTATATCCATATTAGAAATCACTCTGATCTATATTAATTCAAAGTTCAATTATTCACATCATTATTATATATATATATATATTAAATTTCACTGTTAAATTAATATATAAATTTCAAACTTTAAATTTATCGACTCTTAATTCCATTCAAAGTCCAATACCATCATTCTAATCCAAATAGAATTTTATATCAACTTAGAAATCATTTCTATTCACATCTAACTCCAGATTCCCCATATTTACCCAATTTCAAATATTAAACTTATATTTTCCCAAATTAAATAAATCGCTATATTTGAAATTTGAAACCTTTTTACCAATTTAACCAAAATCTCTATATTCAGAATCAATTAATAATTCAAATTCAACATTTAAAATAAATTAAATGTTCAAAACCAAACGACCAAAATTCTGATTCGTTACGCAAACTATCTTGATTTAATCAGGCTACAAGATCACCGAATTGATTTACGGGCTACAGTCACACCCAATTGATTTACGACCACAATCATACTGTTTCCAATCACACTTTGATAGAGAGGGACTCGATACACTTCGATCTTTCGATCATCGATTACAAATGATCCTATAATTTTGAATAACACTGAGATCTTTGAGAGAGTGTGGCAAAAAATCAAACTAGAGACGATCGAGTTTGATTCATTTAGGATTTTGGTAGAATTTTGTTAAACATTTGAAATATAAAAGAATATTTGAGTGGAGAAGAAGGAGTGAAGAAATGAAGAAAAACTAACTTAAAATTCATCGAAAACAACTAGTATATATAGGTAAACAACGGTCATATCCATTCGCGAAAAGTTATGACGAATAGACTCTTCTTTTGAAAATTTAAAATTTGAATTCTACGGCTACCATGTCGACATAGGGAATAGGGATGTCGACATGCATATGTTATTTTTGAAAATTGATTTTGGTTTAAAATGATTTCTATTTTAAAACTTGTCAAAACAATTTCTAAACTTTGTAAACCATTTTGAATATAGTTTAAACTTATAAAATATTTTTAGAAAGTAATCCTAAAATATATAATCTATAATATAAAAGTAATATTAAAAACTAAATATAGACTTATTTAAAGTAAATTTTGAGATTTAAAGCTAAAATATTAAAACGGGAGATAGTTTAAAAATAAGAAATGATTTTGAAATTGCCATGATTAAATATAGTTTTTGAAATAAGGCTAAAATATTTAAACCGAGAGAGAGATGTCTTTTCTTTTACAAAGACAGTTTTGAAAAAAAAATCTAAAAATAAGTCAATTTGAAAATTTCGTGGATTCCATTCCACTAGAGAAGGTCGTGGGTTCCATACCACTATTAAAACGAGAAGGTGGATTCCATTCCATAATTAAAATTAAAATAAAGATTTTAGTGCTATTATGAAGTTTTAAAATAAATTTAGACTCTATTACTTATCTTGATATCTTGAACTCTTGATAATCTTGATACTCATGAGTCTTCAGTCTTGATTTCTACAATCTTGAATTCGTCAGTCTTGATACTCAATATTGTACAGTCTTCATTCTCAATACCTGCATATATCTATATATATATATCCCGCGTACACATATATATCCAGACAAAGTTATTTATATTTATATTTTATAATAAGTCCTAAGATTGTTGTCATCAAAACCATCATCTAAGGAACTAACAATCTCCTTCTTTTTGATGATGACAACCTATATTTATAAAGTATACTCTATCAAACTCTGATTCTACTCTGACTCCCCCTTATTCCGTCAACTCCCTCTTAATCTACTGACTAACAGCCTAACTATCCTATTTTATAATTCTCTCCCTTTGTCATCAACAAAAACGAAGTCTAAACTACATAACCTCCCTTAAACTAATGCTATGGAACTAAATGCTAACAACGAAGTATAATAAGCGAAATATAAATCTAATTTTATTACATATGATGTTACATTGCACATATATATGAAATATAAACATAAATATATACGAGTACAAAAAATATAAAAGCATTAATAAAATAACAATCTAACAAGAGTCCTTGACATGTGAATCAAATAATTAGGGTAATGAAGACAAAAGTTTCCATGTTGTTCGACCATTTTGTCAAAATAGACTTCTCCAATGCAAATAACAATATCGTCCTCGTCCATTTGCGTTTCTTCCTCTTCTTCTTCTCCTTCTTCATCCTTCTCTATAGGTTATGAATAAGAATGTTAGAGGAATCATCTTAAATCACAAATAGGGTCTACATGATTTCTATTTGAAATTTTTGCAAATTTCTTAGAATCTTTCCTTGTTTCTCTTGTTCCTTTGCCATCCTTATTTGCATGACTTGTAGTTCAGTTGGTATTTGTAGAGAATCCTTTATAAATTCCTCTATCTTCATTACTCGAGCCAATGTAGTACGTTGGAATGGACCAAAATTAGGAGAAGGGAAGGAAATGGTTGCGTTTTGGTTTGATTTAGAAGAAAGGGCCATTACTTTGTATTTTTAGAAGTTTATTACAGAGAAAATGTAGTGATAAGACAGACGAATTCGAAATATTATGGTTATATAACCGCCAAACTAATTTTAGAGGGAAATCAAAATTTCAAATTTGCCCGTTGTATGTCTACATGGGGGGTTAGGGGCATGTCGACATCCCTTTTGAAAATTTAACAATTTTGTTTTTCTCTATTTATATATATATATTACTATATCTATATTCTATATCTCAGTTATATAACAAACACCTAGGTCTCTTCTTAATTTAGCAAAGGTTGATTGATTCAAGGGTTTGGTTAGAATATCAGCTATTTGATTCTCAGTGTTGATAAATTCAAGAGAAATAATCTCTTTACTTATATTATCTCTTAGAAAATAATGTATGATATCAATATGTTTGGTTCTGGCATGAAGAGTAGGATTTTTGAATAAATTTATTGCACTTGTATTATCACAATAAATTGGTTATTTTGAAATATTTAATTCAAAATCCTTTAGGGCCTGTTGCATATAGATAACTCGAGGACAAGACGAAGCAGCAGAGATATATTCTGCTTTAGTTGTTGATAGTGAGACAGTATTTTGCTTTTTACTAAACCCGAAAACCAAAGAATATCCTAAAAAGTGACAAGTTCTACTTGTACTTTTTCGTCTGATTTACAACCAACATAGTTTGCATCATAATATGAGATTAAATAAATTGAATCATTTTTAGGGTAAAATAGGCCATAGTCTAAAGTGTATTTAACATATCTTAGGATACGTTTACCAGCTTTTAAATGGGTTTCTTTGGGTTGAGATTGGTATCTTGCATAGAGGCAAACAATATGCATGATATCAGGCCTACTCGCAGTTATATAGAGTAGTGATCCAATCATTCCCCTATATAGTTTTTGATCAACATCTTTTGACATGTCTTCTTTATTCAAGGCTTCATTGGTTGCCATAGGAGTGGGTTTTCCACTCGCAGTGGTCATACCAAACTTACTAACTAGATCCTCGCATACTTTTCTTAATTAATGAAAATATCACTACCTAATTGTTTTATTTGCAATCCTAAAAAGAAAGTAAGTTCACCCATATGACTCATCTCAAACTCTTTTGTCATTATTTTCGAAAACTCTTTGTTCATTTCACTTTTGTTGATCCATAAATGATATCATCTGAATAAATCTATACAATTTGGATATCATTTTTGTTTCTTTGAATAAAAAGAATATTATCTACTTTACCAATTTCAAATTTTGACCGTAATAGGTAAGATCATAGTCTGTCATACCAGGTTCTAGGAGCTTGTTTCAGACCGTATAAAGCTTTCTTTAATTTGTAAACATGATTTGGAAACTTTTCTTCTTCAAAAAGTGGAGGTTGTTCAACATAAACATCTTCTTTAACAAAATTGTTTAAAAAGACACTTTTGACATCCATTTGAAATAATTTAAAGTTGTTGTGGTTTGCGAAAGCAAGCATAATTCTAATGGCTTCTAATCTTGCTACGGGTGCAAAGGTTTCATCAAAATATATTCCTACTTCTTGACAATAACCTTGCGCGACTAATTGAGCTTTATTTCTAACGACTCACCTTGTTCATTCATTTTATTTTTATAAACTCATTTAGTTCCTATTATAGTTTTGTCCATAGGTCTAGGAACAAGTTCACATACATCATTTCTGGTGAATTGATTCAGCTCTTCTTGCATAGCAAGAATCCATGAATCATCAGATGATGCTTTCTTTGGATTTTTGGGTTCAATGGTTGATATAAAAGCTGCATTACTTATCTTGTTTTTCCTAGTATATTTTCTATAGGATGATCTTTTAAAAGCCAGATCCTTTTATTAGGATGAACGATTTCATAATTTGTTTCATTTGATTCATTATTTAAAGTAACAAAATCACCTTCATCATTTATTTGGACAAATCATCAAAAGATACATGTATTATTTCTTTAATAGTGTTAGTTTTTAAATTGAAAACTTTGTATGCTCTACTTCTATTAGAATACCCGATAAAGATTTCTTTGTCGGATTTAGGATCAAATTAATCCAAATATTCCTTTGTATTTGGAATAAAGCATTCACTTCCAAAAATTTAAAATAAGATACCTTTGGTTTCCTATTGAAAAGAAGTTTATATCGTGTTTTATTTGTTGGAGGTCTAATTAAAATCCTATTCAAAATGTAACAAGCTATAGCGACTACTTCAGCCCAAAAATTTCTTGGTAATTTACTATCTGAAAGCATAGTTCTTGCATTCTCTTAAATCTTCCTACTTTTATGCTCTACCACTCCGTTTTGTGTGGAGTTCTTGGAAAAGAAAAATTATAAGTTATTCCTTCTTTATTACGGAAATTCTCAAAATTTAATTTTCAAATTCTCCACCATGATCACTACAAATAGTTTTTATTTTTAAAGAAAGTTGATTTTTAAAGAAAGTTGATTTTGAATTCTTTTTGCAAATTTTTTAAATAAATCAAAAGCATCACTAATATGTTTCAGAAAAATTATCCAAGTAAATCTAGAATAATCGTCTACAATTACAAAACATATTTACATGATATATTGACTGAATTTGAGATGGACTAAACAGATCTAAATGAAGTAACTCAAGATGTTTGGAAGTTGAAATCATATCTTTCAATTTGAATGAACTCTTCCTAAGTTTTCCTAATTGACAAGCATCACATATACTATCTACTTTAAAATCCATTTTAGAAAGACCTCTTACTAGAACAAGTTTTGAAAGTCTAGATATGAGGTTGAAATTCAAATTCCCAAATCTTTTATGCCAAATCCAAGGGTCACTTGTATTAGCCTAAAGACATAGGTTATCTTTTCATACCGAGAATATAAATATTTTTCTTCCTAATTCCTTAAAAGATAATATTTGATTTATTATCATCGATGTGACACTTAGCCTTTTCAAATTTAATTTTGTGGCCCTTGTCACATAGTTGACTTATGCTAAGTAAGTTGTGTTTTAGATTCCAAACTAACAGAACATCAGAAATAGTAGGAGTTTTAGAGTTACCGACATTTCCGATGCCAATCACATATCCTTTTGAATTGTCTCTAAAGTTGACCATTCCTCCATCTTCATAAATTATGTCATTCAGTATCTCTAGATTACCAGTCATGTGTCTAGAACATCCACAATCAAGTATCCATTTTTTTTCTTGAGTTGCACCATTTGTCCATTGAGTGTTGATTTTTCAAAAGCCAATAACACATCGTTCCCGCACAAAACATCAATTCGGTAAATAACTTAATTTTCTATAATAATAATATGTAGACCTTTGAGACAATGGTGATTTGGATAGTTTTGAACTAATGTTAACAGAATCTCCAAAATTTGCCAATTTAAACTTTTTCAAAATTCAGATTATGATAACTCTGAAAAGCAATGCTTTGATACCAAATGTAGAAAATGCAGACTGTGGATATTAAGGCAGAATTAACACTAGAGAGGGGTTAATAGTGTTTAATTAATTTTATAAATCGTTTTGAAATCTTTTCAAATTAAGCCCAAACAGATGCAATTCACAAACACAGATACAATCACAGAACCATACATAGATGCAAATAGTAAATAAATGCAGTAAAGGAAAGAACACACTCGGATTTATACTTGTTTGGAATTACCCTACATCCAGTCTCACACAATTTCTTGTGTATATTTATTTTCAAACATAATATCGATATTACAAACTCGATTTCAAGGCCACAAGATACACCCTTCTGACTCCGAGTCCAGGGAAAATTATCTTGATTTAACCAGGCTACAAAATCACTCAATTGATTTATAGGCTAAATCACACCCATTTGATTTATGGGCTACAATCACACCATTTCCAATCACACTTTGATAGAGAGAGACTCAATACACTTCAATCTTTCATCTTTGATTACAAATGATCTTATAACTCTGAATAGCATTGAGATCTTTGAGAGAGAGTGGTAGAGAATCAAACTAGAGAAGATCGAGTTTGATTCACTTAGGATTTTGGCAGAATTTTGTTAAAGCATTTGAAATATAAGAGAATATATGAGTGGAGATGAAGGAGTGAAGAAATGAAGAAATGAAGAAAAACTAACTTAAAATTCATTGAAAACAACTGGTATATATATATGAGAACAACGATCATGTCCATTCACGAAAAGTTATGACAAACTTACACTTCTTTTAAAATTTTGAAATTTAAAATTTATGGCTACTATGCCGACATAGGGGGTATAGGGATGTCGACATGCCTATGTTATTTTTGAAAGTTGATTTTGCTTTAAAATGTTTTCTATTTTAAAACTTGTCAAAACAATTTCTAAACTTTGTAAACCATTTTGAATATAGTTTAATCTTACAAAAGATTTTTAGAAAGTAATCTTAAAATATACAATCTATAATATAAAAGTAATATTGAAAACTAAGTATAGACTTCTTTAAAATATACTTTGAGATTTAAAGCTAAAATATTAAAACTAGGAGATAGTTTAAAGATAAGAAATGATTTTGAAATTAATATGATTAAAAATAGTTTTTGAATTAGGGCTAAAATATTTAAACCGAGAGAGAGATTTATTTTCTTTTAAAAAGATAGTTTTGAAGAAATCTAATAATAAGTCATTTTGAAAATTTCATGGATTCTATCCCACTAGAGAAGGTCGTGGGTTCCATACCACCATTAAAGCGAGAAGTTGGGTTCCATTCCACAATTAAAAACAAAATAAAGATTTTAGTGCTATCATGAAGTTTTAACATAAATTTAGACTCTATTACTTATCTAGTTATCTTGAACTCTTGATAATCTTGATAGTCATGGGTCTACAGTATTGATTTCTACAATCTTGAATTTGTCATTCTTGAATCTCTATACTATACATTCTTCATTCTCAGTACCTACGCATATATATCCTATATATACATATATATCTAGACAAAGATATTAGTATTTATATTTTATAACAAGTCCTAAGGTTTTTGTCATCAAAACCATCATCTCAGGAACTAACAGACCTATCCAATGACATACAAATAGAAGGAAAAGTAGATTTATATGAAGATCAAGAAATGCAGAAACTAAGAGCTCAGATACAACATGTGATTGTCACAGACAAAGAATATGGTTAGAAATCAGAACCTGACACGGTCAAATATATTAAAGATCGTTTAGCCACATGAAATTTTGGTTCAATGTTCACAGTTTATATTACATGGCTGAAAGTATCAAATATGGATGATAATTGCTAGATGTTGGATATGTAATCTTATTTCTAAATATTGAATGTTTTAGAAACACTTTTGTATGATTGTTAACAACTTTTATCACAGTATAATGTAAAGTACTCAATGTCTGAACTGTAATGTCTTATATAGAAAAAATGGTTGCAAAAATGTACAAATTTGATGTTTAACTCAAATACATTATGTATTTACTGCTGCATACTTTTAACGTGATATAACGTATAGTATTTTATCCATGAATACATTATTCAAATGAAATTTTGTTATTCTCATACAATTTAATATTGTACAATCTCTAAACTAAAATCAATTATTTGGCAAATATTTGCCTGATAGGAGGGCAAATATTTTCCTGGTAAATATATGCAATGTTAATACTTGCCAAGAAATAATTACACAAGCAATACATGCACAACTTAATCAAATGTTAACCAACAATTACACAAGCAATACATGCAATCAACTACACAAGCGGTACATTTTTTATATGATTGGTTATGGGCTAGGTTACGTGCTTAGTCATATGATCGGTTATAGGCCCGATCATTAACATAGTCATGGACTCAGTAATGAGTTTGGTAATGCACTCGATTATGGTTTGGTTATGCTTTGCTCAAATATAGAACTGGTTATATGCTCAGTCATACGCTTTGTCATGGACTCGATCATGGGTTTGGTCAAGAACTCGTTCATAGGCTCGACCGTGGTCTCGTTAAAGGGCTCGGTCATAGGCTCGGTCAAGGGCTCGGTCATGGGATCGATCATGGGCTCGATCATGCAATCAATCATGAACTCGGTTATGGTCTCGGTCATGGGCTTGGTCATAGGCGGCCAATGCGGTCAGTTGTGCGCTCGGTCATGGGTTCGGTCATGCGCTTGGTCACGAGCTCGATTGTGCGCTCGGTTACTGGTACATAATGAAGATACATAGTTTAACTAAGGATATAATGGAATACAAAAACTAGTCGAATGCCAATGCTAATCTAGTAAATATTGATTCAAAAGCCAATCATATATCAAACCTAATCAGTGCATACGGATGCATAAGCCAACCGAATACCAAACCTAATCGGGTACGTATCAAAATCAATCTATGCTAAAGATATATTGTTTAACCAAGCAAACCATGGAAAAAATACCAATTGAATGTCAAACCTAACCGGATACATGTGGATGCAAAAACCAATCTAATGGAAAACCTAATCTGATACAGATAAAAACGATCTATACCTAATATATATTGTTTAACCAAGCAAACTATGGAATGTAATAGCCAACCGAATGCCGAACCTAATCAAATACGTGTGGATGCAAAAGCTAACCAAATGCCAAACATATTCG
Organism: Allium cepa; assembly: GCA_030765085.1. Classification (NCBI taxonomy): domain Eukaryota; kingdom Viridiplantae; phylum Streptophyta; class Magnoliopsida; order Asparagales; family Amaryllidaceae; genus Allium; species Allium cepa. The sequence goes on from CM060941.1 coordinate 519,884,939, forward strand.
AGTATGTATGGATGCAAAAGCCAACCGAATGCCAAACCTAATCGGGTATATATAAAAACAATCTAACCTAAGATATATTGTTTAATTGAGCAAATCATGGAAAGCAAACACCAACCAAATGCAAAACCTAATCGGGTACGCAAGAAATGTAAAATCCAACTGAATGACAAACCTAATCGGGTATGCATGGATGCAAAAACCAACCGAATGCCAAATCTAATCAGGTACTCATGAAAACGATCTATGCCCAAAATATATTGTTCAACCGAGCAAACAATGGAATGTAATAACCAATCAAATGCCAAACCTAATCTGGTACGTATAGATGCAAAAGCGAACCAAATACCTAACCTAATTGAGTGCGTACGGATGCAAAAGTCAATTGAATATCAAACCTAATCGGGTACATATGAAAAAAAATATACCCAAGATATATTGTTTAACCGAGCAAACCATGGAATGTAATAGCTCACAGAATGTTAAACCTAATCGGGTACATATGGATGCAAAAGCCAATCGAATGCTAAATTTAATCGGGTACATATGAAAACGATTGGTACCCAAGATATATTGTTTAACCGAGCAAACCATGGAAAGCAAATACCAACTGAATGCAAAGCTTAATCGAGTACATGTGGATGTGAAAGCCAACTGAATGTCAAGCCTAATCGGGTATGTATGGATGCAAGAGCCAACTAAATACCAAAACTAATTGAGTACATTTAAAAACAATCTATACTATAGAATATTGTTTAACAGAGCAAACCATGAAATGTAATAGCTAACCGAATGCCGAACGTAATCAAGTACGTACGGATGCAAAAGCCAACCGAATACCAAAATTAATCTGATACGTATGGAATGCAAAAGGCAACTGAATGCCAAATCTAGTCGGGTAAAAATGAAAATGGTTTATAGCCAAGATATATTGTTTAATCGAGCAAACCATGGAATGAAAAAATGAATCGAATGTCACACATAATCGGGTATGTATGGATGCAAAAGACAACCGAATGCCAAACCTAGTTGGGTACATATGCAAACGATCTATACCCAAGATATATTGTTACACTGAGCAAACCATGGAAAGCAAATACCAACCGAATGCAAAACCAAATCAAGTACATTTGGAATGCAAAAGCCAACTGAATGCCAAACCTAATTGGGTGCGTATGGATGTAAAAACCAATCGAATGCCAAAGCTAATTGGGAACATATAAAAAACAATCTATACCCTAGATATATTGTTTAACAGAGCAAACCATGGAATGTAATGGCTAACCGAATGCCAAAGTTAATCAGATACATATGGATGCAAAAGCCAAAAGAATGCCAAGCCTAATCAGGTACATATGGAATGCAAAAGCCAACCGAATGCCAAACCTAATCAGGTAAACATGAAATCAATCTATAGCCAAGATATATTGTTTAACCAAGAAAACCATGGAATCCAAAAACAAATCGAATGCCAAACCTAATTGGGTATGTATGGATGCAAAAGCCAACTGAATGCCAAACCTAATCGGGTACATATGAAAATTATCTATACCCAAGATATATTGTTTAACCAAGAAAACCATGGAAAGCAAATACCAACCAAATGCAAAACCTAATCGGGTACATTTGAAATGCAAAAGCCAACCGAATGCCAAACCTAATCAGATACGTATGGATGTAAAAGCTAACCGAATGCCAAATCTAATATGGTACTCATGAAAACAATATATACCTAAGATATATTGTTTAACCGAGCAAACCATGGAGCGCAATAACTAACCAAATACCAAACCTAATCGGGTACATATGGATGCAGAAACTAGCCAAATGCCAAACCTAATTGGATACGTATGGATGTAAAAGCCTACCAAATGCTAAACCTAATAAGGTACATATGGAAAATGATCTACACCCAAGATGTATTATTTAACTGTGCAAACCATGGAAAGAAAATACCAATTGAATGCCAAATCCAATCGGGTATGTATGGAATGCGAAAGAAAACCAGATATTTGTTAAGAAAATAGTTAAATGGAAAAAAATATCTAGCAAATATAGGACATAAAAATTTTTCCTGATAAATATTTGCCAACTAATACATGTTCAATGATCCGAAATTTCACCACTTTGATTTGCGAATATTTAATTAATTTTATATATTCAAATAGTGGTTTTTAGAACTAAAATAAATCTCTTTTAAATAATAACTGGTGATGGCGAAATATTTTTCAAAATTAGTTTATAAAAATATTTAGTTCGAGGAAAAATCGAAAATGTGACCGGAAATCGTTTTTCGAATTTTTGACTTTTCATCGATTAAAAGTTATCTATAACATTGCATATACTATTGTATACTTATATATACATATATACACACAAATAAGTTATTATATATACTATGGTATATACATATGTTTATATATTATAGTATTTAAAGACAAGATGTGGCCAAATTTAAAAATATAATTAAATATCGTAAAAGATGTTAAGAAACATGAAATGGCACCTTAAGGAAACACTAAGTACAAAGCATATAAATGCATGTTGGCTCAAAAAGAGAGGGGGACATGGATTTTCATGAGTAATGAGAGGGGGGACAAGGTTGATTAGGCGGCAAACATGTAGTGAAGGGTAGGTACTTAAGGGTGTTTAGATGATTTTCTAATTTCAATTTATATAAAACCTTCTAAATTTAATTCCTTTCATTTTCCCCATTCATTTCTCATTCTTTTGCAAACTTCATTTTATTTCCAAGCTTTTCTAAAAGTTCTTTAATGGCTTTCAAAAAAATTCTACTGTTTTGGAAATCTTAGTTTTATTCACTTAATTTCTAAAACAGCATGTAAAGCCTCTTCCCTCCACTTCAACAACTCCGCTTTTTCCAAAACAAAACCATGTAACCTCCCTATAACTTGGCTGAACTATACCACTCGTCTGCTGAGTCATCTTGTCCTCTCCAAGCATTCAAATTTCCATTTTTTCTCAAGAAAAGTAAAGTTCAAGGTTCAGTTCAAAAGTTAGTGAAATATTAGAGTGTTTTGGTTAGCTTAAGTGAGAAAAGCTATTATTTTGACTTAAAGTTTTGAATTTTTAATATTGATGAAAATAATAGCCTGTACTGATTGCAAAAATATTTTGCTTTTATGGATACACGATGTATATGTATATGTATGCTTAAATGAGATGACATATAATTTGAAAATGGAAGTTAATACGTCAAGTTAGTTTACAAGTTATAATCTTTGCTTGGTTATGTTAATGATGACTTGTATATATGTTGAGATGATGTTGTGTTATGCTATGTGTTGTATGCTAAGAAAGTAGCAACTTTACTAGTTTAAGCGACATATAATCTCTTATGTAAAAAATAAGATCTTTGGATTTAGATTTTAAAATATTTTAAATTTAAAACTGGTTTAGTTTTCCAAGAGAATACCTTTATGTTTTATAAAGTAGTAAAGCTATTTTCCAAGAATTAAAGTTTAAATAAAGACATAGAAAACGAAATTTTAAGTTCTGAAAATTACGGGCCATATAGCGATAGTCATTTAGGTATCTTTTTGGAAATAAAAAAGTGTTTTCACTTTGGTATCTTTTTGGAAATTGTTTTAAACCATATTTTATGTAATAAAAAGTATTTATTTACTTAATTAATTAATTAATTAATCTAGGTAATTAGTACTTAATCATTAGTTAACAAAGGTAATTAGTACTTAAGTGTTAATTAAGTAAGCTAATTATAATTAGTACATTAATTTAAGATTAATTATAATTAAATAATTTATTTAAGGATTAATTATTTTTAAATCAATAATTAAAGGTTAATTATTATTTAAGAAAGATTATAAAGATTTAATCAATTACCAATTAAGTTAAGATTTAATTAAGACTTAGTTAAGATTTAATGGAGGTTTAATTTATTATTTTTTAAGGATTAAGTATAATTAAATTATTAAATGAAGGTTTAAGTTATTATTTAACTCTTAATTAATGATTAATTACAGTCTGATTATTTAATTATTTATTTAAAACTATATTGCTATTTAATTATTAACTAAAGGTTTAGGTTTTGTTTAATAAAGAATTTAAATGTTATTTAATTATTAGATAAAAAATTTAAAATTTTAAACCGCTTTATTTCTATAGGTCGGCTTGTTTTAAAGAAATTCTCTTTCAAAGGATGTTTTATTTAAATCCAAGGAATTTCTTTATCGATTACCTTTAAATAAACTCATATGAATATGAAATTCAATGACATATATTTAGCATAATAAAAGACCATTCTGCTAATTAAGTTAAATTTGGACATTTGTTTGGTATAATAAATCACAATTCTGTCATAATCACCAAGTAGATTATGTTAATATCTATTTAAGTAGAATATAAACCCAATTTTGCTATTTTGCCAACTTGGATATTTACCTATATGTTGATTGGTTGTTATTGGTTGGCACCTTTTACATATTTGATTTCTATGTACATACTCATGTTATAACTTGGGAAGTTAAACTCAATTAAATGAGAATCATCGTGGTCACTAAGTCTCTTTCTATTTTGTGAAGTCAAATATTTCATTTCATTTATTATAAAAATGTTTTAAAATATGTTACCATTTTAATAAGATATATAAAGGATAATTAAGCAATTATTTTTTCAAAGGTGTTTGAAGTAATTCAATACCTTTTAAATGGTTGCTTAAAATCATTATTTTTTTTAATGTGATTTAAACATAACTAAATGAAGAATGTTTAAATAATAACATGTTTATTTAAAGGTGTTTTAAATAATTGATTTTATTAAAGGAACTTTATTGATTAAAGTTTATTAAAGAAGTTTTGTTTTTAATAAGGAAAGTCTTATAAAAGGAGTTTTATAAATTGAAAAGAGATTTAAAAATTTGGGAAAAAGTTTTATAAATGATTTTGAATATTTATAAAAGGGTTTTATAAATGGTATTGGATATTTATAAAAGAGTTTTATAAATAAACTTGGAGATTTATAAAGGGTTTCATAAATGGATTTGGGATTTTAGTAAAGGAGATTTTCATAAATGAAAGAAATTTATCAAAGAGATTTATAGAAGAACTTTATAAAAGAAAATTGAGATTTGGATTTACCTTAACTGACCTTCTTAATTATGGTGGTATGTGATAATGACTGTGCTATAGGATCGTGTAATATGGACATATCTATAAATTACTTGTGCGGAATATAGACTAAGCAAGTAAATAAATAAGGCAGTAAAGTAAATGAAACCAGAGATTTTTATGCTGGTTTGAACTCCTGTTCTACGTCCAGTCCCAGACTCCTTCTGGAATTAAACTAGCAACCCTCACTTAACTCGGAGGAATAGGTTTACACTGCCTGAGCAACCGAGCAGGACTTATGCCGCTTAAGCAACCGAATATGACTTCTACCGCCTGAGCAACTGAACATGACTTCTTTACAAATAAACAAAAGTATCTGACTGTAATATGCTCCTTGAATAGCATTGATAAGTCAATACAGTACAATCTTCTTATAATCTTCTCCTTTATGATATATAGTGTAATGTGCTTGAAGAATGTGGAAGATAGAGTGATCAACGATAAGAGATTATATGTATTTTGAGTGCAAATGGTAAACAGAGAATTAGAGTTAAAAAACAAGAAAACTAATAATCAATTGTTGTAAAATGTTTGTTCGATTCTAGACTCTATTTATAAAGTTTTAAGAGTTGTAATCTTTGAGAATAAGAACGATGAAAAGGAATGGATGCAACCCTTAAATTAGAAGATGATTCTCTTTATTGAAGAGAAGCATCCCTTCAAAAAAATAGCCGTTATCGATAACCAGCCATTTGAATTTTTCAATTCAGCCTTTTGATTTGTTTTAAATTCGATACAGCAAGTAAATAGGACATTTTTGGTCTTATTCAGCCATCTGAATATCACCCTTCAGCCGGCTGAGACTGCATAGTAATTTATGTTTTGTCTCAGCATTCAGATGGTCGAATGGTGACATTCACTCGGTTGATTATAGCCTGTTTTGTGCGTTTGCATGGTTTGTGTATGTGTCTATGTGTATATACCATATAAGAGAGATTTTAACATATTTCTAATAATATACAGACTCTAAACAACATATATATGAATCATACTCCATATCGTTGAGTCCGGTAGTTCTTTGTCGTAGATTCACGAATCTTCATGTCGGTTGAATTTCTTGTCATTAATCAAAACATAAGATCCAACATTCTTCCCCATTTTGAGGATGACAGCTCCATTTGTGATATGAATGAATCTCGATATATTGCTCCATAGTTCTACATCTCCTCCTGAATATATGCTATCTTTATCTTTCAGTTTCTCCCCTGAATCTGTGCTTGCATCGTTTATTCCTGCAAATAGTGTTAGAGCAATAACTTACTCCCCCTTTATCATTAAAAAAAGGAGAGTTTATATGAGGACATAATTCTTTTAAATATATGGAACATCCTTTTAAAATTACAAAATCTATCATTTTCCTTTTGTTTCTCCAAGTACCTGCAATAAATAATAATCATTTTTGGTACCCACTTATTATTTTAAGGTCTAGGGGATTGGGTTTTGGAAAACCATACCCATTTGGGTGTGGTTGAACCTTTATAAATATAGTTTTCATTATTAACTACTATATCAAAATAACCATCAATGTATTTTTCTCTATTTTTCCAATTAACAACAACCCAAATAATTAGGTAATTTTTATTCATATTTCTTGGTCAATGATTTTGTACTTCTAGAGATATTATAAACATTATTGTTCATAGCAGTATTTGAATTTCTATAAAAAATGGATTCAGACTTTGCTCGAAATCTAGTACTAGCACTAACATTTTTACCATACATGAAAGCGTATCTAGTGCTATTTCTACGATCCGTTTTATTATATCCTAAACCACTTCTATCATGCAAAGGTCTAGAACTAGATAAAATCATGTTTAAATCGTTTTGACCTTTATTAAATTTTGTGACTTCAGTGTTAAGTTTATCAAATTTATCTTTAAAGTCATAATTATTATTTAAAAAGAAATATTACTATTTTTCAAAATATTAATTTGCTTGTTTAATTCAGAATTCTCCTTTTTTAATGAATAGTTCTCATTTTCAAGAAGAAAAATTCGAGACTCTGAATTACCTAAAGATGATTGTAATAAATTATTTAGCCGTTTCAAATCCATAATTTCTTTTGAAAAAATTCTTTTTCAAACAAAGTATTTTGTTTCATTTAGGAAATCTTTAAGAGCCTCAAAATTATTTTTCAAAACACCATGTTGATTTTCTACATCTAATTTCTCATTTTTCAATTTCTCTTTTTCAATTTTGATTGATTTCATCCTTTCTAAAATAAGAAAATTATGCTTTGAGATATTATCGCACATACTAACTAATTCATTATAACCATTTTCTGAAATTTGTAAATCAGAAAGTACCATTTTGTGGTCCTCATTGTTGGCTTAGACAGGGATTTTGCTTGTTGTATTTCGATTGGACCTTTTTCTGGCCATTATTCTACGATATTGTGACAATCGATAGAATTCCAGGCTCCAGTACCAAATGAAAGTGACTGTGCTATAGGATCGTGTAATATGGACGTATATATAAATTACTTATGCATAATATAAACTAAGTAAGTAAATAAATAAAGCAGTAAAGTAAATGACACCAGCGATTTTTATACTGGTTCGAACTCTTGTTCTACGTCCAGTCCCACATTCTTTCTAGAACTAAACTAGCAATCCTCACTTAATTTGGAGGAATAGGTTTACATCGCTTGAGCAACCGAACAGGACTTCTACCGTCTAAGCAACCGAATATGACTTCTACCGCCTGATCAACCAAACATGACTTCTTTACATATAAACAAAAGTATCTGACTGTAATATGCTCTTTAAATAGCACTGATAAGTCAATAAAGTACAATCTTCTTATAAATAGTGTAATTTGGTTGAACAATATGGAAGATAGAGTGACAACGATAAGAGATTATAACGACCAAGAATTTGACCACTTTGAAATATACTATTTAATGTGATTTTAAATGTAAAATAAGTAAGGTTATATGATTAAAACAATATTTGATAGGATTTGGAAAGAGAAGTATACATAAAAATAGTAACGTTTGCCTACGTCGACAAAAGTGACAAAATGCTGGTTTTAGAAAAGTAAGTTTTAATGGCTAAATAAATTATTTTAATTTATTTATAAGTGTTTATATTTTCAAATAATATTATACAAATTTATTTTCAAATTTGGTTTACATAAATAAATAGTTTAACTAAAATGTCAAAATATGACCGTAAAGCATTTTATCGAAAATAATGTTTTATCGATTAAAATTTGTCGCAACATCGTCGCACCATTATTTTCTTATATATGAACATATATTCAAATAGTATAAGTATTAATTAATTCACTAATCAATTTTACTTTTACTAAACATGGATAGAAAATTCTAGAATATAATTAAGAAAAAGTAAGCATAAAAAGAAAAACATGTCATTTCAAAGCAAAAAATAAACATCAATTCAAACCAAACATAATTGTTATATTACTTACTTACTTATTAAATGAAAATAACATAAAGTAATGATTTGAAATGTGATGTTACATGTTTAAAAAATAAGGTTGCTTAAAAAGTAAGTAAAGGATATTTTGGTCTTTTTACAAAATATTATTTTAATCCAAAACTTTTTCTATAAATAAGCGTCCACTTTCTCACCTTTTTACACTTCTTCTTCTTCCATTTCCTTACTAACCTTTTCAAAACCATATCAAACAAAGTCAAAACACCACCAAACTTTACCAAAGACCTTAAAATATCACCAAAACATGGTTTAGCATCTAAGAAGTGAAGAAATGATGGAGAAAGAGAAGGATCAAGAGGAGGCCAAACCTATGGAGGAGGAGGAGAAAGTTCAAGGAGCTTCAGAGTGAGAAAAAAGAAGGAAGCGCCGTCGAAATCAAAAGGAAAGTCTACAAAAAAAGATTGGTGGAGTGGAACTAATCGTGAGCACTCATATTTTAAGTGAGTAATTCTTAAAAGTATTTCAAGTTAATTATATGAAAAGTTTGTTATATGTTGGATGATTTAATGGATGATAACTTGGTTGCTATTATGATCGATTATATGTTTGTGATATGGATGATAACTTGGTTTGATAAATGATAAGAGAAATGATTAGTAAGCATAGTTAATTAAATGAGAATTAAATCCATATAAATATGTGTATGGAAATTATTTATCCTCTTTATGATCTCAAAATATCTAAAAAGATTAAAAATGATATTATAATATTATAATATGAAATGAAATTAAAAGTGAGTTTGAAATAATGAAAATATTGTTTTGAATAAGTTAAAATAGTTTAAATATGTTTAAAACAAATTTGAAGTGTTCCGGACAAGTTCCAAAGCAATTCATAAAATTGGTCAACATCGAGCTCATCGCGTAGCGGTAGTTCATAAATTTCGACTCGTAACTTCAAATTAACGTAGAGAATGATTTATTACTCGGATTTCTTTGAAATAAAATTTATTTGGTCCATAATGATAATAGTTCTTCAACGAAGAAAGGAAAATCAAGATTTCATCAAGTAGATTTTGAAATATGTCCAAAATTATTTTCTAAAAACATCGCGGTTTTGCAGTTGAAATCCAAAAAGGGATTTCATTATAAATAATATTTTTAAATCTTTTGAATTATGAAATAAATTAAAAAATATTTTAAAGGAGATTTAAGTTTAAAAGGTTGATTTCTAAATGATATAAAAGTCGTTTTGAAGAATATAGCTTTTAAAACACTATTTGCAACACTTTTCACAACGCTTTTCGCAGCAGTTTTAAATAACTTTTGAAATGTAGTTTTAAACTTAACAATTCTTCCTTAAATCTTTTATGAATGATTTTTAAATAATAATTAAGTAATTTAAAGATGATTTGAAATTTTTAATAAGAGTTTGAATAAATGAATAAGAGGAACTGTTTATACCACTTAAACAAAAAAAGTGAAGAACATTGAATGTAATAACAAACCGAGTATGCGGAAATGAATAGTATATTTATCCTGGCTATGAGATCTTGGAAGATAAAATAAGGTGTTTAAATAAGTTTAGGGATGGAGCAAGCAGTGCCCTGAACTTACCTGGCCTATGTTTTCTCTTTTTAGATGAGGGGTGGAATGGATCGAAAGGAAAGCCGAGATGCCCTAGAAGATCATATTTAAGTTTTACAAAATAAATGAAACAAATTCTTAGAATGTTAATTAAGCACTTAACATCTTTTATCGATGATTGGCACGAAGGAACCGGGATCAGATTTGGGCGATTCCTATCCAAAAAATTGGGATCGAATTTGGGTATTCCTATTCAAAAACCCCTTCAAACTAATTTTAAAAATACAATATGTTGAAGACAATGACCATTGATAAAAAAGATCTTCATGATATAGGATTACTTTCCATTAGTCCCTGGAGATTTGCCATATCTAGGGTAGCAGTACAATGCTATGAAAATCTTCGATTTGCAAGAATATGATTTGAAGTAAAGAAAGAAATCTTTGATTTAGATTTAATGAATGATTTGGAAAAGTTTTCCTAAGTAAAAGGGAAAATTATTTGGAATTATTCCGAGATTTAAGAAAGGTTTACATAAACCAAATGATTGGCTAAATGAAGCTAAATGATTCCATGTACATTTGAAAAGAAAATGGAATAACTTGAAAAGAGTACATCTAAGAAATATATTTGATTTAAAAAAAGATGAAGTGATTGATATCCATATATGAACTTAACATCGTTTTTTAGCGATAATTGGCTTCGAAGGAATCGGAGTCAGATTTAGGTGATTCCTATCTGAAAACCACTTCGAACCAATGTATACGTTGAAAGTGAAGACATGTTGAAGATGATATTATTAAAGCTCGTGGATTTTCATGGCGTGAGGAATGCTTGTTGACATGCTCTGGGTTGCTCATATTATAGAGTTATTTATAGCAGCGGTCTACTCGTTATGGAGGTTTTTTCAGATTGCAAGGGATTCTCGCCTAGTAATGGCCGAGGAAAGTGGCGTCGGTTTCGTTCAGTTCTAGTACAAACTTTTATGGACGAATGTCTGACATTACATTTCTGAGACACTACGTTTGAATTTTACAAATGTACACCTCCTTGGTGGCATAGAAGACAACTTCTCTTGGCTTAACATCCTTCTCTGAGACATACGAGCTCAGAGGTTGTATGCTTGTGGGAGTCAAATAGTGATCAAAGAAATGGCAGTGTGGCATTCAAAGTGGAACCTGTTATGATTAAAGCGTGGGTTTGTGGAAAAAAAAGCGTAGCTTTGAAGAAATTGAGCATAGCCTTACCGACCTCACATCTCGAAAGATGATATGGGATACTATGTGGTTTGACAGACGCAAATTCGGAATAAATGAATATGTATGATAGTGTCCAATATGTTGGGCCTTTGGGGGATATGTCCCTCGAGGCATTTATTGCTCCATTTGAATAAAGTGGTTAGCTTGAGAAAAGCAGGGAACTACCGGTTACCAGTAGTTGTGTGGCAAGTATAGTACTAAATGACTAGTTTGAGAAAAACGATCAAGGCACCATGTGAACTATGTTTATTATGCGTGGACCGGAGAAAAGGCCACTAGTTTCCTATCATGTTGGAAATCCAATCCCAATACGAGATTTACGATTTTGATAGTATTCTCAAAATAGCTGTAATGACTTGCAAACATTTCAGCTACCCTTTTTGGTAACATATATTCCGTTCGGTATATTCCGTTGACCTAGTCCGGATATATTACCTTAGACTTAGTCCAGATATTGATACTTTATTTGAATAAGTTTATTTGCAAATATTTTCAAAGGAATGTCATTAGAAATAATATCAAACATTTTGATATATAAAAGTGTTTTAGTTATCATAAGGTAAAAACCCGTCCGTGTTTATGCGTGGGTGTGGTCTCATGAGATACTCTTTCTTTTAAAAGGCTTTTGTTTGAAGGCTGATATATAACACTGTCACTTATTATTGAATATCTCACACTAGTTTATCAAGCCTGATCCGGGTATTTTTATTACTCGGGTCAGATTCGAGTAGTTTCAGGCTTAGTTGAAGATGGTTGGAATTTCCAAAGGAGTGTTGGAGATCTTCGTCATCATATGGATATACTCTATTATCCGCTACATGTTATCCCGCCTTTTGGCAAGGCCGAGATATCAAGGAATTGGCTGAAAGATCAAAGACCACTCATCCCGAATGCCGATTAAGCACAGATTCACTATGGATATCGATAAACTTTGTTTGAGTCCAGATCAAGCTATAATTGATGTGACATGATAAGCAAAGCTAAGAAAGCCAACTTTATGAATTTCAAGTCAATCGGAGTTTGTATGCTCAAGATATAATCGTTACAAACCAAGGAAATTAGCACAACCACGTACATCACTTCGCAACCATCTATTCACATCGATCTCGTTCCTGTCCATCGGCGAGCATCTGTTCGTATCCATCAGGATGCAATACTTTGTATCTATCGAGTGAATATGCTTGTTCGTATCGATCTATTCAACTCCACCATCGAACAAGCTCCACTTCATACGGCAGTTGTCCAGTTCGTATCCATTGAGGATGATCTACTTTGTATCCATCCTAGAAGAACCTTGTTCGAATCCATTAAGACTCATTTGTTCGTATCCATCAGGTGACCTTGGTTCGTATCCATCAAGTAAACATTACTTCGTATCCATCATGAAACCACTGTTCGTATCCATTAAGGCCAAGTAGATCCACCACCTATTCGTATCCACCACATTGCCATTTGTTCGTATCCATCAACTTGGAGCAACTTTGATCGATACGAACAAGGCCACACAATATATACTAGCCGAGCAACTTGGATCGATACGAACAGAGCCACTTTTATCGACATAAACTAAGCCACCTCCATTGATACGAACGAGGCAATGGTCTTTGATATGAACGAGACGAAAACCTTAAAATGACTCAGTCAACTCGGCATCGAAGATGGAGCGATCCAAAATTCAAACGCCATGTCAACTCACAGACGCATGACCGATATCGAGTCGAAGTGATCGATACGAACCGTATCGATACGAAAGGAACCGAAACTAAAAACCTCTAATTTGCATCGATCATTACTCGCAATCCACGAGTCCAAATTCTATGAAATTTTCACAGGAGCTTACGTACAACCTAAAGAATGTTCTTGTCAAATTCCGGCTCGATTGGATCAAATCTTGATTGATACGAAATTCGTTTGTATCGATCACAGATCGAGTCCAAATCTCCTGGGATCGATCATGTGGGCCCACCCATGTGCCAGAAGAAGTCTCCCGAGATCTGAGCTAGATATCTGCATCCTACGCCTATAAATAGCACACCAGAGCCTACAGAAAAAGATCTTTTGGCTCTTTGATGTCCGGACTCTGCAGAAATCATTCTCATACTCCAAGGCTGCCGTTGTACTTGAGTTTTACCAATGTAATCCGTTGTAATCAGTTGTAATCAGAAAGTAAATATCAATAAAGCCATCAATTTCATAGAAGACGTAGGCCATACGTCGAACTACTCTAAATCATTATGCGTGTTTTCATTATTTGTTTTTGAAGTGGTTGTTAGACAATCCTCTTTATACATTTCTATTCTTCATTTTTATCTCTTCAAATACTTCCAAAGAGTGTCATGCCCAATTCTGGGGCAAACATTTTGGTGCTTCCACTGAGAAAATACAGTTTTTCTCCTGCTCTTTGGATCTGCTATCGATACCGGATTGCACAAATTCAAGAAGAAGATCTTGATCTCAAGTTCAGAATCCTTCCAACTTATTCAGATTTGCATCAAATCTAGGAAAGGACTTCGTCATCCGTCATGGTTAGCACATGGACCACCTCTATAGCTGTAGATCAAGAAGCACAGGACAAACAAAATCCCATACAGTTGCCTCCATCCTACCAGAATGTCGTTGGACCGTCAGATCCGTCAAGCCCTGTCACCCGACAAGAGTTTTTAAGTACTTATGCAAGAGCTGACTCAGAGTCGTCAGCAACTTATTGAACAACTACGTGCCAACGCAGAATTAACTAATCAGCTAAACTGCCAAAGGCATTGGAGATCCAGGAGGGATCAAGCCTCCTACTCATCCATCGAAAGTTCAGCTTCATCTGACTATCATCACAGATCTACATGCCTACGACTGGACGTAAGCTACACCCAAGCCACCAGACATCAACCTACTCTGAACTTTGAACAAATAAGAGTTGGCCCATCGACCAACTACTAGGCAGGACCCTGCTCCTGGGGAGGTAGTACCACAGACATTCATGCTACTGCTGGCACTGTTGAACTAGGGGTTGATGCCCGGTATCAACCAAATCTGAGCCAGCATCAGGAGGATGTACTCCCGAACCCTACGTCCTTGAAGACCTGGAACCAAGGAGGCGAGACATGGACCGTCGACAGAGTCCGATCCAGCCTCGCATTAAGGAACCCGATCACACCTTGGCTTAACGTGCATGGAATGTCCAGATGCCAGATATACCAACTATGATTCGTCAAATGATCCGTGAGAGTCGGGGTCTCACTATTGATGATTGGGGAATCCCCCAGAGTCATACCCCTTTTCACAAATGACATACTATATGTTGAACCACCTTAATGATTTAGAATGCCGTCTTTACCAGTTTATGAAGGAAGTTCTGATCCAAACCAACACATTGTGAAGTACTAGTGGTTGATGAATGTTGCACGGCTGACGATGCAGTTAAATGTCGAAGCTTCCTGATCTCCCTAGAGGGCATAACTACTATGTGCTTCACTCGTTTTCCACCCTGATCTATTTCTTGTTTTGATCAACTAGAAACCAAGATCGTTGAGCAGTTTGGAATGCATGTCACAAGGCCAAAGGATGTTAATACTCTGTCTAGTGTCACTCAAGCTCCTAGAGAGACACTCAGACTGTATTTAGACAGATTTCATGCTGCATGTGCAGAGATAAGCAATCCCAATGACAACTCTATCTTGATGGCATTAACTAAGGCGATTGATCCTGATTTCGAGTTCAAAAATTGGTTGGCTGGAAAGTCTCCCACGTCATTGGACTGTTTCTATTCCAAAGCAGCCCAGTTCTTGAGAAGGGATGATGCGAAACAGTCTAGGAAGAAGGATGATGCGGGGCCTAGTGGTGAAGGAATTCAAAAGTGATGTTCCAATCAAGCAGTCCGGGGAGAGTTCCGAAAAAGTTCAGTTATACATTTAAAATAAGAAAAATTAGCAGAGGGATAATGGAAATCAAAACAAAAAACGAGATCAAAACCGTGGTCCACGACGCAGAGCTCCTATGTTCGATAATTGTACTCCTTTAAATACATCGCTGGAGAATATATATCTACAAACTTGCAATACTATCGAGCACAAGAAGCCTGCCCCAAAGCCTTCATCGGAGAGGCAGATCCAAACAGGAAAATTTTGTAGGTTTTATGAGAGTTATGGCCACAATACGAATGAATGTTGCCACTTGCAAGATCTCATTGAGAAGTTGATTAGAGAGAGGAAGTTGGAACAGTTTGTGCGGGCGCCGTAGTCTGGAGGTGCAGGCCCATCGAATCAGAATAATATACCCAATCAGGCAAGATAGGAGGAACCCACTCGTACCGGTTGGAGGTTGGTGATAAATACAATAAGTGGTGGTCCTCATCAAGTAGACCAAAGCTAGAGGGAAATGGAGTCATATGCCAAGTCCATTAGGCATGCGGACTTCGAATGTTGTAGTAGTTGTGATGATGGGGCTCCAGCCAAGCGGCAGAAGACGATGACTGACAACATTGTGTTTCGAAATAGAGATGCTGATAAGGTCTAAGTCCCCACTATCGATCCACTAGTCATATCAGCTCAGGTAGGTCCTGATTGGATGAAGATAATCTTGGTTGACAGTGGAAGCTCTATGAATATTTTGTTTAAACGAACATATGATCAAATGAAAATGGAAGCTAAAGACTTGAAGCCTTGTCAATCTCGCATTCACGGCTTCAATGGGAGTGCTACCATACTCACCGGAGTGGTGGAACTACCAGTGGAGGTGGGAGTTGGAGAGCGCCGAAGAGTTCAGATACTGTAGTTTGTTGTGTTGGACGTAGACTCCCCTTATAATGCTTTCTGGGGCCGACCGGCCCTTGCCGAATTCAGAGCGCCCATTGCCCCATGGTACTTGACTCTAAAGTTCCCCACCAATCATGGGGTTGGAATCATTCAAGGAGATCAGGCTATTGGACGAGCATATTATGTTGTTGAGCTGCGCGGGACGCGGCGAAAGGAGAAAGGGAAGGGCTAGAGGAATCTCTCTACGTCCGTTTTGTTGACAATTAACAATTGGTGCCTGGGCCCAGGCCCGGGCACCCCAGCCAATTCCTATGGGATCTTGACCCAAGAGATACTAAAAGTGAAGATGAAACTAAAGACAGTCAAGCTTCCCCGGTCGGACTGATAATTGATGTCCCGATCGATGACGACGACGATTCAAAGATGATAAAGATTGGATCTCAGTTAAGCCAACAGACACGAAAGGAAGTGGTTGAATTTCTCCGGGAAAACCACGACGTATTCGCCTGGACGCATTCTAACATGTGTGGGATCTCGTTGGACATTGCAAGCCGCACTTTGAATATTGACCCGCGTTATATCCTGGTCAAACAGAAAAAGCATGGTATGGATCCAAAGACATCTGCCGCCCTTAAAGAAGAGGTCGATAAGTTGAAATCGAATGGGTTTATTCGAGATGCCCTATACCCGGAGTGGGTGTCCAATCCCATACTTGTCCCAAAACCAAATAGGAAATGGAGGACATGTGTTGATTGCTTAGACCTGAACAAAGCTTGCCCGTAAGACAGTTTTCCACTTCTTCGAATTGATCAGCTTGTAGATTCAACGGCTTGGCATGAATTATTATCTTTTATGTATGCTTATTCCGGTTACAATCAGATACCCATGCACTTTCCCAACTAAGAACATACCAGCTTCGTAACCGATCTAGGACTCTACTGCTACAAAGTCATACCTTTCGGACTCAAGAATGCCAAGGCAACATACCAACGACTAGTCAATCGAATGTTCGCACACCAGATCAGAAAGACCATGGAAGTATATGTAGATGACGTGCTGGTGAAATCACGATTCTCTACTGATCATATCAAAAAGACTTGGAATCGATGTTTAGTATCCTTTGAGAATACAGGATGAAGCTCGATCCACTAAAATGTCACTTTGAGGTCACATCCGAAAAATTCCTTGGGTTTATCGTCAACGCTCGAGGAATTGATGCAAACCTCGAAAAGATCTGGACGATCAGAAATCTTGAGACTCCAAGAACCATAAAGAAAGTCCAGAGCCTCAATGGGAAGATAGCAGCATTAAGCCAGTTCATTTCAAAGTCCACCGACAAATGCATTCCTTTCTTTAATTTGATTCGAAAAGGGAAACAGAATTTCGAATGGACCAGAAGTGCGGGGGCGCATTCTGAGCACTAATTCAACATCTCTCCACACCGCTGATTTTGTCAAAGCCCATCGATCATGAAAAATTGTACCTTTACTTTGTGATATTAGAAAATGCAATCAGTGCTGCCTTAATTCGGGAGGAAGACCGAGTGCAAAAATCGGTCTAATATATCAGTAGACGACTAACCGGAGTTGAGAGAAATTATCCAAAGATGGAGAAGTTGGCTTATTATCTCGTTATTGCCTCAAGGAAGCTTCCTCCATATTTCCAAGCTCATCCTATCACTATTTATACCGATCAGCCATTACGACAGGTCATCACGCGGATTGAGACGTCCGGTAGGTTACTCAAATGGAACATTGAACTGACCCTGTTTGATATTACTTACACTCCGAGAGGAGCTATTCAATGACAAGTCCTAGCGGCTTTCATAGCCGAATTTACTATCCCAGATAACTTACCCGAAACCAATAAATCTCCCGAGTATATCTAGAAGTTGCATATTGATGGTGCATCGAACGACCGATGCTCGAGCGCTGGAGTTGTACTGGAAACCCCCGAAGGTCGATCCATATGTTATTCTCTAAAATTTGATTTTTGTGTGACCAATAATGACACTAAATATGAAGCCTTGCTTGCTGGATTAAAACTCGTCCGATATTTGAGAATTATTGCTGTGGAAATTTATTGTGATTCGCAATTAGTTGTATGTCAAGTTTGGGGTGAATATCAGGTAAAAATCGAAGATTGGCTGCTTACCTAGCTTGAGTCCAGGAGATAATTAATCAATTTGATTATTATGCCATTTTCTACATACCCTGTGATTGCAATCAAAAGGCTGATTCATTGGCGAAGTTAGCAAGTACGAGCAAAGCACAACAAATAGTACTCGTTCCTGTAGAAACGTTACCTGCCCCAAGCATTGATCAGATAGAGACAGATTGGATATTTGAAATCACTCCCCATAAGGAGTCGTGGATGACTCCGTTCTGAAATTACCTCGAGCATGGAAAGCTACCTGAGCATTGAAGTGAGAAGAGACAGATTCTTCGTAAAGCTGAACGGTTCACTATTTAGAATGGAGTCATGTATAAAAGAGGGTACTCCATTCCTCTACTCTGGTGTATCACCCACGATGAAATCAAACAAGTGTTATGTGATGTTCACGAAGGAGAATGTGGCGATCATACCGAGGGGCAAGCTCTCACTAAGAAAGTATTCCGATATGGATATTATTGGCCGATTGTAAACCGTGATGTAGCAGATTACGCCAGGAAATGTAATAAATGTCAGAAGCAAGCTCGAATTCCTAGAGCCCCACCTACTGAGATAACCCAAATGGCCGGTCTATGGCCGTTTGCAGTATGGGGCATCGATATCATTGGCTCTCTACCTATGGACAAAGGTGGTGCGAAGTATGCCATCATCGCAGTTAATTACTTTACCAAATGGGCCGAAGCTGAACCTATTGCTACAATCACGACAAAGAAACCGATCAACTTTGTAGTCCACAACATTATCTGCCGATTTGGTCTCCAACATACCATCATCACTAATAACGAAACCAAGTTTGATAGTGTTGAATTCAAGGATTTCTGCCAACAATTCCAAAACATTCAAAAGAAATTCTCCGCAGTTGCACACCGTCAGACGAATGGCTAGGTTAAAGCCGTTAATAAGGTTATCAAATCTATCCCGAAGAAAAGGTTGGAAAAGGCCGGCGGCAAGTGGGTTGATGAACTTCCTATGGCTTTATGGGCTTAGTGGACAACCCACAAGTCCAAGACCGGACACACTCCATTCTCTCTATCCTATAGTTCAAAAGCTGTTATTCCAATCGAGATGGAAGTACCTACTCATCGTGTGACTTATTATGATACAAAGAAAAATGCCATACTACTTGCTGAATTCTTGAATTTTCTAGATGAGAAGCGCGAAGAGGCTGATTTGAGGGCAGCCACATACCGAAGTCGATTTGGCCGAGTATACAATGCCAAGATTTGACCTCGAACCTTTGAACTTGGCGATCTCATCCTTAAAAGAATATATCCGGCTCCTTCGCACATGAAACCAACATGGGAAGGACCGTATGTGATTGAACGAAAGCTCGAAGATGGCACATTCAAGTTATCGACCATTGATGGTCTTACTTTGCCAATAGCCTGGAACAGCGAAAATCTCCATCGCTACTACATATGATAGGCTTTATTTATTTTAGTCTATTTTTCATATGCAACTTGTTTTTGCATCTTGAAATTTGAATTTGTAATCAGATAAGCCGTATTTTCTCATTTCAGCAATAAAATGCCATCTCTTCGAGCCAGAGTTGTGATTTATTGAATGTGACATGCAACCATCACGATGCACGAAGAGCTAAATTTCATTATACCGTGAAATTTATTCAAATAGAGAGTGACTGTGATATGACCAACCATTCACTAAGTGAAACCCGAGCTCAAGGGTAAGCCATCACACTGAAGCCAAAGAAGGTTGACACATGACAATCCTTTAACTAACCCTAGTCTCCCAGAGTGCGAGCTAGAGTACAAATTTATGAATGCGGTCTCAAAAAGCGTGGACCCGTCCACCTAATGACTTCGACCGTATCCTAACCAAATTCGAGGAAGATGGGTCCATCCATCTAACGACCTTGCTTGTTAACTCGGGGCGGATGTGAATCGACCATCAGCGATCCTTCCATCTTTTCCGAAGTGCGAACGAAATCCTAAAAGCTTAAACAGATGTGACCGACCATCTGTCGGCCGACTCCAAATTCCCAGAGTGCAAATTGGAGTATAAACATAAACTCTAAACTCCCAGAGTGCGACTCAGAGTATAAACATCAACGTCAAATTCCCATAGTATGAATTGGAGTATAAACATCAACTCCGAATTCCTAGAGTGTGAATCGGTGTATAAACATCAACTCCAAATTCAAAAGTGTGAACTGGAGTATAAACATCAACTCCGAATTCCCAAGTGCGAGTCGGAGTATAAACATCAACTGTGAGTTCCCAAAGTGCCAGTCGGAGTATAAACATCGACTCCAAATTCCTAGAGTGTGAGGTGAAGTATAGACATCAATCAAATTCAAGTTCCCGGAGCGTGGACTAGAGTACAAACTTCGGCTATCTCTGGATTCCGAGAGTGTGAACCAGATTATCAACTACGAATAACTTTGAGTCCCCAGAGTATAAGTCAGAGTATAAACATAACTCGGGTGTGAATGACCACTCGTAAACTAACTCAAGTCCCCATAGCGTGGGCATATACTTAAAACTTAAATAGGTGTGATCGACCGCCAACATACAAATGCAGATCCCCAAAGTGCGAATGTGATCATTGATAAGTGAGCAAGTGTGATTTGACTGCTCAACTCTCACTTGTTTTAGCATTGATTCAAAGATGTTAAGCTCGAAGAAATGAAGGCAAAATGCAATCGTTGGCCGATCTTTACAACTCATCCCCGAAAATAGGGGTAGAAC
The DNA here is from genome assembly GCA_030765085.1 of Allium cepa. Taxonomy (NCBI): domain Eukaryota; kingdom Viridiplantae; phylum Streptophyta; class Magnoliopsida; order Asparagales; family Amaryllidaceae; genus Allium; species Allium cepa. Next base: position 519,905,957 of record CM060941.1, read on the forward strand.
TTAAGTGTCAACCATTGATTAAAGTAGTGCAACCTCAAAGTACAACTTAATCCTCGGTCATGGCTCGTGTCAATGATTTTCGAACTTGACAAATATAAACAAACTCGACCCAAAGGTTGGAACTTCACGAGTGCACTGAACAAGAATTCAAATACTGGGACACTTAAGCAAAATAGACAATAATCGAGATGAAGTCGAAACAAAATTTCATTTCAAATAACTGTGAAAGAATTTCATGTACAAGTTATTTCCCAAATTCCTACTAGCAGGAGCCGAACCTGCATCTATACATAGCCTGCGAAAGGAAAGCAAAATAGATTCCTATCTATCTACCAAAGAATGTGCCAAAGAGGCCTATCTACTCTTTATTCTTCCTCGGCTTCTTCTTCGATGTAGACTTGCTGGAGCTGTTGCTTGGTTTTCTCTTTGAGCTCTTAACTTTCGGCGGACGATCTCCAAGCGAGGGCATGATCACAACGTCCTCCTCCAAACTCGAGTGCATGGGGATGCTTCTTGAAGGTGGATTTGGGGGAATGGGATCAACTGTAGGAGGCGGGATGGGCACGCTGGTATCGACAACTGTATCTTTGGGCGATATCATTCTCAGCGGAGCCAGGCCAGGTGCCACCATTCCACCTCCAAAACTACCGCGACGAGCCGCTGGCTCTATTTCAACATCGATTTCGGCCAATATCTCTCCCTCATGAGCTGCTTGAGCCTCGTTGGGAACTTCAGTAGTCGGCATTAAGAGCCTATATCAGGTGCGATTCCACCCATGACAAATGGTAGGTCAGCAAAGGGTCACTGTGGCGACTAAGGTGTTCCTCTATAATCTGCTCGTCGAAGGAGAGTGTGCACCCCTGCATTCCATCGATCGATGTAGTCATTGTTGTAGTGGTTGCCTCAGTAATGATGGCCTCCTAAGCTTGATGCAATTCTTGACTTGCAGGAGACGCAGTCAATGTAACTCCATTCATTGGATAAAGAGAAAGACATGCTATTAGCGAATCTCCAAATCGAGCTCCTTATTTTGAACACACATGAGAAATGTTCAGAGTATCTTTCTCGGTTTGGCTCGTGGATGGCTGAACGACTTCAGAAGTGTACTCTTTAGCCAAAGATAACCGCGATTGTTTTGGATTGTAAGCAGGGACGTATTGGGATCAAGCGATGGTGCAGGTTTAGGTTGGGTTGGCATAGGAATTTCAAGACTAGCATCGTGGTGCTCAACACCTGAACCTTCTCTAACCTCTGGGTATTGGACGCCGAGCTTTTCCTTTTCGTGCGAAATCATCGACTCATGGAACATCTTTCTTTCATCTTTGATCAGCATACGATTCTCAAGCTCAAACTTGTCGATTGATTAATCTGGATGAACCGTCTTCTCCTCCTCAACCAATCGGCCCAGGCATGGTGAAGATGTATCGGATAATTTTCAAGCCAGGCTAGGTTACTGTATTTCAGAACATTAGCGTTATAAGTGATGAGGAGATCTTCGATATCAGCCTTTAGCCTAGACTCCTCCATTCAGATCCTCTCCTCTAGCTCGGTCTCCACCACACAGACTTTAGCCACCGCCACATCCCGTTCACCCGGGAACACTACCGCCTGCTCACATGCCTCTTGGGCTGCGGTATTGGCGTCATCCCTTTCTTTAATGATTTTAGTGAATTTAGCTTTAAGCTCATTAAGTTCTTTGAGAGATGCATCCCTCTCGGCAGTAACTGTGGTATTCCGATGGCCCATCTCCAACCAGGGCATAGTGCATCTGCCTCATCCTCTCCATGGCTAAGTTTGCCTCGTCGGCCTTTTGAATGGCCTCTATTTCTGAGGATTTAGCTTCAGTATTAAGCACTTGGATAAATTAGTACTTCTGAGCACGCTTATTCTCTAATTTCTCTATGGTGGCCGCCCGCTCAAAGGCCAGTTTCGACGCTTTCTCTATAGTTTTCGACCATTCCTTATACTGAGTATAGAAGTTTTGAATATAATCGTGCATCGTATTCTCCACTTCCACCGAGATTCTCTTTAAGTGCAGAGGAAAGATGTAACCATCAAAGTAGATGTTTAGGAAATCCTTTTTCAACCGTGCAATTTTAATAGCCCCTTCCCTTGAGGACTCAGTAATAGCCTATTTGATGACAACAGTAGTTTCGGTCTTGTGTCTCCGATGGTGAGGATTAGGCCTCTGAGCATGGGAAGGTGGTTTACGGCGCGGAGGCTCAGGGGGATGTGTAACATAAGCAGAAGGTTGTGTAGGGATTCGTGGAGATGGAGAGCGCGATCGAGATCGATACTTCTGCTCTAGGTTCCTATCCCTATTTCTATCTCTATCGTAGTATTCCTGACTGGAATATACGGTCACGGTTTTTATCATCTTCCCTCCTACGGGACTCATAATATAAATTCGATGACTGCACGCTGAACGGAGGCTTCCAAGCATAGAGTCTTGCCTAATCATTGTACCTGCGAAGTAAAAGAAAAAAAAGTTAGTAATCTCCCAGAGTAAGCGATTTATAATTGGGAATCTTGTAGTGAAGTGAAGTGTATATGTATGTGCAACCCTCCGACCAACTAAAAATGTCGGCCACACTAGTGGGAAGTGACTAACTTAAGTCTAAAGCATGTTGAAGCCCCTCCAATCCGGCATAATGTTGAAGTGACACGTAATATGGAATTGGGATATCAGCGAGCCCTTCGAAAAGGTTTTCCACCTGCGAGGGAGGAGCCTCCGAAATTCTAATCCCAGGAACAGGCAAAGACACGACCACAGATTTCCATCTCAAGGATTTAGGGCATTTGAAAATAGCTGCCTTGCCTTTTATTTTTCCTTCGGAACCCAGAAGAGCATGAGAAGGTCTGGCTACATGTTCATCGTCGGTGGATGTTCTTTCTGAATCAACCCCTTCAGTTATAACAACTCCGGGCGTCTTACGTTTCACTCGTTCAAGACAGCCCTTATGTTCCCTCAAGCCTTATACTTCGGCTACGCTCGATTAACCCGATGATTCTCAGATTTCTATCTATCAGAACCGAATCGATATCCCTCATTTCACTTGAAACTTCTTGGAGAATCCGAACCATATCTTTAAAATGCGCACCTTCGAGTCATGGAATTACAGTTGTAAAGAAAAGGAGATATCAGCTTGACATCAGTTATGATTACCATATTAACTACATAAAAACACTGTGATTCTTACGCCTTAACAGCCATCGACTGGCGAATCCTGAGGGGCGGCGAACATAAAACCATTCCGTCTTAAAGTAACTCAACCTGGTCCATGACCCCATTACCACTTAACAATTCCTAACCACTTCCAAAAATGTAAAAGAAGAGCTATCTCCATGGCTCTTAACATTGAATAAGTACTTAATTTAGAGCAGGGTTGGTGGCAGGAAGAGATGAGCCACAAATATAATAAATAGGCTATTCCACAGAGCATATCCGTTGGGATGTGCTTGAGATGGATCAATTCGAAAGAAAGACAGCACTACCCTAATGTATTAGTTAAATAAAGGAAGTGTCGCAGCTGCGCATGCATGGCGATTGAAAGCAGTAACCCCTCCGGTGGATAATGCGGTCTGTCATTTGGTCCAGATAGTAGCACATCGTCCAGTGACAAGCCATGCCTTAAGCATATCCGTCCCAGCATGTCTTCAGAAACGTTGGACGGCATAGACTCTGGCAGATTACCAATAAACATACCGCCTGGTAGCTCATTTGGAGCTGGATCTATAACTTCGGCCGCGATGACCGGTATATTGATTTTAGGGGAAGTGAACTGTGAATTTCTTGCGTTGTGAGATTGTGGACTCCATAACTAACTAACTTATGAAAAATCATCTTTAGACAATAATAAGCCCGTGTATTCCCCAGCGTAAAGGACGTGAATGTGTTGTGCAGTGCAGTACTACAGGTTACTTGAAAAATTCAACGGAATTTAAGAAAATATTCAGACGATAAGACTTCGAAATTCAACTGGAGTGACCGTCATCGCTGACTGTCACAACCGTACCATATAGACTTAGGAGAACGATCCGAGTTATAGTTTGTTAAGATTTTGTTAGATTACAGTTCCATCGACGAGCTTCGAAAGGCAGATGAATTTGCAGTTTAACGTTTAAATCCAGTTATGCAAGGCGGTAGCTCGTCGAAGTCGAATGTTCGATTGTGCAAAGATTTCGTATCCATCAGAGTTCGTAGTCGGATCGATCGCCAAAAGCCCAATTCGTATCGATCGCTGAATATAGCATTTCGTATCGATCGCTCTAAGATCAGTTCGTATCGATCCCAAACGTCTGTGTTCGTATTGATCGCCAGGTCCAGGACTTCGTATCAATTGCACAATTGAGTCTTCGTATCGATCGCTTTGGATCGATGCGAGCTCTCATTTTTCCAATCGATATGAAGCTTTCCCCTCCATCGATGTGAACTTCCGCTGTCACCTGATCGGTATGAACATCTTCCTCCATCCACAATCGATACGAACGTTTCCTTCGTTCGTCCTTCTTCCTAAGATAACTTAAGCACCATCTCCTCGTTCCTCAACCAAGCTCCGACCCAACTCCGGCATTGCCCCAAAACCTCCGACGTCATTGTCGCCGAAGACCGACCATGAATATGAATGGATTTCCATTCGAACTCGAGTATCATCATTTTTGGTGTGGGTTAATTAATCATTTACCTAGTTGAAGTACCGATGCAGAGGATTGGAATGGTGTTCGATTCAAGAACGAGAACGGATTTTTCCTCTTTCCTCGAGTTTTTCAGCGATACGAAAGCTAGACTATCAAATGAGCAAGTAAAAGAAAATGGCCAAGTACAAAGGGCTTTTATATGGGCATGAGGGACGGAAGCAAATGACATTCGGCCCCGTTTGGTTTCGACTAGCAAGAACGTGCCACTTTCCAAACCGATACGAAGAGTACAATTCGTATCCATCCAACTGAAGCTGCAGCTACCTATGTTAATCGAGACGAAGAAGCTCGCTTCACATCCATCACCTTCCGCTTGATATCATTAATCCGTATCCAATAACTAACCAAAGAAATGTCAACCACCATGGATATAGAACCAAAGCCTTGCAGCCCACATCTCAAGAGTATCCAACAAGTATCGATATGAACCAAGATTCATGTCCAACGCCGCGAATGACATCGAAATGACAGCTAAGTTCCTATCGATTGTCATTGCGATGAGTATAATTTTCTAAACTTTTGCATCAATCCAGGAGAGGATCGATACAAAATGATATTATAAAACGACCACCAAACGTCGTTACAACTCAAATTTCACATCGATTAAGGAGAGGGTCAATGTGGAATTCGATACAAGAAACCTGACAATGAAATGCAAACATTCGAACGTTATCAGGAGTCAAATTAACATACATGTATGTATGATAGACTAACATCTAATTCTTAAAATTCACAGGTCGAATGCCCACCTAATGAACAATTATAACAACAAACAGCTAATCAGCATCATACAATAGTCGGTTACAACGGCACACAGTACAACGGTTGACAGTCTATAGTTCATAATCTATGTCTCTATGGATCGATCAAAAATTACAATTTTCAACAAAAAGACGATAATCGTTCAACAAGTCAGATAGAACCACTCAGAATAAAAGATGCGACTATTTAAAGCACATCATGCTCTCAAAAGATGTACTTTGGGGGAAAATGTTATCCCGACTTTTGGCAAGGCCGATATATCAAGGAATTGGCTGAAAGATCAAAGACCACTCATCCCGAATGCCAAGTAAACACAGGTTCACCATGAATATCGATAAATTTTGTCCAAGTCTGGATCAAGATACAATTGATGTGACATGACAAGCAAAGCGAAGAAAGCCAATGTTCTAAATTTCAAGTCAATCGGAGTTCATATGCTCAAGATATGATCGTTACAAACTAAGGAAATTAGCACCACGTATGTCACTTCGCAACTGTCTATTCGCATCGATCTCGTTCATTTCCATCAGCGGGCATCTGTTCGTATACATCAGGACGCACTACTTTGTATCCATGGAGAGAATATGCTTGTTCATATCGATTTATTCGACTCCACCATCGAACAAGCTCCACTTCATAAGGCAGTTGTCTAGTTCGTATCTATCGAGGACGGACTACTTCATATCCATCCTAGTAGAACCTTGTTTGAATCCATCAATACTCGTTAGTTCGTATCCATCAGGCGACCTTGGTTGTATCCATCAAGTAAACATTATTTCGTTTCCATCATGAAACCACTATTCGTATTCATCAAGGCTGAGCAGAGCCACCACCTATTTGTATCCATCACATTGCCATTTGTTTGTATCCATTAAGTTGGAGCAACTTCGATCGATATGAACAAGGCCACACAATCGATACTAGCCGAGCAAGTTGGATCGATACGAATAGAGCCACTTTTATCGATATGAACTAAGCCAACTCCATCGATACGAATGAGGTAACGGTCTTCATTACGAAAGAGGCAAAAACCTTAGAATGACTCGATCAACTCGGCAACGAAGGTGGAGCGGTCCAATATTCAAGCGCCATGTCAACTCACATACGCGTGACCAACATCGAGTTGAAGTGAACGATACGAATTGTATCGATAAGAAAGGAACCGAAACCGAAACCGAAACCGAAAACCTCTAATTTACATCGATCATAAATCGCAATCCCCGAGCCTAAATGCTATGAAATTTTCACTGGAGCTTACGTACAACCTAAAGAATGTTCCTGCCAAATTTCAACTCGATTGGATCAAATCTTGATCGATACGAAATTGGTTCGTATCGATCACGGATAGAGTCGAAATCTCCTGGGATCGATCACGTGGTCTTACCTATATGCCAGAAGAAGTATCTCGAGATCTGAGCGAGGTATCTGCATCCTACGCCTATAAATAGCACCCTAGAGCCTATAGAAAAAGGATCTTTTGGCTCTTTGATGTCTAGACTCTGCCGAAACCATTCTCATACTCCAAGGCTACTGTTGTACTCGAATTTAACCACTGTAATCCGCTGTAATCGGCAAGTGGATATCAATAAAGCCATCGATTTCATAGTGGACGTAGGCCATACGCCGAACCGCTCTAAATGACTATGTTTCTGCGTGTTTTCATTATTATTTTTTGATGTTTTTGTTAGATAATCCTCTTTTTACATTTCTATTCTTCATTTTTATCTCTTCAAATACTTCTGAAGAGTGTTGTGCCCAATTTTGGTACAAATACTACACTTATTGCATTTGTTTGTTTGTTTTCATCATGTTTAAGGACATGTGTTTATAGCTGTCCAGGCTGAATCTAGATTAGACTCTGATATTGTATTTTAAAATTTTTCACTATAAAGATTATTATTAAAATAATATATGGTACTTCATTCATGTGAGATTCTGTTCTATCTTTATTTTCTTTCTACCCTTAGTGATCCACTTATTCGTACAATTTGAGTTGGACATGTGTGGTTTATTGTCGATTCAAAGGGTGCGGAAATTGATCGTTACATTTGGTATCAGAGCTGAAGGTTAAGCGAGAATCTTGGCTTTGTTTGGGTAAAGACTCATTAGAGATAGGGTTAGTAACACCCTAGAATGAGTTTGAGTGTATTATATATGAATGCGTATTTGTTAGTGATTAATAAATTATTTTGTGTTGATTTATCTATTGAGTGATTTATGGAAATCGGTACACCTGATCACCGTTATCGATAAGGGTTCCTAAACTATTTAAACAAGACGAGCCGACACATCGATTTTAAAAAAAAATTGGTAAATGAAATAATTTTACCTAGGATTATATTTTGAATATAAAGTATATATTTTGAAAAGTTGTATAGTTGGAAATCAGGATTAGTGAAATTTAAATATTTACATCTTGTGATTAGAATTTCACAGTTTGACTATAAGACGTTTCATAAAGATAATCGATAAGCAAGAAATCTGATAAGGTAATTAAGATAATACTTATTGCAAAATAATAAATTAAGAAATGATAATGTTAGGTTACTAACACAAATTGATCGATTGTTTGATTTAGAAGTTTAAGTATAAATACCTTTTGAATTTAGTTTCACGATTTGACTATAAGGTGTTTGATAATAAGATTTGTTTAAGGAATGAATGTATAAGATAAAAGAATTGTGGTGATTTAAATCAAGTTAATTAATATAAGGTAAAATGAATCTATAAAATAGGTTTTATAAAGTAATCTCTAAAGGATTTTGAAAATGGTATTATTTCAAATAAAAAGAGGTATTTTATGATAACTACTTCGATTGGCTCAAAAATAAACTAAAATTGGGCAAGTGATATGTTCGGATGGTAAGCACTTCTCTTAAGTATTACTCTTCTTGTTAAGAGGTTATATGATGCTATTGTTAGTACTCAGTTCCTTGGATTGTTTTGGAGTTACTCGATCTACATAATTTTCTTTAGTTAAAGAAGTATTGAGAATCATTTAATCTTTATAAAAGTGTTTAAACCAAAGATAAATTTGGAATCGCTGATTGATAAGATAATGCAGGATTCTCGATGATTTTGGACAGTTGAAATTTTCGAATCATACCTAACTCAAAGCTAAGAAATTGATAAAAGATTGTGAAATACATTGAGTAAATAAAATAAGATAAGGATAATTTATTGATCTGATTTATAAAGAAAAATAATTTAAGAGTTTCAAAGCTAGGAAATCAATGATAGTATAAAATAAGAAATAAGTTTTAATAACTTATGAATTTGAGATAATTGCAAATTACAACAAAGTTTAAATTTGTCAGACAAACGGATTTAAGTAAAACGAATTTGAAATTTGGGATTTGAATATACTTTTAGGATGTAAAGATATATCATACAAATATAGATTTAAGTCATGAAATATTAAGTAAAATAATGACTCCACAAAAAGGTAATTATAACCTTGAAAATGTTTTATTAATGAATTCCAACATTAATTAAGGATTTAGACTTAAGTCTTTAAAATATGATTGATTTACATAAGTTATAAGATGTAATAAACTTAAGTAATAATTTACGAAATGATTCATAAATAATATTAGTGTTAAAGGAAATACACTTAGTTTAAAGATTGTGGGAAAACCTTTTTATAAAGATAAATTATCTTTTAAGTGAAAAATGGTTTCTTTAAGATATTTTCCTTTAATAAAAATATTTGAAAATAAATAATTAAAGGGATTATATAAAGAAGCACCTTTTAAATGTTTGAACTTAGATAAAAGTTTATGAAAAGTTTTTGAAAGTAAATAAATACATATATTATATGCAGATCATTTCATCGCGCAAATTTTGATCTAAGATCTGAGTACGGAACTTTGTGGTGTTTATGCTAATCTAAAAAAGGATTTATCACTCAATTCTTGACGGTGAACATTGATGAGGGTTTGTGGCTAGATACTTGAGTTTTCTATCATAGTTGAGAGCTATGCAAGGAAAGCAAAGGTTTCTGAGCAAAGACTCTGATTAAACTCCGCATTAGAGGATCGGGGGATCGATACTAGTTGAAAATAAAGTTGCTTATTCAAATAGGAGATTGAATAAGGTATTTCATACCGATGATCTCTGTATACCATATGGAATTAAGTTTGAAGATAAATGTTTTGGGCAAACTTTTGTTTTGGGTAATTTCGAGTACGAAATTTTTTTAAGTAGGGGAGAATGTAATGACCCGGAATTTGACCACTTTAAAATATACTATTTAAAGTGATTTTAAATGTAAAATAAGTAAGGTTATATGATTCAAACAATATTCGATAGGATTTGGATTATACATAAAAATAATAACATTTGCCTATGTCGACAAAAGTGACAAATTCTGATTTTAGAAAAGTAAGTTTTATTTGTTAAATAAATTATTTTAATTTATTTATAAGTGTTTATATTTTCAGATAATATTATACAAATTTATTTTAAATTGGGTTTACATAAATAAATAGTTTAACTAAAACATCAGAACATGACCCTAAAACATTTTGTCGAAAATCATCGTTCTGTCGATTAAAAGTTGTCGCAACGTCGTCGCACCTTTATTTTCTTATATAGGAACATATATTCAAATAGTATAAGTATTAATTAATATTCTAAACATACTTATAAAATTCTAGAATATAATTAAGAAAAAGTTAGTATAAAAGGACAAACATGTCATTTCAAAGCAAAAAGTAAACATCAAACCAAACCAAACATAATTATTATATTCCTTACTTAATTCTTAAGTGAAAACGATATGCAGTATTGATTTGAAATGTGATGTTAAATGTTGAAAAAATAAGGTTGCTGAAAAAGTAAGTAAAGGGTATTTTGATCTTTTCACAAAATATTATTTTAATCCAGAACTTTTATTATAAATAAGCATATACTTTCTCACTTTTTTACACTACTTCTTCTTCCTTTTTCAAGTTTTTCTTCCACTTTCTAATGGCTTCTTCTCTTTCATTTCCTTACTAGCTTTTTCAAAACCATATGAAACAAAGTCAAAACACTACCAAACTTTGCCAAAGACTTTAGAATATTACCAAAACAGGTTTAACATCTAAGAAGTGAAGAAATGATGGAGGAAGGGGAGGACCAAGAGGAGGCTGAACCTATGGAGGAAGAGGAGTAAGTTCAAGAAGCTCCAAAGCGAGAAAAAGAGAAGAAAGTGCCGCCGGAATCAAAAGGAAAGTCTACGAAAAAGATTGATAGAGTGGAACTAAACGTGAATACTCATATTTTAAGTTACTAATTCTTAAAAATATTTCATGTTAATTATATGAAAAGTTTGTTATATGTTGGATGATTTAATAGACGATAACTTGGTTGCTATTATGGTTGATTATATGTTTGTGATATGGATGATAACTTGGTTTGATATATGATAAGAGAAATGGTTAGTATGCATAGTTAATCAAATGAGAATTATATCCATATAAATGGGTGTATGAAAACTATTTAGCCTTTCAATGATCTCAAAATATCTAAAAGGATTGGAAATGATATTATAATAATATAATATTATAATATGAAATGAAATTAAAATTGAGTTTGAAATGATGAAAATATCGTTCTAAATAAGTAAAAATAGTTTAAATGTGGTTTAAAACAAATTTGAAGTGTTCCGGACAAGTTTAAAAGCAATTCACAAAAATGGTCAAAATCGAGCTCTTCGCGTGGCGGTAGTTCGTAAATTTCGACCCGTAACTTTAAATTAACGTAGAGAATGATTTATTAGTCGAATTTCTTCTAAATAAAAATTATTTGGTCCACAATGATAATAGTTCTCCAACAAAGAAATAAAAATTAAGATAAGTAGATTTTGAAATATGCCCAAAATAATTTTCTAAAAACATCGCGGTTTTGCAGTTCGGAATCCAAAAAGAGATTTCATTATAAACGATATTTTTAAATGTTTAAAATATGAAATAAATTCTAAAAATATTTTAAAATGTTATAAAAGAGACTTATGTTGAAAAGGTGGAGTTCTAAATGATATAGAAGTCATTTTGAAGAATATAGCTTTTAAAACACTATTTGCAACACTTTTCGCAACGCTTTTCGCTGCAGTTTTAAATAACTTTTGAAATGTAGTTATAAACTTGACAATTCTTTCCTAAATCATTTGTGAAGGATTTTTAAAGAATAATTAAGCAATTGAAAAATGATTTGGAAGTTTTAATAAAACTTTGAATAAATGGTTAAGAGGAATTGTTTATACCACCTAAACAAAAAAGTGAAGAATATTGAACGTAATAACAAACTGAGTAAGAAACGACTTATACATTTGACCTGCCTGTGAGATCTGGAAAGATAAAACATGGTGTTTTAGTAAGGCTATGGATGGATCAACCAGTGCCTGAAATTACCTAGCCTATGTTTTCTCTTTTTAGGCGTGGGGTGGAATAGATCGAAAGGAAAGCCCGAATGCTCTAAAAGATCATATTTGAGTTTTTCCAAAATAAAAGAAAAGAAAAAAATTATTAGAATGTTAATTAACCACTTAACTTGTTCTATCGATGATTTGCATAAAGAAACCAGGATCAGATTTGGGTGATTCCTATCCGAAAAACCAGAATAGGATTTGGGTGAGTCCTATCCGAAAACCCCTTCAGACTAATTTTCAAAATAAAATATATTGAAGAAAATGACCATTGTTAACAAAGATCTTCATGATTCATGATGTAGAATTACTTGCCATTAGACCTTGGAGGTGAAATTTACCATATTTAAGGTGGCGGTAGTGCTCTGTTATGAAAACCTTCGATTTGTACGAATATGATTGGAGTTAAGAAAGAAATCTTTGATTTAGATTTAATGAATGATTTGGAAAGGATTTTTTAAGTAAAAGATAAAATGATTTGGAATTATTCCAAGATTTAAGAAAGGTTTAAATAAACCAAAGGATTTGATAAACGAGGCTTAATGATTCCATATACATTTGAAAAGAAAATGGAATAACTTGAAAAGCGTATAACTAAGAAAGATATTTGATTTAAATAAAAGATGAAGAAATTGATTGATGATTGATATCCACACATGAACTTAACATCATTTTTAGCGATAATTGGCTTCGAAGGAACCGAAGTCCAATTTAGGTGATTCCTATTCGAAAACCACTATGAACCAATGTATACGTTCGAAAGTGAAGACATGTTGAAGATGATGATTATTGAAGATCATGGACCTTCATAGCGTGAGGACTGCTTGTTGACATGCTCTGGGTCGCTCCCATTATAGAGTTATTTATAGTAGTGGTCTCCTCGTTATGGAGATTTTTTTAGATTGCAAAGGCTTCTCGCCTAGTAATGGCCGAGGAAAATGCCATCAGTTTCATTCAGTCCCAAAGTGAGCTTTTATGGACGAATGTCTGACATTGCATTTCTGAGACACAGCGTTTGACTTTTACAAATGTACATCTGCTTGGTGGCAGAGAAGGCAACTTCTCTTAGCTTAACTCCTTTCTTTCAGACATACGAACTCAGAGGTTGTATGCTTGTGTGATGCAGCACACCGTGATAGGTCGCTTGTTTTAGATCGTTATCTTGTTAAGTCGTAGGAAGCAGTGCACCAGACCTTAAGTCGCTTGAGTGACCTAACGAGCTATGGGAGTTATGCGGTGGAAAATGATTCAGCGACCTATGATAAGTCGCCAGCGAGTTACGACCTACCGAGCTACGAACTAACGAGCTATGACAATCGCTCGCGTATGCCGCATTTCCTTAGGTCGCGCACAAACAAGATAAACGACCTAGCGACTTAAGTCGCTGACCTTATGCCGCATGCTCATTCTTAGGTCATTCCATGTTTAGGTCGCTCCATGCTTATAAGTCGCTCAAGTATGCTGGCCTTAAGTCGCTCATCAATTAAGTCGCTCATTTCATTTAGGTCGCTCCTGAAGCTTAAGCCGCTGATTTTCTTAAATCGCTTATGTGTTGTACATAGGTCGTGTGTTGTTTGTTGAGTCGTAGGACGCGTGTGTTGTAACTGTTAGGTCATAGATCGTGTTGTATGGGTTAAGTCGTTTGTTCTTAGGTCGGCCGTGAGTTAGGTCGGCTGTGTTGAGTTTTGTGAGTTGTAATCTTCTATAAATACGTGTGTGATGTCATTGTAAAGGAGTTGATTTTGAATAAAATTTGTTTGTGTGCTTTGTGCCACTTTTGTTGAAGTTGAGTGTGATCTCCTTCTTCTTCCATCTTCGGCTGTTCGAGTGCGCTCGAATCAACGGATTTGAAGCCGATTCACGGAATCTCGTGCGCCAGGTCAACGTCGAAGAATCGTAGATCTTTTAACACAGCATCGTGCGTGATCAACGTGTTGAAGATAGCTAGAATCCAGTATCTCGAGAGATCAACGGATTTGGGCATTTATCTTGTTTTACTTGACACGAATCATTTCATGAGGAAGAAATTGCATCAATTTGTATCAAACATTACTAGCACGTCAAAGTTTGTTAATCTGCTGCGTCAGTTTGGTATCAGAGCTTGAAGAGCTTGCAGAGCTAAGTTGAAGCTAAGTAAGATCAAGGCCGAGTTAAAACCGAGCCGAGCTAAGTGTAGAACCAGGGTAGGTCGAAGCCGAGCTAGTGCAGAGCCGAGTTAAAGTAGTATTTGTGTTGGATCCGAGATTGTTTGAAGATCGTGCCTCCGAGACGTGCTAATCGATTTCAAAATGTTGAAGATGTATATAGAAGACAAGAAGCTGAGCAGATGGAGCAGCGTATCAATGAAAAGTTCAATGAAGGTATTGGAAAGTTAGAGAAGTTGATGAGAGACATGAATCAAAGTCCAAGGAGAACTTCACCAGTTTCGCACCATAGTGGAAACAGAGTTTCACCTCCAGTTTCGGGAGAAAGAGACGTGCGTGGTAGCAGAAATGTTGATGGTCAGAATCGACATCGACATACGTCAGATTTGGAAGAATTCAGTGATGGTGATAGTAGCTTTAGTCGAAATCATGGCCAAGGACGAAGTCGAAATAGAGATTTTGAAGATGATCGTCGATGGGAGTCGGGGATGAAAACAGAGATTCCAGAATTCAAAGGGGGAATGATAGCGGAAGAATTTTTGGATTGGTTATCAAATGTTGAAGAAATTTTTGACTTCAAGGAAGTACCTGAGCGTCATAGAGTTAAGTTGGTTGCTACACGATTGAGGGAAAGAGCTATGGCATAGTAGCAACAAACTAAACTTACATGGAAAAGAATCGGAAAGTCGAAGATTGTTTCATGGGAAAAGATGAAGAAGTTGATGAAGTCTACTTTCTTGCCTTATAATTATCAGTCTCTTATGTATCAGCGCTTACAGAATTTGAGACAAGGGACAAAGTCGGTAAATGATTATGCAGATGAGTTCTATCAACTGATTGCTAGAAACAATATCATGGAGACGGAGGAACAGTTGACAGTTAGATTTGTTGGAGGATTGAGAATGCAAATTCAGGATATGGTGAATATGTTTGATCCAAGATCCGTTGCTGAAGCACACCATAAGGCTCTAGCTTGGGAGAAGCAAGGTAGAAGAGGAGGTGGTGCACTTACAAGTTCGATCAATCAGGTGAAAGGGGATAGTAGCAATACTAATGTTTCCAAGGCTATTAGTAAACCGGCTGTCGATGAAGTTGCTTAGACCAAGGTCAACAACAATTTCAAGTGTTATAACTGTCAGGATTTTGGTCATAAGAGCAAATGAATGCCCGAGGCCTAAGAAGCGAGCGATGGTTGGTGCAGTTGAGGATGAAGATGCAGAAATAGAATGTTTCAATTCACCACAAGTCGAGGAGGAAGAAGAATTATTGGCGGGAGACGAGGGATATTCTTTAATGATGAGGAGATCTTGCTTGACGCCAAAGCAGGAAGAGGAGACTAGTTGGTTGAGGAGTAATATTTTTCAGTCAACGTGCACTATTTTGGGAAAGGTTTGTAAGATTGTTATCGATGCAGGAAGTTGTGATAACATCATCTCTACAGAAGTTGTAAAGAAGTTTGCGCTAAAGACAGAGAAGCATCCCAAACCCTACAAATTGGCTTGGTTGAGGAAAGGTGGGGAAGTGAAGGTTAGTCGAAGAGCTTGTGTAACTTTTCCATCGGAAAGAAGTACAATGATGAAATTTGGTGTGACGTGGTAGATATGGATGTATGTCATTTGTTGCTAGGAAGACCATTGCAATTTGATAGAGCCGTGCAACACGATGGTAGGACTAACTGCTATAGTTTCATGTTCAATGGCATTAGAATCACTTTAGTTCCTAAAAAGCGACAACAAAGTGAAAACAAGTTGGAGGAAATTGAAGAACTAAAGAATCTGTTATCTTTGAAGGAGTTTGTCAAAGAAGTAGAGGATGGGCCTGAAGTATTTCTGTTGATTGGACGTGAAAGTAGTGAAACGGTTGAAATTCCTGAGGAAGTTAAGCCAGTGTTGAAGGAATTTGAAGATGAATTTCCTGAAGAATTACCACCGTTGAGAGACATACAACATCAGATTGATCTTGTTCCGGGAGCTGTGTTACCACATAGACCACACTATAGAATGAGTCCAAAGGAGCACGAAGAGTTGAGAAGGCAAGTGGAGGAGTTACTTGAACAAGGGCGCGTACAAGAAAGTTTAAGTCCTTGTGCAGTACCAGCCATGTTAGTGCCAAAGAAGGATGGAACTTGGAGAATGTGTATAGATAGTCGAGCACTAAACAAGATTACAATGAGGTATAGATTTCCGATGCCAAGATTGGATGACTTATTAGATCAGTTGAGCGGAACTGCTATCTTTTCAAAGATTGATCTGAAGAGTGGGTATCATCATATTCGAATTCGACCAGGGGATGAATGGAAGACCGCATTCAAGACGCGGGAAGGGTTGTATGAATGGCTGTCAAGCCATTTGGTCTTTCGAATACACCTAGTACTTTTATGCGAGTGATGAATCAGATCTGTCGACCGTTTATTGGAAATTTCGTAGTGGTATACTTTGATGATATATTGATATACAGTGGAAGCACAGAAGAACATCTACAACACTTGCGGGAAGTGTTGATGATACTTCGTCAGGAGCAATTTTACGCGGCAACAAAGAAGTGCATGTTCATGACACACAGTGTTTTGTTTTTGGGGCATGTGTTGTCCAAGGAAGGTATTCATGTGGATCAAGGTAAAGTTAAAGCAATCAAAGATTGGCCACAACCCAGGACTATAACTGAAGTAAGAAGTTTCCATGGTTTAGCATCATTCTACCGAGGGTTTATTCCACATTTCAGTAGCGTGATTGCACCAGTGACAGATTGTATGAAAGGAAAGCAGTTTGTGTGGACTGAAGAGGCTGATTCTGCTTTTCAACAGATCAAGACACTTTTGACTACAGCACCGATTCTTAGATACCCGGACTTTCAGTTACTCTTTGAGCTGAATAATGATGCATCTAAAGTTGGAATTGGTGGAGTATTAGGTCAAAAGGGTTGTCCAATTGCTTATTTTAGTGAGAAACTTTCTGGAGCCAAGACAAGATACAGTACCTATGACTTGGAGTTCTATGCTATTGTCCAAGCCATAAAGCATTGGAGACACTACTTGTTTTATAAAGAGTTTGTGTTGTATACTGACCATGAAGCATTGAAACATTTGCAGGGACATGATAAGATTACAGCCAGACATGCTTCATGGAGCGCATACTTGCAACAGTTTACATTTGTTGTAAAGCATAAGTCAGGAGTTACAAATCGTGTGGCAGACGCATTGAGTAGAAGAAATCATTTGTTGACTACGATGAGAGTTGACGTGAAGGGGTTTGATGTATTTCCAGAATTGTTTGTTGATGATCCTTACTTTGCTAAGATTATAGATGAAGTCGAGAAAGGGAAGACGGATGAGTATGTGTTGGTAGATGGTTTTCTATTCAAAGGAAATCGGTTGTGTATACCAGAGTGCAGTTTGCGAATGAAGATTGTGAAGGAATTGCATGAAGAAGGTCATGTGGGAAGAGATCGTACCTTGCAGTTGATTTCTCAATTATATTTTTGGCCTTCCATGAGGAAAGAAGTTGAAAGATTTGTGCAGAGATGTCACATATGTCAAGTTTCCAAAGGGACAGTTACGAATGCAGGATTGTACATACCATTGCCCGTGCCTACTAGACCATGGGTTGATGTTAGCATGGATTTTGTTTTGGGTTTGCCAAGAACTCAACGAGGGAACGATTCTATATATGTTGTGGTGGATAGATTTTCGAAAATGGCGCATTTCATAGCTTGTAAAAAGACCGCTGATGCAGTCCGTGTTGCTCAATTGTTCTTTAAAGAGGTTTATCGACTACATGGGCTACCTGAGACCATTGTTTCTGATCGGGATACTCGATTTCTAAGTCATTTTTGGTTGAGACTGTGGAAGATGGTTGGGACTAAGCTAAATTTTAGTAGCGCCTATCATCCACAAACGGATGGGCAAACGGAAGTGGTGAACAGATCTTTGGGAAACTTGTTGAGATGTCTTGTGAAGGATAATTTGAAGAGCTGGGATGTGAAATTGTATCAGGCAGAATTTGCACATAATCATGTCGTTAATCGAAGTACTGGATTCAGTCCATTTCAAGTAGTATATTCAACCATTCCGAAGGGACCGTTGGATTTGTCGACAGTTCCACGTCAGAAAGGAGTTGTTAAACAAGCTTGTGATTTCGTGAATGAGTTGCGGAAGTGTCACAGGATCGTTCGTGAACGATTGCTTAAGTCAAATGAGAAGTATAAGCAACATGCAGATAAGAAGCGAAGGAGTGTGGACTTCAAAGAGGGTGATTTTGTGTATGCAGTGTTGACCGAGGATCGTTTTCCAGTTGGAACTTACAACAAATTGAAAGCTCGAAAGGTTGGTCCAGTAGAAATCTTGAAGAAGATCAATGAGAATGCTTATCAGTTAAGATTACCGGACCATATTCATACTGCTGACGTTTTCAACGTCAAACATTTGATTCCGTATCATGAGTATAAGCTTGTCGAGGAAGAGGAAAGTGTGAATTTAGGGTCGAATTCTTTTTCAACCAGGGGAGGATGATGCAGCGCACCGTGATAGGCCACTTGTTTTAGATCGTTATCTTGTTAAGTCGCAGGAAGCAGCGCACCAGACCTTAAGTCGCTTGAGCAACCTAACGAGCTATGGGAGTTATGCGGTGGAAAATGATTCAGCGACCTATGATAAGTCGCCAGCGAGTTACGACCTACCAAGCTACGGACTAACGAGCTATGAAAATCGCTCGCGTATGCCGCATTTCCTTAGGTCGCACGCAAACAAGATAAACGGCCTAGCGACTTAAGTCGCTAACCTTATGCCGCATGCTCATTCTTAGGTCGTTCCATGGTTAGGTCGCTCCATGCTTATAAGTCGCTCAAGTATGCTGACCTTAAGTCACTCATCAATTAAGTCTCTCATTTCATTTAGGTCACTCCTGAAGCTTATGCCGCTGATTTTCTTAAGTCGCTTATGTGTTGTACATAGGTCATGTGTTGTTTGTTGAGTCATATGACGCGTGTGTTGTAACTGTTAGGTCGTAGATCGTGTTGTATGGGTTGTTTGTTCTTACGTCGGTCGTGAGTTAGGTCGGCTGTGTTAAGTTGTGTGAGTTGTAATCTTCTATAAATACATGTGTGATGTCATTGTAAAGGAGTTGATTTTGAATAAAATTGTTTGTGTGCTTTGTGCCACTTTTGTTGAAGTTGAGTGTGATCTCCTTCTTCTTCCATCTTCGGTTATTCGAGTACGCTCGATTTAATGAATTTGAAGCCGATTCACGGAATCTCGTGCGCGAGGTCAACGTTGAAGAATCGTAGATCTTTTAACACAGCATCGTGCGCGATCAACGTGTTGAAGATAGCTAGAATCCACTATCTCGAGAGATCAAAGAATTTGGGCATTTATCTTGTTTTACTTGACACGAATCATTTCGTGAGGAAGAAATTGCATCAATTTGTATCAAACATTACTAGCACGTCAAACTTTGTTAATCCGCTGCGTCATTGTGAGAGTCAAATAGTGATCAAAGGAATGGCAGTGTAGCATTCAAAGTGGAACCTATGATTAAAGCGTGGCTTTGTGAATAACAAAGTATGGCTTTGAAGAAATTGAGTGTAGCCTCACTAGCCTCACATCCCGGAAGATGATATGGGATACTATATGGTTTGACAGAAGCAAATTCAGAATAAGTGAGTATATATGGTGGTGTCCAATACGTTGGGCCCTTTGGGGGATACGTCCCTTAAAGCATTTATTGCCCCATTATGATAAAGTGGTTAGCTTGAGAAAAGCAGGGAACTACTGGTTATCAGTAGTAGTGTAGCGAGTATAGTTCCAAGTGACTAGTTTGAGAAAGGCGATTAAGACACCGTGTGAACTATGTTTGTTATGCGTGGATCAGAGAGAAGGCTACTAGTTTCCTATCATGTTGAAAATCCAATCCCAATACGAGACTTACGGTTTTGATTGTATTCCCAAAATAGCTGTAATGACTTGTAAACATTTCAGCTACCCTTTCTGGTATCATTTATTCCGCTCAGTATATTCTGTTGACCTAGTCCGGATATATTACCTTACACTTAGTCCAGATATTAATACCTTATTTGAATAAGTTTATTTGCAAATGCTTTCAAAGGAATGTCATTAGAAATATTATCAAAAGTTTTGATATATAAATGTGTTTTAGTTACTATAAGATAAAAACCTGTCTGTGTTTATGTATGGGCGTGGTCTTATGATATACTTTTTCTTTTCAAAGGATTTTATTTAAAGGCTGATATATGACACTATCATTTATAAGTGGTTGTATCATGCTGGTTTATCAAGCCTGATCCAGGTATTTTTAATACTTGGATCAGATCCGAGTAGTTTCAGTTTTATTTGAAAATGGCTGGAGTTTCCAGAGGAGAGCTAGAGATCTTCATCATCGTATGGACGTATTCTATTATCCGTATACTTATTGCATTTGTTTTATTGTTTTCAGCATTTGTAAGAACAAATGTTTATAACTGTCCAGGCTGAATCTAGGTCAAACTCTGATATTGTATTTTAAAATTTTCTACTGTAAAGATTGTTATTGAAATAATATATGCTATTCCATTCGTATGAGATTCTGTTCCGCCTTTATTTTCTTTCTACCCTCAATGATCCGCTTATTCGTACAATTTGAGTTGGACATGAGTGGTTTATTGTCGATTCAAAGGGTGCGGAAAAACGGGTCGTTATCAAGATTGTATGTATTTTGAGTGCAAATGGTAAATAGAGAATTAGAGTTAAGAAATCATGAAAACTAATAATCAGTTGTTGTAAAATATTTGTTGGATTCTAAACTCTATTTACAGAGTTTTAAGAGTTGCAATCTTTGATGAATAAGAGCGATGAAAAGGAACGGATACAACCCTTAAATTAGAAGATGTTTCTCTTTATTGAAGAGAAGATTCCCTTCTGAAAAATAGCCGTTATCGGTAACCAACCGTCTGAGTTTTTCAATTCAGCCATCTGATTTGTTTAAATTCGATACAGTAAGCAAATAGGACATTTTGGTCTTATTCAGCCCTCTGAATATCATTATTCAGCTGGTTGAAACTGCATAGTAATTCATGTTTTGTTTTAGCATTCAGACGGTTGAATAGTGACATTCAGTCGGTTGATTATAGCCTGCTTTGTGCATTTGCATGGTTTGTGTACGTCTTAGAGTGTATATACAATATCGGAGAGATTTTAACATATTTCTAATGATATACAGACTCTAAACAACATATATTTGAACCATATTCATATCTTTTGAGTCTGATCTTCGTAATTCTTTGTCGTAGATTCATGAATCTTCGTATCGGTTGAATTTCTTATCATTAATCAAAACATAAGATCCAACAGTATGGAATATTCGTTGACTTAACACTGGAGGATTAGTATTTGGGGTTATTCTTATCTCTATTTTAAATAACACTTGTTTTTTATCATTTTGATAATGATTAGAAAAACGAAATCGTACGTAATGTATTGTTAATTAATTATCTGGTGATATAAGTATATAAATATTTTAACAAACATCTTGGAAGAGATTTAAAATAAATGAAAGGTTACTTTTTAAGGCTTAGTGATTTCTATGGGTAGTTAAATCTCTGAATTTTTATTTGTTTGTTTATTTGACAGCTAAATAACCGACTATCAAATCTTGGCCAGTTTTGACTTAGAAAGTAAATAAGAGCTTCATGTGTCCATATGGTTTGAGTTCCGAGTGGAGAACTCATTCAGATGAAATGAATT
Organism: Allium cepa; assembly: GCA_030765085.1. Classification (NCBI taxonomy): domain Eukaryota; kingdom Viridiplantae; phylum Streptophyta; class Magnoliopsida; order Asparagales; family Amaryllidaceae; genus Allium; species Allium cepa. The sequence goes on from CM060941.1 coordinate 519,927,702, forward strand.
TAGCTTTAAAGAATATACTAGTGATCCCTTTGAGACTCTGGTATAGTTCGCTTACTTTCGAAAGAACCGAGAATGAGCCAACCAGAAATTTTAGTGTTGGTTCGGAGAGACCGAGGTCGGATATATTCTCCGAAAACCACTTCGGACCAACATATCCATATGAATGGAAGACATTTTTAGGATGATCTAAACAGAGTTCTTTGAAGTGCAAGTGTGACGACCCGCCCTTCTACTACCAAAAAGACGTATCATCTTGAAGAAAGAAAGGGATGAGAAAATAGAAAAGATAGAGAAGAAAGAACAACAACATCAGAATCTCACAGCGGAACGAATAAATTATAATAATCACATAAGTATTTATATAATATACAACATCAATCAGAGATATACAGATAATACATCACATGCTAGACAGTTATAAACACCTGTCTAGTTAATACAACACAACTCAACAAATAACTCAAAGATACCAACACAGCGGAACTATATATATATCTATAACGCTGAAGCCTCCTGCTCCATTGCTCCTCCAGAATTCGTTAAAGCTAACCTGAATGCCTTGGCTACCCGTAAAAATTTGGGTACCCGAGAGTTTATGAAAAACAGAAAATAAACTCCGGGTCAGACATGGGTCTGGTATGAGTAATAAGTTAAAGTTGCTTAACTTTAAAAATCCTTTGAAAATAAAAGGTATCACGTAAGACTTCCTACACATAAACATGGAAAAGTTTTTACCTTACGCTAACCAAAACATTTGATAGTAAATTCTGTGATATTATAATAGGTCTAGGATTTTCAAGTAAATAGAAAATAGCCGAAATTGTTACATCTATTAAATTCCAGCTACTAGCCATAAAAGTGGGTAATACAATCAAAACCGTTGGCACTTATTGGATTGTGGATTCCATACAATGGCAGGGCTACAGGGGTACCGCCCGTCACAGTACGTGGCCTAGATCAACGTACCAAGGATCACTCCCGACCCCCTGCAACACAAGGCCGAAACCATTCCTTACTGAACAGTCCCGAATAAGATAAACCCCGCAGTTGTTTGCAACCAACTGCCCACACAGCCGAAAAATAAGGGACATCTAGACAGGGGAATATCCTTTTCCTGCTTGGGCATGACCCACCTAACCTTGCTGCACCTCCCCTGTTTTAGCCATTCCCGGTTGATGAGGCTTGAGGTTACGTTTACCTTTAGAGAATACATTTCTTAGAATGCTCATCGCCCACCTGACGATGTGTTGAAAGCATTCAATCCATACAAGTTCGTTCTGGGTTCGAACGAAACCGAAGGCATTATCTCGTTACACTCATTTTGGAATCACCCTCAGAGTTAACGACGATAACCCTTGCACTTTGAATCTTCATCTTCACTTCAGATTCACGACCTATCGTTAATTTGGAATCAATGTGGTTTTTGGATGTTCCAAATAAGGAAACCCGATCCCGGTCTCATCGAAATCCAAAACGTGTCTTTTAAGGCCAAGTTGTCTATTTAGTCTTAACAGTTTAATTCAATATAATCAATACACACAGATACATAATTCATAATATCACAGTAGATAATCATATCATCATCACATACAGATAATCAATATTATCATCCCAACAGATAATTAAATATTATCATATTTAACTATGCATCCATATCACATAGATATTACTCATGTCATATCTGAGATCACAATCAATCAAATGAAATATCAATATCATTCGTCCATAAGCAATGATTTATAATCATACCATTTGTAATTAATTTAAAATGAATTAAATTAATTATTTCTATCTCTAATTAATTTAAAGTAAATTAAATTAATTCTTTATCTATAAATCATGCTTATACAACTATAAATCAAATTAATCAATTATTCTCTAGATATGCATCTTGATTAAATGCCTTTAGTTAATCATTCTCAAATAAATAATTAGTCTTTAATTAATTTTACAAATTAATTATCCTAAGTTATTTATAGTAATTAACAATAAATTGCTTCATTTATATTAATTAAACATAATTATTTACATTTATCCTTAATTAATCACCATATTATTAATTATTTCTTAATTAACCAATTCCTAATTTCATCATTAATTATATTAATTAATGATCTTTAATTTTACTTTGATTAAATTAATTACATTAAGTAATTAATATTTAATTAAACACAATTATTAATCACCTTTGGTTAATAACATTCCAGTAATTACTACCCTTAATTACTCATATTAATAAATTAATTATCCCATAATTAATTATCTCCTTTAATTAATCCCTTGATTAATTACAAAAGTAATTATCCAAATTACTTCATTAACACATCATCTTTACTAATTACATTCAGTAACCAACATTAATTACTTCCTTAAGTAATTATGCTCCATTGAATACACTAAGTAATTATACTTATCATTTCATCAAATGATTTTCTTAAATTAATTAAACTAAATTAATTAACTTAAATTAATCGTTTTATCAAAATTAATTCAATAAGTAATTAATCTCTTAATTACTTTTATCAAGTAATTACACTTAACAATTTACAATAGATTATCTAATTAATTTGATTAATTATCAAATTAATCACATACATTAATTAATTAATAATCTTTAGTTTATTATCTTCATTAATTAATAACATTACTTAATCTACTTCTTAATTAATCTCTAATTATAAATTAATCTAAATTATTAATTTTATAAATTAAATACACATGTCATTTCTCAATTGACTTATTCATTTAATCATTTGAATACCTTAATTATTCCTAAGATAATTTATTTCTTTATTAATGACTTCATAAATATTAAAGTGTATTAGAACATTACATTTCAAATTTAAATTCAAATTCCATTTGAATTTAAGATTCAAAATGATTATTGTTTAAACATTTCCCAAATTTAAAATTCAATTTAAAATCTTTTAAATAAATGTAAATAACATTTCTTACTTACATGTGAACCTATACAAGAAAGCCTTTAAGTTCAACTATTTAAATCTTTTATTTAAATTTAAACTTCCAAAAGACATTTATATTTTTAACTTGCAAATTCAAGATAAAACAATTTATTTACTTTCCATTCAAAAATTTCTTTATAAAAAGAACTATACCCAAAATCAATTCATACATTATTTTGAAACAAGTTACTTTTTAAACTATTTGGCTTAAACTTGTTTTACATATTTAGATTTAGAAACTAATTTAAATTCAGGTCTGTATTCAAGAAAACTGGAATTCATTAATAAACTTTGAATTCTAAAATTTTGGTTTAACTTACTTAAAAATTTGATTTTTAATTCTTGATTTAAAATCCAAATTTATTTATAAAACTTTAGATTCAAAAGTTCCATTTGAATTTATACTTTAATTCTTAAATTTAAACTCACCTTAAATCTTGTTTTAGAGAAATTTTGAACAAAATTTAAAACTCTGGAAAAATCAGGTTTACTAAAACCTGAAACCAACCTCTGCCTCGAGACAAGACCTAGCTTGCTTCGAGTCTCCCCCTTCACTACTTCGAGTCACGTACTCGTGTTACTCAAGCATTACTCCCAGACAACAACAAAAATCCTGCACACAGAAAAACAAACACCCAGCCTTCAATGGCACGGTGCACGTGCACCGTGGCCCCAGCCACCTTCGGCCACCCACTGGCACTCCAACACGCCGTCGAGCATCACCAGATACGACCACGAGCACCAAAAGCTACCCCACTTGCTCGAAACAAAATCAAACCTTCCCTCTAAAACCTGGAAACACAACAAGCCACAACCCCAAAACCTGTAACCATCTCGTTCACGAGATTCCGACCCTCTGCACCTTTGTGATTCCGGCCACACCATCACCTACCTCCCCGTTTTCATCCCCTTGAGTTTTGACACACTCGATCAACCAGAGCCGACGCTATGATCTAGAAAATACTACCTGTTCAAACTAGGCTTACCCACTGAAAACGTAAACCACCATCGCCACAGTGATCGAGAGTGCCTTCGACCATTTTTCATGGCCTCTCCGATCACCCATCCCCCTCCAGAACAAACCTCAACCACTCCGATCAACGACACTTTCAAAGGCAACCCAAAATGCTCGAATTGATCAACCCAGTAATGCATGTTCATAGCTCAACTAAAAAAATGTGATTTGATTTTTAAAAATCCTAATTTTGATTTAGTAATCAGTTCATAAGCTTGAATTGATGGATCATGACAACTGAATTTTGACTTATTTTATGATTTGCTCTGTTATTTCATTTTTTTTCCAGGCTTACTCAAGTTTATATTTAACTTTCCTATACATTTTAAACATCCATCTATGCTAATCCAAATTTTTTTTTGATTAAGTCCTAATCCAACAGCAAGTAAGTAAAAAGATGATGATTTTTACATCACACTGATACCTGAAGTAAAGAACAAAATGTTACGGAAATGGCTACACTCATCCATGCAGTGATATAGCAAACAATATATATATTACAGTCATTAACCAAGCAACCATATTTAAAATTTAAACCTTTAAAAATGATGTTACTCACCTTTCTTTTGGAAAAAGAGACAGAGCACCAATTTGAAGTTGCTTTTAACTCAGAAAACTTGAATTCCCCTTTGCTATAAAAACTGAGTTGCTTGTTGTTAAGATTTGCAGGCAGGCCTTGAATTGAAAATGCTTTGCATGTTTGATTGTTGTTTAAATTTTGCAAAAAGAAAAGCTTACTTATGTTTTCTAGTTTAGCTGTGTTGAACGAACTAAACAAAAAGCATTGCATATAAAAAAGCAAACAGGTTTGTATTAAGAAGGTGTTTACTGGTTTAGGTATTGTCTTTGATCAGAGATATTTCCAAATGGAGGCTGAAATGATCTTTATGCAATTCGAAAAGACTTTGTTTGTATGCTGAGAAATGGAAACATTTAATGAAATGGTACTTTATGTTTCACTTATCTCATTTTTGTCTCTATAGATATTTTCTATTTTGTAGCATATGTAACTTCCTATATAAGATTCTTGCCTGTTTTGTTTTTATACTTCATGCATAGGTATTTTTGTTTATTCCTGCCTTGCATACATTACTTACAAGTTACATAATCTATTACTTTTACACTTTATTCTTGCCTTGCATCTTTATTTTACAGGATATGCATAATTTACTTGCCTACTTATGTTTTCATACTTTATTCTTGCCTGATTGCTTTTATTATTTTGTCTTGTTTCATACTTATCTTATTTGGGTATGTAGATGTTTCTTTCTTTTGTCTGGTTATGCTTTATTACATATATAAGGTTGCTTTAGTTATTTGTTATAATTTTAACTTATGTATTTATTCTTATTGCTTATGTTAATATCATAGTTTTCTTATGTTTATGTATTTATAAAATTTATTTTATCTTAAACATTTTTTTGAAAGATTTTATTTAAAATTTCAATCATAACTTTCTTTTCAAAATACAAGTATATATATATAAATTAATTTAAAATAACAATTCCTATTTGTGCTAAAAATCCATTTGTAAAGATATTGTATTATTAATATTGTTTAAATATAACTCATTATTAAATTAAAAATAAATTTTCAAAATAAACTACCTCTTTAAAATATAAATACTTATTTATCAAGCTATAATTTTTAAAAACAAAACAAAACTTTTTATTTAAATTTAAACTCTAGGCTAAAACCATTTTAAACAAATTAAACTTTATCTTGAGTATTTTTAAAATCATATTATTATTTATTCAATATTAAATTTCCAAATTATCAAAAATAGTAGGATTAGAAAGCATAGCTTTATTTATTAAATTTAAAACAAAGCCTATCTATTTATAATATATACAATTATATACATATATACATTAGAAACAATTTAAATTAGCTTTTAAAAGATAAATTATCAGTTAAATATTTATTTAAAAGAAGATTATTAAATCAATTCAAATATTATTAACAAATATTATCAAATCAATTTAATTTTAATGTAGATTATTAAATTGATATTGCCCCAAATTTCCGGGATGTCACATTCCTCCCACCTTAAAAGAATTTCGTCCCCGAAATTTTAAACAAAGGTAATTTAAGAATCTAGTTAAAGATTTAAATCTTAAACACAAGCATATATCAACCATAAGCTAACAATCATAGCAGACAATTCATCCAAATAAACAAATCTAACTTTCCAGACAAGATTCCGGATAGAATTTCCTCGAGTTTCCCCAAGTATAAATACCGGGTTACTCGCTCTATACAATCCAAATAAACAATACTACTAAGCTACAGAACTTCTACTCATCTAGGTCTACAAAACAAGACAGGATATCAGATTGTAGACAAGTCTGGATGAACGACCAAAACCACCTGAACTACTGGTTCTACAACCAGAGATAAATCTTACATGTACTCCCTCAGAGATACGTGAAACACAACGAATTCCAGTTATCCAAACTGACAATTCAATCCTAAAGACCAAACACTTATCCAAAATCAAATCCCCGATTTCAGAATCCCAATTCCTCCATTTCTTATCCATAAAACTCTTCGGACGATCCTGGGGTTCCTTCATCCTTACCGATCAGCTCAACTCTTGCTGATGCTCCTAGAAATAAACTGGTCCAAAAATAATCCAACAAAATGATCTTTCCAATATCAACCAAACTCAGAACACAAACTCTGTTCCAAATCAGAAAACAGAACTCACTTCTCTCATCCGGAAGAGATAAAACAGATGCACTCCAATCTGGCCTCGGATCCTGAAAATTTTTTCCTGTAGAACTCTCCAATCCAAACATTGAAACATCCAATTTCTTCCAAACTAAAACAACTGCCACCATGCTTCCACTGCGCAACTCTGACTGAACAGATGAAAATGTTGATTATGAACTCAAACACAGACTGGTCAACACATTCAAAAATAAAGTTCACATATCCAAAAATAAAACTCAAAAGTTCCTCCAAAATCTGAGCTGCTTTACCAAACTCAAAAACCATCCTGAACCATCAGTATCACTTCTGGAATCCAGTCGTTACCAAACTCAGTCTTCAGATGCTGACAAAAATTTGACTTCCTGAAGACATCCAGAAAATTATCTCTGAAACACAAGAGAACACTCAAACTATCGCAAGTCACTTTTGCGATCAATCCAGCCTAATTCCAAAAATACTGCTCTCTCTTTACCAAACAGAACAGCTTACGCTTATGTGGCCAATCCATCGAAGAAATGGAACTACTCTGTTGCTCCTGAAGTTACCCAAGAAAACAGCCAAGCCAGAAGACTTCCTAATCCAAAGCTCTTCGAGAAACTCGGACCTCAAACAGAAACACCCAGCTGAACACAGCCACAACCGAAACAGACACTCTTCCTTAACTTGTCCCAAAGAAACATCTTCGGAGACATCCATAGTCACTGTGTCTCATCACACAGCTACTACATCTTGATATATCAAGATATCATGACTTGCTTCTGCCCAACCGATAGATCCAAACTCTAGCCCAACCAAATTACATTTCAAAGATGAACTCCGAGTCTTAACAGATTTCCTTCAGAGATCGATGAAATCCTTATACCACTCAAAGCTCACTTGAGACGATATTAGGTCTACAATTTCAAAAAATACACTTCCAACCTCAAACATTCAAATTCCAACCGTTGGTAGTTGTGTTACACACACCACCACCCTATCTACCTTTATAGCTTATTGGAAAACCCGAACAGGTAACCCAACAATAGGTAGAAATATATATATATATATATATATATATATATATATATATATATATATATATATATAAAATTACAAATACGCTCTCTCAGGAAAGAAATCACTCAAGAGCCTAGGTATTCACTCAACCTAGCGCTCTGATACCAACTGTGACGACCCGCCCTTCTACTACCAGAAAGACGTATCGTCTTGAAGAAAGAAAGGGATGAGAAAATAGAAAAGATAGAGAAGAAAGAACAACAACATCAGAATCTCACAGCGGAACGAATAAATTATAATAATCACATAAGTATTTATATAATATACAACATCAATCAGAGATATACAGATAATACATCACATGCTAGACAGTTATAAACACCTGTCTAGTTAATACAACACAACTCAACAAATAACTCAAAGATACCAACACAGCGGAACTATATATATATCTATAACGCTTAAGCCTCCTGCTCCATTGCTCCTCCATAATTCGTCAAAGCTAACCTAAATCCCTTGGCTACCCGTAAAAATTTGGGTACCCGAGAGTTTATGAAAAACAGAAAACAAACTCCAGGTCAGACATGGGTCTGGTATGAGTAACAGGTTAAAGTTGCTTAACTTTAAAAATCCTTTTAAAATAAAAGGTATCACGTAAGACTTCCCACACATAAACATGGAAAAGTTTTTACCTTACGCTAACCAAAACATTTGATAGGAAATTCTGTGATATTATAATAGGTCTAGGATTTTCAAGTAAATAGAAAATAGCTGAAATTGTTACATCTATTAAATTCCAGCTACTAGCCACAAAAGTGTGTAATACAATCAAAACCGTTGGCACTTATTGGATTGTGGATTCCATACAATGGCAGGGCTACAGGGGTACCGCCCGTCACAGTACGTGGCCTAGATCAACATACCGAGGATCACTCCCGACCCCCTGCAACAAAAGGCCGGAACCATTCCTTACTGAACAATCCCGAACAAGATAAACTCCACAGTTGTTTGCAACCAACTTCCCACACAGCTGAAAAATAAGGGACATCTAGACAGGGGAATATCCTTGTCCTGCTTGGGCATGACCCACCTAACCTTGCTGCACCTCCCCTGTTTTAGCCATTCCCGGTTGATGAGGCTTGAGGTTACGATTACCTTTAGAGAATACATTTCTTAGAATGCTCATCGCCCACCTGACGATGTGTTGAAAGCATTCAATCCATACAAGTTCGTTCCGGGTTCGAACGAAACCGAAGGCATTATCTCGTTACACTCATTTTGAAATCACCCTCAGAGTTAACGACGATAACCCTTGCACTTTGAATCTTCATCTTCACTTCAGATTCATGACCTATCGTTAATTTGGAATCGATGTGGTTTTCGGATGTTCCAAATAAGGAAACCCGATCCCGGTCTCATCGAAATCCAAAACATGTCTTTTAAGGCCAAGTTGTCTATTTAGTCTTAACAGTTTAATTCAATATAATCAATACACACAGATAGATAATTCATAATATCATAGTAGATAATCATATCATCATCACATACAGATAATCAATATTATCATCCCAACAGATAATTAAATATTATCATATTTAACTATGCATCCATATCACATAGATATTACTCATGTCATATCTGAGATCACAATCAATCAAATGAAATATCAATATCATTCATCCATAAGCAATGATTTATAATCATACCATTTGTAATTAATTTAAAATGAATTAAATTAACTATTTCTATCTCTAATTAATTTAAAGTTAATTAAATTAATTCTTTATCTATAAATCATGCTTATACAATTATAAATCAAATTAATCAATTATTCTCTAGATATGCATCTTGATTAAATGCCTTTAGTTAATCATTCTCAAATAAATAATTATTCTTTAATTAATTTTACAAATTAATTATCCTAAGTTATTTATAGTAATTAACATTTAATTGCTTCATTTATATTAATTAAATATAATTATTTACATTTATCCTTAATTAATCACCATATTATTAATTATTTCTTAATTAACCAATTCCTAATTTCATCATTAATTATATTAATTAATGATCTTTAATTTTACTTTGATTAAATTAATTACATTAAGTAATTAATCTTTAATTAAACACAATTATTAATCACCTTTGGTTAATAACATTCCAGTAATTACTACCCTTAATTACTCATATTAATAAATTAATTATCCCATAATTAATTATCTCCTTTGATTAATCCTTTGATTAATTACAAAAGTAATTATCCTAATTACTTCATTAACACATCATCTTTACTAATTACATTCAGTAATTAACATTAATTACTCCCTTAAGTAATTATACTCCATTGAATACACTAAGTAATTATACTTATCAATTCATCAAATGATTTTCTTAAATTAATTGAACTAAATTAATTAACTTAAATTAATCATTTTATCAAAATTAATTCAATAAGTAATTAATCTCTTAATTACTTTTATCAAGTAATTACACTTAACAATTTACAATAGATTATCTAATTAATTTGATTAATTATCAAATTAATCACATACATTAATTAATTAATAATCTTTAGTTTATTATCTTCATTAATTAATAACATTACTTAATCTACTTCTTAATTAATCTCCAATTATAAATTAATCTAAATTATTAATTTTATAAATTAAATACACATGTCATTTCTCAATTGACTTATTCATTTAATCATTTGAATACCTTAATTATTCCTAAGATAATTTATTTCTTTATTAATGACTTCATAAATATTAAAGTGTATTAGAACATTACATTTTAAATTTAAATTCAAATTCAAATTCCATTTGAATTTAAGATTCAAAATGATTATTGTTTAAACATTTCCCAAATTTGAAATTCAATTTAAAATCTTTTAAATAAATGTAAATAACATTTATTACTTACATGTGAACCTATACAAGAAAGCCTTTAAGTTCAACTATTTAAATCTTTTATTTAAATTTAAACTTCCAAAAGATATTTATATTTTTAACTTGCAAATTCAAGATAAAACAATTTATTTACTTTCCATTCAAAAATTTCTTTATAAAAAGAACTATACCCAAAATCAATTCACACATTATTTTGAAATAAGTTACTTTTTAAACTATTTGGCTTAAACTTGTTTTACATATTTAGATTTAGAAACTAATTTAAATTCAGGTCTGTATTCAAGAAAACTGGAATTCATTAATAAACTTTGTTCTAAAATTTTGGTTTAACTTACTTAAAAATTTGATTTTTAATTCTTGATTTAAAATCCAAATTTATTTATAAAACTTTAGATTCAAAAGTTCCATTTGAATTTATACTTTAATTCTTAAATTTAAACTCACCTTAAATCTTGTTTTAGAGAAATTTTGAACAAAATTTAAAACTCTGGAAAAATCAGGTTTACTAAAACCTGAAACCAACCTCTGCCTCGAGACAAGACCTAGCTTGCTTCGAGTCTCCCCCTTCACTACTTAGAGTCACGTACTCGTGTTACTCGAGCATTACTCCCAGACAACAAAAAAAACCCTGTACACAGAAAAACAAACACCCAGCCTTCAATGGCACGGTGCACGTGCACCGTGGCCCCAGCCACCTCTGGCCACCCACTGGCACTCCAACACGTCGCCGAGCATCACCAGATACGACCACGAGCACCAAAAGCTACCCCACTTACTCGAAACAAAATCAAACCTTCCCTCTAAAATCTGGAAACACAACAAGCAACAACCCCAAAACCTGTAACCACCTCGTTCACGAGATTCCGACCCTCTGCACCTTTGTGATTCCGGCCACACCATCACCTACCTCCCCGTTTTCATCCCCTCGAGTTTTGACACACTCGATCAACCAGAGTCGATGCTATGATCTAGAAAATACTACCTGTTCAAACTAGGTTTACCCACTGAAAACGTAAACCACCATCGCCACAGTGATCGAGAGTGCCCCCGACCATTTTTCATGGCCTCTCCGATCACCCATCCCCCTCCAGAACAAACCTCAACCACTCCGATCACTGACACTTTCAGAGGCAACCCAAAATGCTCGAATTGATCAACCCAGTAAAGCATGTTCATAGCTCAACTAAAAAAAAATGTGATTTGAGTTTTAAAAATCCTAATTTTGATTTAGTAATCAGTTCATAAGCTTGAATTGATGGATCATGACAACTGAATTTTGACTTATTTTATGATTTGCTCTGTTATTTCATTTTTTTCCAGGCGTACTCAAGTTTATATTTAACTTTCCTATACATTTTAAACATCCGTCTATGCTAATCCAAAAAAAACTTTTGATTAAGTCCTAATCCAACAGCAAGTAAGTAAAAAGATGATGATTTTTACATCACACTAATACCTGAAGTAAAGAACAAAATTTTACAGAAATGGCTACACTCATCCATGCAGTGATATACAAACAATATATATATATATTACAGTCATTAACCAAGCAACCATATTTAAAATTTAAACCTTTAAAAATGATGTTACTCACCTTTCTTTTGGAAAAAGAGACAGAGCGCTAATTTGAAGTTGCTTTTAACTCAGAAAACTTGAATTCCCCTTTGCTATAAAAACTGAGTTGCTTGTCGTTAAGATTTGCAGGCATGCCTTGAATTGAAAATGCTTTGTATGTTTGATTGTTGTTTAAATTTTTCAAAAAGAAAAGCTTACTTATGTTTTCTAGTTTAGCTGTGTTGAACGAACTAAACAAAAAGCATTGCATATAAATAAGCAAACAGGTTTGTATTAAGAAGGTGTTTGCTGGTTTAGGTATTGTCTTTGATCAGAGATATTTCCAAATGGAGGCTGAAATGATCTTTATGCAATTCGAAAAGACTTTGTTTGTATGCTGAGAAATGGAAACATTTAATGAAATGGTACTTTATGTTTCACTTATCTCATTTTTGTCTCTACAGATATTTTCTATTTTGTAGCATATGTAACTTCCTATATAAGATTCTTTCCTGTTTTGTTTTTATACTTCATGCATAGACATTTTTGTTTATTCCTGCCTTGCATACATTACTTACAAGTTACATAATCTATTACTTTTACACTTTGTTCTTGCCTTGCATCTTTATTTTACAGGATATGCATAATTTACTTGCCTACTTATGTTTTCATACTTTATTCTTGCATGATTGCTTTTATTATTTTGTCTTGTTTCATACTTATCTTATTTGGGTATGTAGATGTTTCTTTCTTTTGTCTGGTTATGCTTTATTACATATATAAGGTTGCTTTAGTTATTTGTTATAATTTTAACTTATGTATTTATTCTTATTGCTTATGTTAATATCATAGTTTTCTTATGTTTATGTATTTATAAAATTTATTTTATCTTAAACATTTTTTTGAAAGATTTTATTTAAAATTTCAATCATAGCTTTCTTTTCAAAATACAAGTATATATATATGTATATATATATATATAAAAATTAATTTAAAATAACAATTCCTATTTGTACTAAAAATCCATTTGTAGTGATATTGCATTATTAATATTGTTTAAATATAACTCATTATTAAATTAAAAATAAATTTTCAAAAGAAACTATCTCTTTAAAATATAAATACTTATTTATCAAGCTATAATTTTTAAAAACAAAACAAAACATTTTATTTAAATTTAAACTCTAGGCTAAAACCATTTTCAACAATTTAAACTTTATCTTGAGTATTTTTAAAATCACATTATTATTTATTCATATTAAATTTCCAAATTATCAAAAATAATAGGATTAGAAAACATAGCTTTATTTATTAAATTTAAAACAAAGCTTATCTATTTATAATATATACAATTATATACATATATACATTAGAAACAATTTAAATTAGCTTTTAAAAGATAAATTATCAGTTTAATATTTATTTAAAAGAAGATTATTAAATCAATTCAAATTTTATTAACAAATATTATCAAATCGGTTTAATTTTAGTGTAGATTATTAAATTGATATTGCCCCAAATTTCCGGGATGTCACAGCAAGAGCTACTTGCTATTAATCTTCAAGATGATTCCAAAATGGAGGCAGTAAAGGTAGGGCCTTTGGTTTTGTTTAGACCAAAACGAACTTGTATGGGTGAATGCTAGCATTGCATTTTTGCCTCGATGATAGATTTAGCATTCCAAGTTGGAATTTCTAAAAGATTAATGCATAGCCCCAAGCCTCAACCCCCAAAAATGGCTAAAGCAGGGGATGTGGCAGGGCTCCGTGGATCGCTCTCATTAGGGTATGTCATCACCTTTCTAGATTATCATTTTATGGATTTGGTTGTACATGAGAGTTCTCTATAAATGTTGGGAACAACCGAGGTGGTGAAATATCTAGTATGGGCTACGTGACATCCCCTATCTTGAGGCTCAAAGCTAAGTGTTACAAATGCTGCAATCTTCTAACTTCTGGTGAAAAAAATACTGTAATGATACTGTTATCCATTATATCAGAAGCGTATGAATATGAAACGAAATCACAGATCTGAAAACCACATACTTTACTGATTACATTTCAAAACATGTTCCATATTCCTTTACATAATCCCAAAATGTATCCCAGGTTTTGATCAAATTTAATTATTACAGAATACGCCAAGAGCGACATATGAAGATGCCCCCTTGGATGATCAGAGTACTTAATAGACAGAAACTGTCTTAATACATCATAGTTGAAATAGAAATAAAAATATCAACTCCTAAAGAGCTATCCATGCCTCATACACGTCTTCGGAAGCTTTATTTATCCACCTACTAAAACCTGTAAATCCTCAACTCATATTCAAATCATATTTTGAGCACTTGAAAGTTTAAGAGAAAAATATAAACTTCGATTCAGACATAAAGTCTGGTGTGAATAATACTATACATCTCGGTTTCTTGATATTAAGTGATACCATGCCACTTAGTGGAACGAGTTTACCCTCACTAATATCCCTTTTTAAAACATATTTTTTGCAAATCAAAATCCTGCAACTAAACTGGTTAAAGCAATAATAGCAATGTCATGCATTCATACAAATCAGGTAATCAATAGACTATCTGTCCGAATACTATAGTTTTTATTTTGGCTAACTATTAACATTTGGCCGGCTCGGGCCTACCAGACATAATAAATAATCTAACTTCTGTTAGACACACTTTTGGACGGTCTGTCCCTAACTTACTTCTCTTAAGGTCAATTGATCCTAATAGTTTTACGGGCTCACCAATAACCTATCTTTCTCTGTATTTTCCTTTCTGTGTGTAACATCATTTCGGTCTTACCTGTGACAAAGCACTTCACACTGGAATTTTGGACTTATATTAGCTACGCATTACTAGCTAAAGTATAGGGCACGACCCCATACCAATCCCATCTATATTCTATTATCTGAGTCATTTACTTAAGGCCAACTACCCATCAAATTTTCTTTGAAAATATTTCTTTCAAATTGATTCAACTTATAAATCATACTTAAACAAGGAAAATAAACTCTATGTTTTACTCAAATCAATTTACCATGTAATATATACTTTACACAAAACATTGTTACTGTAACGTATGCGGATTTTCGTTGCCGAAAAACCGAATAGTTATGGGTTTAAGAAAAAGAAAAGAAGAAAAGAAGAAGAAAGAAAAGAAAAAGATAGAAAATTTAGATAGGGAAAAGAAAATAGAAATTAGAGAGAATAGAAAATAGAAGAAAAAGGAGAATAGAACAGAATTTTAAAATAGAAGGAAAAGAGAATAGAAAATTTGAAAATATAGAAAAAATGGAGAATAGAACGGAACAGAAAACAACAGAACAACATCAGAATCTCACAATTCGCAGCGGAACAACATATAATAATAAATGAATAATCTTTAAACAAAGAACTATATCAGTTATTACATTTCATTTCATCATATCATCAGAGTGTACAACAACATACATCAACAAACAATGCAGCGGAAAAAGAAATACTATATACTAGTAATACGCCATGCCATCCAGCTTGCCTCCAGCAACTCCAGAATATCCATAATATCCTGATAAACCTAACTCTTAACTGCCCGTGTTGAAATTGGTGGGCACCCAGAGTTTAGGAAGGAAAATAATAAACTCCAAGTCAGTCATGTGACTGGTGTGAGAACTCAAAACAGTTTATTTATCTTTAAAATCAAAATAGAGGAATATTTTTAAATTCAATTCGCAATGCTTTTAAAAATGAGACTACCATAAGGCCTCCCGCACACACACACAATGCAAACGCAGAATCGGAGGAGATTTCTCCTTATGATAGCCAAAGATGCTTGATACGCATTTAAAATAACATTTGATATTATTATTAGTGCATAGTATAGGAAAATCATTTCAAAAATAAAGATATAAATCTTAGCCAGCATAGACATTCCGCACTTATGCCTACTATAGCCACTATGTTCAATAGCAGGTTACCGCCACATTCCATAGCAGGTTATACAACTAATACCGTACAAGTCTCGTATTGTTTCTTTGGATTTCCAACAAATGGTCAGGCCAAGGAAATTCCCATTGCCACATGGAAACGCCTCTGGCTGGACGTCCCCGAGAACTTAACCAGCTCTCTGCCAACACAAGGCCGGGTTACCTTTATCACTAGGTAACTACTACACGAATATGGCATCCCCGGGTCCTTTGGGACCTTTTCACCGAGCGCTCGCAATCAATTCACACAATCATAACAAAGTGTTTTCAACATGAGTAAGTATCTGGGCTCCATACCATGATACCACCCTTTTCCAGAAGGAAATGGACACATCCTAAAGGGTGCTACCCCTCATAACCTTGCTGCTTCTTTCCTGTTTTGACCATTCACGGGGTGTGAGGCTCGACGAATTCACGTCCACAAAAACATACTTTATACAAAAGCCATGCTTTGGGTCAACAAATGATCAACGCAATGATCACAAGGATAGACGATCAAATAAACGATCCTATCACAAATAATCAGCACAATGATCATTTCAGCATCACTCAGATGTCACATTACCAAATTGGGAATATATCGCTGATAACATTCAACTACATAACCTCTGAGCTCGTACGTCTCAGAGAAGGGTGTTAAGCTAAAAGAATAAATTCTCCGCCACCAACAGAAATATATTTGAAAGAAATCGGCTTTATATCTCAACTTGTAATGTCAGACATACAATCCATACAAGTCTGTTCCGGGCTCGAACAAAACCGAAGGCACTTCTTACGAAGCCCTTGCAAATCCGGGTATTCACAATCCCGATCGAATTTCCCATCACTTAAGGAATCTCTATACCAGGAGCTACCCAGTGCAGAGACAATCGATAGGTCATCCTATCACTTTCGCAAATACTCGGTCTTCAACACCGATCTTCAAATGCAATTCATAACGACGTATCACATATTCGGAATGGGTTATACGACCCCATGGTCCTTTCCCGGTTAACCCGAATAGTGAGCGCTTATTCAAAAATAGGTGTGGCATTCAAATTCAATCAAATCACATTATATACCCATTCAAAGGGAAATATTGATAGTCGGTTATTGAACTATCAATGTATATGCACACATCACCAGATTCCAAATAATTTTCCAAATTATTTATTTCACAAAATATCTTTACAAGATATATAATTTTCACACTTCAAAAATAAATCAATATTTATTTCTAAACAACTTCCCTTTTCATTCATAAATTCCATATTGAATTTATAATCCAAAATATCTATGAATATTCAATTTCGATTATTCATTTCAATTTATCTTCAAAAAGATAAATTCTAATTATTCACTTCATATTGGAAAAACAATTCCATATTTATTTAATTATAAGTAATTCACTAATCTTTTTATTTTCAACCTTGGAAAATATTCCATATACTTAAATCGAATTAAGTATATATTTCATTCTTTAAGGAAATCATTCTCTTAAACATATTTATTTGGGCCAAAACGAATGTTGCGTAAAACATCGTTACGACGTCCCAAAATCACTAGTACAGGGATTTGAAATTAAAATAGATATATAAATCCCAATACTATACAAAACATTTCCTTTCGGAAATCATTTACTATAACAACAGTGTTATAGTCCACCATTTCCTTTTATTTCTCGAAAACGTCTATTTCAACAATAAATGTTGAAATCTATAGTTTCGAATCTCAACACAATTAAAACTTCATTAGATCGTTTTAATTCTGTTTCAAATATCACATTCAAAACAATTTCTTTAACATATTATTCACTATTCAAAAACGTGAATATACTACGTTAACACATTTCATCCTTTTTATTCATTTTAATTCAAAGGATTATTCACTATTCAAAAACGTGAATAAACTACGTTAACAAATTTCATCCCTTTATATATTTCATTTCAAAGGATTATTCACAGTTAAAAATGTGAATATAACTCCATTAATAGGTTTCGACAATTTGCTTATCAAAATAAGTCGTTTGCAAATTTATAAAACAACGTTTATAAATTCCTTTACTATTTATTTTATAACAACTCCTTTTATAAATTCCTTTATTAACCTATATTCAATTCATAACTCAATTATAAACCAAAAGTTCACATTATAAGTTAAATGCTTATAAAACGATTTTTTTTACAAAATCGTTCTTTTAACTTCATAATTATAAATCTTATAAATTATAAGATTCAATTATTCATCCAAATATATTCTTTAATAATTTCACAAAAATTATAAATCTTACTATTTATAATTTTCATTTATAACTTCACCATTTATAATTTTATAAATTCCATTCACTTATACAATCCATTTTCACTTCATTCAAACACTTATAAAAACTCGTTTTATAATGTCTATATTTCAATTTATAAATATCCATTTATAAATCTCTTAATATAAATCAATTTATATTATTCTTTTTAAACGTCTCTAAATTCCTTTAAAAACTTCATCCTTTTGATTCATAAAATAATTAAATTTTATAAATCCTATATTTAAACTTTTCACAATAAATTCTAAAATCCCGATTAAACTATTTTATAAAATCATTAGCATCACATTCTCAAAAATCAGTTTTTAACTATATTTCTCAAAAATCATAATTTTTATAACATAAAAATTATAACGTTTATTTATTTAAAATGGATCAATTTCCAAATATACTGTATATTTTCAAAAATCACTTTATGAATCATTTTAAAATTCCAAAATTTGGTACAACGATGCTACACACCAAATAGTCAATCACGACTACAACGATATCACATATCGATATGATAATCCATCAAATATCAAAATATCTGAAATCAAATAAAAACTGTTGAGGAATCCAGTTGGATCCCTCCAACCTGTTTTCCTGCATCCACAAACATTAGCACAATACCAATTTCGCTCCAGTACGAAATTATCGCGGTATATGGGATTTAAATATTATCCGCTTAATAACGGCGCAATAGGGTCTCATCCGCTAAAAATACGGGAAATCAATCAACTGCAATATATACATATGCCAATATATATATATTGATATTATATATAATACCAATTTCACTGTTTATGAAATATTCGCGGTATATGTTTTTATTAAATAACATCCGCTTACTAACGGCGCATAATGTCTATTTTAACAATCAATAAATATTAATCAACATTCAAACATGCATTCAAATATTTTAAATCTAACTATTTAAAATAAAATCGAAACTGATTCGATTGAGTGAGAAGTTCTCACCTTGATTTCAATTTCGTTTTAGCGATTTATTTCGAATAAAATTAAACGGACGTTTAATTTTACCCAAAATTCTCACTAACTCCAAACGACTCCAAACCAACTCCATCGCGTAGTGCTCGTCCATACGATTCCAACGCAACTGAGTTTGCATTTTTTCGACCTCGTATGAAAAAGTTATGTATTTTACAAGTTTGTACACAATTTAACTTATATAAATACAACATTAACAAACCCACTTTCCATCACAGCCCTTAGATCCTTCCCCAGTGCATCCTGGCCGTGCGTGCTCTCCTTCCTCCCCACGTCCTTCTCCAGTAACCAAGCCGTGCATAGAACCCATACCTTAGCCAACTAGGGTTCCAAATTACTCCGCCAATACTCAACGAAACTCGATCAAACCACTTGCAAATCGAAGCTCTTCGCGAGAGCTACCACCACCATCCCCCACCTGAAGCTCGGCCACCTATGTCTCCTCGAAATGCGTGCGTGACCTGTAGAGAACGGCCCCCCATAGCTCCCTCTCCGTTGCACCATTTCCGATCATCACCGTATGGAATCGAAGCTCTCGTCGAGCTCTTCGACTTTGTAGTTGAGCACTTCGCGTAATTCTTTACGGATTGAGAGAGATTGATGAAGAAGTGAGAGCGATTTCTGGCCATTGGTTATTAAAGTGGCGGCTAGGGTTAGGTTTAGAGATATTTTTTTTTATTATTATTAATGAAGGGTAGGGGGTGTATTTATAGAGAAACGAACGACACTATTCACCCGGAAATTCCGAACTCCGATTTAGGCGCCGAAACTGACATTCCTAGGGTTTATCCCGCGTTCCGGACATAATGGAAAAGGTTTCGGAAGCTAATTCGGACATCTGTGCGAGTTATGGCTATAAACGCTCAATTTAAATTAAACCGATTTAAACGATTTTCTAGGCGTTTTAATTTGTACAGGACAAACGGTAAATCCAATTGACTTGAAATTTGAAACCTTACAATAATATCACATTATGGATCCGATGAAACTGGTTTCGTCGAAATCTGAGACTTTTTGAAAAATGGCTATTTTCACTCGCCAAATTAATATTAAAAATAATTCGATGCGTTTCGAGCTGCCACGATCAAACGATAACTCCGATTGACACGAAATTTGAAATCCGGTAATAACTAACTATTATGGATCCAATGGAACTGGTTTCGTTCAATTCTGAGACTGTTCAAAAATTGACTATTTTCACTAGTCGATTTAAATATTAAAATATTCAATTTTCACAAATTAACTTTTAATTCGATTTTAAAAGTTCTAAAATATCATTCTAACTCCCATATGATATAATAAAATTTTACAAATCATTTTCTATCATATTTAACTCAATTTTTAATTATTTCCATAATTTAACATATTAAATTATTGATTTAATAATCCAATTAAATCCAATAATTCGAATAAAAATTTATTTGACTTAAAAATTCACTTATAAATATTTAAAATTAATTAAATATTCAAATTTTAATTAAAAAAAATTCTGGGTCGTTACAGTTGATAAAAACATTTGAAACCTTTGTTTAAAACCTTTAAACAATCCCTTTCGAAACCATTGAAAATACCTCTTTTAAAACCATTGAAAGTACCTCTTTTGATACAAGTAAACTACTTTAATTTATAACCATAGGCCGAAAGGCCAAAACATATCTTTTGAAAACATTGAAAGTATCCTTTCGAAAGCTCTATACAACCTTAGACATCCTCTTTTCAAAACACTTTAAAAATGTCTTTCAAAAACATTGGAAACCTTCCATTTAAACACTAAGGCAAACCTTTCGAAAACATTAGGGAACCACCCCTTTGTAACCTTTATCATATACCTATCGAAATCATTAAGTCCTTTACATAAACCAAACCTTTTGAATGCATTGGTTTCAAGTAAAAATGCATGGAACATAGTTTTGAAACCATTTAAAGCCATTCATTTAGAAACCTTTGAGTTTAACTTTCAAAATCTAAAAAGGGATCTTAAAATAACTAAGTCGAAAGCTACTCTTTCGAAAGCAATTTCCTAAATAAAAGAAGTGGATGGTGTCGAAACAAATCCCTTCGAAAGCATTGCAGAATTGGCTCAGGGTTTAAAGTGAAAGAACCCTTTCGAAAGGTAAAATGCGGCAGCAAGGTTTTAGATCCCTTCGAAATCATTTTCTTAAAACAAAGGCAACAACCTCTTCTGAAAGCTCTTTTCTTTTAAAATACTTGACCAAGTTGGACACTATCTCATTCGAAAGCATTCTTTTCGAAAGCAAAGCAAACGACATTTCCTTTTGAAAGCAAAACAAGGTCTCGACCCCTTCGAAAGCCCTGTTTTGACTCTATAACTTTTTCCTGTATCCAATCCATTATGTGTCAAGTCTTTGATACCATGTGTATTGGTTTCAAACTGGTTGGAGGCGGAAGTATGTAGTCGGAAGGTAGCTACCGAAAGTGGCGAAATAGCGAAACCTTTTAAAACAGATTTTTAACTATAAAAAGCAATTTCTTTTCAACTAACTTGCTTATTTGTCATATTTTAGTTGGTTGCCATTTTTCTTTTCCAAAATCTTTTCTAAAAGTGCTACCGAATTTTAGAGATTAATAATATAAAACATTTTCAAATTTCCCCTTCTCCTTTATAAACATATAAAACATTTAAGTCGCATACCTTAAATAATTTTATATACTTATTAAAACACTTAGGAAAATTATCCAAAAATTTGCATAAATCACTTTCAATACGATGTCTTACATATTTAAATTTCAGACCTAAATCTAACATATTGCAGTGGTAATTAATTTTAAACCCAATTAACCAGTTTCTTCACTAGGAATTCATAACTAATCCACATTAATTCATAAAATTATAAAACTTGAAATCCAAGCCTGAAACAATATTTCAGACCTTTTATCAAAATCGCAAGGCATTTGGATGTCATTTGATAGGTTTCTCAAGTTAAACCTTAACATAAAATCTATATGAAATAGCATAAATCATCAACAAACATATATATCCTTTTAAACAATCAAAACATGCCAAATCATTTGCAAAATAAATTCTGATCTCATCTAAAACCAAAAATAATAAAATGAGATGTAACCTATTATTCACCTTTAGCTTGTGATTAAGGTATTTGGGATTTGCTTCTTGAATTAGATTGATTAAGCTTCCTTCCTCTTGATTTTAGCTTATCTTTCTCTTGCTTTCTCCTAATGGTGGTCAGCCTCGTATCAGATTTAGTTTTTTTTTATGAACATGTAAAATTAAAGTGGCATGAAGGGTTCAGGATATAAAAATTTAACTTATTCATACTTTTCCCTTATCCATTAGCCTTTCCCATTTCATTTTAATTCCCTTTAATTCATATTTTAGTTTAGCACGGCTACCCTTTTATTATTCAAATTTAAATTCTCTTAACTATTTACATTATTTTATTTAATTTAACTAATTAAATATCCTAAATAATGTTAATCAAAATTAGGGTTATTGCAGCCTAGGCCGATTCTGTGTTGGCAGATGTCGAAAGGTTTTTGTCCTTGGGTACATTTTATCTAGAAGTATATCATTTTTGAAAGGTAGTCCCTTACCTTGCAATTTTTTGGGATCCATTCTCAAATAAGCGCCTTCGGTTTTTGATTGTATACCTACTATTGTTTTGATGTACATACATGACAGCTACTTAATTATTGATATCTAAAGCACATAGACATTATTATACTATCACTGGATTTTATAATATAAAATGTTTTAGTTATCGTATGGTAAAAAATCGTTCGTGTTTATGTGTGGCGTATTCTTACGAGATACCTTTTATTTTGAAATGATTTTCAAACGTAGAAATCAATATGATTTAATTGAGCTTTCTCATGCTGGTTTACCAGACAGATCCAAACATTATTTTCTTATAATGCACGGGTAAGCCCGAGTGTATTTTCTAGATTTAGCCGGATGCTTTGGAGCTTTCAAGAGACGAGTTGGATCATCCAAGACGTATTCATGTACCTTCTATCTTCCGCTTATTTTTTGTTTTTTCTATTTCAGTAATTGTAAGGATAGGCTATTATAACTGTCCAAGCTGATATTAGATTAGTGTATTCTGGTGATTGTACAATAAAGTTCTTTTCTTTAGTAAAGCTCATGGTTATATTATATATTTCTCGTCATATTTGTGAGATTCTACTCCATCTTCTTTTTTCTGTAACCCTAAATGACCCGTCTTGCGGACAATTTAAATAATTGACAAATGAATACCGAGGATGTATTAAATGTTGTATTAGGCAAAAGGCAGATCGTTACAATATGCCTGGTATAGAAAATAATAAGAATCATGTGAATGCAAAACATAACAAGATAAAAACAACATATACTTATGGATGCAAAAATTTATAGATGAATTCCAAGGTTTAATGGTACACATCACAATCACTAGCAATTATTCGCTTGGTTACAATTACCAAACAAATATTTGTCAGACTTTTAATTACCAAACTGTTACTAATCAAACAAAGTAAATTACAATGGTAACCAAACAAATAAGTAAAATAACCAAAAACATTTAATTCAACAAAACGAAGCATGAAATCACATTAATAATATTCATAATGAAAAGACAATAATGTATAAAAATTATACTTTGTTTCTTAATAAACAAGATCTTTTACTATGACCCAGTTTCTTACACAAACTATAACGTTTGTCTTATTCACCTCACCAACTGACTTAATCCGTTAACAAGAAGAAGGTCTTTCTGCACCACATCTTCTCTTAGGATGACGAACTTCAACATCTTCATGTAACACATCCTCCATTTGAAAATTAAGAAGTGGATGACAAATGAGAATAATATGCTCGAAAAAAGGATACTTTGAAATGGTCCTCAATATAGGAATAAACATCTAAATCAAAATCAAGAATGCATCTAATAGAATGAGCATTTAGAAATAATAAATCCTCCATAAGTTATAACTACATCGCCGAACATTCAAATCTACACGATAAGATTGAGTTGGCTGAACTTCATAAACATCAGAGAATTTCATAAACATCAGCGGTATATCTAGTAACTTTCCATTGAATACTCTTAAGGTATAAATCTCATAAACACTTCAACATAACAGGGCACAATTGAATTTCCTCTAAAGTCCATCGATTAAAACTTTTCGTACAATTAGAACTCTTTTCCCTATATCGACTACCTATATAAAAAAATTAGCGAACTTTTGAAAAGGCAAACCATGCAAGAAATTTTCCACTTCTACCCCATGAGCACTTTTAAACTCAGATAAAGCTTGATTAAACACATCTATTGTACCAGCATTAGCAACTTGATAAAACAATGAAATAATCCGCTTCTTTTTACCATATGAGCACCTTTTTGTTAAAAACTCTTCACATTATTCTTCAAATGATAGTAACAAGAACCTTGAGCTGAATCTAGAAAAACTTGGGGAACGGAAGCAAAAGATTAGCATGTTGATCAGATATAAAAGTGAAATAATGACCGTCACTGCATAACATTTCCCGAAGCTTTGTTAAAAACCAATACCCATTAGTCTTGTCTTTAGCAAGTACAATCTTAAAATCCAGGGGAAAAAAACCTAAAAGAAACAAAACATTTTTGTCATATAATCAAAATAAATGCTATGATGCACCACCTCTATACTCATACTAGCCAAGAATACTACGGGGTAGTACCATCGACTAGCGCGAAGAATAAGGCTGTTGAGGAGCGACCATCTGTGTAATTGCTTTGTGCGAGTACCGATATGTCAAATAGTATATCATGCATTTCATTTCAATAGGAAATGCGACATATCAAATACAAACTCAAAGCTACTACACAGTGCTATATGGCCTTCAGAAACAAATATAACATAAGCACAGCACAAAATCATTCATAAATATTCACATCACTAAGGCGGAAACAAATATGAATGTAACACATAGAAGTGTACATCAAAGTAGTGGTCATACAAGATCCACTACATCATAAAAGAATAGGTACAAGTGCTAGACAAAAGAATATGCATACATCAAGGAGTCTCTATCTCGAAATGTATAAAAACAAAAACAACTACGCTAAAGTAATTAGCCAAAAGTCAAAAGCTAACCCCTGCTAAGAAGTCTAGTGGAAGCACCAGAAACACCTCGGTCTGACCCGATTATTATTTAAGAAGAAAAATAATAAATGGATCAGTCGAGCTATACTTATGATTTAAGATGAGATAGAATAAGAGATATGACAAATATATATGATAACAACAAAAATCACGCAATATCTCAAGTTTTCTCAAACACCAAAATGAATGTCATATTCTTTAGCTTATTCATCAAATCAAAAATATTGAAAGAGCTTATCAATGCAAATCAAAAAAATTAGTGAAACACAATTTCCAGAAATCAATAACTAGAAATCCAAAAAACATAAAAAGGGGAGGTCTATCATAAACGGAAGCAAGAAAAATCACCAACACATGTATCACAAACGGGTCGCTATCCCGTGGGCCGCTAACTCATAGAGCCAGTGCAACGATGTAGTACATCGGTACGTCCGAGGAACCTGAAACTCAAATAAGCCGAAACAACGACGTAGTACAACGATATTCCCAATGAACCGAACTACATAAAACCCATAGGTTGCAAGCTTATAAAAAAAGATGAAGCTCAACAGAACGGGGTACAGTCCCTCTTATGGGCAAAGAGACATCACATACTACTACTCTAAACCACAAAATGATCATCATAGATCAATAAGAAGTGTAAATTACACCGATCTAGTAAATAAATGAGTTTAGCTTCATGTCCCATTACCACTGGCTTAATTAAAAAATTTACCAACATATTATAGATTTCCACTCGAAAATTGTCACAAGATTTCAATCGAACAAGTCTAAGAATTAACTGACAAAGTAAACACAAGTGTTTCCTACCACTTGTTTTGCTAAGTCATTAAATTGGATTTCTCACACGAATGAGCCAAAGGTCTGTATATATTAATAGATTGGAAAACGGTTTTAAAAGCGAGCTTTATACTAAAAGTAAATGTTGAAATCATTTTTATGAAAGAATTTGAGTATTTACTACTAGTATAGAAATCTTTGTATTTTAAAGTGACAAATCACAGAAACGATTGTGAAAACAATTATCACCAAAAATTCACATTCGACGACGTGAATCAAAAACATGAAAATTGATATCGAATCCATCAAATGGAAATTCCCAAAAATCCATAAAATAAGTCTTCAAAGTCGATAATAAATGAGAACAAATAACCGGATCAACAAAAATTGATACAAACCGAAACCCACTTAAAAATAGGCAAGTTGGTTGAAATTAACAACACCAGACGTCTGGTGGTTTTTGCTAGACGTCTGAGCTGTAGGTCTGGAATTTTCTTCCAAATCGCTCAAAAGTCTGGGAAAACCCCAGATGTCTGAGAAGTAGGTCTTGAATTTTTATTTCATTGCCTCATACGTCTAAGAATTCTACCAGATATCTGAGCTGAAGCTCAAAGAAAAATTTGCCTACGCCAATGATGGCTAAATCAATTCGGAAGCATCGAACGAGCGACATAGGCTAGGGATTTATGACAAGCGACAACCCAGCCCTATAGGTTCTTTGATACACATCATCAACATGTCCAAACATCCACAGTAGGATTTTCATAAATTTTGACTTTAAAATACCCAAAATTGAAAAATTCACCAAACCAATTCAATTCAAAAGCAATTGAACATGAAATAGATATTAGGAATTCATATCTAATAACAATGAAAGCTATAGACATAGATGTGAGTTGAAGAACTCACCTTTAAACTTAAAATCAAGGAATGAGAAGCTCTAAAACAAAGCAAGATCAATCTCTCTTCAACTTCATTTCAAAAACCTTCAATCTATGATCAAATGTAATGTTTTTCCAAAGTTAGGTTATAGGAAAAATCAAGAATTGAAGAGGAATTGAGGTAAACAAGATGAAGAGTATGCTTACCTAAGCTTTTCCTTGATTTTAGAACTAGACTTGAATTCCCTAAGAATCTTGGGCTTAGGAATTTTGTTTTTCCCGCTTTTCCCCCACTTTTCCTTTTGCTTGAGAGTGTTGGGAAATTTTAAAGGGAATGAATGAAGAGAAGTGGAGTTTGGGTATTTGGTATAGGAGTTTGGGTTATCTTGTTGGGTGGGTGGGCTAGAACCAAACCCAAAGCCCAAATGAAAATACCAAAATCCTAATCAACTCCAAACATGTCGATGTTTATACTCAAAAAAGTTGTAAATTTTGTTTTAAACTCAATGGAAGTGGTCTCGAGTCCAAATTCGACTGTTTACAAAAAGTCACTTTTTGGACTTTAAAATCAACTAGCGATGCTATATTTAAATAAAACAATTAAATATATAATCGTAAAATATGCGGGTTGTTTCAGACTCCCCTCCTTAAAGAAATTGCATTCTCATAATACTTAAGAAGAAAATAAAGAGTAACAATCACTATAAAGCATATTAACACAAAAGAAAATTTTGAAGTGAGAAATTCACCATAAGGAGCATGAGAGAGTAAGTCTGGATGTGTTCGCTCAATGAATTCTCTGGATTCCCAAGAACAATCCTTAGGATTTGTGGACTATTGAACTTTCACAAGCGGAACATCTTTATTACGAAGGCTTTTAACCTCCATAGTAATGAATGAATAAGATGTTGCTTATAAGTCAAATTAGGTGAAATCTCAATTTCTTCAATAACACCGGGCTCAAGAATAGAATTGGAATCTCTAAGGCATTTTCATAGTTGAGAGACATGGAATACATTATGAATAGCAGAAAATTGAGCCGGTAATAAAAAGCAATAAGCCATGGTACCAACGCGTTCGATGATGGGAAATGAGCCAATATATCGAGGTTTTTAATTTTTTTGAACGATTAAAACGCACAACACCCTTCATAGGTGAAACACAAATAAATACCAAATCTCCCATAGAATATTCTAATTTCCTTCTTTGGTTATCAGCATAGGATTTTTTTCTACTTTGAGCTTCTCTCATCATATGACGAATAAGCTCAATCTTTTCCATGGAATCACGAATAAAATTTGGACCTAAAACCATCTTCTCACCGGCTTCAAGCCAACACGAAGGAGATCGACATGGCCTTCCATAGAGTGCCTCCAAAGGTGTCATACCAATACTAGATTAGAAGCTATCATTGTTAAAAAACTCAATAAGAGAAATATGATCTTCCCAACTTCGACCAAAATCAAGAACGCATGCACGAAGAAGATCTTCAAGAGTTTAATTCACACGCTCTGTTTGTCCATCAGACCGAGGATGATAAGCGGTGCTAAAATTAAGCTTCATTCCCAAAGCTTTTTGAAGACCTTTCCAAAATCCACTTGTAAATAATGGATCATGATCGCTAACAATAGAAGTAGGAACTTCATGCAATTTAACAATTTCTTTAACATAGAGTTTAGCCAAAAGAGGTACGGTCCAGTTGGACCGAACGGGAAGGAAATTGGCGTATTTTGTAAGTCTATCTACTATCACCCATAAACTATCATGACCCAAATGAGAACAGGGAAGACCGTCAATAAAGTCCATGGAGACTTTATCCCATTTCCAAATTGGAATGTCCAAAGGTTATAATAACCCATCGGGCCTTTGATGCTCGGCCTTTACGATTTGGCAAGTCATGCAACGATTAATAAAGTTAGCAATATCAGATTTCATTCTATCCCAATAATAAAGTCGTTTCATGTCCGCATACATTTTACTACTACGGAATGAATGGTAAATTTAGAACAATGAGAATCTTGTAAAATGTCTTTACGAAGAACACTAATATTTGGCATAACAAGGCTACCAATTTTTTTAATGCCACCACGAGCATCGATTTCAAAGTCTTTCAAACCATCAACATTATTTTTATCCCTACAACTTTGGCTAAGAAGAGCCAATTCGGGATCTTGCTTTTGAGCTTCAAGGATGCCGTCTAAAAGAGATGGATGAGCCTCAAGGCTACACAAAACAAGAGATGAACATAAATCAGATTCACGATCTTGAAACTCACAAGTGGACAGAGTCTCGAGATTATTCCATTCGGATATCATTATGGAAACAAGAACTTGTTGCTTATGACTAAGGGCATCGACAACATAATTTACCTTTTGAGGAATATAAAGAATATCAAGATCATAAGATGCAAGGAATTCGAGCCAATGCTATTGACGCAAATTAAGTTACCCTTGAGAAAATAAATACTTCAAAAATTTATGATCGGTGTAGAGAACATATTTCTCTCCCAAAAGATAATGATGCCAAATTCTAAGGGCGAAAACAATGGCCACGAGCTCTAAATTATGAGTAACATATCTAGTCTCTAGTAGGCTTTAATTGCCTAGAAGCATAAATGGTAACACGTTCCCTTTGCAAGAGAATAGCTCCCAAACCAACATGATTTGCATCCGTATAAACAATCAAGCCTTGGTTCCCTTCGGGAATCACAAAAATAGGAGCATCGGAAAGGAGTTCTTTTAATTTCTAAAAAGCAGGTTCACATTTGTTTGACCAAATGTACTTAACTCCCTTCTTTGTCAAACTTGTAAGAGGCACGATAATTTTAGAGAAGTCTTTATGAAACGACGTTGACCGCCTGCCAATCCAAAAAACCTACGAATTTCCATCACACTCTCTGGTCTCTTCCAATTTTAAATCGCCTCAACCTTTGAAGGATCCATGGAAATTTTGAATTCCAAATAATATGTCCTCAAAATTTCACACGGGATTTCCAAAAGTGGCACTTAATTTTTTTTGCTTTCGACTGATTTATACTAAGAGTTTCCAACACAATTCGAAGATGTTTTTCATGCTCTTCCTCGGTTTTAGAATAAATAGGAATATCATTTATAAAGATGAGGAAAAATTGATCGAGGAAGTCTTTGAAAACTCGATTCATAAGGTCAACGAAATAAGATGGAGCATTCATTAAACCAAATGGCATACCAAGCCATTCATAAGATCTATAAGAGTACGGAACGATGTCAAAGGATTACTATCCTCGACAATTCAAAGATGATGAAAACTTCTTGCTAAGTCTAACCATGAAAAGACTCTAGCACTGCTAAGTTGATCGAATGGATCTTCAATCCGAGACAAGGGATATTTATTCTTGATGGTAAGATCATTAAGCTTGTTGTAGTCAATGCAAAACCTAAGTGTGCCATCAGATTTCTTTACAAACATAGCTGAAGCTCCCCAAGGGGAGGAACTAGAACGAATAAACTATTTTGCTTCCAATTCGGATAATTGTTTATGTATCTCCTTATTTTCCTTATTGGACATACGATAAGGAGGACGAGTGATAGGTAGAGCTCCAAGGATTAGATTAATTCCGAACTCAATTGCTCGCTTAGGTAGTATTCCTAAAACAGGCTCAAATATATCAAGAAATTCACGAACAACGTGAATAAGGGAAATGACATCTTCCTCATCATCACTATCATCATCATGTGGATTCAGAGAATATAAGGATGCCACCGATTGGAATTTGAATCTTTAAGAACAATAGAAATCTGCTTAAAAGATTGAGGATGTCGAAGATGGATAGTCCTTTTAGGATATGGGATGTGGGCTTCATAACAGTTAAGCCAATCCATTTCCAAAATCATTCCAAAACCTAAGTAGCGCATAACATGCAAATCGGCTCGAAAAGCATAATCACATAAGATAATCTCGACATCTTTACAAAATAAACTGAGTGTTGCGGATCCACCAACCAGATTCGTAATTCTCAGTGAAGTCATCAAGCCCATAACATTTAAAAATAAAGTATCAACAAGTTCTTTTGATATAAAAGAGTGAGATGCACCCGTATAAAAAAGAACTCGAATAGGATAATCACAAAACATAATGTACCATCATGGACAGAATGATAAATACCTTAACCAAGAGAAGTGTTACTAGGGGTTTGCACAACATTCAGCTTTCCCTCTTTCTTACTTTGAAGTTTGGGACATGAAGATATAAAATGACCCGAATTTTTGCAATAGCGATAGTAAAGGGGTTTCAGACTCCTATTTGCATAATGGTCCTTAGAACCACAATTGTAGCATTGTCCATGACTAAAAGTAGGAGTCTTTGTTATCGAAGTTTCTTGGTTTCCTTTCTTTTTGGGATTAGGGCCTTTGAACTTACTGTTGAGTTTCCTCTTCTTGTTGATGTTGAAGTTCTCTTTAGCACCTACAACTTTAACATCACTTTCTTTATCGGCCTCTTCAAATCGAAGAGTGATGTCTATAAGCTGATCGAAAGAAACTTCTAGTTTCAAAGTAAAGCCTTTTTGAGGTTCTTATTCAACTCATATACAAACTTCTGATTTTTCTTTAATAGGGTTTAATATACTTGACCTCATATTTACAGAGGGATTCAAAAGATGTGACATAATCTGTCATAGAAGATTCACCTTGAACAAGGTCAATAAAGCGTCGGGCTAAAGTTACCTTTTGAGCTTTCGACATGAATTTTAACTCAAATCTTTTTCGGAATTTCTCCCAAGTTAGATCCACGTCAATAATTTTCGAAATTATAAGCTCATACCAATCTAATGCTCTCTCATTGAGGACGTTGGAAGCCACTTGGACTCGATGTTGATCCACAAGATTCATGCGAGAAAAGATGCGATCGCATGTTCTAAGTCAAGCTTGGAATTCTATAACGCTTTCGGACCCTTGAATGGCCTTCCATCCAAATTGGTATAATAATTGCATAAGCGTGCAAACCTGGATTTAGGATGAGTAGGCTCAGGAATGAGTCCGACAGCTTGGGCATTCTTTACAAGATCCAAAAGCAGTTGGGCAGACATGAATACGCCATCTTGAGGAATAGCACTGGATTGACCAGCCCTGGGACGGCCAGGTCTAATCATTTCTCTTCTTTAAGAAAGAAAGAAAGAAAGAAGAGGGAAAAGGTTATTCTCAGAATGAATATTAAACAAACTTGATTGATAAAACAAGGCATCATAAAAGAAAATAGGATAAAATGGGTCCTAAGTCTCGAATTAAATCCTAAGGCACGATTCCTAAGGGAGACTTAGGACAATGATCCTTGCTAGATTATTCTACATTATTCTGAAGTTTGGCTCTAATACCAAGTTGTGACACCTCACCTCTATATTCACACTAGCCAAGAGCACTACGGGGTAGTGCCGCCGACTAGCGTGAAGAATAAGGCTGTTGAGGAGCGACAATCTATGTAATTGCTTTATGCGAGTACCGATATGTCAGATAGTATATTATACATTTCATTTCAAGGGGAAATCCAACATATCAAATACAAACTCAAAGCTACTACGCAGTGGCTATGCAGCCTTTGGAAACAAAAACAAAATAAGCACAACACAAAATCAGTCATGGATATTCACATCACTAAGGCGGAAACAGATATGAATATAACACATAGAAGTGTACATCAAAGTAATGGTCATACAATATCCACTACATCACAAAAGAATAGATACAAGTGCTAGACAAAAGAATATGTATACATCAAGGAGTCTCTATCTTGAAATGTATAAAAAAAACTTCTAAGCTAAAGTGGTTAGCCAAAAGTCAGAAGCCAGCCCCTGCTAAGAAGTCAAGTGAAAGCACCTGAAATACCTCGGTCTGACCCAAGTATTATTTAAGAATAAAAATAATAAACGGATCAGTCCAGCTATAATTATCATGTAAGATGAGATAGAATAAGAGACACAAAAAATATATATGATAACAACAAAAATCATACAATATCTCAAGTTTTCTCAAACACCAAAAAGAATGTCATATCCTTTAGCTTATTCACCAAATCAAAAATATTGATGGAGCTTATCAATGCAAACTACAAAAATTGGTGAAACGCAATTTCTAGAAATTAATAACTAAAAATCTAGAAAACATAAAAACGGGGAGGCCTATCATAAACGGGAGCATGAAAACTCACCAACACGTGTATCACAAATGGGTCGCTACCCTATGGGTCGCCAACCCATAGAGTCGGTGTGAAGACATAGTACAATGGTACGCCCGAGAAACCTGAAGCTCAAATAAGCCGGAATAACGACGTAGTACAACGATATGCTCGATGAACCAAACTCCATCAAACTTATAGGTCACTAGCCTATAAAAAATGAGAGGAAGCTCAACAGAACGGGGTACAGTCCCCATGCGGACAAAGGGACATCGTATATCGCTAGTTTAAACCACGAAATGATCATCATAGATAAATAAGAAGTGTAAATTACACTAAGTTAGTAAATAAATGAGTTTAGCTTCATGTCCCATAACCATTGGCTTAATTTAAATATTTATGAACAAATTGTAGTTTCCACTCGAAAATTGTCATAAGATTCAATCGAACAAGTCTAAGAATTAACTAACAAAGTAAACACAGGTGTTTCATACCACTTGTTTTTCTAAGTCGTTTAATTGGATTTCTCATACGAATGAGGTAAAGGTTTGTATATTCTAATAGATTGGAAAACGGTTTTAAAAATAAGCTTTGTATTAAAAGTAAATGTTGAAATCAATTTTGTGAAGGTATTTAAGTATTTACCACTATTATAGAAACTTTTGTATTTTGAAGTGACAAATCACAGGAACGATTGTAAAAACAATCTATCACCAAAAATTAACATTCGACGACGTGAATTAAAACCATGAAAATCGATATGGATCCATCAAACGGATATTCCCAAAAATCCAGAAAAGAAGTCTTCAAAGTTGATAATAAATGAGAACAAATAACTGGATCAACAAAAATCGATTCAAACCAAAACCCACTTAAAAATAGGCATGTTAGCTAAAATTAACAACGCCAGACGTCTGGTGGTTTTTGCCAGACATCTGAGCTGTAGATCTAGAATTTTCTTCCAGATGGCTTATATGTCTAGGAAAACCTTAGATGTCTGAGAAGTAGGTCTGGAATTTTTATTCCAAGCGACAACCAAGCCCTATAGGCTCTTCGCCCCAAACAACATGTCTAAACATCCACGGTAGGATTTTCATAAATTTTGACTTCAAAATACCCAAAATTGGAAAATCCACCAAATCAATCCATTCAAAAGCAATTGAACATGAAATAGATGTTAGGAAGTCATACCTATCAAAAATGAAAGCTATAGACATAGATGTGATTTCAAGAACTCACCTTTAAACTCAAAATCAAGAAATGATAAGCTCTAAAACAAAGCAAGATCAATCTCTCTTCAACTTCATTTCAAAAACCTTTAATCTATGATCAAATGCAAAGTTTTTCCTAAGTTAGGTTTTAGGAAAAATCAAGAATTGAAGAGAAATTGAGGTGAAGAAAATTAAGATCATGCTTACCTAAGCTTCTCCTTGATTTTTGAACTAGATCTTGAATTTCCTAAGAATCTTGGGCTTAGGAATTTTGATTTCCCCTCTTTTCCTCCATTTTTCCTTTTTCTTTAGAGTGTTAGGAAATTACAAAGGGAATGAATGAAGTGGAGTGGAGTTTGGGTATTTGGTAGAGGAGTTTGGGTTATCTTGTTGGGTTGGTGGGCTCGAACCAAACCCAAAGCCCAAATGAAAATACCAAAATCCTAATCAACTCCAAACATATCAATATTTATACTCAAACAAGTTGTAAATTTCGTTTTAAACTCAATGGAAGTGGTCTCGAGTCCAAATTCGACTATTTACAAAAGTCACATTTTGGAGTTTAAAATCGACTAACGATGCTACATTTAAATAAAACATTTAAATATATAATTGTAAAATATGCGGGTTGTTACAAATGCACAAAATATTAAAACTACAACATCAAAAGTATGTTAAATATTTGCCAAAAGAATATGGTAGATATTTGACATTGCAATATTTAACAATCTAAATCATCCAATATAACAAAAAAGTTAAACCATTCAAAAAAAGTTAGCCAAATAAATAAACATCGTACATGATACTAATTTAACTAACATATATAACAAACATACAAATGCATCGAATAAAGTGAA
The DNA here is from genome assembly GCA_030765085.1 of Allium cepa. Taxonomy (NCBI): domain Eukaryota; kingdom Viridiplantae; phylum Streptophyta; class Magnoliopsida; order Asparagales; family Amaryllidaceae; genus Allium; species Allium cepa. Next base: position 519,963,099 of record CM060941.1, read on the forward strand.
ACAATGTAGGCATGTCAAATATTTACCATGAAAACATTGCAAATATTTAACAGGTAAATATTTGCCATGAAAATACGACAAACATTTGACATACAAACATTTCATGAAATTAAAGACAGATAGATTATATTACAAATTTCCAATATGAATCATACCTTGATTACTACTCTTAGCGTAGCAGACATAATACAATCTTGGCCTCTACCATTAATTAATGTCCCATCCAAAAAAGTCAAAGGACAACAACAATAAAATGCATATTTGCATGCTTCAAACCCCATGAAAACCCTCTCAACTTCATGATTCATAGAATCACCTTGCGGTTCAATAGTACTGGCAGGATTACACCCAACCACAGCTTCACAATTTTTTTTAAATGATGATATAAAAGCAAATCATTTTCATGTATTTCTAAGCCAATCTTTTCCCCTTACAAGCAAAATAGAGATTAATACAATATTATACTCGGTCTAAAATAAATGAATAATATCTTTCATTTTCATAAAAAGATTTGAACGAACAAAATCACCAACCAACTTCTTAACTAATTTGCTAGAAATAGGTGGATTGTTAACATCTACAATACCAGCTCCGCACGAATGATTAGGCCGTATAGTTTTGATAACAAAAAACTCGGTATGTTAAACTTGAAAGAAGCATAAATGCGAAAAGTACAGCCTTTCTATGAACAAACAGCTATAACTTGCTCCCTATCATTGTTAACAACGTTAACTTTATTACCAAGCTTAATACAATATATCATAAGATACAATCGATACTCCTCAATGCCACTAGCAAATCTTTGACCAACACCAGTAAATACTGGATTTCTAATATCATTTTTTAACAATCGTTCAATGTAGAACTAAAATCAACTGAAGAACAAACCATCGAAGAAGTAGATGAGTCACACTCACCAAAAGAACTAACAAATGAAGAGCTATATGAACCAACATTTGTCGAAATACTTTTACACGGCTTAGATATAACCGAAACAAGTTGAAAATCATCACAGCTATGAGCAAGAAGACACAATATACTATGCAAATCAGAATGAGTTTCAATAACTCTTTTCTTTTCTAACGACCTACTATTTCGAACCATTCAAATCAACAATCAGACGCACATGTCGGACTTGAATTGCTCAAAATAACAGATTATTAATTGATATTTGGCAAAACTTAGCATATACAATTAATTAATCAATCACAGAATAACAGACATAGAGCAATATAACAATAAGTAGCAAAATAGATAAATAGTAGTTCATGAAGCTATTACAGAAGATATAGTCTTAAACAAAAATACAACAGATATATCAAACACAAAGTACTCTCGAATACATAAACAATGACAAGTCTTAATAGAAATAACAGGAAATAACTGAAATAACTGAAAGCTGAATAGATAAAGATCTCTAAGCAAAGCTCCAAGCTCCAAAGGTGAATCATATGCTGTGACACTTAGTCTGATCCGAGCATAAAGCAAAACACAAAACGCTCGAGTCAAGATTAACATTTTAATGTAAGTAAATCAACTCAAGTGAAATGCAATATAACTTAAAGGATGTTAGGATTCCATCCTTTAAGGATTCGTTAAACTATCTACATACATAGTACAATACGCTACATATATAATGTCTATAGTAAAGTAAAATATTAAAATAGCATTAAGGCATTACCTATATCCCCCTTAACACATTTTTATATTAATTTCGTAGTCCATATAGTATTGTAAACTCCACCAAACCAGTTGGCTATCAAGTAGCACTTCCAAACAATTTTTATTTCACTCCGTGGTCATTCATATTTCAAACAATTCATACTTCATATCAAAATATCATATTCATTCAAATCATATCACTTTCGATATCATATTCACTTTCGAAATCATATCCTTTTCGAAATCAAATTCACTTCTAATTGTTTAAACCATCATATTAAAATATTTGCATTTAAAACCAATAAATCTAAATCATAACAGTTCCAACTTATACATTCTAAATATTGAAATGTTTATATATTGAATAGCTATAAATTAAAAACAATTTATATTTAAAATAGGTTATAGAATACAATAGTTTATATATTAAAAATAGTGTGTGCGTGTGTGTGCATATAATTTAAAAGAGTGTATATCGAGAATAGTTTAAAATTAGAATTGTTTCTTCCAATTTCACAGATCAATTCAAATTCTCATTAAAATTATATCGATTTCGAATCCAGGTTTGAACTTCAAATTTAAACCATTTCAAATTCAATAGGTTTCAAAGTTAAATATTCAAACAATTTATAATAACTCGATTTGATACATTCCATTTATATTTCAAAAATTCAACTTTAATTTTATTTAAATTTAAAAGTATTCATTAATCATTTTAACAACCATTTAAATAAAATATCAGAATACAAATTAAAATCAAAATTAAATATCTAACTTCAATTATATTTAATTTGAAATTATTTACTTAATCATCCTTTTATAAATATTAAAATAAAATCTCAAATTAAAAATTTAAATCAAAATTTAATATTCAATTACAATTTTATTTAAATTTTAAATATTCATTAAATCACCTTTATACAAATCAAGTTATTAAGCTATAAAAATCATATCTTCATAATCTTAAATTCAACAAGTTTCAAATTAATACTTATTAAATTCAATTCTTAAATCAATTGATGTACAAGTCAACACAATTTTTCTTTCCAACCTTAATTTTATTAAAATTATTAAAAATCTATTTTTTTTAAAATAATAACATAGACTCAAATAAATGTTTAAACATATTATATATAAAAGTTATTACAAAATTATTTTAAAATATTAATATAAATTGTAAATAAATATTTATAACATATTATATATTAGTTAAATTAAATTCTCGTTAAATTTTATTATATTAATTATTATTAAATTAATCTTACTTTACTAAATATATTGTATAAAATCTAAAATTTTAAGCAAAATCTAAAAATTTATATTTTTCAAAACTTAACTTATAAATTTAAAATTTTCAAACATATAATTTAAAAATCTAAATTTTCACATATATTAAAATAAAATCTATATATTATGTTTTAAAATCAATATTCAAATAAAGCCCATATTTCCTTTCGAAACTTTGAAAATCATTTTCAAAAATAGACCAACGGTGTTCGTATATAATTTTCTATCCTATGGTCAAGTAATATAGATATTTCTCATTTCAGTCCATAATAATTTAATATTTACGAGTATATGTCATTTCAACCCGCAATCCCAAAATTCAAAAATCAATAAAATTGCTTGGGTGTATCATTTCAACCCATAGCGATTTCTTCTAATTTATAAGATCGTTCGAGTGTGTATCATTTCAACCCATAGGAATTTTCTAAACTAATAGGGAACTTGCAATGTGTTAATATATAGAATAATAATATTATAAAATGACATATATATATATAAATAGCAGACATATATCATAATTAACAAGTTAAATAGAATATATACAAAACAAGTCATGGTGTCATATGTCAATTAATATAAGTAAACAATTGTAGACAATAACATATTATATTCTAACAATTAAATTACTAATTAATTCAAATTTAACAACATATTTCAATCATCATTTCAAGTGAAATCAATTTACTAAACATAAGAATATTAATCGTGATTGATCGCTCACCTTTTGAGGCTAGGGAAATAATGAGAATGAGATGCGACGAACGCAGATAAGCACGGACTAAGCAAATAACTGTTGCGATAAATTCCGAACAACGGAGACAAATCAAAACGAACTTGAATTCGATGGATCAATACACACACACACACGCACACTGAACCAGTAGTGCCTGCCAAAGTACTATACGGCAGAATCGGTAGCATCAAAAGTAGACGATGGATGAAAAAGAAAATGAAGGAGAAGCAAACACAAAACTAACCCAGAGAAACTTGGTCTTCCATGCAAATCAATATGAGCACGAGCAGGTTAGAAAATATATGTGCATGCTTCAAACATTTTATATATATGTAAAAATAAAAAACAAGGCAAGTAACCAAATGGTTCGGTTGAAGAGATTGGAAGGCTAGAGAAGTGGAGGAGCTCGGCATGTGCCACTGCGTTTGGTTAGGCTTCGGCTGTGACGAGGGGTAGGTGGCGCTCAAGGCGGAAAAGGGAGGCTGCATGGGTTTGTGTGCTATGGTGCTCGGGCTCTTTCAGGTGATGGAGTGAGGCTTGGCGATTGGTCTGAGCGACAGTGGCTGAGGGGATCGCGTTGGAGGAAGGTGGAGAATGGTTGTCAGGCTCGGTGCGGCGCTAGTGGGTAGAAGGCTCGGGTGGAAGACTGGGCTGATAGGGGAGGCTATGGGTTTGGGAGAAAGGGCGAACTGGAGGGGGACGTGGTGTTTGGTGGAGAGTGGTTGCGATGGGAAAAGGAGAGAGAGGGTGAGAGGGTTGTTTGGTTGGCTTTGGTGGTTGAGGATGTTAGCGGATCTGGAGTGAGGTTAATGGAAAGTGAAGGGGGAGCGTAAGATTGACACGTTGAGAGGTGAGAGGGGGATAGTGCTTAGGAGGCGGACATGGCATGGAGGTGAATAGGCGACTATCGAGGTTGATGTGGTGACAAGGCTGCGGTTTTTTAAGGCCGAGGTTAGAGAAGGGATGAGAAGCATTCAAATATAAACAGGTTTGCATCCTTTTTTTCTTTTCAAAAGCATGTATATAAACGAAAGATAGAAAAAGACTCAAAGAAAAATGAAGATGCAAAATTAATATGACATAGTAGAATATTGATAGATCGATATTAAATTCCTAGGAATATTAAAAGTTAGTGTCCGTTGGCTTTTCAAGGTGGGTAAGTGAATGACCTTATGGAAAGCGGAAAGGCTCAAAACGGGTATCGATACGACTAACTGTTTTATAGATTTCGTCGGACACCGAACGTCAAAATACACAAATAAATATACTGCGAAGATCAGCATAATGAGATGAACAGAATGTTACTCAGATATGAGATACATGACCATCCTATCAAAAATCGATATTCGCTGCCGAAAATGCTGCTAAAACGTTGAAAATAATATAAACGAAGCTATAACAGTCCAAATTTAGCGATATGAAATATGACATCTCAATTAGAAAATAATTTACATTTTTTATTTTATAAAAATATTCATATTACATAAATATTTAATTTCCATCAAATTTTCAACTGATTTTAAAATTGAAATTGAAATTTCACAAACAAACAAACTTTTATTTTTACAAATCAAAATTTTCCATTTGCTATATTTAAATAGACGCATACCAAATATAAAATTTTCATCGCTAAATTTTAATTATTTTTTATGAAAATTTCAATTAATTATGTTATTTAAACTGTTAAAATTTACGGGTTACTACATCTTTTCATCTCTTTTATAAACCAATTCAATAGAACTAGATATTAACTCAGGCCAATGATCACAATTATCATTTCTCAATCTCAACACACAATCAATCAAACCAAGACACGTATTATAAGTATCACTACCCAACAAAAAACAACAAGAATATCGATAGGATCAGATCCAAAAAATAGATATAATGTTAGAATTAAAGTAAAATAACATAACAAATAGTAAAAAATTGTATTTAATAAATGCATGTTGTTGTGGCCAATTTTTCCATAACAAAAATTTGGTGCATTAAAATACTACCACATCTTACTAGTATCACATAATTCTACAACAACATATATAAACTATAACATTAACAACAAGAGCATTGCAACCATTTACAATGAAGACAATAACAAACATAGTAAATTCAACAAACACAAATATATGTCATATCAATAACTGCCTCCATATCATAAATAACAATTTTAATAGTAAATTACAGCTATAACAAAATCTAACTCACCATAACCAGAGAACAAAAATTAAACTAACAAAAATAACTATGAACTTTTTTATCTCAAAATCATATTTTGACTCAAAGAAACAATAGATGAAAACCTGAACTGGATCGAACTGTAGCAAAAACTAATCAAAATGTAGCAAAAACTATTGGGGATGTAGCAATAACTGATTAAATCGAACGAGATAAACACAACATCTATATGAGAGACAACACAAGATCCATACGAGAAGAGCTGAAGATCGACTGAAACAAGTTTTAACAAGAGTCGGCACCTAAATTCCATGGAAATTAGTAGTCGAAATTTTCAGCAAAAAAATCTAGAATTTGTTGAGTGGGAACAGAATGTAGGTAAAGGTAAACATGAACATGAAAAAGAGGGATGTAAAACATAAGTGGAAATTGAGAGGGATATACTTTATAAAATAATTAAAAATAAGGATGTATAGCATATTTTCACATTGTTTTTTCTTTCTCCTGTCATGTGAAACATATATTTAAATATAAACTTGTAGCTAATATCAAATGGCTACAAATGCTGCTAAATATAAGGGGCTATTAATCACACATACACACACACACACACACACACACACACACACACACACACATATATATATGACTTTTGGAATAGTTTAAAATTCTTCTCTTGCTAGCGTTCTTAGAAATTTGGAAAATGGTAACAGCAATTGATCGATGGTACATCAATTTTCAATCAGTTGAACCATGAAACAAATTTCATGTTTTGCACATTTTGAATTCAATTGCGTCGACATTTCTCTTTTATTTCTCTTCCACGTAGTTGGATCATATTTCTAGAATCGTTTACCAGCATCTAAACCCAATGCTTTAAAATCTCAAATTACTTCAACTACTCCAAAATCTATAGACTCTATTGTATAAAATTCTCTCCAACTCTCAAACCATAATTATTCGATCTTTATAAATCCAAATAAAATTATTTTCGGTCAACGATCATCTTATTACCACTTATATATTAAAATTGAGATTTAGCATTATACTAAATTTGACAAATCCATATCTTGAGATACATCAATTATTAGCTTTATTTTTTGAAGTTGTAAAGAAAGTTTTGTTCGGCTATTCAAACAAGGCTATAGAAACTTATTCCTCTAGGTTAACCAAGAGAGTTGTTTAGTGGAAATTCCAAAGAGGAGTTTCATGACTAATCATAGGACTAGAGGCCAAAAGTAGTATAAGAACTCTAGCATGATTATTTATTTTATTTCATTTAACTATTCTCAACATTATTACATAATTAGCTATCTTGTCAGCTACACTATTTTTTTTTTTACAAATGTCAGTACATTTGTTAATACATATAGAGGCTACATCAGTTGATTCACCTAGACTTTCATTTTGTATCAGAGTGAGATTTACAATAATCGTAAAAAAGTTTTTGAAAGGTTAGCACTATATAGTCACTACAAAATTTGCTATTTTTAAAGAAGGTCAATTTAATGCACATCCACCTTGATTTATTAGCTCTATTCATGCATAACGGTCAACTCACATGAAAGTTTCTACTAATGACTTTGAAATATGGACTGCTACTCTAGTATGAAACCTTCAATATTGAGTTTAGCTAGCAAGTGGACAGATGCTCAAATGATGTAAGATAATAGTAATTCAAAAACTACAACAATCTGACCATTAAATAACATTTATAGAAAAGGCTATTTTAGTGTTTTTTTATAAATGATGTAAAATGATATGTTATAACTAGCTAAAATCGCACATATGTGCATCTAATAGCTATAAATGTTTACTTTATATTTCATAAAAAATTATGTGCGGATGTATGCTATAAGTGCAAAAACTTTAGGTGGTCACATCACTTTTATTTCAAGCAAAGTCATAGTGAATTCCATTGATGGATGGTTGAAAAGTGGATGGTGGTGGAGGTTGCAAACGATGGTGATATTAGGTTGATGGATGTAGGATACTTTCGGAATTTCAAAATGACACCGTGAAGATTTATTCATTGAATTCTTTTTATTAATAAGTAGAAATATGTATGGTTGTTAACCTAACATTATTAAAAAAGTTATAAAAGTTACCTATTATAGCATTTTTTGTTGTCATGCTTGCGAATTTATAGTTTTAAGTATTGATATAATTAACTTTTTATAGTGTTTCTCTAGTTGCTATAGAACATTTGCATAGAGTTTTTAAAATGCTATAGTTGTAAAAACTGTTTTTGTTGCATTTTTAACGCAATAAATTATTTTTTATAGCATTTTGAAAATGCTACAGATTCTTTTTTATAGCATTTCTAGAATGTAATATTAAGTAAAAGTAGCAATTTTAGAACACCGGAGATCATTTTTCCTAGCCTTTTTTAACGCTGCATACAGTCATGTTTTCATTTGCAATTCTACTAAGCTTATTTCAGTATATATGTTACAATAATTCAAAATACCACAATTAATACATTATAACATACATAATTAAACATACTCATATGCCAAACCATTAGATATATCCACAATATTTCATAAACAATGTATTAGGCTACAAATACTTTTGGCAAAAATTAATATTGCATAAAGCGTACAAAATAATACATACAGCCATGCTAACCAATATGTACACAATGTGGAATTATATTTTAATGAACTAATGCAAAAACTACAAATGAATGTCACTCAATTTGAAACTAATGTGTTTTATTTGAAGTGAATTTAAAATAAACAAAATCAATTTCGAATGGTTTAAGTGAAATAAGAGGGAAGAAATATTTACTGCTTTTGTTTTTTGTTTGTCTTATCGAGGGAAGGTCGCATGATGTAGCATGTAAACTCTATTTGTTTACACCTAGGTAGTCCAAGATAACACGAAGTGTTGTGGGCATTTCCGCCCATGAAATGATTGTTGTATAGAATTTCACAACTAGGTGCCAAAGAAGTTGAAGTGTATAGGTCATAAAGCGTGTAAGTATCCGAAACGATGAAGCAAGACACCCCAAAGGCAATATGGAGCAATGAAGGAAGGCAAGAGAAAATAGCTCCCAATGCACCTGTATGGTTGTGAAGATACCGGACAGAGACGTATGATCAGCATTTGTGAGGTCACTAATAGTGTTGCTTGACATTCGAAGAATCCCTGAACCAACTTCCTACCAAACAACCCTCCCGTCGAACTAATCACCTACCAGACTAGATAATAACATATAGGGAAAAACAATCTTGAATATATTGAAGTTTTGGATCGCATCTTCTATATATGGAAATAACCGAACCAAATATGTCATATAAGAAAAGTGCCTAATTTATCGGTCCAACCTCCCTATACCTCCACTCCTATAAATATCCAAGTTTCCAACAGCAGCAGGGACAAATTTTGGAATTGCCAGATGCCGCCGAATAGGATACGCCAAACAAGAATTGCCGAAAAAACTACTGGGGAGCTATATTTTATTCCAAATCATTTTATTTTGAATTCAGATCATTGTAAAACTGATATATAAGGAATGAAATAAAAACGGGCAATGGATATGAGCATACTCAGGCCGAACCACTATAAATCTGTGTATATTTTAGTTCACTGCTCTCTTATTTCATTGTTACTATAAATCGATTGGAGGCGTTTGTCCATTTCTATGCAAACATGAAGCAATCCTGACATATACTAGAAGAAAAAAATATTTACGTGTTTTGATAAGTTAGCTGATATTAGTTTTCCTAACATGCATTTACTTACTTTAATGTTACTTCTAATTATGCGCGTGCACGCGCACACACACATATTTGTGTGTGTGTGCATGCAGTGCGCATGCGTGTGTGCATGCACGTTCGCGTGTGTGTTAGGAAAATAAATGTTAGCTATTACCAAAACAAGAAATTATTATTCTTTAGGTATTTGTTCATGTAAGATAGAACACGGAAAATCGATTGATATTTGATCATGTATACATTTGGAGAACAGGTAAATAGGCACAAGGAAGAAGTTGCAAAAAAAATTAGTTTAAGGGACAATAAGTTTGTTTTTTAGGCTGAAAGACACTTTTTAGTGTAAACTGAAAATGATAGTTACATTTATCATTCTGTGATTTACACTAAAAATGTCCTTCAGCCTAAAAAATAAACTTCTTGTCGCTGAAACAAAATTTTTCTCCAACTTTTTCCTCGAGCCTAAAAACCCCTTTGGAGAAACCATTATCAGCCAACTCATCAGTATTTGAATTTTATATATGTAAGTTTTCTTTTAATGTTCTTGGTGTTGTTATCTCATAAATTATATTTGGTATGATTTCTCATTATATATTAAAATGGAGTCAATCGAAAGAATGTGTACCATAACCTTTATTATAAAGTTAACAAGTATGTGCATGGCCACCTAAACCACGGGCATAACTATTTCAATGACACTTATAAATGGGAGAATGAGAAAAAAAGGTCGTATGTTGAGCAATATAAAGTAAACTCGCCCAAACATAATATAAATAAGAGAGATACAACTCACCTTCCTTAAGCGGTTTGTAATGATAGAATTTGGTAATCGTTATGCTCCAAATATAACTAGTAATACTCTTTTTCTGGCACTTTTAAGTTGAATAATCAATTAGCGATCCAATATAAGAATTAAAGCTGGTTAGAAGTTTCATTTATGTAGATTAATCTGGACATATGCTACATCATGATTATTGATATAGCCCATTTTGTAGTAAGGATTTGATTGCAATAGTATGAAGCATAAATGCATGCCATTCCCACTAAGATGAATTAGAGAATTCCTTTAATAAATCTGAAGTGTTCAGTTCAAACAATGTTATACATCATGATAGAAGAATCTTTTAATGACACCTGGAACTTTTCAAAACTTTAGCATGCGTTTCGCCCATAATAGTAAAGTCATGTAATTGGGATTTTTAGACAACGTAGAACTGTAAGGAATTTCTGATATAAACAGTATTTTCCATTTACCAATGCCAATTAATCATTCACAATGATTCAATTCTAAAAGCTTCATCTAAAGAGCATGAATCTAATAGCTGGAAATATGTTAGATAAAAAATATACTCTCCTCATGCATCATGATAAAAATGTTATCGATACCAATAACACGATCAAGAAATTAAGCCCTAGCATCCAATATAATCGAGAATCGATTGAGCAAGCATCCAATATAATATGTGGGGCAACATTTAGCAAATATAATAATTCCTATACATAGTGGACCATGTACTAGGCTTGATGTACTATTTTCAACAATAAAAGAAATAAACATTAACGTGGTATAACATACCGCATACAAGGGTATTTCTATAGATCATTAATGTACAGCCGTATCAGTCTTTTCTGTTTTCTTTAAAATGCTGAATTGGTCAAGTATGTAAAGCAATATGAATACTACAACTCGTATCATGTAAAGTATTCATTCAAGCAATACAAATTCAATTACTTCATCAAAATTCTGCAATTCTTTCAATATCAAATACCTCTCAAAACTTTATATGGTATCAGAGAAAACAAGCCAAACGAAAAAACTGTGAATTTCAAAGAATTCAGCAATTTCAACATCATCATTTGAGTTTTTGATCGGAGATACTACTTCAAGTTCAACAAGAAAAATAAGTGCCTCGCCAAAAGAAAAAAGCTTTACAACGTATTTTCCTCATTCAAAAGAGCAATATCTCATGTAAGAAGATCAGAAGCAGAATTCAACAAGTAAAAAAGATCGATTATCAACCTTCAAGAAAGTAAGTGCCATCCAAGAACTCATTAGATATTAATCATCATCTGAATTATGGTTGCATCATACTTGAATTTGATCCGTAAGAGTTCTTTTCCTCTGATAGTCTTAATACCTAATTGATCATAGATAATCTCAGATCCAAATCCTCATCTGTCTCATCATGTCTAAAGGAAATGACAACTCTACTACATCTGAAAACACCAACCTCAATCAAATTGCCACCAAAATCCTTATCAAAACTGTAATTAGCCCCCAAAGTCAATCGATTACTGCCTAATTGGAGATAATTATCTTCTTTGAAAAGTTCAAGTTGAAACTGTTGTTAGAGGCTATGGCCACGAAGAATTATTCTTGGACTTATACAATCCCTCCAAGGTTCATCACTAATGATGAAAATAAAACAGATAGCAATCAAGAATTTTCAAAATTTCAAAGACAAGATAGCTTGATATGTTCATGGTTGCTATCATCTACAAGTGTTAAATTGTTACCACAAGCGATTGGAAGTAAAACTGCCTATGGAATATGGAAAACTGTTGAAAGGATATTCAACTCACAATCAGCTGCTAAGATTTTGCACCATAGAAGACAATTACATAGCATCAAGAAATAAAATCTGTAAATGAGGGAGTATCTTACAAAGACCAAAACAACATGTGACCTACTAGAAGCAGCAATATATAAAGTTGGTGACAGTGAACAAGTATTAATCATTTTATGCGGTTTAAGTGAGGAATATGAAGTAGTAGTAGCAGTTATGTCATCTCAAAGAGTCGCACCATCATTAAAAGATGTACATTCAATACTTCTTGCACACAAAGGGAGGATTAACTTCAAGAAACCAATGGATTCAGACATGTTAAGTAATTATGCAGCAAATTACAAAGGCAAAAATCAATACGATAAGTTTGATCAACAAAATCAAAGAGGAAATCAGTTTAGCGGAGGCGGAGGCGAATGGAACAACAACAGACGAAAATGTCAAATTTGCAAAAAGATAGGACGTACTGCTAAGCAATGCTACTTCAGGTATGGCCCAAATCAAAATTCATCTCAAAGCTTAAACTCTCAAAGAAATAGCAGTATGAATGCAAACACAACTAGTATACAAAATGAATCAAGAAGCATATCAAATAAGCAAAATGCACATAACTTGAATATGTGTGAAGCAGCAAGGCCTGCATATGTTGTAAATAAATGTCGATATCCTGATTCAGGAGCTACTCATCATGTGACCAAAAATTTACAAGAATCTGAATCTTGGCAATAAAGAATATAAAGGTACACATTCTATTTGTGTGGGCAATGGCACATATATAATATTACACATACTGGCACAGCAACCATTATTGGTAAAAGAATAATGCATCTAAACATTTGCTAAGGGTACCTAAAATAGGAAAGAATCTCATTAGTGTATCACAAATTTGCTCATGATAATAATGTATTTTTTGGATTCTATTCAAAGCATTGTTTAGTTAACGATATTCAAATGAAATAAATTATACTGCAGGGTGATACACACGATGGTCTATATAGATTCAACGTTTCAAAAAATAATCATTTATGTAAATCAAGAAATTGGTGCAATCTAACTGAATCAAGTTTACCATAATGTATTAGAAATGCTTTTGACATTTGGCACTGTAAGTTAGGACATCCTAGTGTTAAAATTGTAAAAATAATATTAACAGAAAATAAGATTGACATTAATGATATACCTGATTCATATGTGTGAACTTACTGTCAATTAGGAAAAAGCCACAATTGGTATTTCCAAACTCTAAAAGTGCTAATGAAAAGCCTTTGGAACTTGTTGCAACTGATCTATACGGACCATCACCCATCAATTCTGATTATGGATTTAAATTATTGTATTTCTTTTGTAGATGCATATTCCAGATATACATGGATATATCGCCTGAAATCAAAATCAGACACACACAAAGTAGTAATGCTCTTCATTAAATAGGTTGAAAATCAGACATGTGAATGTATTAAAATGATTCAAACTGATGGTGGTACTGAATTCAAACCTCTAAAAGAATTCTTTCTTGAAAAAGGGATAGTTCATAGAGTAACCTGCTCTTATGCATCATAGCCAAATGGATTAGTTGAGAGAAAACAGAGACTCGTAGTAGAAAATGGGCTTACTTTATTGGCACAAGCATCACTTTTATTGAAATTTTGGCTAGATGCATTCACAATAGCAGTTTATTTGATTTGTAGAATGCCTACCGAAATTTTGTGTGGCAGAAGTCCAATGGAAGTGCTTTCAAATGAAAAACCAGACTATAAAAGGCTAAGAACATTTGGGTGTCTATGTTTTCCTCATTTAAGACCATGTAATTCGCTTAAGTTGAATTTTAGATCCACCGCATGTACCTTTTTAGGTTATGGAATGAATCAAAAAGGATACAAATGTCTTGACAGCAATGGAAAATTATTTATTTCAAGACATGTTGTATTTAATGGAAACTTATTTTCCTTCATAAATTCAGATATAAAAACCACACAAAAGGTTTATAATCCAACAAATACCATTCCAATTATACCATTTTATGTCAACAATGAAAGTCAAAGAACCATGGAGGATGGCAGAAGCAGCTTAGACACTCAACACATATTATTCAACAATGAACCAGGTCAAGATGGGCCTAAACCATTTTAACAACCTACACATGATCCTGAAAGTCCAAGCAGTCAACAATATAGCAGCGATAAAGATAATCATGAAACAAATGCATAACAACTATTTAGTATACAATCAGAACAAGCTGTGACTGGGCATACAATGATTACAAGATCAAAGAGTGGTATCTTCAAACTGAAATAGTATGCAACATGTACATTTAATGATGAACCAAAGATGTATGATCAAGCCATCAACAATGAAAAATGGAAATTTGCAATGGAAGGGGAATACAAAGCTTTATTGAAGAACAAGACATGAAGTCTTATGCCATTGCCCAAGCACAAAAGTGTAGTTGGCAGCAAATTGACATATATATTAAAGAAAAATCCGGATGGTACAATACAAAAATACAAAGCAAGACTTGTTGCTAAAGATTATACTCAACAAAAAGGATTTGACTTTAATGAAACTTTTTCTCCAATAGTCAAACTACTTCTGTAAGAGTGATACTAACAATAGCTCTATATATAAAGTGGGACATTAGAAAATTGGATGTTAACAACGCATTCTTAAATAATGATCTACAAGTGGAAGTTTACATGGAGCAGCCTTAAGGATTTATACAACCAAATAAAGATAGAATGGATTGAAAACTTCACAAAACAATTTATGGATTAAAAAAGGCTCTAAGAGTGAGGTTTGGTAAGTTAAGAGCAACATTTATCAAGTTGGGATATCAATCAACCACATTTGACAACTCCCTACTTACCAAATTCAAAAAAAGTAGTATCACCTACATCTTGGTATAGGTAGATGATTTTATTTTCACTGGAATAGTAAGGATGAAATAGATCATGTGACTCAACACTTGGATAAACAATTCTCAGTCAAGGATTTAGGAAAATAAAATTATTTTCTTAGAATAGAGGTGAAAACTATATCAGATTCAGAAATATATCTATATCGAAGAAAATATATTAGGAGTTACTTACTAAAGCAAAAATGGATCAAGCAAAACCACTGCCACCACCAATGACCACCAATCTACATATATCAAGACACAGAGGTGAAGCCATTACAAATGAAAGAGAATATAGAAGCATAGTTGGAGGTTTATAATATGCAACAATAACTAGACCTGATATAGCATACAATGTGAACAAAGTAAGCCAATTCATGCATCACCCATTAGATGAGCATTGAAAATTAGTTTAGAGAATTCTCAGGTATTTAAATGGTACACTTGATCATGGACTAACACTTAAATCTTTCAAAAATCTTACTTTAACAGGATTTGCTAATGTTGGCCGGGCATTAGACCCTGATGATCGAAGGTCAACAACTGGATATTGTATATGTCTTGGTGAAAATCCAGTGTCATGGTGCTCGAAAAAGTAAGCTACCATATCCAGATCAAGTACTGAATCTGAATATCGCAGCCTAGCTAGTGCAATTGCATAAATGATGTGGTTGGAATCCTTACTTAGTGAGCTCAAAGTTAAGTTATATAAACAATCAGTGATCTGGTGCGATAATTTAAGTGTTGTATCCTAATCGGTAAATCCCTTCTTACATTCGAGGCCAGAAGCATATGGAAATTGATTTATACTTTGTAAGGGAACAAGTAAGTAAAGGAAATCTAAGTATAAATCATGTGCCCGCTCCTTACTAAAGAGCAGACATACTTACTAAAGCACTCTCAGCCAAAATCTTCTACCGATTAAGGGATGAATTAAAAGTCATAAATTTTCAGTATAAGATCAAAGATCAAGGTTCTGAAAGCTCCAATAATCAGATCCGTACAAAGGACCAGCAATAAAAAGCTTTTATCTGAGTTGTTGTTGGATCATAAAGCCAGTCGCTCACTAAAAGAAGGTCTAACATCACATCAAATTTAGAGGAACTGCTCAAGGTGGATACTTATGTAGTAAAGCGGTCTTTTGTTTACTCATGTCAATTTGAGGATTTGATGAAGATTCAAGCTTTCACCGCTTGATTTGGGGAGACATAAAAAACCCTAGCTCAAATTGATGGGATATAACAAGGTATAATATATCACATACGAGGGTATTTCTGTAAATCATCAATGTTCAGCTGTATCGGTCTTTTTTGTTTTCTTTAAAAAGCTAAATTAGTCAAATATGTAAAGCAATATAAATACCACAACTCATATCATGTAAGTATTCATTCAAGAAATATAAATTCAATTCATCAAAATTCTACAATTCTTTCAATATCAAATCTCTCTCAAAACTCTATATTCAGTAAGATAGAATGTGTTGGCACATATTACGAGTTTTCATATGTTTATTCACCCAATTTATTCTATTTTATCCTATGTAAGTTTTGTCCTAACTCATTTAATGATGCACTGAATATGACCAAGGTGTAAACACAACTTCTTTTAATGATGCACCAAATATAATTCTTCATAAAAAAACCAATCAAAAATCAGACAAGGCAAGGTATAATTGAAATTAGAGCAAACATAAGCCAATAACTGAAAAACTTGTTATTTTTTTTAAAATATTTAAGCTAATGTCATATGAAAATTTGCTTATTATGCATAAATCAACTTTTAGTATATTATTCTAAAGATTTAAATGCATTATATTTCATTACAAAAATATGAATTAATTACCTTCGATGAAGTAGTTTTCAACTTATCAGTTTTCTTGCCCTTGTGCTTATGATTCAAAACATGATTGTTGTTTGAGTTTGGCTTATTAAAAGTAAAGTTTACAATATATTTCTAGTATTGGTGGATCAACATAATAGCCATCCCTTAATTCAGTCCCAATAATCAAAATGGACACATTATTATTATTTCACAATTTTAACTTCATCTTAAAAGTTTAACTAAAATAACTAGTAGGGTGGTAGCTAACTGAAATTCACTTCGCAAAGAAGTATAAAAATGTAGGAAGAGTGTGGTAAGATGAATATTGCATATAGGACAACCAAAATACCAAATATTTTACCTCAAATCGTGACAAGGAGATGGAGGTCGAAAATAGCATGGATAAATAGTTCTAGCAATTAGCACGCTATGGAAGTCACATCTAAGGCTAAACTGGCGACATCAAACCCTAGATCGTAGTAAAAAAAAACTCTAGAAATTTATGTTCAATGAAGACTTTCATTCAAGTTTTTATGAGTGGAAACAAGAAAGAATCGTTAGAGGGAGCTAATCTAGAGGAAGCACTAAGCATGGAGTAGTTATTAGTGCAAATGACATCAAATATAGATTGATTTGACAAGGATGTCTACATCCATTTTGAAGTTCGCTTATTATATGTCTCCCTTACAATTAGAAGGAATGATAAGGGAATAATAAGAAAAGTAAGGCGCTAAAGGCTAATGAAGCAGCAAAACTTAAGACTTGTTGTGTGAGGAGATCTAAACGGTGTATATTTACTGAATTTCTTACCTATTCCAACCCTATTGAAGTAATGATGCATGTGGTATATATAGTAGCCGAAAATATGCCTAAACAACAAGAATTGAGTCGTAAACTATTAGAAAGCATGCCTGGCCATTGAACAAGTAGAACGTGCTGATGAGAGACATCTAGAAGAGTAAAAGGAATATGTGACTGAGATGAGTGCTAATAAGAGAACCGTGCAAGTTGCATGATTTGCCTTTACTGTGCATTTAATGCATTATGTACAGTGGTGACATGTTATAAGTATAAACATGCTTTCTATCAGAAGTGGATACACCTAGTTGTACTTCCTGTCGTTTACCTCTGCTTACTTAGGTGGCAAGGCGGGCTGGGTTGGTTAGTTGACTACCGAGGGTTCAAAGAGATATGGAAGTTGCTAGACAGCTTGACATGATTACCGAATCGGGTGGGAGATGGCAAGATGTGCCACTCAGAATAGACCGTAGACGATTGTATTGTAGCTGGGCTAAAGATAGGCTATGCTTGAACCAGTCTTGAGCTGATGGTTGGAAGAGATACTTTACCGAAAAGGTGTTTGCTTGCTACACTGAATGTGGATCAGCATAAGGGTAGAGGAGGGTGGTTGCTTGTGAGATGGGTCGGCATGGATCGATCATGGTGATGATTAGGCCTTGCTTGAAGGGTTGGTTGTTGAAGCTGCTTCGGGGTATGCTGGCCGGTAGCTAGCATGATGCATTCTTGAGTAGAAGAGCTAATATTAGCCTAACCTTGACCAAGGTTTTAACATCCTCTATCTGGAGGCCCGAAGATAAGCGCTAAAGATGCTGCAGTCATCCATACTATTAACTTCCGGTAACCAAATAAGATAATGGTAATGGTATCCATAATATCAGAAGCACATGAATATGAAACAAAATCACATATTTCACAATAAGCACTTTTCTAATTACATTTCACAAAACATGTTTCATATTCCATTACATAATCCCATAATCATTTTCCAGGTAAAGATCAAATATAATTATTACAAAATACTCCAAGAGTGACTTATGAAGATGTCCCCTTGGTTGATCAGAGTACTATATAGTCATACTGACATAATACGACACAGCGGAATAAACAAAATAAAACTTGCAAACCTCAACCCTCAGCCTATTCAAATCAATTTTGAACACCCAAGAGTTTAAGGGGAAAAACATAAACTTCGAATTAGACATAAAGTCTGGTGTGAATAATACTATACATCTCGGTTATTTGATATTAAGTAAGACCACGCCACTTAGCGGAATGAGTTTCCCCTCACTAATATCCTTTTAAAATATACCTTTTGCAAATCATTTTCTGCAACCAAAACTTGTTAAAACTGTAAACCATGATCATGTAAAAATACATATTAGGTAACAAATGAACTATCTGTTCGAATAATATAGTTTTGTTTGGCTAACTACTAACCTTTGGCAGACTCAGGCATACCAGACAATATAAACAAATATTGTAACAGTTGTTAGACACTCTTCTTCTGAACGGTTTGTCCCTAATTATTTGTTAGATACTCCTCTTCTTGACGGTCTGTCTCTAATTTATCTTCTCCCAGGGTCACCGGATCCTAATGGTTTTGCGGGCCAACTAATAACTTAACTCTATACAAATATATATATATATTTCGTTCTGTGTGTAACCATAATTTTAGTCTTACCTATTATAAAGCCCTACGCACTAGAATTTTAAACTAAATTAGTCGGAGCTAATCGCTAATGTATAGGGCGTGACCCCATACCAGTCCCATCTGGTTTTCTAATATCTGAGTCATTTTACTTAGGGTAATCTTTCCAAAATTTTCCACGAAAATCATTTCATCTCAAATTGATTTAAAACCTTCAAATCAAACTTAAAAAAGGAAAATGTATACTCTATGCTTTACTCAAAATCATCTTGCCATGTATATGTACTTTACTCAAATCTTTGTTGATGAAAACATATAAACCTTTGAAAGTACCCCTTTCGAGTCCATTGAAAGTACCCCTTTCGAAACCAAGTGAAACTCTTCTTCATAACCTAGGCCGAAAGGCTAAAACATTCCTTTTGAAACCATTCATTCTTCCTTTCGAAAACACTTGAAAAACCTTTCCTTCAAAAGCCATAAAAATTTAGACATCCTTCTTTAAAACCATTAAACATTGCATTTTGAAACAATTGGGAAACCATTCCTTTCAGACCTTTCGAAACCACTGGGGAACCACCCCTTAGAAACATTTCTTTAAAACCTTTCAAAAGCATCAAAACCTTTGTAAACCAACAAAACTTTCGAAAGCATTGGGTTCAATTTAAAACATGTGGAAACACCTTTTGAAACCATTTAAAATTAACTACTTCGAAACCTTTGGATTCTACCTTCAATAGAGAAAAAGGGTCACTAGAACTATTTAAGTCGAAAGCAATCCTTTCGAAAACAATTTCCAAGTAAAGAAGCGATGGTGTCGAAACCAACCCTTCTGAAAGCACTGGAGAAGTGGATAAGTTTTTAAAAATAAAGTATATCTTCCGAAACCATTTGCATCGAAAGGTGGAAATGCAGCAGGTAGATTTCGACCCCTTTCAAAAGCATTTGCTTAAAACAAAAGGCGCAAACCATTTGAAACCATTCCTTTAAAACAATTTAACCCAGTCGAAAGCCAACCAAGTCGAAAGCTCTTCCTTTGAGAGCAAAGCATGCGCGTTTTACTTAAAAAAGGTAACGTTTCGACCCTTTCAGAATCCTTAGCTTCGACCCAATGCCTTTCGCCTTAGTCCAATTCGCTACATACCAATTATTTAATACCATGCACATTGGTTTCGATGGTAATGAAGGTGGAAGTACTTGGTGGAAACCCCTGGTGTCGAAAGTAGTGAAACATACCAAAAACATGTAAATACTGATTTTTCACTTTAAAAAGAATTTCTTTTCAACTAACTTGCCTTGTTTGTCAAAATACTATTGGTTGCTAATTTTCTTTTCTAAAAGTGTTACCAATATTTCAGAAATATTAATTTATTTACAAAATACCCCTTCTTCTTATATAAATATATAACATTTAAGTCCCATACCTTAAATAATTTTATATATTCATCAAAACACTTAGGAAACTTTTACAAAAATTCCAAAAAATCATTTTTAATATATTTTGTAACATATATTAATTTCAGACCCAAATCATATATTATTTAATCGTAAATAATTTTAACCCAAATAATCATTTCTTCGCCAGAAAATTAATATAAAATCCACATTAATTCCAAAAATTATGAAAATTGAAACCCATCTCTAAAATATCATTTCTGATTTAAATCTAAATTCGCAAGGCATTTCGATGTCATTTAATAGAGTTTTCACATTAAAACATATCACAAAATTTATATGGACAAGCACATATCAACAATAAGCATATATAAACATTTAATCATGCAAAAACATGGCATAATCATACAAATACTTCGGATTCATCTTAAAACAGAAAAAAATGAGATGTAGTCATTATTCACCTTAGCTTTGAGATTAAGAAGTTTGAGACTTGAATGGATTAAGTTGACTAATCTTCTTCCTTTAGATCTTTCTTTCTCTTATTCTTGCTAATGGTGGCCGAACTCTATTTTTTTTAATTTTGCAAATGAACATGCAGAACATACACGACTCTTCTCCTTAAAGAATTTCATCCTCGAAATTACGATAACATACACAACAAATCAATCAAAAAGGTAAAAACATACCATTTAACAAATCAGGATAAGCGTCTCTAATCTTGCTTT
The DNA here is from genome assembly GCA_030765085.1 of Allium cepa. Taxonomy (NCBI): domain Eukaryota; kingdom Viridiplantae; phylum Streptophyta; class Magnoliopsida; order Asparagales; family Amaryllidaceae; genus Allium; species Allium cepa. Next base: position 519,984,525 of record CM060941.1, read on the forward strand.
CAGTCTCCCAAGTATAGTCTCTCCCATCTTCGTTCCACTAGACTTCCACTAATCTAACCTTCTTCTTTCTAAGCCTCTTCTCATCTCTCGCGACTATACGAATAGGTTTTCTAACTATACTCAAGTCCGGCTCAACTACTAAATCATCTAACATAGTCGGTGCTACAGTAGACTCCGGGTCTCTAACACACTTCCTCAGATGAGAAACATGAAACATATCATGGACTCCTACCAAACTGCTCGGTAACTCTACTCTATACGTGAGTTTCCCGATCCTCTCTACGATAAGGGATGTTCCTACAAATCTAGGTGCCAATTTTCCTTATTTCCCCTAATCTAATCACACCTTCATCGGTGATACCTTAATAAAAACATAATCTCCAACAGCGAACTCTAAGTCTTTCCGTCTTTTAACTACATAACTCTTCTGCCTGGATTGAGCTCTCTTCATCCTAGCTCGAATTAACACAATCTTTTCTACGGCTTCTCTTACCAAATCCGGACCAAGAACTAACCTATCTCCGGTCTTTAGCCAACAAATAGGAGATTTGCATGGCTTTCCATACAAAGCTACAAAAGTTGCCATCCCTATACTAGTCTGATAATCGTTGTCATATGAAAACTCGACTGAGTGTAGACGATCTTCCGATGATCCTCCAAAGTCCAACACATAAGCTCTTAAAAATCCTCAAAGACTTTGTTTACTTTTTTCGTTTTCCCATCAGTCTAGGGATGGTAAGCGGTGCTCTTCTTGAGCTTGGTTCTTAAAATATCATGTAGACTCTTTCAGAACTCACTAGTGAACAAAGAATCTCTATCACTTACTATACTACCAGGAATTTCATGCAATGTAACTATATTTTTCATAAATAACTTAGTTAAAACAGGTGTCGTCCTAGTTGACTTAACTGGAATGAAATGGGCACTCGTGGTTTGTCTATCCACTACGACCCATATATTTTCATTTCCTCGACTTGATTTTGATAACCCATTAATAAAATCCATAGAAATAGGATTCCACTTCTATACCAAAATATCCAATGGCTGAAGCAACCCACTTGGCTTCCAATGTTTGGCTTTTAGCTATTGACAGTTCAGACACTACTTCACCCATAATCCAACATCCCACTTTGTACATTCCCAAAAGAAATATCTCTTTATGTACTAATACATCTTAGTTCCTCCTGGATGAATAATGAACTTCAAATGATGTCATTCCTCCAAAACTTCCTTCCTAATGTCTCCTACATTCGTAACACACAATCTACCTTTCTTTCTCAACCACCTATTCTGGTCAAGACTAAAATCCTTTAATTCACCGCTCTCTGTTCCATCCCTCAATTTCTTGATCCACTCAACCAATACCGGAACCTCCTCCTTCTTAGAAGCTATCTTTTCGATCATTACCAGTCGAACTTATAAACAAGATAACACAACAGTTCCTTCACTAGATCTGGCCTTAGATCTCCACTGAACTCTACAAGTCGACAACGCTTCCAAATCTTTCCACTCTGCCATTATTACCAACACTGCATTCTGATGCTTTCTCCTAAGCGCATCTACAACCTTATTACCTTTCCCTGGTGTGTGCTCAATTCCAAAATCATAAGCAACAATAAAACACTAACCATCTTTGCTGTGTCATGTTCAGCTCCTTTTGAGAAACAAATACTTCAACGACTTACGATCCGTATATAACTCAAACCTATCTCCCAAAAGGTAATGTCTCCACACCCTTAACGCAAAATTCACTACAGCCAATACCAAATCATGCGTAGGGTATCTAACTTCATGCGGTCTAAGCTGTTAAGAAGCATATGCAATCACTTTACCTCTTTGCATCAACACAACTCCTAATCATGTTCCATGCGCATCTATATAAACTACCAAATCCTGATTCCATTCCGGAACGATCAATATAGGTGCATCGATCAATATGTGTTTCAAGCTCTGGAATGCTTCCTCACACTTATCAATCCACACAAACTTCTCATCCTTTCGCGTTAGCTTGGTCATTGGTGCTGCAATCCACAAAAAATCCTTAATGAACCACCTATAATATCCAGCCAATCCCAATAAACTCTTTATCTCAGTCACTGTCTCAGGTCTCTTCCAATTATTCACTGCTTCAATCTTAGTCGGATCTATAGAAAACTCTTTCTTTGAGACTGCATGACCAAGAAACTTCACTTCCTTCTTCTAGAAACGACATATCGAAAACTTCATTGAAACTTCACCTTCAACTGATTCTGCCTCAACGTCTCAAGCACAATTCTAAGATGAACTTCATGCTGCCTTTCATCCTTAGAATATATTAAAATATCATCTACGAAAACCAACATGAATCTATCCAAGTGCTCTCGGAAAACTCGGTTCATCAAATCCATAAAGTACCCTGGCACATTAGTCAATCCGAAAGACAACACTAACCATTCGTACAATCCATATTTAGTTTTAAATGCCGTCAAAGAAATACTATCCTCTGCTACTCTAAGTTGATGGAAACCTGCTGCTAAATCCAACCGAGAAAACAACTTGGCTCCTCTCAACTGATCGAACAAATCGTCAATTCTAGGTAACGAATATCGAATCTTTATCGTCTTCTCAATCAAGTTATGATAATCGATACATAACCTCAATGATCCGTCTGGCTTCTTGGCAAACACTACAGCTACTCCCCAAGGTGAACTACACCATCTGATAAAATTCTTGCCTTTTAGATCTACGAACTGCACCTTCAGCTCTCTCATCTTTGTAAGTGTCATCCTACTTGGCGGCCTACTCACTGGTTCTGCTCCAAGCACCAAATGTATCCAAAAGTCAATGGCTCGTTTCGGTGGCAATCCTACTACAGGGTCAAAGACATCTGTGAATTCTCTAACAACAAAAACTCGATTCAACTCGTCTTCTACATCCACAATACCCAACAAAGCTTTCACCTCACAACTAGGGTTTTCTATGGTATATACAATTCGATAACTACAGTCATAATGTTTAAGTGATATTTTCCTATTATGGCAAAATATCCTAGCATCGTACTTACTTAGCCAATCCATATCAAAAATAATTCCGAACCCTACAAAGTCAAATACATGCAATTGCAAACAAAGGTATGACCTAACAAATCAAACTCTAAGTGGTCACATTTCATCCCAAGTGTCGCATATCCTGTTATTGGATTTGCAACCCTTAAGGAAGTAACTAAGTATGAGGGTTCTAGGTTAAACTTACCTACCAAACAATGATATAAAAGAATGCGATGCATCGGTAAAACAGAATGCTAGCAGACATACCATTAATTTGAAGCGTACCTCCCAACAATGCCTTCCCTTTCTTCTACACTGTTGGTCCTGATGTAGCAGGTTCCAATGCAAATAGTTTTCCCTTTCAATTCCTAGCAGGCTCTTTGCACTGGTTCTTGTAATGACCAATCTGATCGCAGTAGAAGCATCCAATATTCTTCTTCTCGATCACTTCCTACGCCTTTTCAGTATGACACTCATTAGTGAAATGCCCCTTCTTATCTCGCTTGAAGCAAACAATCTCCGACTTTCTTTTCCTTGTGACTCTACCTTTCTAAGAACCCTTCTTATGAAAGAACTTCCTTTCCTGACTTTGCCCCACTGGACCTCCTTTGCCTATTCTTTTCAAAGAAGTAAGTATCTCCTCATGTCTCGATGCCATCTCCATCACAACATCACAAGATCTCTGATATGAGGTAATGTAGCCCTCGCCAACTCAGGCTTCAACCCCTTAATGAACTTCTTATTTTTCTTCATCACAGTATCCACAGTGGCATGCCCATACCTAGCCAACTCCTCAAACCTTCTAGCATACTCCAACATGGTCAGCTCTTGCTATTCCAACCCAGCAAACTTTTCGAGCAAAGCAGACTGCACCATCACAGACATGAACCTCTCTTGGAACCTCCTACTAAACTCAACCCACGTCATCGCTTCCTCATCCACTCCAGCTGTCACACTATTCCACCAAAATAAAGATGCTCCTTAAAGCTATCTCGAAGCAAGCCTCTCTTCTGCTCATCATCGAGCCTTAAGTCTGCAAAGATTCGCTCACAATACAACAACCAATTCTCCATCTCAATAGCATTTTCAGTTTCGATAAATGGCTTCCCTCCAAGTCTAACATAGTCTCTACTCAAGATAGCATAATTGTTGACAACCGAAGCTTTTTGAACTCCGACTCCAGCATTTCCTCCAACCACTCTAGCAGCAATTCCAACTTGCATCATATTCACGAAAAACTGATACATAGCTCTCATATCCGCTTGTGGGACTCCAGCACCAACATTTCATGCTTGTGCCTGACCGTGATTCCTTCTAGTATTCGGTCTGACATTTCCATATTTTGTGGTGCTTCCGCCTAGATTCACTCTTCCACTTCTAGCATCCATATCTATATTCAAGCCTTGTGAGATACAACATAATAGCCCAAGAGAGATAAGAGAATAGAGATATAGCGTATACTTGTATATAGAAAATAAAGTACATTACTATAGCGTTATCCTAAATCTTGATCTTATCTCTAATTCCTTAGGATTAGGTTTTCGAAAAATCATTTTAGTTTAAAAATTTTCATATACCTGTGCTTTGATACCAAGTTGTAACATCCTCTATCTGGAGGCCCGAAGCTAAGCGCTACAAATGTTGTAGTCATCCATAGTATCAACTTCCAGTGACCAAATATGGTAATGTTAATGGTGTCTATAGTATCAGAAGTAGATGAATATGAAACAAAATTATAGATTTCACTAGAAAAACTTTTCTAATTACATTTCATAAAACATGTTTCATATTCCATTACATAATCCCATAATCATTTTCCAGGTAAATATTAAATATAATTATTACAGCATACGACAAGAGTGGCATATGAAAATGATTCCTTGGTTGACCAGAGTAGTATATAGTCATACTGACATAATACGACGTAGAGGAATAAACAAAATAAAACTGCAACTCCCAAATAGCTATCTGTCAGCCACCTACTTGTCTTCGGAAGCTTTATTCGCCAACCTACTAAAAACCTATAAACCTCAACCCTCAACCTATTCAAATCAATTTTGAGCACCCGAGAGTTTAAGGGGAAAAACATAAACTTCGAATCAAACATAAAGCCTGGTGTGAATAATACTATACATCTCGGTTATTTGATATAAAGTGAGACCACGCCGCTTAGTGGAACTGGTTCCCCCTCACTAATATCCTTTTAAAATGTATCTTTTGCAAATCACTTCCTGCAACCAAAAATGGTTAAAAACTGTAAAGAATTATCGTGTAAACATACATATCAGGTAACAAATGACTATCTTGTGATGACCCGATATTTTGCACCCTGAAAACCCACACTGATACTCCTCAGTCATGAATTCCCAAGACACGAAAAACTAACTCATTAAGGATGAAATAAAAGAAATAGGAACAGAAAAGAATAACACAGAGGAATAGAACAGAATCTCACAACGCATGGTGAAATATAGTATCGAACAATATCTTTACAGCGGAAAACAATTAAAAACATATCAATAAGAGTCTAACCTATGATCATCCTGGACAGTTATAAACTCTGTCCTTACAATTGCTGAAATAGATAAACAACAACAAACATAGCATGCATAAGTAATAAGACTACGCCCATACGTAGATGTAGATCTCCAGCACTCCTCTAGAAACCTCGAACCTCCTATCACGCTGCATTATGCCAAAGCAAACACGATCCCATATAATCTCTATCCAAGAAACTCCCCACGTCCAGCCCTCTCGCTTCTCGGCTTGCATAGCTATTCCTAAAATCACTTGGTACTGACCCGAATGTCGAAAACACCCGGACCAGGCTTGGAAAAACCAGTGTAAGAACATAATCCCAAATGTGACAGTGTCACAATTAGATGCCAAACCAAAAATCTGTATTTTGAAAACAAAGGGTATCTCATAAGGCCATGTAGGATAAAAACACTAAACGCATTTTTCGCTTATGATAACCATAATATGATTACGCCAAACATAAGGGATATTATTTTTAATGAATTGTTTTGAAAGTGCTTTTCAAGTAAACTTATGAATCTTAGCTGAAAAAATTACATTGATTAATTCCAGTATTTGGTCTACAATCAATATAGTACAAGGCTCTTAATGGATTATTAGATTCTACACTAGCAACCAAGGTAAGGGACTACCTTCCATACAATACACCTCTAGAGGGATGCACCTAGGTGTGAGCTCCTCACCAAATGCCTAAACAAGACTACTATCCAACCGATAGACTGAATACGCCATTTTTCCCGATTTTTTCCGACTTCCAAGCACGCTCATACCATATACTTTAGATCCCGACATATAGAGGGAAATTAGTTTTCTGTCTACAAGGGAAAATGCGGGCATTCTCATGGGTGCTAAACCATGACTCATCTTGTCGCATGTTCTGTTTCAATCACTCTCCATTTGATGAGGCTTGAGGTAATGCGTTACCTTTTCATTCTAGCTCATTCACTTTGAATGCCACATTGCCGGATCCGACAATGACTAATTGACTATCAAAAAATACAACCTCCGAGCTCGTACATTTGGAAAAGTCAATGTACGTAATCGTTGGAAATGCTTTGTTATACATCCTTCCATATAGGTCATCCAGGTGAAGGATGAACCGTAGGCACTACCCTACTGCATCCCTAATCGCAGTAGCTGCAGCCCTTGCATCATCGCAGATCCCACAACAAGGAATCATCGCTATTAATTTACCTCGGGAGCACCTCCAAGGTTATCAACAAGCAACCTGCTTGCAGTTGAAGATCTATGGTCTTCAACGTCATAGAGATTTTCCATCTCAGTTTCTTCAATCATTTGTCCATTTCTGGAATGCCATTCATTGATTCGAAGTGGTCTTCAGATCAGGACTACACCCTAAATACGACCCAGGTTCCTTCAATATCAATTATCGAAATAAAATGTGTATATGTATATGCAGAATCATTAAGCCTCATTTAATTTAATTGCTTAACCACTTTTTCCCAATTAGAATCAGTTCCTGATGTAAAACATTAAGTGAATAATTTCCCAAGTGTAAACCTCGAAGGCCTAAACCAACATCAGATCGACACCGAGAAAACTACCCAACTTAACATCACAACAATCGAGTTCCAATTCCTTTTCTCTTATTCGGTTCCTTTTTCTTTATCTTGTCAAAACTTTTGCATGATCTTTGACAAGTACACCGATCTACCTTTTGATCTGTTCCACCCTTCGTCTAAGAAATAAATAAGGTCAGATGGATTTCCTATCCGCTGTCTTAGATTTCAAAGGCAGGACAAGATGCACTCTTAGGTATTACCGCCTACCCCTTTCTATTATTTACTTTAATTCTCATTCAGAGATAATACCTCATTCATAACTTAAGTCTTCGATTTCAAACTCGGTTATTTATCATAAAACAATGAGGCCTTCCAAGTTGGGGAACTATTTCCCCTCAGACCTTGGTTTGATCACATTCTTTATCCTTTAAATAATAGTCACTTCTATACCTCGAAGTCTAATGCCACTTTCGAGCTTATTTCCAAATATTGTTTATTATTTAAACAATTTATTTGACTGTAGAATTTGACCGTTTTTCCAAGTCTTTAGAAAATTCCCAAATAAATCTTAAAAATCATAATTAATTATTATGAAATCATTCACAAAAGATTTGGATAAAAAAAATCCTTTTGTTCCTTAATTTCAAAATCCAATTCCTTAATCGCAAGTGAATAGTGATTATTTAGGTCATTTTCCCTAGTTATACCATTGATTAATTATAAACTCATTTTTATCTTCTAAAACCTCAATATTATACTAATAATGAATTTATAAATTTATTTCATAATTTTTAAAATTATAAAACTATACTTATAAAATTCTGGATTTAACCGCTCTTACAACGACCTTTTTGAAAACTGTTTTACTCAGAACTTAAGATTTTCAAATTGAAAACTTAACATTTTGGATCCATTTGAAAGTTATTAACTTTACGGACAAAACATTTTCCATTTCAAGTCATTCCGACTTGAAACACATTTCACACTTCCGTTCGAAATTACAGGTCGCATTACTGCGAACTGCCGCTACGGAAAGTACTCAATTTTGACTGTTTGGGGAATTGTTACAGAACTCGTCCGAAACACTTTCGAAACACTTATAAATGATTATAAAATAATATAACCATTTATTTCACTTTTCTAACTTATAAAATATTATTTCCTAATATTTTATCTTTTATAATATTATATTTAATTCTTTTTCCATAATTTATAAAATATTATACCCTAATATTTTATCTTTATAATATTATATTACTATAATATTATATTTAACCATTTATTAACTTATAAGATATTATTCCCTAATATTTTATCTTTATAATATTATATTACTATAATATTAAATTTAACCTTTTATTAACTTATAAGAGGCTTAACTATTCTGGTTTGTACACATATTGATGTCAGTGTAACATGAGATGGAATTCCATTTTAAAAATCATGATATAAACATGATTATACAAATATAAATGTAATATCATATCCAAATAAGTCATCCAAACATCCATATAACATCCATTGTTATCATCCAATATTAGTAAATCAACATAGCCAAGTTTACTAATCTTTTCTAAGTTTGTTTACTAACTTTTTATAACTTGTTAATTAAACATATTTTACTAACCAAACATGTATTATCCAATTAGCTTATCATCTAATCATATATGACTTTTAATCACAGTAAATTAGGGCGAAATATAGCTTGCTAACTTGCATCCATATTAATTAATCATTAATATCAGTTTATAATCATAAAGCTAAACTTTAAGCGGCGAAGTGTTCTTACAATCAAGCTCCCTCCTTCCTGAGCTTTCTCCGGTTGAATTCGCCATCGCTTCCGCTCCTCGACAAGCTTCCAACTTCCTCCCCTTCACTACATGGTTCCGCTTCACCATGTTCAAGGGAAAAAATCCGACCTTTTGCATACTACTTTGCTCCGAACTCCTCTGGTGCTTCACGTCTTCAATCCGACATATCTTACCCTTTCTTTTCCTTTCACCAGAGCTTCCAAACTCACCCCCTCTTCCTTATAACTCATGGCCAAGGCATGTTCTAGGAGTTGGCGAATTTCGACAACAACGAAACCAAGCTAGTTGGGAATGCTTTAAGAAGCTTGGATCCATGGCCGGATCTAAGTTTTAACTAGTTTTTGAATAGTTTCCTTTTATTTTCTCTTGGTGGAAGTCATTAATGGACTTGAGAGAGAGAGCTTGAGAGAATAGAGAATATGAAGAATGAAACAAAGTGAAGAGGAGAAGAGGCTCTTTTATTTATAGCCAAAGGCTTAGGAATTTAATATATGCAAAATATTACATCAATGTCACATCTACCCTACCTTCCATGCCCTCTCTTACAGCACCCTACCCTTACACAACCATACCATCCCATCACATCTCAATAAATGCACACAAACCCTCCATCTTTATATCATTTCAAGAGTACATAACCCATACCCTCCATTAATGAGTCATATCCTCCATCACATCAAGTACATACACCCGCACGCCCTTACATGCGTACACACCCACCCTACATGGCCCACGCACCCTCCTTGCATATGATACACACGTTGGTACCCCCCGGGACCCATCTAGATGCTTCATTAACTTATATGTATGTTATACAACATTCCGATGACGTTCGACGACTTCTACGCGATGTTTTATGCAACGTTTTACCATGTATTATTATTCTCTTTATTCGTCACATATTTTATCTTATACTCATCTTTATACAAGCATAAACAAATTTACAAATCATATTTCAATAATTTTATATCACTTAAACTTCCTGGATTAATTATAAAATCCTTTATATTGAATATACAGACATTGATGCAGAATTATGCTGTCAAAAAAGAATAGTGTACTAATGATGGTGTCATCAATATTTTCACGACCTAAAACATGAAAATATTTTTATTCCTTATTCTTGTTTAATGGGCATATTAGTGTATGCATCTAGGCTCGTGCATGATTCTTTTGGTTAAAAATCAGTTTTATAGATAAAACAATTTTCGGTTACTTAATTGAATTCCAATACTTTTCAACTTTGTACAATAAAACGATAAGTCTGAATGCTATTAAATTTGGAATCCTATAATAATCTACATTTACGGATCCAGTGAAACTATTTTGATAATGCTGAGACGGTGCCCCGACTGACTATTTTTACTATTAAAATAATGTCGATAATTTTCAATTTCTGTCCAATCGCTATTAATTCACTTTTAAAAGATTACTATCTTTATTCTAACTCAAATATAATTTACATCAACATTAGAAATCATTTTCATTCCCATTTGATTCACTTATTTGACCAAATCTAATTATTCAACTAACTTTTCAATATTTAAAATCAATAAAATATTCTAATTTTAAAGGGCTAAAATTTTGGGTCGTTACATTCTCCCATCCATAAAGAATTTCGTCCTCGAAATTACCAATATTGGAAAATATGATGAGAACCAACTTTCTTCTCGTATGAAGTATATAAACCATCCATATGCAATATATGATTCAATCTATCATTTGAATTCACAACTATTCCGTCCGAACTAGTACCGATCCCACGATCCTCTAATGCGGACTCTGATTAGGCTCTTCTTTCAGAAACCATTGCTTTTCTTACATAACACTCAACTATGATAGAAAATTCAAGCATCCTATAGAAAAATCCTCAACAATGTTCACCATTAAGAATTGAGTTATCCATACTCTTTCGTACTGGTATAAACATCTTAAGCTCTGTACTTAAATTTTCAACCGACCAAATTGCGATGAAGTGATTCGTGCACATTAAAGGTACTTGGTTATCTTTTAAAATACTTATAAATTATCCCAAAATGGTATAGATCAAGAATTTTCAAAACAACTAGGATCTGGGTACAACCAATAGTATCTTTACACTCCCTTAACAATGAGGGATATAGTCAAGAGAAGTGCTTACCATCCGAACACAATCTCCTACCCAGTTTTAGCTACTTTCGAGACACTCGAACTAATAATCATGAACCTTTTCTTCTTTTTGTAATTTCTACTTTCAAATTACTACACCTTTTTATAACTCTAATAATTTATTTCTTATCTTTAGGATTTGTCCGTACTGAACCTGTTTCAATTGCACATTGACAAAGAGGATAATCCACTAAGCATACGATCCCAATTGCCAAAAAAAAAAACATCAGACCAATACTCGGAAGATTATTTCGATCATCACCGAATAAACTAAGACTTGCTCATCGAACTTTCCATATTTTTCAAAACTTTGGAAATAATTTTATTATGATTTCATTTCCTCAAATTCTTTAAGAATTCTATATTTACAACTTATGCTCCGTAAAGTATGACTTTACAAAATTCCTTTATTAATTTATTATCTTAACAAATTTTATTGAACTTTCATATCACAATTTTTAACAAAATCTTTTTTGTTAAATCGTGAAATTGAATTCACAAGGTGGTTGTTATTCAAACTCTTGTTCTTTTCACAAATGAGGGTTAGTCATTTTATTAACTACGGATGTTGTTATCTTTTACCAACTTTAGATTTCTTTATCTTTGAAAAACTCTTATCCGTAATTCCTTATGCTTTTAGAAAACTCTTTATCTTTCTAGACAAGTGGATATAGATACAAAGAGAACTATTTTACTTTCGGTTACACAATTTCTTTTGCTACATAGCCTTAATAAAAAGAACATCCAATACAAAAGATTCTACTACACAATACCTCTATAGCCTATCGGTTGAACATAGCAATAATACATGAGTCTACTTATCAATCCTGCTCAAATTTCATTTCCGAACTCATCAACCTCGAACTCCTCCTCTGCCTTCGATTCTGACTCGGACTCTGTTTCCGTGTTAGATCCTTCTTCCAGATCTTCGATGTCAGCTACATTGTCGGTGTCTTCCTCCTCAATCTCTTCCCCCCTCTTGCATGTACGCTACAATGTTTTCCCCGGTCTAGGAATGTGCATCTATGTACTACTGTTGCCACTGAGCAAATGCATCCTCCGAAAATATGATCGCCTCACCGTAGCTTAACCATGCCTCCTCATAAGGTTACTCCATGTATCCTGGCCTTCACTATGGTCGAAGTCTATACCAAAAACCGATGTCTCGGAGTCGTCTACCCATGGCTCAACCTACTCATAACCTACCACTGGCTCGGGTGGAAATCCTGGCCAATCCTCAAAGTGAAATCCTGAATAGTCCTCTGCTTCGGAACTAGCTGGATCGGTGATCCACATATCACTCCCTGCCTCAAAACAAAGCATGTGGGCAAAGGGTATATTGTAGTCTCCGCCGCAGACCAAGTCTACTACTTCTATTTCGATCCAAGTTTTTTAACTTATCTCTAAACATCTTATAGTCAAATTGTGAGATTCTAGTCACAAGATGTCCATGTTCCGATTTTATTTTTAATAAGCAACCATCATACATCAATCCTTACTAATACAAAGCTATGCATATCAAAATAAATTGACTACTTGTAACCCCGATCGGAGATACGGTATCTTACTCTATCTATGATTATCAACCTAATCCGAGTTTAACGTGTGATCTAAACCAACTTAGTGTAATTTACCGAACAACTTATAGTCGAACTGTGAAGTTCTAATCACAAGCTGTCCAGACTCAGATTGAATGTCTAACTTCAATCCGCTCTTTTAAATTCCAACCATCACTAATCATATCAATCAATAAATGATATTGCTATCATTCCTTTTGAAAGACATAATATAATTCTAAGGTAAAATTATTTCATTTACCATGAAAAATCATTTTATATATCAAAATAATAAATACCCGCTATATATATATATATATATCAACATGCACACACTCATACATGTTCTAAGGTATTACTGTCCCTATCTCTAACAAGTAACTCATCCTTGGATATTACTAATCCTACCTCCAATGAGACTAATCCTACCTCCAATGAGACATTCACCCAATCAAGCCTTGGATGTCGCTTAGCAATGCTTTACTACCAACTGTATGGACAAAACGTTTCCCATTTCAAGTCATTATTATAATATTATAATTAATTCTTTTTCCATAATTTATAAAATATTATTCCATAATATTTTGTATTTATAATATTATATTACTATAATACTATACTTAACCTTTTATTAACTTATAAGATATTATTCCCTAATATTTTATCTCTATAATATTATATTACTATAATATTATATTTAACCTTTTATTAACTTATAAGAGGCTTAACCATTCCGGGTTGTACACATATTAATCTCAGTGTAACATGACTTGGAATTCTGTTTTAAAATAATGATATAAACATGATTATACAAATAAAAATGTAATATCATATCCAAACAAGTCATCCAAGCATCCATATAACATCCATTGTTATCATCCAATATTAGTAAATCAACATAACCAAGTTTACTAATATTTTCTAAGTTTGTTAATAACTTTTTATAACATGTTAATTAAACACGTTTTACTAACCAAACATGTATTATAAAATAAGGTTTTCATCTAATCATATATGACTTTTAATCACGGTAAATTAAGGCGGAGTGTAGTTTACTAACTTACATCTATATTAATTAAACATTAATATCACTTTATAATCATAAAACTAAATTTTAAGCGGCGAAGTATTCTTACCATCAAGCTCCCTCCATCTCGAGCTTTCTTCAGATGAGTTAACCATCGCTCCCTCTCCTAAACAAGCTTCCAACGTCCTCCCCTTCACTACATGGTTCGGCCTCACCATGTTCAAGAGAAAAACTCCAACCTCTTGCATACTACTTTGCTCCAAACTCCTCTGGTGCTTCACGCCTTCACTCCGGGTATCTTACCCTTGCTTTTACTCCCCGGAGCATCCAAACTTACCCCACTTCCTCATAACTCACAACCAAGGCATGTTCTAGGAGTTGGTGAACTCCGACGAGGACGAAACCAAGCTAGTTGGGAACGCTTCAAGAAGCTTATATCCATGGTCGGATCTAAGTTTTAACTAGATTTTTAAACCGTTTCATTTTATTTTCTTTTGGTGGAAGCCATTAATGGACGTGAGAGAAAGCTTGAGAGAAGAGAGAAAATGAAAAATGAAGCAAAGTGAAGTGGAGGAGGAGAGGCTCTTCTATTTATAGCCGAAGGCTTAGGAATTTAATGTATGCAAAACATCACATCAATGTCATATCCACCATACCTTCCATACCCCCTCTTACACCACCCTACCCTTACACAACCATACCCTCCCATCACATCTAATTAAATGCACATAAAACCTCCTTTTTTATGTCACATCAAGAGTACACAACCCACACCCTCCATTAATGAGCCATATCCTCCATCACATCAAGTAAATACACCCGCACAACCTTACACGCATGCATACCCATCCTACACGGCCCACACACCGGTCCTTGCATACGGTACACATGTTGGTACCCCCTAGGGACCCATCTAGATGCTTCAATAACTTATATGTAGGTTATACAACATTCCGGTGATGTTCGGCGTCTTTTACACGACGCTTTATGCAACGTTTTTTAAACCTTTTTATTCTCTTTATCTGTCACATATTTTATCATATACTCATCTTTATACAAGTGTAAAAAAAGTTTACAAATCATATTTCAATAATCTTATATCACTTTAACTCCCTGGATTAATTATAAAATCCTTTATATTGAATATACAAAAAGTGCTGCGGATTTACGTTGTCAAAAGTGAACAGTGTACTTATGATGATGTCATCAATATTTTCACGACCTAAAACATGAAAATATTTTTATTCCTTTTTATTGTTAATGGGCATGTTAGTGTATGCATCCAGACTCATGCACGATTCTTTTTGTTCAAATCAGTTTCATCGATAAAATAGTTTTCGGTTACTTAATATAATTCCCATGCTTTTCAGCTTCGTATGATAAAACGATAAGTCTGATTGCTATGAAATTTGGAATCCTATAATAATATACCATTATGGATCCGATGAAACAGGTTTCAATCAATTTTGAGATAGTGCCTCGAACGACTATTTTCATTATTAAAATAATATTGATAATTTCCAATTTCTGTTCAATCACTTTTAAAAGTGAATTAAAAGTTTACTATCTTTATTCTAACTTAAATAGAATTTATATCAACATTAGAAATCATTTTCATTCAAATTAGATTCCAAATTCACTTATTTGACCTTATCTGATTATTCAATTAACTTTTCAATATTTAAAATCAATAAAATATTCCAATTTTAAATGGCTAAAATTCTAGGTCGTCAAATTCTCCCCTCCTTTAAAGAATTTCAACCCCAAAATTACCAAGATTGGAAAATATGACGAGAGCCAACTTTCTTCTCGTACGATGTATATAAACCATCCCTATGCAATATGTGATTCGATATCTCATTCGAATTCACAACTATTCCTTCCCAATCCTCTAGTGCGGACTCTAATCAGGCTCCTCATTCAAAAACCTTTGCTTTATTTGCATAGTACTCAACTATGATAGAAAACTCAAGAATCCTACGGAAAAATCCTCATCAACATTTGCAGTTAAGAATCGAGTTATCCATACTCTTTCGTACTTGTGTAAAAATCTCAAGCTCTGTACTCGAATTTTCAACCGACCAAAATGCGATGAAGCGATTCATGCACATTATACATACTTGGTAATCTTTTAAAGTACTTATAAATTATCTCAAAATGGTATAGATCAAGAATTTCCAAAACAATTAGGATCTGAGTATACCAAAGGTATCTTTACATTCCCTTGGTTGACCAGAGTAACATATAGTCATACCGACATAACACAATGCAGTAGAATAAAAAAAATAAAACCGCAACTCCAAAATAGCTATCCGCCAGCCACCTACTTGTCCTTAGAACCTTATTCACCAACCTACTAAAAATCTGTAAACCTCAACCCTCGGCCTACTCAAATCAATTTTGAGCATCCAAGAGTTTAATGGTGAAATCAAAAACTTCGAGTCAGACATAAAGCCTGGTGTGAATAATACTATACATCTCGGTTATTTGGTATTAAGTGAGACCACGCCGCTTAGTGGAATGAGTTTCCCCTCACTAACATCCTTTTAAAATATATCTTTTGAAAATCATTTCCTACAACCAAAACCGGTTAAAAACTGTAAAGCATTATCATGTAAATATACATTAGGTAACAAATGAACTATCCGTTCGAACAATATAGTTTTGTTTGCCTAACTACTAAATTTTGGCTGACCCGGGTCTACAAGACAATATAAACAAAATAATCTAACACATGTTAGACACACCTTTTCTGGACGATCTGTCCCTAACTTATATGTTAGATACCCCTCTTCTGGACGGTCTATCTCTAACTTATCTTCTCCCAAGGTTTCCTGAAGTTAATGGTTTTGCGGGCTCACCAATAACCTAACCATGTACAAATATATATTCCGTTTTGTATGTAACCATAATTTTAGTCTTACCTATGACAAAGCCCTACACACTGGAATTTTGGACTAAATTAGCTGGGGCTAATAGTTAATGTATAGGGCGCGACCCCATACCAGTCCTATTTGGTATTCTAGTATCTGAGTCATTTTACTTAGGGTATTCTTTCTAAAATTTTCCTTGGAAACCTTTTCATCTCAAATTGATTTAAAACCTTTAAATCCAACTTAAACAAGGAAAACATATACTCCATGCTTTACTCAAAATTACCTTGCCATGTTATATATACTTTACTCAAAAAAATTGATGAAAACATTTAAACCTTTGAAAGTATCACTTTCGAATCCATTGAAAGTACCCCTTTTGAAACCAAGTGAAACCCTTCTTTATAACCTAGGCCGAAAGGCCAACACGTTCATTTCGAAACCATTCAGTCTTCCTTTCGAAAACACTTAAAAAACCTTTCCTTCGAAAGCTATAAAACCTTAGACATCCTTCTTTAAAACTTTTAAACATTGCCTTTCGAAACAGTTGGAAAACCTTTCCATACATACCTTTCAAAACCATTGGGGAACCACCCCTTAGAAACATTTCTTTAAAACCTTTCGAAAGCATCAAAACCTTTGTAAATAACAAACCTTTCGAAAGCATTGGGTTCAATTTAAAACATGTAGAAACACCTTTTGAAACCATTTAAAATTAACTTCTTTGAAATCTTTGGGTTCCACCTTCAATAGAGCAAAAGGGTCACTAGAACCAATTAAGTCAAAAGCATTCCTTTCGAAAACAATTCCTAAGTAAAGAATTCATGGTGTCAAAAGAAACTCTTCCGAAAGCATTGGAGAAGTGGCTAAGTTTTTAAAAACAAAGTATACCTTCCGAAACCATTTGCTTTGAAAGATGGAAAAGCGGCAGTTAGGAGTTTCGACCCCTTTCGAAAGTATTTACTTAAAACAAAAGGCACAACCCATTCTAAACCATTCCTTTAAAACCATTAACCTAGTCGAAAGCCAACCAAGTCGAAAGCTCTTCCTTTGAGAGCAAAGCAGACGCGTTTTCATTTAAAAGCAATGCAACGCTTTGACCACTTCGGAATCCATAGCTTCGACCCAGTGCCTTTCGCCTTACTCAAATTCGCTACGTACCAATTACTTGATACCAGGTGCATTGATTTCGATGGCAACGAAGGCAGAAGTACATGGGCAGAACCCCTGGTGCTGAAAGTAGCGAAACATGCCAAAAACATGTAAAAACTGATTTTTACTTTAAAAAGAATTTCTTTTCAACTAACCTACCTTGTTTGTCAAAATATTATTGATTGCTAATTTTCTTTTCTAAAGGTGCTGCCAATATTTCAGAAATAAACAGTTTAATTTATTTACAAAATACCCATTCTCCTTTTATAAATATATAAAACATTTAAGTCTCATATCTTAAATAATTTTATATATTTATCAAAACGCTTAGGAAACTTCTACAAAAATTCCAAAAAATCATTTTTAATATGTTTTCGAACATATATCAATTTCAGACCCAAATCATATATTATTTAATCGTAAATAATTTTAAACCCAAATAATTATTTCCTTCGCTAGAAAATTAATATAAAATCTACAATAATTCATAAAATTATGAAAATTGAAACCCATCTCTAAAATACTATTTTCGATCTAAATCTAAAATCGTAAGGCATTTGGATGTCATTTAATAGGGTTTTCATATTGAAACATATCATAAAATTTATATGGATACGTATAAATCATCAACAAGCGTATATAAATATTTAATTATTCAAAAATATGGCACAATCATGCAAAATACTTCGGATTCCTCTTAAAACCGAAAACAATTAAAAAATGAGATGTAGTCATTATTCACCTTAGTTTTGAGATTAAGGAGTTTGAGACTTGAATGGATTGAGTTGATTAATCTTCTTCCTTTAGCTTTTTCTTTCTCTTGTTCTTGCTAATGGTGGCCGACCTCTATTTGTTTTTTATTTTGCAAGTGAACATGTAGAGCATACACGACTAAAGTTTAGGGTATTAGAACGATTTCTTTCCTATTTTACCCCTTCTCTATTTCATTTTAACTCTTCTTTAGTTCACTGGTTACATGGCACGGCTACCCCTTAGTTTAATCACAAATCTCAATTCTAATCATCACATTATTTTCTTTAATTTAGCTAATTAAACACCCTAAATAATGTTACTAAAAATTAGGGTCGTTACATGGGTAACCAGCCAAGGGAGCCTAGCCGACCTACCTCTTACCATGACTAGCCTTTGGGGGGCTGGCCTAGATCCAAGCCGGCTTGGGCCAAACTGGACCAAGCTAAGAAGCCTTAACTAGTTTACCTTTCTACTTAAAAAAAATTAAGTAACATTATTCTCCTCAAATCCATGTCCATAAGCAGGCACGACTTATCAAATCACGAGGGCATGGACGATTTGCGAATCTGCTACAAAGTTTACCTAAGAGTTTGTTTTTTTGCCTCTAATTGCCTACCTATGTTTGCCTTGTAAAGTAGCGTTTCTCGAAGGGTTAGCTTAGTCTCTTTGTTATTTATAGTTTTTTTTTGAAATACGTTATATATCATGTTTCTATAAGACAAATTGTTTTGAAATATTTTAAGGGTTAAAAATGGTATTTTTGGTCATTGGAAAATTGTTTTAAGTGGAAATAAACTTGAAAAAAATATTTTCATAGGTTGGAAGTTTTTTTAAGCAATAATGCATTAAAATCATAATGAAAAGGCTAGCAACAGTTTAAGCAAAGAAAACCCTTTTTCTTTAATTCTATTGGGCTTTTTGGGTTGTTTAAGGTCCAATGCCCAATACTAATGCATTAGCTAGCCAAGAAGAGTTTTTCTATTTATTATCATTTTATTTCTAAACCAAAAAAGCTTCATATAACTTTGAAATGGCAGCCATTGTCTAGGGCTTCATCGAGTAAGCCAATGTCAAACTATTTTAAGGTAACTTTAATCCTAACCATCTCCAACCTTAAATACCATTTGGTTATGTTAAATTTGAAACTTAGTTAGTGTTTAAGTCAGGTAAGTAAGATTTAGTGGAGTGATTTCGGTTTTAAGAAATAAAGTGGAATTCAAGCTTCAATTTGCAAAGCAATGTGAGTGTAACTACCTTTAAAAGCGTTGCGTGCTATATGTGATTAATAGAGTCATTGTAGTTAATTAATTAAAAGATATCAATGCTTGAATTTGCTAATATTGAATTTAGAATGCTAAACTGCATGTGGCTGCCTTTTTCACTTTAAAATGTATAAAACAATCATTACAAAATCTCAAATTTCATCACTAGTGTGTTTAGTAATTTCTTGCATGTCTACAGTATGTTGTTAAGCACTTAAAAGTAGGACATGCCAGAGTTTTGCCACCACAGCGGTCGAAAAGGTCGACAATCACTTGGAATTAAATTTCCAAGTAATTTACCAATTGTTCGGCCGGTCGTGGGCAACTGGTCGACCGTCTACAGATAAAAATAGGCAGTGATCCTATTTTTGGAAGGACTTTGGTTGTTTATTTCATAAAATTGTATTTCTAATTTTGGTTTAAATTAATGAAATATTTTATGAGAATATATTTATTTATCTTAATATATATATATATATATATATATATATATATATATATATATATATATATATATCTTCCTCAAATTATTTTGGTAAGAAAATGGAAGTGTTGGATATAATGGTATATTATAACATTGCTTAAAATGAATAAAATTCTATTTTAATATCACAGAAGTGTTATATTGTTTCTAATGCCATTATTTATTGAGTAATGTTTTATTGTGGAATATATAGACACACTCATATACATACAAGAGAATGATATAGTACTATTTATATATTTAACACTTGAAATGAAATGTGTAGAATATTGTGTAGAAACGAATATTATCAATATTGAGTGATTTTGTTGAGTAATGCATGCCATTATGCTTTTCTATTTCTATGATGAATTGGTTCCATGATTCCGTTAGTAATCCCCAAAATGTTTATGTGATGTTGAAAGTTAATGTTTGTTCGAATATCATGAAATGTTAAATGTTACATTATGCCTCATACGTTCTACGAAAATAATTTATATTGAAGCGATATTATGTCTCAGCCATGCCATTACTTTGGTATTGATGATGTCTATATATGGATGTTATATGCCACTTATTATAAGTTTGAAACATGTTTCAATAAATGATGTTTCCACGTAATGCTAAATGAGTACAAGTTGATTTTCCATGTTATTATATTGTTTGAGAATCGCTCCGTCGCTGTACTTAACTCACTACGTCTAATGCTTATCTAAATAATTAATATGAAGTTAAGTAAATTAAAGAAGTACCTTCTTATATTGCGATAGAATTTATGAAGTTAAATGATGATGTTGTTGATGATGATACATGTTATTATATGGATGTGCTTATACATGCTTATATTGCCTCACTATGCCATGAATCCTATG
The DNA here is from genome assembly GCA_030765085.1 of Allium cepa. Classification (NCBI taxonomy): domain Eukaryota; kingdom Viridiplantae; phylum Streptophyta; class Magnoliopsida; order Asparagales; family Amaryllidaceae; genus Allium; species Allium cepa. The sequence goes on from CM060941.1 coordinate 520,005,529, forward strand.
TTTCGGTGCTAAATATTAAATGCTAGTTATCCCATTATGGCTATTTATATAATAAATGATGTGATGATGATGCACATGTGATATGCCATGTGAGGGGAGTACTAAAACCCCATAAAACATTGTGATATAAATGACATTTAAGGGATAATGTCGTTAGTGAGACCGATATGAATAAATGTATTAATGTTTTGATCGGTACGAGGTTAGCTACTAGATAGTCCAGTATACATCTTCGCTGGATGAATTCGGATTGCTACCTGAATCGTGGTAAACTGGTTTCCTACAACCATGTAGTCCAAATGATCCTTTCCATGGACAACCACGAGGCAACCAATAAATAAATGAGTATAGGTCTGGTGTGTGCTTGTATGTGTTTTGTAGGCTATGACATGAAGATAGAGCCAGCGAGGATATAGGATATTTATTTCTATTGTATTGTCTATCCCATATGAGATGATGTCTTGTATAGTTACTGGGATTCATTTGTATTTGATGATGTGATTAATAATGTTGTTTAGTCATGTAATAGGTTGAAGATGCACATTATGAAATACTGTATGGATTAACCAAAATGATATATATATCATTTGTTATCTTTTATTTGCTTTCGATTTGGTTATTTATGGGTTGTTCCTATACATATCTCTAATACTGTATTATTCATTTCTAGTAGTTCGTATATACAACTTTATGCCGAGACGGGATATGTATTGTTTTTAGATGTACTAAGTTTTAGAAACATATCCATGTTTGAAACAACTCGCACCTTAATGGGCTCGAATTTCGACTAAATCGAAATCCAAGTCCATTAGGCTACAGATCGTTGGTGTCAGGAACCTTTGATAAACATAACATATCAGTGAATGAACTCACAACGAAATAGTAAATTAGAATAAACATATATACTGACTAAGGCCGCTATCTTGGAATCAATATTATCCCTTAGATATCTGGTTGCCTTATTAATTGCGAGCATGAATAAGAAGACCTCTTCATCTACCATTCCTGCCTTACTCCAGTAGTTTTTCCATCTAAATCTATCATGTGGGTTGTAATGATGAGGGGTCAGAACAACGTTCCGATGATTAGCAAAATTACATATCATATCCATAACAATGGATCATGCCGATTGATTTCTATTTAAGTGTAATATCTATTATTCACGGTTTATAGATTTAATTCTATATGCGTGTATGATATATCTCTATATTGTCACGTTTATTATTGATTAGTCTCTATTTTGGTATACTAGACGTATATCACAATCATCATGGAATGTGAGGGAAATGAATGATAATAAGAAAATGGCCCATATCATTCAATTCCTACTCAGATACAAGCCAACTTTTGTTGGCTTGCTAGAAACAAAATTATCCACTACTAGAATTTTCTACTTTACTGAAAAACTCCAAACAACCAGGACCCATGTGGTACTACTAGGAATAATGCAAATGGTAGAACTCTCATACCTTACAACAAGGAAATTTGGAGTGTATCAGTTACTAACTAGTAGTGACCAACATATTACTTGTTTACTTACTAATAATGGTTGCTTTCATACGTATGTTACAGTTGTATATGCAAGCAATTTATATACAGAAAGAGAATCATTGCGGAATTCAATGATTACAAACTCTAAAAACATACACGAAGCATGGTTATTATCAGGAGATTTTAACACTTTGCTTAACTTTAAGGATAAAGAGGGTGGTAGGTAAATTCCCTTCTCACAAATCAGAGGGTTTACAAATTGCAGAATTCGAAGTGGGTTAGTCGAGGCAACCATTTATGGCTTTAAATTCACTTGGCAAAGGAAAAATATGGCAACACACATAAAGTACTACTGAATGACAATATGCGGTCAACTTTCAATGAGCTTAAAACTTTGCGCTCCCTACTAATCTAAGTGATCACACTCCCTACTTATTCCCTTTTATAAAGCAACTGACAATAAAGGTAAACCATTTAGGTTTATCAACACATGGCCCACTTAAGAAGGATATATGGAAGCAGTGGACAGGGGAATGTAGAACTCTACATGAAGAGGCAAGACATATAACAATATCTATAAATTTAAGTCAACAAAGATGGAGCTAAAATCATGGAACCGTACTAGAGAAAGAACTGATAAACTATTACATCATTTGAAGTATAATTCAATGATCTATTCCTACAAGTTGACCAATATCCTACTGATGATCAGGTGCATGAGGAAATGATCTATAAAAACATGCAACTACAGAACATGAAGAATATCCACTACTCTAACTGTGCTCAACAATCTAAAGTCAATTGGCTATTGCATGTTGATAAGAATTCGAGGTTCTTCTTTGCTAAAATGTCGATACAGAGATACTGGAACAATATACAAGCTCTTTTAAATCAGCAGGGAGAAGGTACTTATGACAAATTAAAAACAGAAGATGAAGCAAGTAATTACCACAAATACTTGTACAATTGCATAGAAGATAATCCCACTCAAGTAGATATTGACTGCAAACTCTGATAGATTCACATCAAAAATTTGTCTGCCTCAACCAGTATCAGCACAAGAGATAATGAACACAACTTTGTCCATACACGAAAAATCTCAGGGACCTGTTAGATTCACATTAAAAAATTTCAAGATACATTGGCAAAAATATAAGAATATCATCATTGAAGCAATTCAGGAAGTTTTCATGATGGGAAATTCCTAAAGGGCTAAATGTTGTAAATTTTCGGCACCCCTCATCTTCCGCTATGCGCGTACTTCATGTAGTGTGGAGGAGACAAGACCACTGAACGAAACTATTTTGGTGACAGCGTCATGATTAGATATCGCTACATCCTCTAGTGCACATATACTTTCATGACAATATTTATTTATAATAAAAGGAATTCCTTGTTGTCTCTTTTAGAATATGTTGCGATATGAGACTTATCGTAATCCAATCTACGTATCTACTCTAATACAATGTGAATCACACCTAAAACATATCCACTTTGGCGAGCATTTTCTGAATTCAACTTAAAGTTATACATAGTCCAAAACACTTGAATAAGATTGCTAACACCTCCAGCAGTTTAGATTAGGTTGCTCCCACCTCTCAACAGTTGGGCCAAGTTGTTTTTGTACAAAGAGTTCTTTTTTTCACGGTTGGAGCAGGTCGCGTTCTAACGTATAACTCCACCTTAAAAAGAATCCAAAGCTCAAAACACATACTAAAGCATACTTAGATCAATGATGCATCATATTGTCCCTTCGAACCATCGGCTCTGATACCATGTTGTAAATTTTCGGCACCTCCTCGCATTTTCCGTTATACGCGAAATTCATCTATTGTAGAAGAGGCAAGACCACCGAATGAAATTCTTTTGGTGTCAACGTCAGGATTGGATATCCCTGTATCCCTCAAGAGAGCATATATTTTCATAACAACATTTATTTGTAATAAAAGAAATCGCTTGTTGTTACATGCTACCAATTTCTTATATATGCTTATATCGTTTAGAATATCTTGCGATATGAGACTAATCATAATCCAATCTACTCACCTACTCTAATACAATACGAGTCACACCTAATAATGTCATATATAAAATAGTATCTAAAATAATTTGCCAAAGAATTAAATGGTTCCTCAAATATTTGATATCAGATACTTAATCTGCTTTTATACCCGATAGATCAATTTTTGAAAATATATTACTAGCCTATGAACTAATTAAAAACTTTGATAAGAGGGGTGGAAATTTTTTGTGTCAAAATAGACTTGTAAAAGGCATATGACAAAATAAATAGGAGGTTCATACGCTTTATGCCTTATAAATTGGGTTTTCCTGCACATTCGACAAAACTTATACATGAATGTATAAATACCCCACTTATTCGCTACTACTTAATGGTGCGTCGAAAGGATTCATCTCATACAATCGGGGACGATGACAAGGTGACCCCTTGTCTTCTTACATTTTTGTGTTGAAATGGAGTACTTATCTTTAGTACTCGAGCAGGCAGTTAGAATAAAAGAAATCACAGTCATCTCTACATTGCAACCTATTATATATCACATTTACTATTTGCAGATGATCTCATCTTGTTTGCAAATAGTGCAGGTACTATAAACAAAATTCTAACTCAACTCAAAGAGATTGCAGGTGTTATCCCATTTTTGGTCAAAACTGAAACATCAATGTTGTGTGCATTTCCACCACGACCGAACTAAGAAGAAGCAGCCAGCAAGCGTACATAAGTCTGGGATTTCACTCACGATTCAAGTATAAAAGTCCATTCGGTATCAAAGGTTTAAAGTTTCATTTGGCAATGTAGAGCGAAGTCTCATTCGGCATTCAAGATGCCTTGGTACATCCGGCGTTCCCAATACAAGAGCTCATTCGGTACTCCATGTACTGCCGAACGAGCTCCACCGAATCACCTCCACCGATCCAGGAGGAAGACACCACCTGTCCAAAAGCTTCTCCATCTTCCACCGAACCAGACCTTAGCCACTGCCGAACCAAAGTACACGAGCCCTTGCCGAACCACCATACTCCTACCACCGGACCAAAGCCCTACCGGTCCAACACCACTCCCTACATAGCCGAACCAAGCTCCATCCACTCACCACCGGATACACCTTCACCGAACCAACGTCCCACCGGACCAACTCCACTTCCATGAACTACCGAACCAAGCCCTTGCCGAACCAAAGTTGCCAGTCCAGATTGCTTCAGCCCAGGCCCACCAGCAGCTATAAACATCCAAGACCCCTGCCCCCAACCTCACTCTATAAATAGAGGGGCAGGGGTACAACAATGGCATACAAGTTTGAGAGCTCAAGTACGGAAGGAACTTTCAAACAACTTTCATATACTTGTATACAAAGTTTTGTACTTGTAATCTGAAGAGAAAAGGAGAATAACATATAAAGTGGACGTAGGCATGTTCTGGCCGAACCACTATAAATCTGTGTGTCTTTTACAGTTTAGTCCTTATTTTTTACATATTTTCATAAATCACCCAAATCACTAAGGACAACATATAATCAACTAAATCGTACGACTTTGAGGTGTTTGCCCATTTTTTGCGCAAACATTTTGGTGCTTTCACTGAGAATTGAACTCAAGGACCTACCGCTTGGAAGTTGAATTTGAGAGTTTAGAGATTCAGATTGGAAGAGTCATGGCGAGACAATCAAGCAGAAGGCCAAGGCCAGAGCAGAGTCAACATGGAGGAAAATCAAGAGGCTTCTTCAGAAGCTAATCAGGCATCGATCCTACATGGGGGCACCACACTTGGAGCATGTTGATCCAATCCCAGAGAGAGAGATAGGGGCCTCTGAGCAACCTGGTAAGGAATGAACGCTCATCCAGGGGGCAGGTAAAATTCCCTCCTGAACTCGGGGAGCAGGTCGGAAACGATGAACAAGTTGTAAACCTCTCACTAACGCGGTTAAATCATTTACACATGTGAGCGATCGCGCACGGTCCGTAGGCATGCTCTGAATGACTACCAGCCGCGTTATAGTAAGAGTTCACGCTTTGACATCTTCATTCTGCGTTTCGCTTTGATTTTGATTAGAACATTTAAATTCTTCCTGTTTGGACATTTCTGCTGTAAGATTCATATGATTCTATGGAAAAATTACTTGTATGCCCATGGATCGCGAACGGTCCACGAGCACCTCTTGCATGGCAGCGAACTGCCGAAGTCTTTGATTCGAAAACTCCCCCAAACAATAACTCCGACACTGATATTATTAAGTCCTTCCCGGGAACACACATTCGCCTCGAACGGCACCCGACCTCGAACGGTCACAACTCGCCTCGAACGGCACCCGACTTCGAACGGTCACAATTCGCCTCGAACGGCACCCGATCGCGAACGGTCAGAATTCGTCTCGAACGACACCCGACTTCGAACAGTCACAATTCGCCTCGAACGACACCCGATCACGAACGGTCACAATTCGCCTCGAATGGCACCCGACTTCGAACAGTCACAAACTCGCCTCGAACGTCACAACTCATCTCGCCACAAATGGCTCGATCGCGAAAGGTCGCCATTTGAGGTCCACCCCCTGACCGCCAACAGTCGCACCTTACCACGAATGGCTCGATCTCGAACGATCGTCATCCGAAGTAAGGCGCTTGACCGCGAACGGTCCCATTTCATCTTTTGCCGCGAACGGCACCGGCCGTGAACGGTTACATTTCACCCCAAGTGGCTTGATCACGAACGGTCGCCATTTGAGGTCCGCCCTCTGACCGGGCTCGGTCGCACTTTACCTCGAATGGCTCGATCCCGAACGGTCGTCATTTGAAGTAAAGCGCTTGACCGTGAACGATCACATTCCACCGCAAATGACTCGGTCTCGAACGATCGTCGCATGGATTTAGACGCTTGACCGCGAACGGTCACACTTCACCTCAAATGACTCGATCGCGAACGGTCGTCATTTGAAGTTAGGCGCTTGACCATGAACGGCTGCGCTTCATCCCAAATAGCTCGATCCCGAACGGTCATCATTTGGGGCCATATAAAATATCAAGCTCTTTACAGGACATCAACAGGATATGAACATTCAGCTCATGGCATTACAAAACACGCCTTCCTACCGCAAGGACATCAACAGGATATGAACATCCAGCTCATGGCATTACAAAACACGCCTTCATATCGCAAGGCATGTTTTGGGGGGCAAAGTGTTATCCCATTTTTGGTCAAAATTGGAATATCAATGTTGTGTGCATTTCCACCACGACCGAACCAAGAAGAAGCAGCCAGCAAACCTACATAAGTCTGGGATTTCACTCACGATTCAAGTATAAAAGTCCATTCGGTATCAAAGGTTTAAAGTTTCATTCGGCAATGTAGAGCGAAGTCTCATTCGGCATTCAAGATGCCTTGGTACATCCGGCGTTCCCAATACAAGAGCTCATTCGGTACTCCATGTACTGCCGAACGAGCTCCACCGAATCACCTCCACCGATCCAGGAGGAAGGCACCACCGGTCCAAAAGCTTCTCCATCTTCCACCGAACCAGACCTTAGCCACTGCCGAACCAAAGTACACGAGCCCTTGCCGAACCACCATACTCCTACCACCGGACCAAAGCCCTACCGGTCCAACACCACTCCCTGCATAGCTGAACCAAGCTCCATCTACTCACCACCGGATACACCTTCACCGAACCAACGTCCCACCGGACCAACTCCACTTCCATGAACTACCGAACCAAGCCCTTGCCGAACCAAAGTTGCCAGTCCAGATTGCTTCAGCCCAGGCCCACCAGCAGCTATAAACATCCAAGACCCCTGCCCCCAACCTCACTCTATAAATAGAGGGGCAGGGGTACAACAATGGCAGACAAGTTTGAGAGCTCAAGCACGGAAGGAACTTTCAAACAACTTTCATATACTTGTATACAAAGTTTTGTACTTGTAATCTGAAGAGAAAAGGAGAATAACATATAAAGTGGACGTAGGCATGCTCTGGCCGAACCACTATAAATCTGTGTGTCTTTTACAGTTTAGTCCTTGTTTTTTTACATATTTGCATAAATCACCCAAATCACTAAGGACAACATATAATCAACTAAATCGTACGACTTTGAGGTGTTTGCTCATTTTTTGCGCAAACAGCAGGCTTGCAAATTAACACTATAAATTCTACTATCTACTTCAGCAAACATGTAAGACACAAAGAGGAAATATTACAACTTTTGGAAATTCATGCAGGTTGTCTTCCTGTGAAGTATTTAGGTGTTTTCTCTCCAATAACTACTTACACTATGCAGACTGCACATCCTTGTTTCAAAGGATAACTAACAAGGTAGAAAAGGTGGGACTGCAAATTCTTATCTTTATCAGGGAGAGCTGAAATGATAAACTCAGTGATATATCCTATGGTACTGTTCTAGCTACTCATATATCAACTTCCTATTGCCACACTATGAAAGATTGACAAGATGAATGTTGATTTCCTCTAGAGTGGAAAACAAGACAAGATATCCTGGGTCGAACTAAGCATGCCAAAGAAGGATGGTGGTATAGGTCTGAAAAAATTAGAAGAGCTCCAAGACACATGCACTGAAATAGATGTGGAAACTCTTATCAAAGCAAATTATGTCGTCAATTTGGATGTGGAATAGGTACTGCTTAAAAAACACCTTTTGGGTAATGGCGGTAGATAACAACATGTCCTGCACCATGAAAACAATACTAGGCATCGAGACATAGGGAGGGATTTAATTCAAAGACTTATAGCTAATGAGGAAGACATACATCTGTGGTTCGATCCTTGGATAAACGGTAGGCTTATGGTCCATCTGCTAGGATGGGATAGAATTCATGTAACCAGCATAAATAACTGCAAGTTAGCTCCATCATTCAACACAACAATATCAACTTAAACCTAACGCCTTTTATGAAAGACATCGAAGATCAAGTGAAATAAGTACACATCCACACAGACATTTCAACAGTCATATGGAGGTGGCAAGAAGGAGACAATTTTGATTTTAGGAATACATAGGATACAATCATAAGACGGAAAACGTCGGCTACATAGGCTAATGTGGAATAATATATCACCACTTGAAAAATGTCCTTCACTGCTTATACGGTGATACAAAATGCTATACACACACTACAGTTAAGCTACAAAGATGGGGGATCAACTGTTCGACCTCATGCGTGCTTTGTGAATCAAAGGAAGAAAATAGAGAACACCTATTCTTTACACTAGTATGGGCCCGTGCTTCGCACACAAACTGTTTGTGTTATTGTATACGTTGATATTTTGTTTGAGCTTTAATATGTAAACGGAAAACAAATGCATTTTTGGAATTTCAAAAAGACAGCAAGTAAATTAGTTCAACGAATTTTCTTTATTAGTAGTAGAGATGTTCATACAGCTCATATATTCGGACTCTTATGCGCCTTAAACTAAAGTTACAACCACCAAGTTCGAAGATTTTAAACGATGAAATAATGGAACTGGAAAGGGAATTTACCTACGATGATCAGATTTCTCAAATTGTAGCTGTAAGCTTTGTTACTACTGTTCACTACCTCTCGCATGAGAGAAACATGTGGATGTTTAATTTCAAGAAGATGACCAAGATTCAGCAAGCAAAGCAAATTCGGATATCGTGATTATGATGAAGGCATCAACAAAGAGAATAAGTAGGAATTAGAGGAACTTGCTTATTTATGAAAGATAGGGAATCTATTTGAATGATGACGGATAAGGCGAGAATCAAATTTTGAATTGGGCCGGGATTTATTTTATTTAACTTAAAAAGAATAATTTGACTGTGAAGGTTCTTTAAGGAGATAAATTTACTAATGGTTATTTCACATCATAATAAAGAACCGATTTTCTATATTTACACACACATATACTTACATATAATATAGTATTTTATAATTTCTAGAAATAGTGAAGAAGAGAAAATAGCAGAACACTGCTACTCTATTTGAAAAACATGAGTAGAAAAGTGATAGGTCGGGTCATTATTTATGGACGTTCGAATCAATTCCTTTCTTCGATTATAATTTGTTAACTATTATTAAATCTGGGTCATTCGGTTAAGGTTTAGGACACGCCAACCCTAGGTTGATAGGCGGACCAGTAGTAGGTGGAGGTGGATCGTTAGGGGTCGATCGGTCGTACCGTAATGTCGATCGATGGGATCCATGCATTAATTATTATTTATTTCCTTGTTTATTTTTAATTATTTTTGATCCGAAAACTTCTGATAACTTCTTCGTCTGAACTTTAATCATAAAACTTTATATATATGAAAGTTACTCAAAAAATTATCATGAACACAATGATGTAAGTTTCATAGCCAAATTCTAAAGTTGCTCAAATATCAGTTTTGAGCATTAATAATTATTTATTAACTCTCTTTAATTAACTACTGTTTATTTTATGGAGTATTACATTCTCCCCCTTAAAAGAATTTCTTTCCCGAAATTCCTTAAGGATCGAATTATGTAACATAGTGCACAACCATTCTAAACAATATAATCAATCAATATATAACCAATTTTGCAGCTACTCGTGTACAAGTGCATGGTGCATCCCAACACATATGATAGGCATGCTAAAAAATACGAATTCAGCACCTTCTATATGAATGCCTTTTTTAAAACAAATTTGAAAACATGATGTAAACAACCTATATATACTGACAAGTCTATGTGTGTGCAAGTTTTCGAAAATCATAAACCTTTGTTTTCACACAACCAATTCCACACTCCTACGAATAGGGGTATGGTTCAAATAATTTTGCATCCAATTCGTACCATCGAATACCTAACACAATTTCTAACATTCAAATTTTAGAAAATCCAATTTTCCTAAATCTACACCCTTATGCTAGAAAAGGAATTTTGATGGAGAATTTTTTGTTTCCTTCTTTTTTGGATATCAATTTTGTTGTACCTTTGAACTTTTTTTTCCCCAAATCTTTTCCAACTTTTCCAACTTTTCCAAGTACAATTCACATAAGAAGGTTTATTTTCAAATTTTAATATAGAACCATCTTAAGATCAAGTTCTGTTTATTAGCAACAAGGTATGGAAATAGAAATTCAAAAGCTAAACATATTTTTCCCTTGATATTAATTTTTGTATGTTGTCACCTTTGTCGAATGGTAAAATTCATATTTACAAAGACATCAACCCTCCCTACGCTAAATATGTAACACTTGAAAATTAGAAAATTTCTCATTTTCCATTAAAAAAAAAATTTCCCTTTCAATCAAACTTGCAAATAGTTTGAAAATTAATTTTTTCAAAGGCAAACACAAATTTTCAAAAGCATTTAACCATAAATTTTTAAAAGCATTTTTCTTTACATCTTTTAAAACAAATCAAGTCACATCTTAACATAATCGAAATTCAAGCAATGAGTTTACGATTGATCCTAGCATTGGGCAGCTAATCTTAGATTTTGTAAACCTTTCCTTTTATTCAAAACAACAAACAACACACAATAGTATTTATAAAATTTAACTTTTAAGGCATGGGAATAATGACCCGTAGTGCCGCAACAACTTTTTCCTGTCCTTCGCTAGATAAAATTTATTTTCCCCAAAATTCAAAAAAATTTGGACTAGAATATTTTTTATTTCTAGTTGCTAATTTAATTTCCTAATTTATTTTATAAACTTCCCTCCTTAATTACATTCATCGCTAGTTAAGTGTCCTTATGAGATTTCCTTATCTACACCGTTTTGCGACATATATAGCGGTCAAAACTCATCCAGAAAATCAACATAGTTATAAAACAGGAACATATCTCAAATCATACCGTACACTTTTTTTCAATACTAAAAAAGAAACAACTAGCGAGTACAACCCAAATATCATAAAAAAACAAACTGGTATAAATGATGTTATGGTCCTATCACTTTTTACTCAATTAGGATGAATATTTATTGTATGTCATTCTACTATAACCCATATGTATTAACTTTCCACCTTGGCTTCTCATAAATAATGTCCGTCCACTACTTCAATCATTACAACCAATTATGTGATAAACTGTGCATTCCCACACTACGGTGTAAGAAATATAAACTATGCCTATTTAGAATAACTCATTGGAAATTTGGCTTAATGGAATAGCTTTCCTACAACTTATCATGCCTTCTTAAATCCTAAGTCAATCAACTTCCCTTATGCGTGTTTATCATCTCATTAACCTTTTTCCAATTATATTACTATCTTCTTTTAATCGAAATCACTTGATAGTATTCAAATTTTGATATTTATTTTCTTTATATCGATCTTTCATGCGAGTATACTCTAGGTCTCACAAAGTATACTTTGGTACCATTTCCATTCCTTTATGGGTTCTTCTTACGGCTTTCACACATTTTAAATAAAACATTTCTAGGTTCATACCAATATTACTTATATTCAACGAGGAATTCTTGTTGCTACCCTACGAGAATTCATAGCTATTTTATTCATAGATTTAACCCTTACCCCATCTTACCTAGGCGGTCATCCTTATCAACTCTATATCAAAATTGGTTTGGTTTTCACCACTCTTTATAAAAATCAAAACTTCACAGTCATGAAATACTTAATCCAAAACTTTTATCTTTGAAAACGTAAACTTAGAAACATTTTTATTAAATTCAAAGATTGCTTCATTTTCAAAAGGATCCATGAATTTTTTTCCGTTTTAACCAACATTCCACTTTTAAGAACTTTCCACAACAGAGGTTTGCTTCTTTAAAAGTAGAATTTTTAACTCAAAAACATTTACTATGTTTTGTATTCAAAAACTCATGGTCACACCAAACCTTTTTTTCAAACATCTTCTATAAATTTAAACAATGAAAACTGGAGTAGATAAATATAACTTTCATCCTATTATTTTCCTATTACCTATGCTATTTCCACTTTCAACCTTTGCGGAGATTCCAATCGCATATGATGGGGACTTTTAAAAGATATGCGCAATTGATGCACAAAATTTTGAACATTAACCATTTTTCCTTTGTTTCACCTTACTTTTCTTACATTGTTCCTAAGTACTAACATTATTTTAATATAAATTTCTAACGTTGTTCCTATTTAAAATTTCTAACGTTGCCTACATCTTTAGCCATTGAGTTTTCATTCATTAACATGAAAAGAGATATGTATAAATCTATTTCAGCTGTTTTCTCCTTATTTTTATTATACGGGAATATTTTTCCTATTTTTATTATTGGGTATTTTTACCCTTTCATTCTCTTTACCCCATTTAAATTAAATACCATTTCCATTTATCCACCTCCGAGGAAGAATTTTAAAACTTTTGAATTTACAAAAATAGGAAAAAATCATCGAGCAAAACATACGCCCTATTTTTCATTTACTTCAAAAATGAAAAATCCCTTTACCCAGAAAACTTTAAATCAAAAAAAATTTGACCAAAGAAATTTTAAACTTCACTTGAAATCTCTAAATAGCTCCTTAATTTCAAATTCTAAAACTTTCTGGCTTTTTCCAAAACAACTTTCCTATCATAGTGTCCTATTTTTTTAAAAGATTCTTTTAAAAATTCTTTAAATATTTCTAAAAAAAATCACAATCTTTTATTAAATTATTTCGCATGGGATCAGACTCAGAAATGGATTTTAATTGTCCTTCCTTTTGGATTTCTTTTTTCTTCTTTATTCTCAATCTCTTCTCATTAAGAATATATCTTTAAAATCTGGCTATCACCTTATAGTGGTTAATGCACACTTTCTTGCAGGAACTTGCTCAACTTCATTTATACCATACCCCCTGGATTTTTTAACATATAAGTTCTTACATCCCATTTGTCTGAATGAAATGTATGTCTTTAATTGGCATTCCATCGAAATCCACAATCGTGGGGCAGCCTAGGCCCATAAAGGATTTAAGTACCATCCGGCCTTAGGGATCCATCTATATGTAGTGCTTATGCTCTTTTTGGTCAGTGTATCATGGTATGGCATATATCTCATAGGGTAATTGTGATAGGCGTATAAATTTAACTCTCTTTATTGTTGCAACTCATAGTTGTCTTGTCCATCTTTTCATAATATGGTCGCAACTACTTCTATAGTCGGAATTCATAGAGTTTGACGTGTAATATGTACACATATATGTATGTATGTATGTATGTATGTATGTATATGTATATGTATATGTATATGTGTGTGTATTTGAATATGTATGTATGTATGTATATAGATATATATGTTGTATGTATGTAAGCTTGTGTATATATATAATTATAGTACAAAACAAATACGTTCACTCAACATATCCTAATTCCTATGATCGACTAACATATGCTCTGATACCAAATGTAACAACCCGCATTTTAATGGCCCGAATTTCGACAAATTTAAACCCAAGTCCATTAGGGAACTGATCATTAGTGTTGGTAACCTATAATAAACATAAGTATATTAGAGAGCGAATTCACACTGCAATAGTAAAATATAATAAAAACATATATACCAACTAAGGCTACTACCATGAAATCAATAATATTACTTGGACATCTTATTATCTTGTTAGTGCCGAGCATGAACGAGAAGACCTCTCCATCTACTATTCCCGTTAATCTATCATATGGATTGTAATGAAAAGGGGGTCAGAACAACGTTCTAGTGACTGAAAAAATTACATACTTTATCTATAGCACTAGTTTATTCCAATTGATTTATATTTAAGTGTTATGCCTATCATTCATGGTTTATCCATTTAGTTCCATATGCACGAATGATATATCCAACCCTATACTATGTATAACTATATATATATCATATATATATAAGAATCATACTACCCAAAAAGAAAACCTTGGCCACTTAATACTTCTCAAAAAGGGAGGAAGCAGACCTAACGACCATTTAATACCTCAACTCCAATGCGGGGCCTCTATAACGTAATCGCTAGTCAACTAGCCGTAACTACAAAGGCATATGACTCCTACACACGACTATATAATTTAGTTAACTGCATTATTAACACATCTACATAAACTTACCTAAGGGTTTGCTAGCCCTCTCCGACAAACAAACAAGTAATTAACCTTTGAGGTCTTTGCGTATCTCATACAAATTCTACTCCAATAGAAAGCGAAATCCGTCAGGGCGTAACCATAGCCTTTGCTAATGATCGCTCGGGACCGCTTGAGTTAAAGCTTATATGCTAAACCTACTTTAAATACTGGTCTGTTAATTATACTAACATAGCCTATCGACCTTCCACAGTCAAAATTCTCATTTAGACTTACCTAATATAAGTCAAGGAAAATGCCTATTCTAATTACTTAATACCTCTAGTTTAGAAATGAAGCAGACCTCATTTCCCAACATAGTTATAGATTGTGTAAGACTTCATAAATAAGTAGGAGGTAGAGCCAATGTCCATTTGATACCTTCCACATCGAAGTAAACCATTTAGCAATCCTAAAGGTGCCGAGCCATTTAATACTTCAAATTCAAGGTGAACCCTTGATATATTTTTCCATACCCATATGAAAACGTATGCCCCTTCCCTATGGACCCCATAGTTAGAGATGTCCTACATCAGTAGTATGTATACACAACTGCTGGTAGCCTCTAGGTAAATGGCAAACTTCCGTTGTGTTACTCCACTGACCTCGCACCCCCATCCATACTAAACCAAGTCACCTAAATATTGGACTAGGCTCAATAATTCACGCTTATCCTAAACATATTGTTGAGGCTTATAATGTCTATTATGGAAATTAATTGCCTTCTAGTTTTATTTTTTAGTACACATTTATTTAATTATTTATTGTAAACATGTTCTTATCTTATATGTTTATTTCCTATACCCTTTATTTCCTTTTTGTATCACTAAAATGTCGCTTATTTCTTTAACTTTGATTAATTATCCTTAATAAATAGTCATTATTATTCAAACTGGACAATAGCTAATGACATTTATTCATTCATTTCAAATCTAACTTATTCAAACTGGATAATAACTAATGACAATAACTAATGACATTTATATACCTATTTGATTTCTATGCACGTTTATTATCCATTAATACTACAATCATTATTCATAAATGTTGGGTACTACCACTTTTTTATTGCAACCTCCTAATCCTATGATTTACTACATTATCGATATTTAATCCTCCTAATTATATCTAATACAAGTACCGACATATATTTAGTATGCTTTATTATTTACCTTATCTACACATATATTTTTAATTGGCAGGCGCGGTTATGCATAATATGATGTTTATTTATTTAAATTGCTAAATTACAATGTTTAGGAATTTCAAATATACATTTATATGCACATTCTACTTCTAACGCCAAAAGTGTAACAATACCCAAATTCCTATCGAAAAATTGAAATCTAGCAGAAAATATAAGAAAAACAGCAAAACACCAAGATTTTTATAATGGTTCGACAATTCTGGCCTACTTCCACAATAGCTTTTATTTATTTGTAGATTTGAGAGAGTTTTAAAGAGATTGGAGAGATTTAATGTCACTAATACAATGGATTTATTGAACTAAAGCCTAGAACAACAAATAGTAACTTACTTAGTGACTGCCATGGAGAAGAGATAGAAGATGAAGTGACAAAAATCCTACCTTCGTTGCTATAGGGTCTGTATTTATAGGAGAATTTGAAAGTAGAATTGGAGGCCTACGAAGTACAAGGTCCAGATCCAAGTCGAAAGATGCAAGAGAATCAAAGTCGATCCAATCTCCCATATAAAGCTTTCGATACTGAGAGAAACCTCTTGGTACCAACTGGTTCTTGTACGGAAATTCTCCCCTCATTATATTAGCCTTTCTATATCCGATCTGCTATGTTCCAGATACTTTACCTTGAAGATTGAGTTGTTTCTTGATAATTTCTTTAATACTGCTTGTCCTTTCCTGCTCTTTTTACTTTCTTCTCATGAATCCTTGGAATCGTTTGTCTATTCCTAAAGAAAAGTGCATCGTGATGACCACTTGAGTTAGGGCTTATCATACAGGTGGCTTCAGGACCCCAAAGTGGAGTAAAAAGCACTCGATAATGAGTGGCCTACTTTGCTCTTTTTCTTTTGCAACTTCTTGAGTATGATCTTCTTGTCCGTCCGGATATATTCCTAAGTTTGAGAATCATTATGTCTTTATCTTAATGTTCTAATTCTAATAAAAATATTCTTAATCAAAAAGCCAGCTAGCACTTGCCCCCCTGACTATGCTTTCATTAAAAACAAAGCATGTCCTGGAACAAGACAAATACGACTTACTATCTCCTATTTTCAGTTAGTTGCTTAGGAATTTCCTCGAAGCATTGCCTCCATTCCATAGACATTCTTTTAAGGGTTTTTCATAGCTGAAGTTCCATTCTCTGCGCTAAGGAAAAGATCTACTCTTTGGAGATCGTGTCATGCCCTAACTGAGTATGCTTTCCTTCCAATTTGACTTTACTTTTCTTTACGGCTAAAAAATTTCACTCGATACTAAGAGTTCCCTCTCAGTATTGAGAGCTTACACTTCCCCCAGAGTACTATAAGTACTCGGGACTTTTGTAAAAATTTCCACCTTTCTCCTAGTCAAGCTTTTACTAACGACCGCTTTTCTAACTAGTGCGCCCAGCACCATCTTCCATTTCTAAATATCAATCACCATTGGTCATTCGTCTTTGAAGGATCCAGCCAAAAGCAGTTGTCATCATTGACATCAGCCTTAATCCTCGCTTTTGATTTTCGTTAACCCAAAGTGCTAGTCCTCGATCTCTTCTTCTCCCAGATCTCAATCCACTTCCAAGGTTAGCAAGGTTTTTATGCCATAGTAATCCACATTGGAGGCAGCTCTTTAGGCGACGGAGATAACAAGGGCTGGTCGAAGGCTGGTTTGGGTTTGACTGGGTTTCGACCTAGGGTGGACTCAAGTTCGGCCTAGGTCTTGCTCAAGCCGCCCCAGAGAGATGCTTGGCTTTTCATATTCGATTAACTCCTTCCAAAGCACAACTAACCATGCACCATCATTTAAATTCAAGTAGGATAGTCTGTTTTGAGAACGGTCGTATTGGACGGTTCCATCGCATTGCTCTTTCTATTGCTACACTTGCCACGTCCTTATCAAAGAAAAGCTTCTGTGTCGCTCTAGAAACAGTTTCCATTATCAATTATTTGATGATAACGGGTAAGATCTGATGCATAGTTTCATTCATGCAGCATGGCTCATTTTTCTAGCATGAGCGGGCTATTTATATAGGGTAGTTTATTTGTCATGTATGAGACACGGGACTCATATTGCATACGTTAAAACTTTTACTTGCTTTAGCCAATACTTAGAATTTGATTGGTCAACACAAGTCAACATCCTTTGGATTTCAGACGTTGGTCACACGAGTTTGATATTTGAAATAAAACATACCTGATCATGTTAAATGCCAAGTTTTCCTATTTAGAATGACATGTAAATCTCCATGCCTTCGGATCAATATCGAGATATCAACCCCTCTTGAAGCTGGGTGTGTGATTGCTCAAACTCATCCTCTACCACTAGACGGACGGTAACTATAAGGCTTTAAAGGATGGTTGTCCCCCTCCAATAGGAGCCTCCTTTGTTGAAAAAATATATCGGTCTTTGGTTTTTGGATGATCCGCTTGAATAGATGTTCGTTATGTTAACTGCAAGAAAGTTCTAGAATAGAAGCGCCAACATAGAATTCTTAAAGGCGACAATCTTCTTCCGAAAAAGGCCGAACTAGGTCATATTCCGCTATTGCAGTATACAACCTGCAAAGTGTTTAGGCAGTGCCATGCCGCTATTAAATTTGTTTCTTCGAAGGGTCCTCCAAGAGCTTGGGTTAACCCTGTCTTAAATCCGTCCGAATGGGTATGCTCTTTTGAGCTCTCTATACGTGCTTTTCATGAACTGATTTCGGTGGCCTCCATACTTCAACGAGCTTTCCTATCTTCTAACCAGAAGCGGGATTCACATTCTATATGATTATTGAGACCTAGTGCCGATGCAAGGTTATAGAGGTGCTTTACAATAAAAGCTCATACTTTAAACACGAGCATTTCTTCGTCCAATACCCGTATGGCTTTAATGGATGTTGGCTGTCCGAGAGTAAGTTCCTTTCCTTTTACTCTTTCAATGCTTGGATTCCTTCTATTTAAGTGCCTAACCTATTGTTTTCCTCTTGACGGGCATTCCTGCTCGAAATGTTCATGATGAATACGCCGATATTCTAAAGGATCTAAAACATATTAATTTACAGCATCGCACAACTGCGTATCTTCTGACCAACAAAAACCTTTAACTGTGTGGCATTCTGCTCGCTAATAGATTCACTATTCCTAAATCACTTCCACCAATCAGTTCCAGAGCACCTGCTCGATCTTTTTCCCATACTTGTAGCTCCGACGAAAATCTTGAGTAGGAAGTTGAAGGTCTGTTTGGTATGGCACATGCTGAAGAGCCTAGTGAAAGGGGAACAAAAGAATCGGTTGTGGACAAGGCCTTGAGAAGAAGGGATGAAAGAGCTGGAATGCCATCGATTCCAAAGGAGATTGAGTGTCGATAGGAGAGAAGGGAAAGAGGAGATGAAGGGCGAAGAAAGTGAGGAAGGAAAAGAGGGCGATTTTGATAGCGATAGTGACTAAAACGCTAGTGCAAAAGGAGACTAATCGTTTGGCAAGATGTCTCCTGAAGGCCCGGTAACAACCTGCACCTTAGTAGGCCAGAATTTTGACAAAAATCGAAACCCAAGTCCATTAGGCTACAAATCGTTTGTTTTGGTAACCTTTAATATGTATGAATATATAAGAGATCGATCAAACTAAACTGATAGCGAACAACAAAATATAATAAGATATAAATATAGACTGAGGCCTTTACCTCAGAACCAATGGTGTTCTGTGGACATCCAATCACCTTCTCAGTACAAAGCATGAATAAGAAGACTTCTCCATTAATTGTTTTGTCTTGCACCAGTGAACTATTCCTATACATCTATCTTGTGGGTTGTAATGAGGAGGGGTATTAGAACAACATTTTGGTGATTTAAACAATTGCATATTTTATCCATAATACAAACTTATACCGAATGGTTTTCGTTTATGTGACAACCCGGAATTTTCAAGCAGTTAAAATCGGAACATTTAATTGATTTTAAATATTCAGTAGAGTAATTTTAACTTGAATTCAAATATCACAATTTATTTGATAATTAAATTATTAAATTAAATAATTTGAAGTTGAGTAAAATGCTGAATCTGGAATTTTAAGCCTATTAAGAATAATTTGAAGGCTTGGAAAATTTATATTGATAATACTGAAGAGAATAGAAGTGATGAAATCAAATTTAAAAATGGTTTGTTAAGTTTTGAAATTTTATATCGTTTAAATTGAATTTAAAAATAGCCTTCCGAGGCGTAGTCTCGGAATTCGACGAAACAAGTTCCATTGGATCCGTAGTATTGAATTATTATCGAATTTCAAATTTCGTAGTGTTCGGAGTCATCGTGTGATCGTACGAGATAAAAACGCCTAGACAATAATTTATCGTTTTAATTTAAATATAATATACTATGTCACCAATCAAATCACAGTCGCCCTATGTTTCTTTTGCCGACCTATTCTCCTCTGTCTTCTGAAGCAAGCCGACCTAATCTCTGCTTAATCACGTCTCTTCTTGTCCCTTGCTCAAATCAGTTCTAATGAAAGAAAAATCAGAAAATGGCCGAACTAATTGAAAACAAAAATCACTCAGAAAATAAATAATGGCCGAACCCTCCCTCTCTTTCAAAATGAAATCGTTTTCTCTTTTCAGTTCCCTTTTCATAACCAAGTCAAATCGATTTCTGGAAAGAAAAAATGAAAATGAAGGAGGGGTGGAGCGACATTGCGATCGAGTCGTGAGTGGAAGAGGGCGGGTCGCATCAACGTGGGTTCGAGATTAGTTTCGTTCATTAGTTCGTAAGTGTGAGGAGGGGTCGTGACGAATTTCGTGAGTTCAAGGCTAGGTTTGGCGTCCTGCAGGTGGGCGACTGGCGATCTTAGAGGCTCGTCGACCTCTGGAATCAATAGTGGACGGAGATTTGCGCTCGTTTGGGAAGCACGAAGTCGCGAGATGTTGAGATTGCCGAGGAGCTCGGGTGGGATTCTAGGGTTGCTGCGGCGGTTCACAGTCGTTGTTTTTTTGTGGATTCGAGCAAGCTTTAGGAGGGGGGTTTAGAGCAATAAGGTATGAATTATATCTTTGATTTAATATATTTAAAGATTGGAAAAAAAGATAATAAGAACAGTCAGAGAAAAAAAAGAAGGTATATAGGTTAGATAAGTTTTTAATCTGTAGTAATTTTATCCTTCTTTTTCAACATTTAATTTAATAAATATACATATTAACTCACATATTTTTATTTCTAACAGTAAGAATATAAATGTAAGATTTTGGAAATGGGAATTTTTAAAAGGTTTGAAAGTATGTAAAATTAGATTCTTCTCTATGATCTATAAATTATTTTTACATGTATACATTCTACAGAGTAGAGATATTGCTTTCAGTTTAAATTTAATATAATGAATTTATGTATTCTCATAACTGTTTTAAATTCAAAACGGTAAGTTAAAATATGGTTAATCCTAATTTATATATATATATATATATATCTATTTTTAGAAAATAGGAAATTTATTTTTATAAAGTGAGATAAATGGTTCGATCTATTTAGAATATTAATAAATGATATAAATATCTATACAAGGTCTTAAATCTTGGAGAATCGAGCTGGTTTGGAAATGGGTTGCAAACGGAATAAGGTGAGTTAATCTCACTCAGTTAAATTTAAATGATTAAATTTAAATAATTGTTTGAATGGTTGAATTGATTGTTGTGTTATATAGTAGTATACATTACACCTTGAAATGGTTGATTTCCCTCATTTTATAGTGAAGATATCTTATATTGTGCTAACGTCTGTGGATGCAGGGAAAACAGGTTGGAGGGATCCAACTGGATCCCTCAACATTTAATTTTAATATCCTCTGTTGTGATTATTTGATATTCTATGATGAATTATATTAGAATATTGTATGCTATGGTTCGATTGGATATAACTAGGTATAGTGAATTACCAAATATATATATATTGGATTATGGAAAGAAAATAAAAGAAGTAAATTTGTAAGCAAAATAATTATAGAAATTTGAATAAAATTTAGGAATGAATTGGGAAAGAAATAATATGCCCTTTAAAATTCTAGTAAATAAATCTTGAGTATAGAAAGGAAATTTTGAATAAACAGGGAATCAATGAATTTTAAATAAATTCAATGTTATTATTTAAAAAGAACAAAACAGTTATTTGAAACTTAAGATTTAAAATGTTGGAAAGAATAAAGAAGACACTGGGATAAGATCTGGAATTTGTATATTTCAGTTAAAAGATTTAAAATCAAACGGAAATTAATAACATTAATAATAAAACACATAATTAATGAATTTTGAAGGAAATGAGTAAGTAAAGAGATTTAATTCAAGTAGTATAAATTGGGAATCAATTTGGAAAATTGATTTAAGTGATTGAAGTTGGAATTCTCCCTGGATAACCAAGTACGTTTTCAAAGTAAATTTTTAAATATAAGTTAAAAGATTAAAAGTTGTTTTAAAAAGCAAGTTTTTGGAAAATTTCTTATTTCTAATATTTAAATTCTAAAGTAAGTATTTCTCTTAATCTATTATAGTAGTAATTATTTAAAGAATGACTTAATATTATGTTTTTTAAAAGTATAAATCTAGTTTTATATTTATTAAGTAACCTTATTTTCAAATATTCATATAGTATGGTATTTTTAATAAATTATTGATGTAGTTTTAACTTAAATGTTTTAAAGTATATTTCAAAGTAAAGTGTTTTAAATTATTTAAAAAAAAATCTAGTTTTGTGCTTGGTGATTTTAGAGGAGATAGAAAATATTTGGGAAAGTTTATTTTGAAAAGAAAGATGGTTTTGAAATTGTTTTCAAAGGATTGAAAATAGAAATATATCTTGTGAAGATATTTTGAGATTAATAAATAATTTGGGAAAATTATTTATTGTTGGATGGTTGTTTGTGAATATTAATTGATAGTTAAATAACCGACTATTAATATTGGCCAACTGCGTTGATCGTTTCGAAGAGACCGGGATCGAGATTTATTTCTCGAAAACCACTTTGATCCGGTTTGTAAGTTTCGTGAAAACGATTTTGGATTCAAAGATGGAGCAGTGAAGTGCAAGGGCTAGTCGCTACTAATCCTGAGGATATTTTCAAAATGGATGTAGTAGGAATAGTGCCTTCGGTTCTGTTCGAACCCGGGACGGACTTGTATGGATGAATGCTTTCGGAACATCGTCAGGTGGACGATGGGCATTCTAAGGGATATTTTCTAAAAGGTAACGCTTAGCCTCAAGCCTCATCAAATGGGAATGGCTAAAAATCAGGGGTTATGCAGCAAGGCTTCGTGGGTAGTCCCCACTGGAGGGTGAGGTCATCCCTGTCTAGATGTCCCTTTTATTTCGGCTTAATGGGCGGTTGCTGATCCCAACCGCGGGGTGATCTTGCTCGGGACTGTCCAGTAAGGGATGGTTCCGGTCTTGTGTTGCAGGGGAGTTAGGGTGGCTCCTCGGTACGCTGATCTAGACCAGGTACTGTGACAGGTGGTACCCCAGTGCCTAGCCATTAGTTGGAATCCATTTTCCCTACGCGCCCGTATGGTTTTGATTGTGCCCAACTATTGCTGAAACGTGAGATGCAAGCATTT
This sequence comes from Allium cepa, assembly GCA_030765085.1. NCBI lineage: Eukaryota > Viridiplantae > Streptophyta > Magnoliopsida > Asparagales > Amaryllidaceae > Allium > Allium cepa. Next base: position 520,028,815 of record CM060941.1, read on the forward strand.
CAGCTAGATTCTATTTTACTTTCTATAGACACTATTATTGTTGAATATGCGCTTATATGATTTTTGTTTGATGATAATAAACATATATTCATTCGTTTAAATGTATTTGATAATATACTATTTTATTTTTCACAGATTAAATAAATATTTGCTGAATAAAATAAATAACACAGAATTTGAATTCAAACGAATATTTTATTCAAACAAATATTTATCACAATTTTGAACAGTATACAAATTCAAGCTCTCACTATTCACTATACAACTTTGATACAAATTCAATTACATCACTATTTTACATCAGCACCTCACTACATATCACTCACACTCGTATCTATCTTCAACTGCATTCCAGTTTGAATCCAGCATCTGAGCAATCTGCAAAAATATAAACTAACGCAGTAAAATTGAAAAAGAAATATTTTTGCAATTCAAAAATAGAAGATAATTTTTGAATATATGATTTGCCTCAGTTATTTGGGTTGTTCGTCATAATTTAAATTTGAATTCATCATACACGAACAACTTGTGACATACACAGTGTATCACTGTATATGCCACAAGGCCGTGCACACCGATATACACTTGATAATGCTACAGGGACAGGTGAGCACAGGTCAAACCCAAATGCAAAGCCGGGTTTCAACTCACGTGCAATATATTTAAAATCACGACACGAGCACAAGGTCAAACCCGAGCTGTAAAACTGGATTCAACACAAGGCGACATGACATGAATGCTATGTTCAAACATGACACAGCCTCAAACCAGCAGTATACAAGTACAAGACCACCAAGCAAAATCAGTTCAACATGCATGAAATGAAACAGCAACATGCAATACAACAATCAGATGGTCAGAGCCATAGCAAACAGAGGCATCAATATGGTAACACAAATGCAACTCGACAAACAGCAAGACCAAACTGCACAAGTGACCACAAAGACCATCAGCTACATCAAAAGCAAGTGCAACACAGTTGCAAACAACAGGAATGAATATCAAGTGATACAACTGCAAGTATCAAGACCAGAAACTCAAGCTTCAAAAAGCTACAGCAACAATGCACCAATAAAGTCGAGACAAAGCAACTGTTCTTAACCGCAAGTTCAAACCAAAGCACAAAAGTGCACAACAACACAAACTGCAGTGGACAGCAAAGACCACATGCCACAATATCGAGTACATGAAGATGGCATCCCACAATATCCAAACAACAGTAAGAATATGAATGCAAGCAATACACTATAATATGCAGTGATACAATGAAACATTTTCAACATTGCAGCAGTGTGCAACTCGATATCAAATGAAGAATATGGACTGCAACATGAATGTCACAAGCCAATATTACAGCAATGACACAGCAACAAGGCAGACTCCAAGTTCATGAGGACAGTGAAGGCAATACACAAGTGAAGTAAACAACAATGTCGAGCTCAATGCAATACAGTGACAACTACCTAATGATCAACTGGAACTATAATGAAGTCATAATCAAAACATGAATGAACACTTACACTTACAACATGCAAATGCATCAAAACAATGTCGAAGTTATTCCAGCAACATGACAGCAAATAGAAGTGCACCAGTACAAAACAAGTCAATGCAACATGAACCAACTCCAAATGTATCAGTGGCATATATTACAGGGATGAACACATGAGAATGGACAAGGCACAGATCAAGTTCAAGTTATACAAGACAGCTACAACACAAAAGTTTTCAAACCAACTACAAATGCACAGCATACATACGAAACAGAGAAACCAGAAGTCAAGTTATAAAATTCAAGTGTCAGAGAAGTCAAAATTCACGAATGAAAAAAGAAATCAAGTGCGTACGCGTATTCTTTGAAATAGTCAAAGAAAAGTAAAAGTAGAAAGTCTCTGCCGTATGAATCAAGGAATCGAACAAGTCATATGATCAAAGCCGTAACCATCAATATACGATTTGAAGTAGTCAGAATCAATCTCATTCATTCAAGCATCATCAAGTGGCCGAAATGATTCAATGAAAAATTCAAACACGAATATACGAACGCAATTATAGGAACTGGAATCCTATAAATTACCACAAATCATCATCGGCAATAGATAGAGTTCGAACAAGCCAAAATCAGACAAGCAGAAGGATAAAATACATACCGAAATCACGAATCGAACTCGATCAAAATTGAAGAGCCGTGAGCAAAGCAAACTGCATCGAAGCATACAATCAAACTGTATTGAGCGGCGCTTCAATTTTGCACAACCCTAGCTTGAATTGCAAGGAGCAAACAAAAGCCCTAATTGAGTTGAGGAGCGGCCATTTTTCACGAACAAGAAAAAAAAAAAAAGGAACGGGTTGAAGAGAATAAGGGGCCGGCCTTTGGTTTATTAATTTGGGCTTTGTTTTTTAAATAGGGTTTTGTTATTTTGATTTGTTTTTAAATTGTATTTTCTTTTAAACCGTTTTTTTAATTTTCTAGTCGTGTGACTAGGGGACAAACTACGGTGTGTAGTTTGGGAATTCGCAACTCGGTGGTTGAGTTGTGGTCAGGGTTTTGAGCGTAGAGTTAGATTAGTCAATAGCGGGTATAGCGAGTTTACGTGTGTAAGCGAGGGACTATCTAATTTGTAGTAGAAACCTTGGGGGCAGCACGTAGGCAGGGTTTTGCCGAAGCTGGGTAAATTCTGTGTTGTTCTGTTCTGTTATTTATATTCTGCTATATCTGTGCTGCTATTCTGTGATCTGAATTTAAATTAATTGATAAGCTTCCGCGATTAATTTTTATAATTTACACTATCACCCTATTCACCCCCCCTCTAGGGTGAAATCGATCCTACAATTATAATATCAGAGGACTTTAATAAAAATGTTTTAGCTATCGTAAGGTAAAAAACCGACATGTTTATTTGTGGCGTGGTCTTACGAGATGCTTTTGTTTTCAAAGGATTTTTGAAACTTTAATAATCAATTGGGTGTGATTTTCTCACGCTGGTATTCCAGACTGACTCGGGTGTTATTTAACTATGATGCTCGGGTCAGACCGAGTATTATATGATACAGGTTTTGATGCTGTGGAGCTCAGGAGACGAGCTGGACGACGATACGTACTCTCGTACTTGTTTATATATTTTTATTCCGCTGTTTGAGTTGTTGTGTATCCATTTGTATGATATTGATGTTGAGCTGTGATTGATGTACTCTGATGATGTAATATATAAACAGAGATATATTTGATTGAGTAAAGATTATTTATTATCTATTATATTTTATTCCGCTGCGATGGTTAGATTCTGATGTTGATTTTGTTCTCTTCTTCTACCTCTTCTTCTTAAACCCAAATGGTTCGTATTTCTGTACAACTTGAGTTGATTGTTGTAGAATAGTGTTGACTCAAGGGGCACGGATTTGCGGGTCATTGCAATTTAAATGTTATGTCTTATTATTTACAACTAATCCTTTTAATATGCGTACGATATGTCTACTCATCCTCGTCTAAGATATAATACTTACATATGCCTATTGTGCATATGCTATCCATAACCCAACCACTTAATACTTCTTAAATATGTAGGAGATAGACCCAATAACCATTTAATACCTCATTCCCCGAAGCGAGCCCTTCGCATCAACAACGTTGGTCTATTAGTCCTAGCTACAGAGACAGATGACTTTTATATACGGATAATATATAATTGTCGCATCTATCGCTAATAATGTCCTAGCTATGTGAGAGATAGTACATAAATCACTTACTACCTTTTAATGGAATTAGGCAGACTCTGACCGTTTAGCATCTTATTTAGGATATTTAATTAGATGAACTAAATAAAATAATATGTTGATTAGGGATTGAAATTTGATTTTTAATTAAGAGTAGCCGTGCCATTTAACAATAAACTAAAGAAGACTTAAAATAAATTAAAGGAGGGGTAAAATAGGAAGGAGGCCATTCCTATATCCTCCAAACCTTGGCTATGTAAGATTTTATACGTTCATTTCATTTTCAAAATTTTTAAAAGTGGCCGGCCACCAGTAACAAGGAAGAGAAGAAGAAAAGCTAGAAAGAAGCTTAATCAAATCAAATCTATTCACATCTCAGTCTCCATAATCTCTAAAGCTAAGGTGAATAATGTTTACATCTCATTTTTGATTGTGTTTTCAGTTTCAATATGAATTCCAAATATTTTGCAATAATTATCATGTTTCTAATGATAAAATGAATATATATACTTATTGATGAATTAAAGTTATTCATATTGAATTTATGATATGTTTTAAGACGAAAACCCTATAAAATGACATTCAAATGCCTTGCGAATTTTGATAAAGATTATAAATAATATTTTGGAGACGGGTTTCAATTTTTAGATTTTTCTGAATTTTTGTGGAATTGGTATAAGGAAAATGGTATTTTGGGTTATAAATTAATTACGGGTAAATAATTAATTATTTGGTTCTGAATTTTTTATATGTTGGAAAACATGTATAATTCGATTTTCTGGAATTTTTCTAGAAATTTCCTAAGTGTTTTAATGGTTGTATAAACTTATTTAAGGTATGTGAATTAAATGTTTTATATAATTAAAAGAGGAGAATGAGCTTTTTGGAAAAGATTTAAATTATAACACCTGGAAAAGATGGCAGCATTTTTGATAAAGTGCAGTACTTTTTACTGGTAAAGAAAGAGGCAACCAATCATAATTAGACATGTAAGGCATGTTAGATGAAAAGAACTATTTGCTATAAGTTTTTTCCTATTACGTCTCTTTCGACACCAGGTTCCGCCCCCATACTATCGCCTCCGACACAGTCGAAACCAATGCATGTGGTATAAGGCAACTGGTATGTACTGAATTGGATGATAACGGAAAGTAAGGAGTCGAAACCATGGGTTTTGAAGGGGCTGAGGCAGTCCTTTGTTTTTTAAATTAAAGAAATACACCTGCTTGCTTTCGATTAAATGGCTTTCGATTAAGTAGTTATTGACCAAGTTAAATGATTTAAAGGAAATGGTTTCGATTGAGTTGCACCTCTATTTTCCAAAAAAACTTGCTTTCGACTAAGTTGAGACCTTTTTGCTGCACCTTTGTACCTTTTGACCCAGATGGTTTCGAAAGGGTTGTTTCATTTTTCTAAAACTTGGCCACCTCTCCAATGCTTTTGAAGAGATAGTTTCGACATCATCACTTCATTACTTAGGAAATGGTTTTGAAGTAGTAGCCTTCGACTTAAATATTTTAAGACCCTTTTTCCTATAAGTAAAGTAAAACCCAAATATTCCAAAAGAGATAGTTTTATATGGTTTCAAAACATATGCTTTCAAATTTAATGTATTTCTAATCCTTTTGCTCTACTTGAAGGCAGAATCCAAATGGTTTCGACCGAGACATTTGTTAATGGTTTCGAAGGAATGTAATTTTGAATAGTTTCAAAAGGTTTCCATATGTTTTAAATCGAACCCAAAGTGTTTTCGAAAGGACTGAGTTTTGACTGTTTCAAAATGTTTTAATGAACAGATTCAAAAGGGGTGGTTCCCCAGGGTTTCAAAAGGGTGTAAGAAAAGGTTTTTCCCAATGTTTTTGAAAGGTAACATTTAAAAGATTTTAAAGGGGGATGTCTGACATTTTAAAGCTTTCGGAGAAAAGAAAGGTTTTCCAATTTTTAGAAAGGCTATATTTAATGGTTTCGAAAGGTGGGATTTGGCCTTTTGGCCTAGATTAAGTTAAAGATTTTACTAGGTTTTGAAGGAGTTACCTTCATGGGTTTCGAATGGGTTGTTTAAAGGTTTAAACAAAGGTTTTGAATATGTTAAATAGGTAGATTAGCCTAAGTATTTTCAAGTTAAAATGGACTTTAACTTATTTGAAAGGATAGTTAATCCTTATTAAATCCCATCAACATTACTTTGAGTAAAGTATATCTAACATGGAAAAATGGCTTAGAGTAAAGCTAAAGATATATTTTCTTTGTATATGTATATGATTTGAAGGAATAAATCATTTTGAAAAGGTATTCAAGGAAAAAATTTAAAGGATAGTTAACCCAAAGAAAATAATTCGGACAATTAGTCCATTTTGTAGGCAGTCAGCCTGGATTTCAGACAATTAGTCCAGTTTGCGGGCAATCAGCCCAGTTTTATGAACATATAGTTCATTTGTAGCGTAACGGACCTTGCTATTATATTGTGTGCGGATAGCTCACATATTACGTGTTTTACATATAGATAGTCTATTTATTAGCATAAAGGATATTACTATTTTGGTATAATTAGTTTGATTAACCAGTTTGGTTGTAGGAAACGATTGAATATATATATATATATATATATATATATATATATATATGTTTTGAAAAGGATACTAGTGAGGGAAAACCCATTCTACCAAGTGGCAAGGTCTCCCTTAATATCAGTAAACCGAGATATAACAGAATTATTCACACCAGGCTTTATGCTTGACTCGAAGTTTTTGTTTCCCCTTAAACTCTCAGGTACTCAAAATTGATTTGAGTACGCTGATGGTTGAGGTTTTTAGGTTTTTGCCTTTTGGCGAATAAAGCATCTACAGACGAGCAGAAGGATGACGGATAACTAATTAGGATTTGCAGTTTCATTTTGTTTATTTCTGCTGTGTATGTTAAGTCGAAGATGACTATATTACTTTGATCAACCAAGGGGGCATGGTCATATGTCGCTCTTGGTGTACTTTTGTAATGATATATTTAATCATGTCCAAGAAACGTTAAGGGATTGTATAACATGGATACGACTTATTATTTTGAAATATAATAAGCAAAATGTTGTTTTTTGGAATCTATGATTTTTTTTCATATTCATGTTCTTCCGATATTATGATACCATTATCATTACCGTATTTTGTTACCAGAAATTAATACTATGGATGACTGCAGCATCTGTAGCGCTTAGCTTTTGGCCTTTAGATATAAGATGAATAGCTTTTGGCCTTTAGATATAAGATGATACAAAAAATTGCATATTTTATCCATAATACAAACTTATACCGATTGGTTTTCATTTAAATGTTATGTCTTGTTATTTATAGCTAATCCATTTAATGTGCGTATGATATGTCTACTCATCCTCCTCCAAGATATAATACTTACATATGCCTATTATGCGTACGCTATCCAAAACACATCCACTTAATACTTCTTAAATATGGAGGAGATAAACCCAATGACCATTTAACACCTCTTTCCCCGAAGCAGGCCCTTCGCATCATCAACGTTGGTTTATTGGTCCTAGCTATAGAGACCGATGACTTTTATATACGGATAATATATAATTGCCGCATCTATCGCTAATAACGTCCTAGCCATGTGAGAGGTAGTACCCAAGCCACTTACTACCTTTTAATGGAATTAGGAAGACTCTGACCATTTAACACCTAATTTAAGACAGGTCCCCATCACTTTCCTAAATTAGAAAATATGAGAAGAAAAGGGAGGAGTTAGGCCTATATTTATAGGCTCTCGAATTAGTTGTATTCGTTAAATCATTATCATTATATGCAGGTCATTAGAGGTTCAAATCGCTGCCAAAATGCCTCGACTAGTCGATTGCTCTTCTTTGAGCGGTCAACCGCCCCGTAGCAGGGGTCGATCGGTAGGGTTCCAGTTTAATTTTATTTATTAACATATTTTTTTATTTAATTATTTTTGTTTCTATTTCTTTAAACGCCCGTAACTTCTTCATTTGAATTCCGATAGAAAAACTCCAAATACAAAAGTTGCTCGGAAAATCGCTACAAAGGCAATGGTGCAAGTTTCATGGCTAAATTCCATCATTGCTTAAATTTCATTTTCGGAGTCTGATTATTTAGAAAATTATTAACGTAAATTTATGGGGTGTTACATTCTTCCACCTTAAAAAATTTTGTCCTCGAAATTACTCCAATGATTAAATCATGAGGTAATGCAGTAACCACCCTAAACTACCCAAACAATTAGTGTATAACCAATTTTTCAGCCAAGCACACACAAATACATAGTGTATCATAATGTAGAACACATATGTGCATAATGATTCTAAATTGGTCCCTCCAATATGAATGCATTCTTTTAAAAATAATTTTGAAAATATGATGCAAAAAACTTATTTATACTGGCAGTGTATGTATGGAGGTTTTGAAAGATATTTTTCACACAAAATTTCCATACTCCTACGAATAGAAGCATGGTTCAACCAATTTTGCATCTAATTCCTACCATCCAAAAATATAATGCGTCATATTTCTGTGCCCTAGATGTTTACTCCTATGCAGGGAAAGGAACTTAGGTGGAAAATTTTACATTCTTACCACTCTATTTAGTGCCAATCCCATTGTATATTGGAAATTTCCTCCTTGCTTCGGATTTTCTCCTAATTTTTTCATGTACAATACGCATAAGAAAGTTTGTTTTCAAGCTGTAAAACGGAATTGGATCCAAAAACAGATTCTCATACGTTGTTGACAAGGTGTAGAAATAGAAATTCCAAGGCTAAATAGATTCTTGTTGTTGTGCATGATTATTCTAGCATCAACCTAATGCACTGTTAAATTCATATTTCTTAACCCATTTATCTTTTCTATAGTATGTGGCATTAGGAAACCAAAAAATTTCCTAAATATCTTTTCCAACTTCCAATCAAATTTGCACACGGTTGAAAGTTAAACTCCTAAAATAACTAAGCACCATTTTTTCAAAACATTTGGGCAAAAACATCCAAAAATAATTTAAATGCTAAAATCTCTTTTTTTTGAATGCTATTTTTCAAAATATAAAACTTTCCCATTTAAATGAGTCATGCCACTATTCAACATAGTCGAAAATCGGTTATGAGTTAACACATATGTTCAATCCTAGCCTTCCACAATTAATTGAAAACCTTTAAAATCATTCTTTTATTTTAACATGATGACTCATTAATCAATTTGCAAATTTTAGCTTTTTAAGAAACATGAATAATGATATGTGATTTCACAACAACCTTTGTCTGTCCTTCACTTGCTAAAATTTATTATGTTGTAAACTTCTAGTCTCATATTGCATTACCGTTAGTTAAGTATCTTTATGAGATTTTCCATATTTATACTGTTTTTTTCCAAAATACATACCAAGCAGTCTATGTCTCTAGAAAAAACAGTACATTGAATAAATAGGAACACGTCTCATAACATAGATGTGCGTCTTTTATACAAGAGACAATCTACGGTTACAACCCAATAACCTAAAGAAAGAAAAGGACGAACACTTGAATGGAAATAACAACACGAAACTGCTAAATCCAAAATACTATCTACAAACTACGCGATGGTCCCGATCCTATCAAGCCATTATCACGATCATGGGATGGGCGTAGCATAACGGCTACGCAACTAATCTTGCAGCACCGCTGTAACAGCCCGCAAATCCGTGCCCCTTGAGTTAACTCTATTCTACAACAATCAACTCAAGTTGCACAAAATTACGAACCATTTGGGTTTAAGAAGAAGAGGTTGAAGAAGAGAAAACAAAATCAACATCAGAATCTAACCATCGCAGCGGAATAAAATATAATAGATAATATATAATCTTTACTCAACATCAAATATTTCTGTTTATATATTACATCATCAGAATACATCAATCACAGCTCAACATCAATATCATACAATGAATACACAACAACTCAGAATACACAACTCAAACAGCGGAATATATATATATATATATATATATATATATATATATACATGAGTACGTATCGCCATCCTACTCGACTCCTGAGCTCCACAGCAACATATCCTGTATCCTATAATACTCGGTCTGACCCGAGCATTATAGTTAAATAATACCCGAGTCAGTCTGGAATACCAGCGTGAGAAAATCACACCCAATTGATTATTAAAGTTTCAAAAATCTTTTGAAAACAAAAGCATCTCGTAAGACCACGCCACAAATAAACATGTCGGGTTTTTACCTTACGATAGCTAAAACATTTTTATAGAAATCCTCTGATATTATAATAGGGTCTATATACAAATACTTATAAAATAGCCGAAATTGTTACATGATTAAATTCCAGCTACTAGCCACAGAGGGTAATACAAACAAAACTCGTACAAGGCTCGTAGGGAGAATGGATTTCCAACAATGACTAGGCACTGGGGTACCACCTGTCACAGTACGGGGCCTAGATCACCGTACCGAGGACTACTCCCTTCATCCCCTGCAACACAAGGCCGAAACCATTCCTTACTGAACAGTCCCGAACAAGATAAACCCCGTGGTTGGCGCGACCAACCACCCACTAAGCCGAAATATATATAAGGGACATCTAGACAGGGGAATTATCTTGTCCTGCTTGGGCATGACCCACCTAACCTTGCTGCATATCCCCTGATTTTCAGTCATTCCCATTTGATGAGGCTTGAGGCTAAGCGTTACCTTTAGAACGTTTCACTTAGAATGCCCATCGTCCACCTGACGATGTTTTCGCAAGCATTCATCCATACAAGTCCGTCCCGGGTTCGAACGGAACCGAAGGCACTATTCCTACTACATCCATTTTGGAAATATCCTCAGGATTAGTAGCGACTAGCCCTTGCACTTCACTGCTCCATCTTCGACTCCGAACACGTTTTTCGCACGAAACGTACAAACCGGATCGAAGTGGTTTTCGAGAAATAAATCTCGATCCCGGTCTCTTCGAAACGATCAACGCATTGTCCAATATTGATAGTCGGTTATTTAACTATCAATTATATTCACAAAACAACCATCAACCAATAATTAATTTCCAAATTATTTATTAATCTCCAAAAATATCTTCACAAGATATATTTCTATTTTCAACCCTTTGAAAACAGTTTTCAAAACCATCTTTCTTTTCAGAATCAACTCTCCCAAATATTTTCTATCTCCTCTGAAATTACCAAGCACAAACTAGATTTTTAAAATAATTAAAAACACTTTACTTAGAAATATATACTTTAAAACATTTAGGATAAAACTACTTAAATAATTTGTTAAAAATACATACTATATGATTTTAAGAAAATAAGGTCACTTTATAAAATATAAAACCAGGTTTTCATCTTTAAAACAAATACTAAGTCACTTTAAATAATTAATGATATAATATATTAAAAGGAAATACTTACTTAGAGATTAAATATTAGAAATAATAAATTTTACAAAACTTGCTTTCTTTTAAAAAAAACAACTTTAAAACATTTAATTTATATTTAAAATTTTACCTTTTAAAAACATGTACTTGGCTATCCAGAGAAAATTCCAACTTCAGTCACTTAAATCAATTTTCCCACATTGATTTCCAATTTATTTTATTGAAATAAATTTCTTTACTTCCTTAATTCATTTTAAAATTCATTAATTAAGACTTATTATTTATGTTATTATTTTCCATTTGTTTTTAAACCTTTTTAAGTGAAATATCTGAATTTCAGTTTTTCCCAACTTCTTCTTTATTCCTTTTAATAATTTAAATTTTAAATTTTAAATAAATGTTTTATTCTTTTAATTAATATCACTGAAGATTAAAATTCATTAACTCTTTGTTTCTTCAAATTTCCATTCTATACTCAAGATTGATTTATTAGAATTTTAAAGTCACTTTATTTCTTTCCAATTCATTTAAAAATTTATTCAAATTTCTATAATCATTCTACTTACAATTTCACTTCTTTTATTATCTTACAAAAATCCAATTTATATATTTTTGGAAATTCACCATCCCCAAATATATTTAATCGAACCATAGCATTCAATATTCCAATAAAGATCATCATAGAATATCAAATAAATCACAATAAAGGGTATTAAATAATTTAAATAAATATTGAGGGGTCCAGTTGGATCCCTCCAACCTGTTTTCCCTGCATCCACAGATGTTAGCACAACATAATATACCAATTCCAGAATATGTCATACTATAGCACATCAATCAATCAATTTCAACCCTTCAACAATTATTTAAATTTAATCATTTAAATTTAAATTTAAATAAACTGAGTGAGATTAACTCACCTTTCATTTTGTTTTGCAATCCGTCCAAATCCGGCTTGCTTCTATCAGATTCTGACCTTAAATAATATTGGATGATTTTTATTAATTCCGAACCAATCCAACAATTAATTACAACAATTTAAACATTTAACTTAACTAATGATTTAAATTAAACTAACCATTTAACTTAAACTAATAAGTTTATTTGAACTAATAACTTTTTTTCAATTATTTTTAGTAACTAAAGTAATTGAACAAGTTGATTGAACAAGTAAATCATTATAATTCATATTTTAAAAATTAAATAGTAGGTTTATAATCCATATTTAAAATTAAAAATCTAATTTTTATATAAACCTTAAACATTTTAAAATTCCTATCTCCAAAATCTTATCCATACACAATTTCTTGCTTTACTGTATTAATCCATATAGGTTTTTCTTTTAAAATCAAATTTTTACATAATCTTCCAATATCTTAAATTTCCATTATTTTAAAATAACTTAGTAACATAAAATGTGTATATTTATTTTTCTTTATTAGTTTACTGTAAATTCTACGTACTAAAAACAATAACCTGTACTTTACTTCTTCTTCTTCCGTTTTTTTTTTTAGTCTGCTGTATAAAACAAATCCATATGCATATATCCAAAGTTGTAAAAAGTCGAAATCAATACCTCAAGTTCCCTCGACCCAAACCAATATCGAAACCCTGGCCGAACATCATCAACTCGAAACGTCCCCTTCTGGCCCTATGCGAGCTCGAGCCAACACCGCGAGTGCCTCCCTATATCCAACGTCGACCCCCAGAATCTTGATTGACGCGGCCATTGATCCATTTCGACGAAGTCGCGTCTGTCGTTACTGGCCACCGAATCCCCCCTCCTCATGCGTCGCCTCGCCCAACTCGCACCGCACCGCCTTGCTTTGCTCGAATCGAACAAGCCCTCTCAAAAATCAGCCGCGACTTCGTTCACTCTTTCCCCCTTTTTTTTCTGAGAATTTGATTTGCGAATTAAAGAACAGAAGAGGAAAGGGAAGCTCGAGTTTAATAAGAGTATCGAATTCATTGAAAACCCATTACTTCGCTCTGCCCCTTTTTTTTTTATTTCTGGCTTCGATTTTAGGTAAGGGGTTCGGTTTGATTTTAACGAAGGAGATGCCATTATTATTATTTTATGAATGGATTTCCAAAGAAGAGTGAAGCTCGGTTTTGATTTATTAAAGATGGAAGCGTGTGGGAGAAAACTCACTACAGTATCTTGAAAAATGATAGAAATCGCGGCTGATAGGAAAGGAAGCGGCTGAAAGTGACCAGATATAAAAATATATATTTAAGTTAAATTTTCGGTATAAACCACAACGTGTTTATAAATGGTACGCTCACATAACAACTCCGATTAATACGAAATTTGAAATCCGATAACAACTCAATAATACGGACTCAATGGAATTGGTTTCGTTGAATTCCGAGACTGTGCCTCAGAAGGCTATTTTTAACCTCCATTTAAACCATAAAATTTTAAAACTAAACAAGTCAGTGTTAAATTCAATTTTAACACTTCTATTATATTCAATGTTATCAATATAAATTTTATAAGTCTTCAAATTATTATTATTATTTATTTTAACGGGCTTAAAATCTCAGATTTCATATCTTATTCAATTCAAATTATTTAATTCAACAATTTAATTGTCAAATAAATTATGCTATTTGTATTTTAAGTTGATAATTAACTTTTAAATAATTAAAATCAATTAAATATTTTGATTACAAATGCTTTCAAAATTTCGGGTTGTCACATTCCTCCCCCCTTAAAAGAATTTCGTCCCCGAAATTACTAGTTAGGAAGAATGATCTATAACCCCTTACCTATTCCCTCAACCCAAATAGTTTTTAACAACTTACCAAACCATCTCTTATCAAGGACTATCATTATTCTTATTAACTTCTAAACCTTTCCCTAGTTTGCAAAATATCCTATTTGCCCAACCATTCAAGTTTTAATGATAAAACCAATTTTGAACTATCAAAATTTTCTCAAAATTTTTCTATCTCCCTAAATTTTCGAAAAATTTCGCCAGCGTCTCCTTTGCGCGGCTAGCTCGGTACAACTACAAAATGGCTCTACGGCCTCCCAAATCCAAAAAGAAAACAGAAAGGCCAAGTGGCTCAATCCAAATCCAAATCCCAATCAAATTTCATACCAAATTTAAATACATACCTTTTGTCGGGCAATTTCAATTTATCTTCTGAAATCAAAATCAATTCTCTTTTCACTTTTATAATACCTGCATATCCTGCTTAGCACTAATATCCAAACTCAATATCCCAAAACATTTTATCGCCTTTTCCACAAAATGTCAATACCTATTCACCCAAACATTAACTTGGAATATATTTATATTACCAATTTCCAATTAAGAAATTCACCATTCCATACTTAAGTTAACATAAGCATTTTATATGCTTCTTACATTTATTTCCACTTTACCCCTTTAATTTATATTCATTTCTATTTAAATCGATTCCTTCATTTCCATATGAATTCAATTTATCTTAAATCCTAAATTTTTAAACTTTATTTCCCATTAATAACTATTTCATATCATTACTTTAAGTTGGTTTCCTTTACTAATTTATTTTAGTTTCCAATTTGAATTTGTTTGTGGTTAACAAAAAATTTCAACATTTTCCAAAATTTTCTAACTCCCAAAATTTCTGAAATTTTTTGGCAGAGTCCCCTTTGTACGGAGGAGCTTTTGCAATTTGACAAAAGAGATAAATATATATACATCGACCTACCCGGTCGGAAAAATTAAAAAACAGTTCATATTTCCTATTTTAATTGCGTAGGCGTACCTTATTTAGCATTTTAAGCAAGCAGCTTATTTATTTTTAGCAAATAGCCCTACCAAATCCAGCCACACGGCTTCCAGGTACCTGTACTTACTCAATTTAAACATGTAAGTGCCAAATATAAGAAGTTTAACACATTTCACTAACTTGCAATAGTTAAAACATATGAATTCTAAAAGAAACTCATACCAAACATTTTTATGTAAGCAACTTATATAGTTTCCATGCTATTCAACTGTTTCAATTAATTTATAAACCATTTTCATTCAATTTGAATGGTTTTCAATCCATTCGTATACAACTTCGTCAATTTGAAGGATTTAAAACACAATAGCTTACATTTAATATATTTTAAGCAAACTGAACTCATATTTAATTCAACTGCTTTCAAAATCACTTTATTTTACTTCTATCAATACATAAAATGTTTAATTATTTTCATTTCATCAAATGACAATTTATTCTATGAAATTCGATGAGATTTATGTGAATAAATAAGTATTTATGTTTATAACCAATTTAAATTGATTTCAACTCAATTTATACTTAATTCTATTCCACTTTTAAATTTATCCACAAATCATATATTCTCAGTTTCATTGCATTTCAAATTTTAATCCATTCACTTGCATTTCATTCCAAATTTGTTTATTTCAAACTATTGTATTTAGTTCAAAGACAATTCCAAGCTATTTTATTCCATAACCATTTCTCAACTCATTTAAACCAACACTTCATTTGATACTTATTTATCCCATCATTTATTTATTCAATATAATTAGTTTATCCACATTCACTTACACCATTCTAATAAACTCGAAACATTCAATTCTTTCCTTATTGTCTCAAGTTAATTCAATCTCTTAATAATTTACATGGTTTACAATTATTTATTTAAGCATTTTCATTTCATTAAATATTATCGGCAACTCACCGAATTTTACTTCAATTGAAATTTATTTTTTTTACTTGATTTAGAACCAATCCAATTATTATTAAACTTTGTTTAAGTTGAATTCAATTCAACTCTCCTGCATTCATTTAGCTTAAGTCAATTTCCTTCAATTTACTCAAATTTTATACTTAAGCTCATTCTCATTTTGCAAACAAAGTTCTCTTTTATACTCAACTTAACTCAATTAATTCCAAGGCCATATCCAATTTATTTCCACTTATTGGATTCCATTTGCACATTCAAACCATTACTATTTTAATCCATTTACATTTTTATTTTATACATCTCAAATTATATTTACTTTGTTAACACTTCAAGTCTAATTTTTAATTAATAACTCAAGTTTTGATTCTATTATCCACTTTTAATTTATCATCCAATTTATTAACTCACAGTTCAACTCCATTCATAATTACTTTCCCTTCATCAATAATTTGAATCAGCTTTAATTTATAACTTGAGTTTATTTCCAAACTTCATCATAAACTCACAATTCAATTTCATTAACTAATTTATTATCTAATTAGTTCTTCCCTTATTTATAATCCAACACTTGAATTTTTATTCCAAATATCACTTCATTTTATTTTCTTACGTTCAATAAACTTTATAATTCAAGTTTGGATTTTCTTTCATTTTCCAGTTCATCAAAATATTAAATTTAGGCTTTGTATTCCATTTCCAATTTTATAAGTCACCACTTACTATTTTATACAATTCCATTCATCATAAGCTTGAATATATCCATTTTTATTTTTAACTCAATCCTTCTATTTATTCATAGCCCAAGCATATTTTATTTTTATGGATTTTTAATACTCCTATAAGTTATTCTGATTTATGGATTTCAATTCTAATCCTTATTCAATTTCCATTTGCTTAGGTGTGAATCTAATTCCATCAAATAATTCAATTGAATTCTTATTCCAATTCAATTTTATTTTAACTTAGTTTAAAATTTTATTTCCAATCCAGGTTAATTTCATTTAGTCTTTTAAATTTAAATTCCATTATTCAAGGCTTATATTCCCTTCATTTTCATTCACTTAAGTTAAATTTATTTGCTGAATTAAAATTTTCAATCCCTGCTTATTAATATCAACTTCTCTTTATAAGTACATTATTTGATCATTTATTCATTCACCAATTCATTATTTAACCCACAAATGTTATATCCAAACATTTATTATTTTTAGTCCATCCTGACTACTTTTCCCATTCCACATAACTCCACACAATACAATTTTAAATTCCAGTTCTCAGTTTCACTTACACCGTTGAAATTTTGTTTTTCAACATATTCCAAAGTTAAACAACCTTCAATATTTCAAAATTCCCTTTAAAACTTTCTATATCCAAAATTCGTTTGATAATTTCAATTTGTCCCTTTGAATTTCAAAACTCAACCAGTATTGCAAACAATTTCAATTCAAAACAATTTGGTAGCAATTTCACTTCTGGAAACTCGAAAATGAACATCGATGATGCTGCAGTCATCACCAAAGTTATTTTCTAGCGACCAAAAGAGTTCAATGCTTTTATTCTCTTTCTAAAATCCATCCAATATTTTTAAATTCCAAATCTCTCTAGATTTCAAATCTGATTCAAAAATATCTCTCATAAATATAATATCTTTCCCAATCTTTGTAAATCATTTCCAAATTCAAAGGGACTTAAATTCCAAAATTTTCAAATTCTAACCGTTTAGATTAATATTCAAACATTACTTTGGAATTTTATTTTATTTAATCATTAATCATACTATAATTTACATTATAATTTACATTTACAAATTCATCTGATATGAATTGGTTTCTTAGTTTGAATTATGAATTCAATTCTTTATTCCATTATGAATCACATTCATAAATTCCATCTATTATGTTAATTTACTCCTTAATTTTTAGTTATTATTTCAAACTTAATTCAATCATCATACAATGATAATAATATAATATTTATCACTTCTATCATCCAAACATCCATGTATAGCTATAATAATTAAGAAAATCATTTTCTTTTATAACATAAAATAAATTTGGGTAAAATTATTTCATTTACCCTAGTTAAAACAATACTATGTCGGTTTATCTTGTTCAAGAGTTTAGAAATCCCTATCGATGACATGGCGTCCCATACATCGACCAGAATCCATAAACACTCAACCGATAAATCAACACAATATAAAAACAATTTCATATTCACTAACAAGTACGCACTCATATCTATTAATACGCTTCAACTCATTATAGATACTACAGACTCTAATTTAAATGAGTAATTCCCACCAGAGCCAAGGTTATCACCAACCTATGCTCTGATACCAACTGTAACAGCCCGCAAATCCGTACCCCTTGAGTTAACTCTATTCTACAACAATCAACTCAAGTTGCACAAAATTACGAACCATTTGGGTTTAAGAAGAAGAGGTAGAAGAAGAGAAAACAAAATCAACATCAGAATCTAACCATCGCAGCGGAATAAAATATAGTAGATAATATATAATCTTTACTCAACATCAAATATTTCTGTTTATATATTACATCAGAATACATCAATCACAGCTCAACATCAATATCCTACAATGAATACACAACAACTCAGAATACACAACTCAAACAGCGGAATATATATATATATATATATATATATATACAAGTACATGAGTACGTATCGCCATCCTACTCGACTCCTGAGCTCCACAGCAACATATCCTGTATCCTATAATACTCGGTCTGACCCGAGCATTATAGTTAAATAATACCCGAGTCAGTCTGGAATACCAGCGTGAGAAAATCACACCCAATTGATTATTAAAGTTTCAAAAATCTTTTGAAAACAAAAGCATCTCGTAAGACCACGCCACAAATAAACATGTCGGGTTTTTACCTTACGATAGCTAAAACATTTTTATAGAAATCCTCTGATATTATAATAGGGTCTATATACAAATACTTATAAAATAGCCGAAATTGTTACATGATTAAATTCCAGCTACTAGCCACAGAGGGTAATACAAACAAAACTCGTACAAGGCTCGTAGGGAGAATGGATTTCCAACAATGACTAGGCACTGGGGTACCACCTGTCACAGTACGGGGCCTAGATCACCGTACCGAGGACTACTCCCTTCATCCCCTGCAACACAAGGCCGGAACCATTCCTTACTGAACAGTCCCGAACAAGATAAACCCCGTGGTTGGCGCGACCAACCACCCACTAAGCCGAAATATATATAAGGGACATCTAGACAGGGGAATTATCTTGTCCTGCTTGGGCATGACCCACCTAACCTTGCTGCATATCCCCTGATTTTCAGTCATTCCCATTTGATGAGGCTTGAGGCTAAGCGTTACCTTTAGAACGTTTCACTTAGAATGCCCATCGTCCACCTGACGATGTTTTCGCAAGCATTCATCCATACAAGTCCGTCCCGGGTTCGAACGGAACCGAAGGCACTATTCCTACTACATCCATTTTGGAAATATCCTCAGGATTAGTAGCGACTAGCCCTTGCACTTCACTGCTCCATCTTCGACTCCGAACACGTTTTTCGCACGAAACGTACAAACCGGATCGAAGTGGTTTTCGAGAAATAAATCTCGATCCCGGTCTCTTCGAAACGATCAACGCATTGTCCAATATTGATAGTCGGTTATTTAACTATCAATTATATTCACAAAACAACCATCAACCAATAATTAATTTCCAAATTATTTATTAATCTCCAAAAATATCTTCACAAGATATATTTCTATTTTCAACCCTTTGAAAACAGTTTTCAAAACCATCTTTCTTTTCAGAATCAACTCTCCCAAATATTTTCTATCTCCTCTGAAATTACCAAGCACAAACTAGATTTTTAAAATAATTAAAAACACTTTACTTAGAAATATATACTTTAAAACATTTAGGATAAAACTACTTAAATAATTTGTTAAAAATACATACTATATGATTTTAAGAAAATAAGGTCACTTTATAAAATATAAAACCAGGTTTTCATCTTTAAAACAAATACTAAGTCACTTTAAATAATTAATGATATAATATATTAAAAGGAAATACTTACTTAGAGATTAAATATTAGAAATAATAAATTTTACAAAACTTGCTTTCTTTTAAAAAAAAACAACTTTAAAACATTTAATTTATATTTAAAATTTTACCTTTTAAAAACATGTACTTGGCTATCCAGAGAAAATTCCAACTTCAGTCACTTAAATCAATTTTCCCACATTGATTTCCAATTTATTTTATTGAAATAAATTTCTTTACTTCCTTAATTCATTTTAAAATTCATTAATTAAGACTTATTATTTATGTTATTATTTTCCATTTGTTTTTAAACCTTTTTAAGTGAAATATCTGAATTTCAGTTTTTCCCAACTTCTTCTTTATTCCTTTTAATAATTTAAATTTTAAATTTTAAATAAATGTTTTATTCTTTTAATTAATATCACTGAAGATTAAAATTCATTAACTCTTTGTTTCTTCAAATTTCCATTCTATACTCAAGATTGATTTATTAGAATTTTAAAGTCACTTTATTTCTTTCCAATTCATTTAAAAATTTATTCAAATTTCTATAATCATTCTACTTACAATTTCACTTCTTTTATTATCTTACAAAAATCCAATTTATATATTTTTGGAAATTCACCATCCCCAAATATATTTAATCGAACCATAGCATTCAATATTCCAATAAAGATCATCATAGAATATCAAATAAATCACAATAAAGGGTATTAAATAATTTAAATAAATATTGAGGGGTCCAGTTGGATCCCTCCAACCTGTTTTCCCTGCATCCACAGATGTTAGCACAACATAATATACCAATTCCAGAATATGTCATACTATAGCACATCAATCAATCAATTTCAACCCTTCAACAATTATTTAAATTTAATCATTTAAATTTAAATTTAAATAAACTGAGTGAGATTAACTCACCTTTCATTTTGTTTTGCAATCCGTCCAAATCCGGCTTGCTTCTATCAGATTCTGACCTTAAATAATATTGGATGATTTTTATTAATTCCGAACCAATCCAACAATTAATTACAACAATTTAAACATTTAACTTAACTAATGATTTAAATTAAACTAACCATTTAACTTAAACTAATAAGTTTATTTGAACTAATAACTTTTTTTCAATTATTTTTAGTAACTAAAGTAATTGAACAAGTTGATTGAACAAGTAAATCATTATAATTCATATTTTAAAAATTAAATAGTAGGTTTATAATCCATATTTAAAATTAAAAATCTAATTTTTATATAAACCTTAAACATTTTAAAATTCCTATCTCCAAAATCTTATCCATACACAATTTCTTGCTTTACTGTATTAATCCATATAGGTTTTTCTTTTAAAATCAAATTTTTACATAATCTTCCAATATCTTAAATTTCCATTATTTTAAAATAACTTAGTAACATAAAATGTGTATATTTATTTTTCTTTATTAGTTTACTGTAAATTCTACGTACTAAAAACAATAACCTGTACTTTACTTCTTCTTCTTCCTTTTTTTTTTTAGTCTGCTGTATAAAACAAATCCATATGCATATATCCAAAGTTGTAAAAAGTCGAAATCAATACCTCAAGTTCCCTCGACCCAAACCAATATCGAAACCCTGGCCGAACATCATCAACTCGAAACGTCCCCTTCTGGCCCTATGCGAGCTCGAGCCAACACCGCGAATGCCTCCCCTATATCCAACGTCGACCCCCAGAATCTTGATTGACGCGGCCATTGATCCATTTCGACGAAGTCGCGTCTGTCGTTACTGGCCACCGAATCCCCCCTCCTCATGCGTCGCCTCGCCCAACTCGCACCGCACCGCCTTGCTTTGCTCGAATCGAACAAGCCCTCTCAAAAATCAGCCGCGACTTCGTTCACTCTTTTCCCCCTTTTTTTCTGAGAATTTGATTTGCGAATTAAAGAACAGAAGAGGAAAGGGAAGCTCGAGTTTAATAAGAGTATCGAATTCATTGAAAACCCATTACTTCGCTCTGCCCCTTTTTTTTTATTTCTGGCTTCGATTTTAGGTAAGGGGTTCGGTTTGATTTTAACGAAGGAGATGCCATTATTATTATTTTATGAATGGATTTCCAAAGAAGAGTGAAGCTCGGTTTTGATTTATTAAAGATGGAAGCGTGTGGGAGAAAACTCACTACAGTATCTTGAAAAATGATAGAAATCGCGGCTGATAGGAAAGGAAGCGGCTGAAAGTGACCAGATATAAAAATATATATTTAAGTTAAATTTTCGGTATAAACCACAACGTGTTTATAAATGGTACGCTCACATAACAACTCCGATTAATACGAAATTTGAAATCCGATAACAACTCAATAATACGGACTCAATGGAATTGGTTTCGTTGAATTCCGAGACTGTGCCTCAGAAGGCTATTTTTAACCTCCATTTAAACCATAAAATTTTAAAACTAAACAAGTCAGTGTTAAATTCAATTTTAACACTTCTATTATATTCAATTTTATCAATATAAATTTTATAAGTCTTCAAATTATTATTATTATTTATTTTAACGGGCTTAAAATCTCAGATTTCATATCTTATTCAATTCAAATTATTTAATTCAACAATTTAATTGTCAAATAAATTATGCTATTTGTATTTTAAGTTGATAATTAACTTTTAAATAATTAAAATCAATTAAATATTTTGATTACAAATGCTTTCAAAATTTCGGGTTGTCACAACCGCGATGCTGCTTGGCTTGAATCTCATGGATCTCTGCTTGGACCTGTTGGATAACGATTAGCTCGGGGCTCTGGTGTCCTTAAACACCATGTCCTTGCTCTGCCTCCTGCCGTTGCTACTTTTTTGCTTTTGGCACTGCTACCTCAGCTAGTGGATCAGTGAACCCCATATTCTTAAGAGAGTCTCAGTTGAATGGGGAGGGGACCTTCTTCTAGACTTGCTCTCTAGAGTGGTTCACTCTGTATTATCTAAAGACACGAGTGAAGAGAAGGCAATATGGAAAGTAGTACCAGGGAGTACCAACTCTAGGACTAATACAGTTGCTCATGATGGTGTAGGAGGCCTTCTGTACTAATGGATAAATCTGATCAAAGCTCCATGTCTTTGAAATGATGTCCTGCTGAACTATGTGAATGATAAGGCAGGCTATAGGTCGTAAATTTTTTGACCTCCAGACACGGATATCTCTATAAAATATTCACTGTAAAATCTCCAGATCAATCATCTTCGCATCATCCAAATCCACCCCCTCTACAGCTATCCCTAAAATATCCTCGAAATTGTCATCAGACAAATCGATCTCGACTCGCTTTATTTCTTATTGGAGATTGCTAACACCTTCATCAAAGTTATATTCCAAAGTCATGTCAAATAGATGCATGAAAGACGGGTAGCGTGCTCTCTCAAAAGTGTCATGACGGTGGATCGATGCTAATCCTACAACCGTGAATAATTCCTCGAGTCCAAATGTGGAAAAATCTCTACTGGTCGTCCTTGAAGAAAGGTGAAATTTGCTGAGGCCAAGTAAATGGATTTTGATCACTCCAGTCGAGCCAAGCGATCACTTGAAGGGTGAGACCCAGATGGCGTGAGGAAGAACCAGAGGTTTGAGGTGTTGTCATAGACTGAGGGAGTTTGGAGAGGGAACATTTGGTTTAGATCTGGAGAGGCGGCTGGCTAGATCTAGCGTGCTAAAATTGGTGCTTGGGGTGGTAAATCTACTACTGGAGTGGGGTCTACAGCAGTGGAGACGGAGGTGGCATCGCTCTTCATTGGCAGGGGAAGGAGAGGAGGAGCGGTGTCTTAGATTTGGGGAGAACGGGATTGGGTTCGGTTGAGAGGAAGAGGATGAAATGACGAGGGAGAGGCAGCTTAATGGATGCGACTTATAAGTCGCATTCTAGGTTCGGATCAACCCCCAATCCCATAAACCAGTCGATCACTCCTAAGGCAATCGATCGACCGCTCCTATGGCAACTGATCAAAAGCTAAGGGTCAATTGGTCATCGAATTTCATGTCCAGGTTGAACCTAGACCCTATATGGGTTATATTAACTAATACTAATAACAATAACTATCGTTTCATGCTGAATTTTGGGTGCAAGTTAAACTGGACACTATTAGGCACAGACACAATGGTGTACATTTGGTGGCTAAATTCTGATGTTTACAACATTTTCATTTTTGGCCTTATTGTAATTAATTTTCTTAATTTAATTTTCTATTTATTTTATTGGGTGTTATGGATTGGCTTCTAGACAACTTCAAGGAAGAGTCATGGATTGGTGGAATGCCCTTAGAGCTACTAATTTCGAGGACCACTTTACTTGGGATCAACTCAAGGCTAAATTTGAGGTGAAATTTATATCGACGACTTAGAAGAAGATGCTATTTTAAAGATTTTCCAATCTAAAATAGGATGACTTGTCTAATTTATAATATGTTACCGAGTGCGACATGTTGTCAAAATATGGGATGTCCTTTGTTGACACTACTTAAAGAAGAATGAGAAATTTATAATCGGATAGAATGACTATTTGGAAGAAAGGATAGTAGGCCACATTAATGAAATTTTTGAAAAAAGTGGTAGAGAAGATTTTGGGGCATGAAAGATTATACCAAAAGTTGGAAGTGTTGCTGCTTCAAAGGAGGAATCCTAACTGCAAGATGGTGGATGTAGGAAGGGAAAGTGGAACAACAAGGGAAATAAGCAGGTTCAAAATAAGTACTATCTGAAGAAGGGTAAGTGAGAGCCTGTTTGTTTCAGTTCCGAAAGAGACAAACCATTTGATCAAGAAATGCAAGAATGAAGGAAAGAAATATTATACCTTCCACATGGTAGGGTATATCCAGAAATTATATCTAGATGGTGAAGGCATTTTCTCTTGATGTTATTCCAACTTCGTCGAATGCTTCAATGACGAAGGAGAAGGGAAGGGCATTGTTATCTAAGGTATGATTTCTATTTATAGTATACATGTTCATGTTTTGTTGGTAGTGAGGCTTTGCATTCCTTTATATCTAGTAACCTATAAATTAGGACTAAAACCTAACCTAGTAGATAGACATTTGATTGCATTAAACCCTATGGGAGGTTTGACTAGTTCGTATGTGGTTTCTTAAGATGTAGTCCTATTGAATCATGGATGCATGTTTACTTGTAATTATTTTGTTCTTGGTTTTGTGTGATTTGGTATTATATTGGAGGTGGGATCGGTTGAAGAAGCACAAAATCATAATGGATGGTGAGAAGTTGTTGGTGATGACAGGGACAGATGGTGAGCACAGACTAAATTTGCATTGTATTCCAAATGATGAAGTAGTGGTTGGCTTTTTATATTCTCTCTAGATCTCGCATGATGAGTTGTCATTGGTACATGTGGCTTGAGAGTATCCAGACCTATTTGAGGAGGTAACCAGATTATTGCCACATAGGAAGATAGAATTTTGTATTGATTTACGGAAGGATTCTAAGCAAGTAGTTATGTTATTGATGCGTATGGAACCAAAAAAGAAGAGAGAACTAGAGGTGCAAGTGAATGAGCTATTGAGGAAATGGTTCATTCGTAGGAACATATATGAGTTGGGAGCACTTTTATTATTCGCTACTAAGGCATATGACTATTTGAGACGTTTTATGGATTATTGCTAGCCGGATAAGATGACGAGGAGGAACAAGTAGCCACTTTCATGTGTCAATAAAGTGATGAGGAAGATACTTTTCTTCACTCCCATGTATCGATGACTTGTTTAATCGACTTTATGGTGAGAAGATGCTTTCCAGTGTGATTTGGGGTTATGGTTCCACCAACTAAAAGTGGAGAGGGAGAGTGTGCTAAGTACTGTGTTCTGTATGTCATTGGTATTTTATAAGTGGTTGGAAATATCTTTCAGGCTAAATAATGCACCAACATACTTTGTTGATCTAATAAACTACGTTTCCGTAGATCAAAAATATAAGTTTGCACTTGTATTTGTTGATGATATTCTTATCTATTCATGGAAGGATGGAGAATACAAGGTGCACTTTAGGATTGTGCTGGAGGTGTTAAGGAAGCAACGGTTGAAGGTGGAGTTTTCGAAGTGTGGATTCTGACAAAGGGAGGTGCGATTCTTAGGACATATCGTTTCAAAGCAAGGCACCGCGATGATACTGCTAAGGTAGTAGCAGTCCAAGATTGGGAAAGACCCAAGAATGCTACAGATGTGAGAGGTTTCCTTGGATTAGTAGGTTATTATGGATGTCTTATAAAGGACTTCTTAAAGATAACAATATAGTTAACCAATCTGAAGAAGAATCAAACTTTTGTTAGCGATGCAAAGTGCGAGCATGTGTTCGTAAGTTTAAAGGAGAGGTTGATGGGTACACCAATATTAGCCATTCTAAGTGGGAATAAGGAGTTGATAGTATACACAAATGCTTGTGGTACTAGATTGGAAGCGGTATTGACGTTGAGGGATAAAATTATCACTTTTTCTAGTCGGCAGCTGAAACCACATTAGAAGAAATACCTGACCCATGATTTGGATTTAGCTACAGTAATGTTTGCATTAAGATTTGGAGGCAATAATTTCTTAGAGAGAGATTTAAGTTATTCACTGGCCACAAATTGTTGAAGTACCTTTTCTGATCGAAGGATTTAACATTCGACATCTTAGATGATTAGAGTTCTTGGCCTCCTACGATTTTGACATTTCTTATACACGTGGTAGAGAAATGTAGCCACAAATGTTTTAAGCAAGAGATATAGCTTGGGAGCTTGTTCCTGGAGTGGACGTAGTTAGAGTATACTAGTGGTTATGATTTCCAACCTAGATGTAAGCTAGAGCCAGAGATGTTGGCGAGCTTGACTATTAGATCAATTTTGATAGAGCAGACCGATGCTAATTAGAGGCACGATGCCAGAATAGCTTGGATTAAGGCATGAGTAGAATATGAGGAGATAAAGCAGTACAGACTCAATAGAGAAGGTTGGCTCCATAAGGATAGTAGATTGTTTGTACCTGATATTGGTAGGCTTAGGGACGAAGTGATACGAGAGTGTCATCGTTAGAGATTGAATATATATCCCGGAGGTAATAAAATATATCGAGATATGAAGCACATATTCTATTAGGAAGAAATGAAGAAGGATGTCAAGTAATTTATTTCAAAGCATACGAATTGCCAATTAGTGAAGGCTGGGCAGAAGAGGCCAGTAGAAGTGGGAACGGATATCGATGGACTTCATCGATGAATTAGTAAGTGTTAGGATCATGTAATATGCCATAGATTAGGATGAATAAGATATTTAAAATACTTTGCAGATAAACATATAAATAGCGTGAAAACAAAAATGCAAAAAGTAAATAACACAAAGATATACCCAAAAGTTACAAGTTAAGAAAGCTCAATTCTAAATAAATCTAGAGTTCGTAAATAAAATGAATATTAAAAAATGTACTACCCTAAAATAAATAATCAAATGCCAAATAAAATTGGTAAGGAGCTTATATTAAAAAGAATGAAATTTTACCTTTTTTGTTTTACCTTCTTTGGATGTAAGTACTTTTGACACCCGTGTTCTCCTCAAACTTGAAGGTCGGGCTGCCTAAGACCTTAAAAATTAATGATCTAATGTTGTGTTTGTAGGAGATTGGTGAGTTGATGATGTTTGGGTTTTGGTGAAGGTGATGAATCAATTATTGGAGTACGGTATAGCCCTAGTTTGATGTGGCATCGTTGTAGTTTGATTAATCAGTAGTTGGGAGATAAAATGGTATTTTCTACTAATAATTATTGATGAGTTTAAGGTTTATTAAAATGGTGAGGATATTTATTATTGTTTGAATTTGGATCGAGATAATCTGCTTCATCTCGTATTAATAAAATTATATACATTAAGAAAGGAAAACTTTTAATATGTGTAGCCTTTGATTTTTAGAATATACTGCTTTAAATCCTCTTGATTTCTAGATTCTCTTGATTATGTACAGATATCGAAAGATCAGAGAAATAAGATATTTCTCTAAGATCTCTTGGTTTCCAAATTCTCTTGATTGTGTACTGGATATTCAAAATTGGAGAAATAATATATTGCTCAAAGTTCTGTTGGTTTTCAAATCTCTTGACTATGTACTGGATATTGATATATTAGAGATATATCTTATTATCCGGCCTTATGACCCGACTATATCCAGACTAATTAGACAAGTTAGACTCGATGATAGACAAGGCAAGTAGCCCAGCAAGGTGATCATGGAGTCTAGAGATCAAGCACAGACAATGGTATGAAGCAACGATTAAGCGAAACCAAGAGAAAGACTCTTTGAATTATTCTAAGTATGGATTAGTGCCTCCCTTAAGCAAGAGATCGGTACATATCCCTTCTATGCAGATGATCGGATCATATCACTATAGCTATAAAAAACTCGAATCAGCAGTTCAACTCAATGAGAATAATTCAATAGCTCTAAAAGCATGAAGGTAACTATGAAAATAACTTTAAAAACATGAAGCTAGCAAGGAGGAGGACCCACATAACTAATCGCGTGATGTCATATGGCTCTTAGGACCGATCGATACCAATCGCCTAGTACTGGGAATTGGGCCGTGAAACTTTTTAAGTAACCTCGTGTACATCATAAGATTATGCTGGTGAAATTTCAAGAAGATGTTCGATCATCTACCATTGTAAATACAGAGTTCATGGTTCGTTTGAGGGAACTTTATGCCGTTATTTTACTTATATTCCATCATAATAAAGGATCGATCTGATCCGATCCCCCTATACTTAGAAAAACAAGTGATTAATAAACCAATTTCATCAAAGTGGATGTAGGCCATTAACGCCGAACCACTATAAACCAACGTGTTCTTGTTTTCTTCTTGTTTCTTCTGTTTTAATTTTAGTTCTTTACTTTATTTCTCTACATAAAATATTTTGGTTTTGAGCCAACTTTTTATGCAAACATGTCTTCCTTGCTCCAAATTCTTTTAATTATGAGTTGTACTATTCATAATATTCATTGCATCCAAATCTCCTATTGAATGGTTCATAATAGATATTTCCCTTTTTATATGATATTCTAAAATCAATATATGATCTCATAGAATAAAATATTAATTTTCCATGTATGAATCTAGAAATATCGGATTTGAGATCAAAAGAGAATATTATAATTGATTCTTCCTTTTACATTGCTTTTGAACTCATCCTTTAGAATTAAAGGCATATATAGAATTTAGACTATTGTGGGCTTAAAAATACAAAGCAACTCTCACTATCATGTAAGTGCATAACACTAAACAAAACATATTAAATACGCTATATGTTTATTAGTATCAAACAGAAATAAATTGCAACATCTTATAAATTTTTTTGATAATAACAAAATATATTATTTTTATAGACTAAATGTGTTTGGTATGTGATGAATTGATTGGAAAATAATAGATGACTGGTTGATTGAAAAAAATTATGCTTTGATGATTTTTCAACCATAACACACTTTGAAAGAAAATCATATATATATATATATATATATATATATATATATATATTTGTTGTCATCAAACCAGACATATAGTCCATACCAAGGACTGGAGGTGGGTATGATAGTATTTGAGTTATAGTTGACAGATAGATGAAGGATACTCGATTTATACCTATGAAGTCCAGTAGAAGGATATCAAAGTGGGTCGAGTTTTATGTGAAATGAGTGGTATGATTCTTTGGTCCATTTAAGAGCATTTTAAGCCGTCGAAACCCATTATTCACAAGAAGATTTTTCAAGATCTTAAAAGAGGCATTGGAGACAAAAACTTTATTTGAATACGACTATCATTCAAAAATTGATGGGAAAACCAAGAGGGCGAATCACATCTTAAAGGCTCTCTTGCAAGCTTGCTTAGTTGACTTTGTGAGCTCGTGGGATGATCATTTGCATCTTGCCGAGTTTACATATAATAGTAATTATCTATGGAGCATTAGTATGGCATCGTTTGAGGCATTATATAACCAACCATGCAATGCCGCTTCTTGTTTGGGAAGCAGATGAGAAACTAATACTTGGGCCAGATATGATAAGGGAGATGTCAAAGAAGATTGCAATCATTCAACCATGAATGGAAGGTGCACAAGTCAGGAAGAAGAGCTATAATATTAGAAGACATCGAGATTTGTAGTTCTCCATTGGTGATATGATGTTTGTCAAGATATCTTCATTAAAGAATACAGTTCCTTTCAGTAAAGGGAAGTTAGCATTGGGATTCGTAGGTCCTTTTCTAATACTAGAGGATTGGGAACTAAGCATACATGGTCGACTTGACTCAAAAGATGGTGGCTATGCACAATGTATTCCATGTTCCTCATCTTAGGAAGTTTATGCATGATTAAGGTATGACTGTTACATTTAATAAATAGAATGATGTGGAAGTTGAACCTGACACCTCATTGGCTTATTCATATAGTTGAAAAAATACGAAGAAGCTTAAGACAAAAACGTAAAGGGTCAGTGAGTGAAAGAGAAGGCGAAGGCGATAGTACTTTAAAGTCTAAGGAGAGCATGATGATCGCATATCTAGAGCTCTTTACCCGGTAAGGTTTTATTTCATCGTTAGCTCTTACAATCGTACTTTATTTTGTTTAGGTTACTGCCTTGCATGTTGGGGTTTACATAGGTTTATTATCTACTATTGTGCATGTTTGATGATTGTTATCCTTGTTTGATCGTTAGGCATGCTTGGTATCAATATTATTTGATTATGTTTGTTTGGTTGGGATTTCGAGAGAGAAATTCCTAAAGGAGGAGAATGTAACAACCCATATTTTTGCATATTTGCAAATTGTAAAAATACTACTTTTACTACAAAATTGGGTACAAATTTAGAATAACTTCGAGAAATTTTGAGAATTGACATTTTTTGACCCCTAGGATAAATATTGGATGGTTTTGACTACGAAAATATTACATGGCCTGTAACTTTTTATAAGATTCGAATTAGGGCTAAACCTCTTCAAATGAAAGATATGATGAATTCTCATTCCGTTGAATGGTCATAAATTTCTAGACCTATCGTTTAAGAGATATGGTTATTTTAAGTTTTGACAGTTTTCAGGTAGATTGATGATAATTATCCAGAGCCACTCATTAGGCCTGCTAATTATTTCAGGATTAGAG
Organism: Allium cepa; assembly: GCA_030765085.1. Lineage (NCBI taxonomy): Eukaryota > Viridiplantae > Streptophyta > Magnoliopsida > Asparagales > Amaryllidaceae > Allium > Allium cepa. Next base: position 520,059,818 of record CM060941.1, read on the forward strand.
TTAAGAGAAATAGTCATAGCAACCACTAATCACTTTTTATCATCTTCGAACATCTCCTAACCTCCTTTAGATCTTCCTTTACCAAAAATCCATCATTTTCTTAACTAAATTAGCCTAAATCAACTATTTAGAGGGCGGTTATCTTCGAGATTAGCAAGAGGCGTTGAAATTTCAAAATTTGTGCCTTTGAAAGTGTGTGGCCGTTGTCCAATTCAGATCATCTTTTATTTTGGTAATTTATGTTGATTATACACGTTATGTAAGTGATTCGATTTTCGTATTTTACTATAATTGTTAGCATTTGTTCTTAAAGTGTTTTCAAAATATTTTCGAGCTTAAAAATATGATTTTTGATCAGATCAAAACCTATAATAATTTGTGAATGAATTAAAAAACTTCAGATTGAATTTTAATCCGTAGATCTACAATTTGAATGATGAAATATTTGTTAGATTAGGATTTTTTGGCTATTTCATAGATATATTGATATATTGAGTAGATGTATTATTATATGGATGCATTCTTAGTATATGAATGTAAGGTTTTGTTATATGTATGTATTGTTGTATATGTATGTATGGTTGACAACGCTAATTGATGATGAATTAGAGTTAGGATTTTTCTAGGTGACTAGTTCTCGTGCATATGAATTGGAAATATGACAGATCATCCAACTAGGTTGCACGAATGATGGGAGATTCAAATCGATGGAATAAAGTTGTTAGGATTAGTTCTAGAGTTGAACAATGAATTATCGATCACATGAAGATTTCATGCAAAACAAAGTTGGATTTTAGAAGAAGGTTGATGATGGAAATCAAGGAATGACTTAACCAAAAATTTATCTAAGTCACATGATCCACATAGACCCATATGGGTTAGTACCAATTGATGTTGGAGGGGGAAGTGTAAATTGCACTTAGGTAGTGAAGCAGTGATGGCTTGGGGTTGCTTTGAGGAGACATGGTGAGGACATTGGGCTAAACTAAGGAAACATGAGGGAAGTTCACCATCGAACGATCAGGATGGAGACACGATCGATGGATGTAAGAAGCAGGTCGATAGAGTGTTAGCTTCGAGCTTTGGGATGGCTTAGGAAAGTTGCTATAGTTAAGAACATAGCCATTTATGGCTAAGTACAGTTGCAAGTGGATCGATACTGACCCATATTGGTCGGTATAGACCCATATGGATCGATATTAACCCATATATGTCGGTATAAACCCTTATAGGTTAGTACCGAACGATGCCGTTTTTAGCATATTGGAGGGGGTGACTCAAAGTGCATGCCTAATCAACCGCGAGTTGAATGGATGCATAGTTAAGAGATATGGCTGCCAACAATCGATTTGGCGATGAATGAAGTAATGTAACTTCTACACGAGACAATTTGATCTACTTTGGCCTTGATGTTAAGATGTAGTAAATGATTTTAGAACTGACATGAGAAGGTTTTTTACTTTTGAGAAGTGTCTACAGATGTTTTCAACTTCGACAATTCGATGATGGGAGTTATTATGGTAATCTAACGGAAACAAGTTTGTTAATGTGAACTTGTAGAGTAGGATGTATGATGTGATCTACTATGAGGACGTGTGTTAAGGGATTGTTGGTAATTTGAAGGTTTCACTTGTAATGAAGAGGTATTTGAGGACGCTCGTCCATATATGTTGGTAAGTGATCTTGGATTTTATGATATGGATCAATGTACCCAGGACCTTTTTAATAAGTGGATCTGGTTCTTATCCATCGAAGTGGCATCGAGTCTAGCACTAATGGAAAACATGATGTAGAGTAGTTTACAGCGATAGATATGGTATATGAGTCACATATATCCAATGCACTTAAGTGAATGATGTGAAGTTTACTTGATGGTTTATATTTTTATTATTTTCTATTATGGATTTCACATGATGTATGTATTGTTGACTTAGATACCTAGACACCCATGTTGTACTTTGACTAGTAGTACATGTCTATGATGATAGTTCATCATATACCTTATGCTAACTTGTTGAATGCAGAGACATGCCATGTATGATTCTCAATACCATGGCTTCCTATTTATTATATCAATTTTTGTAGTATTTTGATATTACAAATCGCCCCTAGCAAACTTATGTCTAACCCAACCTTGTTTTCTTTACTTCTTATCATCCTAGATACTCTTGAATGAGCAGATTAGAGATAACATGTGTGAGACAGCATATGAAGAGGTGTGGTGAACAAGAAGGTGAAATGCCTCACCTCTATACCCATACTATATAAGAGTATCACCACGTAATACTGTTGGAAAATACAGAGAATGGGGCCTATATGGGGGACATACATGAATATTCCTTTGGGCTAACACTAGTATGTATTTCAAAATCAAATAAATAACTCATCGGCATGTATACAACACCAGCATAAAGCAATAAACATGTGCATCAATAAGATTGAACAATACACAGTAAAAGATAGAGACCAAAGAGTCATTATCACAGCGATAATATGTAATATGAAATAGACAAGAGGCAGTGTGAATTCAGAACATTTCAAATGTCCACTATCTCAAGTATAATCAAATATAATCAATACATGACAATGCTACACATATAATGAAACTATGTAAAATCAAACGATGTATAATAATACTAGTAACTATTCTCTACTATGCCCAGACAACCCAAGTGGGTCTCTTCGTCCCTGAACCTGAAAAGCTTGGACTGACCTGACCCTTATGTCATAACGCATAGGTTAGATTATGTCTAAATATAAGTGTCAATATACATATGTATCTCATAATATATATGGTATAATAGTATGATAACAACATCAAAAATAACTCAATGAACATCCATCATGAAAGAATGAATAAAGATGTTATCACCCATATAAAATCACTTCAAAAAAGGAATCACAAAACCAATAGCAATTGGGTGGATCATTCATATCCAAATCATCTTCGAAGTTCAGAAAACATCAATACTTGAGACATCATCAAGTATAGTCAGGCTTTCACACAGTTATGCCTATGTATATCTATAACATCCCCAATCCAGAGGCCTAAAACTAAATGTTATAGATGCTGCGATCATCCATAGTATTAACTTTCGACGACTAAATAAGGTTAAGTTAATGGTATCCATAATATCAGAAGAATTTGAATGTGAAATAAATTCATAGATTTCAAAAACATCTTTTCACATTCAAATTTCATAATCCCATAATCGTTTCTCAGGTTTATATAAAATATAATTATTATATAAATACGCCAAGAGCAACATATGATGATGCCTCCCTATTTACCAGAGTACCATATTGACATAACTATCTTAGATACAACAAAGGGGAACAAAAAAAACAAACAACTGCTCTTAAATAACTATTCGTAAGTCACATGCTCATCTCCGGAAGCTTTATTCGTCAACCTACTAAAACCTGTAAAAACCTCAACCCTCAACCTACTCAAATCAATTTTGAGCACCCGAGAGTTTAAGGGAAAAAGCATAAACTTCGAGTCATCCATAAAGCCTATGTGAATAATACTATACATCTCGGTTATTTAATGTTAAGTGAGACCGCATCGTTTAGCAGAACGGGTTTCCCCTTGCTAACATCCGTTTAACACATATCTTTTGCAAATCTTTATCCTACAGCCAAAACTGGTTAAAACTGTAAAGCATTATTATGTAAACATATATATCATGTAACAAATGGACTATCTATCTGAACATTATAGTTTTTTTTAGCTAACTATGGCTGACTTGGACCAACCAGACAATATAACAAAATAATCGAACACCTTTTAGACACTCCTCTTTTAGATAGTCTGTCCTCAACTATCTATTAAATACTTCTCTTCTGAATGGTCTGTCCTTTACTTAACATCTTCCATGATCACCTGATCCTAGTGGTTTCGCGGGCTCACCAATAACCTATCAATATACCAACATATATTCTCTTCTGTGTGTAATCATAATTTTAATCTTATCTGTGATAAAGCCCTACATGCTGGAATTTTGGATTAACATAGCTGTGGCTAACAGCTAATATATAGGGCTCGACCCAATACTAGTCACATCTATTATTCTAATATCTGAGTCATTTTACTTAGGGATGCCTTCCCTAAATTTTCCTTGAAAACCTTTGTTATCTCGCTTTTTGGCAAAGCCGTGATACCAAAAGATTGGTCGAAAACGGGAAACAGTTCATCTCAGAGATTGGTTATACTTCACTTAGCTATGGATATCGATGAATTTTGCCCGAGTCCGGGTCAGGCCACAATTGATAGGACACGACAAGAAAGGTTGTAGGAGCCATCATTTCAAGTTTCAAGTCAATCCGAGTTCGTATACTCAAGATATGGTGGATTCAGTGTGAAGAGAAATAGTCAGTTGTCTGGTTCGAAACCATGACGTTCGAACCCATCTTGTTCGAACCCATACTGTTCGAACCCATCCATGCCCTCTCCTTCGAACCCACCTAGTTCGAACCCATCCACGTCCTTGCCTTCGAAGCCATGAAGTTTGAACCCAAGCCACGTTCGAACCCATCAGCTAGTACCTGCCTCGACTCCATCGCCTTCGACTCCATCATCTTCGAATCCGCCACAGCGGCCTACCTTCGAATCCATGACTTCACTCGGCCTCATATCCTCACTTCGAACCCATCGAGTGACCCAGTTCGAACCGATCAAGTTCGAACCCATAAGGATTCCTGGATTCGAATCAGTCACGTTCGAAACCAGGAATACTTCCTATTTCGAATCCACCGAGTCAATTGGTTTGGATGACGTGTTCGCCGTAGTTCACGGAGTCGAAGCGGTCCATTCGGAGATAAGTTAGGATCGATTCGAGAAATGCGCAACACGTCACTGCAAGCCCACGTGCACTGATGGATTCGAAATCATGGGTTCGAACTCATGGGTTCGAACGACACAGCCAACCGAAAATGCTAATTTCGAACCGAGCATATCTCCTTAACCACAAATCCAAATGCAACCAAATTTTCACAGTAGTTTCCATATGAGGTAAAGATTGTCCCTGCCAAGTTTTAGCTCGATTGGACCATTTCTTGATGGGTTCGAAATCACTTCGAACCGATGTCAGATCGAGACGAAACTTGGTGGGGTCGGTCGCGTGGGCCCACTCACGTGCCAGAAGGAGTCTCACGAAGTTTCAGCAAGATCTGGGCCTCCGACGCCTATAAATAGCACCCTGAAGCCTTCAGAAAGGGGAGCTTGGGAGAACTTCTGCCATTGAACGCCAAGACTCTGCCGGATTCAAGTTTAACTATCAGAATCGCTGTTGTATTCAGATTTCAAAGCAATTGTCAGCTGTAATCCATTGTAATCGATTGAATCGAGTAAAGCAATAAAGAGAAACCCTTCAAAGTGGACGTAGGCACGAACGCCGAACCACTATAAATCCTGTGTTTGTGATTGTTGCTTGTGAATTACTGTGATTTGTTACTTAGAGCTGAATTCTATATTGATTGTTGCTGAGTTCTGTGTTGATTATTATCGAGTTGAGTACGTAAACGGGTGCTTTCGTAATATTGGGTGTTTGTGACCAATTTTGGCGCAAACATTTTGGTGCTTTCACTGAGAATTGAACTCAGGAAGAAGTTGAATTTGAAAATTCAGGAGTTCAGATCTAGGAATTATGGCAAGACAATCGAGTAGGAGGCCAAGGCCTGAGAGAAGTGAACCACAAGGAAGCCAAGAGGCTTCCTCAGGAGCAAATCAACCATCGATATACATTACTAGGGACGAGATGGAAACTATGATGAAGAGGCAAGAGGAAATGATCCAGAGTTTATTCCAACGGATAGGACAGCTTGGAGCACAAAATAGGGAAGCCAATGGAGTCCAGAACGGAGCGGGACCGTCCGGCGTAGCACCAGAGCTAGGGGGCACACATATGGAGAATGTTGACCCAATCTTGGAAAGAGAAAGAGAAGGATCTGCGCAACCTAGGAGTAGTAGAGGAGTGAACGCTCAGTCAAGGGGGCAGATCCCGGAGTTACCTCGTGAACTCGGGGGGCAGGTTGGAAGTAGTGAACAAGGATTACATCTCGGAGACAATGACCGATTAGCAGAGATAGTTAGGAGAGCTTTGAGAGGCGGTATGGTGAACAAAGATTTGGAAGACGTTAATAGAAGTCCTTTTACTTCAGCAATCAGGCAAGCTAGGAACCCACCAGATTTCAAACTACCATCATTGGATATGTATGACGGGAGAACGGACCCCACGGTCCATCTGACAAAATATATGAGGCATATGGAAGTGCTGGGGGCATCGGAGGAGGTTATGGCCCGGTGTTTTCCATTGTACTTGACAGATATCGCTGCACTATGGTTTAGACAGCTGGAGAACGGATCCATCGGAACATGGAATGGTTTAGTGGAGAGATTTATGAGGCAATTCAGGGTCCATATTACAAGACCCAAGAACGTGATGACTCTGGAAACCCTAAAGCAAAAAGCCGGAGAGACCTTGAGAAGTTATTTAGCACGATTTAATGCAGCAGCAGCTTCAGTGGATAGAGCGGATCCGCCCATGGTGGTAATGGCAGCTGTGTCCGGAATAGCTGACGGCACAGAGTTCAAGAATTCATTGACCAAAGATCCACCCATTGATCTAGAGGAATTCTATCATGAAGCAGAAAAGTTTTTACGATTAGAAGATGCGAATGCCGAGAGAGAAGAAGGAGATGGGATAGAAGTTTTTGCATTTAGAGACGAAAAGCCTCTTAAAAAAGATTCGGATAAAGGCAAAAGAAAGATTGAGAATGACAGAGACAGATCGAAGCGGCAACGGAGGGAGCCGCGATTCACCACCTACGCTGAGTTGAACGAGAGCCTGGAACGAATTTATCAGGATACCAAAGAACAGATTCCGTATCGTAGGCCAATGCGAAGGGATCCTACTTCTGACGAAAGGAAATCAGATAAGTTCTGTGTATTCCATGAATTAAACGGTCATAATACTAATGATTGTAGGCACCTGAAGGACGAGGTGGAAGGGCATATCAGGAACGGTATGCTCCTTCAATATGTAAGGAGGCGATCCCCTGTGGCGGAACCAGAACGGCCACCGTCCACATCAGCTAGAGGCGACCCCGAATCAAGGCACCGTATGGTTATCAATTGAATGAAATAACGATGAACAAGTTGTAAGCTTCCACTACCGCAAATAAATCATTTACACATGTGCGAGATCGCGAACGATCTCCAGGCATGCTCTGAGTGATCATTGACCGTTTCGTAGTGGGAACTTACACTTTGATGTACATGCTTTGCTTTCATTTCGTTTTGATTTGAACATTTAGACTTTGTTTGTTTGGACATTGTTTTTGGAACTCATCCGTTTAATAGATATTTGATTCTAATAGCTCTGAAATGGCTAGGCTACTTGCACATGTATGGGGTCGCGAACGATCCCTAGGTATGCTCTGAGACGGCGATAAACCGCCCCTATAAACGATCCAGGAACTCACCCGAACGTGACCCTGGCATCGATAACACCAAGCCCTCCCGGGCACACACACAATTCGCTTCGAACGGCATCCGACCTCGAACGGTCACAATCCGCCTCGAACGGCACCCGACTTCGAACAGTCATAACTCGCCTTACCTCAATGGCTTGATCGCGAACGGTCGTCACTTGAGGTCCGACATCCGACCACGAACGGTCATGAATTCGCCTCGAACGGCACACGACCGCGAACGATCACTTTCTGCCTTGAACGGCACAGACCGCGAACGGTCACAGATTCGCCTCGAACGGCACACGATCGCGAACGATCACTTCCTGCCTCGAACGCCATCGATCGCGAACGGTCATGGCTCACTGATTATGAAATCCGACCTCGAACGGTCACCATTCGCCTTGAACGGCACTTGGTCGCGAACGATCATCATTTGCCACGAACGGCAGTCGACCGCGAACGGTCCTATCTCATCATTCGCCGCGAACGGCATAGACCGCGAACGGTCCTATTCCATCTTATGCCACGAACGGCACGGACCGCGAACGGTCCCGATTCACTTCAAGCAGCATACGATCCCGAACGATCGAAGCATGAATTTATACGCTCGACCGCGCACGGTCGCACTTCACCTCGAATGACTCGATCACGAACGATCGTCATTTGAAGTTGAGCGCTTGACCACGAACGGCCGCACTTCATCCCAAATGGCTCGATCCCGAACGATCGTCATTTGAGGACATATGAAACTATTGAGTTCTTTGCAGGTTGATAATCGGATACGAACATCCAACTCAAGGCATTACAAAACACACCTTCCTACAGCAAGGCATGTTTTGGGGGGCAAAGTGTTATCTCGCTTTTTGGCAAAGCCGTGATACCAAAAGATTGGTCGAAAACGGGAAACAGTTCATCTCAGAGATTGGTTATACTTCACTTAGCTATGGATATCGATGAATTTTGCCCGAGTCCGGGTCAGGCCACAATTGATAGGACACGACAAGAAAGGTTGTAGGAGCCATCATTTCAAGTTTCAAGTCAATCCGAGTTCGTATACTCAAGATATGGTGGATTCAGTGTGAAGAGAAATAGTCAGTTGTCTAGTTCGAAACCATGACGTTCGAACCCATCTTGTTCGAACCCATACTGTTCGAACCCATCCATGCCCTCTCCTTCGAACCCACCTAGTTCGAACCCATCCACGTCCTTGCCTTCGAAGCCATGAAGTTCGAACCCAAGCCACGTTCGAACCCATCAGCTAGTACCTGCCTCGACTCCATCGCCTTCGACTCCATCACCTTCGAATCCGCCACAGCGGCCTACCTTCGAATCCATGACTTCACTCGGCCTCATATCCTCACTTCGAACCCATCGAGTGACCCAGTTCGAACCGATCAAGTTCGAACCCATAAGGATTCCTGGATTCGAATCAGTCACGTTCGAAACCAGGAATACTTCCTATTTCGAATCCACCGAGTCAATTGGTTTGGATGACGTGTTCGCCGTAGTTCACGGAGTCGAAGCGGTCCATTCGGAGATAAGTTAGGATCGATTCGAGAAATGCGCAACACGTCACTGCAAGCCCACGTGCACTGATGGATTCGAAATCATGGGTTCGAACTCATGGGTTCGAACGACACAGCCAACCGAAAATGCTAATTTCGAACCGAGCATATCTCCTTAACCACAAATCCAAATGCAACCAAATTTTCACAGTAGTTTCCATATGAGGTAAAGATTGTCCCTGCCAAGTTTTAGCTCGATTGGACCATTTCTTGATGGGTTCGAAATCACTTCGAACCGATGTCAGATCGAGACGAAACTTGGTGGGGTCGGTCGCGTGGGCCCACTCACGTGCCAGAAGGAGTCTCACGAAGTTTCAGCAAGATCTGGGCCTCCGACGCCTATAAATAGCACCCTGAAGCCTTCAGAAAGGGGAGCTTGGGAGAACTTCTGCCATTGAACGCCAAGACTCTGCCGGATTCAAGTTTAACTATCAGAATCGCTGTTGTATTCAGATTTCAAAGCAATTGTCAGCTGTAATCCATTGTAATCGATTGAATCGAGTAAAGCAATAAAGAGAAACCCTTCAAAGTGGACGTAGGCACGAACGCCGAACCACTATAAATCCTGTGTTTGTGATTGTTGCTTGTGAATTACTGTGATTTGTTACTTAGAGCTGAATTCTATATTGATTGTTGCTGAGTTCTGTGTTGATTATTATCGAGTTGAGTACGTAAACGGGTGCTTTCGTAATATTGGGTGTTTGTGACCAATTTTGGCGCAAACAACCTTTTCATGTGAAATTGATTTGAAACCACTTAAACCGAACTTAAACAAAGAAAATATATTGTCTCTATGCTTTATTCAAAATCACCTTGCTATGTTATATATATACACACTTTACTCAAACCTTTGTTGATGAAAACATTTAACTTTTGAAAGTACCACTTTCAAATCCATTGAAACTACGCCTTTCAAAACCATTGAAAGTACCTCTTTTGAAAACAAGTAAGACCCTTCTTTTAACATATGCCGAAAGGCCAAAACCTTCCTTTCGAAAGCTTTAAAACCTTAGACACCTTTCTTTTAATACCTTTAAATTTTGCCTTTCAAAACCTTTGGAAAACTTTTCCTTTTAACCTTTCGAAACCATTGGGGAACTACCCTTTGAAACCTTTCTTTAAACATTTCGAAAGAAATGGGGAAGCACCCCTTCGGAACTATCATTTAAAACCTTTCGAAAGCATCAAACCTTTATAAATAGGAAACCACTCGAAAGCATTTGGGTTCAATTTAAAACATATGGAAAACACCTTTTGAAACCATTCTAAATTTATTCGTTCGAAACCTTTGAAAACCATTTCGGTCGAAACCATTTGGATTATTCCTTCAAGTAAAGCAAAAGAATTTGAATCCTATTAAAGTCGAAAACATTCCTTTTAAAAGCTATTCTTAAGTAAAGAAGTGATGGTGTCGAAACCATACTTCCGAAAGCATTGGAGAAGTGGCCAAGTGTAAAAACAAAGTACACCTTCCGAAACCATTGACTTCAAATGATAAGAAAAGCGGCAACTAAAGGGCTTTGACCTAGTCGAAAGCCTATATTTAAGAAAGGAGAAAACTCCTTAAAACCATTTGACCCGGTCGAAAGCTGACCAAGTCGAAAGCAATATAGTCGAAAGCAAATCAAGCACATTTTCAATTTAAAACAAAGGCATGCTTCAACCCTAACGAAGCCATACGTTTCGACCTCATACCTTCCGCCTTTATCCAATTCGCTATGCACCAAGTATATTGATACCGTGCACATTGGTTTCGAAAGCAATGATGGCGAAATGTCTTAGTCGGAACCCCTGGTACCCAAAGTGCGAAACAGGCTGAAAACAAGTAAATTTTGCCTTTAACTTATAAGAGAAATACTTTTTGACTAAACTGCTATGTTTGTAAAAATTTTATTGGTTGCCAATTTGTCTTTTCTTAAAGAACTGACATGATTTCAAAAATAAAAGTTAATTTATTTTATAAAATTCCCCTTTTCCTTTTATAAATATATAAAATATTTAAATCCCATACCTCAAATAATTTATACGTTCATTTAAATAATTAGGAAAATTCTAAAAAAATCCAAAAAATCATTATCATATGTTCTCTAACATATTTAAAATTCAGACCCAGATAAATAATTATTTAGCCGTAAATAATTTATAACCCGAATATTCATTTTCTACACTATAAAATCTATACAAAATCCACAATAATTTAGAAAATTATGAAAATTGAAAAAATCTTTATAATATCATTTGTGATCTAAATCTAAAATTGCAAGGCATTTGGATGTCATTTAATAGGGTTTTCTTATCAAAATATATCATAAATCTATATGACACAAGCATAAATCATCAACAAGCATATATACACATTTAACCATTTAAAAACATGGCATAAACTTGCAAACACATCGGATTTAATTTAAAACTGAAAACATTTAAGAGAATGAGATGTAGTCATTATTCATCTTAGCTTAAGATAAAGAATTTGAGACTTGATTAGCTTTTGATTTGATTAATCTTCTTCCTTAGCTTTTTCCTCCTCTAGTTCTCTACAATGGTGGTCGGCCTCTATATTTTTAATTTGTAAATGAAAATGAATGAGGGAGTGCAGAGCTAAAGGGTTTAAGGTTTAGGGTATAAGGAATTTTGTTGTTCCCATTTTGCCCCTGCCTACTTCCTTAACCTTTATCTATTTTATTTCATGTTATCTCATTTTGGTTTACACATTAACATGGCATGGCTACCCTATTAATCATAAATTTCAATTCATTAATCACCTTACATAATTTTATTTTATTTAGCTAATTAAATATCCTAAATAATATTACTAAAAATATGGAGTGTTACAATCTCCTCTCCTTAAAAAATTTCATTCTCGAAATTACGATAAGGTACAAAACAAAACAATCAAAGGAAACACATACCATCAAACAAATCAAAATAATCATCTCTAATCCCGCTCTCCGTATCCCAAGTACAATCCCTATCATCCTCACTCCACTGGACCTTCACTAATCTGATTATCTTGTTCCTCAACTTTTTTTCATCTCTCGCGACTATTCAGATAGGATTCCTAACTATAGTCAAGTCTGGTTCCACTATTAGATCTTCTAACATAGTCGGTGCTATAGTAGTATATGGATCCATAACACACTTCCTTAAATGAGATAAATGGAAAACATCGTGGACTCCTGCCAAACTACTCGATAACTCTACTCTATACGCGAGTTTCCCGATCCTCTCCAAAATAGGAAACGGTCCTATGAATCTCGGTGTTAACTTCCCTATCTTCTCGAACCTAATAACACCTTTCATCGATGATACTTACGAAAACATGATCTCTAACAGAGAACTCAAAATCTTTCCATCTTCTATCTGCATAGCTCTTCTGCATAGACTGAGCTTCATTCTCGTCCTTAGCAGCTCAATCTTTTCTGCTGTTTCTCTTACCAAATTAGGACCAAGGATTAATCTATCTCTAGTCTCTAACCAACATATGGGAGATTTGCATGGTCTTCCATACAAAGCTTCAAACGGTGGCATCCCTATGTTAGCCTGATAATTATTGTTATACGAAAACTCAACTAGGTGTAGATGATCTTCCCATGATCCCCCGAAGTCTAATACATAAGCTCTTAACAAGTCTTCCAAGATCTTGTTAACTCTTTCCGGTTGCCTATCTGTTTGCAGATGGTAAGTAGTAGTCGTCTTGAGCTTGGTTTCAAAACTTTCCTGTAGGTTCTTCCAAAATTCGCTAGTGAATAAAGAATCTCTATCACTAACAATACTACTAGGAATTCCGTGAAGTTTAACTACATTCTCCATAAATAACTTAGCCAATACAGGTGCCACCCCTATGTGACTTTAACGGGAATGAAATGGGCATTCTTGGTCAACTTGTCCACTATGACCCATATACTTTCATTTCCTCCATTAGATCTCGGCAACCCATCTATGAAATCCATAGAAATAGAATCCCACTTCCATACTGGAATATCCAATTGCTAAAGCAACCCACTTGACTTCTGATGCTTGGCTTTCACCTGTTGACATTTCAAACACTGTTTAACCCATAAGCCAAAATCCCTCTTCATTCCTACCTAGAAGAAACTTCTCTTCATATCTTGATACATCTTCGTTCCTTCTGGATGAATAGTGAACTTTGAATGATGGCATTCTTCCAAAATTTCTTTCCTTATATCTCCCACATCTGGAACGCATAGTCTACCTTCTTTCTTAACCACCCACTTTAGTCAAGACTGAAATCCTTCAAATCATCGCTCTTCATTCCTTCCTTTAATTTCCTGATCCTTTTAGCTAACATAGGATCCTCTTACTGTTTAGAAGCAATCTTTTCAATTAATACCGGTCGGGCTTCTGAACAAGATAACATAGCAGATTCTCCGCTAAACTCAGCCTCAGATCTCCACTACACTCTTTAAGTCGACAATGCTTCCAAGTCTTTCCATTCGGTTATCATAGCCAAAACTGAATTCTAATGTTTCCTACTAAGCGCATCTTAACCTTGTTGCCTTTCCCTGATTTGTACTTAATTCCAAAATCATAAGCGGCTAAAAACTCTAACCACCTCTGTTGTCTCATGTTCAACTCCTTTTGAGAGAACAAGTACTCCAACGAATTATGATCCATGTAAAGCTCGAACCTCTCTCCTGAAAGGTAACACCTCCATACCTTCAATGAAAATATCACTGCAGCTAACTCCAAGTCATGCTTTGAATATCCAACCTCATGCTGTCTAAGCTGTCTAGAAGAGTAGACAATCACTTTACCTCTCTACATCAATACAGCTCCTAATCCAGTTCCACACGCATTTGTATAAACTATCAAGTCCTAATTCCCCTCCAGGACCACTAACACAGGTGCATAGGTCAACAAGTATTTCAAGCTCTAGAATGCTTCCCTACGCTTTTCGGCCCACACAAACTTCACATCCTTTCACGTTAGCTCGATCATCGACGCTGCTATCCATGAAAATCCTTTATGAACCTCCGATAATATCCAGCCAATCCAAGAAAACTTCTTATCTCTATCACTATGTTTGGTCTCTTCCAAATATTAGCTGCTTTGATCTTTGTTGGATTTACTGCCCAATCCTCTTTTTGAAACTACAAGACCAAGAAATTTCGCTTCCCTTTTCCAAAAATGACACTTTGAAAACTTTGCCTTTAGCTGATGCTGCCTCAGTGTCTTAAGCACAACTCTACGATGAAATTCATGCTCTTTCTCATCCTTAGAGTATACCAGAATATCATCTATGAAAACCAACACTAACCTATCCAAGTGCTCTTGGAAAATATGGTTCATCAAATCGACAACAAATGTTGGCGCATTAGTGTGTCCAAATGGCATAACTAACCATTCGTATGACCCATATCTTGTTCTAAACGTCGTCAAGGGTATGCTATCTTCTGCTACTCTAAGCTGATGAAAATTCATTGCTAAGTCTAACCGAGAAAATAGTTTGGCTCCACTTAGCCGATCGAACAAATCGTCAATCCTAAGCAACAAATATTGATTCTTTATCGTTCTCTCAATCAACTTATGATAATCGATACATAGTCTTAACGATCTGTCCAGCTTCTTAGAAAATACTACGGCTTCTCCTCAAGGTGAACTACTAGGTCTGATAAAAATCTTGCCTACCAAATATACCAACTGAGCCTTCAACTTCCTCATTTTTGTCGACGTCATCCTGCTTGGTGGTCTACTCACCGGTTTTGCTCTAGGCACCAAATCTATCCAAAACTCAATGGCTCATTTCAGTGGCACCAACTACCGACTCGAAGACATCAATGAATTCTCTAACCATGACAACGCAATTCAACTCATCTTCCTACTCCACAGCACCCAACAAAGCATCCACCTCATAGCTAGGGTTTTCTATGATATAAACTATCCGATCAGTACAGTCTGAGTGTCTAAGTAATATTTTCCTATCCGAGCAAAATATCCTAGCATCATACTCACTTAACCAATCCATACCCAATATGATTCCGAACCCTATAAAGCCAAATATATGCAAACTACAAACAAAGGTGTAACCTAGCAAGTCAAACTCTAAGTGGTCACACTTCATCCCTAGTTTCGCATAACCTCCTATCAGATTTGCAACTCTTAAGGAAGTAACTAAATACGTGGGTTCTAGGTTAAGCTTATCTACCAAACATTGAGATATAAAAGAATGCGATGCACCAGTATCAAAGAAAACGCTAACAGACATACCATGGATCTAAAACGTACCTTCCAATACCGATTTCCCTTTCTCCTAGTCCATTGGCTCTGAAGTAGCAGGCTCCAATGCAAATACTTGGCCTTTATCTCCTTTAGCTGGCTCTTTGCACTAGTTCTTGTAGTGCCCAACTTGATCACATTTGAAACTTCTAACTCCTTTCTTCTCAGCAGCCTTCTTAACTTTGCCTGTTCGGCACTCATGAGCATAATAGTCTTTCTTATCAAACTTGTAACAAACCACTTCAGACGTCCCCTTCTTTGTTGCTCCACCTTTTTAAACACCCTACTTATGAAAGAACTTTCTCTTTTGACCTTGCCCAATCTGGACTTTCTTCTCCTTCTTTTTCTCCAAACAAGCAAGCATCTCTTCGTGTCGTAATGCCAAATCCACTACCACATCGTAGGGATCTTTGATATGTGGTACGGTAGCCTTAGCCAACTTAGGCTTCGATTCCTTGATGGACGTCTCATTCCTCTTCGTTGCTGTATCAACAGAGGCATACGCATATCTAGCCAACTCTTCAAACCAGCTAGCATACCCCAAAACAGACATCTCTCCTTGTTCTAACTCAGCAAACTTTCTGATCTAAACAGACTGTGCAATTACCCACATGAACCTCTCCCGGAACCTTCTCCTAAACTCAGCCCATGTCATCTCCTCTTCATTTACTCCAGCCGTCACACTATTCCACCAAAATTAACTTGCTCCTTGAAGCTTTTTAGAAGCAAGCCTCCTCTTCTTCTCATCATTGAGCCCTAAGTCAACAAATATCCTTTTACGGTGCAGCAACCAATTCTCTACTTCTACAGCATCCAAAGTTTCGATAAATGGCTTTCCTCTAAGCCTAGCATAGTCATTACTCAAATAAGCATAATGGTTGATAACCGAAGCTTCCTGAACTCCTCCCGTGGCATTTCCTCCAACAACCCCAGCGGCAATCCTAGCTTGCATCATGCTTATGAAAAACTGATACATAGCCCCCATGTCTACTTACGTGGGACTCCAGCACCAACATTTTCATCTTGAGCCTGACCTTGGGTCCTCCTCGTATTGGGTTGGGCATTTCGATTGTTGGTGGTGTTTGCCCCTCCTAAGTTAACTCTTCCTCTTCTAGCGTTCACATATGTATTCAAGCCTCGTGAGATGTAGAAAAATAACCAAATAGAGATAGGAGAATAGAGATATATCGTATACTTATGTATATCAAATACAAGTACGTTACTGTAGAGTTATACCTTACGCGGATCTTACTCTGATTCCTAAGGATTATGCTTTAAAAACTTGTTTTTTAGTTAAAGTATTTCATAAACCTATGCTCTGATACCAACTTGTAACATCCCCTATCAAGAGGCCCAAAGTTAAATGCTACAGATGCTGTAGTTAATGATATCCATATTATCGTAAGCATTTAAATATGAAACAAAATCACAGATTTCAAAAATATCTTTTCACGTTACATTTTCAAAGCACATGTTTCAATTAAAATATCATAATCCTATAATCATTTCCCAGGTTTAGATAAAATATAATTATTACATAAATACGCCAAAAGCAACATATGATGATGCCTCCTTGGTTGACCAAAGTACTATATAGGCATAACTGTCTTAGGTACAACATAGCGAAATAAAATAAAATAAACAGCGACTCCTAAATAGCTATCCATCAGCCACCTACTCGTCTTCGGAAGCTCTATTCATCAACCTACTAATACATGTAAAACCTCAACTCTTGGCCTACTAAAATTAATTTTGAGCACCCGAGAGTTTAAGGGAAAAAGCACAAACTTTGAGTCGGACATAAATTCCGGTGTGAATAATAATATATAACTCGGTTGTTTAATGTTAAGTGAGACCACACTGCTTAAGGAACGGGTTTCCTCTCACTAACATCCTTTTAAAACATGTCTTTTGCAAATCTTTATCCTACAGCCAAAACTGGTTAAAACTGTAAAGCATAATTATGTAACATACATATCAGGTAACAAATGGACTATCTGTCCGAACATTATAGTTTTGTTAGGCCAATTACTAACCTTTGGCTGACTCAAGCCTACCAGACAATATAACAAACTAGTCTAACACCCGTTAGACACTCCTCTTCTGGACGGTCTATCCTTAACTATCTGTTAAATACTTCTCATTTGAACGGTATGTACTTAACTTAAGATCTCCCAGGGTCACCTGATCCTAATAATTTTGCGGGCTCACCAATAACCTAGCTGTATACAAACATATATTCCCTTATGTGTGTAATCATAATTTTAGTCTTACCTGTGATAAAGCCATACATACCGGAATTTTGGACTAAATTAGCTAGGGCTAATAGCTAATGTATAGAGCATGACGCTACACCAATCCCATTTGGTATTTTAATATCCGAGTCATTTTACTTAGGGATACCTTCCTAAAATTTTCCTTGAAAACCTTTCTGTCTAAAATTGATTTAAAACCTTATAAACCAAACTTGAATAAGGAAAATATATAGTCTCTATGCTTTACTCAAAATCACATCGCCATGTTGCACATATACACACACTTTATTCAAACCTATATTGACTAAAACATTTAACTTTTGAAAGTACCACTTTCGAATCCATTGAAAGTACTCCTTTCAAAACCATTGAAAGCACCTCTTTTGAAAACAAGTAAAACCCTTCTTTTAACCTAGGCCGAAAGGCCAAAACCTTACTTTCAAAACCATTCTTAGAAACCTTTTGAAACCACTGAAAAACCTTCCTTTCGAAATCATTAAAACCATAAATATCTTTCTTTTAAAACCTTTAAAAATTATCTTTCGAAACCTTTGGAAAACCTTTCCTTTCAAACTTTCGAAACCATTGGGGAACCACCACTTTGAAACCTTTCTTCAAACCTTTCGAAAGCATTGGGGAAGCACCCCTTCGAAACCATCATTTAAAACCTATCAAAAGCATCAAACC
This sequence comes from Allium cepa, assembly GCA_030765085.1. Classification (NCBI taxonomy): domain Eukaryota; kingdom Viridiplantae; phylum Streptophyta; class Magnoliopsida; order Asparagales; family Amaryllidaceae; genus Allium; species Allium cepa. The sequence continues at coordinate 520,078,041 of CM060941.1, forward strand.
TTTGTAAACAACAAACCGTTCAAAAGCATTTGGGTTCAATTTAAAACATGTGGTGAACACATTTCGAAACCATTCAAAATTTACTTCTTCAAAACCTTTGAAAACTTCTTCGGTCGAAACCATTTAGATTATGCCTTCAAGTAGAGAAAAATCATCTGAAACCCATTAAAGTCGAAAGAATTCCTTTTGAAAGATAAAAGAAGCAATGATGTCGAAACCATACTTTCAAAAGCATTGGAGAAGTGGCCAAGTGTAAAAACAAAGTATACCTTTCGAAACCATTGACCTCGTTATGTAAGAAAAGCGATAGCTAAAGGGTTTTAACCTAGTCGAAAGCCTATATTTAAAAAAAAAGGTGAAACCTCCTTAAAACTATTTCTTTATACCAATCGACCCAATCGGAAGCCAATTAATTTGAAAGCAAAACAGGCGCATTTTCAATTTAAAACAAAGGCATGCTTCAACCCAATCGAAACCATATGTATCGACCCCATACCTTCTGTCTACATCCAATTCACTACACACCAAGTATATTGATACCATGCGCATTGGTTTCGAAAGCAATGATGGCGAAACGTCTTGGTCGAAACCCCTAGTGCCAAAAGTGGCGAAATGGGATAAAAACAAGTAAATTTTATCTTTAAATTAAAAGAGAAATACTTTTTAACTAACCTGCTATGTTTGTCAAAATCTTATCGATTGCTAATTTTTCTTTTCTTAAAGCACTGCCATAATTTCAGAAATAACAATTTAGTTCATTTTATAAAATATCCCTTCTCGTTTTATAAGTACATAAAACATTTAAGTCTCATATAATTTAATATATTCATTAAAACATTTTGGAAAATTCTATAAAAATTACAAAAAAATCATTATCAATATGTTCTCTAACATATATAAATTTCAGACCCAAATAAACAATTATTTAGCCGTAATAATTTATAAAACAAATAGTAGAAAAATTATATAAAATCCAAAATAATCAAGAAACTTACGAAAATTGAAACCATCTCTAAAATATCATTTCTGATATAAATCTAAAATCACAAGGCATTTGGATGTCATTTAATAGGGTTTTCTTGTCAAAACATATAACAAAATCTATATGAACAAGTATAAATCATCAATAAGCATATATACACATTTAATCATTTAAAAACATGGCACAAACTTGCAAAACACTTTGGATTTAAATTAAAACCGAAAATATTTGAGAGAATGAGATGTAGTCATTATTCACCTTAGCTTGAAATTAAGGAGTTGAGATTTGATTAGCTTTTGATTTGATTAATCTTCCTCCTTAGCTTTTTCTTCCTTTAGTCCTCTAAAATGGTGGCCAGCCTCTATGTTTTTGATTTGCAAATGAGAATGAATGAGGGAATACATGGATAAAGGGTTTAAGGTTTAGGGTATAAGGATTTTCCTTGTTCCCATTTTCCCCGCCTATTTCCTAACCCTTTATCTATTTTATTCATGTTATCTCATTTTGATGTACTCATTAACATGGCATAACTACCCTATTAATCAAAAATCTCAATCCATTAATCACCTTACATTATTTTATTTTATTTAGCTAATTAAATATCCTAAATAATGTTACTAAAAATATAGGGTGTTATAATATCCCTCGATCTCAAATAATCAAAATATCACCATCAATTTAATGATAGACCCCCTATCTATAAAATCATATACAAATAAAGATAAGGATAACTATATTTTGGACATCTATGCCAGGTATAATCACATCTCCCTATATAGAAATAGCACAAAATAATAAATGGTGATGGGAATTGACTGTATGACAGACACCAGGTCCCAAATATAGTCATATCTCAACATGTGGGTCACCATCCATGTCTATACTTAGGTGAGTTTTATCAATAGTATATTCCAATCTATCACTCTACTAGAAACTGAAAGGAGACTGATGGCCGTCTGCCTGCTCCAGGAGTACACAGGTTATCCATCTAGATCCATTCCTATAGTATTTAGTTACTTCCATTGTAATCATGATAATATCCACTAGTATGTTCATCAATGCGAGGACTCGGTCACAACCCAGCTCCGACCCCTGTGGTAACAGACTGTTGGCTTAGGTGACGCAAGGGACAATGGGTTAACCACCCTATTGTAAAAACTATATTATCTCACGGACCTAAGGCGCGACCCCATAATCAGGCCACAAGGATGGTTGCTAGCCATCTGGTTCTCTTTAATACTAATAATCAGGAGTACATCATGATAAGCAAACACATAGTATCTACATATATAAATAACCATTAGCTCAAACCCATAAGCATCACCTTACATAAGTATTATCCTAATATCACTATTCCCGTCACATGAGTGACATCTACCTGCAATGAATAACCGAGTAAAAATCACAATAGCGTCCCATAGCACCGTGTGATACTCAGTCATTTATTCACTGCTCATAAACTAAACTCAATCTCCACAATATTATTCTACATAACTAATCCAAAAAATCACTAGAGAAATATTATCGAAATGCCCATACCAAAAGGCATTATAACTCCGCTTATTCAGATTCTCCGTCATGTAGAAATAAAACATTCTATAACATTTATATTCAATCTAGAGAAGAGATAAGAATAATATAATAAATCTTCTCAAAATAGGCAATAAAATATATACTAAATTTACAACATAATCTATATACTTAATTTTCAAGTAAAAGTTAAATAATTCAAATATAATATAAAACCTACATTTATGTACATACGTTCCAAAACCACTTAACAATTCAAAATATGATTTATTGAGTTGTTTCCTTTATTTACCATACTTTATATACTATATTAAAAATAAATTCTTAAACTTCAATATAATTTCTTTTATTTCCAAATCATAAAGTATAACCCACAAAAGCTTTACTTTACATACCAAATCATTAATAGCACATAATAAAATTACTTACAATCATTTTAGAACCATTCATGAAGTACTAGAATTAAATAGACTATTTAAATAAATTTTCTAATATTAAATGAATATCTTCTACAATCAAATATATCAAAAATACTTATATACTTTATAGTAAACTTACTAATTATAAAATATATTTTAAAATACTTAGAACATTAATTAGAAAATACTTCTTAGTTTTAGCAATTACATAAAACTTTTAAATGATTATTTAAACCCAAAAAATAATTTTCTTTCAATATATTAATTTTTTAAATATATATAAATACTAAATTGCAATAAAAACTTTTCTTCGTAAAATTATATATATTTACATTATACAAACTTTCATTTTTATTTTCAACAAAAAATGTAATATATTTATTATATATATAGACACACATACATACAAACAGGCTAGTGCACTTGAATCTCCATAGCAAAATCATGTTTAAAGTCCAAAAAATATCAATACTTGAGATATCATCAAGTATAGTTAGGTTAGCACATAGTTATGCTCAAGTATATCCCTTAATCTCATACAATCAAAATATCATTATCAACATGATTGGTATGCCGCCTATCTTTACAGTTATATAAAAATAAAGATAGCAGATCAACTATACTCTGGCTAGCTATCCTAGGTATAATCACATCTCCCCCTATAAAAATAACACATAATAATAAATGGCTGCGAAAATTGACTGTACGACAGACACCGTGTCCCAAGTAGAGTCATATCTCAACATGTGGGTCACCTATCCATATCTATATTTAGGTGAGGTGTATCAATATTATATGTTTTTTTTCCCAAAATGAAGTTTTTTATAAATAATCACCAAAAGCTGTCAACAAGCCTGACAGGTAACCAACAGAAGGATAGTAGTCAAAACGCGGCGAATCAAGCCGTTACAAAACAAAAACTAATACATTACATAGCTGCCGAAGGCTCCCTCCAGAGAAAGAAACAAACAAACAGGACGAAATCCACTAAAGACAGACGATAAAGAGAACGGCGAAAACGAGAACCGGAATATCCACCGCCCAAATCCAAGCATAAGATAAGGAATAACAGTCCCCATACCAAACCTATATAACCAAAGCCTGCAACCAAAAGCCACTAAATGAGAGGAAAAAAGGGGGGAGACTAACGGAGACGAGAAAGCCAGAACCACCTGGCTCAGGGTCGGACATCATCCAATTCCCGCCCTAGTGGAAGACTGAAAACAGAAAATAGATAGCAGGGCCACTAGGGGACCCGAACGGGAGCTAATCGATCCCTTGAAAGGTCTACCACGAAAAGCTAAAAAAACATCATTTCTGACCCGACGAATAACGGAAGTGGGATCCATGGGAATTCCCTCAAAAATTGCCTTATTCCGCGCACACCTGAGGTGCCAGCAGATCAGACAAGGAATCAAGCGGAAGACAACAGATCGTAGAGATTTACCAGAGGATCCGTTCCACCAGGTCAACTGTAAATCCTCCGGCGAGTTGTTGCTACCTCGGATCCCAATCAGATTTCCAAATAATTCCAGCAGGATCTGGCTGTGAAACCAGAGAAAAGTAAATGATCCAAAGATTCCGAATTCCCGGTGCCGCTACATCTACAACGGGATACAAAAGGAACTCCAATCCGCTGAAGGTTCTCATCTACTGGAAATCCCTTATGAAGAGTTCGCCACATGAACAGAGACACTTTAGGTGGGATTTTCGTGTCCCAAATGAAAGTGAAAAGAGGGAGAACGGGGGATGAAAGACGAGCCGAACTCCAAGCTTTCAAGACGGAAAACGACCCACCATCCCAACCGGATTGGCCGCTATGAGAGTCAGAGAAAGGTTTGACCGATTGCATGTGCTTCCAAGTCTCACTAGCGAAGGATGGAGATACGGAAAAGCCCGCAGAGACCAGACTTACTTGGCACGGAGGAACTTCGCCCAAAGGGAATCGTTAGTCCCAAACCTGTACCACAATTTGCAAGCAAAAGCCGAATAAATATCCTTAGGATTTCGCAATTCAAGCCCGCCCTCGATCTTGGGACGACACACCACGTCCCATGAAACCCAGTGATGACGGTGGTTGTCAACCTTCGACCCCCAGAAGAAGGAAGAAGCCAAAGATTGGAAAGATCGAAAGAAAGAGGCGGTAGGAGACATCGCTGCGAAGACATGAGTACCCAGCGAGCCTAACACCGACTTGATTAGAACCAATCTTCCTGCCTGAGAAAGAATCGAAGCATTCCAACGAATAATCTTTCCCCTAACTTTGTCCGTCAGAGGATCGAATAGGGCGTTTAGTTTCCTGCCTCTGTAGAGAACAATACCCAAGTATGGAAGAGGTATGGAAGCCGCCCTGAAGCATGTAAACGAATAGACCCAGGAAACCCTGAAATAATCCATATCCTTCGCATGAACGAAGCAACTCTTCGAAGAGTTAACGAGCTGGCCCGAGCATCGCTCGTACTGATGGATAAATCGAATCAACCGACGAATAGACGTCCGGTTACCGTTGGAGAAAATGACAATGTCGTCCGCAAAGGATAAGGAGGAAACGATCGGGCACCTTCTCGGAAGGCCAAATCGGTGAACCTGACCGAAAATCGTTAAGGTGTGGATCCCTCGAATGAAAGCCTCAGCCGCAATCACGAAAAGAGAAGGTAATAAATGATCACCCTGACGTAGACCCCTTCCAGCCTTGAAGAAACCATTGGCTGATCCATTAATGAAAACGGAAAACCAACAGTTAGATATTAGCCTCCAAACCAAATCGATAAGAGTTTCTGGAAACCCAAAGGCACGCAGAACTCTAATGATGAAAAACCATGACATACGATCATAAGCCTTCTCCATATCGAGTTTGAAAACAACATTAGATCCTCAAACCTTCCGGTCAATCTGGGAAATCAGTTCCTGGGCTAACAGAACGTTATCAGTGATCAGACGACCTTTAACAAAGCCAGCCTGAGAGGAGGAGATGATACGATCCAAGAACGGAGCCAAACGATTGGCCAACACCTTAGAAATAACTTTGTTGGAGATTTGCTGGATAGCCAAGCAAAAATCCGGCTGAATGATAGGCCGCACACTCCGATAAAAAGATCCGTTGAAACCATCTGGTCCACTAGCATTGTCCTTGCTAAGAGCAAAGACGCATGCACGGATTTCCTCCGGAGAAGGCGGAACTGCCAAATCGTCGCTCCCCTCTGAAGGTACCAATCTGGGGATGAAGGAGAGGATATCCATATCCTGATCCACCACAGAAGGTGAACCCAGAAATGATTGGAAATGGGACAAAATGATCTCCTTGACTTCCGCCAGGGATGAAGCCATAGAAAGATCCGGTCTCAAAATTTCACGAATGGAAAGAAGGTTGACTTTCTTGCGAATGGTAGAATGGAAGTATTTGGAGTTCGAATCCCCTTCAACCACCAATTTTACCCTCGCCTTTTGGCGAAGATAGGAGTTTTCGATACGAAGCTACAAAGAGAAAACCAATTGAGCCGAGGCCCAAATCTCCCTGTTTTCGGCCGTTGGGTTCTCGTCGAACGAAGATTCGGCAAGAATAAGGGATTCCTCTGCCGCCCGAACACGGTCGAAAATGTTTCTAAAAACAAGGGAATTCCAGTTCTTAAGGCTAGCCTTAAGACGTCTCAGCTTTTGATAGAAAGCTCCCATGGGAGTAGCTGAGATAAGAGAAGACCACGAGTCCTCCACTACCTGAAGAAAGGAGTGGTGAGAGCACCACATACTGAGGAAGCGAAAGATGAAGGCCCCGAGAGAGATCGCGGAAAGCATCGCAAAACCAACGGGGCATGATCTAAACAGGCTCGATGAAGATGAGAGGTTGAGAAAGAAAAAGGGAGATTAAGCCAATCAGGAGAACCAAAAATTCTGTCCAACCGAGATAGGATCCGGTTCGGTCCCTCCTGGTTGTTAGACCAGGTAAAAGCCGAGCCCACAAAAGGGATTTCATATAAGCCGGAGCTCACAATGAACGAATTGAAATCAGAAACCGAGGAGCGATTGATGGCCGCCCCCCCCCCCCCCCAAGTTTCTCAGCCTGACTAGCGACAACATTAAAATCTCCACCCACGACAGAGCAAGAAAAACCCACCTCTGCTAGATGAAGAATATCGTCCCATAGGGATAATCTCTCCATCCTATCGCACTTGGCGTACACCGCCGAGAAAAGAAAAGGATGAGGAAAAAGGAAAGTAGAACACACCACAGACATAAGCTGGTCCGAGTCAAAAACAGGGCGAACAACACAACCTTTGGACCAAAGAATCCAAACCTTACCTGAAACATTGGACACAGCACCGCCAAACCCAAGCGACAGGACAACCCTGGTAATCTCTCCAGACCCCACAAAAGGTTCTAACAGAGCCACCAAGCAAACAGAATGTTTCCGGACAATGCGCTTCAACCTAGCGCAAGAAGCCTCATTGCCAATTCCACGAATGTTCCAGAAAAGAAAGTTCGACATGATAGCCGGAAAACAGAGGAGAAGAAGACAAGTAAGTGAAGGCAGATCAAACCCAACTCAAATAAGATACAACGATGAAAAAGCAGACCGATCTGTCTGCTCAGTCGCCGCTATAGAGCGAGTACGGATAGTGCGAGGTGTGACGTGGGGACCTCTCGTTCTGCGACGAGAGGGTCTATGAACACGGGAAGCCGAGATCCGGGGGATGGACTCGCCAGAGTCCTGAGACGACTCTAACGAACCCGTCATCCTAGAAGAAGATCTGGATGGAGATGAGTTCTTAGTTAGGCGAGTAAGGCGATCATTAATGATCGCAATCTCCGCTTCGCTAAGCATCGGAATGGTAATCGATAAGGAACAAAAGGACGAAGGAAGGGAGCAAAGAGAAGAACAACAACCAGACGATGAGACAGACGACACCCCGACAGTCGGGAAGAGTCGAAAATATGTAGGGCTGCTGATAATACGCAACCCACGGTGCTGTAGGAACCTAACCCAAGCCGGACTGTCACTGATGAGACAGCCCCGCACGACAGGTGTGGTTCGCATGACGGTCCTGATAGAGAGATCAACCGAGCGTATCGAAGAAAGCTGGCAAAGTTCCCGGCTGTCTGCATAGTGATCCGAATCAGTGACAACTATGCGACCAGACCAAGAATATCGCCCGAGCCACTCAATCCTGGCTAACTGAATTCTCCGTAATGACCACAGAAGACCAGCCAACGAATGAAGACACAAGAGAGCCATATACGACATAGAATCGACCTCACAATGACTCAAAATCAAATACTAACTAAATGACCCGCACTGACCGCTCCATACGAAGCGCTCAATGCCTACAGGACCTGTCATGTCACCAGTCCAGGACTTAGCAACAATGCCAGGGAGCACACACCTATGCGTGTCATGGCTCATAAGCAACATAGAAACACCATCAGCCCAAAAACAAACAGTAACTACTAAACCTTCAACATGAAACAAATAAGGAATCAATGGCGAATAACTCACCTGCCAGCTCAACCCACAACTTACCTGAGGAGCCCTCTCTAGACTCTGATCGAAATAACCAACCACCATGTGCTCACTAGCCGAGACGGCTGTCAAACATGGGGGAGCAACCTCAAGAGACGACCAAGCCCCACTCTGATAGTCGATATGCCGACCAGACGCTGAGAATTCCCAAAAATTGACACCCAAAACAGCGTTGTCTATGGCCAAAGCACACGGCCCACAGAGATCAGAAGAGTGCTGAAACAAAGGCAAGGAATCAGCGAGCATAGGGCTACATAGGGTGATGAAATCCCCATCAGCCTTTACACCATCCATGAACCCAGCAACGCATACCAATGAAATCGCCGACACCGGCTCTAAGCCGACAGAACACTGCAGAGACGAAGACAATGAATCAACGTGCTCAGGTCGATTTGGGGCGATGAACTCCCCATCTACCTTCACACAATCCAATAACCCAAAATCGCATACCACCGATCCCACCGTCACCCGCTCCTCCCCACAAGGCATCATGTCACACACCGCAGAAAATCTCAACAATGGCTCGAATTGGGCGATGAAATCCCGCCTCGAACCATTCCTTGATAAGCCAAGACTAGGCGGAGGCAACATATATTCTTCAACCAGAGAAAATCGGCCATAGGGAGGAGGCCGCGACATTAAACCGATATTAAATACTGGCGAAATTTCCAAAAAGCAATTCTTAATCAACAAGAATCTCGAACGACATAAAGCCCCAAATTGATGTAGTGAATAAACCCTAATTTCCACCGAATAATCACCAGAAAAAGTAACCGATAAAGGAGCAGCCACCTCCGCCAATAAGGCAGAGGCGATATCGGCAAACGGTGGACATTCGCGTAAGAAATTTCCAAAGAGGACGAACTCGTCAACGTACGAGAACGACATCAAAGCAACCAAGTTACAACAGATCTGACGAAGCCAAAGGGCAACAAGAAGGAGAGCAGATGGAGAAAGAGAATTGCAAGAGATAAAGGAGCAATTTCAATAGCGAGGAAGATCGCTCAGAAAAGGGACGCCATTTTTTTTACCGTTGGTAGTTTTGATAACGTTATTTTGTGTCTAAATTCAATCATCACTCTGCTAGAATAAAAAAAAAGATGGATAGCCATCTGCCTCCTCCAGGAGAATATAGGTTACTCACTCGAATCCGCTCGTACAATTTTCCTTTACCCCCATGATAATCGTGACAGTATCTACCAATGTGCGTGTATATGTGAGGACTCAGTCACGACCCGACTTCAGCCCTTATAGTAACAGATCGTTGGCCTAGGTGACACAAGAGACTATGGTTTAACCACCCTATTGTAAAAACTATAGTGTGTCATGAATCTAGATGCGGCCCCATGATCAAGCTTCTAGGATGGGTGCTAGCCATTTGGTTCTCTCCAACACTAAAAATCATGAGTACATCATGATACACAAACATATAGTATGTACATATATAAGTATCTAACTAGCTCAAATTCATGAGCTTGCTCATTACCATGAGCATCACCTCATGTAAGTATTATCCTAATATTATTATTCTCATCACATGAGTGACATCTGCTTACAATGAATAACCGAATAAATATCACGGCGGCATCCCATACTACCGTGTGATACTCAAACATATATTCACCACTCATAAACTACACTTAATCTCATTAATATTATTTTGTATAACTTGTCTAACCGAAGAAATGTTACTAAACCAGATGGTATTATAACTTTCTTTATTCAATTTCGCGATCATATAGAAATAAAATATTCCATAACATTTTACTTCAATGTAAAGAAGAGTTAAGAGTAATATAATACGTCTCTCAAAATAGAAAATAAAATATATACTAAATTTACCACACAATTTATATACTTAATGTTCGAATAAATTTAAATAATTCTAATATAATATGAAACCTACATTTATGTATATAAATTCCAAAACCTTGTAATAATTCAAAACAAGATTTCTAAAGTTCTTTCTTTTATTGATCATACTTATATACTATATTAAAATAAATTCATAAATTTCAATATAATTACTTTTATTTCCAAATCATAAATATAACCCACAAAAGCTTTACTTTATATACAAAATCATTAATAACACATAATAATTCTTTTAATATCACTTTAGAATCATCCCACGAAGTACTAGAATTAAAAAGTGCAAGTTAAATAGATTTTCAAATATTAGATAAATATCTTCTTCAATCAAATATTTAAAACATACTTTTATAATTCTTAATCGGACTTATTAGTTATAAAATATACTTTAAAATAATTAGATCGTTAGTTATAAAATGCTACTTAATTTTAAAAATTATATAAAAAATTTAAATGATTATTTGAACCTAAAAATGGATTTTCTTTCAACAAATTAATAAGTTTAATATATAAATATAATTTTAACAAAAACTTTTCTTTATAAAATTACATATGTTTACATAGTACAAATTCTCAGTCTTATTTTCAATGAAAATATATTTTAGTTAATATATATATATACATACATATATATATATATATATATATATATAAACATAGAGAGGTCAATGCACTGTGTGCACTATCGATCGACAAGTACCGGTCGACCGGTCAGTGATGGACCAGTGCGTGTCATCGGTGTCCCCTAATTTGATTTTCTGATTGGATTGTGGCTTCTACTATTCCATCCCTTTGTTATACCCTTCTTTAATTCGATGTATATAACAATATTCATCCATGCATCAATCTAAACAAACAAACATGTATACATACATACATATATATATGTATGTATATATAATTTAAACATAGATTTGTGAGTAAAACTACTCACCTATAACATTTTCTTGCTTCTTCTTCGTCTTTTCCTTCGTTGTAAATTTTTCACCTCAAAGATAGATAATCAAAACTTGTACTTCAACTTAATATTTGATGTAGGATATTGTTAGGAAGCTTATATTTGAATCTGGAAATTTATGGAATTTTATTGATTTTATTTTGATTTTTGGAGGAGGAGGTGAAGGGTTTCGGTTATTTGAATTTAACGAGGAGGAGAAGCATCATGTGCTTCTGAAACCAACATGAACTAATATTCTAAAGGAAATGAATAATCTAGACTTTGAAGAGTCTAGATCTCATGAAACAAAAATCAGGCTTTGGGTTAAACAAACTTCGCTTGATTTGTTACCAACTCCACTTACTATTCTTTTTTCATGAAGCCTATTAACATTCTATTCTAACACATTTAATTGTTAAATGAACACATTATATTTTATTAGCACCCATATATATATAATTTTATAAAATTATTTTCTATAATTTTGTTTATTTAATTTAATTATTTTTTAGTTATGTTTCTAACCCAGTTATTGAATAAATTCCAAAATAATTGCTTCCATAATTCTTTAAATAATTCTTCCTAAAACAATTTTAATTAATTAAACCACCATTGATAATTTTTAGTCAATTACTTCTCAACAACGGGTTATTATAGCAGGCGTCTAGCGCTTTCATATACTATATATTGAAGCTATTATAATTATTTCATTGTGCAGTACTGTTAGAGATAATTATTGCTTTGAAGTTTATTTGCTTTGATGTATAAACTCTATTCCACTTGTTTGTGTAATTGTGATGGATTAGATGCACTCTGATTGGTTTTGATTCATCTAATTATATTACTATCCCATATGTTTTATATCTATATTGATTATTATATTTTATCACATACGATATCATATATTCGACGGTTTCTAGTTTATAGTTCAATTAATTTCCCTTGACTGTCACTCAACATCGACCGGATATCGGAGTAGCGTACTACTTTCTCTACTTGGGTATCAGAGGTGTAGGGTGGTTGTCATAGAAATCCATGCCAAAACATAGATATACTTTAAAGCCGCTTAGAGTTGAATTTTATTCTCCTGTTTGGCAGCCACAGCCATGGCTAATGATGCTAACGTTGGGCTAATGCTGATTCTTTTGAGAGGCTTCTTGGTAAAATTTGCTTTAGCGAGCTTTTTCTTAGTTAGAGAAGTGAGGATATCATTAGGGTTACTGAGACTAGCATGATGAGTAGAGGGACGGAGGTTAATGAAGCAGGTGGTACATCGAAGTTTGGTGTTCATGGCTTTTCCTTTATCGATTGAGAATGTTTGGAGTTGAGAAAGGCAGCTGTAGAAAAACAAGGTAATTGCTATAGATAAGGCAACTAAATAAACAACTAAACCCCAAACCAAATATATATATATTCTTGAATCCATTCTAAAACAGTGATCGGTACACAAGCAGAAGAAAGAACCAATTAAAAAGGGTAGAAGTGATGTAATGGCCCGTTTTCTCATACCCTTTGAATCGATAATAAACCATACTTGTCTAACTCATATTGCACGAAAAGACGGATCATTAAGGGTAATAAATAAAAATAGACAGAACAGAATCTCATACGAATGGAATAATATATAATATTGAACAAATATCTTTACGGTGGAAAACCTTTAAAATACACATATTAGAGTCTGACATAAATTCAGCTTAGACAGTTATAAACATCTATCCTTACAATTGCTGACAAATATCAAACACAGACAAACAGATAGCAGCGGGTAATAGAATATGCCATACGTAGATGAATATCTCCAACTCTCCTCTGGAAACTTCAACCGTCTTCAACTAAACTTGAAACTACTCGGATCTAACACGAGTATTGAAAATACCCGAATCACGCTTGATAAACCAGCGTGAGAAAACTCACTAATAAATGACATTGTCATAATCAGTCTTTCAATTAATCCTTTGAAAAGAATGAGTATCTCATAAGATCACACCCGCATATAAATACGAACGAGTTTTTACCTTATGATAACTAAAGCACTTTTTTATCAAAACATTTGATATTATTTCTAAGGATATTTCTTGAAAACATTCACAAAAAAACTTATTAATCTTAACCGAGATTGTATCATTGATTAAATTCTAGCATAATAGGTTTATAATCAACTCCGTAGGTTCTTATTGGAGAATGGATTTCCATAAAAATGACTAGGTGAAAGGACTACCTTCCGGCGGTACATCTCTAGAGAAATGTACCGAGAACTATCACAAAGGATCCTCTACCAACACAAGACCAGCATATCTCTGTAACTAGATAGTACCGAATATATCATCCCCCGGTCTTTACCCACCTTTAACCGAGCGCGCTTTAGCATGCAGACCACATTAATTTACATCTTGAACGTCATAGCGGGAAGAAATATATCTAGAAGGGAATGATCATACCCTAATTGGGAATGATCCACTTATCCTTGCTGCATCTAACCCTTTTTCGGTCATTTCTGGTTGGTGAGGCTTGAGGCAACGATTACCTTTTCACATAGCACATCTTCTTTCACTTTGAATGCCACATTCTCATTTCACATTCACATGACTAATTTCTACAAATGTATAACTTCCTGAGTTCGTATGTCTTAGGAAAAGGGTGTCAAGCTAAGAGAAGGTGTCTTCTCTGCCATCGACTGATATGCTTTTATAGAGACCACTCATTGTGATTTAGAATGATAGGTCAGACAGTCATCCATACAAGTTCGTTCTGGGACTAAATAAAACCGAAGGCACTTTCCTCGTCCATTACTAGGCGAGAAACCCTTGTGGTATTGAGGTTTTTCAAAAAAGACCACGGCCACAATATAGTAAATCAGAAGTTTATTCTCAATTAATCAAAAAGTTGTCCTTCGTTATTATTTGTTTCAATATCTTCGTCTTCAAACATATTCATTTTTCAAACATGCAAATTGGTTCGAAGTGGTTTTCAGATAGGAATCACTCAAATCTGACCCTGGTTCCTTCCAAGCCAATCATCACTTTAAAAGATGTTAAGTTCATATGTGGATATCAATCATAAATCAATTACTTCATCTTTTATTTAAATCAAATATATTTCTTAGATATATTCTCTTCAATTTATTCCATTTTCTTTTCTAGAGTATATGGATCATTAAGCCTCATTCATTAAATCATTTAGTTTATTTAAACCTTTCTTAAATCCTGAAATAATTCCAAATCATTTTCTCTTTTACTTAGGAAAACCTTTCCAAATCATTCATTAAATCTAAATCAAAGATTTCTTTCATTCAAGTTATAAATTTTAACTTAGAGAAAATATTCCCAAATCGTTTATTAAATCTTAATCAAAGATTTTCTTCTTACATCAAATCATATTCTTACCAATCAAAGATTTTTATAACAGAGCACTACTACCACTTTAGATATGGTAAATTTCACCTCCAGGGACTAATGACAAGTAATCCTACATCATAAATATCTTTGTCTTCAATGATCTTTGTTTTCATTAAGTTTTATTTTGAAAATTAGTTTGAAGGGGTTTTCGAATAGGAACCGCCCAAATCTGATCTCGGTTCTTTGGATAGGAATCACCCAAATCTGATCCCGGTTCTTTCGTACCAATCATCGAATAAAAGATGTTAAGTTGTTAAATAAAATTCAAAGAATTTATTCTTTTTTTATCTTGAAAAAACTTAAATACGATCTTTTAGAACATCCGGGCTTTTCTTTCGATCTATTCCACCCATCGTCTAAAAAGAGAAAACATAAGCCAGGTAAGTTTAGAGCACTGGTTGTTTCATTCCTAACCTTAGTTAGACACTTCAAATCTCATAGGCGGGACAAATATACAAGACATTTCCGCATACTCAGTTTGTTAATACATTCAACATTTTTTACATTTTGTTTAAGTGGTATAAACAATTCCTCTTAACCATTTATGCAAACGCTTATTAAAATTTCAAATCATCTTTAAAGTACTTAATTATTCTTTTAAAATTATTCACAAAATATATAGGAAAGAATTTTTTAGTTTAAAACTATATTCAAAAGGTTATAGAATTCGCAGCACAAAAGTGCTACGGAAAGTCCTATATAAGCTTATTTGATTTAAACAACTTTTAATATTTGAAAATCCATATTTTCCATTCCAAATCTCTTTTAAATTGTTTTAATATATTTGTCAAATTTATTTCATACTTTTTATCATTTAAAAGTATTATTTATAAAGAAATCCACTTTTGGATTCTGAACTGCAAAACCACGATATTTTTAGAAAATTGTTTCGGACATGTTTCAAATATACAAGATGAAATCCTGATTTTATTTCTTTATTTCTTTAAACATATTTAAATGTTCATAAAATATTTCTAACTCATTTTAAAACTATTTTCAAAAGGTTTAAGCATTCCATATACACCATTTCATTTTCTAAAGGAAAGTGATTTCCTTTGTGCTTATCAACGTGTATTAACGTGACTTGGTAAAACAATTTGACAATCATATCAAACAATCAATACTTGATGATCAAAGCATATATAAGCATCGATAGCAATCATAACATATCATAAAAAATGTGTATATACAAATATAGATATTAAATAGAGTTTCTCACCATAAACCAAAGCGATTAACTTCCTACCAACATTCAAACTAATCTATGCTTCACTAAATACTTTCTACTCCACTTAAACATTAGTTAACAACTTTCCCTTTCTTAAAAGTGCTCGGCCAATGCTTGAGATGGAGGTGGGCCAAAAGTATAGAAAAGAAGTGGTAGAGCTTTGACCTTGAATTATCAAAATTAGATCCAAAAAATAGGTCATCTTCTCTCTTGTTTTTGACTCTCTTACTCTCAAAATTTGAAAAACTTGTTAACTGAAAAATTAGTGAAAATTATTCTCTCTTGAATTTAAAAAAAGGAATCACTTGATTTTAACTAGTTTTGAGGAAGACATGGTCACAAGAAAAAGAGCTATTCTCGGATTCACAAATATAAAGCCTGAAAATGTACTTCAAATAATTTGTTTCAAGTATAGCAAACCTCAAAACTGAAAAATTGATCAACATAAAATTTGTAGCTACTGAATTTATTATGGTTTTATAAAAATAATTTCTTAATTTGGATCATTTATGATCAAGTTATGATTAAAACAAAATGGCATATTCTCTGGCTTAAAACTGGGCCAGAGCATGCACTGGAAAGAAGTGGATTTTTGACATGTTTAATTTTAGAATAAGACAAAGTGGTCAATATGAAAGTTGTAGCCACTGAAAAATAAATGATTTGAAAAAAATAATTTTATATTTTGGTTCGGTTTGAAGAAGTTATGGTCGAGAGAAGAAGAGGTAAAATATGGAGAAAAAAGTGTTTGATTTGAAGAGGATGAACATTGATTTCTTTTGAATATTTTGAACACATTTGAAATTATTTCTTTCTAATTTTTTCCTATAGCTTGAAAGCCATTAAAGAGAAAAGGAATAAGATAAAGAAACTTGAGAAAAGAAGAAGGACAAACGTGAACGAAAGTGAAGAAGGAGGTGAGTATTTATAGAAAAATAAAGAAGTGATAATTTACCAAAATAACCTCTTACCAAACTACCAAACTAACCTTTCAAAAATCTAAAGCAACATCCACTTTTTCAATACGTAACATCATCCTTTCACTCCTTACTTTATGTCTTAGTGACTTAAAGATTAAGTACAGAAAAGTAATTATTTTGTTGGATTTTGATTTGATGTGATTTGATGTTTACTTTTCTTACTTTTGTTAATTCTTACTTACTTTTACCAATGACATCTAGAAGTTTTCTAATCCTATTTATTAAAAGTAAACATGTTCAGTTATTAAAATATGTAATATATATGTTAAAACATGTTAACGGTGTGATAACGTGTAACAACTTATTTTGAACAAAACGTTGATTTTCGACAAAATGTTTTCCGGTCACATTTTGACCTTTTTGTTAAACTATTTATTCATGTAAACCAAACTTCAAAATAAATTTTTTATTATCTTTAAATAATTAAAGCAAGCATATTTGACTTATAAAACAATATAAAACAATATGCAAATCTTCTTATAAAAATATTTCAACGGTCTTATTAATGGCTTCTCTTCACTGAGCGATTTTCTCTTACTCGTTAACCCCTGCTCCTTTTCTCTTACTTTGCACTAACATATTGCGCTCTCTTTACTGTCGTTCCTTGGCTTCGACAGATCTGTGGTTTCTTGGGTGACTTGATGTCTTTCTCGGGTGTTGCCGAGTTCGCTCTCTCAAGCAAGTTCTTGTGCGATTGCCCTCCATTTGTCGCTATTGCCTCGGCTTTATTGGCGGAGGTGGCTGCTCCTATTTCGATTACTTATTCTAGTGATAGATCAGTGGACATTAGGGTTTTCTCTTTGAGTCAATTTGGGGCTTTGTCTCGATCTCGATTCTTGTTGGTTGACAATTGCTTTATGGAGATTTCGTCGTTATTCACCGATGATTTAGTGTCGCGCCCTCCTCCTTACTGGCGTGGGTCTTTGGATGTTGACTTGTTGTTGTCGGCTGCTTGTTCTGGCGATTCTGGGTATGGCCAGAGTCGGGATTTCATCGCCCGGTTTGAGCCCTCTCTGAATTTCTCGACGGCTTGCGCCTTTATGCCTTGTGGGGAGGAGGGGGTGACGGTGGGTTCGGTGGATTGCTTTTTTGGGTGTGTGGCTAGAGAGCAGATCGATGGGGGTTTAATCGCCTCATCAAACTCTGCTCTACCTGCTTCCTTGCCTCCGTCTCAGTTAGTATCAGATGGTTTTGTGTCACCTTCTGATGGTTGTGTGGTTAGCGTTGGGGGGCTCTTGGTTGCCACCATGGTTGATGGGGATTTCACCGCCCCATGTAGCCAAGAGATCGGTGATTTCTTGCCTCGGTTGCAGCTTGCTGTAATCCCCTCTGGGCCTGAGCTCGGTGATGTCTTGACCGACGTCTCCGTTGTCTCGTACCAGGCATTCCCAGTGTTTGATGGGTTTTGCGTTTCTTTTGGTGAGGTTGTGCTGGATGGTTGGCTTGTGGGTTCTCGGTGGGATGTTGGTGGTCACTCAGTCAGTTGTTTGGCGAGGGGGATCTTGGTGGTTGATTCTATCGGTCTTATCCTTGAGAGAGCTCCCCAGGTATGTTGTGGGTGGGGATGTCAGGTGAGTTCATCTTCTCTGTTTCCTACTTTTGTCATTGTTGGCGAAGTTGTTGTTGTTGCTTGTTCTTGGATTGCTGTTGTTTCTTTATTGCCTATGAGCCATGACACACTTTGGTGTGTGCTCCCTGGCATGGTTGCTCTGTCCGGGACGGGTGACATGACAGGTCATGTAGGCAGTGAGCGCTTCGTGTGGAGCGGTCAGTGCAGGTCTTATTATTGGTTTTTGATTTACTGCCATTGCGAGGCCGATTCTGTGTCGTATATGGCTATCTTGGGTCTTCATTCGCTGGTTGGTCTTCTGCGGTCTTTACGGAGAACTCACTCATCTAGGATCGAGAGGCCCGGGCGATATTCTTGGTCTTTTCGCATAGTGGTCTCAGATTTGGATCACTATGCGGAAAGCCGGGAACTTTGACGGCTTTCCTCGACTCCCTCTGTTGATCTCTCTATTACGACCATCGTGCGAATCACACCTGTAGCGCGGGGCTGTCTCATCAGTGACAGTCCGGCTTGGGTTAGGTTCCTACAGCACCGTGGGTTGCGTATTATATGCAGCCTTACATACTTACGTTTTATTCCGTCTGTCGAGGTGTCTTCATCCTCATCGTCTGATTGCTGCTCTTCTCTATGCTCCTTGCCATCGTCCGCTTGTTCCTTATCCATTACCATCCCGATGCTTAGCGAAGCGGAGATTGCGATCATTAATGATCGCCTCTCTCGCCTAACTAAGAACTCGGCTCCATCCAGATCTTCTCTTAGGCTCTCGGGTTCGATGGAGCCGGCTCAGGCTTCTGCCGATCCCATCCCTAGGGCATCGACTTCCCGTGTGCAGAGACCTTATCGTCGCCGCACGAGAGATCCCCACTCCACTCCTCGTACTATCCGTACTCGCTCTATAGAGGCGACTGAGCGGACAGATCGTCTGCTTTTTCATCGTTGTATCTTATTTGAGCTGGGTCTGTTCTGTTCTCCCTGTCCTCTGTTTTCAGGCTTTCATGTCGAACTTTCTTTTCTGGAACGTTCGTGGTATTGGCAATGAAGCTTCTTGCGCTAGATTAAAGCGCATTGTCCGTAAACATTCTATTTGCTTGATTTCTCTGTTAGAACCTTTTGTAGGATCTGGAGAGATTTCCAGGGTTGTCCTGTCGCTTGGGTTTGGGGGTGCTGTATCCAATATTTCGGGTAAGATTTGGATTCTTTGGTCCAAATGCTGTGTTGTCCACCCTTTGTTTGACTCGGACCAGCTTATCTCTGTGGTTTGGTCTGCTTCTCCTTTTCCTCATCCATTTCTGTTTTCGGCGGTGTTCGCCAAGTGTGATAGGATGGAGAGATTATCCCTGTGGGATGATATTCTTCATCTAGCTGAGATGGGCTTTCCGTGCTCTGTTGTGGGTGGTGATTTCAATGTTGTCGCTAGTCAGGCTGAGAAACTGGGGGGGGGGGGGGGGGGCATTAACCGCTCTTCGGTTTCTGATTTCAATTCGTTCATTGTGAGCTCAGGATTCTCCGAAATTCCCTTTGTGGGATCGGCTTATACCTGGTCTAATAACCAGGAGGGTCCGAACCGGATCCTTTCTCGGTTGGACAGAATTTTTGAGTCACCTGAATGGCTCAATCTTCCTTTCTCTTTCTCTACAACGCATCTCCATCGAGCCTGCTCTGATCATGCCCCGTTGGTTTTGCGATGCATTCCTCGATCTATCTCGGGGCCATCTTCTTTCCGCTTCCTCAGTATGTGGTGTTCCCATCACTTCTTTCTTCAGGTTGTCAAGGAGTCATGGTCCGCTCCTATCTCAGCTTCTCCCATGGGGGATTTTTCCCAAAAGCTGAAACGTCTAAAGGCTAGACTTAAGTCCTGGGATTCCCTTGTTTTCAGGAACATTTTCGACCGTGTTAGAGCGGCTGAGGAGTCCCTTATTCTTGCCGAATCTTTGTTCGACGAGAACCCTTCGGCCGAAAACAGGGAGAATTGGGCATCGGCCCAATTGGCTTTCTCTTCGGAGCTTCGTATCGAACACTCTTATCTTCGTCAAAAGGCGAGGGTAAAATGGGTGGTCGATGGGGATTCGAACTCCAAATTTTTCCATTCATCCATTCGTAAGAAAGCCAACCTTCTTTCCATTCGAGAAATTTTAAGACCGGATCTTTCTTTGGCGTCCTCTCCGCCTGAAGTTAAGGAGATCATAGTATCTCATTTTCAATCTTTCATGGGTTTTCCCTCGGTGGCGGATCAGGATCTGGATATCCTCTCTTTCATTCCTAGATTGATCCCTTCTGAGGATGCGGACGGTTTGGTGGATCCGCCTACTCCAGAGGAAATCCGTGCTTGCGTTTTTGCTCTCAGCAAGGATAGTGCTTCCGGTCCGGATGGTTTCAACGGATCTTTCTATCGGCGTGTGTGGCCTATCATTCAATTGGATTTTTGTTTAGCTATCCAGCAATTCTTTGCCGGCAGTCTTCTCCCCATTAGTTGGTCTTCCACCAACTTGGTTTTAATTCCGAAGTGTGATAACCCTCGGTCATGCGCGGAATTTCGTCCCATCAGCTTGTGTAATTTCTCCAACAAAGTTATTTCTAAGGTGTTGGCCATTCGTTTGGCTCCGTTCCTTGATCGTATCATATCCTCCTCTCAGGCAGGTTTTGCGAAGGGTCGTCTTATCATTGATAACGTCCTGTTAGCCCAGGAATTGATTTCCCAGATTGTCAGGAAGGTTAGAGGTTCCAATGTTGTTTTCAAACTTGATATGGAGAAGGCTTATGATCGTATGTCGTGGTTTTTCATCATTAGAGTTCTGCGTGCTTTTGGGCTTCCAGAAACCCTTATCGATTCGGTTTGGAGACTTATCTCTAACTGTTGGTTTTCCGTCCTCATTAACGGATCAGCCAATGGATTCTTTAGGGCTGGTAGGGGTCTCCGTCAGGGTGATCCTCTATCGCCTTCTCTTTTCGTGATTGCGGCTGAAGCTTTCATTCGAGGGATCCACACCTTAACGATTTTCGGCCAGGTTCACCGATTTGGTCTTCCGAGTAGGTCCCGCTCGTCTCTTCCTTATCCTTTGCGGATGACATTGTCATATTCTCCAACGGTAACCGGTCGTCTGTTCGTCGCCTCATTCGCTTTATCCATCAGTACGAGCGATGCTCGGGCCAGCGCGTTAACTCGTCGAAAAGTTGTTTCGTTCATGCGAAGGATATGGATTCTACCAGGGTTTCCTGGATCCATTCATTCACAGGATTCAGGGAGGCTTCCCTTCCTCTTTCTTACTTGGGTATTGTTCTCTACAGGGGCCGGAAACTTAATGCCCTTTTCGATCCTCTGACGGATAAGGTTAGAGGAAAGATCATTCGGTGGAATGCTTCGTTTCTATCTCAGGCAGGAAGATTGGTTCTTATCAAGTCGGTATTAGGCTCGCTGGGTACTCATGTCTTCGCAGCGATGTCTCCTACCGCCTCTTTTTTCAGGTCTTTCCAATCTTTGGCTTCTTCTTTCTTATGGGGGTCGAAGGTTGACAACCACCGTCATCACTGGGTATCGTGGGACGTGGTGTGTCGTCCCAAGGAAGAGGGCGGGCTACGATTGCGAAATCCAAAGGACATTTGTTCGGCTTTTGCTTGCAAGCTGTGGTACAGGTTTGGGACTACCGATTCCCTTTGGGCAAAGTTTCTCCAAGCCAAGTACCAAAGTCTGACCTCCGCAGGCTTTTCCGGATCTCCATCCTATGCTAGTGAAACTTGGAAGCACATGCAATCGATCAAACCTTTCTCCGACTCCCACGGCGGCCAATCCGGTTGGGATGGTGGTTCGTTTTCCATCTTGAAAGCTTGGAGTTCGGTTTGTCTCTCTTCCCCCATTCAACCTTTATTCTCCTTCATCTGGGACGCCAGAATCCCTCCTAAAGTGTCTCTGTTCATGTGGCGAACCCTTCATAAGGGATTGCCAGTTGATGAGAACCTTCAGCGGATTGGTATTCCTTTTGTTTTCCGTTGCAGATGTTGCGGCAACGGGAATTCGGAATCTTTGAATCATTTAATCTTTACCGGTTTCTCTGCCAGATCCTGTTGGAATTATTTTGGTAATCTATTAGGTATTAGAGGTTGCAACAATTCGTCGGAGGATTTACAGATGACCTGGTGGAACGGTATCAAAGGTAAAGACCCGGTCAACCTTGCTAGGTTTGCTATAAAGGTTTCACCATGTGTGCGCGGAATAAGGCTATTTTTGAGGAGTCTCCCATGGATCCCGTCTCTGTTATTCGCCGGGTGAGGAATGATGTTTTTCTTGCTTTTCGTGGCAGACCTTTCAAGGGTTCGATTAGCTCTCGTTCTGCCCATCTTGTGGCTCTGTTTTCTATTACCTGTTCTCAGCCTCCCGACAGGGCGGGCGTTGGTTGATGTCCGTCATTAAGCCAGGTAGTTCTGGCTTAACCGTCTCCGTCTTCCCCCCTCCCCCCCCCCCCTTTTTCCTCCTGATTTAGTGGCTTCTGCTTGCAGGTTCTGGTTTTATAGGTTTGGTTTGGGGTCGGTTATTTCTTCTACTATGTTTGGATTTGGGCTGTCGCTATTATGGTTCTTGTTTCGCCGTTCTCTTTTTCGGCTTACTCTGCTGAATCTCATCGTTCTGTTTTGTTTCCCTTTTGGGAAGAACCTTCGGCAGCTAGCTCCGCTTTTTCTGATTTTGGGGAATTTATAAACGGCTGCTTCGCCGTATTTTGTTTTATGGACCTTCTGTTGGCATTTTTTTTATATTTTCTGCTTTATTTGGTATTTATCTTACTCGGTTTTATTCGCCGGCTTTTGGTCTTATTTTCTATGGGTTACCTGTCAGGCTTGTTGACAGCTTCTGTTTTCTATTTATATATCTCTTTTAAAATAAAATATAAAAAAATAAAAAAAAGAATCACTTACCACAAATGATGGACGCTGCTTTTATTCCACCACCTTCACGAGGTTGAACGATCCTCACTTTTCAGTCCACGTATTCACCATGATTGATGTTGGGTTCCTGTACTATATTTACTTATACTCATTCCAGAACCAGTTAAACACTATTATCACGTTTCTTTCAAATAAAACACCATTAGCATAACACACTCCAATATATATCATCCGCCTTGATTTTATTTCATTTTCAGAACATTTTGGTTGATATTATCTTTACAACCTTAGCATTTTTTCTCTTGATCTCGATTATGGCAACTACGGCCATGGCTACTGATGCTAATATTAGGCCGATGTTGATTCTTTTGAGTAGCTTCATGGTGAAATTTGCTTTAGTGAGCCTTCTTCTGGTTAGAGAGGTGTGGATATCGTATAGGGGTATAGAGATCAGCTTGCCAAGTAGAGGGATGGCGGTTAATGAAGCAGGAGGTATATGGAAGTTTTCTGAGTTTTGTGTTCATGGGTTTCCCTTGATTGACCGAGAATGTTAGGAGTTGAGCAAAGCAGCAGCTCATCAAGATTGTGCTGGCAAATATTGGAAGGAGAGTGGGGAACGATTTATGCTGCAGAAACATTAAAATTAACTGCCTTCTTCAAAACCTTTACATCATCAGGTAAATATTTATTATTTGGAATTCAATGATAATTTTAGGTTTCAACCTCTTATTGTAAATTATGTTTTTTTCCCATCTAATATATTACCAAGGGCACAAAACCATATTTTCTTATATTACTCATATAATTAACCATTTGGGGTATATTATCTGGGAACTTAGTTTATCTCTATTGGTTAATGATATCTTATAAAAGAAACATAACTAACTTAAAATAGATATTAAAATGTTACAACATGAAAGCATATTTTCTTATAGCTCCATTAACTACTTCGTGAATACATTATGACCTTTGGGTTTACAGTAGGAAACAATTACTATTTGGAGTTGAAGATAAAATAAATTAAGGCTGCATATGAGAATATACGATAAGAGAATCGAACAGATGGTTTAAGCAAACCTAAAGTCTCTGAAGACCGTTGAGATGTGATCCAAAGAATCAGATTTATCTCCTGCAAAACGGGCTTGGGCTAACACAATTTGCTTCAGCCCATTACTGTGTTTAATACATATAAATACAGTGTACACATTGTATTATTGGTGTGTGAAAAAAATTCTATTATACAATTTCTGTTATCACTGCATTGTAATCATCACAAATTCTTCAATAAAGATCTGCTTTTCAATTCTATTAAAATTTCTTATATGGTATCAGAGCAAAAGTGCCTAACAGCACTGAAAGATCCATCAGCAAGAAGAAAACACAACTGAATATCATCAGTTGCGGCTTATATTGTTTCCTCTCATCAGATTTCATCATCATCATCTGAGAGGAAGATCAGAGACAATATCTCTGCCGTGCCAGTTTGAATTCTGGCTGCATAAGAGATTGCATCTGAATCTTGAAAAAACAGAAATCAAATTCAAGAGGAAAACAGAATCAAGAAGAATTTCATCAAAATCAAGAAATCAAGGCAAGTGCCGTCCAAAGAAAGAAAATCATCAGAAATTTAGTCATCATCTGACATTCCTTCTGGTTGCACTAACCTGTAAGGATCTTGATCGAAGATCTGACTCTACATCTCTGAATCTGCTCCCTGTTTTTTCCTCTTCTTCGTATTCTTTCTTTTTTGTTATCTGCAACCTCAGTTTTTTGAGAAGTGATCATCATGGGGGATGAAGCAAATTCTTCAGCACCCACAAATAGCAGTGGTCTACAGCATACTGCCTCAAATGTCGAGAAGTTGGTCAAGACCACAGTCAGCCCACAAAGCCAGTTGGTTACTGTTCATCTCAGTGAAGACAATTATCTTCTATGGAGACTGCAAATTGAGACAGCTCTTCAGGGATATGGTCTTGAAGAATACATTCAAGAAACCATATCTGTACCACCTATGTTCATCACTGATCAACAAAACAAAATGATCAGTAATGAAGAATACACCAATCATCACAGACAAGACAGGTTAATATGTTCTTGGTTATTGTCATCTATTAATGCAAACCTTCTTACTCATGTTATAGGATGCAAAACAGCATATGAGATTTGGTCAACTATAGAGAGAGTGTTTAATTCTCAGTCTGCAGCAAAGGTAATGTTCTACAAAAGACAACTCCACAATATCAAAAAGGAAAGCAACAACATGAGAGAATATCTGTTCAAAATAAAAGCAATTTGTGACGCATTGGAGGCTGCAAATCAAAAAGTGTCAGATTCAGAACAAATTTTGACAATACTTAATGGTCTCAGTGACGAATATGAAGCAGTTGTTGCTGTCCTAACATCTCAGAGAAACTTGCCTTCTATAGAAGATGTTCATGCTATTCTTCTATCACATGAAGCAAGAATTGACATCAAGAAACCCCAAGAACCTGACTCATCCATTAACATTGCAGTAAGTCATAAGGGAAAAGCCCAAAATAACAACAGAGGTGAACATTTTGTCCAAAGAGGTGGATACTCTAACAGATCAAGAGGAAGGGGTCAATGGAATAACAATAACAGACCAAAGTGTCAGATATGTGAAAAAATTGGTCACACTGCAACAAAGTGTTATTTCAGATTAAATCTCAATTATACTCCAGGACAAAGCACTCAAAGAAATGCAAATCACAGTGCAAATATGGCACATCTACAATCTGAATCAGTCAATCAGTCTGAAGCAAAAAATACACACACTGAAAGCACAAGGTCAGATTACACTCAGGATGAAGACTGGTATCCTGACTCAGGTGCAACTAATCACATCACAAATAACTTGAACAACTTAAATCTTGGAAGTAAGGAGTACAAAGGTATGAATTCTATTCACATGGGTAATGGCAAATCTATTGCAATTACACACACTGGTAAGTCATACATTATGGGAAGAAAGCAATTATACTTGAACAATTTACTAAGAGTCCCAAATATTAAGAAAAACTTACTGAGTGTGTCGCAATTTGCAAGAGATAATAATGTATATTTTGAATTTTACCCATACAACTGCGTAGTTAGGGACATTCTAACTAAGGAAGTGCTTTTGCAGGGTAAACAATATAAAGGTCTGTACAAGTTCAAAGTGGATAATTCAAGAAACCCAGTTTCTAAAAGACAGTGGTGTAATAACTGTGAATACAAACAGCATGAAATGAGGGAGACATTTGAGAAGTGGCACTGTAAACTTGGGCATCCAAATGCCAACATTGTAAAGCATGTATTGAATAATAATAGCATTTCTTTCAATGATATATCTCTACCACACATCTGCACTTACTGTCAAATGGGGAAAAGTCACAAACTGCCTTTTTTAGATTCTGAAACATGTTATAATAGTCCTCTTGAATTAGTAGCTACTGATCTGTGGGGACCTGCCCCAATTCATACTGATTATGGTTTCAAATATTATATATCTTTTGTTGATGCTTTTTCTAGATATGTTTGGATATATTTCTTAAAATCTAAGGATCAAACTTGTAATGCAGTGATGCAGTTTATAGCTCAAGCAGAGAATCAAACTAACTGCAGAATCAAAATCATGCAAACTGATGGTGGAACTGAATATATGCCACTAAAGGAATATTTTCAAAAAAGGGGAATCACCCACAGAACTACATGTCCATACACTTCAGAACAAAATGGGTTGGTAGAAAGAAGACATAGACAGATTGTTGAAACTGGGCTTACTCTTTTAGCTCAAGCATCCATGCCAAAGAAATTTTGGCCAGATGCTTTCAGCACAGCAGTTTACTTAATTAATAGACTGCCATCAAAAGTTCTAAAATTAAAAAGTCCATTAGAAGTTTTGACGAACAGTAGCCCAGATTATCATAGTCTTAAAGTGTTTGGTTGTCTATGTTTTCCTTACACCAGACCCTATAATAATCACAAGTTAGATTATAGATCATCCCCATGCACATTTATAGGTTATGCTAGCAATAAAAAGGGATACAAGTGTCTTGACAATAGTGGTAGAATATTCATTTCTAGACATGTGATATTCAATGAAGCAGTTTTTCCTTTTAAAGAAGTGAACATCAAGGTAAATAATAAAGTTCATAATGCAAAAGAATACATATCATCTGTAACTATTCCAGCTATTGAGATGATTCAGGGTCAGGCAAAGTCAGGTGATGAGATTGCTAATCATGAAAAAGTCTGCTCAGATTCTCAAAGACAGAACTCTTCCTGTGAATCTGAATCAACAAATGTCCAAACAAGTTCTACAAGTAATTCAAATCAAAATCCTGAACAGAGAACTACTGAGCAACAAACTACAAATCACAATCAAAGTAATATGCAAGGCACAGAATCAAACTTGCATGATGAAAATGAAAGAGATAGTCAGCAGCAAGATGATGGGAGAACAGGTCACCACATGACAACCAGATCAAAAAGTGGTATCTTTAAACCAAAAATTTATCATACTGTACTAGATACAGAGGAGCCAACCACATATGAGCAAGCCACACAAAATGAAAACTGGAAAAATGCTATGAATGAGGAATATCAAGCACTTTTGAGAAACAAGACATGGGAGCTTGTTCTTAAACCAAAGGATAAAAACATTATTGGGTGTAAATGGACCTACAAATTAAAGAAAAATGCTGATGGTACAATTTCTAAGTATAAGGCAAGATTAGTAGCTAAGGGCTATTCACAACAGTGCGGTTTTGATTTCACAGAGACATTCTCACCTGTAGTAAAGCCCACTACTATAAGAATAGTTATCAGCATAGCCTTACATAGAAATTGGACCATTAGACAGCTTGATGTAAATAATGCTTTCTTGAATGGTATTTTACAGGAGCAGGTATATATGGAGCAGCCCCAAGGTTTTAAACATACTGGAAAAGAGAATTATGTGTGCAGACTACACAAAGCAATCTATGGCTTGAAGCAAGCTCCAAGAGTGTGGTTTGAGAAATTAAAGGAAACAATGATCAGACTTGGTTATCATTTAACCAAGTCTGACAATTCTCTCTTCATAAAAATTAGTAAAGACATAACTATATTTGTTCTAATATATGTTGATGACTTTATTATTACAGGAAACAGTGAACAGGAAATTAATAATCTGATACAACATCTTAATCTAGAGTTCAGCATTAAGGATCTTGGAAATCTATCATATTTTTTGGGTATAGAGGTCAAGAGACTCACAAATGCAAAGATTCATTTAAGTCAACAGAAATACATATCAGAGATTCTGCACAAAGCAAGAATGCATGAGGCCAATTCTATCTCAACACCAATGGCCAGCAATATGCAACTATCAAAGTACAAAGGAGAGGCAATACTTAATGACAGACAGTACAGAAGCATCGTTGGGGCACTTCAATATGTCACTATTACCAGGCCAGATATTACATATAGTGTAAATAAAGCAAGTCAGTTCATGCAAAATCCAACCAATACCCACTGGAAAGCTGTTAAAAGGATATTAAGATATCTTAAAGGAACAATTAATTTTGGACTAATGTTTGAGGCAGGCAACACAATTAGCATTAATGGATATGCAGATGCCGACTGGGCCAATGATCCAGATGACAGAAAGTCTACAACTGGATACTGTATATATTTAGGTAACAATCCTATATCATGGTGTTCAAAAAAACAGCCAACTGTCTCAAGATCGAGTACAGAAGCAGAATTCAGAAGCGTGGCTAACGCTACTGCAGAAGTTATGTGGATTGAATCTTTACTTGGTGAATTACAGATTAAAACTGAGAATAAGACAACCATCTGGTGTGACAATCAAAGTGCTGTGCATCTTACAGCCAACCCAATACTACACTCGAGAACAAAGCATGTTGAACTGGATATCTACTTTGTTCGCGAGCAAGTAGCAAAGGGAAAATTACAAGTAAATCACATACCTTCAACTTACCAGACAGCCGATATTCTAACCAAACCTTTGTCCAAAAGCAACTTCAATCGATTCAGAGAACGACTAAAGGTAAAAGGCACAGAAGACATCATCACATCTTCCAAGTATGCTTCATCTCTGTCGACATCATTGAAGAACTCTCCTCAGTCAACATCATCAAAGAAGCAGTATACTTCTAATCACTGCCCTTCATGAGTAAAAAGGGCAACTAATTCTCAAAGCTGCCATCTTTCACCTCTTCTCTTATCTCCAGAGGCAATGTCAGTTAAAATCAGATAAGGGCTTCGCCAAACCACTAATCAATTCTCAGCTAGTGGTGATAATTGACCAATTCTCTTGCCTGATCGCTAATCATCTCGTGATCTCACCGATTTCTTATTTAGAATGGCTCAGATTCAAAATCGCCGCAAACCCTAAATCGCCTTTAGGTTTGAGGGGGCATATGAGAATATACGATAAGAGAATCGAACAGATGGTTTAAGCAAACCTAAAGTCTCTGAAGACCGTTGAGATGTGATCCAAAGAATCAGATTTATCTCCTGCAAAACGGGCTTGGGCTAACACAATTTGCTTCAGCCCATTACTGTGTTTAATACATATAAATACAGTGTACACATTGTATTATTGGTGTGTGAAAAAAATTCTATTATACAATTTCTGTTATCACTGCATTGTAATCATCACAAATTCTTCAATAAAGATCTGCTTTTCAATTCTATTAAAATTTCTTATACTGCAGGCTTCATTTTCTGGCCTTTTATTAGTAAATTATGTTTTATTTCTTCCCCTAATATCTTAATGCAAATATATAGGTTGCAACCCAAGGACACAAAACCAATTTTTTTGATAGTAACCATAGAGTTAAACCATTTGGAGAAACATAATCTGGGAAACTTGATTTAGCTATATTGGTTAATAACATTTTCTGAAAGAAACATAAATATAATATAAGTTATTGAAATGTTAATAAACAACATAGAAGTTTTAAAATTTTAAAGAAAGAGGGAAACCTGAATTTTCCATGGTAACATTTTGTTCTATCTCCTGGTATGCAGTCTGCATATCAACATTCCAGTTACATGCACTGAAAAAAATAACCTGCATGTAAAAAATGTGGGTGAGTATAAATTATTCAACTATTCATTTTATAAATTAAAAATGAAACAAGTATTCTATAAGCAGAGGTGGAACTATATATTTACCTTGGGGACCTTGCCCAGGTAAAAATTAATTATAAGATCATAGTATAAATTGTTTTTAGTGTTCTATAAAAAAATATGTAGTACTTTATGCTTGTGTTTGAAGGAAATAAATACCTTAAATATCCTTGTCAAAGGAATCCAACAAGGAACTATATGCTTGTACAACATAAAACTGGAAGAAAACAAGATAATTATTATAAATAAGCGGACCGAACAAACACATAAACCCCAAAACCAACCCTTATTCTCTTGAATCCATACCAAAAAAGTAACAGCTAACATTCCTCTCGTACGCAAGCAGAACAAAAATCAATTAAAAAGTTAGAAATGACATGCTCATTTGATCCATCGAACTGGTCAGCACCATGTGCAGGTAAATTTGCAATAACCCCTTCAACACCAAAGGCCATTGCATAAAGGCCAGTGTTAACGTTGCTGCTTGTGAAGTTGAGGGTGTTTCATCTGGGCACGGACGGATGAAGTGATGGATCCCTTGCTGGAACAGTCACCAATATTAGACCCTGCAAAAATGCAATATTTCTTGATGTGGAAGTTGCCATATGTTGAATGAAACATGTAATACATCAAAAATAGATAAGCAAATAAAGAAAAGGTCTAGTAGCTCAATGGTGAAGCATCAATTTCATTGAAGATGCAAGTTCAAAACTTGCCTGGATTGTTTTTGCGTTATTTAAAGAAAAACACATTTACTAGCAAATGATTGTTAACAAGCAAGATTATCAGAACATGATTCAAATTGTAAGCCTGATATTTTACATTTTGGATTAAACTTGCTACAATTCGCGAATTGCAGATTCAACGATTCGTATTCTCTGGGTGCATACTTGTACGCTGAATTTTTTCCCATTAAGGTTATCAAATGATGGTTAAGTATGATTTTTTTTTTTCCTTTTCAAAATAATCTTTTTTTTAAAAAAATACTCGTTCTTCATATTTTGCCCTTTACTACTAAATATATATCTTACTTTTTTTGTTGTCCCAATTTTCTACTGTTGTTTGCGTAAAAAATGGTCGCAAACACCCAAAGTCGTATGAGTTGGTTGATTTTATGTTGTATTTAGTGATTTGGGTGATTTATGCAAATATATAAAAAGCAGGGACTAAACTGTAAAAGACACACAGATTTATAGTGGTTCGGCCAGAACGTGCCTACGTCCACTTTATATGTTATTCTCCTTTTATCTTTAGATTACAAGTACAAAGCTGTGATTACAAGTATCTAAAGTTGTTTGAGAGTTCCTTCCAGGTTTGAGCTCTCAAACTTGTCTCTCCAACTCGTCCTCCATTGTTGTACCCCTGCCCCTCTATTTATAGAGTGAGGCTGGGGGCAGGGGTCTTGTATGTTTATAGCTGCTGGTGGGCTTGGGCCGAAGCAATCTGGACTGGCAACTTTGGTTCGGCGTTCTTTGGTTCGGCGGTGCTTGGAGAGAAGGATGGTTGGACCGGTGGTAGGTTGGTCCGGTGGTAGGTTGAGTGGAGCTCGTTCGGTGGTAGGAGTATGGTCCGGTAGGAGGATGGAGGATGAGATGGTTCGGTGGATTTTGGACCAGTGATGGTGGGTTTGGTCCGGTGATAGCATGGCTCGGTAGTGATAGGTAGGTGATGGAGAAGGATGGAGCTTCGGTTGTAGTTGATTCGGTGGGAAGGGGAGTGCCGAATGCTTCTGCCGAATGAGGTGCCGAATGCTTCTGCTGAATGCTTCTTGTATTGGGAACGCCGGATGAAACAAAGCGCCTTGAATGCCGAATGAAACTTTAATCCTTTGATACCGAATGGACTTTACGTTGTAGATGCCGAAAGGGGCTTGAATGTTGGAGATGCCGGATGAACCAAGGTATGCCGAATGAGCTCCCGTATGGCTTGCTGGCTGCTTCTTCTTGTTCCGGTCGCGGTGGAAATGCACACAACATTGATATTCCAGTTTTGTCCAAAAAATGGGATAACACTTTGCCCCCCAAAATATGCCTTGCGGTAGGAAGGCGTGTTTTGTAATGCCATGGGTTGGATGTTCGTATCCTGTTGACAACCTGTAAAGAGCTTGATAGTTTCACATGTCCTCAAATGACGATCATTCGGGATCGAGCTATTTGGGATGAAGCGCGGCCGTTCATGGTCAAGCGCCTAACTTCAAATGACGATCGTTCGTGATCGAGTCGTTTGAGGTGAAGTGCGACCGTGCGCGGTCAAGCGTGTAAATCCATGCGTCGATCGTTCGGGATCGAGTCATCTTCGGTGAAATGTGACCGTTCAAGGTCAAGCGCTCAACTTCAAATGACGACCGTTCGGGATCGAGTCATTCGAGGTAAAGTGCGACAGTGCGCGGTCAAGTGCGTAAATCCATGTATCGATCGTTCGGGATCGAGTCATCTGTGGTGAAATGTGACCGTTCAAGGTCAAGCGCTCAACTTCAAATGACGACCGTTCGGGATCGAGTCATTCGAGGTAAAGTGCGACAGTGCGCGGTCAAGTGGGGGACCCCAAATGACGACCGTTCGCGATCAGCCATTTGAGGTGAGAGGAGTTGTGCCGTTCGGGGCGAGTTGTGACCGTTCGCGATCATGTGCCGTTCGAGGCGATTTGTGACCGTTCGCGATCGGGTGCCGTTCGAGGCGAATTGTGACCGTTCGAAGTCGGGTGCCATTCGAGGCGAATTGTGACCGTTCGCGATCGGGTGCCGTTCGAGGCGAATTGTGACTGTTCGAAGTCGGGTGCCGTTCGAGGCGAGTTGTGTGTGCCCGGGGGGGACTTAATAATATCAGTGCTGGAGTTATTGTTTGGGGGAGTTTTTCGAATCAAAGACTTTGGCAGTTCGCTACCGTGCAAGAGGTGCTCGTGGACCGTTCGCGATCCACGGGCATACAAGTAAATTTGCAAATATCAAAGCAATAATCATACGAATTCCACAACAGGAATGTTCAAGTCAAGATCAAAGCAAGACGAGGATGTCAAAGCGTAAACTCTCACTATGGTGCGGTCTGTGGTCATTCAGAGCATGCCTATGGATCGTGCGCGATCGCTTACATGTGTAAATGATCTAACCGTGCTAGTGAGAGATTTGCGACTTGTTCATCGCTTTCGACCTGCCCTCCGAGTTCAGGAGGGAATTTTACCTGCCCCTTGGATGAGCGTTCATTCCTTACCAGGTTGCTCAGAGGCCCCTATCTCTCTCTTTAGGATTGGATCAACATGCTCCAAGTGTGGGTGCCCCCTAGCTCTGGTGCTACGCCAGATGGTCCTGCTCCGTTCTGAATTCCAGTTGCTCCTTGGTTTTGTGCTCCAAGTTGCCCAATTTGTTGAAGCAAGTTCTGTATCATCTCTTCTTGTCTTCTCATCATAGCATCCATCTCATCCCTGGTGATGAAGATCGACGCTTGATTCCCTCCTTAGGAAGCCTCTTGACTTCCTTGGTGTTCACTTCTCTCTGGCCTTTGCCTTCTACTTGTTTGTCTCGTCATAACTCTTAGATCTGAACTCTTAGATTTTCAAATTCAACTTCTATCCGATGTAGCGGGAGCTGGTTCTTCTCAGTGAAAGCACCAAAATGTTTGCGTAAAAAATGGTCGCAAACACCCAAAGTCGTATGAGTTGGTTGATTTTATGTTGTATTTAGTGATTTGGGTGATTTATGCAAATATATAAAAAGCAGGGACTAAACTGTAAAAGACACACAGATTTATAGTGGTTCGGCCAGAACGTGCCTACGTCCACTTTATATGTTATTCTCCTTTTATCTTTAGATTACAAGTACAAAGCTGTGATTACAAGTATCTAAAGTTGTTTGAGAGTTCCTTCCAGGTTTGAGCTCTCAAACTTGTCTCTCCAACTCGTCCTCCATTGTTGTACCCCTGCCCCTCTATTTATAGAGTGAGGCTGGGGGCAGGAGTCTTGTGTGTTTATAGCTGCTGGTGGGCTTGGGCCGAAGCAATCTGGACTGGCAACTTTGGTTCGGCGTTCTTGGGTTCGGCGGTGCTTGGAGAGAAGGATGGTTGGACCGGTGGTAGGTTGGTCCGGTGGTAGGTTGAGTGGAGCTCGTTCGGTGGTAGGAGTATGGTCCGGTAGGAGGATGGAGGATGAGATGGTTCGGTGGATTTTGGACCAGTGATGGTGGGTTTGGTCCGGTGATAGCATGGCTCGGTAGTGATAGGTAGGTGATGGAGAAGGATGGAGCTTCGGTTGTAGTTGATTCGGTGGGAAGGGGAGTGCCGAATGCTTCTGCCGAATGAGGTGCCGAATGCTTCTGCCGAATGCTTCTTGTATTGGGAACGCCGGATGAAACAAAGCGCCTTGAATGCCGAATGAAACTTTAATCCTTTGATACCGAATGGACTTTACGTTGTAGATGCCGAAAGGGGCTTGAATGTTGGAGATGCCGGATGAACCAAGGTATGCCGAATGAGCTCCCATATGGCTTGCTGGCTGCTTCTTCTTGTTCCGGTCGCGGTGGAAATGCACACAACATTGATATTCCAGTTTTGTCCAAAAAATGGGATAACAACTGTTTTAGGAACAACGAAGTTTGAATAGTAGATTTTTAAAAAACTGCAAGAACTAATTGGTTTTTCTTAAATACAACTTGGAATATATTTTAAGAACAAAACCGAAGTTGGAAAGCTTCAATTAAAGAAGGATTCAAATAATACGATGTTAAAAAAATCGTAATCATTGTTAGCATGGGTATGTGTATTATGATGACACAAAATACACACACATGTGTGTGTATAGACACGCTCGCACGCACAGACACACGCACGCGCGCGCACACACACGTATATATTACATATACATATCATAATACATAAGGATCCATCTTCCTCAACCTTCTGTCATGAAGTGGATTCCGAAGACTGTTCACCGTCCTGTTATTGTTACCCTTTCTTACGAGTTTATTCCTACGTTCACGGTTGGCCCTTATATGGTTATTATTGATACTACCATCGCTGCTCCTGCTACGGATTCTCCTTCCTCGGGAATCTCATGGGATCTGTTTGACCTGACTTAGTTTCATGGCACTTCTGAAATGGTGCTTGACCCAAAAGATGGAAGTTTTATAAGTTTGTTGGTGGACTTGAAGATAATAGATGGCTTATTTATCATGTGGTAGGAGATGGTCTTTCCTTATGGTACTTGGTCATTTTGGTGATTGTAATTGCTCTTTGCCTGTGGGCGACACTTGGGATAGGAAATACTTCTACAGTCCTAATTCAGTTTACTTTGTTCCTTCTTTAATTTTTCGTCTTTTAGAGTTCCTTCATGTTATTGGTCATGTACCAATGTCTAAGTGGAGTGGCTCTTCCACTTCGAAGGGGGACTAGGTCTTGTGTTGCTGTTTAGTAGTTTGGCATTTTTACCAAACTCCTGTTTTTCAATTTTTTCAGCTGTTCCGATGCATGTACCGAACACCTGTTTTCACATTCATTTATGTATCTGGTAAAGACCCGGTCAACCTTGCTAGATTTGCTATAAAAAAAGTATATATATGTATGTGTGCGTGCACATGTACGTAGGCGAAAGTCTTACAAATAGCTACATAATACCAAAGAGCAATATCGACAAAAATCTTGAAAGAAACGAATCAAAATTGAATCCTCCCAATAAAGTTGAGAAAAATGCATTCACCATAAGATCAATACTTTGCAGATTGGGCCATTGGATAATGCATTTTTTGAGTGAAACAGGAGACCAAGTTGGATGAATTTGCAATAAACGCCATTTCTAATGTACTTCAGTGCCTATATCGTAAAAATTCATAGGTAAAGGCTTAATAGCTTTTTAAAGATAACAGTGTATACAAATGAAAACTGATTTTGAAAATTAGTAATTAATTATAAACGAAAGGAATGAACACCAAAAGTTTTTAAAGTGGTTCCACTATCAATGTGATAGTGTACGTCCACCAAGGAGAAATGAAATTTTGTTAATAATTTAAGAGAGAAGATTACATAGATTGGTACAAGTTATTTCTATTACATAGGCTCCTTTATGTAAGGCTTTGGAACTAAGGCTTGAACTTATCCCACAATGTTGGAATAAACAAAACAACAAAACCTAACATTGTATAATATTTTTCAACGTTCCACCACTACAACAAAAACATCCTTTAATAGCGTTTAAAAAAGGATATTAGAAGCTATTATAGCGTTGTGTCTTATGTTGTATATTAACATGTTGTAATAGGTCAGTAACCTATAACAGCAACATACAAAACGCTATAAGAGACGCTATGGACAAGGACATTTCATAGCGTTTTATGAGTGCTGTAAACATGACTTTTAATAGCCTTGGAAAGTCGCTATGAAGTGAAACTATAGCGTTTTCATGACTGCTACGTAAAAACAGGCTGGCACACATATGAAATATACAACAGCGTCTATAGACGCTATAGAACACAATATTTTACAGTGTTATCTGCTGCAATAGTACATTGTATGTATAAGCACGGCTACTTTCTATAGCGGTTTGCTGTCTTTTATTGCGTTGTTTTTTGTTATGAAAATTGTTTATAGCACTATCATAATGCTGTAGTATATAAAACTGGAAAAAACAACCTTTCCATAGCACAGTTAAAACGCTATAAATTTTTATCCCTGCGGTTTTTTTACTAGGTACATCCAAGCTTACAATTCTACTAATAATATTATAAAATTTCAAAAAACACAATTATCACATAATGATGTACGTAATCAAATGAAGACATAAGCCAAACCACAATATATATTTAAATATATATCCATAATATTTCGTACACAAAGTTTCAAATATTTGTGATCTTAAAAAAAACAATACATACAACCATAGCTGACCAAAACGATACATACTAAAAGCAAAGATATGTGAACGTCAATACAAAATACGTTAATCCAAGCATGACCGATTTGAAAGAGAATGAATGCAGCAAAATAATTTTTCCTTCCTTCCAGCTTGTAGTAACCCCGGTATCATCATACAACACCTGTCAAAACGAAGCACATAAGTTATTTTTCAAATCCAAACATCATCCGCAAGTTATTTAATTTTTCATAACAAAAAAGATAAAGACTGTTAGTACATCATTTTAACTAAATAGACTGCCAGTACATCAGTTTAACTAAACAGACATTGACGTGAAATAAAACAAAAATAACGTGTGATTTAGAAAATACAGCAACAAGAAGCGGATTATTACCAGGCATTATACAATGCAGAAGAACAAAAACTGCATTTTCAGTTATAAATATGATTTAAACAGCAAAACCCAATCACCCACTTCCTCTCACTGTCGCAAATGTCATATGCCAAACTCGAACTTAACCCTCTTAAGGTATCATTAAACTGACATTGATGCCTTTTTATTTTTCAAATTTTGACATATGAACTGAAAAATAAAATAAAAATAAATTAAAGAAGTTATACTTACTAGAATTTGATTCCATTATAACGTTCGCAATAGGCAAGCTATCGCAGCGCCAAGAGCATCTTCAATATTTACTGACGTACAACCTTATAAAAAGAAAAAAGAAAAAAAACAAAGTTTGTGTTCATCAATCTAATCCTTCGTTATCAATTAGGTATTTTAAACATCATGAAATCATAATTTAGATGAAGAATCAAACTGAAAATTTAACCTTAGATTCTCCATCATTCACCTCAGACTTGGACTTCTCAAAGTCTTCTACAACATTCTGTTTACAAAAATGAAGAATCTACCGTTAGGTTTAAGAACAGAGGCAAACGGTTTAGAAATTTAAAGTAGCAGAAATAGTGTTCTCAAATAAGCTTCAAGAAAGAATATTCACACAACGAGGCAAACAAACAAATCATAGAAAACATGAAGACTACTACCGCATAACAAGAAAGAATACTCACACAATAAAAACATTAATACAAATTAAGTAAGAACAGTCACATTTAATAATTCTATAGTAGAAGAATTGAATAAATCAATAGACTAGATAATATAAAAGTGATGAAACAATAAACTGACAATGATTACAGGCTAAAACTAGCACTACTATAATTGAAAATAGCTTGCAGCTCAACGGTCTGCAAACCAACAGAAAAAAGAAAACAATGCGAATGAAAATTTTAAAAGACTGACATAGTTTATTAAAATAAGCTGTAAATCATAAGAGAATCAAACATATAAACAAAAGACCTATATACTATAATAGGAACAAAATAATAGCAATAAAAAATAAAAATCATCATGAATTTACAGTCATAACAACTAGTATAACTTCACAGCAATAATATCAGTCGCAATCAAAGCAACTAATAAATAATTACAAGCTAAGAATGCAACAGACCAGGTTAAAAATCATAAAAATAGCTAAATTAAATTTAAGCAGCAACTTAATTAAGTTAAACTGTCGCAGTGAATAGAAACTTTCTAATCAATATTAGCACAATACAATTCTATATTATAAGCAAAAGACCTATACACCATAAAAGAACCAAAATAAAAACAATCAATGAAAATGATATGCAATATACAATGACGTACAAAAAAAAAAAAGCAGTTGATTAAAAACTCCATCCTATAACCCAGAAAGCTTGCCACCAATTGTTAAGTAAATAAAAGAAAAAACCTTCATGCACTATCAGTTGATCTACTATTTAACAGAAGCTAAAACACCAAAAAATCATCACTCCATGATAAAAAAACTCTAAACAAAATCATACTTCTATGTATGAAAAAAATAAAGATCCACAAAAGTTATCTTAAGACTTCAAAAGGAAATCAATTAATCTTAAGAACACCAGCTTTCGTATATTTCATTATTGAAGTATGGAAAGAATGTTAACAGACATATCTGTTAACTAGAATTGGTTTTAATATCTGTTTGACTTTTTCTTTAATTTTAGCTTTGCAAATTAATATAATCAATGGACTGGGAGTATGAACAAAACAACTGCACATGTTTGGTGGATTTGTAAATGTTATGAAAAGATGTTAGTAAAATCATTTTGTCAATTAGTACAAGGAAAGTAAAAGCTTGAATATGAGTGTTGATTCATATAAGCACCGCATCCAAAAAACTCAACTTAATTGAAGTAGAAATAATAACACAAATCATCACTGACCTTTATTTTCTGAAAGATGAGTTGTCTTTTAGTGCGTATGATTAGTGTTTTGAGATCATTCTTGGCATGTTAGGAATGTCTAATTATTACTGAAGTTGCAACTCACAATTAGAAATGATTTTATCTCTAATTTTACTATATTATCAAATATATATTAGAGCACTAATACTTCAATTCAAGTTTGAATTAGCCGAAGCTGTATCTAGTTACTCTTTTATCACTTTTCAAATCTTTATAGGTTTGCCACTTGTACCTCAGCTAAATTAAGCAGCACTTTGTATTGAAAATTTATATCCCTTTTCAAATCTTTACAGGTTTGCCACTTATATTCGCTATACAGGTTTACCACTTGTACATGTTTACAGGTTTATCACTTGTAATCTATCATCACTTTGTATTAGCATCACTTTACAGGTTTACCACTTGTATAGGTTTACCACTTGTACAGCTAAATTAAGCATCACATTTTATTGCAAATTAAGCATCACTTTGTATTGCAAATCTTTTATCCCTTTTCCTATCTTTACAGGTTTACCACTTGTACAGGTTTACAGGTTTATCACTTACCTCAGCCAGACTTCTTGCTAGGCAGGTAAAAAATTGATAGTTTATACATTAAACTATCTAAACTGCCTCAAAATTTCCCTACAAATGAAATCGATATGCTATTATCTTTATATTGGAACTTTTATAATTCATAACGAAGTTGTAGATTTGGAACGATGCTACCCATAACGATTTTGTTTCAGAATTGTCATGAAATTAATGGAAAAATAATTGCTTTAGAAAACAAATATTAGAAAAAGATAATTAAGTCCTTAAAATGTCATATCTGAAGCAGTATTATTGTTGTTTTTGTTATTTTAAAATTAATTAACAATGAATCTTTAAAGATAATGGTCTATGACAATGTGTTAGGCTCAAACAATGAACCACTAACCAACATAACATTGCAAGTAACTACCATGAAACACAATTTCATTCTTTTTTGAAAAAAATGATACACTTTTGAACAAGTTATTGGAAGGGAAAAAAATAGTTGTTATTATTATTATTATTTGCTAATGAGATCGGTAGCCAATTAAACTAGTCAACTAAGCGCTACAGGCCGGTATAGACTATTGCGGGTTGAAAAAATGTAGTTTTACAACCAAAAATAAGTGCTTAACATAGTAACAAAGTTTAACAGGTACACTAATAAGATATGTTTTACTTTTTTATGACTGAAATATCAGGAAACTTCATTTACGCTTAACTGTGCAAGAAATGGAAGAGAAAAGGAAATGCAAAACATAACAGTAGATCATAAAAGACTATAAAACAAAATGCCGAGTTGGCCTTTTCAAGCTTAGCCATAAGACTGTAAATTGTAAATATATATAAGATATTTATTCGTGATCTAATTAAAAATATGTTAGTTAATTTTTAAATTTTAGCAATTACCTTTGCAAGACGTCTCATGTAGGATTACCAGTTCTGGTTTAGTCATAGGAACCATTCTCTATAGCTGAAGGCTAAGAGTAACATATGCAGCAAAGATCAATTCAAAAACTTGCTAACGCTAAGACAAGTCAATGAATTAGTGATGCATTATCACTTCAGAATATAGTTTTACTTTGGTGTTTGGATTCAATATGCGTAAAAATCATATTTCTAGTATTATAGATAATTTCCGCCCAGCGCAAACGTATATAGATAATTTCCGTCCAACGCAAACGTATATAGATAATTTCTAGTATTATAACACATGCATATGTCTTCTATGTTTTCATCTACAAGTTGTCTTTACAAATCATTTTAATTTTAGGCGAGGTTTATCAGAACATTATGAGGGAAAATCACAGTCGTGCATCGTTATTGAGCGTGAAGAGTTTAGAGGATCTAATCCAAACATTGCATATTTTCATTTATATGGAATAATTCAACATTAGTTTTCAATAGTTCTGAGAAATGTATATTCTCAATAATGATATATACTTCTTAATGGAAAGAATACAAGTACCAATAGTTCACAATATTTTGCATATAAATCAATGGTGTTAAAGCTATTTTAAACTAAATAAAATGAATACTATTCTTTTATATCTATTGACTTGTTCACTCATCACTTTGCAGACGACCTCAAATATTGTTTCCACAAGAACTTCAGTATCCCCGGCATTGGT
Organism: Allium cepa; assembly: GCA_030765085.1. Lineage (NCBI taxonomy): Eukaryota > Viridiplantae > Streptophyta > Magnoliopsida > Asparagales > Amaryllidaceae > Allium > Allium cepa. The sequence goes on from CM060941.1 coordinate 520,119,781, forward strand.
ATAAATATGGGTTGTATGCAAGGAAATAAGTTCTATTTTCTTCATATCCTCGCTCCTTTTCTGTACCTAGCACTAGTCCTCTTCTTCTTAATCATTTTTAAGAATTATCAAAACTATCATTTTTCCAGAATTTCCTAACTATAGTGAAGAAAAATCTCTCCATCAATTGGTATGACGGGTTGCTCAAAAATAAATATTTAAACAAATAAATTGATCTCAGACTTGCACAACAGTATAAGCAATGCATAAACAAAAAGCATTTATGAAAGATCCTTTTACTGATAAGGTGCCATAAAATTATATTCTATTGATCAAACTTTTACGTTTCTTTTGCATCTACCTCACATTAACATCCCCATTGATTACGATTTAGCTGCAGAACAATCATTTGACATAACATTTATCATACACAATGTATTCAGATAAAAGAATGGATGATGATGGATGGTGATATTTCAACTAATGCATTACAGATACGACAAAATCTTTGAAATGCCTAGGTGATTCAGCATAAAAACATATTATACATCAAAACTGAGCATAGCATTCATAACAATGTATCACTAGTTTATGAATCGGCTGCAGCGATATACAAGGCAATCAGAAATAGCAAATAACATATTCATCGTATTGATAAATATTTTGATCGTTAATCAATTGCATCTTTTGAAGCATGAAAGAACAGATAAAAATTACACACAGCCCCTAAACAAAATATGTAAAAAAAGAAGAACCTGAAAATTGCTCAAAGCTTACTGCCAAAAAAAAACATAAGATACTTTCATATGCTTTGAAACACCAAGTAAGAAGGCCACAAGCATCTGTCTGTTTGAATGAGGAAAAACCATTTATTTACTAAACGACTAGTTCGATGTCAACATAATAGATAACACACAAGTATTTTTACCATGTCATCAACTGTTAAGTAATCAAATGAATATTAAATGTGAAAAAAATGGAGAAATCCAAGGGAAATGAGAACTGACAATAACAACAGAGGTCGGAGAAGTTTCGTCGCATGACTTCAAAGAGCTTTATCTTGTCAGCCTTACAGTCTTGTCTCCTAAAGATTGGTTTGATTAAAACATTTTCATGTAACATTTTACTTAACTTATTAATTTATTTCCTTTGCTTGGTATATTTCTTACTGCGGCATTTTGCAGATGTTTCTTTTCCAGTTTTAGTTTCTTTTCATTCTAAACAAATAACAAAGTCAATGGAAATTCTCCATGTTACAACAATAGAATTTTTTTTAAACAATATTTTCATTTCAAATATATAATTATAACAACAGTGAACATTTCTTGTGAAATAAAGAGCTCCTACTTGCTACAACCTACAACAATAAGTTTTCTTTTCAAACAAAAGAAATATAAATTCAGAATATCAGATAAATAAAAGTTTGCATTAATTATAGTTTGTTAATAGTCCAAAATCGTTCATAAAAACTTTAATCCAAGCTTTAGACGCACAAATAAAAAAACAGAAATTGAAAATTATACCTATAGTCAAGTTCCGAGGTTGAAATCGACCTTCGGCTTCGTTAACGATTGGAGCTTGGTTGAGGAGTCGATCATACTTAAACTGCCTTCGTTGAGTTTCGCGTTTCGCCTCCGTTGAGTTTTACGTTTCGGCCTCGTGGAGGAATCTGCTTCGTTGAAGAAACACAGCGAGCTTGGAGGGATTAGAGACTGGTTGCGGAATCGACTGATTGCGGAAGAGGGATTAGCGACTGAAGATGATTCGTGGTTGGAGAGCGATGGAAAGGCGATTTCGGAATTTGGAAGTGAAGTGAAAAATGAATGCCGGCGGCACATGAATAAGGGAGGAGGGAATCCTAGAAATGGACCTCCAAATTTTCATGTTATTTAAAGATTGCACAAACTCAAGCTATCTTTTAATATAAACGATCCCTAACATACTAACTATAGCAAGTTAACTTTACATGCAATCTCCGCTTGCTATTAAAACAATATTTTCTTGTAGTGCACCTTGATACAATACATTTTTATAACAAAGTCATCCAACGACATCCACACATTCGTACTCTAAGCAGTCTCGAGCATAGCAGATACATTCCTAACGAGCTTCGATAATGTCATCACCTCCATTACACTTTTCGAAAAACTCTGGCAATGCTACCGCCCACCAACAAAGTATTTAATTATATACTTCCCATGTAGAACCTATCAGTCTTCTCAATGAAAACAAACATCTCCATCTACCAATTCTCTCTCCCACGTACCACCATATGGCACCTAACACCTTGATAAGTAGATCAAGTTCAAACAATACTCGAACTTTACAACAGATAAGAACTTGGTGAACATGTCTGTTGCATTCTTTTCTGTGCAAACCTTCTGAAGGAGAATTAGCTTATGTTCATTCATTGAGACAAGAAAGGATTCTCTCACCTCTATGTGCTTCGTCCTTGAGCTGAAAGCCATATTTTCTGCTAAGTGAATTACATTTTGACCGTCACAATTCACTTCTACTTCATCATACATGAAACCCAAATCACACATCAACCGCCTTAAATACGGTGCCTCCTTAACTACTTCAATAGCAGTTATAAGCTCTGCCTCTGTAGTAGACAAACCAACAACGGTTTACAATCTTGCCCACCGGCTAATAGTTGTCCCTCCAAGAGTGAACACATAACGTGAGGTTGACTTTCTTCGATCTTTATTGCCGGAATAGTCGGAATCCCAAAATCCTACCCAGTTAAAATCTCTATCTTTGTCGTCAAAAACAAGCCCATGGTTTAGAGTTCTTCTAAAATATCCGAAAATGTACTTTATTACCTTCCAATATGTCATTTTTGGATTTTCCATATATCTACTAACCAATCCAACAGCCTATGCAATGCTAGACCTAGTGCAAATCATAGCATACATCAAACTATGAACTGCACTCACATATGACACCTTCTTCGTGCAAGCTTTGTCTTTCTTTGAGATCAGAGAGCCTTTATTAGAAAGCTGAATCTAAAAAGGCATGGATGTGCCAGTTGACTTTGCTCCTTCCATGCTAAACCGAGTAAACATCTTCCTAAAATACTCCTTTTGAGTGAGCCTTAAAAGTCCTAGCTTTCTATCTCTTTGGATTTCCATACCCAAAATCTTCCTTGCTTCCCCACGGTCTTTCGTCTTAAATTCCGCTTTTAACTTCATCTTCAAAATATCAATTTCAACTTTACCCTTGGAAGCAATCAACATGTCATCCACATACAAGAGTAAGTATACACTCACCACTTATAGTTAACTGATTTTTTAATTCTGGTTGATAAGGCTAGAAACGAAAAAACTTATGAATATATCATACGGTGAAAATTTAGGATCGAAAGCGCAATTCGTTACATGATAAGAATTTAAATATGGAATTCACCAGCCGGATTGACTGAAAGTATATCTTTCATCGCTGTAGATGAACTTATGAGAAAAGCAACAGAACTGGGAATTAGGGATCCAGAATCTTTTTTTGCATAATATTTTCATTATATGGAAAACCAATTAACAAACAATAGGAAAATATTAAATTATAATTGCAAAATTATATAAAATGAAGATTATTAAGAAATATAACATTTGTGCCTCTTCTCAACAGAAACCCAGTATATTACTAAATCAATTGGACCTAAAATATTCCGGTGCTTTTTTCTCGCTATTATATCCATTAAATGTTGAGCCTTAAACTCCATAATAATGTGATCTATTGAGGGTGCATTCACGAATATAGGGTTCAATGATTGATGATTCGTTGAGTGGCAATTCGGTAAGTTCGTATTCCTAAAACCTTTAATGTGGGAGTTCAGTTGTAAGCTTCAACAACAACTAAGCCATTATTTCAAAACAAGTTAGGGTCGGTTGGAGATGGAACTCAAAACTAAATGACAAAGTCAGTTTAAAAGTTATTACAACAACAAGAATAATAATAAAACCATGATAATAATAATAAGATATGTCAAATAAGTAAACAAAATAATAACTAAGTGAAATAAAAATAAAGATAAAAATATATAAAATAAAAAATAAAAAACCATGATAATAATAATACTACTACTAATAGTAATAATGGTACTATAGTAATACTGATCGAAGACCAAACACTATATCTTAGGCTCCTATTGACTGTTCCTATAATCTAAAATTTATAACACTACCCCCAAAACCAACTGTGACCAAAAAAAACTCCTAGCTCATGGTTCTGGTATGTGGATCACTAACTTCCATGCGCTCCTGTTCGACACCAGCTCTTCGAATATATTCCAATCTTTCAAGTCCCTTTTTACTACTTCCTCCCATGTCAACCTTGGTCGTCTTCTACCTCTCTTTTAGCGTTCGACATGGTTTATAATTCCAACGTTCACAAGTACATCGGGAGGCCTCTGATGGAGATGTCCAAAACATATTAGGCAATGTTGTACTAGCTTCTCCTCAATTGGTGCTACTCCAAGTTTGTCACGTATATCATTATTCCTAATTCGGTCTCTTCTTGTATGACCACAGCTCCATCGCAGCATACGCATCTCTGCTACACTTATTTTCTGGATGTGTTGGCTTTTAGTAGGCTAACATTCTGCACCATACAACATCGCAGACCTAATTTCCGTTCTTTAGATTCCTTTAAGCCTATGTGGGACTTTCCTGTCATGGAGAATGCCAGACGCTTGTCGCTATTTCACCCATCCCGCTTGAATTCTAAAACTAACATCTTCATCAATCTCACCATCATACTGCAACATTGATTCTAAATATTGAAAACATTCTTTCTTGGGGACTACTTGTCCAACCAGAGTGACATCTCCATCCTATGACTTGACACCGTTGTACTCACACTTCATATACTCTATTTTAGTTCTGCTAAGCCCAAAACCCCTTGATTCTAAAGTCTGTCTCCACAGCTCCAGTTGTCTATCAACCTCAATCATACTTTCATCAATTAGCACAACATCATTAGCAAAGAGCGTATATCAAGGACTCTCACCCTGTATACCCTTTGTAACCTCATCCATCACTAGAGCGAAAATGTATGGGCTCAAAGCTGACCTTGATGTAATCCTATGTTGATGGAAAAGTCGTTGATTTCACCCTCTATGCTCTAACACTTGTCACGACGTCATCGTATATATCATTGATAAGAGTAATGTACTTTGTTGGGACTCTCTTCTTTTTTAGAGCCTACAACATAACCTTTCTCAGTACTTTGTCATAAGCTTTCTCTGAATCGATAAATATCATGTGTAGATCTTTCTTTTGCTCTATAAACCTCTCCATAAGTTATCTTATCAAGAAAATCGCCTCTGTAGCCGACCTAGTAGGCATGAAACCAAATTGGTTTTTTGAAACACTTATCATCCTTCTTAAACGATGTTCAATGACTCTCTCCCAAAGCTTCATCGTATGATTTATAAGCTTAATTCCTCAACAGTTTGCGCAACTTTGAATAACTTCTTTATTCTTAAAAATTGAAAGTAATATGCTTTTCCTACACTCATCTGGCATCTTGTTTGATTTGAAAATATTGTTGAACAACTTAGTTAGCCAGGCTATCCCTACATCTCCTAGGCATCTCCACACCTCAATGGGGATGTCATCAGACTCCAATGTCTTGCCAGCTTTCATCTGTTTTAGCACCTTATATACCTCGGATTCTTGAATTCTCTAAACAAAATGTCTACTGGTGTCATTAAAAGAGTCATCCAGCTTGATCGTAGTGCTATCACCTTCTTCATTGAATTACTTATCGAAGTAATCTCTCCATCTATTTTTTTATCTCATCTTCCTTCACCAAAAGTCTATTATTGTCATCCTTGATGAATTTAACTTGGTTGAAGTCTCTCCTCTTCCTCTTGCAGAGCCTAGCTATCGTATAAACATTTTTTTCACCCTCCTTTGTACTTAGCTTTTGATATAGGTCTTCATACGTCCGATCCCTTTCTTCACTCAACGCTATCTTTGCATTCTTCTTTGTCACTTTGTACTTTTGCATGTTGTCCTCGCTTCTATGGTGATGTGAGTACTTATAGCATTCCTTCTTCTCTTTGATAGCCTTTTTCACATCATAGTTCTTCCACCATGAATCTTTAGTCCCACGAACTTACTTGAACAGGATCTATTCTATAGGCTCGCACTACTTTATCCTTGTAACTTAAGGGAGTTCAGCTGTAAGCTTATGTTATTCATTTTCATCCCAAGCATCTTTCCTTGTCTTGAATCTTAGTTGTTAAATATCCCTTGATTTCAACCTCAAATGTGAATCTACTAAAACAAAAAACATAGAATATTTGACACAATTGATCTTATTTATTAGGCATCCCTTGGTTTCAACCTCAAATGTGAAAATAATGAAATCCAACGGCCAAGGTGATGTATAGCATCAAAATTCATTTTTTTTCTAAATAGACGCGCATGCATATGTAAGAGCCAAAATAAAACTCTCTAAAATATCAATATTCATCTGTTTCTCCTCTGTTTACCCATCTTCCTCGCATATGTTCAAACACCCTGCACACATACACGCACTCATACACACATGTCCCATGGCGCTTAAATGCACGAAGCTTTTTTGGAACACATGCCTTTTTGAAATACCTTACGCATTTATTGGAAAGTAGTAATAGAATAAAATTTGCATAATTCATGAAATAAGACTAATATAATCATATTTCTACTTTTTAAAGATCTTCAACAAAACCATGTTATTACTTCATATAATATTATAAGCATGGAAATTTGAGTGAAAATGATAATTCTTAAAGTAAAAAAATAAATAAATAATAATGTGCTAAAAAATTGTAGTGCATAATTTTTTTTCATGCCTTTTTGAATCTTGGAAAAAAACAACAAAATAGACCAAAAACAATCAAAGACAGAAAATACATGCCTTTTCGCATCATATGCCGTGTTTGTCGTTTTGTACGACTTTTCATGTGCATCACATTATGCGGTTAAAGCCCCACTATAGTATAGCTAAAGTAGGATAAAATTCTTAGCACTCTTCAACTATTAGTTTTTATAATTTAGCGCTCTTAAATAACGCATCACCCTAAATTCTCATTATTTCCCACTAAGTTTGCTAAACTGGGTTTTTAACACCTGCTTTATGAAGAAATCGGGTCCGGTCGCAGTGGGTTAAATGAATGAATTTCAATTTTTTTTTACTATTTAGATCTTTGTTAGGCCTATGAAGTCTAATTGATTTTAGATCTAATCTAAAATATATTAAATAAAATCTTATTTTATTTTATTTATTTATAAAATGTTTAATTTAGTTTAAATTTAATTATAATATTATAAGTGTATCAAATACACTTATATGTGTAAAGTACATGCACAGCATGTAAATAGTGTATATGATTAATGTGTATGTTTATAGAAGCTGGATTTACATTGCAAAAGACATATCCGTTCCTTTATATTTGTCTTTGTTGCCTCCAAATTATTATTCAGTGCGTGTGTGTATGAAATTGTAATTTTTTTTTGAAATTATAAATACTAATAATTATCGTGTGGGAGCCTAGTGCACGGGTTCCATCTTTTTTATGATAAAATACTAATAACTATGTAAATATAATTGAAATTAATTTTTAGACTAATTCAGAATACATATTTTTTTTTCTTAAACTAAAAATAATATCTTTAAAAAAAAATCTAATTTTGACTTGGAATAATTCAAATTAGATTTACAAATAAAATATCTATTTTAAAATTTGATTTAAATGTAAATATAATATTATAAGATTAATTTTATGCGAACTACGTATATATTTTCAGCTGAACATTTAATTTTTTTATATTCTTAATCAAATCCGTATAAATTTGTACAATTTTTTTTAAAATAATTATGTATGTGTTGATATATTAAATATTTATTTAATTTATTATTTATGAAAATAAATTAAAAAATTAATATATATTTATAGTCTAAAGCATATATAGATGTAAAAAAATTATAAACTATTTAACCTACATTATATATATAAGTTAATGATATAAAATTATTTTTGGTAATAAAATTAATTAAAAGTTCATAATTATTATCTAATTAAATAAAATTAATGGCCGAAGCATGTGTATATAATACGTATATGAATATATATTTATTGTTGTAATTTTTTTAATTTGAAATATATATGTGTATAGGAAAGTCTATTAGGACATAAAATATAGATATAATTGGTGGCACAATGGACCTTCACCATTAGATTGCCCTTTCAATTCCACCTTCCATATAAGAACTAAAAGATCTAATGGTTCAGATTGTTTGTGTCGCCAATTGTGTCTAATTTTGTATTCAAATAGCCTCCCTATATATATATATATATATATATATATATATGATTTAACAATGTTGACACATATAAATTAATTATAAAACATATGTGATCAAATCTACATGAACATAATGATGTATACATGGTAAATTGAGATTGAAAGGTTACCAAAAGGATGTCATCTATGATATGCACCTCGAATGAATAAAAATTCATAGATCTAATCGAACCACCTCTAAAAATTGCAAGATTTGTAGTTTTGAATATATTTTGTTTGATTTTTCTTTAATATTTTCTCTTAAGATTTTTGGCTATGGAGTATCAATACTCATGGCCAAGACTTAACAAAAGAATGAGCAAAAAATGAATGAAAAGTGGTTGGTTTAAGTAGCATAAAAGAAGAGGTAGAAGTGAAGAAAAGATCTCCTTTTACTCATTCCTTTCCTACCATTTCAATCCAATTTGAACACTCGAACCTCTCTTCTTATTCATCCAATGGCCGGCCAAGGTTAGGGGCTAGATGAGCCTTTGAAAGACGTTAATCCTATTTAGTAAATAATTGATTTAAATCAAATTAAAATATTTATTGATATTGCATATTCATACGTATATATATAACTTTTATATGCACCCAATTAATTACTAATAGCACTCAAAATTCAACAAAATTTAATAATTAATATTTGATGAATATTAATTAATTTACAACGATTATAAATTAATTAATTTGTGTGGTATTTTGAAGTTTCGTAATTATTGTTTTGCGACTTAAATGTTTAAATTCAGTCAGTGATTAATATCGAACAATTTGAATTTTAGCATTCACATGCCACCTTAGCTAGTGGTGTGACAGTTTGACTAAATTTATCACTTATACGTCTTTTCGGTAAGATCCAATTTTACTATTTTAGACGGTACCTGATGGTAACAATTATTTACACTTATTCATCAAAATTATATCACTTTAGAACTCATGGAATTTGGTTTAGGTCAAATTCCAATAACATCCACATTCAACTTGGTTAATCCAAATACAGATTCTTCGCTTTAATAATAACAATTATTATTAAACCAACCGCTCTAGCTAGAGATGTTGAGTTAAATGTAGTTAACCATGACACTAAACTCATATATATGAGATGGTGTATTCTCTATTGCATTGTGTTTCACTTTCAATGCTTAACTCAGACCCAATTATAATCATTTAATAAACATTATGGCACGATTGAACTATAATCAAAGTAGGGCATCCACATTGAAGTTCAACAGTATTCTCAAGCCGAGAGAACCACGTAATATCGTCATCTCAAAATTCTCTATTTTACTTTAGTTATATTACCCAATAGAAAACTCTAGAGTGGGTCACTTTATAGTTATTCAATAATTATCAGCACGTAACCCTTGGTGCCTCTAACAGCTAATAGAAGTAATACACTACTCAGCATTTGGAGAGCATTACATACTCTAGTCTCAACGGATGTATCAATATCCAATCTCGAAACATCTTAACTATGAATATTTGAAATAATATATTATTTTCAAAGTCGTAAATTTCTCATGATTACAACATATTGTAATTAATATCACATAACATATCATTAAAGGATATTAAATTTAATATATACAAATTAAAATATTAATCAAAATATCTAAATATGACAAGTATGTAGGATTGATTTCATCCTAAAAGAGGAGGGGTGTATAGGGTGATACTAATAATTATAAAAATTTAATGCGGAAGTATATAAAATAATCGCAGCACTGATAATAGCAGAATAATAGCAACACAGATGATAGTAGAATATAAAAAGAAGAAATAAAACAACATAGATTTACCCAGCTTCGGCCAAACCCTGCCTACGTGCTGCCCTAAGGTTTCTACTAGAAATTAAGTAGTCGAACGCTTACACACATAAACATGTGACACCCACTATCGACTAACCTAACTCTACGCTCAAAACCTTGCCATAACTCAACCACCGAGTTGCGAATCTCGAAGTACACCATCGTAGTTCGTCTCTTAGTCACATGGCTAGAATTTACAAAAGTTTAAAAGAGAAAATACAAATGTAAATCAATTTAAAAATACAAAACCCTAATTTTAAAAATTAAACCCAAATGCAACTAAAAGATGCCGGCCCAATAATTAAGTAAAGTGATAAAACAAATCCCCTTCTCTTTTATTTCTTCGGCCCGCTTTCTTTCGTTTGTGATAATGGCTATATCTTTGCTCGTTCGTTCATCTTTAAGGAAATTAGGGTATCATGAAGCCATTGCTCTATAGATCAGTCGAGTTGAGTGATTGTCCTTGCATTGCTTCCTCGATCGTCTTCTAGCTTAAGCACAGTTGCAGTTTCTTCAATTCGTCGAGTTTGATTTTATTGGCATATGATTTCCTTTTTTATTTCGTTTATATGCTTGAACTCGATTGACTGGAAGATGCCGATGATGATTGGGTTTTATAGGGTTGAAAAACCGTAAATTATCGTTCGAATATTTTTATATGAATTCGTCAATTAATATGCTTGGCTGTTCGATTTTACTTGAATGTTTATGATTGTTCCTCATCGGTTCTATCTCAGATAATTATTTACTTGATTATCACGGCTTTGATTTTGGGTTCGATTTTTTATTGGTCATCACGACTTTGATTTTTGGCATGATCATTGACTTTGTTTGAAGCATGGCTTTCGTTTCTGACTTGACGATGTTGATTTATCTTGACTTGTTCATTTTACTTGCGATATTATCTGGACTCCTTCCTACGTGTTATCATCTGGCTTTGATTCTCTGGTATTTAAGCTTGATCACAATTACTTATGCATTTGACCTTTTGCACTTGTATTTGTTAAGCTTGTGCTTGGTTTTGTACGAATCTACTTTGATTTTTGTAAAACCTGCTGCTGTTTTGATTTTTCTTTATTGTTCACTGGTCTTACACTTGGTAGAGATGTTCTATGGTTGTTCGAGTCTGGTTTCAATGTGTATGCACACATTTCTGGGTTGTAGCCTCGAGCCAGTTTGCATTTGAACTTGACTATGCAATCTGCAGCTGTATTGTCCACTGCCATGTTGATTGAAAACGAACTTGTTCGATTGTTGCTTGATCACTGTCACTGCTCACTGGACCTGGTTACAAGTGCACTATGTGTGTGTATGTATAATCATATGTATATATGCATGCTTGTTGTACTATGTCTTTTTGAGATCTAACATTGGATAGTTGCTATCAATTATTTCATTCAATCTCCATGCATCTACTATGTCCTTGTTGCAGCCCTTATATGTTCATTTCTTTGCATTTGACTTTTATTATGCAGTCTGTTATGCACTATATGTATATATTTATACATGTGTGTACACATGCGTATGTTTGGTCATAGATACATGTTATCTTGCTTTGTGTTTCGATGCATTTGTATATGCCTTCATCATTGGTTTTGCTTTATTAGTTCACTTGAGCTGCTGTCTCATTGTTTCCAGCTTTCTTGTGCATTTATGTGCACTGTCAACTGCTTAACGGCATCCTATCACTGCATACTTGATTTCACTTGTATATTTCATTGAGGCTCTTGAACTAATAAATTCTAATGGATGTAATACCATGTAGTGTCTGCACTTGCATTCACTTATTTTCATGTGGTAGCTGGACTTGTTTCACTTGTTGTCAGTTGACCATTTGTTTATGCATTTGTTGTTTACTTGTTGACTTTGCATATCTGTCTTGTTGTACTGAACTGTCGAGTTGTGTGTATGCATATAAATTTGGTTTTCATGTTGCTTTGTGGTTTCTCTGACCAGTCTGGGTTCAAGTGTACATTGAGTTGGTTCATTGAGCTAGCTGTGTTGATTTGAAAACCTTTTCTTCCGAGTTTAAGCTTGTTCTGGTCTAGTATACATGTATGTATATCCTTTGTTCTCTTTGAGTGCTTGTGTTTATTTTGTGATTCTACAATTGGTTTGGTTTTTTTTTTTGGAGATTGGGACTTGTTGTATTCTGATATGCTAGCTCGAGTTTAATTTGTTCACTTTTGAAGCTTGCATCTATAGCATTGTTTCTTCATGAGCATTTACTATTTGGTTGTGGTGCACTTGTTAGCATGGTCTGGTTTTTGGCATCTTTTTGCACTCGACTATTTTGTGATATATTTGTATTGCACCTGAGTTGAACCTAGCTTTGGCTCAGGTTTAACCTTGTGCTCATGTCGTGACTTTATTTGTGTTGCACTTGAGTTGAATCCAGCCTTGACTTGGGTTTGATCTTGTGCTCACATGTCCCTACAGTTTTGTCAAGTGTATATCGGTGTGCATGGCCTTGTGGCATGTCCAGTGATACACTATGCATGTCACAAGCTATTCCTGTATGATGAATTCCAAAACGATGACGAACAACCCAAATAACTGAGGCAAATAATAATTTCAAAATCACATTTTATTTTACACAGCAAAAAAATTTCTTTTTCAATTTTACTGCATCTGCGTTTATTTTGCAGATTACTCAAATTCTAGATTCAAATTGGAATACAGTTGAAGATAAATACGAATGAATGAGTAACATGTAGTGAGGTGCAAATGTATAGTGAAATTTTTTATTATAATTTGAAATTGTATCGTAATGGAAATTTGTGTATATATATAGTGAGAACTCAAATTTGTACTATTCCAAATTGTAATAAAAAAATTGTTTGAATAAAATATCTGTTTGAATTTAAATTCAAAGTTATTTACTTTATTCAACAAATATTATTTAATTATGGGAAAAGTAAAGTAGTACATTAATAAATACATTTAAATGAATATATATGTTCATTATCATCAAACAAAATTCATATACTTGCATATTCAACAATCTCCCCTTTTGATGATGACAAACATATATTTAAGATTTTGAATTCATTAAACGTATTTGATCATTCAATTTACTCCCCCTATTTGAATGCTCCCTCTCTACAACAAAGCTCCCTCTTCATATATGTATGAAAATAAACAAAAATTTGCAAATGAACCTAGATGCAAATAGAAAATACAAAATAAAACATTTGACCTTTATTTACCAAAATCTTAACTTTTCTCTCCCCCTTTTATTATTAGCAAAAGAGTAATAGTCTTAGAAAAATAGAGATAAAGTGATAGACATTAATATAACATTAATATTTAATCGAATATAAATATTAAATTTCAATAAAAAATCAAACAAAAATCATAACTACTTTGTTAGGCGCATATTCCAGTTTAGAATGATATGGATGATGTAAAAACCATATGGTTGTGTTTATTTGTGGTATATTTATATCAAAAATTTGAATATCTACTAACATGCATAACCGTTAGGACTTTTAAATGAGATTATTAGTATTTCAAATTTTTATAAAATATGAATTCAAGTATCTTCTAACCATGCATAACCGTGAAGACTTTTAAATGAGATTAGAATAAACTTGTTTATTTAATAATCAATTTTGATATGCGTTCCATACATGCATAACGTGAGGACTTTTAAATGAGCATGAAAGCACATAATCAAAAATTCCAAGTAATTCATCCATGCATAACCGTGAGACTTTTAAATGAGAGTGAATACTTTGGAAGTTTTTATTGCTAAAAATATAATAAAATGAAAATAAAACATTTCCTATTTAAAATACCACATATTGATATACTATATTGGATTTTGATGAGTGATGGTCGTTATAAATATAGAGATGGTCATGAAATTTTTACCAACAAAAGTTATAATAAATTTTGTTTAAATTTCTAAAGAAATTTACTAAATATACTATCTGAAGTTATAATATATGATTAATATCAACACTCATCACTTTTTCAATTAAAGTTATAATATATGATTAATATCAACACTCATCACTTTTTCAATTACTATTATCTTTTTGATAATCAGTAGGGAGTCAAATTAGTTAATGTAGTCACTTAAGATCAAATCTAAAAATAACTAAAATGACTATCTGAAATAAGGTCAACAAAAAATATTTTCTGCAAGGGGTTTTATAAAAAAAAAATATCTGCTAATTGAAAATCAGTTGAACTGAAAAATATGCAGATATTTTCTTTGAAAATGTGATGCAACTAATGAATGTCTCTTAATGAAACTTTTCCACTGGTAATTTTTCTATCAACTAGATTTCCAGTGTAATCTGCATCCAAATTTCCCTTTGACTCAAGATTATCATTAGTTGGATGTTATAGACCGGACCGTGAAGTTGCAACACATACTTTGAAATCTTTTTATATCTTTTAAATGAAATTCTATTGAATTTGAATTGAAACCGTGCTAATAAACAAACAGTGAACATATTGTCAGCTAAGATAAATAAATGTATCCAATTGTATCATGAGTAATCGAAAATCAATAAAATACAATCATTAGTCCAAACATATCTTTATGAACAAATTCAAAGTCTCTAGAAATACTTATAGTATTCTCAGCATAAAAATATAATTAACCAAAAATTTTGCATAAGTCAGAATCAAAATCAACATTCGTTTGTTCATTACATAACTAGCTGATTTAATTCAGATTACGGTGCGGATTATCGTATTTAATATATCATTCAAGATAGATGTGTCGTTACCTATTTTACCTTTGTGATAATTATTTGTTGTTGCCCATTGTGATTCCGCCATCTTTGTACTAGGCTAAGGAACTTTGATTCGTCGCCCGTTGTGTGTCTGGAATAGCCAGAATCCGGGTAACACTATTGTTGTTCCTCAGCCTTCCATCCTGTGCAGTTAATGCACTCGGTAGATTCAAACCGGTGGAGGTGCAAAAAGTCATAGCGGGGATACAGCGAGGATATAGCGGGATATAGCAGATGGCTCTAAAATAGCATATAAAACTCGTACTTAATGTTTTTACAAATATATAAATGGTAATTAAATAAAAAATTATCATTCAATTGAATTATAATAATACATGAATAATTTTAAATAAAAAGATGTGCGAATATACTTTAAATAAACGAAAAACTGTTATATAACATAATTGAATTTGGTAGAATATTAGAGTATTTTCATTTTTAAAAATATATTAAAAATTAAATCAAATAAAATTAGTTTCATAATTTTATAATGTGTAAATGCAAATTTTCAATTCATTTTATTAAAAAAGGTATAGCGGGAATAGCGGGATATGGCGGAAATAGCGAGGATTAAAGCGGAAAGGCTATATTCTGGGCCTATATGGAAAAATCATAGTGGTAGAAATCTTCTATGAGATATAGCGGGGTTGTAGCGGGGTAATAGCGGGGCATTAACTACACAGCTGCCATTACACCAACACGAGAAAAGATTTTTGTGACCTTTTTTTTTGTAGGTCCATGGTTATTAGTGGCAAATGATTTAGAAAAATATATTTGAGTAGACCCAAGACTATTTATATTTATTCTTTTTGGCACCCAGATTTGTTTGACTATAAGGTATTTTATATTCATGCCTTTTGAAACCCAAATTGGTATTGTTTTCACATGTTTCGGTATATACCAACAATTATTGTGGTTGTGTCCAGTTTTTCCACAAATCGTGCACTTTGGATTTACTTGATTAATTTCATTTCTAACACGTTCTGATTGATTATACCCAAGTCCTTGTCTAACAATATTAACAGTTTGTTTCCCCAATAGCATATTTAACGATCTTTCGCTTTTTGAAATTTTTTCTAAAGTCGTAGACAGTTGTTGGACTTGTGTTTTGTGAGATTCATTTTCGTTCAATAATTGTGTTCACTTTTTAATAGAATTTTCTCTCCTAGTATTTTCGCTTTCTTTTAAAATCAGAATTTAATTTTCAAGCGATTTAATTTTGCTTTCTAATTTTTTAATCTCTTCTTCAAATGATGGACACTTGTCACACTTAGGGCACTTGTTTTGATAGTTTTTAACCAATTGATTAAGCTGTTTTAAATCTATCAAAGTATCTCTTTATGCTTCAATTTTAATGTATTTCTCCCTAAGTCTTTCGAAAGAGTCATTTACTTCATGAAAATATATAATTAATTCTAAATGAGTAAGTTTTGATACCTCGTTTGGCTCGTCATCATCACTGTCAATTATACCACCTCGAAGGCACATTCTTGATTTTTCACTCCCACTGTCAGTAGTTTTATCATCTTCATCAGTTTCATCACAGGTGGGTGCAAAACTTCTCCTTTCCGGTTTCTTTCTATGGCTGAGTCGATTTTGAGGACAATTGGGCCTGATGTGACCAGGTTTATTGCACTTGTGACAAATGATTTCCTATTCTTCTGAGTTTTCTAGTTCTTAACTATTCTGTTTTTCAATTGTTGATTTAGAGACGGATTTCCGTATATGTGATTCCATTTTTTGAATTTCTTCATTAACAGCGCCAATTCAGCTGCTCCATCATCATCATAATCACTTTCTGTTGTTCGATTGAGAGATATAGATTTCTTTCGAGTATCATCTCCTTCACGATTTTCCTAGAATTTCATTTCTAGCTCATAAGTGGTGAGACTTTCGATGAGTTCTTCAATTTGATTTGTTTCAAATCCTTTGATTCTTGAATAGCAGTGACTTTGGCTTCAAAATTTCAAGGAAGGACTCTAAGGATTTTTCAGACTATCTCCAACTCTGTGTATGATTTTCCAAGAGCTTTTGATTTGTATGCAATATTGGAAAGTCTTCCGTTCACCTCTTTGACATTTTCTTCCTCGGTCATTGTGAAATTCTTGTATTAGCTACTCAGCATGGCAAGGTGAGATTCTCTGACTTGAGATGTTCCTTCGTGAGTCACTTCAAGTATGTGCCAGATTTCCTGTGCAGTTAGACAATGTCAGACACGATTAAATTCATTTTGATCTAATGAACAGATAATAGAATTCATAGCTTTAGCATTAGCATTCTGTAGTTTATTTTCTTGATCTATCCATTGATCCATCGGTTTTTTAGTTTCTTGATTATTTACCACTATTGTCAGTGTCCTATATCCTGTCTCAACTATATTCCAAGCATCAATGGTTTTCAGAAAAAAATTCATTTTATTTTTCCAGTAAGCATATTCACCATTAAACATTGGCGGTCTAACTATGGACTGTCCCTCAACAAAAGCATTATTAAAAGTAGCCATTTAAAAATTTAAATATTTAAAACAAAAATTGGTTTTTGAAAATCAAATTTTTTTAAAACAAAAATTGACTTTTGTTCCTAGCTCTTATACCACTTGTAGGATCGATTTCACCCTAGAGGGGGTGAATAGGATGATACTAATAATTATGAAAACTTAATGTAGAAGTGTATAAAATAATCGTTGCACTGATAATAGCAGAATAATAGCAACATAGATAATAAAAGAATATGAAAAGAAGAAATAAAACAACATAGATTTACCTAGCTTCGACAAAACTCTGCCTACGTGCTGCCTCCAAGATTTATACTAGAAATTAAGTAGTCAAACGCTTACACACATAAACTCACGACACCCGCTATCGACTAATCTTACTCTACGCTCAAAACCGTGCCACAACTCAGCCACTGAGTTGCGTATTGTCGAAATACACCACCATAATTCGTCCCCTAGTCACACGACTAGAATTTACAAAAGTTTAAAAGAGAAAATACATATTTAAAAATTCAAAACCCAAATTTTAAAAATTAAAGCTCAAATGCAACTAAAAGATGCCTGCCCAATAATTAAGTAAAGTGATAAAACAAATCCCCTTCTCATTTATTTCTTTGGCCTGCTTTCTTTCCTTTGTGATAATGGCTGTCTCTTTACTCGCTCGTTCCTCTTTAAGGAAATTAGGGTTTCTTGAAGTCATTGCTCTATAGATCGGTCAAGTTAAGTGATTTTCCTTGTGTTGCTTTCTCGATGATCTTATAGCTTAAGTACATTTGCAGTTGCTTCAATTCGTCGAGTTCGATTTGATTAGTATATGATTTTCTTTTTGCTTTCGTTTATATGCTTGAACTCGATTGATGGGAAAATGCCAATGATGATTGGATTTTATTGGTTTGAAAACCCTAAATTATCATTCAAATATATTTATACGAATTCGTCAATTAGTATGCTTAGCCGTTTGATTTTACTTGAATGTTTGTGATTGTTCCTTACCTGTTCTATTTCGGATAATTCTTTGCTTGATTATCACGGCTTCGATTTTGGCTTGTTCGATTTTTTCTTGGTCATCACGGCTTTGATTTTTGCAGTGATCATTGACTTTGTTTGAAACATGGCTTGTTTCTGACTTGACGATGTTGATTTATCTTAACTTGTTCATTTACTTGCGATATTATCTTGACTCGTTCATACGTGTTATCATCTGGCTTTGATTCTCTGATATTTAAGCTTGATCATAGTTACTTGTGCATTTGACTTTTTGCACTTGTATTTGTTGAGCTTGCACTTGGTGTTGTACGAATCTACTCTGATTTTTGTAAAACCTGATGTTGTTTTGATTTTTCCTTATTGTTCACTGGTCCTGCAATTAGTAGGGATGTTGATGGTTTTTCGAGTCCGGTTTCAATGTATATGCACACATCTCCGGGTTGTAGCCTCGACCAGTTTGCATTTGAACTTGACTGTGAAGTCTGCACTTGTATTGTCCACTGACGTGTTGATTGAAAACGAACTTGTTCGATTATTGCTTGATCACTGTTACTGCTCACTGGACCTGGTTACATTTGCACTATATATATATATATATATATATATATCTGTGTCTGTGTGTGTATTTTCATATGTATACATGTATGCTTGTGGTGCTGTGTCTTTTTAAGATCTAACATTGGATAGCTGCTATGCATTGTTTCACTTGAGTCTCCATGCATGTACTATGTCTTGTTGCAACCCTTATGTGTTCATTTGTTTGCATTTGACTTTAATCGTGCAGTCTGCTGTGTGTATATATGTATACATGCGTGTACACATGTGTATGTCTGGTTGTCACTGCATAAATACATGTCGTCTTGCTGTGTGATTCGATGCAATTGTATATGCCTTCATCATTAGTGTTGCTTCATTAGTTCACCTGAGCTGCTATCTCATTGTTTCCAGTTGATTCGTGTGTATTTGTGTGCACTGTCAACTGCTTAACTGCATCCTGTCGTTGCATACTTGATTTCACTTGTATATTTTGTTGAGGCTCCCGAACTAATGGATTCTGGTGGCTGTAGTATCCTGTAGAGTCTACACTTGCATTCACCTGTTTTCATGTGGTAGCTGGACTTGTTTCACTTGTTGCCAGTTGACCATTGGTTTATGCATTTGTTGTCTACTTGTTGACTTTGCATATCTGTCTTGTTGTACTGAACTGTCGAGTTGTATGTATGCATATAAGTTTGGTTTTAATGTTGCATTGTGGTTTCTCTGACTAGTCTGGGTTCAAGTATACATTAAGTTGGTTCATTGAGCTAGCTGTGTTGATTTGAAAACCTTTTCTTTCGAGTTTAAGCTTGTGTCTGGTCTGGTATACATGTATGTATATCCTTTGTTCTCTTTGAGTGCTTGTGTTTATTTTGTGATTCTACAATTGGTTTGGGTTTTTTTTTTGGAGATTGGGACTTGTTGTATTCTGATATGCTAGCTCGAGTTTAATTTGTTCACTTTTGAAGCTTGCATCTATAGCATTGTTTCTTCATGAGAATTTACTATTTGGTTGTGGTGCACTTGTTAGCATGGTCTGGTTTTTGGCATCTTTTTGCACTCGACTATTTTGTGATATATTTGTATTGCACCTGAGTTAAACCTAGCTTCGGTTCGGGTTTGACCTTGTGCTCATGTCGTGACTTTATTGCACTTGAGTTGAATCTAGTCTCGGCTTGGTTTTGACCTTGTGCTCATCTGTCCCTACAGTTTTGTCAAGTGTATATCGGTGTGCATGGCGTTGTGACATGTACAATGATACACTGTGCATGGCGTTGTGACATGTACAATGATACACTGTGCATGTCATCGGCTGTTTGTGTATTATGAATTCAAAAATGATGACAAACAACCCAAATAACCGAGGCAAATAATAATTTCAAAATCATATTTTATTTTACACTGCAAAAATATTTCTTTTCAATTTTACTACGTCGGTGTTTATTTTGCAGATAACTCAAATGCTAGATTCAAATTGGAATACAGTTGAAGATAAATACGACTGAGTGAGTGACATGTAGTGAGGTGCAAATGTATAGTGAAAAATTGTATTATAATTTGAAGTTGTATTGTAATGGAAATTTGTGTATATATATATAGTGAGAGCTCAAATTTGTACTATTCAAAATTCTAATAAAATATTTATTTGAATAAAATATCTGTTTGAATTTAAATTTTGTATTATTTATTTTATTCAGCAAATATTTATTCAATTATGTGAAAAGTAAAGTGGTACATTAACAAATACATTTATATGAATAAGAAAAACATTTTTTTTTCAAACGAGGTTTTATTACGGAGTTATTAGTTTATAATAGATTACTAAATTGCTCATAGGACATCCCCTAACTCTATCACTTTAGTGGTACTAATTTAAAATAGAAAAAAAAAAAAAAAATCTAATTACCTCTCTATTAAACCAAATTAACGAAGATAGAGTATAAGCTGAAGTTCAAAGCTCAAACACTCTCCATGAGTTAGAGCATTACTTCTTGTTCCGATATACGAACTACATCAATCAAGGTATACATGAACATTGTTATATAAAAGTAAACAATATTTCATTTTCCTAAGCCAATGATTTGAGACTAATAATAAATTCATCTTGGCCATTTTTTTTCTTTTAACACAACTAAACCATATGTTATTTTGGCAATTTGACTAATTTTCAATCTAAATTTTCACACCTCTGTCATTTTCCGTTGTACCTTTATTCTTTTGTCTGCAATAATAAATTCGTTTTAGCAACCGCTGCACAAGTTTCATGTCATAGAAGTAAAAGACGCAATGTTCACGACGTACTAGGGTGCCTTTCAAATATATGATAAACATATACGTGTGCAGGACAATTCAGTTGGGAGAGCATCAGACTGAAAATCTGAAGGCCGCGCATTGCATATAATTTTTGGACCAATTTGTCTAGTGGTGAAACGTAGAGTTAAGAGGAGGATTCGACGCACAAGTTTGTGTATTGCCAAGGGCAAAGTCAGTGTTGAAAAGAGGCAAGTTTATATAATAGATTACAAATATTTTTTTCCAGTAATACATAATATTTATGCTTACACCATCTCTTTGGCACGGGCGCTCGCACACGTGTATAAAATTAATTCCACTTATGTTGAAAAAAATACCATTAGCAACATACATACATGTGTGATAGTATTAATAAGAAATCTAAGAGAGAAAATGTATGCTTCCAGATTTCTTTTGATTATTTGTTTCCTATAAGCTATAATCCTTCTTTTTAAGCCTTTAAATTATAATTTAAGTGATGAATGCTTCACCTAACATTCAACCCAAACAAATATTTATATCCTCGTTGCTTATCTTTCATCTTCAATCCCAATTTTTATTTCCCAGTATTTCCCTTGTTTAAAAATTAGACATCACATTATCGTTCCTTTTTTTAATCTTTAAACAAAGATGTGATTAATCGATTCAACCGCATGTTATCAATTTCCAGTGCTCTGAGCTATGTTAACCATTTCTCTGTCTCGTCAAATCCATTGGTCCTACTTTTCTTATCTTTGATGGTGGTCGTGTGACCCATCTCAGCTTAAAGAGGTTTTGCCTTGTGCGTGTACATATTAAAAGAGGGTAACAAGTTTCACCATATGTAGAAAACAATCATACATTAGATCCACATATAAGTTCTTAAATAATCCAATATAAAAGCATGAACAAGTTCAAAATGAAGTTAAGATGTTATCTGTTAAAGGTGGTTGTTAGTATGTATTGATGTCATTTCATTTAAACATAGCCAAAGATTAATGTCTTCTTAAAATCATCAAATGACAAGAAAAGTTGTTCAAATACCCCAAAAAAAAAAAAAAAAAAAAAAACAAAAAAAAAAAACATATATTTACCTCAAGAGATTGCCAATTCTGTAGCATAACAGATCAACTTAATTTCTACCTCTGAAATGTTAGGTCTCTGAACTCTCTTCTGATTTCTTGATTCAAACTTGTTAACTAGAGCTTCTTGGATAACTTCAATCTGATTTTCTTGAATAAGAAAAAAATGAGCAATAACAATCATATAAATAGAAAGGTTGCATTCTAAATATCTTACATTTTGATTACTAATTACCCCTCAATCTCTTAATAATTGATAATACTCTTGGATGTCATCTGGGTTTTCAATCCATGTACCGGGATGCATCTCAGAGTACTCAGTTCCGTATTTGGAAAAATCATTTGCTCAAGTAATAAGTGAATCTTCATATAATATATATGTGTCCTCACATTCAACTTCCATAACACTTTCTGTTATTCTAACATCCTTCACATTTATCTTTAAAACTTGTACTTGTTGCCCTGCATCTAGTGTTATAGGTTGAGCAACAAGCAACAGTCAAAGACTTTCTCTTTATAACACATAATCAAACTTGTTTCTTTTACCATTTATATAAGAACAGATTTTAGATATAGGCTTGTTAAAAAAACTTATCATGAAACTAGGCTTCGAAAACAAATACTGTAAAAATAGATCTGGTTTTCACCAGAGCGGATTTTTGTACATGCACATTTTAAAATTGCTCATGTATAATTTATTTTATGAAATATGTGTATAAAATATAAATCTGTGCATGCGCACTTTAAAAGTGAGCATGTACAAATTCCGGCCAACTGAAATCATGCTTGTTTTTATATTAAGTTTTTAATGAAACATATTTTCTTAGCAAGTCTTTTGGAGTAGCCTATATTTAAAATAATTAAGTTTTACTTTTAACTTTAAATTAGTTAAATTTTATGTTTGCTCCAAGACGCAGGTCGTCAACTTTGGTGAATGGCAAAGTATTTAATATTCCATTAGAGTTGTTGGTTAATGTCACCAAATGGTTACACACGCATTTGCTTATTCGGTATAATCTAGCTTCGACTTATGAAGAGGTTTTAATTCCAAATTCTTCTCACTATTTAGACTAATGTACTCCATCTTAGCGTTACTCCTCGACATATAGCATCTTTATGCTCCTTCAATATTAAAATCCGACTTATACTTTTCTACTGGAGAAGCGTTAGCACTCGGAAGTTTTTGTGTTATTTGTCTAACATTCTTTCCCATTTATATAAATTAGTATTCTCATTAAATGTTGAATCTGTAACATATTAATCATCATTTAGAGGGTTCACTCATGCATTTAGCACAGAATTGAATGTTAATGTTGGAACTACCAAGATTCCTTATCCTCATATGATTACCTAATGAACTAGCAAATGGCGATAAAGAAGATGAGTTAGCTTTAACTTTTGATTAGAGATTACAGCCAGTATTTGTACTTCTTTCTGGGCAAGCTCGCGGTGATTCAAGCTTGTGGTGATTCAAGCTTGCAATGACGGACTCAATTTTCTTTTTATGAATTTGGAATCCTTGTTGGCAGAATCATCTTCTTGTTCACCATGCAAAATTTTCAAATCCATAAATGACATGCATTCCAACATCTTCTGCATAGCATTCAAAAATCATCAGCAGAATGTACGAAATCGAACTTGTTTTCAAAACTCGGGTAGTTTTTGGCTTTAAAACGAGTTTTATGTTTTGCGTTTCCAATATGTATGTAAAATGGCAAATGAGAGAATGAGGAGTTGGAAAATGCTAGTCATTTCAACAAAAGGATGGAAGGCAATGAAAAAGATCGTTTTTACTATTTTTCAAAGTGCGGAAAATAAAAAGTTGTTTTCGATCGTATATGTAAATACCGTTTATCAAATCGGCTGTTTTCCACCATCGTCTTCTCTTTCTAGGATTTCAAAATACATATATGAAAACGCGAAATACAAAATTAGTTTTAAACCAAACACTCCGTTAATTTTTCATTGCTGAATCCTTATCCTTATTAGACAAGGATCCAATTTGCAACATTTGCCTAGCTTCATTCTGAATTTTCGTATTTTGCATTTTACGAACTACTTATCAAATGTTCTCGGCTGACTTCATCATGCAACTCATGGCTATCATGTTGTGCACGTTTCTTCGTCATTATCGTATTTCTCAGGTCTGCTTACAGGATCACTTTGTACACTATCACTACTTATAGTTTACTGATTTTTTAAGTCAGGTTGAAGAGGCTGGAAACGAAAAAATTTATCAACAAACCATTCAGTGAAGATTTAGGATTGGAAGCACAATTTGTTACACAAAAAAGAATTTAAATTATGGAATTCACTCTCCATGTTGAACATTAGGGATTCAAAATCTTTTTTATATGTAATATTTTCATGATTTGGAAAACCAATTAACTAACAATGGGAAACATTAAAGTATAATTGTAAAATGATATAAAATGAAGATTACTAACAACTATAATGTTTGTCTCTTCTCAACAGGAACCCAACATATTACTAGATCAATTGGCTCTAAAATATTGTAGTGTTTATTTCTCGCTATTAAGTTTGTTAAAAGTTGAACCCTTAACTCCATAATAATGTGATCTAATGAGGGTACATTCTTGAACATAGGGTTTAATGACCGTTGATTCATTGAAAGGGGGTTCGGTAAAGTGGAAATTAGGTTAAAGGACTTCTACTTGTAGTGTAATAAGTTTTAAGGACAGCACTTTTGAATAATTAGTTTTAAGGAGAATTTGCAGCATAATGATAAATTCATTTATCTTTTTAAGTTATACAGAAAAATGATAGATCCTTTTATCATTATTTCTGTATAACTGAAAATGGTAAATTCTTTTATCTTTTTCCTGTAAAATGTCCTTAAAACTAAATTTTCAGAAGTAGCGTCCTTGAAACTTATTACCTTGCACAAATAAACCCTTGAAGTGAAAATCCCCTTCGGTAAACTTATGTTCTTAGACCCTTTAATGTTGGAGTTGAGATGTAAGCTTATGTTATTTACTTTCGTCCCAAGCATCTTTACATGTCTTAAATGTAAGCCTTATGCTCAAGATGAGCTCTCCCTTTTCCATTGTTTTTCAAAACATCTCATTTGTATGCAAAAACATAAACCTTAAGTTCAAAGCACTTTCCTTTATTCAAACATAAGATATGAGCGTTCAAAGTATCCAGGAACAGGATCTAAGGTTTTGCTTCTCGAAGATTTTTTCTATCTACTAAATAGTAGGACAACTGGTCATTCAAAATTACAAAGATGAACTTTGATATATCTTCATGTGTATGTACGTATATGTATATGTGTGTATGTCTGTAAAAAAAACTCTACAGGAGGAATTCCATAACAATAGTAGGAGGGATGGGAAAATCTGTTCAATTTGGTTCCCAAGTTCCTAATGGAAAATAGCGAAGGCAACAGATCTGCAAAGAAATTGACTACACTGCAATGGCATACATCGGATTTGCGAACATCAATTTAAATACGTCTCAATAATCTCGACCTCGCATCACAAAATCGTTGCTTCAAAGCAACAATGAATCCAGACCTGGACCAGATCAATATTTCTAACACTTCTGTATTTAATCCAGACCTGGACCAGATCATGAACTTGCACTCTGCAATCTCATCGCCTGTAAAATAGTTCATAATTATTTATATATTAGTATATATATATATATATAATATTATTAAAATTATTTAACTATTCATATGCATGTGTAAATTTATATATCAGTACATGTCAAAATTTACCTCCAGATTTCCATAGCTATACCGCACATTGGTCTGAGAAGACGGGTCAATAATAACATCCCAGATATTGTCCGCCTCCTCTAGCGTAAGCTCTTCCCGACCAGTGGACTGTGCTATCCGAGCCCGCTTTGCTTCGTACCTCTCCTGCGATTACAAACAATTGTTTTATACGATAAAAACCGAATTTCAAGTTTTTGAAAATAAAATAAGACAAAATATTGTTATTAACAATAAATTAGTTTACCATTACCGATTGGGATTTGTCATCCGTCCACTCGTATGAAACATTGCCTTCTTCATCAGTCCTCTCCATGGCATGCGTCACCTTGAACAACTCGGTTATCGTGGGCTCGCGGTTT
Source organism: Allium cepa (assembly GCA_030765085.1). NCBI lineage: Eukaryota > Viridiplantae > Streptophyta > Magnoliopsida > Asparagales > Amaryllidaceae > Allium > Allium cepa. The sequence continues at coordinate 520,146,127 of CM060941.1, forward strand.
ATATTAGATTTAAATAACAAAGAAAATATATATTACTTACTTTTGCTGCCGGAGTGTCCCAAAGCCGACGAAAATCAGCCCATACACCGTCACCCATCCAGTTCGGATTTTTGCCTGAATTCTTAGCCTTGGACAATGTATCTCTGTAATTTTTCCTCATTCTTTTGTTCCAGTGATTTAAGAAAACGTCCATATCGTCAGGGTCAACCCGGACTACAGCCTGTAAATTAAAATTATTTTAAGTTATATAGATTATATTAGTTTACAACTGAAATTCAAACTACTACTTACAAGTAAATCGGCCTGTATTGCGTTCTTGACATGAAGGGGGATGTCGTCCCAGCGAGGCCAACAACCATCCATCCGGCTCTGAAAAGCCTTCCTCGAAACGTGTAGAATATACTCTAATGGCTGCACCTCAAAGCCCCTGCAAAAGTTATGATATACATGTTTAGTGGATTTTAAAACTTATACTTTAAATAAAATTGATACTTACCCGACACTTTTCGAAACAACTTCTGCCATCGGACGTAAGTCCGGTGCAGTGTCACTACCACCTGCACCGGGAGATGGTTGTGGCATGCCTGTCATACTTCGTCTCCTGCCAAACATATCTACTATAGAAAAACAATATCATCACAGAACAATTATAGAAATTCACTACTGCATAGCATGTTTCAATCACTTTCACAGAAACAATTATAAAAATTTACTAGTACAGAATATGGATAAAAATTAAATAAATGATCATCACAGGACAATAATACAAATTCACTACTACATAGCATGTTTCAATCACTTTCACAGAACAATTATAAAAATTTACTAGTATAAAACATGGATAAAAATTAACTAAATGATCATCGCAAAACAATTACAGAAATTTACCATTACATAGCATGTTTCAATCACTATCACATAACAATTATATCAATAACGATCAGTCTTCATCGTTTTCTGATTCAGACTCAGTCTCGTATTCTATCTCATTTTCTTCTGTACTTTCGAATGCATCAAATAAGACGTTCGATTCATCATTCAAAGGCCCTACATCAATATCATCAGTTATTATTATTTCTGTATTTGGTTCAAGATCGGCTTGATATGCTGCTTCATCTGGAATATTATTCCCATCAAACGTAAACCTTGGTTTTGTTTTGAAAACAGCAGACCAATCCGCTTTATCTTTTTTCAAATATGGATACAGAGCAAAATAAACTTGTAACGCTTGCTTGGCTAATACAAAAGGATCGTACTTATAGTAGTGTGATGTATGCCTTATTTCAATAAGTTTATACTCTTTATGCACGTTGATTCCGGAACCAGGAACGTTACTGAACCAATTGCACTTAAATAAAAAAACTTTTTCTAAAGGTTCAACATAATATGTCCACTCTAGAATCTGTGTTAAGACGCCGTAAAAATCTTTTTAAATGCTCATCTGGATCATCACTGCCTTTGACAAATACCCCGCTGTTATATGTTAATTTTTCAGCCCCGTAATCTTTCGTGTTGAACTTAAACCCATTGACGAAGAATATTGGATAAGTCTTCACATTTCTTTTCGGTCCAATCGCAACATGTCTTAAGCCTTCATCAATGACACAGTTTAAACAAATACTGTAAAAATAGATCTGGTTTTCACCAGAGCGGATTTTTGCGCATGCACATTTTAAACTTGCTCATGTATAATTTATTTTATGAAATATGTGTATAAAATATAAATTTGTGCATGAGCACTTTAAAAGTGAGCATGTACAAATTCCAGCCAATTGAAAATCATGCTTGTTTTTATATTAAGTTTTTAATGAAACATATTTTCTTAGCAAGTCTTTTGGGGTAGCCTATATTTAAAATAATTAAGTTTTACTTTTAACTTTAAATTAGTTAAATTTTATGTTTGCTCCAAGATGCATGTCGTCAACTTTGGTGAATGGCAAAGTATTTAATATTCCATTAGAGTTGTTGGTTAATGTCACCAAATAGTTACACACGCATTTGCTTATTCGGTATAATCTAGCTTCGACTTATGAAGGGTTTTAATTCCAAATTCTTCTCACTATTTAGACTAATGTACTCCATCTTAGCGTTACTCCTCGACATATAACATCTTTATGCTCCTCCAATATTAAAATCGATCGGACTTATACTTTTCCACTGGAGAAGCATTAGCACTTGAAGTTTTTGTGTTATTTGTCTAACATTCTTTCCCAATTATATAAATTAGTATTCTCATTAAATGTTGAATCTGTAACATATTAATCATCATTTGGAGGGTTCACTCATGCATTTAGCACAGGATTGAATGTTAATTTTGAAACTACCAAGATTCCTTATCCTCATATGATTACCTAATGAACTAGCAAATGGCGATAAAGAAGATGAGTTAGCTTAAACTTTTGATTAGAGATTACCGCCAGTATTTGTACTTCTTTCTGGACAAGCTTGCGGTGATTCAAATGAAGCTTGCTATGATGAACTCAATTTTCTTTTTATGAATTTGGAATCCTTGTTGGCAGAATCATCTTCTTGTTCACCATGCAAAATTTTCAAATCCATGAATGACATGCATTCCAAAATCTTCTGCATAGCATTCAAAATCATCAGCAGAATGTACGAAATCGAACTTGTTTTCAAAACTCGGGTAGTTTTTGGCTTTAAAACGAGTTTTATGTTTTGCGTTTTCAATATGTATGTAGAATGGCAAATGAGAGAATGAGAAGTTGGAAAATGCTAGTCATTTCAACAAAAGGATGAAAGGCAATGAAAAAGATAGTTTTTAGTATTTTTCAAAGTGGAGAAAATAAAAAGTTGTTTTCGATCGTATATGTTAATACTATTTACCAAATCGGCTGTTTTCCATCATCTTATTCTCTTTCTAGGATTTCAAAATACATATTTGAAAACGTGAAATACAAAATTAGTTTTTAAACCAAACACTTCTTTAATTTTTCATTGTTGAATCCTTATCCTTATTAGACAATGATCCAATTTGCAACATTTGCCTAGCTTCATTCTGAATTTTCGTATTTTGCATTTTACGAACTACTTATCAAATGTTCTCGGCTGACTTCATCATGCAACTCATGGCTATCATGTTGTGCACGTTTCTTCGTCATTATCGTATTTCTCAGGTCTGCTTACAGGATCACTTTGTACACTATCACTACTTATAGTTTACTGATTTTTTAAGTCAGGTTGACGAGGCTGGAAACGAAAAAACTTATCAACAAGCCATTCAGTGAAGATTTAGGATTGGAAGCACAATTTGTTACACAAAAAGAATTTAAATTATGGAATTCACCCTCCATGATGAACATTAGGGATCCAAAATCTTTTTTATATGTAATATTTTAATGATTTGGAAAACCAATTAACTAACAATGGGAAACATTAAAGTATAATTGTAAAATGATATAAAATGAAGATTACTAATTACAACTATAACATTTGTCTCTTCTCAACAGGAACCCAACATATTACTAGATCAATTGGCTCTAAAATATTGTAGTGTTTATTTCTCGCTATTAAGTTTGTTAAAAGTTGAACCCTTAACTCCATAATAATGTGATCTAATGAGGGTACATTCTTGAACATAGGGTTTAATGACCGTTGATTCATTGAAAGGGGATTCGGTAAACTTATGTTCTTAGACCCTTTAATGTTGGAGTTGAGATGTAAGCTTATGTTATTTATTTTCATCCCAAGCATCTTTACATGTCTTAAATGTAAGCCTTATGCTCAAGATGAGCTCTCCCTTTTCCATTGTTTTCCAAAACATCTCATTTGTATGCAAAAACATAAACCTTAAGTTCAAAGCACTTTCCTTCATTCAAACATAAGATATGAGCGTTCAAAGTATCCAGGAACAGGATCTAAGGTTTTGCTTCTCGAAGATTTTTTCTATCTACTAAATAGTAGGATAACTGGTCATTCAAAATTACGAAGATGAACTTTGATATATCTTCGTGTGTATGTATGTATATGTGTGTATGTCTGTAAAGAAAAACTCTACAGGAGGAATTCCATAACAATAGCAAGAAGGATGGGAAAATCTGTTCAATTTGGTTCCCAAGTTTCTAATGGAAAATAGCGAAGGCAACAGATCTGCAAAGAAATTGACTACACTGCATTGGCATACATCGGATTCGCAAACATCAATTTAAATACGTCTCAATAATCTCGACCTTGCATCACAAAATCGTCGCTTCAAAGCAACAATGAATCCAGACCTGGACCAGATCGGTTCGCAAAAGATAGCAGAGGTTAAGCAAATTAAAGCACGGCATTTTTTTACTGGATTTGGGTTCTAGGATGCTGACTAAGCGAACAATCTCAGATCTGGGTGTCTCAAATGGACGACCTATAGCAAAAATTCATTGATCAACTGTCGGCATTTGGGTTTACGAGAACCCTGCAGATCCAACGCTATGACAATCGGTTCGGCTTTTTAAAGAACAACAAAATCCGTCCTTGAAATAGAAGCCAGACAGTCGAAAGAGGCTTAGAGATTTTCGACATGGTGAAGATATAAGGGGGATTAACGATTGCGGCTACAATGGAGAAGAAAGAAACACGTTGTACTTTCACGGCAGCAGCGGTTGAGAAGAAAAAAAGCATGTGATAGTCACTTTCTGATTAGATGCGATTACGATGCATGAAAGGAACACATGATTAACTCATGTTGGTTTGCAGTTGTTAACTTCTCGTCCGAGTTAGAAAAGGTGCTGCTACGTGGACCATGAAATTTAACACATGCTGCTACGTGGAGCATGAAGATTGGGCTTAATGTGTTAATATATGATGCTACATGGAGAACCACGATAAGCTTGGACATGAGGAGCGAATTTGAAAATTCATTGTATATAGATGCATTTTATATTGTGATTAGAATATATAACCTTGTTTTACTTAGACCATGGTTTGTGTAATACTTTTAACTTTGTGTTACCGTTCATTTTCACTTCAACCCCGTCAAAACCATAAAGAGTATAAAAGAGGGATCCATAAGGAATGATAGCATTGCCAAACCTTTTGAAGGAGTCGAACGATTTGTTCAGCAAAAGAAAATTAAATAAGCCGAGCATTTTCGAAGAGGTCAAAAGGTGACAGATCCACCCTTTCACTTCGGTAAACCCCTTTTGAAGCAGTAACTTCCGCACGCCTAAAAGAGTTTCTAATGTGTTGAAGCTACCTTTCGAAGGTGACAGATGGTAGGCTTTTGCATGAGCACTAACCCTTTCGAAACGATGGTTTCGTCATCATTTACCATCGGCAACAGAATGTACGGCCAAAGCCACCACTTCGAAAGCATATATTAGCATTCCCAATTGGTTGAAACCATCCAATTATAAATGAAAGTTCACTCAAGTTCAATATAACATTCTCATATACCAGAAGTTGGAGGTTCCACGTTAGTCAACATGTATGCCTTCGAAAACTATCTTCTGCGCTTAAACTTTCTGCTATGTTCACACTCCTTTAAAGATATAGAGATACACCTATCGATGGAACCGAAAGCTCACATATTTTCTTACTTACAACATCATAGCAAACACAAAGTAGAGAGCGCGCCAACCCATTTCAGTGAAGTCGAAAGTAATCAAGTTCTATTTTCAAGTAAAGTAGGAGGATGTCCAAACTTTTACGGTAGTGAAAGGTCATCAAGGTACTCCTTTCAACTAGGTTGAAAGGTCTGATTTGAAAGGTTGAACCAACACCTATAAATAAGACCCTAGGGTCTTGTTTTGAAAAACCGAATTGAATGACATCATTCTTGTACTTTCTTGAATTTGTAAACCTTAATTCTCAAATTAGATTGAGAATTTGACTACTTTGTATACTTAAGCTTCGAGTAGTAACGGAAAATATTATTCAATGCAAGTCTATGATATCTTGGATACATTAGCTGATTAGAAGTTTTTATGTGATTTTGATTATAATCTGCTTGTATCAACGTGATCAAAAAGCTACCTTTTGAGGAAATAGAAACCTTTCAATTCAACCAAAATCCTTAGATCATTAGGTCCTTACCTCAAGCTACATTAACTACTTGAGGTATATAAAATATAAAATGTTATAGATCTATAAAATTAGATCTATAATAGAATTAGATCAGAAAAATTAGATCATATTGAGATCAACATAATAACATCTAAAAATAAAATCAATTTAATAATTCTACAAATGAGATCTGAAAAATGAAGTCTACAAAGTTAGATCTATACAAATAAATAATGTTAGATTCACATAATGAGATCAACATTATAAGATATACAAAATGAGATCCAGGAAAAAGAAATGAGATCAAAACAAATGTTTACAAAACGAAATTTGATCTATGAAATAAAATTAGATCCCAAGAGAAAAGAAATAGATCTCAAATGTATAAAGAAAATCTTAAGAATAAAACATCGTGCTGATAACGTGTTATAGAATAAAGAAAAGCCATTGGAGAGAGAGAACAATTTTATTCATTCAGAGAATAGATATCTATTTACATTACATGACCTACTTTATATAAGGGCTTCAGAGGTAAGGACTGAACTTATCCCACGATGTGGGACTAAACAAAACAATGTACAAGCATATTCACTTCATAATATACATATATTATAACATTTGAGTTTTTTTTAGAAAAAAAGAGATTTTTGTTTCAATAGAAGCT